>OY743145.1:21090479-31090479 GCA_963555695.1 Dasypolia templi
TCGTGTTATGGGTTGTATGTAGCCCCGGCCTGCGTTAGGCTCTGTTACACATTTTATTTGATAGCAATCTTTAGGGTGTTTCATAAGTGGAATGAACTACATATTTGATAAAGAACTGTCTTTTTTATCTCTGCTCTTTTACTTGAATGTAGAATAAGCTTATCTAGACATGTTTAGACCTATGCTAAACAAACACATAATACATCTTATAATAAGTACGTATTATGTATAACTTAAAAGTGTTTTTTTTCTTAAAACCTAAAAAAACGAAGGTGCTCTTGGCATCTCTAAGAATTTTATTGACAGTACAACTGTGAGATACAGTTATCATTCGATCAATTTCGTGTGAATAGTGAAACTTGCATTTTCTGCTTTCTAAGAACTAATTATAGACCGTGTTTTCTTCCCACAAGGAGTTGTTTTTCTAAGTAACACAGATGCCTTTAGAAAAGATTTTGCACAAGCAAAGTATAAACTTAAATAATGGAGGAACTTTGAAGCTGTAATCCCGCAATTTAATATGGTTAGTGGTTACCAATATCATCATCAATAAATTCATCGTTCTAAATATCACGAGTTCTCACGTTGGAGCAGTCATATTAAAACCAATTTTTATATATATTTTAAACCAAAGAAGCTATAACTTCCTATCACACAATCTCTGATTCGTCCTCACATATGTAAAATACCGATACATTAAACATCTCCTGACGTCACATTAAGTACAAACCTAGAACGGCCCTCGGCTACACTGTTCACATTCGCATCTTACCCTCGGAACACCGTTTTGCTCTCAAACACATCGTATCGCGACTCCAACGTCTCTACTAGCCAACTTCGAGTCAAAGTTCCCTCGGGCCAAATCTATAAGAGTGTTTTGCCACATGATCGCTTTCACGATTTGCCAAGAAAATAAAGTAGAATTGAACAGGAAACTAGTTCCCACCACAAGTGAGTTGATAAAAGTAGATATCTTTGCAGCGTTCTAACTTCGCCAGTGAATAATAATGTTACAGTTAGTGTGGGAGCTGTTTAAGTTTAATGTAAATGCTTTGAATATGGTTGGTGTTTGTAAATGTAGCCATGAACTTTCACGTCCTTTTAAATTGTCACGTGCAAGAAGAGTTTGACACCCTCTTTGTGAGTGGTGGTTTTGTCGTTTTTCGTCCAAATTATTCTTATTCTGAATTGCTAGTTTTATGTTACAAATTATTCTAACTATGCTGATAAAGTAAGACGTGAAACAATGATTTATGAATCTTCATCGTTATTCTCATTTCATGAGTCACTGTATTAAACTATCTTATCAATCATATCTTCTATCTTGTTTCTTTTTTAACTATGGTGTTCTTATATCAAACATTGTATGTATCTTATTCAATGCACACAACGTGTGCTTTGAACAATGTTAATAATATTATGTTGTACGTAACTTTGTGAAACCAATTTCGGAGATAACAAGGAAAGCACAGTTTTAATTATATTTATAATATTTGTCTCAAGAATATACACAGTTACTTGCTCGTAGAACTTTGTTCATACAATTAACAGAGTACTCAAGTAATAAACAGAGCCCCTTATTGAATTTCTAGTTATGTATTACGTGTTGTAGTTGTTTACCAGTATAAATAAAGGTGAACCTCCGTGCTGGGCTATAATACAATACGTACGTATTTGTCATTCATAAATGGCTAACAAGAACGATTTGAAAATCTTTCAAAACCTGCGAATTGCTCGTAATGAACCATCCTCCATGGCATGCGTGACAGAATATTCTCCGGTAGTTATTCCATGTTGTTGTTTTGTGAAAAATTTGCCCTAGTACCAGCATGACTGTGTTGGAATAACCGCCGGAGCTTCATGAATATATCGCTTAATCTTAATAAGATCTGGCTAAATTACATCGTTATACTGCAGCCAAAATGTGACTTAGAGATCGTTCATATACAACGCTCTTCGTTTCGCAAAGTGCACGCATATCAACCTCCTTTATATAGACAGCTGAGTAGTGTGAATAGTCTCTCTAGTGACTACTAGAATCAATGCAGCTGACAAACGTACTGCAACGGACTTTTGGAAACACACCTGCATGTACTGCAGGTGCAGGTGGGCCAAACAACATAGATTTTGTCCTGTGATTTTGTCATAGATACTTGTGTTTTCTGCAAAATAGCTATTCGTTCATAGTTTAGATAAACATACATTTATCTAAAGTGACTAAGGTAAGACTTAGGATATGTAGATATTTTTGGAAAAGTCAGGAAAAATCACAAAGAAAAATCATGGTCTATTACTGAAGAGTAGATCACGGGTTTTCTTTACAGCGGACTGATAAGGAAATATAGTTTCTTGAGATTCAGTCTCTATTAGTTATAGGCTGAAAATGTTGAAAAACAACAATTCAAATGTTCCATAATAACAATTATTAATGTAATTATCACCTATCCATCTTTCTACAAGTCACTGAAAACAGAACCATAATGTCTACCGCTTGCTTATGTATACGAGTGCGTGCTAAGAGCCGACAAGACTGAATGATGGATGAAGGCGGAATCCCTACAGTTCAGATAATGTCTTCAGAGCGGAACGATCTCCGGGCCTAATGAATTTTTCATATCAAGGCTCCCACAAACAGGGGCGACGCCACAGCGTGACACGAAGGCGCCGCATGTCGCATGACGAGCGGTGTCTTTGTGTCTCGCTGTGGCGTCGTGCCTGTTTGCGGGAGCCTTAACTCTTAATGTGCCAGCAGTTTTGGTGATAGATGTGTCGTTACGCTTGTGTGAACTCGGTCAAAGAGGTTCTTGTCCTATCTGTTTATTTGAATAGCAAGAAACTGGAGAATATTGTAATAATAAATCTAGTACTTATTTACGGATTCAAATATAAAGGTCTAGAATATTTTAGATACTCGGGATTTGTTGCCTATAGGGCATGAAGCTTAGTTTTTTTTTAATATTTTGAAAGAATCCTTCACGAATTTCGTATTAAAAAGGTACCTAAAGATAATTTATTAGAAACTACAACAACCGCACATAAATTATTCTAAGTGAGGAACTTGCAAACTGTTACAGAATAACATCAAGGCATATGACATCATTAAAATTCTAACATCCTGTAGTACAAGAAGAAATCTAATGAAATCGTGTCTCAATCGAACTCTGAAAGAAAAATAAGCGGCCAAGAACGAGTCGGATTCGCACACGTAGGGTTTCGTACTAGCGTGAAATATTTAACACAACTTATTTTTATAATCGCTGATAAAAACACGTTTCTTGAATGTTCATAAAAAAAATAATTATGATAGTCGCACACAGTATGTGAAAATTACAAGTGTCTACGTATTAAGGTTCAAAATTTACAGATCTGTGACAGACGGACGGATAAACGGACGGACAGACAGCGGAGCTCTAGTAATAGGGTCCCGTTAGCAACCTTTAGGAACGGATCCCTAAAAAAAAAATCCAATAAATATTATCAAAATTGAATTAAATTAAATTGTATTTATTCAGTAACAATTCACATTGCGTTCGAATATAAATTTAATTTTAATTACAAAACGACATCAAGTAAACGGCAATCTAATTCACAAATCGTATGATACCACAATCTCCCTTTACGAAAACAAAAGGATGATTTATTTACTGCAAAAATTTACTCTTGTTATCAGTTAGGGGCGGTTGATTTACACGGCGCCAGATGGCAGGCCGAACCTACCGTTATAACTACACCACGAAAGTAATCGGATACGTTTATCTCTTCACTCTTAACTCACAAAGGAAATCATCAACAGTCGACTTTAGAGAAATAACCCTGGTAAACAATATTTTGAAGTTTCGAGCGTAATAACAGTATAAATACTAGCTATTGCGCGCGGTTTCACTCGCGTTCTGGAGAAACAACGACATTTAATCGAATAAAATATACTATATTTCGTCCGCGTGAAATTTCTTGTTTCAACATAAAATATATACCTTAATGTCAACGGATTTATTTTATGTTAAAACAAGAATTTGGGCCATACTTACTTTCGGCTTCCCATTTGTTAAAGAATTCTCGGAACGGAATTAGATCAGCAGTTCCGAAGATTACCCTACATACAAACTCACATCTCTTCAAAATCTTCATACAGGGCGTCTCAGACACCTTCAACGTCCTCCAACGTCCACCTTTTGACGTCAAGCCTGAATCGGGTGATTGGTCAAGTCATAATACTCGTAGTTAACAGAAAATTATAAATGAAAAATCTTTGCTATGCATTTTGAAATTTACTAATAATAAAAAAGAGAAAAACTCCTGTTGCCACATTTTTTTTTTTTTTTAAATTACGTATTCCTGAATAATGATTCTAAAAACTGTTGCTTAATACTTTGATTTTTAATCAATAGCAGTGAATAAAAAAATAAAAAAACTGGTAATTATTATGACCCGACCATCACCCGACTCTGGCTTGACGTTGACTTACGGGACATCCTGTAAGTATATAAAAATCAATTGCTCGTTCTACTCGTTACCTCTACTCGTTACTTTAACTAAAACTCAAAAAAGGCTTAACCGATTTGAGTTTGTTTCTTTTGGGAAGTCTTAATACAAAAAAAGAGACATTAGCTTGTATTATTGTAATTTTTAATCCAGGTTTTAGTCTACCTTTCTGCTAAAATTCATCCAAATACATTCAAACAAACATCCAAACTTTCTCATTTAAAATATTGTAATTAAGGTTCTATGAACAATCAAATTCCGTCGCAAAAATAGCTTTTAAAAACACTGTTGCGAACTAATTATGAATGTAGATATAACTTATTCAGGAACCTGTCCTTTCCCATTAATCTTTCGCTACAGAAATTGAAAATCAAGGATGGCAGGTTGAGGAAAAACGTTCGTTTCCACGACGAATTAATTAGGGAGCTGGGCGGGCGCTACATTGAATTTCTCGGCGGCCTTTCGATTCCTGTTTAAACTACCCTATGTGGGTGGATCGGAGATAAGGCAGTCGGTTACATGAGTAATTTCTTTTGCTGTATTTTTTTTTAAAGATCTTTTCTTTTTGAAGTGAGACCAGCCGCTTGGGTCGATCGATCAGGTTGAGCTACTCAGGTCCGTGACCAACCGCGGCAAGGGTAGCTTAACCTAAGATCCACGGGGATGGGAGACCATATTAGCATACCAAGACCCCGCCGTGCCTCGGAAACCACGTTAAACCGTTGGGCTGCCGGGAGGCTGTAATTCGTGGATCTTTGGCAGTCGTTCCGGGTCGACAAAAGCCCGAAAGTCTGACAACCAGTTACCAAGGGGTATTGTATTATCCAGTAACTGGGTTGTGCAGGTCAGGTAGGGAGTCATCCATGTAAAATACTGGTATACAGCAGCATCCCGTTAGACTGGAAGCTGACCTTAACATTGTTGGGAAAAAGGCTAGGCAGACGATGAATTATCATAATTAATTTTGACTTTATTCGCTCAGTGTTTATTATTTATACTTTATTCGCTCAGTATTTATTATTTATACTTTATTTGCTCAGTATTTTTATTTATACTTTATTGGACGTATTGTTCGTTATGTAATTTTTTTTTTTAAACATCCTAAAATATTCCATAGATCCAAGTCTCGACACCAAAATATAGACAACATTAAACATAATATAGGTGGGTCAGAATAGCCCATTCAATAAAGCTGTACCTTTTTTTATCTGTTGATCACAACCCGACCATATTCAGCCTTTCGATGACATAGAATAGTGTCATCGAATGGCTGAATATGGTCGGGTTGTGATTCGAGTTTAGTGACACAACCACCTCAATGCCTTTGTCCTATCAAACAAAACGCGAAAAAAATATAAACGGGAACAATATTTCATCTCCAAACGTTTCGCGATATTAATACCCAGTTTTACGTTATGTGTTTCGGCTTGTCGGGTAGTCACATTCATCAATCAGGGAAGTGAACTCGTTACCGAGTTTCCCGAGACGGCAATGAGGCCAAATATGTTTGTAAAAACTTTTTAGATCATTCACTTTTGCCTGAAAAGGTTCGAAAGTTGGGAACTATCTACGTAGATGCGTAACTAGTGGGGTACGTGACTTATTTTCTTAACAGCGGTTTCCTTTTTGTTTGAACTATTGGTTTTCTTGTGGAATTATTGTTTTATTGAGTTCGTGGCATATGTGGAAAGGAGAACAGTATAATTTATATCTTAAAACTGGTTTCTTAATTCATTGTATAATTTTTAAGACATTGATTTTTCGTTTTGTTAATACTTTAACTCACACATATAATGATTACTAGTTTGTTAAAATTTAAGGGAAATCATCTACTTTTACAGTTTTCAAAAAATGTGAGCACCATGTATCTATCACATAATTAATTTACCTGTCATTGCTTTATGTTTAAGTCTTTTACCTATTGTGTGATACACATTTTGTTCTAGTTGCGTCTTCATATATAATTGATTAACTAAGTAATGTAAAAGTACAAAATATTGTAGAACATTTTAAAAGTGTAACGGTTGAGTTCATGCCCATTCTTCTCCATACGAAATTACATTTTGGAAGGGGCAACTAGAAACAATTATATTTATTTGTAAATGTTCAGATGTGCTATTTTGTGCCTACTTAAAATAAATTATTTGACTTTGAATTTGACTTTGCTATCTTGCCAAACGTGATGTAACAGTGCTGAATGTAATAAGTGCGTAAGAGATTACATGTTGTTAAGACAACTCGCTAAAAAGGGATGTTATTGCTCTTCAGAAAGAAAATAAAAAATGTTCCATTCGAACTTCTATATCCAAATAACAACGTAACCAACGTCCAATAAACTTCAGCAACAAAAAGTTAAGACACTTCGCCAGGAAATCTCATTACCATTCCTCCAATAATTCGGCAAACAACGGACAGATTGACTGCCCTTTTACGTTGTATCCGGAACATTATTAACACGTTCCGAACGGCGCTATAAACAAAAGGGATTATTTAATATAAATTGGAAACAGGAAGTTAATCAGAGTCGGCAACAGACGCCGAAACTAAATGGGTCAGCCGTGCCTGAGACTCGAGCATCGAGCAGCGAGCGTCTCAACACTGCTTTTCAATTGCTCTAAATTAGGTAAATAGTCCACCCTTGTTGAATTAGTTTTTATTAGCTCAAGAGTTTCTCTTTGAACTTTTCTTGGCGTTGTTCGATAGATAATGTTTATATTGCAATGTGACATTGCTTCAGAGATTACTGTCATCGCCTGCGACAGGGTATTTGATTATTTTTACACTATGGTAAAAAAACCACCTGATTTGTATAGGCTTTTTTGTGACCATCACTATACAGCAATAGGTTGTTATAATTAGGAGAAACTAAATAGGTCGGATATGTGTGCATGCATCAAGCGTTTAAAAAAATATTATGTATTATTTAAAAGTGTCCATCCGCCCGTTCCGAGCGAGTAAATTCGTGCGTATCTATAGTAAGCCGTTTGAACGCGATTACACGACCTTTCATTGTTTCTAAGCATAGATAAAATCCTACTTATTATGTAAGTTAGCTCTAGAATGAATTCTCTCTTTAAAAGTACGATTTGAATGAAATATTTCGCTATCAAATTAGAGCAGGCAGGTCGTTCGCTCTCATTTTACATGCGACATATTTCATTTCACGTCAGATTTTTATTAACTAAAACTACTTTTATTCTTGCAAAATTTATACAAACATCATTTCATACACTATTCATACGTTTCGCTGCCTAACACAGTATGTTATAATACGTTAGTATATTAAACATTATATACCTACGTCTAAAACACCAACTTTCGTTGTCAAGTTGTTTAGGAATTCGAAGTATTTCATCTCATTAATAATGCCAAGAGGATGCTTGTGCGTGCGCCCATTCTTGACTTCTTATAAATTTATGATACCAATATAAATACTTCGTTGCTTGCTTATGATCAAGTGCTCAAACTCAGGTTGTGGGATAATATAGAATATGTGTTATATCGCTCAGTGTATCGGAGTTTCGGCAATAAATATTGCGCAAAGTCTTCATCGCAAATTAAAGTGTGATATATTATTATGTTTGAGAGGGATGATATAAATCGTGGTATTGAAGTTGATCTTTTGTTTTTATTTCGCGATCGAGGAGCGAGTTAAAAGCTTTCAATTTTTATATGAATTAAAATCGAAATATGAGATGAAAAAGGTTGATTACTGAAGCCAAGGAGTGGCGGTTGGTTTAATACATTCCAATTGGTAACCTGAAAACACGAAATGTACCCATAACAATAATTTATAAAACAAAAACATAGGAATCAAGGATACAAAAAATGAGACGAACAGAAAGACTTCATCCAAAGTTAATAAATGATTACAGGTTAATGAAGAAGATTATGTGCAAACCCAGCAAACAGTTCTTACATGTAACCATAAATCGAGCCAAGCAGTCACTCCACCAGTCTCTAATCCGAACATACATGTGCAAATCGGAACATTCTAAAGCTGAGTACAGAACCGATCACTTACATTGTAGTAGCACAAACAATAGCGATAATCCCATTCAATAAGCAGTCGGCTATCGATCGACAGTCGATAGCCGCAGCCGAGCTGAACGATGTCCATTGCAAGACCGACACAATGCGATACAGTGAGCACTGGACTTTACCAAAGCTGCTTATGGAAGCAGTGTGGATACCCTTAGACACAGATGACCGATTTTTGTAACTGTAGTTCCATTGATAATTTCATTGATATTAATTATTTAATTAATATTGTTGATGCTGGATAGAACAATAATAAAGTCAGAAAACCTGTGGAAAAGTATGTAGAAATAGTTTTTAGTAAATCCTCAGGTAGAAAACATCTTCAGGTAGTTCATGAAAGGTTAAACATGAACGATCGGTTCAGTATTTAGAATGAACATTAAGTAAACATAGTAATAGGTAGGCAGAAGAAAAGGACTGTACTTTAAAAAGGTTTTAATAAACCTACATCACAAAACAATACAAAACTCAACCAATAACTTCAACAGCAACTGTACAATTTGCCTTAATCGCACCGGAACCAATAAAATCAAGTTACACACGAATAGATAGCGTTAAAATAAAGACATAACTCAAAGAACGGTCAAACCGAAAGGGTATTTGATATTAATTAACGTCGGCTCCAAAGGCGACAAAGACTAATGCAAGGGTCTCCCGTAATGTATTTTTCCGAGGCGAAGTTGGACGAAACAAATGATAATCGGGAAAGAATGAAGTCAACATTAATGAGGTTTCATTAATTAAAGGTCGTATACGAGAAATGGGTGGAGCAGTGTGGTAAGTAACTGTCGTTATCGCTTTAAATATAGGGGTCTAGGATTGAATGGAGATCTGGGTGAAGACGTATATATATGTTTTCTTTGTTTAACAAAGGGAAACGGATGCTTATACGCCCTCTTTGGCCCCTTACATGTTGGACAAGACACGCCGTCTAGAGAATTACGTCTCTCAGTACTTGAGCAAAGTGAACAGTATACTGGAGAGGAGAGCTCAAGGAATTCCGTGCGGCATTGAAACTTGATACCTTGAGCGACATCCCCTGAAGTCAATGTTGTTGTCCGTTCTATCTAAATAAAGGATAAGAAGTTTTGAAATATTTTACCACAGTGGAAAATGAAACGATAAATAATCCAAACTGGGCGAACGTTTTATTGAGATTAAACTCAGCCGACCTTATTACAAGATTACTGACTTTCTTCGGCATTGGTTGATTAATTTAATTAAAGTTAGCCTCGGCTTCTTTTTTTACATACATGTGATTATTATTATGTTTTTAAATAATTCGTTTAAAAATAAAATAAAATAAAATTTGTACATCCACTTTAGAATAAAATCTACATACTTAAATAAAAATTAAGTGTTAATCGCATCACTTGAGAACGGCTGGACCTGTGTAGCTAATTCTCTGAGTTAGGTTTTTATAATAAAAAAATTTGGAAAAGTTTCCCGGTTTTTTATTTAATTCGGAAAAAACTGTACGTTCTTTTTTCTATTGGTAATTTCTGACGAGTTAGCTAGTAACTAATAATGATAAAGAACTTTTGTAGATACATTAATAATGTCAGACCAACCCAACTTTAACAACAAAACGGTTACAAATCAGGCGTAAAACAAAAACAGAAACAAACAAAAGCAAAACAATCGAAAACTAAATCAAAATAACAAAACAATATCGCATTTATAACTCGAGGAACGCTATCTAATCTGTGGCTGGAACTTTACAATGGACACCAGTGCCAACTTGATGGATAGCCAATGGGGATGGTGGTGACGTCAGAGGGGAATCTTATGTCTCCGTTACACGAGTGAAGTTTCTCGCCCAGAACAGGCGATTAGCGAAAGCATAAGTTGATTTGTGTAAACCGTTTGTATAGTTACGATTTAAACGTAAGTATTATGCATAATAAAAGGCGAAAATGGTATATTGTCAATGTAACCCATAAATTCTTTTTTCGAGTTTGTTTGTTGTCAAGTTACAGTTCGAGAAAATCGTCTGGAGAGTTTCTTAGGACATAATCTTGTTCGAGTTTTTGTGTCTTGTTTGAGTGTAAACACGGAGCGATAATAGCCTGGCGAATCTCGACTGAACCTTTGCTCAGGCGAGACTCGCAGTTATTATCGCTATTTTACACTCAAGCGAAATCGCATCTCCGTATTCTAGAATCAGTACGTGTAAACGTGCCTTTATTGTGCTTATTTATTATCTAGGCGCAATTCCATAAAACTTCAAAATAAACCGTTCAAGGATTATTCTTACGTCACAACAGATGGGGGACAGGACGAATCAATCTTCGAATTGTCTTTGTAGGGAAATGATTTTCCAATTATTCCTAGCTGGTGCCTTATAAAAGATTCAAAGTGTAATTGTTGGAATGAATTTTTGATTAAAATACTGCAATTAATTTTTGTGTTGTGGTTATGACATAATGTTGGGTTAAGGAAAATCTTTAAAGTTTATGTTGATTTATGACCGATTTTTTGTATCTAAGAAGTTTGATTTAGCTAAGGATATGTTTTCTCACTGAAATTCTCGATTTGAATCGACGTTTTATTAAGCACTAGAGAACCGCCTCTGCTTCGCACGGTTTTAACAACTGTTATCATGCAACATTTATCAACTGTTCTGAAAATCTTTTGCATTTTCAAGTCATCGATGTTAGGTAATTTAGTATTTTTACAAGAGGATTGGAATGTGAAATATAATTTTTGCAAGTACTTACTTACTTACCGAATTACGAATTTCATTAACAATTCAAACAACATTAAGGGTTTAATTAATATTCTTGAATACAGAATCACAGTTCGCAACCTAAAGTAATTGCTTCGTGCAGGCGCCTATTTATTAGTGAATAGCACCGAGCCGCGTTATAATTGCGGCACAAGTTTTTGTAGGCGCTTTCGACACGCATCTGAATCAGATTGCGATAATGATCTCTTGTAGCACAGAACAATCTGTTTTGTAATCAGAGCTTAAAGTAAACAAAGGATTTATTAACTGACCTAGATCGTAGAAAGTATACCTATTTTTATTAATTAGGCAATTCATATAATTAAAAATTTTCAGTGAAGATATTATTTGGTAGGTATTCCATGTAATTCAGAAAATTTATAGTCGCTTTAACGCAGTCTGCGGCCATGTTTAGTGGTGCTTTACTTATTTCAGACACCAGAAAATTTAGCCAAACAAAAAGGGATATAGTAAAAACAAGGCCTCATTGCGTGCGTCTACACGTTTTATCATTGTTAATTTTTTATTTAAATTCCCACAATGGCGACGAAATTCCCACATGAACCGCCGAAAACACCCATTTGTTTTTTCCTAAGTCCAAGTCGTTAATTTCCTAATTACAGTTTCAAAATAAAAGCGTGTTTTTGTTCGGAGGCGTCCCTTCCGTGGGGCGTACAATCCCGACCGGAAGGTTAATAGAAAAAAAAATACGCTGTACAAATTTGCATGACATTTTTCCCTGTCTTCTACCAAAATTAAGTCCTCTGGCCCTGCATCGGCTTTGTTTAAATTACTGAAGTGAATTCCGTGATTCGCTTGTAATATTCAATTTTATGTTTGCTGTCCCGTCCCTGCTCTTCTTTCTTCCTTGCTCTGAATTCTTTTGGATTAATATTTTTTTGCGCTAAAGCTTGTGGCGACATTATTTTCCTTACTTCTGTTTATTCTTACATCTGATTTAATAAAAGCGCGGTTTTGCGCTCTGCTAATTTAAACGTTTTGTGCTGTTTCTTTTTTATTTTAACATTATTTCCTTTACTCATTTAATTTTAGATTAAGAATTTAATTGCCTTTCTAATAAATAGAGTCGCTATGAATAGCGTAAAACCCTTCCTTATTTCTTATAAAATGCAAACTTGGAAATCTAATTTATTTGTGAATGAAAGTGTCAATTTGATAAAAGAACTAGACTAGTGATTCATTTCCAACCTTTGAATGATTCTATCCACACTTCGAAGAACGGATGATAATAAATAACTAAGCGAGTGTCAGAGGAAGTTATCGATATAGTCTGGCAACTTGAAACTGGCGTAGACCCTATGGGAAATCTGCAATCTTGGCCTTCCGCTAACAAAGTTTTCAACTAAAATCCTATTGTGTTCTCTGTCGTGGGGGAGTATACTTGATTAGTACTATGAAGACTTGAAAGTTGATGGCAAACCACGTTATCTGAGGCAGCTTGTTAAAAACTTGCTAAGAAGCTCTGATTAATTAGGCGAGAAAGTTCCAAAGACGTGTGAAATTCCCGTTTGAAAGCTTTTTGGGGAGTTTTCGGGAAATGTGGGGTTTATATTCTTAGATCTTCTTAGGTATCTACTAATTAGAAGAAACGTAACTTGCAGGTAAATGTCGATTGAGGAGTGAAACTTTTTGAGAGTTTCTGCTCAGTTGCTCATATCAAGAAAACCTGCTTGGCTTTATGCAATACGCCATGAGACTCAACAAAGCTTTAAAAATTAAATTATTTTATTTTTAATAAGTCACAAGTAAGTTATAAAGTAGGTCGTAGTAAAAAAAAATAAGTGTTTTATGCACTGGGTGGTGTGGTCGCTAAGCGACAAAGCTCTTTAAACAAATTTAAAAAAAAAAAAAAAATAAGAAAAAAAATTGTCTCATTATTCTGGAAGCGTAGATATGCCCTTTTTCACTAACACTAACGACACCTTAATGTATGCCTTATTGAAAGAGCGCTGTTGAATTTTCAACAGTCCACATTTCAAATTAGTAGTTTTGAGTGTTCCAACTGCAATTGCACCCATTCAACAAATTATAAATATGAACCTATTCCTAGTTTAGCTTAGTTGAATATCTGTCTAGCTATACTACAAGTTGGCAACATCAAACGTGTGATCTCTTCCTCAAAAAACCAAATAAGGGCCCCTAGCTATGAGCTCCCTCTACAAATAACAAAATATGAAAGAGCGTGAAATAAAAAACAAATCAGTTCTGATAAAAATTCTTGATAATAATATCTAAGCGAAGGGAGCCAGTGAATGATCTCTAAATGAATAGGGTCTGCCAAAGAACAAAGCAATGCTTGACTGGATAATAAATCATAATGAACGCAGAGAGGTCTAATTTTTACTACACTGTGAAGATAAAAGGTCTGTTGGTGCAGACATCAAAGATCGAGTAATAATATTCAACTTATTTTTAATGCTGGCAGCATATTGGGCACTTGTCCTGTTGACAGCGATGTAGACGAATTTGTTGATGCATACATGATTCTTATCCTTCTTTTTTATATTCACATAACATAACATCACGCCTGTAATCCTAGAAGGGTTAGGTAGAGGTGTACCTATAGTACACTTACATTTCACCAGTTATGTTTAAGTTCCATGTGTTTTTATATTCATATTATTTGTTATTTAAGGTTGCTGTTAGCTTATAAATTATATAATTATGTTATCTGAAGTTATTACTAAATTTTTGTTATATAAACTGTTCATTTAATTCAATCACATTTGAAAAAAAACTTCATCGTTAAAAATGTTAATGCCTATATTTGATTTATGGTATCAAGATGATTTATGGATTTTTGATTAGTTTTCAATGTATTATTCATCAGAAGTCTATAGTAAGTATTGGTAGTCCCACACAGATAAAACTATACAAACTTTGAAAATTTAATCTTCAGAGAACTACATATCTACATATCATCTTTCAACAAATGATAATTATTGTTGAACAAAACGACACTATCACCCCTTAAATCTTCCGAAAACACAAATAGGTCGAGCCACCTCCGATGCTTATAGGTGATAACTAAACAAACCATTTTATTAAACACTGGCTTCTGCTCGCGACTTCATCCGCGTGAAAATTTTTTTTAGCCCCTCCCCCCTCCCACCGCTTCGCATCGCTTCACCTGCGCTATAACAACGTTCTTTCTGACTTTTTTTCTTTTAACCAGGCTCTTAAAGGTCATAGCGTGATGTTAAATAGCCTATAGTATTCTTCAAGAACGGGGCGTTATCATATGCAAAACGGTTTTATCAAATATGACAGGTAGCGCCAGAGATTACCGCCTAACATACAAACTTACAAACAAACTAACAAATTTAACCTCATTATAATACTAGTATAGAAATATGGATACACACACATGCATCGCACTATAATGATCTCATAACCCTCATTAATAACGACGATACTAATTCCTATATTATGATCACTGTTAACCCTTATTAACCCTAGCCTTGCGATTTGGCACAGTATAGGTAGGTACAGTAGGTTAGCTCAATACAACGAGTGAGAATGCACGCACACATAGACTCGATTCACGTACAGTGAGCGTACACTAGCGCTAGCGACTGGCAATCGTTTGATACAGTTTGCGTAGGCGTCTTATTCATTAAAGTCGTCTGTTCCAAAATAATCTGAACAAAGTTTAAACGAACCCAAACGAAGAGGGATAACATTATTAAATTGTAAATTAAAAACAATCAACAAAAATTGAGGCTATAAAACTAACCTCAATTTTATTGTCAAGCAAAAACATCTTTAAGGTATTCAATTTAGAATTTCTGCTCCCTGTCGTTTTGGGTGACGCAGGTACTTGTGGGGCATGGGTGCTTCGGAAAGTATCTGTGTCGCATAAACAGGGCGCCGGACGCCCGGTGTCACCACTGCGTCGACTGCCGGGAGGACACGGCGTGGCATAAGCTGGCAGCTGGCAGAGTGTGCCTCTTAGGAGGAGTCGCGTCGTGCCCTCATCTCTGAAGTAGGTAGTGACCTGTCGCTGCCGACCGTAGTGAGTTCGATGGTCGGCAGCGCCGAGTCCTGGGACGCGGTGGTTTCCTTCTGCGAAACAGTGATCTCGCAGAAGGAGACTGCGGAAAGGGAGTGAGAAATCTCGTCCACTCTCCCGATCCGCATCAGGCGCACCGGGCGCAGGACAACGCCCTCTTCCAGCCCGCCTAAATGCGTCCAGGGACGGCGGACTCGGGGACGTCCGCTGCCCCCCATACATCAGGACCCGAGGTGGCGGCGCGTAGTGTTCCATGCGCGCCGGTCTTAGACATTGCGGGGGGAGTCAAACACCTCACTCCCCCCCCCCCAACCCAAGGAAGACCGCAGTGGCGGGCCGGCACCAGTCGGGGTTGCGGAAGAATCATATGTTCCCGCGACCCCGACGTAGGTGTGAGATGGAACACCGGGGTGGTTTTTAGTCAGTAAGAGTCTGACAGACCCCTCCGCCCGCCCCAGGGCGGAGGCCATCCATGAGGATTGTCCACCAAGGAACCAAAAAATAAAATAAAAAATAATGGTAATTTTCACGGCGAATCGAAATTCATGCTTTACAAGCATGATGGTAGGCAGTTGGTGTACAGAAGACCAGGGAAACGCTTCCATTAAGACTGTTTGGAGGAAAAAGTGGCACACGGCGGAGGCTCAGTACTTGTTTGGGCTGGAATTTCTGCCGAGGCCCGCACCGAGCTCGTGCTGATTCAAAATGGAACTCTGAATGCAGAGAGGTACGTGGAGGAGATCCTGAATGAGCATGTGGAACCATTCATGGCGAGGATGGACCGGGATGGAATATTATTGCATGATAATGCTCGTCCCCATACCGCCGGAATTGTAAATGAACACCTTGGAGAGGTCGGTATCGAACTGATGCAGTGGCCAGCGCGAAGCCCTGATTTAAACCCCATAGGCATGGAACGAGCTTGAGCGTTGCGTAAAACGTCGTAACTCCCCACCAATCACGCTACCCGAGCTCAGACAAGCACTGGTGGAGGAATAGGAAGCCATTCCTCAGAACCAGCTCCGAAATTTGGTGTTCAGCATGCTGAATCGCCTGGAAGCTGCAAGAAGAGCTCGGGGAGGCAATACGAAGTATTAAAATTATGCATGTAATGAAAAAAAAGCAAAAACGAAAATCTTACAAAAATTTTAAGTTTCAGAAAAAAATGTCTTACTTTAGTTTTGTTTTTTTATTTTGAGAATAAGAATGAAGGTACACATAAGTTTCAATTTATTCAATTTTCGTATCATTAAATGCCTAATCGAACAGTATTCGTTTCATTATGATACCATACGTAGTTCAGGAGATATTCGGACTTTTGTGACTGACCCGTTATTTTTGGGACCGAGTGTTTATCAGTCTTTGATTTTCTTTATGGGGCACTACGCATTGGCATCCATAGGCACGTTTTCTGATCCATTTCTTTACATTATCATCAGATATTTTTGGAACTGGCCACATTTGTATACCAGCGCATGTCTCAGCTGATGTATGGAGCCGACCTTCTGTATTGATTTATTTTGTGGTCTTGCGAAACGAAGCAAACTCGCGATAAGGCGTGGCGCCAATCGCACAAAATCAAACGCTCCCTCGACGCAAACAGCGATTTGGCGTACTACGAAATATGGCCGCGATACGAAATACGTTTACAGTGCGTTTGGGAATTTTTCTTGTTACCTTTAGATGATATCTTTGGCAGGCATGTTAGCAATTACGTTTTTCGTTTAAGGGTGTCTTCGGATGAAAGATGAGAGGTCGTTAATGTTGTTATGGTGCTTTTATACAGAAATACTTTGATGTATATTGTGATTTTGATCTTCGTACTGTGTGCAGAAAGAAATTACAAAGTTTTACTTTAGCATAATCAGTCTTCAACAATATTCCCACTGCTCGAAACTAGACTTAATCTTAGTAAAAGGTATATGCCATTACCACGCAGGTCCAATACAGGTGGATGGATGTCACATCTTAGGCAGGGACTCAAACTGTAACCGTACTAATTGTTTTTAATACAGTTTTAAAAGAAACACATTTAATTTTAATGTAACAGATACAGTTACTCGTACTAGGCGATTTTTATCATTATTATACTATAATAGGTTTAATGTCTTTTGAGTGGACATTTAATTTTAATGTAACAGATACAATGATGTTACAGTATCAAAGTGTAACTTTTTATATGTGTTAATATGTGTAACAGAAATAAAACGTTTTAAGTATTGTTACACGCTACAACAACGACGCGGCTACAATAGCAACGTCGCGTTTACCTGTTACACTCATTAACACTGTTAACACTTTTATATCGGTTACAGATATATTACTGTAAAACTTTTGTAAATGTTCTATGTTAACACATTGAAAAACACATTCATAAGTGTTACATATTTGATTCTGTTATCAATTCAAAATGTAACACTTGTAATTCTGGAACCTTTAAGAATGTGTTTTAAGGGGTGCGTCTCATATTATAAAAAGTTATTTGGTATATTTTCATTTCAATAACGTTTACATGTAATTATCGTGAGATATACCAACTGATTCATCAAAATAAAGCTTATACATATAGTCAAGATTAACTACAAGTATGTATTATCGACACAAACGACAAACTGATTCGTAAAAACTTAGTAGAACAAATATTTGCACAAATTCAATATATATTCTCAAGTTTAACTCGTATTTATAGTATTTTGGACTAGTTTTAGTAATTTCGTTTACACATATGTTGTTTTTGTATAGTTTCAGCTATACACACGTATTTTACGCTTTAAGTTGGAAATGGCAGGGCGCTTGAGTGGTTTCTTTACATTTATACACTCTAAAACTTATTTCGTATAACGTATTTAACGTTTATTTAATCGAAAATCTTTAGGTCTTGCGTTTATATTGATCCCATCATTATGGTTAACACCCCTATTTAGAGCAATCCGACTCAGATAGGTTAGGTTAGAAGCCAGATCCCCTCTATTGTTGGTGAATCATTTGGGTTAGGTTTTGTTAGAACACCATTAACGCGCGAAGGCGAGTTAGTGAAACGAGCGTGCTGCGGCAGCGGCCGCCGAGCGCCAGATCCCTTTTATTGTTGGTGCTATCTTGGCAGGTAGTACTCAGTTACTAGGTATATTCAGTTACTAACTATGAAAGAAATTACACATACTTAACAAAAAGTATACTAGGCGATTTTTATCATTATTATACTAAATGAGTTTAATGTCTTTTTAGTGGTATATCTAACGATTATAAATTCAACGTATGATAAGCCTATAAAAAATAGTTATTTTAAATTATATTAATCGTTTATTTTTCTGATATTTCGATTAACTGGTCATTATTAAAAATAAAAAATAAATTAAATTATAGATTCAGTTGTTATATCTTGTAAATATTAGAGCTTTTGTAATTATATCATATAATACTTACCCGTTTTTAAGTCCCTGATCTTATATAAAAAATACACGTATCTTCTGAATTCCACATAAATATAATTACTTACTTTGCATGGATAGGATCCCCACGAGGAACGATATAGGTCAGGTCGCAGTCGATTGTCATAAGTTTCAGTCTCGTGTTCGGTTTCTATGTCCAAATAAACACTATAGTCACTTTCCTAGAGGAGTTTCTAAGCCTAGTTTTGCATACAAACGCTTCGGTAATGACTAAGTTAGGAGAGTAGGGTTACTTAAGCTATAGCTTGATCTTGTAGACAGCCATGTTAGAAGATATAGAAAGCCTATTTTCTCAGGCTCAGTAAATGATTCTGAACCCTCGTGCGTTGAAGTTTTTTTTATCGGTTATAAAAATATAAAAATGCTGTTTTATAGAAAAGTACGCGGTGAAAATGTATGGCAAAGCAATTTTTTTTTAAATAACCGACAAAAAATATCAGCGCAGGGGGGTTCAGAATCATCTACTGAGTCCAAGGTAACCGGTCGGGCGTCGATGTCCCTTCCACCCTGTATAACGACGAGAGTTGAAAATCCAACAGAGTGTTTTCGCTTTCAATGCGAAGTTGAATGGACTCTGTTCGATTTTCAATGCCCGGCTCAATACCGAGTGTTGAAATCTAGTGCACGAAAAAAAATCGTAGCGTAGTAAAATCGCCCGTGTGTTGGGCTTAGGGTATTATTCTATTCTCAGCAGTAGCTCGTGGCTTTGACTTTTTGTGGCATGCAGCCTTATAAGCAAAAATGTCGCATATGGGCTGGATTTGCATTAGTCCGACAACTCACTCAGAAGAGTAAATATTGCGTTTAGACAGCTTTTGTATAGAGAAAATGTCAAACTCTCATATTTGTTCTTCAGATATAAGTTAGTTATCTGTCTATTGAAAAATCAGCCCTAAGTCTAAAAATAATTTTATTGTACCTACTATGCACCGGCTTTACCCCTTTGTGCAGTAGGGCGCGACACGAGATGCAAATCGCACGCTACTCTAAGGTACGGCGTGTCTCGCGACGAGCGGTCCCTTTGAGTTGCGCACGGAGCCTTTAAGCGGTTTTGTGTTTGGAACTTGCATGTTTGTCATCTGTACCATATTATAAATTAAAGCCGCTTTTTGAGTATGTTTGTGTTTACACGTTGTTCTTTCAGACTACATTAAACAACGGGATCTTGATGCAATTTCATAATAATTTAGAGAATATATTCAGGAAGGTTTAAATGTACTAGCTGCTCCCCGCGGTTTCACCTGCATAAATCTTGATCCCGTGGGAGTATCGAGATGAATAGTACCTACTCTATGTGTTAATCCAGGTTATAAACTATCTGTGTGCCAAATTTCATCGAAATTCGTTCAGTAGTTTTTGCGTGAAAGAGTAAAAAACAATCCATCCATACTCACAAACTATAGCGTTTATAATATTAGTAGGATTAAGAAATCACGATTTATATCTGCCTAAAAACGGTGCGAAGCAGGGGTGTGGCGCTAGTAATGAAATCTAAACTTATATTATAAAGAGAAAAGATTTCATTTTTGTATGTTTGTTTGTAATGGATAAACTCAAAAAATTCTTAACCGATTTTTAATATTATTTCATCTAAAGCAATATCAGCGAGTAACATGGGATGTATTTTGACAATTACAATAATATAAATATAAATAACTTCAGCAAACACACATTTAAAGTTGACAAAAACAATTTTCCAAGTAAAATATAATAGCATTTATTTATGAAAGCAAATTTAATGTAGTAATATCTGTTCGTCAATTAAAGGCGAATTTCACCAGACTGAATGCGATCAGCATAATTATGTAAACGATGGTCAAGACTTGGCAGTGTCAATCTTCCACATCAATGATGTCACTGAGAGCACTTGGATGCTTTAAATATGCTGATCGTGTTCAGTTTCACTGGTGAAATTCGCCCTTGATTGTGGAACAGATGCTACGAAATAAACCTTGTTTTACGAATGGGTTGGTGATCATTCTGAATTTAGTGTATTTTCAATGTCTCTATGTAATATGACGCGAGTAAATCACAGAGCAGTGGTGGCACAGTGGTAACAGCCGCGACTTACCGGTCGTAGATTCGAACCCACACCGGCTCTTTACTTTGAATAAATTATTTTATCACCACTGCTCTCAAAGTGAAGGAACACATTATGTCCTAGAACCAAAAAATCGAGGACATGTGACATCCGCCAACCCGCACTGGGCCCACGTGGTGGATTGCGGCCTCCCTCTCACAGAGAGGAGGCCTGTGTACCAGCAGTGGGAACATTATAGACTGATTATTAATTTATGAATAAAAAAATTGGTTATAGAAGTAATTTTTTGGCGTGCGCTGAGAAAACTATTGAAGAAGAGTTTTTGTTTTAACTCGCTTGTCTCTGGAACTACAAGACGGATTTGAAAAAATATATTCGCGTTTGATCATTCAAATGGAGAAAGGCTATTTAACATCACTGGAACTGGAAGATCACCTTAGAAACCGAGCAAAAGAAAACAAAACAGAAAGTACCGGTAGGCTATGCGAAAACTAAGTAATAGCGCGGGCAGGCGATGCAATGCGAATGCGACGGGTGCAAAAGCTGGTATATTTAATTTTAAATAAACGACCTCCTTTCTATATGTTATAAAGATTAACAGTTTGTTTAAACGCGCTAGTATCTGGACCTAACCGTCTTTTTTTTGCTTTTGTTTGCTGTAAGAAGGGCTGTATAACATCATGCTACGATCCTAAGGAGCCGAGCGAACCGAAAACAAGCCATGAAGAACGCTAAACAAATACGAAGGAATAACGCAGACAGGAAACGTGGCGGTTATTTTAGTAATTGTGGTGCCTTTCGACTTCGACGCGACAAAAGTCGTGGGCAGAAGCTACTAAGTAAAGAAAGAAAGAAAAGAAAAAACGTTTATTTGCGGTAAACATGACGGAAAAAATGAACAAATACTCACAAAAAATGAATAGGTTGTGGGAAACATGCGTCACGTCACATCCACGCAAAACGGCTAAATAATAAACCTCGGAAAGTTATTACAGATACCGTCTAACTTCCCTAACTTAACTATAAATTGGGGTTCACCTGAACTGGCGTATTCACCCCAAAATCAATTTTTCACTAATTAATTAGTTTATATTCAGTGCAGGAGGGTGTTTATTCGCTACGTAATCACATTCATAATACAATCAGGTTATTTTAGCCACGTTAGCTGCTTCGTCAGTATTTCTTTAAACAATATTAATGATGTTGCGTCATTTAGGCACTTACTATTTACAATGAATACTACAAGTAGTTTAATTGTTGTATTGTACTTCTTATTGTGGAAGTGGAAACGGGAAAAATAAAAAATGCTCTTTCCCAAGAATATAAGACAGCATTTTTTTGTTTTTATAAAACTCCGCGTTCGTTATGTTCCAACTGCGGAGTTTTTTTTTTGGTCACATTGTCCTGCTCTTGACCTTGATCTCGCCTGATGTAAAGCCATGGATATGATGCCTACGATGGAACGAGCGTGCCCTGAAGATGCCTGATCACTCTTGCTTTAAAGGTAGGAGGGAACACAGACTTATATTATTCTTTGCTATTGTTTTTCTCGTAACTGCAAGCCAATCCAAAAGGCCGGCAAAAAATTATAGTTTTTCCAAGGAGTGTCCTTTTTAACTATAAAGAAATAACCTGCCTGAAGTAAGATAGTCTGAATGTTGTCATGTCACAACTTTGCATAGGTTTGGTTAATTACTACTGTACATACTGCATTCTTGGTAGCTTTACTGGCAGAATTTCAATATTAAAGGTGAAATTCTGAGTCATTTTGTAAATATTTGTTTACTAGACGAGAATGTGTCAATTTATGGCATACCTTAGTATTTTTTTAATAATGTGCTTGTTGTGTAACGATTATGTCCTAATTTCCATACTGCATTAATAGTAAAAAAAAGAGGGTGACAACTTTTATGTCACAAGGTCGTGTGAGACGTATGACGTAAAGCACCTTACGTCCTAACGAAAAAACGGAACCCTCATAATCACTCGTGTGTCTGTCTGTGTGTCCGTCGGTCATAGCCAATTTGCTCCGAATCTATTAGACTGATCAAGTTGAAGTTTGGTACACATATGAGTTTCTGTGACCATAACACGGTCGTGTAACGTTTATAAATGAATTTTTAGAAATATGGGGTCACTTTTAGGGGGAAAACTAGAAAATTAAAAAACAAAAGTTTTCCGAACTATACCTTGTGACAAATCAGCACCTGCGGATCCTGGTAAAATCTTACTAAAACGGTTGATTATGTCTTGTTTCCTTGACTATCACAGATCTGTCAGTTGTGAACTGTAGGAAAAACATTAAGATCATCGCATGATCACGTCTCCCCCGGATTTTAAGGTGTGAAAGTCGCCTAGCCTTTCTTTGTTAATGAAATAAAGCTATTCAGTTTTATTTTCACATTTTTATAACCTAGCCACCGAATGTAGTCCGTAATAAGGGGAAATTAGTAATAAAAGTAACTACCCTATTAACTATCTAGTCTTCCAAATCTTGACAATGAAGATTAAACTTAATTGCGAAAAGATAAGTCAACAAGGATTTAGATAGGATTATAATACAGGACTGTGTTCCTAAAACAAGATGAAGTACATACACACAAAGCCTGCTTAACGAAGAAGAAACAACAAAGATACGGCGACGAGTCACAGTTAGAACCTGAATAAATTCATGTTCTAATTGTGACTCGTCGCCGGAATTAAATTATTTATTAGTGGTTCAGCATACATATACATATCACCTAAACGCCTATGCGATCTCTTGCCATAATGTGCATATATAACATTATCAATACCACTGCCCTGTAACCTATTCCACAGAGAAGCATTAGTTTCTGAAGTCTTCAACCTTCAAACTCCAGAACTTATTGTTCAAGTAAGAAACAAGTCCTTACAAAGTAAAATTCAAATTACTTATTTGAAAGAAAAGAAGGAAAGAAAAAAACGTTTATTTATGGTATCACAAACACAAACACAAAAAATAACAAGTTGAAAGAAAATATGGGACACATCCACTCAAAACGGCCATCGCTCAGCATAATGCTACGACTCTATGCGAGACAGAGCCCCAGCGCTGGTTTTCAACGACTGCCGGCATTGAAGTGATGACGTCAACCGGTGCAGCAAACGCTGATAAAATAACATTTAGAGATATGAGGAACAGGGTGTAAAGTTCACTCATACTCTTGGAAAAGGGAGGATCCTCCGACCAGATGGATGTCATATCTGGTGGGCAACTGCCCGATGATTGTTCTCGTATATGCTAGCTGCGCGGTAAACTTTGATTGCGCGATGCAGGATTTGTGTGATGCGTTGTTCGCATGTGGCGGTGTAGATGCCGCCACATCACTCCCCTCCGGAGACCGGAGCTGGATAGTGGACTAAGTCTTGTATCTTGCGATGCTTGCCAATGCCAGTTGGGTTCCAGTGGGTTGGAACCGGGTGTCGCATAGTTCGCAGTGAGTCGGAACTGTCTGCGAAGATGCCCCAGTGAGTCGGGGTGGCTGACTGCTGGTGTCGACCAGGAGAGGGATTAAGCGCTCTGCTTGTGGACCGGCCGAATGTGCAGTGTGCTGTGCCAAGGTTGCTGATGAGGATGAAGGTGATGACCAGGTATGCGCTTGCGCTGCATGCTGATGGTCAGGACAACCGTTCAAGCCGTGCTTGCTGGCTGGCTGTGTGACTTGCGGGAGTGATGATGATGACGTCACGCTGAATTAGTTGCACGAAGGCTGCGCTAACGTTCATACTCGGGGTCACCAGTGAAGAGATATGAGGAACAGGGTGTAAAGTTCACTCATACTCTTGGAAAAGGGAGGATCCTCCGACCAGATGGATGTCGTATCTGGTGGGTAACTTTCCGATGATTGTTGGTTTGTTTGTTTGTTTGGCATCTCGCAGGTCAACCTATTGGGTTGTCGTCTGCTTAAGCGGACTTGCCTGTGGTTGCCCTAATAAATTAAGGCCTCCAGCCAGGACTTAAACTTAAATGCTAACTAAAAACTAAGCGACTACACGCTAAGGGCACCCCCTGTGGGGTACGAACCTCGGCTTAGGGCGTCGTCTCGTCGCTGGAAGAGGGCAGCAAATGACTAGCTGGATCACGATTAGTGTTATTTTGGGACGAATTTAAAGCTACAGGCTCAGCGACGCGGGCTGGCTTGAGCAAGGGTCGGGAGGGGCGTGGATTTGGGCGTCGCGGCGGGCCTCGGCGGCGAGGTCGGTAGGATGGCGATCGGGTTTTGGGCTTAATTAGGGTGCTGGTGGCCTTACTACTCTCCTGGAGGAGGGTAGTGGCGTCATCGGGGGCGATTAAGATATGCCTTGGTCGGCGAATACTACTAATGCGGGAGGGAGTATAGCGAGCGGCGGCTGAAATCAGGGGGTTTGAATGTTTGATGCCACAGTCGAAGAAACGCTTAGATAAGCGTTTCATGAACTGGTTTATGGTTGGCATTTTAAGGTCGACGTGAAGATCTATGTTTCGGACATAGTAAGGGGCACCCGTAACCCTTCTGAGGATACGGTTCTGGAGGGTCTGCATCTTATGGAGATGTCGTGGGTGAGCGTGCGCAAATACAACGCAGGCATAAGTCATGATGGGACGGATGACTGCGGTATAGATGCGCAGTTTACATTTTAACGACAGTTTGCTTCGGGCTGTCAGTATAAACTGGAGTCTACTAAGAGCGAAGGAGGCGGGCGCGCGGACCGCCTTGATATGTTCCTTAAAGGTAAGGTTCTGATCTAGGATCACGCCTAGGTACTTGGCTTGCTTTTCCCTTGCTTGGGATACCGATGATGGAGGCTTCTTTCCATGCTTGTGGGAAGATGTTGTTGCTCAAGGTGCCATTGAAGATGGTGGTCATAAGCATTATTAGCGGGGCAGGAAGGAGTTTGTATACCTTATTGGTAATACCATCCGAACCGGGGCCTTACGAGCGTGGAGCCCTTTAATGATGTCGTGCACTTCGTCTGGAGTGACGGGAGGCAGAGGATCATCAGGGTCTTCGACGGGAGGGAGGGAGGCTCTCCGTTCGACTTCAGCGTCGACCTTGTTCAGGTGAGCTTGGTCTACTGGTTGAGACCTAGGAGAACATTGGGACTCTAGTCTGTCAGCAAGACATTCAGCCTTATCGGGACTGTCGAAAGCGACACTATTGTCGGGGCGGATGAGCCGATGATTGCTGTCGGGAAGTTGTATATATGCTAGCTGCGCGGTAAACTTTGATTGCGCGATGTAGGGTTTGTGTGATGCGTTGTTCGCATGTGGCGGTGTAGATGCCGCCACAAACACATGAAACGTTAAAAAAATAACGTAAAAATGGTAACATTCCGGGCAACGACTCACGCGCCACTGGCCTGTGATAAGGTGTCATAGAACTATATTTCAACTAAGCAGATTAAAAATCACACACACAGACACAGAGTACTTTTATATTTATGGAAGTCGTGGAAGTTTTCCTATCTAAACAATCTCATGATGAGAAACCCCTGATTTATTGAAGATCAATTAATATGCAAAGAAATTATATAGAAAATTTAAAAAAAAACAATGACAGTAACTGCTTTAGCAAAAGCATAGCTTTATCAGCCGTTAACATTCCCACAGCTGGGACACATGCCTCCTATCTTTAAGAAGGAGTGTGCCAGAATATACCACGTACGCCCAGTGCTGGTTGCTATACCTACGTATAAAACCAGTTCATACCAAATCTTCATTCACTTAGATTTAATCAATCTGAAATCATCCAGTTCATGTTCTATGAAAACACTACCAACTTTACAAAACTACTAAAATCATTAACCAATAATATACACAGATAAGCAAAACCCGCAGATATTCAACACAAACACAGAATTATTCTACCTACCTGCAACGCTCGTAAAGACAATGATTCCGATAAAGTCACAACTGCGACGGATTTAATGCCTACATTTGTAACAAGGGCCGCGTTCTAACATAGGTATTCTAATAACTAAACTTTGTTATATACGTGCTAAATTGGTTTAAATCCGCCGACTAAGTTAAAGTTTACCGAGTTGACTACTAATCTTATTCGGCAATACATGTTTAGGTAAAAGACTTCGTTTTCGTTGTTTGGAGTCTGAATTTCAGATACTGATAATGTTCCATGTATGTATCCACATATACAGGGCGGAATAGTATATCGACCCAACCTGTTACCACAGCCTATTTTCCCAAACCCTGTTTACTAAAACATAATATTCTAACCCTCCCCAGTATTAAGATCCTAGAAATATGTAAATTTGTCCGTAGGCATCCAGCGTTATGCACAAAACGCGAAGACATCCCATCACAGTTCACACTTAGACACCTAGCAAGGCTAAATATACCAACATTAAAGCTAAAAATGCTTTCTGCAAGTCCCTACGTAATGTCTATAAAAATATACAACAGACTTCCAGACATAAAAAAGAAAGAAGAAAAGTTAAATATATTTATAACAAAACTTAAAAAGTTACGGAAAAACAATACTACTATTCCTTAGCTGAATATTTAAATGATAAACATAAATAATAGAAAAAAATTGATATAGTACATAGGTATACGTAAATTAAGAATTTAAAAAAATTATAACTGTAATTAATGATAATCACGCAATTTATAAAATAAAATATTCAATAATATAAAATATTTAAAAAATAATAAAAACAGAACTTATAATTAAATGAAATGGCATATAATAATAAATGAAATAGTTTAATCATATTAATTAAATAATATAGCAATGAAAAATATTCAAAGGAAACTATACGTGTAAATGAATATAAATAAAGTACATTTTTCAGTTATATAAAAATAAAATAATGGTTAAGCAAAATTATAATGTATCTTATTAGCGATCTCCTGACTTTGATTATACGAAAGTTAAAACTTTTTCCCACAAAACAACTGAATAATCTTCTAAAACAGGGCTTCCTTTCTCCTACCCATTTGCTGTGCCCTACAGGGTTCATAGTGATCTAAATTATATAGTTACCACCTAAGTACACATTTTGGTAAAGCAATAAATATAACTCAAACTCACACTTGTCATGGAGTCGGTCAGTCAGAAATATGAAGCTAGTTGCCCATTCTAAAGCGCAGTAGATACCTATGGAGAAGAACGGGCAAGAAACTCCATGGACACTCTTTTAAATAATATTGTTGTTACAAATATATTAGTTACATCGATTATGTTGACACTATAACTGAGAACGATGTACAAAAACCGTACACGTTAAAAGCGTCCAGGGTGCAGCAAAACATAATTTAAAACAATCCAAAAAAAAAAAATTATTAAAATAAGCCGTGGCAGCTAAGAGATGTCCAGTCCCAACTGACGGCACCCGTTCACGAACGTGACGCATGAATCAGCACCGTTCAGCTCAACCATTTTGAAGGGAGCTAAATGATCCGACACTCGCGCCACCGTCAGCGAGACATTTGAGTGAGCATGACCTACTATCAGCCGCCATTTTTATCAGTTATGTAATCCCTTAACCTATAATATGCCTGCCTGCATAGTGTGCGTTTGACAAAGGATTTGAATTTCGTCTTATTAAGTTGAAGTATGTGGGGAGGTATTTTATTATAACATTTTAGACAGTACCCCATGAAAGATGAGTCTACTTTAGCCAGTCTGAAACCTGGTTAAACTAATAGGTCCCGACTTCTAGTACTATAATTATGTCTTTCACCTCTTTTACTGTAAAGATGTTTTCATAGATGTATTGACAAGGTACCGTCATGATGTTAATACCCTTAAACAATTCCCTTAGAGAATCGCGCCTACGGAGATTATATATGGCTCTGATGGCTATAAGAATAAAAATAGTCTTGATGTCTGCAGCCCGTCCCCAAAGTGAAATACCGTAAGACACGATACTATGAAAGTAACTAAAATAGACCAGCCTCGTGGTATCTACATCAGTAAATTGACGGATTTTTCTGACAGCGTAAGCTGCTGAACTCAGCCGTCCTGCAAGAGATGTTAAATGAGGACGCCATTGTAGCCTTGGGTCAGGCGTGATCCCCAAGAAAACCATTTTATCGATGAATTCTAGTTTCTCTTGATTCAATACTATCTCACAATCACTACTCTAGACGTTTGGTAAACAAAATCTTACACTTAGTTTTATTTCCATTTAGTACTAAATTATTATCAGTGAACCAATTTTGGACCAGCAGTAGGGCGTTATTTACGTCGTCAAAATTTGATGCACGTCTATCTTCCTTGAAAATTAAGGAAGTATTCAGCAAATAACACCATTTGTGGTTTATTTATTAATAAATGGAGTAGGTCATTAATATATACAAATAAGAGGAAAGGACCCAATATCGAGCCTTGTGGAACACCCAATTTTACTTTCAAACCAAGTGAATTGACACCATTTATTTGAACTTGTTGTTGTCTATCATTTAAATAAAATTTTACTAAACTGAGCGCAAGTTTTCCAAGTCCGTAATGCTCAAGTTTCAAAAGCAGGGTTTCGTGATCGACGCAATCAAATGCCTTGGAGAGGTCACAAAAGATTCCTATGGCGTCTTGAGCCTCTTCCCACGCGTTAAAAATATGTTTTAATAAGGTAACACCAGCGTCGGTCGTACAACGCCCTTTGGTGAAACCATATTGTTGCTCGTGAAGGATTGTAATTTGCATTATCTTTTCAGAAACCTTGCTGGAAGCCGGCAACACGGACACAGGTCTATAATTATTAGTGTCTTTACTGTCCCCGGATTTGAAAAAGGTATTATCTTACTGTATTTCATTAGATCCGGGAAGACTCCTTGATCCACACACAAATAAAATATTAAGGCTAAGTAAGTTGCTATGGTCTCAATTATGGAGGTACAGACTTTAATAGACATTCCCCAAAGATCTTCGGTCAATTTGATCTTGATTTGCTTACAAGACTTTATTACTATTAAGGGGTTAATATGCTTAAAGTTAAATTCAATCGGGCTGAAACATTCGCCCTCATTAAATCAAAAGCAAGCGAGGGCGAAGAGTTTAAGATTTCAGTGGTTTTTAGTGGGACACTGGTAACTAAATTCACAAATTCCTGAGCAACTGTTTTGTTATCGCAAATGATACCACATGACGTCTCCAGTGTGTAATCAGAATTTTGCTTTTTGATCCTGTTCGTTACATAATTGATAATTTTCCAAACCGTATTTTTTTATTGTCTGCTGATTTTACCTTGTTGCTAATGTATAAGGCATTAGCTGCCTTACAAGTGTTCTTAAATTTTTTTGAGTAAGAAGCAACATATATAATTAAAAGTTTCCGTGCTCAGGCTTAAGGCCATACAGCTCGAGAAGTCTTTCCCTACTTTTCCTAAGTCCTTTAGTTGCCCAGTCACTAAATAAAAACTTAGGGCTGCTACTTTTAACTCCACTGCCGCGAGAAATCACGGTACAGCGGATAGAGCTCCGGCGGGATCTCATGGCGACATGGAGGGTGCGATTGTCGCAACCCAGTGCTGTGGGCACGTCACAATAGCGGCGGTAAGTCCCCTCTTTGAGGAGTGGTTGTAGAGGCGCCACGGCGTCCTCACCTTCCGCCTGAGACAGGTCCTTACCGGAAACGGTTGTTTCGGGAGGTTCCTGTTTCGAATAAAGCGGGAGCATACGCCCGGGTGTCACCATTGTGTGGATTGCCCGGAGGACACGGTGGAGCATACGGTGGAGGTCTGCCCAGCTTGGGCGGAGCACCGCAGTGTCCTCGCGGAAGCTATCGGCGGCGGCGATCTCTCGAGTCCGGCCCTGGTCCAGGCCATGGCTCGGAGCGAGAGGGAATGGAAAGCCGTCACCTCCTTCTGCGAAGCAGTAATGCTCGCGATGGAGGAGGCGGAGCGCGTGAGGGAGAGAGCCTTGCGCCCTCATGCCTCCACTAGCCGCCGCAGGAGACGACCTGGGCGTCGGGAGTCGCCTGCAGATTCCCGCCCACCGTAGGCGCGGGATTGCGGACGGCGCGCAACGGGTAGCTCGCCGTCCGGTAAGGACCAGGCCCGGGTACGGTGGCCGGGAATCTGCAGGCGACTCCCGACGCCCAGGGAGTCTCCTGTTGCGACTAGGGGCGTGAGGCTCTCTCCCTCAGGCGCTGCGTCTCCTGCTTCAAGAGCATTACTGCTTCGCAGAAGGAGGTGATGGCTTTCCATTCCCTCGCGCTCCGTACCATGGCCTGGACCAGGACCGGACGCGAGAGATCGCCGCCACTGATTACCTCCGTGAGGACACGGCGGTATTCTGGCCCACGCTGCGTTGAAATTTTTCGTCGATTATTAAAAAAAGTAGCAGTGCAGTGCACTTTTGTAGAACACAGCTTTTTTTTAAATAAACCGACGAAAATTTTCAACGCAGGATGGACCAGAATCATGAGCTGAATCCATGGTAACAAATTGTGCATCGATGTGCCTGCCACGAATCCAAAGGTGCTTTTTTAGAAAGTGGATAATAGGAAACATAGACACCGTGTGTAAGAGTAGAAATAATGAAATAAGTAAAAGATAAAATATACACATAAAATAAAAACAATCCACTTTACAGTTACCATTTTAAATTCAGTTTTACTGTGATTTTGTATAAACAGCCTTTACTGTTCCCACTACTGGGACACAGGCCTCCTCTCTGTGAGAGGGATTGGGCCGTAATCCACCACGCGGGCCCAGTGCGGGTTGGTAGAAGCCACATGTCTTCGAATTTTTGCTTCTAGGACACGCTGATTTCCTCACGATCCTTCACCGTTTTGAGAAAAGCTCCTGTTGAAAAAAACACTAAATTCAGACACTTTCAGCACCTTCAACACGATCATCACATTTAAAGCATTCAAGTGCTCTCAGTGTCATCATTGTTGTAGAATATTGACACTTAGGTCTTGACTGTCGTTTATATAATATGTTGATTGTGTTTAGTATCATTGGTGAAATTAGCTCTAAGAGACCCACATTGGCAATTCATTAAGAGACCCAGAGCAGTGGTCAAAGTGGGGCACGGTTTATCATTTACAGCTTGATGATTCTTTTTGGTAGTTCAAACCGAGTTTAATAATACTTTTAAGAAGAACACTAAAAGTATCAGCACTAAGTTTTTATTTAGTGACTGGGTAACTAAAGGACTTAGGAAAAGTAGGGAAAGACTTTTCCTGCTGTATGGCCTTAAGAAAAAGCAGAAAAATCCGTCAATTTACATATGTAGATACCGCGAGGCTGGTCTATTTTAGTTACTTTCATAGTATCGTGTCTTACGGTATTTTACTTTGGGGACGGGCTGCAGACATCAAGACTATTTTTATTCTTATAGCCATCAGAGCCATATATAATCTCCGCAGGCGCGATTCTCTAAGGGAATTGTTTAAGGATATTAAAATCAATCCTCATCATGACGGTACCTTGTCAATACATCTATGAAAACATCTTTACAGTAAAAGAAATGAAAGACATAATTATAGTACTAGAAGTCGGGACCTATTAGTTCAACCAGGTTTCAGACTGGCTAAAGTAGACTCATCTTTCATGGGGTACTGTCTAAAATGTTATAATAAAATAACTCCCCACATACTAAAACTGAATGAGACGAAATTCAAATCCTTTGTCAAACGCACACTATGCAGGCAGGCATATTATAGGTTAGGGGATTACCTATCTGATAAAAATGCCTAGCTAGGCTGGTCCTGCTCCACACCACAACTAATTAATTGACATTTGAAATACTGTTGAAGCTGCTGAAGATTGTAAGAATATATTTGCATTATATAAACTCAATCTCCTTTTTATTATAAAGATGCATTGCACAGATGTGACTACTTTGTACTATAGAGCTACCATTTACCAGGTAATGTCATAGATTGACTTGAATGTGCCCTGGCGGCTGATAATATGTCATGCTCACTCAAATGTCTCGCTGACGGTGGCGCGTGTGTCGGATCATTTAGCTCCCTTCAAAATGGTTGAGCTGAATGTTGCTGATCCATGCGTCATGTTCGTGAGCGGGCGTCGTCAGTTGGGACTGGTCATCTCTTAGCTGCCACGGCTTATTTTAATAATTTATTTTTTGGATTGTTTCTAATTATGTTTTGCTGCACTCTGGACGCTTTTAACGTGTACGGGTTTTGTACATCGTTCTCACTTGTAGTGTCAACATTAATCGATGTAACTAATATATTGTTAACAACATTCTTATTTTAAAGAGTGTCCATGGAGTTTCTTGCCCGTTCTTCTCCATAGGTACCTACTGCGCTTTGGATTGGGCAACTAGCTTCATATTTCTGACTGACCGACTCCTTGACAATTCAAAAGTGCCTGTAGATGGTTTAATTGAAATAAATGGTTTGAGTTTGAGTCTGAGTTTGATCCCAAAACAATACGTTTACGATAACAATACGTTTCAAATTTAAAATGTAAACAGTAGGTATACCTAAGCTTTACACACAGTGACAATACAAAAAATATTTTAAATGAGGTAAATCAGGAACTGACAAGCGTCATAACTCCGGCTAAAAGAAATAATTGGTTAATAAGCGAATAAATAAATAAAAGTCAATAACAAATTAACGATGATGCCAACTAAATTGCAACTTCCAAAATTTTAATTTTAGCAACCAATTTGAGTTATTTGGCAATAAAGTAATTTTACGAGTTAGGTTTGACTGTTTTTTTTCTTTGGAATTAATATGGAATGACATCATTTAGAAGATCTCCTGGTATTGTGATTTAGTTCCTCAATGCCTACTTAAGTGTCTACTCTTGTTAACGAGCGAGAGCATTCAAGGAATAGTACAAAAATTATAATCGAAAACGCTCTATTTTCTTACGAGTAGTTCTATGTTCTTGTAAAGTTTGACGTTCAAAAGTGCCTCGTATGTGCTGTTATTTTAAATAAATGTTTTGAACTTTGACGAGTAAACGATGTCACCCCCTAAGAGCGGATTTCACCAATGAAACTAAACGCGTTCAGTACATTTAAACTGTGTGCAAGAGTGTCAGCGTCAAAATGGTTGTAGAATAGTGAAATTGACAAGTCTACAACGCGGATTATAAGTGCTGATTGCGTTCAGTTTCATTGGTGAAATCCGCACTTTGTGTGTAGGTACTGCAGGTTTTATTGCGGGATATGAACAACTTCTTCAATAAGATTTTTCTTTTCACTTAGAAAATTCAAAATTATAAATGCATTTACCTATAAAGTATAAAGTCGAAAATAGTTAAATCTAACTATAATAAGTAACTATAATAAATTACTACTTACTAAAGAAACATAAACACAAGCACAGATAAAAAAATAAATATGTACAGATTAGAAAAATATTTAGTCGATACTTAAATATTAGAAATACCAATATTTTTGGTTTATACATAGAATATGTAATGATTTATGACTTCCACGGCCTTGCACTGCACCTAAAAGCATATTTTACATTATTCACGACTTTTTTATTTGGAAGCGGCGTTTTTGAAGTTTTAGTTTTTGTTCTTAACGTTGTCAGGTTTATTTATCATCTGTTTCTTATGGTATGTGGTATGCAAAACATTTTTTTTTGTTGATAAATGCCATAACGTTCTATGTGATCATTTGCTTTCATTAATTTACTGAGATCATCCATCCGTATCAATAAGCATGTAGCTAAACAATTATTGACTGTGAAGGCTAGCACAAACAGGCGCGACGCGACAGCGCGACACAAAAGCACTGCTCGTCACGCGATACTCGGTGCCTTTGTGTCATGCTGTCGCGTCGCGCCAGTGTCTACGAGCCTGGAAATGAGCTCTAAGTGATCACATATAGAACTATCTTCACAGTAAATAACAAAACGTACAACACAGGAGGTAGGATAGAATGTGTGCTAAAAACAAACGTACCTATACGTCCTACTGACCTAGCAAAACCTACTTCGATTACATAAACAAACTAATCAAAAGTCTAGATCTCTATGATAAACGGTATGGCTGAATATTAGCAGTACCCCAGCACTTTACAGCAGCAACAAACGTTATATACCAGATGCTTTATAATTCTGTTGCGTTAAGTAAACAAATATATTAGAATATAAAAAAAAGAGAAAGAGTATAAAAATTGTTATAAATAGCAGAAACAAGATATTACTTTAGAATCAAATCAATAGTGCAAATATAATGCCAGGACACATTACGTCACAGGTTCGCGGGTAATTCGAAAGAGTAACCGTGGCCCTGGCACAGGCAATTGAAGGAACACGGGTGGGTTTTAGTCAGTAAAAGTCTGACACGCCCTCCCGCTTCCAGAGCGGGAGAAGTCATTTGATGATTTCCCACCGAAAAAAAAAGACACATTAAGTATGCGATAGTTGAACAAAATAGGTTTGTTATTTGTTCTACAGTAAATTAAAAAACCCCTTTGGGTTATTATTTCAAATATTATTATTGTACTAGCTGTGTCCCGCTGCTACACATTGGTCTGTCCAAATTGTATGCCATTTAAGTAACTCGGTCCTTGGCCACTCTCATCCGGCTGCTCCCAGCGTCCCCTCGAACATCTTCGGCTCTGACTCTTGTCAGTGCGTCAATTTTAACTAATAAAGATCAAATTCGCAAAACACATTCGTTTGTATGAAACTGACGGGTGTCAAGAACGCATTCTCTCGACGGACGGACTGTCCTCAGGGCGTCGTTGTAATCGCCGTTTGTCGACAATTTTCTGTAGGTATCCTACCTATCAAAAGTATGTTAAAGGTTAGTCCAAGCAAGTATCTCTTGCTTAACACACTCACAATCTCAATACCATTCATTTTCACATTAGCAGATGAATTTTTCAAACATGGAAGCAATGGGTTATGAATTGCTTTCAAAATCCTGCGGACTTCAATTTAAAGTGTGTAGCAATTGAGGTATAATCATATAGGACATAATCATATTAAAGAGTTTACATGTCAATAATGTATGGTTAAACAGTCGCAAATAATTAGGTACTTTCAGTAACGTTTATGAATAAACCCAGCACACTTATTGCGTAAGACACAATGAATCACGATCTAAATCATTTTGATCTAAAAAATTAGTCTGCTTATCAACACGTAAATAACGCAATGAATGTTGTTGAACTGTCAAAATGAAAGCCATTGCTACCGATGTGTGTTGCGCAATCACCCCGCAGTTCTTTTGGTGTGCATGATTACCTAAGTGAAAAATATCTTCAGAAACTTGCACATATATGTATAATACTTAGTAGTAGTTTATTGATAAGTAGGGGTGTAATTTCCTATGACACATCATACTACATAGACGAGACTACAATCGTCATCAAAGTGTAATGTCACTTAACAGTGATACGAACAGCATCCGTGAGTGACGTTCGTGTAATAACCACGCATCTAAATTGACGTTAAATGTCTTTCCCTACTGCATAGTGTTGTGCGGTTTCAAGGCTATGCATACCCGATGATGGTGCTGCTTGTTAGAAGACAGAATAGTGTGGAAATAATATTAAAAGCAAACCGTGTTTTATGCCAATGGCAATGCCAATGCCAATGGCCAATGTCGTCTTATGATAGTTCTGCTGTCGAAATGCTAAACAGTCCAGAAATATTAAGGATCTCATCAAAGGAACACGTATTTTTGTAGTGTTAGACAAAAACATTGTAAAATAATAAAAACCGCATGAAAGTAAAACTGAAGGCAAATTCTCGTAATCTCGTAATAAAACCTCGGCGTCAATCAAGTGTCAAAAACTTGTCTAAAATGTATGAAGATAGGATGTATTTTTGATTGAGACTGAGATTACATTGCGAACATTCTTAAATGATACTAGAATTGCTCCTCAGGTTTCATTTCGAAACAAAAAGCGAGCGATGAAATTATGCATATATAGCTTCCTATGGAATCTATTTGAGTGAGATAGGTTTGTAATAATTTATTAGTTACTGTAGACGTTCTAATAAGTTCGATAAGTACATTGGCTGAGTATTAGAGAATCACTGTTTCATATTCAGATTAAAAAAGGTTACACAGTCGGTCCCAACGGCTGACAATTAGTGGGTAAATTCGATTACAAAAGTGAATTGATTCCAATAATTACATTAGGACTTTTTGAGACGGCGCAGAGTGGGTAGGTACCATAATCGATGTAGCTACGGGAAAACGATCTTAAGAGACTATCCATAACTTTTTGTGAAATTTAGATTCACAGACTGGATTAATTCATTCGACCCTGTTTCTTATACGAATTAAAAAACGGTAGGACAAACTGAGGTTTGAGTACTAGAAAAGTCAAAAATAGGAAATTTGACTTCATCATATATATCTGAGTTAAATTTTCGCACTTGGTAGCATTACGGTTCCTTCTTTTCTATCCTGTCATTAACCGTTTCATACGTTCAAGGTATAAACAATGTAGATAAAAAGAATTTGAAGACATCTTTCCACGTAAGTATTAAAGCCTCATTCGCTAAATGCGGGCGTTTCATCAACGGAAAGAAGAAAGAGGGTTTCCCTCTTGTCAAATGTCTCATGAGAAAAAACTCGTCATCAATTTTAATCTTCAAACATTTGTCTTTGTTTAAACAGATGACGAAAAAAGTTCATATATCTAAATAGCTTTTTATTTCATTAATATTTTCTCATACGTCTGCATTTGTAATATTATATAATAATGATTGTGTAAGAAAACAGGTTAACATGATTTTAGCATGTGCTCTGTTGGATTGAAAAACGAAAAAAAATTCTTTAACGATCAAAAGAAATTGATATTATTGTGTCACCAAAATGTGATTATCATTATTTAGGTGAAACATGAAGCCTGTATTTATTCTAGAGCTTTGTTTAGTCACGGGTGTAGATTTAAAATTAGATTCAAATGGAAGATAAATCAGCAAGTTTAAAATCTTTAATGAATAGTAATAATAGACTGCCTCGTTGGTCTAGTGGTCGCAATCGCTACTTCTGAGCATGAGGTCCTGGGTTCGATTTCTGGGAACGTGTTATTGGGTTTCTCTATCTGGAATTTCTTAGTAGCAGCCCGGAGTCTGGATTTGTGCCCGGTTGATGGCAATAGGCTCGCCCCCTATTACATGGGACTCAAGTATGACAGGCGAAATGTGGGTGTACTATAGGTACACCTCTGCCAAACCCTTCGGTGAAACAAAGCGTGATGTTATGTTATGTGAATAATAGTTTTTAGGTATAGGATGTGGGTCTGAAAAATGTTTTTTTTAACGTGTTTTAGGCATAGTTAACCATTTACAGGTTATATATGTATAAATACAAAATAACACGGCTATATCGGCTATCAATCACCGGCCATCGTTGAACCAACAATCAGCATAGCCGCAAACCACTAATACTTGTATCCACATCACTAAACTCGATGACTGCACGCATTGCAGGTCGGACACGTCATCTCATTACCGGCTTTATTGCAGTATAAATGTAAATAATTGATGCTTACCACGCAATAGGTAGTAGTTGAAGTGCTGACTCAATTGGTTTGATGCATGGGGTAAAACATAAACATGTGCAGTAACTCGATTTTGTCAACGGTGAGAATGAGATGCAATGTTTTTAAAAAAACTTTAAATTGTACCTTGATGCTTCGTGTTGGGGTTTATGTTGATTGTGGACTTTTAATACCGGGTAAAACAGGGTGAATAGGGATGCAGGGGTGAATCGAAACGAAACTTTAAAAAGGATTCACCCCGTTTTACGGTATGGGCTCAAATTATTTTTCTACATGAGGATTTCGATTAAATTAAGCTAAATTTGATGGTTTTTCACGAATATCGGTAGCTTTATGTCGTAAATTGACAACAGTCCATAGAAACTGCAGCCTCTGATTACTGACTAGTAAATCTTGATGCAATAAATACACTTTGTCACTTTATGTGCTAACTACTCTGTGACATACCGTATTACTGAACTATTCATAGAACGCGCCAAAGCGAGTAGGGAGGACTTCAGAGTCCGCTGTCTGCGGACTTAGACGGCCGTGGGCGGCTGTCCCGGATGTCCCAAGCAATTGTTCACTAATTGTTCCTACTTGCCCCCATCCATTCCGATAACAAGGATGTAATACAACAATTCTGTATACCTTGACGTTCAAACTCGATTATTTGAAAATTAGTACTACTTTTGTGAATACCTACAATACTATTTTATAGATTTGGAAGCTATTATTGGGATTCTCAGGTATTAAGAACTAAGAAAAAGATTTCGTCCGCGTGGATTTCTAAAAAAAAAAAAGTTGCCTATGTTCTTCAGACATAATTTCGGCTTCTAATGGTAAAACAATTTTCAAAATCGGTCCAGTAGTTTCGGAGCCTATTCAATACAAACAAAAAATGAAATATTTCCTCTTTATAATATTAGTATAGATGAATCGATTTGGTTCATATGCTTCTTGATTGAGTCAGATTGAATGAATTATATGGACATATTATTTTTTGTATTCGTCTTTAATATATACACAATTAAAATAAAATAAAACTACTGGGTAAAACAGGCTTCATATTGATACAGAGAAAATCAACAGGGTACATGCTGGTTTTTTTTTAGACGATAACGCCAGGCAAGCCCTTGAAATTCGTGGAGATTCCACATACAACTTGACCCTGACTTTCAAATTGGAAAAACATGAATTAAAAAACATATTTCGCGGGCTACCTTAGCACATCCTTTCGACTAATTATTCAAGTTATAGTCGTGCTTACCAAGTACCAAGACTTGTTAGGAAAACCTATAACTTTACCATTTTCTTTATTTTAAAGTTTCGAATGAAGTAAGAAGTTTCTCCGCAGGCAATCCTGACGGCTTTACGTTGAATCTGGGTGAAGCTCTGCTTTTATTGCAGTGAAAAGAAAATGAGGGAGATAAGTGTTTAGCGTTTTGTACCAGTTTGAAGATTTATTATTATAAATGCGAAAGTAACTCTGTCTGTCTGTCTGCTACCTATTTTACGCCTAAACGACTACATCACGTCCTGAAATTTGACAAACAGGTAGCCTGGGGCATAAAGATGGAAAAAATTTCAAACTGAATATTAGTATTTCCACATGGTCTTCACATGATCTGACCAAGATTATGTCTGGACTTTAAAAGAGACTGTGACCTCTGAGTTTGTTTCGGCCTTTATTCTCAGAGTAGTCAGATAGGAAACGCCGACCTCATCTAGTTTTAAAGAAAATGTTCGACGTGTAAAAGTGTTTGTACAAACCTACATACAGAAATAAAATCATTTATCATTTATATAGAATGATAGAAGCCAAACAATACACGCAGAAATAACATTCTGTCTCATCTAAATAAATATTACATTATCTCAAATTCATATTCCTAATTTATATAACGTCACAGTAAGATACGACCACTAGCACCACCACCTTGGACAACGTGTTGTTTTTTTTTAGGTGTTTCTCAGTAACAGCTCGGAGTTTGGAAGTTGTCTGTGTGACACCCCGTGCCTCGGTCCTGCCCCTGATCTCTCTCCGGTCGTGTCGGATTGCCTTACCATCGGAATATGAGAGTGAGGGAAGAGTGAGTCCACCTGTGTCTGCGCACACAATTGTGCACTGTAATATTTCCCGCGTCGATGGCTAGCCTCCTTAAAATTGTCCGCCATTACTGAAATTCGGTCTGGAGAATAATTTATTAAGATACGACCACTTCTATGAACTTAGATGAATAGCCAGAAGCATCGTACAAAGCAGAATCTTTCTGACTTTGGCAGGATTGTATAAACGTATGAAGGAAGACTAGTACGGTTTGATATGTAGACGATGCGATGGGAAAGTTAGTTTTTCAATGTTAAATTTAGGACACGAGAATGACCCATGTTGTTATTATAATCATAAAATAATAAATAATCAAACGAACCTAGGACGAACGTCGCAGTTACATTACGATTTGATGCACAATAGCCTTCCTATTACAAAGTTGTTATTTGATAAACTAATCAAAACATCTCTTTCTTAGAAAAAAATCATTTGTTTTCACATAATTATGTGATCTTGCTTAGCTTAAAGTCCTTATTTACATATTGTTGTTTTAAAAATGGAATACTAATAATAAACAATAAGAAAAATGATAAAAAACTAACTTCACAAAATGCCAATTTTTTCACAGTATTATGTGATCTTGCTTAGCTTAAAGTCCTTATTTACATAATGTTGTTTTAAGAATGGAATTCTAATAATAAACAAAAAGAAAAATGATAAAAAAGAACATGATGAGCTCATTACAACGAAAATAATAATTTCCAGCATTTACATAAATGTTAAGACTTATTTTGTGACAGGTGGTACCTACAATACTAGGAATTTATCTTTCGGTTATTTAATCAAAACTTCAAATGACACATTCTAGCTAGATGTTATAAATAAATATGAACATACGCACATACAAAAACCTTTTTCCCATGGAGGTAGACAGAAACTACAGAACGCCACCTGCTCATGTATGCAAAAATCATACGATGACCGATAACCAAAGTATAAGGTCATTCTGTCAAACTGAGACGTAAATAATGTTTAGGCTTTAACTTCCCATATAAAATACTAGAGTATTATTAAAAGCAACTATCAAATGAGGGTGTGTACAGACCGACTGGAGCCGACTGAATCGCGATACTTGGCTCCAGTTAGGGTTGCCTTGTTTATACGAAATTATTTTCCAAGCCATTAATACCTGAAAAATATAGTAGATAGCGAAAATTTAAACAAAATATAGTCGGTAGGGAGGGTATAGTCAGTAGGGAGGATAGTGTCGGTATGCATAGTTTTGGCTTCTCTGAGCCTTTATAAACAGGTTTTTTTTGACGACTCATTACTATTAGTACACTCTCAATGACGGTTACAAAATACTAATAATTCAGCCTATAACTGATTAATCCTGGCCCTCGCTTAAATTAAAATATTGTAGTTTCCCTTACAATTTTTTTTTTAAATATAGTATTTTGGTCTGTAATATGTAATATGTAGGATACTATATTTTACAGAAGGGTTGGCAACCATAGCTCCATTCGTAAGTTTTCGGTTATTTCGTGTAGTCACATGTACACACCCTCATATGATAGGTGCTTTTTATTAATATTCCTATTTTATACATTATTTAGGTTTCCTTATAAAAGAATGACCTTATAAGTACTTTGGTTATCGGTCATCGTATGATTTTTGCATACATGAGCAGGTGGCGTTTTGTAGGTTCTGTCTACTGACATGAGAAAAATGTATGCAACTAAATTTTTATGGTAGCGTGAAATATCATATTACCTTTAACCCAAGCGGTAAGTAAACAACACATATCTTTTAATATAATAAAAACTTATAATATACGTTTAAGTACAGTAAGCGTCCAAAAGTGCATAGGCACGTTAAGAGTCGCATTATAGCACATCACATCGATAGCAGTTTTGCACGGCACACACTGACGTAATGTCGCGTACTCGCATCGCACTAGACGAAACAAAAATATGTTTTCGTGGCTTTTGTATGGCATTGGTAACATGGAGTTAATCTAATAAGAGCTGGTAGCAGTAGGCGCCAAGCATTGGACTGAGAAGCAGTCGGCTTAGGTTCTGATCTCATAAGATGCAGAGCAGTTTTATTGCCTATTTATATCTATAAACACGCATACAAAGTGAGTGTATGTGCGTGTTTATAGAAACAACTTATAGAAGAAGGTCGTAAGTGAAACCGAAGCGTTAATCTATTGCTTTGTGAGATTGCTTATGGACTTATGAGCGCTATTGTACATACATAATAATTATGACAAAATGCAATACTCTTTATGTCATCTGCCTAGCATTCTTCCAATTATGTTGGGGTAGGTTTTCAGTCTATCCGGATACATACAGAATACCAGTAGATATTTAACATGGAACGACTGCCTTTCAGACCTTCATAGCCCAGTTACTGGGTGACAGTTCACCTCTTGGTAAGTCTGATTGTCAGACTTTTGGAAATCTGACTACCTGTAACAACTGTCGAAGATCTACGATTGACAGCCGGGACTTAACAATGATTATAATCGTACTCATAAATTATAGATTATTACAAATTTAAATTATATGGTTCTATTAATGTTATCTTAATAAAATAAGCAATACTCGTAATTTACAGATTAACATCTTAATTTATGGTTACTTGTAATAAATTACAAAGAAATATTATGTTTCTTTTTAGCTTTTTGTCAGCGTTAGTTTAAGAAGTAACTAAAAATACAATTAAATCAATTTAGGTAGGTCCTGATTTAAGGACTTGTTGGTACTTTTATTTCAAGGGTTGGCACTCCATCTATTATACCTCTATTAAAACTAGGGCAATTGCTGTGGTAGTAAAAGCCTACAGATTCCTCATTTTTGGTTTATGACTCAAGTCGAGAAAAGGAGTGACATCTAACCACATTGTGCTGTTACATACTCCATTTAATCTTCCCACTGCTGGGACACAGGCCACCTCTCTGTGAGAGGATGTGGGCCATAATTCAATACGTGTGCTGAGTGCGGGTTGGTGGATGTCAAATGTCTTCGAAATTTTTGGTCCTAATAGGACATGCCGGTTTCCTGACGATGTTTCCCTTCACAATATAATCTAGAAAATCTGATTTGCAGCTTGAAACTTTGCTTACGTTAGCTTATCCTGTTCTCAGCGGTTGAAAGTGACAATATTCTCATGCATAAATTTAAGATTAACCTAAGGCATATTAAGATTAATAGTTCAAAAGGCACCACATAACTCAAACCAGCAGATCCATTGAAGAAATCCAAACCAAAGGAAGCGCCGACGTACACGCTCACAGTTGCGACGCCTGATCCCGCCGGAACCGGATGCCGTGTTAATTGGATATGTCAGATGCCTCTGGCTTTCTCGCCCCGAGATAGTTTCCCTAGTTGTGCTTACTAGACATTAATTATTAGGAACTCGTCTGTTCGCTGTCACTATATGGAAGCTTAGGAGGAGTCGGGTGTTATTTGACAATTAAAATTTCAGTAGGTATTGATGACTTGTTGAACGTAGTTTTCCCGTTTGTTTTTAACTGAATCATGTGCACTATAACTTTGAAAGTGTTATTGATGATTTAAATAAATTCTGTAAATTCAATTTGAAACTTGATATACCAAAATTTCTTGGAGTAATAACAGATCAGGACATAAATTGGAAAGCACAAGCAAATGAAAAATCTATAAGAATAAATAAATTCATTTACGCACTCAGAAAGGTAAAACATTTAACAAATTTTAAAACTGCTATCACTACTGATGCATATGTAGAATCATTAACACAATATGGGTTCATAATGTGGGGTAATAGTACTGACAAAAATAATGTACTAGTGCAATGTATGGCTTCAACTTGATGAATCTTGCAGGCTAAAGTTTAAAGAAAAAGAACTTGGTTTATTACCGCTCTCTATAACTATGAAGAATGCAAGTTTATCTATCCTCGAATAATATTTATCCTCGAAACCGGCAGGATTCTCACGGGCTTATATTAAATGACTTACCAAGACAGGCAAAAGAAAGTAAAAGCGGTTTAGTCATGTGTTTTTGGACATGTAATAAAACTCCAAGTGATTTAAAAACTTTAAATCCTCGATTGTTTAAAAAAATACATTTTGTAATGTAATCTATAATATTTGCATTCTATGATTTGAGCAAGACATGATTGTATGCTCTATAATAGTTTTTAAAACAACTTTATACATTTTACCATGTTTTATGCAAATAAATAATATTTTAATTTCGATCACTTTTTTATTAACATACAACCAGCAAATTGTAAAAAAATGTAAGAAAATTTGAATTTCGCAGTCAGCACTGCTGCTCTTGACTTAATTAATTTAAATTATGTTCACACCTATCGGGGTGCGGGGTGAGGTTCTTTTATTAGTTTAATTATTCTTTTATATAATTTTCGTTTTTAGTGTTAAATAAACATCCTGCACGTCGATTCTGTAAAAATCTCGCTGTGAAGACGTGCGTGAAGTGAGCTGTCAGTATCATCCCGTTTTGGTCAATCCCTAGCATCAGTGGCACTGACAGTCACTCCACGCTCATTTCACCTAAGTTTTCACAGTGACATGGTTACAGAACAACACTACTTTTACAAAATTTATATCACACTATATCTATGAATAAGGAGAAGATGGGATCTTTATAACATTCTACTTATATAGTTAGTAATTCCAATGACCATAGACATCATAATGTCAATATACACTTGCCGCAGCCAACTGATCTTAACCTACAAAATGCAACGAGTGGTGTCGATGAACTGTTTGACAAAGATTCCTGTCCACCCTGACAGCAACACGATTGATTGATCGCAAAGATTATTGAGCGATGACCCCTTTTATATACTTTCTAACAGTAATAAAAAGCTATCATAGCTTAATGAAGTAGGTAAAACATTAAAAACAAAAAACTCAATCATAAAGATGATATGAACGGTATCATTCGGAAATATGAAGAACAAAAAAATATTAGATTGAATTTGAACTTCGAATAAGAAGCGAGATCGTTATCAAGACAAACAACGATCTATTCCCCACTGATGACTCGCGTTCGAACATACGTCACTAGGTAATGCGAAAAAGGAAATCAAGTTTGCGAAATTTCATCTAAATGTCTTTAAATAAACGCAAAGTGAGGAAACCTGCTAAAGTAATATTTCAGCGTGTATCTTAAGGAAGGATCTCCTGATATACCTAAAAGTAATTCTGCCGCTTAAGACTTGTGACTGACAAGATTGATTGATGGCTGTGTAACCGACAAATTCACTCCGTCTCCAAATACGAAACTTTAGAGGGAAACGGGAGAGCATTTAACTTGGACCATTTTGAGTTACAAAGATTTCTTTTTTGATGCCGAATTTGGTGTTTTTCGTCCATGTCTTTGCCTCCTGGCAGATGTTGAAAATGATAAAGCTAAAGAGCGTTTTAAAATGAAAGTAACAGAAACTCAGTTGTCGGACATTGACGTAACTTACAGTACACTGAACCATCGCTTGGATGATTTTGTGGCTCAAAATAACAAATCACACACCAACTAGGTGCTTATGAAGCCACTCACCAGTTGAGTCAAAAGAGAAACAAAGTCGGCAAAAGTTTGGAGAATGAAAGGTCCTGTAAATCTAGTAACGACCGATTTCTACGAAAATTTCATGGAGATTGTTCTACAAAAGCTGCATCACGATGATGCGGGAGCGCAGAAAGGCGCGATACGTCAGCGTGATGCAGCTTTTGTAGAATATCCTTGATCATCGATTACCATAAAATCCGAAGGAATAATTAACATATTAATAGTTCTGATTACACGATGACTCTCATAAACACACAATGTTATCATTCCTTACATATTTTTAAAATGATTCACCCAAAACCAATTTCGATAAACATAACAATAACTCATTCTTTAAATTATCCCAATAACAGCATGAATCCGGTAGGCCTATGTTAATTTTATTTTCGTCACCATCTTTAAAACGTCATGAATGTCTCAAACATGGCGATGAGGTGTGACTTCATAGCTATAATTATAGTCATCAGTAGAATGTATGGAGATAAGCCTTGAACTTCCTCGGAGAATGCCCAAGACGTGTCTTCCACATGAACTTATATTATTGACTATAAACTTCTTGGATTTCTGGGCCAATACCAAGCATACGTATTCCGATGAGATTAATGTGAAAAGTCATGTTCAATTCTACGACATCTCTGACTCACAGTGAAGGAAAATATAGGTATAGTGAGGCATGCTGTTACTTAATCGTTTTATTGAATCGGTCAGTACGCAAAAGTCGTGATAATCATTGCTTGTACCTTTCATGTATGAAAACAGACCCAGGGTTGCTGCAGTTACAGATTGTTTCCTTATTTTGATCTTTATTTTAAAAACTTTAATTTATCCAGTACACATTAATTAACTAACTAACAGGGCAGTTAGTTAGTTAATTAATGTGTACTGGTCAAATCTTGCAAGTTGAATTAAAACCACTTCCTCTTATCCTACGAAGTATACATTTTATGTGTGGAATTCTGTTTTGAAGACAATTCGTTTTTGCATTGATTCTACTATGCTGGGTGCATTGGCTCCGAGACGAGGTAACTCCTCGAGGGTCCACAGTACAGACACGAAATAAAATACGACTTAATTATGATAGTTTGTTCAATAGTCAATCATGTCCTGGCTGCTGCACCCAGGATTTGCTCCAGACTAGGAAACTCCTCAAAGGTCAGCAGCAGAGATACTTAAATGTTTAATCGCATTCAATTATGATGGACCGTTCTAAAGTTCACCAAGATCTAGCTGCTTCACCCAGGTTTGGTTCCAGAACAGGGAAATCCTATCGCGGTCAATAGCACAGCCACAAAATGTTATATACGCATTCAATTATAATAGCCATAGCACGCAGGGATGGCCGCACAGACACTAGATTTTATGACCTGTCTGCTGACTCAGGTTTGGCTCCATAAGAGAGTTCTACTCAGCGATCAACTCAGCACAGGCATGAGTATCATTCCATAAAGATAGCCCGTTCTTAACTATGGCATGACTTGGATAGAGCCATTCTGTTGGCGTCACACCATGACTTGTGTAAATTCGTGTTTGGGTTCGTCGGATTTGTCTTAGCAGGTGTGTTTAAGTGAAGGTGATTGATAGAACAGATATTTAAACCAATTATATTGCTAAGGGCCGATTTTTCAATCATCAGATAAAATTACCTATTATAGCTACCACAAGAATAAAGTTATAAGACTCTTTTTTCTTCTGATAAGTGTTGTTAATTTTTCAATGAATTTAACTATCTCACCGATTATCTCGTCTGTGAAAAGCTTACTTCAGGGAGGTGAACCAGTTGCCTGCAAATTCCCGGCCACCGTAGGCACGGGCTTTCGGACGGCGAGCAATGGGTAGCTCGCCGTCCGGTAAGGACCAGGCCCGGGTCGACGGCGCGTTGTGTTTCACGCGCGCCTCAAAGAGATGTCAGCATAAAGTGACGGGGTCCGATAGGACCGACGCCTCAGGGTCGCGGGTTATTCTAAAGAGAAAACCGTGGCCCTGGTACAGGCAACTGAAGGAACACGGGTGGGTTTTAGTCAGTAAAAGTCTGACACGCCCTCCCGCTCCACCCAGAGCGAGAAGTCATTTGATGATTTCCCAACCAAAAAAAAAAAAAAAAAAAGGCAGGTGAACCAAATATACAGAACAAACGAATCGTTTTTCAATGGAATATGCGGTTATCTGGCCGTCAAAGCACCAAGTAGAGTTATTCCTCAGATAAGTGAATTATTCGACGAATAAAGCCAATTTGACGATTGAACAACAGATTTTTTGTTATTTAGCGAAAAAACCCTACCTGTCTGTTTATACGAGCATTGAAAAATCGGCTATAAAAAGTACAAAATAGGTAAGGATATGTTTTTAACTAAATTTTATTTTGTTTACAATTTGGAAGTTATTTAAGTCCATTAGATACTGGCCGGCATTTCTTTCTTACCAAGTTGATCTTCCTCCAATCATACTTTGAAAACTATGAAAATTTTACGCATGACTGCAAACTTGAAAGTCACCAGTTCCATTCATTACTCTTTGAGCCAAGTCTTACACGTGTTTCTTACTACGATACTGCTTTCAAACAACGTCACTAGGGAACTATTACGTTTCAAATACCCTTGGTTCGTGTATCCGTAGCCAATCGTGTTCGTGTTTCAATTTAATTGTTTAACTTGTGTTATGATTACTTACAAAATTATTGTTACATATTCAGTGTTGTTACGTCTTGGTGAAAATGTTTACAATTTCACTAAACGAGTCAAATCGAGTTTAATTCTTCACGTAAATAATAATTAGAAACTGATATGTAATTCTGAGAGCAAACGAGATCAAACAATTTATTGTATTTAGTATAAAAATAACATATGCAGTCATGAGGACTGCCCACAGAAGTGAAAACTTAAAACTATGAAATAACTCTTACTGTTGCCCGCGATTTTGTCTGCGATCCAGTATGAAAAATAGCCTATGGCCGTAACCAGGTCATAATCTATTTGTGTAACAAATTTCATCCAAATCCGTTCAGCGGTTTTGCTGTGAAAGCGTAACAAACAAAAAAACTTACGTTAGGAAGTTAAGATAGTGTTTTTTATTTTTTATTTTCAAATGCATTGTAGAATCATAAATTAAAATTTTCAGAAGTCATAAACAAAAAATTAATAAAATTTTGATGAATTTATGATTATATGCTTTCAATGCTGGTCATGCGCAATACGTCATAGCCACACCTACAAATGACGCTGCATGCTGGTAACGCGAACCCATAAGATTTTCCCTAATGGGAAAATCTTATGGGTTCGCGTTACGGAAAGCAAAAAATCTGCAGTGTTTGAAATTATCTTTAGAACTTTAAATTGTAATATACAAATTAATTTTGTAGGTTAATTCCCAAAAAATGTCTTACTCATAATAATTGACCGGAAAATCCCTTGGAGTGGTCATGTGTTCACTTAAAAGATTTAATCGAAGTCTTGACAATTGTAATAAACATCAGCTTGGAAACTCTTGGAACAGTCAGATAAAAAAATAAATAACTGACTCGAGAATAAATAAGTAGGTTTTAAGTATCTACTGCACTTATTTCTATAAAGTAAATAGACAACAGAGAGCATAAATGTCACGAATTATGACTTAAATTATTAGTTATTTATTTTGCATTTCACCGATTATATTTTTCATCCTTTTAATAATGAAGCAAGGTTACTGAGATTGTTTGAATAAATGCAGATCGTGAGAAAGGGCCGAGACAGTGAATTCTTGCTAAGCTCCTAGTTCCAACTCAGGGAATCATAAAACCTTAAATTCACTCACTGACAACATAAATACACAACATCCATTCTACATATTGACACAATACACAACTTAAACCAAGGGGCTAGAAGTAAAATCAGTGTTTCTGTCATAATCAGCCTATTAGGTTCCCACTGCTGGGACACAAGCCTCCTCTCTGTGAGAGGGAGTTGGCCGTAATCCACAACGCAGGCCCAGTGCGGGTTGATAGATGTCACAATCATGTCTTCGATTTTTTGGTTCTAAAACATGCCGGTTTCCTCACGATGTTTTCCTTCACCCTTTTGAGAGCAGTGGTGATGAAATAATTTACACAACGTAAAGCGCCTGTCTGGGTTCGTACCTACGACCTACAACTAGTAAGTCGCGGCCGTTACTACTGGGTCACCACTTCTCTCTCACCGAAATGTTGTGTGGAATTTCGTAATTTTTGTAATCACAAACGTGGCATTTGGTATTTAGACTTATGTTTATAAGTGAAAGTTAGTTTTATCATCCGTTTTGGAGAACTGAACCATCTAAGGCTCCTGAAAAGTTGTCGATAGGAAATCGCATCTGGCAGGGCACACGGCTATTATAGCAATAACTTAGAAACTTAATGCTCTGCATTAGCAAGCCCTAAACGTATTATATATCTGTTTTATATGGATTCACCATCATACACAAGACTTACAATTACATGCATTATTTTAATACAAGACGTTCCGGAGATGCAATCTAATTAATACATTTAAAATCAAAACACGCTTATAAATTATAAGCTTAGACTATGTATAATAGCATTATGAAAAGAAGTTAGTACTTACGTAAAAAAAATCTTTACTGTAATGTGATTATGTCCGAAGTGGTAAATTGTATTTTATTACTTTTTAATAGAATAACATGTTCAGAATTTCATTATTGATGTACTAAAGCGGGTCACACACTACGGATACGGAGCCAAAATACGGACACTCACCATAGGCCTGATCCACAAATTCAAGGTTGCTCAGCGTGCAATGCTGAAAGCAATGCTCGGGGTTTCTCTGGTGGATAGAATTCGCAACGAAGTCATTCGCCAGAGAACTAAAATCTCCGACATTGCACGTAGAATCAGCATGCTGAAGTGGAAGTGGGCCGGCCATGTCTGTAGACGGACAGACGGTCGATGAAGCAGCCATGTGCTAGAGTGGAGACCGCGTTTGGGCAAACGTAGTGTGGGACGCGCTGCGGCAACATGGGTCAATGATTTGAAGAAGGTGGCTGGCAGCGGATGGATGCGGACTGCTCAGGACCGGGATGGTTGGCGCTCTTTGGGGGAAGTATACATTCAGCAGCGGACGTCAATCGGCTGATGGTGATGATCAGTTGCACAGATAACTAATCAAATTATCATTAGATAAAACTGTACTGTTAGAACTGAATGTTTGTAGCAGAAAACTGTGCAGTTGTCAGTTTTACCATAGATCCGTAGAGAGTACACATATTTTTGTTCTTTACGGTTGCACTTTTCCGCATCTAGCGCATTTTGACAATGCTGAAATCAACGGGAATGGTTAAAAGAATTTATAGAAATTTATCATTCTCAACATTGCTTATGGCAAGTTAAATCGAAAGAGTACCACGACCGTGCTTTCAAATACACATAGCAGTAGCTCAATAATTACCACGGCATTATTCATCGATGCCACGATTCCACGGAGCTGCGAGCGGTAGCAGATTATAACTGAAGCAATGTCAGTCAGTTAGTTATAACTGTCAGTTCCAACTTCAAATTAAATCTGTCATTTATAACTGCATGTGTGTAGACCAGAGCTTATTCCAAAATAAAACATATTATTCTAATAATAATTATCTTGTTAGTATAGGTCTTACCTTAGAACTAAGATCGGACAAAGAACTCTGTTACCAATTTTGTTATTTCTTATGTCTTTGAATCTAGATAAGATAGAATTCCTGAAGGGATTGCTCAAAGTGGATGCCAAATATCAAAGGCAGCACTCCAATACCTAATAATTATTTGGTACTTAATTTCCAACCCGATATAATCACCCCTGGGATCACCTCGGCAGCGATAACATTTGCATTTTCTTACTAAAGTTTTATAAAATGGCAGAGTCCAGAGTTATGCCAGACCAATGCCTTCTCCTTAGTTGTCAGTAACATTCAGTGTTCTGTCTTGTGTTGATATTTGATCTACACCATCCGTAGTGTTTCTCATTTTAACACTTATAGACTTTTTTTAAATGATTTTTGAACGTTAACGAAGCAAAAATATTATGTAAGGATGCTAGCTGGCGTTCTGTATTGTCTACCTATCCCCATTGGAAGAAGGCGTGAGTTAATGTTTTATTTTTATTTTTACTAGCCTATACTGTCCCACTCCTGGGCAAAGGCCTCCCTCCACTCCTTCCACCTTTCGCGAGCCCGCGCGTCCTCTTTCCAGTTCTTACGGAACCTGGCCAGCTCGTCCCGCCATCTCCTTCGTGGACTGCCGCGGCCCCGCCTCACTATCTCAGGGCACCAGTTCTGTGTTATTTGTGCCCACATTTTGGTCGGCATTCGGCAAACATGTCCTGCCCAGTCCCATTAAAGTGTTTCGAACACGGTACGTTAATTATGCTCCATTGCTCGTTGGCAGACCTTGAGTTTGAACTTCTGGATGTTATTCAAAGACCAAGTCTGTGCACCATTGGTTAAGATTTGAAGAATACACATGTCCATGAGCTTGCGTTTTGGTGTCATAGGCAACTAACCCTTGAATTGTTCATTCATGGACCAGTAGCTCTTCCAGGCGTTTTCCGTTCGTCTTGCGATTTCTTTATCTTGTCTCGCCTGGAAAGAGACTACTTGGCCCAGTTCAACTTTTATGCTTCCAGGTGTTTCGTTGCACATTACTTTGGTCTTCGACATTTTCATCTTCAGTCTAACCTCAAGGCTTGCATTACTAAGTTCTTGGAGCATCCGATCAAGTTCAGTGGCTGAGGATGAAGAGAGAACAATGTCGTCGGCAAAACGTAGATTTGTCTGTCTCGCTTCCCCAAGGACAATGCCTCTTTCCTTCCATACAGCTGCCAACTTCCTGAAAATTTCATGTCATCAAAAAAATCAAACGTAGTCAATTGATAAATAGTTCGAATCAAAACTTGTGACAACTCCCAATTACAACTATGTTAGTGAGTAGATTGCGTAAACGCAGGTCAGTGTCTAGTCATTGAATCCTACCCACATATGGCGCATTAGTTCTAAATGCGATATTAATGCAGTTATCTCAGAATTAATGCTTACATTTCTACATTCCAGTAAAACAAGTATAATTTGTAGTGATTCTAGTTGCGTAATGAGCCACTAAGCTGTAAGGATGTCTTGGATTGTGGATTCCAATAATTTTCATGCTAAAACGACGGTGATTTAAACGTCAACCTGGGATTTACCTATTCAACCAGTTTTCTCTCGTGGAAATCCTAATATCCTTCCTTGAACTAACATGATGTGACCCTTAGAACTTAAAAAGGGACAGACCACATTTTCTCTAACGGCCGAATCCAGTAACCTAAGACAGATCGCTATTGATGATAGACAGTATATTTCTATCTGTCCCAGTCAAACAAACAGCTGTTAATATGTTACAGGGACGCGAACTTAGGCTTTATTGGGACGTTAAAACCAGAGATTTATTTAAGATGGGTTATTCAATCTCCAGTACGCCGAAATTGGTGATAGATACGTTCGCCCGTAGTAAGGTAGCAAAATTCAAGCGGTTGTTATTTGGTGGATGACCATCATCATCACCATCCTTTATTTACAAACTTAAGCCATTTAGTCTTTGAACTTTAGAAGGGTAGCAGAGTCATTGGCTGAATATACCTGCCAAAAATAGGTGCATCAATGCCCGGTGTGTGGTAACTACTGGATTGATAAGGATTCACCAGTAGAAAGACTTCGGGTGACTTAAGAATCTTGTTCTCTGGCAATAAACTGCATTCACTAGTAGGTAATTATCCTGACACCAAACACGCATTATGTTAACTGAATAATGTATAACCAAAAGTAATTGACGTGATGATAATATTTATTCGAGTTTATGTCAAGAAGATTATGTAAAAACCAGTACCGTGTAATTAAACATACTTACAAATAAAATAAAAATAGTAACGAAAATTATTAATTTAATTCTCAATCCAAACTAAACGTAATTTCATTGAATGACAATTTATATTCTTCGCGTGGCTAGTCAATAACACGTACCATTTGCGAGGTTTATGTAAGAAGCAGTTCATGATCAATGGACAATAAATTTTATGGCACACCAGCTTTTGCAACGGGAAAACAAATAGCCAGGTACTGCGACCAACTTGAAAGCAACGCTCGCTCGGCTCTCGCTTGGTTGTTCATAGTTGTAACCTTTTTTTTTTTTCCTGGGTAGAAAATCGTCATGGATGTTCTCTGCCCTGGGGCGGGCGGAGGTGTCTGTCAGAGTCTTACTGACTTAAAACCACCCCGGTGTTCTATCTCGCACCTTTTTCGGGGTTGCGGGAACATACGTTTCTTCCGCAACCCCGACTGGTGCCGGCCCGCCTCTGAGTGCTTCCTCGGGTTGGGAGGGGGTGTGAGGTGTTTGACTCCCCCCGCATCATCTAAGAGGGGCGCGCGTGGAACACTACGCGCCGCCGCCTCGGGTGCTAATTTATGGGGGGCAGCGGACGTCCCCGAGTCCGCCGTCCCTGGACCCATTTAGGGGTGGTGGAAAAGGGCGTTGTCCGTCCTCCGCCTGCGCCCGGTGCGCCTGCTGCGTATTGGGAGAGTAGACGAGATCTCACTTTACTTTTCCGCAGCCTCAAAAACCACCGCGTCCCAGGACTCGACGCTGCCGACCATCGAACTCACTACGGTCGGCAGCGACAGGTCACGGCGCGGGACGTCCCAAGCGGCACACTCTGCCAGCGTATGCCACGCCGTGTCGGCAATCGACGCAGTGGTGACACCAGGCATCCGGCTCCCTGCTAATGCGACACAGGTACTTACCGAAGCAACCATGCCCCGAGAGCACCTGCGTCGCCCGAAACGACAGGGAGCCGTGCCTCCTCCCGAGCCAAAGGTCGAGCACTGGCCGGACCGCCTCAAAGGTGACGAGGCGGCGGTAGGGCGTGAGAGCCTGTCCCACCATTCCGCCACCAGGACCTCGCGAAGCTGTGACCGACGCTGCTCCATATGGCGCTGCATCGGCCGCTCGCCCCGCGCCATCGCTTCCTCGCGCCACCAATAAACTGACGCGAGCACCTTCGCCTCTAGGTCCCAGGGCGGGGAGTCATAGTTCTAACCTAACCTAACCCATTTGGTCGTGGTGCCCTGGCTTGGTTACTGCAACTAATTCGGCTACCGCCAAGAGCGATCAATCAGGGACAGTTCACAAATAAAATACGTGTGATAAATATCGACAGATTGTCAACACTGTCGGTAAGCGCAGGTTCGTTCACAATTTGACCGACATGGATAGATTATAAACTATCTAAAACTAATCCGTTTTGTTGTAAGCAGTATTGTACAGTTCACAATTTATCGACAGTTTACAATCTTGCGAGATAGATAATTTACTAACGGTGTTCAAAATCATACGATGAGATATAGATTTGAGTAGAATATAATTCATAAAATCGCTACCATTTTCTAAATTTTAAAATAATCAGAGGAGGTTTAAACTGAAATATGATTTTATAGTGAACATGAGTTTATGGATCATAAATTGTATGTTTTGTGAATTGCACGAGCATTTTAAATTATTTGTGTTATCATAGGTGTGTGACGAATATGTCCCATTATTGACATGAATGATTATTATTGAAATTTATGATTATTATGTTCATTTTTTTTGCATTGTTATATTGACATATATTTAATTCAACAATACAGTTTTAATGGATTATCTGTTTAATGATTGTGATCAAAAATTTATTTAAATAAAATGTGCAACTTTATTTTATACTTGCAGGCTGAAATAAGACCCTAATCTCGAGAGACTAAAAAAAAAAGAAATTAGTGCTTGATTTGGCGACCAATAGCGTCTCGAAGCAATTTAATCTTACGACCCGGATACGAATTCCCCAATCAAGGGAGTATTCAGGCTTGTTCGGACGCGTGGGTTTTGTACACAAAAATCCACAGGCGTGTGATAATGGAGTGTTCATTCACATAATTAATTCATCAATCCAGTCAAAACACTTTAAAAAAATTTAATCAATTATTTTTACTCAGTGTTTACAAATTATTTCTGTAGTAGTATTTTTAATTTAGAGCGGGTAACACCGAATGGGGTTGTAAGTATCATGGCGACTTTTTGATGCGATCGTCACGCGGTGCGCACGTACAAATTCATTGACTCTAAATGTAAGTTTAACCGTCATATGTATTGTTAAGACTGATTAACACAACATATTGCTACAGTTAATACTAACCTGCAATATGGTCAAAACAAAGCATCTGCCAGCTGATATTGAATTGGTATTCTACTGTACTAGAAAGTAATCGGGAAAGCCCCGATTAGTAACCGACTAGTTAGTGTTATTGATCTAAAAGGGCACACGTGATCGAGTCTTAAATTTTTTTGGCATTCTGAATACATAATCGCTCCATTCCCTCCCTACTCCGTGTCTAAATCATAAATCACGCATTTATGTCGTGAGGCACGGACTGTTGCGGCATCGGGACGTGCTTATCTGTTATTTGCAGCGAAAACGCAGCGTTCTGCAGGCGGTTTTCACCAACACGTTGATAAATATTGGGGCACACTAGATATAATGGCAGTGGTTGTTTGATTGTCCGTCCAAGTACTGTAAATCTAACGCTAAGTGTGGTACGAATGGCCAGTGTACACGAATTATTGCTTAATCGACTGGATTTATGCCCATAGATGCTTATTTCTAACAAAGTTATGAAACACTGATTATTCGAAGTTTTCATCAGTTGTAAATGTATATCGTAGTATACCTCCTTGTTTAAGTGTTTACAAGCGCTACTGCTTAGCATGAGGTCCTGGGTTCAATTCCTAGGTCAAGCAAAGTGGTATTGTGTTTTTCTATCAGGAGTTCCACGGTAGCAGCACAGAGTCTGGATTTGTGCGCGGTTGTAACCATGGAGTTTCTTGCCGGCTCTTCTCCATAGGAAACGACCAATTGGAACCGTGCACCTAGAATCTGACGTTTCATAAGTGCCCATGTAGGTTTATGTGAAATAAAATATTTTGATTTTGATTTTGATTTTTGTTGATGGCAATAGACTCGCCCCCTGTTACATGGGACTTAAGCATAACTAGAGATATTTGAGTGTGATAGTGGAATACCTATACCTAACCCTTCAGAGATCAAAGGCGTGATATTATGTTATGCTTGTTTCAAAACACTGATGATTCGGAGTTTTCGACAATTGCACGAATTTTCCGGAAAATATAGAACATAGCACATGTAGCTAATAGATTCCCAGTAAAGTATCACTATGCCTCCCTTCCCGTGCTGCAAATGGCGATAAAAGGATTACCAACCAGCGTTGTCCAGTTTTTTCCTCACACTTATTTTTAGAAGTAGACTATTCAATCCTGTTGTACAACATTATGAGACTAGGTAAATAGTGAAAAAAACATGTTTGAATGTTGTTATGATGATATACAAACTAAATAAACAATGTCAACAGGATGTAACGTAGGTCCTATAAAAGCTTGAGAATGTGGTTTTATGTGTTATCTTCATATGATCTACAAATTAGTCTATATTTATCTTGTAACTCCGTATCTACAGAATATTTGTCACAGATTTATCAAAACAAGTTTAATTTTCACTTTGTAACAATATTTTTGGACCTAAATTTAAATTAGGTGACGGGAATTAAATCAGATTAACACCCGATTTCCGAATTGAGAATTGGAAGTTGAGAATTTGTTAAGCTACACTTGAGGTTAAAAGCCACTGAAATTCAAAATTTATTTGCAAAATCTTAAGAATTTGTAGTTAAATTTTGGTGGTGAAATTGTGTTTGGAAAGCTAAGTTATGCTAAGGTAGAGTTTTACAAGGTCTTAACTTCAAATTCTCAACTCAGAAACCGAGTCATCATCATCATTTCAGCCGAAAGACATCCACTGCTGGTCATAGGCCTCCCACAAGCATCGCCACTTTGAACGTTTCTGCGCTTCCCGTATCCAGCGGATTCCTGCGGCCTTCACAAGGTCATCGGTCAGAAACCGAGTGCTAGTATTAAAATTAAAGCTAATTACTTCGAGTGTGTGACGCGAAAAGAGGTCGGTTCATTCAGTTTTGTGCAAACACTAGAGATAGCTCAACGCTCCGGAGACTCTTAATTGATGTTCATAGTTCGTTTGTTCGTGTCGTTCGTGGTTTCTTCTGAAGGTCATCAATCATCGGGCTATAAGCTATAAACGAGCGCCGACGGACGTAAGCCCCTCCTCTTGTGCCTCTCGTGCCTCTCCGTGTCCGGCTTAACATGGCGGGTCATATCGACACTGGTGTTTTTCCCTGGGAACTTTTCAAGGTTTCATCGTAACCAACTGTTTTAAAATCATAACTTTTTATTTTCATTGACAATTGTGAGGAAAACTTGTGCTGTTAAAACCTTTTGCTTTCAGGGCGTACGATACGCTCAGTTTCTCATGCAAAGAATTATTTCTTTACCTCATACAAAATTAAATAAGTCATACTTAGACTCAGCTAAAGTATTTCATATTTAAATCCCTCTACCAAATATTATAATAAAGTGTAATGCCATTTGTTGTCAGACACCGAGGTGCCCATAATCCTTCTAAAATCAACCTAAACACACAAGCAACAGTAACTCTATTCCACGCACAGATTTAAATTAGGTGTTTAGATTCAATAATGTCTTACTGCAGGCACATAGAGGTGATCAAACAATGTGGGCTTATGGTAGTTCTGTAAACATCCAACGCATCCATCAACGAGGCTTAATGGCTTATCCAAATCAATTAGAAACTTGAAGCTTATGTTCAGTATCAGATCGCTTGTGTATGTGTTAGGTTTCGGGGTAGGCAGAGGCATGGGTGATATGGGTAGGAATTTGGCTGGATTACGTGATGGTATGAGGGTTGGACTTAATATTGATGTAGTAATGGTTGAATACAGGTAAGCTTTTCTTGATATTTGGTGCTCCACGACGCCTTTGAACATATTTAAACTATTATTGTAAATAAGTAAAATTTGTTTGTTTGTAAGTTTGTATAGCATAATAAGCCTGTAACGTCCCCACTGCTGGGACATAGGCTCCAAGATAGGCAAAGATAGTTAAGATAGTTAAGATAGGGACTGAGTGTTCAGGGTGCAGCGCACTAGGCGCTGCACCCTGAACACTCAGTCCCGCTACTAACCTTCCTGACAAGCTTAGTTTTTCAAACCAATAGTTGTTAGGTCAGCTGTTCTCCTAAAGCTTGTGCCAAAAGGTAGGTTATTGCTTGCTAGATAATTGTATCAATTCGATATACCCAGCTACTTCTGATTTGTCATGAACTTACTAGAAAAAAAAAATGTAAAAAAGTCAAATTGAGTCGTTAAGTCGCTTGAGCTTTTAATCTTTGACGAGACAACTTCTAAAAAGGCATCAGTACCTTGTATACATATTAACGAAACTCTTAACGAACTTATCATTTGCACATAACAAAACAATAATTAACTATATAATACTCAAATAATCAAAATCCGTTGACAGTATTTACATTATTGATTATTGCGTCAAAAATGTGATAAATTAACATAATAATGACATTTGTCACAGTGGCACTTGTCAATAAAAAGGTTGCCTTCCTTGGTCACTTGATAAATTCGTCAAGTTTTTGATAGAAAAACGACTCATCGGAATGTGATATTTAGAACATAATTATTCAAAATAGATAATGTTCGGCGCGGGGATAAGACTGTACGAAATCAAATGACGGCTAATTTGAAGATGTTTTTTAATGCAGACAATTTTGTTTTTTGTGTCATTTTATTCCGCCTATACTGAGCCTGTCGTACCGGCAAAATAGACGTGTACTAAGGGCGATTAGAAAAAACAAGGCAAATTTTGCATTTTTAAAAGGAAAGGATAGCATGGATATTCCTTTTATAGACTTTATCCTCTAAGTTATGGGGCTTCAAACCATAGTCCGGACTTCCCCTTGAGTGCCATTCTTCATTATGTTATAAAACAATGTCTTGTCTTTATAAATGTCAAAACAAAAACCGCTCAGTGTACAAATATCACCTTTGTAGTTATCTTCAAAGCACATTCCAGTAATTGAGTACAAACCTATACTGATGCAGAGGAATTATTCTTTGCAACACTTTTTCAACTACCAAAAAGTCGAAAATCTGTCATGTATTACCCCAACGCTATCCCATCTGGTATCGTCTATTAGTCTGTCTGTCACAAGATTGGTCCTAATTAAAAATATTTGGTAAACGTTTAGAAGATACGGTAAGGTACTTACAAGTAGGTAATTATTGGACTGTTCGTAGCTTGAGTTGGTCTATTAAATAAGGGACCAGGGCGCAAGTCGTCTCCGAGCGGAGATCCTGCGGGCAAGGGCACTGGCCCGCGAGGAGTCGCTGGAGACTCTGAACAGGGACCCGTGGGGACGCACCTACATATTGGTGCGGGATAAACTCCGCCCATGGGCTAACCCATTGACGCAGAGTCTACGGCACCAGCTCATGGAGGAAGCTGAGCGCTCAGTTCCCTTCGCGTGGGGACCACAGTCCCCCACCTACTGCGGTGCCGGATGCGGACACCAGCGCCGGCGACGACGACGATGCTTCAGAGGTGACCGTGGTAGAGCTGAGAGTGGCGGTACATAGCTTAGTGCAAACAAAATACCGTCCAGGACCCGAACGCTTTCCTGGAAAATCCTGGGTTCTGGCCTTGGAGGTTCTCGGGCCTCGACTAAGGGGGCTTTTAAGCGCATGCTTGTTGGGGGGCCAGTTCCCACTTCGTTGGAAGACGGGGAAACTGGTCCTCATTAAGAAGCCAGGGCGCCCTGCGGACTCTCCGTCCGCTTACCGGCCCATCGTGCTGTTCGACGAGGTGGGCAAGCTCTTTGAAAGAGTCATTGCAAACCGCCTCATCGGGCGACTGGTGCGGGTGGGGCCGGATTTGGCGGAGAGCCAGTTTGGTTTCCGCAGGGGTCGTTCTACGGTGGGCGCCATCATGCGAGTGCGAACACTCACGACGGGGGGGATGCTATGGCCGGGGTGGGGTCGTCTTAGCGGTGTCTTTAGACATCGCCAATGTCTTCAATACCCTGCCCTGGAGTTGAGTTCAGGGAGGCATTTCGGTATCACCGGAAGCCGACCTACTTCTGTCGCGTGGTCGAGGGCCGTCATCTACCCCGGTTACCAGGTAGAGTGGAACCAGCGAGAAATGTCGTGCTGTGTCCCACAACGGGAACGGTCCTGGGACCGCTACTGTGGGATATCAGTTACGGCTGGGTGCTGCGCGCGGACCTCCCTAGTGGTGTCAGCGTAGTTTGCTACGCTGACGACACACTGGTCCTGGCACAGGGACGGTCGCACCAGGCTTCGGCCGAAAAAGCAACCGTCTAGAGGATCCGGCAATTGGGACTCGAAGTGGCCCTGCACAAGTCCGAGGCATGTGTTTTCATGGTCCTCGGAACGCGCCAAATTCGGTTTCCCAGATAACGGCGGGAGGGATTAACATCGGCGTCGAGTCGACGATGAAGTACCTGGGACTCGTCCTCGACAGCCGGTGGAACTTCGTGGAGCATTTCCGACGTTTGGCTCCCAAACAGGAGCGCGCTGGGGTTTCCTTGAAGCGGCTCCTGCCCAATCTAGGGGTCCAGACGTATCCTGCCGGAGGATCTACATGGGGGATGTGCGGTCCATGGCCCTTTACGGGGCACCGGTGTGGGCGCGCTCTTTGAGACGCCGACCAGCCCTCCGGTTGAAAGCGTCCCAAAGTGTCATAGCCATCTGGCTGGTCCGGGGATACCACACGGTCTCCTGCGAGGCGGCAAGCCTCATTGCCGGATTGCTGCCATGGGATCTGGAAGCAAAAGCCCTCGCGCACGGATGGCGCGAGGAGGCAAAACACCGGGGTGTAACTCAGCGGACAGAGCTCCGGTGGGATCTCATGGCGACATGGATGTTGCGATTTTCGCAACCTAGTGCTGGGTGCGCCACAACAGCGGCGATATGTCCCCTCTTTGAGGAGTGATTGGAGAGGCGCCACGGCGTCTTCACCTTCCGGCTGACGCAGGTCCTCACCGGACACGGTGGATTTCCGAAGGTTCCTGTTTCACTTAAGGTAAGAGGAAACGCCCGGGTGTCACCATCGTGTCGATCACCCGAAGGACACGGTGGAGTATACGGTGGTGGTGGCCTCAGGGTCACGGGATGTTTGAAAGAGACACCGTGGCGTGGGGGTGCAAGTCGTATTATAGATAAGTTGTCTTTGAGAAACGCTTCTAAGGAAAAATCTTGTAAATAGTAGAGCTTGAGCCCGCAGCTACGCCCGCGTGGATAACGAAATAATTAAATCCTCCCGTGGGATTTAATCATTTCGTTACCGTACGTTAACGATTAAAAGTACCCATTGTATTAATTCAACAGTTACCTACAATAAGTATATTGTTATTGTAATTTCTACAGAACCCTTTGTGTCTGGAAGCAACGCGCTCATAGCGTTTGCAGGTAATGAACTCTTGAGTAGAGTAGAGTAGATTAAATAACCTAGTTCCATAAAAACGTGGAAATAACTATGAGGATCCAGATTAGGTTTTAAATAAAAGTGGTAATAATTTGCAACGATAGCTTGATATAATCATTGGATATATTAGATAAAATTCGAGACGTGATTGTCATTATAAACGTATGTTTTTGCGATAGCAATATTACCGGATGGTTTTGGCGAATTCGTGAAAAATATTTTAGTAAATAGACTCATCAAACGGTAATCTGACAATATTAAACCTAGATAAGCCTCCTGACTGAAATTGAATATCATAGTTATAACAAAAAAATATAAATAATATACAATACTAATTATACAATCGTTTCGTACTGAAATACGCGCCATTGGGATGAGAGCTTTATATCTTATCAAACGTAACCATTATTCGTAATAAATTAGAAAAACGCATAAGAAAATACAAAACCTACATACTACCACTAAAACCGACGATAGAGATAAAAAGAAGTGTTAAAATTGAAGCATTAAACTGAAATAATGAGAAGATACTTCGCAACTCTCTCGGGAAGTCGTAAAACAGAGCTCAAACTAACTTATATGGAGACCATCTGTTCTACAATGTATTCGATTAAAAGATCTTATAAGATACAAGAGTAGCCCCAAGCCCGAGATGGGGAAACACCTGACGTCACGACCTAGTTAGGAAATGCCAAGTTTCAAGGGATATGACTTTATAAGTGGGACACTAAGAAAGTTTTGCGAAAAAAAAAAAAAATGTTCTAAAAGTATTTTTTTTTATTAATCTTTTAAGAGTACTCTCCACTAGCCTCTATACAAAGTTTCATGCGTCCGAACCAGTTTTCGAAACACTTTGTCCAGTCCGCCGTAAACACCTCGACGCTCAGCCTGCTCGAACGCTGACAGCGCATCTTCCGGCGACGAAAATTGTATCCATTTGAGCAGATTTTTATTTTCGGGAATAAAAAGAAATTACACGGTGCTAGGTCAGAGCTGAAAGGAGGGTGACCCAGGAATTTGTCGACGTGCAGTTCAGGAAGTCCCTCGTTTTGAGCGTAGTGTGCGAAGGCACTTTATCGTGGAGCAATGGCCCGCGGAGCCCTGTGTTTTGTTGCTTGTTGACCACAACAGAGAAAACTCCTGACAAGAATTTTGTATTATACCATTCAGCGTTGATGCTTCTTTGGTTCCGTAAGGGAATTGACACCAAGTTTCCAATCAAATTGAAAACCTTACGATTAAATACTTCCCCCCGCTAGATCGCTTAACTTTAGTAGGCGTTGATTCGTTTTGAAACACCCAAACCGTTGACTGGCGCTTTGTTTCTGGATCGTATTGATAAATCCAAGACTCATACCTTTAATAATGTCGTAAACAGGCCGAGACGAGCCTGCTTCTGAGCATCGGTGAGGTTGTGCGGCACCCAGCGTGAAACTATCCTCCTCACGCGAAGATGCACATGTAGAGTTTCGTGAAGGTTTCTTGGTCCAACCTGCAGTTTGTGCTGAATCTCTTGATACGTAACTCGCCTATTGTCTTAGAATTAATTTTTCACTGCAAGCACGTTTTCTTCGGTAACAGTCGTCAAAGGGCGACCACTTCTCTCTTCATCCCCCAAAGTTAGTCGACCGCACTTGAATTCGTTATACCGACGATACACGGTTGCCTTACAAGGCCTTCATCCAAGAATGCTTTTTGAAGTCTATTGTATGATTCGTCCGGTTTCAGGCGACACTTGAAATCGTAAAATACATTTTTTTGCAATACTTGATGAGTGGCCTGGTATATGTTTATATTTTGATATATTATATATCAGGCCACTCACAAAGTGTTGCGAAAAAAAAGTTTTATGTATGAGAGACTTCCCAGTTATAGCCTATTTTGTAAATATGATTCTTTGTAAGTAAAAAATAGGTACGTTCCAATTTCAAAATATCCCTCCACATTGGTTGCGAGCAAATTTAAATGATCGTATCTCATAAAAAATGGATTCTAGCATTTTGTCATGTTTTTTTTTCTGTTACAGTTTTGGGTTAACACATTGAAAATACTATTAAATGTTGATTCTATTATCAATTCGAAATGGAACACTTATAATTCTGTTACCTTTATGAAGGTGTTTTTAAATATCTGGTTAAAAAGCTCCTGCAGAAAGGCGCGATGCGACAGAGGGGCGCGATTTTTTAGAATTATTTCGATGAAGGTTTTTTCTTGATTTGTTCTACTAGAATCGAGTCGACCGGTCGCTTAACTACACCAAAATATACAGGGTTACGGGTAATATGTTGGCAATCCATTAAGGTGATGTAGGGGAGGTCATTTGCAACCAAATGACCCCTCACAACTCCCTAAGCAAATGTCAACCATTTTCGAGTAATTTGAAATTTTATATATTTTTTAAGATATAGATCTGGCATCTTATTGTATCTCGTTGGATAGCTGAGAAGTTGTACATATTTTGCCGATAAAGTTCATCCGTGTTTTTTTGTAGAAATCCAACATTTTAGTCAAATAACGTACTCATAATTATTTAAAAACTAATTAAGATAATTGCCATTTTATGGCTGATTAAAATGTATTGAAGTAGAATCAGATAATAATAATAAAAAAGTTGTATACCGCCAAATATTTGTAAGCGCATTATTTCTGCAAATTTTGCATTTAAATGCCTTGTATGTGCCTATTTGAAATGAATGACTTGACTTTAGTAAATATAAATCAATCATTATTAAGTTATTATTAAGTTACTCTGTATGGTTGTCTCATATTCATGAATAAATAAATTATTATTATTATTATATCGGAGAGTAACTCAAACCTAATATTCTTGAAACTAAACTTACAAACGCTGCCTATTGAAACGTAGTAAATGAATACACAATTATTCTCAGCTGTGGTACAATAATAATTAATCGTAGATAAATAATAATTACGCTGAAATAATTAACAGTTTCTGTTTATTTTCCTATTAATGTCAAAATGGTAACTAAAACTTTTGCTTGGAGAAATCCTAATGACATAACAATATTATATTCGTCCACAATCACCATTTATGGCTACAATGTGTCATCAATATATTTGAAGTTGACTTTAGAAAAATGTGAACCTAGGTGGGCAGGTCTCCTTAGATGTCGATTTATATTACAAGACAATGGAATGCAACATCGGATAAAAACACCATAAAAATAATGTAAACATGTTAGAATGTTCATAATATTTTAACTCCTACGCATGTGGCTTGTTTTGAATTCTGCTCTACTTTTTAAGTATTATTTTTGTTAAGTTTGTTTTTATGCTTCAAAATACTTCAAACGTTATTGTGATGAAATGGAATGTCATGGATGTCATCTGTGACATCAGGGTCGGTTAAAATAATGTCCTTGTCCACATCGCGTTCTTCATCGAAAATCTGACTTAAGATTTTTTTTTTTAGATAGAACTCCTATGTTATTGCCTGTCATTTATCTTGATGTCAAATTAATTCTTGATAACACGCTTAAAAGTGAAATCTTTTAGCTATGACATATCGAAAATCCGGTAGATAAGCACCGAGTTAATTGGTCAGGAATTCCTAAGAATTCTTCCATGCAGTCACGTCATCTGTGATTGAGCCATCATTGTCAGTTTCCGTATACATTCAATATTTTACAACCATAAAATGATCAATTAACATTCCTGGCAAAGTAACATTTAAATAAAATTTATTTTGAAAATTGAACTAAATGTAATTTGCGAATGATCGTGTTTAAAAAAAAAAGTTGCTAAAGGTTTCCGCGGCAGAAGATTGGTTTGGTTATTTTTTTAAATCACGGCGAGTCTGAGGTCATCGCATTTCGGCGGCCTTGCCGGGTCGCCGACCAACTGTGATACGGCGACCCACGACATTAACAGCCACGAGCTCAAGTTACAAATTATCATCTCCAATACAAAACACAACTTAGCTTCATCAGTCAAGGCATAATTTTGAATGGGATTAATTTTGACTTCTGAGGCGTAGGCGAGTTAGTCCTAATATTTATTAGAAACAACACCTTAAAGGCATAAATTAGAGCAGTGTTTTGCTGATATTTCTAGTTTTCAATCTAGAACGTTTAATAGAAATCGATTCAATGTTGTGACGCCGTTTAAGTAATGAGCTTTCAAGTTTTAAGTAGTTCAAAAATACTTTATGTTAATGTTTTAGTACTAAGTACCAACTTACATAATGACTCAGTTTTTAAGTTTTTTTTTCGACTCGTAACGTACTATCTTTAGAGCATTCTTGAATTTTATACAGTTTCAGTTATCACGCTTTCTTTTCCCTCTGTTTTCTTCGCTTTTCGAAATAATATCTACCTATATCCAAAACCTGCAAAATCATCATGTTTTTGATTACATAACGTAAATTCGCATTTCAAAACAATATCTACCAATATCCAAAAACTGCAACATCATCATGTTTATGATTACATAACATAAAATTAAAATAACATGACAAATATATTCCAGGGTACTCATAACTATAATCAGGTCAACATTACAAACCTATGTTCCACAACTGAAAAAAAACTTTTGAGAAGAGTTCGAAAACAAATGAAGTCTGTCATAATCACAAGATTTTAAAAGGAATCCTTTTCAAAAACAAAACACAACACGTGTAGAAGTTAACACGTGATAAATCATTTAAATTACATAAATTTTTAATAAATTGCCATTTTAAACGATCGCCAATTGATTGTGTAACAAAATCGATTAGTAAAGCAAATATATATGTTTATTACGTAATACGAAAACTAGACTACTTCATAATAAGTTTTGAAACATCCTGTACTTTAAATGCCAAACTGTACAGGTAGTGACGATTTTCAAATTTTAAATGTAAGCGGAAAATATTCGAATGATAACAGCTGTTTAATAAAACATAATGTGACAAGAAACATTTAAGTTGTTGACATTAATGTGAAAAATACAATACGAAAATAGAATATTATCAAAACGTGTACTCGACGGGGTTTTCCATCGGCGACTGTTGACGAAATTCCATACCAAATTTCTTCCTCTATTCAACCCACCGAGCCAATGAATTTTCCAAAAACCTTTCTTAAAGCACTTTGTTACATAAGGAAATCTGGTGCAAAATTTATTGGTTAAGTGGTGAAATTGATTAAGTATGTTTTTTTTTCGGTTTATTCTGTGCGTCGTTGTCTGTCTGCAAGTGAATTTAAGTTTCCGAAATTCAAATTGCCAGGTTTTATGTCGAATAAAATATGATTCGCGACCGTAACAAGTATGTATTTACAGAATTAAAAACATTAGAATCATTGACACAACTCTGTAAGTTAGAAAAGCACGAAAATGAAAAATTTATTTATTTCCAGAAATTTAAAAAAATTGAGGGCTTTTCTATCATAAATAAATCAACAATGATTCGCGGGCTACCCTGGCGCTTTCGCTTTAAGTAGATAAAACGGTTCACTGTTGACTAATTGTTTAAGTTTTGACCTAGACCTTTGTCGGCACGGTTCTAAGTACTGATCTTTACAGTTACCTGACTTCTCTGACCTGACGATTGACGTGCATGCATTGTTTTAAGATTGTAATGTATGTTTCTGTTAGTACTTCTTTATTCCATTACTAACTTCTGCCCACGATTTCGCCCGCGCGGTAGTCAACTAGTGCCTACTTCCAGAGTTTACCTCTCGCATCCAAACTTTCAAACTTTACCTAGTTGTAATATTAGTGTAGGTAAAAACAACATTTCGTTTTGCATCCTCATCAAATTTCAGGAGTCTGCTATGAAAGACTTTAATAATCAAATAAAATTACGATACTTGCTCAATAATTAATACATATGTACTTGCTTTTTTAGTTATTTATATTTGATTTTTTTTCAGAATAAACCACTTTCAAAGAACAGAATCATCCCACTGCGTAAAAGGGCAGTCGCAGTGTAGTATCACACGGGCCGCGTTATAACATGAGCGTTCCACACACAAAAAAACGTACTTATTTTATTTCATTCGTGTCGAGAATCATTAGCATAGTAACCTCCTTGAATTTGCGAGAATGCAAAACGACATCTTGTAGGTATACCTAGGTTCCAAACATGCGGACGATCTTCCTGCAAACATTATGGGTTGCGTTGATGTTATTCATCCTAATTTAGCTTTAAATCTGAAAAACTCGAGCTAATGGTGTAGTACAAACACACCTACTTTTCAAAAATTTCACAACGTTCACAACTTTTTCGCTTTTACTTTACATAAAGGATACTTCAACTACTCAGGTCACACAGAAAAGGAAAAGGGTTTCCTAAGTAATTTGCGAATGACAGAGAATTCTTAATGTTATGCTAATATAAAAAAAATATAAAAATAATCTAGCTGTAATATTCAGTTCTAAGCTTAGAGAGCTTTGGAGATCATCAAGGTCGTAATTTATAACTACAGAAGTTAATAACAAAATCTGTGTTTGTATGCTTTTAGCAATATTGAGTAGGACGTAGAACACATTAATTCAAGAAATTATGACCGCATTTCTTGTTTAGACTTGAAGTCATTAGTCACTGTAAACAAATGCATTTCATTATCCAAGTTCAACTCTATCCACCCAAAAACTTTGGCTCTTTTTGGTACATTAACACCTAACGGGTCGCCGACACGATTGCAAGCATATTGATGTCAGAAAATAAACATGAACTTATACAACATACCGATTACTTTTTTCACATCTGACACACAATCAATGATTGATATCTCACTTACAACTGACTAATCCATGCTTTAGTGAATTATGTTTGTTCATAAAAGTACACTCGCGTCGAATGGTGCGTTAATCAATGTTTACTGTTATGACGAAGGTTCAAACATATAATTATCGCTCATTCAAACACAATAAATTACCAATACGTATGATTGATATTTTAATTAACGCATAACTGTTTAGCAAATGCGATGACCCAACGGCGATCTCAATGTTTTAGAAAAGCGTCATAACTCAAATAATAGAGGTTATTCTAGCATTTTATTGGAGAACAAATTGAATGGCCTATTATTGGCTGTAATAAATCGGCCACATTAATAATGTCCATCAGCAAAAACTGGGTATTGTTCAACTTGACACGAATGATAGAGGATCTCACCGTTATGTTGAGGTAGGTTGATATGTTCACTTGATCTTTGCCCACAGAAGAGGTGTTACACCGTTAACCATTGTTGATTGTATCCCAGATAATAATCCGTTTCACTGACCACAAACCAGTGATTCGCACTGTCAATAAACTCGAACAGAATTCACGTCTTCATGTTGTAAATTCTCCAAATAAGGAAACCGTTTTTGGTGAAGATATTTTCTCAAAATTACCAACTCATGCATATTCGATCCATGTGCAGGTTCAGGAGGATCATAAACAATAATTACGGAGCCATTACGAAATACGATCTTGCAAAAATGGTCCACAAATTACGGGATATTAAAACGTCTAAATGAAATCAGTATAGCGAAATACGAAATATCAGCGTTCGATCGGTTTTAATGCGCGGATCCGGCGTCGTACTCAAAACTCAATATTTTGTACGGTCGAGGACCATTACTGAGAACAGGAATCTGTAAGAATGTTCGGAATGTACAGGCTATTAATTTTGTTTCGCGGGCGGATGTCGCGTTGGCGTCGGTCGGGACTGGCGTCTCGCGCAGGCGCCAGCAAAACCGCGACGCGCCGCGTGCGCATTAAGTATCGCAGATCCGCAACCTTATTATTGCACCCCGCTAAATAAGTAAACAAAGTTGGAACGATTCCGTTGACTGGCGAGTTCTGGTGACATATTGAATAAATTTCCACATTCTGTCAAAACCAGTTGATTTAAATTAGTCTTTTTTGATCAAGTTAATTCATTTTGATTGAAACTTAATTAATTATGAGGCGTAGTTAAAAACCTAAAATCTGAACTTTAAGTAGATAGATTAGGTTTTGATAAGTTTGGACACTAGATAAAACCAGATATTTTTCTAAATGTTTTCCAAATAAAACGTTTTTATGAAGCATTAATCTGCCCACATCCCGGAATTATTAATGAGCGTTACAAGTTTATATCACGAGTAAATCTTCAAATTTACATTGCTTTTATTCTGCACAGTCACGTTAACGCATAAAAAATCGAACACAAGGGATTAAAGGGCTTTTGACGTCAGTAACCCGTGTACTCGCGGAAGGTTACTTTGTCAATATTGACATCAAATTATTCAGAAGTTATCGCTCATGTTTAAGCCCATTTGTCGCCATAAATGGTCCTTTGCCGAACAAGGAAATGGCAAATATATCAATCTCTTATAACACCTAGTTATTTAAACCACTCATATAAACCGATTGTCCTGGCCCTTATTCATCTCATTCTTAACTTATACATTTGTAATAACTGACGTAACGTTGTTAATCAATTGATTTGTAAGACGAAACTAATAATGCTATAATAAATCAATTAATCTAACAAATAGGCGAACCGCAGCATTCTTTTGAGAGGTCGTTTATTGTTGGAACGTGGAACTGACATTGAAAGCTTAAATGCTTAAATGGTACAGGAAGATGAGAGCAAACAACTCTTGAAAAGGTGACCTCGACAGCGCATCGAAACCTCTGGATAAATCCTTGTCGATTCGTAGAAACCTTTACTTTATATTTTGATAGAAACCGCATTTATGTGATTGGAGTAGAATTTTCTGAGCCGATGCGCACGATTTGCTTTCAAAGCATTTCTGATCTTTTCATATCATTATACTTGACAGCAGTTGTCGTGTCTTAAGTTGTTCCGTGTCACGTGCATAACATACATCTTGGTGCTGGGGTTCAGTAGTAGTAATCATCCCTATATAAATAAAAAATAACACTTTCAAGTATACATTGATCGTAATTACCCAAGTGTAGCTAAACTCAAACTCAAAGCATGTATTTCAATTAAACCAATTACAGGCACTTTTGAATTGTCAAGGGGTCGGTCAGAAAGATGAAGCTGGTTGCCCATACGAAAGTAGTAGTAGTACTGAACGTAGTCGCGGGCAGAAGCGAGTTAGAAATACATAGGACTGGCAGGTACCTATCCTTGTTCCACCAAAAATATTTTTGCTAGGTAGGTAGGTACACGTTTACAGACCTGTAAAAGTAGAAAAAATAGCTACCATTCTTATGGTAGTTTTTTTCTACTTTTACCAAAGTCTCTGAACTGTGGAAAAAACGGGCTCTGGTCTAATGAAATGAAAACATTTCGCACCATCACGGAATGTTAGATATCTTCTCTATAGTGATAGGCATAGAAATGTTTTGCAAATAGAGTTATTAAGGTGTTAATGGTATTTTTAGCAACTTTTTATCAAATAATAGCAAGATTGAGTGTATTAATATTATCAATTGACTGATTAACTTTGTGTGATGATTAGGTTAATTTGCTCAGATTCGAATATTTTAAGAGGTTAATTATATATTACAATAACAATACAAAATTTACATGTCAATGATGTGTTATAATATATTTCCTTGATCTACATAACTAATGTCCCTTCACAAGCACGAACCAAGAATGAAAAATATTGTATTAAGGTCAGTAAGTATGTCGAAAGTAATAATAAATGACATTAATGTTTAATCAACATGTTTTTTTTTTAACATGGAAATTCAAAATCCTCTAATTTAATGCCTATGAAAAAAATGCAAATCGAAATGCCAATCTATTGCCGAAAAACATTATTATAAAGAATTTGCAATCAAATTAGCAGGCGGCGTAATTATTTTGTAATTTTGACTCTTCATTAATGACTTTTGACAAGGGAGCTCCGATGTCGTTAACGCTATGGAAAATATATGTTTTTAATTAAAAGTTATTAATTAAAATTGAATGTAGTGATATATAAAATAACATAACATCACGCCTGTAATCCCAAAAGGGGTAGGCAGAGATGTACCTATAGTACACCTATTTGAAGTTGTTATGTTTTAAGTCCACTGTAATAGGGGGAGAGCCTATTGCCATTGACCGGGCACAAATCCAGACTCCGGGTTGCTACTGATAAATTCTAGATAGAAAAACACTTTGCCCGACCTGGGAATCGAACCCAGGACCTCGATACTTTCAAAATGAAATTTTAAGTCGATTTTAAGTGTTATTATTTTTGTTAACCGCTTAAGAAAATAAGCAAAAAAGGTTTCTAAATATGCCTAGATAATTAGAAGCAGCGGTAGATATTGAAGAGTATTTTTTTCACTAAAACGGTCAAGTTTAATTTGGTCGCATATTGTTCAAGTATCAAGATTTTAATGCGCGTCATGCTAAGAGTTAAACATTTATCCATTTTTCGTGACTAACTTAGCGGTATTTTGCCAGCTCATAATCAACTCGACAAGCATGAAATGTTCTACTTCCAATTTATTTTTGGGTTGCACAATTATCATCAACATTCAGCAGACAAGAGTTCAGCGATGTCTTCATCTTTTAACGGTACCCTATATTACGTGTAAATCGTATATAGAATAAAAAGAGGAAGACTTGAATAAATGTCATGGTTGGTGGGCGCGACACACGGTGCCAAAATCTCGAGTAAGGACAGCCGCGAAGGTCGCATTCCGTTGTTAAGTTTCCTTCTTTTTTTCTAAGTGGCAATGCACCCCAATAAAATGGTGGGTTGAGGGTCGATCACATCGGCCACATTCTGGCAGTCTCTGACGAAACCTGTCCAGGCACCTGTTTCAGTGTGTTTCAAAAGTGAACCCAAATTGACGCTAATCAATAAAGTAGACATTAAAAATGATGACACTTCTTACCGCCTACCCGAGAGTGCAAGACTATGAAATTAATAATACATGAAGATTGTGTCCAATTTGTCAAAGTTCGTCATGAACCCAGCGTGAATTTTGTAGAGGAAACGAAACAACATATCTTGCATCGGAATGTATTAAACGATATTTAGTTAGATATTAGTGCCGATTCTCTTGTACACCGAACTAAACTAACTAAACTATCACTAAAATTCCTTACTTTTTACTATGACAAGCTATTCTGCAAAAAAAATCTCTACATTTAAAATGAATTTTGACACAAATAAATTCGAATTTGACAATCGTGAGTCCACGTGTTTTTTTTTCTTTTGGGTTCGCAACGTCTTTGCTAAGAGCAGGAGGCAGCCTGGGGTAGCCGACGTGTTTTATACTTTTAATGTAAATTTTGACGTTCAAAAGTGCCTTTTTATGGGCCTATTTGAAATAAATGCTTTGACTTTGACTTTAACTTTGAAAATATAAAATAAAATATCTACATGTAGAGTTTTGGAGGTTTCCGAGTTTCCAAGGGGGTCAACATTTTCATTATTTTTGTTATAGGACACACCATTTTCGAGATATAAGCAAAAAAAGAAAAAAAAAGATGAAGTACCGTTTTTGCACGTCTGAAGTCGAGGTGTTGGTGTGAATTTTAGTTTCACGCCAACTAATTTTATTCCACACCTTTTTAATCGCGATAAAAAATAGTCAGATTCATGTTCAGATTTAGTTACAAAATTCCAAAGTAGTTACAAAATCAAATTTTTTGCTGAAAAACGTAAAATTCAGAATAGCAAAATTGCCAGTTTCACTAAACTGGCAACTTTTTCACTCAGTGCCATCTTAGTGCTGTCAAACTAAAATATAGTTAAGTTGTGTCACTTTAGTCAATTTCAGAATGGAAAATCGTCATTTGACAGGATGAAACCAAATTTTAGTGATTTTTTGTCTAGTTTAGAGGCAATTGTGACAAGAGAATCGGCACCATTCTCTGATATTTCAGATCATGATCAGATAATATCGATGATCGTAAAAAAACAATGGAAAAGCAATTACTTAAGTCAATCAATTTTTTATTCGTCAAGATCAGTTTTAGGGTCTTTCAGTTCGATTCTTTATTGCAATGTCATGTCAATAATTGTATTTTTATTAATATAAAATGAATTACATGATAGCGGTACGATTCATCTTGATTTAAAGTTAAATTAATATTTCATAGCTGAATCCTAACTGCAAATGGCAGGCTCCAAAATATCCATTTAGCTATTTAAGGAATGTTTGAAGATCGCTCTTCAAATATAATTATGTTTGCATTTTACTGGCGCAATTGCAGCACAACTTTGCATAGAATCACTGGTAGAGCCAGAGGCCATCATACTCCTAAAAAAACAAATGCGACACGAAATGATCATGAGTGCATCAATAAGGATTTGACCACAAAATCTACAAACAAAACACTAAACATGTCAACATTTGAACAAATATTAGTTTAGGAAACAATATTTTAAAGTTGTGAAGCAAAAAAGATTAAGTGGAAGAGCCAATTGAAGTCTTAAAATGTTTGTTTATATCATCAATAACGTCTTTCAAAAATGAGCAACAAAAATAATATGAAACCAATACATCGATTGAAAAAAAAGTCTGTCATGAGACAGTCTATCCAGAAAATAATCTATATTTACTAAGATATAATTCATAATAACATAATTAATAATAAATCAAAATCAAAAGTCTACAAATTAGCAAAAGACAGTCCCTCAAAACGCCCGCCCATCACCACTGCTTTAGCTGCACACAATGCTTTAGCTGGGAAGAAGAAGTGGCACAACAAACTCTCCAGCAGCACAGCTGTCTGTTCAGTTAGAAAAAACTTGAAACTACACAATTATAAGGTAAGCAAAGTAAGAAAAATTTCGAGACACAGAACATCATAATAAATTATCTGCCTTGAGTAAGCTAGCCACGCCAATACACCCAAAACAGAAAACAATAAAAATCAATGTAAAAACAACATAACTTAATACACAAATCAAAGCCTCCAGGCATAAAGGGCGTGATAGCTTACATATGCAATATTGGATTAATTTTTAAGTACACACAAATGATAAACTAGGACCATCGAAGTAAAATAAATTTACAGAACAATTTACTATAACAATAACAAAAGCACAGACAGCAAGACGACCAGTCACCATAAGCAGCACCCGTTCACGAGCATAACGCAAAGATCAGCCATCATCCCCTCGCCATATTTGAGGGAAGGAGGCAACCCGACCCCCGACGCTACCGCAAGCAGTGACATCTAAGGGAGCATGACGAACTTGCTGCCGGTTGCTCAGGCCAGAATAATTTATGATCAATTGTCGAGTTCGCTAGCTAACCACATATTACAATACAGCTAATTAAAAACATTGTATTGAGTAGATCATGTAAATAATAAATTAAGAGAACTAAAAGTAATTGACTTATATAGTCAAATAAAATAAAAATAAATATACGAACTCGTATACCCTCCCAGTAGGTAAGCTGATCCTGGAGAAAGAACATAAACATTGTCTTGATTTAATTACAGCGACCAACTATTGTTATCGTTTAAGTAGTCGTTAATGGAATACTATGCCTTTGAACAAAGGTTGGATTTTACTTGAGCTTTAAACGCATTAAAAGGCAAATCTAAGAAGAGGGTAGCTTGTTATAATAGGTTATACCAAGCCCAACAAATGAGTTATGAACCTTTTGCAGCCGGTGAAAGGGAGCACGTAGTTTGTTCTTATTTATAGTGTTAACATTGTGAAAATCACTGTTTTAGTATATAAGTGTATATTTTGCCTAATATTTAAAATGTTGGCGACGATGAATTGTGACGCTTCCGTGAGAATACCAATATCATTAAAAAAAACTCTAAGAGAAACTCTGGCTCCCAGCTGATAAATTGCTCGGACAGCTTGTTTTTGAAGGACGAATATATTTTAAATGTCAGCATCTTTTCCCTACAACAGAATACCGTAGGACATAACGCTGTGGAAATAACTAAAATGGAACAGCCGAGCTGTATCAACGTCAGTGTATTGTCTTACTTTCCTGACGGCGTAGGCGGCTGAACTGAGGCTCCCCGCTAGTCGTGATATATAAGTTTGGCATCTACTGTTATGCCCAGAAAAACTGCTGAGTCTACAGTTTCAAGCAGCTCTTTATCTAAAACGATATACCTTTGTTGTATTAAGGCAAAATTGGCCTCACTACACATTACTGCGATGCGTTTTTTTGTTGCAATGCTTCGTAATTTTTGGAATTTTTACGAAGTGAATAAATAGGTCACATTTCAAGCTTCTAACATTACCTTCACAAAATGGGACAAAATTAGCGTTGAATTTAGACAAAAGTGTATTATGCGTCTGTGCATTTCTGCGATCTTTAACCCAAATTATAGTTACAATGGCACTGGTTTTCGGTACAAAACGACTGTTACATAAGAAACTTGTATTCTGAAACATAAAACAGATATCAATTCCATTGTACTAATACAATTCATCATCATCATTTCAGCCCAAAGTCGTCTTATACTGGATATATGCCTTTCGCAAGCATCGCCCTTCTCTTCTTACTTCTACCGGTTCTGTGCCTCCAGATTTTTTTTTCCTTTCACAAGGTCATCGGTCCACATTGTAGGAGGCCTTCCAACACTACGTCTTTTGGTGCGCGGTCACCACTCCTGAACCTTTCGCCCATCAGTCATCTGTTCTGTGAGCAATGTGCCCTGCCTATCTGCCACTCAAGTTTGACAATTTTTGGTCTGTGTCGGTTACCTTGGTTCTCCTGTAGTACTCTACATTTGTAAGATAATTATATCCAATTAAATGCTAGATCAATGTTCTTCTGCAACTGTTTACAATATCGGTCACCACGCAGAGAAACCGAAATTCGTCAATGTTACCGCACTGTTATTAGGTGACCCAGTAATTACCATTAGATAAGCAAATACCGTATAAAGATCTGCAACAGACCACACAGGATGAAACAAATGCAAAGCGGAAACCAATTTCTGATCCTGAAACAATTAGTATTGCCGCATTGAAGCCATAGATGCAAGTTTCTATAAATTACTTGCATTTTCTAAACTCTAAACACTGCAACATTAACAGTTGCTTCCGTAGACCACACAGTGTTAATCTGGATTTACTAAAACTATGAAATACGAACAAACTTGAGGTGCATAATCTCCGATTTCAAAACAAATGAGTTCTCTTTCGAATTCAGTGCTGTTACGTGAGTGAGGTTCGAACCGAACTTTACAGAACAGTCCTACAGATTGTAAAGGCATTACAAAAGTATTTATGATACTGTGTAATTCCTTAAATCTGAGGGTCATGACCTAATGAGGTGTCACCTTCTCTGCGACCTTAAGCCACTATCGCTATATTAAGAAACGAAACGTAGTTTATTGTTGATACCACAGGGAGTTGCACTGATGAACTTCAACTTATGTAGGATAGAGGCCTCTTGTCTAGTTAAGGGACCTTAGAGTTGAGAAAAGAGGTCGAAAATTAGTCAGCCCTTACCCAGCTCATGGTTTATCTGTGTGCCCAATTTCATCCAAATCGGTCGTTTTGGCGTGAAAGCGTAACAAACAAACAAACTTACTTTCGCATTTATAACATTATTATAGTAGTTAAGATTTTCTACGAATCCATTCATTATATTTCTAAGCGATAAGGTGACATATTATAAGCATTAAATACACCTACATTTATAGGAAACAATGTTTGTCATATTTTGAGGAAAACTTTATAGGTACCTACCCAAACTATGACTGTACTTTAGCATAATTTAGATTTAAGCGCCATTGGACCAATGGTGGTGGCATTTTTGCGGTTAGGTATCTTCTGAATGTTGTACACTTATTGGAATTTAAGAAAAACAAACGAAATCATTATATTCTTCTTAAATATAAAAGTCAATAGTTATTCGTAAGTCTCGCTCAAACTCAAAAATGGCACTACCGATTTGAGTATTGTTTTTTGTTCGCTTTTGAGTGGTCTAAATACAAATTTAAAAAAAAGGCATTGCAACGTATGCTGGCCGGCGGCATAAGCTTGACTTTTATTATTGTAGTACATATACCTTCTGTTGTACCTATACAACATACGTATTACGAGATGGATATTTATTCTAAACAAAGGGTTCGGTCAGGTCAAATAAATAGAAATTTCTGAGGTTAGATTGGGAGATTTCGAGTGCTCTCCCGGCCAGCGGAGGGGATTTAATGCCCTCTTCCAGCCCCCCTAAATGGGTCTTTTGACGGCGGACTCTGGGACTTCCGATGCCCTCTATCATGTAAGACCCGAGGTGGTGGCGCGTAATCTTCCACGCGCGCCCCTCTTAAACGTCGCGGAGGGAGTAAAACACCTCAATTCCCCCGCTTGACCAGGCGGCGCCTGCGGAGGCGGGCCGGGCACCAGACGGGGGCTGCATTTAAGAGTGCTTGGTGAAGGGTGCTGGGGAAAACGGGCTGATATTAGTTAGTCAAAAAATAAAAAAGGTGAGGTTATGTTAGGCAGAGGTGTAGGATATAACACCCACACTTCGCCAGTTATGTTTAAGTCTAGTAATAGGGGGCTAACCTGGAAATCGAACCCAGGACCTCATACTGAGCAGTAGCAGTGACAGCTTAACTAGCGTTAAAAACAAAAAACTGACATTTGGATAACATACAACAAGCTATTGAGTTTTAGTGAAAGCTTAAGAAGGCTGAGTTCATCGTTCTTCTGGAGGTTTCCTTATCACATTCAATTTGTTAAGCCTGTCACAACCTTCTCCCAATATTTCATCATCATCATTCGCTGCTGCCCGTCTTCACGCACTGCTGCGCTTAGGCCTCTCTTTTCTTGTGCTGATCCGATACATTTCATCATCATCACGATTTCAGCAAAAAGACGTTCACTTCTGGACATAGCCTCCTCCAAGCGTCGCCACATCGACCGGTTCTGTGCTTTTCACCTCCAGCGGATTTCTGCAGCCTAAAAATTTACCTCAACCAAATTGTTCTTTGTCCCCCCGAGGAAAAAAAAAGTGTGATATATGTTTAACGTGTCTGTCTGCGGCATCGTAGTTCCCAAACAGCTAAACTGACTTAGTTTTTTTTTTTTGGTTTGTATGAAAGGTGAATTTATCGAGAGTGAAGTTTTTTGAGATTTTTGTTTTTTTGATTTTTTTAATTTAACTTGTTTTATTAACGTTGTTTTCCTCGTTTGCCTTTTAATTTTGATATAATTAACCGTCTCACATTATTTTAATAACTGTTCAACTGATTCGTTGGTTTGATTTGTGCCCGGTGGATGCCAATAGACTCGCCCCCTATTATTCCCAATGAAGTCATTTTAGTGATAAATGTAACGATTTCTGGTTTGTGTTAAAATTATGTTGACATGCAAAGGTGGTACACAAATTTGTAGTGAAATTACGATACTGTTAATCATAATGATAGGAAAAGTCACGCAAGATTTCTCAGTAGCAGCCCGGAGTCTGAATTGAGCCTAGTTGAAGACTATAGGCTCGCCCCCTATATCGTGGGACTGAAAAACATAACGGGCGAAATATGGGTGTAGGTACTATGTAGGTACCTCTGCCTAACCCATAGAATAAACGGGCATATTGTAAAATGTGATGTTCAACTCCAAAAAAGATAACGTTTTGAATAAAATACCGAAAAAAAATAAAGAAAAAAGGGCAACGTCATTTTTATTATAGGAACATTCTTGATGAGTTTTTAATATTCCATTGACTCCTTAAGTACGACAACACTCCAAAGTTAAAACAAAAAAAGGTGTATCCAAAAGCTGTTTACTAATCAACCGTTAATTCTTGAACACATGTCGAATCATTGTAAGTTAAAGATTACACAACCTAAAGAAATATTACAAATCACGCTAACATGTAAATGTTGCTTTTGGAGGTTTTCATATATGTTTAAGATGGAGACCCTCAATAAACAATAACAGCTTTATTTCCTGCTTTAAGGTTAAAGACTCCTGTTAAGTATATAAAATTATGCGAACTCTTACTTTAATATTTTATTGGGGCGGACGCGTCCTTTTTGAGAAAAATGTTTAATTGCCTGTAATATAGGATCAGTAGGACTCATACTTTTAGTGTTCTAGGTTTATATTGGTTTTGTTTATTTTGTTCGGTAGTGCTTTGTTTCCTTCGTAAGAAACTAAGCGTGACACTGGCTTAATGCACAATCCGTGCGAATCCAAAATGATAAAAAAATTAATAACTGATCTAAATAAAACGCATAGCTCTAATTTGAGTACCCAAAGACTCAGAAAACACGATGTTATTCAATCAATCAATCTGACGACCCCTTTTCTAACTGATTTTTGTTCGGCTTCCAGTGTAACCTCAATACTCGTATTTAACGGATCTGGGACACTTGCGCGACAAGACATTTCCGCGAATGGACTTTTGCGCGCACTAACTTATTCGCGACGAGACACTTGCGCGAAAAGACATTTCCGCGAATGGACCTTTGACACGAACGAACGACACCGTAATAAAAATATTGAAATTTTCCGAAGCCACCATCTTGGTATTTTATTTTTAACTCAATATCGGCTTTATTACCATTGAAAACTATGAAAATGACACCTATGATGTAAAATTGGATTTTAATTTTGACCTCACTGTCGGCTTTAGAACCCTCGAAAACGACACCCATGATGGAAAAATTTAACATTAACTCAGCCGCAATCTTGGTTTTTGTAAGTAAACAGAACGCCACAACTTGTATCTTGGACACAACTGGCGAATTATGGGTGTACTATACACCCCTGCCCAAACCTTTGAAAGAATACAGGCTGAAATTTCGTTTCTGCAACTTCTTCGCAAAACTGTCCTGTCGCGCAAGTGAATTCGTGCAAGTGGCTTTCGCGCAAGTGTCTTTCGCGCAAATGTCCATTCGCTAAAAAGTCCATTCGCGCAGAAGTCTATTCGCGAAAAAGTTTTTCGCTTAAGTGTATTTCACGGAAATGTCTTTCGCACAAGTGTCTTGATACCGTATTTAACATGGCGCAACTGCTTATCTGACCTCCACAACCGAGTTACTGGGTAACATGGTTGTCAACTTTTGAGCTTCCGTCACGACTGTCAAAGATTTACGAATGAGAGCCGGGACCAACGGATATCCGAGGCACGACGCGGTGTTCTTAGTAAAACACGTAGGTAGGTGACTGAAATAATGTAGTTATTCATGGCTAAAATAATATTTCCAGTCGAAAATATTATTATTATTATTATTATTATACGTTTATTTTTCTCTTCACAAGTTATGTACTTAATACTAATATAACAATGATAGAAGTGCACAAACAAGGAGCTAACTTTGTGAGAGACTGGTGCCTGAAGTAGGTTTATACAAAAACCTGTATTACAGGTCACCAGGGCCTGTAATTATTAATATTATAGTGTGGTTATTGAACTTTTTCTAGATGGCAGCAATAAAACCTTTTTGGGCAAAACAATAGATAATGTATTCCAATGTGATTGGTCCACAAAAAAACAGAACCTTTGAATACTTAAATTATTATGGACATTATTTTTTCATAAATTTTTGTTCAATAGCGATTCGTCAAAAAGTTTTTACCGTTAAAATAACCAAAGCCTTATGTTATCTAAAAGTATCGGTAAAAGTACGTACTACCCGGTCGCGCTTACTTTGCCGCTGACGATGTGACGTCACTCATAGTATGTCACAATAGGTAATAATCACAGGCGCCTGCGATGACTTAGCTTACGGTACAGTTTTCTCGATATTAGTTAGGTTTTTCTCTCTACCCCTTAAGAGACGTCACGTCGTCAGCGGCAAACTTATCGCGGACAGGGTAGTAGTATTAGCAACACCGTAATACCTACCTACTTTATCTTACCGTGGTTGATATATTTTTAGTAGATCCGGAACCGAACCTGAGGACCGGAGTTACCAACATAACTTGCAGAGTAAGCAAGCTGAGGTGCAGCAGGTTGGCCAATTTGTCGAAGGACCGATGGCTGGTGGAGCAGAAGAGTCCTGTAGTTTAGATCGCGTATCGGCAAGCGTAGTGTGGGACTCACACCAGCTGGATGCACCAACGACCTTAAAATGGTGGCTGGGACTGACTACATGGACCTTGGTCCAGCAGTGGCGGCTGAGTTGATTGATTCATCATTTTACTTGAAAACCAATGTATTGATGCAATATCTAGTTACATATGCATTTATATGCCTTTGTTATCAAGAATATTAAAATTCATATAACGCGCCCAAGCAACTTAATTAAGCTACTGTATAATAACGTAGATACTAATCCACTTATAATGATTTTATTTTTAAATAACTGACTAGTAGACCAAATTATTACAATTAATATGACGACTCTTGTGTCAATTAATTAAAATTCAGCAATCATAGATTCACGATAATTTGCAAGTAAAACCAATAATCAAATTAATAAAATGTGGTAAAGTATAATTCGGTTATCGTTTGTGATTAATATTCTGCGACGTAGCACGTAGCATTAAATTTTATATTATTTGTGACATAAGTAGGTACGTTTTTACTCTACATCTAATTTATCAAAAGAGTGGCATTGGGACATGTAACCGATGTAACCATGAATTCAGATCATGTATTCTAAACCCTTGCGTAGAAATTTTAGATCGGTTATCGTTAAAGCAAAATCGACTGTTTCACACAAAAGTGCAAAAATTAACCTACTCGGTCAAAACGTATCGAAAGTTTTTTTTTTTAAACCGACAAAAATAATTACGCTGGCTGGTCATTTAAAGAATCTAAGGTAACAGGTTCATGCGATGTCCCGCCTCCCTGTATAACTTGGTAGAAGCTAAACTGCCTTTTTATGTTTTCATTGCTTAGTTACTCACCCAGCTTAAAACAACCAGTTTCGAAATTGAGCATTTTAGGTTTAGAACTGGCTGGCTGGCTGGTTTAGGATTTCTCAGTAGCAGCCCGGAGTTGGATTTGTGACCGGGTGATGGCAAGAGGCTCGCCCCCGATTACATGGGACCTAATCATAACTGGCGAAATGTGGGTATACGATAGGTACCTACACCTCTGCCTAACCCTTCTGGGATTACAGGCGTAATGTTATGTTATGTAACTGGCCAAACTGTCTACACAGTTTGATAAAAAATGTCTTATGTTTAGAGTTAAGATATTTAGAAAATTGCATTCCTCAGTAATGCTATAGATAAGTGGAGTTTGAAAAGTTCTCAGATTCAAATTCTTAATTCAGAAACCGGAAAACCAATTCTCGTAATAAAAACGTTCAAAATTACGCAATCTCATTTCAACGACAATCAATGTCTAAAACTTGTCAAATATTTATGAAAATAAGAAGTATTTTTGACAGTTTGAGACTGAGATTTGAAAAGAAACGTTCATATACAGGATGGACGAATAACAGTTAAACACTTTATTTAAAAAAACTTTGAAATATAAAAATAATATCAGGCAAATGTCCACCACCTCTTGTAGCATGGCAGATGTGAACCTGTTTCATTGCGGTTTTCATGACATTTTCACACATTTCCTGCGTTATCTTAGTGACTGTGTCTCGGATAATTTGTTTTAATTGTTAAAGGTTCATTAACCTGTTAGCATAGACGCGTCCCTTTAGATAGCCCCACAGAAAAAAAGTCTGGGGCTGTTAAATCCGAGGATCTTGGGGACCAATCAAAATGTCACCGTTTCTCGAAATTAATCGACCCGGAAACGTTATTTTTAAAGTCTCGATCGGGTTGAGTAGAATATTATAATAATTAAAACACATATAACAAATTTGCCGTATCTACACAAAATAATTTTAATGAAACAACTGTCATATTTGCCGCCAAAACAAAATGGCGGCAAAAATATTGTTTCCCTCCAAGTTGCCCACCTGTATTTATGGGAATTGCCCCTCTGGTGTTAGTACATTATCTAAGCAGTGTAGGAAGCTGAAATCCGAGCCGGCCCAACGGATACAAATAGGTGTTCGTTTTAAATCCTGCCGGACACTGTGCAACCTTAACAAGTATCGTGGGAGTGTTCGCATAACGTCTACGCATTGATTCTAATCAAACATTCCTAGATTTTATATGCCAAAAACGAATCTAGACTAAGCACAGCAGCAACAGGGAAGTCGTTGCTAAGCAGCCGAAATGTCAATAAATAACATTATATATCTTAGATAAATAAATCAAAACATTGGCGTTTTATCAACCCATATCCATACATAATTGTTATAAATTCGTGTCTGTCTGTGTCGCTGTGGCCGCGTTGTTCTTATAAATAATTCTCACATTCATGTTAGCAGTGGTGGCCCAGTGGTAACGGTCGCGTCTTACGAGTTGTAGCTTGTAGGTTCAAACCCACACAGGCGAAATACTTTGTGTTAATTATTTCATCACCACTGCTTTCAAAACGGTGAAGGAAAAGGTCCTGAGGAAACCGGCATGTCTTAGAAACAAAAATTCGAAGAAATGTGACATCTACCAACCCGCACTGAGCCCGCGTGGTGGATTACGGCCCACTCCCTTTCACAGAGAGGAGGCCTGTGTCCCAACAGTGGGAGCATAATAGCCTGTTTATGTTATGTATGTGCTTTATTTAACTTACATTTATTATAGAAATCTGTAAAAAAAAACCGTGCGAAGCAGAGGCTAGTCGCTGGTTATAATAAATCTTAGTTTGATCAACAACGATTATGTTAATTGTGTCACAGGTTCTTAATTATTGACCCGAGACTAATAATAATTGCTAATGTACAAAGTTAACCTATTTTGTGACACCACCGTGACCTTTGTTTTTGCTTTATTTATGAATATACAAAATATATTTGAATACTGTCATTTGTATTTTTAAGACACAATTTGACAATTTTCATGTCATCCAAAATCAATCTTGAATAATTAGATGCATATTTGTTAGAAAATGTCAAGAGTAAAGTAATTTAGCTTATTAGCTGCCTTGTTGGTCCAGTGGTTGCAAGCGTAACTGCCAAAACTCCTCTCCAGCGCACGCAGCATAATCACCATAAAAACGAGTTAAATGACATAAAGAATAGATTAAGTCATTTTGTCTATTCTCTCGTAGACAAAACTCGTTTTTATGGCGATTATGCTGCGCGTATTGGAGAGGACACACTAGATTCTAGAAGGATATTTTAAAGAGCGTAGTAGTCGCTAACGGCGTGCGTGTGTGACCGTAAACGAAGCAAAATCAGGTGGCGTTCTGTAGTTTCTGCTTATCCCCATGGGAAGGTGTGACTTTATGCATGTGAAACAAAAAGCTATTTCATAATTGCTATTCAGATCAATTACTATTTTATTACTTATCTAGTTTATTTGAATGTCACCATTTGATACGTCAGCAACAAACAAGGTTTAATTAATTTCCATTTTAATTTCTGTTAATAATACACAATCGACAAGATTATACATATGCAAGTGTTGATTTTTTCCATGAATATTTAAATTTTATTCTATTAGTAAACAATCTTAATTTATAGAAGGTGACAAGGTTATACATCCAAAGACATTTTTCGCATAACATTCCGTTGCTAATAACTTGAAACCAAGACTAATAACTATTTGTCATTATAGCTTTCGCAACAGGCATAGAATGTCCATGAGCCCTGAGAATTTTGCATATCTATTAGTATTTTAATGACTACTCTTGTGACATAGTCACCATTCTTGGCTCACATATTGGTGACTGATATTGGTATGCAGTCCTTCTAAATAATGTTTGCACCGGATACATTTAATCTCTTAGTATTATATAATTGCAAAGCACATGTGTGAGCACTATGTATCTACTTTAAAGCTACAATTTACTGGGTACGTCTTTATTGACTTGAATGTGTCCTGGCGGCGGAGACTATTTCAAGCTCACTCAAATGTCTCGCTGGCGGTGGCGTGTGTTGGATCAATATGTCCCTTCAAAATGGTTGAGCTGAATGGTGCTGATTCATACGTCATGTTCGTGAACGGGCGCCGTCAGTAGGGACTGATCATCTCTTAGTGGGCATCGTGCATGGCCATCTACGTCGGTCTCACATGTATAACTTCAACATTACTAATGTAATAAATTTTATGTAAAAACTTTTTATTTATTTAAAAGAAAACAGAGACGATTTGGAGTTCCTTGCCCCTTCTTCTGCATAGGTACCTACTACGCTTTGGAATGGGCAACTTGATTCATCTTTCTGACTGACCGACCCCTTGACAATTCAAAAGTGCCCGTAATTGGTTTATTTGAAATAAATGCTTTGAGTTGAATCAATTGGTCGCTTTTTACGACAATCGCAGAAAAACAAAACGAGTTCTATATTTTTTGACAGAAACCACATTTTCAAAATCTGATGAGATTATTTATCTCAATATTATTTAAAAAAAAACACATTAATTTAATATTAAAACCATTAATTTTGAAAACCGATAAATACTTATTATAGCAAAAGCTTCTTTAATTTTAACAAGACTCGTAGAAATCATACTCTAAATTTATTTCCTTACTATTTATCTATCTATCATTAGAGTCACTATAATAAATTGTCGTAGGCTTATAAAACCGGACTAAACGAATAAAGTATTTAGTAAGAGATAAATCATATCTTGATGAAAGGAAGAGTGATGCAAGTTTTATTTATAGAAGTAAATATAGGCTAATAAGAATCTTTTAGGTACTTATCTGACTGGAATATCAATCAATCTTATCCAGTCTTAGGGGTCAAATTTAATAAGCTCTGCCAGCGTCTGTGTTCCCTTCCAAATTTAACCCAAAGTCTTGCTTTGGGTTAAGTGTGGAAGGAAGGAGGATGGTAGGTTAAAAGTGTCGAGGTGAACAGGCATCTTCTGGGCATGCTCGTTTCATCATAGACCTCATCCGTCGCTTTCCATCAGTCGTGATCGGGGTCAAGAGCGGGCCCATTCGGTAAAAAAAACTTCACATTGGTATGGATATCCAAAGACGGTAAAAAAAAATGTGTTTCAAGTTACTATACTACCAGCGGCCGTTGACTCTGAAATCAGCTGTCAATCGACTCGGCCTATCTCTGTCCAATGCTGAACACAGACCTCTCCCAGGCTGCCCCACAACACCCTGTCCTCCGCCTTCCGCAACCAGTCAGTCCCAGCCACCTTTTTAAGGACGTCGGTTCATCTAGCTGGGGTGCGTCCCACACTACGCTTACCGATACGCTCCACACCAGGACTCGTCTGCTCTACCGGCAATGGTCCTTCGACAAACATGGCCACAACACTGCTACTTCAGCTTGCTTACTCGATCAGCTATGTCAGTAACGCTGCTGTAGTTCCTACGAAATTATATAAGAAGAAATAATTAATTTTGCCTCTCAGGTAAGTTAGTTAATTATAATATTTTTTTATTTATCTTACCATTTATGTACACACATATAAACAGACAAGAAGAAAAAACAATAAAATACGTAGGCACAATGATGATGCTGATTTATGCCTACGATAGGAAAGTAGATAAAAAGAGATGTAGACACCGTTTGTAAAAGATTATTATAAAAGAGCTCTTAAAAATACCCTAATAAGATTAATATTTCCTTGTTTTACCCATCTTCTGCAAGAAATAATATCCCCACCTCCTTTAAAACCTTCAAACACCGAACGATGTTGAGCCGCTTGCATCCAACAATCAGCTTTTGGTGCGATGTAAAATACATTACTTAAGCTGTGTTTGGATCTGGTGGTAAATCCTAAGATGTTATTATTTATTTCGAAGCAACGTAGGAGGTAGATCGAAAACCACCGTTACTGGATCAGATATTCAAACATCCATATACAAAAGTAAAACAAAGAAGTTATGGTATTGTCCTTGTGTAAATTAAGACAAAACAATGAAGTTTAATCTACTGCTTATTTTGCATTATCGAAGTTAACTAATCTAGTAATCTAGGCGACAAAAATCATTGTTTTGAGTCGAAAAGTTTCGATACGGCCCGTCAAAAGTAGGTAAGTATGATGAATTGTGAAAGCTGTTCATTGTTTTATTTGAATCCCAATAACCATATAATTCATAAAAGATAATAAATACTTAAAAAGCTGTAGCATATATGCAAAATTTTATTGTTTGCTGACGTTTCTTCAAGATTTTTACTAAACTGCCAATGGTGTGCAAATGGTAATTTAGTCCGGATTATCGCCGCGGATTCTAAGAACTATAAAGTTTAGGGGGCTTTGACTATACACGAACTCGTAACTTTCTTAAACAGAAAAAAGCACTTAATTTTTTTTTTTTTGAGCATGCCAAAGAAACCAGTGGAAAGATTTATGATTATGACTAGAGGTGTTATTTATTGGACGAAATTATTATCTTTGCACCGGTGCGGCGTTAAATGTGAGATCTTTATTGTTATTAAAGAATACGCCCCGCTAAACAGCCTTAAGCGAGGCATATTCTTTCCACATCTTCTGTATAGTCTCGATTCATACCGCGATATTGTAGGGTTTGCAAGGAATCAGACATATAGAGACCTTATTGGTGATGTTCTTCAGAAAGTTCAGGTGCGTAGTACTTGCCACCGGCGTGCGTGTATGACCAGATGTATGAACGTAAACGAAGCAAACGGAGTACTTAACTAAAGACAGTAGCATATGACGTTCTGTATTTTCTGTCACCCATGGGAAGAAGGCGTGAACTTATGTATGCAGGGAATCCTATGCTGAGAGGCGTTACATCAATGTTCGTTGGTGTGACCTACGCTTTAGAATTTACCAAGTGCGTGGTTTAGTTTTTGTGATTTATACTCAACTCAAACTCAAAACAATTATTTCAAATAAACCAATTACAGGCAGTTTTGAATTGCCAAGGGGTCGGAAGGTCAGAAATATGAAGCTAGTTGCCCATTCCAAAGCGAAGTAGGATAGACGTCTATGGAGAAGAACGGGCAAGAAACTCCATGGACACTCTTTTAAATAATATTGTTACAGAAAATTTGTTACATCAGTTTTGTTGAAATTATACTACATGTGAAAACGATGTAGAAAGACGTGCACAGTAAAGGCGTCCGTAATAAAAAAACATAAAAACAAAACTGCAAAAATCGGAAAAAAAATTGTTTTACTTACCGTTCACAGTTCATAGGCAAATCATGTAGCGGTATTGAATAAAAAAAAATTTTAATTAAAAAAAGAATAAAAAAAATAAAAAAGCAAGACACAAAAAAAATTACATAATTGAAACACTTACTTGAATGGCACCTTATAATTAACTACTCACTTTTAACCGGCGTAATAAATACGTTTTACGAATTGTTACGTGTGTATCGCAAGTCAAAAGTGAGTTTTTTCAAAGTTTTGTTGTGAGATGTTCTAATGACCATCTTAGAGGTTTTATTTCGGAAAATGCCTTACTTAAGCACACGGGACATTCCCTAAAAATCATATTTGCCCAATTTTTATCACATATTTCAGTGGTTAAGGCGTTTGGTACGTCAACTATTAGTCAATCAAGGATTATAAAGCTGAATCAACTCTGGCTGAATGAATATAGAGCCAGATTTTAGGAGCCTTTGCTTCCATACTAATTTTAACATAGCTGATGTTTTGTTCTGAAGTGTCAATGTTTAAATAAAAATATTCGAGGTCGCATAACACTTGTTCCGTGTTCTACTCCAAATCGATAACAAACGTTGCAGAAAACAAGATCACTAGCTCCTATAATATTTTTTTATTACTTTTTCAGAATAAAACATGTGATTATGCCTAATTAATAAAGCAGTTTCACACTTTAGAGCCAATTAAAATATAATTTTCACTTCGAGAATACTTTTTAAATTAATTTAATTTCGGCGCCACAGTGCCGTTAAAAAGTCGAAATAAAATCGTAAAATAACCGTTTTACTATCTTCTTAAGAGATCCAAACTTTTATTTGCTTTTAAGTATAATAAAGCTAAAGCTTTCTTTTATAATAATTTAGGTAATCTAAAATGGAAGCGCATCAGCATGTCGATTCTGTAAAAATCTCACCGTGAAGTGAGCGTGGAGTGAGCTGTCAGTGTCACCCCGTTTTGGTGAATCACTGGCACTGACAGCTCACACCACGCTCACCTCACCCGAGTGTTCACGGTGAGTTGACTATATAATAGCACTACTAATCTGTTACAAACACCGTTTGTGCTAAAAGTTACCTAGTATGGATATTTGACCAATAACAGGGAACTTTATGATACTAGCTTCTTCCCGCGACTTCATCCGTGTGTTTTTTTTTTCCTTGACCCACTCCGTCGCATCGCATTGCCCGCCTGTGCAACTTCTTTTTCGCTTAGCATTTGTTTCTGCCTTTAAGCCTTTGCTCGCCTCCTAAGGGTTGTAGCGTAAAATAAATAGCCTCTAGGCTTCCTCAAGAATTGGGCTTTCAAATGCAAATGAGAATTTTTCAAAACCGACTGATAATACAAAAGCGCGTTCAAACAAACAAACAAAACACTGTGTCTTTAGTTGTATTATACATTAGATAAATAAGTATTCGGGACAATTTTTAAGTTAATAATTATAATTAGTTGAATAAGATTTTTCAAACAAACAGTGTCCACGGATTCACCAAGACAGGGCTTGTTTTAAAAAAATCGTTTGTAACCTACATTCCCATTGTATGATTCAAATCAAATCAAAAATATTTATTTGCTACAAATAGGGTACAATAGACGTTACAGTTTTTTTTAAAGCATATCATGCCATGATAGGGCGTGCAAGTACATTAGTTTCATGTCAGTGACAAAGTCATATTATTTCATTAAATTATGTCGTTTATTTATCCTTATCCTTATTTTGCTACATTTTTAAATATTTTTATAAAAGCAACTTAAAAAAAATATATAAAAATAGTGGTCCGCCGGTAGCGGGAGCAGGGTCCAAGCTACTGGTGGTTAGGGCTCCAGAGACAGGAACCTCCTCAGAATGCGAGCCGTATCGAGGAGTACTGCCTTCTGAATCAGGCCCTTGATCCAACCGCCTAACGAAAGCCTCGAGAGATGTTGGTCGAGACTTTTTGCCATCAGGCCATTGGCCGATACGACAATCGGCACAATGACAGCCGATCTCACATTCCACATGTCAACAACCTCGTGTGCTAAGTCGAGATATTTAATTTGTTTCTCTTTCTCAGCTTTCACGAGATTCTCGTCATGTGGAATGGTAACATCGATAATCATTGTGCGGCGCGTTAATCGATCTATCACTAGTATGTCAGGCTTATTTGCGATAATAGTCCTGTCAGTAATGATAGACCGATCCCAGTACAACGTGACATGGTCATTTTCGAGAACTGGGTCGGGCACATACTTGTAATACGGTACCTCAGAATCCACAAGTTTATATTGCAAAGCAAGTTTCTGGTGAATAATCCTGGCTACTTTGTTATGCCTGTGCAAGTACTCGCCGTTAGCCAGACGAGAACAACCAGAGATAATATGTCTGATGGATTCACCTGGACGGTGGCATGCCCGACACACGTCAACCGTCCCGTCCTTCATAATATGTCTCCGGTAGTTATTCGTCAAGATAACTTCGTCCATAATTGCACAGACGAAACCTTCAGTTTCCCCGAAAAGGTCACCAAAACGTAGCCAGGATACGGACGCTAGGAAATCTACATCAGGCTCATGAAGAGCCCGATAGAAGCGCCCGTGAAGCTCCTTGCTTTGCCAAACCACCTTGCGGTCATCGGAAGTAAGTACTACAGGTTTGTGCCAGTTCCCTTTAGCCATGGAGAGCGGGGTAAGCCCCTTGTCCACTGCGACCACATCACGGTGCATACCCATTTCGGCTTTTAAAAAATATTCCCTGAGACTGCACACCTCGCGGTTGTGGAGGGTCTTCGCATTTAAAAAGCCTCGACCCCCGCACTTTCGCGGAATGTACAGTCTCATCACCAATGATCGTGGGAGATGCATCCGAGTTGCGGTCAGAAGTGTACGGACCCGCCTATGCAGGGCGTCGAGTTCGGTTTGGGTCCATTTGAGTATGCCAAAAGAGTACATCAAAATCGGCATGACCCAACCGTTAAATTTATTATTATTATTATATTATGATCATTACACATTTACATTAGGTATGAATAGGTTTTATCGACTTATCCTCTAAATATTCCTTAATAGTATAATAATTTTAAATAGTAAAATGTTAAAAATAAGTTACACCCATTTTCAAGGTAATTGAAGCAAGCAGATCCAAACTGTATTACCCTTTTCCACTCCGTTATGAGTTGATAAAAAAAAAAACTTAATTACGTTCTTTTTGTTTACTGTGTTTAGAGTTAATCCGACAGCGTCTTTACTTACTAACTCTTACACCCTCTAAATGCTCTGTGAGGTGCTGTATAAAAATACTAACAGTCTTTGTTATTTAGTAAGGATAATATTGCCAAAGTTAATTAACCGAAGAAATACGATTTTTCATATAAAATGTATCCTGCCCCTGGAGCGGAATTTTGAAAAATATTTTGCGATGTTTCCATATCTTAAACTGCGGATTTTTCACACCCATTTATTCCTCCCCTAAAAAATTTAATAATCCTAGTGTTAGAGTACGATTTTCGAAAAGCCCTGATATACGTTATTCATTATTTATGGTTTTAAGTGTAGGTAAGTACTGAGTTTCCAGTTAGGGCGGCTTTCACCAATGAAACTGAACGCGATCAGCACATCTAAATCACGTGCAAGAGCTGTCAGTGTCATCATTACTGTGTATAACACGGTACAACGGCGTGGGATTTGCAGGTAGGCTGAAACACGGAGATAATGTTTACAAATATATTCAGGTAGGTTGCAGGTAAGGACACTGTTTTGTTCTGAGCACTAACACGCTTAGGAGCTCCGTAAGTGCCGAGAGCCTCCATGGCCAGAACCAAGGCTTTTCCAGGTAAGCCGTCGGGTCCTGGGGCGGTATTTTTCGCACTAAGCCTATGCACCGCCACTCTCAGCTCTACCTCGGTCACCTCCGAAGCACCGTCGTCGTCGTCGGCGGTGTGGTCCGCATCCGGCACCGCAGTAGGTGGAGTCATGGGCGGGGGAGTGTGCTCCCCTCGTGAAGGGAACAAAGTGCTCAGTGCTGTAGACACCTTGGATTTTGAATCAAAATTCATTGATGAAGAAATAAATGTGAAAACCAGACCAGAAACAAAGAAGTCAAAAGCAAGACAGCAATTTAAAAACGAGTGCTTAAAAGAAGGTTATACTATTTAGTTTTTTATTTAAAAAATAAATACAATCCTTTTTATAACGAAAATATATCTTGTGTACCTACTTTAAAAGTTATTGCAATTTTAAAAGTGTGGTACTAAAGTTTGAAGGCCATTGTATTTAGTTTGTTAAATATCTTTTCGTTAATGTCTATCCTCAATAAATCACTTTTGAAATTTCGACGTTACTATTTATTTGATCGTTTCAAACAACTCCTATGCATCAGTATTGAATGTGCTTTAATTTATTTTTGTACTATCGTTTCCACATTGTTTAAATTAGAAATCGAAAGAGTATTGTTATTAAGTACGTTATATTTACATAATGACCTGGGTTATTGTATTGATGGTATTATGAAAGTCAAATGAGGGAAAGAATCCCCATAATGGTAGCGTGGACCAGATTTGGATTGTTTGTTTATAAATCACCTGATTACTTTTTGCTAGGGACAAGTCTATCTATTCATACTGTGTAGTAGATATTATAGATTTTATTGTGATTCTAAGTAGGTAATTGACGTTAGAATGATGGGGAATGAAAATACTTTTTAAAACTTCTTTTCGGTTATATTTTTATTTTTCGTATTCGTTACCTCAAAACTCCGTAATTTATAAACCGATTTAAAAACTTATTCTTTTGTTTGAAAGGGTATATTTATCGAGAGGTCCCGTAGAAACTTGGTCAAGTTCTGATGAGAGTTTTTTGAGTTAGCTTCAATAATACGTTTTTTTTTTTCATTAGAGTATGTTGATAATGTTATAATAGCTTTATATCACTGTTATTTACTTAGCAAACGAATTTATACGAATTTGTGTGGACCCCACACGTAACCATACGTAACCAAACAACCAAATAGCGAAAAATTAAAACTTTATTACAAAAAAAAACAAGCCTCTTAAAAAAAAACACTACAAAGTGAAAAATAACTTTAATTTGTGTTGGTGTTTGTGTTAAATATCGGTGGCAAAAAACTACGAGGGCGGGTCAATAAGTCCCTGACTTTTTGAATTTCTGACCTCTTTACTGAAAAAGCAACGTAGTCCTGTCAACAGGCATCTGTCAGTTGACTCCTGTCAAAATTTGAACGTGCTGCGTCAGTTAGTTTGTGTTTGACAGCTATCTTTATCAGACTACCCAGTAGTTTGAGGGAAAAATGGAAAAAAGTGAATTTCGTGTGCTTATTAAGCATTATTTTTTGCGAAAAAAAAACCATTACCGAGACCAAGGCTAAGCTTGATAAATACTATGGGGACTCTGCACCATCGATTTCAATGGTAAAAAAGTGGTTTACTGAATTTCGTTGTGGCCGTACAAGCACTGAAGATGCCGAACGTCCTGGACGCCCAGTTGAGGTCTCTTCACCCGAAACAATCGAAAAAATTCACGATATGGTGTTGGCCGACCGAAGATTGAAAGTGCAAGAGATTGTGGAAGCCGTAGGGATCTCGCATGGCTCAGTGTCTCCAATTTTGAATGATCACTTGGGCATGAGAAAGCTTTCCGCAAGATGGGTGCCGCGTTTGCTCACAGTCGACCACAAACGCAATCGTGTAACAACTTCACAGGAAGGTTTGGCGTTGTTTAATCGCAATATGGAGGAGTTCTTGCGCCGTTTTGTAACCGTGGACGAAACATGGATCCATCACAACACACCAGAGACCAAACAACAGTCAAAACAGTGGGTTTCTAAGGGTGAATCGGCGCCAAAGAAGGCCAAGGTGGGTTTGTCAGCCAATAAAGTTATGGCGACTGTTTTTTGGGATGCACGCGGGATAATCCACATTGACTACCTTCAAAAGGGAAGAACAATCAATGGGGAATATTATGCCAACTTATTGGACCGATTCAATGACGATTTGAAAAAAAACCGACCTCATTTGGCCAAGAAAAAAGTTCTTTTCCACCAAGACAATGCAAAGGTGCTGCACACATGTGCAGTTGCCATGGCAAAAATCCATGAATTGGGCTATGAATTGCTCCCTCATCCGCCCTATTCTCCAGATTTGGCTCCGAACAAGAAGTAGTCACTTCTTGTTCCCAAACCTGAAGAAATGGCTTGGTGGAAAAAGATTTGACTCCAATGATGAAGTCATCTCGCAAACAAAGGCCTATTTTGAGGACCTCGACAAATCATATTTTTTGGAAGGGATAAAAAAATTGGAGAAGCGTTGGACAAAGTGTATAGAGCTCAAGGGAGACTACGTTGAAAAATAAAACATTTATTTATCAAAAAATCTGTGTTTTATTCCAAAAGTCACGGACTTATTGACCCGCCCTCGTATAATACAAATCCAAAGACACTGACTTCCAAAATTAAACTTAATTTTCCCTTTGTTGCGTCTTTTTTTGGGAAATAGGTAGTGTTAGCCTTATCAGTATCATCCTATAACGTTCCCACTACTGGGACATAGGCCTCCTCTCTGCGAGAAGTGGGCCGTAATCCACCACGCGGGCCCAGAGCGGGTTGGTACACGTCACATGTCATGTCTTCGAATTTATGGTTCTAGGATATGGCCGGTTTCCTCACGATGTTTCCTTCGCCGTTTTGAATATAAAATAACCATTAGAAAATTGCTTAGGTCCTTTTACAACTAAGAAAACTGAGAACGAGCATCTTTTATCTTGGTTTTTTGTTCAACAGTGTCCGGAATTAAGTAGTACTTTATTGGGGACAGCGATGGAGTTTTTGCTCATGCTTTATGTTTCCACAAACATAAACCATTTAGAACCCTTTGAATATAAACCTCTCTGCATTTTGCACATACTACCGCACCTCGAATTGAAACGGCTCAAAATTTAGCTCACATAAAAATAAAAAAGGCAGGACGACGTAAAATAACCATTTGAAAATAAAAAGCAGTAAAGCGCATACCGTATATGGGCAAAGTCCTGTTCCGTTTCTTCCAAAAATTCCTTCGACGCATTAAAAGTATACGACTGGTTACTGCCCCAATATATTTAAAAGAAATTGAACGCGAGCATAAACCTCCGACGATTTAAGGCACTCCCTGATTTGTATACGACGACGCTAAATACATTTATGAAGGATTTTAATGCGATAATATGAAATTTTAGTGTTGTGCGTCGGCATTTTGTCATTACGATACGAAGGCCGAGGTGACCCGAACGACAGACTTTACGATCTACCCATATACGCATTCGGGTGCACGCTAAATAATTTTAGTTCGTTTTATTATTGAAAAATGTAGGCGTATTTTATTTAAGCAATAATGTTTGACTATACGTAAGTCACTATATAGGCGATAAGTGATCCTTGTGAAGGTTTAGCGTGTAAAACAGTTTTCGGAGCCGAGAATCTGTTTACTCATTGTTGCGTTGCCCTTTCTTGTCATAGCTTAATTTTTTATGGCCCCTCACTAGTTGTGTCGGGGTGAATAAAGTTATTTTTGTGAACTGTCAGGAGGCACAGTGGGTGTCTTAAATTAATATTACCGTTTATTAATCCTCTTTATAAAGCGGAAATCATTTTTGTATTCGAATACTGTCTTGGAAGAAACATTTTAATGTTTTTGGAAGAGCCTTGGAAGAGGAAAGTCATACCTGCCTACTATGACAAAACATACTGATTACAGAGTTTGTTAAAGGTACTAATAGACCAAAACGTTTAACTGTCGACTGTGAAATCGCGAAAAAAGTTCGGTAAATAGCTACCGAACTTTTTTACAGTTTGGATTGGAAAGAGATGTTTTGAAGCCTTCGGCGAAAATAGAAGACAACATTGTCCATTTTGCTTGGACAAAATATAAATTAGAGATTATATCGCAGTAATTTATAGCGCTCTATCTAAATGAATGAACTTATAACCACAAATAATGTCAGAATCACAATTAATTGACAATGCAAATTAATATTTTATGACCTACCTACTTGATCGTTTGATCCACATTTAAAGTACAATATCTCATGAGATCAGCAGAGAAGGTGACTTACCTACCAAAAACCCTGACGAAGATATCAAATTAAATCTACGACATTGTAAATTTTAAGTTAAGTATCAACTTAATTAAGTGCTAAGTTTTAATCGTTCTGTTTAAGGTGGTGCGAGAAAAAAAGGTTTTATCGTCGGAAAATCTGATTGGACATAGTGACCTTACCTGCTGAAGGATCTTTAACAGAATATCGGATTAATTTTCAAGGACTTCCAGATAGGGTCAAGTATCAGTCTTAAAAAAAAAAACGCCGTTTATACCCGGATGCAAACCCAAAAATTTAAACCACAATTTAATCGTCGTCTACCAACATTGATTGTTAAAAGATCATGCTTATTAAGGAAACTTAACCAAAATGGCAAGTAAATATCTATTGAGACTAAAGAGCAGTGGTGGCCTGGTGGTAATGGCACCGACTTACGAGTTAAAGGTCGTAGTTTTAAAACCCAAACAGGCGTTTTTTTATGTGCAATTTAGTTCATCACCACTCCTCTCAAAACGGTGAAGGAAAACATCGTGAGGAAACTGGCATGTTCTAGAACCAAAAATTCGCAGACGTCTGACATCTAGCTACCAACCCGCCTGTGTTGTGGATTACGGCCCACTTCCCACCACTCTCACTGATAGGAGACCTGAGCCCCAGTAGTGGGAACGTTTTGGCGGATTATGCATGAAGTATATATTTACCTACACTTATACGATATCTATGATATTACCAACCGATCACCATCATCTCTGCTTATATTCCATCAGACAATGGTCCGGAGGATCCCATCTCTCTCCAAAAGGACTTCACCGCCCTCTTCGGTATGAGTGACTCCGTCATATTGGCGGGGGATCTTAATGCCAAACACCCGGCGTGGAATAGTAGCACGACTTCTACCAGAGGTCGGATCATTTTCAAGTTAGGCGAATCCCTTAACTTTGACGTCATCGCTCCAATGAGTCCGACTCATTTCCCCGGAAATCCCAACCATCTTCCTGATATACTCGATGTAGCGCTGCTCAAGAATGTGAACCTCCGTTTGCAATCAATAGAGACGTTCCACGAGCTTAACTCTGACCACCGCCCAGTAGTCATGCATCTTGCCCCCTACTCTGGCCCAAGCGATCCCAACCGCCCCCCTCAGACCCAGATGATAACCGACTGGAGGAAAGTAAGCGAAAGACTGAAATCCACCACGTCGCCTCACTTGCTCACACAGCTAGTCCCTTGCTGCCCTCTTCCAGCGACGCCCTGAGCCGAGTTCCGTACCTCACAGGGGGTGCCCTTAGCGTTGTCGCTTAGTTTTTAGTTAGTTTCAGTCCTGGCTGGAGGCCTTAATTTATTAGGGCGTCAGTAAATTGACGGATTTTTCTGACAGCGTAAGCTGCTGAACTTAGCCGTCCTGCTAGAGATGTTAAATGAGGACCCCATTGTGGCTGTCAGTGTCATCCCGTATTGGTCAATCCCTAGCATCATTGGCACTGACAGCTCACTTCACCTAAGTTTTCACGGTGAGATGGTTACAGAATACTGTAACGTTTTTGAAGGTGTTTTTAAGTCCGTGGTCCTAGATTGGATTTTTTTTCATCTGGGATCAGCAGCGGCACGAAGTATTGATTTGTGCCCGGTTGATGGCAATAGGCTCGCCCCCTTTTTAAATGGGATTAATAAATAACGGGCGAAATGTGGGTGTTCTATAGGTACACCTCTGTCTAACCCTTTGAGGACCACAGAAGTGATGTAATGTTCAGTAATAATGATTTGCGGTGGAAATCGGTTTTATGATAGTAAACTTTTACCGAAACCGTTATTATATTCGGCAGAAATTCACGGTTATTAAAATTCAGATCGATAACAAACAATCGAACGATAAGTGAATCCCGTTTTAACTTCTCGAAAGGGCAATGACCGGCATTACATTCTGAAGATATTATTATGTCATAACTACATATTTGAAATATGTCCCAAATGAGAGCATCGTACCTTAACCTAACCCCAATAGTTTTACAACATGGTCTTGAAAGATCAGCTAATTAATGCATAATCGACAACATATTAATGACACACAAAATCGTCTGAATCAACAAGGGGACTTTTTCGAGAATGCCTACGTCAAAGGTTGATAATCATATAAACAATGTCATTTATATCTACATAATAAGGACTTTCCCATTCGTTTCTAAGTTTTCTTAGTAATATGTAAACTTGTAGTATATCCGGTTCAGCTACGTCGAACTCCCTATGAGATAAATACCACATTGTGTCTATCGAAAAATATGAATACCACATTTTTCTTGGTAAAATTAAGGTAGCCTCCGCGTCGATGAAGATGCATTTCCATCGATTTAGACGCGTGAGATAAGGTTAAAAATTATAAATGCAGATATGCGTGCGAATGGTCACGAAACGATAGATGCTTTACTGCGCTTTAAATCACAATTGTAGTTCGCTATACTTTACACTAATCGCATCGTATTAAAGCGCACTTTAAATTATGTAGGTAAGTAGATACTTAGCAAAATCAGCTCATAATGATCCCAATATAATGTATCTTAAAAAAACTTTATAAACAATGTTTTATGCAAATAAATATAATTTATATTTCTATATATATTTTACGAGTACTACCGGGACACAGGCCTCCTCTAAGAGAGAGGGCCGTAAATCAACCACGCGCAGGGGAAACCCCTGTTTTTATGCTTACACGGTTGCACAAGGACATGCTTTGCTTTGCTTTTCTTGGTAGTATAGACGCAGGCCTACCCTGCCGCCACCTTCAGAGGCGTTAAAGTGGCGGGGTCATGAGGGAGAGCGCTAAAGTCGTGTAGATTCTCAAGGCAAGTCTGGAGGTTGCACCTTCCCGAGGTTGCCACCCCGTTCTTGGTCTAATTCCTTAAGAAATAGACGTAACAGAAACCTCCAGGAGCCATCACAGCACATCTCTTCCCATAAGTCCCTTAACCCCTATCTTTCCCTTTAATATGCCCCCCCCACCCCCCGCCCCAAATCTCACAATCCTTCACTGTCCCCATCCTACCTACATCCCTCCTCCCACCACCTCCATCTCCACAATTCACACTCCTAACCGCGACCCACTGGCAGGTCTCTAAGGAGGCCTCCTGCTCCGATCACAGGTGGATCCGCTTCGACATCCAGGTCTGTGTCACCCCAAAACCACCACGGCGAAATCGGCGATCGTGCCACCTACACGTTGTTGCTACACGGCGTTATCAAGCATTATCGACGACTTTTGCGGATACGACACAAATTGAGGTACAAGTGGCCATCTTACTAAATCAATGGTAGACAGCTAACAAACTGCCTGCCCAGAGACCACCCCACGTAATACACCAGGCAAACGGAAACTCCAATGGGCCATCCGGAGCTTCCATCCTTTTAAGGCACCTGGTCATGACGGTGTGTTCCCCGCCTTACTACTACAGTGGGGTGAAATCGGTGTCGCAAAGACTGGTGCCTTTAATGCGGGCGTGCCTGGCCTTTAGATACGTTCCTAAAGGATGGAGGGAAGTGAAAGAAATATTCATCCCTAAGCCAGGTAAGGGTGACTACACAAACGCCAAATCCTACCGACCAATCAGCCTGACCTCCTTTCTACTGAAGATGCTGGAAAGGCTGTGTGATAGGAAGCTAAGGGATGGCGTTCTGAAAACCATACCGCTTCACGGTAACGAACATGCATACAGCTCGGGTAAGTCGACCGAATCTGCTCTTCACCTGGTAGTCAGCCAGATAGAGGAAGCGATTCATCAAAAAGGCACCTGCCTGGGCACCTATCATAGAGATCGAAGGACCTTTCGATATAACTAACTTCTCCAGCATCAGCAGCGCCCTCTCTAGTCATGGAGTAGAACAGGTAATAACGGACTAGATTACAAACATGCTAAGGAAACGAGTGGTTCGCCTTGAGGATGAGCAGCAACTGGCCATGATAGCCAGAGGGTGCCCCCAGGGAGGGCTGCTGTCTCCCCTTCTATGGAATCTGGTGATTAATGGCCTCATCACCAAACTCAATGCCAGCCGTTATTACACAATAAGGTATGCTGACGACCTCACAATCCTTGTTTCGGGGAAGGTGACGGGTACGATCTGCAACCTCACTCAGCAAGCGCTACGTATCGTAGAAAATTGGTGCAAGGAACTACCTACCTGACCGTAACCTATGAGTGAACCCCACTAAAACTGAACTAGTCTAGTTCAATACAGAACTTCAGTTGGCCAACGAAGTCAAATACCTGGGGGTCATTCTAGACAGTAAGTTTAACTGGAGTGTCATTTGGACAACAAACTAAACAGGGCCTGCACAACCTTCTGGCAGTGCAGGAAAATGATAGGTAAGAAGTGGACTATCCACTAAAATTATACTATGGCTATACACCACAGTGATCCGCCCCATGATCACCTATGGGGCTGCGGTCTGGTTGCCCCGAACCAAGCAGGGTACAGCCTCAAACAAACTGCAACGCATGCAACGACTAGTCTGCATGGCGGCTACGGGCTGCATGAGGACCACTCCGACTGCAGCAGTTGAAGCCTAGCTGGAACTGCCACCGCTCCACCTGTTCAAACAGCAGGAAGCGACACTGGCGGCGGTGTGTCTTAAGGCACTAATCTCTGGGGTAAGAGAGCCACACAACACACCGCACTACTTGAGGGACTCAACAAGGAGTTCCCCATTACGAAAGCTATGATCGGGTACCCAAACAATTTATCTTTGATAAAAAATACAAGATCGAGCTTCACGAGGATCGTAGGTGCGAGGGTTTGTGCCCTGCGGAGCTGCGTATTTTCACAGATGGATCCAAAACAGGTAATGGCACAGCTGCTGGAGTCTTCTCGGAGGACCTCAACATTCGCATAGCCACATCATTGGGGGCCCATAACACAGTGTTCCAGGCCGAATGCATGGGTATTTCTCTGGCTGCTTCGGCCATCATGGCCAGGGAAGTTAGGGACCACTCGATCCGGATACTCTCAGACAGCAGGGCTGTTTTGCAAGCGCTGAAAAGCCACACAGTTGAATCTGGGCTAATATACGAGTGTCACCTGAGCCTTAATCAGGTGGGTAGCCTCGATAACATAACCATTCAATGGATCAAAGGACACAGCGGTTCGCTGGGTAACGGTGCAGCCGACGAACGACACCAGTGGGACCTGAACCCATCTTGCCACTCCCCTTCGGGTACTTACGCACTCTGGTAAGGAAACACACCAGGGAACAACATCACAAACTATGGTCGGAACAAGGTGAGTGCAGGCCGGCTAGGGAAGCACTCCCTGCTATTGACAGCTGCCTCACGAAACAGGTTCTCCGACTAACCAAACAACAGCTGCGTATAGTTACGGCAGCTTTAACTGGCCACGGGTCTTTTAATAAACACCTCTTTGTCATAGGAGTCACAGACAGTCCGCTGTGCAGGGCCTGCATGGAGATGGACGAGACAACAGCCAATGTGCTTCTACACTGCCCGGTGATCGCCACATACAGGGCAAAGTACTTCGGTGGGTTACCGAAGTACTTTGCCCTGTATGTGGCGTACCATACGCGAGGCTGTCAGTAACACCAAGGCGTTGCTGGGCCTTCCTCGAGGAGCTGGGGTGGATCGAATGATCGATTTTCCCACCGTACACAAAATATGCGCATTGTCGTGGAGTTGCGGACACCAGCTCGTATTACCTATTACCTATCCACCACGCGGGCTCAGTGCAGACTTTTTTGGTTCTAGGTCATGCCGGTTTCCTCACTATGTTTTCCTTCACAGTTTTGACAGCAGTGGTTTTGAAATGCCACCTGCCTGGGTTCGAACCTACGACCTCGTTACTCGTAAGCTTTCCACTAGGCCACGAAGGACAAAATACTAATAAGATTGTTAGGTTAGCATTATTGGGCAAAAATATTGATTAAATAATTACAATTCTTGTAACGTCTTACTCAGTGTGAAAACATGCAAAGAAACAAAAGTATAAATAGTGCCGATTCACGGGTTTTTACGATAATTAAAAAGGGACAAAACACAAATTTCAAATGATCTGGGAAATCGATGATTCAAAAATGTACACTACCGATAGATACCTACGTAAAATGTTAACGAAATTCAAACAACAAAGGTTCCATCCATAAAACTCAAAACGATTTATTTCGATCCTAATCGATTTATATTCAATTAGATTGCATTCCTTTGAGCTAAAGGATCCGGGTGACAAATGCAAAAAGAATGTTACCAGCAACAAATTATTCTATATTTTATCTATTTGTTTATACGTTTAGACTCAGCCATTTAGAATGCTTGAATTCGATATTTGAAAATAAAATATTTTACATTCTAATCCAGTAAGGGTCAGGTGCTCTAGATAATTTGAAAATGATAAAAATGTCTGTGGTAACGAATATTAGAGTTTCGAATGATGCATGGCCAGCTAATGTTGAATAAATTGTTTTTTTTTTAAATATTATTAATTGTTTTTTCATTGAAAATTAATATTTATTTATTAATATATTGACTGCCTCGCTGGTCTTGCGGTCGCAAGAGCTACTGCTGAGCATGAGGTCCTGGATTCGATTCCCAGGTCGGGCACTGTTATTGGGTTTTTCTATTTAGAATTTCTCAGTAGCAGCCCGGAGTCTGGATTTGTGCCCGGTTGTGGAAATGTGGGTGTACTGTAGGCATACCTCTGCCTAACCCTTCGGGGATTACAGGCGTGATGTTATGTTATGTTTTTGTTATGGTATATATATAAAATATGTACGTTTATATATAAAAACCGATCTTTACGTACAAATATATTATATTATTACTTTTATTTATTGCCTTTCAGCTTTGTCAGTAATGTCCAAATAAACTCAGAGAGAACTGCATAAGAAGAATAATGAATGAATTGGAAATGTCACATTAGTACTTGTCTAGATTTACCCGTATCACCTTTATTAACCAACTAGCTTTATGCCTCGGTTTCGCCCGCTTGGAGGTCGGAGATAATCCCACTGGAAACTACAACATGAAAAGTACTCATTGTGTTAATTAATACAGGTCATAAACTATCTGTGTGTCAAATTCTATCCAAATCCGTTCAGTAGTTTTTGCGTAAAAGAGTAACAAACATCAATCCATCCTCACAAACTTTCACACATAATAAATGCGTAAAAACTGAAAAGCTGGAAAGAGGGTTAAGATTTCTTAAAGCTATTTGAATTGAGAACATAACAAAATAACGTATTTATTTATTTAAATTAAAACTAATAATTTACATGGCTGAAAACAACAACATTCCACAAATATTGAACGTTTTGACTGTCAGCACCTTTTAAAATTCCAAAATAAATAAATAGCCAATACTGCTACAGTTAAGTAGCATAATGTCGATGACTTGAATAAAAAAACAATTAAATAAATTATGTGAGACCTGTAGATATGTCCGTTGGCGCCACTTAAGCTGCGTCATCGGCGCCATAATATTATTATCATAAAATTTTCCCCGGAATGTCACAAAATTTGAGATATTTTGGCGACAAACAAACAGGGCTGATTCTTGATTCTGAGAAGAGACGTCAATATTTGTCTCTTTATCTGGCACAAATATATACATTAGTATAAATTAATTGGTTTAATATAATCAAAATAGCGACCTGCCTCGGCTTCGCGCGTTTTTAAGTACTTGACAAAAAATCGAGTTTTTTAAAATTATATGTTATTTTTAAATTACGGTTTTTATACGTAAACCTACGGGAATATATTCTATAAATGATGCTGAAAACCGTATCAAAATCCGTTGAGGAGTTTAGAAGAACAACACGGTCACACACAGACACTAAAAGCGACTATTATTAATAATAACAATATAGATAGATATAATGACATCACGCGGATTGTTATGAAGAATTTCAATGACGAGTAGTTCGCTTTACATTTGATAAGCGTGAGCCCCGTGAACCTTTGAACTATGGCTTCCTGAAATCAGTCTATTGTTTTGGGTTTTTTTGTATAGCCGTTTGATACAATTCTTCGTAAGCTCCGAATAAATAACATAACATCACGACTTGTTTGGAACAAAAGGTGTGCAGAAGGGTAAGGCAGAGGTTAACCTTTAGTAACACAAACGAGCCATCAAAAATCAAATCTGCCTACCCATTTTTCAACTATATTAGGGTCGGCTTCCAGTCTGACTGAATGCAGCCAAATACCTGAATTTTATATGGAGTGACTGCTTCTGAACTCAAACTTAAAGCATTTATTTCAAATAAACCAATTACAGGCACTTTAAAATTGTCAAGGTCGGTCGGTCAGAAAGATGAAGCTAGTTGCCCGTTCCAAATCGTAGTAGGTACCTATGAACAAGAGCGGGCAAGAAGCTCGACGGAGACTCTTTTAAATCAAATTATAATCTGACCTCTACAACCCAGTTACTGGGTGTCATGATACGGTAAGACCTCGGTAAGACTGGTCGTCAGAATGTTGTGCTTCTGACTACCAATAACGACTGTCAAAGATCTCCGAATGACGGCCAGGACCAAAGGCTAAACGTGCTTTCCGAGGCACTGTATATGTAATTGGATATGTAATTTAATTGTTCATTTATTTCGGACAGAATCTATGTAAGCGTTAGTAACAATTTCCTTAAGATCTATGTTAATAGGTACCTTATATATATGAAAGAAAGAAACATTATTAATTATTACAATTTCCCCGTAACTATTCCCAGCCAGTGTGCCTGTATGGGACGGGACAGTCATGTCGGGATGCAATCATTTTTGCAAAATATTGTTGGTGCTACCGCGCAGTCTTTGGAATAATGACGCCACTTTCTTACGCGTGGAAACCGTCAACGCGCGCATTTGCAAACATTTGCGACGCACTACAATGCCGTGGCATCCCCAACAGCATTCTAAAAGCATTATTATACTGGATACGCAGGCTTGTTGCGTATACCGAACCCACAGGCTGCTAAAGTAAAAAGATTGGCAATATGCCCTAAAAAGTAAAAGTTCCATGAACCGGGCACAAATTCAGACTCCGGGCTGCTACTGAGCATTGGTGGAAAAGACCAATAACACCTTACCCGACCTGGGAATCGAATCCAGGACCACATGCTCAGTAGTATCGCTTGCGACCACTAGACCGATAACGGCATCGGCAGTCCGAATAAATATCACGAGCTATGAGACTGCTGATTGCATAGTTCCGTTAGCTCTTTAAGTGATATTGATGATAGGAGTAGGTTCACGTCAATCACGATCTCTCTGCTCTTATGTTCATTATGGCCATTGTTTAGACCATCTTTGATTTGAACTTTGATCAACCAACCTAATCCCTGATTTTGGTCGGATTCTTTCCAGATCATGAATGTACTACCTACCTTCACGCTTAGCATAACTATCGTAGAAACGAGTTTGGTCGACGGATGAATAGACAAAATGCAGATAGAATATGTCTGTCATTTTGATTCACTCTTAAATGGTAAATGAGGACTCTAATGTAATTTCCGGAAGCACCAATATTTTGTATCCACCTACCTAATAGAGCTAAGTAAAAGTTTGCCAAATGAAAAAAATACAATAAAAATGTTTCGGCCTTAATTACCTTCCCCAATTTAAAGACAGGTCTAAGTAGGTGGCATAAATAACTTTCTTTAAAAAAAAAACAGATTTATCAAACTAGTGACTAATGACAAAATATCTGCCACTTCAATATAATATTACTATTTTATAAATAAATTGACTTTTATACAATTTTATTCACTTATGATACGAAAGAGAAATGTATAAAAACATCTGAATGCAATCATTAATCTTCTGACTTTATATGGTTTAGATTTCAAAAAATTTTTTTTTTCCAAACATTTCTTTCTTGTTGTGTAGAATAAGTATGGGTAAACCCACTTGTTTACGATGCGTTGTAATATGCAAAATAGAGAGACTTAATAACGTGAAATTCTGTAAAGCAAGGCTGCGGAATGCAACTCACAAATGTTCATCTAACTTCTAAGTGGTCATAATATCCTTTTCTTTACTTTCAAAATTAATCAATTAGTCGCTGCTTTTCTCAAACTGCTGCATACGTTTACTGTTATAAAGTTATGATCATGGCTATATTTTATTAACAGGTTATAGTTTAACTGAGCATGAGGTCCTGGGTTCGATTTCCAGGTCGGACAACGTGTTATTGAGTTTTTCTATCTGGAACTTCTCAGTAGCAGCCCGGAGTCTGGAATTGTGGCCGGTTGATGGCAATAGGCTCGCCCCCTATTACATGGGACTTAAACATAACTGGCGAAATGTGGGTGTTCTATAGTTACATCTCTGCCCAACCCTTCGGGGAAACAAGGCGTGATGTTATGTGTTAAAACTAAAATAAACTGCAGCAAAATATATAAACACATTAATTTTTAAATCAAGAATGATTTAAGTAAAGAAAAAAAAAGACTACCTAAAACCCATGGCGTTAATGACTTTTATTCTGAGGATAGTATGGTTATGCTTTTGTTTCATTCTGGAAGACAAAAGTTAACTGCGCACCTTTTGTTCCAAACAATTATGCCCATTTATTCAACCAATAAATATAATCGCTCGAGATGGTCCGTTGTCAACACAACCATAAACATACAAACTATACCTCTGAGTCAGGTTTTTACCCACTTACCTTCTACAAGTCAAGATCCTCATTATAACCTGCATAATGATAGAAATATACATTAGAAATTAGCCCCACTACTAACTGATCCATACAATTATGATGTAAGCTCCGTATTAAATCGAATTTTGTTTAATACTTTAAATATGGTACAAGAAAAGAGCACACTGCACTACGAAAAATCTTGAACCAATTTATATTTTTTTTTTTTTTTTAATTAAATAATAACGAATAGTCCAATAACACTTAGATTTGCTATCATAATAACATTGGCATAGCTCATTTACAGTTATTTATTCGCAATAATATTGGAACCCAACAATAAAATATAAAAGTTGAAAAAAAATACATATTGTTTATTGTTATAACGTAATTTTACAAGTATTCAGATAAGGCAGGATTACACGAGGGCATCCAAAATATTTGTCCCCACAGAGGTGAATCACATAATTTGGAAAAACATTCTTGGTCATCCCAATTTAACAAAAAAAAAACTTTAAAAATCCACTGTAAGTATCACTTGTACTGTGGTAATTTTTCATGAAGTTTCACTAAGTGCAATTTTACGAATATCCGTGATTAGTAAAGTGCTTTTAGAGGCGGAGATAATTTTCTATAAGACACCGATATGCCAATAAAGTAACTCTGACCAACAATGGTATGCAAAGATGATAAAAAATGCGTGAATTGTATGTGTGTGACGCGTTCGTGTGACGCACGCCCGCGCGTCTGTGTGCGTGTTCCTGCAGAAGAGATGACTTGATGTTGCAAATGTATAAAAGCGACGCGTCGATTTCGAAATCAACACAACGATTTGAAATCCTCTAAGGTGTGTACACACGGACAGCATTGTGACCGTGAATTTAAATTTCCGCATTGTGACACCCAGTTCATTTGTGACAAGTGGCCTTAAGAACTGTAACGTTCGAAGTTGTTCAGACATAACTTTCTGAGAATCTTTCGTGAAGTGATCTATCAGGATGTTTTCTTTAGAGGTATGTACCAAAAAATATTAATTTTCATTATTTATTTTATTCCCCATTTTATTTAATTTTATTGTTAATTCTTTTTTTTTTGTATTTACACATATATATTTTATTCAAAATAATTTGTAGCAAAAATCATTGATAATACTAAAAATATTTCCAGATCGTGTTTGCACTATGCATCGTGGCGGTGGCAAGCTTACCCAGTCAAGATGGCAGGTGGAACCCTTATAAATTTGGCGACGCTGGCAAGTAAGTAAATGTTAATGCAACCTGTTTATTCATTAAGACATTTAATCCGCACCGAGTAGTCTTGCATTCTAGAAAACGATCATTTTACTGTTACTAAGTTTCATATACCTGCATTCAAATACCAACGACTTATCTTAGATTTTATCCATCGATTTTAGCAATACCATTCTTGCTAATCCCCGGAAGGTTTCCACAGGACTTTAAAATACGAGTTAATAAAATATAGTTCTACTTGGGCTCAACTAGGCCAAGTATACTTAAACCCGGAGCAACAACAAAACTTCTAAAATACCTCAAAGTTATACGGAAATCCAGATTCCAACTAAAAGTGGAGCAGATTTAGAGATTTTTTTAAATCTCCGGTGACCTATTACCGTTTCATTTAAAAGCGATTTTAATTAAGAGCACTATGCTAATGTTTTGCATCAAACTGCGGTAAAAAACTAACGGTTTAACAACCAAAAATTTAAAAAAATGCAAAAAAAAAATCGCATGATGATAAAAACAAACAGTAAGGAAAGACAAATATTTAAATGAACAATTCTTTTGACAGATACATTCCCAGCAACGAAGGAAAGTACATCCACATGCCGAACCCCTACATCCACATGGACAATCCTTACGATGGTGGCTATGGACCTTATGCTCACGACTACGAGCCTTACGTTGGAGAGGCGTCCGTAGATCAGTACAAGCTTGTCCAGTACCCAGGTCAAGACAACCCCTTCTACAAGGATGGATACTATAAGAACAATGGTATCAAGATCATCAAGCAGAACCATAACTACAACGAGGACAAATACGATTTTGAGTGAGTATTTCTCATAAACAGCACCATGAAGTTAGGATAAAAGCTCGAGGATTGTTGTCAACATCAAATCCATATTATTAGATGCAAACAAAAATATAGATGGCTTTGAAAGTCTCAAAATTATATCAACGTTAAAAAAAAGATCAAACCAAAAGACTATAATCTCAAGTCACTGACACGCAAATAACAACAACGCATCAAGCAGAATATTATAAAAAATACATTTAAATGCTCTGAGCAGTTTGTGATTCTTATTTCGAATCTTTTAACGTCAACATCGGTAAACTAAACTAACATATAATAGATTCTTCGTACTTAATCAGAATTGATCACGACCTTTTAACCACAGAATTCGTATTCGTACCCGAGATACGAAATTTGTATTTATATATTCAGCGATTGCAATGAAAAATTTCAAAGTAGGTACAAACTGCAATGTTTTACGTGGTTTTTTGAATTGGAATTTAGAGGATAAGATTTTTGAATCAGGAACATTTTTATCTAAAGGGATTAAGTTCCAGCTTCAAATTAAAACACAAAAACTTAAATCATAAACCCCGACGGCTTAGGCAGTGGTGTATAGTTTTGTTTGGTCCCACGTAATAGGGCGCGATTGACATAACTAGGGCACGATTCATGACTTGATTCTGAATGGCAAAACCCAATACCATATTGATTTCACCCACTAAAAGCAAAGTAAGTCCGCTCTTAATAGAACGCAAAACTATTTCAAAGAACATTCATTCTCTAATAAAACGTTGAACCAGCTTTATTCATAAACTTTAATTGATTTACAACTTTTTTAAAGCGCCAACTTATGGTAATAATAACATTAACATACTAGAGAAGCGTAGTGCACAGATTTATTGGCTTCCCGTCTCCTACACAGATTTTAGCCTTGCATCGCTGAATGTCAAGCTTATCAGGATTATTTGCATATGGAAGATTTCAGAACCTACTGAATTATCAATGAAAGTGCAACATAATGATATATTCCATTCGATTATAATGTTACCGCAAAACCGCGGGGCTTTGTCCAATAACCATTGGGCGTGCAAACTAATAAAAGTATCATTCGCTTGAGTATAGCTATAAATATGGTGCGCTCGTATTCCGGTTCCGACTTATAAAGATGCGCGGCGATAAATCTTATCGTCAGATAAATAATGTCAATCCAAAAACACACAATTACTTCTTTATTACTACATATTCCTTACAACTCAGACACTTTACTAATCAAGTTATTCATGATACTCAGGATAATCAAGCAATCAAACAAGTTCTAAAATGTTTGAACACAATCTGAATAAAGCAGATCAATTCGCGACTATGCCGTCCTAACTACCTTGACCGACACAAACCGCCTGCGGGTCATAGTTCATAACAATTTATAATCATTTACGCCAACCAAATCGACATTGTAACAAGCTCGTACTTGTTACAATAATTGTGATGAGGGATTGGTTTAGCGTTGATTAAAATATTGTTAACAATGAACCGGTAACATCACACACAAATCAGTTATTAATTACAGGAAAAAACATAACTGACATACGAACTAATAAATGTGGATTCAATTGTAATCGATGTGTTTCTTAAAGTAATACAATCAATATTACAGAAAACACTGGACTAAACGAAACCTAATAGGTATAAAAATAGGTGCACCTCGAATGTTGGTTTTGAATTCAAACATAAATTAATTACTTTTTTCTGCTGCAGTTTCGAAACTGAAAACAAAATCCGTGCTGAAGAGAAGGCAGTTCTGAAGAACCCGAACACCGTCGATGAAGGTATTGCTTCCAAGGGCTTCTACGAGTACATCGGACCCGACGGCTTCATGTACCGAGTAGACTACACCGCCGACGAGAAAGGCTTCCGTCCCTCAGTCAAGAGATTAGAAACCCCTTACTCCGGCAAATGGATATACGAGAAAGTCAACTAAAAGCGTAATATTATCATTATCATCCACTGAATCAGTATTTTGAAATAAGTAGGAGATGTTACATTTTCCATTGTAACCTCATACATCTTCCGACTGACTGCAATTTATTAAACATTCACCTTCATTTAGTTCAAGATCAAAATATTGTTCACGAATATGACATTTGAATTTAACATAGCCAGGATATCATTGACGCATTTTGATGGACAGATCAACCTCGATAATAATTTGTTATGTATAATTCTTTTGGTAATGTCTAAAGTACAAAAGTGGGTCAATTTGGACATCACTCGTCCTAAGAAAGTGTCTGCTTAGTTAAATGTAATTTATACTATAGTTTTAAGTGCTTAGATATTTTTTTAAATTAGATACTTATTTATGAAATGTGATAATAAATTTATATTGCAAACAACTATTGATTTATATTTTACGTCTCCTATAAACAAAATACTATCTACAAGTTAACAATTCAGCCACCTAACTGCAGTGTTAGAAATAAATAGAAACTAGTGAACACACAGAATTACGAATATGCCAAAAGAATGCAAATACTGGGAGGCCTAGCCAGACCCAAAATATTTGTCTGAATTGAATGGGATTCCGACCTTTCACCTCACAAGTATTTATAGAAAATGGATAAATATAGGTGTTTGAATATTCAATTCGTAGACATTTTAGGATAATTACTTAGCTATTAAATATATTTTTTTGGTCTAGGTTAGCCTTGACACCGTGGTACACAAATCCCAAAGTACAGCTAATGTTGCAGTGAATGGTTATCCAGTTATTACCGTAGAATTACCCCAAACATATCACCATGGAGTTTACCCTGTCAAACTGGATCCTCTACCATCAGTTGGTTATCACAGTTTCTGCAATTTTTACAAGAGTGGACAGGGCTGGGTCCATGTGCAATTTCCACTTATGAGTGCTTTATGATTACATGACCATGATAGTAACGATGATCATCAAACGGTAAATTATTATTATATTCCGGCTACCCCTCAGCATTAGGATGTATGTCTATGAATATTATGAACGTATGTATGGTCCTGCTATTCTATAAACCATGGTCTCTATACTCATACTACTACTCATGAAGATTCGATTTTCGGGATATGGTAAATAAGTTAATTTTCTTGATATTATATTATACCGTCGGCTTTAGCTATGCTATTTTTAGCTTCTACTGAGTAATGTCTATTAGTGAGGACAATACTCAACCTGTCCAAAATAGGATTATAAAAATATTTGTTTTCTAAGATACGTATGTTTACAATTTAAGCCTGTGTAATTTCGCAAGTATTTGTAGAATTTTTACAATATCAATATAAATTGTACTGCATGCATGCATGTATGGGACTTAAGCATAACTGGCGAAATGTGGGTGTACTATAGGTACACCTCTGTCTAACCCTACTGGGGTTACAGGGGTGATGTTATGTATGTGTATGTGTATAAATTGTACACTGATATTGTGTGAATGTTTGAAACGGAAGTACATGCTCAACACTCAAAACAACGTCAGGAGTGCCATAATACAACGTTCAAGCGTCGGAAATATAAACTCTTTTGACCTCATGTCGCCGAGGTCCTTAAGCCAACCCATTACGCGTTGGCTTGATGAATGTTCGATGTAGGAATCAATATAATTTATTGGCGGAATATTTTTTGTGGGCCTGATTAATCGTAATCGGTCCATAACTTAGACGAGGCCAAATTTTCTGGCATTTGGAACATATCGGAAGAATGAGGGTTAGAGAGAACCACTTATGAAGTAGGTACTTGAATTTATTTATCTAAAATGTGTCACGTTCAGAGAACAAATTATGTGAACTTAATTTTATACACCGATTTAATATTAGCTTATTTAATTTGAAACAACCTTTTTCTAAAATGGTGAGGTGGGTAATTAATTAACAAAAGTATTTTTTGTTCAAAGGTGTGTTCAACAGGTAGTCAATATTGGTGAGTTTTAGAGCGTTGTAATATCCGCCTCGTGCACCTTATTACAAAACTTTTCAGAAATAAAAAAATTAAGTGGCAGCTTTATCGAAAATTAACGCGATCAAGAATGAAATGCTCAGATTAATAGGGTCAGTTCGACAAACCTACAGTACAATTCGGCCATAGTTAAAGCGTTCAACCCGGATTGGCAATAAACATCAGGATGTGAAGGCAATATTTGATCTTATAACGCGATAAATAAATACCAAAGCGCCTCGAATTTCAATAAAAATATCACGAGTTGCTCGACCAAAAATAAACGAGCCCATCCAGAGGAGAAAGGAGCGGAAGGATCGTAAAATCATGCGTGTTAGGGCGGCATTGGCAAGAAATTTGGCGAAATTGTTTTGGCTCAAGCTTGTGGAGGCTTTTATGGAGGCAGAGGACGTTGACCGAGAGCTGTGCCAAGTGGCCGGCGCCACTCTGCCCGACGCACTGCGAACCCGAGGATGCTGCACTGCGCACCGCCTTATCTTTCTCCACGCTTGCTTCTCGAAATAATTTAAAACATTCGATACACTGCCAAATAGGTCCCGGCCAGGATATCTTCGTAAATCCCCGAAGCTAACCGGAAAAATACGATCTGAAATCCAAGGTGCAACGCCCTTCCAAATATTTCTATCGAAGGACGTCCCAAGGCAGGCGATATAAAAGTGGCCTTTTTATAATTATATAGCCGAATGATATTTATATGGAAATCAGGCGAAGTTCGATTAGCGTTACTTGTCTTCGAGACGTCTATTGTTTCTTTGTAACGCGAGCCTGAAATAAAACGCGTCTTATAGGGCTTCGACTCCTTCTTTAATCAGACAATCATACTAATTAGTGTTGTACCGTAACGTTAAAAAAATCGACTATAATTTGAGATCTAGTTTGTTTAGAATCCCAATGATGCATTTGTAATGGCTGTATATTTTTCAAAATGTCTGTGACCGTTCTTCGTCTTCTGTTTTTATTAAAGACAGAGCCTCTCCTAACAATTTCAGTTATACTCGATTAAATTAACTAAGGTAACTTGTACATAATGAAGTCTCTATGAGTCATAAAAAGTAGAAGAAAGTTATATTAAATTTTATCACATTGATTATTAAATTGATTGCATTGAGTCTTGAAAATCGTGAAAAATACTAGATTAGCAAAGCAAGACGCAAACCTCTTTTTGAAGAAAATAGCTCTATTTTCAGTGATGAATTTAAACTGGTCTGCCCTACATAGAATATTGGTAGCTTGCCTCCCATGCAATTTAAAAGTCAACTAGGGGAACGGGTTTGTATGCTTTTCGTGGTCAATGGGGCGGCATGATATTGCAATCTTTGAACTCAATTTGGTTTTACTATAGATCATTTCAAGCGAATTCATGCTTTATGACGCGGGTCAAAAAGTCCAGAATAGGTTATAGTACGTTAAATTCTACTGGGTTTTTTTCATTGCAAGGTGATTATATCACGAGGATGTGCAGCAGTATCCTTGTCTAAGACAAAATAAAGGATGATGCAGACTTGAATATTTATAAAATAGAAGTGTAAGGAAAGAGCCAGTCCCAATAGTAGTAGGCATTTATGAGCTTTTCTTAAAATTATGAATGTCAGTCAAACGTCGACAATTAATTTACGAGTATCTGTATCGAAGATAATGTATCAGTGATTTCGTATACACCCTAACTCAAGACAAAAGAATCGTACTAATTATGTAGTTATGATAGAAAGATGCGATCAAAATAAATACCATGTTTTAAAGCTATCAGACACAAATTCGACGTTTTTAACCGATCCAATTAACCAGTCCAACCCGAAACTGAAACAAAATGTTCAGTGAGCAGCAAAATTCGATGTAATTCATACAATAAAGATTGGAACGGCGATTTGTCGGTGAACCAGCGGAAGCAGGACGGTGGCGCCTCGCCTTAATTGGAGCCCGACCAACTAACCAAAAAGATACCCAGGAACGTGATGCGGTTAAAAGAAAAAAGGGTGGAGAAACTACATAATAATCGCTTCTGTTTTTGGGTTGCGTAGGTTTTTGGAAAAACGTTTTGGTTCCAGCTATTTTCCGAAAGTCTATACAGCGTGTATCAGAAAGGTGTGGTTATATTTTAAGGTGTGGTACAGACCATAAAACTGAACCACTTGCTCCATGGGACCAACATCGTAATTCAACTGTGCCATACAAAACTTCATTAATACATATTTATGTAATACCTATTCGACCCAAATATATGGGACGGCACACAGTGGGTCGAAACTGCTATATGAGGGACATAGGTTTTTCTTAATTTCGATTATTTAAAAATACCCATCGATAGGTCTTGTCATTCTGATGAATATTAGTGGTATACAGTTTTTGCCTAAAACTGATAGTTTGCCTGGAATAAAATATTTTTAATTTTTGTCGAATGGAATGAGACATAAAATGCTCTGTTTCGGCCAAGTCTTGACAGATCTTGCTTTGAAACTACTTGAACATTATTCTTTGGCTTATTAACTATAATCCTACACTATCAGCGCGCACCCAAAGTTGCCCATTCATGAGTTATGAGGATCATGTAACACAAAATAATTGTGTTACATAAAAATGCTAACAAATAAAATATTCTTATTTATTTTGAAACACTAAGTTTATCGAAAATAGAGTTACTTATGAGTGGAGTAATGAAAAGAAAATATACAGACAGACTTTATTACAAATATGTACATTGTCATTGTTTATTGGCGTGGCTAGCTGATATATTGTATGGCAAATAGAATTTGTCTCGTAGGGTAAAACTTGGTATAAGCCCCAAATGACAAAATGCCCCACCACTGTAGCACTCACACTAACCAAGCTACAACGATCGCAACTAGACGCTCGGGGAGCCACTAGTAGCTGGACAACATGGCCGACGAGCGCACGTAGTTTGTGATCTCAGTTGCAAAAATATTGCAAAATCTGGTTAAATTGCAGTAAAACAATTTCTGGTAAGTTTCCGAAAAAAAACTATAAATGTACACTTTTAGATTTTGTGTTAAAATGACCCATGCTGTAAAATAGATAAAATTACCTTACTTTTTTTATGGCGTCGAACGTTTTAACCTTGAATCTAGTGCTTCGACCTCGGTGGGGCATATTGAAAATTGAATTTGACAATACGCCCCTAAGCCAGTTGCTTAAAACGCCCCAGTATATGAACTGTGTTAAAGTCCGTTATGTTGCGTGTTGTTATTACAGAAAATGTCTCGGAAATATCAGAGAACGACACTACGAGCATCATGGAGTGCAGACGACTTGGAAAAAGCCATGCGTAGGGTACTTCAGAGAGCAATGGGTGTTAATGAGGCATCCAGAAACTTTGGCATACAAATCAAAAGGCCCTTTAGGACGCAAACCGGTATTTTCAGTAGAACAGGAAAAAAAACTTGTTGCCCATATGAAGAAATTGGAAAATGTTGGATTTGCTCCTGACAGAGAAGACGTAAAAGAAATGGCATTTCAACTGGCTAAGAAACTCAATATTAAAAACCGATAAGTTGTTTGTAATGTTTAATTTTAAGATGATTGTGGAATTGAAACATTTAAGACTGATTGAATCTCCAACGGAAACTAAATGATAAGTTATGTTATAGTTAAGATTACTGGTAGTAGTTTAACTTTGATGAAAAAACTTAAATTTAGATTTAATTTAAAATTTTCTTTTTCGTTCCTTTAGGTAAAATTTAAGTTTTATTCAAGTGTTTATTAAATTAGTCTAATTTGATTAAGAGACTGAGTGATTGCTTCATACCATCATAAGTTAGATTTAAAAGATACTTTATACCAAAACAATTGTTAATTTAGTTTATCAGTGCAAAAATATATGATTAATAAACTGGGGCATTTTATAATAAGAGTGAGTCATGTTTGCCTACGATCATGTGCCAAAACCTTAGCTAACCTTAGATTAAAAAATTATAATAATATTAAGATATTCATAGGTCCTATTCAGACTACCACTTGAGATAGTATCGTCAAAATACTAAATATTGTTCTAAAATAAAAAGTTTGATTATATCTCGCAACGTTTTTATGTTATTACAATTTTTTCAAAAGTAGGGCGTATTACCTAGTTTTACCCTAATGTTAACTAATTTGCATACCTACTATTGTATAAAGTCCCTTTTTCTAAATAAACAGACAGGTGTGCTGCTGGGGATATTGTTGCGCAACTTCTTCTTCCCAGCTAAACCACTAGGAAGTGGTGAAGGGCGTTTTGGGGGACTGTCTTATGTAATTTTGACGTTCGAAAAGTACTGATTGTCAGCCTTATTTGAATAAATGAATTTTGATTTTATGCCCTGATATATAGGATACTTTTTATCCCGGTCGTACGTTCCCGTGGGCTAATTTACGACCTGCACGCGTGTGAAGCGGCTGGCAAAAGCAAGTAAATCCTAAATGATTTTATACTGTAAGTACCTACTTGTACAAATACTTTTATACATCAATATTATAGCTATTCTGTTTACAGCTCATCATCATCATCACCATAATCATTCTCTTGCCCTTGCCCCAAATATTTGTGGTCGACGGAACATGTTTTTTCTTAAATTTTTCTCTAATATTCGTCATATCAGTAGTCACATCTGCATTACACACAGACACAGGATTCACATTCAAAACCTGAAAAAAAAACTAAATAAACAAAAATAAAATGTTATTCTTGTCATAAAAAATCGCGAGTCACAGAGGATGTTTTTAGGAAATAACTTAGGTAGATATTTTGTTTGTACGTAATCCTATGTAGTTCCAAAACTGAAATATAGTTACCTAATTGTTACTGACCACTTTTTTAACGATAAATATCAAAATTACAAAATGTACGTTTTTTCGTTATGTTTTTCTTTCATTTCGGTGGCTACGTTTTGTTTGCATAGGTGGTTTTATTCGGACCGGCCATAAGTAAACTTTCAGTTTAATAATACGGCAGAATAATTTTTGAGGTTATTTACATATTCCCGTAGGGATACCATGATTTTAATTAAGTATTTGGATGCTGTGTCTGCTTTTAGAATACCTAATGTATCTTTTTGGAAGATTAAAGGAGATTGATGTTAGCCTCAATTCATAACTTCAAATATAATACAAAATCCTGATATCAATAATTTTAAACATCGCCTTAATTTAAAACAATCTTATTTGTTTTCTGAATACCAAGAATCTAAATTACTTCTATAGTCATACAGGTTCAATGCGAGATCAATAATTGTCTGTAATTTGAAAAAATCATTTGATCTTCCTTTTACGATCGCAGGAACATAACGTAAGTCTTAAAAAAAGAACAAATTTATAAAAGTATTTTTTTATTAGACAAACTTAACATTTGAAAAAAATCGTAACTAAAACATTCAAATGTTTTCAAGACTATTTTATAAAATGTTTTTAAGACCATACTTATCTAATGAGCGGTCTTAATTCGAGCACTTTATGGGTAATAAATTAATAATACAGTTTAAAGGCGTGTAGGTCAATATGACATATGAATAATTGTGTACCTATAATTATGTATATATGAGTATTTCTGAGCGTAGGCTGCATACAAATATGGAACCAGATAGCCTTAGCTTCAAATAATATTGCAAACCAAGAAAGCGATGGTTCATACACTGTACCTACACAACATAATATGCTTTTATCTGATCTGCGATCTATATCTACTATATCTATAACCACAGTATCCTCACCACAGTAGGTCAACGCTGGCGTTTTCGTAGAAGTCCCAAGGTTGTTCACACTGTAGCTACTTATTTAGGACAAAATAAACAGTGTCAAAAAAATTGCTAGTGAAACTGTCTGCAGACGTGATGGGTATTTATATCTCAGCACGATAAAATAAAATAGCTTTTTTTGGGGGTCAACGACCGCTGGTCGTTTTGTTATTGGAATGAGTTGGAAAATCTATTTCATTTTGTTTGTCGTGTTTAGATAACAATACTAATGCGTATCGATCTCTCGTGTCGTCCGTGAAGTTTACAGAAAAAAAAGGATTTTTTTAAAGTCCTATTTCAAGTGACTACACTAAAGGCGGTCGATAACCTCACAAAAATCTTCTAATTCATTTAATGTTTGTTTTATTGTTTACTAATTTTTGCACATTGATACCTATCGCGTCTGCGGAGTTTCGTTAGCTAGTTTAATTTGGACCTGTAGATACATTACGCGATCGTTATTTGGCACTTCCAGGCTTAGAAAACTAGCCAAGTGCAGTGACGTGACGAAATGACAGAGGTTAAGTTATGCCAGTCGCCTACGGTACCCTAAGAAGTTCGGATTTGCACCTGTTTCTTCATCAATCTACAGCAGTCTACTGCTGGACACAGGCTTCTGCAGTTGTACTCCATTACGCTCCATCTAGTCTGAGGGCGTCCCTCCTTACATCTTTTTTTTTTTCAGGGGTGTAAAATCCTCATGGATGTCCTCCGCTCTGGGGTGGGCGGAGGGGTCTGTCAGACTCTTACTGACTAAAAACCACCCCGGTGTTCCATCTCACACCTAAGTCGGGTACGCGGGAACTAATGATTCTTCCGCGACCCCGACTGGTGCTGGCCTGCCTCGACTGGCCTCCTCGTGTTGAGGGGGGGAGTGAGGTGTTTGACTCCCTCCGCAACGTGAAGAGGGGCGCGCGTGGAACACTACGCGCCGCCACCTCGGGCCCTGGTGTCTGGAGGGCGGCGGACGTCCCCGAGTCCGCCGTCCCTGGACCCATTTGGAGGGCTGGAAGAGGGCGTTGTCCGCCCTTCGCCTTGCGACCAACCCCTTGCGACGGGTCTGATAAATGGCCCCGTCGCCTACCATTTTTCGGCCGCCGAGGATAGGGAGAGTGGCCAACGATATACCGACACTCCTCTTTCCCTGCGGCCTCCCGGCGTCCGCCATCATACGGTGGCGACCCCGTTAAGGCCGCGGAAGGTAGGGAGAGCGGCGCACCACAATACCGGCACTCCTCTTCCGCCGCGGCCCCACCACAGTTGCGATGTCGCCCAACAACACCGCAACCTTGGCCGCTACGTCGTCGGCTTGTCAGCAAAAGCCCTGACGAGCGGCCCCTCCTCGGGTTCCTCTTAGCTTCACCGTGGTGCCCAAGCCTTGGTTACTGAGCCCCTCCGCCTCGTCAATGCGGGAACCCACTAGGGGGATTACGAAAACGTCTACCCCAACGGTCATCGGTTCTACGGCTAATATGTCCGGCCCATTGACAATTCGGCTATCTTATTCTGTGATCTATGTCGACAACTTTGCTACTCTGCCGGATCACCTCATTCTGGATTCTATACCTCAGAGAGACTCCAAGCATACCTCACCTCTTTGAAGGTCTCTTTCTATAGCTCAATGCATACATTTTCTCTTACGACATTTATCTTGTCCTATCAAATGCTTGAACCACTGCAAATACTCTTCAATGTGCTCACAATGTATGTAAGGATATTGAAGTCTTGTTATTTCCTAATATCCATAGCCTTTCCAAAAAATAATGGGGTCAGCTCCTAGTCTTACCAAATGCGGCAGAATACCTTTTATTTACCGTGGTATTGTGTTTTTGCTGTCCTAAAAACATTTTATTAACCTTTTAATTAAACAACTTGAGATTATCATTACCTACGTTTAACACTATGGCGTTGACTTTAATATTACGAGTAATAAGACCTTTACATTTAACGTTTACTTTCAATCAATATTTACTTAATTAATAAGCCAATAATATGATCATGTTCAAAAAAAGTCCTCCACATTGCTGTCAAGAGAGCAGTGGTGACCAAGTGGGTTCGAACCCAGAGAGGTGTTTTACTTGCAGTAAACTATTTCATCACCACTGCTCTCAAACGGTGAAGGTAAACATCGTGAGGATACGGCATATCCTAGAACCAAATATTCGAAGACATGTCTCATCTACCAACCCGCTCTGGGCCCGCGTGGTGGATTATTGCCCACTCTATCTCGAAAAGATGAGACCTGGGTCCCAGCAGTGGGAACATTATGGATTTAACATTATTAGTGGGACATTTGGTACGATTTGCACTGGCCCGCAAGATCGCCCGATTTAAGCGTTCCAGACTTTTTTTTGTGGGATTTTTGAAGTTGCGTGTTTACGTGAACAAGCCCGAGAGTCTGGAAGCCCTCAAGGACAACATTCGACACGAGTGCGGGAATCTGTCGCCCGAAGTTCTCACCGACAAAGTGATGAAAAATACCATAAAACGAGCGCGTATGGCAATCAATTGTGACGGCGCCCATTAGGCCGATATAATCTTCTCGGCTTGACCAATAAAGTTCTAAAGGTTCAAATAAACATAATTAAAAAACATAAAATAAAATAACATACTCTCAGCCACCAGGGCACATTCAAGACATTGAAAGACTTCAAGAAGATCAGTAAGTGGTAGCTTTATAGTAGACACAGTGCTCACAAATGTGCTAGTCTATTGAGGATAGTCCATAGGCCGCGATGAACAATTACCATCAAGTGACCCACCAGTTTGCTTGTGACCTTAGAGTACTAGGTATAGCTTATTCGTCATTTTCGATTTCGGTTACGGTGACCCTTTGTTATTATTATTTCCTAGCTAGCTACGAAGTAGGTTCTAGCAGTTTTTATTTTGAATATCTTACTTGCCAAAACTTCTTTTATACGGAGCCAACGCTGATCTAACCTTTATTTATAGCATCGTCTGAAATCTCTGCATATCTTCATAATGACTAGACCAATCTTAAAAGTTAAACGAAGAGTGTGTGAAAGTTGATGTATTTTATATTATGAATATTCCAACAGCCTCAAGGTACATACATATATACACACTTTTTCATACCTACGATTCAGTTATTCACCTAGTTCTGTTAATAATTATGCATACTAATATCAATGTTAATCTAAATACCTAAGTAACATTAAAATGCCAAACGTTACTAAAATAGTTATATCTTCCGCATAACCACTTAAAGATATAGGCATTAGATCATTTAACGTAAATGATATGTCATAACTACACGTCAATTTCAACTGACACAAATGCATAAATCTGCATAATGAGTTTAATAACGAAGTAAGGGTCTATCGGATTGCAAATGCATTTGTTTCAGTTAAACCGCATTGAAATAACATAAAAGTTTGCCAGGTGATGCTGGACTGACGCCAAATAAGGTGACTGTCGTGAACATCCGCTAGGGGCAACTCGGAGCAGCAAGTTGTATCCAGAATTTCCTTTGCACCTTACCACTTGTCGCTTAAAGTTCAGAATCTATTACCCCAAGGGTCACGAAACTTGGTTTCTGGTCAACTGCTCGGTTCCGGAGTCGCTGGCCACTCGTTCAGTTTTATTGCGAACCGATTGAATTTGTTGGTGATTATTACAAAGTTTCAGCCCTAGTTTTCGATTCGTTGTTTTTGTTTTGTTTTCAACAACTTTAGTGGAACTGAAATGTGGGTTTGAAAATTGTTTGAATTTGGACATATGAAATGCACAACGAGCAATGGATGAATGTTTTGTGTGTTTAGTGGTTGGCGGAAATCTAGCGAGAAAATATGGAACCGGATAGTAAAGTCACAATTTTATTTGGTCTGGCAGTTTGAGTTATTTGTGTACTCTTTTTTTTATTGTTCGTCGAATCGTTGAGCTCCTAAACTTCTGAGTTGAGCTGCTTGATTACTGACTTAAGCGTGTACTGACTGGACAAGGCCACTCAATCTGTGTGGTTCTATCCTCAAAAGACCATTTCAGACAGCAATCTACATGGTCTTCACATGATCTGACCAAGATTATGTCTGGACTTTAAACGAGACTGACCTCTGAGTTTGTATCGGCCTTTCTTCTCAGAGTAGAACGATAGGAAACGGCGATCTCATCTAGTTTAAAAAAATATGAATGACGTGTTTTACACGTGTTTGCACAAACCTACCTACATAAATAAAATCATTTATCATTTACCTCTTAATTTATCTCTTAATTTCTGTTACCAATTATCGAATTCCAACTAGGTATAAGTCTGGTGATAAATGATATACTTTCATGTCACTTACAAAGCAGAAGGCAAGGTTTATCAAATTTTTTATCTATAAATTGGTATAATACAAAAATGACAGATGACCTTCTTAAATAAATTGGTTCAGAACAGTTCGAACTTAGATCGCCGGCGGCAATAGAGAAAAATCCTAGGAAACCAAATTAGGTTTCCAAATTCACTATCACTTAATTTCAACGTCATACCTGATTCAAAAATAACGGTGAAAAAACCCGTTATTTATTCAAAGTTAGTCAATATTTAAAATGGTTTTAACTGTATAGCTTTATCGACGGGGTTAAAACTGTCCATTAAAATATTTTGAATAATAGAGCTCTCTTCAAAGAGAGCACTGTATTTTTAAAAGCCATTAGCTGGCCAGCCGATCTTTTTCAGCTTTTCATTTAAAACTAGATTGACTGTTTACGCTGGCAACGATGCAGCGACACAAATGTTAGACCCATTTCAATTTTGTGGATGAGATGTGTTTAGCCTCAGTTTGGGTTAGTTTAAAAGAGTTATGACGGTTTTTTTCTGTAGTACTAGCCTGCCTCGTTGGTCTGGTGATCCTAAGCGCTACTGCTGAGCACGAGGTCCTGGGTACGATTCCCAGGTCGGGTAAACTGTTATTGGGCCTTTGGCTACTTTGTATATGTTTAATTTATGTAAAAAAAAATGCAATGCACGTTTTGTTTGTGCAGAATAAACAAATTTTCTTTCTTTCTTTCTGGGTTTTTTCATCAGGAATTTCTCAAGAGCAGCCCTGAATTTAGATTAGTGCGGTTCTATAAATTAATTAAATGGGAATTAAACATAACTTTCGAAATTCGGATTTGCCAACAGATACACCTCTGCCTACCTCTTCGGGAATTTCAGGCGTGCGGATGTATTTTCTTTTTATTAAGCAGGAGTGAGAAATCCACATGGAAGCCCAGACTGCCTCACTTATGAGCCAGTCTGGCCAGTGCCGGACTCTTACCGGCTAAAACCCAATCCTGCCTTTGCTCAGTGTCCCTCTGACACGATCGGAGCCCTTTTGACGTTCTTTTGGTATTCATTTTTGGGCAGCCCTATTTTAAGAAGTGGGCAATTCCTGAAAGCAGTCACCTCACTTCGTAATATTTTCTGTAACTCTTATAAACCTCTATTATTTGTTTGTTACGGGAGTTTCATTAAAAGGTCGGTCGTAAGTAAATTACAATACGACACTTTTCGAAGTTTTATAATAATTAGGTAAAGCTAGATTAGAAAAGCTTATTAGTCTTACAGGCTACAATGTAATAAAACTATTAAACCTGATTCTTCTCGAAAAAGATAAAAATTAACCACCAGTCAGCAGAACAGAAAAGAGGCACGGGATCCGAGGTTATGTCCCTCAAAAATTGACCAGGATCCAAACAAAGCGGGGTTTGTTTGTTTGGCATCTCGCAGGTCAACCTATGCGGTTGTCGTCTGCTTAAGCGGACTTGCCTGTGGATTCCCTAATAAATTAAGGCCTCCAGCCAGGACTTAAACTTATATACTAACCAAAACTAAGCGACAACGCTAAGGGGGGTGCCCTTAGCGTTGTCGCTTAGTTTTGGTTAGTATATAAGTGTACGAACCTGTGGGGTACGAACCTCGGCTTAGGGCGTCGCTGGAAGAGGGCAGCAAATGACTAGCTGGATCAGGATTGGTATTATTTACGGACGAATTTAAAGCTACAGGCTCAGCGGCGCGGGCTGGCCCGAGCAAGGGTCGGGAGGGGCGTCGATTTGGGCGTCGCGGCGGGCCTCGGTGGCGAGGGCGGTAGGACGGCGATCGGGTTTTGGGCTTATGTAGCGTGCTAGTGGCCTTACTACTCTCCTGGAGGAGGGTAGTGGCGTCGTCGGGGTCGATTAAAGTATGCCTTGGTCGGCGAATACTGCTAATGCGAGAGGGAGTGTAGCGGGCGGTCGCTGTAATCAGGGGGTTAGAATGTTTGATGCCGCAGTCGAAGAAACGCGTTGATAAGCGTTTCATGAACTGTTTTATGGTTGGCATTTTGAGGTCGACGTGAAGATCTATATTACAAACATAGAAGGGGGCACCCGTGACCCTTCTGAGGAAACGGTTTTGGAGGGTCTGCATCTTATGGAGATGACGTGGGTGAGCGTGCGCAAATACAACGCAGGCATAGGTCATGATGGGACGGATGACTGCGGCATAGATGCGGAGCTTGCATTTGAGGGACAGTTTACTACGGGCTGTCAGTACGAATTGGAGCCTGCTGAAAGCGAAGGAGGCGCGCGCGCGAACCGCCTTAATATGAGCCTTAAAGGTTAGGTTCTTATCGAGGATCACGCCTAGGTATTTGGCTTGCTTCTCCCAAGGGATTGGCTTGCCGTACATAGTGATCGGGCTGGGAAGTGGGGGAGGGAGTCGACGACGTCTCGAGAAGAGAACCGCCTGACTCTTATCGGGGTTGACCTCGATTCTCCATTTCCGGAACCAAGCGCCTAAGACGTTTGCGGAGGTTTGGAGAGTACGAGCTATAGCGTTGGGACAGTGACCGGTATAGTAAACGGCAGTGTCGTCGGCGAAGAGAGCCAACTGAGCCTTTTTACTTTTTGGGATATCGCTAGTGAACAGCGTGAAGGCGAGAGGAGATAGTACGGAACCCTGAGGGACACCGGCACGAATAGGATGAGGGGACGAGAGTGCTCCCTCGACGCGATAGCGAAAGGTCCGGTTCGACAAAAAGTCTCGTAAGATGAGCACGAGACGATCTGGCACTCCTAGTTGGTAGAGCTTGTATATCAAGCCGTTGTGCCAGACTTTGTCGAAGGCTTTCGCTATGTCGAAGAATAGCACACCCGTCGTCGCGTTACGCTGCAGACCAGCGCATAAGTGCTCTACTATACGGTGGACCTGTTGGGTGCCCGAGTGTTGGCTACGGAAACCAAACTGCTCGTTTGGTATGAGGCTCTTTGCTTCGGCGTAGTCTTTGAGACGCTTATAAATAAGCCTCTCGTAGATTTTGCTGAGAACATTGAGTAAACTAATAGGGCGGTAGCTGGAGGGCTCAGACTTTGGCTTGCCTGGCTTTGGGATACCGATGACGGTGGCTTCTTTCCATGGTTGTGGGAAAATGTTGTTGCTCAAGGCGCCATTGAAGATGGCGGTCATAAGCATTATTAGCGGGGCAGGGAGGAGTTTGTATACCTTATTGGTAATACCATCCGAACCGGGGGCCTTACGAGCGTGGAACCCTTTAATGATGTCGTGCACTTCGTCTGGAGTGACGGGAGGCAGAGTATCATCAGGGTCTTCGACGGGAGCGAGGGAGGCTCTTCGTTCGACTTCAGCGTCGACCTTGTTCAGGTGAGCTTGGTCTACTGGTTGGGAGCTGGGAGAACATTGGGACTCTAGGCTGTCAGCAAGACATTCAGCCTTGTCGGGACTGTCGAAAGCGACACTATTGTCGGGGCGAATGAGAGGAGGCATAGAGACCTCTTCTGAGGAACTCAATTTCCTCTGTAATTGCCAGAAGGCTTGATGAGTGGGCTCGAGTTCACTGAGCATCTTGTTCCAGCCCTCAGAGCGAACCTCCCCTATGCGTTTCTTTACAGCACGCTGTAAATGGCGCATGTGGGCTTTGTTCGCGTCACAAGGGAAGGAGTCGTAGGCACGGATGGCCGCGTTCTTCTCGGTTATCAGGTCACGTACGTCAGTAGGTAGTTTCCAGCGATGGTCTTCCATCACCGGAACTTCCCGTGAACAATCCGTCAATACGGATTGTACGTGCTCTGTAAAAGAGTCGATTGCGGCCGTCGTGTCGGGACTGACACTTAGTGATCGGGGATGGTGTCTAAGTGAGGCGACGTGGTGGATTTCAGTCTTTCGCTTACTTTCCTCCAGTCGGTTATCGTCTGGGTCTGAGGGGGGCGGTTGGGTTCGATCGGGCCCGAGTAGGGTGCAAGATGCATGACTACAGGGCGGTGGTCAGAGTTAAGCTCGTGGAACGTCTCTATCGATTGCAAACGGAGGTTCACATTCTTGAGCAGCGCTACATCGAGAACATCGGGAAGGTGATTAGGATTACCTGGGAAGTGAGTCGGGCTCATTGGAGCGATGACATCAAAGTTAAGGGATTCGCCTAACTTGAAAACTAACCTACCTCTGGTTGAAGTTGTGCTACTATTCCACGCCGGGTGCTTGGCATTAAGATCTCCCGCCAAGATGACGGAGTCACTCATACCGAAGAGGGCAGTGAAGTCCTTTTGGAGCAAGATGGGATCCTCCGGACCATTGTCGGGTGGGATATACGCGGAGATGATGGTGATCGGTTGGTGGCCGGTCATGCCGAGCCGGCAGATAGAGGTCTCCAGATGGGAGAAGAGAGGAGGGGTCTATAGGGATACAATACAGAGATTTCCTAAAGTATATGAGTGTGCCACCCTTGTGGCATCGAGACCTGTCATTGCGAACAAGTTTGTAGTTGGCAATGTTCGGGTTGCGGTGATGAGGCTTTAAGAAGGTTTCCTGTATGAGGAGGATGTCGAGCTGGTGGTCGCGGAGGAAAGCGGCGATCTCATCGCGTTGACCGGAAACGCCATTAGCGTTGAAAAATCCTAGTTTGAGGGATCGGGGTTTGGTGGAATTTAACCTTGTGTTATCCATTGGAAATTAGAATTTTAAGGTTTTCAGGACTAACGCGATCTCGCGATACGCGTTAAGGATTTCTAAGAGACGACGAGGGTTGCCGTTTGCAGCAACGATTTCGTCGGCCATTTTTTCCGCGGCGGAGGAATAGAGGGCCGCGTATGTGCTGATTATGATTTGGCCGCTGTCGCTGTCCGGGGCTCTTTGCGGTGCAACCGGTGGAGCCGTAGGGGCCGCGGTGGTTGCCGCAGGCGCTGGGATGGCGGTAGCCATCAGCGCTGGAACTTCAGCGGGTTGAGCGGGTTTGGAGGGCACTGAAGCTGCGGGAGCTTTAAGGTGCGTAAGGTTTGCCCAGGGAGAGGGCCTTTGAGGACTAAGAATCTCCGGCATTTGCGCGGAGGGAAGCTTCCCCCAGGGGCTTTCCCTGTGCTGGCGGTCACTCGCGCGTTTCGCGAGTTTCGGAGAGGATGACTTTGGCGCTTTCGGACAGCCCCGGTAATTTGCCGGGTGACCGGATTGGCCGCAGAGGACGCAGCTCGGCGGCTCTGCACATAGCTCCCTATCTTTAGGGCGAGAGCAGTCGGCGGTGCCATGCTCACCTAGACACTTGACGCATCTAGGGGTCGCATAGCAGTTGGTCTGCGAGTGACCGTACAGTTGGCAGCGATGACACTGGCCTATCAAGTTGGCTCGGTAGGGCTTCTCGATAGAGATGCCCGAGTGCGAGCACACCGACTTCACCTTGAATATCGGGTGGTGACCTTCCGTGGGGTCGCAGATGACAAGGACCATGTCGTATACAAGGCCCTGTCTCGCTTTCTGCAAGCGATGGACGGCGGATACTGGGACGCCTTGTGCAATAAGGTCGTCCTTAATCTCCTCAGTGGGGATTTCTTGGGGAACGCGCCTAATGACGACGCGAGTGGGGGTTTCCTCCGGAAGGGAGTACGTGTGAAAGGAATAGTTCCTTTCACGCAGGGCGCGGGAGAGATCCCTAAAGTCCGTAGACGTGGGGACGGTAACTTTGATCCCCTGGAGGGTGGATCGGGCGTTGGTGTAGTTGATCTTGCGATCAACACACATCCTAGAAATTTCAGTCCATTTGGACTTGTCTTGGACGTAAATGGGGGGAGGAGGCTTTTGCTTCCTCGCGGTAGGAGTGGGTGGGCAAGCCATAGGGCTGGCGGGGCGACTGGCCCGCGGACTAGGGGCGGAAGTGGAGCTGGACGATAAGTCGTCCTGTTTTTTCTGGGCCTTGGTGACCGGGCCAGCGGGGGCGGAGGATTTAGCCTTCCTCTTGCCTCCTTTAACGACTACTTGGAAGTCGTATTGCTGCGGCGCGCAACTGCGTTGTCTCTGAGACAATGGCGGCCGGAACAATGGCGGCCGTGACAATGTCGGACGGAACAAAGGCGGGCGAGACAATAGGGGCCGGATTAGCGGCCGGAGTATTATCTGCCGGTACAATAGAGGGTGAAACAATGGGGGCAGAGATATTAGCCGGAACATTGTTTGCCGGAACATAGGGCGGAATGCCTTGTTCGCATGCAGGTGGCGATAGCGAGCTCTCAAGCGCGTCGCTGACAAACAAAGCGGGGACGCACAAATTTGTATTTATTCTTGCTACATATGGACCGAACAACATTATTCGGTCCTTATTTAGCAGGAATGTGGTTATCCACTAAACCATTATTATGATAAGCCTTCAAAATATCAATTACTTGCAGTATTATCAATAAATTAACATTAATTATGTATGCTCTCTACCTCTTGGGACCTAACTACTTATGCATCATTAGATCTCAGAAGCTAGCCCGGTGCCCGGGACCTACATATCTACCGGTTTACGGCATCGTAGGAATATGTAAAGATGATGTAAAAAGTTTATAAAACAAATATTATATCTTATTCAATTCATCTCGATATCGAAAAATACCTCTTATATTAGGTACATATTATTAGTTGTCTTGCATCAAGAGCTAAATACATTAACAAAAGAAGGTAATATTGAAAGCCTTCCAACTGAATTAATGCAAAAGATAAATGGAGACCACTAAAATAAAAATTGCCAATTATTCCCAACCTTACTACTAAAATGCGTTCCTAATTCACTTGAGTGTGATCACAATGAGTATAAAATTCAATAAATTCGCGGCGGTAGTGCGGCGTTCAAAGGAAACGGTTTCCCTAAAACTACAATCGTAAAACGGTAGTAGAATTCTCGTCTTGGGAGTAACATATGCTAAAAAATGCAAACAGGAAAATTTAATGGTTCGTGAAGTAAACCCGCTACGCAGAGCACCCCGGAATTGCCTTCCGTGTACTACTTGCGACCCCTACTAATGTAATTTTTGTAGATGTCGATAAAAAGTCGAATTGAATATTTTTCTGATAGTTGAAAAAGTAATAATTATGGTGATAGTTGATTGTTCAGCAAACACTTTTTCTAATGAATTCACGATAATAATGATTTGTTTTAGAACTAAGAACTGCATGAAATATTCATTGTTTTAAAGGATGATCCTGAATAATAAATTAATATTGAATTTCCATCACATTTGTTTTTTTAACCTACAATTTTTTATGTACTGTGCAGGTTGTCTGCAAGTCGACATTATGTTGTGCAGGCTGGTAGTAAAATTACTCTAGTTATATTTGAACAGTCACGCAAGTTTAGAATGAGCTTTCAATTAATTTAAATTAGGTTTCTGTTTGGAAAAAAAAAACAGTGAAAATATAGGCGTGTTTATGTAAACACGAACGCTTAGAATTAACGGTTAAGTAATTAAATATAAGTTTTTTGTCCTTTCTCTCCTAAGTCCCCGTAAATATTGCAGTCATTTTATTTTATTTCATAAATGGCTTCTCGCATGTCAACCTAGGATGTTTTCGTCGTTCGAATTGGAACCTCGGCGGCGAGGACCGCAGGAAGGCGATCGGGTTTTGTGCTTGTGTATTGTGCTGTTGGCCTTACTAATCTCCTGGAGGAGGGTAATGGCGTCGTCAAAATTCAGTAATATTCGTTTGAGCTATAGGTGTCTAGGTAGGTACACAGAAAACAGTGAAATGAGAGATTATGCTTTTCTGGACATACTTTTAAGGTGTTTTCAGAAGAGCATAATCAAAAAGAAGAAAGCGCCATGGTAGCCCGCGAAATTCAAAAACCCCTTAAGTGTTATGATTTCCAGAATAACTAACATTTGAGGTCTTATCTAACTTAGAGAGTTGTATTAAAAACTACACAAACTTATAAACTACATGAATGCAATAAATGATGATTATGATTATGATTATTAATGATTGTAATTCTATAAATACATACTTGTTTCGGTCGCAAACCACATTTTGTTCAACTTACAACCTGACACTATAAAATTTAAATTTCGCGGGGTGCGCGTTCGCCTTAACCAACACAAAAATTCCACAGGATCTTCTATCAATCGACCCCATCGACCGAAAGCGAGAAAAATATGAGAACCAACAGTAACGCTTAAGAATAAGGGGACTCTTATGTGGATTTCCCTAATATTACTTACTATAACTTATTATTCTAAGCTATTGACTTGGGCATGAAAATTGCTCTGTTTTGTTTATGTGAGGGTATATACTAGGATGAATGTCGCGACAGATAAGGGCATACTTACAATAAGGCTTGAATTTACTACACACCGTATATTATCATAAATCTTGGAAAATGGGGTGATTTTTAATACGTGCCGTATCGAGTGTGTTTTAAGATATTGTGTTACGTGTATTTTTTTACTAGGCATGTGTAATCGGTTGTGTCAATTTATTTTTACCACCGCACTCTTCATAATACACTTGGGAGCAAATAAATCGAGCCACTTCCTTTTTCACGCATTATTGTTATTATTTTTGGTATTATGGAACGCATCGATTCGAAACATATATCGCCTAAAAGGGTATTTAATAACCTTTACAATGAGGGTAGTTAGTTGTCAAAATTTCATTTTAATTAAAGTTTAAAGGGTAGAATAAAATTATCGCATTTAATTTGCTTATGACATTTTTATTGTACTCTGTTAAGAAAAGATTAAATTTGAGGTTTTTGTTAATCATACCCATATTACTTGTTATTGTTGTCTTTATCTGTGTCTGTGTAATCAAAATAACCTGATAAAATGGATACTACACCGACGGAAGCTGCCCAAGTTGTAGCTTTACTTGAGGTTGGACACGGACAACGTGAAGTGGCACGCAGACTTCATTTGAGTCGTTCAAAGGTACAGCGGGTATACCGCAGGTATCTGGAGACTGGTGCTTTTGTTCGGCGACCTGGAACTGGCCGACCACGGGCAACAACAGAACGTGACGACCGCTTTATTGCAACCAATTCGTTGCGCGACCGTGGACTTAATGCTGTTCAGCTACAGCAAGCGTTACGTGACATTCGAGGTATCGCAATCAGTAGGTGGACAGTGAGACGAAGACTAAAGGAACGAAATTTAACATCACACAAACCAGCAACTGGCCCAAAATTGACTGTAGCTCATCGCCGATCTCGCTTGGAGTTTGCTCGAGAACACATTAATTGGACGTTAGAAGACTGGAGGTCAGTTTTGTTTTCTGACGAGTCAAGAATCTGTCTTTTTAGCAATGACGGGAGAAACCGAGTGTATAGACGTCCTGGTGAAAGATTTGCCCAATGTTGCATTCGAGAAACTGTGAGTTTTGGTGGTGGTTCTTGTATGGTGTGGGGAGGAATTTCTCTAGACGGAAAAACGGAACTTGTCTTCGTCGACCCCGCCAACGATGGCAGTGGTAGACGTGGATTAACAGCTGACCGATACATAACTGACATTCTTGAAGACCACGTAATGCCGTATGCTGGTTTTGTCGGAGAAAATTTCTTGTTTATGCAAGACAATGCGAGACCTCATACCGCGCAGATCGTTACGGAATACTTGTCTGCGATCGGGATTCAACAAATGGTATGGCCAGCACGAAGTCCCGATTTGAACCCGATCGAACACCTATGGGACGAGCTAAAACGAAGAGTCCAAGCCAGGTTTCCCGCTGTTTCATCCATTCCCGAGCTTAAAGTCGCTGTGCTTGAAGAGTGGGAGAAAATACCACAATATGTCATCGTAACTCTGATCAGATCGATGACTAATAGGCTACAAGAATGCATCAGGGCACGGGGGGTAATACCAGTTATTAAGAATATTTTTTTTGCAATAATTTTGTTTTTTATTGTTTTTATGGACTGTTTTAGCCCTACTAAATTTTCTATCAAAATTACCATTTTTCTTGCAGAGCCAATAATTTATCATTCAATAAGGTTATTATTCAATAATTTACCCTCATTGTTAAGGTCATTAACTTAACTTTTAGGCGATATATAGTTCGAATTGATACGTTCCATATTCCCAAAAATATTTACCATTTTACGTGAAAAAAGATAGTGGCTCGATTTATTTGCTCCCAAGTGTAGAATAACGCGAAAAATCAAAACAGTTCCCTAATCGGAACTAAAAAGATTAACTAGCTGTGTAAACTTGTCATAGTGGGTAGCTTAGTTAAGTACGACAAATGAAAACTAAACTCAAAAGGCTTGAAAAAACTAAATTTCGCAGTAAGAAAACGTAGTCATTAATGCTTAGATATTCTTCATCAGTTTACATTATCAGATTTTCAATATTAACCCACTAAGTTAATCTTGGGTTCAATTACCAGGTCGGACAAAGTACTATTAGTCATTAATGCTTAGATATTCTTCATCAGTTTACATTATCAGATTTTCAATATTAACCCACTAAGTTAATCTTGGGTTCAATTACCAGGTCGGACAAAGTACTATTAGGTTTTTCTTTAAGGAATTTCTCAGTAGCAGCCCGCAGTCTGGATTTGTGGCAATAGCGCCCCATATTACATGGGCCTTAAAAATATCTGGCGAAATGTGGATGTAGGTACTATAGAAAGATACACCTCTACCCAACCCCTCAAGAAAACAATGTATGATGTTCTGTTTTTAAGTATGGAGTGATTTAGACTTAAAATTTATGACTCTAGGATAGGTCAAAGTCAAAAACTAAAGTAGTTGTGCCCGTGTTGTTCACTTAACTCTCAAATGTCAAATACAATATGATCTCGAGCACCCCTACTCAAGTGCGCCCTTAAAAACATTGGCTGACCTACTAGACAAAAAGTTTGATAGGGGATGACTTTGTAAAATATAGATGTTGACTGATTTTATTGTGATTATGAGGCTATTTGGATCGAACACATTTATTTACACCTCAATACTTTTTTAACTTGACGGAACAGTTTTAGAGACAAATGGGATGTTGTAATTTTTTTATCACAAAAAAAAAATTGTTTCCGAATAGTGCAAAAAAAAAAGTAAAAGTAAAAAAAAAACCCAATTTATGAACGTTCTAAAATAAGTGTTAGACAAGGACAGCACTATCGTAGAAGTGACGTCACGACTGTGTAACTTCATACTAGCGCCGTACATTGTCCGTACCGCGCGACAAGGACGGGAATAATCCCCTCCAACAACTTTTAAAGCGTGTAGCTTCTTTTTATTTAAATCGATTTAACAGATTATTCGATTATCTCATTTTAACTATGCCTTCTTCGAAATTTCATTAGTTTATCTAGGATTTCAATAAGAGTCATCAGCCCTATTATTAAACACTGATAAATTATTATACGGAATATATCGAATTCTGTAAAAATCTCAGCGTGAAAACTTAAGTAAAGTTAGGTTGGAGTAAGCAGTCAATAGTGCCAATCCCTAGCAGGTGGAAAGACCGATTAAATCAATCTTTGGAGCCCTACACTTCTTCACGGGTTGAACAAATGTCAGTTCATGCGCTGCGGGAAATTAATGTTTTGAAAACTGCACCACCTTTTTGTTCTGCGACTGTACAAACACCTGACTAAACGCTCCCTCAGACAGGGCGACGTGTCCCATTGCGTCTCTGTTTTCATAGAAATTGTTCTACAGATATTTATTGCAATCATCTTTGGATCCCGACACTTCTTCAAGGATTGAAGTCAATACCTAGTGTCCAAAATCTTTCAGTTCAAAAAGGTTACATTTGGCCGCTACGGGAAATTAATGATTTTGAAAACTGCTCAACCTTTTTGTTTCTGTGATTGTACTTAAACCCGACTAAACGCTCCTTCAAAAAGGGGCGACGCGTTGCATGCGACTCTGTTTTCATAGAAATTGTTCTACGGATGTATATTGCAGAATAGCGTCGCACTATTGCGTCCTACCTTTTTGCGTTAGCCTTAAAACACCAAAAAACATCAAGTGTAATTAATGAACAGTACAAATTGCAGGTCCGTGAGGCCACTTCTGTCCAACATGCCTTCGAGTGTCACTTCAGTATTTAATTAAACGTTAACGAAAAGAGAAACTGAGAAGGTTGGGTAATTTGTCAAAATTAATTAAAAAGAAAACCGAAGAACTGAAGAATAACAAGGAATTTAACAAGATGATGTTAAACTGAAGAATTTGTTGTTGGCTCTGTTTACTAAGTAGGTATTTTGTTTATTTTGTAGGTTTCAAGTGTTTCTGAGAACAGGGTAATTTATCTTTTTTTTTGTAATCTTCATTCTGTGTTTGATGCCTAGTTGACAAAGCTCGAATAAACATTTTAGATCTCGAATCGACTTGTTAACTGATATTGCATATTTAGAAATTGTATATTGTTTTAAGACACCTAAATAAATAAAAGCACACTGTTGGATTTTCAATGCTCGGTTCAGCGCCGAAAGTTTAAAATTCAACAGCGTGTTTTCATTCATTCAGGTTACGGCTAGTCTAAGTGAAAATGGGCATGAGTGTATTATGTCTTATTAAGTATTCATAGAACAATTCTGTTATAAAAGTTTCCATGGATTAGAACTTTAAGAACATTAGTTGTATAGAAGGTGACCAAACGTTTTTTATCTAGAAATAACTCTTAGCCTCAGAATAAATTTTGAATTTTTTACAGTTTTGAAGTACTACAACTGTCAGACGTAAATTTTATTCCACGGATAAAAGTTATTTGACTTTCGTAAAATGAGCCCTAAATAGGATAGGTACGGTTAGTTTTTATCAGTTATTTGTCCTAAAATTTCCAAAATGTTATTCTGACGAAACCATTTGAAATAACCTTTTTTTTTTAACGGTTTGTTAATCTAAAAAACACATTGTAAATAATATCTAGTTTCACTGTCAAAATCACAGTGATCTTCATTCCCATCACAATAAATTTGTTGTTGGGTTGCTACCACTGACTGGCATGTCAAAATAACAGTAATCTTTATTGTTATTGGAATAAGATTGCTATTGGGAACAGACTGTACCTATATTTCGATCCAAATTAAAACTAAACATGACTGCTTACCATTCCCTCCTTCCTATTTCCCCTAACTAAAGGGGATAACCACGAAAACAAAAGAAAACCCAGTTACCTACAGAAAAAGACATCAAAGCAATATCCATACATCTGATCAGTCACCTTTACAATGCGGAGACTTGCAATCCAAGCTTGGCAACCCCTGTTCGTGCGGTCTTTACATACAAAAGACCGAATTGCTTCGCCTGATTGAATTATCTACCTTCCTTCGTTGGGTCACGGCTTTCAAAGATATTTATGTAAACCTACTTCCTTAAAATGGAACAGCTTCTTTGTACAGGGTGGTCAGCTCGGGTGTATACAACTTTATCTTGTCACCATTATGATTCGGAGTCAAATTTTGCATCTGAATAATGTCCATTATGTGGTGTCGTTATTTATTTATTTATTTATTTATTTATATTTATTCAACAAGTAACATGACTCAAATATTATGTTAGTAACAATATTTCTGAACAACTATGTTAGTAATCCTAACCTACACACTTTTGTTTGTTAGGCATCTCGCAGGTCAACCTATGAGGTTGTCGTCTGCTTAAGCGGACTTGCCTGTTGCCCTAATAAATTAAGGCCTCCATCCAGGACTTAAACTTAAATACTAACTAAAAACTAAACGACTACACGCTAAACCTACACACTTAACCTAACACTGCCATATATATCAATGAGAACCCTGCTACAAGCTCAACACCGAAACACAGTCCGGTGCACAGTCTATATAACCATGACCAACGTAGTATCTTCAGTAATTTTATCTTGAAGTTTTTCAACAAATTTAAAAAACCGTGCCTCAGAAAGCACGATAAGCAGATGTGAATTGACCGTCGTTACGGGTAGTCAGAATCCCGAAATTCTGACAACTGGACCACGAAGATGAAACACCAAATTTAAAGTTCTATACCTCCAAATTGGCCACTCTGTATATGTATGTAGGAACCCAATCAGTAGTGTTTGTTTTGAATGTTGTGTTCGAATATTTTTCAATTTTTCTTTTCAACTGTACTGAAATATTGGAGCAGGATTTGGAGTAAGGCGGTATGTATGTGTCTGTGACGTTTGTGGAGCAATTTGTTTCACGGTGCCGGTGCTGCCTGAAATAAGATAGAAAAGGATTTGTTAAGGAATAATGACTTAGTGAGTGAGTAGTGGTGGCCCAGTAGTACCGGCCCTGACTTTACAAGTTGTACCGTGTGTAAATAATTTCATCACCACTGCTCTCAAAACGGTGATGGAAAATATCGTGAGTAGTAGTACCAAAAATTCGGAGACATGTGACATCTACCAATCCGCACTGAGCCCGCGTTGTGGATTACGGCTCAACTCCCTCTTATAGAGAGGAGGCCTCTGTCCCAGCAGTGGGAATGTTATATGCTGACTATGCAATGAGATTAGTGTTATTGTAGTAGTGAATTATTGTATGTAATAAGGTAAAAAAGAACTGTTCATAGCAATCGAAAAGTACGTTTGCAGTACCTTTTTTTTTTTTTTTGGGTGGGAAATCATCAAATGACTTCTCCCGCTCAGGGTGGAGCGGGAGGGCGTGTCAGACTTTTACTGACTAAAACCCACCCGTGTCCCTTCAGTTGCCTGTGCCAGGGCCACGGTTTTCTCTTTAGAATAACCCGTGACCCTGAGGCGTCGGCCCTATCGGACCCCGTCATTTTATGCTGACATCTCTTTGAGGCGCGCGTGGTACACAACGCGCCGTCGACCCGGGCCTGGTACTTACCGGACGGCGAGCTACCCATGGCTCGCCGTCCGCAAGCCCGCGCCTACGGGGCCGTGAATCTGCTTGCGATTCCCGACGCCCAGGGCGTCTCCTGCGGCGACTAGGGGCGTGAGGGCGCACGGCTCTCTCCCTCACACGCTCCGCCTCCTCCTTTGCGAGCATAACTGCTTCGCAGAAGGAGGTGACGGCTTTCCATTCCCTCTCGCTCCGTACCATGGCCTGGACCAGGGCCGGACGCGAGAGATCGCCGCCGCCAATCGCCTCCGCGAGGACACTGCGGTGCTCCGCCCAAGCTGGGCATACCTCCACCGTGTCCTCCGGGCGATCCACACAATGGTGACACCCGGGCGTTTCCTCCCGCCTTATGCGAAACAGGAACCTCCCGAAACAACCGTGTCCCGTGAGGACCTGTGTCAAGCGGAAGGTGAGGACGCCGTGGCGCCTCTCCAACCACTCCTCAAGGAGGGGACTTACCGCCGCTATTGTGGCGTGCCCAGCACTGGGTTGCGACAATCGCACCCTCCATGTCGCCATGAGATCCCGCCGGAGCTCTGTCCGCTGTACCGTGATTTCTCGCGGCAGCGGAGTTACACCCCGGCGTTTTGCCTCCTCGCTCCACTCCCATACGTGCGCGAGGGCTTTTGCCTCCAGATCCCATGGCGGCAATCCGGCAAGGAGGCTCGCCGCCTCGCATGAGACCGTGCGGTATCCCCGGGCCAGCCGGATGGCCATGACCCTTTGGGACGCGTTCAGCCGGCGGGCCGGTCGGCGCCCCAACGTTTGCAGTACCTAAGGGTGATTCTTCTTCAGTTTCTTTTTTAGATTAAAGTTAAAGTTCATTGCATCACTTCAATGTTTCTGGAATGAACTTTCAGAGTGAGTTTTCCATTTTAAATCATTGTTGTTTCTCTTGGTATTTATACATTCTTGTCTAAACTGAAAATAAAAATAAACAAAACACTTCCAAAAAGGGTACGTAATAAATACTTGACACGTCGTTACAACACAAAGACGCGGAATTCAGAAATTTATGTTTCCTCAAAAATAAAAATCAGTACACAAAGGCTAGACAAAAAAGTCCTTAATAAAAAGGAAGCGAACTCGTCAGCAATGTGTCGACCCCGAGCCAATTGAATTTCAAAGCCGACAACGTCTACCACAAAATTTATTCAAAGAATAAATCTGAAAATTTGTAGATCTAAAGGCAAAGTGGCGCCGAGTCGTCGACAAAGGAATTTTCTAAATTTCACGGCTTCCGCCTTGGCTGTTTGTATATATATGAGGGCGAGATGACAAACGACTGGGGGGTTAAAACTGTGGCCGGTAGTGAAGACATGGCGGCGGACGAAAGGGTCATACGCGCTAAGGCAGGGGCGTGCACTGCGGTGCAAAAGTCGCGGATCATTTTCATAGTGATGTATTATGTGGATGCGTTTCCCCTTTGTCTATTTTCGGAATCCTTTGTGATCGTTGAAATAGTTTGCGTAACAAATCATCGTGATTGTGCACTTAAGAAAACAAGTTTTGCAATACAAGTTCTACTGGAATATCATCAATGATAATGAATTATTTTTCTCTTCTTATTGACGGCTTATATAATTTTTTTATCATTCTGTTTACTAGCTTAGTCATTCTGCTGCTACTTACTTTTTTACTAAATACAAGGCCACTGAGAAAGTATTGCGAAAAAAAGTTTTTATGGATGGGAAACTGGCCAGTTAAGTCTTTTTTGAAAATATGATAATTTGTAAGTAAAATTAGGTACGTTCCTATTTCAAAAATTCCCTCCACATTGTATCCCAGCTAATTTAAATTATCGTGTCTCATAAAAAAATGGATCTGTGCTGGAAACATTTTCGCGCTATGATTTTGTGCGATTTCAAGTGCCGTCTGAAACCGGATGAATCGTACGATAGACTTCAAATGACATTCATGGATGAAGGCCCTTCTAAGGCAACCGTGTATGGTTTGTATAAAGAATCCAAGCACGGTCGACTAACTTTGGGGGATGTAGAAAGAAGTGGTCGTCCTTTGACGGCTGATTGTGAAGAAAACGAGCTAGCAGTGAACAATTTAATCAATGACAATAGGCGAGTAACGTATCAAGAGATTCAGCACATACTGCACGTTGGATCGGGAAGCCTTCACGAAGTTCTACAGGTGCATCTTCGCGTGAGGAGGATAGTTTCACGCTGGGTGATCTCACCGATGCTCAGAAGCAGGCCCGGGTGGAATGGTGCCGTGATATAATAAAAAAAATTGAAACAGGCTCGTCTCGGCGTGTTTACGACATCTTTACAGGTGATGAGTCTTGGTTTGGGTGTATCATAACGAACCAAAGTGAAGCGATCTAGAAGCGGAGGGAAGGTTTTGATCGCGGGCTTTTTAAATTTCACGGACTACTTGGTGACAATTCCTTTACGGAACCAAAGAAGCATCAACGATGAATGATGTTCTACCAAATGCTTATCAGAAGTTTTCTCTAATGTGAGCAACAAGCGACGAAACACAGGGCTCCGCGGGCTACTGCTCACCCACGACAACGCGCCTTCGCACACAGCGCTCCAACCGAGGGACTTCCTGGACAACAGGCCTGTCAAACTCCTGGGTCACCCTTCTTTTATTCCCGAAAATAAAAAATCTGCTCAAAGGGACACAAATCTCGTCGGCGGTAGATGCGCTGTCAGCGCGCGAGCAGGCTGTAAACGAGGTGTCTACGGCGGACTGGAAAAATTGTTTCGAAAACTGGTTCAGACGCATGAAACTTTGTAAAGAGGCTAGTGGAGAGTACTTTGCTGTAAGCCATATTATGTGAGTACTATGTACATGCTTTAAAGCTACGATTTACTGGGTACGTCTTTCATTGACTTGAATGTGTCCTGGCAGCTGAGAGTATGACATGCTCACTTTAATGTTTCGATGATGGTGGCGCGTGTGTTGGATCATTTAGCTCCCTTCAAAATGGTTTAGTTAAATGTCGCTAATCCATGCGTCATGTTCCAAAACGGGCGCCGTCAGTTGAGACTGGTCATATCTTAGCTGCCATGGCGTATTTTAATTAAATATTATTTTTGAATTGTTTTCATATTTATATAACGGACGCTTTTAACGTTCTGCATCGTTCTCACATGCATAATTTCAACATGAATGATGTAACCAATCTATTGTAAACATAATTTGATTTAAAAGAGTGTCCGTGGAGTTTCTTGTCCGTTCTTCTCCATAGGTACCTCCTACGCTTTGGAATGGGCAACTAGCTTCATTTTTCTGACCGACCGACCATGACAATTCAAAAGTGCTTGTAATTGGTTTATTTGAAATAAATGCTTTGAGTTTGAGTTTGAAAACATTTAATATAAAAAATAAAAAAATTACCTATACATAGAACAATTATTTTTATTTTCGCAAAACGTTCTTAGTGTCCCACGTGTATAAAGTTTATGTCAAAATATGTTAGACAACGAAACCTACACGTACATATTTCAGTTTTACATCAAAATCCAAACAGACATCTGTATATTTTAAAGCACTTTCATTGTTCACCTCATTGTCACAGAGTGTCAACTATTCGAAAAGTACGCAGCTCCTCAACGTCGTCGTCTCGCAGGGTCGAGTATTAATGCACGTAACCCATTGTTAACTAGCTCCAACACTGAGTGACAAGTTTGTTAGTGCATGCTCTTCACGCGAGCAACTTCACTTTGAAGTTGTAGTACTGGTAGTGAGGTACTCTGTGGAGTAAAAAGTTTGAGCTTTGTATGTGGTTTGGGATTATGATGAGGATTTTGGATGGTTGGTTTAAGGGTATCATCTAGATAAAAAGTGACTGGGAGAGCCACTTTTGTACTAGATGGCAGCAAAGTAGCACATTTGAACATTTTCGATTTTTACGCCTAACTTAGAAATCTTTTAGAGACAACTTAATTATACGCGGCAACTAACTCATAAACTTATTTTTTTAAGATATTCACTTTGCTTGTTAACTCGTCTCTTACAAAGATTTTTTCCACTAAACGTTTAGCCGTCTTCACTTAATTCTTTACACACACATTTATTCGTGCAATTAATAGTTTTACTTGCAATATCACTAGATAGCGTTTTTTTCATATTCTTGGTTGCGAAATTAAATGCCTAAAATTAATTTATAAAAGATGTTCTTTCAATAAACTGAAAAGAAAAAAGTATATGTTTCTATTTTCTTTCTTTTAGTCACATTGTGGAATACTTTGAGATGATTCCCAATACTGATGATGTTTTCCCTTTGAAAACCCCATTGAAACACATGTTTCAAGTCAACAATACGGTACCCTGAAAAAACAGATAAGTTGTCACGTGAAGGTTTTTCCACAATCAGTTGATAAGCTTTAGTGTCTGGATGGGGTTATGGCCAATCAATACCAATAGTCTCTTCTTGCTCTGATACAGATTCAACTTTATTATGGCTAGAGCGGCAGACTGTGGCTTCGTAACGAATTTTTTGGGATAGCCCGCGAATAGGTTTTTATTTAGGGCGTATCATAAGCTGTGGAAAGGTTAGGCAGCATTAAATACTATTAATAAAACAATGTTGAGTTGAGAGACAGAATAAATATTGATAGATCTGTACCTACTTATCCATAAAAGGCAGCGCGTGTTTTGTTCCTTGTTACGCCATGCTTTCTGCGAAAATATATTCAATACATAATACTATTCGTAACTAAACATTTCTAATCACTTATTATCAGTACTATGTGCTCATTATTTTATAGTAAATAAAATACTTGATGTCAAATTGTCAACCAACCAGTGTTGACAATGTCTGGTTTTGAGGATAATCCACTTTTTCAAAGTTTTCCCCGAAATATTAAATTAATCCTCTAAGACCCAGTATCCACCAAAGCCGACCGGAGCTAGGACGACAGATGTGTTTTGTATAACCAATCAGATATAGTTATCTCTACATCTCCTCTCCGCTAAACTTCAGAGGAAATGGACCAAGTGGAGAGGAGAAGAGATGTCTCATCTTTCTATAGAATTTTAGCAGCTCGGCAGAGCGGAGATGTGTGTAGTCAGGCGACCGGGCGGCGGTACAGCGCGGCAGCGGCGCCGCTCTTGAAATAGTGTGGCGTATTCGCCTTGACTGTGACATTTTATATGACTTAATTCTTATCCAGAATCTATGTTTCCGTTGATAGTATAGAACTTTTTTTGGGATGTGATTTCATCAACATTTAATTTCACCTCACTATAGAACCTAAATCACGTCGGGGTTCACATCAAGTGTGTAAAACAGTTGAAATGTTATAATTTGTTTACTGTGCAATAATATTTTGGCGTTTGTTTAGAAGTGTGTGTGTGTATTCTAGTACGGTGCCAGTGGTACTAAAAAGTGCAATTATAATTTAAAAATATTATATTCTTTGTCTGTGTGTTTGCTTACCTACCTTTTCCGATTTTAATCTGGTTTCAAAAGAATGAAATATAATTCAAACGATGGATTATTTATGCGGTGAACGGTGAAGCGTATCTTAGGGAAAAACCAATAAAAATAAAGTTTCGTGATTTATACTTACATGAACATAAAGCTAGTAATACCAGGTTTATGGATTTTATTCAACCCGAGACCATGGATTACCTAGTAACCGTGTCAGAAAATGTACAACTATCTGTAGGTTCTAGGGTTCGAGGAAAGTTCCAGTGTAAGTTTGTAGGTACTTTAACTTGGACAAAGCATTCATTACAATAATATGACATGTAATTTGAACAAATTAAGCATTTGTGTCTCTTCATAATGATAAAATATAGTCTCCACGAGCAGAGCCGGCGCGCTGGCATTTATTTGTAGCAAACACTTCAATCAATAGACTCGCTACTTGTCAACCAAATGACGAATATGGGATGATGACTACTATTAAAAATGTTAGTAAAAGTAATGTAATTTCAAAGAAGGCATAGTAAAAATGAGATAATCGAAAAAAATGTTAAATCCATGTAAAAATGAAGAAGATACACGCTTTAAAAGTTTTTGGTGGAGACTATTCCTGTCCTTGTCGCGTGATACGGACAATGTAGGGCGCTAGTATGACATTACTTAGTCATGACGTCACTTCTACGATAGTGGTGTCCTAGTCTAACACTTACTTTAAAACGTTTATAACTTGGCAGTTTTTTAAGCTTTTACACTGTTTGTAATACTATTGCACTAACTGGAAATAAACATTTTTTTTAGATAAAAATAAAAAAATTGTCATCATCCCCATTCAGAGGTTCATTGTAAGAACGGCAAAATACAACGCCATCTAACGATCAACTGATACCGAAACTATAACTAGTAACATAACCTTCTTGCTACTCGATGGTTCGTTATCTATCTGGTAGATAGCGTGCTTCTGCTTACTCACACAACCAAACATTTTTTATTTTTTGTTAGCTCTTGATATCCTACAAATACTGTTTTTTACAAGTTTTAGACGATACGCGGCAATAATGAATCATACAGACTAAATATACTTGCTTTTATTCTGCTAAAATCGTTTATGTTTCGAGATTTGATCAACTAAATAATGTATGGGGAAGTGCCTCTTCGCAATTACCTTAAGATTAATTTGCATGCAGTGTATGCAACTGTCGAGCGGAGACCAATGTTCTTTACGTTATTGTAATCCTTTTCTCAAAGTTACAAAGAATACGCTTTGAGCCTTATGCCTATAAAAATAATAATAATTATTGACTTCAGTAGGCGTGTAGGCGACAAGGACAAACTCCTGGACAAAAAAACTTTTATTCGTGCTGTAAGATATCTTTTAGAACAAAAAATAATGTGTTTAATATAGGTAACTAATGAGAATTAGATTGTTACTTATTCTCTTACAAGTAATTGTTCATTCGTAATTGACAGTTACGCAGTGTTAATCTTTCGCGCAAAATATTTTGGATTATAAATAACCTACAATAGATTACCCACTCCGCGGTAACAATCACTACATTAATTAAATACGACACAGACAAAGTTATAAACTCGTGCTGTCAACATGACAAAAAAAACTCCAATTAAAATCGGCAACATCATAACCAATTATTTTTGTACCGTTGTTACCTAATTATTACACGTGGCAGGCACAAAAGTACTGTTTACAACGAAATCGTAAATGTGACCCATAGAATAAAACCTAGTAGGTACTTATTAAAACTCAAATTCAAAAATAATCTACGGAAATTAATCTCATAGGAATGGGGATGACATTTTTTTATATTTTTATTTATAAAAAATGTTAATTTCCAAATAGTCCAAATAGTATTACAAAAAGTGTAAAAGCTTAAAAAACTGCCAACTTATAAACGTTTTAAAGTAAGTGTTAGACTAGGACAGCACTATCGTAGAAGTGACGTCCCGACTACGTAACTTCATACTAGCGCCGTACATTGTCCGTACCGCGCGACAATGACAGGAATAATCCCCTCCAAAAACTTTTAAAGCGTGTATCTTCTTCATTTTTACATCGATTTAACAGATTTTTTCGATTATCTATTTGTTACTATATATTTTTACGAAGATTTTTTATAGTAGTCATCATCCCACTTACTTACTTTGAATTTATAGAGTTGGCTCGCGACACCAACAGCGATTTTCTTCTAAATAGCAAAACATAAGTACTTTTAATTTCATATAAAATGGAAAGAAATCGTAATGTCGTAATCAAATTAACATCAAGGTGATGCCATTTTCATTCCTTGACTGTTCATAACAATATTGTTTTAAAAACTTTGAAAAGTTAAACAATTATTATTTATTGTCTCTGCTGATTGCTTGGTTAGTGTATGCATGATCAGCCTATTATGTTCCCACTGCTGGGATACAGGCCTCCTCTCTGTGAGAGGGAGTGGGCCGTAATCCACCACGCGGGCCCAGTGCGGGTTGGTAGACGTCACATGTTTTTGAATGTTTTGTTCTAAGACATGCCGGTTTCCTCACGATGTTTTCCTTCACTGTTTTAAGTGCAGTGGTGATGAAATAATTTTCCTGTCTGCGCTCGAACCTACGACCTACAACTCGTAAGTCGCGGCCGTTACCACTGGGCCACCACTGCTCTAGTTAGTGTATGGTCTAGTGGTAATAAGCAAAAGCTACTGAGAAAGGTCTCTTTAATTCAAATCCTCGAGCAGTATCGTCTCAGCAGCAGTCCGCAATCAAGATATCTGCACGGTTAAAGACAACAGGCTTGCCCCTATTTCAACAGACTGATAGAAAACTGGCGATATACATTTCTGCCTAATTTTAGGGAATTATACCTACATCTTAGATTCGAACTATTGCATGCAAATATTAGGTAGATAACAAGTACCTACTTTAAAATTAACTAAGCAACATTACAAAGTGTTGTTTAATTACTTATTACGAGCTCCAAATTATGAGTTTCCCAAAACTAAACTTAGTTAAAAACAGTTGCGGCAATATTTGTTCGTGGCTGTTGCAAGTTGTTTTAGTGTAGGCGTTTCAGTTTGCCGCATTAATGTGTACATAGTATTATTATGTTTGCTATGTGTTTACTTGGATAATATGTAGGTACTTACTTTATTTAAGGGAACGTGTAAACATGTCTGTGACTTTTTTATTGATTTATTATCGGTTTTTACGACTTTACAAGCAAGATTTATTCATTATTATGTTAGTTTAATATACACATAGCCCTTCATGAATAAATTCCCTAAAACAGGGGCGGATTTAAGGGGGGGGGGGGGCACGGGGGCACGTCCCCCCCCCCCCCCCAGACGGTATTTATTTGTGTACTGTAGAGATCCATCAAGACGTTGCGGCAAAAATGGACGCTAATGAAGTGCTGGACATCTTTAGCAGGAAACATAAAAGAAAACTGTCTTTACTAAACATTTAATTTTTCTATTGTTTTGACACTTTCATAAACCTTCATATACATACTTGAACTTGTAGAAATAAACTTGAAGTATGATACTTCAAGTTTATTCCTAACAGTTATTGTTAATTTCTTGCCCGTCCGCCCCTTGTGCCCTCCCCAGAAAAAAATCCTGGATCCGCCCTTGCCAAAATGCATACAAATCCGAAGCGTCCTTTAGAAGAACAAGACGGTCACACAGACATACAAGAAAAGCGACTTTTATCTAAATTACAAAGATTCCCAAAGAGCTAAGTAAAGTGTGAATATGAACAACTAAACCTAGATATCTGTAATTATTAATACAAATATTCGTAACAATAATTTAGTTTGAAGATATCGGAAACGTATGTAAAGCTCTTAGACAAGCAACCCCAGTTGTATACAGGAAATATGTGGAATTCTGGACCAAGTGAACGCCTTTTTTACGCAACACCTATGAATTAAGGGTGTTTGAACAGCCAGCGAACCTTCTACCGTCATAATTATCTAAAACCACTTATGTAAATTAATTCCTACTCACTGTTTTTTTTTTCACTGTGAATTTATTTAACCAAAAAAAGAAACATTGAAAAGGGACGCGTTAACTTTTCAATCAGGGATAGGGAATAGAGATACTGATGTTACTTTTTAATTAATAAAGTTTTTGTAGCATAAATATTTGCGAACGCTAGTGTTTTTATCGCTCTTACTTTCCATCACTGGCGTGTCTTCTCGACAATGTTAGTAGGCTCTTCTTCCATTCTAAAAAGTACTACTATATAATTACAATACGGATGTCTAATTAAAAGAGGGGTGTCCAGCGCCGCATCAGAAAACACCAGCAACATTTTTTAAGCCTCTTTACTTCTAAAGTTTGCCGCTTGCAAGCCGTAGGCGCTTATGCAAAGGTGCAAAGGTGTTACCATATTAAATGTTATTGGAACTCGTATATCATACCTGTAATATGTTTGAACTATATTTTAGCTGCAGCAGACAGTAAGCCAGTAGGTCAAAATTGCAATTTCAGTAGGCATTTAACAAAAGGATTTCGAATATTAACTGAGGTAGATATACATTGCGTGTAGTGGAGCTTTTTCGGTAGGTAGCCATTTAATTTTTATCTTAGAAGATAATCTTGGCCGTTATCGTAAGTTAGATGAAAATTTACCTAATTGTTACAAAATAATGTCTACGTAATGAAGCAAAAGGAGTATGTGAGAATCGTGGCAGGTGGCGTTCTGTAGTTTCTGCCTACCCTCACGGAAACGTCGTCAGTTTATGTATGTTTAATTGCTAATGTAAAATGTCTAAGAAGGAACACTGGCTACTACAACGTAACATGAGAAATCTGGTTGGGCGTTAAATCAAGTCGCATACATTTGAGGATTCTGTTACTGTGGACCCCCTCACAGTGACAGGTCAATGGGGTTTATATCAGATTTTCACGCCATGCAAGTTTTGCCGCCGAAGCTGTGCCGTAATATTTAAAATTATTTTCTAAAAATATCGGTAAATCATTAACTAATGCTTACCGAAGACACAAGTATGACAGTCTAGTTGTGGACTACGAAAGGTCAATTGAATTAATCTATAGAACATTTCAACACTCCAGAAGTAGGTACTAAACTGTCCTTCACTTACACTAATCACTTAAAACCCTCGAACTATCAGAAGACACATTAAAAAGAACCTTAAGTACACCCTGACATTTTCCACAAGCGTCTAAATTTTACCAAAAAATTTACATAGGTTTCCGTATTTATGTTCACCGGAAGATTCTATTGTCGTTCATTCTACCTGAGGATCGGATAAGGATCTACTTCCTCACGTAATAAGATTAAATAAGTGTTTAGAACTGTTCTTTTTGGGTTCCTCCAGTAATGTTTTTACGTTATTGTAGTTAAAAATTGGACGGGAATAAAATGTAATGTTACAGTTTCAGACTTTTTGTATTTTTACCTTTTTATTGCAATTATTTGCCCCAGATTTAGCTTGAATAATTATAATCAAATGAATTGACAAAACCGTCAAATTGGGAACAAAAAAAAATACATGTCAGCCTTCTGACGCAGCACAAAATAATCCAATGAAAGATGATAGTGACAATTTAATTTTCAATACACCTACAACCCTGTGCGAAAATCGCATTTCAACACTTGAAAATATTTAAAAATCGAATAACACGACCAACTTTAATGCTTAGTGTACAACTCCAAAATAAAATGTTCCCATTTAAAGTTCCGTGTAACTGGTATGTCGCAATTAAAACTAGTAAAACCTGTAAAAAGCTAGTTCCGTAGAAAATGGCGGCGTTATTGCTACTACGGTTGTCATCTGTTGGAACTGCTGGAGGTTGGAACTTTATTAGTGCACTAACACTTATGATCTTAGTTTATATATAACCTGTAGATGGCCGGGTGCTATTTGAATGAGGAAATAAGCTTTGTTGAAGAAGAAGGGTATTTTTATGAAACAAATTTCTAGTTAAACTTGTTGATTTATTTTGTTAAATATCCTAATCCAGACTAATTAAACAGTTATAAAAGCGAAAGTAAGTTTGTTTGTTTGTTATACTTTCACGCCAAAACGGCTGAACGGATTTGGATGAAATTTGGCACACCATGTAGACCATGGCCTAGGTAAAGACATAGGCTACTTTTCATTTTGGGGCTGCTGACTGAATCGCGGGCAACAACTAGTAATTAATAACAACACTAGCCTATTACTGTCCCACTGCAAGGCAAATGCCTCTTCTCATACAGAGAAGGCACGAGCATTGATCACATCGCTTAATGTCGAATTCAAAAACATTGTTTACCCAGCTGTTGCCCACGACTTCGTTTGCGATCCGGGATTAAAGGTAGAAATTGTCCGTATCCAGGTCATAGTCTATACAAGTGCCAAAGGAGATGATCCGAAATGTGTGTAGCCTGGGCCAGGCTTTGTACACTATACTTAAAAATAGGAAAACACATTTAAAACAGTCCTCAACTGTCCAATTACTTTAAAATGGTTTTGTTTGCTGGTAAAACACAAGAATTTGCAACACACAACAAAAACTTGTCATGGCCATAAACTGTCATTTTGATTGAATTATGACGTTTGACATGACGAAAGTGACACTGTTGTGACAGCTGGTTCTCTCTTTTAGGTTCAATGGTCGATCTATGGTCTATTGTCATTGTTTTTTTTATGTAAGAAGCTTACGCCAGGTTAAAAGTCGATAAGAATAATTGTTTAATATCAATGAACAATTTTTTTTTTTTGACTTGGCACATTTTGAAACATCTCCTTTCATCTTAATCCGTTTAGCCGTTTTTTCGGGAAAGCGTAACAAACAAACTTTCTTTCGAAACTTTCTTTCTTATTTAGAGCGTAAAATAAAATATGAAATATTTTAGTATCATTTAGAAATCTTTACACAAAATAATCTTAAAACAAGCACGAAGCACTCACAACAACCAAGCACTGAAACTAAAGTCATTGTTAAAGTTCCATTTTAAGTTAACATGCTAACTATCCTTAGATCTAGGTGGAAGAGAGGACGACTAAGCTCATTTTACTAAATATAGGTAAACACTTTTATTGTGCTGTGACAAATAAAACAAACTTCGACAGCCCTATTCCCGCCCTAGACGAAACAATAAAACAACAGCAAATTGTTACTTTGCTCAACTACTGGCGGCAGTGGTAACCCTGTAAATGAAATGTCGATTATTCTGGTTAGACACGGTTGTTGTTGTAGTACTTACCAAAGTGCTGTTCATGAATTTTAGACTTTTCAGTTATTTAAAAAGCTGTGTAACCTCTTTAATTATATTTCTGGTCAATTTGTAGTAGGGTGTGAGGAATATAAGCAATAGTACTATAATTTTTTTTATACCTTTCGGTATGTGCTGTAAAAATTTCACGGTGAAAACTTAAGTGAAGTGAGATGTCAATACGTGAATCCTTAGCATCTGCATGTCGATACAGTGAAAATCTCACCGTGAAAACGAGCGTGGAGTAAGCTGGATTGACCAAGACGGGATGACACTGGCAGCACACTCCACGCAAGTCTTCACGGTGAGATTGTTACAAAATAGCACTTCTGGTGGGCAGCTCTCACTTTAAGCTTGTTTCATCTTAGTTTTCCCGGTGAAACTTTGGGGACTGGACTCATATCCGACTTGCAGATCCGACGTGAAAAATTTAGATTCATAAAGTCAACAGAGATTATCTTTGTTGACTTTATAAATGTAATTTTTTTAAATATTAGATGATACTTCTAAATCTTAAACATTATTAATCCATTGAAAATGTTTCTGCATTATGTACAGTCAAGAAATAAATATGTTAGGCACCTTATGGTAAATTTTAACTTGCACTTTTATAATTTTTCCGACTACGTCATTGTCAATTTTTCGAAAATGACAGATCGAAATGGTGCACTTCGGATGTAAGAAGGAGTGTTTGAAAATAGGCTAACACTATCGTTCATTGATCGTACCTAACTATTTCAATTTACCAATGTTGTAGTAGGTAAAAGTATCCTACCTAATTCGTGATCAATTTACAAATACTTCAAAACCAAAAAAAATCCTACTAATATCACAAACAAACATTATATTTTTGTGATTCTAGTACCTACTAGTATCACAAAAATGTAACGTTTGTCATGACACAAACGATCCTTCGATTGTGTCATTCTAACCAAAAAAAAACGACCGGATCCAAACAAACAGAAGTAGCTCGACTCGTTTCATAGTTACAACATTTAAATCATCCCAAATTAATAAATAAACAACAAGAAGTAAGTTTCAATGCCCTTGTTATTTGTAGATCTTTGATAATCATTTTTAAATTTACAATGTGGATATATCATTCATAAAGGGAGCCGCAGTGATCAAAGTTGCCGCGTGAGAAAATCCAGTTCGAAACTCAAATTTGAAATTAATTTATGCCGGTTTAATATTGTATCTGTTGTACATGTCTGGCCAGATGGAATGCCACTAAAATAGATTTAATGTTGCTTTTTGTATTGTATTGTAGTTACAACGACAATGTAACTTTTATTTACCTATTGCGTGTCGTGGTTTCGTTGATGGCGAAAATCTGAGTTTTAATTCAGTATTAATTGTTCCTTTTTTTGTGAATTTGTGTAAATATTTTTCGTTTTTGGATTGTGGGCAGACTCTTCATAAAAGTTTAAAGCTCCTTTTGCGTTTAATTGAACTTAACTCCAAATCCTCCCTATACTAAAAAAGCAAAATTAAAAAAATAAATGGCGCGATAGAAGAAACTTACATACTTAACCTTTTTATTCCTGCACTTTTGATTCGCACATACTGTCCCCATATCTCCGTCCGGCAGTGCACAGATCTCTCGCCGAGAGCTCTTTGCGTTTCTATAAATCAGAAGAAATGACGGCGCGTGCGTTAAGCACTCATCGTCCCACTGGGTGGTCGGCTTCACGACGCCTTCACGGCTATTTCACACACTACAAATACAACAAATAAAATGAAGTTCGACACGGAAACAGTGAAACTAAAAGAGAACTCGCACTTTAAGTGCGAATGCGTGAAGAGTCGAGAATTGATGAAGGTATTCATAGAAGGCGTTCTTTGTGCGATTGATGTTCGCGTTTTAGATTTCAAGCTTGATTACCTACGTTTATTTTGCCAATTGAATTTGCAAGCGGATTTTAGGAAAGATTTTACGTCATTCTCATTGTGTAAAGACCAAATATTGATTATCAATTATTATGTTAGCCAAGTACATTTTTTCTTTATATTTATAATTCCTTTAAGACGCTTGAGAAGTTAAATTTCAAGTTCGAACTTTGGGTTTACATGTGATGGAAAATAATGGCGTTTTAAAGTCTTTATGAAAAAAATCTGTGAATAAGAAACAATATGTAGAACATTATTTCTTCTTATTATAAAAAATATAACATCACGCCTTGTTTCCCCAAAGGGTTGGGCAGAGGTGTACCTATAGTACACCCACATTTCGCCAGTTATGTTTAAGTCCCATGTAATAGGGGGCGAGCCTATTGCCATCTACCGGGCACAAATCCAGACTTCGGGCTGCTACTGAGAAATTCCATATAGAAAAACCCAATAACACGTTGCCCGACCTAGGACCCAGGACCTCATGCTCAGCAATAGCGATTGCGACCACTAGACCAACGAGGTAGTCTTCTTATTATTAATTAAAATTAATTAATTTCTCTTCTAGCACATAAGTATTTGGGTGCAAAGCATTTATACTCTGTTGATTTCAAATCCTGCCACGGCACTTTAACTGACAAATCGATTCTAGATCTCATCGGGGATGTACTTTAAATACGTTATTTATAATGTCCTGCACATTCGGTATATGTATAATGCATTCCTGTAATACCTAATAATGGGACCAGCAGAAAGCTAAAATGTAAGAGCGAATAAATTTAATATAATATATTTTCAAGCAACGTATGAATTCGGATATGCTCGATTAGTTTCTGATGCGTATAGAGCCCTCAATCATAAACTCTTTGAAATACAGAACGCTCTCAAACAAAGTTTTGGTAGATTGATCTTGAACAACGCAACCAGAATCATTAAGACAGAGTTTTAAACTTTCACAGAAAAAATTCAGTGCGAAATGAAAGTAAATAGAAGAAAAATTCACAAAACAATGCAGCTGCGGTTTTGCTACAAGATTTTACACAGAACACCTAAAATTCTGTTCTTCCGTCTGGTTTGAGCTATCATACTGCGAATGAGATCCTGGCTAGTTCGTTCTGCAGACGCTAATTTTTAATTTCTTTTCTCTTCTTTATACTTATTTAAATGCCGTCCGCACGTAGCACGAACTACTTGAAGCATAATTGCAAAAGTTCGGCGCCATATTTTTATTGCAATACAAACTCATAAAGTCGACAAGCTACGAGTCGTATTTCAGTAAATATAAAAGCAATACTTCATTACAGCAGGCTTCCAGAAATTGTTGAAGTTTATTTCGTAATACAAAATCGGAACCAACGATATTGCAAAATGTTAATTACTCCTTGTAATAATGCAAACTTTAATCAAAATTGGCGTCTGCTACAACTCGATTTAACAACAAAAAAGTAGAAAAATTTACACGAACGAAACGAACTCGACTTCACCTCCAATTGAAGAGTAAACGAAGCACAAAAGTAAGGTACGAAAACACAATAACATTTTTTAAGGTAAACGGAACAGGAACACAACAGCTTAAAACAATTTGCTGAAGGTGCCACTTGAAAGTGTTAACTGAATTTGAAAATGTTAAGATGCCTTTACAGCGAAGTTACCGGGGACCATGTTGGTGGAATGTTTGCTGTTCACATTGTGTTGGTATCAAATAACAATAGTGTGTGAGAAATATGTGTCGGTGGTGCCTTCCTCTTGTTTATTTGTTTGTTTGGCATCTCGCAGGTCAACCTATTGGGTTGTCGTCTGCTTAAGCGGACTTGCCTGTGGTTGCCCTAATAAATTAAGGCCTCCAGCCAGGACTTAAACTTAAATGCTAACTAAAAACTAAGCGGCTACACGCTAAGGGCACCCCCTGTGGGGTACGAACCTCGGCTTCGGGCGTCGCTGGAAGAGGGCAGCAAATGACTAGCTGGATCAGGATTGGTGTTATTTTGGGACGAATTTAAAGCTACAGGCTCAGCGACGCAGGCTGGCTCGAGCAAGGGTCGGGAGGGTCTTTCCTCTTGCTTTTCTTCGTGTATTAAATGTAGGCCACTTTGTCATTTTGCCAACAATATTTTAGTATCACTAAGGTTTTTTTTTTTGGCAACTGAGCCGATGTCGACTATTCTGCCGGCGTCGTGAAGATGAGCCGTCTTAACTTTGCACTTTGTGGTAGAATGTTAGAAGCTTAAAAGAAAATACATCACATGAGTTTATTAGTACTGCCTCTGTCTGTAACGATTGCAAGTGACAGATTAAGGTAAACACAAAAAACAAAAGTGAATACCAGTGTTGATAACAATGTCACGTTCAGTTTGGAGGCACCCTAACAATTAGAGCATTGGGTTGTTCGAATTGAGTCAAACAAACGAAACTCATCAACAAGATTCTATCGTAGAGTTTAAGAGCAATTTTTCTCTTAAAGCCAAACAAATGAGGCGCCATTAGATGGAGTGAGAGAGCTTAATCTATTTCTGACGAGTTCAGTGACGCCGACAAAGACAAATCGACGTTAGCCTACCCACACGGCGCGCAAAGGCGTTCCACTTCTGTTTCAATTCCACTTTTATTTGCGGATTAACTTCTTATTAGTCATTGTGCCGGTACGACTCCCGGACCACGATCACGAGCCTTATGAATGGCTCAATTATTTTGCAGACTCAGTACGCATTCTGCCGAATTTAAACTGTATAAACGCTAAGCTTGAATTATTTAACCCTCAGATCTGTTATCTTAAGCTCACCCCTCTTCGTTTCGCTTGATAATCATAAACATGTTAATTGTTACAAAAAGTTAATAAAGAAGTACCGTTTGTTAAACACGTGTACGTCTTTAGTAGCTCATGTAACAGGGTATTAATACACTGACAACATATTTATACTCTTTCCATGACAGATATAATGGTCTCAATAAATTGTACGTGATTAAATATTCACTGTTGAACTAACATAGAAATATATTTTCGTCCTATTCAAATATTAATTTATCCGACCATAAATTTCCATTGTGTTCTAAACTTAAATTTTCTTGTTTACCGAAGTGATATTGTTGTAAACTTATTTCCCACTAACCCGTATCGGTCACATTAGTGTGTTCAAAAATTAGATTTAAACCGACTTTTTGTCTGCTCTTATTAAAGTGAACGGTGTTATGTGGAAAATAGCCAGCTCGATTGTGCCGTGGTAGTTCAATTCAGACTTTACGGTTAAAACAATAAGCTATAGAGTTCTATAATTGTGTTGGGTGATTCAAACGGTGACGAGCAAAAATAAAATATAAAAGGGCGTAGTGGCGCGTATTTCAGAAACGACAAGTTGAAGAATGTCGAAATGTGTCATCTGTCAGTCGGCATTTAAAACGATATGTTATTCTGAAAGTGTCGCCCCACGTCCGCGTTCGTCGTGTATCTTAATAGTTAAGCAGCTGTCTCGTTGTAAAGATTAGACATTTTCTTAGAAGCCAATGAAAATTCCGTAGTCTTTAATGCGTTTTTCGACTTAAAACGAAACATAAATTATTAAAAAATAGTGTTAACTGTATCGGGACTCAAGTGATTTTAAGATGGTGTCTCCTTAAATTGATGACCCGCCTAATATAACTAATGCCACCACATGCGTGGTTGTAATACAGAAATAAACAATTTAATGCATGTCTTATTTAGGTCATTTTTATGACAGAAAATCTATTCATGACTGTTTATGTATGCCTGCAGATTACAGGTTCATGTTGCTTCGCAAACGACTTAAAAAAAAATAAAAAATTGTGTATTTTTCAATTTAAATACTTTAACATTAAGAACGGCTGGCAGTCCTTATCGTTCACAAAAATATCTTCCGGCTGCAGACGACAAAGACAAACAAAATTTACGTCGTCATACAAAATAATAGCCAATGGAATTGCAAAACTGTAAAATGCATACCCAGTTTCCGTCGAAAATGTCCCAATATTTCTTCACTTTGTAAAGTGGTGTTTTTGCAAAGCAAAGTCATGCTCAAAGTGACCACTTCCAGCTTCAATGGAAAGTATTATGTCGCACGCTCAGCAGTTGTGCACTTGAAATACCTAGGCCGCTACCTTAGTGGTAGAATGAGCGAGGAAATAATTGTTTTTATAAATAAAATGGGTTCACTTAGAAGATTGTCTGGGAAGCACGGATAAAGAAAGTAAAGGTAAGTAGATTTCAGAACAAATAGCAATGACCACAGGATAATGATGGTCGCTGAACGCAAGAAAACTAGACGTAAATATTATTCTTTAAATGTAGGCCCTCCTCTAAAAACAATAATGTTGTGTTTTCTCAATTGTATTAAAACAAACAAGGTTAGGTTTTCAATATTAGCTAAGTGCCAATTTCACCAATGAAACTGAACGCGATCAGCACATCTAAACTGCGTTCAAGATCAATATTCTGTCAGTGTCAATATTCCACAGAAAAAAGACACACACAAGCACTGATCGTGTTCAGTTTCATTGGTGAAATTCGGCCGAAATCATAAACCTAAATCACGAATCCACATACATAGAATCTACAAAAATAAAACAGAAAAATTGTATTACCGAAAAAATACGCCTACAATTTTCATCTCGGCACTGTAACCTAACCCGTTGTTGGTGAGCAATAACGATTTTCCGCAAACTCCGGCAGGTAATAGCTGTTGGCCTGTTGCGATGTTATATCGAGTGCATCGTGATTCCACCTCGTTATATTTGCTGTCGAGAAAAAATGCCTGTTTTATTTAAATACTTTGTACTTTCTGTGTAAGACCGTCCCAGACTTTAAGGGTGGTACTGGCGGAATAGTTTAACGGACGCGTCGGTACTTCTTCCTGTGTTGTTTAATGAGTTTTCTATCAAGAATACCTACCGAGCTCAGAGAGCTGATTGCTGTGTGGCTTTATTGCAAAAAAGAAGCTTGAAACAAGAATGTGTCGACTCCAGGGGTCTATTATTGATAGTTAGAATCAGGTAAACGGATTAATAGATAGCAGCATAGAACAAAATCGCGCTTTTGGTTTACAGTTTCAGGGCGTTTCGTTCGTCCGGTCTAATTTCTATAAACTAAGGAAACATAATACCTTTGGTACAAACACACCAGTGGACATAGGAGAAGGTATAATTTTCCACCATCAGGATAGCTTCTCACGAATCCGAATAACAAAAGTTTTATGAGCATAAGTGTTTTCAGCATGTGCTTTGGTTGGGTCTATAAGGACGATATTTGGAAGTGGCCATTTACTTCGAATGGTAAACATTAGCATACCACCGTCCCAGACGTTCAGGGGTGGCACTGGAAAAATAGTTTTACAGCAGCGTATATTAAACAAGATTTTTAAAGCAAGATGCGAAAGTTTGTGCAGTTTAGGTTTTCGCCATCCGCGCCGTGTTTATTACAAAGTTTTAAGGGGATGGGTTACAGGTGGATTTGTCATGCTATATCGTAGGTTATATATAATAAGTATGTACTGATTTAGTGCTTCTAGTCTTGTCATCTGCACGACATTGCTCACACTACATCTTCATCATCATCATTATCATCACACCTTTCTTTTTTCCTCCGGGGGGGGGGACAAAAGACAATTTGGTTGAGGTAAATTTTTAAGCCGCAGGAAACCGCTGAATGTGAGAAGCACAGAACCGGTCGATGCGGCGACGCTTGGAGGAGTCTTGGTCCAGAAGTGAACGTCTTTTTGCTGAAATTGTGCATATAATGAATAATCAGCCTATAACGTTTCCATTACTGGGACACAGGCGTCGTCTCGGTGAGAGGGAGTGGGCCGTAATCCACCACGCGGACCCAGTGTGTGTTGGTAAATGTTTTAGAATGTTTGGTTCTAGGACCAAAAATTTGGTTGGTTGGAAATGTGGATGTACTATAGGTACACCTCTGCCTAACCCTTCTGGGAATACAGGAGTGATGTTATGTAATGTGTATGTTGACATGCTGGTTTCCTCACGATGTTTACATTCAACGTTTTGAGAGTAGTGGTGATGAAATAATTTACACAAAACTTCTTTACTGTCTGGGTTCAAACCTTCGACCTACAACACGTAAGTCGCAGCTGTTACCACAGGACTACCTTCAAACACAATGATAATATAAATGTTCACTAAATTTTCAGTCAAGTCCACTTCGACCATAGCAGCACGCGTAGAAACCACCTGACCCATGACCACAATCATCACCAAAGAAACGAGTATTGTAGACGTACGAATGTATTTACCGAGTTTTCTTGCTATGCGTTCGAGTGACCTTGAAACTCCATATCAACTTTTTATGATCGACTTTAATTTTTGGTGTGAAAATTTGCTGTTTGCGGAAGTGCGCAAATGTAACACACGCAAAACATTGTGCTTATAGATGCATGCAACGGTACAGGAGTATTTAAAGTTTTGTAAAGTAACGAAAACAACAAAAACTTGTTTTCGTAAAATAAACGTCAGTAAAAGTTGGAATATTGAAGGTCAAAATCACAACTTTTACTGAAAGGTCTCCAGCTATGGTCCAGTACAAAAATAGAAACGCAATAACGGGGTAAACAAGTGATTCTCGACTTCGTTAAGTGTCAATTGAAACCCGTTATAGGGGCTACTAGCTGAATGAAAATAGTCGCAAGGGTCGATCGATGGTCTCTGTCGGTTCTTGTATGGGTGAACATCCATTACATATCGAAAGTGCCCGGCTGTCATTCGTAGATATATAACAGTCGACAGACGACAGTCGTTACAGCTAGTCAGAAGCCCGGAAGTTTGACAACCAGTGTTACCCAGTAACTCGGTTGTGGGGGAAAGTTAGGCAGTCGCTCCATGTTAAATACTGGTAATGAGCTGCATCTGGGTTAGACCGGAAACCGACCCCAACTGTAACGGTTAGGGCTTTGCAGGCAGGCTGCGCAGACCAGTAGTTAGTATAGTATTGAATCACTGAGAGAACAAATATATTCAGTATACATGTTTGGAAGGTTGGAAGGACACTGTTTATTCTGAGCCCTGACACACCTTAGTTAACAGGAAGGGTCCTTGGGTCACTTGGGGCGGCGGAGACTGCCAGCTGTGGCAGCAGATGCACAGCACGTGGCAGGTAAGGCCTACGAAGGGGCCACAGTTAGGGTGCGTTGCGGTCGACGCCGTAGGATGCCGGTAGCGCACAGAACAGCCACGCCTCTAGTGCAGCTTCGGAGCGTGCCGTATGGAGCAGCGTGCCGATTAGAGTAGCAAGCCCGCAGCCGGGACGTAGAACCCCTAATTGGGGTACAAAGAATCCTGAGGTCGGGAACGGCTTAGTTCGCTATGCAAGCAGAAGTAAAAATGGCCAAGTGTTCTTAGAAAATTAGTGTAGTTCCCTCATTTTAGTGATGTGCGTAGCAACTTACTTATTGTGAATTATTTAGATCACTCGACTATTTAGCGCTGAGACTTCTCACAACGCTAATATCATAATTGGGAGAACGCAAGGCAGATTGATAAACTTCTTGGTGCCTATTTCACCAATGTTAATGAACGCGTTCAGCATATCTTAAACGCGTTCAAGAGCTCTGAGTGTCAATATTCCATAGAAAATAATGACACTGATAGCTCTTAAACGTAGTTTATGTGCTGATCGCATTCCGTTTCATTGGAGAAATCTACCCTTATTGTGTATGAAAATATTGCCATAAACTTAACGTTTTATAGTAATAAACAGATCTTATGGAATCCTCACTATGAAATCTACATTAAACGACTGGAAAGTGTATAAACATGTTTTCTATAGGTACCATCTTTGCTACAGAGACCGTCTAGGAAAAAATCAGGAGCTACGACTTGAGACTACAACATTATAAAATGTCCTCGTTGGTAGATATAAGGGTTCTAGATCTCACGCTGTTCAATGGGGTTGTTGATTGAAGCGAGCTTCTTGGAAAGCTGCAGATAAGTGCACCATCTCGCTTGCCGCGGAAATGTAACTATAACCTTTTCTATGTGACGGGATCCAAAAGAAACCTCGGACACTTCGCCGTTTTGCCAAGGCTCTGCAGGCAGTATAACGAAGTATCGAAGCGTAATGAATTGGACATTACATGCAACTAAATTATCAAATTTCAAAAAGGATAAAAAAGTCATAGTATCTAAGTAAGATATAAAAATAATATTTTGTTATTTTGGTATGTTGTCATTAATGGTCATTCTTTATTTCTTATTATTCATTTATATTTTAGCTTTCTTTGTTTCCGTATAATTATCGTGGTATGTATATTGGTTTATTTAAAAAAAAAACCTTGTCAAACTTATCGTACATACCTTGATTATAAGTAAATGTTGTGGTCTCCTATAATTTGAAGCACACACTTTTATTTGTCCCTGTTCTATGTATACTTGCATGTAATAGTGTAAGCTCTGTTGGAGATCGAATAAAACAAATAAATATTAATAGATATTTATTTGTTTTATTATCGGCTTTAAAGTTACCAATAAAATAATTTTGGTGGAAGAACAAGTTGTGAAGCAAACTGTTTGGAGTTCAACAAAGGTCTGACAAGGGACCAACAACGCCTCACTGTTGGTAACTTTTGAAGATTAGGTTACGTAACTCTTCTTAAAGTTTAGTTTGATAAGGCGCCTTTTAAATTGTAACACCTTATTTAGAGGTATTAACCTGTTAGGAAATATAGTTTTGTAAGCTTTAATTATTTCAGCCGAAGTCGTATTTCAAATATGAGAAACAATTGAGTAATGCTGAAACTATCGGATTCAATGCATTCTGGAAAGGAAACGGACTAGCGTAAAGTTTCTTACGAATACGACCACACTGGTAAGGTTCTAGAATTACTAGGTTTGTTCTTTTTGGTAGGAACATATAGCATAGATATAAGAAAGAAGGAGATATGCCTGGTAGTTGAAAATTTTATCGAAAACCGGTGTCTGTACGATATCACGCACACATTCGCAATTCATAAATCAGAACGTACAACACAATTTATAAACCTTATCCTTTCAAATACAGCGTGCATTCACGGTGCACCGGACAACTTACTCACACGAATACATCGGTAGCTGTTGCTGTTTTTTACATATAATTTCTATAGATACTAATAAGCTTCCAGGTAGGTACAAACACAACATTGGCATGATTGATGAAACGATTTTTATCCAAGATTGAGAGCAGGTTAAGCAATCTGCTCTCAATCTTGGATAAAAATCGTTTTCCAAAAGGTATTTGGTCTATCTAAAAAGGCGAGATTAAAACGATTAAAATTACTTTCCAATGCCATTACTTTTATACAGCAGGTATTAAAATTTCATGACGCTTAAATTCAGAGCCGTTATGAACACCAACGATTTTTTGTATAAAGCACTATTCATAAAGAACAGCTAAAACACTGGTTTAAGTCAAAAGACAATTGCCCATTTGATCCCAAATTCAACCGACGTAAGAAGTTTTTATTCGGAACTTTTTCGAAGTAAAGACCAAGATGTTAACGGGGCTTGTCTAAGTCCTATCAGGTCTCGACGTCAGTGGTCGAAGTTCAGGATTTCAGCTATTTATTGCAATCCTTGGGGATTCGGGAATTTACGCGTCGAACGATAAAAGACCGTAGTTTTATAGGGATATGCGGTAAGTTCCCGCTATCACGCCATTACACCAACTAACTCTATTTTATAGGGCCTAAAGAACTTTTTCTCAGCCATTACATTTTAAGATTCTCAATTCTGTTATCTAAATAGTAGTTGAAAATAATGGCGTAGATTTACTTTGAGCTCTTTCTTTAGTTAAGTTTATTTCGTTTAGTTTAATTGGTCTGAATTTAGCAGCAGATTATTGCACCATCTTCGAGATTTAAGCTACACACGAGAATAATAAATCAGACTGTTAAAACTAAGTCTAAGTAGTCTAAGAATTTTATTAAAGGACGTCAGTAGTGAGAGCAGCGGTGGCCCAGTGGTAACGACAGCGTCTTACGAGTTGTAGGTCGTAGGTTCAAACCCCAACAGGCGCTTAACTTTGTGTAGATTATTTCATCACCAATGCTCTCAAAACGGTGAAGGTAAACATCGTGAGGAAACCGGCATGTCTTCTACAAACCCACACTGGGCATGCGTGGTGGATTGCGGCCTACTCAGAGAGGAGGCCTGTGTCCCAGCAGTGGGAACATAACAGGCTGATTATGCAAAGAAAGTACTATAGGCTCTTCGTGAAATAACACTTAAAAAACTTACGTCACTTCCATACCTGCATAAGCGCATTTAAGTAAGACGTTATGTCGGTATTTATTAGAAACTTCACGATTTCGTCTGCGTCAAGGATGTCTATGTTAGGGTACGATGGAACTGACATACGCATTGTGGTCATAAAATAAGAAGAAAATAGGATACCTATTTCCTTACCAAAGTCATTGTCTAGCTGTGTGCGAAATTTAATCTAAATCCAATCAGCCGTTTTAGTGTAAAAGCGTAACAAACAAACTTACTTTCACATTTATAATATAAGTTAAGAATATTGTTACTCAATAAATTTTGCAAAGTGGTTGTAAAAGCAGCCGTCGTCTTGAGATATTAAAATCCTATCAAAAACTATGAGTTTAATTTTATTGACACACAAAACTTTGACTTTTCTAGACGGCCGATTATAATAGCTTAATCTTTCACGTTATTTTTGAAATATTGCTCAATCGGTATAAAAGACTTACGATATTTTAGTGGTGGTAAGTCTGTAGTAGATACTGCACATAGGTACTACCCTAGGACGGATATTGGACGGTATTCAGAAAAGGATGTGGGATAAGACTTTTAAGACAAAGGAATTATTTGAGCAACTTTCCATGAGCATGGAAAGACACCACTAGATGCAGAAAAAATTAGGATGTGACTAATGGCAGGAAGGTTAAGATCTAGCACAGGGACTAACATATTAATACATAACATTTTACTTAATAGATAACCGCTAGGTACGTTGTTAACTTTACAGGTACGTTGTTAACTGAACAGCCGATCCCAGCTCCGCTCAGCTCCTCTATCAGATCATTCACATAAAGGTTAAATAATATGGGTGATGTTAATCCGCCCTGTCTTACGCCCGTTCCGAGAACATAATCACAAGACACGGCTTCCCCCCACTTTACTGCGTTAGCTTGGCCTTCATACCAATACTTCATGATGTAGTCAATGTCATGTGGTATACCGGTTTTGAACATCTATAATCTAGATAGTTGAAAGATGGAAAAGACGATCGCTTAATAAGAGATAAAATTCAAGCTCGTAAAAATACGCTTTTATCACGCACTAAAAATTTAGAGGCGTTTGACTATTCTTGCATTTTTATTTCACAATTTTAATTATTTTTTAAGCAGCCTTGCCTATGTTGCAAAGTCAGTTTCTTTTTTATTTTCGTATCTGCTTCCAACCTATCTTAATAGCAATATTTTAAGTTTTTTTTTATTGTTTACAAAAACTACAAACAAAAATCCTATCCATATACAAAATCCATTTCCACACTGTCATATTTAAAGTTCATTTTTGCATTGAAATTCTTTGCGAAGTTTCCTCAAGTCACAACCGCAACATGAAATCGATTCCACGAACTATTCCTTACACGATTGAGTAGCTTGTAACGAGCTTAAGCTGAACGTATTGAAATATGGGGCAACGTAAGATTTAAATTTACTGAATTTGGACTAGTCTTTCCAGGAAACTTGGCCCTAGGAGTATTTTCATGACTTAATTTAGGTGGAATATGAGATTTTAAATGTAGGACCAACGTTTTAATAATCTGTGATTTGTTGTGTTTAGGGGTATCACGTTACGCAGAAACTGGGTTGTAAAATACTGGCTGGAAGCGGACCCCAAAATAGTTTTGAAAACGTTAGGTAGATGATGATGTGTTCTGTATTTGAAAGACGCCTAGAATCAATTCTATTTAAATGAAAATGTTGACGTTCAAAAGGGCCTTTTAGTGCCTATTTGAAATAAATGCATTGATTTTAACTTTGAAAACTCAAAGCTTATTTTTAACCTACGATCTTGCATTTTAGGAAAACCTCTTGAAATTAAGAACAGAAGTTTAGGGTCAGCTAATTCTTTAGCTGTATCTGTCAATGAATTAAATGACGTAAAAGATCAAATATCCTTTGTACAACGAGGAAAGTTGTCGTTAACACAACATACACGCGTAATGTGTAGAAGTTTATAAACATGGAAAGGAAATATTTGCAACATAGTAATGAGTGTGCTAATAATGAAATAAAAACATGTTGTTTGTTTTGCCGATGAGCACACAAAGGGCTAACAACGGCAGCTAATAAATTGCGCGTCACGCCACGCACGCGTCTTAGAACTTAGGGATGTACCACAGGATAACAAAGAATACTAGTATACTGATGAAGACTTTATATGACATATCTTTTTTTGCGGTTCTTTGCTATATAAAATGTCAATATAGAAGAAGATACAGAAAACCGATAATTAAATAAGATGATTTTTTGTAATTGTACTGAAAAGGTCACCTCATGATTTATTTTTCCTTTCATCGTTCAAAAACTATGTTTTGGTATAGGTATATACATAGCAACTAAAACTAATAGACTCTCGAAAAGAATAGCATCAACAAATCGATAAAGAAACATGTAAAAAAAACTCTGACATAGTTTTCAGAATCTTATAATAATAATAGTCTTTCAGTAATTGATTTTCAGAAATATCTCATTTCTAGCTGCGCTCCGCGGTTTCACCCGCGTAGGTCTCGATCGCGTGGGAATATCTGGTCTACCCATGTCTAAAATTTGATCTAAATCCATTAAGCCGTTTTAGCCTGGCAGTTTGAGTGCTGTATGCGGCCTACCCAAATGTCCTTTCTTTGTATTGTTCGTCAAATCGTTGAGCTCCTTAGTTCTGAGTTGAGCTGCACGATGATTGACAAATGCGTGCACTGTTGGACAATTTCACTCAAATCTGTGTGGTTCTTTCCTCAAAAGACAATTTCAGAACCCAGTCTACATGGTCCTCAAACGATCTGGTCAAGATATTTTCGGATTTTTATGAAAAGAAAATTTATGAAAATTCATGAAAATTTTAATTTTCTTAATGTGAATGTGAAGGATTTGTTGTTTTTATTTTTTAGAATGCGTTTGTTTTAATCATGGTCTGGCAGTTTGATTAATTAATACGGCCTACCCAAATGACTTTTCTTTGGTAATGTTCGTCGAATCGTTCAGCTCTTTAAGTTCTGTGTTGAGCTGCATGATAACTGACAAATGCGTGCACTGACTGGACAGGTCCTCTCATTATGTGTTGTTCTGTCCTCAAAAGACCATTTCAGACACCAATCTAGATTATGTCTGGACTGGAGTTTGTTTCGGCCTTTCTTCTCAGAGCAGTAAGATAGGAAACGCCGATCTCATACAGTTTTTAAAATATGATTGACGTGTTAAAAGTGTTTGTACAAACATACTTACATAAATCATTTATCAGTATCATTCGCGTGAAAGCGACGTAATAAACAAACAGACTTACCTTCGCACATATAATGCTTTCAATTCCGTAAACAGGGACACCTTGTTGGCAGAAGTTCAAAAAGAAATACCCAAAATTTACAGTTTTCTATATCAATGTTACAGGTACCCCTCTAAATTACTTTATAAAGACAACCTTTTGAAATCAGCTGTTGGTTGCCAGCAGGGTTATCCTCTTGGGCCAGTCATTTTTAGTTTGGCAATAAATCCAATCATTCGACAGCTAAATTCAAAATTCAACGTATGGTATTTGGATTACGGCACCCTAGGAGGTGATGTAGACACAGTCATAAAAGACTTAACTTTTTTAAAAGAAAAACTTTTCAAAATGTGAAATTTATCTTCCCGAAACCACTGACAGACAGACTGCCTTAGCAAAATTTTGTACCGTAGCACCAAATATCAAAATTACGGAAAGAGACTCTCTTCACCTCCTAGGGTCCCCAATTTTTGACGAATCCTTTCCAACGTTCATTGAAGAAAAAATAAAAAAATTCAATGATGTCTCGGAAAGACTTTTCAAAATTAACATTCATTCGGCCTTCACACTCATTCGATACTGTTGTTTTGGACCAAAATTTACATATAACCTTCGCTCCACCCATCTGTGGAAACATCCACAACTTTTAGAAAAAGTAGACCAAATTATTAGAAACACACTAACTTCGATCCTAAATGTGGCCCTGGACGACCGAGCGTGGCAGCAAGCCACACTTCCCATTCGCCTGGGAGGTCTCGGCGTCCGCAAAATTTCAAGTATTAGTTTAGCGGCCTTCCTCTCCTCGGTCCACAGTACTGACCGCTGTCACCGCCGGTATACCTGCGGTTTTAGAACCAAACGGTTTGGTACGTGACGATGGAAAGAGACCAGACGGTATGACGTTGTTGCCTTGGAAGATGGGTAGGCCTCTAGTGTGGGACGCAACCTGTGTCGATACCCTTGCTCCATCTCATGTTCCTAGCACGGCGAGCTGTGCTGGCGCTGCTGCTGCGGCTGCTGAGACCTTCAAGCGGCGCAAATAACCTTATGGGTAACTACAGTTTTGAGCCGTTTGGGGTCGAAACGCTCGGGTCATGGGGCCCGCACCGTCTAAAAAGGAGACGCGCACTCGCGCGTCTCCTTTTTAGACAAATTTCTCACCGACTAGTCGACACATCACGTGACCAGAGGGCTGGATTGTTCTTTGGCCAAAGAATTAGCATTGCCATTCAGCGTGGCAATGCTGCCAGTCTTCTGGGCACGTTTCCAGATGACAGCGATGCGGACTTCGGATGACGAGTACTTCGACGCCTGAGTGTTTTATATTAATTTGTACAGTTAGTAATTTAATTTAGTTATATATATGTTGTTAGGTTTTAATTAATATCTCTTATATACAAATAAATTAAATTTCGCACATATTAGTTAGGATTTAAACTTTAAACTAACTTTCCTGCCAACCCTGAAGTCTATTCGTAACAATGGCTGAAACAACAATTTTAGCAACGTTACTAGCAACAATACACACGCAGCGGAGGGGGGGCAATGACCTTATGTATGAATCTCTCGCATGAAAATTATCTTTAGTACTGGAAACGTCTAAACAATTTCTTATTTCAGTGCATAATACATTCACTAAAATGATATATAGTTTAATCGCAAATCAGTGCTTATGAAACATTCATGATTTTTCTTAGGCATAGTCATGGAAATTCATTGTTAATCAAATTGATACCTTACGTCAATCAGTCGTTTTATAGACATTTCATACAACTGCCAAGGAATGATAGTGGTGATTTGAATAAGCGATAGGCCCGCGACGATATGTTTTTCGCGCACTGAATTTTCGATCCGCTGAACAGCGCCGCGAGTAAAAATCATATAGTGCACTTTTTTGACGATCTGGGATGCGTTCTCAATGATTGGCTCAATACCGAGGGTTGAAAATAAAGTACTCGATATAAAATGGTCGCGTAACAAAAAGTAAAGTTGGTAGACAATTTGCTTAGATTAATATCCCTAACTTTGCGTTTCTACTTATTATAATTCAAATAAGATTGTATTTTTAGACACATTATCCGTAGGATCCACATTTCATTTTGATTTTTATTGTTAGTATCTGAGTTCTGTATTTATCTCACAAACTTTTGAGTTGGTGATATGTTAATGTATCACTGTTATGATTCCCGACTGTGTCTTGACTTACTTCAACAACACATTATCCCTGAAATGTCATGTTACTGGCTTTGCAGCAATACTAATCAAACTTGAAAACGGCCTTTTTATAAAAGTCATTAATACTTGTGCCATCAGTGTGTGCTTGCAAGTCTTGAGCTAGATCCAACATTCTTCAAAGTTTTTTTTTGGGTGAGAAATCATCAAATGACTTCTCCCGCTCTGAGTGGAGCGGGAAGGCGTGTCAGATTTTTACTGACGAAAACTTACCCGTGTTCCTTCAGTTGCATGAGCCAGGGAAACGGTATCTCTTTCAAACAACCCGCAACCTGGCTGGTCAGGGGTGACAGTAAACTTTATTCATCAATAATTTTGTATGTCGAGCTAACAAGAAGTTGAGGAGGATTTACGGAACGAACACGCAGCTTGCGGTAGGAGTAAACTTATAGAAATCGTCAAGTTACATAGACAGGATGATAGGTTTACCGACCAGGGTTGGCAGGTCATAATAGTTAACAGAAAATATTAAATAAACGTTAAAATTTGTAGTAACAAGAGTTAAGACCGTCACAGGTTTATCTCTATTTTTTTTATTTTAAATATGCCCGTCATTTTTTAAATACTTAGCAAAGATGATTTAAATATTTTTACGGGACACTGTATATATTAGAAAGAGACTGAGAGAGAAAGAGATATGTCAAGTAATGATGGCAACATTGTCCTTCCTAGTTTTATTGGCAACTTCTCTTGTGTTTGTGTTATGCCCATAAATCTTCAAGATAGTATTCACGGTTTTTGAGGGTGCTGAAGCCGGCTGGTCAAAATGTTAATCCAATATGCTGGCTGTGAGAAATTTTTCATCATGTGTTGCCCGTTTTCATGGTTTTCGAGAGTGCTATAGTCGAAAATGAAGCAAATCACTTTCGGAGTTGAAGAAAAAGGGGGGGTTTCCTGAGCGGGGTTCCCCGAACAAGTTCGTTCTTTTTGGCAGTGTGTGTGGTTTTATGTGTTTGTCTGTCTGTTTTTAACGTCGTTAAAAACCTATTATTTCGTAAGTAGTTTTTTGTTAGTTCAGCTGACCCTTGACCTATGTACGTTGTAAGTACCTTCATTGTATGTATATACGTATGTACTTAACGAATACAGCACCTGTGTGTTTGTGTAGTACCTGGTAATATTAGCTAATTAATTTGTATTTGAGTAACCAAGTTAAGAATGACCTGTTTTCAGTGGTTGCTGTAAGTACTCATCTAAAGCTATGAGTTTTTCTGCAAATATCTTGACAATATCTTTTAATAGCTAAAATCAATAACACTAATATTGCTTTAAAAGCTCACAATATCAACCTATACATATATTTCTAAATAAATTGGTTCTCTCTAAAATATTTACAGTGTCGACTTTCTTTGTCAATCTTGGTAATGCTATGTTCTTTCAATAATGGCGTTCAATTTGAGCAGATTTTCATTAAGAAAATTTAGTTTTAAACGTGAGACTAACACTATATATTTTTGTGATCATCTCAATCAGCCTATAACGTTCCTACTGCTGGGACACAAACCACCATGCGGTCCCAGTGCGGGCTGACGGATGTCACATGTCGTTGATTTTTTGATTCTATGAACATGCCGGTTCCATTACGATGTTTTTCTTCACCGTTGTGAGAGCAGTGGTGATGAAATAAAATACCCAAAGTAAAAATGTAAATTCACAACCATACACTCTCGTAAGTCGGGGCCAATACCACTGGGCCACTTCTGCTCACCTTACAGGGAATTTACTAATCTCAGTCTTATTCGCATCATATACTACTAAACAAAACATACACCCAAATAAACCGATAAAAAACATTCATCTAAATCCCTTTAAATGCAATTCGTTTCGCTTCCACAAATACATACCATCACGAAAATTTACTTTGATCGATCTTTTATTTTTGATCACAAATTAGAAGCACAGGGATTAGCCTTCTAAGCGACACGCAACGGTTCAAAAAAGGAGTAAAGTGTTGCCAGAGCTGGGACAAATAAAGTATGAGAGAACAATGCGACGAGTCAGTGTATAATTTTAGCCCCGACGTACTCGGCGCGACGTTGTGCTACTTACATAGATGTGCAGTTCCTGGAAGCGGCTGCTGAGTCTTTTGTAGGATTGAAGCTTGGATGAGGTTATTAATAGTTCACTGACATTTTGTTTTACAGTTTTTTTGCCATTGATAAGTCTTTCAGTGATTCTAGGTCTGTTAAGTTTCTGTTTTCTGGTTTGTTGTAAAACGCCAAGATCTGTTTAATTTTTTTTGAAATTTTCCCCTAAAAATATTGATATTACACTTTGAGTTATTTAAACAATTCGTAGATAACAAAGTGCAATGTTGAGTACATTGTTGGACTCTTATTTAGGTTGAAGGTTACCCAAACCCAATGTCAACCAGATCCTTTCCCGAAAAAAAAAAAACTGACGTTCCCTTTTTAAATATTCAACGATTCCAGTAAATTTTTCACGTGTACCGTTTCCCGCTATCTTTACCGCCCTCAGGGGAAATAACGTACTGTCACGCGGAATATACTGGTCCACACCACAATTAGAGATCGCCAGAAATTGCGTAATTAGGGGGTATTAATCGATCTTGCATAGTCTCGGCCACTTCCCTCTTTGTTGTTAACTGGCTGGGTCTCTTCTGTATATACGCCGGACGACAAATTAGTTTGATATATTGTTCTAGTGTTAGTTTCGCAGTTCTTGTTACTTGGTGCAGTTTATGGTTGAGGACGAGTTTTGATTTTACGAGTAGGTATGTATTTTGATTGGGTGTCTCGTTTGCTTTAGGGTTCATTTGATGCAGTAAGTTTTATGTCAAATACCTGCAGCTTTGGGATACCGTATAGTTTGGACAAACGGTGAAAACTCATTTTTTAACCTAATTTAAAGGCACATTGTTGGCTGATACGAGTAGGTAGTTTTTGGATAGATATTAATATATCGTCTATATAACATAACTTTATTCCACACCCTCAAAAAAAAGGTCTACACTTACCACGAAATTGAGGTGAGCAGGTCCGAACGTCGTCCTTTCAACCCCTAATTTCTAAAAGTACACCAATTTCAATCCTCAATAACTGCCATATCCGTCCGATCTCCTCAATGATAGTTCCCGAAATTCAGACCACGGAAATAGTTTCCGAAAGATTCTAAAGAATTTCTGGGAATGTTCTTTTTTGTGTGGTCACCCCACAGTATTAGATGATCATGGGGAAGAGTAATCATGGTTAATGGCAGGAAATTACCGTGGCACCTTATCGTCCGATTCAATAACCCCATAGACCCCATAGACACCATCTACTATAGGGGGAGGTAATAATGAAACTGCAAGCGCACACTTTGGATGTCATGCGTCAGAACGTAGTATGTAGTCTTCATTTGTTTTTTGTTAAGGCAGGTTTGGTTTACTACTTGTACCGCACACAATGCGTTTGCATTGTGTGCGGAACAAGTAGTAATAAGTCATCTTTACACTGGGCGTTTTGAAATAAATTATGTTTTAAAATGTATGTTCTTGTCGCTAATACTGTTTTTAGTTTTTACTGGCTTAAAGTTATCTTTACCTGTTACTCTGACAATGGAGAGAAATACTCTCCATTGTCTCTCTTTCTTATTTATTTGATATGTTATTAATAGCGTGGTTCACAAAATTATGACTAAGCAAATCAAATACTTTTACCAAATAGGAGAGAAAGAGAAGATACACAATAGAGTTTGGATAGAACCCTTTAACATCTTAATAATACGAGTCTTTCCCATTACGTTGACGTAAGTCGGAGGTGAAGTAAAATACAGTTAACACGTGTTGGTAGGGGTCAATCGATTCGTCCGATGTTACTATACATTTGCTTCAATGGGTGTAAATGCCGCCTTCGAGACTTTCTGACCGTCGATATGACGTATTGACAGGTTCCTTTATTTAAAGGCGCTTCTTCACGCAGGCGAACAGTTATTTTAAGTTTCTGTAAAACATAATCTAAACTAATAATAAAGCGAGAGGTAATAATAATTAGAGTTTTTTTGTTTGCCAGTCGGATTTGACAAAATATTTTTGCATTCGATAGTCATTTCTGAAGTAAAAGAAAAAAAGTCGGAAAGAATGCTTAACGAAATAAAAGCACGGGCAGGCGATGCGATGCGACGCGGTGGGTCGGGGGATGCAGATTTCAAGCGGATGAAGTCGCGGGTGAAAGCTAGTTTGTGGTTTGCAAATATTGACTAGTCGTTTTCAACCATATCGACTATCATAAAGATCTAGACTTTTGATTAGTTTGGCTATGTAATCATAGCAGTACTTAGCCTTTGCCACGGAAACGTAATATAGGGACAAAAAGTATCCTTTGTCCGAACCCAGGTCACTCTCTACCCATGTGGCAAATTTCATTTACATCCGGACAGCCGTTTTAGCTTAATAGCGCAACAAACAAACACACCCACTTTCGCATTTATAATATTAGTTAGGATTAGGATTTACTGCAGTGCAAGTAGCGGATTTTTGTTGAATAACGATGGACATTATGTATTTATAAAAATGATAAATAAATAAAACAAATAAATTATAATTTTAATTGAAAAAATTAAAAAATACAAAATAATGTAACGGTCTAAGCAATATTTTGTCCTATTTTTCGAAAAACGAGGGCTGATTATCCTTAATATAGGCTACTAAGTAACCTAGCTAGGACATCAGATAGTAAAATTGTATTGTATTGTTACCTACCCATTTTGGATGTATACTATACCTAAGTTGTCATCCTACTTTGTAACAGAGTGTACCTCTCTTTTTTAAATTGAATAAATTGAATTTGTTTTTTTTTTATTCATATTTATTTTTGTTATTTGATTTCAAGCAATTCAATCTCAAATTGGAATGTCACCCGATGTAATAGTACAACCGAATCTTTCGCTGGAAAACTTAAAAAAAGAGCTTGGTTATTTTCAATGTAGTCTCTGAACTGAAAATTACAGTTCCTGCCTTCCTAAAATCGTTTAAGTTTTAAAGTTTTCGTTCGCCGCTGTGAAGAAGCGCCTTTACTTTATACGTTGCACAGTATGGCTGTCATTAGAGTCATTTTACGCTTGTCATAAATGTCCAACAATGGAGGTAAGCCTTTGTATTCTTTTTATGTGCATGGTACTATACTTTGTAACACAATAAATAAGTAGACATGGCTTAGTACAAAATAAGCATGGACTATAAATGAACTTCGATAATAATAAAAAGATGCCGATAATTATTTAGGGCTTATTCGATTCGCACGAATTTACTCGCACGAAAAGGGCGAATAGACACTTTTTGTATTTTTTGTGAGCGATTTGCACGAATCGTCCGTTCCAGAAAATGTGCCAACTGGCACATTTTGAATTTTATTCGATAAAGATAACAAAAGAAACTAGTAGAGTACACTAGAAACTACATTTACCAATTAGTATTTCGTACTTTTTTTTGTGCTACAAAATGTGCCAGTTGCCTAATGTGGATTCGCCCAAAAATAAACTAACTTCGTGCAAGTCGCCTACAGATATAATAATACTTTTTAAAAGTGTAGTGGTCTCATTGCTCGCAGAACAGATGTCCGATGGGGTCGAAAGGTTCTGGAGTGGCGACCGCGTACTGTAAGACGTAGCGTTGGAAGGCCTCCCACAAGGTGGACCGATCACCTTGTGAAGGCCGCAGGAATCCGCTGGATGCGGGAAACACAGAATCGGAAAAGGCACGAAGTGGCGGTGCTTGGGCTCCCTCAAGCCTATGTCCAGCAGTGGACGTCTTTCGGCTGAAATGATGATGATAAAAGTGTCAATTCACCCGTTTCGGGCGACTAAATTCGTGCTAATCGATTAATAACTAAACCTTATTTTTGTGTAAAATACTCTTAGAAAAAGATTTTTATTTGATTTACGTTTGTTGAAAAGATTTACTTCTCAAAATTAGCCATGTCTATTTCATTTACCACGACTTTAAAATTGAAAAGCGAATGTTGCTGATAAATTCGAACAAATAGCGCTCTGCTGTCGCGGATCGGGTTCCCTCCTTCCCTCAAATATGGCGAGGGGGTAGTGGCTGATCTTTGCGTTATGCTCGTGAACGAGTGCTGCTTGTGTATTAATTTTATTTTCGAATTGTTTTCATATAAATAACGGACGCTTTTAACGTTCTGCATCGTTCTCACATGCATAATTTCAACATGAATGATGTAACCAATCTATTGTAAACATAATTTGATTTAAAAGAGTGTCCGTGGAGTTTCTTGCCCGTTCTTCTCCATAGGTACCTACTACGCTTTGGAATGGGCAACTAGCTTCATTTTTCTGACCGACCGACCTTGACAATTCAAAAGTGCCTGTAATTGGTTTATTTGAAATAAATGCTTTGAGTTTGAGTTTGAGTTTGAGTTTGTAGACTGGTCGTTTTGCTGTGGTTTTGTTATTAATATAATTTAATTAGGTACATAAAGGTTTTGTATTACATAAGGAACTTACAAACTATGCATTATTGATTACAAGGATCAGGTACAACGAATTGTTGGGTGAATCGCTGCTCTCCTAGCTAGATCACTGAGTAATCTGTATTATGGAGAGACAGTTTATACTCCCAATTGGGATATCACAATAATCAAGTTATGCTTTAGATCTTATAATATAAAGTAAAACAAACATTCTTAAAATTTAAATTAAATAAGACAAATTAAATTGAGAAGTGTAGTGTGGTGAGTCGAGTGAGTGCGTGTGAGGGTGTGTGTGTGTGTGTGTGTGTGTGTGTGTGTGTGTGAGAGAGTGTGTGTGAGCATTTGTAACTTTGAATATTAGGAAATAGGGCTACTTTCATGTAGGTGTTAATAAGAACTTTTCAGTCTCGTCGTAGGTTTTGCATTTGCCATGTGCTAAATTATAGATATATAAGGACGCATTCATTTTATTGTACACGCAAGGGTAGAAAAATCTCTAAGTGTATTTAAATTGAGATTGTGGAACAGTACAAATCATATCTTTCCGACGTTTGCCAATAGTAGTAAGAGGGGTTTTAAGTGTTGGAGAAGAATGGTTTGCAGAATGTAATGTTGACTTACATTGAGGACACTACAGTTTTTGTAAAGTTCTGCAGTTGATTGATGAGTTATTGTTAAAGTAATTGTTCCGTTAATTTATTTTACTTCGATAAAATAAATGCAATATTGCATATGTAAGCTGTCACGCCCTTTATGCCTGGAAGCTTTTATTTGTGTATTAAGTTATTTTGTTTTTTCATTGATTTTTACTGTTTTCTCTTTTGGGTGTATTATTGGCGTGGCTAGCTTACATATGGCAAATAATTGAATATGATGTTCTGTTTCTCCAAATTTTCTTACTTCACTTACATTATAATTGTATAGTTTCAAGTTTTTTCTAACTGAACAGACAGTTGTGCTGCTGGGAAGTTTGTTGCGCCACTTCTTCTTCCCAGCTAAAGCACTAGGAAGTGGTGAAGGGAGGGCGTTTTGGGGGACTGTCTTATGCTAATTTGAATAAATGACTTTTGATTTTTGATTTTGCTCTTTTGCAGCCTTACTTAAACCCAGCTTAAATCTAGAACCAGGTAGAAAAACAGGTTTTCCTGAACGTTAATACCCTACGTATAAAACACAATATCCGAGCTAAGATTCACCACGAAATAAAACGTGCGCCACATAAGTTAAGCCGAATCTTGAGGGAACATTTGTTCAGTGAGACGCGTGACAAAATTGTAGCGACCTACGTTTTTCGATCACTTTCGACATAGAGTCCAGAAACCGTATAGAAGTGACCACTCGTGTAAAGTTGGGGAACTTGATTGATAAGCAAGTTGACTATCAATAATTGGGATGATGACTAATATTAAAAATGTTCATAAAAATAATGTAATTTCAATAAATCTGTTAAATCAGTGTAAATTTAAAGAAGATACACGCTTTAAAAATTTTTGGAGGGGATTATTGCCGTCCTTGTCGCGCGGTACTCACAATGTACGGCGCTACTATGAAGTTGCATGGTCGTGACGTCACTTCTACGATAGTGCTGTCCTAGTCTAACAATTATCTTAAAACGTTTATAACTTGGCAATTTTTTAAGCTTTTACACCCCTCCCGACCCTTGCTCGAGCCAGCCCACGCCGCTGAGCCTGTAGCTTTAAATTCGTCCCTAAATCACTCAAATCCTGATCCAGCTAGTCCCTTGCTGCCCTCTTCCAGCGACGCCCTAAGCCGAGGTTCGTACCCCACAGGGGGTGCCCTTAGCGTTGTCGCTTAGTTTTTAAGTTAGTACATAAGTTTAAGTCCTGGCTGGAGGCCTTAATTTATTAGGGCAACCACAGGCAAGTCCGTCTGAGCAGACGACAACCTCATAGGTTGACCTGCGAGATGCCATTCCCAAAAAAAAAAAAAAAGTTTTTACACTTTTTGTAATATAGTTTGCGCTATTTGGAAACAAACAGTCTTTTGAGATTAAAAAAAAATTATCATCATCCCAATTGTTCGTAAATTCCAAACACAATGGTAGCTCTAGGTAACTGGTATGTGTAATACTGATAATACTTGACGTAGTGTGTCAATCTACTAATATTAAAAATGTTCATTGAGCTGCTCCAATAAGTTTACACAGACATAATTGATGTGTAATTTGCTATTTTTACTTTTTTTTTAAATGTTTTTTTTTCTATATACGTACCTTTTTATCTAAACAATGACATGTATATATTTACTGTATAAAGTATTATATTGTTTAATTTTTTGTGAATGTGAAGACTTTGTGGGTCATTTCTTTTTTTTCTTTTTCTCCTTTTAATGATGATGGTCTGGCTGTTTGAGTACTTAACGCGGCCTCCCCAAATGTCCTTTCTTTTGTATTGTTCGTCGGATCGCTGAGCTCCTTAGTTCTGAGTTGAGCTGCACGATGATTGACAAATGCGTGCACTGACTGGACAGGTCCACTCAAATCCGTGTGGTTCTTTCCTCAAAAGACCATTTCAGACACCAGTCTACATAGTCCTCATATGATATGACCAAGATTATTTTCATATTTTATTTACACTTTGACATTGATGCACTTTATATATGCAATGACCTTTACTTTGTAAAGGATTATACTATTTTAATTATTGTGAATGTGAAGACATTGTGGATTTGTTGTTTTTTTTTACGCATTTTTTTATTATTATTAGTTCTAATCATGGTCGAGTTTGAGTAATTTATGCGGCCTACCCAAATGTCCTTTCTTTGGTAATGTTCGTCGAATCGTTTAGGTCCTTTAGTTCTGTGTTGAGCCGCATGACAACTGACAAATGCGTGCACTGACTGGACAGGTCCACTCATTTTGTGTGGTTCTTTCCTCAAAATACCATTTCAGATATCAATCCACATGGTCTTCCCATGACCTGACCAAGATTATGTCTGGACTTTAAAAGAGACTGTGACCTCTGAGTTTGTTTCGGTGTTTCTTCTCAGAGTAGTCAGATAGGAAATGCCGATCTCACCTAGTTTTTAAAATATGATTGACGTGTAAAAGTGTTTGTACAAACCTATTTACAGAAAATAAAATCATTTATCATTTATCATTTACTCAACAATCAAGTTCCCTAAACCGACGTTTCCGTGCGAACACTATGAAGTCCCTTAAATAATCATTTCCCCAATCCCTACTACCCAGTTACGACCAGCCACATTAGGGTTGTCAATATTGTCGATGATCGAGTTCGAAGCACATTCTTAAATTTCATCGCATGCGTCATTACTACCCTGGACAATGTCGGACGTACATTAGGTTAACCTAAAGGCGTTTACAACGCGTTCGGATCGGGAGTTCCCGTCTATGCATTGTTGTTCTATGGCCTCGCCCCTAACACTTAGCCTTCCCTTTTTACCAATTTCAAGAGCTTTTTTCACACATCAATCTCGTTCAATGCGAGAGTAATATGATGTAAAAGCGTCATAGTACGTGAATGCCGGCCGTTGCCGAACCGTTCGTTAAATACATTGGAGGTTTTTTTAAGTGAATATTTCTGGAAAGGGGCTGATGCAGTTCGCTTTTGAAGGTTGTGGTGTAAGGGTGTAGAGAGGTTGTATTTTTTAATTGGATCTCGTGAAAGAGTCGGGTTTCGACAGGATGATAATCATTTTGCAATGTTCTGTTATTTTCATTTGTTCTCAACCCACTTTCATTGTCAGCAGCTTTTATTTCCAAAGCATTTTTTTAGCAAAATATTTTTCTTTATTCCTTTTATGAAGTTTTATGCTTTTTCGCGAAAATAGCTAAAAAAAAACTGCAAAAATAAAATCGGACTCAGAAACAGAAATAGTCAAATGTTCGGTAGGTATTGTTCTGTTATTTACAAACAGCTTTCACGTATCCATACAATATTGTTGAATTGGATTGCTCGTGGTGCTCCACGAATGCACTTGTTCAAAAACATATCAACTATGAAGGACAGTAGAGTTTTTTGAAGCAACACTAATTCCTATGTTGGCAACACTTTTCATTGGTAACCGCTTTAGACTAAAAGTTCTTTATTCATTTAACTATTAGAAGAAGTGGATACTGTGGCTCTAATATTGTGTATTTCCAATTTTCACAGCAACAGACGCAACAGAACTGTTCAAATTAACAACCATCATAAATATTTTGACTACGCTAAAATCTTCTTAACATGCTAATCAAATATTACCAATCTGACTACATTTTCAAGTACGTAGCCTCTTGATTTCTTTGTGCGTTAAATTCCACACTACACAACACACATCCATTATAAATAGACGTCAGTATTAACCCAGATAATTACTGAAACATCGTTATTAGTAGCCCTATACAGTCTTATCTGCCCTCAACAAACACATTATCGTATGTAAGTTGGCTTGTACAGAAAAAGATACAGCCACTGGAGCGGCGTCGGTTGATTAGGTCGGGTTCCAAATGGTCGTATGTGCTATAAACATTTTTGGGTAAACGTAATACGGAGTCGTTAGGATAATAGAATGGACCACAACGCGGCGGCTGTGCCGTTATGGTGGTATCTGCCGATTTACTTCATGTAGACTGACAGATAAAGAAACATATCCCTTATAGCGGTTTTGGGTGTTTTCTTTGAAAATGTAGGTGTCTTTATACTGTGGGATATGGTTTGGGTCTGTCCTTTTAGTCTAGGACTGAAGTTATATCTAATGTGCGCGCAAGATAAGTCTGCGCGCGTGTTTGACCTTCAAGATGGAATGCTCCACCCAGAGCGGGAGAAGTCATTTGATGATTTCCCACCCAAAAAAAAAAAGTTGAGGAGTAAAGTTAAATCTAGAATAATGACTACTTCGTGCGAATTCGACCTCAAAACTTGATTTTTTTACAGATTTCCCACACAAAACTGTCAGACTTCAATTTTAAACCATGGTTTGAAGATTACATAAAAAGTTGTCAGTTTTAAATCGAGATTCAATTTCAAAATATAAATCACAAGTTATTTATTCAAACTAGGCTGAGGATCAGCGTTTTTTTCAACGTCTAAATTACATATGACGGTACCATTCACCACTTTCTAGTCAAAGTCTTTCAGCTAAAGAGCTGGAAAGAAGTAGCGCAACAAACTCCCCAGCACTCCCCAACACTCCCCGCATACACATTTTAAGTCCTTCTAGAACACGAGACAAAGATTCTATTTTTAAAACAAAACAAAGCCGGCCATATTGCATCTTGACGTATTGTCTTCGAAACTCAAATATCACTTTGCACACGAATAAGAATATCGTAATTTATTGTACATACCTATTCAGCGTAGCTCATAGCGTATGTAACCGTGACTAAATTAACCTTTTCAATGTTTATTTTATGATATTATGTTTGCTTGCTCTGGCATACCCAGACTTATTCTAGAATAGGTCATGTGTACGTTTATAATAATAGGTACGTACCTACCAAAAACTGTAAGAAGTTTTTTAAATGAAATATATTTTACACACATCATAAACGCAACTGGCGCGGAGTGCGTGTACGTCCAGATGTATTCAAGTGAAAGAAGCAGAGTATGTAAGGATCGTAGCAGGTGGCGTTCTGTAGTTTCTGCAGGCGTGCCCATTGGAAGAAGGCGTGGTGGCCTAGTGGTAACGGCAGCGTCTTACGATTTGTAGGTCGTAGGTTCAAACCCCAACGCGGTAGGTCATGCCCTTCTTTTCCAGCCGGAAGCGGAAAAGAAGGGAAGCACCACCTACCGCGAGGTGCTCGGCAAGGCGAGGACGGCGGTGAACCTCCAGGAGATCGGCGTCACCAATGGCCTCCGGTTAAGGGTCACTGCGACTGGGGCCCGGATGCTGGAGGTCCCCGGTGCGGCCAGCGGCCCGACCGCAGACGCTCTGGCTGAAAAGCTATTTCATCTAATTATTTCATCACCACTGCTCTCAAAATGGTGAAGGAAAACATCTTGAGTAAACTGGCATGTAAAAGGACCAACAATTCGAAGACATGTGACATCTACCAACCTGCACTGGGCCTGCGTGATGTATTACGGCCCACTCCCTCTTACCGACTTGAGGCCTGTGTCTCAGACGTGGGAACATTATGGGCTGATTGTGCTATGCACTTCCAGGGCGTCCCATTGTATTAGTTATTGAAAAGAGTGGAATAACGTATTGATAACAACACACATAGGGACTTTCCCTGCTTTTCTGTTGTAGGTCGTCACCTATCGTACTAATAATCCTAACTTAATACTATAAAAAGCTTGCGAACTTCGCGCACCTAGTCTGCGCTAGACTGACTCGTCCGTATCTCTAAACTCTTGGAAAATGTATATTGATTGTTCAAAGAGTCAACCGATGTAACAGAACACCGTTAGCGGAGTGTTAATACGATGCGAAAGTAAGTTTGTTTGTTACGCTTTCCTGCCAAAACGGCGGAACAGATTTGGATAAAATTTGACACACAGATACTTTATAACCTAGATTACCACAGAGGCCACTGTTAATCTCGAATGTACGTTACCGTGGGATACTTTCCGACAACCACGCAGGCGAAGCCGCGAGCAAAAACTAGTGAACCTACAATCAAATTACTAATCAAATGATGTTTAATTCTGTAATTAAATCTTATAAGTATTCCCTTTATCGGTATGATCAAACAAGCATTAATTTCTCATTACATAACAGAAATTACGTAAGTTCGACGACCTTACTTCTAAACGTGGCAGATATTTGTAAGGACGGCCGAACTCAAGGGACTTGTTACGTCACACTTCGAATAATTTTATCAAGCTGATATTAAATAAGTGACTATCGCTTTCGTGAAAATAATATTGTTGAGAGATAATGTGGGATCGAATAAACGAACGTTTTTACTCTGCCATAATGTTATTTTAATCATAATTATTTATTTATCTCAATCTCGTATTGGTTAAAAGAATGTACAATCTTAACAGAGAAAGGTGTCTGAGATAGAAAGGTCCTGATTTACAGATCACCCGGCTCTCTTAGATAGGACATGTTAATTTATTAAACGGTTAGAGTCAAGATAATTATATAACAAAAATTTAAAATTGCAATTAAGTATTTAAGCTACTTATATGAATGATGCAGAAAGACGGTGGTAAAAACAAAAAAACTCGTATTTATATCATCTCAGCCCTCTCTGAAAATGGTTCGAACATTTTCGAATCAAATCGGATATGCTCACAATAAGGTTTGAATTACATCAAAGAATGTTCAGTTTTTCATTAGCGTTGCAATAATTTACAACCAGCATTTCGATTCTGTAAGAACTTCACCGTGAAGACTTGCGTGGAGTGAGCTGTCAGTAATGACCAAGACGGGGTGTCTTGGTCATTCTGACAGCTCACTCATCGCTCACTTCACGTTACTTTTTACGGTTAGATGGTTGCAGAATACCACAACAGTTCTCAATACCAAACTATATTTTAGGCCACTGCTAAAATTACAGAATAGAAAAACAAGTGGAAGTGCCCGTCAATTAATCCGCGTGTGTCAAATATGTAAATTAATAACTGATGGAGCTGCCTCGCTACTGAAGCGCGTCTGGCATGTTAGCGGGCGCAAATATAGGTTTGCGGCGGTTATTCGCAAATGAGTTGTGTCCCTGATGCGCCTCATAAGAGGCAGTTCAATCGGCTTCCTTCAGCTGTTCGCATGGAGGATGGATCTGGATCTGGATTGCCCAATAATCCGGTACTGAACCAGGCGGCTACAAATCAAATCAAATCAAATTTATTTGTAAATGTAGGTTTGATTACACTAGGATGTTATAATAAGATGGTTAGTTCGATACATTTTACTCGAGATCATACAAATAATAATAAATTCAGTTGTGTCGAAACCGCAGACACACATGTAAAATAAAATAGTTCAATTACTCACATACAGTTACTAATGTCAACATAATAATAATCTAGATGTAAGAATAAGTACATATGACAGAGTAACAATACCTACTTAAATATACATTGAAAACAAAAGAGCCCTTTTAACAAGAACTAAACAAATGAGGAGAATAAAATTAACTTAAATGTAATACATATTATAATTATCTAAATATCAGTGGTGTCCTACATAAACTCAGCTGTGGAGTAGTAACACTTATGAATTAAAAATTGTTTCAGTTTCTTTTTAAACTTATTATTATTAAGATTTTTTTATCTGTCGTGGAATTTTATTGAAAATTACTGGAACCATTCGATAAATACTTTTACGTAGGAGGGCTGTTTTACTGTGATCAACACAAAGAATGTTTGAATCCCTTTTCCTTAACCGTGGATCAGCTGGGGCTCTTATTTCGAAAAGCTATGGGTTTGTCTTAACAAACACTGCCGACTCAAAGATGTATAATGACGGCAATGTTAGAAGCTTCAAGGATTCAAATATGGTTTACAACTGTCCCTTGAATGTAGATTACATATAGCACGTACGCATTATTTTTGTGCTATGAAAACGTAATTATTGTCTGTCGAGTTACCCCAGAAAACGACTCCGTATCTAAGAACTGATTCTACGTAGCTATGGTAGGCAATAAGCACGACACGGACAAGCAGAGTCACGGTTCACGAATTTGGACAGCTTATGAAGAGCAAAAGCAAAACGGCTAAGTTTTTTTACAAATTTCTTCGACATGCGGTTTCCACGTAAGTTGGCTGTCTATTACTAACCCAAAAAAAAATGTAGTATCTGTTTTTGTAACTGAATATCCATTGGGACTTATATTAACCGGTAGTTCTTGTCGTTGTCGCTGACTAAAATTCATTATACACGTCTTTCCTAAATTAATTTTTAAATTATTAGACTGGAACCAATGTTGAGTACTCCGGATCCAAATCTAAATTTAGGCTAAGATGACACAACACACATAAGTGTATCTTTTTTGTATTATCAATTTGTAATTAATGTTTTTATTGTTGACTTTTGTAATGTTTTTCTAATTGAAATCTTTTAATTAATTCTCAATGTATTTAATATTTGTAATTGTCACATGTATGCTTATGGACTGGTTCTAAACTTAAATGATTTTAATAACAACTTTCGTCAGTTGTGAAAAGACTTAATTTTGTATCCTCAACAAATAAGCGTTTCTTCAAAGTTGAATTTGTTGTTACTACAAAATTAAGTCTTATTACAACGGGCGAAGGTTGTTATTTTACATATTTTTCGCATAATTGTGACACGCGCGTGATAGATGCATGGGCACTTCCACTTGTTTTTTCTATTCTGTGCACAGTACCTACCCACAAAATATCTCTGCTTTTCCCTGGCTATGTTGGTTTAGCTGCCAGCCTAACTAGCTGCGGCTAAATATCAGTATTTCACTAGTAGCGACTGAAATCTGACCTCTCTAACCCGAATACTGGGGGATACCAAATTCGGTCAGTAGAAGCAGTACACATACGTTATATACGCCTACCAATGCCTGCCTAACCTCTTTAAAACCTCAAGCATATCTATGACATTTTTGTCTGTGTGTATTTGCTTACTAGAATACATACGAGTATGACAAGGGGATATAAACTCAAAACGTCGTAAGCCACGTTTTGTGTACTGTGACTTTTTTTCTATAACATTTTTATTGGCCATATAAAAAAAAAACAGCCAGTAACTGTCACTGCAGGGGAAAGATGTCTTCTCGTACACAGAAGGCATAAGCATTCATCACCACGCTTGCTCAATGCGGTTTTTAGCTTTCAGACTTAAGTTCACTTATCCTCTATAGGAAAGGGCCTCCGACCAGACGTATGTTGTGTCTGGTGGACAACTGCCCGATGATTGATGTCGGGACGTTGTATACAGCTAATTTGTAAAACGAATAGAATGAAATTGCTGCAACAGGCAGTCTACAAAAGTGGAACGCATCGCTAGTTCCATGTGTGTGTCTCTCTTTGAACAGTCTTTGGCCCTGTACGGTGAGCATAGGCTGACTCTGATTCTTTTGACAGTTAATGGAATACATACATAACATCACGCCTGTAATCCCAGAAGGGTTAGGCAGAGGTGTTCCTATAGTACACCCACATTTCGCCAGTTATGCTTAAGTCCCATGTAATAGAGGGCGAGCCTATTGCCATCAACCCGGCAGAAATCCCGACTCCGGGCTGCTACTGAGAAATTATAGATAGAAAAACCGAATAATACTTGCTCTATCTCATGCTCAGCAGTAGCTCTTTCGACCACTCTCTCTTAATGTAATAGTTAAAATCAAAATCTATTTCTACGTATAAATCATTATGTCAGGTGCGTGTACAAACTAAGTTGACTTTTTATTATACTACTAAGCAACTGTTTATAGTACCGCGAAGTACTACGATTAGTAGAAATGGGTTTCATTGTTGCCTGGCCGAAGCTAGTAAATAGTTACTTCAGAACTATTAAAATGTTCAAAGTAATTCCAAAGTGTGCATGACGGTGCGTTCTGGTTATTCGTTTTATGTAGTTAACTATGAATTCTGTCGTGACATGTATTGTGTTTCCATAAACATACATTAGTCGTTACAATTATTCAGAAAGAGACATTCTATCTAATCCGATCATCAAGTCTGTTCAAAAATCATTCTAATTAGGTTATAAACTCAATTGCGTTTTTCTTTTACAGTACTGGTTTAGGTATCTTTTGATCAACGATTAGCTGATGAAATATTAATGAATTTTGCTCGTTTAGCTTCGAGAACAATAATTATTGAGATGGACACCAAAAATGAACCACTGGTAAATAAATTTTAGAATCCAAAACGGTCACTTAAAACTCAAAGCTTTCTCTAACTTGATAAGAAACATTAAGTACTCGTCAGTCTTTATGACCACCCAATCTTTCCTTGAAAACTATAAAATTATTTAACGTCCATCAACTTTCAATCTTACTGAACCAGCCTGGTACGTTGCTCGAGAGTCTGGGCCCCATGCCCCTATCACATCGAGGATCTAAATTGAATCCTGGTGGCACCCCACGATGTACAGTCCTTAAAATACCCCAAGCCCGTAACCTATCAGGAAGAAGTTTATCTTAAGGAATATCTCTGATTAGGACATTCGGGAAAATAAGGAAGCCGTTTTATGGTTCCTTTTGAGGTTTGAAATGTTATTTCGCGCTGTGAATTGGATACAGGGTGGCAGGGACATGACGTACACCTTGGTACGATGGATTCAGTACAAGATCTGAACCCCACTGCGTTGAAAGTTTTCTTCATATATTGAAAAAATATATGTCAGTACATTTTGAGCGCGTAGGTGTATATTGCACTTTTCTATGAAACATAACAATATTTTTTTTATAACCGACGAAAAATTTCTACGCTATTGTCTAGAATTATGTGCTGAGTTCATGGTTAAAGTTTGCGCGACGATATAGTTTCGGACTAAATATAGCCTGCTAACAAAAACACACAAACATATACATAAACTCACGCCTTCTCCTATGAGGGTAGGCAGAAACCACAGAACGCCACCTGATACGATCCTTACATACTCGTTTTGTAGTCAAACAAGCAAGAGCATCTTTCATTTGAAGCGAGCTAAAAATGTAAACAGAGCGGATCTTGATGTAATTGGACATACCTACGAATGCCTGCATAATTATCAGGAGAATTGCGTGTGTATGAAACTAGATTATGTTAGGCTAAATATTTAGGCCTTAGTATTGATTCCAGTTTTAATTGGGAAACGCATGTGACAGACATCTGTAGCAAGTTGAGATCTGTATTGGGGAAATTCTATCAGCTAAACAATGTGGTAAACAACCAGACGCTATTGATTGTTTATTATGCACTTGCTGACTCACTAATCAGTTATGGGCTTGTTGTGTATGGGCGAACGTTTAAAACGTACTTAAAGGATATGAAACAACTACAGATAAGACTATTAAAGTTCCTAGTAAGCAAAAAAGTAAAAAAAAAATGTAACAAAAATTATTCCCCATTTGTAAAATCTTACCAATAGAAAGGAAAGTTGAATATTTAATAAGCCTAGAACACTATTTTAGTGATGAGTTTAAAGTAACTGTTGAAAATAAATTTAATACAAGAAGTGTAAGAGAGAAAAGACTAGTTCAACCGAAAATAACTAATTATTATGGGGAAAGAATGTCAAGATATTTAGTTCCAAAAGATTTTAATAAAACAAGTATGCTAAGGCAAAACCCTAAATTAAGTAAAGGTATCTTGAAGTCAAAATTAAAGAATTTGTTTCTCGATAACGAGGTTTCAGCCTTTACCGAGACTTAAATCCGTACCATTTAAATTCATACAGGAGTATTGTCATGTAAGTTGATAGTTTTAAGGTTAGTTTTTGCTAGATTAATAAAAAAATAAGAGAGTTGTTAACAGGCGCTTCTCGCCATCAAACTAGTAAGTTTGGCGAGTAAAACTATTGTAACAAAAAATGTTGTACCTATATTTGTGAACAATAAAAAAAAAAAAAAATAACTTAAACTGTTAAGTAACATTGTTTCATGATCTATTTTTCTTAGAAATATCATCGTCTTTTCTACGCTTTTGTTACATTCAGCTTAAACGATTATGATTTACTTGCTGTTGCCCGTGGCTTCGTACGCGTGGTAGTCGAAAATCATCCCACGAGAACGTACTGCTGGGATAAAAAGTAGTTCTCCTATTCCTAACCCAAGTCATCGACAGTTAGATATGCGGAGTACCTTTCGCACTGATAGTAAAGTATGTTAATCATTATTTAATCACATAGTAAATTAAAGAAAAGGCAAAGATAGATAAAACCTGCACAAACAGAATGCACATCACCAAAACTTAATTACATTAAGTACACGCACGAAGTAGCCAAAAGCCTCACATTCAACCAATAAAAATTTGTCATTTTTTCCATTGCTTGATGTCAGGGTCAGTCTAGGGTCCAAAGGACAATTTACATTGCGTAAATGTTACGTGTGTCACGACATTGTTAAATGACAACCAACAAACTATCTAAATGCCTATTGCAGAGTGAAAAAATGACTACTTTGCTCAGCAAAATGTTGTGATTTCGGACGAACCTATCGACAACAGCGCTGATTTTCAGCAACTACCTCTCGGAAGACGTAATGACTTCCCTCTGTGTGATATATTAAATCGCGTAAGTATAATTTCCAAACCAATAAGTGTGATTTTAGCTGAACATATTACTTAAAAAAAAGTTGAAATCTGTATTTTTATAATACGTAACAACCCAAATTCGTAACATAAGACCCTAAAAATTGAAAATAAAGAAATACGTAATTAATAAAATTCTAAATAAACTCTAGATGCTGTGCATAGTGTGGTGTGTTTTCCAATTTATGCTATTTTAGTCATTATAATTTTGATACAACAACAAAAACAATGAAGACTCCATAATTAACTACTAAAGTATTTAGTGATACACCATAATTATATAAATGCACTATGGGAATAGCGATGGCGACCATTTGCATAACAGCGTACATGGAGGTCTGGCGTTGGCAAACGACAAACAAACTTTTTTGGTCAATGCGGTAAATTACCGCGGCAGAGCGGCAGAATCTAGTTGTCAAAGCAGTATCATCATCATTTCAGACGACCACTACTAAACTTAGGCCTAGGTTTCCTGTGGCCTTCACGAGGTCATCGGTCTACCTTGTGGGACACCGGCCAACGCTACGTCCTCCTGTACGCGGTCGCCACTCCAGAACCTTTTGGCCTCATCGGCCATCTGTTTTGCGAGCAATGTCCAATGCCACTTAAGTTTAGCAATTCTCCGGGCTATGTCGGTTTTCTTGGTTCTCTTGCGGATCTCTTCATTTGTGATTCGATCTCTTTGGGAAACTAAAAGCATAGCCCTCTTCATTGCCCTTATTGTATAATGTGTAAGTAAGTTTCAATAAGTCTTCCTTTAACTACATCATGGCTACTGAAAAATAAATACAAATTAAGGGCATCAGCTGTATTTCAGCCAGTGCCGTTTATAACAATCAATTTAGGGAAAAGGGTTATTTAAAGTGGCTTTTAGCTACGGGTACTGGGTAATGTGTTGTCTACCTAAATTCATTGTTATTGTGCAAGCTATATGGGGCAGCCATCTGTTATTATCCGTGCTCGGTAAGTGTATTACTTTTTAGAGGAAAACGGGAACAAATTACGATCACTTAATGGATCAGCGCAGTTGCATGGTACTGTACAAAACGTGTAGGTAATTAAGTATGGTCGAGTTTGTTGTAAGTAGGTATGTACTTACATTATTAATGTGTACATGGTTGCAGATTATTGTTCCACTTTAAAACGTTACAAGTAATAAAGCCGAAGAGTATGTTGTTTTTTTTGTTTGTTTGAACGCGCATCGCAACTCGAATTTCTGACACTAATAGTCAGATTTGAACATTTTGTTTTGCATTTGACAGCCTAATTTTTGACGAAGGATGTAGGCTATTTTAGATCACGATACAATTCGAAAGAGCCGAGCGAGAAGAAGAAAACAAAAAAACGCTCAGCGAAAACGAAGTATAATGGCTTGGCGGATTGTTCAAAATTTCACACGAAGGAAGTCGCGGACAAGAGCTTTTTTTTTCTTGTTTATAATTTAAGCGTTTTCTTTAGATAACGTACAAAAATAACTATGACCAAAAGAAAAGTATTTTTTTTAGAAAATAAACCCATGGGATGTAGTGGATTATTCTTTTGATACTTTTTTTTAAATGCCTAATATATTATTTTGACACCTTCCCGATACAATAGACCAGTCACCTCATTAACCTCAGTCATAAAAGTATCTTAACAGTTTTCATAAACGATAATCTAATACGAGTTTTCGTCAGTCCAACCAAAATCTTTTCTGTCTTTAAAACCCTTAGATATTATGCAGCGCTTAAAAAATTAAAACCAGTGTGTAGATGGCTCTATGCCAGTCCATTATCCTAGTACTGCATAGCTGTGTGGGAAGGTGCAGCCAAGACTTGTCTTCTCGGGTTGGAGAGAGCGCAGAGAGGTGTTCTTAAAATCATGACTCGGAAACCATATAGATTTCCTGAGTCGCAACTTTTCGTTGAATGTAAAGTCCTTACTGTGTGCCAGCTCTATGTGCATAAATCCATCCCTAGAAGGCAACCGAGGGTGCCTCTGCTGGACCCAAATAGGCGTACCAAATCCTTAATACCTACTATATCCTGCCGGACTGCATTTGCTTAACGCCAGTTCACCAGCTAGATCACCGTAAACAAAAAGTTAAACTTTGTAAAACGAGCCGTCACGCAATAAAAATAAAGTTACGGAGTCGCTTCAAAGCGTGGCTTTTTTAAATTACTCAAAGTCATCAATCAATCATCATACATTTTAATATTTACCTACCTTCTCCGTCCTATATCCAAAAGGTGCGCACATATCCACTTCACATACACATTTTCTTTTCAATACCTACACATGCACACGCACACTACCTGACACACACTCACTCATCCTCCGACCATACCACAACAACATATCCGAAAACTATTTATTAGGTTATTAATTTCTTTTTACCTTTTCATTCTTTATATATTTTAGTTAATGCATGTCGGGGTCACCAGTGAAATATGAGGAACAGGGTGTAAAGTTCACTCATACTCTTGGAAAAGGGAGGATCCTCCGACCAGATGGATATCGTATCGGTAGGCAACTGCCTGATGATTGTTGTCGGGAAGTTGTATATATGCTATTTGCGCGGTAAACTCACGATGCAGGATTCGTCTGACGTCAGTGTGATGCGTTTGTTCGCATGTGACGGTGTAGATGCCGCCACATCACTCCCCTCCGGAGACCGGAGGTCGATAGTGGGCTAAGTCTTGTATCTTGCGATGCTCTTTGCCACTGCCAGCTGAGGTTGCAGTGGGTCGGAACCGGGTGTCTCGTAGTTCGCGGTGAGTCGGAATTGTCTGCGATGCCCCCAGTGAGTCAGGGTGGCGTTGCTTGTGTTCCAGTGGGTCGGATGTGGTACAGCGTCGGGTTGTGGCTGGCTGCTGCTTTTCGACCAGGAGAGGGATTAAGGGCTCTGCTTGTGGACTGACCGAATGTGCAGTGTGCTGTGCCAAGTTTGCTGATGAGGCTGAGGGTGATGACCAGGTATGCGCTCGCGCTGCATGCTGATGGTCAGAATACCCGTTGAAGGCGTGGTTGCTAGCTGGCTGTGTGACTCGCCACTCTAAAGCTTGCAGGAGTGATGATGATGACGTCACGCTGAAGTAGTTGCACGAAGGCTGCGCTGACGTTCATACTCGGGGTCACCAGTTTAGAGATATGAGGAACAGGGTGTAAAGTTCACTCATACTCTTGGAAGAGGGAGGATCCTCCGACCAGATGGATGTCGTATCTGGTGGGCAACTGCCCAACGTTTGATGTCGGGAAGTTGTATATATGCTATCTGCGCGGTAAACTCTGCTTGCGCGATGCAGGATTTGTCAGACGTCAGTGTGATGCGTTTGTTCGCATGTGACGGTGTAGATGCCGCCACAATCTTATCATACCAATACACATATCACTTACCGTCATGCTTTTATAAATTTAGTCCTCCCAGAGACGGTGGGACGTGCCGCTCTGCAGCATTATACGGATTACCCTGATAAACTCGTCACCTAATACTGTTGAGCGTGCCCGTCTGCTGGCTGTGGGAGAATGGGAGTCAGACTTGTGGCTTCAGGCGCTCCCGTCATCCACCATAGGCACAATGATGGATGACTCATCGTTTCGGCTCGCGTTTGTTCTTTGGCCAAAGAATTAGCAAAGCCATTCAGCGTGGCAAAGCTGCCAGTCTTCTGGGCACGTTTCCGGATGACAGCGATGCGGACGAGTACTTCGCTACGCCTGAGTGTTTTTATATTCATTTGTATATAAAAACTTTTATGGTAGTAAGTTATTTAGTAGTTTAATTTAGTTATACATATGTTGTTATGTTTTTATTAATAATAATAAAAAAATTAAATACAAACAAATAATCAAATCTCGGAAAGATTTGATTATTAGTTTGTATTTTACATTTTTTTTTACAATTTTATAATATTATTAGTAAGTATAGTGTGAATTATGTGACGACGCTCCTGTCAAAAAAATGCTATCTTGTTTTAACGGATCCCATGGCTGAACACTGACCCCCAAAATGCAGGCCTTGGCCTAGTTTGGGACTAAGGATTAATTCTTGGGAATACAATTAAACTGTAAGATTTTGACTTTGAGTGTCTGTCATATTTTAATGTTTTTCTAAAAATAACAAATGAACGTCTTTTTTTTAACCTATCCTACCCATGATGACTAATACCTAAGGTAAAAGTCGTTAGTATTGAGTAGTCCGCATCAGCCCACCGTCCGTCATTTGTTACAGCCGCCGCGTAAGATGAAAGCTTGCGGTACAAACGTCTCGTTCACGAGTCACTAGCCAAGCGGGACTGCGAGACCGATAGTGGGTCCATGCTGCACTCATTTGCACTGACGGTTCATACAGGTCAAAATAAATTAGTTAGCGAAACTCCGCAGATATTGTGGGTAACTCATACTGCAACTAAACTACCAGCGGTCATTGACGTAAAAAAAGAGCATCGAATATTTTGCTTTTGGTTTAAATATCGTTACTTAACACGTCTACAGAGTTTTGCTAGCTAATTTAACTGTACCTTTTTGTAACGGTTTTAGATAAAGTGGGTAGTGTAGGTTGAGTTTGTTGGTTAAGAGGAAGGATTTATGAAGTGGTACTTTTTAATTGATGACAGCCTAAATTATTTTTCAGCATTGCTAGCATATTTAGGTATTTTTAGTAGATAAAATATAGATGAAAGCTCGTAGTACAAACGTCTCGTTCACGAGTCACTAGCCAAGCGGGACTGCGCGACCGATAGTGTGGCCATGCTGCACTTATTTGAACTGACGGTTTAAAATAACGGTTTTAAATAAAGTGGGTAGTTTAATGTAGTTTGTTGGTTGAGGAGAAAATGTTTTTGCACTATGCTTTGTATTTAATGACGGCGCGGCGTAAACATCGAGTACCTATGCCTTTTAAATACAAATCGGCTCTGTATGATCACTGACAAATGCGTGCACTGACTGGACAGGTCCACTTAATGTAATGATTCTTTCCCCAAAAGACAATTTCAGACACCAATCTATATGGTCTTCACATGATCCGACCAAGATTATGTCTGGACTTTAAAAGAGACCTTTTATTGTGATCCTTGAGTTTGTTTCGGCGTTTCTTCTCAGATTAGGCAGATAGGAAACGCCGACCTCATCTAGTTTTTAAAATACGACAGACGTAATAAAACAGAATAAAAGTGTTTGTACATTAAAGTATTAATCATGCGTTCATAATCATGTTTTATATCTTTACATTTTACTAGTTTATCAAGGATATAACACTGCGGCTAAACTAACTACGCAATTAACAAAACAACTCTTAATTTATCAAGCTTCCTTCACAATCAGTGGACCAAAATAAATGTGTTTATTTCCCCTAAATTCCCGACATTTCTTGTACCATTGTCCCCACACTACTTTATCGGGATATCGGGAGATATCCGGTCCATTATTGTACAGATCAAACTTTGATTCGATACAATATAACTTTTGACGACTTTGTTTGTAACTTAATGGCATCTTCCGACTTGATGTTAACGTTAAAAGATTTTATGAGTCTCCCATTCTTCAAAAATTTATTAATACAATTTTTGAAGAATGGGAGACCTTTACGCTATCCTTACATTGGGTATGGTGAGTAGGTAGAAGATAAGTAGTAGTAGTGGCCTATCGGATAAAAAACAACATGCTCTGATCACCCACTCGTCTACCAAAATGGAAACTAGACCACATCACATAACACGTGACATTATGCCTCTAATTGTATCGTACAGAGGTGTACCTATAGTAACACCCACATTTAGCCAGTTATGTTTGAAGTTCCATTCAATAGGCCATCTTCAAGACAAGCGTGGTAAATAAGCCAGTAAAACCCGACAGCTCTTTGTCGGTAGCAGTGATCGGGAAGCTTTGTTCTGTGTTGTTAACAATGACAGAAGAATGACGACAGAAAAGTTGTTTCAAAGTCAAAGTCAAAGCATTAATTTCAAATAGGAACTAAAAGGCACTTTTGAACGTCAACATCGTGACATTTAAATATAATTGATTCTAGGCGCCCCTTCCAAAAGGTTGTTTCATATGGAGAAGAAGGGGCAAGAAACTCCACCGTTACTCTTTTAAAACGTTTAACAATATTTTGTATACATTTATACGAGTATTTTTATATGTAAAGACGATGCACCCAGAATAAAAAAATATACCATAATAGGTAAAAATTATTTAAAATAAACAAAGACAGATAAATAAATCACGTGATAGGTACATGGTGCTCACATCTTTACAAACATTGCAAAAGTATATGATTTCCCTAAAATATTAACTAATAAGTCAGTATGTGACTAAAGTAAATATAACAAATTTTACAATTCAATAAGCAACTAGTATGATTTTGTCTAGCCTCTAGATCTGTCTAGCATGTTGCCAAGCATTCTTATCTTGTATATAATCCTCTAGTTAGTCTTTAAACATAGATTTTGCCATACAAATTGTTGTCTTGTGTGTGGAAACTTGATCAAATTATACCACTCTGTTTAGAAACATACATAACATCACGCCTTGTTTCCCCGAAGGGTTGGGCAGAGGTGTACCTATAGTACACCCACATTTCGCCAGGTATGTTTAAGTCCCATGTAATAGGGGGCCAGCCTATTGCCATCTACCGGGCACAAATCCAGACTACGGGCTGCTACTGAGAAATTCCAGATCGAAAAACCCAACACGTTGGCCGACCTGGGAATCGAACCCAGGACCTCATGCTCAGCAGTAGCGATTGCGACCACTAGACCAACGGTGTTTAGAAAGTACTGGGAAAAGATCAATAATACACAAAATGTTAGTAATTCATCCAAATTTATTGTATTGCCTTCAAAGTATGCTCCTTCAGACACGATATACTTACGCCAACGAATAATCCTATCATCAAAACATTTTTAAACGCTCTTTCCGGAATTGAGTTCAGGTAAACTGTTGCTGCAGCATCACCTGGAATTTGCAGGATACCCAACTCCTCCATCAACATACAGCAAAAGTATCGTGTTCAGGCTCATTGGAATGGATTTCAATTAATATGTTATAGATAGATGGTGATCACCGTCTGATGATGGAGCAGCAAAGAGAAATGAGCATAAATTAGTAGCTAGCAAAAAGGTTTCTTGGGTGTTGGTCCAGCTAGTCCAGCCAATAGTAACGCCTCCACAGCAAGACGTAATCTACGGCGGGTGCTGTGTTAACCCCCTGATAATTTTATCGAACCATCTGGAAGTCTACCGTCTGGGCATGCGTTGCCGTGGCCGTCTTGGAAATCTCTAAATAGACTTCGAACCCAAGTCGACGGAAAACGCCCATCTGTGGAGATTAGAGCAAAGACAATCTCCACAGATGGGGGTTTCACGGACGGTTCAGATCTCTTGTGCACCTCCCGACAGACAATGGCCCACCTTCCATTCTGCGTCGCATGCCTTGTCACCTGTGCACTTGATGATCTTATGACAGCGTCAGTAAGCGGAGTTTGCGCAGCTGAGATTTCGGCCAAAGATATTTGAACTTTTTGCCATCGACCCGCTAAAAAGAAGTAACAAGCTTCACTGTGCGAAACATAATATGTACACAGCTGGCGAGGCACGTGTCTACGATTAGTATATTAAAAAAGCAGAAAATAAAAGTTAAATTTAAAATCCTCCTGACACAAACAAAAAACTCTAAAAAGTAAAAAAAAATGTGTTGACCCTTTAAGCTAAATATAAGTAAAGAACCTTTTTTCTTCTGTGTTTTTAACATAAATCCACTTATGTACAGTTAGCGTTCAAAAGTGCATAGGCACGTTAAGAGTCGTATTGCTGTGAACTCGCGGTACGACTGTATGTGTTTAAATGACACACACCACAAAGATCGCAGTTTCGCACGGCACATCCTGACGTAAAGTCGCGCATTCGGTTCGCACTACACGAAACAAAAATATATTTCCGTCGCTTTCGTTAGACACGCATCGTGCTCGACACCTGGCCGGTTTATGGCATTGCTAAAATTCGAGTTAATCTAATATGAGCTGGTAGCATTGGGCTCCAAGCGTTGGACTGAGAAGCAGTCGGCTTAGGTTCTGATCTCGTATGATGCAGCGCAGTTTTATTGCCATTTTTTAATTTGGGTTTGCAATAATACCAATATTTAAAAAAGCAGTTTTTTAATTATTTTTGTTATTGCCGTACAATAAAAAAAGCGTTACAAGTGATAACAAAAATAAAAACATATTTATTTGTAATAATATTTTACATCAGTATGGATAACAAACCAATACGATTATCTATAATAACTTCGTCAGCCAAATAGGATGTGCAATACAATATCAAGGAACTTAAGCAATTTGTTTCATTTTGACATGTGAAATGATCAAAAAATTTGAAAAGCAGATTTATTTCACAATAAAAATTAAGGTTCTATCACTAATTTCCAAAATAAGTGGTTATGTAGGGCAGTTTGTTTACATTAAGTATTTCACATTTATTTGGCTTCAGTGAAAATAGATTGCAGATTGAGGATAGCTTAAGTATTTGATTACTCAGGTGAATAGTCGTAACAAATTGCATCCACCTCAAAGAAATCGAAATAATTTACTCAGCAGTCTAAGTAAACAAGATGAACGAGAAAGTATCGAATGATTATCTAACTATTTCAAGTAATTTTATTAAAACAAACAAATATTTATAATTTTTGGTATTATTATATATCATACCAAAAACAATAAATACATATTACTTGTAAATAACATCAAGCTTAATCCGCAGGTGCTGGTGAGATTCGAACTCAAGGCTCGCCATAATCGCCCTTACCCAAGCACGGTAACGACTATGCTAGCACGCCCTATGTAGTTATTTGAAATTATGAACTAATATCAATTACAGACATAGTGAGTGTGTGTGCGTGTCTATAGTATAGAAACAACTTATAGAAGAAGGTCGTAAGTGAAACCGAAGCGTCAATCTATTGCTTTGTGTGATTGCCCATGGACTTATGAGCGCTACTGTACCATTATTTACACGTTTCCTTACACAATTCCAGTAAGTACATACTTCTCCAACTACCTCCTATTTCATTTTCCAAATACCCGTTAGAAACTTATAGAGGCAACAAGTTTGAATAACTACAAACTACCCACAAGGTTTACAGAGTTGGCAACATTTTATGAAGCACCCGGTCCTCAGCTTGATTGATGAGCTGAAAGTTTTGGAAGAACAATACAGGTATCATGTATTATACACTAATTAATAGTAGGTGGGTAGTGAAGAGTTATGTTTTAGTGATTGAACGAAGTGAACATTGCCGTTCATTTTATAGTATAATCTGTTGGGTTTCTTGAGCTTTTTAGTAAAGTACTTGACGAAGCAGAAAAGTGAACACATTATATATCGGTACCTAGGTATATTACCCTGATCACGATTACTTAAAAGAACTAGAAAATGCAGAACAAGGACTAGGCATTGAATTGCCCTGAAAAACTGAACGACTGATTAATGTAGAATTTAAAATCCCCCCAAACGGGATCTCATAATATTGGTATATGCACATCATAATATTGGTGTCAGTGCAATAAAATCTTAAAATTATTTAGGTAGCTTACAATATATTGTAGTGACTGAAAACAAACACAACTGCAAAACCAATTTTGCCTCATAACAGATAAACAAAAACAAAAGCGCATCATATTTTATATAAATAAAACCCCATCAGCACTTTCTGTCCGATATGAGATCAACATTATTTGCTAGCTTTGTTACATAGTAGAGAACGTGTTTTATAGACATTGGCGAAAGGGGGAGCGAATGGAATCGCGTTTGCGGGATGTGGCTAAAATCTGTTTCTTTATTGAAGAGCTACATACTTGGCGACTTTTTGTTGCCAAGGGTTGCTATCGTCTGTCAGTTTGTTCATCGATAACGTGATGTTGTGTGTGTGTGTGTAATGGCGGGCCATACCAGATGTAGTGCTATAAAGTTCGCGTGCGGTGCGTTCAATGTGGAACACGTCTCATTTTCATCACATTCATAAGTATTTCTGATTTTGCATGCAGCCCCTATTGTTAACGGTCTGCTGCACCCGTATTTGGTGTGGGCGCAGCCTTAAGACTTTTGTTGTTGCAGTCTTATTCATATTGACATTGTGAACAAGGAATGTTACAAGACAGCAGCGGTACCATCGCAATTCAGCATAGACTGCGATATTGTGTTGCATTAATTGCCAAGTTGGTCAATAACCAAAGTTTGTTATTTTTTTATTTTTTTATTTGTTTAACCATTTGTGTACACACTATACACAGACAAGTAGAAAAGAAATTAAAAAGCATGTGTTAAGCATGTGTTTCCATGTTTGCTGTAAGAGATTTAAGCATTTTAAGCATCAGCTTATTTCTAAAGACATCTCTTACAGCATACCTGCAATAGGAAAGTACATAAAGAGATGTAGACAGCGTGCAGAAGAGTAAAAAAAAACGACGGGTTGCGCTCCGGGAGTGCCGGCAGAAGTGAAAACTTGAATATTAATTTTTGATATTTTGGAATGGTTAGGGAATAATTTTGCACGAATTGCTTTAATTATGAGTATAAAAGTACTATCATTTATGTGGTAGAATACAATATTTATTTATTGCGCTGTTGTACACAAACATGACAATTTATATTACATTAAAAAGTTTATCTCTCAGAAAAATCAATCAATAAAAATAAAAAATCAACGATCATCCGTCTTACGAATTTCCGATCAGGTCACGTGTCCTGACGCGAGTTTAACATTTTTTACCCATTACAAAAACATTGTACAACGCCGCTAAATATGTCTTCGACTTACGAATTTTCGATCAGTACCCTAATTGCGTAATGCACAATCAATCGGAATCTGAATCGTATTGAAACAAATTGCTAATCCATTGCTTCATAAGTTTTATAAAAATTCTGCTCAGCAATGTATAAAAAGCAATGAATGTTGTTGAACTGTCAAAATCAAACATATTTGCCCTAATCGTTTACGAAAATGTGTAACGCAATTAGGCTGCTGGTCATGTGTCCTGACGCGAGTTTTTTTTTACCCATTACAATAAAATTGTAAAACACCGCTAAAGAAGTTTTCGTCTTACGAATTTTCGATCAGATTCAGGACACGTGACCTGATCGAAAATTCGTAAGACGAAAAAAAAGTGTACAACGCCGCTAAAAAAGTTTTCACTTCAAAAACCAAAAACGATGTACGTAAATAAATAAAACAAATAAAATAAGAACAAACCTAGGTACATACATACTTCTTCTTGACAGCGATGCGGACGTATTTTTTATGCCCTACGAGCACTGTCCGCCTTTATTTATGATTGATTTGTACATTCTATATATATTTTAGTGTTAATTTGTATATTGTAATTTAGATTTTGATTGATTAATTCTTCTTCAATAATATAAATAATTATAATACAATTAAAATAATAAATACATACGCAACTATAACCAAGTGGAAAGGTAGTGTTCTTTCGCTTTTCTTTGAAAAACTGCAACAGTTTGGCAGTCTTCAATGTCGAGCGGGAGGGGATCTATTTATTATTTTTTATTGCTAGATTGGTACAACTGTTTCTTTTTTTTGCGTGTTTCTTTTTTGCGCGGATTTTGAGTTGCATCTGTTATTTAGATAAAATACAGTGCTGTTTTTAGGTAAATCATATCTAGTGTGTATTGCGAATTTCATAATGGAGAAAACATCAAACAAAGAGTTTGTCTGATTTGTCAAACTAGTCAACAAGCTTCGGAGTGGCGCATTCCAACTGAACCGAAACCGGAAAACCACGCCACAGTCGATCAAAAGTCAAAGTCATTTTGACTATCGCGGTGTTTTGCACTCGGAATTCTTGCTGGAAGGTCAAAAGGTAAATAAATAATATTATTTGAGCGTTATGCGGTGTCTAAGAGAGCAAATTCGACGAAAAACGCCATATTTGTGGAAAGACCATAATTGTGAACGAATTTTTGACCAAAAACTCAACAAATACCATCGAGCAAGCACCTTATTCACCAGATATGTCTCCAACCGACTTCTTTCTTTTTCCTAAACTCAAATTCCCACTTCGTGGCACTCGCTTTCATTCGTTAGAAGACATAAAGGAGAATTCGCGGCGAGAACTGAAAAAATTGATGATTGGATTATTCGATGAGAAAGTAATTGGATCATTTCTGAAGGAGCATACTTAGAAGGCGATAAAATAAATTCCGATTAACATTTTATGTATTATTGATCTTTTCCCGGTACTTTCTTGACAACCGCACCGAGGGCACAGTGAAGGAGTTGAAGTAAAAGTCGGTGGAGTGGGGAGGGGATTTAAGGAGGTTTCAAAGATGCGATCTGCAAGGCACATCTGAAGGAAGTTTTTAAGCAAAACGCTCCCGCAGATAGCCTGGCGTTTAAGAACTGACCCACATCTGTCAGAACGGAATCATCTTTTTTATGCGGTATCCTTTTCTAGAGTCTGGATTTGTGCCCGGTTGATGGCAATAGGCTCGCCCCTTATTACATGAGACTTAAACATGACTGGCGAAATATGGGTCTGCTATAGGTACACCCCTGCCTAACCCTTTTGGGGCATACGCGTGTGATGTTATGTTTTGTTACGTAATCTGATAACATAACACACCCGCCTGGTAAGTTCACATTAGTTTGTCCCGAATCATGTTCAATTTTATGTTATGATGTTATTTTGATATGAAACGACTTACACCTAGTTTCTCGGTCGCTGAAAATTAAACAACACAAGTGATTTGATTGGCAGTTGATAAATTAGTCAACCAATCACAACAGTTTACGGGCACTCCACAATTGACAAATAGTTTTAGTGTTGATTTTCGGTCCAGAAACCGGGCGTTAACATCGCAACAGAATCCCCGCAAAAAGTTGCCACGTGTGCAGCGTAGTTCAGAAGTGGTTTTCAGTAACCATCTCACCGTTAAAACTTAGGTCAGGTGAGCGTGAACCGAGCTGTCAGTGCCACTGATGATATGGATGGACCAAGCCGGGATGACACTGACAGCTACTTCACCCAAGTCTTCACGGTGAGATTTTTTCAGAATCGACATGCAAGTTTTGACAGGTTTGTCTGTAGTGCCATAACGCGGTCGTCCTTCGGGAAATAAGAGACACTGTAGGTCTGGGCTAGGCCCCAGTCCCTCCCCGAGCTAACACCACTTTTTTTTTTTTTCGTATAATGATGAGCGAGAGACCATAAATTATAGGTACAGTCGTCGAGGCAAACTTCGTGTCATGACGGTACCTGCCCAATTTTCACATTGGTTTTTCCCCAACCTTCTTCAGTTTGTTCTCATTTGCTAGTGAAGCGACACAGTCGCGCAACAGTATTCCCACAAAAAGTTGCCACGTGTGCAGCCTTTAGTTCAGGTTATGATAGGTGCGTCTGTAGTGCCATAACGCGGTCGTCCCTCAGGAAATAAGAGACACTGTAGGTCGGGGCTAAGTCCCAGTCCCTCCCCGGGCTAACACCACTCGTTTTATTATTTTCTTATTATTTCGTATATTGTTCGGATGATTTGATTTTCTGTTCCGCTGCGGTTTTATGTGTGATGTAGCAGGGTAGTTTTTTCTGGTCTAGTGTGTGATAAATACGCTGTAAAAATTGTAACTTTTTCAAATATTTGGTGCATCGTGCAAATAGGTATTACCTATCGTAGTACTCATCTATTTTATTCCTAATAGACTACAGTTTTTTAATGTTTCATAATTCACGTATTGGGTTGTGTGTGTTCGTTTACTCTTCATGATAACGGTAGGTATAAATGTTTCCAACGATTTCAATAAGGCTAGGTATTTTAATTATTTTTCTACTTATCGTAGTATTCGTTCTTATTTCCTTTGATTAATGTAGTCTCCTGACACTGACAAATAATAAAATAAACATAAAAGATTTAGCCAAATAAGTTTTGTGCTTGCAATATGACTCAAGTTTTCCTTATTTGTCATCATATTAATACTATAAGCATGAACACGAAAGTTTTGCTCGTTTTATCACCAACAGCTTAACCAAGTGACATGATTTACTTAATTCGGATTAGTGTAGTAGCTTGATTGACACGGGATGTTAAAACAAAGTTTGTTGACTAATCCTTTTATTGGTCGAAAGTGTTGGAGCAGGCAATTTATTGGTAACAAAGAATCGCTGTTTAAGTTCTTACTCGGGTTCTATTTCTTTCGGTTTTCATGAATTACGCTTCTGGATGCATTCATTCAAATGCATGCAATGCTTTCAGCAGCTATGGAGGTGCATGATTTTGTTTTTAATAAATGTTGATATCTACCTAAGTTGATAGGTAGGTATCAACATTTATCATCAAGACAACTCGTAGAAAATACCCACTAGGGCTGGCTGTTATTTTTTATAGTAAGAGCAAAAACAAAACTGTATTTTGTTAACCTAGATCCAACCTACGGATTTCAACATTCAGGGTACCTACTATGTCAGTCAGTAGCTCACAAAAGCAAAATTTTATAATTACCTTCCCAAAATGTGAGCTTCATAATTTTTAAATTAGGACATCTTTTTGAAATGACTAAAAATATTCCCTGTATAGAACTCATTCATACCATGCAAGCCGCAACGCACAAAGAATTTGAGGTTATTTTTCTCATTTCAAATTCTACGTGAGAGGAGTGGAATCGTAAAAAGAGGATTATAGTCGGTGTGCTGGCGTGGCGGATAGAATTCGTGAGAATAAGCCGAGTCGGCAATATGGGCTGCTTTATTTACTCGTAGCTACTAAGCTGCATATAATGAAAACGCACTGTCGCGGGGCGTCAAACGACGACTAACAAGTAAAAATGTCTAGTCATAGCGGTGTGTATAGTCGTGATACTTGGTTTATTTTTAAAAGACCTTTAATAGGTTCTCTTGTGGCTTTTTTTTTTGTTGGAATGAAGTACCGAGTTCAATTTAATTTCTGTTGCCCGAAACTATTTTGCTTGACAACATCGATGTTATCAGTATTAACATTTACAGAGTAAAACCCTCAAGTAGGATCCTTTTTTCAATTATAAAGCTTGTTGCTAATGGAATATAAACTGTAGGAAATTGACAAATTCTAATGGCTCTATAGAGTTAAATGAGGCTGTATAGCTACTTCAACAATTAATGTTAACGCACTTTCAACAATTTTACTACAGTTGGTTTTTATGTGTGTGAAAGGTATTTTAAACCCACATAACGAGTACGTCGAACGGAAAAGCTTGTAACAGAAGTGGGACATTAATGTTATTTACAGATTACAAACGCATATAGCAAACACAATCAAAATTATTTTATGAAGGCTCGTTTATGAGCATGTAACACGTATAACTGTTTTACGTAATGCATAATTCCCCATAGACATGCAATTGCAAGCGCTCCGCTTATTTAACTTCATGATAATATGATTTGTAATTTCATGATACGCTTGAATGTGGAGTAACAGGTTATGTTTATTGTTTCTGATGGAGAAAACTATACTTACCATCCTAATTGAATGTGGTTTTATTCTAAGTTGTTAATTTTTTTCCATTTCAATATTGTGTGGCATGTAATTTTTTTCGTTGGTCGTTGGTCTAGTGGTCGTAAGAGCTACTGCTGAGCATGAGGTCCTGGGTTCGATTCCCAGGTCGGGCAAAGTGTTTGTGGGTTTTTCGATCTACAACTTCTCAGTAGCAGCCCGGACACTGGATTTGTGCCCGGTTGATGGCAATAGGCTCGCCACCTATTACATGGGACTTAAACATAACTGGCGAAGTGTAGGTGTACCTACTATAGTTACACCTCTGCCTAACCCTTCTGGGATTACAGGCGTGATGTTATGTATGTTAAGTTATTTTTTATCACATAACAAAAGTACGTAGTTAGGGTTAACAAATAAGATTCGATTCTAGCAAGACCAAATAAATTCCGAAACCAATAGTCTAACCTACGTATAATTGTCATTTCCTCGAATTTGTATCCAAATTACTTCCCATTGTTTTCGGCGTTATTGTCGCAAGTATCAAAACCTCAAGCTCGCAGTAGTTCATCCTCGTGGTTGCTTATCCGTGCACGTCGCGACTTGTCACTTGTCGCACGCCATGTCGACTCCCCACTCCCCACTACTGCGCCACTGAAACCCTATAGGGGTTTTCCTGTCCTTCATTCAAAATGTCTCTATGTCTAATTGGAAGAAATTGTCTCACAAACTGACGGTACGATTGGGGAGGTAATAATTACCACACTCTTCTCGTTATTTTTGTCGTAGTTGTTTTTCATTGTTGTTAAATTAGAAATTGTATGCAGCGGCTGGTGGTTACGGTTTTTTTTTCAGGGACAAAACATTTAAAAATATGTTTTTTTCCTCATTTACTTAACATTTTTGTGTCTAAGTAAATTAGCAAACCTACCTTGGGGATTTCGTAGTCACACGCTCTCATAGCCATTCATGAAGCAGTTTCATTCCAGGAAATATTTATTGAACAGAAAATCTTGTCATGATAAATCAGGAATAAGCAAAAACAAAGCAAAACGTTGTGAAGCAATACAATTTTATATTCGTCTATAAATTGTTTGTTCTTATTCCAACAAAGAGCTCCCAACTATTGTGAGATACTCTCATATCACTTGCCATAAAAATGTTTTATGTTAGTGGCTAATAAATGACGTCGGCAAATTCAGTAAGACAATAATATGAGAAGGCTCTGCATCCGTTTCTTTTATTCCCTCCCCTAGTAATCATTGTTTCGGCTGAGGGGCGCCAAACCGGCAGACGGCTACAGCTAATATCCCCTTGTTGTCTGTGTGCCAAGCAGAACAGCATGTATGTATGTATAATTGGAATCGGTTTGCTGAATGGGAGATAACATTTTATGAAGCTGCGTGAAATTAAAACGTACTGTATCGGTGGCTTGTAACCGCGGGGAGATTTTTATGTTTTTTAGATTAAGTTGTGCTGTTGTGTATCTGGGATCGGCGAGTAACGTTTCATAAATAATGGTGGTTATATGCTAATGATCTCAAAGTATACAGACCTATTAGCAACATTCAGGACTGCTATTTACTTCAAGAGTACCTGGATCGACTGACAGACTAATGTTCCTCTAGTAAGCTCCATCTGAGCATTCCCAAGTGCAACTACCTGAATTTTACGAAAAATAAAAACCTTAAAAGTTTTTCATACGTATTATGTAACGTTTTATTAGATAAAGTAAACAAGGTTCGTGATCTGCGCATATTGCTCGACTCAAAACTCTGCTTGGATTTGTACATCGAACAAATAGTAAATAAAGCATATAAGATGTACGGATTTATAATGAGATCCACTCATGATTTTAAGCGTACCTCTTCGTACCTCTGCCTGTATAAAACTCTAGTCCGTTCCCAGCTCGAATATGCAGTTTCATTTGGAACCCGTACTATGGCAAATACATCGACATGCTAGAAAACGTCCAACGTAGATTTCTTCGTGCAATGCACTACAGTACACTGTCACAAAATTTATCTACCGTATAACCAGTTGCTCAGTAAATACAGGCTTTTGACGCTCAGCTCTAGGCGTAAACTATTGGATGCAATGAAATTTTATAACATTGTTAACGGCAATTTGGATTGTATTGATTTAAATAATTTATTATGCTATGCAGTCCCCAGAACTGTTCATAGACGGCAGGTGTGTGCAGGCAAACTCTTTGCAGTAGGTACCTGCCGATCTATCACTGGTCTACGTTCACCAGTTCGGCGAATGGCAGCAACCTACAATAAATCATTGGAACACATAGACATATTTGCATGCTCTTTGAAAAGGTTTCGTAGACTTTTGTATGAGACACTTGAGCTCTTAGACTAATTGTTTGTTGTTGTTTTTAAAATACTTATTTATTTTTATTGTTCTTACTAATTGTTAGTTGTTGTTTTTAAAATACTTTTTTCTTTTTTTTATAACATTAGTGTAACTGTCATGCATGAACAATTTACCTCCTAGTGACTTTAGTTTTATTTATTAATAGTAATCTGTGAACAGCGCTGTGGGCTACATTATTATTTAAGTAACTTATGTTTTATTTTTCTTTGTTTGTAATATTGCATAATGTAGCTGTTTGTTGTTCCTATTTAACAAAATAAAATAAAATAAAATAAAATAAAATGGTATCTAATGGATTTACGGAATAGAAGAGACGAATCTGAAACGTTCGTAGCTCACGCAAACAAACATGACGAAAATATGGAAATCCGCCTGGAATAAAAGAAAATGTACTTCAAAACAATTTTAAACATGAAGAGAATATGCTATGTTCTAGTTTTTACTGTTCTAATTTTTGTTCTTTGTTTACATATTTCTGATGATTATTTAAAAAAAAAAAAACATATTTTTCCTTCGAAACGTATCAATACGAATATTATGGCTTTTTCAAACGGCGCGAGTGGCGCGACGAGCGGTGTTTTTGTGTAGCGTGCTCGTAGAATAGATCATTAATTAGAAGGTACTCGTATGAGATAACACAGAAATAATATGAGTTTAATTATTGTCTCTCTGCTTGCTTCGAACCTTTCAACAAACTAATGCTTGCATTCATAATCATATTATTCCCATAGGTCCGAAAATATCGCAAACTTTTCAACTTCGACTGGTATAATATTTGAAGTGAAAGTTTGTTGTGTTCGCATACAAGTTACTATAGCATCTACGAATAGCTAATGCAAGGTTCATTAGTTTTGAAAGTTCAACACTTTGTGGAGCAAAATGGTTTCTCACGTGGGTCAATTCACTTCGAGTTTTCTATTAGTTCGTCTACACCAAATATTTTCATTGTAAAATTGGTCCACTCTTGTCCTACATCTGGCCTGATGAAATGCGATGGATGAGGTGTCTACGATGGAACGAGTGTGCCCAGAAGATGCCTGTTCACTCTTTCTTTGAAGGGTGAAGGGTTATAGGTGAATTTTTGACGCTTCTGTACTATGATTATTTACCTATTGGGCCCAAAAAATTATAAAAAGTGGAACCTATTAGAGGTTCTATTGATACGAAGACAAAAAGAACTGAATTTAAAATATTCTTTAGAAAATACTCAAGTGGGTTGTAATACCTATCTACAGGCCTTTAATGACAATCTTAGTTGGTTTTGGAGAACTGCACCCTAATTGCGTAAGACACTATCAATCACAGTCTGAATCATTTTGAAGGATATTGCTAATCCATTGCTTCATATGTTCGTAACATTTATCGGCTCAACAACTTAATTCATGCGAACAACGCATCACGCTGACGTCACACAAATCCTGCATCGCGCAATCAGAGTTTACCGCGCAGCATGCATATATACAACTTCCCGACAACAATCATCGGGCAGTTGCCCACCAGATACGACATCATCTGGTCAGAGGATCCTCCCTTTTCCAAGAGTATGATTGAACTTTACACTCTGTTCCTCATATCTCCTCATTACTTTTGCATTAATAATATTATTATTATAAGTTAGGTTAGTCTCTGCAATGAAAAATAAACAATTATTTCAAATGAAACTGCAGTTTCAAAGGTTTTTAATAAGCCAAAAAAACTAGTGAACGCGTTAAAAGTAAGATTCACAGTGGGCCAGCATTATTCGCACCAACTTACCTATTGCAAGCGTTCTGTCGCATCAGAGTACTTAATAAATCTAATGCAATCAAAAGCACATAATTAAATGCCGTTTACTCTTCGAAAAAAGACAAGACAACAATACTGCTTGATTACCTTCAACTTTGCTGAAATAGATCTAAAGACAAAGAAAAAACCTACCGTATCTAGCATTAACAACGGTTCAATACGATAAGTGAATTCGCTTGATTGCGCTGCGCAGGATCAAATAAGTACCTACCATTTATAACTTGGAATAAAAGTTTTATATTTTCTTAAAACAAACTAGAGAGGTTGACGGTTTGATCGAGAATCCAGCCAAGGGTAGTCAGAAGTCAGAATATAAGGGGCCTTGCCGTGTCAGAAATCGACTATTTCGTGCACAGCAATATAAAGACTATTAATTCGTTTTATTTTATTCATTGTTTTTGAGGAAGGGAAAAAAATAAACAAAATTATTAGTGATTTTTGAACGCCGTTTGTTATGCGTGGGGCTAAAAGGGAGTTTTTAAATAAATATTTTTGCAACAAGTTTTCCAAAAAATAACGCAGGACTAACGTTTGATTATTTTATACCTTTTTTATTAAAACAAAACACATTACAGTTTATATTTGTTATCGTACAAACATACCACACAAACCATCGCGGGTTTAACAGTGGTATGGTTAGACACGGCAACTCGGTGCCACTACTTAGGTATTAATTATACATGAACATTTGTACCAAGTATTTTTTTTCAGATCTCTCTGCCTTCCAGAAAGTATCCTTCTGAAACCTTCGAGCATTTCTTCGCATTTATTTTCTTGCAAATTTTCATGGGTAAATGAAAATTTTCAAGATGGTAGGTAGAATGCATACCTACATCCGCGCTCCATAAGCATAATTAAATTTAGGTATTTTAAATGTGGTAAATGTGGGTAAGTAGGTCAAAACACGCAATGACTTTGGTCTTACGTATTTATCATGTTACTTATATTATGGTAATCCTCACTAATAACACGTAAACGTACCTTGTCAAAGACATTTACAATTGGCCAGTGTTTAAATAACCCCGTGGCATTACCTTGGAATTCATGTTTTATTCTAGTGGGTGCAATCGTTTTTAAAATTCGTAACTGTCACTTGTTAATGTCATCGACGTAAGTCTTGTATATACGCCCGTAGCTGCTTAAATACAATGTTTTTAGTGTTCTATAGGGTAGTTTATGATTAAGTATCGATAACTTTGCTAATATTACTGAACTAGAATCTACGTTTGCTTTTGAACAATAAAAAATATCATCAACATCATTCATGCTGGACCATTTTTGCCAATATCGAAAAAAAAAAATAACAGCTAATATCAGAAATGTATTTTTTCCTATTATTAAAATAGGAAAAAATACATTTCTGATTATTATTATTATTTCATTTCTGGTTATTTCCTTTTCTCGAAGTTGCAAACTGCTTCAAGAAATTTAAAAATCACTCATTAATCTTCAGCTGTATTTTAAATTAAATTAAAATTAACTTTTTGATGACTACTATAATATCTTCGTAAATCAAAGGTAAAATAAACTATATTTTCGAGAGCGCAAAAGTGATGAAACTGTTAACAGGTAACTGACACGATTGGTTTAGCGCTACGAAAACTGTGCATTTATAGTCACATACACATAATGTTTCAATTATTTCAAGCTTCTTCACAATTACCTAGATAAGAAATTGACAAAACAGGGTTTTTTTCGAAAGTAGTTTTTGTTTTGTACGAAAAAAACCCCTGTTTAAAAAAATTAAATAAATAAAAAAAGTGCCGATTTCACCAATGAAACAGAACGCGTTCAACACATCTAAAACGCGTTCGAGAGCTGTCAGTGTCAATATTCCACAGAAAATAATGACAATGACAGCTCTTAAACGTAGTTTATGTGCTGATCGCGTTCAATTTAAATGGTGAAATTAGCCCTAAATCGATTTTCGTTTAGAGGAAAGCTAAGATATACATAATACCTATATCGTTCTACGAGTATCGCTTTATCCATATTACCTACCTAATTAACATTGAAAATATAACAATGTCGGTTGTCACAATGTAGGTAATTACATATTATTTTGTTGCAACCACGGCTTGTACAGCCAGGGAAATTAATTGTTAAGCAAATTCACACCTACGTGAATTGGCCGTATTATAACCGTTTCATACAACTGCCAAAGAATAACAGTTGTGATTTGAATATCCGGACAATTTAAGTTGGAAGTCAATTTCCCTGACTTTACCCAAATGGATTGAACTAAATGAAGACGGATCAATACATGACAAGAATCTTTATCTAATCAATCACATAAATCTTGGCAAACCCACAAAAGATAATAGAATAGCTTCTTTATCGAGAGCAGACAGCAAATTCAAGAATTATTACGCCATTAAACTTTTATTTTCCGAAGAAACTAACCCACTATCTCCGTCCTTTCAGATTCTGACACACGGAACAAAGTTGCTTTCGCATGAATCAGACACTTTGTCACTCCCGGTTCCATTGTTAGACCCCCCTCTAGCTTTAGTGAGATTGGTTTTACTCTTTTGCACCTAAAGTTATTGTTCTATGGCCACACGTCATTATTCAACGTCATATATCTCAAATGCTAGCACTTCGAGGGGACCGAAAGTGTTTTCCATTCAACATCGATGCCCTTTTGTTTTAGAGATTGTTTTGTAAGATGAAGAGTTAGTACATTTGTTTCACATTTGGGATTTTTGAGTCATATTCAAGTCACGGCTATATCAAATGAACTTATAAAATGGATTTTGAGTAAATATGAATGTTTACATATAATTTTCAGTGCCTCAATTCAACAAAGAGATGTAAATAAAAATTCTAATATACATACAACGTTAACCTTATAACGTTATTCAGCGTCAACGTCAACCTTAGCAAAGGTGAAGTCTGAAACAGCTATTACTCGAATCAAAATCTAAAATGATAACGTAAGACCCACACCACTATTCATGAATAAAAAGCATGTGTGTATGCATAATAAAAGCGTATATGAAACCTAATATCGTTCTGTACATAGCCACACAGGTGCTATAGACAAGGTACGTGATAAAAATTCAGGGCACATCGAGAAAAAATCTCTGAGTGAGAAAATATCCAAGATTCCATCCCCAGTGTTTGCTCTTGGTGGTTAAGCTGCATCTAATGAAATCCCCTGTCAGGATATCCCTGCACCATATCTTAATTCGATCGTGTAGTCTTGATACTTTTTAAATATTCGAATTATTATGTTGATAAAGTTTAAACTCTTCTGAGTAGCAAAAACATTTAAACCATTTTCAAATAGCACATGCCCATATGCGCGCATAGCCCGTAAAGGCTATGCGCGCTTTTTAGTAGTAGCAACTAAAATATTTAAAAAGTAAAGGAATTAAGATTAGAGGGTTCAATTCTGGCATTGTCAATAATACAGAGAGACATACATAGGCAAATGGTAATCGCTGTCTCCTAACTATTAATATTTCAACGACTATAATCTTATTACTAGATAAATGCTTCTAGGTCTAATAGTTTATTTGGTAATGAGTTATTTGCTAATTGCCGCGATCAAAAGTGGAAATGTGCGGATGTTGAAAAACTCGGTACGTACTCAAATACATATACTTATATGAGTGATGCGCATGGAACGTGCGGCTGGCTGGATCACTGTCTTGTCACACATTCTGCCTTTAATATCATAAAGAATATTAAAATATTAAATGAGGTTTCCTGGTCAGATCACTTTCCTTTGATAATAAATTGTGATATTGATGGTATCGTACCGAGGTCTGTTCAAGAAAGTTATAGTAAAATAAATAAGGTTATATGGGGCAATCGCAGTTATGAACAAAAATGTAAATATGCAGAACTGTGTGATCAGTATATTGATAGGTATGACTGGCAGCAGCTCCCGTGCAAGGGCCATGCATGCGATAGTTCAAACCACCTGCCACACATAGATACTTACTACGAGCAAATTATTGACTGTATCTCTCAAGCTGCTCTGAAAACTTACGTAGGTAAAAGTTGTCATAAAAAGAAAAAGGTGATTGGTTGGAACTATCATGTGAGGAGCTTTCATGAAACAGCTAGGGCATGTTTTCAGTTATGGAACTTTTATGGGCGCCCCATGCAGGGTAAATTGCATGACGATATGATATTGACCCGTAAAGAATTTAAAAATAAGTTGAAATGGTGCCAAATAAACGAGAACAAAATAAAGATGGACATTTTAGCCACACACCGGCATAACAAAGATTTTGTTAAATTCTGGAAAGAAACGAATAAATTAAAACTTAAACCTAGTATGCCAGTGTCTGTAGAAGGTAGCCAGGACCATAATGAAATTGCCGACTTGTTTATGAATAAGTTTAACCCGCCCGCACCATGTAATGGGACAAGCGGGGCCCGTGGTGGCGCGAGTCGCGGGGCACGCTCGGACTGCCAGCCGCGCGACACTAGTCAACTGCATGTCTCAGCAGACGATATTTTCACTTGCGTTAAAGACATGAAGCGTGGCAAGTCACCGGGCCACGACGGGCTCAGCGTTGAGCACATTTTGTTTGCGGGACCATTGTTATTCGATAAGGTTGCAACATTTTTTAACACTTGTATTGATCACAATTATTTACCGCATAATTTTATGAAGACTACAGTGATACCTATTGTAAAGAATAGAACCGGAGACTCATCTAGTGTGTCTAATTATCGGCCAATCTCATTAGCAACTGTGATTTCTAAAATATTTGAACGACTCATATCTCAACATTTGACCGAAAATAATATCCCAATAAGTGATGCGCAATTCGGTTTTCGACAACGCATGTCAACCGACTTAGCTATATTTGCTCTTAAAAATACTGTTCATAAATATATATCACGAAAAACCTCAGTGTTTTCGTGTTTTTTGGATATAAGTCGAGCCTTCGATTCTATTAATTATGATATTTTATGGGACAAAATGCGCAATACTAAAGTCCCTCGGGATATTGTAAATGTACTGGAATATTGGTATGACAATCAAGTTAACCAAGTTAGATGGGGCAGTTCGTATTCTAGACCCTATAGACTTCCCTGTGGTGTAAGGCAGGGGGGGGTAACATCTCCAATTTTGTTTAACCTATATGTCAATGAGTTGATCGAGGAGCTGAGCCGCTCCAGAGTCGGATGCAATGTTGGCGGTGTAAGCGTAAACAACTTGAGCTATGCAGACGATATGGGGCTGCTCAGCCCCTCGGCCAATGGTCTTAGATTACTCGTGGGTATTTGTGAACGTTATGCAGCTACTCACCAACTGATGTACAATGTTCAGAAAACTGAAGTTATGATTTTTAAATATGGAAAGGGTCCTGAGACTATATTACCCATCACTTTAAATAATTCTACATTAAGAATTGTTAGCACATTTAAATATCTTGGACATGTATTGAATGAAAAGTTAACGGATGACAATGATTTGGAGCGGCAAAGAAGGAGCATTGCTTGTAGAAGCAACATGCTTGCAAGACGATTTGCACATTGTTCCAAGCAAGTGAAAGCAACACTTTTTGAGTCCTACTGCCGGGCGTTCTACACCAGCCAACTTTGGTACCAGTACACCAAGAGAGCTTACAACTCTCTTCGTGTTCAGTACAATAACGCGTTTCGGGCCATGTTTAACCTGCATTGGTGGTGTAGCGCGTCGGGTATGTTCTTTGAAAACCGAGTGGGTGACTTCTTTTCCGTTCTGAGAAGGATGAGAGCTTCATTTCGAACTCGATTGTTTAACTGTAAGAATAATATAGTAACTACTGTATTCCGCACAATTTTCGTGACTAGAACCGTATTGTTCAATCTCAACATTGACTATGATATACCTACATAATGAAGTAGTAATAATGACGATTTCAATTAATTAATGATAATTTGTAACATTATGTTAAATATACCGTAAAACTATGAACATTTTAATCTTATTTAATTTAATTTATAATTTATAATAACTAAGTACTTAATACTTATTTATGACATGTAGTCACTATGGGTGAAATGTATGTGTTTGTACAATGCCTGAAATAAAATGATTTATTATTTATTATTATTTATTACTTCTTAACAATTATTTTACAAACCGTAGTCATATTCAATAAACAATGCGAATTTACGAGTAATATTTCAATTGATTTAATTTGAAATATTCTGAAAATACAATTGAACAATTCGTCGGTTAAATATGTTTCGTTCATGTATAAAACAACATTTGCGCATAAACACAGAGGGTGTTTCGGAATATCGAAAGTGTCAAGACATTTCATCCCCTCTACCAACGCCACGTGGACACTGAGCGTTTTCAGTGTTGTTACGTTTGGCGTCTATTTTTGGGGCGTTATTCCGGACACGAAGACACTAATCTTCCTTATTTCATAAATATCCATTAACAATATCATTTATTTAGGGAATATTAGGGACATGCTGATTAGGGGATCACCAAAAAAAATATTGTATTATCAACACCTTGGCACGTATAGTTTTTTTTTTATTTTTTATAAATGGCATCTCGCAGGTCATCCTATGAGGTTGTCATCTGCTTAGACGGACTTGCCTGTGGTTGCCCTAATAAATTAAGGCCTCCAGCCAGGACTTAAACTTAAATACTAACTAAAACTAAGCGACAACGCTAAGGGCACCCCCTGTGGGGTACGGACCTCGGCTTAGGGCGTCGCTGGAAGAGGGCAGCAAGGGACTAGCTGGATCAGGATTGATATTAATTAGGGACGAATTTAAAGCTACAGACTCAGCGGCGCGGGCTGGCTCGAGCAAGGGTCGGGAGGGGCGTGATTTGGGCGTCGCGGCGGGCCTCGGCGGCGAGGACGGTAGGACGGCGATCGGGTTTTGGGCTTATGAAGCGTGCTGGTGGCCTTACTACTCTCCTGGAGGAGGGTAGTGGCGTCGTCGGGGGCGATTAAGGTATGCCTTGGTCGGCGAATACTACTAATACGGTAGGGAGTGTAGCGGGCGGCCGCTGAGATCAAGGGGTTGGGGTGTTTTATGCCACAGTCAAAGAAACGCTTCGATAAGCGTTTCATGAACTGGTTTATGGTAGGCATTTTTAGGTCTACGTGGAGATCTATATTTCGGACATAGTAGGGGGCACCCGTGACCTTTCTAAGGAAACGGTTTTGGAGGGTCTGCATCTTATGGAGATGACGTGGGTGAGCGTGCGCGAATACAACGCAGGCATAGGTCATGATGGGACGGATGACTGCGGTGTAGATGCGCAGCTTGCATTTAAGTGACAGTTTGCAACGGGCTGTCAGAATAAAGTGGAGTCTACCAAGAGAGAAAGCGGCGCGCGCGCGAACAGCCTTTATGTGCTGTTTAAACTTTAAGTTTTGATCAAGAATCACGCCTAGGTATTTGGCTTGCTTCTCCCAAGGGATTGGCTTGCCGTACATAGTGATCGGGCTGGGAAGGGGGGGTGGGACTCGACGACGTCTCGAGAAGAGAACCGCCTGACTCTTATCGGGGTTGACCTCGATTCTCCATTTCCGGAACCAAGCGCCTAAGACGTTTGCGGAGGTTTGGAGAGTACGAGCTATAGCGTTGGGACAATGACCGGTATAGTAAACGGCAGTGTCGTCGGCGAAGAGAGCCAACTGAGCCTTTTTACTCTGTGGGATATCGCTTGTAAACAGCGTGAAGACTAGAGGAGATATAACGGAACCCTGAGGGACACCGGCGCGAATAGGGTGAGGGGACGAGAGTGCACCTTCGATGCGATAGCGGAAGGTGCGATTCGACAAAAAGTCTCGTAAGATGAGCATGAGACGATCTGGCACTCCTAGTTGGTACAGCTTGTATATCAAGCCGTTGTGCCAGACTTTGTCGAAGGCTTTCGCTATGTCGAAGAATAGCATGCCCGTCGTCGCGTTTCGCTGCAGACCAGCGCATAAGTGCTCTACTATACGGTGGACCTGGTGGATACTCGAGTGTTCGGGACGGAAACCGAACTGCTCGTTGGGAATGAGGCTCTTTGCTTCGGCGTAGTCTTTGAGACGCTTATAAATAAGTCTCTCGTAGATTTTGCCGAGAATATTGAGTAAGCTAATAGGGCGGTAGCTGGAGGGCTCAGACTTTGGCTTGCCTGGCTTTGGGATACCGAAGACGGTGGCTTCTTTCCATGCTTGTGGGAAGATGTTGTTGCTCAAGGCGCCATTGGAGATGGCGGTCATAAGCATTATGAGCGGGGCAGGAAGGAGGTTGTATACCTTATTGGTAATACCATCCGAACCGGGGGCCTTACGAGCGTGTAGCCCTTTAATGATGTCGTGCACTTCGTCTGGAGTGACGGGAGGCAGAGGATCATCAGAGTCTTCGACGGGAGGGAGGGAGGCTCTCCGTTCGACTTCAGCGTCGACCTTGTTCAGGTGAGCTTGGTCTACTGGTTGGGAGCTGGGAGAACATTGGGACTCTAGGCTGTCAGCAAGACATTCAGCCTTATCGGGACTGTCGAAAGCGACACTCTTGTCGGGGCGGATGAGAGGAGGCATAAAGACCTCTTCTGAGGAACGCAATTTCCTCTGTAATTGCCAGAAGGCTTGATGAGTGGGCTTGAGTTCACTGAACATCTTGTTCCAGCCCTCAGAGCGAACCTCCCCTATGCGTTTCTTTACAGCACGCTGTAAATGGCGCATATGGGCTTTGTTCGCGTCACAAGGGAAGGAGTCGTAGGCACGGATGGCCGAGTTCTTCTCGGTTATCAGGTCACGTACGTCAGTAGGTAGTTTCCAGCGATGGTCTTCCATCACCGGAACTTTCCGTGAACAATCCGTCAATACGGATTGTACGTGCTCTGTAAACGAGTCGATTGCGGCCGTCGTGTCGACGACTGACACTAAGTGATCGGGGATGGTGTCTAAGTGAGGCGACGTGGTGGATTTCAGTCTTTCGCTTACTTTCCTCCAGTCGGTTATCATCTGGGTCTGAGGGGGGCGGTTGGGGTCGATCGGGCCCGAGTAGGGTGCAAGATGCATGACTACAGGGCGGTGGTCAGAGTTAAGCTCGTGGAACGTCTCTATCGATTGCAAACGGAGGTTCACATTCTTGAGCAGCGCTACATCGAGAACATCGGGAAGGTGATTTGGATTACCTGGGAAGTGAGTCGGGCTCATTAGAGCGATGACGTCAAAGTTCAGGGATTCGCCTAACTTGAAAACTAACCTACCTCTGGTTGAAGTTGTGCTACTATTCCACGCCGGGTGCTTGGCATTAAGATCCCCCGCCAAGATGACGGAGTCACTCATACCGAAGAGGGCAGTGAAGTCCTTTTGGAGCGAGATGGGATCCTCCGGACCATTGTCTGGTGGAATATACGCAGAGATGATGGTGATCGGTTGGTGGCCGGTCATGCCGAGCCGACAGATAGAGGTCTCCAGATGGGAGAGGAGAGGAGGTGGGTCTATAGGGATACAATACAAAGATTTCCTAAAGTATATGAGTGTGCCACCCTTGTGACATCGAGACCTGTCATTGCGAACTAGTTTAAAGTTGGCAATATTCGGGTTTCGGTGATGAGGTTTTAAAAAGGTTTCCTGTATGAGGAGGATGTCAAGCTGATGGTCGCGGAGGAAAGCGGCGATTTCATCGCGTTGACTTGAAACGCCATTTGCGTTGAAATAGCCTAATTTAAGGGACCGGGGTTTGTTACTATTTACTCTCGTATTATCCATTGAGAATTAATATTTGAGTGAGTGTAGAACTTGCGCGATCTCGGGATACGCGCTGAGAATTTCCATGAGGCGAATTGCGTTGCCGTTTGCAGCAACGATTTCTTCCGCCATTTTATCCGCGGCGGTGGTGAAGAGAGCCGCGTATGTACTTAATATGATTTGGGCGCTGTTTCGGCCCTGGGTTCCCTGAGGTGCCACTGGAGAGGCCGTAGGGGCCGCGGGGGCTACCAAAGGCGCTGGGATGGCGGAAGCCATCAGCGCTGGAAGTTGCGCGGATTGCGCTGGTTGCGCGGGTTTTGATGGCACCGAAGCTGCGGGAGCCTTTAGGTGGTTAAGGTTAGCCCAGGGAGACGGCCTCTGCGGGCTAAGCCGTTCCGGCATCAGCGCGGAAGGAGGCTTACCCCAGGGGCTTTCCCTGTGCTGGCGGTCGCTCGCGCGTTTCGCAAGTTTGGGAGAGGAGGACAGCCCCGATAATTTGCCGGGTGTCCCGATTGGCCGCAGAGTACGCAGCTGGGAGGCTCTGAGCATAGTTCCCTATCTTTAGGGCGGGTACAGTCGACGGTGCCATGCTCACCCAGACACTTGACGCATCTAGGGGTCGCATAGCAGTTGGACTGCGAGTGACCGTACAGTTGGCAGCGATGGCACTGGCCAATCAAGTTGGCTCGGTAGGGCTTCTCAATGGAAATGCCCGAGAGTGAACATACGGATTCACTTTAAATATCGGGTGGTGCCCTTCAGTGGGGTCACAGATGACTAGGACCATGTCGTAGACAAGGCCCTGCCTCGCTTTATGCAAGCGATGGACGGCGGACACTGGGATTCCTTGAGCGATGAGGTCGCTCTTAATCTCCTCGGTGGAGATTTCTTGAGGAACGCGCCTTATTACGACGCGAGAAGGGGTTTCCTCCGGAAGGGAGTAAGTATGAAAGGAGTAGTTCCTTTCACACAGGGCGCGGGAGAGATCCCTAAAGTCCGAAGAGGTGGGTACGGAAACTTTGATCCCCTGAAGGGTGGATCGGGCATTTGTGTAGTTGATCTTTCGATCACCACACATTTTGGAGATTTCGGTCCATTTGGACTTATCTTTAATGTAGATCGGGGATCAACCGCGAGGAAACAAAAGCCCCCTCGGCTTTTGTTTCCTCGCGGTTGGAGCGGGTGGGCAAGCCGTAGGGCTGACCGGGCGGGTGCCCCGCGGAGTAGGGGCGGAAGTAGAAGTGGACGATAAGGTATTCGTCTCTTGTTTCTGGGCCTTGGTGTCCGGGCCAGCGGGGGCGGAGGATTTAGCCGCCTTCCTCTTGCCTCCTTTAACGACGACTTGGAAGTCGTCATCGCTGGAGGAGGAGGTGCGGGCTTCTGCCTCGGAGAGTGGGACCGACGTGTCCATGCTTTCCGTCGTATTTGTTACAGCGGCGCGCAGCTGCGTTGTCTCTGAGACAATGGCGGCCGGAACAATGGAGGCCGTGACAATGGCGGCAGGGACAAAGGCGTGCGAGACAATAGGGGCCGGATTAGCGGCCGGAGTATTATCTACCGGAACAAAGGCGGGTGTAACAATGGGGGCCGAATTAGCGGCCGGAACATTGTTTGACGGAACAAAAGGCGGAATGCCTTGTTCGCATGCAGGTGGCGATAGCGGGCTTTCCAATGCGTCACTGAATTCGCCGAGTGCGCCATGGGACGGAGTAGGGATGGAGCGATGACGTAACTTGGCGCCATATTTTGCCAGGAAATCGGGGTCCTTGAAAAGGACCTCTTTGAAGAACGCCACAATATAGGCGTCCTCCATGGTCGGAGGAGGGGGAGCTACTTCGGGGACGGAAAATGTTGGAAAATAAATTTCCACGATGCCTAACCCTATACCTATCTCCCCGGGTGGATGGGCCCGGGGATGTGTGACCCTCTCTGTCGGGTGTAGACAGAGAGGTAAGTACCTATTGGTGAGCCCTAAGCTTGTAACCCGTCGCCAGTCTTATTGTGCGAACGGGGCCCTGACCAGTCTAGCGCGAAGGACACCCTAAGACACTAGGTGAGTAACTGGAAAGCAAAACTGTCACCAGATCCTACTAGGAGATCCCCCAAGGCCGGTTATCTGGGACGCGTCCAACTAACTGCCTCGCCCTGAAGGGGTTCGGCGGGTGTGAATTGGGTCAATACCCCACTCGGCTTCGTTGACACCGTAAGGTTTCAACCGAGGACCACGAAACTGTGGTTTTACCCAGAAGGGGCCTAGTGAAGCTACTCACAAACGTCTGTTGATGAAACGAGATTTGCCTTAAAAAAGGCACTTTTTAAATTGATTAAAAATAAAATCAATTTCTTGATTTTATTTTTATCGGAGTAGTCGGGGCGACTACGATGACGTCACGTGGTCGCAACGAGTAGGAGCAGGAAACACAACACTGGGCCGGGAGCGGGAGAGCGCGAGACACGTCCGTCCGCGGCGAGAGTCGAGCGTCGAGTGTGCACGTATAGTTTTTATTTTTTTATAAATGGCATCTCGCAGGTCAACCTATGAGGTTGTCGTCTGCTTAGACGGACTTGCCTGTGGTTGCCCTAATAAATTAAGGCCTCCAGCCAGGACTTAAACTTATGTAATAACTTAAAAACTAAGCGACAACGCTAAGGGCACCCCCTTCGTGGTACGAACCTCGGCTTAGGGCGTCGCTGGGAGAGGGCAGCAAGGGACTAGCTGGATCAGGATTTGAGTGATTTAGGGACGAATTTAAAGCTACAGGTTCAGCGGCGCGGGCTGGCTCGAGCAAGGGTCGGGAGGGGCGTGGATTTGGGCGTGGCGGCGGGCCTCGGCGGCGAGGACGGTAGGACGGCGATCGGGTTTTGGGCTTATGTAGTGTGCTGGTGGCCTTACTACTCTCCTGGAGGAGGGTAGTGGCGTCGTCGGGGGCGATTAAAGTATGCCTTGGTCGGCGAATACTGCTAATGCGGGAGGGAGTGTAGCGGGCGGCCGCTGAGATCAAGGGGTTGGAGTGTTTTATGCCACTGTCAAAGAAGCGCTTCGATAAGCGTTTCATGAACTGGTTTATGGTAGGCATTTTAAGATCGATGTGGAGATTTATATTACGGACATAGAAGGGGGCACCCGTGACCTTTCTAAGGAAACGGTTTTGGAGGGTCTGCATCTTATGGAGATGACGTGGGTGAGCGTGCGCGAATACAACGCAGGCATAGGTCATGATGGGACGGATGACTGCGGTGTAGATGCGCAGCTTGCATTTAAGTGACAGTTTACTACGGGCTGTCAGTACAAAGTGGAGCCTGCTAAGAGCGAAGGAGGCGCGCGCGCGAACCACCTTAATATGAGCCTTAAAGGTAAGGTTTTGATCGAAGATCACGCCTAGGTATTTGGCTTGCTTTTCCCAAGGGATTGGCTTGCCGTACATAGTGATCGGGCTGGGAAGTGGGGGAGGGAGTCGACGACGTCTCGAGAAGAGAACCGCCTGACTCTTATCGGGGTTGACCTCGATTCTCCATTTCCGGAACCAAGCGCCTAAGACGTTTGCGGAGGTTTGGAGAGTACGAGCTATAGCGTTGGGACAATGACCGGTATAGTAAACGGCAGTGTCGTCGGCGAAGAGAGCCAACTGAGCCTTTTTACTCTGTGGGATATCGCTGGTGAACAGCGTGAAAACTAGAGGAGATATGACGGAACCCTGAGGGACACCGGCGCGAATAGGGTGAGGGGACGAGAGTGCACCCTCGATGCGATAGCGGAAGGTGCGATTCGACAAAAAGTCTCGTAAGATGAGCACGAGACGATCTGGCACCCCTAGTTGGTAAAGCTTGTATAACAAGCCGTTGTGCCAGACTTTGTCGAAGGCTTTCGCTATGTCGAAGAAAAGCACACCCGTCGTCGCGTTACGCTGCATATCGGCGCACAAGTGCTCTACGATACGGTGGACCTGGTGGATACTCGAGTGTTGGGGACGGAAACCGAACTGCTCGTTAGGAATGAGGCTCTTTGCTTCGGCGTAGTCTTTGAGACGCTTATAAATAAGCCTCTCGTAGATTTTGCCGAGAACGTTGAGTAAGCTAATGGGACGGTAGCTGGAGGGCTCAGACTTTGGCTTGCCTGGCTTTGGGATACCGAAGACGGTGGCTTCTTTCCACGCTTGTGGGAAGATGTTGTTGCTCAAGGCGCCATTGAAGATGGCGGTCATGAGCATTATTAGAGGGGCAGGTAGGAGTTTGTATACCTTGTTGGTAATACCGTCCGAACCGGGGGCTTTACGAGCTTGGAGCCCTTTTATGATGTCGTGCACTTGGTCTGGAGTGACGGGAGGCAGAGGATCATCAGGGTCTTCAACGGGTGGAAGGGAGGATCTCCGTTCGACTTCAGCGTCGACCTTGTTCAGGTGAGCTTGGTCTACTGGTTGAGAGCTGGGAGAACACTGGGACTCTAGGCTGTCAGCAAGGCATTCAGCCTTGTCGGTGCTGTCGAACGCGACGCTCTTGTCGGGGCGGATGAGGGGAGGCATAGAGAGCTCCTCGGAGGAGCGCAATTTCCTCTGAAGGTGCCAGAAGGCTTGGTGAGTGGGCTCGAGTTCACTGAGCATCTTGTTCCAACCCTCTGAGCGAACCTCCCCTATGCGTTTCTTAACAGCACGCTGTAAATGGCGCATGTGGGCTTTGTTCGCGTCACAAGGGAAGGAGTCGTAGGCACGAATAGCCGCATTCTTCTCGGTTATCAAGTCACGTACGTCAGTAGATAGTTTCCAGCGATGGTCTTCCATCACCGGAACTTCCCGTGAACAATCCGTCAAAACGGATTGAACGTGCTCTGTAAACGAGTCGATTGCGGCCGTCGTGTCGGCGACTGACACTATGTGATCGGGGATGGTGTCCAATTGAGGCGACGTGGTGGATTTCAGTCTTTCACTTACTTTCCTCCAGTTGGTTATCATCTGGGTCTGAGGGGGGCGGTTGGGGTCGATAGGGCCCGAGTAGGGTGCAAGATGCATGACTACTGGGCGGTGGTCAGAGTTAAGCTCGTGGAACGTCTCTATCGAATGCAAACGAAGGTTCACATTCTTGAGCAGCGCTACATCGAGAACATCGGGAAGGTGATTGGGATTTCCTGGGAAATGCGTCGGGCTCATTGGAGCGATGACGTCAAAGTTAAGGGATTCGCCTAACTTGAAAACTTTCCTACCTCTGGTTGAAGTTGTGCTACTATTCCACGCCGGGTGCTTTGCATTAAGATCCCCCGCCAAGATGACGGAGTCACTCATACCGAAGAGGGCAGTGAAGTCCTTTTGGAGCGAGATGGGATCCTCCAGACCATTGTCTGGTGGAATATAAGCAGAGATGATGGTGATCGGTTGATGACCAGTCATGCCGAGCCGACAGATAGAGGTCTCCAGATGGGAGAAGAGAGAAGGTGGGTCGATAGGGATGCAATACAAAGATTTCTTAAAGTATATGAGTGTGCCACCCTTGTGACATCGAGACCTGTCATTGCGAACTAGTTTATAGTTGGCAATATTCGGGTTTCGGTGATGCGGTTTTAAAAAGGTTTCCTGTATGAGGAGGATGTCAAGCTGATGGTCGCGGAGGAAAGCGGCGATCTCATCGCGTTGACCTGAAACGCCATTTGCGTTGAAGAAGCCTAATTTAAGGGATCGGGGTTTCTTACTGTTTACTCTCGTATTATCCATTGAGAATTAATATTTGAGCGAGTGTAGAACTTGCGCGATCTCGGGATACGCGCTGAGGATTTCCATAAGGCGAAGTGCGTTGCCGTTTGCAGCAACGATTTCTTCCGCCATTTTGTCCGCGGCGGTGGTGAAGAGAGCCGCGTATGTACTTAGAATAATTTGGGCGCGGTTTCGGCCCTGGGTTCCCTGAGGTTTCGCTGGAGAGGCCGTAGGGGCCGCGGGGGCTACCAAAGGCGCTGGGATGGCGGAAGCCATCAGCGCTGGAAGTTGAGCGGGTTGCGCTGGTTGCGCGGGGATATAGGGCACCGAAGCTGCGGGAGCCTTCAGGTGATTTAGGTTAGCCCAGGGAGACGGCCTCTGCGGACTGAGCCGCTCCGGCATCAGCGCGGAAGGAGGCTTTCCCCAGGGGCTTTCCCTGTGCTGGCGGTCGCTCGCGCGTTTTGCGAGTTTGGGAGAGGAGGACTTCGGGGCCTTAGGACAGCCCCGGTAATTTGCCGGGTGTCCCGATTGGCCGCAGAGTACACAGCTGGGAGGCTCTAAACATAGTTCCCTATCTTTAGGGCGGGTACAGTCGGCGGTGCCATGCTCTCCTAGACACTTGACGCATCTAGGGGTGGCATAGCAGTTGGACTGCGAATGACCATATAATTGGCAGCGATGACACTGTCCAATTAATTGAGCTCTGTAAGGCTTCTCTATTGAGATACCTGAGAGCGAACACACCGACTTCACCTTGAAGATCGGGTGGTGACCTTCAGTGGGGTCACAGATGACAAGGACCATGTCGTATACAAGGCCCTGTCTCGCTTTATGCAAGCGATGGACGGCAGATACTGGGACGCCTTGTGCAATAAGGTCGTCCTTAATCTCCTCAGTGGGGATTTCTTGGGGAACGCACCTAATGACGACGCGAGTGGGGGTTTCCTCCGGAAGGGAGTACGTGTGAAAGGAATAGTTCCTTTCACGCAGGGCGCGGGAGAGATCCCTAAAGTCCGTAGACGTGGGGACGGTAACTACACGTATAGTTACAGCGTATGGTATTTAAATAGGCTTTGTAAGACGGTGGTGGAAAAGCAACCAATATCAGTTACATTAATTTTGTTGTTCTTTTATAAATCACCAAATTAAGATCGGCGATATTAACCAAACGAAAGATAAGGCCATAATTCAATCACGGCTGGCAATTCAAACTTTTGTGCTGCTAAGGGTACTTCTTAAGAAATATTCGTGCGTAGCCAACTGTACATATCTTTGAATAAAACCCCCTCTTCAATTGAACAATGGGACGGCTCAGCCTAGTGGACAATAACGCTTGACCAATTTTCTTTTGTGCGAATGCCTACGATTGGAGAATATCAAACGGGGTGCCCAGACGGTGCGCTGATTGAGCCTCTTTTTTGTTGAAAAACCATTGATTTTGACAAATTCACTGAACAATATTACAGGGTAACAGCCACTTTGAGAAGCAGAATGTGTGATACATGTGTGACTTTTGAATTTTACGTAGCGATGCTCGTGAGAGGCACTTAGAGATATTTTGAATTCGCTTAGCACTGTCATTTGCAAAAAATGTGCTGTTCAATCTTTTTATTGTATTCGGGTGCTGAGTTGGACTATTCTTAGGATGATAGTACAAGTAATGTAACACTTTAGCAAGTCGGGCTGAAAAGTATCAACTACGACCAAATATTAAATGTTAACATTGTTTTCGGTCTTTACATTTAACTAAAGCTGTAAAGTTATTAAACAACTGCGAATTTAAAGGTATATCAAACAACTCTAAGCATTACTTAAGGTACCCATTATTTGCAAAAAAAAAAAAAACTCGAGCTACAGTATAGTTTTACAAGTTCTCAATTCAGGAACCGAGTGTAAGACAATAACCTAAACGTAGGTATAGGTAATAAGCCAATCACCGATCGAATAACAATCCTCTTGATCCCAGTAAATTGTAAAAGGTGTATAAATACACATGACGGCTTGCTCACCCCATCTTGGAGAGCGAGTTAAGCCTTGTCTTGGCAGATATCAGCAAGCGTCTTAATTGGCCTTTATGGCGTACTGAACACCTTAACACAATAGTGAGGGTATGGGAAATTAAGTCCGGCAATTACTGGCTGTGTCATCTCGTGGTAGGTTTTGTTTTGTATAAATGATAGAGAGGTTTTTGTGTGAGATGGGATATATTTTGCTGTGTTTATGTGTAGTTTGTTTGCTGTTGATGGAAAATAAATATAGAGTTATAAAGAACAGGGTTTAAAGTTCTGCTGTGCTGTAGGTCCACTATAGCACAACATCATGCTAAGTGGAAGCCTTCTTGTCACAGTCACGGCGTGCAGCTGCCGAGTATTTATGTTCTGTGTTGTAATAATAAATCAGCTTTGTTTTTTTTTTTTGTTTTGTATGCGATTTATTTTTTATGCACGTGTTTCTGTGACAAATAAATCTATTTTTCTTTCTTTCTTTTCTTTCTTTCTCATCCTCCATAGAAAGGGGAGGATCCTCTGACCAGACGGGTCTTAGGACTGATGGGCAACCGCCCGACTATTGATGTCAGGACTTTGCATGTGCCAGTTGCGCGGTAAACTCTGCTTGCGTGTTTCAAAATTTCAATTTCAAAATTTCCCTCCACATTGTTTGCGAGCTAATTTAAATTATCGTGTCACATACAAAATGGATCTGCGCCGGAAAGATTTTCGCGCTGCTTTTTTGCGTATTTTTTACTATTTCAAGTGTCGCCTGCTACCGTGTATCGTTGGTATAACGAATTCAAGCGCGGTCGACTAACTTTGTAGGATGAAGAAAGAAGTGGTCGCTGTGCCGGCCGAAAACGTGCTTGCAGTGAAGATTTAAATGCAAGACAATACGTGAGTTACGCATCAAGAGATTCAGCACATACTATTTTTGTTTGGTTGGATCGGGAAGCCTTCACGAAATTCTACAACTACGAGTACTACTACAGCCTCACCGATGCTTAGAAGCGGGTGGTTAGGTGCCGTAATATGTTTTTTTTTTTTTTTTTTAATAAAAAAATTAAGTAGGCTCGTCTCGGCGTGTGTACGACATCATTACAGGTGATGAGTCTTCGATTTACGATCCAGAAACGAAGCGCCAGTCGACGGTTTGAGTGTTTCAAAACGAATAAACGCCTACCAAAGTGAAGCGATCGAGAAGCGGGGGGAAGATTTTGATCGCGAGCTTTTTCAATTTCACTGGCTACTTGGTGTCAATTCCTTTACCGAACCAAAGAAGCATCAACGCTGAATGGTATACTACTAAATGCAAGGCAGAAATTTTCTCTGTTGTGAGCAACAAGCGACCAAACACAAGGCTCCACGGGCTAATGCTCCACGCACGACAACGTGCTCAAAACGAGGGACTTCTTGGATAGCTCACCAGTCAAACTCCTAGGTCACCACCCCCCTTACAGCCCTGACGGCTAGGCGTGTGGCTTCTTTTTGTTCCCGTAAATAAAAAATCTGCTCAAAGGGAGATAATTCTCGTCGCCGAAAGATCCGCTGTCAGCGTTCGAGCAGGCTGTAAACGAGGTGTCTACGGCGGACTGCAATAAGTGTTTCGAAAACTGGTTCAGACGCATGAAACTTTGTATAGAGGCTTGTGTAGATACTTTGAAAAGATTATTTAAAAAAATATTTACTTAAAAGAACATTTATTTCAATTTTCGCAAAACTTTCTGAGTGTCCCACGTATTTGCAAAGATGGAGGGTAGGAAGACAGCTTTGGAAAATTTAGTTGGGTGCTAATATTTTAACGCTTTTGCACCAAAGTATTTAAAGTTACTGAGTTCTTTGATAAATTAATGCCGGAAGGAATAATTATTAATTCAATATAAACAAGGTCGTAACAAAAAACGTTCTATTGAACAAATAGCCTTTGGAAAGCACAATCAATTTTCAAAGGAAACAATCTTTCGCCAACGAATCAGACTTGCCAACCTACTTTGCAAGAATTCGATAAATTATAGGCACAAATAGAAAATAACTGTTTCAGCGGCGAACCATCTAATTTCCAACATTGTAGCTCTGTGTATTTATTTCCGTGGGCTTTGTTCTTCTGTCCGCGAATTAAGCTGGGATCTGCGAGTCGCCGAATGATTTATACAAGCCACGCTCATCCCGCTTTATTTACGACTACCGTTCTACAGAATAATTACAGGGCGGTATAAACGTTCGCAGATGTAAAAAGGGATTACACTTTAATGATTACGACGACGTAATTGCGCAAAGAAAGTTGAGAGAAAAAACGTTTCATTCACCTCCTGGCTCCAAGTTAAATGTTGAAGCACCGCCTACTTTAAACGAATAAAACTTTGTTATTTCAAAAGAGAGGCTTTCTTCCTCTTTTTAATTTAGTGAAATTATTTTAGATGAGTAAAAATATTCCCGCACCAAAGCTCACAACGCCGATAAACGTAAACATTTTCTACATGCGTTAACAAAAACAGTGGAAGAGCGATACCCAAACATTTCTGTTTATGTTTCCACAAAAAGATAAAAAAAACTTTTAGGTACCCGGTTGGCCGCATTCAGCCGGTTACCGGGTAGCCGGGCATTGTTAGCGCGATCAGGGTCTATTCATGCCTCCCCGGGTAAACGGAAAGCTTGAAAACATTCAAATTAGTCTATTGTGATTTATTTTTCTTGCCATCACCGAATAATACGGCCGAAGTTGATAAAGGTCAATGTCATGAATAAGGTTTTAGCCTCGAATTAGGTTGGTCATTATTTTTGCTCGATGTTCGGGTCTGTGTTCTTATATTTGATATATTATGCCTAACTACTAAAACCAAAAGGTGGAGGCGGAGCGTGTGAGGGAGATAATCTTGCGCCATCTCGCCTCTAGTCGCAGCAGGAGTCGCCCTGGGCATCGGGAGTCGCCTGCAGATTCCCGGTCACCTTCCGGTAAGGACTAGGCACGGGTCGACGGCGCGTCGTGTTCCACTTGCGCCTTGAAGAGATATCAGCACTCAGTGACGGTGTCCGACAGGGCCAATGCCTGCTAGGACCGTGGCCCTGGCACAGGCAACTAAAGGAACACGTGAGGGTTTTAGTCAGTAAAAGTCTGACACGCTCCACCTCCATCTCCTGAGCGGGAGAAGTCTTTTGATGATTTCCCACTTATATATAGTGAATAACTATGATAAATGGTTTCGACCTAAACGTGTTTCCTTCAATGAAAGTCATTCTTTCCGTAGAAAGAATTTATGATTTCCAATAAAGTACCTCTCTAAAATAAAACCAGAACTTTTGTAACTGACTTTATCCTTCACACATGTTTTCAGTTAAATATGATGTCATGTCTGAAATGTTGCCAAAACCATCTGCGTATTCTTTCCCCAACCATGGTGGGGAGTGCTTCCAAGCTAACTAAAGCATTTTACATAGAGCGACTGCGTATCTGACCTGCACAACTCTGTTACTGGGTAATACGATAACCCTTGGTAAGACTTTCGGGCTTCTGACGGCCCGTAACGGCCGCCAAAGATCTACTTATGACAGCCTCGGAAAGATCTACAATGTTGCCAGAAGCAAGTTTTTTTTTCCGTTGATTATTGACCATATAAGCTCAAATAAAAATCCAAAAGCAAAACCCGATTTCCGAGATTAAATACAAAAGATTCAAAAGAAAAATATTTCCAAAATCTGCCAGCAGGAAATGCAATACTGTAGGAAAACAAAAGCAAACCAGTTTCCCAGCGATTTCACTTCCAAATCCCGGCAGAAAAAAAAATCGAAATGAACCAAACATTTAGGCGAGCACAATTCATTGCTTATTTCTGTCAATTGAAAGAAATTCCATCGGAGTTTGCAATTCATAGCGGGCGCATCGAGTGCATTAGCTCCCGCAACCCGACGCGGGCATGTAATCGTATTTGCATTATAAATTTGTACGTACACCTAATGGCCTCCTGCAAGCCTGCAATGGAGAGTAAACAAGCCGCGAGCTATGAAAACACTTGCGGTATTGGGAGTGATAGAACTTTGCCGTGCGACACACGCCTGTATCGTTTGACTAGCACCTAGTGTCATTAGGACTTGAGTTGGCTGTTCATGTTTGAATATAAAGGTGACATAAATAGGGCCGTTTTTAATTGCTTGAAAAGAACGTTTACTTTTTTAAGCGCGATGCGTCAGCATGTCGATTCTGTAAAAATCTCACCGTGTAGACAGGAGTGGTGTGAGCTGTCAGGGTCATCCCGTCTTGGTCAATCCCTAGGGATTGACCAAGACGGTCAATCCCTAGTATCAGTGGCACTGACAGCTTACTTACAGCTAACTTAGGTGAAGTGAGTGTGGAGTGCCACACTCACTTCACCTAAGTTTTCACGGTGAGATGGTTACAGAATAGCACTACAGGTTGCCCGCGAAATTTAAATTTATCAAATTTTGTGTCAGGTTGTATGTCGAACAATCTACGATTCGCGACCGTAACAAGTATGTATTTACAGAATTATAATCCTTAAAATCATCGATACAACCCTCTAAGTTCATATAATCCTATTGACTGATATTTTATGAAATTGTCATTCAATAGGATTATATGAACCATTAGGATTGAATGAATAATCATTAAAATCATCAACATAATCCCACTTTTGTGTCTGTACGTAAGCAAATTTGAATTTCGCGGGCAACCTGATGCGGCCCCCTTAACGAAAAAGATTTGGCCCGAATGAGTGTGGTAACTTGTCTAGACTGACATTATCATACGTTGCTCCTTTTCTACATCATAAATGGAACCCCTGTGAAATTTGATTGTTTTTTTGTATTGAATAGGCTCCGAAACTACTGGACCGATTTGAATTTTTTTTTTACCATTAGAAGCCGAAATAATGAACGTAAAAACATCTTTTTTTTTCGAAATCCACGCGGAAGAAGTCGCCGGCGAAGCTAGGCTAGTCGTGAATAAACCGACATGTCCTAGGACCAAAAAATCGAAGACATGTGATATCTGCCAACCAGCACTGGGCCCGCGTGGTGGATTACGGCCAACTCCCTCTCCCAGAGAGGAAGCTTGTGTCCTAGCAGTGGGAACATTAGAGGCTAATTATGCTAAACGGAAACCTAAAACAAATGCATTAGCAGACATAGGCCCTTACCTGAAAATTGTGGGGTGTGGTGTGGTATGGGTTGTTGTAATGTAAATACGGCAAATAACATTTTTTCAGCTTTCCAAATTCAAACTATTTACCTTTTAAAGACGATTAAAGGCATAAAGAAAAACTTAACAATATAATACTAAGTACCTACTCATTCAGACCTCTTTGCCCAAATAACGTAGATTAATGATTAGTAATGACTAGCAACATTTTGAAATGGATGGTAGCTATACAATCAATCATTCATTAAATCTAGAGAATAACAATTGGCGAAAAAATTGCAAGCCTTGGCAATAACTATTGTTAGTTTTCATTATTCGGAAGTTCGGAACTTTTTTTTTTATCATCAACCTTTTTATGAGGTTTTGTGATGTGTGGTGTGGTGTTACTTATGTCTTTTAGAGACATGCTAAAATGTTTTATAAACATTTTGATTTTGATTTGGAGAGTATAATTTTATACTCAGTTTGAAATGCATGCTGACTCGGTGTTTCATCTCAGAGTAGTCGAATAGGAAACAGTACCCTCATTTTGTTATTAATTTTACGTGTTCTAATCAATATACGGAATAAAAGTAATTTTTCTAAGACACAGTAACGCCTTAGGGTTTGTTCACGAAAAAGATTTTTTCGTCTTTCGAGTTCGTCAAATCCACACAGATTATTGTATTATATTGATTAATACAGCTTTACGTGTGATCCAATAGTCCAGTCCAAAACAGAATTGCTATAAACGAAATAAGGTACCTACAGCAGCTAGTATCTTGATTTGATGACAAATCATTATAATTACGTTTTACTGTCTCATTATGACAAACACTATGCCTTGCCTCATTTTACTATTAATCTATGGTGTGAGATAGGGACCATAATCTGGGATATCATAACAACTATAATACTGGATTATGACTGCGTGATACCACTGTATAATTACTTTAATAACCTGTGGTAATACGGACATTACGTGCAAATAAACAATGGAATAAGGTATTTCATATTTACATACATTTTGAAAATTAAATTCTAATTTTGTCTGTGCTCTGTCGATGTTTTGAAAATCATTATTCTGATGACGATGATCATGAACACTTAACAATGAATTGATTTTGAGTCTGCAGTTTCCAGAATAACGTTTTGAAACAGACTAAAAATACAGGAACCTCTCTTTTGAGAGTCTTACTCTCTTGTTAGCTATGGTTAAATATCGGATTTTCGGATACATATTCACGTAAACTTGAGACGTTGGCTAATGTGGAATGCGTGTTTGTACCGTAAATATCCGCGGTTCCGGGATCGACAAATTTAGGCTTCTGATTATAGAATCGGAAGTATATTTACTTACTTTCAAATATTGGCTTATGAGGAATGCACTTTTGTATCGGTAGTAAAAAACCCGCTATTCCGGAATTAAGTGTAACTTTAAACTAAAACAGGGGAATGCCCACCCTCATAGTGTCCTAGGCCCAAACTGGACATCAAGTACTCGTATTACTATAAAAATTGAGTGTTTTAAAATCTTAATAAAATTGGATATCTAAAAAATATATTCAAACTGACGCCACAATTTTAGAAAAAATAAAAAAAGTTATTATTTAGGTTAATTCTCTTTTTTTCGTCATTAGGGTAGGGGGTGTTTTTGCAATTAGGGTAGATTATTGTGGCGCTCATTTAGAAGAAAGCAAATACATATTTTTTTTAAATAGCAAAATTAAAGCATAAAGTATGTTTTCTGTAGTCTAATGTTGTGGGCCTGAAATGGGCAATGGCCTTTAGTCTATTTTTTAGAAATCGCTTCCATACTATAGCCCCGACTAGTTATGCATTCCCGTACCCTAATTGCGTAATACACAATCAATCGGAATCTGAATCGTTTTGAAACAGATTGCTAATCCATTGCTTCATAAGTTCGATAAAAAATCTGCTCAACAATGTACAAAACGCAATGAATGTTGTTGAACTGTCAAAATCAAACAGATTAGTCGTAATCGTTTACGAAAATGTGTTACGCAATTAGGCTGCTGGTGTTACATCCAGGTTTTTTTTACAAAAAAATACTTGTAGAAGCCGTATCCATACTTTTATGGTTAAAAATTTACTTTAGCTGAAGATGCATCCCAATAACCGATCTTTGGCTCAATCTCATCTTTGCATATGCATGCTGGGATAAATGCGATCAGTCTTTTGTGCTTAAGACTAAAACAGAAACCATCATAACCTAAACACAAAAACACCATCTTCCGAGAAACTGCACAAGAAATCAGCTCCATCTCAAAAGGCCATAATATCCCACACGAATGTAATATCAAGCTATAGATATATAGATGGCTCTGGTAGTAAAGCCATGCCATTCGCATCGTCGAGATTGTTGGCACAGGGCGGGTTGCGGTCAGCCCCAAGCCCGCAGCCATTTTACAAGTGGTTGTTATGGTGCTATACTCAGAATACTGTATTGTGCACATCGTATAATTAATAATCCTTGAGATACACCGTTATTATGGACGATTACAGCTTGGAAGTTCAAGTTCAGTGGGGACGATAGAAATAATTGTACAGTCCGCGAGGCCTAGGCTGAGCTTTGCATTAGTGTGAGTGCACATATGGATAGTGTAGGTGTGACGTCGGCCTAGAGCGCGATTGGTTTATACCGGTTTCTACAATCGGCCTGAGGCGCTGTGCGTCACTCCATTGGTGCGATTGGTAATCACTCACACAAATGCGTATGCATTTTTGTAAAATCGTGTATACAGCATGTGTTTCAAAAAGGTGTGGTACAGTAAAGACCATCAAACTGAACTACTTTCGACATGGAATCAACATCCTAATCACGATAAAAAAAAACTATCCAAAGAATAAAAGAACATATTGAGGAGACGTGAGTAACAAAAGAGTAAATACGTTAGCAAAATGTATTTCGAAATGCTCGTACAAGCATAAAAAGCAGAGCTATTTATTTTAACATTACAGTTTCATGCACCTCAAGGACATTACTGTAATCCATTCATTTCACGCGAAAAATATCATCTCTAAAGAAAATTCTCTTTCATAACAAACACATTAGGTGCAAACCTTGTTAAGGGTGCAAAAAGGTAAGAAACTGGTGAGGTGTGTTTCAGAAATACCGCGAGGGATCCGTATATAAGCAAACAAAACAAATTGAACCTAAATCACTACATACATTTAATTATTGTGATTTCACGGTTCAGTCAGTCTTACAGACGTTCACACAATGCGTGCGCTGACTGGACAGGTCCACTCAATATGTGTGGTTCTTTCCTTAAAAGACCATTTCAGACATCAATCCACATGATCTGACCAAGATTATGTCTGGACTTTAAAAGTGACTGTGACATCTGATTTTGTTTCGGCCTTTCGTCTCACAGTAGTCAGATAGGAAACGCCGTACTCATGTAGTTTTTAAAATGTGATTGACGTGCAAAAGTGTTTGTACAAACCAACTTACAGAAATTAATCGTTTATCATTTACCACAACCACACCACATCATAGCGACAAAATGTTGGCAAGCAGTGGTTACGTTGTCGCTAGTATTTTCAGATAGACAGATCGTTGTGTTTACGATGATCTTGCTGATGGTTGCGTTGCAGTAGCGTTGTGGCTGCGACGTGGGCGGTATTGCCGACAAGGTTGATTTTGACAGCAAAATTTGATCTGTATGAATAAACTATTTTCTTACAAATTAGCGCCCGACCACGTGTTGTTGTGGCGTGGTTTTAGTACGTGTGATCGCGCCCTTAAACGAATTCTTCTGTGGATATAATCGAAACTATTACAATGAACACTCAAAAACTTTCTATTAGTTTTTAATATTGCAGTTTAATTCACCCGGGCCGCAATGAAGCGTTCGACAAAGGTTGAGAATCCGTGACTGTAACTGTACATTGAGGCTTTCAATTCTACTATTCCACAACAACCCTAAAAACACTGTATATTCTGTCTGTCTAAGTACATTGGAGTGTTTGCACAGGGTGAAAGAAGCAAGGTCATTAATGCACCCTCCGAGGTACCCTCACATTCAGATAAGTAAGTAAAACAACTTTATTTGATGTTCGCGTCAGTGGACGGCATCATGACACTAGGGGACGACCAGACGTGATAAACCTTGGGTGCTAGTGTACTTGCTACTGAAATATGCAACCTCACATTTGCGTGCCAGTAGGAATTTAGAATCGTATGTTTTTTTTTTTTAGGGGAGTCTTTGGCGTTTTGACTTATCGTTATGTTTGTATAAGAGTTAGATTTGTTTTATTTTGTTTGGTTGTTTAAAAGTTAAAGTAATTTGATGTTACATTGGGTGAATTATTGTATTTGGTTAAGATATTAGGGGAGCCTTGTAAGTTTTGTACAGATTTTTACATTAAATAAATACCAAAAAAAAAAAAACGTTTATTGTAATAAAAACGCTGTTGGTCCATTTTAAAAGATTTATTGGACTAACTAAAAAGTTTTTTCGCAAAAGTCTTTGCGTAACCCGAATTGAAGTGAACGCAGCAGTTTTCAACATTTAGAACCAAATTGAACACAGTAATAAAAATAAAAAAAAAATCTACAAACTTTGTTTAAAAACATGCAGTGATACTTCACGAATAACTGTATAACCTACATGAACAGTCAAAGGCAAAAATATTTATAGGTACACTTATTGAAATTCAACGATTTCTCCTAAAACGTTCACCGAAATAGGGATGATGACTATTATTAAGAGCTGTCAGTGTCAATATTCCACAGACAATAATGACACTGACAGCTCTTAAACGTAGTTCATGTGCTGATCGGGTTCAGATTCATTGGTTAAATTCGTCCTCCGTGTACATATTCTGACTGCACGTAGTTTTGAAACGTGCACGATTCCCGTGCATTAACAAAAGAACCAACGTATAACGACCTCGTGCTCCTAGCAAATGGATCGCTCACTGGATAGCCTAATGCCATCCAAACTGAACCGACTCTGCAAAGAGACAATAGTTCTTAAAGAGGCTCCCACTTAAAATGTCCCATTTAGCCCCACAAAGGAACTTTTACGATTGCACTTGCTACAATATGAGTTTGTGAGTTGTCATTAAGTAAATTCTTTGTTGGATGTTCATATGAAAATGGGATGAGAGGAATTTCATACAAAGTTCGTAAATAGTGGAAATTGTTTTCAATTTACGTGTAGTTTTAAAAAGACGCATTTTTGTAATAATGGTCGTCGAGCTTACTATATAGACTGTCATGATTTATCTACTTAGAAGGTACTCGTTATTGAGGTGAGAAGAGTTAACAACAGCAAAAATTGTGTGGTCGTACAAGTGTCACCAAAATAATAATAATAGACGAATTGAGAACAGGAGGTTCTCAAACCGTCTGTTTTTTAGGTTCCGTACCTCAAAAGGGAAAAACAGAACCCTTATAGGATCACTTCGTTGTCCGTCTGTCTGCCAGTCTGTCAAGACTCTTTTTCTCTGGAACGCGTGGAGGTATCAAGTTGAAATGAATATTAAATTCGAAAGTTGCGCTCAAAAAAAAAAAAACTTCGATTGCGACATATGTATTTTGATACCAGCCTATGATTTAAAACCTATACTGACTACTTCCCGTTGACCTAGAGTCATGATATTTGGCATGAAATCGCACAGCACAAATATAGGAAAACGTCCATTCATATGTAGATTTATCACATAAAAATCTTCTTTTGCGATAAAAAAAAACGTAGGTACATTTGCAGTTGGAGAATTGAACGTGACGTTTATCGATGTATTGGATTACAGGTTTTTCAAATACAATGTTTAGTTTGTTCTTAGGATAAATTCATCCCAACCACGGAACCCTTCATTATGCGTCTTCCGACACGCACTTCTCCGGTTATTTTTTAAGAAGTCTATCCCATACCAAACCATTAGCGCGGTTTGCTGCTTTTCACAACCACGCAGTGCTACCCACTGGCCAAAACAATCTACACTGATACATAGAGCTTCACCCAATGTAAAAAAAAATATCAACACTATCGAAAATATAAAAGGCAAGGCCCAATCTAAAGCTCATCCCAAAAATAAAAAAATCAAAACGTTTTGAATGCACGATTGGAATAGGCACATGAATTACATAATTTACACGAGTGATGTCAGTGTAGCGTCCCAATTACTTTTCAACAGGGCTACGGCTGCGGCCGCCAGATGGCGCTCCGAAATCCGCGGTAATCCCGAATTTATTATCTGTTTGCAACCATTTGCCGTTGCGATGCAATCCGACGAATGCCACGGACGAAATGAATGTGAGTGAATTCGCACCGAAACCGTATTGAAAAGCGGTTAAAATATGCCCATAGAATGTAGTTTGCACTACTGGTTGCAAAAATATTTAGAATGGCACTATATTGCGACCGACGAATACATGGCAAATTGTTCATATGTGTAGTGGGTAAATTCAATGAAAGTTTTAGACTTTGAAAATTGCTAATACCAATACTGAAGAAAGAACACAGAATAGTCAGTGAAAAAAAAATGGAACATTTTATTTGAAATATTTATGTGAATAGTCCATTGTGTGAATTCCATTCGATGACAGTTGGTATAGAAAAATCTGGATAAAACTTTACGAACAAAACTTTTCGTTGAAAAGGCTTTGTTAAATCTGCTGTTTCCGAAAACAGTTTGCTCAATCATTTTTGGCGTAACCTTCATTTAAAACGCTTTGAATATTTACCCACATTTTGACATTTTCCACACGTTTCGTGTTCGCTTTTCATAGTTAACAAAATAACTAGCAATTTCTAACACATAGAACTATTATTCTCAACGACTACACTCTTCGCTACTTACGAAAAATAAAGTTCCCAACCGAACGCTGGGAAAACACATTAAGGAAACTAGAGCATCCCAAAATTTTTGCAGAAATAAGATCCAAAATCCGCTAAGACGCCTCAAAACGTGGATTAAGGTTACTAAGTAACAATAAACAGCTGAACACACTTGTAACATCACATTTACCAGTTTCTACCTTAGAATAAGTGTGGCAAGTGAGATTTTAATCACCTGCAACGGGCCTGACACAGATGTGCCTGCAAATCCGCGGTAAGCCGGGACTTAGTTCACGCTGTTCATGTAATCAGGCCGGTTGAATTATCGTCGGTTTGAAATACAATTGTTTTGTCGTTGTTTCTGTGTCGTACCGGGAGACAATATGGTGATCGCGAAACGATTCGAACGATATACATATAATACAAAACACATATAGTGCCCTTTAAATTCTAGGTTATGAAACAGCTGTTACTTTTGTAACAAAATCGTTTCTGTCTAGACATGGTTTGGTTTATTCAAATACATTCCTGCTTAGTTTTATTTTGATGAAAAACAAAATTATTTCTGAATAATTATTATGTGGCACGTAGTATTTTAATTTCGAGCGCCGTCAGACAGGATCATAAAAATATTCGAATGAAACATTAATTTCAATACAACACAAGGGTATAACTTTCAAGTTTGAAAACTAGCCCGAAATTCAATATTACGTAACGAAGTATTCACGGATCTATATGGCAATAATGACGTCAATATTGAAACGGGTACAGGAATATTCAACCATAAATCTTAACCTACACTGCGCTGATAATGATTTATACACTTACTTTTGAAATGTTTTGTAACGAGAAAGCATTTTCCAGAACATGGATAACTAGCTCCTAAAATTTTCAACTCCAAAATCTTGATGTTTCTAAACTATTGATATTAAACTAGTTACATCATGAAAGGAGACTAACAAAAGGTGATGGAAGTGGAAACGCCGGGAGGGGACGCCCTAGGAGGACATATGATGACCTTATTGGTGATGTTCTTCAGAAAGGTCAGGTGCGTAGTACTTGCAAACGGCTCGCGTGTATGACCAGATCATGTATGAACGTAAACGAGGCAAATTAGGAGTATGTAAGGATCGTAGCAGGTGGCGTTCTGTGGTTTCTGCCTAACCCCATTAGAAAATGGCGTGTATAGTATGCAGTTGTACCTGCCTTTGCTCCGCATGGGTGCAATCTACTAATGTGGTAACATGTCAAAACAATATGTTAGTACCAATTCTAAGTAAAATATTAATGTATTATACACAGTAACCTTCCTTTATAAATTCTCGTTATGAAGGTAAAAACCGTTTCAAAGTCCGTTGCCTAGTTTAGAAAAACAACGCGGTCACACAGGGGGCACAAAACGGGACCTTCTTTTATTCTAATAAATAAAGATATAGAAGACGTAAAAGACTGATGCATCCTTACGTAAAATCAACTTCCGAAGGGTAGCTGAATGTCACTCAAAGGAAAGTGTCAGGATGATTGACTGGCACAGCAACTCCCCAGCCAACGGCTTGAGCTAGTCGCTTGAGAAACAGGGATGTAGGTTTTTTGTTCTATTGCTATCGCTTATCATTCATGTAAAGTAGGCATAGAAAGGTGATGACAGACACCTTTAAAATTCATTACCACGAGACATGCAAAAAAAAAACATTGCCAACATTTATTAAAACCAAACGTAAAAGTTTAAAACAACCAATAATGTTTTAAAAACTACCAGTCATTTCAATTTTAAAACTCCAATATTTAATGTGCCTCCATTTTTTACCTTTATTAAAAAACCCGACATAGTGTTTATACGGTGCATCTGCGATCCCACTCCCATATTTCCGATATTGGCTGGAGATGCCGTAATCCAACACCTGAGACTGGCCTGGGATTAAAACGAAGCAGCACGGCGGTGCGGAGGTATGAACTCCTCGCCACAAATATGTAGCTATAGGTTTCTATAAGACGTCAATTGCATACTAAATTTTGTGGTGGATTATTCCTTGCCTCATGAATCATTTTCTTCTTACGTAGTCTTGGAGCCGTACTACAAAGTTATGTATGTGTGTGCTTGTATTTTTCCAGTCTTAAAAAATGGGTACATTTTTCAATTCCCTTCTTAAATTTTTATAAGAACAAATTTTTTTTTAAAGATTGCTGCACCAAAACCAAAACTTTGATAGTGCTGAAACTTTTAATGAAAAATTTTTTTTCGCTGTAAAATTATTAACAGTTAGCTGTTTTTTATTAATAATTTCGCAGGAAATCATCATCATTATCATCATCCACAGTACGTCTTCACCCACTGGTAAGCATAGGCCTCTCTTTTCTCTTCTAGCAGCTCTTTCAGGTTCTACCAGCGATGGGAACAATATCGTCCGCCAATCTCGCCGCCGGACGACTACGTCTTTAACGAAATGTTCATCATAGGAAAACCGTAAAATATCATTGTAATGTTTTCATTATAGAGAACCCATATATTAATTTCCGCAGCCTTTGTCGTTGTGACAAATTCAATGTTACTCAGATATTAACAATAGAAATTCAAATTCCGAATCATTTCATTCTGCGGTCATATTTTTGAGTTTTATCCTGATCATATTTTTCCTTTTAAATATTCGTTTGTCTGTGAAATAGTGAAAATGTTTATAACAAAAATATTTAAAGAACCTCCTATTAAAACACATGGATTTTCTTTGACCTCTTCCAAAATTTCGAATTATTCTCACAGAAAAAAAAGATGAAAAGAGAAAAATTGAATTATTATACGAATTTGAAATCTCTGTGATGTTTTTTTGCGGCAATGGAAAAAAAAGTGAATGTATTATATGTCCCACCCCTAAAAGGTGTCTCACACACAAAGGTGAATTTCTCGGACCCTCCGCTTGCACTACTCATGAATATTTTAGTGACGTGCTTACGATACGTAGAGTGGTGAATATGTTCTCAGATAATATCGCAGAGTTTTTTCAAATGACGTCATGTACGTACATTTCCTGGGTATGAGGTTATGGGATACCTACAGAACAAAATCAAATAAACCTCTTTGAGTATGAAAGGAAAACTGTGAATAATTTAAAAGCAATATTGTGAACTGTTAGCTCTTCTCTAAATTGAACCAGTTATCTATTCAAACGATTTCAACCTTTCTTTTGTACTTTTTGGATTTAACTAGATATATAATTGAACGAGAGGAAATCTTGATACAGAGACATATACATCTGCATAAAGATGTCTTTGTCTCGGTTACTTAAGCATGTTCCTAATATGTAGGTTAACTATATTGGATTTTCATTCGCATGCAAATACAAATAGCAGATTGAGTATACATTCATGTTCAGCAGATTTGTATAAGGAAGCTGTTCAAATATAGATAGGTTAGATCGTATATACTTGTGTCTGAACACACAAACATATTGGAGTTGCCTTGGTTTTGGCCAAAATTCTATTTTCTGTTCTTCTTGGAATAACGGAGAATTCGATATCTGAATATAAAATTGCAGGCTTAAAAGGAAATAGACAGTTGGGAGTTTAGAAAATAAAACTAGTGGATTTTAAAATCCATTGAGAAGTAGAATGTCCTGCAAATTCTATTTCTTTATGAAAGTGTGTTCCCAGCTTATCTTTTACCGTATGTGTAGTTTTATTTTATTGTGAGTATGTACAATTAGATTAATTTCAATCTATTTTTATAAAATACTAGCTGTTGCCCGCTACTTCGTCTGAATCTAGGATGAAAGAAGCCTTAACCAGGTCATGATTCCGATCTTCTGCCTGATGAAGAAATGAAAATCAATCTGTCAATATGTTTTATGATCTCCCTACCTAGAACCTACTTTCTTAATCCACTTTTTTCGTTCTATAGAACGAAACTTTTGTTTAAACTCAAATATTTCACTGTTCCGTACGATTTTGCATATACACACGGTCCTGACAATTACAAATACAACAAAAAAAATGCCAAATAGGTGCAGCCGCTTTGAAGTGATGCGCGGGCAAGTTTTTTGGCAACTGTTTTTTATTTATAAAGATAGATACCATGTGGGGCCGACAGTAAATTAAATTGCAGGAAAAACTTTTTTCTTTTGCAAACTACAAATACTCAAATCTAATCTAAAATATAGAAAAAAGAAAAACAATCTTAATAGTAGTGATGGGCCGAGTGTGGGTTAAGCTAATCCGACTGGCTATAATGAAAATTTGGATAATACGTAAACACGGCTATCAAACTACACGATTCCAGTATAAGCTTAATCTCGCATTATATTGGATGTCCGTACAACGAGAGGTCAGCTTATATTGGAATAGTACATAGCTTGATAGGTAGCCGTATGTTCCTATTTGATTGAATTTTTGCTTATAGACTATGAATGTCAGTATTTAGATGATACAAACCCAAACTCAGACTCAAAGCATTAATCCTAACTAATATTATAAATACGAAAGTAAGTTTGTTTTGTTTGTTACCTTTTCACGTGTAAACCACTGAACCGATCATCATGAAGTTTTACATATTAAATGGTCAGAGGTACAGAAAAGAACATAGAATTATTTCATCCAGAAAAAAAAGTAATGTTGCCGTGGAAACGAACAACAACTTTCTACGGTCTCAATTGCTTTAAAACGCCAGATGGCGCTACGTATCTTTCGAATCACGATTGAATTATATTATTAGAAACTTTAGTAATGTGCTAAGAGTAAAAAAAATCACACACAACATCACGCCTTGTTTCCCCGAAGGGTTGGGCAGGGGTGTACCTGTAGTATACCCACATTTCGCCAGTTATGTTTAGGGCGAGCCTATTGCCATCAACCGGGCACAAATCGAGACTCCGGGCTGCTACTGAGAAATTCCAGATAGAAAACCCCAATAACACGTTGCCCGACCTGGGAATCCAACTCAGTACCCCATGCTCAGTAGTAGCGATAGCGACCACTAGACCAACGAGGCAATAAATTTATGTAAATTTTGTGAGTTTATAACCAGAATTAACACGTGGGATACTTTTTATCCCTATAGCACTTTCTCGTGGTATAATTTCCGACCTACACGCGGGCGAAGCCGCGGGCAAAAGTTAGGAATGGCATCTCGCAGGTCAACCTATGAGGTTGTCGTCTGCTTAGACGGACTTGCCTGTGGTTGCCCTAATAAATTAAGGCCTCCAGCCAGGACTTAAACTTAAATACTAACTAAAAACTAAGCGACTACACGCTAAGGGCACCCCCTGTGGGGTACGAACCTCGGCTCAGGGCGTCGCTGGAAGAGGGCAGCAAATGACTAGCTGGATCAGGAATGATATTATTTAGGGACGAATTTAAAGCTACAGGCTCAGCGGCGCGGGCTGGCAAGGGTCGGGAGGGGCGTCTTAAATAAACCAACTACAGGCACTTTTGAATTGTCAAGGGGTCAGTCAGTCAGAAAAATGGTAGAAACTAGTAAGTTAGTACCAATGGAGAAAAAAGGTCAAACTCCGTGGACACTCTTTCAAATAAATAAATAAATGTTATTTTGGGTGTACTATATGTACACCTCTGTCTAACCCTTCTGGGATTACAGGCGTGATGTTATGTTTATGTTCAAAAATTCTTACATACAATTGGTTACATGAGTCATGTTGAAATTCCAAAACTGTCGTACTAGCTGGTATTTAGTTTACTTCGATGGTCCCAGGTTTATCATTGGTGTGTTGGTGTCATTCAATAAAATTCATATTCAATTAGTAAGTATTGCATAATTATGTAAGCTATCACGCCCTTTACGCCTGGAGGCTTTTATTTATTAAGTAAGTTATGTTGTATAAGATATTTTAATATGAAGTTCTGTGTTTCTAAATTTTAATTTCTTTGCAAACCTATTATTGTATAGATTCAAGTTTTTTTCTAACTGAACTGACAGCTGTGGTGCTGGGGAGTTTGTTGCGCCACTTCTTCTTCCCAGCTAAAGCACTAGGAAGTGGTGAAGGGCGAGCGTTTTGGGGGACTGTCTTATGTAATTTTGACGTTCGAAAAGTGCTTATTCTCAGCCTAATTTGAATAAATGACTTTTAATTTTGGTTTCGCGACTTTATTTGTGATCCAAGATGAAGAGTAGCATATATCCTCCTAAGGGCTGTGAGTGTCATTATTTTCTATGGAATATTGACACTGACAGCTCTTGAAAGCGTTTTAGATGTGCTGAACGGGTTTAGGAACATTGGTGAAATCGGCACTTAACATTCTGTCAAGTTCAAAACATTCAACACCTACACCAATTCAAGAGATCCTTTAAATGTCGCTTAATAACACAGCCGCAGAACAATTTAACATTGTACCGATTGTACGGTTAAAAACTGAAATTGCTTGTGTTTGTGGCAATAACGACTCTGATAATTAACCACTGAGTTTCAGGATAATGGGTAGTATATACATTTTATGTTCAAAACTCTTGTGATTTTTCTTCTTAAGCCCTCGTTATGCTGACCGCGGTTCTGTTTAGATTACATCTAATTATATTTTTATTGGTATAGTTGGAAAGCGGGGTAGGGGCGTTGTGCTTACAGCTTAAGTTGTCTGAATAGCTCTAAATACAGGCAATTTCAGCACTGCTTTTCTCAAACCGGTGAAGGAAAACATCCTGAGGAAACCGACATGTCTTAGAACAAAAAATGCGAAGACATGTGACATCAGGCAAAGCGGACTGGGCCCGCGTGGTGGATTATGGCCCTCTTCCTCTCACAGAGGGTAGGTCTGTGTCCCAACGTAATTGGATGATTATACTCTTTTTCAGTTCATGTCTATGGTTTAACTGATATACAGTTGTCAGTGGAAACACTTTGACCTTGAGCTGTACCCTAATTGCGTAATACACAATCAATCGGAATCTGAATCGTTTTGAAACAGATTGCTAATCCATTGCTTCATGAGTTCGATAAAACTTCTGCCCAACAATGTAAATAACGCAATGAATGTTGTTGAACTGACAAAATCAAACAGATTAGTTGTAATCGTTTACGAAAACGTATTACGCAATTAGGCTGCTGGCCTAGCGCACAGGGAGTTTGAATAGAAAAAGAGGTCAGCTTATATTGGTTTCGACAGCGGTGATGTCCGGCCTACTGTACCTAGGTTTTTTTGCAAGTTTTAAAGTAGCCTTGGCTAATTACGAATACGAACGGAACTCTCCAAGTGGCAATATTTTGCGTTAAACTCTTTTTTTTATGAAGTTGGTTCGCAAGCAAATAGTAATATGGAAGTAAAAAACGGTCCGACATCAGATCTGTGTGAATTTGAAACAAGCCACAAAACTGATTAAGAAACCAATCGCACACTTGCTAATTAACACACTACAAACTCTTATAATCAAGTCGGTCCAGCAGCCAGCTGGAACAAAGAAAATGTCCACGTAAAGAATATAACAGCGTTCACATACGTTAATTTAGCTCCTATATACAGGCCTGTTTAATTATTCATCTCATTAGAGAAGTTCTAGGCGTTCCTTTGTAGATAGTTGGATCGGGTGTTCAGTCGATAGCCTAGTTCCCGGCGAACTTCCGCGGCAAAGTTGTGAGATGTATGTGTCGTACCCAACTTATGTCGTCCAATTGAGAGTCAAAGATAATATATTCGGAGTATTGGAACTGCCAAACGCATTGTTCGCCTGCTTATTGTTTGAGCGCATTTGAGAAAGAAAATTAATAATGGCTATCATATTTTTGGATAGCAAATTAATTATGGCTGTTACTTACATTTTTGGATGCAAAGTTTTAGTAGAATATTGATTTGTAAAAGATTGAATAGATGATTTAGGTGCTAACCTGAATTTAATTGAACACAATATTTATTGCTAATTGAACGGTATAACCACAAAGCTTTTTATAATTGTTGTGGTTGAAAAGTTGAGAGTTTTACTAATAATTTACCCATTAATTAAACTACAACTTTTTGATGCCTACAAATTTCTGAAATATTTGTTTAAAAATTCTGAAATTATGATTCAATGAAGATTTATTACCAATTTAAAACTTTATTGAAATCAATATCGACTTTGTGATAAAAACTTTACGCTTTATTTGCACAAATAATATTAGAAATGATCCCTCAAACTTGGTTATCATATAACACACCAGAATAACTCCCAGACTTCAATAGCAAAAACAAAACACGTGACCATTCTATGCAACCTTCAATCAATTTAAGCGGAGAGTACTGTCAGAGTTCAGGCGGGCGTAACGTATCGTCCGTCGGGGACAGACGGACGGACGGCGTATACTCGTAGTAGCGTGACGAGGGGTACGTCAGTAGCATCCGAGTCAATTCTGTTTATAGCAATTCATTTGTTATCGCACTATCACAATAACTTGCTAACGTGATCGCGTTGACTTTCTTTTGTTTGGAAGATTGTTCGAGAATCAGCTCGTATTGTTTAATTATTTTTTTTGTACTTAAAGACTATAATTTTGCTTTTCGATTTAGACGATAACACTTTCTGTTTACGGGTTTAAAGAAAGTGTTTGGTAGGTATTTTATTTTATAAAATTTATTGTTTTGTATGTATAGTAGCGCTCATAAGTCCATAAGCAATCTAACTAAGTAGATTGATGCTTCGGTTTCACTTACGACCTTCTTCTATAAGTTGTTTCTATACTATAGACACCCAACACACTCACTTTGTCTGTACTTGGTAGTAGTTCATAATTACAACTAACTTAATACATATATGGCATGCTAGATTAGTCGTTACCGTGCTTTGGTAGGAGCGATAATGACGTGCCCTGAGTTCGAATCTCACCTGCGCTTGCGTATAAAGCTTGAAGTTATTTTCAAATGATATCTAATTTTAGTCTTTGAAATGTTATGAATTATACCTAAAATGAACAATTTGTGTTTGTTTTAATGAAATAACTTGAAGTGGTTCGATAATCATTCGATACTTGTCTCGTTCATATTGTTTACATAATTAATAAAAGTTTGTAGATAGACCAAAGAAAACTGAGTAAATTATTTCGATTTCTGTGAGTAGATGCAATTCGTTACGACTGTTCACCTAATTGAACGTTGTTGGTTAGTGACGAATGTTTGAATCTGTTAATTAGCGGTGTTGTGGCTGTAATCAGGATAATGCAGTAAATATTGAATCATTATCAAATATTATTGCGCTGCGTAAAAGTGGATGTAAATTATGTGATAAAACAAATATATATTTAAACCGGACTAAGTGTGAGTGTTATCATTTAAACATTTCATATTTTACAAATTTTAAATTATTTTTTGTTTAAATTAGTGAATAATGAGTAAAGTGTTATAAATATTATGCTATTTATAATTTATGTTTTTAATTATTTTAGTTTATAATATTTTGCTTGGAGATGTCTAATAGTATTACATTCTTTGTTCTAGAGAATCAAGTGAGTCAAATACTGTGGTTAAGAGACGTGAGGAAGAGGGAATCCTTGCTAGTGGGAGTGCTTACTTATGAAGTAGAAGACTAATTTAAATAAGCCTTCACATGGTGAATGAATTTGAAACAAATAGTTTCATGCCAACCAGATATTTTGCTAAATTAATTAAAAGAGTCATTAAAATCCGGTACTTCACGCTTCGCCGTGTACTTCACGCTATAAAAGTTGCATCACCGAAGCCCAGCAAACAATAACGTAATAAACAAGAACGTTTAAGTTCCGGAATAGTTTATTCTGTATATTTAATTATTAAAAAAAATGAGGTTTGGTTTTAAATCTTCTTTTCTTAAAGAAAATTAATACTTTTAAGCTACCCTCAATATGTAAACTATATTGAGTAAGGCCAAATAAAATGGGAAATATTTATGTAAACAAGCTGCCCTACATAACCACTTATTAAAATCACATTTTGAAATCCATGATCGAAGCTTAATGTTTATGGTTAAATGTACTTATATATTTTTTTGAACATTTCACAAGTTAAAATAAAATAAATTGCTTCAAAGTTCCTTGACATAGTATTGCACAATCTGTTTGGCTGAAGAAGTTATTATAAATAATCGTAGCGGTTATATTTATGTAAAATATTATTTATAACAAATATACATTTTTTCATTTTTGTTTTCACTTGCAACACATTTTTTTCTTCTAAACCCTTTATTGCAATAACAACAAAAATTAAAAAGCAGCAATTTTTTTGAATATTGTTTGTTTTTCAAACCAAAATAATAAAAAAATTGCCGATATAACTGCGCTGCATCTAATGAGATAAGAATCTAGGCGGCAGATTCTCAGTCCAACGCTTGCTGCCTACTGCTACCTGCTCATATTAGATTAACACGAATTTTGGCAATGCCATAACCTGGTCAGGTCACGCACATGATGCGTGTCTAACAAAAGCGACGGAAACATATTTTTGTTACGTGTAGTGCGATGCGAGTACGCGACCATACGTCAGTGTGTGCCGTGCAAAACTGCGATCTTTGTGGTGTTTGTCGTTTAATCACATACAGTCGTACCGCGAGTTCACAGTAATACGACTCTTAATGTGCTTATCCACTTTTGAACGCTTTTTGTACTTGCTATTTAAAAACCCCTATGTTTATAAATTAGTAATTAGCTATACCTAGCTATACCTACCCTAAATAAAAAGTTGAGTTATTAAAATTTATTTCAGCCAGTCAACTGTGCTGTATTGTAAGTACAGTCCTAGATTTATCCTTCATTAAGTAGTAAGATGGCTCAACAAAATAACGTGAAAGCAAGGTTTTCACTGTCAAGTAATAAAAGAAATTAATTCCGATCTGATAGAAGTGCGATTAACTCCTTCAACGATTTCTTCTATTGTTACACTGAATTGGATTTATCGGCTGAACCATAATTACAGTTGAAGCAGCTTTCAACATCGCACAATAGATTACTCAGAACATTAATCTTGAAGCATTGAAAAGTGCACAGTTCAGGCCCTTTGCATACCCTTCACGAAATCGTAAACCAATTTAGCGTAAAAACAGAGGGTAGGAGTCGACAGGTTAGACGGGACAGAAGCAAACAAGTTCAATGCCGTAGTGAAAGAACAATAGGGAGTTTGACGTGACAAATGACGTGCAGGTGTCACGCCCGTGTTATCGGCACGCCGCAGCCGCGAGACGCCGTGATTGTGAATACGCTATTATTAAACCCCGTGGACTAGTACAAGAGTAAAGTCTGAAGCGTGTTAAAAGGGAGGGACGGGTTAAATTGGGAAACTTTGGTTTTTGGGTTCAATTAGGAGAGAAGGAATAACAAGGAGTGTGACGTGACAAATGAAGGCAGGTGTCTTGCTGCGTGGTATCGGCGCGCCGCAGCTGCGGAGCTCCGCAGTGTTAGTGAATATGCCATGATTAAAGAAAAATACGTCTAAATTTTTGTGGCTCCGAAAACTCTAAAGATGAAGTTCTCACACGTTTTTCAGTCTTGTAAGATTTTGTTGAATAACATAAAGGTATAAAATACGTATAAAAAACTAAGGGTTATGGTTGCGTTATTCAACCCTTATTATTAAAAACGAGCCCGCCTTTGATTCCGTTTGATTACACAACTCATATTGACATAGCTTAATCTAGATAAACACAAATAATTTTAGAAGTCAAATTCAGCAAACAAATCCAATTAATCATTAGCAGATCAATACCCAAAATAAAACTTCACCCAAAGTAGAACATCAGATACGTCAGTCCAACAAAGCGTAATTTTAAACCCCCGCGATGAGCGTGACAAATGTCATGCGGTCTCGACTTTACAAACGTCAAGTTCCTTATCAGTGCGCTGAAATGAAGCAGTAAGTATAGGCTTGAGGCATCCTTGTTTGCAAACCTGTCGGAATGAGAATTAACTTTGTGTAAATGCGATTTGCCGTGACACCGTGACGTGACAAGACCGGTTTTGATAAGTTGGCGGTAATGTTGTTATTATTGTAGCGTAATCTGAGGTGGATTAATAAGAAATATGTTGGTGTATTGAAATGACATTACAGTGTCAGTACAAGAATAAATGGTTAAGGACAAGTCAAATATTATACTCTGATAAATGAACAAGTCCTAATCTAAAATAACAGCATGTTTACTTGCTAACAATTTTTAAGTATAGAATACAAACTTGATTTTAGCGTTTATACGCTAAAATCAATCTATTAAAAAAAAAGCAAGCTCTTATCGAATATATTATATTTATATTTTTAATATCGAGCTTGGAATAGCAAATAAGCTAGAACCAGCAATGTAATACTCAGAGCCATGGATAACGATGATGCTGATGACATACAAAGTAGATTCGTGGGCATGGACCATTTTATATTAAGAGCGGTTAGTGACGAAAATACGGACTATTTACATTATTCATTTATTTATTTATTAAAACTTTATGCACAAGTTAAAAAATACTGTACAAAGGCGGACTTAATGCCTGAGGCATTTTCTACCCGGCAACCTTTGGGTGATGCAGAGACAAAACGTGGCAAGTGCAACAAAAGGGATAGATAACTCGAAAAATAATAAAATACTAATACATAGATATAAACAGATTAAACTTTGTCAGAAGAACTATCGAAAGGTAGAGGAGAAAACGAATCCAGGAAATCAGCGCTGGGATTTTACATACTTCTCACGAATATGTTCACGAGCTTTCACTTTGAAAGAAAACCGACTGGTCGCAATCCTGATGTCCAAAGAAAGACCGCCTGGACAAAGAAAGAAGAGTGAATACAACCAAAGCGGTGAGAAGGACATCGTAGAAGACGATTGTTGGTGGAACGAAGATTTTAATGAGAGTGACTTATATTTTACAGGTGATAAGTACAGTACTTGCACAGTGGAAACACACCACACAAAGCGTACTTATTTGCAAACCTGTTTGTTGAAACCCTACTACGTGTAAGCGTGATTTGTTGCGACACTGATGGTGTTATGTAATTGTTATTGCGACATTTATCTGAGCATAATTCAAGCCCAACTTACACTTATTTCTGGTGCTTGTTTCTATTGAAATTAAACTAGTTTTACGGGGTTGTCTCTTTCCAATTTAGTGTTTACGTTAAGAGAACTGCTTAAATTAACTTAAGAATTGTGTCAGTGGAGAAGAGTTATAGTTATTAACTAGGTTCCACCCCTGCTCAACACGGTTTTTGCGAGTAGACAAAACATCAAGATAACTTCATTATTATACACATAAACATTTTATACTTACATTTATTATTTATATATAAAGTGTTATATTATATTCTATATAATTTATAATTTAATATAAATAAATGCGAGAGTGAGTTTGTTCGTTACCTTTCCACGCCTAAACCACTAAACCCGAGGCAAAAGCTAGTAATAGTATTATAAAAAGGTGAAATTTGATTTGTTTGTTTTTTTGTAAGTTCGGTCGGATTTGAAAAACTCTTTTTACATTTGATAAGAAAAAGAGTAAGACGAATAAAAGTCGGAAAGAACGCTAAACGACAACGAAGCAATAGCGCGTGGAGGCGATGTAATATGACGGGGTGTGTCGGGGGAACCGAAAATTTCAAACGGATGAAGTCGCGGGCTGAAGCTAGTGGAAAATAAAATAAAATAAAAAAAAACTGTAAAAACGATATTTTTTTATTTATATGCACATTGCACGTAAAAAATAACCAAGCAGTAGGTTTGGAACTCGATTCAAAATTGATTGCTTTCGAGCCTAGCTTTACTTTCGGGCAGTCACGTAAATGCCAGTTTATATCCAAATGACACGGCTGAAATGAACCAATGAGGTTTATTGTTTGTTAGTTATGTCTGTGAAAATGAAAACATGCTTTCCGTGCGTCCAATTTTGACGCGTTGTGTGAGCGTTGTCTAAGTACATTTGGTTTTTAGAGTGCCGTGCGGCCTGGAAATAATTTAATTCTATAAGTGATAAATCACTCATCATCATCAAAATTTCAGCCGAAAGACGTCCACTGCTGGAGATAGGCCTCCCCCAAGCATCGCCGCTTTGAACGGTTCTGCGCTTCATCGTCATCGGTCCACCTTGTAGGAGGCCTTCCAACGCGTCTGTTGGTACGCGGTCGCCACTCCAGAACCTTTCGGCCCCATCGGCCATCTATTCTGCGAGCAATGTGCCCTGCCCGCTGTTCCTTAAGTTTGGCAATACTTCGAGCTATGTCGGTTACTTTGGTTCTCCTGCTGTCTCTTCATTTCTGATTTAATCACGTAGGGAAACTTCAAGCATAGCTCTCTCCGTTGTCTTTTGTGTGACTTTTAGCTTTCTGATAAGGCCCATTGTGAGCGTTTCAGTACCATAAACTTTCGTCTTAAGAGTTTGTGGGACGAGAAAATATTGCGTATCTTCCCGAACGCTGCCCGAGTCTGCCGAGTCTGTTTCGATGATTTACCTCTTTCTCCAAGTTGGATCTACCTAACTGGACAATTTGTCCTAGGTAAACATATTCGTCCACAACTTCTAGTGTAGCGTCTCCGATCTTCATGAGAGTGGGTGTTACATGGGCATTTGACATGACCTTTGTTTTGTCCATGTTTATTTTGAGACCCACTCTTTCGGAAGCTCTACTGAGGTAATCGAGCATTACACTGAGGTCCTCCATGGTATCAGCCATCACTACTATATCGTCAGCAAACCAAAGATGAGTGATGTACTCGCCATTGATGTTGATGCCAACCCCTTTCCAGTCCATAACCTTGAAGACATCCTCCAGTGCAGCGGTGAATAGTTTCGGAGAGATGGCGTCTCCCTGTCTCACACCGCGCTGAAGAAGAATTGGTTTCGGGTATGGTCCTGGAGTCGGACTGACATGAGAGTGGCGTTTTCGTACAGACACTTCAGCACCTCGATGTACCGATATTCAATCTGGCACCGTTGAAGAGACTGCAGCTTTCTCGTAGTTCACAAACGCTAAGCAGAGAGGTTATACAGAGTATGTAGCTGTGAATGTATGTGGTCTACGGTGCTAAAGTCTGTACGGAATTCGGCTTGTTCGAGAGGCTGGAAGTCGTCAAACCTGCACGCAAGACGGTTCGTAAAGACTCTTGAAAACAGCTTTTAGACTTGGCTCAGAAGTGAGATGTGCCAATAATTCTTAGAAAGGGCATTGTCGCCCTCCTTAAAGAAAAGTATCCCCAAATCTCTGTTCCATGCCTGCGGCGCTTTGCCCTCGAGTATGATGGAATTAAACAGGTTCTGGAGGGGCTTGAGAACTGGTTTTCCGCTGGCCTTTAGGAGTTCGCCCGTAATTCCGTCATCACCCAGCGCCTTATTGTTTTTGAGCTGCTTCGGAGCCATCCTAATCTCGTACAAGCTGACGTCCGGGATGTTTTCGGTATAGTGTCAGGTCAATCTAGCTCTTGGGTCGTTTACCAGATTCGTGACATGGTGACTTGTTGACTTGTATAACTGTCCATAGAACCTCTCGATCTCTTTCAACAGCTCAGGTTTACCGGGTACGGTCCTGCCATTATCGTTTCTTCTTCATTTTCGCAAGCAGTGATAAATATGATGAGAAAATAAAAAATGGACTGGATTGACTAAGGCTACCAAAATGCTTTTGTCAATCCTGTTGACAGCCGTTGTAGAAATAAGGATCGCTTTGAAAGCAGTTACCACTTGTCTAGACCCTCTGATGAGTAATAAATTATTGTAAACCAGGGTTTTGTTAAGGGTTTTGTGATGACAAAAGAATGAGTGCCATTTTTTTTTCTGTAGCTGAGACTGTAAGATACAGTCTCAGCTACAGCAAAAAAATGTAACTACTGGATAACGGTTTGGATATTCCTTCAAAAAGTAAGGTAAATAGCCATGACTTTTTTCAGCCACCTGAAAGGATTAGTCATAAATCGTTCCAGCCTCATCTAGCAGCAGCAAGGTTAATCATATTTGTAAGAGATTATGAAGACCATAGGTTGTGTACTACTAACAAAAACCATGGGATAAAATTCTATTAAATCTTCCAGCTCCTCATTTCGCCTCATAAACGAAAAGCAAACAACAAAACGACAGCACACAAAACTTATTACACCTTCTTCAAAAGACATTCTTAAATAAAACAGAAACAGTACTTAAGTGCAGCAATTTATCAAACCCATAAATTTTGTTCTTGAACGAATCACGTTGGCTCACGGTGTTATCAGTTTTCCGTGAGATAAAACTTTACAGACGTTTGCAGGGAACGTTTCGGATAAATTAAATTCCTTCACGTTGAAGGAATAGTCAAATCGACGGTGCACCGCAAGAAGCTTCGGCGAATTTTCTAGAGGTATTTCCTATATCTTTATACTTAGCTAGGCACGTTACATACCTATGTGGTTTTACGTTTTGTTTCTTGAAACTTACGTGTAATTTTATTTTATGGAATTTATTTCGTGAAAGCTGGAAATGAGCTTCACTAAATAGAACCAGAATTTTGAAAATGGCGACATGATAACCCTTTTCCATGCAAATGATTTATTTGCATTTATTAAAATAAATGTAGGTTTTAGCTGTGTAAACCAAAAATGCATCGCTGATTTATTTATTATTGTGTTTGTGTTATTGTATAACAAACGGCAGACGAGAAGAGAAATAACCATAAAATAATACGTGCACAGCCTGCCAGGCTGATCCGTTAAGACTCAGTATAAAAGTCACATCTGTTTCCGCAGTGTACCGTGTTAAATTAGAATAGAATAGAATACATATCTACTCTTTAATTCTATGAATTACAGAAATTTATACATTTTACATAGGGTGACACAATAGGTCTCATTGCTAAAACTAAAGCGAGCGATAAAACTATATCTTTTACTGAAAATCCAGTAGACAGCTCAATATTAATCTTTTGCAAAAAAAACCTCTGTTTTTTTTTTGTGAAACGTACACAATGCACTCAGGCTTTATTTTATTTCACACAAACGTAAATTATTACCCGCAACCTGCAAAAATAAATTATATCATCGTCCACAACAGGTCTATAATTCGAACGCTCCCTTAACAGCCGTAAAATTCGAAACACGGCTCGTGTGTCATTGCGGTATAATGCATATTATTTCTAGAGGTGCCTGTAACAACAGTTTAATGGTATCTGGCGGTACCACGCGTTTTGTTACCTTTGTCCTGTTACACAAGTGGGTAATGCTGGATGTGTGCTCTGCTGTGCATTTACAGAGATATTGTGGGTTTTAGTGCAATTATGTGTTGTGTTATTCTTTAAAGCCCGTTGTCGGAAAATATAGTGTTTTTCTTTTGTAGGTAAGCTAAATGGAGCTCAATATTTGTTGTGTGTTATGTTTTCCGATAAATTTAATTATTTTGTGGAGTAACACAAAAACCAATTAAAATAATTTAAAAGGAAAACGGTGGTTTTCAGCAACATTGAAATTGAATTAAAAATCAGATTTTTAATCCGTTGCACGTTGGTGGGGCTGTTTTCTGAAATTCAAACATTTAAGCTCACTTCAGTAAAGTAAACACAATTGAGAACTATTTACCGCTTCTCTAAACCGAGTATTTTCCTAACACTTTACCTAAACACCGACAGGTTGACAAATATTCCTCGTTTCTCCTAACCCATTTACACCTGTACCGAATCGCACGTTGATTAGATATAGCGCTAATGTAATGAAAGTGCAAACAACAGGCCACTAAAAGAATACACACCGGGTTAATACAGGCACGTGTTGTATTCTTCTCACGTAGTACGTAAGTAACGGCGTCTTCGCACCGAGCATGTGACACCTAGCGTTAGGTGCCGTGAAAAATGGTCCATTTCCCGTCACGAGGATAAATTTATCTTCCCGAGGACTGTTGCGACGCGCCGCGTTATTCCTCTGTTAATATTCATTGTGTAACAACAACGTGACTTTTCCAGTCACAACCTCCTCTCTCTCGACATTCCCCGATTCACTGCCTCAAACAAACACTTCACTTAATTCTTTTCGTTTGCAATTCATATTTACCGTACGAGAACATTAACTCGTTGCCAATTTTATTTATTCGTTATTTAATTCGCAAAAATGTTCCAACCGACATTTTAAACCGATGACAAAGGCAATGCACCGAAAATGTCACGCGACCGCAACGCCAAACCAATTAAGCGTATATCTGGGTATATTTGTCTCCACAGTAGGGTGGGTACAATGGAATGAGGCGAAAATATGACAAAAATCGCGATGAGACCAGACGACATTAATTCAATTGTCGCCGGTCAGAATGGATCAGCGTTAGACAGATCAACGTGAAATCTGATATTTGGCAGGGACGGACAATTTCCTTACGCGGCTAATGGATTATGAGGGGCTGACTTATGCGATTATTCATATTATTGCCATGTGTGGGGACATCCACTATTTATGGGGACGTATATTTGGTCCACGTCAACGCGTTCTGCTTATCGTCAGCTTTGACGACCCACAGTTCAATTTTTATTAACATAGATTATCATATAAAATAAACTGCCTAGACAGACCGACTGCGGTAAAAGTGTTCAGAGGCATAATAACAATCCGATCGTTTCTCGATTGCATTCTCATTAACACAAAATTCTGCTGTGGGTTTTAATTTAACTTATCAACGACCATTTTTAATTGAAGTTTAATTTGCATTGCTATTTTGATTGGTTATTCATCCACTAAATAAAAGTTTGATTTTGGTGTTACTTACTGTTCTCATCTCGCTAAGACATAAATAAAATACATTAATTTTCTCGTAAAGGCCTATACGAGAAAATGTATGTATTTCCTGCCTTAACAGACACACGCACTGAAAAATATAAGGTATGTTGTATAATTATATTCTTTAAGCCTACTTTAAACATGTTCTCGATTAAACTAAATGCGAGTGTTGCAAACCAGACAAAAATAATTAAAGCCGTATCTACACGATATCAGAGCAACATCTTGCTGCGTGTCATCTGTCAAAAGATCATGCCTGCTTCGATGCGTGCTCTGCAAGTGTTTGTGACATTTAGCGATACAGTGCCGAGCCGTGGTTCCCGACGCGTGCAAATTGAGTTTTCTGCTTCCCAGCTCCGCACTGATGCCGATTGACAAGTGAACAAGCCCCTTTATTAATTAATGTGGGTGTGCGAAACGTGTTTTGTCTGTCGCTGTTTTTTTTTGTTGCATTGGTAACTGTAGTTGGTATCTGTACAGCGAGTGTATAACGGGTGTTAATAGAGGGCATTCAGAAAATGGATTTCGTTTTTTTTTAATCAATATTATTGAAATTATGAAATATTGCTCTGTAACGCACTGACATATTGATTACTCGCTTCTGCCCGCGTGAAATTTCGTGTTCCCACCAACCATTCGTCGCATCGCATCGCGTCACCTGCCCGTGGTATAACTTCGTTTTCGCAGACTTCTTTTTGTTTCTGCTTGGCTCTTAAGGGTCCTCAAAAAAAATTGGGCGAGAAATTCAAAAATATTTTTTGAAATCCAAAGGGTCGTTTCAGAGAAAAACCCCTACATACAAACATACAGACAAAAAAATTTTACTTCTTTGAAATGCTATTTATTAGTACAATTAATTAATATAGTAACACCTAATATTTAGTTTAAAAAAAAAACATTCAGAAGTTCCAAATGCCTGTATTTCACCTCAAACTTTTACAACACCTGATTTTGTGTTATTATTGTAATACATAATCAATATTTATTGAATTAATTATAAGTCGATTCGCACGAATTTACTCAACCGAAACGGGCGAATTGGGAGACTTTTAAATATTATTATTTTTTCTGTATTTTACTCGCACAATTTAATTTATGTGTCTTATTAATTATATATATATGTTATTAATTTATTTAATCGACTTCTCCAGAATTTTATAAGTATAACCCTAGAACCCTATTGAATTTTGGAGGTACATAAAGCCTTTACCATACGTATCAGGCGCACATATATAAATGACATAAATAATGTAGACTAAAATATACCTACTAATGTCGAAATTGTGAAATTTAAGGTTGGGATGTAAAACTAATATTAAAACACAGTTTAATCAACGATAACTACAATTACAGTTTCTTATGATAACAAAAGAAAAAACTATATATAAAATTTTAAAAAAAAATATTTCCTATAAATTAACTGAAACATTTAGGAAAGTCATATATTTTTACAGTGTTTGTAAATATGTGAGCACAATGTACCTATCGCGTCATTCATTTATCTGCCTTTGCTATATTTTTAGTTCTTCTTACCACTTGTGGTATAGTATTTTTATTCTTGGTGCATCGTCTTCACATATAAAAATATAATTAATACAAATATTGTAAAATATTTTAAAAGAGTAACGGTGGAGTTTCTTGCCACTTCTTCTCCATACGAAACTACTTTTTGGAAGTGGCGCCTAGAATCAGTTATATTTTTATTGTAATTTTTGACGTTCAAAAGTGCCATTTTATGGGCCTATTTGAAATAAATGCTTTGACTTTGACTTTGATTACTTATTCTTAGGGAAAACATTAAAATTAATCTGACTTTTAATGCCTAGCTATAATTTTACAGCAAGATTGCACTAAAATTATAGCTACATTTTGAGCACAAACTTCATGTATCTGTAGATACAGCTAAGTGAACTTTGTGCTCGAAATGTACTGACTTTTTGCACATAAAACACACTAATTGCAACATTATCTTTTTTTGTAGGAGCAAAAAGCGCAGTATTTACGTTTTTTGGGCTCTGGTGGTCCTGCCCGAATTTCATTACCTGAATTAGTAGAAAAAATAAAGAATGTAAAATTAAATGGTCTTAGTTTAAAAGTTATACAAAGCCCAAATATACGTCTCGCAGGCGTGCTGTACCTCGATTCAGTCGTTTTAGACGAGTAAATTCGTGTGAATCGACTAATAAGCGATAATAACGTGATATTTCATTATTTAATTTAGTTATATTGATACATTAATCGAAACAGCCAGGATACCAACTTTCAGGATGAACGCTCGTAAATACCGATTGTGTCTCGAGATTTTTGTTAAGTCAAAACAAGTGATCTGTTCAGTACTAGTCTACCAACTGTATTACGTCATGTAGGCATTGATTATTAATTTGAGTCTTTAGATTACGTCAAGCAATATGGAATACGTAAATATACCAAGTACCTACTTAGGTGTTGCTCCTGTCATGATAGCTAAGTAGGTCGAAGTGCAAAACAGTGCAAGCATTGATAGAGCTTGTATTACATTGAACCTATCTATTACTACATGTATTTATAGATATGTAGGTGAAGACCACCAGCGAAGTGCAATGAATATTTATGACTGAGTATTAAATTCTTTCGTACTGGCACTTAATGACATTGTATGTAGTGGTAAAAGATTGGTACAGTGCAGTCCTGCATGTCGATTCTGTAACCATCTCACCGTGACAACTTAGGTGAAGTGAGCGTTTCATTAATGAACGATAAAAAAAAAGTTTTAACTTTCAATATTATAATTTTAATAGATAGATGATAAAATAACATTGGGAGCTGACCCGACAGACGATGTCCTGTCAAAATTTCAATAATTCATACAAAAATCATATACCTAAAAAAGTACGGTTTGGTTTTTCCGACTTTGCAAATTTTCCGGCAAATGTTAATAAGAAAAACAGAGAAACCTAATTCGGACAATTACAAATATTTTAAAACAAAAAATAGTTATATCCGTTCAGACTTTCTCAATTAATGCACTTACCAAGAAACAGTTTTTTTTTTAATGATCATATTTTTTAAAAAGGCAGTGGATGACTAACATAAAAGAGAAATAAAACCTTCGCTTAGCAATACTATACGAAGTAAAAACTTTTGTCATTCAAAACCCATCAATTTGTTTTAAAATAAACAAACTTTTAAGATGGATTGGAGTTAAAGTTTTCTAAGTCAACCATTAGCAAATTTTATTAATACATATTAATCCGTTTATAAAACTATATTGTAACTCATTAAAACTTGCAAATAGCTTGTAAAAGCAGCCGTCGTATGAGATATTAAAATACTATAAAAAACTTTGAGTTTTGTTTTAGTGGCACACAAAATTAAACTGCTACTTTGACTTCTAGACGGCCAAATAATTGCTTAATCTGTCACGTTATTTTGAAATGTAAACTCTTTATATTTATTATGTCCCTTCTTTTTTCTTTTTATTGCTTTTGTTCTTTTTAATAAATATTAATACATCTTTGAAATCGATTTATAAGACTTACGAAGACGATATTTTAGTGGTGTTAAACCTGCAGTAGAAACTGTAGGTATGTATACAATATAATATATGACATTATACATTAGGACACCGCTAGATGAATGAATAATCGAGAAAGTCGAAAGATTGAGAAGAAGATCGCCAAATAAGTGATAAAATTCAAGCTCTAATAACATTTGCCTTGAAGTGCTGGATAGTGCATGGTCATGCAGCTGATAATATGTAATTTAAAAATAAATTAAAAACACGGTTTTAACACCCACTAAAAGTCATACAATAAGAAAACTGACTTGTATTAGTTACGACATAGTACTATGCAGCTTGTCACTTCTTTTATTTCCAATGATAAATTCAAATAGCGTGGGGCGCTTTTTCATTGTGTGTACTTATAATTAATTTACAAAGCGCTCCACACTTTTTGTTATTTTATTTTTTTATTTTTACATTTCATTCTAGTATGTTCTACATTATTTAAAAGTTTAAAATCACTGAAGAGTTCCAATATTCACCTCCTAGCTCCATTATCAGACCCTCGTTACCAAGCCCAATCTATTAGACTCATCAAAACGAATCAGATGAACCCAATATCGAGAGGTTTACTAGTACACACTGAAAAGTTTCACTATCCACCTTTTGGGTCCATCATCAGATCAGCTCCAAGATACCAAATTATAATATTGTCATCCGAACTACATATAGGTTTAATTTCGTTGCGATAATTAGAAGTAGGCCAAGAGTGACTTTCAAGATTAGATTGCATTGTTTGCTTGTTAGTTACAAGAGAAGCTTATAATAAATAAATAATCATATCGTGATAAAGCTTACCTTTATACGTGGAATCTTTTTGAAAAAGGAACTTTATTCAACCGCCACGGAGCTTTTTGAAATGCAAACAGTCTGTTCCCGACCTTACGCTAGAAGCGTGTAACGTTATTTACCTCATCACAGATTTTATAAGCGTAATGTTGTGTACAGCAACTAAGTAACTTATGACCTGGCACAAGTTTATGATATAAATAAACTTAATACAACACATGAGCCGTAAATCCTAGAACAACAAAATAAAGTGCAGATATAAAATTTACTGAGGCTTTGTTTGTGTATGCTCAACTTAAAGCGGGCTATTATTAAAGTAAGGAGGTTTAGCGCTCTAAGACAGTAAGCACACTAGGGGCAAAACAGTTTTGGCCGTGGAAAACATAGTAGTTTTGTCTTGAATAATGACAGTGCCGGATGGGCGTTATTGCTGGAGTCTAAGTGATGAAGGAGGGGGTGGACCTACATAACATCATAACATAACATCACGCCTGTAATCCCAGAAGGGTAAGGCAGAGGTGTACATATAGTACGCCCACATTTCGCCAGTTAAGCTTAGGTCCCATGTAATAGGGGGCGAGCCTATTGCTATCTACCGGGCACAAATCCAGACTCCTGGCTGCTACTGAGAAATTCTAGATAGAAAAACCAAATAACACTTTGCCCAAACTGGGAATCGAACCCAGTACCTCATGCTCAGCAGTAGCTCTTGCGACCACTAGACCAACGAGGCAGTCGGGGTAGACCTATCCAGGATTATCCCGGTGTGAGGGCAGGTTCTCTTCTACGTGTCCAGAAGGCGCTGAAATGAGGTCCAGAAGCTATAGGTTCCAGGTATTTTCGAGAACAGGCGACGGTTACGTCGAACCAGTAAAAGGAAGAGAAATTTAACGTAGAAATAAATATTTTATCTACATGGACTAAAACAATGAAAAAAATTAACGATTTTACAATTGAATACAAATCGAAATGACTTGCTCATCTATTGACCTATATTACGTTGTAAAACATCGCGTCACAGTAAAGCGATGGACTTACTGCAGACACAATCTTGAATCAGGTCTGTACACAGCCTTATAATGAATACAAACTTATTTTGGAAGCTTGATATACGAGTAGTGTTACTATCAATGTGGGTAACGTATAACTAAATTTATAACAAGAACGTCCAATATTGTCTCTAGGCTATTATAACACTCAGGTAGGCTTGGAAATAATTAAAACGCAACAGATACGTAATCACTTATGTTTCCTTGAGTTTTAGAATTATAATGGCAATCGTAAATAGGCGCACTCGATTTTATAATTACTGGCTGGCTGGCTAGGCGGCACCTGTCAAACCATCCCACTTAGCTCTCGTGGTAGGATGTCACTTCATGACGGTTGGCTGGCTGGCTGGCACTACAGTGGCGACATCTTTGGCAGGCGTTACAGTATTTTTAGAACTAATTCAAAGTAATTTTTTCTTTAAAACTTGTAGGGACCTACAAACTCGTATCCTTTTTTATTATTTTAAAATGCAACGTTGCCCTGGCTGTCTGGACGTTCCGCGCTTTTAACTCTGAAACTGCTTATCCGATTGACGTGATTGTTTAAGAGTGTCCATGGAGTTTCTTGCTTTTTCTTCTCCATTGGTATAGTCGCCGGCACGTAACTTGACAAGAGTCGTTAGATGCTTTTTTCCTTTCCTTAACTCTCTTCTAAACAGATGTTTAAAATAAAATATGTTAAGAACCATTAAATAATTGTTGCACTAAGTGCACATGTGTGAACTTACTCCGATTAAGCCAAAACCTTGTCAAGTTACGTGCCGGCTACTATACCTAATACGCTTTGGGATGGCCAACTAGCTTCATATTTCTGACTGTCCGACTCCTTGACAATTCAAAAGTGCCTGTAAAAAGTTTAATTTAAATAAATGCTTTGAGTTTGAGTTGTTTATTTTTTATTATGTAAAAATATTATTACGTACATAATGTTTTCTAAACAAGTATAAAATAAGGGAAATAAGTAACTGATCCTCTATAAATTTATTGAACTTCTAATGATGGGCAATTTAAAAAATAAATGAAACCCGTGAAACTTTTCCGCTTCTGATGATATTGATCACTTTTTTAAATAATTGACCCTCTTTATAACTTTCTGTCCTTTTCTCACAGTTGGTCGCACTTACTAAGCTAGCGTAGGCACCCCGACAAAACGGGGTAAGTTATAGTTGGAACTGTAACCAACAACGCGCGCACTTAATTGTTTGCAGTAACAAAGAGTTAGGTGAAGGTCAGGTTAGAACTGTGATAAAATGCGCGCGAACCGACGGTGAGAAGGGAGCGGTGCCGTGGCAGCGGCCGGCCAGCGCTCCATCTAAGTTGGTCGCAGTTACTTAGCTATTTAGTATTTTCAGGACCCCTAAATGACAATTATTTGAGATTCACAAAAAGAGGCGCAATCATTTTATTAAAGTGTTCAATCATATTTTTAGGAGCGCAAAAACGTTTTTTTAAGGGTTGATTAAATACATGCCTTTTATGCTAAGCCAGACGAGCAGAACTGTGTATAATCCGATCCAGCCTGTCCTTTGCTACCATCCCCCAGCAACGCCCTGAGCCGAAGTCCGTACACCACAGGGGGTGCCCTTAGCGAAAAGTATCTTAGTTTTAAGTTTTTCTACATTTATTGAGGCATCCACAGGCAAGCCCGGTTAAGCAATCGACAACATTCTAGGTTGAAAAAAACAAAACTGTGCGCATCTACAATCTATGGTAAAAAAGAAAGCACTTTTATTTATTTTACACGTGTATAATTCAAAAAAATCTAAAAAAGCTTTTTCCTTATCTAAAAGAAAATCATGATAAACAATTTTCTTTAAAAACGTATTCTTATAAGACTACGTAATTGATATAATTTAAATGTAACATGTGCTTAAGAAAAGTTCACTGAACCAACAAATAGAATTCCTGCGGTTATTATTCTACTTGGTCTGTTCAAATTAACTATGTTATTATAGTAGGCTACTTTAGTTTATAAATAGAACCTTTATTCTGGAACCGCTTCTTATATATCTTAATCTTATTTGTGTTCTTTTACTATTATGATTTTTATCTACCTATACCTATATAAATAACTAGCTGCGCCCGCGATTGCACCTGCACCCTAATTGCGTAATACACAATCAATCGGAATCAGAATCGTTTTGAAACAGATTGCTAATCCATTGCTTCTTAAGTTCGATAAAAATTCTGCTCAACAATATATAGAACGCAATGAATGTTCTTGAACCGTCAAAATCAAACATATTAGTCGTAATCGTTTAAGAAAATGTGTTACGCAATTAGGGTGCTGGTTAAGTCTCGATCTCGTGGGGATATCGAGATAAAAATATCCTAAATCCTAATCCAGGTCATGTTGTACCAGAGGCGATCGGCGGCGGTGATCTCTCGCGTCCGGCCCTGGTCCAGGCCATGGTACGGAGCGAGAGGGAATGGAAAGCCGTCACCTCCTTCTGCGAAGCAGTAATGCTCGCGGTAAGGACCAGGACCGGGTCGACGGCAGCCATGAAATGTTTCGGTGTTTTTTATTTGGTAGAAGGCTCCATTTAATTTTTTTTGCAATGATATTTAACTGATATTACACTTAAATGTTAAAATCATAACCCTTACTTCTAGCATGGTCAGGCAAAATTAATTTTTTAGCCAACGAAAAATAGTTTCTTCTTCGTTGTTTACCTACAGTAAGCGTTCAAAAGTGGATAGGCATAGTGGATAGGATAGGTTGTACTGCTGTGAACTCGCGGTACGCCAGTTTATAGCATTGCAAAAATTCGAGTTAATCCAATGAGCTGGTAGCTGTAGTATATTAAGTAGTCTGACGGTATGTCAACATATCATAATTGTAAGTGAGGGTGTGTGTAAATAAACCAGTGTTTAACCAACCTGCGTGTGTTTCATTACAGTAGCAATAGGTAGGTTTCATTATCATTCACCATGTGAATGCTTATTTAAGTAACCCTTCCACTTCATAAATAAGCGCTCCGGCTAGCAAGGATTCGCTCCCCCTCACATCTCTTAACCGATAGACTCATAATATTTCTCTGGAACAAAGAATGTAATACTGTTAGACATTTCTAAGGAAAATACTATATACTGTAATAATTAAGAAAAAAATATCATAAATAATATAATATTTATAACACTTTACTCATCATTCACTAATTTAAACAAATAATAATTAAAATTTTGTAAAATATGAAATGTTTCAATGAAAACACTCACACTGAGTCTGGTTTCAATACATATTTGTGTTATCACATAATTTACATCCACTTTTACGCAGCGCAATAATATTTGGCAATGCTTCAATGTTAACTGCATTATGCTGATTACAGCCACAATACCGCTAATTAACAGATTAAAACATTCGTCACTAACCAACAACGTTCAATTAGATGAATAGTCGTAACGAATTGCATCTACCACACAGAAATCGAAATAATTTACTCAGTTTTCTGTGGTTTACCTACAAACTTTTATTATATAAGTAAACAAGATGAACGAGTCAAGTATCGAATGATTATCGGACCACTTCAAGTAATTTTATTAAAACGAATAAAAATTGTTAATTTTAGGTATTATTAATAACATTTAAAAACGAATAAGATATTTTTTTTAAATAACGTCAAGCTGAATCCACAGGCGCAGGTTAGATTCGAACTCATGGCTCGCCACAATCGCTCCTACCCAAGCACGGTAACGACTAAGCTAGAATGTGTTAAGTTAGTTGAAAATATGAACTACAGCTATCAATTACGGACAAAGTGAGTGTGTGTGCGTGACAATAGTGTAACACAACTTATAGAAGAAGGTCGAAAGTGAAGCCGAAGCGTCAATCTCTTGCTTTGTGAGATTGACGCTATGGACATAAAAGCGCTACTGTACATGCTAATCTAGCTTCCATAACAAATGGCAGTAGGTATACTAGGTTTTATAAATCTGCTAACTACATTTTATCCTGAAAATATAAGGTCACCAGCATTGTCCAGGCCGAAGCTACGAGGGTATGGAACAACGGCGAAACACTTCGAGAAAAGTTAGGTAGTGCCCCTGCTTTTTGGCTTTGGCTCGTCTTGGTGGGGTACCACCATGTCCTTAGATACTAATAAACTTGACATTGTAGTTGAAAAAACATGTTCTCCCATACATTACAACTGAAAATGATAGTTTGTACCTACGCACAATATTGAAAGATTTACCATGTTATTTTATGACCATTTTTTCTGCAATCTTTAAGTAAACTACTAATTTCTGTTTTTTTTTTTCAAACTATTAAGATCAGGGGGGGGGGAATGATAAATTTGCATAGATTTTCTATAACTTCAAAAGTGTTTCCAAAAGTGTCCGCAATATTCAAAATTCATTTAATTACTTTACACGTCCGTGTTTGAGTCACAGAAATTCATATGTGTACCAAATTTCAGTTAATATTTTTATTTTTTGTATTTGAGATGGGTTTGCTCTTGGACTCTAGGTCAGAGGTGACAGAGACAAAGTCTACGATGGAGTGAGCTTACCCAGAAGAAGCCTGATCACTCTAACTTTGAAGAGATTCGGGTTGAATGCGTTCGGGAACACAGACGCAGGTAGCGAGTTCCACTCTTTTGCCGTGCGCATTATGAAGGAGTTTTGGAAGCGCTTAGTGCGAATTAGTGGAATGGCAACTAGGTATGGATGGTAATTAGCATTACGTCTAGATGACCGATGGTAGAAGGGGGGAGCTGGGATGAGGTCATGGAGTTCTTGCGCACACTCACCGAAGTACTGTCTATAGAAGACCGACAAGCAGGCAACCTTGCAACCTTCCTTAATCAGTCCAGTCAGATTTGGAGCAAATTGGCTTTGACAGACGGACACACGAGTGATCCTATACGGGATCCTATCAATGGTCATATTTAAGGAAGTGGTACAGACCAACAAGCTGAACAACATCGATATCGTGACTTTTTATTTTGTTTGCAGCCCCAGTTGTGTAAACAACTTCAATAGAACGAAAAAAGATTATTTTTTTAGCACAGTCTAAAAGGCGCGCAACTTATGTAAAAATAAAAATCTAAAAAAAAATGTAAAAGTGCGATGTAATAAAGTGGCAGGAAAGTGTGCCTTACTCCTGTGCCAAAAAGGTCCAGTTCACCAAAAAAATCAGACAACTAGTGCCTGACGCTGGTTTCCAACTGAACCTGAAGTGTGAGGTGCCTATTCGACCCAAACGTATAGGACATCTGATCAGCTTTCACAATTACGACATTGGTCATAAGGAGGAAGTTACTCACTAATGGTCCACGCCTTGTTAGATCATGCTGTATTGGTATTGGCACCTAAATTGGCATTACAACGCTTAAAAACAGACAATATTGTTGTGTCCATTGTCTTATCAAAGTCAAAGCCTTCAGTTCCATTAAAATGTTTTTAGTTATCAAACTTTAAAGCAGCTTGTTAGCAAATGTTTGACAGCATCACTTCTTGATAACTCGGCCGTATCGACTGAGTACGACGGGACAGAACAGAGCTATGAAACAGAAGTTCTATGGGAATATTTCGTTAGTTATTATATCCCAATTGTTCGGGTAGTCACAGATTTTACGAGTGACGGTCCCATGCTGAGTAACCGTTCGTTTGGTGCACCCTGGACCACCGGCGCTATCAACCGGCTAAGCCGCTTGTATTTGAAACAAGACTCTTATGTTCTTACTCTTACGTAATAACGTCACAGCCGGCTGTCGCTGAAAACCAGCGCTGGGGCTCTATCTTGCATAGGGTCGCAGCATTATGCTGAACGATAGCCGTTTCACGTGGATGTGACGCATGTTTCCCACAACCTTTTTTTTAAAGTATTTGTTCTTTTTTGCGTCATGTTTATTATTTCTTTCTTTCTAAAAGAGAAAAAGAGAAAACTTATTTTCTAAAACAAAACACAACAAGGAACAGTGAGTCTTCAATGAAACAAGTTTTTTTCCTCCGCTTGTAGGCTGATGCTTTCTTTTCTCGTATCAGCATGTTAAACTATGTGAGAGTTTAACTAAAGATATAAATAATAACCAGTCAGCAAGATGGTAATGGCTGACTTCTCAGGGTGCATGTGAGTATTATCTACTAGTGTACATTATTTTAATGTATCTCAAAATTCTGATACGGTTCATTTGTTTTATAACTAGCCGACCCGAGACGTAGTTCTGACCAAATTTCAATAATATTTACACATTTTCTAAAGGAAAATGGAAAGAAAACTTTTCCAATATTTATTTCTATAAAAACCTCGTCTATTTCTAGACCAAAGTCTATTTCGAATATTTCAAAATAAAAAGTCGCCAAACCAGTCCAGTCGTTCTCAAGTGATGCGCTTTCCAACGAACAGCATTTATTTATTTAAATAAATATTAGATTAGATTTCCACCGTTGATTATCTTTGATATAGGTACGGTCAGTATTGTCTCAATACACATATCGCTTTGATATGTTTCAAAAGTCCTACCTAAAATCAATGTATCGTAATAATTGTCAGTTATGAAACAGTAGATACCAGTTACATTCGGAAATCACACCAAAGCACTGATCTATATCAAAGGATAGTCAAACACAATGTACTCATATTGCAGGTAGTAAATAACAGGGTTCCATAACTACCAATAAATCTAACTGAGGCCGCCAAATATTCCATTTTCCGAATATATCACAGCCAAATTGAGTCAATGTCGCCCGTGTTAGCTTTTTTTGTGACTCTCATATTTTCAGGATACGCGTTTGGACGTATTTTTTGGAGAGATAGAAAAAACATTGAACGATTTTTCCTTCGTACTATCAAAATAGATACTATACACGATCATCAATTTTGTTCGGCTGTGATGATTATCGCATTTTGTCCCCTTATCTTTTGGCGATGCACTGTCCATTGAAAAACGATGTCCCCTAGTGAAAAATTTCCCGTGAATTTCCGCGTTTTTGCAATTTGCAGGTAGCAGTGTCAGATGATTCGCAGCCGTAACAAGTATGTATTTACAGAATTATAATCATTAAAATCATCAACACAAACATCTATGTCCAAATAATCGTATTGACTGAACCCCAAGAACCAATAGTTTTTGTGTAACCGTAATAACCTAATTATTACAAAATCTTTTTACAATTTCTTTAACTGTTTTTGTGTATAAACTAAACCAACCTTAAGTAGGTACCTACTGTTGCCTGGTTATAATTTTAACAATCAACATGGTTAAAATTATGTTGCCAATTATATAGTCGGGGAACTTTTGCTTGGGTTTTTCAATCGGAAGTTTGGCAGTTTGACATTATTTTCTATACAAAATCTGTAACCTCAATATTTACCTCTTAGATAAAATTATATGACGTTTGAGAAACCAGTGCTTCATCATCATCATAATTACTAATTTAAATTCAAGTCTTCATTTCACTTTTTTCATTCTTAGTTAACAGACAGTCTTCCCAGCCAAAGCACTAGGAAGTGGTGAAGGGGTGTTTAGGGACTATTTTATGTAACTTTGACGTTCAAAAAGTGCTGATTCTCAGCCTAATTACTTTTGATTTTGATTTTTATGTACACTTGGATTTCTACCAATAATTTTGTCTATTGTCCCGTTTCTAGTCAGTGCGAAGTTTGATGGCATTGCTCTGATCAAATTAATACTCTGTTTATAGATGTTTCGCTTACTTCATCAGACTTTTGATCATTAGTACGTAGCTCCTTGTTTACGATTTGTTTGACGATCCGTTATTGGTGAAATTCGAACTAACTGTTCGTTAGAAGGAGAATAGGGTGATTTCATATCTTATGACGTCAGAAACTCGTGCAAATATGGAATTTGAAAGCATACGTGATGTTTTAAATGAATAAGTAAAGTAAACATTACTTAGTAATTTATTATTAATGACTAAGGAATAGGTATGTCAAGAAAGGTCGAACACGTTTTCCCTGAATAAATTCTCATTACCTTAAACGAGAGTTAAAATACGAGTTAAAAGCTTACTGTCAAATAATTGATGAGTAAGCTATTGGAATTAAAACCGTTAAGGTTAATGAAGTAAGCCCTGTTAAATTAGTTTTAGGGGTTTAAGAGGTCGTATGGAAAGTCAGTATTTAGGAAAGGGTTATCAATACAGAGCTCGTACAACAACTTGTAAATGTTACGTAAACTACGTTTTAAACTTAGGTTAAGTAGGAAGTGCAAAAGTGCCATGTTCAACTTACATTTGTAATGGAATTGGACTTTTTTCCCCGAAAACTAAATATTTCAAACTAAAAGTGACTTGCGAGGAAAGTAGTTATGCTGTTGAATTTTAATTTGCGTAATAGTAAGAGCAAACGCTACAAAGTGAAAAGAATAAGAATAATTTATTTGCAGAAAATATAGGTGTTACCAGTTGTAAAAGTTGGTGGTTTATGTACAGTATATTATTGCCTGTTTAGGGCATAAAAATTATCAAAGATGATAAGGGAGCTCCCATTTAAATATATCCTATAAAACAATTCACATATGATAGACATTATTTTTAATATGAGATGTATAACAAAAAGGAACTAAACCTTTTTGTTGCATATCTTGGTCTCTGTTTGGTGTAATTTTCACCCTTGAATCTAAAGAATTTATTATGTTCTCTCACAAAAACCGATACCCAAAAAATAACTTTCATTTCGGAAGTCGGTGGCAAAGAAAACAATAAACAACCAAAGACACCGACTTCCGAAATTAAAGTATTTTTACTTTGTAGTGGTTTTTGGAAGTTGTTTCTTTTGTAAAAACTATTATTTTTCACTTTTTCGTTGTACTTACCTACCCCACACAAATGCATATACCACTATTTGCTATTTATAATACTGACAGAAAGTTATTATTGAAGCTAACTGAAATACTACCCAAGCAAGGTAATGAAATGTTTATGAGACCACCCCTGAGGCATACCATATCCATTAACATACCTAGTGAAATGTGGGTTTACTATAGGTACACCTCTGCCCAACCCTTCGGGGAAACAAGGCGTGATGTTATCAGTTTTTTTTAATTATTGTTTATTAACTAAGGAATAAAACAAGATGTAAACAGAAACAGCACAAAAACCTCAATAGGTTTTTCCGGATGTCGAAACACTTTTAATCAATCTTACTACTAACTTATACAAAGTAAATCATTATTTATAAAACACAGTTTACACAGTTACCTACCTTATAAAACATTGTGATTTAGTTAGGAAATAATAACAAAAAAAAGTAATGCAATCACTATATTAGAGTGTTCAATAATATTTTTGAGAGCACAAAATGGGAATTATTAGAGGTTCGATTAAATCAGCCTTCATATTCATAAATCAGTATTTACTTCCTTTCTAGCCGTCTCATCCTTCACACAGTCCATGCATGGACCGCCTCACTAAAAATACAAAACACCTGAAGATTTCACGAATTCTCTATAAAAAATGGTACAAGACGACAGTGGAGTGCCATCCGACTGTACCTATACATCCAGTTAATAGTTAAAATAAGACTAGTAGAGATGTAATCTTGTTATCTAACAAGGCTAGCTCTAAGGGCCCTTGTGCCAGAGTTAAGGCAATTCCCTTTACTTGCAAAGCAAGTTTCTGCGCCTGTATACTTATACCTGTATTCAGAGATGTGTGGAATCAAAGGTTTTATACTAAGTCTTGGTTTGAAATGGTTGTGTTAGATAATAAAGTTATAGACTTGTGTAGGAGTATTTGGTGTTTACTAGGGTTCGGATTAATATTTGCTACTGGCTTAAGAGGGCCTTAAATCCATGCTTATATTATAAATGCGAATGTAAGTCGTCTATCTGTAAAACGCCTTAATGGCTGAATTTGGATGGAAGGCACACGCATAGACCATTGTCTCGATTGGGACACAGGATACTTTTTATACCAGTTATACGATTCCGTGGTAATATTTTGGAACTCCACGCGGGCGAATCCGCGGTCAAAACCTGGTGAAATAGTTCAAAGTTTCAGACTAAGACAGAATAGAATATGTAAATGTTAAAAGTCAGTTCATATTTTTTCAGCGAACCATGTTTTCACAATATTCTTTCTGCATTAAAACATGTCTAAAGTCGGATTACATTCTTCAGAGCTCGGCTGAGATCGGAGATAACTCGGTTTGCTTCAATGTGCAGGTGTTAAAAGAAACCTGGCATTAGTCCAGTATCCCAAAACTAGTAGAGCAAGTTTTTCTCCATTGCCTTACCTACCGTGAATGCATTGTATGCTGTGTTTATTCAGTTTGAAATTACGATTTACGATTTATTATAATCCTTGTTTACTTATTTTTCGGTAATCGCAGTCAACTAGTGAAGATTATTAGTGTTTATTTTAATGTGTGTGTTAATTAAATAATACTTTTGATTAGCTCCTTTGGGAAATATATTATGATTCAGATTTTTATCAAATAAAACCACTGCAAAACAGCAACTGTAGGTAGGTAAACTAATCTATACGTTGGTTTAAAATTGCACGTGGAAGCTGAAAAAGTATTTTTAAAAAAAACGTCATAAAATCAAAATTCTAATTTAAATGAAAACAAGGTTGTTGAATAATTATTCAATATTTAATACAATAATATTCAGTGACATGACTTTGAAAATTTCCAATTCTTACATTTGAATATGTTCCACGTAGAAAATTCCAAAAATTGTTCCGCCATTTTGCAAAAAAAACCGTATTTCTAGATTCTATGGTAGATTTTGTAATAATGTAGTCAGACAAATGCTTAAGGGGTGACGACGAGACAGTAGGCACTCCTTAAGCCTAAGGCAGTCTGCTTCCCACTTCATTTGAATACAACGAATGTTCTCATATATCTTAGTAAGTACGCTGGTACAAAGAAAAATTTATTAAAACCTTTTTATGACGTACCAAGTATAACATAGTCAGTTCTTGGAGCAATGTTGGACTTAGTGTAGGTATGTACCTGCTGCGTGGAACTGTTTGTATTGTAGAAAAATGAACCCGTTGCGAGCACTTTTGCATGTTTATCTGAGATAGGAAGAAAATTCGACGTAAGTTTTCTTTGAGCGCGCGGGTGTGTGTGGTAGTAAGGCGAGGTCATGTGAATGTAACAGACATGCATTTTAATTTCTATTCCAGAAGATATTTATTTATTATCTCCGGTTGGTATTTGCAGCATACATAAAATAAAGATTATGGTACCCGGTAACTAGGTTGTAGAGATTAGGTTGGCAGTTGCTCCATGTAGTATGTTGCTATAAAAAGCTGTAGTCGGAACTTCTTCGGACTGGAAGCTGCCCTCAAAGTATCTAGGAAAAAGCCTAAGTAGATTAATTACTAGAAGAGAGATTACGATAAATTTCTGAACATTTAGTAAAGTAGCATTACTTAAGTGCCGATTTTTCCAATGAAACTGAATGTGATCAGCACTTTTAAACCCAGTTCAAGAGCTGTCAGTGTCAATATTCCATATCAATTTTGACACTGCGCAGCTCCTGAGCGCGTTATAGATGTTTTGAACGCGTTCAGTTTCATTGGTGAAATTCGACCTTATAAGTCGAAAAATCAGCTTTACGTAAACTACATTTCTCCGCTTTACAGAATCTCCATTATCCAATTTATTTACGTAATTAAACCTTTTAATTATTAGTTTAGTTACAGCAATTCGACAAATACTCTGCCCACTATTTGGAATTTTGACTCAAAAGATAGTATGACACATCTGGGCTTCCGCTAACCCCAGCGATAAAGCAATAGTTTAGTTAAAAATTCACCTCACATTTTATGGACCTGAGATCGTTGCCAACTGCTGGTCTTTGAACCGCGCAAGCTGTTGCCATTTGACATACTTATTATTGTGTTTTTATTAAAGTAAAATGTTTTTCTGTTTTATTCTCGAATTGTTGTTTCATCTTGTCTGGGAGGGCTTTTGTAATTATCACATTGTTCAGTTTAATACAATGTTAGTTTCTTTTTTAATTCTGAGAATTCATAACTCATTTGGGTTTCCATTTTTTTTTCTTCTGGTGGACGGTTCACAAGGAATTCGTGGAGTATACAACGGACTAATAGTACCTACTAGGTACTATTATTACGTTGTTCGAGAGCAACAGAAACTACTCCTACAGAAAAACAAACTTAATCAACTAATGCACAAAACGTATTCCGGAAAAGCATTCAAATGCAAATATCAATTAAAACGTTTCTAAAAAGTACAGCGAGCATGCCACTCAACCTGTTGTAACAACATAAATTTCAGTGCAGCGAAACTTTTAAATTGGCATAAAGTTGCTCTGTGCCTGTTCAAATTATTACCATATTGCGGCTCCAAATGCGTCAGGCTCGAACATCACTACAAAAAAGTCCTTTACGCGAATGATAGTAACTCACACCCTTCCCGCCGCCACCTCTGAACACGAACGTCGTAACTACAAACGATGTTCACTCAAACTCGTCCTTTCGAGTCGCCAGTTTTGCCAGTTGCCATAACTCTCGTCTTCGCTTAGTTGACAGGAATGATTACAGACTGTGTGTGGCAACTTCATAATAAGTCCTCACAACATTTGCATCGGCAACGGAGACTTCCACCACTGAAATGTACACCAACTTTCTTCTTGAATCTTCAAGTTTGTGTCGCGAAAGTTTCCACCAAGTAAGTGTCGAAGCGATAAAGAATAAGTAAGCACTGACTTTTATTGTTGTTTACCTAATTCACGCATTTTCCAATTGAATGAAGTCCCAAACTAGTATAATAAAGAAGTATATTTCTATTGTGTTCCGAAAAAAGTTTTTCAACTGAAAAGGGACAGTTTGGAAGTTCAATGTACGTAATATTTTCCTGCATTCTGTCAAAAAAGTATCGGGAATGTATGATTTATTTATGGTTTCAAATAATTATTTTGTTTTTTTTTTTGTTGATGTTAGATTGGCACAACTGTTTTCCATTTGGCGCGGAGTTTGAGTTGAATCCGTCTACATTAAACGCAGTGCTGTTTTCAGATAGATCATCTTATTGGTCAAAAACATCGAACAACGAGTTAGTCTTACATTTTGCATCGCCAATGGAATTGTTACAAAAGGCTTACTATGAATCGACTTTATCTATCGACTATATACTATATCAAAAACACGTACTTTTGCGGTTATGGTACAAAGCGTTCATGAGGGGTCCAGATGCGATGGAAGATTTGCCTCGCTCTGGTAGGCCATCAACGTCTTCAACTGAAGTTAAGTTCGAAAAAGTGAAGGAAATTGTGACTGAAAATCCTCATTCAAGTTTGAGAGAGATAGCCGCTGAACTTTCTGTGTCTCACGGGTCGATCCGTACCATTTTAAAAACATGTTGCCGCTCGGCTAGTCCCAAAAGACCTGAATTTTCTCCAAAAACTCAATCGCATAAGAGTCGCTGAGGACATGCTAGAACGAGTCAATTCCGACCCAACATTAATGAAACGCATTGTTATTACTGGTGACGAGACGTGGGTTTACGAGTTTGACATGCAAACAAGTCAGTTGTTGACTAGCTTGCATGTCAAACTCGTAAACTTCGGAGTGGCGCCTTCCAACTTAACCGAAACCGAAAAAACCACGCCAAAGTTGATCAAAAGTCAAAGTCATGTTGACTTTTTTCTTTTGACTGTCACGGTGTTGTGCACTCAGAATTCTTGCCGGAAGGTCAAACGGTAACTAAAGAATGTTATTTGAGCGATAAGTGGCATTAAAGACAGCAAATTCGACGACAAAGGCCAGTTTTGTGGAAAGAAAATTCGCAGAAAATGAAAAATGCGCTTTCGCACAAGGCCGTTATTGTTAACGAACTTTTGACCAAAAACTAAACAAATACCATCGAGCAAGCACCTTTTTAACCAGATATGTCTCGAGCCGACTTCTTTCTTTTTCCTAAACTCAAATTACCACTTTATGAAACCCGTTTTCATTCGGTATAAGACTTAAAGGAGAATTCGCGGCGAGAACGGAACTCAAACCCAGAAAAAGCGTTTAAAAATTGTTTTGACGATTTGATTATTCGTTGTCCTAAGTGTATCGTTTCTGAAGGAGGATACTTTGAAGGCGTTTTTTTTTTGTATCATTGTGTTTTGACCGTGTTCGGACTTTCACCAATGGAACTGCATGCGATCAGTACATAAACTACGTTTGTGAGCTGTCAGTGTCATTACTTTCTGTGGATTATTGACACTGACACCTCTTTAACACGTTTTAGATGTTCTGATCACGTTCAGTTATTTTCAGATATTGATGTCAACATGTGATAGGGAAGCATACTTTGGCAAAATGACGTTAAAACTAGAGGTTATTAGGTTTTCCATCACCAGTACGCCAAAATGTATGATAGATACGTTATTGTGTTCGGCTGTCAGGGGATAAACCAATGTTTTAACGTCACGGGCGCTATTGTATCCCAAATGCAACGAAAGATTCTAGGGCGCGCGAGTGCAGCGAGGGAACTCTGAATTAAATCCTGAGTGAAGCGAGTGAGTTAAGACTAGAATCCTGAGTGCATGAGTGCGAGGGATTCAAGCTCGCCCAAGACGAAGGCACTTTCATCCCCGATGAGAATACACTACTTTTCGCATCTACTGCGAGGTAATTAAAACCAATTCGATTTTCATTAGTAATTTATGAATCTGATAAATAACCGGGGAATACCTAGTTATGTGCAGTGTGTGGTGTGAGAAAGGCCCGTGGGTAAATATTAACAGTCGCATAGGTCGATCGATGAGCAGCCTAATTGCGTAACACATTTTCGTAAACGATTACGACTAATCTGTTTGATTTTCACAGTTCAACAACATTCATTGCATTAGTATTTACATTGTTGAGCAGAATTTTTATCGAACTTATGAAGCATTTGTTTCAAAACTATTCAGATTCTGATTGATTGTGTATTACGCAATTAGGGTACAGGTTAAGCTACGCTGGTCGCGGTTGATCCGTGGAAGGGTGACCATCTTTACATACCGTGACTACTCCGTGCCTCGGAAAGCACGTTAAGTGGTTGGTCCGGGCTCTCATTCGTGGACCTTTGACAGTCATTACGTATCTTTAGAAGCTCGAAAGTCTGATGACCAGTCTCAAGGGGTGTCATATTTCTCAGTAACTGGGTTGTGTGGGTCAGGTGGGCAGTCACTCCATGTAAAATATAGATGATTCTAACATAGTTAGGTGGTAGGCAGATGACCTAGTTTTATAAAAAATGACCTAGTTATGTAAAATATAGCTGATTCTAACATAGTTAGGTGGTAGGCAGATGACCTAGTTATATAAAATTTTATTTAATTTAAAAATACACGATTATTTTTATTATAACTCATGTAAGTTCATCAAAACCACAAAAATATAATATCGCGTCACACGGGGTACGCGCCACAGAAACCGATCAGCTGGTGCGGTCAGTGTTGCCACCCCCACTTTTTTTTAACCCTACATTAGGCCCTTTTTTCGTTTTTTTATCCCATTTTTTAAGATAACAAATCTTTTTACGTATAAATGCAATTTATTAATAAACTAATAGCTAAACTAACTAACTAAGCTATATATTATTGTCTATTGCTAGCGGAAGAGAACGGTACATCGACAGAACATGTTAGGTACGTTCGAAAACACGTATTCAATCAATCACCAAATTGCTTGCGAGGAGTTTTAAACATTTTTAAAAAATTCCTTATATATTTATTTTACCCTGAAAAATACCCTAAACGAGTAAAAATGTCCTAAATGAAAAAAGAAAGAAAAAGGACATGCAATATAATATACAGCAGATAAAACAAGTGTGATTTGGTCATATACTTACAGAAAAAGAGTTGTTTTATGGTTGTCAATGATTTCGTTTTATCTATTTAATTTGTCATTACCAATCCTATTGAAGCATGAATGATTTTCCACCTCAGCACCTCAAACAGGTCGCGCATTGTTCAATAGAGATACCGTGGCCCTGGCACAGGCAACTGAAGGAACACGGGTGGGTTTTAGTCGGTAAACATCTGACACGCCCTCCCGCTCCACCAAGATTTTCCAACCTAAAAATCCTTTGAGGGATGTTTTTACAAAAACGGTACAGCGTTTTTGTCAAATCGTTATTCCTTATTTCTTAGCATAAATTTAAATTTCCATATGCCTAACTTGGGATATGCTGGGTTTCCTTTCAAAATTGCATCCATTATATCACCAACTATAGGATTCTTTAAGACAAAAAGTAGCTTATGTCCTTTAAGAGGTTGCTATGTAATTCCTTGCCAAGTTGTGTCGAAAGTTGTTCAGTGATTTATCCGTGAAAAGTTAACATATACACAGACAAACTGTTGAACAAAGAGTTAGTTTCGAATTCATGCCAATAAAGTACTAGCTGTTGACCTTAACCAGGTCATGGTCCACCTGAGTGCCAAATTTCGTTAAAATCTGTTTTGCCGTTTTGGCGTCAAAGAGTTATAAACAAACAAACCATCAAACTTACTTTCGCATTTATATATTAAGTTATGATGGATAGAAAGAAAGCGTTATTCACAAATAAAATATAAAAAAATCAAATATTTAATTATGCCAAACTGCAAATTAGTATGGTTTAAAGTAGTTTGTTGTAGTAGTTATCGTTTCTGTCGGTGTGACCGCGTCGTTCTTCTAAACTTAACCACGGATTTTTATGCGGGTTTCTCCATCATATAGAGAATATAATCCGTACGGTTTGTGTTTATGTGTTACTTAAACATGATTAAGCTTTCATATAATAAAGAAATTTGTTTTGTCAAGCCGTAAAAACAGTGCAAAGCAGGGGCGGGTCGCTAGTAAATAATTTATTGAAACGATTATGCTATGTTCACCTTCACGCCAATATAGTCCATCGATTGGAGACTTTACTTACGTCCTCGATCATCGCCATTTACCAGCTCTTAGCGCTTTAAAATAATCAATTGCAGTCCCCATTCTCAAGCTTCATATTTAACTTTTCTAATTGTTACTCGTACCATTGTAACCTCATTCCATTCGTAATTCTGTCACAAAACAGAGCAGAACGTATCAACAAAAAGCGCTGAGAATATGTTAAAGACGTCGGTTTCCTTACGGCCTGTTCACCATCTCTTCGCCACATTAACTATGATAATTGGAACATTTGGTTTGCGAATAGGATGACGTCACAGGACAATGTAATGATACAGAAGAGTCCAGAAGTTCGGCTTCATACAACAAGTGAAAACAGGCTCAAGCACACATTGACAACACACTTAAGTAAACGCTCTCGCAATTGACATTTGGCCGAGAAATCTGAAATCGTCGTTCGTACGATGTGCGTACATACGACGATCTCAGACTTGCTTTTTGAAGTGAAAACTTCTTTAGAATAGAATACTCTTTATTATGTACACCTTAAAAATGCAAATGCACTTTGCGCGCTTTCCGAATAGTGAACAAAACTGAACGCGGCGGTTCGGTGACGCTGAATCGGGTATACTCGGCTCCAGTCGTAAATTTTCACTTCCTTTGTGTGGTCATAAGCACACACCCTCTTTTTTTCTCACTTGCTATACGTGAGGTTGTCTATGTATGCGTGCTTTATCGTTCTGTGTAAGCAGACCTTCTGTGACTCTGTAATAATGCGAATACAGAGGTTTACGCCACTACGTGTTTATGTACTGAATGTAATTTGGCGCATGTTAAAATGTGGAATGGTATGATTTTCTGGTTTATTGTTATGTTAATGTGCTGAAAGATAATGTACCTGGTGTATGGTGTCGGTATGTTGGATTTTTTTGTAACAAAGCAAACTTTTTTTTTCTAGCGCTTGAAGCACCAGTCATTTTTATTTATGATTCGTTAATTGCACCTGTACACTATTTTCACCTCATCTACTAGTATATTGAAAATCTACTTTTTTTTTTATACAGTTAAAGATTATATGGAGGACAAAAAGGCTTGGGACTGACCTGCTCCAATTTTTGCATACTGAATGTGTTTACTCGTTTGCTAACTTTTGTTTTATTTTATGTATACACATTGACATTTCATGATTAATATATACACAATGACATGAAAATTTACTTTGTGAATTATAATATTATCATTATTTTAATTATTATGTGAGGGCTTACTAGGTTATATTTTAATATATTTTGTCCATCTTAGTTTATTTTTATTTTTATATTGCAGTTTGAGTACTTAATGCGGCCTACCCAAATGTCCTTTCTTTGGTATTTTTCGTCGAAGCGTTGAGCTCCTTAAGTTCTGAGCTACACGATTAATGACAAATGCGTGCACTGACTGGACAGGTTCACTCAAATCTGTATGGTTCTTTCCTCAAAAGACCATTTCTGACACCTACCTACATGGACCATCTTTAAAATAAACAATCACATGAATATTTACTTACTTAAGTATTATTTTATTGTGAATTTTAAGACTATGCGGGTCATAGTTTTTTACGTTTGTGTTTTTTTTTTATTATCTCAGTAAGTTTTAATCCTAATCTTGGTCTGGGGGTTTGAGTAATCATACGGCCTACCCAATGTCCTTTCTTTGATTTTTCATGTTCGTCGTATCGTTGAGCTGCACGTTTACTGACAAATGCGTGCACTGACTGGACAGGTCCACTCAATCTGTGTGGTTCTTTCCTCAAAAGACCTTTCCTCTTTTTTTTTATTAACTTTCATCAATCCACATGGTCTTCTCATTTTCTGACCAAGATTATGGTTGGACTTTAAAAGAGACTGACCTTTGAGTTTATTTCGGCCTTTCTTCTCAGAGTAGTCAGATATAAAAAAAAAAGTTGTACAAACCTACTTACAGAAATAAAATCATTTATCATAATTATCAATGACAGTGGTACGAATAGGTCTCAAACCGTTATAGTAAAACCTGGACTGCCTTAAAACTTCAATTTCTATCCACAAAAACAAACAACAACAAGAAACTTCCAGCATCTTTTGCTTTTCTACAACAAAACGTTCTAACCCCAGTCTTAAACTATCATTCCGCACTATTAAACCATAATAAACTGAAGAACAACTTCAAATGAAACAGTGCAATAAAGAACGTCATATCTCACGGAAGCTCGCGGGACTGCACTGAAATGAATTTCACCATCTCTTTGTCAAGGCGATGGAGCGTGGCCACTTGTCGTGACTGATGACGTTAGATCTTACGAGCTTTCCACTGTCTTAAAACAACGCGAGTAGCGTTTATGATTTAGATCTTGCAGAGTTAACATTTTTAGAATTTTAAGGATTTGGGCGATCATGTTAATTTTATGTCAGTATAGCTGTGTTTTTTTTATAGCACTTTTCATTAGGTACTACTAGTTTTGCCCGCTGCTTCCACTCCCGTGCGAAGTATTTTTCTGAGATGGAAAGTAGCTTAGGCCACTTTCAATTTGTACATTGTCTTTATGCAAAAAATCAAGTCGATCCGATGCTCCGTTCCTGCTTGAAAGAAGGACAAACAAACATACCAAGAAATACTCTTACTATTTCACAGAAACTTGCGGGACTGCACTGAAATGAATTTCACCATGTCTTTGTCACGGCGATGGCGCGTGGCCACTTGTCGTGACTGATGACGTCAGTTCTTGCGAGCTTTCTACTGTCTTAGGACAACGCGAGTAGCATTTTGATTTAGGTCTGACTACCTTACGAGCTCTAGAAGTGGTCGGGATTCTACGTAGGAGGATAACAAGATTTCAAGAGGTGAGGTGTCCAAAACTAAAATGATAGCACTTTCATGTCGCTTAAATTAGACCATATATAGCTATTTCATACACGAACATTAATTACATTTGAATAACACGGACAATTTAACTCGGTAATCAATATGATAAATAATTTATTTTCCTGGCATAATTAACCGTCAATTAGACTAGTGTAGCATAACAATTAACAACAAATATACTTTTTGGTAAATTGGATTAATGACTCTGATATTAACAAGATTTTAGGCTCACAAAGCGCCAACTGATATCGATCAAAAGGTCGTTCGTATTGACAGCTCATCAAACACTTAGTTAAAAAAAGCCTTTAGGCTTATTACTAAAGTTTCGTAAAAGTAATCAAATCAAGTTAACACAAAGCTGTGTGAAAATAAATTCAGCGACCAAAATTGGCTTAAAAGTAAGACTTTCGGTTGTCGAATTATTAAAGAGTGTCAGCTTTAAAATATAAAAAGTTCGTTTTACGTGATTTTAAAACAGTTTAAAAAACAAAAGTAAGTTTTTTTAACACCTTCCACCAAAGACTTACTGTTAAAATTAGTAAGGGTAAACTTTTGAGTGAATTCAAGTATGGAAATAACTTAGCAAATTATGTTGACAGCAAATAATTTCACAAAATTGTTGTTTCTATTCGCAGTATTTGAATAATTCCAAATTCGATTTGACAAACGCTACATGACAAACGACAGTTTTAGCGAATAGTGGCGGACTATAAATTCATAAATTAAAAGTGCATAGAGCGCCACAATGCTCTTGTCTGTGCAGTCTAGTGGCCACTTCGTGTGACTGATGACCGGTGGACCGCCGAGGAACGCGATTGTTCTCGCGCGACAAAATAAAAAGTTCACTTACATCGCTATTCACGAGGGTCGGAACTTTTTACAAGATTTTAAAGCGACATGAATGGTTTTGAAAGTCGAATGCAAAATGTGTCAGCTGCGGGATTAGTTTTCGTTGATCGCATTTTGAAGTGGTTTAAGAAATTGTGTCTCGGAATTGGAGCTTCATCGTAACGTGTGTCTTGGGAAATCTGGGAAATTAACTAAAATGAGCTTAACGTAGGAGAAAATGCGGAAAGGCGAGATTTTGTTCCTTCCTTGTTACCAACTCACACTTCCTATTAAGCTTAAAAATACTGCCACGGCATTTTTTGTTATCTAATTTTGTAGGACAGATAAACTAAGCTAACGAAAGGCTATTAAATTACTAATATTTAACTACGTAACTAAATATTTTTCCTTTTAATGAAAAGCAAAGGAAAGGAGTTTTAACATAGCATGCATAAGCATAATCAGCCTATAAAGTTCCCACAGCTAAGACACAAGCCTCCTCTCTGTGAGAGGGAGTGGGCCGTAATCCACCACGCGGGTCCAGTGCGGGGTGTCACGTCTTCATATTTTTGGTTCTTAGACATTACGGTTTCCGCACGATGTTTTTCTTTACCGTTTTGACAGCAGTAGTGATGAAATAACTTACGCAAATTAAAGCGCCTGTCTGGGTTCGAACCTACGACTTACAACTCGTAATTCGCGGGCGTTACCATTGGGCCACCACTGCTCTCTAACATAGCCTGGAATTACTTAATATACAGCAATATTTATACTGTACATAGCGACGAGAAAGACACAGCAGTCATAAAAGTAAACGTTTATGCGACAAAATTGTTGTCGGAATTTCGCTAGACGTTAGAAGTAATATTCTACATTATAATAATAATTATCAGAACCTACATAAAGGGTGACGACCTAATAGACAGTAAAACTAGCCTTGGAAAAATAGAATAATCTCAGTAAATACACTCTTACGAGCTATTTATTTGGTATACTCGTAGTTCAACTCTCATTATATCGATAAGGATATTTTGAGCCAAATCTTGTTACCAATTCAAGAGTATAGAAATTGAATAAGGTTCCCAAAGCAATTTTTATTACAGGCAGCCTAGATACTAGGATTGAAAAGTAGATTGTTTGCCTAGAGAGCCAACAACTATTTTAAAGGCGAGAGTGCTTCTTAGAATCCAGAGCGCAGCGAGTGATGCTTCCTACGTCACTCGAACTTAATTATGTATAATTATTATTTTCACCAACGACAACCCCATGTTTATGTCCAATCACTGTCCATTCCTAGGTTGCCTGGAAGAGATTGCAGCGATAAGGCCGACCATTGTATGTTTTGTAGTGTTCAATGTTTTTTTTTGTTTTGTATTTTCTGCACCCTAATTGCGTAATACACAATCAACCGGAATCTGAATCGTTTTGAAACAGATTGCTAATCCATTGCTTCTTAAGTTCGATAAAAATTCTGCTCAACAATATATAGAACGCAATGAATGTTCTTGAACCGTCAAAATCAAACAGATTAGTCGTAATCGTTTACGAAAATGTGTTACGCAATTAGGGTGCTGGTTTATAACTATAAAGTAGATACAGGGTGGCAGGGTATCGGCGAAAAAGATTCTTAAAGCCCTAGCGTAGATATTTTTCGTCGGTTATCAAAAAAAAGTGCAATACCTACGCGGTCAAAATGTATTGCAGTGCTATTTATTTACGCATAAGGGTTCAAAATCATGTACTGAATCCATGGTCACAGGTTTTGCGTCGATGCCACCCTGTAAAAATCAATACACTTGCTAAAAGGTACTCTAATAAAATACTAGATTCCTTCTCAAGTTTCACCTTAGATCAGCCGATCTATTCTGTAATTATCTCACCGTGAAAACTTAGGTGAAGTGAGCTGTCAATAGTGCCAATCCCTAACATCAACATGCCGATTCTGTAAAAATCTCACAGTGAAGAATCCTTAACATCAGAGGCACTGACAGCGCACTAGACGCTCACTTCACCTAAGTTTTCACGGTCAGTTTTTTACAGAATAGCACTGTAGATTAGATACTATCATGCACGCAACCAAATGGTACTGATAAATTAGTTTGATGTCAACACAATTTGTTCACTAAAAGCACTCTCAATATTTTCTTAAATTTCAATTCGTATTCACTTTGCGGGGTTTTGAGACTCGTGGGACATGCTATTTTGAAATGCAACATGAAATATTTATCACATCACCGAGCCATTATGTTCGACAGATATCTCATAGTTTTATTTTATTTGAATGTGTTGAGTTTTCTTGTGACTTTACTCGCGAGAGAATAAATACAGTCAGGTACTTGGTTTTTTATTTCTGACGTGCAGAGAAGAAATAGTTTGTATTTTATGAAGAGCTACTAGGCACTATGTTCTGAATGAGCCCTAAATTCTTAGTTTATGTTCCAAGAATATTGTAATTTGTTATACATAATGTATGAAGCTTCGACATATTTATTCTGCAAGTTCCAAATACATGTAGATTATAAACATGAAGATCCAATCTCACAAAACCTCGATTTTTCGGATCTCTCCAAGGCCTCCAGGAATCCAGCCAGAACGTTTATCTTGCTACCAAGACGTTGAATTAAGTTTAACTGCTTGCGAATAAAGATGTCCTTCTTAGATAAAAATATCAGGGAAAGAAATTTCTAGCCTTCTTCGAAACGTTCTCAGTGGCAGAGGGTTCGACGGACGTCGGCGAGTGACAATAAAATTAGATAAGTACAGGATAGCCCCGATCCCGTTCGGTCCGTCTTGCGGACGGAATCAATCGCAGTAAAACATGGTATAGGAGAACCCAACACTTTACCGTTTAAATTACAAAACGCATTCCATTCTCAACCATACCGTCAGTCCTTAAGAGCACGTGTCTAAGTTTCAGTAGCGAAAACTAAGTTTGTCAATGTGTATATCAGTCCGCTTTTCTGTAATGACACGAAACGAGTGGACTTTGAACGAAACGGGGATATCAGAATGGATTACAGAAATCTCCCTGTGAATCGGCGGGACGAAAAATACACTAGACGCTTTAAAGCGCTACGTTTTCCTTGAAATTTTAAACGATGCTTTTTCGGGTGAAGTGAAACAATTTTCCAGGACACTGTTTTGGCAGTAAATAAAAACAGGCACTCGCAGAGTGTTTCTAATTCTATTAGAATATCTTAAGAGGTAGATAAGATAGGTTATACTCTCCCCAAGTACACGTCAAAACTTGGCTGGTTAGCCAAGTTACATAATTATCGTCTTGTCTCTTTTTCGCTCCTAATAATTACGGTATGCCGTCTTATTTTCGCGTGTCACCTACTATAGAGCCCACATTGAGCCGTTTTTGAAGGTCGAATGTGGGGTAGGTTTCTACGAGTATCTAACTATTTTTACTTATAATATTATTGGGTAAAGGTATAAGATTGTCTTAATTGTTGTCTATTAGCGCATTATGACACTATTTAACTGATTAAACAGCCTGATTGCAGACAGTAATGCGTGCATTAAATTACTGGATAGCCTTGATAGGAATATATGCGATTAAAATAGAGACTTTGCTATTTTTGATTTTGCAATTGACCTACGCAAAGTAAACAATAATGTTACCAGAAATGTTTAATTTTGCACAGAATTTTTCAATGCATTAAAAATTCACCCCTACAAAATCATGATCACCATATTAATAGACAATCTTAACACCTATACAAATAAATAAACACCATTAAATAGGTTCTGACGCCAAGTAAAGTGCGGTTTCAATAGCCATAAACGTAATGCTTGTGTCGAAAAATGAAATTGATTTTGCCTCGCTTCCGTCTCCGTGCCGTATCACGGCGTTTCAAGAGGATGGGGTGGCGCTAATAACTAGCAGCGAACCTGCCAGAGATGTTTATTTAATGGCGTACCCCATAGACGCCTCTAATGGGGATTCGTACTTGACAACACAGACTAGATAGATACAGAAGGTCAGCTCTAGCCCACTTGGAAGTCCCTTAACCTTCTCCTGACACAAGTGGGAAGACGTAACTCCAACCTAGTAAAGTGAGGCTACCTCGAAGGTCCTGCAGCAGTGTCCGGATGCAAGGTGTGGAGCTGTGAAGCAAACTATACTCCACCTCCTATCCTGCCCTCTGTCTCAAAACATGCAGTCAATGTGACCTCTGTACGGCCACCGACAACGCCTTGGAAGTGGCGAAGTTTTGGGCCAACAAGGTCGGACATACAGTCGTGCCAGCGACACGAAGGAGAAGAATAGACACGCATCTACGTACAGCGAATGCAAGCGCGCTCGCGACTAGCGTTTGTTTGAGATCACCGTACGTATACGTGTCTATGTGTGCGTGCGATTTCGTTCGGTGTATGAAGCTAGCCTTCTGTATGTATCTATTTTGTGCTGTGCCCCTTATAGGAGATACGAACTCGGTTCTCCCGTATCTGAAGCCGCAACGCGACGAAAATTATTTATCAATGTGTTGTGATTCTTGTGTGCAACAAAAATGTGATAAGGGGAGAACAATTTGGATGTTTGTTTGCCTACAAAATATGATGTGAATATGTAGCGTGGAATGGATTTGAAAGGCGGGAGCAAAGAGTTCAGTTGGTGCTGATAAGCTACGTTGCTTGAATTTACAGTGTGATAATGTCTGAAGGAATGAAGACACCTTACATATTTAAAACTCGATAGCTTTTACTAAACATGGAAATTATTGAAAATCAAAGTATTGGCAATGACATAAAATGTTTCCTTCTTGTTACAGCTTTTTTATATGTTTTCATAAGCAATAGTGCTCTGTAACGTAAAAAGTATTGTGAACGCTTGAAATAAATTCTTCGAAGATGTATTTAATAAAAACTCCTCTTTAAACGACTGGTACAGAAGACAGCGAGGATTCCAAGATGTTTCAATTATTCGCAACTGTTCTAAACTGAAAAGTTAAACAATAAACAAAGCAAAGAGATTGGAAAGTCTGAGAGCGTGTTTCAGAATCGGCAACACTACTTGAAAATTAAAATTTACTGAAACTTATTCAGAGGTGCTGAATCTGTAATCCACAGCCCAACAAACATATCACAATTTTCTCCGTCGATTTGACAGCTATGGTGTGAGATTTGAGGAAGTGTTCAGGCATTGCGATTAAATGTGCACATTCACCTCATAACGCTACGCCAGGTACCACGTGTAAATCAGACTAATGTGAAGTTTCTGGCATCGGTCGTGCCCGCACGTATTACGAATGAAACTGAAAACATGCTTTGGTTATGTTACCTGAAGATTACTGTTACTGTTAGCCTGTATTATCCCACTGCTCTGCAAAGGCCTCTACCCATGACTTCCAGTGCCTACCATCCATGACTAATGTGGACCACCCTGAAGATTTCGCACTGAAAAAATCTACAAAGATTGTACTGATCGTTATAGTTCGTCATGAGCAAAGCTTATTTGTTGTATTCAAGGTAAAAAAATGCTGTTCCATACACTTTCACTGACTTTTATACAGGGTGAAACTTCTATAAATGGTGGCATGGACCTCGATCACAACCAGTTAACATGTACTAAATCCATAGTAACTCGTTTTGATCAAGGTCCATGCCACCCTGTATAGAAGCTAGTGTCGGCTCAGAATTAAACTACGAGTAGGCAGTAGCGTCCATCAGAACAACAGGACACGCTGGACACTATATTAAGTGTCCCATTGTTTGTGGAACAGCACCACATTTGCACTACTACGTATTAGCTTCATGATTACTTATTTTTTTTAAAATACACATTAATTAATTTCGTGGCATTTAAAAAAGTAATGTATTGGAAGCAATAGACACTAACAAGTGACACCACGATTCACTAAAAATTACTTGTCTCCTGTTTCTTAAGCAGGGCAAGATGTTTACCATATTGCTATGCGATGATAGACCTGACAAGGATTATACATCAAATCATTAACACTGTAATTTATTATGATTGTCACATTACCGCTATGGCTGTGCAAAGAATAAAAACAGTACGAGTGTATTCTCAGTAAGGCATATTAAATTACCGTATCAAAATGTGTGGCGCATTGCAAGACTGACAAGTAAGTAACAGTATCACAAAACTTCTCCAACATCTGCTAAACACATACCAACTGGATTAAACTAATCTAACAGCCCGTTTATCTTAGAGTACGTCTCAACACTGTCATATAAACGCATTAAAACTAATGCAGCCGACGACATCACTGACGTAGTGACGTCATTACTTACGTGGCGTATACTGAATGTGTTCGCAGCTTAATTCGCAAAGCGTATGGCGAGATTATCATTTGAATGTGCCCTTAGACGATTGCCGGATTTTGTGACACTTACACAATGGGGAGGTTGGCCCGAAGCAAAATATTTTTACCGAATAAAACCGGTGCTGTCTGTACCTATACGAGGAAATTACATTTTTATCACCAGTCACATTTTACATTTCCCTGTTATCTCACACTTCGTTTGTATCACATGATTTTTTTGCGTTTTTGTTTCCGTATCAATGTGTTTTTGAAAGGGTGCGCTGACTGCTTATTTGTTGTGTTGCTTTCCGTCGTTTAACACGTAAGTTTTTGCTTGATTTTATTTATTTACATTGTGAGGAAACTCGGTCTTATAGTTAATGAGTCTGAAGTGGCCAACCCGTCTTAAGAATTAGAGAAGAGGATTTCCCTTCGGTAGGACAATAATAGGCTGGTATTATTTTTTATAATTGCCTTGTTCTCAACTTTCATGACTCTTATAAAAATTCCCCTACCAATCAGCTAATGCACTCACTAATTAGACTTTCACGGTCAATTTCATTTATCGTCACTACCGTATTGCGTTCCTGTCTTCCCTTGGGCCTAAGGGCCCTATTGTGCAAGTTCAGGAACAAAAGTTGGTGACTTAGGGCCCATTCTCACGCGATTCACCTATGCATTGGAGCATAATGAGCTGTTAAATCGACTGTACTGCCTATCGGTACATCTTTGTTCATTTCCGTGACAATGAGTGTAAATAACATGTTTGTGGGTACGTGTCTTGGTAACTTAATGGTTTATTTGTAGAAACATTATTTTCTCTGCCAGGCTCTGCACGTAGTTAGGCTTTTGCAAAAGAATCTATTAAAAAACAAATTACGTTTCTACTTTATGAAGGAGTTTTATAAAATGTACAATATAGTTCTTGTTAGTTTCTCTTCATATTCTAGGAGATTAAATAAACAGTCTTGATTCTTTAAAAACGTTAAGTGTGTTGAATTGCTTTTTGTAGTTTTTGTAATTCTTCTACGCACAATTGTATTTTATTTTATGGACATATTTTTTTGTGTAAACAATAAAAAAGAAACTTAACTGAGATAATACGAGGTTTGATACTAGGCTTTTGGCTTTTTTATGTTAGTGTGTGTATTTTATGATTTGTTTTGTTTTAATTGTGCAGCATAAGCATAAGCATAATCAGCCTATAACGTTCCCACTGCTGGGACACAGGCCTCCTCTCTATGAGAGGGAGTGAGCCGTAATCCACCACGCGGGTTCAGTGCGGTTTAGTAGATGTCACATGTCTTCGAATTTTTGGTTCTAGGACATGCCGGTTTCCTCACCATGTTTTCCTTCACCGTTTTGAGAGCAGTGGTGTTAAAATTATTTACACAAAGTAAAGCGCCTGCCTTGTGCAGAATAAAAAAGATTATTCATTATAAAAAAAAATACAATATGGGGCTGAATTTAGGTAACATTTCTACAAGTCACTTACAATCATTATAATGGCTGAAGCGGCCATTTTTCTCTTCGAAAAACAAATTGTGGAGTGATAAAGCACGAAATATGGAAGCAGAAAATTAGATTTAAAAGCAATTAAGTGACGGGGTGCTTTTAAAAATGAAAATAACGTTCGGGTCAGTCGGTCCGACAAAGTGTATGAATACTTTTTGCCGTGAGAAGAGGTTTCAGTCAATTTTGTGTACTCACTGTACTCCTACTCATCTCTGAAAAGAATTGATGATTGTTTTAAAAGTTTACCTAACGAGTTTGGTTCTCGTTAGAGTCTGATAAAGATTGAACAAGTTAGACAGAAAATATTGACTCTTTCAGTTAGAAAAACAATCATGATTTAAGATAAAAAAGATAATAATATGCTTCGTGCAATGATGAATTCCACGAGATTGACTGCAGGATTTAAGTTCCACACTGAATTTAAATGATTGAATTATCATCAGCTAAATGTTGCAATGGTAGATAAACTAATTGAAAAACTAAATTATTATCACAGCTAAAACATAATTTATTTAGTTATCTTGCATCTCTTTAAGTGCAGGTAGATGCTAGGTATTTTTAAGGCAATTGTTTAAAGGTAGACACATACACATGCAAATGAAATTGTATGGAAAGCCCCCGATATTATCTGCGGTATTCGTGTGCACAGAGAATTGTGCTGAAATTGATTTTACTCTAAGCCAGAGGCGATGCCACCTACGAATCCGTGTCGAAACGATGAAATCGAAATACTTACACGGAAATATTATTAGATAGGATTTAGAACTGTCCCACTTCTTTAAAGGGGCAATGTTTACAGTAAGTTATGATCAGGTAGACTTTTGTTGATTATAATCTATATCTAACCAATAGAAATGAAACACAACATGTTCGCACGGACGTATAAATGACGCTCAAAGACGCTCTGCTAAGCGCCGAGAGTTGAAATTCAACAATGTATATCGATTCGCTGGATCACTTTGTAAGATTCTCAACTATCGGCTCTTAGTTGAGCGTTGAAAATTCTGTGTGCGATAAAATCCCGCCGCGATATATTTACGTCCGTGCGAACGTGAGCTTACAGTTCGTAGTCAGTAACTCTAACTTATTTTATAAGCAATGAATAAAAACGATTACCGAACTTGACTGATTATTTAAAGACGAAAACACTTACCTTCTAAGATATTTCGATGTAATGCTTGAAAGTCGATAAGGTATTTTCAGATCAGAAACTGATATAAATAAATGTACATACTACAAACATTATTCTTACGTAAATAATTACTTTCAAGGTTTTGCAAAACACAAAATTGGGAACGTGTTCTCTTAGGCAAACTCGACATTTTCTGAATTTTAATTACTTATTCAGGTTTGGTTTAAAATCTTAACGTCTAAACTTTAGATGTTATTTTATAATACCACATGTTATAAATTATAAATATGACGTTGTTCTTCAGTTTTAAGAACCACGGAATCAATTTATAGCTGTAATACTTAGTAACAAAGTCTAAATGAATAATTGTCCTAAATCTGTTATATTGTGCTGGATGTTTCTTAGTTTTTCCAAAGACTGGTACGTACATACTTACCTAAGAACCTAAAATTAAAACCATGTTTTACTTTAAGTAATAAAGTGTATTTATATGTAGTATGTAGTGTGTTATGTGTAGTGTATTTGTATTTGGCCCACAAAATTTGAAACTGTCGTGTCAGAAGTAGACGAAAATATTTCTGCCTGCTTCTTTACGCAACCTTACTTGGTTGCGTTGTGTGCATACGCACAAACGACACGCGTCAACGGCAGAGGCTACTACAGCCGTCAACGAGTGTCGATGTCCACACCTTCCGACTGCCGCCGCCCGACGCGACGACTTAAGGACCCCGCAGACAGGTGCGACACGAAGGTGCATCGCGATTTTGGTAGAACAAATTGTCATTAGATTTTCATAGAAATTGTTCCGGGAGCCTTTACGCAACCATAGCCTATTTGTATATATTTTAAGGTATTTCATCCACTCAATAGAACATTTTGGAATTCAATTTCAGAACATTCTTCAAATATCCTTCTTATTTTCGCACATACGTAATAACGTTTCCCTGAAACGTTATATTAGGCGTATTTGACACTATCAGATTCTTCGACACACATCCGAATCTCACGTGTCACGAAAACGAAGTTATGGTAAACAGCCCCCTATCGATGAAATAAGTAAACTAAAGTGCTAACAAAACCGTTGTGTTGTCTAAACGTTACCTTTTTACCGTATGCGGTATGCGTACTAACTAGGTTTCGTCGACTAGGTAGACTACAAATTATGCTAAACGACTTTCAACTCTATATCGTCGGAATAGTGACGAGATTGGTGTTGGGAAATCAGGCCCGTCCCTCGTCTGTCACATCGGTTCGCAGTCAGATTCACAATTTCAAATTACTGGGGTAGTTTTCGTTTGTAATCAGTTAAACTGCGGCGTTGAACTTGGTTTTATTGTTCGTCATATTTGTTATACAGACATACCTGTCTTTCTATCACATCGTGGTGATAATATTTTATGGTTTATTAATTGAAGACATGTTTTGCAAGGTTTTTATGCCTATGAAATCCTGAATATACTCGTAAATGTAAATAAGACGAAAGTCATGGTGTTTGACATAGAAGAGGATGTATCGGTGTGTGATGTGAAAATAAATGATAAGAGTGTGGAGGAAGTTAGTGAGTTCGTATATTTGAGGAGTCTGTTTACAAGGGATGGAAAGATTGATAGAGATGTGGAAAGGAGAGTGAATGCTGGAAATAAAGTGAATGGTGCTACACATGCAATTGTGACCAACCAGTTGATGTCCAAGAAGGCACGACTGGCTGTTCACAATAGTGTGCTGGTGCCTACGCTTATGTATGGAAGTGAATGTTGGGTGTGGCAAAAGAAGCATGAATGCAGAATAAATGCTGTGGAATGATGTGATAAGGCAACGGTGTGGTTTAAAAGAAGATGTAGTGACAAAAATTGAAAAGAGTATGCTTAGATCGTTTGGTCATGTTGAGCGGATGAATGAAAGGAGCCTAACAAAAAGTATGTACAAGGCAGATGTGAGTGGAAACGCCGGGAGGGGACGCCCTAAGAAGTCATCTAGTGACCTTATTGGTGATGTTCTTCAGAAAGGTCAGGTGCGTAGTACTCGCAACCGGCGCTCGTATATGACCAGATGTATGAACGTAAACGAGGCAAAAGGAGTATGTAAGTCAAAGTCAAAGTCAAAGCATTTATTTCAAATAGGCCCATAAAATGGCACTTTTGAACGTCAAAAATTACATTAAAAATATAACTGATTCTAGGCGCCACTTCCAAAAAGTAGTTTCGTATGGAGAAGAAGTGGCAAGAAACTCCACCGTTACTCTTTTAAAATATTTTACAATATTTTTATACATTAATTATATTTTTATATGTGAAGACGATGCACCAAGAATAAAAATACTATACCACAATTGGTAAGAAGAATTAAAAATAAAGCAAAGGCAGATAAATGAATCACGCGATAGGTACATTGTGCTCACATATTTACAAACATTGTAAAAATATATGACTTTCCTAAAATATGAACTAGGAATAAGTCAGTGTGTGAGTAAGTAAAAAAAAATTCAAATAAAAAATTAAATTAGCAACCAATGTGATTTTGTCTAGACGGGATTGTCCTATGGAGCTGGACCATCATGTGTCCAAGCATTATTATCTTGTATATAGTCCTCTCATTTGTAATAAGCTTGTCTGCAAAGTGTACTTTTTATACGAATTTTAAGGATCGTAGCATGTGGCGTTCTGTGGTTTCTGCCTACCCCCATGGGAATAACGCTTGAGTTTATGTATGAAATCCTGAAGGGAGAGAAATTCTGTAATCTATGAAACCTTTTCTTGCACTAACTTTATTTTCGCATTTTAATCGTATCAAATATCAAAGGTTTTACGAAAAAATGTTATACACCGAGGTGATTGAAAAACATTTTCGATCTCACGAAGAACCAACTTTTGATTGATCTGTTTGTAAGATTTTAAAGGCATTTTGGTTCTTTTATTTTTAAATAAATACGTATCTATTTCTGAAGATTTATGAAGTATCTGCACAACGCTGAGATCGAAGATGAATAAGTCAGTTAATGTTTTAGTAGACTGACCGTCAAAGGTATAATATAGGTAAGTATCTATCTCTCTACACTTATTAATAATAAAGCTGAAGAGTTTTATTGTATGTTTGATAGCGCTAATTTCTGGAACTGCCACGCTGATTTCATTAGTGCTAGGCTCCTTGGGGTCCCATCGTGACCCCAAGGAGCCTAGCACTAATGAAATAAAAGTAAGAAGAAAAGGGATAACGAAGTAATAGTGCGGGCAGGCGATGCGATGCTATGGGGGGAGGGGGGACAAGAAGTTAGTTATATATATTACGCCTACTAATTTCTGATGGCATGTAGCAGATTGTAAATTTCTGACCAAGCCAAATCATTAATTTAAAAAGATATTAGTTAGAAATGTTTTAAACTGCCTCGTTGGTCTAGTGGTCGCAAGAGCTACTGCTGAGCATGGGGTTCTGGGTGCGATTTCCAGGTCAGGAAAAGTTTAACAGGGTTTTTCTATCTAGAATTTCTCAGTAGCAGAACTCGGAGTCTGTATTTGTGCCCGGTTGATGGCAATAGGCTCGCCCCCTATTACATGGGACTTAAGCATATCTGGCAAAATGTGGGTGTTTTATATGTACACCTCTGCCTTACCCTTCTGGGATTACAGGCGTGATATAACGTTATGTGTTAAAGTGCTTCCTATAAATAATAACTATTTTAACGCACGAAATTTAAGAATGAGTTTATGGAGATTCACGGACCCCACAATCAAACCATAACTACGGTTTTGTGAGCTCACAGGCAAAGTTAATAACCTAAGATAGATCGCTACTGATGATAGACAGTACAATTCTATCTGTCCCTGTCAAAAAAATAGCTGTCGACGCGTTATAGGGCCGCACACTTTGGCTTTATTTGTACGTTAAAAACAGAGATTAACTCCAGTACGCCAAAATTGGGGATAGATACGTTATTGGGTTCGGCCGTTGGTTTAAAAGTTATTTACTTAGCATTGAATACTATTAAATAGATAAATAATGCTGAAATAACCATCCCGTATGAAGCGAAGTCATATAATAAAAAATAATCAAAGTATTGGACACCCTACATAAGTTCTACAAAACGATATAACGTAACAAAGTGAAAAACAACCCGGTAGCCGCAGCAGTATGCGTTCAACGAATTCATTTAACAAAATTTATTACATTCCGATAATCTGTTATTTTCAACCGGCAAACTGAATTTCAATGACGGCCATTGGCCAAGGGATACGCAGTTATTCATAGATAAAAACCAATCATTTGTATTGTTGATCGTCGGAAGCTGTAAATTCTGACCCTTTTGAATAAGGCCCGATTTCCAACAAAGTGAAGAGGAGCGGAGACGAGAGGAGATGTGCTGCGAAGCTGGCAGGTTATTTCCACTAAAGCGGAGAGGAGGTGTGTAGCAGAGAGTAGTTGTGAGCTGTATGTAGCTGAGATGTGAGCTGTGAGAGCTCGAAATCAGTCAAGTGCGCGAGGAGAAGGCAGCAGGGTACGAAACGCGCGAGCGCGGGCGTCGCCGCCGCACCGCCCGCCCGCCCGGCCGCCTGCCTACACACTTCACCACTCTGCCGAGCCGCTTGTCAGCTGACGGCACAAAATTCTGTAGAAAGGTGAGACATCTCTGCTGGTCCCCGCTTGATCCATGTCCACCGAAGCTTAGCGGAGAGGAGATGTGGAAATAACTAAATCTAGTTGGTAATTCGAAACACATCTCCTCTCGTCTCCGCTTTGATGAAAAACGGGCCTAAGACTCGCAGTGTGTGTTCAATAGGCTGTAAAATTAAACTTCCGAGTATATACATATTGTTCTTTTTATAATATGTAAATGATGTGTGAGTGATGGTAAGGGAGGTTATTATAGCTCGTGACATATACAAAAATCAACTTGTTATCAGCAGTGATTTAACTTTTAAGTTAATTTAGACTTTTGGGGTTTTAGTTTATTGACTAGCTGTTGCCCCTGACTTGTTTGCGAGCCAGGATGATAAGTATGTGTCCTTACCTGGGGCATGGTCTGTCCTGCCCCAGCTATTTACAGAAATATCAATTAGTGAAAATAGTTGTGAAGAGATATGAGGAACAGAGTGTAAAGTTCACTCATACTCTTGTATAAGGGAGGATCCTCCGACCAGATGGATGTCGTATCTGGTGGGCAACTGCCCGATGATTGTTGTCGGAAAGTTGTATGTATGCTAGCTGCGCGGTAAACTCTGATTTGTGTGACGTCAGTGTGATGCGTTGTTCGCATGTAGCGGTGTAGATGCCGCCACAGTTGTTATGAGTATAGGACCTTTTCATAACATACTGTTTTTCAGTAGAACTTGCCGATTACAAATCAATGATAAAAGGAATTTAACCCCTGAATTTTAAATACCTGTAAAACTAAAACTCATATTACGATAACTTTAATTATGATAATGCGCAACGTATAATATAACGTGGTTTAAATCGCTTTTTAACAGTTATAAACTGCACCTAACCTATAATCAATGTAATTATTGTTTTAAGATTTTAACAGAAACCGCAAGTTCTACAGATAATGCGCAACGTATAATATAACGTGGTTTAAATCGCTTTTTATCAGTTATAAACTGCACCTAACCTATAATCAATGTAATTATTGTTTTAAGTTTTTAACAGAAACCGCAAGTTCTACAGACATTAGGACAAATGTTTAGTTAACAGTAATAAATAAGCTTTAAGATGCTGCATATTGCAGGCTTGTAAATGACTTTTTGATTTGAGTGGGGCAAAGTTCTATAAACTTTCTGGCATTGTCCTTTCATCCAAATCAGCGTTCAAATTGCGTGATACACCAATAAATTGCTTCATATGTTCGAAAAAAAAACTGCTGAACAACGTAAATAACGCAATCAATGTTGTTGAACCGTCAAAATGAAAGCTATTCCTAGAGTAAGTGTATTACACAATTCAGCACCCTATTCAGCCCTTTTAGCGTGAAGCTTTTAGTGTGGAAAAAAAACTCATGTGCTCATTTATAATACTAGTAAGGATTCCAGATCTAAAACAAACGCAGATCTTTACAAAAGCATGACAATGCAGAATGTGAGATTTGTTTCATAACACACGAAGGTTCCATTCAAAATCCTACTCCTAAACTAGAATACCAACATACACTCCTTACACAATGTGTACTCCAGCTAGTTGGCACTATTAATTTACATTGTAATCAACATGTCAAAGGAACTAGCTGGCTAGAACCAGAAACAAATGAACTAAATGCAAATGGCACTGTCAAGTATCTATCCAGGGGTTTAAGTGGGCTTAAGCCAACAATCGTTTGGGATCTAAGCCGTGGCTGACATTCCAATGTTTTCATATGCTAAGCGTCGGAAAATAAAGTCGGTATTAGATGTTAAATATTTATTGTAGAGACATTTTCAGGGGTTATAAATATGTTCAGCCTAACTACCTACAACTTCCAGTGTCACGGTGGCTTTGTGTTGTCATGCTTTCAATCAATCACACAACTCAGGCTATCGCAGTTCACTGCTGGGCAAAGGCCTTACCCAGATTGTGCCACGATTCCCTGTGCCTCCATCTTCCATATCCAGTCGTCCCAGCCAATTTGTTAAGGTCGGTCGGTCGTCGGTCTATGTTACTGTTAGTCTTTACGTTCCAAAAATTATTTTAAATGAAAATTAAAACTTTTATACTTAGAGATTGGACGTAGTGAGGTGTCTCTAGGTAGGTGTGGTATCTACCTAGTATTTTAGTACCTATTATTGTACAGGCCTTTAAAATACGCAAGCGGACAAAACAGCAAACGAGACAATACATCAAATGGGCGACAATTCAAACCTGAAATAACTATTCGACTTGCAAATAAAGGTACAAAACTCAACACGAGGAGCCGAGACAACGTTCCAGTTTACCGAGCGAGTAACTTTACATAGAATCAGCGAAATACATCGAACGTCGTCCACCGAGTTTGCATGTACACAATTTCTTATACCGATAAGATAATATTGTTCGCAGAAAATCATGAATTATTCCGTTGAAGTGTAGAAATATTTTCTACGTTGTTAATCTATGGTGGTAAGCGGATCACGTCGGCTTATTTGTGTTTGTTATGAGATCAGGGCCCCGGGGCGCCTTCTGCAGTCTTGTCTTGCACCCGCCCTTTCTATTGTGCAAATTAAACTAGTTTGTTAGGGTGAGTGCTCATTGATTGTCAAGACAACTGACTACCGATTAAGCGGACGTACGACGTACCAGTCTGAATTGTAGGCCCAGAATTGGTTAATCGTTTAAACATGTATTCTGAACAGACGTTTTGAATTGCAAAAGAGAGTGTTACTTAAATAAACATGTTGACTAGGTTTTCTTGAAATGCTGGCTCATATTTTAAGATAATGTCTAGAGACTGAATAATGGCGTCTGATAAAAATAATAATAAAAAGGTTGAAACGAAAATTTCTGAGGCAAAATAACTTTAAGTTTATTCTTATTTTATGATCTTTTACTTTACGTTATGCTCGTGAAAACATAGGGTATACTTTAGACGTCACCGCGTTTTATATTCGTGCATTTTGTAGTGTTCTAAGAAACACACTAAAACTCTCCCCAATAAGTTGAACTTACGTGTAGTGTACTGTATAGTGGGCCGAGGCGAAGCTGAGGCACACATACGGCTTGTATAGTTCTGTTCTTTTTCTCAAATAACTCGCGGAAATTTAAACTAAGTAAATTAATAATACATTCCAGAATCAACGATTCATTTGTTTCTTTTTCATTTGAAGCAGCACTATTTGTTAAGTCAGTTTGAGATTTAAATAAGTAGCAAGACAAAACAGTTCTCACATTTTCGTTTGTATCTCCCCTGTGACTCATCAGTTATTAGGCGCGGAAAGGGTCTAATATTTCATCCATTTTCTCTGTATTCTTGCATTATCGTGTACTACCAGCTTAACATCTACCTGGCATCTCGTTGGCGGAACAATACAGTAATTTATGTTTGAGTCCCTGGAGTAATGATAAAGCTAACAAGCCGTTGAATAGTAATGCACAGCGTCAAACAGAAAGTAGGTGACCGATGGTTCCGTAACGCGTAATACGAAGTATAGTAGACCTTTTAATTGCTTTACCACCTTAAGGTTGAATGTCACTTGCACGTCACAAAACTACAAGATCTTCAACCTTAAGGTACGGTTCCCTAGAAGAACGGTGGCCACCACATAGCTTCTGAAATTTACCGACAAATGACGTCACTGAAATAATATCTGTAACTGAGTTTTTCTAGAGATCGTTTTTTGTCACCGTAAAGTCCAATCCCGCTGCCATCATTTTCTTACAAGCTGTCACTGCGGCAGTTAAGTGGTGGCCAGAGTAGTGCTATTCTGTAACCATCTCACAGTGAAAACTTAGGTGACGTGAGCGTGGAATGAGCTGCCAGTGCCACTGATGCTAGGGATTGACCAAGCTGGTATGACAATGACAGCTCACTCCATGCAAGTCTTCACGGTGAGATTTTCACAGAATCGACATGCTGCTCTTCTAGAAACTCATAACCATAGTAAAGTTATAATTTACTGGGAGTTTTAGTCTAAACTGGTAAAGTAATTAAGAGGTTGTCTATTAATTACTTTACTACTATTACTATCGAGTTTCAGTAGTCAGTTTTATGTACTTGTAAATTTTACAATATCAAATTTATTAATACCACAAGACAGCACAAAGTCTAGCTAGTGCAAAGTGAAGTGCTACTAACATAGTCTTAAGTCTTTTTCATTAACACAAGTTTTGTATATGATAAATATATTATGTATGTTTAGGTTAAGGTATATATCTATGGGCCTGTGTCGCCTGAAAATAAATGGATTATTATTATTATTAATGCTGCTGTATTGCAATTTAAATATATGTAAGTGGGAATATTTTAATGAACCGCGTGTCATGATATGAACCGTTATTTTAGGTTTGAACGTACCTATTTAATTTTAACATAAAATTTATTGTGGAAATGGTTTGAATGTGTTACAGATTTTTTTTTAAGTTTTAATGTTCTTTAGTTATGTAGGTAACTAACTATACCGTTCTGGTAAAAGTTGGTACCTACTGCATCACAATTGGGATGATGACTAATATTAATAATGTTCATGAAAGTAATATAATTTCAAAGAAGACTTAGCAAAAATGAGATAATCGAAAAATTCTATGAAACCGGCGTAAATTTGAAGAACATACACGCTTTAAAAGTTCTTGGAGGGTGTTATTGCCGTCCTTGTCGCGCGGTACTGACAATGTACGGCGCTAGTATGAAGTTGCATAGTCGTGACGTCACTTCTACGATAGTGCTGTCCTTGTCTAAAAATTATCTTAAAACGTTTATAACTTGTCAATTTTTAAGCTTTTACACTTTTTGTAACATATGTAAATATGTTTGCGCTATTTGGAAACTAACAGTCTTTTAAGACAAAAATAAAAAAGTTGTCATCATCCCAATTCGTTACAACTATATGATCTGTAACAATAAATACTTAGAACGTGTTTTTGTAATAATAATATATTCAATTAAATTAAATTCATTTATTTCAGGTTCTCCCATAATACAATTACAACAAGTTACGTAACACGAAATAAATACAAATCACAACATAAAAATAAATATAGTCATCAAATCATAAATGCAATGTTAAATAAAAAGAATCAAGTCAATGTCAGTTAAAAATGAAAAATTAATTGGAAATTAATAACATAAAATCCAAATAAAATAAAATAATAACATATCTTTTTTTCTTTTTATTCCTTCGCCATGATAATTTTCACCCAAGAAAAATTAACCTATAAAAGTAGGTAAGTTATGTGAAAATCTGAAAACCAACCCTTTTTATAAAATGATTTCAATCTAATTTTAATTTAACTTACAACGAACACAAAGATAAACATTAAAATTATTAGCGATGCTAAACAAAACAGCACAGTGCAACAAAATAGGCGTCCAGACATGACAACTGTGCAGTTTATAGCAAAACCTCAAAGCTATAAACAAGAAAACTGTAGGCGAACAATAAGTTTACTATCAGTATCATGTGGGCAGTACAAAGCAGTTGGGATAAACCACAGAGTAGTCAACTCATGAAGTGATATTCTAAAGGAGAAGGATCCTGAACATAAATCCCCTTACGACTCGTGAAGCAAAAAAGAAGCTAAAGATCTGGCTACTGACACAGGACTACAAAGCAACTATAAAATTGTTGTTATCAGCATAAGTATATAAGAACTCAAATAATTGGTATTTACACACTCATACACACTTACACACACACACACAAACGCGAACACACAAATACCAGCACCCCCTATTTTAATCACATTTTGTTTAATCCTGGCTTATTGTTATCTTAATTTTATTGTTTTATTGTTATCTTGATTTAAAAATTAATATTTTTAAAATGTTTTGACTATTTTTTTTTCAATCCTGTGTTTATTTTTGATTAAATGAGATTATTTAACTGGCTTTAATTCTAATTCTACTTTTAGTGCTTAAATTAAATGTTTATTAAACTTAATTTTAAGTAATACAACCTTTCGCTGCATAAAACTTAATTGTAACCTAAACGGACGAAGTCACTGGCTCCTGAAAGCAGGTACTCTACCTAGCTCTGGTGCCAGGGTCTCACAATTTTCTGTAACCTGTTGTTATGGCAATAAAGAATTTATTTATTTAAGGACAACACTCAATTCAATTCTAACACTATCTTCCTCGTGCTATTGCGCTGTAAGTTGACTACAATCTCCAGCTATATAGAAAAATAAATAATAAGCGGAGTTTGATCCTAAATTTTTGTTGTATTTTTTTTGTAATTACGTTTATTTTTCCTACACAGGGTTTGGATGGGCTACACAGGTATAAAAAACCCTCAAATGGCGATTCATCACCACTGCTTTCAAAACCGTAAAGGAAAACATCGTGAAGAAACCGGCATGTCTTAGAACCAAAAATACGAAGACATGACATCTACCAACCCGCACTGGGCTGGTGGATTACGGCCCACTCCCTCTCACAGAGAGGAGGCTTGTGTCCCAGAAGTGAGAACATCATAGGCTGTGTATGATGATGATGATGAATATGGCGATTTGACTGATAGCAAACGGCAAGATCGAGAAGCCAATTTGTCTATAAAATGTCTTACCACTATCCGGTTTTCAACAACAAAGTTAGGACTATCTGGAAAGCTCGCGAATATTTTGAAAACTCCCTGTGGTTTTTAACTTTCCAATACATGCAGTGGCTTTTTTATATTCTATGTTCCCACTTGCATCTAAAAACTAAAATAAATCACTAACGCTTCATTTGTTAGTGACTCTGTGAAATCGGCAGTACGAAACAGTCAGAATAAACGCATTCAAGTCACACATGCGGTGTTAAATTTATTCAACGTAAGTGTAGACCGTTCGCTTTGTGTCAAAGTTAGTCCGCAGCCTAACTTAGTACAGACTACTACAGACACAACCGAATGTAATTTTCAATTGCTTGGATCAACGTACGCTGTCAGTAATATTAACAAGTTTCAAGCAAGCGAAACGTGCTGGTACGTGCGTAAATACGAAAAACGTTTGATAAAAAATTTGCAATAATAGTGGTGCTGAATGAGCTGATTTATTTTCTATACCATTTTTCTGAAAACTAGATTTACTTACCTACTGCGAATTTTTGAGTGCATTTCATCAGTGGCATTTTTATTGTAACTAGATTTTGATTTAATGTCAAACAAAATTTATAGAGCCACAGATAAAAATTAACTTCAATCGAATATGTTCATGGAAGTATGGCTGAGTAATATCAAGACTATTCGTTACCAATGATACCAAATTAATCTTCTTTGCAATGCGAGTGCCGTCCGAATTCCCTGTTTTATATTTTCTAATACATGCACCTGTCCATTCGCCTGACATAATCCTTTATCTCGTGTTGCGACATCTACCGGAAGATATAGGGACAACTATTCATAGCCGAGTGCTACACGGCAAAGGACAAAGCGCAGTATGTTTGTGATATTTTTCCGGGCATAGAAATATAAAAATGATCAATTCAAACTGAAATACTTTTTGCCCAGAAAATGTAATCCCGATATTAAAATCATGATGTAAAAGTTCGTAAAGATGTTTGTTACTCCGCCACCGTTAAATGCCTGAACGGACAGCTGAAACTGGGCAGACAGGTAGATTTATTATTTCCTTGATTAACGCATTGAATAATGGGGATGATGACTGATATTAGAAATGTTCATAAAAATGAGATAATCGAATAAAACTGTTAAATCGGTGTAAATGTGAAGAAGATACACGCTTTTAAAGTTTTTGGAGGGGATTATTCCCGTCCTTGTCGTACGGTACGGACAATGTACGGCGCTAGTATGAAGTTGTAGACATAGTCGTGACGTCACTTCTACGATAGTGCTGTCCTTGTCTAACACCTATCTTAAAACGTTTATAACTTGGCAATTTTATAAGATTTTTCACTTTTTGTACTTTTGATTGCACTATTTGGAAACAAACAATTTATTGAGATAAAAATAAAAACAATCTCATCATTCCTATTATATACGGTTTCTGTCTTGGACATTACTAACATCAGTGAAGGAAAACATCATGAGGAAACCTGGATAAATCTATCAAAAAAAAAAAAAAACAATTGCCGAAAATGTTTGTTCGCGCATCACTTAAAGCGGCTGCACCTTTTTGACATATTTTTTTTTGTATTTGTAAATTGTCAGGACAAGATTTCTGAAATCGTCAAATCGTCTTGGGCAAGTGATGATCAATGCTCGGACCTTTCCTGTATGAGAAGAGGCCTCTGTCGTGCAGTGGGACAATTATAAGTAGTTACTTTAGTTTTTTTTTTAAATCACGCGCATAAATGATATGAATCAATAAATCCTTTGATTATGAACCAGAACTGGGTGCTATCACTGGTAATCGAAATATTGTTAATCGTAACTTATTTTCTCCTACAAGATTAGCCGACTACAGATCAGTTCAGGCTAGTTATTACGTAGGTGCTGCTGCTGTCCATTTAACAACGCTGATTATACGCTAATCGACATTTAATTGCTATTAGTGATTGCTAGACATAGCCAATGACCACAAGCGTGATTTGATTGTAAATGGTGTGGCGGTTGCCTTGCTTTTTTAAAAGAAAGCGTCAAAGGGAATCATGCAGATCCAGAAAAGCGGTTTATCGAAGATGCGCCCCGGCCGCGGTTTCACCCGCATAAGTCGCGACTAATAACGAGATAAAAGTATCCTATATCCCAAATCCAATCCATCTGTCTTGGTGTGAAAGCGTAACGAACAAACATAAAAAAAACAATTATTTTCTCTTAATTCAAATATATTCGTTATATTACGAAATAATCTATTATTTTTTTAAGAGGGCGTTTCCTTAAATTACCCACGGATTAATTGTGTTATGCTTTATTCTGAGTTTTTGTTTCGTCTTTGCATTATAAAAATTAATAAAAAAAAATCTTTTTATTCTTTTACCTACCGCAAGTATAGTAACATAATTATTATTAATACGAGAGCAATTACATTTACAATTTTCAAATTATTTAACGATACGGTAAACATTTTCATTTATTTATCTCGAAACAAATGATACAAAGCTCAACTGTTCGTTTGATAAATATCTTCACTAACTTTATTTATTAGTTGAGTGCTCAGACAAATGTTTCACACACGAATAAATGAAAAAACTTTCACAATGTATTTAGCGTGTAACTCAAATAGTTAAGTTGAATGTCATTGCGGTGCAAGCCTTTAAGTTTTTCTTTTTTTTTACAAAAAAAGGTAAATTTCAGCTGACTGCTCAGAACAGTAACTAAAGAAAGAAAGAAAAAAAAAGCATTTATTGAAACTCGCACAGGAATACGCAGTACATGGTGTGATACGCAGTATCACATACTAAACTAAACACACTATTAATAATTCATATAATAATTATAAAACAAAATTAAAATGAAAATATAGTCCTGTACGAGGCCAAAAGGCCCCATCTCAGCATAATGCTGCGACACTTAATAATAAGTGTCACAGCGCTGGTATTGTGATAGGTATTATGATAAAGCTGGTTGTCAAATGTGGGTGACAATGTGGATGGCTGACTGTCATATGTCAAAGTGGGAAATACAATTGTAAGAACCTACCGTACTCGAAACACAAAAATATTTTCCTTCAATGTTTTGAATAGTGATTACGTCTGTTGATTGCTCAACTAAAAGAATGTTAACTAATCATTTATTTAAGACTAATCATATTGTTACTTAAGGGGGAGCGCCAGGTTTCAATTTGCAGGTCAATGTCAGGTGGTATGTTGAACAAGATATGATTCGCGGCCGTAACAAGTACCAGATTTTTAATAATTAAGATTATCGATACAACCCTCAAGCATAAATGATTGATATTTTATAAAATGTTGACTATATGAACTTAGAGGATTGTGTTTGTGATTTTACCGATTATAATTCTGTTAATTCAAAGAAACTTGTTAATGATGATGATGCTTGTTTGGTCCAGGAACAGAAAGAATAGGTAATATAGAGTACATTCACAAAATTGCAGTTACTACCTCTTCGCTGTAAGTTTGCCGGTTTGTGAAATGCTATTCCCCTGCCCCTAACTGCCTACCGCACCGCTCTGAGGCACTCCTTTCATACCGTAAGCAACGTCATCGCCACCGCGTGTGATTATTTCTTATTCGTCACCTTAATATTCTTACTGAAGAAACTCCCAAGTCAACAAAACTATCAAATATTGAGACGACTGCTACTCAATGTTTGATAGTTATGTTGACGGTCAGAGGCAAACGTAGCGCGAACGGGATATAGAGATAATTTGTTTGGCCCAATTTTATTGGAAAGGTGGCAAGCATCAGGTTTTGGGTTCCATTCCAAGGTTGGGAAAAGTGCCATTGGGTTTTTCTATCAGGAACTTCTCAGTAACTTTTCAGAGTCTGCATTTATGTCCGGTTCATGGCAACAGCATAATCAGCCTACAATGTTCCCACTGCTGGGACACAGGCCCCAGACAGACAGGTAGAGGGAGTGGATCATCATCCACCACGCAGGCCCAGTACAGGTTGGTGGATGTGCTCGCCCCCAATTACATGGGACTTCAAAATAACTGGCGAAATGTAAATGCACATGCTAAGGTACACTGCGTATCCCTTTGGAGAAGTACAGGAGTGATGTTCTTTTCTTAGTATTATCATCATCATCCTTTCAGCCGAATGAGGTCCACAGCTGAACATAGGCCTCCCCCAAGCATCGCCACTTTGAAGGGTTCTGCGCTGCCATCCAGCTGATTCCTGCGGCCTTCACAAGGTCATCGGTCCACCTTGTGGGAGGCCTTCCTACGCTACGTCTTCTAAGAATAGTATAATAAGATAAAAGTATTACAAGTTAACAATATAATCCTATTGAAACCAAGGATTAACTAAACAGATGTTAATATTAAAATGTGAGAGCAAAGAATAATAAGATACCAAATTCTTATGAATAAGAAAATGATTAAGTAAATAGAGTGCTTTAAAGGCGAGCTTAGAAACCAAAACGTATTTTTTTAAATTCTATGCTTTTCTTAGTGCAATCAGGCTTAAATCGCTTAATTTTAGGTAGGTACTTAGGCTTTGTGTGACATAAAAAAAAACAATTTTCCCATAATGTTCAATGAATTTTAGATTAAAATTCGAAATCCATTTCTCATTACTTTTTTGCCTACCCAATCTATATAAAATGTACTTTTTTAAAATATACCTTTTATTATAAAAATACAACAGTAAAATGTGAAATCGCATCAGCGTTAATACAAAGTTCGACGAAATAGTACTTTTATAAAAGGTATTTCAAATATTCGAAATATGTTATTGAACTTCTTCTATTTCAAGTATTTCTATCATCTTCAGTTATGTTTTAATTAAGAGCGCTTCGGTTGTTAAATGAGTTTCTTTCAAGTCGTCGTAAAACGATACTTAGATGGAATGAACCTTCAACTGTTAAATTTACTTTAATTAAGCAGAGGTGACATATAGTACACCCACATTTCGACAGATATATTTAAGTCTTCAACCAGGCACTAATCCAAACTCCGGGCTCCTACTGAGAAATTACTGATGGAGAAAGCCCAATAATAACACTTGGCCCAACCGGGGTATCAAAATACAGTGGGCAAGTACGTCAACGATAATGCGGGCCCGTCCGAAAGTAATTCGAAAGTTTGGAATGAACACTACTCCCGATTAATTAACTTTTTTGGACGGGCAAAAACACATCGGAAGTAAGGACAGCTGTCAAATCGTGTATTCATTAATTATTAGATCGGGCATTTTCAGACTGAAAATTATACGGAGAAGGCAACTAAGCAGTAGCGTTTGCAAACACTAGACCAACAAGGCAGTCAAAAAATAATTAATTATTTTCACAACATTCACGCTTGATGCAAAACGATTGTTCAACATTTAATAAATTTAAATACTTTATGTTTTGTTCCTTACTGCTTACTGTTCCAACGACATATTATATAAATTATATTGTTTTGTTTTCTATGCCGTGACATCACAGTGGGCCCTATCAGAATACCAGCGCTGTGACACTTATTTTTAAGTGTTACAGCATTATGCTGAGATAGGGGCCTTTTAGCCTCGTACAGGACTTTGTTTTTTTTTTTTTTTTGGTGTTATTAATTTTTATGTTTTTATGAGTGTGTTTACTTCAGTTTGTGATACTGCGTATCACACAACGTACTGTATATTGTGTATTCCTGTGCGAGTCCTAATAAATAGTTTTCTTTCTTTCTATGCCCCACTTGCTTGGCCGGAATACAACAATTGACTAGTTGTTGCCAACTACATGCTGAGTCCAAGACTATTTTGTCCTTTATTTATTTGTTTTGTGTTTAAAATAAATGACAACGTAAGTTGCTTTAAGATAGTAAAAACACTAGAAAATAATGTACTGGTTTCTTGAAAAAATTGTTTTAACACATTTCATAATATTGGTGAATATCTGTTGAATATAAAGCAATCATGTAAAATACATATAATTTTAAAGTTTTATGCAAATGAGCAATCGTCGGGCATGCGGCACCAAGGGGCGAACGTCGGGCATACGGCACAAATGTGGCTAGCACAGGTAATGAATTGGTGCACAAGTATGCAAATTGTACAATTTTGCCTTTATTGAAAAAGAAGCCGTTCCGCAAAAGAAAGATCATTACTTCATATTGTTTTCGTTCACAGGGTTGGGTTATTAGGCGAGGTGCTAATTTTTGTACCTGCTTAGTTTCCTGTATTTATTGTTGGTCTTGTTCCTACAATAAATCAAGGTAAGTACTCAATTACAATTACTACGTTAATGTCAGTTCATCAGCGTCCATTTTTTTTACACACGGACAAATAACCATAATTTTTTTTAACAACTGTGTAAAAACCATAGTCCTGGCCAGACACGGAACCCACGGAAGCGTTCAATCAAATCGAATCCATTACGTACAGTTTATTAAATCAAACTATATGCAAGCTTGGACCAATTAGCGGTGGACAACCCTAGTTGTTGGCGGCGCGTAAACACAACTCGCTAACGAACCGAACGGGCCCCCTGCACAAATTTGCAATTTCGATTGCTCCTGTTTGCATGTACCTGGCAACCCTGCGTGTGTGCTGCGGAAAAATTCAAAGGAAACGAGATCGCAGTAGATCTACAATACAGATCTGGGACGGTTCAAACGTGATCCGAAGAAAACTTTTGATTTAACGGATGGTTATTCGAATTTTCCTGTTTTAGGATCAATTTTAAATGGTTAAATTAGTGTACCTATTTCGGTCCTGAAAAAATATAATTATGTCATAGATACATCTTTGTTTTAGGGGAATTAACGGATTAAAACACGATATATTGTAATTTGCTCGATGAAACAAAAAACAGGGTCGATTTCAAAACCAGCATGAGGCTCTGATTCACCTTATGGTCTTCGGCAAGGTGAACGAGGCCGTCATCGACGTTCTGTACGAGGCCAATCTATGCGCCCTGAGTAAGAGGGATGGCGGCATTCGTTCCATTGACGTGGGAACTACTTACTGTCTTATGGGAGCCAAGATTTGCTGTAAATTGTATGATGAGGTTTTTTCTGAAAATTTCAGCCCCTGCAGCAAGGTAACGGCTCCAAAGGGGGCTGTGAGGCTGCCGTATACGCCGTGTGTACCTACCTAAATTCTAGCAAAGGAGAGGTGGTCCTGAAGGTTGACATAAAGAACGCCAATTACCAAAATATCTTTATTACGCGCAGTTGTTTCAAATAACATAATATTGGTTTTAGTCGTATTTATCATTAGCTTATTCGCATTAAACAAATAATGAAAGGCGTCTAGAGCTGCATTCACGAAGTAAGGCCAGTAAGGTCTTGAATATCGTTAGCTGCAACTACAGCATTTGGGTCATTCGCAAAGACGACAAGTTGTATGTCCCGTAAAAGTTTATGTATGAAATTGATTACGTCATTAAGATAATAAAAGATAAAATTTATTTGCTCAAACATGTGTACACATACAAGAATAGAAACGTGCATGCAGGATAAGATACAGAAAAAACACAGTTTCGAATATTTTTGCCACCTATTATGGCGTGCAAATATATTATGTACAATTGTGATTGTTACTAATTAACTTCAAGCCAAAATAATGATTTAAAGTGAATATGCAAACAAAAAAAATGTCAACAATAAATAAAAAATAATTCACAAAATAAACAAAAAAATTTTTTTATAATAATTACTGCAGAGTTAGGTCATGAAGTCAAATTAGAATTATTTACAAGTAACAAATCATAAAATGAAAAAAATAAATGTTAATAACAATGTTTGCTTATTGTCAAAATTTATGTCATAAAAATCTGAGACACTGTAATAACATTTTTGACATAACGTACCTAGTTTTTTGTAGTTTTGCTTAATTAAACAAGTTAACATGATTTATTGAAGATTGATTTTTTTGAAAATTTTGAACATTTAACGTGTCAAAATAATCCAAATTGCTTCTAAGTTTCTTGACACAGTATTTCACATCTTATTCGGCTGGAGTAGTTATTATAAATAATCGTAGCGGTTTGTTATCTTTATGTAAAATATTATAACGAATAAATACGTTATTTTTGTTACCACATAGAACGCAATTCTAAACCCTTTATTGCAATAACAGCTCAATTAAAACAGCAACAACAAGTTTTTTTATTATTACAAATAAAATAAAAGCAAGAAACTGCGTTGCATCTTATGAGATCGGGACCTAAGCCGGCTGCTTCTCAGTTCAACGCTTGGCGTCTTCTGCTACCAGATCTGAATAGATTAACTCAAATATATAATAAGTATTTTCGGAGTTGGTAACATCTCGCTATTTTATCATACAGAAAACGGTGTACTGGTTTCCTTGAAACATTCGATTGAGATTCATAAAATCGTTCAATCGTTTTATGGGTATCTACATCTTTTTAACCCAATTCTCGGAATAGCCTGGCACACCTCGCCGTGATTTTACATTCAAATCGTAAAGACAACATTGTGACAAAAATCCTATGGGAGCTGACATTTTTCAGAACACATAAAAATGATTTTACGATTCTATCAGAGCATCCCACTCCACTCTCCGGCTTATGAATAAAAAGTACATAAATACTGTTTGTAAAGTGGTCCGTAGTGCATTTCGTTGATTTATAAAACATAGATAGAATGTAGTTTTCGATTTTATGTATCACTAGAGAAGTTACATTGTAATCTATTTTGTGATATATTTATTAGTTTCAATATGTATTGCCGCAATTTAAACATCGAATTCTATAAAACTGAATGTCCAGAAATGACGATAGCAGTTGAGCATTCTTGAACTTTCGCAAATTTATCAAAACTTCTTTTGTTTATTTGGCCCGATATGCATTTGTTTCTCAGCAATGCACGGTGTACTTATGAAAAATACAATCTCAATTCAAGAGTCGATTCTAAATTCGTGCCTAATTTTCTACTAATGAATATGAAAGATAGGAGTTTTGAAAAGCATCGCTTTCAGGTAAATAAAAATCCCATATTGTTATAACCAAATCACAAGAAAACATTGTTCGCTCCAATTAGCCAGGTTCTAAGCTTTTCCGTAGCCCCATTTTACAGTACAATAAAAGTTCGCGACACATGCAAATCGTCGCTTTTATCCAATTACATAATTCAACAGGCTTTGAAAAATTACTGCGGCTGTGTTTGCCTTTCTAGAGTCACACGTTCTGAACATTAGTAGGGCACGCAAACACTGGCGTAGAAACCACCTGTGCAGTGTTTTTTGAAAACTTTATAAAGTATTTTAAAGATATAACTATGTAATATGAGAATCATGCGAATTGAAACAATTTATTTGACAAACATAACTCGATTAGCAACGGAGCTGCTAAGTGCCTATTTATTGTTGGGTAGTTACCGCTAGTATAGCGTATTGTCTTTGGTATTGATGTGACCACCAATCAAACAATTATTTATTTGCAACGAATGTAGGTTACATTAAAATACAGGTGGAGTAGATAGGAGTGAGCCATGTACATTATGCCTGGAAATAGGCAAGAAGAAATAAAAAAATATATGAATAAGCTATCTAGAAATAAAATAACAAATTAAAATGTTACTATAGAAAAAAAGAATTAAATTATTAATATAAATAATTACTATCATTTTGAACATAAGGACCTCTCTATGTTGAAAATAATTATTTTTATTAAAGACATTGCTGATTAACAAATTGTGCCGATTAAAACGTCATTAATCGAATAATAACACTTTTTCTCAATAGCGCTGTGTTACAGGACTCGATTTGTATTAAATTTTTGTATTGGTTTCTGAAAGGTCGTCTTCTAGTTTCTGTCATCATGGGAAATAGGTTTTATTGGTCTTTACAAACAGGGCCATTTCCAGAATATACAATGACGGAAATGTAAGCACTTAAGCAGCATTAAATTGTGACCTGCCTTGACATCAATCAATAGACATTGTCAAACTCAAAACGATGCTTTTCAAAATAAATAAATTTTCTTGCTTTTCTTTGTTTCTACCTAATATTCATGGATGCTCTCAAAGACGTAGTGGGGTTAAGACCCACCGGTCTACCCGCAATGCCTTTAGGATATCCTATGTAACCTGTCATGTGATAACCTTTTTTTTTTTTTTTTGTTCCCGGGGTGGAAAATCCTCATGGCTGTCCTCCGCCCCGGGGCGGGCGGAGGGGTCTGTCAGACTCTTATTTACTAAAAACCACCCCCGTGTTCTATCTCACACCTACGCCGGGGTCGTGGGAAAACATTATTTTTCCGCAACCCCGGCTGGTGCCGGCCCGCTTGCGCGGGCCCCGTCTCGGGCGGGGGGAGTGAGGTGTACTACCCCCGCAACGTCTGTGAGTGGCGCGCGCGGAACACTACGCGCGCCTCCTTCTCGGGTCCTGATGTTGGGGGGCGACGGATGTCCCCGAATCCGTCGCCCCTGGACCCATTTAAGGGGGTCTGGAAGAGGGCGTTGTCCGCCCTCCGCCTGCGCCCGGTGCGCCTGCTGCGGATCGGGAGTGTGGACGAGATCTCTCTCTCCCTTTCCGCAGCCTCCTTCTGTGAGATCACTGTTTCGCAAAAGGAAACCACCGGTCATGTGATAACCTAACCTTTCTTTTTTTTTTCCCCAGGGTGGAAAATCCTCATGGATGTCCTCCGCCCTGGGGCGGGCGGAGGGGTCTGTCAGACTCTTACTGACTAAAAACCACCCCGGTGTTCCATCTCACACCTACGTCGGGGTCGCGGGAACATGATTCTTCCGCGACCCCGACTGGTGCCAGCCAGCTTGCGCAGGCCCCGTCTCGGGGGGACTGAGGTGTACTACCCCCGCAACGTCTGTGAGCGGCGCGCGCGGAACACTACGCGCGCCGCCTTCTCGGGTCCTGATGTTGGGGGGCGACGGATGCCCCCGAATCCGTCGCCCCTGGGCCCGTTTAGGGGGGCTGGAAGAGGGCGTTGTCCGCCCTCCGCCTGCGCCCGGTGCGCCTGCTGCGGATCGGGAGAGTGGACGAGGTCTCTCTCTACCTTTCCGCAGCCTAACCTAATCTAACCTAACCTTGTAAGAAACCCTTTCTTTAAGATATTCAGTGTTCAGATTCTTACTTTGGCGAGGTTATCCGGGCCTTAAGCCTTTGAAACGCTACCTCTGACTTCCTCAAATACAGCCCTACGTATTTATTTACGATGCACTGTCAACCATATCGCGGAAAATCCATGCCACAGTATAAAACATTTGCAGAGCAACTGAATTAGTTTTTCTTATGTTAAATTTTTATCCATAAGTTTACAGAATCTAAAATTTTTACTTTAAATGTCCTTTATTTTTATTTTTTTGGGTGGGGAATTCTCCCGCTCTGGGTGGAGCGGGAGGGCGTGTCAGACTTTTACTGACTAAAACCCACCCGTGTTCCTTCAGTTGCCTGTGCCAGGGCCACGGTTTTCTCTTTAGAATTACCCGCGACCCTGAGGCGTCGGCCCTATCGGACCCCGTCGCTTTGTGCTGACATCTCTTTGAGGCGGGCGTGGAACACGACGCGCCGTCGACCCGGGCCTGGTCCTTATCGGAAGGCGAGCTACCCGTTGCTCGCCGTCCGCAAGCCCGCGCCTACGGTAGCCGGGAATCTGCAGGCGACTCCCTCACGCACTCCGCCTCCTCCTTCGCGAGCATTGCTGCTTCGCAGAAGGAGGTGACGGCTTTCCATCCCCTCTCGCTGCGTACCATGGCCTGGACCAGGGCCGGACGCGAGAGATCGCCGTCGCCAATCACCTCCGCGAGAATACTGCGGTGCTCCGTCCAAGCTGGACATACCTCCACCGTATGCTCCACCGTGTCATCCGGGCGATCAACACAATGGTGACAGCCGGGCGTTTCCTCCCGCCTTACGCGAAACAGGAACCTCCCTCCCTTTTTTTTTGTTCCCGGGGTGGAAAATCCTCATGGATGTCCTCCGCCCTGGGGCGGGCGGAGGGGTCTGTCAGACTCTTACTGACTAAAAACCACCCCGGTGTTCCATCTCACACCTACGCCGGGGTCGCGGGAACACATTATTCTTCCACAACCCCGGCTGGTGCCGGCCCGCTTGCGCGGGCCCCGTCTCGGGCGGGGGGAGTGAGGTGTACTCCCCCCGCAACGTCTGTGAGCGGCGCACGCGGAACACTACGCGCGCCGCCTTCTCGGGTCCTGATGTTGGGGGGCGACGGATGTCCCCGAATCCGTCGCCCCTGGACCCATTTAGGGGGGCCGGAAGAGGGCGTTGTCCGCCCTCCTCCGACGCCCGGTGCGTCTGCTGCGGGCCGGGTCGAGAGTCGAGATCTCTCTCTCCCTTTCCGCAGCCTCCTTCTGCGAGATGACCGTTTCGCAAAAGGAGACCACTGCGTCCCAGGACTCTTCGCCGCCGACCATCGCGTTCACGACGGCCGGCAGCGACAGGTCGTTGCCTACTTCGGTGATGAGGGCACGGCGCGGCTCCTCCCAAGCGGCACACTCTGCCAGCGTGTGCCGCGCCGTGTCCTCCCGGCAGTCGACGAAGTGGTGACACCGGGCGTGTCCGGTGAGGACCTATGTCAGGCGGAAGGTGAGGACGCCGTGGCGCCTCTCCAAACTCTCCAATCCAATCCTCTATTGTGGCGTGCCCAGCACTGGGTTGCGACAATCGCACCCTCCATGTCGCCATGAGATCCCGCCGAAGCTCTGTCCGCTGTACCGTGATTTCTCGCGGCAGCGGAGTTACACCCCGGCGTTTTGCCTCCTCGCGCCACTCTCATACGTGCGCGATGGCTTTTGCCTCCAGATCCCATGGCGGCAATCCGGCAAGGAGGCTCGCCGCCTCGCAGGAGACCGTGCGGTATCCCAGGACGGCCATCACCCTTTGGGACGCGTTCAACCGGCGGGCCGGTCGGCGCCTCAAAGAACGCGCCCACACTGGTGCCCCGTAAAGGGCCATGGACCGCACGACTGCCGCGTAGAGCCTCCGGCAGGAGGCGTTTGGACTCCCTAGATTGGGCAGGAGCCGCCTCAAGACAGCCCCAGCCTGCTCCAGTCTGGGAGCCAAACTTCGGAAATGCTCCACGAAGTTCCACCGGCTGTCGAGGACGAGTCCCAGGTACTTCATCGTCGACTCGACGCCTATGTGAACCCCTCCCGCCGTTATCTGGGAACCCAACAGTGGCGCGTTCCGAGGACCATAAAAACACATGGCCTCGGACTTGTACAGGGCCACTTCGAGTCCCAACTGCCGGATTCTCTCGACGATTGTCGCAACCCCTAGTGTCGCTTGTTCGGCCGCCTCCTGGTGCGACCTCCCCTGTGCCAGGACCAGCGTGTCGTCAGCGTAGCATACCACGCTGACGCCATTCGGGAGGTCGGCGCGCAGCACCCAGTCGTAACCGATATCCCACAGAAGCCGCCCAGGACCGATCCCTGTGGGACACCGCACGACATCTTTCGCCGGTTCCACTCTCCCCGGTGACCGGGGTAGATGACGGCCCTGTCCATCAACTAGGCCTCGACCACGCGACAGAGGTAGGTCGGCATCCGGTGATACCGCAATGACTTTAAATGTCCTGTGTACCAAATCGGCGTTTTCACAGTATAATATAACGACACAAACCCGATACCGAAATGTTGGTAGCTATAACCACACGGACCAACATATTATTATCGGCCCTATGATATTCGTGAATATCGATGACCATCGCGGCGCACCAACTGACCACAGTACTACTAAGTTCATGTGAAAAAATGCCCGCTAATCTCAACCCTGCATTGTGTCGTCGCCAGTAGATATCGTACCGATATCGGTGTCGGTCGCTGTCTGCGACTATATAATCTAACAATAACAACACAATGTAAAAGCGATTCTTAGTAAGTACTAAACGTATGCGATTATCTGACAGCCGTTATCGTGTCGGTGTTTTTGTCGGCTAATGTGATATGTTGTATCAAACAACTTATTTTATGGATATCATATTCCATTCATAAAATAAGTTGTTTGATGGTAGAAAGGTGTTTTCATATAAAAGTAGCTTTTGCCTGAAGCTGCGCCCGCGTGGAGGTCGAAAACTGTCCCATAAGATCATACTACCAGGATAAAAAATATTCTATGTCCTAAGCCAGGTCATGATTTGTCATATACTATGTAATCGAAATCCGTTCCGCCGGTAAGATGTGAAAATAAAACAGACAGACAGACATACTGAGTTACTTTCACATATCATTCATTCGAATGCTAAATAATTCATAGTCAGTGAAAAACTTAATCAATCAAAAACTCAAGTAGGGAAGCTTAGAAAGTTGTCAATAAGAGTGCCTGGTAATGATAGTCAAGATGCTTTGTTTTTCTTCAACAAAACACAGAAAGAGTGGAAATTGATAAGGAAATCTTGCTTACTTATCTCGCTTATTCCGAATGAAGTATCAAAAAACGAGAATGGTATGTAACTTATGAAAACTTGTGGCTATTATGAAATTATCAAGAATAAAAGACAATTAACCAATTTTATCTGGGCCGCTCTCGACTTTTTTATAATAAGTGCATTGAAGAAGGCATTTTCCAGAACAACTTAAAATTAAAAACCGCCCCAATCCATATAAAAAGACACATAAACGAATCCGTCAAACTATAGCTCCAGTCAAACTATAGCAGCACTTTTCCTAACATTTTTGCCAAAGTGAGCTTGCCAAAGTGGGCAACAAAGTTGCAACAATCAATTTGGATACCAGAAAAAATTAGGTACAAGAGATGCTATTTATATGTTACTAAATGACGTAGTTAATAAAATAAAGTAAAAAGGAGGGTAGCTGGTCTTTACCTGGATTTAAGCGCGGCTTTCGACACGATTGACCATAAACTACTCATCACAAAAATGGAGCATTAAGGCCGTAAGAGGTAAAGCCTTACAACCTATTTTCTTATTTATTTATTTTATTTATTTTATTATTTATGTACACACAGTAAAATACAGAGGGACACGTCATAGTTAGAATTTGAGTACAAAGGTACTGCTTATTTCTTAAGAAATTTCTTCCAGCAGACCTGCGAAAGGAGAATTGAAAAGAAATGTAGACAATAGTGTGTGAAAACAAGAAGAGAAAAACATGAACAATGTGAAGTCTAAAACTAAAATAACGCAAATATATATATATATATATATATATAAATATATAAAACATATGTATTATTTACATATACATAAATAAATACTCACAGTTAAGAGGAAAGGTAATGCTCTTTTAATCGACATTTGAATAGGGAAATAGTTTTTAAATCACGATTGCTAGGCGGAAGTGAGTTCCACAATCTTACAGCATGGACAGAGAAGGAATAAGAATAGTAGCTTGTTTTATGAGGATGAGATTTAAGGAGGGATCTAAGGTGCGATCTACACGGTGCGTCGCTAGAGCGAGCGTAAGAAAAACGCTCACGCAGGTAGGAAGGATAAGACGGGTTGTGTAAGATATTGAAGAGGAGACATAAAATCCGAGTGTTCCTTCGAAGACGGATTGGGAGCCACTTGAGTTCCTTGCGAAGGTGAGAAACATGGTCATACTTTCGAAGACCGAAAACAAAGCGAATGCACAGGTTTTGCAAGCGCTCAAGCTTGTTTAATAGCTCCTCAGTAGCATCCAGGTAGCAGGCGTCTGCATAATCTATAATCGGCTGAATAAGTGTTTGTGCCAAAGTAATTTTAGTTTTCAAGGGTAGGAGACTTTGAAGACATTTCAGCGAATGAAAGGAGAAATGTACCTTTCGGCTGACCTCATTGACCTGAGCACGCCAAGAAAGATTGGAGTCAATAACTACACCCAGATCCTTAGCGGTTTCGGTATAGTCAATGCGAACACCATCGAGATATAAAGGCATCAGGTGTGTAACATCCGCCGCATTGCGAACGAATCTGCTACCTATGATCATGGCCTGGGATTTGGTTGGGTTAATTTGCAAACCAAAAGACTTAGCCCAAACGCTGATGCAAGCCAGGTCATGATTCATTGCAGAAATCGCAGAACCCGCGTCAGCCACAGTAAAATGTCGGTAAAGCTGCAAGTCATCTGCGTAGAGATGAAAACTAGAGGAGATTACTCTGGTAACAAAGTTTATGAAAATTGAAAAAAGAAGAGGAGAAAGAACGCTACCCTGAGGGACACCCTCAGTGAGGCTACACCAATCAGAGAAGGACTCCTCCAGGCGAACACACTGAGAGCGTCCACGAAGGTAGGAACTGAACCAGGCTAAAGCGGAAGAAGATAAATTGATAGATTTGAGGATTTCTAGTAAAATGTCGAAATCCACTGAGTTGAAGGCGCTACTAAAGTCAAGCAATACAAGCACAGTAAGGGACTTATTCTCCATTGCCCAGCGGATGTCGTCAGTTACTTTCAAAAGCGCGGTTACAGTACTGTGACCAGGGCGAAAACCAGATTGAAAAGGGGATATTATCGAGTATGACGCCATTTCTTCTTATTTAAACAATGTAAAATGTTTGTCATTCTTGATTCTACAAAACCAAACGGATACAATAGCAACTACATGTACATGGGACTTAAAAACATAACTAATAACTAATATTTAAAAAAATTATTGCCTTGTGCACAACAAAGCAATATATCTTTCGGCTTAATTTAGCTGTATGTAAGTATGTACCTATCTTATTGAGTTAGCACCTACATTTTAATATTAAGATCCAGCCCTGCACTTATAACTGCAAGTACGTGGGCAGTGTTGCCACGCCTCGCCAGTCTGAGACAAATTCAGTCACAGGGGAAAATACATGGTTATCTACACGTAGGTACCTAATAAGAGCGATGACACCCACTATAATATTATTGTTGCTACTCATCCTCTGTCAATGGATCGAATATTAACATAAGCCATATTTACGAATACATAAGTGCATTACTTATATATAAGTACGCTAGCGACTCGCTCCTGGGGGTCTACTCGCTAAGTCCGTCAACAAAGATACGGGCCCGTCCGAAATTAGTTGCTCCGTCTAAACAAGTGTCAAATTAAATTTATCGGAATGGCAAAAACACATCGGGCGTAGGCACAACTGTCATATAGTTTTGACATTAATTCTAAGTTCGGAAAACGAACTAATTTTATGTCCGTTAGTGATACGGAGTTCGATACGCTCGTAACGTCAGACGAAATTACGGACTTCGCACATGTGCAACGGTGGTGAGATGTCAGAACATCTAGATTTCTGCGCTGTATCTAAGGCGGGCCCTAAACGATCAATTATATTGGACAATATCACAAATCGCGCGTATGTTTTGACCCTTTAGAGTAAATATTGAAGATTGCGCAATTATTTAACAAAAGTTTGACCGAGTTTAGTTTCAATTGCACCGTGTGGGATAATTATTGCTCAGGTCTTGCTCACGTGAAAACATTGAAGCTTATGGGCCGTCAATGTTATTGCGTGAAAATAATGGATAGTTTTAATGCAAGGGCCAATTCAATAATATTGAGCCAACTTATTGTAGGTGTGTGTTGTTAAATGTAACACATACTTACTTAACACCTACTTTCTGGATAAATGCTGTAAATGATTCTGAAAACCCCATTAAAATCAATCGTGCAGTTAACAAGAACTAAGTGGTTACTCGTACACAGCAAAGACACGGCTTTATTTAATGGTGTTTAATAGTTAAATAGATCAAGCAGATAATAAAAATTGGTCTGTCAATCACTCAGATTTAGGGTTACCCTATGTATGGATTTATTTTAAGATTAAACTACCATTTTGGAAACAAACTACGGAATATGCAAACCTGTTTGGTGTTATTAAATAAATGCCCAACACTAGAGTAGAAATAATCTAGACTAGAAATGGACGCGTAAAAGGGTAGTACCATAGACGTAATTTCTTTAGTAGTTCCACAATAATTAGTCTCGGTGCGGACAAAACCTGCACGTATTCAGACAGCAGACAATTCGCTGCTGCACCACAGCACTCTGTGTATCTTTGACAGTGTTGTTTCCAAAACTGTTGGTTTGCTGTATGGTTTGAGTTATTTTCTGTACAGTAGAAAACTAAGCTCAAAAACGACTAGTTCTCGAAGTATACTCTCCGGAACCTACGCATATTGCTGTCTCGTTCATACATACAACGGACACCACAATCAATGCAGGACACCGAGCATTCATTGCCTCAAGGTGACCTATAACGTTCCCACTGCTGGGACACAGGCCTCCTCTCTGTGAGAGGGAGTGGGCCGTAATCCACCACTCAGGCCCAGTACGGATTGTATGTGACAGGTCTCAATATTTTTAATATTCTACGACGTGTCGATTTCCTTATAATGTTTTCCTTCACCGTTTGAAGAGCAGTGGCTATGAGATTAAATAAACAAAGCCTGCCTGCAAACAATAAAAAGTAAACAAAGTAAAACCCATGGGCTCGGACTCACGACCTTTAACTCGTTTGTCGGGGCCGTTACAACTGGGCCACCACTGGTCTCCACGTGGTGTATGTGGGCAATAAACTACCACCCACTTCATTAATTTTACCTTCATTCGCCAACCAACAGTAGTTTGCCATCCTAAAATTGTTTACACGGTTAAAATGTTTCAAATAATTATTTACTAAAATTTAAATAATTTGTTTTATGTTAGCTCCAAATGCTCCATAAACGTAAAGGTTGTGCCTTAAACCCGTATTATATAGTATAAAGTAGAAGAAAGTACGTTATAACAAATTAAAATTCCATGAAAAGCCCATTCATGCCATTGCTAGTGATGGACCATTGATTTAGATGCATCCTCAGCTATCTCGTATACAAAATCGATAGTTGTATCGACTGCAGGCAAACGGGCAACGCTAACCACTCGTCCGTTTTGCAAGTTTAACAATATTTCAGCTCGCCGTCATACGAACAACCCAGTTTTATGTTATACTGTCGAAGCACGATCGACTGTCATCGTTTTGTTTCGTTAAGCGTGGGTACCAATATTTCTGGTGGAGATTTTGAAGTCACAAAATGTGCGACGTAGGTTTTTATAAAATCAGGTATTATTTTTCATAAAGTTTGTTAGACCATGACTATTTTGATTTAAGTAAAGCAAAAATTAAAAAGTAAAAATTGGTTTTATGTTCTCCAAAATCGAGCTCGTGAACGGAGTTCATCTACAACTGTAATTTAATCAGCCCATAATGTTCCCACTGCTGGGGCACAAGCCTCCTCTCGGTGAGAGGGAGTGGGTTGTAATCCACCACGGGGGCACAGTGCAGATTGGTAGATGTCACATGTCTTCGATTTTATGGTTTTAGGACATGTCGGTTTCCTAACAATGTTTTCCTTCACTGTTTTGCGAGCAGTGGTGATGAAATTATTTACACAAATCACAAGTCTGGGTTTGAATCTACAACCTACAACTTGTAAGTCGCAGTCGTTACCACTGAGCCACCATTGCTCTCGACTATATATGTCTTATGAATTCTGGTTACACCTGATCTCCAACTCAGAAACTCAGATTAAAAAAATAAGGTGTTTAAAATTAAACTTCATTGTAAGTATTTCTATAAACTAACTTTCCTACTTCTTTATGCCGAACTGCACCTCACCCAGGCCCTACTTTACCGCCTTATACTGAAAAAAAACGCATGACCGCATGCCTCAGTTATTACCATAACACTTATGTGCTTAGTGCTTTAAGTGCATGTTGATGTACAAGGCCGCTAGCGACTGCGTCCTTGCATAAATTCATGCTCGGTTTTCACCTATGGAATAATAAAGCCCAGTGATTCTAACGTATATACAGACTAGGGCTTATAGGTAGGCTTGGGCTTAAATAATATGAGATGTTGCGATTGAAGTTTGAATTTGGAATGGTGAGGTTTAAAAAACCTAGTTGGTTTTTTTCAGACGATTTTCATGATTTTTTGCAATGCATCGGAATACGAACGCGTGAAGAAAAAACTTGGAACCGTTGACTTTAACAACAACTTTCCTTTTAATGAAGTTCGTTCAAAAAACATTGTCGGGAAAACTAGAAAAAGAAAGTTAAGTTAAGTCGTAAAAATGATTAAAGTTGACCTTATTCCAATAAAAATCCCAATATCCCATTAAGATCAAACGCACCCCCAATAAACCGCTATTACGAAAATTGGCAAGACCCAAACAAATCCTAAGCACCGCGTAATTTAATAACAAAGTAACTACCTATCGCCGCTAAAGGAGACGATAATAATAAATCTAATGGCGGTAACCACAATAACCGTTGACAACGATTCGCATAGTTCATCGATTAGCCGAAGCGAGTGCGACCTGCGATACTCCTAATTAAAATCCAATATTGTCTAACCAAAATTGATTGCCAGAAACCACTTTGGATAGTACACCAGCTTAATCTACCGTTTATTGTGGAGTAACAAGGTGGAGACACGAAATTATGGACTGTAAATATTTGAAATAATGTCCCAATTTTATCGAGATTTTATGACGCTCGCTCCGAGGATTTATCGCTTTTTATTTTGTTATACTTTCACGGGGTGTTAAGCGGATGCCAAATTAAGTTTTGGTTGTTTAGTTTAATTTGATAAAATGAAAACAGGTTTGAGCGTTGAAACTGTTCTCGTCGGAATTTTTATGAGATACGAGTACATGCCTCACATAAATTCACTCGACGTTTCGCCTGGTAACTTTTTAAATACTGAAGGCGAGACAGAACCTAGCTTATTGATATTCTCAGAAACTGCTGACTACATCATAATCAGCCTATAATGTGCCCACTGCTGGAACACAGGCCTCCTCTCTACGACAGGAACCGGCTATACAATCTACCACGCGGGCCCAGCGCGGGTTGGTGGATGTCCGTCTTCAAATGTTTGGTGGTAAGACATGCCGGTTTCCTCACGATATTTTCCTTCACGCACCGTTTTGAGAGCAGTGGTGATAAAATTATTTACGCAAATTAAAGCGCCTGACAACCTACAACTCCATGCTTGTATACACTTTACAAAAAAAAAAAAACTTTGTTATATCGGTAATCCCACTGCCCTCAAAAGCCCACACAATTTCCAAACAAGAAAAGTTGACCAACTCCCATACATCGATAGCCGGTAATTTGCATGCGCCCGGGCACGATACGGGCTTGAAACGGGCCACCTTGCTAGATTTACGACGTAACATGGTTTACAGGGGAGCCCTCAAGGCTTACTTACAATGTGAACTCAGCTCACAGCATGCTTGATGCTTAAACATGTATTGAACGGGATTTATTTGAAGTACCGTACTGTATTCTGTTTTATAGTAGTTAGGTAAGGGAGTTAGGATTGTAATAATTGTGAGACAGGGCTATCGGATCTATCGGATTTGATAGACAGATAGATAGAATTCTCTTTATACCCTAAAAATTACAGATATAAATGTAGAAATTTTACATTGGGTGACACAATGGGCGGTCTTATCGCTACAAGAGATCACGAGCGATTGATTGGTAACAAGCGTTTATACTGGCTGGTGCTAGTTGTGAGATCTCATTTCTGGTATGTGGGTAGGGCAAAAGTACGTAGTGAGTTATTCTCAGATAGTTTCCTCGATATTTCCCGATTTAACACCATGTCTGCTAATCTGACCTAAGAAGACGATGGACAGGACTAATTATAATACTCTAAACTACTAATAGAATACTCTACATATTAAAAACCTCCATAGGGCTATTAACCTTAGATCCATTAAGATTTGAAATCAATAAAAGCTTTAATCCCAAAGTTTAATTTAACAGAACAATTGAAACAAAAGAACCATGAAAAGTTATCAGCACGCAGTCAGATAATAAAATCCAATTTTCGATTTCTATTAATCGGCAACAAACGGAGTGGGCTCAATTGTTCTTTGATATCGTTGGCATTGAATCGGCTCGATTGCGTCGACACTGGACAGCAAATTAATCCAGTAGACAATGGACTTGTGACGCGGCGCGCGCCATGTTTGCGCAGACAATAACAAATTATTCATACTCGGTGATGGAATGTAAACAGAATATGATTGGCTATTAGCATGTGGGGTGTTGAGGCCTCCTGGCACTCGAGGCCTCCGGGGACCGGGGGACCGCATACGGCCGCTCGGACCGACGGATCATCCCCTTAGCTATTAACAAGTCGCCGGTAGCCACATCCAACTTTGTTCTCAACGTATTCCGAACTTAATTTAATTAATTACCTACCCTTATATCGTACTCCGTTTCGCTAAATATTATTTTCATGTTAAGGAGACTAAATAACTAAGATCAAACGAACGCGCGGACATAACTTACGTCTGTGATGTTTTAACGAAAAAGGCGAAATTGAAATTATTTCATATGTTTTGGAAGCGAGCTATAAAAGCTCTTTGGGATTACACGCGGTCGCGTTTCGTAGGATTTTATTGATCATTATTCATTATAAACGCCGACGTAACTGGCCGCTGCGTGTTGTATTAAGTTGTTAAAAGGGTTTATGGCTTGAAACAAAACAATTTACGTTGTACCTACAGTAAACATAATGGCCGACGCAGGATATGCCAGCCCAGGACATGAAATAATCATCATGGAAGCTACAAAACATTAAAAAAAAAAGAGAAATAGGTTAGTATGGGCGAAATGAAAAAATCACGAATTTGTTAAAAATTTTGAAAAAACAAAAACGCTTATTTATGTGAAAACCACTTTATACCACAGCAAAATAATGCCTCCAAATAACTTCAGCGCTATGTAAATTAATGTTTTTATAGGTGTTATTACGAGCTATAAAGTGTAAAATCTAGGTTTATTTAGACGTTAAGAATATCTAAAACAAAAATCTTACATTCTTGGAAACGTGGTTTTATGTGTCTTTTATTTTCTTCAGGGGTGACTAATTTATTCAGGGTACATTTGTACGTAAAAGGTATTGACATTTTTAGTGTTTAGTATAGCCAAACAGGCCCATATACCAGCTGAAAAACAACAAGGTAGGTTGCAGATATATTTAAACACTTTAGAAATGCACACGTGACTTTACGAGATAAGGAAATGCTATTTTGAGTATTTTTTTTTTTTGTATGGCATCTCGCAGATCAACCTGTAAGGTTGTCGTCTGCTTAAGCGGACTTGCCTGTGGTGCATTAATAAATTAAGGCCTCCAGCCAGGACTTGCTACTCCGCCCCGACAATAGTGTCGCTTTCGACAGTCCCGATAAGGCTGAATGTCTTGCCGACAGTCTAGAGTCCCAATGTTCTCCCAGCTCCCAACCAGTAGACCAAGCTCACCTGAACAAGGTCGACGCTGAAGTCGAACGAAGAGCCTCCCTCCCTCGCGTCGAAGACCCTGATGATCCTCTGCCTCCCGTCACTCCAGACGAAGTGCACGACATCATTAAAGGGCTCCACGCTCGTAAGGCCCCCGGTTCGGATGGTATTACCAATAAGGTATACAAACTCCTTCCTGCCCCGCTAATAATGCTTATGACCGCCATCTTCAATGGCGCCTTGAGCAACAACATCTTCCCACAAGCATGGAAAGAAGCCACCGTCATCGGTATCCCAAAGCCAGGCAAGCCAAAGTCTGAGCCCTCCAGCTACCGCCCTATTAGCTTACTCAATGTCCTCGGCAAAATCTACGAGAGGCTTATTTATAAGCGTCTCAAAGACTACGCCGAAGCAAAGAGCCTCATACCCAACGAGCAGTTTGGATTCCGTAGCCAACACTCGGGCACCCAACAGGTCCACCGTATCGTAGAGCACTTATGCGCTGGTCTGCAGCGTAACGCGACGACGGGCGTGCTATTCTTCGACATAGCGAAAGCCTTCGACAAGGTCTGGCACAACGGCTTGATATACAAGCTCTACCAACTAGGAGTGCCAGATCGTCTCGTGCTCATCTTACGAGACTTTTTGTCGAACCGGACCTTTCGCTATCGCGTCGAGGGAGCACTCTCGTCCCCTCATCCTATTCGCGCCGGTGTCCCTCAGGGTTCCGTACTATCTCCTCTCGCCTTCACGCTGTTCACTAGCGATATCCCAAAAAGTAAAAAGGCTCAGTTGGCTCTCTTCGCCGACGACACTGCCGTTTACTATACCGGTCACTGTCCCAACGCTATAGCTCGTACTCTCCAAACCTCCGCAAACGTCTTAGGCGCTTGGTTCCGGAAATGGAGAATCGAGGTCAACCCCGATAAGAGTCAGGCGGTTCTCTTCTCGAGACGTCGTCGACTCCCTCCCCCACTTCCCAGCCCGATCACTATGTACGGCAAGCCAATCCCTTGGGAGAAGCAAGCCAAATACCTAGGCGTGATCCTCGATGAGAACCTTACCTTTAAGGCTCATATTAAGGCGGTTCGCGCGCGCGCCTCCTTCGCTCTTAGCAGGCTGCAATTCGTACTGACAGCCCGTAGTAAACTGTCCCTCAAATGCAAGCTCCGCATCTATACCGCAGTCATCCGTCCCATCATGACCTATGCCTGCGTTGTATTTGCGCACGCTCACCCACGTCATCTCCATAAGATGCAGACCCTCCAAAACCGTTTCCTCAGAAGGGTCACGGGTGCCCCCTTCTATGTCCGTAATATCGATCTTCACGTCGACCTCAAAATGCCAACCATAAAACAGTTCATGAAACGCTTATCAAAGCGTTTCTTCGACTGCGGCATCAAACATTCTAACCCCCTGATTACAGCGGCCGCCCGCTACACTCCCTCTCGCATTAGCAGTATTCGCCGACCAAGGCATACTTTAATCGACCCCGACGACGCCACTACCCTCCTCCAGGAGAGTAGTAAGGCCACTAGCACGCTACATAAGCCCAAAACCCGATCGCCGTCCTACCGCCCTCGCCGCCGAGGCCCGCCGCGACGCCCAAATCGACGCCCCTCCCGACCCTTGCTCGAGCCAGCCCGCGCCGCTGAGCCTGTAGCTTTAAATTCGTCCCTAATTAATACCAATCCTGATCCAGCTAGTCATTTGCTGCCCTCTTCCAGCGACGCCCTAAGCCGAGGTTCGTACCCCGCAGGGGGTGCCCTTAGCGTTGTCGCTTAGTTTTAGTTAGTATATAAGTTTAAGTCCTGGCTGGAGGCCTTAATTTATTAGGGAATCCACAGGCAAGTCCGCTTAAGCAGACGACAACCGCATAGGTTGACCTGCGAGATGCCAAACATACAAACAAACAAAAGGACTTGCTATTTTGTCACTTGTAAGTCAGAGTTATATATCAGTTCAAAACCCGCACATGTGGCTTCCGTGAGACCTCAAAACTGGCATCACTGTAAATATGTAAATTTCTATCAACTGCTCCCAAATTACGATGTCTTGTTTTTATTTTTTAATATTAAATATTATTTTTACGTACATCTTTGACAAAATCTTCTCATTATTTGACAATATATACCTACAATTCAAATAACAACTCTTTCTCAGTGGCTTTTGTGGACAGGATTTTAATTTAAATGTGAATGTGATGCAGTTGAAACGGCATTCACGTCATTTGGTTCAAATAGGTTTTTAATTTTAGTATTTTATTTTCTTCTATTAGATTCTTTAATATTTTGGGAATGTGAGAACCATTTTGTACCTGGTACTTGTTGACAGGCCTATCCCGTCCTCCCATACCTATTAACACTGTAATTTCAAAACACTGTAAAAGCCAATTATTTTTAAAAGAGCAATCGTGTAGTTTTTTTGCCGGCTCTTCTAAATATAAAACGACAAATTGGAACCGTTCACCCAGCTTCTGACGTTTCATAAGTGCCCATGTAGGTTTATGTGAAATAACTTTTTTTTTTATTTTGATTTTACCCTGAATAAAAACACAGTTTTTACAACCTTTTAATACATGCATACTACCTGCATCTGGAAATGAAAAGTACACTTTTAAGCACTTGTTGTATTGTTACGTCAGTGCTTATAATCATACTTTCCATATCGAGAATCTGAAAATGATTTATCTCATTTTATCACTGAAAGCCGTTGGTACTATTGTCCACACAGCAGCCATTTACCGCCTCACTGAACCCTCACAGAATATCGTAACACCCGTTTAAATTTTTACGAACGCAATGTAAAGACAATCTTGTTAATGCCCGTTCGCATAGTTAACGAAGCGACACTGAAATTTGCAATTTTGATTGGCTCTACATGCTACCTACGTATTTCGTCCAACTGTTAGATTTGATTGTCAAATTATAATTTAATCGACGTGTATTTCAATGAAAACTCTGTTTTTCATTGACACGGTTTGTCCGTTAAAGTAATTAGTGTTCGCGGTGGAATAGCTATGTTCGTGTTTGTTTAACTTTACTTTTGCCCCCGACTTTGCCTCTGGGAAAGTAAAAATGTTTGTTAAATTATTATGTCGGTGTTTGCGATAGGAATTTGTTTCGTACACGCTACCGATTCCCGTGGGGACAAATAGGGTTAAGTTACTGTTTGGAGTTATTTATAATTAAAATTAGGTTAATTTAAAATTGAAATTATTTTATAACTTACGCTTCAAAGCATTGGTCCCTCTGAGACATAACAGCTTTATTACAGAGAGGATCTATGCTGCGCCGTAACTTGATGTAAGAAAATGAATACAATCATAATAAATAATCATAAAAAGAAGGTAACACCAAGATCACGACTAACAGAGACGAAGGAAGAAAAAGTCATGATGTAGCGAACTCAAATAAATTAGGAAAAGTGTAAGAGATGGATGATGAAAGAAATCAAGCGCCTTCGACATATATGTATAAAGTATACAGTTAACGCCAATAAATTATGCTACAATGTTTATAATAGTTATATAAGAATAAATTCAATCACAACATCACGAGTATACAGAAAAATTGCTTTATGGAACCATGTACATGATCTCTACTTTATTCAGAGGCCTTTCCATGAAAACAGAATCACAACTAAGCCGTCTGTATAAACAATTTCTGTTAGATAAACAAATTGTATAATCATCTAACTAGCTGTTTTCTAGAACCATACTCAAATAAAGAAAGGAAGCGGCTTGAAACTACAAGTTACAAAGTTGTTATGTAAAGATGAGAAAATAAATTTGCAGATACGAAGCTACACGCGAGCACAGAATAAACCGCTTATTTTTCCATAACGTGATCTGCAGTGATTTCATCGATAAATCATAAACAATTCATAGCTTCAAGCACGTACGAGTATTTAAGTACAGGGCCACCAGCCTGTGCCACCAATACCCAGTCTCATTCGATTTATTTTATAGGTCGTAAACAAAGCTGCCAACTTCTGCCACTCTCGTTTGACACTTTATGTTAAATAAGATTTTACGGTTACGCGAACTTCCAATTCCTCCTTTTTCTACAGCATTTTCTCTCTACATGCAAATGACAGTAACCATAAAGAGCATTGTACTTGAACTACAATTGCTCTACAGACAATATAAATGTTGATTTCTGCGAATCCTGCCATTCCACAGCGTGCAAATCACCCCGATGTAATCTTGTATGGTGTGTATTTGCAGAGTCAATAACATAGCGTTCGTAATCGCTACGGGCTGCACCTTGTTGTCGCCAATAATTAAAATTTGTAAAGTTAGGTTACATAAAAAATTTACGACTGCAGCAGAACTTTTACCGTGGTTTCATGAAATCGAAGTCCTTGACGCGGTACCACGACACCGTTTTTAATAACCGCGCCCGCTCAATATTCGAATTCTAATCGAGTTTTAAATTGCAGCTATTCTTGTATGGCGCTCTCGGTCCTCTCCCTCCGAGCTCAAGCTGAACTTTCATCTCTCATCTACGGTTCTATTCCTCGTTAGCTTCTCCTTAAAACTTCGCTGGCGACTTCGATAAGTTTTTTAACTTCAGTAGAACTCGCTTCCCATGATTAATTAATTCGATTGTGAGTGAGCTATTCGCGACGTGATCGCTTGCTGTGGTGTCCATTATTTCACGATTTGGGTCGAGGGGAGCCTCTATGGTAGGGGTCGATTCTGCTCGGTCACCGCACTAAACGGTCTTGTTACATTCCGTCTATACAGTTTCGTCTTTTTATACGAAAAGTTGAAAGGGGAGGGAATGTTCCTTACGGGACAAGGACACCTCAATTTAGACTATCATTTTATAAGGCACATTGCAATTTTCCTGTCGTAGGCACCCGTGTTGTTATTTGTACTGGAGTCTAAATAATATACTTTTGTTTTGTCATCTTTTCGATTGTAAATGGAATTCAAATTCAAATTCAAATGTTTATTGCTCAACACAGTACATAATTAATCATACATTTCTAGATGTCATGTGAATGCGTAGTCCACTGCGTTGCACCAATTTAGGCATGCAAAACGATTATCAAATTATACTATGTCATAAATTCCATTAAATACCTTATACTATGTCATTAATTCCAAATAATACCTTATCAAATGTCATAAATTACAATTCTTTCTCTATACAATGTCATAAATTACAATTAGTACTCTATACAATGTCATAAAATCATTATTAATACTATAATTAATTATTTTATCTATTATATAATGTCTTAAAACAGTCAACACATAATTAACAATACAAATAAAATAATTGTAATAAAATAAAATAAAATAAAATAAGTCGGACTCAAGTATTCCCATAACTGTATGTATTTATTATACGCACAAACTTCTATCTAACAGGTATTCGTTAATTGTGTAATAAGTCTTAGATAACAGTAGATTATTGAGTTGCTTTTTAAATACATTTATATCTATACTACAAAGCAAAGCATTAGGTAATTTATTATAAATATGTGGTGCCATTCCTAGGAAGTTTTTACGGAATACTGCTTTTTTGTGTTGCCTACCGCTTATTTTATTTTTATGTCGCGAACTGTGCAGTTGTTCAAATAGGTGGAAGTTTGTTTTAACAAATACGGCTACCTCATATATGTATAGGCATGGTACCGTTAATATACGGAAATTCACAAAGAACGGTTTGCAGCTTTTCGTGCTTTGAATACCGCATATCGCCCTAACACACCTCTTTTGCGCTCTAAATACTGTCTCCATGTTGGTGGAGTTACCCCAGTATATGATCCCGTATCGTAATGCAGACGTAACATATGCATGATACGCCGTAACCAAAACTTTTTTATTTATCTCCTTTGCGAGATTACGTAAAGCATATGAGTGTTGACTCAGGCGTTTACATACACTGTCAGTATGAGTTTTCCATGACATGTCTCTATCCAGATCAAGCCCTAAAAATTTTGTAGTTGTCGTTTCTGAAATTGTCTTATCTCTATATTTTATGTCAGGTTTTTTATGATTTGTCCTTTGCTCAAAAGTCATTATTTTAGTTTTGTCAATATTAATTTTTAAATTATTCGCGCCCATCCATTTTACCAATACTTTGAGACAGTGGTTTATCTCTCCCTCAAGTGTCGTTACGTCATTGGTACCACTAAAAACGACCGTGCTATCATCAGCAAACAAAACCATCGGATGATGTGTTTCTCTGGGCATGTCATTAATGTAAATAATAAATAATAAAGATCCTATAATACTTCCTTGGGGTACACCGTAGTTATTAGCTCTCTGGCTCGAAACATACGTACGCTCGGTTTTTGACGTAAGGCAGACCTTATCCATTTTGGTAACTTGTTTTCTGTCGGACAAGTGTGGAGAACAGACTTTAACCGGTTTCATCTGAAATGTTGTAAATATAGGTAAAACATTCAAAAACTTTTTGTAAAAAGAAAAATATTTTATAACACACATGTTATGCAAAGCTGAAATTCCATATTCAAACGTACGCTTCCACCCTCAAGAGCGTTGAAAACGAAAAATACAGGTTCTACAAAAACGTCATCAAAATAAATCATTTTAATTTCCACACGGCATTATGGACATAATCCGCTATATTTTAATAAATTTTACTACACATAAAAACATGAACAGCGCACGTTACACGTACGCGGGCGTTTGCGGCTTTCGAAGCACGCAACGTAATTTAATTAAAAGCGACGTATAAAACACTGGTGTGCGTTCGTACTTAAGACGGCGTTAATTCACGGGAGCTTGATGTACCCTAGTCCCCGTGTAGTACCCCGCTAATGTGCGCATTACTCAGGCGGCGACGGGTTGATTGTTTATATGCGGATTCGCGGTCCTGTTGTTATTGGTCGCCGTAAGTTTACTCCATAACCGCGGGATCTAAAATAAATACGCAAAGGTCCAGTCAATATTTTACGAAGATATTTGCGGGTGATATTGGTGACCTATATCGGTCGTCGGATAAATCCGGAGATATAACGTGGTGGTGTTTTTATATTGACCTATGATGAAAAAACAACGTGAGTTGCCATCTCATCGAATAGATAGGTTGGTATCTAGATCAGCAACAAAAGTCCAATAACACTGTAACTTTTACTTATCATAAAAAATGACACAAAATGATTTGATAAACTGCTTTTTACTACGACAAAGCCAAAGGAGGGTTATGATTTTCACGGGTTATGTATGTATGTAAGTACATAAGTACATAACAGATGTAAAAAGAAGCTTAACGAAGCCGAGAGTTACTTGTACTCCTTGTCATTGTAATCATTTTAAATACCCTGTACCGTTGCATGCACTTATAAGCACAATGTTTTGCGTGCGTTACATTGCGCGCTAGGTTACCGCAAACACCAAATTTTCACACCAAAATAAAAGTCGTTTTCCAGCAATCATTTTTTGTGCAATGTTACTTAGTTTGATGTACAGAATGCGTAGTTAATGACACCCTGTATGTTTAATAAATGTATTTTAATCTGTTCCCTCGTATCATGTTTCTCAGCACGACTGTATTTAGAAAAGAAATTGTTAATATTTTAAGTGATTAGAACCGTAATAATTAAGTAATGTTTACTTTTATTTTATTTATTTATTTTATTAACACTTTATGCACAAGTAAATAAATACTTTACAAAGGCGGACATAATGCCTGAGGCATTTTCTACCAGTTCTGATCCGTTTATTTTTATATTGTTCTCACCAACAACTAGTAGATCTGTTTTTTAATCTGTGTATAACGTTGTGAGTAGTGTGTTTGTTACTTATATATACATCTAACCTATATTTACCTATTAATACACTGCTGTTTGTTATCCCTATGTGAATAAATAAACTCCTAAACTCTTCGTAGTATTTTGACACACACGGTATCGTTTGAAGCATCATGTTGTTACGCAGGCAGCAAATCCGCCAGTGCTTATAGAGGACGTAAAGTGTTACCGAAAGAATAATTACAAATCGTGCTCTTTCATTTAATATCAAATTAAATGAAATAGTACTTTCTAAAAATATATATCTTTAATTACAACATACATACACTCCGAATAAAAATAAATTAATTATTTAATAATAACACCAGGCCAGTCTTTTAAAACATACGATGTTTTGGTCACAAAAAAAAATTCTTGGGATGTTGATAGGATAGATACTAATAGGATAGGTACTAAGTGGGAAAACCAAGTTTGCAGTTTCAGAAACTAATAAGTACTTTATAGTCAGAAAGTGGGCGCATCCACACTACGAAGTAGGTAGGTTATCGAATGACTAAATCATAGAAAAGGTCATTCTCTATTTTTGGCCTTACAAATTTTCTGAATCGTTGCCTGGCTTCGGCCCTGTCTCAAGGTCGTGTCGTCAATGGAAACCACCCGAACATTTCATGATCGTATACATATTTGACACAATGAAAAAATTTCTATCGGAAAATAAATTCCCGCACTGGCTTTGTTCATTCAAGCTGGTCACAATTGTGATTTGGTACTGACGTAGTAGTGACGAGTAGTCATACAAGACTCTGTACTGTGTAGTAGTGTGCATGAATAACGTGAAGTCTTTTATATTTTCGAAAGTCAATGTTATCTTACTGTTTAAATATGTGTTTCGACATGAATTTCATTGAAATGCTTATCTCCAGACATCCTTATTTTTATTGATAATAATTTATTCATGATTAATCCAGAAAAAAAAAACGCTATTAAAATATTTAGTATCTCTACATTTAAACGTAGGTTTACCAACCTTACTTTCATCGAAAAAGCCTTAAAGACAGGTTTCCACTTGGCCAATTATAAAGCTCGTATTATTTAAACGTGAAAGGTTTTCTCAATTTAAACCGATTATGTAAAAGTAAGGAACATGAAAAAATAAATTATGAATATGCAGGTTGCTAGCTTGTTATTTTTCCATCGTAAAGCGTTTTTGCCGATTTTCTCCGTATTTTATTCAATAAAGGTCTTTCAATAACATCCCTCGAGTATGATTAAAATTATAAAATTGAAGGGGTTTTTATGAATGACGTCACTTAGAAAAAAATTACTTTCATTTTCAGATCACGGCGTGTTTTTAAGAAACCGCTTGGAAAAGATATAATAACATTTGCACCTGTTACTTTCACAGGTGGGAAAAGACTTGACAATTGTTTTGCGAGTTTGGTGAAGAGGAACCACAGAATTTAGCTAATCAATCGACGATTTCAAAATAAATATATTTTTCAGATTTTATTTCGGTATCTGGAGACGCGTTTTTATAGAGGGATGAAATGAGGTGTTGGAGTTTGTATGAGCTATTACTTTGATTTGTTTCTGCAGTTTAAGAACCTGTTTCTTTTAACTTATATTTTTGTAAACATTGGCCACTATGGATACGGGTGTTTATTGGAATAACAACAAAAACACCTTAAAACTATGAAAACAGAGGTTAGGTTCTTCAGTCAGTTGATCACATTATCACTGCATCAAATTTATTGACCACGTGGTTAAATGTTTTTGAAACACGATCATAAAAACTGCAGGTTTTATTTAATTTATTGAAGTCGTAAATTTAGTACAGCTGTGACACTAGCCTGGGCTGCACGCCTGCACCTTAATTTACCTGGGATAATATACTTAATTAACGATAACTGTCAAAATGTGTGATGTGTGTAAAGTAAAGATCATTTAAAATTAATATGATATTTTGGATCCAACAAAACTTTAATTTTTTCCACAAAATTCTCAAACAAAAACCCGCCAGCTCAACCATAGAGAACAAAAAACTAAATCCATTTGCAAAGATTCCAAATCCAAACGCATACAGTGCAAGCTGACTGTATAATTTAACAGGCCGAGCCCGCAGCGGGTACATAAATAAAAGATGGCTGTCGATAGATACAGGAAGAAGGGACAATTAATTAAATTAAGACTGTATAAAGTTTGCTCTCTTTTCTTTAATCCTTTCGCCGACGCCATGGGGATAAGACAAAAACTCGCTCTGAACAATTAAAATTTTACTTTCGTTATTTAAAAGTTAAAGGGGGAGATTTTAAATTGTGATGGACATGTTGCTAGTCCTTTCTGTCTTAAACATGGTTTGATGTTAATTTTCGGAGATAAAGTAGGTGAATCCGCTTTAAAGCCTGAAAAGATCATTTCAAACTAAACTTACGTGGAACACTCAGAAATTTTCCGAAAATAAAAATAAACCTTATATGGGTATTTTTTTTTAAATCTTTTCAAAAGGGATTGGCCACGGACAGTACTCTTGCGAACTGTCTCGAGTCCTAAAAAATCGAACAGCATGATATATCTAAAACATTTTTTTTTTTTTGACTAAATTGTTATTCATAATAGGATAGTTTTTTGAACAATAATTAGTACTTTTATGTTTCCGATTATAGAATACGCCATTTTTTACTATCGCCTCTCAATACTAGGGATGTCCATTTTTCTACTTAATCAAAAAAGCTGTTTACAATATGTTTTCTACGTATCGATATTTACGTGGGGGTTTTAGAAATATATACTACGTATATATTTCTAAAACCCCCACAGAAGCTTATCTTTCTTACTCTCATTGAAAATGTGACGAGTGTGCGGTGCGGGTCGGTGACTTTATTTGGTTGGTTAGGTTATTAGCTTTATTTTTACTTACTGTTCATAATGAAATCGAAATATTTCAAACGTCTAACACTATTACAACCACGTTGATTAAAAAACACAAAGATTAAACATCTAAAACGCGTTATGTTTTTTTTATGTTGCTAACCGATATTTTTACTTTTCTTTATATAAGACAAAGAGTAAAAATGGTAACACAACTTTTTCGCTCGTATAGAAATTATAGAAGAGTTCTAAATCACATTTACTTCGCTGGTTTTTGTAAATACCAATGGTAGTCAACAGCACGGGCGCCAAGTGGTATTCGTGAAATACTATTAGCTGGTTTACGGAAATCGATTAAAAATCGAATGGACTAGAATCATTTAACAGCACGAGTACAGCCTTATTTCACATAATATGTTGCGCGTCAGTCATATTTTTGCAATATGTCGACCAGTATGTTTTTCTTGTTCTTCTTGTTCGTCGAGTTTGGGCCTTTTAGTTCCTCCGTTACTGCTGCTAAACCATTGAAAATAAACACACTTTAAACGCCGCGGCACCGTGTGTGTTATATATTATAACTAAAGACAGGAATTTTTGTGTTGTGATATATTGAACATGGCGAGTGCAAAATTGTAGCGATGTCTCAACTGCTCTTTGAGATTAACGCCACTTATGCGCATGTTGTCGGAGATTTCGAATAATCTCATGAACATTTTACGAATCTGGATCTCACCAACGCCGCGGTAAGAATTAACATTGTCTTTTTATCGTAGTGTGATCTTTTGTACTTAGGAACATAGGCTAACCGCTACAGATTTTACACAAATGTACTTCAAAGACACAAAGCTCACTCGTAAAACTATTCAGATCCAATTAAATAGCTTTTTCCAATTCATTTTGTGGGTGAGCATAACCTCAAAATAGCAATTACATTTTATAAATGTCTCGGAAATGCCATTGTAGTTGTGTTTTATTTTTTTGAGGAAGTATTTAGACATGTCATCGAGTATTTTAAAGATGATTTTCTGAAATTTCCCCCCGCTTCTAGATCGCTTCACTTTGGTAGGCCTTGATTAGTTTTGAAACACCCAAATCTTCGACTGGCGCTTCGTTTCTGGATCATATTGATAAATCCAAGACTTATCACCTGTAATGATGTCGTAAACACGCCGAGACGAGCCTGCTGCCAGGGAAATTGGAACGTATCTATTTGTACTTACAAATAAACATATTTTCAAAATAGACTATAACTGGCCAGTCTCTCATATATGAAAACTTTTTTTCGCAATACTTACTGAGTATCTTTCTAATTGCACACAATGTGTGAAAATACATATGCTCTATATATAATTGTAACACAAGCAGTGTGACTTTTCCTGACTGATCTGTTTCGTGTTTCGTCCGTTACCTGTTTACGGTGTCCCTCAGGGTAGTGTTTTGGGTTCAAGTGTTCAAGGAGGTTAAATAATATCGTATGCGGACGATACGGTTCTCTTGGTTTCTGGTGGTGGTTGAGAAAATATCGATAGGAGTGCTCAGCATAGATATATATAGTAAGCCACTGCATGCAAAAACAATAATCTTACTCTTAGTGCAGATAAAGCGCAATATGTTACCTTTTCTATGCGGAGCTGTAATCCAAGCTGTGCTTGGTCAATCAGTGTTGCATTGTATCTCTGTATGGGAAGGCACGTCAAAACCTATACTCAAACCTGCAGAAGTTGCACAAGGATTATTCGGTTTCTAATACAGCCCAGTATTCATACAGTGAGTATTTATAGGTATGGTGTTTATGGATCCATCATGAGATTGTGTTTCGTTGCGAGTTTTTGTTGTATAATATTAACAAGTTGAATGTGTTTATGTGTGTGTAAGTTTCAGTTTTGCTGTGGCACTTTCTGCATAAATCACTTCTTACTGCGTTATCTTTAATTATTTACGTTCTATATTTTTTGGTATTTATTATTTAGTCTTGAATGGCCAGCATGAATCCTGCTGTTTCTGGAAATAATTCAATAATTTCAGCATTGAAGCTTCTTTATCAATGTGTGTTTGGTAGAAATCATTTGGATGTCTTCCGTGTAGTTCTTTCTGCCTCCATTATAAATGTTTCCCTTCTATGTGTCTGGCTTTATCTATTGTTTCAATGTTGTCTTCAGTAAGGTTCAGTGTGTATTTTTTATCTCTATCTACTATTTTGCTTTGTGCAATTAGCTAGTATTCTTTTTCCAATTTAAAATTTGTTTTATATTTGTCTTTTTTAGGTGTGATATTTCAACTAGCCCTCTGCCTCCTTCTTTTCTGGACACAACGGTTTCTATTGCTGCTGCCCTTTCTATTTAGGGTGGGCATTTCTATGTTAAGTAAGAATTGTTCTAGTTTTATTTTCGAGTGCATGTAATTCTGTGATGGACCCTTTCATAACGCCGAAAGAATAACTTTGTATAGGTATAGCATAAGTATTTATGGATATGAATAAATGTTTACTGGCTAGATACATTTTACGTAACGAATGATTTATTTTATAACATTCCTGTTTGAGTTTATCTTTAATAGTTTTGTGTTCTAATAGTCGTGCTTGGTTGTATCCTAAATATTTATAAACTATCTATATATTTATAAAATTCTAATTTTTTATTGGTTCTATTACTTCTTCCGAATCAGTTGAGTAATTTCCTCCCACAATCTTACCTTTTTCAATATTAAGTTTCCGGCATTTGTCTATGCCAAAAATCATTCTTATGTCTGTGGAAAATAATGTTGTAATGTCTATAAACCATGTAAATCGGTACTTTTATAGGCATGTAATTTTAGATCATCCATGTACAGTAAATGAGTTATTTGTTGTTATATCGTTCTTGAAGTCAAAGCCTAGTCTAGTTCCTAGTCTAGATTCAGTTAATGCATGAGAGAGTGACAAAACCAAAGAGGGCTTAGTGACTCCGCTTGAAATATATCCTTTTTAATTGCAAATTTATCTATGCTTAAGTTTGTGGTTTTCGTTTGTAGTTTTAGTGTAGTTTTCCCCATCATGGGGATGATATTGATAATATTTTTTTAGAAAATTTAACAGTAATGGATTGATATTATATATATTGAGTACTTGGGCTAACTATGAGTGTGGCACGCTGTCAAATGCCTTTTTGTAGTCTATATAGGCTATGTATAAGCTTTTTCTTGCTTTTTGAACATGTTTAAAAAGAGTGGAGTAAATAATTAATTGTTCCTTGCAACACATATGTCCATTGCATGCAGTCGACATCCTTTCTATTCTTCAGTTAGAATGTTATACTGTTCGGTATGTTTAATAATTTTATTAATAATGCATGATGCAATAATTTTGTACATAGTTGCGAGGCAAGTGATTGGAATATACTGCGGGTCCTGGGTTATTCTTGATTTTGGGATCATTTATGTGATTCTTTTAGTCAGAAATGCTGGGAGATTTTGGTTCCCTTTTAACATACTATTTATTTGTTCAGATAATATTCTATGTACACGCAATCTTTTTATCCATAAATTATGTAAACTGTCTACTCCTGCTGCTTTCCAGTTGTGCGTTTTATTTCTAATTCCATTAATTTCAAAAGCACCTATATCCTCAAACAGCATTTCTTCTAACTGCTCTACTGTCATCGCTAATGTCTAGTCTGTCTGTCAGTACGGCTGTAGTATTTTTGTCGGGGAGATCCGGCCTGCTCAGTCCCCCACCGCCGATGGGTCGTATGCTGAGACACCCAGAATCGGCCCCAGGGAGGCCTATACGTTTTTTCTTCGATCTAGTCTCCATGTCATATGGGTTTCCAGAGCCACGTTAGCCACGCCAGTAATTTCTCATTCGTGTGTCCGCCCCCCACGTGATAAGGTGGTCAATCAGGACGTGTGGTTGTGTTGGAGGCTTTTATTTTTTTATTATGTCATCACATCATATGTGTGTATTCATGTGTCTAAAGGGCAAACAAAGTCTGCAAAATGTCGCCTACAACCAGAAAAGAACGCTGATGTCTGAAATACAGATGTTTTATATCTAGTTATAGCACAGATGTTCAAAATCTATTCATAGAGACAAGTGTCATATAGTACTATCGACTCCTTTTTTCCATGACCCCCATTAGGGCGATTATCGTGTGCACGGGCCAGTGGCTACCTCCACCTGCATTCATTAAGAAAAAAGACATCTTTTATTCTTTAATGAAACAAAAACAATTACGGTAAAAAAAAGACATCCTTCTTAAGAGACATTCTTCATAATTGGTCAAACTAAAAAGGTCGGGATAAACTACGATTTTAACGTGCAGCCGAAAATGTTTTGCGGGTGATGCACAACGGGAGTCGATAGTACATCACCTTCAATAAATTATTATATATCATCGATTTATCGAGTCTGGTCAAACCATGCTGGGATCGGTGCATTTCATTCATATATTCTGAATGTGGTACTAAATCATTACACTGTTGCGTATGAAAATTTGGGCTCGAACATTAAAACATTTCCCATGAATTGTCCATTTCAAATTCATGTGTATGTCAGGACCTTTTCTCTTGGCTTGTCACGTGCGTACCCTTACGCACACATGCGTCACAATATGCTTTTTATTTGACAAAATAACTTATTTTAGAACATATCCCCGTTATTCTGTAGTCATGAATAAGGGAGACATGCTTTTCTTAGCAACTAAAAAAGATAACAACTGGGATAGTGATACAGAAACTTGAACTATAAATAGCCCAGCTAGAAGGACTTAAGTCACTCTGTATTAGTTGAAGTCTGGGATATAAATTTTATTACTGAGAAATTTGACTGACACCATTAATTGCCCCTATATTCAAATCACAACTGTTCATTATTTAACAGTTGCATGAAATGGAGGCAAATTGACATAGGGTGACAGTTTGCTTGATAACTGTCCCCGACTGTACAATGAAAGCCCGTAAAATTTTGCACAACACAACACATCCCAGTCAGTCATACACACCACAATACTTTATAATTTATCTTCAACACTTATTTGCCATAACTATTATTTACTCATTGTTTTATTAGCATTAATTTCTTTTCGTTTTAAAATGTAAACAATTAGTTTAAGTTTTTTTTTTATGTAAAACACATTGACAGCCGGCTGCGCCCGCGTCTCATCGTTTGACATAGACTAAATATTGTTTAATGTTTATTTGAATAGTCTGTCCCACAGACAAGTGATGTTGGAGCGTCGGGCGTGGCGTACACATATATATATTTTTTAAATTGTACACTAAATAATACGGTTTATATTTATTTTTGTTGCCGTATATAGTAACTTATTTATTTATTTACTTATCATTTTATTTTATTTTTAAATCCCATATTAGGATTTATTGATGTCCGTATATGTGTCCGTGGCATCATTATCGGGCCCTGTCAGAATATCAGCGCTGCGTTATTTATTTTTTTAAATATCGCAGCATTATGCTGAGATAGGAGCCTTTTTGGCCTCGCACAGGTCTTTTTTACAGTTTTTTGTTTTTATTCTGTTTGTTTATACATTGTTTGTTGTATTCCTTGTGCGTGTCCCAAATAAAATATTTTTCTTTCTTTCTTTCTTTCTAAAATCAACACACACACACACAACACACACACACTACAAACACACACCACACGCACTACACACAGAACACTATACGCTATGATTTTACGGGCTTTCATTGTTCTGTTGATCATTCAGCCACTAACCAGCTACCAACATCATCTAATCAGCTTACTTTTTCTAACGAAGTCACCAATCACCCATCATTTTCTTGCCTTTATCCAAATTTATTCGTTTGTTTGGTTCTCTTACTTTCTTATAGCAATCCACATTTATACTCAAAACGTTAAACACGATATTTTACACAATCCTCCACATTACATGCCCATAACTGGACAACCGTTTTCCACACAACTTTTCAAACAACATAATTTCAGACTTCGGACAGACGACAGAAAACGATAGGCACGATGCACACGACATAACTGTAGGTACAGTACACACTACCCGTTGTATTGTGGTGTGGGGACGAGTCCCCAGGGTGTACGCGCCCCTTATAGCCATATCCATCAAAACGTGTATAGATTTACATGTTATTACACATTACACTCAATTTACATACCCTCACTGCACTTTACGCTTCTCATTTTGAACAGCAAAGGTAAAATGATGAATAGGTGGATAAGGGCTAAAATATTATTGGGATACAACGTATGTAAAAACTGAGACAAAATGTTGCCATGGAAAAGCCAGTACCTAATTAATAGATATTAACTGGATGCTCCGAAAGTAGAAGATAGAAAACAGCAGAATCAGTTACGGGAGATTAATTTTCAAGAGTGTCGGCACTGATTGATTGTAATATCAAACTATTACGTATTTCTAACGATTACAATCTGTATTGTACAGAAAAATAAATGAATATGAAGGTAGATTCAGCGACATAAGTCAATGATCATTACGGAATATTCAAAATTGATAATCATAGAACCCAATAATTATTTTAAATAAAACATAAATGTAAGTATATTTTCCACTCTTTATTATATTGTAGCGAACAAGTAATAATTTGTTAGTTTCCATTCATAAATCTCTTCTGAAACTTTGAACTGTATCTATTATATGTGGCTGACAGTAATAATTTTTCTGGACATTCTCAGTAATTCTCTCTAGCTTCTGGGAAAATTAAGTTAAAGAATAGAACGTTTTAAGTCACTTTTCACTCCACATTACCTAATTACATTAGTCAAGCCAATACCGCAGACGAAGATCATAAGTCTAAAATTGTTTTCATAACAAATGGCTGAACTTCTCCCAGAAGACCAAGTTACCAACAATAATATTGTAAATAAGATAAGCTTTCGTATTTATGGAGGAGAACCTACCTAAACTGATGTCAAAAACCAGAGTCGGGTAGAGGCCCGAGGCACGGTCTGAGCGATATATCCCATATGATATCTATGTCATTTTGTATATGTATCTCATGATGTATATGAAGGATTTATGTTCGCAATTTGTCTTAGTTTATCATTCATTCCAAAAAAGTAAATTTGGAAATTTTAAAAGTCAGGCCATTTATTTTTCTGTTCGTAATTATTTTGGGTTTTTTAATTATTCGGTATTAAAGTACACGAGTATCGTCCCTCCTTATGTCTGTGTTCCCCAAAGGAATCATAAAGGGTTAAAATCCACATTAGTCGACCCTCGGTTACTGATAAGTATTCACGATTATTTCCAGCATGAATCTTGGTTATTATTTATTTAAGAAAAGCCGGAGACATTCGTTGATTTATAAAAACTACTTAAATTGTCCGTAAATTCAAGGGACAGTTGTCTTACAATACAATTATTTTTAATTTACGGACAAGTTGTCTTTTTAAGTTGACAATTGAGTTTTTGAATTAACTAACGTGGCAATGTAACGTAGGTTGTCAATTTGAAAAACAATTCATTTTCCTTTTAGTACATTGGACATTAAAATTATTAACTTAAAAGCAATACGAGGTTTAAAAACAGCTATTCATTCAAATATATATAATAAACAAGGACCATACAAAAAAAAACCGTATGTGACCTACATTTCCACTGTCATATTTAAACGTTTCAATAAATCCAGCCACGAAAAGTCCCGTTAATCCTGGCTTTTCGATATACCTGGATAACAATAAATATACCAACAAATAACTTTACATTACAATATTGTGGACTATATGTGATGTACCTAAGCGCCAAATAAAATCAACGTGATGAGTTCAACGACATTCTTTCCATTGATATGTTATTTGCATTCATATGCTGAAATAGTCACAAATACAATAAAATCAGAACTATACGTATATGATTTATTGGATCATTTTCTTTCCATGTACAGTTACATAATTGTACCATTTTCGCTCGATTCGTTTTTTATTGGAAAATCATGTCTTTTTTAAGATTATTAAAAACGATATGTCTAAAATAAATTTTGACAGTAAGGCAATATAGTTTAGTATCCAGCCACAAGATATTTTTTTCTCTAAATCAGTAACCTATTACTTTATTTTTAGACGAAATAAGAATTGAGACTAACGCCGTTTACTTTCGTGCTCGAACAAGAGCGCACGCGATATTCATTCGCGCGATTATCATTATCATCAGTAATAAAGGTGCGTTTAGCACTTAGTGGAGCTTGCATGGAAATGATTCGAGTGCCTGGTCTTAACCGTGTTTCTCCTATTGGCATACTTTAAAGAAAAGAAAGCTCTTCTTATACAAACGCTCACACCTTCAGGCAGGAGCAGAAACTACAGAACGCCACCTCTACGATCCACACATAATTCTTTTGCTTCGTTTACGTTCTTACATCAGGTCATACACGCAAGAAAGCTCTATCTCTATCTCTATAAGTATTCCTTCTCAAAAGGACGTTTTGTCTTTACTTGGTCATGCCGACTACTGATCATAACGATGAAAAACCGGACAAGTGCGTCTCGGATCACGCGAAACTGCCCCCTGGCCTGGCCTTGTTGACTACGGTACCCTAAAAAAACGACTTTACCTGCACATCTACGATATTCATAAGCAGTTTCAGAGAACGGCGACGAACGACGTTTCAGCTTTATAAGCGTTGCCACCTGCAACCCAATTGCAAAACACAATTTCCTAATCTATTGCTTTATATGTTTGAAAAATTGGTCTGCTCGACAACGTATATAACGCAATGAATGCTGTCGAAATTGCGTAACACTTTAACGATTGCATTGCGTCTTTTATTTTGACACGTTACATCCTGATTGACAAAAAAAACCAGTCCCAACCAGTGGATGCAGTATTGCAAGTTTGATATATTTTAATGAGTTCAAGAACTCTTAAAATAAAGAAAAAATATATAAAGAACACAGCGCAAAGTGACAGCTATTTCCAGCAAATTTAACACATCATTCATTTGTGAGTCGTGTGGTTTTCCTCGCGCTGTTTTCCCTCAGCTAGCTGTGATTAATTGATGGCATGGTGGCCAACGTACGCTAATAATAATAAAAACCCTCCATGAAACCATTTCCACACAATTATGAACGCAATTGTGTCAAAATAAAATTCTGAGACTTAAAATTTGTGTGTTTTTATGTTGGAAGTAATCTTCAGGACTACTGATCTGATTCCAAGTTATGTTTCACTAATGGAACGCAGAAGCTAGTAGTCAATATTCGAGTTCGCCGACTTCCATGTAAGTACTGAGGAAGATTTCAGTTGACCTATCTCCCATCTAATAAGTTTATCTCAAGCGTGAAGTGTCTCCTGGAACCCCGCCAGTATTACTGCCAAATATATATCTTTTATTCAGTAAAGCTCAAACTTTTCTCAGCATAAATTACGCAACTAGAGGGAGCCTTCATGAAAATGTAATGAGGAAGAACTATTTATGGCTAATCCTTTCGAAACAAACTGCACGAACCGTTGTCCGTTTGAGTTTTACGCGTGGTCGTTGCAAGAAAGTGTCTAGTAGCATTGCTAGCTAAAAAGCGTTGGTGCAAGACAAGGATCGATATACATTTTAATGTGAGTGTGAAAGAGAGAGGGTCTGCTAAAGACAGACGAGTGAGCTATAAGGCAGAGTGAATTTTTGAATTGCAAATGGGGGAAATGAAACCGCCGCCGCCTTGTTGGACTGCCGTCAGCCCGCCACCCTCAGGCCTCTTCCGGCGTTATAATCATCGTTAATAACAGTGGAGTACTTTAATGAATTTATGTAGTGATCAAAGTAAGAAGCTAATTTGAGAAAAGTTTAACTCACACATGTATGTATAGGGCTTAAGGATTATTACTTTATCGCCATTTCGTGTTTATGTTGGTTTTGCATTTGTTAACCAAAACAGATCAACTGAATTAGTTGAGAGCTAAGTTTGTTGCTTTATTTTAAACAGAATGAATTATTCAAACCTGGGCACTTTTGTGCGCTGTCGAATCGTCTGATGTACTAATCTAATTAACATTAGTATTAGCAATTCTGCGTTGGAGTGCCAATTACTGTCAGTCGGTCTGTTTGTACACAAAGCAGCTTTTAGCGACGGCACACAAAATAAAAGGATTCCTATGACCATTTAACATTTTCGAACTAAACACTCTGAACATAAATTCCAAATAGGCGGATTCAATTTTAAACATGACCTTTATACGAGTATTACCTTCTAGAAATTGAGCAATGTTGTTATGACTATTTTGCAATATAAAAACATAGTTGATTGAGATAACTTTCTTAGTTTTGTTTTAACGGCACGGTTGGCGCAGTGGTTGCGCGATCGGATGCTGCGCTGCGTGTCGCGGGTTCGATTCCCGCACGGAACAAATATTTGTATGACCTACAAATAGTCGTTCCGGGTCTGGATGTCTTGTGTATGTGAGTTTTCATGTTTGTGAACGCACCCACGCCACGATACAGGAGTAATTCCTAGTGTGGGGCAACGTTTTAAAAAAAAAGTATCGTTCAATTTGTTGATGTAAACGAAACAATAAATAAACAAACACAATTAAGATGTTTTCAGTAATATCGCAATTTATTTAATTAGAAGCAATCAGTGAGACTACCAATACCAATAAGAAAATAAACAAAAAATTAAAAATTATCGTTCAATTAGTTGATGTATACAAAACAATAAATAAACAAACGCAATTAAGATGTTTTCAGTAATATCGCAATTTATTTAATAAGAAGCAATCAGTGAGACTACTAATACCAGTAAGAAAATAAACTTTACTATTTAGGTATTTTTGTTTTGTGTACCTTTTCCTAAATTAAAATAACTTAACTCACGAACATAAAAAACTGCCTCGTTGTGTGGTCGCAAGAGCTACTGCTGAGCATGAGGTCCTGGGTCCGATTTCCAGGTCGGGGAAAGTGTTATTGGGTTTTTTTAGCTAGAATTTCTTAGTGGCAGACCGGAGTCTGAATTTGTGCCCGGTTGATGGCAATAGGCTCGCCCCCTATTATAATAATAGTCGGCACGGTTGACATCTGTCGGGCATGTCACCGTCCGGGGGAATCAATAAGACACATTATCTCCGGTTGTTCTCGTCTATCTAACGAAGAGTACTTGCATAGACACAACCTTGTAGCCAGGATTGTCCATCAGCAACTTGCTCTGAAATACAGCCTTGTGGAATCGAAAGTGCCGATGTACAGGTACGTGCCAGACCCAGTTCTCGAAAATGAAAATATCACATTGAACTGGGATCGATCTATCATCACTGACAGGACTATTGTTGCCAATAAGCCTGATATAGTGGTGGTGGATCGAGTAGAGCGGCGCACAATGGTTGTTAACATAACGGTCCCGCATGACGGTAACCTCGTGAAAGCCGAGAAAGATAAAGAAATCAAGTATCTTGATTTGGCTCGCGAGGTTGTCGACATGTGGGATGTGGACTCAGCAATCATTGTGCCGATAGTCGTGACAGCCAATGGCTTAATAGCCAAGAGCCTCGACAAACATCTGAGGAGGCAGGGCACGGAGGGATCGGAGGTTGGGCAGCTGGATCAAGGGCTTGATTCAGAAAGCGGTACTTCTGGACACGGCTCGCATTGTCAGGAGGTTCCTCTCTCTGGAGCCCTGACCGCCGGTAGCTAGGACCCTGTTCCCGATACCGGTGGGATACTATTTTTTATATTTTTAAATGTTTTTGATTTAATTTTTCAGATTTTTTAAAAAATATTTTAAAATGTAACTTCCCCCCGCCCCGCCCTGTTCCTGCCGCCTTCTTGATGTCATCTTCCCATCTACGATACTGTCTGCCTCTTCTTCTTGTTTTATAGTTTGGACACCATTCTGTCACTTATTTGGCCCATTTCTCTGCCTTACTTCTTATTAAATGGCCTGCCCATTTCCACTTCAATTGATTAATTTGTTGTTTTACGTCTATAATTTTGGTTTGTTTCCTTATTGTTGTTAATCGTACTTTGTCTGTTAATTTTATGTTGAGTATACTTCTTTCCATTCTATGTTGGCAGGCTTCTAAAGCTTTAATATCCTTGTTTGTGCAGCTCCATGTCTGACACCCGTATGTGATGCTTGGCAAAATACATGTGTCATTTACTTTCTTTTTTAATTTTAATTGTATATCCGAGTTTTTCATGACTTCTTTTAAAGCCCAGTATATCTTCCACCCTATGTTTATTCCATTGTTAATTTCTTTTGTTGTGAGATCTGTTGAAGATATTATTTGACCAAGATAAGTATATTTGTTTACATATTGCAGCTCAGTAACGTTGTGAGGTTTTATTGGGACGTCCGTGTGGTTTGTCATCAATTTGATTTTACTTGTATTTATAGATAATCCCACCTTTTCGCTTTCATATACCAGTTGTTCAATCGTGCTCTGTAACGTCGCTGGATCTTCGCTTATTAGTATAAGATCATCGGCGAATCTTAGATGGTTTAGTAATACTCCATTAAAATTTATTCCGTAATTACTCCATTCTAGTTGCCGAAATATATGTTCTAGGGTTGCAGAGAAGAGTTTTGGTGATAAGGGGTCTCCCTGTCTAACTCCACGTCTAATGGGAAAACATTCTCCTACCCTTTCTGTGCGTATTTTAGCTTTCATATTTTCGTATATGTTTTTAATTATACGTATAAATTTTTATTGACTCCTTGTAAGGGCTCCCATATTTTCACGTGTTTTAAAGAGTTGTAATCTATAAACGCCAAGTAGTAGTTTATTCCATATTCGTTGCATTTCTGAATTAACTGTTTTATGGTATGAATGTGGTCCATGGTTGAATAGCCACTTCGAAACCCGGCCTGTTCTTTTGGCTGGTTCTCGCCCAAAGTCTTTGTTAAACGATCTAGCATTATCTTAGATAATATTTTATACACATTAGTCATTAGCGAGATGGGTCTGTAGTAAGAGATGTCATCTGTTTTCCCCTTTTTATGAAGTAAGATTATGGTTGATGTAGTCCATTGATGCGGGATATATTCAGTCGTTAAAATTTCATTAAATAAATCCGTTATTGTATTTAAAATAATCTGTGATGTTCCTATTAAGATTTTGTTTGAAATGCCATCTTCGCCTGGCGCTTTACCTCTCTTTTGTGATTTGATGGCTTTGGTTACTTCGTCTTTTAGTATGTTTGGAATTGGTTCTTCAATGTCTTCATTGTTGCTTGCTTGTGGTGTTGTTCTCTCGTCATTGTAAAGTTCGCGGTAGAAACCAGTCGCTGCTTCTAGTATTTCCATTCTTTTAGATTTATGTTTTTTGTCCTATGATGTGTTACATTACTAATCCAACATGATTGGTCTTGAAGCTCCTTCCATGCTTTTTTTAGTCCTCCTGAATTTGTTATGTGCAATTGTATTGTTTCGGTTCTAATTTTCTTTCTGTATTTTCTTATTTCAAAATTAATTTCTTGACTTAGTTTTGTTATCTTTTGTTTATTTTCCTTTCTATTTTTGAATTAATTAGCCCTTTTTTCAATTAACTCTATTGATTTTGGTCCCAATCTATCTTTTGATGATTTGTTTCTCTCTATTTTTCTGTTGGTTACTTTGAGTTTTTTTTCTAAACCATCGTATTTTTCCTGGATCGTTTGGTGTTCATTTATTTGATTCAGTCGAGTTTTTAAAGATTCTAAAGTGTTATTTGGCAATGGAAGTGTAATCGGTAGCTTCATATTATGTAAATGTTTTCTTGATTTTTTTGGCTCGAACATGTTTAATTGACCACGAAGTAATCTGTGGTCAGTATTATAGTTAAACTGGGTCACAACTTCGACATTTAAAAATAGTTTTGGTTGGTTTGTAGTTATAAAATCAATTTCGTTTCTTACTAGTCCATTGGGAGATTCCCAAGTCCATTTCCTGTTAAGTTTTCTCTTATAAAACTATTCATGATATGCAAGTTGTTTTCTAAAGCATAGTTTATAAATTTTGCCCATTATCATTCCTTTTTCCAGATGTATAGGGTTCTAATATTTTATCTTCGTTTTGCCTTCTATCTCCGATTTGGCTATTAAATTCTCCGATCACAACAACAGTGTTATTTAAATTTTCCATTGTTTTGTTAAATTTCTCATAAAACTTATTTTTTATATCCTTTTTGGCTATCTCAGTAGGAGCATATATCTCCTACTGAGATAGCTATACTACTATTGAAGTGGCATGCTTGTGACCTGGTAATATAATGTTTCTATCTGATACTCCAATGAATTCTATTATTTTATTTTTCAGATATTTCTTTACTAAGAAACCCACTCCATATAATCCCGGTATTTCATTTTTCTAGTATAAATAGTCTTCGTGTTCTTCTATTTTTTCCGCCGGTCTACGTACATCACATATGCCAAGGATATCCCAATAAGTGCGGTTAAGTGCTTGTTCTAGTTCTGTTGAATATTCCTTCGACTTCATTGATCTTGTCTTGAGTGTTGCTATGTTTAGTTTATTTTTTTGGGTTGTTGCTGATTTGTTATTTATTCATATTAAACCTTGGGGGGTGCGGTCATTAATCCCACGATGACCAACCGTATTGGGGCTTTTGTTGTTCATTGTTATTGTTTTGACTATGTTGCTTGTTTCGATTTCGTTCCCGGTGTCTGCTGATTCCTATAAGGCATAGGAATCAGCAGACACCGGGATGTCGAGGTTTTTCGGTTAATGAGAAAGATCTGGCCCTCATATATGCAAATGCATCTGTTTTATGTTTTTTAGAAGGTGCGCTAATATTTACTGATCCAGTGAAAGGTGGTGGTGTATGTATGTTGTTAGGAGACGTTGAAGCCTCTCCCTTCCGGTTTTTGACCTCTGGTATTTCATTTATTACTATTTTATTGTTTCGAATGTGTGCGATTTTTCCCTGTTCTCTTTCACGTCTAAGTTTTTCTTGTAGGTTCTTGCGTACTTCCATAGTTTCCTTCGAGAAATCTTCAGTTATGTATATTGTTTTTGGCATTTTAATATTGTGTTTAAGTATAGTTTCCTTTTTAAGATATGACGTAAAGCTGACGAGTATTGGTCTTACTTTTTCCTCATCGACTTTTTACCCAGTCTATAGTAATTGTTTATTTCGTAAGTATCGATGTTAATATCTAGATTTTCCAGGGTTTCTTTTACTATGTTGAATAAATCAAGGTGATTATTTTCCGTCTCTTTTACACCATGTATGATCAAGTTATTTTTCCTGTTTTTATCTTCTAAATATTTTATTTTTCCTTTCAATGTTTTAAGGCATTTATTTTCCTCTTGTATAGGCATGAGCTTATCATCTATACTGCGCATAATACTCTCAGTTACAGTTTGTTTAATTGTTGCGGTTTGTTTATCGAGTTCAGTTTTTATCAACTCGAATAGTTTTACCATGTCTTCCGACATTTCTCTAGCATTCATGTTGCAATAACAAAACGTTTTATTTGCGTGTTTCGGAACGCTATTCACTCGCTAAGTTGGCACTGCTGGATGACGTCTTGACGCTTTCATTCAATGACCGATAATTATGTCAATTGAGAAAATGTTCTAACCTCACTTTATTTGAATGATGACTTTTTCCACTTTTAGCAATTTGATCGGCTTCTTTGTGTGGTTTTTCTTTACTTATTTGCTTATAATAAGTCTTCCTGTGTCAATTATGTGCAGTTCAGGGCTGGCGTTGGTTTGTTTACGATGTTATTTTTAATAAAAGTGGGAGCACTTTACGTTAAACTGCTACTACTACTTGCTTTGAATTCAATACTACCACTGCGCCCCCTATTACATGGGACTTAAGCATAACTGCCGAAATATGGGTGTACCATAGGTAAAGATCTGGTTTATCCTTCTTGGATTACAGGCGTGATGTTATATTTATTTTAAAAAAAGTTGTTTTATTAAAACATTACGAATACCTCGGGGACTTATAAGAACTTGACGGATGCACTACGGAGCAGGGATCGTTAAAATTTAATTCTAGTGGGTAGCATTCCGCCGCAGATTGCATTCCTTTGCCGGCTGTGGCACCGCTCGCACTTGCCGACCCCTGATTGAAGTTTCAGCGTTCATACAGAGACGCTATTAACATTTTGTGTCTGTTTAATTACTTTTATGAAATAAACTAAGTTACATTTTTAATTATTCTATTACCAGCATTTAAAAACCTGTTTGCTTAGTTTTCTGAGCGAACAGGTGTTAAAATCTGAAAGGTTTTTTTAGTTAGTAGGTTTAGTGTTGTCCACACTAAAAATACCTGTAGGTAGTAAAAATTATGTAAATGAAAAGGGAATTATTTAAGGATTGTAAATTTCTGCATTTCTTGATTGCACCCAAAGCCTTATAAAATACCTGCAAAGTTTACTGTTAAAAATACCATCAATACCAGGTTTTAAAATAAATAGCGTCAAATCGTAACAAAAAAAAACATGCAAAAAATCAAATCTTATTATTACCCCTACTATAACTATTATCATAATTATCTTAAACGTTTCCCAGAAAAAAACAGCTAACAATCACAACGCAAACTCCACGTTTGTCTTTCATTTCTAAATACGAAAGCAATCACGAACGTCAACTGTAAAATTCTGCTCATAGCATTTGCGCCACCAAATGTCACCAAATTAGATGAACAAATGTGATGTCCGCGTGTCACACATTCTCGACGATTGGTCACACTACGCTCTATGAATACAGACGGCCATTTTCTGAGTTCAGGCTCTAGTATTAGCTGGTTATGTGGAAAATAATTTAATAAGAGGAATTAATCAATGGTTATTTCTAATCTGTCTTGTCTTGTCTGTCTGCCTATGTGTGCTGGTATTACCCAGTAACTTGACATTGACATTGATGGATCAATAATATCATGATAATAAAATCGTAAAACAGAGGCCATTTTTTTTGTTTTTCATTACATAATTCAAATTTTTTTTAGCATATGCTATCATATTTTTCAACATAGTTGCTCATAAAGTGGCTATCGTACACCGCTTTTAGGTTCAGAATGCAATGTGTTAAACAAGCGTCCTTTTTTTACATTACCGCACTCGTGTTTAACATTGAATTTTTTTTTCTTTCATCTGCTTAAAGTGTTTTTAATGATAAATAGAAGGAATTCAATCAACTAAAGAAATACCTAAAAAATATTCCACTGAGCTGCGCAGTTTTTACTTATTTATTTATGTAATTCAAATAAATTCAAAATTTAATGATCATTTGATACAACCAACATAAACCTCATCACTTTTTTTACCCTTATTTGTTGCCGCGATCCGCTATTGTCATTTACCAACAAATCTGCTTCTTACCGTGCCTTAAACAGACCATAAAATAGAAAAGGATATCCATTTAATTTTAATACCACAGTAATTGACGATTACAATGTTTTTTATCGGATTTTATGATTAAGTTTATTAGCAATCGTTAAATTAAATATTATCGTACTCTTACGATTATAAGAAAGCTAGCAACTGACTTTTACAACACCATTTCGCTTTGGAAACGGTGAAGGAAAACATCGTGAGAAAACCGGCATGTCCTAGAACCAAAAATTCGAAGACATGTGACATCTACCAACCCGCACTGAGCCCGCGTGGTGGATTACGGCTCACTACCTCTCATAGAGAGGAGGCCTGTGTCCCAGCAGTGGGAACGTAATAGGCTGATTATGCTAAGGATTTAGTTCATAATTAAGGCACCAATGTTTTATGACTTTACTAAATGCTAGCAGAAACTTCAGAAGGGACATAAGTGCAACGATTTTACATTATTACATTTTACTTTTCTACTTTTAATTCTTGCTAAAAAAAACGTGTTGAGTCCCCGTCAGAAACGAAGTTCCTTACGCTTTTTCTTGTGATTGACTTCACCATCGGCTACAGCACCCTGGAAAACCATGAAAACGAAACTCATGAAAAAAAAAGAATCTTTTTTTTTAAGTAGGTAGGTACTGCAATCGTAAGCTGCGTTCAAGTCAACTTCGACTAATAGGTTCTAAATATTTGCTGGTACCATCCAAGAGTGTGGATACTGGAATGTTAGGTCAGCAAACCTTGGACTACCAGCCACCTTGCAGACTGGTTAGTGGCTAATATATTTATCGCTGCATGAACATATCAATTCTAATACGATGAAGTCCACAATAGACCCTGTTGTCAAAAATAGGCCGGTTTTATTCTTATAAGACACATAGTCCCCTAGGGATATAGAATGAACACTCACGGATTCAAAGTTTCTGAACTTGAAATGCCGGTGAAACTATACCCCTATCGGTTTTATGTAAATATGCGGACACTTCATGAAAAATAAGGGTTAAGTAGCAAAAAGAACTGTAAAACCGGAAAATAATTATATATTTTTATCGGTGAAGAAAAACATCGCGATGAAACGTTAATAGTGAATATAAATAAGTCTGTAATCGCTGTCCCGTCTTGAGCAAGCTTGGTGATCAATGCTCGTTCCTCTTTTGTATGAGAAAGGCTTTTGTCTTCTGGCTTGTGACATTGGGCATTGGTACAATAATAGCCTTATTATCTCATTTCAATAAAATACCTAAAACGCGATTACTACGTTTGTAAATGGTTAAACAATTCACAAATAAATTTATTAGGTAAGTACATAAAACAAACTAGTGTTCCAATAGTTAGATCCCTTAAAATTCTTTAGAAGCCCTTGGTTTCCAGGCAGTTTTTCTAGCTTATAATCTTTCCATACGTTTTTGTAACGACTCCTTCAACACTAACCCTATCCAGGCCATTAGCTCCTCACAATCCCAAAATTCAACACAACGACCTTTCGCATGAACAAGTTTTTCAACTAAAATAATGAGTTAGAGTATTTGAGTAATACTAATATCACACAGTGTTGAACCTCACATACTTAACTCAGGTATTTGGGTTTACACGAGACTTGATTAAAATAATAATTGCTTACCTGCTAGGGTCCGCTAGATGCTATCATTATGGCGCTACCCCAAATATAGTACATACTAATTCCATGCGCTACCCTAAATATTTTGACGCGAGCTGTTATTCGTGGCTACGGTTCACAGCACTGAGCCTGAATTTGTGAATGAAGTTGGTACATTCTTTGGGAACACAGCCCTATGAGAGGAGAAAATATTTGATTTCATTAAGGATTTTCGTGGTTTGTTAATGAGATTTTGAATTGAGACGCGACGGTTTATATTTTTTACATTATGTACGTTCCTAAAATTATGAAAGGAAAAAGCTCTGTCCTTCATATCCATCATTCGTTGAAATTCTACACACACCAGAGTATGCGCTCTCGTATCATAATATTTTTATTTCCACAAATAACATTTTCATTAATTTTGAGCCCGCCCGCCAGTCAGACGGACATTCCATTAAATCTTGCTCAAATACGCAAAATGAAGGCAAGAGGCAAAAACGATTGTTCCAAAGGGACAACCCTCGAAACGCCCTTCATTGGAGTGCATGCAAATTGATATCTCTCTGGCAACGCGACAAAGTCGAGTGCTGCGACCTCTGTATACACTTACCCACACTTACACTGAATTCGTTAGGGAAATTATAAAGCACAGCCGTTTGGACATACTGATTTTTAGTGACATTGTTTTACTGAGGGGCTCGTGGTTAAAAAATAACAACCGCACGGGTCGATCTTCCAAATTCAAAGTCAAAGTCAAAAGTTTATTACAAAGTTTATCGTATGTCGAGGTCGGTTCGTGGATGGGTAACCATTCATCACAGGCACGGAAAGCACGTCAAGCCGTCTCTTCCGGCTGTCCTCCGTTGGTATTTTTCAGTTATTGTTGGTAGTTTTCTGACTAACGACGCCTGATACTCTGACAACCAGGCTTGCCAAGAAGTGTCGTGTTACATTGTAGAACTCATGACGGGCAGTCGTTTAATGTACTCAACTGCATGTGGGGTTTTCTGGAAGCCGGTTCCAACCTGGTTGAGAAAAAGGCAAGACAAATAGTGATTGATTTAGTTTGGAGAAAGAATAATAACAACTGCAAATATCGTTTGATCGATTGTTTGTTTAATAATTATGGTTATGTACTTAGGAGCGTTCATCGTGATTATTTTAAGTTTAAATCAAATAAAAAAAAATTGTTCAGCCAAGAACGTTGTTCGTTGGCATTTATGAGTTTGTTTGCTATTTTTTTTTCAGTTATTATGGTGTTTACTCATAAAAAAATACATAATAATTGTCAATTATTTTCTACTATTGGTGTACGAGTGCTTGGCTGAAAAAAAAATCGTTGATTTAAACTAAAAAATAAAAATCACGAAATACCACCAGAAATACGTCGTTGCCAGCCCGCTCTGGAGGAACGCTCTTAAATACCTGCCAAAAAAATAAAATTACTACGACGGAAAAATATCTGGAACTGAAGTCTGTTTTCAGGTATTTTCATTTTTCTCCCCATCAAGTACCTGTCCATTTCTAAACATAGGCGTCCCTGTAGACCTCTAGGTACAAAGAAAATTCGTAAGTAGGTAATGGATTGGTTTGAAGTCTATTTTTATATCCCTTATTATTTACGTTTTTTCACGTATTGGTACAGGATAATGTGAAAATACTGTTGATATTCACAAAGGTAGTTAACATAACATCACGCCTGTATAGAAGGGCTAGGCAGAGGTCGTCCTATTTTACACTTTTTGACAGATATGTGAAAGTTAGATACAATTTGAAATTACTACCCCGTCGTAACACATTTTTTAACTGGCTCGCTAGAAAACTTTAATCTTTTGCCAAGGTAATACTCTACTACTAGCTACATAAATTATATTCAATGATGAAAGTTCTACTATCACAGAGAACTTGGCTAAAAACAGCAACTTAGATAATTTGGGCGTCAAAATTTTTGTTTTCAAAACCTATTCTGTTTGACGCCTTCTGCGAAGAGCTGACGTTAAAAAATATAATTTGCTTTGCTCAAACTTCGTAGAACAAATAGAATTTACGAAGAGTTAGTTTCCTTGAAGTCAATAGCATTAGATGTTATTATGAAATCTCGGTGACAGGCTCATGTTTATTATAACGAGAAGTTCTTATAACATCTAACTCTATTTATTCGCAGTGTGTATGTATGGCACTGTCTTCATTCTGTGTAAAGATCTCTCTACTACAAGACATTTCTAGGATTCCGTTCGGTAAGTGCGAATAGAAGTTACAAAATTATTTTCACCAATTTTTATCGACTAACGCGGAACTGTTTACAGCTCACAGAAGTGGTCGAAACTGAATCGAAATTGTTAAGTGGCGACCTAAATCAGATCTATTAGTCTGATGTGTTGACAGGCATTGGTCCCCTGATATTAGGCGCCTATGGGCTATATGTTCGTTGTCCTATTCGCATGTTGAATTGGTAAAGTAGCAAAAGATTTTTGGCTGTACGTCATCATCATTTCAGCCGCAACACGTCCACTTCTAGACAAAGGTCTCCACCAAAAGTCGCCTCACCAACCGGTCCTGTGCTTCTCGCATCCAACGGATTCTCCCGACCTACACCAGGTCATCGGACCTATTGTGCGCGTTTATAATTTCTAACCTTATGAAATTATCGTCGATGCTCCCGTCCATAAAATTTATTTAAATACTTGCACGTTATAACGTTATCGTGGATTGCAATTTACAAGTTTTTCTTATATTTCCATAAATTCTACTTCCCTGTGTTATCTGTATTCCGAAATGTGGACGTGGTGGTTAAAAGTTATAAACTACTACACTAGAAATAGTATCAGAACATACTTTTTATTAACTTTCACCATTTATGTGTAATACAACAGAAATCCCTTTCACAAAAGCGTTCATAATGTTTTAGTTGTGCTAAGTGTGAGGAACAGAAATAGTTGAAGCAAGTTTTGGAATTATTTCTATTAAACTACCGACACAACAATCTTGGCTCCACCTTCAACCTAGCTCAATCTCGCATAAACTTAACTATAATAACATGAATACAGCTTAGTTAATAAACTGATAACTAAATAATGTTTGCCCCACTTGTAAATTAAGTAGCACACTCAAAATTAATTTAGGCTGTAGGTAACTACATATTTGGGCTAGTAAACGCTTCAGCGTTGGTTTTATTAATTTCTAAATCCATTTAGTTATTTACATTATTGGAACTAGGTGTAGGTATATTACACACACATACACATAACATCACGCCTGTAATCCCAGAAGGTTTAGGCAGTGGTGTACCTATAGTACACCCAAATTTCGCCAGTTATGCTTAAGTCACATGTAATAGGAGGCGAGCCTATTACCATCGACCGGGCACAAATCCAGACCCCGGGCTGCTACTGAGAAGTTTTACATAGAAAAACCCAATAACACTTTTCCTGACGTGGGAATCGAACCCAGGACCTCATACTCAGCAGCAGCTCTTGTGATCACTAGACCAACGAGTCACTCGAGTCGAGGTGTATATTATTATATCAAATATTGTTTATCAAAACGAAGGTTTACATTTGTTGGGCACTTTAAACTCAAATTTAACAACATCTATCCAGTCAATAGCGATATGATATTTTTGTTTTATACTTATTTTATACGGAAACGTGCTTTTTTTTTTCTAATATTTTAATTAAAACCTCGATAAAAATCTAAACTACATAATGTACCACTGCCAACAATTTAATATGTTATAATAAAGTTTAACAGCAGCCAGTTTTCATACTAGCCGTTAGGCGTTCGTAAAGGTTATTCTCACATAATGAAATAGCCGCTAAAGGCTGAAGGCAATGTGGACAATTTTAGTGTAGCTTATTAAAGCATAATGCTGATGGAATTTCGTTGTCACGGACCTTTGCCCGCTTCGGACGTGCCTGGCGAAGTTCGAGTTTCGATGATAAATTAATTGTGGGCTAATATGACTGTGTTGGCATAGTTGAGTAATGAGAGAAATTTATAATTATTTGTGAGGTTTACTTTTTAATTTTCTAGCGTATGAAAGGTGTATATAGCTGCACCGTTTCTATAGGTACACTCTGCTGCAGCCACAATGATTGGGGATTTAGTTACCCCAAAACTCCAAATGCCAGTTGCACGGACGAAAAGACACCATCTGTCGACACGAAAAGAAGAATCTGTTTCCATATCGTATACCGATTTGATTTTATATTGTTTGAGCTCAGTAGTTGACACGGATAGGTACAGCTTAATTACAACATACTATAAATGCTATTCAATTACCATCTCACCGTGAAAACTTAGGTGAAGTGAGCGTGGAGTGAGCTGTCGGGGTCACTGATGCTACAGATTGACCAAGCCGGGATGACACTGACAGGTCACTCCACGCAAGTCTTCACGGTGAGATTTTTACAGAATGACATGCAGATCACTTTGACACAGCATTTAGTTTTTTTAGAAAATAATAATCATTTAGTACGAACCTAAAAATACTAATAATTAAATACATTTATTATACACTAGTCCCACAGCAGCCAAAAAAAAAAACTAATAAAGGCATTAAGTTTCCGAGCGCGTCCCAATCTTTTTGTGATCAGTTTGCTTTGTATTTAAATCTGACATCCTGCAATACTGTATCCGCCTTTGTAGGCAAAAAATACAATATATAGGTATTTCTACCAAATGGTGTAAAAATTCTTCGATTTACAAATTCATAGGTTAATAAATAACGACCATATAAAATATTATGCTTTGATAATATCGTAACAGTTTACTATTACTACCTACTTAAATAAAGGTCACTGACCCAATGCCTATAAACACAGTGCCCTATTTCTCACTCATAACATTTTGAACTTGAGAAAGGAAAAGCTCCGTATTTCGTTTTTATTTGCTTGAAAGTCATAGCAGCAAATGCTACATTTTATTTTACCTGTAAAAATATATATGTTGAAGCTAAATATTAGCGTGCAACGCTGCGCTTTTTGTTTTGCAATATATTTGACAGCTTATCTGACAGTTGTTTTTTTTTTATGGTTCCATTTTGAACACAGATAAAAGAATTGCCGCTTCAACGTGCAAAATAACGCACATTTTGTGACTCGTCATTGTCAATACCGAACATTTAGATAACACTTTCGAAAAGGATTATAAAAATTATTTTACTGAATAAAAAGTTGTCTCAAGAGACAGGCGAGTCCTCGGTTAAGTCAATTTAATTAACATTGTAATCCCGATGAAAAAAGTCCAGACCGTAGTTTCCCGTCTGGAATTCCGTCCCGATATTCCTCTTAAAATTGGGACGACGCGGTCCATTTATAAATTAAAAACACGAACTGCAACTACAAGCAATAAAGTTATTAAGTAGAGCTGTAGTCGACAGAAAAAACGAGTTTATAACTGCACAGAAGTTTGTAAACGCAAGCCAAAAAACATTAGCGAAATATACAGTCGGGAACGTAGTGTTGCTTTGTAAATATCGCTTGGTTGCGGAGAAGTTAAATTGTATCTCATTGTTGGTGGACATTAAGTACAGATTGTAAATCTCCCGGTGTCCTGCGCTGCCGGTTTCGACGGGACACGGTGCGGCGTGCATGTGGCGATGTGGCCGATATGTCTGTGAATTCGTTTGCGAATTTTCACACTGCTCTGTTTTTAGTTTAGTGTTGGGTTTAAGTCAAAATTATTTGGAAGGACATTTTTATAGTATGATGCTCTTTTCTTTATCAGCATTTTTTTTTTTACTTTGTAGTGTCAACTTTATGGAAAAACATTTGTGTAGTTTGACTTTTTCTTTACAGCGTTTCTCAAAGAAGGCATTTTCAATATTCTACGACCATGTTACGACATTATCATTTTAACAGAAACCTGGTTGACTCCAGACATCTCCGATAACGAGTTTATTGATCCTCGTTACATAGTTTTCAGACACGATCGTGATCGAACTATTTCCAATAAAAAAGATGGCGGTGGCGTGCTGATAGCGGTCTCCAAAGAACTAAAACCAACTAGTCTGAATCTGTCACCCCCATTAATTCTACCAGAACATAAAATAATAAAAATTCCCTCTTATAATTATAAATACCTACTTGTATGTGCTACTTATATACCCCCTAGCGCCACGGATGATATGTATGTGGACTTTATCAATTCCCTGTCTAATTTGGTAGATGACCCCGGCATAGAAAACATTATTTTTACGGGTGATTTTAACATACCTACGCTGAACTGGATTAGTACAAATTCGTATATGACCTGTGCCTCTGATGGGAAATATTCAAATACAGGCCGACATCTGTTAAACTTTTGCTCACATTTAGACTTGAATCAATTTAATACACTTACTAACTCTAATGGGCGGATTTTAGATCTCTTCTTCTGCAATACACATGCTGTTGCTCATAACCCTAGCATCCTTTACAAGCCTTTACAAACCTTTTACAAAACCAACGCAAATATCTAAACATAAAAATTTTAAACTAAATTATTACAAATCGAATTATTCTAATATCAATACTGACATTGAAACCGTAGATTGGAACAACTTACTTGACGATCTGCCCCCCGATCGGGCAGTTGCAATCTTTTATGAAAAGATCTATAAATTCATTAAATTGCATACCCCCACTCACAAGCCTAAAAGTCTGAAATACCCATGTTGGTTCACTAAATCTCTTTTGCACATATTCAAAAATAAAACTCGCGCATGGGTTAAGTGGAAAAAATTCGCAAACACTAAAGACTACGCATTATTTTCTATTTATAGAACAAAATTCAACAAGGAGGCGGACGAATGTCTAAAAAAATATATGAACGGTGTGGAGGATAGTGTGGTCAAAAATGTTAAGGCCTTTTGGTCATATGTTTCTAGTCGTAACTCCACTAATAGTATTCCAGCTACAGTTCACTATCTCCAACAGTCCTCAGATGACCCTGTTGCCGCTTGTAATTTCTTCTCTAATTTTTTCCAATCAGTATATGAACCATCTTCTTTTGATCATACTTCATGGGTGCCACCACCCGCCAATCCTGATAGTGATATAAATATTAGTAATCTGCACTTTTCATTGCAAAAAATACGAAAGGAACTACAATCACTGGATCCTTCGAAAGGACCTGGGCCAGATGGTATCCCTTCAATCTTCTTAAAAAGCACAAGTGACACACTGTGTTACCCTCTTTTCATAATATTTAATAAATGCCTTTTCTGTGGGGTTTTCCCCGATGTATGGAAACAAGCGAACATTGTTCCAGTTCATAAATGTGGCTCTAAGAGTGATGTTTCTACATATCGCCCAATCTCTTTGTTGTCAGGGCTATCAAAACTTTTCGAAAGACTAGTGCACAATGAGATTTACCCTACTCTTCATAGCATCTTAATAAAAGACCAACACGGGTTCGTTAAGGGTAGGTCCTGTGTAAGTAACCTCCTGGTTTTTACAAAGTATCTATTTGAAGGCATTGACGCTGGGCAGCAAATTGATGTGGTATATACTGACTTCCAAAAGGCCTTCGATAAGGTCGATCACAGACTACTTCTTGACAAAATTGCATTCAATGGTATTAGGGGAAATTTATTGCGCTGGTTTGTATCATACGTCACCAATAGGACCCAGAAAGTTGTCGTTAATGGTTTTGAGTCTCTCATGGTCACAGTCTCTTCCGGAGTTCCTCAAGGCTCAATTTTGGGGCCCCTTCTTGTTCATTTTATTCATCAACGACGTAAAAGACTGCTTTAAAAATTGTAAGTTCCTCCTGTATGCAGACGATTTGAAGATTTACAAAAATATCAGTCATCTTTCCGACTGTTTAGGATTTGAGGATGACCTTGACCGTTTTCTGAACTACTGTTCTGTTAACAAACTATACTTAAGTATATCAAAATGTCACAGCATTTTGTTTACAAAGAAGAAAAATGTGACGAAATTCAACTATTCTCTCAGAAACACTCCACTGAACAAAGTTAATTCTGTTCGTAATCTAGGCGTTCAGTTAAACTCAAAGCTCCACCTTGATGCTCATATCGACAACATAGTCAATAAAGCATATAAAATGTTTGGTTTTGTAATGAGATCATCAAGAGAATTCCACCGTCCCTCTACCTACTTATACCTATATAAGTCAATAATACGACCGCAATTGGAATACGCAGTTCCTATTTGGAACCCTTACTATAAAAAGTATATTGACATTATTGATTTGGTCCAACGCAAATTCCTACGTGCAATGCACTATAGATGCTTTAAAAAGAAAATATCTTATCATCTAATACTTCAAAAATACGATCTTATTACTCTAAAATCTAGACGCACCCTACTTGAGATGATGACCCTATTTAATATATGTCGTAATAAATTCGACTGTACTGATCTTGTGAACAGTTTGTGCTACCTGATCCCTCGTCCCGTACATGTTCGGGAAGTTCGCTCTAGACACTTGTTTGCAACTACTTTCTGTAGAACCAATTCAGGCGTACGCTCACCGCTGCATCGATTAGTTGACACCTACAATGGGCAGTTTGGCTCAACCGATATCATGTTTCTCAGCAAAACTGTATTTAGAAAACAAATTGTTAATATTTTAAGTGATCAGAACCGTAATAATTAAGTAAAGTTTACTTTTATTCCCTTTTTTTTATATTGTTCTTACTAACTATTAGATCTGTTTTTTAATATGTGGATAACGTTGTGAGTAGTGTGTTTGACACTCCTATTAACATCTGATCTATATATACCTATTAGTACACTGCTGTTTGTTGTCCCTATGTGAATAAATAAATAAATGTATTTCAAGAAACCATATATCATACCGTGAAATGTAATCTTTCGAAAATAATCATTATTCACCTTAGGCATACTAAAGTAAAAGACTATAATATGACTATGAGAACGTAACTATGACCTTGAACAAAAATAATATTATAACTCCTCACAAAAGTCTAAAGAAAATATACAAAAACATTCAATAAAACTTACGACACGCGCTGTTGAATGAACTTTATAAATACCCCTCTATAATGGAAAATGTAATAAGAAATCGTAATTTATTTCTTATTGAAATGAGGATAATAGACGCCCAGCCGCCCTGAGAAGTACTCAAATTGTTCCCCGCAGAGAGAGCACCCCAAATCATGATATTAACATTATAATCCAATTTGCGGAACGAAGCGAGTTAAAACTCATTAACGAAGTTCTTGCATTATTGCATCTAACGTTAGATTTACGGAACGTCTAATTTCTGTCTCTGAAATGCATTTTATATCACCCGGACGTCACTTAAACAACTTCGAATCTCTTCGGGGTGGGCTAATCAGATTTCCTGCTTCCTATTAATGTCAGACCTAAATTGAATAAGTGTTGCAATTGAAAATTCAAGTAAAATCATCGTTTGAATATGTATGAAGAAAATGGCGGTACAATAACAAAACTACGGGAGCTTTACAAAATTTTTCCTTAGAGTTTGTAGAATGCGGTATAAAAAAATACTCAGGTCTTTCGGTTATAATGGCTCGCACTCTAAACGGAGCGAATTACGTTTTTTTTTCTGGGCTCGCCTTTTTATGGTAATTTAAGTCTCTCGCTAGGTCGGCTAGAATATAAAATTTAGTTGATCATATCTTTCTTATTATTTCGAATTGGCTTTGTTCCTGGAAAATTAGGGGAACTGAATTGCAGTGTTATATTTGATAAAACGTAGGTCAAAGTTTTATATATGTATAACAAGATTTTACCCGCGGCTTCGCTCACATGTAAAAGTACCGTGTTAATCCATCTTATAATCTATCTGTGTACCTCATCCACATTGTTTCGTCGTTTTTGCCAATCCGGAATAGCAGACAAACGGACAAAAATCTAAAAACTATATATTCTGCATCAGACTTGCTCATACACCTCAAAAATATTCTATGAACAGTTTTGACTTCTTTACTATTTTATTTAACTTATTGTTGGTCTAGTGGTCGTAAGCGATATTGCTGAGCATGAAGTCCTGGGTTCGATTCCCAGATCAGATAAAGCTTTCTGGTCAGAGGATCCTCCCTTTCCCATTAGTCCCGCCCCCCCCCCCCCGCCGTGACGTTGTTGTAAGAAGACGTGCTACCAGAACTCTCTGAACAATTAAATCATAATACAACAAAAAAGTGCTTCATAATGCAATATAAACCTACGTTACCAAAGTTCAGTGTAACAGTGGCAGCCCTGTGAAAAAACTATTGTTAAATACCAAGTGCAACATATTCAAAAAATCAAAATTAATATCCAAACGGCCATATAATTCTAAATTTTTTATCCAATTTGAACTTTGGACTCGTCAGTGAACACAAAAGAAACTGTTGGAGCGCTAATCACGTTATACCTACCATAACAGTTCGCCCAAGACAATACCGGCTACCAATTTACTTTCGAAGTACAAGTGTCAATATAGCGCCGTGGCGTAAGGCCTCGGATCGGACGTAGAGAGTCACTAGTTCAGACCCCCGCATAAAATTGAATTTTTCGATTTTTAAATTTTATTTAAATCACTTTTAAAAAAACATTATTAAAAAATGCCCGTAAACCGAACACCACCAGTGTCACCTGCTGTATTAAAGCAGTTGCCTCCAGTCCACCACCAATGTGAGCCAAACATAAGTACTGCGGAAATAAATGAAGTCTCCGATGCATCAAACGTTACCTGTCGTAATAAAAGGAAACGCGATGACCAAGACTATCTACTCGATTATAATCATTTCAAAGATGAACTATCTGGGGTAATCAAAGATCTTAAAAAGGAACAAAAGGTATTCTACTCTAACATGGAATCGACGCTGTTGGAAATAAAAAACCAGTACAGCAAACTACAAGACTCAGTCGATTTTACTGCACAAAAATATGATGAAATGCTGAACAAAATGAAACAATACGAAGTCGAGAAGAAGGAAAATCGAGACTATATCAGGAAACTGGAAGACAGGGTAGATCAACTTGAAAAGCAATCGAAAATAACAACTATAGAAATAAAAAACATCCCTAAAATAGAGAGTGAATCAAAATTGGATCTGGTTAAAATTATTACAAATGTTGGTACCACTCTAGACACCACAGTTGCTGAATCAGATATTAAGGACGTTTACAGGATAACCTCAAGCAATTCTATGAATAACACCATCATAGTTGACTTCACTACAGTGTTACTTAAAACGAAGACACTGAAATCGGTCAGAAACTTTAACAAAAATAATAAAAGCTGTAACTTGAATAGAACACATCTACGAGTCCCCGGTCCAAAGGTACCCGTTTACATATCGGACAATCTCCCCCCAAAAGCTCGATAGTTGTTCTTCCTATCAAGAGAGTTCGCCTCCCAACATAAATACAAACATTGTTGGGCAGCCTTTGGTAAAGTTTACCTTCGCAAGGAAGACGGCGCACAACGCATCACTGTTAACTCTGAATTGGATTTTGCTAAAATTATTGAAAAATTACTATCTGGCCAATATTCCATAGCAGTAAAGCCCTGCATGTACCTTTATTACTTTTTTGGATTGTTATTTTATATGTATCAGTAAACTTTTTATATCTTTAAAACACCTACATATACAAGCAAACAATTACACATTAACCATTTCACACACAATTACACATTTTTTTCACTTGATGTTTGGGAATTCCATGATACGGGATGTAAATTAGAAAAGTATGATATAATTTTCCTTATCATAGCGGTCGCTTGCCTACTGAGATTCGTGGGAGAGCGATCGTTCGTGTCATGTCTCTCTGATTTGAATCGCTATGCACAATATTCTCTGCCTCTGTCTTTTAACCGTTCTCTTCGACCATTCTAATTTAATAAACAATGACATTGACCACCTTTCAATCGCTGACTCTACTATATGTAACCTGGCCGATTGCTTGGACCTCATCCCGAATAACGAAAAACGTCTCAAAATTATGAATCAAAACATAAGAATCATAAATTGCAACATGCCAGGTTTTAATGTCCTGTTGGCACAATCGAGAATTTCGTGAGACCTGATAATTCTCACGGGATGCTGGTTACTGCATACCTCAAATCCTCCGGTATTAAATGGCTGTAACTATTACTCAACTAACAAAAATAAAACACAAAACGAAGGTGTAGTTGTTTATATAAAAACTGGTATACATGTTCTCGAACCTGAATTTCATGACGCAAATTGTCTAACAATACAAATTAATAATGACACCGTTGTTTTTGCTATTTATCGCCCACCATCATTTAACAATATATCAAACTTTCTGCAATCCCTAAATGAAATATTAATTAACTATTCTTCTTGTAGAAACATTATTCTCACCGGTGACATAAATATAGATATTAGTACTTCAAATCACGATCGAAATGCCTCAGCTTACCTCGATCTGACATCGTTTACCGGCTTGCTACCAGCTCACGTTATTCCTACAAACGGGAAAACATGTCTAGATCACGTCATTCTTAAAACAAAATTGCCCGCAAAAGTTTTTATAGCTCAAACAACCCTCACAGACCATTATACTGTCATCCTTTCGTTGAATCAATGTTTTCCTAGACACTTGAAACAAAGGATCTCACGGACAGATTCAGTTGGAGTACTTTCCGACTTAAATAAAGCAAATTTTCAACCAATTCTCGAGGCGAATGATGCAAACGTAGCAGCTGAAAAACTGGTTGACATTCTCAAAAATGTAGTAGAGTCCAACACTAAAATAATTACCGTCTCCTCGCGGAAAACAATTATTATACCCTGGATAACTCCGGGTCTCTTAACAGAGACAATCTAAATAAAAATCAAATAAAGATCCTGATAATTTAATACTAAAGACAACATACGTAAGGTATCGAAACTATTGTAACAAATTATTGAAAAAAGTTAAAAGGGAATTTGAAAGAGAAGAAGTCAAAAAGGCGGGAAAGGACAACCACCGCCTCTGGAAAATAATAAATAAAGTTTCGAATAGATCAAGACCCAAAACATCACCGACTGAGTTAATACGCCCGCAGGATCAGCCAGTTCATTGCTTAAACAAAGTAAACCACTTTTTTGCCAGTAATGGCTCAACCCTGGCCAGTAAAATAACCGCCCAACAGCAGGGTCATGATGATTCCCCGACTTGTACCCACCTACCAACCACTGCCAATTCCATGGTTATCCTGCCTACTGATGAAGATGAGGTAGCTTCCATTGTTTCCTCTCTCAAGCGCGACTGCGCCGTGGGCTGTGACAACATTTCGTCAAACCTTCTCATTGCACATAAGAATCTTTTAGTACCATCGATTACACATGTCTGCAACTTGGCGATAGAATCTGGTACCTTTCCACTTGCGTTTAAAAAGGCACTTATCCATCCAATTCACAAGAGTGGGGACCGACACTGTGTTAATAATTATAGACCCATAGCAATTCCGCCTGCCTTATCAAAAATTCTGGAACGGCTATTGAACAACAGGTTAGTGAAATATCTAGAATCAAATAACCTGCTGTCCCAGTTTCAGTTCGGTTTTCGTGCAGGGAAATCGACAGGAATGGCAGTGCACGAATTGACAAACTTTATTGTTTCTAACATGGATGATAGAAAGAAGTCGTTAGCCATCTTTTTAGACCTAGCAAAAGCCTTTGATACAGTGTCGGTCCCGATCTTGCTTCGTAAGCTTGAAAACCTCGGCATACGTGGAAGTCACTTTTCAAAGATTACTTAACTAACCGCACACAATTTGTTAAAATTGATAACCACTTTAGTGATACTCTTCCCGTAGCTTTTGGAGTACCTCAGGGTAGCATCCTTGGGCCCACATTATTCCTGGTGTATATTAACGACCTCTGCGATCTCTCCCTTAAAAATGGTCGTATTATTACCTTTGCGGATGACACTGTGCTTCTTTTCAGTGCAGACTCATGGAAAGAGGTTCATAACTACGCTCAGGTTGGGTTTAATGCTGTGAATGATTGGCTGAGAACCAATATACTCACCTTAAACACCACTAAAACCAAGTATGTTGCATTTTCTCTGAGAGACAGTCCGCAGTCATCTCTCCAACCATTCTACATCGTCGCTCACGCATGTTTATCCCCCCATAACGGTGATTGCTCTTGTCCGAAATTGCAGAGAGTAAACTATATTAAATACTTGGGTATCACCTTAGACTCTAAATTAAACTTTGCGGAACATATAAATTGTCTGACTGGCAAAATACGGAAATTTATCTATGTGGTTAGGAATCTTCGGTCGATCCTAAACTCCAAGCAACTACTATCTGATTATTGTGTTTTGTGCCAATCGCTCCTGACGTACTGCATCACTTCATGGGGTGGAACGTTTAAAACTAACCTTTTAGCACTGGAGAGGGCTCAAAGGGCAGTCCATAAAGTTGCACTATTTCTTCCTTTCCGTCATCCCACTGTAGAAGTTTATAAGTCTGCTAAAGTCCTCTCAATTCGTCAGCTTTTTGTTCTCCATGTGGCTTTGAAACAACGATCTCTTATTCCTTTTGTAAATACCGATAATAATTACGATATGAGAAGAAGAAGAAGGAATATATGCCAGCCTAAATCAGTAAAATCCAAATTTGCCCGAAATTTCTTTTCTTTTCTTGGCCCATTTCTATATAACAGACTAAATCATTTACTCTCTATTCATAACCTAAACAAAGCAGTTTTTAAAAGGAAAATAACTGACTGGCTTATCACATTAGATTATACACAAATTGAAGATCTTTTTAAAACTATATCTTGACATAAAATTGACAAAAATCCCTTCGCAAAACACACATCCAAGCACCCCAAACCACGCACACACTCACTCCACATCTCACACACTCACCAACACGCTTTCACACACATTCACATACATCCTCCCTTGCATGTATTCTTAATTAAATAATTAATAAATTACTTTATTTCAATAATTTTATAAATCATGTTTAATGAGGAGTTTTGCAATATTATAATGTGTTATGTTTTTATTTCTATATGATATACGAATCAGATCGTGTCCATTGCAACGAAAATAATGTGAAACTTTGTTATGGGGGCCTGGTAACCCGACATACAGGTTTTGTAAAAAACTTAGTTGAGGCACCAGTCTTCCACAAATAACTATGAAACTGTGTCTGTAGACTATTAAATACCATATCTGTAATTTGTGGAAAGAAAGAAATAATAATAATAATTATTATTATTATAGAGTATGAGTGAAACTGACACCCTGTTCCTCATATGTCTATACTGGTGACCCCGAGTACACCTCGTGCCTCTCCGTATACCTACTTCAGCGTGAAGTCATCATCATCACTTTCCCAAGCTTTAGAGCGGCGAGTCACACAGCCAGCCAGCAACCACGGCTTCAACGGGTATCCTGACCACCAGCATGCAGCGCGAGCGCATACCTGGTTATCACCCTCAGCCTCATTCAGCAACCTTGGAACAGCACACTGCACTTTCGCCCGGTCCACAAGCAGAGTCCATAAACCCTCTCCTGGTCAACGCCAGTATTAAGCCACAATACGTCGCTGTACCACATTCGAGTCACTGGAGCATTACCCAACGCCACCCCTACAATCTTCGCAGACAGTTCCAACTCACTGGCACTGGCAAGCATCGCAAGATACAACACCGATCAATTCCCACCTAAGGTCTCCGGAGGGGAGCGGTGTGGCGGCACATGCGAACTATATACCACACTGTTGTCACGCAAAATCCTGCATCGCGCAAGCTGAGTTTACCGCGCAAGTAGCATAGTTACAACGTCCCGACTTCAATCGTCGGACAGTTGCCTACCCGACAACAAGACCGTCTGTTGGGATCCTTTCTTTTCCACAGAGTATGAGTGAACTTTACACCCTGCTCCTCATACCTGTATATTGTAACAAAAGGTACACCTCTGCCTATCCCTTCGTGGATTACAGGCATGTTGTGTTAAGAAATAAGTTAAAAGTTTTTGTTTTAAATTACTGTAAGCCATTTGCCACACAGCATAAGAGAAATACAAATTCTAAGACCCACGTTCACATGCAGTCGTTAACTGGTTCATAAAGAGTTTACGATTGTGATAATTTGTGACGGTACGTATGTGCCTACGCCCTAGATATTTTTAGGGCTAAAATAACGTAAGCATAGAAGTCTTAGGAATTAAAGGCTCCTTCAAACAGATGCGACACAAAGGCACCGCGCGTCGCGTGATGACGGTTCTATTGAGTCGCACGCGATTCGCGTCGCGCCAGTCTGTTGAAGCCTTAACGTAGAAGGTTTTTCCTTGCTGTATAAAAACACTTGCTTAAATTTTGTTTTTTAAATCTTTATTTCTCCTTAAATGCATTTAAGTACTTTATTTAAATCTAATAATGGCCTAAGATAGTGTTTCAGAGCGAAAAACCCTGACTTCTAAACTAGGTTTATGTACCTGTATCTTAGAAGCCAAAAATGTATATATTAACTCACTGCAAGGCGTAGGCTTGCAGTGGGTCAAGCAGTGTGACAAGCAGTGGTGGCCCAGTGGTATCGGCCGCGACTTACGAGTTGTAGGTCGTAGGTTCGTACCCAGACAGGCGCATTACTTTGTGTAAATTATTTCATCACCACTGCTCTCAAAACGGTGAAGGATAACATCGTAAGGAAACCGGCATGTCTGAGAACCAAAAAATTCGAAGACAAGTGACATCTACCAACCCGCACGAGGCCCGCGTGATTACGGCCCACTCCCTCTCACAGAGAGGAAGCCTGTGTCCCAGCAGTGGGAACATAATAGGCTGATTATGCTAAGTCGAAGGCTTCTTCTTTTACAAAGAAGAAAACGAGCATTGATCACCGTGCTTGCTCAAGATGTGTTGGTATTTCAGACGTTAATTTACTATACGTCCAGGTTTACTCAAGATGTTTCTCAATAATATCTAAGATAAACTCAGAAAGTACATATTTATGTATTTTGTAAAAGTCACATTGGTACTTGCTTGGATTTGAACGCACAACCTCACGGATGAGAGGCGAGGCCTTATCCACAGAGACACGGTAATAATATCATACAGTATTGTAACTCGGCCGTATCTTTAAAATAAATGCCTACAGCCGCGCGGTACGTAAACATGCGATAGGGCTGCCCGCCTCCAGCATTTTAATTACATTTGCCTACTTTGTGTTTCAATTTAGTTTTGTGATTGTAAATATACTTTGTATATTTCTTTGTATATTGATTGTATATAATCACATAAAATACTTTGTGAATTTTATAGGAAGTGTTCAATAAAAATGCGTGATGTTTTTGATTGTTTGATTTAATTAAAAAACCATGTTTATGTTTGAATAACAAATCGGTCTTTTAGATTTGCGACCGAAAAATATTTGCGCCTCGACTGAGACGTACGAAATGCTTTATTATTAAATTTTAAAGTATAAAAAATCCGCATTCTTATAAAAAGCTTAATTAAAAATTGTTTTGGGAAACATGGACTCCAGTCCTTACAAACAACAACACGCTACTCAACTAAAATGCAAAAAACAGCTGACGAATAATTTTAATAACTTTTTATCTCAGCTTATTAACGTCTCTATAAATAAGGTACCTACAACTCGCAATAACCCAAAACAAAAATTCTTTGGTCACCAATGCCAAGCTGAACAGCTGGCTACGAATGTTTTAAAATCACAACCCTCTCAAACATCTAAATATCCTGTGAATATTTCATGAGTCTAGCTATTGTTGTTGTTATTAATACCGAGAAAAAAACGGTTTCTAGTAGTATATGTTGATATAGCAGCAGCAGAAATACTTAATCTGAGAAAATTTCAACTATTACGGTCAAATTTATTCATACACACAGTACAATAAACAACTATTATTAATAATAAAGTCTTTACTTTGTCTTTACTTTGAATAATACAAACTAACAAAACAAAACACACATGCCTGAGGTTTTAACAAAAGCGTACCTACCGTTTCATGATTCATGAACTGCCTATACTCGTAACTACCTATTTCACTCGTCATCACTTTCCTTTACTCCATTCACTTTATGTATTAATCCAGACATCTTTATTTTCGGGAGATAAAAGGCAATACTTATCCATTAAAAAGACATAATTTATGTACCTCCACAAGTTAGTAAAATTATTTTATAGTCTTACCTTTCAGAGTTTACAGTAATCTAAAAAAAGTTATCTCTGGATGCGTTATTGACGGATTCATGTAACCATAAACAGCACAATATACTCGTCATATTGAATATGTACTTGAACTTAGTTTTAGTGTGAAAATCGCGCGGTTATTGTTAAAAGAACAGCACTCCGCCCCCTTTCGTCACTACGGCACATTCGAGACTGTACGCATGCCGCGCGCGTGCCTTGAGCGAGGCGCGTAGGCATATCTCGCGCTTCGTCCGTTTGTATGAAGTTGGAATACTGTATGATATTATTACCGTGACAGAGACATCACGACACGTACATCAAGCAAAATGTACACAAGCAATTTCCTTGTCTTTATTTAAAACTTTATGTTCCCAAAGCATGTTTACGACAACTTTATAATTTCTACAAAAATTATAATCCCTTTGAATCCCATGACCCGGTACAACTTCCCATAAATACTTACGATTTACATAAATAAGTTCACACATGTATCAAATATTATTAACACATTTTACACCTGCCTTCTCTAAAGTAGGCTTAGTAAAAGTTATATGAATCTTTACCTTCGTATTAAGTTTGGTATTAACCTAAAGGTATTTTAGAATTTATTTGTTTTTGTATTTATGTTTAACACGTCTTACACCAAAAAGTTCAGTATATATCCTATTTAAGAGCTCTAGACTAAGTTTTAATTTAGCTCAGTTCATAAATCTCTACTCCCTATCACGATATTGGGTATACCATGACAAACTTGTTAAGTTAAAAAGTTGTTTACCCAAAACGCCAATTGGCTGTACAGAAATCTTACCTTCGACGATTTTTGTCAGACCCAAAGAAAGCATTTCCCGAAAACCAGGACCACTCATTTCCCACTCATAGCATCGTGAATAGCGAAGGTCAAGAGCGTCCTCTTGTCTGCTGATGAAAACATTATCACAAGTTGTTTGAAAATCCGATTGAAACACGCACACAATTCGCAAATGCTCGAAGTATAGTGCCTTTGATATGCCGTCAGCCAATCAAGTGTGTTTATAATAGGTACAGGTAATATAAGAGTATAAGAGTAGGATAATATGTACCGCAGTCAGTTTTTAAGACATGATCGATTTGTAAAAGTGTCTGTACAAACCTACTTACAGAAATAAAATCAATTATATTTTAGACTGCCATATTTCCACAGAAAAACCTTTAACGTAAACCTGCATTGAAGTGTTAACAAACTAATGTTGTGTCATGTAACCATTATCTAAAATCAACAATTATCCTACATTCCTATTACACAGTTACACACAGCGACAGAATACTACAATATTACAAAGTAGTACGTGGATGTCTCGTGAAATTTTAATCTCAATACATAATTTATGTTTTCAGAGCTCCGAGTAAAGCGCAGGTGTGTAATAGCTTTAGCAAATAACAAAATATAGTAAACAATGAACTGAACTAATGTTCAATTAATTAATTACATTGTATTATAGTTTGTAGGTATGTGTTTCCGGTAGAAATAGGTTACGATGTGTTTACTTTATCATTGTTGTCGATATTTGCGAGTTTTGGGTAACCCTATAATTTATTACTTTTACTGGTCATTGGTATGGGTGAAATCATAATCATAATCTTTATTTTGCCAAAAGAATAACAACCTTACAACAAATTCTACATTAGCACTTATTTTCTATTAATCTAAAAGATAAGATAGGTACCCAATTAGTAACTCAGTGCACAATAATAAATTCAGGTTGTTACAAAACCGATTCACAATGACACCCACACTTATATACTGTATTACGATGGGACAGTTTTCCTCGTTCTCAGTTTACAATATTATGGTAAGCCGATTTGAGCTAAATAATTTGATAATCGCACTTTTCAATTATACATTAGTATAGTTGATTTTTTACTTTGTAGGTAGCAGCATATAGTAAAAGTTTTTTTTTTTAAGTTATGTTTGTTTACAAATATGTATTTGTAGGCATTGTTTTCTTGTTACTTTGTATAAAACCAAAACAGAAACATATTTAAGAAACAACAATGTTTAAAAAAAAAAAAACGTCTTTCGTTTATTTCTTTTAACCTAAGATGCCTTATTTTGTATAAAATGTGAGTGTGTGTGCTTATGTGAGTGTGTGCGTGTGTGAGTGTGTGACATTACAAATATCATCTCAAAATGTTATCCACTTCATAGTAATCTAGTTCTTTAAAAAAATCCTCAATAGACTCTTTACTCACTCACTCACTCACTGAGCTAAAGCTAGGGTAGCCAGAAGCCAAAAAAGTCTGAGAACCGGTCTTACCAAAGGGACCCAGTAACTGGGTTGTGGAGGTCAAATTGGTGGTCGGAAAGGAAAGGGCAAGTCAAATTGATTGGTCATTAGTGACCAACATGGCCGATGTTTAGAATGACTGGTCATTGGTGACCAACATGGCCAATGTTTAGAAAGACTGGTTATTGGTGACCAACATGGCCCATGTTTAGAATAACTGGTCATTGGTGACCAACGTGGTCCATGTGTAGATTGATTGGTCATTGGTAACCAACACGGCCCGGCCCATGTTCAGAAGGCTGTTAAGATAATATATGGTGAAATGCGAAATATGCTTGTAAATAAAACGAAATACCTACCTTAATTAAATATACCGTGACATCATAATTTATATGCTTGACCGTGCGCTGTAGTGCTATTCTGTAACCATCTCACCGTGAAAAATTATGTGAAGTGGGCGTGGAGTGAACTGTAAGTGCCACTGATGCTAGGGATTGACCAAGACGGAATGACCCTGACAGCTCACTCCACCCAAGTCTTCACGGTGAGATTTTTACAGAATCGACATGCTGATTTTGAACTCTATGTACATACAATAACTAGATACTACTGCCTCGTTGGTCTAGTGGTCGCAAGAGCTACTGCTAAGCATGAGGTCCTGGGTTCAATTCCCAGGTCGGGCAGTGTTATTGAGTTTTTCTATCTAGAATTTCTCAGTAGCAGCCCGGAGTCTGGATTTGTGCCCGGTTGATGAAAATATAGGCTCGCCTCCGTTTATGGGACTTAAGCATAACTGGCGAAATGTGGGTGTACTTTATGTATACCTCTGCCTAGCCCTTCTGGGATTACAGACGTGATGTTATGATTGTACGTTAATTACAATAAATAAATAATTCAGCCTGTGTTGTTCCATTGCAGGGCAAAAGACTTCCTTTACTTTTTCCACTCAACACAATTCTGCGACAATCCGGAGTTAAAATGTTGCTCACATTGTGTAGACGATTTTGGCTTAAGACAGGTGACTTTAGCCGCACCGAATGGCCATTTACAAATCGAAATTCGGATAGACCACAGGTGACTAAAATTGCAAGTTACAAAGTAGAGTAGATATCATTTGGCGGGTAACTAAAATCGACTGTGAAAATACTTAGTCACAAGCGATCGCCCTCCGAATGAAGGTCGCCACTTTAATGCAAAATCAACTATTCACCTGCGATTTTTATCGACCTGTGTAAATAGGGTAGCGATTCGGCTTGTGAAGCGATTTGGTAAGCGACCAGCCGCACGGCAAAAATCGATCTAATGTAAATCCCCCATTATCGTATCGAATGACTAAGTAAGTCAACTTAGTCATTTGATAGAGCTGTTGTACAGGAGCCAGACGTTTCTATTATTATTTTCGTTTACTTTTTATTGATAACTAGTACAGTAGTCAACATAGAATGTGGGTTGCAATCATACTTTATAAGTCCAGTAAAACCTAAATCTGTTCGATATTTTCACCTCACCGCACCGCAGTCTCTCCTGCAATATGTCACTGCATTACTTCGTAGGTGTCATAAAATTCGACTTAGGGATTTTATCAGTTGAGATTTGTAGCTGTATTTTTATGCCCACAGCTCAAATCTTCATATCGACTTGGAAAGTAACTGACTATCCAATTTACGGGATAAGTGATTTGTGAATCAAGAACTGAACATGTTTTGCATTTTATCTAGTCCTGAATATTTAAAAGGTTTTCTAACCCCGAGAAAATAATCCAATCAGTATTCAGACTATTTTATGAGTTATTTGCCAAATATAATGTTGAGTAACATGGTTGGTATACGTTATGTACTTATTTTGGTCAACGAACCACACCAGCTAAACATGAGATTTGACTACCGTTTTTCTTGTTATCTATAACAGAGGATTAATAAACCATGAATTCAGGGGTAACAAAAGGAAATTATGTCGCAAACAAAAATTCGATAAATGACCTTCCTCGACCATTGAGAATTCACAAACATTTACACATCCTTCTACCCTCAAAGTATTAGCAATAATGATAATGTACCAGCAAAATCCACAAAAAAATGAAGCGACGCATTTACTTGTAATTTTTTCGTAACTTTAAGTGGATTACAATGTTAATTTTATTGATGCGAACACGAAGGATAGACTGGGAGTCCTGTGGACCCCAATATTAGTATGCCGATGGTGGGAAAAGACAAAGAGGAATGCCCATTTTTCACCTGAGAATGTATAGAAATGAAATAAATCTTAAAAAACAGCTAATTAAATTTTATATTAACTACGCTTATCACAATGTTAAAAGAAACGCAGGATTTTTTTTTATTTAGTTTTTTGTTATGCTTATTCTACTTCAAGGGTAAACATATTAGCATGTTTTGAACGCATCTCAACCACCATTTTTTACAACGTTCCATTTTACACACTGCTACTTGACTTTATTCAACTCTGTTTCTGAGTTTCATACATTATTTTACGTTTTATTTAGTCAGTGCGTATTTCTTTTTTAGTAAATGTATAATACAGATTATTTAAAAATAAATGAATAATTAAATTAATGAATCATGCAATATGTAATTGAGTTAGGACGATTGAAACGTATTTTTTGACGTTTGACATTTAATGCTCGACACTCAATATAAATTGACAATCATTGAGAGTCTAAGCAGTGACATAAGGGCAGCTGGTTTTAAGGAATTCACAAAGTAAAAAAGACGTTTTAGAACATAGATATGTATTATTATGTAAGTATTACTATTTGAGACTAAACTTCGAGTGTTAAATAATTCGTTCTAGCACATTTATTTCTATAAAACGGCAAATCCTAACCTAAAAAGTAACATTAATATTTTTGGACTTCGTAGCGTTTCAATTGTGAAAATAACCATATGACATTACTTTCTAATCTTACAGGTAGTGTTTCTACTATACCTTATAACTATACATAAACTTTTATTATCAGGTTTTGAAATGTATGGGAAGTGGGCATTGTTCTTTGTTGGCGGAACGTTTAATTTATGCGATTTTGTAGGGAGAAGTGCTGTTCAGTAAATAAATTTTTTGTGAGTTACCCTTGCGTGGTGTAGTGGGAAGATGGGGAGGGTACTTAGTTATTATGCATAGTTGGAGCTGTTTTTCTAAACTGTCTAGTTTTCCTATTCATTCAACCATTTTTTTTGCGTTATCCATTTTAAGTCATAAAAAAGCATGAAAAAAAGAAAATTGTAGTTTAATTGGAACAACTGAATATATTATAAAAAGGTAGACTAAATTACTGAAACAGACTATTTAATTTTTTCGTTGTTTGGAAAGAAAAATACTTAACCAAACTTAAGCGTTTGCGTTAACGTTATTAGGATCATAAAAAAATTACATACTTATAAGTAGTGCATGTATCAGAAAGGTCTGGTCATGTTCGGACAAATATTTACAACTGTCCCATACAAAACTTTAATACCTACTCGACCCAAATGTATGGGACGATGGATAATTTTTTCGCGATAACGATGTTGGTCCCATGGAGAAAGTGATACAGTTTGAAGATCTGAAAGAAGAAAGAAAAATTGTTTATCCTGCACAACCAAACGCACATTTAAAAAAAACTACATAACACATTCAAAGTAGCCAAAGGCCTCGTATTTAGAATAAAAAAGTTTCACAGTTTTGTCCATTGCTTGATGTCACTCTCGCTCACACCAAAATCAATACACATTGCTCTGTGTGTGTTGCGACACTGGCAAATGACAATCAAAATCAAGATGCCGATTGCAAAGTGAAAGAATGACTACTGTTGTAACAAACAACAATAATAAGAACGATAAATAAGCCGTGCGTCGTATCTGTGCAAGAACAGGTCGTTGCTCAGCAAAATGCTGTGACTTCGGACGAACCTATCGTCAACAGCGCTGATTTTCAGCAACTACCTCTCTCAGATCTGTACCACAATTTTCAATATGAATACACCATTCTGAAACACCCTGTATTCTAAAAGTATTACAGGATTTACGGGAGTCTCAAAATTTTAATTAGCCAATTAGGATTCAATAATCAAAACTTTCTGAAAGTTTTCAACAGTTTTCAGCATTTCAGGACGGTGCCTAGTCGTATTTAACTAAATTCTTCAACGTTATTTGTTTTTTTTTACACAGTTTTCAATTTATTTTTTACTAACATTCTCTGAAGTTAAGAACAATATTAACAAAAAAGAACAATACCTAATATTTTCTATTAACTCATTTTATTACAAAATGATTTAAGTATTTTTACCGTTAGTTATTTTGATCCTAAACCAACATAAAAGATAAGTTGTGCTAATTATCAAAATTTTTATTAGCTTTGTGAATTTATCTGACCAAAATATCTCATACGTTTTTGTTTTAAATAGGCTGCAAAATAGGGACTCTAATCATTAGAGTGTTATGTTGCATTTTGTAAGCTTTTCAACAATGAGGACCGTTGTCTTATTTTTTGATATTTTTAAAGAATAATTCAACAGTGCATAAAAATTATAGTTTGCGGGAACTAAAATTTATAGGCGGAATCTTGCACGATCTTGTAATCTGTAGAAATGTTTCCATGTGACTTTGTTTTGTTGTTTTTAGGTTGACAATGAAAATCTGCGGACTGAAATATATGCTCAGTTCAAGCCTTCTTATCACAATCAGGACGTACAGCTACCGACTTATGTTGTGTTTATTATACCTGTTCTGTTTATTCCAATGATCTTACTTATATTTTTATGTGCACGTGTTTCTGTGACAAATAAGCCTATTTTTCTTTCTGTCTTGTTGCGTGTTGAGAATTACACCATGAAACTATATAAACACTTACCGTCTTATTCAAAATAATGCCTTTCGCTTTGTAAACCTTTTTAGCTATCGAACTGTTTTGCCCTTTCTGTCAAAATGCTTTCAACTCAAGGTTTTTTTAATTTTCCAGACCAAAAGGGAAGCTGCAACAAACGTTTTTTTATGTTGCAAGTGTATATCATAGTGTTATAGTATGGCTCATTTCTAAGTGATTCATCAAAACTTTGGCAATTTGCAAAAAAAAAATGGTCAAGCGCAGCTGTTATTTTAATCCATACTTTTTTTTTATCTGAGTTAAAGATTTTAAACAGCAACTAGCAAATCCAATGTTTTTTACAAGTTAACCACAACTAGAAATACCTGAAACCCACCAATTTTTTTTTTAAAACTTTATAAGGTATAAATAAAACCATGTTGGTAGGGACAGTTTATTTATAATTTTGCCGTTACTACAAATGAATCGTATTATTTAATTTCAGATGAGAACCTGAGATTGACAGATTAAAAACTACGATTTGATTAAGTAATTGTAGGAACCTGTTTCAAACAATTTTCCACCTACAACTAATATAGACGCATTTCTTTACACGCAAGCAAAAAACTAAAAACCCACTTTTCAACAACGTTCCTTTAGTGGAAGCGGCAGACAGAAGCTGACCAAAGCAAATAGGTTTTATCTATAAAGTGTAGCACTTATAGTGAAATCCTATAGCTTTCGCAAGCTCTATCATTCAAAGCTACGGCTGTCTGGAACCCTTAGATCCGACGCTGAAACTTTAAAACACGCCCGCATAAAACAACGGGATGCTTGAAAATATCCTTTGTTTTCCCTTTACTTTAAAATCATGTGTATTTTGAAGCGATCTTTTTTTTAAATTGAATCTTAGATTGGGGTTTCGAAGTTTTTGCGAACTATTGTTCCGATGTTTATTTTATTTTATTTAATAGGAACAACAAAGAACTACATTATGTAATATTACAAATTAACAAAAAAACATCACAAGTTACTTAAATAATAATGTAGCCCACAGCGCTGTTCACAGATTACCATTAATAAATAAAACTAAAGTGAACTGTTAATGCATGACAGTTGCACTAATGTTTTAAACAATTAAAAAAAAATATTTAAAAACAACAACAAACAATTACTCTAAGAGCTCAACTGTCTCATACAAAATGCTACGAAACCTTTTCAAAGAGCACGTAAATATGCCTATGTGTTTGAATGCTTCATTGTAGGTTCCTGCCATTCGCTGAAACGTAGAACAGTGCTAGATCGGCAGGTACCTAACGCAAGGAGTTTGCCGGCACGCACCTGCCATCTATGGACAGTACTGGGGACTACATGACATAATATATTGTTTAAATCAATACAATCCAAATTGCGGTTTAAGAATGTTACACAATGTCATTGCCTCCCATTGTTTAAGTCTAGAGCTGAGCGTCAAACGCCTGTATTTACTGAGCATTTGTTTATATGGTACATACATTTTGTGACATCTGTGGTGCATTGCACGAAGAAATCTACGTTGGACGTTTTCTATCATGTCGATATATTTGCCATAGTACGGGTTTCAGATGGAAACTGCAGAGGTACGAAGTCATGAGTGGATCTCATTATAAATCCGTACATCTTATACGCTTTATTTACAATTTGTTCGATGTGCAATACCAAGCAGAGAATTGAGTCAAGCAATATGCCAATATCGCGAACCGCATTTGCTTTGTAAATGATTAAATTTAGTGTGGTGTATAACAGTTCTTGTACAGTTTTGCCCGGTAGATGGCAATAGGATCGCCCCCTATTACATGGGACTGAAACATAACTGGCGAAATGTGGTTATACTATAGGTACACCTTTCTCAGTAGTCACTCCAAAACGTAGATCTCTATGGAGAAGAACGGGCTAGAAGCTTCAAGGACACCCTTATAAAGATATTACAAAATCCTGAGTACATTAAAACGTAAAGTAGTAACCAACCATTACATATTACACAAGGAGCTCTATTAGGCTAATGGCGTCCCTTATATTCCACGTTTGTATTCCAGCTCCTCCACTCAGCTCTGGGCTCATACGACGGCCGCGTCTACGAGCGTCTGATGGATGAAGCCCTGAACAGCCCGATGAACAAGGAGCCGGATGTCCCCGAATCCGTCGCCGCTGGACCCATTTAGGGGGGCCGGAAGAGGGCGTTGTCCGCCCTCCTCCGACGCCCGGTGCGTCTGCTGCGGGCCGGGTCAAGAGTCGAAATCTCTCTCTCCCTTTCTGCAGCCTCCTTCTGCGAGATGACCGTTTCGCAAAAGGAGACCACTGCGTCCAAGGACTCCATGCCCAACCCTTCGGGGAAACAAGGCGTGATGTTATGTTATGTTTTTCTAAAATTCGTAGCAATTTATTTGTATATTGGGCAATTCCCGTATTTAAAGAACGTTCGACTTCTAATCTCAGTCTCAATATGTCAAAAATACACATAATTTACATACATTTTTTGGCAAGTTTTTGACATTGCTTGTCGCTGACATGAAATTGCGGTTTGAATTTGAAGTATTTGTTAAGCACGGGAATTTGCGCGGGCCCCGTCTCGGGCGGGGGGAGTGAGGTGTACTCCCCCCGCAACGTATGTGAGCGACGCACGCGGAACACTACGCGCGCCGCCCTCTCGGGTCCTGATGTTGGGGGGCGACGGATGTCCCCGAATCCGTCGCCCCTGGACCCGTTTAGGGGGGCCGGAAGAGGGCGTTGTCCGCCCTCCTCCTACGCCCGGTGCGTCTGCTGCGGGCCGGGTCGAGAGTCGAAATCTCTCTCTCCCTTTCCGCAGCCTCCTTCTGCGAGACGACCGTTTCGAAAAAGGAGACCACTGCGTCCAAGGAATCTGCGCCGCCGACCATCGCGTTCACGACGGCCGGCAGCGACAGGTCGTTGCCTACTTCGGTGAGCACTACAGATCCTCGATCGACTAATAAATTAATGCAATAGCCCAAAAATTACTTCATAATACAAGCAGCATGGTCAATATTTTGTCAATCAATCTGCCTAGGCTTTTTATCAACTATGTTGGTTGGTCAACATTGTAACCGGTTGCAGTGTAACTGGTAACCATTGTAACCGGTTGCAGTGTAACTGGTAGCCATTGTAACCGGTTGCAGTTTAACTGGTAACCATTGTAACCGGTTGCAGTGTAACTGGTAATCATTGTAACCGGTTGCAGTGTAACTGGTAATCATTGTAACCGGTTGCAGTGTAACTGGTAACTATTGTAACCGGTTGCAGTGTAACTGGTATCCAGTATTTTACATGGAGCTACTGCCTACCTGACCTCCACAACCCAGTAACTGGGTAATACGATACACCTTGGTAAGACTGGTTGTCAGTATTTCGGGCTTATGACGACCCGTAACGACTGTCAAAATTCCACAAGTGACAGTTGGGACCAACTTACAGCTTAACGTGCTGTCCGAGGCACGGAGGGGAATTGGTATGTAAAGGTGGTAAACCCATCCACGGACCAACCCTCTTTCTAAAAACCATTGATCAACACATGGCGTAGCTTACATACACAATTTCGCTCTCAATAATGTCTATAGTTCGATAGCGCATTTACCTCGCTTCGCATCCGCATAGACACTCAAAGAAAAATCCCTCACAGCACCATATTGGTCTACATCTCGCACAAACAGACAAGCCGACCGTTTAACTTGCTGTCCGAGGCTCAATTACCACGCGCCCTGGGGAGCAAATTTATTCATAAACCATAAAATTACATAGACTTTCTCGTTTGTTTACCGTTAAAATCAAAATCAAAATCAAAAGTCATTTATTCAAATTAGGCTGAGAATCAGCACTTTTCGAACGTCAAAATTACATAAGACAGTCCCCCAAAACGCCCGCCCGTCACCACTTCCTAGTGCTTTAGCTGGGGAGAAGAAGTGGCGCAACAAACTCCCCAGCAGCACAGCTGTCTGTTCTGTTAGAAGAACTGGATTCTAAACAATTGTAAGCAAATTAACAAAACATTAACTTAATTGCCATACGTCAGCTAGCCACGCCAAATCAAAAAAAAAAAAAAAAAAAAAAATTAATGTAAATATAACTAAAACATAAATAAAAGCCTCCAGGCCTAAAGGGCATGGTAGCTTACATAAGCAATACTGGATTTATTATACAAACAAATAAAATAAATAAATGATAAACTAGGACCATCAAAGTAAAATAAATTAACATAACAATAACTGTAACAATAACAAAACCATAGACAGCAAGACGACCAGTCACCACAAGCAGCACCCGTTCACGAGCACAACGCAAAGGTCAGCCATTACCCCCCTCGCCATATTTGAGGGAAGGAGGAAACCCGACCCCCGACGCTACCGCAAGCAGTGACGTCTAAGGGAGCATGACGAACTTGCTGCCGGTTGCTCAGGCAAGAATAATATTATCAATTGTCGAGGTCGCTAGCTAACCACATATTGCAATACAGCTCATTAAAAAAACATTGTAATGAGTAGATCATGTCAATAATAAATGAAGATAACAAAATAATTGACTTATACCGTCAAATAAAATAATAATAAAAACAAATATATGAACTCATATACCCTTTCAGTAGGTAAGCTGATTCTGGAGAAAGAACACGAACATTGTCTTGAGTTAATCACAGAGACCAACAGTTCTTATCGTTTATGTAGTCGTTAATGGAATAATATGCTTTAGAACAAAGGTTGGATTTTACTTGAGCCTTAAACGCATTAAAAGGCAAATCTAGCAAAGAAGAGGGCAACTTGTTATAAAAGGTTACTGACCAAATATGAAACCCTCGACTTATATAGCACTATGTATGGGGTCCTATGAATACTTGTTTATCTTTATTTTCTTATTCGCTGATGGGGTTCAATGTATAGTAGTGTTGGTGGTAATTTTTTTGGGTATGAACTGCAAACATATTGTGAGAAGGCCATTTTTATAACAATAAGAAAAACAAGAAAATATATGGGAGTGTAAAATATCAAACGTTTTTTCTTTGTAGCAAATCATTAAACAAAACATGATTTAATATTTTTTTCAACAAGCTATACAAAGTACAAATAGTTAAAGAAATCATGAACTTTGTCAAATCATACAAACCCAAGTAACAGAATAGCACAGTAAGCAATATTCGAAGGACAATTAATGTTTGTTTTGAATCTCCATTTCCTTATTATTCCGTGGCTGTGGCATAAGCTGCCTCCCACCAAAATTGCACTGGGCGTAATAGCTTTACACGCAGCAAATGACTAAAGCAATATTATTTTAAATACCCCCAGTCCTGTGTATTTTCCGTCTATAAGTTAAACAGGGTGTACAAAAACGACATTCAGTAGTGCTATTCTGTAACCATCTCACCGTGAAAATTTAGGTGAAGTGAGCGTGGAGTGAGCTGTCAGTGTCACTGATGCTAGGGATTGAGCAACACGGGATTACACTGACAGGTCACTCCATGCAAGTCTTCACGGTGAAATTATTACAGAATCGAAATGCTGATTAGCTATTGACCATAATATAAAATCTACAAAAAATGTGCGTTGGATCATATTTTTTTTGTTAAATTTTATTACTTATATGTTGTAATGTTTAATTATATATTGTATTAATTTTCGCATGACTGCCTCGTTGGTCCAGTGGTCGCAAGAGCTACTGCTGAGCATGAGGTCCTGGGTTCGATTCCCAGGTCGGGCAACGTGTTATTGGGTTTTTCTATCTGGAATTTCTCAGTAGCAGCCCGGAGTCTGGATTTGTGCCCGGTAGATGGCAATAGGCTCGTCCCCTATTACATGGGACTTAAACATAACTGGCGAAATGTGGGTGTACTATAGGTACACCTCTGCCCAACCCTTCAGGGAAACAAGGCGTGATGTTATGTTATTAATTTTTTTTACCAAAAATTCTTATTTTTGTTTATTGTGTTTGTCCTTTTTATATATTATTTTATGTAGTGTACAATCATGTGTTTTTTTTACTTGGCCTGTACACTCTTTTCCCGCGCTACCTCAAACCAATCGTCTCGGCACGCGTCTAGTTTATCATCAACCGGCCTCGGCGGCGTGTTTGTAATACAGTGTTTAATATATAAATAATGAGCATTTTTAAATAACTTATTCTCACAGGATTAAATGCCTATACCTATTCTTCTTTTTGGAGAAAATTTTCAAAACACTGAATAAATTACAAACCCTGTCAGTCTACACGTTATGTTGTTTTATAACTCAACTCAAACTCAAATCATTTATTTCAATTAAACCATTTACAGGCACTTTTGAATTGTCAAGGAGTCGGTCAGTCAGAAATATGAAGCTAGTTGCCCATTCCAATAACTCTACAATACCCTAGGAACACCCTGTACAGTAAGTTATAAACGTCCCCTGCATAACGTTGCATCATTAGGGGAGTGCCTCTCGTAAACCACGCGCAATGGGCTTTATCTTGAACTATTAAAATTTATTTACACATCCACTCTATCTCTATCGTCTCTATCGAGCCTGTAATGTGTTGAAAACTGTTGTTTATCATGAAAATTTTTATTATGTTTAGACTGTTTTTTTCGAAAATCCGTGATGCAACATGTTTATGCTTATAAATAAATGATTTGCCTTTTAACTTTTAATTTGATACTTCGCTCATATAAATAACATTACAGAAACTATTAAGAAAAAATATAATACTACGTAGAAGTATATTGTACAGTCGATTCATAGACTGGTAATGTATGAAACATTTCAAAATTCAATGGTATCAAAGAGACAAACTAAAACATAATCAAAGCGTATTATGGGCCAAACAAAACAACAGACAATACACATCCCTACTAATTGGTAACCATTCATATCCACGAGACAATCAATCCATCGTACATCGTTGTTAAACGTGACAATACGGGAACAATCGATTTCGCAACCGAACATTACAGTACCAAATTTAATTAACAAGAAGAGAACAAAACTCGAGCTCGTCTCGTCCCAATTCTCACGGAATACGCCTCTGATCTCCCGATCTGTGGTCATATAATACAGGGATGGTATGTTCCCTTCTCAGGGGCGAACTTTTGTGGTTTGGGAAAATTTCCCAATTTTGAATTCAGTTCTGTTTCAGTTAAAGGTTTGTTTAAGCAATCATGTGGATACATTTCCTTTACCACGCAAATATCTCATACAAACTGGTTCCGTGATGAACGATCACAAAGAACGGTTATGGAATATATTAATTGTCATTGTCGCTTAGAAGTCTAGTTAACATACAGTAAAATGTTGAATGGAAATATTTCGAAAATTACCTCTAACCCCAAAGTCACAGGATCTCCTAGTTTGAGAGTCAGTGTTTACTCTATCTGTTTGACCTTCATTCAACTGAAATTCTTGCGACCTAGTTTTTAAGCATTGTTGAAGGTTTTTTTTTTTAAGAAACTAGATTTTCTAGCCTCACAATTCAAAGCCAAAAATTTCTTGCATATTCGCCCCCATAAAATTACATAACATAACATCACGCCTTGTATCCCCGAAGGGCTGGGCAGAGGTGTACTTATAGTACACCCACATTTCGCCAGTTATATTTTTAAGTAAGTCCCATGTAATAGGGGGCGAGCCTATTGCCATCAACCGGGCCTAAATCCAGACTCCGGGCTGCTACTGAGAAATTCCAGATAGAAAAACCCAATAACAAGTTGCCCGACCTGGGGATCGAACCCAGGACCTCATGCTCAGCAGTAGCGATTGCGACCACTAGACCAACGAGGCAGTCAAATAACACCTACAAATAACGGCGAACTGTTGCTGAAACAAATCCGCGCGGCACTTCAGCTGCAATATAAGTCCCGTTTTAGCCATCATTACAACATAATCACGATATTGTCACGATCATTAAAGAAGGCCGGCCCTGTGCCCTGTTGCAGGCTGCATTCTCCGGCATTGTCCCTTTGGTGCCGTAACGAGTACTGTCGTGAAATAAATCTTACCACCCCAGCTGTAATGTGCCGTTTCAGCCTTTCAGGACGGGGATAAAAGGTCTTTATTTTTTCCCATGATGCCCCTTTATGTGACATGTTTTGATTGGTTCTATTTTATGGCGAAAAGGCGTTCTATCATTCTCAGATAATACTTCTATTAAACCTCTAATTTAGGTACCTACTTGTTACTTCCGATTTATTGTCAGATTCGGGAACTGTGATTTACGAGTATGGGAAATTATATTGGTCAAGTTCCAGGATTTTAATTGTTGATCCCGAACAAAGATACGGTTGGACGGATACTGAAGGAGAGTCACGTACTGGGAAATGGAATTTGTTACAAGGTCTTTTCACAACGTCGTTATTATTATAATGATTTTTTTATTCGGTAGTAAAAGTGTGGAATAATTGGGTTTGTTTTTGATACTTTCATGTCTGAGTGCCCATTGTTATTTTGTTACTAATAAGCAATGAATTCAAAACAAACAAGCAAGCGAGCAATCATTGAACATTATTTAACGCACAACGAAAACAAATACAGCAAAAAAAATATGTGGTTGAAAACAAATTTCTGCATCGAATTACCCAGCCACCCTATTATCGAATTCATATTAATTAAACAACAAGCTGAGCGTACACAATACAGGCACAGACAAATAAATTAAAACTAATAGACTGCGCTGCGCGAGAAACATTTCCAAAAATCGAATTGCCTAACGCAACGCAGACGGTATCAGGGTCCAGAAATTTATTCTCTACCTACAGTCCCTTACTGAGCCCATTAAAACTGTCAGTCCATCCGTTCGCAGATTTAAACCAAACGTTCGGGTGGCACGAATCTAAAAAAACATTTATCACTCTCGATTTTCCGCCTCATCGTGGCGTGCGCAAGGAGCGTGTAGTCTGTGTATTTTTCATTGAATGTTGTCGAGCAACCCTGAACAAGCCAACTTTATGGCTAACAGTACTGTAATGCGGATAAGAATTTATGCTTTAATAGATACTACGCTTCGTTGTATAAGTATTTATGTTGTCGTTGTAGCCATCGCGTTAATATTTAGGTAGGTATTTCACGAGTCACGAATCAGTGATACAATACATTTTAATTTGGTGCGATTCAGTGAGTCCTCGTGTTGTTTATGGTGACTTATTCTAATGACTAATGATGACTGAAAATAAGAAAATGAAACTGAAGCCACTTTCCAACAAACAGTAGAAACTTCTCAAAATGGTAGTTTCCTAACCTTAGTTTAAATTCAACCCAGCTGCAGCAAAATAATTTCAAATCCTTATCAACAGCTGAATCTCGGAGAATGCAGTCAAATTTCGTACGTGACGTGCCGTACGACCGCGACACGATACGACACGACAAGACGCGGGCACACAATCTCTTAATTACTATCCACGCTGCAGTGTGCCGCAAACACGCTTGATTTTCAGTAGGGAATGAGTAGAACTCATGTTGGTATTTGTGTGTTAGAATTACTAATGTTTGGGCTTTATTCTAAGTGTAGACTAATCAGAAGGAAATACATTAGATACTTCAAATATTGACGTAAAACATAACATAACATCACGTCTGTAATCCCAGAAGGGTCAAGCTGGTGTACCTATGGTACCTACACCCACATTTCGCTAGTTAGTTTAAGTCCCATTTAACAGGGGGCTAGAGTTCAAGAAAAATAGAATGAGAGCTGCGCCAAAATGGCGTGGCGCCCTAGGCCGTCAGCGGGACTGCGTCGCCCCCGTCACAGCTCCCGTCATTGTCATCGGTGTCACAATTTTGTTCTGTTGTTCTTTTTATCAATGCACGACACGATTTTACGGATTACGATATTTTTTTACGGATTTTTCAGACACAGTTTTTTAAAGGTCAGCGTGGTCTGAATGTGCATATTGGAAAGGTACACAGACCACAAAATGCACTCACCTCTGACCTTGTCTCAACATCTACACCAGCTACGTCCACTGTTGATCCGTTTTGGAAAACCCTTTCGAAACTCAAAAACTCTGTACCTGTTTGGCTCAACACCTAGCAGGTTGCATTCGTCTTGCCACCCGAAAGAACATGCAAAGTGCATAGGAACAGCTGCTCACATTTGCTTACAGACGTGTAAAAACATGTACAAAAGAATTTGGAAACCAGAAAGGCATAAACTGCACAAATTAAAGAAAGCTGTAATATTTCGTCACAGAGATATAACTTATGAAGAGGTATATCCCATATAGTAGAATTTAAATGAGGGGAAGGTGACATTAGCGGAGCAGCCAGGATTCTTTTCAGTAGCGATGTGGTAACACCGTAGGCAAGGTGAAAGAGGCCTTTATCGACATTTTGAACGGGGCCAATCTATGCGCCCTACGCAAGAGGGATGGCGGTGGGATGGGTGGCCGTGGAAACTACTTAACGTCGTGTGGCAGCCAAAATTTGCTGTAAATTTTATGGTGCGGTGATTTTGGAAAAATGTCAGTCCCTGCAGCTTGGTTAAGGCTCCAAACGGGCTATGAGGCTGCTGCATACGCCTTGTCGACCTGCCTAAGTTCAGGTAAAGGAGAGGATCTTCTGAAGGTTGACATAAAGAACGCCATCAATTCAGTTAATAAGGACATTTTGCTGGCAGAAACTAAATACCCCAAATTTATATTTTCTTTCAGCAATGTTACAGACCCCATCTAAATTACTGTATCGGGGCAACTTGTTGGACTCTGCTGTTGGCTGTCAACAAGAGTTATTTTTAGTTCACCGTATTATTCGACAGCTAAATTCAAAATTTTACGTTTGGTATCTTGATGATGGAACCTTGGGAGGCGATGTAGAAACTGTTTTAAATTACCTACAATAAAAAAAGAACTTTATTCAATTGGCCCTGATCTCAACTTTTCGAAATATTAACTATACTTAGCCGATAGTATTGACAAACAACTGACACCTCCCAAATTTAACGGAATAGCTCCAGAAATCAAACCTATTGAAAAGTGCTCTCTTCGTCTCCTTGTGTATATATTGAAAATTCCATTTCTGTTTATTTTGAGGAAAAAATACAAAATTTCTACAACGTTTCTGGAAGATTGCTCCAATTGACATGCATTTCGCAACTGCTGTTTCGGCCCTAAATTAACATTTTTCCTTCGCGTTACCTGTTCATTCTGTTCACCAAATTATCCGGCACACACTAACTTCGATTTTAAATGTGGCCGTAGACGGCCGAGCTTGGGCACAAGCTACTCTTCCCATTCGTATGGGAGGCTTCGGCGTCCGCAAAATTTCTAGCATTTGTTTCCCGGCTTTCATATCCTCTTTCCATGGCACTGAGAAATTAATCAGGAAAATCCTGATGTGTCGTGCTTCATCGAGGCTATGGATGCCTGGAGACTCGCTTGCCCGAACTCAGATCTACCCGATAATCCATGTTCCCAGAGACATGAGCCGCTCCGCAAAGTAGTACAGGACAATTAAATTAACACGTCTGCTACTACTGCGGAGCGTGCGCGTCTGCTGGTTGTGGGTAAGTGGGAGTCGGGTAATACTTTTCGCCTTGCTGCTTCCCTACGACTGGAAGCTCCTTGCTGTTCCCCTCATCCCTTTCACTGTGGCGAAGGTATCAACAGTGTCAGTCATCCAACGAGTTTTGTCACCATCGGCGTTATGTATTATAACTGTATTAGAACCCAATGACTTGGCACGCGACGACGGCAGGAGACCGAACGGCATGTCTTTATTTCCATGGAAGGTGGGTAGGCCTTTAGTATGGGATGCAACGTGTGTCGATATTCTTGCGCCATCCCATCATCATCTTCTTGGCTTGGTTTGCTGTGCTGGCATTGTCGCTGCGGCTTCGAAAAACCCCAAGCGGTTGTTGACATGTGAAATGTGGAATATGTGGCTGTCATTGTGCCGATTGTCGTTTCGGAAAATGGCCTGATGGCCAATAGCCTCGATCAACATCTCTCGAATCTTTCGTTAGGATCTTGAATCAAGAGCCTGATTCAGAAGGCCGTAATTCCCGATAAGGCTTGCATCGTGAGGAGGTTCCTGTCTCTGGAGCATTTTACGATATTTCGGATAGGCTTTCTAAAATTGATTTACATCTGGCATTCACTCTTATAAGATACTGCTGTTTGGCGTGGCACGCCAGCATTAATGACATCATCCGTCGGGCAAAACCAATGACCCAACCACTGACCGTGACCCAATGGCTTGGCACGCGACGATGGAAAGAGGCCAGACGGAATGACCATAATGCCTCAGAAGTCGGGTAGGCCTTTGGTGTGGGATGCAACCTGCGTCGGGGCGGACGAAAATATTGCGACCTTATGGGGAGCTACATGTTTGATCCATTTGGGGTTGAAACACTAGGACCGTGGGGTCCGGGTGCTCATCAAATGTTTCGGGACACCGCCAAGCGGTTGGTCGAACTTTATACGTGACCAGAGCGCTGGTCTATTTTTAGGTCAAAGAATATGTATGTGTGTGATATTTTTAGGTAAAAGAAAATGCTGGCAGCGTTGCTACGTTGGATGGCAATGCTGATCATTGCCATCCAACGTAGCAACGCTGCCAGCATTTTGGCTTTTTGATGCCCAACGTGCTTGCCACTTTTATATATTTTTTCTTTATATGCTTAAACATTTATATATAAATTAATGTTACATTGCATATTGTATATAATAAGTAGAATATAATAAATAGTAAATGTTAGGATTGATTGTGTCATTGTATCAATATGTTTGTATTTTCTTACTAGCTAATCTAACGAACATCAGCCTTCCGTTTCGTCAAAAAATACTAATGGCTGAAACCAATATTTCTACTCAGACCCAGAAAATCGCTACATCAAGGTTGACGGAAATAGTACAGTTCTTGATGATGATCGAGCGCGAAGCCTTTTAGGAAAAATCTGGCAATATTCCATGAAAACGTTTAGATGAAAAACACATTTCGTTCGCGCTTTGCTTAGCAACAGTTATCCGTTTTACACTTTGACATACACTATTTACAAAACTCCTATGTGGGAATCTCGTTTCGCTTATATGTTACGTAAATACATATAACGTTTAATTTTGTACCATTTTAGTGATAATAGCTATATTTCTGAAATAAAATTAGGTTAGGCCTGTTTTAGTATTCTATTCCCCAGAGAGCAGGTGTCAAGTTGTCAGGCCTAAGTTAAACGGTCGCTAATCGTTGACGTTAGTACCTATTGGTTTAAAAATTCAGTTCATCGAGCTCTCGCTAAGTAAAATTGTACACTGGAGAGTATCTAAATAAATCGTTGCCATTATAACAGCTCTTTTTAATGATTATATGCGGTAACGTTTGTTTATATTTTCAGACTTTAGGCTGCCTCGTTAGACTCCTTTTATTTAAAGTTGAACAGTCCCAGTGCATTTACTTAGTGATAAAAATATATCTAGACTAGTCACCGCAGTCTCAAACGGCCCCATTCTGCGTCTATTTTCGTAGATGCACATTAGCATCAAACGATAGCTTGAAACTCTAACCCAAATTCTAAAACAGCTAACCCTTTTTGAGAGAGAACTCTGAACAATGCACATTTGATGTCCAATTAATGTTGTCATATCTGTGCTTAAGCTAATCAGGGGACACAAAAATATTTACTTTACAGTGCCGAGTCATTTAATAAGCCAGAATGGGGGTAAACTTGAACGTGAACTAATTAAGAAACAAATGTCCTACACGCTTCGTCCATTATAAGAGTAACCTGCTATTTTACATTTGAGGGCGAGCTGGGCGGCAATTTGAGTGCTTTGACATTCATTTATCTCCATTATAGATCTGTGGAGGTAACCGGTAGGGTAACGGGTCCCTGGTGTGCAGTACCATCACTAGCCTGGATGAGGTAGCTTGGACGGCAGTCTTATATAATGCTTGCATAGGTGTGGGTTAGATTGTTTTGAATCTGAAATGTCGCGTGGATGTGTTTCTAAAGGAACTGAATCATGCCTATTAAATTGCGTTTAAAACCACGATAACCATGCTTTTCGCATTTGATGGATTTACGCTTTTATTTCGTTAAAAAACTTCGAAAACTATTTTTTTTTACATAAATGGTACAGTCAAAAAGATGTCGTCTATGTAACTTCATACGTTTTACTGTAGGTATCTACTAACATCCCTAGGCGTGCCTTTGCTTGCGTGGCGTGGCGTGCTTTGCTCTGTGTTGCAAGTTATTTCACAACGCATATGCTTGAAAAGAGCGTTTTACAAGCTGCCAATCGTGCGGAAATTGTCACTTTTTCACACTAGCGCTTTTTACATTTCAGTTTTTTTTACAAATAAGTTGAATACAGATGTTCATTCATATAAAAGGTACAGTCAAACGAAAACTTCATTAAACGGGCTATTAATTACTTTAGATTTAGCGCCGATTTCACCAATGTTACGGAACCCGTTCAGCACAGCTGAAACGCTTTCAAGACCTGCCATTGTCAATATTCCATAGCAAATAATGACACTGACAGCTCTTATACGGAGTTTATGTACTGATCACGTTCAATTTCATTGGTGAAATCAGACGTTAGTTTTTTTTTTCAATATTGGTATCTTTCTTTATTTCCTCGCACAATGCATAGTAAAATCTTGTATGATACACGTGCGTAAGATGATTTCCGACTCGTGTCGAAAATGCCACTCGTCAGTAATCCCCTACTTTCCGCACTTGCAGCATATAAATAATAGCGTTAACTACTATTCGTTAACAAATAGGTAGTGGCATCTGTTTTACTTTAGCTAACCCTGGGATAAAAAACTTTTATGGGGTAGACCTATTTATTCGTAACTAATACTTACATTATATAGCCTAACAATTACCAATTGATGAGTTCGAGGAAACACTTATGAACCTACCTGTTTTTGAAGTGAAACTTTCAAAGTTTCACTTCGGCGTCGATTCGATTACTGAGAGTATTATTTCAAGAACGCGTCACGTTGAGGCACATTTCTTTACATCAGAGAGAAGAAAGATATAACTCTCTCACACTAAATCTCTCTTATTCTTAAGTTTTTAAGAAGTGTCACTTCCACCATTTATTGTATATCTTAACATAACTTGTACTTAATGTCACCCAAAGATTTAAACTAGCAGATAATCATTTTTAAGTACGTATGGAACCTGTGGAAACTCCAATATTTTAGTAGGCTATCCTAGGTAAACAAATTAATGTACATTTAAGCAAGCATCTATGGCAATACATACTTAAAAGTAAACTATTTATTTTTTATTTAATAAGTAATATGGACTCAAATATATTAGTTACAATATTTCTTAACAACTATGTTAGTAATTTTATATTTTATTTTATTATTCGGGAGAACAAACAATTACACATTAAGAATAACAAAAAGATAGGATACAGCAATGTTACAAATGTGAAATCAACCACGTTCGCCACAAATACACATGAGACATTTTGGTAAATTTTAAGACGAAGAAGCGTTGTTAACAATAAAAAAGAGAAATATCAATAGTGAAGTATTCATGAACCTGTTAATAGTGCAGCATAAGTGGAACAACAGTGTCACATTAATTTTGCAGTGTGTTAAGCAACATGAGTCTAAACTTTCCTTTTGGTAAAGCAAACAGATCCAAATTGCAGAAATTCTTATTAAAATTTCTCGTAATGCGACGAAGTGGCGCACGCAAGCTGGCATTTGTACGACTGTAAGTAGGAGCGAATACAGGTCGTGCGTGCGCGCACCACGCGTCCCTGGCATGTTCTGGGAAGTATATTACACAACTTGTTAACAATGTCTAAACAATCATACGAGTTATTACATAGGTCATACAAAAATGTAGTTACAAGAAAAGTACGCCTTGAACTCAAACAAAGCAGATTATATTTTTTAAGTAAATCAATAAAAGAGGGGTAACAACTTTTAAAGCAGCGATAATACATAGACATCAAAAATTTAAGTTGTATGCTCTATATACACTCAATGTATTTATTGTAGTAGGGGTTCCACACAGGCACTGCATATTGTAATTGAGACCGAACTAGTGATCGATATAGATATAAATATGTACTAGGGTGCTTAAATTCTGTGGCTGATCTCATCACAAAGCCGTACATGCGATAAGCATTATTAACCATTTTATTAACATGTGCATCTAAGTGAAGTTTATCGTCAAGTAATATTCCCAGATCGCGGATCAAACTCTCCCTTGCCAGAGTTTCACTGTATATGGCATAGGGATATGTAAATATATTTTTATTTTTATGAAGCTAATACAACAACATTTAGATATACTGAGTTGGAGTTTGTTTTTAGTGCAATAATAGCAATTGACAGTCAATGATAGTTTGATGGGTCTAAAGACTTTAAGGTCAACTGCGTGAAGTAAGAATTTAGAAAGCACAAGTCAATATCATTGACAAATATAATAAATAATAAAGAGCCCAGTATCGAGCCTTGAAGCACCCCTGATGTAACAGTGATGGAATTGGAATGGAAACCATTTACTACCGCTTTTTGAGTGTTATTTGTAACATAGGAAGTAAGCTAACGAAACAAATCCCCGCGAAAGCCGTTAATAGCTAATTTGTCCAAAAGTAAATTATGATTGACCTTGTCGAAGGCTTTACGGAAGTCAGTATAAATAGAGTCCACCTGTACACGTGCGTCTAAATGATTGAATAAATAATGAGCATATTTAATCAAATTATTAGTTGTGGATCTTTTCTTGACGAACCCATGCTGTTGCTTAATAATCTGATTATGAATAATCGGATACAGCTGATTATGGACAAGCCTCTCGAAAAGCTTTTACAAGATTGACAAAATGGAAATGGGACGGTAGTTCTCAATTTCATGTTTTGGACCAGTTTTATGGACAGGAATGATATTGGCTCGTTTCCACACCTCTGGGAAAGTTCCTTGACTCTAACATCTATTATAAATAATATGTAGTGGGAGACTTAAAGCGTCAGCGGTATTTTTAAGTAAGATTGGCGGGATACCATCAGGCCCTGGGCCTTTAGAAAAATCTACTGATTTCAAAGCACTGTGTGCTTGTTCAGTACTGATTACAAAATTACTAACGAGATAACTATTCTTAGCTTCGTCGAAGGTCTGCTGCTGCATATCGTTAAGAGTGGAAGACTCATAAACAGAATGGAAGAAGTTTAAATATAGATCACAGATTTCATCTGGATTGTTGGACGACTGTCCCTCGTAATGCATAGTTGAAGTAATGGAAGCTATGGATTTACGGTTAGATATAAAAGTCCAGAAATGTTTAGTGTTAACTTTTATGCTATCCTCAACTGACTTAATGTATAGGCAATAACATGCTTTAGATTCAGTATGAAATCTCGTCCTATATAGTGAAAACTGTTCGTAATCTGATAAATTTTTGATACATCTTCCATTTACACCACGCTATAGTTTTAGTTTTAAAATATGTATCTATATGTATCTTAACACTTTACGAACATATCAACAATCTGGTCTCTTTTAACGCCACCAAAACGGAGGCTTGTCTTTTTACCGCAAAAAGGAGTCGTTTCTACCAAACTCCTACTTTTCGGGGTATATCTGTTCCTATAACTGATCAGCTTGAGCTCCTAGGCATGGAGTTGACGTCCAGTCTCAACTTTTGCGCCACCATTGAGCGCAAAGCCCAAACTGCGGCCAAGAAACTGGGCATCCTAAATAGAGTGAAGCGATACTTTACGCCTGGACAGCTTTTAACACTTTATTAAGCGCTAGTCCTGCATGGTGTATTGCACTGGACGTCAACTCCATGGAATATAGCCACCTTTGGGATGGCTCAGCTAAATACCAACTTGCCGCGCTCGACTCAGTGAAACGCAGAGCTAAGAGGCTCATTGGCGACGTAAAACTGGTGGATGCCAAGCTTCACACCTTGACTCATCGCCGCAACGTTGCCTGCTTGTCGGTATTCTATAGATTGTACTTCGGTGAGTGTGCGCAAAAACTCCGCGACCTCATCCCACCTGCCCCCTTCCACCATCGGACATCCAAACGTACTCCTAATTACCATCCATACCTTGTTGCCATTCCACCAATTCGCACTAAGCGCTTCCAAACATCCTTCATAATACGCACGGCAAAAGAGTGTTCCCTGTGTTCCCGACCGCGTTCAACCCGAATCTCTTCAAAGTTAGAGTGAATAGGCTTCTTCCGGATAAGCTCACTCCATCGTAGAATTTGTCTCTATCACCTCTGACCTAGACTAGAGTCAAGAGTAAACCCATCTTAAGTATAAAATAAAACCTAACACTGCCATATCTGTTAATGTGAACCCCTGCTACAAACTCAACGCCGATGTGGAAAGCTTGCAATAGCGATTCACAAGCAAGCAGTCCAGTCTGCTCGCGATACACCAAAGTATAATGTTGAGGCTGGCCCGCACCCGGCGCACCACCAACATAAGCTTCAGCAACATACCTAATGCGCTACAGAAGCGGAACAGCCCCATCAACACCTAGAACGCATTATTATATTTGAATGCAAAGGGCACCGTGCGCTTTTTTTGTGTTATCTATACACAGGCTGCACGTGTAAAATGAGATGCTATATGCACGAAACAAGGTTTTCATCACTACTCTGGAACACCATGCAAACATGCGAGCGACCACATTATGCAAATCATTACTGAAAAAAAAGAACGTCCCCTACAAAAAATTCACAACACCCTTTATATCACAAAAATGTTCGCATTTCCCGATAATTTACATGAAAATTCCACACATTGAGCCATTTAACGTCCAACTGATAGGTAATTGTGCAGGATAAAAAGCCAGCCGCTGGCATTTTTCACGCACCCCTTGTTAGCCGTCAAATGACTGTCATTCGTCGATACTGACCGGGTAAAATGACTTTATTATAATCAACTTGTTGCGAACGGACAGGAATTCATTAGCAGTCACACATTTACGATTCGCTTTACCCGTAAAGTGTAATTCAGGAGTTTTGATTAATATTTATTTTATTTGCTTTTGGTTGAGCGAATGTTGTGTGGTTAATATTTTTGGAATGGATTTATTTATTTCAAAGTATGAGCTACGAGTAAATAATTATTATTTACTAGCTCTCCGTGGCCGGCGTCGCCTGGGGTGAATTTCATACAAAATATCCGGCTTTTCCGGTTTATTTTCCATTTTTTTTTCTTTCATACAAACCTTGTCCTGACTATAAGAAACACAACAAAAAATTATTATTCAAAAAGGCTGCACCTATTTGGATAAATTTTTTTCGGTTTGCGCTTTGAAGTTATGCGCGGACCAATACTTTTGGCACATCGATTTTTATTTAAATAGATTATGTACACACATAACATAAAATCACGCCTGTAATCCCAAAAGAGTTAGGCAGAGGTGTACCGTACCTATAGTACACACACATTTCACCAGTTATGCTTAAGTCCCATGTAATAGGGGGCGAGCCTTTTGCCATTAACCGGGCACAAATCCAGACTCCGGGCTGCTACTGAGAAAAGATTATGATTACAAATAGATTATGTAATAACTGTGAAATACGTTTTTCAATAAACAATCTATCAATACTCTTCAAAAATCGTGAAGAATCCCGTTTGAATTCAATTTTCCCTGTTGCGAAGTCTTTATAAAGAATTTTCTTGACGTTTTGACGGCAAGCTTTTATCATTAAATATCTGTATCATGGAAATGTAGCTTTGTAAAAGTCTACTCTACTAGTATCTCGTGCTTCTCATATTGAGTCATCACATTGTTTATTTTAAAGATATAAAATAACCTCACTCACCCCTCTATTTGGTTAGACGATAGGCGCATGGCTTTTATTGCTTCACCGGACAATGAGTTTTCACCCCTTCGGGCTTGCCATGCCTAAGAGTCGTAAAAGAACAATAACTTTTTCTCACAATATTTGTTAGTAATAGGTAGGCTTTTCCAATCTTTTTAAAGTACGTATGAATCATCTTAACTAAAAGGCAACGTCTTTCTGTCTATGTGTTTGTTAGTACCCTTATACAGGATGTCCCGTAAGTCAATGTCAAGCCGGAGTCGGGTCAAGGGGGACATAATAGTTAACAGACAAGTTTATAAAACAGGAGTTAAAAGACCGTCATAGGCAGTAGATTTTCACGTTTATTTTTTAAATATTCCCGTGTTTTTTTTTCTGTCAACTGTTAAGACTTGACCTATCACGCGATTCCAGCTTGACGTCGACTTATGGGACACCCTATATAACTCAAGGAAAGATAACCCATTTTTCGTGCATTTGTTTTATTCATTTAGAGCTGATATAGTTCCCTGGCTAGTTTTGGGACGTATTTTATTGCGTTAAAAGATTAGAATAGACTCTTTACTAGGTGAGAAAAATAAAAACAATCAGTAATTTAATGGCGACATTAGTAAATAATATAACATAACGCCTGTAACCCCGAAAGGGTAGGCAGAGGTGTAGATATAGTTCACCTACATTTCATCAGTTATGTTTAAGTCCCCCAAATCCTAACTCCCTAACTAAATATTATAAATGCAAAAGTTTATTTGTTTGTGAATGACTTCTCCCGCTCTGGGCGGAGCGGGAGGGCGTGTGACTAAAACCCACCCGTGTTCCTAAAGTTGCCTGTGCGAGGGGCCACGGTATATTTTTCGAACAACCCGCGACCCCGGCAGGCGTCGGCAGCGGACCCGTCCATAGTTAGTGCTGACATCTCTTTGAGGCTCATTGCTCGCCGTCCGCAAGCCCGCGCCTACGGTAGCCCGGAATCTGCTGGCGATTCCCGACGCCCAGGGCATCTCCTACGGCGACTAGGGGCGTAAGGGAGCAAGGCTTACCTCTCCCTCACGCGCTCCGCCTCCGCCTTCGCGAGCATTACTGCTTCGCAGAAGGAGGTGACGGCTTCCCATTCACTGTCGCTCCGTACCATGGCCTGGATCAGGGCCGGGTTGCGAGAAATCACCGCCTTCGATCGCCTCCGCAAAGACAAGGCGGTGTTCCACCCAAGTCGGGCAGACCTCCACCGTGTCCTCAAGGCGATCCACACAATGGTGGCACCCGGGCGTTTCCTCCTGCCTTATGCGAAACAGGAACCTCCTGAAATAACCGTGTCCGGTGAGGACCTATGTCAGACCATAACCTGGAGAAGGATATAAGCTTTTTCATCCTGGATTGCAGACGACTTCGCAGGCAGCATCTAGTAATGCAATAATATTCCATAATAGTTGCCTACGGTAGAACATGAAGTCGGAAAAACTAAGATTGTGTAAGTCCATGTTAATAAGGAAATATTACATGAAAGTTCTTACTATAACAAATAAACAATGAATACTCAAACATACTTTTAATTCTATTCAACACTACCTACTTATCGTCATAATTAAAGAAACAAGTCGTATTCAACTTGTTTTCCAAAACTTTGACTACAGAACTTCGATTAATTTTATGATATTCGGATTTGCTTTTAGTAAGACTTGTATGTCCAATGTTTTATTGTATCGATGGACATAAATTAGCTTTTATTTACGTATTTAAATCGCCTAATTAATACTGTAATAAAACTGAGGTATTTACATAGTTATGAACCCGTTAATGTTCAGATTTAGTTCCCAATGGAGTGGTTTTAGTGATAAATTTAGCGGTTTCTGGTTTGTGTGTAAATGATGTTGATAGGCAAAGGTGGAAAACAAAATGGCCGTGAAATTACGGTAGATATAGTCAATCATGTGATTGAAAAAGTTCCCCAAATTTCTCAGTAGCAGCGTGGAGTCTGGATTTGTGCTCGGTTGATGTCAATAGGCTTGCCCCCTGTTTCACGGGACTTCCCAAACATAACTGGCGAAATGTGGGTGTACTTTAGGTACACCTCTGCCTTACCCTTCGGGTATTACAGGCGTGATGTTATATTATATTTAATTATGTGATTGAAAAAGTTCCCCAAAATTGGAACTCTAATAGGCACCTATGTGATAAAATCAATCCATTTTTTTTTGGCATTCCCGTATTCAAAAGTTTTACAAAAAAGGTGTATTTAAAAGCGCAGGTTTTACCTAATCTAACAGCTTCAAAGAGTATATATCTGCCTTATCAACAATTCATTAGCTATAAAGCTTTATCTTAATAGTCGGGCAAAGTTTTATTTGGTTTTTTCATCTGGAATTTCTCAGTAGCAGCACGGAGTCTGGATTTGTGACCGTTTGATGGAAACAGTGAGAGAGAGAGATGGTTCGCCCCCTATTGCATGTGACTTAAACATAACTAACGAAATGTGGGTGTACTTTAGGTACTTAACGCTGCTTAACGCCTAGGTTAATACATCCGTGATGTTATGTTATTTATCTTAATTTTTAGCCTAAACTTCTTGATAACTAAAGCAAATAAGGATGTACAAATGGCAATGGTTTATTGAGGTTATATTAACCTGCTATATTGTATGTTAGTATATAAAGTCTCGGTCTAATTTGAGAGCACTTTCATGTCCAAGCTAATTTGCGAGCTTCGAGAGAACTCTCGACTTGTCTCGAATCATCTTGTTTCCGTTGAGAATAATTAGGTAGATCCTTTTTTTTTTGCTTTGTGAAATAATTTGTGCTGGTTTGTTAATACAAACATATTGGGTGATTTATAGTTTTTTTTAAAGCCATTTTTGCCGTGACTTTTTAAGAAAACAACGTGTGGTTTTTATGCAGGTTTATTAGCAACTGACTCAGAACATAGTGGACTGTAAATATATATGTATAGATACCTTGTACTTAAATGTATCTATAGACTCACAACACAAAACGCTAATCTATTTGGACATGAGATGTTATGTAGTTATGTATACATGGGCGCCGGGAGCGGTGTGCAAAAGAGTGCAATTGTACTTTCTTGTCTTTAAAATAAAATAGGTGTCAAAACATTCAGAACTTAAAAAAAATGGCTGAAAACGCCTAATACAAGAACTTTTAACCTGTTCGAGGCGAGATCCTAAAATGTTGTCTTCACTCGCTCTTGTATTATGCAATCTCTCAACTCTAAAGCTTTTGTTAGCACATGAACCTACATGGGCACTTTTTAAAAGTCAAAAGCTAGATACACGGTTCTAATTGGTCGTTTCCTATGAAGAAGAGCCATTAAGAAACTCCATTTTGTCAACAAACCACCTAACTCCTATTTCCGAAAATCGAATAGACCCTAGGCTATCTTAATTCTTAAGACTCTTTATGTTGGGGTTTTGAGAACCAATGAAAGATATAGGTATAATTTCCACTTATTCATTTATTATCTTTATTCGGCAGGGGAGGTGTGTGTACGTTCTCGTTTGGTCCAGTCCAGACGGGACACTAGCGGCTTAACTTTAGTAAAACTTTACTAAAGTTAAGTCATACATATTTACATTGTGCATAACTATGCACAATTTAAATATGTATGAAAGAGAAAGTCTCTCAAAATACTTAAGTGGGAAGGATATATTTTGTTTTTTTGTTTGTTTGTTTGGCATCTCGCAGGTCAACCTATGCGGTTGTCGTCTGCTTAAGCGGACTTGCCTGTGGATTCCCTAATAAATTAAGGCCTCCAGCCAGGACTTAAACTTATATACTAACTAAAACTAAGCGACAACGCTAAGGGCACCCCCTGTGGGGTACGAACCTCGGCTTAGGGCGTCGCTGGAAGAGGGCAGCAAATGACTAGCTGGATCAGGATTGGTATTATTTACGGACGAATTTAAAGCTACAGGCTCAGCGGCGCGGGCTGGCTCGAGCAAGGGTCGGGAAGGGCGTCGATTTGGGCGTCGCGGCGGGCCTCGGCGGCGAGGGCGGTAGGACGGCGATCGGGTTTTGGGCTTATGTAGCGTGCTAGTGGCCTTACTACTCTCCTGGAGGAGGGTAGTGGCGTCGTCGGGGTCGATTAAAGTATGCCGTGGTCGCCGAATACTGCTAATGCGAGAGGGAGTGTAGCGGGCGGCCGCTGTAATCAGGGGGTTAGAATGTTTGATGCCGCAGTCGAAGAAACGCTTTGATAAGCGTTTCATGAACTGTTTTATGGTTGGCATTTTGAGGTCGACGTGAAGATCTATATTACGGACATAGAAGGGGGCACCCGTGACCCTTCTGAGGAAACGGTTTTGGAGGGTCTGCATCTTATGGAGATGACGTGGGTGAGCGTGCGCAAATACAACGCAGTCATAGGTCATGATGGGACGGATGACTGCGGTATAGATGCGGAGCTTGCATTTGAGGGACAGTTTACTACGGGCTGTCAGTACGAATTGCAGCCTGCTAAGAGCGAAGGAGGCGCGCGCGCGAACCGCCTTAATATGAGCCTTAAAGGTAAGGTTCTCATCGAGGATCACGCCTAGGTATTTGGCTTGCTTCTCCCAAGGGATTGGCTTGCCGTACATAGTGATCGGGCTGGGAAGTGGGGGAGGGAGTCGACGACGGATATATTTTGTCGTATTCCAACATGTATAAACCGGCGGCTCTCTCTGTAGGCATGGGCAAAATAAAACCTATGCCATTCGAGGCGAGATGTAAAAATCATCAAGCTCGCTTTGCTCGCTCTTACATCCCACATTCTTTTAATTGTTTAGTTTTTTCTACATAAGTCGATAAAATTACTCCTTAAAATAATGGACAAACGATATGCTAATATCCGAGTTGAAGTGTAATATTGATCGAGGTCGCTTCGTGGAGCTGAAGACACACCTTCCTAAAAATAAACTTGCCGGCGCCCATGACTGTAATTGTAGTTTCCATCGATGTCGATGTGAACGCTGTACATTGGGCACTGTTTTTTTTTGTTTTTGTTTATATTTTACTTAATACTATCCTTTGAACAAGATTCTTCTTTTGATTTCAGAAATTACACCATACTCCTCGTCTTCTCTGCTAAGATGTGCTAAGTAGTTTTCAGCTTCAGGTTTGGGTAAGGTTTAGGAAGGTTTTTGCAGTATATGTCTAGCCTCAATAATTTGAACCGATGCTTTGTGTGTGAAGCTTCAGAGTTACGTCATGAAATAAACTTAACAAAATCAGCCTACAGTGTTCCCCATACTGGTACACAGGCAGGTAAGGGCCTATTGGTTTTGATACCAATGCGTTATTCCACTATTTTCTTACGATAAACGAAAAGCAAATTTACAAGGGGATGCTCTAGGCGGACATAGTATAATCAGCCTATAATGTTTCCTCTGCTGGAGCTGGTGAGAGGGAGTGGGCTGTAATCCACCCACCACGGGTTGATTTATGCCACATTTCTTCGAACTTGTGGATCCAGAATATGCCTGTTTCCTCACGATATTCTCCTTCACCGTTAACTTAATTGATATTTTTTTCTTTTTCAATGATTAATTTAATGTTGTAAACTGGGTGAACAAAAATGTACCATTCAAGACTGTAAAATGTAGAGTACATAGAAACTTATGATACTGATTATGCAAACCATAACGAACTATGATAATTGAATGTAATTTGAGTGGGCAGGCAGACATGTAGCTACGTATTGAAATTTTATTTCTCACTCCAATTATGAATTGCCCCACAATAATTAATTGGAATGAGCGTTCAGAGTGCTTACTTCAATTAAAATGCAATTAATATTTTTAATTGTTTATTTGTCGTTTGTTTTAATGCATTATATATTTAAATAAGTTCCATAACAAAAGGTTTTTTAAGTAGTATGTTTAAATAGCCTTACATTATCGTTACGACTGTATGTATCGACTGAATAGATTTGGTTGTGAAGCAGATATATCTTTGTGTAATTCGTATTAGATATTCTTTATATGTATGTTTAAAAAGTATTATAATTGCAGTGATTACTTTAGCTAGAACAATTTAAAGTGTGGGCTCTAAAAGTTTTTGGTGTGGAATCAAAAACCATACTAACAGTCACATCTCTCCTTTGTGAAGTAATCTGAGCTTTAAATTCTGTTCCTCACTGGCGATTTTAGCTTGTGTTTTTATGTTCCTCATTAATTTTAATATTATTTTGACACGTGTCACTTTACCAAGAACATAATGACACAATCTGAAACCTGAAGTACCGTTAAGGTTTTAAGCACGTAACGCACTAGACAACCAGTTCAATGACACTCGCATTTTTGCTTAGTTAAACAATCCAGCTTAGATAGAATAGGACTAGCTGTCTTTAGTCCAGCTAGCTAGTGCGTTTTCTGTCTAAGCGATATTTACAAAAGATTCTGTTATTCCGCTTTGGAACATAACATAAAAAAAAATTACAATTTTATTCTGTATTTTTTTTTCATTCTTCATAAATTGAACAATAACAATCACATTCTATCCTATTTAAATTTAGCAAAAAAAGAAATACAAACAGTCACACTGGTAAATACAAGTAGTCAAAATTAAAACGAGTTTCATCTAAAATAAGAAGTTAACAGTTGTCTTTTAATAATTTGAACAGTTCTTTCAAATGTCGCAGATTTTTCTAATATGTATGCGGAAAAGCTGCGTCCAAACCCACGGCAGTTCTCTTTTCAAACTTTAAACCGAAAACTTTTAGACCCAACATTCACGTATTCACTAAGTACAAAAATATTAATTTCAGAATATCTATAAACAGAATTTTACTAAAATAATTTTCATTGAAATCATTTTGTAAAGCCAATAAAACTGTATTTTGTACCCCTTAACATCAGAGCAACTGGTTTATTGTATAATATATTTATTTATGTATATAGGTAATTAATGTTCTTAGCATTTACTGTCAGAAAGTTCATATCTAATTACAACTAAAAAACTAGTTAAATTAACGACATGATAACATTTCAAATTATTCTATATTGCTCATATTTGTACAAAGTTTTCATCAAGTATTGGTGTTTCAATTCTGAAAAATATATAATGTATACTATATGATTACATATGAATATAATATTCATTTAGTATTGAACATCTTAGAGAATTTTACAAAGCACTAAACAATAGTCGAGTACCCTTAAAATTGAAGAACTAGTAAATGAAACAACTGAACGTCGACACTACATACAGGTAAATGTGACAATCAATAATATTATATATTAACATGACTAAATGAGTAAGTACAAAATCGAAAATGTCTATAAAGTAATGTCTTTATCTGCACTGAGTAATACATATTTACACGTCTATATACAAAGCTATCACATATTACATTTTATTCATATCACTATATACATTATTGCAAATTCAATGTTCCTCGTCGTTTTGCCGACAGTACACAACTTCGTTCGTATAACTTAGCAAAGAAAATATACCCGCGATATTGTCCTTTGCGCACAACTTATGTTAAACATACACTATGTGTGGTTTCTCTGGCGTCCTGTGATGAGGGATCGTCTCATAGGCAAACTGCTGGTAGATGTGTTCTTCACTCTCTTCCTGGTAGTAAGGATTCTTGTCCACACTATGCCAAGGAGGATTCAACGAATGAAAGTTATTACTCACTGACGAACCGATCATTAGATACCGGTCTACGTCTCTCTTAGCGTCCTGTTCCCTACTCCGAGTTGAATACCCTAATCCATTCCCTAATTTGGACACGTCACCGTTCATCATGACACTTGTCATAACTTGTTTAGACTTATCACCCTTACACTTCTTCAAGGGTCCCATGAAGTATAAAACACCACCCACCACGCTTATAACGATACCCACAGTCAGCACGACCACCGCTACTATCACCCATCCACTCGAGCACCCAAATTCCGACTCCGGAATCTGTACAAAGAGGACACCCTTCAGGTGCGCTGGAGCAGCACACTTCACGTCCTCGTAATCTATTTGAAGAATGGAACTGGCGTTCCCAGACTTCCTGCTGCTGATTTCGCTCTCTCTCCCAAGTTTCCACAGCCACAATAATGAACAGTTGCAAGCGAACGGGTTCCCAGCAATTTCGAGTTCCTGCAGTCTGTCTATTGGAAAGTGTGCAGCTTCCAGAGCCACCAGCGCATTGTTTCTCATATAAATGTGAGTCAGTTTTGGATTACCATGAAACAGTCTGGGAGGAACATCGCCCACTTTGACATTCTCATTCATCCAAATTTTTTGCAAGTTTATATTGTCCACAAAAGCTCTTGAGTCAATTCTCTCCAATTCGTACAATCTGCTCAGGTGTAAATGTTTTAAATGGAAGAGACTTTGGAAGGAAAGCGCCGTAACGTTTTGATAGAAGTTTCCACTTAGGTACAAATGGGACAAGTTCGATAGTTTAGACAAAGCCGACGTCGGAATTGATGTCATATTGTTATCACTAAGATCCAGGTGCCGCAATGTCGGCAGATTGTGGAATCCTAGTTGATCCACACTTTCAATTAAATTATTGTTCAAGTCTAAATGCTTCAATTCCTGTAAATATGGAATACCATGCTTTGGTACTTGCTCTATTAAGTTTTCTGACAGGTCTAAAACTTCTAGATGCATTATAAAAGCGAGATTAGCTGACGGTATGTCTAATATGGAATTGTTTTTGAGCGATATTATCTTCAGTGATGTCAAAGGCTTAAAAGTATCCAGCTCAAACTTGACTAACTTATTGTTGGAGAGATCTAGCGTCTCAAGCGCAGATAAGTCTTTGAACGTCTGCACATGTATGTTTGTTATTTCATTGTCTGCTAGATTTAATTCAACAAGACTTTTAAGTCCAATGAATGTGTCCTTATCTAAGCGTTTTAGAAAATTATGACTCAAATTGAGATGAGTCATCTCGTTGTTGTTTTCGAAGTTTCTACTACCTAAGTCTAGGATTCTGTTGTAGGAGATGTCGAGGACAGTAAGCTGCGTGTAGAAGCCGAAGGTGTAGAGAAGGTTGTCGATAGCATTGTGTGTGAGGTTGATGTGGGTTGCTTCTGGGTTGAGTTGTATGGGGACGATCTCTAGGCTGGCGTTGGCACAAGAGGCGGCGCGGAGTGCGTCGTCGCAGGCGCAGCGCGCGGGGCAGAGAGTGCGCGCGGCCGCGCCCCACGCCCACGCCACTACCACCACCCACCAGCGCCACTTCGCTACGCAGGAGCCCATAACATCTCATGTATACGATACAGGGGACCTGCAACAAGCAAATAAACAATTATGAAATTACTTCGTAAATACAAATGTCCCTATGTAGGGTTGAATTTTTTCTTCATTTATTTTACAGCGTATTAAATATTAAGAATGTAATCTATTTCATTTGCATAAACAACAAAGGAATGATAAGTTTATCGTAGTTACTTAGACTACTCTTGGGACATTTTTCATCCTAATCACATAGAAGAAATTTTATTATTTATATACACAAAAAAAAAGAAAATCTCATTGCCACAGATGGTATCTCTAGTTTACTTTTGGCGTAATTTATTGTTATCAAAAACTCCAACTCCCTCAGGATGCATTGCCCTCTACCACGAGGAGAGTAAAAATATACGACATTATCGTAACACAAAATCTTAATATAATTTCTCCCGAAAACTGCAGATAACAAATGTGCCTCTCCGCAATTTGTATGGGGGAGTGGAATTGTTTGATCCAAATTAGGCCGATAAGAGACGTGCCGCGCCGGCGGAATTGTAGGCCCGGCACAGAAACTTTTTTATTAGCCTGCTACGGCATCGTAGCCGTGTCGTAGACAGAAGGATGTTTCATCGGAGCATATTGCACAAACGCTGTTTACGTCGTTGATTTGTTATTCAATATAGCATTATGAGAACGACTTGTCATTTGTCCGCGGGCGGCGTGCGGCGGCGTCGCGCGTCACGTGCCTGAGGGTTAATGTGTTCCGCGGCGCGCGCCCACTAGCGCACAGCCGGCGAGCTCTCAACCCATATTGCGCACCTTTATTTATCGTCCCGCATTTCCCCGCAAGACGAATGTTCTCCGTAAATGGGAAACTAGCGGGCAGCAGTCTGCCGCTAATCCTCCGCCGCTCCGGCGCTTCTTCAACAATACCGCCCAAAATGCTAGCCGATTTAACAAAGGAGCCTTCGGTACTTTAAATTAAATGTTCGGCTTTACAATTCGACGGAATGTATAATGAATAGCACCGTAACATCTGTTAACGAAGGCGAACGATCTAGAAAGTTTTCACGCGCGGGAATAACTAATTGCGAAGGTTGGAATTCAATTTATGGTTTCTAGTGCGCCTCCCGGGAGATCACGCCAGGCTGAAGTATTAATAATGCAAAACAGTGTCACGGAAAGTTTTCGATTCCAAATGCAAATTGAATTAGGAAACAAAGTTGTGAGTGTTGAACTTTCGCTGTGTCATCATCGGCTGTTTCGCGATTAACATGCATTTTAAGTAATTAACATGAAAATCATGCCAACTTTTCGGAATCTTCAATTCAGAATATTTTAACTCTTTGCTCAACGAACCTCACGCTTGGTGAGCAAACAACAGCCAGCTACATCAAGCAATTTGCAGCTTTAATGCATTAGATCCTATCATTATGAACGACACTTTGCAAACCAAACATATTCAGATCCACACAAAGGGGAGGATAAACAGGCTGCATCTCCACGGAATCTCGCGTCCCGCACCACATTGTTCCATGCGAAAGGTAGCACGAGCACGACCGAGTCCATATAAAGATGCGAGAAAACGGCATCTAGCCTCCCCCAGAAACTCGATATCACTCGACGAGAATGGATTACACAGGCCCGCCTGAATTACAGAAACCATACGTGGTCTTGATACATTGAGGATCCCGTATTAAGAAGGATTAATTCTGTTACATTCCAAATGTATTCGGCATCGCGTCAACGTGAAAGATTGCATGGTTAATCATTTCGATACTCGTGCCGGGGAGGATGATTACTTTTAATAGATAAAGGTCTTTGAAAGGATCAAGCTTTCTTAAGGGTTTTGGTTTAACTTTTATATGTGTTCTGATTACAGCTCATTTCATATTCACGTTAATTCCTTTCGCGTTTTTCTGTAGTGTTTATACTGTTATATTTACAAAAAATCCCATTAGGTTCTACACAGCCCGTAGTTGTTATTGTTTTCGCTGTCGTGAGTAAAACGGTATAACCGAATAATCACAACACAGCGTACGTCAGCAACGCTTTTTTAATATTCATGTAATGGTGGTTGTGGTTTGGCGCCGATGGAAAAACGCAGAGGGTAGGGCACGCCCTCCATTTCCGAACCTAAACTGTCCTGGCCGCCATTCTTTTGTCTTTTAATTTCCTGTCCGCCAGAGTGCGTTCCTAACGTGAATTTTGCTTTCGTGAGCTTCGTTAACTTATATCGGCCTTTGTTGTTGCCTGTTGAACTTTTCCATTACCGACGTCATCGATTGAAACCGCTAAATTCGTTGGAAAATTCTCGTCGCAGATATCGTCGCTCCCCTCCAAAACAATATGAACAACGACTCCATTCCGGTTTTCTTTTTATAAATCGAGTATGTTTTCAAGTTTTTGTTTCGTTTTCGTTCCGTCGAAGCTCTTGAAATAGAAATTAAATATTTCCTTATTGAAAAGTTTGAATGTTAAAACATTTAGATGCGGATTTTAATAATTTGAAAGAGACTTTCTTTCGCTTCTGACTGACTGTAAATAAGGACTTTGTGTAAACTTTATTCAGTTATTTTGTTTCGAAAATACCGTATTGAAGACTTTAAAAAGTTCGTCGGATTGATGGTATCCTCAACAACCGAGTCATGGATTGGTTATTTACGCCACGTATCAGCGCTTATTATCGCTCGTTTTACTATTCGTGTGACGCCACGTTTTAATGAACTCATTATTTTAAGTTAATATTCATTGTACTCTGTCGTTTCCTGTCCCAATTCCGTAACGCGTGTTTAGTATTAGTTTCACATTTAGAGAATATTAACCCGGCACCCGCTTTTGTAAAGTGGTTTCGGGTACTCGACCCGGCAGAACTGACGACCTTCCTAATTACACCATAACATCTAAACACCGTTTAGGCCGCGACGCAAAGGGATGCCCGTAATTTATTATACAGTTTCGCTTACGAAATTCAATATCAACGGTGTGAATCTCCCCTGAGTATTAATAGTAGGAACTGAACGTCATCGGCATCATTTAAATTATAATCAAAACTATCGGCTTACTTCGGCCTCTCGTCCTCTCGTCCTAATTGCGTCGACGAGCCAATCGTCCTCGTCGAAGCAAACAGTCCCCACTAAAGTTATCACGGTGTTAATACAACTTGAGACGTTACTAACACAAAGGACGCTTTACGAGGGGCTGAGACAATAAAACCAGTGTAAAAGTCGGCTAACCGCTCCTCTCGCCCTCCCCAAGAAAATATCTTAGCCCTCTCCACTTTTATGAGTTGCTTAAGTCGTGCTCTGCCGTTTTTAAAATAGTCTCCCGGAGTTAAGCCGAAAACTTTGGTGCACAACATATTGAAAAAGAAGATGTTTTACTTTGAGCGTATGGGTAGTTTTATTGGGGGACTTCTGCTATAAATGTGTTTTGTTGCATGTGGGGATGGTGCGTACGTGTCGTGTTTGACGCTCGTAAGTAATAGTGTGAGTGGCGGGCTGCACTAAAGGCCATAATGAGAAAACTTGGCCGGCTGAGGAGAATGCAGGCGTTAGTTACTCGCAGCGGGCGAGACTACGCGGAGCAACGAGCGCACGTTCGCTTCGCACAATAGCTCTATTAGAATTGAATGCCTGCGCCTACATACATTATGATCTCTAAAGCCAAGGTGCTTCAATATTAAAGTGCTTTTAAACTTCTCTTCTCAAACACAGTCAGTAGTTCTCTGGCAAAGAATATAAAACAAAGTTGGAAATTTAAAACAAACTCAAACATAATTACCTACTCAAATGCAGTCTCATCAGAACTACTAATTAAACTAACTTGCAAGTAAATAAAAAAGTTTACAAATATATTCTCATTAATGGCTATTTAAATGAAAATCTCGCTAGTGCACGGTAAAGTGTTGAACTGCTGAAATAAACTTTTAATTTGATCTCGGGAATTCAAATGTCCTTGACTTGGTAGTGACTAAGTTCGTTCGCTTTGGTGCTCTCTTGTCTAGAGTCCTTTACCTGTAAGCAGCTGTAAACTAGAGATAGTAAAAATAAATGTTACGCCTTTAAAAGCGAAACAGTTAAAAGTTCGCGTAAATCGGTAATGACCACTATCACTTTAAATGGAAATAAGGATATCTCTTGGAAAATTGTAATGGCGGTCAACATAAGTAGAACTACCGTCCTCTTTATGTCCATTGGGAATTGTGAAAAAAAAAACATAAAAAGTCATGACAGCAAAGCATTATCCCTGAACTTATCCAGCACTGCACATGCTACAATAAACACCTGCATTAACACCGCTCTACATAAACTGTCTATGTTGCTTTTACAACATTCTTAGCTTGCACATGTTTATCGCAAAACGTTGACAGCCTAGTGGTGAAGTGCTAATGATATACATGTCTATAAGAAAAGCTGAAGAAATAGGCAGGTAGGTCCTGCGGCAGCTTTTATTGCTAGCATTAAGTAATTAAACACCTCAATGACGTCAACGTTTCATAATTATGATTAACACAGCCAATCGACCCTCGCTAATCAAAGCGGGTGCCGCTAATCGAAGCTGCGAATCAATTTAATCAAAGGGCAATCGATTTGAAGCAGATAAACGCCGGCCATCGCCGATTAGCAGCCATCTCGGCGTACTCGCGCCCTCATGCTTGCGGAGCTGGCTAACTAATTTTAATATCACCGGGCAACACACCTGCCGATAGTTGCACGCCCCGGTGATATTGATTTTGCAATCAAAGTCCCGTTAGAGAACCACGCTACTTCCCCGCTATTATAACCAGATTTATTAATAAATCTCTTTATTATATTAGCGGTAACACTCTTCCGAACGATTCCGAACACAGGAAATACATTTTTTAAGCAAACATTACGCTACATGCGCTACAACATTTTATGTAGCTCAAGTTTCTAACAGAGTCCTGAATAGGATTTCCTGTCCTATAAAAACTGGAACCACCGCAACTCGGTCCAGTGCGAATAAAAAGTAAGCTACTTCATTAAAGCACAAAATAAAGTCACCTATGTGGAAAACGACGAGTCTATTTTATGTCCTCCTATTACTTTAATGTCTAACGTTAACCAAAGAACAGGAGAAACGTCACGTCGTTACGGACACAATGCAGAATGTTGCCACAAAATATCTTTCCTTCAGATACGCCCTCGCGACGACGGCTTACAGTAAAGAATAAAAAAGGAACTTTAGCGAACAAAACGTCTACACAATTCCATTTTCTCTTTCACCAACAGAGCGAGTCTTAGTGAATCAGGCTCCTGTATGGGCGCCTTTATAAACGCAATAATGAGGAGTGCTAAGGCGGTATTCAGGCGTGCGCCCTAACGAGAGGTGCCGATGAATCGCCCATGAGCCGAGCACAAAACTTGCCACTTGGGGCGGTAATGGCGAGCGGGGAAGGCGCCTCGCCGCCGCCTCGCCACCGCCTCAGCATGGACTCGACGCCTCGCCAAAGGGCTTTTAGCGAGCACCAACTAGCTTTCGCTTTGACTTTCATCGCTGAGCGAGGATTAGGCGTGCCCCGGCGCGATTGGATGCGGCCCACGGATGAATAGTCAATGAATTTAGGCCAAGCAACGGTGGCGCAAATTAAAAGCGTACTTGTTTACATTTAACTCCATTAAAAAAAAGTGTCTGCGCTGATTCGTGCTGGGAAAAGTGAATGCATCGTGACTCGTGTGTCGTAAACTGAACTACCTAAATTGAACCGTTGTTCAATAAAGCGTTTAATTCCAGTGAACTCAACATGTTTTCACTGCTTTCATTCAGTGTGTTACAATAAAGCTTGCTTTTATTCCCGAGAGCTTTCAAGAATGGAAGTTTCCATCTGTGGGTACGGGATTTCCGCGGTATTCGCCGTAACTCTACGGATCGCTGTACACGTTTAGAAACTTCAACTTCGACTTTCGTAGACAGGAATAAAAAACAACAGTCATGAATTGTTTGACTGTTATTAAAACTTTTCCTTTGAGAAATGTTCTCTATATAAAATTAACTTTTAATGCAAACGGTAACTGTTTGCATTAAAAGTTAAATTTAGATAGACGAGGAGGTTCTGTGTTCTGAGAGGGAGTTGCAAACGACGTGCTTACGTGAAAAATATCGAGCGATCTCTTACTAAGCCCGCAAAACGGTCTCGGCCTAAATGAGTCGCGACGCGCCGCTCATATAAAGCATACTGCGAATTAGTCAATCCTATCGCAGCCATCTTTAACGGAGTCGGTGAGGCTGAATAATGAAATAGCTCGTTGAGACGGTGGCTCGACGGTATCGACACTGTGGCCCACTGGAACGCGATCGCGCGGTTGAGCACAAACGAAAATCTCACGGATTCCGTGTGAGATATCTGGCTCCTCTTTTAGGGTTATTAAGTGAAGTGGGTTTTAGGGAAATGAGCCGGCGAATAAATCTACTCTCCCTTGGGATGGAAAAATCTGTGTTCTCCGTAAATAAGGATAGCCCATGAAATAAATTAGACAGGCTCATATATTGTCTTCATCGGGGCGGTGAGAAGCATCTCTGACAGATAAAAATCCGCGCTTATACGGCCCAATTGCCAATAAGGCGAATGGGAGTGGAAGAGTTATCGTTGATAAAACCGTTGTTATTCGTTTATACAAAAGGAAGTCGAATGTTAATATTGTGATTGTAAATAAAAATTGGATTTCTGATACAATGAAGCAACGTGCTGAGATAGAGCGCGGTGCACACCGGCGGACGTCGCTACCGGGTATTGTTTTAAACTTATAATCTTCCCGATCGTGGATCAATTTTTAATTAATAAATAACTTTGTGTAGCGGATTGTGTATTGTTTTACTTTAGGTAAGCATTTTTCAAACGACATGTTTATTACAGAGCTTTTCAACATTGAGAATTTCAGATGTTGTCGCATTCGGCACTTGAAATGATTTTAATTTACGTCATGATAATGTACTTAATAACATTGCAAATGGCTTCAAATAGACAAGGGAATTGAGTTACCTCCATAGCATATTATTATTATCAGAGCTCGTAATGCTGGAACATTAATTATTATTGAGCATAAAATACTTCATCTTACTTAAGAAAATCTATTTTTGTTGTAGTAGAACATTTAATATTGTGTTAACTTTTATTTGAAGGAACATGATTATTAATGCGAGTTCTTTGATAAAAAAATAGATATTACAGACATTTTTAATAATTATTTTGACTACTTTGCCGCCTAATTTGAAAACTAGGCCGGAGAGAGAATAATTGTTTAGAATCCCAACTCCGCCTGCGAAGTCCCTTTCGGCCAGACGTAGCCCAGCTTATTCTCACCTACACACATTTAACAAGGTCTTCAAATCACTGGACATCAAAGACTTATCAACCGCTCGACTTAAAAGTGTACTAAAGAAATGGCTTCTGGAACTAACATACACCGAAACAGAATTACTTCTTTAACATCTGCCGACAAACCAATGTGCCAGCAATCAACATCCTTCTCTCACACTATCACCCTCACAGAAACTCACACAAACACACACTCACACCATAACACACGCGTCACTAAACTAGCTTTGTAAATCGGCATATTTCTTTCTGCTCATTCTCACTCTGATACAAGCCTTGCTTAGTTTGGGGGTCAACGGTCAAACCAAAATTGTGATGTACAAACTTATCTGTGTTCATGTAAAATCATTTTCTGTCATCACCTACTCTTTTAGCCATTAAAACTTTTTGTATTTTGTAATTAAAAAGCGACGAAAAAATTTTCAAACAAAAACTCAGACCGTACACCAAATATCATCTCCCAATCTCCGCAAACTGACATTTTCATACCTTTCCTCCGGTTTTATTGAAAGCGAATACAAAACGCGGTAGCCTCGCCCGAGCGGGCACAAAGCCCGATGCACATTGCACACCCAGGTAGCTCCTGGGTGTGCAATGTGCATCGGGCTTACCCTAGCTTACCCGGGACTCCGCAAGCGTAACTTGCAACAAAATCCCGCGTTCACGTTTCCATCCCGTATTGCAGTGTACGGAGGATCTCCTTTAACGTATTCCGCGTTGCAACCGAGACGGCGGGGTTAGGGCGCGCGGTGACGGTAATGCGTGTTATGAATGAATGAACGAATGAATGGGAGGATTTCACTTCCAACTAACCGTTGGTTTGAGCAAAAGCGCAGCCGACGCACCGGTAAGATTTTTACGGCTTTGACTGGAGCTTCCGCGTTTGGTTTGAAACGATAAATTTTAAATAGTTTTGCTGCAATGTCGTCGCCTGGAAAATCGCTGTAACACAAATATTGGCTCAATTTCATAGTCGACGTGTCGTAGTGAGTACCGTTGCAGTTTATTACGGTGCATAAAGTTTGGCGTGAGTGAATACGACACTTGACTTGAGACAACATAAAGAGGACGAGGTAATTTAGTGAGCATGTCTCGAGGACGGCATTCTTAGATTAAATGACTCGTGGACATAAATTTCGCTTAACCCCCTACTACTACACGTCAGTCAAAATTGACTCTTGTAATAAAACCCTTTCGCACAATGGACTGCTTCAATGTTGTCGCTAACTCGATCTAGAGACAAAGGGCACACTTGAATACTCATAGGGTATGTTAGTACGCATAGTTACCATCTTGAAATAAACGTACTTACCTACCTCGTAAGCAAATTTTTTGTTTTTACAATAATTCTGTTTACAAATAACTGCAACGTCATCCATCTATCTCTCATTCGTCGATCTTTTTTGAAATAGGTAACCTTTGCCGAGTCTATTTCACAAAGTAGACATAACAGTATAGTTCTATATAGTGCATCACTATAATTGCTTCAAAGAAGTGTGAAATCGACCTACCCAGTGGGGCGCACCCGGGCCAGGCTAGGTTATTAATGAATGCGCCTGCAAACGGTCGGCGACACTCAAAGGATAGATGATTCGATTACTTCAATTTTCCGACTGGACGCTTTGATTGGGAGTGCAACATGACCGAAACTGTTTTCTATCAAACCACTTTGATTGTGTGTCCGGTGGCCTTAGAAAAAAATTAATAATCCCCTTATTAATTTTTTTCTGTGACATATTGAGATGTGCGTTTTGCATTTTGCATAGTGCGACTACTCGAGTATATTACGCATGTAGCATAGTTTTTAAATGTTGACGTATTGAACTTCTAATGAAGATTTCTGGAAATCGGAAAAAGCATAATAAAAAATCTAATAGATGTTTATTTAAGAAATATTTTCTACATAAGGCACTTAGTTTCTTTCAAATCTAACGTTTATTTTAATGTTTTTTTTTTATTAATACCAACATCTGTTTTTCAAAATTAAGTAGACAACAATAAATTTTCAAACTTACGCTGTTTAGTACATATCTTGTGTCATTGTCCCTAAAACCGTAATCTCCACAGCACTCAATGTGTCCCTACACTCATGCACTAAGAACATAATGGCATGTACCAATCTCAAAATGGTACCAAAATGAGGTGTGATAATATTAAGCAATTTATAACCGCGTTAGTGCCATTAGGACCGGTACACATGACACATTTGTACTCAAAGTAACATTTTTAACACGTTCTTAAAATGCTCTTAGCGGAATATTGTAGTAGATTATGCACTGAAGGGATAAAGCAGCGTCTTAGATCATGCAAATCAGCAATATATCTAATGATAGCATATTGTTAGACATGCTATTAGTCCAGTGTCTAATAGGCTAAAAAATAGAAGCTTTTATTTCAGGATGTTCAAAATATTGTTGGATTTAATTATGATGAGGGATACCTAAATAGTATGGATTTAAAGCCCATTTGTACAAAAAGTAAAGTTTTTAACACGCTCTTAAAATGCCCTTCACGTAGGCACGGCTTTCTGCATATATGTAGTAAAGAACAATGTCTTATTGTTATGGCGTGACTAACTGTCGGAGAATTTAAACCTTTTAAACATATTATAACTTTATTGATGACTGCCTTGTGTCTAGTGGTCGCAAGAGTTACTGCGGAGCATGAGGATCTAGTTTCGATTCCCAGGTCGGCGAAAGTGTTATTGGGTTTTTCTATCTAGTAATTCTCTGTAGCTGCGCGGAGTCTGGATTTGTGCCCGGTTGAATAGGCTCGGTCGCTATTACATGGGACTCAAACATAACTGGCGAAATGTGGGTGTACTATAGGTACACCTCTGCCTAACCCTTCTGGGATTACAGGCGTGATGTTATGTTATGTATGTAAATTTATTAAACATTCAGCCGTAACATCAACTTCAAAGGCTTTTAAAGTAATAACCTTTCAAGGAAAGAAAGCTTGTGATTTCATTGACGACTTTTTCATGCAAATCGGATAAGATTTTCCCTGAAATTGACTGAGACTTAAGTTTTTGCTTCCGCCGCTGCTGAATTTTAAGTTCAATAAGTTGATAAGTATTATTTGTAGCTTAAAATCTACTTCTTAATTTTTTTTTCTAACAATAGACTAACGGGAAATCAAAAAACAAACAATTTGAAAATACCTCTACGTTATAACCCCATATTTTCTAAAGTCACACTAAACTTTCTTGTTACTGTCCCACATAATATTTACATTATAATGTAACCTTAACAATTTCACAGAAAAAATCAAACTCGTTTATATTTTCTATGAAAACTTCTAACAACATATCTAAATTCCTAAGTCGCGCATGCGTCCTGTAAGTGGCGATTATAAAAACATCGCCTGCGCAAGCACATACACCGTTACTAAGTAGGAAAGGGTATCACATTATAATATAATGTGACATTCTTGGGATTCTTTGTGTATGGAACTTATATAAAATAAGTACATAGTTGGATTTAAAATGAAGAAACTTTGAGGTGCATCGAAAGCAAGGCAAGGCATGGCTTGCTCGATACCCAGATAAGATGAAGTACGTCCTGCATATTCGAGTCAACAATAATAGCAATAAAAAAGTAACACACCTATTTAGTTATTAATATGCAAAAATAACAAGACCCTACTACGCAAGTCGAAGAGCCAAACACGGAAACATAAAACAAAACACTAACTATGTTTAAAAAGTAAAAACCCTAGACTACAGCGGACATAATATTTTACTATGAGTGGCGATAACTCACGATTCAAAGACGGCAGCCCTACGGTAACTTGAATATAGGCCGTTTTACAACCTGTCTCAATGACAGCTGCTTCCTTTCCATTTACTTGATATACGAGCGAAATGTAACAAACGGTAACGTACAAAGCAAAGAAACGTTAAAGATATTTAGCGGAATATTGTAGTAGATTATGCACTGAAGGGATAAATCAGCGTCTTAGATCATGCAAATCAGCAGCATATCTAATGATAGCATATTGTTAGATATGCTATTAGTCCAGTGTCTAATAGGCTAAAAAATATGAGCTTTTATTTCAGGATGTTCAAAATGTTGTTGATTTAACTTAGGGATATCTAAAATGTATGGATAGCCATGGCAGGTAGAGCAGTGCCCTAACGGAATTGTTGCAGGGAGACGGCAACGCTCCCGGTGATGGCAGACTGTCAGCCAGTTGGGTACAGAATATTTCGGGGAAGACCTGGATGATACTCGGCCAGTCCAGGGAAGCATGGCATACAAGGGAGGAGGCCTTTACTCGGTAGTGGGTGGAACAAGGCTGGAAATGGTGATACTGATGAAAGCGATGGGCCAGCTACAACTATAAAGGAGCTTATAAAGTTTAAAACATAAGACAAACAGCGAGATAAAATTAAGCAAGAAAACTATGTCTCATGGTTCGCAGAATATGTTATTAAAAAAAACTTAATATTCAGTGGTAATCACGAGTTCAAGAGTCAGAAACATAAAGTTTAGATGATGGTACCAATTATAATTACAGCGCCCATATAAGAACCATAACGTTTCAAAGCTCCGTAGTTAACAGCGTTGAATCACCTCAAGATTTCATAGAAATCTGAAGGCAGATTAAATTGTTCAACTACCTTTGAAATTTGAAAGTCATAACAAAATAAATTAAAGTATCCGATGGTACAAAGAAGAATTCCGGGAACGATATAACGTGGACCATACAAAACATCTTATTATAATGGGCACAATCACAATATTATTCGAATTTGAATGCATAAGATAGATATCGCTCGGGTATTAATAAAGTAAAGGGAAAGGACACTAATGATCAGATTAAGATATCAGAATTTTAAAGCAGTATAAAATGAGAGTCACCTCGCGACCTCCGCTAACAACATTAATAAACAAACTTGATTATGTTTATATTTAGATAATTCGAACTTTACTGTTGTCGCACTAACGAGGTTACGTGACTATATGCAGTAAAAGTTTTACACTAGAGTCGGTTCACGTGTGAAATCAGAACTTGGTTCCCATGATATGATATTAAACGTCAAAACTACATGAATATAGGCGATTCTGAACGGGCTCCCACGAAACGTTATGGCCTACCTCAGTGGCGGAGTTGGCCGTTATTCGAGGATATCTATTCTACGTTACACAATACAGCGTATCGAATATCGCTGTGACCGACTCGCGTACTCAAAAATGTAGATTGACGTGGGCTTATGGACCATGAAACTGCGGTTTTTCGGACCGTGTGAAGATACCCGTAAATAGACAGTTTAAAAACAAAAAACTACCAACTATAAACACGACGTTTAACACGAAGTTCTTTTAAAATGTCAGCTTTTCAAAGGAACTTTTAATTGAACAGGAAATATGAAAGAATCGGTAAACGAATTAATTTTTAAATTATTCTGTTCTCTATAAAACTTATTGACCTCATTTTTGAATCCAAGTGTTCAAAGTTAAGCATGTTAAAAACTTTAGGGCAGGGCAGGGGAGTAACAGGCATCTATCTATTCATTATCGGTTATTTCCAGTAACTATTCATGATTTACCTGAGAAATTTTTGATTAAGAAGAAACAGCAAGTTCAGAATATATTATCGTCTAACCGAAATATTCACACTTTTTATGTCATCATCTATGCCGTCACACTAATAAATAGTAATTCTCCTGTCAAAACTCAAGAGTACCAAAACCAAAACAATCGAAGATCAGAAATACAGTAAACTAACCCAATATTGCGGTAAAAAAACCACGAGCGTATTCCGTTCCGTCCAGTATCAAATGTAGATTAACAAAATTCGAAAAGTTCTCACCGTTGCGCTCCACTGCCCATCAATATAACATCTTCAAAAATTCCATAATTATTTTTCTTGTGAACCAATACAACAATTACACAATTCGACACGTTCTATGTGATTTAATCCTATATATTCCGAGCAGTAAAAACGATTACAAATTCTATATAATTGTTAAAAATAGTTTATTGGTTCGAATCGGCGTGAAGTGAAAACAAAAATGTTTATGGAAACTGATACGTGGTCGTCAATCTGCGTTTAATTATGTCCGCTATTAATTATTATGTGCACTTGAAATGCAGGCTATTTGAAGTATACATTTTTATGGGGCTGTTAACTGGGTAGTGATAGACGATTGGTATTTAAAAACTTTATGTGACTGCTTTGACCTAATTTCCTTAGCATGTGGGTCAGGTAGGTTTAAACAGGTGGGTGAAAGATATAAACATTTTCGTCTTATTTCAAAACACGATCTAAATTAAGTACTGGGACTATTACTTAGGTTTAAGGTTTATACTAGCTGTGTGCATTTTATTTTGTGTTTGACAGTCAATAAAGATATCGAAAAACTTTTAACTAATAACGCAACACTGAATGTTATTCACAGGTTATTCAAACGGGATAAATTTTGTATGATATCGTTCTGCAAACAGCGAATCAGTCTTCGAAATTTATTTATTTTAGCACAAAAGACGTCCGTTACGCGGATATCTAACCTCCGTTAGAGCAGAACCACAGGCAAAAACGAATATAGTTCAACAATACCGCAAGAAGTAATCACTTGCTTGAAACGGTGAAAAGTATATCCTACCTATTTCCTCCTACAGAACATAAACTTTATATCTTAAACTACACTTCCACTTAACTGAAAATATGACAAAAAAGATAAAATATCCCCCCTCATCGGACAGAACACCTGTTTATGTGTAAACACGATAGCACCTTTACTTTATAAGGCATCAGCTAAGCTGATATGTATGACTGTATAAAGGCTTGTACAGACTGGCGCGAAACGAGACGCGAATTGCACGCGACATAAAGGCACTGTGTGTCGCGCGACGAGCGGTACCTTAAACGAGGGACATAGCCAAGGACAGGGTAACATATGGTCACGAATAGAAATGTAAATATAAAAACATTAATAAAATAATGTGATAAAATTCGCAAAGTTTGGGCCACACTGGCGCAAGCGGCTGCACTCGCCGGGCTAAAAAAACTTTGAACAAGCTCGGTATTACCAGTTTTCTCTTTATAGTTCAAACTAGGCTTATGAAAGCCATAGATCATTGATAAAGACCTATCTCTAAATTTTTTGGATATTGGGTCAAATATTAAAGCCCAATTTGTTTCACATAATTTGGAAAGAGAATCGAAAACGGAATTCCTTCATAATATCCCTCGTTTAACGAGTCAACCTGAATGACATAAAACATATTGTTGCGTCAAGCAGCGCCATCTCTGTAGCTGTCATGGAATCAACGGTCGATAAACGATGGGAGCGACATCTGCTGGTCGAGAAGACGGCACGCGAGCGAGCGAGTGAAAGAGGGGACGTCCCCCCGGGAGTGGTGGGACTGGCTGCGAGATCGGCCCTTTTTGATACGACGGCAGGATAGTGCACACCGACATAATTATTAAGAATTGTAGCAAGTAAAATAAATTCAATTGTAAAATATTATTCGTGAGCATTATTGAAGAAGCCCCTGCCTGCGCCCCGTCTTTGGCGCCAAAACATTGGTCCTTCGAGCCGGATCGAAGATAGATCAGCGACGTGACAAGCCGGGCTGAAGAAGGAAAGAAGCGAGTGGAACTTCGAAGCAGAAGTACGTTGAGGAGATTTGGAAACCCAGCCACAGATCACTGAGCAGAAGCCATTGATGCAGCAGCCAGAAACGGTCAGGTTATCCAGTTACCCTTTTCCCTCCTTCCCCTGTGTCTTCGCCTTGTGTTAATATCGTATCTGAACGTTTTGAGAACTGATCAACTGGCATCGCTGAGGCCGTCTTCAGGTGAGAATACACGACTGAACACGCAAAACTGTGAGTACCTGCTTTCGTAAACTACCAAGATGAGTGATGATGAAACTATTTCTCGTTTAGATAATATAACTGATCTTAAAAAACAACGTGGTGTAATTAAAGGTAGATTAACATTATTTGTTAATTATATTAACAAGTTAGATAAATCGTGTTTAGATTCTGTGCTTAAAACACAATTGCAAATGCGTATTCATTCGGCAGCCATTTTCTTTGTCGAGTTTAACGACGTGCAATCTAAAATAGAAAGAAGTGTGGATGAAAAAGAATTACTGTCACATTTAGATTACAGAGAGTCGTTTGAGTGCCAATACTATTCAATTGTAGCTATAGCAAAGCACTTGATAGGCGACTGTGAACAAACAGGATTAAATAATTCTCAGTGCATTTCCGGGAAATCAATGTCTATTAAATTACCCCAAATAAAGTTACCTGTATTTGACGGTTCCTTCGATAAATGGTTAGAATTTAGGAACTCGTACGTTTCAATGATACATGATCGCGACGACTTAGATCCTATACAGAAATTTCAATACCTAAAGTCCTCTCTCATTGGATCTGCGTTACATGTTATCAGCTCGTTAGAGTTTACTGCACCTAACTATAGTAACGCGTGGGACCTGCTTGAAGCTAGGTATCAGAATAATAGGCTATTGATACACAACCATGTGAAGGCTTTGTTTTCGGCACCTTCACTGGGTAAGGAATGTCCGGCACAGATCAGAACGTTGGTAGATTGCGTTTTACGTAATTTGAGAGCCCTAAATTCTCTTAAGGAACCGGAATCTTCACTCGAGGATATGCTTATCATTTATTTAGTTGTCAGTAAACTTGATTCTGCTACTGAACGCGAGTGGGAGAACTACAGAAGCTCATTTATCTCCGATTCTAACAAAACCTCTAAACCCTTAAAACTAGAAGACTTATTAACGTTTTTAAACAATAGGTCTGACATGTTAGACATGATTAATTCGGGTAACAGTAAACATAATCAGTCACATTCACAAACTAAACATGAGGGTAGACAATCAGCTGATCATAAAAAACAGTCTAATTCTCAAACTACACTTAGTTATGTGAGTGCGAATAATAATAAGATCTCATCAGGTAGTAAAGGTAAGACAAATAAAAATAACTTGACATGCCCGTTATGTAGTGGTAAACATGCATTATATTCATGTGTTAAGTTTTTAAATATGTTGGTACAAGAAAGATTAAATTTTGTTCAGTCAAAAAACGTTTGTCATAACTGTTTACGTACAAACACTCACACAATTGAAAATTGTAATTTCGGTCCTTGTAAATTATGTCAACAAAAACATAATGCGTTAATTCATGTTGACAATAATAGCGTTATTTCAATTACATCATCAGAACGTTCCGTTATCAATAATACGTTGCCACAGTCGTCTGTATTACACTGCGTTAGTAAAACAGCTGACAATATTGATAATCGTAGTTCCAACGCTAAATCGTTACAGACTGTATTGCTGTCTACGGCGTTAATTGAGATTGCTGATAGTGATAACAGTTATCACACAGTTCGTGCTCTGCTTGACAGCGGCAGTCAAAATTGTTTTATAGCTCAAAGCCTATGTAAACGTTTAAAAATACCTATTATACAGTCCACTATACGTGTTTGTGGCGTTGGACAAACCGTTTCACAGTCCAGTCACAAGTGCGATATTAATATTCGTTCTAAGGTATATAATTATAATACAACCTTACATTGTTTAGTGTTGCCTAGTATCATTTCGAAGTTGCCTTCGACACACGTTAATAGTGATGCTATGAGAATACCTAGCAATATTTTACTTGCCGATCCCACATTTTATGTACCGAGTGACATAGATTTATTAATAGGCGCGGATGTCTTTTGGGATTTGCTAAAAGGAAATAAAATAAAACTTCACACCGGTCCCTACTTACAAGATTCGATGGTAGGTTGGATTATTTCCGGTCCAGTTTATAATAATAATCGTTTATTAGCGGCTAGCATGACAGATGTCCAGTGCAATTTGAAATTAGTTGATTCTCAATTACGGAAGTTCTGGGAAATTGAAGAAATACATATTCCTTCCGTTATTACTGATGAAGATCGTTTTTGTGAAGAGTTGTTTATGCAGACTACTAAACGCGATCAACACGGTAGGTTTTCTGTAGGAATGCCATTTAAACAATCACCTGATTGTTTGGGTGAGTCATATAATTCTGCTAAACAGCGTTTCTTATCTTTAGAGAGGAAACTAGATCGTGTACCACAGTATAAACAAATGTATTGTGAATTTATGCACGAGTACGAGCAATTAGGTCACATGACGCGTCTCAAGGATTTTAATACTTTAATTAAGCCGTATTATATTGTGCCACACCATGGGGTGTATCGTGAAAGTAGCGTGACAACCAAATTACGCGTCGTTTTCGATGCAAGCGCGGCAACTTCTAATAATAATTCGTTGAATGATATTCAATACGTAGGCCCTAGGTTACAAAATGATATCTTCTCAATTTTGCTCCGTTTCCGGCAATATCAATATGTAGCTTGCGCAGATATTGAAAAATTCTTTAGACAAACTTTAATTCATCCTGAACAACGTAACTTACAGCTAATATTATGGCGACCTGATAACAGCATGCCGATTCAAGTTTATCGTCTCCACACAGTGACGTATGGCACTGCATCAGCTCCGTACCTCAGCAACCGTTGCTTGAAACAGTTGGTAAAGGAATGTAAGGATGTCATCGCTAACGTCATTAATGACGATTTTTATGTCGACGATCTTTTGACGGGGCATGATCAGCGCGACAAGTTGTTAGACATTTGCAAGAAAACGTCCGCCATTCTACAAAGCGGTTGTTTTCCGTTAAGGAAATGGAGCTTTAATTTTGATGTAACATCAGAAAGTACTAAAGATTTATGTATTGGTGAGTATTGCCAGTCTAAAACCCTAGGTGTTGGTTGGTCTAACAAGAACGATTTATTTAATTTTTCAACTAGTGTAGATAAGGGTTATAGTAATCCGAAGATAACTAAACGTTTAATTATGTCAGTTATTGCACAGATTTACGACCCAATGGGATTGTTGGCACCAGCTATTACTACGGCTAAGGTTTTATTACAAAAGTTATGGCTTGCTAAAATAAGTTGGGATGATGAAGTCCCAAGTCAAATTGCAGGTGTCTGGTATAATTTTATTGATTCCTTGCAATATTTGTCTGAAATATTAGTGCCACGTTATGTCATGTGTGCTAATGCTGTAAATAAAGAGTTACATATTTTTACCGATGCTTCTCAGTCTGCATACGGTGCATGTGCGTACATACGTTCACACACTCATATTGATGAGTCGCAGGTTACGAGTCGATTATTATGTGCTAAGAGTAAGGTCGCACCAATTAAAGCGTTAAGTATTCCACGACTTGAACTATGTGGAGCTTTAGTTGGGGCCAAACTTTATAATAAAATCATAAAGTCACTTAGGCTGAAATTCGATAAGGTCTATTTCTGGACTGACTCCACTATAATTCAAGGGTGGCTTCGAACATCACCACATTTGTTAAAAACATTTGTACAGAATAGGGTTGTACAAATCAACGAATTAACAAGCAACACTACTTGGTTGCATGTTAAAGGCAAGGAGAATCCCGCTGATACATTATCAAGAGGTGTTCTCTTTGATTCATTAAAGGGAGATAACACTAGTTTGTGGTGGTGTGGACCGACCTTTCTGCGTGAACCGACTTCTAGTTGGTTGACAATAAACACTAATGAAATCGAGTATAATAAGATCAAGTTACCGGAATTAAAATGTTCTAAAACTACAAATTTGTTAAGTACAGAAACTGGCAATATAATTGATTTTGAAAGGTTTTCTTGTTTTAATCGTTTGCAAAGAACAGTCGCTTATGTCTTACGGTACATTTTTAACTTACGTGCATCGCGTGTCGGTCAAGGTCGCAAAACCGGTTCATTGACCGTGAGCGAGATTAATAGTTCATTAGTTGTATTGACACGTTTGGTTCAATCACAATCATTCAGTAAGGAATATCATAACCTTAGAGAAGAGCATTTAAACATTAAGTCTAGTAATAAAACATTAGGTTTAAGTATATTTTTAGATAATGAAAATTTAATTCGTGTTGGTGGCAGACTTAGTAATTCCAAATTTGATTACGATAAGAAACACCCAGTGTTGTTGTGTCGTAAACATCGGTTTACTTGGTTATTGTGTTCATACGAACACAAACGTTTGCTTCATGCTGGACCTCAGCTTCTCGTGGCTGCCATGCGTGATAGATGGTGGGTGCTGGGAGCACGTAATTTAGCAAGGCTTGTGGTTCACAAATGTGTAACCTGCATTCGCATGAAAGGAAATACGTTAACTCCACACATGGGTGATCTCCCTGCCGAACGTTTAGAAGCTGGATTTCCATTCATGCGATGTGGTGTTGATTATGCCGGGCCAATATCTATATTAAATCGCAAAGGCAGAGGTTCCCAACTAATTAAGGGATATATTTGTTTATACGTTTGTTTTGCTACCAGAGCTGTGCACTTAGAATTGGTTAGTTCTTTGTCCACTCAGGATTATCTATTGGCATTCAAACGATTTATATCACGACGCGGTAAGCCGTGTCAAGTCTTTTCCGATAACGGTAGGAACTTTGTTGGAGCTGAAAGAGAGCTTTCAGCTATATTTGAAAAATCTAATGAAATTTTAGATTTTGCTTGTAGTAATAATATTAAATTTAGTTTCATTCCGCCTTATGCACCTCACTTTGGTGGTTTATGGGAAGCGGGAGTGAAGTCGTGTAAGTATCACTTGAGACGTGTCGTAGGTAATGCTAAGTTAACTTATGAGGAGTTCAGTTCGGTACTGACACAGGTTGAGGCCGTCCTGAACTCCCGTCCTATGTCACCTATGTCCGCAGATCCACATGATTACCTTCCACTCACACCAGCTCATTTCCTAATCGGCCGGCCGTTGACTGCGCCTGCCAGTGAGGACTTCACGACGACATCTACGCCTGCCTGTCGCTACCGTCGGCTGGAACAGCTGCGACAACATTTTTGGGAGCGGTGGTCAAAGGAATATGTGTCTGAGTTGCAACGCAGAACGAAGTGGGCACACAATAAAGACGACATCGCTAAAGACAGTCTTGTCGTGATCAAGGAAGATAACCTGCCACCATTAAAGTGGAGAATGGGTAGGATTGTTAATTTGTTCCCAGGGAATGATGGTGTCTCGAGAGTCGCAGAAATCCGAACATCAACAGGCACAGTAAGGCGTGCTTCCTCAAAAATTTTAAAATCCAAAACACATATCATTCCTTCAGTCGCGTCCCTATTCGAATTCAAGTCAAGTCGTTCGTACTTGTAATTCAAGGCGGGTTCTCGGCTGTACGTATTGTTTCACCCACTGTTACTTAAGGCGACGTTCAGTTGTTCAGTTCAGAACGTTTATTGATCATCAGAATAGGCATTCAGACTGAGCGGTCGGTAGTTACGAATTAATTTGTGGGTATTATTACGTTGTGTTTATTGAAATGAATGAGTGTGAGTTATTTTGGTGAGGTATTCAAAATACGGGGAATTAATTTTAGGTACTGAGATACCATTCAATGTCTTCAACGTGTTATTTATTTGGTTTCATTTTCTTATCACAGTCAGATATTTACACTAAAGTAACATTTTTTACCCTAGGAAAATGTCAATAAAAACCAAAAAACAGTAGCAAAGCGCAACTTCACAAAAAAAACACGAAACAAAAGAAAACTCAAACTGCCACATCTACTTCAAACGTCATAACACAAAAACGCAGACAGTACAAAAATAATCATATAAAATAATCATAACCGATTCACATCGTTCGTTATCGATTCCAATCAGACTAATTAAAATAAACGTAATCGTTAGGATAATGGCCGGTAATAGGCCGAGCCGCAGTAAGTCAGTGAAACTGATTACAGAGTACAGACGCCATCGGTTTCCAATAACAGCATAGAACTGTTAATTTGGTATAACATAAATTGTATGGTTTTTGGACAGGCCTAGACTTAACTAGACAATAAAATGGAAACAAGGATGTGGCGACTTAATAGCTGTAGAGAAACTTATCAAATTCTCATACTTAGAGATTTTCGAGGACGTAACTAAACCACTCGTAAAAACAGGTAACAAATTTATATTCGATGCTTTTATCAAATACGGGAAAAAAATATATTAACATAATTTGAAATTCTAAGGCCTATTTCACATGATAGAAGTGCAAAAAGTTTCGGTAAAGCGGTTCCCATCATGTCATAACGCGGCGACCGTCCCAAAAAATTAATTTAAGTCCCGTAATTTTTACCAGTATTTGACATTATGTTGTTAAAAACGCTCTTTATTTGGTCAGCCGTTATTGTATGACCGTTTTTAAGAAACCAAAGCTTTAGTAAGTTTGATTTTTATTCATACGTCCCTAACTATAACGTGTCAATAATATGCTAGCCTACTTACACAGTGCCCCAAAGAAAATACGGAAACGCGTAATGTTCCCACTGCTCGAACAGGCCTCCTCTCTGTGAGAGGGTGTGGGCCTTATCCCGTTTTGAGAGCAGTGGTTATAAAATTAAATACACAAAGTCAAGTGCTTGCCTGGGTTCGACCTCATGACCTACAACTCGTAAGTGACCTACAACACTGAAAGAAAATAACCCACTTTTCCTTTTACTACAGTGGCTGAAACACTACAATACTCATAAACCTTATGTTATCATTGTCATAAAAATGCGCTGCTTTCGCCTGCTGATGAACTTAATCAAAGTTTATTCATTTGTGGTTATTTTTTTCGTACAAATAGTTCTCGTTTTTCCTGTTTGAACCTTTGTTTTAGTATTGTGCCTTGTATATGGAGCCTCAAGCTCCATATACAAGACACAATTAGTATTTTTAAAAGGGATAAACCAGCTTCGCTGTACAGCTAAACGAATTACCGTTTTCAAAGCGAGACTGATACAAAAACGTGTTAGTCTGGAATCTCGCTCCTAATTGCAACATGTATGCAAACCAATTTCGGGGCGAATCTAATTTCGTCATGTATCTGCAGGCCACGTAAACCGCTGTGGAGATGACGGACGTGGGCTTTCGTCCGAGATGCTCCTCTTCATTAAGAGAGGGAGGCGGGGCGGGACGGGGCGAGCGATGGCTTTATGGCACAATTTGCATTTACACGAGCTCCGGCACAGATTACAGCCGCACTTATCCTCCTGTCGAAATGTGCCGCTTTCCACCCCACGCCGAACAACCTACGACCAAACAAGCCTTTGTATAATATTCCCTTGTATTTTTCACCCGCCATTTGTTTTGACGGCCCATTCCTAAAACATGAAGGAAACCCCGAAAATACTTTACGATGGCCACCGCAGGCACTCTTGATTTTTCACGACCTCTTTTATTGTTACCTACCCTGAACAATCGGATATACGTAAAACAATCGATTCCAACGCCCAAACATTGAAGTCGCATTGTGTTTGCGTATAACAATGATTAAAAAAACCGTCCATGTGAACGTATTGTTGCAAAAAGTGGCAGTATTTGCACAAAAATATTAAGCGTACCCAATAAAAAGTCCGTGATCCGTCGAGGACGTGCTTTCGTATGGGTGTTTAGCTGTAGAGGAATTTACTGCAAACAACAGTGCACGTTCACTATATAGCTGACGCAAAACTAAAAGGTCTAACAAAGAGCAGGCCACAATAGCTGCAAGGCACATATAACTGAATCCATCGAACGCAAATCCCATCTAACCCACTTACGGACAACCACCTTTGAATCGCCCTGACAAAAGCATGTCGCTGCAAGAACATTATATCCGAGCGGACGTCGAGCCTCAATTTAGTGCCCGCATGGACCTATCTAGAGATCACGTAGAACGACGAAGCAAGCCCTGGAATCTACGTACTAAAAGTAACAGCCATCGAATCAAGTATCACGGTATCACCTACGATGTAAATGTTGAAGCTATTACTGCAAGCGATAGTGGAAACGAACCATAAAATTTTATCATGAAGCTCTGATTCGAAATAGGTGGCTGCTATTAACCTTTGTTACTACAAGTTGCGAGAAATTGGAGATACATAATTTGCCTCTTTGAGATACAATAACCTTTGGAGAAGTTCAATGTAACTTTAGATTTAGATTTGTTATAAAGTTAAGATTACTTTGTGAGTCACTCTGTTTTATTCTAGACAGACAACCTGTAATTAAATTAACTCCGTTTAATTTTGTATCTGTTACAATATAAATCGAGTTCAAAGGTTTCATCGACTTTGAACACAATACGAAATTGACGTAGTAGCGTTTCCTAATTTACCTACTCAGTGTTTAAAGTATCTCAGCTCCCGTGCAACTAAAAGACTGTGAAATATACAGGTAGCCTTTTATGCAAAAGCACTGCAAACAAACACCTTGACCTACTCAGATTTAATTAAAATTCCGCTACATCATCTCGGAAAATAAACAAGACTGAAGAAAATAAAACGAAGGGAAATAAACTTGTACCTCATCACAATTATGGCCTTAGAATCATGAACACATCCCATTAAATGCTAATGATATTTTCACGTAATTTTCCCAGAGAAAGGAATAGGATTTAAATGACTTTCAGGGCTTAAAGATTTAATTAAGTTGTCGGAGATTCAAGCACTGGGCGGAAAAGCTTGCGGTCAAGTTAAATAAATCGCGGACTAATCTGCAAAAGTAGTTTTCATTTCTTCTACTTATTAATCAGTGTGAAATTTGCAGTAAGGAACATGAGAGAGAATTTTTCCATCAACTTATTTCTTGCTTAAACATTGTAGAATCGATTTTATTTAGAATAGAATACTCTTTATTAAGTACACGTTATAAATTGCAGACATTGATGTAGAAATCCAATTACATATTACATACATTATTAAATAGTAACTAGCTTCTGTTCGTGTCTTTTTTGTTTTTACATAAAATACATATTCTTCGTCTTTCTTGTCTTATTTATCCTATGACACGCGGCAATACTGTAGCTTCCCATTAATGAAAGAATTTTCATAATCGGATCCATAGTTCCGAAGATTACCCCCTATATACAAACCCACATTTGTGTTGTGAGTTTATACAAACTCACAGAACAAATGTGTGTGTGTTCCTATCTTCAAAATATTCGTATAGGCGAGACACCGCCTACCAAAGACTATGTCCAATTTAAACGAACACACCTCATCCAAACGACATTGCTGTGCACATAAATATTCATCGTGGGGTCCTCTATTTGCCGGTCTGTCGCTGTCGCCGTTGTGTGCACATGCCCTTAATCAGCGAGATTGCTAAGTAATCGAGATCAACTAAAGTATTATTATGAAACGCGACGGGGGACTGCGTAGCTTCCGTAGTGACTTTATAATGTTTGCCAACTTGTGATATTATTTTTCCCTTACTTTAATTATTAAGTAGTTTCTTCCACATTATTAAGTAAGTTAGGTGAGTCTAGATTTATGAAATTGTAGAAAGGGCAGTTTTATCGCTTTTCTGTATTTTTTGGGGTTCCGTACCTCGAAAGGAAAAAACGGAAGCCTTAAAGGATCACTTTGTTGTCCGTCCGTCTGTCTGTCTGTCTATAAGACCCTTTTTCTCAGGAACTCGTGGAGATATCAAGCTGGAATTTATATCAAATACTCAGGTCTACTGACCCTTGGAGCTGTGAAAAAATAAAAATTCTAAGCCAACGCAATCAAAAGATACCGACGTTTATGCCGCAAATTTCCACAAATTTTCGACACTCGCATTGGAATCAAAACCCGTGAACTCAGAATCTTGAAATTTGGTACGAAGCAACGTCTTATAGCACAGATAGAGGAAACTATGCGAAAACCGTAAATTTTTAGTTACATCTTAAATTTACTACTATATTATATTAATAATTTTAAACTTAATACCCCTTTCATCATGAACGCGTAGAGGTGTTAAATTGAAATTGATATCAAATACCCAGGTCTTAAATAAAAAGTAAAATAAAAAGTTTTTCTTCTTAAAAACCTACAGGTTTTTACGGAATCCTCGGTGCGCGAGTCCGACTCGCACTTGGCCGGTTTTTATATGCAGGTACCGATGGTATTTTAATTCTTATGAGTTACTTGGCATTTTAGGCATTACGAGAGAATACATCTAATTTTAGCTTTGTTTATTCACTAAGTTTGAAACAGCCTTCAAAAACAAACATAAGCTATTTATATATTTTTTTGAAATTATTTTATTTCTTGCTTATACCTATCTCAGACATTAATACGAATTTTCTATTGATTTCATTATGTGTACAAGTCGGTTACCCAAAAATGACCTACAGTTTTAGCCTTTACTTTTTCATAGACTATGTTTTTGTACCTTTGTTTTAAGCATTTTGGTTTGGGTTAAACATAAAAAGTCATGCTTTTATTTAATCTTCAGTTAATAAAGCTTGACATTTTGATACCTGCATAGAAGTGCTAGAAGTGTGAGCCCCTATTACTCAGGGTAACATTATCAGCCATGGTAAGAGGCCGTTACCGTTAAAGATAAGCCGGATAGATAAACACTGTTAAAAGTATTATATTTTTTCAGAAGGTTTTTGCATTTAGGAATTTTCTTCGTTCATCATTTCTGCGAATTTGACATTTTCCAAGGATTAATTTCGAACTAGATGTCTGCTAGGTTCACTTTTCTAGTAAGTTCACAGGCACATATGGCTGATTACTGAAAACCTAACCAAATTAGGTCCTTCGACGCCAAGCTAAACTCTACTCTACTCTCTAATCAGGACACTGGCAGCCGACAATTTTAGACGAATCCCCGACGTACCACGCCCCTGTACGTTTGGGGGCAACCATACGTGTGATTGACACATTGGAAATACGCGTCATTCAAACCACGCTTTAAATCTGTCTGAAAGCGAGTGTCGTTGAAAAATGATTGGTCATATATTTTGAACGGCAGTGTACGGAACAAACATGGCCCGTTGAATGCCCATAAAGAAATAAAAGGAAAAATACACGCTGTATCTTTATTACAATAGTTATTTTACTAATAGTAATTTATTAAGGCCAATTGACTGGGTTTGTCGTTGCTTATTAATGCGTTGTATTGTTGAACGACGTATTCTATTGAGATCTTTAATTTTTGACAGCCACATGAAGTTTTTTTTTTTGTTATCTATGGCGGCTGTACCTATGTGTGTTAAGAATTTGAATTGAAGAGTGATCTGAAGAAATTAATGGGGCTCCCCCCGTGTTCTTATTCAAACATATCTCAGAGTTTGCGTATCAATTTTCAAAGAAAGGGTATCGTTTTTGCTGGCACTCATTACTTAAGCATAGCTTATTCTACAAGACTTTCAAAAGAGTTTAAAACAAAATAGTAGGTTGGTCGGTATTGGGGCGACAGAAAAGAAATAAGAAAATTTCTAATTGCCCGCAAACCCGCACAAACCCAGTATTATTCCAGCTATTACGAAGTCTAAAACTTATTATTAAACAACAACACTAGCACGACATATGTTATGTACTCAACAAAAAGTAGGTAAATAAAAAGAGCATCGTGACAAATAAGGCTAACTCCGCACCGCACGACAAACTGTTGCGACTGAGAAACGAAACAGTTTTTCAATTCCGCTACAAATGGCGTATCATTTACAAAGCTTAGAGGGAACACAAATGGCCGCGGCACAGGTGTTGCCTTATTGAAAAAAAGATACGAATTACCCCTTTCTACGCAATTTGATGTCGGATTGATGCCTTCACAAGCAGAAGTTGGTAAACGGTCCGCAGATTGTTTCTTGTTTTGTCTTTTTCACTCTTTCTGGTCGAAGACTTCGGGATTGCTTGCATATATTATAAACATTTGGTGTTGTTTACTGAAAAAGCTTGTTAGCAATGAGATTTTCTTATGCTTTGACGATTTGTTGTTACAAAAGTTGTCATTTTTCTTAATGTTTACAGAATAACTTGTTTAGAAGATTTTAATTTAAATTTGCTTACCTAATTGTGTGCAGGGCTTGATGTTATAACGCGACTATACTTGCGATCATGGGCTCAAAGTAAACACGGAAAATCCTGAAACAAAAGAAACAATGTTGTAAATAAATGCGTTCATTTACATCTGTAATGCACTTAACCCACAAACTTTATTATCTTCTCGGATAACCGTTACATTATAAAGCATCGATAAAGAAGTTCCTCCCTTAAGGCCCTATAAAAACAGACCTTCATAAACAAGCAATAACTTTTATACACCCCCATAATTCGTTTTCTTTCCCGTTTCTTTGAATATGGCAGAAAAGGTCAATTAAATTATGCCTAAAACATTATTTATATTTACTTTTCATAAACTAAATTGGGCAGCAAAGGACTAGACTGAAAGGGACGTAAAAACATTACGAAAATGAGCCTACGTTCACCGAATTTCAAGAGGAAATCGCTGATGAAATAAAACGAAATATATCGCAGTGAAATTACGTTCCTGTCGGGCAAAAGTCAAACGATGCCCGCATCGCGTCGGTCCTCAGCGTTAAAACTTCGTCGGGGTAACGTTCAGAATTTCAAAACAAAGCGCACTGAAAAGTCGGCACACAGATGGCGCAGGTGTCCTCGGCGACTCGCACGTCCTCTAATCAAGCGGAAATGTGTGCTTGGACGGCCGGCAGCCGGACGACCGGACCGGGCCGGCGGGTGGCTGCCTGACCGGTCACGCCACGCTACACCTGAACGCTACAATCCCGCGCCCGCCGGAATTTGAAACGAGTTCACATTCGGTAAATTCTAACAGGAAATTTAGATTCTGTTTATTCGCTTGAGGCGCTCTAAAAATGCTTTTACATCTTTACTTTTGTTACTTACAGAGCTGAAGCACAGCGCGGCCATAAAAAGGTTTACGATAACACAGTGAGCACAATCAATTTAACAATTCCAAACGGGTTTATATCACAGCCTTAAATTAATGTGGTCAGACAAAGAGCGGACTTGCCGCTTATCTGGGAGAAAGCCAGTTGTCGGCTATCGGTGCGTCCGACTGCATCATGCATCAATCTTCACGGATGTAGGTACTTAAAGTATCGAGTTTCAGAAAAAAATATCTTACCAAAAAACGTGTAAAAAACGCCTGACTTTAATTTCTAAAGCCCATATTTAATTTTCTGAAACAGGAATATATTTTTAGCACAGATTGGAGTTCGACAAAGTCAATTTAAAATACACAAGAAGTCTTTGTCGGGTAGTCTATCAAATTGACCTCTGATTTTATATCGAGCGCTTACCATTTCATTTCCCCATCTCGCGGCCGTGCAGCCAGAACATTCTTTTGTTTCTACTAACCGTGCCTCGTAACCAAGATCTTCGTAAACCTTTTGACATTTCGCTAAAAGGTTCATTTCGGCTGACTAATGCTCTAATTCCATCACTTGAGAACAAAAAGGCACTACAACGTTTGTACGGTAGCGAGATGAAAAAAATTGTGGGAATTTATCTGGCACGTGTGGAATGGCCGAGTGTATCTGTTTTAAACACGAGTAACCTTAAAAATAGTATCGCAGTTTAGTCATAATTACGAACGCTAAATTGATGGGCGAGTGGTTAGAAATAGTTTTGGTGCTGATTGCGGTAGTTTTACCAGTCCTCAATATAGCATTTATTTACGATAGGATGTTTTGAATAGTTACTAAACCTTAAATAGGAATGGAATGCTATTACCATCAAGTAATTATTTTCTGCTTCGTTGTTTTTGTCTTTTCCTCAATAAGAAGATAAAAATTACATAAATAATAGTCTACTACCTTTTATTTGACGTTAATTATAAAAGTACAACTCATTATCTGTTATAGGAATTCAACTCATTAACTCTGAAGATAAAAATAATGGACAGACACCAGATAATTATTTATTTTTTATAACTGGTCGCTATAATGAGATATTATAGCGACCAGTTTTATAAAGAAATTATTCTAATAATAAAATAGCGCCTGCATTACAACCTCTTTGTAGAAAGAATTTATAAGAAAGTACTAAAACCAAACAGTGAACGTTTCAATTTCGTCCCTCGAATGCGTTCGGATACATTTCCCAGCTGACTTTGTTCTGCGACGCCATTGTTATGCAAAACGCTGTAGCAAAGTTGTAGATGCATAAATTATGTTATTTTGTCATTTATTATTACAAACGTGAAGTTTAGTAAATAGAGTCACTTCGGCTTGTTTATGCAGACATATGAATAATAAAGTGGGTTTGAAAAAAAATACGAATGCGACAGCAAGGTCGTAATTTTTCCGAGACCACCCGTATTCACGCGGTTAATAGAATCAGGGTATTATTTCCCGTTCGTTACAGCTGCTCCAATCGATAGTAAGATAAGCACACCTTGTTTAGGGACCAGGTTCGAGCCTTTATGTCTTTATTACCCAATAACAACGATATAAATCGCACTGCGGGGTTATTTTGACTGATAGACGTAGGCTGAAATTGAAATATCATTCTCATAACTAAGGTGATTTTTCAATTCAGCTTGTACAAATGAAAAAAAGACGAGCAGCTGCTCATCAGCATGGACTAATTCAACGGACGTGAAAAAAGGAACTTGAAATGAAAATATTATATACCTACGAAGTTATAGAAAAATTATTATTGACAGAGTTTTCACCAATTGAATTGTTTGGTGTTTGTCTCACTTAAGTTTAGGTAGATATAGCGTCCTTTCTGTAAGCTTCATTCTTTGATACTGAATATTTTTACACAGGAACGAAAGCATGCCTGCTGTATAAATAACAACAACAACATTTTAATAAACCAAACAATGTTACTTATTCACATTAATGAAATTTGCAGAAAGCTAAACGGAGGCAGTTGTCACAAAGGCAGCGTGGAGCGAAGGCTAACAATCTAGCTCATTAGCAGAGGAATATCCTTTTAGGAAAAAAGCATCCTAGATTAATTTGAGTTTTACTTCGGTAATATTTCGTCACGCCCGTTAACGAGGTAACTCACCGTGCTTAACAAAGTTACATGATGCAAGTCTTCAGCGCTTTCAAAAGCTCCGCATCGTCGTGATCCTTAATTTTCTTCCGAAACTTTTTAAATTTTACATTGCTTTTAAGATTCGCGACTTGAGTCTCACGAGAAACTATGTCGATGGTCCTGACATCTCGCCAGATGAATTTATTAATGATATTTTTAATTAAGCTTTTCTACATATATACGGGCGAAGTTTAAATTATGGATCACACTTTTTGCGTCTTTGAACTTTTGATTTATATTTCTCTTTTACTTTTAAATATTAAAGTACGAACTTAATTGGCATTGCTTTAGAAACTGGCATTAATTCGTGTATTCTAGGGATTACGAATGTAAAATCTCAAAGAAAATTAATGCTATTTTCTGGAACGATGGCAACAATGTACTTACCACATTCTGTCACTGAACCTAAAATCAAGATTAGAAACACCGGACTTCAGTCTAACAAAAACCACACACTAGCAAGACAGTTACGTCCCCTACCCAAGATACCCAATGTTCGAAATAATCTGATTACGGAGCATAAATGTTGAATATTAGACGAAGCTTATCGAACCCTCTACATTCTCATACGCAAAAGAAGTTCTTAAACCTGAATATCGTGCTTTTTTACAGCAAGTTAATATACAGTTATCGCATTGTCCATTGATTGTAGGTAAACATTTTTATTAGGATATATTTTTATAGATTTATCCCGACTGTATTAAGTGTTTTGTATAGCGTGGGAGGCTGTTAAGTTAGCGTGGGCAGTTTATTTATTCAGATGCTTTTGTGTTCGGCCTTTGTGGTCCCTGCATACACTTTTCTATGTATAACAGGTAGTTTTTCATTGATTATATCGTTGATACAGGCCGTTTGTAGCGTCTGGCTTATATTCCTTTCCGTAATGTTAATATAAATATCCATTGGTTTGATATTGCTGTTCAAATTGTAAAGTATGTCTTTATGTGAATATGATCCGGTAGGAGGATATGATACCTCTATTGTATTATCTTGCTTACTATGTTATGTTGCTAGTTTATGGTCGGACTTAAAATCAGTTTCGATGCAAACGTAAATTACACTAATAAATACGATTCTATCAGTTGCGTCATCAGTAAGCACTATATTTACGAGAGACAAAACATGGTCTTGTATTCGCAGTGACTCAACCCCATTAATAGTTCTTAAAAAAACAACATCAAGTCTTATAAGAACCCATAAGACAAGCTGAATTCTACGAATAGTCTTATCTTAGTAACACTTCTGAATCTCCCGCAATTATGCACCTGTTTTCACCATAAACGTTGAGCAACTCTTTTTAAAACCTGTATCAAAGATGTGACGCGGACAGCTGCAACTTGTCTTAAGCAATGTGATTGCGTCTAACATAACTTGTTTAAACTATTTGACAGGTGTACCGACCATACTTTATAAACGAATGTTTCATGTGATATAATTGTTAATTATCTAATAGTTTATTGAGTTATTAGACTTTGCAATGAAACGAACAAATGTTATTTTCATGAACTAGCATAGTTTCAGTTTGTGTACAAAGAATATTATTATTTAGCTTTCGTCTTTATTTTTGGTGACCTGTACTACAGGTTTTTGTATAAACCAGTCTCTCACAAAGTTAGCTCCTTTTTTGTGCACTACTATCATTATAATATTAATATTAAGTACATAACTTGTGAAGAGAAAATAAACGTTTATATTATTATTCAAATAGAGACAGGTATTATTACAAAAGACCTTAACGTTTACGAAGAAAACGAAGATAATTGTTGTCAAGAGTTTCAATTTCAAGTAAACAAACCAAGCAATGTTTCAGTGGATGCTTTTAAGTTTTAATACTAGCTGGCACTGTGCTATTTACAACCTGTTATTAAATATATTTGCTAATAATAAATTAACGTCTACAAACTATTTTAATCAACAATATATCTTTCCCGCCGACACAATATATGTCAGTCTTAACGTCTAATTCAACGCGCAACATTCGAGCACTCGCAACAAATTCGAGCGTTAAAACAATCACAAATGATCGAGTCAGACATACTCCGCCGCCATTTGATTTTATTACCGTACAGTCTGATGGCAACCTGCAAACAATTTATAATTTTGTACTACTTACGCTTTCTTATACAACGTTTATTAACGCACTGACTTTTATTAGGTTATAGTGGATGGATATTGAAATTATTTCTGCTTCATTTGTCATTAATTCAGGAACTGCCCGAGGCTTTTCTAGTTAGAAATGTGTTTGTTTTTGAACATTTAAGTTATGATAACTGGCAGCTCGTTAAGTTAAATTGACAGTTGTTTACAAACAGTATAATCAAAGAGTTAGCCCGTAGCTAAGGTACAAACAACCATGGAATTAGTATGTACTATCTTGGTCCCAACACTGTCGTTGACATTCGTGACGTATAGTGTATACTGATCTAAAAAAAATGCATACAAGATTTGCATTACCGTGCGCAGACGCCGCGGTGCTTATCAGCGTTAGTCACCCCGAAGCGGTGAGTTGACATGCAGCCGCGGTGACTTGTAATAACGTGGTAATATTATGTAGACAAGCGTTATACTTGCTCCCCCACTTCGTCGAGTCTACACGCGACCGGGGTGACAGTACTGGGGTACTGGTGAGTCTACAAGTTATTTTTATACTTCCCATTGACGTGTTCCACGGCTGGATACCATTTATTTTATTATGTATATGTGCTCTCAGGAAGTGCGGTTTTAGATTGTTTAATATACAGATTGACAGCTGTCAACGTATCCCACACGTGAAATTGTTTTACAAAAATTTCGCTAAACATTTTTCAGATACTAAGTTCGCCAATTATTTTACCATATTTCTACGTAGAAAACGTTTGTAATTTACCTGAAAAAGGGGTTTACGCGGTGAAAAATAATCAAAACATTTTCACGAAATGAACAACTCTTTTAACATAAGTAATCCGACCCAACCCCTAAATTGCATAAAAAATATAAAAACGTTGCACAAATAAATATGTGCCTACCATTACTCTACAGGTACATTTTTATTATTAATTACACTGAGACTGACGGCATGCGGCGTTATGGCGGGTGTAAAAATGCAAAGTATACCTACATTTAATTTCGACCCTCGTGGCTGGGGGGCCACCTACTAATTAATTAGATGCCCACCTGCCGTAAAGCACCCTGTATTGTGGTGAGTTCGTGTTTAAATAAATATCTATGATTGCCGACCGTTATTGGATTAAAAGCGGTTTGTGTAAAATAAACTTTAAACACGTGTTATTGGAAATGTATTTGTATTTAGCTCTGAACGCCCAGAAATAATTGGATTATTCTATCTGACAGACGCTTGTAAATATGAAATGTGGCATCAAAGACGAATTGTAATTTAAAAGAAGTTGAACGCTAAAATGCTTCTGAAACGTAAGAACAGCTTACAAGCAACAATGGTAATAAAGGGTATTGAGTTCCAATTCGCTCAAGTAGCAGCCCTGGTACACAAATAAAACAATGCATCATTGCATGTTGTCGCCTATTCCCGGGCGGTTGGCGGCTCCCGAGCGATATTTCCTTGAAAAATTGCCGCCGGCGTTCTCGTTACTCGCTGGATAGGCGAATTTGTAAGTAATATTTATGAGGGCATGAGGCGAAATAATGATATGTATATTATTTGGGCCTCAACGCGGGCGCCGAGGGAGCGTGGCCTAACAGCAGCATTTGTCAATGCCGCCCAGGTGGGCCGCCCGTGATCCTGTTATTACTTTATTTTTTGGTCCATTTCAATAACCTACGCAGCTTCTTATAAATGCTCACGATCGTGAAGGCATTCGATGTTATAGACTCGTGTGTGGTCTGTTTGGCCCTCGGGGAACCTACGCATGATAATTATTTATTTACAGGACCTCTACAAAAATTTAATACTATATCCAATATTATGTACCTACAGGCCTATCTACTAGATACTTAAAACAATTTAAAAGCCATATTTCATTCTAATTAAGCATTCGAAAGGGTCGAGACTCGGGAGTTGAGACAAGTGGACATATCAATTATAAAAGTTGATATTTTCATCCGCTTGCCCTTGCTCCCTTATGCCGACCATTTAATAAATGTCAGATAAGTAAACGTAATATCCAACAGTCAATGACCGGATCATAACCAAAAATCTTCAGTAAGTCAGTGAGAGAGAGGGCTCACGGTGCGCGACGTGAAAAACGACGTCCATTAAGGAAGTGAATACATTTAAAATAATCGGCTTAGCCGTCCGACGTTGACGTATATTCGTACTTATCTCACGGAGATACCGGCACAGATATCCCGACTAATCCCTTACACAAACATCTGAAAAAGACTCGGCACTCCTTGTATGGTTGATCCGTAATTGAATGGGCCGCGAGTAGCTCTTTGACTTGAACAAAAGTGCCTAATAATTTATGCCTATAATCTGACGCGCGGTGCACTCTGTTCAACTCGCATTCGTTTTTCGTATCGGACTTTATTTCCTTTGTGGGATTCAGATATTAACTGCGCTGTGCCGGCGACAGTCACAATATTACCCGCATGCAGGTTCTTTATCCGATTCTTTAGTGGCTGTCACGCCCTCTGGCGCGGATATTTATGTGCTGTTGGATTAAGAAAATATCAACAGGAATTCGACTTAACCAATGAAAGGAAATGCAAAGTTTATAAGGAATATTAAATCGTAAAGATGTTTGTGTCAACAGAAATAGACGCGGTAGTCTAAATACAACTCATTCACAACTTTGGATCTTTAGAGTAATCAGGATGTCTCCATTAATTTTTAAGGACTTCCTTTGAGTGGCGCCGTGTTTACTTCGAAAACAAGGAAACTTTTAATGGAGTTACAATTCGTTGACCCTCAAACACGGTTTCTCGTAGTAAGTTCCGACTTGTGGCACCGCTTTGACGACTATCACCTTTACATTTATTAATTAGTTGCCGGAACTGAAAGTTTGACTATCAACAACTAAGAAAATGTTTGGGTAAAACTTTCATTAGAACAACCAATAATCTATGCATTTCTCGTTGAATATCACAGAACTAATTAACAGCGACCAGGCACACACAGCTTCTATGTAAGATTACACACAATGCAAATTCCAATAATTAATTAAATGTAACCTAAGCAAATTGTGGTGTACATGTGGTACAAAATAACAGACTCGTTAGATATTCCCCTGGCGTGCACTTAAATACGACTTATCGATTTCAGAGCTAGAACTGGAACCCTGTCGCTCATTAAACATAGCAAAGGAATTCACAAGATGTTTGTTGATGTGAACTCTAGTGATGTATCGTTACCGATGTATTCTCGAATTACTAAGAGTTATTCACGTATTTATAATCCGTATTCTGTAATGACCAATTTATCGGAGGCGGAATAAGCTTTTGCATCGTTTCCTGAAATTGCGCTACTTATTCCTTATTGTTATATAATCAATTTTTGCGCATCAAAAAGTGTTGTCAGTATCAATGTTAACCTTTTCTCGTGAGCACCTGAATATCGAAGTAACGATATCAATAACTAATTCGAACCTTCCACATAAAAACTGTCAAATAAAAATTGTATGAACAGTAGTCGAATTTTCGCACAAAGAAATAACTTCGTAAAGCCGTCGAACCGTAGGGAGTCTTATAAAAATAATGTATAAGGTGAGTCCCCGTGACTCTTAACAAGTAGTGAAGTGGCTTCCATCGAAGCGACACGACGGGACAAGAATTATTATGAGGAGGCGACTATCTGAACTTTAAGTAGTGTTCCGAAGCACATCTCATCGCCCTACCAACGAGTGTGTACAAATAATTATGACAGTTCTCATAGGAATGACACTTGAAGCACCTGTCGAGTACCTCAGGAATTTATAGAGTTCATAATGAGACACGACTATAAGAATTTATGTAAGTTTATTAATGTGTTCTTGATGTCCGCGCCTCATCAGCACGAGGGGAAATTTTCATTTAAGTATGAAAAGTTTTATTGTCGTAGCAAGTTTATTGCGATACTAAAGTTACAATGACTTAATACTCTGCTCACGTGTAATTATTACAAAAATAAAAATATTTATTTATATCCACGTTTCAAACCTTCAATTCGTTGACGGCCATCTTGATGATCATTTGGGCAGCTTGCAGTCGCGCTTAGCAGTCAATTAGTCAATTAGACGCGCTCTCAGCTCAAGTAGTTGCCGATTTACACAAATCGTTCAACAGCCGCACTTTCAAAGCGTCCCGTCGACACACAGCTTCGTCCCTGCTCCCGCGCACATCCTAACGCTTCCTCGGCGCCTGCACATGTAGTCATCCTTTAAAGCCCTCTTCCCGTCGCGTAGACTCTGACGAATTAAGTTATTAACGTTGCCAGCTGCCTCACACAAATCAAAGTGCCTACACCCGAACACTCGAAAAGCACGATCGTCACTCTTCATAGAGTTTACGACCGTTTTATGAGTCCTTTCATATTCAACTTTCAGTCGCAACGTTCTTAAGTGAGGACGAAGTGCGATTGTTTCTACGACAGAATAAATTAATGCGGGCGACTCGTAAACGTGTTTATTTTCCGCGCCGGCTCGCGATATCCTCGGTTTTTGTTCTTTGAAGTCAGGCGAGTGCTCCATCGTTCGACACCTTTGATGTTCTCGATAGTGTTGACTATCTAAAAGCTTCAAGTCAGATATTTCACAAATCATTTCCACTGTCGATCTCACGCGTAAGTTTGTTTAGGCGGCATTATTACTCGCCTAACGCGAAAATAGCTTTGATGTGCTCCCGTGGAAACGACAGCGGAATTACTGAACCCGGGAATCGGGAAGGTTTCAGTACGTTGTCAGCAATCATTCCACTTAGCTTCGCTGTATTTTGGGCAATATCTTCAGCTGGCCTCGTCCTGTCATCGCGGTGTTGGAAACATCGTAAAACAGGGTGGTTATAAATTATAAACCGTTTCCACGCAAACGTCGTGTATTTGTCACCCCGGGCGAAGGTGGGTATTAAGATATTGCTGGGTATTCCTGCGGGTCTCATTACAGGCCGGTGCGGGGCCGACACCTCTAATATTTCATCCTTAGCAGGGTCCGTGACGTCGCTACTCGACGAAACAGCTTTTTCTAAAACGATCCGCGAAAATATTTGAGAGTTTACCTCATTTTCATAAAACGCTCGTTTGAATGTGTTCCTTTTCGTACATTGGCTCTTAATTTCATTAGGAGCAAACGTTCCGTGGGAAAAAACGGAGGAACGATTCGCTAAAAAGGTTGTTTTGATGGTAGTTACATTAAGGTAATTGGCGTACGTCTGCGAAACATTTTTATAGCCCATCGCATCGGTCGTTTGGGGTTGCGATAGGCCGCTTATTGTCAATCTTTGCCGCCGGCCGAATTTAATACGGATACAATGCTAATGGAACGAATCTAAGTATCAGCTAGATAAATTGCTTCTCAAGATTTATAGAACAACAAACTGTCGAACGTGTGTATTTAAATTAAAAGTCGGTAATTTATAACCTATTGTCACGTATCTTAAATGGTATTCGCGTTATTTTAATTGGCGATAAGCTAAACTAATATTTATAACTATTTATCATTGGAGCTATTATACCACGGGCATTTTTATGTTTGTGCTTACGATACAAGCAGTAAAGTGCCCGTGGTTCAATTAGATTTGTATAATTGCGACCGCGCCCGCTCGGCGGAGGCTCACAGATCAATTTATTCTCACAATGACCTTAATATGAAGTCATCTCGGCGCAATGAATGGAGAGTAATAACTTTCATGTGAGTATTATAAAGAAATCCTATGTCGATGTTATCTCGAGCGCGAGTCGCGTGTGCGAGAGGAAACGAGAGGCGACGTTATTAAAAAACACATGTGGCCCGAGATGCGTATCGCAGCGTCTGTTAATTACTTTTGACACGCAGCATATGATTCAATTATCATATGATTTATTCGTAGCGAAGGGTTTTATTCGACTCGCGATGCGCACAGGTTCGCCGTCGCTCGATTTATTTAAGCGTTAACTATCGCATTAATTTCCAAAGATCGTATTCCTGGAACAGATGGTAAATGGTAGCAAAATCAAGACGGTAGCCGTTTTTTTATCGTTGTACAAATTCGTTAACGCGCCAACTATTTGTGTGGGCTGGACCAACGCGAAGGTATTCGGAAGATGCGAAATATTTTTACCAATAGTAGTCTTCCGAAATGAGAATAATGGCTTCGAATTGTTACGACTCCAAGGTTACTTGAACATTGATACCAATCTTAAACACCTATAACAACATAAATTCGGTGATTATCACCTGCCGCATCTAGAAGTCCACGTAGTTCACATAAAAACGGCTTTAATTGCTTAACTTGTCCGTTCCGTAACCACATAATTCACATTAAACCGCTTTCACACTAGAAGATCGCTCCGACATCAGACGCACGAATCCACTCGGTAATAAATACTAATTACTAGTAAAATAACAAACGATAACATCGAGACCGAAATATTTAACATTATAAAGCGGCATCGGTAAAAAAGCAGTCGTTACCCATACACAGTAAATCTTGCGTGACGCGTAATGGTCTTATGGAGTTTATTTATTGTCGTCAGTCGTTTCGAGTGAACCGTTTAATAAATATTATCACACTTTAAGTCGACAACAAACGTGAGAAGATAGCCGTTGACCCGGTTCGTGATATTTGTCTCATTTTGGGGATTAAAAGTGATCGCTGTTGAACGTCACCGCCTTCTGTTTGTTCAATCTGTCTTTACAATAAACATCGGGGGTTGGTATACGCGCGTCTTTCGTACGAACATCTCGTATAATTAGAGCCGGTTCTAAATGGCTTTGCTGTTCGAGTGTTCTCCAATGACAAAAGAGGACTTATAACAGCCTGTAAAGAAGGGATCTTTGCCTAATTCTGAAGGCGGTTCAATGACATCTCGAACGGTACAGCGTTTGTGGAAGGTAATGTCTTTGAAATTCGTTTCCGGTGCTACTTAAAAGCTTTTTAAAGGTTTTGAATGCAAAAAATAAGTAAAGAAGAAACTGCACGTGGATTTTGAACAGAAAACATAAGTGCACTCGATCAGAGCATTCATTTAGAATTATAGCTATCCGAGCGGAAGCATGACACTCACTTGAAATCCGAAATGTCAAATATTATTATCGTGATGGTTCATGAAAAAGTATGCGCTACTGAATAAAAAATTAACAAGCGTATATTTCTGAAACAAACATATTTATAACAACACAACAATGAAGTAACAAAGTCGTTAGTAGGACAACATCTTGGCGGGGTTCCCACATTTGCCACCACATGGCTCGCATTGAAACATATCTCCTACACTGCAGCCTACTTTCAATAAATCCGGATTATCATTTATTTAAGCATACCCAGGCAGGAACACCACCTAATGGACTTTAAAAATGTTTTATATTACATTGTCACAAGGTTTATAATACATTAAATGGCAATAACAAATGTGCAACCGTGGCCGGGTACCGTGCTTTCAGCCCGTAGGAAGTGCGTGTTATTGCAGCTTATGTTTCGTAGTCGCCCGCTGAGATATTCGAAGCACCCGTCTGTTTTTTGTGACAGACCAACCGAGTGCCATAAATAATAGGTAGGGGTTCCCGAACCAAAGAGCTTTGTAATAAATTCGATGCTCTTTTTGGTAGCAAAGGAACGGGCCACGATTGAATTATGGTGATGCGTTAAGCCAGCAAACTCGGCTGGAATTCCACGTTTTTATTTCCTTTACATATCGCGCTAAGCCTCGCTTGCTGCAGTCGTGTCATTACATTCATATTCTTCGAAGTCTCTTCTTTGTTCAGTCAATACAATAAGTTTATTTTGCTACACACTCACTCATCCTGTGCGGAGTCCCGGATCAAGTTACTACTGCCGAGCCGGGACCATTTGAAAAAGACAACACACAGATGGTACCTACATCCGTATTAGCTTTCTCTTAAAAGTCTCCTACATTGAAATCACATGAGACCGTCGATATTTCCTTCCCATAGTAAAACAAAGGCATTTTGTCTGAGGCGGTCCGTTCTAAACTAAGATAGATTACTGTTAGTCGCTGTGGACAACGCGACGCAACACGACCGACTCGGGCCATGTCGGAGATTAATTCTGTTTACTTGCCTTCAACTATTAAAGTCAACTTAAGTTGATTCAAGCTCGTAGAATATTATATTTTCTTAGAAACATATTGAATAAATTAAGCAACCATGATCTTTGGCTTGAGATGCGCATTGAGAATCATATCTCTTTAAGAAATTTTACACCATCCGACTGAATTATGAAATCCGTGATATATGTATCAGAGATAGTTAAACGACCTTTCACTTTAAGATAGCTGTCAGTGTTTGAGTTGTGTTTGTCGCCGGAGAGCTGGGATAGTGTTACAACCATGGAGTCGGTGGCGAACGGCGCGCGGGCCGCGTCGGGCCGCACCGGCCGCACGTCGCGAGAGCCTCTCAAGTTACCCCCGGATAAGTCAATCATTGGAACGTCCACATTTACCCAAAATAAAACACCGTCGAATGTTACGTGTGGCGCTGGGCGGCATAATGCGGAGCGACAGCCGACATGTTTTGTGCGAGAAAATAAAAATGATGGCGCGCAGACCTAAATAGATCACTATTCGTGCTTTAGCTAAACGCTTTTGTCTGTTTTATGACCGGCGCGCGGCGTCGCATCTCTCTTGTTTTCCTTTTATTTTCGTGACAACGTATTGGTTTTTCCGACGACTACTTCATGTCTCACGGAAATTGTTCTGTCACACATGTTTGTGATGAAACGAGCGTCGTCCTTTATTAAAACGAGTTCGTATTTAACAGTTAAACTGTAGAAAAGGAAGTAATTGTACAAGTGTTGGCGTAGTCGAAACCGGCGGCGAGGTCCAATTTCCTGCTCCAGCCGCAGTCTTCGACGAGCAAATAGCTCTTTGCAAATCAAACAAGGGACCGTCTGGCGAATCCACATATCAACTTCGCATTGTTTCTCTCCCATCATTCGGGCTAACCAGAGGCGTTTTCGATTATCCGCCCTCCGGAGAACAAAGCCTGCGACCGCAGAACCAAGTCAATTACATAGTTCAACAACTCAGCCCTTATAACTTTCATGGGCCAGCACCGGAATACAGAAAAGGGTATCTGTTTTCAATACACTGGCCGAGCGATGCGATTGACCCTTTCGAGTGTCCGCATTGACTTTTAAATTACTAATCCCGCGGGGGCAAACAGAAAAAGCGCCTCCGGGTTCGCTTGTTTACACGGTCGAGTGTACTTGCATATCTTCATTAACTGATGTATCTCCGCGCGCCTGCTTGCTCAACACTCGTCCGCTAGACCGACATCTACCTGGGAACTCTCATTACGATTCTTTCATTTCTAAACGCTACTCGAATTGTAGGAATGCTTGGAAACATGCTGGTTCAGCTCCATAAGACAATCTAGTCTAGACAAAATCAAACTGCTTGCTAATTTAATAGCATAATTTGTTATTTTTATGACATTGATTTACATTAATTGATTACTTAACTCACACACTGACTTATTCCTTGTAAATATTTTAGGAAAACCATATGCTTTTACAATGTTTGTAAACCTATCACGTGATTGATTTATCTGTCTTTGCTTCATTTAAACTTCTTAAACCTATTGTGGTTTAGTATTTATATTCTTGATGCATCGTCTTCTTCACATATAAAAATATAATTATGTAATGTACTTATACAAAATATTGTAAAACATTTTAAAAGACTAACTGTGGAGTTTCATGCCCATTCTTCTCAATACGAAACTACCTTTTGGAAGGGGCGCCTAGAATCAATTCTATTTTAATGTAAATGTTGACGTTCAAAAGTGCCTTTTATGTGCCTATTTGAAATAAATGCTTTGACTTTGACTTTGATGACACCGTATAATTGATGTCTCTCCACGTGAATAAATTACCTTATCACCATTAAATTACATAAACATCGCATTACGCATACATATGCGCACTAATTTGATGTGTATCTTAACAAAACACAGGCATAGTGATTTTAACATTCTTTCACATCGTTCGAGTTCGGGTGTATGGAGCATAACTCGTTTACCGGAAATCATTTAACTTGCCAACCGCCATTTTAGATACATATTAAATAGGGAATGCCTTAGGGACTTATTATTGTTTATCTAAATATCAGAATAATAATGCGTTGGACGGGAGAGTGAACGGTGCCCGCTGCCCGCCGCCCGTTAGCCAGCCAAGCGCGCCCATTTTGACTGCTGCCTATAGTGGGTACCGCATTTTTTCTACGTCAGATACAAACATTCTACCCTTTCAACCCGAATGAATTACTTAATTTTTCTGTATTGGGTCTGTGCCCAACGATACTCGATGTCGAAATAAATTAGCGTTATCCATTGTTATATACGCTACAAAGGAAGCGATGCTGTGAATTGTATTTCAGTGGTTATGCGGTTGCTGAACACAGGGTGGTATTATTATTTCGGCAAACATTTGCTAATAGCCGTATGCTTTAAATATAAATCAGACGAATTGGGCTTTCTACCGTGAACACGACTATTCGTTTTAATGATAGCAATAAGAGAAATTGGGAAAGAAGCATTAGACAAAGGCGGGCGAGGTTAATCACCGTTATAATGAAGAGCATCATATCAATTAGAATTTGTATATTGTACCTACTGATGCAATGGCGGCATATGATCTGAATAAAACATTATTAATGCGAGCGGTACCATCGAATGTAACACGAGCCCGCCGCTCAAAATAATGTGTTCTCTTTCGCTCCACTGCTTATTAATGAGATGAAATTGTTAATAACGACTACGGACGTATAGTAAAAAATAACGATTAACTGTGTTAAACTAGCGTAACCGATCGGAATTCGGCGCGCCAGTTTTGATCCGCCATTGTACTCCGAATAATAGAAGTGTTTGGGTAGATCATCATGTTTGGGTAGATTTTTTTTTAGTGTTTTTTTTTTTTAATAATCACCACGTCTACCTGGCTGCTAAGACCATCCATCACGCGATGTAACGAGAAATATTGTCCGTTTTATTATAACCTTCTTGGAAGATTCATCTCGCTGCGAAACGGAGGCTTGACTCTTTATTTGCAAACATTGTAAAGCTAAATTAATGGAATTGACTTGTTGGCTTTTTCTATTTTGTTGGACACATAAACAGGCTGACATGACGTGTGATATATTTATTTAAAATTTATAAAGGTAACGTCCTACTCGTGTTCACGTGACCATGAATAAAATACTTTTTAGACACTGCCATAAAATGTATGAACTCATCGCTGCCTCAAAATCGAGAACAAAGCACGCGACAACAGAATTTTCACCATGCGTTTTTAAACTGACAATTGTTTACCTTTATGCTATGGCCATAAGATTGATAATTGGATATTATGCCGTAGACGTGTGCATATAATGTTTGTTAAGTCCAATATGCAGATTAGTGGAGGGATAGTTGTCCGCGCCGCCCAACACGCCACGTTTCGATTCACGGAACACACGTGAGCCCTTTGAAATTATCATTGTTTAGCTTGTACACTCGCCGAGATCAATGTACAAGGGATAAACCGACGCCAACATTTACTTTATTAACATAAAGATTTACATCGCATAAATTTAAGAGTACACGCAGTAAATTTATCAACTTATTAAATATCGTTTATAGTGTTCAAAATTATGTTGGATTTAATCCGGGACATTTTATTTATCGTAAATCGCCATTACACAGAAACGTGACTTTCGTTCTCTTTTTATTTTGATAATAGTTTTGAACTTGCTGTTTTTTTTTTTAAACTTTGCCAGTCTCTGCGCTAGTTGTAATGAGTTGTTTTATTTCTCTTGGGCGCAAAACAAATAACTACTGCCACTAAACTTAACAGTGCAATCTTCCAATTGGATTTGAAACTTTTAGAGGTATACTAAAACAATACGTATTTCCAGTCATCATACTCGTAAACTTAACGAAGTTTGAAAGGATCTAATCAAAATCTACTCTTACTCGAGGTCGCTTCAAATACTCATAATAGAACTATTTTAAAGCATGACAAAAGATTGGCTACAGAAAGCTTTTTAAAAAAAAACCTTCTTTGCAAATAGAAAACATTATATAGATTTTAGCAAAAAGGTCATTAAACCAACAATATAGCCAAAGAGATTCCGTTACTTCGAAGAAAATGAAAAAATAGACGATCTTAACCCAACTTTTGCTACTAAAGAAAGTGCACTAGACAGTCATAACTAAGTCGACAAAATATACACAATAATCCTAAGTAAGTACGCTTATGTTAAGTAGGCATAATAAACTTGACTGTATAAACAAGTTGAACATGATTCTTATCGCGGGCAAAGTGCCAGATACAAATGAAATTTTTAACTATAAACAGTGAGTGCCAAATAAATGTGTGGGTACATACAAACAAGTGGTTTATGCTAATATGAAAGGCTTTTTATAGAGCTTAAAGAATGTTTTATTTAGTGGTGTAGTGTTTGGCATAAAATGTGAAGTGACAGTAACCAAACAGCTGAAGCTTTGACTCGCAATCAAACAACTTTACGTTGAGATTCCATTCAGGTTAAAAACCATAGTACCATAAAATCCAATAATGAAAAGACGGAAATAAATCCTTCCATAGAAACTGTTGATAGAGCGATGATTCCCATAAACATATCAGATAATAGGCCAGAAAACGCTGAGAACAGTTTCTTTCAACAACACATTGTCCTGATATAACTTACAAAAGCTCTTCATTCCTTTCAATTAAACCAACAGCTTGTATAAAATCAACACCCATGTATAAAGTGTATTACATTTACTTTAAAATACATGTGCATATCATTAGAGCAGCGAGAGATACGACGGTGTGTGGTCCCGTTAAAGTATTCCACATACACTCCTCCCTTTTTCAATCGAAAACATTTTATTCCTATTAAATCAATGGGCTACAAGATTCAACGCGTGTGGAGCATTTAAGTCATTAGGGTCGTTAGCGGAAGGCTTCAAATTCGGTAAGGTGCCTTTAATTAATTAATAGCTATTACCCAAATGATAGTTATCATCCAGATTGTTGAAGGACAGCCGTGCCTTACCCAATGGTGCTATATACGACCATTTCGATTAAAACCCACAAAGTTATTAGTTTTGTCATCCAGTTTTAATTATACCATTTATCTTAGTTTATCAGATAATGTATTTAGATCGGGCCAGTTACTTTGTATGACTCATAATCTTGTCATTTTAGCACGGGGTATACTTCTTACATCCAATTTATTTGAATATCTTATTAGAACTGGTATTTACCAAAAGTATCTCGAAGTGGGGAATAGAATATGCAAAAGAAAAACAAAGAGTAATAAAACCGGTATTCATCTTGCGAATTGTTTCAACGCCGAGAAATTGGCAAAAATTACTAGCTACATCAAGCTTTCATGAATTTTCTTGTTCTTTTCCTCCCATCTCTTTCTTTTCCAGGCTAATGGTGCTGTTTAAAAGAGATAGTAATACAAAATACACTCAATGTCTCGAAGTTTTGTTCGTAACAACGCCTCCGCGTTTCCGCTCGTCTCAATGTTGGCTGGTGATTTAAATTCATTTGTTTTTCTTTGGAGCATGTTAACAATAAAGCTTAGTACATCGTAAGGCGATGACTCGGCACAATCAAATGGATCTCTTACACGATTAGAATGACTGTTGTTTGTTTTTTCTTCTTAATACACCTGGAGTACAAGAATGTCTTTGTCTAAATCACTTTAAGTACTTACAGGTAGGTTGTAATAATTTCGTGATGAGAAACTTTTACTTTGGACTATGGGGTCTTCGGTTTTTTTTCTCAAGCAGTCTTTTCAAAAGAATTATGAAGCGTCGGAAACTTTCTTCAAACTTATCTGGATCCTTCAAAGGATTTGTACACAAAGAGAACTTCACAAGCGTTTCCATTTTCCACTGTATTCAAAAAACATTTTATAATTGAAAATTAATTAAAATACATTCCTAACAATAGTTAAAAAGTTACCACATAAGACGGAGTAACATACAATGTATTATAGATGGTATCAAGTTAAGTTACGAACTATGCTAATGCGTGTATAATAGGCTAGAAAACAATACTCGAGCACACTTAATAGAATTCCTAAGTAATATCAGGCGGAGGTCCATCAATCATCCGAGATATCCGATATGATCTTATCTGAAATGAAACTCATCATTTATGGATCTGTCCGTCGGCACTGTCCGAATGTTATTAATAGATTTCTATCTCGTCATCGACTGAATCTGGTAACGGTAATCCCGGTCATTTTGTCGATCCGCTGCTTTCGGTAACAAATGATTACTCTTATTCATGGCTTCGCTTCGATAGTCATATGTGGAGCGTTCAACGTTGTTAGCAAACCAAAATATTGACATTCTACCAACTATCGAGCTATTTGAAGTTAGTAGCGAAACCTTTTTTCTCTATTAGCGAATAAAATTTAAAAAAAAGCTTTTCTAAAATTTAATCGATAGCATTAAAAATCTATATAGTTTTATACAACGCGTCTTATCTTTAGGCATTTGTATAACAAAAAAATTATTATACGTTCGTCAATTTACTTTTAATAAATATTATCTTAATGACAAAGCTCTTTTGACCTGGCACTCAAATATTCGAAGAATTATCATCTTCAATTTTGATAATGCGTAGCACAGTCACGGGACAATGTAATATATTAATAATTTATCAATAAAATAGCTATAAAACTTATTAAGCATTAAACTTAAATAAAAAAAGATAAAGTAGCCAGGTATACTTTTAGATAACAAAATAGCGGTTTAATAGGATAAGCTTAAGGTAATTTGAGCTTTGGTCCTAAGTGGCGCGGTTGTAAACCAATAAAATGTTACGACAGTGCATTAACGGCTAATAATTCGTCTAGTGACGATTTGGAAACGTCACTCTCCGGTCATTCCGTAAGATGTAAGATTAGTGTTACTGACAGCGACGATAACTTAAAAACTTTTTTCTTGTAATACTATTATCACGAGTCTTGATGGGAGCGTAAGATAAAAAGAAATCTTGTCAATATCATTATACGGGCACCAAGACTTACTTTACAAGATTGTAGGTTCGAGTACGATAATGGTTTTGTTTTATTAGTTCTATATGTCTTACATGAGTATCTCGTGTCTCTTATTGATTAGATGCGTGGATACTTGTTCTGCTTAATAGCGTCATCAGAATCTATTGGATTTATTGTGTAATCATGTAATACATGGGTTAGAGACTTTCTTCATTGTTTAGTTTCTATTTCTCTCTTCTCTCTGTAATAATATGTAATAATTTCTGTGTCTTTATATCAAGTTTTATGGCGAATTTACTGAATAAATTTTTATGAAGTCTGCAAGAGAAGCAGCGCGGCATTTGAAAGGAAACAGAGTATTTTTACCCAAGGAAAGCTACATGGCTGCAGCTTCAGGGTGCTACTGGTTTTTTGTATACATTTAAACATAAAAACAATAATTTGTAAACCGTTTGCATTGTCCACAATAAATTAGGACGCCCCGTTACAATATTTATGCAGTTAATGTCATAAAAAACTATGAGGGTACGCTATCGACCCCTACATCTCAATACTAAGAATTCCCTATTCATGTCGTTTAAAAATACTATTAAATACAAACTGCCGTACTGGGAGCAATAATGACATCCAACTGCAGAGCCCCTTTTCATACAACTTCAGAAGGACCAAACTCCTAATGGTGCGCAAAAAAGGACCATTGTTTGTCTAATATGTCCAGTCATTACTCTATTGTAAACTAAACTAAACTTTTAGGGGTTTTCAAATACAATAATAGAACTTTAAAATTTTGCCAAACTGGAGGCGGTTTATTTCACAAGTTTTAATAATGATTTATCTTTTGTAAACTAGTAGTAAAATTTTTAATAGTTTCTTATTGGTGTGTTTTGTTTTATTAATTACCTACTGAACAAAAATCATATTTTTGGGTATACGAGTATAACTGTAAAATTCCTAAAAATTGTACTTTTTTGTTCAGGTATATTATCTCTACATAATTTATTTTTAAAGTACCCATCTAAAAATTCAACTCCAAGTTTTAATTATTCTTAACATATTTTTATTATACAGCGTGTTTTTTTTTAAATATTGAAAACGATTAGGAAAAAGCTTCTTTTTTTTAGTTCTTCAAAAAATTCAAGGGCTCGCTCGACACTCGCCTCTGTCATACCAATGACCTGGCCTGACGTTAGAAATAAACAAACTATCATTATAATAACAAGTCCCTTAAAGTTCTCGTGAGTTGTCACACGTTTATCACCAGGCAATTTACATAACACCTCACTGCATCATACTGGACTGCCCATATTAATAGGTTTACACAGTCAAATGCACCCTATTGAGCATTCTCAAACACGCCTTGCGGACTAACGCGTATACAAATATATTCAGCAGGTGTTCACGTATTTACATACAATTTACGAAGGCACACACACGATAAGTTGGTATTTAGCATTAGATCCGGTGCGATTGGCTACAGGCCTTTGTCGTATTATAATGACTGAAAACCTGTGGGTAATGTGATCGTGCATTAAGAGGACCAGTCTACCGCACAGAATGGAGGTATTTGCATGATGTTCTGGCCTCGCATACTGTTGAATAGATTTTAACAACATCCTGTCTTCATCATTTTCATTGCTGAAATTTAATTTTATCCGTACCAATAAGCATGATAACAAAACTTAAGCAAATGTAGATCAAATACTAGAAAAGACGCGTAAATAAAAGATACAAGAAAAGTTCTACACGCTGACAACGCATTACCATAAACCTTGTTTAAAGGGCAGACAAACGCGAGTATCTAGTTAAAATAAATGGTCTAGATGGAGACGACATTCGTATTCAAATACATTAAGGTACATATTTTAAGACTACTTTGGGAAAAATCTAAAACCTTCGTTTTATATTCCGTGCCGCCTATTCAAATACACGCATCGTACTCGGAAGATGTTTTATTTCGCTCCGAAACTGTATTTAAAAAAATAAAAGAAATAAAACAAGCCTAGGCTAATGAAAGAAGGCTAATTCTTCTGTGGGGTGAACGCAAAAGTATAATTACTGTAAATGTTTTCTCTTACTTACACGTGGAAAAGATTAACTGGAAAGTACTTTTCAGCACTTCAGCACACATATTTTTAAGGTCAGTGATGATACAAAACCAATCAGACAGCTCTACGTCCTCTTACAAACACGCTTAATTAATTTACAGAATTATTAACCCAACTCATCATATTCAAAGACAATTTGTCTCTACAACTTTTCACAAAAGCATTAAATTCTACAAAATTACTAATCAGTGAAGTGAACGATGCAGGAAACGCCAGACAAACAAAGCACAATAAATTGAAGATTGTTAGGTAAGTATATGAAAGTATTTTTTACTTGTAGGTAACTTCAATAACTTATTTTCTTTAACCGATATTTGATAAATGATTTTTATTTCTGTAAGTGGGTTTGTAAAAACACTTACACGTCAAACATTTTTTTTTTACTAGATGAGGTCAGCGTTTCCTATCTGACTACTCTGAGAAGAAAGGCCGAAACAAACTCAGAGGTCACAGTCTCTTTTAAAGTCCAGACATAGGTAATCTTGGTCAGATCATGTTAAGACCATGTGGATTGATGTCTGAAATGGTCTTTTGAGAAAAGAACCACATAGATTGAGTGGACCTGTCCAGTCAGTGCACGCATTTGTCATTAAAAAAAAACATAATAACTAGTCACAAGATAATAGCTGTAGCTAAGCTTTATCTCATTTAAAACATGATATAATAATTATATAATTAACGACATTAAAAGAAGTACACGCTAAACTTACATCATAATTAACCACACTATCAAAATTTATCCTCAACTCTTCACGAAAGCACTAAATTTCACTACAAGTTCGACGATTTGCATGAACATCACTAATCTGTGAAGTGAACGATGCAGGAAACGTTAGACAAACAAAGCACAATGAATTGTGGGCCACCCTCAGACGATGCCGCCCGCGAGCGATCGTGACGGTAACTGCCTACTGCATCGGGGTCTGGGGTGTGGTATTAGTGCTAGCGGGTAGCGGGGAAAGGGTTGAAGCGAGTTTTCTGAAGATGAAAGAGGGTATTTGTTTGAATAAAGCCCTATACAGTGAGTTGAGTGAAGTTTGTACTGGTTTGGGAAGTCATTTTACGAGCTCCGCAAATAAATGAATAACTTAGGTAGTTGATATCGATGTTATAAAGTTGCTAGATGTTAACTTTAACTTCTTAGCTCAGCTAAGATTGTTTGTACCTATGTTTGAACGTAAAACACTTAGGTACCTAATCTTTATCATATTAGAAAATTAAGTACAACGAAGAGTTGTGCTAAGTTAGAAGTAATTGAAAGTAATTACTTCATACTAACCAATTACCAAAAGTACTTATGCATCGCTTCAACCGAGACCGCACTCGGGGCATTGTACTTATAAGAATGATTATGAAATTACCAAAAGACAGAAGATTAAGTGAATTACATAAATTAAGAAATCAAGAAAGAGTTTTTATTAACCGACTTCTAAAAATGAGGAGGTTCTTAATTCGTCGAATAATTTTTCCAGTTGTACCGACATTCATTTATACAAAACGTGTAAAAGTAAATAAAAAATTACAACCGAAACTGAAAATGTTGACAAATAAATCAAAATGTTAGTACAAACGTTCGCTTGACCAATAATGTAAAGCTCAATATGTAAATCGTTTGTTTTATTTACAGAACCGTGACGACTTTAAAACCAAGCATTGATTGGTAATAAAATCCCAATAACCAATTTTCTACTCTTTAATGTTTATTTCACATTAAGATCATGTTCTTATCAGAGATCAAGCTTGAACTCAATGGTTCTCAATAAAAAAATAAGTACGTAATAAAAATGGTGTATATTTCGTAAACTCTAATGTTAAATGGAAATGTGTAACGCGTAATATGTAGGTAAAGGGGAATTGTAAATTAATATTAACGTCGACAAACATTCGCAGAGTCTGCGGCTCACTTGTTGGCAATCAACTCCCTGTAGCACCCTGTAAAGGCGTTGCCCGGGGCGGTTCGCGGTTTCCGATTCGCGAATCGCTGTCACTCGCAACTCGACTCACACTCACGTAAAGTTTTATACCCACCCGCTGATATCTCGTCCGATGTGCAAGGAATATCAATAAGCGGCAGAAACTATAAATGAAATACCGCACAAAGCGAATTGTTTGGTTTCCATGTTGTTTTAAGAAATTGCCTATATCAATATCTAATATAGCATTATACGGTTGGCATGCTCTCTTGTGTATCCGAAAGTTAAATGAAAATTTTAACATTGTGTTGCGTCTAAATACCGAAATGTAAAAAAAAAATCGTATTAATTTTACTCAGTAGTTAAATATTTCATCGTAAGTTGCTTGTAATGGTGTATATCTAATTATTTTGGGGTATCCCATAGATAAACTTAACTTCACCAACAAAAATAACGATGAACTTTGCGTTGGCGTTCATAAATTTCATTATCGTCGTTATTAGCTTTATTATTGCGGGGAGGACGTCTTTATTGTGCTGTAAATATTTTATTCGACGATAAGAGCTATCTATAGATAAAGCAAATTGATCGGGGAATAGACACTAGAGTTTTAGTGAGTTTACGAGATAAGTGGGTGGGTTTAATTGATACCATGAGATTGTGCGAACGACGCCACACATAAATTAATATTTAACGTCCCTGCTTAGCGGTCTAATGCATAATTATACAGATAAGCTCTCGAGCGAGTCGGTCACAATGAAAAGTTATACATAATAACTACTAATTTGAATTGACTATATGCACCCGTTCCATATGTAGGTATTCATGTGTGGTGTTACAACATACCAAAGCGTTAGCAAACAATATCAAATATTGTCTTGAACATTTTGAAGAAACGTAAAGCACCAAAATCAATATTGTAGTAACGTTTAACTAAGTGAGGCTGTAGGTAATTCCGTCGGTTTTACCTCTACCAAAGTCCTATCACGACGATCCCGGGGCGCTCTCCGCAACTTCACTACACTCATAAAACATAACATAAAGACGCAAACCCAGCATACTTCCCTTTATTTAAATATTAAGTATTCCCTTCAGTCGAGACTACACACGGCACACCCGTCTTTTTATTAAGATTTAATTAACATTCTCTAACGGGTGCGTAATTCGTTCGTGCGTGCGATTACGTACACTCCCGCGCTATTTACACTAACTCGCTCAATATTGCACGGTAATAGAAAGCCGTATTAAATGTGCCTTAACTCTAATAGTAGGTTATCGAGCATCTTATGTTTTATTCAGTGGAGATTAGTGGGGTGCGCCGGGCCGCGCGTGCTTGCTAGGATTTTTCTTAATAATCCTACACAGTATTTCAATATGAAAATCGGCTGGAATTAAGCACAGCGGGATGCCATGCCCGACGCCACTGTTGAAACAAAATTATAATAGTGTCTGATGTTGATTAATTAATCGTAGAATTGATTTCGGGTGCTCTCGCTCGGGTCACCTCTAGAAACTTCAATTTATTTGTGATTTTCTGTGTAATAAGCAAACTAAATAAAATATTGTTCGACGTAATATTTTAGATATTTTGATAAAGTTTCCAAATTGCTCGGCGGGGTTTAATAAAATTTAAGGTAAATTTAATTGTATTTAGCTAGACAACGAGTTAAATGTAAATTAATAGATCTGCTTGAAAGCTTTTTAGGTCAATTAAAAACATAATCAATGTTTATTCTCAAATAAACCATAAGTAGAACCTAGTTTACTTTATCTATAGTCAAAACATTGGAATTTTATTTGTATCAACCTACTAATAATTTATTTATATTTCTTACACAATTAAAGCTAAAGTGAAAGTTATGTAAAAGTATATAAAAAGGAGCAAAAACAATAAAAAAAATCGTCCGCATCGCTGTCAACAGCAGGAAAAGTGCCGAAAAGGCTGGCAGCATTGAAACGTTTTGGTCATTTTTTTGGGCAAAAAACAGGCCAGCCACTTGGCGATGTCTCGAAAAACTAAGTGGGCACTAGGACCCCATGACTACATTTTCAACCCCAAACAGCTCGACCATATAGGTAAGTCCCAATAAGATTACAAAGTATTTTCACGGTCTAATCTAGATTATTTGAAGACATAAACAAAAGGCAAATCTAAAATAAGCCAACTATGGACACAATCTAAATCGCCGTTCATTTTACATTGGCGAACCGGCTATTACCGAAAACACCGAAAAGTTTACATGAACATAAAACACAGCAGTTTGTAACAGCCTAGATAAATGTCAGATTAGAGAGAGCACGCTAAAACCATTTAATTACTTAACATGAACGTGCGTAACCGATAATGTACAAATTAAAAATAATGATAGTCTGTATTTCTGTAACATTTTTGTGGAATTCGGTGTTGCTATAAAAGGACGCTCGGGGCCGGTTGGAATCGATGCTCGCTTGACGGGCAGCTGCAGAATGAAATTATGAGCATTTTTATTTCCTGGCGCGGCGCGGACTACACCTGCCTACCTCGGCCGCGATTTACACCTACCCCATTATACACCACGATCCAAACGCAACAAAAAATAACACAACAATAGCGCCGATCGCAGACGCATGAGAACTTATTATTAGCCTTTTATAAGATATGCCATTCATTTTTACATCTCCATACAATCCTGACCATTAGCCAAGGCGTGTGGGCAGTGGGCTCGAAGCTAAATAAAACTATTGTTACGCCAAACAAAACCAAGTGAACATCTTCATAAGACGACATCTTACTCTATTGTTATCTACGAAAGGTTGAGTTCCAGTCGACGGGGCAATATTTTAGAGGGGAATTTATTGCCAATTTCAGAAAATGTTTACCGAAAAGTGACTGAATGGTAGGCGAGTGAATTACTTATTGTAATGAAATAAAGGAGGGCCAGATTGAAAGCGTCCGATGAAAGCCGACGTCGTCGCCGGCATGGAATACTGTTCGATGGTAATGATTTATGGCGACAGTAGCTCGACATGATTTTAGCGCCGAAAGATAAACGTTTCGTCTTTGTGGAGCTGCGAAAAATAAATGTTTTCATTATTAAGTCACAATGGGTTGGTGACGAGCCATTTAGATGTCCTCAACACAAATATGGCTGCAGAAAAGTTCTACAACAAACATCGGTAATTATTTTGAGTGCGAGGCGGAGCTTTCGCGCTGAGTTCTCATAACTGGAGTTGACCGCAGGTGTGAACAAAAACGCGCAACCGCAGAAAAGCCGAACAAACCGCAGGCTCGTTCGCAGTAAGTACAATCATCTCGACACGTTCTATATTTAGATGATCGCTCAAGACTGGATCATACACGGTGCAAGGTGTCTGTGCCCAGTCTCACCGCTCACGCGACACATATTACATTATTACCTACGCTTACTGGAAGCAACAAAATTACAATGTATCACTAACGTATTCGAAGAAAAGTCGTACGATACGAACACGCAACTTAATTAGTACATAATCTGAAATGTACAATGACGGTCATTACGACAAGAAGGGAATGAAATATAGACACCGAAGTTGTGTGCTCGACGGTACGGACGCTCGACTCTCGCCGCGGACGGACGTGTTTGTGCGCTCTCCCGCTCCAGTGTTGTGTTTCGTGTTATTATTCGTCGCTGCCACGTGACGTCATCGTAGTCGCCCCGACTACTCCGATTTAAAATCAAATCAAGAAATTGATTTGATTTTAATAACTCAAAAAACTGCCTTTTTCAAGGCATCCCTGTTTCATTATCAGTCATTCGTGAGTAGCTTCACTAGGCCCCTTCTGGGTAAAACCACAGTTTCGTGGTCCTCGGTTGAAACCTTACGGTGTCAACGAAGCCGAGTGGGGTGTTGACCCAATTCACACCCGCCGAACCCCTTCAGGGCGAGGCAGTTAGTTGGACGGGTCCCAGATAACCGGCCTTGGGGGATCTCCTAGTCGGCTCTGGTGACAGTTTTGCTTTCCAGCTACTCACCTAGTGTCTTTAGGGTGTGTCTACACCCTTCGCGCTAGACTGGTCAGGGCCCCGTTCGCACATTAAGATTGGCGACGGGTTACAAGCTTAGGGCTCACCAATAGGTACTCACCTCTCTGTCTACACCCGACAGAGAGGGTCACACATCCCCGGGCCCATCCACCCGGGGAGATAGGTATAGGGTTTTAGTCTACGTGGGAATAATTTTCCACCATTCCCTCCCTAATCTAGCTTCCCCTCCGACCATGGAGGACGCCTATATTTTGGCGTTCTTCAGAGAGGTCCTTTTTAAGGACCCCGATTTCCTAGCGAGATATGGCGACAAGCTATGTCATCGCTCCACCCCCACTCCGTCCCAGGGCGCACTCGCGAACTTCAGCGACGCCCTCGAAAGCCCGCTATCGCCACCTGCATACGAACAAGGCATTCCGCCTTTTGTTCCGGCAGACAATGTTCCGGCCGAAAATTCGGCCCCCATTGTCTCACCCGCCTTTGTCTCGACAGATAATACTCAGGCCGCTAATCCGGCCCCTATTGTCTCGCCCGCTACTGCCCCGGCAGTAAATAAGTCGGCCGCTAATCCGGCTCCCTTTGTCGCGCCCGCCATTGTTCCGGCCGCCATTGTCTCGGAGACAATAAACCCGACGCAGCTGCGCACCGAAACTGACTCGACTCGCCCAGAGAGTATGGACACGTCAGTCCCACTCTCCGAAGAAGAAGCCCGCACCTCCTCCTCCAGCGATGACGACTTCCAAGTCGTGGTCAAAGGAGGCAAGAGGAAGGCGGCTAAATCCTCCGCCCCCGCTGGCCCGGTCACCAAGGCCCAGAAAAAACAGGACGACTTATCGTCCAGCTCCACAACCGCCCCTAGTCCGCGGGCCAGTCGCCCCGCCAGCCCTATGGCTTGCCCACCCGCTCCTACCGCGAGGAAGCAGAAGCCCCCTCCCCCGATATATGTCCAGGAAAAGTCCAAATGGACTGAAATTTCCAAGATGTGTGTTGATCGCAAGATCAACTACACCAACGCCCGATCCACCCTCCAGGGGATCAAAGTTACCGTCCCCACGTCTACGGACTTTAGGGATCTCTCCCGCGCCCTACGTGAAAGGAACTACTCCTTTCACACTTACTCCCTTCCGGAGGAAACCCCTACTCGCGTCGTAATAAGGCGCGTTCCACAAGAAATCTCCACCGAGGAGATTAAGAGCGACCTCATCGCTCAAGGAATCCCAGTTTCCGCCGTCCATCGCTTACATAAAGCGAGACAGGGCCTAGTCTACGACATGGTCCTGGTCATCTGTGACCCCACAGACGGTCACCACCCGATTTTTAAAGTTAAGTCGGTGTGTTCGCTCTCAGGCATCTCAATAGAGAAGCCTTACAGAGCTCAATTAATTGGACAGTGTCATCGCTGCCAATTATATGGTCACTCGCAGTCCAACTGCTATGCCACCCCTAGATGCGTCAAGTGTCTAGGAGAGCATGGCACCGCCGACTGTACCCGCCCTAAAGATAGGGAACTATGTTTAGAGCCTCCCAGCTGTGTACTCTGCGGCCAATCGGGACACCCGGCAAATTACCGGGGCTGTCCTAAGGCCCCGAAGTCCTCCTCTTCCAAACTCGCGAAACGCGCGAGCGACCGCCAGCACAGGGAAAGCCCCTGGGGAAAGCCTCCTTCCGCGCTGATGCCGGAGCGGCTCAGTCCGCAGAGGCCGTCTCCCTGGGCTAACCTTAATCACCTGAAGGCTCCCGCAGCTTCGGTGCCCTCTATTCCCGCGCAACCAGCGCAACCCGCCCAACTTCCAGCGCTGATGGCTTCCGCCATCCCAGCGCCTTTGGTAGCCCCCGCGGCCCCTACGGCCACTCCAGCGAAACCTCAGGGAACCCAGGGCCGAAACAGCGCCCAAATTATACTTAGTACATACGCGGCTCTCTTCACCACCGCCGCGGACAAAATGGCGGAAGAAATCGTTGCTGCAAACGGCAACGCACTCCGCCTTATGGAAATCCTCAGCGCGTATCCCGAGATCGCGCAAGTTCTACACTCACTCAAATATTAATTCTCAATGGATAATACGAGAGTAAACAGTAACAAACCCCGATCCCTTAAATTAGGCTTCTTCAACGCAAATGGCGTTTCAGGTCAACGCGATGAGATCGCCGCTTTCCTCCGCGACCATCAGCTTGACATACTCCTCATACAGGAAACCTTTTTAAAACCGCATCACCGAAACCCGAATATTGCCAACTATAAACTAGTTCGCAATGACAGGTCTCGATGCCACAAGGGTGGCACACTAATATACTTTAGGAAATCTTTGTATTGCATCCCTATCGACCCACCTTCTCTCTTCTCCCATCTGGAGACCTCTATCTGTCGGCTCGGCATGACTGGTCATCAACCGATCACCATCATCTCTGCTTATATTCCACCAGACAATGGTCCGGAGGATCCCATCTCTCTCCAAAAGGACTTCGCCGCCCTCTTCGGTATGAGTGACTCCGTCATCTTGGCGGGGGATCTTAATGCCAAACACCCGGCGTGGAATAGTAGCACGACTTCTACCAGAGGTCGGATCATTTCCAAGTTAGGCGAATCCCTTAACTTTGACGTCATCGCTCCAATGAGTCCGACTCACTTCCCAGGTAATCCTAATCACCTTCCCGATGTTCTCGATGTAGCGCTGCTCAAGAATGTGAACCTCCGTTTGCAATCGATTGAGACGTTCCACGAGCTAAACTCTGACCACCGCCCTGTAGTCATGCATCTTGCACCCTACTCGGGCCCGATCGACCCCAACCGCCCCCCTCAGACCCAGACGATAACCGACTGGAGGAAAGTAAGCGAAAGACTGAAATCCACCACGTCGCCTCACTTAGACACCATCCCCGATCACTTAGTGTCAGTCGCCGACACGACGGCCGCAATCGACTCGTTTACAGAGCACATACAATCCGTATTGACGGATTGTTCACGGGAAGTTCCGGTGATGGAAGACCATCGCTGGAAACTACCTACTGACGTACGTGACCTGATAACCGAGAAGAACGCGGCCATCCGTGCCTACGACTCCTTCCCTTGTGACGCGAACAAAGCCCACATGCGCCATTTACAGCGTGCTGTAAAGAAACGCATAGGGGAGGTACGCTCAGAGGGTTGGAACAAGATGCTGAGTGAACTCGAGCCCACTCACCAAGCCTTCTGGCACCTTCAGAGGAAATTGCGCTCCTCCGAGGAGGTCTCTATGCCTCCCCTCATCCGCCCCGACAAGAGCGTCGCGTTCGACAGCACCGACAAGGCCGAATGCCTTGCTGACAGCCTAGAGTCCCAGTGTTCTCCCAGCTCTCAACCAGTAGACCAAGCTCACCTGAACAAGGTCGACGCTGAAGTCGAACGGAGAGCCTCCCTTCCACCCGTTGAAGACCCTGATGATCCTCTGCCTCCCGTCACTCCAGATGAAGTGCACGACATCGTAAAAGGGCTCCAAGCTCGTAAAGCCCCCGGTTCGGACGGTATTACCAACAAGGTATACAAACTCCTACCTGCCCCTCTAATAATGCTCATGACCGCCATCTTCAATGGCGCCATGAGCAACAACATCTTCCCACAAGCGTGGAAAGAAGCAACAGTCATCGGTATCCCAAAGCCAGGCAAGCCAAAGTCTGAGCCCTCCAGCTACCGTCCCATTAGCTTACTCAACGTTCTCGGCAAAATCTACGAGAGGCTTATTTATAAGCGTCTCAAAGACTACGCCGAAGCAAAGAGCCTCATTCCCAACGAGCAGTTTGGTTTCCGTCCACAACACTAGAGTATCCACCAGGTCCACCGTATCGTAGAGCACTTGTGCGCCGGTATGCAGCGTAACGCGACGACGGGGGTGCTATTCTTCGACATAGCGAAAGCCTTCGACAAAGTCTGGCACAACGGCTTGTTATACAAGCTTTACCAACTAGGAGTGCCAGATCGTCTCGTACTCATCTTACGAGACTTTTTGTCGAATCGCACCTTCCGCTATCGCATCGAAGGTGCACTCTCGTCCCCTCACCCTATTCGCGCCGGTGTCCCTCAGGGTTCCGTCATATCTCCTCTAGTTTTCACGCTGTTCACCAGCGATATCCCACAGAGTAAAAAGGCTCAGTTGGCTCTCTTCGCCGACGACACTGCCGTTTACTATACCGGTCATTGTCCCAATGCTATAGCTCGTACTCTCCAAACCTCCGCAAACGTCTTAGGCGCTTGGTTCCGAAAATGGAGAATCGAGGTCAACCCCGATAAGAGTCAGGCGGTTCTCTTCTCGAGACGTCGTCGAGTCCCACCCCCCCTTCCCAGCCCGATCACTATGTACGGCAAGCCAATCCCTTGGGAGAAGCAAGCCAAATACCTAGGCGTGATCCTTGATCAAAACTTAACGTTCAAAGAGCACATTAAGGCTGTTCGCGCGCGCGCCGCTTTCGCTCTTGGTAGACTCCACTTTATCCTGACAGCCCGTTGCAAACTGTCACTTAAATGCAAGCTGCGCATCTACACCGCAGTCATCCGTCCCATCATGACCTATGCCTGCGTTGTATTCGCGCACGCTCACCCACGTCATCTCCATAAGATGCAGACCCTCCAGAACCGTTTCCTCAGAAAGGTCACGGGTGCCCCCTTCTATGTCCGTAATATAAATCTCCACATCGATCTTAAAATGCCTACCATAAACCAGTTCATGAAACGCTTATCGAAGCGTTTCTTTGACTGTGGCATAAAACACCCCAACCCCTTGATCTCAGCGGCCGCCCGCTACACTCCTTCCCGTATTAGTAGTATTCGCCGACCAAGGCATACCTTAATCGCCCCCGACGACGCCACTACCCTCCTCCAGGAGAGTAGTAAGGCAACCAGCACGCTTCATAAGCCCAAAACCCGATCGCCGTCCTACCGTCCTCGCCGCCGAGGCCCGCCGCGACGCCCAAATCTACGCCCCTCCCGACCCTTGCTCGAGCCAGCCCGCGCCGCTGAGCCTGTAGCTTTAAATTCGTCCCTAAATAATATCATTCCTGATCCAGCTAGTCATTTGCTGCCCTCTTCCAGCGACGCCCTAAGCCGAGGTTCGTACCCCACAGGGGGTGCCCTTAGCGTGTAGTCGCTTAGTTTTTAGTTAGTATTTAAGTTTAAGTCCTGGCTGGAGGCCTTAATTTATTAGGGAATCCACAGGCAAGTCCGTCTAAGCAGACGACAACCTCATAGGTTGACCTGCGAGATGCCATTTATAAAAAAAAAAAAAAAAATGCTCGACGGTACCGCGTTAATGATTGCGAGTCGTCTTCGTATTCGGGGGCGAAACTGAACCTTCCGGTTATGAGGCGGTGGCGGAGCGCGGGGCGAGCGACTTCGTTAGCCGCTCCTGTAATGACTCGCTTAATTCGAGATAATTACGCTTCCAGCAAACGCAAACGGGGGCCACGGAAATTTATCGAGACTAGTCGACAGAACTTCCATGTTCCTCTTACTCAAACGGACTAAGTGTAGGCAGTTTACATTCATGTAACAAGATTCCATAAATCAGTGGCCGGCTATAAAATCTCGGCTAAACGCTCACTTTATTCGATTTTAAGAGCGCACCCTAATTTGGATGCACGAAGTAAGCGGGCCCTTCCTATCACGAAGTTAAAATGCCCGTACATATTTTAATAAACAACATTATTCCTCGAAATCACGTGCGCATCAGTCATCCTGTCCAAAATCGCTTCTCTTTAATCAGAAGCGAGTCGAGCGGTTTACATTCGCGATCCGGCAGCGACTTGGCACGACTCGGAGACATCCTGCCATTTTAATATTCTTCGCCAAACAAAGAGTTCTCTTTATTCGAAACTTTTCCCCTTTAGGTAGCCAACTTATTGTTTCTTTTTTGTGGGTGTCGCTTAGACATTCTGTCAGTCAGTTTGGAATAATTCAGATTAAATAAACCTACCGCGCGCGGCCGCCCTGTGAATGCCAAGGAGTGGCGCCGCACTCGCTGGAATTAGAAATGAGTGCGCTTCATGTTCTGTTTTAATAAACTCACATACTTCCCTTCAAACTGAGAGCTTTTTATTTGATTTGTTCTCCCGCGGCGAACGAGTTCCAGTTATGACTATTAGAGCTCGCATTAACTTTATCACACAAAAAAATCAATTCGGTTAAACTCGACGCATGGACTCGGTCTGTAAGCATTTATTAATACAAACTAATGCCGCAGTCAAGTTCATAATATTTTCTCGGATGCCCAAAACATATCAGATGACATCAAACAGAGAATTTGAGTCTGCATTTACATTCCAAAAAGGACTTTAAGCTAGAAGACGGACAGGTCGATAATGGTCCGTTTCAAATTATACGATATGTCTGCATATTGCTTGTAAATATTACGTCTAGACTGCTGGAACGTAAGGAGAGCAAAACGAATGCGGAGAACGAACTATGCATCTCAGTCCAGCCTATTGTTAGCGTGATGTGGCGCTGTAAATCCCTAACCACCGCCTCTGGCGGATCTCACTGCACTATAATTACTTAATATAATTATGCTATAAATAATTCTGGCTTTCGCGAACAAATTAAAGATGTACATTTATCCTAATTTGTGGCTCTGGGAACGGCATCTAAATTGGCCATTGAATAACAAATGGTAAATTTGTTTTGACGCATACTCTATCATGTTCTAACTTGGAGAATTATTGTTTTAGTATTGCTCAAATATAGTATTTCCAGGCTGTGAGAAATAAAAGCCTGAGAAAGACGTTCATCGAACCGTTTTAAGTGTGGGACTTAGAGATCGCAGAAGTGCATAGGTGTCAGCCTGATGCCATCGCCTACGAAAACCGAACATAAAGATGAAGATAATGCTAAAATATTACACATGGTATAAATATTTTTATAGGCTTCTCGTTTTTAATCATTCCCAACATCGTTAGAGTGTGCATAAAGCTTCCTGAAGTAAATTAATTGTTAATAACTTTAGCGCCAATTATACGACTCTATCAACATCAAAATTGCGAGCATAATGTTCACATGCGTGTTTGTGATGCACGGAATGTGATGCACGGAGCACGACATGTGCCGAGTGCCGACAAACTACGAACACCCTTTTGGCAACAAATATTTGAATCCGACTGTTCTGTATTGCACGTAAACGCCGATTCATTACTCATTAACACTGGTGCACGTGGCCAACTTTGATTTCCACTATTTACTTCACAAAGCAAACGTACTCGGCTTTAAATTATTGATTGTCTCTCGGAAACGTGTATAATTATATGGTTGGTAAGGCCGTAAGTTCTGACGCCGTAGTTACGATTTAATTAAGATGTATTGTTCATCGAACCGACGCGTGACTTTGCTTTTAAAAACTCCTCGCCGCGTTTCACATCACTCCATTAAACATGCGTAAGTTAAGGTACTGCCTTCCGTTATTTAGATAATGTACATTTTGTATTAACTTTTGTAAGCCTTGTCAAGAATACCACACTTTATTATTCTATACGCTTGTATATTTTGAATGTTTGTATCGCCGTCGCTGTTTAATTTTCCGAAGCTGCTTACTTAGCCAGAGATAATTAACCTATAAGGACTATTTTATGCGAAACTAAGTAACGAGAATGACTGACTTAATAGGATATCTTTATAGTTGCTTTATTTAAGAAGCATCATAACATTAACTTTTACGTTACCGCGAGAGAAGGGACTGACAGCGCAATAATAAATCTCTTAGATTAAAAATAATATAGTGTACCGTTACTCTCCGAATGAGGCACACAGTACAGACACGCTTCCTTATTGATTCGATGTTGTGATATTTCGACCCGTTGGGATGCCTATTATTCTACACAACAATGACTTAGCCCCAAGCAGCGCCATGTTTTCCATCTCGCACTCTATATTGTTGTTTATAATTGATTTTTTATATGTCGAACTGATTGTACGATTAGCTACGAACTCAACACGAAAGAATGTTAAAAAGAGACGGCGAAATCCAATCTAAACTCCGAAGTAAACACCGCGAAAGACGCCCGAGACGAACCGTAGACAGGAGAAAAACAAAACTCTGAGAACGCGATCAATGCTACCGAGGGGCGAAGGCAAGTGAAAAATCAAAACTCACAGAAAAAAAGGATGAGAACAACCCATAAATTACACCTGCCTCGATGAAATATAAAGCGGAGATATTGTTTTAAAAGTAAGTCCCGAGCGGGTGATTACGGCCGGCAGCTAACCCAGACTTGAAATTCCGATAGTTTTTGCGCCGGTAAAAACTGATATTCCGTTCGGCCGCGTTCCGTCCGTCGTATATTGAGTTAATATCGGTCGTGATTGTGCGGCCATCCTTTTTATCTGTGCGAGTGTGAGTGAGATGAAGTTTTGTTTCAACGGGGTTGGTTCGAATCGCATTTTATGGTAAGTTGGCGGGCAGGTGTACGCGATGCACCTGCGGCGCGGTCGAGCGAGATGCGATCACAAGGACGTCGACCCGTAGCTACTCGGACGAGTATCTCAGCATAGATAACGCTGGCCACATAATTCTGAACAGAAAGCAACATAAATTAACTAATCATACGTGGTGGAGAAACCAGAGCGAGATAAGAACGTTTCAAGCGCTAGATCTGCGGTTGAGATAATGCTACTCGCGGCGGCTGCGTACCTGATGCAAAATCGTATCTGTCAGCAAATATCTACTGTTACCATGTTGATTCGCGGTGAGGCCGAGGAAGGCATTTGCGAGATTAATTCAAGTGCCAATGTACGGAGATATAACCAACTTGGATTGATACTGGAATCTTTGCATTGGTGGTTAGATCAGTGCCGTAATTATTGAGCAGAAAGTTTAAAAAAAGTCAGAGTAGAGATGAGAAAGCACCTGCTCCGAGCCTCCGATGTTTCGGATTTAAAAAAAAAAACAGAATAACATCCATTCACAAGGTGAACTCGTGAGAAAGGGCCAATAAAAGAGAACATAAACTTAAATGTAACCAGACAGGTTTCAATAAAGGGTTGCTGAAGTTGGCAGTGAGACCAAAAGCGAGAGATTAGACCCTTTAAAAGAGTTAAAACAATCGTTGTTTATCATGAAATATTCATATAAATGTCGGTTGTTTTAACTCTTTTAAAGGGTCTCATCTCTCGCTTTTGGTCATTCATCTCATAACTTTTCTAATGAGATATAAAATTCTGTAGGCCAAGGAAATGATATCTACTCGGAAAAGGAAAATTTACACAATGTCCAAACAGTATTAAAATATATATTATGTTAATATTACTAAAACATTACTCCTACGCGTATTCTTAACAATTTATATTAAATGAGAACTAAAATAGTTACTTTTAGTACGAACTTAGAATAAAATAATAATTGTATACGAATAAATAATTTAAAAGCGTTGCCAGCGCCCGCGCCTCTGGCTTCTAAACAATTTCTGAATAAAACTGAAATTCATTTTTGTCTTCGGACTTGAACTTTAGCCTTAATACTAACTACCTAACTGCGAAAGTAAGTTTGTTTGTTTATTACTCCTTCTCTCCAAAATGGCTGAACGGATTTGTGCACACAGATAGACCATGACCTAGGACATAGGCTACTTTTCATCCCGGATCGCAATGGCTAGCAACAGCTAGTTATAACTACACACATAACATAACATCACGCCTTGGTTCCCCGAAGGGTTGGGCAGAGGTGTACCTATAGTACACCCACATTTCGCCAGTTATGTTTAAGTCCCATGTAATAGGGGGCGAGCCTATTGCCATCAACCCGGCACAAATCCCGACTCCGGGCTGCTACTGAGAAATTCCAGATAGAAAAACCCTATAACACTTTGCCCGACCTGGGAATCGAACGCAGGACCTCATGCTCAGCAGTAGCGATTGCGACCACTAGACCAACGAGGCAGTTACCAATTTTTTTTTTTTTTTTTTTTAACTAATATTACCTATTTAATTTTCGTGTTAAACTTATGTCTAGGGGATGTCTGCGAAGGTTTGAATGACATAATTTTCAAATATTTGCAAATCGTAAATAATGTTACACTAAAATACATTGTATCTACTTCTGTGACAGTGAAGTGATTATGTTAACGACCATTGTAAGACAAGATGCTTCAATGAAAATATTCAGTCACACTCACAAGTTTTGTTAAGTTTAAGTGTTATACTTAAGTACCATTGACAGCCTTGATAACTTTACCTATTGAATAATTATATATTATGGTAAACTATTGATAATCAATCATTAAGTAGGCACTTAATATTCGACATGATCTTGATGTCACTAATTACATCAAACATTAGTTTATTAGCACAATGGATGACAAATATTTGTACACAGAAATATGACTTATATAATAATCATACCAATATGTTCCTGAAAAAGACAAATCACAAACTTTTATTTGCTAGGTATTACTTTATTTACTTTTATTTTACGATTTAAAACAATCGAATTCATCTACACTTATAATATTATAAAGTGGAAAGAATTGATTGTTTGTTTGCAGTGAATAGGCTCCGAAACTATTGGACCGATTTGAAAAAATGTTTTATCATTAGAAGCCGAAATTATGTCTGATGAACATATGCAACTTTTTTTTTTTTTTTTCGAAATGCACGCGGACGAAGTGCTAGTAAGACAATATATTCAGCTCATATATTTTTTGTTGTAAATGGCCCAGTGTTTGTGGGTTCAAATCCGGGCAACTATTACCATTGTGACTTTTTCAATTCACACGTACTTACTCTCTGAGTTTATCTTGGACATTACAGACATCGTTGAAGGTAAAACATTGTGAGGAAACCAGTAGTGCTATTCTGTAACCATCTCACCGTGAAAATTTTGGTGAAATGAGAGTGGAGTGAGCTGTCAGTGCCACTGATGCTAGGCATTGAGCAAGACGGCATGACACTGAGAAGTCACTCCACGAAAGTTTTCACGGTGAGTATTTTACAGAATCGCCATGCAGGACTTATAATCAATATAATATAAGTCTGAACTGGTGACTAATGCTCGTGCCTTCTCTGTATAAGAAGAAGCCTTTGACTTACTGTGGGATAATAAAAGACTGGTATTAGATTATTTTCAGCCAGTCCGATTGATGTTATACATTTTTGGTCTAGCCACCGATGACGTTGTCAAATCCATTTTTTCACTTCAATTACACATACATAACCTCTTGCCTTCTTCCCATGCGGGGAGGCAGAAACTACAGAACGCCACCTCCGCCATCACAATACCTACAATTAAAAACTTATTTTCAAATAAGATTACCAAAGAGTAGAGTAACGTTATAACCATGACACAACAAACCACGGAGTATGTACTATAATTGCAACAAACTCGCTTCGAACACATTTGTCGGTCCGAATTGATGCTACATAACTTTTCACCACGACTACGAATATTTATCTAGAAATTTAGTCTAGTATTTAACACGTACAAAGCTAAAAGTATTGCATGCTACGAAATCCTTATTCATGTTATAAAAGGGGAGAACCCTGCTTGTCTTTGTAGCATATAGCATAATCAGCCTATAACGTTCCCACTGCTGGGACACAGGCCTCCTCTCAATGAGAGGTAGTGAGCCGTAATCCACCACGCGGGCTCAGTGCGGGTTGGTAGATGTCACATGTCTTCGAATTATTGGTTCTAAGATATGCCGGTTTTCTCACGATGTTTTCCTTCACCGTTTTGAGAGCAGTGGTGATTAAATTATTTACACAAAGTAAAGCGCCTGCTTGGGTTCGAACTCACGACCTACAACTCGTAAGTCGGGACCGTTACCACTGGGCCACCACTGCTCTGCTTGTCTTTGTATTTGCAATTAAAAAAAAAACGATTTGACAGATATTAAATCTGACTTTCAGTGTTTTAGTCCCATGGAGTTCCATTTATTATGTAGTAAAACTTTCTTAAATAATATATTACTTTGACCACATGTTAATTTTAATTGACATAATTAAGCGGCCAATTTACAGATTATGCCACTCTGGCATAATCTTGAACAAAATGGCGGGCAAAAGTCAGTGAAAATAAAAATATTCCGGATAGGAGAAGCTTATCATGCGCAAGTTATAAAAGTCAGCTGAAGGGAAACGGGTTATGGTTTTTTCCTTAGAAGATGGGCTAGCAACATGCTACTTGTGCAAGGTACACCTATAAACCATACTAGTTATAGCGGGACTTGGCTCTTGACTATGGCGATGTAAAAATAGTACGTATGTACACAATTTTAAGGGTTCCAGGTCAACCTTCACTATAATACAAATATACAGGGTCAAATTAAATTAGCTAACGAAACTCCGCAGACGTAATGTGTATATAGGGTGTCCCGTTAGTCGACATCAAGCCGAAGTCAGGTGATAGGTCGTTTCATAATAGATAACAGAAAAATATGTTTTGCAAAAAAAAAAACAAGAGGAGTTGAAAGGCCGTCACAGGCAGTAAATTTTCTCGATTTTTTAAGATTTTAAAGTTTACTATTATGACTTGACGATTTGATTCGATCCGATTCCGGCTTGACGGACGTCAACTTACGGGACAACCTGTATAGTAACAATACAATAAAAATATTTGATGGTTTTTTGTGGGATAACAACCGCTGGTAGTCTTTGTACTTGAAGTATGAGTTGAGTTTTTTTTTTGTTGTTTATCAGGTCTAGATATCAAAACCCACCTCGTCTGAGAATTAGGTAGGTATTGTAAAAAAAAAGACTTTTTTGAACTGATACTTTAACGGCCTAACCCAATAAATGTATCTATCTCAAATTTGGCGTACCTACTGAAATAGAAAATCCTATCATGTTTTAACCTCCCAATGAAGTCACAGTATGCGACCATAAACGTGTTGACAGCTATTTGTTTGACAGGAACGGATAGAATTGTACTGTCTAACATCATTAGCCATCTGTCGTAGGTTATTGTGTTTGGCCGTACTCACACGCGGTGGAGGACCCCAAAAAATAACATCAAAATAATTTCCGTTATTTATACCGTTTTTAGATCGATAACCAGCTATTTTAGCTAAGCTATCTATTTTATTTTGAACCTGTAGATGGCTATCACTGAAATATTTGCTCTCCAGAGAATGATAAAGAACCTTAACGTAATAAAACATTGTTTTAAAACTGACTTTTAGAAACGGTCCAAAAAGATGAAGGTTAAAATTCGACGCACCCATTTAAAAAAAAGAAATATTTGTACCATCTTAAAATTGCGAATCTTCTAATGACCGCTCCTGTAATAAACGATTTGATATAGTATTAGACAATTAACCGCACCAAAATACTACAACCACAGTATAATAATTTAACACAGTATAATGATCGGTCCTCCAAAAATCTTTCAAACAAAAACATAAATGGCCTTAGAATGGCTACATTATTACAGTGTTTAAGATCGATATAAGAGCATGGCGTCACTCAGGAGACTGAGCGAGCTTAGTTTGAGTTACCAGAGGGGAATTTTTGCAACAGATTCCTGCATCGGGCAAAAATGGGTCAAATGGCTAATCCCTCTCCGTTACAGTTCTCCCTCTCCGTTACAGTTCTCCCTCTCCGTTACAGTTCTCCCTCTCCGTTACAGTTCTCCCTCTCCGTTACAGTGCTCCCTCTCCGTTACAGTTCTCCCTCTGCGTTACAGTTCTCCCTCTCCGTTACAGTTCCTAACTGGGCCTCTGTTGCCTTTGGTCGACATGATGATAATTTAAAAATTACGAAATTTGCAATTCGGTAACATCACCACGCGTGTTTCCCGATGGGGTCGGCAGAGATGTACACTCACATTTCGCCAGTTATGTCACCTAAGTCCAATATTATAGGGGACGAGCCTATAGTCCTTTAGCCCTTCGTGTTGTTGTGAATCCTAAAAACACTTGTTCCGATCCGGGGATCGATCCTAGAACGTCGCAGTAGTCACTAGTCGACCACTAAACTCACAATGCAAAATAAATGCAAACTCATGATGGTAATTTCAAAATAATTAAAATACAACAACTCACAATTTCGATCACGATCCTAGATCGCGGACCAAATATCACGAGTCCTTTTATCTACCATGTTTATTAATCGCGTAGGCGTAGCCGCAATAGATTTGCAATTCCACTTTATATATCACAAAATGCTTCATAAAATTCGCACGTTGTGGTTCTATTCTAATGTGAACTATCTTTTATATCTGCCTCGTATCTCCGACAAAAGTTATAGTGACGGAAATGTAGGTTACGATGCTCGCTGGTGCGATGCACTGGAAACCTGTAGCTAAGAGTAGCATTATACGTTCATCTCTCTACATCGGTTGTAACTACTTTTGTACAACTTTTCCCCGAAATACGAACTTAGACTAATCCGTTTCTTTATTATTTCAGTTGAGTGCACTCCATGAATCGTTGCACATTATCATAATATTAACTCTGCTTATCGCAGTTCAAAGCTGAGCAGAGCCGCGTTTCCCAAGATCTGCGTCATCAATTTAGAGGATTACATTTGACCCTGAATATCCGACCTCTAAATCGCCGATCGAATATTTAAATCCCATAGTGACAAAGCCCTAACACACGATTACCGCATACCCTAGTTGGCGTTCTAAAAATAGGATATTACGTATTCAAACCTTCGTAGAAAGTTTGCATAATCTTTTCTTCCAGTTATTTGTCACGAGTTAATCTGGGAAAGAATTTAAAAGAAAGTGTCTACTGCTTATCGTTAGTAAGCGAAGGGAATTGATTACTTAATGGCGTTGTTGGTCAACTACCTCTATTATCACGCCGGCCACTTACAGTTGCAGCTGCATGCGTTAGCTTCATTTATTATAGCTACGATGTGCTTTGTACTAGTGCTTTCAATTTGCTTTTGAGTAGTGCGTTTTAGCTGATGCATATTCGGTTAAATATTTATAGCTATTACAGAATCATGTTTCTACCTAGCCCTGGTATACAATCACCAATCAGTTTACTAATCGTGGTAATTATGACAAAATCCTATCACGTTGTAGTAGAGGCTTGTGCGTTGAGTGGTAATCGCTTACGGGCAAACGCCAAAGCCGGAAAATTCGTTGATAATTTCGGTATTCGCAATTGAAAATACAATACAGTATTTCACTTAATTTTACCGTTTACGACACAGATAAATCCGGTCATGTTACTAGTTAGTATATCCGGCGATCGGAAGAGGCGAATTCTAGCCGGATATTGAATATTGATCGTACACCCTTAACCCTGATGTATCGGGTCGTTACCGGCCCTCCGGGACGATAAAAAGATATTCAGCGATTATTCAATTGTACCCGGTAAAAAATACAATAATAGAAAACCGAGTGGTTAACAATAAAGCCATTGGTTGCTTGTTATGACTTCTTTGATCGTTTTCGTATATCAAATTAGATTTGTGTTGTACCTAACAGATTTTGTAAATCCTATTTGGATGAAGTTCCTTGATTTTTGTGAATTATGACGTTATTTGAGAGTCGCCTGTGCAATATAAATTAATTGGTGAAGCGAGGTGTGGATGGTTGAATACAATTTTAGTTAAATGCGTACCAAAGTAAACGAAGTAGGTACATTTAATATAAACCTTAACATCGATCATATTTACAGCGAAATGCAGGTAGCCAATATATTTATAGGCTTAACCCCTACGGATTCCGAGCAGCCCAACAGGGTCTATATTACACCTCCGTATATTCATTTACTAACCACCATTATATAGGTAGGTATAGACTACGTAGGTCTCTTCCCTTCTAATCAATAATAACAGAGCCTCATAAAGCAGAAGCATCAAATTCAAGGGTATGCAGAGTTTCTTTACTTCTTGATTAGTCTGTTTCAAGAAAAAAAACTATGTGCTGAATTAATTCAGCAGATTACGAAAGAAATTATTGGAAGCCTTCATCATCCGTGAAAAGGCCTCCCCTCAAGATTTTCAGGGGCCTATTTAATAAAACCGACAGGTGACAATCCGAAAATTTGTCAAGATTTTTACATGGTGTTAGTGTCTTAATGAACGGTAGGTAGGTAATTAAAAATATAAATATAATATAAAATATAAAAAAAAAAACGTGTTTTTTTTTACAAATTTGTCTCTTTGTCAGATGTATCAAATAGGCCTCAGGTCTTTCTATCAAGGGATAAGAAGAAATAACTAATGACAATCTTATTTTTAGCAAGAAATATTGGCGTTTTTACATAAACAAATAACCACTAAGTATAGGCACTTACGAGTACAGTACCTGCTAATGCGTAGGAAATGCTTCCAACCGTTGCTAAGTCTTACTCGGTGCTAAGGTTCTATCTACCGGTATGCAGAACTTTAGCCAACAACAGCTATGTTACCCTTTATAAGATGTGTTAATAAGGGCTTGTGCTTAGAACTTAACATAACATAACATCACTCCTGTAATCCCAGAAGGGTTAGGCAGAGGTGTACCTATAGTACACCCACATTTTGCCAGTTATATTTAAGTCCCATGCAATAGGGGGCGAGCCTATTGCCATCAACCGGGCACAAATCCAGACCCCGGGCTGCCACTGAGAAATTCTAGATAGAAAAACCCAATAACACTTTGCCCGACATGGGCATCGAACCCAAGACCTCATGCTCAGCAGTAGCTCTTGCGACCACTGTACCAACGAGGCAGTCAGTTTTCATCCGGGATCGCAGATGGAGTCGCAGGCAACCAGCTGGTTTTCTAATAAACCATTATCAGAATTGTAGCTCATGTTAGTACTTGTTTCTGCGGTTGGATAAGAGTCGCCGAAAATCGACCTCAGTGTAGTCCAATGGAGAAGGCATAATATTTTTTTTTTTTTACCCATAGAAATCTCAATCTATAGTACTTTTTTTTCCAATTTTATTTCCCGTTGATCGCCACACCTACACAAGATATGACCCACTAATCCTGAAAGGGACTGTCAAAACGTACAGCAATTGCGCTCAAAATGCTGTCTATGCTATCGGCTATACGGCTATACGGGACAGCAGGGCAGCTGCTTTTTTGCGCATGAAGGCATGGAAACTATCAGTGCGCGCTTCAGCAAACATCCCAGACGCGCTGCAACGCCACAGCAGACCCAACAATACACTTATACGCTGACGATGATATCTGGCTATATCTTCAGGGTATCAGTAGCATTACAGTTACGATTTATTAATTGTAACTATCGCTCTGTTAGACAATCTCCCACGTAACCATAACATACCAAATTCGTCCATTCGTCCTTCAGTTCCCTCCTACGTCCAGATGACAGATGACAGGAGCCGATAGTCCACATTTCGGGTCAATTTTTATGACCAAAGTTAACAAAACGGTGTCCAATGACCGTCAACTATGCAAAATGTCCGACGTTTACGTCGAAAGATGTTATCGTTAATATTTTTACGATGTAACTTGAAGCTAATAGGTCATCCTGTGTTTGATTTATGAATATTTTAACGACTGGAGAAATTTACTTGACCTACATATTATCATTACGGAATTATCAAATCATGCTATGATTAATTCAAATTCAAATTCAAAAAAATTATTTCAGACCCAGGGATCCATATAGTGTTAGTATGAACTTAGCTAATGTTAGTAAACACAATAACATAAAAATACAATAATTAAATATTAATTGGCTACATGAACATGTGCACGCACATGTCTGCCAGCCCAGAGCCTGATAAATGGTCCAACAACCTTGTCCGCCAGTGTAGCTAAAATACTGTTCGGGCTACCCCTGAATCGCCGCAACATCGATGCACACCGTTTACGCATGATGGCATGAAAGTCATCTGTTCGCGCTTCTGCAAACATTCCCGATGCACTGCAAAACCGAGGCAGCCCCAACAATATCCTCAGCGCATTATTATATTGCACGCGCAGAGCGTTGTAAGCCTTCTGCGTATACCTAACCCACAAGCTGCACGAGTAAAACGACTGGCAATAGGCTCTGAAGAGCGTCAGTTTTACCTCGTCAGTGCACCGCGCAAACCTGCGGGCAAGCATATTGCATCGGGCTGCCAACGCCCTGCGCTCTCTATCTATATCCTGGTCATCCGTGAGAGAACCCGTGACCACATGACCGAGGTATTTAAAATGAGTGACGACTTTTAATGGTGTTCCCTGTAACGTCACCGGTGGAATATTCGTGGGTGTATTATTATGTACTTTAAAAACCACCACCTCTTTTTTAGTAGCATTATACCTCAAGCCATGAGCCTCCGCGTACTTCTCACACACGGCCAGCAACTTCCTTAGTCCACAGATTGATGGGCTGAGCAGCACCATGTCATCAGCATAACTAATGTTGTTGATCATTCTGCCATCCACAGAACAACCAACCATAGCGCTACTCATCTCACCAACGAGCCGATCTATGTACAGGTTAAATAGAGTGGGTGAAGTCAACCCCCCCTGCCTCACTCCGCAATCCAGCACATACTGTACTGATTGAGCATCTGACCATCCAACACAGTTTGTCTGACTCCCATACCAATATTTAAATAAACTTATAACCTCAGATGGAAGGTCTGTTTCATCCGACATTTTTTGCCACAGAATGTCATAATCCACCAGGTCAAAAGCCTTCGACAGGTCCAGAAAACAACCATATACAGGTGTTTTCCTGTCCGTCCGTGTTTCACAGTCTGCTTGAGACACAGGATTGCACTTTCCGTCGACAAACCGGTTCTAAAACCAAACTGCGCGTCGTTAAGTTTGATATGCATCTTCAACTGTCGTTCAAGCAGGCTGTCCAGCACTTTGCCAATGACTGTGCCCAGTGAAATAGGCCTATAATTGTTTTTGTCGGATGAATCACCTGTCTTATTTTTAACTATAGGAACTACAACAGTTTTTACGAGATCGGCCGGCAGGTAAGAGTGACCCATACAAAAATTAAACAACATGGCGAGGAACCTAGGTAAATGTACACCAGCGGACCTTAAATGCTCAACACTCAAACCATCGTGTCCTGGTGACCTGCCTCGTTTCATACTTTTTAACGCATTTTTTATAATGACGTCGAAATCTGGTATAAACTGGAAAAGTGATTCAATTCAAAATCAACTTAATTTTGGTAGAGATAACAGAAATTCCCCAACAAAAGTTATGAAGCAAAAATGGTGATTGGGTGAAGTATTCAAAAATTAATAAAGAAATAATGTTATGCTAATGAATATAGACAATTTAATAACATTTTCATACACGTTTACATGTCTTAATGTAATTTTAAACAAGTACAAAGTGTTCACTTTCAATTTTTCTAATCCACTGTAAACTCTCTCTCTGTTCCTCTCAATTTTGCTCAAAAATAAGCAAAGAACCATACCTGAATATGAATTTATAAACGAGCCACAAACGTGTTGGACATAGTTTTGGTCTGAAGCGAAATAACCTATTAAAATCCAGCAGGCCGTAAGTACAGGCCACAGCGGCCTAGACTAGGCCTGGTGAATAACTTATTCATATTGTTCATGTATGGCCCCGTATGAACGTGAGTTGTGTGCAAATTATTTAATATACGACAACTTTTCGTACTTTCTTGCTACCCTACCCCTGAATTTCGTTGTTTTTTGTGCAATAAATACTTTATTTGGGGGTAAGGGGCGTAAAAGTAAGATGTCGTGTTTTATGTTACGGCTTTGAAGGGTTAAGTCGGTAGCAATTTCGGTTTAATTGCGAGATGTGAGACAGCGAATGCTTGGTATCTAAGACACCGTTCTTTATTTTTCATAACTGAAGAAACACTTGGTGATAAGGAGGTTTGCAAGGGCTTTGAGTTCTAATTTAATATACAGGGCGATTATTTTAGTAACTTTACTAACATAATCAAATCAAATCAAAATCATTTATTTGCATAAAATGTGGTAGGTACAAAAGCTGTTACATCAAATTTCAGTGTAAAGACACGTTCCGCCATGTATGCAAATATTTAATAGAGTAGGTGTGTAACATGAATCTCTCAATACCTTAGTAAAGTGCCGCGTTCCTGATATATTTATAGAGTAAATAGCTCCCAAAATGCAAGGGCTCATTAAAGATCCACCATACAGATAGGGCATGAACTCAAAACGCCCGTAGACACTTCCGAAAACTCTTAATACCCGGCCATAAATTTTCATCAACCATAAACAACCATAAATTATTAAGATTCAAACACTCAAAACGGCGGCAATTCAGTAAGAACAATATTACTGGAAAACACGTGCTTTAAATGTAAAATATCAAGTGATACAGAGTTACAGACCTCGACACGGAACTTGAAAAAGTAAAATGTTTATGAATGTATACGAAGAAACTTCGTTGGACAAACTTTTAGCGCTTTCCGTAGAGCCGGGATTACACGAGAACTGCGTTACCAGGCTCTCTCTCAGCGTCCGATAATGGAATAAAATTGTGAACTTTCATGCCGCATTAATTCTCTACGTTGAGGATAATCGCAAGTCAATACACTTTGACCTTACCTAGTAATGGTGAGACCTTGTTAAGTCAAAACTACATTAAAAACTATATGAGCATAATTATAGATTATAGTTGGATATTTTATCGGCTTTTTAAATACACTTTTAAAAGTTTTGGGGTATTGACTGACGGCTCGACTAAAATGTTATGATAAAAATATTAAGAAATAAATATTTGTATTATTAAAATAACTAGTTTAGAAATGCGGTTCATCTTTGTCATATTGGAATGAGGCAGTCGAAACAATCATCTTAGTAGGTATTCAGATATTTCTTACACAGTTTTGATTTAATGCCTCTAATAATATACAAATACTTCATAGATTATAATTTCTACATCGTATTCGAATACTTCCGTGCCACCGTTAAGCGTACTTCTGTTTAAGACCACGCTATTAGCCGGCACACCGTGTAATTTTCTCCACAAAAATTACGTACATATAGAAATAATCCGTGGGACGAAGACTGCTCGGGGCGACGTCTCATATATTAGACTATTTCCTACAGTTTTAACGATCAGAAACAAAAATTAAGGCCCTGACTAGTTTCCAATTAATCGTAATAATTGGTAGTGAACGTGGCTATGTATTGGGCTATGTGGAGCTATTTATTTGAGCCACACCTGGTGTTCATTGCCCGCGGGCTAAGCTCAGGCTGTTGTTCAGAACAGCCATTCTTCTGGTAAATAATGAACGGATATTGTTCGCTCGGTTTAAAGTACCTATAATATGTAACGTGGTAAATTTTTAAGATCATTTTAGAAATGGTTTGCCGCGATATTAATATGATTTTATTTTGATTGGATTAGGTGGCTTTTTATACGGTTATGTAATAACAAATTTTGAGCGATGATGCGTTTAACAAGCATTTTAATTCTTTGTCGAAAGATTTTTTCCAGTCTTCTGTCTTTAAAAGTAAAGTTGCATCCGACGTTAATAAACTGCAGACTGATAGATTAAATATAAATAAAACAAAAACTAAATTTCCAAACTCTCAACTGATCAACAAACAAGCCGATTGAAGCAAACCAAATTGAACACGATTGATGGCCATTGATCCACTCTCAAAATAAGTTGTGCATTCAAATAAAACTACACATCATCTCCAGGGCGGTCCGGATCGATTTTCTGTTTACAACCCAATACCATCAAAGAAAACCCGACTGCCATACTAATTGATCGTAATAGTACACTCATAAACTAACTTAGTTGGATTTACAACCCATCATACTGGACGCACAACTTTTTCTATGCAAGTATTAGACATAATTAGGACGATGAAGGTTCTTTTTAAAAGTATTTAAATTAGGAACTTGTTTTTTTTATATATATTGACGTTTCGTCGTGTACAGTTCGTTCGAATAATCTATGGCCTCCGCTGTAAAAGTTCTTTTCTTGTGTTGTAAAGTGTGTGGAACAAAAACTTGACGGTAGTTGCCGATAATGACATATGCATTTTTAAAACCTCGGCAGTGAGAAATGTCGATGCATTATTATGACCTATCTAAAATTGCAGTTATTATACTACTAGGTTTTAATAAAATGCACGTGCAAGAGCTACTTTAGAAAAATAAACTGTTTTTAAACACAGTTGTTATTATGTCTGTAGGTAATGTTCTGCGAACGAAGTAAAAGCAAGGAATATGCCTATGCAAGTATAGTCGTTTGCAATCTTGGGAGGGGTCTAAATGGTAAAGGGAAATGAAATGGCATTGGCAATGGGGTTGCCAATTGTCATACCTACTGCTTAGAAAATTACATCCTATAAGAAGAAAAGTTTAAACCTTTTCTGTGGTTTCCAGTTTCAGGTTTTTACATTTTGAATATAATTATGAGGCCGGACAACATGAGTAAATTGCAGTTAATCCAATACACATAGCGTAAAATCAACAAAGTGCGGTGTAAATCTATTGCGTTTAAATCTCACGTCGATGCATACTTGCTTAGGAAACCTGTAAATCAAATATTACTTAACCGCACGCACACAATAAGCAACTTAATACTAAATAATCATTACATATTTTTACTTCGAAGTTTCTGTTTTATCGCACCGTTTGAGTCAACTTTAACGACTTTAACAATTAAATTTTCGGTTAGTAATGAATGCTGTAAAAAGTTTGTCGATATGGACATCAGGCATTTTCCACAAACACATTACTTAGGTACATAAAAAGTGTAAAGCACTTTATTTTGGAGCCGAGTGTACAATGAAATTAAGCTGTTGTCAGACTTGTTTGGGTGGGTAACCAATGTCTGGCTTGGAAACCATTTGTACAGAAATTCGGTAAAAGATCCAGTGATTTGTTTTTTTTTTTTTCTCTGGTTTTTTCTTTGACTTTTCAATATAGTTCAACCAATTTTTTTATTTAACTTAATAAGAAAAAACTCTTTTCTTTTATTTTTTAAAGTAATATCTTAAGTAAATAGTTTAATATTTAGTTTTACAGCATAATTTAATGAACTACATAATGAATTTCACATCGTAATTCACACTCAGATGCTAATATCACTTCGCTCTCCATTAATGATGTAGGTTTTTATTGCTACATCATATATTTGAAACTAAATATTAATATGAATATACAGAAAATATTAACACAACAGTGTGAACTGACCCTAGAAGTGTGTCAAAAATAACTTAATCACAAAGCAAGTTATTTGAAATAAAATATTCATATCCCAATTTCGAGTCATCGAAAGAAATTTCATGTAGGAAGTGTTTGGAATAATCCCTTATTTATTTCAGTTACCCCTTCAAAACTGGATCGAAAACTAGAATTTCTCTGCTTTTTATTGCAAATAGTATTTTATTGTATACTTTTTGGGGTTGTGGCAAACATGAAAGCTACTCGAAGAAATAACAAGTTATTATTGTCGAGTGAAATGCTACGCTCCTAACGATTTTTTGCTCCAGAATTTCTGTCGAAAGGCTACGCTCAATAATACAGAGGGGCAACATACCTGTAGTCAGTTATGTATTTATGTTCCGTTATATCCCTCAATTTTATTTGGTGTTTTGTCTATTGATTTATTTTCGGATAAGTTAGGAAATAATCTTTTTTATTTCTTTGAAATTAATAAATCAATATATAAGTTTCTATTGAACAACAATATAAGTCAAACATCATTCATGATTAAAAGTTAAAAAAAATTGTTCTTTAACATTGAAAGAAACTGAAAAACATTATCAGTCTGAAAAAGAACAATATTATTACGAAAACCTAATCCCCGAACCATCCCAATATGCTCATAAAAAAAACGTTATAACTTATATTAAACTTCAGCATGAACGTAAAAACAGTTAAGAAATTATAATTTCGCTGAACAGAAATACCTTTCAAAATTGTAAACACCGCCAGACCCTATAATCTGGTAGTTATCTAAAGTCTAAGCTCGTAGTCAAAGCTCTGTTTGTCGAATATTTTCGGATTCTAACGTTTGCTAAGTGGAAATTCCTCACGTGAACCACCTGAACAGCTCACTGACCGGGAAGCCGTTTTAAATGTTAAAGATTCGCTATTAAACAAATAGTAGCCTTTGAAAAGGCATTATACGGTTGGAGCAATTTCTTGCTGTTAGTAATGCGAAAATATCACGTTTGAACTTCGGAGCTGAAATGATGTTAATGGAAATGAACAGTGCGGTCAAAAAAGTCGTATTTTCATGTCCAATGCGGATAGTAAAAAAAGTTAGTCCATAACAGAGTGTCTAAATAACAGATTCAGTATCTTCGTACAAATAAAAACTTTTCTTCAGCGTGTGATTCCCAAATGAACTGAGCTCAATTCTGAATTCAGACAAAGTTCAAACTCAATTTTAGAAACTTTTTCATCATTGATTTCTGGACACGATGGGATTTAATTCCAAAAACTTATTTCTAATAACTCAACCAAAATGTAATAATAGAAACTTTAATGCAATAAATCAAGCAACTGAAATAAGATGTCGTGATAACACGCAATATATAGCGTACAAAGATACCTCTTATCATCGACAATAACTCATTAATATTTGATGTCTGGACTACTTACTGAGACATAAAATGTGCATCTGTATCGTTTGTTATCGTACAGAATACTAAACAAACCATTATTTATACGATTCAATATTAAAGTTATACGAATTTACATTAAACTAGGTTGGTTTTTGAATAAAAGTGACTTTTTATTAACCCATTCAGAGCCGCTGTCATATTTTTTTTCGGAATATTTCCATGTTTACAAATGTGGTATATTTATGTGACACTCACTATAGTGGTCATTAGAAGTAAATTATTTTTAATTACATGGTAATTTTTACGTTGTGTTTGAAAACAGATTTCAATTACGTTTTTGATTAAAATTTAAAAAAAAAGGCTTTTAACTTTAATGTTGTTTGTCTACCTTTTCTGTACTCATAAAATATCATATACGATTCATTACTTACTCTGCCTTCGTGAGTTTCTTATGAGGTAAAATGTTTCGTAAAGTAATTTTCATTGACATATTATTAACCTACAATTACACACTAAAACAGATCTGATAACAAAGCAATTAAAAACTAAAAAAATATCTTTCTTTCGATTTAAAACATAGCTTTTAGTGTCAACGACCCAGTAAATTAACGTCGTATCTTTAAATTATAGCCTGCATAACCCAGAAAGGGTTTGTACGAACAATTAAAAAATGAATAGCAATTGTTTCCCATACCTTGTATCGAAGAAATGATGATAATTTTCAATATAAGTCCATTCACGTTAAAGATGCGAGCAGTTATTAAATAATCATGCAGTCACTGAAAACCGGCAAAATATTCTAATAGTCCAGAGGGTAGCACAGGGCACGATCAAATCCAGTTCGGGGCACACAACACACCAGTAATGCTCTATTAATTAATTTCAATTTATGTTAATTACGGAATCGGGTACGATGCGATAGCGAAAGGGGAAGACGGGGACGCGTGCGCTCAGTTGGCGCGCCAAGCGTGGACTGCCGGCTGGCGGCTAGAAGCATTTCTAAATATACACCCCCCGAACGTTTCCCGCGCACCCTATGGGCGCACCGAGTGTACCATGCAATTTTCTATAAATTTTCGCAAAGCTCCGAAGCCGCGCTGTTAAAAGCTGTTTTTACTGAAGCTCGCCCCCAAACGCTGTGTGCACGTTTTAATTGAATTAAGTGTAATGCGGGGTTTTTAAGATTAAATTGAAAATAAGCACACGTGAAACTAACCAGAGCCGCAATACGAATTGTGTGTAGATGCTATGAAGATTTCGTTGACTAATACATTTTGTTTATTGAAACGATACCGGAAAAGTTAACAGTACAGGATAAATAACTTTAAGCTTTGAATAATAGTAATGATCGTTAATTTGCTACGAGCAAATTGCTACATTACTTCACCTAATATTATGTCCCGTAGCGCTACGCTTTTTCGTAGGCGCGGCGTAGCATTTTTTCGCGAACTCCCAAATGTCGTAAGCTGTACCTAACCCTAAGAACGAAATGGAAATCGTCAATGATCAGAGACTATTTAAGATTGAACGAGATTTCTGTAAATAAAACATCGTTTCAAAGTTTTAATTGAACAACATACCTAATCGGCTAAAGTATTGAGATAAAGTTTGTTTTGTTTAGAACATTTTCTTTACAAATTGATGTGTTAATTCAAATGGGAATAAATCAAAAGCAATAACTTTTCTAATGTTTCAATGTTATCGCCTATTATAAAGTTGGAGAAACGTTAACGACGAGCGCTACTTTCTCTGTTAATTGGCTCACTCCTTCTGCCCTAAACGAATAGTGGTAAGCATAAAAAACATTCATAGTAAAACTGAGGATTCACAAAAAATAGCTAAATAATAATCAATTTTCATGTCATGGTTTAGGGGGCAAACATAGTGCTACAACCGGGCACAAATACGGACTCCGGCAAAGAGACAGTCCGTCTCTTAGAACTTTCTTCTGAAAAATACCAAAAGCTCTTTACCCAACTATGGGATTAAACCCCAGACCCCATGCTCAGTGGCTACTCATGCTCACTAAACCTACAAATGCATTCGACAAAATAAGCCTTTCATATATTCGAATAACAGTTACTTCTCAAATAATATGTTGCCGCTCGATCGCCGTGTATATTTTATTGCAAATAAACAGACACTGATTAAAACAGTTTTGATCGTGGGACTGAGTCGTTTATACTTTTTTACGAGCTGCCGACCAATACGACGGTCAACACAATAAACATGGAATGTAAGTTATAGATAATATATTATCATGTTACTAATTAAGTTAAATAAACAGATAAAAGTTTAGAAGATATTTTTTTCTGAGGGAAATATCTGAGATCGGAAGATATTTTCCTTGCAGCAATAATAACATAATGCAAAGCAATACAACATACACACGGTTTCTTTTTGGTTACATTTTAATAAACACAATTGAATTGAGCGTCACGATTACTGACAACCACTGACTGGATAGGTCCGCTCAATTTGTGTGGTTCTTTCCTCAAAAGACCATTTCCGACATCAATCTACATGCTCTTCACATGATCTGACCAAGAATATGTCTGAACTTCAAAAGAGACTGTGACATCTGAGTTTCAGACATAACCATACAATAAAAAAGGAACAGAAAAATACGTAAGTACAAAGGTGATGCTTATTTCTAAAGAAATCTAGATAGACAACGTGTGTAAGAGTAGAAGAGAGAACAAAAAACATAAAAACAAAACATTTCACTAATTTAAAAATCAACATGCAATGAGAAAATATACTTACACACATGCATACTTCTAAATTAAATATCACTAAAATATATAAAAATATAAAGTAATAAAATGCAACTATGACACAGTGGAAAGATAGTGTTCTTTCACTCTTCTTTTAAACACAGCAACAGTTTGACAGTTCTTAATGTCAGGCGGAAGTGAATTCCAAAACCGAACCGCGTGCACAGAGAAAGACTAGGAGTACAAGATGGTTGAGTGGGGAAGGGATTTGAGGAGATTTCTAAGGTGCGACCTGCGAGACGCATCAAAAGGACGGGCGTGGGTTCCCCCACGCCCGTCCTTTTGCGGTTGACATGTACTTACGTACACAAACTTTTGTACTAAGCTACGAGAAATAAAATCATTATGATTCATCAATATCACAACCTTAGAATAATAACTCATAGAAGGTTAGTCTCATACAGGCTGACAACAAAAAAATTACGCAACTTAGGTATTTATGTGTGAGTGAGCGGCACGTAATGGGGTAGGCAACTGTCAAAATGGCGCTGTCGTAGCTAGTTCCCAACACAAGCTAATAATACAAGGCGTGACGTGGTTTTATTTTATTTTAGCGCAAATTGACGCTTTGTTGTTTTCCTAGATACTCCGAAATTGGAGTCTACAATATCCCGAAAGCCCCTATAATTAGAAGATTGTGGTTTAAAGCTATTCGTAGAGATTTTAGTAAATATTCAAGGTTTAAAATTCTGACACTTTCCATGTCAAGTACTTGATTTGAAATACTGAAATCACCGTAAATAACGAAATAGTGAAATTTAATCAAAATCATGAATGAACATAAAATGACATGAGTGAACGAAATGTCAAATTTATTGTGGGCTGGTAGGATTTATTGATGTCCGTATGTGTGTCCGTGGCATCATAGTGGGCCTTGTCAGAATATCAGCGCTGCGTTATTTATTTTTTAAATATCGCAGCATTATGCTGAGATAGGAGCCTTTTTGGTCTCGCACAGGTCTTTTGACTGTTTTTTGTTGTTTTTTTGGTTATTAATTCTGTTAGTTTAAATATTTTTTTGTTTTTTTTCTTTTCCTTCAAATAAAATATTTTTCTTTCTTTAGGTAAGAGGGAATGAGATAGATCGATGGTCTAATTTGGTTTATACGTAATAGAGTAACAACGGTGGAGTTTCTTGCCCATTCTTCTCCATACCTTTTGGAAGAGGCGACTACAATCAATTCTATTTAAATGTAAATGTTGACGTTCAAAAGTGCCTTTTATGGTGCCTATTTGAAATAAATGACTTTGATTGGGTTTGGTTTTGATTTTAAAGCCAAACAAAAGTCAAAGTTATTTGACCAAAATCCAATTACTTTGACTGGCTAATTTAATTATTTTATATAATTATTACATTTCAATGACTAGTTGATGACACGATTCTGTAGTATATTTATTATAATTTGATTGATAAAGTTTTCAATTGATGTTTTTTAATTGCTTTCAATAATGGACATACCTACTAATAAAAATAATATACCTGTTTATATTTGTAATTTTATGTAACATTTGAATGTAATTTGTGTGTATACTTATATTTTGGACAAATATTTATGATCTATCTATGTTTTTTATTTATTTACACGATGCAAGTTTCATGCCGATGACTTACTATAAAATTGAAGCAATAGCAACTTTTATAATTACATCAACTTATGGTATGCCACAGGCAATTAAATCGCACCGTGTCAATCAAGCGTTATCTGGAATCCAAACGGAGATTATCTGACATTGCCAACTTTTACCAAACATGTAACCTTGATTGAAACAAACGACCAGTGGTCCTTTATTAACCTGGATCGATATTGCTGAAAGTCTTGGGGACTCTCTCCCCAAGACTTTCAGCAATATCCTTTGCTCAGATGTGATATAATGAAGGCTAACAGTAACAGTATAGAGGTATGAGGAACAAGGTGTACAGTTCTTACATCCTCCATTGAAAAGGGATGATCCACCGACCAGACGAGTGTTGTGTCTGGTGGGCAACTGCCCGACGAGTGATGTCGGGACGTTGTATACAACGTGTCGTTCTGCATCCTCGTCAAATTTCAGGAGGCTGTTATGAAAGGCATAAATCTAATATATAAAATTCTCGTGTCACAGTTTTCGTTGCCATACTCCTCCGAAACGGCTTGACCGATTTTGATGAAATTTTGTGTGCATATCGGGTAGGTCTGAGAATCGGCCAACATCAATTTAAAAAAAAAAAAAAAAAAAAAAAAAAAAAAAAAAAAAAAAAAAATAATTTGCAAAACAACGTTTGCGGGGTCAGCTAGTAATCAAATTAAATTACGATACTTGCTTAATAATTAATATTTACTTGTTTTTTTAAGTTATTTTAGTTTGATAGTTTTTCAGAATAAACCACTTTCAAAGAACAGAATCGTCCCGCTGCGTATGTCGTAGGCAATTTCGCACTTATATGTCGCATACAAGGCCAGTTACAGTGCGGTATCACACGGGCCGCGCTTTAACATGCGCGTTCCACACAAGTCGATTTCCGAAAATTAGAATTCCAAAAAAAAACTACTTATTTTATTATTGATTCGTGTCAGGAATGATTAACATAGTAACCTCCTTGAATTTGACGAGGATGCAAAACGTCACCTTGCATAATTATGCTAGTTACGTTGTTAGTTAACTCTGCTTGCGCGATGCAGGATCAAGGTTAGTGCGATGCGTAGTTTTTAACCTTGATTTACAACGGTACGAAAAATAAACAGCGGTATGACTATTGGCCTCTTTAAGGCTCATAATAATGTTAAACCGACAGCAAAAATATAAGCTACACATTAGGGCGCTGCCCAAACGTAGGAGACCGTAAAACCAGCAGTTTTTATCGCACATTTAGGCGTATTGGTACATATTACAAGCCAGAAAAAAAGTGCATTGTCAAATATTCTCTTTGAACTAATTCAAAAATAAAAAATAAAAGAAATAGTATCATGGTTAAACGTCAGTAAAACAGAGCTCAAAAAATATTTTCGTTCCATAAATCTCAAACTTTGAGCGCTAACTATTATATTAAATGTAATGATTTTATAGGGAATTTAATGAACTAAAGAAATACGTAGAAATCATTCCACAGAGACGTTTTTTAATTACATTAAAACTCATTTTATTTTGGTGGTCTTTCGATTCAATCAACATCAAACGCATCGCTTTTTAACCTTATTTGTTGCCGCGATGCGCAATTGCGCGTCAATTGGGATGCAACTGTCAAAATGGCGCTGTCGTAGCTAGTTCCCAAAACAAGCTAATAATGCAAGGCGTGAGGCGGTGAAAATGATTCTTTGTTGTGTTCCTAAATGCTCGGAAATTTGAGTCTACCATTTTCCGAAATATCCTAAACCATATTGTGGCTTAAAGCTATTGGAAGAGAATTATTTCAATTACAACAGAGTTCGAGGTTATGTCGGAAACATTTTAAAGAAAGTGATGACTAAAAAGTAAGCAATATTTAAGGTTTTCAATTCTGACTTATTCCAAATCGAATAATTATTGATATAAAATGTTGAAATCAATGAAAATAACAAAATAGTGGAATTAAACCAAACTCATGAATGAACACGAAACGGAATGGATTGACGAATTGTCAAATTTATTGTAGGCTGTAGCGACCTAGCTATGGTCCCGCCATCTACAATTATCTTTGACCCACCTTCGCCATTACCTAAACATTTGCTTCTTACCACGCCATCTAATTCGATCTCGTTTCGGAGCAAAAAGTTTTCATTCTGCAAATCACGCGCAGCCATTTACAAAAACAAATAATCAAACTGGTTAGAAAAAGTTATGTGTTTGGCTTTCGAAATTAATTATTGTGGTAGGTATTTGTAACGGCTAAATCGTGTGGAAATTGAATTGCAAAATAATTTGGTACAAAATAATAGAGGCTTCATTTGATTTTATTTAACTTGCTAAGTATAAGAGAGCAGTGGTGGCCCAGTGGTAACAGCCGCGACTTACGAGTCGTAGGTGGTTCGAACCCAGACAGGCGTTTTACTTTGTGTGAATTATTTCATCACCACTGTTCTCAAAACGGTGAAGGAAAACATCGTGAGGAAACTGGCATGTCTTAGAACCAAAAATTCAAAGACATGTGACATCTACAAACCCGCACTGGACCCGCGTGCTGGAACGGCCCACTCCCTATCACAGAGAAGAAGCCTGTGTCCCAGCAGTGGGAACATCATAGACTGATAATGCATGTACATGCTATGCATACGACTATACCTACTTCAAAAACATCCAGGTTAATATCAGTTCACCTCAGGATAGGTCCTCAGTTAAAACATATTTCAAAACGATTCCCAGAAACTTAAAACTTCACTAAGGCCGTTCATCCACCGGCCACCGTCAACGATGCCACGAGAACCAGAAGATAATGACGGCGGCGAATTAGCGATACATACATTTACTATGGCCGTGTGGCCACCACACACCACCGCCGCCGCCGCCGGACGTCACTTTCGGTTCGAATAATCTCATTTCTCGTTGACGGTGGCCTTATATCGTTTTATGTCGTATAAATGACATTAAACCTAAGCGTGGTAAAGTTATTAAAAGTCCAACTGTACCAGGACTATTAAATTTTACAATTATTTGATTACGTACTTAAAATACATACACACTAGGTAGTATTTGTAAACATAAAATTACGACTGTAATCCCCGAAGAGTTAGGCAGAGGTGTACTTATAATACACACACATTTCGCCAGTTGTGTGGAGAGCCTATAGTAAAAGCCTAGTGTAATTGTACCTACCTACAAATGCCTTCTTGCTACATAAACATCTCTATCGCCTCCATTGAGAAATATTTTGGGACCACTTTTTATACCCCATCAACTCTTCAGGTAGAAACTGACCGCACGCAGTGAGATTACATCTGCAGACAGGACAGGTGTATTCTAATACATATTAACTGACAAATGATGCAGAACACGGCCACATCCACCGGGCAGATGTATTTTGTTCTCGGTAATCTTGATTCTCACCGATCACATTCTACACAAATCTTTTTATTTCTTTGTGTTTTATTAAGTTAAATCTTATTCAAGCCAATTTAGAAGCTCGCTCTATTTCTCTATTCTATGCATTTTACGAAAAAATTGAATCGTCTGCGACGGACCGTCAGACACTCCGGTATAGTGATTTACTAAGCAATCTTAAAAGTAGAATCCTAGCACAAAAAAGTGGAAAGATTCCGAGAAAACAAATGCAATGTACGAGTTTATTGCGAATTCTTAAATGGCAGTAAATCATAAAAAAGTTAGTTGGTAGTTTTATTTCATACGTTATGTATGGGTTTTTTTTTTCGTGTTTACTGAATTTTCAAACGTTAGTAGTTTTAGTACTCAAACTGCTTTTAGTTTTTTTATCCTTATAAGAAACAGGATAGAACGGCATCAAAAAAAGTTTTTGTGGAAATGAGGAAGGCAACTGCCAAAATGGCGCTGTCGTAGCTAGTTCCCAACACAAGCTAGTAATACAAGGCGTGACGTGGTTTTATTTTATTTTAGGGAAAATTGACGCGTTATTATGTTCCTAGACACTCCGAAATTGGAGTGCACCATTTCCCGAAAGACCCTAAAATTAGAAGATTGTGGTATAAAGCTATTCATAGAGATTTTTTTGAGTTCGAGTTTGTGTCAGAAACATTTTGAAGCAAGTGATTACGAGGAAATATTCAAGGTTTAAAATTCTGTCACTTTCCATGTCAAGTACTTGATATAAAATACTGAAATAACCTAAAAAATAACGAATTAGTGAAATAAAATCAAACTCATGAATGAAAACAAAATGGAATGAATGAACGAAAAGTCATATTTTTTAAAGCCCGTAAGGACCTAGCCATGGTCGCGCCATCTACAATTAGCTTTGCCCGACCTTCCCCATTGCCCCTTTTCTTGCTGACAGTATATTTTTTTCAAAAAGTTATGAATAGTCTCACAAGAACGTTTTTCCGATGCTAAAACGATTAAGGTACCAACACTTACTGCCCCGTCTCAAAAATCCGCCCTATAAATAATGCTGAACATAAAGAATTATTAAAATATAATGCGTCGCCGCTTTGCGGAAGAACATATCGTTCGGATTATTAAATCTTGAAGAAATGTCCATCACCGTTACCTTTTGGCACTCAAGGTGCTTAAGTATTATTTCCATTATTTACATCCAAATAAAGCGAAACAACTTTGGCAATTATTTCGCCCGTAGCTATACGTAATTTACAAAATCTTCGCATTCTTAAACAAAAATAATGGATTGCACGATAAACGAAAAGTTAGATTGGAAACGAACTTGTTACAACTTCGCTAAAGAATATTATTTAGTTAGTGACAATGCTAGGAAATACGAATTCTTTTGCTTACAAAATACTTGGACAGTTTACTGCAATGTCTGGTACAAATGAAAATAAAATTGGCCTTTTGCAATTACAGAACCTAAAAGTGTCTAAATTGCCAGACGACTGGATTGGCGCAGTGGTTGCCTTGACTTTCGGCGCTACGTGACGTGAGTTCGATTCTCGCACGTAATAAATACGTGTCTAAACGGTAGTCCGTCTGTTGCCCCGGCTGGTAGTTTCTGCAAGCTAGATCCATCTGCGACATGAAAATCCCCAATCGAGTTGTGTTTAAAATTGTCTAGTAGAGTATAAATGCAGCAGTTTAAATGTTAAATTGTTTTGTAGGATTAAAACGCCTCACAATTTTTTATAGGCTGTTTTTTATATGCCAAATGCAATGAATATAAATCCCATTATGCTACTTGGGATTTGGGACTCAACCGAAAATCGTCACGCCTGGCATAGGGTGCATTTGTGACCAATAAAAAAATTAATGTCCGGCGAACTATTATAACTGGTTGTTGATTCTAACAATCACATTGATTGTAAACCCTCGTCATGATTGAAAACAATCTTGAGGAACCATTAAAAGGAAATAAAAAGCCAAGAATTTCTCATGCGTACAATATTTACATTTTAAATAAAACCAAAACATTTTATGTCACATAAACATAAGTACATGGGCACTCATGAATCGTCAGAAGTTAGGTACACACTGTACGGTGCCAATTGGTCGTTTTCTATGGAGAAGAGCCGAAAGGAAAATCCACGGTTACTCTTTTAAAAAATAATTGGCTTTTACAATGTTTTCAAAATACAGTGTTAAGTGTAGGCCTGTCAACGAGTACCCGGTAGGTACTTAACAAAATAGAAAGTGGTCTTCAAGTCTACATTCTCATTTCACTTCTTAATTTAATTAGCACCAAAATTTTACTAAGCTTGAGGGATAGATTATTTATTTATTTTTCTCTTATAATACATTATTTTTATTTAGATATCTTAGAAATAGGAAGTACTGCTCGGGTATAGGCGTATTCCAGTTTTCCTTTGTCCATTGTTTTCCTGCTACGGCTAAAAAGTCTTCTAACCAGCGCTTCCTAGGCCGCCTTTGGTTGAGGATCGATTGCACTCTATTCCTCGCAAAACCTAAACGTTGCTGGAGACCACGATATTTTTATGAATACGGAACATTAGCGTGTTGCCATTCCATGCTGCCAGCAACATTGTTCGTACAACACGTATTCCTAGAACAATATTGCGTAATTTGTTTTTTTCCCAATTTATGGCGTGGTATAACCTAAAGCGCCATCTGTAGAAGATTTCTCGCAACGCTATACCTTCGGTAACTGACGCACAGAGAACGGTACCTACGAAACTCGTTAGAGGGCAGTTTCATATGGAATCACTTATTTCGAAGGAACCAGAGAGGACTTTGTTGAAACATTTTTAATTCGATGAAAAGCCATATTCTTACATAATCAACCTGTTTTTTTTATGAGTTTGTATAGTCTTTTTACTTTGACTGTGCAATTGATCAAGTGGCCTCGAGTAGGTACCGAATTCGGTTCTGTAAATCTGTGAAGCAAGCCCTTTTTTTTGGGTGGAAAATCATCAAATGACTTCTCCCGCTCTGGGTGGGCGTGTCAGGCCACAGGAACAACCCGCGACCCTGGCAGGCATCGGCCCTATCGGACCCCGTCAATTAGTGCTGAAATCTCTTTGAGGAGCGCGTGAAAAACGACGCGCCGTCGACCCGTGCCTGGTCCTCGCCGGACGGCGAGCTACCCATTGCTCACCGTCCGCAAGCCCGCGCCTACGGTGGCCGGGAATCTGCAGGCGACTCCCGGCGTCTCCTGCGGCGACTAGGGGCGTGAAGGCGCATGGCTCTCTCCCTCACGCACTCCGCCTCCTCCTTCGCGCGCATTACTGTTTCGCAGAAGGAGGTGACGGTTTTCTATTGCCTCTCGCTCCGTACCATGGCCTGGACCAGGGCCGGACACGCGAGATCGCTGCCGCCAATCGCGTCCCAGAGGACAGGGCGGTGCTCTGCCCAAGCTAGGCAGACCTCCACTGTATGCTCCACCGTGTCCTCCGGGCGACCCACGCATGACACCCGGGTGTTTCCTCCCGCCTTATGATAAACTGGAACCTCTCGAAACAACCGTGTCCGGTGAGGACCTGTGTCAGGCGGAAGGTGAAGACGCCGTGGCGCCTCTTCAACCACTCCTCAAAGAGAGGACTTATCGCTTCTATTGTGGCGTGCCCAGTGAAGCAAGCCCTAAGTTTATTATTGTAGGTATTTAGTCTGAAAGCCTTTTAGGAACAGCTGTAGTGAGATCTTAAATAACATATGCAACAGCAGGTCAAATTAGTAAACCTGCGGGCAAATTTAACTGACTCACGTTTATCTCTAATCATTGAACTATTTATTACTATTCTTAATCCCTTTTCCAGACTGACCAGTCTCGCAAAATATCAATTTTTATAGCACTAGATGACCCGCTAAACTTCGTACCACCTATAATTTATTTAATTATAACTTTACCTTCAAACTCCAATCCATTGATATAATATTGGCTGCATCGTGTAGGGTTTGAATTTTCGATTTCTTGATCATAATGGAATGCCGCCCGTTCCAGCTTCACAGGAGCACTGCGTCGGCGCAATCGCTCATGTTCATTGTGGGGTACTCGCTGTTGTTGTGTTTTATGTGCACGAACTCGTTGCTTTCTAAGTCTATCCACTCGTCGTTCATTTTCAGTCCCTCTTGAACGCGATTCGGACATACTAATACAACTATTATCATTATCTGTCGCTCGCTGGTCATCAGTGCGGTATGCGCGTGAGGTAGCTCGTCGCACATTTGATTGACTTCGACGACCTATGTCAGCTTGTCTTCTCCTCGGCATTTTGGTACTTCTCAATCCACTTCGATCAAGTCTTAAAATCTTTTTTTTTTTTTAAGGAACAACTAAAAACGTTTTAACAACCACACGAAAATAATGACATTTGTGACAGACAGTTGTTCAGCACGTCAGGTAGAAAATAGTTCACACACGAATGCCGTTTATTAAAAAAACATGTGAGGTCTGCAACGAACGCCATTCCCATACAAAACTACCATTTCATATTTTTATATGTTTCAGTTGATCTTTTGGGTTTTCACAATTTTATTTTGTTTAAACCACCCCTGTTTTATAGCAACAAACATTCAAATCGGTTAAGCCGTTTTTTAGTTTTAGCGAGACTAACGAACAGCAATTGATTTTTATATACACTTGGGAGCAAATAAATCGAGCCACTTCCTTTTTCACGCATTATGGTTATTATTTTTGGTATTATGGAACGCATCGATTCGAAACATATATCGCCTAAAAGGGTATTTAATAACCTTTACAATGAGGGTAGTTAGTTGTCAAAATTTCATTTTAATTAAAGTTTAAAGGGTAGAATAAAATTATCGCATTTAATTTGCTTATGACATTTTTATTGTACTCTGTTAAGAAAAGATTAAATTTGAGGTTTTTGTTAATCATACCCATATTACTTGTTATTGTTGTCTTTATCTGTGTCTGTGTAATCAAAATAACCTGATAAAATGGATCCTACACCGACGGAAGCTGCCCAAGTTGTAGCTTTACTTGAGGTTGGACACGGACAACGTGAAGTGGCACGCAGACTTCATTTGAGTCGTTCAAAGGTACAGCGGGTATACTGCAGGTATCTGGAGACTGGTGCTTTTGTTCGGCGACCTGGAACTGGCCGACCACGGGCAACAACAGAACGTGACGACCGCTTTATTGCAACCAATTCGTTGCGCGACCGTGGACTTAATGCTGTTCAGCTACAGCAAGCGTTACGTGACGTTCGAGGTGTCGCAATCAGTAGGTGGACAGTGAGACGAAGACTAAAGGAACGAAATTTAACATCACACAAACCAGCAACTGACCCAAAATTGACTGTAGCTCATCGCCGATCTCGCTTGGAGTTTGCTCGAGAACACATTAATTGGACGTTAGAAGACTGGAGGTCAGTTTTGTTTTCTGACGAGTCAAGAATCTGTCTTTTTAGCAATGACGGGAGAAACCGAGTGTATAGACGTCCTGGTGAAAGATTTGCCCAATGTTGCATTCGAGAAACTGTGAGTTTTGGTGGTGGTTCTTGTATGGTGTGGGGAGGAATTTCTCTAGACGGAAAAACGGAACTTGTCTTCGTCGACCCCGCCAACGATTGCAGTGGTAGACGTGGATTAACAGCTGACCGATACATAACTGACATTCTTGAAGACCACGTAATGCCGTATGCTGGTTTTGTCGGAGAAAATTTCTTGTTTATGCATGACAATGCGAGACCTCATACCGCGCAGATCGTTACGGAATACTTGTCTGCGATCGGGATTCAACAAATGGTATGGCCAGCACGAAGTCCCGATTTGAACCCGATCGAACACCTATGGGACGAGCTAAAACGGAGAGTCCGAGCCAGGGTTCCCGCTGTTTCATCCATTCCCGAGCTTAAAGTCGCTGTGCTTGAAGAGTGGGAGAACATACCACAATATGTCATCGTAACTCTGATCAGATCGATGACTAATAGGCTACAAGAATGCATCAGGGCACGGGGGGGTAATACCAGTTATTTAGAATATTTTTTTTGCTATAGTTTTGTTTTTTATTGTTTTAATGGACTGTTTTAGCCCTACTAAATTTTCTATCAAAATTACCATTTTTCTTGCAGAGCCAATAATTTATCATTCAATAAGGTTATTATTCAATAATTTACCCTCATTGTTAAGGTTATTAACTTAACTTTTAGGCGATATATAGTTCGAATTGATACGTTCCATATTCCCAAAAATATTTACCATTTTACGTGAAAAAAGGTAGTGGCTCGATTTATTTGCTCCCAAGTGTATATAGATAAATAAAATAACAAGTAACCTTGTCTTCAGCAATCTGAATGGAGAATGGTACACTACAAGCAAAATAAATACTTAAACTGTAAAACATTACATATTTTATTATATTTCCAATTAGCTTAAGGAGTACTAGGTACACGAAACCACAAAAGTACAGCTCATACGGTAACAAAGTAAACAAACTTAGCAGTCAATTAGAGGCATGTGTTCATAGTTTGTTTGCAATCAACTGTTCTCACGGGTGTGCTGGAATATGGAAATCGATCAGTTTCTATTTGAGTTATAGAATGAAGATGTTTCATGACTGGCAAAGTGTTTCGTGTCACCTGTCACGCATAATCATGGTATAATTAAGCCTATAACGTTCCCACTGCTGGGACACAGGTCTTCTGTCGGGGAGAGAGAGTGGGCTGTGATCCACCACGTGGGCCCACCTGCCTAGCCAGCTCACAACTGTGTCGGGAATCGGGATGTTGCAGAACTACGGAATATTATTAGACGTTAGCAAAGAGTAGTACATTTAAAAAGAGGAAGACCGAGTAGAAAGAACTGAAACCAACTCAAGGAAAAGGTTTGATTGTTGTTAGCGTAGTAGTTTATCTTGCAGATTTTCAATTCATCACAACATCTCAGAAGTTTTGTTCTTTAGGTAGCTACTATTAAAAAAATAAAAAGACAAATTATATCCACCATTTGAACATAATAATCATGTATACCTATTTACCATATGATGGTATCTATAAATAGCTTAGGCATGCACTTTAAATAAGGTTTAGAAATTAACTTATCTTAATGTGTAGGTATGTTATAAACGTAATCAGTACTGATTTGGTTCCATAAATTCATCATTATCGCAGCATTTTTTGCGGAAAACCATTAGCAAAATTATCATGTCCGTTTTGACACTCCTACAGCTGAGCAATCTTTAATTTTCGGTAATAACAATCGGCAAATATGTATATTTTTTGCCTGCCTCGTTGATCTAGTGATCGAGCTACTGCTGAGCATGAGGTCCTGGGTTCGATTTCCACGTCTGGCAAAGTGTTATTGGGTTTTTCTATGTAAAATATCTCAGTAGCAGCCCGGGGTCTGGATTTGTGCCCGGTCGATGGCAATAGGCTCGCCTCCTATTACATGGGACTTAAGCATAACTGGCGAAATGTGGGTGTACTATAGGTACACCACTGCCTAACCCTTCTGGGATTACAGGCGTGATGTTATGATGTTATTAAGTGTATATTTATATTTTTAGTTACGTACATGAGGGACTTACAAACTATGCATTATTATTTACGTGGTGCAGGTATAAAGAATTGTTGGTGAATCGCTGCTCTCCTAGCTAGATCACCGAGTTATCTGTATTAAGGAGAGACCAGCTTAGAATCCCAATGAGGATATCACAAAAATCATTTTATTATTTATCCTTTGGAGCTTATAATATAAAACAAAATAGAAAAAGCTAAACTCTTAAAATTAAAATTAAATCAAACAATTTAAAATGAGAAGTGATGGTGGTGTGAGTCGAGTGAGTGCGTGTGTGTGTGAAAGATTGTGTGAGTGTGTGTGCATTGGAATCTTTGATTACAAGGAAATAGGGTTACTTTCATGTAAGTTTCAATGTGTACTTTTCAGTCTCGTCGTAGGTTTTATTCGGGAGGACTGTACGTAGGGCGAGTTTGCATTTTAATTTGTCATTGTGGTAAATTATTGATATATAAGGACGCATTATTTTATCGTACAAGCAAATAAACACAATATTCTTGTGATTATGAATAGGCTGAAAAATTAAAAAATCACATCTTTATTTGCGGAGAGCAAATGTTCATACTTCGATTTACAACATTTTTTTTTATGATCACTGAACGGTCTTGTATGTCACATCAATAAAACGTTGTCCTTCCAATTTAAAAGTGAGTCAATTGCTTTCCCTTATGAATTACATTTAGGGCCTGATCACACGTACAACAACCACCACAACGGCAACACGTGGACGGGCGCTATGTATTAAAATGAATAGTTTATTCACACTGACCACATTTGGTTGTCAAAATCAACTGTGTGGGCGTTACCGACCACATCTAGGCCACGTCGCAGCCACGACGCAACCACCAGCAAGACGGCGCACTAGCGACTGGCTACATCGCACACAAAACGATCTGTCTGCCTTCAAACAGTAGCTTCAACGTAACCACATCGCGAACACTAGTGACAACGCAATCTAGTCTTGTGCCTGCTCGGTCATTTTTAAGATCGCTCCGTACTAGTTCATTTCGGACAGTGAACTAGTACATTCTATTAGTTCTAATAGCTCTATTCGGTCTTCGCTCTCGGTCGGTCAGCATCTCATCTCAATTCTCATTCTTGCAGGATTCGGTCGGTCGGGTTCGGGTAGCATCGTCATTCGTCGGCTATTCTCTCTCGTTCTCATTCACACACAAAGAACAAACAATCAGTGACTGTTTACAATTTCTCGTTCTCGTTCGCACAAACGATCGCGCGGTTTACTATGTACGAGATCGAAAAGAGCTATTAGACCTAATATACCGATTACGAGTCAGCGTTCGGAAACGTTTCTTCTAGTACAGTACGAAGTGACGGTTCCTATTCGTTCATCGTTCACGAACTACACAAGACTAACGCAATCACATCGAAATGTAGTAGTTGCCACGACGCAACTGCAAGAAGCTGCGGCGACATTCACACGGAACCACTGCTTGCCCACATTTTGTTGATGTGGTGTGGTTTTGGTACTTGTGATCGGTCCCTTAGGAAAAAGAAGGCCTTAAACCTTCTATTTTCAAAAATCCTACTTCCAAATTAAACCTGCTAAAACTTACAGTTATCTATGCCATATAAACTAGAAAAGAATTGGCCAATACAGAAACGCAACCCACTTAGTTAGAGCCTACAATGGTTTTATTGTGTTAACTAAAAGGTGTTAGTTATATACTCGTGTAAAATGTATCGTCAGTTGTTTCTAAGTGTTCAAGTAAATCATGAGTGTGCCCGGTAAATTAGAATCCTGTTAGGTAAATAGAAAATATTAAGATGGTGCAAATCGTGTTTCAGTTACAGCCGTTACAGGTAATTCTACTTTTACAGGTTGTTTTATTATATACGCGACTTCGTCTGCGAACTGGGATAAAATGGAGCCTATGTCCTTACGCATGTCATGGTGTATCTGTGTGCCAAATCTCATTAAAATCCGTTCAGCCGCTTTAGCGTGAAAGCGTAACAAACAAACGTACTTTCGCATTTATAAAAACAGTTAGGAGGATTTATGTTCGATGATTAGGATTTAGTTATGGTATAAGAATTTTTGGGGACAAGTGTTGTGTAAAATAGGTAACGAATCTATTTAAACTTCAAAACTGTAGGTAATTATCTAGAGACCTGTGATATTTAACTATTCAATTAATCTGGTTATTTCATTACTGAAAATCAGTAATTTAAGAAAAAAGCTTAAATTATTTTATTTTCACTAGGTAAGAATGCATAATGTATTTTACTTTTCTGGGTTTCCAGCACGTAAAACGAAAATGAAACGGAAGATTTATTATAAGTACTTAGAATATGTGCAGCAATGCTTACAATCTAATTTAGACCAATCACTTCAATAATTAAGCATTCAAAGAAAGTTTTATACAACAAAATTGGATATGTTACATCTATTTTTATTCCACATTTTGTTGAAGAAATAAAATAATTATTTTATTTTATTTTATAATTTATAAGAAAACTTATAGCTATCACATTCAAGTAGTCAGAAGTAATATGAAGAAGAAAACCAATTACAAGTTTCCACATATATTAACATAAACAAATAACGTGAGAGTTAAACATAGAAATAACTTTTTTTTTCTGGACACTCTTTGTGAATAAATCAAGCTCAACATCCCGGCACACCATATTGAACATTCGACATGCCCTTAAAATATTTTAATTCAATAAATAAATTCGAATAAGAATTGAAAAACACATCTCAGATCTTATAATTATGAATAAAAACAATCAACCGAATATTTCAGTTCCAAATTCATCACTTGATTGAATCACATTTACGATAATCGCTGGCATAATCTTCTAATATCTTTGCCCGTTGAGTGGCGCTTATCAGAATTAATCATACATATTCTTTGGTCAGTCAGTGTCAGTCAGTGGTTTGTGCTAATATCCGTCAGTGCCGTGCCGCGTTGTGTTTTGTTTTTGTGCATTTTTTTTGTGACAGTTTCGTTTTGTTGACAAAACATGGTGAGTGCCTGTGTTTTTTTATATATTTAAAATTGGTGCTCGTTTAATAAAGCAGTGTTAGTGCTATGGATTTTGTAAGTGATAAATGACGGTGCACTATTTTCCCGCGCGGATGTCAGTGTTTTATTTGATTATAAACATAATGGTGGTTGGGTTAGATCATATTTAATTTTAGCCTGCCGCCTTAGTTATGTTTTCGGTATAGTTTATTTATTATCAGTGTATGAAAATATTGATATAGAGTAAAAATTTTTTTTTTATGAACCCAAATAAATTCTAACAGTTATAAATTTTAAAATTGATTTACTTTGAGTTTCACCAAAGCGTGAATCGTACAAGTAACAAATTTAAACAATCTTAAAATTCAACTAGTTTGTGGTAAACACAAACTATTTTATCGCACGGGTACGGGTTTTTGTCAATAATTGGAAATTACTAAGGCAACGTAAACGAAGTAAAAGGAGTATTTATGGCTCGTAGCAGGTGGCGTTCTACAGTTTCTGCCTACCCCCATGGGAAGCAGGTGTGCGTTTATGAACGTATGTATTGAGGCAAACAAGCGAAAGTCCGTGACATGTTTTGTTTTGTCAGAATAGATTCTAAAAGGTTAGCCCGTTGTAGCAAGCAGATCTATGCTCCCACATACGGTACGGTTTTTTTTAATTTGTTTCTTTATAAAAGATGAGACCTTAGACCCATGACATTGCAGCAGTATGTTAACGCCAATGTTTCGTTTTCCAGTAATCCTGTTATCAATTAAATAATTCAATATGGATAAGGCCGGTAGTGCCGTGATACGGTATCGACTGATATAAATCTGCTCCTATGTCGTGTAGTAATTATATCAAACAAATGTTTTTTGTATGATTGTTGCAACACTTTCTTGACCGTAATATCACATGCCTATGTTGACATGCGACATTCTTGTTTTGATGTCGTAGTAATAATTACTAGCTTATGCCTGCGACTCCAACGATGTGAAATTTCTTGTTCCCCAAACGCATAGCATCACCTGCCCGCGCTATACACTTCGTTTTCGCTTATGGTTTTTTGGTCGGCTACTATGTATTGTTTGTAATAGCGCGTTGGGGCGAACTACTCTTCGCACGATATCCGTCTAGCTGCATAAAAGAGAGCGCGCGAAGTGTAGTTCGCGCTTTCACGACTATGTAGCCGTAGCATTAGGGTTTCTGAAGAAAAACTTCAAAAGATTCGCACGTTTATTAACACGATTCCAATACAATCCAATCTATGCTTACGGATAACAAGATTAATAAGCAGGTATTTCCAATCAAGAGTGCGATATCACAAAATATGCTACAGATCATATCAAACTACACACTACCTACATTCCAATAAATTGACTGGTTTGTTGCGATTGAATGCGCCATCATTGTTTTTTTTCTTCATTTAATCCTTACTGTTTTATTTTCACGTTACACCTGCCAAACTGCAAAACAATATGTCGGCATAGGTTCTCGTGGATTTTGCACGTTTTTTTATTATCTAAAAACTATAATAACCTCTTAGTTAAAATTACTAAGTGCGAATTTCTGCAATGAAACTGAACGCGTACAGACATCTAAACCTTTTACATTTATGTGCTGATCGCGTTCAGTTTAATTTGTGAAATCCACCCTTAGATTAAGGCTCTGAAGGCACAGACTCACTATGTGAACACAGAGTAGTTACCCACATCACCACAGATTCTACAACCACAGCTACTACACTCAGCGGCATCAGCCAATGACTGTGTTTTATGGAGCTATAACATTTCTAACGCCAAGATCTACAATCACTGCTTAGGGTCGATTTCACTTTTTCCATATCAATTTTGACACTGACAGCTCTTGAACTGGGTTTAAAAGTGCTGTTTCCGTTCAGTTTCATTGGTGAAATCGGCACTCAGCACGTACTTTAGAGCGTTATTCTAGTCACTGTCGCAGAGATGTCAAACTACTAGTTCAAGTACAGTAGCGCTCATATGTCCATAACCAATCTCACCCTTCTCGACCTTCTTCTTTAAGTTGTTTCTATACATGTTGTGTGAGTGTGTGTGCGTGTCTACAACACGCACACACACTCACTTTGTATGTAATTGATAGTAGTTCATAATTTCAACTAACCGAACATATGACATGCTAGGCTTAGTCGTTACCGTGCTTGGGTAGGAGCGATTATGGCAAGCCCTGAGTTCGAATCTCACCCGCGGGCGCGCCTGCAGATTAAGCTTGATGTTATTTTCAAATAATATCTGTATATCGTTTTTGATATATTATTATTATTCCCTAAAATGAACAATTTTTGTTTGTTTTAATAAAATTACTTGATAATCATTCTATTCTTCGTTCGATAATTGTCTCGTTCATCTTGTTGACTTAGTTAATAAAAGTTTGTAGGTAGACCACAGAAAACTGAGTAAAATATTTCAATTTATGTGAGGTAGATGCAATTCGTTACGACTGTTCACCTAATTGAACGTTGTTGGTTAGTGACGAATGTTTAAATCTGTTCATTGGCGGGATTGTGGTTAAAATTTTCAAAATGCAGTGAAATATAAATATTGAAGCGGTGGCAATATATGGCGGTGGCGCTGCGTAAAAGTGGACGTAAATGATGTGATAACACAAATTGACTAAGTGTGAGTTTTATCATTTAAATATTTCATATTTTACTAAATATAAATCATTATTTCTTTAAATTAGTGAATGATGAGTAAAGCGTTATAAACACAATGTCATTTACAATATTTTTTTCTTAATTATTATAGTTTATAGTATTTTGCTTAGAGATAAGATAAGACTAATAGAATTACATTATTTGTTCTAGAGAAATACTGTGAGTCTGTGGGTTAAGAGATGTGAGGAAGAGGGAATCCTTGGTAGTCGGAGCGCTTGTTTATGAAGTGGATAGCTTATTTAAAAAGACTTCACATGGTGAATGAATATGAAACAAATGGTTTCATATCAACCGGACATTTTGCTGAATTATTCAACACGTCCGCGTCATTAAAAACGGTTCGCCGTGTACTCCACGCTATAAAGGTATATTGTATGCATCATCGAAGCCCAGCAAACAATAACGTTTAAGTTTCAGAATAGTTTATCCTGTATATTGCGCTATATCCGTGATTATTTAATGAGGTTTAGTTCAACCCTCTTTTCTTAGAGAAATTGAATACTTAAGCTATCCTCAATATGTAATCTATATTTACTAAAGTCAAATGGAATGTGAAATAGTTAATGTTAAAAAACTGCCCTACATAACCACTTATTCAAATCACTTATTTTGGAAATTAAAGATTTAAGATTAAAGATTTTTTTAAAGGTTTCCTTGATATAGTATTGCACATCCAATTTGACTGAAGAAGTTATTATAAATAATCGTATCGGTTTGATATCCATATGTAAAATATTAAAATAGATAAGTTTTTATTTAAATAACAAAAAAGTTAAAGCATGCTTTAAAAATATTGTTATTATTGGAAACCAAAATAAAAAATTGCCAATAAAACTGCGCTGCATCTTATGAGATCAGAACCTAAGCCGACTCTTCTCAGTCCAACGCTTGGCGCCTACTGCTACCGGCTCATAATAGTTTAACTCCAATTTTAGTAATGCCATAAACCGGCCAGGTCACGAGCATGATGCGGGTCTAACAAAAGCGACGGAAATATATTTTTGTTTCGTGCAGTGCGATACGAGTACGCCACTTTACCTCAGTGATTGCCCTGCAAAACTGCGATCTTTGTGGTGTGTGTCGTTTAAACACATACAGTCGTACCGCGGGTTCACAGCAATACGACTCTTAACGTGCCTATGCACTTTTGAACGATTACTGTACACACTAATTCCATGGGTGCAAGATAGAGATAGGAACATGTCTAATTGAAATCACGTGCTCAGTAGACTTTTATAGATCTCGGCCTCAGAGACAGTTTATACAAAAGTTTTTTATTTAAAATTGTTTATTTTCAGTTTAAAATTAATGTGTTGATAATGGACATTGAATGTACTGTTAAAGTAATGATTGGTAGAAACTACGAGTAGTATTTAAAACAAGCCATTGAATACAAATGTTCTCTCTGACTCAGCGAACTTCGTACCGACTCAGACAGACAGATATTACCTCCATATTTATTTATTTTCGTGACTTTTTCCAATGTTTTAATAGTTATTTTTCTATTCGGGGCGGAGACAAATGCAACAAATCAAAGATCATAAAAATCGGTCAAGCCGTTCTTGAGTTATAAATGGTGTAACTAACCTGACTTTGTTTTATCTATACGTATTGAATCTATTATAATTTTTTGCCAAACGTGAAACGGCTGATTGATTTGCAAAGAAATCTATTAAAATGTTTTTGGTACGTAATTATCTTTTTTTTTCACTCTCTGAACCCGGAACTATACAAATTTATATAAAACGATTGCACGAAACATCGCCATTATGTTTCTCAAAGGCATTTCTGTTTCCATAATATCTGAGTCCTAGTTGTTGAATGTTATTGTTTGCACAGTTTCAAATTATCAGACAAAACTAGTCTCTTGTCTCTACAATGAGTCGCTAATGCTGCCATCTGTTCAAAAGTGGACGAAGAAAAATAGCCAGCTCAATAGCCAGACTTAGGGAGGTCTCATTTATTTGTGTGGGATTGGGTATTTGTACGTAGTATTTTAGATGGCGTTGTAAAACTACAGTCTCTGGCAATTAATGAGTCGCTAATGCTGCCATCTGTTCAAAAGTGGACGAAGAAAAATAGCCAGCTCAATAGCCAGACTTAGGGAGGTCTCATTTATTTGTGTGGGATTGGGTATTTGTACGTAGTATTTTAGATGGCGTTGTAAAACTACAGTCTCTGGCAATTAATGAGTCGCTAATGCTGCCATCGGTTCAAAATTGGACGAAGAAAAATAGCCAGCTCAATAGTCAGACTTAAGGAGGTCTCATTTATTTGTATGGGATTGGGTATTTGTACGTAGTATTTTGTTATCTGTGGTATTAGGAATCATAATTACTAAAATATTACTTACTGCAAATAAATGAATATGATTACATATCATGTCAAATACTGGCAAATACAATATATCAATAGGTATCAAATTTATTGGTCTTGTATATACATTCTGTCAAAAAAGTATCGGGAATGGATGATTTGTTTATGGTTAGATCTTGTTTTTGTTTTTAATGTTGTTAGATTGGCACAACTGTTTTCCATTTTGGCGCGGGGTTTCAGTTGCATCTGATAATTAGATTAAATAAAGTGCTGATTTTAGTTAGATCATATCTAGTGTGTATTGTGAATTTCATAATGGACAAGAAGAACGAACAAAGAGTTTGTCTTAAATTTTGCAACGCCAATGATATTTCGTGTTCGGAGTCACTGAAAATGTTGCAGAAGGCTTACGGTGAATCGACTTGACAAAAACACGTACTTATGAGTGGTACAAAGCGTTCAGAAGCGGTTGAGTTGTGATGGAAAATTTGCCTCGTTCTGGTAGGCCATCAACGTCTTCAACTGAAGTTAACATAGCAAAAGTGAAGGAAATAGTGACTGAAAATCCTCATTCAAGTTTGAGAGAGATAATCACTGAAATTTCTGTGTCTCACGAGTCGATCTATACCATTTTAAATAATCACTTGGCTATGAAACATGTTGCCGCTCGGCTCGTCCCAAAAGACCTGAATTTACTCCGAAAAGTCAATCGCATAACATTTGCTGAGGGCATACTGGAACGAGTAAATTCTAACCCAACATTCATGAAACACATTGTGACTTTTGTGACTGGTGACGAGACGTCGGTTTACGAGTTTGACATGAAACCAACTGAAACGACACCGAAAAAACAACGCCAAAGTCGATCAAAAGTCATAGTCATGTTGACTGTTTTCTTTGACTATCGCGGTGTTGTGCACTCGGAACTCTTGCCGGAAGGCCAAACGGTAAATAAAGAATATTATTTGAGCGTTATGTGGTTTGGTAAAAGATCAAATTTGACGAAAAATGACAGATATGTGGAAAGAAAATTCTTGGATTTTGCATCACGATAATGGTCCTTCACACAAAGCTATCATTGTGAACGAGTGTTTGACCAAAAACTCAACAAATACCATCCAGCAAGCACCTCATTCACCAGATATGTCTCCTGCCGACTTCTTTATTTTTCCTAAACTCAAATTACCTCTTCAAGGCACCCGTTTTCATTCGGCAGAAGACATAAATGAGAATTCGCGGCGAGAACTGAACTCAATTCCGGGAAAAGCGTTTAAAAATGTTTTGATGATTGGATTATTCGTTGGCGTAAGTGTATCGTTTCTAAAGGAGCATACTTTGAAGGCGATAAAATAAATTTTGGTGAATAACTTACATTTTGTGTATTATTGATCTTTTCCCGGTCCTTTCTTGACCGTTGTTGTAAATAAACCGTTTTGAACCAAAATCCGTGGTTTGAAACCACGTCCACGTGTAAAAAAACTAATTAAAATCATTGACCATTTGTATTATACAGGATGTCACGTAAGTCGACGTCAAGCCGGAGTCGGGTGATATGTCGTGTCATAATAGATAACTTGACGTCGACTTACGGAACATCCTGTATGTGGAATCATATAAATCATACTTAAACTACTTTATTAGGATTTGATAGACTGAAAAAAATCTTGACATGCATATTTATTCAAATATACATTTAAAAATGTGTTGTAGATAATTATCGAAAAAACAGGGTTTGATATAGTTTTTACTACAAATTTTTTGAAAGATGTATGCAAGTTTTTATTTTAGTTGCCCAATAGATATCCTAAATCATAAAGAATTGTGGTCTAAACTTCGTGTAAAGCGTCAGTGCATTCTATTTAGAATAAAATATGTCACTAACCCGTTAAGTGTTTTAAACCAAAAAGACGGATTAAAATCAAATGATTTGAAACGTTTAAAATTCGTTTTGGATCTTATAATTATGTGTATAAGTACATATACCAATGATCAGCCTACACGGTTTAATGGTTTACTTAACATATAAGTTTTTCGGCTATTTTAGGTGTCTTACAGTGTCTACTTATTAATCAAAGAAGACACTACATAGGTATTATCTTTAAACTTAATCCCCAGAATGCACTGTGTTAGAACTGTGCTGTCAGTACCTCCTAGAAACATAGTTGTTGCTTGCTCATATAGCCGAGAAGTGAATGAATATACATAATACAAATGTAACTTAAGTACCAATTTACTAACTAAAAGTTACTAAAACAAATACAAAAAAAAATTCGTGTGTAGGCAACTTGATAAGTGCAACAAATTAGACAGTACTGTAGACAATATTTTACAAAGAGGTAGAAAACGGAGCTATGTATAGTCGGACCCGTACACGAAGGGTTCCGTACCACAAGGCCAAAAACACCGAAAAAAAGTTTTCTTTATTAATTAGGGTTCCGTACCTTGAAAGGAAAAACAGAACCCTTATAGGATCACTTTGTTGTCCGTCCGTCCGTCCGTCTGTCTGTCTGTCAAGACCTTTTTTCTCAGGAACGCGTGGAGGTATCAAGCTGGAATTTATGTCAAATACTCAGGTCTACTGTCCCTTGGAGCTGTGAACGCAAACAAAAGATACAGCCGTTTATGCCGCAAATTTCCGCACATTTTCGACACTCGCAAGGGAATCAAGACCTACAGGGTACTTTTCGTGAACTCAGAATCTTGAAATTTGGCACGAAACAACGTCTTAGAGCACAGATAAAGGAATAATGACGAAAACCGTAAATTAGTTACATAATATAATAAAAATATTTATAAGAATTTTAAACTACCTACCTACCTCGTACCTCGTACCTCGGACATTCTAGTAGTTTTTTACCAGTGTCAGATCGTTAAACAGGGTTACTGCTCAAACCATCCGAAACTAAAAACTTCTTTCTTAGGATGAGCAATCTTCTCGGACGATGGGGTCAGTGGTACTCCAAGTGGGAGCCCTAGAGCTCCTGGCACGGTACTCTATGAATTCTGGCAGAGCCACCAGCCTTCTATCATCTTTGCATGAGTTCAGAATGCAAGAAGTGGAGCTAGCTCATGGAAAACAATGGAATTGGAAATATTTAAGGGTGAGTTTCCTAGGTATTTTGAAAGTAAATGGTCATCGAACAAGAAAAAATCGAGCACATTTATGGTTCTTGTAAAAAGAGAAGATGCCCTAGATGGGTGGCGGTTGGAATGTAGCTTTAGGGGCACGCGACTTTTTTCGGAAATTTATAAATTTTTATTGCAGTATCGGAAGAGTTAACATTGTCTGTAGAAACCATTTAGCTTCTGAGAGGCATGGTCCTGGTTTCCTAGAAATAGGCTTTCAAATATTTTTTTAACTTACTGAGACGAAAGACAACAACAAAAAAATTATTACGCAAGTCGTTAGTTTCTTGATTTTATCGTAAAGAACACCTAAATTTTAATATAAGCCCAACAGCGTATTGGTGTTTTTTGTCCACGAACAGCCGTTTGTCTAAGAGCGAACGAAGCGAGCTCGGGACTTGGAGCACCCTGACTCGGAGAGGTTAGGTTCGGGGGATGGAGTCGTCTAGTGAGCGAGCGAACAAAGACCCCGCCATACCCTTCGTATTTTAAAACCACTCAGAGGTTGGAGTCTACGTGAGTCGTAAGGTCACGCTTCTCAGCACGTAAGTGGTTTCTATAGTCAACTCGATACTGCAATAAAAATGGTAATTTCCTAAAAAAATGTATAATTGACTGTCCCAAAAAAAACTTTTTTGTTTTCTTTGCTACTTATAGTGCCCCTAAGCGTATACTGCAACTTCTACTACTGCGCCCTTAAGACTACCCACTTACCGGATGACCACTTTCACAGTTTAGTTTTAAAAATGTGCTCTATTCTGATGTTTAATGAGTTTGCTGATTACAGTATTTAAAGTAAGGCCTAATTCAAGTTTATATATTGTAATGGTGTTTAATAAATTATTTATTTAACAACCCAAAATATTAAAAGTGTTACAATCTTCACACAACTTCAAACGTTTCGGCTACGTTCTAATTCGGGTTTTATCTGAGTATTTTGCATATCTGGAACTTCTCTGTTCGTGATGAAAATAATGGTTAATGTTTATTTTTAGGACCAATTCGACCAGAAAGACTTAGAAGGCTTGTATAGAAAATATGATGACAAACTAAAAGAAACACTTATTTATATTTATTTAACTTTATTAGTCCTTTTTTCTACAGCGCATGTAGTGTTGGTTATCGGTAGTACATTTTCTGAGGTAAGTTTCCTATATTTTATCGCATCGTTTTGTGTTTGTCGAACTATTATTGTAAGTTTATTTATATTACGAATCAAGAGATATTCTTTCTATGATGCCATTTTGTAAGTTACTTGTTAATGCACCTCAAATATACTTAGCAAAAAATACAAAAAAACTAGAAATTATGTTGCAATTGCATGTTTCACTACTACAGTCAATCACGTTTGTTTTGGGCCTAGGTTTCTATTGTGATGTCCAAATATTCATTCTGCGAGCTAATTTACAGGATGCCACGGAGCCCGAAAATAAAGACGAGACGTTATCATCAATCGCCGTTTTCTTACAGCAAATTCAATCAACATCCACATATTTATCGATGGGAATGTACATATTAAGGATATCTATACCATTCATATCCCTTTGGAAACCTTTATACTATCCCATGAAAAGGAAATGCTTCTTGATGCCAATCATTGTCACCTTCATTGTGACTTTGGATCTCGTTTTTACAGGTAAGAGATTTTTTTGTAGCTTTAACTGCCTAAAAGCAACGCAAACTCCGGCCCCTCATAATTTTTTGTTTGTTTGTTTGTTTGGCATCTCGCAGGTCAACCTATGCGGTTGTCGTCTGCTTAAGCGGACTTGCCTGTGGATTCCCTAATAAATTAAGGCCTCCAGCCAGGACTTAAACTTATATACTAACTAAAACTAAGCGACAACGCTAAGGGCACCCCCTGTGGGGTACGAACCTCGGCTTAGGGCGTCGCTGGAAGAGGGCAGCAAATGACTAGCTGGATCAGGATTGGTATTATTTATGGACGAATTTAAAGCTACAGGCTCAGCGGCGCGGGCTGGCTCGAGCAAGGGTCGGCAGGGGAGGCCCCTCATAATCATCTCCCTAGCTTTTTATAGTTACGTTGGAGTCAGCTTCAAGTCTAACCGGAGCGACTGCTGATCAGACCTTCACGAATAAATACTGGGTTACTGGGTAGCCTGCCCCTTTACCCATAAGAAACCGTGCAACACCATGTATTTGAAAACAAACATAATACTAAGTAGGATGAAGTCTCTAATCGTACGCCGCATACAGCGTCTTTCCGTATGCCGCATCAAGATGCTCACGACTACTTAAAAATTCTCCGTGAAGATAACGCTAGTTCCAGAAGGCCTAGAAAAACTGACAGCATGTCATCAGCGATAAAGATGATGCAAAAAATTAAAAATGTTCTTAAATGCCACCAAAAAGCTTATGTCAATCTTGTTGAAAGTCGTTGTAGAAATACGACACGCTTCGAAAGCGATTGCCACATGACTAGGCCCAAAGTGGTTATGCTCAGCAGTGCTTATATAGCTGGGATATGGCTGACCACATTGTTAAATCTCTTTTTCAATGTCTCTTTTTCCCGCAGATATCACAGTAAGCATCTTCAGTTCGTTCGAAGGCATATCCTTAAGACCTGCATACGCGACCGTTGCTCTTCTCTCCAACTACATCTTCCTTCCAATGAGGAACAACTTTCTAGCGATATTCCTCGGTATCTTAGTCAGTACCATCTATGTGCTGATTTGCGCCTTCTTCACTTATGATCAGGATCCTCAGATCGGTACTGTGGTAAGTGTTATTCATGTTTTAATAATAATAAAATATTTATTTCAGGCCACAGTGGCCCTTTGGATACTCGTATATACCATACCAACTAACATATTTAAAGTATGAAACAAAATTGCTCAGCACGTTTTTTTTTATTACGTGTTAGTACACAAATTACTTATGTGGTCTTCAGTTTATACAGAAACACTCTGTTAAATATTGCTAAGTTTATAATAAGGCATAATAGGTTAGAAAAACCAGCTTCAATATTTTTTTTGAAATCTGATCATATCTGGTAGTATTTTTCAAGTTATTTATTTGTTTGAGAGCAGTGGCGGCCCAGTGGTAACGGCCGTGACTTACGAGTTGAGGTCGTGAGTTCGAACCCCGGTAGGCACTTTACTTTGTGTAAATAATTTCATCACCACTGCTCTCAAAACGGTGAAGGAAAACATCGGGAGGAAACCGGCATGTCCTAGAACCAAAAATTCGAAGACATGTGACATCTACCAACCCGCACTGGGCCCGCGTGGTGAATTACGGCTCACTCCCTCTCATAGAGAGGAGGCCTGTGTCCCAGCAGTGGGAATGTTATAGGCTGATTATGGTATGGTAATGGTTATGTTATTTATTATTCTTTGAATTTCACTTGGAGTGGTCGGACTCATGAACATAGAGTTTTGATTGTTAGGTATTTGTATATTGTCTTCCCCATTTAAAGAACCACCTTTCAGGCCATGCATAAAGAAGTCGTTAAATAAATTTGCAATAGTTAGGGGATTATCAATTTAATTTTTGCCATCGATGCTTATTTTTTTATTTCCTTTTTTAGGTAGATTTAACACATAACATAAACATAAAGTCACGCCTGTAATCCCAGAATGGTAAGACAGAGGTGTACCTACAGTACAACCACATTTCGCCAGTTATGCTTAAGTTCCATGTAATAGGGGGCGAGCCTATTGCCATCATCCGGGCACAAATCCAGACTCCGGACTGAAATTCTAGATAGAAAAACCCAATAACACTTTGCCCGACCTGGGCATCGAACCCAGAACCTCATTCCCAGCAGTAGCTCTTGCGACCACTAGACCAACGAGGCAGTCAAAGGAGAGATAGATTTACTGGTTAACTGGGCGGGGGGAGGTAGCTTTACAGTCCAGTTTTTAATAACTGTCCACGTTGCTTTGCACTTATTGTGAGCTGTCTGTGTAAAATGATTGGTTTTTTTTCGGAATTTATTTTGATTTAATCGGGCTGAGAGGCTGGGAAACGTGAAGCATTTTTTTTCTTTTGTACTATTTAAACAATAACGCCACAGCAGTTGACGTTTACGCATACAACATTACTTTAAACCATTGATAATCCATCTCGGTCGATTATGTGAGGTTATTTTCGTAAGTACCACCGGAAAACATAATTAGTAAAATAAGAAAAACAGGTTAAAAAAATAGGGCAAAAGCTTCGTTGGTATCATGAGTCTCAAATTCTTCACAGAATGTGAGAGAATTAATGTAATAAATAAAATCTATGTTTTCTTGACTATAATCACGTCTTTCAACGTACCCGTACTTTAATTAACTGCTTATTTGTACAGGGCATGATAACAATTGGGCTGTATGGTCAGATAGTGCCAACTCCAGGACTTTGCCACTGCAGCCACAGATATTAGTTAAAATATTGTCAATGCATGTTCCGCTCGCGAAACAAGTGGCTCATTGATTTTAAGATTATGACAACTTATTGTTTCCAAAAATGATTTGGTTAGGTTATTCTTATATAATATATTTATGTTATAGTCACCATATGTTATTATTTTCTTTTTATAACAGTAATATTTATTTGGCAAAGATTTAAAAGATGTAAAAAGTTTCTATGGCCTCATGTTTTGACTTTGGAGGACGATAAATAAAGATCACAATAATATTGTGGTGTAGGAGTTTTATACCAGAGCATTCTAAGATATTTTCAAAACAGTAGTTATATTATGCTCTGTAAAACATATGATATCTAATGCGTATTTTTCATCCTAAAGAGATGCTAATGATAAAAAGTCCGATTTTGTAATAAGTCCGTTACACGATTTTGCAATAAGTTCGATCGCGGAGGCCAAGGAATTGGTCCTCCCCTGCCAATCCACGAATTTGGGAAACAATTATCCAAATGCTCACGTACAATCAGACTTCAGTGAGCTGGGCAGCCATCGCGTTGAAAGACAATAGGCCTGTTTATGTCTACTTGGAACACTTCTTCAACTAATGGTGGTAAATCATTAACCAAAAAATCCAAGAACAACTATTCGCATTGATGTTGTCGGGCAAATAATGAGGCCCTATTAGCTTATCGCCAATCACTCCTGCCCAGACATTCACACTGAATCTCCTCTGGAAGCCCCTTTGTCTCTTCACGTGTGAGTTTTGATTGTTAGGTGCCCAATGGTGAAGATTGTGATATTTGTCAATCCCTTCTCTGTCAAATTTTGACTCGTCGGTCCACAGAATACTTTTTAAAAGTTTACGTCGTCCACATCGGTATGCAGCAAATGGCGACAAAATTGCACACGTCTCCCAAAATTACTGTCATCGAGACCTAGAACAAACAAAACAAGTCTAAGAATTGATTTCAAAACTGAATCTTTTCTTCCACCGAGTTCAAACTCCACAATTATCTAAATTAAATTATCTTCAATTTTTATGTACCTAATTGGCGTTATGGCTAGCCAAAAAATCGTACCAGATGCAGTGCGTAAACGGCTTAAATGTGTTATAATCTTACCTTGCACTGGAGTGTAGGGAAAAGCATGCCTACCATCTGCCCGGAGAACATACCACACTTTCCATATGCTTAGGCCAAGTATTGAAGCTATCTGTCTAATGCTTTTGGTAGGGTCAGCGTCAAACTCGGCAAGAACTTGTTCGTCAATGGTAGTATCGGGTCGTGTTGCATTCACTCGTGGTTCTTGAAAGTTCAGGTTACCGGTTTGCCGTATACGTCGGTAAGTACTCGCAAACGTCCGATGACTGGGGTCTCGGCGGTTGGGATAACGCTCTTGATAAATCCTTCACGCGAATTAGTATTAGCGCTTCCATACGCTAACAACATGTCCGCGTATTCCTTACTGGTAAAAGCAGCCATTTCTTTATCAATAACAACAGGTAACAGAAATAACAAAAAACTTAACTAACAGGTTACAAAACTAGTGATAACAATTAACAAAACGAAGTGAACAAAAACAAACCTAGGCGTACGGGCACGTGAGATCGCAGAGGCAGTTAAGTCTCGACTGAATAAAAGAAAAGAAAAGAATTCATTCTGAGGCGTCACGGTGCCACGAGACTGAAAGAGAGAAAAATACGCTATGACTGCTGAAGAGTGAAACAAAATTTCTACCTGCTTTGTGTAACCATCCCAAGGGAATAGTGAATGTCAATTTGCACCACTTCTACTGGCAAGCCGTTGATTGTTTAATTTTTACCAACCTTGCCGTATTAAATTTCGCAAAACATTTCACTTTCCGTTAAGGTAGTTTCGTCGAAAATTTCTTACTTGATAAAATTATGAAATAACTTTTAAAGGTTTTTTTTTTATAAAAGCAAATTACATACCATTAGAAAGGTGGGTAAAGGTGGTACCATTAAAAATTGGAACTCCTCAATCATTTATTTTAATTTTTTTATGCAAGTTGAAGTTTGAGGACTCATAACTTTTTTTCTAGCTAACATCTGAATAAAGCAATAATTTTATAAGAATCGGCCAACATTAAAGATTTTAAAAAAATTGCCTGTTTTACCTTTTGCCTGATGAACGGATTCCATACTCCAATCATTGTTTCCAATTGATGTTATTTACACTTAAATAAATATCAACTTTTTGATATCATAAATTAAGTCGATTTCAGAATTACTAGCATGATTAAAAAGTCATAAAATATTAAGATTTATCGCAAACTGAAATTTATGTAAGTTCTTTTTCCGAAGTTTGTGTGTGTTTAGAAACTAAATTGCGAACGCTGGTAATAGGTACATTTAAGTTCAGTCATGGATGCTATTTTCTTAGCTCTCAAACTTCTCTGTTTCAGGTATCATCGGATATAATTTACCTGATTGGTGTAAATTTAATGGGTGTATACTTTAGACTGATGAATGAAATAGTGACGAGAAGATCCTTCTTGGACAGAAGAGCGTGTGTTGAAAGCACGCTGAGACTGAAATTTGTTAAGGATCAGGAGGTAACTATCCTACTTATTAAACTTATTTTCTAATAACAAACAAAACAAAAAATATATGAAAGCATTTGAACAGCTCTCATTTTCTGCTATCAAGTTTTTGTTCTATCTACTTCTAGAGGGTCAAATTAAATTAAATTAACCACTTGATTATTATTTTTGTTAATTAAATTAAATCAGCTAGCGATTAAATAAAAAACTTTTTTGGAGTATGAGTTGAGCAAAATCTGTTTCCTTTTGTTTACAAACTGCGATCAAAGGCCCCACGAAGTAAAAACATCAAATAAACTTCCATTTTGTTTTATCGTTTAGATATCGATGCTCATCGAGTCTGCGCAGTTTCGCCTGATTATTTCAGTTTAAAGACGTCCACTGCTAGACATAGGCCTCCCTCAATCAGCACCACTTCGACCAGTTCTGTGCTTCCCGCATGCAGCGAATTCTTGCAGCCTTCACAATCACGTCCACCTTGTGGGAGCGCGGTACGCGGTCGCCACTCCAGAACCTTTCGGCCTCATCGGCCACCTGTTCTGCAAGCAATGAGCCCTGCCCACTGCCACTTAAGTTTGGCAATTCTTCGGGCTCGGTCGGTTACCTTGGTCCTCCTGCGCATCTCTTCGTTTCTGATTCGATCACGTAGTTGAACTCCAAGCATAGCCCTCTCCATTGCTATTTGGGTGAGTTTGAGGCTTCTTATAAGGCTTATTTATTTATTTAAATAAATAAATATATAAATTATTGTCAGCGACCACGTTTCAGTGCCATAGGTCATCACTGGCAACACGCACTGGTCAAAGACTTTCGTCTTTAGACGCTGCGATATGTGGGACGAGTCGGATTCGACGATTGACTTTCATTTTAAAACCCATTCTTTCGAAAGCTTTTCTGAGGTCATCGAGCATTTTACTGAGGTCCTCCATAGTCTCAGCCATGACCACTATATCGTCGTCAAACCTAAGATGAGTGATGTAGTCGCCAATTGATGTTGATTCCTACCCCTTTCCAGTCCAGAACCTTGAAGACATCCTTCAGTGCAACGGTGAACAGTTTCGGAGATATAACGACTCCCTGACTCACACCTCCCTGCAGAAGGATAGGTTTCGAGGTCTGGTCTTGGAGTCGGACTGACATAATGGCGTTTTCGTACAGACACTTCAGTACGTCGATGTACCGATAGACGATCTGGCACTGTTGAAGAGACTGCAGTACAGCCCATGTCTCGATCGAATCGAAAGCTTTTCGTAGTCCATAAACGCTAAGCGGAGAGGCAGGTTATGTTACTCTTCAGTCATCTGTAAAACCTGCCGCAGCGAATGTATGTGGTCTATGGTGCTAAAGCCATGCATCGTTAAAATCCTCCACGGATATCCCTAGGCAATCGAAACGATTTCGAAGTTCATGCTGAAAGCTTTCGGGGGTTTGGACTTGAATCGGTGCTTGGTGGAGCGTATACTTCATCAGTCGAGATCTTACCAGCTTGATTTTTAAGTTCAATGTGCCTCTTACCATGCGGTGATCACTTCCAGTTTTCACCGCATTCATCACAGAAACATCATTGAATACTTGCTTCTTCATCGACATAAATAGATCAATCTCATTGTTTGTTTCACCAACAAGGCTCTGCCAGGTCCGCTTTCTGTGCTTACGTTTTCTGAATAAGGAGTTTATCATAACGAGGCCTTCCTTCTCCATAAAACTGGCCAGTAGGCGACCCCGGTGGTTCCGACGTCCAACCCCAAATTGCCCCTCTCGCAGCTTATCATCGTCTCGTTGAATCTTCTTGGAAAATATTTTTTTTTTTAATTTTTGTCCGTTGTGTCTTTGTCTGGATGTATGTTCCGGATAGTTTATAACCTAAAAGGGTACTTTTAATCCCAGTAGTACGTTCCAGTGTAATATTTTCCGACATATATGCAGGCGAAGCCGCGGGTAAGAGGCTTTAAATGCGAAAATAACTGTCTGTTTTATATCGGTTTTCCCGTCTAAACCACTGGACCGATCGATATGAACCTGAAGACAAAGCTACTTTTAATCATATATATTTTGATATAAAAAAATTATATACAAACCACGGCATAAGGGGGAGCAGGTGGTGTAAAATACATTACAAAGCTAAGTAAATACTTGCAAAAGCAACTCTTTATAATAAAACAAATTACTTTAGTTCCAAATTTAAATTAACTTATGCGTCGAATGAAAAAGTTATTTAATTGAATATCAACATATTATATAGCAGTGGTGGCCCAGTGGTAACGGTCCCGACTTACGAGTTGTAGGTCGTGAGTTCGAACCCAAGCAGGCGCTTTACTTTGTGTAAATAATTTTATCACCACTGCTCTCAAAACGGTGAAGGAAAACATCGTGAGGAAACCGGCATGTCCTAGAACCAAAAATTCGAAGACATGTGACATCTACCAACCCGCACTGAGCCCGCGTGGTGGATTACGGCTCACTACCTCTCATAGAGAGGAGGCCTGTGTCCCAGCAGTGGGAACGTTATAGGCTGATTATGCTTATGCTATGCAACATATTATTAATTTTTGATTTTACGTTGTGATAGAGCAAAACTGGCCTTTCTCGTTGCACTTCTTACATTTATAATTTGCAAACCGACACAGCACTGATGTGTGGATTTTGTACCCAGACCAGTGTCTGGGTACAAAATCCACACATCAGTCACACTACACTTTATCACTGGTTCCGTATTTCTTTTCCATCTTGAAAAGTTGGTCATCGAAACCGCGAGCGGCAAAACTTTTTACTTGCTGCTTGATTTTGTTGACCTAATATATGATACTTACGGTTCCACAAAAAAATCAGACAAACTCACAAAATTTAAATACACAATGCCCTTGCCATGCTGAGTAGTCATTTTGATAAGGTTTTTTCCCTCAAATTACATTAAAACAGAGGTAAATTAATCTAATCTGCTGATAAGACACACTTACTTACTACGTTTTGAACGATTATCCAATAAAGATTGATTGTTTATTTTGACTAACTGAAGATTTTCTAAAAGTTGTCACAGTTTATCTATCCGATAGGTCTTTAATTTATAATGAATTCGATTCTCCCGATTTAAAAAAACTAATCAAATTTTATAATATGTAACTGCTACTATCAGTTAAAATTCCGGAAGTAATAAAATTGTTTTCTTCCAACTATGCTTTAATTTCATCACAATCACACTAAAAACTCAGTACAAAGCGAGTCTTTAATGCTCTAGCTAGAGCAATAAAAATGTATGAAATTTCATTATTGCACAGTTTTTTTTAATCGCACCAAAAGGTGCCAATCTCAATGGATTAGCTCCATTCAGCCAACCGATATCAATACTTTTTTTTTACGTACGTATTATTCGTTTCTATCCTACTTGTTCCAAATTTAAATATAAATTTGCCCAACAAAACTCTTAACCTTACGTTTAATAATTGCTCAAGTATAACTTTTAATTTCAATAATTAAACTTCTATTTTGACTGTTTGATATGAGTTTCATTTATCTACTATTCCTATAGGTAATAGTTGAAAGAAAAGCAGATTATGCACCTCGCCTTAAGTAATTTATATTGCCCTCGTGCCTGTTAGATTATTACTTTGTGCTCGATGCAATAATCTACTATTATTTAACTCAAAAACTCCAAACTTGTGTAAAGACGCTCTGAAATAATGAAAACTTAGCACCTACCTGAAGTTACTCGATTAGTTTTCTGATAAAACAATTCTTTCAGGAACGTCTGATGATGAGTATATTACCAGAGCACATAGTATCCAAAGTGCGCCAAGACATCAGAAATATGTTCATGGGACTCGAAACGCGTTCCATAAGTAGCAATTTGAGATCTTTCAAGTAAGTTGAAATGACATAAACATGAACGGAAATATGCAGCGTTTTTTTTCCGGCCAGATATGAAACTTACAGAATGTGGGGCCACAACAAGGATGAATGAAAGGCAATTGTGTGGTATTTCACGAATAGATAGAATAAGAAATGAGTATACACGATGGTTGGGACATCGACACACAACCTGTTACCATAGATTCAGTAGAGTACCTGGTTTTGGAAGAAGTTTATCATAGGTAAAGGTATTGCGCTTTTGTAGGAAAGAGCAGATTTAAAAAAAAATAAAAGACAAAATATTTCAAAGCAAGGAGGTACTGAATGTGGTAAAAAGGTTGTGGATCTATGTGCCTGCCAAATCGTATGGGCTCCTATACTTTCCTTTACTTTCTTTTCTCACAACATTTTCATCTCGGTTTGAGTACGAATGTTGATGGACATTAGAGTAGGGGTAAGACCAAAGCAAGGATGGATGGACTGTGTGAATGATGATATGGTGAGAAAGGGGGGGACAACCGAGATAACAAATAATAGACAGTCAGTCAAGCATCCCCGATCACATAGTGTCAGTCGCCGACACGACGGCCGCAATCGACTCGTTTACTGAGCACGTTCAATCCGTTTTGACGGATTGTTCACGGGAAGTTCCGGTGATGGAAGACCATCGCTGGAAACTACCTACTGACGTACGTGACTTGATAACCGAGAAGAATGCGGCTATTCGTGCCTTTTTTTTTTTTTTTTTTTTTGGGTGGGAAATCATCAAATGACTTCTCCCGCTCTGGGTGGAGCGGGAGGTCGTGTCAGACTTTTACTGACTAAAACCCACCCGTGTTCCTTCAGTTGCCTGTGCCAGGGCCACGGTTTTCTCTGTAGAATAACCCGCGACCCTGAGGCATCGGCCCTATCGGACCCCGTCACTATGTGCTGACATCTCTTTGAGGCGCGCGTGGAACACAACGCGCCGTCGACCCGGGCCTGGTCCTTACCGGACGGCGAGCTACCCATTACTCGCCGTCCGCAAGCCCGCGCCTACGGTGGCCGGGAATCTGCAGGCGACTCCCGACGCCCAGGGCGTCTCCTGCGGCGGCCAGTGGGGGCATGAGGGCGCAAGGCTCTCTCCCTCACCCGCTCCGCCTCCTCCTTCGCGAGCATTACTGCTTCGCAGAAGGAGGTGACGGCTTGCCATTCCCTCTCGCTCCGTACCATAGCCTGGACCAGGGCCGGACGCGAGAGATCGCCGCCGCCAATCGCCTCCGCGAGGACACTGCGGTGCTCCGCCCAAGCTGGGCATACCTCCACCGTATGCTCCACCGTGTCCTCCGGGCGATCCACACAATGGTGACACCCGGGCGTTTCCTCCCGCCTTATACGAAACAGGAACCTCCCGAAACAACCGTGTCCGGTGAGGACCTGTGTCAGGCGGAAGGTGAGGACGCCGTGGCGCCTCTCCAACCACTCCTCAAAGAGGGGACTTACCGCCGCTATTGTGGCGTGCCCAGGCTATTCGTGCCTACGACTCCTTCCCTTGTGACGCGAACAAAGCCCACATGCGCCATTTACAGCGTGCTGTAAAGAAACGCATAGGGGAGGTTCGCTCAGAGGGTTGGAACAAGATGCTCAGTGAGCTCGAGCCCACTCACCAAGCCTTCTGGCACCTTCAGAGGAAGTTGCGTTCCTCAGAGGAGGTCTCTATGCCTCCCCTCATCCGCCCCGACAAGAGCGTCGCTTTCAACAGCACCGACAAGGCCGAATGCCTTGCCGACAGCCTAGAGTCCACCGTCATCGGTATCCCAAAGCCAGGCAAGGCAAAGTCTGAGCCCTCCAGCTACCGCCCTATTAGCTTACTCAATGTTCTCGGCAAAATCTACGAGAGACTTATTTATAAGCGTCTCAAAGACTACGCCGAAGCAAAGAGCCTCATTCCCAACGAGCAGTTCGGTTTCCGTCCCCAACACTCGAGTATCCACCAGGTCCACCGAATAGTAGAGCACTTATGCGCTGGTCTGCAGCGTAACGCGACGACGGGTGTGCTATTCTTCTACATAGCGAAAGCCTTCGACAAAGTCTGGCACAACGGCTTGATATACAAGCTTTACCAACTAGGAGTGCCAGATCGTCTCGTGCTCATCTTACGAGACTTTTTGTCGAATCGCACCTTCCGCTATCGCATCGAGGGTGCACTCTCGTCCCCTCACCCTATTCGCGCCGGTGTCCCTCAGGGTTCCGTTATATCTCCTCTAGTCTTCACGCTGTTTACTAGCGATATCCCACAGAGTAAAAAGGCTCAGTTGGCTCTCTTCGCCGACGACACTGCCGTTTACTATACCGGTCATTGTCCCAACGCTATAGCTCGTACTCTCCAAACCTCCGCAAACGTCTTAGGCGCTTGGTTCCGGAAATGGAGAATCGAGGTCAACCCCGATAAGAGTCAGGCGGTTCTCTTCTCGAGACGTCGTCGAGTCCCACCCCCCCTTCCCAGCCCGATCACTATGTACGGCAAGCCAATCCCTTGGGAGAAGCAAGCCAAATACCTAGGCGTGATCCTTGATCAAAACTTAACGTTTAAACAGCACATTAAGGCTGTTCGCGCGCGCGCCGCTTTCGCTCTTGGTAGACTCCACTTTATTCTGACAGCCCGTTGCAAACTGTCATTTAAATGCAAGCTGCGCATCTATACCGCAGTCATCCGTCCCATCATGACCTATGCCAGCGTTGTATTCGCGCACGCTCACCCACGTCATCTCCATAAGATGCAGACCCTCCAGAACCGTTTCCTTAGAAAGGTCACGGGTGCCCCCTACTATGTCCGAAATATAGATCTCCACGTAGACCTAAAAATGCCTACCATAAACCAGTTCATGAAACGCTTATCGAAGCGTTTCTTGGACTGTGGCATAAAACACTCCAACCCCTTGATCTCAGCGGCCGCCCGCTACACTCCCTCCCGTATTAGTAGTATTCGCCGACCAAGGCATAGCTTAATCGCCCCCGACGACGCCACAACCCTCCTCCAGGAGAGTAGTAAGGCCACCAGCACGCTTCATAAGCCCAAAACCCGATCGCCGTCCTACCGTCCTCGCCGCCGAGGCCCGCCGCGACGCCCAAATCTACGCCCCTCCCGACCCTTGCTCGAGCCAGCCCGCGCCGCTGAGCCTGTAGCTTTAAATTCGTCCCTAATTAATATCAATCCTGATCCAGCTAGTCCCTTGCTGCCCTCTTCCAGCGACGCCCTAAGCCGAGGTCCGTACCCCACAGGGGGTGCCCTTAGCGTTGTCGCTTAGTTTTAGTTAGTATTTAAGTTTAAGTCCTGGCTGGAGGCCTTAATTTATTAGGGCAACCACAGGCAAGTCCGTCTAAGCAGACGACAACCTCATAGGTTGACCTGCGAGATGCCATTTATAAAAATAAAAATAAAAACAGTCAGTCAAGATCAGTTGCGCCGACCTACTTGGGGTCGGCGCAACTGATCTTCTTCTTCCAATTTGGCAGAGAGAAGAGCAAGACAATGACAATGATGATTCAGCACTTTCAGTTACTATTGAGCCATCAAGGCACGAACTCCATAATTCACCGTGCTTTTCTGGTCTGTTTTGTACCCCCTAGCCCTATTTAGGTAGTCTAGACTACCTAAGAGAGCCCAATAAGAGATACGATTTACGAACATCTTTGAAAGCCTGCATTTTTGAGGGTCAATAACATAAATAATTCATAAATATAGTTATCGGTCGTTTACAGCCAGCTTTACGTAGAAGAACACGATAATGTGAGCATTCTATATGCGGATGTGGTGAACTATACGATGATATCAACCACTTTGTCACCAATGAGGATGGTGGAACTACTGAACGAGCTGTTCGGGAGATTTGATGAAGCTTCTGAGGTTCGTCTTTTAGTTTTTAAATAGTTTTAGTGCTACTGTTGAATAGAAGGGAACGTCAGTAATGGCATCTAGTACAATAGTTACGTGGAAGATGAACGATTGCCCCTGGTAACGTCTGCTAACTACAGAGTAGTGTTAAAGAGGAATCCAATATTGTTGATGTGAGATAGGGCTGTTTTAAAAACTTATGACAAACCACAATTTTTTTCAATATCTTGAAGTCATTTCGTTAGTGACAACGAAGATTTAAATGACGATTTCTTTCAGGAGCATGATGTGTTAAGAATAAAATTTTTGGGAGATTGTTACTACTGCGTCAGCGGTATACCAAAGCCTAGTGCCCAGCATGCTAAGAATTGTGTAGACCTTGGCCTGGAGATGATCCACATTATTAAAGACGTCAGGTTTGAATACATTTTGCTTTAGGATTCCAACAGGGTTTTACACTAATAGATGGCTTACAAATACAGCAGTCTAAACTTGATTCACCAACCCAAAGGCGCTCCGTCACAGGGAACATTCGCCTATAATGTAATAATCCAAGATTCCACAGTAACAGACACAGAACATTAGACTGCGCAGGATGTCCATTGCTCGGTAGTTTAGAGAGATTATTGAAACCAGCAGGATAGCTTAAAACATATAATTAAATAGGTATAGGTAACATATTATGGCTAGGTCGCAGGTAAAGGTTACATTGCAGCTCCCGGTGAGGGATAGCCTGTGATCACTATATTCGTTCAAGACGAGGCCAACGAACAGGTCACTGCGGTTGTATCTTTCATAAATCAATCTGTTGTAGGTAGATCGGAATTTAAAATGTTTTATTGCTCATAAGTTCAACAATTGAAAGTACCGACAGAGTCATTACATATGTTTACAGATAAGATAGACAATCATTTTGTGTTTGCTTAAATCTGTTAATACTTTTGCTAGTTATGACTTTTATCGTCAGCATTCAGGGAAGCCGGTGGTGTGGCTTTACAATTTGTTATCAAAGATAATGTTACTTTTAAAATAAATACTCTTCATCAATTTATTTGATGATGACCAATTGAATTAATGGATTTAAAGAATTATTCGGAACTCACAAAGTTATCTAGTCACAAAGGTATCATACATAACAGACAGGGTCTTTGTTTGACAATAGACATAAAAGAAATGTCACAGGTGACTTGTTGTCAAGGTGGTCGAAATTATTAGGTTTGAGACAAAAACTAAACTGTGAACGTATTTTGCAGAGAAAAGCGATCGCTGAACATTGACATGAGGATAGGCGTTCACTCAGGGAAGATCCTTAGTGGCTTAATTGGTATCAGAAAATGGCAATACGACATTTGGTCGAAAGATGTTACAATAGCTAACAAAATGGAATCCACTGGTAAATCGGGGTATGTCAAACCATTGTTTTCATGTTTTACAGATCTATGGTAAATCCTGTTTTTTGTAAATTATCTAGTGGAGTCAAATTAAATTTCTGTAACATGAATTGTTAGTCCAAAAGATTAAAGTCGTCCACAAAATCGTAAACAGCAAAATCAATAAACGTGACGTTAATACGCCAGATAACAGGTTTGCACTACAGACTACATAGAGATACTATGGAAAAAGATGCACATGTTATTTTTGCAATAATGACGTAAAACCTCTTTTACAGAAAAGTTCACGTGACTAAACAAACTCTCGAATTACTTCTGGAACACGCCAGAGAATATATTATTGAGCCTAACTTTGAATCTCAAAATGATCCTTTTATTGCTAAAAATAAATTGGAAACATATCTACTGTCGAGACCAGCAAGGGTAAATATTGATGAAACTACAAATATACGACATATTGCATAATAATAAAAGAGACCACGTGTTTAAAAGAATATAGACTATATCTTTCCAGGCTCTCGAATACAAACCATTTCGGCGAGCATCAGTCGGCTTCAACAAAATAATAACAAAAACCAATACTTCTACTAGAGTAAGTCCGATTCATGCATATATTTATAAAAGACATTATCATTCAATAATTTGCTATAATATTTATGTATTTCTAGTAGCGAGCGGAAAATAGACCCACAAATAACTTCCGAAGAACCACGACATTTATGGATGAAAATTTGGTGGAATACCAGCAAATGTTGAAAGCCGCTGACGCCCAAATGGCAAAGGAAATTGAAGATATGACAAACGGCAAGTAAGTTCAAATCCATTTCAGCTGAGAGTTAGTCGTAGCTATCAATAAACTGTGAGATATAACCTACCAACTTATATTAAACATAAATAAGAGGCTTTTACTTGTCTACCAAAAATCAAAAACAAAAGAAATTATTTCAGAGAACATTTCCGAAATGAATCTAAGCTGAACAGATTCACATTGATGTTCAAGAACTGTCAAATGGAGAAGACATTCTTGTTGCTGCCAGACCCACTGTTCAAGTATTACATCACATGCTGCCTGATCATCTTCTCACTGATGTTGTTGATTAACGGACTGACTACGATGTGGTAAGTCACTAAAGCTAGCTATAACCTGAATATCTTCAAGGCGAGAGTGAATAGGTTACTTCTAAGTAAGCGTGCTTTACAGTCGACCACATAGATATAATCGATCATCGCTAACCATCAGCTGAAATAGTGGTCAATCGCGCGCCTAACAATTTAAAAAAAAAATTTGGAAATGGCATGATTGGTCCCCATGGATTAAGCATCATATTCATTGTGTGTTTGTCTTTTTAGGTTTGATGGCTTTGCATGGTACGCATTGACGCTACTTGGTGCTCTTCTACTTGCACTGATCATATTGCAGCCCTTCACTTGGTTCCAATTTATTTGGACCAAATATAAAGGCTATGAAGAACCGCGAAATAAATGCCTGAGATGGATCTACGATATTTCTGCTAAAATTATTAGATCAGCTATCATAAGGACTGCCTTATACCTAATAATAAGTATTGGACTCGCTGCGAGTTCTGTGGTGAATGTAATCGCTTGTAGAGAAGTACGGGTGCCTGAAGGTGAAACTGTGCTATCTAACTGCATATCGTCGTGGGTAATCACATTTCTGAATTTTCTTCTATTCTTAATTATTGTTTCTTCAGTGTGTTTCACATTAAACTTTTCTTTCCAGCATGTGACTCAATGTTGGGGTTTGGCCTTGCTGTTGAATTTTCTGTTCAGCAGGGTTTTCTTTATCTTTAAATGGATCGTCGCTGGCGGCATGACATTCTTCTACTTATGGATCGTTTGGGAGATTAAAGCGTCGCTCTTTATGGGCGACGTGACTTGGAATGTTGGATTAGATCCCAGAATATCTCACACTTTAGCTGTCATCGCCATAACTGTAACTTTGTACTGGATTGATAGAACTACAGAGTACAGGAACAGATTAGACCACTTGTGGCAATTACAGTTGAGTGAAGAGCAAACAGAGGCAGAGACCATGTTGAAAGTAAATAATATGCTTCTTGAAAACATTTTACCGGCTCATGTAGGTGCGTATATATGGAAATAGATAGAAATAAAATAGATGTAGAGTTTTTAAGTCACCTCGTCTTGGCATTGCATAATATGCATAATCAGCCTATTATGTTCCCACTGCTGGGACACAGGCCTGGGCCGTAATCCACCACGCGGGCCCAGTGCGGGTTGGTAGATGTCACATGTCCTCGAATTTTTGGTTCTAAGACATGCCGGTTTCCTCACGATGTTTTCCTTCACCGTTTTGAGAGCAGTGGTGATGAAATAATTTAAACAAAGTAAAGCGCCTGGATGGGTTCGAACCTACGGACCTACAACTCGTAAGTCGCGGCCGTTACCACTGAGCCACCACTGCTCACTGCGCACTGCGTCTTGGCATTGATTGGAAGTAATCAAATTTTATTTTATTTTCAGTCCAAGTATATTTGAACTTGAACAGATCTTTAGATGAATTGTATAACGAAAAGTATGACAACGTAGCAGTGATGTTTGCATCTTTGACTGATTATAAACTTGGCGTAGAAGGCGACGCTGACATGAGTGACAAATTCCTCTTGAGCATACTGGATGAAATTATATCAGATTTTGATAGAGTATGTAATTAAATGCATGAATTTCTAGAACCATTTTTTGTGTTTTAATTTACCCATTTTGAAATGACATAATTTCTGTTTAGTTGTTGCTTGCGGGAACTTCAGATTACAAGGTGGAGAAGATAAAACTGGCTGGTTGGACCTACATGGCTGCTTGTGGCTTGGACCCAAGTAGGAGAGAATCGACGGACTCCATATCCGACGTCTGTATTCGACAGAACCGTCCATATGGTCGGGCCGTAGTGCTGACTATGGTAGAATTTGCTGCGGCTATGATGATGCAGGTTCAGAACTTCAACCGAGGCTCGTTCCAGAACTTAAACTTGCGTATTGGTGAGTTTTAGCATATACATTCTGTCATTTTTTTTTTTTTTTAACAACTTTTTTCCATTTTGGCGTGGAGGTTGAGTTTCATCTGATAATTAGATTAAATACAGTGTTGTTTTTAGTTAGATCATTCCTAGTGTGTGTTGTGACTTTCATAATGAACAAAAACATCGAACAAAGAGTTTGTCTTTAGTTTTGCATAGCCAGTTTTTATTTTGCTTCGCCGACGGAATTTCTGTCGTCACTGAAAATTTTCCGACTTTATCGAAAACACGTACTTATGAGTGGTACAAAGCGTTCAATAGCCGTCGAGATGTGATCAAAGATTTGCCTCCCTCTGGTAGGCCATCAACGTCTTCCACTGAAGTTAACATCGCAAAAGTGATGGAAATTGTGACTGAAAATCAATGAGGATTTTCAGTCTTCAAGTTTGAGAGAGATAGCCGCTTAACTTTCTGTATCTCATGAGTCGATCCATACCATTTTAAATAATCACTTGGGTATGATACATGTTGCCGCTCGGCTAGATCCAAAATACCTGAATTTTCTCCAAAAACTCAATCACATAAGTCGCTGAGGACATGTTTAGAACGAGACAATTCCGACCCAACATTAATGAAACGCATTGTTACTGGTGACGAGACGTCGGCTTACGAGTTTGACATGCAAACTAGTCAACAAGCTTCAAAGTGGCGTCTTCCAACTGAACCGAAACCGAAAAAAACACACCAAAGTCGGTCAAAAGTCAAAGGCATGTTGACTGTTTTCTTTGACTATCGAGGTGTTGTGCACTGGGAATTCTTGCTGGAAGGTGAAACGGTAAATAAAGAATATTATTTGAGCGTTATGCGGCGTTAAAGAGAGCAAATTCGACGAAAAAGGCCAGATTTGTGGAAAGAAAATTCTTGGATTTTGCATCACGATAATGCGCCTTCGCACAAGGCCATCATCTTGATCGAATTTTTGACAAAAACCCAACAAGTACCATCGAGCAAGCACCTTATTCAGCAGATATGTCTCCAGCCGACTTCTTTCTTTTCTCTAAACTCAAATTACCACTTTATGACACCCATTTTCATTCGGTAGAAGACCAAAGGAGCATTCGCGGCGAGAACTGAACTCAAATCCGGAAAAAGCGTTTTTTTTTATGATTGGATTACTCGTTGGCGTAAGTGTGTCGTTTCTGAAGGAGTTTAATTAAGGCGATATCATAAATTTGGATGAATAACTAACAGTTTGTGTATTATTGATCTTTTCCCGGTTCTTTCTTGACAAAGTAGTAGGGAATGCCTTCTGAGTTGGTAATTATTAAACTTAACGGACAAAACTGCTTACCTATTTATGGGTGCACTGCACCTATTTATAGGCCTGTTTAAATGATTATACAATTACGTTTATAGGAATATCAAATGGTGAGGTAGCAGCTGGTGTGGTGGGGTCACAGAAGCCATTGTACGACATTTGGGGACATGCAGTAAATATGGCGTCACGAATGGACTCCACTGGCGAATCTGGAAAAATACAGGTAAGCAACTACGATCCACTTCACTAAATGTATGTTTCTTTTTATAAGTTCTAAAGAACTTTGTGGCCATTGAAAAAATCTGATCTCAAATAATTTTCCAAATTATCGTTCAGGAACTTTCTATCTATAACTGCACTAACGTGTTTCCAACCAGGTGACAGAAAACACAGCCATAATATTGGACGAGTGTGGCATCCTTACGACTTGTCGAGGCGAAACCTTCGTGAAAGGGGCTGGCTACGTCAAAACCTACTTTGTTCCCCTCGACGAGAACTTCAACCTCATCAAGAAGAAGAACAGCATGGACTTCTACAGAATCGAAGACAGGAGTCGGTACTTCGCTGTGAGGGCTAGCAAATTCAGCAATAATTCTGGCAGTTCTAGTGTTTATGGGTACTCCACTTTCGATATAAGGAGGTTGTCGTTCAATAGTTCAGCGACTGATGACAGTTTGGATACTGAACATGCGAGAACTGCTACACCGGTGGATGACCAGTTGGACGATCCAGGAGATACTCCGTTAGATATGGAAAGTATGGATGATGTAGATGTTACTAGTGTATCAACTGAAAGCGGAGTCAAAGAGACTCGTTGCTGACGAATAAGTTCAATTTAGATTTTTAAGATGGTTGTTTAGAGTTAGCTAGTTGGCCAAAACTCTGTTTCTCATACAAAATTTTGACGGTAATGGAGAATATTTTTTTGTTTTAAGTTAATATTTTAACACCTGTAGTTTCTTATAATTTAATGTGAGTTTTCTTTAATTCGTCGTTATTTTTAATAATCAAACAAACAACGGTATTATGTATTTAGGTTAAGATGTTGTCCAATTGTAAATATTTATTCTGATAATTTGATCAAACGACAAAGAAATTCATTTAACAATTGATTTTAACTTAGTGCATTTTTTGTAAAAAAAAAACTGATCGAAAGTCAATTAAACATTGTTAATTTACTATTTAAACAGGATAAAAGGACACGCCCTGAAATAATAATGTACAGCCCGATGTAAACTTTTGGCCGCTCTGAACACGAGGCGAGTAGCTTCGCAGTAACAAATTTGTGTGTCCGGGGGGTGAGGGGTTTGGTACTGCGCAGCGAGTAGCCCACTTCGGAACCGCCATACAGTTTGAAGCTTAGGTAAACCTATATAGAATAAGTATTTGTTTCAAAAGGACTGACACATCTATTTTGTTAACTTGTGTATGTTATAGAAAAACAATAACATTTATTTAAGGTACCTACGATTTACACACTTTGCAACCACCAACTGCCACTAAATTACCTCAATAAATAAATTATAAACATAGTATTATGATTGATCAAAGTATTTCAATAACCTAGTCTTATCTTATCGGTTAATTACATAAATCTCATCACCGTCTGTGGACATATTTTTATTCTACTTAACCAAAAATTACTGTCCATGTTCAATGAAGTCAATGTATGATTAATTAACAACATGTGTAATTAAGTAGGTACAGTAATTATCAGAAAATTAAGCTACTACAGAGCCTGATAGCCCAGATTAGGGAAACCAAAATAAATACGAATAATAGAAACATGAAAAAAAGGAAATAATTTTTTTATAAAGTAGGTACTGTGTATCCTTTTAATTATAATATCTGGCATAGAGAGAAATACATATTATATTGGAGATTTGGGCATACAATATCGGTAACTGACGTGTTTCAATACCTTTCAAGTAATATGCATACCTAACGACAAAAATATCATGAAGTGTTGAATCCGTACAAGTGACAGAGAACGGAACCAACATTCGGAGGAAAACACAAAATAAATATGTTTTAAAGTTCATCTTTTTTATTTTTATGTTCCTCAGATAATTTGTTTGGACTGAATGCAATAGTCCGTGACACATTTAAGTCGAAGGTTAAAATAGCGAATTTATTGAAAGAAAGATAAGAATTTCCGTTCGGGACAAAACATTGCGATTCAATCATAAAAATGGATTACCTTTTCTTCTTATCCTAGTGAAGTAGAGTTTTAGTAAAGCCGTATATTTTAGTTTGTCGATAAGTGCTTCAAGGTTTGATTTTTATTGTTGTTTTTGTTGGTGTTGTTTTTATTCTACCCTATGAGTCATTCAAATGATGTGACCTCCATTAGACAGTAAACTAACACCTTTAAAACTGAGAAAAGCGAATGAAAATCATGGGAGTTACTGTTGCACTACCTACGAATTTAAGGTACAAAATCATCAAGAGGTAATTTGCTTTTTTTCGATTGGATGTCTACATACTTACTTGGAAAGTACCTACGTTTCTAATACCTAACTACCCTCACAACAAAATGTTGCGCTTACCTGAAAAAAAACAGTGCAGATTAGCGGCATAGGGCTTCGTTCTAGAGCCCGCAAGCTACCTACTTAGCGGCCACCCGCCCCAGTGTCCACCCACCATTTTCATGGATACCTCGTCATTCTACAATACCAAGACGTGTTTTATTAACTAAAAGGCAGGCAAACAGCTGGTGTGGTTTTCCAGTCGGATTTCCAAATTTTGGTAAGCATTTTTTTTTTTCAATAAATGTGTTGTCTTTTAAAAGCCGCTACTGTGCAGAAGTTTGATTTTGCTGTGCCTAAATGCTCTTTCTGACCGTGTAGGTCAGAAAGAGCATTTAGGCACCGACTTACACCTCGTAAATTTCTTCAATCTTTTTTCTTAGTTTGAATAGCGCCACGTTGGTCTTTTTTGTAACTTCATCAACCTGATAAGAGCTTCATCAACCTGATAAGAGCTTCATCAGTCGCGGTCTTGACATGTTACTCTTATACGAGTATGGCGACGGAAACGTCAAGAAGATGTGTAGACTGATATTTATTTGAATACCTAATGCTTATGTATATTGTTGGATAGGTCTTACTACAAATTGTCGAATTGAAGTAAGACACATTTGCGTAAGCACTGATTCTTTAAACCTACCACAGAAATAATTCACTTTTAGTTTTCTATTATTTTCCAGTTATACAACGATAACAATATGGCAGAAGAACCAGAATGCCAACTGCGTCGTCGGAAGGTGTCTGGCAATCTGCCGCTGAATCTCGACGAGGAGTATCTGGTCAGCGATGGTGACCCTGCCCAGGGAACGCCGTCTCCTAGCAACATCAGGCGCTTGGCTCACCACAAACAGAAGTCATCGTCTTCCGCGCTCCTTGACTTTAAGAATAAGCAGCAGTCTTTTGATATACAGGTCAGTGAACGTACCAATATAGGTTTCATGATATATTTTGTGTTACGTTAAGTTACAGCCTCTGGCTTGGTGGAGCGAAGATCTTCACAAGGTGGCCGGCAGTAGGAGAACGAAACTAGTCGAGGATCCAGTTAAATAGCGTCCGATTGGAGAGCCCTATGCCCAGCAGACTATAAGCTGATGATGGCAATCTTTTATTAGTTTCCACCTAAGGTATAAGGTATTCGATGCTTATTGAAGTTTGAAGCTCAAAGAGATGTACCATATATTATAATATTCTCTGATGAATTCAGAAACGGCAGCTTCTTTCAATAGGTGTTTTTACAAACGTCGTCAGTCACCATAGTTGGTGATTAATACAGGTTTAGCTGTGGTTACCACTATATTTACCTCACTTTCGTGACGGTTAATTAACCGTTTTGACTATTTCGCTATGACTTGGAATATTTTGTTAAAACAAGGTTTTTAAACAGCTGAAGACAAAAAGATCACATAGTGTCATATCTGTCATATCAATTCAATGACCAAGTAATTCTAGCAATGATTATTAATTTTTCTTTGTTTTTCCAGGTGGAAGAGTGCGAAGAAGTAGAAATCATAATTGATAGTGATGATGGTGAGGAGGACATCCCTGAAGAGGGTGAAGAAGACGAACGTTCCGTCACTCCGACGCCTATACAAGACTTCGGTGCCAACACCGTCTATACTGAATCATGTAAGTTGTTTGAAGTTTACCTAGTCATCGTCTATTAAGACGACCGTCCACTGCTACACATTAGCTGGTGCGGTTCATTAATTGTTCATTCGTGCGTAGCGTGGCTCCGGCCAGAGAGTAGACGACCCTTTCGAAAATTCCTTGTTCCGACACCCATGGAATACAACAATGAGCCTACACCAGACTGAAAAACCTCTCAAGAGAATAACATTAAAATCTAAAAAACACGTTTACCTTCTCGAAAAGTTAAAACTGGCAGTACAATTGGGGCCTGTCAAAATCTCAGCTTCCTCGAAGAAAAACTAGGGCAAAAAAACAGGTGACGACTGGGTCAAGCGAAGGTCACTTGGGCCTAATTGAATTTGAATGTTACCCACCCAAGGCTAGGTTTAGCCGTAATCCTATTATGCAGTCTGTCTCTGGAATGGTATATGTGTCATAACAGTACTTCGATGGTATGATAATAGTAGTAGGTATTCAGGATTAATTATTTGCTTTTGGAGTTCTTTGATCCCTTCTATACTTTAAAAGATTTTTTTCAGTGTAAATGAACTAATTGTACCTGTACCAAAATTTGCATGTCATTATGTTATGATTAAATATGCCAAGCTACTGTTCTACTACCATTTTAACAACTGTGTTACCATATTTATCTGCAAATAAATCTTTGACTTTGACTTTAACGCATCAGTTTTATTATGAGCTCTTTCCTACAACGGTAACGTTAGCACGTGAGCATGTTACTCTTAGATCTATCGATCGATCGAGATGTTTTGTTGCTCTTAGATCTTATCATCTCAAGTGATTTGCGGCTTTTACACGAATACCTTTATTTTTATTTTATTAGCCTTTCAAAAACAATTTCATCCTCATTACATTAGGTCGGCGACGCCGGCCAACGACTTCAGCATTACGATGGAAAACAGACATATTAGTATCCCTGACTACCTGTCATTATCGTAATGCTTGAAGATGCCTTTATCCAGCTGTGGACGTATATCGGCTAAAGGTGATGATGAAGCAATACTTCTAATCCAACTTAAAGTTATTGAATGCCATAATTAGATTGAAAAGGCAAACCTCAGACAGAAACTCATTCTGTAGGTAATACCGTCATAAAGCAGCAATAAGATGCCATAACGATGCACATAAAAACATGAATCTGTTTGTAAAATACAGTGATATCCATATTACTTATACTAGGGTCAAACACAAAGTGGTCCATACAAACAGGCTCATGAAAATAGGTGTCTCGTTTACGTAATACGTTTAATGTATGCGTTTTTGTTTTAAGTTCCTAGCCACATTCTTCGAACTAAGCCATAACAAATTCAAATCTTTTATAAAGCGGAAACTATGCCAGAAACCTGTTATAACTGTCAAAGAATATTATTGAAGACAAACAGGCTTGGGATTGAACTGCTCCAATTAATTGCCAGTGTAATATTTATTTTTTATTTTAGTCCTATACACATTATGATAATTTTTGTAATTATTGTGAATGTGAGGACTATCTGGGTCATTGTTTCAGTTTTAATCATGGTCTGGCTGTCTGGCAGTTTCAGTAGTTTATGCAGCCTACCCAAATGGCCTTTCTTTGGTACTGTTCGTCGAATCGTTGAGCTCATTATGTTCCGAGTTGAACTGAACGGTTACTGACAAATGCGTGCACTGACTGGACAAGTCCACTAAATTTTTCCTCCATAGATCATTTCAGACATTAATCTACTAGGTCCTTAAATCTCTATGTCCGGACTTTTACTCGTATATAATGATTGTCATTGATGAATTTGATATATATGTACATTGACATGTATTCACTTTGTGAAGAATATTTTTTTTAATTTTTTTTTTGTGAATTTGTGTTTTTTTTTATTTAGTGGGTCATTGCTTTTTTTTACTGAGTTTCAGCTTCAGTTATTTATGCGGCCTGCCCAAATGTTCATTCCTTTATATAAGGGTTGTAACGGAACTCCGCCTCCGCCTCCGTTACTGCCTTCGCAAAATTTATGCGGAGTTTTAACGGAAGTTTATTTACCATTACACCCTTAAATGCATAGCGTATCAAAAATGAAACACTAATTTCAAACCCTACTGCCAGCTACAAATTTTACTTACGTCAAACTTGGCCGTATGTTTTGAAGTTTCCATAACCTGTACTTACGGGTGAATTAAAAAAAAATAACAGCTTTCAAAATACGCACGAACAAAACTGACAGTTTTTTACCAACGGACGATTTTGGCGCGAACGGTGATTGTTTACATTTTTGAGTGACGATAAAAATAAGTTTGAGTGAAGTTTTCTCTTTATAAAAAATATATTGTATTGGTGAGTAGTAATATTTCGTGTTTATAATTGTTCATTTTATTATTATGCTTGAATTTGGCTGTTTTCGTCTAATAATTCATGTGTATCAAAAATGATACAGTATGCAGTAACGACAGAAAAAATATGTTTATTCTAAGCGGTAATTTTTTGGTGGTTGGGTATTTGTGCATGTATTTTAGTTGCTTTTTACAGCGATGGCTGCAATACGTTGCAAGGACAATGTTATAGAGGATATTCTTCGAAGATTGGAAGACGGTGAGTTATCGGAGGATGATAACTAATGAGACGAGTTAGACTTCTACTCTTCAAGAGAAGAACTACTTCAGGTGCTAGGAGATGACCTGCCCGATGCCAATATTAGTACTAACGTAAATAACTAGAATCCTCATAATATATATAATAATGATACCTGAGCATATGATGACCTGCAGGGCTATGATGAAAATGTATCAAATTACGAGGGAATGGAAGTAACTGCATCAGCGGAAAAGATAATAAACAGGTAATACTTCATTCGACGTATGTTGGAACTGAACCTTCTAAAACTATTGAGAGATACGATAAGAAAGAGAACACAAGGTTGTCTATTTCCTGTCCTAAAGTTAAAAAAGAATGCAATGCTCATAGGGGTGGGGTCGACCTACTGGACAGCTTTTTAGGTCGATACCGCATCCAAATGAAGACAAGACTAGATAGTGGTAAATAAGATTTTTTTATCACCTCTTGGATATTACCATGAAAAATGCTTGGGTCCTATCCTATATCAAAAAGTCCATAAACAAAAGGGAGTGAATCCTAAAAGCCTTATGGTAGCAGAACTTCGCGCTGACTTGACCAAGCACAAGTCTTGAAGAAGAAATCTGTAAGAAGAAGATAAATACCAGCTTACCCGCTATGCGTACTAAAAACGCTGGTCTTGATGAAGTTTGCTATGAACTCATTAGAACAGATTCAAGAAGGCTTTGTCAATTTCCTGATTGTATGTTTTTTGAGTATTATAAAATGCTCCAAATGGTACACTTAAAAAAAAAAAACAGTTTTTTTATTTATTTTTAACATATAATACCTTCATAATAAATAAATATATGTATAATAGTAAAAAAACTAACTTTTAATTTGTAACCATATTTTAAGTGCGTAATGCATACTGTTTCATTTTTGATACAGGACTTTTTTTAATTAAAAATATATGAAAATATGCATACTGATTTTTTTTACTATTTTTCCATGAATCTACCCATTCGCCTGAATATAATATAATTTTTTTGATAAAATAAATAATTTCATGCATTTAAGGGTTAAACGCACAAGGAGCCACGCTGGGCGCTCGGCTGCGTGTTTGCGAGTGAAATGGTCAAAATTTTTCTTGTGCCGCGTTGTAGTTTATTTATGAAAGCGTACATTGTATGTACCCATTTGAAATAAATATTTCAGACTTTTAATAAATCATGAATTTATTTATATTTTTTCTACTTCAAATTTCACCTCCGCCTCCTATAACCTCCGCGTCCGCGGAGGCGAACCTCTTCTCCTCCGCATCCGCCTACGCCTCCGCCAAGAAGGCCTCCGTTACAACCCTGCTTTATATTGTTCGTCGAATCGTTGAGCTCCTTTCGTTCTGAATTGAGCTGCATGATTAGTGACAAATGCGTGCGCTGACTGGACAGGTCCACTCAATCTATGTTTTTTCCTCAATAGATCATTTAATCTACATCCTCAAAGATTATGTCCGGACTTTTAGACATAAACACATTGACATTAATGAATTTTACATATATTATTATGTACCTACAATGACATGAGTATTCACTTTGTAAAGATTTTTTTTTTTTTTAATATTGCGAATATGTAGCACTAGTAAAGAAAATGTTGATTTTATTGTTTTTGAGAACAGAGACAATTTTTTTTGGGTGGGAAATATACTAAAATGACTTCTCCTGACGAGGGCGTGTTAGACTTTTACTGACTCAAACCTAACTGTGTTCCTTCAGTTGCCTGTGCCAGAGCCATTGTATCTGTTTCGAACAACCTGCGACCCTGGAAGGCGTCGGCCCTATCGGACCCCGTCATTTAGTGCTGACATCTCTTTGAGGCGCGCGTGGAATACCACGCGCCGTCGACCCGGGCCTAGTCCTTACCGGACGGCGAGCTACCCATTGCTCGACGTCCGCAACCCCGCGCCTACGGTGGCCGGGAATCTGTTGGCGATTCCCAACGCCCAGGGCTGTCCTGCGGCGACTTGGGGCGTGAGGGCGCCCTCTCTCCCTCACGCGCTCCGCCTCATCCTTCGCAAGCATTACAGCTTCGCAGGAGGTGATGGCTTTCCATTCGCTCTCGCTCCGAACCATGGCCTGGACCAGGGCCGGACGAGATTGCCGCCGCCGATCGCCTCCGCGAGGACACGGCAGTGCACAAGTTCTGCATACCTCCACCGTATGCTCCGCCGTGTCCTCCGGGCGATCCACACAATGGTGACACCCGGGCGTTTTCTCCCAACTTGTACGGAACAGAAACCTCCAGAAACAACCATGTCCGGCGAGGACCTGTGTCAAGGACAATAAGGACCTGCGGAAGGTGAGGACGCCGTGGCGCCTCTCCAACCGGTCTAAAAGAGGGCACTTATCGCCGCTATTGTGACATGCCCAGCACTAGGTTATGATAGATAATCACACCCTCCATGTCGCCATGAGATCCTGCCGGCGATCAGTCCGCTGAGCCGGGATTTGTCGCGGCAGCTCCTTACAAGAGACCGTGTGGTATCACCGGATCAGCCGAATTGCCATTGACCCTTTAGGCTGGCTGGTCGGCGCCTCGTCTTCGGTGACCCTAAGATTTCCTAAAACTTAATTAATCAAATAATACAGCTCGATCTTAGAAATTATATTTTGAATATTTGCGCGCCACATAGCGTTCATTTTTATTTATATTACACACATACATCTGTACTTTTTGTTTACCAGTGTCCTACATTTAAAAATATTTGAAAATGAATTTGAACGTTGTCAGATTGATACAGTCCTATTACGAAGGTTAACATTGCAATAGTACTCGTACTTCTGCACCGGCAAGCAAAAAAATTTTATGGCAATGAGCATTTAGTTCAAAATTCAAAGCTATATTTATTTACGAATCCTAGGTTGCACCAAATATATTGAAATTTAGATATTTATATACCAAAGAGTAGTCACAGTTTAAATGATAACATGTTCTTGATGTCTAAATTTTTATAGAACTGTATGATCATTTTAACGCTACAATATTTTGAAACATTGTCACTGCCAATATATTAGTGAACTCGACTGTACTGCACTTTTTTGATAACGCTGAATTCATGGTTTGTTTGAGTGTCGATATCCCTGCCACTGTGTGTTAAACGTAGACCAATGTTTGGTTGAAAACCGTTTGACGCATTTTATTTGCATACAATATTAAAATCATCCCCAATACTTTGTTTCCAGGTCCTAAATCCAACGACTTTCTGAGGGTAAAAGCCGTTGAGACCGACTGCTACACAGACGTTTCGGATGCAGATTCCGACGAGGATGACCAATAAGTTATTTATTTAAATAGTCGAGCAATGAATACTCAATGAATTATTTAAAAACATCATTATCTGGCCCTGTACTAAACCAGCATTTGTGAAATCGCGTTGAAAATATATAAGTAAATGCTTTGATATATTGCGTTTTATTTAAACCTAGGGATTGTTCCCGACTTTTTTGTTAGATGTACATTATAATTATATTAGTAGCCTAGTACATTTCGACCAACTTATCTGTGCAACGGCCGTTTTTCGAACTAACATTTCGAATGGGTTATACGATCGGTTTTTGTTTAACTTTTTGCTTTTCCTTTACAACCAGCTCCACCAATAATTGCATAGATAAGTTGGTCGTACTAAAATTTTAATTTGATTAATGAAAACAAAAGAGTTTCATCGCAGTGGTGACGTGCGGGTCCAAATAATTTTTTTCAGTTTTATCGAAACATGCAAAAAAAAACTAAATGTCCTAGGTCAAAAAAAAAAAAAAATATCTCCACCTTACGAAACACCACCCGAGATTTTGTCCACCAATTCATGGATGACCTCAATCGACCTTGGCCGTGACCTTTTTTGAGATTTACATTGCTTGCGAGTTAGAGCGAGAAAGGTCGGTAAGAGTGCGCGCGGCGGAACTGAATAGCATCGCCAATTCCGCGGCGCGTGCTCTATCTCTCTCGCTCTAGGCACGACAATCCTGAGCGATAGAAAAGGATAGAGCATGAAAAAGGGCAATTCCGTGCTGACAGATGTGGGTCACATCAATTGACCTTAACCGTGAGTTCTTTGGATTTTATATTGCGTGAAGCTGTGTTAATATAATCACTGTTGTAACTTCCATGCTTCCTTGCCATGACAATCTCTGAAGCGTCGGCGCGTCGTCTACGGATCCAGACCGGTGTAATCGCAATTTGCATCCTAAAATGAATAACCTGGAAATTTTTTGTATTTCGCAAATATCTTGAACGAAAAATAACGAAATTTTCATCTCCCCAATGGACGCTCTCGGAATGTTTTTGCTACATAATCATGGATGACCTCAATTGACCTTGACCTTTGTCTAGTTCGCTGCTTAAATGTGTTTTCGAGATAGAGGTAGAAACGGACAGCGAAGGCTTGAGAAGTATGATCATTACGAAAAAAAATACCTTTTGATCTTTTAATGATTTTTATTGCACATTTAAAAATCATATGGATTTTACATTTCCGTCTATACACACGATAAAAAAAAACAAATAATTTACATAATGTTGCATTATCGGGGTTCATTGCATAATCTGTACTTCAATAAAATATTCTGATAAATATAACTACTGCGCGTAAAAACATCTTACTTCAACCATGATACACTTCAAGAATACACTGCTTAAGCCAGAAGATTCGAGACATTTTATAGTAGTTGAGCGCAAAAGCTTTAAAAACTTTGTTCTCACGTCTAGGAACTCAACAAACAAGTCCCATGAAAATCCAACACTTACAAACTTCGGTCTACTTTTAGAGTATTTTTGGTCTTATTGCACTCGACCATTCATTATTTGTAAAATCAAAGAAGAAATATTGATTGTACATTCATATTTTTCCCCAGCGGTAGAACGAGTAGACAACATTTTATAAGGCGGACCCCGAATTAAACTCTCAAACTTTTGTTAAATTATTGCGCAATATTCAATATCAACTCTAAAAGGTTACAAACATTGCACAATGTAAATATTGTGCAAATTTATTGTAGGTAGAGTGGCCGCCTAACATCGATATAAAGTTATAATATTGACCAATAAAATATCAGATGAAGGGACTAGACAGACACCTTACTCCGAGTAAATATGATAGCTGCTTTGTTCATTCGGTCGCAAGTATATCTCGTTTAACAAGTCTCAAACTACACTAGTTTGATAATAGGAAAATGTCTATGTACTGAGAAGTCAAATTCCGGGGGGACTGTCGAGTCCCTTTTGTGTCCTCCAGCTAATAATTTTAATACTACAAAGTTTGTTTTGGCTACCTTCAGAAGATCTTGAACCTGAAATAAAGAATATGTTTCGGTTATTGGAACGAAGTTCTGTAACTCATCTTACGGTAAGTAAGAGTAAACTTGTAGAAATCGTCACGTAACGAAATAGCGTTATGCTCCCTCCATGTGATTTTTTATTAAATAATAGAAAGAGAGAGAGAGAGATAGTTTTCATGGTTATCGAGGGTGCTGAAGCCAATAGTGAGGTCAAAACGAAAATCCAAGATAGCGGCTGCGAAAATTTACTATTTTTTTCATCGTGGGTCGTTTTCATGGTCAAAATGTAAAAAATCCCAAATTGCGACTGCGAAAAATAAAAACGAGATAAAGAAGGAAAAGCGTAAGGAACTTTGTTCCTGACGGGGGTACCCCGACCCCACTACCCCACCACTTTTTTTTTCATTATAGTTTTATACAGCTTGATGATTTATGAAAAACTAAACTAAATAAGGACATTGTGATGCGTACGGTATGCCTGCCCTGCTCAACCCTTGAACCAAGCTTTAATAAATCATGTAATGGTAGCAGACCAAGTTCACGTCAGTTTTTCATAGGACGAACTCCGAACTGTGGCCTTAGTGCGAGTGTTTATACGTACTCGAGCGCGTTAACGTTCTTACGTCAATTTTAATTAAATAGATGTGTTCATATTATTGTTATTTTTAAATTAAATAATATTATTTACACTATAGGTTTTCTTGTGTTTTTAATTTAATTAAAGTTGTTGAGTTTAAAAATTAATTCTATATTTAATTAAGAGACGGTTTATATTTCATCTAATTTTTCAACTCACCCGACGGCGCTTAGTCAGGTTCATTACAAGTTATAGTTTTTAAGTTAACAGGATCGAGTAAGTATACAAACTCGCCCTGTTGCTCACCATTCCAAAGCTGGGAACAATTTCTATTAAATCTTATTTAACCAGATGCATTTGTGACTACGTACCTCCTGATCAGGTGTTGTGATGGTTTCAAGTAAAGATCGAGCCTGCTGGAAGTGTTTGCATCCACCGAGATACAGTATCACAGGGTTCTCGTATCTATAAGTAATTGAGAAAAGAGATAAAATAAACTACTAAGTAATACATACACACAAAATATGTTGGTAAAAACATAACTTACTGCTGGGGGAAAGAAATAAACCTGTCATTGGACCGGAATAAAACTGTAGAGCAATATATCTGTTGTTGAACCGAATAGGAAGTATTGTTTTCTAACATCTTTGTGTTTTTTTTATTGTTGCATGCTGGACTGTGTTCGAACGTAATGTGAAATTGTTACTAAATACATATATATATTTCTAGGTCTGAAATCGCCAACCCATCTTGAGCAAGCTTGGTGAACAAAGCTCGCGCCTTCTCTATTTTAGAAGAAAATAAAAGCTTACAAAATATTTTTCTGAAAAAAAACTTAACGAGTCGAGATTCATACAAAAGTGCAATATCTAGACGGTCAAAATTGAATAGAACAGCAAAATATTTTTTGTGAAAACTGGTGAAAATGTTCAACGCTGGTGGGCTTTCAAGGTTAAAGTTCGCGCATCGATGTCCTCAACAACGATGTTAAGGGTGTAACATAAGTCAAAGTATACTGGGCCAATGTTCGACACTACGTCGTAGATACGTACTTGTTACGGACAGCGAGTACCTAAACACAGGGACTGTTTGTTTACATACAGAGTAAGATAATACCAACACGAAAACCTGATAACAGATCGTGTAGATAAGCGATTATTGTTGCTAAGCCGCACCACGCGCTAGTAACGCGGTAACTTAGGTAAACAGATGCGCTCGGGCACAGCAAACGGGCGCCTCGCTACATAAACTACCCTGCTAAGTAAATTGATTCTCAGAAACTGGGAAACCGTTAGAAATAACTGTGTCTGCTATTGGCTGATAATAAAAAGGCGGATCAGAGACTCATTAATAACCAATAGCGGATAATGCGAGCGGGGGGACCTACCTCAGTTTACCGTGTTGACGAAATTATATAAGGGCTGCTCTGCGCGCCCGCTCAACTACGTTCTTTCTCTGCACAAGACAACACGCATAACATCTTGGCACCCTACACGACTCCTGGCCAAAGCAAGCGCTAGTGTGACGTAGCAAAAATTAAATAGGTAAAGCAGCTAGTAGCGACACCTTTCGTGATTCTGCGCAAGCACAAATAGATGAGAATTCTATTGAGTCTGTGGAAGAGGATTCTCGAAGGAGGTCGACAGGTTGGTCTTGTCAAACTTGAACATCGTGAGTACGAGGGTTGCACTAAAAGTATCGGGAATATAATATTTCCACTGTTCCTGTCATATTAAAATCTTTTTAATTGAAACTCCTTGGTTTTAAAAATCGAATATCATTTATTTATTTAAAAAAAGATTCTCGGTCTTGTCACAAGGTTTTGTCAAACTTGTTTAGTCGTTGAGAAAATGGAATTGACTCGAGAAAATTCAAGAGCGATGATTTATTTTGACTTTCGAAGTGGTTTAACACAAAAGCAGTGTGTTGACCGGATGATTTCTGCATTTGGTGATGAAGCCCCATCCAAAACCACAATTTTTCGATGGTTTGCTGAATTTCAACGTGGACGTGTCAAGCTGATCCCCGTCAAGGTCGTCCAAAAACTGCAGTCACCCAAGAAAACGTTGATGCTGTGCGTAAGCTAATTGAGGAAGATCGGCATGTGACATACCGCGAAATTCAGGCAACTTTAGACATTGGCATGAGTCAAATACAAATAATCTTGCATGAACAATTAGGTGTACAAAAATTTGTTTTCCCGATGGATACCGCATTCGCTCTGCGAAGAGCAAAAAGCGGCTCGCGTTACTTGGTGCATCAGAACTCTCGAAAGATTCCACGCAGTTTCCTCAAATGCAGTATACAACATAGTATCAGGTGACGAATCCTGGATATACGCGTACGATACGAACCCGAAAAAGAAACCAGTCACGAGTTTGGGTGTTCGAAAATGAGTTAAAGCCAACAAAAACTGTTCGTTCACGGAGTGTTGCAAAAAAAATGGTGGCCACGTTTGTCTCCAAAACCGGCCATGTTACGACTATTCCTCTTGAGGGACAAAGAACGGTTAATGCAGAATGGTATGCTAGCATTTGTTTGCCACAGGTCGCTTCTGAACTCCGTAAAGAGAACTGCAACCGCCGCATCATCCTCCATCACGACAATGCGAGTTCTCACACCGCACACAGAACAAAAGAGTTTTTAGAGCAAGAAAACATAGAATTATTAGACCATCCGCCGTACAGCCCCGACCTAAGCCCTAATGATTTCTTTACTTTCCATAAATTAAAGAATATTTTGCGTGGACAGAGATTTTCATCACCTGAAGAAGCTGTGGACGCCTACAAAACGGCCATTTTGGAGACCCCAACTTCCGAATGGAATGGTTGCTTCAATGATTGGTTCCATCGTATGGAAAAATGTGTCAAATTTCGCGGAAAATACTTCGAAAAGCAATAAATACATTTTTAAATAGTAATGTTGTGTCACTTCCTTGATTCCCGAAATTTTCAGTGCCGCCCTCGTATTCAACCATTTTTTTGTTCTTGTGACACGTAACACGAGGATGTTGTTACGGGTCTGGCTGATTATGCAAGCCTTATAAAATAGTTCTGATGCGAGATGAAGACGTGATGACCGAACGATAGCGTCACCGTTTTTATCCGTAGGCCACGTTTATGCGTATGAACACGTTATCCTGTGTTCGACGCCAAGGGTCTTAATCCCGTCATTCGAAAGGAATATTCCTTCGAATGATGGTGTTCTCTCAGTATATACTGAGAGAACACCGAGTTCAACTGAATTGTCATGATTTGACCTATGACAGAGTTAGGCTTTTTGTAATAACTCGGTAGTAAGACTAGTTATAGATTTTTGTGTCTCGGTTTGCTTTGCATAAACGTTATGTTCCCTTAATGAGCACAATCATAATAGGTCGATAGTGATTCGACGACCTAGAAGTTATTAAGCAGGTCTGTCATCTCACGGACTCGCTAAAGCAACTCTGAGTTATTGTTTTAGTCTCATTGCAGGTGTAAAGCCCGATACAACTGGAACGGAGAACCAGTTTTGTTGTTGGAGTAAACACCTAAGTGTGTGGGAAGGGTTTGGTTAGTGGCTTGCCACAATTGATGTTTTGTACCTTTTATTTCTGTGTATTACAATAAACGTTGTATTTGTTTAAGAAGGTACTGGTTTAATTGAATCTTTCCCTTGCAGCTTATACCCTATAAATTTACTTTAGCATGGTGGTAAGTAGTTTTATACTATCTTGAAACCATCTGCATCTTGATTAAAAAATATCTGTAAACTACAGGAACGGGGTTGCACTAGGACTCTACCTCTGTTCTTCGAAGTTTATATGGTTTAATGAAGAACTAACGTTTTTTTAAAGTGTTAAGTCTGTCGTAGCGTAGTGCTATTCTTATGTTTCTAACTTACCAGCAAGAAGTTTGCGTTTTATTTGGTAAACAGTGTTTTGTAAAAAGTTTAACAACATATTGGCAAGTGCCTTTAAAAAGACTATGGCTTCTTCATTACTTATTAATCCCTAACTATCCCAGTACTACGTACGTCGTGAATAGTGTGAAGTTCGGTTTCAGACTATACCAAGCATAAGATCGTTTGGATACTAAAATTACTTTTAAGTTTTCTTTACTAACACTACTGCATGGATTCACTGTGGTCTTATAATGAAGGTTTATTAATTATACTCACTGCAACGGCTGCGTCATCTCGCAGAACTCGTGGTAGTGCACCTGCGGCGGGGTCAGCACAGAGAGAGGCGCGAACCGGTGCTTGTAGCGAACTGCCTCGTTGTCGAACTCCGACTGCGGCTGGCGGATCTTGCCTTGCAGCTTAAAAGCGACTAGGGCCTGGAACATAAAGATTTTCTTTTAAGTATAGTCTGATTTCAAGTCATACTCTGCAGCTACTTAAGCAGGGACAAACAAATATTTGCATTCAGAAACTGAAAAAAAAAAGAAAATGATGATGGACAGGAACAAAACTGTTAGTGAACAGAACCAAAATTCAAAGTATTGAGTGACCCAAACGAAACTTTTGTTGGTCTGAATGACATCTGTTTTTTTGGCCCAAATGAATTTAACAAATGAAGCTGTAGTTTGACTACCAAACCGCGTCCGAATATGCAACGAACATCTAGCACATACATAAAAATTAAAAGTACCTTATAATACCCTCCGCACATATTCTGCATCACATTGCACAGCAGTCCTTCCCTCGCATAGGGTCGCACCCTCTTCTTGGTCTTGCGTTGTTTGCGTAAATCCCGGCTGTCTCGCCTCGCTGCGTCACCTGCCAAGTTCTCAGCACGACCTAATGCTGAGACCAACCAACCGTATAGGAACTCGTAGAGATACCTAGAATAGTTATAAAGGGGGTGTTATTTCTGGAGATATACATATAGTTTGTAAAGGAACTAGGTATGGGTCTTTGGTGCAACATATTATAAAAAATCTGGTCAGTAAAGCGAAATTTTGTGCAGTTGTAAGTTTAGTTTCGTATTTTACAGGATAACATTTCAACTGCGTTTTTCTTGCGTAATTAATTTGAACCAGAATAACGCTCAAGTTCATTCTTAACGCAACATCACACCTGTATACCCAAAAGGCCTAGGTAAAGAAAAGTCCAACTCACCAGAAAATATAGTGATACTCGTGTACGCTGTACAGCTCAAGCTCTAGTCCAGACAAAAGATACGCGATCATGACCCGCAGCACGTGGTACAACACCCACGTGCCGAAGCACGCCCGCGGGCCCGTGCCCGCCGCATCGCTCACGACCGCGTCCACACTCTCCGCCTACATACATACAAGGTGGAATTTACTAAAAACCACAAAAAGGGTCAGACACCAGTATGGACCACTTTTCCAGAAAAAAAAATTCGCATAGGTCGAAAGTCAATTACAGTATTTTTTTCACGATTTTCGGAGCACAAGCGGCAGTCGCCCCGTAATAAATAAATAGCTGGGTCAAAATCACCAAGGTGGAGAATTAGCGTTGCCAGCAAATAAATGTCTAAATTTAGTTTACTTAAGCAAATCGTTATCGTAAATATTACTTAATTCTGTTCATATTAACTGTACATAATATTTTGTACTGCAAAAATAAAGCTTATTCATTATTATTTGAAGAAATAACTACAAAAAATCATTTCGAGAACGCGTCCTATTTAGCAATCTTCAGAAACTAACTTTGGAAATATTCATAAAATAAAATAAAGTGAAAAGTTTGTCTTACTTAATGACCTACAATTTTATCTTATATCAATTAATTATTGTTATTTTTTTAAGAAAGAAAAGGGATTAAAGAAAATCAAGTCAAAATATTGTGTCCGGCAATGTAAGCGTCATTTTAGTGAACGCAGTTTTGATTCTCAGTAAAAATTCAGTTTTTGAACGCAACCTTTAGTTGTCTATGGTACAGTGATGTGAATGCTATAAACAAAACGGTTGTCGAGAGAGTTTTCGCCAAAACAATTTGAAAATAAGTGGTAAGTATCTTTCAATTCATTATTTATAGAGCGTACATCAATACGTCATCATACCGGGAATGCGTTTCTCAACTTGGAATATTGAAAAATACGTTTTGTAGTGTTTTATAGCAAATAGTAACCTCAAATATTTTACAATAACAAAGTCCAACATGATGTGAAAGATGGCCGCCGTCTAAAAAGGGCGCGTTTATTTAAAAAAGTCATTTCGGGAACGGTCATTTCGGGAACGTTCCTGGACTTGACGGAGCGTTCTCGAAATGATGATGACGTTCCCGAAATGACTTTTCCAAATAAATGCGCCCTTGTTATAACTATTGCTTAATTAATTTAATGTATGTTGTGCTAACATATTTTTTAATTTATGTTTAATATTTTTAGCAATATGGAGTCTAATGTAGCTGAAAAAAATAAGAAACGTCCGAAAAAGCAAGTAAAAAAAAAAAGTTCCGCTTACTTGCGACAACGAGAGAAAGCTAACGCCAGGAAAAGGAAATTTCTAGATAAGATGACGGAGGAAGAGAGAGAAATAAAAAGGGCTAAGGATAGAGCGTACTATCAGAAAAAAAAGGCTGAAAAGGCAGTTAAAAATATTGATGAGATGACTGAGAGAGAAAATACTGGTAAAAGAGATTCCTGATGATGATATTTCTAGAGCAAAAGACTTAGTTCCAAAAACCATAGATGCCATACCAGGTATCATGAATATTACAAAAATTACATGGCAAAGAGGACCAGAAGTTATAATTAATACATACCGAAACGAACGTTTTGAAAAGCAACTGAAAATGTCTGTATTATCTGGCAGTTTATATCCGAACTCTGAACCAAAAAACATGGGAATACCTTTAAGAAAGTCTCCTGAACCAAAAGAGCCTATGGATACAATTGATGTACAAAATTTGCTGCAATTGAAGAAACGGAGTATTTACAACACCATTTACTCATCATCATCCGATGATGAGGATTTAATGTCGATTTCTCTTCGTCAGCAGACTGCGCAAAAATCCATTACAGTTGAAGCTGGTACATCTTACAATCAAAACAAGGAAAATCTACACCCAAATTTAATATCCCCTGGAACCTTTATTTTAATTAAAGTACCTACACAAAAGAAAACTGTCAATTACAGATATGTTGCCATCTGTAAGACAGGTGTCGATAAAGATGATGGAGAAATCCTAGTCACATTCTTAAATTCAGTGCGTAATAATGCAAAAAAAATTAAATTAGATCCGAGTGATGTATCCTACATTGCATTTGAGCAAATAATAAGTATTATTTCAACGCCATTGCTGAAAACAGAAAATAATAAAGAGTATTATTACTTTGAGACTGATATTGATGTTTATGAAAAATTCTAATGCTTGTTTCTTTTTATATAATAATATATTCTTGTGTTTAATTAATATGATTAAGAGTGCTTGTTTTTGATGTAAAGTTTATCTAATACTTATAAACTACAAAACAATAAGTATAATATTTAGATGGTTTGTTTATTAACGTCATAATAAAAGTTTAATATGATTATTAAGAATTTCTAATCGGCTGTGTACAGCAATTATAAGACTGTAAAGTGATTTAAGTTACGTTTTTGTTAATTAAGAACCTTATGCCAAAATGAATAAATAAGTAGGACGTACAAAAACATTGCTTATGATTTTATAAACCTAAATTGTATCTATATCGTCATTTAGGGAACACACGCATCATTCCGCGAACAACTCATCATTTCCGGGAACACCACAAAATCATAGATAACACATATAAATATTTAAATATTTTAAAAAGGCTCTGGTAATATTAAAATAAGGCGAACTTCTTATACCTATAGCATGTTAATTTATATGTAAGACAGAGACATTTCTCATACTTAGATAATTTAGACAAAGAAATAGTCATAATAGCTCCATTTGCACTATGTTTTGCTATTTAAGTTATTTATTGGCAATTTCATTACATTTTTTAAATTTCTATTTATAAATAAAATAGTATTCGCTATTGTACAAGGTAAAAAAAATACTTATGTTACATTTTAATATTATTATAAACCTCACAAAAACGTTCCCGGAATGATTTTTATCAGCGATAGCGCTGTTTAAAAATAAAATTACAAAATTAGTAATCAATTCTATGCTCTGCCAACGTAAATATTATTTAAACATAAGTTTAGTGATCATTTAGGCTGATCATCAAAGTAATAGCTGCTAGGTAAATTCACCATAAAACAGAATTTGGAATTTGCCACCTTGGTGATTTTGACCCAGCTACCGATTTTCAGAAGTCTTTGATTTGGAAACGGACCAATAAATTCATAAATAAAATCTTTCGGTGCAGCAGACACGCCGCGCATTTTGTAACTTTCAGTAATATTTTGAAAATTCAGATGTAATTTCTATTAAAAATCATCGTAGTATTTGCTTTGTAGGAAACAATGATTTTGAGGAGGCCCGAGTAAAAAAAAAAACAATTATACCTGTTGCTTAAATAATATGCCAGTTCGTCACCATTTACTTTGTGATTATTGTTGTAAAATTATAATTAAATGTTACGAATGAATTTAAATCTGCAATATTGAATTTTAATCTATAATATTTATTGTTCTGTAGCTTAATTTTATAATCTTAATTTTAATTTATTTTTGTTTTAAATTAAATTATTATTAATGTCTGTTGGTGAATGTAATGTATCCTTTGTGCCTGTATTTATATATTATTTGTGTTCTGAATATGGGAATAACTTCCTGAAATAAATTATGATTATTATTATTATTATCTCCTTTATTACATTTAACAAACTTATAAATTACATTTTTAAATATTTTTAAAAAAATCTGAAAAAAACATTTAAAAATATACAAAATCTTGTTAGGTTAGCTAGACGAGAACAACCGGAGATAATGTGTCTTATTGATTCCCCCGGACGGTGACATCTCCGACAGATGTCAACCGTGCCGTCTTTCACAATAAATCTCCGGTAATTGTTCGTCATCATAACTTCATCCATAATTGCACAGACAAAACCTTCAGTTTCTCCAAAGAGGTCACCGAAACGCAGCCCGGATACGGACGCTAGAAGATCTACATCGGGTCCATGTAGGGCCCGGAAAAAGCGTCCGTGAAGCTCCTTACTTTGCCATACTTCCATACGATCATTAGTGTCAAGCACTACAGGTTTGCGCCAGTTCTCTTTAGCCAAGGAGAGCGGGGTGAGGCATTTGTCCACCGCGACCACATCACGATGCATCTCCACGTCAGCTTCTAGGAAATATTCCCTGAGACTGCATATCTCGCGATTGTGTAGGGTCTTAGCGTTTTAAAAGCCTCGACCACCACACTTTCGCGGGATATACAATCTCATTACCGATGACCGTGGGTGATGCATTCGGTTTGCTGTCAGCAGTGTACGGACCCTCCTATCCAGGGCGTCGAGTTCGGTCTGAGTCCATTTGAGTATGCCGAAAGAGTACATCAAAACTGGCATGACCCAACCGTTAAAGGCGCGCACCTTGTTTCCGCCTGACAGAAGACTATTTAACACTTTCTTCAGGCGGCCAAAGAAGCGCTCCTTCAACGATTACTTCATGTCAGTACCACTGATGCCCAACGCTTCCGAAATACCCAAATACTTATAGGTTTCGGATGCGGAGAGGGCTCTGACGTTTATGGAATCCGAGAGTTGGGTTCCCACGGATTCCACAATCTCCCCTCGCTTTACATGCATGACCGCATATTTGTCCACACCAAATTCCATTCTGATGACGCTACTGAAAGTTTCAGTTACTTTCAGTAGCTCCATTAGTTGCAAATTGTTGGGGGCAAAGAGTTTTAGATCATCCATGTACAGAAGGTGAGATATAACCTGACCACCTCTCCTCAGCCGATAGCCTAGACCTGAATCCTCCAGCAGTGTGCTTAGAGGATTCAAGGCTAAGCAGAACCAAAGCGGGCTCAAACTATCGCCCTGAAATATGCCTCGCTCGATCCTTATCGGCTCGCTATTCCTCAGGATATTCCGTCATCCTGGACAGCGAAGGACCGTCCTCCACCGCCCCATACATGACATCAAGAAGGTGCGCAGAGTTGCATCTACTTTAAACAACTCCAGCACCCTCATGAGCCACGTACGTGGCACCGAGTCATAGGCCTTCTTGTAATCTAACCAACATGTCGACAGATCCTTTCGGGAACGATGAACCTGTTGGCTAATGGCCATATCAATGAGGAGTAGCTCCTTAGTACCGCGGGACCTGTTCCCACATCCATTTTGAGAGGCAGACATGATGGAGTTGGTGTCTATATGTTTGTTAATTTTAGCTCTCAAAATGGATGTTAGCACTTTATAGACCGTCGGTAAACACGTGATCGGCCTATAATTTTTGGGTTCCGCGGTGCTACCTGATTTATGGAGCAGGTGGGTAACTCCTGTTGTTAGGAACTGGGGTAGCGAACCAAAGTCCAAAGCCGTCTGGTACTGAGCTGCCAAGCGAGAGTGAGATCTTGTGAACCTTTGATCCAAAAGTTCTGCAGCCCGTCCGGCCCTGGAGACTTCCAGTTAGGCAACGGACGGACTGCACGAGCTACATCTGGGGGGCAGATGGTAATAGCCCCCATTTCTGGTATTGGATTGCAGGTTCGCTCGACTTCCCGAGTCCAGTCACCTTTGGTGTAACTGACAGGCACCGACCAGATGCTGCGCCAGAAAGAACACATGGCATCATCATCTGGCAGGCACGTGTCAGCCACACCTTGGTTTGGTCGCTCCCAACCCCTATAAATCCACCTTTCATCGTTCTGGATGGTGCAATTCTGAGTGTATCGCTCTACTCGCCGCTTATACCTACGAATACGGTTAGCCCATGCATACACTTTCTGCTTCAGGAAGTCGATGCGCTCTGTGACGCAGGACAGATAGTTCTGAGGGCTAATATCTATCCCTGAGAACGCCCGCCTCACAAAGCGCATCACTCTTGGACGAGTATTGTCGTCTCTGAAGCAGATTAGTTTGCCGATGAGCGCTCTGGCCCCACCAATACGGTGTTCAATTCTGCACTGCCAAGGTAGTACGGTTGGTTTCGGTCGCGTAGCTCTAGAGTCATTGGGAAATTTGACGTGAGCTACACGACATGCCGCTACAGCCGCGCAGTACAGAATCGAACGAGTATCGGTGAGTTTGATAACTGCGAATCCAGGACCGCCACTAGCGCCCTATTTTTGTTATGCATGGGCAAACGAGGTAAGCGTGGTCTAAGTTCGGGCGACATGAACCGATATTCTCGAATCGCACACTCCAAAGCACTCCCCAATTCCTCATTGCACCGGGTACTTACGTTTGTAGCCCTATCATCACTTCCCTCGTCAGCTTGATTTGTGTTGGACTGTGATAGTACCACAACAGTCTGCGACGGGGGGGCGATGACATGGCTACTCTGCATTTCACTTGGCAGGTGATCAAGCAGTGTCATCCAACATATGATTACGTTGGATGACCCGCACCTGATCCGACAGTCGTTTTGCCGAAACGTTGACAGCTGGCTCAAGCACCTAAAAAAGAGAGAGCATCCGAACACGGTACGCGGTCAGATTGTTGCCCCCCTCTGTAGCCCCATAGTATGAGCGCATGACGTTTTCATTGATGGATCGTGTCCATCTCATGCGCTGCACACTTCCGCCGGGAGCTGGGACCCTATCAGAGGCCGGTGGGACTCGAGGTCCTAAGCCGTCCGGCGGCCGGCGTCCTCCTCGTCAACGAGCAGGTGGTGGCGTCGTGGGCGGGGAGAAATACTCGTCGCTCGAGCTCGACGCAACTACCGCGGCCTGTGTCGTCACAGCGTTCCCAGTAGCGCTGGGTACCGGCGGCGGAGAGGCGGAGCTGAGCGATGAGTCCGGAGGTGGTGGGCGTGCTCGACGTGCGGCTGATCTTGTCAACATAGTCCTCATTTTTCAATTTCGTCAGTGTATTTCGTTCCTGTTCATGTTATTTTTATCGGAGGTGACATCTGTCATGTCACCTCCGATTCTGTAGTTAATTATTATATTTCTTACATTTTCTATGTGGTTTGGTCTCTTTTTTGGTGTTATACTAATTTGCAATTTCCACGTTTGGTTTCTATTGAAAAACTGCCGCCATTATTATTATTATTAATATCATCATTCAAATCATTACGCAGTGAAGCTTACCCGCGCGGCGTGGAGGTAGCAATGAATAATAATATAATTAGAAAAGACTACGTATATCTTGACATAAAGACGCGATTTCAGCTTGCAACACATACAACAATACTACAACATTGTTCATAAATCCAGTTACGTAATAAAACGATAATACCACATTACCTCTTCCTGTAAGGCGGCGAACTCGTCCAACAGTAAGGCGAGCTTGTCCCGCTGTCGCGCGCGGTTGTGTCCGCACACTTGTAACAACACCGCGAACGGACGCACGCAACGAGCCAGGAAGTTCTCCACGAACTCACGCGCCTGTAACAATTCAATAAACAACTTATTAATGAAAATATTAAATAACAAACTCGAAGAGTTGGTTACAACTAACATACACATTTTGTTAGTAGAGAGAAACCTGACTTAAAATCGAAATTACCGCGCAATATACAGCGGTATACCGATCTAAGATCGAAAAATAAAACTAATTAGCCTAAAAGCCTGGCATCCCTCACAAAGAAAACTGAAAGACGAGACATGCTGCTTGCATTTAGGCATTGTGTTTAGGATATTAGATGGCAAACAAGCAATATAAAATAGGGGTGTGGCTGTGTTGTGGACACGGCCGTGTGCTTTAAGTGAACACGTGAATGTAACGAGTAATATTTTCTTAGGTGGGTAGAGGTCATGCTACTACTACCATTACCACACCATTACATACTAAAAGACCATTTCAGACACCAGTCTACATAGTCCTCTTAAGATATGACCAAGATAATTTTCATATTTTTATTTACACTTTGACATTGATGCACTATAAACAATATGCAATGACATTTACTTTGTAAAGGATTATACTATTTTAATTATTGTGTGTGAAGACATTGTGGAATTGTTGTTTTTTTTAATGCATCATATTTTTTTTATTATTAGTTTTAATCATGGTCTGGCAGTTTGAGTAATTTATGCGGCCTACCCAAATGTCCTTTCTTTGGTAATGTTCGTCGAATCGTTAAGCTCCTTTAGTTCTGTGTTGAGCTTCATGACAACTGACAAATGCGTGCACTGACTGGACAGGTCCACTCATTCTGTGTGGTTTTTTCCTCAAAAGACCATTTCAGATATCAATCAAGATTATGTCTGGACTTTAAAAGAGACTGTGACCTCTGAGTTTGTTTCGGCGTTTCTTCTCAGAGTAGTCAAATAGGAAATGCCGATCTCACCTAGTTTTTAAAATATGATTGACGTGTAAAAGTGTTTGTACAAACCTATTTACAGAAAATAAAATCATTTATCATTTACTACTACTAAAATCCTTTGGTGGCTTCAATGCCCGAGTGTCAATTAAAATTTTCGTAGTCGCCATCTTGTATTTTCATTATAACTTCAATAGCGGCTTTAGCACCCCTCGGAAAAATTAAAACGCCACCCATGATGAAGAATTGGAAATTTTCGCAACGACACTCGTCTCGACACGGGACTCGCGACTGAGAGCACCGCGAAGTTCGCTTTGGTGTCTCGTCGATGCGTGCCTCTATGTGAGTGTGCTGTTTCGAACGTTTGTTTGTATTTCCGTACTGTCCATATTTATATTGTGATCGTAGCTTCACAGAGTCAAAATTTATACTAAACGCAAAGGAGAATGCCCATTTTCTTAGGAGCTTTGGGCCCCTAAGAAAGGTTGTCGTGTCACGATGGTTTAAATTTTATTTTGTAGATAAAGATATATCCTTTCATATTCTGCAAACGATTTCTATTTATTCACCCTGGTTGAAGAGTAATCTTTATTTTTAGGTTGCTGAAATTGAGGTTATAAAAATTAAATTCTCCAAGATTTTACTTCTTCTGAATGGATAATTTATTTACCATTCTAAATGTTATTGTGGTTAATGTTAATTTTCTTGGCTATGCAGTGGACATTTAAGGTTTATATGAGGATGATGATTCCGGACAATAGGCCTCACTACCGCCTTCTCTTCCTAGAGAGTAGTGTGCTTTGCCCTCTCCTCTAGTGAGTATCGAAAGAGGACTAAAAGCTTTGGCAGCAGCCTCTTTACTACTACAGTGTTTTATGAAAATATAGTGCGACCACCAAACCGCTTCCAAGTGGATGAGGAAATTGAAGTCCCATCCTATGTGTAAGAATACATTTAATTATGGCGCAGGTTATGCATTTTACGTAATACTAACAGTAAAAAAGGTTTATTAAAGAAAGCAACAAAAAATAAATAAAACATTTATTCTTCATGGAATATATGATCCAGAAATTGAGCTGGGGCGCTTATATCATTAAAGCGGCCCCAGCTTAAATACCACAATACAGTCATGGTATGTGCGCAACACCCTACTGTACGATTTCCCACTAAGCAATTGCAATAATATGCAATGATACTCTCTAAAGAATTTGCCCCATTTTGTTCTCTACTTATCAGTAAATATGTATAATATACCCTGCTGCTCACATGTCGCGATTTAATTCTGGCCCTAACTAAATAATTGTTATGACCTAATATTAAGGGCAAATCTTCTTCCATTAATTCATTGCTTATATCTACACTGTAGGTACCATTTACTCGCATATGCTCCCCATAATAGGACCGTGCCTGTTTTAATTGGTAGGATCCTAATGCAAATCTTCTTAAATCGCTTAATGTTAGTCTTGGGAAATTATCTATATGGGGAGCACTGCTGTTAATGCTTTGGAAAATCGTACGTCTTCTGTTTACATGTTCCCTTTGAATAAATTCTGATAAATAATTTACTGTATTCAACCTCGCTCGGGCAATATTAAGAAACTCCACAGCATCGGGCGTATCGTCAATTGTAGGATGGAATTTATTCAAAAGGGCACAAGTTATTTTAAAATCAGCCATGAGGTGACTTGACGCTCTATTAAAATATTCCTGACGAAATAATTTATAGTCTCTTTTAATTCTCCCATTGACTATCTCTACCACCCAACGACACATTGTTATACATCTGGACTTATTAGCCTGGACAGTGGTTAATTGATGTTCATTTTCTAATAATGATTCAGGCATATGAGTCTTATAATTGTAACTTTCTAATTCAGGAATGACATCTCTAAAGCCTCTATCCAAAATAAAGACATCGTTGGGTCTAAAAAATAAGCGCATAGGACCATTTTCATTATTAAACATAGCACTCATTATTGATGAATCATTTTGTGTTGCTTCATATGGTCCTGCACACTCTAAAATATACCCATCACAGCAAACAAATAAAAATGGTTTTACAAGGTTAGCATATTTGTGGAGACTGTAGGTTCTTTTTTGATATGAATAATTACTGCTGCTTTGGACGTAAACATATGTACCATCACATATTACAATAGCAGGCTTAATATTTGAAGCCATGTTAGCATCCCCAAAAAAACCTTCTGGTATGATCCTATTGCGTGATGCTACATTTTGGATAGACATGTGATTGATTCCTAAATGTCTAGGAACAAACTGTACTTCTAAACAATTTCTTACTTTATTCATTTTTCTTTCTAAAGTGGATCTTGGTATTTTAAACAAGGTTGATAGTCTTTGATTGCTGTCACCTGTTCTGAGTTTGACCAAAAATATACTGAGAGCAACCGAAGGGTTTGCAAAATGATCATATAACATTGGAATACAATTTAAAAGCTCGTTAAATTGCTCTGCATTAAGCATAAATGTGGATCCATTGAGTTTATGTCACTGAAGTCTAACTGTCTTTCGGCAGCTTTTTCTAGTTTAGAAAATATATCATCAACTTGAAAACCAGTAAAATCTGAATATGGGGTCTCTAGTTCATCCCAATGATTACTGTACAAATGATATTCACAGATTCTAGCTGTTAAAGGAATGTATATTTGGTACTGAAATAATAAAACTTCCTTTATAGTAACCGGTACTAAAAGACGATCAGTTCTCTCACATCCAACAAACAGGCAATGACGTGAACTTGCAGAAACTCGTTTATACTTAAGAGAATTAATTTTAGATACTGGTCGGGGCAATAGCTGTCCCGGTGGTGGTGGAACTGGCAGTGGCATTGGAGGTGGTTCAGGAATTACAGCATCCGAGATATCCATTCCTATATTTTCAAAATCCACTGACTCCAGTGCAGGTCTGTTAATGTCAGGAAGTGCCTGTCTTTGAATATCTCTTGTTGCAGCCTCCCAACAAGCACGACAAACTCTTTCCAAATGAATGACCTAAAAAAGAATAAATTATTGTATTTACTGACAAAAACTTTTGTTCAATAATACCAAAAATTGAATGCAGTAATTCTGCCAAGTTAAAAACACTTACGTGATGAGCTGGAGTCCATCTTAAAATAAAGGTCCTTTGAGGACAGTCTCGGGAAACTCTGTGAGTTCTGCGACTTGCAATAGAAATGCCACATCCAAAACATATGTGTAGATGTCCAAGAGGCGGGGATACCTCAATCTGAGATGGAGTTGTGCTTGTTTGTATCCGCTCTTGCAGTAACAAAAAACATTCAAGGCACAGGATGTCATCAGATGATACCTGAAAAGTAAAAAAAAACTGTGAATTACCTTTGTAAGTTATTTATAATATGTTTAGTATTACAATACATATTCACTTTGACGGTTCTTTGTACAAAATCACACATGTTTACCTGCACAAGTATACCCTTAACACACCCAATTACTCGTATTTAGTACCCGTCATTATACATAGAACTAAATACCTATGATGTTAATTAAACCAATCACTTTATTACATCACTACATAGTATAAAACAAAGTCGCTTCCCGCTGTCTGTCCCTATGTATGCTTAGATCTTTAAAAGTACGCAACGGATTTTGATGTGGTTTCTTTAATAGATAAAGTGATTCCAGAGGAAGTTTTATATGTATAATACATACATATTATAGTACAGAAAAGAGTCCACGCGGGTGAAGCTGCTGGCATATTTTTATACATTTTAATGTTACATTACATAGTGAACAGTAATGTTTTGTAGCAACCACTGATACAACATTGATGCTCAATTTATTATAATAACAGCTTGTAGGTAGACATTTGCGGCTGAACATAGGCCTCCTCGGTCAGAGGGTCGTCTTAGGAAAGGAAATATAAACTTACCGGTGTAGGCGATACCCAGGTCCGTAGAAGAATTAGCATTTGTTCATCTAAATCTTCAATAGGTCGTCTACGAAGATTAGGCGCCAAACGAAGGGAACAATTTACACACCGTTGAGAGAGTGGACGGTTTGTCCGATCTCGACCAGGTGTAGACATTTTGTCGTTAAAACTAGAGTCAATTCACTCACTTAACAATAAAACAGGAGTCCGATATCTCACAACAAAACTACTTGAGGAACGTAAACGCTCAACTCGATAGCATTGATCGAATCGTAACGAAGATAACAGAAGTAAATACGGAGGAATGCAATTCGACTCAACGCAAAACAAAGAGCACGAAACGAATAACCGGCCAGCTATTGATTTGACAGATAGATCTGTCTTTTTTTTTTTGTTTTTTTGGCTTGGAGCTAAGACCTTTAAGCCACGTCTTTATTTATCCAGGACCACTTCACAGATTTTGTTTTTTCACTTACATTTTTTGCACTGTATTTTTAATGTATTCGAATATTAGTTTCTATGTTTCTGTCTTTTAATAGTTCTTTGAGCGGCGGCGGGCGGGAAGAAAATTAATTTTATTAATTTTATGACACACTTCACTTAGTTCACTCGCGAATACCAATCTGTACCATGTATGGTGTTGCCAAGTTAATTATATGTTAATCGATTTTCAATATCGATTTTGTTGGATCAAGCTTTTGGATTTATAAATTATTATAGATTTTTTGGGGATTCAGTTATATTCAAATGATTAATAACAAATATGTATATTGACGCTTAGAGTAATCTTATTATTAGGTACAAAAAAGTTATCTTTTAAAAATACATAGTTATTTTTGTAATTTCTTTTGATTTTACGTCATAATTATGTCTATATGGGTCTAGCAATAGTAAAACGTTACCAAAATACCAGTAAAGACAGTGTTAGATGTAAACTTGACTCCGGCATTAAGTATCGATATCAATCAATCGATTCCGATTTTTAATCTAAATATTCTTTGACATCTGGCAGCATTTAAGTTATGTTTCGTTGGCGGATGTATTAAGATTCAGTTAAGTAACTATTTATTACGTTCTACAATGCTAGGGTAAAATAAATGTACATAAAAAACACATGAACATTAAAAAATAAGATAAAAATTTTGTATAGCATGAAGTTGCGACACGGCGCCACAAAGTGGGGCCCATTCCCGGGCAATCTCCTTTACTTGATTATAAATAACTACATTTTTAAAACAACTTACTTGCGGCGTAGAGAGCATGGGGGACTTGGACGTCAGAGCGGGCGGGTTCACAAAGTTCTTCACGGACTCCCGCAGGATCTCCACGAAGGGGTGCGCGGGGCGCGGCTGTGCCTGCGGCCCGCCCAGCGCCGACTGCGCCAGGGACGCCGTGTTGGCGGGCGACGGGCTGAGGTACAGCAGCTGTAGCGCCGAGCGGGACAGGATGCAGGCGCGTTGGCGACTGAACTCCATGAAGAAGTCCTGTGGAGGGTTTGAAAAGAAGTTATGGTTTTAAGCGTGTCAGATTTCCGAATGAAAAATAAAAAAGAACAAAGAAGAACGAAATAATGACTCAGTAAATCATATAATTTTATTAGACTAGACATGCGTTGCAATTCTTCGTGTATATTTTTAAACTACCCTTTTTACTAAATCGAACAAAACAAACAAAAAAATATTAAAACCGGTTATGCCGTTTTTTACTTTTAGCGAGACTAACGAGCAGCAATTGATTTGGCACTGTACTACACGAGCTGAGCTGACCGAGTTTTCGGTCAGCAAACGGTTTTCGGGAGCTTACTGGAGAAAGATGCTGCGTATCCCCTGGACAGCATATCGGACAAACGTCTCCATACTGCGAGAGCTCAAAATCTGCTCACGGCTGTCCTCCGAGTGCCTGCGCAGAATCTTGGAATACTTCGGTCACATTGCTAGGAAAGATTATGGCAACCTAGAAAAATCGTGACCGGCAAGGTGGATGGGAAAAGACCTCGTGGACGCAGCCTAATACGATGGTCTGACCAGATCCGCACCGCCCTTGACAACACAGTCCACAGAGCCCTACACACAGCCAGAGACAGGTGGAGAAAGATCATCCGAGAGAAGGTGATACTGAAGGGAGGTCACGACCCTCAGCATTGAGGAATACGACGCAAGGAGGAGTAAATATGTATGAGGCACAGGGTGTAAAGTTCACTCATACTCTATGGAAAAGGGTGGATCCTCCGACGAGATGGGTGTCGTGTCTGGTAGGCAAGCCCGTTGATTAATGTCGGGACGTTGTAAATATGCTAGTTGCGCGGTAAACTCTGCTTGCGCGATGCAGGATTTGGCGTGACGTCAGTGTGATGCGTAGTTTGCCTTGTATGTGGCGGTATAGATGCCGCCACAGCTGCTTCAAGTTAGCATACTCATGGAGTGTTAAAATTAATGGACTTTAGTGTTGGAAAATTTGCTACAATTGGCAAAATAGACCACGAGAAACAATCAGTAACCTATATTTTTGACAATCCTTTAGTCAATCTACATACTAGAGAGTTTAAAGAGAGAAGCAAAAATTCCATTTGCTGCCAGCTACAAATCACAAAGAATTATACATAGGGGGGATATTACCAGCGCAGTATGGAAGTTGGTACAGGAGGTGATCTTCCAGGCGTGTCGCAGCCTGCCCACCAGCTCGTCGAAGTAATGCAGCGCCTCGGCGCGGGGCTTGATGCGAGTGTAGCGCGGGAACGTGGGCGGGAGCAGGCGCTGGTTGATCATCGGCTCGAACCCCATTGGGTTTGGGGAGTCGGCTGGAATAGCAAAGTAATTTATACTAAGGGTTACAGTACCAAAAAAAAATATTATTTCTAATATATATGTAAAGTTTTCACGAAATAATAAAAAATGATCAAAGAAAGTAGATGATTAAGGAACTGCCTTGGATAACAAAACCTCTGTTATCGAATACATTTTACTAAACAAATATTTATATCAATTGACAACGCAGACCCTTACTCATTAAACAAAAAGTTTACTCTGAATCCATGGGCCACATTGTTTGGTCCAAATATTCTTGATGTTACTGCATTGTCAAAAAGTTAATTTACATTTTACATTATTTTCTTAGACTGCAGGTACATAAAAATAAGATGTTACAATTACATTTAATTTAATCCTTGTTTAATCTACCTTATGTAATAAGGCATGCAAATATTAATAATGTAGGTATGTTTAATTTATGACTTAATGAAATAATTTTAAAGGTATTGAAATTAAAATAACAGCTTCTTCATACAACTCACAATTCTCCACAGGCTGTGTGCCTTTCCCCGAGGTCTTGATAATGACCTTCATCATCTCGGTGCAGCCGTTGAGCAGAGCGACGCAATCGGCTCCGGATTGGGAGTCCCTCTTGGTAATCATGAGGAGAGCTTGGAAGAACATTCTCGTGAACCTGATGCGGGCCTGCAAGGCGGCCCATAGATTGTCCTGAAAAGTTATTTCAATCATCACAACATATATTGTAAGCTTATAAACTACTAGCACATCGTCCGCGTGGATTTAAAAAAATGTTGCCTTTGTTCATCAGACATAATTTCGGCTTCTAATGGTAAAACAATTTTTCAAATCGGTCCAGTAGTTTCGGATCCTATTCAATACAAACAAACGTTAACCTCTTTATAATATTAGTAGAGGTTTTTTTTGTTCCCTTTGCATTGAAGGCCACAGAGTTTTTGTAGAGGATGAAAGGTTTATTGTGTTGCAAAGGTTTTTAGTTCATTTGGATGCCTGTGTTTTAAATCGTCTTTGCTGATATAGACTGATGTCATGTTCAACACTTTTATTAGTAGCTATAATACATTAGTTAAGTAATATTCTCAGTGTGTCAATGGGATCATAATTAGGACTCGAATTTTTTTTTCTTTAAAATATTTTATATGGTTACAATACAATATATAAAGATAATTTTATACCCTCACCTCATCATCACAACTCCGAGCCTTCTTATTGAGTTCCTCCTCTTGCTCCCTAAGCATTAACACGCACTTCTGCTCACTAACTTCGAGACGCGCGTCATACGTGTTGCCTGACTGCGGGTTCGAGCCTAGACGATAACCGTAACCCATGGGTTGGAAGTCTTCCTCTTCAAATACTTGGGCCCTGGAAATGAGGAGAATTTTGGTTAGACATTCTACAAATGAAAGAATTGTGATAAAAGTGATAAAGCAATATATATTTGTTCAGCAACTAAAGAGTTGCATAATTAGCCTATGTTCCCACTGCTGAGACACAGGCCACCTCTCGGTGAGAGGGAGTGGGCCGTAATATAGCACGCGGGCCCAGTGCAGGTTGGTACTACAAGTCTTCGAGTTATTGGTTCTAGGACATGCCAGTTTCCTCACGATGTTTTCCTTCACCGTTTTGAGAGAAATGGTGATGAAATAATTTACACAAACTAAAGCGACTGTCTAGGTTCGAACCTACGATCTACAACTCGTAGGCCGCGGCCGTTACCACTGGGCCACCACATGCTCCTCGCAGCCGTTACTACTGCTAAACTAGAGAGTTGGCAATACCCTAATTGAACAATCTTGGTATTTGACTTTACAGAGCAAGTTTTTTTTTTCATTATTTTTTCTCGAATCTAACCATTTAATGAAAACTAAAATAAGGATTTTTAATGTTAATGTACCCTTTACTGCTTCCTTAAAAAAGAGATTCTTTTCTACTTCAAAAGTGTTGGGTGTTCAGGCCTAATAAACAATCAAATGAACTTACTTATTAATACAATCCCTGATACAATCCAGTAGTTTGTAGATAGCAATACAATATGCTTTCAAAGTCTTATTTACAATAGAATGTGGTTGATGCAGGTAGAGGTTTGTGAAAACAGTCTGAGCTAGCGAGTGGCCTTCCAACCAGGAGACTATGCAGGCCATTGTAGCATCAGTGATGCCTATTAGCTCTGCTGGCTCAAGATCATCTATTTTTAACTTTCCAGCCTGTGAAAAAACAAAAAAATTAACACACTAAATGTAGATTACGCCTGTATTTTATGTAGAAAATTATAGTCATAAATGTTTTCAGTCAAGATTAGTAGTAGTTGTCAGTTTTAAATCAAGATAAATAAATGAAAATCGTTCTGGAATGCTGGACTAATTAATCTTACAAATATTTCTAGTAAAGTTTTATGTTGTATTTATTTGTTACTAATCCACTACTGGGCCTGGTCTTTTCTTGTTCAGATAAGGAACAAGCGACAATCACAACATAAATCAATAAATAAAGTGAAATACATTCATAAATAAAATCTCAGTTTCACATAAGAAAATGTATACTATATAGAATACTTACAGCAACAGCTTGCTGGAAGTTTAGTGGTTTGGGATTCCCTCGGTTGCAGAGCATGCCGGCATCCATTTTTGGGTCCATCATCTCAATGGCTGACATGGCTTCAAAGAGACCAAATAAGTGGCCATCGTGAAGTAGCTCTCCAAGTTGAAGATCTAAAATGCGTCAGGGTTTTACAGATATCTTGATATTACAACCAAACATTATAAAATATTAAATATCTTTAGAACGTGCAAATATAGTTCCACAAGTAGGTTTTGAAGTAGTAAATAAAAATAAATCAGAAAATAAACAGTTTGTTCCATTTACCTTGGATATGACTGAAGAAGTCTGATGTGATGTCAACCCAGTTGTAGATGACCTCAGGTGCTGCTCCCAAGGAATCCATTCTCCTACATTAAAGAGGTTTTAGTAAATATACTAACAGAGTTATGTTTTTTCATTTTAAATTTACTGAGAATTCAAATTGGTGTACACAGTTCATCACTGTTAATTGTTGTTTATAGACTGTATTTTCTATTAACTTTATTTAAGGCCTGCTTGCTTGTCACAAATTATAATTATGACCGTGTGTTATTTGTCTTACTTTTTTCCATAAAAGACAAACAAGAAACTAACCCAACCCTTCATGGCTTACATGCATGATTTTATGTTGTAACAACCAGAAAGCTCACTTTTACATTCCTAATATTTGTAGGTATGGTATTGAATTATGGAATCCCAGTAAGAACACTAAAATGCTAACATACACACCTTCACAAATTACTACAACCCGATTCAAACTTTACAACAGCTCATAACATGAGGTTTTTCTTACATATGAGTGTTTTCAAATATACAACTACGAAGGTAGGAACTTAATGAAACATCCAGGAAATAGTCTATAGACAGTGATGATATAAATTGTGAGATTTATATCATTTTACAAACAAAATCTACAGAAACTTGGGAGAGATGACCATCGATTTCTATACAGGAACTTTACATGTTTCATTCCAAGCGATTATTGAGCTCTCGCGATGCACATAAAACTCAAGATAAGAGGTGTCAAATAAAAGCCGGTACATTATCAAATTTAAGCCACTACTCAAGTAGAAAATACCAAATAAACAGTCCGTAATACAAACTACGAGGATTTATCAATAATATCTACAGGAGTTATGTAAAATTAATACCTTAGCACTATCTAACATGCGAACAGTACTAACCCGTCACCATCATAATAATCATCATTATCGCCCATTTAAAGTGCACTTCAGAATCTAAGGTAAAGGAAGACTAAATTACCATTAAATTTGGGGAAGACTTGCTACATTTACAAATAGAAATAGATAAAAATAAGTTAGAACCCTCAACTTTTCGGTTTCCACACCTCCCCTGCTTCCTTATTTTTTTTCATTCATCAAATGTCAAAGTCATTTTTATTTACGTTTTTGACGTTTTGTCAATGTCAACCGTAGTGTAACGCTCTAAGTCGGTTTTACGGTGAGTTCGGTTCGTATAGCAAGGACGGGCAAAGAGTATATGTGTATGCGAAAGTAGTGGCACTATTTTCGCATACACATAAATCTGACTCAATAACACTTACTCGTATTTCGCAAAACGGTCACTTTTAAAATTATAACAAAATTGCCACGCATGTTTCCCCGAAGGGATAGACAGAGGTGTTCCATCTGAGACATGACTGTTTTAGTAAGCGCCAAATACCAAAAAAATTAAAGTAATTATTTCGATTTGTACCAAAATGTCCCGAAACTGTAGCGAGAGAGATTGCTTGTCATACAAAACTGTTGTAATACTGTTTCTGTTGAGTTTCATAATATCAAATACTTAACGCAACGGATTTTGTAAGAAATACGTAAAGGGAAGGATTGTGCCTTGTGGTATTTTTTTAGGTTTCTAAAATACATATTCAAACAATGAAATATGAAATTGTTTTTGTATAAGTCTAGGTACCAATTTTCGTGGTGTATTTATCTTTTTAGAGATTACTTAAGTTTTGAATGTAAAGAATCATGGCAAGAATTGTACAAAAAAATAAATATTTAATGAGATGTTTTTATGAGATGAATTCTTAATATGTGCCTAAAAAGTGTCATCAGGCATTTATAATATTGTGGAGTTAATATAAACCTCACAATAAAAATATAATGTTAAAAGTAAATAGTTTTGAAGAGGGGCTTATTAATTTAGAACGAAACGGCAGCTGTCAGTCAAAGACCCATCTTTAGGGTAGTAGAATTAATAATCTTTGGTATTAATGATCCGTGGACTGTGCAGGAAAACGTATTGTTTGACTAAAACTAATTTATCTGGGAAAAGTGGTACGTATCAAAAAGAATTGTTCATTGCTGTAATCGCTTATTTGGTCGGATGTTGTGCCCATGTAATGACAGTTGTTTGGTATTTGGGAAGGGCAAGATAACAGGATATAATATTTTACTTCCAGATCAGCATAAAACTAATGTTTTTGTAGAAGAAGAATAAAGACATTAATCAAGTTTATTATATTTAATTAGACCTAACCTGATTTTATGTATAATTTCATAATGATTATTAATTTGAACGTCTTCTACCGTTACCTAGATATCTATATTTAGAGCCTTGTATTTCCGGTCACTTTTTTACTCCATGTGTTTGTTTTGCAACGAAGCATGTCGATACCTTTAGGCTCAAAGGGCGTAACCACCATTTTACCTTCACCACCACCACCACCTTAGTTTTTCGTCCTCTTTCGATCGGTATTGTGTTCTGTCCAGCACCATTTCAGGTCTACAAATCCTTGAATACAGTGACGAAATAAATGAGTAGGTATTCACGATACTTTAATTTCCTGTTCTAGAACTCCGCTATGATTAACGTATGAGACTTTTCGGATCTGTGCTTTTCAGCGTTTATTTGGTACGTAGTCATACAAACTTAAGTATTGTACAATCTGATTACATATAGTTAAATGTTGGTAATTTATATAATAAAGTTACTTTTCAGATGGCGTGGCTGCCGATCGTAATATACGCTAAAGCTGGTAGCTTTAGCGTTTAATCAAGGCAAAGTAGTTGATAGTGTTGGTAATTTGGCCCTACACCCCTATACACAGTACCCGTCGGGCGTAAAATGTTGCACATCTTGTTTTGAAAAACAAAAGACTGTCACACCACAATAGTATGAATATGATTGTCAAATAAAGGTTATAATTTGATAAATGAGTTTCATTAATACTAGTAAGTATCTACACAAAATTAATAAGACTGAACATGGTTTTGACCAAAAGGTTTGGAACTCACACCAAGTAAACGCGTCTAGGAACTCCCCTTACCGCTATACGTTTGCTTTTTCGTATCGCTTTGAAATATCGGAATACATTGGTAAACGGGTGTCATTTTTTTATTTTTTATAACTGGAGGATACTCGTACTATTGTCTTGGTTGATTATCTACATATACACTCGACAGCAAATAAACTGGGCCACCCGCTATCTTGGAACTCTGATTTTCTCAAAAAGTATAAAACTTACGACTATCAAAGCTATACAGGGTGTTCAAAAAGAGTATCGGATATTTGTTAGTTCAATAAAACAAAAACCACTTTAAGCAAACATTTTTATTGTCGAATAGAATACACAATGGAAAATTATTTCGAAAAGATAATGTTACTTATCCAAATGGTGAACGTTACGCTGCTGGCATTTTTCTAATCTGGAACGAAGATTGGTGATAATACGCTGACACCCTCGATATGGCTGACATTTCTCACCTGATGTTTTGTTTCAATTGCGCTATGTTCGTCGGATTATTTTAATAAACATTACTTTTAAGGTATCCCCATATGAAATGGTCAAGCGGGCTTATGTGGGGCTTCTGGGAGGCCAGTTGATGTTACCTCTACGTGAAACAACCGTATCAGGGAATAATTCGTTAAAAGCATCAATTGAATGATTTGATGCATGGCAAGTAGCCCCGTCTTTTGGAACCACATTCTTGAGTTGAAACCTTGACACTCCTGCGTCTCTGGGCCCAAAAAGTTTCGCAGCATATTGCAATAACGGCCACTATTCACATTGAGCGATTGGCCTCGTCGATCTTCATGAAAATAAGTACCGATTATGCCTTTAGCAGACATAGCGGCCCACACAACGATCTTTCGGCTGTGCAGGGATTGTTCATGCTTTCGTATCGGATTACCTCTGCCCAGTATATACAATTCTGCTTATTAACATGATTATTCAGGTGAAAGTTGGTTTCGTCACTAAGTAGCGTGCTTCCAAAGTTGTTGAATCGCCGCAGCATTTCGTTCGCAAAAATTCGATTTGCGTAGTCCGTATCCTTTAATTCTTAATCCAATTGAATGTTATAAGCTTTTAAATGTAAATATTTCTATAAAATAACATTGTTATGTTATTTTAAAGACACATCACGCCTGTAATCCCAGAAGGGTTAGGCAGAGATCTACCTATAGTACAACCACATTTCGCCAGTTATGTTTAAGTACCATGTAATAGGAGGCGAGCCTATTGCCATCAACCGGGCACAAATCCAGACTCCGGGCTGCTACTGAGACCTTCTTGATAGATTGATTGATTGACAGATTGATTATTTAAAATCGAATGCAAAAACGATTTATTGATGTTCAATGCTTGGCTTCTCTTACGGATGGATTAAGACGCATTTTGAGGAACTGACGCCTTCATTTCTTCGATTGTTTCCTGGTCGCGGACCGTTACGATAATACGCTTCGGACACCTTGTACTAACAGAAAATGAGTTTAAGTTGATTAAAATCACTATAAATTTATTCCAAAGTGCCGTCAACACACATTGTAATCAAGGAACAAACACCATGCTAATGCACCCTGTTTTGAATAGAGTTCGCGATTAGCGTTCTTTTTTCTACAATGAGGGAAGTCGAATATTTCTTATTATTTCTTTAGTTTTTGTCCATCGTTTGCTCAGACGCGTGTATTTTCGCGATCGCTGTTCAGATAGGGGCAGACCTAGGGCTAGATCAGCAGCAGATGATCGTTATATTCAACTTAATGTTCTGCGAAATCGCCGCCTCAACGCAGTTCAAGTCCAACAAAGTCTGCTTGGCGAACGCCAAGTTGTCATAAGTTTAAATACCGATAAGAGAAGACTTGCTGATCGGAACCAAAGAGGGCTGCAACAGGCCCAGCATTAACGGTAGCCCAACATCGAGCACGACTTGAATTTGCTCGAGAGCATAGGGGTTGGACGTTAGAGCAGTGGCGTAATGTACTCTTCATTGATAGGACCAGGGTAGGTCTACATGGAATTGATAGACGTCAGAGAGTATATCGTCGCCCTGGAGAACGTTGGAAGCTGTTGCTTATGGAGTAGGATCTTTAAAGGTCTGGGGCGGCATCTCGTTAAACATACAGCGTTACTTTGCGAGACGGGCCGTACACATGGATTTACTTGTCATTTCTACATTACTGAAATCCTCTCAGACCATGTGGTACCTTACGCAGGATATATAGGGCAGGGTATGCAATTGATGCGTGGTAATGCACGGCCTCATGGGATGGGGTGGAACGTCGAGTTTGAGCCCGGGTAACTGCTCCAACAAGGCTTCCAGAGCTGCAAATTGCTATTGAAGAGGAGTGGAATGCAATTCCTCAAGATTTCAATGTTAGGCTCGTGAGTTCGATGAATAAGAGGATCCTGGGAGTTGTCCGAGCAAGGGGAGGGAATACTGAATACTGATCAAAAACTGCTTTTATTACTTCTGTTTTTTTTTTTAAATTCTGTGATTACCTGCTAACGATTAACAGGACTGGAAAACGTCTCATCTTTATGAGACCCCTATTAAACACTTAATCAATTGATTAATCCCAATAAGTTTCCATTCATTTTAACCATCATGAAACGCACTTTCTGAAGGTATAACTTTGATAGTTGTAAGTTTTAATTTTTTTGTGAAAACCGCATCCGTTCGGTTCCGATTTATTTGCTGTCCAGGTGTTTTTTTTTAAATCCTTAGCCTTTTTCTTTTTACCATAAAGAAAAAGGCTAAGAGAAAACGGAAACAGGTGTCATATAAGAGGAGACCTTCGATTTGTGAAAGAATTAAGTCAAATGGTTTTAATACATTATTTAGATATATTTAACGCTATTATTAAATACAGAATGCTGCGTGGTAACACTGACATTTTCCGTAACCGGATCGTAAACATCTCCATTGAGCTGCGGCTCGTTGGGTTCACTTCCTCCCGTAATCTGATTTGTGTTTGGCTTTGTCAAACTTATTCCACCGAGACCCAAATCCATGCAGTCGAAGTGAAGGATCTGAAATTGAATTAATAAATAGAAGATTTTCCAACCTGGTAATTTTTTTCTATAGAAGAAAGCACCTGAGGTAAGGAGTTCTTCTAATTATGATTAATCTACTATACTAATATTATGTGATTGATCACGAATAACTAAGCGAATAATATACGAAACCTGTTTTAACTGGTAAATAAACTAGAAGAGACAATCGACTAAAACAAGACAAAATAGTTCCTGCAGATTTTACGTACCATATACGTCGCGCTGTATTTTTTTATCAGAGCATGGGTGAGAGCTGTTGTTGAATTCTAAAACTATATTTTTTTATTTCCTGTATATCGAACTTGCCTGTTATATTATATCTAACTTGCCTGTTATATTATATCTGCTGAACTGCATAGGACATGCTTCAAACCTACTTGCCTAACATGTTATGGGTATTCTGAGCTTACCAGAACTGGTGCTTTGTCGATTCTAGTGTCCCAATCCATGCAGACGTGCATCTTGGTTAAGTCAATAGTGATGTCGAACAGTCTGATGCACATGTCCAGAATATTGATGGGCACGTACGGAATCGGGATGGGTATGCAGAATGGCGGCGGGTTTCTTGCTGGAAAAGAAGAAAAAAAAATGAAATTGTTGAAGTGCCTATCATCTTTTCGGTCTACATGAGCTTAAATAATCGAAACGAGTTAGTAAATAAGAGCTTTTAAGATTTAATTAGTGACTGTTCATTCTATCGTTTTGTGAATGGATTCACATGTAATGTCCTATGGTACCTGAATAAGATTTGTGGTAAATGCTCTCGTTGTTCATTTTCACTTCCAGGTTTAAAAATCCTTCTGAGGGATCAAAAGTCAGCTCGGCGCAGGCTGTAAAAACAAAGTTTTTAATTAGATTACATACCTACCATCAAAGTGTAGGTATTCCCCTATGGGTTGGGCAGAGGTAAGCTGCTAGGGAATTTGTTGGGCCACGACTTTTTTCCAGCTACCGCTCTACGATTTAGTAAAAAGCGGGCTTTTTGGGGGACTGTCTTACGTAATTTTTACGGTCGAAAAGTGATGATTCTCAGCCTAATTTGAATAAAAGATTGATGATTTTTATTTAGTTTTTGTGTACCCAAGTAAGTAGGAACTGAGTAATAGAACTGAGTACTGATAAGTAGGTATACGCATTACTTTTTTAGCAGACGACGCAAAGCCCACTAACGTGGCTCGAGGTGGGTTTTGTTTTTCCCGCATCACCTGTGCTACAAAGATAAAATTCATATGCGGAAATCGAAGGAATGTTCATACATACTTTGTCTATCAAAGTTAAACGCTGGGATGCGCATTCCTGAACAGCAGTTACACTTGAGTCCGTCACAATCGCATTTCCCGCCCCTGAACGGCAGCCGTAGTCTCCAGCCAGGCTTGTACCAGGGACGGGGCATCATCTTTCTTATTGTCTGGAAAATAAGAAAATATTTTGTAAAGATTATCAAGACAATAGAGTACAAAATACAAAACATGTCTAATCCTGTAAAACATCAGCAAAAAATATCATAGTAATTAGGGTAGATATAATTTGGAATAAGAGATTTTGCTTAGCTATGCGTTTTCTTGCGATTTTATGCCTGGCATATAGTTATAAAGTTTTAACTTACAGTGTTATTAATAGGCACTTCTTTCAAACTCAAACTCAAATTCAAAGCATTTATTTCAAATAAACCAATTACAGGCACTTTTGAATTGTCAAGGGGTCGGTCAGTCAGAAATATGAAGCTAGTTGCCCATTCCAAAGCGAAGTAGGTACCTATGGAGAAGAACGGGCAAGAAACTCCATGGACCCTCTTCTAAATAATATTGTTACAGAAAATTTGTTACATCAGTCTTGTTGAAATTAAACATGTGAGAACGATGTAGAAAGACCCGTAATAAAAAACATAAAAAACGGAAAAGAAAAATTTTAAACAAAAAAAAACAAAAAGGCGTGGCAGCCAAGAGACGACCAGTCCCCACTGACGGCGCCCGTTCACGAACATGACGTATGTATCAGCACCATTCAGCTCAACCATTTTGAAGGGAACTTAATGATCCAACACACACGCCACCACCAGCGAGACATTAGAGTGAGCGTGACATACTCTCAGCCGCCAGGGCACATTCAAGTCAATGACAGACGTGCCCAGTATAGGGTAGCTTTATAGTAGGTACTACATAGTGCTCACACGTGTGCTTTGCAATTATACAATACTAAAAGATTGAATTTATACAGTGCAAAGATAGTTTTTACAATCTTCAGCAGCTCCAACAATATTTCCGAATGCTAATCAATTGTTTAGGCGCCCTTGTGGAGCAGAACCAGCGTTGAGCCAAGCATTTTTGTCAGAGATGTAATCCTCCAACTTATAATATGCTTGGCTGCATAGTGTGCGTTTGATACAGGTTTTGAACTTCGTTTCATTCAGTTGGAGTATGTGGGGAGGTATTTTATTAAAACATTTTAAACAGTACCCCATGAAGGATGAATCTACTTTAGCCAGCCTGAAACCCGGTTGAACCAATTGGTCCCTATTTCTAGTCCCATAGTTGTGTCTCTCACCTCTTTTACTGAAAAGATTTAAGTTTTTCATTACGTACATGATGTTTTCATATATATATTGACAAGGTACGGTCATGATGTTAATATCTTTAAACAGTTCTCTTAAAGAATCGCGCCTGCGGAGGCCATATATTGCTCTAATGGCTCTTTTTTGCAGAATAAAAATAGACTCGATGTCTGCAGCGCGTCCCCATAATAAGATACCGTAAGACATGATACTATGAAAGTAACTGAAATAGACCAGCCTCGCGGTATCTACATTAGTAAACTGACGGATTTTTCTTACAGCATATGCTGCTGAACTTAGCCGTCCTGCAAGAGATGTTAAATGGGGACCCCATTGCAGCCTCAAGTCGAGCGTGATCCCCAAGAAAATCGTTTTATCAACGAATTCTAGTTTCTCTTGATTCAATACTATGTCACAATCAGTACTTTTAACATTCGGCAAAGCAAACCTTATGCATTTTGTTTTTTCCCATTTAATACTAAATTATTAGCAGTAAACCAATTTTGTACCTGCAGCAGTGCGTTATTTACGTCGTCAAGATTTGATGAACGTCTACTTATCTTAAAAATTAAAGAAGTATCATCAGCAAATAACACCATTTGTGGTTGTTTTTTTAATAAATGGGGTAGATCATTAATATATACTAAAAAGAGGAAAGGACCTAATATCGAGCCTTGTAGAACAGCCAATTTTACTTTTAATCCAAGTGAATTGACACCATTAATTTGAACTTTTTGCCGTCTATCTTGTAAATAAGATCTAACTAAACTTAGCGCAGGTTTACCTAGTCCGTAATGCTCCAGTTTTAGGAGCAAGGTTTCGTGATTAACGCAATCAAATGCCTTGGAGAGGTCACAGAAAATTCCTATGGCATCTTGGGCCTCCTCCCACGCTGTAAATATGTGTTTTAGTAAAGTGACACCAGCATCAGTCGTGCAACGACCTTTGGTGAAACCATATTGCTGTTCGTGTAAGATTTTGTTGATGTTAAAATGATTAAGCATTTGATTGAGCATTACCTTTTCGAACACCTTGCTGAATACCGGCAACACGGATACTGGTCTATAATTGTTGGTGTCTTTGCTATCCCCATATTTAAAAAGTGGTATAACCTTACTATATTTCATTAAATCCGGGAAGACTCCTTGATCTACACACAAATTAAATATTAAAGCTAAGTATGGTGCTATGGTCTCGATTATGGATGTACAAACTTTGATAGACATTCCCCAAAGATCTTCGGTCAACTTGATTTTTATTTGCCGAAAAGCTTTTATAACTATCATAGGGTTTATATGTTTAAATTGAAATTCAACCGGGCAGCCTGGAACGTTCGCTCTTAATAAATCAATTGAGACTTTGGGTGAGGAATTTAAAGCCTCCGTAGCTTTAGATGTATATTAGTAAAATAATTTACAAATTCTTGAGCTACTTCTAAGTTAGAGCTTATGGCACCACGTGAAGTCTCCAATGTATATTCAATGTTTCGTATTTTTTTCCTACTAGTTTCGTTATTTATAACTTTCCAAACAGTTTTTATTTTATCTTCCGCTGTTTTGATCTTGTTGCTAATGTACAGGGCTTTAGCTATTTTGCAGGTATTTCTAAAAAATTTGGAATATGTAGCAACATATTTATTGAAAGTTTCAGTGTTAATGTAAGGCTTAAGGCCATACAACTCGAAGTCTTTCTCTACTAATCCTAATACCTCTGGTTGCCCAGTCACTAAATATAAATTTAGTGCAAATATTTTTTGTTTTCTTTTCAAAAGTTTTATTGAATTCAGTGTGGACTAATGAAAAGAAATCCTCATAACATTTATTTGCATCGTCCATATTATGGCCCAGAACATTTAACTTATTATTTAGGGCACTATTGAAACTATTTAATTTGCCAGTAGTTATTGGTCTAAATTGTATTTGCAATTTTTGTAAAGGTGTTTTAAACCTAAAAGTTACCGTTTGTCCACTATGATCTGACGGCAGATAATTTACGATGGCTTTTTCTAAATAATCAAAATCGCAGAAGACATTATCAATACAAGTAGCAGAAGTTGGAGTTACTCTAGTCGGTTCGGTAAAAACATTAAATAAATTGAACGATTTAAAAAGGCTTAGTAATCTACTGCTATTTGAATTATTTTCCAGAATATTAAAATTAAAATCACCACAAATAATTGCGGCTTTGTTACTGGATGCAAGTTTCGCTAGGACATCTTCCATTATTGACTCAAATAAAGAAAAGGTCTGATAATTAGGGGGTCTGTACACGCACACTACAACATGCTTATCTAGCTCAACACAGGACAGTTCGATGCAATGTTCAACTGATAAACCAACTATGTCATTGCGTTGCTTGGATTTTCGCACGCAATGACATAGTAAATCTATGCTGCGTCATAGTATGACGCAGCATAGATTTACGGGTAAAACAACCACATGCCCACACTATAGTTCTCATAATTAATTAGCATTTGGTAATCCCTTAACCAATGTTCAGTAAAACAAACAATGTCAAACTTTGTTTTCTCTAAAAACATTTCAATTTCTAATAATTTGGAAGAAATACCTTGAATATTTTGATGAAATAACTTCAAGGCATTCTGCTGACCTTCTTTTTGATAATGACATGTTTTTGAGCAAGAAGATACCTTGTTGTTGTTAGTTATAAGAATATTCTTCCTGGTACCTTCTGTTGTCTTACAAACTAGTTTAAATGATTATCCGGAGTTAAGCCCAAGACTTGAATGTCACCACCAGACGGTGAGCTCGTAGTGAGTGAGGGACATGGAACCTCCTTCGTACAGTTTGTAAGAAATACTTATAGCTACATTTGAGCTACATTATTCAGGCTCGCCACGTGATTTTTAGTATTATTACTAACTATTGTGGTATTAATAACACAAGACTTCGACATACTACTTATGTCTGAGTTTATATAAAAAGCTAATAGCCTTGCTATTATGTGTCTAAAATTAACAGGCAGATACACAGTATCCCTAGTCGATTTTAAAGTTTCAACAAAACTGTTGGTGTCAAAAAACACAAGCTTGTCACTGTGATGACTAGCTAAAAAGTGCATATGCTTATGAAGCATATGAATAAAATTGTTTTGTCTATTCGTCAGTCTTTCAAAATATGGGAAAGCACACAATATTATTTTACTACAATCTATCTGTAACAACTTTGTTACACAGTCAGTGATTTCATCTTTTTTGACATTTTTAGACTTTATAATTGGATCATAGGTTCTTGTCACTAACATATTGGTAATGCCAAGACCCTAGTGCCAGCTTAACTCCCTAAAGAAATGCTTATGAATAGGAAGCACTCACCGTGTTTGAGTCTATATCATAATAGATAGAGAAGTCAGTCACATCCATTGAATTGTCCTCTTTATTATTAAAGTGCCGATTAAGTCTTGATGCATCGCCTAAAAATGCAAGAGAAAAAGAAGGATTAGAAACTAGTCGCAAACATTTTTGTATCATTGGTAATTCAGTACGGTTAAATTGTTCACTAATAACATAGCAACTCAATTGAGTTAATTACCGTAACGCTATGTAAATTATCTCTCAATCTTATGCTAATAGAAAATTGCACGACAAAGACATTCTTAGGATTCAAAACTAATTTACTCACGTCTGGAAACGAATAAATTAAAAAATTAAAGTGCACATACCTGCACCAAATTGAATAAAACACATAACAACAAACAGCGCAAACAATTTGGTTTTCATTTTGACTGAAGTTCGTTCAACTCCACAGCTCTAGGGACCAAATTCAAATGATCGGTTTCCGATACCCTATGTCGATACTTCCAAAGGTAACTCAGTATTTGTATGCAAGGTATGCGATGCGCGAGCGACTGACTTGCGGTACTTTCTAGAGAGAAACTCCTGCGCATCGGATCGATGCGATACCACTACTGTTCGGATGATGGCTAGGTATTTTCATGTATATATTTTCACGCATGGTCATTAATGTGAAAATGAGCAATGATGCACACGACAAATACTCTTGTAAGTGTGTTTCATACCGCGACTTAGACCTTTGATCAGACGCCGATCTGTTAGGCTAGACAGTAGCTGAAAGACACTTACTTACTTTGAGTAGGTACTTTCTATATAATAGTGCCTGCCTGGGTTCGAAACCACGACCTACAACTCAACATATAAATCAATGTATTTCTTACTAATAATATTCAGGGTGAATGATGACATTTAAGTAGGTCATAGCTTATTACCTACATCCGATTGTCATTCCTATCCAGCAGCAGGTGGTGTTCTGGGATCATACCTACTTTAAGTAAAGACAGTGGTAAAAACAAGTAAGTTCAGGGTGGGCAACTTGGAGGTATTCAACATTTCATGAAAATTACTTTGTGTAGATACGGCAAATTTGATAAGGAGCGTTTTACAACTGAACAATGTGTTTTAATTATGAAAACATTCTACTTATCCCAATCGAGACTTGAATTGAAAATAATGATTCCCGGTTGATTAATTTCGAGAAACGGCGATATTGATTGGCCCCCAAGATCCTCGTATTTAACAGCTCCTGACTTTTTTCTGTGGGGCTATCTAAAGGGACGTGTCTATGCTAACAGGTCAATGAACCTTTAACAGTAAATACAAATTATCCAAGACACAGTCACTGAGATAACGCAGGAAATATGTGAAAAGGTCATAAAACCGAATGAAAACGGTTCTCATCTGCCATGCTGCTACAGGTGGACATTTGTCTGACTAGTGTCTGTTTATTGCTTATATTTCATAAAATAAAATTGCTCACCCTGTATCTAAGGTTCCCATCTCATGTTTTGTTTAGTCTAGCGTTTGATATTCTTTACCTGGCTTTCATTTTCTACTTTACTGCATCGACGAGCGACATTTAAGTGGTACAAACTGTATCTACGTATACTGAATACCAGAAATCAAACTGTGGTCTACGATAATCAGTCCATGTGAAGTCACAGTGGCCTTCAGCACCTACCAATCCAATGCAAATTTTGAATTCACTTTGCAGTCAGCCACCTTGTACCTATTGTGTGATTATCATAGCAGTTTTCTAACTATTGACCTTCTGCTCCGTATCTATTAAGGCGACTAGGAAGTTAACAAAGTCAACACTCAAGCACTGCCATGAGGTAGATATAGTTTCTGTCTACAAAATTGAAGTCCTTCTGAGGATTATAGCAGTTTCTACTTATAAATGTCAAATTGTAATACATTAAACTTCTGCCGTCTTCAAAACTAACACTTTAGTTTTGAAAATTGAGATCTACTTATTGTTAGCTGACTCCAGTGTCTCAAGTCGCTGGTCGTTAGTGGGTTGACTAATAATTTGTCATATTAATAAATAATATAGGGTGACCACAAATCAGCGCAGTGCTGTGGTACCCCATATAGAAAAGAAAAAGAAAGATAAAAAAAAAAGTTAATTTGCGGTAAACATGACGCAAAAAAGAACAAATACTCCAAAAAAAAAGTTGTGGGAAACATGCGTGACATCCACGCCAAACGGCTATCGCTCAGCATAATGCTGCGATCCTATGCAAGACAGAGCCCCAGCGCTGGTTTTTAGCGACACCGCGGCTACGCGGCGGCTGGTGCGAGCCGTGGAATATATCACAGCATCATGCTGTGTGGAAGCCTTCTTGTCACAGTCACGGCGCGGCGTGCAGCTGCCGACTATTTTTTTCCTGTGTTCGTAAGTATAAATCTGCTTTGTTCTTATGTTTTATAATAGTGATCTTATCTTTTTGTATGCATGTGTTTTGCGACCGATTGATCCATTTTCCTTTCTTCATTAATTTTATACATTGGGAACAGACAAAGAAACAAAGCTGCAAAATAAATAATTTAATAAATAACTCTTCAACTATACACATTCACAAACACCAGAATCGTCTCCATTTTCCCATCACCGATCGAACAGACTCAGTATTGATCTGACAACGTTCTCGTCATAATCATCGATGTCATCCTCTCCTGCATCCACCACTGCATCCACTCCTCCTTGAGGGCTTGCTATCGGTATCCCCACGTCGTCGTATGGTTTCACCATCGCTATTCCATTAGCGCCCATCCTAAAAATATATATTATGTTTTATTTTATTGGAAAATAATTTTGTTTTTTTGGGTTTCGTCACTGAGGCAACCCTTAGAAACGCTGTCATGACAATTTTTTTATTTGCTAACATGTATAACACTGTTATGTAGGGGTGCAATAAAATAGACTCATTCCTGACCGATTGCCTGGAGAAGGTAAAATTATTGACTAAGTAAAAATTGGATGAATAGGTATGGGGAGCCCTTCGCCCAATGGTGGGACAACCAACATAGGTTAGAAAAGGTATTATGACTGAAGGTCCGTCGGAAGATTGTTGTTTCAGAGTTGAATGACCCTCTTTATGATTATTTCAATAAGGTACCTAGTAATAGTAGCTATATAAAGGGCGATCCAATTCGAGGTTCTTAAACGGGCAACACTGTAATTTTGACAGCTGTTAGTAATGGCGCGTGTTCAAATGTCAAATGTTAGTTTGTAACAATACATTTGCAAAATGAATCGATTTACCGTTGCAAGACGGCGCAACTTGCCACTCAGCGCGCGAAACATTAGATGTTTTGAGTGAATCGTTTAGACTCTGCATTACTTCACGTTACGGTGATGTCAACTGGCAGCCAAGATTGTCTATTAAAACACTCCTGCAACGTTGGAGCACCTAAAAACGTCAACGTCAACGTGAAGTTATTGAAATTTGTAAAAAATCATCGAAAATTACCTCGAAAGAATCAACTGCTGCAGTAGGTCCATTTGACTGACATCATTTTCCTTAGTGGGACAGCAGTGCTGGCCCAGTGGTAACAGCCGCGACTTACAAGTTATAGGTCGTAGGTTCGAACCCAGGCGATTTACTAAATTATTTCATCACCACTGCTCTCAAAAACGGTGAAGGAAAACATCATATGGAAACCGGCATGTCTTAGAACCAAAAATTCGAAGACATGTGACATCCACCAACCCGCACCAGGCCCGCGTTGTGGATTACGGCCCACTCCCTCTCACAGAGAGGAGGCGTGTGTCCCAGCAGTGGGAACATAATAGGCTGCTTATGCTATGCTTATGCTATATTTTCCTTAAGTAATGGAAAACACTAAATATTCGATTTAAGATAGTGTTACAATTTGTGTTTTTTTTTTTCAATAACATTTAAGAACCTCGTATTGGATCACGTTATATGCAGAAAAAGTAGCTATTATTTTTTTACAAAATTACCTACACGCAATAAATTATTAAATTATAATTAAAGAAAATAAATGCCAAAAGTCGATAAGGCCACAGTGTTCCGTATATTTTGAACTAGAATTTAGGAGTAAGAGCCGATTCATATTAGATGAAAGGACGAGACAGAAACAAGTAAGTATTGTTGCAATGTAGAACATCTCATCGATTATTTGCAGTCCTGTAAAATTTATCGAGTAGGCAATAGGCTCGCACTTTTACAACATGGATGCTTTTATAACACACCTCTGCCTACTTCTCCGGAAAATTAATGTGAGAGATTGTTTAGGTACGTTTTATGTAAACCACGTAGTGATAGTGTGGGGTAGAGGGCGCGCGGCGGGCCTGTATGACCAGATGTATGAACGTTAACGAGGCAAAAGGAGTATTGTATAGATAGTAGCAGGTGGCGTTCTGTAGTTTCTGCCTACCCCCATAGGAAGAAGGTGTGAGTTTATGTATGCGTATGTGTAACGCAGTCTTAAATATAGAACTTCCATAACTGAAATTTACCTAACAACAAATTCGACTCAGTTATAGCCAATATGGGTCATACATATGATTTCTTAAGACAACCACGGAATTTTAATCACGGATAACGGAAGTTTATAGCTACTACATAATAAATAGAAAGTATGGTTAATTTCTTTAGTCGATAAATTGTCTATTAATTGGACTCACTCACCGGAGGCAGTCAAAAGCGAAATTGAAGAGTTCGAACGAGCGCCACTGTCCTGTCATTGCTAGACAGAAGTGAAAGTTACGTCCCGGGAAGAAAACATTGTAGAACTTTGCGCAGACTTTTAAATTATTGATTCTTGGTGGACTTATGCAGATTGGTCTGGGGTTCTTTCCTGAAAAATGTTAAATTCTAGATAAAGCTACTGAATGGAGTCCGGGATTCTGTTTAAAAGAAATAACCAATCCCAGGAATTTCTACAGTTACCTACCCGCCCAAGATTTGTATAACTATGTATATTCCATAACATTTTAATATTACTTTAACATTGGGTTCCTTGCCATTATTAATATTTTTTGTTCAGATAATTAATTGCATCCACTTTAGTATTAGAAAAAGTATTTTCATCAAAACTGTCATCATGATTGGGTATTATATCCTATAAGAAAAGTATTTGTAACTGATCATTGTACTTTTAAAGATACAATTAAAACAGTTGAATATTAGAAATGTTTGCTCACCTGACAAAGAGTTTTCATAGAGCACCCTGTTGTTGAGCGACATGGCCACATCGAAAGCAAAGTCTCCAGGGTGATACGTCACTCGCATGCAAGCCTTCTGCTTCAGCAAATCCAGGAAGTAACCAGTACAACATTTACAGATACCCTTGTCACACACACAACGCCTGTTGTTCGAAGAGGTCCCATTTTGAGTTTCCTGGTTCTGTCTCGAGAAAGCGGTCGCCATCTGTGATGAATTACTCCGTAACTGATCTAGCATCAACAAGAACTCGTCTGGAACTTCCATTCCCTTTCTATATTGTGACACTTTTGTTTTGTTTACATGATCTTCTAATGTTGCTGCAATAAAGTAAGTTTCACGGTAAGAACCAAATTCACAAATTAAAATTTGCATTAATGAATTACTGAATTATCTTACCTCCATGTACATTTTGTAAACAAAATACAGCGAATAAAAAAATCACTAAACACATTTTCCTTGACTTTGTGGCGCGAATCTGCGCGTGCACCTATCGTGTGTACAAGCCCGACACTCCAATTCATGTGCACAACAGTGAACCGGTTCAACAGGGGCAGAGAAAGATCTGTTTATCTCAATATTTACACTTTCACGTTGAGTTCAGATTTATTCACTAAAGTATGAATTTCAATAAAATGTTCAGCTTTTTGAATGTATTTTATTGCTAGCAATAAATAGACTTAGCTACACATTGTAAAGTATTTGTACGTTTCTAAGAATACTGGTATGTAAAGTTACAATCACAATTGTCTAAGAGTCGCCGTCGAATAGGTCTCCAATCGCTTCACCAATTCCATCGAAAGGGCCGTCGTCTAAGAAGCCACCACCACCGTCATCGTCATTGTTGCTATTGCCAAATAGACTGACTGGTTTGGGTCCTGATGAAACTGGTCTCGGCTTTAATCCGGTCTGTACTCCAGATGCTCCAAGTCTGTAAAGATAACACATGCTCAGATTCATGATTGATGATCTTTGCTTATCAGTTATAACGGTAGTAAATACTACCGTAATAACCAATAAAAATAATAATAAAGGTAATATAATATTAGGTAAGTAAGGTATTACGTTAGGTAGGTAGGTAATATTTAAATAAATAATATATACCTGAAACATCTGAAAGACGCTGAGTAAACTGGAAATCCTCCAATATCTGCGTTAATGTCTAAACAGGCATGAGCGTTTTGGTTTCTGATTTGTATATTCGATATTTCGGCACAAATTCGAATAAATGGAGCTCTTCTAGGATTGAAGCATATTGGCGGTGGATCGCTAGCTGAAATGACTTTCTATTAACACCGTTGTCTTGTGTCATTGATTTTAAATAGCTTACTTATGATTAAGTTGCCTTATTTGTATTCAAAACTACGTTTCAAAATAAAAGACTCAAAACTTTCTTAAACCGACGTTAATATTCATTCTCACCTGAAACTCTTCGCCGCACAACAGTGTTATTGTTGATGCTCATCCTCACGTCGAATACAAAGTCCTCTGGTACAAAGGTAATATTTCCACACGCTTTCATTCTGAATCGGTCCATAAGAGCGCCTGTGCAACATCCACACTGTCTACTTCGACACGCACAAGGGAATCTTATGACTTGACCAGAAACATCTCCCACGGGTTGTTGACTCGCCTCTCCGTCTTGAAGAACTGGATTCTGTGCAACTGGTGCTGCAGTACTGACTTCTGGTACTGAATCCTGTAGTACTGCAGTAACATTGGCAGTCTCAACGACAGCATCAGCGACTGGTGGAACTTCGTTTTCTATTTCATCTTCAACTCCACCTTCGACCTCATTGGCATCGTCTTCAATATCATCATTCTGAACGTTTATAGGTACAGTAATGGTAACTGGAGATCTTAGTACAGGAGTCGGCTGCAACGCTTGCCTCCATATCGTTTGAGGCACTTTGAATTTTATTACTTTATATGCTTTGTCACCTGGAAGAAAATGTAATAATAATAATAAATCTTAGAGTTATACTTATGTAATAATAATTGTTTTTTGGAAGATTAAATCACTTACCGAATCCCAGATGGCCGGTGGATATCATTAGCAGTATAAATAGTTTTAGTAAAGGGCCCATTTTCTGTGCGCAATAAAAGTAAAGTTGAACAGTTAAGACTGACTCCTCATTACGGATTGTATGCGTAGCAAGTAACCGGGTGTATTTAACGGTGGACCACTAAACATTCAATGTTTATTTAAAGCTGCACAGTCTGTGATAGGAACAAGTTTTAAATTTTAATGTCGGTACGAGAGAAAGTTGAAATTTTAAACGATATTATGTTACGTGGGTATTTTCCATATGGATACGTGAAAAGAATTTGTATTGATAAATTACATTAACGTTTATTATTAAACGTTGGGCGAGCTGAGTAATGAAAGTGATTGTGCAATTAGTCACCGCCTAAACTGCTTAATATATTATTTTTTAATTGTAATACCAGAGAAAGGATTAACAAACGTAATATCCTAATAGATCCTAACACAAAAATAATAAAATATAGCTTGTAATATTCATAATGAATTTTTCGATTTCATTCATTAAGATTTTGCGTAAGCTTGTTGCTTAACGCATTACTTAAATCTAATTTAACTTTTGCATAATTTATTGAGTGCTAGCATGTATTAAGAGCGAAACAATACAGTCAAAGTATTATTTAATTTAATATAAGTAATAATATTATCTAATAATACAAGGTAGTGTGTAGGTGTTTAAGGATATGATCAACTGCTTTATAATTTTAATAAACGTGACTGAACTAAATATAGATATTTCAGGAGTTTATGCGTCATTAATATTTTATCATTTTTTTGTCATTTCTGGGCGCCTCTTGAAGTAACGTTAGCAATAAAGATTAAGTTAAAAAAAAAAAAACTATCGCAATAGAGGTAGATTGCGGCTCAACTATTTCATTCTTACTGAAGTATCTATCAAACAAGTGTTCTACAAAACGAATGACTAGAACAATGAATATGATTTGGAAAGGCCTTGCGTATGCTTAATATAACCATTATCTGGCTGATCTAGTATGTATTACTGCATAACCAATAAAACTTTGTTCTCTAGTATATAGTCATAATTAGACCATAACAATTAGTGATTGCTTCTATAGTTTTTGGCTGTTTTAAAGGTATTGTTTTTGATTAAATTTTATCTGACTCTAGTTTTTCTTTACATGCAAAAAAAACAGCTTAACAAAGAACCACTCTATTGTTTTTTTCGTTGACCATGGGTTATGATTTTTTAATGAATAAACCGAGACACTTAATTGAAAAGTTTTTACTCATTCATGCAAAATAAATTATCGCATACAAAATTTTGCTATTTACAACACACACAATAAATAAGTTAAAGTACAAAATAAATAATGTCTACAGCTACTTAGAACTAGCCTGACTAACGACGTCATACTTGTGACCATTCACGCATCATTTTATTCTGTCTTCTCCTATCCTTTTTATTTTTATTGTTCTTATTGTCATTTGACTTCCTCATCATCAAAGTCAATTCACTAATGTCATCAACAAAGTCGTTGTAGTCATTGCTTTGATCCTTTTCACCATGAACTTTCGTTTCCTTGTTGTCTCTATTTTGTCTCTTATTTTTACCAAATATTCCCAGTTCATCGACCAAGGTCTCTCCGATCTGACCCAGATTAAGTACATCTAAATCATGTATGTTAAATTGTTTGTTCCTATTCTTCTTCTTAGGTACGGTGGCATCATAATAACTTTCTGGGACGGGGGCACCAAATTGGTACAGATGAGCTCTACTTGCATCTCCAGATATATTTTCTCTTTCAGGCATGGTTTCTGCGGAGGCGGAGTCAAGACTTTGTACAATTTGAATCATGTCATCGTTAACAGCTTCCTCAGAAGTAGGAATGAAGGAAATGGTTGACGGTGTTTTAGGGGTAATTGTGATCACTTTCTCGTAGTTGGTGGGGTCTTCTTCTTTGTTCATCACGTTTGAATCTTTGCCTTGATTTGTAATCATTGGTGTAACAGGCATCACAGATAATTGACCAGTGATATGTGCTAATGACATTTCTAGACCAGGATCTTCAAAATCGGTTACACTTTTAGCAGTAGTTGAAGCGGGCAGTAGGATTGACGTAGGATTCTCAGACATCATAGAAACTGGTACAAGTGATTGCTCTTGAATAGTGCTCATGACTGGGCTACGTTCTGATGTTTGAATAGCAGCGGTAACTGAACTTGATGCTTCTGGTGAACTGGGTCTAACTGTAGTGGTCGTAGTCGTGAGGATTGATGTTGAAGTACTTTCCGTAGTTGGTCTCCTAGTCGGTCTCCTGTTAGGTCTGCGAGTTGGTCGTCTGTTTCCAGGTTTAGTTACTTTTACAGTAGTAGTGCGTCTTGGGCGTGGTGTTGTAGTCCTGGAACCAGGTCTCCTTGATGGCCTTCGTGAAGGCCGAGGTCGTCTGGTAGTGGTTGTTGTTGTAGACGGGGCAGGTGCTTGCTTCTTCTTATTCTTGTTCGGTTTCTTTCCACCTGCGGATCCAAACAAATCTCCCAATATATCTTCTCCGAGAAGACTGAAACCTGTGTAGTCGGCAGTGTCTACGTCGTTGACGGCGTCGAGTGTACCTGGAAAATATAAAACGCCGTTGTTAATTTACTAAAATAACTTCATTTATTTTAACTTATTGTAGTGTTTTAAGTTGTTGATAGGACACCTACCATCTTCATCATCATCATCATCATCGTCGTCGTCGTCGTCGTCATCGTCTTCTCCGGCACCGAGGCCGAATGCATCCTCATCTTCATAATCGTCATCATCATCGTCTTCAGACTTCTCATCTTGAGGGACTAAAGGCAATGGGTCAGCTGGTTCCGAGGTCACGCCTCTAGGACCAAACTTGAAGCAGGAAACTCGAACGGCAGCTTCCACTGTACTCTTCGATTGAAGCTCCAAGCCAAGACAAGCTCTGAATTCTTCACCAGCTCGGGCGATGTTGTATACTCGTCCACAAAATTTGGACACACCACCCGGCAATGGCATGCAGACAGGGCTGGGCTTGCGGCCTGTGAAAATACATAATATTAGGTAAACTATAATTGTCAATAAATGAAAGTGTCGAAGGACATTAATCTCATTCAAACCGGTGCTATGAAAAAAAAAACAAAAGTGAAAATAAACATAAAAACTCACTCGATAGGGTCCGGTTTGTTATGACCTTCTTTCCGAAACTCAGTGACACGGACATTTTGTCACCATTGAGGTACATCAAGGAGGCGCATCCTGAAAGTAGGTATACAAAATATATTTAATTATTATTTATTCGCTTTTACCTTGGCCAACGGCTAAGCATCAACGTACAACGTGGCAATCAATACGGATCTGGCATGGATTACATAAATTCAACGTTCATTCATATACTCTCTCAATTTGTAACGAAAGTCGATATTGCATCATTATACTACTGTCGACTAAATAGTTTGATTTACTTAGTCAGCTTCAACGTAATTTCCAAGTCAAAGATCCGGAACGTTTCTTCCATACTGGAAGTTACTCATTCAACATTGCGGACTTTACCATCAATGCAAGTGTTGTAACTGAACTCGTCTTACTATTACAAGTTATGCCTTTTACTAGTAGTTCAGAACTCACGAATTAAATTACATAACGTACTTGTAATGCGTAAAACAACATACTTGAAGAATCTATTTTCTCCGTTAGCTATTAAAGGTACAGTAACTAAGCGGAAGGAGGACATAAATGTGGACGTGAAATTGGTTACGTCTATGAATATTTACTGTGAAGACAGCGCCGGCGCGTTGTGTAAAATATGAAAATTAAAATATTATTTAAAATATTGAAATATTGCTTAACAGATTTCACTTAAGTCTATCGCCTTAGATATTGAAAAACGCCAGAATATCTATACTGACGCTATGTTAAATCTAATCCGTCTTATTACAAATACGATCTATCTTTAGCCGGAGCCCAAACCAGTTTTTACTAACTTTATGCCGACTTAACCTAACCCTTAGGTTGTCAATTTTGTATTAAGAACTTAGTCAAAACTGACAACTTAGTCCTGACTAAGTCGTAATAATAACGTTTGTAATAAGAACACCAGCCGACACCTAAATGGATGCCTAAATATAAGCGTGCTGTTGGATTTTCTTCTTTCGGTGAAAGAAGCCGAGTGTTGAAAATCCAACAACGCGTGCTGCCAAGTGTAGTGAAAACGGGAATTATTGTGTTTTATCAGATAACTAATAACATATTATTACCTGGTCCATTAAGTTCAACAACAGGCAGCCTGAACTCCCGGCAGCAGTTGCAGTAATTCTCCACACATTTGCAGTATTTGTTGATGTTGTTCTCGTCAATTTTGTCATCATCATTCCTGTTCTGGATCCCTTTCTTAACATTGTTCTTTTCTTTTCCTAAAAGTAAAGCATATTTAGTCAATTTTCTCAATTGATTGTCTAATCGCTTGAAATCACACAGCGCCATTCATTTCAAACATTTGATTTATATTTATTAAAGATAATAATTTTTTGTGAGATTTTCTGACTAATGATACTGGCTTAGTCGTTGATTGATTCATTCATTGCGTTTTGCAATTAACTGAAAGATGATTAACTGCATCGTTATAAAGCATTGTGATTTATTAACTGCTATTGTCAATTAATAAAACACTTTTGATACAAAATGAATGAATGAAATTAAATTAATGCCGCCCATTGTATGTTTTTTTGTTTGATTTATTTTTTGTTATGTTATTTTGTGGTGTACAATGAAGTTTATATAAATAAATAAATGTTGATTACTATCTTGGACAAATTATGATTTTTTTTACAACACAACGCTGAAAAACGTACGACATATTCAGCGCAGCAATATCATACGTAGGTTTATACATCTCGTTAACAAAAAAACAATGCTTTCACGCTAAGTGATGTTTTATTGAAAGTAATTCAGTACAAAAAAATTGATGACGACCGGTTGCTCGTCGACTTTCACAGTTCTTTAAAAGGCTGGCTCTTCAATATATTTGGCATGTAAAATGTTGACACGTTTAATTGACTGTATAAGTAGTGCGTTCGATGTAACGACACGACAGCAATCAATCATTGGTACATCATTTTTTGTAGGAAAATTAAATTCTGTCGTTTGAATTATGAGAACATGATTATTGATTAGTTAGTGATGGCTAATCCAGGATACTTACTGACACTCTTCGACGCTGCAAAGGCCAAGAGTATGAATATTAGAAGCAACTCAAAAACCAGGGAGAGCTTCATCCTGAAAGCTGGCTCCCTGCCTGCAAATATTAAAAGTAACAATTTAGAATAGCATGAATGCACCTTTTCTCTTTAAAAAAAATAGTTTCACAAAAAAAGGGTCGAATATTTACATCAATCAAAATAGCCACAAATGTTTGTCCGCGCATGACTTAATAGCGACTGCAGCTATTTGACTGATTCTTTTTTTGTTGTGATTGTAATTTTTAGGACAATGTTTGTAAGAAATAAAAATAAACCACCGCAAATTCCCAACCTTCTGTTGGAAATTTGGATGCTATTCTGAAAAGCTAATTTGTTACAAATATCATAATTACTATACGTATATTGTACGTAATACCGTCTGTATTTACTAAATATTTTAAGTACTCGTAACACACCTAAATAAAATATCTGAGTCGTAAAAACATAATTTTCGTACATTGCTGACTTGGTAGCGCGTTGAAGTCTTTGCCATTGCGCATTGCACCGATACGAGAAGTTAAGCATGCGTATTGACATAAATATATATGTTTTGATATTGAACTTTCTGCCAATCTGTACATTATTTTCATGGACATTACATATTGGAATTTAAAATGTAAAACTACTAAATAGTCTATGAAAATAAAATTACAAAGAAAAATAATTTTAGTTTAAAAAAAAATTATTATCTTGCATATTGGTTAGAAAAATAACTAAAAATTAAAATCTTACCTTCTAGTTTAAAACTTCAATAATCAATCAATTAATTCAACACTCGAAAATATCCAATACCTTCGACCCACGTTCTAATAAATACAATATTATTACGAGTTCACACTATACGGATCTAAAAACGCAGACGACACCGTAGTAACAGCTACACTGATTTGTTGTAAGCCTCGAGTCGCTCCGGGAGAAATGTGCAGTGACGTATAACAGTGGGCGAGAAAGGAAAACTGCCCGTCGGACCTCTCTTTCACTCTTGTCCAAACGGTGAAGGATGGGTGAAAGCCGAGACGCAGTTGGTCGGGTATGTAGAATACAGTGTCAAGTAAAGTTGGCTTCGAAGTGTTGATTGCAGCGCTGCTTGAGAAGGAAATGATAGGCACTTAATGTGAGCTTTTTTGGGGTGTGAAAACGATTCGCTAGGTAATTGTCTCAAGCAAATGTTTGTGTTTGTTTGTACGCTTTTTTTTAAATTGCTTGACGATTTTACTTTTGTAAACATACGGTTTATAGTCTCGACTGACACTTTTGTATACCAACAGCTGGGTTTTGGCATCACGATATTTTTAATTAAATCTATTTGAATTTGTTCAAAATCCTGCTACATACTCCTTATGTTCTTACATAACTAAATCAAAACAACATACACTTGTTGCAACATTTCCACGGAAATTAAGAAACCGTGATTGTTTCTCAGATATGCGTTTCATTTCTCCGTAACTTCCAGAAACATCTCGTATAGAACGATACTCTCTGATATAGTAGTGACGCTACGCGTTGGCGTAAACATATTAATTTTGAAGCTCTTGGTAGCACGGAATAAAAAACCAAATACGGAATTATTTGCTCGATAGTCATAAACGGTTTTCCATGCAAAAGAAAAGAAATGATTGATGTCTTGTTTGAGCAAACAAAATAAATAACATAATATCCAGTTATAAATTCCGCTATGACAATGTGTGATCCGCTTTACTTTACTTTCGTTCCAGATAATAAATCCATCGAATTACGTTAGCGCGCTAACTAGTTGTTTTTTGGTGTTGTAATAAATCAACAAAACTTGTGCCTTTGTATTACGGGAAGACATTGGCTCCAGCAACACAGCTATAACTAGCGCAGGAATCAGACAATTCTAACTTTTTGTGTACATCTTATTTTATGTCAATAAATAATTTATTATTCGTTAGTATTTAAAAAAAAAGTATCTATAGGCTGTGATGACTATATTTCATTAAATGTTTCATTGGCGTTGAAGCATTTTTAATAACAAAACACTAATAAAATCAAACAAAAATATTGACTCAACCATGTATAAGTTCAGTTTAATCCTCTTAAAAATAATAAAATAAAGTAATACCAGTAGGTATATAATATAATAATTTAAATAATATCTAAGGATATTCCCAAAATAGCTTACCGACTTAGTGGCCAATTTACAACGTCCATACTAAACTAGTCGGGTTGGTCACCACTGGCATTTGGTCCATGAGTAGTCACTTTCCCGCAGAGAAAGTGGACGGGATCGAATTCTGACCACTCTTGGTGTACACGTGTTTACACTGTGGGCAATCGTTAGCGGGGTCATGCCGATGGCTATGGTGTAACTTTTATGACGCCATAATATATTGTATTGTGTGTAATATTCGTATGTACTCGTACTTTAGTTAGATTTTTATTGTTGCGTTTATTTTTAGAAGTGAGATTTTCTTGAAAAAAAAAAGGTAACTGTAACCAATGTGTTAATAAGTTTTTTAGCAATCAAAAGGCCCTATAAAAGCAAACATTAACATTTAATCGTTCTAGTTTTCATTAAAACCGTATGAATGAATAAAAAAAGATTATTTACATAGTGTTTAAATACGAGTTTAAATACTCGTATTATTCGCAATTTTCACAAAAGAAAACCACAATCACCTTAAAACTATATTATTCAAAAAATATTTCTACACCAAAGATAATAACCGATATGAAGTTAACGAAAAACGTTAAAAGTGTGTTAAGTTCATAGTTTTGTAACCCTGATGTGAATATTAATTAATAAGGAGGCAATAAAAATACTCAAAAGCCAACTAAGGCAATTGAAAGCGGTCTTCATAATCGATACTCAACTGCTTCCTACAACCACACGTTGATTCAACTTCCCACGTAAAACTCTCTTTTTTTATAAATACCTATAAGAGCTTATGAGAATTCAAAAGTGGGTAACGTTTATTTAAGTCAAGTGTTATTTCGTTTTTGTAGTTGTTGTTCATTAGGCATTGTGAGCAGTGGTGGCCCAGTGGTAACGGTCCCGACTTACGAGTTGTAGGTCGTGAGTTCGAACCCAAGCAGGCGCTTTACTTTGTGTAAATAATTTCATCACCACTGCTCTCAAAACGGTGAAGGAAAACATCGTGAGGAAACCGGCACGTCCTAGAACCAAAAATTCGAAGACATGTGGCATCTACCAACCCGCACTGAGCCCGCGTGGTGGATTACGGCTCACTACCTCTCATAGAGAGGAGGCCTGTGTCCCAGCAGTGGGAACGTTATAGGCTGATTATGCTATTATGCTAGGCATTGTGCACTTGAATATACTTGTATCATTTTGGTATATGCAACTCCAATACTTAACGCTACTGATACAAGGCGGTGGGTGCCACGAAACGGAGACTAGCACCATTGTATATTACCGGCAAAATAAAGAATAAAATCAATAAATGATTACACGTATGTATCAAGTTTATGGACAATTAATTATTTACGCTTGCCTTCTGTTGTTTGCTTGGCTATAGACAGCGAAAGGTATGTTCTGATAATGTTACAAAAAACTAAGTTATGTATCCTGGCCCGGAATCAAGCTATGTTCCATTAAATTCCGTACATAGGTTCGTGATAGGTTTTTGTTATTTATAGCGGAATACATTTCTTGAATACTTAGGGTGCTGTGTCCAAATGATTGATTTTCAGGAAAACCAAACTGGGAAATAATACGTACATAACTGAAAATGTTGGTTACGTTATTTTTGAGCCGTCAGTATATTATTTCAGAATTAATTACAGTAATTTTACCAATCTTGTTAGAGCTGCTTGCTACTATAAAAGTGGATCATCAAACAGTTTGCACGTTCATGAACTTGGAAAAACGTACGTGCATCAAAATCAAAACATTTTACCGCCACCAATTGGTCGTTTCCTATGAAGATTAGCCGGAAAAAATAATAAGTAGAGTTTTTTGACCGTGGCTTTTACAATGTTTGCAAATTACAGCGTTAACAGGTATGGGAGGACAGTGTAGGCCTGTCCACGACATCCTTCGCTCCCCAACATCAGGACCCGAGAAGGCGGCGCGCGTAGTGTTCCGCGTGCGCCGCTCACAGACGTTATGGGGGGAGTACACCTCACTCCCCCAACCCGAGACGGGGCCCGCGTAAGCGGGCCGGCATCGGCACTAGCCGGGGTTGCGGAAGAATTATGTGTTCCCACGACCCCGGCGTAGGTGTGAGATGGGACATCAGGGTGGTTTTTAGTCAGTAAGAGTCTGACAGACCCCTCCGCCCGCCCCAGGGCGGAGGACATCCATGAGGATTTTCCACCCCGGGAACAAAAAAAAAAAAAGGTGCAAGTACATTTCCCCCCCTGGTGGGTTCTGACGAGGCGGGGGGGCTCAGTAACCGTGGTTTGAGCCCCACGGTGAAGCTAAGAGGAACCCGAGGAGGTTTAATTTTTTTGCATGGCATCTCGTAGTTGACCTTGAGAGGTCGTGACTACTTAACCGGACGTGACTACTTAACCGGACTATCCTGTGGCTGCCTTAAGCGGACTCAAAGCCTCCAGCCAGGGGCGTAAAACTACTTACATTACTAAGCGAACGCTCGCTAAGGGCACCCCCTGTGGGGTACGGACCTCGGCTTAGGGCGTCGCTGACGGGAGGACAGCAAGATGGGGCCTGTCCACAAGTACCAGGTATTTAACAAAATAGGTAATCGTCTACAAATCTACAGTATACAAGACCTACACCGTTCTCAAATTCACAAAGTATAAAAGAGTCTTTAAAAAAGATAAATAAAAAAATAATAAAAATAAATACCTGTTTAAACCGAATGACATGGTTGCCATTGCAACTGTAGCAAATCTGAATTATTTAAATTATTTTAATTACCTCCATTAAATCACTCACACAGTGCATCAAATTTAATTGCAAAGGTACTCCGTTGAATACATTTTATTATTGTTAAGATTCTTGATACGATGATATTCAATAAAAGATGTTTAATAGTTTACTGTACTTATACATAATTAACTGATTAATGACTTACCTACCTACTAAATATTTTAAGAAATGATCAAGAGTTGGATTTTATCCCGGGCGGTGGTGGGACAACATTTATGTGGAATACACAGACCCCTATTTTAACCATTCTGCCCTCTGCCTAAAGACTGTACATGCTAATTTAGAAGGTATTGCCCGCGTCTTCGCTCGCATGGAGGTCAGAAAATATCACACGGGAACACACTACCGACATTAAAAGTACGCTATGTGTTAAACCAGGTTATAAACTATCGGTGTGCCAAATTTCATCCAAATCGGTTCAGCAGTTTTTGCGCCAGTCAGGAACATACATCCAGACAGACGGACGAAAATTCTCAAAAACTATGTATATTTCGGGCATCAGACTCGCGGGCCCAATGCGGGTTGGAAGATTTCACATGCCTTCGAATTTTTGATTCTATGACATGCCGGTTTCCTCACGATGTTTTCCTTCCCCGTTTTGAGAGCAGTGGTGATGAATAATTTTCACAAAGTAAAGTGCCTGGCTGGGACCCGCAGAACCACAGAACCGATCATCATGAAATTTTGCATAGGCGTTGTCCGGGGTACAGAAAAGGACATAAGTATCTTTCATCTAGAAAAAAAAATACTGTTCCCAATTGAAAGAACAATTTTAGACGGTCACAATGGTTTTAGGACGCTAGATGGCGCTACGTATCTTTCGAATCATGGTTGAATTATACTAATATAAACTTTAGTAGTGTGTTAGAGTTCATTTTTAAATATATGTAATACATTTTGTGAGGATATAAAGTATCCTATGTAATACATAGGATACTTTATATCCCGGTAATTCGTTTCCGTGGCATAATTTCCTACCTCCAGTTGCTTCACTATGAACAGCATATTGCCGCATATACAAATTCAATATTTTATCAATAAACCAATTCTTTCTCTCACCGCGTAAGAATTAACCGTCATCGCCAGTTCTATCACGTAACGCGTTCTACAACGTCTTCAAGACAACGACCCGCAAGTGGGGCAGTGGCGCGCGCGCACCTGACTATACACCGACAGACAGACATGCAGACGAACCAGAATAACACTAGCTTTCTATTCATGCTGCTTTTTTGTTTGACGTGAAGTAGATAATGTTGTTAAAAAAACCTTTTGTATGGAAAATCCAACATGAAATGGTTTAATTTGTGTTTAAGTTAATTTTATCTGTCTCTCTTGGCTCTCCATGATAACTATAAGTAAGAAATAAATATGCTACTTATTTTATATCTAGTTATATTTTTAACCAACTCAGATAATTATGTCGTCGAAAAATTCCTCCTCATCGCTGTCGGCTGGTAATGTACCCAAGAGACTGGCGGCATTGCCACGTAGTATGTCAATGTTTAGCCTCTGGCCAAGGCGTTTTGAGATTTCGGTGAAATGATAAATAATTAGTTCTATATAAATTAAAGTCGCTTCTGGTGTGTCTGTGTGACCGCGTTGTTCTTCTGAACTACCTCCGCGACGGATTTTGATTCAGTGTTAACCATTCATCTGCCTGCCCAGTTCCTCAACTAAGGTTTTATTTCGGAAGGTTATTTCAAAATCGAAAATTCAAAATCATTTAGTTTGGGACAACTTGGTCCAAAAGGTTAGTATACAAAAAGTTAGAAACGATTGTTAGTACTTTAGTAATACAATTACAAAGGACAACAGTCATCATACACATCTTTCTTTTAAAACATTAACACAAATGCCCCTGTGCTGCGACATCCGGCCCCGTCAAGATGACCAATAGGGCGATGCCTCCCTAAAAGATCACCAGACGAACGAAACGCCTCAACACAGGAGCACGTACATCCTCAGCTTTAGCTTTCAGGATGCTGTTGTGACTCCCTCGTACCCTCCTCATAAGTGACACGACTTTTGTCCGAATGACGCCATGAATCCGTCAGTATGAGCCTGCGCGAACATCTCGGAGGCACTGCATAAATGTGGAAGTCCCAATATCATCCTGAAAATATTATTATTATATTGGACGCGCAAGGTGTCCAGGGATTTCTTGTTACAGCTAACCCATAGACTACCCGTGTACAGACCCCGGCAATACGCTTTAAATAGCGTGATCTTGACTTGGTTCGCACAGCGGGCGAATCTACGGGCTAGCATGTTGCCACGGACTGACAGAGCCCTGCGCTCCCTCTCTATGTCATTATCACCTTTAAAATCATCGGCAAGGTAATGTTCAAGGTACTTAAACTGCGATACCCTATCTAAGTTAACACCATTAAAAGTAATTGATGGAACAAATTCACGACAGTTACCGGCGGCCTTAAATACCATGAACTGATTTTTCTTGGTATTATAAATAAGTCCATGTGACTCGGCATAGGCTTCACAAACTTTCGGCATCTCTCCGAGCGCTCCTGCAGTGGGACTCAGCAGCACCATGTCGTCCGCGTAGCTGATGTTATTAACAATAATACCACCCATCCGGCATCCAACACGCATGCTGCTGTGTTCCACTATGATATCGTTTACAGATTGGCTGAAGAGCTTTGGAAATGATAACCACCTTGCCTCACGCCGCACTCCAGCCTGTACGAATCGGAAAGTGTGCCTGACCATTTGACACAGTTCGTGTGATTGTACCAATATTTGAAGATGTTCAACATCTCCACCGGTATACCACTATCTCCTAGCTTCCTCCAAAGCACCTCGTAAGACACGTGGTCAAAGGCCTTGGATAGATCCAGAAAACAGGCGTACACCGGTGTCTTACGATCAGTGTAATAGTCCTGGCCAAAACCCAAACTACGCATCGTGTAGTTTTAGATGCTTCTGCAGGCAAGAATCGAACAAACCGTCCAGCACCTTTGCTATCACGGTAGCGAGGGAGTTCGGGGGGTAGTTATCCTTATCCGAGATGTCACATGTCCTGTTCTTAACTATTGGCACCACTGTGGTTTTCATTAGGTCAGCTGAAAGGAACGCATGACTGATGCACATAGTAAACAACAGAGTCAGAACCTTCGGAAGGTGCACTTCAGTATATTTCAGGTGTTCGACGCTGGGCCCGTCATACCCAGGAGATTTGCCTTTGGTTATTCCTTTAACAAGAGCACTAATTTGACTTGCTTGGGAAACGCCGATCGGCGACCGAACTCTAAAATTGTTGCCAAACATATTCGAGTTTTCTCTCGGATCGCTTAAGCCTATTCTTCCATCGACAAACCCGGTCATGCTACGAGTGCAGTTGGTTCTAATGAGTTTTGAGCATTTTTTCTTCATAATGCTTGTACAATTCGCAGCGATTTTTTCTATGAGATATGTATAAAATAACCTTAACCATTTATTAACTTCCTTCTTATGATATTGTATCACGTAAATAAATACTAATCTTGATAGACATCATGTAGAAGGACGCATTAAATGATTTCGCTTAGATAAAATACAGTTTGATTACCTAATTAAAAACCATTATGCAAATTACATCCACGCTCATATCGATTGCAGTAACGACTGAATGAATAAAATTTTGTATTTAAATTGAATATTCTGGTCACTAGTTACTTACTAAGAAAAAAAATCTCTATTATAAACAACCCTTCTAGGAATCGAACAAGTGCAAATTTGTTCTAAAAGTATACACAAGTTCTTAACGGTAGCTAGGTAATTCGAACACTTAAATTTCTTTAAACACACAGACTATCATTCATATCATTGAATAAGAAACGAAGTTATAAGGCACGAGTCACCACTTTTATTGTTTGCCTTATAAACACATCGAGGCATCAATAACTACTTGGAGAAAGCGAACAAACAAGTTTCGAGCTCCTACATTATACCCAAGTACGTACTAAAATGTCTATATACAAAATACTGTAGTTTCCCCAATACTAAAACAAACATGGTTGAATTAGGCGGAGTATGGATGACAACCGCTTTCTCGATGCATCTCACTGATGCATGTCGTTATAATACTGCGTTATGCTTTATATAAATTTCACCTTCTATTGTGAGCGAGGTGAAACGGCTTGAGCGAGATCTCTGGGAAGGAGCAGTGTATTGCCGACGCTTGCGACGGTCGCCTTCTCCAAGCACACGAGCCTAGCTCCTTTATAAAACGCGGTATAAAATAAATCGACTTTTTCGTTCGTTTTTCGTCAAGATCCGCGATAGTGACAGCTGATCGACATGTCGGTCAAACTCACGCTTTCTTTGCTCTTCGCTGTACTTGCGGTTGCCCACTGTGCTAACATTTTGGGTAAGTACTTTTGATCTTATAGGTAGCTCATTAGAAAGTATATGTGCTATGGCAACAATTGGTCTGAAGTGATTAATGTAAGCGTGATTGACAGCTGTGTGCGACAGGAAGCTATTAAGATTGCGTCTAATGAATAACAGATATGTTGTGAATGAATATTGCATTCACAATTTTTTTTTAATTTAATGAAGCGTTGTGTATAAGGAACTTGGTACATTGTCTTCAACTTTATTTTTGAAAATGTTTCCTGGGGAAACTTACATGAAAGGTTTTGAATTAGTAAGTATAATTTTATTCGGAATAGCTTACCCATGATAGCTCCATTCGTAGCTACCGCTACAATAAACCATCATGAATAAAAACACCACTATAAAAATGGTTGAATTAGCACAAAGGGCAAGTGGAACTCACCAAAAGGTTTGAAAGAAAGTCCAATATTTTGTAGTGGGTTTGCTCTGTTTTATATTTCAAATAGTTTCGATGAGTCTTGAACTTACGAACGGTACGTTCATCCCAGAAAGTCAATGTACCCAGGAGAACATGCATCGATAATTGAAGGTTACGAAGGCCTACATGGAACCTTTTAAATTGTGCATAAGTTACTGTGTTTTTACTTTGTCATAATGTAGATACTTCACTGAACCGCAAAAAGCGGATCGGTTTAATAAAATGCGATTTGACTTTTAAAATATTTGAGCAATCCTTTAAAATAAAAACCAAATTACAGTTCATTGTTCAAGTTCATTTAATTACAAATAAAGGAAGAAATAAAACCTTTTTATTTCTCTTTGTAATTGTATTAAAAACCATAAATAAAAATAAAGACGATTTTTTGCAATTTGAACAACTTTGAAACCATTTGTTTTACTTTTGTTTCTGTTTATAAACAAAGGCATTTCTTGTGTAGAAATTCATTATTCTGATCAAATTCAATTAAAAACATGCCACGATTTCCTGAAGTGTACTAGAATTATAACAGTGCTTGAAGACGGGCGCAGTCAGCGTTATACAGCGTGAACAGTTGGTGTGTCTCTATCAACCGTTCAAAGAGTGCTCCAGTGATCCAGTGTCTCACTGGATCCAATATTCACAGACGAGGAATAGGCCGAACAAAGTGCACGAGAGCGCGGGAGGATAGTTGATTCTCTTGCTAAGGATGCGGTAACGTCCCAAGCCGGTAAACATTTTCAATTTCATGGTTACGATTTGCTGAGCCTTCCCAAAAAGAACTTGACAACCTCATGGCAGGTGCAGTGGCTAAATTCAAGTAAAACGCAAAACAGCCTAATGTTACCCCCAAGCCTTGATTTCATCCGTATAAATAAAAATCCAAATATGTGATTTCTATTCTTTGCCGTCTTCGTATTGGCCATTGTTGTTCGCCGGTCTTCCTTCATAAAATTCGGGTCGGAGACACATCGCTCCGCGAGTGTGGGTTGGATGAAGGTACTTTGGAGCACATCTTTTTAACTGCTCCAATAATAACCCAGCCTGTGACTAGTTTCGCCATTGCCATAAATTAAAGATCCCTGTCCCAACTAACTTTCCATCCCTGCTAACTCATTCTTCTCCAAAACTCAGAGGCTTTGATGTTTTTTTTCCCATCAATGACATCAAAATTTGAACGAATTTTTTTTTTGTTTGTTTCAGTGTACTAATAAATTCTTGTCAACAAGTTTGACAGTAAATTCAATTGTTTAAAATGAAATAGTTATTAATTATTTTTGTTTTTTTATTTTTTTTATCTGTTTTCCTCCTTCGCACGTTTTCTCATAACACATTACACATTGGCAGAATTGTCGATATCGGCACCAATGCCATAAAACAAAATAGATTAGATGTATGGTGTCAACAATGTTAAGAAATCGATTTCAACCCACTGTTAAAGTCAAAAATCATCTTCTACGTGCTGGAGGGAGCAATCCAGGCACGTGTACAGAAAGGCGGCGGCGGCGTCTTGCTGAAGCAAACATGAAGCCATTTAGACCTGCAAATGGTCCAAAACTCGAAAGGCAGTATCGAACTCTGGATAGTCAACCAAAGTCAAGAGTAATGTTTTCGGATGAGTCGAGGTTCATGCTATACACGTATGATGAGAGGCAAAGAGTCTACAGAAGACCAAGAGAACGCTATAACCAAGTTTACATTGAAGAAAAAATGCCTCCAGACTCCATGGACGTGTAGGCTAGAATTTCTTCCGAAAGCCGCACCGTGCCAGTAGTGATTGGAAATGGCACTTTAACTGCAGAAAGATACTTGAATGTAATCTCAACTTAGTAACATACTAAGTTGAGATTTCATTCACGTATCTCTAGCTCATTTTTGTAAACATGGGCGAGAACGCCATTTTTATGCAAGATAACGCTCGTCCCCATACAGTTAGGATAGGGTTTGACTACCTTGGAGTTGTCGCTATCACACGAATGGAATGGCCAGCACGCAGCCCAGACTTGAACCCCATCAAACATGGACGAACTGGGACGACCTGTACGCAAGCGAAATTCCCCTCCAATCACGCTTTGTGAACTGAAAGAAGTACAAGTTCAGAGGAATGGGAGAATATATCTCAGCATCGGCTCAGAAATTTGTTGGAAAGAATGCCAAACCATATAATACCTGTGTTAACAGTTCGTGGTGGCAATACCAAATACTAAAATGTATAAAAAATTGCGTATTTGATACCGTAGCACGTTCTTCGAAATCTAGTAAAAATTATAAATCTTACTTAACTTGCTTTTGTTCGAAATAAACTACATCATAATCTTTAACTTTTTTGACATTTATTTGAGCACTATAAAATTTTCTATAATACACTCTTTATTTCGTAAAGTTAGCTCCAATGTTTTGGAAGTTGTTGAGGTTTTTGTTACGGGCCCGCTTTCTTTGCCGCCGTGTAGTTAGTACCTATAAGGTACCTAGAGGGTGTAATTTTGATTTGTTTATTTATGTACTCACACAGTAAGAACTAACAAGTCAAGAGTTATGTTCTGTTATTTAAAATTGCTTTTGTTCAAATACTTAATTTTGCCCTGACTGCAGTTGGTTAATAACTAAGTTTAAATCTGTGGAAAATGTGGTGGGTTGTTAATTTATTTCCACTTATTTTTAATACACAATTGTTTGTTTTCCCTTACAAATTAAATAAAGAACAAAGGAACAGAAAAATACGTACAAAGGCAAAGCTCATTTATATAGAAATCAATTAATTGTAATTAATTACTTTAACGCCCATAATTTTTATGAGTCAAGGCTCGCGTGGACTGGCGCGACACGCGACGCAAACCGCGAGCGACACAAAAGCACCGCGTATTGCGCGATAAGCGGTGCCTTTGTAACGCACGCGATTCCCGGCGTCTGTTTGAAGGAGCCTTTGGGGTACACATTTGTAAATGTAAATATTAATAGATAAATGCTTCTCTTTATTAAAGAATCTGATAAACCAGCACGCCGCACGTGTTTTTCAGCGTTGGTCTTGTTGTGCTAAATACTAAATAAAGCGTGCGGAGATAATTACACATCCAATGGTAATCTTTCACAATCGTAATGATGAAATGAGAGAAAAAAAAATCAGAGTAATGGTCTACTTACTAATAATTCAGTGTTGATAAAAATCAGCAAATAACTGCACTAATGCAGTTTGTAAAATGTACAACGAAGATACTTATGCTGAAAATTTTGGAGCTGAAGACAACGAAAGGAAAAGCCAACTAGTGTTAAAGTGTATCCTTTTTTTAATAATATTCAAAACATTCGCCGAAAATGCCTTCATACCAAGAAAACCAGACCCCTTTGTCACGCTTTCATACACAGAGCGTTACAAAATGTATCAACAATCAAAGGGCAGTCAAAACGAAAGGAAACTTACCTACAGTGACACATGTCTTACATAACAAGACAAAATAGACATTGTTCCATCATCTACAGTAACAGTGAACCATGAACAAAACAAAGGCGCAAGCGCACCCAAGTAGTGAAAGTTGTGAACTACGCATGAGTGAAAGTGACTAAACAATATTTGGACACGTAATTTTTTTTGGCATGTCATTTCACTGGATTTGACGAATGTTTATCTCCTTAATCATACATACACACTACATATTTACAGTACATACTTTATGTATGGTTTTTGTGAAGCATGTTGTTAGGAGTGCAAGTCACTTGACGACTTAGGTAGTCTTCATTGTTATACCGAAAAGAGTCAAATATCTATATTCAGTAATGTGTTGGCTACTAAAAAGAATAAAAACTAAGTAAAAACTCTCTGGATTTTCTGGCAAAATATTCTACATTCAACTTATATCCATGTATTTCTGTTACTTTAATTCGTGCCCAACTCGAAGAAAATTTCCGGTTTTAGTAAAATGTTTTATGTTCGAACATTTTATTTCGTTTGTTTTCTCTTTACCCATTTTTTCTTTTTAAGGAGTAGTTTTTGGGCTCTGAAAATTATGACATATAATTAATAAGATATAATTCTTGATGGCCAGTGTAATTAAAGAAATATACGATACCTACACATCGGCTTAGCAGGCATTGTACTATATTAGTGATCTACTTTCATCGTATGATTAAAAAGCGTAACAATACTAACAATATATTAAAATCTCATTTGGATTACGTCCAAAACAATCATATTATACGGGTGTAATGTTATAAAAAGAAAAGTTTTCCGTCTAGATCAGAATCTAGTTCATGTTTTCGCTGTTAACTTTATCTTTGTGTCTCCACCATTTATAGTGTTAATATGAAATACTCTAAATATGAAGGAATACAAAAAAAAAAACCTTAGCAAACGATAACGCCAGGTATTATAATTTTATAATGATAAATTTATACCTCAATATTGCCATCATAAAATAATATGTATGTAATAAAAATATAATAATATATAGTAATAATTAATTATGCTGTAATCAAAATAGCGTTAAGATTCAAAATACAGATGTTTTAAATACTAGGTAAGAACTTTTATTATTTTTATTTCGTTTACAGATTTCCTGAACCTAGAAGATGCTAAGAAGCTCTTAGACCCAGCAGTGCCAGCGGCCGCAGAGCCTCGTGAGGACCCGTCATGCAAGTGGAAGTGCAAGGGTCCGGCCTGCGCCTGCTGCATCGACCAGAACATCACCTCCTATGACCCATCAGGAGCAAGTACGTATTTCTTTAATATAACATGTGATATTTGAACTTATTTACATGGAAATAGTTTGTGCGAAATGTAATTTTTACTGTCTGGAGAAAGTGGTTTCTTTTTCTATGGTTCATCATTTAAATACTGTGGTAATAAATATTAACAAATGTTTTTTTTTTACTTTCAGAATGCATCCACATGAGGTATCTTTCGAAGGATGAAGGTTTCTTTGTACAAATCTCACATGGAAAGAAAGTTGATTATGAAAAAATACAAGGTACGTTAATTATTTGTTCATAATGGTGCCTTATTGTTTTCGGATTAATTTCACCGACCGTAGTATCTTATTTAGTAGAGTCAATTAGTAACAGACACGTTCTTGACTTTAAATAATTTCCTAATTTGTAACCACATCTATTGGTTTGTTCGAAGAAAACTTTCAATAAGGGCACTCACCTGCATTTCTAAAGAAAGTTGTTCCGCCACCTGAGCAGCTGCAATCACCTATATTTGCATCTAGAAGTTTCTCGGATAAATTCGCGAGAAAGTCGAATGCAATGCCTGTTACTCTCGCGGTTTACACTTCCTTTCTGCTTTCATTTACTTGGAAAGCTGTGGCTGCTAGTATTTAATAAAGTAATATTATGTTCCATTCGATTGTATTCATTTGCCAAATTGGAAAATTTCTAAAATTAGTAAACCTTAAGATTTATTGATAGGATGGGCTTAACCCTTTTGGCTTCGTTACTCGACATAATTTAATCTTTGATTCCCCACGTAGTTTATATAACTTTCAACAATTGGTCGATTATAGGTTTTACAATCTAATTATTAATAGATATCATCATAGTTATGTTGCTGTTTTACCTATAGGTTGGATGCCTTCTGAAATTCTTACTATTTCTGTTACAGCATCGAACCCAGATCCTCTGTGCCTTGTGATAGGCATGCTTTTCCAAATGTGCGCCACGTTCAGTCATATGGCTCCTACCGCCGATGGTCTCCGAGGTTGCGTCAACCTTGAACCTGGGACTATCTTCGTGTCCCAAAGGAAGGTTCCACTAGGCTGCTTCAAGGCTAACGAGAGTTTGATGGAAATGACGGAGCCACCGAAAGAAACGTAAGTTAATATGTTAGCATTCGAAGTGAAATTAAAGTACAATAGAAAATGTAACTTTAATAGTAGTAATAATTGCTATAACTGATCTCGGTGATTAGGTCTGAATTTCAGTTACCGAAATACCTATACAGTCCTTACTTACGAATATGTTATATCCCAAATATCCTTAGTTGATTATTGATATATGGCCAAATATTATGTGTACACTAAATTACTTCGTAGACAGTTTGAAAATTAAAGCATCTTTGTGGATTGCGTTGGTAGCCTTGAGCCCGACATTTATCGATGTTGATAACAACTGCTAAAGATGTTCTTTAGATATCTAAATCTTGGATTAACGTGATAATCACAATGTATAGAATAATGACAAAAACAACATTTCGAAACAAATGTGTTCGCGGAAATAAGTATATATTCCACGATTGTCAGAATACCTGTTTCTGCAATAAAACCATTTATTTTCCTTGTGTTTTGTATTTTACTGATGAAAATGTATGACTTAATATTCCAGAACCCTGGAAGAAGAAGACAATACAGATGACAACAGTGAAGATGACGAGGATGTTGAATTTGATCCAAACAAGTTTTTTGCTGGAGTGTATCAAACTGCAAAGCAAAGCATTGCATTACTCAGCAGTCTTTTAGAAGCTCCGAACACTAATAGTACTTCGGTTAAACCAGTCAGTTCCACTGAATCAAGCAGTTCCTTGCCCCAAGAAAACCCAACAGAGTCTTCGCAAAGAAGAGGTCCCAAAAAATTAAAACATCCTAATCATTTGTGATAACTTACTCATGCGCATTGTTCGATACAAAAACGCATTTATCTTAGGTTATAAACTTCAGTTCTCATGCTTATAATGAATCAGTGTCCTATTTATTGCTTTAAACTTTGCAAGTGACTAGACCTAGTAATAAATAATAATGACTGTTCGAGTGTTGTTTTCTTTAACCTTGAGATAAGGGTGGGGAAGCGTTTGTTTCCACCAAGAATACACCAGTTCTCCTGAAAAAGGTTTTTTTTTGGACAATCTAGCATTGACAGTGTTTCCTTGTTTACAAGGACAACGTTACCTGTCACATATTTACGATGAAAGTATAATTTATCCGGTAGATCAAGTGTTGTAAAAGCTGGTGATTGGGAGAGTATTAGATCAAACAATGGTCTATTCGAGGGTTCGTTATCTGTAAAGTCTTATTGTATGCCGATGATATGAAGATTTTGGGTCGTGTCAACTGTTGAGGACGCACGAACATTACAGGATGATCTTGACAGGTTCCACGAGTACTGCGTTAAAAAGTTCGATTTAAATGTATCCAAATGCTATGTACGTACATTTACGCGTAAGCCCAACCTTGTTAAATATGATTATAGGCTTTCGAATTCCTTGGCAGCCAGAGATCGGGCTTCGTGTACCGGGTGCATTTCTTTGGAGACCACGTCTTCTCCATGTGCCTCAAGTCAGAACTATCTACAGACAGAACTCGAATGTGAAAAGAACTTGTCGAACTTTTAATTTTGTGTGTCAGGATGTCGATTTAGATTTATTTACCAGTAGTGTTAAGGAAGTAAAGAAAAGTTTAACAATTGTTTTTTTGATGTATAAGCATTTTTTCTCTCTTTTTAAAATTGTATTTTTGAGCGTGAGATAATTTTCTTGCGTATCTCTCACGTTGCCGTTTTCGCGTATTTGTTAATATTATTCACTCTAATCGTTAGTGGAAGCTTGTAATTGGCCATCGTTTACACATTGTACTAGTTCTTAAAATGTATTAGCTGTAAGTTTTCCTAAAATTAATAAAATGAAGTAATATAAAATTAACAAAGATTCCAAAACATTTACCCACTTTTAGGCTTTAGTCCACCCATCTGCAGTCTACCGGGCAAAACATCACACGTGTTCAAAATAGCAGCGAAATAGTTAACGCATTGTGGACTTCCAGTGAACCCTCCTGAAGTGATAGACTCCGCAAAGTAAAAGAAGCTCCTTGCATGGTCACATGCGTGCGAGTCGCAGCCAGGCATGGATATACCACCGTTGGGGTCAAAGTCGACGTCACCGAGGTCTGCTAGGAAGCTGTTAATGCCATAATTCGTATGAATCACTTCGGTCTACTGTCCGTCGTTAGTGTTGAAGTTATCAGGGTAGCTCGCTCAACCGAGGAAAGGAGAGTCCAAGGCTGAATTTGAGAGGCTGAAATGTTGAGAAACTTGTTTCACACACAAATACTTCAAAGGCTAATCTATTTGTTTTCGTGACCTATCATCATCATTACCTACATTTATTCATTAGTATCATTTCCCTGTCTGTTTATTTTTCAACTTATATCTTCAAAATCTCAACTGTAATACGCAACATCTCCATCAACGTTTCTGCCAATAATACCAGCCTGGTGGCCACCGACATCGTGTCCAAAAATGTGAGCCATACTGTTCCAGGTGTTCTAAATCAAGCCTTTGAGGTTGAGGTTAAGGATTTGGCAGGCCTGAAACAAGAGATTATCATTCTAAAAGATCCATTATCTTAAGGTATTTTCTAATATGTACACAGAGAACCTTTGCAATACTGCAAAGGTTCTAAAGGTTCTAAAAAATCACGAAATGGATGTTGAAAGTATGACAAGAAATATGATTAAGCCTTAATTGTGCTTCTTTTAGAGGTGATAAAATCTATAGACGATGTAGTTAATGATGAAGGAGGTAGGTACCAACCGGAAGGAGCAGTACTTAAAACTATGAGTAAAATTAATAAAAACTCACCATAACCAAGATCAAGAATTGAAAAACAAAGTAAAGCTGTTCATTTGTTCATAGTCACTTCGGTTTAAAGAACTTTATTTCTCATAAGAACAAAAACAACAGTTCGCTTAAAATGAGAAACTTAAGTGATTAATTATCTCACTTATTTTGTTCGCACACAATTAGTCACTTCACAAATGTATTAATTACTTGTTAAGATAACCTATACCAACTACTAAGATGGGGAAGGCATTTAGTTAATTCTAGGTATTTATCAATCTGAATTAATCTTGATGTTGAGCTTGTGAACAGCTTTGTAATTTCAGAAGCCCCTAATGAGTGTTATCACGATCGATGCGGTAAGTCCAATTATTTCTATTTCTCTTTTCTCTATAACCTCGTACGCAGGTTCCTTTTTTAACAATGTGTAAATGTGAACAGAATAACTTTAAAATTACAGAAATATAATTCTTTGGACTTTTGCACTGGGAGACTTTTAGATTCTGAAAGCAGAGCAAAAATAACACTCTTGCTCTAAACCTAACCTGCCTACATTGATGCAGATACGGGAGAGATAGATGAATGGACTTAGGTGATGTGGTGCAATTAGAGAGTTGGCAATGTTATTTTTGGCATCATCACTTTTATGTTAGCAGTATCAATTACCTAAGACAGATAAATTCTGCATAAAAGCAATACATTTGTTTGGCATAACACAGGTGAAAGTTTAGAGTGAAAAATATGTGTTGTCTATCTACTAGTAGCTAGCCCACCGGTATCTCTATGTATAGGACAGGCTTCTTCTACTGATAAAACAAAAGTCGTAGAACTTCAGTACCTATCTGGTTTGTGATACAGATATATCATTAGGTAACCAGAAGGCCTTGTCAATTAAGGTGCTTTTAAAAAACTTTTAAATGTATTCCTATTCTAATGATACAAAACTCGGGAAATTACAATCATTAGCTATTAAAACTTTTATTTTATTATAGAAATGGTGGCCAAGTAGAAACAGCCACGACTTACGAATTGTAGGTCGTATGTTCGAACCCAGGAAGGCACTTTACTTTTTGTAAATGATTTCATCAGCACTGCTCTCAAAACTTTGAAGGCAAACATCATGAGGAAACCGGCATGTCCTATAGCAAAAATCAAGGACGTGTGACATCCACTAACCGCATTAGGCCCGCGTGGTGGATTTAGGCCCAATTTCTCTCACAGAGAAGGCCTGTTTTCCGGGAACATAATAGGCTGATTACGCTTTGATTATAACTTCTCTTAATAAGAAAAGTTCTAAGTTTTAATTTTGAAAGGAACTTATTTCTCTCTAATTTCACAGTTAATAATTATATCTGTGTAAACGAACATAAACAGCATACAGTAATGATTATAAATTTAATCCAGCCTAGAAGTACACAGTCTTGTGATCGTCCATTTACACTAAGTGCCGATTTCACCAATGTTACTGAACGCGTTCAGCACAGCTTAAACACGTTCAAGAGCTGTCAGTGTCAATATTCCCTATAAAATAATGACACTGACTGCTCTTAAACGGAGTTTATGTACTGGTCGCGGTCAATTTCATTGGTGAAATCAGACCTAAGTGCCGATTTCACCAATGTTACTGAACATAAACAGCATACAGTAATGATTATAAATTTAATCCAGCCTAGAAGTACACAGTCTTGTGATCGTCCATTTACACTAAGTGCCGATTTCACCAATGTTACTGAACGCGTTCAGCACAGCTTAAACACGTTCAAGAGCTGTCAGTGTCAATATTCCCTATAAAATAATGACACTGACTGCTCTTAAACGGAGTTTATGTACTGGTCGCGGTCAATTTCATTGGTGAAATCAGACCTAAGTGCCGATTTCACCAATGTTACTGAACATAAACAGCATACAGTAATGATTATAAATTTAATCCAGCCTAGAAGTACACAGTCTTGTGATCGTCCATTTACACTAAGTGCCGATTTCACCAATGTTACTGAACGCGTTCAGCACATCTAAAACGTGTTCAAAGGCTGTCAGTGTCAATATTCCATAGAAAATAATGACCAGTTTCATTATTTTCTATGGAATAGCGCGTTTAGTTTCATTGGTGAAATCCACCCTAATATTATAAATGCGAAAGTAACTCTGTCTGTCTTTTTTCCTTTTCAAGCCTTAATTTGCCAGTAATCCTATTGATATTAATATTTGAAAGATAGATAGTCTTGGGCCTAGAGGATAGTAAATAAAAAGGCCATACCATTCTCACGTAGTTGTTAAGACGATGCATCCGCTGCTTCGTACCTGTTTCCGTCCAACTTAAATCTAAGATTAGCTAGAACACCTCCTTTCCCTATTGTTAGCCATGCGTTCGTAAGATAACTACCTTCTACGGATATTATGATTTAATCGCCTTGTGACGCCAAAAGAAGAATATAACACGACTTCGATCTTCTTTCGAGTAAATGAAAAGAATAAAAAATGGTTTTCTCAAAGATTAAAAATTACATTATTTGTGGCCAACCCTCTGGACGTATCGTTTCTTAAAGAAATCGGTAATTTTAAAACAGGAAACAGGTGAAGATAGAGAAACCTACCTACAATAGGTATTTCCTTATTAATTAAACAAATCTAATTTGTATCACTGGGTGGGAGATGCATCTGTCCAACCCACTTGGACACCAATACAAAATATTCGTCCACTCAACACATTTCACAATAATTCGAACATCGACGAAATTAACTCATGACTCAATTTAATCAATTATCCATTAAATAAACGTAATCCTTTAATTCCTCATGCCAGGACATAAAACAGACTGGCTTACTAAATATTTAAAAATGAATTACACTTCCAAAAATCTTTGATGTGAAACTTCGTATCTGGTTTTCCTTGAATTTCCGCAGGTTTTAGGTAGATGTAGAGTGACAATGAACAGTAGTTTGTTATCACTAGGTTTATTGTACAGGTTTAACAATTATCTTAGATGGGATTAACTGTCCTGTTATCTACGATAAATTGTAATAATATAAATCCGTGGTTAATCCGGTAGAGTTAGTTTGTGAAAAATGGTCGGGCTCGTGAAGTGTGTTGTTATCCTGTGCGCTGCTGTTGCAGGTACGAATCTTACGTTAATTTGAACTAGTTTATGTTGCACAAATAAGGACAACCATGCAGTTCTGTGTCAAAGTAAGTGAAGGTCTACTGGGGTGGCACTTCAGCCATCTCATGCAAAACATTCAGGCCAAACTCGTACACTGATAGAGAATTCGAAGTTAAGTGGTGTTGCAGTTCCATTTTTCAATAGCTAATAGCCCGAAAATCTATCTAAGACCCCACGTGCTACTAAAAACTAAAGTTGTATCATTTGCCTATCTGCGTGTGGTTGTGGCAGTATGCTTCCCTGGAAAAAATCGTGAGGAAAAAGGCATGATCCCTAAAACCATAAAATCAAAGACATGTGACGTACTTGGGACCCACGTGGTGGATCAAAACCACTTTCATTAACGAAGAGAAGGCTTGACTCGCAGTACTGGAACGTGAACCTGGGAACATTAAAAAGGCTGATTCAATCTATCCGCTTAAGCGCCAATAGTGACCTATGTCACTAAATATTTTTTTCAAAATGAAGTCGTTCGTGTCTGTCTTTCTGACAGCGTTGTTCTTCTAATCTACGAAATTGATATTGATGCGTTCATCACCATCATTTTGACAATTTATTCCGGAAGGTTTATGTGTACATTAGTAGTTATTTAAAACATCATTATCGAAAAAAAATATGTTTAGCTGTCAGTCTTTCGTATTATAAGTTTTATTATCAGTAGTCGATCGATTGAACAAACTCTCATGTGGTTCACATTAATAATAATAATTTATTTATTTGACATCTGTCATGTCACCTCCGATAAAAATAACATGAACACAAAATAGGAAAATGAGGATACTATGTTGACAAGATCAGCCGCACGTCGAGCACGCCTACCACCTACCGACTCGCCGCCGCCGGTACCCAGCACTACTATGAGTGCTGTAAATACATCGGCCGTGGTAGTTGCGTCGAGCTCGAGCAAAGAGTATTTCTCCCCACCCACAACGCCACCACCTGCTCGTCGACAAGGAGGACGCCGGCCGCCGGACGGCTTAAGACCTCGACGCCCACCGGCCTTTGATAGGGCCCCAGCTCCCGGCGGAAGTGTGCAGCGCATGAGATGGACAGGATCCATCAATGAAAACGTAATGCGGTCATACTATGGGGCTAAAGAGGGGGGAAACAATCTGACCCCGTACTGTGTTCGGATGCTCTCTCTTTTTCAGGTGCTTGAGCCAGCTGTCAACGTTTCGGCACAACAACTGTCGGATTAGGTGCGGGTCATCCCGCATTGACGAGGCCGATTCCCTATCCTCTGCGGCCGAAAAATGGTAGGCGACGGGGCCATTTATCAGACCCGTCGCAAGGGGCAAGGGGTTGGTCGTAGGCTGAGGGCAAACAACGCCCTCTTCCAGCCCCTCTAAATGGGTCCAGGGACGGCGGACTCGGGGACGTCCACCGCCCCCCATACATCAGGACCCGAGGTGGCGGCGCGTAGTGTTCCACGCGCGCCCCTCTTAGACGTTGCGGGGGGAGTCTAACACCTCACTCCCCCTCCCAACACGAGGAGGCCCGCCGAGGCAGGCCAGCACCAGTCGGGGTTGCGGAAGAATCATATGTTCCCGCGACCCCGACGTAGGTGTGAGATGGAACACTGGGGTGGTTTTTAGTCAGTAAGACTGACAGACCCCTCCGTCCACCCCAGGGCGGAGGACATCCATGAGGATTTTCCGCGCCGGAACAAAAAAAAAAAAAAAGGTGCGGGTCATCCAACGTAACCATATGTTGGATGACTGTGCCTGATCGCCTGCGAGCTGAAATGTAGAGTAGCCATGCCATCGCCCCCCCGCCGCAGACATTTGTGTTGGACTGTGGTAACGTAAGTATCCAGTGCAATGACGAATTAAGGAGTGCTTTGGAGGGTGCGATTAGGCAATATCGGTTCATGTCACCCGAACTTACACCACGCTTACCTCGTTTGCCCATGCAAAACAAAAATAGGACGCTGGTGACGATCCTAGATTCGCCAGTTATCAAACTATTTCGATGACTGCGAAGACCTCACCGATACTCATTCGATTCTGTACTGCGCGGCTGTGGCGGCATGTCGTGTAGCTCACGTCAAATTTGCCAATGATTCTAGAGCTACACGACCGAAACGAACCGTACCAGCTTGGCAGTGCAGAATTGAACGCCGTATTGATGCGGCCAGAGCGCTCATCGGCAAACTAATCTGCTTCAGGGAGGGTAATACTCGTCCAAGAGTGATGCGATTTGTGAGGCGGGCGTTCTCAGGGACTGATATTAGCCCTCAGAACTATATGTCCTGCGTCATAGCGCATCGACTTCCTGAAGCAGAAAGTGTATGCATGGGCTAACCGTATTCGAAGGTATAAGCGGCGAGTAGAACGATACACTCAGAATCGCACCTTCCAGAGCGATGAAAGGTGGGTTTATAGGGGTTGGGAGCGACCGAACAAAGGAGTGGCTGACACGTGCCTGCCAGATGATTATGCCATGTGTTCTTTCTGGCGCAGTATCTGGTCGGTACCTGTCGGTCACACCGAAGGTGATTGGGCTCCGGAAGTCGAGAGAGCCTGCGATCCAATACCAGAAATGGGGGCTATTACCATCTGCCCCCAAGATTTAGCTCGTGCAGTCCGTCCGTTGCATAACTGGAAGTCTCCAGGGCCGGACGGGCTGCAAAACTTTTGGATCAAATGGTTTCAAAGATCGCACGCTCGCTTGGCGGCCCAGTACCGGACGGCTTTGGAGTTTGTTTCGCTACCCCAGTTCCTAACAACAGGAGTTACCAACCCGCTCCTTAAATCAGGTAGCACCACGGAATCCAAAAATTAAAGGCCGTTCACGTGTTTACCGACGACGGTCTATTAAGTGCGTACATCCATTTTGAGAGCTAAAATTAAGAAAAATTAAGAAACAAACTCCATAATGTCTCAAAATGGATGTAGGAACGGGTCCCGCGGTACTAAGGAGCTACTACTCATTGATATGGCCATTAGCCAACAAGTTCGTCGTTCCCGAAAGGATCTGTCGACATGTAGGATAGATTACAAGAACGCCTATGATTCGGTGCCACATACGAGGCTCATGAGAGTGCAGGAGTTGTATAAAGTGGATGCAACTCTGCGCACCTTCTTGATGTCATGTATGGGGCGATGGAGGACGGTCCTTCGCTATCCAGGATGTCGGATTATCCAGGGGAATAGCGAGCCGATAAGGATCGAGCGAGGCATATTTCAGGGCGATAGTAAGTGCCCACTTTGGTTTTGTTTAGCCTTGAATCCTTTAAGCACTCTGCTGGAGAATTCAGGTCTAGGCTATCGGCTGAGGAGAGGTGGTCAGGTTATATCTCACCTTCTGTACATGGATGATCTAAAACTCTTTGCCCCCAACAATTTGCAACTAATGGAGCTACTGAAAGTAACCAAAACTTTCAGTAGCGCCATCAGAATGGAATTTGACGAAGACAAATGTGCTGTCATGCATGTAAAGAGGGGAGATTTTGGAATCCGTGGGAACCCAACTCACGGATTCCATAAACCTTAGAGGCCTTCTCCGCATCCGAAACCTATAAGTATTTGGGTATGTCGGAAGCGTTGGGCATCAATGGTACTGACATGAAGCAATCGTTGAAGGAGCGTTTCTTTGGCCGCCTGAAGAAAGTGTTAAATAGTCTTTGTCAGGCGGAAACAAGATGCGCGCTTTTAACGGTAGAGTCATGCCGGTTTTGATGTACTCTTTCGGCATACTCAAATGGACTCAGACCGATTTAGACGCCCTAGATAGGAGGATCCGTACACTGCTGACTGCAAACTGAATGCATCATCCACGGTCATCAGTAATGAGACTGTGTATCCCGCGAAAGTGTGGAGGTCGACGCTTTTTAAACGCTAAGACCCTCCACAATCGCGATATGTGCAGTCTCAGGGAATATTTCCTAGAAGCCGACGTGGGGATGCATCGTGATGTGGTCGCGGTGGACAAGGGCCTCACCCCACTCTCCTTGGCTAAAGAGAACTGGCGCAAACCTGTAGTGCTTGACACTAATGATCGCATGGAAGTATTGCAGAGTATGGAGCTTCTCGGACGCTTTTTCCGGGCCCTACATAGACCCGATGTAGATCTTCTAGCGTCCGTACCCTGGCTGCATTTCGGTGACCTCTTTGGAGAAACCGTGGGTTTTGTCTGTGTAATTATGGACGAAGTTATGATGACGCAAAATTACTGGAGATTTGTTGTGAAAGACGGCACGGTTGACATTTGTCGGGTAAGTCACCGTCCGGGGGAATCAATAAGACATTATCTCCGGGTGTTCTCGTCTAGCTAACGAAGAGTACTTGCATATACACATTATCCTGATGGATAATGAAGTTTCTGCTGAAACTTGCTCTGAAATACAGCCTTGTGGAATCGGAAGTGCAGGTATGTGAGTTCTCGAAAATGGAAATATCACATTATACTGGGATCGATCCATCATCACTGACAGGACTATTGTTGCCAATAAGCCTGATATACTGGTGGTGGATCGAGTAGAGAGGCGCACAATGATTGTTGACATAACGGTCCCGCATGACGGTAACCTCGTGAAAGCCGAGAAAGATAAACAAATCAAGTATCTTGACTTGGCTCGCGAGATTGTCGACATGTGGGATGTGGACTCAGCAAAAATTGTACGATATTCGTGACAGCCTCGACAAACACCCGAGGAGGCTCTCGTTGGGCAGCTGGATCAAGGGCTTGAATCAGAAAGTGGTACTTCTGGACACGGCTCGCTTTGTACTTAGACCCTGTTCCTGATACAGGTGGGATACTATTTTTTTTATTTTTAAATGTTTTTTTTTATGATTTTTTAAAATTGTTTAAAAATTTAAATAATACGTTTTGAAATGTTATAAAGGAGATAATAATTTGTTTATTCATGAATATGAGACAACCATACAGACTAACTTAATCATAACTTAATAATAAGCCCAGGATAGACAAAATCTATTTGGTTGTCTTTAGATTGATTCGCCCTATCCCCTCGTACCAGTATAAAACCGTATCACGAACGGATAGTCTTCCTCCACTTTAGAACAACAGAATTCCACAAGGTTCCAGTTAAAAGTCCAGTTAAGTAGTTTGATAACATATTGATGTATAGGTTACAAATTATAGTACAGTTATATTAATTATGTTACATGATTGGAATAATCAGGGTTGTTTTGTGTTTGGATATGGGTATAGGTGTATGTCGACGCAATAAAGCAATCTTGTCGTATCTTGAAAAGTTGAAAAAACATTGACCACATTAGCTGATTATTATATCAGCGTGCTACACACCTTTTGATTTTATATAAGATAGTCGCCTCATTCATCACGAGATATTCAATTCTTCAGATAATCTGGGATTATCATTAAAAAATACCTTGTTGAGATGGGGGGCATAATTGGGTGGCAACATACAAATTACTACATTTAGTTAAAGCTGGGTTTTCCAGGCCTGTAGGCATTTGAATCGTTACCTCCGCCTCCCCCAAATGCAGCGCGACTTATTTTCGATGCGCCGCCGACCATTTTGCGGAAAATCCATGCTACTGTATAAAATATTCGCAGTGGATCAACCGAATTTGTTTTCTGAATTTGTTTTTTTTTCCCTAAGGTTTACATTTTGAGGTACCTACGGCGTGGAGTAGTGAACTAAAATTATTACTTACTTAATGGGCGAATTCACATTGTCAGATAACGACACCGACCCCATACCGATAAGTCAGCAACAATGCGCACCACACCAATGCGATACCGATTAAATTATTATCGACCTGGAGTGCTATTATGTAACCATCTCACAGTGAAAACTTAGGTGAAGTTTGAACCTACTGATATTTCATTAACGATGTTTTACTAGTTTGACTTTATTCTTGGGTGTGTGAAAGTGATGATTGATTGATTTTTTTTAAAACTATTTTCCCATTTTTCATTGTTAATTTATTTTGGACTTCAAATACAAGGATAATAGTAAAAAATTAAATTAAAGTATTGATTATGTGTGAAGTTTATACCTTCTTGTTTATATTACGTGCCGCTTTTGACGAAATAAACCCTTTTTTACTCAAAATCCTGCTAAGCCCGAAAAAAAGAACTCTTGTGCCAAATTTCATGCTTCTTAACCGGTTTAGTAGTAGACAAGCCATATGTCTGATGGTATTTCTCAACCAATTAAAAAAACTTAATTAAACATTATATGAAAAAGAGGGAAAGAAGAATGGGTTTAGATGGTCTTACTGTTTCCCTTATACTGTACCCATACTGTTTTGTTTTTGATGTTTGCTATCGCTCATGAAGATCCGTAAATATTGACAGATACTTAAGAAGGAACAATTGCCGAACTTTAGTGTCAAGTGATGTACCTACTGATACAGCTATAATTTATCGAATCTATTATTTTAAAATTAAATTAAATTAAATAATCATTTATTTCAGGAAGATAAGTATTCCCATATTAAGCACACAAATTATATATAAATACAGGCACAAATGATTCAATACATTCAACAACACACATTAAAACAATTTAATTAAAAATAAATTAAAATTAAGATTATAAAATTAAGCTAGAGTACAATTATAGATTAAAATTCATTCGATAGCATTTAATTTTGATTTTGGCATTTTATGATAATGTTACAACAATAATCACTTAATGGTGACGAACTGGCATGCAGGTGCATCCACTTCTCCAACAACACCGACTCCCACCGCTCGGACAATGCGACTAGCACCGCAAAGAGTGATCGGAGGTATAAAAGAGAAACGGTTGGTACCAGCCTTGAAAATCATGTACTCACTCTTCTCACCTGAGTCCATGAGCAACAGCATATGTCTCACAAATGTCCAGAAGTTTTCTCAACGCCCCAACCGACGGGCTTAGCAGTACCATATCATCCGCGTAGCTGATGTTATTAATAGGCACACCGGCTATTGAGCAACCCGCATTAGCACTGCTGAGCTCGCCGATCAGCTGATTCATGTACAGGTTGAACAAGCGGGGCGAGGTTAACCCCCCCTGCCTCACACCGCAATCCAACCCGTACACGTCGGAATATACTCCCACCCATTACACACTGTTCCGCTGGTGACTGTACCAATACCTAAATATCGGCACCTGTGTCTCACTTGTGTCACGGGATGTTATAATTTACCAAGTCGAAGGCTTTCGAGAGGTATATGTAACATGCGTACACAGGAGTATTTCTAGCCGTGTAGTATTGTACAGTCTGCTTGAGACAGAGGATAGCACTCGCAGTCGACAAACTAGGCGTGAAGCCAAACTGAGCATCATGTCTGCGAAGGTACTTCTCCAGCCGTCTGTCAAGCAGTCTGTCCAGCACCTTGGCTATGACAGTAGCGAGCGAGATAGGTCTATAGTTAGATACATCCGACACATCACCCGTTTTGCTTTTCACGATCGGAATTACCACCGTGTACATGAGATCATCAGGTAAATGTCTGATGCACAGATTAAACAGCATCGCCAGTACCCTCGGTTACAGCTACCGAGGGTACTGGCGATGCTGTTGAATCAGCATCCTTCAAGTGCTCGATGCTAAGATCATCATGACCTGGAGACTTACCTCTCACCATTTTCTTAATAATGACGGCTATATCCTTAGATGTAAATACTCCACGCTGACTTTCAGCATCAAGCACCCGCGCCGCCGGCCCAAACAGCGACTCCACCCTAAAATGGCGCTGGAAGAGGCTAGCAATGTCGCATGGTTCATGAACGTCACCTACACTCACAGGAATGCTCAACCCTGGGTTTAATTTTTTGTTGACTTCCAAAATCTAATGAATTTCTTATCAGTGTGCTGTTTTGCAATAATGTCCATTCTGATCTGATTCTCATTGTTTTGACAGTATTTTAATTTGAATAATTTTCTAGTCTTACACATTTCATTATAAATATGTCCGGATTTAGGTTTACCCTGTAATAGCCACATCTGAAACTAAGTCGTGCCTCCCTGTAGGCACTAATCACATATTTGTTCCAGCCATCAAAATTAATTTAGTATATTCTTTCACCGTCCCTGCTCATGTCAGATTGCCGTCCTATCGGACTTTTTACCAAAACAAAAGTGGCATAGATGCTAGTAGATATTATCAATCATAATCAGCATATAATGTTCCCACTGCTGGGACACAGGCCTCCTCTCTGTGAGAGGGAGTGGGCCGTAATCCGCCACGCGGGCCCAGTCCGGGTTGGTAGATGTCATATGTCTTCGAATTTTTGGTTCTAAGACATGCCGGTTTCCTCACGATGTTTTCCTTCACCGTTTTGAGAGCAGTTGTGATGAAATAATTAACACAAATTAAGTGCCTGTCTGGGTTCGAACCTTCGACCTACAACACTTAAGTCGCAGTCGTTACCACTGGGCCACCACTGCCTATAATTACGAAATATTTTTACTGAGCTTTCAGAATTTCATATCTAATGTGTTGTCTTATAATTAGGTTTTTTGAAGAACGGCAGGGAGAGCGAATTTAAAAAAAACTTGTCCACCCTCCCTTTATTTAAAAAAACCATTAAACTCAATATTTCAACCGTTAAATTCCCTCCTAAATACCATAAATGATAAATTCAATTTACACATTATTTTGTAGTTAGGAAATGAGACGTTAACTGGTTTTGAAATCGACCCTGTTTTTTTTTCGGCAAACAAATTACAATTTATCGTTTGAACCGTTAATTTCCCTTATGTATTTATGTTTTTTTTTTCAGGACCAAAATTCACTAACTTGACACTTTAAAGTTGATTCTAAAACAGGCATATTCGAATAACCCCCCGTTAATATGTACCTACTACTTAATTAACTTGAAAAAATAATTTTTTTGTTTTTATTTGTAAAGAATATCCAGGGTGGCAGGGACATCGACGTACAATCTGTAACCAAGGAATAAGTACATGATTCTGGAACCACCATTTTTTTTTGGCGGAATGGGAGTAGCCGGCCTGGCCTTTCCCGACGCCGAGAGCGTCTCCTGCAGCCGCAGAAGAGGGTACAAGGATTGCCTCTCCGTCAAAAGCATTACTACTTCGCAGAATTATGTGACGGCTTCCATTCACACTCGCTCCGCCATGACCTGGACCAGGGCCGGACGTAATTACTTACTCACCACTGTTGTTCAAGTTTGGTCAAGTTATTTGCAGTATCGGGATCTTCGAGAGTAGTATATAACTCTTCGTAGAACTTTGTGGCTGTGTTTATTACTTCCAGTCGAGTTTGTGTTTTCGTAGGTTTAAAATTGAGAGAGAGCAAAACAACGTCAATCAATCAAATGGATCCCCATTTGATTGCTTGACACAGTGTTGAGCTCTTCTTTTTCTGACGATGATAGATTACTGCTATGTTGTGGAAAGCTCCGTCGGGTCATGAGTTCTTTAGTTTCATTGGAAATAATTGTTTTTTTTTTTTTGTGTCGATCCTTGATCGCTATGCTATGTTTTTAATAACCGATGAAAAAAGTCAAGGCTGGTATGTCCAGAATCATGTACTGAAGCCATGATACCAGGTTGCGTGTCGATGTCCCAGGAAAGGAATTTTATTCTAAAGTAATCCAGCAGCCTAATTGCGTAACACATTTTCGTAAACGAGTACGACTAATCTGTTTGATTTTGACAGTTCAACAACATTCATTGCGTTATTTACACTGTTGATCAGATTTTTTATCGAACTTATGAAGCAATGGATTAGCTGGCTGTTTCAAAACGATTCAGATTCCGATTGATTCTGTATTTCGCAATTACGGTACGGGTTAATTTATATCTGTCAGTAGGTGCATAAATTATCAACAATCTAATCTGTGCACACATTATTCGCCATCATACGATTCTTTATCTTTTTATTAATACTTATTATAGTAATCCGCTACTGTAGTACTTATCAGCTTGATTAACTACCGCTGATCAAGAGAAATTACTATTTTATCTACACTAGGTACTTATTTTGCGGGTCCTAATATAAAGTAGATATAACTCCCTACCTGTTATGCCAATTATTCTTGTACGTACAACTTTGCTTTACTTTATTTACAGCGCTTAGGTCCAGAAAAACAAACCATACAAAAATACTACTTACTAGATTTAATTTTAGAATTACAGTTATCAAAACGTCTCTCTCGTGTTTATTTCGCTTATTATTCTGACCAAATTATTTATATATGCGGCCTGTATTTGTTTTGGGAAATGCCTAGTTATAAAATTAATGTATATAATGTAGGAATTTTCCACAAACGGCAAAACAAAAGAGGAGGCGTTATGATAAGGTACATTTTGATAAAATTAACTAATTGATATTGAAAATAAATATCTGTCAATAAAAATCCGATACTCTGATACATACAAGACTCTCCAAAATGTACTTATCACAAAGTTGATTTCATGAGAAAAGCGCGCAAACACATACTAAAGTTACAAATTTATTTTACAGCATCCGGTCTTCGGGACAACGATGTCGTGTCGCACCTATTTACGCGGTTGGTACACATACTATCAATAATTTAATCATTTGGATGATGACTACTATTAAAATTGTTCTTATAAATAGTGTAATTTCAAAGAAGGCATAGTAAAAATGAGATAATCGAAAAAATCTGTTAAATGAAGTAATATGTAAATATAACACATAAACGATGTAAAAATGAAGAAGATACACGCTTTAAAACTTTTTGGAGGGGATTATTCCTGTCCTTATTGCACGGTACGGACAATGTACGGCGCTAGTATGAAGTTACGTAGTCGTGACGTCACTTCTACGATAGTGCTGTCCTAGTCTAACACTTACTTTAAAACGTTTATAACTTGGCAGTTTTTTAAGCTTTTACACTTTTTGTAATACTATTTGCACTATTTGGAAATAAACATTTGTTTGAGATAAAAAATAAAAAAATTGTCGTCATCCCAATTGTACTCTGACTTCAACGCGAGAGGATTTCTGTATACTAACAAACTAAATTTTAAGTTCAGAATTTTACGTAATGTTATTTGATGATGAGCGATACACCGAGTAAATTCAAATTAGCTAGCAAAATTATCGGAAATGAATACAATGAATTTTTTGAGGTCATCAAACACAGGTATTGTAGTCACATAGGGGGAATCCTCAGCTAATTAGCTTAAACTAGCTAATACATATATATTTTTTTATAAATTGTTGCTCTGTTTTACGTCGTTTAGTGTTTAAAATGCGATTCGCGACTATAGGAATGATACCATATTTAGATACTTACTAAATAATAATCATCAATTCAAACTTTGGAATCGTCAAACTTTGGAATTTTGTTCCACCTTTAGAATTTTTCAGATCAAATTAAATCAAATCATTTATTCGCATAGAATGCAGGTATTGTACAATAAAGTTGTTTTAATAAATATAGTGAGCCGGGTACATTCTGCCTGAGTATTGGCAAAATTTAAAAATGTCACTATCAACAAGCATAAATATACCTACCTATAAAGGTACCAATAAATGATTTAAACAAGTCAGAAGTGTATAAAACAATGTCAATAATATTAAACTGTTGAGATGTCACACATAGGGTCATTAAAAAAATCGCTTAACGTATAATAACATTTCTGAATCAAAAAAGCCTTAAGTTTGTTTTTAAATTGTTGAAGGGTGTCACTTTTTATGCTGTCCGGTAGTAAATTAGGTAGGAATAATTCATATGAAAATTCTGAGGACAAAACTTACAATTTTTTAATTTTGTCATGTTTAGATATCGATATTCATCACGTAAGAAAAACTACACAAAAATAAAATAACATAAACATAACATCACGCCTTGTTTCCCTGAAGGGTTGGGCAGAGGTGTACCTACAGTACACCCACATTTCGCCAGTTATGTTTAAGTCCCATGTAATAGGGGGTGAGGCTATTGCCATCAACCGGGCACAAATCCAGACTCCGGGCTGCTACTGAGAAATTCCAGATAGAAAAACCCAATAACACATTGCCCGACCTGGGAATCATCCAGGACCTCATGCTCAGCAGTAGCGATTGCGACCACTAGACCAACGAGGCAGACAAAAAAAAAAAAATAATGGTTCAAAGTAGGTTTGGTTTTAATGAGCTAATTATATATGATTTACGTTTCCAGCGGAAATCCGACTTTGAGTGAGCCTCTGTTGCCTAGCCCAGGCATCATCATGGCGTCCTCATTCTCTCCCTTCCGTCCAACCATCATGACCATCCACACCAACGGTGACAGTGTCACCGGAAACTTCAATGCCTTCGTTGTTCCAGGTAATTGTTCTATTTAAAATACCTTTTGAACTGAAAGTAGTACCTCCAGCTTGAACACGTTGACTATACAACCACAAATCTTTCTTGTTAACCTCTAGTTTTTTAAATATAATATGGGGTTAAAAAGACGATTAAAGAAGTACTAAAACTCCCCGTAATTTTTGGTACTAGACCATGACTATCACTTGCTGGTTACAGAGATATTGATGGTCCAAAGTCTAACTTTATTTTACTGCTTTTCACGTTTTTTTAATGTTAATTTTAAATACCCAAACAATTTCATGCACCTATAAATCGATTTTTCGCTACAAAATTACATTTATGTAGGTACAGAATGCGCTGTTAATGGACATGAGATAGGTCTTTTTGCAGCCTGCATGTGTTAACAAAATGGTTCAACCTCGAATCGCGAATACAGTAATGATCCCGTAGTAAATATCCCTGAATAGACGAGCCCTTAAAGGGTTTTCTGTTTTTTTTTTAAATATTACATACTCATTGCATACCAAACATATGTAAATGTATACCATACACATTGCAGCTTGCCTCGGCGCTCAGGACGTGAACCTGCTCGCCATCGACTGGAGCTCGGTGTCAGGCATGTACACCCAGGGTCTCAGCAACGCTGTGGCTGTCGCTGAACGCATCGCAGTTTTCGTCAACCTTCTGTCTTCGTCGTTCAATTATGGCCCCAACAACATCCGCATCGTCGGTGTCGGCCTGGGTGGACATATTGCTGGTATTGCAGCAGAACGTGTCAATGGAGTTATTCCTCACATTACAGGTTAGTTGGTATTCTCTTTACATTCTTCAATTAGGGAATGCACAGCTGAGACATCTTCCGGCTGAATAAATATTCTATAATTATCACTGCCAGTATATTGTAACCGTGATTTTGGCATTGTTTGGTAGATGAAACAAAACTTATCTTTCATGTTTCAATGTACTGTTTCTGCTATCAAACTTTGAGCATAATTATGTACTTACCTACGTGTTTTTAAGTTGACAACAGTTCAATCTATATTATTTTCTTAAACAGCCATTGATCCATCCTTCATCGGCTGGACTCACCACCCTGACATTCTAAAGCCTGGCCAAGCTGCAGTGGTTGAAGTTCTCCACACTACTGCTGGCATCCTTGGTTACGACTATCCCTTGGGAGACATTGACTTTTATCCCAACGGCGGTAGCTATCAGACCAGCTGCGGTGCCGACTCGGGGTGCTCTCACATCTTAGGTTACGTCTTCTACGCTGAGTCTATTTCTGCTGAAGGTGGCAGCAGGTTCGTCGGTACGGCCTGTGAAAGCTATGACGAAGCCATTGCTCAGACATGCTCTGGTGAAAAGGGCGTTGTCTTCGGTGGTCTCGGAGATAAGAGCGGGTAAGAATATGTGGATCTATAAATAATCAAGTCGGTAGCATAATAGTTGATATGCAACTATTGCTTTCTTTACACACATTTATGTAAACTTGAGTATATCAAACACAAATTTGAAATAAATAATACCTCACATAAATAACTAAACATTACTCAAAATACGCGCTTCAACGTGGTGTTGCGGACACCAACTGTTGTTGCCCGTTATACTATACTAACTAAACACTTCCTCTTTTACAGTCAATCCGGTATCTACAGCTTCCAGACCAACTGGCAGCAACCCTTCGCTCAGGGCTAAAATAAGAAGTTTTTAAGCGCTTTCGATCAACTTTAATAAATAAGATTTTTTATAGCACCGTTTATTATTATTTGGTTTATTATTATTATTATTTATTTAATAATATTTCCTTTCCTTATTAAGATACTTTATTCCCAAAATATTATATTAAAAACATTTATACTTTAAAAAAACCCGTAAGGCTGTGTTCGGAAATAGTCATTTTGTACAAAAAAGGAGACCAAAAACTGATATTGAACTAAAGACATATGCTCAATGTATTTTTTACAAAGATTTCACATCGGCTGCTTCGAAGAATAACGAAGGTGATAGACAGTCGAACAGGCTGGTTTCCGTAGAAAGTACTCGACAGTTGCTTCAAAGTGTGGATATGATCGAGTAGAGTTATATAAATGCCTTTGAATACAAAGGCATTCGACTCTATACATTCTGTAAAAAAAGTATCGGGATTTGATGACCTGTTACATCTCAATGAGACAAATAATTATACATTTATTTTCTGTGACTTGCCTTGTCACAATATTTGTGCGACGAGCAAAATAAATACATTTAAAATTTAAATATGTTATTTTTATTAGGACTTGTCGTCACAGTGACGCTATTATATTATATTTTGGATTGTAATCAATTTATTACTGATTACAAACAGACCAATTACACAACGTATTTGCCACTTAATTGTATAAAATAAACAGCAAATCTTTTAGCAAACCATGTACGAAGTGGTTTTTAAGCATCGTCACGAATTGTCTAGCGCGAAGACTCAACGAGTTTCAGCCACCGGAGCAGGCACGCTTTCGAGGAAGATACAGACCGCATCCACACAATTATACAGAAGTGCGAAGACAGATATATAATCTGCCCCTAAGTCTTGCGTTTGTTGACTCTCAGAAAGGTTTTGAACACATCGAGACCTGGTCTGTTTTGGAGTCTCTGCAGCGATGCCAAGTCAACTGGGGATGCCTCCAAGTGCTGAGATGTCTTCATGAAAATGCAAACTCAAGACCAGCGTACTAAACATATCCCTCTTCGTCGAGGGGTGAAACAAAGGTACGTACTTTCCCCGAAATTGTTCTCTAACGTTATGGAGGATATTTTTAAAACGCTGAACTGGGAACGACGCGACAGAGTACATCTCACACACAAGATTTGCTCATGCATTGTCATACATGCTGGATCGCTGCGTGACATGCGGCAGATGCTGCACTGCCTAGTTGATTCTTCAACACGCATTGGTCTCCGGATGAACTAGTACAAAACCCAGGTTATGTTCAACGAACACGTCACCCCGAATCCGGGACCGATTGCTGTTAATGGCAGTGCTCTCAAGGTTGTGAGAGAATACGTTCACTTTGGGCACACTCTGCAGTTTGGTAAGAACAATTTTGAAAGGAAGGTTAACAGAAGAAGTCACCTTTTTTTTTGCGTGGGAAATCATCTAATGACTTCTCCCGCTCCGGGTGGAGCGGGAGGGCGTGTCAGACTTCTACTGACTAAAACCCACCCTAAGGGCGTGAAGGCGCAAGGCTCTCTGCCTCACGCGCTCTGCATCCTCCTTCGCGAGCATTACTGCTTCGCAGAAGGAGGCGACGGCTTTCCTTTCCCTCTCGCTCCGTACCATGGCCTGGACCATGGCCGGACGGGTGAGATCGCCGCCGCCGATCGCCTCCGCGAGGACACGGCGGTGCTCCGCCCAATCTGGGCAGACATCCACCGTATGCTCCACCGTGTCCTCCGGGCGATCCACACAATGGTGACACCCGGGCGTTTTCTCCCGCCTTATACGAAACAGGAACCTCCCGAAACAACAATGTCTGGTGAGGACCTGTGTCAGGCTGAAGGTGAGGACGCCGTGGCGCCTCTCCAACCACTCCTTAAAGAGAGAAGAAGTCACCTGGGCTGGGAAGCGTTTGGGAAACTTCGTAGAGTCTTCTCGTAGCGTATTCCACATAATAGACACTGATTAAAGATCTTAGTGTTTAGGCAGTAAGATCTTCAATCAGTGTCTTATATGACCAACGATGTCGAAACGTCGACATGAATTGCACGGCAGGTCTATAAATTCAAGGTCACTCAGTGAGCTATGGATCGGGCTATGATTAAAAGGATCGAATCCGAAACGAAGTGATCCAGCAAAGAACCAAACTTGTCTCCATGCACTATCCGGCAGTGAACCAAAGTTGTATATATAGCTCCCAGAGTATGCAAGCTGAAGTGGCAATGAGCTAGTCATATTAGCATTAGAGCTGTTGACCGCTGGAGCAGACGTGTTCTTGATTGGAGACCGCGAATTTGTGGGTACTTTACAATTAATCCAGTATTGCATAATTATGTAAGCTGTCACGCCCTTTATGCCTGGAGGCTTCAATTTATTTAGTAAGTTATATTGTATAAGAAAATTTAATGATGTTCTGTGTCTCGAAATTTTCATTTCTTTGCATTCCTACCTATTATTGTATAGATTCATGTTTTTTCTTACTGAACAGGCAGCTGTGTTGCTGGGGAGTTTGTTGCGCCACTTCTTCTTCCCAGCTGAAGCACTAGGAAGTGGTGAAGGGCGGGCGCTTTGGGGGACTGCCTTATGTAATGTTGACGTTCGAAAAGTGCTGATTCTTACGCTAATTTGAATAAATGTCTTTGGGTTTGAATCGGCAAACGTAAGGTAGGATGCCCTCAGGCTAGGTGGAGCGACGATCTTCGCAGGGTAGCTGGCAGCAGCTGGATGAGAGTTGAAAATCGAGTTAAATGTCGTGAAATACTAAAGACTTTTTTCAGCAGTTGACTGCTGCTGTAGGCTTATAATGACCACTACGTAATACCAAAAACCTTCGTAAATTTTGAGTGACATATGACGAGTGCTACCAGAGTAGGCAACTTGACATAGACAATTTCTTTCAAATGCGCAGTGATAGTGTACTGCTACGAGGTAACCATGTGAGATAACAACTATATTTAGTCGTTGGCCTCGTTGGTCTAGTGGTCGCAATCGTTACTGCTGAGCATGAGGTCCTGGGTTTGATTCCCAGGTCGGACCACGCGTTATTGGGTTTTTCTATCTGGAATTTTTCAGCAGCAGCCCGGAAATTAGGCTTAAAAATGATAGTTAATATATAAATCAGTCATAATAAGTATACACATGTCAGCCTTAAGAGGTCCTAAGTCGAATTTAGTGAAAGCATAACTTCATGACATGACATGACTTAAGTACGTATGTACTTATATTCTGGCAAATAAACCAATCATTCATTAATTCGCCGCTGGACGAATATTTCAGTTAAAATAAGTATTTAATAATAATAATGAAGTATGTAAATATTTCAGTTTTCCCAAAGATCCTTTTACCAAGGAGAAATGGATAGAAGCTACGGGAAGACAAAACTGGATGCCGACTAAAACAAGTTCCCTATGCTCTGAACATTTTTATGCCGAAAATGTTAAAATGTCAAAAAAAGGCTACAGATACTTAAATGATAACCTAAAAAATAATTTTTCAAGTAGGTACGTGCAATTTATTACATATTATTAGTTATTAACAAACATACAGCGCCATATAGTGTAACTCATACAAAGCACTACGATGAGCGGCATCATAAAATAGAAGACAGCAACTACGAACGATATCTGTGGACAAGGGACGCCATCTACAATCGTCGTGTGCGACATTCTGCGCCAGCGCCCCCCCGCTAGTTATGTGCACCACAACTACAGACGACTACGTGTAGATATTGTGCACACACGTTAACTATCAGCTTTTATAAGCAGAGCTGCCTTCGAACAAATCATAGCCCTGGCTGGAGGCTCTAATTTATTAGGGCAACCACAAAAAAAAAACATGAGACACTAGCTAGAGGTTCTGAGCCCGGTAGCCACGCAGCCAGCTCTGATCCTTAGTACGAATAGTTTCCTGATTCGATAGATTAGCAGTCTTCAGGCAACTAGCCAGCTAGGGGATGTCTGAAGGGAGATAGCCACGTAGTCCCTTTCATCCCTCCACTTAGGGTTGCCACATGATATATTAATTATTGTAACGTGTAACGTAATTTAAGTAGGCAATAAATTATCATCAAGTTCAACGAGACTTTAATTCCACAAACAGCAACTCTACATTACTTATTTGATCCTGCCATTATGTTTAAGTACCGTATTTTTTTTTACAAGATCAAATTGATTCTGAGAAGTGAGTCAGGTCCATCCAGGAAGCGGCTCCTGGAAACGCCAACATTAGCTCACTTCATTTCAGTCACACCAATAAAGAACGCCCCCAAGATAAATACTCTGAGTTGACGAACAGTCCTGCGTATTCAACTACAAGAAAAAGAACATTAGGAAGGATGTTACGATGGACTTAAAGTAAAATAAGGAAACAAAATCTAAAAATTAAACTCTTACAAACTCGGAATCGTAGATTAAAAAACATAATCAAGAAAATGGATGAACTTCTAAAATCATTAGGAGATAAATTTGCAATGAGAAGTGAAGACCTTGTTAACTTACAAAACACATATTTAAAGGTTACCTATTTCCCCGGTTTAAAATTTACTATAAGCCCAGAAAATAAGTATGAGCTCAATTCTGTAAGAGCCGAACACCTGGCAGTTTTAGCAAATAAAACTGCCAGGTGTTACACCACGTTGTGTAGTTACGCCACTACTTTCAACAGTAACTACCCTCTCCATTCCAGCACAAACTATTTCAGCATCCCTTTTTTTTCTTCTTGCAGGTTAACGAATTGATTACGCGCGACTGGAAACCAACTTAAAGTCCGAAAGTATTCACCAGCACTTCGCAGTTTTGCATTAACCTTAAACTGTTATTCACCCCGAGCGTATGATTACGTGCGTAGAACATTTAATACTTGTTTACCTGTTATATTAAATGCTATTATAAATCTATGTAGTGAGTGATTTTTTTCTGTTACTAGCCCTAATATTACAAAAAAATGTTTCAAACTATTGATATAACCTGCAGCTTTGTTTAAATAATCAAAAATTTGAGAAGCGTTTTTGTTATTTTGTGCTTTTTTAAAACCATAAAAATGTAAATTTCTAGAGTTAAAAATGTCAAAAATATTGTTTACTAGTTTTAAAAAGTTTTCGGTAGGCTCACTACATTTAAATGATTCTATTGCCAAATCCACTCTGCAAAATTGCGTTTGTTGTTGTTTGTTAGTCTCGGATAGGGTCGTAGCATTAAGCTGAGCGATGGCCGTTTTGCGTGGATGTGACGCATATTTTCCCCCAACTTGTTATTTTTGGTGTTTGTGTTCAATCACTGCGTCATGTTTACCGCAAATAAACGTTTTTTCTTTCTTCTTTCTTCTATTTTTTCTCAATTGTTCGACCGTCACGTGATCAAATATATTTAACGCAGTAAAAAAAAATAACACCTATTTTTCCGCATGATCATTGTATTTGAGCATCAATATTGGCGTGTAAGTTTATTTTCTGAATGTTTATAAAAACATTAAATTATTTTATATAAAATTGAGCTGGCTTCTTATCAAAGTCCTAACTACAACAAAGAAAGAGAGCAATCGTTTTCGGCGAGTTCAACATCGATCTTTTAGCTAAAACCAACAAAGAGACTAAACAATACAAAACAGCAACTAAAGAGGCTGGGTACGTACTACTGAACAAAATCGCAAAAAAATAATGTACAAGAGACTCGCAAACTAAAAAAGTATTATTGACCATATCAGCACTAACTACATATGGCAATATTTCAATCTTTTATGTCGGATCTCAAGAAAGTAAAATCCCTTTGAAAATTGCGAGCTCAGTACGAAGCAATAATAATTACACAAGCCTATATAACGTCATGGAAGGAACTGATTATAAGAACCATTTGCATAATGATTACCTGGCATTAGAAAATGTGATAAAAACATGTGTAGAAAAAAGCAGAGCTACGAACTCTAAAATACTCAATCTTCCACAAAAAGACTGGATTAATAAAGAAATTATAGCACAAATAAATCAAAGGAATATGATGGGGACGGAACTTAAAAACAATCTTGACAGTGACCTAATCAAAGAAGCATTTGCTGAAAAAAGAGACTGTGTAGCTAAACTAATAAAAGGAACGAAAAATACCTATTACTATGAAACATTTCCTAAATGTTTAAAAAACAAAAAAAAAATAGGACTAATAAACTTCTTAACAAATAATAAAACAAATCAAAGCTGTTTTCCTTCAAAACTAGTAGTAAACTCAAAAACGGTTACGGAACCTAATGATATCTGTCAAATCTTTAATGATTAATTTTCCACGATAGGACCCTTACAAGCGAATGAAATACCTGTTATATTTCATGATGATTGTGACCGCGCGTTACCTCTTTCTCCTCCTAAAGACCTCGATGGACTGACCAGTTTAAATCCTTGTTCTGCTAAAGAGATTCTTAAAATAATAACAAACCTTGATCCAAACTGTAGCACGGGCATAGATACCAAAGTAAAAAATTTACCAAAAATCTAATTGTAAATACCCTAAGCAAATGCTTTAATAAATTACTAGCCGATGGAAACTTTCCTGAAACATTAAAAGTAGCAAAAGTAACTCCTATCTACAAATCAGGAAATGCCACTGATCCTGGTAATTATCGTCCGATTTCAACATTACCTATACTGTCAAAAATACTAGTAAAAATCCTTCACAACCGACTAGAAGCATACTGAAAAACTCTATCAAATTTATCACCGATCGTCAATATGGTTTCAGACCAAAAAGTAATACCACTACAGCTACAATTGATCTCGTAAAAAAAATAAAACACAATATAGACTGTAAAAAATTATGCTTATTTATCTTTATATACCTGAAAAAGGCATTTGACACGGTTTCCCACAAGCCACTTTTAAAGAAAATGGAATCCATTAATATGACTGGCAATGCCCTAAAAATGTTCGAATCCTACCTAACCAACCGCTCGCAAGTGGTTAAACTTGGTAATCATCAAAGTGGTGCAAGACCTATAACATATGGCGTTCCACAGGGATCAATTTTAGGTCCCATGCTCTTTTTAATATTTATAAATAATATAAATGAAAAAAGGTTGCACGGTCACCTTACCTTGTCTGCCGATGATACATTTTTATTCTACTTCGGGTCTTCGATTCATGACATTATTTCAAAAGCCCAAGGGGACTTAAACTCCATATCCATGTGGTTTCAGTTCAATCTTCTTACAATAAACACCTCCAAAACATGCTACGTAATATATAAGGCAAAAAATAAACACATTCCCCCATTCAACCACTTACAATTAATGACACGCCGCTACAGCTAAAAACTTGCCAAAAATATCTCGGGCTTAGAATAGATAGTTCCCTTTCCTGGAATGCTCACTTCGAATACGTGAAGAACAAGCTCGCGACGCTAGTCGGAGCTCTGCACAACATAGTTCAATGCATTCCACGAGGGATGTGATACACCATCTATAATTCCCTAGTGAAGCCACATCTACTATACTTGGTCGAAATATGGGGTAGTGCCGCAAAAACAAAATTAGCACAACTACAAATTTCCCAGAATAAACTGATAAAAATGCTCTTTAACTATCCACACTTAACATCAACGACTAAAATATACAGAGACACAAAAATAATGAAAATAAAGCAACTATACATTTATAACACATGCATCTTTATCATAAAAGTACTTAACAAAAGCATTCACACAAATATCACACTTACCCAACATAGACAAATTAGTCAACGAAGCACACAACGAGCAAGTTTAAAAAACCAGGACAAACTATGGCAAAAAAAATGCTTACATTTGAAGGAGCACAGCTATACAATAAGACACCCTCACGCATAAGAAACCTACACTCATTCAATGTATTCAAAAGTCAGCTTAGCATGTATCTAATTGCAAACCGGACATTACTAGAAAAATTAATGCGCTGGGTGGGTCGAGTTTCGGGTAGTATCTAATTAGTTTGTGACGAATGTTGTCGAACCTAATATTAGTATTTAATTAAGTATTCGTTATTGTTCTCACTGCGCTGCATCTTATGAGTTCAGAGAGTAGAGTGGATTAACACGAATTTTAGCAATGCCATAAACCGGCCAGGTCACGAGCATGATGCGGGTCTAACAAAAGCGACGGAAATATATTTTTGTTTCGTGCAGTGCGATGCGAGTACGCGACTTTACGTCAGTGCGTGCCGTGCAAAACTGCGATCTTTGTGGTGTGTGTCATTTAAACACATACAGGCGTACCGCCAGTTCACAGCAATATGACTCTTAACGTGCCTATGCACTTTTGAACGCTTACTGTACCTAAATCTGTTAGAATGGTTTTGGGAAAACCGAAAAGAGACATAAAATGAACAAGGTTTCTGGCAATTTCTTCACTAGTTACGGCTAGTAACCATTGGGTAAGCGCTAGTAAATTTAGTTAAGTCATCTTGTAAGGTCAAGATGAATCTAAAGTTTTGATAGGCTGCATCGGGTAAGGGACCCACGACGTCAAGGGCCAATCTTTCAAACGGCCTAGTAGATGTGGAAGTTATCTCCATCGGAGCTTTATTTGATTTCCTTAAAGGCTTATTAATTTGGCAAAGCTTGCATTTCTTTACGTATTGTTCGATGTTAAACCGCATGCCTTTCAAATAGTAGGCAGCTTTAATACGTGAATACATTCGTTGTGACCCTGGATGACCAGCTATAACAGAGGCGTGGTTTTCTTTTCATATTTTAGGAATTTCTACCGAGGGAAAGATTAAATGATGTTTATAAATGTGAACTTTTACATTGGTACCGTGAAAAATATAGGAAATCATTTTATAGATTTTAGTATACGTAAGCTTTGAAAATGGGTCTGTGAACTCTGGTAATCCTAGATTGCGCGTTCGGAATTTAATAGTTCACCTGAATATATCGAGCTGCTATAATATTTCCTCGCAATGAGGCATAGAGCAGTCAAAGTCTAAAGAGAAATACACTCTTCGATGATGGTATTTGGGACTGTGAGTTGATTTGTAAATTGAGCCTTGAAATATTGTTCCTAAGAAAACTTATTTAAATTGTTTACGTCAATAGCATTTATAGGGCAACGGCATAGCGTATCGGCGTTAGAATTGAGATGACGTTGTTTATAAATGATTTCATAATCATATTCCTCAAGTTTGAGGCGCCAGCGAATGAGTCTACTATCCGGATCTTTTACATTAAATAGCCACACGAGGGGCCTATGATCTGTTATAATTTTGAATTTATTACCATATAAATATGGTGGAAAAGTTTTAACGGCGAATATAATAGCTATTAACTCTTTTTCCGTAGTTGAGTTCTTGTTGACCTTCAGGCTTATTTAGAGTGCGCGACGCGTAAGCGATCGGCTTATCCTTGCCGACGGAACACTGAGACAGTATTGCGCCAATGGCAAAGTTTCTTGCGTCAGTATTAATATTAAAAGGCTGTGAGAAGGTAGGGTACTGTGGAACAGGGGGAGTAATTAACTTTTCTTTTAGAATATCGAATGCATGTTGTTATTCTTGAATAGTTGTTCAAGTGGAACACAGCATCCTTTTTAAAAAAGACGTGAGAGTAACGACTTAATATTTTTAGTATTTTTAGGAACTGGAAATTGCGAAACAGCGCTGACCATTTCAGGATTCGGAGATACACCTTTATCGGTGATAATATAGCCAAGGTAAGTTACTTCATGCCTTAGGAACGAACACTTGTCCAGTTGGAGTTTTAAATTGTATTCACGAAATTTTTCGAACACTAGTTGTAATTTTTGTATATGATCTTGAAGATTTTGAAGTCGAGATAGATACAGCTTCATTGCTTGTAAGCCTTTTTTTTTTGGGGGTGGGTAATCATCAAATGACTTCTCCTGATCTGGGTGGAGCGGGAGGTGGTGTCTGACTTTTACTGACTAAAACCCACGTGTGTTCCTACAGTTGCCTGTGCCAGGGCCACGGTTTCTCTTTCAAATTACCCGCGACCCTGAGGTGTCATTTGGTGCTGACATCTCTTTGAGGCGCGCGTGGAATAGGACGCACCGTCGACCCGGGCCTGGTCCTTACCGGACGCCCGCGCCAATTGTGGCCGGAAATCTGCTTGCGATTCCCGACGCCCAGGGCGTCTCCTGCGGCGACTAGGGGCATGAGGACACAAGGCTCTCTCCCTCACGCGCTCCGCCTCCTCCGTCGCTAGCATTACAGCTTCGCAGAAGGAGGTGACGGCTTTCCATTCCCTCTCGCTCCGTGCCATGGCCTGGACCAGGGCCGGACGCGAGAGATCGCCGCCGCCGATCGCCTCCGCGAGGACACTATGGTGCTCCGCCCAAGCTGGGCAGACCTCCACCAGGCCTTGTAAGCCTGACAACACAGTGTTCATAAAACGCTGAAACGTGGCAGGGGCATTTTTCAGCCCGAAAGGCATTCTCGTAAATTCGTAATGACCAGACATGTCTGAATTTGTGTTTTATGTGAAATCTGTTTTAGGCGCGTCATTGGGTCAAGTTTTCAGTTGATGGAAACCACTTGTGAGGTCTAGCGTGCTGAAATATTTAGAGTGACCTAATTGTTCTAAAATATCAGTGATAAGAGGCAGTGGATAAGATTCGGAAACAGTGACGTCATAAAGACGGCGATAGTCAATGACTATTTTCCAGTTTCGTATACCGGAAGCGACCAATTTTTTCGGAACTACCCAAACTGAGGCGCTCCAAGGCGAAGTCGAATGACGAATAATATTTTGGTCTAGCATTTTACGGATTTGGGAATCGACTTCCTCCTTGTGCCATTCAGGGAAACGATATGATTTGACATTAATAAGTGGGGCATCACCTATGTCATTAGTATGTTCAATAGCATTCGTGAAGGTTAAGGGTTCACCATCGACATGAAAAATATCTGTATAGTGGGAGCAACATTCTAAGTCTTTTCTCTTCATCATTTAGATGAGAGCAACGGATAACACTTAGTACTTTATTTATGCGATCACTTTTCAAACAAGAAATAGCATTCATATTATGAAAATTAGTAAATGAACAATCAAGTTCAAGGGGCGTCGCTGTTACGTGATAATCTTTTATTTCAATGTGTGACATTGTCTCTGTAGTGTTTAAAATGGTCAAGTTTGTTGTCCCATTCGGTTTAATTGAGACAATGCAATTAGCGACATAAAATCCTTCACGTAAGATATGATCAAGAATGAGGGCTTAATTGTTGTGATAAAGAGAGTAATTTGATACAGTGCACTCGATAACTACTTCAGATTGAGCTGGAATATTATATGAAGGTTGAGTGTAAACAATAGGAATGGAATGATTTAATAAGTTAATTGATTTTGAAGAGTTATCGATGTTTAGTTACTGATGTTTTAAAATAACTGAAAAAATCGCTACCGATTAATCCATCAAAATTAATAAGATTGATGTCAACTATAGTGACATGAAACTTGTACTTATGTATATTACGATAAGTTAAACTCCATTTGGAAGGTACCTACAGTTTCAACTGGAGTTTCTGAACCATTAATGCCCTTCAATTTGACAGTTTCAGTAGATAGACTTTGAAGTTTTTGTAACAATACTAATGGTTGATCCTGTATCAATAAGGAAACATAACTGTTAGTATGCAGATAAGTATGAGATAAAGCTACATTTTTTACAGTAGTCATTAATTTCGGACATATGTTTAGAATTAGTATAAAATGCTTGTAATTTTTCGGTACATAAGTGACATTTTATTTTATCACTAGGTGGGGTAGAACTCAGTTTAATTGACTGAGATGAAGATTTGGTAGGACTCATCTCTTTTCGATGAGATGCAAATTTAGTAGACCTCATATCTTTTAGATGAGATGCGAATTAAGTAGAACTCATTTCTTTTAGATGAGTAAAGTATAAGGCTTAGCATAGGTCGTGTCATTTGAAACTCTGTTCGATTTTGGCAGACACGGTACCAAAATCTCAGTTGGTTTAAATTCTCGTAATTAATTTTAGCCGTACTTTCACACGTGTGTGTAGGTGCGTCATTAGAGTTAGTAGGTGCTGAGTTACGGTCACGTTGTGCATGGTCAGCGGCTTGCTGTTGCTTCATATTATATTGAAGACACTCTTTGATCACGACTTCGTCTCTGGTATCCCACTTCTGACACCATTTTGTTACTAAGCCGACCCCGGTTGTCTTTTAAAAAAACAATATTTCTACTGGAACCACTTTAATTCACCAAACTAGACAAATTACATACACACAAGTTATGGGTACTTATATTTAGGCAATATTCCTCTTAATTGCTATCTTAGTCTGGACACACACTTCTTTTAGCGATCATTACAATAGCATGATGAATAGACCATTGAAACTTCTCGGTTTTATATCTAGGTCTACCAAGAAATTTAAAAAACCTCAAATCTTCATATTACTTTATAAAAGCCTAGTAAGAAGTACTTTGGAATACTGTTCGATAATCTGGTCACCGTGTTACGCAGTACACTCTGACAGAATTGAAAGTGTGCAAAGAAAATGTGTTAAGTGGGTGTCGTACCGGTACGGCTTCTCTAGAACGCTACAAAGCTATTCAGAACGCCTTGTTAAGTTCAATCTGGAGACTTTGCATGCTCGTCGCAAACAGCAGGACTTAATAAACCTGCATAAGATCCTACATTCTAAGCTGGACTCTTCAGTTCTGCTGTCCCTCATAAACATCAATACTAGGTATAACACGCGAACACCAAAAACTTTTGCACTGATGGTCCCTTACAAATAATACCTCCTATTACAACCCTATCGTTAGAATGTGTCGCCTTTACAAGGACAATTTTCAAAGAAAACAATAGTATTGATATTTTTGATCCCCGTGCTGTGGTTTTCAGAAGAAATGTATGTATTCTTTCTTTTTAATAGTGTTACGCTTTAAAATACTGTTTTTCCTTAAATAATGTAAATTTGTCTCAATTATGTACTTTACATGGCGTATTGGTCTATGTTTGGTCTCATACCCTGCCTAAGTAGAAGTGAGTGGGATTGAGGGCAGACGCACAGACCTTCTTCCTGTATAATTTTGTGAACTAAGCTTATTACTGTTGTTTTCATCATTGCTATTGTTGTTGCTGGTCATGTTGTGCGATTACGCTTTGGGTGATAATCAGGTAGAAACCTATAATGAACCTGGTGATATATTGTGATTATCACCTATTGTAGTTTGCCTTGTGAATAAAAAAAATAAAAAATTAACACACTAGATTTCGCGACAGCTTCTAGAATCTAACTAACCGAATTATACATATTCTTTATGTGCACAAGGTAAAAATGCAACATCAGTACTTTAGTAAAGGAAAAGTACACTGTTTATAAGCAAAAGCGGACTTAGGATTTATTGCCTTGTAATAGGGGTTTTTAACAGTAGTTACGCAGCGCATAACAGTCGGTTATGATCTTAAATTTTAAACCCAACAAGTAAACACGGAAACGTTTCAGTGAGGCTATAACAGATAAAGTTTATAATTCAAATGAATGAACATTTAGTTCAACTTTCTTTGTTTTCCGACCATAATACGCTACGGGCCTAAGCATTTCGTCGCTATGTCTCTGCATTAAAATGCCAACAATACCTAAATTCGATGCATCAGTGTGCAATTCAGTTTCCAATTTCGCATCGTACAAGGCCAAAATAGGACGTTCAACCAGTTTTTGTGTTAGATTTTCAAGTGTTCGTCATTCCATTTTCATGTGAAATTGGACATGAGTAGGTCAGTTAGAGGCACGATGATGGCAAAATATTTTACAAAACCCCTGAAAAAACTGGCGAGACCTATGAAACGCCTTACGTCAGGTAAGTTTTTGGGTACTGGGAAACTAGAAACAGCCAGGGTCTTACGTGACCCCGGTCTTATGCCCTCGCCACTAACTAGAAACCCTTAAAAGTATATTTCTCTATTCTCTAAAAAGTTACATTTCGGAAGCTTCAAGGTCAGTCCCGCCTCCAGAAGCAATGTAAGCACCATCTCTAATCGTTCAAGACCCTCATCAAAATGACCTACCGAGGATCAAGACGTCATCCATGAAAATTATAGTAAAATCAACCTTTGATTTTGCCAGAATCTTACTCATAGCCCTCTGAAAGACTGACGGAGCATTTGCCAAACCGGACGGCATCCGTTTAAATTGGTATTGGCCGTCCGGTGTGAAAAACGCGGTCTTGTCCTAGTAGCTTTCTACCATCGGTAATTGATAATATCCTGATGCACAATCAAGCGTAATGAAGAGAAAATGTCCAGCCAACACGTCGATCAATGGAAGGGTATAATGTTCTTTCTTTGTCTTAATATTGAGAGCGCGGTAATCCACACATGTATTTTCTCGCCACTCTTTTTCTTTACAAGCACTATATGACTGGCGTACTGAGAATTGGATTCACAAACAATATCCACGTCAATCATTTCCTGCACCATTGATCTCACCGACGGTATGAAAGCCTGTACGGGCGATATACGACTAGCTTAGAATCGGCTAATTCAATCTCCATTTGTACTATGTTCTATCCCAAATCCTTTAAATTGTTGGAGAAACATTATTTATATTTATTCAATAGGTTTTTTAATTGATCTATTTGGTTACTGGTTAAAATCTGAGAAAAAAATACTATCAAAAACATTTACGTCAAAATAACTATTTGGTTTAATGGCACGCGTTATCAAAGAATCTTGTTTGAGTACAACTGATTTATCGTATTTATCGGGATAGGCCCTCATCAGCGATATTACACTTGCACTTTGTAAGTAGGCGTGGATTGTCGGGCGATGAAAATAGAGATACTAGTTACAGCACAATCACTTTATTTCACTCACTATTTCTTATAAAATAATCACCATGAAATAACCGGAAGGCAGAGGTCCGAAATACTCGTATTAAATGAAAGTATGAAATATAGCAGTAACCAACTCTTTTATTCCAACAGCTTGTTATTTAATTAAATAGATCGCTATAATAGCTCTATGCGCTAAAGCAGGCGCACCGGGCCGAGCCTGCCACACATCTGCCACAAGAATGATCCCCTCTTCGCTGCGCACTAGCTTACATTAAGTTGCTTGAGAAGTGGGGAGAGTGGGGAGGCGAACGTCCCGCTTTGCACAGCGTAACTCGGCCCGCCGCACCTACCGCTAACAGTGACGCCGACATATTTATTCAGAATCAATAAACAACCACGACCTTTATTTATTTCATATTTCCCTGGAAGGATGTAAAACTCATTATAGTGTTTTCTGCGAACAGACCTACAAAGTCAAAGTCAAAGTCAAAGCATTTATTTCAAATAGGCCCATAAAATGGCACTTTTGAACGTCAAAAATTACAATAAAAATATAACTGATTCTAGGCGCCACTTCCAAAAAGTAGTTTCGTATGGAGAAGAAGTGGCAAGAAACTCCACCGTTACTCTTTTAAAATATTTTACAATATTTGTATACATTAATTATATTTTTATATGTGAAGACGATGCACCAAGAATAAAAATACTATACCACAAGTGGTAAGAAGAACTAAAAATATAGCAAAGGCAGATAAATGAATGACGCGATAGGTACATTGTGCTCACATATTTACAAACACTGTAAAAATATATGACTTTCCTAAAATATTAACTAGGAATAGGTCAGTGTGTGAGTAATAAAAAAAATATTATAAAAAAAATTAAATTAGCAACCAGTGTGATTTTGTCTAGACGGGATTGTCCTATGGAGCTGGACCATCATGTTTCCAAGCATTCTTATCTTGTATATAGTCCTCTAATTTGTAATAAGCTTGTCTGCAAAGTGTACTTTTTATACGAATTTTAAATTTTCTTTCATTTAATTGCAATACATACGTACACAGATCCTGAATAATTGACGCCACAATAAACTGGAACTAAGCACATTTCCTTAGCCCGTATTGAAGTATCCGAGACTAAAAGATATAATTTGGTTTCGACTTCCCGTGTAAATATCAAGGAATCGTAATTTTTTTATAAGAATGACTACATTAGTTTTTTCGGTAAAATTGTGTCCACAAGTACAGGGTATTTAATGATGTGGTCCCCCAAAATCAACACATCCACTTTTTTTTTTGTATAGTAACACTAGCGATCCCAAGGGGCGCCACAATGCTGCTACCAATGCTTCGCATTGTAGGAAGATCAGAATTATTTGTCTAAGTAATTCCTAGTTTCCTAGCATCACTACAAGGAATTAAAATACATTGACTGCCTAGATCTACGTAGCCTAGAACTGTACTGTTCATTAGATATCAACTGTATGATGTAGTTACTTTCGTTTCTAGCAGTGTTCTCGCGTCTATGCGTAATACATCTATTATTATTGGATACTTTGTCACTACAACTATTATTATTGGAGGGTAGTTTCGACGAATTTACTGTAGTATGTCCTAGTTTATTACAGATATTGCATTTGAGTTTTTTTTTCTCCATGTAAAACGTAAATGACCCAGTTCGCTGCAGTTGTAAAAAACAATAGAACTACGGCCACTTTTAGCCTTGTGTCATTGCTAGTAGGTTTGTTAGATCGCTTTATCTCCATGAGGACGCAACCTATCTGTTACACGTGGTTGTTGCTTAATAGACTGATAAAATACTCTAGTACTTTTTCCGGTTCCTGACACTAATGCTTTCGCGCCTGCTTAACGAACGATTTTCGATTCCGTACCGTAAGCAATCGACTGCCCTCTTACCCCTTATATCAGATCGGTTTAACTTTTTCTTTCTTCTAAATAATATACTAAGGATTCATTATATTTTACGCGTATATATAACATTTGTTTAAGTAGTTCTGCATAATCGCCATGGCTTCCATTCAGGCCATGAAAACCACATAGTCGGTAACGCTTGAAACCACGTTTTCGCAACATCAACTAATTTTGGTAACGCATAATGTATGATCTGATCATCGAGATTTGTATAACTTCGCACATTCATCAACTTTACTGAGTCACATTTGTATAGCTTGCCCCTTTACCATCGGTTCAAAATCAGATGTGTCGTTTCCTAACTTTTTAAGTGCCATCAGGACGAGTATTTACCAAGGTATGGAGCCACTACCGCTGCCACGTACACCTGCAGTCCTGCTGTCACGTACACCTGCAGTCCTGCTGTCACGTACACCTGCAGTCCTGCTGTCACGTACACCTGCAGTCCTGCTGTCACGAACACCTGCAGTCTTGCCGTCACGTACACCTGCTGACCTGTTGCCACGTACACCTGCAGTCTTGTTGTCCTGTCTGCGGTTGCTGCGACTGCTTCCACTTCTACGGTACCGTCCATGACGCCCACGGTGATTGCTTCGGCTGCTGCTGCTCCTCCGATGACGCCTATAATGATCACCATCACTGCCTTGGTTACTGCCACTCCTATGTTGAAAGAAAGAAAGAAAACTATTTATTAGGACTCGCACAGGAATACGCATTATGCAGTACGTAGTGTGAGAAGCAGTATCACAAACTAAACTAAAAACACTATTAAAAACATAAAAATTAATAACACAAAATAAAACACAAGTAAACTGTTACTAAAACAAAGTCCTGTACGAGGCAAAAAGGCCCCTATCTCAGCATAATGCTGCGACACTTAAAAATAAGTGTCACAGTCAAAAAAAAAAAAAAAAGGGGGGGCACATAGAACATTAAACACATTGCAAAGATTGTAGGGCCATCTACATTGCTGAACTGGGAAACGTCTTCAGAAGTATCAAAAACGTGCCGATAGATGTCACTACTGTCACAATAAAACATAAGATAAAATGTTTATAAACAAATAAATTTCATGGATTGCTCATAAAATAAAGAACATTTTATATTACACCTATTTAAATAATTATTTACTGTGCTACTTGTAGTTGGTGCTTCGTCTAATGAACACACGGACGGACACGCACACTGACGCACACGTAATATGGCTGCCGGAACGTGCGTCTGCGCTTGTTTTGTTTCCTCATATTTTGTGTATTTTTTGTGGTTTTCCGAGTGTTTTCTCCTTATAGACGTTGAGTTCAGAGTACTCCTCCGTCCTGATACTTATACTTTTCAGAATACCAGTACTTATTTTTTTTCTGTCGTGTGAAAAAATTGTAATAGAAAATATACTACTAGACTAGTTTACTTTATTCCAATTTCCAGAACATTGCTTTACTTTGAAAATCACCTACGTCAATGGTAAGCTATTTTCTTCATACTACATAATTATCCATCCATTTAAAAGCGCTATAGCTATAAAATTATAATACATAGATAGGTACCTAGACACACAAACACAACACTTTTTCTTGATGATTTTGAACTTCAACTACAACAGAGGAGTCGAGCGCTTATTTTTGGTGATTTCAACATTAACCTATTAACAAACGATAGATATACTGAAAATTATAAAGAAATAATACAAGAAAGCGGATATTACATCATGAACAGGATAGATATCAAATATTCTACTCGAACAACAGCAACTACTAATAGCATTTTAGATCACATTATAACAAACCTAAAAGACAAAACATTTAACGTGGCAGTAATGGATTCGGCAATCTCTGACCATCAACAAATTATTCTAGGGTTAAAAAACTACAAGCCCGAACCACCAGCCAGATTACAATTCGATAGCATTAAATACGACAAACTTTACCAGCTTGCTGCAGACTCCTTTACAAAAGACAGATACGATTATAGCATGATAGAACAAATTATCAAAACCTTAATAAAGGCAAATATCATCCAAAAAATCAAAATACAAAATTTACCACAGGACGACTGGATTCACAAAAATATTATAACCAAAATACACACAAGGAATAAATACTGGAGAGAACTAAAAAAGAATCCGAAAAATATAATTTTAAAAACCACTTTTAAAAAACACAGAAATGAAACTATTGCATTAATTGCTAAAACAAAAAAGGACTACTATTATCAGGCCTTCAAAAAGCTTAAAAACGACCCTAAGCATATGTGGAAGCTTATTAATACTTTATGCAAAAATACAGTTAAACCAGACCCTAGTCCTCCAAAACTAATGACGATCGCAGGTTTAGTTACTGAAGGTGACGAAATATGTAAACAGTTCAATAACTATTTTGCCACAATAGGTCCCCAGTTAGCAATTCCCCTTAAATATCATACTAATCATTTTAACCTAAAAACCAAGCCTAATAAAGAAATCAAACTTGATATCTTAACTTCATGCACTGAAGAAGAAGTTGCGAAAATAATAAATGCCTTAGACTCAAATTGCAGTACAGGTATAGACAAAATCAGTACAAAAGTAGTTAAATGTGTAAAAGAATTTCTCATTCCAGGCTTAACAATGACTATAAATGACTGCCTATGCGCTGGCCACTTTCCAGACGAGCTTAAAATAGCAAAAGTCACTCCCATATATAAAACAGGGACGAAGACAGATCCTAGTAACTACAGGCCTGTGTCAGTGTTACCCGTAGTTTCTAAAGTTTTTGAGCGAATTGTCTATGATCGGTTAAATAGCTATTTGGACAAATTAAAATTCGTTTCTGAACGACAATACGGCTTTCGTTCGAAATCAAACACTCTGTCCGCCACTGTGGATCTTATTACCAAAATCAGAATGCGCATTGATGGAAAACAACTAGGCCTTGGCATATTTATAGACCTAAAAAAAGCCTTCGATACTGTGAGTCATCCTCTCCTTCTAAAAAAGTTGGAACATATTGGAATCACCGACAATGCGCTCAAAATTTTGGAATCATATCTAGCGAATCGCTTTCAAGTCGTAAAAATAGGCAAATATCAAAGTACTGCCCAACCTATTACATGCGGTATACCACAAGGCTCAATTATTGGGCCCCTGCTATTTTTAATTTATGTTAATGACATATGTCAGGTATCTTTAAATGGCGAAATTAGTCTATATGCGGATGACACTTGTATTTTTTATTACGGTTCCTCAATAAACGAAATGATGGACCATGCACAAAAGGATTTAGACAAATTACACGACTGGTTCCAATATAATTTACTCACAATCAATATATTAAAGACGAGCTATATTATATTCAAGGCAAAAAACAAACAGTTACAAAACTGCCCTAAGCTTTAAATTAATAGTATTCAATTGAAGGAATCGATCGAAGAGATAATCGAAGAAATACCTAGGGTTAGTTTTGGACAGTGGATTAACATGGAAGTCGCATATAAACAAAATAAGATCTACGTTATCGTCGTTATCAGGGCGTCTTTACGGTGTTGTTCGATGTTTGCCACGACAGGTTAGACTAAATATCTATCACTCCCTCGTCAGATCGCATCTAGATTATTTAATAGAAAGATGGGGTAGCGCAGCCAAAACTAACCTAAGCTGCATCCAAAGAATACAAAATAAACTGATAAAAATCTTATTTCATTATGACTTTCTCACACCAACAGATAAAATTTACTCCGAAACAAAATTAATGAATATAAACCAAATTTATTACTATAATCTCGGAACTAATTTTTAAAACGAACGCCGAAGAAGGGTTAAGACCTCTCCGTAGCGCAAATGATATCTGTCTCGCGAGAATACGTACGAATTACGGAAAGAAAAGTATTACATACGAAGGGGCACGGATGTTTAACAAATTACCACGAGAAATAAAAACCTCTAACAGTTTACGAATTTTCAAAACTCAGTTAAAATGTTTTATTATTGACGAAGTTTAAATCCGGCCCTGGTTTATATTTTTAACTTACCCACAAAATTTTGAATTTTGATTTTTGTTTCGCATGAATCTTTCTGCTACCTTCAATGTCTTGTTATGTTTCGTAAATTTTTGTTGTCTTCTTAAACTATGTGTGAGTGTTATAGTAGCTCTGCTCACGAATGTCATCATTATTAATAGTTAAAATATTTCTCATTAAGTGAAATTTGTAGTAAATTTCTTTTGAGTTAAATAAAGATTCTTTAAACCATAGATTGGGAATTAGTGTCTGTTCAGAAATACAGATGGCGTATAAATAAAATTGTCATGCATAAAAGATTCGAGAGAGGGCTCTCTTATCCTACATTACTTATATTACTCTTTGGTCACAGTGCTGGTATTCTGATAGGGTTTGCAGGGTCGGCACTGTGATGTCACGGACAGATACAGAAATATATAATCAATCAAATTATATATAAATAATGTTGCTGACTACGATGCTCGTGTCGCTCCCGAGTACGGCTCATTCGTGCACACGAAGCACTTGTTCACTCGCTGATCTTTGTTTGCGCCTTTTTCTTTTTGATAATATGGTTTCCTTTTATTTGAAATCGAATTTTGACGGTTGGTTGTCTTGTATATGACTAATATGCACTAACACACACTACAGTAAGCGTTCAAAAGTAGATAGGCACGTTAAGAGTCGTATTGTTTGTGAACTCGCGGTACGACTGTATGTACACACACTGACGTTTCGTACGCACATATACACGAAACAAAAATATATTTCCCTCACTTTTGTTTGACACGCATCATGCGCGTTACCTGCCCAGTTTATGGCATTGCTAAAATTCGAGTTAATCTAATATAGCAGTAGGCGCCAAGCGTTGGACTGAGAAGCAGCCGCCTTAAGTTCTGATCTCATAAGATGCAGCGCAGTTTTGTTGACAATTTTTATTTTGATTTGCACTAATAATATTTTTTTAAAAACTTGCTGCTTTTTCATTTTTGTTGTTATTGCAATAAAGGGTTGCGAAAAAAAAATGCGTTACAAGTGATAACAAAAATAAAAACATATTCTTGGAAGCTTTGTATATATGTATAGACAAATAGGTAAATGTACACAAATAATAAAAGCCAAGCCTTATTATCGGCGTCAGAATCATTACCACACTTCGTAGCAAATACGTATATCAAAAATATTAAAATAATGCACGGTTTTGACTTCTCTACAATTTTATTATATATGTATAGAATGTACGCACATTTTTTTAATACACATACATACATACATAAACTCACGCCTTCTTCCCATGGGGGTAGGCAGAAACCACAGAACGCCACCTGCTACGATCCTCACATACTCCTTTTGCCTCGTTTACGTTCATATATCTGGTCATACACGAGCGCCAGAACGGTCAGGTGCATAGTACTCTCAAGTACTATGCACCTGACCGTTCTGAAGAACATCACCAATAAGGTCACTATATGTCTTCCTAGGGCGTCCCCTCCCGGCGTTTCCACTCACATCTGCCTTATAAATTCCTTTTGTTAATCTCCTTTCATTCATCCGCTCAACATGAACAAACCATCTAAGCATACTCTTTTACATTTTTTTTATCCATACATTATATGTGTCTCTGTTGTCTGGTTTCACGTGTGGATTTTATTAAAGTGTGTCCTAAAAATATCGGTATTATTTGATTTGGTTGATTATGCCTGGAGGCTTACTACGCCTCCAGGCATAATCGTGAGAGAGCAAGCGTACCGTGACAATTTGCAGAAGTGCTAACCGACTATAAAATCAATCCTATACGAGTAGAAGTGGAGTGATCATTGTCATTTCAGCCGAAAAAAGACTTCCACTCTGTTATAAAGGTCATGCGTCGCCACATCGACCAGTCCTCTGCTTCACGGAAGTGAAAAAATTAAGTGAATATTTTTTTTATAATAATCAACTAATTATTCATACAAACATGTCAAGTATATTACACATCTTAACAACGGTGAGGGCGCTTGTAAACGTGTTTTAACCGGATATGGACCATGCTTTTTTCTTTTATACTATAATACATACGGCAAACAGACCGACTGCCCTGCTTCTTCTTCCTGCCGTGTGTCGTCCGCGTGACCCTCCAACTGATAATGTTATAGTGTGACATCCTCGTGCCTAGGTGTACTCTTCCCGGTTGCATCTAATTGCCGTACTATCGAACTATGAGAGTGAAGGAAGAGGGAGTGCACCTGTGTACGCGCAAACACTCGCCTTTTTCCAATACTATAAGATCATCAAGTAATGTCAATTAATTATGAAAATTATTGTCTAGTTAGCCATTTCAGCCGAAAACGTACGATACATGGTGGGTCATTAATATTAGTTAAAAATTCAATTAAATCGAAAGAACGAAAAGACATCATCGGACTATGTTGAACACGCAGTGGCGTATTTACCTTAGGGCCAAGAGAGCCATGGTCCGGGGCGGCAGGCTGCGAGGGGCGGAGCAAGCCGCACCTCGTGCTCAGCTTTGTGCGTCTTTCTGTTTGACTTTAAATGCCTGATGATATTTTAAAAAAAGCCTACCTAATTAACAAAACTCAAACTCATTTTGTTGTAAGTTTGATAGACATCAAGATGCGGGCTATGCTGAATGTATGTGTTGCACAATCAACAACAGCCTAAAATGAGACACTAGCGTCCAATTAACAATACCAGTATGGGCTATTATCTCGCTTAGCAAACATAGGTAGTTACAACAGATATAATAATAATAGTCGTTTATTTCTCCTCACAGTGACCAACTTATTCTATGTTTCACATATTATTTGGGGTTTTTTCCCCTTTTTTAGTAATGTGAGAGCTGGTGTCTGAGTTAGGCGTTAAATGCCTGTATTACAAATCACCAGGTCCCCACCCCACGGAAGAACAGAAAGTTTTACTTAAGAAAAATAAAAAAATACAAAAAAAAACTAAAATATTGATAGGTATCTTACGTTATAAATATGGAGATTTAAGACTAAAACTTAAGTTATTAAACTTTTGGGGGTAGAAGTTAAAAAGAAACAAACAGAAAGTTAAAAAGTTAACCGGTTAACTTTTTAACTTTCTGTTTGTTTCTTTTCGCCTGTATCTGTGTGTATGTGTGTGAGTAATGTCAGTGTGTAGTGTTGAGTGTCAGGTGTAGTGTACCGACGTGTACGTGAGAGGGTTTTGGTGCAAGTTAAAAGATATAACATTACGTGTAAACAAAATTGACTTGTACCTACCCACTAACTTATAAAAAAATTTCAACGGCCAAGTCACACAACATTAACTATAATAATAAAGAAATCGCAGTAAGGAACCTCAGACTTGGCACGACTTAGTCTAGATTTCATTACTTTGTAGAGATAAACAAGCAGCTCCATCGAGACTTGGTTAGTTTTTACAGAATGTTTTTGGTGGGATTTCACTTCTTTTTGTAGAAACGTGGGCAAAGCAGAAGGGGAGGCATTCGCCCAGCAGTGGGACGCTATAGGCTAGATTAAATTAGAAGATGTGTCCCACTACGCTGGGTTTTTGCAATGACAGTCGATTTTTTTATGTAACAATAGTGGAAGGGGGCATTACCATATCTCTAATACAGCTGAGACCAGCTGAGGGTTCTTCATCAGATACTTCAGACCTTCGATTTTTGACATCAAATGAAGCGGCCCACCAAATTGAATATTTTTTGTAAAGGCGGTATGTCGATCTCTAATGGTTTGGTTGGGCACTTGTGTTTTCTAATCAGGATCAACAGGTACTCCAGATATTCGATTGTCCTAGTTTTTATAGTTTTCCCTTTATGTGGCCATTAAACCCTAACTCTGTACCAAATTTCAGCTGTCTGAGTTTATGGGAAGTACTAGTTCTATTCTAATGATCATGAGTGACTGATTGAGTGTCATAAATGCGAAACTTTGCTTTCGCTTAACTTCGGACCTAAATGACCTACAGACTTGAAATTTTGGATTTTTAGTATGTGATTATAGTTAACTGGATGACGAAAATTTCTGCGTTCTGGTCTTATCCAGAGGTTCTCAAATAGGGGCCTGAAAATGCGGCAAAATGGTTCCATTAAAGGATGGTACGGCAGTGTTTGCTTCGCGCTCGACTTGGCGGGGGCTCTGCCGTGCCCCCCGATTCTCAGAAGATTATAGAAACAGTCACAAGAGAATAAATTATTAAGAGAAAGAAACGGGACGATGTGTGTCGCGAGGGAGAAGTGTTGTTACAAGGACATGACCATTTCAGGGTTAATACCTTCTTCCCAAAATGCGACTAATTGTTGGGCGAGCTAAGGAAGCGCAAAACTTCGTATGACGTGGTAACCGTCAAGTTTGTATGTTTATGCAAATTGGATCCAATGTCTGAAGCAGAAGTTATAGTGAATGTATCAAAAAAGTATACCCGATTGATATGGCGGATGATCTACAAGAAGAATGTGTCTTTTAAAACAATTATTGACGTCTCATGAAATTAAACAAAAGGATTTGAAGGAAGCATTTCCATGTACTGAAAAAGCATAACGCATATTTCTGTGCACTGCGGTGACAATAGCAGTGCGAAACGTATAAATTATCTATGTTTGAGAACGTTTAAACAGTTCAGTTATTCTTAATATACTGGGTGACAGGGTAATTCGACCTATTTCTTGAAAGGGGTATCATAAACAGCAAATTAGGTCCAGTTACTAGATAACTGGACCTAATTTGCTGTTTATGATACCAAAACAAGCTGGGTGATTACCGAGATGTGACGGTCTTTCGATTTTTTAACGTTTTCTGACTTGTTACCAAAAACAGTTAAATTATGAAAAAACTAGGTACTCCACTCTAAACATTAAATTCATGCTTTTTTGAAAGCTGAAAAATTTGTGATCATGCTGATACAAAAAATGCTTGCACAAAACATACATAATCTTAGAAATAAAAGATCTTCAGTTACAAATCGAAGAACCGTCACAGCTCTTGCTGGGTATCGACCCAGCAAGTTTTGACCATTAGTTTACAAGACTTAATTAGCTGTTATTGGCCTCTGGGATAACCTTTTTCAACGAATAGGTCGAATTTTATTTCCCTGTCACCCTGTGGAAGCTGGCCTGACCACGGAATAGAAAAAACAAGTGGAAGTGCCCACGCAGCTATCATGCGCCTGTCACAATTATGCGGAAAATTTGTAAAATACTAACAACCTTCGTCCGTTGTAATAAGACTTAATTTTGTATGATCAACAAATTCAACTTTGACGAAAAACTTATTTATTGTTCATACAAAATTAAGACTTATTACAACTGACGAAAGTTGTTATTCATTTACATATTTTTCCGCATAATTGTGACACACGCGGGTTAACTGGCGGCCACAAGTCTTTTTCTATTCCGTGGGCCTGACCCAATAGGGTCAAGCCAGCGTTAATATAACAGTTTCTTTGAAGAATTTGTTTACCGATTAGTCCATCAGAGAAAAAATGGTATTTGCATTCCCCATCATCATTCTCAGCCCACATCAACACTCTCAGGATTTTACTTTATAACGAAAAGTTTTTGTTTTTTTTTCGTTAATTTATGGGGCGGCAAATATTATAGGCCCAGGGCGCTGAAACATAAAATACGCCACTGTGAACAAGCCATTGAATTGTCCTGTGTTGAGCTTGATCAGCATGTCATAGTATGCGTTTACCGACTTCTAAGTTACCAGAATCTACCTGTGTTTGATTCTGTAATGGAAGATCTGTTAAAGAAACTTAGTACTAGTAGTAAGTCAATGATATTATGTGGAGACTTTAATATTAATTTATTAGAAAATAACTCGAATACTATCAGATTATTTAGTATATTTATGTCATTTGATTTGTCAAATGTTTTATTGCACCAACCCGAGTGACAGCTTCTTCTGTTGCTTGTTTAGATAATATTCTTGGAATGGGGAAGGCAACTGTCAAAATGGCGCTGTCGTAGCTAGTTCCCAACATAAGCTAATAATACAAGGCGTGATGTGGTTTCATTTTGTTTTAGAGAAAATTGACGCCTTATTTTGTTCGTAGATACTCCGACATTAGAGTGCACCATTTTCAAAAAGACCCTAAAATTAGAAGATTGTGGTATAAAGCTATTCGTAGATTTTTTTTTTTGAGTTCGAGTTTGTGTCAGAAACATTTAGAAGAAAGTGATTACGAGGAAATATTCAAGGTTTCAAATTCTGTCACTTTCCATGTCAAGTACTTGATATAGAATACTGAAATAACCGAAAATAACGAAATAGTGAAATAAAATCAAACTCATGGATGAACACAAAATGGAATGAATGAACGAAATGTCAAATTTATTAAAGGCCGTAGGGACCTAGCTATGGTCGTGCCATCTACAATTAGCTTTGCCCGACCTTCCCCATTGTGATTACTTACACAAACAAATAGTAAATAAGTTGCCATCTGATCACAGTGGACAAACAACAGCATTTTGCTCATACACGCCTTTACAAAAACTAAACCTTTTTAAAAGCTAAGCCTTTTTTAAAATCTTGACGATGTGAATAATGAAGTAAATAATTTGGTACTAAATGAGAAAAAAACGAAATGCATTCAATTTAAATTACCTAATGTTAGAAGTTGCAAATGTGATATCATATTGAATGGAGAAAAACTAGAATGTATTAATCAGACAGTTTTTCTAGGAATCACAATAGACGAGAAGTTACAATGGGCGACTAAGCTCGGTCGCATATGCTGTTAGTAAGATAAGACAGTTAACAGATGTAGAAACCGAGCGTTTGGTTTATTTTAGCTACTTCCTCAGCATTCTGTCATATGACATTTAACTGTGGGCGACCCCACAGTGCTGACATTGTATCCATTTTTATTTTGCAAAAGAGAGCTGCTAGAGCTATTTACAATCTACGTCGCCGCGAATCTCCTAAGGAAGTATTTAAGAAGATTAATATAATGACGGTACCTTGCCAGCTCATTTATGAAAATATTATTTATTTAAGAAAAAAACTATCTTTTAATAAAATAACTGATAGACATAATTTTAACACTTGAAATAAAGATATTATAGATCACTCATTTTTCAACTTAAGTACATACCGTAGCACTCATAAGTCCATAGGCAATCTCACAAAGCAATAGATTGACGCTTCGGTTTCACTTACGACCTTCTTCTATAAGTTGTTCCTATACTATAGACACGCACACATACTCATTTTGTCTCTAATTGATAGTAGTTCATAATTTCAACTTACTTAATATATGACGTGCTAGCGTAGTCGTTACCGTGCTTGGGTAAGAGCGATTATGGCGAGCCCTGAGTTCGAATCTCACCTGCGCTTGCGGATTAAGCTTGACGTTATTTACAAATAATATACATTTATAGTTTTTGGAATGTTATTAATAATACCATAAATGAACAATTTTGTTTGTTTTACTAAAATTACTTGTAGTGGTTCGATAATCATTCGATACTTGTCTAGTTCATCTTGTTTAGTTAGATAATAAAAGTTTGTAGGTAGACCACAGAAAACTGAGTAAATTATTTGGATTTCTGTGAGGTAGATGCAATTCGTTACGACAATTCACCTAATTGAACGTTGTTGGTTAGTGACGAATGTTTAAATTTGTTAATTAGCAGTATTATGGTTATAATTTTCAAAATGAAATGAAGTATAAATATTGAAGCGTTGGCAATAATATTCCGCTGCGTAAAACTGGACGTAAATGATGTGATAACACAAAACATTTGACTAAATAAAAATGATTATTTGTTTAAATAAGTGAATGATGAGTAAAGTGTTATAAACATAATGTAATTTATAAGTTTATAGTATTTTGCTTAGAGATGTCTAATAGTATTCCATTCTTTGTTTTAGATAAATACTGAGAGTCTGTGGGTTAAGAGACGTGAGGAAGAGGGAATCCTTGCTAGTCGGAGCGCTTGTTCATGAAGTGGAAAGCTTATTTAAACAAGACTTCACAGGGTAAATGAATATGAAACAAATGGTTTCATACCAACCGGACATTTTGCTGAATTATTCAACAGGTCATTAAAAACCGTTCGCCACTCCACGCTATAAAGGTTGCATCACCGAAGACTAGCAAACAACAATGTAATAAACAAGAACGTTTAAGTTCCGGAATAGTTTAAGGTATAGTTTCAATAAAAATAAAAAAATACTTAAGCTATCCTCAGTATGTAATCTATATTCACTTAAGCCAAATAAAATGTGAAATACTTAATGTAAACAAACTGCTCTACATAACCACTTATTTTGGAAATTAATTATAGCAGCTTAATGTTTGTGGTGAAATAAATCTAATTATCAAATTTTTTGAACATTTCACATGTCAAACTATAACAAATTGCTTCTTAGTTCCTTGATATAGTATTGCACATCCAATTTGGCTGAAGAAGTTATTATAAATAATCATATCGGTTTGTTATCCACACTGATGTAAAATATTTTAACAAATAAAAATGTTTTTATTTTTGTTATCACTTGTAACGCTTTTTTTTATTCTAAACCCTTTATAGCAATAACAAAAATAAAAAAATCTATCAATTTTTTAATACTGTTATTATTGCAAACCAATATTAAAAACTGCGCTGCATCTTATGAGATCAGAACCTAAGCCGACTGCTTCTCAATCCAACCAAGCCAACCAACCAGATCATATTACATTAACTCGAATTTTAGCAATGCTATAAACCGGCCAGGTCACGAGTATGATGCGTGTCTAACGAAAGCGACGGAAATATATTTTTGTTTCATGTAGCGCGAAGCGAATGCGCGACTGTATGTCAGTGTGTGCCGTGCAAAACTGCGATCTTTGTGGTTGTACCGCGAGTTCACAGAAATAGGACTCTTAACGTGCCTATGCACTTTTGAACGCTTACTGTACATTTTTTATGGGGTACTGTGTTAATTGTTACAACAAAATTCTTTGTGATATATTGCAATTAAATTAAATAAAGTTAAAAACTCATGTTAAAACTACACTTTATAAACAAGCCTAATACAAATTAGAAGATTATATCCTACAAAATAATGCTTGGAAACGTGCTGGTCCTGCTCCATAGGACAATCTAGAGGCTAGACAAAATCAAACTGGTTGCTTATTGAATTGTATAATTTGTTTTTTTTCTTACCTGACACACTGACTTATTCCTAGTTAATGTTTGTAAATATGTAAACACAATGTACCTATCACGTGATTGATTTATCGGTCCTTGCTTTATTTTAAATTCTTTATACCTATTGTGATATAGTATTTTTATTCTTGGTGGGTCGTCTTCACATAAAAAAATAAAATAATGTATGCAAAATATTTTAAAAGAGTAACTGTGGAGTTTCTTGCCCCTTCTTCTCCATTCGAAACTACCTTTTGGAAGGGGCGCCTAGAATCTATTCTATTTTAATGTTTACTTTCAAAAGTGCCTTTTATGTGCATATTTGAAATAAATCATTTGACAGTCAAACTTTGACCAGTTGGGTTTCTTCGCCTATCATGCGGCTTCAGTTCGTAAGAATGGGTGAGTCTGTAAGTGTTTACAAACGCACGGTTGCATATGGAAGATGTGTCTGATATGAGATCCTTGCAGCCGACGATGCTGAGAACTGCTGCTTGCTGCTGTGTTCTTAACATTGTTCTGCCACCGATTTGTCGTTTGAACGTTGTGCGAGAAATGAAAATTACTCCCACAAGCCGAACCCACTCGTTTTGTATTATTTCACAACACAAACACATAATTATTTACAGCAGTGTTAACTGGATAAGTTTTTATGTCATGAATCTTGCATTTTATGATGATTTAAGGGATCGAATCGAAATAAAATGGGAAATGAAACTGCAGAGGCATTTTTTTTGTCACAGTTCAGTCAACAAATAATTTCATGCTTACGTCAGTTTTGACGTTCTTTTATTTAAATAAATTTACAGGAATACCAATTTTATATTCTTGTCTAGTCGATACTTTTGTAGAATACCGTTTTGGTATATTTTTTATCTTCGGTCGAGACCCAATCTCTTTGCAGAAAACGTCACGTTTGAATAAGTTTTTTGGATTAGCAGAATACATTTGATGACATTTCAGAGCTTTTGCGGTACTGCGACTTGAATTTGAACGTTTTTTAGGTACGAGAATTGGCCTTCTGTTTGTGCACTGACAAGGTGCAGGTATCTTACCAGAGCAACATTTTTCAGTGCACAAACTTCTGCAAAGCGATTCACTTGTCACTTCATTTGATTGTTTAGCTAGGTATAAAATCTATCGGCATACATATGTCAAAATGGTTCACCACTTGACATAAAAAGGGTAATTCAAAACAAAACTATCATTTGTTAACAAATAAAGCTTTATTCTTTGATAATTCATGATGGTCATAGTGTGCTTTAGAAGGGCCAGCTGGAGCCAGTGTTGAGACGGTAGATACCGTTTCTGTAATCAAAATAGACCAATATTAGAAAAATCCATCAGTATTTTTGTCCTTGTTCTAAATTCTTATAGCTAACATAAGCTCGGGTTTTAGTATACACCATCAAGGCATCGTTTCCTTGCCTCCACAAATTGTAAAGCAAATTGGACATTTAACTCCCTGAAGAAACTATTATAGTTATGAAAATTTATGGCAGCTGTTCTCTACGGCGCGGAGAGGAATTATTATTTAGAATAAATAAACCTATCCAATACTCGAATCCGTGCAGATCGATATTGCCACTTTACGAAAAAGAAAGATAGATCAATTGGGAGGTAACTAGAAGTCCTTATAATATTATTCATTAAATTATAAGTTTAAATCAAGATATCGAATTACTTACCCTCGTTTCGAAATAATGCCGTTACCCATGTTGAAGGCACTGCCAGTGCACTGATTATTCTGGGATTGTTGAATGTTGGAGCATGATCTGCCGACAAAGTGGTTGGTGCGGACACTGGACGCGAAGAGCTCTGGCGCCCTGCTGTGAGAGCAGGTACTGATCCAGCAACCAGGCTGAGGATTCCTGCCTCCGTTAGGATAGAAGTCACTGTTAGCAATTCGGTCGTAGATACCGAGGAGACCACCATCAGTGTGTATAGCTTCAACATATTGGCCGGCGTTAGTGTTCAAAGCGTTGGAGTTTCCGCCCCAGTTGGGCCCGGCTGGGTCTAAACCTGTAAAATACAATTTGTGATAACTCATCTATTGACACGTTTCCATAGCAATAATATATTTGGGAAGATGTACTGTTTTAAATAAGTTACCTGTAACTCTAGCGGGACGACCGCCTGCCTGACGTCCAGCGTTGCCAACAACGTGAGCACCCAAACTGAAGCCGACCAAGTGGACGTTGTTCCAGTTACCACCGGCGGTGTTGATGAGCCACACGAGGAAGTTGCCAAGGAACTGACCTACGCCGGGGACACCGTTGGTAGCACTTATGTAATTGGAGTTAGCTAGAGAGCGCCAGTCAACAACGATGACATTTACATCCTGAACTGCGAGGAAAGCCGATGTGATTAGGGGGTTCATCGCGCTGTTTCCATTGCTGTTCCATCCGTGGACGATGACTTTTAAGCCACGATTGGCGCGGTAGTTCGAGTTCGAGATAGAGTTAGCATTGCCATTAACTATAATTTGAGCATTGGTGGGGTTCTGCCTGTAAAAGAAATAATATTTTGAAGTAAGTAATGCATCCAACAATCACATTGTGAAGTGTTCGATTTATCAATTAAATATCATTTTAGCATCATTAGGACTATGACTTCACCCAAATACAAATGAAGAATTAACACTCCTATGTTTTAAGAACTCCTCATTTTAGGACCTCTTATTCACTTGAACGACCAAGCCCGTACCTATATTTTGGCAGACTATCCAGGCTGGCGTGCGCTTTACGACCTTAGCGAAAAATACGATTCTTGTGGACTAACTACAAAAGATATACCAATAGAAAAATATGTACAGGATAGCTGAAACTTTCAGGTATGAACTTTTATCAATTTAGATCAACAGATATTTGCAATTATTTTAATATGTTTTAAACAAAAGAAAAACGTCAATTGATCCAGCTCAAGTATAAGACTTTTATCAAAGGTTCTTAACTTTTCCAAAATGCATTAATACAATCGTTGTAGTATTTAATGGTGTATGGTGTTTATGTGGTAGCAATATGCAATAAAATAATGACGTTATAAATCTCAGAACACTTGATCACGCTCACTTGACTGTCACTCGACTCCAAACAAACATTTTACTCGTTTTTGGTTCGACTGGTGATGCCATCTGGCTTAGATGTGATTTTATTGCACCAGAATGTATTGAACAACTTTGTGTATGTGTTATTTGCGAATTTAAGCCATACTTCTACGCAAAAACTACTCGCTCGCTAGGCTTGGGATACCTTAAATCCTCGTAACGTAAGGGGTTCAATATAAGGCCCGTTTCAAAAGACACTGCTTTATCTCTTAAGTGAAAAATCGACTACTTAATTATTGGTTTATTTAGAAACCCATCACGTCTGCGGAGTTTTGCTAGATAATTCAATTTGACCCTGAATACCTAAATCTAAGATAACGGGCTTCAGGGGAATTTTTCGTTCAATTAAAAATAAGCTAACTTGATGCACGAATGATGTAGTAGTATTCGTACTTCATAATCATATAGTAATAAATAAAATAAAAATTTTAATTCAGAGTACGAAGTTCATAGAATGTTAGTACATTAAAAACTTATGAAAAAACGAGTGTTAGTAATTAGGTAAAAAAAAAAAAAAAAACATTTGACATTAAAACCACCTACATAATGTCTAATGTGGGTATTAACCCAGTGCTGGACGTAACGCGTGTCCAGCCTATCCGCTATAACCGCCAGGATACTGTTGGTGCTTCCGCGCAACCTGCCGAGCGCTTGCGGAGCACGGCATGGAAACCATCAACGTGTGAGTCCGCGAACATGCCCGACGCACTGCACCAGCGCGGCAGCCGCAACAATGCCTTGAACGCATTGTTATATAGAACGCGCAGGGCGCTCAATGATCTTTGCGTATAATGAATATCTAGCCAGTCTTTTTTCAATGAGAACTTCCTATAAGGAAGGTGAAAATATAACAATGAATAGTAGTTACCTAGTGAAAAGCCAGTACTGGTTGTTGGCGCCATTTCTGCTCAGATCTGTCTCATCCGCGGGTTCTTCCAGGTCCACTAAATGAGGAACGCCGTCGCCATCAGGCATCCAGAAGTAGCGACTTTCACCCTCCACGTAGTGGCTGTTATCCCCGGGAATAAGAGGGATGGCGCCACCGGCGCACACTGAAAATCAATCATTAATTTTGGATTCATTCCGCAGCGCGATTGAGAAAAATATTTGAAAAGTGATGTGAATACTAAATGAATAGTTGTTTCCTTTGCTAACAGTCTGCTTCCTAATTAACAATAATAACAATTTATTTGCAAGTATTTCCTCAAGCATGAAGATTAAGAGGGTTATTTTTTTTAACTCACCGATCTTTCTAAAACTGTTGAGAATCATTAATATAACCATGCGTTCGATTCCTTTAACTACGTAACAAGTGTATTCAAAATTAGGTAAATTAACTTACATGTAACCAAAGCACCCAACACTACCAGAAACTTCATGATTTCAGTAGAATTAAATTATGTGAAGACGAAATAGTATTTATATGCGTTTTAATCTTACTTAACTATCAACAGATCTTGTGTAAAATGTATAATGGGTATGATAATGGCTAATGACGATTGCGATAGATTGAGCTGATTGATGCCCTAACTCCATATAAGAAAAGTGAAAAAGTTTGTGCGTTTGTTTGTCAGAATATTTTCGACTGATGGCATAAAAATTATCAAGGTATCAACGTCAAGGTTAGAAAAATGATAACAGAACAATTAGGAAAACTTTACAAGTTTATGATTTTGTTAGCATAATATTTGTAGATACATTAATCATCTTCTAATTTCTATGATATGATTATACAAATATTAGGAATCCGTATGTACAAAAAAAAGCGTTTTGGTTGCCGTGTAGCGGTATAGTTTTCAGACCAACTCCCTCAACAGCTCCCTCAACTCCCTATCACACAGCCTATGAGTGAATGGCGATAATTGAACATGCTTTATGGCATGCCATTATTGCTCTTGACCGTTCTAGAAACTTGCCATGGAAATGGGGCTCGAATTAATAAATTTAGGCATTTTATTACGTAGAAGATGGGTAATGTCGAGTGTGTCGACTTCTTACGTCATGTACCCACAATTATTCCTTTCGAAATAAGGGAAACATCCCGTTAAATGTTTCTTAAAATTATATTGAGTTTATTTAAAATCAAAACAAAAGCCAGGCAGCCCGATGTGTCGATTAAACAATGAATTAAATTGATAAAATGTTATCAGTTTAATCGACACATTCGGGTGAGTACATTTAAGGTTTACCAACTCATCACAAAATGTAATATTCGTACGTCATCAGATAAGACTTTTATTACCTTTATCCAATCCATACTAATTAATTAATTCGAAATTGTGTCTGTTTGTTATTTTGTTACTTCTTTACGACGCAATCACTAAAATGGTTTAAATTTGATTTAACACACGACCTGAAAGAAATACGATTTTTTATCAAACAAAAATGTGAGTAAAAGAAATCGTAAGTACCGTAGAAGATAGAAGTAATTTTTTATTATGGGACTTACCCGGATCCTCCAATTGAATTGTTTGATTTATTTTATGCTTGAATTATACGAATATTGTCAGTAGTGTATAAATATTATACACCATTATAAAAATGATTCAGTTAATTATTCATAAACTGTCATGTGTATTTAATGTCAATGATCGATTAAATAATACGCGAGGACTTTCATCATTAGCTAACAGTGTTTATAATGAAAATGGCACACTTTGTTTTTTTATTTGAAACTTTCACTCTTCCATTCTGTTTAATAGAAAAATGTTTACAAGTTATGATTTATTGACGCTTTATTCTACAAGTTTCTCTAGAAAATAACAAACTCAATCTCAAACGCAAAGCATTTATTTCAATTAAACCATTTTATTGCAATAAAATTACAGGCACTTTTAACTGTCAAGGAGTCGGTCAGTCAGAAATGTGAAGCTAGTTGCCCATTCCAAAGCATCAGATGTTAAAAAGACGTACACGTTCAAAGCGTCTATAGTGCATGAAAAAATTAAAAAATATAAAAAAAACAATTTTTAATAAGCCGTGGCAGCTAAGTTATAACCAGTCCTAAATACCGGCGCCCGTTCACGAACGTGACGCATGGAACAGCACAAATCAACTCAACCATTTTGAAGGAAACTAAATAATCCAACACACGCGTCACCGTCACACCTGTGATATGCATTTATTGAATACAAAGGAGATTGAGTTATAGTGGTTGGGTTGGTGTTGGTGAAGAGTTGGGGTATGCAAAGATATTCTTACAATCTTCAGCAGCTCCGACAGTATTGAGCCGGGCATTTTATCAGCAATGTTATGCCCTAACTTATAATATGCCTGCCTGCATAGTGTGCGATTTGAATTTCGTCTTATTCAGAGACGAAATTCAAATATTTTTCGGATGTGGGGAGATATTTTATTGCAACATTTTGAACAGTACCCCATAAAAGATAAGTCAAGTCTACTTTAGCCAGTCCGAAACTTGGTTGGAGGCGCCGCTCCAAAAGCTAAGAAGACCGCGAAGCCGCCGACCAAGAAACCTTAAGCGCCTAAACCCAAGAAGGCCGCGTCTACACCAAAGTCTAAGCCGGCAGCCAGGAAAGCGTCCGCCGCCGCGAGTAAGCTGCGTTCGCGTTCGCGTTACACCGGCGACGGCGTGGACGACGACGACGGTGGCGACAGCGGCGCAGAGTCCACCACCACCGCCCGATTTCTAGTACGTAGAGTTTCTTGCCCGTGGTTCTCCATAGGTACAAAATACGCTTTGGAATGGACAATTAGCTTCATCTTTTTGACTGACCGACCCCTTGACAATTCTAAAGTATATATATAATTGGTTTATTTGAAATAAATTATTTGAGTTTGAGTTTGAGTAAACGTTACTATCGTGACAATTTTCTAAGGGTAGCCGTATGATAGCAGAGACTGTCAATGCATCTGTGAACGTGTAAGAATGGTAACCTGCCAAGGAAGGGCATCACACATCGACAAAGTATAGAAACTATGCTAAATACATTAATTGTTTTTAAAACAGACTATACTCTTGGCGGAGTAGTAGTAGTAGTACTCGCCGAAGGTAAACATTAGCTTGTTTTTGGCATTTTGTATAATCTTACGCGTATCACTGACTTGATTGTCCCTAATCTATTGTTTATGCACCAAATAATTATAATCATTTCTAGATATCATTATTCTTGATGCACATCAGTAATACATTAAGACCTACTGGTACAGTAAGCGTTCAAAAGTGGAGTGGCACGTTAAGAGTCGTATTGCTGTGAACTGGCGGTACGACTGTATGTATTAAAACGACACACACCACAGAGATTGCACACACTGACGTATCGTCGCGTCCTCGCATCGCACTAAACAAAACAAAAATATATTTCCATCGCTCTTGTTAGACATGGTCACACGCATGATCACGCATCATGCACGTGCCATGGCCAGTTTATGGCATTGCTAAAATTCGAGCTAATCTAGTATGAGCTGGTAGCAGTAGGGTAGTTAGTAGATTTGTTTCACAATAACCATTAAGTTTCGATCTTGAATTTCCAAAATATGTGATTTTAAGGTTATGTAATGACAGTTTGTGTACATCAAGTATTTCACATTTAGTTTGGCTTTAGTGCATAAAGGTTACACATAGAGGTTATAGCTGCTCTTAAGTATTCATTTTCTTTAAGAAAAGAAGATTGAAACTAAACCTCAAAATTTTTATCCTTAAATAATAACGGATATAGCGCAATATACAGAATAAACTATTCTCGTGGGAAAATTAAACGTACCTGTTTATGTCTTTCTGTCAAAAATGGTTTTTTGGCTGCTTCGGTGATGCAACGCTTCAGCATGGAGTGCACGGCGAACGCTTTACGTGTTGAATAATATAGCAAAATGAAATTTGTTTCAAATTAATTCACCATGTGACGTCTTTGCTTATTTAAGAGGTTACATAAATTTTTCACTTCGCGTTCCGACTAGCAATGCTCGCTCTGTCTCACATCTCATAACCCACAGACTCACAGTAATTTTCCGATAACATTATATTTTTAATACTTTACTTATCATTCACTAATTTAGGTAAACAAATAATATTTAAAAAAGTGTTTGTTTTTTCAAATCCTTTATTATAAGCTCAAACTAATATATTCTGAGTAAGGATTAACAATGCTTTTAATTCAGGTTTATATTGTGTAAAATATGAAAAATTAAATGAAAACACTCATACTTAGTCCGGTTTTATTAGATATTTGTGTTGATGACATCCACTTTTACGCAGCGCAATATTTTCCCAACGCTTCAACATTTATATGTATTTATTTAATTATTTCACTGCATTTTGAAAATTATAACCACAACACCGCTAACACATTTAAACATTCGTCACTAACCAACAACGTTCAATCAGGTGAATAGTAGTAACGAACTGCATTTACCTCACAGAAATTGAAATAATTTAGCTAGCTTTCTGTGGTCTACCAAATAAGTTTTATTATTTATTTAAACAAGTATCGAACGACAATTATCGAACTAGTTAGATTTCGGGAGCGGAGCGATGGTTGAAAATAAAAATATTAGGACTCGCTAAGAGTTTATTAGAATAAACGACCCGAGCTTACAGACCTAGATGTAAGACTAACTATTCTATCTAACCTAATTAATACATAGAACTTACAACTAAGCTGGTGGTCACTGGCGCCTTCACATCACGCCATGTCTGACTGATAAGGGCAAAAATGCAGCCTCCAAGCTTATGGCTCTACCACAGCGATAAAGTGGGTTCGCAGAATGTAACTAACTACTACATGTAGTTTTATTCAAATTAACAAAAACTATTCATTATTTATATGTATTATTAATAACACATCAAAAACTATAAATAGATATTATTTGAAAATAACATCAAGTAAACCGCAGGTGAGATTCGAACCCACTACAATCAATTACAGACAAAGTGAGTGTGTGTGCGTGTCTATAGTATACAACTTATAGAAGAAGGTCGTAAGTGAAACCAAAGCGTCAATCTATTGCTTATTGAGATTGCTACTGGACTTATGAGCGCTACTGTACGTACTTATATTGTAGTGTCCAAATTTTATCGAAAATCGTTCATGCGGTAGGTACGTGTATAAAACGTTTCAAAGAATGGTGTGTACATCAGTTTGTGCTTTGAACAAGTGTGCAGTTGAGATCTTCTGCAAAGCCATTCCTCAGAGCCAGGCAATCAAATCATTTTATTCAGCTGAATTATCTACATATTTAAAATAGTAACCACACTTATACACTAAAAACAGTGATTTTCACAATGTTAACACTAGAAATAAGAACAAACTACGTGCTCCCTTTCACCGGCTTCATAAGGTCCATAACTCATTTGTTGGGCTTGGTCACAGACTAGACAGGTTGGCTTGGTATAACCTTTTATAACAAGTTACCCTCTTCTTTATTAGATTTACCTTTTAATGCGTTTAAGGCTCAAGTAAAATCCAACCTTTGTTCAAAGGCATATTACGAGTATTCCATTAACGACTACTTAAACGATAAGAACTGTTGGTCGCTGTGATTAACTCAAGACAATGTTCTTTATAAATCATTTCATGCAAAGGAAGTTGGTTCTAAAATTCAGCAATGACACTACGGGATGGCGTTTTCAAAGAATCCCTGTACTAAAACCAACTTATTTAAAAAATTGAGTAAAGGTATGTCAAGGAAAGGATCACTCATTTACAATAAGTTAACAATACAAATAGTTCGAATAAGCAAATTAATGAAGAGACATGAGATAATCTGTCCTGAATTTAATTTTATTGTAAACGATTTCCTAACATTCAGATATCCTTGAACCAATCTGGTCACAGATAACGGAGTGGTGTGTGTATATTGCGCTAACTCTAATTTTGTGTAAACACATGAGACAATCTGTTTAGTTAGCGGAATGCATGAAAGGAGTCTCGTCGTGGTGCACCCTGGAAGCAGCTAGAGACGGTCAGTGTTTAGGCTGACTGATCCCTTCAACTTAGTAACTTCAGGTAAAAAGGTAACACAATAACGGTAAGTAAAAATAGTGGAATAGGCGTCGAACCAGTTTTTTCTTCCCTTTCCATCGGATGGAATAGCCGCTGAAACAGTATTTTTTTTTCGTTCTATCGGGTGGATTAGGCGCTGAACCAGTTTTTTTTCGTTCTACCGGGTGGAATAGGCGCTGAACCAGTTTATTTTTTCGTTCTATCGGGTGGAATAGGCGCTGAACCAGTATTTCATTTATGTTATTGGGCATTCTTCTCCACCGAGAGTGACGAGGTGAACGGAGTAAGCTATAATATCCTACTAACGTGTCTTAATTTTAAACAATTGCAAATGATTGGCGATATTCTTATTTATAAATGCTTTAAAGCGCTAAGAGGTCGCTAAGCAATTGAGGAGTAGCTGTACAAATCAAAAACCATCGGTAGCTTGCTAAGAGGATGCTAAGAGGCAAAATGGCAGATTTTATTTCAATCAGCTGATCGGTTCAATAGTATTATTGTGTGCCTTGAGATTATTTTGTTCCTAATATCGAGTTGTGCCTTAGTAAAAAATATTGGATTTCGACAATCTTTTACAAGATTTCCAAAACGACATAGGTAGTTAAATAATTTTGAAACGCAGGAAATAGACAAAGGAAGACCTAAAAAGCTCGTCTAAATCCGCTCTGCGAGAATGATTATAATTATCTATTATTTATGCTTAATTCAAATACTAAAGAAAGGCCACGTTGTGGCAGTCACACACAAATAACAAGAGACGTTTTGTAGAAACAATCCATTTTGATTCATAATATAACTACCTTGTTATTATAAATTCATTACTTTTTATTTCCAATATTCTTCCTCCAAAGACAACGTGCCATTATTTTCTCATGCCACTCTCATTCCTCATCTTTTCCACGTAGCATGGTCTCCTCCCTCGCCGTCTTTGCAAAGTTGAGTGGTATTGGTGTGTAAGCAAACTTGTACCTGTCAACGAATCATTACTCATAGATACACTTTCCTCGTAGAGACACTTTTGAAAAAAAATCGCTTCTGTTCCTTAAGCACTTTCGTGTAGTACAGCAAAACAGAAATAAGTTAATGTAAATTCTGTCTCGTAAAATAAAAAAATCGATCTAGAACTCTAGCAAAGCCCTCCGCCGCTTTAATACAGAGCGTACTAAGGACGCAATAGAGCGGAATTTGGGCTCCAACGTCTTTGCTAGAGATCTGTCTGGTAGGCAGAGCCAGCTTACGAAACTGAATAACGATGAAGGCAGGATCGTATCAAGAGAGATCAAGAGGTTCTATGGGCAGTTATACGCGTCAATAAGTAAACCCGTTACTAATCTGGCAAACGACCCAAAAGCTAGGTTGACCCGACACTATCGGACATCCAAGACATCCCGGACGTCAGCTTGTACGTGTATGGAATTAAGGCCGAATTCCTAAAGGCCGGCGGAAAACCCGTTCTTAAGGCCTTCCAGAAGCAGTTTGGTTCCGTCATATTCGAGGGCAAAACGCAGCAGGCATGGAACAGAGATGTGGTGATACTTTTATTTAAGAATGGCGACAATGCCTTTAAGAATTATAGCTCCATCTCACTTCTGAGCCATATCTACAAGCTGTTTTCATGAGTCATCACGAAGTGTCTCGCGCGCAGCTTCGTTGACTTCCAGCCTCCCGAGCAAGCCGGATTCCGTAAAAGCTTTAACACCGTAGATAGCAGGTTATACAGAAGACCGAAGAGCCTCTCTGCCTCTCTGCTTAGCGTTTGTGGACTACGAGAAAGCCTGCGATTCGTGCGAGAGATGGTCTGTACTGCATTCTCTTCAACGGTGCCAGATCGTCTATCGATACATTGAGGTGCTTAAGCGTCTCTACGAAAACGCCACTATGTCAGTCCGACTCCAGGACCAGACCTCAAAACCTATCCTTCAGAAGCGAGGTGTGAGACAGGGAGACGTTATCTCTCCGAAACTGTTCACCGCTGCACTGGATGATGTCTTTAAGGTTCTGGACTATTAAAAATACTAATTACCAAAACAAAAACCCTATATTAACAAAATACTACAAGAATTATGGAAAAAATATTTTAAAAAACTGTGGTGACAGCAAAAAAACAACACTTTAAGGATAAAATTATAAAATCAAGCAATAAGGTTCAAACAATGTGGGGTATAATAAATACGGAAAAACGAAAAAAAAATACGCGAAAAACTGAATGTAACTCTACAAACAGACAATAATAATATGACTTCAGAGCCCAAAGAGGTAACATCTTTAATAATTTATTTGCTTCTATAATGAAAACTGGTACGACCCCATCTGGCAATAAACCAAAAAAAAAGGAACACCTGCAATGTGCACAACAGAGAATTCGATCTTTCTGAGTCCAGCAGATCCCTACGAGGTGAATGCATTAATAAAAAACTTGAAACAAAAGTCAAGCTATGGCGCGAACTTCCGCCTACATTACTGAGACAATGTGCAGATGATTTAACTCTACCATTCTATAAACATATAAATCAATCTTTCGACGAAGGTGTTTTTCCAACCTCTTGCAAAAGGCCCTTATAAAGCCAAGACATAAGAAAAATTTAAAAACTGACCCAAATAACTACCGCCCCATCGCTCTCCTACCAACTGCATCAAAAATATTTGAAAAAGCCATGTGCAACCGTGTCTACGCTTATTGTGAAAAATCCAATATATTTAACGACTGCCAAAAAGCCGATCCACAATCCTCGCCATCTATAAATACATACAATAAGCCCTCAATATCATTAACTCCAAAAAATATGCAATAGGATTACTGCTGGATATGACGAAAGCTTACGATAAAGTACAATTCAACATCCTATTAAACAAACTTTATGGCATAGGGATCCGTGGTAAATGTCACGAATGGTTCAAATCATATTGACAGCATAGAGAGCAATTAGTGGAATTATAATATTTAACCCTAAAAAATAAACGAAATAGAGTTGTTCCGATCCGAAAACCATACCAATAAACGCTTCAACTCCACATGGTAGTGTAATAGGCTGCTTCCTGCTCTTAGTTTGCATAAACGACCTCCCGAAGCATGTCAGCGAATCTTGTGTTTTGTTTGCGAATGATATATCCATTATTGCCTCAGGCGAAACATGGGGCAATAAGTAATTTTTAAAATGTTACTAAATGATTCTGTAAGTTGTCTCAAATTGTGATACACGTAATCCTTATTTCTGTATTAATAATTTGTTATCTTTAAATATGATCTCTTTATTGACTATTTGTTTGTAAAAAAAAAAAAAAAATATTTATGGTTAATGTTATTGACTTTTTTTAAATAATGTATTATTCAGTTCAATATATTCAATATGCTCTTGTGTAATGTATTTTTATATTTTATTTTTAGATTTGTGCGATCTAGATTTATAACGACCAATAATAATAGCTAATCAAATATCGGGAATGGAAAATTTGTGTAATAATATGGTTCCAAATTCTTTTTATTATTCTTTTTTGTTTGCATTTAAATTAAATACAGTGCAATTTTAGTTAGATCTTAACTAGTGTGTATTGGGAATTACATAATGAAAAAAAACAACGAACAAAGAGTTTGTCTTTATTTTGCATCGCCGATGGAATTTCGTGTTCGGAGTCTGCAAATGTAACAACAGGCTTACAGGGAATCGTCTTTATCAAAAACACGTACTTATGAGTACAAAGCTTTCAAAAGCGGTCGAGATGTCATGGAAGGTTTGCCTCGCTCTGGTAGGCCATCAACGTCTTCAACTGAAGTTAACATCGGAAAAGTGAAGGAAATAGTGACTTAAAATTCTCATTCACGTTTGAGAGAGATAGGCACTAAACTTTCTGTGTCTCACGAGTCGATCAGTACCATTTTAAATAATCACTTTGGTATGAAACATGTAGCCGCTCGGCCAGCCCCAAAAGACCTGAATTTTCTCCGAAACCTCAATCGCATAAGAGTCGCTGAGGACATGCTAGAACGAGTAAATTTCCATGGAAGGTGGGTAGGCCTCTAGTGTGGGATGCAACGTGTGTCGACACTCTTGCGCCATCCCATCTTCCTGGTTCGGCGAGCTGTGCTGGCTCTGCTGCTGCGCCTGCGGAAAACCTCAAGCGGTTTTTTGTACTTGAAAAAAATAACCCAATTTATTTCCCGTTCCGCTGTGAGATCTGGTTCGTTTTCCCGTTGTTAATTTTAAATTATTTTTATTTATTATTATATTATACACAGTAATTTAAGCAAATATACAAAATATGAAAAAACATTCATAATTTAAAAACATTGCGTCAAGAGACTGGCAGCGTTGTCACGTTGTATGGCAATGCTTAACCTCTGGCCAAGGTAAAAGCCAGCCCTTGGGTCACGGGAAGTGTCAACCAGCCGTTTACAAATTTCCTTAAAGAGACTATGAGCGCACGGACCCCACGGCTTGAGGGTTTCAACCCCAAACAGCTCGAAAATATAATTACCGATAAGGTAATTATATTTTCACAGCCAACAGCAGATTCCAAAACGTTGTCCCTATACAGTAATTTTGATGGGTGTCTGTAACATTGCCAAAGGAAACTATAGATTTGGGGTATTTCCTTTTTAGTTTCTGCCAACAAGGTGTCCCTATTAACAGAATTAAAGGCGTTCTTTATGTCAACCTTTCGAAAGGTTGAGATCAAGGCCAATGTTATGAAGTTCATTTTTTAAGAACTGTAGGTCATTTAAAACAGTTTCTACATCGCCTCCCAAGGTTCCATCATCAAGATACCAAACGTTAAATTTAGAATTTAGCTGCCGAATTATCTAAACTGAAAATCACTGGCCCGTTTTTAGTTTCTGCCAACAAGGTGTCCCTATTAACTGAATTAAAGGCGTTCTTTATGTCAACCTTCAGGATGACCTCGCCTTTGCCAGAATTTAGGTAGGTCGACAAGGCGTGTACGGCAGCCTCACAGCCCCCTTTGGAGACATAACCTAGCTGCAGGGGCTGAATTTTATTCGAAACCACATCACCATAAAATTTACAACAAATCTTGGCTGCCATACTACGGTAAGTAGTTCCCACGGCAATAGGACGAATGCCGCCATCCCTCTTGCGCAGGGCGCATAAATTGGCCCCGTAAAAAACGTCGATGACAGACTCGTTCACCTTGCCGGAGAGAATAAGGTTGACCAGAGCAGTAAGCTCCTTCAAGAGCAACTCACCAGCTTTCCCGGCGCCTGAACAGATAAGGTCCTTAAGGTGCTGAGGACTCAGACCGTCAAGGCTGCCAGCAGAGCCGCTCCGGAAGAAACTAATGGCTGTGATCAACTCTCGACCTGTAATGGTAAGGGAGTGATTATCCGGATCAGGGGAGCCGGTTAAGGAAAGGCCATCCATTGGGACAGGGTGTTTGTTCTTTAGAGCTGCGAGTGTCTCTGGAGGAAACGGTGCCACCACATCGCTACTGAAAAGGATCCTGGCTGCTCCGCTAATGTCACCTTCCCCTAATTTACATTCTACTAAATGGGATATACCTCTTGAAGAGGTATATCTCTGTGTCGGTATTTTGGAATCCAAATTATGAGCCGAAATATTACAGTTTTCTTTAATTTGTGCAGTTAATGTCTTTTTGGTGTTCAAATTCTTTTGTACATGTAGAATTTTGTAAGAGAAGGTGAGCAGTTGTTCCCAAGCACTTTGCGAGTTCTCCCGGGCGGCAAGGCGAACGCAGCCTGCTAAGTGTTGTGCCACAAGAGGTCTGGCGCCGCGGGGAACTCGTTTCAAGACAGGTACAGAGTTTTTGACAGGGTTTTCCAGAACGGGTCAACGGTGAACGTACCTTCTTTGGATGTGAGAGATTAATTAGATCTGGTAAAAAGTACTATTATTAGTTAAAGGATTTAAGAAGAACTTTTCATTATGTAATGCACAAACACGTAATGATAACGCGAAATGGTACTAGCGAATGTATGTGATAACAATACTAAATAACACGTCATAAAGGTAACTGTGTTATTGAAAAAAGTATTGATAATGTTTGTTATGTAAAAATCGCTTTAGATTGGTGGTTGATTAAAAATGGTGATAATGTAAGATAATAATGATTGATTTGGTGTTCTGAGTGCTAGAGAATGCAATGTCATATAATTATTTAATAGTTTAAATCATAACAACTTTTTAAATCAAATTGGGTTCAGAATTATTTAAAAAGTTAATTGTATGCAGATCGAGTCTTACAGTAGTGTAAGTAATCGATAGATAACGTTGAGCAAATGTCGTCATTTGTCAGGATCGCGGTGTTAAGATTTTCCGCAGAAGAGCCACATTCGTTCGTTTATTAATACTATTATGTTTTCGAACTAAATTGTAATTATTGGATAATCATTGTCGGAAATAAAGTAGTTTCGTAGGTCGATGCTGTTCTGAAGATCAGTAGTCCGGATTTGGGCCTTGGAATATTTGGCAATGGATTTCTCTTTAGAGGTCTCATCTCATTCAAGTTCTCACTCAGTTCTCTCCCGTATCTTTTGGTAACTATGAAATACAACGCTATGCATTATTTGAGACGGAGTGAACGTCTGTGTCTGTGCTAGTATAAACTGTGTTACAGACACAGGCGCCTTCCTCTTACTCGTACAGTTCATTTACAATTTGCTGCACTTTGTAGGAGTTTTAGTAAGCATAAAAAAAAAATACCTAATTTTTTTTTTATGCTTACTAAAACTCCTACAAAGTTTAAGTAGAAAATTGGTCGAAACCTGTTAAGAATTATTTAAGCACGGAATGGGTGTGTGTGGTGTGGGTGTGTGTGTTTAATTTTGTGTTTTGTAAATGTCACCGTATAAAATTGATGATAAAGGTGCAATACAAATCTGTTTTTAGATGCGTCAGTAAGATTTTTTTGCAAAGAGTTGTTCAGTCTCATCGTACGTTAAATTTTGGAGTAAATTACTAACCACAGTTTTACATTTAAATTTAATTAAACATTTAAATTTCCCTGTGGATTGTAAATTTATAGACAATTGTCTATTTGTTTAACATATGGTACTTGTTGACAGGCCTACACTGTCCTCCCATACCTATTAACACTGTTTTTGGAAAACATTGTAAAAGACATATTTTTAAAAGAGTAACCATGGAGTTTCTTGCCGGCTCTTCTCCATGGGAAACGACCAATTGGAACCGTGCACCTAGAATCTGACGTTTCATAAGTGCCCATGTAGGTCTATGTGAAATAAAATATTTTGATTTAGTTTTTTTGATTTTGCTGCCCTGTGGTACGCCAAAGGTTAAATTCACATCGTCACTGATATAATTGTCTACCTTTACTCATTGGTTACGGTTTGTGAGATAGTCACGGAAGAGGTTTAGAGTGATATCTCTTATTCCCAAGCTATCTAAGCCATTTAGAAGGATGAGAGTAGAGACCGTGTCGAAAGCTTTGGCCAGATCAAGAAATATACCTACAGTTTTAGTCCTAGAATCAAGATTCTTAACAATTTGGCTCGTCAGTCCAAGAACAGCATCCTCTGTTGATACGCCTCTTCTAAAACCGTATTGGTTTGGTGCAATTATGTTGTTGTATTCAAGATAGCTAAGCAATATTTTGTTCAGAATTTTCTCCATAATTTTTGACAGTGTGGTGAGAACAGATATAGGCCTATAGTTCTCGACACGGTCACCGTCCCCACCCTTAAATACTGGTGTGACTAATGCCTTCTTAAAAGTGTCGGGGTAAATACCTTTTGAGATACACAAATTACAGATATGCATTATAGCTGGAACAAGTACATGTCTGGCAGACTTAATGACTGAGGCTGGTATTCCATCGTGACCTGCTGCACAATTATGCTTTAATTCTATTATTATATTTTCTATTTCCGAGAAGTTCCTTTCAAGTAATACGAATGAGTTACCTTGAGGATTTAATAAGCTGTCAAATTCAAAGCTTGGGCGAATTACACGCTGACCCTGCTCGACCTGCCCAGCAAGATCCGCTCCAACGTTTCCAAAATACTTATTTATAGCATTGACAGAGGAGTTGGGATCGCCGCGCATGTTAACGAGTTCTCTTGACTTACTTATGGGTGAGGTGTTCTTATAGCAGTAGTTTTTATGATGTCTCAAGTTGCTTTGGGGTTACCCTTGGCCTTCAGGAGTTCATTTTGGTCAAAATTGGATTTAATAGTCTTCAGTAAATTGTTCAAGTAATTTCGGTATCTAGAATATATTAGATTAGCAGTAAGGTCTTTAGGATTTTGCATTGCTTTTTTATGGAGTTGATCCCGATTTCGTACACACCTTAGGAGGCCAGTAGTCATCTATGGTTTAATAGTCCGCTTCCTGTTACCGACTTTTTTTAGAGTACTGTGTTGATTTATTGCGTCAGACATAATGAAGATAAGTTGTTCCGCACTTTGACTGGTATCTGTGCTATTTAAAACACTTGAAAAATCGGATTTTCTAAGCAGTTAGTAATACCTGGAAAACTTAAATGCCGAATCATACTTTTAGGTTTTGTAGAATTAAGAGGGTTACGTTCAGTGCAAATAGGATAGGTGCATGATCAGAAAATATGAGTCTAGAAGCAAAGTTGTGGAGGGCCTATCTGTTTTTAAAAAGACATGATCCAGGCAGTTTTCAATACGAGCGGGGAGAACGTGGGCAGGTAGAATCCCATGAAAAGCCATTGTATTTAAATATTCTTCAGAGTTTGGGTCATTATTATCAGGTCGAATGTTTATATCTCCAATCACTATTACGGTTGTTATTGACGCCAGGGATTCTAAGATATTGTGTAAAGAGTAAAGAAAATTTTCTATATTTCTGACTGAAATATAGAAAATTTAACTGAAGATTGTATGAGGCATATTTATAACAGACTTAAAAAAGGAGCAAGTTCTCAACTCGTCTGTTTAAGGGTTCCGTAGCCAAATGGCAGATAAAACGGAACTCTTATCATTTCGTCTGGTCCGTCCGTATGTCACATAGCCAATTTACTCGCCGGGGTACTGTTTTGTGAATGGATAATAAATGAAGATGAAACACAGGAACTGTTTAAGTACCTAACAGTGGTCAACTGATCATGGTCTGCGAAGAAATCACATTTACAGACATTTGTCTCAATTGTTCAGCAGCCTGATATATTCTTTCTAAGAGCTGTTTACGATTCTGAATTTGTACGGAGTACACCTTCTCCTTTAAGTTTCCCCAGTCAAATAAAAATAAAGGAGTCAGGTCTGGGGACCTAGCTGGCAATGCGATATTTGTGCTACCTCATCCAATCCAACGGCCAGGAAACGTTGCATTTAAATATTCACACACTTGTGTGCCACATGGTTCGCAGAGTTTGAAGAACCACTTGTTTGAAAAATTCCAAGTTTTTCATAGGAACTCTAAGTAATTGTCAGCATTTAGGCGGTGGGGAAACTCAATAGGGCCAATCAGCTGATTGTTAAAAACCACAACCCACAATACATGTTTACAGAGAGTTCAGTTTGATGTGACGCCTGCCAATGTAAATTCGGGTTGCTCTCATGCCACTGTAGTTGACTTTTGTAATTTAAAACTCCCGCTCTTGTAAATTGGACTTTGCTTCATCCATCCAAAGATTTTTTGAAGCAGTATTGAATTATTTATCAGCTCTTGGTTCATTCTCTGGCAAAAAACAATTCTTAAGAAGTGATCAGGTGGTTATAGCCTTGGGATTTTCTGTAGTGGTAGACCATTTATTTTCCACAGTTTTCACACTAGCTTATGGGATACACCCACGATACTCCCAACACGTTTCGTCGAGAGTGTAGGTTCACATTATTCTGTTTTTTTGAGCGATGATCAAATTGATTGCTTGTTCAGGGTAGCATGGTTTAATTCCGATCTCACAAAATCTACGTCACCGTACGTAATCTACGTAATAAACGTTCGTATATCAGGAACGCGCCGACTACGGAATCGCCGTTGGTACTTTCGTACAGGTGCAGTAGCATTTCCGTCACAGATGCCGTAGACCAGGGATGCACAGACTTATTAAGACTAGGGGCCACTCGGGCAAATTATGAACTGATGGCGGGCTGCCAGAAGTATAGGTAATTAAAGACAATAAAGAATTGATAACAATGTATTAAAATTGAAAAAGAATTTATTAATTTGAAGCGTGGCACTGCATAGTGCTTACAATCTTTTTTTTATATTTGGCTCAAATTTACTTGTAGCAACACGTAAAACTGCTTCCAAACTTTCGTATCCAAGGCGGTTTAAATTTTTTGTTTTATTATTATTTAGTATTGAAAAGGTTTGTTCACATATATAGGTAAAACCAAATAAGCTGGCACATTTTACAGCGTTTATGCGCAACTCTTTGTACGTATTTTTATCAATGCAGCGGTAAAAGTTCAGCAAGTCTCCTTCGTTGAATTTGTTGCGTAAATCTTGGTCGTTTTGAATGTCGATAATTTCTAACTGCATTGACTCTGGCGCATTTTCAACTGAAATCGTGAAAGGATTGCTGAATATGTCCAACAGAGGTTTCACTTTTTTAAACTCCGAAAATCTGTCTTGAAAAGATTGAATCAAAATATCTAGCTTTTCTACATAACTGAAATTAATCGCAGTTTTGTTGAATTTTCCAGCCATTTTCCAATTGCTATCTGAAAAGTGTCAGCTTGCATTGAAAGGATGATACATGAGCGTAGAGCTGGGATATCAGTTGATTTTTGCCTTGAAGCCGTGTGTTCAAGACATTCAAATAATTTGTAATGTCAACTTTTTAGTTGACATTACAAATTATTTGAATGTCGAAAGCCAAATCACACAACCAATCAGGATTTTTAAGTTCCGGGACATCCCTTTGCTTTTCCGCCAGAAATATTCCAATTTCTTCTATTAAATTTAGAAATCGTTCCAGTGTCAATCTACGACTTAGCCACCTTACTTCTGTATAATACAGTAAATCTACATATTCGCTTTCGATGTCATCAAGGAATTGTTTGAATTGCCTGTGATTGAGTCCTCGTGATTTTATAAAATTGACAGTCGAAACTACCACTTTCATGACATTTTGTAATTCAATTTTTTTAGAACAGAGGGTTTCTTGGTGTACAATGCAGTGAAACTGCATGAGATCTTTAGCGTTTATGTTTTTTTCTTGCAGATGCTTTTTCAGCAAAGTAAATAGCCCAGAATTGACACCAATCATCGAAGGAGCACCGTCAGTCGCAACTCCCGATAATTTTGATAAGTCCAAATCAGTTTTTGAACACTCATCCAAAAGTACATTGAGTATATCAACTCCTCTGGTTTGACCTTCAATGAACACATTCCTAATAACTCTTCTAAGACTTCAAAATCTTGAGTAACACCTCGTATGAATATGAGAAGTTGAGCTGTGGAACTAATATCAGTGGATTCGTCGAGTGCTAATGAAAAAAAATCAATGATCTTAGTTTTAACATTTAATTGTTCCGCAATATTACCTGACAAAGACATAACTCGTCTTTGGATAGTCATACGATTCAGTTGAATTTTCGCAAACTTTTTTGCTGCTTCTGGACATATTTTCTTAGCGGCAATTTCTATGCATTCTTTTACAAAATCCCCATCATTGAAGGGGCGACTTCGCTTTGCTATCATTCGAGAAATTTCATAACTAACTTCTGTAGCTGTTTCTGAATCTTGAATGGGTTTTGTAAACATAGCTTGCTGACCAGTAAGCTCCCGTTTTAAAGACAACATTTTTTGCTTTCTTAATTCGCCTGTAAACTTGGTAAAAGTAGGATGCTGCGTTTCATAGTGCCTTTTTACATTATATTCCTTTGCAATCGCAACAGAATTCTTGCAAATTAAACAAACGACTTTGTTATGCGACCATACAAAAAAGTATTTCACAGTCCAAATTTCTTGAAACTGCCGATTTTCATCTTTAACCTTACGTTTTTTACTAGGCCCTGGCTTGTCCATGTTGCGTTCTATTCCTGGCTATGATTAACACAGCACCTAAAAACAATTACAGTACCTACTTAAATTACCCATCCTTTTTTAAATTACCAAAAATAATTGATTCAATATGTAGGGCAACACTTATTAATAACAGAGTTTTACTTACGATTTCACAACACAATTATACACGGCACTTGACGGGAAATCTACGTTGAATGTGGATCAAAATATATGACACCGGCTAGTCGAGTTAAAATCTACACTAGAACTATTGACACTCCACTCAAATTAAAACCGAACTGTCGGTCGCTTTTTTTTTTTTTTTTTGTGTATGGCATCTCGTAGTTGACCTTGAGAGGTCGTGACTACTTAACCTGACTATCCTGTGGCTGCCTTAAGCGGACTCAAAGCCTCCAGCCAGGGGCGTAAAACTACTTATATTATTAAGCGAACGCTCGCTAAGGGCACCCCCTGTGGGGTACGGACCTCGGCTTAGGGCGTCGCTGACGGGAGGACAGCAAGATGGGACAGGCTGGATCAAGTTTAGTTGATTATTATTAATCGGGGAATTTAAAGCTACAGGCTCAGCTACGGCGCGGGCTGGCACTTCGTCGAGCAAGGGTCGGGGGGGACAATTACGTCGGGATCTTCGCGAGGAACCTCGGCGGCGAGGTCGGAATGTCGGTCTGTGTTTGTGCACTATACTGGTGGCCCTACTGCTCTGCTGAATGAGAGTTATGTGGTCATCGGGATCGGTGAGGACATGCTTGGGACGGCGGACATGACTAATGGAGGAGGGAATATAACTAGCGGCTTTCACAACCAGAGGGTTGCGGTGATTCGCGGCGGTCTCGAAGAAACGCTTTGAAATGCGTTTCATGAACTGACGGATAGTGGGAATCCTGAGGTCTACGTGGAGGATTTCGTTACGAACGTACCAGGGGGAGCCTGTTATCCTACGGAGGAACTTGTTCTGGAGGGTCTGCATTCTGTTGAAGCGAACGGGCTTGGCGTGTGCGAAGACTGCACTGGCATAGGTCATGATCGGGCGGATGCACGCTGTGTAGATACGCATTTTGCACTTCAGTGACAATTTGCTACGTGCATTGAGGACAAAGTCAAGTCTACCTAGAGCGAAGGCGGCGCGCGAACGAGCCGCCTTAATGTGCTCTGAAAAAGAGAGGTGTTCGTCTAGTACGACACCCAGGTATTTGGCTCGCTTCTCCCAAGGGATCGGCTTGCCGAACATGGTGATCGGTCGAGGGGGTGAGGGGTTGCGACGCGGCTTTGAGAAAAGAACCGCTTGACTTTTGTCGGGATTGACTTCGATTCGCCATTTTCTAAACCAAGCGCCAAGCTTGTTCACTTGGGTTTGGAGAATGCGAGCTATCGAATTTTCATCACGGCCGGTGTAGTAGATGGCCGTGTCGTCTGCGAACAGGGCCAACTGCGCCTTGCTGCACTTTGGCATGTCGCTGGTGAATAGCGTGAAAGCTAGAGGAGAGATCACAGAGCCCTGAGGGACTCCTGCGCGAATAGGGTGGGGGGAGGATAGCGCTCCTTCGATGCGATAACGGAAGGTGCGGTTCGACAAAAAGTCCCGTAAGATGAGCACGAGACGATCTGGCACACCGAGTTGGTACAGCTTATATAATAAGCCGTTGTGCCAGACTTTGTCGAACGCTTTCGCTATGTCGAAGAAAACAGCACCGGTCATCAAACCTCGTTGGAAACCGAAGTTGATGTGTTCGACTATACGGTGGACCTGTTGTACGCACGAGTGTTGGGTTCTAAAACCAAACTGTTCGTTGGGGATGAGGCCCTTTGTCTCGGCGTAGTCTCTGAGGCGCTTATAAATAAGCCTCTCATAGATTTTGCCGAGGACATTGAGCAGACTGATGGGGCGGTAACTACTAGGTTCTGACTTTGGCTTGCCGAGCTTCGGGATACCGATGACGGTGGCTTCTTTGAATGCCTGCGGGAAGATGTTGTTGCTCAGAGCACCATTGAAGATGGTGGTCAGTAGCATTATCAGGTGGGCAGGGAAAAGTTGGAATACCCTATTGGTGATTCCATCTGAGCCGGGGGCTTTACGAGCCTTAAGACCTTTGATGAGGTCGTGCACTTCGTCGGGCGTGACTGGGGGCAGTGGATACTCTGGGTCTTCGACGGGAGGGAGGGAGGCTCTATGTTCGACTTCAGCGTCGACCTCAGTGAGGTGAGCTTGGTCTACTGGTTGAGAGCTAGGCGAGCATTGGACTTCTAGAGTGTCGGCTAGAAGCTCAGCCTTGTCGACATCATCGAAGGCGATGGTCTTGTCGGGACGGATCAGGGGGGGCATGGAGACTATTTCTCCGGATCTGAGCTTCCTCTGGAGTTGCCAGAAGGCTAGGTGGGTGGGCTCTAGTTCGCTCAACATCTTGTCCCAGCCGGCGGTACGCAGCTCCTCTATGCGTGTTCTTACAGTACGCTGTAAGTAACGCATATGGGCTTTGTTCGCGTCGCAGGGGAAGTTGCTGTAGGCACGGACAGCCGCGTTCTTCTCATTCAACAGTTCGCGTACATCGTCCGGCAACTTCCAGCGACGGTCATCCGTCGCTGGAATTTCCCTTGAACAATCGTTCAGGACTGATTGTACGTGAGCTGTGAATGAGTCGATCGCGGTCGTCGTGTCAGCGATAGAGTCAAAATGATCGGGGATTGGGTCCAAGTGGGGGGACGTGGTGGATTTTAAGCGATCGCTTACTCTCCACCAGTCCGTTACCACTTTGTTGGGAAGGGGTTGGGTGGAATCGGGCAGACCTATGCGGGGGACCAGTTTCATGACTACTGGACGGTGATCGGAAGCGAGCTCTTGTACCACTTCTATAGAGTCCAACCGTAGGTTGACGTTCTGTAGGAGCGCCACGTCGAGTACATCGGCGGTGTGATTGGGGTCGGGGGGAAAATGAGTGGGAGTCATCGGCGCGATGACATCGAAATTCTGAGAGGAGGAGAGGTTGAACAAGTGTCTCCCTCTGGAAGAGGTCCTGGTGCTATTCCAGGAGGGATGTTTGGCGTTGAGATCACCCGCTATGATAACGGAGTCACTCAGGCTAAAAAGGACAGAAAGATCTTCAGTAAGGAGTTGGAAGTTCTCCGAAGTATTAATGGGGGGGAGGTAGGCCGAAACTATGGTGATCGGTTGATGACCTGTCATGCCAAGCCGGCAGCAAGACACTTCTAATCGTGAGAGTGTGGGAGGGTCTATGGGAATGCAGTATAGCTCCTTTTTGTAATAGATAAGGGTACCGCCCTTATGGCAACGCGTCCTGTCATTGCGAACTGTACGATAGTTTGCAATTGACGGATTTCGGTAACTCGGTTTAAGGAACGTTTCCTGAACAAGGAGGATGTCGATGTGGTGGTCGCGGAGGAACTCGCTGATTTCAGCGCGTTGTCGCAGGATGCCATTGGCATTGAAATAACCTAACTTTAGGGATCGGGGTTTGGTTCGCGCGAGGATTCCTTTATCCATGATTAGGGTTGGGTTGGTTGTTAAAGGACATCAGGGCTTGCGTAATGTCCGGGTACGCATTGTAGATACTCTGAATCAAGTAAATGTTGCCGGCATTTCTGGCGGCAACAATTTCACTTGCCATTTTCCTGGCACGAGGGGTAAGGAAGGCCGTGAATGTACTAGATATGACGTTGAACGCGTCCATCGGGTTCGGACCGACCACCCGGGTGGCTGCGGGCGGAGCTGACGCGGCCGGAGCGGCTTTGATTAGAGGCACGGGAATGCCTGGAGGCGCGTTGACGCGGATGCGGGGGTCCATAAGTGGAGGGATGGCCGCAGGAACGGGTCTAGGAGCTAAGGCTGGAAAAGCCTGCTGATGGTGGAAGTAGTTCCAGGGCGAGGGCCTCTGAGGACTGAGTCGCTCCTGGTGCTGTGTGGTAGACCACGCGTGGGCGTAGCGGGGGCTTTCCCTTTGCTGGCGGGCGTCTGCACGCTTCGTCAGCTTGGGAGATGATGTTTTAGGGGCCTTGGGGCACCCACGATAATTGGCCGGGTGGCCTGAGTCGCCGCATAGCACACAGCTAGGCGGCTCTGTGCATAAGGTGCGGTCTTTAGGACGACTGCAGTCAGCAGTGCCGTGATCGCCCAGGCACTTGACGCACCTGGGTTTCGCGTGGCAGTGCATCTGCGAATGTCCATAAAGTTGGCAGCGGTGGCACTGCCCTATGACACCGGTCTTGAATGGCTTCTCGATCTGCAAGCCGGTGAGGTTGCAGACTGAACGGACGTTGAAGATAGGGTGGTGACCCTCAGTAGGAGGGCAGACGACGAGGACCATGTCGAACGGAACCCTGCCTCGGGCGCGGTGCATGCGGTGGACTTCCGCAACGGGGACGTTTTGCGACAGAAGGTCGGCTTTTATATCTTCCGCGGGTATCTCCTTCGGGATCCTACGGATCACGACGCGGACTTGACGGTCTTCGGGGAGGGCGTAGGTGTGGAAGGACACACCTCTAAGACGGAGAGTCTTTGTGAGCTCTCTGTAATCGTTTGACGTCGGGACGGTTACCTTAATACCCTGTTGGGTAGATTTCGCGCTGGTGTAGCCTATACGCAGATCGGTGCACCATTTGGACACGTCTGTCCACTTCCCCTTGTCCTGAATGTACACAGGGGGAGGGGGGGCGATTTTCTTTGCCGCAGAAGGCTGGGCAGCGGGCTTGGCAGCACTGTGGCTGAGGGAAGAGGTTGAGGCCGAGGCGGCCTGAGAGGGGGCGGTGGCGGATGGAGTCACGGGAGCGGAGGTGGCTTCGATAGCCGGCTTCTTTGTCCTTGTGTCAGGACTCGGTTTGAGGCTCCTTTTTTTTGGAGCCGACCGTCTTAAAGACGCCTTCGTCGGAAGAGGGGGAGGAGCTCTGGTCGTCGCTCGATATTAAGTACGGCGAGGTCGGGCGAGGGGAAGGCTCGCTGGTGTCCATGTGGACAGCCGGCGGCGAGCAACCTGAAAGTTGCGACGGAGAGGGTTCGAGGGCATCGCTAAACGTGGCGATGTCCGAGCTGTCGGTGCCTACTAGGTCAGAGGGACCGGGGACGGACTGCTGCAGTGCAGCGAATTTAGCGCCATACTTGGCGAGGAAGTCGGGGTCCTTAAATAGGACCTCCTTGAAGAACGCCACTATAAGGGCGTCCTCCATGGTCGGAGTGGGGGGAAGGCCTAAGGGAGGGAATGGTGGAAATTAAGTTTCCACTTAGAGCCTATTAACCCTATACCTAACTCCCCGGGTGGATTGGCCCGGGGATGAGTTCCCTCCCTGTCGGGTGCAGACAGGGAGGTGTGTACCTAATGGTGAGCCCTAAGCTTGTATACCCGTCGCCAGTCTTATTGTGCGAACGGGGCCCTGACCAGTCTAGCGCGAAGGGTGTAGACACACCCTAAAGACACTAGGTGAGTAGCTAGAAAGCAAAACTGTCACCAGAGCCGACTAGGAGATCCCCCAAGGCCGGTTATCTGGGACCCGTCCAACTAACTGCCTCGCCCTGAAGGGGTTCGGCGGGTGTGAATTGGGTCAACACCCCACTCGGCTTCGTTGACACCGTAAGGTTTCAACCGAGGACCACGAAACTGTGGTTTTACCCAGAAGGGGCCTAGTGAAGCTACTCACAAAACGTCTGATAGAGAAACGAGATTTGCCTTGAAAAAGGCACTTTTTAATTGATTAAAATCAAAATCAATTTCTTGATATTGATTTTATATCGGAGTAGTCGGGGCGACTACGATGACGTCACGTGGTAGCGACGAGTAGAAACAGGAAACACAACACTGGAGCGGGAGAGCGCACAAACACGTCCGTCCGCGGCGAGAGTCGAGCGTCGAGTCAACTGTCGGTCGGAGCTATATCGCGGCGCCCCCGTAAGGGGGCGTTGCGTGCGGTGCCGGGGCTTCACCCCCCGACCGCAGATGCCATACGGCGACCCGTAAATACGGGCCTCTCCTTGGGTCTGCTCATGGCAGTGGATTTTCGGACGCGCGCCCGTGTGAGTGATTGCTATTTTGTTTCTGTAGGAGCGCCGCGACGCTTATAGTGAAGCGCCGCTTTCTTCACGACATCTCGGCGGTCCGCCGCCGCCAGGTGAGACCCCTAGTTACCTAGGGGAGGCCCGGCGGCGACGACCAGCGACGGAGATGTCGACTCGACGCGCCTACAGAGTAGGTGAGTGGCCCCCGCCCGTCCAGATCACAGAGCTAGCCGTTACTGTCCGGGCTAAGGGGCCGTCATGAGTGTGTGGGCGGTATTGTAGTGTGTCACACCGCCCAGTGTCTACGCGGGTCGCGGTCCGCACCGCGCCTCCGCGTGTGAGTTAAGGTGCCTGTATAGTGGCGGATGTCTGTGTTTGTTTACGTAACGCGTCTATATTAACCTAGCACGCGCTACGCAAACGGTTGCGTGTGTTGCGAGTGTGGAGTCTTATTGTCACAGATAAGCCGTGTGTTACCTGGTTACGGCTTATCTGGGAGTCAGTCCGGGGTGATGGGGTCGTCGTCCGCTACCAGGTCGCGGGGGAGGGGTCTCGCGTCAGGGGGGCGCGCATGCCAGGGCGCAATGTTTTTGACGTGCGTCAAATCCGATGCGTCGGCACGCGCGAACATTCCCTTCGCGAGGCGCTCCACAAACTCATCCAGGCTCCCAATCCCTAGGTCCCTCTGGATGATGTCGTTCCTCACATAGCGAGGGGCGTCAACAATGGTCCGCAACGCAAGGTTTTGTTGCGTGCGGAGCAGCCTTCGGCTCGACTCACTAGTGAGGACGAACCATGCGGGTGCGGCGTATGTCAGGACTGGGCGTACGTACAGCTTGTACACGCCCAGCTTGACGCGCACCGGGATGCGGGACGAGAGCACCGGTCTGAGGAGGCTGCGGGCGACCCTCCCCTGTGCGGCGACCGAGCGGACGTGCGGCCCCATTGTGAGCCGACGATCTATGGTTAGCCCCAGGTACTTCACCTGGGGCGACCACTCGATGTCGGCCCCCTGTAGTTTCAGGTTTGGTGGGAGGCGCGCTAATCCGGAGACCATAGCCTGCGTCTTACCCACGTTCACCGACAGCCGCCACTTAGACAGCCACTCGGGAAGAAGATCGAGGGCGCGCTGCATCTTGACCGCCGCGTACTTCGCATTGAGCGATGAAGTGATGTACGCGGCGTCGTCTGCGTACAGCGCGAGCGTCGAGTCTGTGGTAGTGGGGATGTCGTCCGTGTATCGTGAGTAACACGCCGGCGACACGCAGCTGCCTTGCGGCACACCGGCTAGCACCGGCCGGGCGCTTGACAGCGCGCCGTCGACCACCACCCTGAAGGTCCTGTGGGAGAGAAAAGTAGAGACCACCTTCACTACGCGACGGGGCGCGTCGGATGTGGCCATCTTGTACACGAGGCCTTCATGCCATACACGGTCGAAGGCCTTCTCCATGTCGAGGAATACTGACACCGAATATTCCTTTTTGTTGTGCGCAGCTGTGAGTAGGTGCAGTACCCTCGACAGCTGGAGCGTCGTGCTGTGCTCCGCCCGGAACCCAAACTGTTCGGGTCGCGGCGTGATGTGCGGCAGCAGGTGTCGCAGCAGGAGTGCTTCGAACACCTTGGAGACCGTCGGCAACAAAGTGATGGGCCGATAGCTCTCCGGCTTCAGGATGTTCTTCCCCGCCTTGGGGAGCATTATGACGCGCCCCTCCTTCCACGAGTCAGGAAAGGTCCCGGTGCGCAGTACCGCCGTGAACAGGCGCGCCAACGCCGCTACCATTCGGTATGGCAGGTGGCGCAGCGCTGTGTTGGTGATACCGTCAGCACCGGGAGCCTTCCTCGGTTTCGTCCTGCGGATGGCGCGTCTGACCTCGCCAGGCGAGAAGAAAATCGGGTCCTCATCGGGAGCTATCGGCGTTGCGAAGTAGTCTCCCAGGTGTTTCTCGACTGCTGCGACATGGACGGTGTTGCTGGTCGGGTTTGGGCGGAACTGACGCTCCAGGTGTTCTGCGAAGACCTCCGCCCGGTCCTCCGCTACGTACTTGAGCGCCCCGTCGTTGTTGAGTAGCGGACGCACCGGAGCTGGGGTATTTGTAAGCTGGCGGCATAGTCGGTGTACCGACGGCCAACTGTCCATCGTGGCGTCGATACGTTCCTCCCAGCCCGCGGCGGTGTGAGCCTGTAACTCGGCCTTTACCTTTTCCGCGAGACGGTTGAGCTGCGTCTTTATGGTCGGGCATCTCAGTTGCCACTGCTTGCGGATGCGCCTCTTCGCGGCGATCATCGCATTGATATGCGCCGGCAGGGGCGGCAATTGCCCTCTCCCCTGCGGCTGCATGCTTGTCGCCGAATTGTAGGCGCTTTGTATGCAAGCAGTGACGTCGTTAGCCATCTGGTCCACGTCCGCGGAGGTAACAGTAGGCCGAGTCGGCGTTGTGGCCTCTACCTTCTCTGCAAAATCCGTCCAGTCCGTTTTGCGACGTGGCGCTATGGGCTTCAGTCGGGCCGGCATTCCCGATAAGACGACGAGCACGGGTTGATGATCCGATTGTAGCTCGTCGTCTATGACTTGTTGCGTGATCTGGCATTTTAGCCCTCGGTGGACTACGATGTCCAGCACGTCCGGCATGTGCCGTAGGTTGTCTGGGTAGTGTGTGGGCGTCTCTGGGCCGGACACCGTATAGCCGAAGGCTTCCGCGTCCGCGAAGAGCCGTCTCCCCTCGGTATTCGTGATGTAGGAGTTCCACGCCGGGTGCTTACAATTTAAATCACCGGCGAGGATAGTGGCGTGAGTTGAGCTGTTAATAAGCGCCCGCAGCTCGGTAAGGTCCAAGTGGGCCGCGGGCGGCTTGTAACACGCATGTATGCTTATGTCCTCGCCGGCTACGTGTAGCTGCACACCCAGCGCGTAAAAAGAGTTGGGTGTCGTCGAGGGGATTTCCTGATGGACGACTCTTCGTCTCACCAATACTGCCAGACCACGGTATCGTACGTGAGCCGACCTTTCGTCCTTCCTATAAGCGATGTATCCCGGGAACCTAATCCTGTCTTCAGGTCCCAGGAGCGTCTCGCTTATTAGCGCCACGTCGATGTCTTGATCCCGAAGGAGGTGGCGGAGGGGGGCGACCTTGTTCCGGAGGCCGCGGGCATTCCAGTGGATTATCCTGAGTGGCCTAGCCATGATACAGGGTTAATAGTGTGGCCAGGCCATCCAGGATGACCGTCTCAACATCTTGGCCCTGCCTGATGGCCTTTATAAGGTCCATTAGGAGTTTTATGGCGCAAGCTGTAAACTCACTCTTTGTGGTTTTGGTGGTTGATTTGGCGCCGGTAGCGCCGCCACTCGTCTCTCTCGGGAAACTTTGAGTCTTGGTTGTTTCACCCGTTTGCCGCGGCGCTGTGCCGGCGCTAGCAGTAGGTGTTGGTTTGCTGATCTCCTTGGTTACAGCCTGCGCCCCACTTGAGGCAGGGGCGGCCCTTGGAATCTCTGAGGTCGCTGGGGGTGGTATGGGTTTCTTCCCTTTGCCCTTACCCCCTCGTTTCTTATTTTTCCTCCGCCTGGAGGAGGTAGCTGTTTTGTCTGTGGGCCCGTTGGCCGCCGCCATAAGCGTCGTGCCTTGGGCCTCTACTTGCGTCTCTTGCGGCCTCTCAGCGGCCACTTTAGGTCGGCGCGATGTGGCCGTTATGGCGGCAGTCCCCGCTCGCTTGTTCCGGATTTCATTTTGGAATACCGGACACTTAATGTTGCATGCGGGATGCGGGCCACCGCAATTCGCGCAGGTGGCCGGTTCCTCCCGTGGGCGAGGGCATTCTCTCGCCGCGTGCGCCTCTCCGCAGCGCACGCAAGCGAGCGGGCGGTGACACTGATGCGAGCTGTGTCTGAATTGCTGGCATCGGTGGCACTGGGCAGGCCCGCGTTTTCCGAGCCAGGCCTCTATTTTGACACCACGCATCAACATAAATGTCGTGGTGTCATAAATGGCCCGGACGTCCGGTGTCTTCTTAAGAATTGCGTGGAACACGCAGCCGGGTCGTCCTTGTGCGCCCTTGATGTGTCGCACATACTCCGGCTGGTATCCCAGCATACGGAGCTCCTCCTCAATCTCCTTCGGGTCCGTGTCTGCCGGCAGGCCCCGAATGGCGATCTTCAAGTTCTTGTCCGCTGGCAGTGAGTACGCGAACCATGAGACGCCGCTGTCCTTTTCTAGGCCGGTCAGGTAGCGCTGGACCAACCTGTACTCTTCCTCGCTGTCTGGGGTGAAGCGAACTCCACCCCCGTACGGACGCGCGTTGGGAGGCCGGCCCAGCTTTTCTCTGATGGCCCTGAAGTGGGCGGCCCAGTTTGGCAGCCTTTCGACCACCAGCGGCGGGTATCGGGGCTTCTTCTTTCCCGGCTGCTGCCGCGTTGTTGTCGCAGCGGCGCCGGGAGGGGCGGCGGGGGCAGCGGTATCGGTAGCGGGGGCGGGGGTTTGCCTGCGCCCCGCGGTTGGTGACGGCGATGGAGACGCAGGTGGCGGGGGTGAGCGGCGTGCCGCGTCGGCAAAGGTAAGCGACGCTGGCATGCCCGGACCCCGCGGCGCGCTTTCGCGCGGTGGCCGCGGCGGGTCAGAGCAGAGCCGCTTCCCCTCCACCACTGCGGTTTCGCTGGAGCTTCTGCGTCTTCGTTGCCGCTGGCCTCTGGGATCGGGCCGTGGCCCATGGCCAGAGGCCTGTGGCGGCGTTGGTGACGCCGGCGACATCAGGGTGACGTCAGCCCTGGACCCTGAGGGCCGGTATCCGGGTCGCGAGGTCGCGTCCCTGTATACGTCAACCCGGCAGGAGTCGGTCGAGCCCACGGAAGCCAGCGACATGTTTGACCCGTTGGGCGAACATGGCGACATAACCGCGGGCGAGTCATATGCTGAGGCACGGGGGGGCGCCGGCGAGGCGGGCGTAATGGTGGCGTCACTGTGTACTGACCTTATTTCATGTCGTATTCTTTCTGGCCGCTCCTGTCCAGCTGTCGCCGGTCCCGCCAGCGGGCGGCGGGGACCGGGTGTGGTGGTGCTCGGAGCTGGCCCCGCTTGGTTGTTCTTCTCGCCACTCGTTGACGGCGCTGGCGGAGAAGCGAAGCGCGGCGGCGCGATGGTGTGCGCGACGGGTGCGCGTGCGCGCTCGGGTGGCGTGCTCAGGTGCGCGAGCAGTGCGGCGGAGTCGTGCGGCGCGGCGTGTGCGGCGGAGCGCTCGGAAGCGGGCACGCGCGCGGGCGGTGCTGCGGCGCGCGCGGGCGGAGCTGCGGCGCGCGCTTGTGTTTCGCGGTTTAGGTTCGCGGCAGGCCCCGGGGCCTGGATGGGCACCGGGCGGAACGCGGCGGGGCGGATCGCTACCGCGTGCGGTCGGCTCGACGACGGCGTAGGCGCAGCGCGCGCAGGCGCCGATGACGTCGGTGGGCCGGTGGCAACAGCGGCGCTCGAACCCCCTCCTCTTCTTTCTTCCTTTGTTGGTGGTGGTGGCTTCTTCTTCTTGTCTTTAATGGACCCGGCCGGCGGTACACCGGACGACGCGACACCGATGTTCGGCATCGACGACGTCCTATCCAGCGCCGGGCGGGACTCCGGTGACCCGGCATCGCGGCCCAACGAGCCGCGCGTGCCGGGTTTCGGCATCACGGGTGTGTGGCCTCCGCGACCGCGTCGGTACTAAAAACCGGGTAGGCGAATAAAAATTTGTTGACGGTCCGCGCGGAACAAACTTTAACGGAATAGGAAAATTCCGTAGGACAAGCTTGTGTGACGACCACAAGCCAATCCCTGTCGGTCGCTGCGGTTAGCGTGGCTTTTATACCGCACGTATAGAGTCGAAAACTGTCTGGAGAAATCTCGAAACCGACTCTGGAAGCTTCGTGTATCTACCTACGCGAGCAATCGGGAATTCGGGACTATTGCTATCTCGCTTGCTCTAACAATATAACCCGTGGATAAGCCGCCACCGCGCTGCCGTCGTCGCCGCGCCGCCGGCCGCGGCGCTTCCTCAAGAGAACGAATCTAACCGAGATCGGCACGAACATTACCGACCGCTGTTACCGACGCATGCACGGCGCACCGATAAGCGCACTTAACTTACAAACATATTTTTTATTTATTTATTCTGGAATAGAATTCAATATTTTTCGAATGTATGAGAGTATTATTTTTGCTGTCGGCGGGCCACCAGTATTCGACCGGCGGGCCGCATGCGGCCCGCCTGTCCTGTCCGGTGGTCTGTGCATCCCTGCCGTAGACGAAGTGAATATCAGCTCGTGTTGAACCGAGTACTCGTACGGCACAGTTAATGTCGTAATCACAACGATTTATTAAATTAATCGGAAACGCATCCTCTCGTACGTGCAAATAAAATGCAATTAGCATTTGATAGATTTATCATTTTACTTGTTTCAACTGCATTACGTACATTATACTCGTACTTCAGCTGAATGAAACGAAGTTTAAAACTTGTATCAAACGCACACTATGCAGCAATATTATAAGTTGGGGGATTACACCGCTGATAAAAATGCCTGGCTCAATTCTGGTCCTGCTCCATTGCCACACCTAAATTATGAATATTTAAAAATACTGTTGGAGCTGCTGAAGATTGTAAGAATATCGTTGCATTGTATAAACTTAATCCTTTTTTGTATTATATAAATGCATAGCACATATGTGAGTACTTTGTACTATTGAGCTACCATTTACCGGATAATATGTCTTTCATTGATTTGATAGTGCCCTGGTGTGCCCTGGCGGCTAATAGTATGTCATGCTCACTCAAATGTCTCACTGACCTTGGCGCGTGTGATGTATAATTTAGCTCCCTTCAAAATGGTTGAGCTGAATGGTGCTGGTCCATGCGTCATGTTCGTGAATAGGCGCCGGACGGTCAGTTGGGACTGGTCATTTATTAGCTGTCACGGCTTATTTAATATTTTAATTTTTGGATTGTTTTTAATTTTTTTGCTGCACTCTGGACACACCACACATTGCATTTATTTTTACGTCGTTCTCACATAAGATCAACATGAATGATGTAAATAAAATTTTTGAAAGAGTGTCCTTGGAGTTTCTTAGAAGTTCTTCTCCATAGGTACCTGCTACGCTTTGGAATGGGCAACCAGCTTTATACTTGAATGATTTAAAATAAATAAATGCTTTAAGTTTGAGTTTAGTTTGCTCTAAGCGGCAACATAGGCCACATTAAGGCCCTTTCTTACTGCATATCTGCAAAAAAATTACATGTATCTCATGTAAGGAAGCCTTTTTAAGTACAACATTCTTTGTTACAATATATTTGTACAAGCTATAGAAGCGTTTGCCAAAATTTATAGATAACGTGAAGAAAACGGTGTTTGTAATACTTTTGTAAGAAACTTATTATATTCTAATGATTCAGTGTCTACTTGAAATAAAGCACAACCTAAATTGACAACTTTGACGACAACCAGTAAGTATTAGTTCATTCCGCTGATATCTTGCAGCGATGATCATTTCATTTGTAGAAATACAATAACATACCTAATCTGTATATAAGGATCTAATGCGTGTTTACCCATACCAATTGGTTGATACAATCAACTCACCTGCTTCATTTGTAATCTAATCAACGAACCGATCCAATCAATAGAAAAATTAATATGAATCATTCAATCAACCAATTTTTTTTTTTCTACAATGAATGAATGTGCTTATGACGTGGGGTTGCTGTGATAAGGCTAGCACACATTAATTATTGTCGCACGGCAACCCAACAATAGGAATGATGACTAATATTAAAAATGTTCTTAAAAATAATGTGATTTCAAAGAAGGCATTGTAAAAATTATATTATCGAAAAAATCTGTTAAATCGATCTAAATGTGAAGAAGCTACACGCTTTAAAAGTTTTTGGAGGGGATTATTTCCGTCCTTGTCGCGCGGTACGGACAATGTACGGCGTTAGTATGAAGTTGCATAGTTGTGACGTCACTTCCACGATTGTGCTGTCCTTGTCTAACACGTTTTAATGTAATTTAAAACTTTAATAACTTGGCAATTTTTACACTTTTTGTAACATTGTTTGCACTATTTGGAATAAAATGTCATCATCCCTATTCTCCTCTCGGCATATTTAACTTCCACACATGTATGAAACTTCGCACACCAGAGTGTCAGTTTAAAAAGGTGTTAAAGCCGTAAGGGTCACACTACACCCTTTTTTTCCCGCAAGCCCGTGCCTACGCTACGGTGGCCGGGAATCTGCGTGATGGCGGAGTGCGTCCCATTCGCTCTTGCTCCGTTACATGGCCTGGACCAGGGCCGGATGAGAGAGATCGCCGCCTCCAATCACCTCCGCGAGGACACGGGGGTGCTCCGCCCAAGCTGGACAGACCTCCACCGTAGGCTCCACCACCCGAAACAACCGTGTCCGGTGAGGACCTGTGTCAGGCGAAAGGTGAGGACGCCGTCGCGTCTCACCAACCACTCCTCAAAGAGGGAACTTATCGCCGCTATTGAGGGCGTGCCCAGCAATGAGTTGCGAAAATCGTACCCTCCATGTCGCCATGAGATCCCGCCGGAGCTCTGTGCGCTGTACCGTGATTTCTCGCTGCAGCGGAGTTACACCCTGGCGTTTTGCCTGCTCGCACCACTCCCATACGTGTGCGAGGGGGAAAGTTTAAAGACAGCCAGACGCCAAGACGACCCCACCCCGGGCCACCCGGTATCCCCCGTCGTGAGGGCTCGCATGCGCATCATGGCGTCCCCTGCGAAAACCAAACTGACTTTCCGCCAAATCCGGCCCCACCAGCACCAGCCGCCCCACGAGGCGGTTTGTATGACTCTTTCAAAGAGCTTGCCCACCTCGTCGCACAGCACGATGGGCCGGTAAGCGGACGGAGAGTCCGCAGGGCGCCCCGGCTTCTTAATCAGGACCAGTTTCCACGTCTTCCAACGAAGTGGGAACTGGCCCCCCTCCAAGCATGCGCTTAGGAGCCCCCTTAGTCGAGGCCCGAGAGCCTCCAAGGCCAGTACCCAGGATTTTCCAGGTAAGCCGTTGGGTCCTGGGGTGGTATTTTTCGCACTTAGCTTACGTACCGCCACTCTCAGCTCTGCCTCGGTCACCTCTGAAGCATCGTCGTCATGGTCTCCGGTGTTGTCCACATTAGGCAAAGCAGTAGGCGGAGTCATGGGAGTATGAGTGATATGAGAATCCCCTCGCGAAAGGAACAAAGCGCTCACCACGAGCTCCACGAGCTGGGGCCAGCGCAGACTACGTCAATCTACGCCGTCGACTCCACGCGGGCCAATGCCCTGGCCCTCAGGATCTCCGTTCGGATGGCGGTCTTCGCCGCTCTGTACCCTCGTACAGCTCCGCCTGAATGGCTTCCGTATCCGGAGGGCGGATACGTAGCCTGCGGTGCCTGGTCTACAGGTGTCGCACAGTCACGCACGCCTTGTGCAAAGCCGTCAGCTCCTGCGACCACCAGTACAACTGGCGCCAGGCACGTCCGGGCTGGACCCGGGGCATTGCCACGTCACCTATTATGGACATGGCCTCCCGGAACCACTCCGTCTCGTCGTCGATGTCAGCAGGCCTGTCTGGTGGTGACACCCAGGCCTGCACGATCGAGGCTTCCAGTTGACACACTACACCCTGGCCGCTGGCCGCAGCGCGTTTATGGACGGATCGCTCGCCTTCATTAATCTTTGAAGGGGGTGTAAAGCATCAATCTTTTTATGGTTCCCGTACATAAGGAAAAAATCGGAATCCTTCATAAGATCACTCCGTTGTCCGTCTGTCTGTCTGCAGTTGGAGAATGGACCTACGAATATATTGATGTAGGTATGGGAAAAGATTTTTTCAACAACAAAATTATGTTTGTTCTTGAGATAAATTAATTCCTTATTATTATGTAAGTACCTATATTCTGGCAAATAAATTAAATTCATTTCATTTCCAAGTGGAACCCTTCATTGTGAGTAGTCCAACACGCAGTGGGACGGTATTTTTTTTTTCAGACCGCGCGGCCGTCGCAGCTCCTAGTGTGCTCTGACTCAGTTTTGCAATGCGATGCGCTGCAGCCTAAGGCGCCTGCAATGTGCGCTTGCCTTTAAGTTTTATGTCCCACGTCAGGTGACGGATTTTCCAATCCGATTACTGATATCTTAAAATCACTGTCGTCATTAATCATGCCATAAAATATTGATGCTATCATTTTGCGCTTTCAATCAATAAAAACGCCTAAGACGATTACACACAAATGTGAATTAGAAATACTATATTTTTTTGAAACCACCTAATGTCCATACAACGCATAATCAATCAAAATATTTTTGACCATGATAATTGGTTTTTATGTGTGCCTCCCTACCTCTCATAAACTATATGCTCTGTGTGTGCCCTGTGCGCTGTCATACGAATGATTCAGGTAGACAACACAGGGAATATACATACAAAAACAAACTAAGAAAACCAAAAACCACGTAGAAATCTACCATGGAGTAGATATCTTCTTGTTATATAAGGCACATTTTTAAAGTTCCTTATGTTTATATTTTAACGCTGAACATTATCTATGCAGGTAGGTATATTTTATAAGTTTAAATTAATTGGTTATGGAGTTTGGCTGCCACAATGTTTTTTACCAAAATGGCGTATTTTGTTAAGTCGACGCGGATACGACAGCGACGTAGTTAGTAGTATTGACTGCGTTTATATGTAGAAAGTAAATCTTAATATAATCACAAAATTTAACACTCACATTTTGTTGTAAGTACCTACCAAATGTTTCTGAAATACTTAATGTTATGCGACACCTATTAGCCAAATATACTTAACGGCCTTTACTTTTTTTTTATTTTTACTATAAATTAACGAAGTAATTGGGTTTTTCCATAGGACTACTCGGAGTACGGATTGGCGAAATGTGGGTTTAATATAAGTACACCTCTACCCAACCTTTCGGGGATTATATGCGTGGATGATATGTGTGTGTTGTGTGTGGTATTTTCTTTTAAACCAATTCTTATTTTGTTTGTGTTTTTCTTATGTCTGTTCTAATGTTTGCTTATGTTCTGGGTTCGATTCCCAGATCGGGCAAAGTGTTATTGGGTTTTTATATCTAGAATTTCTCAGTAGCAGCCCGGAGTCTGGATTTGTGCCCGATTGATGGCAATAGGCTCCCTATTATATGGGACTTAAAAACATAACTGGCGAAATGTGGGTGTACTATAGGTACACCTCTGCCTAACTCTTCTGGGATTACAGGTGTGATATTGTGTGTCTTATGTTTACTTGTAAGAAAAGCCTCTAGCTTGTTGTGCATAGTGCGCTCATGTTCTTGGAACATGTACAAAATAAAGTATTTGCAGCGTTTTTTTTAATGTATGATTTTTTACAGAATAGTCCCAATTCTGATGATATTTTTTTAATGGATTGGATATACCTCGAAGTTGGTCCCGTACAAAAAAATATATACGGTTGTGGTCGGAGGACCCCGTCAGGAACGAAGTTCCTTACGCTTTTTCTTCAACTCCGAATGTAATTGACTTCACTATCGGCTAAAGATAAAATTGAAAATTTCCTTCATCTTGGATTTTCATTTTAACCTCACTTCAGCGCTCTCGAAAACCATGAAAACGACAAATATTTTTTTTATTTATTAAATTAAACTTTCGCGCAGTCATCTTGGATATTCATTATTTCAATATATGATGGTGCACTTTTCGTTACCTGATGATTTCTAAGATTTTTCTAAAATTTCTCTCCTACCGTAAGCTGCATTAAACTTCGTTCCAAAAAAAACACCCCTAAGGGTAGTAAAATAGGAGTTGATTGATTTTGCACTACTGAATTTTCACTTGTGAACCGATTATATTGAAACGTGGATCACAAATGTAGTTCTGATGGCCACATAATAGAGGCCTGGAGTTGGTCTGATGATGGAGATGGAAGACAGTCGAGAGAGCTCGTCAACAGTCCGCATCAGCAACATCGTGTATGGCCTTATGTTATTTTAATCTTGATGCGAAGTTTAGACCTACTTATTGAGATACAACTAGAAAAACTGAAAGAACTTCGATACACGATAAAACATATTATTATGATGATCATAATAATATGATAAATTGATTTAATCACATATAAAACACGTTGTACAAACCAATACAATTACTTCGTAGTTTGGACTAGTTGATAGTGATTCTCTTGAGTGATGAAGTGCTTGTTACTTTTATCCGTCGCTATAGCAGGTAATTTTAGTCAATATTAGGTGTATCTATTCTATAAAGAAATATTTGAAGAGGGACATCTATATGTCGAACAAAAGCTATAGAAACGAAAACGATTTTTCAGGGCTGTAAGGGGCGACACTTGAAATAGTAATAAATCATAGCGCTAAAGTGTTCCCGGCGCAGATCCATTTTTTAAAGAGACACGATAATTTAAGTTACCTCGCAAAAAATGTGGAGGGAAATTTAGATATTGGAACCTAACTAATTTTAGTTATTTTTAAAATAGACTATAACTGGCCAGTCTCTCATAAATAAAAACTTTTTTTCGCAAAACTTTCTGAGTGGCCTGGTTTGTATCATTTTTTTAATACAGCCTGTATGACTATTTTAGAATCACTCCATAAGCAATGGTGTTCATAATATTAACAACAAGTACGCCACACTCTGTACACGGTTCTTAGTTCTTATTTACACACGTTTCAGTTGTACCTTACTAATGCGGTATTAGAGAGCAAATAAGGAAATTATAAATTGAGCAAAACGGTATATCTACATTATTTAAGCACATTACTATACAATAAACTGCACAACACATTAAACATCCATTCTTTGAACAAATTCCAATGCAAGCAAAAAATTGAAGAATATCTGCTCACCCTAAATTATGATGATTGTGAAGAATTACTCAAACTATAACATAAACAAATCAGGCACACACTCACACATACACACCCACACTCACCCACACATATCTATACTCACACTTACACAGATACAATCACCCAAACACACATCCGGTACACATAAATAGATACTCCCTATTTATTCATTTTAACTCCTTTTATTAAGTTTCCCGGTTTCTTATACTCAAAATTAATTGTATTAGTCTAATTAATTTTTTTTTTTTATAAAAGTGCACATTACTAATTTTTAAGTACTATCATAACATCCTTATTGGACGGATGGATGACCCCTGTAACAAAGGTTTTTCCCTAGCATAGGGGTCATTGATCATTTATTTTGTATAAGACTTTTTGCACGCTTACATTACGTGTCACCCTGTATCAGTGTACTTATTTTTTTTTACGTCAAATAAATTTTATTATTTATTTATTATTATAACATCATATTTATTCGGTAAAAGTTAAAGTTAAATGTTTTATTTCAGCCTGTGCTGCAAGCGTCCTCAAAGACCCTGTGGAGGGTTACAAGGAAGGTGACAGGTACTTCTACTTCCCGGGAGATGGCGACGATACTCTGCACCTTGTTGACGCTGAGGAGCCAGCAGATTTAGAATTAATTGAACAATTTACCAGCAATCCAGCGAATAACGCATATTGGCTCTTTGTGAGGTAAACAATGTTTAAGGCCGGGGGACCCCCGGTCAGGAACGAAGTACAAAATGAAAATTTTCGCTGCCGCCACCTTTGATTTTCATTTTGACCTGACTTTCCGCGAGAAAGAGAGAGATAGTATTATAATAATAGTAGAATACTATCTCTCTCTTTGTCTCTTCCTATTATATTTATTAAGAAGTCGCGTAACGCTTTATCGTTACGTGACGATTTCTAAAAAAAAAAAAAAATACTCCTGCAAGCTGCGTCAAAACACTTCGTTACAAAACTTACAAACAGACTTAATTTTACACGAATAACGTTTCATTTATATAAAAAGAGTCAGTTAGTAATATCTAACTTTTAACTAACATTATACGAGTAAATGCGAAAGTAAGTTTGTGTGTTTGTAACGCTTTCACGCCAAAACTGCAGAACGGATTTGGATGAAATTTGCCACACAGAGACCGTGAGACCATGTTAGGCTACTTTTCGTCCTGTATTGCAGATGAAGTCGCTAGTAAAACAGCTAGTGATTTTTAACACCGAAACAAATGTAATACCCACCTATGCACTTCAATATGAAATTATTTCGACGGAAAAGCGCGTTCTTGTAACAGATTTTTGTAATTATCTAATTTTCAGGGACTATCCTACTACCGCTCAAATCATTAAGTTTGGTGTTTAACGTTCCGTAGCAGAGTCAAACTTTGACTTTTCAAAGGATACCGTCATTCTCGCTCATGGGTGGAATGGTGATGGTGGAAACTTAATGAATAGGGAGCTGACTGAAGGTCCCTAACGTGAATTTATTAAACTAAACCAAATAAAAAAAGTACAGTAGTAATCTCTCGTGTCGACCCGAATCACTTGTAGCTCATGCTGCGACCATGGTTAAAATATATGCTATCCAGCAAGATATATCCAGCGAGGCTGACTGTCCAGACGTTTTTTTTTTACTAAGTCTATTTAAAAAAACCGAAACTTGTTTAAGTCATCTTCATAGCGATAGTATCCCGTATTGATTTGCGTTATTTCAAATAATGTAAGATTTATACTTTACATTTTGTTTCAGCTTTTCTCCAGAATGCCGATGTCAATGTCATTGTTCTCGATTGGAGAGCTCTCGCCAACAGATCTTACACAACCGCGAAAGCTGGAACTGCTGCAGTTGGCAGAGGACTTGGTCAATTTGTGGCTCGTTTCATTAGGACTGTCCTATGAAAGAGTACACCTAGTAGGTTTCAGTCTTGGTGGCCATCTAGTCGGAAGCGCTGGCAGGGAAACAGGAGGCTTGGTGAAGAGGATTACAGGTAACGATTTTTTTTAAAGTTTCTAACCGTACATACACCTGACACTTTTATATTTGAAACTTTTCATTACAATATCTTAAAATTAACTGACTGCCTCGTTGGTCTAGTGGTCGCAAGAGATACTGCTGAACATGAGGTCCTGGGTTCGATTCCCAGGTCGGGCAAAGTGTTATTGGGTTTTTCTATCTAGAATTTCTTCAGTAGCAGCCCGGAGTCTGGATTTGTGCCCGGTTGATGGCAATAAGCTCGCCCCCTATTATATGGGACTTAAGTATAACTGGCGAAATGTGGGTGTACTATAGGTACACCTCTGCCTCAACCATCTGGGATTACAGGCGTGAGGTTATGTTACGTTATCTTAAGATTAAATTTAATAAGAGTTATAATCAATTAAATTAATACATTAATTATGCTTCCAGCTTTGGACCCCGCTGGCCCTCTATGGGGTAGGGACAGTAACCGCGTGGTGGCTACTGATGCCCAGTACGTAGAAGTAATCCACACAAACACTGGTTTACTTGGATATACTGACCCTTGCGGTGATGCCGATTTCTACACCAACGGAGGTTCTGGAATGCCTGGGTGCTTCTTAAACTCATGCTCCCATGGTCGTGCCTACGAGTACATGGCCAGCTCCGTGAAGTATAACCACCTTCTCGCCAATGAATGCGCAAATCTTAGGGACGCTACTCGCAATAGATGCACTGGGGAACTTAACCCTATGGGTAACAGTGACTTATCTAAATCAAGGTGAGATAATCAAGTGATAGACTACATAAGTGTAGATTGAACGATGGTCCTAGTTTATCATTTGTGTTTACTTAAAAATAATCCAATAATGCATATGTAAGATGTCACGCCCCTTATGCCTGGAGGCTTTTATTTCTGTATTAATTATGTTGTTTTTTTCATTGTTTTTTTATTGGTTTCTGTTTTGGGTATATTGGCGTGGCTAGCTTAAATATGGCAGATAATTTAATATGTTTTTTTTTTGTGATTCGGTTTTTATTCTTTGATTACCTTATAATTATATAATTCTATGGTTTTCTAACTAAACAGACAGCTGTGCTGCTGGGGAGTTTGTTGCGCCACTTCTTCTTCCCAGCTAAAGCACTAGGAAGTGGTGAAGGGCAAGCGTTTTGGGGGACTATCTTATGTAATTTTGACGTTCGAAAAGTGCTGACTCTCAGCCTAGTTTGAATAAATGACTTTTGATTTTGTTTTTTTTTAATTTTTTTTTTGATAAAATAGCAATAAATTGACTACCTTACCTAGTCCATTTGGCTTTACAATTAGTATAGATAATAATTTAAAAATATCCATAGTTCCCGTACCCTAAGTGCGTAATACACAATCAATCGGAATCTGAATCGTTTTGAAACAGATTGCTAATCCATTGCTTCATTAGTTCTATAAAAAATCTGCTCAACAATGTAAATAACGCAATGGATGTGTTTGAACTGTCAAAATCAAACAGATTAGTCGTAATCGTTTACGAAAAAGTGTTACGCAATTAGGCTGCTGGAATATATACATATAGTTGAACTGATTCATCAATATCTGGTTACGATAAAACTAATCACACGAGGTTTTTAACGTAATTATATTTTTTACAAATCGGGTATATTCAGAGTGAACACAGACAGAATATACCCATACTAAATGGCATACTTATTTGCTCAAATAATCAATACTAGGTCAACTATTTCCATTTAAAGAAGGAAGTGAATTTGTATATAAGATATAACACAATAAAATGCTTATTATGACAATGTTTACTTGCCTGTTTGTATATTGTACCCAAAATTCATCTTGAAAATTGTATTACTATATACATTCTAATGTTTTATTCCTAATTATTATAATACTCGTATAAGAATAAGAATTCATATTGTGAATGCATTAAATTAACAATAATTTTCCTTAAAAATCTTTCTCTAAAATTAACGTTAATTATTGACAAGGTATCTTTGCAATATCTTAATAACGGTTGTTTTTTTAATTTTTCAAACTTTCAAAAATGTACATAATATCGATAAAAAAAACCTTATATTCGGTAGTACGGTACTTCTCCTCCAAGAAATAATGCTGCATCCAAATATTGATGACGTAAGTGTTCGTACATTTATGCATAATTTCACACCTACTAAGAATCATAACCCCATTTAAAAGGAACCCAAAATTCACGCTAATACCGAATAAAAAAAAGAAGTACGTTCACATAATATATTGGGATCAAATAAAGTTTTTGTGAAAGTACCCATTTTCTTGCTGACTATATACTTTTTTTTAAATCTGTGAATACTTTAAAACCCAATGAAATGGACGAGGATGGCTTGATATTTTGGTTGAGGGCAAGAAAGCTCGCGTCGCAACCACAACAAACGCGATACAAGCGCTGCAAGCGAGGACTTATGAGCTGCAGTGCTAACCGTCCTCCTGAATATTCCGTTTAGGAATAAGGTTAATTTATGTATGCTAGCCTTTGATGTATTTATGTTAAAGGGTCCTTGTAACCTGAATTATGATATATGTATACGATAGTATTATTGTGATACAACAGAGCCATCAACATGATGCAGAATTTCTAGAAGTTTTGTGTCTAGACGAGGTCATTGTGCCAAAATATGGAGCGACAATGGCACAACATTTGTTGGTGCCTCCAGAGATTTGCAACAATTGTCATCTATTCAGGCTACAATAGCAGAACAAGTCGAGGCCAACGGTGTGGCAGTTCATTCCATTACATAGTCCTAATTTTGGCGGACTTTGGGAAGCAGCGGTGAAATCTACAAAATATCATCTTAAACGGGTCATTGGTGATGCTACATTGACGTACGAGGAAATGAGCACACTCCTCAAACAAGTGGAAGCTTGTTTGAACTCCAATCCAACGTCCAATGAGTGTCCTTAACGTTACTGATCCTGGTGAACTGTTACCATTAACTCCTGGACATTTCCTAATCGGAGAGCCGATAGTAAATGTACCAGATGCTAAATATGAGAGCACAAACATCAGTTATTTGTCGCGGTGGCAATTAATTCAAAGGATGCTACAGTCATTTTGGAAGCGCTGGTCCCAAGAATATTTGTCCAACCTTATGAACCGGTACAAATGTTCTTCAAAAGTTCCTAAGCCAAAAATTTGAGACATTGTTTTTTAAAGAAGACGATTTGCCGCCAAGTCGTTGGCTGTTAGGTCGCATAATAGAGAAGCATCCCGGTGATTTTACGAGTAGTATCACCCGTGTAGTTATATTGCGCACAAAGACGTCTACTATTAAGAGGCCAACATCCATACTTTGTATTTTACCGGTTACAGATCAATGAATTTATTACATTTTCACTTTAGATCACCTTTTACAAACTTTTATTTATACAAAACATGTTTTACACATGTAAAGCTTTATTTTACACTGTTTACATTTTACTTAAACTATATTATTGTTAAGATATTTTTGATGTATATACACAATTAAATTATATATTTTCTACAACAGGGTTTTTAAACTTTCCTTGTACAACTGTTGAACTTTTATACTTTGCCATAATTGTTTTGGCAATCTAACTTAATGTTAGTAGTTTAAGTTTACCTTAATAAGTAAGTTTTTATCTAGTACAAATAGTGAACATTTTAGATCAAACCTATAATATATTCGGCATCAAATGTCAAAAATTGACGGCAGTGACAGCTCGTAGAAATTAATATGATAAAATTAAAATTAAATTAAATTAAATTAATATTAATTTATATTAATTAATTACACGCAAATTATTGCAATGGCGCAGGGTAAAATCTGTGATATCATTGTGGTTCACAAACTGCTCGCCTTTCTGCAGAATAAATTGGATGTGATGGATGAGCTCTCACTGGAGCAAATCTGCATGACCAGCTACAAGGAGTGTGAGATCCTGGAGGCTAAGAAGGTGCTTAGCGAGACCGCCAAGACCAACATCAGGCTTAGCACGAGAATACGTGGCAAGAGGGACTTGCAGGACATCTTCCGAGTGTTCAAAGAAACGGAGCCGGATGATGTTCCAACGTACGTAGCGAGGGACCTTTACAAGCTGCCGCCAGTGACGTTTGACCATGTAGACGTCACAAGACTTCTAAAGGATTCAAGACTGAAGTCGGACTCATCAACAAGAAGCTCGAGTCTTCAGAACGAACCGTTGCTGAGCTAAGGCAAGAAGTATCAGTGCTACGCAGTACTAACGCTGCGTCAGCAACACCGTCACCTTCGCGGAATGTGAACGTGCGTCGAGGCGCTGCGGCTCACATGTCGCCTGTCAGCGAAACTGGATCTGCGACGGACGATGCAACGCAAACGCGAATCATTGACCGCGATGTGCAAGCTGTTTGTGAAACAAATACGTCACAGGCTAAAAATACAACGCCAAAGACACAGCCGCGTAAGGAAACCTACGCGAAGAAGGCTTCACGCCGTTGCCAAAGTTCCCAGCTGTCCTCTGCTGGTGCGGCAGCGGTTGCTGAGACACAGAAGCGGAAACCGATGGCTGCCAAAACCAGTAAAGTGGATAAAGACGGCTTTACTCTGGTTGAGAGCAAAAGGGGTCGTTCGCGACGCAGCCGCAACAAACGCGGTACCGCTCCTGCAAGTGAGGATGTCCGCACTGCAGTGCCCACCATGCTCCTGTACATTTCCCGGTTGGACCCACAGACGTCGGGAGATAAGCTCCTCCAGTACATCATTAGGAGGAGCCAAGATCAAATCGGTGCCGAGGAACGGAAGTTGCTGAAGCTGACGCGGTTGGAGTCAACCAGGACTATAAATTTTAAGTCCTACGTCCTCCAGGTTCCAGCGATGCAGAAGGCTGTCTTCCTAAGCTCAGATTTTTGGCCGGCAGGAGTTGTGTACGGTTTTTTTATTTATAATTATGTATGTTAGGCTATAAGGTATTGATGTTATGGGTCTTTGTTGCCTGAATTAAATGATTTATTATTATTATGCCTTTTATTTATTTTTATCCTTATTTTGCTATATTTTTAAATATTTTTATAAAACAACTTAAAAAAAACATTTAAAAATATAAAAAATAGTGGTCCGCCGGTAGCGGGAGCAGGGTCCAAGCTACTGGTGGTTAGGGCTCCAGAGACAGGAACCTCCTCACAATGCGGGCCGTATCAAGGAGTACTGCCTTCTGAATCAGGCCCTTGATCCAACCGCCTAACGAAAGCCTCGAGAGATGTTGGTCGAGGCTTTTTGCCATCAGGCCATTGGCCGATACGACAATCGGCACAATGACAGCCGAATTATTATAAGGTCATCTTGTTGCTACAAATTCGGACCTATAATGTACATGTAAAAGGACATTCCATCAGTAATGTCGTTAGTGGGTGGTATGTTAATGATCATGCGTGATCAAAGGCCACTGATCAGGTCAACCCAATAAATGAGGGCGTCGAATTAGAGGGCGTCGAATTAGATCACGCTATGGTTTCGTTACCGCAATTTGACCCTCCCGACCCTTGCTCGAGCCAGCCCGCGCCGCTGAGCCTGTAGCTTTAAATTCGTCCTAAAATCAAATAAATCCTGATCCAGCTAGTCCCTTGCTGCCCTCTTCCAGCGACGCCCTGAGCCGAAGTCCGTACCCCACAGGGGGTGCCCTTAGCGTTGTCGCTTAGTTTTAGTTAGTATTTAAGTTTAAGTCCTGGCTGGAGGCCTTAATTTATTAGGGCACCACAGGCAAGTCCGCTTAAGCAGACGACAACCTTACAGGTTGACCTGCGAGATGCCATACACAAAAATAAAAAAAAGCAAATATAATTAAACGAGCTCATGAATCGCTTATGTAAGCGTTTCTTCGACTGTGGCATCAAACATTCAAACCCCCTGATTTCAGCAGCCGCCCAATATACTCCCTCCCGCATTAGTAGTATTCGCCGACCAAGGCATATCTTCTTAATAGCCCCCGATGACGCCACTACCCTCCTCCAGGAGAGTAGTAAGGCCACCAGCACCCTACATAAGCCCAAAATCCGTTCGCCGTCCTACCGTCCTTGCCGCCGAGGCCCGCCGCGACGCCCAAATCCACGCCCCTCCCGACCCTTGCTCGAGCCAGCCCGCGCCGCTGAGCCTGTAGCTTTAAATTCGTCCCAAAATCAAATAAATCCTGATCCAGCTAGTCTGCTGCCCTCTTCCAGCGACGCCCAAAGCCGAGATCCGTACCCCACAGGGGGTGCACTTAGCGTGTAGTCGCTTAGTTTTTAATTTAGTACATAAGTTTAAGTCCTGGCTGGTTCAACCTCATAGGTTGACCTGCGAGATGCCATACATAAAAATAAAAAAAGCATAATTAGCAACTATAGAACAGTATACTGTTTGTTAGTATTATATCCTCAACTCTACTAGTATTTAACATTAAGTACTGAAAACTATTTTCCCCGTTTTCGGCATTTAACATTGTGTCTTTAATAATCATGAAATGTCAAAGAGTAAATAAAATTAAATAAAAGTTAGGAAACAAAAAACAACATCCACTATGCAAAATTGGAGCAGGTGACAGGTCAGTCCCAAGCCTTTTTGTCCTCAATATAATCTATAAAGGTATAAAAAGCTTTCTGGCACATCTTATGTTTGAACGATATAAATTTATTAATACTTAGATCTTGAACGTGGATTGGAAGTTTATTAGAAAAGCCTATACATTGACATCTGAACGAGCAACCTATTTTCTTGAACCTTGCTGTAGGAACAATAAATTTGTGTTTGTTCCTAGTATTTATATTATGGATATCACTGCATTAAAAAAAGGGGCAAAAAAAAGTTTTTTTAAAATATACTGAGAAGGCACAGTCATTACCTTCATTTCCTTGAATTTTTGTCTGAGAGTGTGTCTCGGAATTAATTTGTAAATTGATCTAATAGCTCCTTTCTGCAAAACAAAGATAGTCTGAATGTCGGCGGCATTTCCCCACAACAGAATACTCCGCACAACATTAATATTCCGCACAACATTACACTATGAAAATAGCTAAATTGCACTAAACTACAAATGCGTCTTTTACAATATTTAGAAAAAATAGTACCTATCTATAAAAATTTATCTTTTGTCAAAAATACATGATTACCAACATAGTGTCCAGTAAATGGAATGAATTATTCTTATATGTCAAATTATGCAATGTCATACTCATTTCAGATGTGCAGTTGTTTTTTTCCTGTGGCAAACTTTGGCTGTATGGGAATGTGAACATTAGGTACATTTTTTTCATAAACAAAGGTTGCACAAAGATCTAAAAGATTGGAGTAATTCTCCTTTCTTCACATTACCCCTATTACCAACAAATATTAATAATATAGTGTCCTGGTTAAAATTGCATTTTTTTTTTTTCACTATGTCATACAAGGAACAACCAGGCATACAGTAGTTCATTATTGAGTTCCCCGGATATTTATTTGTCAACAATTGTTCTAGTTCCTTTCCAATTTCATCACAAAATAATACTATTTCTTTATTTACACTATGCTTAAGGAAATAGTTAGTAATTGATAATGGCAAACTGGCACAAGACTGCGGTATGTTGGTCTCACATATTGTCAATGAATGGTCCGGTGTGGGTTCAATAGATGGTGGTTGACATGTTCACATTTGTTCGTTTGTGAGATCACCAGCTCATTCATTGCCAATACATATTCCCTCATTTGATTTTCAGAGGCTGTATAGTTTATGATCATAGAAGTAGTAAGTCTTTCCTGTAGTTGTTCAAGTTCATGTAGGCGGCTCTACGTAGAGATCGTGAGATAGATGGCTCTGTGGCGATCCTTAACATTTATCTTACACAAAAATAAATATCTATCATAAATTATAATACACATATACATACATAACAACGCAAATAATTTTATCACCGTCGTACACAACGATACGGTACTGTGGAAGTGCGCCGCACACGAACTACGTCACGTGGTGACGTAGTTCGTGCGCATATGTGGGGACATTGTACTCAGCGCGCGTTCGTTCGTCCACCTTGGCTGACCTTTAGTCACCTTTACCTATATAATAAAAGTACTCTGTGCCTTTAGTCCGATCTCGCTGTCGCGACGCGAAGTGTACGTATGAATGTTTTAACGAATTTCTGACTTCCGTAAGTATAACATTGTAGCAGAGCGTGGTTCAAAGAAAGTGAAAGTACATACATAATTTGGTTTGAAAATTACCTACAAGAAACAACGTGAAAATGGCGGCGCGAAAAACGGCGACATGAGCTGTAAATGAATTAAAGCAGGCAGGTGCGGTCATTACGGAGCAAGGGAAACTTAATTATATAATAAAATCCCTGCCACAGAACTATAGTCATATCGGTGATTTGATAGATGTTCGACCAGAAAATGACAGAGCAGTTGATAATCTAAAAAGCAAAATCAAATTTAAAAGTGCGGAGGAAATATCAAACGAGGCATCAAATGACAGCTCAAATGCTTTTCAAGCAGAAGCCAAGCCATCATCACAATCAAATTTAAATTTCTTTAACTGTGTAAAACCTGGCCATTGCCGTACCCGTACTGAATACACACATAGAGGTCGAGGTCGAGGACATTCTGGAAGTAGAGGTCGTGGATATTTTGGAAGTAGAGGTCGTGGATCATTTAAAAATAGAAACTTTCATGGAGGACGAGGAAGTTATTGTAATGACCTACAAAGAAACTCTGATTATGAGCAATAGGGAAATAGTTTTCATACAACTATTGCTAATAATAGAACAACAAGTGAGACATAGATGACAGAGAAAGGTCAAATAAAATGGTTACTTGACAGCGGGTGTACAGACCATATTATTAATACTGATGAGTACTTTGAATCATGTGAGACATTAAAAAAAACTGTCAAAGTTAAAATTGGTGATGAAAGAATTTTAGAAAATAAAAAAGTTGGTAATATTAAAACATATTTGCCAGTTTATGGAAAACTAACAGAGGTAAAATTAACTTTTGTTTTGTGAAGGAAAAGGCCTTCATTTCCTTCACAAAACAAAAGTTATTTATTAATTTATTCAAGAATCACTTACAAAAATTCAGTTGTGTCTAATTGGAGATTGTCAAAAATATGTAATTCTTAGATAACCTTTCCAGGTTATAGCTGTTGCAATAAAACATGAAAGACTATATAATATGATAAGTTATGTCAATGGAGAAATGCTGAAAGCAAATGTGAGTAAAAGCGAATGCAAATGTGGGACTTGTCAATTTTAATAATTTGGAAAGAATGTGAAAAAAATAATCATTAGAAGGACTACCTAAAGAGACTGAATCAGAATATCTAAAGTGTGCCAATTTTTTTAAAAAACAAAATGCATAACTTAATTTTTCACAATAACTGAAGAAGCGCAGAGGATATAATACAGATTGTTCATACAGATTTGAATGGCCCACATCAAACAACAGGAAATCTTGTTGAACAATATTTTTTGAGTTTTATAGATGACTATAGCAAACTAGTCAAAGTTTATTGTATCCGAACAAAAGATGAAGTGTATGATTGCTTAGTACAGTATGTCAGTGAAGTACAAAATCTCACTGATGATAAAAGAATTGCAATGTGACAATGGTAAGGGAGAGCAAGAGTTTTTCAGTTTGCAATAGAGAATTGAATAATAATATAACCTTGTCCGCGATACGTACATGAACTTAATGGAACTGCGGAAAGGTATAACCGATGTTTAATGGATATGGGAAAATGGATATAGGACCAATATTTTCTTTTAACTTTTGCTTATCAAAAGCAAAATTTGAAAGAGAATATTGGTCAGAAATAATTAAAACAGCTGCATATCTTAAATACAGAACCTTGACTAAAACCATTGAAAAGAAAACTCCATATGAAATAATTTTCAGAAGAAATCCAACAGTTAAGTATCTGAAAATGTATGGTAGTAGAGTCTTTATACGAATTCCAGAAGAGAGAAGAAAATTTAAATGGGACAAAAAGGCAGAAACATGAAGCTTACTGGGATATAGTGATACTGGATAAAGAGTATTGATAAACGAAAAAGTAAAAATAGCTAGACTCTGTGATATTATAAAAGAACATGTAACGTTGTGTGGAGTTGAAGATGAGATGGATGAAAAGACAGAAGAAGAAAAAGAAGAAAATAAGAATACTATCGAATACCTGGAAGAGAATAATACAGATCAAGTAACTAGTAAAATTATATAAAAGTTGATGAAAACAAGGAAGAAGAAAAACTAAAAAGAAAAGTCAAGCCACCACTAAAATTTCATGATGAATTTAGCTATTTTGTATTAGTGTAAATTACTGCGATGCTATGACCCCAGAAAATTTTCAGCAGGCGATGACCTGTAAGGATTCAAATAAATGGAAGGCAGCCATGGATCGAAAGATGGTCAGCTTAGTGAAAAATAAAACATGGACACTCATTGACAAGCCACCTAAGACAAAAAGGTAATAGATGTGAAATGGATCTACAAAAGGAAGAGTGAAATTGAATACAAAGCTAGGTTAGTGTTAAGGGGATTCCAACAAACTGAGTGTGTTGATAATACTTATTCTCCTGTAGCTAAAATGCTTAGCTTCCCAGGAGGGATGCTAGATACGTAGAAGTGATCCACACAGACAATACAGTCCTTGGATATGCCAGCCGGTTAGGTCACGCTGACTTCTATCCTAATGGAGGGTCCAACATGCCCGGCTGCTCAGCTTTCGGATGTTCCCACGCCCGTGCCATCGTGTATAAGGCTAGTTTCGTGAAATACCAACGAATGCTAGATCTTGGAGTCTAATAACAACAGATGCAGAGGCAGCCTTAACCCTATGGGCAATAGCGAAATCAACAAGACACGATAAGGACAAAATCGTTCATACTATTTAGAAATTAAATATAACGGCAGCAAGATAAAGCATAAAACTATTATTCGTTTTCAGATGGTATATATTTAGAGGTAACACAAGACGGACATATACATTCTAAGTGAAGGAAAGACACTTTGAGATTCCCTTAGGCCCTATCGTACAAATAAATATAATTTAGTTAGTTATAATTTTTCTGTCTGTCTGTTTTCGTACCGTAAGTACATGTTTGGGAAGTTCGCTCGAGACACTTGTTTGCCACTACTTTCTGTAGAACAGACTCAGGCGTACGCTCACCACTGCATCTATTAGTTGACACCTACAATGGGCAGTTTGGCTCAACTGATATGAAGTTTCTCAGCAAGGCTATACTTACAATAGAAATTTTTGTACTATTTTAAGTAATCAGAACCCTAATAATTAAGTTATGTTTTCTTTTATTCTGTTTATTTTATAATGTTCTTTCTAACAACTAGTACATTTGTTTAGTAATCTGTGGATAACGTTGTGAGTAGTGTATTTGTTACCTCCATTATTAAGTTCTAACCTATGTTTACTTATAAATACACTGCTGTTTGCTGTCCCGAAGTAAATAAATAAATAAAATAATGTTACCAGTGGGCCGCTACATAATAATTTTGTTATATTTTTTGCTATATTTTTGTTGTTTAGAGCTGTACCACGTAAAGAGAAATTCGGAGCGAATGTGTATCGCTTGTTGTCCGGCCTTTTCACCTTTATTTCACTCTTTTTCGTGTTGTATTTGAGCCCATGAGTCACCGCGTAGGAATCTCAAAATTTCAGGAACCGAAGCTGATATTATTCACACACAGTTACTCGCACTCCATCTATATGACACAGGTGCTCATCGATCAGTCGGTTGACGTACAGATTGAAGAGCGTGGGGGAGGTCCAGCCCGTACCCCTCCGAGAGACCACCGGGCCATCTTACAAAATTCCTTTGATTACCAATTCATAAATAGTAGCACAATTTCCCCAGGTGGACATGTTTCATCCCTCAATTTACCCATAGAATATCGTACAATACAAGATCGAAATCTTTCGATATATAAAGGTAGCATGCACTGGGGTCTTTCTACTCGTGTAATATTGGACAGTCTGCTTGAGGCACATGATAGCACGCTCGGTGGAGAGCCCGGGCCTGAAGCCGAACTACGCGTCTTTTAGCGAGACGTGTTTATCCAGGTGCTGACCAAGCAGACTGTTCAGCACTTTAGCGACTACTGTGGCTGGAGAGATCGGTCCTTCACTGAACCTTCCTCAAGTAATGGGCTATCAGCTTATGCCCGCGACTTTGCCCGCGTGAAATTTCCGCGCCCACCGCGTCGCATCGCATCGCAAGCCTGCGCTATAACTTCTTTTTTTCTTAGCGTTTTTACCGATTTTTCTTTTTGCTCGGATCCTAAGGGGCTCTCAAATGCAAAAACAATTGTTCAAATCCGAATGGAAGATTAGAGATTAGCGCGTTAGACAAAACTCCGCAGCTATATTATATTATGTACATATATACTAGCGTCTGCCAGCGACTCCTAACCGTGACGCTGTACATCCCCTGCCCCCGTTGTTACTTCGTTTTCGCCTAACGTACTCTCTGACTTTATTTCTTTTTGCTCGGCTCCTTTTTTTTTTTTTTTTTGGGTTGGAAATCATCAAATGACTACTCCCGCTCAGGGTGGAGCGGGAGGGCGTGTCAGACTTTTACTGACTAAAACCCACCCGTGTTCCTTCAGTTGCCTGTGCCAGGGCCACGGTTTTCTCTTTAGAATAAAGAGAAAACCGTGGTCCTTACCGGACGGCGAGCTACCCTTGGCTCGCCGTCCGCAAGCCCGCGCCTACGGTGGCCGGGAATCTGCTTGCGATTCCCGACGCCCAGGGCGTCTCCTGCGGCGACTAGGGGCGTGAGGGCGCAAGGCTCTCTCCATCACGCGCTCCGCCTCCTCCTTTGCGAGCATTACTGCTTCGCAGAAGGAGGTGACGGCTTTCCATTCCCTCTCGCTCCGTACCATGGCCTGTACCAGGGCCGGACGCCAGAGATCGCAGCCGCCAATCACCTCCGCGAGGACACTGCGGTGCTCCACCCAAGCTGGGCATACCTCCACCGTATGCTCCACCGTGTCCTCCGGGCGAACACACAATGGTGACACCCGGGCGTTTCCTCCCGCCTTATGCGAAACAGGAACCTCCCGAAACATCCGTGTCCGGTGAGGACCTGTGTCAGGCGGAAAGTGAGGACGCCGTGGCGCCTCTCCAACCACTCGTCAAAGAGGGGACTTACCGCCGCTATTGTGGTGTGCCCTGCACTGGGTTGCGACAATCGCACCCTCCATGTCGCCATGAGATCCCGCCGGAGCTCTGTCCGCTGTACCGTGATTTCTCGCGGCAGCGGAGTTACACCCCGGCGTTTTGCCTCCTCGCGCCACTCCCATACGTGCGCGAGGGCTTTTGCCTCCAGATCCAATGGCGGCAATCCGGCAAGGAGGCTCGCCGCCTCGCATGAGACCGTGCGGTATCCCCGGACCAGCCGGATGGCCATGACCCTTTGGGACGCGTTCAACCGGCGGGCCGGTCGGCGCCCCAAAGAACGCGCCCACACCGGTGCCCCATAAAGGGCCATGGACCGCACGACTCCCGCGTAGAGCCTCCGGCAGGAGGCGTTTGGACCCCCTAGATTGGGCAGGAGCCAAACGTCGGAAATGCTCCACGACGTTCCACCGGCTGTCGAGGACGAGTCCCAGGTACTTCATCGCCGACTCGACGCCGATGTGAACCCCTCCCGCCGTTATCTGGGAACCCGACAGTGGCGCGTTCCGAGGACCATGAAAACACATGGCCTCGGACTTGTGCAGGGCCACTTCGAGTCCCAACTGCCGGATCCTTGTCGCAACCCCGAGTGTCGCTTGTTCGGCCGCCTCCTGGTGCGACCTCCCCTGTGCCAGGACCAGCGTGTCGTCAGCGTAGCACACCACGCTGACACCATTAGGGAGGTCGGCGCGCAGCACCCAGTCGTAACCGATATCCCACAGAAGCGGCCCCAGGACCGATCCCTGTGGGACACCGCACGACATCTCTCGCCGGTTCCACTCTCCCCGGTGACCGGGGTAGATGACGGCCCTGTCCGTCAAATAGGCCTCGACCACGCGACAGAGGTAGGTCGGCATCCGGTGATACCGCAATGCCTCCCTGATGCAACCCCAGGGCAGGGTGTTGAAGGCATTGGCGATGTCTAGAGACACCGCCAAGACGACCCCACCCCGGGCAACAGCATCCCCCGTCGTGAGGGCTCGCACGCGCATGATGGCGTCCACCGTAGAGCGCCCCCTGCGGAAACCAAACTGGCTCTCCGCCAAATCCGGCCCCACCCGCACCAGCCGCCCGACGAGGCGGTTTGCAATAACTTTTTCAAAGAGCTTGCCCACCTCGTCGAGCAGCACGATGGGCCGGTAAGCGGACGGAGAGTCCGCAGGGCGCCCCGGCTTCTTAATGAGGACCAGTTTCTCCGTCTTCCAGCGAAGTGGGAACTGGCCCTCCTCCAAGCATGCGCTTAGGAGCCCCATAAGTCGAGGCCCGAGAGCCTCCATGGCCAGAACCCAGGCTCTTCCAGGTAAGCCGTCGGGTCCTGGGGCGGTATTTTTGGCACTAAGCCTATGTACCGCCACTCTCAGCTCTACCTCGGTCAACTCCGAAGCCAAGCAAGCAAGTCATAGACGGGGGAGTATGCTCCCCCCGCGAAGGGAACAAAGTGCTCACCACCTCCTCCATGAGCTGGGGCCGGAGACTCTGCGTCAGTGGGGGAGCCCATGGGCGGAGTTATCCCGCACCATTTTGTAGGGGCGTCCCCACGGGTCCCGGTTCAGAGTCTCCAGCGACTCCTCGCGGGCCAGGGCCCTGGCCCGCAGGATCTCCGCTTGGAGGGCGGTCTTCGCCGCTCCGCTCTGTACCCCTCGTACAGCTCCGCCTGAATGGCTTCCGTATTCGGAGGGTGAATACGTAACCTGCGGTGCCTGGTGTACAGGTGTCGCGCAGCCACGCACGCCTTGCGCAAAGCCGTCAGCTCCGGCGACCACCAGCACACCTGGCGCCAAGCACGTCCGGGCTGGACCCAGGGCATTGCCACGTCACATATTTCGGACATGGCCTCCCGGAACCACTCCGCCTCGTCGTTGATGTCAGCAGGCCTGTCTGGTGGTGACACCCAGGGCTGCACGATCGAGACTTCCAGGAGGAGCTCCCGGTCCAGCTGCTTCAGCGCCCACCGCGGACCTGTCGGACCGGCGCGCTCGAGTTCTGGGCGGAGACGTCGAACCGGATGTACCGGTGGTCGGAATAGACCACCCCCTCCATGACGCGCCAGTCAATGACGTGCGGCGACAGAGTGGGGCTGGCGAACGAGATGTCCACCACTGATTCACCCCGCATACGCACACACGTTGGGACAGAACCCCGGCTTAGGACGACCAGGCCTGTCTCCAGAGCCCAGTCCTCCACCATCCTGCCCCGCGTGTCCGTGAGCCTGGAACTCCAAGCCAAGTTCTTGGCATTGAAGTCCCCGAGGACGAGCACGGGGAGGGAACGAAACCCGACGACGACGACTCTCAACTTCGCTAGGGAGTTGTGGAACTCGGCGAGAGTTCGGTTCGGAGGGAAGTACACCCCTACCACGACTCTGTCCCCGAACCGTGCTGCCACGCAACCCCGTCCCCTCTTGACGGCCTCGAGGGACAGGGTACCGGCGGCGGCCGACGAAATTAGGGCCACTGAGCCGCTCAGGTCCTCCACCCAGTCATCCCTGGGCGGGACAAAGTACGGCTCAGCGACCACGGCGATGTTAATCGACCACTGCGCCATGCTCTGGAGCACCAGATCCTGAGCAGAGGCGCAGTGGTTGATGTTCGCCTGGAGGAGGCGTAATGGGGCCATTACTGACACTCCATATCAGCCCCCTCCCGAACCTCCTGTGGAGGCCCTGCCACGATGGTTGCGGCGGCGACGACGGTGGAGTCGGCATTGGCGGCGGCAGTAGCGGCGGATGCAGCCTTGACGGCGGTGGCAGTGGGCTTTCCCCTGCCCCTGCCCCTGGCTTTGGCGGGTGGAGCGCAGACCTTACTCCCAACCCGGTTTTCGGCCGGCTTGCCAGCTGCCGCACATATAAAGCAGTGCGGCGCGGCATTGCACGAGCCGGCCTTGTGACCGGGCTGACCACAGCGGAAGCAGTGACCGCTGCGGTCCACCTCCGACGCGCATTGCACTCCCACGTGGTTGCCCACTTGGCAGCGGAAGCACCTCAGAGTTCCAGCAGTTTGACCTGCGCGGAGACCCAGCCCACCAGGACCCTTCGGCCCTCCCCGGCAATTTTTTGGGCCGCCGTTACAGGGCAGCTCACCGTAATGGATTGCATCCCCGTGAAGTCAGGACGAATGGTGCCTGCCCTTACCTGCTGGGCAGAGCACCCCCCCGTCCTAACAACGGCAGCCAGGACCTCTTCCTCCGTCACGGAGTCGTCCAGGCCCAGTATACGCATGTCAGCGCACTTGGTGGGCCTGGATACTCGGACCTCGTCCGCATTCAGGGACGACCTAAGCTTTTCAGCTAGAGCGTCTGCGGTCGGGCCGCTGCCCGCACCGGGGACCTCCAGCATCCGGGCCCCAGTCGCAGTGACCCTTAACCGAAGGCAATTGGTGACGCCGATCTCCTGGAGGTTCACCGCCGTCCTCGCCTTGCCGAGCACCTCGCGGTAGGTCATGCCCTTCTTTTCCGCTTCCGGCTGTAGTGTGATAACTACAGCTGCGGACTTCGGGGCACGGAGCCTAGCCGCGACGTTTCGCTCCTTGCGCCGCCGCCGCCTCTCTTTTCTTTTGGCCGCCCTTGCTGCCTTGCCCGCCTTCCCCTTCTCCCCGACCATTTGCCATTCGGCGTCGGTCGGAGGAGATTTAGAAGGCGGTTTGGAAGACGGGGGCGGCCGTCTCGCCGTCAGGGCTGGGGCTCTATCCGTCTGCACAGACACCGATTTCGCCGCTTTGGGTCTGCCCCGAGGACCTTGGTTTGGCAGCGGTGGCAGCATACGATGCCACCTTTCGCTGGACCGAAGCCGGCTGGCTCGCCGCTAGCGGGGGGCGCAGGACAATGGCGTCCAGAGCGAAAAACCTACTATGGAAGGCAGCCACCTCCTGCCGCACCAGGGTTAGAACCCGGTCCTCGGCTGGCACGGGCTGGCCTTGCCCAAGCGCCCTTCTTTGTGGCAACTCCCGATGGTCGGCTCCTTGGACCTTAGCCAGGTTGCCCGGAGCTCCTCGTTCTCCTTTCGGAGAAGCTCCATGGCGGTATTCAGGCGGGCGACCTCCGCCCGCATCTCAGAGATACCGTCCTGTGGAGGCCCGAAATGAATTGCCTCCGCTGCCTCCACAATGGAGGCCGTGGCTGCGGATATGGCCGTGTCTTTAGAGGACTGAACCCTCTTCAAGGCCACACCCTTGATCGCGGCAACCACGACCTCCGCAAACCTAGCCGATCCCTCCGATTTGGAGCCGCCAGCAGCATCCGGCTCACCACCTGACGACTCTGAACGAGCCGCAATGCGGCTGGCCACTTCAGAACGGCGACACTTCGCAGCGAGCCTCCCGGCTTGCTGGGCTGGCTCTGCTGGACTTGCTCTGCCTGGCTCTCTGTCCCCCTTAGTGGTGTGCCCTCCGCCTCTTCCTCGGACCCCACCCCGCCGACCGATTTTTCGGGCCGAGGCCATCCCGCCATCCGAGAGTGACCCCTGGCCATCCCTCGGTTTGGGCCGCTTCAGTAAGAACCTCTTGTTCTTCCCAGCAGCCCCCACCACTTCGCGCTCCGGGCTCTTAAAGGAGCCCTCTGCGCCAGATGCAGCATCGGACTCCGACCGCGCATCACTCCCCTCCTTCTCACGACTCTTCCTCTCCTCGTCCTCGGATGACCGAGAGCGCGATGAGCCTCCTTGGCTCGGCTGACATTTGTTGCCCCCCCCCCCAGAATACGAATGGGGGCTTGACGTTCCCAAAGGGAACGTGGCGGATTCTCCGGCTGCTGAGCAGCCGGTACCGCCCTGGGGTAGTTTTTTCTCATTTGTCTGTTCCATTTTTGTTTTTTTCCCTTTGAAGGGTGTGGTCCCTTTTGTCCCCTGTTAACCCTCCCCAGCGCTAGTGACCGTATTCCCTCCGGCCATTCATCCCCTCGGCACGCTCGACCTTGGGATTGAGGTAATTTTTTATAGAGGTTGTCTTCCTCTCCCCTCCCCACTCGACGCCCACAAAACTCACCCTCTGCAAACAGAGGGGGTGTGGACGGAGATAGCCACCAGACCTATCCCGACGAGGGACCGGCCGCCCCAACCCTGGCCCGGTTCCCTTCATCGACCATTATAAATGATCGATGATTGATGGATGGAACCATGACCCTTCCCCGTTTGTTGAAGATTGGCCGCCCACCCCAACTGTCCACCAAAAGCAGGTGGACAGTTGGAGCTGACGTTGCCCAGGGTGCGCCGCGTGGAGGCTCTTCAACATGCGACCCCTTTGCTCGGCTCCTAAGGGTCGCGTTAACTTATTATCACGCTACGTGATAATAAGTTAGCGCGTTCAAACAAACAAAATCTATGGATATAGATAAGATAGATACAAATTCATCTTTAGTTTGGATTAAAAAAACTTTGTGTCTTTATCAAGATAAAGATCTTAGAAAATAATCTTAAAAATTCCTATATAAATATCTAATTTAAAAACAATCGAATCATAATTATTTGGCCACATAGTGCTACTCTTGTGAGTCATGAAGTGCTTGTTACTTTTATTCGTCGTTATAGCAGGTAAGAACTAGTCTAGGTGTATCTACTTATATGACGTATTGTGCTCTGTTAAAAGTTTTCTAGCAACTGACAAGAGGAAAAAATGCTCTGTAATAATAAATTCTGTTACTAACCAACAGTCTTTGTTAATATTTGTTACTACCTACATATGTTATTGCTTCTGAGATTCTTAGAGATCTCAAAGTTGCAAACACTATGTGCTTGAAGCGCTCTGCTGCCCTCAATCATAGCCACAATATAACTTGCAGTACCTATGTATTTCTGAAATATAGGTAGGATAGAAAGGGCCTACTTCGAAGTTAAAATCACTGGCCACTTTCTGACACGCAACTTCTATCTAGCAAATACCGTAATAAATGTGAAAAAAAAATCGTCTCTCATTCACAGCTTGTGCTGCAAGCGTCCTCAGAGACCCTGTTCAGGGTTACAAAAAAGGTGACAGGTACTTCTACTTCCCGGGAGATGGCGACAATACCTTGCACCTTGTAGATGCTGAGGAGCCAGCAGATCTAGCATTTATTGAAGAATATACCAGAAATCCGGAAAATAACGGATATTTCCTTTATACCAGGTACATTTGTTACAACATTTAACATTGAAAAGATTTTCCCTATCTTTTTTTCCATTTTTATTTGGCTTAGATTCCAAATAAAATATTTGTTAAAGTAAGCATTTAGCTCTACTAAAAAAAAATACATAGTGACTCCTGATTACAAATATTTGGTGTTTAATTTTCAGGGCTAATCCCAATTCAGCTCAAGTCTTAGTGCATGGTCATTCTGGTTCCGTGTCAAACTCGAACTTTAGTTTCTCGAAAATCACCGTAATCCTCGCTCATGGGTGGAATGGTAGCGGCGGAAACACCATGAATAGATTGCTCGTTGAAGGTAACATTTAATACTACGTAATGTTATTTGTAAAACTTATCCTCCTGATTCCAGTAACATTAATAACACTGTTAAAAAGCTGTTACATTTACATCATAACCACCAGCACACATCAGAAACCTATTAAAAACGTGGATATGTTCTTTATTAATTGTTTCAGCTTTTCTCCAGAATGCTGATGTCAACGTGATAGTTCTCGATTGGAGTGCTCTAGCCAACAGATCTTACACTACGGCAAAAGGCGGTGTCGCCGAAGTTGGTAGAGGACTTGGTCAATTTGTGAACTGGCTAGCTGGATTAGGAGTGTCATACAACAGAGTGCACTTAGTAGGTTTCAGTCTTGGTGGTCATCTAGTTGGAAATGCTGGCAGGGAAACGGGATCCAGGATCCAAAGAATCACAGGTAAAGCTTCATTATAAACTCTTGTCATGATTTAAACAAATATGAAGATCAAAGTGAAGTTACTGTAACTATGACTGTTCTGTTCTAGCTTTGGACCCTGCTGGTCCCCTATGGAGTTCAGACCGCAACCGCTTAGTGCGGACTGATGCTCGATTCGTAGAAGTGATCCACACTGATACTACAGTTCTTGGATACAGCGACCTCTGCGGTGACGCTGACTTTTACCCTAATGGAGGTTCCAATATGCCTGGGTGCTTGATAAATACTTGTTCCCACAGCCGTGCCTACGAGTATATGGCTAGTACCGTGAAACACAACCATCTTCTGGCCAATGAATGCGCAAGTCTCAGGGATGCTACTCGTAACAGATGCACAGGCACCCTCAACCCTATGGGAAATAGCGATATCAACAAGTCAAGGTAAGACTAGACTAAAATGAATAGTAGATTTTTTTGACACCAGCACAAGTATGAATCTTTCGCCAACTATGAACACAGTCTAAAGTAATTGTTTTTTTTTTTACAGAGCTGGTATATTTAGAGTCAACACAGCAAGGAAATATCCATACTGAGTTGGACCAAAGGCATGATTAATTAAAATTATCTTTGAAAAATAATATTAATGTCGTCTAAAAATTATGTACGCTTTAATTATCAGATATTTCGTTTCTAACATTTTATCCATACATGACAGTAAAAATTATAAACATTTTTATTCTTTTTGTTCGACACAAGCTTGGTCATCCTCTTTAAAATAACTAATAACGGGTAATATTTGGGTTTCATATAAATAAAACACACTGAAATATCTCTTACTGTTTTATGACTAAGATAGTTATGCCATGGCAACCCGTAGTTTTTCCCATATTCTTTTAGCTTCACTTAAGCCCTCCTAAATTCACAATATACATATATCACATACCTACTTTCATTTATAATAAATTTAACTTTATATAATAAATAATTTAATAAATTTAAAAACAATTATAAATTATGTATAATAAATACATAATTTATAATTGTAATAATAAATTATGATCTATTTTTATTATTAGATATTTATTATTATGATTTTGTTTCTTCTTCCCCTTCAGTTTTCCTTATTTATAAGTGTCCCTTATATATTAAGAAGATATCTCGTAATCCTGTTCTTCATTTAATAAATTTCACACCTTCATTCATTTCTGAATATTTTTTAATTGTATTTGATTTATCTGTAACAAAGGTAATTCTTGAAATACTACTATACTTAGGAACTTTGGAACTCATTAATGCCTGAACCAAGTCTAAACAGACTGCAGGAGCAGGTACTTACACTGCATTGAACGTCTACTATGGTCCACTGGTTGTATAGATCAGACTTAGGAACTTATAAAATTGCTTTTGGCCTGGATACGTTCTGATTTACCACAAATACTTAAAAAATATTGATATTTTCTCTACCAGTTTTGTCCCAGTGCTGGACAAATGGTCTTCCCATAGTCTCCCACTCTTTTCCCGTTTTGAATATTGGTTTAGGTCAAGAAAATATGTTGTAAGACCAAATGGAGAATATTCATTTATAAATATTGTAATAATAACTAGCGGAAAATATCAACGCATTGATCAAAAAGATAAAACAATGCGCCGAACAATAAATACTATAATTACTATGACGTCCGAACTAATCGATTATTAATCTAAATCACCGTGGTGTGCCACTGTGATTTAGATAAGTAGTTAGGTATTTAGGATTTTTATCAAGATCACGTACCCAAGTAACTAGGTACTAACCGTCTTATTCATAATAAAGTCATTCGCATAGTATTGTGTCAAGTTAAAATAAAGTTTGACAGAAAGGGACAAAACAGTTCGATGGCTAAAATAGGTTTCCTAAGCGAATGTCTTCATTATGAATAAGACGGTAAGTATGTAAGTAATATAATTAAGTAATAAAGTACCTAAAGTTAATCTCAGGAATCCTGAGAAATACTTTAGGTAAAAATGAGAACAGAAATATTTCGTTGTCCGATTTTTTTCCATTTGATGCGCTTGCATATTTTTGGGTAACTGATCATAATCATAATGGAATAAGACAAAGTACTAATTTCCACAGAAACCTGAAACAATTCTGAAAGCACACCCTAGCCTATTACAAATAGGTGATTGGTGATCCACCCGCTCAGGGTCGGGTCGATGATGTGTCGGTTTTGTGAGGTTTTGTCAAAGGCGCCCTCGATATCAATGAAGACGGCTAGTGCTGAGCATTTGTGATCCACCGCGCATTCAATTTTGGATACTACGCTATGTAACGCAGATTCCGTTGACCTGCCTGTGGAGTACGCATGCTGTTGTTTGTGAAGTGGTTTTGCCTGAAGAGGTCCGTCACGAATGTATATATCACAGAGTCTCTCGAGGGTTTTCAGTAAGAAAGATGTGAGGCTTATGGGCCTGTAGGCCTTGGGTTGCGTGTAGTCGGATTAAAATTAAATTAATTTAATTTAAACGTTCAAATTCAAGTCACCATCTCATCACAGCGACAATCAGTGTCAATAACTTGCCAAAAATGTATGTAAATTGGAAATTGCCTCTCTGATATTTCCTCTCTGATATTTCCTCTCTGATATTTCCTCTCTGATATTTCGCTCCTAGGGGTATTTTGTAAAGGAAGGGTGAGTTGCTAATCTCTTCGGAAGAGGCTATTATATTATTATTCTTCGTTTCTTCGTTTCAACTTCGTTTTATCACTAATATACTCTAGCCTCGTCCTCGAGATTAGAATAGAATACAATACTCTTTATGATGAACACACATTGCTTGTGTGCATTGTACACTGATCTTGAGAGATTATAGTAAGTTTGAGAAATAGAAGAATGTCAATTTTACCTTATCTTTCTCCAACCACTTCCGTATGAAAGGAGCAAACAAGCGATGATCGTGGTGCACCTTAGAGGTTCGCCTCAGGTTTACGATGCAGGCGATGCCGATCGTCACCATACATCCAAACGCAGTGAACCACATGAACGAGATCCGGTATAAGTATGGCACTTTACTGAAACATCATGGTGGACTTTCAATGTTGTCTCAAATTACCACATAATAAAATACCAACAACTTAAAAACGTACTAACTCAAAATAATTTTAACGTATATGCCTAAAACTAACACGTAATGCCTAAAACTAACACCTATGCAAAAAATAACAGTGTAAACTAACAAAGAAAAGGTTCTAAACGAATACAGCTATTTATGTATCTTGATCCTTATAGAAATGTAGGTAAGTATCTAAGTTTGTATTCAGACATTTTCATTATTTCTAAGAGAAAGTCAACTCTAAACTAAACACAAACCTTTCTGGGTCAATTTCATTAGGTACAAGTGGATCGAAGTCATAAGTACAGTTTTGCGTGAACCTCTGTTTCTCATTGGACGGCATCAGTCCCCTCGCCTGAGCTAGTTGCGACTGCGCAGCGATCCACCACGCTGATGCCAATCCTATAATGCCTCCGCTTAGTGCACTCTAAAATTACAGAATCTTAATAATTTGGAACAAATGTTCATAATGTTCTAGAAAGAAGGAGACCCTCAAATAATAAAATTAAAAAAAACTAGGTAGGTAAGCGAAGTTTTATTTTCACACACAAATGAAAAATTAATTAAATTGTTACGTAATCAACTCACTTTAGTCTTCATTTAGGTTTATTCATGCTTTTGTTTCAGTTTCCTTCCGGAACTGTTTTTCGTGCACTAACAATTCAAGCAAAAACGAAAATTATAATGAGAATACGTGTTAAATGAAATGTCGTGAAAGTTGAGATAAGTGTGTAAGTAAATAATATAAAACCACTAACCGTAGAATCAATGAAGGGCAAGAAGATTCCCATGAGGAACACTCCAGCCAGAGGTCCCATCGACGCCGAAGACAGGCTCATTGTCAGCTGTAGAACTGATCCCAGCATTTCTACCACATACACTAAACCTGGAAATAATTCATTCGTGTACGTGTGATATCGAAGGAAGCAGGCTTCGAAGAAAGCAAATTTAATATCTCAAAAGAAAATCAATTCAGGATTAACCGTTTTAAGTTGAAATCAAGTTATTTCAAAAGCTTCTTACAAAGATATAAAACAGATAGACGCGTTTATCCAAATAAAAATGGTCGTCGGTCCAAAATAAAAACAATATTGTAACTTTATGGGGTTTATTTATAAACGTTGCTTAAAACGTTGAAACGAATGATTGGAAACAGTATTGGCGTTTTAACGTCTCTAAACTTTATCAAGCAACGTTTATGAAGGAGACATAGTTTAATTTAGGCTGCTGATGGCAAAACGAATAATTATAGGAATTTATATGTATTTAGATAGAAAACAGATACATACCGACACAAATGACTCCAAGAACAACCACCACAGACCTAATCATAATTTGCGTTTGACTGTGTGTCAACTCTTTGAAGAATGGCTTCCAGAAGTCTTCCAACACAACTGCAGCCATCGAGTTTAAACCAGTAGAGAGGGAACTGAAAGAAAGCTTGCCGTTTAAAAAAAGTAGTACCAAAAAACGAGTGTTTTGTTGCAATGTTTTTGTTTAAAACTTAAGGCAGCTTGAAATTTTTGCAAATCTATATGCTTTGTGCACTACTACCTCACCCAGTGAAATAAAAAAATCGTAGCAAAATTAAAAATTGACTATGAGATGGCAACATATATTATTATGTGCATTGTGCATAGAAACCGACAGAAAATTAAGCAGATTCGACAAATTAAACTTGCAGATGATAAAACCTCAACAGCCATTTATTTTTAAAGAATATTTAGACACAATCCCGATTTACTAAATACTTTTTTACTTTTTAGAGGACTTACCTAAGCGAAGCACTGAAAACTCCAGCCACAAATATCCCAGGCATACCAGGCCAGTCCCCTAACACATCCATGACCAATAGAGGCAGTAGCTGGTCCTTAGCTAAAGCGAGCCGGGAATCCAGGGGATCACAGTCGTGGTATTTAGCGTACGCCAACAAACCACTGTACCCGCATATTAGAATTATGAATACGACCCCGCCTAGAAAACCCCAGATAGCCCTGAAAAATTAAAATTAAAAGTTGCACATGAAACTTTTTCTTCTGAATTAATTAGATAGCTAATCGCAAATCGGTTATCGTAGCAAATCGCAATAAGTAAACCGGATGCTACAAATTGCTATTAAAAAATGAAAAAAAATGAAGTTTTCTAGGAAAACTAGGGGATGGCATTGAAAATGTAAATGACTTAATTTTGGGTATCATAGAAATAGGTAAATCAGACTAGAAACCTGCTAAATAAAAATATATGAGTCAATATCTCGCTAAAGCTATGAGAAAGTGCTAAAACTCACCCAAAGGGCAATAGAGAGGGCTATACTTGGAGTTTCACTCCGTAACCGAATCAGAAATGAAGAGATCCACAGGAGAATCAAAGTAAATGACATAGCCCGAAGAATTGGAAAACTTATGTGGCAGTGGGCAGGGCACATTGCTCGCAGAACAGATTCACAGTTCTGAAGCGTCGTACCGGAAGACGTAGCGTTGGAAGGCCTCCCTCACAGTGGAGTGATGACCTAGTTAAAGCCGCAGGAATCCGCTGCATTCGGGAAGCACAGAACTGGTCGAAGTGGTGGGGCTTGGAGGAGGCCTATGTTCAGAAGTGGATGGCCTTCGGCTGAAATGATGATGATGATGATGAAAACTTGGAAGGAAACTATTAGTAGAATTCCTTGTGCCGCAAAGCCTGTTCGTCTACTAAGGTTTCTAATCCCTCTCTTCCTACCGACTTCTGTCCAATTTCTATGCTTCCCTTCTTATCCAAGTGTTCGAGGCCTGTCACACAAACAATTCTCCAACTTTATTCGTAGTAACGCAATTATAAGTCCTCTTAAATCTGGGCTTAGGCCTGGGCACAGCACTGTTTCCGGCCTTCTTAAAGTGACTGGCGATATAAGGGCAAGACTGGAAGACACCAAAGCTACTGCTGTAGTGATGGTTGATTTCTCGAATGCGTTTAATACACACGACATCCTGTCACCCATTCTGTCATATATAATGGTCTCTCCTGAAGCACTGGAATGGTTCTCCTCTTACCTTCAGGAACGTTAGCAGTTCTTTCATGATGGGGATTCTTCTACTTGCTGATGTGATTTGGAAACTGGCGTTCCTCAGGGCGGTATACTTTCTCCTCTTCTGTTTTCTATTTTTATTTATCTTACAACTTCCGAACTTCAGTGTGCGTATCATCTGTGTGCCGATTGACTGACAGTTATATTGTCAAGGGAAGGTTGATGAATTACCAGAGGCTATCGACAAACTAAATAGGGACTTGGTAGCCATAAAAACTTGGGCTGATAGATTTGGTGTAGCTGTAAACCCTACGAAGGGTCACAGTTCAGTTCTCGTACTATTAGCAAGGTGGATAGTACAACTTTGCCACCAGTACTCTTCAATGGTATGATCGTTCCTTTTAGCACTGACGTGAAGGACCTAGGCTTGCACATTAATAGTACCCTGAACTGGCGTACTCAAGTCGTCCGGGTAAGCCAGAAGGTTACTGGGACGTTGCGGGCTCTGTACCGATTGAAAAATTTATTACCATCGACTACGAAGAAAATGCTTGTGCAGTCCTTAATTTTCCCTATCATCGATTAAGGTGGTGCTACTATGACATGAATGCATATCTCCTCGACAAACTTGACCGTCTTCTCAATGACTGCATTCGATTCGTTTTCAATCTGCGTAAATATGAACATGTCTCTACACATCGGTCGCTTCTAAAGTGGTTGCCATACGTCGGCGCAGCATTTGTCTTATTTGATTTTAGTATATTAATATATTTATGTACATTTATTTGTGATTATATTTAAATTTAATTAACTATATAATATTTACATGTATTATATTTATAGTTTTAATAGGTTTATGCGTAGCTACATATTTAAAAAATTTATTCCCAATGTTTTTCTATAATTTGCACCTACCACTGTTTGTCTCTGCATCACCCAAAGGTTGACAGGTAGAAAATGCCTATGCCATTAGTTCCGCCTCTGTACAATCGTGTGCGTGAAGTATGCAATAAATAAATATATAAATAAACTACAGTTTTCTTTGTCAAACAAAAATACAACAATAATTTCAACAAACTAACCTTTTCGAGGATTTCAGTTCGGACAAGGCCAGGAACCTTTGCATCATAGATTGATTCACAGCTACGTTGCCGATCCAGTAGAATGTAGAGCCGATAGATACAGACCAAATCGTATGTCGTACGGTGAGGTCTGGGCTCACACTGAAATTAGCATAATGTACGCATGACGCGACTACAAATAGTAAATGAAAAATTTGTGAATAGTTGTGTGATTTTTTTGACATCTACTTCGGATAGTAATATACACAGACGGACGACAAACGTCCTTTTCAAAATACCTTTCACAAAAGTTTGTACTATTACCACGAATATGCTTGAGTATCGTTAAAAAAACATTGCGTATATTGGCCTCATTCCCTGATAGTATATTTTAATTCCTAGAAGAAGCATTAACAAATTAGGTAGAAAAAATGATTACGGTGGTAATTCCAGTCGTCCTGTATTCCAATTTTCTCGGAACACCTCTTTAAACCCACCAGCGATGATGGTACCTTTAACTACCACAATAATCATAGCTCCTATCATCACTATTGTTTGAATTACATCAGTCCATACTACGGCTTTCAAGCCACCCTGAAAAGAAGAAGAATAGTATAAATGTGGCCACTGTAGAAAATTATGGCCAAGTTTTACAGTTTCCGGATAAGTCCTTATAAAATCGGTTGTATATGAGTGTTTTTATCTGATAGGTTTCTAAAACCTAAGCTAGTAGCCTTAGCTAGTAGCCTAAGCTAGTAGCCTAAGCTAGCAGCTAAAACATTAGTTAACGGTGCAAAATGTATGGTTAAGCGGTACATTTATACACATTTTTTGACGTTTAAAACTTTAAAGTTTCTGGACACTGTGAACCATGTCGCTACCGTTATATTATTTAACTAGATACTCACCAAAGATGTATAGAATATGCAAACAATGCATACTATCGAGGTAGTAATATGAATATTGACCCCAGTAACTGCAAAACAAAGCTGAACTTTACAAGTGCTGTACTACACAGTTATGTACTATACCCGGCCGTAAATATGGCACATAGAGTAATAGACAAATTTAGGCTTTATATGCTATAAATACTCATACTATATAACATTTGTGTGGAGTATGTCCGTCTTTTTTTTTCAAAACAAGGTGTGCAACATTTAACGCCCGACGTGTACTGTGTATAGTAGGACCAAATTACCAATACATACTGCCAACTACTTTACCTTGATTAAACGCTAAAGCTGGTACATAAATTACGATCGGCAGCCACGCCATCTGAAAAGTTATTTTATTATTGAAATAAATTACCAACATTTAACTACATATAATAAGATTGTACAGCATTTAAATTTGTATGACTACGTACCAAATAAACACTGAAAAGCACGGATCCGAAAAGTCTCATACGTTTATCATAGCGGAGTTCTAAGTACTGAAACAGGAAATTAAAGTTACATCGTGAATCCCTACTCATTTATTTCGTCACTGTATCATCTCATCTTATACTTTTACCTATTGAGATGATATAAAAATCAACAACTTTACGTAGATAAAAAGAACTTTTGAGAGAAAAAATGAAAACCCATAGCAATCCGTGAAGATAAAATTTCCAAACAAATGAGATATTCAAAATTTCACACATATCCATGACATTTCCCGTATTTAATTAATTACTATTTACACCTAATTCCCTAATTCAAACAAAAGTGAAATATTTTTCATTTTGTCGCCTTCGAAGACATTGTTTTATTTTAATCTAATAAGTACTCGTACCTACTGCCATTATTACAATATTACCTCTAAAGAAAAGGTTTTATTACAATTACCTAGTCAATTGTTTCTTTTTTCTTAAGTAGGAATAGTAGATTGTATCATAAGGGAGCAAAATAATATTTTTACGGCGAAGGCGCTTTTTGAATCCAGAGCGAAGTGAGGGATTCTAGAGTAGAATCCTCAAGGCAGCGATGGATTCAAAGTACGTCGCCCGAGTAAAAAATACATTTTGCGTCCGAGTGATACATTCTACTTTTAATCACCCACATGAGAAAATAAAAGGCGCCCCATATTTTATTGTAATATTATTATTTAATAAAACAAAGAGTAACAACTAAATTGAAATGAAATATTATTTAATAATAAAACAACTAAAAACTTATATTTACATTTGAGACATTTTCGCAATTATGTTTTTTTTTTCCAGTTTTATTACGAATAGAGATTGTTGTAGATTTGATATTCTGCGTATTGGAAATAATGCCCGAATCTGGCTCATTATGAGAAAAATGTGACGGTGAATCTCGTTGTTTGGATGTAGATGGGCGCGGCGACAGTGGCATGGATGGAATAATTGAAGGTTGCAATTTAATGTTTTCCACGATGCGTTCACATGTTTTCGCCTTGTTCTCAATGGAATCTTCTATACCCCTCTGCTGCAGCACTCGACTTGCATCATCCAAATCGCTTGAGAACAGTTAAGTCTGCTCCAGAATTTGCCAAAAGAGTAGCAGAAGTACGACGAAAACAATGTCCTGTATACAGCTTGATATCTGGTAACTTCAAATAAGTAGCGATTTCTTGTGGCATGTTGGAAATTTAATTTTTTCGCATAACTTGTTTGAAGCACATGCCAATTTTGATAACGGATGAAAAAACGATTGGTCTTCATATCAGCAGGACGCAGGTCCAGGTATTTCTGTACAATAGTTTTGTGTTCTCAACGGATAACGTAGGATCGGTCAATCTTTGTTTTTGTGTCTGTCAGCTTTACTAACAGTCAATTATCCGAGTGATTTTTGACATCATCAACAGGAAAACACTTTGAATTTTTTAGGTTTAAATCCATCAGACATCCTCTTCAGATATGTAGTCGTCATACTTACGTTTTATTTTTAAACGTCGTATTTTTTTTTATTGATCAAAATAAATAGTTAAAAGTTATCATGCAAACATACCACACAAACCATCGCGGTTTTAACAGCGGTTTTTTTTATTATTAGAACTGTCTGTTGATTTTAGCATTGAGTAGGAACTCCAAAGAGTGGAAGATTGTTTAGTTTTGACTAAGTAGAAGCAGGCCAAAAACACAGATTCGGAAAAAATCTTGGCGCCTCTTGCATTTCTCCATTCAATAAAATTACCATAGGCTTTCAGATATTTCGCCCGGGATTTTGCAGGTAATACTCGTATTATCAATCACATTTCTTGCGTCAGTTCTAATACTTTCAGGAGTCAATTCTATACTTTCACTGTCACTTGAAGAACCCATTTTTTTTAAACAAAACCATGAATTTCTAACACCCCGTGAAAATTTACGAAATCGCGGGGTTCGCGCGTTTTTAATTTGATATCTTTTTTTTTTATTCAGCCGGCTGCGCGACTATGGGCCGTCGCCGTCGTACCAATATGTGCGTTCGATTTCTTTGGCGCTGAACACTACGATGTTCCAAATTCAAAAACACTCATTACTGCCCGCTAAAAGAATCTTATAGAAAACACTACCTTTGGGTGCACTTAAAAAGGCGAACCAAGTCGTCATTTTCGAATAGATGGGATGAAAAACTTCTTACCTCATAAGCTGAAGTGAGTTTCAATTCATGGAGTACGGGTAAAAACGTAAATGCAACTATTATTGACATCAAAAGAGTGCCGATCAAAGTGAAAACATAAGCTGTCCCATAGATGTATAACTCTGTTGGAATGCCTAAAAGGGATATTCCTGAAATAAAACTGAAAAATAATTGAATAGATTAGATGTAATAAAACATACATTGACGAATGAAAATAAATTTCGGGATTGCACAACTCTTTTTTTTTCTCCCGTCTCTAGGTGGAGCGGGAGGGCGTGTCAGACTTTTACTAACTAAAACCCACCCGTGTTTCTCTTTCGAATTTCCCGCGACCCTGAGGCGTCGGCCCTATCGGACCCCGTCATTATGTGCTGACAATTCTATGAGGCGCGCGTGGAACACGACACGACGTCGACCCGGGCCTGGTCTTTACCGGACGGCTAGCTACCCATTGCTCGCTGTCTGCAAGCCCGCGCCTACGGTGGCCGGGACTCGGCTTGCGATACCCGCCGACCAGGGCGTCTCCTGCTGTGACTAGGGGCTTGAGGGCGCAAGGCTCTCTCCCTCACGCGCTCCACCTCCTTCTTCGCGAGCATTACTGCTTCGCAGAAGGAGGTGATGGCTTTCCATTCCCTCTCGCTCCGTACCATGGCCTGGACCAGGGCCGGACGCGAGATATCGCCACCACCAATCGCCTCCGCGAGGACACTGTGGTGCTCCGCTCAAGCTGGGCAGAACTCCACCGTATGCTCCACCGTGTCCTCCGGGCGATCCACACAATGGTGACAACCCGGGCGTTTCCTCAGGAACCTCCCGAAATAACCATGTCCGGTGAGGACCTGCGAGTTACAGTCGGACCAACAACCTGTACTCGTCGTCTTATCGGGTATGCAGCCGAACCGACTGAAGCCCATAGCGGCTAGATCCCATGGCGGCAATCCGGCAAGGAGGCTCGCCGCCTCGCAGGAGACCGTGCGGTATCCCCGGACCAGCCGGATCGCCATGACCCTTTGGGACGCGTTCAACCGGCGGGCTGGACGGCGCCTTAAAGAATGCGCCCACACCGGTGCCCGTAAAGGGCCATGGACCTCACGACCCCCGGTTAGAACCTCCGGCAGAAGGCGTTTGGACCCCATAGATTGGGCAGGAGCCGCTTCAAGGCAGCCCCAGCCCGCTCCAGTCTTGGAGCCAAGCGTCGGAAATGCTCCACGAAGTTCCACCGGCTGTGGAGGAAGAGTTCCAGGTACTTCATCGTCGACTCGACGCCGATGTGAATCTCGCCTGCCGTTATCTGGGAACCCGACTGTGGCGCGTTCCGAGGGCCATGAAAACCCATGGCCTAGGACTTGTGCAGGGCCTCTTCGAGTCCTAACTGCCAGATCCTCGCGACGATTGACGCAACCCCGAGTGTCGCTTGTTCGGCCTCCGCCTGGTACGACCTCCCCTGTGCCAGGACCAGCGTGTCGTCACCGTAACAAACCACTCTGATGCCATTAGGGAAGTCGACGCGCAGCACCCAGTCGTAACCGATATCCAACAGAAGCGGCCCCAGGACCGATCCCGTAGGACACTGCACGACATCTCTCGCCGGTTCCACTCTCCCTGGTGACCGGGGTAGATGACGGCCCTGTCCATCAAATAGGCCTCATCCACTCGGCAGAGGTAGGTCGGCATCCGGTGATACTGAAATGCCTCCCTAATGCAACTCCAAGGCAGGATATGCACCGCCAAGACGACCCCACCCCGGGCCACAGCATCCCCCTTCGTGAGGGCTGAAACGCGCATGATGGCGTTCATCGTAGAGCGCCCCCTGCGGAAACGAAACTGGCTCTCCGCCAAATCCGGCCCCACCCGCACCAGCCGCCCGACGAGGCGGTTTGCATGATGTCGAGTCGATGTCGAGCGGCACGATGGGCCGGTAAGCGGACGGAGAGTACGCAGGACGCCCCGGCTTCTTAATTTGGACCAGTTTCCCCGTCTTCCAACGAACTGGGTACTGGCCCTCTTCCAAGCATGCACTTAGTAGCCCCATAAGTCAAGGCCCGAGAGCCTCCAAGGCCAGAAACCAGGCTTTTCCAGGTAAGCCATCGGGTCCTGGGGCGGTATTTTTAGCACTAAGCCTATGTACCACCACTCTCAGCTCTATCTCGGTCACCTCCGAAGCATCGTCTCCGTCGTCGGCGGTGTGGTCCGCATCCGGCACCGCAGTAGGCGGAGGCATTGCACAAACTGGGTTATTTTTTTCTAAAATAATAATACCTACAGTTCCATTACGAATGCCTACTATGCGAATAGAATAATATGAGTTATGAGGTGAATATAATCAAACCTAAATATATTTTATGAATGTGCGAAGAACACCATTACTTAATCATCGCTAACATAATATTTACCTTGCTACTAATGAGAAACAGACCGGCAGTAACTTCATATTTCTTCCACCCATCAAATAATCTTGAGCAGAACTCTGTTTCTTCACAAATCCGAAATAAACTCCGATTCCACCACATATTGTTAACATAAAAATAAACAATACATAATCAAACCACGCAAAATGTTGCAGAGATTTTCTAACTGCAGAAACGTGTAACTTCTCTTCAGACATGGTATTTTTCAGGCCCGATTTTGATTTAACTTTATTTATTCATATCAAAAAGATAACTAAATTCACAGTCGACTTAGGCACATCTCAGTGACAAAGTGTGAATGAATGTTAAAGCAATTTTACAATTGCCGCCCGCGATTTTCCTCGATGGTCAGGGGCTATTTTTATACCAATTGACCATTTCCTGTGTTTGTCTAAAATAGACTCTTCAAAGGATACTGTTACGTCTTCGCTCAGACAGTATACACCACTGTTGTTCGTTGCTGTACATTCAAGGTTCTTTTAAGTATAATACGTGGGACATTCAGTAAGTTTAGCGAAAATAAAAATAAATATTTTGGTAAATATTTTTTATTCATTTTTTCAAAGTACTCTACACTAGCGTCTATACAAAGTTTCATGCGTCTGAACACTTTTTGCATTCCGCCGTAGACACCTTTTACAGCCTGTTCGAAAGATGACAGCGCATCTTCCGGCGACGACAATTGTATCCCATTGAGCAGTATTTTTTTTTTTTTTAAAAAAAGGTCACGCTGTGGGTTTTACCGGCGTGCTGTCCAGGAAGTCCCTCGTTTTTAGCGCGGTATGCGAAGGCGCGTTGTCGTGGTGGAGCACTAGTCCGCGGAGCCCTGTCTTTGTTTGCTTATTGCTCACAACAGAGAAAACTTCACGCATTTGGTAGTATAACATTCAGCGTTGTTATTTTTTCGTAAAGGAATTGACACCAAGTAGCCAGTCAAATTGAAAAAGCTCGCGATCAAAATCTTTCCCTCGCTTCTAGATCGCTTCACTTTGTTAGGCGTTGATCGTTTTGATTGAAACACCCAAACCGTCGACTGACGCTTCGTTTCTGGATCGTATTGATGAATCCAAGACTCATCACCTGTAATGATGTAGTAAACACGCCGAGACGAGCCTGCTGTTCATGAATTTCGTGAAGGCTTCTCGATCCAACCTGCAGTATGTGCTGAATCTCTTGATACGTAACTAGCCTATACGTAAAGTGTCTTGGATTAAATTTTCACTGCTAGCACGTTTTCTTCCGTAACAGCCATCATAGGGCGACCACTTCTTTCTTCATCCCCCAAAGTTAGTTGACCGCACTTGAATTCGTTATACCAACGATACACGGTTACCTTAGAAGGGCCTTCATCCATGAATGCCATTTGAAGTCTATCGTACGATTCCGTGGTGTAAGATTGCGCGGGCGATAAGATTGCGCACTCGTGCATCGACACCGGTGCATAACATGCTGCCAACTTTAGTTGTGTTTTGATTGCTTTGGATGCCAGCATGCGCCTCCAAAAAAATATTGAGATACGAAAGAAAACGGCAAGTCCAGGTGACTTAAAAATTTTGTAGCCTTTTGATAAAAAAAATTTACATTTACTAAACGTCAATAAATTTGATCAAAGGGCATAACTGATGAAAAACCGGTTGGAATTACAATGTATTACTGATCGTTTTACTTGTGTTTACCGTTGAGATTTCGGCTAAAGTGTTGAAAGTTCAATCTTTCTCTAAGAGATGGCAGTTATATCAAGATGGTTGCGTTGGAGGCCAAGCGTGTAAGTTTGCGCATCTATGGCGTGGATAATATTGCGCGCGCAGACTTACACACCACTGTGTAATATTCTTTTATATCAATAAATATTGGTTGTATTTAATGGTTTTAATAGCGCTTCACTTTGTTGTAGAATGTCACAAAGACCACGCAAAAGTGACCGTAACTTTTGCACACCTTCCACCTTCGAGGATGCTCGTAAACGTATTGAAAAAGGAGTAAGAAGAGACAAGTAACTTTGTCTTAATGCCTTGTCTTGACGTTGCCACCGCACTGCAGCATAGGGGGATTCCACTTTGCTTTGAAGAAATACCATGCCAGCGAATGTGAAAAATGCCTCAGAAATCACCCAGGAAAAGCAATAACGACTACAGCCTAGTGATGACGACTGGATCAAGTGCGATACGTGCCAGGTGTGGTGGCTGGAAAAATGTGCTGGGTTATTTGGGTTTTGCGGATTTTATATATGATTTATACAAGTCGTTTGCCTAAACAAACACTGCGCAATCTTATCGCCATCTAGGGCGCAATTTTACACACCAGGGTGTGTATAGTTGCGCATGTCCCAAATTCTGTTGTTTTGTTACTTAAGTAAACAATTATAATGTTTGGTTAATAATTAGTATTAAAAGTTTTTACCAGATAAGTTCTGATTTAATAATAATAATAAAGAAACCTGTGATTAATTCGTGTGTTTTATTTTTATGACCGGATTATTCAAAATTACGCAAACTTACACCCTATAACTGGCCAGTCTCTCATACATAAAAACTTTTTTCGCAATACTTTCTGAGTGGCCTGGTACGTATAAAATAGTTGATAAAAATAATATGCAACTGGTACCAAACTTATATGCTATTTTGGGTTTAAAAAAATGAAACCATTTGGCATTTACTGAAGAAAAATAATTAAATAAAAATTAAAATCTAATGGCTACCTTTTATTATTTTTGGTCTAAAATGGCCAGTTGTCCTGAGCTAAAAGAGGTTGCATGTAATGCTTAAAAAAATTGTCTCGAATCATTTGACGTGGTTCAGAAAGGATTCGTAGGTTTTCTTCTGTAACTATATTCAGGACATATGTATTACCTAAAGCTTATTAAAGTTATAAATTCTGAATTAGAATAAATGCATTAATAATAGGTAGAACAGTAAAAGTAGTAAAATAACGACAAAGTATTTTTTGCTCAAACGATTTATAACACAAATGTATCACAAGTATAAAATTAGCCTATTTCTTCGGTTTCGGTGATTGGTTTCATATTTATTGAGGTAGAGTTGATGTGGCAGGCTTCCTGTAATAAAATTATAATTATTTTAGCACGTTTATATCAGATTCAAGTGATGTAACTTAAACTATGATTTGCACAGAGGCCCTAGTGTGAGTTTCTTTTAACCATTTCGACTTTACGTATCAACCGCGTTCGGCGCTCCGATTGGTCCTTCACCATTAGATCGTTGCGCTCCTATTGCCAAGGGCCAATCGGAGCACCGAACGCGGTCGATGCGTAAAATCGAGACGGTTAAAATAAACTCACACAAGGCCCACAGATAAGATTCTAGTGATAATGTCGCACACGAATCTGGAAAAATTCGTTCAGAATTCTTAACGCTGATGATTATGACCTGTGAACTCTCTGACTTATGTATTTGCGTGTATCATTTTCGAATTATTTCGCACTAACGTCCACACCACGCCTTAAGTCTCCTCCACAAGTGACGTTCAGAAAAAAAAACATACCTATATTAAAATACTATCGACAAACTAGAATTATTTTACCAACCTTATTCTGTCCATAAGCACTAATATACGGCTCGTCGGTAGGGTGCGGAGGCTCCTTGTAGAACCTCCTCAGCTGCGGCGCCAGTAGGCGCGGCGCGGGCGACAGGTGCGGCGTGCCGCGCGCGCGGTTGATGCGCGACACGATGGCGCCCACGCATATGCTCACCATCATGCCGGCCAGCGTGTACCACATGTAGGACACCCGGAGGACTGGGTTTACATCCTCACTAGAGAGATACCAATGTGTCAAAAGTGCAGATAGACTTCCTTATAAGAGTAGGAGTCAGACTTTTAAGGCATATATGTGTGTCTAGAAAAATCGACTACTGAAGACTTTTCAGTACTACTCACATAGGTTTGCTAGTGGAGAAACTTAAGCAACGATCTAGTAGTCATAAAATTCGCTACTTCACTGATTTTAACGCTTGCAACCAAAGTCAGTACATAACTTTCAGGTTTGTGTATTTACGCTCTAAAGGATAGTCACTTGTGCAGTGCAGGCGCATTATTCGATAACAAACATGCCATCAGACATCTCCGATACTATACGGTCTACTTTATATCAAGAATTTAGTAAGCATTGACTTACGTAAACACTGACTCTTCAATAACATTCTCAACTGCTGTGAAGTTGTATGTGCATCCTTCAGTAGATAGAGATTTGTGGGCGTGCACTATTTGACCTCTAGCTATGGCGAGCTGTGACGTCAGACACCACCAGGCCATTATTGCTAGACCACTCATACCTCCGACTAGTGCCCCCTGATGGATAATACATAAAAGTTAAGACGAGAGGTATCTTTGGTCCGAGCTCAACTTGCCAAGTGACACTTTGCTAATAGCCACGGCAGGAGCTTTAGAATGGATTCTTATGAAGAAGTTCGTTTTTGTATACATCTACATGGTATTTGTTTTGATACAAAAATTAAGCGACTATTTTGTAGCAGAATTAATGCTCTCGTTCTTTAAATTTTTCAGCTGTGTCACGAAGTAAATGTACAGAGTTGTGTACCTACCCTGTTTACTTGTATTTCAACTTACTGTAGCATCTACCCACGGCATAAGGATCCCCATTGTGAAGACTCCTAGCTGTGGTCCCATCGTCATAGACTCCAATGTCATGGTCAGCTGTAAGATTGTTCCCATCTTCTCTACTATGAATACTAACCCTGAAATTGAAGAAAACCTCATTTAATCGTCATTTAAGGGTGAAGTGCCAGGTAATCCCACAATTTAAATTTTCTAAAGTTATTTTTGGAATTTGCAGGTCAGTGTCAAATTGTGTGTTGAACAAAATATCATCCGCGAACGTACAAGTATGTATTTACAGAATAATAATCATTAAAATCATCAATCCAACCCTCTCAGTTCATTTAACCCTATTGATTAATATTTTATGAAGTTGTCATTATGACTTAACAATAATCAAACTTAAAGGTTTTGTTAATAATTATTTGGGTAGATGATAAAGGTGCTATATAATAACGACTACCTAGGGCATTCTTTCAGGTGAACTCAAGCAAAAATGGTGATACATCTGTAAAATTAACAAGATAACTTAATACGAATTCAAACGGACACAGAGACCAGTATTATTCTATTGTCATGCTTATAACAGAATAACTGCATACCATTGATTAACCTTAAAATAGTTCTATGTGTGTTGCCCAAAGTATTTACCAACACAGAGTGTGCCCAGGACAATGACGACGCTCCTCATGAGCCAACTAGCCTGTTTCTCTGTTAACGTCCTCTTGAAAAACGGCTTGTAGAAATCTTCTAACACCACTGCTGACATCGAATTCAGACTTGTTGATAGTGAACTGGAATAAATGATTGGCATGTGTTCTATTCATAAAAAACTAATCATTTCTGTCTCATCTTCATCGTGTTCTTCTCGAGAACCTAGCAAAGCAACCGTTTTTTTAGAGTAACCGTCTCGGTTTAAAGATGTTAAAACGTAAGTTCTAGGTTTAGTACGTAAGTCACAAGAACGTAATCTGATCATGCCATAATTAAAAAATAAGGTTTACCTCAACGCTGCACTAAAAATGCCAGCAATAAAGACTCCTGGCAAACCAGGGATTTCTCCAAGAACGTCCATGACTAAAAGTGGGAGAAGTTGATCCTTCGCCTTTGCTAGCTGGAAATAAAGCAAATTAATTATTTTAAAACTTTTATTTATAAATAATGCCTCGAATGACGATGTCAATAATGAATGATTTAATGAGAAATAATGCATTATTCTCATGAACACAAATTTTATCGAGAATGTTCTCCTAGGTTCAGTGATGATGAAAATACTCTATCAATCAAAGCTTTCGCACTCCTTGTTACACATAATATATGGTGGCTCAATAGATGCATTTTTAAATTGCAAAATTGTTTCCACACTGTTCTCAATCCCGTGCAATGAGGAGGCGGGATGTGAGTCATTGATGTTAGTAGGCTACCAACCCATCCATCATCTATTGTGACGTAGCCTTAGACCTAAATGTAAATGTGACTAGGTCTTACCTTAGTTTGTAAAGGATCGCAGTCGTAAAATCTTGCGTATATCAACAGCCCACAGTAGAGGCAGAAGCAATAGAGGAAGGAGATACCAATGCAAAATAGGAAAACAGCCCTGTGGACAAAAATCATAAACTTCACTTATTATTTGAAAGCAGCAAATATTGTGTGATGATTCTCTGCTTGATTGTTTTTTTTGAAGCTACATCATTATACTTAGGCATCGTCCGAATAGAACGCGAATGCGCGATCATCGCAAGTTCGCGCGAATTTGACTCGTACGAACGCGCCATCAAACATATCGAACTCGGATAGGTGTCCTAACTGACAATCGCACGACGCTGTCGCGCGATCAAAATGTTTATTAAATCTATTCGCGAGAACGTAGTTCGTACGAACGCGCGATCAAACATATTGAATTCGAATAGTTGTCCCGTCGGTGCAGCGGGGCACCGCGCCCGCGCCCCTCGCTCCTTGCCGGCCCGCCATTTTATTTCGTAAACTTGACGAGGACGCAGCGCTGAGCGCACGCCGTTGCTCGCGTCGTCAATTCGCGCGATGATCAACAGGACACCAGATTTTCCCATCGCGCGTTCACGCGATGGTCGCATCGCTTACTCGCGCGATGATCGCGCATTCGCGTTCTATTAGGACGATGCCTTATTGTCCAGTTATTTTATGGCCATATCGATTTATGGAATACATTTCCAAATAATGAAAAAAACACGCTTTTCAGACTTACCACTGAGCTCCACGCAATGATGGCAATGCAAGGTATCGCTGCACCATGGTCTGGTTGACGGCGTTAGCTTGGAGCCAGTAGATTGTCCCACCTATCACCAGGCTCCATATCGTATGCCTCGTCAGAGGATTTGGATCCCAACTGAGAAAATAAATTATTTTCATAACATAACATAACATCGCGACTGTAATCCCATTAGGGTCAGAGGCAGAGGAGTACCTGTAGTACACCCACATTTAGCCAGTTATGTTTAAGCCCCATGTAATAGTGGCGAGCCTATTGCCATCAACCGGGCACAAGTCCAGACTCCGGGCTGCTTCTGACAAATTCTAGATAGAAAAACCCAATGACACTTAACCCGACCTTGGAATCAAACCCAGGACCTCATGCTCAGCAGTAGCTCTGGCGACCATTAGGTCGCAAGAGCCATTTACTGAGTTACCGTTGAGCATGGGTAGTGAACTGGGTTGTGAAGGTCAGGTAAGCGCTCCATGTAACATACTACATCTGGTTAGACTGGAAGCCGATCCCGATACAGTTGGAAAAGGCTAGACAGCTGATGAATGACTAGACAATAGCTTCTATTTAATAAGAGAAAAAAAATATTCATATACTGGCCTAAAAGAGAAAATAATATAGGAGGCTGCATTGACAACAGAAGAACAACAATAGCTTGTCGTAACAGAATAAAAGTGTCAATCGATGAAACTGACTGAAGAAACGTGAACCAAAAGTATTGCCAACGTTATTTTCCACGTGCTTATTCCCAGCCACAAACATTGCAGTAACAACTAATACGAACAGATATGTCAGCAAGGTGCAATTCTCCAAGATAAACGTTTCCTTCAAATCAGAGCAGTCACTGTGGGTGTCTAGTACACAAAGCAATTACGTTGAATTATGCTACAAATACACTAGAAAGAGTACAGTAGGTAGAGATATAATTGGAATTTATGTCCTACGATAGTTACCTATGCTAAAATTACAATACCTGTACAGAACCTAATTCAATTTTGACAGACCACAACCCCTTCGACAATGGGTTATTTCTTGGCAATATTTTTATCTAGGCCTGCTCGAAGTAGGAGTACCCACTTCGAATTGTATTATTTTGCATTGAATTAACTCTATGCATTTAAGGAAGATCAACTTTAGTATTACTTCTTGCATTGTATGCCTAGGATTTTTAAGATCGAATAACTTCAACCGTAGATACCACCAGTACTGAATACTAGTATTTAGTTCACAGTACTTAGTTGTTGTGTTGTTCTTACTTTGGCAGTTCAATCCTTCCGCTGTCCATGTTCCTCTGCCAGACTACTCCTATGCCGCCCACGTCAATGGTCCCTTTTATTGCGACCAAGGCCATCGCGCCAAACATTGCCGTAATTTGGATCACGTCCGTCCAAACTACCGCTTGTAATCCACCCTGGGTACAATGAATGTGTATGAATCACTCGTTTGATTCAACAATAACATAAATCACAAACATGTTAACGACAATGTATTTATACAAAGAACTAACCGCACTTGTGTAGAATATGCAGACCAAACACACTATTGGTGTAATTATGTGTATGTTAACACCCGTTACTGAAAGAAAATAATGAAATAAGATATATTTTGTAGAAGATTCATCTACAAAGAAATAGCGATGTAGTTACAAGGATAAAATAGGTACGAACGTAACACTTTAACGTTCATTCTTAAATTATAGAGTTAGTGGGTAGTTAGAGTTAGTAGGTACCTACTGTATGTAACACTGTGATGGTCCTAAGAAACTAACCTGTGGGACTCCTTAAGCCATCATTACAAATAATTAAATTTAACATACCAAATCTTAAAGAGAATGATCGTATTTTTTTATTTTTTTTCAAACTGCCAAATTAATAACTATGGCTGAAGTTTTTTAAAGCTGAAAATAATACAATATCATGACCCCACCTTGGTTAAATGCCAGTGCTGGAACGTAAATCACAATGGGTAACCAGCCGATCTGGAAATTTTAAAAAAAACTTAGTCATGTGCCCTAATGCATTTAAACAATCAGTATGTTTGTTTTAGATCACTTACCAACGTAAAAGCAAATAAAATCGATCCAAACAATCGCACTCTATTGTCGAATCTTATTGATAAGTACTGAAAACGGAAAATAAATATTAATATTGATAATGCTAGCCCCTCGAGTAGGTGAATTAATATCTTTGACTAAATAAACTTGTCGTCTTTTAACACCTTACCTCGTAATTGGAAGTAATCTTGAGGTCATGGAATACGGGTAGATAGATCTGGGTCATAATGAAGGACATCAAGAAAATTGCCCCTATGATATACGCGTACTGGGTCCCGTGCATGTAGACCTCTGTTGGTGACCCCAACAGCGTTATACCCGACACGAAACTGAGGAAAGAAAATACATTTTGAATCACTAACTCACTCTCAGTATATTAATGAAAATCTTTGTATGCACATAAAATATTAATCTGTTTAAAATACCGTGATATCCTTATGGATGAACTTGTGTTTGTTCCTCGTATTTATATTATTATAAATACCACTAGTTGTTCTACTACTAGGCTCAAGAAAATAGGTGGCTCGTTTAAATGCCAATGGATACGTTTTTTTATAATACCTTGCTAGTCTCATTCAAGAACTAAGCCATAATAAATTCAAATCTTTTATAAAGCTGAAACTATGCCAGAAAGCCTATTAAACTATCAAAGACTATTTTGAGGACAAAAAGACTTGGGATGGAGCAGCTAAAATAAATTTACAGATAGAATTTTGATGTGTTAATATTGTTTTGCTAACTATTTAACTTTTTTTCTCCACATATACCTTTTTACATAGCAATGACAAATATTTACTGTATAATTGAGGTAAAATGTGAGGACTATGTGGGTCATTGTTTTTTTTCTTTTTATTTCTTTCAGTTAGTTTTAATGATAGTCTGGCAGTTTGAGTACTTTATGCGGCCTACCCAAATATCCTTTATTTTATATTGTTCGCCGAACCGTTGAGCTCCTTAGTGAGAGCTGCACCTTAGAGTATAGTAACTAAAATGAAAAATGCGGAAACTGACTGGGCAGGTCCACTCAATCTTCGTGGTTCTTTCCTCAAAAGACCATTTCAGACACCAATCTACATGGTCTTCACATGATCTGACAAAGATTATGTCTGGACTTTAAAAAAGACTGTGACCTCTGAGTTTGTTTCGGCCTTTCTTCTCAGAGTAGTCAGATAAAAACACCGATCTCATCTAGTTTTAAAATATGATAAACGTGTAAAAGTGTTTGTACAAACCTTATTACAGAAATAAAATCATTTATCATTTATTTATCACTCCATCCTTCGAGTGTAGTGTGTTACCCACACAGATGACACACCTCAACCAGGCGAAGGAGTTTGAGATGAAGAAAGAACGTGGTGTGAAATTCCTTGAGGCCCTAGGCTGGTTGAATCGCTGATGTAAATGTAGTAACACGTATGCGCACAGGCTACATCACACTTTCTTGCAGATCGCATTTTGTGGGTGAGTGAAGTCAGAAGTGACGTCGACCACAAAATCAATCAATTATAGGTACTCGTATTAGCGTACTTAATTTATATTCCTAATTTTGAAATAAAATTATTATAAGTACATACATACATCATTAACTTGAAAGCAAACTAAATATATAGTACCTACCATTTACGCATTTAGCTATTGCTGGTATAAAAACATTCCATTGTTGGTTGTAAAACGATCAAGTGTCCGATGCATAGAAGATCGAATTTCGATTATTTTCTTAGTATTTACTTATTAAATTACAGCTAACATAACAGAGCATGTATTTGTATTGTAGTTTCCGCCTGTTACTTTGCTCGATTTCATTATAGAACCTTAGAAGTTGTTAGGATTGAAGGCGGAAAATCTAAAACTTATAAAGATTTAACCCTTTCTAACCCAGATCTAACCTAGGGGCGCATTTGTCCCTAAAACTGACAACAACGTTGGTTGGTTAGGAATATTTATATTTTATTATACTATAAATAGCATTGTCTTAACAAGAACTACTTCTATACAGGAACATTCCTTAAATACATGGTGCGTAGTCGTACCACTGGAGGAAGCCGCTTTGCACTTCACTAGGAACCTACCTTGCCACAAGGGACATAGAAACAGGAATCACTTTCATATTTCTTCCACCGAGGAGATAATCAGCTTGCGTGGTCTGTTTCTTCATAAAACCCCAGTACACTCCCACAACAGCACTAATAGCCAACATAAACACGAACACAACATAATCCACCCATGAAAACCTCTGCATTAGATGCGTCAGTTCCAAAACTTCCCCACGCATTTCCCCCATTATGCCAAGGGTCGAAAACTCTCCCTTCGATAAAAAAATCACATAGAATTTAAAACTTTCCTTGTACTCCTTGGCCAGACTTTTCTTTACCAAGCAACTTTTATTATTTTAGGTCAAGGGTTTTTATTATTGAAATTAATAGCCCGTATCATATCGATATGCGTAGCGCTAAAGGCACCCAACATTCAAATGCATGAGTCTGTCGAGACGTAAGCTCAATCTGTTACAATGAAACAATTACGATAACTCGCAATTTAAAAGAGGATGTTGCGAGATCGTCCCCCAACGGTAGCTAGGAGCGAATCGGGAACTGACTACTAGTACTTAAAAACGTGTAGGTTGGACATCACCATAAACGCTTCCTCGGCTGACAACTCGTATAGGTAGGCAAGACCATAGTAACTAGCAAGCCAGCTAGTTCAGATGGCTGCCTGTCGAGATTGCACCTTGTGTACCTATCAGATGTTCAAGAACCTTGGTACTATTGTTGCGAGAGAACATAATCAGCCTATTATGTTCCCACTGCTGGGACACAGGCCTCCTCTCTATGAGAGGTAGTGGGCCGTAATCCACCACGCGGGCCCAGTGCGGGTTGGTAGATGTCACATGTCTTCGAATTTTTGATTCTTAGACATGCCGGTTTCCTCACGATATTTTCCTTCACCGTTTAGAGAGCAGTGGTGATGAAATAATTTACACAAAGTAAAGCGCCTGTCTGGGTTCGAACCTACGACCTACACCTCGTAAGTCGCGGCCATTACCACTGGGCCACCACTGCTCTACTGGGCCACCACGCCGCTCTTTATTGCGAGAGAACTAGGTCGGTAATTGGCCGTGCTTGAGACATCACCAGTCTTGTTTTTAAGAATAGGAACAACCACTGTGCGAATGAGATCCGCTGGCAAGTAGCAATTGTAAGGTACTCGTATATTACTTTTAATAGCAATTGATTAAACATTTTAATATGTAATTAAATATAAAATTTAATAAACCGAATAAAGGTAAATAACATCGATTTGAGGAATCGATAGAATCCATATGATGAGTCGGCAACACTCGGTGAGCGTGGGGATTCTGATCTGGAAGGATTTTGCTATGTAACATAGGTTGTGCAATAAAATAGTTATAAAACACAGTGACTTGAGTTTTATAAAAAAAAAGTGGTACGTACGTACGTATCAGTACTTATAATACTTAAATATGTACTTAATTTTATAAAATGCTTAACGATTTTCGGTTTAAAAATAAACGGACTGATGACGGTTGGTCAACTCAAATGTAGTGTTGAAGGATAGACTGTAACTAACTGTGTGCTATTCAAACACAGTTTCCTACAAAATGTTCAAAAGGAAATAAGTAGGTAGCAAACCGTTACAAATGTTTTTTTTATGATTTAATTTTAATAATTTGGTGCTTACGTTATTTTTGTATGATAATCTAAAGTTTTTATTATTCAAAGTTTATTTTTGTTATTATTGCGCTAGGACGAGCGTTCTTCCGTTTCTGAGTTAAATCGCGTGTCTGCTAAAATGCTTGTTTTAATGAATAACCGATTCTGATTCAAACCGTATTTTTGTTTTCGAGTTCCTAGACAATGGAACAAGATGGGAACGGTGTAAGCCGCTGCTTGCAAACACCTGAGCGCACCACATCGAGACGTGATGGTGACGGAGGCAGACGGAGTCGGAGTCGTCACGTAGCGAGATGCAGGAAGCTCTCCGAGCCCGCACTCGCAGTCGAAGTCACAGCTACTGCGTTCTATGGAGCATTCGGGAAAAGGAACGCGAACTGGAGTGGGAACGAGACAGAGTCAGGCGCCTGGAAGAGGAAATCCACCGGGAGCGGAGTCGTCGGCGTTTCGATTCGAGTCCACGTGGCCTTTTTTGTGGCCCACAAGATGACACGGTACCTGCTCCTCGTTTATTTGGAAGGTCAGGAAACCCAGCTTTTTTGGCGAAGGATATGGCCGATATTATAAATTCGATTAAGCCACCTCGGTCATCGCAGCACACGGGCGTTTGAATCCCAACAATATATTACCCAATTTTGACCACTCATCTAAAAATCAGAGAATTGACATTTGGCTTCGAAAAGTCAATGAGTGTGCTGCTGTTTATGGGTGGGATGATAAAACTGTTGTCCATTTTGTTATGCAAAAGCTCCAGGGATTGGCCAAAACATAGTATAAGGGGTTGAACTCTATTCTGTTAAGTTGGTCGGAGTGGCAGGAAATGCTTTGGACAGCTTTTCCCTGTGAGGAGAATTTTCGGCAATCTCTTGAGGATATGCTAAGACGTAAGAGTAAGAATAATGAGCCCATTGAGGTGTATTTTATGAAAAGTTAGCTTTGTTGAATCGGTGTGACATCGTTGGCAAGCATGCTGTTGATTGCGTTATACATGGGTTGAACGTTAGAACGCTGAAAACTAGTGCGTTGGCGTTGCGTTGCACGCATCCTGACCAACTCTTGCAGTTTCTCATGAGTAATAGAGATTTAGCACAAACGGGTTCACCTCAGGATTGCTGAAACTTTAGGAGTAGCTTCGTACAGCTTGCTGAACCTTCTAGTAACAATAATGCATTTGGAAAAAAACAGTTAAACTCGGTTTGTTCTGTTAGACAATTATAACAGAACAAACCGAGAAGTGAAAGAGAAAGGGCATTTTATGAAGTGCCTAACTGTCAAAAATTTGGCCATAATTCTGACAGTTGCATGTTTAAGCCGGAAAATAAAAACGGTACGAACAGTGAAATTCTTTAAAACCAAATTAATATTATGATAACAACCTACTACTATACATATCTCTATACTTATTATAAATTAGTCGATTTTCGTGTCTGGCTGCGTGACGCGCTGTTCGTCTAAACTACGCACGGGGTTTTGATGTGGTTTTCGCCATTATTTAGAGAATTTATCCCGTTTTTTTTAATTCTTTCAATTTAATATATTTACAATAAACTTACATGTAATAAAGAAATCTCGATGTTTGTCAAATCGTAAAACCCGTGCGAAGTAGGGGCGGGTCGCTAGTATAGTATTATTGCAAAACAAGCTCGGGACTGCGAAGTGGACGTACCTACTAGTTAAAATAACCATAGTAATAAGTAAAAACTAAGACTTCTTCTGTCAAATTCAAACTCAAAACATTTATTTCAAATAAACCAATTACAGACACTTTTGAATTGTCAAGGTCGGTCGGTCAGAAAAATGAAGCTCCAAAGTGTAGTAGGTACCTATGGAGAAGAACGGGCAAGAAACTCCACGAACACTCTTTCAAATCAAATTCTGTTTACAATAAATTGGTTACATCATTCATGTTGAAATTATGCATGTGAGAACGATGCAGAACGTTAAAAGCGTCCGTGTTATAAATATGAAAACAATTCAAAAATAAAAATTTTATTAAAATACGCCGTGGCAGCTAAGAGATGACCAGTCCCAACTGACGTCGCCCGTTCACGAACATGACGCATGGATTAGCACCATTCAACTCAACCATTTTGAAGGGAGCTAAATGATCCAACACACGCGCCACCATCAGCGAAACATTAGAGTGAGCATGACATACTCTCAGCCACCAGGGCTCATTCAAGTCAATGAAAGACGTACCCAGTAAATGGTAGCTTTATAGCATGTTCATTGTACTCACATATGGCTTATAGCAAAGCAAGTATACAGTACTAAAATATTGAATTTATACAATGCAAAGATTCTTGTTTTTAATCTTCAGAAGCTCCAACAGTATTTTCAAATGCTAATCAATTAGTTGATGCGTCCTTGAGGAGCAGGACCAGGCTAATGCCAAGCATTTTTATCAGCGATGTAATGCCCTAACTATAAAATGCTCGGCTGCATAGTGTGCGTTTCATACAAGATTTAAATTTGGTTTCATTTAGTTGATGTATGTGGGGAGGTATTTTATTGTAACATTTTAAACAGTACCCCATGAAAGAGGAGACTACTTTAGCCAGCCTGAAACCTGATTGAACTAATTCGTCCATATTTCTAATGATATATTGACAAGGTACCTTCATGATGTTAATATCTTTGAACAGTTACCTTAGAGAGTCGCGCCTGCGGAGGTCATATACATATGGCTCTGATGGCTCTTTTCTGCAGAACGGAAATAGAATCTATGCAAGCAGCCGGTCCCCATAGTAAAATACCGTACGACAAAATGCTATGAAAGTAACTAAAATAGACTAGTCTCGCGGTACCTACATCAGTAAATTGACGGATTTTTCTCACAGCATATGCTGCTGAACTTGCCGTCCTGCAAGGAATGTTAAATGAGGACCCCATTGAAGCTTTTCGACGACGAATTCTAGTTTCTCTTGATACAGTACTTACTATCCCTATCTCACAATATACAGGCTGAAAATGAATAAAGACAATCATAATAAATATCCCTATATATTGTAAAGAAATTTCTAAAAAACGCATTACTAGCTGTAGATTTACAAACGATTCCCCAAATTAGTCAACAAAAATAAAGCAAATCATGAAAATACCTATTTACTAATATATTTAAATATCTTCCGAGTCGTTATGAATGAATGGTAGGTACAGTAAGTACAGTACAGCTAATAATAGCTATCTATTTATTCACACAGACACACACACGGCTGCGCACGGCGTCCCTCGCTCGCCTTCTTTTGTCAAACAGAGATAGCAATATTCCGAACGAATTTTGTACTCGACTTGATGTGTTATTGCGTGCTTGGTACGTCGGCCCCTTAACTAAAAATATTATGTGTAATTCTAATAATGATAATGTGAATGACTCTCAAATATCCGAAAATCTGTACACACACATTTTCGGATATTTGAGAGTCATTCAGTTTAAAAAAAGGTTAAAACCCATACATGTCTTAGTGGTATTTAATGTAACAATTTAAAAAAAAACAAAAGGTCAATGCCCATCCACTTAAATACGATATTTTGTGTAACACTTTTAAAAAATCAAAAGAAGAATGTCCATGCATGCCATAATGGTGTTTTGTTTAACGATTTAAAAAATCAAAAGGACAATGTGCATCCATGTCAAATAGATATTATGTAGTCTTTTGTGTAAAGACCGTACGGGACCCTCTATTGGTCGCGAGTTACGAACAATTTTTAATATTACAATTTTGGGATTTTCCGGCTCCGCTTTTTATTTTTTTATATTTTTTTATAATTGAGATGGGTTTGCTCTTGACTCTAGTCTAGGTCAGAAGTGACAGAGGCAAAGTCTACGATGGAGTGAGCTTACCCAGAAGAAGCCTGTTCACTCCAACCTTGATCCTTTGATTGATACGGCCACCAAAAATTGCATTGCGGGTCATACGCTATATACTCTCCTTCAACGTCAAGGTCATCCCCTCAGCTCTTCGACACGCGAAGTTAAGGTTGCCGACAGTGTAATCCGTACGATGGATGTACTTTCCATCACGTTAGAGGTGTGCTTATAAACGGCAGTTATTACGATTCCATTTTAAACTTTTCTCGACTCGACGGATAACGAGACGTTATTAGGTATCGATTTCATAACCACCGCGGAAGTAGTTATTGATTTTTGCAAAGAAGTTTGGTATTTTAGTAAAAGTGATAATGTAAAATATAACCTGTGCTTCGAACCTACCTCGCGTGACATGTCCTGTGCTGCTACAGATATACTAAGGGATGATGAAGGTACTCACCTTAAACCAGCTGATCGTCAAGCGCTCGCTGGTGTCCTCACCAAGCACTCACGCGTCTTTAGAGCAGGGGGAGGTCCAACACCGTATGTGGAACACCGCATTGATACAGGTGAGCATTCTCCAATTGCCGTTCCTCCTTACCGCCTAAACCCTTCGAAGAAAGAGCTGATGAAAGCTGAAATAGGTAGGATGTTACAGGATGACATAATAGAAGAGTGTGAATCGTCTTGTTGTTCACCGACACTGATGGTGCCGAAGTCCAACGGTGGTATCCGCTTACCAAAGCTGACACATATCCGATGCCACGCATCGACGAGTTACTCCAGAGCACAAAACGGGACTGCTACATGAATACGCTAGACCTTCGATCTTCATATTGGCAAGTTAGGGTAAGGGAAGCTGTTAAAGACAAAACCAGCTACCTTTCAGCGTCTCACCGATCGTCTCCGATCCTGCTCTGCTTTACAAGACGTTACTTTATTAGCGTATTTAGACGATCTGTTGGTTATATCTCAGGGATACCAACAGCATCTGCAAGACCTCGAGGCAGTTTTTAAACGTCTGAAAGGGTCGGGAAAACGTCGGGAAGAAGTACGCTTTGGCTCGGGAAAGCGTTAAATATCGCGGTCACATTATTACACAAAATGGTGTTTCCACCGACCCAGGGAAGGTGAGTGCTGTACTCGAGATGAAGATACCAGGAAACCTAAAGCACCTGAGAACCTTTTTACAAACTTGTTCGTGGTTCAGAAAATTCATACCCAACTTCTCAAAAGTTGCCGAACCAGTGACACGCTTGACTCGAAAAAGTCAAGTATGGTCTTGGGGCTCAGTACAGACCCAAGCATTTAATGAGCTGAAAAATCTCCTGACCACAGCTCCAATACTGGTGCAAGCCGATTTCAGTCGTCCTTTCATTCTGCGTACTGACGCAAGTAACTACGCCTTGGGCGCGGTTTTATTGCATGGCGACGGCAATCAGGAAAGGCCAATTGAATATGCCAGCCGTCTCCGTAGCAGGCAGATTAGTCCGCTGGGCTCTGAAGCTCCAATCTTTTGGTATTCAAATTGCATTTACTCCAGGGAAGGCGAATGTCGTACGAGTAGCAGACACGCTGAGTAAGCCAAATTTGTTCCAGCGACACAAGCGACTGCTGCAGTATTTGTACAGTCATCTGCGATCTTCCCGCGAAGACACCTAGTCAGCTTCGCCTGGAACAGACTTCGGACCCTGAAGTGGACAATATTGTTAAGGAACAAGAAGGAGCTGATGACATTGCATCTAAAAGCCTTCCTATTCCATTTCAATCCGGTTTCAATCCGGACTCCGAGAGTGAATCCCCTCAGTTAGTTGTACCTGGTGGTCAAATTGAAGCTGTTCTGAAGGAGTTACATGACCCTCAAAAAGCTGGCCACCCAGGTATCGATAGAACCTACCAGAAGGTAGCTGTATTCTTTCACAGGGATGCTGAGAATAATCACCGGTTATGTCTTAGCCTGCATCCACTGCCAACGATATAAGGCCAACAACGCGAAACCCCCAGACCTACTCAAGACACCGGTCATGAGCCAGCAGAACTAGGTGTTGGCCATGGATCTGTTCGGCCCACTTCCGGAAGGAGACCAGGGGCGAGCGATGGGTCTGTCTCATAGAAGACACTGCTACCCGATGAACAGAGCTGATTGCTCTAAAAGAAGCAACAGCAGAAGCCTGCGCTCATGTCCTCATCGACGAATATTTCATGCGGTTCAGTCTGCCTCGCAGGATTATTGCAGACAACGTTGTTCAGTCCGTTTCCGCAGTGATGCGACAGTGTATGTCAGTCCTAAACATCAAACAACATTTTGTCACGCTGTATCATCCACAAGATAATCCTGAAGGGCAAAAAACCGCGACCTAAATCTATGCTGGCCCACCTCGTGGCAGATGACCATACCTCATGGCCGAAGAAGTTGCCAGTGATCCGCTTTGCCCAGAATAGCGCGAAATGTCGCACAACAGGCAAGTCACCGGCTTATTTGACCCAATATTGGCAGAGAGATGCGGTCACCCACAGAGGTCGTTTACGACCTTCGTGCCATCAAGGACAAAGAAAACTTTGTCCTACAAGTGACTCCTTACCTTAAGAACTTCCTGCATTCACTATCAGCTGTTCGAGAAGTTAGGTGATTTAGTTATGCTTAAATCTCATTTATTGAGCAAAGGATCAAAAGACCTCACTTAGTACTACCCTCGCCGAGATGGCCCAAACCAGATCACTAAGAAGGTAAGTCCGACAACGTACACCATCGTGAGCACAGGACAACCAAATGTAGACATAGGGAATATCATTCCGTGACCGTGGTAGCGACGACTCCTTAGTAAAACCCGTTATTCCAAAACTAAATCGCAGACGACCAGCTAATGCTGCTGTTAGTGTACCAGTCCAGGACCGAGGGCGTTCTCCACAACTACTCGTACGACCAGTGCGAGCGTCCCGCGGTCGCGTGCCGCCACGCTTCATACAATAAGTTCTCTCTTTACCTCGCCTGGCCTTGCGAGTTAGGCGGGAAGCACACGATTAGTGCGTAGACGCGTATTTCATAGTACCTACCGCACGCACATGTTGCACCGTGCCCTCCTCGTGCCGCCCGTTACGCGAAATCATTATTAATTTAGGTTCCCAAAGTTTGTGACTGTTTACTTATGTTTTACTTTCCAAATATACTGTTTTACTAAAGAGGTGGTTTCAAGTCAATAAGCCCCCTCATAATAGGTAATTAAATATAAAATTAAATAAACCGAACAACGGTTAATATAATGGATTTGAGGAATCGACAGAATCGATATGATGAGTCGGCAACACTCAGTGAGCGTGGGGATCATAGATAATACACTATGAGTGGGGATTCTGATCTGCACCCTAATTGCGTAACACATTTTCGTAAACGATTACGACTAATCCGTTTGATTTTGACGGTTCAAGAACATTCATTGCGTTCTATATATTGTTGAGCAGAATTTTTATCGAACTTAAGAAGCAATGGTTTAGCAATCTGTTTCAAAACGATTCAGATTCCGATTGATTGTGTATTACGCAATTAGGGTGCTGGACGGCCGTACCGTGCGGACGTGTGCTAGCTGGATTTTGCTGTGTAACATGGGTTGTGCAATAAAATAGTTATAAAACACCTGAGTTGACCACCGTGACCTGAGTTTTGCTACACAATGTTGTACACATAGATTAAAAAATGTGCTAATACACAACAGATATACTGGCCCGCAATCACCAAATGCTCTAAACTAAGGCCGTCATGACCCGGAGACTTTCCACGCCTCATACCTCTGAGAAAGGCAAGGACGTCATCGGTTGTGACATGGAAAGCCTCCGCACCATTGCCATGCTACGACTCCTCTGCTGTCACAGTTTTCTTTCTGGTCGATCATTACTGGCGGCGCGCGTTACATATAAGATTATAAGGTTTTACGCGTGAAACCGCGACGTTTCGTTTTCATGCGTGTGTAATCGTATAACTTCATATTCATGGCTTCATGTGTGTAATCTTGAAGTCGCAATGTAAACTAACAATTACAATACAAATATGTTGATTTAATAAAGATCATAGACAAATTATTCTTGACTGCCTCATTGGTCTAGTACTAGCTACTGCTGAACATGAGGTCCTGGATTCGATTCCAGGGCGGGCAAAGTGTTATTGGGTTTTCCTAACTAGAGTTTCTCAGTAGCAGCCCGGAGTCTTTGTGCCCTGGGACTTAAACACATAACTGGTGAAATGTGGGTGTACTATAGGCACACCTCTGCCTAACCATTCTGGGAACACAAGCGTGACGTTATATTATGTTATAATATTTAGTTTCTGCGGGAAACTATGCAAAATACCTAACTAAACGTGACTTGGTCAGGTGAGTCTGTCGGATTTTAAATGTCTGTGACTGCTAACATGGTCAGGGTGTATTTATGATCTGTGAAGTTATGTGCATGTCAGCGTCAGCTGTCACTCACAGTCACTCACGTCATTGTCAGACTGAAAGTTAAAGTTATTATTGTTTTGTGAACGGTTGATAAAATCAAAACAACTTTTTCACATTACTATTATCATTTATTGTGCTTTGATAATTATTCCTCAAATACTCGCCTTGCCTTCTAAATGGCAGGACTCTTACTTAGTCCATCTGAAAAATTATTCATCGTTCACGGTGTACAAGTATGTTCAAACATAACCTAAAATAGGCTCCTTAAAAATCTACTATTTTTTTTGCTTTTAACTGTACAACTTGCATAAAATGAAATAAGTTCGTCTCAAAAACTTTATGATATAATTATACTTAAAAGAATTTTACCATTCAATATATTATTTTGTGCGTAGGATGATTATCGATCCGATGGACGATCAAACATTGATTACCGGCCGATGGAGCTTGAAACAGACCTCGTTGACACTGCTACGGGATCAGCAAGACTTCGACTTGCTAATACGGATTTACTTGTAGCAGTCAAAACTGAAATAGAAACCCCAAGTCCAGAAAAGCCTGACATGGGCAAGATCGAATTTAATGTTGACTGGTGAGTTAACAAAGCACTGTGTTTCTAAAAATAATTAATTTAAAACATTACAATAAACAAAGTAAAACCTTCACCTTAAATTTTCACAGTTCAGCTAATGCTACTCCACAGTTTGAAGGTAGGGGTGGTGAGCAGTTAGCCATAGGTATAGCTAATTTGATGCAAGGAGCATACAAATCATCGCAGGCTTTCAATTTAAAACAACTGTGTATATTTGAGGGCAAGCAGTGCTGGAAACTTTTTGTTGATATATTGGTAAGGACCTGTGCATTATCTGTATATACTTATTGACTTATTACTTCTACTTAATTTACTTGTTTCCACAGAATAAAATATAAAATCCTGTCAGTAAATTGACTATTGATGTATATTTATGATTTTTTTATTCTATTCAGATATTAGAATGTGGAGGCAATCTTTGTGATGCTGTATCTTTGGCTGTGAAGGCTGCCCTTTTCAACACAAGGATACCTTGTGTGAAGGCAATACTCATGGATGGAGGGGATGTAGACTTGCAGTTGTCTGATGACCCCTATGATAGTAAACTGTTGGATGTAGGAACAGCTCCTTTATTGGTATGGTGCATAATAATATGCTGTAGTCTTTCTTTCCTTGCAAATTTATAACTGTTATCTTTATTTTTCATAAAGGCAGTACAAAATTAGGCTTGTTAATAACAGCATGGATTTAATTATACCAATACAAGCAATTTTAAAAACAGTAATAATTCTATTGACCTGTTCCTGTTTGCTATATTATAGGCCTCTTTCATTATAGGCTGAATACAGTCAACAAAACTTGAAATGATTTATGCCCAGGCATTTCTTATCAAAATAGTCTTGATAGTTCTTTAGCAAGTTAGGTACTGGTAATTTTAAACTTTGTATAAATTTTCAGGTCACACTATGTAAAATCGGCGACAAATGTGTAGTAGATCCATCGGCTGAAGAAGAAAGCTGCAGTGTTGTATCACTCATAGTAGGGATCACTGGAAGTCCCAGCTGCTACAGTGATCAAGAAAACTTAACAGAAGTAGGGGGCAAATTCAGCACAATTGATATGAATGGGCCAGGCAGTGTTGCACCAAAGACCTTGAAAGATGCCATCAACCAGGGAATGTAAGTTTATTCAAATAATTTGATTTACCTACATAAATATTTAGAGTAGTAGGGCCTCAAACTAAAAAGTTATCTAACCCAACTACTGCTATCTGGACCAGGTGTTTTAGTAAATGTGTGTACCAGAATTGAATTGAAATTAGATTATAATATTCATCTTTTTGGTTACAGTGTTGCAGCAAAGTTACTCGACAAAGCATTAGCTAAAGCCTTGCTAAATGAGAGGCAAGAAAATGTCAAAACAAAAAAAAAAGCATATGGATTCCTAAAATAAAATATGTGTATTAAAACTCTGTTTCCCTTTAAATCCTTTATTAATATAACCATTAAATTGATTATATAATAATGCATACAATTCTTATGTAATACATATAGAACTATATTGTAATATACCTAATAATGTCACTAAATTGATGATACTACCATAAATTCAGTCATAACTAAATATCACATTCATTTTGAAATATCCACATTGGAATATAACAACATAGTATTATTTATATTTTGGAATTTTATTACAGAATTAAATCAATACAAGAAATAAAAAACGCTAAATAAAAATAAAAATGTCACACTATTAAGAATAAGTATTAATTGTTTTCAGGAATGTGGATATACCATATCATAAATGATGCAGTACATGAATACTTATTTATGTTCAGGTATTATTGTCTAATTCACCATCACATTAATAAGCTACATCTACAAAAGGCAAGATCTGTAAATACTTAAATGGACAGAGAGAAGAGAAAATATTACTACTAAATCTATGGATAACATTGTATTTATAATCTTAATCCCTGCACCCATGTTTATAGGGCTTACATGCCTAAATTAGCAAGTCATTATTCCATCTCCATCTTATTCCCAATCACATCTATAGTTGATAACCATTATTGTATACCTCCTTAGAGACCAATCACATAATAATATTTGTTACGATATTTGCCAACAAATTTGGAGTAACATTGATAACCCCTCATAACATAATCATGAATAATAATAACTAATAATATGTAAAGAGAAAGCGTCGTCTACTTCTTGGGGTTGACAGGGGTAAGCAGATCCAGCACAGCAGCGATGTTGCCGTCCTTGCTCTCCAACAGTTGGGTCAACCAGCCGCCCTCGTTGGTGAAGCCCATTGCCAGCATGTGCTGGATCGCCGCATCGATATGAGCTTCTGTGGAAAAAACAAAACAAAATAATTAAAAACTGAAGTGATATAACATTGATTCCCCTGCAATTTTTATTATTTATTTGGAACCAGCCACGGCTTCGCAGGGTTTTTACGACTTGACAAAACTAGAGATTTATGTGCTATTTAATTTAAATATTAATTTATAATACACCTAAACCTTCCGGAATAAATGCTCTAGATGATGGTGAAACAGCATCAATCATCATCATCATCATCATCATCCGTTGCGTAGTTTAAAAAAAACAACGTGGTCACACAGACAGACACGAAAAGCGACTTTAATTTATATTATGATTGATTTTGAATGTTGTTTGTTAAAACTTTAACACTCGTGCACACTCAGACGCGGAACTATATCAGAACATACTAATATTTTTTCCAAGAGGTAATTGAACCTGCGACCTGTAGAGCAGAAACCAAGCGCACTGAGCGTGCTGAGTTGAATAAAAAACTTTTTTAACAAAAAAAAAAAACAACCGACAAAAAAAACACTGCAAAGTGTTAATTAGTTTTTCTGTAAGTATTCGGTTAGTTTTCTCTTTGTAATTTATTTTTTATTTTTAAGTCTGTTGTTTTGTTTTTACACTTTTTAGTTTTGATACAAATTAGTATAACTCCACACAAATTAGTATAAATAACACAAGAAGTATATGCTATGTTAATAACAGTGACAGAAATACATATACACTTGGGAGCAAATAAATCGAGCCACTACCTTTTTTCACGTAAAATGGTAAATATTTTTGGGAATATGGAACGTATCAATTCGAACTATATATCGCCTAAAAGTTAAGTTAATAACCTTAACAATGAGGGTAAATTATTGAATAATAACCTTATTGAATGATAAATTATTGGCTCTGCAAGAAAAATGGTAATTTTGATAGAAAATTTAGTAGGGCTAAAACAGTCCATAAAAACAATAAAAAACAAAATTATTGCAAAAAAAATATTCTTAATAACTGGTATTACCCCCCCGTGCCTGATGCATTCTTGTAGCCTATTAGTCATCGATCTGATCAGAGTTACACAGCGACTTTAAGCTCGGGAATGGATGAAACAGCGGGAACCCTGGCTCGGACTCTCCGTTTTAGCTCGTCCCATAGGTGTTCGATCGGGTTCAAATCGGGACTTCGTGCTGGCCATACCATTTGTTGAATCCCGATCGCAGACAAGTATTCCGTAACGATCTGCGCGGTATGAGGTCTCGCATTGTCATGCATAAACAAGAAATTTTCTCCGACAAAACCAGCATACGGCATTACGTGGTCTTCAAGAATGTCAGTTATGTATCGGTCAGCTGTTAATCCACGTCTACCACTGCCATCGTTGGCGGGGTCGACGAAGACAAGTTCCGTTTTTCCGTCTAGAGAAAGTCCTCCCCACACCATACAAGAACCACCAAAACTCACAGTTTCTCGAATGCAACATTGGGCAAACGTCTATACACTCGGTTTCTCCCGTCATTGCTAAAAAGACAGATTCTTGACTCGTCAGAAAACAAAACTGACCTCCAGTCTTCTAACGTCCAATTAATGTGTTCTCGAGCAAACTCCAAGCGAGATCGGCGATGAGCTACAGTCAATTTTGGGCCAGTTGCTGGTTTGTGTGATGTTAAATTTCGTTCCTTTAGTCTTCGTCTCACTGTCCACCTACTGATTGCGACACCTCGAACGTCACGTAACGCTTGCTGTAGCTGAACAGCATTAAGTCCACGGTCGCGCAACGAATTGGTTGCAATAAAGCGGTCGTCACGTTCTGTTGTTGCCCGTGGTCGGCCAGTTCCAGGTCGCCGAACAAAAGCACCAGTCTCCAGATACCTGCGGTAAACCCGCTGTACCTTTGAACGACTCAAATGAAGTCTGCGTGCCACTTCACGTTGTCCGTGTCCAACCTCAAGTAAAGCTACAACTTGGGCAGCTTCCGTCGGTGTAGTATCCATTTTATCATCTTATTTTGATTACACAGACACAGATAAAGACAACAATAACAAGTAATATGGGTATGATTAACAAAAACCTCAAATTTAATCTTTTCTTAACAGAGTACAATAAAAATGTCATAAGCAAATTAAATGCGATAATTTTATTCTACCCTTTAAACTTTAATTAAAATGAAATTTTGACAACTAACTACCCTCATTGTAAAGGTTATTAAATACCCTTTTAGGCGATATATGTTTCGAATCGATGCGTTCCATAATACCAAAAATAATAAACATAATGCGCGAAAAAGGAAGTGGCTCGATTTATTTGCTCCCAAGTGTATTATAACATCATCATTAAACACTAAATGGAAAAATACGTATCTTGAAGCTAACTGAAAACCTACCGGGAAAATATGCGTCACATCCAAGCAAAACGATTGTTTTGCTTGGATGTGACGTATATTTTCCCCCAACTTGTTATTTTTTGTGTTTGTGTTCGTTCTCTGCGTCTTGTTTACCGCAAATAAACTTTTTCTTTTCAAAGTTGATAAATTCTATCGATTCAAAAAATAATTTTCGGTTTCAATCTACAATTGCTGGAGATATCGCATAACATGTGTACACAAAAAAGGCGACATGAGAACCTCCTCCTTTTTATGAAGTCGGTAAATTATAATAATATTCAATAACACCGTTTCTATGTATATGTAAGTCATAGTTTGTAAGCAACGTTGTGCAACAATCAACTCTTGCGATTGTGACCCTCGATATCGTTTACTGCAACCTACTTTGTAGGTACAACAACATACTTACACTCGTGAGAGTTATAGCCCTCACTTATTCAAACATTTTATCGTATGTTATTCTTGAATGGTTAGATCTACGATAATCTAATGGATGTACTGTGTTAAAATAGCGTCCATCAAAGAGAAATTCATGTGATTTTTGTTGTTAATAAAATTGGAACAGCAAAAGGAGGTCATCATAAGCGATAGATACCTAGATAATCGATTGAACCAAAACAATACAGAAATTATTCATATTCATATCTGCCTACTTTCATATCGCTAGAAGGATAAGTAGGCTTGTGCCGCGATATGATATTTATGTAAGGGTATAACATGATTTTATTCTACTATAATACGAATACTACTTCAATAATGCTATAAACGAATATTATTTTTAATAAGAATTCAGATTATTAAATAACCCTAAACATGAGATTACATTCCATTATTACACACACAAATAGGCTAACTTCTGTACATAGTAAATATTGGACACAAGAAAAATACAGAAACCGAGCAAAGGTTTCCAACAACTTATTTTGTGAATGTTGAGTTCAACAGTCTCTTGCCCAACTCATTCAATGGCCGTGACGTGCAACTTTACTGGCGTGAGGTCACCGTCAGCTACTATCTTGCGAACATGTATGTTTTGAAATAATTCCGACTACACATTTAACCAGTATCATCTCACTAACAGCCAAACCCAATAACCTAAGACAGATCGCTACTGATGATTTACAATACAACGTCATCTGTCCCTGTCAAACAAATGCCTGTCAACACGTTATAGTGTAGCATACTTTGGCTTTATTGGGATGTTAAACCAGAGATTGATAGGTTTTTGTATCTCCAGGTCGCCAAAATTGGAGACAGATACGTTATTGGGTTTGGCCGTAAGAGGCATTATTCAAAGCGATAATGCTGTATTTTGTCTGGGGCAAAGTTAAGTTATTGTGAAGCTTGTTTTTTTTGTGGATGAGGATACATACGTACCCCCTCATGGCAACATAACATAACAACTCTTTTCGATTTAATAAAATTGTGAAAATATAAAAAAATAACTTACGTGGGTGGCGTTGCCTGGGTTGAGCTTGAGGTTGAGACTGCGGTTTGGCAGCAGCCGGCTTCTCCTGCGGCTTGGGAGCAGCCGCGGCGGGCGCGGGCGGCGCGGTTGGCTGGGCAGGCTTCAGCACTTCGGGCTCTTTAGGATTCAACACTAAACGGTCAGCATGCGTCAATAGTGATGGATCATGACCTAACACGCAGGTATACAAAATATTCTATGCAAAATCACGCTGTTATATTTTATCTCTGAAAACTAAATAGACAAGCCATCATTTGTTAATTCGACCCTTGAAAGCATGTAAAATGAAACAGAAAATGAATTTCACATCACAAAACAAATTGTGAACAGCACAAAACTTGTTAAGATTAATAATTACCTGCAGTTGAGGTGTTCAGGGGTGGGTACAGACCTCCTGCGGAGATCTTAACACGCTCTTGGAACTCTTCAGGCAAATTGAAACCAATCGGAGCGGCAGCTCCGGGAAGAGCACTGGCTGTGTCCATTAAGTCTAAAACATTTCACATATTGAGTTGAAATTCTTGCAATATTTTATCTTATCATTGGTTTACAAAATAGAATCGAACAAAAGATACCTTTCTCCTTGTTAATCACGGTCCAGTCATCAGCTTTGTCAGGGGAAGCATCTCTGCCAAAGGCATTGACACTTGAAGCGGAGGAATTGTCGGTCTTGACGGCGATGTCATCAGCCTCAGGCGACTTCCTATCTCCTTGTCCCATCTCCACGTCGTTAGTTGAAGCCGGTGTGGGCGCAGCAGCATTTGCAGCTGGAGTCGGAGCCTGAGGCCGAGATGGCTCAGGCATATAATTCCCACGGATGAACTCTTCCAGAAGGTTCTGGATCTGCTGGACATTAATTGACTTTGGGGGACTAAACGGACATTGAGTCTGAGCATGTGCAGAGCTGCTTGCCTCAGGTTTGGGAGCTTGAGTAGATCCGGCCTGTGCCTTCTCTTGGGTCTCCTGTGGGTTTTGCGCCTGTGTTTCGGGAGTCTGGCCTGGTGCTGGTGCTTTAGTTTCTGGAGCTTTTGGTTTCCCGTCATCTCCGGTCAGGTCAATGTCTCCGGCGAGGTTGGCGAACTCGTTCAAGTAGGTGGAGAAGGTGTCAAGCCAGCTGACGCGCTGACGGCGGCGGTGGTGCTCGCCGTGGGGGCCGTGCTCAGATCCGTGCGGGCCGTGGTGGCCGGGGGGCCCGCGGTGCTTCCTGTCTCCACCCCTCTCGCTGCGATGCTTCTTGTACGGACAATCATCGCCCGTAGCAGTGGCGACGGACTTCAAGAAATGGCGGGACCTCTTGATCGCAGCTTTAATAACCGTGCGCTGTAAACGTACAATACCTACATTAATAATCAGTTACCAAAAGAGCTATGAAAAATTGTTAATCGCGTTGATACGAAGCGGATATGCGCATCCTGTGGTACTTACAGGCATGGTCGGCGTGGGCACTCGCACCATGCAATGCTCAGGGTGACAGCCAGCGGCCTCACATTGTGAGCACAGGTCGAAGTCATCGCAAACGGAGCACTTGTATCGGAACCCGATGACGGGACCGTCACAAGAGTCGCACATCACACCTAAGTGCGCCGCCGGTGCACCCGCGGGTGGTTCTACAAATTATTGTTTTATTAAAATGTGTTCATTTATTTCCAGTTTTAATTAATCAAGGTCGTCGTACATTATTAGACCTTTAAATAAAAGGCGGCATGTATGCATAAGCATGCCATACAGTCTAGTCAGTATAACAAAAAACACACATTGAAATTTAGTAAATTGATAAGTGCACTTGAAAACATAACAATAAGGAAATATAAATTATAATATTCAGTACAACGACGCTCTGAGGGCAGTGTTGAAAACACCCCGGTACTGCAGTGCGTCCGCGATGTTTGCGGATGCATCCGTCGATGATTTCTACGCAGTTATTCGCAAAAGAACTGCATTGATGATGAGTAGGGTCCGTGGTAGCACCAACACTGTCCTCAGAACGTTAGCTTGCTGATGATCCATTTACTGTGTACAGCATTCCTAGGGCAGGTGTACACCTGCATAGGAATAGGAAATAGACTTCTAGTTAAATATTGTGTAACTTGTTTTGTCTACAAATTACTAACGCACTTTTTTTTTTTTCATTTTTGAGTGCAATACTAACAACCCTATTAATGCTTTATTTATACTAAATCATTTTAGTTATGGACGTATGTCTGAAATAAAGATAAATAAATTATAACACATTTCATTCCCAACATACAAAGTATTTTTCTAAATCATATGAATCTTTTCACTGATTCTTATTACATTGCAAAGCATGTGTGGTGTAACTGTGAATGATAGGCTGAGGAATGATGTGATAAGGCAATGGTGCAGTTAAGAAGATGTAGTGACAAAAATTTAAAAGAGTCCCTGTTATGCTTAGATGGTTAGATCCTGTTATGCTTAGATGGTTTGATCAGGGTAAAAGGTGACTAACAAAAGTTATGTACAAGGAAGATGTAAGTGGAAACGCCGGGATGTGACGCCTTAGAAGGCCATAATAGTGACCTTATTGGTTCTTCAGAAAGGTCAGGTGTGTAGTTAAGGATCATAGCAGGTGGCATTCTGAAGTTTCTGCCTAACCAGTACCCCGATGGAAAGAAGGCGTGAGTTTATGTTGTCATCATAATGCATACCAGTCCACAGCTGTTCATAGGCCACTCCAAGTACCTACACTCACTCTCATCATGTATTACTTAACCTAGTCAGGAGTGCTTCACAACTAATTCGGATCGTCATGATTCGGCACAGCCGAGCAGAAAAAGGTATGCCAAAAACCGAATATGTTGAGTAATTGCTTCAAATAGACTTTGTTGTTTAACATATACTGTTGAATCAAATGGCCCAACTGTCACAAGTATGTGTAACACCCCTAAAGAGTGTTGTTGCAAACGCCTTTTCAAGAATATCATCAGTCCTAAAAGCCAACTAACTAATAATAAAAACTTACCACAAGGATTCCCAGCTACAGCAGTAAAGACAATGTCACAATCATCATCTTTTACTTCATTTCCATTGCAGTAAACAAAGAGTTTGATAACATCTCCATTCAATGCCTGCAGGGCAGTCATCACCTCATCATCTGATGATACCACAACATCATCTCCATCCTCATCTGAATAGGACAAAGTAAAATGAACATTATATTCTGTAGTTTAAAGTTAAAACTCTTAAAGCAAAGTCCTTAGTCAATAAATATTGTGCAAAATGTATTGAATTTATTGTTTGAAGAGTACATATTATGAACCATTAATGAATTTAAATTAGTAAATCTATGTTAATTCATGGTTCAGAGGTCACCATTTTTTTATTTGAATATGTTTGTAATGAATTAGTCTGTGGTTCCATTGTGTTTAAGACATCATGACACATAAGGGTATAATTAACTTCTATATTAACACCATCCATATTTTTACAGCTGGAAAGTGTACGGACCCAAGAGAAGAGTTTCAATGGTTATTTTGGTCCTCTCCCATTATGTGAGAATAACCGCAAATTTAAAATGGAATGTTTGTAATTCCCAAACAAATAGATTTACCTGGAGGTGGTAAAACAGTCTCTAGTTAACAATACAAAAAAACTAATAACCTTTCCATGCTACAGAATATGTCTTCCCCTTGAGTCCAGGGTACACATCCTGAAGTTTAGCATTCAAGTAGTGGTAGCTGGTGACCACACTCTTCTCCACACCAAATCTTCTGACTTCTGGCTTGTCATTCTCCCTCCAGAATGTATAAACTTTGAATGGAACTTGGTCTTCCATAACTGAAATAAATTTATATGTTTTAAGTTTTTGTCTTGAAAACACAAAAATATTATTGATATCAAAATAAGCAATACTCTATTATATGATAAAATTATAAATTGAGGTAGGTATGTTTCAAATGTTTAGAATGAGATGAGAAAATATTACCCTACTATAGATTTTAATAAAAATACAATTATATTACCAAAAACTGAAAGCTAAGTTGTACCTATTTATTTCAATAACACATTCAACATTATACATTTACTTTTTGTATTTGGAGCTAATACTAGTAAGTACTTGTATTATTTAAAAATAACAAAGAAAACCTACAATGTTGTAGCTAAAAACCATTTTGTTTTTCTAGAAGCCATTTTGTTTGACTTCCACAGTACACTTCAGATAGATTTTAGGGTGTTCATGATCATCACGACAAAGCTCAAACATATACTCAAGCCTTACCTGCAATTTTACTGCGCAAAAGCACATATTTATTTAATTAGGAACTCACCTGCTGCTTCAAACTTGGTAAAGGAAATTACTGGTGGTAAATAAACACTGACACGGTAATACGTCGCACTTGTGTTAAAGTTTCAAAGTGAATGAATGTTGTCATACGACGCATACGGTATTTAAGACATCAAAATATTATGAATCATCAACGAATAGAACGAATAGAACAGTTGAGAAAAACAATATTTTGTTGTGCAATAGAGCTGTCAAAACAAAAAGTCATCGTCGACATTCCGTATACTGTTTTTTTACATCTGTAACATTAACATATTTCTTTTATGTGTCTTTCTCATTGTAACACGCCGCGCCGCCGCGCCGGTGACTTTCTAGATGACCACTTAAGGCACTTAAGTGAAATACTAAAAAAAAAAAAAGTTGAACGCGCAGGAGAACTATTTTTATTTTGGCTTCGCACCGTTTGTTACAGCAGAATTTTAAAAATGTAAAGTAAATTCGGCAGTCCCAGGCTACTATTGAAAAAAATAAAATCTTATTTTGCTATATTCTTTGCTTTTCACACGAGTACCTAAGTTCGATTCCTCCTTCCCGTTTCCCAGGACCATTTGTAACTTTGCTGCTGCGGTTGAGAATCGAACTCTAACCGAAATCCTGTAATTATCAAGTTATGCAATCTCATTAAACTAAAGCATGACCATAATTGCACTTGCATTGCTACTTTATGAGAAAACATTTACAAACATGTGATTGTCTGGGAGAGTATGGAGCGACGGGCTATTATCAACAAAACGCGTATTTTGTGTCCTGGTAGCCATCTACCCGCAATTTTATGTGAATCTACTTCGGCGAGTATACAATTTTTTCGAATCTATCATGCAATGGACTAGCCTCAGTGGGTTACGATCTTACAAGTATAACCCACTGCTTGGCAAAGCTAGTTTTGTGTCTTCTTCCAGCACACCTATCCAGATGGTTATACCACTTTTGCCACGGTCAACTTTTTTTTTTTCTTTTTTTTTTATGTATGGCATCTCGTAGTTGACCTTGAGAGGTCGTGACTACTTAACCGGACTATCCTGTGGCTTCCTTAAGCGGACTCAAAGCCTCCAGCCAGGGGCGTAAAACTACTTACATTACTAAGCGAACGCTCGCTAAGGGCACCCCCTGTGGGGTACGGACCTCGGCTTAGGGCGTCGCTGACGGGAGGACAGCAAGATGGGACAGGCTGGATCTGGATTATATTATTATTATCAGGGGAATTTAAAGCTACAGGCTCAGCTACGGCGCGGGCTGGCACTTCGTCAAGCAAGGGTCGGGGGGGGACAGTTACGTCGGGATCTTCGCGAGGAACCTCGGCGGCGAGGTCGGAATGTCGGTCTGTGTTTGTGCACTGTACTGGTGGCCCTACTGCTCTCCTGAATGAGAGTTATGTGGTCATCGGGATCGGTGAGGACATGCTTGGGACGGCGGACATGACTAATGGAGGAGGGAATATAGCTAGCGGCCTTGACAACCAGAGGGTTGCGGTGATTCGCGGCGGTCTCGAAGAAACGCTTTGAAATGCGTTTCATGAACTGGCGGATAGTGGGAATCTTTAGGTCAACGTGAAGGATCTCGTTGCGAACGTACCAGGGGGAGCCTGTAATCCTACGGAGGAACTTGTTCTGGAGGGTCTGCATTCTATTGAAGCGATAGGGCTTGGCGTGTGCAAAGACTGCACTGGCACATGTCATGGCTTGGCGGATGCACGCTGTGTAGATACGCATTTTGCACTTTTTAGTGACAATTTGCTACGTGCATTTAGGACAAAGTGAAGTCTACCTAGAGCGAAGGCGGCACGCGAACGAGCCGCCTTAATGTGCTCTGAAAAAGAGAGGTGATCATCGAGCACTACACCCAGATATTTGGCTCGCTTCTCCCAAGGGATCGGCTTGCCGAACATGGTGATCGGTCGAGGCCGCGGTCAACACTGACAGTGATGTCCTCCCACTGTACCTATGTTGTCCAATCTGACCAGTACAGTAGTGCTATTCTGTAACCATCTCACCGTGAAAACTTATGTGAAGTGGGCGTGGAGTGAGCTGTCAGTGCCACTGATGCTAGGGATTGACCAAGATGGGATGACACTGACAGCACACGCCACGCAAGTCTTCACGGTGCGATTTTTACATAATCGACCTTAAGATGCCACAGAGTACTTTTACTATAAAGAAAGATTTTTTCGACCGATGACGTGTACAGTGTACTGAATATGTTCCTTGGTGTACTGTACATATTTCTGACGCAGCATAATAAATTACCATTCATGGGTTAGGTTCGTTCATTTGCATACTCTTAAGTCTTAGTACTCGGTAGAACAAACAAAACGCTTGGTCATGTTAACATATTGATGATTAATATTTTGATGAAATAGTTCTGGAATACTCTCGTACTTTTTATATATTTATATCTTGTCATTTAACAACAAACACAATACAAAGTGTACAAACACAGTTAAAATCATAGACAGTTGTAATAAATAAAAAGTTTATACCACCTTTTTCTTAATCCTCTAACTAGGTATGTAATATATTATTTAGGTAATAAATGACAAAATGATAACAAATATCTTGTATATAAAACAAATCATTAACTAGTCCTGATGTTCTTTATCATAAGACCTGTTGGTTATTGGCGGCACGTAATATGGTGAGCTTTCTGCAAACTTAGGTGGACCACCTAATTGTACAGTTTCTGGAACATTTAGTTCTTCATTCAACTTTTTGGCTAAGAAGTATATTTCTGCAAGGGCGATTACTAAGGCACACATTACACCTAGTAATAGCCTAAATCCAAAATCTATATTGCCCACCATCCATTCAACACCTCTAAATCCAAATAGGAATCCAGCAAATATTGAAAGGATGAACTGTCCAATTGCAATCAACTGGCGATTCATTTGTTTCACTGAAAACACAAAAGCAAGTTTACTAATGATTATTTAATTAAATTGTAAATAACACGTGGTGCAATCCGCGAGGCCTAAGCTGAGCTTTGGATTTCTTCCGGACTGTACTACTTAGTGAAACGGATTGTTTCACAACATTTGTGTATTTGAAATAGTACAGACTGTAGTATATTATAAACTACATAACCAGCTTAAAATAAAACTGTGTATTTTCTATACTTACATTGATAAGAGATACTATCTTCTGGAAACCTCATTCTAACATTGTCTACAGATTTCGTCATTTTTCGATATTCCCTAGCCTCCTGTTGAGACCTCAATTTAACACATCTGGCCTCAAGAACAGGATCTCTCTTAAGAATTTGGTTTTTTGGTATTTCAATAGAAGCTGCTTCTAATAGAGCATGTAAGTATGGAACACTTTTGTCTCCATTTCCTTTCATATTTCTTTGTTGTTGCAAAAATGTGTAAAGCCAGTCTATATCGGCAGTTGCTAAATGCAATTTGTCTTCTTCCTCATCATCATCTTTATTTAGGTCCTTTTTAACTATTGATTTCTTATCGGACTCTGCTTGAGCAGATTCTTCATTATTTTCAGCTTTCTCTATACTTTCCTCTTTAGAGGTCTTCCCAACATCTTTTTGTTCTACTTCTTCTGTGACTTCTTCAATTTCAACCTTCATAAGAGCTTTAATTTTGTTTAAATTTTCAATATCATTGCTATTAAGATGTACTGGAATAATCTTTGTATCTTCTTTATGTGGTGTATGTTTAGGTTCATAACTTTCTCCTTTGACCAGTCTTGCAATATTTAAAGGTACATTATCATCAATAGGTATAGTTCTGAGGTAATCTATTAAATACTTTGATGGAAAGATCCTGAGGTTGGTATCAACAAGTGAGCCTATAGAATCCATTGTTTATTTAGCAATATTTAGTTTATGGTTTAGATCAGCATATAAATCCCTTAGTTCTTCTTCTTTTTCTTCAAAGGTGTTGTCTACTCTTTGACATTTGAAGTTCATATCATCAATGAACTGATCCCATTCTTTTTGCCTTTTTTCTCTCAGTTCTTGTCGCTGTTGTTCATGCACCTGGAAGAGAATGAAGTCAGTCAAAAACCAGTTATTTATTAAAAGTATAAAATTTGTTTTTTTCAACAGATTATTTTACAAAGTTAATAAAACTTTCATCATTGTATTGTATTACCTAGACTAGTGACACATCAGTAATGACCAAGCAATATTAATGCTGTCAGACCGAAACACGTTTTTCAGCTGAAATATAACCGAACCTTTGACTCCTGCTCTAGTTTAGCTAAAACTGAAACTTATGAAGTTAAGAAATAGTTTGTTAAACTGACATAATTTTCAGAGTCCCATAATTTTTCATACATTTGTTACAAATTATTTGCTTAAGGGCTGATTTTGTAATTCTCAGATTTCTTTTATATAAATGAAACCAAAACTGCAAAACCAGTTTTTTTGGCCATGGCTGGCCCAAAACCGTACCTACAATCGGACACTAATGATTAAATAAATATAAGAACCTTGTGTGATTCTAGATAATCATTTTCAACTTCTTCACTGAGCTGCAATGCTTGATCTAACTTCTCTTTTAACACTGGAAGCCCTGTTTCACCAGACTTTCTAATCTTTACTGCCTGACTGTCTTTTATGTCTGTTAATTTTTCAAGTATAGCAAACAAATTTTCAACTTCGCGATCTCCGCGCTTCTCCTACAAATAAACAATTCACAATTATTATTATCATTCTGTAGAGAGTTGAGTCAGTCTTGACTTTGTACGAATATACCAATTGAATCAAACATAAGTAGGTACCTACCTCAAACTCTTTCAGCATAAACTTTATTTCACCATTTAGAAACGGGCGATGGTCGAATAATCTTGACCAGATTTCTCCAATTTCTGTAATGAAATAAACATTAAAGGTCATGGACTCCCATGTAAAGTTATCTTCAATGCAAGCAATGAGAATGGCAGATGAACAATTTCATTTCAAATGGAAGTCCAATTGATAGTACATAATTATTGTTTTAAAATAAGAAGTTAAACACTTAAATCACATTTCCTCAACAAAACTGGGAAAAAATAGTCTTGTTTTCTTACATACACTGTAGGTGTGTAAGAAAACATGTACACAAAATGTATTATTCTTGTAAACAATTTATGGCCTAAAAATTTAAAGTGTTTTATTTTGTCTGTATAAATGTTAAAGACTTACAAAAACGGGGGGTAAACAATAATCTTGAAATTCTTAAATACGAAAGTAGGACACGCATACCTCGTGACAGCTCCGTCATGATATTTTTATCGTTCGACGTTCAGTTCATTCAATGATTTGACAATGAGACAGTGTTAAAATAGTATGATTTCCGCCTTGTTCGGATTTAACACTCTATATATTTTATGTAATCAAAGTAAATTAAAATATTAACAACACACGTAAATTTTTTGTATTGCTACTTAGTGTGAAAAAAAATATTCAGATTCTGATTATTTAAATAAAATAAAATTAAAATATTTTAATTTTCATATTTATTTAAAATGATGTACTAATACGGCTAAGTCCACGTCAAAGCGCGTATTTTGCGTACTTAGTAGAGCGCTTTATACAAAAAAAATGTATCTACCAATGTGTATCATAAAAAAAAACATCGGTTAGCACCTTCGATTAAGGTTAGCACAAAAAAAAGATAATAGCTAAATTTACTTTTCTAATTCTTTGCAAATGACTGTGATATTTTATAAAATACTGTCGTAGTTATATGTTTAGCTTTCGGCTGGAAGTTCGGTTTTGGCCAATTTAGGCCGCAGTTTCGGTTTTCGTTCAGGTTTGGGCCAAAAAGTGGCAGAATCTTCGGTCCGACAGAAAGTGGCTTTCGTGAGACACCTCACTTTGATTGAATACGAAAAACTGACAGATAGGCAGACCGCGTGGACTTTGTAATGGGATCCCTATTTCGCGTTTCCTATACAAAACCCGAGAAAGATATGTGTACTTATAAATTAGTCAATAAGTCATTTCGGTTCTCAGCTGACATGCTGCTTTTAGTATCAGCCAGTAGGGTTTCAGTATAGTATAATGTACTCTGTGGAGTAGGGTGTTTATTCACTTTCCGAAAGATTCCGGATACAGCAGATGCATCTTAGCGACTCTGCGTTCGATCGCGATAAGAAAACCACAGGTTTAAACAATGCGTCGCGTTTTGGCGACTCGTCCCGTTTGAGTACAGTTTAAAAATTTCGTTTTCTAAAGAAGCGATTAAATCGCTAATCGCTGATGCAAAAATTATGTGGGGTTTTGTTAGATCTCAGTAGCTCTGCTCGAGCCAGTGAACGAAAATATCGTTCACTGGCTTCTGCTCACAGCACATACATTTTTTTTATCATTTACATATTTAATCTGCCAAAACATAATTGTTTACTTGAGTAAGAAATCTGATACTTGACAAATCAGCTCCTCATCAAGTTATTTCCTAAAACCTACGAATAAACCAATGGGTTCGATTTCATTTCGGCCAAACTAGAAGAAGAGCTGAAGATTCGGTTACGGTTTCGGCAGAAAATCGCTTTTCGATCGAATACTAAAAATACCTTAAAAATTGCAACATGAAATATCCGAATTAAAAAACGAAGTTTTTAAGCACCGGAAACAGAGTGTACAACCTAAAGTAAGTTATGGCTAGTGTCGTTCAGTTTCAATTTTACATTCGGTCCTTGTTCTACGTCGTACGACGTTCTTCACTTCAATCAATTTAGTAACTTCATTCATCTTTGTTGAGAATGGGCGGTTCGTAAGTTGACGTGTTTAGATGCGATATTGTTTTTATTTGCGCAAAAGTGTTTTGCAGGTGATAATGTGTTCAATTTGCGTTTCGGTGTTTGTTGGTTTTGTGTGATTTGTAAACCATAAACGAATGTGAAGTTTTGGACTTAGAACTAGTGGAACTTCGTGTTTGGCCACCATGCCGGGTCTTATTGGTATTGGTGAATTTATTGAGGAAACTAGAGAGGATTACAGTTCACCTACTACTTCTACGTTCGTTTCCCGCATGCCACAATGTCGTCAGACCATCAGCGCTCTGGAAGAGGTAATAATAGCCATAGCCATTATATTAGCTAATTGCCGACTAATCTGAGCCAAGCAGTTGACAAGATAAGAAAACATTATCTTCCTGTTAAAAATCAGGATGACAATACGAACAATTTACCACTTATCGTAAGCGGAGTAAACAAAATCCCTAATATAATAACTAACCACGATCGCTAGGATGGGTAGGTAGCTGCATTCGCCACTTACGTGCTGATATTTGTTTTCTTTGCAAATATGAAATCCGCATTTACTTTTACTAGAAAAAAGACAAACATTTTGAAACACATCTGTTTATTTGCTTGACGAAGCTACCTGTATTATAATTTGCCGTGTCTATTTAAGTTGGTGTTTTATTAAACATTTGTTTTGATAAATTAATATACTTTTCAATTCTAGAATTTAAGAAACGTAAGACCAAGAGCGTAGGCGCGCCTCGACCTTGGAAACGCCCCCATAATGATTGTGGACAAAAAATAATTACACACCCTGATAAAATGTGGGCCCCACGCAAGAACAATAAATTGTCGACGGAACTATTTCTGCAATTTGATTACGAACGCCTGTCGTCATACGAAAATGTTGCACCTAATGCTACGCATAGTAAATAGGATACCTAAGTAGGTACTTAGGTGCCATTGCTTATTGAACTATGTAAAAAGACAGACTTTTCATTTATTGTAGGCAGGTATTTCTCAAAAACCTCTAGAACCATACCCGTAAAGTTAAATTACGGTTTACGAGGCACACGAATGCATAAGAGAAGTGACATGCAGAGAACTTGAAAAGGCGGCTCAAGGTTTAATCTGGCATAATTCGATTTCAGTTTATTCATCATCATGCATCATTATCAATAAACAATTTGTTTTGCCATTCTTTCATCTGTCCGGTGAAGTTCTAATAATAATCAATTCTCGGAATCGGAAATTACGAACCGAAACCTCTACCAAAACAAACCCGATGCAGTTTTTGTTATTCGCCTATTTAAAAACGTGGCTACAAATCAGTACACATACATATTTAGGTAATTGGGTATCTACCTACTTCGCAATCAGGCGCGACGCGACAGCGCGACACAAAGGCACCGCTCGTCGCACGATACGCTGTGCCTTTGTCAAGTTGTCGCGTCGCGCCAGTGTGTACGAGCTTTAACGCGTGTGCTCGCGTTTTAGAGAAGTCTCTCCAAAGGAACGCATGGTTTGCCTCCATAATCCGTATCAACACACTAGTTTTAAGCCTCTCAATCTTGGGCTTTTAATGTGGTTTGCACGCCAGCCAACAACTAACAAGCAACAATTCCCTTGTCCAGAGACTACACATAAAAAAAAAACTAAAATTGAGGCATAATTCCTGCCAGTGTCAAGGAACTTCTTTGAATGAATGGGAGTAATGGATGCTGATTGATAAAATTGAAGTAGGTACCTAATATTGCCATGGAGCATTTAAAAATAATGTCAGCAGGTAACAATAAAGCTGGAGTCGCGCTGATACTACCTCTACCTCACCTCGGCGTGGAATACTCGGGAGTCGAATGCCATTACAATAAAATATTACGAAAAACCAAGGGTATTGTCTCCGCAATTACCTACAAAGGAAGTTATATCATGAGTCAATGACTAACCACCGGAAATACTTATTAGGGGACGACACGCTTGACATCTGCCGAGCATTCCAATGTTCAGGTGAGTCCTGGCTTCCGGCTGCTTCCTTGGCGTTAAAGGCAAATACTTAGTGAAACGTCTTCCTCTTCTGCTCTTAAATTGGTACGAACTAATAGCTCATGCGGGCTCAAGCGGTCATGCCATTGATTTTTTTTATCTGTTACCTATATATTTACATCATTTCATTAACATTTATTGTGTCATCTCATCAGTCATAGCTAACGTTATAAAATTGACAAAATTGATTTGTGTTGTTTTTATATCTTATATGGGTCAAGGACCTGAAATAAATGAATTATAAAATATAAAAAAATATGCTAGTCGCAAAGTGCGGTGAAGTCTACCCAAGGAGTCGGAAACGCCACTCGTGGAGATAAATGATGGTCCTAGCGGCTCGAGCCTCGATAAACGCCTTATTAGTCTCTTGTTAGGCCGGGTCAAGGGTTGATGCCGAGAGTTGTATTCCTAAGCACGACAACTAAGATCTCTTAGTTCTTCGACGACGACTAAGCTTCTCCCCTAAATTCGAAAAAAAAAAGGTTATCAACCAACGGATCACGCAATCATTAAACTAGTGGTTACGTCAAAATTTTGGTACATTCTACCTTAAAATTACCTTTCCATTCCATGTACAGTTCTCGTAGTAATTTTCCCCATCACATAACAGTTATTAAAATAGTTAATCGAAAAAGGAAAAATGTTGTGTAATTGAATGAAAGTATCTATAAATAACCAACCAACGTAATAGTACATATAAAGTTTTTTGATTCCTACTTGCAGTTTTTATGTGATACACAGTAAAACACTAAACATAATTTAAAATTGTAGACGCTTCGGAATTTACGATAACATATGTGTACTCAAATAAACAACTAGGGATCACAGCATCAGCGAACTATATAACAACCTAAGTTAGGATTTCACAGAAATGTCGAGTCACAGACGTGGTATTTTGTAGCGATCTCTGGTCCCCTTCCCCCTGCAATAAGTAGGTATAGCTGTGTAGACATTTTGATTAGTTTTCCAATTTCTATTTGAGGATCAAGTACCTACTGCTCAATACATACATTTAAGTTCAAGAAAATATTTAATACCATATTGAACTTCTTAGCACATGGCTGGTGGAACCTCAACTGCCCTCGTTATGTATTTATTGTCAGTAAACACTGACTCGCTTGTTCACCTTGTGGTTTTATCCTGCCTACCTTCTTGAACATAAAACAAGATGAATCCATAGTTAATTTGCAAGTCTCGGTCGCTATTAAAACTTTTATTTCAGTCGTAATACTAGACGAAACAAAAAATTAACATATTCCGCATAATGAACACCAGAACCGGGATTACGAGTTTAGAGAAAGTTCGACATTGATATCTCTCCGACTACATTGCAAAAGGAAACCTTGGCCGGTTGGTCGACTGATCAACAAACAAGTTTCAGACTGCGGAAGTTAGTATTTTATTTTCATTGTTAGAACATGCTCTTCTAGCACGCACTTCATGATCAATACAAGATGGTGTCTATATTGCATTGTGCTCGGAAGCTCCTACAATAAAAACGTGTAAGAATAAAATGTAAATTCACATTTACATTGAATCAAACTTCAGCAGTTTTTCTGGAATCGCACCATGTGACTACTTTGTTTACACTACTTATAACAATATCCTTCAAAGTACACACAGTAGACCGCGTCTGATAACCTTATCAAATACACTCGGCGTCACAATAATCGCACCTACCCGAAAAAAAAGTTTCAAGCATGTCCCGCCAGCAACGAATACATTAAACCCAACTAACTAATATTGGTGTTAACTAAAAGTATGTATAACGACCTTTAAATTAATAACGTTTATAATTTCTTAAACACATCAAATCTCATTGGCGCGTAACGTTAAAAAAATGTTGTTAAAACGCATTACAACGACCTCTAATTGCACCACCCTACAAGGGTATAAAACGGGAGACCCGAATGTGGGTTTCGCCCCATCATGACCTATGTCAGAGCTGTCTTTGCACACGCCAAGCCCCACCTCTTCAATAAAATGTAGACTCTCCGGAATAAATTCCTCCGTAGGACAACAGGCTCGCCCTGGTACGTTCGCAAAAAATCATCCACGTCGATCCTCTGGTTGTCGAGGCCGCCCGTTATACCCCCTACACAATTAGCCAAGTCTGCCGTCCAAAGCATGTCCTCAACGACCCCGATTACCACATAACTCTCATCCAGGAGAGCAGTAGGACTACCAGTATAGTGCACATAAAACAAAAAAAAAACATTCCGACCTCGCCGCCGAGGTCCCTCGCGAAGAGCCAGCCCGCGCCGTAGTTGAGCCTATAGCTTTAAATTCCCCTGATAATAATAATCATCAAAATTTGATCCTGCCTGTTCCATCTTGCTGTCCTCCCTCCAGCGACGCTTTAAGCCGAGGTGCGTACCCCACATGGGCCACAGGGGGTGCCCTTAGCGAGCAGTCGCTTAGTAATGTAACTTTTTCGCCCCCGGCTGGAGGCGTTGAGTTCGCTTAAGGCAGCAACAGGATAGTCCGCTTAAGTAGTCACGACCTCTCAAGGTCAACGAGATGACATTCACAAAAAAAAAGAACAACAGTTGTGCTCTTCTCGGATGAGACGAGGCTGTGTCTTTTCTCCAACGACAGGCGTAAAAGAGTGTTTAGTGGGAGGCAAGGAGAACGATTCGCATACGCCTGTATTCAAGAGACAGCGAATTATGGGGGTGGCTCGTGCATGTTCTGGGGCGGCATGTCAATCGACGGCAAGACGAATCTTGTGTGTGTTTCTCGGACTGGAAGTGCTCGCGGACAAAGGTCACTGACTGCTCCTCGTTGCATAACAGAGATCTTAGAGGAGCACATGGTCCTTTATGCGAGTTTTGTTGGCAGTGGCTTCATGTTGATGCACGATAACGCCCGCTGTCACACCTCATTAATTGTAAGAGACTATCTGCAAGAAGTTGTGATCGCTGAGAAGCGCTTGCCGGCGCGAAGTCCAGACCTGAACCCTATTGAGCACCTTTGGGATGAACTGAAACGGCCAGTACGGGCACGTGATCCTGCCCCTACCACTCTCCAATACCTCGTCATTGCAGAATGGGACAACATTCCTCAAGAGACTGTTGTTGTAGAACGCATGGAAGCAGTCAACAGGGCTAGGGGGGGTAACACTAGTTTTTAAGTTGTTTTTAAGGACTGTTATAATGTTTGCAGTTAAAATAAAACGATACGTTTAATAATTTGCATTAGCTTGCTTTTTTATATTCCCTGGTAAAAAAAAACAAAACATCTATGGCTTTATTCCGAAATTTAAATAAATTTCCTAGCTAATGATACCATAAAATCATAAGTCTACCATTGATTAATAGGGTTAAACTGACATTAAAGGGAATTCTTAAAGGCTACCACAAACAGGCGCGACGCCACAGCGCGACACAAAGGCACCGCGCGTCGCGCGACTCGCGGTGCCTTTGTGTCGCGCCAATGTATACGAGTCTTAAAGAGGTGCGATGTATGTGACGCCGAGTGTAGAAGTGTAAATTGCAGCTGGATACAAGTTATTTTCTGTTATCAAACTAAATAGGTACAAGTGGCAGTTTCCAATTTCCTGCGTGAGCGAACTAACTGACCACTGATCGTTATATCGGAACACGTTTCCGCCAACAAGTAAAACAAACTCGGATAGAAAGGTGGTGGCTGTACAAGCGAACGTAGGTCACTGGGTCGCAAGGCGTTCTTATGGAAATTATCAATTTAAAAATCATCATGTAATGGAAAGTCATTAACAAGTAAATTATGATTTTTATTGGGGCCATTACTAATTCTTGCCTGCCAGAAGCTAGATGCTGTCGAACTCGGAATAAAGTCTAAAATATCAATGATTTCCCTGTCATATTTAACCCTCATTTATTATGCGTTGAAAGAAGAGGAATGAAATAATGCAGTACTATATTTAAAAACAAAACCGTTCAATGCATTTCAATCAAGCCATAAGCTGCACTGTCGTATACAGATACTCTAATTGAGGCTTAAGACCGTGCAGTGAGATAAATTGCAGTGTAGCCCACAAACACGACAAAAGTGAATTATCTGTATATAAGTGTCTAGTTTATGACGCACAGTGAATGCTGATGACATTTTGACGACAGGGACGCTTAGATACTTGACGATTGGGAAATGATTGTATGGCCAGCCCACTGTAATCGAGGACACTAACAAGAGTGACAACTACCCATTACGGGGAGATCAGAAATGATTTTACACATTCTCACTATCCAACCAAAAGAACAGTTAAAAAATAAACATTACGAAACGTTTTCGTTTTAAAAGTAAATAAGAACAAAAACTCAAGTCTTAAAGTAACAACTAATTTATGCAATTTCAGCATCGCATACCATTTCACTGCGTGCGTTTAAAACGTTTGGCTTATAGCCAGCAAGAACTGGGTACAAATTGAATAAACAAATCGGTACTTAATCACTGTCTCATAGTCGGTGAGTTCCGAGAAAAATAAACCGACAGTGGAAAAGGATCTACCTACATAGTAAATATACATAGTAAATGTATATTATAAGTAGATAATTTACTGAAGGTCTCTTACATGCACGAAGGGATAAGAGATGATTTAATTTTTACGTTATGTATTCTATGGTTTTACTTAGGTAAGTAAGTAATGACTAAATCTGTCCTTTTCCTAAAAAATAACTCTTTTGGTCACTATGTATGAGTAATTCCGATATCTCGTAGTGGATGATAAATCTATGCATGAAGTAACGCAGTTTGAGAATTCCATTAATATGAAACGTCTACGGTCTTAACTTTACTTTAAAATAATAATAAAAAAAACTATTTTGATTTCTAAATATTGTATTAAATCTCAAACCCAAGATATGATAAATATGAATAATGTTAACCCATTTACCGCCGTACTATCGGGTTTGTCGTTATAGTGCGTTGAATGATTAGGCCTTAAAAGGTCAACAGCCAATGAGTCATCACCAATACCACTATCTCGCGGTGCATAGCGAAGACTTCGGCTAAGCAAGCACCTCAGATGCGGTAGGCGATAAAAATCATGTGTGACTCATCTGTACGGTGTTTGTTTATAACATGAGTTGAGTTGAACTGAGACATTTTGTCCTAGATTGATGAATGATAATCAATAAATTAATACTTGCCTTAAATATGTACGAGTATGTGTATAGGATAGGCTGTTGGACCTTGTCATGCTAAAGTCAACTTTCAGTGACTTCTTCGCCTAAATTAGATATTCCGTGCTTATTACTGCCGTATTTAATGGATTTGTCCGTCTTTTGACTCATAGTAATTTCATAGAACACGGTCACACGGCACCTATTCAGTACTTGGAGAACATTTTCTTCATAAAGATATAATGCCCAAGGTTGTAGTTTTCTAGCGATAATGGCGTAGTTTAATCCACGGCAATGCAGACACGATTATGCATGCCGGTAGAGCAACATGCATTATACTCGTCCCCTTCAGGCCCTCTGCGATAGAGTTACGGGCACTCGAGCACGGCTGGTTACTACTTATACTTTAAAGTTTCTATGAAAAGGTAGTGCTTTTAACCCTTCTATCAAAGAGCTGTGTAGAATAAGTAGGTATCCATATGTTATGAACAAGCTATCCAGTGTAGAGTGGAGACTTCACTGGGGTGCCATTGAAGTGCGGCGTAATTTCAGATGTTGTGCAAGTATTGAAACTGTAAAACGTGTTTAAAATAATTAACAACCTACAATATATGTTGGTGATGAACACAGAGTAGAAAACTTGCATCTCAAAAGATTTTTTTTAAATACACTCGCGTGCAGCCTAATCTACTCAACCCCCAAGCGCGCATACATGGCCGGTTTTCTCAAAATTGCGAAACTGATATTAAAAAAGCGTACATCAGCTAAGCTTTAAAATGAAACGTCAATCATGATAATTTGTACGATTTTTTTATATTGAGGTTCCAATGACAATACAGGAAAACATGCTATCCAAGGTAGACACGAGTTGCGCGTTGCGAGCGCCTATAAAACAACCTTTAACTGAAATTACCTTATCTCGCCCGATCATGACCTATGCCAGTGCAGTCTTTGCACACGCCAAGCCCTCTGAATGCAGACCCTCCAAACAAATTTCTCCGTAGGACAACAGGCTCCCCTTGGTACGTTAGCAACGAAATTTTCCACGTCGACCTCAAAATTCCCACCATCCGTTAGTTTATGAAACGCAACTCAAAGCGTTTCTTTGATACCGCCGCGGATCACCACAACCCTCTGGTTGTCAAGCCCGCAAGTTATATTCCCTCCACCATTAGTCAAGTCCGCCGTCCCAGGCATGTCCTCACCGACCCCGATGACCACATAGCTCTCATCCAGGAGAGCAGTAGGGCCACCAGTACAGTGCACACAAAAAACACAAACCGTCATTCCGACCTCGCCGCCGAGGTCCATCGCGAAGACCCCGACGTAACTGTCCCCCCCGACCCTTGCTCGACGAAGGGCCAGCCCGCGCCGTATCTGAGCCTGTAGCTTTAAATTCCCCCGATAACAATAATCATCAAAATTGGATCCAGCCTGTCCCATCTTGCTGTCCTCCCTCCAGCGACGCCCTAAGCCGAGGTCCGTACCCAACAGGGGGTGCCCTTAGCGAGCAGTCAGTAGCAGAGCAGTTCGGTTAAGGCAGCCACAGGATAGTCCGGTTAAGTAGTCACGACCTCTTAAGGTCAACTACAAGATGCCATTCATACAATAAAAAATCCTTAACAGTATCTTATCTGAAGTTGACCTGATAACATTTCCGCTTGTGACGCTTACTGTTTATCCAAAACTATGGATACTACGCAAACTAAAGTCGCCTGAATTGTTACTCTATTACAACAAGGCCTCAGTCCGCGAGCTGTCGCTCGTCAGCTGCACTTGAGCCAGTCTGCTGTGTCGAGAGTGTACAGAACGTTCCTGCAGACTGGTGCCTTCACTCGAAACCCACCATCTGACCGGCAAAGTCGCACGTCTGAGAGGGACGATCGTTTTATCGACTGCACTGCGGAATCGCCACCTTAGCGGTGTTGATGTCCAGCAGGAGCTGAGGCGAGTGCGAGGGGTGGCTGTCAGTGAGTGGACAGTCAGAAGACGCTTGAAAGAAGCGAATCTGCCCACAGGCCCGAAATTGATCCTATGCCAGGAATCCTAGCTGGATTCCTGGCCCGAACTTTGCGTTTCGCATCGGACATCGAGGAGCTCAAGGCGGCGCTGTTAGAGGAGTGGGAAGCGTTTCCTCAAGATGACATCGAAATATTGATTGAGATCAATGAGGAATCGCTTACAAACTCTGATTAGGGCTAGGTGGGGAAACACTTCACAAGATCACATTGTTTTTTTTTTTTTTTGGGTTTTGTTACAATTTTTAATTTTACCTAAAGGATTAGCTGCCATCATTTCGTTTTCTTGTATTTAACATATCAAAAGTATAGACTTTTAATCAATATAAGTATATTAAAAAAACGACTGAATCAATTTTCATGATTAAGGTCTCATTTTAAAGCTTAGATTATAAGCTAAAATGAAATACGCTTTTTAAATATTAGTTACGCCATATTTGAGAAAACCGGCCATATATGCGTGCTTGGGGGTTGAGTCGATTACGCTGCACGCGAGTGTAGTTGACTAGAGACTAGCATAAAAGTATGTAGACAAAAGTGAAGCCATCGTAGATACGACAAAAGAAGACTCAAAGAAAAATGATGAAGGCAGCAAATGCAACATGCATCGTCTCTAGTTTGTACCTCTGTTCATATTTCATCAATTTTTTTTTTTTTTTTTTTATTATTTGGCACATATTTCCATATTTTTGGCACGACATTACTTCCTACCAAATGTATTGTAAAACAATGCACTAACCCATGCTGTGTTGTGTTCAATCGGTTCTTTATCTGTGCCTATCTTTATAATGATTGATCGGTTGCTTTCTGGTAACAAATCGGAACTTCTTAAGTATTCATGTAATTTATGTTATCTTGCTTTCGCTTTGGGATATTAAATATTATTTCGCGGAATAACAGGTTCAACTCTATTGGGACTTTAACGAAGCCGAGGCTAAAATCAATAAAACGGAACGTAATAAAATAATGGTGGAGGACAATAATATTTAAGGAACATCGATAAGTATGATTTCCTCTCCTTAGTTGGGCTTGGAAAGGGCAACTAGCTTCATCTTCCTGGCTAACCGACCCCTTGACAATTCAAAAGTGCCCGTAATTGGTTTATTTGAAATAAATGCTTTGAGTTTGATTAGGTCGTTTTCCTCACGATAGTCACATTAAGCAGCTATTCAATGCAATCAAATACGAATAGCCCGTAAGCGCCAATATCACGGAACAGAAAACGATGAACAAAAACATGTTCTATTCATACCCGTCGACATGAAATGGATTTAGTAAAATTTATGAAAAACATCAGGCAAAACAAATTATTGGAAACCAATTGCAGTAAGTACGTTTTTGTTCAAGACATAAAAGAAGTTAACATCTTTCTACGTCGCTTTGAACGAAGCAATTTAAAAGACAAAAGCAATGAAGATGGTAAAACTTCTGTGCATTTTGTTCGCTTCGAAGTTAATCGGAAATTCGGAAGTCGGGAACTTATGTTCTCCTTTCATAAAGGTTTTAATTTTGACATCGAAAACTCTATTCAGCTCCACTGAATGCTGCAGATAGACGGATGCGACATAATAGAATCAGTAAAGGATGTCGTGTGAACTCAGCTTTCTCATTTCCAATACGACTATCATGAAGATTGGGTAGAGCCTGAAGAGCAAGGATTTCACCATGCTATTCGTAGTTGACTTCAGTAACATCCTCGTTTATCATCTCTGAATGACTTTATCAATTCATTCTTATTTCTTTAGCACATCCAGCTTGAACTTTCATTGTTTCATTATAAATAACATCCCGAAGCCCAGAGGTGAGGCAGAGACATTTATTCGTACTAAAAAGGTAAAATACTCGTGCCCATCGAACAGTAAAATACGATTTGGTGTTCCTTGATCAGATGTGATAAAGCGAAAGTACCTGCTTGTGGTAAGTCGCCATGTTGGTACATTTTGAAATGAACTTTCTCTTTAAATGGGTGTGGGTGTGCTATTACACTCAAATTTTGTTTATGATCGATTGCTGTAATCAATATGTAATTATATTTAAAATGTCTGTACTTAAGAACCTACCTACGGGTGATCATACGTCTGAAATAATTTAATGAATTAGCTAGAGATGCCAGAGCTTAGTTTGCCTGGGCTGAAATAATGTTGAGTATAGCAATAAACAATTATTTGCCGTTTTTTTTTTTTAAGTTAGCCTATTTAGTCCCACTGCTGAGCAAAGGCCTCCCCCAAATACTTCCAGGCTTTCTTTTCTGGAACCACCTCAATCCTACCCTTGCGGTACGCGTCTAGGTCGTCTCTCCATCTCTTCCTGAGCCTGCCGTGCCTGCCTCACGCACCCACCACTAATTAAAACTTCATATTATGAAAACCCAAAAATTTACTATCACGTTTGTAGGCTAGGGAAAATCCAACAATGAGTCAGTTTGTCAGGTCACAAGAGCATTTAAACACTACGTAACTGACTGAATTATGTTTGTTTAAATAATAAAATACCTTGTTGAGTGTATTTCTTACTGGTTCGATAATTAATTAGTATGATAGTCACATTCAAGAATGAGTAACAGACTGCAATGCAACGAATACTTAGAAAAAGTTATATGTGCCTGAGGCTTGCTATTTTTTGACCCAATGATGAACAGGTTCACTGTTACTCGTAACTCGTACTGTGCCTCTATTTAGAATACCACAATTGTACCTGTCGAATTTAGATGTAGTTAATGATGTAATATACTATTCCTTGCAATACTTTCCATAGCTCGCTTGCCTCACAATAAATGTGCAGATAAAGTCTGTGCCAGTGCCAAAGTTGAACCTACACCTGCTGCCGTTGGCAACGAAATTTCTGCTGTATACTTATTTCAATAAGTTTAACAATAGATACTTTTTATTATTTAATCTTGTAATTTATGAATTCAGTTATTCTAACAAAGAATAACTCCTCTTGGGACTTGGGATTTACTCCTCTGATATCATATTCAACCGAAGTGTCACCTGACCTTTTAACCGGAAACATAATGGCTTAATTAGTAATGCGAGCGTATATGTGGCGCCCAACATGTTAATGTGTTAATTAGATTAGAATCAAACTCAATATGTTTACAAACAACATCCCTGGATACACGAACACGTTTAAAGAACAGTTTTCATGTTTTGGTAAACCGATAGCGTAAACAGGATTCTAATATTTCTAACACTTAGTCAGTGTGATTAAAAAAATCTCGACTTCCTCACAATGCTTACCTACAATATACAATAGTTTGCAGCTGTATAAGTAACCGAGATGTTATGCTATTACCACCATTTTTATATTCAGAATAAAACTCTTGTTTTATTCTAAATCGGAAAACTCGGCGTCAGATTCACAGATCCCTTTGGGACATTTTACTTCTAGAGAAAGCTTTTATTTGAGATAGAGAGCTTTGGTACAACTGGTACTGGCACAAAATAGATTGTGAGCTCCTCGATTTTGAATAACTCTTCAAATACAATTTTGTTTTTATTAAAATGTTCGACGATTTATGTTCCGACTGTAAGTATGTATAAATTAGTACCTAGACCCTATATACCTAGACAGCAACCTAGAGAGAGGTATTAATGTAGTTGCGGTTAAGAGGTGATCCTTGGTAGACTCGGAATCGTATAAAACGTTATATTATTTTACGCAAAATCACGATGACTGCCACAGATTCTACTTTCGGCCATAACTTGCTTCAATTTGGGCAAATCTTCTCGATTGTTCGGTATCAGCCGGAGGATAAATACGCAAGGTCAACCGCTTTCGCTGTAGGAACCCGCTTACGATTGGCGACCCTTTGCAGCTGACGATTCTAACGAGTCTTTTTCTCCTCGAAATATCCCCTCAGTACGTCTGGCCGTATAATTGCTGTGCTGTTGTATGCAATAAAAAAAACATGTCCACTCTAATTCAAGCAGGTATACTACTGGGTATTGAACTTAAAGAAACAATATTAGTCGATGCAAAAAAAAAATCTTTAGGAAACATTCATATGTGACGCATAAGTGTGGTTACCGGTTACAAAGCACATTCATTAAATTAAGTAACCAAAAAGATGAGTCACTTCCACCAGTTCCACCATCATTGTGCTGAAAACTTACGCTTTGTGCTATAGCAATCACTGTTCTGCTATTACTATCACAACTCTATACAGATTAGACAGATGTGACTGACGTTTTAATTACTCGACCTATTTTGAACAGCTGTTTCTTTTATTGCGCAATAAATTTTGGAAATGAAACACCTTGTTAACCCTTCAGTTACAACGCGGGTGTTTACAACTGGGAGGATCCAGTTTTATGTGTGTAAGCTAATTTCAATAGACGTGTGATTGAATTGGGTAAGTATTTATTCATTTGCAAGGTACAGTAGCTTTTTTGAAAAAAAAAAACTACCAAGTGAAAAATTACTTTAATTTCGGAAGACGGTGGCAAAAAACGAAAATACAAAACCAGACACCGTAGTGTTTTTTTTGTTCTTTGGAGGAAAGTTTATATTTTTCAAATGTTAGTTGTGGTACCCCACTCTTGATATTTATGTTAATAATACTACCAGGAAGTTATCGTATCGTCGTTTAAAACGTATTATTGAAGCTAACTGAAAAACTACTCAAGCAAAGTTAAAGGGTGGGAAATCATCAAATGACTTCTCCGGCTCTGGGTGGAGCGGGAGGGTCTCTTTGAGGCGTGCGTGGCGCACGACGAGCCATCGACCCGGGCCTGGCCCTCACCGGACGCCGAGCTACCCATTGCTCGTCGTCCGCAAGCCCGCGCTTACGGTGGCCGGGAATCTGCGGGCGGGTGTCTTCTGCGATGAGACCACCCCTAGGCATACTCTATCATTAAAAAAAACGAATTTTTGAAGTAGATCCACAATTGCCGGAGATATCCCTTTTATAAAAATAAAAAAAACGAATTCCTCCAGATCCTCCTCCTTTTTAAGAAGTCGGTTAAAAAGAATAGATGGTAATAAAAAGTCGGCAGAGAGCACCAGCGGATGTAGAGACGTAATCCATTTTTGAGAAATCCTATGCAGAGCGTTAAGCGTGCAGAATTAAGAGGTGATAGTTCGATCCGTTAGAAGACAGAACAAAGGGGGCGTTTGTCTATGACTTGAACAACAATTATTGTGAGCGTGGCCTGGCCCTAGCCCCGGCGGCTACATTGTTCATGTATGCTAAACGTTTTAGTAGAATGGTTAATAGGATTTACTCTTTTGGTCCGGTTTAAATAGACCTGACAACGACGCAATGTGTAACACCGAGTATACCTGCGTAAAGGTCGTTTAGTTTCCTTCAATAGCAGGCTTTTAACGTGGGTCACTAGATTACATGTAATATGATTTGTGCTAATTAATTACTCAGGTACAGTAGCGCTCATAAGTCCATAAGCAATCTCACAAAGCAATATATTGACGCTTCGGTTTCACTCACTTTGTCTGATACACTCACACTGTTGAACTGTTATTGGCGTTTCCTTTTTCAAACGTCTTCTCCAAAAGTGTTCAAAATGTACGTGAGACAATCAGAAAGTATTGCGATAATAAAAATAAATTTTGTGTAAATATTTTTATTAAATCTTTTCAAACTTCCTAGTCTCCACTAGCCTCTATACAAAGTTTCATGCGTGTGAACCCGTCTTCCAAACGACAGCTTCAGACGCATGAAACTTCGAAACACTTTTCACAGTCCGCCGTAGACACCTTGTTTACAGCTCGCTCGAACGCTGACAGCGCATCTTCCGGCGACAAATATTGTATCCCTTTGAGCAGATCTTTTTATTTTCGGGAATAAAAAGAAGTCACACGGTGCTAGGTCAGGGCTGTAAGGCGGGTGACCCAAGAGCGACCAGCGCGCTGTCCAGGAAGTCCTTCGCTTTGAGCGCGGTGTGCAAATGCGCTTTGTTGTGGAGGAGCAGTAGCCCGCTGAGCCCTGTGTTTGGTCGCTCGCAACAGAAAAAACTTCTGCCCAGCATTTGGTAGAATACCATTCAGCGTTGAGGCTTCTTTGGTTCCGTAAAGGAATTGACACCAAGTAGCCAGTCAAATTGAAAACGCTCGCGATCAAAATCCCCCCCCCCCCCCCCCTTATAGATCGCTTCACTTTGGTAGGCGTTGATTCGTTTTGAAACACCCAAACTGTCGACTGGCGCTTCACCAATACGCATCACCTGTAATGATGTCATAAACACGCCGAGACGAGCCTGCTCCAAATTTGTTTATCAAATCACTTCTTCACGGCTTTATTACACCCGGGCCTGCTGCTGAGCATCGGTGAGGTTGTGGGTTGCACCCAGCGTGAAACTATCCTCCTGAACGTGTAGAATTTCGTGAAGGCTTCCCGATCCAACCTGCAGTATGTGCTGAATCTCTTACGTAACTAGCCCATTGTCTTGGATTAAATTTTTCACTGCTAGCACGTTCTCTTCCGTAACAGCCGTCAAAGTGCGACCACTTCTTTCTTCATCCCTTAAAGTTAGTCGACCGCGCTTGAATTCGTTATACCAACGATACACCGTTGCTTTAGAAGGGCCTTCGTCCATGAATGTCATTTGAAGTTTGTCGTACGATTCGTCCGGTTTCAGGCGATACTTGAAATCGTCAAAACATCGCGCGAAAATGTTCTCGGCGCAGATCCATTTTTTTATGAGACACGATAATTTAAATTAGCTCGCAAACAATATGGAGGGAAAATTTTAAATTGGAACATACCTATTTTTACTAACTTTAATCATATTTTCATAATAGACTACATCTGGCCAGTAGTCTCATACATAAAAAAAACGACGTACTTTCTGAGTGGCCAGGTTGAGTGAAGGAAGTAGGTTACTACAATGGTTGCAGGCGGTAGGCGGGAAACAAATGCATGTACATAGTTTGAAAATAGCTGTACAATATTACTATGTCGTGATATTATTATGTTAAGTATACATGCCTGCATGCCATGTAGGATGCAATCTTGTAAGTTATTATAATGCAGGTGCCGCACATTGTTGCCATACAAGACTACCTTCACTGCATGGAAGCAAAAAATACAATACGTGACGTTATCGATATGAATGTTGATAAGTAATTAATTGTGACAATGCAGTTTAGAGGCTTTATTATTCGTTATTATCGTACTGAAGATTACGATGACTTACGTTTGTTTTGTGCGTCTAATGGCGTGGTTTACGCAACTTTTCATGCGTCGGTGGTCACGAGCAAGAAAGCGAATATTCTCATTGTGTTCTGTTATCTCGGACTTATCATCGTTATGTTTGGAACTTTGGACAAATGCGGATTATGTAAGTTGGGTGATGTTATGGACGTATAAAACTTTAAGTGGACATCGTGAACGATGGTATTGTAATAGCTCTTTGCCTCTACTTTTATAAGGCAAAGGTGCCATTAACATTCACCTCTTGTATGCTTGAACGAAACTTAGTTTAAGCTAATAATATTCCGGAAATAAATTATAAAACCGCATTTTCATAATGCTAGCTTAGCCCAAAGTTGGATAATTCAGTGAACTATTTTTAACAACGTCATTTCCAGGGTAATGTTGCGGGCGGGTTAGTTTACTTCGTCACGCTCACGCTACGTTTGGCGCTACAATAACTTAACTACAAGGGTTGTAAGATCCGTTATACTATAGAAGTTACCACCTCATAAAATTATTCTAATTAATGTCGTTTAACCCTTTACGGCTAATAGGAACCTACTTACGTATGTTATTTCGTTTATCACCTTGTAATTATTACCTATTTTAACTATTCAATGGATCTTCATAATAATCAAAATCAAAAATCAAAATATTTTATTTCACATAGACCTACATGGGCACTTATGAAACGTCAGATTCTAGGTGCACGGTTCCAATTGGTCGTTTCCCATGGAGAAGAGCCGGCAAGAAACTCCATGGTTACTCTTTTAAAAATATGTCTTTTACAATGTTTTCCAATTACAGTGATTAACAGGTATGGGAGGACAGTGTAGGCCTGTCAACAGGTACCATATGTTAAACAAATAGACAATTGTCTATAATTTATAATCCACAGAGCCTACGACGTTCTCACATTTACAAAATGTAAAATAATCTAATAAAGTAAAATCAAAAAATAATTAAAAATTTTAGGTAATGTCAGAGATATGTAAAAGTCCATATCTAATAATAAAAAATAAAAAATAAATCTAATCTAATAATAAAAAATAATAATGATTAGTCTACGATGGTTCCCCAATAGCCAGGTGCTAAGAAGTAATTTAAATAATTTACAATGATGTGACGTGTCCCTATCCAATCGGGGCTGAAAAATATTGTATTGTTACGAATGGCATAAACAATAATACCGTCTCGCTCGACTTGCGTTCCTTTTTAAATAATAAAAAACATAGATTTGTTATGGTTTCATTTACATTTGAATTTGAAGGTCATTGACACAAAATTCGTTAATGACTTCTTTTTCGCGCTGTATCAACATCAATCAGAGTTCGCTCAGGCCGACTGCAAATGAACACTTGAACCAAACAGAATTCAAGGTGCACCGAATCGTTGTAAGTTTTATTTTCGTACGGGCTGATGCTTAATTCAGGGGGGCCATTGATTAAGCGCCGGCTGGGCCGACAGATGTTCGGGTGCTTCCAAACCGAGTTGAATAGCTCGTGGCTCCTATTGTAAACGAGTCTTTATGACGGTGACGGCTTGTCCACGTAAAAAAGTTTTTAGCGAATCCAATGTCGCAATCGCAACGGACGTTACTGCCGACAAAAATAATTTGATTTAAAAAATTTCACCGCCATATTGACGTTTCGGAGCATGTTTGATGTTTTCTTTATCTTGTTTCAGACGTTGGATTTCGACCGAGATGGCCTAACGAAGTTGAAAAAGGCGATAAAGGCAATACATAACTCAGGAAATGGTGAGTAGTACCGTCGTTTTACACCTTAGTAAACAAACTTCGCCTCAAGTCTCTGCCAAAAGAAACAAAATGAAACTCGGACGTGGATTGTTTTTCTGCACTACCTAACTGTGGCTCCAATTTTTCTCGACGCAACTAAATAGTTATTTACCTAATCATTTGCAAAAGTGATGGGAATATTAAAAGCCCCAATATTATCTCCAATTCTCCAGGGACATGCTGAATGAGGAATACCCTTCTACTTTTTTAGCCTAATAGAAAAGCCAATAACGTCCTCTAGTCCTCTTTTAGTGCAGAACAGACGGCAACCGGACAATATACTTTCTGACGGGTTTATTTGTATTCCCGTCTAGTGGCGCGTTTTACAGGCGACACGGAACGAGACTCGATTAAAAATAGAAATAGAGGAAGTATACGGTATGAATAGCAGACTGGAATAGCTGAGACATCCGATGCATGTTCGGTAACTTTCAAAATAAATTCCATTTCGATACTTAAAAATTAAACTCGCCGCAAGGGATGAGTGTCGGAGAACACCAAACCAAATAAGGTGTCCTCGATGCCTCACGTGATGAAATAGATTAAAGATATTGATTTTCTTATACGAGTACCGAACTGCATCGCTGTTTTCAGGTATGTTCGGATGCGACTTTGTTTTGCGATTCGTGAAATCACGATTATGTGCCACGCATTTAACGGAGCACCTAGCTCACCCATCACATTGGGGCATAAAAGTGCAAAGGTAAACTCATAATTCAAAACTACTGGAACAACTAATGCACAGCTTAGCCCGAACACATAACCGGCTTGCTAGGACGAAAGGCCGTTCAACCCGCTGAACTAGAATGACCCAAATATCGCAACAAATAGTGCTTGCAGACAGACATTAGTGCATTATTTGTAAACACTTCCATTCAATTGTTATATAATTTCAGATTGATTTTTAATGTTCGCAAGTATTTCATTACTTTCCTTGTTGTTACGACGAATTTCTTTTATTTCCGTTAAGTAAATTACAGCAATAAAATTATTAAATGTCTTCAAAATTGTGTAACTGAACTGAATGCAAAGTCATAAGCTGATTTTACTAACCACATCAATTCACGATTTAACTAAGCTTAAAATTTATGAAAGAGTAGAACCAGTATTTCCATTGAATGAAAAGACTGTGTGAGTTGTATCTCCTTTTATCACTCTCAACGGCTTCTGCATTTGAACTGAACTTGAAATATAAATTGAAATATAAACCGATTCGAGTCGCGGTGGCCGGTCACGAATGAATTTCCCTTCATGTGCGACTTGTCAAGGAAAGTAGGTCGAACGTCTGGTTTCGCTGGCTACGGTGTAACTGGACATATTAGACTATTGTTTCGAAGTCGAGATATAGCATGACCTGGAGGAACATCCGTAGAGTAGCCGACACGTAACTTGGCAAGGTTTTGGCATAGTGGGAGTAAGTTCACGCTTGTGCACTTAGTGCAACAATTTTTTTTTTCGCTTGTCATTATTTGATGGTTTTTACCAATTTTTTTTTCAACATCTGTCTAGACGAGAGTTAAAGAAAGGAAAAACGGATCTAACGAATCATGCCAAGTTACGTGCCGGCGACTATACCTGCTCTAGCTTCCTGTTATAACGAGTGTAGTGTGAATCGTGATTAAATGGATGGTAGCGCACGCGCTAGCTATTTCGCGTCTGCAACATTTCCATTCCACACAATGCAGTATTTCCTCAATTAAAAGCTGTATTTACTACACTATGTATGATAAGATAAATCTTCTGTACTCACACATAAGTCACACCTAGGATGTCTAACTTTACAATGATGAACTACAATGTTATGCAGTTCCTCGACGCAGCTCTGTTTAAATAACCTGAATGAGATTAAATTCACTAAGTGCTCGAATGCTCTATTCTTTACATGCAGTCCTTGTTCTATAAATAGGTAGTTTTTTTTTTTTGCAAGTTGTAAGTACAGGTTTATCGAGTGCAATTGCATCGCGTGCTAGGGTTTGTTTATTGTGATCGTGTTTAGCGCATGTGCCGCGGGCCGCGACAAGCTGAACGCTCGAGCTCGGAACTGGTCGTGCGAGTTCGGATTGCGCGCTGGCGCAGCTGGCAAGGTCGTGCGCTCCGCAAGCACGCGCTCGCAAAAACAACTAATCAAAAACACCAACATTCTTACACAATGATGCAAAGTTTAGGGAAGACTAGTACTTTGCCAGCGACTTTGTCCGGGAATATTGCTGACTTTCCCATACAAACTTTCATACACTATTTTATCATAATTTATGGGTAAAATTTAAATTCTGAAACACGTGTTAAGTAAATAGTTTTTAAGAAAAATGAAAAAAAAACTTTGATTTTTCTTTAAAAAAATACGGTTTTTCATTTTCAACTCTCATCCCCTACATAGCGATCCCATAGAAGTAGAATTTCCAAAAATCCTTTCTTAGTACACAGCTCTACGTCACAAAAGGAACCTACCATCGAAATATCATTTATTTATTTATTTATCATGTTCCCACCTTCAGTGATTTAGGCTCTGCATATTAGGAGTGCGTAGTCTGCGTTGATGAATCAGTCATCTCTCTTAATTATTTTGGTAAAGATGGCTCTCAATGTTAACTTCTTTTCTCGGAACAAAGAAAAAGGCAGGTACATTTATCTTTTCCTAAAACCTACTACAAAGTTCACAGTTCCAAGTAGGCACCTACTTACTTATTGTAAAACCTTAATGGATGGAAGGACGCGTTCTTGGAACGTATCCAACACAGGCGTTAGTGTTTTGGTCAGCATTTTGTTGCTTACTTTCCAAGTTTCCACAGTTTGTAGGAATTTTGTTGCATTATTTCTTTATTCAATAATAGCGTTAGCCTTTAAAATTTCGATTAGTTCACATTCACCTTTAATTTGCAATTACATTTTACTGTTACAAGTCACGAAATCACTTTCGTTTATGTTAAAATCCCTTGTTATTGGTAATTTGAGGCCGGCCCGAGGCTATACAGAGTAATAGAGTAAACCTCAGGAAAGAGAAGAGCTTCACGGAGAAATTGTATGGCGTGAGGTTTGTGCTTTGCCATTTAATATTCAAAAAGCGTCCGAGGGATTCAGCTAGGCAAATGTGGGCCGCGACACGGATCTCCGAGACTCATCAGTTAGCCACCTTTATTTTATGTTTATTTTTAACCGGACCCAAGATTAGTTGCTATATTCCGATTTCGTGAATCCATTTAATAATTTCGTAGCAACAAGTCAGCTTAAAATAAATCCCAATTCATTAGCGTACATCCCCTTAAAAATGTTACTCTATGGAGCACTTATCCCGGGCATCTGGAAAATACTCACCTTAGATTGAACCAGTGACTCAAACTGTAACCGTAATAAGTGTTTTTAACACTGTTTTTTAAAACTGTTCTAAAATAAACACAAATACAATAATGTTACAGTATCAAAGTGTACTTTTGAGTTAAAATGTGTAACAGAAATAAGCAGATTTAGATATAATTACACGGTACCGCAACAACGCGCAGCGGACAGACGTAGTTGCGGTGATGCCAAAATAGCCTCAATCCAGTTGGGATTGCGGCTATTTTGGCAACGCCGCATTTACCTGTTACACTTATTAACACTTTTAAATCGGTTACAGATACATTGTTGTTACACTTTCAAACACATTCAAAAGTGTTACATATATGATTCTGTTATCAATTCGAAATGTAACACTTATATTTCTTATTATAACATTTAAGTATGAAGGTGTTTTTTAAGTCCCTGGAACGAACCGCATCTATTTAAACTGATGGTCTAAGGTTTGTTGACCAAATAAAGGTCTAGCACTTACGGCAGTGGACGAGTAATAAGCTGCAGTTTAGTGCATCTAACTTTACTAGCGCTTCTCTTTATAGCGACCGAGTAAATCCGGCTGGGAAACTAATTAAATGTCCGTCGGCTCAAGGAAAATAAAACGAGTCTTTGTCGAACAACCTAGAACTTTGTAAAACAGAATTTTTCATTGGAAGAAAATGGTTGTGCTGGCGTTGTGCGATTAATTAATTATATTGGCAACATTTTATTCTTTAGCCTCACCTTTGTTTACCCTCTGCTTGGTTTGAGTCAGACTCATTTGGTTCATTATGATTTTTATCCAATCACTTACCAATAACAATATTGAGATACTTATTATGTTTGTGATATTGAAATGGTACGTGCTAGCTTAGATTGTTTATAAAGTATCGGTTGGTTGTTTATAAATTATTCTGGTAGCATATTACATTAAATGTCCTTATCCTCAATTTCTGTATGTAGCTCACGTGGACAACGAGATGTACCTCTCCCGGGCGCTGGAGCGGCTGGGAGGGAATGCCCTCAGCAAAGACTCGGAGCCAGACATCGGCGCCGCATTCTTCAAGTTCGCTGTCGTCACCAAAGAACTGTCTGCACTCATGAAAACACTGGTACGTTGCAAATACAACCCTGAAAGAACTGCTATCAACTCCCTTTGTGTCTTTGTACGACAAAATGAGGAAAACCGGAAAGAGAGACCAATAATTCGCTGACCAAGTATGTGGTCTATTAGGTAAGGTAACCCATTTTTGATGAGGATGTATTTCAGGACGGCTGGAAAAGATGCCAAGGAGCTGCTAATGAATCGAACTGCACATTTATTGAAAGAGATGTTAACGTAAAACTATGCTTCACTTTCCATGGCAATATATCACCAACAAATACTGTTCAGAATCTACTCCAGCAGCCTAAAATAGTTGCGTAACACATTTTCGTAAACGGTTACGACTAATCTGATGTATTTTGACAGTTTAACCACATTCATTGCGTTATTTACATTGTTGAGCAGATTTTTTATCGAACTTATGAAGCAATGTGTTAGCAATCTGTTTCCAAAACGATTCCGATTTCGATTGATTGTGTATTACGCAATTAGGGTTACAGGTCGAAAAATTTAAGCAGATTTTATAAATTAACTTTCCTTTAGAAATGAATAACCAGTCCAAGAGAAAATACTGCATGTTACATTAGTTCAAGTACGGAATTCGTTTTCCAATCATTACTTGCTTCAATGCATTTAATATGTCCACTGTTGTTGTGAACTGAAGATGATTTTAGGAATTCTATTTAAAAAATATATATGTGGAGACAGCAAATATATGTGGTCATACGCTGATTTCATCGGAAGTGTAAGTGAACCAATCAAAATAAATGGGACATTCTGGTGCTGAAATCAATTTCCATATTCGAACGCAATAACTAAACAGATTTGGTTTTAAAGTTAAAACAATTTCCAGTTCACAAGCAGTGTCCCACTTTGTATGTGTGTTTGCACGAAACGGTAGCTAATACGGTCATCGACCGACATCATACATATTTACGAGCTACAATGTTTTACATGCGACGCGAATAACCTCAAGTCATATTAATTTTAAACATAAACGAAGTAATCATTATTGATAAATATATCCTTGGCAGTGAAAGTGGTGATGACTATGTCTAAGCTTTCGCTTTTAATATCTCGTAGCTGCGTAGACAGGTTATCAAGATATAAGAAAACAAACCACAACCTGGTGTAAATCGGAACATTCGGAACCTATGATGGTGAACATACGTACGTGATTGGGAACATTGAACTTGCGGTTGCCTGTAGAAAGTTAGTGTCGCACGTTTCAAAGTTCCATGGCTTTCTTGTTTGTAAAGAAAATAGAGAGTATTTTCTGTTAAAAGTAAGACGCATTATTACCCACATGTAGTAATAGTTGAAAGAAATCATGTCACCACCACAATGTATTGGAGAGCACGATTATTTTAATTGCAATTTCCTCTTATTATAACTAACTATACAACAAAGTGGTTGCTTTGTTTCACACCTTTTTGTGGTAGTGTTTAAATCTTGTACCTTATCGACAAAACGTCAGAACTTGACAAAGTGCGAATTTATACAAGAGTATCAAGTCGCTCATCAACCCTCGATCTCAATGTAATCAGAATCCGTCGCAACAGCAAGCGGAAATTATACTATTGAGGGAGCCTGCGGCGGATGTCTCGCGAACATCTCGTTGTGGAGACGGTGCGACCCGACTCGAGTAATATAAATCAGCAGACGGAAAAGGCTGGTTAATACGTCATAACTCGAAATTAATTGAAAAACGGCGACAATTTCATTACTGATTTATTGCTTCGCGATGACAGTTTCGCTGAAGCAATTTCTCCTTGCAAATTGATATTAATTCTGCTGCTTCCTTGGATGGTATTTTTCCAAGCTACTTTGGATAGATGTTGAGATTGAGATGTAGTATTTTATTTTCGTTTCGTATACTTCGTAATACAAAGACAAGGTAACATTACAAGAATCTGAAATGGCATCTAATAACAGGCTGCAAGGACCTTTGGGTGGAATGAGCAGCAAATGAAGAAGATGATGTTGGATCTTGCACCAAAGGAAGAAAACCTAACCTAACCTAACTGATGCTTTCTTTATGAACGCACTGAGCAATGAAGCTCAGTAAATGCGATTCGTGAAGCAGTGTCTTATTTAGGATTTGACTAAAGGAAAATAATAAGTGCTTTGGCTGGCTAAGTCCAAATCGAATAAGAAAGGTGGAAGAGCAAGCAGGTCAAGCGGAGTCATTCGTAACGCTGCGATGTCAGGGTGACTACAAATTAGAGATCACAGTATGTAAAGGGATTTGTGGTGTCGGTGAGACGATTCTTATCCTTGACAAGTCGTTCTTATTTAAAAGGCAGTCAAGGCTTTTAAGGACGAGCTAGAGAAATCCGAGACGAAGACGACATCAAACTAGAGAGAAGGGTGCAGTTTGACCAATTTCTAGTTCACAAACAGTGTCCCAGTTTGTATGTGTTTGCACAAAACAGTAAAGACATCTTTCATATTTACGAGCTATAATGTTTTATATGCCACGCGAATAATCTCTCCAATGTACCAGGTTCAGTTTGATGTGCATAATCAATTTGACCTTGATTATCTCAACCAGAAATAGATCCCCAAATAAATTATCATCTTCATGATCCATGTAAATTGTTCTAAGTTCTTCTGTCATTGCTATCCAAACTCTTCATAACTATTATATATATTTCTTACTTTACGATACGCATCCGTTTTTATTATTTCCACATGGAAAGAAGCTGGATGTAGCTCTACTGGTATTACGTATACTTTATTATCACATGTGCCTATTGCGCCTATAGAATAACATTTGACTATCAATAATTTCCAGGCATAGTGTGAATTCAAAGCGAAGTTTCGCCATTTCAAACTTACTATTAACAAAAAATTTCGTATCGTAAGATATTTCGTTAATAATGAAACCCAAATGTGTTGGTTATTAACATCAAGTTGACTAAATTAAAATGTAAACCAAAATTATGTACTAGGATTTTAAATAATATTTATTACACTTATGTCGATTCTCCTTCTAATAAAATTTATATATAAGTATTTATGAAGTAATAATTATTATTGTTGTCATCTCGAAATCCCTACCTTTTATTATAGAAACTCTTACTGGAGCAAAATGTCTTAATATCTACTCGGAACGCGATTAATTTATAAGAAATACATTTTCTTTACGTAGAGCATTGTATTCAATCTATTATCAGGCTGATACTAATGAATCCTCTCCCGTAATTGATGTTGTGTCCTGCAATATATAGGATAACCCGAACATAAGTAAACTTCGCCAGCTTGGGCAACCTTATCGACATAAGATCACTATTCTCAATAGACTATTTGTGTGCTAATAGAGGCTGTATCTCACTGTTTATCTTGGCGCAAGTCATAATCAACCCAGGTTAACAACTTTGAATGACGCTCGCATGCGATGAGCAATATTTCATGGATATGCTTCAAAACATACCACAGTATTGCCTCATACTTTATATAGTGTAATTAGATCTTCATGTTAGCATTTTAACGAATCGTCCTTCTTGGAAGGCGAGGCTATTAAAGACTGAGTTTGAAACGTGCGATAACTGACGGTTGACGCAGATATCGGTGTGTAGGCGCACAGCAGATTTGCTTGTAAATGGGTCAGGGTGATGACACGACCAGGCTAATGTTGCTAGCCAGTAAATTCAGTTGATGTTGCATCGTAAAACTCGTAAAGCAAATCCTTTACTAATAAGCATACATTTACATGCGTTCTAACTTACTAACATAAATAGGGCTCGGAAATTGGGATGATGACTACTATTGAAAATGTTCTTCAAAATAATGTAATTTCAAAGAAGGCATAGTAAAAATGAGATAATCGAAAAAATTTGTTAAATAGATGTAAAAAGAAGAAGAAACACGCTTTAAAAGTTTTTGGAGGGGATTATTCCTGTCCTTGTCGCGCGGTACGGAATGTACGGCGCTAGTATGAAGTTACGTAGTCGTGACGTCACTTCTACGGTAGTGCTGTCCTAGTCTAACACTTACTTTAAAACGTGTATAACGTGGCAGTTTTTTAAGATTTTAAACTTTTTTTTTTTTAATTTAAAAAAATTGTCATCATCCCCATTGTTAGCAACGCAACGGATTCTATTTTTTCCATATAAAAAAAAATGCTCTAAGTAATTTGCTTGTATTTCTTGTATTACAAGGAAAGTACATATTCCATCGTAGTCATAGTAGCCTAAAAGATTTCATCAATTCAGAAGACACACCTTGTTTCAAAACTTTTTGCAATGTGTCAATAACCAGACAAAGGAAAAATCCTTTGTACTCTAGATCTAAAGTATTTTCGTCGTAGTTTGAAAAAGCTCGTCCATTCTCCTACGTATAAAACGAATGAGAATTTTCCATAATACCTTGATAGTTTCAGAGTTAACCAATTTTCAACAAGGGTCCAACCTCGCTCCATTTCTGCAGTTCTTGTAATACGTGCCGAACCCCCAACTCTATTGCGCAGAATCCTCGACCTGCCCTTGACATGTTGCTCCTTTGTCCTTCCTCATAGCTCCCTGATCATGTGTAAATTATATTTTACTGTGAAAATTTATGAAACGCAGTCACCAATCTTCTTATCAAGTAATTGGATTCCTTCCATTGATGATACTATCATCTAAAGGTTCCAGAGAAATATCTGCAAGAAATGTCCCAAAAATATTGGAATCTCATTCTGTATTCTTATGGGAATCTTTCCTCAAAGGTTTGCAAACAGGATTAGAATTGGAAAGGCCTCCGTTTCCTATTGATTGTATTCGGAGATATTCATTGATTTCGGCATTGGAGGCTTACACGGTTCTTTGATTCATTGTATTATTTCGTAGTAATTCTAAACCATACCAAGGCATGGCAGAAATTCCTAGAACAATAATAGCAAATTCTGCTAAAAATAGGTGTGTCCTATTACGATCTAAAGACAGTAGGATAACAACTTGTCACTATTTATGCCTGCACACGCACGATATTCATATACGGCTTCAAACAATTTATAATGAAGCCCTGTCAATTTATTTTCTTAGTGAACCAACACCTGAGCAGGAATATTTTTTCTTGTAAACATACTTGTTTTTTGTGATACTTTTATGGGATAAATGAAACTGCATCGTTTCAAAGTAAAACTTGTCTGGAATTACTCACCGATGACTCGACAACTTGTCGCGTTTCGCATGAGGAGATTGCCACTCTCCGCTCCGTTTACCACTCCGAAAAGTGTCTGTTACAGTAAACAAAATAATGTGTGACTAAAGTCACCTTAGCTGGACTATTCGCGTACTTGTCTGAACAATCAACTTTTATAACCACAATTTCGGGCTTTGCGCAGTATTCATGTAATGTTATGAACTTATGATCCATTCATCAAACATTAACACAAATACCATTTGATGTGGATTCCTTTCGTATGACTTATCGTTTAAAGTCTCGTTCAGACTGGCGCGACGCCACAGCGCGACACACAGGCACCGCGTGTCGCGCGACCAGTGGTGCCTTTGTTTCGCGCTGTGGCGTCGCTCCGTTTTGCGGGAGCCTTTACATGAATGTGGTGCATCACGATTCTGCAGTTCAGGCATTCTGGAGTGGTTGATTACAATTTTACAACCCCCATAATTTTCAGATTAGTTTCCGTTATAGCGTCGTTCATCGTCAATACTGAACCTGATCAACGCAATTTCGCAAATGTATATAATCAATCCCAAACGGCTTTGCTTGTTTTTCGGATGATACGTTTAATTACAAACTTTGCCCAATTGCCTCGCTTAGAGGATCATTAATTTCTACTGTTTTACTCGTTTGTTGTAACTTGTGATAAATAATTGATCACGTAAACGCGCTCGGAGTCCTCTTAATTTTTTATTTATTTACGAGACCTTATTAGCGGCTTTTAAGTCCTTACACCACGTAATACTTTTGGAAATTAGGCAATTGTTTTTTTATATAATTGTTTGATCAAATACAATATATTAGAGCACCCTCGCTCTTTCCGTCTTTTCATACATTCGCAAGCGGAATAAGTTGCCGACGCTTTATGGTGATACTCTTGTTCATAACTTTACTACTTATGCACTAAAACGGTCATGTCTAGAGTACACATTCTATCTATCTTGTACGATCATCAACGGTGATGCACTCTACGTAATGCAAATTTATACTTAATGGCAATATTGAAGTATTGTAAATAATATCACACAGGAATTAAATCAACTGTAATATTGTTGGTCGTACATTTAATTTTCCTTTAACTTCATAGCCGTAGAAGCAATCAAGGATTGAACGTACTGGGAAGCTGCTCAAATAGAGCGGCATAGTTGAAATTAATTATTAAAATTCACGAAATGAGTTGGTGGAACTCCTCTCACTTCCGGTAACGTTTTTAAATTATTTGTTTTATTGTGGAAATACAAACTTACACAGAATATCGCGTTTGTTTATGTATATAATTTAATATCACCAAATGTTTCGTTTGAGCTTTGGTCCAAAATTACCAAGTTATTTTTATTTGGCACATTTGAAAACACAACAAAAGGATTGTAGGTAATAAATACTTCGTTGGCCATTTCTGATGATTTTTTAATACCTGCAGGGAAGCAAACTTATCGAATTGAAATGACGTTGTGAAATCACTTTGGTATTAGAATGGGTGTTGTTATAAAACATATCTTATACTCTCACATAATGCTGTGATATTCGGAAGATTTAAGGACAAGATGGTAACAAAACCATAAATTCAGGGGATACAACTGCAAAATTGGATCACATGTTTCTGATTGAAAGCGGTGATAATTTTACCAATCAATATTTCCTTTCCTTAAAGAAAAAAGATTAAACTGATCGGCAACAGCAGTTCATGGATCTCGGTAAGCCGCCGATTACCACACCGTGGGGAAAAAACTACTACAAATACTACTAGTATGAGTAACATACATTACCGGTGTTTTAGCGTGTGACTTTGAATTACCATACAATATAATAAAGCGTACGGATCGCACGTGCCCTCGTTGCTCTCAATTCGAACAATGATCATTGTTACACCACGTAACTAGTGCAGCAAAAACGTTAGTTTTGCACCCATTTTGTATTTTAATTAACTTTGACGTTGCTTATGGAGCATATTAAATGATGTAACGACTTGGTTTACAAAGCCTTCGTCACTTTACTATAAAAACACGGCTATCGTTGCGATATATTGCAATTGCTATCCAAGATTATTATGATTTGAACGTATTGATTGATTCTTACTTGTGGTTTAAGTGAAATTCTTAAATATCGACTTGAGTCATGTGATGTTTTCCTTTCATTCATACGAAGGTGTAGGTACAGTCGATATTTTGCCTGTTTGGGGCAAGCAAATTAATTTTACATGAAAACGTAATAATTACATACTTATTTTAAAAATATATACATATACCTATATGATTTTTTATTTAAGATAAATTTTAAGTTAAAATACACACAAAACTTAAAACCTTAAATTATCATGTTGTCTTGTAACTGATTCTTTAAAATTGAAACAAAAATAATACGCAAAAAAACTATACAGATATGCTCTTTTGGACCGGACTACGGGCTGGCCACTGCAATTTTTGAATTTCGTCATTTGAAGATATTCTTATACTACGCAATTTGCAACGGTAGGCGTGTATAATCATGCTCCCCGTACCATTATGGAGCCTCCATGAAAGCTCAAAGTTTGCATGGTGGTTATTGGTAAAAACCGTTCTCCTCTTCTTCTCACCCTGACTCTTTACCGTCTGCATCACGTAATGCTAGTCGTCACCTCTCTGTGAACAGCACTCTAGCCCCATTGCTCGTGGGTCCAGTTGACATGTTCTAGTGCGAACTGAAGTCGAACTACTCGGTGCTGTCTGAGAAGTTCTGGTCGTGCTGGTCTACGACCTTTTAACTTCACTTCCTCCATATTCTTCCTGCGTATAGCTCTTACATGTTTCTTTTGTACAATAAATGTCTTATCATTGTCTGTTGAATTGCTTCTTAATAGTAGTCCGTTTCAACATACCCCATACTATATGCTCGATTTGTACCTATTATATTTTGATATTTTTGAATCGGTTTAGTTCACTGCGTACGTTGTCATTGTGTTATAGTTTCCAATTACATAATTTGTCTAGAGTTATACCTTAGAATTTAATACTTTCTGTTTCTTATATGTTCTTTTATTATAATCCATACTAATATACGAAAATAACTCTGTTATTATATATATATTACCTTTTCACACCTAAACCACAGAACGGATTTCAATAAAATTTGGCAAGGAGGTAGATGGCATCCTGGAAATGGACACGGGTATTTTGTCCCGGTAGCTCGTTCTCGTGGGAAAATTTCCGACATCCACACGGGCGAAGCCGCGGCCAGAAGCTAGTATTAATATTATCGGAGAGTTGCTTTTGTATGTACGAACGAATTTTGTTATAGATATATACAAGGTGGAAGCGACATCGTCGTACGACCTGATACCATGGATTCAGTTACATGATTCTGGATCCCCTGGAGTTGAAAATTTTCATCGGATTTAAAAACTGCTGTTTCATAGTAAAGTGCAATACCTGCGCGGTCAAAATGTGGCAGAGCGATTTTTTTTTAAAATAACTGACATAAAATTTCAACGGAAGGGCGTTCAGAATCATGTACTGAGTCCATGGTAATAGACTGTGCTTCGTTGTCCCTTCCAACCTGTATATTTACACATAAGTTAGATTCAAGCCACTTTTTTTTTTTTACAATTTCGTGTTTTTATTTTCATGAGTTGAAATTTTTCTGTTTTTTATTATATCTCCGGACCCTGGTCACGGTCCTTTGGAAGGCGTACGAGTGGCCGAAGCCAACTCGCGGAGGCCCCTTAGACAATTTTGGGCTACTGACGATTATCCCTCTATGCACTGTGCAAGTGCCCCCAAGGACAACCCCCGGTTGGAGTCGGACTATTGCAGGATATGGAAACAAAAATAACTATTAGAGTATTGGTTTGATTAGTTATGAAGGACCAGTTACCAAGAACTATGGAATGGCTATGGCCCCTGCCTGACCTATGTAAAAAATTATATAAAATACACGGATAAAATGGCAGGGGGTGAACACTCAGTAAATTAGTGTTATTTTTAGGCACTATTACAGAAATATCATCAGAATAGGACCCTATCACAGTTTATTGAATCTGGTAAAGCATGAATACAAAGTAAGAATAGCCAGGGGCATAAAACAATCACATGAAATACCGCAATCGATACCCATACTCAGAATTAGCTGTGAGATAATGTTCTGTGTATCAATTAAATTAATAATTCAATCGTCACGCTTTATAAATTTTATTATGTCAAAGATAACTTAAGTACATAATTAGTTTTGTTTTGTCAGAACTGCCCTAAGGGCTACAATTTTGTCTTACCGCTGAGTTTCATTGACATTTCTCACGCTGCCCTTAGAATTTGATCCCGTGGCACTTGTGCAACTTCACAGAACGCGGAAAGCGAAACCTGGTTGGTAATTCAATTCTGCACTCGGATAAGCGATTCGCGATTAATCGAGCGTGTTTGTGACGTGCCGCGATGGGAGTATCGCGTGCGAATAACATTGTGTCCGAGTATCGAGCTGTTATCGAGATTGCGCCAGATTGCACTTCCAGTCCGCAGCTATGTGCGACATATTCGCTGAATTGATTAACCTTGTCGAAAGTGAAATTATCGCTCGTGGTCCTTTCCCGCAATTTTTATTTAGGCAAAAAAGCGATTGCCTTCGAGAGTTGGAGTATCCTTGTATTCAGGTGATTTAATATGAACCTTTCGTAATATATTACAAATTGGCCTGGACCATCAGCATCATTTTTGTTTGTTTTTAAATACTTCATATACATATAAAGACTCGAAGACTCGTGTACACGGTCGCTTCGCGCCTGTTTGTGGGAGCCAATACGTATGATTATATTATTAGTTTGTCAGGGGTTTGTGTTACATTAATTGCATCATAAATCACCACTCGTAGTATTACCGGTCGTGTGGTGTTCTCCTTTATTCGGTGAGTAGTATTCCTAGTGTGCTACTGTTCAGCAAAACCGCTTTCAACCTCATACATCAGTAACCTGTTGGACTTACTTAAAGACAAGCAGTCCACATTTTTGCTTCGTTACCTAAACAGAGTTACACGTGAAACGTCTTAGGTTATTTATTTGTTGATATATGGAACTTGGAAAACCTTAACCCCTTTACATAGAAAGTTTTAAGATTTTTTGCTTCTTGCAATAAATTACACGTACCTACACATGTCCATAGTTTCCCTGTGACGTTATAATTAGCTGAACATTCAATGACCAGTAACAATGTTCAGGAAGGGTTTCATTGTGAACATCCACCCTGTGTCCCTCATTGACTGTCGAGTCTCGTCTGTTAGAGCATTCGCTTCATTGATTCCATAATCGACCCTCCATGTACGGGGTTTCCATATAGCGTGTTGACTTTTTGTTCTCATCTGTTTAATTACTTTATCTGCTCCACTCATTATTGTGACTGACGTTCTTAATGATGTAGCATGGATGCCTCGTTATGTTCTGTTCTCGAGGTACAAAACTAAACGGTTGTTATGATGCAACTTACAATAAAATATATCATTGATAGTTTAAACTATGAATGCTAGCAATTACATTTCGTTTTGAGGTCAAGGGTATCTAACGTTCAATATTCTTCTGCCAATGATGCTTACTCATATCCAAATGCATATTAGGGTTTCTCAACCTGGCATCAATATTCAGTTCACGACGAGAAGTTTGGCGCCTATTCGGGCGATACATTTGCAACCTCGTGGAGTGTTTTTGTTTGTCTGTCAAAACTGCGCTAGCGAAGCAACTGTGGTAACACATCGCGAGTAAATGACTCTAGGAATGCACGTTGTGCAACGTAATGCAAGCGCGACCACAATTTTAGACGCGACCTCACTTTGACGGTTGTCTTGTTAACTTTCATTGAATTCAACGATACAGACGAAGCAAAATGCTGTTACTGATAAGCCGCCATTACCACGGGCGAGAGAATCGCGACGATAGTGTCGCCGAGCCATTAAGTCACTAAAATTCTTTTGGAACGAATATTTTAAGTATCATAATAATATAATTTCTTGTTTCAGATGCAGAATATAAACAACATTGTCATGTTCCCGGTCGAAAGTCTTCTAAAAGGTGACCTGCGGGGAGTGAAGGGGGATTTAAAAAGGCCGTTCGACAAAGCCTCCAAAGACTACGAGTCCAAGTACCTGAAAATTGAGAAGGAAAAGAAATCACAGGCGAAGGAAGCCGGTCTCATCCGAAGTGAAGTGACACCAGCTGAGATAGCGGATGAGATGGAGAAGGAGAGGAGGCTGTTTCAGTTGCAAATGTGTGAGGTAAGTCGACTTAAACACATCGTAGGTGTCTTCAAAAGTACCATAAAAAACTCACTACACACTGTTCACTTAAAAGTGTTTAAAAAAGATGTAAACAACTCGGAAGTTTACTTTAGTTTTCAGGGGCTTCAAATATAAATAAAACACACCGTTTGCTTACATAACTTCTTTCTTCTTATTTGTTTTATGTGGCAGCTTTATTACGTCTTAGTGCTTTTGCGGGTGTGCAGTAAGAAAATGATGTATCGATTCCAATTTACTTAACTACCGTTATCTTCCACCAAAGGATAGCATTTAACATAAAAGTGTCTTGTCTCCCATTAAGTCTGAAAAATACTTGGCTATGCAAAGCCAATGCGTTAACCATTCATTAGCAGAAATAAACCATGCCTTTTATGATCTCCTGGTTCTGCTTTTATAGCTGTAAAATACGACTACTATCTTTGCGAATACGTCCGTTTGAAGACATTCCGATGCTAATCCATTTTGGACTTTATGATGATTATCATGAACGTTTAAGGATTATAAATGACTTGGTAACACGATTCTTGGAAAAAAAAACAATTCTTCATACAAATTGGGGTTCAAATATCAAGTCGTAAATGCTTTTACTTTTTAAAGAACATTATCCCTTTTAAACACTTTTCCAGGAACTATGTCTGAAACCGACTGACATTTGGCCGGTAGCCGAGCTAAGCCAAAAGGTAGATAACTAATAATTGGTGGTGAGCAATTTGTGGCTTCATTTCACACGCCCTGTGGGCAGGACCTGTTGGTCGCTTACCACTTTAAAAAGTTATTTTATACACTTATAAATATACGTATATGCGCTATATAGCAACACCTTCATATTACGATTTGTAAATGGTCGTTCTGGGGCCACCAGCTCGTAACAAATGGTGGTACTTGTTTAAAAAAAAAAAAGGAAAATATTGAACGAGGTATATGCATGTATTCTTCATTATGTAGGTACCGTACTGTATGTTTCATCTCGGTTCAATGAGTTTGCTTTGGAAGTTGGTTGGGCATTTGAAACCCTGTTGTCTTTCCGAAAGCTACTGGTTAGATTGATGGGATCTTATAAATTATCGAATAGGATACCATCGTCACTGATATTGAAAGGAAGCTGCTGCTACTCGTTAACTGTGTGAATGACCGACAAAGCCCATGTCTATATTGTCCACCATTCTTTACCCATTGCTCTCGTTTGTCCGCTCCGCACTTACAAATACAACGTTAATTAATTAAACGGATCGCGTGACAGCTGTTAATGAGCGTGCCACTCACACGTGTACTTTTTGCTGATATATTGTATTGCTAGCTGCCTTTGTTGTTTTAACTTAATGAAAATGTTCCAATAACACATTAATGTGGCCAGTTTCGTCGAATGCTTTTACCAGAATTAATCGAAAGGCTGTTGCTGCAGAGAAATTTTCTGATAAACGTTCTTGACTCGGAAGATTAATTAAGTCGTTTGCACAAAGGAAAATAAACAGCCAGCAAATGAGTAGATACTGGCTTTATCAGCTAAACCGCGAGAATCGCTGGCGAGATAAGCTGTTTCAGTCAAGAGTCTCAAGACAGGTAGCCTTTATTCGCGGCTAGCAACAGGAGTAATGACCGAAAGAATAACTGTCGCAGACGCACATCTATGCATGACTTGTGCCCCAGAATGCAATTAACAATGCGTGTGTAACAACTAACGATATGTTTGTCCGTGACAGCCATTTACCTACGCAGCGTAGCAGCGTTCGCCTGCATACAATAGCTGTGGCAAGAGCAGTCATTGTGGACACCACTACTGCCGTTATGAGCATAACCTGTGGCTGCAAAAGGTCGTATGTCCATTGGCAATGACACTGGTATACAGTTACAATAAACGTACGTTGCCAAAATTCCGACTCTATTGTACATTTCAACATTATGATGGGCGGTTTTGTGCCAATTTTGATACATTTCAGTCTTTTGGTTTATTTACTTTCTTTGGGGCAATAAAATGTTAAAATTCACAAATATTTACCCTAAATTTTTATTGAATAGCACCATAGTCATTTGTGGGTGTATGTATGGATAAAAGGTGATAATTTAATTGTGAAGTATTTATCGTACTGCTATTGCTCTTGACTGAACGCGTTCTGATCTAAAACGCATTCGTTTTAGATGTGCCGAACGCGTTCAGTAACATTGGTGAAATCGGCACTAAGTGAACGAACTCATTGGTTCACTTAGGTGCACATGTTTACATTGGAACTATTGTATCAGTTTTTATTGCGACATTTTACTCACAAATAGGGACATCTTTTAGCCAAACTTTAGTCCTTTTTGGGGTTCCGTAGCCAAATGGCAAAAAACGGAACCCTTATGGATTCGTCATGTCTCTCTGTTCGTCCGTATGTCAAAGCCACTTTTTCCGAAGAGTTTTTCCGAGTAAGTAGATGTTAAGTCTTCAAAAATTATATTGAGGTTCCTAATATCATTTAATTTCTCTATACTTAATAGTTTGCGCGAGAGACAACCACTTTAACTTCTAAAATAAGAGAATGAAGATACAAAAAAAAAATATGATGTACATTACCCATGCAAACTTGCACCGAAAATTGGTTTGAACGAGATCTAGTAAGTAGTTTTTTTTAATACGTCATAAATCGTAAACCGCAATTTAAAAAAAAAAAACTAAATTATTAAAACATCGATCAAAGTTACAACGAACTACAAGAACTTTTATATTATGTTACTTGCTGCTACGGAAACCTTCATGGGTGAGTCCGACTTGCACTTGGCCGCTTCTAAGACATAAAAACTGTTAGTAAGTGCCAACCGTGTGTTGCATAACATACGCGTCTATCTGCGGTGCTGAATGCAATGCCAAATGTCTCAGTAAATATCTTTAGCTGTGACAAACTTGCTAAATGGCACCAGACAGGGTTCACGGGCGAATTTCTAAATCACGGCTGTTAATCAGGCCCTGTGATTGGCTTAACTGAATAAGGCGCTTAAACTTCAAATAATGTTATTTAAAGTGCTAGGAATCGATTGCGTGTGCGCATTTTGTTATTGTGACGCAATTCGATCTTGGAATTTTATGAACTACATTTTGGCCCAAAGAAAGGGCTTATAAATAAAAGGATTAAAACTTTGATGGCGTCCTTAAGAATTTCTTACCTTTGATGACTTGGGTTTTCTACCTTGTTTTGTAGAATGAATAAATTGTAGAATCAAGGGTAGCCTTGAGAAACTCTTATGGGCGGTAAGAAGCAAATTTTTTGGTAATTGACAATAGCGCATCGCGGCAACAAGATGCGAAACGTGCGTTTGAACTTAGTGAATCGAAGTTTTAATAAATTAAAAAGTAAATGCACGGCTCAGTGGTATAATTTGTAGGTATTTCATGAGTTGATACATCAACCCCTTTGTTATCATTACATCAAATAGTATACGCTCAAATTAATTGAGAATTATGCGACGAGTTTTTTTGAGCCTTGTTTTCTTTTTATTATAACAGATACAATTTATTTTTATGAAATATTTGTGAATTTACCAATACGCTTATCTGTGCGACAAAAAACTTTGTTTTACGGTGTCCTACGTTTGTGCAGCGCCATATAGGACAACAGCTTTGTGTAACAGTAGCATCCACCTATCAGCTCAGTATAAGCTTTAATTAACCTTATTATAGCCCACTTCAGCGAGCGCCCTAGAGAAGCGTATTGTCGACGGAAGAGTAGACAAAAATGGCGTTTCTGTGTAGACAGTAGAAAGTTTTCTACTGTCTACACAGAGACGAAACGCAATTGTACGGTAAAAATGGGTAGTTATACACATCACTAGCAACTAACCCGTTGCTATGGAAAATCACTGCCTATAAAGCAACCTGAGTGTAAGTGTGTCCTCGTGCTCGCGAAAAAGAGATTTTGAGGAGCGTAGAAAGCGATTTCTATTCTACAGTAGAGTAGAAACAGAAAACGCCATGCTAAGCCTGCTGGAAGTAACACGATTAGGCCTAACGCCACTTTGTTAGGAATTGATGATCAAGATTCATAACATAATATGGTAGAAGCTGTAGCTCGCACCGAATCAAGTTAGAGACCCAACGAATTTATTAAGATACAATGTTTATGTACAGCATCTGAGTTTGAAAGCTCTCTATTTCCCCATTCATCAAACTCAAACTCAAGCTCAAAGCATTTATTTCAAATAAATCAATTAATACTTTTGAATTGTCAAGGGGTCGGTCAGTCAGAAATATGAAGCTAGTTGCCCATTCCAAAGCGAAAGTAGGTACCTATGGAGAAGAACGGGCAAGAAACTCCATGGACACTCTTTTAAATAATATGGATACAGAAAAATTTGTTACATCCGTCTTGTTGAAATTATACATGTGAGAACGATGTAGAAAGACCCGTAATAAAAACATAAAAAATCGGAAATAAAAATAAGCCGTGGCTGCCAAGAGATGACCAGTCCCCACTGACGGCGCCCGTTCACGAACATGACGTATGGATCAGCACCATTCAGCTCAACCATTTTGAAGGGAACTTAATGATCCAACACACACGCCACCACCAGCAAGACATTTGAGTGAGCATGACATACTCTCAGCCGCCAGGGCACATTCAAGTCAATGACAGACGTGCCCAGTATAGGGTAGCTTTATAGTAGGTACTACATAGTGCTCACACGTGTGCTTTGCAATTATACAATACTAAAAGATTGAATTTATACAGTGCAAAGATAGTTTTTACAATCTTCAGCAGCTCCAACAATATTTCCGAATGCTAATCAATTGTTTAGGCGCACTTGTGGAGCAGAACCAGCGTTGAGCCAAGCATTTTTGTCAGAGATGTAATACTCCAACTTATAATATGCTTGGCTGCATAGTGTGCGTTTGATACTTGTTTTGAACTTCGTTTCATTCAGTTGGAGTATGTGGGGAGGTATTTTATTATAACATTTTAAACAGTACCCCATGAAGGATGAATCTACTTTAGCCAGCCTGAAACCCGGTTGAACCAATTGGTCCCTATTTCTAGTCCTAATGACCTGATGACCTAGTCATCTTTTCAGCACCCCGGGGAAACTTGATCAAAAGCTTTAGAAAACTTTAATCCTAGTAATTCCTTGCTTTCCGATGAGCTAAACACCAATAAACATGGTTTTAAAGACTGACAATATTTTTATTTATAAAGTATCCAACATACTCGTTCTTTTAGGTTTATTTTCCGTACCATTGAGTCATTTTGCGTTTCGATAACATTGGTTTTGAAGCTGCAAGAGTAATGACCTGTAAAACAACGATAAACAAAAGATGGTGGAGTACACTGTATATTGAATTCCAACTTTTGAAGAGTTTTTCCGGTCCTATTTGTGAGCACTGCACTGCGCACATAAAGTGGACAAAGATAAATGTAGGATGATTTTATAGGTACTCATTTCATTACTTTATTACTTATAATATTTTCTTCCAATCGTTAGTGAATAAATTTACAAGAAACCGCAAATAAATAGATGGAAAATCCCACTGCCTACTCAATACCTACCCAGAATAAAATGATTTTTTTTCCGGGATTAAGCTGAAGACATCACAACTGAAAAAGAAAAAAAACCTTGCTGCAGTGAATGAAAAAAAAAAGCATGCACGTTTTTATGACAAAATGTTGGGTTGTGGGTGGGTTCATTGTCCGTTGTGTTTCAATACTTTAATGATGTTTTAACATAAAGTTTTAAACATACATGAGTCATATGACAGATTGAATGAATGGATGAGCTTCAAGAAGGTTCGCTGTCGAGCTTTTGCAATCAAAGTTATCGATAACCTATCTCTTTGTTACGTGCTAAAAAAAGAAACCTAGATGCCCTGTGGTGGTAGGATCGGTGCAGTACCGCTGTGGCGCGCGTCAGGTCGTCGACCGGCCTTGCGCCGCGCAGGGCCGACGACGCGCTGACCCTCGCTTTGTTCCACGACTCACTCGGTGCAAATACCTCCTCGGCCACAAAATACCCACAGCCTACGCATTTACCTCTGTTGTTAAATACAACAACAGCGTGCAGCGGCAGCGGCCAGCTTTGTAAAAAGTTAACAGCCGCGAAGTGTACATTCTAGGAATGTAATAAACTTGTTACCTACAACAAACGAAAAGATAAAAATTAAGCCGGCGACACGCCAAGAAAGTTGTGCAAGGTCGCTCGCTGAGCTTTATTATTATTACACAACTCTGCAGAACAAATCTGGATCCACTATATTGCGAATGCGCGTGCGCGTGCGTCATCAAGTATAATTTTAACTCGCGGAAGGGCACGTAGTAATATCGGTGCGTTTCCACAGTCCCGGGTGCCGCTCGTGTCTGTCTCGCGTCCCATTAGACACGGTCTCTGATGAAGTAATAAGCATGCTCGTGCCCACGCGATGTTTTCGGCGTCGTTCTGTCTGCCCAATGAACTGGCTCCATTCCATTATTGAACGTTGTTGTGACTGGCCCTGTTGAAGTGTTAGCTCCTGCGTTAACTAAATGTTATTGTTCCAGTACCTGATAAAGTTCAACGAGATAAAGACGAAGAAGGGGATTGAGCTGCTCCAACATTTGGTGGAGTACTATCACGCACAGACAAATTACTTTCAAGACGGTCTGAAGACGATTGAACACTTTGGTGTATACGTCGCAGACTTGAGTGTACAGCTGCAGAAGATCAGGCAGCAGCAAGACGACGAAAGACGGAGGTTATTAGAACTCAGAAACATGCTGCGAGCAGCTGCGCCTCAGGACAGAGAGGTAAAGAATTTTACAATTTTTTATTTTGCACTCGCTCGTTTCTTGAAAATCACGATGAGTTGCCAGATTTTTGTAGTCGCGGCGCATTAGTCGTACTGTTACTTTCAAAACAGCTAGATTTGTTTATTTGCCTTAGTTTTTCACAGTTGCGTATGTCCGTATTCCAGGTGGTGTCATCAGTGGGTGGCTACTCTCTGCACCAGATGCAGGGCGACAAGCAGCACGGAGTGAGCCGGAGTGGCTACTTGCTCAAGAAGTCCGAGGGCAAGGTGCGGCGCGTGTGGCAGAAGCGCCGGTGCCGGGTCACTGCGGAAGGTTTCCTCGACATCTTCCACGCAGACGAGAACAAGCCTCCGGCGAGGGTCAACCTCCTTACATGCCAAATTAAAGTTGCCGCTGAAGATAAAAGGGCATTTGATCTAGTCTCATGTGAGTATTAATAATTTCTCATATTTTGGAAGTTTTTTACTCAAATTGACGTTTTTCGGTCGAACTACTTAGAAACTTGTGCAGTTAATAAAAGATGAGGATTCCATTCCATACGTTACCCCGTACTTTAATGAGTTAGACAACTTTCATTTAATATTTATGTTGCAACATCTTGTCCAATTATGGCTTGTAATTACTAGCATCTATCTCTTCGCAACTTTTGTTAACCAACCTCTTCATGATTTAAGAGCACTCAAGACTTGCAAGTAAAATATTATCATTCTCTGATTCACAGACAACCGAACATACCATTTCCAAGCTGAGGACGAGAACGAGCAGCGAGCGTGGACATCAGTCCTGGTCAACTGCAAGGAGGGCGCTTTAATGAGGGCCTTCCACCAACAGGCGGGCGAGAGCAATGACTCCGGCCACTCGTTGTTAGACCTGCAGCGGTCCATCATACGGGCTGTGAGGGCCATGCCTGGCAACCAAGTCTGTGCTGACTGTGGATCTACTAATGGTAGGTTTTATTCTGTTATGATTAAGACTAACTAGCTTCTGTTGCGACTTCCTCCGCGTTTTCTTGTTTTCCCGACCCACCCCGTCGTATTGCATCATCTGCCCGCGCTATTTTCGCTTAGCGTTCTACGCTCCTTAGGAATAAGCATGATGTTAAATAGTCTATAGCATTCCTGAAAAATTGGGCTATCAAATGCAAAGAGAATTTTTCAAATATGACCGACAGTTCCAGAGACCCCCTACATAGAAACTTACAAACAAATAAATTTTGCCTCTTTAATATTTGTATTGATAATATATAAGTACACTTGGGTAGTGTATACGGGGTCGACGGTTCCTACCTCATTTCATAAAAAAAATGCTTAACTCGTACGCCACCTAAAGCTCCGGGATCCCAGATTCCGAGATATGTCTGATACGTAAAAATTCAAAAAATCGGCCTGTGTTTCCTCGTTTCACTAAACTCGATCCTAAGTAATTAAAAAAGCCTAAAGTAGTTATTCAAGATGAGATCTTAGAGATTGTGTATAAATATTGTACGTACACACACGTGTATGTAAAACATACCACATACTTGTGACTTATTATGTAGGAACGCCGGATGATCGAGATAATTATTTGTTAAGACATTAAACGCAGTGAGTAAACAAACACTTACAATGCAAAGAAGTGCTAAAAGTATAATTTTGACTGAAGCGCATAATTATTTTGACAGCGTAATTTTTATCGTACGACTTAAAATTGCGGTCCAAAATATAAACATTTTAGCACAAGCATATTTATGCTTCCCATCCTTGACCAACGACATTGAATGGATAAAAGACTTTATTCCCTATAAATAAACTGTTACCTTCAAATTCGGTTGTCTTTTATCATATTTTTTTTATTGAAGTCGCCATACGAAACAAATGAATATTTCATCGTGAAGAGACACCAATGTCATAATGGTTATTTATGTGATGTGTAGATACCGTGTGTAGATGCAAGGCTTGATAACGATGATGTGTTTTTCGAATTGAAACCCATTACGTGTGCTTAACTTATATAGATTTCGTTTACATTTCAGACCCCACTTGGCTATCAACAAACTTTGGCGTAATCGTCTGTATAGAGTGTTCTGGCAGTCACCGAGAGCTGGGCGTTCACATATCTCGCATACAATCACTGACGCTGGACCGACTAAGTACTTCACAACTGTTGCTCGCGAGGCATATGGGAAACCAGATGTTCAACGAAATTATGGAGAACACGCTTGATGATAGGGATAAGCTCACGCCTGAGAGTTCCATGTAAGTAACTGATTTATTGAAGGAATATGTGAAGAAAAAAATATCAGGAGATAAATAGATCAATTTCAGTAATGAGACACAATTACTTTTCTTTTGTTACCTAACTTAATAAGTTCAACTGACAGGTAGCCAGCATACTCAATATGCTATGAGTATTTTGTTTTCCATAAATACAGGTAATACTTATTTGCTGTTATCGATTATGCTGATGATTTTTTTCACAACCATTATAAGATTCTATATGAGAAAGAATCTTCTTAAATTTCACCAGCATCCTTGTCTAGAGGTCGTCCTCTTGGACGGTCGAGGAGGGGGATGGATGGTCACCGAACCACGAACCGACCGTGATTAGCATTGATAACATTCGACCAACCCGCGCGATTTAACTTGAATTAAATTATTTTCCAGGGAGGAACGCCTCCGGTTTATCCGCGAGAAGTACGTATATCGTGCGTTTGCGGCGCAGACGTGTTGCGACGCGGCCGAGCGACTGTCGGAAGTGGAGCATGCTGTCAATAACGGACATCTGCAGAACTTGCTGCAAGCGTATGCTGAGGGAGCTGACCTGGCTGCTGCACTGCCGGGCTCCGTAAGTGCAGGTTGCGCAAATATATGAGGTTTTTTGTTAAGCACAGCACAGTTATAAGACAAAAAGGACTATCCTCTTCTAAAATATCACAGTTGGTGATACTTTATACACATTACAATCGAGCATATTAGCTAATAGGGTATATTGTAAATGTTTTTACTTATCTATGCCTTTTACATTGGTTGACTGGTCACGTGTACTGTCGACTAGTCGGCGAAAAATTTCGGGCCCCATGATCCGAGCGTTTCGACCCCAAACGGCTAATAAGTAATTTAAATTTTACTTCAACTGCTATTATGAAATGGAATAAAGGAATAAGTAAAAGATTCTGTGTACATGACGGGGTTTGCTTCAGGGTTTTCGTTGCGCATACGCAAGTGTTCCCTGAACTTTGCAAATTACACTAAACAAACTGACTTAAACAACGAATATTAAAAGACTTTACAGAGAATGTAAAAGTCTGCATCAAAAATTCTGAATTTTCGGAACCTATGATTTGCAATAGTTTTGAACTGACAAGAAATCATAATTTTCCAGGACCTCGGCGAAACATCACTCCACTTAGCGATATCACGGGAACTAGGCGACGGTTCCTCTCTACATATAGTCGATTTTCTAGTCCAAAACGGTGGCTCAACTCTGTTAGACAAGCCCAACTCTCAGGGCATGACCGCTGTACACTTGTGCGCGGCCACCGACCGAACTGAACCTATGAAGTTGTTGCTCAAAGCGGGCGCCGACTGTACTATAAAGGATGCGAGTGGCAGGACGGCCTTGCAGATCGCCAGGCAATATGGGCACCATGGGTGTTTAGAGTTGGTATGTATGTTAAGAATTATGTTTATCTATACATAACATAATATCACGCCTGTAATCCCAGAAGGGTTAGGCAGAGGTGTACCTTTATGTACACCCACATTTCGCCCAGAAGGGTAAGGCAGAGGTGTACCTTTATGTACACCCACATTTCGCCCAGAAGGGTAAGGCAGAGGTGTACCTTTATGTACACCCACATTTCGCCCAGAAGGGTAAGGCAGAGGTGTACCTTTATGTACACCCACATTTCGCCCAGAAGGGTTAGGCAGAGGTGTACCTATAGGACACCCACATTTCGCCAGTTATGCTTAAGTCCCATGTCCTATAGATATTATAAATTAAAGTCGCTTTTCGTGTCTGTCTGTGTGACCGCGTTGTTCATCTAAACGACGACGCAACGGATTTTGATGCGGGTTTCACCATAAATTAGTTATGAGTTTATTTCGGGAGGTTTATGTGTATAATGAATATATTTATCAAACTTACATTTAAGAAAGAAACAAGGTCCTGTAAAGTCGTAAAAACATTCTTAAAAAGCAGGGGCGGGTCGCTAACGTTCTTTCATAAACTATGGAATCTTAGTTGGGCGCTTTACTGCGAAACCCAATATCCTAACGCCCGAACCCAATAACGTATCTGCCTAAAATTTTGGCGTACTTGAGATAGAAACAAAGCGAAAGTATGCGGCCCTATAACGTGTTAACAGCTATTTGTTTAACAGGGCCAGATATTATTATAATGTCTATTCATCAGTAGCAATCTGTCCTGTTATTGGGTTTGGCCGTAAGACGCTCCTATAAATGAAAGTCTAGTCCTGTGACCTTTTGTGTGCTTTGGTATATTAACGGTATGGTTCAATGGTGTTGTTTTTCAGTTGGAAAACGTCGATAAACGAGAGAAGAGTATATTCGAGAATATCAACATAGATTGGAACTTATCACACGATGACGGCTCAACAGATTTCTCTGACGATGACACAGTTATAGACGAAAGAGTAAGTTGTACAATTCGAAGACAGTAGTGATCAATGGTTGTTCCTTCTCAGTATTTGAAACTGCCTTCCCGGTGCATGTATTTTCTATGAGCACACAGTTTTGACCCTTATGAAAGCTTGTTATGGCTTGTAATGTTATGCAGGTTGTAACATTATATAGTCATTTTCCTCGCAATATGTACATCAAACTTTATTCAGTTTGCCATTGAGCAAAAATTATTGCTGGGAGACGAACTTTATTTTCGGTATAAAAAATCGCTCTTTACGGCAGCGCACAATGTGACGCACATAGAACGTGTTTATGGGTGCTTGCAACGACGGTACAAGGGTTGTGGGGATATTTTATAATAGGTTTTCCGTGAATAAGTAAAAACAAAAGAACATTGACTTTTAATATCTGCGTAACCAGAAGGTTTCAGCAGATAGTTGCATTCCATATTTTAGAAAGTACTAAATATTACCTTTACCAGCTTTATACATCCTGGAAACTGCATTATTTTTGAAAACCAATTCACACTTACTCAAAAAACTATGTGCAGTAAAGAAAACACCAATACGTGCTCAATATGTTCATGTTTTATGCCTTGTGAAATATAAAACGTCTTTAATGAAGAACTGCTTCTTTGGTGTTGCTCCACAAATATACAGGGTGGAAGGGACATTGACGAACTACCTGTTACCATGGATTCAGTACATGATTCTGAATCCGCCTGCGTTGAAAATGTTTGTTGGTTATAAAAAAAATATGCTCTTCCATACATTTTGACAGCATAGGTATAAAAAAATATATGTACTTTTCTATGAAACAGCAGTTTTTTTTTGATAACCCATGAAAAATTTCAACTTCATGGGGTTCAGAATCATGTACTGAATCCATGGTATTAGGTTGTGCGTCGATGTCCCTTCCACCCTGTATAATAACATCTTTCAAGCAGTAACCCATCAGTGTTTTAAAAAACACTTTACGGGTTACTGCTTGAAAGATGTTATTGTATTTTAAATAACTTTCCTAATGAAAAATCTCTTTAATTACATAATGCTTGAATTCCTTTACATTCATACTTTCTTTAATCTTTGAATTGGACTTTAAAGAATCATGCCCACTTTCCATACATTGATTGACCTGTCTTGCACCCTGTGTTACAGGTCGCGTCTACCTACAACTAGTGTTGTCTATTAACAATTATTATTTATAATAACACAATATCATATCATCTTTTCATTCAGAGGCCAGGGAAAAATACTATTAAGTAAAGAGGTTTTTGAGGTTATACAGCTGTCAGATAAGGTTTGACAGCTGTTTAGCCTCAAAAACTATACGACTACGATGTTAACTATTCAATGTAATTAATATCATTATCAAATCGGCATGAGGCTGCAAACAGCAGTTATATTCTCGTAATATCCCGCCGATACTGAGACTTCACATGTGATGATAGGCCATCCTTGTTTTCTACACTACATTTTGTGCAAGTTAGAGCAATCTATGATACCAGCCTATTACTATCCCACTGCTGGGCAAAGGACTCAACTCATACAGAGAAGGCACGAGCATTAATCACCAGGCTTGGTCAAGACGGGGTGTCGATTTCTGACTTTTATTGAGATTGGTACGTGCCCGGATTTGAACTCACAGCCTCGTGCATAAAGGCGAAGTGTCAAACAAATGACAGCCTGTGATAGAGTTCGTTTAAAGTAGTATAAATTGTAGTATATGGTTTTATGCGTAATCTGTCAGCTGTACACTTATTTTTCTTTCCACACCCACACATATAAAACATAAAAAAATTATAGCTGGTCATAAAATAATAAGTAAAGTAAAAAATAAATACCAATTGGTTATTAGAAACATTCAATAACCACATGACGAACGAACAAGTTTTTCGTATTATGTGAAACGGAACGTGTGTAAAAGACGCTCCGTTTCCATTGCTTTTTTCTTGGCTTTATTTCAAAATTCAAATAAGTGATACGCAATAAGCAAAAAATAGCAATTTTTTTAGATATTTTACATCACTAGACGCATTCGAAAATTTTCAGGTCAAGACTCAACATGATTCTTTTGACATGAAATGTTATTGCAGAGTCTGTATAGTCAATTGTAATAATATTTAATTTGCATGCAGTAATTTTAATAATAATTATTATATTGTTATTTTATCATTGAAATTTAATCGTACTCAATTTTTTTTTTAAACATATATTTTTTTTTTGTATGCCAATATTGGCTAAAAATAGCGAACTACCTTATTTTTAAGACCTGTAAATGTTATTATGTACTATGTTTTGAAAATAAATTATTCTCATTCTCATTCTATGGTCCAGCAAAAAAAAAACTACAATGACTGGGAGTACAAGTGACTCGACTTTGTTACGTGTCTTTTTACACCCGTTAGACTATATTTACTATTTATCTAACATATTTTTTTTTATTACCAGCAAAACGGAAGCTTAACTCCTGAGAAGAAGTGTCCCCGCTCCCGGCCGCCCTCGTACGCGGGCGGCGCAGTGCTGTGCGCGGGCGCCGGCGACTCGCCCGTGCTGCGCTCGCGCTCCTCCACGTGCGACTCGCTGCACCACGCGCCGCCCACGCCCACCACGCTGCCTAGGAAACCTAACGTCTGTGAGTATATAAGTGTCCCAGCTCCCGGCCGCCATCGTACGCGGGCGCCGGCGACTCGCCCGTGCTGCGCTCGCGCTCCTCCACGTGCGACTCGCTGCACCACGCGCCGCCCACGCCCACCACGCTGCCTAGGAAACCTAACGTCTGTGAGTATATAAGTGTCCCAGCTCCCGGCCGCCATCGTACGCGGGCGCCGGCGACTCGCCCGTGCTGCGCTCGCGCTCCTCCACGTGCGACTCGCTGCACCACGCGCCGCCCACGCCCACCACGCTGCCTAGGAAACCTAACGTCTGTGAGTATATAAGTGTCCCAGCTCCCGGCCGCCATCGTACGCGGGCGCCGGCGACTCGCCCGTGCTGCGCTCGCGCTCCTCCACGTGCGACTCGCTGCACCACGCGCCGCCCACGCCCACCACGCTGCCTAGGAAACCTAACGTCTGTGAGTATATAAGTGTCCCAGCTCCCGGCCGCCATCGTACGCGGGCGCCGGCGACTCGCCCGTGCTGCGCTCGCGCTCCTCCACGTGCGACTCGCTGCACCACGCGCCGCCCACGCCCACCACGCTGCCTAGGAAACCTAACGTCTGTGAGTATATAAGTGTCCCAGCTCCCGGCCGCCATCGTACGCGGGCGCCGGCGACTCGCCCGTGCTGCGCTCGCGCTCCTCCACGTGCGACTCGCTGCACCACGCGCCGCCCACGCCCACCACGCTGCCTAGGAAACCTAACGTCTGTGAGTATATAAGTGTCCCAGCTCCCGGCCGCCATCGTACGCGGGCGCCGGCGACTCGCCCGTGCTGCGCTCGCGCTCCTCCACGTGCGACTCGCTGCACCACGCGCCGCCCACGCCCACCACGCTGCCTAGGAAACCTAACGTCTGTGAGTATATAAGTGTCCCAGCTCCCGGCCGCCATCGTACGCGGGCGCCGGCGACTCGCCCGTGCTGCGCTCGCGCTCCTCCACGTGCGACTCGCTGCACCACGCGCCGCCCACGCCCACCACGCTGCCTAGGAAACCTAACGTCTGTGAGTATATAAGTGTCCCAGCTCCCGGCCGCCATCGTACGCGGGCGCCGGCGACTCGCCCGTGCTGCGCTCGCGCTCCTCCACGTGCGACTCGCTGCACCACGCGCCGCCCACGCCCACCACGCGCCGCCCACGCCCACCACGCTGCCTAGGAAACCTAACGTCTGTGAGCATATAAGGTCGCGCTCATTTTGCACGCATTTTTGTACGAAATTCGTGTTAGAGCGGCCTAAAGTGTCATGTCTGCACTTAACCTTTTCTAGTCCCCCTTGACGCGTTAGTACTGAACCAAAAGTTACTTAAAAGTTACTCGCTTTATTTAGATTAGGAGCGGTAGTGTCCGTGTCTTCGTTTTTGCAACATATTGCGCGGTATATATACGTAAGTTTAATGTCATACCATATCAATAAGTTAGTATGAACAAATGCATGACATATTGCAGACAACATCGGCAGCCTGAAGAAGCGCGCGGCCCCGCTCCCGCCCGGCGTGTGCGTGTCCCAGCCGCCGCAGCCGCGCGCCACGCCCTCGCCCTCGGCCGACAGCGCGCGCTCGCTGCACGGTACCATATCTGCACCTTTATACATTACAGAGTAAACTGCCATATTAAATCCCTCTAACGACTACAGACCTTGATCAGATAGATGCTAGAAGCAAGCAGAATTCTGCTTGCTTCTCCCGAAGAAATAAAGACGTGCTCTATAAAACACATTACGTGTACAAACTAGCGAATGCAGTTTATGTATGCCAAAAATATAATTTTGCAGTAACCAATCCAAAGTGTGTGTGTACTTGTGTATCATATGCATTGTCTTGTGTATTTATCAAAGAATTCAACATGAATAAATAGAGTGCAGTACTGATAATCTGTTGTTATCAAAAGTAATTGTGAACTTGCTTACCTACGCGATGGATTATATTTTATCATAATGAATTATATTAATCAAATGATTATTATTGAATAAGCTATCATTTGATATTACGATTTATTTCCAAGAACAAGTTAGATTAAATATTCATTCAATCATTTTTTATTATTTGAATTTCCAGATTTCCAGAGAAGTATAAACTAAAATGGTTTTTGTTAATTATGTAATTTTTTTTTAAAGTGTGTCAGTCTGTGTAATAGTAGCAAACAAGGTCGCAAGAAAAATGGGTAAAAAAATCATAATACAGACGGTTTAGGTTAGCCTGTGGCTTAGCTTTAAAAATAATAGATGGATTTTTTAATAGCTTGAGAAATGTAGAATAAGTGTCTGAGGATGTTAACTTGTTTTTAAAAGATAATTTAGCCATACATCTACATTGTTTTTAGTTTGTAGCCCGACTGTGCTTACTTCTATCATGCATCCCTTATATAACATAGCAACATTATCAGTACTTTAATAGGAATATTAACATAAATACCGTGTCTTGTGTGCAGTAGTGGGCGGAGTGAGCAAGTCCCGGCCGGCCCAGCCGCCGCCCACACCGCCGCCGCCCGCCGCGCTGCACAACGGTGCGCGGCCACAGCCCACGCCGCCGCCACGGAAGGTACGCAGCCATTCATGGTTCATGCTACAGTAAGGGAGATGGGGGATCGGCTTCCAAACTATTTTATAAAAAACCGTGAAAGCTGAGGTGAAGTAAGCTGACAATAGTGTCAATCCCATGCTTCAGCTTTTTGATTCTGTAAAAATCTCAATGTGAAGACTTGCATGGAGTGAGCCGTCAGTGTCACTTCACCAGATAAATTGGCAACTCACTTCAAACTGACTTCACTTGAGTTTACACGGTGAAATTTTACAGAACACACCGGCTGAATTTTCGGTGTAAGTTATGTTGGTAGTCGACATTGCCAGGTTTAAACCGTCTTCAGTGAGACTCACTCCGAGTTTCTTGAACGAAAACGCGCGTCAACTGCTGTAATAGGTAGACTGAATTATCAACAGCCTATAAGAATATCGAAAATTTTCGCTCTGGGAACCGGGCGTCTCTTAATTAATTACAGAAAAATACTTTAAAATGTAAGTCTAAAAGTAAACACAGATCAAGGCCAGGGCTTTCAGGGCTCCGGGACTGTCTGCTCAGTGTCTGCTCAGTGGATGGGAAAAAAAGATTGGGTGCATCTATTTTGTACGTGAATTGTGTCCTGGCCGTCCCTACATCAAATTATGTTCTAATAACACTCGGACTACCCGGAGTCTTGAAGGCTAAATGTTGACTACCGAAAAAACTTGCAGTGGAGCCCCTGTGAGCTGTCCGCTGTCTCGCTCCCACTCAATACTCCCAGTCAATAATAAGGGGAGGACGGGAGTGGGACAGAATGTTAATGTGTGTTACGCTTTTGAATCAACTTCATTCAAAAACTTGGCATCTAAAGTTTTCCACGGATTTGATTGCTAAAGCGTGACACAACATTGATCAAATAACTGTTTCGGAATTTGTAAAAAAAAATGTACATAATAGCTGCTAATGTAACAAAATTATTAGATAAATAAAAAGATAACTAATACAAATGAAATGATAGCGACTAACCTAATATTGAAAATAGTACAGGGTGATATTTGTTTTTGCTACAGAAGAAAAATAGATTGCACCTGGAAAAGGCTGTGAAAGCGAAACTGAAGAGGGTAACGAACAACAGACAGAGAACTTAGTGTACTTAATCGCTTACCCTTGTTTGATTTACGCCCTTACATTGTTATTAATCACTGTTTTAATTATATTTTATTGTCAAGAGAACACCGACAAAATTAAAAACGTCCAGTACTAAAAACCACAATTAACTTCCCACACAGTACCAACCGGAGTAATCCGCAAAATTGTGCACGCTGTTTTAGCTTTTATGTCTACGTGAAAGCTGTCATAATCGCTTGATATAGCCTACACTATTTTGTAAAACGGTGTAACTTATGTTTAGTTCGCGGCTTTGGTTCCTCTCTGTTGGCAAATTGACAATCGGTTCCTATATCTGCACTATAAACTATGCATTTTATAGTAATTTTGTGTATTTTATGGGTATTTGATTTCGTCCTCACTGCATGTCGTATTTTTCTAACAGCTTTCAGCTTTCTTGTATTTTATTAAACATGCCCCATTGTTTTAGATCCTCCTTCATATAATACATAGAAGTATTTTATGTAGATATTTAATTTATTAGGAACCACCGCATCTAATATACCTAATGTTTATTTTTAATTATTAATATTAAACCGACTAAAAGTCCTAATAAAATTGTGGAACATTAATTTTTGAATTTGTTATGCATGAACGACATCGAATCATCTATTTATTTTTAAATGCATATAGACTCTCAATCTAGTGACTAGAACATCAATAGAACACTTGTGAGCTTTTAAATTTTATTTTATTTTTGGGTCCTATTTTTCAGTTTTAAGTTCAATTTAGAGTATAACATTCAAATTCTTTAGGACTACTACATAGTTTAGCTAATAGTCTTTTTCCTCGAAAATACCTTAATTATACTAAGACCATGTATATGTTTCCAGGAATGTTCTAGTCAAGACTCGTCATTGGAACTGTGCGACATGACGGATTCCTGTTTGGACGACAGTCGGCTGCAGTCGGCGTTGTCGTGCGATAGCTCGCGGTCACGTGAACGATCGCGAAGGAGTGATAGTCGCTCGCTCGACGTGTCGGATACGTCGAGCGTACACTCGCGATCGCCCTCGGCGTCTATCACTATGGTAAGTTATAAATGCAAATAAAAATGATGAGAAAAATCTGACTGAAGTTGGAGTTACTGGTTCCATGGTTTTGAAAAAACATAAATTTAAATAGAATGTGCAAATACATAAAAATACATCTTTAAACAATTTACCATAATTACACTCAACAAGTTAGGCTAGCTTCCAAAGCTAACATCAATTTTGTAAATTAATTTTGGAACATAACATAATATGCTCAGATAAATGCCCAAGGACAGAAATTTATGGGCATTTATTAGGAATTTCCTAATTTGCCAAAAATACCCGGGCACTTGCCCAACTCTAGATATCAACCATTTTTTTTAATGTAAGGATTATTGGTATTTTGTTTTATAATTTTGACAATTTATTAACTGGTAAATTATCTATAACATAGTTTCATTCATGCCGCTAGCTCTATTATTTTAAGAGTAATTTTAGTTTTTGAACTGACTATTCTGACTATTCTTCCGCGAGCAAAGGTCTTTCAAATTGCGAATTGCGATTCAAAATGCGACTGCTATAACAACTATACATCTATAATTTCAGATGGGAGGGCTGCGACGGTGTCGCGCACTGTATGACTGCTCAGCAGACAACGAGGACGAGCTATCATTCCGCGAGGGAGAAGTCATTGTTGTAATCAACGAACGCACCGAGGATGACAACTGGATGGAAGGACAGGTGGAAGGTACCAGCCGGCGGGGCATGTTCCCCGTCTCGTTCGTACACATGCTACCTGACTAAGGGAGACAGGGACAGAACATCTGGCAGCCATGTAACGTAGGTCAACACCAATGTTCGTAGAAAACCTGTGTTAAATCTATATCGATAGTAACGTCAGCAGCCGCAGCAATGCAAGCTTGACATTGTATTCATGCTTAGCAAGCTGAACCCAAGGCCATAAAACTGACAAGTTCAAATGTTCCAGTCAGTCTGGGGATTGTATTCAAAATGTCTATTAAGCAACATTAAATTCTTATTGTATTGTAAATTCGTCTTTTTATGATAATGGAAACCAAATATTGGTTTTATAGGGCTGGGATGTATCGATGAGTCTGACTGAATGGATTATGTGTTCAAAATTACTAAAAAAAAAACACCAGCGTAAAGCGATCTTGGTAGTGTTACGAATTTCAACTATAAATACTTTACTTCGGATAGCTGGCCTAAGGCTTGAATTTTGTTTGTACGGCTACGAGCTTATTTATTCTAGTATTTTATACAATCGCAGTTCAATACACGGCATAAAGACACGTTAAATTTGTAAAATAGCCATGTTGGAGCAGCTAAACGATCAACGTTACGTAATTTTACGACGTTATAATCCCTATAGACTGTTCAGTATTATACTACTGTTTATAACATGTATGTCCTTGTTTTTATACACGTTTTTCATACTCAAACATTTAAACCATTCCACATTTGGACAGTCGTCCATCTACACATTATATTGAGAAGTTACGATAGTTTCACTACGAGTTAGTTACTGCTTTAGTGTCGCTACGAATTAATAACACCAATATTGTAAGTATTGTCAGTAGACCGTCCGTCCCGACGCGGATTTTTACTTATATTTTATTAACATTCATGAATCTTTAAAAAAAACTTCAGTAATTTGTATTGAGTTTATTTTCGTAAACATTGGTTGATATCACATGTGACGTGTGTGAAGAGTCGTACCTAGCTCAAGTGTTCACTCTTATATAATAATTCTGAAATATTTCTTAGTAAAAATAAAAATTGGTGTTGTATATTGAGTCATTCTACATGTTCGTGTAGAATTGTAGCATAATAAGCTAGTTTTTAAATTACAATATAAGAAACTCAAATGACTGCGCGTGGACAGTTTGGAATTAACAAAATTAGTTTCGACGTACCGTGGGGTCGTTTAGTTTGTTATAATGTAAATATCCTAGCTTATAAAATTTTAATAGAATCTTAGCATTGGTGTCACTTACATTAAAATATTAGTTTTTCGAAGATTATCAGCAATAGTAACTGTTAGTTTGTTGAACGACTGTTTCCAAAGTTAATTGGTTATTGAATAACCAAAGCCTTGTTGATACTATCCAAGCTGGTTTATAATTAAATCAACATTAATTATGTAATAGAGAACATTTAGCCCTCGTTTGTAAGCTAATGAAAATGCTAGTTTCGTAACACCAGTATTTCGCTTCGCGTAAACGAAGCAATAGATATGTGTTTACAGCTCAGTTAGATTTGCCAAATATGTAATTGTGATGAGTAGTGAAAGAGATAGGTATATATCAGCGACAAACTATCGGACCAGTGACTGTTTGTTGTCTAGTTTTTTCTAGTAGATGATATTGAGGTGTCTTAGATTGTTGGTGCATGCTGTCTATAGATATCGTGTTCTTACTGCGAGACTATAGGCCTGTTTTTTTTTGTATTATATGTGAATAGTCGTTTGAAAATCAAACGATCCATTCGGTATTTTAAGGGGGATGTGCTAAGGTAGGCCGCGAAATTCAAACTGATTTACATTATTTACAATTTCCAGGTGAGTGACAGGTTGTATGTTGATTAAAATATGATTCGCGACCTTAAGAAATATGGCTTTACAAAATTATAACCATTACAATCAGCAATACAACTCCTTACTTTAGAATAGGAATGGTGAAAATTATTTTTATTATTAACTCAAAAAAAAATTGTTTCCAAATAGTGCAAATAATATTGTAAAAAGGGTACAATCTTTAAAAATAGCCAAGTTATGAACGTTTAAAATAAGTGTTAGACAAGGACGGATCGTAGAAGTGACGTCTCGACTCTGTAACTTTTATAGCGCCTTAGAGTGTCCATACCGTGCGACAAGAACGGGAATAATCCCCTCCAGAAACTTTTAAAGCTTGTTGCTTCTTCATATGCACATCGATTTAACCGTTTCTTTCTTTAATCTCTATTTATATACTATGCCTTCTTTGCAATTACATTATTTTTTCGAATATTTTTAATTTTAGTTTTTAACTCTATTGGCCTAAAATGTCATGATGTTATGAAACAAACATTCAACAGGATAATATGAACTTAGAAAGATGTATTGGTGATTTTTATGATTATAATTTTATACCTAAATTCATATTTGTTACTGCTTCGAATCATATTTAGATCAACATACAACTTAGTACTGATCTGCAAATCGCAAAAACGTAAGTATATTTTAATTACGCGGGCTACCCAGACGCTTTCGCCTTAGGGTTGACCCTCAGCACGGAATCGAATCGCATCGCCGGCGGCGGTGCGATTCTTACTGACAATCCTGAGCGATAGAAAAGGATAGAGCATGAAAAAAGGAGATTCCATGCTGACAGATGTAGTTCAACCCTTAAGCTAATTCATCTGCTGCCAGTTATTCAATATGGACCAAAGAGATTCTTTATAGTTGCTAAACGAGGATATTGTTCGCCTATGGTCTCCCAAGTGACGATGGACACTGAATATTGTTGTTACATGTTAAATTTTAACAATTTCCACATTTTAATAAACGAAAGTATCGTAATAATAGCAATAGGTATTCGCGTTTGTCAGACGACGGAAAATAATTTAAGAAAACAAATGTATTAAACTATATTCTCATCATTTCCTCTTCATTGCGTTCGAGCAGATACTATGTACTCACAACTTGACATTCCCATATTTATAATCGTAGTTTTTCTGTATATTAAGTTCTTAAACGATCATTTATATTCATAGGTAGTACATAATAGTGATACTGCTAATACCTATATAAGATATAGTTACCTACATACCGCGCGCGTTGCCATACAGAAGTATTAACTTAAAGTGAGCGAACTACACATACATTTGATTACACATTTATTAGCAATAATTTTAGAAGAGCAATTCATATTTGTGATCATATCTTTGCTTGCTCAGTTCCCATTACAATCGCATGATACGAAGTAGGTATCAAGATTGTTTCCTATGAAGAAATCTTTGTAAATTGTGATGATTATAATTGTTGCCATGAATGAATTTCGCATGTAGCTATAGCAACACTACAGTGGTGTAAATAGATATTTTACCTATTAGTTCGTAAATATGTAAAAGAATTCTAAGTTATAATATTATTTAATTAAATGCTGAAATCTGTTTTATGTTTTATTCGTCCTAAGTAAATTGTATTTATTTAATAATATACTCACTGTGAAATCTAATTGTGATGAAATATTTTAATGCCATTTTAGCCTGTCAGAACGTTACTTATTGAAAGTTATGTAACAAAATGATGCTAATAGCGTGTAAGATGTTTTATTCTTTATGGAGTTGTAGTTGAAATAGTTTTTTCTATTGTGTATTATGTGAACGAAATCTGTATGAATTTATTAATACATCACTTGGATGTCTACTTTGGATTTTATTTAGTTTGTGTAGAAGTAGCCAACCAGTTCCAAAACATACACACATCAACAGAATCTAGGGATACCTTAATCCTAAATTATTTACGAATCAATAGTTTAAAATCTGTTTAGTTTCTATAAAAAGTTTACATACAGATTGAAAACTCATTTATTATATTCTCTAAATTTAAAAATGGAAATAAAAACAAAAGAAACAACAAATTACGGCGGCAAAAGTGTTAATAATTCGTTACGGCGGTTACGCTAAGAAAAGTTAAAATTGTTTTATCAATATTAATTTATGAAAAGGGATTAGATTGTTTTTCTTTTTTAATTTAACGTGTCGTGTGAGCTTTAAGAGCCATGTCACGTCGTCATTAGAGTCGAGATGAAATGTTACGAGCCGTGGGCATGTTAGAAAATGGTGCTATTCAACGCATCGTTGCTGAGGCCCTATACACCAGCCAAAACGTGATAACAAGGTTGTGGTCACGTTATGACGAACAATGGTCTTTGGTGCTGTTCACCGATGAGTCCCGGTTTGGGTTTCATCCGAATTCACGAAGAACACACGTTTGGAGATCTCCAGGGAGAGTTAGCCGTCTACGGCACCCTCAGGAGGTCCACTCATACCAAGGCGGGACAATCATGGTGTGGGCAGGAATTCGTTTTGGCGGACGAACCCAGCTCGTTTGGATCCAAGGCAACATGACTGCACAAAAATACCATGAGGAGGCAGTAGAGCCTGTTATTGTCCCACACAGAATCCAAATGGGCCAGGAATTTCTACTCATGCACGATAATGCTCCTTCCCATACGGCGCGTCTCGTGTCGGCCGCTCTCCGAGACCACAATATTCAAGTTTTGGATTGGCCTGCACAGTCGCCCGACTTAAATCCTATCGAGCATGCCTGGCCCATGTTACAACGAAAAGCTTTGAGAGATTTCCCGCCAAATTTGACGACGGAACATAACATTGACAATTTAATTTTAAGTATGAACAATCGATGTCGATGTATAATTAATGTAAGAGGTGGCAACGCTGGTTATTAATAATTAGATTTTATAAGAGTTTTTCAATTTTAATTAAAATTAATAGTTTTTTATGAAGAAAAGATGTTTTTATCATACTAATTTTCTACGGCGATTTTAAAAATACATATTTTTATTTAAAACAAAAGAATCACGAAATAGTTTTTTTTATTATTATTAAAGACCTTAAAATAACCTATCATTCTTACATTTACTATATCAGAAAATTCTTCATAGATTAATAGATATTTGAATAATGTAAAATATCCCTAGATTTTGTTGATGTGTGTACACTTGATTCCCATCGGATACTTGAAACCAGCCACCCTATTACTAATATTAAGTTCTAATAATTTATTCATTTGTATTAAGTTGTATAGAAATCTATTTTGATAATAAAGCTGAAGGGTTGTTTTTTGGCTTGTGGTAGGAGTAAACTGGTGGGAGAAATCGGCACGTAACGAAAAAATCATTATGCCCCTTTCCCCTTTATTGCGATTTTCTCTCTATAGAAAGAGACAGAGATATTTTTATTGATTTCGAGGGTGCTGAAGCAATAGATGGCGGCTGCGATAATGTTCAAATTTTTCATCATGGGTGTCGTTTATTCGTTTTCGGTGCTCAAAGTGAGGTCTAAAATGTAAATCCAAGATGGCGGCTGCGAAAACTTTTAAATGTTTTGCCATGAGTGTCATTTTCATAGTTTCTATGGGTGCTAAAGCCGATGGCGATGTCAACAAATCCAAGATGGTGACTTTTTAGATCTTGATCTTTATTAGTGGTTCATACATATACGAGCGTTTGTGCAAGTATCGTGTAAGGAACTTTGTTCCTGACGGGGATCCCCCTATCGCACACGTTGTTTTTGCTTGTTTGAACGCGCAAAACTCTGAAATAACCAGTCGGGTCCAAGGTTATAGGGTAATTAACATTAAGCTACGACCGTAAGGCGCCGAGCAAAAAGAAAAAAAAAGTCAGAAAGAACGCTAAGCGACAACGAAGTAACAGCGTGGGTGAGCGATGCGCTGCGACGCGGTGGGTTAAATTGGGGCCGAAATTTCACCCAGGCGAAGTCGCGGGCAGAAGTTAGTCATTATAATCAGCCTATAATGTTCTCAATGCTGGGACATAGCTCTCCTCGCGGTGAGAGGGAGTGGGAGTAATACCCATAATCCACCACGAGGGCCCAGTGCGGGGTTTTTTTACAGTTTTTCAAGCAGTTTTAATGAAATTATTTACACAAAGTAAAGTGCATATTTAGGTTCAAACCTACACTTTTAAGTCGCGGTCGTTACCACTGGGCCACCACTGCTGCCAGAAGCTAATATCTATACCATAATCTCACGATTTATTTCATACTGTATTCATGCTCATATTGCCCTGCCCATTGATATTTAAAAAAATAAAAGCCTTCATGAAAAAGGTTAAAGGATCAGCAGAAGGGGTAGAACTCTTTTTTTTTTTGATACGAGGCTGTACCAAGCGACTTCTTTTACGCAACAGTAAACATATACAAAACAATGGCGGCTGCCAATGCTGGACTAACAGCAGTGGCCTATCACGAGCTTTCAGTTTTTTTTATTCCTGTGGCATTGACTATGGGTCTTAGTTGCCTGAAAATAAAGCAATTATTCTATTATTATTATGTCGTTTATTTATTCTTATCCTTATTCTGCTACATTTTTAAATATTTTTATAAAACAACTTAAAAAAAACCTTTAAAAATATAAAAAATAGTGGTCCGCCGGTAGCGGGAGCAGGGTCCAAGCTACTGGTGGTTAGGGCTCCAGAGACAGGAACCTCCTCACAATGCGAGCCGTATCGAGGAGTACTGCCTTCTGAATCAGGCCCTTGATCCAACCGCCTAACGAAAGCCTCGAGAGATGTTGGTCGAGACTTTTTGCCATCAGGCCATTGGCCGATACGACAATCGGCACAATGACAGCCGAGCTCACATTCCACATGTCAACAACCTCGTGTGCTAAGTCGAGATATTTAATTTGTTTATCTTTCTCAGCTTTCACGAGGTTCTCGTCATGTGGAATGGTAACATCGATAATTATTGTGCGGCGCGCTAATCGATCTATCACTACTATGTCAGGCTTATTAGCGATAATAGTCCACATATACATAGTCGGGCACATACTTGTAATACGGTACCTCAGAATCCACAAGTTTGTATTGCAAAGCAAGTTGCTGGTGAATAATCCTGGCTACTTGGTTATGCCTGTGCAAGTACTCGCCGTTAGCCAGACGAGAACAACCAGAGATAATATGTCTGATGGACTCACCTGGACGGTGGCATGCCCGACACACGTCAACCGTCCCGTCCTTCATAATATGTCTCCGGTAGTTATTCGTCAAGATAACTTCGTCCATAGTTGCACAGACGAAACCTTCAGTTTCCCCGAAAAGGTCACCAAAACGTAGCCAGGATACGGACGCTAGGAAATCTACATCAGGCTCATGAAGTGCCCGATAGAAGCGCCCGTGAAGCTCCTTGCTTTGCCATACCGCCTTGCGGTCATCGGAAGTAAGTACTACAGGTTTGTGCCAGTTCCCTTTAGCCATGGAGAGCGGGGTAAGCCCCTTGTCCACTGCGACCACATCACGGTGCATACCCATTTCGCCTTTTAAAAAATATTCCCTGAGACCTGCACCCTGCACATCTCGCGGTTGTGGAGGGTCTTCGCATTTAAAAACCCTCGACCCCCGCACTTTCGCGGGATGTACAGTCTCATCACCGATGATCGTGGGTGATGCATCCGATTTGCGGTCAGAAGTGTACGGACCCGCCTATCCAGGGCGTCGAGTTCGGTTTGGGTCCATTTCAGTATGCCGAAAGAGTACATCAAAATCGGCATGACCCAACCGTTGAAGGCGCGCACCTTGTTTCCGCCCGAAAGAAGACTAATTAATACCTTCTTCAGGCGGTCAAAGAAGCGCTCCTTCAACGATTGCTTCATGTTAATAACGTTGATGCCTAACGCTTCCGACATACCCAAATACTTATAGTTTTCGGATGAAGAGAGGGATCTAAGGTGTATGGAATCCGAAAGTTGAATACCTTCGGATTCTATAATCTCACCACGCTTAACAAGCATTATTGCACATTTGTCCACACCAAATTCCATCCTGATGGCGCTACTGAATGTTTCAGTTACCTTCAGTAGCTCCATCAGTTGCAATTTGTTGGGGGCAAAGATTTTGAAGTCATCCATGAACAGAAGGTGAGATATGACCTGACCACCTCTCTTCAACCGATAGCCTAGACCTGAATCCTCCAGCAGTGTGCTTAGAGGATTCAGAGCTAAGCAGAACCAAAGTGGACTCAAACTGTCGCCCTGAAATATTCCCCGTTTAATCCAGACAGGTTCGTCACTCCCCTGGATCTGTTGACACCCCGGATAGCGAAGGTGCGTAGAGTTGCATATATCTTGTACAACTCCAGCACCCTCACAAGCCATGTATGTGGCACCGAGTCGTAGGCCTTCTTATAATCTATCCAGCATTTCGACAGATCCTTGCGGGAGCGCGAACCTGTTGGGTAATGGCCATGTCGATGAGGAGTAGCTCCTTAGTACCTCGGGACCCGTTCCTACATCCATTTTGAGAGGCAGACATAATCGAGTTACTGTCAATGTGTGTATTAATTTTCACTCTCAAAATGGATGTAAGAAGTTTATAGACCGTCGACAAACACGTGATCGGTCTATAATTCTTGGGTTCCGTGGGACTAGCTGACTGATGGAGCAGGTGGGTAACGCCTGTTGATAGAAACTGCGGTAGCGACCCAGACTCTAAGGCTGACTGGAACTGAGATGCCAGGCTAGTATGTGAACTAATTAGCCATTTCAACCAAAAGTTGTGCAATCCATCCGGTCCTGGCGATTTCCAATTCGGTAACGGACGGACTGCTCTGGCACCGTCTGATGGCGTAATTAGGACTGATTCCATTTCTGGTATAGTTTCACACACTCGCTCGACATCCTACATCCAGCCAGCCTCAATGTGACAGACGGGTACTGACCAGATGCTGCGCCAGAATGCACTTGTGGCGGCATCATCTGGGCGGCACACGTCTGTCAAATTTTGTTCAGGTCGCTCCCAAGCTCTATATACCCACCTTTAATCGCTCTGGAACATGAGATTCTGCGTGTATCGATCAACCCGCCGCTTATACCGCCGAATACGGCTCGCCCATGCACAAACTTTCTGCAAGTAGATGCGCTCTGTGACACGGGACATGTATTCTCGAGGGCTTATTTCAGTCCCCGAAAATGCCCGCCTTACAAAGCGCATCACTCGTGGTCTTGTATTGCCTCCCCTGAAACAGTATAGTTTGCCTATGAGTACCCTGGCCCCATCGATACGAAGCTCGATCCTGCGTTGCCAGGCTGGTACGGATGGTTTAGGTCGAGCAGCTCCGTCACAATTTGGAAACTTGACGTTAGCTAAACGACATGCCGCAACAGCCGCGCAATACAGGATCGAGTGTGTATCAACGAGATCCTCGCTGCTCTCGAACACATTCTTAAGTTGCGAGTCCAGGGCACTCACTAGCGCCCTATTTTTATTTTATCGGAGTGGATCTATACTCGCGAAATGCATCCTCCAGTGCGCTCCTCAATCGATCGTTGCATTAGCTACTTACTGTGGTAACCCTATCATCTTCTTCTTCAACACCATGATTGGACCGCGGTAGATCAATGGTTGACGCTTGTACCGCGGTTTGTGCCGGAGTCGAGACGATAAGGTTGCTCAGTATCTCTGAGCGCAGCCTATCAAGTGCGGCATCGTCCAACCTATGGTTGCGTTGAATTACCCGCACCTGATCCGACAGTCGTTGGGCAGAGACGCTGACGGTTGGTTCAAGTTCCTGAAAGAGAGACAGCATCCTATCACGGTACGCAGTGAGGTGAGTTCCCCCCTCTGTAGACCCTTAATATGCGCGCATGACGTTCTCGTTCATAGACTGAGTCCATCTCATGCGCTGCACACAACCACCGGCAGCGGGGACCCGGCTCGGGGCCGGATGGCCCATAAGTCCCAAGCTCCTCGGTGGCCGGCCTCTCCCCTGCCGACGAACAGGTGTTGGCGACGTCGGCGGGGAAAAATACTCGTCGCTCGAGCTCGACGCAACTACCGCGGCCGGTGTCGTCACAGCACTCACGGTGGGGCTGGATACCGGCGGCGGCGAGGCGGAGCTGGGCGAAGAGTCCGGAGGTGGTGGGCGTGCTTGACGTGCGGCTGATCTCGTCAACATTTTTTTATCTTCGGTTTCACATTCTGGTTATTTGTTGTTTTACCGGAGGTGACATCTGTCATGTCACCCGTCTAATTATAGTACTCTTTGCATGTCACCTCCGATTCGGTAGTTTTTGGTTTAATTACATAATTTGGTGTCTTTTTGAATATTTTGTGTTTTGCAGGTTTCAGGTTTACTTTAAAATAAAAAATGTCTTGTTATAATGGGTCAAAAAAAACTATTAACAATTAAAATTACGTAGATGAGAAAACGAGACGTTTTATTGACACGGTGCTGCCAGTTTTTTTTTTATATTTTCTGAACGTCAAATTATAAAAAAAAAAGATTATTTCAAAACATTTCTGAACGAATGATTTATTGATGAAAACATTTTGACAGCGACAGTGACAGGCGTCAATGTGCGGGAATTCTCAATTCTTGTTTACTCAATTATTTTTCAATCTCTATCTTTTGATTACGTTATTGTAAATTTATGATAAAAGTAAATATTAGATCATTGTAGCCGATAACCCAGTTCCCAGAATTGTTAAATGTAAAAAACAAGAACCCATAACTGTATTCACTCATCACTCTGAATCGTAAAATAAAAAAATTATACGGCTCTCTTGTCAAAGGAACCTTGTTTTCATGCGATAAGTTCCCGAGATAAAAGTCCATGTATATTGTCGAGTGACTTTTGATCCAGTCGTGAAGGGCAAAGAGAAGATGGGCAACCGCAAGAGAGTTTTTGATTTGCTAAGAACAATCAACGTTGCGTCGTAAGTGCTTTTATAAGAGTTAATAATTTGTTAGTCATGGGATTTGTTTTGTTCTAAATATTTGTTGTTTTCTTCTAGGTGTCAATGTCCAGCTCATGGCAATCGGGGAAACTTTCAAGTATCAAATGCTACTCCACAGAAAGACTATGCTTTTGAAGTAAGTATTTTTTGAAATATTTGCAGTTCTTAGATTTACAACAATTTTCTACTAATGTTATATGCAGCCAAATAACTAAAACTATATCCGTCTTATCAGTTTATGTGGATTTGTTATGAAACATAATCAGTTGAAATCTCACCACCACAAGATTTGTTGTCAACTTTAATATACTTTTACATCTTATTTTTAACAATTTATGCTTATATTCATATTATTATATCTACTAATTTGAATGCAGACTTTCAAGCTCTAGCAAATTTTATGTTAATATGTATTCAGTTTGTTCTTTAAGTAACAAATTTATAAACAGCCAACTAAGAAAAAGCAAACCTATGATATTTTCTGACTTGTAAGCAAATGTACTTGTAGATAAAATGCTCTACAGTGCGATATGGCTTGGGAGTGACACGGGAAGTTGGCCAGGACTTGGTCAACATGAACTCAAAGAATGTATGCGTGATGACAGATCCCAACGTTGTTGCCTTGAACCCTGTGAAGGCAACGCTTGACTCACTCACCAGAAACGGAGTCAATTATAAAGTATTTGATAAAGTTCGGGTAGAGCCTACTGATACAAGGTAAGTTTAAGAAAGTACTAATTGGCAGCTATTTATTTTCAGAATTAATTTTTAAGTGTTTGCTAGTGAATGTTGATGTGGCAAAATAGGCATGAAAGCACAGTAAATGCTGTGGAAATGTTCCTTTGCTTGTTGTTCCTTGCAAAGCATGTGTGGTGTGGCTATGAATGATAGGCTGGGGAATGATGTGATAAGGCAACAGTGCGTTTTAAAAGAAGATGTAGTGACAAAAAATAAGCTTAGATGGTTTAGTCATTGAGAGGATGAATGAAAGGAGATTAACAAAAGGTATTCACAAGGAAGATGTGAGTGGAAGGGCCGGGAGGAGACTCTCTCGGAGGGCTTAAAGTGACCTTATTGGAAAGAAAGGAAAAGTAAGGTCAGGTGCGTAGTACTTGCAACCTATGCATGTAGGTTTGCTAGCAAATCATTTGGAACAGATGTAATCTTTGACTACATAAGAAAACTTTGATCTGGCTGCATTTTGCTGAATTACCTGGAAAATTAGATATGTTCGAGCTTATACTTGAATTTAGAATCTTAAATAAATTAAAATCTTTGTCACTTACTCAATTATTAACTTTAGCAGTATGTAGACTCTAGTTGATTTTTAGTGATAAAAAGTAAAAAAAAAAATTTGGTTGCAATGGAATTTGAACTTTGTCCCTCTAGAGCCTTGTCAGTTAGTCTTGGGATAACATTTCAATGGACAAGTGAACCTTGCCAATCTCAACTTGCATGCAATCTATCCCAGAAAATATTATTAATATTGGCCTGTAACAAAATTTCTTTAAATAGTGAGATGGCTATAAATTCCTGCCTTCTCTATAAACTCACTTATATTCTATCTTTTCCAACAGTTTCAAAAAAGCAATAGCATTCGCGAAGGAGCATGACTTCGACAGTTACGTGGCGGTTGGTGGAGGTTCCGTGATGGATACTTGTAAAGCGGCTAACTTATACGCTTCGGACCCTGATGCTGACCTGCTGGACTATGTCAACGCACCAGTGGGCAAAGGGAAGGCTGTCAATGTCCAGCTGAAACCTATGATTGCCAGTAAGTAAATAGTTTATTCTATTAGCTTGGGTTTTAGCAATGCAGTGTTCAACTTTTTTGCATTAACCAAAACATGCTTCATACCCCGTGTCATAACATGCGATCGTACAGTTCATTTTGTTCCCGATACCCGAATGCGTCGACACGCCGACAGAGGGTACGTTCGGGGTGTCCGAACAAGTGAATGACAAATGATAGCAATTATTGGCGCTCAGAGCTAATGAATCGTTGTGTGTCCTCTTAGGTATTAGTTGTGCAAGTCGATTGTTTTGCGGTTTATTAATCAACAAACCCCAACATAATAATAAAATAGATCATAACCATTCCATTAATCAAGATTACTTCTTTCTTAGTACCAACAACAAGCGGTACGGGCAGCGAGACAACTGGGGTCTGCATCTTCGACTTCGAGTCAATACACGCTAAGACTGGCATCTCACACGGCGCCCTTCGACCGATTCTCGCCATGATCGATCCTCTACACACTCTCACGATGCCGGAGATGGTAAATAGTAAAGTACCCTAAATATTCATTATCTGTCTAACTGCTAGAGTTCAATGTGCCAAAGCTCTTTTGAACGTCAACATAAAAAAGATTCTAGTACCCCCTTCCAAAAAGTATTTTCGTATGGAGAAGAATGGGCAAGAATCTCCACCGTTACTCTTTTAAAATGTTTTACAATATAACCTGAAAGACAACCAAAACTTAGGTTGCTTTTGCTTCTAGGTTTGGTGCAAAAGAGGAGATTCTCGAACATACACGCAGTGTTAGTTGCGGAAACGCCTACGCTGAACAAACAATCAGTGCAAGACATTCATAATATTATAATGTAATGATTTCTGTTTGTCCACCTAGTAATAGGGGTTCTAACATTGATATCAATGGGTTTTTATATGAAATTGCCGTTTTAACGTACTGGCCACTTTCAATCAAAATTAAACCTGCAAGGTGGGAGATTCCAGAGTGAAACTTTTTTCACACGATAACTATAGCATTCTTTATTGGAAAAATGAACAGAATTCGTTTGTTTGACTTTCAATTGTTTTTTCATTGAGCTTTTATCGTAAAGATGGATACCAAAGAGTATATATAATGTTAATGGACACATTGAAAATTACAGTAATTTTTGAATACGAGTTCCGACGTGGAAGTTCCGCTGCAGAAAAAGCTCGCAATATCAATGCTGTTTTTGGAGAGGATACGACTAATGAACGCACCGGGTGTTTTTGGTTTAATTGCTTTCGTTGTGGAAACTTCGACTTGAAAATGAACCCCGAGGAATACCAGCCACTAAGGTAAATAACGAATAGTTGAATGCGATGGGGAAGCCGATCCGTATCCAACTACCAAGTAATTAGCGGCATGGTTTGATGTTAGCATACCCACGATATTGAGCCATGTGCAATAATCAAATCGGTAAGATTAAAAAGCTTGAAAAATGGGTGCCCCATGATTTGACTGATCTGCATGAGAAGCGCGCGTTGAATCTTGCCTTACCTTGTTGAACCGGTATAGAAATGAAGGGATTCTGGGGCGGATTGCGACGTGTGATGAAAAATGGATACTTTATGATAATCGCAAGAACAGCGCAATGGCTGACTCCAGGTCAAAAGTCGCGACACAGCGGCCCCATAGGGAACTGATAATAAGTAAGTGTTTGGTGGTAATTTCATACGACGGCTTCCTCAGATCCGATCAAGCAATAACAGCGCATGTCTGCTGTATAGAACTTCGAACAATGATGGCGAAACTCGCAGCGAGACAGCCCCGATTCGTCAACGGATGTTCACCACTATTGCTCCATGATAGCGCAAGACCCTCACACTGCTCGAGAAACCTTTTTAACACTACAGGACCTACAGTTAGAATCCAATATTTAACATGGAAGAAATTTGTCTTCCCTGGAATGGAAGCAATACTAAATGCCTTCAAACTTTTTGTTGAGTCCAGGTCCCCAGAGTGAGAGAGACCCATGAGATGGCAGAAATGTATATTCAATTAAGGTAATTACTGTGAATAAATAAATATATTTTACCTTAGAAAAACATTGTTTTAATTTTTCAATACAAAACGGCAATTTCATATTTAAACCCCTATTATTATACTACCAACGGTTAAATACTTGCATTGAAAAGGCCTGGCAACACAGTTTTTTTTTACTTGTGCATAAAGTTTTCATAAATAAATAAATATTGAACAATTTATTTAGAAGGCACAGTTCACGACCTTGTTATCATCTTTCACAAGCTCGTGAACTGTGCCTTAAAAAAAAACCCCTAAGTTATAACCTAAATAGAGACATACCTTTTTATAACATCTTGTAGGTATCCAACTACTCTGGCTTCGACATATTCTGTCATGCGCTGGAGAGTTTCACAGCAGTGCCGTACAGTGAGAGAGGGCCGGCGCCTCCCAACCCGGCGCTGAGACCGACTTACCAGGGCAGCAACCCTATTTCCGACGTCTGGGCCAGATTCTGCTTACAGGTAAGTTAACATTTGCGTTACTCGGTTTATAAAGTAAATATCTCCGATGCTGGTCATAGCGCCACTTCTTGCCAAGCCTGACCAGCAAGGAGTGACGTTGTGACCTGGATGCGTACATGAAATGGTGCAGAAAATAATAACTGGTTGAACTTGGGAAAGGCTTCTGCCCAGCAGTGACGGCGAAGAAAAGTCAGTAAATGCTGCAACTGTAATTTTGGGTAGCAATAGTTGAAGTAAAAAATATAATATCTATACTTTAAGTAAATGTTAAGTACCAGTTTCGTCATTAAAAAATCGAAAGTAAGGGCGCTGGTGCTTTCACTGTACCTATATAAAACGATTCGATGCTCCAACAGCGCTTCTCTATCTGCATTTAGGAGTTTTGAATGCAGTTGCTGCTCAATCTACCCAGTGATCAGTAATTGCATAATATTTTATTATGTTTTAGTTACTAATGGTGAAATTACTTGCGTTTTTGTTGCATCATATAATCTAGATATCTAATAGGTACGTCATTATATGCGGGAGCGTCGATTTATTCATACCAGTCTACTTCGTAGGTTTACATCACCTTGTATATTTTTACAAAATATGGACTGAGAATAAAGTGAAATGATAGCACTACATAAATTTGGGATTTGCCTTTCGTAATAGGACTGAAATTGTGACTATGTTTTTTGAGTTAATATTGGCAATCGTGCCACATCGACAACAGCTTAGTAAGAACTGTGTCTAGCCTTAGTGGAACATACCCTGACCAAGAATATACAAACAAAGGCACATGTTTAAATAGCAATAGCAATGTTTTAATATTCATTGTTAAAATGATACATATTTTGTTTTCGCGCTGTCTCCAAGGGACAGAGACATTATTCAACGTATTTCCTTTCTCAAGTCATTCATTATCAATTGCATGACGCAGTATATGCTATGTCAGTAAAGTGGCCGAATTACTAATCATCGAGAAAAAATGAATCACGACAAAAACATTTTGGTCAGCGATGTAATTAGTGAGTGAGACCGGTTTGAAAGGAATAAACGACTCGATTGACGTAACATCATCTTATTTAGTTCTGCTACTAATGCCACCGAATGGAGTATGTAATTTATTACTAATTTGTGGTGTCTGACAGTAAACTAAATTATTTATAACTTTATTCAATGCCAGTGCTTATTTGAATAGTATACCACCTTACATTTTCTGGGACACGCGTCAAGTGGCATTGGCATGTAGGTAGTAAATTTTATGAACACAAGATCTGCATATTTATTGCTTTTTACGTAGGTAACTGATTATAGCTTGCGAGATCAATCAAACAGCGATGTCGATGTCTCAAAATCCAGCTCTGTTGGTGGTGAAATATGCTCGTTATGATTCAGTTCGCTGGGATCGGGATCGGGATCGGGATAAATGGTAGCACTGTAGCACCCAACACACTTGGCCTCCATGATTTTGCTCTGAAAGTCCTCAAAACGTCCTCCAGGCTTACCTATAGCATTTCAAAGAAGTTTCAGCCATGAAGCTTTAGCTCTTCTACATAACCTGTTATCAAAACAAGTGCTTATTTCTCAGACGCTTCAAAAGTACTTCGCCCGTTCGGTGTACAACCCTGATGACATCGAAGCGCGTTCTTCCATGCATCTGGCGGCGACAATGGCTGGAGTCGGCATCGGCAACGCTGGGGTACATCTGTGCCACGGACTCGCGTACCCCATTGCGGGGAACGTCAAGTCATTTGTGCCTAAAGATTATGGGTAGGTAAAGGTGAATAACTTGAAAAATATTGTGAGGAAAGTTTTGAGTATGAATGTAGATCTATAAGAGTGGGGGAATACCAAATAAATGATGTATGGACTGTGTGTAAGATAATATGGCTGGACTGATAACTACCAAGATAATGGTTAATAAAGAAGTATAGAAGGACAAGTTAATTTAAAATTAAAATAAAACGACACATATTAAAATAAAAAAGTCTGGATTTGCGCCCGGTCGATGGCAATAGGCTCGCCCCCTATTACATGGGACTTAAAAACATAACTGGCGAAATGTGGGTGTACAGGTACACCTCTGCCCAACCCTTCGGGGAAACAAGGCGTGGTGTTATGAGTGTTATGTTTATATTAAAACCTCTAAAAACAGCTCAACAGATCTTCAAAAAAACAAAATCGGTGTAGCCGTTTGGGAGTTACGATGCCACAGACATACACAACACACGTAAACTTAAACCGCTTTTTCCGTCGGGTGTTAAAAAAACATTCCTCCGACTCCAAATAAATTGGGAGTAGGGCAGGAGAACGATGCTGCCATATTATGTGAATAATATAACTTAGTCGGTTCAGCATGGCATCTTAGTATTCACCCTCTTTCTGGTTTCTGGCGATCGTTTTATAGTCTCTTACGGCCGAACCCAATAACGTATCTGTCACCAATTTTGGCATATTGGAGATAGACTATCAATCTCTGGTTTTAACGTCCCAATAAAGCCATAGTTTCCGTCCCTATAAGATGTAGACAGATATTAGTTTGACAGGGTCGGATAGAATCTGAAGAGATATGAGGAACAGGGTGTAAAGTTCACTCATACTCTTCGGAAAGGGGAGAATCCTCCGACCAGATGGATGTCGTATCTGGTGGGCAACTGCCCCATGATTGTTATCGGGAAGTTGTATATATGCTATCTGCGCAGTAAACTCTGCTTGCGCGATGCAGGATTGATGCGTTTGTTCGCATGTGGCGGTGTAGATGCCGCCACAAATCTAACAGTCAAATTATACAGTCTAGCATCAATAACGATCTGTCTTTTACTGAAAATATGTTATTGGGTTCAAGAGGTAATGAACAAACCAAGACATTAGGCCGGGTGAGTGCCAAGAGGAAAAAGCAAATAATAATGAAGTGATGACTGCAACTGCGGATGACAAACTTTTTGATTAGTGTTTTTTCTCCTTTGGAATGTAGGTAGTCACTGTGGAATTGACAATTGTTTTGAACTTTAGTTTAATTTTATTATGATTATTAAATTTAAAGTTTTACCTTTTATTGTGAACAAGCTGATGATCCAAGAAGGATGGGATTCCCTATCGACAAAAATCGAATTTCCATACGAACTTTCATGCCCTATTTAGCAGCCTTTTTAGGGGATGAATTTTCATAAATCTTTCCTCAGTGCCCACCTCCATTATAAAAGGTATTCTTGTGCAAAATTCCATGCTTTTAGATCCAGCGGTTAAATCTGTCTTGTGTTTATTTTTATTAAGTTGACAAGCTAACGATCTGATTATCTTATAAGATTATCTGACGTGGCTCAGAAGGCTGCCAAACTTAAATGAGACTGGGCAGGACATGTTTGCCGCATGCCGCACAAACTATGAGCCAAAATATCTCAGAACTGGAGACAGTGAGGCGGGGTCGCGGCGGACCACGTAGGCGCGGGACGAACTGGATAGGTTCCGTCAAAACTAGAAGGAGGACGCGTGGGCTCGCGAAAGATGGATGAAGTGGAGGGAGGCCTTTGCCCGAGGTGGGACAGGATAGGCTAGAAAAAAAAGATAATTATTAAATTGTTTACCTTATACTGAAAACTGTTGAAACCACTAGTTACATCTCAGATTACCGCTTGAACCGCCTGACATTGAAGTTACAATGCATATTCCATGAAACAGAATAAATAATTGTAGCTCACAGCTGTAGTTAGAGGTAAATATACCTCTTCAATAGCACGCCACTGACCTAGATCCTCGATCACTCTGGTATTGTTTCAATTTTAATATTGTGCAGTATTAAAATTTATTCTCGTTTAGATGAGCAAGTTAATGTTATGGTCACTGTAACCTATAAACTGACCTATTCAGAGCAACAACCGTGTTCATTCTTGTAAAAAATATAGATTTTATCAGATGTCTACCGTTTACGTCTATTGTGCGCGAAAATAAGTGTGTTGTTATGGCACTATTGAAATTATTGAAGTAACATTGAGTGAACCGACGATAAGGCATTGACTTCATTATGCCACCTGTATTTCTTTAAACAGTTACTAGACTAGATTTAGCACGGACAGCTGGGTTTGAGGTTCGTACCTACATGAAGCAGTTTACCTGGAATGCATGAGAAACTGTGGTCAAAAGCGACATTATAATCACATTAAAATTATATACAATAATGATGGCAGAATAAGTGTTATTTGCGTCACTAGTATAAAATATAGCATAATCCTAGCCTATAATGTTCCCACTGCTGGGACACAGGCCTCCTCTCTGAGAGAGGAATTGGGCTGTAATCCAGCACGGTGCGTGTTGGTGGATGTCACATCACATGTCTTTGAATTTTTGGGTCTGTTCACACTGTGTCACTGTTTTGAGAGCAGTGGTGATAAAATTATTTACACAAAGTAAAGCGTCTCTTGGGTTCGAACCCTAGACCTATAACTCTTTATGTTGGGGCCGTTACCACTAGGCCACAACTGCTCTGCAGTGACAATATATTACTAACTATTTCTGCCGCCTAGTAGCATGGATATATAAATGATAAATGATTTTATTTCTGTAAGTAGGTTTTTACAAACACTTTTACACGTCAATACTATTTTAAAAGTAGATGAGATCGGCGTTTCCTATCTGACTACTCTGAGAAGAAACGCCAAAACAAACTCAGAGGTCACAGTCTCTTTTAAAGTCCAGACATAATCTTGGTCAGGTCATGTGAAGACCATGTGGATTGATGTCTGAAATGGTCTTTTGAGGAAAGAACCACACAGAATGAGTGGACCTGTCCAGTCAGTGCACGCATTTGTCAGTAATCATGCAGCTCAACACAACACATATGGAGCTCAACGATTCGACGAACATTACCAAAGAAAGGACATTTGGGTAGGCCGCATAAATTGCTCAAACTGCCAGACCATGATTAAAACTAATTTTAAAAATTAAAAATAGATTGAGATAAAAAAAAAACATTAATCCACACTGCCTTCACATTCACAATAATTAAAATATTATAATACTTTACAAAGTAAATTTTCACGTCATGTCAAAGTGTAAAAATCCGAGAATAAACATGGTCAGATCATATGAGGACTCTGTAGACTGGTGTCTGAAATGGTCTTTTGAGGAAAGAACCACACTGATTTGAGTGGACCTGTCCAGTCAGTGCATGCATTTGTCAATCATGGTGCAGCTCAACTCAGAACTAAGGAGCTCAACGATTCCACGAACAATACAAAAGAAAGGACATTTGGGTAGGCCGCGTTAAGTACTCAAACAGCCAGACCGTGATTAAAACAACTGAAAGAACAAAAAAACAATGACTCACATAGTCCTCACATTCTCAAAAATTAAAACAATTTTATACTTTAAACAGTAAATATAAAGATGTCATTGTTTATCTAAAAAAATCAAAAATAAAAGTTTAACAGCAAATTAAACAGCAAATATCTGTGTAAACTTATTGGAGCAGCTCAATCCCAAGCCTTCTTGTCCTCAATATAATAGCCTTTGACAGTATAATAGGCATTCTGGCATAATTTCCGCTTTATAAAAGATTTGAATTTATTAAGGCTTAGTTCTTGAATGTGGCTAGGAAGTTTATTAAAAAAACGAATACTTTGACATTTAAACGAGCTACCTATTTTCTTGAGTCTGGTAGTGGGAACAACAAATTTGTGTTTGTTCCTAGTATTTATGTTATGGATATCACTGTATTTTTTAAACAGATTAATATTTTTATGTGCATACAAAAGATTTTCATAAATATACTGAGAAGGCACAGTCATTATATTAATCTCTTTAAATTTGTCTCTGAGGGAGTGTCTGGGACTTAGTTTATAAATTGAGCGAATTGCCCTTTTTTGTAAAACAAAAATTGTCTGAATATCGGCGGCATTTCCCCACAAAAGAATACCGTACGACATCACACTATGAAAATAACTAAAGTATACTAAACGGGCTGTCTCTAAATCAGTTAAATTACGAATTTTTCTAACGGCGTATGCTGCAGAGCTTAGTTTTTTTGACAATTTATCTATATGGGGGCCCCATTGAAGCTTGGCATCCAAAGTTATGCCTAAGAATACTGTGGTGTTTTCGGGTTTCAACTCTTCACCCTTAATAAGAACACTAGTTTCTACTTGTCTAACATGAGGTATCGTAAACTTAATGCATTTAGTTTTTCTCTCGTTTAGAAGTAAGTTATTAACATTAAACCAGTTAACTACTTTAGCAAGGGCGCTATTTACATTGTCAGTAACCAGCTGCTGACGTTTGAGTTTAAATAAAAGTGAAGTGTCGTCTGCAAACAACACTATATCATGATTATCCTTTATGAGGTAAGGCAAGTCATTAATATAAATAAGAAACAAAAATGGGCCAAGAATTGAACCCTGGGGGACCCCCATTCTTATTACAGATCCAGGTGATCTTTTTCCGTTCACATCAACTGTCTGAATCCTATCACTTAAGTAAGAAGTAAGAAGATCCAGAGAGGCATTCCGGATTCCGTAGTGGTGCAGTTTCCTGATCAATGTTTCATGAAGAACACAATCGAATGCCTTGGACAAATCGCAAAAGATTCCCAAAGCATCGCATTTGTCCTCCCATGCCTTGTAAACATGTCCTAAAAGTTCAACTCCGGCATCAGTAGTTGAACGACCCCTTGTAAAACCGATCTGTTTTTTATGCAGTAATTTGTGTTTATTAAAAAATCTTTGCATTTGATCTAAAATAAGTTTTTCAAAAATTTTACTAAAGGTAGGCAGCACTGAAATAGGTCTATAATTAGTAGGGTCTGATGTGCTACCAGATTTAAACAATGGTATTATTTTACTGTTTTTCATAAGATCAGGAAACTCACCACGGTCAATACAATTATTAAAAATAACAGCTAAAGTAGGTGCTACAATATTTATAATGGACTTAGCAACATCCACAGAGTTACCCCATAGATCTGCGGTTTTTTTACATTTAATGTGTGAAAGGTTTTAATTATATCTCTACAAGTGACATATTGGAAATTAAGATTATATATTCCGGTTCGCACGGTGTATTCCGGGTACACATGCCGGTGATATTACAAACACCTGAGCCATTTCAACTTTGACCCACTGACGTTGCAGGGTCATCTTACAGACCGTGGTAACCACTTTCCATAAGACGGCACCCCAATTACGTAACAAAATTTTCAATTTCAATTCGAAGAATGTTTAGGAAATTCATAATCTGTTAATTCGTACGCTCGAAATAAGGCAATGAATATCGTTGCCAAAACGACGTCATTGGGATTGTGAGTGTGTTACGCATTTGCGTAACACACTCATCGCTGATTCTTTACCAATCATAGGGCCGTAAGCAGATGGTAAAATTTTCCGCGGAAAATCTATGCGGATATCTATAAGGAGATCTATGCAATAACGCACACGTAGGACTAATTTACTGCAGGGATTTCCATACGTTCTATTTTCGCGGACAATTTATCCATCACTTGCTCAGCGCTAAGGAAAGCCATTGTACTTATTGAAAAATTAAAATGATATCTACTCCAGTTCAGATCCAATCATCCCGCACGGCCTGTCCGTCGTGATGACAGCGCCCGCAGTGTTCCGCTTCACCGGGCCCAGTGATCCAGCCAAACATTTGGAAGCCGCCAACATGCTCGGTACTGATGTCTCTAATGTCAAGGAAGCTGATGCTGGCTCAGTACTGGCTGACACCATCCTCAAGTATATGGATAAAATGAAGATTGGAAACGGACTGAGTACACTCGGATATACCAGTGATGATATCCCTAATTTGGTTAAGGGAGCATTGCCTCAGGTAATTTTGTTCAATTATTGTAGTTGGAAAAAGATGTAAGGATCGTAACAGGTGTCGTTTGGTAGTTTCTGCCTACCCCCATGGGAACAAGGCGTGAGTTTATGTATGTGAACGTGTAGGTAGGAAACTTGTGGTTGATCATGGGCCATTTACATTGACTAATGAATTGTGTCAAGTATCTTCATGACATTTTCTGTCATCTAATAAGTAGCGACATTATTTATATAATGTCAAGTTATAGGTGCAGTTAATACTCTGGGAACCAAATAGGATAGTAACGTAAAGAAGATATACTAGGTTTAAAATAACGGATGTATAAACTTTGCTTAAAGTTAAGAGACGTATAAACGTGAAAAAAAAACATTAGTCATTGCAATATTATGAATTAGTTTTGCAATGATTGGTCTTTTTTTTTAAACCGCATCATCTATAATTATTTGAGACTAGCTGATTTCTACAAGGTTACGTGTTTGACAATCATTGTGTATCTGGGTATAATATCAAGTTTCCTCAATAATAATTCTGTCATTATGGTTTTTCTCTATCTACCTGTCGATTATAGTGGACTATAGCTCCAGGGACGATAGTGTCGAAGTATCTTTTGCAATGAAATTGTCAATAAACCTCTTTTGTTTTAGAAACGACTGTTGAATATGACGCCGCTGCCACAGACAGAAGAGGATTTGTCCAAACTGTTAGAAGATTCACTTACCATTTATTGATGTACTTAAAGCAAGTTGTCAATTATACATTCTGTCAAAAAAGTATCGGAAATGGATGATTTGTTTATGGTTCCAATTTTTTTTGTTGTTGTTCGATTGACACAACTGTTTTCCATTTTGGCGCGTAGTTAGAGTTGCATCTGGTATTTAGTTAGATTAAATACAGTGCTATTGCGAATTTATAATGGAAAAAAACATCGAACAAAGAATTTGTCTTAAATTTTGCATCGCCAATAGAATTACGTGTTCGGAGTCGTGTGAATCGACTTTATCAATAACACGTACTTATGAGTGGTACAAAGCGTGCAAAAGCGTGATGGGAGATTTTCCAACCGAAAAGGTTTCGATTCAAAGTCGCAAACCACGCCAAAGTCGATCAAAAGTCAAAGTCATGCTGACCTTTTTCTTTGACGCGATTGATCGCGGTGTTGTGCACTCGGAATTCTTGCCGGAAGGTCAAACGGTAAGTAAATAAAGAATATATTCGATCGTTATGCGGCGTATAAGAAGATTCTTGTATTTTCCATCACGAAAATGCGCCTTTGCACTAGACCATCATTGTGAACGAATTTTTGACAAAAACTCAACAAATACCATTGAGCAAGCACCTTATTCTGCAGATGTCTCCAACCGATTTCTTTTCTCAAATTACTACTCCGTGGCACCCGTTTTCATTCAGTAGAAGACATAAAAGAGAATTCGCGGCGAGAACTGAACTCAATTCCGGAAAAATAGTTAAAAAAATATGTTTTGATGATTGGATTATTCTTTGGCGTAAGTGTATCGTTTCTGAAGGAGCATACTTTGAAGGCGATAACATAAATTTGGATGAATAACTAACATTTTGTGTATTATTGATCTTTTCCCGGTACTTTCTTGACAAGTAGCAACTAGTAGAAACTGTTTTATCTACTCTATCTAAGTAAATAAGTGTTTTTTTTTAAATTCTATAAAGTTTCGGATGTTTATGTAAATACCTAATGTAGAATATGTATATTGTCGTGATAACACACGTATTCTCTTTTGTTGAAATACTAATTTTATATTTGAAAAAAAAACGTTTTATGAAATTAATGTTTCAAAGTAATTTTGAATAAATTTTATGATTCTGACGATCGCTTTTATTCAAAGTTTTCATCTTTTTTGTCTATTTCATATTTATTAGAGAGGTAAGCGTTGGAATCACTTAAAGGTTAACTCAAACAGCAATGATTAGTGTTTAATTTTTAATAATTTTAAGTACATAAAATAAACCTATCAACTAATTTGTATAATATATAATATGTATAATCTTAAATTAATTTGTTGTAATTTGACTTCATTTGTTACTTTAATATTCAGAAAGCGCTAGATTGAAAACATTGTCGCGATTGTTCGTGAGTGATCATAAAGGCACTGTACTAAGAAATGTTTATTATATATGTATTCGTTTGTGACTAGCGCTTACAACTATCACTTACTGCTTATGTAAGAGTTAACGCAGTTGTTAGTATAGAGTTTTAACTCTGACATGTGTACGTTTGTTCTGCTTGGCTCAGACGGCCTCAGGCACGATGTTGCTGTGGTGGAACGGACTGCTCTCGTACGACATGTTGGACGCGTTCACCGTAACGCTGTGCAGCGGCGTGTAGCGGCTGAGCTTGGGCGTGGCCGGGCTAGCCAGGTCCTCTGTCAGCTGCTGGTACACCAGCCCGCAGTCCTTCTTCGTGCGCCCGGGCTGGCTCATAGCCGCAATTATGGCACTGTTATATCTAACCTGCTTGGTCCTCTTAGTGCAAGCCAGCATCACAACCTTAGCGATGACAATGAGCAGTAGCAGCGCTCCAAAAATGGCGATTGAAATCGGCCACAAGTATCCGTAGTGGCTATGCTCCTCCTCTGTGTCAGTGGAGGCATTTAAGTATAAAGTTCCCGTTGATTCTTCATCACTAATTTCGGTTTCAAGTAATTTGATATTAATCTGAACGTCGTTAATCGGTGATGAAGTAGTATCGTTTACTCGTGGGAGCGGCTTGGTAGTGTTCTTCTCAATGAGTTTAACTTTAAGGTCAACGTCGTCCTCCTCGGCGTCGTAGTCCTCGCTGGCGTCGTCCTCTTCTTCGTCCTCATCGTCTTCATCATCTGCTGCGTCATCGTCATCATCATCCTCGCCTTCTTTGCCTTGATCATCAATCATGTCATTGTCTAAGAAAATGTCTTTTGGAGCAGCTACCTTACCGTCATCTAATGTGTTCTTCAGATCAAAGTTACCCTCTGGGTCGGTATCAATTCTCTCCCAAATCTCCTCATCTGAGACTGGTGGCAGGGGCTCCACGGGATGCACGATTGCACTTCCGCAAGTCTTGCGAGTGAGGAACTCCCAGCTGTATGTGCCGACGTCGTCTTCTTTCGTGTCCTTGGCTAGATTAGCGATGCTGCTGCTTCCACTTCCGTTAGGGGACACTTTACGTTTGCTCAACCAACTCATAAGGTTCTCAAAGTCGTGGCTGCAGGCAAGTGGGTTGTTACTGATATCCAGTGCGTTAAGTTTGTTTAAGTGATCGAGTTCAGTCTGTTTGATCTCAGTAATGCGGTTGTGAGAAACGTTAAGGAATGTCAAATTACTGAGGAGAGTAGGTGAGCGGTTTTTGTCTGCTTTCCATAGTGAGGTCAATTCAGCGTGGCTCATGTCCAGGTATGTAATCATAGGCGTATGGACGAACACTTCTGCGTTAAGTACTTTCAATGGATTGCCTTGGAGGTATAATTTGCCGAGTTCGTTATTTTTCTCAAAAACTTTCGGGTCCAATGTTGTGAGTTGGTTAAATGAAAGGTTGATTTCAACCAGTTTGGGGCACATTGTGAAAACTTTAGTTCCAATGGATTTGATTTCGTTGTTAGACAAATTAACCACAGATAAAGCTGAGAAAGTTTTTAAAGAGTTGTCGTAGACCTCCTCCAGGCCGCAGTGAGATGCATCGAACAAGTAAATGTTAAATTGATCAACAGAGCACTCGAATCCTTCAGCGGGTAAATGTTTCAACTTGGGATTGTTTGAGATTTTGAAGATATCTAGTTCAATATTTTCTTTAATGAGAATGTTAGAAATGAAGTCAAGATCGTTGAAAGAAAGGTCGAGATAGTTAAGTTCTACTAGTTTGTGGAATGCTTGGTTGTGGATCTTTTCAATATTGTTGCCACTGAGGTTGAGATTGGCAATGTAAGTCATACCGTTGAACATGGAGGGTCCAATGAATCGAATGTTAGTTTGTCCAGCGTTAAGAGTGAGCAAGTCTGAGATCTGCAGTCCGTAGACGGTATCCACAGGGTTCCTTGACATGTGAAGAGTGGCGAGCTCGTTGTTCTCTGAGAAGATGTCATCTGGCAACGACTTAATATCATTGTCGCTTAGATCAAGCTCCTCCAAGTCCAGTAACTTCTTGAACGTGTTAGGATCCATGTTAGACAGGTTGTTGCCTGCGAGGTTCAGGTACATCACACCGGGCATATTCGTGAATGTGTTCGCAGCGATGTATTTCATGTTACAGTACGAAATGTCAAGCTCTTGAATTGATGACGTATTTAAAAAATAATTTTGAGAATCCGCGGCGGGGAACTTCAGCGGATTATTGGCGAGTGTCAGCAGTACTAACTTTTTGTTATGTGCGAACGTTTCTGGGTGTAAAATCTTCAGTCTGTCGTTCGACAAATTAACTGCATACAGGTTAGGAAGGCCGTGGAATGCATTAGGTCCAATAAAATCAATCGAGCTGTTTACAATCTTCACTGTTGTAATCTGGTGGAGACCGAGTTTCTTGAAGATGAAGTCTGTCAACTGAATGGGGAACTTCGGGTCGGCGTTTTCAATGACAAGGTCAGTGATGTCATCGCCGAATTTCTGTGTGCCGATTTCAAGACGATCGCACTTGGCTGTTCTGTATCCTTGGGATACAGTGCATATGCAGTCCCTTGGGCACGGTCTGTTCTCATTGTACAGAACTTCCTGGTCATCTGCAGCGTCGAAGTCGTCGTACTGGAACAGGAAGTTGTCGACGTCTTCCTTCTTCTTATCGTCCGCGACCTTGTTCACGGACTCGCTGAGTGCCAGCGCACACACTGCCAGGAGCAGAATCAACTCCCGGGACCTCGCCCCCATCTCGTAGCGAACTCTGGAAACAACAAAAACATCACATTACTTCCTTATCATATATTACATCAATTATTAAATTTTCTCCAAACACGAAAAAAACTTGCGGGTCAGGTTTACAAATAACAGTAGTAAGAAACAATGGTTTGAACAATTTCTTTCTGTAATTGCGTGTTTGGCAAGCTAACAATATGGTAACATAACGTTGTTTCACCCAGAACAATGAAAAACAACATTTGCGAAATAATCCTTTTGACCGTTATTTCGCTAACAGATAACACGTGTGTTGACATCAAAGTATCAGTTTATCCGTAAAGTGGACTGGTCGCAAATCATTATAATAAATAAATAACGTATAACATATTTATATTGGTATATCCCTCGGTATTTATATTGGTACCTAACCCTTCTGGGATAACAGGCGTGATGTTATGAGGCACGGAATACATACCAATAACATATTATTGGTATGTATTCCGTGCCTCATATAATATGATATTCTCCTACATATATCTCGTTTGTCGTGTACCCAATTAATACACACACGGTGCACAGATGGTTTAGCTTTGTTCGCGTGAAATCTTATCTGCGCTTTGTCCATCTGTCGGTCTGTGTCGTGACTTCGCTCAACACATTGCTGTCTATCGCTTCTTTTGTGAGATTACTTTTTATGACAGCAGGCTTAGCATGGCGTTTTCTGTTTCTACTCTACTGTAGAATAGAAATCGCTTTCTACGCTCCTCGAAATCTCTTTTTCGCGAGCACGAGGACACACTTAGACTCTCGCTGCTTTATAGACAGTGATTTTCCATAGCAACGGGTTAGTTGCTAGTGATGTGTAACTACCCATTTTTACCGTACAATTGCGTTTCGTTTCTGTGTAGACAGTAGAAAACTTTCTACTGTCTACACAGAAACTCCATTTTTGTCTACTCTTCCGTCGACAATACGCTTCTCTAGGGCGCTCGTGCTAAGCCTACTGGACTTGTTGAAGGATATCATATTTTTTTTGTCTATAGAATACAAGTAAAGAGGTAGTATTATATAACTGTAGAGCGGGTAAGGTAGTCCCCACAAATATTAAATAACAGGTAGATATTACAAGTTGGTAACGTTTAAAACAAAATGGTGTATAAAATTCAAAGTAGTCACCTTGATTCATACTTGAAACTTTAATAACCTTCTTTATTTGGTTTTCCTTCTACAGTTCGCGAAGCAAGCTATTATTATTTAAAAAAAAAATGTAGTGTTTTTAATAACTTTCTGTCTTGGTACACATTGGTATACTTATTAACACTCTTATTAAAGTTCATGTTCTACAACGCTGTATGAAAGCTTAACTTCAGATAATTATACAATTTTGAGTACGACTGTACGAATAGAGAGATACTACTTACATTATATTGAATTCTCCAAGTGGATTGAGTCTCGCTTATATCAATAGGTACTTAATTCATATAACTAGACAAGTTTCGCACTAGTTTATTGTAGAAAGTCGAAGCACTTTCACATCAACCTCAACACAATAAGTCACGGCGCACAATAACGGAGCAGATTATGTTGACTGTGTGATTGTCACTGCAAAGGGAATATATTTGTCGCGAGATAATTACGTGATCACGAGAGGTAAAGCGACTGGCGGCTGTTTGTGCAGACGTGTTACGCGGCGCCCGATCGCCAACAGACTAACACCAGTAACACCATTTTATATTTTAATCCTGACACCACAATTCGGTTTTTCGGAGCGATGACGATGATTCACGAGTTGCTAATTAATTCGATGTTTGTTTACAAGCCGCGGTCACGTCGTCGATCGTATTGTGTAGTGTCATTAAATCTGCCATTAGATTCCTAATGCAGAGAAAAATTGTACTGACTTAAAATGTTATCACTCCATTCTGTAATTGATAAAAACATTGCGTTAAATCGCTGATACGGCAGGTCTTTGATTTAACCTTTATTGTGTAAGAGGTGAACGCAACACAATGTTCGCACTATCAAATTGACGCGACCGCATCTCTGTATCCCTGATAACTGTGATAAGATAAGGGAACGAGCTCTACGGTACACAAAGACGCCGTTAACAAAGATGTGTAGGTACTATGTACCTAAAAGGTATCTGCTTTCATCTGAATGCTATATGCTTCGTGATTCAGTAAATATATGTTCATAAGTACTCACCATCTGCAATAATAAGCTATTTCTTTCATAACATTTACATAAATAAGCTTAGACTGAATACTTAGGCATCTACATAGTTTTGAAAGACGTCTGAAAAGCATAGGTCACTAATTGTACCTATTTACTGAATCTTAAAAGCATTCATTGTAGACTTCTAACACTGACAGGGCACTGAACTTTTATGTTTCTATAGTTATTTCTATTTATTCTCTATTCTATAGAACTTTTAAGTTTCTACAGTAGTAAAAGTTAATTACTTTAATTTTTTGGGACTGAGGGGGAAAAGGTCTGCAGAAAGAATTTAAGAAAGCATTACTACTATATTGCCATTCAGTCAGTTTTATTAAGGGAGGAAAAACAATATAATGTTAGGAAAAACACTGTGAACAAAATACTGTTTAATCTTGCAACATAGGCTAGACAGCACCTTTTTTGTGGGGGGAGGGGAACTTCAAAAGGTTGCCCGGGCTCGGCACTTGGAAGGGGGCACAGTTACCTCTCAAAATAATTGAATTTTTTGTGTCTACAAACTTTCTTTATGAACATGGGATTAGTGACTTTATCCGCTTAGTAAGCCCAGTTGTGGTCAACTCAACGTGATAAACTCGGGATACAAAACAATGGCCCTTTATCAATCAAGTGTGTCGTCTCGATTGTGATATAATGTCGTTGAGATTACTTGTAAGTAACATCTGGCTTATGTCAGGCAAACAGACACCAACTTTTCAATAACTAGTTTCTTTACGCCAAAATTAGAAGTAGATGTGAGGCTAACAGACACCATATTTTCAATAACTAGTTTCTTTCCAAAATTAGAATAAATAGATGTGAGGCATACGGACACCATATTTTCAATAACTAGTTTCTTTCCAAAATTAGAATAAATAGATATGAGGCAAACGGACACCATATTTTCAATAACTAGTTTCTTTCCGAAATTAGAATAAATAGATGTGAGGCAAACGGACACCATATTTTCAATAACTAGTTTCTTTCCGAAATTAGAATAAATAGATGTGAGGCAAACGGACACCATATTTTCAATAACTAGTTTCTTTCCAAAATTAGAATAACTGGATGTGAGGCAAACAGACACCATATTTTTAATAACTAAAAACAAGTTTCCTTACGCTAAAATTAGGATAACTAGATGTGAGGCAAACAGACACCATATTTTTAATAACTAACTTCTGCCCGCGACTTCGTCAGCGTGTTTTAAGATAAAGTAATATAATTATCCTATGACACTACAAGCTAACAAATTTTCGGAATCGAATTAGTAGTTCCGAAGATTAGCCCCTTCAAATTAGTACCTATAGATTTAATTGCAAATATGAAGATGTCGCCAAGAAAGGGCAGTGTTCTGAGCACTACCGGGTAAAACGGGGTGAATAGGGATGCATGGGTGAATCGAAACGAAACTTAAACGAAAGGATTTTAACATTGAAACAATATAGTTTTTTGCCAACATTGGCACTTAATCGTTAATTATAATTCATTCAATACTTAAGAGACATATTTGGCAACAAACATTTTATTTTTATTTTATTTGAGAAAATAAACGGTTACACATTAAAATGTATGGTATAGAACTTAAAACTAAAATGGGAGCAAAAATGTATAACCAACAACATTAACCACATAATACAAAAAAGTTAAATAAACACGAACGTCGTACGATATGAATACATTGAATGCACAGTATGGTTAAATAAAATAAAACTAAACTGAAACATGATTAAATGAGTAGGAATATATAATAGAATATTGAAAATAGAAATTATGATTTAGGATTTTATGTACTTAATTCTGTTATAGTTTTAAGCGCAAGACTTCTAAATTTTCCGGGAGGAAACAGCAAAGAATTCTTTATCCCGAAAAATCTTATTGAATTGAGTAGTAAGACGTCGTAGGGGTGCTCGCGATCCTGCGTTTGATCGACAGGAGGTTACAGCAAAAAGCGGTCGCACGCGCACACCTCGACATATAGTAGTTCTGGGTACCTACTACATAACTTATTCTATTGCTTATGTCTATACAACCATATGAGTTGTTACATAAATCAAACAAAAACATCGATTCCAACATTATTATTTCAATGTTAAAATCCCTTTTAAAGTTTCGTTTCGATTCACCCCTGCATCCCTATTCACCCCGTTTTACGGTACCTGTTGACTTATTTACACTTTTGTTCTGTAGTTTAAATTGGCTGAAAAATGCTGAAACTACAGAACGTTACGTTCCACCCTCCCTTTTGTTTCCTCTACCTACATAATGAACTACTACGCACACAATTGTTATTAATTTAATAAGGTATTTTATTTATTAAGGATAACCAACATATGCTTGAACCAAAGCTAATTGTTATAGCCTATTTTTAATTCGAGTTAACTATTTCAGCCGAATTATGTGTTTCAGGTCAGATTTAGTAACACCATTTGAGGAAAAATTGAGTATGAATTCATATTTGAGATACGATTTATAATTGAGATAGATTGATTGTGTGAAAGATAATATGGCTAGAAAGATAATATGATTTTAGAGATGACGATTAATATGGAGGATTAAGGTATGCTGCACCAAACTAAAATAAATTGGGATAGCAGCATGATGATGTATCATCTATCATATCATTCAAGCGAATAACTACTCTTTTTTATCATGATGTCAGCCCATCAGCATCTTTGGGCACGCCACAATAGCGGCGGTAAGTCCCCTCTTTGAGGAGTGGTTGGAGAGGCGCTACGGCGTCCTCACCTTCCGCCTGACACAGGTCCTCACCGGACACGGTTGTTTCGGGAGGTTCCTGCTTCGCATAAGACGGGAGGAAACGCCCGGGTGTCACCATTGTGTGGATCGCCCAGAGGACACGGTGGAGCATACGGTGGAAGTCTGCCCAGCTTGGGCGGAGTACAGGAGTGTCCTCATGGAGGCGATCGGCGGCAGCGAGAGAGAATGGAAAGCTATCACCTCCTGCGAAGCAGTAATGCTTGCGAAGGAGGAGACGGAGCGCGTGAGGGAGAGAGCCTTGAGCCCTCACGCCCTCACTAGTCGCCGCAGGAGACGCCCTGGGCGTCGGGAGTCGCCTGCAGATTCCCGGCCACCGTAGGCGCGGGCTTGTGGACGGCGAGCAATGGATAGCTCGCCGTCCGGTAAGGACCAGGCCCGGATCGACGGGGGTCGTGTTCCATGCGCGCCTCAAAGAGATGTCAGCACAAAATGACAGGGTCCGATAGGGCCGACGCCTCAGGGTCGCGGGTAATGCGAAAGAGATAACCGTGGCCCTGGCACAGGCAACTGAAGGAACACGGGTGGGTTTTAGTCAATAAAAGTCTGACACGCCCTCCCAAGTCATTTGATGATTACACACCCAAATAAAAAAGCCCATCAGCATCTTAGGGCCGATTTAACCAATGAAACTGAACGAGTTCAGCACATCTAGAACGCGTTCAAGAGCTGCCAGTGTCAATATTCCATAGAAAATAATAACACTGACAGCTTTTAAGCGTAGTTTATGTGCTGATCGCGTTCAGCTTCATTGGTGAAATCAGCCCTAAGTTGCTGATGGGCTGGCATCATGATAAAAAAGAGTAGTTCAAATCCAAATAAAATATAATTTTCTATATGTCCAAGACCTCCAAGGCAATTGCCGATGAGCTACCAACCTTGTACGTTTATGCTGTAATAAGACTGCCGATCATAAAAGTGGATTACCCCTTAGATAAGCTCTATTTAGATAAGCCAGTCGCATCCTTCATTAGGAATCTATAATAAATGATTAACGTTTATTTGTGATGATAGATAAGATTACACTCTTTAAGTCATAGTGCTATATGCCACATAATACAAAACGAAATTGTCTTGTTCTTCATTATGTTAAAGCTAGACATGCCAATGCATCGTCATTACAAGTTGATAACAAGAGGTTAACAGTTTAAAAAAAAACTAGCCTGCACTGAAAGGAGCAATAGGACCAAAATGAGGAATGGCGTGGATAAGGGAAGACTGGCGTATTTTAGGGAAGAATGGCGTAAATACGAGAAGAATGCCATAGATAAAGGTAGAATGGCGTAAATAAGGGAAGAATGGCGTAAATACGAGAAGAATGCCGTAGTTAAAGGTAGAATGGCGTAAATAAGTGAAGAAAGGCGTAAATACGAGAAGAATGCCGTAGATAAAGGTAGAATGGCGTAAATAAGGGAAGAATGCCGTAAATAAGGGAAGGATGACGTATGAAAAAATAGAGTTGAATGGCGTTAACCAGAGAAGAATTGTGTAAAACGAAGAAGAATGAAAGCGTTAAAAACAGGCCCTTGCTATACTTAGAAAATTTTATGGAAAGACACAAGCTGGTAAATGATGATCTCGTTAGAGCTGACTAGCTGTTGTGCAACGAATGAATGTATACAATTGCATTTATCAAAATGTGGTTTGACACCATTGGTAAATAATGGATAGATGTGTATTTAATTGAATCGAATTAAATGGGATATCATTGTTATTGTGTGGGAAAAAAACATTGTCACAGAATTCCCCATTCCTTATAAAGTTATCTACGAACGCTGTGACGGTCGTATCAGTAATATGGTGATTCTAGACGGAGCAGTTATGTCTAGTACGTCATAGTAGTGTCCTATTGTGCAGGTATTTAAGTATTTAAGTTAAGAAATACTGACATCATACAAATCTCGATACTAGTACCTGCAACATACGTCAGAGTCTTTCGTCATTCACTTTTTCCTTGAAGCATACATAATCTGTAGGTCACGCGATGTCCATTCAACGGGTTGTGGACTCGCGTTCTCGACACGAAGACGGATATATAATAAGCCCATCCCTAACATAAATCATTAATGCGTATTTGCATGGCCCAAGCTGGCTATACGAACAATGTCGAATAACGACACCGAAAGCGACTTGAACGAGGCAGTGCATATTAAACGTACGCAGATAGATGAATGATTTAGTTTGCATACAATCGCCGCCGGGGGCCTCTGTTGTAGTGACGCGATTGCGCGTGCAAAAATGCATAGCCCTCTCTAGTCTGACGGACTGACATATTTTATATAATCCTGACCTAAATCAATCGTGCCGTGACGTTACTTATATCAAGACGTGCGTGGGCATGTATTTCCCCGATTGTTGCTACATAAAGACATTTAGAGACGTTTTGTTATTTTCTAATCGGATGAATATCTATTTGTATACTTTTTGAACATACGTTCCGGGAAAATCCTTTCTGCTACGCTCTATTTATTCGAGCATATTTTATATTTATTAAATCTATTTAGGAATTCAAGTCTAGAACTGTGGTGAAAGTTTCGCGCAAATGTCTCTACTCTATGCAGATTGTTCTGTGTAATTCCAATTCATCTGTTGCTGGGTCGGACGTGATTTAGTGCCTAACGAACAGACGTCAATGTCTATATTCCCTAGAATATTACTAAATTGTGTGTTGACGATGTAGTAACAACGGCATTGGGATCTTACTTGATTTCATCACAAATAATTTGCCTCTAAAATTAGCGTTTATCCACGGATATTATGTTTGAATGAATGAGTTGCTCATTTTGATAACGTGTTTCTTGTATAGGTTAAATCTTCTTGTTTCGCGAACCTCAAAATATCAAAAGGTAAGTCTCAGGTATTCTGGTTTTTGATTATTGTTCTAGATTTAGGAAAAGTTTAAAATAAAACCCCTATTACGAATTTTATTCACTTACGTTAACATTTATGCTAGACGTCATTTTCGGAACTTCCCGAAAATTTCCAGAAAATCACTGCATGGAAATAGATAAACCTAATGTATACAAATACAAAAAAAAAAATCTGTACCAACTAAGTTTTTTGAGTTAACTTCGATAAAACTAGACTAATAATAAATATGTTGCAATTCATGAGTGGAAAATACGTAAACAATTAAAGTGTGATATTCCGATAGCTGAATGATAATTTTCCCTCGGCATATATCTGTGGTGTGTAGTGTGTACATATTACATAGGCGCTGCAGATGCTATCCAATTACAGTATCATGCGCAATTTATTTACTCTCAATGACAATAAATGTAATATTTCTAGATACTTCGGTCTGAGTTTGAGGATCATAGGACAATTTAAAAGATATATAAATACAAAAAGCCTATCTAATCAGTTTGAGCAGTCATATCTTTCTTTATTAACTTATTTGCTTTTTGTTATTTTTAATCAATGAATCAAAATGGCTAAGGTTATATAAAACTACATAAACACCAACGACGCGCTTAGTTTGTGGCTCACTGAATTTGTCACATTGTATTGTTACTTTTTGATGAATGTTTAAAAAACTCATATGTTACTTATATCGTACGTCATTCTTGCGTTACCAATAACCGTCATCAAGGAGGCAAGTACGTACCGGGTACAACGGGGTGAATAGGGATGCAGGGGTGAATCGAAACGAAACTTTAAAAAGGATTTTAACATTGAAATAATAAAGTTTGTTGCCAACAGGGGCACTTAATCGTTAATTAAAAATGTCTCTTATAAGAGACATTTTTGGCAACAAACATCATTATTTCAATGTTAAAATCCGTTGTATAGTTTCGTTTCTATTCACCCCTGCATCCCTATTCACCCCGTTTTACGGTACCTAATGTTAGGGGTCTTCTTTATTCATGATTCATAAAATTTATATTTTTATCTCAAAACTATTCAAATAATTTGTCCGTAATCAATCATAGAGCCGAAGTAGCTAAGTATGATTTTTATTAGCCATAAAAAAAAACAAATGTAGCTATATCGTAATTTTTGAGATACTCCTACGAAACTAAGTAGATGAGGATTATGTACTATGTTCCTAACATGTTATGCAAATGTTATATTAATATATACACAGTAACCAGTAGATATTGATATTTGCTGGTTAATTTAATATAGTGAATATAAATATACCTAAATATCTCCGTGGTTTAATTTATCATTTAAATTAATTGTTTTAATAATAAATTATGATGTCTTTTTTTGGGTGGGAAATCATCAAATGACTTCTCCCGCTCTGGGTGGAGCGGGAGAGGGCGTGTAAGTCTTTTACTGACTAAAACCTACCTGTGTTCTTTCAGTTTCGTATGGCAAGGCCACGGTATCTCTTTCGGACAACCCTCGACCCTGGCAGAGATTATGGTGTCTAATAGTGTGGTGGTGTATAACAACTATATACATTCTACGCATGAAATATTATAGCTGTTTGTCGGTACCTACCTAATAGCAATGACCTATGTGATTTTCAGTGTTATTATTTTCTTAGTTCTGCCTCGCATTTACACAAGACCTTATGTATATGAAATAATAACCTACTAAGTAAAGAAACACGTACCTACCTATGGCCTCGTTCAGCTATCCAAGCACTCGTCAATTAAAATCTGTAACAAAAATAAATCAACATTAGTTCTACGTCGTTTTAAAAAATTAAGCAAGAGCAAAAGTTCCTGAAGTGAGCAGAAATTGGTTTGTTCCCGACATAACTCAGCATGTAAATGAAGGCAAACAAAATTTGTTAATGTCATCGTCGAATTAAAAAAAAACGTCCGAAAATTTTGAATCTAGAAAGCTCTCCACGCTTGCGGGTCATCCAGTTGCCTTGCCAGATACCTATAGAAATAAAATGCAAACTCAGAATGGATGAAAAACATGACACGGGTCACTGGCCAAATGATAAACCCAACTCTCAGATTACTATATCGATTCATATATCGATAATCGCGTACCTACGATTAAATTATAATATCTATGCATCGATACGCGAGCACAGGATGGGCGTGGCTAGCCGAGTCGCAAGTACTAAGACTCGTTCTAGCCTAGCCTGACTGCGTCGTGTTCTAAGTTAAGGAAGGAATATGAAACGAAATTTCATTGCACATTCATTGGGTTTATTTTCATGCGGGTCTGGGTATTAAAATAAAGTGCTATGTGCACATCCTTGCATGGAAAATAAGGGAAAATGCATCACTACTCGCTGTTAGTTAGTTATGGTCTGGCAGTTTTAAATAACTCAGATATTTGTTGTTTACAAGTAAACAACTCTATAGCTTATCGTTTACCATGAATTCATGCGGATATGTGAGACTTTACTATAATTTGCTTTGTTTAGCCATTGATGTCCAAAGAATGTACTTAGTACGTATAACGTAAGTGCGGGTGAATCCTGTGGTTTAGTGTTCCTCTTTAAACGGCTTATGAGCCCACAGTGTCGTGGTTGTACTGCGAACTTTGTGTCCTACTCAATAAAGCCTTTACAGCTTTAATTTGTCCTTGTATTTTTTGGTATTGCGTAAATGACATCCTGCGAGTCACCATATGTTCCAAAACCTTATGTAAAGTTAAAGAAAAGGCCAAGAAAATGTGTCATTTCCTTAAACTCGACATTTTAGCCTGAGATATAAGTAAGGGCTACTTATATCTCAGGCCAAAAAGCCGAGTTTAAAAACTAATCGATAAAAATCGAAATTACCCTGATGTTGAACGAGCTCAGTGGTCATCATAACAGTAATTGAGATATTACCACAACGGTCAATTAACGATTAATCAAGTCCATTCGAGACATCACATGCCACAGACAATTAGCTAAACCTGCGTCGGACTGCTGTCGCCTTGAATGTTGAATATAAGGTCGTTAAATGTTGTCGCGACAGGAATTATAATGCAGGCCTTTGCCTACCGTTAATATTCTACCAAAATGGCTACCAATCTGCTTAGTTGATACTGACTGCAGATAATATAATTGACTGCTTTAGTCGCTCGTTAAATTGTCAAAGCAATCGTAGTTTATTATTGAACGTATAGATTTATTGCTGTCATGAGCATTTATTTAGTCGCCGATTCTCTTTGTTGACTCAGAAATGAACATGCCTACAGCATACACTTGGCTTCTAAGTAGCATTGAATGCAGCATTACTTAAATATAGGTAACTGTGTCAGATAAAAACACTATGTACAGTTTTACTACATCAAAAATTACAAAAATAAAACGGCACGTAGATGGTTTTTAACGTGCTATCACGTGTTGTTTAGGTGTAGTTCTCTAACTTACTCCCAAAATGCTGTGCGATGTAATTCAATCCTGTAGTAGAAATAACTCACTCTAAATTGCTTCTAAGCTCTAGATAGGTACTTACATTACAGTGCTAAGCCCGCTAACGTTGCAAATATTATTAAATTAAACAAAGCGATGGTCTGTATACCGTGTCCTGTCTATAACCCATAGACGTAGGTACTATTTCGATTCGTTTCCAATATGGCGTTGTGGCCCGGTATCACAGCCTAAAAAGGCTTTGCTTATTATATGTCCAGTCTGCCGCTTCAATCGCCTTTGCCTAGTTTTTATTGCCCTACGTCAGTTCATAAAGAAAGTTAGATCTCTTTGTTCGAAAACCTACCTGTTGACTGGCGCAGCTTGGTTCTTTTTTAACTTAATTATTTTAAATGTAACGTTTTTTCTTCATGACACTGCGTATTATCAGTTCAGATAAATTAAGGAAATGACGGAATCTAAGACGGCTTGTAGTGACAAAGCAGGAAAAACTAAGTGCTTTGTTGTAGTCAATAGAGTTTTTATCATAGAAGTCGTTCTTGCATTTAATTCGAACTATGTACATTAAGATTTGTTACTTTGTTATCCAATTAGCGAAATTTACCGCGACTCTACATACTTTAAAATTGTTTTCAGTTATAAGTTTTTGTCTTTGACTCTGGTTGGGTCTGGTATAGTTTTTAAAAGTCTTAATAATAGGTACAATGGTTTACAGAACTGTATTGTTTTCAGCATCGAGAATGTTCTCGGTTGTTTCAATAAAACGTCATTTTCCGGCTTATGAACACAAAATAAATGTTTCTTAAACACATATGTCAGTGTTTAAAAATATCATGTAGGTAAACATGAATAAAAGTACTTATGACTCACCGACCACTGTGGCTTATTTATACAATACTTTTTCATTTTTATATAAATGGATTTTTGATGTTATGCCTAAACTACATTTAACTTAAACTTATTTACTGCAGGTTGGTATAATTTTAATTCGTGCCAAGTATTGTCATAATTAAATTGACATGTGTTGGGACCACCTGTAGTGCTATTCTGTAACCATCTCACCGTGAAAACTTAAGTGAAGGATCAGTGCAATGCCAACGATGCCAGGGATTGACCAGCAGCCTAATTGCGTAACACATTTTCGTAAACGATTACGACTAATCTGTTTGATTTTGACAGTTCAACAACATTCATTGCGTTATTTACATTGTTGAGCAGATTTTTTTATCGAACTTATGAGATAATGGATTAGCAATCTGTTTCAAAACGATTCAGATCCCGATTGAATGTGTTTTACGCAATTAGGGTACTGGACGGGATGACACTGACAGCTCACTTCACGCAAGTCTTCACAGTGAGATTTTTACAGAATCGACCTGCAGATCCCTCCTTTTTATGTACCTTCACCTGCTGGACATTACTGCTAAGCTTCTTTTGAACCAACATTTTCAATAACCAACTCAAAGCCCTTGGAATACCTTGAAAGGAACCATTATCGCATACCTTTCGAAATAGATTATTAATAAGATGTTTTCAATGGATGGATTGAATTTTAGACTTCAGTTTTGTTACGCTGTTCTCTTCCAGCATCTATATTATAATGTTCCGTTCCGAATGGTTTAATTTCAGCGTTATAAATAAAGACGTCCATTGATTTGCATTGCGGTATGAAATCCTGAGTGTTTGAGCAAAGTTTTGGCTCAGTTTCAATTATGAACAACACAACAGTCTTACAAAGCAGATGGAAATTGTTTACATGCAATAATCGTATTTATATCCGTTCTTCTATTTACGAAATAGTCAAATGTTTGCAGTTTATTTGAATTTGTACGACAATATGTAAATTAGGCAAGGTTATCTGTCTAAAGTTGATATTTTGACTGAACATTTGCCATCTTACTGTCGCAAAAGGCTGTCTTGGATCCCACCTGTGGCCCAATTCTGGTTTTTGCTAATAGTAACATAATACAGTTGTTTTTCGACGTGATCACATTACATCGCTGGCCAGGTGGCTGCCGTAAATAGATTATTACCTAAATAAATGCAAATGAATGTAACGTTTGTTGTACGTTTTGTTGTGCGACAGACGAGGACCTTGTCTTCACGGTCCTGTACGTCTGTTACTCCTTGAGTATTGATGAGTTTCTAACGTGTTTAATGTTATTGTTTTATAAGACGGTTAATTTTACAATGTTTAATGAGTAGTAAAGCTATGATAATGATCATTAATTTGCTGCAAAAAAGTATACTTTATTTTAATATTAACTTTGTAAAAACTGCTTGGCATCTTGAGTGATCGTTGCAAAAACATTTTATATGATAACGCCAAAAAAAACATCGTGTGTCTATCTCTTCTCTACTTACAGTTACTACGACACGATACGCAAGTGTGACCTCTTGAATTGCCCGAAGTTGATCACAAATATTTGCTTCAGATAATAATCAATGCAGGAGTTTACATGACCTACATGAACAGTCCTTGTGCTTATTAGGTGTAGATGTGTAGCTAAATGTATGAAAAAATGTCACAATGTGCCAGGTGGCTGCGCCCGCGACGGTAGGGCCTCTGCACGTACCAGGTTTGACCAGACAAACCAGTTGGTTCACAACTTTGAGCCAGCCAGACGAGGCTTCGCGTAATCATAAGTATGATATAAGTATATACGATTTAATTAGTTTTGGCATAAAATGTATACAGAGTACAATATACCTGGTACTACCTGCAAGTTTTGGCAGTTTTCTCTTTGATGATTCGTAACTACAAATAAAAACTTTCTCTTATTTAAGTCAATTCAGCTCCTCGATTTGCGTCAAATTCGAGAAGACATAGATTAAATGGAGCGCAAGTAGTAAAATAAAAAAATGCAGCCCCTTATCCTCCTCTCCTAACTTTGTATTAGCTTCGATTAAAAAGGAATTTTACATACAAATATTAGGTAGATAAATAGATCCTTTGTTTCTGGTTACAATGTTTCAAATTGAAAATATAACAATTAAGAGCCAATTTCAAGTAATGGACAACTTTGATCGCCGATTTCGCAAATAATTACCGTTGATAGGAAAATTTATGGTTTCTTAGAAATATTATGGGTACTCTTGCTACCATGTCATTGGTCTCAATTGACATCATAGTGCACTAGGGTGCAATTATGTGCAAGTAGAAGTAAGCTGTATTTCCTTATGGATTATATTCAGAATAAGAACGCTTATTTTTCCTTCGTTATTTTCAAAATTGTATTACGAGGCAGGAACTAACTGGCTTTTGATCGTAGGGGAAAATTAAAATATTTTGTTGATTTATCCTACGTTCCAAATACTTCTACTATTAAGTAGAGGAAAATCAAAGTATAAAGAGAAATACCTTCTAAACTGTCAAACAATATTGCAGTTTTCAGCGTAAACAATCCTCGATTTTCTTAAAACATTGCAACATAGTGCGCAATTCAAAACATTTCGAACACACGCGTGCTTTCGTGTGTACAAACCACAAGCCAGGCAGGCAAACTTTAGAAATTTAGGTACCTACACTACATACAGGATCATTTTACATTAACAACACCGGTTTTGCACGCACAGCAGCTTATTGTGGAGTAAACAACAAGAGGGATGTTTGTTTAATCGTCAAGGTTAGGCTTTAATACAACAGTATGCTATTACTGTTATAGCCTTACCTAACTAGTCATTCGCTGGTGTCTCTCTGCGATTAAGGCTCTCTCTCTCTTTCTCTAGCTTTAGTCCCACAAGTCGGTGAGCTTTACCCGTCTTTCCTAGTGCCAGTGACTCGAGAGAAGCGCTGGTGATTTCATATTAATAAATACGTATGCGAAAAAAAAAAACATCAGTGCCTAGTGTGAGTTTATTTTAACCGTCTCGATTTTACGCATCGACCGCGTTCGGCGCTGCGATTGGCCCTTGGCAGTCGGAGCGCAACTTTCGATTGGTGAAGGGCCAATCGGAGCGCCGAATGCGGTCGGTGCGTAAATTCGATATGGTGAAAAGAAACTCACACTAGGGCCTCAGATGGCCTAGTCAAGGCCTGCCATTTTAATTTCAATTTGAATAAAAAACCAGGTAGCTTCAGAACTTGATCCAGCTAAAAATGACGCACAAAGTAAACATATAAATTAAATGATGAATATAATCAGCTTGCTCGGCCTGTAGAGCTACTCTGAATGAGCTGCAATTCAATCCCTTACGATTTCCTGTCTACATCGAGTCGGCTCAAATTCTCCGTACCTACCAATTATTTTGTGCTCCGTGCTAGCGTGTAGCCCGTTTATATTATAATTTATTACTATCTACTATAGTAATTTAGATCATGCTGCAAATACTCAAGTTCTTTATACTTAGAGCTGTCCAGTCTAGACTAAGAGCTTAAACTTTTTTTGTTGAAGATGACATTTTGTCTTTACAAAAGCGCTTGAACTATGAAAATAGTAAATGCGAAGGTTACCATTTATGTTTATAGTAAGTTAAATTATTACAATTAATTAATTTAATTTTTATCATAATAATAATTTTTGTACTTTATTGCTCAGTCTGAGCAAAGTTTTCTTCTTGAACGATGTGGATTTTTCAAAGTAGGTACCACATGCATATTAAATTAAACATTTCGGAAACGTACGCTGATTTGATTAGGCAAGTGTTTGTAAGCCAGTCGAAGTTAATTCGCTCTGGGTGGTATAGAAAATAAATAATGAAATGTTCTAGAAGGACGATCCTGAGGTACAAAAATATGTATATATAAATACATGGGCACTAATAAAACGTCACAAGCTAGGTGCACGGTTCCAATTGGTCGTTTCCTATTAAGAAGAGCCGGCAAGAAACTCAACTGTTATTCTTTTAAAAATAATTGGCTTTAACAATGTTTTCAAATTATAATGTTAATAGACATGGGAGGATAGTATAGGCCTGTCACAACGTACCAGGTAATTATTTAAAATATAAAAATTTCTTCGAATATACAGTCTACAAGGCCTTTATACATACCAATATCATACATAAACCTTTTATACATAAAATAGTAAAATTTAAAAACGTATTTAAACCAAATGACATGATAACCACTACAACATAAAACTATATCATTTACGAACTACTCAACCCAAACACAAGGAGCCATTTCCCTAATCCCAGACAGACGCCAAACTGCAACTACACGTAGGTACAGCTAGCTATAGGTACGAGATACGTTTCCGTCATCGTGTTGTATAAAGCCTGTACGTTTCATTGTGTCCATAAATGCCATGGCACCATAAATCGTGGCCCATGAAGCGACATTGTACCTACTATAGTATAATCACGGTAGGTGTATAAAGTGCTAACCTAACGGGACGTTGACCCATAAAGAAAAGGTTAAATTATAGGTCTGATGTGCTAGGCGATTGAATGTTCATGAGCTTTTATTCGTTTTGTCTGGTTTTTGTGTTGTTTGGTGTAAACGTAATCACGACGTAATTCGGGTACTTGGTTATATGACTACATAAACAACAATTTGTTAACCCGGTTTTGTAACCCGGTAATAAGTTTCGGATAGGTAGATAGATACCTACTTAAAACTTTTATTACGCATATTTTCAAGAATTATTAGTTGGCTGATGATTCAAATTGTGAATTTTACTAATGTTGTTTTGCAAAATGAAATGGCTAGAAATCATGATGATTTATGTTTCTAACATTTTATGAAAACAATGGATTGTGTTATATTTATCACCTACTCCACGGAGCATAAAGCTGCAATACAGTGCTCGTAGTTACAGGTAAAACGGATGTTTTTCTTTGTAAAATTTGACTTATGTAACATAACATAACGTCTGTAATAACAGAAGGGTTAGGCAGAGGTGTACCTATAGTACACCTCTGCTTAACCAGTTATGTTTCCAGTATATGTCGCCAGTTATGTTTAAGTCCCATGTAATAGCGGGCGAGCCTATTGCCATCAACAGGGCACACATCCAGACTCCGGGCTGCTACTGAGAAATTCTAGATAGAAAAATTCAATATCACTATGCCCGACCTGGGAATCGAACCCAGGACCTAATGCTCAGCAGTAGCTCTTGCGACCACTAGACCAACGAGGCAGTTAAGCACTACAGAAAAAAATAGAATAAATGTCATTCTCCATAGAAAGTTACAATTTCTCTTAAGTTACAGTCTACCTACACAATTAAAAATAAGTTTTTGAATTTAAAACCATGGTGTTTAACTACGACGAAAAATCACCAAATTGGCCTTAATTCATGTTTTTTTAACAGAATGTCATCTGCCATCTGGGTCACATCCCATGATGGCGCGAAATCAAACATCGTGCGCGAACATAAAATGGCGTCGTGTACTCGTGTTTGCTTTGGCGCCTTTATTGCCTTGTCCGATTATACGAAACTTTACTTAAATAGTTACTAAATTCCTATCGTAAGGTTAACGCCACTTTCTGAGTAAACTTGGAGAATTAGGTATAAGATAATATCTTTTTTTTTACAATGTGTTTATGCATGCGGAGTTTAACTTTAAGTGATTGTTGCACTGTTGCATATACTTTCGCATGTAATGTTTAGCATAGAACTTGTGTGAACAATCGTTGGTGAACTAATAAATAAAATATGTTAATAGCTTTTGTTTAACACATGAAAAAGCGCGCATCAAGCGAATTTAAAGGATTTTAAATGCAAAGAAAATGCATTTGGTAAGAATCTTTTTGGTGGTTCTAGTGTCTAATGTAAGTCTATTAATTATTCGTAGGTTAGTTATTATTATGTTCACATTACACCTAGCTACGTAAGTGTTAAATTAGCCCTGGCTCCATTTAAAATCTAAAAGCGGAGTCACGGACAAAACATTTATTAATTTAACCTGTCCTTGTACATCTGTCTTTACTTCACATGTCTTTACTTTACTTCACAGTCTTCTATAGTGACTGCATACGGAAAACATATGTACAATATAATTAAATGTGAGCGAAATTTAAATTCGTACCACAACAAATCGATTGTAATGGAATTCGCGGAAAGAACAAAGTCACGTGAGTGAATAATGCATTCCGTACGAAATAAATAAATATTCGATAAAAAAATATATAAAAAACATAAGTAATCACGATATTGCGTACATATCTTGGGAAAGAAGGTACCTAACTAACTAAACTTACATGATTGACAGAAATAAAAACAGTGTTCGAACTAACCATTAACCAAACCTAACCCGAACCTGAGGATTATTATCGTCGATTGATCATCATCATTTCCCCCAAGCACCGCCATTTCGACCGGTTCAGTGCTTCCCGCATCCAGCGTCAATTAATTCATTTTCCATTTTCATAAACACCACAGAGAAACGGTTATTGGTGAAATAGACTCTTCCAAAGTAGAGTTCTCTGCCTAAGTCCGTGCTGAAACACACTGTTCATACAGATTTCTAATATATTTATACAATCATCCCTCTTAATCTAGCTTGTATACAAAGGAACAAGTAAAATAAAACGTACAAAGTCAGAATTGTCTAAAGATCAGGTAAAGTAATAAAAGAAAATGTTCTATTCTCAGTACAATAGTGCTAAGTCCATCAGCCGTAAACTCCATTCTAGCCAATTCCCTACAATTGACTCAAGTTGTATTAGAGATAAGGGGCGGAACACTCTAGTTTTGTGTTCCAAGGCATAAGGGTTTAGGCAGACGATCGACACTTTATCATATAAGTAGATAAATAGATATGTAAATGATATGCATGTAGACAGAAATTGCATCACGAAGTAGGAAACATCGGAGTATCACGAGATAGAACACTTAGAGCTGAATCCTTTCGGCTTTAGATTAAAAACTTCTCGAGAGCTGTGGTGGCCCAGTGGCAACAGCCCCGACTTAAGAGTTGTAGGTCGTTTGGAATCAGGCGGTCGCTTTACTTTGTGTAAAATAATTTAATCAACACAGCTCTCAAAACGGCGAAAGAAAACATCATGAGGAAAAAGGCATGTCCGAAAACCAAAAATTCGACAACATGTGACATCTATCAAGACGCACTGGGCACGCGAGAGAGTGAGCCTGTGTCCTAGCAGTGGGAACATTATAGATAGGATGATTACGCAGTGTCTATTACGCCAATCTCTAGTTTTTTACTTCGACTGTGGAATATCACATCAAGTTGTAAATATTTTTTGCATGTAATGTACAGTATGTGCACTTTTAGAGTAGGTATCGAATTGGTATAACTAGAAATAGGTGTAAAAATGCTTTTAGATTAGGAAAGGATTATGTACCTACCTTATTGCATTGATTAAATAAATGTTTAGGTAGGTATTTAAAAAGGTCTAAGGCTATAGGTAAGTATGTTGTAAGGAGTTTTATTCAGATTTGTCAAGCTATGGATGAAATTTACTTACATTTTTGAACATTTTTCCTGCTCTGAATAAGACGGAACTTCAAGTTTGTGAAGTTTTAAATTAAGCACAACTCGATTGTTTTTGGTTTACTTATTTGGATATTGCTATTTCTGTTTTATGTGTATCTATAGAAGTGCTAATGTATGTTAATGTAGCTGAATTCGATATTCGAAACTCGGAAGTCAACTCCATTCTGGGGTTCCCTTTTTGTCTTTTCTAATAACATTATTCACTTTCCATAACTATCGATTTCAAGGATGAAAATAAGCTCTTTATTTTTAAACTGACAGTTTTTACAAGGATTGACTATAAATCAAGTCCTATTGTTTGTTCTCTACTCAATTTATTGATTCTATTGTTACTGTAGTGACAGTTACTAGAACAGACCATTTGCTAATCTGTATTAATGTATATGATTGTGTACTTAGCTCACACTGTTTGTGAGCTAAGTACCTACACAATATAGAGAGGATTTGAAGAAAAATTTACAGTAGAAAAATAATCATGGATCGTCCAAAAAGGGGATGTTGCGGATGCAGATTTTTGACTGCGGAAACTGATGCGGATGCGGATTTTTTAAGGTTCCGCGGATCTTATATTTTTTTAAAGTTACTTCGTATGGGCTTAGACAATTTCACTTTATATCGGTGGGTGACATAGCAAATTCACTTGTCCATTATACTATTAGCTCCAGAAAACTCGCTGACTACACAATACTCACTGAATATCTAAGTACTGAAACATTCAAAAACTTAAATGTCCGTACGATAGGCGCAACTGTACACGTTATGATTCATTTACGAGAAACAAATGACAAACAAAAACAAACGCTTCGCTCTCATCCCATTTGTCAATCAAGCGCCGGCCCCACCAAATTTCTTTCTTGTCGCAACCTGCGCTACATCTGCATCCGCATGAACATCCGCTTAGATGATTGTGGATGTAGATATCCAAATCCATGCCGAAGCTCCGGATTGCGGATGCGGGTGCGAATACCCACCCGCATCATCCCTGGTTGATTGTTTTTAAATGTTATGATTTTTCTCGACCGTTCCGAAAATGGTCGAATACCATTAAGGAGATGTTCTCGGTACTGAACTGTCAATGATGAAATGTATTTCATTACAAAACGTGGGTTCGATGACGCACCATGAGACCTCCATGTAGGAAGCCCCGGTTGTCCCACTTCTTGGCTCCTTACATTCACTTATTTATCGCGTCATAACTACGGTTTTACTTCAGACTTATAAACTTATAAACCCTTTAGAGGTTCAGATTTATTCACAGCAATAAAGTTTCTATTCATTCTACAGATATTAAATACATTTCCTATGGGCGTTCGATCCTAACAAACAAGCAATCGGTTCCTACGCTCTACTCTTTGATTTAAGAACTACTTATACGTAACTGTTAGTATACCAGTAGTTGAGCCTATAGATCATTTGTATGCTGGTTCATGTGCGTGCGTTTAGCTTTTAGAAGTTAAATCTAGGCGGGGCGAATGAACGACACTAACAATAACTCGTGTACAAAAATGTGAATCAGAAATTCCATTTTAGGTTTATTTACTCCCTAAAAGCCAGGCTTTACAGGCCGACAAACACATGAACAAGAATTTTTGAAATACCATCGCCTACATGGTTACCAGGTGGAAAATTTTAAAAGTCCTAAAAAAAAAACAGATTTCCACAGAAAAGCCCTGAGATTTTGTCGCTAACGTAATTAATTCACAATTTAATGAAAGTAATGATTATTATTTTGTGCAATTCACTTAATTTTTTATTAAAAGTTAAATTAGGTATATTCCCTTCAGCCGGGGTTGTGGAAGAATAATGTGTTCCCGCGACCCCGGCGTAGGTGTGAATGGAACACCGGGGTGGTTTTTAGTCAGTAAGAGTCTGACAGACATCCATGAGGATTTTCCACCCCGGGAACAAAAAAAAAAAAAAAAAAAGGTATATTCCCTTGAGAACCAAAGAGAAAAATGCTTTTTTTGTAATATGCTGATGTTGATTACGTTGATTTGTGAATGTATCTACAAGAAAATATAATTTTGTGATTTTGTTTACGTTGATTGTCAGGAGCCTAAAATCCTGATCTGAAATATCAGGATAAACCCTGAGATATTCCTAATCGCATGTTTCTATCGTTGACGCAACAAATCGATAACTATATTTGCCTACTATCTTTCATTTCACACGAAAAATAACTGTATGATGTCAACAAACTGTAAAACACAACTATAGTAGCCGGCACGTAACTTAGCAAGGTTTTTGCGTAGTCGGAGTAAGTTCACGCATGTGCACTTAGTGCAAGTTTTTTTTTTCATCTATATTGCTCGTCATTATATTATGGTTCTTACCATTTTTTTTTAAATCTGTTTAGAAGAGAGTTAAAGAAAGGAAAAAAATATCTAACGACTCTTGTCAAGTTACGTGCCGGCGACTATACATCAAATCAAAACGTTATTGACCGATATAAAACTAACAATGGAAATATGTTCCGACGGTAGTACCTACACTGTACTGAAGTGTACTGTAACTCTACTAAAAAAATAAAATATCCAAGGACACATAAATTACTCTGCCACCTCCGTCCGTGCATCGCCTTTAAATCAAAAGGCGCCAAATATTCATACGCTAATTTGGTCTCAAAGAATACGAATAGTATTATCGTATATCTTCCTGAGGTCATGAGCTGAATTGTAAATCTTCATACATTATTCGCAATGATATAATTATGCTCCAGCGCAAGTTGACCACGCCTCCTCCGTAACTATGCCATGCATTATGCAAAAAATAATGCGGCCTGTATGTACCTTGCTTAATTAATGGGTGACTCTACTACGTAAATGTGTCAATCTTAAAGTAATACCACCAGCCTATTTATCCAGTGTTTGTAAGAATATTAATTAGTAGCCATTGTACGCATTTTAAATTAATACCTTGTCTAGACTTCATTACACACATAGTTTACAACTTCAGTATTCGACGCTAATAAACCTCAACTGGTAGGCGTGTCTAAGTACATTCAATGATCAGTTTTATTTGTATTCGTGCTGATAAATCAAATGATAACGCTTGTTATCTGCGCGTGATAGTTCGAGGTACTTGCACAGGTAGCGAGATAATATTCAATAGCTATTTCATAGTTGTTTATCTGTGTGAACATTATTGACTGGAACAGCTAATACAAGGAAAGGAAAAATCTGCTTCTCGAACAATTTCCAGTATATTGTAAACTCCAAGGGCAAAAGGCAACTGAAAATACATAACTTTATTGCTACGTTCTATTACTTTTAAGGCTCCTTTAATTATTTTAAAGCTTTTTGCAAAGCGCTAAACAAAAACATCTTAAAAAATAGAAAATTTTCAGTTCGCCCGCATCGTCCTTTCCATACAAGAGATAATTCGCGTTGCCACCTTATTTGTCCTTGAACCATTGAAGATGTGTGCGCCTAGCTCCTAGGCTGCCTCACGTCATCGACTAAAATAAATCAATTGGACGTCGTACTGGCATTGGATTTATTAAGAGGCATTAACACTTGAGACTTGTACGCTGATGAGATCACACTTTACGGTCAGCCACGAGTTGTTTAGCCCTTTTAATTACAGTAGACGTGTGGAGGATGCTAAATTATTATGAGACTGATGAATGGCCGTTTAATGTTTAGTTAAAGAGGATGTTCTTGCTCTTATTATTACTCTTAGGGATATTCCTCTGGCATGGCCATAAGAATCTAAGGAGAACTTAGCACTCCCCACGGACCTGTTTGCCATTCCCATTCATTTACATCAAGATTTTCCCCTATTTTGATAGAAATACACATAAAATTTATGTTGTGAAGGCCACGGCGTAGTAATTTTTTTGAGCGAAGTACCTTGCTATATCCCATCTTCTTGGCTCAACTTATTATTATTCACCGCAGTATGGGTACCTACAATAACCCATGAGGCCTGCCCTTCCTATTAACTTCCTATTTCGTTCATAATTAAGCTCGTAACAGTTGCTAGCTGCAGAATATCGATTTCTTACTTTGTCCGATAGAAAATTTACGATTAGCTAGCTACTGATATTAATATTGACATAGTTTCTTTATTTGCAATTGAGTTTATTTAAATTTTCGCGATTTTATTGATATTTGAGGGTAGTGAGAAATTCACTAATCAGTCTGGATCATGCTTTCAGTTTCTGAATTTGCTTTAATATCGGTTTAATTTAGTCAATGCAATTGTTTGACTTGAGATTTTACAGTAAATTGAATTGGGCATGAGCTTCTTAGCACTAGGAAGTGGTGAATTTAGTGATTGGCGTTTTGGGGGACAGTCTTATGTAATTTTGACGTTCGAAAAGTGGACTTTTGATTTTGATGTTAAATTGTGAAAAGCATCCAATGTTTTTGTTCAAATTTTTCCTAGTTTCCGATAAACTAAGTAAGTAGTTGCACATACTTAGGTGTAATCAATAGTTAAACCACATTTTAATTCCATACAGGTAACCGGTACTCTGGTAGACACTTTGTAGTCACCACTGAATGCGTTGAAGTCACGGCTTGCTTATTACATAATCTAGTATAAGTACCTAAATGTACTCTATGACTATATACACAAGCCGAGTAGCTATAAACACTTCATGGATATTGTTCGATTATAAAACATTCATATTGCTTATTTAAATAAGTAATATGGTAATATTACTGCTTTTTGTGAAACAGATATTAACATTACATTCAGCTGCCAAGAAAATGTAGGTGTATGTATTTCTATAATCATATCTCGTAGTTTGAATTTAATGCAAAGTAAGCGCTTTTACTTTTCAAACTCAAGAAAGGCCTACAACTCCTACAAGTCTTGCATCAATCTACAATGGGACACCCCAACCAACGGCTATTTAAAAAAAACAGCGGAAATTTATGTTCCTTACTACCTACTTCTCAATACAAATCTCAGTGTTATAAATAGATACAAATCATAAACAACAGCGGTCTCACTAAAGAGTCCTGCAATTTAAAAGGTCGTTCGTGATTCTGGAGGTTAATTCGCCTGATGGAAAGAGGTCACATCGCTGGGGAAGTTACAATCATCGACGCATTAGTAACCTCAATTTCCACACTTCAACACGTTAATTGCGCTATCATGAATAATAATTGTTGCATAAAATTATAGCATTGCATGGGCTTTTTTAAAGATCCTCATAATAATAGAGACAGATCTTGTCACAACAGCTGTAACTTTAACTGTTAAAAAGATTATCACACATAAAGACAATCTCACTAGGTATTCAGACAGCATTGACAGAATTTATTGAGCCTATAACCTAAGAAACCAACTCAATAAGACAGACTCGCAGGCTACTGATGATAGACAGTACAATTATATCTGTGTCTGTCAAACAAATAGCTGTCAACACATTATAAGGTCGCATAATTTGGCTTTATTGGGACGTTAAAACCAGAGATTGATAGGTCTTTCTATCTCCAGTACGCCAAAGTTGGAGATAGATACTTTATTGGGTTCGGCCGTTAGTCAATATCAATAAAAGGTACGTGAAGAAGAAGAAGTCATGATGACTAGCTATCTCCATATATAAAAGTCGAAACAAATGATGATGAAGAAGTCCAGCTACAAAAAATGAAGATCGCAAATTGAAAGGCGAATGAGAAACTTCTTCCCTAGTTTTGATCGACGATAAATATAATTACGTGCCAGAAACATGCCGCCTGTAAGCGGGCAACGTTCCAATCTCATGCGAAATCATGTCCATGCGAAATCGATCGGTGTAACTGCGCATTAAGAGAAACTGTATATAGATCTTATGTATCTGTCTGACTATTGTACAAAAACTAATATTTTAACAAGAAACTACGTCTTTGTCTGTTCTACGTCATTTGTTCATTGTTCTGTAGTTCTGGCTATAACTACTTTGATAAATGATCAGTGATCACAGGCAATCAATTAAAACTGTCCAATTTGAGATTGGGAAAAACAAAACTGAAAAAATGCCATAAATGCACTTTTTTTTAGGCCTCAATTACCATTCAATAGGTTCATCAATGACGGCAAATAGGTAGTTTATTGTCATTGCATATTACGTAATATGTGCATATAATAAGGCAGATAATGATTTGTATTCCAAAGCTATGGCCAGTCATCATGCCATAACGTACCACAAGACTAAAAGATTAGTGATGAACCAATTTGCAAAACCACATGGCCCAGTTTTTCATCCGCCTTATTGAGTTAACTCAAGGGGTAAGATAGACGATGAAGAGTTCTTAGAAGTCCCTTTGTCAGCGAAGATTTTTTCTTGCTCTTCAATTATCGGCAAGTGGTAAAGCACAGTGAAAACTGCAGCATTTGTTACAACAATATTGGTAATCGATTAAAATGATTCTAAAACGAATCTAGGTTTTGTTATTCGTTTACTTATAGGCTGAGAAACATCATTTTCCTCTTTATGTGATAGATGAAGCAACATGCACATTGTTTTGCACTGGTTTATTATTGTGTGCCAAATACCACTATGTAGACAGAATGAATAAGATACCACATGCATTCAATATTTGCGTGGAATTTTTCTCGGATGCATCTTTTAGTTAAATAAGGAATTATATTTTTACGCAATTTAGCCGTTCTTCATTTCAAACAGTAAAATACCTACAAAATAGGGCGGTTTAGCTACTGTAAGGCACAATTTAAAAAAAACTTTTAACAACCAACCAAACATCAATTTACTTACCTACTTCAATTCTGAGTTTACTTATCTTAATCCTCACAGGCAATTTACCTCATTTTTAATACTTTATTTTCATAGAATTGCAAGGCTTGTAAGTTAAAACCAATATTTACCGTGAACCGTGAAACAACTATGAGCACATAACTAACAATAACAATAATACCAAAATTGATCCCAGAAACCGGTACAATGAATAAGCACTTTATGTAGACATAAGAGTCGAAAGGTAAACAACGAATTACCGTTGGTGGAAGATAAAGTTTGTGTCGGTAGCCTCCCGTTAGTACGACCTGTTATCTGAAGCATTCCACCTCGCTGGTTATCAACTAACACCCACTCGTAATTAACTAAGCATAGTGTGGAAATTGTAGAAACTACGGTAATGTAGGAATCCTAAGACGCCGTGAGATTAGAGTTAGGGAAACAGCTAATAATACTGTTGTTGAAAAGAAACTGTGGAAACCACAGAAATATCAAAAGTCCCAAATTGTGATATCATGGCAATCAATTTGCACTCAAATGTGAATAACACAAGAGGAAACAAAGTGACACACATTATTCAAGAACATCAAACGATTGGGATGGGCTTAGACGTCGATTATAACGAGCAAAGAATCTTGCTTAGACGAGTCGCGGCCTCACTTGCTTAATGTTTACCTTATTACATATTGCCGCCGACGTTTACCTACAGAAATAAAAACACACCCACGGAATAACCGGCTGCATTAGATAGACACAGATTTCAATGAGAACCCACTTGACGAGCGGCTTTTCAATTTGACCGAGAAATCGAATGCAACTAGTGAGGGAACGCAAGCTGTACGGTTACAGATCTTAATGTATATGAATGGCGGACTCTCCGTCCTGCTCCCACTCAACAAACAGTTTGAGACAAGAGAGAAGCTTTTTAAACGTAATTCACTGAGAACACTTCAATACCATTGAACAAAAGTCAAGATATTTATAAATTCCTTTGTTCAGGAAGGAAATTTTTAACGAAACATGACCTTCTGGTGCACGAACAAGAGTATCCGAGTAGTGATAAAACAATAATGATATTATAGACCATTTGATACTTAAGCGTGAAAACTGTTTTAAAAGCGAATAGTAAAGATACGAATATACCAATGTTACATTTGACATGTCTAACAACTAAGTAATTTGTACCAAAAACCACTTTAAAAAAAAGTTTCATAGCAAACTGCTGAAAAATAGATTAAGGTATAATCTATTTTTCAGCAGTTTGTATTCGCAATCGGCAATCCCCTATCATTTTCGGTTTTAGCCAAAATGATGTTATATCATTCACATTTCCCTCACTTCCCTCGCCAGTTAGAGGGTAGCATAAAATGAAGTGCTCTGTAGAGATTTCACAGTGTTTCAAGGAATCTTAGAAGCATGACCGCTTTATAGTCGTCGAGGGATTCATTGAAACGGCTCGTTGCGGATCAATGATGTATAACCTGACTGATGAACTGTTTTTAATTAACCTTGAGAGACGTAAAAAAATTATAGGTCTCTACAAATTTCATCAAATCAATGCAACACACAATACCAATAACTGTTACCGTTGCCGACTCGAATCCATTTCTGTATTTACGTTTTTAACACGTTTCACCACTTAAATAGTCTCTGTTAGGGGTTGTTGTAACCCTATTGTTTAAATTGCTCTTATCTCTATCTTTTAGAAATATTGTACTGATAAAACATCTTGTTTTAATAATGCTTCATTGTTTGAACTAGAAATTCCAGGCCGATAAGAAGTCAAGCGTCTAAATTATTAAGCGGTGTGATCATTTCATCTGTTTTCAAGAAAATGCATAGTACACCATCTTTATTACACAAACTTGCTTCACAGTCGTGTGTTCTGTCTATACATAATGTTTAAGTATGTTTGTTGCATTTAATAGTACGATGGAGTCAAAGTTCGCGATTCTACTAACCCCGCTGTCTGTCTTAGGATATTAAAGCTTCACTAAATTTTTACATATTTTGAGGAGTATCTTTCCAATCTACGTAAATTTTTCGTTGCTAGTTTCTGACAATCTTCCGTCAATGTTTTTCATGATAACCACGGCTATTCAGGTTATCTGGGAAATGCGAAGATAATGAACGTATGCACGTTTGTACATCGGAATTATCGCGGTGAATATAGGCAAAAGGAATTTTTAATGGGTGATACTTATACTCAGGAAAATAACAATGACTGAAATACATTATGTAAAGAATGTATCGGGCGATGGGAATCGTTTATGAATCTAAATTCTTTTTTTTTGTTGTTGTTAGTTTGGACAAAAACATCGAACAGTTTGTCTTAAATTTTGTATTTCCTTTGGAATTTAATGTTCGGAGTTACTGAAAATGTTACAGAGGGCTTACGATTAATCGACTTTGTAAAAACACGTTACAAGTACGTGTTTTTACAAAGTGGTTCAAAAGCGGTCGAGATTTGATGGAAGATTTTCCTCGCTCTGGTAGGCCAATAACATCTTCAACTGATGTTAACATCACAAAAGTAAAGGATATAGTGACTGAAAATCCTCATTCCAGTTTAGAGAGAGAGATAGCCGCTGAACTTTCTGTGTCTCACGAGTCGATCCGTACCATTTTAAATAATCACTTGGGTATGAAAGATGTTGCCGCTCGGCTAGCCCCAAAAGACCTCAATTTTCTCCGAAAACTCAATCGCTGAGGACATGCTAGAACGAGTCAATTCCGACCCAACATTCATGAAACGCATTGTTACTGGTGACGAGACGTGGGTATACGAGTTTGACATGCAAACTAGTCAACAAGCTTCGGAGTGGCGCCTTCCAACTGAACCGAAACCGAAAAAACCACGGCAGAGTCGATAAAAATTCAAAGTCATGTTGACTGTCTTTGACTATCGCGGTGTTGTGCACTCGGAATTCTTGCCGGAAGGTCAAACTATAAATAAAGAATTATTTGAGCGCTATACGGCGTTTCTGAGAGCAAATTCGACGAAAAAGGCCAGACTTGTGGAAAGAATTCTTGGATTTTGCATCACGATAATGCGACTTCGCATGACCAAAAACTCAACAAATACCATGAAGCAAGCACCGTTTTCACCAGATATGTCTCCAGCCGAATTCTTTCTTTTTCCTCAACTCAAATTAACTCTTCGTGGCACCCGTTTCCATTCGGTAGAAGACATAAAGGCGAATTCGCGGCGAGAACTGAACTTCTGTTCAGTGTTCAGTTCTCGCCGCGAATTCTCCTAATAAAATATTTAAAAAAATGCTTTTTCCAAAGCGTTAAAATTTTTATTTTGATGATTCGATTATTGGGTGGTGTAAGTAAGTGTATCGTTTCTGATGGAGCATACTTTGAAGGCAAAAAAATAAAATTTTGATGAACTAACATTTTGTGTTTTATTGATGTATCACGTGATTGATTTATCTGTCTTTGTTCGTTTTTAAACTATTTTTACCTATTGTGGTGTATAGTATTTTTATTCTTGGTGCATCGTCTTCACATGTAAAAAGCAAACAACATATTGTGAAACATTTTAAAAGAGTCATGGTGGAGTTTCTTTCCCTTTCTTCTACATACGAAACTACCTTTTGGAAGGGGCGCCTAGAATCAAATCTATTTAAATATAAATGTTGACGTTCAAAAGTGCCTCAACCCCGATAAGAGTCAGGCGGTTCATTTCTCGAGACGACTTCGAGTCCCACCCCCCCTTCCCAGCCCGATCACTATGTATGGCAAGCCAATCCCTTGGGAGAAGCAAGCCAAATACCTAGGCGTGATCCTCGATCTAAACCTTACCTTTAAGGCTCATATTAAGGCGGTTCGCGCGCGCGCCTCCTTCGCTCTTAGCAGGCTCCACTTTGTACTGACAGCCCGTAGTAAACTATCACTTAAATGTAAGCTGCGCATCTATACCGCAGTCATCCGTCCCATCATGACCTATGCCTGAATTGTATTTGCGCACGCTTACCCACGTCATCTCCATAAGATGCAGACCCTCCAGAACCGTTTCCTCAGAAAGGACACGGGTGCCCCCTTCTATGTCCGTAATATAAATCTCCACGTCGACCTTAAAATGCCTACCATAAACCAGTTCATGAAACGCTTATCCAAGCATTTCTTTGACTGTGGCATAAAACACCCAAATCCCCTGATTTCAACGGCCGCCCGCTATACTCCCTCCCGCATAAGCAGTATTCGCCGACCAAGGCATACCCTAATCGCCCCCGACGACGCCAGTACCCTCCTCCAGGAGAGCAGTAAGGCCACCAGCACTTTACACAAGCGCAAAACCCGATCGCCGTCCTATCGTCCTCGCCGCCGAGGCCCGCCGCGACGCCCAAATCCACGCCCCTCCCGACCCTTGCTCGAGCCAGCCCGCGCCGCTGAGCCTGTAGCTTTAAATTCGTCCCAAAATCACTCCAATCCTGATCCAGCTAGTCTCATGCTGCCCTCTTCCAGCGACGCCCTAAGCCGAGGTTCGTACCCCACAGGGGGTGCCCTTAGCGTGTAGTCGCTTAGTTCTTAGTTAGTATTTAAGTTTAAGTCCTGGCTGGAGGCCTTAATTTATTAGGGCAACCACAGGCAAGTCCACTTAAGCAGACGACAACCTCATAGGTTGACCTGCGAGATGCCAATCTCAAAAAAAAAAAAAAACAAAGGTGCCTTTTAGGCATAGGCACTTATTTGAAATAAATGCTTTGACTTTGACTTTTCTCGGTACTTTCTTGACAGAGTTGTAGATTTATGACAAAGATAAGTGCATGACTTATTTATATTAAATTAGCTTCTTCTGCAGTGTGCATGGGTGTGTTGTCTCTTTATTAAAGTCTAGAAAGTAAAATGATTATAAGACACGTATTAACTTTCAAAAATACTTATTATTACGAATAAATATATTGCGTTGTTACTGGATATAGTATATTCATAGAAGACAGCACGATAGTGGGGGCCATGCGCAAGAGTCATCGTGGTGCAAGATAATAAATACATTCGGAAAAGTCCTGCCAAGTTAAGGTGAGAATAGTTTTGATAAGAAAATTTAGAAAATGTAAACATTATCAATTCCGAATTGTTAATTGAGAACTCAAACTTAAAGTAACCATACTTTATTTATTAAGAGGATTTAAGAGTCAAGAAGACTATTAAAAATGTTTCCTGTGATTAACACTCATTTCTATATTTTATTAACCATTCAGTTGATTTGAGAGAAATACATGTTTAACTAATGTATTTGTCCTTCGATGTTGATGTTGAGTGATAAAATTGAACTAAGAGCAAAAAGTGATTATTGATTCGCTTAACAACTTGTAATTAGTTATGCAACATTACAACCGGTAAACAATAACCATTGGTATTTGTTGCTTCTTGACAAGCACTTAGTATTGTCTCTTCGGAATAAGTTATATCCCGAATGGACTAGGACACGATCGTAATAACCTATGAAGACACATGAACTATTTGAAGCTTAGTATTCAATTGTATATAAGAAAAACATACAAATATTCTGTTATAGAGAACTGAATATTTGTTTATATTACTTTCTGTTTTGTAAATTACAGATGTTCAATGTAATTTAGTCCAGTTACCTTCACAACACATGTAAATCTAAAGACTTAAACAATCGAATCGATTGCTGTGTGTTGTTCTTACTATCTGATGAGGCTGATGAGTCAGATCTCTTTAGTGATACACAAATACTTTCAATAATATCTGGTAACTACCTCGTTGGTCTAGCGGTCGCAAGAGCTACTGCTGAGCATGAGGTCCTGGGTTCGATTCCCAGGTCGGGCAAAGTGTTGTTGGGTTTTTCTATCCAGAATTTCTAAGTAGCAGCCCGGAGTCTGGATTTGTGCCCGGTTGAGGTTAATAGGCTCGCCCCCTATTACGAGTACATGGGACTTAAGCTTAACTGGCGAAATGTGGGTCCACTATTGGTACACCTCTGCCTAACCCTTCTGGGATTACAGGCGTATTATTTTCTGCAAGGAAAAATAAAATGCGAATCCGCACCAACGAGGAACACTAATTGACCAAAATTTAACCTCAGTTAAACGGACCGGATTTTAAAAGTGAAATTCTCTTCGTCATCGACTTCGTTCCAGACTGCTCAGCTTCCGTCGTTGCTACGGTTTCTTAAAATTATCTGAGTCAGCGATAAAGGTGATTTCGAAGGTCGTTAAAATAATACATTAAAACTACATCATGCCCAGGCCCACATAGGTATTCATTGAAGTAACGACTTACATTCACTTGTGGACTGAGGAGTTCTACGCCTACGGTTCTACATGTTATTTTACATCGGTGCTTGTGTATTACTGCCGGTTGTTCGATTTAAAAGCTGTTAGGAAAACCTAATAATTTAAAAACTTGTCAGTTACTTCAAAAAATTACTCACAATTTTTTCAATTTCTTTTCAAAGTAACATTGACAAAAATTACAAAATTTAAAACATACCTAAACCATTTTCTAATAATCCGTCATACTTTTACAATTAAGACAACAAAGAACATGAATAATGATGAAAGGGAATGAATTATAAACTTGATTGCAACGCTTTGTGGCTAAGTACGTATCGAAATGAGTGATGCTGTCATCGTTGCAAATAGAGTTGGAACATGAGCGTTTTATTTTGTTAGAATAGAAAAAAATTCAATTAGGTTGTAGTAAAACAATGCCAGTATGTTCAGTGATGTCACCGGAGTTACAAAGTGTGACGGACACAATCCCATATATGAGTAGAGAACTACACATAGGTACATAAGTTTGAACTAGGTACACTCCACACGTTGGCATGCGGTTAATAGAAGGAGCTAAGTGTTAACCGACTATATATCCTATTTTAGGACTAAGAAATGCTTTCTTGGGCACGTGCAACAATTAGGAATAGCACAATATTAAGAACTCAGGAGCTGTTGAGTAAATAATGACAAGTTTGTTCGTGCGGTGTGGCAGGAATTGAAGCTTAGTTTGAAATTAAAGAAAACTGAAATAGGTAGGTACCTACTTAAAAAACTTAACTAAAATTAATGAAGCATTATTTCATAGTTAACCATTACAAAGTTTTCTTTGAATACTAACGGCAAATATACCATAGATACCCTAACTACTGGTGCAATAAACTATAATACAAAATATATGTTATCAAAAGAACCTGCCTGTACTTTTAATAAGTCAAATAAAGCCTTGTCCAGGCTTACGTAATGTTTGACATGTCTGCGGCTAAAATGGTTTACGAAACTGCAATTTTCAAACGAGATTTGGCAGTTCCATCTTTTTTGAAGCAGTGATCGTATGAGGATCTTAATCGAAATATAAATAGAATGGGCATAGCGTAGATACATACGTCAACAACAAACACCACGTGAAAAGTAGAAACAAAAATAGTTTTACCAAACAAAAGTGTAGGTAAGAAGTTAATTGTGTTGTCAGAACTCAAACAATCGTCGTCAAAGTGTTAAGATGTTTCTAGAACGACAATTTAGTTTTATTTCGTTCGTATTGTGTGTTGACATTGAAACTAGTTGCAAGAAATTATTAGCAGCTTATTTCTTGCACTTATCTTTGCACGTCGCCATGGCGCGAAGAATTATGCGCATGTTTGTGCGTAGGTAAGCGTAAACGCATCCAAACATGAACATATGTGAAACACCCGCAGCGGTAATCATCCAAATGATTTCCTTAAAATGCAAATAAAACTATTTCAAAGCAAACGGCGCCGGCGTGCTGAATAAAAGGTTTGTCGGCGTGCGTGTAGCATGCAGAATGTCTGGAATGCCCCGTGCACTTCTCAGAACACGACTGGCCCTCCATACCTGCCCTTAGGTAGACGCGTTATGCACCATTAGCTTTTTCTTTAACTATATGATGTACCGCCTTTGATACTTTTATAATGACTGATGCTGCATCAGTTCTTGATATATCAACTCTTTACTTTATTATCACCCTTTTGTTCCATTGTCAAGTCCATTTATGCGAATACCAAGTGATTATTAAAATGTAAGTTGAGTTTTTTTTTTGAAAATTTTATGAAAAATATTCTGTATGTGTTCTTTTTATATTTTTGCGTTTCAATAACCGTGGGAATGTGATACGAATGTAAGATGATGTTGTGTATTGTTATAACTGAGATGCTCCTGTATTATGAGCTTCAACACAGCGTGGCAATAACAGACACGTGTGAAACATGCAGAGACGTTCATTGACCTCCGATATCCTAAAATATAGGATCAAAATTCAGGACTGATAATATTATAATGTTGTTTAACGACGTTTCTTTCAAGTCATCTCTTTATACTCGTAATTGTTATGCTCAAGTTTATTTATACCTTCTATTACTTTTACTCAGTTTATACCCAACATGTTATTGTTATGAAAAGTATCTATGAAGCTTATGGATTGTTAAGATTTGAAGTGGAAGATTATAGATTACATAAAACTGGAAACAATCTTTCTTGAAACTAAAGGCATTGTATTCTGCTCAGAAGTCGAAGACACTAAGTACAAATTGTTTGGTTTCTTCAAATGGTCAAGAAAAACAAAAGAGGTCGCTTTAAGTTATTCCACTTTCGAGGTATAGTTTATTTACTTCTGCTTGAGTTATGAATTGATTAGCTCTCTTTAAATGGAAATCAGCATCTTTACGAGATCATAAATTGAGGCTTAACAAGCGCAAAGTTAACGGAATTATTATAAAGTTTACAAATGTAGAATGCTCAACATCAAGTCCAATTTCGGATAACGGAGTTTTACAAATAGTTTTAAAATAATTTAGTTGACTGTTGGAAGTTGTTCGTTCACCGTAAAACGTCAAGGATCACATGACCGTGTTAGTTCGCGTCGTGGCGTCGTTGTCGCGGCGCGGGCATATAGCCTTGTCTTGATCCACAACCGGTCGCTAGATCAATTGAGCCGATTGATTGTTACCGTCCACAAATTATACTAGATCATCTGATGTCACGTCCCTCTTACGAACTGCATGCTTTAATGGGCGCATTTAGGTCAATCATTTAGCAAATTACATCCTTCGTTAGTTCTCATTTGATATTCCACTAGATCAAAATTCAACGAACCACGAACTCGCGATAGCTGTTTATTGTCAGAAATAGCGTTATAAATCTAAATTTTACTATAGTGCCCGTATGACAAACGGTATTTTTATTAGGATGTGTGCCATGAAAACAACTGCAATGACAGGAAACGCTCGGACAATTGGGATTTTATTGTAACGCGAGGTGAATACAGCCAGGTAGACCCATTGAAAACCATGAATAGTATCAATTGAAGAGCTTCGCCTTTTATTGCGATTATGTTCAAAATGAACTCAAGTGCACATGATATAGCAAAGTAATATTACCTACATAGACGTAATTAAAGTTTCTTCTGTTACTGCAAAAACGGGGAAAAACAATGGCCAAGCACATGTTGTCTTGAGAAAGAATTAAAACTAAGAAAATAGTGTATTGACATCGATTAAATGGAACCATTGATTTATCCAATGGAGAACAATGGAACATTTTATTGCTTATTGGAAATGGAACTGATTGACGTAGAAGTTTTTACAATGCTTAACATACTAGGCGTCCAGACTGGTTTAAGACTTCCACCGATGAATCATCTGGGTCAGGAAGCCGAGACCGTAAAAAGAAAAGGCAACATACAATTTTAATTAGGAGTTCCTTTGAAATAAGGTTTAACTCCATCAATCATGAGGATATGATAATGGTGAGTGTAGACACTCGTTCTGGCACGTATTCTCGACGAAGGTCAGCTTTTATTACGTTAGCACTTGTAATAACTATCTTTATGTCGTCAGATAGGTCTACACTTCACACATTTCTAATATTATTATTATGAGGACATTCTGTTGGAATAGGTTCACAAAGTTTATTGCCAGTGTTGCCCCTTATTATCAACTTTGTTCATGAAAGGTCCTTCTGTTTGATTCGGTTGCGTTACGTCAACTTGAAGCTGAATACAGTAACTTCGTTCAAAAGTTTTTTTCTGTTTTGGTCAGACGCACGACGTGCAATGAATAGGTTAGCATTGTGAGTGAAAGCTCCGATGCTGCAATTTCTTCGTACTCATTATGTTATTTCCAGTTTAATGTCACCTGGTCTCTAAGTACTTGTTAGTTTTAAACATTGATTATATTCAATACATAAGGCATTAGTTGTTGAGGTTGAAAGTCATCGTTAAGTCACTTAAATGTTTAACAAGCAACTTTTATCATGGAACACCTTGGCGCATACAAGGCTTGATTATACATATATTTATTTTGTATGTTTTGAGTGATGACATTATGGCTAACTGCTAAAGGTTGGCTTATCTTCGCCGATTAAAATAGTTTTGTTTCATGGAAACGATGAATCAAGCACTATCTTTATGTATACAGCCAAAAACAGCGCCGTTGGCAACTAAATATTGAAATGTTGATGAATATTTATGGATTTCACAATTTTGTACAGAGAATTACCTACTGCACAACAAATACCAAGCCTGATAAGGCGCTTCAACTCAAGGAGAATTACTAAAGTTGTAAGTAATGTCATGCGTCAGCGTAAGAAATGAAGACGAATGCTCACAAGTTTCACAACACAAAGAAACTGTAAACTTATTGTCTTCAGAGGCAACCGCCGTTGTTGTAGCACGAAACGGAACACCAGGGGGCACGAACAGTATACACAAGTCACAGAAACACTGAACACGATAGGAAACTGACACGTGATATACCAAAATTGACACATTAATAATTATATGATCAATGATGAGCGCAGTGCGTAGGGTGCGCAGCCGCGCAGGCGGCGGAGGCAGCGCCGCGCGCCGCGCCTCGCCTCCGAGCCTCCGACTCGCCTGTATGTACACACCGCCCTCGCCTCGGTAAATTCTTTGCATAAATAAACGAGAAAGCATAAGCTAACCCACTAAACTATCGCTTCGATTGCACTCACTTCGCGAAACAAGATGCACTGCTTCCAAAACAACTTAAAAGTACCTTACCTTTTACACTGCGCAGTAATGATGTTCTATCACGATCGATGAAGGAAAAACAAGCGAAAACCAGGCACAGTCACGTTCGTGCGGATACGTCGAGAGCAATGGCGCCGCGCCGCCGGTTCGTTCGTCGTTTGTTGAGTAGAGCGCAGACTAGGAAGGCAAGCCTTGTTTGAACAGTGACGTGAGCCCAGATGTCCTCCTACCTTCTCTGCGCCGCGCGATTCACCTCTGCCCAGAAAGAGACGTCACTATTCTTATCAACCTCGTCTTTTACCTGTGGTGCAGCAACCTACATCACACCGTTGCGTCGAATAAATTGAACAATGTCAAGTCTGATATTTGCTCGGTTGTCTCGAAATTTATGCAAAAAATGCAATCTGCTCAAACTTAGTTTACGGTACACCTTCACATATCACCGTTCTTATACTGTAAACAAATTAAACCTTGTTTGTTCGTTTGACTTTGTTTCAATTAGAACGAAACGTGCCAGACGCTGAAAATGAGTGTGATTTAGGTATATTGTAATAAAATTATTTTGACAATTTTAACGAAACAATGTTTTGACATAATAAAACTATGAAACCTTTTAGGTAATTCTTCCAGAAACGAAAAACAGCATGATAAATACATAGAAAGTCGGAACCAAAGAACCCATAAAAATGATTTCTATAGAAAAGTTTATGGAGTGCTGCCATCTTGCGGAATATTGAATGTTCTTTATCAATTGCACTCTACTGCCGAGAATGTACCGACTTGGTGTTTCGCTGATTATTCCTCGAGTTTGTGCTTCAACAAAAGATGGGTAGATGGCGCTAACAAACATCGTTAGGTATTTCGTAATTTTAAAATGCTTATTTTTTATAGATGCTTAAATAAATACGTTGGACAAAATCTATTTTTGAATCACCTCTCTAAGTAAATAACACACTGATTAACCCGGTATTGCACTGCATGCACCCAAAAGGCTCAATTGAAAATATTTTCCAAATATCACTTGGAAATTCGAATGGTGTCGAAGATTTATAAAACAAATTTATTCGAATTTGGAGCGATCAGTTGAGAGAGAGGTTCGAATTCAAAATCCATTATTTATTTTCGTATACAGAAGTACTTACATCAGTGAAGTTTTTCGCATTTTCCTTTTATTAGAAATGTGAGTTGAGGAACATATTTGAAAGCTTAATGGTACCTACCATTATGCTTCAAAATATTTTCCTGAACTTTAACCTAAAAAGATAAAGTACACAACAGACACACGCTACAGAATTGCGCGTAGGCCGCGCCGCTGCGCTGTAACAGCTTTACGCAAATCAAATTATATCATACTTAATTGACATAGTATGTTACAGAAAGTTGTTTGAAACCTCTAACTCCTGTTCTAACTAGGTGTTCCTGTATGTCAGGAGTCAATAAAGATTTACACACGACGGATACCGTAGTTATAGCGCTTACTCTACCAATAAAATATATTTGTAGACATCTGATAAAGCGGAAGTTTTTGTTGTATGAGTAAATTACGCAACTGCTATTCAGTCCTCAACCCTTGTTTAATGAGCGCGTAACCCTAGTAACCAGATATCTGGCACATCTGGGGGTTAGTTTGACCAACTTCGGAACATTCGCATTCAAATCTCAGTCTCAATTATTTGCAATATTTCGATGTTTTTGATAAAATTGACCGCGAAGAACCACCAAGAAAAAGAACATGTTATCAAAATCGTTTCGATCCTTTTAGCTACTTTACAAGACACAGACTTTCGAATGAAATTTAGACTCAGTAAATATATTCACAGAAAATTGTTGAGTTAGTAAGAAGTCAAATCGAACTGCAAGCTCGTGGTGGCGGGCTGGCTGTAGAACTTCAGTTTGTACTGCCCTCAGGATGTGGGCTAGGCAGGAAGTTCAAGATGTCGCATCAGACATTCATGGAGTTAGCCAACGGTCCATTACGAATGTATGCCCAAAAATGGGTCTCTCTTTGGCAAATGAAGCGGCACAATTTCTACGCATGCCTGGGACGACTCTTGAAGAGCAATAACAAGTAGTTTTTGGATTTAGCAACAATTGTTGTATACATTTTAAATTAAAAAAGTTGGTTTGCGATTCCTAATTAAAGAGAAGAAGAGACATAGTAGCACACTGGAGGGGCAGCACACATGATGCCACTGGAGGGGCAGCACACATGATGCAAGGATTTTTAGAGAAAGCTAAATACAACAAAGATTTGAAAGTGGGGGCGTCAGTGGCCGGCTAGGAGATTCAGGTTATGGATTAACGAATTATTTGTTTACACCTATCTAGAATCCCCGCAGCGCGAAGGAGCAATCATAGAATAGGTTAAATATGTTGACTGGAAACACAATTTAAAGTTGTTTTGGAGTTTGGAAACAGAGGTTCCAATGCCTACTAAATAGTTTTAGTGTGTCACTAGAAAATTTAAAATTTTACTTATAGTATCGCTTGCTGTATTGCAAAATATTGCCATAAACACAGATGAAGACATTGATTTTCTCGAAATCGGCATAACAGAGAATAATAAATTGTAACCACCAAATGCTACGGGAAGGTACCCAATCAGGGCAAGAAACAAGAAAATTAAGAAACACTATTTTAGCAAAATAAAAAGTATTGGTTAGGTTAGTTTTGATTCTAGCAGTAACATATCCAATATTTTTTTAATTCTCAGCTGGGTTTCTTCTGTCTCTAAAATAATTCGTTTTATTTTTAAATTGTGTTCTTCCTTAATACAAATATGTGCTTCTGACATGTTTTTCATTTTCACATCATGTCCTTCCTATAAACTAATACACATCATCATACATCCTTTACATAATATTTGATTTCCACGCGGAAGACGTTGCGGGCAGAAGCTAGTCAGCTAGTCGAAAAAAAATTAGCAGTTTACTTCTTGTTTTATTTTATGCAAATTTTCTTTCACTTCATCAAATCGTAGTTTCTGTTTTGTTTGTTGAGGTTTAAGCAAGTTTTTACCTTTATGACAAAGACAACGATAGGTCAGTATTTCAAGATTGTCATTGTTACAAAAATATAGGATGCCCTCACCGCTTTGCTGTCACTGTCAAAGACATTGGAATCGGTTTCAAATTCTATGGAATTATGTAAGGAGGTTTGGGCCCTCCACCAGTACGTTGTAACGATGTTTTTACGTGTGACATATGTTTTTAGCATCCTGTTACCGCCATATACAGCACTATAAATATACATACATTGAAGTATATATTTTCTAGAATGTGGCGATAGTAGGTATGTGTACGTAACGGACGCCATTTTGAAACATAATCTATGTTCGTCTAATCCGTTACCGCGAAGCCGAAGGCATCTCTTTAGAGCTATTACCGCTAATTTATCTGGATTACGGTATAAATCCGGGTTTCTAGGTCTATGTATCACACTAAGGTCTAAGGATTTGAAGTGCTGTGAAAGAAATAGGAACAGTTTATCTGTGAAACCACGCTGGCTTGCCGCGTGGCGAACCTACACATCAAGGACATGCAAGGCCCTAGCAGCTGGAAGGCAACTTCTGGCTTTTAGAAAGGTAAGGCGCTGCATCCTAAATCCTTCTCTTATTCCTGTTTCTCCATACCATAGTAGCCTCTTTCAAAAGCAATGTATGCTGCCACATAAAGTTTATTACAGTCCACAAAACAGCCGATTCACATTGCAAGGCTTTGAATCACCGCTCCAGGCTTCTAGAAGCCTGGAAAGAGCTGCTTAGATAGTTCTATCCCGCATCCCTCATGTTAGCGTTTAAAGGTTTTCCAAAAAGCTCGCGGCGGTAACATTTGGTCCTTCGAGCCGGATTTATTTTCTAATTATAACCCATAGTAGACGATCTTCATTTCATTTCCTAGGGAAACCCGCAATATGATCTGAATTCGTTCAGATTCAACTAAGCAAAGTTCCTAAGCATTCCTCTATAAAAACCGGTTTAAAATTATCAGTTTTCTACATTATTCTACATTAGCGGCTATTGTTACCGCGCGCATTATATGTAGTTATTGAATATAGGTTGTTTACGCTAGTTTGAGAGCTCACTCAGTGCATTCCGATCTATTCGCTTGAACAGGTTCGATACGTATCTACCTATTTCATTGTAATAAATCAAGATGCCTCGAACTGCATCAGCTGCAGGTCGAGGTATCGCTACAGCTAAGTTTAAAAAGACTGATGAATACACCTCATTGCATTTAAGTTCAGAACTTATTCTTCTACATAGAAGCAAAACGAAATTCCCTTTTGGAATCAACTCAAATTGTGTTCGTCAGGTCGAAAAGGGCCCAAACTGACAGCGAGATGCTGGAGAGTTTTCTGGATTCAGTCACGACTATTAATGAAACTCGAACTGAATTTAGGGATCTCGTCCACGAGCACAATAAGCTACTTTTAGAAGTTGATCCATCTGCGAAGCCTAACTATCAATCGTTGATTTACTTTAATGATCTTTTTAGTCGTATCAATCGTGTGTTGAAGCAGGTTGAGCTGTGCCCTCGAGGGTGAACGTCGACGCTACTGACCAGTCATTATGACTAAACGGCCTACTTTAACGACAATATAAATTGTGTCATTTGACGGTGACATTCGCAATTAGCCCTTATTTTATGCATGCTGTAAGTCTATAATACACGAAAATCCATCGATGACAGACGCTGAGACACTTTACTATTTGATAGGAAAGCTTTCCACTAAAGCACAAGCGGTATTTTCAGGCATCGCACCGAGTCCTGAAAACTATCAAATAATCGTAGTGTCTCGTGGAGAGATATCAAGATAAACGCACACTTGCTTCTACGTTTAGAGATCAGATGATTAATCTTAAAATAAATGGCCCTGCTTTGGCATCTAATATGCAAGCATTTATGGATCAGTATGTCACTGCCGCAAACGCAATCAAAATTCTTGGAATAAATCACTTGACATATTTTGTACTCTTATTTTTGCACATAGCACTCGAAAAGTTGGACGGAGAAACGATACGCGCTTTCGAGTCACAATATCGTGAAGTTTCGTTACCGACTTTTAGTAAGCTGACCAAATTGATTAGGATTGAACATGGGATTTATCAAAACACACTGCCTAGCACAGATGTCGTTTCCACGCGTAGTTCTGTTAAATCTCGCAATAATCCAATCCCGCAGAGTTAGCCACCGCGATTGCATAAAAATGCCTCTGTGACATTATTGTGCATAATCAAGTTCATTGAATTCAAAATTCATTGAGATGACGCCATCCGCACTTTTCAAATGCGTGAAAGATAAAGGTGCATGTATTAATTTGAGTTTGAGCATTAAACCTATGTCCAGCGATTGTAATTCAACGGTCAAATGCCACAATTGTCATAAAAAAACACCACTCTTTGTTGCATTTCAATAGGGTTCCGAATCAAACCGCCTCACAATCTCATAACAGTGGATCGGCGCCGGTGTCCAGATCCGAACCGCAGCCGTCGTCGTTGCAGTCCACACCGCTAATCAATGCACTCGTATCGGCGCCGGCGCCTACTGCGAGCGAGCCGAGAGTGTCGTCCTTGCACACATCCATTGCTGCGCCAATGCAGTTTATTGCTAATGACGGCGACCGCGCCGCGCGATGTATTCATCCCACAACGATATTGCTGTCGACCGCTCAAGTTGTTATCTGCGATCGAATACGACAGGAGCTTATTGTAAAATGCCTTTTGCCAGATTCTTCTTCGAAGACTTCGAGCAATTTTATAAGTACAGAATGCTGTAACCGGTTAGGTTTACATCATAATAAAAATACGCAAATGATGGTTCGAGGTTTTGGTGGTTCAAAAAAGCCTATATCAAAGGTTCAACTGACTTTAAAATATTTTCTCGCTTTGACAAAAACGTTTCTTTCGATGTATCGGGTTTGTCGCAGATCGCATCACGAATGTCCTGCCCACAGTTCCCGTGGACGAGGCTGCCTTTACCCACATAGTACCATTGCCGCTCGCGGACGTTCGCCATTCGCACCACTGCTGTTGATGTTCTGCTAGAGGCATCCATCAATTTTATTTATTTATATATAATTATTTAAATGCGCTCAGTTCGATCTCGTGAAGTGGACAAGTAACTCGGATGCTGTCCTTCGCGCTATTCCCGCCTCGCATCGAGCTTCATCAGATCTCGAGATTGATAAAGATGTACCTGACAAAGTTTTAGGTTATTTTTACAAATCCGATAACGTTTTCAAAATCAAGGTCGCGAAGTCAGACTCAAGCTGTACAAAGCGCAGTATCTTGTCCATCGTAGCGTGCTTATGGGACAATCTATGGCTGGTAGCCCGTCATTTCAATTGCTCGCTTAGAATTGTGTGCTACACTTTTGTTATCTACGCTTATGCGTAATGAGCTGAACAATATTGAACCAAGGTAAGTACAAAATTTCGAATTTCTTTGCGACTACCGACTCGAATGTCGTTCTTTATTGGATTAATTCTTCTCCGCACCGCTGGCAAACTTTTGTGGCAAATTGATTCGCAAAGGTTGTCGATAGCATTTTCTGTTTCTATCACATGGCAGGCATGGAACACCCTGTTGATTGTTTACGGCGAGGTTTATCAGCCGCGCTGCTTGGCAATCACCCTCTATGGTTTACCGGACCTCCATGGGCATCTAGGCATTCATCAGAGTGGCTTATTTCTGAATTTGACTTTAGTGAGGTGCCGGAACTGAAGCCCTGGCGCAAGCTATAACAGTGGGTGGACCAAAATCGCCTGTTTGTGAGCTCGCTCAACGTGTTTCTTCATGGTCGAAGTTACTCCGCATAATTGTTTATATGTACCGCTTTTCAACACTTTTACCGCGCAGGTCTTACATGAACAAATCTGATTTAGATTTCAACGAATTTTTTTTTTTTTTGGAATAGCATTTCGCAGGTCAACCTATGAGGTTCTCGTCTGCTTAAACGGATTTGCCTGTGGTTGCCCTAATAAATTAAGGCCTCCAGCCAGGACTTAAACTTAAATACTAACTAAAAATTAAGCGACTACACGCTAAGGGCACCCCCTGTGGGGTACGGACCTCGGCTTAGGGCGTCGCTGGAAGAGGGCAGCAAGGGACTAGCTGGATCAGGATTTGAGTGATTTTGGGACGAATTTAAAGCTACAGGCTCAGTGGCGCGGGCTGGCTCGAGCAAGGATCGGTAAGGGTTCAGCGAAATTACAAGAAGTTTACTCTAGAGAGACTTAAACCATTAATAGACGCGCACGGTGTTATCCGTCGGCGGTCGGTTGACTTACGTAGGAATCAATTACGCACAGAAACACCCTTATGTGTTACCCAGGCATGATCACGTGAATTATGTCTTAATCGAAATTTTTACCTCATCGTAAGCATTTACACGCCGGCCCCGAATTGCTGATGTCCTTACTTTGGAATCAGTATTGGATACTGGCAGCGCGACGCGTTTTTCGTCATCGTATTCACAAGTGCAATACGTGCTTCAGAGCAAAACCACGTCCTACTTTTCCAAGCATGTCAGACCTGCTCGAGTTCCGCGTCACCCAAGTTGAAAAGCCATTCACTCATACTGGATGTGATTATGCTGGCACTTTCCAGTATACACCGGTTCGTGGAAGAACTTTACGGAACAATCAGGCAGTAGCACAAAAAGGATAAAATATGCAACAATTGTGTTCAAAGTGTACCCTCAATTCATTTATAATTCTCGTCAACCAACCCATAATCGAAGAACCTATAAAACTTTAATACAAAACTGCATAACTATCAGTGCTAAGCACATACATAAATAAAGGCAGAAAGCTGTTTGAAAGGAATCTCTTTGATTACGTCGCCGATGCCGGCTAGTGTGAAGCTACATTTAATCGATAGCGAGGTAATAACGATTTATCAATGTGCTCGATGTTGGATCGTGAAAGTCAAAATCGATTAGCAGCCTTCTGATTGAATGTTTAGCAAATAGAAAGTGCTGTTTTGATTTTTTGACGTGTAATGTTTGTGATGGTTTCGATTTGGTCAATAAACTTTAGAGTGTGGATTTCCTGTCGTTTGAATATGTTATTGGTTTAGTCATGTTGATTTTGCTCCAAAATTTATACGATCAGAGTTCTATAATATTAGGAGTGGATTTGTGTTTTAATTGTCATCATTTTCTCATTTTTACATAACATAACATCACGCCTTGTTTCCCCGAAGGGTTGGGCAGAGGTGTACCTATAGTACACCCACATTGCGCCAGTTATGTTTCTGTCTCATGTAATAGAGGCGAGCCTATTGCCATCTACAAATTCAGACTCCGGGCTGCTACTGAGAAATTCCGGATAGAAAAACCCAATAACACGTTGCCCGACCTGGTAATCGAACCCAGGCCCTCATGCTCAGCAGTAGCGATTGCGACCACTAGACCAACGAGGTAGTTTATTCATTAGGTAAAAATAATACTAAAACTCCTAGAATACGTGGTCCAAAAATGCATAGTTTCGGAGATATCAGAATTAAATTAGGTCAAAATTGTCACCAGTATGACGAATCTTTACTTTTGCGAGGTTGCCAATTTTGTTTTCTTACCGTACAAAATAGACCCTCGATGTGTCTAGGTATCTAAGTTTCAATGATAAATACGAGTAATTAATATTTATTAAAACCAATCATTCATAATTAAAGCTAAGAAAATGCAACGTTGTGATATTTCACGTAATAATAATCGTGACTTTTTCGAATTATTTTGTATGAGAAATGAAAAAAAAAGGATGATTGAAACATAATTCATATGCATGTTGATTCTTTGATATGGTCTCAATCATACCATAGAGTTGGGGATATAAAAAAAACAGGTTGTATATATTTCGCCATAACTTAACCGTACCATGCACTATACACTTATCTTTATAATTGACATCAAGGAACCACTTTCGCTGGCTTTACTAATGGAATTTTAGAACATATCGACAGGCAGGACATTTACCAGCGATAAATCCCAGTCGAGAATCAGTGTCCACTTTCGAATACTCAGTAGTCTTTATATTATTCATTTAGGATGTAATAAATTGCTAGGGAAGTATTGAATCCATAGATCACGGGTCTGAGGTGCTTTACAACGACCGCGGGTAAAATATTAGATTTCTTCAGCGACAAAGAGTTATGAATTGTGTTTATGTGGAGTGAGTGTCTTCAAGGTAAAAAGTATTGGTTTTTGTAAGAAGAATAAATCTGACACAGTATTCCATTCTTTTAACTGGAATTATAAAAAGCAGCCAGGCTTTGGCTAGTGGTCTAATCTTAGGTTTTAAATCACGTTTCTTGAGCTCAAGGTTGCTGAATCACCTGTGATCAATATCCTTTTAAATGTCGTTCGGACTAAATCGACAATGACTTTTGGTGAAACAAAACTTTGTTAGAAACCTGTCGTTCACGGTGTAACATCAACGCTCAGCCCATTTCTGCGACGAATTAAAAGTTGAAAGCTTTTTATATTTGTTAAATTCAAGTACAACAAGTGGGTTAAAAGTTAAATATCCACTCAATCATACCGTCTTATCTTTTGCTATTTTCTAAACATGTGTAAATACTTAAAAGTTATTTGTATAGTCAAACATTTTAAACTTGGACGCGTGAAGAAGTGGCTCTTAAGGCAGCAGTTTTTAGACACAGCCGTTTTTATCTTGTTGTCGTTTATTAATTATTTACAGCCCGAACAAGGTGTTAGTAACCTGAACGGTGGATGACACTGCTTGTTTCTTGAAAATGTATTACATTAACGGAAACTTCAAGGTTTTGAAAGGTTACAAAGTCATTTTGAGTGAGTATAATCGTAATGGTTTGAAGGTTACATTTAATATATTCAATGTGCACGTGCTGAACTGTGTCGTTTGCTGTGTGATCCCATTAAAGTAAAAAGCCATTTTATAGCCACGTGGTTGTCGCAACAATATACCAAACAATAATGATATAATTACATCCGTCAACAATCGCCCTTCAAATAACAGTTCTTTATTTCGATCACCAAACTACTATGCCAAACGTGGCAAATACGATTATAAGCTCTAACGATCCTTCACTATTTTACTGAATTAACAAGCTAGTATTTGCCAGAAAAATTGTATTAGCTATTTATAAATGATACTATCATTATTTCAACTAGTATTTTTTGCGCAGCTTGCTGTCCGCTCCTGAGTTTCATCGCTCGATGTGGTCAACTTCAAAGCTTGCCGCGACTCCGCGAGCTTTCACCGACGATAGTTGCGGCTTATTATTTTACCAGCAACAGCTGAGCTGTCACGATATTGTACGCCGAACAGCACTTAATTAAGCGAAAAGTGCACTTCTGCTAACTATTTTATGTCCATGTAATATGAGGCAGTTCTGTGAGTGACTGATTCACTGACTGACAGATATTGCACAACCTTAAAAGCCACACACTGAAGATAGAAACATAGGTACTGTAACATTGCATGCTCATGTTGAGGGGATAAAATGTGCACTAAAAATGTTTCTTAACGGGCGAGTGAGTTTAATTCCATGAACGTGTTTTGGTCTTTGTTTTCGTGTGAACGTGTTTCTAGAATATCTTATAAAGAGAAGAATTAAATTGAATTAGAACTGACTTTTTGTATAAAATTTTCAGCAAGACCGCCGTTCTGTCTGGCTGCTCTGTACAATGGTTGATTGATTGAAATAACTATCTCAAATGGACGTTAGAATTCAGATGTTCTAATTCTAAACGTAAGATTTAACAGAATTGTTTTCGAATATACAATGGGTGTTAAAATGTTTTCTATTTAATTTATGTTGGATTTAACCATTAGTTTGAGAGGCATATAATTATTTAAGGTGAGGTTCGTAGTATTACAGTCTGTTATCTCCCTCAAAATGATGTCTAGGCTATCCTCGTCATGACCTCGCATGGTTTTGAGTAATAAGATTTCGGTGTTATTAAAACATGGCCTTTTATTTCGTTAATATTCACCATATTTTTCTAAAGGAAACAAAATTAAAAAATTCACCTCTATATAGAGGTGAATTTTTTAATTTTTACTAAAGCGTTTTTAAATGTACCTAACAATAATTTAACTTGACGATTTGGGTTCGACGTCATTATGATATAATAATGGTCAATGGTGGTTAGCCTCAATTTGTGTAGTTTCCTGTCAAAGGACATCAAAATGGCCATTACATAGTCAACGCTTTACCCGTTTTGACGAGACGGCGTAAATTTATTACCGTTACTTTTGCGGAAGCACGAATATGTTATTACGATAATAAGTAACATAACATAAACTCACTCTTTCTTCCCATTGGGGTACGCAGAGAACACAGAACGCCACCTGCTACGATACTTACATACCTTTACATACTCTTCTTTCGCCTCTGGTCATCCACGCGCGCCGGTTGCGAGTGCTACGCAACTGACCTTTCTGAAGAACATCACCAATAAGGTCAAGAAGATATGTAGTGATTATAAATACTTGTGTATCGTATCTTATTGACTAGTAGGTATTCTGATCGGGATGGACCAGTCTGTTTCGTATTTTGAGGGTTCTGGTGACTTATCAGTAGAGATCGGATATTCGAGTATCCGTATTCGAGGGTTCTTTTGTATCGAAAAAATCACGTGGGATCGACAAATTCAGGTTTCTGACAATAGAAACGGATGTATACTTACTTACTTTTAAATGTTGGGTAATATGGAATGCACATTGGTATCAATCGTGCAAAATCCCGCAATTCCAGAATCGACAAATTGAGGATTTTTTTCTGACTATAGTCAGACAAAAACCATTTTTTTTCGATTCTGCACTCACACACACATATTTTCACATACACATATTTGCTGGATCGGGGGTTAGACATTAACTTTAAATAAATATGCATATGAAAAGATATGCGATTTCATACTATTCACTCCACTAGTTATTCGTTCCCGGTGTTACTGGCATTCCGGGTTTTAAAAAAAAGCGTCCATAGTTTCAGAGGAAAAATAAACTTTTGGTAAATATGCATTGGAATATCCGATCTCTGCTTATCAGTGATTATCATTTCAATGACATTATCAAAGTCAAAGCATTTATTTCAAATAGGCCCATAAAAAGGCACTTATGAACGTCAACATTTACATTTAAAATAGAACTGATTTTAGGCGCCACTTCCAAAAGGTAGTTCCGTATGGAGAAAAAGGGGCAAGGATCTCTCTTTTAAAATGTTTTACAATAGTATGTATACATTAACTATAGTTTTGAATGTGAAGACGATGCATCAAGAATAAAAATACTATACCATAATTGGTATAAGAATTAAAACTATAGCAAAGGTAGATAAATTAATCACGCGATAGTTACATTGTGCTCACATATTTACAAACATTGTAAAATAAATGATTTTCCTAAAATATTAACTAGGAATAAGTCAGTGTGTTTGTGTGAGTAAAGTAAAAATGACAAATTGTACAATACAATAAGCAACTACATAGTATGATTTTGACTAGCCTCTAGATTGTCCTATGGAGCTGGACCAGCATGTTTCCAAGCATTCTTATCTAGGATATAATCCACTAATTTGTAATATACTTGTTTACAAAGTGTTTTTTAACATGAGTTTTAAACTTTCTTTCATTTAATTGCAATATATCACAAGGTATTTTGTTGTAACATTTAACACAGTACCCCATAAAAGATGTATGTACTTTAGATAGTCTGAAAAATGGTTGATCTACTCTACTATCACTTATTTTAATAGATTTTTTGTAACATACATAATATTTTCATAAATGAACTGGCAAGGCACCGTCATTATATTAATCTTCTTAAATAGTTCCCTAAGAGATTTGCGGCGACGTAGATTGTAAATGGCTCTGACAGCTCTATTTAGCAAAATAAAAATGGATTCAATGTCCGCAGCCCGACCCCACAGTGAAATGTCGTATGACATAATGCTGCGGAAGTAGCTAAAATAAACCAAACGCGCAATCAATTACTCTCATGGCAAATAGTCTGAACTGCTAGGGTTTCCGTTTCCGAGGAAATTCCCTTTGTTTTTAGCATTTTAACTGTATTTTTTGATACGGTATAATAATTTATGACTAAACAGTCTGTGCATATGTGATGCATCAGAATGTAAGCTGGCTCAAACGAGTCTGAGGAAGTAGCGACGTTCCGGATGCGTTCATGAAGACGTTCACGTACTATCTAACAACTTTTTCTATGTGACGACCGTATAAGTATATATATATATGTCAGAGATGGTTAACAATTACAAGTGATTTTTATTATTAACTATTGTCTAATAAATCGGCACATAATTTATTAAGTGCTCTGTGTACGCACTAATTGATTCTTGGCAACTTATTTCAATAATTGTTACCGATTGTTTTGTTCAAAACCATTGATGACAATGTTACTTTAATTTTATAGTCATTTACTTTGTGAATTTACCATTGTTTGTTTACGACACTTATTCTTGTATTATTTGATTACTTTATAATGTAAGTCTTGTAAGATTTAGCACCATTTTAGTGTTTTGTATCAAGTAAACACGTGACGTACTTCCGTGCGTCATCGGACAGAGTTGTCGTGGAGGGGCATCGTCTTATAAAATAGCGTGCCCTCTGTGTGCGAGTCGATACAGTCCGGTTAAGTAATCACGACATCTCTACGAGATGCCATACACAAAAAAAAAAGTGCGAGTCAGTCGATCTTCGCATTCGACTCAATAAAGAGCTCCCCTGCTCCAGACAAAACTGTCGGTTTACCTGGTACAGCGCTGCTGTATATTGACAAAGCTGTATTGGCTTGCTGATAGTGAGCGATACACTTTGTCGTTGGGTGGCTTGGCCACTATACGAACTGAGACCTGGAAAAGTCTGTTCGGTTAATTGTATTGTTTTAATTTGTATTAGCGTAATTAAAAAAACACTGATTGTTTATACGGTATTGTTTCGCCAGTTATGTTTAAGTCCCATGTAATAGGGGGCGAGCCTATTGCCATCAACCGGGCACAAATCCAGACTTCGGGCTGCTACTGAGAAATTCCAGATAAAAAAAAACACAATAACACGTTGCCCGACCTGGGTATCGAACTCAAGACTTCATGCTTAACAGTAGCGATTGCGAACACTAGATCAACGAGGCAGAATATTCCAAATGGGTGAAAATCCATTACTATTATTGAGGCTAGGGCACTATGTCAGCAAGCTGATATGGTAGCCTTGCAGGAGACGTGGTTGCTGCCGCATGAGCTGCCACTGCTGAGCACAATCGACGACTGCTTACAATTTTTGTCACTAACACACAATATTTTTTTTTTGTGATACAATATTATAATAATGTTACTTATAATTGAGATTCTCTGAAATAAAAATCAAAATCAAAATAAACATTTCGCTTGAACTAATATCGACAACTTTCCAATTCTCACTAACTTACTCATTAATTCAGGAAATTTTGCGTTGTCAAATTTGTTCTATACTACAATCCACATCCAGTCATTTGTTAGTCAACACAACAAGCTCATACTGACGACACACATCTGCCAATTGTGACCAGCCCATAGATAACAGTTCCCTGTAATTATGTGAGTCAAGTTCGTGATAAGGTCTTGATAACAACTCTTCAGTTTAATGCTTTACTGATCTTTTTTTTTCCTGCCAATTGACTTATGTTGGAGTTTTTTTTTTTTGTGGGGCTTGATACTGTCGGAGATCAGCGGGGTACTATCGTAAAACACTATCAGTAGCAATCGCTTTCATTTGGACAGTTCAACAACACTCATTGTGTCATTTCATAAATATAAAGCAATGGATTATCAATATCCTTCAAAATGATTCAGAGTGTGATTCCTAGTGTGTAACGCAATAACCTTTTTTTTGGGTTGGAAATCATTAAATTACCACTCCTGCTCTGGGTGGAGCGGGAGGGCGTGTCAGACTTTTACTGACTAAAACCCACCCGTGTTCCTTCAGTTGCCTGTGTCAGGGTCACGTTATCTCTTTCGAACAGCCCGCGACCCTGGCAGTCGCAATAAGGGTGCTGTAATTATAAATGCCATTTTAGAAATAAGAGTCTTTAAATTTTCAGTAGACTTTGAAGATCATAATTATAAGGCAGTTGCTGCGTGTCTTTGAAGCCTGAAAAAGGTAGTTGCAATTTATTAGGTCCAGAGGCTGTTTCAAAATGCTTGGCAAGACTGGGATGACTTTCATAAGATTCAATCATTTTCACGACATACCCAATCTGCAAAAAAAAATACTCATTTATTCTGCGCGTCCGTTCACAAGCAACTTCAGCGACAACTTCACGAAAGTTTACGAACTTTACCGATAATGCTACTAACTAATCATTTGAAACAGTGCCCATTTCGCACTTTGTTCTTAAAGTAGCCTACAGCGATCACTGCGATTGCCTGTCACATCTGATCTGAGATTCGTAATAGGAAACAAACTCTTGGGGCTATAATTTTAACAAGACAACTCTCAAATGTAATTTAGTTTGTGTTGTAGTACCTACTTACTCACCTATCTAGGATTACACGTCTCTTTTTTTGGAGGAGAAAGCGAAAATTATGCAAGCTGTTTTAAACTTTAAATCGAGTGACCTTTGTACATAGTACTTTGTAGAATTAAATTGACGTAATGAAAGTGCACATTGAAACGAAAGCTGAGCTATAAAGTTTCAGTTGATGTAAAAAAGTGATTTTGCGTTACACAGTGGCCGGGTGGTTAATAGGCTCGTATATATATGTGCAATTAATGTGTTTTTGTGACGGGGGTACCTACAATATTGCTCACGATAAATAAAGGTGCATGGTCTCCATTAATTATGGAGTTGAAACTTGCTGGTATAAACGTCTTAAACATAATTGTACATCTTACATTCAAGCTAAGCTAATCTGTGTCTAAGCTTTTATTATATAGTATAATTTTACGTTATTTGTCTGCGTAGGAGTTTTTGCTCTCACTCGTCCACTAGCTTCTTACAGACCGACTTTCATCGTGGCCAATTAAGAGGCCCTGTTATAACTAGATTTTATATTAGACATTAAACCAAGGCACATAAACGATTTGTTTTATGTTTATGAGCTGTAGGTACTACATCTACATATATGTTAATTAAGCTGTTAATCGTACCCTGATATTATATTCATATTATAGAGAAACATGATTTTTTAAAGTAGCTTCAAATGTACATAATGTAATGACAAGCCCTGAAAGTCAGTTTCTATTTCAAATAGTCTTTCTAATTAGACTAGACTAGACTAGACCTTATGTACTGTTTCATAGTTTATTTTATAGTTGATTTAGTTATTTAAAACTTTTAGTACTCTGAATTTACGGATTATTAGTCGAAACGGGCGAATCGACACTTAATAGTTTTAATAAATGTTAAGAATAAAGTATAGAAATCTAATAGGTAAATCTAGTTTCTAGTGTACTTTTTTCGTAACGTTATTGCATAAAATTCAATATGTGCCAATTGTCTAGTACTGATGTATTTCTGGAGTTGTCGATACGCCCACAAATAAATTAATTACGTGCGAGTAGCCTACGGAAAACAAAAAAGTGTCTATTCGGCCGTTATAATAAGCCGAATTTTCTTGGCAATGGACGAGTGCACGTTGCCATTTTGCGGACCTACCTGAGTAATACGTTGAATGTGAAAATGAGACGTTTTTCAGATTCGGAATCAGGATAGTTTTGTAAATACATAATAATAATGTGTATTTTTTAGTCTATTAAAATATATTTTGCCTTTAATGAGGGTAATGGTGTATAGAATAGTTCACAGGGTCTAAGTTCTTAATTAGTTTTTAAATCGAGAGCTAATAGTGCGCTCGCGCCGGCGCCAGACCATGAATGCTAATCAGTACAGAGTACAATGAATGCCGCAGGTACAAGCGAGCTCAAAATACTTATTATTCAGATGATGTATTTTTTGTCCGTATCTTTTACTCACTTAGTTGGTATTACTTAAATGCATGACTGTAAAGTTGAAGTTAGCTAACATTGGTCCTGAGGTGCTAAATTTTATGTAAGGAACTATTTATTCGGGCATTTGTGGCATATTGTCAAAAGTTTTAAAAGTTTTAAATTGTTACAAACATTACTATTTTTCCCTTGAAAAATGAAATATTTTGATTTTGAGACTTTAACGAGTACGTAAAGTCTCAAAATCAAAATATTTCATTTCACAAATACCTACATGGGCACATATGACACGTCAGAAGCTAGGTGCACGGTTCCAATTGGTCGTTTCCTATGGAGAAGAGTTGGCAAGAATCTCCACGGTTACTCTTTTAAAAATTATTAACTTGTGCATCGTTTTCAAATTACATTGTTAATAGGTACGGAAGGACAGTGTAGTCCTGCAACAATTACCATATGCATAACAAATAGACAATGGTCAATAAATGTACAATCTACAAGGCCTAAAACGTTCTCACATTCACAAAATATAAAATAATAAAAATGAAACAAAATTTTAACCAATTTAAACCAAATGACATGTCTTAATACATAAACTTGTAAAAATTACATTGCTTTCTATGGATATACATGCCCACACCGGCACGGAAACTTGGCCACTTGTGAATTTGTTTTTTTTTTCATTTTAGTACATTTGTGACAATAAATTAAGGGACAATATTTTAAGAAACAGCTGCTTCTTAAAAAGCAGCTGTTTCTTTAAATTTCCAGGACAATAAATCGTTCGTCCCGGGCTGATGTGCATCTAACGCCTCCACTGCCTGGTCTAGGGGTCTAGTGGCCTGCCTCTTGATACCGTTCCAGTGCATATTGGCACGACAGCAAATACACGCTGTGTCAGCCCTTCGCCGATTAATGCTACGGCTTGTGCAACCTCTGCTGGTGTTAGCGGCATTTTTATTGGTTTTAAAGCAGCTTAAGTTGTTAAATTAAAACACAATCACAATTATTGAATATCCTAAAAGTAGACTTTTTACAACACACAAATTTAAAACTCTAACTTTATCGCTCAAATAACCCGATTCAACTAAAACTTAAAAATAACGTCATGATGGACTCAAAAAATAATAATTACCCTATTGAACTAAGGTTTAACATTTTATGACATACCTGAATAAGAAACATTCATTAGAAAAGCTTTTGCTATCGCGAGATAGAGCTTGGTCAAAATTTAAAGTCGCTGAGCAGTTGTTTATTTTACTTAAAAGTAAATAACATAGGTAGGTATAGTTATTCCAATATTCATCTAAAACAAAACAAAGAAATAAGATACTGAATATGTTCACTACTGCGCTGTACGTAGTCTACGGCGAGGCACGCGCGCATCTTGCATGTTTGGTAAATATCAAGTGAACTCAGTGACCCTCGCGCCTAGCGGAATACACGTGTATGCGTTTGCGCACAGTTCCTGTTACTACTTAATTGTTTACACTCATATTTGCAGAATAACTGGCACTTAACGATTTTTGTTGTAACGAGCTGGTGTGTGAAAATAACTGTGTTTTTATTGAACCTGTTATTCGTACCGTGAATTTGCGAATCTGCATTTCGATGTTAGGTTTTTGTATAAAAACATGTGAAATTATACTAAACCGGCCTCCCCTCCCGACCCTTGCTCGAGCTAGCACGCGCCGCTGAGCCTGCAGCTTTAAATTCGTCCCTAAATCACTCAAATCCTGATCCAGCTAGTCCCTTGCCGCCCTCTTCCAGCGACGCCCTAAGCCGAGGTTCGTACCCCACAGGCGGTGCCCTTAGCGTATGGTCGCTTAGTTTTTAGTTAGTATTTAAGTTTAAGTCCTGGCTGGAGGACTAATTTATTAAGGCAACGACAGGCAAGTCCGTTTAAGCAGACGACAACCTCATAGGTTGACCTGCGAGATGTCATTCCCAAAAAAATAAAACTATACCGGCCTGTACCTAACTGTCCCACTAGGGGGCCAAGGCTTCTTTCTATCCAGCTGTATTAAAAGTCATTAAAACCAAGATCGCTTATTATGGTCTTGGGATTAAGCCTTTACTATAAATGTTCGCACTACATTTTCTATACTTGATGACGTTAAATTATGCCTTTGTTTTGATTTTAAAAATCACAATATCGTGGGGGAATCGCAACATCAATAAATGTTTGACAAATTATATCTACAATACTATCGTTTAATTACACTTCTTGTACAATATTATTAGAAATGAAATCGCAATAAAGTTGTTTGTAGATTACGTAATCTGCCCGTGCTAATGTATTGCAGTAAAGAGCATTAAACTTGAAAAATAAAAAGATTGTAGTTGCTAATTCAAATAAAATGAAGAAGCGAAATCCACATTTTAATCCTGGCCACTTACACAACTTGAACCATTAGAAGCTCATTACAGTTCGTAACTTCGTATGAAAGTCTTACATGAATCTAATAACCGTGATCGGTTTTAAGATATCTGTATCTTGTTCTCACAGGCTCTTCAATGAGAAATATCTTGCACTTTCTATCAGTTGTGTGCTTTTACTTTTTGCAATTAATTTGTAAGTATTCTTCGAAACCTACCTACTACAACTAAGTTGGAGAGTACTCACTAAGTATGTAGTAAAAGTCCCTAGTAGTTTATAGAATAACATTAGTTTCTGATGACAAATAGTCGATGAGACAATTTAATTTATTGGTTCTGTAACTGTCCAATCGATCTTCATCATCCATTTTTGAAAATGTATGATGTATCACCTGGCATCGTGTCCCGCAGTAATAGTATCAGTGATGAGCAGTTAGACGCTTGTCTAGTTCTAGATCGCCCGCACTCAATCACCGTAATTTAATTTAAAGTAAAACGAGCACGTAAAAAATTCCTTTGGAAAATAGAGTTTTATCAAAAAACCACTGCATAAATCAATAACAAATAAAGTTTATTGAACTTTTCGATAATTCGGATTTGTCGGTGCCGACTTTGTTTTGGAGATTTTCTACTTTTTGTTTTACACATTTACGCGTTAGAATTATCGAGAAAGACAAATCTTTGTCAGCTCTTAATTTTTTATGACTTTTAATTTTACTATTCTGTTTCCACACAGACTAAATTAATAATTATACAAAACTTTATCATTTTTAACTTTGGTTGCACAATAAAAAAACGACTAGTGCTACCTTAAGGAAACATGTAATTATACAGCATTTAATATTTGAAGTAATATTATCGTAAGTATAAAGGAGTAATAGCCACTGTGGTCCACTGTAGGTGGTCTCATAGTAGCCGGGAGCTAACTGCACTAGTTATTATTAAATGATCCATAAATTGAAGTAACATCGATTAATTACTTACCAATGCATCGTAAAATAAATCGTTGTAAGTGTAATTAAATTCACTAAAGATACTTTCGACGAGTACGGTTCTTAGGATAGACTTCTTCCTCAGAAACGAAAGAAACTGTAAGTAGATGAATTGGTTTTATCAGCTCATCATTCTACACATGGCACAAGCCAACTTTTACCAGTTGCCTATTGCTAAAAAGGCCACCAGGCATTGACCACCGCCCACGAAATAGGAATCTTTATAAAGCAGACAAGATGTTTACCTTGTCTTGGAAATTAATCAATATTGTTTTTAACTGTATCTGGAAATGTTTGAGTCGGTATGCTTGATGCAGAACTAAGCTGTTGAAGCCAGTAAATGTATTTACGGTATTTTTCACTTTATCCTTAATAAATTGACTAATCCCAATGAGTTTTCATTCGTTTTAATCATCATGATGAAACGCACTTTCTGTAAGCATAACTTTGATAGTTGTAAGTTGTATACTTTTTGAGAAAATCTAATCAGAGTTCCAAGATAGCGGAGTGGCCCGGTTTATTTCCTGACCAGTGTGTAATGCCTCTGATTCCTTCGTTAAAATATTTTTTTTAAAAGTTCGATGCCCTTCGAATGTTGTACAGTTAACTTTGTGCGTCACATAGTAATCATTTAACTATAGTTAATAAAAATAATGACAGTGATCTATTTCCATCAATAATAAATTATTGTAAATTGCTGTTTACTGGTAAATGATTCACCTGAAGGCAGTTTACTTTCTTTTTGATTGGCCACAAACCAATCAATTATATAACACGGGTTAATTTTTATTGGTCCATTATAATTAGGTTATAATGAGGTCCATTTTCACTGATCTGAATCTACCAAGTACCATTACATTATTATGGAAGAAGGGCAAGGGAAGAGGGGGGAGGGGAAGGTCAAGGGCAGGGAAGGGATGGTGTTAAACCTAGTACCTACTTAAGGTTGCACTAGTTGACGGCTCGAACTCGTTTGTGGGTGCTATTTACTTATTTAGTTTTTATTTATTTATTGAGTGAAATAGACGATGATTTATAACGAAAACCAGCTTAAAATTTCATGAACAGACCTTTGGGCGTATAGATATATACTAAATGAAAAACTTCTGGATGTTTTCATTCAAAATAAATAACCTGTTTGAAATCTTGAATAATTATCTATTACCTATCCGAACAGGGTTACAATTTTGCCATTTTCATACTCCGGAAGTTATTTATTTACGCCTAAAGATGCGTTGAAATAGGGAAGTTTCGACGCATAAAACTTAGAAACCAATTTTTTTTCCGACTCTGCTTCCATACAGAGCTAGTTAATGGAAGGACAAATTTATATAATTTATGGTTTTGGAGTACACCGTCAAACAGACGGAACTCGGAACGGTACAGTTTTATGGAAGAATCACCGACTAGCGTGTCCTTGAACGCTTCTTCAATTCTAGAAAAAAAATATAATACTATTGTTGTTAGCAGTGACACAAACTGTTTTTTTTAAAACTGTTTTAAAAGAAAGAAATTTAAAAACGTAACAGATACAGGATACGTTACAGTATCAAAGTGTAACCTTTTATGTGTTAATATGTCATTGTGTACAACAGAAATAATCAGTTTTAGGTATAATTGCCCTATACCACAACAACGCGCGTGGACAGACATAAGCGGCGCCGGCGTTGCCAAAATAGCCTTAATTCAGTCGGGAATGCGGCTATTTTAGCAACGCCGCATTGACCTGTTACACGTATTAACACTGTTAACGCTCCTATATCGGTTACAGATATATTCGTGTTACACTTTTGTAAGTGGTTTAGGTTAAGACATTGAAAAGCACATTTAAACGTGTTACATTTTTGATTCTGTTATCAATTGAAAATGTAACACTTATAATTCTGTAACCATAATGAAGGTGTTTTTATGTCCCTGGTAAGTAGTAATAATAGACTTCTTGGAATGTAGACTTACCACTTTTTCGAATATAAAACTCTATGGCGTTAATAACATCGGTGTTTCTTAAGGCTCCCGTTAGTCTGCTATTGGACCTAGATCCGTAAAGTTATGGGGTCTATTCAATTAATGAATGCCTCTTTTAGCCTCGGAGCCACCTAGCACTTAATTAATGTTCGATTAATACATTATTTTTACACAGAATCAGTTGTCATTGGGTTCATAAGGGATTATATTCTTTAAAAAAATTGTTTTCATTTTTAGTAGAATTTTATTCGAAACTGATATTATTCATAGAACTAAGTGTCAATTGGATGTTCAACATTTATAACTAAGCACACGCTAAGTTCCTAATTCAAACATTCACAATTAATTCAACGTGATTAATTTGAAACTTGTTTAACAAAACTGGAATAGGACATTTTGTGTCTTATTAGGACACAGAATGCAGGACCACGCACATAGAATATTTTTTATTATACCGAACGTGGTCACAATTTTATTTTATTATTTATTGTTAATCAGATTAGTGTGGGGGTTATAAAAAGTGGCTGTCACTCCTGCTATTATAATTTGGGACCACCCGGCTGCTTTGTGTGTTTTTGTTTGTTAACGACTGGGTTCGAGAAATTAAGTAGTTGAAGAAATATCTCTTAATTTTTACTCTAAAGTACTTATTTTTTTTTACTGAATATAGTTGAAGACATCGAAACGCATTGTAGAAGAAAGTCTAAGTCGTCCGGATTCGTCTGAATAAAAACCATTAATATAAGTAGGCATCTATAGCCGGGGACCAACTTATTAATTGTTATACATTAATTATTTTAAATAACAGGGTTACTTGTAATTTGACGTATTCCTTTCAGGACGTGATAGTGTGACCCAATTGCAACAATAAAGCACATCATAAAACTGAGGTGGAAATTCATGGGATTCGAGAAAACCAAATTTAAATGAATTTTTGAAAACTTCCCAAAATTCGTCACAATAATTCTCTTTTCTCTGAACTCTCGTATCGAAAATGAGTAGCCTTCATTGCTTTTCTATTGAATAACCAATACCTTAACAAACCTTTTATGTATCAAAATTTTATTAAAAAAACCAAACAGCTAAAGAGAACTAAAGAAATAAGTTCATTAATAAATTTCAAAAATCATCCACCTACTTGAGCTTTGACACCAGATATCTCAAAATGCTACTATGGCATCAAGCGTACAAATTACGAAGATATCTTCATTAAATTAGCGATCTAGCTAGGCTCTTAAGTTAAAAATATATTTAGATTTACCAATGAAACAGTCGATATTGCTGGCAAAGGACGAATTTGCAATTGATTGAAATACTCGTATTTAAAGAAATTGTGTGACCTTCAGACCATTAGAAACTGGGTGCCTGTATGGTTTGCCGGAAGAAAGTAGTGACAAACCAGGTCATTCACTCGATTTCACTCAATTTTTAAATATTTCAATTTGCAATTTCGACATTTGCCAACATTATCGACTGTTTCTGTTTTGTTATTTTTTTATCTCTCAGATCAGATACATTTTACTTCTAACCTCCAAATTATAAACAAGAGTCCACCATTTCGACTTACCTTTTATTTTTAAGACAGAACAGAAAAAAAAAACAATGACACACAAATTAATCCGTTAAGTGGTTCTCTGAGATATTAACAGCAAAGATTCTGATGTGTTGTTTGGCCTGACAGACTGTCTGTCTGTCTGTGCAGCTAGTGGTCGACCGGGAACTACTATATACGAGAGCGATGACTTGGTGAAATTGATTGACTGCATTCAAAGGTGCAAACACCAACTGTTACTCAACACCGGATTGTAGAAAAAGAGTTCAATTTGTTTTATTCAGAGGTAAAGAAGTAGGATCAGGATGGTTGATGACTAATAGGAATATTTCTGGTAAACACATCAGGTTTATGGTGAATACCAGGTTAATTCTTCATCGTTCCCTTAGGTATCGCTCAGTGCTCAGGGTAATGACTTACTATAACATGCATTAGAGGCTCCCACAAACAGGCGCGTCGCGACTTTAGCAGAACGAACAATTTATATGAAAATTTCATTTAAAACGTTCTACAAGATTCGCATCGCGCCTGTCTGTGGGAGCCTTAACACGGTCGTCGTCACAAATCTATGAAGTCAAAGACTATTCAGATGGACTATTTCAAAAAAACAATTGGTTGTGTATCCTGCAATAGTACCCTACCTACATATTTAAAAAATAAGGCTCCTCTCAGCTGTTCGCTCGGTTCCAGAATGTTCCGAAACCACAAACAACTATTTTACATTTAAAAGTACCAGGTAATCTTTTATTGAATCGCACCGTATCTTTTAAATGGGGTATTGTACGTGATGCCACACTAATATTGGTTTTGAGAAAGCATTACGTCAATACACAGAATGGTCCGGTTTCGATTCCCCTTTCAAAGGAAACATGGCGATCGGATTACGTGCCGACATTCTTCACTATAGAACTTTGTAAATCTTGGCTGGATGTTTTTGTAAATAAAGTATATCGTTCAAAAATATGTATAATTACACCAGTTTACATAAACATGACATGCTTACGCGCTTGAAACTAAGGGTTTGCTTTTTGGCTGTTTTGGATCTTTTATGAATAGTTTTTAGACACATAAATGATGTGTTCAGGTGGTGAACATAATATTATCATAAAATAGTGTCCGTTTGAAGAAGCCCATCTTCTTCAAACAGACACTATTTTTTGTGAAGTACAGATTAAAGTGTGATATGTGATACGTACTCCTTGTTTCATTACCATTAATACAAAGTAGGGTTATTATTAGATGTATTATTAGACTAATTAGGTACCCCACATCGGAATTGCGATATCAAATGAATGTAAGCGGTCGGTATGTTAATCTTTGAAAACTATTGTGTGGAATACCGTGCAACGTATATGTAAAATATATCGACTAATATAAAGTTTTCTACGTTAGCTACTAGCTTGTTTTTCTACATTATTTAAACTATATTGTACCTATATTTGCCCTGTAAGGTAATTCCGGGTATTTCCCTGTAAGAAAACCTTGAATAAATGAAACGTCAAACTTTTATAAAACTGCTTACATACCAATAGCTCACTTACATGCTTACTTTAAGTAATTGGAGTTACTTTAGTAGACACTTTTCATGTTGGTTACATTTTTAGGGTTCCGTAGGCAACAAGGAACACTAGTTTCGCCCGTCAGTTCGTCCGCCTGTCCGCAGCATAGCTCAAAGACTATTAGTACAAGAAAAATTTAATTTGCCGTGGATATACATATTAGTCACACCGACAAACCATTCTTCGATTCATCGATCCGTTTGCTAAGTATAACACATAACATAACATCACGCCTTGTTTCCCCGAAGGGTTGGGCAGAGGTGTACCTATAGTATAGTTAAACTTTAAAGTACAACCCTTTGTTACAGTCAGGTCCTCCCTCCACCTGCCAGCTAAATGGTTGTTTTCGGATAGGTATGGTCTTTACAAGTTAACAAAAAAAAAACGAAAGAGTCGACCAACTTACATTTGCGGTTGGAATTTCTGTGAGAACATTATTTTGATCGGTTTAAAATTCTAACTTTGCCTATTTGGACTCTTTGGAGTCGTCGAATCATACAAAAGTATATGACTGAAAAAATTGTTAAGAAATCTCTTCTTATAGTTATCTAAACTAGGACTCACTCACTCACAAATTATAAGATAGATTCACAATTGCATAGCCGCATACTCTCGCCTAGCTCCTGACTTTTTACGTTCGAGGGGAGGTATTGAAATTGGCCTACGATTATTAACTATGATGCTATTAGCGCACAAAACTACCTAGGCTGCTTCCTATCGTTTGGCATAATCACAAAGGCAGGATCTAATATGTATTTATCTTATCCATGTCAATAAAGGAAAAATGTGGAATCAATGGTAAGGACACAACAATGGCAACATCACTATGTTTAAAGGTCGAATCTTACCTTGGAAAGTTCGAGCTTTTTCCGTGAGTAATTTGACCAATGCATACAAAATAAAATAATTGATGTGCTTTACTCCGATCGCGATAGACCAAAATGGAGACATAAAACCGTATGGCCGGTCATGCGTTGAATCGAACAATGAGAAATATTGACGCGCTTCCGTCCCTTTATTATTCATTTACAACCTTCTCTTTGTCTGTGGCATCCTGTCGTACACTCAAACTTTTTGACAGATAAATTATTGTTTATCTTTTGGGTTGTGGCCTTGTGGGCAGCGGGAGACAGCGCGGTGGCTCATTGAAAGCGCAGAACGTTTACAAATAAGGTGATTGTCGTCGTTTCCCTCGTATCAAAAGTTAATATTGTATTTCTGGAATTGATGGTTCTGTAGGTCTACATCTTGAACGAAAGATAATTTAAAATGGAATTATAAATAGTATGAATATGAATATAAAAAGAGAAGGAAAATAATCGTAGGGCATCAAAAAATTCGTCCATATCGCTGTCATAAATAGAGTGAAGCGATACTTTACGCCTGGACAGCTTCTAACTCTTTATAAAGCGCAAGTACAATATTGCATGGAGTATTGTAGCCACCTTTGGGATGGCTCAGCAAAATACCAACTTGCCGCGTTCGACTCAGTGGAACGCAGAGTTAAGAGGCTCATAGGCGACGTAACGACCTGCGTGGTGAGTGTGCGCAAGAAATCCACGAACTCATCCCACCTGCCCCCTTCTACCATCGGACATCTAGACGATGGTAATTAGCAGTACGTCTAGATGTCCGATGGTTAGTTGCCATTCCACAAATTCGCACTAAGCGCTTCCAAACATCTTTCTTAATGCGCACGGCAAAAGAGTGGAACTCACTGCCTGCGTCTGTGTTCCCGAACGCATTCAACCCGAATCTCTTCAAAGTCAAGGTCTCGAAAAACCAAGTGCGCTGAGATTTTGTTGAGATTGAAGTATTTTCGCCGTTTGAGGTTTTCCGCACCTGCAGCTGCAGTCGCCCCAAACATCTCGCCGTACTAGGAAGATGGGATGGCGCAAGGGTGTCGACACAATGTTGCATCTCACACTAGATTAATTGTATTTAATCTTTGTTCTATGTGTCGTTTTAAAATACATAACAGTATCCAAAACTCTGGTCTCTGAAACTTTAATCCGCACAACAATTAAACTGCAATGTGTATTCTCGTATAGGTTAAAATTGTGTTTTCATAACACAACCGCTTATTTCATGGCCCAACAAACGCAGCGCATGGTTGCAGTCAGCCAGTGTCACATTTTGTCCAAACGTTTATGGTTTTTTCGAAAACAATTGTTGTATCCATTTTATCTAATTGTATATACGAAACAAAGGATCACTTTGTGTATAATCGCATCTGCAGACCTAAATAAGCAGTTGTTTGCGATAAGCTATGAATCAACGGCATAGGATTCTGATATGACACGTTATTCTGCAATGAATGTTGCATGTTAAGTCTTTGTTGTTAACCTAGTTGATAAATAAATTGTTGTTGTATGATTTAGGTCAGTAGACTTAGTTGGGTCAGTCTCTGGTTTCCGGTTATTAATATTGCAACTCTTTTTTTCTGGGTGCAATGGTGAATACGTCAGTTCTTTGCTAATACAACATATCATAATCAGCCTATAACGTTCCCACTGCTGGGACACAGGCATCCTCTCTATTAGAGGTAGTGAGCCGTAATCCACCACGCGGGCTCAGTGCGGTTTGGTAGATGTCACATGTCTTCGAATTTTTGTTCTAGGAAATGCCGGTTTCCTTCACCGTTTTGAGAGCAGTGGTGATTAAATTATTTACACAAAGTAAAGCGCCTGCTTGGATTCGAACTCACGACCTACAACTCGTAAGTCGGGACCGTTACCACTGGGCCACCACTGCTCACTACAACAACACACTGTTAATCAAACCCGGTCCCGTCGGTGTCAGCAAACATGGTGAAAACATGGTATGGCATGTGTGGCTGCAGCCTATAAAAAGGCCCAAGTATTCGCGGTTTGATTGAGGTTGATGAATAGACGGTTGTTAGTAGGTACTTCTCTAAAAACTGTGCGGAAGTTATAAAGATATGGTTCAATTTAATCTTAGTTATGTTACGAGTTCAACGAATTTTGATAATGGAACCGCTGCTGATGACGTAACTGAGATAAAGCAAATAAAACTTATCTGTTGATAACCAATAGTGGTGAGGTTATAAAACCATCAGCACCACTATGGATGTAGGAGGCACGTCAAGGCCATTAACGGGAATATCCTGCAGACCCAAATAGCTGTACCGATAACCTCTTAAAATATATTAAATGATTGCCCCGATTTGATGTAAATATCAATAAAATCCAAGCGTTATTGTATTATGTCATTAAAATCTAAAACCCTGTTATTTTAATTGGGTTACAAAAAAACAGTAATTAACTCAATTTAATGGCTGTAGCTGAAATGATGTAATAAAAAGTATGTAATCCGTGAAAGTGAACAATATCGGAAGAGGATAACATTATCGCGTGAGTAATATCCGGTGCGTATGCGCATAGTTCGTTGCACTATAACTTTACTTACAGCTTTACGTATAGCTTGAAGTTTTTGTGAAAAAGGTTGTTCTTGAAAACTTTCTTGTAGCCAACTGCTCGATGGTTCTGCAGTTTTTAATTTACTTACATTTATGACTGGATTGCGTTTGTCTTCTATCCGACCTACCATCTTAACCAAAAGCTACCATCTTTCTTTATTGTAAGTAAATTGACCTTAAAATGACTTTTCTTAGGATATGAGATGAAAAGTTAATAGTACTGATTCGGATTAAATTGACAAAAATAATTGTTCGCATTAAACTTTTTTTTTAAATACCACAGATCTTCGTGTTAAAAAAATATTTTATACGAGCCGTTCCTTCACGAGTAACTCGAGTTACTCGTTGAAGGAAAGCGGTTCTTTGTCTAATTAACCGTATTAGACAAAGAAACGAAATATTTTAACGGTTTACAGAAATGATGAGATCACCATCCTTTGTCCTTATTGAACATATAGGTGCCATAACTATGTTTAATCTACATTACAACACTTCCTTTAGAACATAGGTTGAACCATTATCAACTTCTTTTTTTTTATTGGGATGGTTTATACCTAAATCAAAAAGGTCGAATGTAACTTATGCAATAATAATAATAATACGTAATGTTCAAACCCAATGTGAATTGTTTTATGAGTAAATAAATGAAACGTAAGAAAATAGTTATTTGTTTTACATATGGGTAAAATTGTTTTTTGCCGTGAGTGCTTGGATTGAACCCTGAGCGTCGCGAAGGTTTCAAATCACGAAACGCTAAAAACTTTTACCCATAAGTGAAACACATCAATTTTCACCACACTACGAGGAACTTGCAAATAAGAAAGAAAACCAGTAAAATACGTATTGAATCTGTTTATTAAAATAAATTAAAAAGCGGATATTTTCGGTTCTGAATAACCAGGTATTTTCGGTTGACAGGTTTTGAACGTTCCTAACTTTTGTCTAACTTTTTTCTTAGTTGATCTACACGATGAGTGTACTCTACTGAGTGGACATGTCCGCTCAAATCTGTAGATATGGTTCTTTCCTCAAAAGACCATCTCAGACCCTGCATGGTCCTCGTATGAACTGACCAAGAATAAGTCTGGACTTTAAAATAGACTGTGACCTTTGTGTTTGTTTTGGACTTTCTTCCCAGAGTAGTTAGTAAGAAAACAATTACATAACTCATCTTTTAATAACATAATTTAATTTTGACGTGTGAAAGTATTTTTTTAAACCAATTTACAGAAATAAATATCATTTACCATCACTTTGTTTCAGTCGAAATAACTTCGCTATTTCGACTTTCAATAAATTTTCCATTGAAAATAAAATAAAAGGTTTGTCTCGAAACACTGACATAATTGGCGGTAAAGGTCATCGGGTATTTGACCTAGTATCCGCGCTGGTCCGGAACACAGATTAAATTGTGCATTATGTGAGTCACTCCGAAAGTGAACTGTAATAATGTATTTTTTTATTTAAAAGGTTTTTAATGAGGATAGTAAATTATTACAAATAATACTAAAACGAGAAATTAACAAAATAAACTAGTAGCATCATATATTAGTTTTGGTGGCCATGACTTTTACCTTACATTTGTCATGCTTGATAAAAAAAAATTGCAAGGAAGAAATAACTAAAAAAAATTAAAAACTTAGTAAGTTATTCAAATAAAAGTTTATATTCCTGCCCGAATTACGCAACGACAATGAAAATATAAGGTTTTTATTTCAATTTCCTTTTTTGGGGTTCCGTGTAAGGCACGGAAAAGCACAAAGGAAAAAAACGGAACCCTTATAGGATCACTTCGTTGTCTGACCGTCTGTCAAGACCCTTTTTCTCAATAACACTCCACGCGTTCAATTTGCGGTATCAAGTTGAAATTAAAATCAAATATTCAGATCTGCAATCCCTTGGAGATAAAAAAAAAACTTCTAAGTTAACGCAATCAAGACATACGGCCATTTATGCCGCATATTTTGAATCTTGAAATTTGGCAAGGAGCAAGGTCTTACGAAAAAAATTGTAGTATGATCACATAAAATGCGATTTCAAACATGCATTTGCAGTTGGAGAAATTACCGAGAAGTATATCGATGTTTGTAACTATAATGAGTTTTTTCTTGGGATAAAGTCATCCCAACTACTGAACCCATCATTGTGCGTGGTCCGACAAGCGACCGGTTTTTTTTAAAGCTAACATTAATATGTCAGCCTACAGTATATCAAAAGCTGACGGTATGGACATTTAAAAAATCGTCTCTTATAGCTTTTTAAATATTATTGACGTGTAAAAGTGTTTGTACAAACCTACTACAGAAATAAAATCATTAATCATTTATTTATCAGAAATCATGGACATTTTGAAGTTACCTACCTACTACAGTGCTTTTCTGTAACCATGTCACCGTGAAAACTTAGGTGAAGTGAGCGTTGAGTGAGCTGTCAGTGCTAGGGATTGACCAAGACGGGATGACACTCTCAGCACACTCCACGCAAGCCTTCACGGTGAGACTTTTAAAGAATTGACATTGTGTTAGTGCCACTGATGCTAGGGATTGACCAAGACGGGATGACACTGACAGCTCACTCCACGCAAATCTTCACTGTGACATTTAAAAAAAATCGAAATGTTGCAAAAAATGTTGCATGTTACATTTATTTCCTCGTGTGAGTGCCTACGAGGACATGAGCAACACTCCGTAACCACATAGGTACCTTAGAATCGATATACCAGCACTCTTGCCATCTTCGTCTGCTCAGTTCTTTGAACAGAAGTTACATGTACATCATCTGTTATCAGCCTAGCCTTCTCCAACATTTTAGAAAGATATAGAAGAAATGGACACAAAAAGCGACTGTAATCTGTATCTATATGATACAGATTACAGTCGCTTTTTGTGTACTGCGTTGTTCTCCTAAACTCACCATCTGCCTAGTCTTCTCCCTACTATTTTGGGGTCGGTTTCCAGTCCAACCGAATGCAGCAGAGTACCAGTATTTTTGGAGCTTTTTAACCTCCACAACCCAATTACTGAGTAATACGAAGCCCTTTGGAAAGACTGGTTGTCAGACTTTCGGGCTTCTGACAACCCGTAACGACTGTCAAAGATCTACATATGACAGCCGCGACCAACGGCTTAACGTTGATGAGATATGAGGGACAGGGTGTAAAGTTTACTCATACTCTTGGAAAAGGGAGGATCCTCTGACCACATGGATGTCGTACCTGGTGGGCAACTGCCCGACGATTGATGTCGGGAAGTTGTATATATGCTAGCTGCGCGGTAGACTCTGATTGCGCGATGCAGGATTGGTGTGACGTCAGTGTGATGCGTTGTTCGCATGTAGCGGTGTAGATGCCGCCACAACGTGCTTTCCGAGGCACGGAGGCCTCTTGGTATATTAAGATGGTTACCTATCCAAGGAACAACCGCGAGCCGCGTAGCTAAACCTGATCGATCGACCCGTGCGACCTACTGAACAAACCTTTGTTTTCAAAATGCTTATCGCCACACGATCGTCTGTCGACGGTTGTAGCCTGTAGTCTGACCAACACAGAGCAGTAAACCTATTACAATATTCTGAAACGAGACATTTTAATGTATGCCATTACATAGTAAACATTATGTGCTATTAATTTATCAGAGGCCCGCGTCATCATTATGTCTAGTCCACTGTTCGATGACAATGTCCGAGGTTAGTGACTCTTTGCCGGTGCACACATACATACAAAACTAGCTACTCGTATCTAACTTAATGATGACTGTAATGTATTATTTAAATATAAAATAGCAGTATATTGCGCCATCCTGCAATGTCTACCATTTTTAAACGGCAAACTTAGCTCGGATTTGCATTGCGTAAGGAAATTGTAATTATTATGTTTATGTCCAATATTTTTGTTTCTTTATGTTACAGTATTATAATGTTTCTTGTTGAATATGGGTAGTAGTAGTGTGATTTCACACTATAAGGAAGATACAACTCTTCCTTATTTTAATCCCGGCCAAAAATATACCAGTTTATGCACTAAAGCATCCATGGAAATATATGGCGGAAATGAAGCTCGCGCAATCTTATCAATTCTACAAAATAAAGTCATCATCATCAATTCTTATACATAAGCTGATAAATGTGTTTTAGAGAACACGTCATCTTCAGTAAAATTTTATAAGGTTCACCTTCTGAGTTCAGAAACATTGTTACTAAGAACCTCAAAACAATAAAAGTATGTCTCTCTGCGTGAGGCGTCAAAGACAGACCACTATAACAGAAGCAAACAAAAGAACTTGAAAAGTCAAAGGTTGCATTTTTATTTGAATGCCATATGGGCGACACTTGAATCACTTTCAGTGAATATGGCCACAAGTCACAATTGAAACATAACTAGAAATCTATTTCGAAACATAATGACTGGCTGTATTGCGATCGATCTTGTGCAACGTTTTTTTGTTGTTACGAAACGAAACTGATGTTATGTACTGGTTATATAGGTATCTAGGTACTGTAATATCATGTATAGCACTTTGTGTTATACGCACATTTAGAGAAGTAGAAGCTAGAAAACTGAAGTTCCATGCCATTTAGCCTAAAAATAAGTTTTTCTATTAAAAGTCAAATTCATTTTTGATTTAAATAGTGGATCTCTTTGAACGGAATTATAAAGGCTTGAATTACCTTCGTGCCTCAAAAGACCCGTTGTCTTTATATATATAATTCTTCCGTACGTGTGTACGCGTGGCTCTGCGATCGAGTTATAGGAAACAGGACTATGTCTGTCCGGTCAGCTAGTGTTAAATAAAATAAATTATTTCATAATACCTAATCATGCAAGAATCGTCTTCCCAAAAGAGTATTCGCTTTTGGCAGTAACGAAATGTATCTCGTGCCATTCTATTATTACATGCGACGCTTTTACATAAGCCCATTGTCGTGTAAAGAGTTGAAATATTTCTACGGCCATGCGCTTGAGACGCCAAGCAGTCTGTCATGGCGTTACGTCAAAAGAGCGTTGAACTGTGAGGCGGAGCCACATTTTCTCGGACGGGAAAACTTTTACGAGTAATGTTTAGCGTGATAACAGGTATTGCTGGTTAGTTGTACAAGGAAGTCCCTGTGGTCAGCGGTTTTGGTGCGAATTGTAATCAAAATGCGTGGTCGGCGTGGGACTGAAAATTCTGTCATAATGTGTGAACGGCTGTTTTTTTTTGAGATATGGAATTTGTGTTTTATAAACGCACCCACGATAGGTACAGGACAAACATCTATTAGAAGCTATATTTCTATACAATACTAACTATTCATGTTCGGAAGGCATGTTAACTTTAAGGCTCGTTCAAAATGGCGCGACGCCACAGCGCGACACAAAGGCACCGCGTGTCGCGCGATGACCGGTGTTTTTGTGTCGTGCCTGTTTGCAGGAGCCTTTATTGTAAGACAGTAGGTACAGTATACACATTTAAATTAATCCTCTTGTTATTTAGGGTCTTCATAACAATTGCCATATTTGTTAAAATATATTCTTAATATCCATGTAATTTGTGATTATTTAATCGTGTTTTTGTATGTTGTGTTGTCTTTTGTGAGCATCAAACAAACGATGTACCAATCTATATTTACTTCAAATTTATTTATTTCAGGAAATTCTTCAATGTGTGCTTAAGATCTTCTGTAGATATAAATTGCAATTTAATTAATACGTACTTCATTTTGAACTTAAATTATCTACATTTTTGAAGTTTCTATCAAGGAATTTGTTATTCCAGATTACCTCCTGCTGTAACCGTACCTTCGACTTCTCAGTAACTATTTATCCAGAACTATACGATTAAATGGTCATACAATGGGTCATACACGTGTCGGTAAATGACTTATTAACTTTGCACATAACGTTGGTCACATTTCTCGTATCGTCCACCCGATGCTGGTCATTATCACCGCTCTGGTTGCGACCCGGTTTCTATGAGGGCATTGTCGTCATGGACTGCATTGGCCGTTGTTTTTTTATTTTATATATTCAACTTCTATTATAAATGTTGTCACTGTATTTCGCTTTCATACTGTTTGTTGTAAATCCACATTCAGTAGTTAGTTGATTAGAGGCATAGTAAGAGAAAAGTCGACGGGAATACAATCAAAATCAAAATCCGTGGACCGACAATTCTTTTGGTTTAGCGTCTGCAAATACTTTCTGCCACGGACGCTGTGTCTACCTTAGTAGTACGTACTCAACGAAATGAATATCTAGTTCGTTTTGAATTTAGCTGGTAGGTAAGTACGCAATCGTGTTTGACTACTATTACATAATCATTGTAATTAGTTTCTCTCCTACAACCTATTGTTTAGAAGTGAAACTTCAAACCACTCCCGGTAGCCAACACTCGCCTCCCACAGTAAGTCAAGGGGTGATTTCTGTAATAGCGACAGTTACTAATTGTTACTTAGGGTGTAAGTAGAACGACGATACGACGAGTCAACCAGCAGACCCCACGTAGAGCGCTGGCGCAAGTCATATGAGATTAAGAGATTATGTATTTATTTTAAAGAAATTGTTACCTTACTGCCATGAGCTGTTTAAGGCTCAGCGCCTTAGGCGATTAGAAATGACTAAATGTCAATCGTGATTTATAACGTTTGTTTTAAAAATCATTGTCACTCTTTGTACTGAGTTATCTGTAAGTATAGTATTTAATTAAGTCACACAGATTTTTGTAATTTTTATTTCATGGAAATATTATTTATCCACACTTTAAAGATGAATGGGGAACTAGGATTTGATAACGGTACAAACGCTAGTATCATTTAAAAAAATGTGAAATAAATAAATAAAATAAATAAAAGTTATTTGAAACAACTTAAGTTTATAATTTTAAAAAGGAAAACGAAGATGATGAAGTTGATGTTTAACAATCGAGTACCTTTATACTCAAAAGTTATTATATGTATATCGTATCTGTATCTATTTTACTGTCTGCACATAAGTAATAAACATAAATAAATCGATTGAAAAAATCTTGAAGTGCGTAACTGTTACTGCCGTTTATAAAACTGGTCCAAAAGAAGACGTTGAAAATTATCGGCCCATATATATATCGTCGGCCTTGTCAAAGCCTTTCGAGAAGCGCGTTCACAATCACTTGTATCCGATTGTTCTTGACAGAATACCACATCAACAGCACGGGTTCGTAAAACTATAACCGCAACGTTAGGGGTGCCTCAGGGCTGGGCACGCCTGGGCACGCCACAATAGCGGCGGTAAGTCCCCTCTTTGAGGAGTGGTTGGAGAGGCGCCACGGCGTCCTCACCTTCCGCCAGACACAGATCCTCACCGGACACGGTTTTTTTGGGAGGTTCCTGTTTCGCATAAGGCGGGAGGAAACGCCCGGGTGTCACCATTGTGTGGATCGCCCGGAGGACACGGTGGAGCATACGGTGGGGGTATGCCCAGCTTGGGCGGAGCACCGCAGTGTCCTCGCGGAGGCGATTGGCAGCGGCGATCTCTCGCGTCCGGCCCTGGTCCAGGCCATGGTACGGAGCGAGAGGGAATGGAAAGCCGTCACCTCCTTCTGCGAAGCAGTAATGCTCGCAAAGGAGGAGGCGGAGCGCGTGAGGGAGAGAGCCTTGCGCCCTCACGCCCCTAGTCGCCGCAGGGGACGCCCTGGGCGTCGGGAATCGCAAGCAGATTCCCGGCCACCGTAGGCGCGGGCTTGCGGACGGCGAGCCATGGGTAGCTCGCCGTCCGGTAAGGACCGTGACCCTGAGGCGCGCGTTGTGTTCCACGCGCGCCTCAAAGAGATGTCAGCACAAAATGACGGGGTCCGATAGGGCCGACGCCTCAGGGTCACGGGTTATTCTAAAGAGAAAACCGTGGCCCTGGCACAGGCAACTGAAGGAACACGGGTGGGTTTTAGTCAGTAACAGTCTGACACGCCCTCCCGCTCCACCCTGAGCGGGAGAAGTCATTAGATGATTTCCCACCCAAAAAAAAAAAAGGGGTGGGCACGCCACAATAGCGGCGGTAAGTCCTCTCTTTGAGGAGTGGTTGGAGAGGCGCCACGGCGTCCTCACTTTCCGCCTGACACAGGTCCTCACCGGACACGGTTGTATCGGTAGGTTCCTGTTTCGCATAAGGCGGGAGGAAACGCCCGGGTGTCACCATTGTGTGGATCGCCCGGAGGACACGTTGGAGCATACGGTGGAGGTCTGCCCAGCTTGGGCGGAGCACCGCAGTGTCCTCGCGGAGGCGATCGGCGGCGGCGATCTCTCGCGTCCGGCCCAGGTCCAGGCCATGGTACGGAGCGAGAGAGAATGGAAAGCCGTCACCTCCTTCTGCGAAGCAGTAATGCTCGCGAAGGAGGAGGCGGAGCGCGTGAGGGAGAGAGCCTTGCGCCCTCGTATTGTGTGTAATGAGATTCGAGACAACTCAACTTGTTAGGCTGTTGTTTTAAAAAATCCTGAATTCGTCACTAAATATATATTTTTTCTTAAAACTCTCAAATTGAACGGCCTTCATTGCTGTTCGTTTAGGTACCTATAACATTAAAAAAACCTTTCGATGTAACCAAATTTTCTAAAACATCAAACAGTTAAAAGTTGAAGGAAGAAGTTTAATAACCGTTTTGAAAAATCATCTACGTACACGAACTTTGACACCAGTTATTTAAAAAAATACAATGGCATTTAGCGAACAAATTACGGGAAAGACATCTTCATGTTATTGGCTATCTAACAAGCTGCCGAAATGCTAAAAAATATTTAGAGGTGCCAATGAAACAGTCGACAATGCTGACAAAGTCTAATTTGCAAATAGTTCAAATATTAAAAAATGCTGTGAGAAGCGAAGTCATTGGTTTATGCCATCCCACTACTTTTTAACCTCCCAGTAATCCACCCAGGGCCCCAGTTCTGTATGGTAATTATTAGATATTCCCCGCGTAATCTTACCACGTGCAAACCACGTCAATATCGTGTCGGAATCGAAATGTCATAACCTGTATGCTCCAAGACAAAATTGTATACGGCACATTACAAAACCACGCGTGCGTTTTGAAGTTTTGTTCGACAGTATTTGATCCTAAAACTGGTAATTGCAAATACTCCTTTTTCAACATCAGTAATTCCTAAAATGTAGTTTTTTTTTATTTTATTTTATCCTTATTTATGACTTTAAAAACCTTGAGTCAATTTTTATTAAACTTAAAAATACAATAAACATATTTGACGGCAGTGTTAAAAGTTAATTGAGTTAATGTTTATGAACGTAAGTTTACGTCTGTTTTCAAAAGCTGTCTGAGTGTGTTTACATGCATAATTATACTCTATTTTCGAGCGTTCTTGTTGATTTGAAATAATAATATTACCATAATATTACATTATTTTTCATTTATGGGGTACTGTGTTAAATGTTACAACAAAATACCTTGTGATATATTGAAATTAAATGAAAAAAGTATAAAACTCATGTTAAGAAAACACTTTGTAAACAAGCATATTACAAATTAGAGGATTACATCCTAGAAAAGAATGCTTGGAAACATGCTGGTCCTGCTCCATAGGACAATCTAGAGGCTAGACAAAATCATACTAGTTGCTTATTGTATTGTATAATTTGTTATTTTTACTTTACTCACACACTGACTTATTCCTAGTTAATATTTTAGGAAATTCATATACTTACTACTTTCGCAATGTTTGTAAATATGTGAGCACCATGTACCTCACGTGATTTATCTGTCTTAGCTTATTTTAAATTATTTTAACCTATTTGTGGTATGGTTTTTTATTCTGGGTGCGCATCGTCTTCACATATAAAAATATAATTAATGTATACAAAATATGTTATACATTTTAAAAGAGTAACGGTGGAGTTTTATTCCCCTTCTTCTCCATACGAAACTTCATTTTGGAAGGGGCGCCTAGAATCAATTGTATTTAAATGAAAATGTTGAAGTTCAAAAGTGCATTATAGTGCCTACTAGAAATAAATGATTGGACTTTGACTTTACCAACATGAATACTTACTATTATTTCCTTCATACACGAAATGGTCCAATAAAATTTCGTGATTGAAGGAAATAATAATAATACACAAATTATCGCAAGAATTGTCATTTTCGACAGTAGTTTTTATGGGTATAAAGCTACAATGTCCTTTGTGTATTTCGCGACTGTTTCCATATATTAATTCTGAAACCGCGCGAAATAAACGCGAAGTTGGCGTACTTTGAACTGTCAAAATACCACGTTTGACAACCGTACGGAATCGTTATAGTTTCGAGTTAATTAAGATTGTGTTCAACTAAACTGGTCCAATCTGTTATTGTTGGTAATATTATTATTTCAAAATCTACAAGAACCCCCAAACAAATAAAAGATGTACATGTAAACACAATCGGACAGCTTTTGAAAACAGATGTAAGTACGTTCAAAAACATTAACTCAATTAAATTTAAAAAAGTTTTTCTCTAACTTGAATCTATTTGCTTTATCCGTTTGATTTAGAAACATATTGCTAAACACAATTTAAAAAAAAAACCTGAGTAACATTAAATCTCTCCAGTGTTCTTTAGCGGGTGGAGAACGTTGTTGGTTGCACATTTGTGTAAACCTTTATGTTCTATTTATTTGTAATATATAATGTGTGATTGTTTGTCCTTCCGAATAAATAAATGAAAAATAACGATTTAGACATTATAAATCTACTACAGACGCGTTACGTATTTTTTTGTACCAATTTATTTCTCTCATGCTTTGCACCACCCGCACACCGATGTCTGATAGCCGTCTGCATGTCTCGAAGTACATCATTTATGACCTCTGAACGTCACTTACCGAGCTTTAGCCATAACACAGTGATAACCGTTTCCGAGTCATAAGGTTATAGCTGTAACCAAGACTAATGTTTCACGAAACGGTTGTGTTGTGTACTTTATAGAACGTTTGTAACCAGCCGGTTAGTGTTACACTACAGGGCACAGGTCTCTCCTCAAACATACAGAGATGGTACGATCATTTATCGCTTACCCACCCATACGTTTTGGCAAGTCCTGCAAAAGCTGAATGTGGATTACTGTGTTTGATCACTGGATCCCTGGGTTTTCCATTAGAAATACCTCTAAAGCTGCTCGGATCCTGGACTTGTGAACATTTAAACTGACGTCAGAACAGTAAAAAACACCAGGTGTGTAAACCTGCACTGGCGGGCGTCATCATCATCATCATAATCAGCCTATAACGTTCTCACTGCTGGGACACAGGCCTCCTCTCTAGCCGGGAGTGAGCCGTAATCCACCACGCGGGTTCAGTGCGGATTGGTAGATGTCACATGTCTTCGAATTTTTGGTTCTAGGATATGCCGGTTTCCTCACGATGTTTTCCTTTTCCTGGCGGGCGTAGCAAAAAAAAAAACAAATGCGTTTTCCAACAGTCTTAGAGTGAAACATGCGTAGCGCTTAAACCTGCACTGGATTAACGTACCGCCGTCACAAGCGAGGCGTGTGCGCCGCACTTACGTTATGTTTGCAGTGATGGCTTTTTTGGGATTGGCATTTCGCTGTCTACCTAGGCCGCCGGCTGCTTAACCGGGCTATCCTGTGGATGCCTTAATAAATGGAAGCCGGGGGGGGGGGGAGGGGGGGCAGTCAGAACATAAAACTTATAAACTAAGCGACTTCACGCTAAAGCGCCCCCTTTGGGGTACGGACCTCGGCATAGGGCTTCGCTGGGGGATATGGTAGTTATGCTTTTTTGGGGAAATAGCTATGAACGTCAAAGACCTTTCGTACTACAAAAACGTGCAATTCGTACCATGGTCCGTATCTCACAAAGGGAAAGTTGCCGACAACATTTTATCAATTTAGGCTTCTTACAGTGCCAAGTCTTTATGTGCTGGTACTTTTAAGTTATATGGCCAAAAACATACAAGACTATGAAACAATAGTAGAACGGCAGATCAGGGAAGGCACCCGTAGACTGGACTTGAAGAATACATTTTTTACCAATCATTTCCTAAGAATTGTTAAATATAGTCCACGATACCAGTCTGTAAAATTATTCAACAGGTTGCCTTAGACATTAAAATTCCAGTCTACGATAATACTTTCAAAATAAAACTAAAGAAATTCCTATTGAATAAGTGTCTACCCGCACTGAGCCCGCGTGGTGGATTACGGCTCACTACCTCTCATAGAGAGGAGGCCTGTGTCCCTGCAGTGGGAACGTTATAGGCTGATTATGCTATTATGCTAAGTGTCTATATGCTGTAGATGAACTGTAATTTTATTTTTTATTTATTCTACCAATCCATACTAATTTATGTTTAATTAATTATCGTACTTTTCTTTTTTATTTAAATCTTAATATGTTGGCCACACTGTTGCGCTTAATTGAATTAAGAATTGTAAAATTACTTTTACATTGTTGATGAAATGTATGTAATTCTAATGTAATTTATTTTAGTGTTAACAGGTACTGTAATTGTGTAATTTAAGTTGATTGAGTAATGTTATTTAAATTAATTTTTTTATTTACTTAGTATTAATTCTGAGTGTTAATTCTAATACAAGTTTCTTGTTTATGAATAAATAACTATGACTGTGACTATGGCACTAGGCTGACTCCATTTTATTAACAAATATTCAGCCTAACCCTATTCTATCTTTGACGAAAACGGGTGTGATTTAATATGATGGTTTTGTTATTCGTGGAAACGTAGCGGATTATTACATACAGTAATACTTCATAAGCTTTTAATATTTTACTCTTTTATGTACTGTACAATTGCTTGTTTATATAAATAGAATGAAATATAAGTTCCGAGTTCTGAAGAACGTTTATTAAATCATTTAAGTATAGGGAAATGAAATGTGTGGTCGAAGTTTTATGATCAATGTTTTTGAGCTTGGTAGTGTATAACTTGTGAAGCGGTTCCGTCTAAAGATTGAATGCCTAGTGGTGTTAGCAATAAATCAATTTCAGATGGGTCGACAGCTTTGTGAAATAAAATGAGAGAGGAAATTGATTCTAACTGTAGACAGCTAGAATTACTTTCCTTCCTTGTGTTTTATTTTGAACTGTTTGCTGTTTAGGTTACAGCTTTTGGAACAAAAGATAGTCTACTGCTTATCAGGAGTTTTTACGACATTTCAAGACTGTAGCAGGGACTCAAACAGTAACCCGTAATAAGTGTTTTTAACACTGTTTAAAAAAAACACATTTATAAATGTAAGAGAAACAATATATGTTACAGTTTCGAAGTGTGACCTTTTATATGTGTTACAGTTACAGCGCCATCCGCGTCCAGTACAATAACGCGTTCAGGGCGGTGATGGGGCTACCCCGACACTGTAGCGCCTCGGGTATGTTCGCAGAGGCGCGCACCGACTGCTTTCACGCGACCATGCGCAAACGCGCCGCGTCATTGGTGCGCAGGGTACGGGTTAGCCCCAACATCGTACTGGCGATGATTGCGGGGAGGCTAGACTGCCCCTTCATCCGGCATTGTTCCAGCAGACATGTTACTGTACCAGTGTCGGAGAGAAGGTATTAATTATATTATTTGCTAATTTATTCATTTTGATTCCCCTAATTTATTATTTTATTCAATTTGTCGACTATTTTATTTTATTTTATTTGATTTATTTTGTTTTCCTTTATTTCGATTTTTATTGTATTTGATTATTATTAATGTATGTTCGGAAATGGGTGATAATTACCTGAAATAAATGAATTTATTATTATTATTATCTCCTTTATTATATTTTACAAACTTATAAATTACATTTTTAAATATTTTTTAAAAAATCTGAAAAAAAATAATTAAAAAACATTTAAAAATATAAAAAAATAGTATCCCACCGGTATCGGGAACAGGGTCCAAGCTACCGGCGGTCAGGGCTCCAGAGAGAGGAACCTCCTGACAATGCGAGCCGTGTCCAGAAGTACCGCTTTCTGAATCACGCCCTTGATCCAGCTGCCCAACGAGAGCCTCCTCAGGTGTTTGTCGAGGCTCTTGGCTATTAAGCCATTGGCTGTCACGACTATCGGCACAATGATTGCTGAGTCCACATCCCACATGTCGACAACCTCGCGAGCCAAATCAAGATACTTGATTTCTTTATCTTTCTCGGCTTTCACGAGGTTACAGTCATGCGGGACCGTTATGTCAACAATCATTGTGCGCCGCTGTACTCGATCCACCACCACTATATCAGGCTTATTGGCAATAATAGTCCTGTCAGTGATGATGGATCGATCCCAGTACAATGTGATATTTCCATTTTCGAGAACTGGGTCGGGCACGTACCTGTAGTACGGCACTTCCGATTCCACAAGGCTGTATTTCAGAGCAAGTTGCTGATGGATAATCCTGGCTACAAGGTTGTGTCTATGCAAGTACTCTTCGTTAGCCAGACGAGAACAACCGGAGATAATGTGTCTTATTGATTCCCCCGGACGGTGACATGCCCGACAGATGTCAACCGTGCCGTCTTTCACAATAAATCTCCGGTAATTGTTCGTCATCATAACTTCGTCCATAATTGCACAGACAAAACCTTCGGTTTCTCCAAAGAGGTCACCGAAACGCAGCCAGGCTACGGACGCTAAAAGATCTACATCGGGTCCATGTAGGGCCCGGAAAAAGCGTCCGTGAAGCTCCTTACTCTGCCATACTTCCATGCGATCATTAGTGTCAAGCACTACAGGTTTGCGCCAGTTCTCTTTAGCGAAGGAGAGCGGGGTGAGGCCCTTGTCCACCGCGACCACATCACGATGCATCCCCACGTCGGCTTCTAGGAAATATTCCCTGAGACTGCATATCTCGCGATTGTGTAGGGTCTTAGCGTTTAAAAAGCCTCGACCACCACACTTTCGCGTGATATACAGTCTCATTACCGATGACCGTGGGTGATGCATTCGGTTTGCAGTCAGCAGTGTACGGACCCTCCTATCCAGGGCGTCGAGTTCGGTTTGAGTCCATTTGAGTATGCCGAAAGAGTACATCAAAACTGGCATGACCCAACCGTTAACGGCGCGCACCTTGTTTCCGCCTGACAGAAGACTATTTAACACTTTCTTCAGGCGGCCAAAGAAGCGCTCCTTCAACGATTGCTTCATGTCAGTACCATTGATGCCCAACGCTTCCGACATACCCAAATACTTATAGGTTTCGGATGCGGAGAGGGCTCTGACGTTTATGGAATCCGAGAGTTGGGTTCCCACGGATTCCACAATCTCCCCTCGCTTTACATGCATGACCACACATTTGTCCATACCAAATTCCATCCTGATGGCGCTACTGAAAGTTTCAGTTACTTTCAGTAGCTCCATTAGTTGCAAATTGTTGGAGGCAAAGATTTTTAGATCATCCATGTACAGAAGGTGAGATATAACCTGACCACCTCTCCTCAGCCGATAGCCTAGACCTGAATCCTCCAGCAGTGTGCTTAGAGGATTCAAGGCTAAGCAGAACCAAAGCGGGCTCAAACTATCGCCCTGAAATATGCCTCGCTCGATCCTTATCGGCTCGCTATTCCTCAGGATATTCCGACATCCTGGATAGCGAAGGACCGTCCTCCATCGCCCCATACATGACATCAAGAAGGTGCGCAGAGTTGCATCTACTTTATACAACTCCAGCACCCTCATGAGCCACGTATGTGGCACCGAGTTATTATTATTATTATTAATAAGTGTTTATACATATAGTGTAATAACGAAACTAGTAGGAAAAAAATACGAAACTCTGAATATACATTGGAGACTTCACGTGGTGCCATAAGCTCTAACTTAGAAGTAGCTCAAGAATTTGTAAATTATTTTACTAATATACGATCTAAAACTACGGGGGCTTTAAATTCCTCACCCAAAGTCTCAATTGATTTATTAAGAGCGAACGTTCCAGGCTGCCCGGTTGAATTTCAATTTAAACATATAAACCCCATGATAGTTATAAAAGCTTTTCGGCAAATAAAAATCAAGTTGACCGAAGATCTTTGGGGAACGTCTATCAATGTTTGTACATCCATAATCGAGACCATAGCACCATACTTAGCTTTAATATTTAATTTGTGTGTAGATCAAGGAGTCTTCCCGGATTTAATGAAATACAGTATGGTTATACCACTTTTTAAATCTGGGGATAGCAAAGACACCAACAATTATAGACCAGTATCCGTGTTGCCGGTATTCAGCAAGGTGTTCGAAAAGGTAATGCTCAATCAAATGCTTAATCATTTTAACATCAACAAAATCTTACACGAACAGCAATATGGTTTCACCAAAGGTCGTTGCACGACTGACGCTGGTGTCACTTTACTAAGTCACATATTTACAGCGTGGGAGGAGGCCCAAGATGCCATAGGAATTTTTTGTGACCTCTCCAAGGCATTTGCTTGCGTTAATCACGAAACCTTGCTCTTAAAACTGGAGCATTACGGACTAGGTAAACTTGCGTTAAGTTTAGTTAGATCTTATTTAGAAGATAGACGGCAAAAAGTTCAAATTAATGGTGTCAATTCACTTGGATTAAAAGTAAAAATAGGTGTTCCACAAGGCTCGATATTAGGTCCTTTCCTCTTTTTAGTATATATTAATGATCTACCCCATTTATAAAAAAAAAACACAAATGGTGTTATTTGCTGATGATACTTCTTTCATTTTTAAGATAAGTAGACGTTCATCAAATCTTGACGACGTAAATAACGCACTGCTGCAGGTACGAAATTGGTTTACTGCTAATAATTTAGTATTAAATGTGAAAAAAAAACAAAATGCATAAGGTTTGCTTTGCCGAATGTTAAAAGTACTGATTGTGACATAGTATTGAATCAAGAGAAACTAGAATTCGTTGATAAAACGGTTTTCTTGTGGATCACGCTAAACTCAAGGCTGCAATGGGGTCCCCATTAAACATATCTTGCAGGACGGCTAAGTTCAGCAGCATATGTTGTAAGAAGAATCCGTCAGTTTACTAATGTAGATACCGCGAGGCTAGTCTATTTCAGTTACTTTCATAGTATCATGTCTTATGGTATCTTATTATGGGGACGCGCTGCAGACATCGAGTCTATTTTTATTCTGCAAAAAAGAGCCATTAGAGCAATATATGGCCTCCGCAGGCGCGATTCTTTAAGGGAACTGTTTAAAGATATTAACATCATGACCGTACCTTGTAAATATATATATGAAAACATCATGTACGTAGGGAAAAACTTAAATCTTTTCAGTGAAAGAGGTGAAAGACACAACTATGGGACTAGAAATAGGGACCAATTGGTTCAACCGGGTTTCAGGCTGGCTAAAGTAGATTCATTCTTCATGGGGTACTGTTTAAAATGTTATAATAAAATATCTCCCCACATACTCCAACTGAATGAAACGAAGTTCAAAACTTGTATCAAACGCACACTATGCAGCCAAGCATATTATAAGTTGGAGGATTACATCTCTGACAAAAATGCTTGGCTCAACGCTGGTTCTGCTCCACAATGGCGCCTACACAATTGATTAGCATTCGGAAATATTGTTGGAGCTGCTGAAGATTGTAAAAACTATCTTTGCACTGTATAAATTCAATCTTTTACTACTATAAAGCTACCCTATACTGGGCACGTCTGTCATTGACTTGAATGTGCCCTGGCGGCTGAGAGTATGTCACGCTCTCTCAAATGTCTCGCTGGTGGTGGCGTGTGTGTTGGATCATTAAGTTCCCTTCAAAATGGTTGAGCTGAATGGTGCTGATCCATACGTCATGTTCGTGAACGGGCGCCTTCAGTGGGGACTGGTCATCTCTTGGCAGCCACGGCTTATTTTTATTTCCGATTTTTTATGTTTTTATTACGGGTCTTTCTACACCGTTCTCACATGTATAATTTCAACAAGACTGATGTTACAAATTTTTCTGTATCCATATTATTTAAAAGAGTGTCCATGGAGTTTCTTGCCCGTTCTTCTCTATAGGTACCTACTTTCGCTTTGGAATGGGCAACTAGCTATATATTTCTGACTGACCGACCCCTTGACAATTCAAAAGTGCCTGTAATTGGTTTATTTGAAATAAATGCTTTGAGTTTGAGTTTGTTAATATGTGTAACAGAAATATACAGTTTTAGGTACCTTTAATTGCACGGTACCGCAACTGCGCGGCGGACAAACAGAATAGCCGCAATGCAGTTGGGATAGTGGTTATTTTGGCAACGCCGCGTTTACCTGTTACACTTGCTGTTACAGTGTTACATATTTGATTCTGTTATCAATTCAAAAAGAAACACGTATAATTCTGTAACATTTATGAAGGTGTTTTTAAGTCCCTGGACTGGATGACAAGTGTGTTTTTGGTTGCTAATCGACGTTCATTGCTTTTTGTCTATTATAATGAAATGTTTTCTTTGTTTTACTACTTCTACAGTCCTTAATATGAATCTGCATGTTTTATGCGTAACACTTGATTAGGAAATTGTGGTTATTCTAAAGGTTATAAAGCTCAGATTGCAGTACCAAATCTGGAAATAATTATGCGATTACACATTTCTGAGAAATAATATTGTAAGTCTAGGTGCGTCTGTCGACAAAATTCTATCTATTGGGATGATGGAAGAGTAGTGTCGACATAAACATCATAAAATGTTAACATTGTAAAGGGAACATGGAAAAACATAAAAATACAGTTAAGAGTAATAGGACATCATGCATCATGTAGTTACGAGACCTTAAAATGTAAGTGCCATCACTTGCCCGATATCGCAATAAATCCTCCAAGTTAAGTATAAAATTGTTACACTGAGTGATTTACAAAATATTAATGTTCCCAAATAAACTCATAAATTGGATTTAATTCCTCTAGACTGTGATCTGTACTTTTGTACAAAACTACCAATTCATCTTGACACTTTAAAACGGCGCTGCTTGTCAAGAAAAACGTCAAAATCTGTATATTTTTTTATGAATTCGTAACTTTGCCGAGTGCCAAGTAAATCTGGTCCTTCGGTACGTACTAAGGCTTTGATAAATGTACCATTAACATTCCATAGGTTAGAGGATGGGGCTATCTGTCATCTTATAGGATTAGGCGTTCGAATTTAAAGAGAGGTGTTTTACGAATAAAAAAACTTAATTGACGTTTTATCTAAGTGGCGTTAAATAAAAGAAAGGGCCAAATAAAGTTTTTTAAGGCACGATTTTTGTTATTTTTCTTTAAAAAGTGGGTTTTAATTTTTCATAGAGTAGGCACTTGCGCTATTCATAAGTAAAAACTATTTTTTTACCTTTGTAATTTAATTTGCGGAGTTTGTTAATTTTATACAGGGTGGCTGAGATCGACGCACAACCTTTATCTAATAAAAAAAGTTATTGAGAAAAATGAAATTTTAATGATTAAATTATGGTTTAATGATATTGACTTGAAATTAATTATTAACAATCTCAACTATTATCTCAACTATTATATTACACGCCATAGTATGTGGCAAACATGTCTGAACCTGTATTTTTTTCTTTATGTTATACTACATGCACGTTTTTATTCTTGTATGTATAGGTACACATGTTTGAGCAAATAAATGTTATTTAACTATCTATCATGGACTTCTATCTATCGGTGAAGGAAAACATCGTGAGGAAACCGGCATGTCCTAGAACCAAAAATCCGAATACCATGACATCTACCAATCCGCACTGAGCCCGCGTGGTGGATCATGGCTCACTCCTCTCATAGAGAGGAGGCCTGTGTCCCAGCAGTGGGAACGCTATAGGCTCATTTTGCAAAATCCGTTCTCTTACATTTTGACCGCGTAGGAATTGCATTATTCATTTGCTGAATTTAAAGTGACAGTTTGCTCGTCGATGACCCCACCCCATCCACCCTGTTTATTCTTAAATAATAAAAATTATGACATGCCCTTAAAACCTAGTATCAGTGCTGATCGCGTTCAGTTTCATTGCTGAAATCCACCCTTAGAGCGCAAGCTTTTTAACAGAGTAAAGTTTATTTGCGTACCCATTTTCGAAACTCTTTACCAGTTTAAGATTTTAATTTTAAACTGGTAAAGAGTTTCGAAGATATCCAGGGATATCGACGGGCCATCGTTATGTTGAAATTGTTTGTCGGTTTGGAACAGCTTTTTTTACTTAAATATGCGACCAAAATTTTCAACACATGAGGGTCCAGAATGATGTAGTGAATCCATGGTAACAGATTGTTGGTTACGCATGGGTCTCCCTGCCACCCTGTTCCCCGAATGGAACTAATCGTATTAAATCAAACGACGCAAAGGCACTCTTTCTTTTCTTCTTTCTTCTTCTCTTCTCTTGTAAAGAGTTAAAGTGCGGTCACTGTCAGACTGCATAGAAAAGAAAGAGAAGCGCGATGACACAACGCTGGTAAATTATTGCAAAAAAATTAAGCAATTATCTATTTACAAAAATCTATTGATTGGACTAAAAAAATAAAACACTATTACGTTCGTGCCTCGTTGGTCTAGTGGTCGCAATCGCTACTGCTGAACATGAGGTCCTGGGTTCGATTCCCAGGTCGGGAAACGTGTTATTGGGTTTTTCTATCTGGAATTTCTCAGTAGCAGCCCGAAGTCTGGATTTATGCGCGGTAGATGGCAATAGGCTCGCCCCCTATTACATGGGACTTAAACATAACTGGCGAAATGTGGGTGTACTATAGGTACACCTCTGCCCAACCCTTCGGGGAAACAAGGCGTGATGTTATGTTATGTTATGTACATAGACCTTGTATACCTATGTAGTTCTGAAAAAGGGGGGAAGGATCTCATTTTGGTTGGCTTCCTCGTTGGTCTAGTGATTGCCAGCACTACGGTTGAGCATGAGGTCCTGGGTTCCATTCCTGGGTAGAGCAGTGTTTTTGGGTTTCTCCATCACAAATTTCTCAATAAAATGTGGATGTACCGTACCGACTATGGGTAGATATACTTCTGCCTAATCTTTTCGGGAAACGAGGTGTTTTATTGTAATCATAATAATAACTTAATAGTAAAAATGATTTGTCATGAAATTAGGCCAAGGTCCACAATATGTAACGCCACAATAACAAACTTTTTTGTTATCTTTACAATACATATAATTATATTAAATATTTTGATTCAAAAACATACACTTTGACAATACAACACAGAAAGGTTAGGTAGTGCAGGAAACTCCTGTAAATAAATGAATCGTATCAATGTAATTAACAGTTTATATTAATTACAAATAATATTTACACAACGTTGATTTTGAAAGGCAATAAGTTAATATATCTTTTATTTTGTCATTAATGACAGCTTACTGCTAAGGCTACAAAATTTAAAACAATTCGTTTTGATCACTGCAGGGGTCAATTTTAATATCAAGCTGTAAACTAATATTAATTGGTGATGTTTTAAAATAATGTTCTTTTGATGATGTAAGCATGAAAATGTGATTTAATAAACTGTTGGATACCAAAAATCCCAGATTTTATGGCTCTAGCTGACCCCGGAAACGTTGTTTTGCTTCATTTTTTTATTTTTTGTTGAAAAATAGATGTAGGCCGATTATCAGACCTACCAATGCCCACTTCCCATACATTTAAAAACCTGATAATGAAAGTGTATGTGAGGTATAGTAGAAAGGCTACCTGTATGTTTAGAAAATAATGTTATATAGTCATTTTTACGATTTAAACGCTACGACGTCCAAATAATATTAATGTTACATTTTAGGTTAGGATTTGTCGTTACCAAATATAAAGACATAAATGTGCTAGAACTAATTATTTAACTCTTGAAGTTTAGTCTATAATAGGAATACTTACCTAATAATACAAACCTATGGTCTAAAACGTCTTTTGTACTTTGTGATTTCATTGAAAACAGCTGTCCTAAAGTCACTGGTTAGACTCTAGATGATTGTCACTATAAATTGAGTGTCGAGCATTAACTGACAAACGTCAAAAAATCCGTTTCAATCATGCGATTTAATTATTATGTTATGTTTAATAAATCTGCATTTTATAAAGACTAGTAAAAAAATGCTTACGGATTATAAAAAAAACCTAAAATAATGTATGAAACGCAGAAACAGAGTTGAATAAAGTCAAGTAGCAATATGTAAAATGTAACGTCGTAAAAAAGGGTAGTTGAGGTGCGTTCAAAACATGCTAATATGTTAGTTAACCCTTGTCGTAGAATAAGCATAAAGAAATATTATAAAATATTTTTTCCCTGCTTTTCTTTTAACATTGTGATTAGCTCAACTAATATACAATTCAATTGGCTGTATTTTAAGATTTATTTCATTTCTATACATAGTCAGGTGAAAAAGGGGCATTCTTCTTTCATACAAATTGGTCGAGCCGTTTGGTAACAAACATATTTTTTTTTTTTTTGTATGGCATCTCGCAGGTCAACCTGTAAGGTTGTCGTCTGCTTAAGCGGACTTGCCTGTGGTGCCCTAATAAATTAAGGCCTCCAGCCAGGACTTAAACTTAAATACTAGCTAAAAACTAAGCGACAACGCTAAGGGCACCCCCTGTGGGGTACGGACCTCGGCTCAGGCCTCGCTGGAACAGGGCAGCAAGGGACTAGCTGGATCAGGATTTGAAACGGTAACAAACATAGCGATACGAGAGTTTTATATATTAGTAGGCGGAGGCCGATGCCAGATTTTCTATAAACTGGTCGTAAGTTCGCTCTACGTTTCGATCGACTTACTCTTAAATAATGAAAAAAAGTGAAGTGTGAAACAAATAGGTTCTTTAGCATTCCTTAGAGAGATTTTAAGAGATGATTAAACTAGTTTTACCGTAGTATTATATATGCTATAGTGTACAAGCTCTTCATTAGGAAAATTACTTTCTTTATTAAATATCTTAACATGTTTAATACAAATCAACTAGTTTTTATTATTTTATTACATTAATTATATAAATTAAAAAGTAATCAAATTATCACCTTACATACTGGTTGGAAAAATTTAAAATGGTTTAGTCAATTTAATTACTTTTAATGGTAATTTTACTATTTTGATGGCTCTATAGCACTGCCAATTTATAGCATACTAGCTGATCCCCGCAGTTTCACCCGCATAAATCTTTATCCCGTTTGCGTATCGGGATATAAAGTACTCTATGTGTTAATCCAGGTTATAAACTATCTGTGTGTCAAATTTCATCCAAATCTGTTTGGTTGATTTGATTAAATTAGAATGAGGTATTATAAGAGAAATGACAGCAGTTACGTTACAATTAAAGGGTCAATGAATTAGGCATGCTCGATAATTGTAATTGATTATTTAGCGGTTGTAAAAAATTGACACAGATGATGCCATTAGAGGGAACGCGTTTTATGTCGATACGTTTATTCTTGCTTGAAACTTGATTTTGTCATCGAACAAATTCTTGCTTTAGAATTGATTTTGTCATCGAACAATTTTGTTTTCTTGAAGTATTTATTATGTTTATAGTGATTGATTAGCTCCCTTTTGATTTCCCCTTCAGGTCTTTTTCTTGTCTTCCTAAACAACTGTTATACCTATAATCAGGCATGGAATACTTATATTATATATTCTAAATCTGAAAGGCAATATGAAATTATAAGAAAGTCAAGTAGAACCTACCCACACCTTCAAGCGCACTTACACATTGCGAAATGAAACGCGCAAAAAAACAAATGCAAGTTGCAGTCCATCTTTGAGAAGTAAGAAAAAAGTCATTAGCATTCCTCGTTATACCCTACACCGCTAGGTCAAAGATCCCTCGTAGGTACCTCAGTACCTACCAAGTAAGTAGCAACGACGCAGGTGTGCCGATCGACAGGACGTCGATGATTGTTACAAACAGGATCGTACCCCGATCAGTTGTAACCGTGCCTATCGACCCAAGAAAAGACAGTAAATGGAGGAACAACTTACCAAAGGCTAATTTTGAATTCTTCGTGTTAATCCTTATTGATTTATGAGGTTACATTCAGATAATTACTACGATCGCTCTGGCGACTGGCCAACAGATCGTTTTGCGTCTTTTGGCATCCATTCAGTCAGAGCTTTACTCCAGATGCCATCTATGGCATTGAAATGTGTATCGTGTAACCAATTGGCTAACAAATCTAATGTCAGAGTTTTGGATAATGTTTTACTGGCGCTGCAGTTTTTAATAGGAAGAGCGTCTTAATATACGATGCTGGAGTTTACTATAACAAAAATACCCTTTCATCAGAAAATCTGTTGAATGGATTTGCTCTCCATTAACTTACTACTCCATGATCAAGTCCCCATCAAACCGGGTGTTTTACGAGTGAGTAAAACGTGCTGAACAAGTTTGAATCCTGGATGTGAGCCGAGTATTCTGTAAGAAGGATGAATTACTTTATTATTTGTAAACGATATTGCTATAGTATAATATAAAATGTACTCGCACCTACCTGTTAGTCCATTTATGACTAGTAAAATAGTGTTGCTTTTACATAGCAATGTGCCAATTAATAAACTTATTCTCCAGCATAAAACATGTATCAGTATGTATAAGCCGGAGAGACTGTTCGACATGTCAACAACACATCTGCGCCTACCGCATTCACATTTCTTCAGCTTTTACGTTGGTTTGCAATCGTTTGACATAACACAACATCACAACTGTATTCACCAAAAGGTTAGACAGAGGAGCACCTATAGTACACCTACATTTCGCGAGTAGTATTTTTTATTTCGACATGTTTCCGGAAGTGCAAATCAGCTGTGAATCGAATGCCCAGAGCTTTGACCTCCATGACACGCTGCAGTGGTTTACCTTCTATGAGGTACTCATAGTGACGCGGGACGCGGGCGCGGGTGAACGAAAGCACAGAGCGTTTCTCCACGTTGAAATTTAGTTTATTTTCCTGGCTCCACTTAGTGACCCGATCTAAATCCTGCTGTAGTATGTCATGATCAGCTTTTTGGTTCTCTACATGAATCAGCTTTCGGACATCAGCAAAGAGTAGGCAAGTTGACTCAGTGACTACTTTTCGTAAGTCGTCCACCACAAGGATAAAAAGGAACGGTCCAAGATTACTACCTTTTTTTTTGGGTGGGAAGTCATCAAATGACTTCTCCCGATCTGGGTGGAGCGGGAGGGCGTGTCAGACTTTTACTGACTAAAACCCACCCGTATTCTTTCAGTTGCCTGTGCCAGGGCCACTGTTACTCTTTCGAATTACCCGCGATCCTGAGGCGTCGGCCCTGTCGGATCCCGTCATTTTGTGCTGACATCTCTTTGAGGCGCGCGTGGAACACGACGCGCCGTTGACCCGGCCTTGTCCCTACCGGACGGCGAGCTACCCATTGCTTGCCGTCCGCAAGCGCCGGGATTCCGATCTCGTAGTATTGTCGTCTCATCATCGGCGAAGAATTGAATAGTGTGCGGTGTGAAACCCATGTTGGCTAATTTCAACAGCAGCACATCATTATCGACTGTGTCAAACGCCTTCCGATAATCTAGGTAGGTAACATCCACCTGTAGTCCTTTTTTTATTTTCCGGGGTGGAAAATCCTCATGGATGTTCTCCACCCTCGGGCGGGCAGAGGGGTCTGTCAGACTCTTACTGACTAAAAACCACCCTGGTGTTCCATCTCACACCTACGTCGGGGTCGCAGGAACATATGGTTTTTGCGAAACCTGGACCGGTGCCGGCCCGCCTCAGCGGGCCTCCTCGTGTAGGGAGGGGGAGTGAGGTGTTTGACTCCCTCCGCAACGTCTAAGAGGGGCGTGCGTGGAACACTACGCTCCGCCACCTCAGGTCCTTATGTATGGGGGGTGGCGGACAACCCCGAGTTCGCCGACCCTGGACCCATTTAGAGGGGCTGGAAGAGGGCGTTGTCCGCCCTCCGCCTACGGCCAACCCCATTTATCGGCCGTAATGGATAGGGAGAGCGGCCAACGACATACCGACACACCTCTTCCCCTGAGGCCCCACCGCGTCCGCTATCAAACGGTGGCGACCCTGTTAAGGCCGCAGAAGGTTGGGAGTGCGGCGCATCGCAATACCGGCACTCCTCTCCCGCTGCGGCCTCGATTGCGATGTCGCCCAAGCGGCACTGCAACCTTGGCCGCTACGTCGTCGGCTTTTCGTTAAAAACCCTGACGAGTGGGTTCCTCTTAGCATCACCGCGGGGGTCAAACCACGGTTACTGAGCCCCCCTGCCTCGTCAATGCGGGAACCCACCGGGGGGGATCCACCTGTAGTCCTGCGTCAACAGCTGGCACTAAATGCGTCATTACGTGTAGTAAATTTCCTGTTGTACCCCGACCCGGGCGGAACCCGTGTTGTGCATCAGACCTGTGCTCCGTGTGCAGATGTGTGCTCACCTACTTGTTAGGCTGACACCAGAATGATTACATGTGTATTAGTGTGGTTTTTAAACGGTAAATATTTTTTTGAGGTATCTTCTTGACTTTTTCTACAGGATCCAATTAGTTGTATTATGTTTTCAACACACTATCTAACTAGCATATATCCGGAAGAATTTCATATATTTTTTTGATTTTGTTTACTGCAGTGGATCAAATACTTTTAGTAATTAGTCCCCTTAAAGTCCCATGTAATAGCAGGCGAGCCAATTGCCATCAACCAGGCAAAAATCCAGACTCCGGGCTGCTACTGAGAAATTCCAGATGGAAAAACCCAAAAAAAGTCATTTATTCAAATTAGGCTGAGAATCAGAACTTTTCGAACGTCAAAATTACATAAGACAGTCCCCCATAACGCCCGCCCTTCTCCACTTCCTAGTGCTTTAGCTGGGAAGAAGAAGTGGCGCAACAAACTCCCCAGCAGCACAGCTGTCTGTTCGGTTAGAAGAACTGGATTATATACAATTGTAAGTAATTACCAAAACATTAAATTAAATTAATTGCTAAACGTCAGCTAGCCACGCCAATACCAAAATAAGAAAAAAAAAAGAATGTAAATAAAACTTTATACATATATAAATATAATACTTAATAAAAGCCTCCAGGCGTAAAAGGCATGGCAGTTTACATATGCAATACTGGATAATGTACAAACAAATAAAATAAATAAATTTTAAACTAGGACCATCAAAGTAAAATAAAATAAATAAGCAGAACAATTACTGTAACAATAATAAAACCATATTCAGCAAAAGTACCAGTCACAACAAGCAGCACCTGTTCACAAGCATAACGCAAAGATCAGCCATTCCCCCTTAGCCATATTTGAGGGAAGGAGGAACCCCGACCCCCGACGCTACCGCAAGCAGTGACATCTAAGGGAGCATGACGAACTTGCTGCCGGTTGCTCAGGCAAGATTAATATTATCAATTGTCGAGGTCGCTAGCTAACCACATATTGCAATACAGCTCATAAAAAAACATTATAATGATCAGGATCATGTCAATCATGTTTTAGATTTTCGCGTTAGCGTTTCTAAGCCGTCCTAAATTGAGAGAGAAAAAGTCACAATCGCATTTATTGTCGTTTGTGTTGCCGCCTCCACAATACTTCATACATAAAGTGTACTGTGGTTTATTTTGTGAAAACAACATCATAATTGACGCTTATTGAATTTTATGTTATCCCTTTCTAGTTCCCTGAGAGGAATAAAGAGGGCAAGATCAAGTAATGTGAATGAACGACGGAGTCGCTTTACTGGTTTCAGTTTAACAATTAAAGGTGGATTCATACAAAAACTTGATTGAAATTGAAAGTAATGTAAAGACATTAAAAAAATTAAAACATTGTGTCTGTGAGATTTACGCTTGTCAAAAACTTCAAACTCTTGATAAGTAAAATTTGTATGATTTCTCAATTGGGTTATCTCTTAAGACATTCGATGCTCTAGTTTTAAATGGACACAAAAAACATTTGCCATCTTTCCAAACAACAAGCCATCTATTAGGTATGTATCGCTACAGATACCACCAATGAATAGATAGCCATAGTTACAATTACGTCTAAATTAATAGACTATAACTTTCGTTTCAATAAAAAATATAGCAAGATTAGCATAACATAAAGCTGAGTCTATATCCGACTGAGAACACACACATCTACACTTTTTGCGTTAAGTTCGTTTAGTTTTTTGGTATGAACTCGCCTTAACAGGCCGCATCGCACAGAAAGCGGGCCAGGGGCTCTAAACCCTCGGTGATTAGTTCGCCACAAACGATTGTAGTATGTACTGAACGCGAAAGTTGTCCATTTAACTGGCAGACTGCTTTTTCATAGCTATTGATTGATGCGAGGTACCTATCTACCCTATCTAAACTAACGTTTGCGCCATCAGCTCTGTCCCCAGAGAAAGGCGATGAAAGTGATTTTGTTATTAAATTATAAATCGCGAGAGTTGACAAAGGATATGAGTTTGTTTTACGATGCTGAGACTGGAAAATGTGGATATATGTATAAAGATTTCTTGCAAAGTAAAAGTGGCTCTTGTACACAGCAGCCCTTTGTATATTGGAAGCTCTCCCATATCTTATTGATTGAAATAGTGAAATCTTTTTTTTAAAGCTGGCAAGCCTTCATATTTCACGCATCTTCTCAAGTGGAACTATGTAGAAGAATGACGTATCCAAGAAGTAGCTTCTACATTACAAAAAGGAGAAAATTGATTTTCAAGTACTTACATTCAAAACATGGCTGAACTCTGTTTTTGACACAATGTCACCCAATGTTTTTTGCATGTACCACTTGCAGTGGCTTCAATGTGCGCTGCACGTGTGCCAATGAAAGACACGTGTGTTGACGACCGGCGCATCGCATTCAATTGTTTGCTTGGGGCAGTCTTTAGTTTCATTTAATGCATATTGTTAGGAATCGTTTATGTATTGTATTGTTTAGTTAGTCTTTGTACGACAGCTCTCATGAAATGTTAAGAATGGGTGATTGAGTGAGCTTATTTTTTAAATTTATTAATTTTTTAAATTTATTAATTTAAAAAATAAACCTACTCAATCGTAGATCTTAGATTTGCTACATAAATTGTTTTCTTTAACTCCCACGAAAAAGTAGATAGCTGTTCAATAAGCTCGCGCACGGCAGTAAGGGTCTCCGGACACGAGGCCAGTCAGTTTGGGTGACAGGTCATCAATGGCGTACGAACCAGAATCAGAATTAATTTATTTGCAAGAATGTAGTTTTACATGCTCCTTCCCTACTCATGTAAGACTCATACTCCATGTTAGACTTTTTTAAGCAATAGACAATCTTTCACAACATTTTAAGGTGTACAAATGTTTTACAATAAATAAGGTAAAATTCATTTTAATATTTGTGATTTATGATATGTATAATACGAATAAATATTATTATAATTAGGTAATCTTTACTTTGTAAACAATGTCAAAATTAAGTACATGTTATCTTTGATTATTGCAATATTCCCTACACATATGCGCTATACTTATAAAAACAGCAGGGATGATGACATTTTTTTAATTATTAACTCAAAAAATATTTGTTTACAAATAGTGCAAACAATATTGTAAAAATGTGAAAGCTTAAAAAATTGCTAAGTTATAAACATTTTAAAATAACTTTTAGACAAGGACAGCACTATCGTAGAAGTGACACCACGACTATGTATCTTCATACTAGCACCATGCGACAAAAACGGGAATAATCCCCTCCAAAAACATTCAAACCGTGTATATTCTTCATATTTCCATCGACTTTACAGATTTTTCAAAATCTAATTTTTACTATGCTTTTATTGAAATATCATTATTTTTTCTAACATTTTTAATATTAGTTATCATCCCTAATATCCAATAACCAACTTGTCAGCTATTTCCTAAACATGGGTATGGGAAGTTCCTTAAATGAGTTGGGTAACTTAAATGAACGAATATCTTCATTTGAAGACAGTTCAGTATCGAATGATTTAGTGTACGTGTCAATCTCTGAACTGACTCGCAAACTGGCCTTATTGTTTCAGTTATCTTATTGTTTTGCCGGACCTCCAACAGTCGATCCTCATAATTATTTTATCCTCACAAAAACGTTCACAATAAAAAAGTATACTTACTGACTATGAGTTATAGCACCAATTGACCTGTTTCATTCAGTTTACGCCCCTCAGCCATCTCACTTTATTACAATTGACCCCTGGTTCAACCGACCCACAATAAATAGCTGGCTATTGATAAAAAACTTTTTCTTGAAACAATAACGTAATTATCTGACTGTTGATATTTATAGATTATAAGTAGTGATTCGATGTCGATGGTTATTAAGGCTTCTACAATGTGTAATCTCTTCTCGTTGGTCTAGTGGTCGCAAGAGCTACTACTGAGCATGAGGTCCTGGATTCGATTCCCAGGTCGGGCAAAATGATATTGGGAATTTCTATCTACAATTTCTCAGTAGCAGCCCGGAGTCTGGATTTGTGCCCGGTTGATGGCAATAGGCTCGCCCCCTATTATATGGGACTAAAACATAACTGGCGAAATGTGGGTGTACTATAGGTACACCTCTGCTTAACTCTTCTGGGATTAATGGCGTGACGTTATGATCCAAAAAAAAAACATCAACATGACGACTAAAGAGATTCCATCATGAAACCATGTAAAAGTTATATCACAATTTAATGCCTATTGTTTTTTAGGGCATGTTGAGAACACATTTTATAATTTCGTTATTATTTTTAAAATAAATATATCCAAAATCTAGCACTTCAAGCGCTCGCACCGGCCGGCCAGTGCTATGCCCGCCGAGACGCGCCACAAGACACACCCCACTGTAGCAGGAAGGCCTTAATTGAATTTTGCAGTGTTACTTGAATAAGTTGCAACAGAAGGTTTAAACCAGAACTATACTGTGACCTTTACAACAGGTAAGTGTCTAGCTCGAGGACCAACCGTGATCTAAAACTTTTATTTATTGGTTGATAGGCAGCTAATCCATTTTATATTTTTATAGATTATGTCTGCCACCCAAATTTACAAGTACCTACCTACAGATATTGTGAAAGTGAACGTAATCGACATTTAAGTATTCGAGGAGGTACTTTTTTATTTTGGCATCAGCTTCAGCCTAGTGAAAAAGTTTTTATGATAACTGGCATATCCTCAAAAGTTACGCAATTTGAGGAAGTATTAAAATCTTGAATAGGTAGTGTAACTAGGTGCTTAACAAGTCCATGCTAGAGAGAGAGAGTATATATATGGTTTTTGCATGGTTTTCGAGGGTGCTGAAGCCAATAGTAAGGTCAAAACGAAAATCCAAGATGGCGGCTGCGAAAGTTATACCTACAATTTTTCTTCATAAGTTTCGTTTATTTATGTTTTTTTAGGGCGATACAGCCGATAGCTAGGTCAAAATGAAAATCCAAGTTGGCGAAAACTTTATGAGAGCTTCTAAAATTTTACTTAAACTACTAGGTGGCTCCTTGTTAGAAACGCGTATTAAATTCACACTGTCTCTCTCTGTCTCTTTCTTTTACGAGTATGTGTGCGTGCGAATATCGCGTAACGAACTTCGTTCCTAAACTTTTTTTGTACAAAACGCACCAACACTATAAACAATCGGAGTATTATGAAATAGAGCCGGTCCTTGGCAATGATTTCATCGGTTCTGCACAAGATTACGTGGCAGGTAATTATAAACGACAGAGCACACGCGACAATACTGTCTAAAATAAAAACCTTGAAGAACTTCAGACAAGGTCGCTCACTAGTCGCTGAAAACGCTGCGGTTTTTTAAGCGTTTCATTTTGGGAAATAGATGTATGGTCGTTTGCTTCACAAAAAAACTCTTAATGGGTTCGCATTCGTACCGCTCGTTTTGAACAACCGCTTAGCTAGTTCAGATTCCTTTATATTTTCACTGTATTGGCTAACTAAATGCTTCTGTTACTTTCTATGATTGAAGATTATTGTGTGATAGAAATTGTTATGCTGATTGCCTTCTCAGACTAAAGACTGAAATAGCTCATAATATAACATGTATATTAGATATATTACGTATATTAGAAACACAGCAACACTTCTCGGTGGCAGAAGGTATGACGGTAGTTTTCCAGGCGAGCTCCTTCACGATGATCTCAATTATTATTTTTCCAGATTCACGTAAACCCTCAGCAGCTTTCAACCCTAGTGCGTGACCAGGACATAGGTTCCGTTCACACCGAGTAGCCAGGTCGAGACGAAGGCGGGCACCGGACCGGAACGACACTCGATACGGTTGCCGATCGCGCCGTCATCGGGTTACAACCAACCACGATACTTTAACACCCCGGCGCCAAGCATTCAGAGGATTTCCACCCTTATGGACGTAAAACTAAGGCTTATGGTTCTATAGATAGCTGTTGTATTTAATGCTGTAATTTGCAAGATCGTGTTGGCGTCTCGCCAGAAGTATTTTGCCTAGATAATCTGAAGTATGGTCAATAGTTGACACTGAATGCCTCGGCTACAGATTTGAGTACCTACTAGAATTGAATGTTCTGTTAAAATTGATATTTGTTCGTTGAACTGTTGCATGTTTGGGTACTGTTAAATTTATAAAAGGATATACGAGTATTGTACTCAAATGTGAGTCAAAAGTATTACAGACATGTAGTAGTATATCTGGAAACGAATTGAATTTTTAGATCGAATAGTTCGAAGGGTATGCTTTACCTCTTCTAAAAGATTATCAGAAGATTCAGAAGATAAACCGATTTTGTTACTGACGGAAACATTAGCAGCAGAAGTGGAGCCTAGACAAATGGCAATTACTTTCATGGCGGTTCGTATTTCTACAACGACTTTCAACAGGATTGACATATGTACTTACTTTTCGGTATAGATTATGTCAATCCAATAAATTGACTAATCGCAGCACTGCAACAGTCATTTGAGGTTTTCTTAAGTCTGACCATACGATATAGCGAAGGTATGCTTCCCGATGAATGTGCAGTTCATTGATCTCCACCTGTTCATAAGTCACGATTACATAATCCACTGAAAACAAAGCTGCAGCCACAAACCAATTGACTAATTTGACATGTATCACCAGAGCTCTGTATGTTTCCAGATACCTAATGGGTATTATGTCTCTCGCAACCACAAAATTAGTTACTTCACTGCATTACCGCAACTGGATTGAAATGTTACAGATAACTTGATCCAGCTTTATTATTATTTCCCCAATGAACTAGATTCCCTAACTTTATTGGTTTAGTTGATACTCAGTTTGTTTTAGAGTAACTGCAACTTTTGATGGTGCCTTTAACTTTGAATGTTATTGCAGCACGTATATTTATGGATAGCAAGGTCAAACATGCGTGGAAATGCGAGCATTATTTTGGCAACATTCTTCGAGATACATCGAAAATGCTGTACTGGTCATATACATGCGAGCAGCGGCCGGCAATGTTAATATACAAATCCATATCTGTCATGTTTAGCGGCCGAATAAATTACTATGAAAACTCATATCTGTCGTGTAATTTCAAAATGGAACTAACTTTTTACTTTTACATGGGTCATCCCATGGCAACCAAGGAAGTAAATGAAGAAAGGTTTTATTTAAATATCGAACTGCCTTAGCAAATATGTTTATAGTGAAAAAGGAACGCTATGTAGTACATATTGGCGCGAGAAAAGTTATCGTTGTTCGTGATTGACGTGTTAAAGTGTTTGTACAAACCTACTTACAGAAATAAAACCATTTAACATCATTTATTATTATCATGTATTGATTCTGTAATTTATTAATAGACTGAGTTCGAGTTTCCGCGCATTATTTGAGAATCTACTTACGATACAAGCCATCATGCATCTGCATTGATGAATATTGATGATGGCTGTGTCGGCCGCTGTATTATTGTACTAATATTATTTAGAAGAATAAATAGAAAATTTCAATAAAAGACTCAATTACTGAAATATTCCGAAAAATGGAGGTCTTCCTAACTTGTAGATTTTACCACCCTGTTAAATTTAAAAAGAAAATTACCTTAACGTTAATTTGCGTAACTGGGAAACATTGGTATGGTACTAAAACGGATGAATTACATTTAGGTAGTCACGTATTCGCAGTACGGTTCAGGAAAGTAGGGTACTTACCTTTCCTTTCCTGACAATAGTAAAGCGAATTTTTTGCAAAATGTTCTCATTTTGAGAAGTTATTTCTTCTATCTCTTATCTGCATCAGTTCGTGACTGCGAAAACGATTAAAACATGTTTGAGCACGTGACATTTCAAACTTGTGGAAATCCCGAGAGAAAGGTTAATACGTCGACATTATTTCAGTGTAATATACCTACGTACGTACAGATGTAGTCACGATTTAGAAAAGATGCAGTTTATATGAAGTTTCTAAGTATATGACGTGAAATTTATATGACAAATGGTAGCAAAATACGATGATGCCGACCACCCGCGTGGTGGACGAAAAGTCATTTGTCACTTGAAAACTAATACAAACTATAAATCATACAAAATTTAAAACCACAACCTTATGGAGAAGGTAATTAAGGTGATATTCCTCAGTGAAACAGTTTTTGAACAGCACCACCAATTGGTCCAGAGATCATAACAAACAATGTCTATTAAATGGAATTGAGAAGATCGAATTGAACTTAAGAAATTTGATTCCATTGACACTACATTTGTCTGTACCGAATAAAAGTTTGTTATGAATGATTCATTTTTGTTTTGGAAACATCTCAGATCTGTAAAAGAGAAGCATGCATCATAAAATCATAATGCGTTGCTGAAATTCAAGTATGTGATCTTTACAAAAATCTGCCGGACTTAATATCAATCTTACAGGTTTGCCCATTTCAGTGTAGACCAATTTTGTATAATTTTTTCTAAAATACGGGCCACACAAAATTTTCCTCATTTTTTTATTGAGGAAACTTGCTAGAACTAAGAAATGTATGTCTAAAACTTTGCACGAACGCAACTCGCTCGCTTGTCGCGCTCGCGCGTTGTTGCTTGTAGTTTATCCAAAATAACTCCTAAATCAACCCTAACCGTCCTTGCAATGTTCAACTCTAAAAAATGACCCGGAAACGAAATAGTGAAGCGAATTATACCCATTCATTCACTCGGTCAACTTACCGTGAAAGTAACTTAAATCGATTTAAAATGGCCGTCGCATTTTAATCAAATCTCCATCAATTACATTCGGCTTACAATATTTATACCATATTAATTAATAACTTACATTTATCAATGGGTATTTGAATATGATTGATAAGTATGGCATTTATTAATTACTGTAGGACTTTAAAGAAAGTTGCAAGTTAAAGTAATTAAACCATAAGAAAGATCATTGCTAATACAATAATTAATTGCTACCATCTTGTTTATTTGAAAGCGTTGAAACGAGTATCAGCAAATTGTACCCATAATAGTTATTCCCGAACTTCAATCTTAACTTAAACTTAGTCAAAATAATAATTTTTTTTTAATTAATAAAAATATGATTATATATGACCCAAGTCAAAGGTCGAGTGTGTGTCTTTTTTATTTTGATGTGTGATTTTTATTTATTTATGTGCCATCTGCTATCTACGTTATCCGGTGACTTTGAAAAGTCATTTATAAGCGCGTTCCTACAGATAATATAGAAAAGAGCAATCTAGCGTTAGAGATTTTATTATAAAACATGTAAGATCTCTACTTGGCATTTTTTTTTATATTCTTTTCCTCTCTTTCTTTTACGACATATCAAAAACTTTATGTGTTTCCTTTAAAAGTGTAGACAGCAGCACAGTACAAGGAAACGCAGAAAATAAACAGGTCTACTTTTGGTTGTAATATACTTAATTTCCTCCACCATTCTTATTTGCGTGTAATTTATTTTTAATTATCACTACAACAAGAACATTACGTGCGAAGTGATTCGGCTCTGATATTTATAAAATCAGTTATCGGCACAACTGGTGGTAACTCGAGAGCGTTCACTTTTCATATGTGATGCAACACTTCTGATATTTGCTTTATAGGGCTGTATTGCACTGAAAGCCAAAGAATTGCTATTTGAAGCTATAATCTTAGGACGGACAACTTTATGGCAATATAGTAACAGCTAACACTTGAGCTACACTTTCCGGCTACGACGTAGGCGCTGTCAATGTCAAAATGTCATCATGGAGATGCGGAGAGGCTCGTGGCTAAGTATATTAATAGTCGCTGACCATCTTTACATACTGAAACCCCTTCGCGCTTTGGAAAGTTTTTAAGCCGTTGGTCTCGGCTGTGATTCGTGGATCTTTGACAGTCGTTACGGGTCGTCAGAAGTCCGAAAGTCTGACAACCAGTCTTTCCAAGGGGCTTCGTATTACCCAGTAACTGGGTTATGGAGGTCAGACAGGCAGTCGCTTCAGCTGCATCAGGTTAGGCTGGAAGCTGGAAGAAGATCGTTGGGTAAAAGACTAGGCTGATTGAAATTGGTTGACTGTACTGGAAAATAAACAGTTTTAAGCTTAACTAAACTTTACTGACGAATGTGATACATACCTGCCTCACTCTTCGGGGAAAACAGCAGTGATGTTATGTAATGTTAGACAGTTTTTGGTATCTTTCAGTTTCATTTTATTTACCTTTAAGCTGGTTTCAAGTGGACTCACTTTATCTGTACGTCGTTTTCTGATTATGTAGTTTTGACTGGCCCGTTGGTCTAGTGGTCGCAATCGCTCCTGCTGAGAATGAGGTCCTGGGTTCGATTCCCAGGTTGAGTAACGTGTTATTGGGTATTTCTATATGGAAATTCTCAGTAGCAGCCCAGAGTCTGGATTTGTGCCCGGTTAATGGCAATAGGCTCGCCCCCTATTACATGGGACTTAAACATAACTGGCGAAATGTGGGTGTACTATAGATACACCTCTGCCCAACCCTTCGGGGAAACAAGGCGTGTTGTTATGTAGTTTTAATTTCAGTCTGGCGGCCTTTGCAAGGAGTTTTTAGTACAACTATGTCATTGGAAATCAACAGGCAATTGTATCTTAGTGGATATGTATGATTGCCTGCAGTACTGAAGTCAACGAACTGATAGACACACTCGGTGAACAAAGATATTCACAATGTTTGGTTGTTAATAGCTGATTTCATTGTGTTGCTAAAGCTTCTCTTATCAGCCTTACTATAAGCTAACATTATTCGTTAACTAGGACAAAATAAATATGTTTAAGGACCATAACTTCAGATTGGACTGACCTCATTAAAATCCGTATCGTGTGTGGGTTAGAAAATAAAGAAAAGAAATAGACGAAAAACGATTATTTTTAGGAAACATGACGCAGAGAACGAACACAAACACGAAAAATATCAAGTTAGGGGATACTATGCGTCACATGCTCGCAAAACGGCCATCGCTCAGCATAATGTTGCGACCCTTTGCGAAACATGCCCCAGCGCTGGTTTTCAGCGTCAGCTGTCTTTGACTTGATGACGTCAACAGGTGCAGCAAACGCTCAGGTAGGTAGGCCAGGTTGGCTTGCTTAAATTGATCTCTCTTTGCATGTGAGCCTTTATTAGCTACTATATCTATAGCATTGCTTCCTTCAGTGTGGCACAGTATTTGGTTGAGTAAGCAGCGCTTGCCCCATTTCACATGAGCGCCGCTAACGTGATAAATGCTGTGCGCACGACCGTCAAAGCTTGTCGCTTTCAATATTCCTATTAGTCTTAGCATTTACATGGACATGCAGTTTAATTTGTTGTCTGACTTCTGCATCTTCTGCTTAGAATTTCAGTTACTTCTTTTAAATTAAAAACAGGTAGGAATTACCTGTTCCTAATCATTGTACCTACCTATGTAAGTACCTCTTTAGTTCGATTCAAATACGTTTAAATATGTATATTTCCTAAATTTCTTTGGTTAGATGTCATTTTATCGTACCTCATGTCGCCACGAACTGTATTTCTCGTCATATGAATTTATGTATATACAAGGTGACAGGGAAATTCGACCTTTGTCTTGAAAGGGGTAATACAAGGGGGTTATTAGCAACAAATTAAGTCCAGTTAACTATGGGTTCAAAATTTGATGAAATAAAAAAGATGGCATTTTCTGACTTGTTACCAAAACAATTAATCATGGAAAAACTCCTCCACTCTAAAGATTTAAATAATACTTTTCTGAAAACTGAAAAATTTGTGATCATTAAAAAAAAAAGCCCAAATTTACATAATCTCAGAAATAAAGGGAGAAAGTGGGAAAGGAGTGTGGTGGCCCAGTGGTAACGGTCCCGACTTACGAGTTGTAGGTCGTGAGTTCGAACCCAAGCAGGCGCTTTACTTTGTGTAAATAATTTAATCAACACTGCTCTCAAAACGGTGAAGGAAAACATCGTGAGGAAACCGGCATGTCCTAGAACCAAAAATTCGAAGACATGTGACATCTACCAACCCGCACTGAGCCCGCGTGGTGGATTACGGCTCACTACCTCTCATAGAGAGGAGGCCTGTGTCCCAGCAGTGGGAACGTTATAGGCTGATTATGCAGAAATAAAAGGTCTTTAGTACAAAATCGACCTCTAGTATAACCCCTTTCAAGGAATAGGTCAAATTCCCCAGTCACACTGTGTACTCATGACGTGGTAAAAAACGACCGTGTTAATATTTCTACATATTGCAAACATGTATAAAGACTGATTGCCCAGAGTGACTCGTATGACCTAAGCATCCTCATACCTAGACGCTGTTTTTGTTCTACAGTTCAAAGTAAAGCTGTTAACAATAACCGTAATAAGTTGATCTCCTTTAGAGGTATCTACATGCGCAACAATGACTCATTTTAATTAATATTAAGTAGAACAACTGAATAAGACTGCCAAATAATAATTAAAACATTTTCCCGTAACGTTATTTAATTAATCTTGTTATTCTTAGTACACCATGACTTTTTATCTTTCAACATAGACAAATTATAATAATTATCATCTATTGTAACGCTTACCTTACAAGATCGCTTGTGATAGGACTTTTTGTAACAACACAAAAACGGCCTCTACCTCGACCGTCTCTCACCGCATTATCATACCAACGCAATTGTTTGCGCAGCATTCATTGCTGTGTCAACTAGAGCATTGTTAATTTAGTACTGAAGTAAAAGCAGCAATGGAGGGGTTTGCAGTGAGTTAATAAATAAGGCCGACTACAAGTGTTCGTTTTTTGGCAAGTCCGCTTAAGCAGACGACAACCGCATAGGTTGACCTGCGAGATGCCAAACAAACAAAACAAAAAGTGTTCGTTTTTTGCTCCCCCGTCACCGTCTACCAGCGGTCTAGTCGCTCAAAGTCAATGACAGGGGCCTACTTTCTCAGACGATTCGCGTCATATAATCTTTTGGCCGTTACAGTAACTGGACAATGGGATTGTTATTACATGGACCGGACACTACAATTATTTGCTACTTCAATTGTGCCTGTAGGTTAATTGTATTGGGAAGAAATGCCCCAGTTCCGCACGTGTGGCGGACCTTCACATCGCACTATCTCAACAATTTGATTGGTTAAAATAGGCCTAGAAAAGACCAAAACAATTAGTGGATCTACAAAATACTGCAAAAGATATTGGTAAAGCACCAAGCTTGACAGTTACCCAGATGAGTGAATATTAGCATTTCTGTAGGGTCCATTTTCAGAAGCTGCTGAAACGTTTTTAACGTAATTAATTATTTTAGCTGAGCCAGGTGCCTACAATTTATTGCCTGTAACAGACAGAAATATGTTGGGATATCACAATGGGGTTATATAAAGCTCGTTACACATGTGCGTAATAAATCAACCTGGTTCCGATAAAGCTTTCACTGTTCGCTTTATCTGTGGATTATTGTGGGATTGTTTCATGACCTAAAATAGACGCGTATTATTTGTTGGTGCCACGATAATAACTTGTAACTGGCTTTAGTCCGTCGATGTGTTCTATACTGCTACATAGATACACGGTCACGTTATTTATATTTCAATATATCCTTCCAATTTCTGACGTGAAATGACTTTGTTGACGAAAACTAGACGAAAACAAACCAAACAAATTACAATGAGGAAAAGAGTGAAAAACAACGGAATCGTTTTTCTACTAATAAAAATAATAGAGAGACTATTTGTTATTTCATGGCTTGTCTATTTTCATAGCATTTTAACATCAACGTCGCGCGTCGGCTTCGAAATTAGGTGCATCCAGACAGAGCGAGGAATGCGCCCTTTACCAAATGTTTTTTTTATGTTTGATTGACTCAGGCTGAAGCATGTGACATATAAAAAATAAAAAATCTGTCGGAAGCACAATTTTTTTTAAATTTTTATTCAACAAGAAGTTTTGTTTTTTTTGTTTTAAAATAATATGGTTTTGTCAGTCAAAATAAAAAGAAGAGAGAAGCAAGAAGTCTAAGAAAGGAAATTAAAAGCCCGATTGAAAAAAATTAAAAGCCTGATTGAAAAAAATTAAAAGCCCGATTGAAAAAAAATCGGTCTACAAAATGGCAATCGCTATCAAAGAGTTTCGTATTTTAACAACAACTTTCAATAGGATTAACAAAAGTTTTTCGGTAGTTTATGTCTATCCAATGAATATATTTTGACTATTTCGTCATCATTTTTGCAGACAGAATGTCACTATAACCTATTTTCATTGGAAGATACATCGCTATTGATGATACACAGTATAAATCTATCTGTCGCTGTCAAACAAATAGTTGTAAACATATTTTAGGGATGCTTTATTGAGACGTTAAAACCATTTGGTTTATGATCACCAGGTGCTATTTTCCGTAGGAAAATTGAGGAAGTCGAACCTATGCGTTCTTAATAATATGGCAATACAAACAAGAAGCTACTCTTGTTTGTATAAGTCAGGTAAGTAGATGTCAGTCCATTTATTTGTGAAGTTTAATGCTGTAGTGTCATTTACTTTTTTAAATTGCATTTTGTGTCATGAACAGCTTACCACCTTTTATGTAGAATGGACCCAATATTTAGTTATTTACAAGTTGTGTCTTGAGAGAATAGAATAATAAAATAGCACTGGCAGCCTATAGGTTTTTTTACAGGTTTGTCTAACGAAAAATCGGATTATACGCAACCTGAACGATCAATATAATTGCATAATGATATACATATGGTATAATAGTATTATCTGCTATCAAACGAACATCAACGTTTATGTAGTTACAGTAATCGTTCATGTAACTCTTATATATTAGTACTTATTGAACTGTTTTCCGCTCTTTTGTAATAAGTGACCTAGTTTCGATAACACCTCAGGTGGTTGACCTCCTTAACATCAAGTGCTGATAACTAACGAATAAGCCCAATAAAATCACGATATATAAACTTAATGTACATAATAATTCTGTTATTTACTTGTAAAACAAAACTTTCATTCAACGGGTCACGGTCAGCGACTGCTATAAAAAGGTTAAGATCATTCAAGTGACTCATACATACTCTTAATACATTATTTTGTATACCATACTAGCTTGCCGTGCCTTCTCCGGCGTGAATGTCGGAAATTATACCAGGGGAACATGCCACCATGACCAAAAGTATGTCCTTCTCCAGGATGTCATCTATTATATTTTATTGCCAAATGTTTGTGAAACCCGTTGAGTGGTTTAAGCGTGGAACGGTAACAAACAGATAAAACTACAAGAGAGAGTACAGAGAGAGGGTAGAGAGGGGGGGGGGGGGGGGGTAAGAGTTACATTCGAATTTATAATATTAGTATGGAAGCATGGATTCTGATACGGAATGATTATAACATAAACATAACATCACGCCTGTAATCCCAGAAGGGTTAGGCAGAGGTTTAGTACCTATAGACACCCACATTTCGCCAGTTATGTTTAAGTCCCATGTAATAGGGGGCGAGCCTATTGTCATCAACCGGGCACAAATCCAGACTCCTAGCTGCTACTGAGAAATTCTAAATAGAAAAACCCAATAACTATTTAACTATTAACAACTTTTATATAACTATTTTTATGAGTCAAGCATTTATTTATAAAAAGTCCAATAATGAATATATTTTGTGTTAAAAGTCCAATAAGGAATATATTTTTTCTGGGAACTGGGTTTCGAACCCAGGACCTCATGCTCAGCAGTAGCTCTTGCGACCACTAGACCAACGAGGCAGGAATGATTACATTATTACAATCATTTTCATTTTTCATCATCCAAATTTATATTTGAAAAGCGAAAGTTTAGAAGTTAAAAATCAATCAAGCTGAAACGGCTGCTCGGATATTCATGATATTTGGCACAAAAGTTGAATATGCATAGAAAATAAGCATAATTAGCAAGATCGAATCGTACTCAGCCAAACTATCAAGCAAAAGTAACTACGCCTTTTTTTAATACTCGTTTTCATCGCCTAAATGAACTAAAATCTAATTGGCGATTAAATATAACCGGCAATTTGCAGACGCTACTCAAGTATAATCTAGAACACCAATATTTACACGACTGACGATCAAGTTTATTACCTAGTTAACTAGCTTACGAGTGTTAGACAGCCAACTTGCTTTATTGCACTCTACATAAAAAAGTTGTTAGCGTTGTTTCTTGCTAAATTGAATGTTCAGTAAGCACTTTTCTCATCGACAATACTACCTCATTCAAAAATCTTCGCGCTCCAGTTTCGATGTAGAACTCCAAAATGGTTAAAACACTTATCGAGTTTGTTAATTGATATCGAGTCATGCGATAGCACTGCTATTACACTTCCGAGTGCAATGACTTACACAAACGTTTGTGCGGCCATCGGGTCAGCTACTAATTTACTACTTACAGTTAAATGTTAATGTGCGCAGGATACGCTTTAGAAATCGGTTTACTTGGCATTTACTTCATAACAGTAATTATCATTTACGATAGAAACGTAATTTCCTTTTTACGCTTGAGGCTCTTAGGGGCGTTTTATGACCGAGCAAAACTTGAAGAACATGATTTTAAGCACTTCTCATGTATTATTTTAGTTGTGTTCGAGAAATTGTTTTTTTTAACGATTAACACTGCTCATAAAGTCATAGTCAAAGTCAAAGCATTTACTTCAAATAGGCACTAAAAGGCACTTTTGAACGTCAACATTTTCATTTAAATAGAATTGATTCTTATTGATAGAATTGATTGATTGAGAAGAAAGGACGTTAAACTCCACCGTTACTCTTTTAAAATGTTTAACAATATTTTGTGTACATTAGTTGTATTTTTTTATGAAAAGACGATGCCAAGAATAAAAATACTATACCAGAAATAGTTCAAAATAATTCAAAATAAACAAAGACAGATAAATCAATCACGTGATACACGTACTGCACGTGCTCACATATTTACAAACATTAAGAAAGTAGTAAGTGTATGATTTTCCTAAAATATTAACTAGGAATAAGTTAATGTGTGAGTAAAGTAAAAATAAAAAATTACAATTACATAGTATGATTTTGTCTACTCTAGATTGTCCTATGGAGCGGGATCAACATGTTTCCAAGCATTCTTATCTAGGATATAATCCTCTAATTCGTAATATGCTTTTTAGCAAAGTGTTTTTTTAACATGAGTTTTAAACTTTCTTTCATTTTATTGCAATATATCACAAGGTATTTTGTTGTAATATTTAACACAGTGCCCATAAAATTGAGAGATATTGACGTAGCTATTAGAAATTAAGGATATGAAGAAGATATTAAGTAATTATTATTATGTGTTAACTATTGACCCCGCAAACGCTGTTTTGCCTCATTATTTTTTATGAAAAATAGATTTTGGCCGATTCTCAGACCTACCCGATATGCACACAAAATTTTATACAAATCGGTCCAACCGTTTCAGAGGAGTTTGGTAACAAACATTGCGACTCGAGAATTTTATATATTAGAGTTCCTCTGCAGGGCAAAGGCCGCCCTTCCTTCTTTCTACTTTCCCCGGTCTGAAAGTGGAACTGGGCTGGCCGCATCTGTCGCATGTTGGAGCAGAAACGACAACGCGGCAGACCCAGAAACGGATGCCGGGATGAGCTGGACTCCTTAAAGGATTGGCCCACAATAGCAGTAGACCGAGAAGAAAAATGTAAATTTAAATTGAATGTGCGAGAATGCTTTTGTTTATGACTTCCTTCCTGGTGGAAATTTGATTTGATTGATATTATCTAGGTTAGGAGATCTTAGCTATATTTGAAATTTCATAAAAAATATGTAAGAAAAGCTTGAGCTTATTCGAACCTCGATGACAAAAGTTATTAATTTTGTTTCAACATTATTTCAATTAGGATTTTGTAAAAAAGCTCTACGAAGCGGTAGCAGGTAAAGATAAGAAGCGATATAAAAATCTAAGTATTACAGCCAATTAATTTATTCCACTAGTTGATTCGCCAAATCAGTAAGATAATGCCGCGAAAGTTCTTCCTTCGAATGTCCCAAATACTTGGCAGTCGATTCGGATGCACTCCGGGGTCTGTCGTCTGGAGGCACGTGTCCACTGCCCTGTGTATGTCCTACAGGCTCCAAGAATAAGTGAATTAACAGCTACCTTACCAACATTAACATTCCCTCAATTGGTCAAGACAAGCCGAAAAGCACAACTTTCTACACAAACATTCAACTGAAAGATCTTATTTCGATTTCAGTGCTGTGCTCTTGGTATTTCAGAAACACCACAAATCGCTCCACTTTTAATACAATAGTAGAAGTGCAGATGATCAGCTGTACTAAAAATCTAATAGTAGATTGTTATGCTCGTTCGCGTGTCTCATTGATAAGGTGCATCCTTATCAACAAGACAAGCGGACGAGAAACTTGGAAGCCAAGCCAAGGATGTATCAGACGGCACGTGCCGAATGCCCTGTGTTCCTGCGGCAGCCACAGTGGCGGAACACTTCTAATTGTGTCCTGGTCCTGGCCGCAAGGTCGCGCAGACGACCGCTAACTATATCAATACGAAGATTGCCGTTGAAATGCGGGTGCGCACTCTGTAATGGTGGCAAAAAAGTTAATAGAGTAGTGTCTGCGTTTTTTTTGGTATACAATTCAAAATCCAAATATTTTATTGCACATGAGCACTTATGAAACGTCAGAAGGTAGGTGCAGGGTTCCAATTGGTCGTTTCCTATGGAGAAGAGCCGACAAGACATTCAACGGTTATTTTTTTGTTTTCAAGTTACAGTGTTTTAATAGGTATGGAAGGACAGTATAGGCCTGCCAACAAGTACCAGATGCTTAACAAATAGATAATGGTCTGCAAATCTACAATCTACAAGGCCTACAAAGTTCTCACATTAGCAAAATATAAAATAATCTATGAAAAGAAAAATAAAAGAAAAATCTAGTTAAACCGAATGACGTGATTGCCATTTCAACTGTAACAAATCTGAATTAATATGATGTCCAGAAAAGACACTGAAAGAGAGTTGAAATTATGTTCTATCTGTATGATGTTATAGCTCGAATGGCATAAAACATCCCATTTAAATTCTACACACTTATAATATCCATAGAGGAACGAATGTTCTTCTGCTATGGAAACAAGGTTAACATTGAATTAACGTTTTAGTAACCGTCACGAATACGTAGGTCCCTAGAGATTTATTAAATCCCTTCGGGAGCAAGTCAATCCATTTTGACAAAACGGTTTTTTGTTTGGAAATCAAACTGTTTTCAAGACACGTCTTTCTATTTACCAATACTTGGTTCCACACACAACTGATTCACATAACGGTCGATCCATCTTCAAAAGCAAACATTGATTAATCATGGCTTAACAGACCGTACATCCAAAGAAAACACAACTACGAATAACAGTGTTAAACCAGTAATGGGTTAACAGACACGTTTGCCACCTAAACTACAGCTTTTACTTATATTACGCATAGGTAATATAAGAGAAAATGTCTTGTTTCAGTGATTTTAGGTCGTAAACGAAAGCGACCTCACACCGAGTGCTAGGGACTATTATAAGTACAGGCTACGAGCGATACTTAACAAAAACATCATCGCAACACCTGTGATCTCCGAAGGGTTAGGTAAGGGTTTAAGTACAAAATAAATTTCTAATTTAAGGTTCTCACAAACATGCGACAACCTTGTGTCGCCTTGTCGCATCGCGCCTTTGTGCAAGAGCCTGTATTGATGAGATTACTTTAAGTACTATGCCATTCTATTAGTCAGGCAGTCGCGAAGAGTTGGGATATATACCGACAATTCATGGTTATCAAACTCACATTCTTGTCTTGAGAATCTAGACAGAGCCCGAATCGGTCCCTTTGTTATGTGCCTTATCTAATTTATGTATTTTATTCAGACTGCACTGTTTTCAGGATTCTGCAACTGAAAAGTCAAATCAGAACCCAAATGGTTATAACTTGGTGTCTTTTCGACACGACCGTTTTGGTCAGTGACTAGTATTGTCTTACCTTACTACTTTTGCTATCGATTCCACATTTGGCTACGCAACCGCCTTCATCGCACATTTTTTACACATAGTAAAGCGCCTGTGGCGGCATCTACACCGCCACATGCGAACAACGCATCACACAAATCCTGCATCGCGCAATCAAAGTTTACCGCGCAGCTAGCATATATACAACTTCCCGACATCAATCGTCTGGCAGTTGCCCACCAGATACGACATCCATCTGGTCGGAGGATCCTCCCTTTTCCAAGAGTATGAGTGAACTTTACACCCTGTTCCTCATTATCACTTCACTTATCCTTTGATAAAAAAATAAAACAATATCTAAAAATAAATCACAACATGCAGTTTTCCTGCCACCAGTACCAACTGAGACGGAGTCCCAGTTTAATTTGGCCCCACGTATGAAGATTGATTGCGCCCACCCTGGGATTATTTTGTCTACACAACAAGCCGTCTTCATCCTTACCGTGACGAAGACGTGACGATGCACTGGACGGCTCAGGACGTCCTTATTTTGTTTTGACGACGATTCGCAAGGTAATAACATTTGGTACCAGACACTTTTATTGTGCTTGATCATGTGACTTTCCTTTCGGTAGCATCGACACTTAATATTATTTCAACCTCGATCACGACCTCTTGTTTTATTGGCCTTTAGAATTTATGAATTAAATTAAATCTAGACTCTTTGCTGAATATATTTTAGATGTTTTGAACATTGATCAAGTAATTAGGCATTAGTCATGAAAGTTGCATAAATTTCGATGTTCCTTTTAGTGAAAGTGGTTCTAATTAACTGGAGTATTACTTAGTAACAGATGTATACCTTTTGAGAACTTTACGTTATGTTACCGCTTTCAGTGCAGCCACAAAGTCTTGTAAATTGTTCTAGTTTGTGTTCCACAAGACGAGATATATCTTAAGATGTATCGCTACGACCAACGCGGTGTTAGTCGTGAATTTAATTTACCGTGTATTGAATTTAAATAAGAATAATATTATTATAAAAAATAAATAGGTAGTGAGAGGTGTATCCCAAAAGTAGTTTTCGTGTTGATGATATCAAAAATGATTAACTTAAAATAATTGATTGTGAGATAGTATTGAATCAAGAGAAACTAGAATTCGTCGATAAAACGGTTTTCTTGGGGATCACGCTCGACTCAAGGCTACAATGGGGTCCTCATTTAACATCTCTAGCAGGACGGCTAAGTTCAGCAGCTTACGCTGTCAAAAAATCCGTCAATTTACTGATGTAGATACCGCGAGGCTGGTCTATTTTAGTTACTTTCATAGTATCATGTCTTACGGTATTTTACTTTGGGGACGGGCTGCAGACATCGAGTCTATTTTTATTATGCAGAAAAGAGCCATCAGAGCCATATATAATCTCCGCAGTCGCGATTCTCTAAGGGAATTGTTTAAGGATATTAACATCATGACTGTACCTTGTCAATACATCTATGAAAACATCATGTACGTAAGAAAAAAATTACATCTTTACAGTAAAAGAGGTGAAAGACATAATTATAGTACTAGAAATCGGGACCTATTAGTTCAACCAGGTTTCGGACTAGCTAAAGTAGACTCATCTTTCATGGGGTACTGTCTAAAATGTTATAATAAAATACCTCCCCACATACTTCAACTGAATGGGACAAAATTCAAATCCTTTGTCAAACGCACACTATGCAGGCAGGCATATTATAGGTTAGGGGATTTCATAGCTGATAAAAATGCCTGGCTTAATGCTGCTCCTGCTCCACACCATAACTAATTTATTGACATTTGAAACACTTGAAGCTGCTGAAGATTGTAAGAATATATTTGCATTATATAAACTCAATCTCCTTTTTATTATATAGATGCATTGCACAGATGTGAGTACTTTGTACTATAGAACTACCATTTACCGGGTAATGTCATAGATTGACTTGAATGTGCCTTGGCGGCTGATAGTATGTCATGCTCACTCAAGTGTCTCGCTGACGGTGGCGCGTGTGTCGGATCATTTAGCTACCTTCAAAATGGTTGAGCTGAATGGTTCTGATCCATATGTCATGTTCGTGAACGGGCGCCGTCAGTTGGGACTGGTCATCTCTTAGCTGCCACGGCATATTTTAACTATTAATTTGCTGGATTGTTTTTAATTATGTTTTGCTGCACTCTGGACGCTTTTAACGTGTACGGTTTTTGTACATCGTTCTCACTTATAGTGTCAACAATAATCGATGTAACTAATATATTTGTAACAACAATATTATTTAAAAGAGTGTCCATGGAGTTTCTTGCCCGTTCTTCTCCATAGTGACCTACTGCGCTTTGGAATGGGCAAGTAGCTTCATATTTCTGTCTGACCGATTCCTTGACAATTCAATAGTGCCTACTAATGGTTTAATTGAAATAAATGATTTGAGTTTGAGTTTGAGTTTGAGTTTTGAGTATTATTTAGCTTTTTGATTTTTATATGAAGTTATAAAATAGTTCAATTTGTCTTGATTACTAGGCTGACTCGTTTTAATAAACTAAGAGGATGTCCCTATCAAGACAGATGACTTAGTTCCTGTTTTAGAATTCTAAGTCGTTTCCGTCGTCGTCGTTACTCTACTGGTCAACGCCTGAAGTCTTAAAATGTTAACAAGCATGCTGGAATGTGAAGATCATTTACACTTCTGGATCGACGAATTTTGTACTCATTGGATATAAAGGTTTTGGCATTTAGTAGTGTCACCTAAGAAATAAAAAATGTAGGTAAAAAAAATCTGACCAGGCACCGGCATTTTTTTTTATTACATTGTTATAGTTAGGTATGCTATAATTTACTAATTACATAACCATTTAAATTATCTAAACCATTTTTTTGATCAATTAATAATTTTAATATTTTTTTCATTGGGGAAAACATGGAGACTGAATTCGATATCCTGTTTTATCAGTGGATGCCTAGTTTTCCATGGAACGCAACGTTACAGTGTATCGTGAAAATTTGGTTGCCATTTTGTAGTTCTATAACTAGCCCATTGATAACATCGTTTCCCTTGATAAAACATGTGTACGAAAATAAGTGTCAAAAGGTGCATACGGAAGTGAGACAGATTGGTACTAGGTACCTTCATCATCATCATCAGCCAATTGCCGTCCACTACTGAACGTAAGGCTCCCCCAAAGAGCGCCAACCATCCCGGTCCTGAGCAGTCCGCATCCATCCGCTGCCAGCCACACGTCCCACACTATGTTTGTCCAAAAACGGTCTCCACTCTAGCACATGTCTGCTCCATCGACCGTCTTTCCGGTCGATGGAGCAGACATCTACAAACATGGCCGGCCCACTTCCAATTCAGCATGCTGCATGCAAGACCAGGGTATATAACCAGTGCGTCCTTCCCGTTATGACGTACGGAGCCGAAACGTGGACACTCACCATAGGCCTGATCCACAAATTCAAGGTTGCTCAGCGTACAATGGAGTGAACAATGCTCGGGGTTTCTCTGGTGAATAGAATTCCAACGAAGTCATTCGCCAGAGAACTAAAGTCACCGACATTGCACGTAGAATCAGCATGCTGAAGTGGAAGGTAAGTAGGTACTTACCTTCGACTGGATGAATCTGTGGCAGAATTTAATGGTCGCAACTAAGTGCCAATTTCACCAATGCAAGTGAACGCGACCAGAGCTTATAAAACGAGTTCAAGAGCTGTCAGTATCAATATTCCACAGAAAATACTGATAGCTTAAACGAAGATCACTGTAATTGGAAAACATTGTAAAAGACATATTTTTAAAAGAGTAACCATGGAGTTTCTTGCCGGCTCTTCTCCATGGGAAACGACCAATTGGAACCGTGCACCTAGAATCTGACGTTTCATAAGTGCCCATGTAGGTCTATGTGAAATAAAATATTTTGATTTTTGATTTTGAAGTTTATGTGCTGATCGCGTTAATTTTCATTGGTGAAATCAGCCGAGGTTTGGTTAAAAGGCAACCATCGCCGTATTATTTCCATTTCGCAGAGTTAATTATATTATTACGGTGGATACCGTGTTATGTGACCTCCAAAAATGTTCATTTAGGTACACGTACTTTCACATCGTATGCGTACGTACCAATATTCAGCACGAGACGATAGATTAAAAGACGATCTAATAATCTATTAAAATCATTGAAGAAAACTCTCAGCCCATGACTAGAATCTTAAGTATGGCAAGGGTGTGGCTTCTTTGTCGGTAAACATACATCAAAATAAATGATTTGCATTTAACAAGAAATTTAATAGCCACAATTAAACGATCCATCCAAACCCACTTACCACCCATGCGGTTAACGGATCCCCGCTTATCCAAGGACACACCGATAAGTAATTGTGAAGGGCATTCAACAAAATTGAATAACTGCGAGTTCATTGTGTAGGACAAATTGATTCAGAATCCTACTTGTTACTAAACCACGGAGTAGTGAGAAATGAAATGATAATGTGCGGATGTGGTTCTGAACACAAGCATGCATTCATTAACCGGCCAGTATCAAATTAAATGGCTCTTAGTAAGCATGAAAAAATAGCTATAAATTATGAAATTAATGGCGCCAAATTATGTTTAAAAATATCCTCATAAAATATCTTATACAGTATGTAACGAAAAACCTGTTCGATCCTGAAGCGTATTATTTGGTTTCGTACTGCGTACACAAATACGTAATCATTTAATGAATACGAGATTATTATTTTTCTCCAATTAATTTAATTGATTAAATAATTTAAAAAAATCATACCAAATGCAACACTGATCGCTTGACAAAGTTCACCTACCCAGATCCGTGTCAAAGAAGCCGCCTCGGCGAGGCGGTGCTTTTTCGCGTGCCGCCAAACAAACATACGACTAAAGAAACCTTCGTTATGCCTACGCGTAGGTATCAGCTGATATTTTATAGTAGGCATAGACGCATAGTGACCCTGATTTCTAACCTGATTCTGTATATGAAGAAACAATTATTATTAAGTTAATGTGATGTGCTTTTGGCATTGTACCGACTGTAGGTATCAGTTTATTAAAACATTTACTTGTCGCATACCTCGGCCATCGTGTTCCACATGTCTACCTCCAGCATTAATACACATTCGATACCGTTTTCATAAATGGCATAAAACTTATGATTTAAAATGTAATTTAGAATTAGAAATGCTAAAAAATATAAATAAATATTTAAAAACAAAAAACCCGACAGCGAAGAAACAAGCAATATTATCTATTAAACTTGGTTTTGTGGAAGTTTAGTGCAGGCTACCAAAAACCTGAAATATGGTGTAACATTTGTGTGTTCGGGACTCTGGGCCTTGGATAAAGTTACACAAAACCAAGTTCAATAGATACCTAGAAATGCTTGTTTTTCACATTTCAGTTTAGGTATGAGTTTTTGCAGTTTTTTTTTACCAGTAAGTAAGCCTTGTAATTTTGAAAACAGATTCTGATGAACAGTTATATTTTAGTGCTACAATGATATTTTGGCTGAGTATTTTGGATTCCCAGGTCGGATAAAGCATTATTGGGTTTTCCTATCTAGAATTTCTCAGTAGCAGCCCGGAGTCTGGATTTGAGCTCGGTTATTTAATCATAACTGGCGAAAAGTGGGTGTACTATAGGTACTCCTCTGCCTATAACCCTTCGCGCATTACAGGCGCGATGTTATGTTATTTTGGCTTCTGAATGATATTGACGGGGGATATGTTGGTAAACATTTGTGAAATTTACGTTAGTTCCGACTTTGACCACGTGCCTAACCTATAACCTTTTTTATACTTTTTTTATTAAGATGGCAACACATGTTGGTCATAGTTGGCCGAGCGAAGGCGAGTACCAACATATAGACTGCCCATTTGTCGAGCCTCGCCATTGCTGATTGCTCGTCAACGCTCGCCTAGCTGGCCGAGTGCAGGCGAGCGCCAACGTGTATACGATTCGTTTGGCGTGCCTCGCCACCACTCGGGATCGCTCGCTACGTCACGTCTCACTTCGGGTCTGTATCGGTTCGTTTTGTATAGGCTCGCGTTGGCTGAGGCTTGGCCCACATGTAGACAGTAGCACTCGCCTTGTATCAATTTGCCTACGCTCTCGTTGGTTGAGGCTTGGCCAAAGTATATTGCCGGCTTTAGCAGTCTATGTTATGGCCCAAATAAATTATCGTTGATTTTAGGGAAAATGTTTTTTACGACTGTGCGTGTGTCGTAATTACGTGCTGCTCACTCACACAAAAATATAAATACCTAAGTTGCGTCAGTTTTTAGTAGGGAGCGTGTTTGAGACTAACCCTCTATGCATTATTATTCTAAGGTTGAAGCATTGTTAGCAAGTATAATTATACTTAGATTAGATGCGTAAAACTTTTCAGTCAGTATCTCTGTCAGTAGCAGTACATATGGATGTAGAGTAGATACATTGAAGGTACTATCTACTCCATGTTTTACTCCCACGGTACCCGGTTCGATTGCGATTTACAAGTAGACAGCATTATAGAATCCGAAAGGATTGCTGTTTGAGGCCTACTATCAGATCCAGCATGCTGTGCAATGAAATATCACTGACTACTTATGACTGAGCTATAAAACGGGAATTTTGAAGTTAGTGAATTGTTGCTGTGTCCATTTACAGCCCAGTGTTTTTGATTATATCAGTGTCAAATGCCCTTGGTTTCAAAAGGGCCTTTCTAGAATACATCTATTTGTTTAGGAGCACTGTCAATGGCAACATTAAGGTGGTAATTGCTGCTTATCTTCCGAGTACCTCTTTGTCATGGTGGAGTTTGTACTTCAGTGAAAGGGGGCCTTCTACTTCTTTGACTGTAATGTCTTAAAGCTCTCCCCATTGAGTGGTTAAAGCAATTCACTGGAGCCCTTCAATTTGGTCGTACTTATATTAACTATTCAAGTTTCCCCAAAATACCGTAAGAATGGAAGCAAAATTTACCCCTTGATACGATAAGTAATGGTATCTAACCACAATGCAGTTACACTGCAATGAATAAAGGACACAGCGAATCACTAGGTAACGACGCAGCTGACGCACTAGCTAGAAGAGCATCCAGGACGTCAGTCTGTGAACCTGAACCTAACGCACCCATCCCCTTCAACCAGCTACGCAGGTGGCTACAGGTGTTCACCCACACACAAGCGAAGAGCTGGTGAACTTGGACACCAGAATGCAGGCAGTTCAAGGAAGCTATGCCATCTAAGGATAACCAGGCTAACCAGGAGTTTTTTACGCCTATACAGAAACGCCCTGCCTGGTGACGGGAACTAACACGTGACAATGCTCGCTAAAAAAACACTTCTACACAATAGGCATAACGGACAGTCCTCTGTGCAGGGTTCGCTTGGAGGCTGAGGCCGTTGCGCATGTGCTCTTAGAATGCACAGGTGTCACCCATATTAGAACAGAAAACCTCGGGACACCCAGATCTTACACAGATGTTATTAACAGACCAGGAGTCGTAATAAACTTCTGGAGGGAGGTGGGCTGGTTGGGACAACCACCGACGGTCGCCATGGCCCACGTACAATGGTCCACCTAAAGGACTAAGTATGCGGAAACCAAACCCTCTAACATAACATAACACTCCTTGATACACCTAAATTTTCTGGCGCCAAGGCCCAAAACTCGTCTCTCGTTGCCACCAAAACCGGAATTCCAATTGTGTGCCCACAGTTTCCCGTTCTAATAATATTCTCATTCCAACCCGAACACATTCGCACTTCTTTAGTAGGCCTCAAGTTCGTCGAGCCAAGGCCCTCGCCCACGACTCCACAACTCAGTTGTGAGTCGTGTGTCGCATTTGTTGTCGCCGACATCCGCTGATTTACGACGCCATCATAATAGCATCCTATCCCGTTTCCTCCCGAACTGAATTCTGAAGGCGTTTACTGCTGAATCTTTAATTATTATTGTGATTCACGGCTATTATTCACTTGGCGGAAATTTCTTTGACGTGGTAGATGGACTTGTAGTTTACATCATCGTTCTGTAATGGATAGTGTTTTATGGATCTTGGATGAAAGTTACCATTCATAGCTACTCAGATCCAGCTGTATGTGGATCCCATAGATCATTTTAAGAAGTTTTCAGTTTTCAATTACTATAGTGTTGACACTCGATGCTACTGCTGTCCGATTATAAAATCGTCGTTATTATAATGTCTTATTATCATAATCTCCCGAAGGTACCATGTGTACTGCTAAGCAGCTCGTAGACGCTCCGTAGACAAGCACAAGTTACACCGATTTTTATCTGTTTCAAATTTGTTTTTCACAGAATGTGAGTGTACGCATAGTCCCAAACCCAAAATATTTAACACTAGCTTCTGCCCGCGTCTTCGCCCGCGTGGATGTCGAAAATTTGACCACGGGAACGTGCTACCCGGGTAAAAAGATGCCTTTGTCTAGGTTGCCATCTATCTCCTTGCCAAATATCGAAATCCCTTCAGTCAGTGGTTTAGGAGTGAAAAGGTAACATACAGACAGAGCTACTTTCGAACTTATCATATTAGTATGGAATAGATTTTACAAGAGGCATTGGAGAACAACGCATTTTATCCGGTCGAAGTATCAGCAAGTTCTGTATACGCTTACAGGTGAAAAGGCAAAGGTCACACTCTCAGCAAATAAGCACTACTGGCTTTTTTGACGTGTTTCCCGTGATTAATTAACAATACGTCTACCAGACACAGATCTGTGAAATGCTAGTTCGTTTAGTATACAAACAAGTTCTCAAAATAGTTGATTCCAGTGTCGTAGTAGCTCTTTTCCGTTCCATGTCATAGATAAGAAGTTTCAAGTAATTCTCGTGCAGCTGTTTCGTTTGTCTTTTACGATAAGATTGCGTTTCGGCTTTTTAATGTAGGTAAGGTACCTAACCGTACATTTGAGGACAATGGAAATGGCTGACAAAGAATGCCTAATAGTCATTTGTGCTTCTCTTTGACGTTTGAAAGATGTTCTGAGAGATTGTGAGAAGCTTTTTTTAAATATATTTAGCGCCAAACTGGATGACGTTTTCGTTTTCGTTATCGGAATGAATAGCCCAGAGCGTTGTCAATGATAATTGTAAAATCATCGAAGGACTTTACTTTACATTTCGAAAGGAGTTTACACTTTACAGAGACTCAACCTATCTACATGTTATAAAGGTTAATACTTCACAAATATCGAGCAGGAAGTCCATAAAATAATTACATTTTACTCTAAAACACGTTCAAAAACTGGCCAACCCAACCTACGTCTACAGGTAAATGGTTAATTAGTCGCGGCTATCGTGGCACTGAATCAACTGGACCATTCCGATATGGATTGGTTTCCCAACGGCTTCCACTCAGGTCATTTATATATCCCAGTTTGGTAAACTCGGTTCGTACCTCGTTAACGTTCCCTGCACCATAGAAAGTTGGTTGAATATTTATTTATTAATTACGGAGACCATCTTCAGCTGACATGAGCTGAACGTAAGAAATTGTAATTATGAATAAAAGTATTAGTAGCAAGGTTAGGTTACAAACAGTCTTCAATAAGTAAGTCGTGTTAAGTTTTGAATTGGAAATTATATCTGCAATAGGTAGTATTTATTTGGTTTCTATTATAATCATGAACTAAATATCTGCCAACGTACAATTTCAGACACAGATTTCTTTCAGCGTAAACTAAATTACATAGTGAAAATTATTTTTGTGTAAGGTCGGTGTAAGAACCGCAATTATATTTTCAGATCCTTAGAACTTGATAATTGTAATCACATTACCAATTGCCATCGGCAAAATATAGGCTTTTTAAGATTTAACCACACACTAAGATACCAGTATTTTTATCGGCCAACTTAATTTATTCTTCTACAAACATATAGTTATCTAATAAACAGTACAGTAATAACCATTACCAAGATTGTTAGATGTAGCAATTATGTTTTAGATGCTTTCACCGGTCGGCCTCAAGTTCGATTACTCGCTAAATTCTATTATTTAATCCGTTAATCGTGAAGTACTAGCGTGAAATGAATACGGTCATACTTTCACTTCATTGGATGGGAATATGGGGTTTCACGTGGTTATTTTTGGAATCGGCAATTTATGTTGTATTGTCATACTGAAAAGGGATTCTCCAATGAAACGCTACGCTCTCCCATAGAAGTCTACTAAGATGTTGCTTACAATCTCCTTATATTATGTTACCTTATCACATAGTGCGTTATAGGATTTTTCGAGAAAATTAAACACCCCACATAGAACTTAACATAACATAACATCACGCCTTGTTTCCCCGAAGGGTTGGGCAGAGGTGTACCTGTACACCCACATTTCGCCAGTTATGTTCAAGACCCATGTAATAGGGGGCGAGCCTATTGCCATCAACCGGGCACTAATCCAGACTCCGGGCTGCTACTGAGAAATTCCAGATAGAAAAACCCAATAGCACTTTGCCCGACCTGGGAATCGAACCCAGGACCTCAGCAGTAGCGATTGCGACCACTAGACCAACGAGGCAGTTACACACACATATACACTAGAACTTTTATTAGGTAAATTACCTATTTTACCCCAAGATCTTTTGTCGTTCTTATAACTGCACCACAATAGATATGATAGCAAGTAAAAATATTACAAAGTCCTTTTCCCATAATTAACCTCGAACAATTAAGTATTAGCTTCTGCAAAACTTATTTTTAGTCTTGTGCTTTGTTCAGTGCAAATTAAGCTTTTATTTTTGTTTATATTATAATTTATGATTTAAGTTTTCACTTTCATAATGATCTCAATATTAATTTAGTTTTATATAAAAGTTTACAATTACCTACTCTTACATATTCTCACAAAATTGTAGTGGTAAATAGAATCATGCATCACAACTCTGGTCCCCAAGATACAGGCGCCGCCTAGTTTGGGGTCCGCCGTAAAGATAAAAAGGAAGATCGCTAACAGTTACAGACCGAAATTAAGTTAAGTTAATTATAAGGTAATAATTGTAACTTTGATTCAATAAATTTATTATATTATTATTATTATGTAGGACACATTCATGTTTAACCATCGTTTAGCATTGAATTGTTATTTTTCTTTCACGTGTATTATTCGGGAAGGCTAGTCTTATGTCGATCTCAAACCGCAACCCTACTCAGGTGTAGCAACGTAAAAATATGATAAGTAGCCCGCGGGATTAACTCATGTAAAAGTCCTTAACTCAGGGGAGGCACTCAGACAAATATGCCCCACGAATAAAAGTGCTGATTATAATTCAACAAGGTTCACAGTTCACGTCACACATGTTACAAATGAAGCAATGAGCGTTGGACTGTATCACCATAAAACATTTTCTACAACTTCAAACTTTAATTCATTTGACATTTTTATGTTTCACTGCCTTTGCTAGGGGGCCAAAGATTTATTGCGCATGTCAACCACAATTTCTCTAATTTGGTAATTGTTTTAGGGAACCCTTTTTGAAAGTAGGGGAACCAATGTCATGGGATGTATGGGGCCCATTGTGAGTCCTCTGTTAGTGTTAATGTGTCGGTCATGTTATGGTGTCGCATGATAATAGGCAGTACTGTTAGAATATTTGATTTTATCAGTATTTCTACGTGTTTATTAGCGTTGTTTCCTTTCGTCAGCTTGTTATGCATTAAACATTCGTGTAAGCATTAGTGAGGCGAAAGTCTTTCGAAAAACATAAATTCTTTAAATTCTTATTTATTGCTTTTTATGTTCTTCTTCTTGATGAGCTTTGGCGCAGTATACACATAGGTACGTACGGTACAAACTTCATGTAGATATGTATTTTCTAATCTCGTAGTAGACTCTAGTGTGGCTCAGGTATAAAAACTATTATTTAAGATTGATATGTTTTGCACTTTTGATAATAATAAAATGTTAATTACCCTCAGGTTACGACGTAAATTCCACTTCAATGGCGATACTATATTGCTACTTTTGACATTTCTGATATTGCCTATAACAATTTTTTTCACTTCATACCCCCATTGAAATCTTTGCGATCATTTATTACAATATATTTTGGATGTGTATTAGTATTTTGTTCGCTGACTGTTGCGTTGCCATAACATCCGGCTACCGTCACGGTTAAACAACTTCTATGAATCCATTCATAATTGTTGATTCAGTTTGGTTTCATCAAGTGGAAACTAGGAGAGCAAATTTGAATGCCCAAATAAGTGTCAAGGGCGAATTATTATATATTTTTATTGGATAATCTTATCTTCATAGGAACCAGTCTCATCGCGGATAAACGTATTATCCAGTAATCGGGGTTTGGAGGTCAGATGAGCATTCGGTCCATGCAAAATATTCAGGTGCTTAACATCATCCAGTTAGACTGGAAGCCATCACCAATTTTCCTGGGAAAATTCTAGGCAGATGATGCTGACTTCACAGCAACAAGGGAGAGATTGGCTTAGGGACGTTTCAATAAGCACTACACAGATGAAGGAGTAACTATATGGGTTCGTAAATCTGTGCTAAACAGACACATATTAAGACCAGAAAAATCACAGTTTTTTGGATTAATGCTACGTGCATCACTCAAAATCGTGTACCTGCTATGACAATGTGAATATGCGTATAGACGGTCAGCCAAATTCATAAAGAGTAATCGCGTCAGGCACGCAAAGCAATAAGTAAGTGGCAAGTGCTGCTGATTGACAACAAATAACAATTAATTTATCAGTAGCAAGATGTAGGCATCCGTTCGGTTTAAAGAGCTAAGAAGTTAATCACACGTTTTAATTAAGTAATTGCTTAACATCAAGTGAAACCAACTCGAGCCAGGAAAACGCAGTAAGTAATATCCTGCCGCATTCACCTCATTCCCAAGAATAATCTCTTAGCAAATAGAAATGTCAGCCAGTGGTACAATTAACGTTTAAGTTTTATGCCCAATTAGCTGTCTGATATTTTGTCACGAGTCACATTTTGTAATTATCATGACGGCACGAAACGGCGGCGACGTATAGCGCACAACATTTGCAACTTTATAGAGTTCTTCAGATGTTTTATGCGATTTTTGGCCACAAACTCTGCTTGTCAGAGGACCATCATTGAAGAGTTGGTTGTTTTTGACTAATCTAAGTTGAATTATTGGTTCTAACACTTGTAGTTTGGATTAATTTTCACTATCTTCCCCAATGCCATGTTCAATTCCAAAAATGTTTCCATTTTCAATAAAAAATGCATTCCATACTGAACTTTGAGCCCCGTAGTGCTTATAATTACGGGCTTGTTAATCTGCCCCTACCATCGGGCTACCGCCAATGTTAGGTGTGGCTGGATAGTTATGATAGTTATCTGTGACTACTCTCATAGTAAATCGCACGGCCGGAAACCTATTGTGTGTCGCGGATTTAATAGAAGTGCATTCTACGCGTCGCACTGTCTGCGGTTTTCGTTCGAATGCACTGGCCTCGTTTGTCTCGGCATTTTATCATTACGTAGCTTGAAATACTTGTATATCTGCATGTCCGACTTTTTACTGTGTGGTCCGCGTTTTTGACGAAGTTAAATTGTTTTATTTTTAAGGTCTTGTTAAAATGTAAACGCAGACATGGAGACTTGTGTAATTGTATCTTTTCTCAAACATGCTTTGAAATTCGAGCATTATTTTGACAACTTTCTTCGAGATAAAGCGATAATGCTGTACTGGTCTATACGTGCGAGCAGAGACCGGCAATTTTAGGATGAAAATCCATGTCTGTTGTGTTTAGTGGCCGGCAATGTAAATATGAAAATACATATATGTCGTGTTTATAGTCCTTAATTATTATGAAAACTCATATATGTAATGTAATTTAAAAATGGAATGAACTTATTACTTCGACCGATGGCAGCCAAGGAGGTAACCTAGCAAATATTTTATTTAAATCTCGAACTGGCTAGAGCTGTTTAAACAAATGAACATAATTGGCTCGAGTAAAGTTATCGTTGTTGGCCATTGAGTTTGGAATTTGTTACTTAGTTTGAATTTCCGCGCATTATTTGAGAAAAGTGCTACACAAACCTTGACCGCAACCAGGCATTGATGGACTCATGGATTTGTGCCTCGGCTTCGCCTCGGCCCTCATGTTCTTGCCTCTGTTGTCGGCCTCTGCAGTATTGTACTATTTCTCGTTACGATATCGAGAGGGCACCATTCAACCGTGGTTATTTTGACAGTTACTTACTACACTTTGTCTTATTTTGGGACACTACGACCGATTGAAGCCATTAGAGGAGTGTTATGTACTTGAGGAAAAACTATTGGGTCCCGATTTAGGGTGGCATGACGTCTCCTAATCCCGCATCATTTGTGGTGGTAATCTGATCAAAAGTGTAGTTTTCCTGAGATGTAAAAGCATCTTCACAAAATATTATCTTGTAAATGTGTCAGTATTCAGTACCCTAGATGCTAATCTTAGAACAGTTATGATGCCGATTTTTTAAATTTTATATCACAAAATAATGTTTGTTTCCAAATAGTGCAAACAATATTAAAAAAATTGTAAAATCTTTAAAAAAAGTTTGAAAATAAGTGATAGTCAAGGACAGCACTATCGTAGAAGTGACGTCACGACTATGTAACTTCATACTAGCGCCGTCCTTTGTCCGTACCACGTGACAAAGACGGCAATAATCCCCTGCAAAAACTTTTATAACGTGCATTTTTTCGATTATCTCATTTTTACTATGCCTTCTTTGAAATTCCATTATTTTTACGAACATTTTTATATTAGTCATCATCCCTATTGTCTATTGCCGGATGTAGATAATCCCGCTCCTATTAACTTCTATCTAGACATTCACTATCAGCAACTTTTACAAGGCGTGGTCATCTGTTCATGACTAGATTATGGCCAGGCAATCGTATGACTGTGTACTTTGTCGCATCGGGTGCCAAATGTCATGTGGTTATCAGCGGTAGTAGACATGGAGTCACGTGAAATGTGAATGTAGGAAATATTTGCACTAGAACTAGGTATGTCCAATAACTTTATGGGTATAAAGAAAGTATTGTAAATGTATTTTTTATTTATTTATGTTCTCTCATGTACATCACACATTTTACAGTAGATTGGTGTCAAATTTTGTACGTCAGGGAAATGTAAAACTAAATGTTTGTTTGCTGTTGAGGTTGTGAACATTAAATTAACCTAAATTATCGAAACACAACACAAAAAATTAGACGAAGTTAGAATGGTGCAATTTTTTTGCATAACGAGCATAGAAAGTTCCCACTTTTGAGACACAGACCTTTTCTCTATGAGAGGGAGTCAAAACCAAAAATCATGAATTCAAATTAGGCTGAGATTCAGCACTTGTCAAAATTACCTATAAAGACAGTCCCCCAAAACGCCCGCCCTTCACCACTTCCTAGTGCTATAGCTGGGAAGAAGAAGTGGCGTAACAAACTCCCCAGCAGCAGCAGCAGCTGTCTGTTCAGTTCGCTGCCTTCCGCATCCAATATTTCCTAGCCGCCTTTTTAATGTCGTCGGTTCTTTGTGTCGCGCTGTGGCATCGCGCCTGTTTGCGGGAGACATAACTAGGGGCGTAACGTCCCTCGCACAGCTTGCCGATTCGCGGTCTCCACTTAAGGTTTTGGTTATTGGACCTGTGTGTAAAGATTGGGTATTTGAATTAGACACTTAGATCATGTAAATGTTAGTTGGTGATTATAACTGTTTCACTAACTAACAATTAGATGATCCACTTCGTATTTTTAACGCTAAATGTATTTAAAACACTAGCGCCCCCGACTTCGTTCGCGTGTTTATCGAAAAACAATAATGGTTTTATTTTCTGCGTGGAACACTAATTATTCTTGTTAAATAAAAGAAGCCTAAATCACTCCTTATGTCTAACATTACCTACCTATCTGCCATTGGATGTCCCGTCAAAATCGGTCCAGTCGTTTCGGAGATTAGCCGGAATAAACAAACGGACAGAAGGACAAAACAAATGCAATTGTATTTATTTGTAATAACATAATTATGATTCTGTCATTTTCAAACGGTTGAGATTTAATAATAATAATTATTTATTCGATGTTCAATGTTCAATCAAATAATGCATCTTACTCACTTCATAATTATCTCTACACATGACTACATTTAATAGTTCAAAGTTAATACGTCAAGAACTCATTACCAATGATTTATATTTGTGTTTCGTGAACACAATTACATAGGTACCTACATATATGCATAATACATATTCAAAGAATTACAACATGTCTTGAATAATTATTGTTACTCATCGCTTTTCAATCAACAAAGTGAAATGTTGCATTTTTGCTTGTTTTCTGTAGCTACGGCTATTGTTTAAGTAATAGATATACGTACTTACTTCCTTTGACGGAAACATAAATTATACTTAGTAAATTATTTCTAGAATGAAACAGAATGCCGTAGTTATCTATTAATAATAGTATCTTTTCGTGTCTTTTCTTTTCATTTTTTGATTTTGATGCAGTTAAAACCGTCCATCACTTAATAATATAGAACAAACTTATTTAAAATAAAACTACATCGAAGTTTTGTCAAGTCGTAAAAGCCGGGTGGCTAAAGTTTATCTCGAAATTGAATTGAAAATAATTAAATGATTCTTCTTTTATATCACAAGATAAAATCAAAAAGCATGGAGCACTTTGTTTAAATTACGTAATTAAAAGTACATGGTATGGTATTATGGAAGGTATTATATTATTATATCATTTATGGTACTTCCTGCCTCGTTGGTCTAGTGGTCGCAATCGCTACTGCTGAACATGAGGTCCTGGGTTCGATTCCCAGGTCGGGCTTCGTGTTATTGGGTTTTTCTATCTGGAATTTCAGCCCGAAGTCTGGATTTGTGCCCGGTAGATGGCAATAGGCTCGCCCCCTATTACATGGGACTTAAACATAACTGGCGAAATGTGGGTGTACTATAGGTACACCTCTGCCCAACCCCTCGGGGAAACAAGGCGTGATGTTATGTTATGTTTTTATGTTACGTAATTAAAAGTACACACAAAGCTAGCCATCACTAAATGGCGCTCGATGCTTTTTGATTTAATCATTGATTAAAAAAGAAGAACTGATACTAGTCAATTTAATTGTTTTATGATTTTTTGTACGGGATAAAAAGGTGTTTTTATTTTTTTCTTAAGCTTCATAGTTTTTACTTTTTAGACTAGTATATTCTTCATTCAGTTAATCAGTCTAAATTCAACGAAGTTATGGCTTGAGCGGTTTGCTAGGAGCCACTGAAGAGTTCCTCTATCGACCTCCTGGCTCCATTATAAGACCCTCGACACCAAGTGCAAAATATTGGACTTATCAAAACGAATCATATGAACATAAACTCGAGAGGTTTACTAATAGGCACTGAAGAGTTCCTCCTGGCTCCATCATCAAACCCTCATTGCCCAAGCTCAGTCTATTGGCCTCGTAAAACCGAATAATTTGACTCCAAACTCGAGGGGTTTACTAGTAGCTACTGAAGCGTTCCACTATCCTTCTTCTGGCTCCATCATCAGACGCTCTCTGCATAAACCCATTGTATTGGACTAGTCAAAGCGAATCATATGAGTCCAAACTCGAGGGGCTTACTAGTTGCCACTGAAGAGTTCCACTATCTACCTCAGATCAGATCAGCTCCAAAATACCAAATTATAGTTTTGTCAGCCGAACTACATATACATACAAAGTTTCACTGCGATACGACAATTAGAAGTAGGTTAAAATTGACTTCTAAGATTTTTTTTACATTGTTAGTTAGTTACAAGTGAAGCTAATATGAGTAGAACGGTTGGTTAGTAGGAACACCTTACACAATTGTATCGACCTACACTTTGCCCTATTATCCAGACATAATCCCGTAGGTCAATACGTTTTGGTCAAGGTCACAAGGAAGTAAAGCATTCTAATGCGGATAAAAGGACCATTACTAATAGAGATCTATTTAGGTAGGTGTGTCACCGAAGAGGTCGCAGGATCCTTTTGGGTGGTAATAACAACCGGCCAACTGCAAGGCGCACTAGCACGCGAAGGGCTCCGTGCTACAAGGCAAAAAACTGCAAAAAAACACGTTTCTTGTATGGAGACCATTTTAATTTATTACTTTATTTTATTTTTATCATTTGTGTGTCACACTCTGTGAAAATTTCAACTGTGTACCGATTACGGTTAATAAGACACAGCCCACAGACAGACAGACGGACGGACAGCGGAGGCTTAGTAATAGGGTTCCGTTGTCACCCTTTGACAACGGAACTGTAAAAACACAATTGACGAACTGAAGAAAATATTCATTATTGCCTTCCCTTCATTTAAGAAGCTTGGACCGACACAGAGTGTCGAAGACTTTTTTTAAGGAAAGAGATGTCATGTCCAAGTTTATTATGAATATCCGAGCAGCCGTTTCAGCCTGATTGATTTATAAACTTTCGCTTAAAATTAATTTGGATAAATAATTGGATGATGAAAATGATAATGATTCTAATAATAATCATTTGCCTCGTTGCTCTAGTGGTCGCAAGAGCTACTTGCTAGCATGAGATCAGGGATTTCACAGTATTAGCTCGGAGCCTGGATTGGCGCCCGGTTGATGGAAATAAGCTCGCCCCTAGTACATGGAACTTAAACATAACTGAACTAGGAAATGTGAGTGCACAAGTGGCAGGAAGGCCGTGACAGCCACACTTGATATAAACAAACATTCACTCACTTTTGCATCGTGAACTGTCTCATTATTAATACGTAGAGACGTATCAAAGGCAAAAGTCAAAGTCAAATCATTTATTCCAAATAGGCAAATAAATGTCACGTTTGAACGTCAACATTTACAACATAAAAGAGATTCTAGTTGCCCCTTCCAAAATGTAGTTTCGTATGGAGAAGAGAAGAATGTCGTGTCGTTTTATTTCGTTGATTATAGACCCCTTTTGTGAATGTTATGTTATGTTATGTTGAAAAAATGACGTACATCACCAAAAAATCCCACATTATTCAACCGTAACACAGTCTTTGTCAGAGGACGCCGCCGGTCCACTTGTTTGAACTAGGCCACTCGTTTGCACGTAATTTTGTCGCACTGAGGCAGATTATCCTATTCCAGTCACTTCCATTATCTTACAAATGCGACAATTGTCGCTGTTATCGTGCAATGACTTGCCGTTAAAACAACTGACTTGTTGTTGCACTTCCAATAACGAGAGGAAATGTGATGGTCATTCTTTTTATTTTATAGATGGTGGAATGCATAGTAAGCTGTCAGTGTCATCCCGTCTTGGTCAATCCCTAGCATCAGTGGCACTGACAGCTCACTCCACGCTCACTTCACCTACATTTTCAGGGTGAGATAGTTACAGAATAGCACGACTGATTGCATTTCCTTAATTTATATTCAGGGTCTTTTCTTTGTGTTGGTATTTTGTTTTGAATAGTCTTGTGACTGCAACTAAGTGCCAATTACAATAATGAAACTGAACGCGATCAACACATTTATAACGCATTCGGGAGGTGTTAGTGTCCATATTTCACAGAAAATTATGACATGCCCTGAAAACCTAGTATAAGTGCTGATCGCATTCAGTTTCATTGGTGAAATCAACCCTTAGAGCGCAAGCTTTTTAACAGAGTAAAGTTTATTTGCGTACCCATTTTCGAAACTCTTTACCAGTTTAAGATTTTAATTTTAAACTGGTAAAGAGTTTCGAAGATATCCAGGGATATCGACGGACAACCTGTTACCATAGATTCAGTACATCATTCTGGGCCATCGTTATGTTGTTTGTCGGTTGTTTAAAAAATAAGCTGTTGATTCTTACGAAAGTCGAAATGTTTGGAACAGCTTTTTTTACTTAAATATGCGACCGAAAATTTCAACACATGAGGGTCCAGAATGATGTAGTGAATCCATGGTAACAGATTGTTGGTTACGCATGGATCTCCCTGCCACCCTCTTCCCCGAATGGAACTAATCGTATTAAATCAAACGATGCAAAGGCACTCTTGTAAAGAGTTAAATTGCGGTCACTGTCAGACTGCATAGAAAAGAAAGAGAAGCGCGATGACATAACGCTGGTAATTTATTCCAAAAAAATTAAGCAATTATCTATTTACAAAAATCTATTGATTGGACTAAAAAAATTAAACACTATTACGTTCGTGCCTCGTTGGTCTAGTGGTCGCAATCGCTACTGCTGAGCATGAGGTCCTGGGTTCGATTCCCAGGTCGGGCAACGTGTTATTGGGTTTTTCTATCTGGAATTTCTCAGTAGCAGCCGGGCATAAATCCAGACTCCGGTCCGGATTTGTGCCCGGTTGATGGCAATAGGCTTGCCCCCTATTACATGGGACTTAAAACATAACTGGCGAAATGTGGGTGTACTATAGGTACACCTCTGCCCAACCCTTCGGGGAAACAAGGCGTGACGTTATTTTTATGTTATGTTTATTACGTTTACATGTTGCTTATAGAATAATCTGACAAAAAATCCGAAGGTTTTTAAACGTTAAAAGAAATAGTTTTAGATTTTTTTTTCTATCGTAGCAAATTAATTGTAATAAGTTTTCAACACACTATCTAACTAGCATCTATCCTGAAGAATATCGTATTTTTTCTTATTTTGCTTACTGCTGTGGATTATATACTTTTAGGCATTATAAAACTAGCGTTTGGGTCCTGTAGTCCTCTTAAACTAGCAAGTCATTATGACAAATAACATTAAAGTTAAATTTAAAAGTTATCTTTTCCTTCTATCTTACCAGGTACTGGGCGTACACCGCAAATATTATCGTTAACCACCTCACTCTACTCATTTTGGGCAATCGTTGCTCAATTTGCATCATCACCATTTACTGTAGGTACCTGTAGTGACGATGTATATTTTTAATAATTTAAAGTGTAAGAAAGAAAAGGTGATAGCCAAGATTGCAACCATTTTGTATGTATCAATCAGGAAATTCCAGGAAATATTTAGGTAAACGAACTCATTTGTGATCGTCCTCGAATAACTATTGTATATTTGCATATTGTGGTATTTTTTTGTAAACTCAGTTTGGAACTTCTGTATTAAGACTGAAGGTTTGGACGCGATCACGCATTTTTTATTTTATATCTCAATTCAAAACATTATGGAGGAAACCCCAGGTATATAAAACCTTGATGTACGGATATTGGCTTGAGAAATTGTATTTTCTTGAACTGGGAATTGAACCTGCTTACTACCAGGGTTATTCTAGGGTCAACAGGGTTAGTTTAACCGTAGTGGTAGCGGTTAACTGGGCTTTATAAGTTTCTGCAGGTTTATAGGTTGAGGTTACGAAATTTTAATTCAAGTCTTTATTATCGTCTGCTAGGTACAATTATTTTGACACAACATCACGCCTTGTTTCCCTGAAGGGTTGGGCAGAGGTGTACCTGTAGTACACCCACATTTCGCCAGTTATGTTTAAGTCCCATGTAATAGGGGGCGAGCCTATTGCCATCTACCGGGCACAAATCCAGACTTCGGGCTGTTACTGGGAAATTCCAGATAGAAAATCCCAATAACACGTTGCCCGACCTGGGGATCGAACCCAGGACCTCATGCTCAGCAGTAGCGATTGCGACCACTAGACCAACGAGGCATTTTAATTTGTGGTATTTAATTATCCAATCTGTAGTTAGAAAATGTGTTCGTGTAGTGTACCTACACGTCATTATCGGTAACTCCTTAGTCATAATCGATTAATCGCTACGAATTTATCGTAATACATTATAAATAATCTATAAATTAATTGCTTACTAACGTTACAGCTTTAACATTATGTTAATTTGAGTACCAAATTATTTAAAGAGATGATTATCCAGTTGCAGGACATTCGAGACATCTCTTGCCTACAAGAAAGAACTTCTTAATGTTTACTACCCAAAAAGCTACTCATAAAAATATACAGATTTCTAGAGTTTCGTAAAACAGGTTATTGTTTTGTGTTTCGTAGCCATCGCGTAGCTATATCATAGCTACTTGTTACGACTTAGCTACGAAATAGCTACGACTTGGTTACGAGACAGGTACCTATCTCGTAACCAAGTCGTAGCTATTTCGTAGCAAAATATTTGATGTTTACATTATAATGTAAACATTGAAAAAAAAACGAATTTTCTTCCTTTTCATGATAGGAAACATCTGATCTCGGAACCTGTTTTAATGCATTCAGCTGCAGGCAATACATATTTAACCGTTATAAAGTTACGGTAGTAAAGAGACATGCAATAACTCAAAATAAGTAGGTAAACAATTTTTTTATTTAATTACCCCTTACATAAAATAATAACATGTTAATAGTAGAACTTTATAATAAATACTTACGTAACATTAACGAATAAAAATCGTAAAAACGTTCACTTAAACTTTATGGTTTAATTAAAACATTACTACTTATTGACAATAAAAATACGTCGATATAAACAACACATTTTAAAACTCGCAAATAAATCAAAACATAAAGGGGACTTCCAGTTGACCTAGATTCATGAAATTTGGCAAGAAGCAAGATTGAAGAAATGTACGACCTGTGTGAATGTAATGACCTGGCGACTTTCCGGGTTAGACATCTAAATAAAGTAAGTTCAAAAACTAAAACCTAAATACGATGAAAATACAATTTTAATAAGAAAAAAAAAAGTTTTTTTTTTTAGTGCTAAGTAAGCCCTTCCATTTACCCATCATGGCATCATTCATTACTTTATTTAACCTAGAGGGCGCAATTATTAAATTTAATGTGACGTTACGTAGACTATAACTAGCAGACGATCAAGACGCTTCCAACGATTTCTCATTTGTCAAATTATGATAAGTAGATTAGAAGTTATGAGGGAACAGATGAACACACATGCATACCCACATACTTACATACCGGTTAAAATCGTAACCCTTCTTTTTGCTTCGCCGTACTCGGGTAAAAATAAACAAAGTTGATCTTAAAAACCCCTGCTTTGGAAATTCCCGAAGATTATTCCAAACGAAATAAAGATACCTACAACAAGAACGCAAGGAGTTTCCATTATCGAATCATATAATAGGTATAATAGTAGGCATAGAATGGACTGCTCCCCTCTTAAATTAACAACTTGTCGAGATCCAATTGCCTACTGCAGATATAGAATCAGATAGGTTGGCGGCTCTGAACAGCGAGGTGAGCTAGCTGCTTGATTTATCAGTATCAAATCTAGAAAATTATTGGCTATTGCTTATTGCTTGCCACTGCTATCAAAGATGTAACTTTAAACTTTGTTATGGTCGTGAATTTAGTCAAAATGTAAATACAAAATGTAGTAAGATGATTATGATTATGCCACAAAATATTTTTTCCTTATAAGGAAAAACATAATAAATTTATAGTAGGTATTGCGACTAGTTTCGTGTGATAAAACTAAAATTAAATTGTCAAAACAGAAAACAGTAAAAACTTAAAATTTAAACAGTTTCTAAACCTGTTGTTTTATTAGCTTTTTTAACATACGTTAAGATTGTAAGTTTTTACTGTTTTTCGCTTTGACAATTTAATTTTAGTTTTATCACACGAAACCCATCGCTTAACTACTCGTTTATATATATTATGTTTTTTCTCATATCATAGTCATATCATATAAATCATAATCAGCCTATAATATTCCCAGTCCCACTGCTGGGACATAGGCCTTACCCTGTTTGAGAGAGAGTGGGCTATAATCCACCACGCGGACACAGTGCGGATTGGTAGATGTCACATGTCTTCGAATTTTTGGTTCTAGGACATTATTTACACAAAGTAAAGCGCCTGCCTGGGTTCGAACTCGCGACCTATACAGCTCATGAGTCGAGTCCGTTACCACTGGGCCACCACCAGTTATTCTTCATAAAAGTGAATAATTGTATTCTTTTAGAGGGAGGGAAGTATCTTAAACCGAAGATAAGAACTTATATCAGGAGCAACAAAACTCTTGTTTTTGTGCGCCAGGGGCCGTTCAAGTATTAAGTAAGCACTAGGGGGTCGGGAGGGTCTTTGCTTTCCTTATTTTTGATGACACGAGGTGGGGGGGGGTGTATCTAGATGGTGATTACGTCAGCAGTAATAATTTACTTTTTACACCTAAGGCAACTCACACATTGTCAATGCTGAAAACGAAATGCATTTTCGGGGACTCATTCAAGTAATAATTAATACGTTTAGGCTCCTCTTAGAACTGAGTAGGGGAATTACCGCGCGCTATTCACTTTAAAAAAAACCGCCAATTTATTGTTTTGTTTCGATACGATTGACGATTTGTCGTGTTCTAAGCAAAGCAAGTTAATGTTTGTTTTACCGTTATTCAAAACTTAGAGCGTCGAGATGTTGAATGGCTCGATGAGAACGACGGCGACGTAGACATTCCTAAATCGGTTGAAAGTGAGCAGACACACAACATTGAGCAGCAAACATCCAATAATGTCATCAAAAACTTAGAATCATGTATTCGGGTGACATGAACTGAAGGAAATTGAATGGAAATTGGAATTAATATGTATACCAAAATTTAAAAGAAGTTTGTGTTGTTCGGAATATTACTTAAGATTATAATATTTGTAACTTACTCTATGTTGAATACCGTGTCAGTAATGTTTATTTAAATGAATATAATGTGAGGACTGTATCCTCTATTCCAAACCTATTCCTTATTTCTAGACTTAGAACTGCTGCTCATGATTCAATCAATTGCACCAATGTTTACGTAAGCATGAAGGTGGGTTAAGAGCTTTGCTTACTTTTGCTGACGAGGGGGAGGGGTGGGTTAATAATTGCAAAAAATCTGCTTACCTAATACTTGAACGGCCCCCCATTTCTTTGCAATTTCCCTTTTCAACGATATCGCAAGAAATAGTTATGCGAGGCCTCATACACAAAAACTTCTAGATTGATTCTGATTGCTATCAGTTACAACAGTAACAGTTTTTTCAGGTAGTGTGATGACGCAAATTAAGCAACATTTGTACAAAATAAGTTGTGTGACGTGGTAAATGATAATATTTGCGGTACGCACAGTCCTTGGTAAGATATGAGGAAAAGATAACGTTTGAGTTATGTAAACTTGAATATTATTTTAACATGTAATATATCACAGTTCGAGGAATAAATAGGTTTTTGGAAAACCCGTTTTTTTTCGCGTAGTGCTACGCGTTAACGCCTGACTAAGCGACTACGCTACACTTCGATGACTACGCTTTTATTATTAGGGATGTAACACTGCCTCGTTGGTCCTATGGTCACAAGTGCTACTGCTGAGCATGAGGTCCTCGATTCGATTCCCGGGTCGGGCACAGTGTTAATAGGTTTTACCATCTGGAATTTCTCAGTAGCAGCCCGGAGCTTGGATTTGTCCTCGGTTGATGGCAATTTTCATCCAAATCCATTTATTAGTTTTTGCGTGAAAGAGTAACAAACATCCATCCATCCTCACACCCTTTCGCGTTTTTTATTATTAGTAGGATACTTGTTACATAACAAGAACCCTGTTTAATAGAATTCTTGAAACATTTGAAGAAATAATAAATACTGTTCTTTTAACATGCTTTTTAGGAGTCATACATTATGCCTGGCGCCACAGGAGGACTTTTGTCTGACCAATAAACGCCGCCGAAGCGACGTTAAAAGCTCACTGATTATTTCTAAGTTGTTAAGATACGTCCTTTACTGGTTTTCTAACGGTAAAATATATATTTGTATTCGTAACAAGTAATTAAGATATAAATTTCTCTAATTACAATTCAAAATACCTATATTTGTGATGGGTGATTCCGTAATGACTTTATTTGCATTTTATATTGATGACTAAAAGTTTCAGAAACTACGGAGTCAAAAAAGTTATAAATATAACGCTTTTCCTATAAAATGGAACTTAACGCAATCATTTGGTATCTTTGATGAGACTAATAACACCTAGTTTCACCAAACTGTTCATAATCGGACATTAGTAAATCAGTTATTAAAATATAATTAAAGACTCGCGATAAATAATACTACGAGTAACAACAAAGTTTAAATGTCAGTTGTGTAGTCAAGTTTGAATGTGTTTCCGTAAAATTTCATTATAAAATGTCAAAGTCAAACTGCTTTTTCAAATTATGTTTGTTATCGTTTTGTGGCGTTCGTGGTGTTTTTCTATTGTAAGAATAGAAGATGTCGACATGTGGGATGTGGACTCAGCGATCAATGTGCCGATAGTCGTGACAGCCAATGGCTTAATAGCCAAAAGCCTCGACCAACACCCGAGGAGGCACTCGTTCGGCAGCTGGATCAAGGGTTTGATTCAGAAAGTGGCACTTCTGGACACGGCTCGCATTGTTAGGAGGTTCCTCTCTCTGAAGCTCTGACCCTGTTCCCAATACCAAAAAGTCATAATCATAATCATAATCGTTTATTGCAAATAACTATATATTATAATAATTTATTTATTTTTATTATAATAATTATATTTTTAAATATTACAATTTTAAAATAGGCTACTATTTTAATATTGTAAGACTTAAAAATATAATTTATGAATATGTATAATGAAATAAAGGTATAAAAATAATAATCCGTTTTCGGGAGCCCATTATTGAGTGTGCATGTCACCACCAGCCATTTTATCTATGTAATTTATATTAAATGTTGGTCAGGCAAGGGCTATTAGTATTTCCATAGTCCTAGATAACCAGTTTACTTTAGCCACTCAAACCCATAATCCAATATCTTTGTCTCCATATCCTGCAATAGCCCTACACCAATCGGGGGTGTAAAATTCGAAGACATGTGACATCTACTAACCCGACCTGGGCTCGCGTGGTGGATCTCACCGAAGGGAGGCCTGTGTCCCAGCAGTGGGAACAAACAATAAGCGGATTATTTCTGTGTGTTATGTAAGAAAACGCGTGAACATGGCCGTAACTTCTCATCGCTTAAGATTGAAATTTTAATTAACTTGATTTCGAAGCATAAAGAAGTCTTAGAAAGTTTTAGAACGTCTTATTAATTGTCCAAGTCGTCTAAAATTTCCAAAACATTAGGATCTTCGAAAATAAAGTTATACGCTGCTTGCATTTTGACGATTTTGTCAACTGACTATGTCGGTTAAGTATGTTAACGGATCTCTACGGCAGCAATTAAATTTAACGCCGGATTCAGACATATAAACATGGATTAGCGCATGATGAAACACTCGCTACTGCTAATGTCCCGTTAACATTTTAACAGAACATTAAACTAACATGGTATGGTGAAACTGGGCCTAAATTATCATTTAGCCTATTTCAGTGAGGCGCTTTCTTCATAATCAAACACTGTTATTCGAAGTGGTGCAACGCTAATGAATTGTGCGTTTATATTATTTCCACATGTAATGGTATTGAATGTCAAAAAAATATTGTGAGACCAAAGAAAAACGTCACCAGAAAGTATCCTTTTCACGGGAAGTAAACATTACGTAATTTAATTCGGTTTCCTGGTCACCTTCACCGAATTTTTCTGCTCAAACAAGTTACCTATCTCTTATGTATGTATACGTTCTTTCCTAAGAGACATCGTTTATGATGATTGCGTTGTCCTCATGTAAATACTTTCTGGGGACAGGTTCGTAGGTAATTTCGGACTCACGTTACACTTTTAAATTAGTTCTTCAGACAGCAAATTCGAGTTGCTGAATTTAGGTCATCTTCGAAAGTTCTGTCGCACTTGTGAACAGAAATAAATGTAACCTAAGCAGTTTGTTGAATAATGTTTACCTACATAATGTCATAATCATTCTGAACGGTAAGAAAGAAGAAAACAATGAAATCTAAAACTGCAAAGGTGTTTTTTTTTTTTTTGTATGGCATCTCGCAGGTCAACCTGTAAGGTTGTCGTCTGCTTAAGCGGACTTGCCTGTGGTGACCTAATAAATTAAGGCCTCCAGCCAGGACTTACACTTAAATGCTAACTAAAAACTAAGCGACAACGCTAAGGACACCCCCTGTGGGGTACGGACCTCGGCTCAGGGCGTCGCTGGAAGAGGGCAGCAAGGGACTACCTGGATCAGCATTTGAGTGATTTAGGGACGAATTTAAAGCTACAGGCTCAGCGGCGCGGGCTGGCTCGAGCAAGGGTCGGGAGGGGCGTGGATTTAGGCGTCGCGGCGGGCCTCGGCGGCGAGGACGGTAGGACGGCGATCGGATTTTGCGCTTGTGTAAGGTGCTGGTGGCCTTACTGCTCTCCTGGAGGAGGGTAGTGGCGTCGTCGGGGGCGATTAAAGTATGCCTTGGTCGGCGAATTCTGCTAATGCGGGAGGGAGTGTAGCGGGTGGCCGCTGAGATCAAGGGGTTTGGGTGTTTCATGCCACAGTCGAAGAAACGATTCGATAAGCGTTTCATGAACTGGTTTATGGTAGGCATTTTAAGGTCGACGTGGAGATTTATATTACGGACATAGAAGGGGGCACCCGTGACCTTTCTGAGGAAACGGTTCTAGAGGGTCTGCATCTTATGGAGATGACGTGGGTGAGCGTGCGCAAATACAACGCAGGCATAGGTCATGATGGGACGGATGACTGCGGTATAGATGCGCAGCTGCTGCAAAGGTGGCTCTAAAACTGTATTTTATTTGAAATTAATAAAATAAGTTTTCAAAATAAATCTCATAAAGTTGGTGGATAATCCCAGAAGTATACGTAAATGGAATACGTTTCCAATATTTTCTATGATTGTCTCTGCTTCCATAGAAACATATTTTCCCATTAAGATTGCATCAACATGGTTACACAGCCAATCGTTTGTCTCAACTATAAACTAAAGAGACGTGCAGTAGTCCAATGCAAACTCAACAGACTAAATAGTATGGACAAAAGTGACTAATTACCAAGAAATAATATTATAAGTATAATTTAGTTTCGACAATTTAAAACAAGGCTTCATTAAATCACCAATAAACTATGTCAATTATTGCGTCAACAAAACTCGAAACACTTCGCGAAACTGATTATATGTTGTTGTAATACATAAATGCTGAAATGAAAAATTTACTTTGAGTAGAAATTATTTTGTTTAATCAACGAATAAATATCTCGCCACTTTATTTTGATTCCGGTCTAGCCAATGACATGTGTGGAATTAAACGCAAGAAATGTTTGTTTGTTTAAGTATTTTGTTGTTGAATTGCATCTTTTATTATGTCGTCATACAGCCCGATGTCGGTTGCTAAATAGTAGTTCGGTAGGTACCTATAGCGGTACGATTCGTTACAATGAATGAGTATTCTGGATAAGTTTGGTTTCATTGACCGTAACTGGCCATTTTTTTTTTGTGTGGGAAATCATCAAATGACGTCTCCCGCTCTGGGTGGAGCGGGAGGGCGTGTCAGACTTTTACTGACTAAAACCCACCCGTGTTCCTTCAGTTGCCTGTGCCACGGTAATCCCTATCGAATTACCCGCGACCCTGAGGCGTAGGTCCTATCGGACCCCGTCATTTTGTGCTGACATCTCTTTGAGGCGCGCGTGGAACACGACGCACCGTCGACCCGGGCCTGGTCACAATCCGGCAAGGAGGCTCGCCGCCTCGCAGGAGACCGTGCGGTATCCCCGGACCAGCCGGACGGCCATGACCCTTTGGGACGCGTTCAACCGGCGGGCTGGTTGGCGCCTCAAAGAACGCGCCCAGACCGGTGCCTCGTAAAGGGCCATGGACCGCACGACTCCCGCGTAGAGCCTCCAGCAGGAGGCGTTTGGACCCCCTAGATTGGGCAGGAGCCGCCTCAAGGCAGCCCCAGCCCGCTCCAGTCTGGGAGCCAAACGTCGGAAATGCTCCACGAAGTTCCACCGGCTGTCGAGGACGAGTCCCAGGTACTTCATCGTCGACTCGACGCCGATGTGAACCCCTCCCACCGTTATCTGGGAACCCGACAGTGGCGCGTTCCAAGGACCATGAAAACACATGGCCTCGGACTTGTGCAGGGCCACTTCGAGTCCCAACTCTCGACGATTGTCGCAACCCCGAGTGTCGCTTGTTCGGCCGCCTCCTGGTGCGACCTCCCCTGTGCCAGGACTAGCGTGTCGTCAGCGTAGCACACCACGCTGACGCCATTCGGGCGGTCGGCGCGCAGCACCCAGTTGTAACCGATATCCCACAGAAGCGGCCCCAGGACCGATCCCTGTGGGACACCGCCCGACATCTCTCGCCGGTTCCACTCTCCCCGGTGGCCGGGGTAGACGGCCCTGTCCGTCAAATAGGCCTCAACCAAGCGACAGAGGTAGGTCGGCATCCGGTGGTACCGCAATGCCTCCCTGATGCAACTCCAGGGCAGGGTGTTGAAGGCATTGGCGATGTCGAGAGACACCGCCAAGACGACCCCACCCCGGACAACAGCATCCCCCGTCGTGAGGGCTCGCACGCGCATGACGGCGTCCACCGCAGAGCGCCCCCTGCGGAAACCAAACTGGCTCTCCGCCAAATCCGGCCCCACCCGCACCTGCCGCCCGACGAGGCGGTTTGCAATAACTCTTTCAAAGAACTTGCCCACCTCGTCGAGCAACACGATGGGCCGGTAAGCGGACGGAGAGTCCGCAGGGCGCCCCGGCTTCTTAATGAGGACCAGTTTCCCCGTCTTCCACCGAAGTGGGAACTGGCCCCCTTCTAAGCATGCGCTTAGGAGCCCCCTTAGTTGAGGCCCGAGAGCCTCCATGGCCAGAACCCAGGCTTTCCCAGGTAAGCTGTCGGGTTCTGGGGTGGTATTTTTGGCATTAAGCCTATGTACCGCCACTCTCATCTCTACCTCAGTCACCTCTGAAGCATCGTCGTCGTCGGCGGCGGTGTGGTCCGCATCTGGCACCGCAGTAGGCGGAGTCATGGGCGGGGGAGTATGCTCGCCGCACGAAGGGAACAAAGTGCTCACCAAGTCCTTCACGAGCTGGGGCCGGATACTCTGCGTCAGTGGAGGCGCCCATGGGCGGAGTTTATCCCGCACCATTTTGTAGGGGCGTCCCTAAGGGTCCCTGTTCACAGTCTCCAGCGACTCCTCGCGGGCCAGTGCGCTGGCCCGCAGGATCTCCGCTGGGAGGGCGGTCTTCGCCACTCGACCGTGACTGGCCTGGGTTCCTGATGTATCTATGATCTGCGCTCTGATTGTGTAACACACGATATCTCACAATCTGAATCATTTTGAAGGATATTGCTAATCTATTGCTTCATATGTTCGAAAAGAAAACTGCTCAATGTAGTCTGTAAAAAAATTAACTAAATGTTGTTGAACTGTCAAAATGAAAGCCATTGATTAATGATAAATGATTTTATTTATGTAAGTAGGTTTGTACAAACACTTTTACACGTCAATCATATTTTAAAAGCTAGATGAGATCGGCGATTCCTATCTGACTCCTCTGAGAAGAAAGGCCAAAACAATCTCAGAGGTCACAGTCTCTTTTAAAGTCCAGACATGATCTTGGTCAGGTCATGTGAAGACCATGTAGATTGGTGTTTGTAATGATCAAATGGTGGAAATAACCACACAGATCGAGTGGACGCATTTGTCAGTAATCATGCAGCGCACCCCAGAAATAAGGAGCTCAACGAAAGGATAGGCTCAAAGGACATTTGAGTGGGCCTCATAAATAACTCAAACTGCCAGATAATCATGAATTAAAACTAAGAGAGAAATAAAAAGACGTAAACAAAAAAAAAACACATTGTCTTCACATTCACAATTCAAATTTCAGTTATGTAATAATTAGTAAGACTCTGTAGGTTTGGCTTGTCCACGGCTTCTTGTTTCAGCGTTGTTCAAGAAGATTTTTAGACTCCTGCCACTGTATAATTTTAAGAGTGCTACCACTGTATAATTTTAAAAGTTCTACCACTGTATAATTTTAAGAGTGCTGCCACTGTATAATTTTAAGAGTTCTACTACTGTATAATTTTTCCCCTTAAAATCACCTATTTATGTAATTTTTTCGAAAACAGTTCTCATAATATTTTCTTCTACCTAGCTTTATACCAGCTTTGTTGGGGTTGGCTTCCCAGATGCAGCTGAATACCAGTATTCTACATGCAGTAACTGCCTTCCTGACGTCTACAACCCAGTAACTAAGTAACTAAGTAAGTTAAGGATAACTCGATGAGTACCTACCCAATATTTTACCCAGTAAAAAACAAACTTGCAAAACGAATTTATTCTTAACATTATTTAAACCCAAGAGATAAGACAATTAAGTCTAGACCATCGATAAACTGTCTCCAGCCAAAGCTATGATACCTATCGTTTATAAAACAAAGCAAACATAACATTACGCCTGTAATCCCAGAAGGGTAAGGCAGAGGTGTAAGTACCTATAGTTCATCCACATTTCGCCAGATATGCTTAAGTAATAATATATCGTTTTATAATACACATATTTAGCAAAGCAATTTATTTAATTATAGCCATCTGCTTACAACGGCTTCGAAAATCTATTTGGCTTGCTAAAAAACACTGTCATATTAGAAAATATTTTCGATACTTTATCTGTTAATGTAATATTGAATTTCTTTGCAAAAGATAAACGCACTTTCTTTACATACACATTGATAGCAATAACGTAATTTATCGACTAAGATATCAATTACTCGATTCCGTATTTACGTTTTATGACAATACTGATAACTGGACGTTGTTTATTATATCCAGTCCAACAACAAAAATAATAAATACCCATTTAAAACACGTTTTTAAAACAACGGTGTTATTCCAAAAAGTTATTGCATGTGAACGAGAAAAAAAAATGTGTTTAGTAAAAGGCGCGAAGAGCCGAGGTGGCGCGATTGTCGTACGATCTTGAACCGAACACGCCGCGTTTTCCCGCAATTAGACACTGTGTTAATCCAGCACCGTCATATGTGCCAGTATGTACTAATCACTGGATGGTGAACACTATACTTACGTTACCGAGTAGTCAGACTCAAATATATTCACGAGATGTTGCGGTCAATGCTTTCAGCGGTTTTTGTTAGTCCTTGTTTGTCAAAATTACGCGTATCTTAAACTGTCAAACTAGGTTAACTTCTAGAAAAACCGCCAATTTTGGTCTAGGTGTATATTAGTTGTTGTAACAACAAGTTACTGTTCATGATGGGGCTGTTTGACTAAGGCTTACAACAAGATCGTTAAAAAATCTGAATAAAGTAGGATCATAACGATGCACAGTGGCGATTATGCACAGCATGCCACTATTCTGTGTCTAGTGAACACAAGTCGAGTTTCGGAGTCGGCGGCCTGCGTGCGACCGACAACAGCCGCCAGTCAGTCCGCAACGATCCATCGAATCGACACCACGCACCGTTCCCACGGAGGCACAGACTTTGGCGTGATAACTTTTAAAAAAAGCCGGCCGTGCTTGAAAAGTGACAGTGCGACAGTGAGCGGAATTGAGTGATCCGGAAAAAATCTGGCGAGGACTTGAATTTCAACGTGCATTCGACTACGAATCGAAGTTACTATACGAATAGTTTGTAATTTGCACGATATCCTTGGTAAGTATTTTTAAACATTTCTTTACGCTTGTGTTAACAAAAACTTGTTAAAATAAAATCAAGTGGAATTGGAATAATATGTAAAATCATTTGCAAGGCGTCAATTGTTTAGCAACTACCTACCACGTATATTGTAATTTTAATTCCATTGAATAGGTGTTAGTCGGGTGATATTTCAAATGCGTTTATTTAACTTATATAAGTTGGTAATTAACTAATCTTTGTTACGTCAGTTTGATTAGTTTGTCCAACTTTGTGTGTCATTGGATGAGCACAAACCTCACACGTGTCCAAGGTTCAGCCTAACTTGTGTTTCCTCCTTAGTTTTTCTATATTTTATTGCTTTGCGTGAATCTCGAAAACGGGTTTGGTTATTGGTACGTCAGAGATATAAATCAATTTAGCTTGTGTACATCGGAAATTTTTCGAAGATACAATTAAAATGTTGGAATAACTACCGATTAATACTAATGCCCATAGAGATCCTCCTAAGACCCATACCGATACCTGTTGTTACAAAGAGATGAACATACCTATATATTATTTTGTTGTGTCGCGCTGCTGCACGATCATTGGCAATGAACATCTAAATAGGTATCATATCGAGTAGGTAATACCAATATCATTGTTACGTACTGCCTAGCTAGTACTTTCCACTTTTTATGATTGTATTTTACGATTTCCTTGCGTTCGGTTCAAGTACCTTCTCTTAGTCAACGTCTAACTAACTGTATCCTAAATTCTAGGAAGGTAGACTTAATTTAACTGGCTGTGATTTTTGTTTCTGTTTTTGAAATTTTTCGTTCTTTTTTTCTTGGTCTTGTTTGGTCGTTTTCAATTTGAACCAAACTTAGAAAAACATTCGGTTTCCTGAATTATTTATCGCGGCATGATTTAAAATTTAGTTACGGTTTTTTTTTTGCAATTTTGCAGGTTTTGCAGGTTGCAAGTTGTATGTTGATTATAATATAATTTGCGACCGTAACAAATGTGACTTTACAGAATTGTAAATTCATATTTGTTATTATCATTAGAATCAGCCGTACAACTCGTTAGTCGTTAGTTAGAATTGACCTTAAATGTCTTGATTTGTATTATCACTGTACACGGTACACTGTCCTTCCATACCTATTAACACTGTCATTTGAAAACATTGTAAAATTCAAGTTTTTAATGATTAGCTATGGATTTTCTTGCCGGCTAAGAAACGACCAATTGGAACCGTGCACATAGAAGATGCAGATTCTGACGTTTCATAGGTACGTGCCCATGTAGGTTTATTAAATGTGAAATAAAATATTTTGATTTTGAGTAATTCAATAGGGTAATAATTATGAACTTATTGCTATATAACTTACTACGTAAATTGATGACTTTTATTACGAGTATTATATTAATTATAAATATTGGTTATGGTCGTGAATCATATTAAGATCAACTTACAACCTGATGGTGACCTGCAAATTGCAAAAAAACGTAATCAAATTTCAATTTCGCGCAAACGTAAACAAATTTCAATCTGTCGTCTACCCTGTTGCCTTCGCCTTAAATTTACATTGAAAAACACAAGTGTGCCATTACTGCCACATAAAAAGTAATTGAATTTATACTTCAATTTGATCATAACAGTTCATTTTATCACATTGAAGTACCTAGGTTTTAGGGTTCTGTACCCAAAGGTTGCCAACGGAACTCTACTAAGCTTCCGTCCGTCTGTCTGTCAGCGGGCTGTATCTCATGAACCGTAATAGGTAGTTACACAGTTCAAATTCAGAGTGTGTATTTCTAATGCCGTCATAACAACCAATAATAAAAATAAAATAAAGTTAAAAATTAAAGGGGTCTCCATACAAGTAACGTGTTTTTTTCTGCGTTTTTTGCCTTGTGGTACGGAAACCTTCATGTGCGAGTCCGACGCGCACTTAGCCGGTTTTTTTATCGTTCAGTTGTTTGTTTCATTAACGTTGTAATTCGACGCGGGTTATTTTTTGTACAAGTTGTCGTGTTTTTGTTTACCAAAGTTAATACTTAATTGAGCAAAATCATTGTCATCATGAAACTGATTTTCTGCAAAAAGCCTTACCTTCATTGTTTTAATACGTGATTACAATAATAACGTTAGTAATTAGCAATGATCTTACATCAAACCCAACATTTGACTCAAGAACAATAATAAAGTTTTTTTCTAGCTTTATAACCTGTTGATCACGCAGTGCAATCTACGCCGGCGCGGGCTCACCACTACTATCCGCGTAATAGTGGTGTGATTAGAGAACGGTTACGGTTAACCTCCCGATCACCGGCAATGAGCAAGCCCTACCGCTTCACTTCCTCAAACTACATACCTACATTAAGACATTCGCAACGGTCTTTGGACCACCCTACTCTCTTTTGGATTTTATAGGGTGACTTAAGTACTTGTAACAGCTGATGGCCAGGTGCAATTGCTTGCGGAGTAAGAATGACGTATACAGCGGTATTTATTCAACGCTCATTGGGATTTTCAAGGTTACGGGAGTACTCTTCTAAGAGTTTTTGCAGGTATATGTTGTGGACAATCCACTACTATATTACCTAAGTAGTCATGTTTACGTTAGCGTTATCCTCGAGATGAAGGTACTGATGCGTTGCTCATAGAAATAATTAATCATGCGCCTGAGTGAACTTTAAGGATGGTCCCTGTAGCAACTCGAGACAAGCACTTGGCCAAATTTGACGCGATTAACATGATAGTCTCAAGTAGTAGAAATGAGTCAACAATATGGATGATGACTGATATTAGAAATGTTCATAAAAATAATGTATACGTAGTAAAAATTAGATAATCGAAAAAATATGATAAATCGGTGTAAATATGAAGAAGATACACGCTTTACGTAGTAAAAATTAGACAATCGAAAAAATCTGATATATCGGTGTAAATATGAAGAAGATACACGCTTTGAAAGTTTTTGGAGGGGATTATTCCCGTCCTTGTCGCACGTTGCGTAGTCGTGACGTCACTTCTACGATAGTGCTGTCCTTGTCTAACACTTATCATAAAACGTTTATAACTTGGCAATTTTTAAACTTTTTCACTTTTTGTAATTTTGTTTGCACTATTTGGGAACAAACAATTTATTGAGATAAAAATTAAAAAAAATGTCATCAACCCTATTGTGCCCGAACTTAATATGTAACAAATGTGTACTCGCGAATAATATTACCGTCACAGGAAACCAGAAAATGGACGTTGACTTTACGTCTGTTTGACTTGAAAATAAGACAAAGCTGTACTCAACATCTGTGCAGTTTCACAAGAAACGCCTCCCCGACGCGCGACGCTACGATGTATTGGTGTTCAACTGTTCAGCTGTTGTATTAGTAGAACACAATAATTGTTGCACATGAGCGAGTGAATGCATTATCTCGCGCCTACATTAAACAGAGGACGCAGTCCATCACGCCAATGTTATCAGACAAGGCCTTTAGAGAGTAATTATGACGCATACCTACGCGCCGCACATAGTGCAAATGTGGCTTCGGGATCTTCTGCGGTTTGAGATCCAATTGTTGTGTTCCCATTAACAACAAGTCGTCTTTTTCTAAAACGTGTGAAATCAATCAGCCTCTTAAGATCTCAGTCACACAGAATCTTCATTCGAATCTTAGTACAAACGATAAAAATATATTTACAAGCGTCAATTTGGAACGGAAAGTCAAATTACGGGTAATAAAATTTTGAATTGCCATGATTGCAGACTTGGCGGTGATTGTAGCTATGATTAAATTTGCCGATACGCCGTTTTTTGATCCGTATAAAAAAAACTGGCTGTTGTCCGTTTAACTTGGTCAGTATTACAATTCCAGTTAAACATTGATGTCATAACATTAATTTATTAGGACAACTACATTAAAATTGTATGATGATGCGAAAGAATTTGTAAAAAAGCAGAACAATTGCTTTGCAATATGCAACATGGTGCTCAATCTATGAAACATGTTAGGATACACGATTTGAGGAATGTTCGCCGATCGAATAAAATACCTTATTTTAATGACAGAAAAAATCTTGAATAGGATTGTATTCACGACTTATAATAGTACCAAATGAATGACCAAAGAATCAACTTAAAAGCCTCTATAAAAATCACTTAGCCTAACGCATTACGAAGAAGCGCAGCTCAACATAAATTAGTTTCCACTTAACCGTATCAAAGTAAGCAATTTCGAATTAGCCGTATATGGCAACGCACGAAGTTAACGTATCTGCCTGTAGTAGGTGATTGCCATTGCTTTCCACTCGCCGATGCAACCATGATAATAGCCGGATGGCAAACTGTACCTATAACTCCTATAAGTCCTGACATGCCTCCCGTGTACGCTGAATATTCGATAGGAATGCCGCTAATGTGTTCAGATCTAGGGTCATTTGTGAGAGTCGCTGTAGCAAGATTATGCGCTGTTTTATCTGTATCAATTTCTAAATGTTCTTAGTGATAGATTTCTAGTATTTAATTATTATCTGCTTCCTAAAATAGCTTTCGACTTGGTGTTGACTTTCTTTGGAGATGAAAATTTATCTCCTCAGTTTTGGTATATCCAAAATAATATTAGGCTAAGATATTGATCCTAAATATTTTGACATAATCATAGTAGATTAGATACATTAGTATCTAATCTACTATGTTGTCAAAATATTTAGTCAAGCTTTCCTGCAAGTTGATTAGCATCACAACACCGACATTTTTTTTTGGCGGAAATGATAATTTCACATTCTAAACATAGACTTTATACAAAACTGTACTTACGACTAGTTGCATAAGGTCTAATTTAGAGTTAAAATAGTCGTAAATGAAGGACATTTAATTGTGTATTTATACATTTTACACTTGCTGAATTCGTGTGAATATGACGTTTGAAGACGATCGTGACCGAACACTTATCCACGATTGTGTGCGGTAGACGGTTGCCATCCTCAGTTTGGTTAACAGTTAGCAGGATCTACATAATGTTGAACAGTGTCCTTTTCTCCCATCAATCATTTTTATCTCTGCAAGCTGACGAATACTAATGCGAAGCGTTTAATTTTGTCATTGCCAATTTATTGTAGTCGATTTGGAGCAAACACATTTCTTAGTTTAAACACCGTTATTACATTACAAATGATAATTTATTGCTAGTGGGCGGTTCGTTTGTGACAAGTAAGTTTTATGTATCAATTTCAAACCCCGGTTAGGGCTTTTACGTGGCGTATCATCTGATCTTGTGGAATGTCACGAGCTAAAAATTATTTTATCTGAACTCTGAATCGAGTGAAAGCACGTCTACTTTCACCCCCAGCTCGATATAATTTGGTTCGCGAATTTGTATCAACGGTTGCGCTTGCGCTGCGCAAAAAAATGGTGTCATTAGGTCTTCATGCGATGAATAATGTCAGGTAATGCAGATTGCAATCTGTTAGCTACAGTCTATGTTCAATGTAGATAAAAATTCGTTTGAAATGTGGCCCAGTTATAATATCGAGTGTCCCACTGGTCAGTAATAAATACACTGGTGTATAAAGAGGTATGTACAGATATTATTATGGACCGGTATTGTTATCTCGTGTCCCCAGTGGTCACACAACTGCGACTTGGATTGTTTATATACCTATATGGTATTGTACCACTAACTATTACGTAAATATTCACTGACGATTTTAAGAGACTTACCTTCTATTGTATCGAAAATCTAATAATATATGATGTTCTTATTAATTTCAATATCAGATCTCAAGTTAAGGTCATCATTGTAACATGAGATGTAAGCGTGATTGCGTTTTTCAGGTTGTGATAGTGTAAGCTATTATACTCGTTAACTATAACGTTGAGAATAATAAATGAGGGAAATATAGTGTTAGATATTATGGCGTCCTTTAGAAAACAAATAACAATTTAGTGTTTCTGTTAGGAGACAGGAATTAGCAGAGAAAGTTTTGACACGCACTTTCTTTTGCTGCCTAAGTTACAAGTGTACTAGGTAAGTTACAATATTGTTTTGTATTCAATGGTGGAAATAAATTGAAATTTGAAATGACCCTGACTGGGCCTTTAGTATAGTAGTTTTAGTAGCCTCAAAACAAGGTAAAACGTAGATGAAGAGACGAACAGCTATAGTCGTATTTTTAATTAGACGAAGTCAACTGACGTTTACTGTGTTGTCAGTTTTTGATGAAATAAAAATAGTGTTGTGACTAAGTGAATGATTGAAAAAACTCCTGAATGAATGAAATTGCCACGATTGTCTAGTGAATAGTTAGTGTGCCGAACTGCCGATATCGGGTACGGGGTTCGAATTTTAGTCGTGCTTTGTACATACCAACGAGGTTTCGACGACTATGTTCCTACAGTATCTACCTATACTGAATACCGAGTGGTTTAAAAATTAAGGAAAACATTGCGAGGAAACTTGTTAGACTGTCCTATTTTCAATACATCATGTAGTTGAAACTATAGATGTATAAATATAACAATTATAGGTAGGTAATGAAAATAAGAAACATCGCTTATTAAATAATTTGTTTTTATTCATCATCAGATAAAAAATCACCACTATCGCTTTCGGTGAAATTAATTATAAATATCTGAAACATTGTCGATCATGAAGTCGAGACCATACATTTTGTCTTCTTCTTTAATTATCAGAGACACGCAGCTACTCCATTTTTCAGGTGTGATATGTTGAAGTCCTTCTTCAAAAAGTTTTTTTACTTCTGTCATTTTGAAGGTTTTGTTATTTCTTGCAACATATAACTTTTAGCCTGCGCCCATACCAACTCAATGGGATTGAGCTCACAGTGGTATGGGGGCTTTTTAATGGTGAGTGGCTCATTTGCAAAAAAAAAATGATGTTCTTTTCGTCATAAAGCGGCAAAAGTAAAATCGTCTAATTTATCTTTGAAACTGTATTTCGGTTCACGTTTCTCGGGAGACTTAAATTGTTATATTTCTTTGTATTCTTTTAATACACTGTAAACTGAGGTCACACCAATTCCCAAAATGTCAGCTGTTTTCGAAACACATTCTTTTTTTTTGGGAGCCTCAATAGGTAATAGTGAAGCAGCTTTCTCCTCAAATACCTGTTTGTAACGCATAAAGCAATCCGTGGTCTCTTCTTTCTTGGAGACAAGCTTTGGTTTGACGTGCTTGGTTGAAGATCCATATCGTTTGTACGAAACAATATAGCAACAAACAAACACAACAATAACTACAAACACAACGTAACGAAAAACTTAACAAAAACAATAACTAAACAGCGTGAGCGCAGAAAAAACATTCATGCTATCATACCAGAGGTTAGAAGCCGAATTACAAACAAAAAGGCACTAGTCGCAGGGCCGCAATTTGTAATAATAAGCCGTCATAAAACTGATTGTAGTTACATACTACTAGTAACTTATATCAGAGCACCTTATACAATTTTATTGTAAAATAGAAACAATATTCTTTTATGGTTTGAAATGATTAACTATTCACACTCATAGTTCATTCATCTGATTGAACGAGAACTGAACGCATCACTATTACTTTAAATATGGCAACATTATTTTACAAAGTGACATTAGCTACTGTCAGTTGGCTTCGTCTAATTAAAAATACGACTATACATCTACATTTATTTGGATGCGAGACTGAGAATCTTTTTTTTAATACCTGCTTGTGGGTTAGAAATGTCATCATCTTCATCGTATATATACAAGTCCAGTGATTGTAGCCTCTCCATTTGCTCGCCAATGAGCTCAATCACTGACCACTCTTATGCATCTATTACTAGACATAATAGTCTGTTCTGGTCTGTGCTGGAGTATTCTCTCACAAAATTCTACCCTTTAGCCATACTAAATTTAAAAAAAGACGGTTTGATATAGTAGCCCCTACATACCCAGCACGTTCAATCTTTGCTAGTCGCCAAAATGTAACTCAAGCCCCACGCGTTTATAACAAAGTAAATCGCATATTTAACATTTTCCCTATGCAGCTGTATGAGTGTAAGAAGACATTGACGGAATGGCTCTTCCCACTTAAATATGATGCCGTGGAAGACATTTTGGCGACTCTAGGTTGAACGTCATGCATATAGACACACACACACACATAGACCAACACACCACCAACACACCCTCATTATTACACACACACCCCAGCAAACCTCCATACTCATTCACACTTACACACGCCCACTCACACACATTCACACAAAATATACATCCACACACTCATAAATACACGTATAAACATACATTTATACAAAACACACTCTAGCTTCACACATTGCCATGAACACGATTTTCATTTTTCTTTATACGATTTTAATTTTTCTGTTTACTAGTTTTATAGAAAAAATGTTTAACTTATACCTAATTAGCACAACGAAACGATTGTTAATTACTCGAGGAAGAACGAGGTTTATCCCATCACAAGTATCTTCGGATTACTTTCTGGGAAGCCCCGGCAACTTGTATAGATTTAAGATAATAAACACATTTTATTTTATTTTTTATTCTATTCTATTCTATTCTGTTATGCATGAATGCGAGATGTAACTCCTAGGAATTACTTCAACGTACACATTGAAAAACTATAAATTCAAAAGTGTAAATAAATATTGAGTAAGATATATTAATATACAAATTCCAGAATGCAGATAGTAAAACAAGAGTCAAGGTTAATCGTATTAAACTTATTTCTTCCTGAATCAAAATAGAAAAGTAGAAACATGTGGTTTATATTTCAGTCTCACCTACTTGGACGAAACTATAATTAGTATAGACTATATTCTGTAGCTGTGGTGCAATGTTGAATTTCGAAATCGTAGCAACAAGCATATCTAATCTGATTAGCGTAATATAAGTGGGTTCTATCATTGGGCCATTGTCTCTAGTCCCCGCTAGATCGCTGATATTCGCTTGTGATGACATCAGGATTGAAACATATACAGCTATGCTTATGATTAAATGGAGGTCTAAAATCATTGATAAACGTTGAATTTGAGCCAGTCTTGTCCTAAGAATCTTATTTTTGCTTTCATGTAGATGAGTTTGTGTAGTAGTATCATCGTGTAGATTTTCTGGGTGCTCTTTATGAAGATATACCATTATGCATTTGAATAGTTTCTTGCTTATTGCATTGAATTGTAAACTTCGATCCTAACAGGCTATACAAATTAATTATGTTGAAGAATTAACATGACACACACCACGACTTTCCTTTGCTCCTGCAACGTGTTATATCTTAAATTCATTGTCAGCTGTGCTCATTGTTAAGACTTGCTGCATCGTAATAATTTTGAAGTTTGAAATTATGTCAATGACAGTCATTCTTCTTAAGGTCATGTGCCGTCATTAACAGACCTTGAAACTGCTACTGCACAAAAACCTTCCAAAATAACATAAACTACAACCTCACTGTAATTTAAAATAATAGCTATACGTATACAATAATGGACTAATCAGTCAACAGCTAGTTTCAAATAGTTATCCAATTTCAAACTAAACAAACGACGCATTTAATTGAATACCCGTACATTACCCGCTATGTCATGCTTTGCGGATACAAATTGAAATGTCACCAGCAATGTACGACAAAAGCGATCTGTCAGATAAATTAGTGCTGTACCGTGTACTCAACGCGTGACTGACTTTGTATGGGCTTATTCACTAAGGTGCGTAAATAGGACATCTCTAGTGAAGGTGCGGCTGCTTTAATGGGTCATAGACTTATATATTCCATAGATCATTATGCGACGATTGGGCATCGTAGAAGCCATTGTAATTGTTGCCAGACTATTGTGGAACATGATAAGTAGTATTGCCATCATTTTAATAAACTAGGCGATGCTCTGCGTTGGTGCGGTGCATCTCGCCAACAGAAAACAAAGGAATAACTCTATTGTTTGTAAAGTTCTGTGTCAGTAGGTAAGTACCTAAGTACACAGAGCTGTCGGCTTGATGTTTATATAAATAGATATGATTGCCTGTCATGTTATTGAAAATTGAATAAGGAATATTTTTGATTCTGAGGATAGCGGTCTTTTTATATGCTGGTAATAGTAACTTCGTATCTAAAAACAAACGATATATTAAAGGTAGGTAAACTGGTTAATTATTTCGATTTATAAAATTTGAAATTAGGTACATCATACGGTAAAGGAATTTTCGCGAAGAAAAGATTTTGCGATCAAAACACCATTCGCCCATGTTCGGTTTAGACGACTTCGAAAGAATAATAGTTGCGATAACTACTTTTCTGCAGTGCTATCGCATTTGTATAAAACTAAGTTTTTCTAAGCATGATACGCAAAATAACTAACCAATCACCACCCCCACCAATTCTTATCATTTCACTGCAATCGATAAACTTGTTTTTTTTTTTCGACATAATAGGCCAGTTTCAAAATTTTCCTATTTACTATTTCGAACTTACAGTTCCATTTTAGAGTACATTGCATTTGATCAGGTACGTCATCAGCACACGTTAGGTACTAAAACAGCAAGGAATGCGAAACAAAACATGTAAATGTTTACTTTCGTCACGCCCTTACTAGGAATATCGTATGCGTTGGCGCAAGCCCCTGATGACTGCAAGTGATGATAATAGATCAATCTACCTATTAAGTTACTGACGTATAAAGAATTCGGGTAGCCAGACATGGCATTCATGTTTGGTCAATAAAACAGTATAGGAAGAAGCAATCGACTCATTTTGCTGATGAGACAATGCATGCTATATTTTCTGTTTAATGGAAATCCTTACGGATACCCTACTCTTGGTTAAAGCCAGACTTCTGGTGGTTAAGCTATCCGGTGGCAGTCTGCAATTGAGAGCGATAGTAGAATGGCTGAAGGGATTCCAAATTTCGATCAATCGAGCTATGCTAGCCTTGTCACAATTTTCCATTGAAGTTATAAAATGGCACATTTGTAATGTACTGTTACATAAAAAAGTATCATTTTCCTTGGTTTATCGTCTATCATATCACAAATCACGTTTCACGATAAACGGAGCCACTGTGCACATTTGACTACTTGTAATTGATTCAGTTGATGTCTCATTATAATCATGAGAACGACAAACTAATTAATATATAATTAATGGACACGAACAGATCTCGCTGTTGACAGTTCGCTGATAAAGTCTTATCTTCACTGTGTAAACGTTTGAAGTGTAAATTGCCGTGAGTCGGTCCACAGCTTTACATTTTGCTCATAGTGTGGCAAGAAATTAGGTTCACCGTGCCATCTAACTATAATAATGGATCTTGTGCGCATGAGTTGATTTGCGAACGTAATTTGCTAGACGTGGGAACTTAACAGTAAGCTATATGTTGCCGTTTTTGAACAAGTTTTGGCATGGGAACACAGCATGATAAAAATAAATTTAAAATTGAGCCTGTATTCTTATTTAACCAAATATCAAACAAAACAGTCTCGAGAAGTGCACGTTAAATATCTGCAAATACGAAAATAGATACAAGATATCTCTCCGCCAATATTATACAACTCCAAATAATTTAAATGCGCTAAAATAATCTGCAAGTTTAACAAACGCTATGCAGTTGTGACATCACTATCTACGATAACGATATCTTTACGGCGACAAATATTGATTTTGTCATGGCACATGGCTGAATCAACACATACTCAAATTATCTACGATTTCAAAAACTTTCCCAGGGTGTCTCACAAAGAATTCATTGATAGTTAATGAAGACAGTCGAGTGCCCACAAAAAAGTTCGAACAAAGACCACTTCAACAACCAGCCGCTTCTGGCCCCCACTTTCGAAACTAATAACTCAACTGTTAACTATTACCAAACGTCGCAGGCGCAGTTTTATCATTTATCAATTTTATAGTCAATAAGTGCTAATGACGACTATATTTGGCCCCGTTTTCTATAGATTCGGCGCTTCAAAGCGGTACTAGACTGTTCGAGTGTCTGTTAAAATCTGCGATCTATTTATATGTAGTGTCATCGATTGAGTTATACGCTGAAAATGTACGTTTAATTCAAGCCTTTATGGTTGATACTGTAAGGTGTACATTACATAGCATTTTCTTTACAGCAAGCTTGTTTATAGGAAAATAGTAGTAATTAAGAGGTAGGCAGTATGAATTATTCGTCAACTACTCGTATGACTGTTGATAGCGTTAGATCAAAGTCGATGTGACATGTGAATCCGTTTTGTTTTTTCACTTAACTTGGTCGCCATTTTTTGCTTCATACAAAGCGTGTATGAAGCAAAAAATGGCGCCTATTGTATTGTAGGATGAAAATAGAGTGACTATAAATTTAGCGTTAATATCAGATTTCAAAGTAAGACTTCCTTGTTCTAGTTTTGAACTCGGTTTAACTTCTATCCTCCGAATCGTTGGAAGTAATTGAACTCTCTTACAATAAAACCTTTGAAGTGTCGATGTAGAATAAGTTTAATTTGTCTCAAGATTCCGTATAAATGTAAAGTTTTATAGTTTCTTTTGAATATGTCGCAGGAAATCATTCAAATGTAATTAGCGGAAAGGGTCGGGTCAAACCGAGAACATTTTGACTATTAGTTAACCGTGTGTGGCTTGTAATTATGATGACTTGCCCGTGATTATTATAGGTAGTTCACGTGACTGATTATTCAATGTAAGATAAAGATTCGAACAGATTAAGGTTTTCAAGCCACGTTAAGGGGCATTGTTTAGACGATGGAGTTATCAGTCAATTAAAAACGATTTTGTAAGAAAATAAGTAGTCGTATTACGCGAAAATATTCCGTTCCGGCGGTATCGTAAGTGGTCATCGGACCCCCTAATGTTGGCTGCTAGCAGGCACACAGCTATTCAAGCTTATTACGAGCACTATTATCGTTCCAGGGGACCAGTTTCTAGCCACTATATATCCCAGCCGTGGCCATGTAGGGAAGAAACTCCTTCCGTGTCGTTTAAGGCGGCAGACGCAAAGACGTGACAAGTTTTAGTTGCCAACCGAAACCAGTGAGAATTCTTATCTAGTTCGTAATAAGGTACGATGTCTATCTTTGTAGTTTAAACTCTGAAATAGATCTCGATGCGAATTGTGACACATGCGACCGGCGACGTCATAACAAATGATGTTAATGTTAATACAAGTGACATTGTAAAAGGTAGTCCTTGCTCTTATTTTCAACGAAATTACAAAAATGGACACGTGTAACATTCAATTTGCTGAATAAATAATGTGAACGAGTTCTTTGCACATGCAAATTTTGAAGTTGAACCAAGCTATAAAACAGCTGTGTTCAAAAAGTATACGTAGGTATGTAAGTACGTATTTCCTTTCGAGCCGCTCATGTGATATCGAATCGCGTACGCATAATTGTTATAAAAATCCAAGAACATAAAGTTGATAAGACACTTGAAGGTTATCGACGCAACGCTAGCAACTGTCAAAAACTAAACGTTTGTGTTGTACGCGAAGAATGTAAGAAGCGCCGTAATTGATCGCCTCGTTAGGTGAATATGGTCATCGGATGACGATCGATCTGTCGCGCTTGCGTTTGGATTAATCAGACCGACATACCGATCTATTGACTCTTGTTTGTGTCAATAAACATCGGAGCAAACTGGTAGACTTTATTTTTATAATGACTTGAATTAAAAAAGATATCACATAATTGAGTTTTTTTTTTTAATATATATAAGCGGTTCTGGTGGGAAGTTTACGAATTTCGGGATATAAAGTACCTAATATTCGTTCCTTATTTATTTAAAATTGTCGGGAAGTTTAAACATGAAACGAATGCAGACTTCTAGAGACTTACGTTTCCATAGACATCATAAAATGCGTGTGAATACGCAAACTGTAAGATATTTTTTAACCGTTAGCTACCAGAAACAGTAATATATTCGCGTAGATAGCAGAAATATGCGCTTTAAGTTGTTAAACACGCTTAGAACGTTGATTCTCTCAATAAGGCCGTGGTAAGACGGGTAGGCGGGTCGGGCACAAATCGTAAGGTAAAATACAGTGCAATATTTTCTTGTTAAGCTGTAACATCAAGGATGTAATTAGGATGCATGAACTCGTAAAATATTGGATGTGTAGTTGTGTACTGCAATTTTACTCTGATCTAGATTGTGGATGAAATATACGATTTATTGCTTGCTTTTGTTATTCGGAAGCAGATTCTACGGAGAAACGTAATGGTTTGCTAACCGTTCATAACAGTATGTTTTTCGTTTACTAAGCGAAACTTATTGGCATGTATCAATAACCGAATAGACGGGTAATTTCAGCTGTCGAAAATGCGGGCATAATCAATTGTCGTTTCGACATTGTTAGTTAACGAGTTATTCGGTGACATACATAGATACATCCCTTTTTCGACAGTATACCAGGATGGTTTGTGAGGGGTGTCAGACATTACTTTTATTGCCATGTTTTATTTATTTATTTCTGTCTCCTAATGTTTGGTCATAAAATAAAATTGGATGTTTATAGGATCGGTTTGGGGAGGTCTATTGATATTTTTTGTGGTGAAGAAGATGAAAAAAGAGGGGTAAAATATGTTGCATTTTTTACATTAAAATGGGAAGTGCTCAATATTGTGAGTATCTTGTGTGGTAAGTAGGGTGTTATTTATTTATTTATGTTGATATTATGATTGCTCACACATGTAAAAAACAAATATTGAAATGAGACAAAGAATTGGAGACAAAGTGTTAGCATTTTTGTCCTGTATAGTACTTAGGTCATATATTTTCCATTGTTCACTGCCTTATTTACAAATACGCGACAGAGTCTCACCTCGCACAATATGCAGTTCGTACTTCGTTCCATTCACTCTGAAATGTTCCTAAATTAGCCTAGACTTCATGCACTACCTATAATTTTGGGTTATTGTCAAGGATACTTCAACACGCGCGTGCGCCAATATTTACGCGTACGATAACCTTCTTGCAAACATGGTCGTAGTGTATAGAAACATTTAGTTTCCCTTCCCGGTAATACAAGTACATATTAGTTAATCATCATAACCTTGTTTACGTTTTGTTAAATAACAATTCGGCACATGTGTAAACAATACGCACGAACTTAGTGTTGAAAGAAGCTATATTGCTCCTGCAGCCATTTATTGCGTGAATGTATGGAGAACCGCGAGCTATTTCAGTTTGTTTATTCTTTTTATGTAACAGGTAGTTCTTGATCTTGCTACCCGTTGAAGGCGATCTTGTCCGTGCGTTGTTATTGGTCAGAAAGTGCTCGGAGTTATTTAAAACTAAATGTATTAGGTAAATACTGTAATTATGTAGCGTTCCAGTGCTCCAATTAACGATGTCGTTCATGTGTGTAATGACAGTTTAAGTAACAATAATTGGTATGCTATGAAAAGTTGGTTCTAAAAACGCACTTGTATTGTTAGTAGATTATGTCATTTTAGAATTTAGAGTCATTGAGAAAAGTAGCGCACACTTTGTAAATAAAAGAATATTAAGAATACCCCAAGAATCGGGAAGTAAGTTTAATGTAATTCGAAAATCAGTCTCATAATATTTTTTTCAATGGATATTTATAATTTTAACACATCCTGGTCAGTATCATTTGTACCTACTAAATCCCGTCGCTGCAAGACAAACATCGTTTTATAACCCGTTATAAATTAGTGCCTAAATTAGCACGTGTAGAGTGCATCTCCTCTACGTCAACCATACGTTTTTGATAAATATGTGGGCGTTTTTGTGTGTCACAGTAACTAATTGAAAGCCTTGTGACCACAGATATTGTGACGTTGCATTGGTGACGATGACGACCACGAAATTGACTGTAAAATCTGTAGCATTGTGCACATTATTGAAGACCAGCTGGGTTAGCTTCGCATGGCTTCATTGATATAAACTGTGACAGATCACCTACAGCAGAATGTATCAGTCAATTAATTGTATCTACAAAGGAACCTACTGGGAGCTACTCTTTTTACTGGTGAAAACTCGAGCGAAATTCAGGCAGCACTTGTGAAGATTAGCGCTTTCAAACACAGACGTTCTCGAGGGATTTTGAATTCTGACCCTATATACTATGCACTTTAGGTGATGTATTTGTTCAAATCAAAGTATGTCCTGGATATATTCAACCAACTCTGTTTAAATTATGCAGATAAAAAAGCAAGCACCTACAATTTAATATAAACCGGGTTGCCCACCATTTAAAATCATGCATGTAACGTAAATAATATCCAGTGCTTTGCCTCGGGACAGTTAAATATGTTCGTAGGGCCTATCTTGTAGGGGACATAACGCCTACGCCGTACGTGGGTGAGCAGTACTGATTTCCAGCAAAACTACACGACAAACCATAAAGCTGTAACTAACTTGACACTTAAGTTCCAGTCTTTTAGTTGGTTTGCTAAAATGAAAATTTTGTACGTATTTGTTTGTATTGTTACATACAACAACGTGGTTTGTTAAAAGAATATTGTACAGAAAATACTGCGATTGTAATTAGTTATATTTGAATAACGATGTAAATTCACTTGTTTCAGGTAAAAAAATCTATTGAATAATATGAAACTGTCCCACTTTTTAAATTCATTTGCACTTTTTTAGGTAACTGAAATGTTCTAATGAACACATTGACAGACTGCCTTCGATTAGCTCTAGGTAAACTTGGTTGGTTGGTCATTGGCTCTGAGATATATTTCTAAGCCCTAGAACTTGGGCACGACAATACAGGTCCCACCACCCACGCGCACACGTCTCCAATCATACCGATTCTCGCTTTCCAATATCGAGAATCGAGTTCGAAACGGCGATAAACATAGAATCGATTAAAGTTTGGTCATTCGATTAGATATCGAGACATTTAGTGTTTGCCTCGACATTTACTAACAGAACACGAGAGTGGTCTATAAAACTCGCACGTTTAAATGTGCGAGTTTTATAGGCGCAATGAAAGATACAGAACGTTGATATTTCCTTTAAATTAATGCATAATTTATTATGAAAAGACAATTTTGTAGTTGGTAGTTTATTTATTTCAGACAATTCTAGTCCATAGTTTTACACTCATACATACATACATACATACATATAAATTATAAACTATTTTGCTTTATAGACAGATAAAAACCTAAAAAACCCTTTTAACCATGTCCGTAGCCTGGCTGCATTTCGGTGACCACTTATGGGAAAGAATTACCGGAGATTTATTGTGAAAGACGGCACGGTTGACATCTGTCGGGCATGCCACCGTCCGGGGGAATCAATAAGACACATTTTCTCCGGGTGTTCTCGTCTAGCTAATGGAGAGTACCTGCATGCATAGACACAACCTTTTAGCCAGGATTATCCATCAGCAACTTGCTCTGAAATACAGCCTCGTGGATTCAAAAGTGCCTTAATACAGGTACTTATGTGAGCGACCCAGTTCTCGAAAAAGGAAATATCACATTGTACTGGGATCGATCCATCATCACTGACAGGACTATTGTTGCCAATAAGCCTGATATAGTGGTGGTGGATCGATTAGAGCTTCGCGCAATGATTATTAACTTAACGGTCCCGCATGACGGGAACCTCGTGAAAGCCGAAAAGATAAACAAATCAACTATATTGACTTGGCTCGCGAAGTTGTCGACATGTGGGATGTGATTTCAGCGATAACTGTGCCAATAGCCGTAACAGCCAATGGCTTAATAGCCAAGAGCCTCGACCAACACCTGAGGAGGCTCCAGTGGGGCAGCTGGATCAAGAGCTTGATTGGGAAAGCGGTACACGGCTCGCATTGTCAGGAGGTTCCTCTCTCTGGAGCCTTGACCGCCGGTACCTTGGACCCTGTTTCCGATAGCAGTGGGCTACTATTTTTATGTTTTTTACTGTATTTATATTCAACTATTTAAAAATGTAATTGATAAGTTTTTAAATGAAATAAAGGATTAAAATAAAATTGTCCAAAAATGTATGTGGGCTTTCTAGCTAGTATACAGACTTGCATTTGATCTTAGAACTAAAAAAAAACACATCAATTAGATTGGTGTATTTGCACTTAAAATACTCTTTATCAAGCCAGTTTCTTCAGTAAATTAGCTGCAACCTGTAACTGAAACGGTGTCGCTTCAGTAGGCATTACAAACATTCAGATGATTTCAATGCAACGATACGCTTGGCTGGCTCTTACATAAAATGATTACATAAAGTTTGTCATTTAAACGACCACCTAAAGTATACGAAAACACAGTCCTTCAATACTGTATACTTTTAAATTGTGCCTATTGTACTTTTTTATAATGACGTCACAATCGCACTATTACAGAATTGTGTGTGGACTACTATATTTACTTTCTTTATTACTGAACATAAAATTTTATGAGGGTTTTTCTTTTAACAAACAACGAAAAAGTATGTGGCATTTCCTTAGGTTTTATTTAACCTAATTCACACCGAACTTTGAATAGTTTACCGTGATGGGTAGGTACCTATGAGAATGTGGGGCTATATTTTTGTGTGTTTGTGTATTCGCCGCTGCTAAGGAGTTGGTATTCAGTCAACCATCAAAACATCATGGAACATATAATCAAAACTGTCATAGACGCTGCTGCGTGTTTGATATTTTCACTGGATCAGATAAATAAACATTTCGAAGTACATATCATAGGAATCTCTTTTGACGACTGTACAATTAAAATACTATCTTCTTGTCTAATAAACCCTGGAGATGACGAATTATTTAAACTTCGGATTTTGAAACGCCTAACAACAACTTATGTGGTTAAAAATATTCTAAAATAATTACAGTCATGTTGATTTCGCAATATCAATTTCATACAACGTAATTACTCAAATTACTCCTGACCTAGGTATAATAATTATGCGAATTCGTTCGTTTTAGTGTCTACTTATTAAGTCTCATATAACTGTCATTTATGTTGAGTAAGCTAGAACAAATTAAAGTTTCAAATTGTGTTTGGGTTATATTGTTTAATCGATTTGTAGCGATCTTAATCGATATGAAACAATCGTTCAAGTACGCCCGTCGTAAAATTATCTGTAAAATCTACAGCATATTAGTTGATAACATTCCAGTCAGCTGTGATTAATAAGTCTCTTTTGGTTGAATTCAGTCAGAAATGTGCGACGGCAAAAATTCGTGCACATTCTTGCGAGATCAGTGTGTCAACGGTAAAAGTAAGAGGCGTTCTCACTTCAACTAATTGGGGAGATCAAAAAGGGCCGCGTGACATTGAGTGATCCGCATCATTAGTTCACTCCCATCTGATACCACAAAATTTACTAACAGCTGTGGCTACCGAGCCCATAACATATCCATTTCCCCCATAACAAATCCATTTCCTTCACCACTCACAAGATCACTTATCTTCGCAAATGGTGAGGAATATTTTCATGCTCAGGTTAGTGTTGTCAGATAGTCATCATGTAGACTTCAGGCGAAAAGTAGGTCAAACCGCGTCCAAATTTGTCGGCGCTTTGTAAACATCATCGTATCTTTCTGGCGAGAAATTCCGGAATAGGAAAGAAAATAAATGTATTCTTAGGATTAAAAGCAGATATTTGGAATCATCCGTTACATAATCAGAAACCTCGGTTTGATGTCATGGACTTTAGTTTCAGACTTCGTAGTTCAAAGACCTGAACCAAAGTTTAGCTAAACGTGTTCCATTCGATACGGAAACGTGTCCTAGACGAACTACGCTATGTTTTACTCGATGCGGGATTGATTTTATGCGGGAATTTGATTTGTCGTGCATCGGATAGTTTTACTACAGGAAAAATATTGTACCTATTATTTTAATTTACAATAAAAGGTGGCTTTTACAACAATTTTACTGCAGGCGGTAAATTGCAATATTATCTTTACGGACGCATTGGCATTGACGGAAAATTATGTTAGTACATAGTATGAATCCCGCCTTTAATTTGTGTCAAATATATAGGTGTGTCATGTGTAAAGGGTCAGTTGACGTGCTCAACGATAACATACAAAGTTTTGGCTGACATGTTTGTACTTCCGTCTATTATGTTATGACTTCTTCAAAATAATTTAAATTGTATCTGATTAGATTGTGGCGATGTACCTTGTATTGTTTTGCATTGCAATGCATCGGCGAATCGACACGTGATTGGCATAATTGACCAGTTGTAAGCACTCAATTGTTCCAATAGAAATATGGCTTCATCTTATTGTTATGTGCAGGCAGAGGCCGTGGAATACGTACCCGTGATTAATGTGTTGATTTGTTTAAAGTATACGATGTCCGGCTTCCTGAGTTGATTCAACACTGTATATAAAATGGCGTTAATTGTCAACTAATTAGTGTTAACCTTAAGGTTATCGCATCATCATTATGTAAATAAATTTGATGACGTCCAGATCAGTCTAGTTTTGGCCCTTCTTTTTCACATCATACAGGAAGTGATGGATCGCATTTCCTCACTTTTAACTTGATAATGTAAAAAAACAAGTAACCGAACTGTTAAAGAATAAAAATCCCTAGCTACTAAAACATGTGTTTTCAAATATTGTTTGTTTAAACTTACATTGTCTTCACATGTCGACGATAATATCAATGAAAACAATGAAACACATGACAAAAATGAAAGTTTCCATTTAAAACAATAACAACCACACAATGCACTATGGAACTTTGTTCTTTGAAGATAGAAAAGAATGAACTATTAAGGCTCCTTCAAACAGGCGCTTGGGCAAACGTAGTGTGGGACACCCAGCGGCATGGTGGATTCATGATTTGAAGAAGGTGGCTGGCAGCGGATGCATGCAGACTGCTCAGGACCTGGATGGTTGGCGCTCTTTGGGGGAGGTTTATGTTCAGCAGTGGACGGCAATTAGCTAATGAATAAACAGGCGTTAATGATGTCGCCAAACACGTATATCAAAACAATGTAAACAGTGAAATATAAATGTCGTTGACATAATTGATAAATAGTGTTTGGAACTCTTAAGCGTCAATACAAAATCAAAAAAAACACATCAATATTAATTAAGTAAAAAAAAAACAAAAACGAAAAAAGCGAGCATAAAAAAGCGACGCCAAACAAAATAACGTCCAAATTTTAACACGACGCAAATGAAAAAGTGTGTGTTTCAACACGGTTAATATTAAAGAGGCGTACACATGAATTCAGTTGACCTGTCTGGTCCTTAACGTATTCAAGGTCTGGCAAAGTAACATCACTTTAAATACAGTGTGGGACCAATAGGGGACTAGCTTACTGTGAATTTTGTATGTCCGCTGACCTCTAACCAAGGACAACTGCTCACTATTCAGATAGACAGATGTTATCTACCTAGTAAACCTGTTTGGTTTGTCTGAAATTACTGATTATTATAAACAGTCGTTTATGTTATATGCTGTCTAATTGATTTTCCGTGGCAATTTTAATGGAATCGACTGCATTCTGTTGAGCTAATTTGGGCATAGTTCTAAAAATGTAAATGCCAAGTAATTTCAAAGTAAAAAACTTTCATGATTAGGATTATACTTGCCATTTATTAAAAGGAAAAAGTTTATTGCATCGAGATTACATCGTGCAGTTCATCGTAATTCTGAAAATGGCGATATACGGTTCCGGATTCCCGCGAGTACAAAAACCTCAGAAACTACTCGAGAAACGATGGCTTCTAGATAAAAGGCAAGAAAACGCAATACAGTTTTATGTGCCACGTAACACAGTCACGTATGCAAGCTGGAAGGTCGTCCATATTTGTGCAAACAGTTGGCTCGGAGATAGCAACGTTTGTACTCGTAAGTAACCAAGATAATATCAGTACGAGCGAGCACAGCTAGAGAATTTCTTAAGTTCCTACCTGCGCCCGCGCCGAACTCGCCGACGCCGCCCGATTCTCCCCGAAAAAAACCGTTTCCTTTACATTCTGTTTACAAGACCTCCGACACTGAGGTCCCTTTTGTGGCCCTCGCCATCCCTATCCATTGCCTTACCTACGACCCTTTTTTGTCCGCGTGCTTCTCCACAATTATTCAAGTTTGCGAGATTACGACTCATTAGAGCGGTTTAATCATTTAGAAACAAATTTGACTATACGTTTTGGCATCTTTTCGTTATATTATGATTCTATCCTATCTATTGAAATTTAATATCATCTTTGAAAATCCGTTAATCAAGATCTCCGTTTTGAGTTAAATAATCTTACAAAGTTGTAAAGAATGTATAAATCTATTATGACATAAATAGTTACTTCGCATATTTCTTATGTGGCAACTAACAAAACAATTATAAATATGTCATAATTATAACAGGATGTGGTCTAAAAAATTTGTATGAGTGTGAATGACGTAGTCCACCTTATATAATCGAAAGTGATCCATGACAGCCTCATTTACATGAATGATGTCATGATCAGCAAGTTTCACAGGAGGGCAATTTTGCAAAAAGTACAATACATTAATTCAGAGAAATATGATAAACATGGCCTAATATAGAAACTATACACCTCGTAGGCGATGTCATTCGAAACAAAAGCATTGAATCAGCAAATACACCTACAGTAATGCCCCTGATTTTTAACACAAAGAATTCTGTGAAAATTACCTAAGCTGCCAAGATTTTTTTATTTGTTTGCACTGATCTTGTCATTGGTTTTTTTAGATTCACTTTTTTATGTAAACAGGAAATAGTCATCGCTTTGCACCTCATGCATACGGATTTGACCAAGCGCTTTCAAACAAACACGTCAAGCAAAAACATTTGTGCCGTTTGCATATTATAACATCCTGGAGTAAAGAACATTATATATCGGAGAAGATAAGACTATCTCTATGAGGTATTAACATAGATAGATTATTTTGGAATAAGTAGCAAGGTTACTGTCGTCACTTAAGATTAATTAATCCCAGTAACTTTTTTATTTTTACCTGCTATTCACACATGATTTCCCCTATGTGATGAGTTAAATCAATGCAATATCAACCAAGTGGAGTGATAGTATCACAATATAAACGTGTCAGGTAAATTTTAATATATAGATAACATTTATAAAAAATAACTGTATTCCTATCCTATCATTTTGTTCGCGCCATCTCATCACGTTCAGTTGGTAAACTTATGCAATTGGCGCAACATGACTAGCAATTAATAAGTGAGTTTCTTTACCCAGCTCTGCTTCTATATCATCATAGATATCTGCAGCATTATTTGATCTTTACTTTAGGAATTCATATATTTAGCACGATATTTTGTTTGTGCTTGGTATGTCAACAGAGTGGTCGTGTCACCCCACTGACCTTGTGTGGGCAAACATCTTTATCAGCTTTCCACTGTAGTTACTAGCTCACATTAACATTGGTATTTACTATCTAATACTGACTGTATTTCTTCGGTTCCATATTGTTCTTTTCTTAAAGATCTTGTTTGAATTCATTATGTAAATGTTTTATGCAGGATAAAACAGCATATACATTATTTTTAAGTCGAAATTGAGATCTAGATTGCCCATTAACTACATCATTCTTTACTATTTTTTTTAATAATGAATACCATATTTTATTAGAGAAGTTGACAATACGAGATTATGGTGGAATGCTGCATCTGTTAATAGCCATTAGGGGAGAACAAGTCGTAAAGGTTAAAAGCAAATACGTAAACTATTTAGTTTCGGTCCTTAAAATATATCTCGAACCAAACTGAGAGCATCAGCAGCCGTGACAGTTTAGTGATCCTTCGGAAAATAAATGACTAAAGTTTCGTCTTGCTTCAATCTTATAATTGAACCGTTTCAGAAGATGGTTCGAGTCATCGACAGATGATGTTACTTAGCAGAGATTCCCACGACGGTCTGCAGCAAGTTGCGGGCCGGCTAATGAGCAGCCGATGGAATTACACCTAGTCTAGTGCAATTTACGCACTAATGCTTGGCTACAGACAACCGCAAATGTGTCTAATTTTGCACAACTGACGTCCCTCTGAGAACCCTAAAGAACTAATAATGAGCTCTAGACTAGCCTCTTGTTTTTATGTATCAATATTATGCTCCATGTTAAGCACGTTCTTGCTTTTTACCGCATTTTATAAATTCTTGATTAGAAGGCTAATGAATATTCCATGTTTCTAGCAATCACACCGATTGCAATGAGCCATACTCTACCGTTTGATTTTAATTTATAGTGAAGCAAAAAACACGCAAAAAGTGCTATCTTTGACTTCTTTTTGATGAGCTGCAGTTGTTTCTTCGTCAATATGAATGTGCAAGTTAATTCTAAAACAGATTATCAAACCGCATCATGGCCCATTGGTTTTTTTACTGTCGTCTGCATTTGATATTAGATTTGTGTTATATTTGGTTACAATTTACATAGTTTTGTAATAGTACAATGCATTAAAATTTGCATTTATACGTGATACGATGTCAAACTCGTTACTTATTCAAATATCGACACTTCCAAATTGATATTTGTATTCATCATTGTTAGAAACAGTATAATTGTACCATTGGCTATATTTATAGTCGCCATTCATCACCAAATGCTAAGTGAAATCATGTAGGCATTAATCTATAGTGTTTCATTAATTAGCTTCTGACTGACGTTTGTATGATCTGTTTCGCAATTACCACCTACACAATTATTATTTGCAAAGTTGTCTACTTTCACATCGGGGACGTTTCTGTCATTGACCAACACTGTAGTCGATTGTTCTTACCACTCCACTGTGAAAGGTAAACTCTTCTGAGAACTATGAGCGTTAATAATTTATGTATTTTTATCTCACTTGTATGAAACTCTCCGGATTAACCGGTATTGGTACTCGTCAAAGGTTATTATATTATTACTTCGTTTATTTATTTTTTATTCTGAATTGCGTTGCGTCAGAAGCAAGTTTTTTTTTCTGTAAGGAAGGTTCATTCATATTCCCTTTTTGCTTGCATAACAATTAAACCCTTGAAGCTGGTAGTAGTAAAGTTTGTTACTGTTAACTTAAATAAATATGTTGTTGAAACCAGAGTGGTACATATTTCTTCATCGTCTTTCGTTCAGCTTGTTACACGGCGTCTAGGTTGCCAATTTGGTACAGACTTGCATTTATAACTGTAATGTAAAACGGGAAATAACTGTGGTCACGAAACGGAAGATGTCGTTTTTGTCATTGTCATTTAGTCTAATCATGATGTTTCACTTTCAAGGCTGTACATGATACGTTTACAGAAATCGGATATGTTGCAATTGAATACATAAACACTTATGCTAATAAACATCTAGGCAATGAGGACACATTATGTTAACATAAGTAAACATAATTGGGATGATGACTACTATTAAAAATATTCGTAAAAATAATGTAATGTCATAGAAGGCATAGTAAAAATGATATAATCTAAAAAATCTGTTAAATCGATGTAAATATGAAGAAGATACACGCTTTAAAAGTTTTTGGAGGGGATTATTCTTGTCCTAGTCGCGCGGTTCGGACAATGTACTTACGGAGGTAGTATGAAGTTACGTAGTCGTGTAACGTCACTTCTACGATAGTGCTGTCCTAGTCTAAAACTTTTAAAACGTTTATAACTTGGCAGTTTTTTAAGCTTTTACACTTTTTGTAATACTATTTGCACTATTTGGAAATAAAAAATTTTTTGAGATTAAAAAAAAAATGTCATCATCCCCATTAATACACGCTTTGTAACGTAGAGTTCGTCTTAACGATGCCCGAATTTGGCAATAAGAGGCAGTGCAGCTCAAAGCCTCTTTTGGTTTATGTCCCGTACGGTATTTGCAGCGGTTTGTATTCACCGTTATTTTAACTACCGACAAAGCCAGATGGTATTATAATTCATAGGTAGATAGGTAATTTGTTTCCATACACGCTGAGTTAAGTGTATTAATTTAATCTTCATTACATGTAACAAACGCACCCACGGGGAAAGTTATTTATCTGATCTAATTAAGTTTTTAATTTATGGCTTCTATAACGTGGATATACCTATTATATGCTTTATATTTTTGATAATGTATGTATCAAACTAGAAGCAAGTTTATAGCTATGAATGTGTCATCGTGGTTTGCTTTGACACAGGTGAAGTCAGCGCTCTTAATAGATAGTTACTTGAGGATAAAATAATCAGCTAAGTTGACATGGTAAGGTCATGTAGTAGAGTTAGATTATGATAAAGCAACAAAAAAAAACGTAAAAAAAGTTTGCCTATAATAGAACCTAAAATTGTTGTAGCTTGTACCTTCTAAATTGCCATTTTCAATTATAATAATTGTATCCAATTTCAGTCATTGACATTTTTTGAATTACTGTTCAACTGGCTACAAATATGTAAAAAAAAAAAAAAAGAAGTTAAGACTTTAGCAACAATAAATACTGAATATATAAACATTAGAATGACGATATAAATGTTTATATATATCACGTCGAGGCAAATCAAAGTCAATCTTTATCAGTAACCTTCTTACATTAATACGACGATATTATGACGTGGACTTTACCTTATTGATTTACGTCACCGTGTTATGAAAACTGGTTCTTGTAATGGAGAAGTGTTTTTTTTTGTATAGATATAATCATTTAGTAATGTCCAAGTGTAGTCTTAGTGTAGCTTGGTGACTCATGCAATTGTACGTCATAGAATGACTACACATAATTATACTATAGGCTTGTCTTCTTTGGAAATATTCAAATTATGCCTTAGAAAGGCAGTTGAGAGATAAGACTAGGTCCGGTTCAAAACCGGAAAGAGACTTACAATGCAAAGACCCGATAAATGCACAGAAATGTTAAGGAAACTAACGCAGTTACGCTACGATTTATTTACGTTTCTATTTATCTAATAGGATAGGGTCTTCTATTAGAGAGAGAGACAATAGAAATTGATGTATAGTTCCCACGGTGGATAAACGTTGATAATTATGGGCCCAAGCTTGCTCCCTGGGGTACTCCGTGTGTAAGCTATGAAGTTGGTCCGATCTTAGATAACCTATGACCTGTTATTGAAACCTAAATGGGAAGCTACGATGGCATGCATGTTATGTTTATAAGCTTCATTAATTTTATTCAACAGCTGATTTGTTTTAATAAAAAGCATTAAGTAAATTGTATAAATTGTATTTAAAGTTGTTTATTTCGTGTTTAAAAATCACCTATGGATATTTTTTGTATTATTTGTTGCACTTAGAAGCACTAAATATAGAAATTGAATTCATTTAGCACCATTTTAATCAAATCTTAGTACTTAATTATTCTGCACGTTTGATATAAACTCCGCTGCATAAAACTTAAAATTGATTCAGTATTAAAATTGAAAAGTAATAAAGTTGTTTAATTTTATTTGCCTAAAGAAAATTGACATCACATTTTTTTTTTTTCTTAAGACTTGTGTTGCATGTTCATTTACGCGACCGTCGCTCTCTGAATCAGAAAGATTACTCGTAAAGATCGTATGATATTTTACCTGCAAAACTTAATAATAATAGTTGCCTCAGGCGCCGTAACATCTGTTCGGGGGCTCACCTTTGTATCAGGGTCCATTGAATGGACTCTTTGATTCGGCTTCTTTGACATAACTCCTGCAAATATTTTATTTTTATTATACTACCATAGACAGCTGTGTTTATTATTATTTCAATATTTCTGCCAATAAAACTGCTATTTTTAGAACAAGATAAAAAATATCCTTCATGTTCTCTCGCAATTTTATACTTTGTTTTCTTGTTGCAGAAGTGCAAGACGTGGGATATTCCAACACTGATGACGTCTTTATTATAAAGGTAAGCTAATATAAATGGTAATTTTTTGTTGTAATATCAGTCAATGTTCCGAAAGCAGTGATCTTGGCTTAAATATAGATTTAAACAAAATAAATATGCCTCAATACTCGTGATGGATGGCTTGCCTTATAAAAACTTCGAGATAACTATCTGTTCCGAGAAATGGTGTTGCATTTAATCTTAGCGTTTAATTTATAACAGTTTTTAAAATGTTAACAGATGTTAAATAACAAACTGGTACACTTCGATGGAAATCTTCTTAAAATTTAAATTGCTTGCTTGTTTTAATTCACTCTCTCCTTTCATTTGTACGGAATGGATATATTTTAATATAATGCTATTTATATTTGTGATATTTAAATATGGATAAGCTCGATATAAAGACTAAATAACACGTACATAATTAATACGTAGTACCATACATATAGGCACTACTGTTTAAAAATAACTATGACTTTTTTTTGACGGTTTGTTTGATACAACTTCAATGGTTTATAGTTCATAATCCGGGGTTAATTGAGTCTAAAGGTCATTTGCAATTTGTAATTATTACTCGTAGACAAATAAGTAGTCATAATTTATCTAAATGCATACTGCCACTTTTTGATTATTTATTTTTCCAAATTGAACCGTATTCCATTATTTTATATTTCCGTAAAGAAAAGTAATTTCAGTCATGATTTTCTTTACCATAAGCTTACTTATTAGTTTTCAAACACTTGGAACTGACACGTGTCTTCAGTGTATTGTATAAGTTGTGTTTTCTATTGTTATTGTCACATCAGGATTCAATTATGAACCTAGGGCAATTGGGTTTAATTAAACTGTATATAGTTTCGTAATCGGTCTTCAATTGATGATCATTAAAGTGAATTGAATAATGCAGTTGGGTCTTAGCTTTTATTGTTCCACCAGTTTCGCCCTTTCTGTTATTGAAAACGATACATTTTAGGGTTATCATTGTCTGATTTACTGTTGAGACTGACCTTTTTCTGAAACAGTACCTACACAATACAACAACCTTTGGCTTAGAAGGCTTTATTTTAACTTTTGTATCTTCTAAATCTTGCTACATAATACTCATATCTATTTGAGCTCCTGTTTCATTAAAGCAGTTATTGTTCAAGTACAACACAATTATTCATATCGCTATTACGACTTTTTTAATTCTGGTTGCTTCACACAATACATTTATGGACGCACATCGCATATTCAAACATTTGCACACTGGTGTTTCCTTACGAAACGTTGCAAAGGCCTGTAACTTGAGTCCCAATATGACATCATGCAAGATTCACTATCGATTGGATAATATGTACTACTGTTGGCAAGATAACTTCGCCTGTATATCCCTGTTTCAAGATATTATCATGTTTATTTTAAAACGAAAGTGCCGAGTTCGTCTAGAAGTACTGGCTGCTCGATTTTATATGTAAAACAGACAAACTCGACTACAGAGCTTAAACAATTGACGATTTTTCAATGCGAATTATGGCTAAAATATATATAATGTGGCAGAAAAAAAACACGGTATCATATTTCAAGTATCACGGCTATAAAATGTACATTGTATTCTCAAAAAATATAAAGAGAGTCAATGGGTTCATCTAAGATTATGCACGAACGTGATGACTTGACAAGTTATTCGCAAAACTTGCTTGCAACATGAAATACGGGATTTTCTGATCGTTGCACGTTGCCTTCATCTCAGTGTCAATGGTGGTAGTTTTAGTAAGCAAAAGTGAGTCAGGTCAAATAAGTTCTACGATAAATTGAAAATCATCATAAAAAATGTGACGTAGGCTAGATAATCTATTTTTTTTTAGTACTACTCGTAGTTTTTGTACACGTTCGTACTTGAAAGGATATTCTAAATATTTGATGGCGTCATTCAGATTAACGAACCTTATCTAACGTTGATAGCAGTACTTTCGGAGGCCACAATTCCAAAAATCCGTTCAAGGAATGTATGCGCAAAAAAAAATACATTCGGGGCTTTAAACTAAGTGGAACGGTGTACTGGTATTCTCAAATTTCGTCATAATATTCTTGGAGCATGCAAAAAATCGTGCTTTACTTAATGTGCCCGCTTTAGGTTTTTTTTTGCGGCGCTTGCTTTAACTTCACCAATCGGTTGTCGTCAATTGGTCTCTTCAAAATTGTGTCATCCTTTAGCTAATATTGTAAAAACTTTTAGACATTTTTGGTTATTTGCAGTTTATTATATCTTGTTTTGTATCTTGCATAGATACTTGGTTTATTTATGAAAATACGGGTCCGGTTTGATGAGGATGTTTTCCTGGAAGTGATGCGCGACTACCGGTGTTGTGTGATTAATATTAATTAAAGATTCAGATTACCATCTGCATGATAAATTGAGAAGTGTCGGGCAACAGTTTAGTTATAATTGCCACCGGCCATCAATATGGGGGGTGAAATACACTATTATATTTGTTTTGTAAGAGGATAGTATTGCCTTGTTTGATCTTTGCATTATATTACCTGGTCAAAATCTCTGACGGTTTCTTACTTCTTATTCTTTGTAAATATTAAGATTCTTGCAATGATAATTCCAAGTTAATGTTATAATTACAACACATACCTACATGACATATGTATAACATAACATCATGCCAGAAATTCTCGAAGTTAGGAGATGCACCTATACTACACCCAAATTTCGTCAGTTATGTTTTAGGCCCATATGTAAAAGGTGGCGAGCCTATTGATCCGGATTTCGGGCTGCACAACAACTAACAGCAATTAGTTCCATTATGTACTACTAGCTGTTACCCGCGACTTCGTCTGCAATCCAAGATGAAAAGTAGCATAAGTCCTTCCCCAGTTCATGGTCTATCTATGTGTCAAACTACATTCAAATCCGTTCAGCCGTTTTAGTGTGAAAGCGTAACCAACAAATCAACAAACTTACTTTCGAATTTATAATCATAAATAGGATCGAGTTACAAAACATAAATCGACAGTTCGACACACCGGCTTAATTTACTCATCTATTAGCACACAATGCTTAGTAAAACTGTTTTCCATATTCGCTTACACTTTTCTTGATGAAGAAAATTATACATTGTAGGTACCGAGCTGGTAGCCGTATGACATAGAATACGTCATATTATGTGCACTCATGCAGTAAAATTTTAGGTCATACGTGAACCAATCAGTTTCATGTTTAATTGTAGTAAAGCTGCTTTTTCCGCTACTTTTGTAGCTTTTTCTTAATGAGAAACGTGATAAAAAAGCTATTTCAATACCCGTTTCCTAATATAGTCTGCTTTTATTTATTTGGTTGTTCGACAGATTGTAAAACTTTTGTTTTGCTTGGAAAATAGCAGTGTTATATAAGCTATTGTTAAAACTTTATACATAAAGTTTACATAAGTAACTTTATACATAAAGAAAATTGACGATTTTATTGTACACAATAAAATCGTCAATTTTTTTAAAATTATAAAACACGGAATCTCATGTATCACACTTAAATTAACACGACTGTCGTATGATGTTGTTACTACAAATGACCTTGTTTAATTTTTACTTGGATATTAAAATTCGACACTTCTATTTATCTTTAGCTGGGAAACGATAACACCAAAGTTCAAGATACTTTAATCAAACAATAATTTTCTTCGGCAGCATTTGAATTATTTTTAGTATCTGGCATAAATTTAATGTTCATCATGAAAAATCAGTCGGTAGTCCCCGTATCAGTATGCGAGGCAACGTGTAAGAATTATCTGTGGTTTAATGCATTAATTAAAATAGCTGTGATTCTTCATAAAAAGCCGTTTATTCATAACTTATCAGCTGAACGGGGTCAGTTAGGTTCAATCGCTCTGATATCAGTCACAAGGTAATGTTAAATCGCGAAGTTTCTTTGGAATTAATACTCTAGACGGTAGATGGGATTTATTGTGAATAAAATGAAGTGATTTCGCAGAAATACTTGTAACTATGGGCGATTGTTACATGACAGTACCTTTAACTATACCTATAAATCTACCACTGCCACTGTACGCTAACTGTTTTGTAGAAAAATAAAATAAAGATTAAAAGAACAATGACATAACATGTTGTCTCATAGACGTCTCAGATGTAAGTACATAACGTACCTATCTATCTAACCATCACATCTTGCACGTTCAATTGCCCTTGTCTTTGTACAAAAAGTTGTTTTTCACATTCTTAAAGTGACATTAACCTGCTTTGACAACGTATCCTAATATTTGAACAAGAATCATGCAGAAAAAATGTAAAATTGAATATGATTATGTAAATTATTTGCTACGAAGTGCAATTTATCATTTTGAAACATAGTTTTAAGAACTTTTGTGCCTGTAATTGATACTTTGTTCAATCAGGCAGATATAATGAGTATGTAATTAATAATAACTTAGTTTGATTATGTGGGTAAAAAATATTTTTGTAAAAACCTTTGAAATGTTACGTTTTTATCGTTGTACGCGGTATTTAGGCGCTATTAATATCTGTAATCCTGATATTATGATCCTTTAATCGCGGCTTTGTGGCAGTACGCTCCAAAGAGTAAGCTATTGCTATAGCTAGTATATATTAAATGATAACAATTTTAATTTCACAATGCCTTTACCTATTTCGTAGCAGTAAAGCTACGGTTTCCATTGATAGCGATAGCCGCCACATTAAAACGATGTCAGCGGGGTTAGACTTCATGGTATCAAAAATGCTCTCAAAGGAAACCCACCATCTTTCATAATTAACGTTTCAGTGACGTCATTTGGTGGTAAATTGCGGACGCTTTGTGATGGCCACCACAGTCTTGGAAAACCCTCTAACTTACATTTTGAAGCAGTTTTAGTAGAACAAAATGTTACTACTGAGACTACTAATACTGTGACACAACATGACGTACTGTTGACGAGCAGCCTAATTGCGTAACACATTTTCGTAAACGATTACGAGTAATCTGTTGTATTTTGACAGTTGAACACATTCATTGCGTTATTTACATTGTTGAGCAGAATTATTTATCGAACTTATGAAGCAATGGATTAGCAATCTGTTTCAAAACGATTCAGATTCCCATTTATTGTGTATTACGCAATAAGGGTGCAGATCTTCATAATTATCAATTTATGAATTGAAAATTAAATCAAACTTGATGATGCTATTCACACGTTAAATTATAATGTTGCCATTACCTACTTTGAGGCAGATTTGTAATAAAATAGTAAATGTTTTTTTTTTTTTTTTATAAAACATTCTACATGTTGCACGAGCACTGTCATTTTGGTAGCAAATGTAGGAGGTATCAGATAACCTTGATTAATTAAGATAAAAGAAATTCAACCTTCAATGATAATATAAAATATTATTTAATTAAATACTTAATACCTGACGTGTAATTCAGTTAATGAATAGTATTTGCAATTGTTTGCACAGCTTTTCGTCGGTAGATGAATATTTTCACATTGTCTGGATTATGCATATGCTGCAATCAAAAGTTCTCTGCTTATAAAAAAAAAAAACTATTATCGCTGACTTGCACTAATGCATTTAAATAACACTTCGTTATTAGTACAAATAGGTAAGTACCTACTCGGGACTTTATAATCATGTGGTATTTCAGGTAACAAACTTCTCTTATTGCTGTAGATACGTATGAGCTACGTCATTTCAGTTCGGCGGGGTAGCGGGGTCTTCCCGAAGTCTTGAGGACTTCCCGATTTTGCGAGATCTAGATAGTTTATTTTTCGGGTTGTATTGTTTGCTAATGCCGTTCACATCGTCCAATAGGTACGAATACAAAAACATAAGTATCAGTTATTGAACGTAGTTTTTTACTATTAGCACCTTAGCTCTTTATCCTTATCTTGAATCCAGCCAATCTTCGCATTCTTCGCGACTGCGCATGCTCTTAGTTTTGTTGTTCACAAAACAACTTTAAAAAAAATAAACGCACGTCATTGAGCGTGTTCTGCCAGTATTTAGGATGTTTCCTCTTGACACAAAACTACTGACACGTAAAATAATCATTTTAATTGTCGTAAAACACGCATGACCCCCATTTAATGTTATGTTAGTTCTATTATTTTATAACTTATTTTACATCATATCTTGTGGTTAGTGTTTCGGACTTCCGCGGTTTGCGTATGATTGCAAAAACTGGTTATATTTTAATAGATTTCTTGTTGCTAAGTGTTATGTCAGTATATAAATATTGATAATTAATTGACCATGAAGTATTGAAAATTGCAACAAATAGAAGTAGTGAACTTACGCTATTTAAGAAAGAAAAGAAAGCATTAAAAATTGTTTATTCTGCACAAACAAAACGCACATTGCAAAAATTGACATAAGTGACCCACATACAAAGTAGCAAAAGGCCTCGTATTCAGCATTTAAAAAGTTTTGTAATTTTGTCCACTGCTTGATGTCACTCAGCACCAAAGACTATAAACATTGCTCTGTGTGTGTTCCGACACTGGCAGATGACAATAAAACAAACAATAATTGTACAAAAATGCTGTCTGTCGGCAGATTCTCCAAAATATAAATAAATTTTTGAACAAATTATGCTAATTAACTCATGGCAGTCATACTCCATTATCATTTTATGCTGTGCATAAATAATCTGCTCAGGTGGCGCTTAAAACACTCGGCTACCCACCTGCCGTATCGAGGCATCCGCATGTGCATCCATTTAGGACCCATCCAAACAGCTGCATCATTACTGTACCATGTCAATGACAGTTATTTACAAAATAAAAATATCAAATTGAACGTTATTAAAAAGCGATCAATTTCCAATTTTTTATTCAGGTGTACTTATCTGCAAGTTTTTTGTTGATTTTAGTTGCAGACTCCAACAAAGTTCGGATTTAGGGATCTACGCAGATGATGATGATAATTTTGTATTGCTTACCTTACTATACCTTCGAATTCTACCGGCAATCCATCTTTGTTTTGTGTCCATCAACGATTGTTACAAATACACTGCTCACAAGTTTTCCTTTATAGCCTATTCTTCTCGGAACAATGTACATACTATTCTCAGTATGGAAAGAACGCTAAAACAAACATATTCAGTGAAACGATTGCTTAAGAGGAAAACAAACGGCTTAACTCAATCTCTAAAGATAAATTAGTACCTACTGAGAAGAGGTCATGGTTTGTTTCCGATAATCAAATAATTCTTTACGGGCATAATCGTATTTTTCCAGACGTATACCAACTTGGTATACGTCTGGAAAAATACGATTATGCCCGTAAAAACCTTTTATAATTTGGTTTGTCCGTCACGTCCTTATGGAAAAACCTAAGGTTATTCTGTGGCCGGGTAGTAGAATTTAGTTGCACAAAATATGTATCGAGACCACGGCACCTCTTGTGAATGACTGCCATTGTATTGCATTCAACAAAGCCCCGTCTTTGCTTCTAGTCTTGTACTAAGCATTCAGTATTCAATGAGTTGTGATTCTATTTACCTCAATCATGAAATTAATAACAGCTGTATTTATTGTTACAGTAAGATTTTTGGTGGTATCCCAGTGGTGGTGGTTTAGAACTCAGGCAGGCGCTTTACTTTGTGCAAATTATTTCATTATCACTGCTCTCGAAACGGTGTGAGAAAAACATCGTGAGGAAACCGACATGCCTGAGAACCAAAAATCGATGACATATTATATACATGAGACGATAGGTATAGCCCAGTTCCTCTCACCGAGTGGAGGCCTGTGACCCAGCAGTGGAATCAAAATAGGCTTATTATGCAAGATTTTTGACATAGATTACGTACTTTATTTAAAAAAAAAATATTTAGTTGAAACACCCGTGTCTAATCTTTCGTAAAGGTAAAAGTTTACCTGACGCTTCCCTAGATGGCGTTGGGATCGAAATAGATCGCGCTATGGTTTCGTTACCGAGCAAACCATATACAGTTTTAAATTTTATTTTGTAAGCGCGATTCTTTGTGAATTAAATAGTCCTAAGTGTAAACAGTGGTTTTTCATTGGGTGTTCTCGCCTTCGGACCTTGAAATCCTGTTCATGGTCCTTCGAGCCGGATTGGCGTGAAGGTGTTTTTGTGTTAGTCATCGGTGGTGGTGGTGATTATCACCCCGCAACGTCAAGTACTGGGCAGTGGATTGCTGTCCAGAGCATCCCTACAGCGAGGCGTCAACGGTGACGTCATCGAAGCAGAGGATCCGGCTGGGAGCCGGAGGAGTGACGTTGCGTGGAGGAGCCAGGCAGAGAAGTTCGCGGAGCGGCCGCCAGAGGTCGCCACAAGTGCGGCATGAATCGTCGAGTATCAGTGTCAGTGAGTGTATAGTGGAGAAAACGTGAGTACATTTTCGACCTTATAACTTCAACAATTCAAGTGCACTGGAATTTGAACCTTAAATTCACTGGATAATTATCTTGGCCATTGGTAATATTAGTTTGGACTTGTACTAATTTTAAGCAAAAAGTGATTCAGACGGGGAACCTATGCCCGATTTTACTCACAAATACAAGTCTAAAACACTTGTAAAATTTTTAACTTTATCTGGGACTTGGAAAATATCATAGTGCTTCAAAGAGAATTAGAATTTTGTGGTAATAATGAATGTGTTTACTGGACAATAAGTTTATTTATAGTGATTTATGAATCTAGTTGCAAGAAAATTGTGTGTTTTATATTATTAACTTAACCTACTTATATTTTTTAATTAAAAATGGAGTCGCTTAATGATATTCAGGAAGACATTAATACTAAAATGCTCAAGTCAAAATCTAATTTCAAAAAATGTCCTAAAGAGCGTCTAACTATATGTTATATAGAAACTAGGATTGAAAACTTAGAACAGCAATGGCAATTGTTTAACAAAACACATCTAAAAATAATTAGTGAAGTAAAAAAGTCTGATTTGCTTAGTTCAAATTATCATAAGATTGGCTTATATGATGAGGTCGAAGAGTTTTATATACAGTTTAAAAGCGAGCTGAAAGAAATATTAAAACATATGAAAATGTCTAGTGAATCGTGTAATGTTAGTCCCGGAGCTAGCTGTAGTACTACAGGATTTAGGAACTTTAAGTAACCTGAGGTTAAGATACCTGTGTTTTCTGGAAAGTATAGTGAGTGGCAGACGTTTAGGGATTTATTTGGAGGGTTAATACACAATAATAAAACTCTAGACGATGCGCAGAAATTATATTACCTTAAAGGCTACTTAACCGGAGATGCAGAGCAACTATTAAGTAACATAAATGTAACATCGGATAATTATACGGCTAGTTGGGCAAAATTAGAGGCAATGTACAACAATAAAAGATTTTTAGCAAATGGTATATTAAAACGTATGTTTAATCAAAAGGGTTTAACAGTAGAATCAGCCACTGAAATAAAAAGATTGCTTAGTACCACATCTGATTGTTTGGGTTCAATAAAGAATTTAGGGATAGATGTTACTTCTTGGGACATCCTAATAATACACATTGTTAGTGCCAAATTAGATAAGGACACCAGAAGGGCCTGGGAATTAAAGGTTGCTTCGGATGCAACTGATGACTTGCCTACTTTTACTCAATTTACTGAGTTTTTAACTGGCCGCTTTCGAGGTCTGGAAAATTTAGAAAATAAACCTTATGTTCAAAAGAGTTCGCAATCCTTCCATGTGGTAGGGAAAGTTAAATCAGAGTTATCTTGCCCCTTTTGTTCTGCCGCTCATAAGGTAACTGCTTGTAAAGGTTTTACTAAAGAAACTAACGATACTCGACGTGATTTCGTACAGAAAAATGGGCTATGTTTTATTTGTTTGGGTAGTAACCACTCTGCCAGATTTTGTAGAAACACCGTCAAATGCCATTTATGTAAAAGACGCCACCATACTTTACTCCACCCTAGCGGTGGTTCTGGGTCTGTTGGTGAGGACTCGGGCGTTGTTCAGAAAGAAGCAGCATCAGCCGCTATTAGGAATAGTACCTCAATGGAGGATACTCAAAAGGCCGCTATACAAGCGGAGGGATCTACTAAGCCAATAGTTTCATGCCTTTCGACAGGAAATTGCAAGGATACGGTTTTAATACCTACGGCTTTAGTAAAGGCCAAGTCAAAGGAGGGAACATATCGTGTGGTTCGCGCATTAGTAGATCAAGGGTCACAAGGATCTTTTATCACTGAGTCAATGGCTCAATATTTAGGGTTAAAGAAAACTTTAACAAAACACCGTGTAACAGGTGTAGGTGGTAATAAAACAGTTATGTCTAATTCATCCGTAGTTATTGATATACGTTCTCGAGTGAATCCAGATTACAGCGTTCAAGTAAATGCATATGTTTTGAAGTCCATCACATCCCTTCTCCCAGTTGTAACAGCAACCAGGGTAGAATGGGTAAAGTTTAGTGAAGACGACTTGGCCGATCCTGATTATCACAGGCCTAATAAAATTGACATTTTATTAGGTGCTGAGGTATTCAGCGCAATTATTCAAGATGGAATCAAAAGGAGTGGATCGCTCGTAGCACAGAAAACAGAATTCGGATGGATTCTTTCGGGTGTTGTCGGTACAGAAAATTCGTCCGACATTAGTTCATATCCTTGTATCACTGTCATGCATTCCAATGTTCAGACTGATGACTTCTTACGTAAATTCTGGGAGCTAGAAGCGGAGCCAACGGGAACTGAAAAAATACTTAGTAAAGAGGAAGCGGAATGTGAGAATATTTATACGAATACCACAACGCGAGACGAAACCGGACGTTACATTGTAAGGTTGCCGTTCCGGGATGGTAACCAAAGTTGTAAGGATGGTGAATCTAGGTTCATATCTGAAAGAAGATTAAAGAGTTTAGAATTTAAACTTTCAAAGAATCACAAACTAAAGGCGGATTATACTGCGGTGATGCAGGAGTATACAGAACTTAATCATATGGTAAAGGTATCTCCTGATAATAATAATATGGGGTTGTACTTACCTCATCACGCTATACTCCGGGAAGATAAGCAGACAACTAAGGTACGCGTGGTATTTGACGCTTCCTGCAAGGGAATAAATGGGGTATCGTTAAACGATAACTTGATGGTTGGCCCGACATTGCAAGCAGAGTTACGACATACAGTTATGCGTTGGAGAACACATCCAATTTGTATAGGTGCTGATATAATTAAAATGTATAGACAAGTTCTGGTCAATAGAGATGATACAATGTTTCAAAGGGTTCTTTGGAGGGATAGTCCTGAAAAAGAAATTGAAGAATTTGAGTTAGTGACGGTTACATTTGGTACATCATCGGCGCCATTTCTAGCAGTGCGTTCTTTGCATCAGGTTGCCTTTGATGAAGGGAAGGATCATCCATTAGCTGCAAAAATCATTCGTAATGATTTCTACATGGATGATTTAATGACAGGGGCAGAAAGTGTAGATGAAGGCTATAAAATTCATACAGAAATAAAAATTATTCTAGCTAAGGGGGGATTTCAATTGCAGAAATGGATAAGTAACAGTGAAGAATTACTACATAAGATACTAGAAAGCAAAAGAGATAAGGCTGAAGAAGTAAAAATAAAAATAGATAATATTACAAAAATACTCGGACTTACCTGGGATCCTCGCGCTGATGTTTTCCAGTATTCTGTAGAACTGCCTCTCCTGACGGAACCTGTAAGTAAAAGGAAAATTATATCGGATATTTCTAGGCTTTTCGACCCGTTAGGTTGGTTGTCACCTAGTATCATTTTAGTTAAAATTTTTATACAAAAGCTATGGTTAGCAGGTATAGGTTGGGACGAAGAAGTGCCCAGTAGTTTATTAAAAGAATGGATCACTTACCGTACGGACTTATCTTCTTTAGTGAATGTTAAAATCCCACGTTGGCTTAACACTAAATCCAGCAATGCAAAGACGGAGCTACACGGTTTTTCGGATGCCTCAAAAATGGCCTACGCTGCAGTGGTATACGTCAGAGTTATAGATTCAGAAGGTAACATACAAGTTGCGTTAGTTACCTCGAAAACCAAAGTGTCTCCCATCAAACAGGTGTCAATACCTAGGTTAGAACTATACGGAGCGGTTCTATTAGCTAAGTTGATGGTGGACGTTGCTAAAACTCTGGATGTAAATGTATTAGATGTGCACGCTTGGACGGATTCCGAAGTTGTTCTCGCCTGGCTTAACAGTCATCCAAGCCGTTGGAAAACGTTTGTGGCCAATCGCACTGCCGAAATCTTAAATACATTGGATACACAATATTGGTCATACGTTCCATCCAAACAAAATCCAGCGGATTGTGCTTCTCGCGGTGTGGCTCCAGGGGAACTTGGCAATACGGCGATATGGTTCAATGGACCCGAGTTCTTAAGGAAATCGGTGCTAGAATACAAAAACCTAAACACTTGATAACTAAATTGGAGGAAGTGAGGGTCCATTCGGGTATACTTGACAGTTCCTTTTGAGACAGATTTTCGTCGCTTTCACGGTTGATTAGGGTAGTAGCCTACTGTAGGAAGTTCTTGCACTTAAGAAACAATTGTGCTAACAAGGAAAGAAATAAACAGTTGTCTACGACAGAACTCGAGGAAGCGATGGAAGTATGTATTAGAAAGGGTCAAGAAGAAGAGTTATCAGAAGAAATACAAGAACTTAAGAAGACGGGATCTTTGGGTAAAACGGGAAGAAAGTACAAACCTTTAAACTTATTTTTGGACTCTAAGGCAGTAATTAGAGTAGGAGGTAGATTAGAGATGTCCCAGTTGTGCTATGATCGCAAACATCCAATACTAATACCTAAAGATTCCTTCCTCACGAAGCTTCTCATAAGCGAGGCTCATCAAAAAACGATGCATGGGGGGCCTCAATCTATGATCGCTTACTTGAGATCCCGGTATTGGGTTGTAGGGATGAAGCCTTTAGTAAAGGCCTATTTTAGAAAATGCGTTACTTGTATTAGGTATACAAATAAAGCAAGAAGCCAACTAATGGGACAGCTACCATCTCCTCGTGCTACACCAAATAAAGCTTTTCTGTACAGTGGTGTCGATTACGCTGGCCCGATAAACGTCAGAATGTCTAAAGGACGCGGTAATAAGTCGTACAAGGGGTACATTGCGCTCTTCATCTGTCTGTCTACGAGGGCGATTCATATAGAAGTAGTCAGTGATATGACGTCCAAAGGTTTCTTGGCCGCCTTTAAAAGGTTCGTGGCGAGGCGTGGACGTTGTGCAGAACTACACAGTGACAACGGTACAAATTTTATTGGCGCTGCGCGAGAGCTACAGGTATTATTTAATGAAGAAAAATCTAAATTTCTTCCCGAGTTGGTTGAGTGCTTGGCAAACAATGGTACTAAGTGGAACTTTATTCCTCCTCACGCTCCTAACTTCGGCGGTCTATGGGAGGCAGGAATCAAGTCCACTAAGTACCATCTCAGACGAGTTATAGGGAACTCTACATTAACGTTCGAGGAACTAACGACGGTGTTGGCACAAATTGAGGCTTGCCTCAACTCGAGACCACTTTCTTGTGTGGATCAAAATGAGTTAATGGTGTTAACTCCAGGCCATTTTCTAGTTGGCGAACCACTCGTCCTAGTACCTGATTCGAATTTCGAAAAGGCTAACATTTCTAGTCTCAGACGGTGGCAACTCACCCAAAGAATGTTACAGGATTATTGGCGGCGGTGGTCACAAGATTATTTAAATCAATTTTTACAACGCCATAAGTGGGCTTACAAAAATCCAGAACCAGCCATAGGTGGCATAGTTCTGATAAAGGAGGATGATTTACCTCCTGGTAAGTGGTTGCTGGGGAAAATTGAGTTAAAACATCCTGGCCCCGACGGAATCACTCGAGTCGTTACCATTAGAACTAAAAATTCCCTGATAAAGAGGCCTATTAACAAATTGGCTATTCTTCCTGTAGCCACTTAATTTTTGTGTTTGTACGGTATGTTTAAGAATGTGTAATTGTTTATAATAAGATGCATATAGTTTATAAGAATTACGAAATTGTTTTGTTATTTTTTTGTCTTTTGTATACCTTCATCCATGTTATTATTATATTAAAATTGTGTACCTGTGTACCCCATGTTACTAGACGTGTTGCACGGTGGGCGGTTTAGATTAAGAGAAGGACATTCTGGAATATGTCCTTGGTGGGCGGTATGTCTAATCTTTCGTAAAGGTAAAAGTTTACCTGACGCTTCCCTAGATGGCGTTGGGATCGAAATAGATCGCGCTATGGTTTCGTTACCGAGCAAACCATATACAGTTTTAAATTTTATTTTGTAAGCGCGATTCTTTGTGAATTAAATAGTCCTAAGTGTAAACAGTGGTTTTTCATTGGGTGTTCTCGCCTTCGGACCTTGAAATCCTGTTCACCCGACGTCATGTTTTTTTTGTAACCTTTAGTTTCGTAGAATTATAAATGCTGTATACCTTCAGTTGTATATTTATTATCTAACTGGAAGGTAGTTTGACGCATTTCAACAAAAAAAGCTATGAATCAAGTTTTTTTAGTATTTTTTTTTATACTACGCAAGTATTTACGTAATTTTTGGTGTAATTTGGTATATATAATGATGATGGCTGATAATAGTGTAAGACTACAAAGATGGAAAATATTTATATAGCGTATTATACACATTTATATGTATATGGGCAAACTATGTAAGTTCAATTACAAATGATTAGAGTTGAGTTTTATTTAGTCTGGAATGAATTGTTTGGGAAACTGCTACATTACGTACTCGTACTCGACGTACTGTAATCGATGTACATCGATTGAAGTCCGTAGAAGTCCGAAATACCCTGTAAGTTACCATTGACGGATTTCCGCACGCACGATAAGTATGTGCGAGAATTCTAAAATCTTGTATGAAACTCAGCTTGTAATTTAACTAATAAGAATGAACAAAACTCACTTGGCTAAACAAAAATAACATTAATGTCTACTACGCAAAATCTAAATCTGCAGTAGTTAGTTATTGTTTCGTCTTAAATACCAGCCGGTATGCCTAGCATTCCTACTGATTCCTAGTCTACACGGCGTCTCCTAGTCTCATTTATCTATGTCTTGGCTTGGTGCCAGTTCTCCTACATTACTTGAAGCAGTTGTAACAAGTCGTCAGCCCACCGTAATGTATTCACGTAATTGTTATCAAGACTAGCCTGGTGATAGCGACTTAGTTGGTATTACGTTATTATAATAAATTAAAACGAACCAAATGATCTCCACATTTGGTTCATTTTATTTTGTTCTTAGGTCAGAATAAAAATAAAATATTCTCAAAGTCTCTCGAACTTAGAAAGGTTTAGAAAAACTTTCTTTCGCAACTTAATCTTTTCGAAAAAACATTTTTTTTAGATGTTACCAAATCATTATTAGGTACTTACTGCTACCGAAGCAAGGTTATTGTGAGATGTAACGTTACGATAAGCAAGGTTATTGTGAGATGTAACGTTACGACAAGCAAGGTTATTATGAGATGTAACGTTACGATAAGCAAGGATATTGTGAGATGTAACGTTACGATTTAACTAACACTCAAGGCATTGTAAGTACCTATTGATTATTTCACTGCTAAGATCACTTGCTCAAAAATCAGGGGAGCAAAGTCCGCAATTTTAAGAACGTATTTTGGATTCTAATATCAGTCTTAATATGTCAAAAATACATCTAATTGCCCTAAATATTTGACAAGTCTTTGACATTGATTGTCGCTGTGATGAGTTTGCGACTAGATTTTGAACGTTTTTAATAACGGGAATTGTTATTAAAATTGTTATTATTGCCTTCAGTTATCACACTTAGCTTACGCAAGTAACTGACGTGACAAGCAGCTGACATTTCATGCGGCCATGTTTTTTGTTAACACCAACTTTGAATTAAAATCTTACCGAAAGTAGAAACACCTGCTCATATTGTATTTCATTCTGATATCAAATTGTGAACGACTGTATAATAGTGACGTGGCGAATATGTTTTTAATTTATCGACTATCTATGTTTTTGATAAATACATTTCTGGCATGTCATAGATCACGCGAAGGCAGTTTTTTTTTTGGCTAAAGTTATTAATTAGCTACGTTGTTCATTAAGTCATAGTTCATTAAGGTACCAAAACAAAAATCTTGTTATTGCCTTGAACTTCGAGTGACGTTATAAAAGCAGCCTTTCCAACTCTTAAGAATGATAAAATATATTCAATTTCTTGACCATAAAGGTCACACAGGAAAAACAGGTACATAGGAAGTAGTACTGCAAATGAAATAGTAGGTACACTATAGTAACCGATTGACGTACACAATAATCAGATTTTCCTGCCAGAATACATATATTCCAAAGTAATCCATTACAGTACTTTATACTTGACCTCTATTAAATCACTGTCCTGTTTGCGCCATATCAGATAACAGTGAAAAAAGTTTAGCAATTCTGATATAAGTTTTGGTTTGCAAACACGCCTCTTTACGCACATCCTGACGGGCGGCGCCGCCGTGCCCCAGTACCGTTTATCTCTATGAATATATAATAATATAAAATGCGTTGATCCGATATTTGGAGCACATTTGTGACGTTTCTTTCCAAAATAAATGTTACGCACGATTATTTTTGCATGAAATGTGTAGATTTTCGAGCGCGTACTGTTTTAAAAATGCAACTGTAGTCATCGTTTTGTACCGAAATACGTCAACGCTGGCAGAATAACAACCTAGGCGTCTAAAGAGACGTCTAAAGAGCTCAGAAAAAATAACCACCTACCAATAGTATTGAAAAACCAATGGTTTTTAACTTTAAAACCCGTTAGTTTACGTAGGTATTGTATTTAACTTTAATTCAACAGTGTTTTGAAAAAAGTTTGTCACATGGTAGGAAAATACATCTTATTACGATACGATTAGACTTTAAAAAAAAACTGTGAAAAACTTAATGTAAATGGTATGTAAGGAAAGTCGAACAAGACATCTTTATTTCATTTATTTCTAAAGATGTAATGCTCTGTTTATTTGCAACAAACATGAAAACTTACGAAGATCAAATCGGGCGTGTGAGCATTACTCTCTTAATTCGCTAGTAAACACGAAGATTGATGAAAGTGAATTCGCACGTTCGAACGTACGACTTTGTCGACGTCAGTACTCGTCAGTTTGATGAAGTGGTACTCGATCAGCTAGAGACGTCATGGCGTGGAGGGTGTTAGCAAATTGACAGGTGTACACAACCATGGAGAATTATATCACGCGAATGTGGGGCAGTGTTAAGGCCAGATTGCGGTACCTACTATGTATTATTACTTACTCAATTGAAGGTTTCATACTAGTAGTCGTACTTCAACAAATAAACGATTATGAGCAGTAGCTGTCTGTGGATTAGAAAGGGTACCTATTGCCAGGAATTATCGCTTCATTTGTCAGCATAAAAAAACACATTTATAGCATGAAATTGTATCCTCTTCTTTGTAAACAAAACAACCATAGATTTTCTTAAGTGCTAATAAAATTTCTGTTTTGGCATCCCTCTGCTCACATAAATGTCTTATTCCATCAACAACAAAAAAGACAATTGCTGTAACGGCTTTTTAAATAATTTAAAAATGCATCCATAAATAGAAGAAAGTGTCGAGCTATAAATTAACTGTAATGATCATCTAACACCTTGCTTCGCAGTCCATTTTCATTACTGTAGATACGACTGTGGAAATTATGGTGTCCGTGTTTATTCTTGTCATTGATGACTTGATGAGACTCGGGTGCGCTCGGCAATTTCCGGAGACATTCGATTTAATGATATTTCTGCGTAAATACACGGTTACGAGTTCGTCACGATTTCACATAAAGTGTGTGTAAGCAAGCTTCGAATGAACACTATATTTCTTCCGATTCTCAAAAACGGATAACCGTGAAGTGAAGTTTCTGAAAAATATACCATCAAAGTTATGTTAATCATTCAATTTGATACAGCAGCCCACAGGATCCGTATTGAATACAGGTTGTAATGAGATAATTCAATCGGGGTCAATGTCTTCAGCTCCATATTGATAGCGCTATAAAAGCCGTGACTTAACAAATTACTGGATCGACCTTAATTTGATTGATTGATAACGCGTAAATAGGAAAACCACACTAGAAATAGATTCTGTGACCCACTTTCGACTAGTTGATCAAAGAGACTGCTATGAAACAATAGAACATCGAACGCTCTTTTAATTAAGTAACGACATTGATAATAATGGATACTATAGAAAAGAGTATTGCAAAAACATTGATTTATCAGTAAATGATATGATTTAGCTACAATCAAAGCTTGTAGTTATCACGTAGAAGGACAAAAATAAGTTAACGACCCAATTTATCCGCTAATAGGTTCTCAATTAAACGCATTCAAATCCCATTACCGATAATCATGCCTTGGCTTAATTGTTTTAACAACAACTGGGTAACTGGGTTAAGAATCAAGCCTGATCACTCAACGCCAGTGCACGTGGTTCAAAACAATTGCTCATAAAAAAAAATAGTTTTCTTTGCCGCACTTGGCGTCAGTCCAGTTAGAATATTGTCTCCCTCACCTTGTACCGCAAATAAAATGTGACTTTTCACTTCAAATGCAGTGAAATCTTCTCAATGTAAACCAACTGATTGTTCGTAATAAGTGGTGTTGTTAGCAGAAACGTGCATATTGTTACATGTGGTGAAGTGAGCAAGTTGCGTCAGCCTGTTGACTTCCATTACCTTTGTTTCTTTTGCGTAAATGTGATGTTTTATTGTAATATTGTGAGTTTGTGTTGCATTTTATGGAACTGTGTCATTGAAGCTGGTCTATCTACTGGTATGTTAATCGAATACTTTTTGATATTCTGAGAAAGTTCGTACTTCGTGGTGGTCGGTTATAGAACTGACATTTGTAAGGATGCCAATAGCACCTTTGATGATATGAGAAATTCACTAAAAATAAATTGGTGGAGAACTTACCAACAGAGATTTTATGTGAAATATAGTGTTTTTAAGAATGTTCGCATACAACAGTAGTTTCTAAAGTAGAATCACTGCTAGAAATTTTTATTCAACATAAACGTAAAAACAAAATTCATTTTATTTATCATGAACTTATTTTAATTAGTACTCACGCTTCAATTAGCAGGTTCCTATTATAATTATTAAAGTAATCGTTAAGTACAATCAGTGTAATGAGAGACTCACCCAAGCGGTAATGGCCGGGCCACGAACAACAAGATTATATTACATTTACTTAACTTACATAATTTTAAATTTTGCTTCCATCATGATGGTTTCATGCAAATTAATGTTTATTATGTAACAGATTACCTGGTACTTGGACATTACATTCATCAGATTATACTGAAAGGGTGTTATAAGAAAGTTGATCCATCGCTCAGTGAACTATATGTACTGATGATCAGTAAATGGTTTTACTTTCTCGGGTGACACCTGGTTCCTTGCTTCCATAGCACTTTCATATCAAAGATCTATACGTTCTATGGGGAAATCATTTGTGGGAGCTTTATCATGAAACGCTTGATAAGATATTGCTTTAATGATTTCCTTCTCGGAATTATCAATAACGACTTAATGAATGGTATAAAAAACTAACGTTTTTTGAAGAGACTGAGTTATTGACATTACACCTTGATATTCCAAGATGTTCGAGCAGTGGTGTGCCAGTAGTGACGTCTGCGACTTACGAGTTGTAGGTCGTAGGTAAATTATTTCATCACCACTGCTCTCAAAACGGTGAAGGAAAACATCGTGAGGACACCGGCATGTCTTAGAACCAAAAATTCGAAGAAATGTGACATCTACCAACCCGCACTGGGCCCGCGTGGTGGATTACGGCCCACTCCCTCTCACAGAGAGGAGGCCTGTGTCACAGCTGTGGGAACATAATGGGCTTGCAACTTGTTAGGTAGTGTCAGGTACACTACCTTACAAGTTACAGTTGCCCACCGAGTTGATGATGATGGTTTCGTACGCAAACCAAATGTATCAAAAATTATAAATGACACGTCTAAAATCAATCTAGTTTTCTTAAAACATTTTGGTCTGGTCATCGAATTAAAGCTTGTCATTATCTAGAACGTGTATGGAGCCTTCTCATATGAAAACATGTCGTCTATGATTATAATTTCAAAGTGAAAACTGTTTATAAATCTCTAGTTGAATCATTATTTCGAGACTGCGTGGGCCATTCCTTTGCTGTGACATGCCGAAGTTTGGTCTAGTGACACGAAATGGAGATTCAGGGTCACTTCTGTTTTGCGCTATCAATTTTTTATCAGATTTTAAATGATTTTAGTAAAACATCTAGTATCACTTATCATGAAATCAGTTGATGCATATGTGTTATGAAAATAGTTAACATGTGTCTATGGGCAGACATTTTGAATAGTCATACAAGAATTTAAATTAAGTATTAGAATTAATTACTATTTCAACTAAGCGAAGCAACGTGAGAATCGCAACCATGAACTTGATGCTCAGTTATGAATTGCAAATGATTGGCTATTTCTCGTAATGACGCTTCGCTCCGATGGGCCGGTGCTAGCCAGCTCGGTAACACTCGTGAACGTTCGGGCTTTTACGACAGCATGCGCGGACGCATAAAACCGTTGGCATTAATGCGGGAAAGTGGAGGACCGATTGGGTGTTTTATTGCTTCAAAGAAACTCTAGGGATTAATGCACTCTCCTTTGAACTTAGGTCTTGCAGACTTTAATACAGATTGCATCTATAGTAACTTATTGATAACTATCAAATGCTATTTTGATACTTCAGTTGTAGACGTGGTTCTCCATGAGTTAATTATGGAACGATTCTGTGGAAATGGAAATTGTTAAGCTGGAAGATCGGTCCTGAAATTTGTTTTTTGTCTCATTGTTCATTCTTATGTCATTTGTGTCGGTGTTATTTCCTTATTATTTATATTTTTCTTAGGATCACGGAAAGTTATTGACAAATATGTAACAATGACGTAATCTTACGCGGTAGACATCCGTTTAAAATCGATTATATTTTCAAAGACTTGAATACTTGATTTCTTTGCGATTCAAAGAACTTATCAAACATCATTGTTTCGAAGGCAGATTATTTACAAACTGTGTGATCAATGAAACAGTCAATACGCGCCTGAAAAATGTACCTGCGACGCCTATTGTGATACATTCGCATATTGCGAAAACATGCGATGCCTTAGTTAGTGAATCGACGGTTCTTTAGCATTGAGCTCGTGGAGTTTTATCAATTATCAATTATCCGGTTTTGTTGTATTCACTGCAACATTTCAGTACCTTTATTAATGAAGGATATAAAAGTTGGATAAATTGAGCGGTAATTTTAATCTTTATTGGACCTCTTCAATTCATTTATGGATTCTGGATCCCTCAGACCGGCGAATGTTTTCTGTCTCCGATAGTATTCGTTTGTTTTCTGAACGAATAAGCAAGGAGTTCCAATGTACTGTTAATACGTCAGCAGATTCGCGCAAATCATGGTGATATACAATCTATTTCCTGGAACACTTATAGTCATGGTAGGGAAATCGCGGGTCTCTGTGGCGTCGGTACATTTATCTTACAATTTATTGAATATCGGCCCACGCGCTGGTGTAATGGATAGAGTTGTAACAGATTACTAACGTAAATATATCTCGAGGTTCAAGTGCATAAAAAATAAAAAATAATTGGTGAAGGTGAGATAATCAGTATGTACGGTACTACTGGTTAGGAAGCTCGTAAATAATCCGACTGCATAGTATTATAAATACATCCTCTTATTTTAAATGCTAGCTATGTTTAGGCATAAAAATTACCGCTTAAAACCCAGCTGTTGTACATCGCAGGATGTGATTTTATGCAAAATGCATTTCGTACATTCAGACTGACCTGTGTTTAAACCAGTGTTTCACACACATTCGGACTGGCATCAACAGCAATAATGTAACTCGTTGTACCAATCATAAAACGTAACGTAATTATATTTACAGCTCGCGAGCTTTATGAGAAAAGCTCTTGCTGTGGTAATTGTGTTCGTAGCATCTGTCAGCATGATTGATAGCGAAGCAGAGATGACCATGACATGAACTTATCACTCCATTGTCCTTCTGACACACCATTTTGTAATTACAAACCAATGAAGTGAAAATGTATTGGTGTACTCCACTACTGCAAAGATCTTCGTATTTATATCACCACGAGCTCCCGACAGTTTCAATACTGTTTCTTTTGATTGAATACCTACCAGAAAACGTTTTCCAAGACCTAGTTCTTGATCCGTATATAAATATTAATTTGTGGCTATAATCCATTACCACATGTCAGTAAACATGCGTATGTTACTTGGGATAACATTTCATACGCACAAGATTGTGCATGTAGGCACTTATAGTTCAAATCCAGTTTTCCCATGTTCGCAGTCGAGTGGGCAGTCGGTGTCGGGTTCAGTCCACGGCTAACGCTCACTGTTCGCATATGTGGACCTATTGCTGTACTCCTTGCTGTGCTATGCTGTTAATTTAAATGATAATGTTATCTTAATCCTATCATTTTCTTGTAGAATTAATTTCTGGGTATTTGTTTTTGTCAAGGCATCTACAAAAAACGGAAAAATTGAAGATGTGTTGGAAAAAATAAGTTTACAAAAGGATAAAAGTTTTAATGTGACATTGGTCTTTGTCATGCTCGCAGGTCGCTTCTGGTAAAAAAATTGGCTTTCTCTATATTAATCTATCCTATACTAAGTGTCATTAGCGACTAAAAACTTACGCCCCGAGATAGATTAATAGCACTCCTTTTTGCGGTCTTTAACAATCATTCACAAACTAGTTAGGCTAGCTATCTTATCCACGATGCCTAATTAAAATACAGGCGCCAATAAATGACTGGAGCGTGTAATTAATTCCAGTTTGCACTACCATCTATGCTATCTATCATATCAGGGAATTACACATGCCGCGTTGACTTTTGTTTTAGACGTGGAATTACTGATCGTGTTTTGTTTTATAATGTAACTGATAATAAAAACCCGATTCCATTTAAAACCTGATTCAGGTTTGTAGTGTTTAACTTTTTTGTATTTTTTGTGGTTTTTTGTTTAGCGGGACAATTTATTAAAGCAATTGATATTATTTTGTTCAACATTTCTGGCACTTACATTATTTTGATTTTGTTTGTCTTTCTAAGGTTTCATTACAATATGTTGTGAAGTATTGTATGCCTATCTAAAACAACTTTCTGCAAAATTCAGTCCTTAAGTTTAAGCAGTTTTTGCGACTAGGATTTATTTCTATCCACAATTTTAATGTGACTCTAAATCTCTCTCAATATTTTCTCTTTTTCTACTCTGGAGGCCTTACAACATGACGTGACGTGGGAAAGGAATGAGGATATGAATACACATAACAAATGGTTGTAATCTGCATGATTCATTGGTGTTTTGACGTTTAACAATTACATATCACTGGTTAGCCTCTCCCTACGCTTATCTGTTATCTGTAGCGGAATCGGAGGCTCACTTTCTTTTGGGAAAGGCTTTGCCATCTTCGTTATTTCTGTGTCATGGTTCTTTGGTATGGTGAGGATCTAGTATGAATATTTCTTGTGACGTTTGCGGTAAATTTACTTTTCGACCTGTTTCTATTAAACATTCAGGAATCTTTCTGGTATTACAAAAATCCCTTTGTAAGTAAGATTACTTTTATTCGGTATATTCGAGTATTCGATCCGCAAAACCCGAAAACTGCATTTAATTTTTGCTGAAAAAAAATTTTTTTTTTCAACACTTTGTTTCACGGTATCATCTTCAAATTAACGACGACTAGTGAATTTACCGGTCTTCTCACTCTGCAATCAATCAAAACCTCTGACTGATGCGTCAAAACCTACGGCCGCATACAGTATCCAAGGCTAAAGTTCACAACTCATTACTTCAACTTTAAGTCAAATAAATACCTTAGTGTTTAGCGGATAGAGAAAGCTTCTCAAAATTATTTAAGAAGTCTTTTGTATTATGTCAGCACGACCATTATGAAACTTTCGCTCTGTTTTATCCAATTCTAATAATTTAGGTACCGTTAACTATGAGTTAGGGCTAGCTTGTTGTGTTTCTGCGTCAATAAAGAATTGTCTACGTAGCTTAGTATAGGCCTTAAGTTCTTAATCAAGAAACAATTACAAGCAAAATTGTGTTTGGCCTTTATGTATATCAGTTTGCCTGTGGATACCAAGCATAAAATCATAATAATTTTAGCCAAGATCAAGCGACAGAACGGAACAGATCGCTCCAAGTAAGACATAACTACAATACAGTGCATATTGCTTGAATTACAGTCGCAAGGCTGACTGCATATGTATGAGTGCACAGACATATGCAAAGAGGTCGTTTCATAAATCAAGTCAATCGGCCCGATGTTTACTTAACAGAAGGTATGTAATAACTATTTTCAGGACTTCAATGTTGAACATCCCATTTGTAAGAACAAGGTCGTATGATAAAGCAATTGCCATATAAGGAACTGTTACCTTAAGCCTTAAGTCATACATGACTGATGGCGCCTTCATGAAAATGTCGGCTGTCAGTTAGTCGTGTCCGAATTTGGTGTACTTCTGATATCGATGACTTTATTAGCGATCCTGTGACGTCATGTTCGATCACATGGGCTGACGGACTGTCAGAAAATATTTTAAAGCCTCTTTTACACGGGGTGACTTACACTAATAAATATTAAAATATTTTTTCTACCTGGGTTTCGAAGTAGAAAAATAAAGCTTAAATTTGTTGAAATTTAAAACGCAAATGTTCCACGAGACAATATATTTACTTGCCATACATAAAACCAAGGTTTATTTAAACACGCACTTCTCACTTTTAAGTAAAATGGCTGTGATAAATCTCCGAATGCACCTGCCAAGGCAAAAACAATAAAAATTAATTTACAGGCGGTGTATAAATAGGCAACTCTTTAAAAGAAGTGTCGGAAGCTTTTAGGGCGATACATACTTTACCGTATCGTGTCTTTCTGACAGTTGCATGCTTGTTGCATAAAACATTAAAGGTCGGACATGCTAAACGTATGTTATGAGATCATGTCTTTAAATTGAATGCACTTTTAAAGAGTTGTCGGGGACTGAACATGCAGCATGTATAGACTACAGTTTACATAATTTCTGTCGGTCTTTCTGCGTTTGAATCACGCAAGTGTATCAAGTAAGTTTCAATGAAGACTAATATGGATTGACACTTTCTTGATAATTTATTCATTGTAATCTGTAATTTCACTCATCTGAGTATACTCCTTATATATATTTAAAAATAAAAATAAATATGTAAATAAATAAATCACTCTTAGAACGTCGCAACGTCGCGGTCGCCCTGATGCATTACAAGTATAATTTTTTGTAGGTTGGAAATAAAAAATAATTTTATTCTCACTTCCTTTTTATTATTGTAAATCTCATTTCAATATCGCGCCCTGCATCAGCTGAAGTGATAGACGTGTGACTTTTCAGACCCACCACGGTCGCCCGGTGTGACTCTGACCCTGAATTTGTGACTCAGACCTTTCATCATTGTATTTAACCCTTTATAGGTTATCTCCATAATTTTAATATCACGAGCAAACCTGTTTAATCAATGAGTGACTCATTTGTTTATGTATTCTGTTTTCCTGATATCGCGTTAAGGTCTGGATTGCCCATAAATGGTTGTTGCACAATTTAATTTGAAATATGTTCGTTTCTTATCTAGCAGGTTGACAGAATTTAATCCTAATATTATTTGGTGTCAGAATACGTTCCATTATATTAATAATAATATTATAGTCTGCTGTATAAATTTACATCTTAGCCACGTATAGTATTAATTTCTATATTTCGTTAGAGTTGCCTAAATTTAATCCTAATATTATTTGTTGTCAGAATACGTTCCATTATATTAATAATAATATTAAAGTCTGTTGTATAAATTTACATCTTAGCCACGTATAGTATTAATTTCTATATTTCGTTAGAGTTGCCTAAATTCTGTATTCATTTAAGTTTATCTTATCTGATCATCAGCATTGATTTAATGTTGCTAACTAATGTGCTGAGATTTTTATAACGGTCATTCTTATACTCGTACTAAGCTATTAAAAATTAAGATTTGACATTAATGTTTTCCGCAAAAAAAAAAAAAATTAAAGGTCTTTCGTAAAAGAAATACCTACCTACGTACCTTGTATGGCCGTGCAAGGCTACACATATTTATTTTATTTAAAATAAAATTTCCTGCAATAAAAAAGTATACTGTTTTTGTTTGCCAGCACTAAAACTCATTTATACCTATACTTCCAAGGCTCATTTACAAGAGGTCATTATTCCCATTGCAACATTTCTATGTACTTTTGAGGCTTTTAGCTTAAGACCTCCTAATGATGTTTGCGACAATAGGCTTTTAGGCAGTTTACTCATAACCATTAAGTTCGTTGTGCCAGGTTTTTCCAAGGTAGTACTCGTAGAAGCAGATAGTTTAAGTAGGTGTTACAATTGCAACGCATTATTGTATTTTTCTTGCAATGGCAAAGTTCATTCTCTAAACGCAAATATTCTCTAAGTAACGTAAATTTTTATTATGTCAGTCAGTATATATTCAAAACTTCCGTCATTGTTGTACAACAAAAAAAAAAACACAAAAATGTAGAAGCTAATCTTTTATTGCCACGCGTGGGAGTTATTGCGTAATTTGGTAAATCGGCCTGAAATTAGAAATGGATGCATTCCAGCCATGTATACAATATTCAAATCTACAGGCTACCTTGAAACATAATCAAAGTCTGTCCCCACGAATGCTAAAAATATTCGTGTTGTATTGCGCAATACTCGCCCCTGGGGTCCAAACAATACGCCCGCGACGTCGTTTGGCATCACATTTGCACAAATGGGTAACTGTCTACTTCCTGGCAGGGTAACATTGAACCACTTCTTCGAGCGGCCAAGTGCACCGAGGATGTTATTACTACTACGGACTAAAATAGAACGAATTTAAAATTAGGTTCATAGTCATTAACGGTCTAGGTGATTTTGTAGAAAGTATGGGTTTTAGATAGGTGAAATAATTCATGGCTATATTGTACGTTATGATACGTATTCCCGCTCTTTTCAGATGAAAAAATGCTGTCTTTCTAAAATGTGTTCACTTTCTCCGCATTTTTGTTGCATACCTTTTTCTATAGGATAAGATTGATGAGAGGTGAACTATATATTATATTATAGTATCTACAAAAAGAAGTGGAAAAAAGAACCTGTTTCAAAATTTGTCAATACTGAAACCTGAATTGCTGCAAGCGTCAGGGTGGCCCGCGAAAAAAATTTTCTGATGATCTAAGTAAATATGATTCGCGGCCGTTACTAATACCTATTTATTTAGTGGTTTAAGTTCATATTACCCTAATAAATGACATCAAGTCATGACATTTGAGGCCAATTCTGACTAAAGGAGTTGTATTGCTGAGCCTAATGATTATAATTCTGTAAAGCCATTTTTTTTATCAACTTATTTGACACTGACCTGCAAATTGCAAAAAAAAACGTCAGATACTTAATTTGAAATTCGCTCGCTACCTTAGCGCAACCCCCTTAATTAAAATTATGTTAGACATGCCGCCGACATTAGTTAAAAAAATTGAATTATAATAATATTTGCAGGTCAAAGTAAAAAAAACAAACAAAAGCATAGTGCATTATGGACACGGGTAAACCTACCACGCATTTTACAATGAAGATCATGGGACCTCTGTCTGTAAACAAGTTAACAAAAACTTACTAACTAAATCAAACGTTTGATTTCGTTTGCGTTTGACTTGCATAAAACTTAGAAATGTGGAGAACATTAAAATGCAGTCGAAGCCAACCGCGCGGGCAGCGCAGCCGGTACTAAAATCGTATAAGTAACAGCATGAAAGACGTTTAAAACGTAGTCCAGATGCCGTTATCAATGAAAGGAAGCGCGCAAATTCAAATTGCCGGCTAACTGCAGTTGCAATAATTGGAGAGGTGGAGACTGTAATAGACCGCAGGGGACCGTTTCGTCGTATGTTATTCAGCCCTACATTTATATGACAGTTTGCGAGGGATGTTGTGATTTATATAATAGCAAGATGACCAACCGGTCGTCCTACCTACGAGTTCACACCTTTGCTACATACATCCCCTTGATCATCTCTGTTTGTATTGCATTGATACATATATATAAAACAAGTGTAAGCTGCAGTGCATTGGCTAAAACTTAAGGACGTCATTTACCGCACGTCATTTAAGCGTCACAATTGTTGGTAAGATCAACTATGCCCATTTCGTGATCAATGACTCTTTTTATCTTTTCTTAATTGGTTTTATTCTCTTTATTCCAGGTGCTGCGTTAAAGTCATGATGACGTGGCTTCGAGTGTCGGTTTGCTTCCTGGCGCTGTCTGTGCTGGTTGCACCAACCCTTGCAACTGTGTGCCCCGACGGATGTGTATGCAACACTACACGAGATGGCCTTCACCGTGCCACCTGCAGTAGTCTCCCCGAATTGTATAAGTTCACTCTCCGCCAGAAACATCACAACATTAACATTCTTGACCTGTCGCACAACAACATCACGAAGCTCAACCACGAGCTCGACCGGCTTACAGAAGTTGTCACGCTGGATCTCTCCACAAACGGCATCCAGACGCTGAACAAATTCTTCCATAATGCAAAGAAATTAGTGCATCTAAATCTAGCCAACAACAGGATACAGAAGCTTTCCTTCGTTCATTTACCTTCAAGCGTTAGTTCATTAGATTTAACTAACAACTTATTGAAAGATGTGCCTTCAGATATAGGACATTTAGTCAGTCTGGAGCATTTAGAAATGGAGGGAAACCCTCTGGATTGTTCGTGTGAAAACTTATTGGCACGCGATCGTTTGCTCATAGCAAATGTTTACATAGATAATGTCAAATGTGGTTCACCTAATAAGTTCAAAGGGAAATCCTGGTTAGAACTTAAATCGAAAGATATTTGCAAAGTTCCTAAAACTGAAAATAACTTTATGGATATGATGATGGGTGATCAGCCCATAGATGCAGTTAAAATTGGAGAAGAAACTACGGCTTTGAAATCCATGCCCCTCGTAGCTAAAAGTGATCTAGACGACGGCAATGTAATACAAGGAAGTGCTCCTGTAGAAGATGACGATCAACTACAGTTTTTGAAAGTGGGACACAACTCGTCGCCGTCGCCTTATAGCCAGGTAGAGGGTTCAGGCGATGGTGACGATGCCGAACACACGACAATGATTATATTTATGGAACCTAAAATGCAGAAAAAACTTGATGAAGGATTGTTAGCAGCCGATGAAGTTATAGCTGCTGATTATGAACAGAACACTGAAGATCCGATTGAAGGATCCGGAGATCTAGGCTCTGGTTTTTTCCCTATTGGTTTTGACCATACGTCCGATGAAACAACAACTACAGCTTACGTACCATTAAATACAGAGCCAGTTCATAGAATTTTTGACGATGAGAACCAAACTATTACTGAATTTCCTTTGCCTGAACCTATGTCACCCTTATACCGGGGTGATCCAAACTGGAACATTGCGTCTCCCCCTGAAGTATCTACGGAAAAACTAGCAACATCGCCCACACCGCGTGACACTACTGTGTTTGAACAAATAAGAGTAACGCAAACATCTGAAGTGCACGGACAAATACTTGCTGAAAGTGAAAATCAAGCACCGCACAAAACAGGCACGTATGTTTGTATTGCAGTTATTGTAATATTATTAGTGGGACTAATTGGATTCGCAATAATCAAAGGACAAATGAGAAAACGAAGAGACAGAACACTTTTACGGCAGCAAAAGAGAGATGTTGAAAAGGCGTCAAAAGAAATGGTAGACATGAATAAATCTTTGTTGGGAAAGCCGGCCGGCCTAGAGACTCCTGTCGACAAAAAAGTAAATGGCAAATACGAACTAGTCCCTACACACGAGCCGCCTCAAAAGAAAATTGAAAATGGGGAACTCGGCAATGGTGTCAACCGCAATAACAATAATAATGGCTTAAGAACTGATAGTCCGAGGGACACGAATCAAAATAAGAGCAGTTCCAGAGACAATAATTTAGTAGATGATAAATCACAACAACATGAGACATCTTTTGATTCTGAACCTGCATCACCCGATTCAAGAAAGGACACCAATTCGCTATCCAGTGAAGACATCTTTGTACCAATTAACGATGATGATGCCCCTAAACTAAATGGCACCGGTGACTCCGATATATCTCAGCCACTAATAAATGGGGACCAAAATACTGATTCTGATTTCTTGTCACCGTCTCGTGAATACGTTCCGGTGTACTCGCCCGACATGGGACGTGTGCGCATAAAGATGTCAGAAACGCCTAAACCCAAAACACCGGTACTAGTCACCAGAAGTAGGTCGAATGCTGGAGACATCATCATAACTCCGTCAGACGCGCTCAAGCCGACCACTTGAAACCCGGCCTCAGTTGAAAGGACAATAATACTTCGTGTATATCAGTGTCTAACAGCAAACACTTCACTATTGGCGAAATTCTGTGATTATATTGTGCATGTAGTTAGGTCAAATCTCGAGTGTGAAGGATTGGAATCGATTCATTCGACCGTGTGTAAGTCTAGAACCTTTGCTGCCAAAGTGTGTTTGTAGTCGACAGTGCCTTTATTGTAACTTTGTTAGTGGTATAATATATTTATAAAAATATATTGCGCAATAAGTAATAAAAATATTTTTATACGTGTAAAAAGTGTTGCCATGTTCATGATAGTTGTAAAAGTCTTGTTAGTAATACATGAAATTTTTATCGTAGCTCCTCTATGGTAAACAAGTAACGACCGATTCATGTTGTTGTACAAACATTGTGTTCTGTGCTTTTGCTCGCTACGTTTATCCCACATTATATACGTGTATAGTATATATTGGGGTACAATTCTTGAATTGTTATATTTTCAATGGTTGTGTACTTACTTCTACCCTGAGAATATTTATCTAAACAATTATGTATGTATAACAACGTAAGGTCAAACTGGCTATGTTTAGTTATTGTTTTTTTTATTTTCTATGGAGAGATTCTTTCTTTCATGGTCTGGCTAAGCATAAGTTCCTTAGTAATTTTATTGATTTTAGGTTTTAAGAATGTGATACCATTTATTTTAAGTAATCTGAACTATTTTCTATGTATTTAAATAACTAATTCAAATTCTATTAGTGTATATTTCGTAGATCTTTGTATTTCAATTATTTTATTATGTAACTAAGCCGCTGCTTTTAAATTAATTACTTTGTATCTGTATGCTTTTACTGACCTAATTTAAATTATGATAATGAATAGTTAACTGCTAAACGTATCACTATTTTCTTATGAAAATCAGAATTTTTGAGAATATTGAACAAAACGGAACAATAAATAGTTCAGTAAGCAAATATAAATTTAATGTATTTTTATTTCGAAACTATTTTACGATATAAATGGTTGAATCAACTTTGCCTGTTTTACTAACCCTGACCCTGATATAAAAAGAAAGTACCTAGGCAAATAATTATGTGCCAGAGATTTATTTGATTCAATTTGTATTATAAAAGTTCTAAGCAAAGCAAAAATTGCAATAATTAATAGAACGCCAGAGTCATATGACGGAACTGCTACAATATTCTCCGGTGTTCCAACGAAATTAAAAACAATAGCCGGTTCGACTCCGGTTTCTACATTTATGTAGCTATTATTAAATAATATTAAAATAAAACCACCATGTCTCAACTCTCATAGACAGAATACGAGCATTGATCACCACGCTTGCTCAAGCTAAATTGCTACTTGTCCCGTAATTTATTGATAAAGGAAATAGTATACCTTGTCAAATTTCAAATACGTTTGAAAGGCGCTGACACTATTTTTTCTTTAAAACTAAAATAATTGGTAAAAATAACTAGTATGTATTTATCACACAGTACTGCTCTATGGGGGTAGGTACAGACGAGTTCACATTGGCAGTGAAAATGTTTCAGAATATTGTAAGCGTTAGGATATAGGACTGTACCAATCTGACAACGTTGAGAGAGCTGTATTATTTGAGGAATACCGAAGACTACTTCTACCTTCTTTTTTTGGATTGGAAATCATCAAATGACTTTTCCCGCTCGGGGCGGAGTGGGAGGGCGTGTCAGACTTTTACTGACTAAAACCCACCCGTGTTCCTTCAGTTGCCTGTGCTAGGGACCACGGTATCTTCTTCGGTCTTTCGAACAACGAGGCGCGAGTCGAACACGACGCGCCGTCGCACTATGTGGAGGTGCCTAAGAGGGCCTGGCCATAAATACATTTTGTAAAAATCGGTGCAGGTACTCGTATTATACCTCAAACTGTAGCTAAGAAGTTAATCTACTATATTAAACATAAATTATGTATGTGGTCGGTACTGGTTTATAAAAAAGATCATCTAAACACGATCATTCCTAAACTATCACAAAACGATCTGAATTTGTATTTTTTTCAAGATTATTATCTAGCAACCTAGCAATGAAAACTATACAAGTATTATACCATTACAGAAAGCTTATACTATGTACTTTTGACTGATATGCATAAAAATGCTATATATGTGTAAATATATTTACTAGAAATATTTATCTCGTGACATATCATTTTTGCGTACCTGAAACTTTCAATTAGAGTTTTGACAGTTGCCGAAATTTGCCGAAGGTCTGGAAATTATGTTATTTGATAGGAAATTTAATATTATAATAAAATAAGAAAAGAAAAGTTGCAATTTCGTTGCACAACATATGTTAATCTATTATAGCATAAAACAGTAAAAAATCCTACAAATACGTAGGTGATGCTATTTGACTACTTGCTTATTATTTATAGGTCTTATTTGTGACATTTTATTAATTGCGGTTTACGTTAAGATAATGTATCGAGTGTTTCCCACCATTTTTTAGTTCACATACATAATAAATTATCAATTATACATATCGTAAACCGCATAACCACACAATGATAATTTGTTCTTTCTACCACAATTTTGCACGTTTCAAATCAATATTTTTATATAAAATAGGGATTCTGAATACTCAATAATTACATACTGTTTTTCGTTCGTCATTGTTACTTAATGTGTAGTAACCTAACCATCTACCTTCTCGCAACAATGAGTGAATTCAACTGTACCAGACGTGACTTATGTCTTGTTTTAATTGAAAGTGACGGGAATTATGTTGTTGTTTTAACAAGTTATATACGGAATAATTTTACCAACTTTTCCGAGGCAAATATCGCTAAGATTGTAGCAAGTGTGCAAAAAAATCTTATTACAAACTTTCGTCAACGTTACACAAAATCTGGCAGAAATAAGCAAATATTTTTAAACAAGAATAGCGTTTGGTTGGACGTCATATTTACTGTGAATCTGGAAGAACCTACTTGTGAATCCGAACCTTCGACATCGACAGGAAAGCGAGGACGCCCTTCGAAAACCTACGAAGACAGTTCCGATAGAACACAAAGACGAAAAAACAAGGAGTTGCTTGAAACATGTGGCCTTGATTTTATACTGAATTCATATCTTCAGGGATTGAGATCTCAAGGGGAAACCGAAGAAGCATCCATTGTCGAAATTTTACGAGAATTGCCCATGGAAAAAAAAAGTGATATACGTCAAAATCTCCTAAACGAACCGGCACATTTAACAGCGTACTCTAAAGACGAAGCTCTCAGTATTTTCATCGAGTTGGACCTTAATATGGCACAGTATGAAAACATGAGGAGTTACTTAATCGCGAAGAATTGCTTATTATTTCCATCATACAAATCAGTTCAGGAAGCTAAAGGAAAGTGCTACCCACCAAGATCAAGCGTAGAAATTAATAATATTAAAGCAAAGGTGAAACTTCAAGATCTGCTGGATCACACTATTGCAAAAATTTTACAAATTGATGGTGTATACAAAGTTGGCAAAACACATTTAATGCTTTATTCTAAATGGGGCTGTGATGGTTCAAGCGTACAAAGTGAATACAAGCAAGTCTTAGTTGAAGAAAGTGAGTTAATTTCTGACACTAATTTATTTATAGCTTCATTAGTGCCTCTGAAACTTATAAATATTAATACAAATGAAACTGTGTGGGAAAACCCTGTTCCATCATCAGTAAGATTTTGTAGGCGCATTTTTATAGACTTTTCAGCGGAGACACCTGAAAAGACAAGAAGTGTAGTTAATGAAATTGAAGCTCAAAAGGACGCTCTTACACCAACTTTAGTCAATATAAATGGAGAAGGTATCGAAATTAAACATACATTATTTTTAACCATGGTTGACGGGAAAGTGGCTCAAGTTTTGTCAGAAACTTCATCAGGTGCTGTGTGCACTATTTGTGGTGCAAGACCAACAGAGATGAATAATTTAGAAAAAGTGCAAAATAAACCTGTTGATGAAAATGCTTATCAATTTAGGGTTATCGACATTGCATTGCTGGATTCGATTTATGGAGTTAATTTTACATGTATCCTATAATCTAGGCTTCGAAAAATGGTCTGCTACAACAAACGAAAACAAAGTTTTGAAAAATCAAAAGAAGGCATATGTACAAAGAAGGTTCAGAGAAGAACTTGGTTTAAATATAGATAAACCTAAACAAGGTACTGGTAACAGCAATGACGGTAATACAGCTAGAAGATTTTTTCAAAATTATCAGTGCAGTGCAGAAATTACTGGTGTGGACGAGGAATTGATTAAACGATTTTATGTTTCACTTCAAGTTATGTCTAGTGGAAAAGTTATTAACGCTACAAAATTCATACAGCACAAAGATATGTTAATAAATATATGTGGTATTATATGCCATCATCTGTCCATAAAGTCCTAATTCACGGTAAAAGCGTCATTCGGCATTATTCAGTGTTACCCCTAGGACAACTTTCCGAAGATGCGCAGGAATCAAGGATCAAAGACTATAAACGATTCAGACTTCATCATGCTAGGAAATGCTCTAGAATAGCTACAAATGAAGCTGTTCTACATACACTTTTGTATACTTCGGACCCTTACATAACAAGTTTAAGAAAACCATCTAGTAAAAAGTCTATGGAACTTATAGATGAAGCTTTAGAGTTAGTTGAATAATACAGTGTTTTTTTTTTTTTAGTTAAAAGTAATGGTACATAATAATAGCAGAAATCATTTTAAGAGTTTAATTTGTGTTTATTATAGCATTTAAGGTCATATTATTTAAATATAGTCATAAATTTCTGAACATTTTTCAACATTTCAAGTTTACTATTTTTTTTTTGACAATAAAAATATGATTATATCCATTAATTGTATATTATTTAAAAGTACATTTATTCAAGAATACACAAAAAAAAATCAGCAGCAAATCTATGAAAACATGGAAGTTATGGATTTATGACCCGAAACCGACTCAATCTCCACATAGTGCGTCGACCCGGGCCTTGTCCATATTTGTGATATGAATATACGGACAATAAAAGTTGGTAGTCAATTTGCTTAACAGTTAATTTCCATGACTTTACCTACCCACTTTCAATATCTATCCAATTAAGAGAACCCACATGATTGTACGTTAGCGACATCTGTGTCTACATTATGTAACCACTAAGTATGTAATGTACTACGCGCGTGACAAGAAACCGGACTGATACAACACGACTTAGTAAAATCATATCTGCCTAATTAGGGTTAAATATTATATAACTATTAATTTAAAAAAATGTCATAAATATTAAGGTTATAAATATTAATTTAAAAAATGGAAACAAAGCGGCTTTTGAGGTGTTGACTTTGAGTTGGTTCGAATTAATGTAAATAGATGGCGCTTGCCTCAAGTTTTATTTATTTATTTATAGGAGAACCAACAGCTATTACAAAAGTATAACAAAAAAGTGTATGAGACCTAGAGCCAATTACAAGTTATCACGGGTAGAAACTGTTACAGTAATAAAAATGTCAGGATCACTAACATGCACGATAGAAAGGAATAGTAAATGTATTTATGTGAAAAGTGCAAATAGTAATATGCACTTTTAAAAAAGTCCGCGTTCAGCCGAATGCGTGCATAATAACTTTTTGTAGTAAATGGGTCATATGCGAACTCTTTACAAAGAATATAAAAGTCCTTGCTCGCTCTCAGCATGTATGAGTTTTGCCTGTAATTAAAAGAGGAAAAAGGAATTGAAATAGGCGGATTAAATCTAACTGATCTCTGGGGGACATTGAAACGTAGTTTATGCAAGAGATCAGGACAGTCAATCTCGTTTGATTATAACTTTTAAAAGAAAAGTGCAATCCGCTAGACGACGACGATTTGTAAAATGAAAATATATAGATTACTGGACTACAGTAAATGGACTTTTTGTAACATTAATTTATTAAGGCTGCCAATGACGAAAAAATAAAATGCATTCGGAAGAGCATATTTATTTCTCAAAAGTAGGTATTAAAATTATTTTAGTTTATGGGTAAGTACTTAAAACTCGTATTCTATCTTAATTTCTAATAAAGTTACTATAATCAGGACGTATTGTTCAAAATTGTCATTGATAAATTACGTAAATACGTTTACGTCACTCAGAAGTCACTTTCCCTAATGTCATCATTAGAATGCCTTCGATTTGGGGGCCGCAAGGGTCTTTCTAATTCCGCCTGAACTTCAACAGTCGTAGAGTCGTTATTCTGGGAGTCATATTCTACGTTGTACTCAGACATGCGCCGGCGTCGAGCACCGGGTGACTGTTCTAGCTCTGCTACTTCATGGCTGCCGTATCTGCTTATCTGCCTCCTTGGTCTATGTCGTCGCCGATCATTTGAAGCTTCAGATAGATCAACATCTTCTAACTGAGAAACATCGCCATTTCTCTCCGTTTCTTCCAGTAAATCTCCACTTGACTTAGTTTTCCTTCGACCCCGTTTTCTCTTAGTCTTACCCGTACCAGTTTCATTAAGAGAATGACAGGATGCACTCACTTTGGGCATTGTGAGAGCTTCATCATAAGACGGAGGTGCAATCAGATCTCGAGGATCGGGCGTGTTGCATAAAGCTTCTTGTTCTGCACGCATTCTTAACTGCCTCAATCTATCTCTTGCCTCTTCTACTTGTCTTTCTCTCTCAACTTGTAGAGCAGCTAATCGACGGTGCATGGACCTTCTTATACAATTCACTAACAGAAGGCATACAGTTAACCCTACGATCATTACGGTTATGAACCATATTAAACCGTCTGGATTTGGTACTTTTTCGGTGGGATTCCAAACAAAATAACAGGCTTCAAACCATGACTGTCCAATCAATGTAATCGGGCTATTACAGACGAGGTTGTAAGATTCTTCCTTTTTACTAGGTTCTAGAGTGACAAATTCATAGAAATCGTACATATTTCCGTCAACACAGTCGCATCTCCACATGTTATCACTTAAATCGAGTCGTTCAAGATACGGATTTGATTCAAAATACGACCTACTCCAGACTGTAGTAAATCTATTACCAATAACACTCAATCCAATAAGTCGAGGAAGCATAAAAAAGGTATAATTATTCACGAAACTTATTCTGTTGTAATTGAGGTTTAAATACTTTAATGTGTTAGATGATATACTATCGGGTATATGCGACAAAAGATTTCTGGATAAATCTAAGTCCACAAGACTCTGTAGTCCTTCCAAAGAGTCTTGCCCAATACTGGTTATTTCGCAAGAGCTCATATCAAGAACAGTCACTGAGTCAGATTTTAAATGACCAAGATTTGTAAGATAGTTTCGAGATAATCTCATTTGTGTTAACGAAGGCATTTCTAGTAGTGTATCTTCTGGTATAGTCGCTATTTCATTCCAAGATAAATCTAAATGTTTTATCAATGTCAGTCCTCGGAATGTATCACTTTTCAGCGATCCGATATTATTGTAAGATAAATCCAAATATTCCAGCTTAGTGTTATTGACAAACTCGTTACTTCTCAGAAATCTGATCATATTGTGGTTAAGGATTGCTCTTCTGAGATTAGGAAAACCTTGCAGGTTTGGTTGTAATACATTGCAGTATGATATGTCAATATATCTTAAAGAGTCTGAGAATAAATTGTATGCGGTTGCAGACAGTTCCAAGCGATAGTTGTGAGACATTTTCAAGTAAATCAAGGATGGTAAATACATTAATTCGTTATGATTTATTGTGCTAAGAGCACAGTTGCTGACGTCGAGACTCTTTAACGAAGAAGATATAATGCTTTGTATTCTAATTAAAGGATTTGAGTTTAATTTCAGCGCTTTGATGTTAGTAAGACCACTTAAAGGAGACCTTCCGTGTACAGAATCTATTTCACAGTGCTCCAGTATCAAAGTTTCTACAGAAGAACTAATGATTAGCTCTCGATTTGCGAAGTTGTCCATTGTTTTAAATTTATTGTACGATAAGTCTAATGTCTTCAGGCGTGTCGTTGGATGGAACGCTTCGTTGGGGTTTATGCTCAGCCATGATTCAAAATAATTTCTGGACAAGTTGAGTTCTTCAAGGGCCGTGAGGTTATTTAGTGCATCTTGAGGCAGTTCGTTCAGGCGATTTCCACTTATGTCCAAGCTGACCAAATTGTAGAATTTATGCAAGATTCTGGGAAATGTGGATATTTCATTATTCGAAATATTTAGCTTCGTCACCTGTAAACAACCAAATAATTATGATTAAACATGTTATAAAGAAATAATGAAACATGTTTAGATGCAATGAGTAAACAAAGACCCTGTTTCACAGGGTCCGAATAGATAGTGCCTATTCGGACCCTGTAAAACAGGGTCTTTACTAGATACAATAATTTAAAAAATTTAATTATTTGGACTGTAGATACAGAAGTTTTAAAACTAAGACTCATCATTGTCATCATCAGCTTACAGCAGTCCACTGCTGGACCTCTCTTAATGCACGATATTCAACTTGATTTTCGGCAACTCCCATCTAGCTTCTACCTTCGAAGATCGTCACTACACCTAGCCTGAGGGCATCCTACCTAACGTTTGCCGATTCGCGGTCTCCACTCAAGAAGACGTGTAGACGTGACCGCGAATATTAACTGTAAAAGCGGAACCGTTGTGGTAGCCCAACGGTCATCGGTTCTACGGCTAATATGTCCTTTCCCATTGCCACTACAGCTTACTTATTCTGTGAGCTATGTCGACAACTTTGGTTCTCTGCCGGATCACCTCGTTCCGGATTGGATTCAATTCCTCAGAGAGACTCCAAGCGTAGTCCGTTCCATAGCTCGCTGAGCGACCTTTAATTTATGGACCAGCCATACCGTGAGTGTCCACATTTCGGCTACGTAAGTCATAACAGGCAGGACGATTGAAGACCTAAGTCTTTAGGCTGCGTTGAATACGTGACGAAAAGACTCGACAAAGCTTCCCAATCGCTGCCCAGCCCAGCTGAATTCTTCAGTTTCTCAAAGTTTTTCTTAACAAACTGCACAGTTTGCCCGAGGTTCTCGAGGCTCGTATTCTCGAACAACCTTGAGAGCACCGCCATTGACAGCAATCGGTCCCGGGATGACGTGTTCGTTGAACATAACCTGGGTTTTTTCCAAGTTTATCCGGAGACCAATGCGTATAGAAAAATCAACTAGACAGTCCAGCATCTAGTGCAAGTCGATGTCATCTACAAATCTCAAGTGTGAGATGTAGGTACTCGCCGTTGATGTTAACGCCGCGTCCTTTAAAGTTCAGCTTGAAAAACATATCATAAAAGAAGTTAAGAGAACAATTTCCAGAAAATTACGTCTCTTGTCTCACGCCTCAGTGGGAGTGGATGTTCAGTTCGCTGGTCCTGAGTTTGGACGGCATTTGTCGCGTTTTTATAAAATCGTCTTAGCATTTAGTTATTTAATTTTTTTTTGCACACAGAAAGGTACAATGGCGGATAATTCCGCCATTGTACCAGTCAACCAAGGGGTCATATCTCTTCACCAGACGCCAGTCTGGTGAAGAGATATTAGACGATTTGAATCTGATCGAAACTAAGAATTGGATTTGGTAATTTTTCCAAAATAAATTTTATTTATTTTTATTAAATGTCATGACAAAATGTATAAATACCTGACTGCTGAATCCATCAGGTAAATCAGTCAATCCTCTGCGTGAGCAATCAACGCTTGTTTTGTCTGCACTGCATACACAGGTATAGCAAAGGTCACCGAGCCCTCCGTCAAAGTCTGCTGCTCCGTCCGTTATGCTGATAAGCATCAGAACACATAGTGTTATGGGTAATTGAATCATTACGTCTCGATCTCATTACGACCTGAAATGTAATAATAAATAGTTTTAAATATGTTTTCTATCTTTGTCAGTCAGAATTACTTTGAGTTGAATTTTATGACGTACAGAAACAACCCGGTCCGATGTAAACAACCCCGGAAATTACAAGAGCAATGGAAAAATAATATCCGTTTCCGTCATTTTATTGAAATCATCTGTTTGTGTGTGATACAGACGAAGTGAATCAAATACTGTGACATATCAAACATTAATCATTATTAAATATCTTTCCTAATTGAGTCATGGTGTAATTTTTAATCGCTTACAAATTATTCCGAGGAAACTATAACAGCGGCGTATTGTGGTTAATGCCTAGACTGTCAACAGTGACTTTACCTGTCCCTAATTGCGTAATACACAATCAATCGGAATCTGAATCGTTTTGAAACATATTGCTAATCCATTGCTTCATAAGTTCTATAACAAAATTCTGTTCAACAATGTGAATAACGCAATGAATGTTGTTGAACTGTCAAAATCAAACAGATTAGTCGCAATCGTTTACGAAAACGTGTTACGCAATTAGGGTGCTGGACTTGAAAATTTGTAATAAAATATTAAGAACACTAGCAAATACTATTATCGTTTATTCAAAACCATCAACAAACCGATTAGGTACCAGTAGAATAGTTCCGGGTTTAATCTTCTTGATACTATTTTCGCAAAATTAGGATGAATGATACGTAGATAAACACGAATAACTCAAAGTAAAACAAACTCTTAATCTAAGTATTTCTTCATATAATAAGTAAGGAAAACAAATTCAAAATGAACACCTGCTCACTAAAATTTCTAGTCACGTACAAAGTTCCAAAACTGTTTACAAAGAGGACTAAAGGATACAGTTAAAAAACTATTTGTAGCACCATGAATAACCACTGCATTAGTACATACAACAATTTTATCTTTGTTATCAACTATTGATAAAACAGTAGGATACTTAAATTTGGGTCGACTTTGCGTATATGTATTGAAAACGTGAAGTTAATCCAGGACAAATCGTACGAAATTGGGCTATTCATGGGATGTTGGGTGTTACTTATGTTGGTACTAATTAACTATGCAGGGCTAGACTTAATACTGATAAAACTCAGTGATTCAGAACTCAAGAAAAAACTTGATTACATTCTTGAACAATTACGAGAGATACCGAAAAAACTGAAGGTGTGATAAATAAGTTTAATTTTCACCTGCTTCAAGTGGTTGTTGACCTCGTTCGAAGTCAGGTGTTTAATTACTAGCGAGTTGAGGGCCAATTTATAATACTTTGTCCTCTAATCCGGAAAATGGCCACTACTTATCTGACGTTACCCGTGTGATTGTGTTTCAAATGAAATTTTATTTAGTACAAGAAATGTTCACTTAACATTCATGATAATCTTCCATTGCAGGTGGAAATGGCGGACACTTAATATTGACAATTTTTTAACAGTACATACCTTGTCCTTGCAATTTAATTCAACACTCATTTATGTAACTCACATTATCTGTACTTTTCACTTATCTTCACTTTTCGTTCTAAAGTAAACTAGTACCTTAGTTTTTTTGGAACAATTCTTTTAATTTCAGACGTGTTATCCACACGGTGTGATTACATTGTGTGACTCAAATTCGTGACGTTATCACTGATGATAAGAATGGCGAAAGCGTATGTGCTGAGGGGCGCGGTAGCCTGTACCTACTTGGCCGACTCCTAGGGTTTTCTGTGAAAATTATTATGTAATAGAAAAATATTGCTGATTATTTTTTTCGTATTTTGACGTTGTGTAAAACAAATCTAACAACGCATTTTTTTACTAACGAAAACAGACAAATACTTTGTACGATAGCACTAGTTTATTACGTTCCTGTGTAGTTTTAAATTAAGACAGTACACAAATGTAATAAGAAAAAAGATAGAATACTACGTATACTTGTTATTTGTAATTAGAATAATATGAGAGAGAGCAGAATCCGCTCTTGGTATTGTTGTGTCTTGGCTATCAGCGAATAGTCTAACCTTAAATGTGGATAAAACCAAGTTTATCACTTTCTCCCTCAAATCTTCGTAACCTGACATAACAGTATCACTGAAAGTACATACTAATTGTAATGTTTACCCACACCAATGCTCCTGCCTTTCCCTGACAAGAAAAACTAGTGTGAAATACCTTGGCGTACTAATAGACAACCTCATATCCTGGAATGTTCAGGTTCGGGAATTGTCTGGCAGAGTTAGAAAACTATTTATCGTGTTTAAAAGCTTGCGATACAGTGCTGACGCAGATACCTTACGTATGGTTTATTTCTCACTTTGCCAGTTAATATTATCTAACATATGGCATAACAGTCTGGGGTGGTGCCTCAAAGACAAGTATAATACAGCTGGAGAGGGCGCAGAGAGCTGTTCTCAAGGTATAAACACTATAGTTATAGAACGGCTCTATTGCACAAAGAATGTCAGGTCTTGAGCGTGAGGCAGCTCTTTGTGCTAAACTGTACGTTGTGCAGACATGCTTCTTTACAGTTGGATCTCAATCGCTTGACAAAACGTAGGACCACGGACGTATGTCCCTTATAGAGGCACAGAACAAAACTTGCACAACGTCATTTCTGAATCCTTGGTAGTCGTTTATACAATTTTGTGAACAAACAATGTAACATCTACACGTTCAATAAACTTGACTGTAAAGGTAAGGTCCGTAAATGGATAATGACTCTTAGCTATGATAAGGTTGAAAAACTTCTCGATCTGTAGATTTCACCCAAACAGTACCCCGTCCGACTCATCCTCGTATACACATATACCTACACAACACAACACACAAACACATACACACACACCACACACACCACTCACACACAAACACACACGTACAACACTCAAACAACACACTATTGAAATGGTTTTTTTAATTTGTATTTTTTTAAATTGTTTGTGTATAAAATCTTTATTTTCTGTCTATAGTACCTACATTGTGAACTTCCGAACGTCTGTTTTATTTTTTTGTCTGATTGTTGTTAACTTGAGAGCCCTGTCACCCATAACACAACCACCTTAGCTTGGATGTCAGAGGTTTATAACTCTGTATTAAACCTACAATTTAGATGACAAATTTATCTTGTTACATACCAAGTGGTAAATGTTAAATTGAAATTCTGGAAATAAAGATTTATTATTATTATTCGTCATTTGACTATTCTAAGTTTTATCTATTTGATCGAGTATCTTTTTGCCGTCGTTTTTTATTGAATACAGCGCTATCTACCATCAAGGTTAAAAACTTTCTCTGTAGCGGTCTGACCACCCACAGCCCGAGGATGAATCTTCACAGTATTTCCCAAACTATTGACAGATGTCACTACTAGTATACTAATTCAGTAGGGTTTCAAATAAAAGACAAACCTCTGAATTGATGGGTGCTAGTAATAAAACAACATAACAATGAATTTAAACCTAGTCAAGAATATAATTATATTTACAAACAAGTTAAACACCAGCTTAAATAATAGTACCTGTTAGCAAGTCTAAGTTTTAGAGTTAATTCTTAAAATGAATTAATTATTTACAATACCTATTTTATTTACTACGGTATAAGTACCTAGGACATTCGTTACGGGCAATTACAAGCACGAGTGCTACCCAACGCTAAGGCGGTATCGTCAACCAGTTACCGGGACTCCCGGCATTAGAAATCTGAATAAACTAACTTTTGTCGAAACCGTACCAGTAGGTGTATTTCATTGACAATTTAATGTTATTTAAGGTGTCAATTGTGGCTCCAATACATTTGAAATATGGTCTGATTTACAGTCGAAACGACAAGACTAGTTAGATTGGAAAAGTAGAAACCAATATAACTTTGGGATAGTAGGTACATGTTGTTTGGGTTAAAAATGTGATACAATATCCCTCTACTCAATAGATATTCTAGTATGTATTTCAACAGGACGTCTCATAGATCTCCTATCGCCTATCCTTGGTCTGGTCTCTGTCAGATCACCAATGGATCTGGATCGACGATTGTTTCTCGGTTCCTCCTCATCTACAAAATCTGGTAAAGAGTGGAAAGAGGAGTTCAAGCGAGGCATCAGAAGCGCTTCGTCGTAGCTCGGTGGAAGATCCAAGGGCACCCGCAATATAACAGATTCGACTCTAGGATGAGTAGCCGTTCCGTTGAGATTCAAAGTTGTGGTATCTGGAGGTGGCCTTGTCTGGTCTGACGTAGTTATAGACACCAGACCGCGACACACGCACGACGTCACTATTATCCCGATGATAACACCCACCATCAGCGCAATCGTAGTGAAGGGAGGAGAAGTCGACTCCACCGGGTGCCAAGTCCGGATGTATGCCTGCTGCCAGCTCAACTGCGTCACATTCGACGGTGAGTAGCAAATCAACGATTCTCTGTCAACGATCTTAGTTGGCTCCTTTGTCAGAAATTCATAAGTCAGCAGAAGATTGACGCTAAAACCCTCACAGCTCCAACGGTTTCCTTTCACGTAGACTTCCCTCAAAAACGGGTTTGAAGCAAAGTGTGAAGTCGACCATACATCTTTGAACTCATTTCCTCTCAAATCCAGTACCGCTAGATGCGGTAACGATGAGAAGCTACTATCAGTCAACGAATTTATTGAATTGTAACTTAAATTTAGCTCTTGCAGCGTGTACGAGGCGAGGTTTTCCGGGATCACTTCTACCTGATTTATAGACAAGTCGAGCTCCAATAGCGAACCCATTCCAACGAGAGAGTTGACGTCTATATTTGAGATTTGACAGCTGCTCAAGTGTAGACTTCGCAAAGAAGGAGATTGGAAACTGGGCACTTCGGAAAAGTAATTTCTGGATAAAATGAGACTGTCTAATTTGTGCGCTTCAGAGAATACTTCGGGCGACAAATCGGTAATCCTGTTCTCCGATAAATCGAGGAAACGTAAGTTGGCCATTGTAGTGAATGCTCTGTCATCTACGATATTAATTTTATTCTTAGATAAATCCAGGTTTTTAACGGAATATATCTGTCCATTCGTTGTCCAGGTGTCGAATAAGTTATTGGACAAATTAAGAGTTTGTAAATTGACCCAGTTTTCTATATAGTTGGGAATGGAATGCCTCAGTTGGTTTCCTGACAAGTCGAGCGTTTCCACTCGAGAAAAATTCTGTAGTTCTGCCGGAAACGTCCAGAAGTTGTTGTTCGATAACAACAATACTTGGGCCTGAAATAAACAAAAATAGTAAGTGTGTACAAAGTAGAATTTTATTTCAGATTACAATAAAAACATGCAAATATCAAGATTGTATATTACCTATTTAATTTGAATGTACATATTAAAATTTAATAATCAACAATAAATGCTAATTAATGTATGAATAATTATTACGAAATTTGTCAAAACAGAGAAGGAGAAACCTGATGCAGATCAAGTTTATTTTTCACCAATTTATGAGTTTTTCCTTTCGATTCGAACACTACAAATTTTGCAAGTTTATTGAAATTATATAAATGTACCTTCAACAAAAATAAAGCGAAATCAGATTTTTAAAATATTTTGGGTGTAAATAAATTTATTCATAAAAAGTTGGCTCGTTCAACCAATGAATCGACTGCATAACATATTTAATGTGATGAGGTCAATATGCAACTTATTAAATACTTATCTTCAAAACCATATTGTCAGGGCACAATGCAAACTGCATAAATAATAAGGCTGAATCTCAAGAATGAAGTTTACTTTTATACTTACAGTATAGTCCAACTCATCAGGCAAGTCTTTCAGTCCTCGATTCGAACAGTCCAGGTGCAGTAGACCATTCATAACGTATGTGCGACAAGGCGGTAAGGTGTCTTCCAGATCTTCAGCCTGTCGCTTCATTACTCCTGTAGACACCAGGGCCGGCATTAGCCACACCAATAGCGCTGGTAGTATCACATCTGAAAATAAATAGTTTTTCGTCGATTATTAGGAGGTCCTATCAGAATGTAATGCGATATGAAGGCCTTTTTTTTTTTTTTTTTTTTTTTTTGGGTGGGAAATCATCAAATGACTTCTCCTGCTCTGGGTGGAGCGGGAGGGCGTGTCAGACTTTTACTGACTAAAACCCACCCGTGTTCCTTCAGTTGCCTGTGCCAGGGCCACGGTTTTCTCTGTGGAATAACCCGCGACCCTGAGGCGTCGGCCCTATCGGACCCCGTCATTTTGTGCTGACATCTCTTTGAGGCGCGCGTGGAACACAACGCGCCGTCGACCCGGGCCTGGTCCTTACCGGACGGCGAGCTACCCATGGCTCGCCGTCCGCAAGCCCGCGCCTACGGTGGCCGGGAATCTGCTTGCGATTCCCGACGCCCAGGGCGTCTCCTGCGGCGGCTAGGGGCGTGAGGGCGCAAGGCTCTCTCCCTCACGCGCTCCGCCTCCTCCTTTGCGAGCATTACTGCTTCGCAGAAGGAGGTGACGGCTTTCCATTCCCTCTCGCTCCGTACCATGGCCTGGACCAGGGCCGGACGCGAGAGATCGCCGCCGCCAATCGCCTCCGCGAGGACACTGCGGTGCTCCGCCCAAGCTGGGCATACCTCCACCGTATGCTCCACCGTGTCCTCCGGGCGATCCACACAATGGTGACACCCGGGCGTTTCCTCCCGCCTTATGCGAAACAGGAACCTCCCGAAACAACCGTGTCCGGTGAGGACCTGTGTCAGGCGGAAGGTGAGGACGCCGTGGCGCCTCTCCAACCACTCCTCAAAGAGGGGACTTACCGCCGCTATTGTGGCGTGCCCAGCACTGGGTTGCGACAATCGCACCCTCCATGTCGCCATGAGATCCCGCCGGAGCTCTGTCCGCTGTACCGTGATTTCTCGCGGCAGCGGAGTTACACCCCGGCGTTTTGCCTCCTCGCGCCACTCCCATACGTGCGCGAGGGCTTTTGCCTCCAGATCCCATGGCGGCAATCCGGCAAGAAGGCTCGCCGGCGATATGAAGGCCTGACGACTGAATTGGGATTGCGGTAGTGCTTACCGTACCGAAGGATAATTAAAAAAAAAGTTGATACTATTTCTTCTATGGTTAATGACACTGGTATTATCTATTCTTCCATTTGGCAAGCTTAGCATTATTAATGGCAATATTTCAGGTCATATTTTGTTGTTGTTTGGAGTTGGATGTCTTTGGAGGCATACGACATAATTTGGCATAGGTATCATTTGATTTGCAGAATGCATCTTTTAGTGTTCATTATTTTAGCCCATAGCAATCAGCGTCCGCTGCTGTAAATGGGTCTCAACTTCATTATTTGATCGAGCGATACATTATCCCAATTGATTGTCTATAATTATTTATACAAATTCACAATGTTTTTATCTGTTTATCTGTGATGACAGTTAGTTACCTAATGTATGTTTAAAGTATTATCTTTAGGTAAAGGCTACGGGAGGTATTTTATATTTAGATTAAATTGATAGCTAAGAATGAAATTATGACGTGAAATTAACAACTATCACCGAGCAAATTTGAACCTGAGCTTTTGAGAGAGATCAAGAGGTTCTATGGACAGTTATAGACGTCAACAAGTAACCCCGTTACGAATCTGGTAAACCCAAGAGCTGAATTGACCCGACACTATGCCGAAGACATCCCGGACGCCAGCTTGTACGAGATTAGGACGGCTCTGAAGCAGTTAAAAAACAATAAGGCACCGGGTGATGACGAAATTACGGCCGAACTCCTACAGGCCGGTGGAAAACCTGTTCTTGAGGCCATCTAGCATAAGCAAAATCAGCCTATCATGTTCCCACTGCTGGGACACAGGCCTCCTCTCTGTGAGAGGGAGTGGGCCGTAATCCACCACGCGGGCCCAGTGCGGGTTGGTGTCATCTAGAAGCTGTTTAATTCCGTCATACTCGAGGGCAAAAGGCCGCAGGCATGGAGCAGAGGTGAGCCATGCCTACAAGCAGTTTTCAAGAGTCATCACGAACCGTCTTGCGCGCAGGTTTAAAGACTTCCAGCCTCCCGAACAAGCCGGATTCCGTAAAGGCTTTAGCACCGTAGACCACGAACATACGCTGCGGCAGGTTATTCAGAAGACCAAGGAGTATAACCTGCCTCTCTGCTTAGCGTTTGTGGACTACGAGAAATCCTTCGATTCGATCGAGACTTGGGCTGTACTTCAGTCTCTTCAATAGACCCAGATTGACTATCGGTACATCGAGGTGCTGAAGTGTATGTTCGAAAACGCCACTATGTCAGTCCGACTCCAGGACCAGACCTCGAAACCTATCCTTCTGCAGCGCGGGGTGAGACAGGGAGACGTTATCTCTCAGAAACTGTTCACCGCTGCACTGGTGGATGTCTTCAAGGTTCTGGACTGGAAAGGGGTTGGCATCAACATCAATGGCGAGTACATCACTCACCTTCGGTTTCCTGACGACATAGTAGTAATGGCGGAGACCATGGAGGACCTCAGTGCATTGCTCGATGACCTCAGTAGAGCTTCCGAAAGCGGGGGTCTTAAAATGAACATGGACAAAACAAAGGTCATGTTAAATGCCCATGTAACACCCACTGTCACGAAGATCGGAGACGCTACACTCGAAGTCGTGGACGAACGCAATATCTTATCGTCCCACATACCGCCGTGTCTCAAGACGAAAGTCTTTGACCAGGGCGTGTTGCCAGTGGTGACCTATGGTACTGAAACGTGGTCGCTCACAATGGGCCTTATCAGAAAGCGAGTAGGACTGTGACATCATTTGTACCAATGGAGAGGGACCCTTTCTTGATGCTCTTGACCGAGTTCTGAACTAAAGTAAAGTACCCGTAACGCCTTAGTTTTAACACTGATAAGCCTACATGTAGGTGATAATATTATTTGTCTTTCAAAATGTTTTATCTAAGGAGGATTGACGTTTAGGTACATCTAATGTTACACTTGAAAACACGAAAATGAAAATGAAAATGACTGGAGTGTCGAAATACCTTTTTATTTATCTTTCTGCGCAAACTTAGAGACAAATCCACATACACCCAGAAAATGGTGTTAATTTTAGGTTTTGGAAGGTGAACTTAAAGATTTCAAGACCTTTGCTTGCGTTTGAACCTATGAAAAATATCAATTCGACTCATTTGTAATCTTTTATCGACCAACGAAACTTGACATTCTTAAAATTCTGGTATGGCTGTGACAATTGACATGCATGACTATCAATGTAGGTAATGGTTGGAGGAACTTGGTAGTGAAGATATACTAAGATAATTTTCATTGAAAGGAATCGAATAACCTGATCCAGTAGCATGCCAATACACTTAATATAAGTAACGATAAAACGTAAGTACCTTACGTTTTATCCATAACGTATTTCATTTACATGAACATGTTATGGAATTAATGCATGAAACGGTTAATACAAAAGTAATAAATACGCTTATCAGTACGGAACGGTAAAAGTACTATTAAACATACGTGGATATACTTTATATCATCGTCAAACATTATCTTAAAACACGAATCCTCGTGTAAAGCCACAGATTATTTGAAACAGAACTTTCTATTGAATATAGCGTTTATTTTTAACACAGCAGAATCGAAATTTCTCTGTGAAAAACATGCAAAAAAAAAACGAAATTAATTGGCTTTTGTAAAAGCGGGAATTGTCATAGTACTCACCGGATGCCATTGAATATGCGAACGTATACACAGTTTATCTACACATTTTCACATATTTAAACCACTCGATTTTATGACGAAAATTATCGTCGAACATTCAGCATGTTGTATGGATCCTGTAGTAAAATGTAGTCTTCCACGGAAATATAATATCGTCCATTAAAAATATCACTTCACTGACGTCGGTGAGTATTGCTTTTGTAATGGTGAAGATAGTACAGTTAGCAATACTAGGTGGGTTTCAGAATACGTAGGAATGTCCATTGTGTACAGGTTGAGGTTTTTATGGAAAGTGTTTGAAGATTTCATTAGAGTCCCTTGTGGTTAACTCCTCTCTATCCGTGGCTAAAACATAAGATTTATGTATTTAGAAATACACTGGACCCGCAAAGAAAGCGGGTCGGTAACAAAAACCTTTGAATGAAGGAAAGACTGTATTATAGAAAATTATATAGTGCTTAAATCAATGTCATAAAAGTGCAAGACTGTGGAGTTTAATTGAATAAAAGTAAGTTAAGTTAAAATAACCATTTGTCACTAGATTTCGAAAATTATGCTAAGGTATCAAATATGCAATTTTTACACATTTTATTGTTTTGTATTGCCATCGCGAGCTGTTACTTCAGCTGTTATACGGTTTGGCAGGCTTTCCACCAGATTTCGTCAGTCGTCCTAGTTCGTCCTAGGCATGCTCGATGGGGTTAAAGTCTGGGCTGCGTGCTGGTCTCTCCAAGCGTGTGGTAGCTTCATCTTCAAGGTAAACCACAGACTACAGAGACACTATCCGATCTGTGTGGGGACGAGTGTAATCTTGCATAAGTATGGCGTTCTCGCCCATGTTTACTATAAATGGGCCAACATACTCATTTAAGATTTCATTCAAGTATCTTTCTGCAGTTAAAGTGCCATTTTCTATCACCACAAGCACGGTGCGGCTTCTGGAAGAAATCTTGCCTACACGTGCATTGAAAAGAAAGTGCCAAGCTTGGTTATAGCGCTCACCTGGTTTTCTGCAGACTCTTTGCCACCCATCGTGCGTGTATAGCGTGAAACTCGACTCACCTTGAATTTCGATGCTAAATGGCTTCAATTTTGCTTCAGCAAGACGCCGCCTCACTTCACGCACGTAGAAGGTGATTTTTGACTTCAACAGCCGTTTCAAATCGATTACCTCAATATATCGATCCTCCCACGTTGTCGTGCACCTTTTTCAGCCTGTTCCTGGTCTGCAAATACTTGATCCAGTCTCTTTTTAAATTGCTGGAGCACTCTTTGAATGGTTGATAGTGACACACCATCCATTCTCGCTGTATAACGCTGAATGTGCCTATCTTCAAGCATTCTGGTACACTCTTCAGGGGTAAATGCCATGTTTTTAATTGAATTTGATCAGAATAATGAATTTCTGCACATGAAATGCCATATTTAACAGAAAAAAATGGTTTCAAAGTTGTTAAAATTAAAAAAATAAACTTTTTATTTAGGGTTTTTAATAATCCCCAATAAGAAATAAACGCCAAATACCAATTCCTAGTTTGTAATGTAATAAACGTTAATTTAGTTTTTATTTTAAAAGGATTGCTCAAATATTTTAAAAGTTATCGCATTTTTATAACCGACCCGCTTTCTTTGCGGCCTGGTGTAGATGGTGGTTTCAATTTTTAGTTTTACTTGATAACTCCTATCTATCAGAGTATTAAAATGTGAAGTGAAGAAAATATATTAACTAGATTTGCATTTCCCTAATTAACAATTAACAAAATCTTAGTTCGTCATTGGTGTGATTCAAAATTGAAAATACCAACATAGATCCTTCTTCAGATTGGTCGAAAAAACATAGAAGAAAATTACTGAGATATATTTCTGCACCGGGATTTTACCTATTAAGATAATAACAACCATCCTGTACCTTATACCGTTATCGCGGTTTTCTTATCACTGATTAGTTATCGACTTATCGTCAATGCAAAGAAATATTCACCTCGAAATATACATGAATCACCAAACGCACTTGCTTGTACCTTTATTTACTAATGTAAAAATACAAGAAAATAAGAAAATGAAGGAAAATAATTTAAAAAATTTGAACATCACATGTTAGGAATGATATTTTTTAGATAATCTGAACTTTGCAACGTATGTAATTAAAGATAAGATAAAGTCAGAAGTAAGTCAGGTGTGTTGTTTACACCCACTTTGGCACAGTTCACGACAGTTGAATCAGTTCTTGACAGAGACCAATTTGTTTGTGGATTTTGTTATGTAATTTTTATTTAGTATTCGGTATTGTTTTATTGTCGCTGGCAACACTTTTAGTCAGAATTGGTTCAATTATTTATTTATTGTTCATGTTTGAAAAAAATCTTTTTTTTTCACAAATGCGCGGTTACCATGCCGATTTATAATCCCTCTGTCTATTAGATACGCGATATAGATAGAACAAAACAAATGAAAACACGTGTTCCTGAAAGCAACATTGTTTTATGTACCTACTACATACATATTATAATTATTTTAGGAGTAAGTCTTACTACTACAAGTGAATTTGACCTATATATCTCTTTCAGAAGCAAAGAAAAATGTTGGGGTGATAGTCTACGCTGCAAATGCTTAATAGGTAACTTAGATGGATGCAAAAACTGACCAAAACTTATTCCTACTCAGAATTAAAATCAAAATATTTTATTCCACTTAAAACAAAGCTTCTGACGTTCCATAAGTGGGCACTTATGAAATGTCAGCTAGGAGCCAGGTGCACGACACGGAAAATGGTCTACAAAACTACAGTCTACAAGACCTACTCTTGAAACCCTTTCGAAAATAAACAACGATCCACCAGCTAACAAGTATGAGACCCTAAAACCAAGGAATTTAGATATTATGTCCTGTATCCGTAACAGAAATCCATGGTATGGTCATTTAATCACAATTTAATTTTTTCTTGAATGATGTCATAATGCAACGGTTCGGTTTAAAAGAAAATGTAGTGACAATTTTTTTAAATGAGTATGTCGAGATGGTTTGGTCATGTGGAAAGGATGAATGTAAGGAGACTAATAAACGGTATCTAGAAGGCAGATGTGAGTAGAAACGGCCGGGTCTAGGAGGACATATAGGTGATACCTTGTGGTGATGTTCTTCAGAAAGGTCAGGTGCGTAGTACTCGCAACCGGCGTGCGTTCCTCGTTTACGTTTATACATCTGATCATTATCAGAAGTATAAACGTTAACGAGGCAAAAGGAGTATTAGCAGGTGGCGTTCTATGGATTCTGCCTACCCGAACGAGAAGAAGGCGTGTATGCATGTATGTATGTAATCCATATAACCCTACAAAAATTGAGCAAATACCTATTTTTGGGAGTTGTTCAAAGCAAAATTCAGATAACCAATAAAACCGAACTTTATCTTGCTTGTTCACCATTTTAAACAATCATTTACCTTCAATACCCAAAATCCTAAGTGGTAGGATTAATGAGAACAGGTGTCTCGACTGTCGAGGTCTCGAAAAACGCGACACGTTCGACTCGTCACGCCTGTCTGAGCTCGTTTGCGCTCGTCCTGACCTGTTTACCTCCCCCTCCCCCTCAGTTAGCTCTCAATGGGGAGGTCGAGATGTTCGCTGATAAGCCCCATCGATTAGAATGAATGTTTGAAGCTGCACTGGCTTGAATTGAAAACTTGAGACTTGAGTGAGAGGCTTAAGAATTTTTGGTTGTTTTTCGTTTGATCTTCAGATTTATATTTTACGTTCATATGTTTAATGTATTTTGCTTTAAACCTAAATGTAAAATTAACGTTTTATATGACTTTATAGGTTGGCTGATTTCCAAAATAATTACACGTGGGTACCAATAAACTCGCAAAAGAACTTTTTTTTTTCCTCTTTGATTTTACAGCAATACAAGCCAGCCATCGATTAGTATTTTTGAAGACCTAAATGGCCATGTTTGAAAAAATCAGTTTAATTATCCGACGCGATGGAATTTTTACATCCAGGATTGAAATGAATGTAGGAAACTTAACATTTTCCTGTTCATCAGGAAATCCAGACTAATTTTCCTTGAAATTAAACAGCTTTTCCCAATTAATAATTTATATTCGCCATTTGTAATCTTGAGGAGATTCCCACCTATGATGCTAATATAAAACATAATCAAAACTTTAAAGATACTTCGTAACGTTTCCGTTTCGGCGGCAAGTTCAATAAATAAGGATAAAGCCCATTAGAGACGGTCCAGCAAATCTTCGACCGCCGAACGCCACTTACTTAGACTTAAAGTGTTCCGGGGAGCTATTTTGTTAAAGATTTGGGATTGCTCCGTCCATTTTGAGATATATTTCGCTACAACTAACCGACGTAATTTTGTCTGCCACCGGATTTGGAGTGGCCAGGGAAAGATTGGTGGTCTTTTTAATTCCCGTGGAGAAATCAATCTAATAGTAAGTGGGACATTTCGAAATCGTAGTACGGGGCAACAGTTTGGCTTATCAATGTCACAGAGTTCTAACTAGCTTTCTGCTTTACATTAAAAGCAATTTAGAAAGCATGTACATTCTACGTCTTCTACAAAAAACTTTAATTAAAATGATTTTTTATTATTATTTCGGCATAGCAGAGTGATGAGCCATCAACAAAACGTGAGGGATTAATTATAATCCCGTATCTAATACCAACGTGGAAAAGTATAACTCTTCAAGTCAGGCAGTTATGTATTTGTAAAGTTTTTAACATAATTATGATCACAACAAAGTCAGTGTTAGTACTTGTCCGAAATTCTTATATCTGTCACTCGTGTCAATGATAATATACGTAAGAAGAGCTACATATTTAAGTTAACTATCCAACATTCGATCTTCAAAAACGGCACAATGTCACACTATTCGATGACACGTGTGAGAGACAAATGTAACTACTAACTAGGCTAATTAGCCAATTTTTGATGTGCCAAAATCAAATCAAAATATTTTATTTCACATAAACCTACGTGGGCACTTATGAAACGTCAGATTCTAGGTGCACGGTTCCAATTGGTCGTTTCCTATGGAGAAGAGCCGGCAAGAAACTCCATGGGTACTCTTTTAAAAATATTTGTCTTTTACAATATTTTTTAGTTACAGTGTTAATAGGTATGGGAGGATAGTGTAGGCCTGCCACTTGAGGAGCGTGTATAATATATCTTCCTCTTTTAACTTATAATATTATTGACTCGTGTAGTCAGCACATTAACCCAATGCTCAAAGTTTGAAAATAAAAAAAGGAAACCCCAAAAAAAAACAATAAAACATCATTCATATCAATTGGGGATCAAAACCTCGTATTACAAGGTTCTAAGAGCGAGGTATTGCTGACCCTTCGAGAGGGGATCAGGGAAATATGATAGGTTCGGTCCGTATTTATTTGTGCCCACTAAGGATTTGCCCTTCGTCCGCTAAGCCGGTTGACCCGAAACGAGATGCCAATTTGCTTTATTGACTCCTTGATCTGTTACGTGGTTTGTAAGTTATTGTCTTTGTTATGTTTTTGACAGAGATTGTGTATTTCATTTTTTTTTTTTTTACAAACGCAATTGGTTGTTCGAACTCAAACTCTTCAATTAAATCATTTACAGGCACTTTGGAATATTCAAGGAGCAGTCAGAGATATAAAGCGCCCATTCCAAAGCGTAGTAGGTACTTATGGAGAAGAAAGGGCAAAAAACTCCAAAAATATTGTTGATTGAATAAGTTTCTTGCGCTTCTGTATAGATTCCAACTGCGCTTTGGGCAACTAGCTTCATTTTTCTGACCGACCTACCTTGACAATTCAAAAGTGCCATGCCATGTAATTGGTTTATTTGAAATAAATGATTTGAGTTTGAATTTCAGTTTGATGTAAAAACGATGTACAACAGACGTACACGTTAAAAGCATACCGAGTGCAGCACAAAATAAATAAAAACAATCCAAAAAATATATTATTAAAATAAGCCGTGGCAGCTAAGAGATGACCAGTCCGTAGTTCGTAAATGGATCTACAATAAAAACTGGAGCTAGAGTTTATTCAAGTGTGAACTGCAACCGGACTGAAATGGCTGAATGTCTGCGGCATCTCAATTAACCCAGATAGGTGAAGAACAGCAAATAGACCAACACCGTCATTGCGTTAAGAATCTTTAAAACCCATTTTGGAAGAGGCCGTCAAAAAATAGTCAATACTTGTCTGAAGTTATGAGTATTTAGGTATACCTTCATACTTAAAAACACTTTCTTTGCACGTTACGTTTGCCATCATTGACCAATGTGTGCAAAGCTTTAGGCCATAATTTCTTGAGATACATAAGGTACAGGCAATTGGTACTTAAATAGGTACAAAGAGATAGTTAAGACGAGTCCCCTTTCAATATTCAAACAGATCTGACAAATAAGAAATTAGGAATATATTTGAATATCTGCTGAATATTTGCCATATTAAGGAGAACCCATTCGAAGTCGACTTTGTCTCGGTATGAATCCGCTACTTCGCCCGTCCTCCGACTCAAATGTCAATCCTTTTATATTAGGAAGGAGATATCTGTCGATGATATCATATATAGTTTATCGATATCTTAGACATAGAAAAGGATAATTTATTTGATATTTTCAGTAACTATGAAAGGGTAAAATAATGTGCATATTTGTCCTAGTAAGATCGATATAACGTTTTAAAATAAGCGTTAGACAAGGCACTATCGTAGAAGTGACGACACGAATATGTAACTTCATACTAGCGCCATACCTGGTCCGTACCGCGCGACAATGACGGGAATAATCCCCTCTAAAAACTTTTAAAGCGTTCAGCTTTTTCATCTACTTCACATTTCCATCGATTTTTAACAGATTTTTTCGATTATCCCCATTTTTACTATGCCTTCTTTGAAATTACATAATTTTTTCGAATTTTTTTAATAGTAGTCATCATCTCTAACATTGTGAAATGAACTGTATTTTCATTTTCACTGCCTTTTGGAACCTCGCTAGCGTATACTAGATCGAGCAAGCATTTATTAAAACATTTAAATATCGATAACATCAACATCACTAAACCGTTCACAACCGTTTTAAGTATTGATGGCAGCAGAATAAAACAGCATTGAGTCGATGTCGCATCTCTAAACCTAGCAGTCGGGAAACAGGCTTATTCGTCCGATGAGTGCTATCGCTCCTGGCCTTTTAGCCCCACCTCCCACGGGAGCTCAGCCTTTTACAGTGTGTTCCTGGCTTTATGCGATCGACTTTCAATATGAATTTCAGATGGGTTATAAGATTGTACCGCAAACGTATTTGAGATTGGTTTTCGAAAACCGAATTTTGTGATGAATTGTAACCAAGTTGTTCTATTGGTGTGTTTTGTTTTAATTTTGGTAGTTCTGTGGCGAGTAATAACAAGACGCACGGGTCGATCGATCAGGTTAAGCAACGCTTGCCGCGGTTGGTCCTTGGATGGGTGACCATCTTTACATACCAAGACCCCTCCGTGCTTCGGAAAGCACGGTTAAGCGTTGGTCGCGGCTGTCATTCGTGGATTTTTGACAGGCGTTACGGGTTGTCAGAAGCCCGAACGTCTGACAACCAATCTTAACAAGGTGTATCGTATTACCCAGTTACTTAGCTTTACAGCACCCTAATTGCGTAACACATTTTCGTAAACGATTACGACTAATCTGTTTGATTTTGACGGTTCAAGAAAATTCATTGCGTTCTATATATTGTTGAGCAGAATTTTTATCGAACTTAAGAAGCAATGGATTAGCAATCTGTTTCAAAACGATTCAGATTCCGATTGATTGTGTATTACGCAATTAGGGTGCTGGTCAGATTGGTAATTACTGGTATTCAGCAGAATCCGGTTAGTCTAGAAACGAACAAACATAGTTTGCATAAGGCCAGGCAGATGATGAGCTCTGTGCGTTCATTTGGTTTCCGATTTATGTATTGTATTTATTGGAGACTACCAACCGTTCTCAAGTAAAATCGTATACACATATACCTAAAACATTTAATGAAATGTGAGTAATGAAACAAATACTACAAGTGTCATTACACGTTTTCAATTTGTGTTCGAATGTTAACGTATTAATAATGTTCATGTTCAAACACTGAGTAGGTAACCAATACCAAGTCGTTGAAAGTTTTCCCATTTCTACCTTGCACCAACATCGCATTACGCACTGTTCCCTAATTTGTCTGTCGGGAAAGTCAAGAGAGAAGTCATAACGAAAATTAAATACGCTTTGATAAATTTTTGCTGGAAGCCACGTCTTACTTCAGAGCTCGTGTATAAGTTTTCATAAAGTTATAGTTTCTCAAAGCCCGTCTCGAAACTGAGGAACATTCCAGAAAATGGAGAAGCAAAGCATCGGAGTGAAACGTAGACGCGGGCTGAGGCGGAATAAAGTTGACATTTTTGCAAAGCTACGTTAGAATTTCAACAAAATTAAATGTGGCACTACACGAAATGAAAATAGTGTGAGCGAGGCGCTCCCCTTCCCCCTGTCACGCCTCGCACCTCGCCTCGCGCCTCGCTTCGGTTCGCGCCTTATTTTTGTTGAGAATTCTCAGCCGAGAGAGAGCGTTTCTTCTGTAGTTACCCCTGCTTATGTAATGGTGATTATTAGCTTTACAAACTGTGGGAATGTATACTGACCTGAAATGATATATAAAAGAGATTGTTTTCAAATTACTTTGTTACAACATGTGCAACATAGTTATATTTGGTGCCATACACAGAACCTCGAATGACATAGCAAATCTCAGACAGAACTTTATAGGTAATATAATGTGCCCTCTGTACCCTTTACCTACACATCACTTGTGGTACTCCACTGCTAACGGTGTCAAACGACCATGTGACAACCAACACCAAACATCAATTTTATTTCCTCCACCAACATCATTCCCATGAATTTTGGCCAAATATTTGGTCCAACACTGCAATGCAAATGCAAACGAGATGCAAGGGAACATTAGCGGAACGAATAACCTCTGTCGCGGCGACTATCGCGCTCCACATAAACTACCGCGCACATTACCGACGCTATACACACTGTAGCAACCAATGAACAACCAGAAAAACATTAACAACTTAAACAAACATAAAGGTAATGTGCCAATAACATACATTAGCTAAAGATAAAATTTCACGAGAATTCATACAGTACTTCTGGAGTTCTGCGAGATGAGCTCGCAGAACTTCAGACATACTAACATGATCGTTTTCCATTCGTCGTAAGTAAAATAGTTCTGGAAAAAAATCGGTTCATCTGGCATAGGCACTAAGGGGCTATGCTTGCACTTAGCTACATGAAATACAGGAACAAGAAACCAAAGCGGTTGTCGACCAACGTTACAGAGAAAATAAACTAAACTGGCAACCTAAGGCTGTTAGGGCAGAGAGTCAGAGACATGGTCTTGAGCGTAGAGAGCAAAAGCCAAAAGTAGTGGGATCAGCACGCGTAGAATGACCGGCACCATAGAAACGAGTTTTGTCGATGGAAGAATAGACAAAATCGCAGGTGAATAAAATAAATCTGTCATTCTGTCTTCTAGACAATGTAGTGTGATCTGCACATCACATACCCCACACCAACCCGGACGGTTTAACATGTACAAGCATTTTCGAAATCGCCAAAAAAGGATGGAGTAAAAGGAGATCTTCCAGTTTGCCATAAACCCAAATCATTGGACATGTGCATTCTCCCCATTCTTACATACGGCGCTCAAACCTGGTATTGGGTAGTTATGCAAAGGACCAGGCTCGAGTTCGACTTTCCGACCGGAACACGATTCTGCGCTCCAAGACCCAAATCGCAAACGTCACCCAAAAAGCAGCCAAACTCAAATGGGACTGGGCCGGACACGTTTGCAGCATGTCGGATGCATTGTGGGCTGAGACCAACACAGCATGGGTTCCTGAAAAGGTCTAACGGCATCGCGTCGATGGCGTAGATGGCGCAGACCCAGGCGTAGCTGGTGGGATGAACTTGACGCTTATAGAATGGATTGGTCCAAATTGGCTCAGGATCGAGTTGAGTGGAAAAAGGAAAGGGAGGTCTTTGTCCTGTAGTGGAACAAAACAGGCTGTTTATTATTATTAGTTCTTGGTATACATTTCTGTATATCGTCACTGATGTGCCGGTTTTTATAGAATAACACGGGCTGAAGCCAAGTGCTAACCTAAGTGATAGATGATAACGTATTATGACGATGTGATGTAATGTTTAGACTTTGTGTTGTTGATGATGTTTGTGGGTGTGATATTTGTGCATCTGTATTGTCATTCCGAAGGAATTTTCGGAAAATTCTACAAGTGTTCAGAATCAGCAGCTTTCATTAGAGTTAGGTAGGTGGAAGGAGATAAGTCTAGCGTTTTTTAAAGATTGGTGCAGTTGTTTGGGAATGACTCACGTGGTTCAGAGTACTACTGCGATTATAGCTACTCTGCCTAATCACCACATCCGGCTTATTTCTGTTTTTAAGTCCGTATATTTTGACAGCTTTTCTGCTATAGTATTTTGTAGGTTGTGCGTGTTTAGTATTATTGATATATAACAATTTTGGTTCAATTTAGATGGAAGAGTGTGGCCGAAAGTTGAGTTTGATAATGTAAGTGGCAGTCATTAGTTTTTAAAAGACATATTATAATAGCTTATGCTGTACACACAGTCCAGCTGTAAGTCTTTCAGTAGACCATCAAAAGTACACTATCGTAAGGCTAATGTGCCCTGATCGTAGCTTACGAGTTTCATGGCTGTTTTACTGTTACGATTGCTACTTACAGACTCTACTTTTATTACTACAATTACATAGATATGTAAACAGATACATATGTACTTGTTTGCTGTGTGTTTGAGCAAGATGTATGAACTTGGATGAAGCAAAAGCAGTGTCTAAGGATTGTAGTGCGTGATTTTCTGTTTTTCTGCTTATTTCCACAGGAAAAGGCATGTTTTCATGCATGTATTGTATGTGTGTATGTGTGTCACAAACGCAATCATCATGAGTCATTTCGGTGCTTACAGCAACTGTCATCGATACAATAATAACATACAGCGTTTTTCATTACGAAATCAATCAGCAAATCCACCCACGTATAGGCATTTTAATTACAAACGATTCATTCTTAAAATCAAGACATCAAGATAACGAGTTCTGAATGAAGGCTTATGACGTCATTAGTCATTCAAGCTCCAACTCTAAATGAGTAAGGTATCTGCACCATTTATCGGCCCAGTTGAACTCCCAGCTAAATGTCGTCCGTAATTGGCGCCGGTCCATCTGCAGGCAATTAGGAAGGCGGCGCGTTTTAAAAGATCCATATTTATTCGCCAAGCCGTACCTACCGCTGTAAATGTTTTGCACTGCTCTGATTACACTGGTTACGCAATAAATTGGCGTATCTGCCTCGTTTTGGTGTTTTGGCTTGTGATGTCATTTGTTGCTGTCTATTAAACAAGAACACTGCTGCTGCTGCCGCTGCTGGTTTTCTTTATAGTATTACTGATAAGCCTGCCATTAAACTGGCTATTATAAAACGTCTAAGGAAATAACTGTATTGAGTACAGTAAGTATCACATCTCTCATTCCTGTCTTCTAAGTCAAAACAAAGGAGCACTTTAATTGAACATCACTCAAATATTACTCAACGTAGCTCCATTGATAGTACACATATTACACGAAACGTTATAGTTTGCCTAGAACGTTAGCAAGTCTACCGGTCAAACCAAGGAGGCATAATGCACAAGACGATGCCGCCATATTGAATTAATAAGCTCCCAACGTTCCAAATTCAAAAGCTTCCATGCCGCTTTCGGGATGATAATGACCTCTTGCATGCGGCCAGTAACTCAAGCAAACTTGTCTATGTCTTAGCAAACATATTTCTTCCTGTTCAAAACTATTTTATTTGCAGTATCTCTGATGCCTTAAGGTTGAAAATTCCATGTCAGTTGATGTTGTTGACTGAAGGTGAAGAGTTGTCGTTTAGTATTGGACGTTAGAGGCACAATGCAATAATTATATCAGTATCTTAGAAAGCCCCTAACCAGCCCCTTAACAGTTTTCCTCGGTATCGAAGTGGCATTAGTGCATTTCCCAGTAATGCTTCTAAAGACGGTGGCGCACGATGACCATGGAGATTGCTGAATTGCACCGACCGTTAACTGTAGATTTTAATATAATACTTAGTTCTGTAGTAAGAAAGCATTTTTTTTTATCTTTGTTACAAAATAATAGGTATATGACACAAAATAATGTTTTCGTGACACGTGAAAAGAATTAACGCAATTGATTTCTTAATACAGTATCAAGAGGAAGATGAAGGGAAGACTTACACTCAAATTATCAGAAATAAAATTCATAAATACTTAAGTCGATTCCAAGAAGATGAAACAAATATATCATGGGATTAATCATGAAGACCCTTAGAGCCTAGACAAATGGCGTTCGCTTCGGAGCGATTCTATTTCTACAATTGTGATGATGACTACTATTAAAAATGTTCGTAAAATAAAGTAATTTCAAAGAAGGAAGGAAATAGTAAAAATGAGATAATCGAAAAAATCTGTTAAATCCATGTAAAAATTAAGAAGAGACACGCTTTAAAAGTTTTTGGAGGGGACTATTTTTGTCCTTGTCGCGCGGTACGTCGTAGTCGTGACGTCACTTCTACGATAGTGCTTTCCTAGTCTAACACTTATTTTAAAACGTTTATAACTTGGCAGTTTTTTTAGCTTTTGTAATACTGTTTGCACTATTTGAAAATATTTTTTTTTTTAAATTAAAAAAGAATGTCATCATCCCCATTGCTATTGCTTCACTTTGATACTACGCTATGAACTATGATCACGACCTATGTTACGGATGTTACTTTGTCTTCTCTATTTCAGTCAAGTCTAACAACTTTTGCTTCGCAGCTACATCAATTGGTTAACCTGAACATAACCAACGCTTAAATTCATGGTGCAACCGACCATCAGCTAATTTAGAACTATCGGCCAGCAAAGTGGCCGGTACCGTCTTGTGTCCACAGACAAGTTGCGGCCGAACTATTCTGGGTCACCACTTTGACCGTAATTTCAGTGTGTGTGATCTTTTGATCGTGTTCAAACATCATATAGTTATATTTAGTACCTACCTAGTTATCTCGAACTCGATAACTAGTCAGCTGGAAATAAATTTTCTTTTTCACATTTTACTTTGTTCTTTTCTCAGTCATTCTTATTTCAGACTTTTTTGTCAAAATGAAAAGTTAAACAAGGCACACACGTAGCTAAAATGGCATATATTCCACTTAAATTATGTCAAGTTGACGCATTGGCCTGCGTGTATGAACGTAAACGAAGCAAAAGGAGTGTGCAATGCAATATGTTCTGCCTGTACAGATGGGAAGAAGGCTTGGTTTAGGCGCGAATAGTCTAGTTAATTATAATAAAGTATCGGATAATTATAATTAGCCTAGAAAACTCATCGACACAAAGTCGGTTACTTACTGAACATCCAAACAGAACCCGTTAGAAATACCACCCTGCACTCCATAACACAAGTAGCGGATGCTGGAGAAAAATCAGACAGGCTGAAGTGGCAGTGGGCTGGCCACATTGCACGAATGCATCCGGACAGATGGGCAAAGATCGTCACTAACTGGACGCGTGGGGGAGGACATCGCCGTCGAGGTAGTCCGCGGCAAAGGTGGTGACACGATCTTATTATGTTTGCGGGGCCAACAATGCCAGAGATCGCACAAATAAGAGAGGTTTGGAAGGAAAATGGGGAGGTCTTTGCTAAGCAGGACACAAGATAGGCAAAATAAACTATTGTACTTCTAAGTCCAAAATAGTAGTAGGTACGTGCACGAATGTTGTTAACATACTACAGATTTAAAATTAAGTAAAAGTCACACAGTTCAGGATATTTCTCGATCGTATAGACTCGCCTACACCGCACTTCTTTTTGATGTTGTACGTCGAGCTCCTGATTTGGTTAGCGTAGCATGACCAACTTATCTCGACAGAAGACAAAATGGCCGATTTCTTTTATTCATCTGTCGTTTTGTCTTTTTTCCATTGACCAAACTCGTTTTAAGGTGGTCACGGAGGCGCGCTTGTAGCATTCTTTGCAGCCTTTGAAGATCTCAAAAGAAAAAAAAACCTGCCCTTAAAGCGCAAACTCTTTTTTAAAACCATCAGATCTCACAAAATCAATCGTCGAATTCAAAGATCACGCAACAAGCATACTTACATAGAAACTCAATCAAACTTATGAGAAACAAGACGCACAGAGGTGATAGAGGGTCCACGAATTAAACGTTAGTATCCATTAATTGCCAAATATCGTCTCGCAAAGGGGATCCGTCTTCACTAAACCGTTAAAAGGATCCGTGCTAAGTGCAGGATCGGGGTTCGATTCCCCGTTTTGTAATTCGATTCGGTGCCAATTAGGAGTTTAGTTGTCGTCGAACTACGTCTTAAAGGTAAGACGAATAAAGACGAACTATTTCGGTGTATCGTCCATTTGAACCCCTTAGATATGAAAGGGTGTCCCGTGTCTGGCCGGCCGAATGTAGCTCAATTATTTAATTAAGAGGTACGGTTTCTTTCATTACTTTAATTGAATGTATTGGCTATTTTGTGTTGGAGGAAATTTTCTGGAAATGAAAATGGGATATCATTTTCTTCAGGAAATATTCTACAAGGAATTAATTTTTTAGGGTTCTGTACCACAAAAGAAAAAAAAAAGGCTCCGTAGGACACGCACACAGACATGTAAGTAATCCTTCACATCGCTATCATCAGGTCTGGAAACGTGCCCAGGAGACTGGCAATACTGCCACTTTGAATGGCAATGGAAGCAAAAAGAAAGAAAATTTAACGTGCATACAAAAAGATAAGATAACTCGATTAAAAAACATAAAAACGAGCAGCTTTATTTTTAACGAACACAGGACATAAATAGTCGCCGACCAGCCCGCCGGTTGAACGCGTCCCAAATGGTCATGGCCGTCCGGCTGGTCCGGGGATACCGCACGGTCTCCTGCGAGGCGGCGAGCCTCCTTGCCGGATTGCCGCCATGGGATCTGGAGGAAAAAACCCTCGCACACGTATGGGAGTGGCGCGAGGAGGCAAAACGCCGGGGTGTAACTCCGCTGCCGCGAGAAATCACGGTACAGCGGACAGAGCTCCGACGGGATCTCATGGCGACATGGAGGGTGCGATTGTCGCAACCCAGTGCTGGGCACGCCACAATAGCGACGGTAAGTTCCCTCTTTGAGGAGTGGTTGGTAGGCGCCACGGCGTCCTCACCTTCCGCCTGACACAGGTCCTCACCGGACACGGTTGTTTCGGGAGGTTCCTGTTTCGCATAAGGCGGGAAGAAACGCCCGGGTTCACCATTATGTGGATCGCCCGGAGGACACGGTGGAGCATACGGTGGAGGTCTGCCCGCCCAGCTTGAGCGGAGCACCGCAGTGTCCTCGCGAAGGCGATCGGCAGCGGCGATCTCTCGCGTCCGGCCCTGGTCCATGTCATGGTACGGAGCTAGAGGGAATGGAAAGCCGTCACCTCCTTCTGCGAAGCAGTAATGCTTGCGAAGGAGGAGGCGGAGCGCGTAAGGGAAAGAGCCTTGCGCCCTCACGCCCCTAGGTAGGTCGCCGCAGGAGACTCCCTGGGCGTCGGGAGTGTCCTGCAGATTCCCGGCCACCGTAGGCGCGGGCTTGCGGACGGCGAGCAATGGGTAGCTCGCCGTACGGTAGGGACCAGGCCCGGGTCGATGGCGCGTCGTGTTCCACGCGCGCCTCAAAGAGATGTCAGCACGAAATGACGGGGTCCGATAGGGCCGACGCCTCAGGGTCGCGGGTAATTCGATAGAGTAACCGTGGCCCTGGCACAGGCAATTGAAGGAACACGGGTGGGTTTTAGTCAGTAAAAGTCTGACACGCCCTCCCGCTCCACTCAGAGCGGGAGAAGTCATTTGATGATTTCCCACCCAAAAAAAAAGGACATAAATAGTCGGCAGCTGCACTTCGTGACTGTGACAAGAAGGCTTCCACACAGCATGATGCTATGCTATATGGGACCCACAGCACAGCGCAGCAATGCTTATTCTTAGGCCAAATAACGAGCCAGCCCTATGGCCACCCAACGTGTCAACTAGTAGACGAGAAATCTTCTTAAAAAGGAGTTGAAACGCTGTGCCTCACTCGCACGTGGTGAGTAAGGCAGAGAGGAGCGTTTCAACGTAACTTCCGTACCTAACTTATCTGTACCTCTCATAGTTATATTTAGTAAATGATTCTAGTCATTTCTTATTGAATTGAGTATTAAAAGCTTAATTCAGCATAAAGGTTTCTTTCTGAGAAAATCCATCGCTACGCTCTCACTGAAGGCACTCTATTTATCTTACCTCGACTTAAGTTTTTATTAGTATTCCAAGAAATGAAACTTTTCTCCTTATTGGAAGCTGATTGCGAGGGCAGACGGGTATTTTCTTAGTCTAAAGGGCTGAAGCTTGTGCACCCAAGTTTTTGCCGAGACTTCTTAAAAGGTGAATGTTATAATAATAATGTCAGGGGTTAATTTACGAATGCATGATTTAACGTGTGTTGATTTCAGCAACACTGGTTTTCGACCGAGACTTCTAAGTGCTATATAATTATTAGGTAATATAGTAAGTGCTGATGATTTCACCAATGAAACTGAAGGCAATCAGCTCTTTTAAACCCAGTTAAGGAGCTGTCAGTGTCAATATTCCCTAACAATTTTAACACTGACAGCTCTTGAACGCGTTTTAGATGTGCTGAACGCGTTCAGTTTCATTGGTAAAGTCGGCACTAAGTAGGGTGAACCTATGTACTAAAACGTATTCCTATATACTAGTTTATGGCCTGATAAAAAGCTGAAGAGTTTTTTTGTTTGTTTGAACGCGATAATCTCTGGAGTCGGGAAAAAACCCCAATTATTGAGGGAGGCTTAAGCTATTTAACATCACGCTAGAACCATCAGGAGCCAAGCAATAAGAAAAAACCAGTAAAGCGCTAAGCGAAAACGAAGTAACAGCGCTGGCAGGCGCTGTTACTTCGCGTTAGGTCGGGGAAGGAATTTTACGCGGACGAAGCTAGTAGAGTATTAAGTTTGGTTTTACAGCCTGTTCCTAAATCTCGCTTATTAGACTAGTCTAGCGTACTGGAGCTGTCTAAACAGGTGAATTTCTTTATCTAGCCATTATGTGTAAGTTCTAAACATCATAGAGATAAACGCTTCAAATAACACAGTCATGCGAAGTTTTTAAAATATACATTATACCTTTAGATATATTGTACCTATATTGCACCTCATAAAGCACTTTCTCCAGTAGTCTTACACGACGACAAATCACAAATCTAACCCGTTGGGCGTCGCGAGGCGTGGCGAAAGCGGATTTCGCCGTATCCGAATATATCCGCGCACACCGCTATATCCGCGCATATCCAGCGGGGGCGGATCAGCCGGATCAGCAACAGGTGGGGGATGAGCCGCGGATGTATCCGCCCACTGGAGCCACGTGCTGCGCTTTGCTGTTTTGTTTTGAATTTGTGTTTGAGGCCTTCGCTTGTGATATTTGATAGAAGTATACCAAAGGTAAAAGATTATAAGTGTCTTCAATTGTTTTTTATCAGCCCGCTAGTTTTAAAACAATAATATTATAATGGCCAGTTTGCAATTATTATGACAGAAGGATATTGTCTGAAATAGGTATTAAGGTCATCATTATCATTATCACCACCTTCATCTTCATCTGCCTAGCATTTACCCACTATGGTGGGGGCGGTGGGGTCAGATTCCAGTCTAACGCAGATGCGGTCTAAGAATGTCGTTATAATTTGAGAGAGAACAATACTACACTGCGATCATCGACCTGCGGTAGCCCAGTGGTATCAGCACCGACTTACGAGTTCCAACACAGGCAGGCACTTTATGAAAGTATTTAATTTGCGAACCATGGAGTTTCTTGCCGGCTCTTCTCCATAGGAAACGACCAATTGGAACCGTGCACCTAGAATCTGATGTTTCGTAAGTGCCCACGTAGGTTTATGTGAAATAAAATATTTTGATTTTGATTGCATCACCACAGCTATAAAAACGGTGAAGGAAAACATCTTGAAGAAACCGGCATCGAATGACTTGTGATGGCGACCCGTGCCCAGTTGAAAACGTCCGATTATGATAAAAATTCTAATCTAATTGTATTATCGAGAAGGTACTCGTATTTACAATTAACAATTTTTATTACGACGGATTGTATACAGTAACAAATAGTTTTCTGTAAAATATCGCTCGAAATTCGACTGTGAATTGAATATTAATTTCACATTTCAGTCATTCAGCCATTTCTTTAAAAAGAGAGAAAATGCTTTTAAATGACTTGAAATCATTCAATTCTGCACGGTGATGTGTTTTATGTGTAACAACGATTATGATGCTTTTGCTGTTTCCGAAAAACATATAATAGAAGGATGATGGCTAATATAAAAAAATATCGAAAAAATAGAAAAGAGCGCATATTAGAATAAGATAAAATAAAATAAAAAAGAAACTGCACTCTGTAAAAGTATTTAGAGGGGATTATTCCCGTCCTTGTCCCGCGTTCAGGACAATATATGGTGCTAGTATGAAATTACATAGTCGTGACGTCACTTCTACGATGGTGCTGTCCTTGTGTAAGACTTGTTTTAAAACCTTTATAATTTGGCAATTTTTAAGCTTTTACACTTTTTATAATATTGTTTGCATTATTGAGTTTTTTTTTTTAAATATAAAAACAAATTAAATGTCTATTGCGACTATCACACAGAATTTTCGAGTTTAAGAAGGTTCAAAATTAATCAAGGTTAATATTATTAGAGTTAATATTATTGGGTCCTTCCCAATGTAATTTCCAAAATTATTACAACAATTTATTATGCACGCAAGTTCTCCAATAAAGTGTTTTGATCGTCATCAAGCAACTTTAAACAGCCCAATAAATAATAAAGGATTTATTCTTTGAACAATTAAAATAAATCTAGAAAATAATGTTTTAATATCACCAAGTTGTGAGCCGAAATAACCGCTGAGCGAAATTTATTGTACCATTTTCGCACTTAATGCGTAAAATTGACGAAAGCAGTCGTTTTGAGTGCGAAAACTTTCGTCGAAAGTCATTATAGTCGAATCAATCAGGGCGTAATGGCACCCTCAATACGCTAGGGATGGGAAATGGTTGTTAGTATGACGCTCTACTTATTTATGGTAATCACTAGTGTTGTGAGGGCTCCGGGCTCCGCGGTCAATTTATTTTTAGTATGAATGTTTATTTATGGCTTTGGAGTAATATAATGTTTGTTTGGTTTACCATATTATGGAAGTAGGGAAACCTTATGTACATAAACTTTCGCCATTATCGCATTTTGACGTATATATATAGGTATCCCAAATTATTCAGAAATGTCACGAGTGCGTTTTCTAATATTGAGTGGGTTTTATTTCTGTTTGTGTAATTTAATTTGGAATTGGGATGATGACCATTTTTTTATTTTCAACTCAAAAAAATATTTGTTTCCATATAGTGCATATAATATTATAAAAAATGTAAAAGTTTAAAAATAGCCACGTTATAAACGTTTTAAAATAAGTTTTACACAAGGACAGCAACACCGTAGAAGTGACGTCACGACTACGTAATTTCATACTAGCGCCATACATTGTCCGTACCGCTCGACAAGGACGGAAAAAATCCTCCAAAATTTTTTAAAGCGTGAAGCTTCTTCATAATTACATCGATTTTACAGATTATTTCGAATATCTCATTCTTACTAGCCTTCTTTGAAATTACATTATTTTTTTGAACATTTTTAATATTCGTCATCCTCCCTATTAATATTTGTTATGTAATTCATTATTCTGTATATTTAATGTTGCGATTAGTACTTATGTTCTATGTAAGTTATATGTGGACCATTGTACGTGGGTCATGGCGGCCGTCGGTGGTTATTATTCCAACCAGCCCAACTCCCTCCAGAAGCCGATCAAAGCTTCTGGTCTGTTGAGAACATCTGTGTAAGATCCGAGTGTCACGAGGGTTTCTGTCCTAATCTGGGTAACGCCTGTGCACTCAAAGAGCACGTGCGCGACGGTCTCGTCCGACTCCTTGCAAGCTCTGCTCAGAGGGCTGTCCGTTATGCCTATTGTGTGAAAGTGTTTATTTAGCGAGCAGTGTCTTATGATGGTCCCCGTCACCAGGCGCAGGCAATTTCTGTCCCGGCGTAATAAACGTCTGGTTGGCCTGCCATCTGGTTCTCCTGCACGATTAGGTGTAGGGGTGGCAGCCCAAGCATTGCCTGTAGGGCAGCAGTGGGTGTGGTTCTCATGGAGCTAGTGATTGCTACACAAGCAAAACGCTGCAGTTTTTCGAGATCTCTCGGCTGTGCTCAGGTCTGTCCTAGGCCACCAGACCAACGAGCCGTACGTGATAATTGGTCGAATGACAGTAGTGTTTATCCAGTAGGTAACCTTGGGGTTAATCCCCCAGTTTCTGCCAAGCATTCGCTTGCACTGCCACAGAGATATGCTGGCTTTTGTAGTGATGGAGCGATTAGTACCTAATAATTATATTAATTTGCACACCTCATCAGTTTATAATAAATTGTTCATTTTAAACCTGTAACACCTTTATAACATGTATTAAATTAAACAAATAAATGATTTGATTGTGATTTGACTCTTTTTCTGAAATCGTCTGCTGAGACTCTTAAAATTATAAAAACTCTACCGATTTTAATAACTTTATAACACGAACATCAGTTAACCCTAAAACGCTAACATCATAATCATGCCCAACCTTCCACACTTCTTTCCTTCCCACTTAAATTAATGCGAAAACACACACGTATCCATATTTGTCGGAGTCTAAGTCCCAAATTAATAGTCTAAACTTGGGTGTATCCCGCACGCGCGCTCGTCTTACGCGCAACTTAGAGCCAATTAATTTATTGCGCCAACTTTACTTTCCATTCTTTACCTTAGCACTTATACATCTGCGGTGGAGGGTTAGCGAGTTGCCAGCTTATTGTGATTTATTCGCACTCTTGTCTAGCGAATATTAACGGAGTGAGTTTTATGGGAAAACGAAGTTGCGGGTAAATGTTTTAATTTTATGTCAGATTTGTTTTTTTTTTAAATTTAGTTGTGTTTTTAATAAAACCATCTTTATGTACAATCTATCTTTTTTATATAATTTTCGGTTTTATGTCGCTTTAATATGCGACTTATCTATGCTTATAAACCAATAAATCCCTCATCTACACCAGCATTATTTATCTCAAAATTTCAACTATATCTTAATTAATTACCCTAAAATATTCAATAGATATATATCTGGCAACCCTGGCGAGACGTCGCGCCTAGCCTCCTTCGATAACCGCGCGAAAGAGATTTATTTCGCGAACTTGTTATAACTTCATAATTTCCCCGAATAATCGGCACACAGTATGTGGCATACAGTCTTATCAGATGGGCGGGTGTTGTTCTTTTGTAACTTTTGTTAATTATAATTTTATTGGTCGCTGGGTTCAGGGTACAAATTTTACGAGAATTTTCTTCAGCTGATGTGATAATCTATGGGTATCGTTGTACCAAGTAGGTAACTAGGTTGTGGAGGTTTGAATGATGTCGCTCTATGTAATTAAATTAAAATTTAAACAAAACTCTCAAAACGGCTCAATACTTTTTTTTTGTTTAGCTTAGAACACTCTCGATCAAATCATCTTTCAAACAAAACAAAATCGGTTTAGTCGTTTGGTAGCTACGATGCCGCAGGCAGACACACAGATACACACTTTTTAAATTTATAAGACCAATGTACAGTTAGGAAGATTAGTTCATCTAATTATCTATTTGATTGTAGACGTCTACACAGAAAAGCGTTGCTTTGAACAAGTGTTAGGTACTTATGTTATATCTATTTATTTAAGAATTATTTACGTGACTCATTCTAATTTTTGTCTCAGTATAATAATACTTACTAATACCATTGCAGGGGCCTCTCCTTATACAGAGAAGGCGTGATGTTGGTGATTTCAGACTTATAATAACTCTGCCTAAGTCCAGGTTCCCTCACGATGCTTTCCTTTACCGATTTCAGTAATGTCCAAGAAAAACTCAGAAATAACACTTTTTTTTTTTTTAACAGTAGGTACATATAAAAATATGTTTCAAACGCATTTATTTCAGGTCCTTGATCCATATTAATTACAAAAGCAATACACAATTTAGTAAATTTTTTAAGTGTCACTAATTTAGTTATAATTGTTGATTGATTAATAATTAAATAAAGTAAATTAAATGACGTAAAAATAAGAGCAACAAATAAATGTCAGGTCAAATCAATGAATGTAATATTAATTTAAAAAATCACATTGGTAAAATAAACCATCTAATTTTAAACGCAGCTACAACTCATATAAACGACGAACTCAACCCAATAAATCGTAAACAAGTCGTAAACTCTACACGATATTGAGCTTACTAACAATGTTAACAAAATCTAAGTGTATTCCGTAGTCGTACAGCAATTCTAATTAGCCCTCCTTATTTATGATTCATAAGCCGAAGTACAATAAATTCTGGTGAATCTTTCCGTCCCACATGTGTTAGTAAGCCGAGGCCTTAGCGAATGTTGAATGTAGGTTCTCGCCTAATAAGAGGCGGGATGTAAGGAATCGCACTGATTACTATATTATTTATTACGCTACGTGCCGCCCGTGTAAACGCTTCCTAATACTCCTATCTACGCTCGCGTCTTGGAACCTTTTCATACCGAACGCAACATTACTTTTCTATCCAACCAGTACGGGGAGGCTTGTTTCGTTTGCTGTGAAAAGGTTGCAAGACCGTGGGAGGTATAACACCATCTATCAAATGGGGTAACGATTAAGTGAGTTGCAGCGAGCGGCACCTATGAGATTTTTAATTATTGCCTGTATTAAATCGTGATTAATGTGAACCATGCTTTATTGTACGGTTTTAAGAGGTTTATGACTCTATTACTTATGACCGAAGTTGTTTACAAGATTTCTTCGCAATTTCTAGGTGGAGTTAGGAACACTGTGGTGTTTGTTAATGATTTACATTCTTTTAAGTTCGAACTTCGAACTGATTAGATGACTCATGAAAGCTATATTAAAAAAGATGACACTTAACATTATTTTATTGCTATGCTTGTCCAGTCGAAGGTCGTAATAAAAGCTCAATCACAAAGAAAACGTTGCCGCCCATTCCTTTAACAATGCTGGACTCTGATTTCAAAATTAATCCTCCTTCCTCTTTACAGCAGATCAACTGATAAAAGATTTCACTAACCCCAAAAAGTCTCCACTTCAAAACCCGAACACATTTTCTTGACTTCATTACGCAGATCACCTCTTATGCTCAATTTTCCCCTCCACCACACAAGATACCGGCATAAATGATTATACGGTATAACCCAGGTAATATAAATTTATCAAACGCATGTTGACAAAGCACCGTTGAATAATGACTATCATATTTCTCCGTATCTCCTCTCATGATTGCCGAAGGGGATAAAGAATAGGACATTTTGCTTTATATGCTGAGCTGAGCGAGCGAAGCGCTTTATTCCATATAGCGATAATTTTAATGAATATTTATAACTTTATTACGCTTGCATTTGCTTTAAGTCTTGATGGAAACTGTGTTGCGGAATGTGATTTGAAGATGGGTGAAGGTTATGAAATACACTTTCGTACACCTGAGGGGCAATGCTCGTATTTTTAATTTTAAGACCTTTATACAAAAATAGCAGAGTGGCTCATATAAGAACGCGAACTCTCTTACTTAAAAAACGTTCAAATTCAAGCCGCAATCTCATCTCAAACTGTCAAAAAATACAATCAATTTTCATACAATAGTGACTAGTTTTTTACATTGATTGTCGCTGAGATCAGATTACGACTTCAATTTGACCGTTTTTTAAGTAAGAGGGTTGGCCTACTGATACTAGCCACTCTGATATTTTTGTGTAAAGTTCTGTGAGTTTCTAGAAGTTCGTGAATTCAAAATTGGAACAAAGATGGCGCTAAAATGATGGCCTGTATGTTGGCTTCAAACTGTTTAAAGACTTTTTATGACTTATTATTATAATAAGTCATAAAAATCAATTGAAGTTTTAAACCTTTATAGATACCTACGTGTAAATTTGCATGGTAAATTCGGGAGTGTTCTAAATGAAAAAAGTGGAAAAAACCTTTGTATAAGATCGTTCGTTTGAATTCAAGTTCTCTTTCTTCCTTGCGCTAAGAATAGGAAAATAACAAGTTGCACCTACTTTGAATAAAACTGTATTAAGATCATATTTTCCCATTCTTAACAGTTCCGCTTACTACTTTCTCTTTGAAAGCTGAAACTCGACATGGAAATTAGATGTGTTTTTCTATTGCTCCACCTATATGTGAAATATTGGTGAAAATTACAGATTTTAATGACGGCCCTATTTAATTTTTTTTTCATTTGCAAAAACCTCTACCTCCAATATGTACCTACATCAAAGAGACTAAAGTTCCAAATAATAAAATTCGTTTACTCCATACAAACTTTACTCTCTCAATCACGACGAGCGCCATCTATCATCTCAACCTAACCGTAATCTACGGCGCACTGAATGATTATTTATAAGGTAATTACAAAAACACTCGCACGATATCTCAGTAACTGCTAATGTTATTTATGTGCGGATAAACGACTATGAAGAGTTTTTGCATATCGCCCCTCGTTCGGTTAAATTGAATGATAGCGAGGCATTCGCGGTATTTTTAGAACAAGATGGAAGATGGAAAGTGGAGGCGGGGATGACTGCGCTTTAGTTTGGCACGTATTTGTAAAGGTTTCCTAGAAGATCGGTGACCGCCGTATGCAGCCGTAATGTCCAAATACAGAGCGTTCTTTGACACCTTAATGTAAAATACTGAGGAAAATGACAGAATTTCATGACGACCGAAAATTATAGATTTAAAACGCGATGAAAACGCTATTTCATACAGTTTGAAGCCAACATACAGGCAATCGTTTTAGTGCCATCTTTGTTCCAAATTTGAATTCACGAACTTCCATAAACTCACAGACCTTTACACAAAAATAGCAGAGTGGCTCGTATCAGAATGCCAATTCTCTTACATAAAAAAATTTCAAACTCAAGTCGGAAAATCTAATCTCAGTCTCAAACTGTCAAAAATATAGTCATTTTTCATACAGTAGTGACTAGTTTTTGACATTGATTGTCGCCTGCATTTGACATTAAGGTGTCAAAATACGCAAGTTGTTGCACACAACAACTTACTAGAGTCTCATCGCAATCGTACGAGCCATTTTCTAGTTTTTGTGAGACTGACACATGCAATAGACTTGGTTATGGCCAGAGAAGGTATTAAAATGCATTACAACGCATACGCATGTCGGGCATTAGCTAGTAAATTAATAAAAATAAAAATCAAAGCGGCTGCTGCACCTATTTGGCTTATTTTTTTTTTTATGTGCTTACAATTGTCAGATCAAGGTTTGGATGAAATAAACATTTTGGAAAATCCACCTTGAAAGCCGTTTTGGATGCTATTTTTGTATGAGTGTGGTGGGCCATAAGACTTATCATCCAATTCCGTTCAGACGTTCCCTATGCCATGTGCCTTGAAATGGGTTTGGACAAAGGATATTTTTTACCCCGGTAGTAAATTCATTTGGGATGATTTCCGACCATCACGCGGGCAAATAAACCTATAAAACAAGAGATCGTATAAAACTAACCCAAATGATCTTTACATTACCCACACTCAAAATATTATGAGTTTTATAATAGGAAACCACTAAAATTTTCATCAATATTTTAACCCATGACACATAAAGTGTCGTCCTGAAACTTTATTATCGGTTTCCGCTAACCGATGTATCTGAACTTATTTTGCATGTTAGCCGAGATAGGGTGCAATGTGAAAGAAACTTATGAGTTATGTGACACCCCTATGAACACATACACGGAAGGCATGTTCTGTGGTGACTGTGACTATCTAGGGAAGATGGCATTATTGGAAACAGGTTATCATTTTGGTGATTGTAGATAGAAGGTTGATTTTCCACGTGCTTGTTTTCATTCAGGCTCATGAAACTCCTGATCAGGAAAGCTTTGGTTTCCCAAGACTGTGGTGGCCACATTGATGCTGCCTCCAACAGCCTTCTAAATTGGGTCTGACCTCATCGTTTTCCTTCCACCCGGCCCAGTATCATAAGCCTTTCCAGACCAAGCTTAGGTGAACGCATAATATGTCCGAAAAAGCTGAGGGCACGTTCCTGGCATATTGTAGATAGCCGCTTGGTGTTATAGATAGCCGCTTGGTGTTGTAGATAGCAGCTTCGTGTTCCAAATAGCCGCATCGTGTTGTAGATACCCGCTTGGTGTTGGTTCCGCAGTAGCGGCCGTCATGAAAATCATGGAACCTGCACCCTAATTGCGAAACAAACTATTAATCACAATCTAATTCATTTTGAAGGATATTGCTAATCCATTGCTTCCTATGTTCGAAAAATTTGTCAGCTCGACAACTTAAATAACGCAATGAATGATGATGAACCGTCAAAATGAAAGCGATTGCGACTAAATAGTATGTTGCGCAATTACCCCGCTGGTTTGAATTTACGGTGTCCAAAGAACTTCTAGGGAAGCACCATTTTACGTAAAAATTACGTTTAAGACACGTCATTCGATGGTAATTTGATTGGCGGTTTTTATTTCGGTCAACCAGTCACAACAGCGAGTGGCATTTCGCAATAGATTTACCTACTGATATTCGAAGATTTGATCAGGCTTTCAGAAACAGGGGATGATTACACAATAATCATGTAACTCGTATTTCGCCGCTGGATGGAAGGGGCGCGTCTTGCTCTCCCACCCCTTGGACAACCTTGACCGACATATTTGATGTATTTGTTATACGTAGATATTGTGCTGTAATATCGTCATTTAATTTTAGATTGCTAGTTAGAACATATCGATAAGTTGTACAAACATTAATGATGAATGATTATAACCAATGTCAAAAAAAAAATGATAATAAATAATAAGTATTTTTGTGGTGTTAAGGAAAAGCAGTAAAGGCATTACTCACAAAAAGGTGCAGTGTTTTCCTAAAACTACCATAAAATGTAATGTTTTACTCAATACACGCAATAACTCGTGTTATCATAATAACAGTTTGACACTAAACGTCTCTCAGGGAACTGTATCCAGTCTTAAAGAAAATCATATTCATAGAGACTATAAATTCTCAGCCAACTCGCGCACCTCTTTAACCATATCTGTATTATTTTAATATACGTAAACCGAGTAATACATCTGTCTCTCTCGAGCTTGAGCGTATGTGGGTTGGTGTTGTCTCTCTCTGTTTTCGGAGGATATCTTAATAAGATTCATGAAAGGACGCCATATTTTATATCCAACTCTGTCCTCTATCTTCTTATATTATCCGGGCAGAAGAGAGCTCGTGAAATATGTGCCTGCTTGGGAATTTCCAATCTTTCAATAACACCTTTGTGGGAAAGTTCGAGTGTTTCGGAAGTTGTGAGATAAAAGCTTTGTGCAGCTCAAGTTGACGTTTTAATTACGAGTTGCCTTTAGTTGTTAGGGTGGTAGTTGCAATTTTTTATGTTGATGATTATTTCAGTTTTGTAAAAGCAGTTTGTAGTTTTTTGTCATGTAAATTAATGAGGCTGTATTTTATGTAAAGCAAGCACACCGATGGTCGATAGATGAGACCTATTTCCCTCATTGTTGCTTATCATGATACATTAAATTATATCTGGAGTTCGTAATGGCCAGACAAAAAAAATCAGTAGTTTAAAACTAAAAAAAAACATGAATAAAGTTTTCCAAATGGAAAAACTTCTAAAAAAACCTTGAATAAAATCCAACACGTAATCAATATACAAGTAGTTTATGTAGCTTAAAAGTTTTCGTTCTACGGCATGCGGCGTTACACCGGGATATTAAATAAAGTTATACCCATAAATATTTCTTCAGTTAACTCGGTAACAAGGTAAAAAGCTGCTGCATCATTATACAGCGGATGGATTTATTAAAAAGAGGTAGAACAGCTCACATTTATCATTTTGACACTGGCCGTACTGTTTGTTTTACAGAAGAAAAAAATAATCATTGGTAGTATTTTGAAAAAGGAATGGTTGGTTCTCGACACTTACTGCATTAGTTCTTTTGATATCTCAAATCGACATGAAACGGCCATAATTATCTCGGGGAAATAAACTTTTGATTTGGGTCAAGGGTTGTGAAGGACAGATCTAACACCTGAAACTATTTGTATTCAACCCTAAAATATTACGTATGTGGATGATATACTTGTAAAATAATGACTTTTTCATTATAATCCACGATTAACATTGTAAAGTATTCTTATTACCATTGAATTATCGTTACATATTTTTCTTCCTATGAAGTAATTCAAAAGAGCTGCTAATCAGCAGGTTAAACTTACATGAAATGTCTGAAATTACTTAATATTCAGAAAAAATACCTTATATTTTATAAGCATATTTCGAAACACTAGACGTACCATGCAAACTTTTTTCATAGACACAAACGTAAGCTTATTTCTGGGGGGCGGCAATATAATACCTTTGCTCGTAAATCTTAACTTTAAGTGAAGCCGGGAGGGGGGATTAAAGATCAGTAATCTTAGGTACAGATGAGTTATGGCCGCACCGCGATCCTCTTTATTGTGACTTTAAGAAACTAAGAGGAGATTTTGTTAAACGTTTGAAATTAATTTAGATAATGATTAATGGGATCTTCGGCCTCCCTTAGAGAATGTATTTGCATAATTGAACGGTGCGTAGTTGTGTTAGTTTTGCGGTCTCTTGTGGTCGATGTTCTATTGTTATTTGTTTGTTTTATTAGTGGTTTTAGTTACCTATTGGTGAGATGTAAAGTTGGTGGGACAGTTTGTAACTTGAAAATCATTACGGGATTTAAAAGGTGAACAGTGTTACGATTGTGTCTCATTATTATGAACTTTGCAAGATTAAAATGGCGTTGTAACAGCAGCATGAATATTTTTGACATACAGATACTGTTTTGGGACTGAGCGGGATGAGCAATTGACATGTACAGTTATGAAAGAAGAACGAAGATTTTCACTCATTGAACCTCGGAAACGGGTAGTTTAATGACCAGCATGAGGCCTTACCAATTTATCAAAATCCTAATCATTATATTTATAATTTGCTGTTCAAAAAAAGCATTAACACTCAGAGAAGTTTATAATTTTCCCACCAATTTCTTAATCTAAGTCACCCGAGCCGCGAAATTACTCGCCATCCCTTTATCAGCCAATCAACGTAAAGACAAACGGGCTTATTCATAAATCTCGATGGCGCGGGCGCATTATTCGCGGAAGGTGAAACAACAAACATTACAGACATAAATCTGCGACGTATCGCGGTTGCGAGTTATAACTGTGAAATACGGGTGGAAAGTATGGTCAACAAGTATTTGAATTATTGACATTTTAACTTTAATTGAAACGATTTGACATTACTTTGTTTTTTTAAAATTACAATGTCTTTTAAATTTGTTTACGTTAAACACGATTTGATTGCCCATGACGGTAGAACATGGAGCACTATTAAAAAAAGAAACCATCTATGTACTAATTACCCATGTTTGCAAACGAATAAATGATTTAATGATTAACAAATAGTTGGGTCGATCTCCAAAAATCGTTAAATTTTAATTTGATTTTAGTATTTAAACTGACAAACATTAAAAACGTAGAAAGAACTTAGATACAGCTACATCTGGCCAGTGAAGCTAAAAGCGATCAGCACATCTAAACTACTACTAATGATGACACTGACAGCTCTTGAACTCAGTTTCAAAGTGATAATCGCGTTCAGCTTCATTGGTTAAATTTGCCTTAATGGCGAATTTAGCAAGATGTAGCTGTACCTAATTTATTTCTACTATCAGTTAATAACAAAATAATGAAAATACTGCGTCTTGATTATGACATGTTATAAACTAATTTCGGAAGCTTTCGATTACTAACTGAGTAAGTAGCATGTAAATAAAAAATTGAAATAAAAGTTTTTAAAAGCGTCACCAGTTAAAGTTTTTTATACTGTGAATAATCAAGTTATGTTCTTTTTGTAGCCTAAGTGAAACATGTGAAAAAGACATCCAAGTCCTTAAAATATTCGTACGGTTTGTTGGAAAATTGCAAGTCATGTTCAAAATGATTGTGGTCCTTGGTAACGAAATGACGTCACAAATTAAACATCTGTGTGTCCCCTCCGTTATCTGAGACCGTCGCGCCATAAGACAATAGTAACGCAATAATAAAAATGTTGAATAGCCCCCGTAATGATATTGTTACTGCCCGTAATGCATTGTGCGATAACGGATAAACTGTACCCAGTAGACGAATATACTGGGACGGTGAGTTAGGGCGGAGTTAGGACTTTATCTAGGAGGAATAGTGTTTAAGATTTTTGTATGGGTTCGAGTTGTAGCAAGGTTATCAACAACCAGTCTTGGGGTGTCGTGTTACTTCCTTTATTTCTATAGTTCTAATTACCAAAATAAAAATACACTTACTTCGATCGAAGGTCAAGCTACACTTGTCGCGGTCGGTACGTGGATGGGTGACCATCCATTACAATCATATCGAGACCTCTCCGTGCCTCGGAAAGCACGTTATGCCATTGGTCGCGGCTGTCATCCGTACATCTTTGACAATCGTTACGGGTAGTCAGAAGCCCGAAAGTCTAACGACCAGTCTGACGACTAGTCTGACGACTAGTCTGACGACCAGTCTGACGACCAGTGTGACGACCAGTCTGACGAACAGTCTGACGACCAGTCTGACGACCAGTCGTACTCTAAACTTTGTCAACTGGGTTGTGGAGATCAGGCAGTTGCTCCATGTTAAAAACTGGTATTCCGCAGCATCTAGTTAGGCTGGAAACCAACCACAACGTTGTTGGTAAAAGTCTACACTGAAAAGGATAGAAGTTGTAGTACGGTTATGTAAGAAAAACGTCGATCGATTTTCTTGTAATTTCTCTCTTGTACTGCCTTACGAAATCATTTACTTACCAACTTTTCTCACCTGCCCGTTTTCCTTTTCAATTTGCCTCAATATCCGCGCAACGAAACAATATAAAAAGCTCACAACAAACTTCTAACCATGTTCTTATTTATGGCACAACATCAAGATTTTCTTTCAAATTTCCCCGAAGTAAACACGTATATTTCTCCGTTTATTATCCAGCGTCGACCTCCTTACTTATCTTACCGAGTATATTGTTAAAAACATGATGACTTAGGAACTGAAAGTCCTATTAAGTAGCGTCTCTATTCATGTGGTAACACGGGCGAGGAAGGGGGTTGCGCGCGGAGTGGCGGGGGGATGTGGAATAAATACAAATAAAGAAGTGAGTTGTTTAAAAAGCGGGTATTCTGCGCCAGATAAGGGTGCGTTTCCGTCGTCTCCCCCGGCGGCCGCTCGGCGGAATTATTTCAGCGGTTCGACGAAACCCGATGTCGTGTCGCTGTCGCATTCAACACTCTATCTTTAAAAATGTCTAGTGATGTACTCGAGGTTTTTAATCTGTCGATTGTCCTCTTGGGGGTTTTGGAAAATTATTTGATTTGGTACTTAAATATTTCTTAAAAATATCAATCGATTGGTTTGCAATGTTAAGTTTACCTGTAATTAGAAATGACTCATTTATCAATCAGCTCAGACTGAACTTGAGTTGAACTAAGTATCGCTAACATCGTTCTAGAAATATCAAGAGAAAACCAAAATCATTGTATCAAAAGATTTCACATTTTCTACAGTCTATGGTGTTTCAGATGAGTGTTACTGCCATCTGAATATTAACACGATGCGAAAATTGTCTCAGTGTATACAGACCCCCCTCGGGCTATTAAAATAGAAAAAAAAACTAAAAATTTATCTACGAGTGAAACCTCAAGTTCTTCCAACCCCTGATAAATATGACCTCTGTAATAAAACTCATCGATACTACATTTCGCGTCACTTCCCCATCACTAGTGACAGATCTGGAAAGAGCCACCGTGTCAGATGGCCGCTGTTTCTTAATTTCCTCTCGCCAAGATAAGATTGGCTTTTAGCTTTTTATTGAATTTTCTATGTTAGACGTAGCACTTTACAACTTGCTCTTATTCAGAGATAATAAAGAAGCTGATATCAATTTAATTACGGAGCCATCAAATGATACAGACTTTGTTTAAAAGTAATTGTTTAGTAGAGAAAAGAGATTGGTATAGAGGCTATTGGAGTTAGTTTAAAAAAAAAACCTACTAAACCTACTATACAAAGTGTTACTACGGTAACACCTATCCCTATATAATTATTGCCAATAAGACTCAAACTAAATCGACAGTGTTTTGTATCTTAGGGTTTAATCAAATTCCCATAGTGCTATTGCTATGATTAATTCTAATTACCGAAATAGTTATATACTTAGTTTGCTCGTGGCTAAATAACATCCGCTCGGGTACTTGGATGGGTGACCATCCATTACATATCGAACCCCTCAGTGCATCGGAATGCACGTTAAGCCGTTGGTCGCGGCTGTCATTGTCAGATCTTTGACAGTCGTTACGGGTCGTCAGAAGCCCTTATGTCTGACAAACAGTCTTACTGTTTACTTTGTCAACTGGGTTGTAGAGGGCAGAGAGGCAGTCGCTGCATGAAAAATACAGGTATTTAGCTGCATCCGATGGTAAGCCCGATTAGGCTGTAAGCCGACCTCAACGTATTTGAGAAAATGCTAGGCAGATTGATTTTGACTAGAGATGGGCCGACTATGGTATTTGCCGACTAGCCGACTAATCGGTTTTAAAATTGCCAACTACTCGGCAAAACCGATCATTCTAATACTCGGCTTTCCCGACTAGTCGGCGACTAGTCGACCCATCTCTAATTTTGACCTTTATACTTACCTACTTAGTGGCGATTTCTGCAATGTTACTGAACGCGTTCAGGACATCTAAAACGCGTTCAAGAGCCGTCAGTGCCAATATTCTATAGAAAATAATGATACTGACAGCTCTTAAACGGAGCTTTTGTGATGATCGCGTTCAGTTTAGTTGGTGAAATCCACCCTTAGTACACTAAGTAATCATATGGGTAGGTCTTTTAAATACCACGTTACGATGAATATTGTCTAACTGCAAGCATCAATAAAAAAAATTAAATTTGTACCAGACACATAAAATATGACTCATTCAACTTACCAAAAAAAAAAACATTTGTTTCACTCGCGACGTTTCGTTGTACATTCGCATGTAAAGATACTGCATACATTTGCGCCTGCACGTCTTATCTGTCGCATAAACCGCGCATTAGCTACCGCTGCACATTTCCGCTTACCACATCTCGTATTTTATTCGTTCACTTTCCTTTGTAAGTATGTTATAAAAATACTCGAAGGGAGATAAAGATACGACTTGCAAGGTTTCACTTCATTGTAATGACGTTGTTAGAAAAGGTTGATGAGTAAAATGTGTGCGACTAATCGCTTCTTTGATGTCTGATCTTATACTATTTTTTCGATACGACTTGCAAGGTTTCACTTCATTGTAATGACGTTGTTAGAAAAGGTTGATGAGTAAAATGTGTGCGACTAATCGCTTCTTTGATGTCTGATCTTATACTATTTTTTCATGATTATTTTTATTTCTCATAACTCTCGTTCCTTGGCAACGTGGCATACTAATGTGCATCATTAGTATGCCACGTTGCCACGGAAGGAACGAGAGTCTGCTGCGGTTAGTCTTATTGTAGGAAATTATTCAGAAGTTGAAAGAATTCCCAGAATTCTCAGAATAGTCAACTCTTCCGACTTACTCAAGAATATTGTTTTGAAGCATACGATGTAGAATCAGCCTATAATGTTCCCACTGCTGGGACACAAGACTCCTCTCAGTGAGAGGGTGTAATCCACCACGTAATCCACCACGCGGGCCCATTGCGGGTTGGTAGGTGTCACATGTCTTCGAATTTTTGGTTCTAGGACATGCCAGTTTCCACACAAGAGCAGTGGTGTTGAATTAATTTACAAAAAGCAAAGTACCTGTCTAGGTTCGAATCTACGACATTCAACTCGTAAGCCGCAGCCGTTACCACTGGACCACCACTGCTCCTTATTTTGAAGAAGAATTATTTTTCAAAATAATATTTGTTTACCATGAAGACCCAAATAAATTAGCTAGAAGGCAAGGCTAACACTACAGTAACTAATCTCTACAGTTACTTCGGCAGAACAAAAAGGGCAGTTGTTTTTTTTGGGAATGGCATCTCGCAGGTCATCCTATGAGGTTGTCGTCTGCTTAAACGGACTTGCCTGTGGTTGCCCTAATAAATTAAGGCCTCCAGCCAGGACTTAAACTTAAATACTAACTAAAACTAAGCGACAACGCTAAGGGCACCCCCTGTGGGGTACGGACCTCGGCTCAGGGCGTCACTGGAAGGGGGCAGCAAGGGACTAGCTGGATCAGGATTTATTTGATTTTGGGAAGAATTTAAAGCTACAGGCTCAGCGGCGCGGGCTGGCTCGAGCAAGGGTCGGGAGGTTCGTGTGTTTGGGCGTCGCGGCGGGCCTCGGCGGCGAGGACGGTAGGACGGCGATCGGGTTTTGGGCTTATGTAGTGTGCTGGTGGCCTTACTACTCTCCTGGAGGAGGGTAGTGGCGTCGTCGGGGGCGATTAAAGTATGCCATAGTCGGCGAATACTGCTAATGCGGGAGGGAGTGTAGCGGGCGGCCGCTGAGATCAAGGGGTTGGAGTGTTTGATGCCACAGTCAAAGAAACGCTTCGATAAGCGTTTCATGAACTGGTTTTTGGTAGGCATTTTAAGGTCGATGTGGAGATTTATATTGCGGACATAGAAGGGGGCACCCGTGACCTTTCTGAGGAAACGGTTCTGGAGGGTCTGCATCTTATGGAGATGACGTGGGTGAGCGTGCGCAAATACAACGCAGGCATAGGTCATGATGGGACGGATGACTGCGGTGTAGATGCGCAGCTTGCATTTAAGTGACAGTTTACTACGGGCTGTCAGTACAAAGTTGAGCCTGCTAAGAGCGAAGGAGGTGCGCGCGCGAACCTCCTTAAATGAGCCTTAAAGGTAAGGTTTTCATCGAGGATCACGCCTAGGTATTTGGCTTGCTTCTCCCAGGGGATCGGCTTACCGTACATAGTGATCGGGCTGGGAAGTGGGGGAGGGAGTCGACGACGTCTCGAGAAGAGAACCGCCTGACTCTTATCGGGGTTGACCTCGATTCTCCATTTCCGGAACCAAGCGCCTAAGACGTTTGCGGAGGTTTGGAGAGTACGAGCTATAGCATTGGGATAATGACCGGTATAGTAAACGGCAGTGTCGTCGGCGAAGAGAGCCAACTGAGCCTTTTTACTCTGTGGGATATCGCTGGTGAACAGCGTGAAAACTAGAGGAGATATGACGGAACCCTGAGGGACACCGGCGCGAATAGGGTGAGGGGACGAGAGTGCACCCTCGATGCGATAGCGGAAGGTGCGATTCGACAAAAAGTCTCGTAAGATGAGCACGAGACGATCTGGCACTCCTAGTTGGTTAAGCTTGTATAACAAGCCGTTGTGCCAGACTTTGTCGAAGGCTTTCGCTATGTCGAAGAATAGCAAACCCGTCGTCGCGTTACGCTGCTTTCCGGCGCACAAGTGCTCTACGATACGGTGGACCTGGTGGATACTACGGAGGAGCGCAATTTCCTCTGAAGGTGCCAGAAGGCTTGGTGAGTGGGCTCGAGTTCACTGAGCATCTTGTTCCAACCCTCTGAGCGAACCTCCCCTATGCGTTTCTTTACAGCACGCTGTAAATGGCGCATGTGAGCTTTGTTCGCGTCACAAGGGAAGGATTCGTAGGCACGAATAGCCGCATTCTTCTCGGTTATCAAGTCACGTACGTCAGTAGGTAGTTTCCAGCGATGGTCTTCCATCACCGGAACTTCCCGTGAACAATCCGTCAAAACGGATTGAACGTGCTCAGTAAACGAGTCGATTGCGGCCGTCGTGTCGGCGACTGACACTACGTGATCGGGGATGGTGTCCAATTGAGGCGACGTGGTGGATTTCAGTCTTTCACTTACTTTCCTCCAGTCGGTTATCATCTGGGTCTGAGGGGGGACAAAAAGGGCAGCTCAGCAGTGAACATTATAAAGCCGTATCACGATGAAAACAGTCCGTGTAATACAAAGTGCAAAAATATCAATTAAATGAATGTCCTTCATCATTATCGTTAAAATTAAAAGAGAATAAAACAAAAACAAATGCAACGGAAACAGCACTCCGTTAAGTTTCAACAAAACGAATTAAAATCGTGAAAAACTCTCGCGAAAATATTACTTATCTGTGCAAATGTCTCGACGGACGACAGATTCTTTTAAATGAACTGCAGTAATCACAAGAAAGCTGTATTGTGTAAAAACAACTGAGGGTAAGGGGGAGTGATTCTGAGGGACACTTGTACATAAATTTTATGTTACAAAAAATCATGTGACAATAAGCAATTGTTTTCAAAATGTTTTCATAAAATACATACTATCCATGTTAAAATGAAGTTTGACGGAAATGGACAAAACAGTTCGATAGTTAAAATAGGCTTATTAAGCGAATGGCTTCATTATGAATATTACGGTAAAAGGTTTAGGTAATATTTGAAGAAAATTATCAAAAGAAATACCTTCATTGTCAGTAGATATCTAATCCACGCAAGTCCTTAACCCAATAAAAACCTAATGTGAATATTGCCAACCACTTATTTTAAAAACACAGGTAAGCGCAGCAACGCAGAATTGCCCCACAACCGCGCCACAATTGTCACTTAAACAATCACTTCACTGTCACGAAACGAACTTGTATTTTTAAGAGCTAATTTCCTGATTTCGTCACTAGGGGGCGCTCCATCTCCCATTTAATGTTGCAGTTACGGTTGCTAACCAAAACGGTTGATTAGGTCGACCGTTTGACGCTTAGCTGTCCCTAAGGGATGTAATTAAACAATTTTGATGAGTTCTCGTTAAAAATTAACTTGTTTTGTCTCGCGCTGTAAACGGAGGGTGGGTGATGATAGGTCTTGTGTTCGGTGCGGAACGTTTTAAGGAATAACAATTAAAAACACTATTAAAATAAAACACTCTGTTATTGCTATTGTTTTTCGTTGAGGTTTCTGCCCATCATCATTTCGGACAGCAAGCTTAGTGATCAATGCTTATGCCTTGTATGAGTAGAGAACTGCCCTGCCGTGGTTCATTAAAATGCTGGTATTATTATTATTGAGCTTACTGTTACAGTTTTCCCAAAGTATATGTGTATTTTATTATCCAGTACACTTTAAGAGTCCGTTGGCTACTAAGTTTTTGAAAAGCTATTCTTTTTATATACATAGAGGGTGGCAGGGCCATTGACGAGCAGTTCAGCTCAAGATTCCAGACCCTCTCAACCTAGCGTAGAAATTCTTCGTCGTTAAAATCTGCTGTTTCATAGAAAAGTGCAACCTACCCGGTCAAAATGTACTGAACAGCTTTTTTTTTACGGACGAAAAATTTAAATGCTCTGTTCAGAATCATGTAATGAATCCAAGGTCACTGCGAACCTGTGTACCTTTTAACCGCAGTGTTGACACGAAAGAGTAAGAGCATAAACAAGTAGTTTTCCTAAAATATCTAAATAATTTCATCCAAAAGCCAACAGAAATCCTTTCATTACTGAGATTTCAGGTCTCCACCACAAAGATCTTCTTGACATTACTCTCATCTATTGTTGGCAGTAATACCGCGCTTGTGCCGTCGCAGGCTCGGCAGAACAGTAAACAGTTAAACCAGACGCAGACATAGCGTGGGATCTTTTCACCTGAGGACGCGGTAAACGTGGCGCGGGCGAAATTAACTGTATGTTGTGAGAGATGTTGATACCCAAAAAATAGGAGCGTTTTGTTTTAAAACTGAACTCATTTAAAACTTAACATACACTCCAATTGTTTAGATACTTTTAAGCTCTTAAAAAATCTCAACGTTTCCATATTTCTGTGTTTCAATAAACAGTAGTATTCTTATTTATTTATTTTTTTGTGTCAACAGCGTAATAAGATTTTCTTACATTGCTTTGGCAATTATGGGTGGTCAGGTTAATTGCTACTTTATTTTTCTTAATACATGCTTCTTGTTCTTCGCATCCTTATTTATTTTACCTTTTGTTTTGCAACAGACAAGACGAAACTAACAGAAAAATACGTACATAGGTTCTGCTTATTTCTACAGACATCTGTTCCAGCATACATTAGGGAATCATTAAAATACCGGCCAAGTACGCGTCGGATCAAGCATAATGAAGGGATCCGTAGTTGGTTTAATTTATCCTAAGAACAAACTTAACATAGTAGTGGGCAAACAGGTTCTCCCATACAGTCCAACTGCAAATGTAAGTTGGTCGACTATTACTCGTTAACTTGTAAAGCCTACTTAGCTGTGTTAGTCTTTCTTTTCACATTTTTGAACTAACTTTCTAACGACGCCATGGGATAGACCAGAAAAAAACAACTTTACGTGTAGGCGAGGTTCCCTTTTTTTTTCAAGATTTTATTTTACCACTTTGGCGGCTTGACTTATACATATATCAGTGCCAAGTAACAGATTTCTAGTACTAAGAGTCTCTGAGCTAAGTCAGTGACAGACCGACGGATGGCCGGATGACGGACATGGTGAAACTTTAAGGGTTTCTTGTTGACTATGGAACCCCAAAAAACAACTCAATAGAAGAATGTCAATAACATATTATTCATGTTATGAACATATTTTCGTCTCTCAGAACTCGTGTATAAAATAAAATCATACAAGAATAACTTACATTGTCGGTATCATCAGCTCCACATACTTCCCTATCGTTGCGCTGCACAAGTGCGATTTAGCTAGATGTCAGGGCGGGCGACGTTACTCATGCGTTAATTTTGCGCGACAAATTAATTCGAGCACAGATTTAGCAAGAATAAAATGTTGCTTGTTTTGTGGCTCCAACATAGGAATGTGTATAACGTAATGCAATTGTGTTTTAAACTATTTTAATGCTTGTTTTTAATTGGACATTGTGTTACTTTGGATTAGTGGCTTTTCTTTTTTTTGTACGGCAAATGGGTGAAATTAAATATATTTATAATATCTATAGTATTCTTTTATTTAATCTTCCTATGGGTATGAGGAAGATGCTGGATGTGTCAAGCTGAAGTCAGGGCGCTATGGCGCTCATTAGGGCAGGCCTATGCCCAGCAGTGGATTTGAAGAGATATGAGGTACAGGGTGTAAAGTTCACTCATACTCTTGGAAAAGGGAGGATCCTTCGACCAGATCGATGTCGTATCTGGTGGGCAACTGCCCGATGATTGTTGTCGGGAAGTTGTATATATGCTATCTGCGCGGTAAACTCTGCTTGCGCGATGCAGGATTGATGCGTTTGTTCGCATGTGGTGGTGTAGATGCCGCCACAGATTAATATAGGCTGATGATGATGATGATGATGGGTTTGAGAAGAGGATTTTGCCCTACAGTGGGTCGATTATAGATACTTGACATACTAGAATAAAAAAAAAAAAAGTTATAGTATGCTTACATAATGTTATTTTCCCGAATTCGTAAGGTCCACTGATTAGTCATTTTAGACTATTGAAGAAAGCTAATATGAGTTAAGCTTTTAAATACAATGCTTACAAACAGACTACGTACTCATCATAAAATAAAAACAACAAATCGTAGACGGTCTACGGCGTAGGCGGCGTAGCTGCGTAGGCCGCGTTCCTCTTAAAAGCTACGTTTTCTTGTAGCTCTGAGAATTGAGATGAAAAAGAAAATATTAAAAAAGGTTTTTTGTAAATAAGAGTTTCATTGATAATTAATGAATGAGTATGATACACTATTTACTTCTACATTGTTAGAAAATAATGATAAGCTAAGTATTATTAGGTATTTCTTTACGTATCAAGTTGCCGTTTTACAATACTGGCCAATTGAAACGTTATTTATGTATAGCTTGCAATAAATTCTAAATTCAAATGAATTTTATTAAAAAAATATGGAATTCTATTTTCAAATTCAGTCTTTTGTTTATTGGTTAGTGTTATGTTTTCACTACTTTGTGTCTTTTTCATCATTAAGGACACGATAAAAATACGAGTAATTATGGAATACGAAGTCCGTCACGGTAGCAATGCCGCACAAACGGCTCGCAACATTAATTACGTGTCCGGAGTGATTACTACAATTTGTTTTGTTTGTATGTTTGGCATCTCGCAGGTCAACCTATGCGGTTGTCGTCTGCTTAAGCGGACTTGCCTGTGGATTCCCTAATAAATTAAGGCCTCCAGCCAGGACTTAAACTTATATACCCCCTGTGGGGTACGAACCTCGGCTTAGGGCGTCGCTGGAAGAGGGCAGCAAATGACTAGCTGGATCAGGATTGGTATTATTTATGGACGAATTTAAAGCTACAGGCTCAGCGGCGCGGGCTGGCTCGAGCAAGGGTCGGGAGGGGCGTCGATTTGGGCGTCGCGGCGGGCCTCGGCGGCGAGGGCGGTAGGACGGCGATCGGGTTTTGGGCTTTTGTAGCGTGCTAGTGGCCTTACTACTCTCCTGGAGGAGGGTAGTGACGTCGTCGGGGTCGATTAAAGTATACCTTGGTCGGCGAATACTGCTAATGCGAGAGGGAGTGTAGCGGGCGGCCGCTGTAATCAGGGGGTTAGAATGTTTGATGCCGCAGTCGAAGAAACGCTTTGATAAGCGTTTCATGAACTGTTTTATGGTTGGCATTTTGAGGTCGACGTGAAGATCGATATTACGGACATAGAAGGGGGCACCCGTGACCCTTCTGAGGAAACGGTTTTGGAGGGTCTGCATCTTATGGAGATGACGTGGGTGAGCGTGCGCAAATACAACGCAGGCATAGGTCATGATGGGACGGATGACTGCGGTATAGATGCGGAGCTTGCATTTAAGGGACAGTTTACTACGGGCTGTCAGTACGAATTGCAGCCTGCTAAGAGCGAAGGAGGCGCGCGCGCGAACCGCCTTAATATGAGCCTTAAAGGTAAGGTTCTCATCGAGGATCACGCCTAGGTATTTGGCTTGCTTCTCCCAAGGGATTGGCTTGCCGTACATAGTGATCGGGCTGGGAAGTGGGGGAGGGAGTCGACGACGTCTCGAGAAGAGAACCGCCTGACTCTTATCGGGGTTGACCTCGATTCTCCATTTCCGGAACCAAGCGCCTAAGACGTTTGCGGAGGTTTGGAGAGTACGAGCTATAGCGTTGGGACAGTGACCGGTATAGTAAACGGCAGTGTCGTCGGCGAAGAGAGCCAACTGAGCCTTTTTACTTTTTGGGATGTCGCTAGTGAACAGCGTGAAGGCGAGAGGAGATAGTACGGAACCCTGAGGGACACCTGCGCGAATAGGATGAGGGGACGAGAGTGCTCCCTCGACGCGATAGCGAAAGGTCCGGTTCGACAAAAAGTCTCGTAAGATGAGCACGAGACGATCTGGCACTCCTAGTTGGTAGAGCTTGTATATCAAGCCATTGTGCCAGACTTTGTCGAAGGCTTTCGCTATGTCGAAGAATAGCATACCCGTCGTCGCGTTACGCTGCAGACCAGCGCATAAGTGCTCTACGATACGGTGGACCTGTTGGGTGCCCGAGTGTTGGCTACGGAATCCAAACTGCTCGTTGGGTATGAGGCTCTTTGCTTCGGCGTAGTCTTTGAGACGCTTATAAATAAGCCTCTCGTAGATTTTGCCGAGGACATTGAGTAAGCTAATAGGGCGGTAGCTGGAGGGCTCAGACTTTGGCTTGCCTGGCTTTGGGATACCGATGACGGTGGCTTCTTTCCATGATTGTGGGAAGATGTTGTTGCTCAAGGCGCCATTGAATATGGCGGTCATAAGCATTATTAGCGGGGCAGGAAGGAGTTTGTATACCTTATTGGTAATACCATCCGAACCGGGGGCCTTACGAGCGTGGAGCCCTTTAATGATGTCGTGCACTTCGTCTGGAGTGACGGGAGGCAGAGGATCATCAGGGTCTTCGACGGGAGGGAGGGAGGCTCTTCGTTCGACTTCAGCGTCGACCTTGTTCAGGTGAGCTTGGTCTACTGGTTGGGAGCTGGGAGAACATTGGGACTCTAGGCTGTCGGCAAGACATTCAGCCTTATCGGGACTGTCGAAAGCGACACTATTGTCGGGGCGGATGAGAGGAGGCATAGAGACCTCTTCTGAGGAACGCAATTTCCTCTGTAATTGCCAGAAGGCTTGATGAGTGGGCTCGAGTTCGCTGAGCATCTTGTTCCAGCCCTCAGAGCGAACCTCCCCTATGCGTTTCTTTACAGCACGCTGTAAATGGCGCATGTGGGCTTTGTTCGCGTCACAAGGGAAGGAGTCGTAGGCACGGATGGCCGCGTTCTTCTCGGTTATCAGGTCACGTACGTCAGTAGGTAGTTTCCAGCGATGGTCTTCCATCACCGGAACTTCCCGTGAACAATCCGTCAATACGGATTGTACGTGCTCTGTAAACGAGTCGATTGCGGCCGTCGTGTCGGCGACTGACACTAAGTGATCGGGGATGGTGTCTAAGTGAGGCGACGTGGTGGATTTCAGTCTTTCGCTTACTTTCCTCCAGTCGGTTATCGTCTGGGTCTGAGGGGGGCGGTTGGGGTCGATCGGGCAGTGATTACTACAAACGAACGCACGGCTCTTTATGGGTAATCGCTCGTCCCCACTGCTCCTACGCGACAACTCTCGACCTCATACGGCACAACAGACGGTCTCTAAGCTACCAGAGCTAGGGTTGGAAGTTTTCCGTCATCCACTGTACCGACCAGACCTTGCGCTGACAGACTTCTACTTCTTCCAAAATTTGAATAACTTCTTGGCAGAGAAAAATTTTCATAATGCCTTTGAAGAGTTAGTTGGCTCCCCACTTTTTCAAGAAGGAAATTGAAAAAACACCACTGCGCTGGCAGAAATGCCTAGATAGCATGGGTGCATATTTTGATAGATAGAAATAAAAATTATGTATGTAAAAATGACCATTACATTCTATAGACTAAACGGTAACTTCATATGTTATAATTGAAAGACCTATTATAATTGAATTAGGTATAAAGTCGTGCAACAAACTATACGTACCAAAAAGTACCTTATTGAATTTGGTGTAATTCAGTTTCCATCGTTACATTTTACTGTGAACTAGTAAAAACAGGTAAAGAAAACTACAAGGTGTTATACAGTCATAAAAATAAAGGAGAATTTACATTCCGCCCGAATGTTATATTTCCCAGTACTACCTTGACCTATTATGTATTCTGTTGTACTACTGACTTTATGCGTACTGTTGGCTTGTTATAGAAACTTATACCATAAATCAAGAAATAATTTTATAAAACTCTCATCTATCTTTTGCTCATCAAAACAAATACACATTTTGATTCAATTTCATTTAAATTTTTAAACGCATTTAACAAAGCAACTGTCAACCTGATTACACCTCAATCTGACTCAACAGCGGATGAATTGAGATGGGTATCCACCCCAATGAATAAAAAATAAGCCGTGGCTCATCACAAAAAGCGGGGGAGTAAAAAAATAATATTATCCTGTGGAAATGAATTAAGCAACTCACAGATACTGTGGCTCTGGATACAGACTGGAGCGGATTGGAGGGTAGTGTGGAGACGGACTTTGAAAATAGAGTACTGGTCCTGACACAGGGATGGCAAAAAAACAAGTTGAATGAAGATTTCTGTGTATTTTTTACAAGTACGAGTATGGGTACAAATATTATGTCAAAGTGGTTATTTATTAAGATCATGTTTGTATTTTGGTTAATAATTTTTCCTTCCCAAATTTTAGAGTTCCGTACCTCAAAAGGAAAATACCCTTATAGGATCACTTCGTTGTCCGTCTGTCCTTTTTTTCAGGAACGCGGGGAGGTATCAAGTGGAAATTAATATAAAAAACGTAAGTCTACGGTTCCTTGGAGCTCTAAAAATAACGATTCTAAATCAACGCAAAAAAACGGCCATTTATGCGACAAAATTTGAAACTCGCAAACATCTAAAAACTAGTACCATAGATAGAATCATGAAATTTTGCATGAGGCAACAGCACAAGTAAAATAAAATGTAATCAAATCGTTAGTTTTAGTAAACAAATATATTTTTGTGATTACAAACTTACATTTGCATTTAGAGGATTGACCGTGACGTATATCGATGTATGGGAGAACATGTTTCTTGACTACAGTATTTAATTTGTCCTTGGGATGAATTCATCCCAACTAAGGAACCGTTCATTGTACACGCATTAGGTAGTGATAAAAATATATCAAGGGATAAATAATTTCCCGTGTAGGAGACATGCAAAATGAACACATCTTATAACAACAGAATTTCAGATTTCCATAAAATCTTAACGTAAAATAAAAGTACCAACGAGACACGAAACAACAATTTTCCATCTATTTGCCCTTAACTTTTAATTTATTTATTTATATAAATTACTAAGGTACGCTGTATAATACATTACAAAAAAACCGGCCATGTGCTAGTCGGACTCGCGCACCGAGGGTTCCGTACAAACCTGTAGGTATATAAGTAAAAGTTCACACGCGTTCATGAGGAAAGGGGTAGTCTGTTTAAAATTATTCAAAATATTTTTTTATGTGATGTCTCTATAAATTTACGGTTTTCGCAATTTTTTCTTTATCTGTGCTGTAGACGTTGCTTCGTACCAAATTTCAAGATTCTGAGTTCACGGGAAGTACCCTGTAGTTTTTGATGCCCTTGCGATTGCGTTGGCTTATAAGTTTCACAGCTCCAAGGGACGCGTTCCTGAGAAAAAGGGTCTTGACAGACAGACAGACGGACGGAAAACAATGTGATCCTATATAGGTTCCGGTTTTTCCTTTCGAGGTACGGAACCCTAAAAATACGTTTAACTCTACAAAACATACAATGGGCGGCCTTATCGCTTTCTGCAATCTCTTCCAGGCAATCTCTTCCTTGGAATGGGCAGTGATTGCGTGGACAAAAATTCAATCAATCTTCTAAAATTTCATACAAAATCCGTCTCCCTAGCACAGAGCGTTTGTCTCCGATCCTTGGCAGGGTAAGTAGGGAATAAAATTAACCGAGGATGATCGCTAATGAAAATAAATTGGCGGCGGGAGATTCCAGATTACACCGACCGCGACGCGCTAGTCCTTTACAAAAAACGGGATACGTACCGACTACGCGACTGAAGATCAAATTGGTTATTGTTTTAAGATCTCTGTGGTGTTAAAAGTTGTTATGTAAATGGGATAAATGGGTGAAAAGTGGTTTGTTCTTTAACTGATGATTGCGTAGTTAAGAAGAAAAAAGCGGTCATTCAGACAAACACAAAAAGAGGCTTAATTCTATACTCTTACATAATCAGCCTATTATGTTTCCACTGCTGGGACACAGGCCTCCTCTCTGTGAGAGAGAGTGGGCCGTAATACACCACGCGGGCCCAGTGCGGGTTGGTAGATGTCACATGTCTTCGAATTGTTGGTTCTAAGACATGCCGGTATCCTCACGATGTTTTCCTTCACCGTTTTGAGAGCAGTGGTAATGAAATAATTTACACAAAGTAAAGCGCCTGTCTGGGTTCGAACCTACGACCTTCAACTCGTAAGTCGCGGCCGTTACCACTGGGCCACCACTGCTCTCCTAAACTCTTATATCTGTACATATACACACAAACTATAATTACACATAAATAAAATTGTGTCTGTTTGTAATGTCAAAATAGCAGTTTTTACTAAATTATACGGTACTTTTAACATATTTGTTTGTGTCTCTCTGTCTGCCAGTTTGTTCCGGCCAATCTCCGAAACGGCTTGACCTATTTTGACGGGGCTTTCACTGCCAGATAGCTGATGTTATAAGGAGTAATAAAAGCTACTTTTTATTCCCATTGGATAATTTCCAACAGCTAGTTTATAATATGTTTTTTTTTATAGCTTGATCATATTATGATAACTGGTTACTGGTAGTCTGCAACATCCTACTGCTAGGGGACGGCAACCAATAATGAAGACAAATGAAGACCATTCAGCAATGGTCTTCATTAACTGCAACCAATCAGCATTGGTTTGCAATATTGTGAATTCTTGGAAAATACTTAAAGGGGATGAAACACCGAGCACTTTGTTGACTTCTTGGGGTAAATCTACTGATTAAATTTTATCGACGACAAGATGCAAAATGGCAGGATGATGAAATATTTTCTAAAAAAAAAAAAATATAAGTACTCTTTTTTTTTTACATAGACACCGTTTCATAAATTTATCAATAACAACAAGTATTAGCAAAGCCTGACAATAATACTTCACTTATAAATAAACATCTTCTAATATGGACGCGCAGATATAACATAGAGTGGTGGCTGCGAAAATGAGAGTAACATATCCGGGGGTGGTTCATCTTCTTAAGACGATGTAAGATCAGCCCTGAGTTATGGCTCCGGCAAATAGGGAGTTATTAAAGAAAGTGCGATTACGGTTTTCGTCAAAATAAGGAGATTAGTGGTAGTAAGAATCTTCACGCTGTTGTTACGTACTGGATAAGCAGACACAATAATTGGCTGATAAATAAACTTACAGCCCACTTGTCCAACCGTTATTATGTAGGTAAGTAAAACCCTAACGTTTTTAGGATCTATTTATTGCAAAAAAATTAAAAAAAATATTTTTCACTTCAAGATACAAACATTAGTGTAGCCCTGGCTCTTGTGCTAGGATTACTTGTATTACAAGAGCCACAAAATGTGCTTCTTTTTCACTTTTTATTATATTGTCTTGAGACGACCATTTAATTTTGAAATTTAGCTATGTCCATTCTCCATCCTCACTTATTGTTCGCGCCGATGTCATTCGGTCTGAGAGTGAATATGGAGTTTGTCGCTTGCTTTTTAATGGTTCATTGCTCACGCGGCATGCGATAATCGGAGTCATTCATTTTCACTCAAATCACCAAAAAACGCTAACGCGCGCTCGTGACCCGCTGCTATAAATATTATTGTAGAATGTTCGAGTGAATCCTTTTTCATCAAATGAGTGCCGCGTATTAGAAAACCGCTAAATACAATATATGTAACCCGAAAAATAACATATCGAAACCGCCCAATATTTGTGATGAACGTGCTTCTTCCGCTGGCTGCCTTCAAGAAATCTAGCGATTTACTTTTAAGTTCTCTCTCTTGTTGATAAAATCTGGACTCGTTCATCCATATTCTCACCCGCATCTATTATAATTGTAAATGTTATGTTATGTTTCCCTATAAACGCATCACCACTCATTATCAAAAAACTACCATTAAACCAATGCATTTATTACAGTAGTATAGTCTCAAAAGGTCAATTCTCGTACTTAAAAAAACGTTAAAATTCAAGTCACAATATCATCTCGGCATCACGCAATGTCAAAAACTTTAAAAAAATGTATTTAAATTGATTATAACTTTGACAGATTGAAACTGAGATTAGAGCTCGAACATTCTTAAAATACGGGAATGGCCCCTCTGGTAATTTTGAACTGTCAATTGCGAGGTAAACTTAGCATACATCTAAACCACTTATTGTCCACTTGGTCTTATCCACGTTCCCTCCCAATTTTGGGACGAACAACATAATGCACAAAAAATGTCATGTCAATTAATAAAATCTACGGTAAGCCTTGGCTTAGCCGGCTCCTTGTTATATCATAACCAAAGCCTTCAGATAGGCCGAGGGGCCGGACCACTGTGTTTAACCTTACCTACTGTGTTACTATTATGGGTATGTTTGTTTAGAATGTTTTTGCGAAGATTTTGCTGGATAGGCAAGTACCTAGCTATGTATCGTATCATTCATTCCAAGATTGGTTGAATAATACCGTTCATGATTTATGTCGAAATATGATTAAACATGACGTAAGACTGCCTCGTTGGTCTAGTGGTCGCAAGAGCTATTGCTGAGTACGAGTCCTAGGGTCGATTCCCTGGTCGGGCAAAGTGTTATTGGGTTTTTCTATTCAGAATTTCTCAGTAGCAGCCCGGAGTCTGGATTCGTGCCCGGTTGATGGCAAAAGGCTCGCCCCCTATTACATGGGACTTAAGCATAACTGGTGAAATGTGGGTGTACCATAAGGTACACCTCTGGCTTACCCTACTGGGATCACAGGCGTGATGTTATGTGATGTGATGTAAGTCGTCTAAAGAATTTGGAATGCGTACTCTCTTTCAAAAGTCACACATTCAAGAGACAAGCAGAATTATCTGCCATATTCTGAGCAGGACACCAGTTTTGTACCACTATGTGACATGATCTTACCAACCGTCAATGGCCAAAGATAACTTAGTGTTTTGTATACGATTTCTAGTTTTTCTTTCGATAATTGCACGAATTTTTTTATTTAGAATTAACTATACACTATAATAGATTGTTTCCCAGAAAACAGACCCTTTCTTCCGTCTACAATAAATTCAAGATCAGCCTTTAGGTTATGACCAACATAATATCAACAGCATAAACAATAACAAGCTCCTATTTGTTATTAATCTCGGCTGTAAGGCAGAGGACAGACAGCGCTATTACGCCGTATTAAGTTGCTCTAGTAAATCTTTCCGCTATGAGGCGGGCTTAGAGTTTTACTGTCTTGTCTTGTACCGTACCGGGGGCATGTCAGACGGTATGCACTCGGCTTAATAACTCTCTTTAAGTGGTCGGAGAAAAATAAAACTTGTAATTAGGTTTTCTAACTTTTTGCAAGAGTTAGAATTGCTGAACGAAATTTATCGTCGATCCACACGTTTTCAAGAGCAGTAGGTACAGTTTTTCCTTAGAGGAGGTTCTACTACCAGCCTTAAAGTACTTAATTAGCTTAATTCATCCACCGAGAACAAATCGGTAGTAATTTATACTTGAGTATTACAAACAGATAATCTGGTCTCGCTTCTCTGGTCTACTTGCTTGTCAGACTTGTCACAGCGATGCCATAGTGTCAAGGAGCACTCTATCCATAGAGTACCACAGACACTTTTGGCATAGACAAGTGATTGAGGTTACGTGGGGTGATCACAAGCGGATTAAGATAAAGTTATAAATATATATTTTAAACACTAAATAATTTACAATTATATTATTATATATTATTTGAGTGATTATATATTTCTGTATCAGCCCGTGACATCACAGTGGGCCCTATCAGAATACAAGCGATGGGACACTTATTTTATGTGTCGCAGCATTATGCTGATATAGGGGCCTTTTATCCTCGTGCAGGATTTTGTTTTTAGTAACAATTTACTTTTGTTTTATTAATTTTTATGTGTTTATGAGTGTGTTTAGTTCAGTTTATGATACTGCGTATCACACAACGTACTGCATAATGTGTATTCCTGTGCGAGTCCTAATCAATAGTTCTTCTTTCTTTCTTTCTGTCTATCAAGAGATAAGCAGAAGCGTTCTTCTCACGCTTATTAGGTAAGTACAACATAACGTAGGTGTCAATATTCCTGCTAACATTTAATTTAACACAATTCAATAACACCATCACTACCATGTCATACATCCATTCTGTAAAAAGCTCACCGTGAAAACGTAGGTGAAGTGAGCTTGAAGTGATCTTGAGGTGAGATGGTTACAGAATAGCAATACAGATTTTTCTTATAAATACCCGCTGCGATATCAGAACAGTCTTCCTCCGTGATGATTAGATACCTACCTATGTCAATATGTCAACATCCCCTGTATACCCAACTTATTTGTGCAACGGCCGTTTTTCAAACTAACATTTTGAATGTGACATAAGATCGGTTCTTGGTTAACTTTTTAATTTTCGTTCACAACTAGCGCTACCAAAAAATGCACAGATAAGTTAGTCGTACTAATACCCTACTTCTATCAATGTTACGTCAGTCTAGCGCTATAGTTGTCTCATTCTTGCGGAGTCTACAACTTAGCACTAACTAGACACAATATAATAAATAGCGTTATTACACCGCGTCATAATCCACGGTTAACTAAAATAAATGCCCGCAGTTTGTTTAGATTAAAACTTAATGCCCCACTGATATTAACATGACGACAGTGTTATTTATTTTTCTTGACTGTCTTGGAAACAAAGGTTGTCTTGGAGGTCAGTGTTACAGAGATTTGATACTTTACCTAAACTATGAGTTCCTGGGGTAATTGTAAGTGTTAGTCCAGGACTAATATTGGAAATGTTCGAACAAATTAAACAATTTCGAAATTTTGCGAAAAAATCTGTAAAATCGATGGAAATATGAAGAAGCTACACGCTTTAAAAGATTTTGGAAGGTATTATTCCCGTCCTTGTTGCGCGGTACGGACAATGTATAGCGCTAGTATGAAGTGACATAGTCGTGACGTCACTTCTATTATAGTTCTCTCTTTGTTTGACAGTTATTTTAAAACGGCAATATTTCGTGAAAAAAAATTAAGCTTTTCCACTTTTTTTTATAACATTGTTTGCAATATTTGCAAACAATTGTTTTTCATAGTTGAAAATTTCAAAAATTGGCCTCATCCTTATTCTCTTATTTTTTTAAACGTTCGAATTATAATCACAGTCTCAATGTGTCAACAATATATCAAACTATGACAAACAATATATCAAATGGTTCCGGATGCAGTGCTTCTAGCTGGAGCGACTGTCTATTAGGTCAATTATGAAAGACTGATATCCAAGTAAAGTTATACTGGGCGATAGGACCGATTGTAAAAGCTGTTATACAATTTGGGTGTACCGTAAAAGATATTCTATGTGTTCATCTTTATGTATACTATGCATGCATTGGTTCTAGACTCTGAATACATAATAAATATAAAGTTGGTACACGGTTGATGTATCAAATCAATAAAAGTCAACACAATAAATGCTCCTTGTAAATGTTCTTACTATCAAGAACTTTTCCGGTAAGTCCCCTCTTTGAGGAGTGGTTGGAGAGGCGCCACGGCGTCCTCACCTTCCGCCTGACACAGGAACTTACCGGACACGGTTGTTTCGGGAGGTTCCTGTTTCGCATAAGGCGGGAGGAAACACCCGGGTGTCACCATTGTGTGGCCCGCCCGGAGGACACGGTGGAGCATACGGTGCAGGTCTGCCCAGGTCTCCAGGGGCGGAGCACCGTAGTATCTTCGCGGAGGCGATCGGTTGCGGCGATTGCTCGCGTCCGACCCAAGTCCAGTCCATGGTACGGAGCGAGAGGGAATGGAAAGCCGTCGCCGTCACGTACCCCTAGTCGCCGCAAGAGACTCTGGCAGTCAGGATTCGCCTGCAGATTCCCGGCCACCGTAGGCGTGGGCTTGCGGACGGCGAGCAATGGGTAGCTCGCCGTCCGGTAAGGTCCAGGCCCGGGTCGACGGCGAGTCGTGTTCCACGCGCGCCTCAAAGAGCTGACAGCACCAAATGACGGGGTCCGATAGGGCCGACGCCTCAGGGTCGCGGGAAATTCGAAAGAGAAACCGTGGCCCTGGCACAGGCAACTGAAGGAACACGGGTGGGTTTAAGGCAGTAAAAGTCTGACACGCCCTCCCGCTCCACTCAGAGCGGGAGAAGTCATTTGAAGATTTCCCAAAAAAGAAAGGTAGGTCAAAGTGTTATTGGGCTTTTCCATCTGAAATTTCTCAGTAGCAGCCCGGAGTCTGAAATTTATACCACATGACCTAAACATAACTGGCGGAATGTTGGTGTACGATGGATACATCTCTGCCTAACTCTTCGGGAAAAGGAGGCGTGATGTTATGTTATGTCGACTAATTAATTTAACATTAATTTCCTCTACTGATTGATCCACGAAGTAATCAATCAGTAGAGGAAATACCAACGGCAAAAAGGCTGAATGACTTGGATTAATTTCAATATGCTTTTGTAGCTGTAGTTCGTACCTATTGTGCTTTATTAAATGAGATTCGTCGCTGAAATATTAATCTGCGTAAGTATATCGGGCACGTGTTGATATTTTGTAGGGATAATTTATTAAATGGACATTTGCATAACAATTTAATGCTTGAAAAACACTTAGCTCATAAGGGATTTGGTAATAGTAAACTTTGCTAAACTTCCAAGTAAAATGATTAACTTATTGAGAAAAAAATACAATGCCTGTTACATTTGTCATAGCAAACGCACACTGAAGCGTATCCCTTCGAAAACAAAAAAATATTTTACGCCTCGCACCATCATTAAAAAGTTACATTTTCAAAGTAAATCGATGCTTCAGGTAAATACCTACTTATCTTTACAACGTACTTTACGAATTTGAAAATTTTCTTAATGAGTTCCAAATAATTAAGATGCTACTCAAAAGCAAATACGCCAAAGAATGGATAAGAATGTCGGAGTGTTCACGATCAAAGAATGATTTGCCGAACGAACTTTAAATCTCTCTAATTGGTATAATCCGTATCGCCCTATGTTTGAACGTTCTGGAAGAGCGGCACTCTTGCAGTCAAGACGATCATATCAGCGCAGAAAATGTACTTCATATTTCCTAGTAAGTACCTATTTATTTTACTTATATAAATATTCTTAGAATATCTTAAGTTAGTACCAAATAGAGAGCTGAAGATTCTTTGAAAACAAGCTTTGTAATTTTGGGCGCCTAACCGAAACGTTTTAGTAGCAAATGTGTGTTCTTAGTTATTTAATTCGTACAGGCTCTTGCAATTTTTTAGAATTCCAATCTGCACTAACTCAGACCACAGTACCTAGTAGTTGAAAGTCTATATGTTTTTTTTTATTTATAATGAGAAATATTTTTCAGTTGTGTCTCGATGTATCTGTTATTTGCTACATCATCCTCGAGATTAAAATAGATAGGTCATGTTTTAATCAGCGGATGTTCTACGCTTAAATATTGCAATTAAATATTAAAGTATTATTTATCTCTAGTTCGAACTTAAATTCAAGTGCAAAAACTTACCATGAGCAAACTACAAAGTTACTCGTCTCAGAGTCGAAGTTTGGAACTTGTGCCTTGGATCAACATTAATATAGCATGCCTAATATTGTACGAAACCCCGAAACAGCCGGTCATTCACCACAAAGATCGAAGTGTTGACAAAGATGTCTGTAGATACTGGCGATTACACCAAGACTTGCAACTTTGACAGGTGATTTGGGTCCCGACGACCGCTTCCGTCGAAGCTTCGAAGATAACTATTGACACATGTTCAGTTCCACAATGGCTTAGAGGGTGTCCAGTGTATCTTGGTACTTGGTAGTGGTGCTGCTTGCAGAGGCAAATGTCAACAAGATGTAAAATTCAGTACTTGGGCTATAGTTCACTTTTGAGCCGCCTGTCAGAAAATACTGAGCAACCAGCGAACTAGCGTCACGTTCATGATACTATTGTGTGGCGTTCGATTGTTAATTTTCTTTTTATTGTACTACTGTACAGTGTTACGGTATTTAATTAACGACATTGTATTCCGATAAAGGAAAGCGGTCTGCCATCGTTAATAACTGTGTTTTGTACTTTTATCCTGTTTGATAAATTAATTGCAATGAACTTCAATATGAACTCGTGAAAACAGCTGTTTTTAAAGCCTCGTACACAGTGGCGCGACGCCACAGCGCGACATAAAGGCCCAACCACGTGTCGCGCGACGAGCAGACACGCGGAAAAATCCTGACCTCTGAGAGCTATCATGGCGTGCGCTGCCTAAACCGTTAGACTTAAACAAAGATAATTTGTGATGGCATTGTTTGTTTATAACAGTTCTAAATGAAAGTCCTCGCCAGCCTTTCCAGCTCAGCAACCTTAAATGTGCAAACAATTTTAGCCAAAATAGTGAGCCATTCATACATTTAAATTGGGTACTTTTTACATAGCACATTTTAGAGTATTTAGTTCATTCTTTTCAAATGAATATATTTTTCGCTTTTGGCATTTAATATAGATAAACTTTGTCTTTTACACTAAGTTATTTGGACGGATGGTTCAAAAGTAACCACAGTAAGAACGACAGCGCGGGCGGCGCGCAGAGCGGGGCTGTGATGTTTCACGGCTAATCCGCTGAACTGTGTCTGAAGCCTGGGGAAGGACTTATGCTACTTTTCATCAAATACCACACGGGCGAAGCCGCGGGCGAAAGCTAGCTAAAAAAAAAAAAAATCAATGAGTAGTGTTCAGTCAGTAGTGTTCAGGACTTGTTGAACTTATTGTAGTTTCATAAAAAAGGTAAATAAAAGAACAACATCTTTTCATATTATATTCAATTAAATTTTCGTTTATATAATTGAATCGAATAAACATTTAGCCAATATGTTCGTTACCTTAGCGGTAATGCTTTAATTGTTCGCGTGAGCCTAGTGACGTAGTTTTACAATAAAACTTATGTTTAACATTAATAAAATATTTACAATATTTGGAAATTTCATCACAGCTTCACGAAAACAAGCATAACATGGGAACAACAAAACAAACTGTCGTATTACAACTATGATGCGTCTAAAACTATAAAACAAGAGTGTGACGAAACAGCCTCAATCGATAAATGCGTGAATACTGTAACATAAACTGTTTGGTGAAAACCGATTTACTGGGCAAAGCGGCATTATTAACTATGAAATACCCCGCACATAAACCTTCACAAAACGAGCCGCCAACATCAACGAATAGAGTAATCAGCGCGACTCGATTTAATATTGCCACCATTTCTATTCTAACTGCAACCCCAGCGCTCTGCCCAGTACAACCGGAGACTAATTAATTATCAGTAATTACGTGATCTCTCTACAACTCTAACCGATCTTTGGATTGAGGAAGCATTAACATCTATAACAAAAGAGTACATAATACGGAATGTGCGTAACCATTCGGCCGCCGAACACCGACCGATAATATCAGAAATATCGATTCCAGTATACTATGTGCAATATAATATAATTATTACTATGACTCAAATACTAATTATACAAATAATGTACATAATTAGAATAACATTGAATACTTCAACCTCGCTATTCCCTATATTTTAAGTGGAACTTTTAATGAGAGTATCCATTAATTATACGTACATTTCTAACAACAGATTTATACAACTACTGTTAAATTTAATAAATAAAAACCGAGTTTTGAGTTTCTTATGTACATACACACTACTAGAAATATTGAGATTCCTTCACAAACAACTGTGACATGTTCTTTGATAGCAATTCTGTACCTACACCTATGTACACAATAAACAATACGATGTGATCGCTCTATCAGAAACTTGATACTACTAGTTTAAACTTATAATGATAATTATCGCATTCCAATATGTCTAGTCTACCTTAAGCAAAACTATGATCGTTAATAATCTAAAACAGTTACTAATAAAATCCTCTGAATAATACGAACTGTTTAAAGTAAGGATGACGCGCGTGACGTCATCTTAATACTAACATGGCACTGCACACCATTCAACGATTCGATATCAGTCTTTCGTGTAGATGCTGCGACGCCACATACACAAAAATCTCTCACATTTTACAAACTCTGAGCGCAGTTAGCTCACACCAGCTTCCTTTCGGCCATAGCGTGGGGGTGTCCGGGATGGGAGTAGTGTCCGGGAGACGATGGCTCGTACAACGACATCTTCAGTCTCTTGCACTTCGCTCTTCGGTTCTTGAACCAAAACTGTACGTTCTTCGACTCCAGCCGAGGAAATTTCTGCCTGTAAGGCATCCTGTTCAACTCCTCAGTGTACTTAAGTATCAGGTTGTGCGAGGGATGGGTGTTCATTGAGAACCATTGCTCTAGTACGGGGACCTCCGACACGGGGTCGATGAAAGTTCTGTTGCGTTTGCGTCGCTCGTCCGAAGCTCCTGCGAGAGCCAGGTTGAGGCCGCTGGCACCTTCTCCGGGGACTGTGCCGACGCCGGGGAAGCCGCTCATGTATTGGCTCATGTACATGATGCCGTGGCCGAACATCGGGTGGTTGGGCACCATGGGGAAGGGAAGACGATCTAGATGCGGGGAAGATGGCCCGTAGTGTCGTTCCTGGATTACATCCTCATCAGAACCATCATGGTCATCCCCAACACCGTTCTCGTCCTCATTGTTGTTGTTATTGCTGTTGTTGTTGTGCGAGCTGTCGCTGTTCTTGGCCGGCGAACGTTGCGGCGAGATTGTGTTGTCAGGCTTACTCAAATCTCTCGGTTCTTGCTTGATGTCATGTACCTGGGACATAAAAAATATATTTGTATCTATATTGTCTAATGAGATATTTGTCACGCAAAACTATCTTTGAGAAAAGTATGGTTACGGGGAGCGTGGCCTTAAAATCGTGTCTCGTTCACATAATCAATGTAGGCATAGAAACTCACCTTAATTATATCCGGTGGCTTTAGTGACTCCTCGGGCCTGTCGTCTGTATCATGGTCGTTAATCTTCTTAGTTGTGATCAAAGAGAGAGGAGCATCAGGACTCTCAGGCCTATCATCAGGATGTATGTCACCTCCATCATCTTCTAAGTCGGAACCTCCATTGGATAAATTGTCTTCAGACATCACAGACATCGGGTATCTGCCCGGACTGCCTGATAAAATAGGACTCTTCATCGAGTTGTGGTCTTGAGAACCGTAAGTGTCACTGCCAGCCATCAATGACCCATTGGTCGGACTGTGACTCCTGCTATTGAACCCATTCATCCCGAGGTGACAGCTTAGTCCACCAATATTCCGAAGTTCAGCGCGTTTCTGCGCAGCACGAGCGTTCTTGAACCAGTAAACAACGTTGTTAACATCGAGGGGTTTTCGTCCTCGCCTCGATTCTAAGTTATTTAACTCTCGGACATACTGTTGTATTTGCTGTCTGCTAGGATGTTGATTCTCGGAAAACCAACGCTGTAGTTTGGGCAGTTCCAACTCTGGATCGAAACTTGTCCGCATTCTAGTCTTTTGTGTAGGATATTGACTTTGAACTGTCTGTAACGCTGGATGTAAGTGGTCTGGTATTGTGTTCAGGGTAGGTGAACGAGTTTTGGGACCAGGCGATGGATATCGGCGAGGGCTGAATGGTGGCGGTCGGGGCGTCACTTGAGCACTCCACCAGGATTCAAATTTACGACGCATTTCTTCAGATGGCTCATGAAAGTTGTGCGGCCCCGGCGTGCGGTCCTGGCCGCGACAAATCTGAGCTAATGTTACCTGTAACAAGAAGAAACACTTTAAGAGGGAGGTCACCAAACGTAACTCGAACAGTAAATAAAACAACAAGATACCGCAAACAATTTTAGACGATTTTAAAGAGGTCAGTCTAACCAGCAACAGATACAGAGATAATTGTTTGAATAAACACGAAGCATTGTTTCACAGAACATCGCCATTAGATTATGAAAATATTAGGTCGGCTGTTAATGCATGTGTCATGCGCTAGCGGTCGGCTTCTGACGCGCTCGGCGTGAGGTGTTTACTCGGTGGTTAGTGCGCATCACTCCCGCGCGCCGACGAAACTTCAATCATAGTCTGCTCTAAAACAATGAGCGGGAAGGGCGTCTCAACAATTAGCATCCACCCACTACGCCCTCAACCAGCGCCGGTTCAGCCGCGGACTAAGTGCTCCCTGCATCGTTACCGCAACAACTGCGCTAAACAAAGCACCCGAAATGCCTCAAGCCGATCCGACGCCGTTGTTTGAGCATAAAATCAACCGTGTGACTCGGAATGATTCCAATGCTGCGTTTAAATTTCACAACTATTTGTTCACCGTGATAACAGGAGTGCATGTTTAGAGAGGTATTATTCGCATAGCAAGTAGTCAATCATAAAGAACTTGTCAGATTATAGCTCAGTTTACCCAGCTTGACAGTTATGCAAGTGAGATCTGCTCGTATCGCTAGATTACATAGAACAATGCCGGCGATTACGTCGTCAAGCGAGTTGTCAGGCGCAGGCCTGCTCGCAGTGTTGCTAAATCAGACGTTAAATTAACTGTAAGTATTACACATCGAGATTGTGCCTATAAATCATGTCAGAGGTATTAGCGCCGCGCTCGAGTGATACGTTAATCCGCTTCTTTGTTTTATATTTTTAAATAGTGAGGCCATATTTGCTTTCAGATATTGTCTGTTTCAGCTTCATGGAAGATTTACGAGAGCTGGCGCCTGCGCGTGATAACTCGCGTCACGTGTAATCCGCCTAAGTACGTAATTCGGTGTGTGATTGCGAACATTTCTTGATATACTCGTAGTTAAAAGGACAACTTTGAACACAATAGGCTTAGTGTTATCTTATATTATTTTCGTTGTGTGTACATACGCTACTTACGCACTCTTGAAGGACTGATTAAATTGTAACCCGTTCCAAAGAACCTTGAAATTTCAAAGAGATTTTGAAATTAAGTTAGAAAGTAGTCTTTAAGAAGATTTATGGTTTAAATTGATCCTGCATCGAGGTGGCACTTGAGAAACCCCTTCGATAAAATATTCCTCGAGCGTCCAAAAGTTTGCTCCGAGTTAAAATCGAAGTGGCGCAAATTGACGTGAGATAAATTACCATAATATCATAGAGCCGAGTTCATCTGGCGTTTAGCTAACAACTCCAAGTTCGAGGTGTTTGATTATCTTGCCTGGTTGGGAGTTCCTTTGCTTCATTTGCGCCAACTTCGACTCGACTTTTCAACTTCAATTTGTTTCTAGCTGTCTATTAGACCCTTAGATCTTCATTTGTTATCTTCAAGACATTATAAAACATTCAAAATGATGTTTATCTTAACCGTGCCACTACACGATGTCACTGCAAACTCCAAATTGAAATATCCGTGAGCCGGTTATGGTTGAAGGGCGCGCATGGAGCGCTAACCTCGCGTTTAATAAGATTATAAAGCATTATTTTATGGTATTAATAAGATCAAAAGCGTTCGTACATCTAAAACTCCTTTTAACCCTCTTTCGGTGTGGCTCAAGTTGGCAAGACGAGGGCAACCCCCGCCGCCCTAACCCGTTCGCTACAAGGTGGATATTTAGAAAATATAATAAGGCCTTGCGAGGCGCGGATGAGAAGGAGATTCAATTAAATTTATTATGTATGAAGATCTTGCGTATGAGACAGGTGCTCATCGCGTCGACAAATTGTTCTCTATCGTGAGCGAGAGCTTTAAATCTCTTTAGAATTTACTGAGTTGCTGAAAATTTGGTTTGACGTTTTCTTTATGGTCTCATATTCATTTTCTTATTGAAATAGTTTTCAAATACTGTTTCGATTTCAAGACCATATTGTACGATGAGTCTTGTAATTAGTGGAAAGATTGGTGCAGATTTAAAGAAGCGATCGCATCGCATCGATCTTTGATATAAACAATGGTAACCAACCAAGATTTAATAAGAAAAAGAAAAATGGGTATAAAAAAAGAAAAACAGTAAAAACTTAATTGAATCAAGAAACAAGCAGTAACAAATAAAATGTTGAACTTCATCTGTGCAGCTTTTCAACAACAACATTAACATACACTCAAAACATGACATCAAAATGTTCATGAGCCCACTCATTGTTAAGACTCGAGCCGCGAACATGAAAACAAATGCTTCCTTAATTCTTCCCCCAAGCGATGATCCCTATTAGCAGAGTCTTAGCAGTCACCTCGCAATTATAAAGACCAAATTGTAGAACGCTCGCCTACTTAACGAAGAGTTTTGATAATCTGTCTCTTCGTCTTTCATCCAAATTTCTCGTTAATTTTCGTCGATATCGAGTGATTCGAGTGCCAGTATTTTTATGTGCTTTGGCAGATGAAAGCTATTTGGCAGGCGGTTTGGAAGATAGGGCATCATATCACTGTTTGTTATGTAAAGTGTTCTTAATGTTTGTGCTTTCTTGACGTTTTAATCGGCAACTGCATATCTAGAACTGTCGGTAAAAAAATTGTCCATGAGATATAAACAAAGTTCTAGGTTATGCCTGGTTGTACTGCAGCCTCAACATTACTTCGGTAACATAACCCGAAATAGAGAGTCACCAGTTTGGCTACAACTATTTGAACTATATCCTCTGGTAATATTAAAAATACCAACAATAAGCTCGAATAAAAACTACCAATACCGATAGAATAACAAAATCACGAATCTTAAGCAAATAAGCACTCAATCTTTAATAAAATCGTTAAAACAAACAATACCTGCTAGGATAAATGTTTTCGATTGAAAGCGTGCATTACAAAGCGGGCTTAAAATATGGAAAACAATGAGAGACTCGACGCTCGACTCTCGCCGCGGACGGACGTGTTTGTGCGCTCTCCCGCTCCAGTGTTGTGTTTCGTGTTATTATTCGTCGCTGCCACGTGACGTCATCGTAGTCGCCCCGACTACTCCGATTTAAAATCAAATCAAGAAATTGATTTGATTTTAATAACTCAAAAAACTGCCTTTTTCAAGGCATCCCTGTTTCATTATCAGTCATTCGTGAGTAGCTTCACTAGGCCCCTTCTGGGTAAAACCACAGTTTCGTGGTCCTCGGTTGAAACCTTACGGTGTCAACGAAGCCGAGTGGGGTGTTGACCCAATTCACACCCGCCGAACCCCTTCAGGGCGAGGCAGTTAGTTGGACGGGTCCCAGATAACCGGCCTTGGGGGATCTCCTAGTCGGCTCTGGTGACAGTTTTGCTTTCCAGCTACTCACCTAGTGTCTTTAGGGTGTGTCTACACCCTTCGCGCTAGACTGGTCAGGGCCCCGTTCGCACATTAAGATTGGCGACGGGTTACAAGCTTAGGGCTCACCAATAGGTACTCACCTCTCTGTCTACACCCGACAGAGAGGGTCACACATCCCCGGGCCCATCCACCCGGGGAGATAGGTATAGGGTTTTAGTCTACGTGGGAATAATTTTCCACCATTCCCTCCCTAATCTAGCTTCCCCTCCGACCATGGAGGACGCCTATATTTTGGCGTTCTTCAGAGAGGTCCTTTTTAAGGACCCCGATTTCCTAGCGAGATATGGCGACAAGCTATGTCATCGCTCCACCCCCACTCCGTCCCAGGGCGCACTCGCGAACTTCAGCGACGCCCTCGAAAGCCCGCTATCGCCACCTGCATGCGAACAAGGCATTCCGCCTTTTGTTCCGGCAGACAATGTTCCGGCCGAAAATTCGGCCCCCATTGTCTCACCCGCCTTTGTCTCGACAGATAATACTCAGGCCGCTAATCCGGCCCCTATTGTCTCGCCCGCTACTGCCCCGGCAGTAAATAAGTCGGCCGCTAATCCGGCTCCCTTTGTCGCGCCCGCCATTGTTCTGGCCGCCATTGTCTCGGAGACAATAAACCCGACGCAGCTGCGCACCGAAACTGACTCGACTCGCCCAGAGAGTATGGACACGTCAGTCCCACTCTCCGAGGAAGAAGCCCGCACCTCCTCCTCCAGCGATGACGACTTCCAAGTCGTGGTCAAAGGAGGCAAGAGAAAGGCGGCTAAATCCTCCGCCCCCGCTGGCCCGGTCACCAAGGCCCAGAAAAAACAGGACGACTTATCGTCCAGCTCCACAACCGCCCCTAGTCCGCGGGCCAGTCGCCCCGCCAGCCCTATGGCTTGCCCACCCGCTCCTACCGCGAGGAAGCAGAAGCCCCCTCCCCCGATATACGTCCAGGAAAAGTCCAAATGGACTGAAATATCTAAAATGTGTGTTGATCGCAAGATCAACTATACTAACGCCCGATCCACCCTCCAGGGGATCAAAGTTACGGTCCCCACGTCTGCGGACTTTAGGGACCTCTCCCGCGCCCTACGTGAAAGGAACTACTCCTTTCACACTTACTCCCTTCCGGAGGAAACCCCTACTCGCGTCGTAATAAGGCGCGTTCCACAAGAAATCTCCACCGAGGAGATTAAGAGCGACCTCATCGCTCAAGGAATCCCAGTATCCGCCGTCCATCGCTTACATAAAGCGAGACAGGGCCTAGTCTACGACATGGTCCTGGTCATCTGTGACCCCACAGACGGTCACCACCCGATTTTTAAAGTTAAGTCGGTGTGTTCGCTCTCAGGCATCTCAATAGAGAAGCCTTACAGAGCTCAATTAATTGGACAGTGTCATCGCTGCCAATTATATGGTCACTCGCAGTCCAACTGCTATGCCACCCCTAGATGCGTCAAGTGTCTAGGAGAGCATGGCACCGCCGACTGTACCCGCCCAAAAGATAGGGAACTATGTTTAGAGCCTCCCAGCTGTGTACTCTGCGGCCAATCGGGACACCCGGCAAATTACCGGGGCTGTCCTAAGGCCCCGAAGTCCTCCTCTTCCAAACTCGCGAAACGCGCGAGCGACCGCCAGCACAGGGAAAGCCCCTGGGGAAAGCCTCCTTCCGCGCTGATGCCGGAGCGGCTCAGTCCGCAGAGGCCGTCTCCCTGGGCTAACCTAAATCACCTGAAGGCTCCCGCAGCTTCGGTGCCCTCTATCCCCGCGCAACAGGCGCAACCCGCTCAACTTCCAGCGCTGATGGCTTCCGCCATCCCAGCGCCTTTGGTAGCCCCCGCGGCCCCTACGGCCTCTCCAGCGAAACCTCAGGGAACCCAGGGCCGAAACAGCGCCCAAATTATACTTAGTACATACGCGGCTCTCTTCACCACCGCCGCGGACAAAATGGCGGAAGAAATCGTTGCTGCAAACGGCAACGCACTCCGCCTTATGGAAATCCTCAGCGCGTATCCCGAGATCGCGCAAGTTCTACACTCACTCAAATATTAATTCTCAATGGATAATACGAGAGTAAACAGTAACAAACCCCGATCCCTTAAATTAGGCTTCTTCAACGCAAATGGCGTTTCAGGTCAACGCGATGAGATCGCCGCTTTCCTCCGCGACCATCAGCTTGACATCCTCCTCATACAGGAAACCTTTTTAAAACCGCATCACCGAAACCCGAATATTGCCAACTATAAACTAGTTCGCAATGACAGGTCTCGATGCCACAAGGGCGGCACACTAATATACTTTAGGAAATCCTTGTATTGCATCCCTATCGACCCACCTTCTCTCTTCTCCCATCTGGAGACCTCTATCTGTCGGCTAGGCATGACTGGTCATCAACCGATCACCATCATCTCTGCTTATATTCCACCAGACAATGGTCCGGAGGATCCCATCTCGCTCCAAAAGGACTTCACTGCCCTCTTCGGTATGAGTGACTCCGTCATATTGGCGGGGGATCTTAATGCCAAACACCCGGCGTGGAATAGTAGCACGACTTCTACCAGAGGTCGGATCATTTCCAAGTTAGGCGAATCCCTTAACTTTGACGTCATCGCTCCAATGAGCCCGACTCACTTCCCAGGTAATCCTAATCACCTTCCCGATGTTCTCGATGTAGCGCTGCTCAAGAATGTGAACCTCCGTTTGCAATCGATTGAGACGTTCCACGAGCTAAACTCTGACCACCGCCCTGTAGTCATGCATCTTGCACCCTACTCGGGCCCGATCGACCCCAACCGCCCCCCTCAGACCCAGACGATAACCGACTGGAGGAAAGTAAGCGAAAGACTGAAATCCACCACGTCGCCTCACTTAGACACCATCCCCGATCACTTAGTGTCAGTCGCCGACACGACGGCCGCAATCGACTCGTTTACAGAGCACGTACAATCCGTATTGACGGATTGTTCACGGGAAGTTCCGGTGATGGAAGACCATCGCTGGAAACTACCTGCTGACGTACGTGACCTGATAACAGAGAAGAACGCGGCCATCCGTGCCTACGACTCCTTCCCTTGTGACGCGAACAAAGCCCACATGCGCCATTTACAGCGTGCTGTAAAGAAACGCATAGGGGAGGTTCGCTCTGAGGGCTGGAACAAGATGCTCAGCGAACTCGAGCCCACTCATCAAGCCTTCTGGCACCTTCAGAGGAAATTGCGCTCCTCCGAGGAGGTCTCTATGCCTCCCCTCATCCGCCCCGACAAGAGCGTCGCGTTCGACAGCACCGACAAGGCCGAATGCCTTGCTGACAGCCTAGAGTCCCAGTGTTCTCCCAGCTCTCAACCAGTAGACCAAGCTCACCTGAACAAGGTCGACGCTGAAGTCGAACGGAGAGCCTCCCTTCCACCCTTTGAAGACCCTGATGATCCTCTGCCTCCCGTCACTCCAGATGAAGTGCACGACATCATAAAAGGGCTCCAAGCTCGTAAAGCCCCCGGTTCGGACGGTATTACCAACAAGGTATACAAACTCCTACCTGCCCCTCTAATAATGCTCATGACCGCCATCTTCAATGGCGCCTTGAGCAACAACATCTTCCCACAAGCGTGGAAAGAAGCAACAGTCATCGGTATCCCAAAGCCAGGCAAGCCAAAGTCTGAGCCCTCCAGCTACCGTCCCATTAGCTTACTCAACGTTCTCGGCAAAATCTACGAGAGGCTTATTTATAAGCGTCTCAAAGACTACGCCGAAGCAAAGAGCCTCATTCCCAACGAGCAGTTTGGTTTCCGTCCACAACACTCGAGTATCCACCAGGTCCACCGTATCGTAGAGCACTTGTGCGCCGGTATGCAGCGTAACGCGACGACGGGTGTGCTATTCTTCGACATAGCGAAAGCCTTCGACAAAGTCTGGCACAACGGCTTGTTATACAAGCTTTACCAACTAGGAGTGCCAGATCGTCTCGTACTCATCTTACGAGACTTTTTGTCGAATCGCACCTTCCGCTATCGCATCGAGGGTGCACTCTCGTCCCCTCACCCTATTCGCGCCGGTGTCCCTCAGGGTTCCGTCATATCTCCTCTAGTTTTCACGCTGTTCACCAGCGATATCCCACAGAGTAAAAAGGCTCAGTTGGCTCTCTTCGCCGACGACACTGCCGTTTACTATACCGGTCATTGTCCCAATGCTATAGCTCGTACTCTCCAAACCTCCGCAAACGTCTTAGGCGCTTGGTTCCGGAAATGGAGAATCGAGGTCAACCCCGATAAGAGTCAGGCGGTTCTCTTCTCGAGACGTCGTCGAGTCCCACCCCCCCTTCCCAGCCCGATCACTATGTACGGCAAGCCAATCCCTTGGGAGAAGCAAGCCAAATACCTAGGCGTGATCCTTGATCAAAACTTAACGTTTAAACAGCACATTAAGGCTGTTCGCGCGCGCGCCGCTTTCGCTCTTGGTAGACTCCACTTTATTCTGACAGCCCGTTGCAAACTGTCACTTAAATGCAAGCTGCGCATCTACACCGCAGTCATCCGTCCCATCATGACCTATGCCTGCGTTGTATTTGCGCACGCTCACCCACGTCATCTCCATAAGATGCAGACCCTCCAGAACCGTTTCCTCAGAAAGGTCACGGGTGCCCCCTTCTATGTCCGTAACATAAATCTCCACATCGATCTTAAAATGCCTACCATAAACCAGTTCATGAAACGCTTATCGAAGCGTTTCTTTGACTGTGGCATAAAACACCCCAACCCCTTGATCTCAGCGGCCGCCCGCTACACTCCTTCCCGTCTTAGTAGTATTCGCCGACCAAGGCATACCTTAATCGCCCCCGACGACGCCACTACCCTCCTCCAGGAGAGTAGTAAGGCAACCAGCACGCTTCATAAGCCCAAAACCCGATCGCCGTCGTACCGTCCTCGCCGCCGAGGCCCGCCGCGACGCCCAAATCTACGCCCCTCCCGACCCTTGCTCGAGCCAGCCCGCGCCGCTGAGCCTGTAGCTTTAAATTCGTCCCTAAATAATATCATTCCTGATCCAGCTAGTCATTTGCTGCCCTCTTCCAGCGACGCCCTAAGCCGAGGTTCGTACCCCACAGGGGGTGCCCTTAGCGTGTAGTCGCTTAGTTTTTAGTTAGTATTTAAGTTTAAGTCCTGGCTGGAGGCCTTAATTTATTAAGGAATCCACAGGCAAGTCCGTCTAAGCAGACGACAACCTCATAGGTTGACCTGCGAGATGCCATTTATAAAAAAAAAAAAAAAAAAAGGAAAACAATGAGTTTCCACGTTAATAGGGGGTAACAGGGGGTAAGAGGTAAGGGTAAAGGTTTAGTTCGGGGTATTGTTCCCGGGGTAAACCGAGGACATGGCGGTCCGTTGTGAATGTTGGTTTAGCGCGGTGTACCGTGTACTCATTGTCACCCATCAGGATGATTTTAACGCCCCAATCGGTTGATGTAATTTGATTTGACAGATGTTTTCGGAAGCTTTGCTGAATTTACGTGTGGTTGAAAGATTATGATGACTGTGTTCGCGGTTTAATTTTTTAGAACTGGGGTTGTGTTCGCAAAAAACGGGAGTTTCTCATTTGATTTTGATACTGACTGATACGTTTTACAAACTTCTTCGCAGTTCATTGAAGGGAGAAGTTTTAAGCCTTCCACTTCGAGTCTTCGTGTACAACAGTTTATGTAATTATAATAGATACATGTACTTATGTTTGGCAATTTTGGCAATAAAATATTTGTTTTCTGTTCTTTATAGTTTTAAAGTGGTTTTATATTTTTGCTGCAATGCCAGTAAACGAGTTTGTTTTAATTTTTTGCTTTCTTCAAGTTTTTCAAGTCATTTTTCAAGTCTCTATGGGTGTGTGTTGCCAGACATAAATGGATCATGATTAGGGTTGGTGCAGAACTACTTCTTCTTATTATTATGAAACACGTGTCCTTTAAAAAAGATATTTCAGGAGACTCTAAGGTCACGAACTTATTACTTTGTGCCGTATTAAGTTGAATCAAGAGACAATATACATCTATTAAGTGAAATGGTAACTTCTTATCTTTTATAAAAAAGGTCTCACCTCATCCAATGGGCATCCAGTAGACATGAGCAAAGGTCTACTCTGCAGTAACAACAACCGCAGAAGTTTGTCCTTAATATCCTGCAGTGGGGTCGATCTGGGTCTCAGCAGTTGGATCCTGAGGGTAGCCACGGTCGTCAGCTCCCCTAAGACCTCGCCGACGGTAGCCAGAGGACCATCAGAGATCCTCTCGAACGGCAACGGCTTCCAGTTGTTTATTACAACTGAACCTGGTGAGAAAGAGGTTGAAGGTTTTAGATATTGGTGTTTTTAATTACCGCGGTGGGTTTAGGGAAGAAACACTTGTTATTATTCTCCTGACCTTTTAGTTCGTTTAAACTGTATTGTTCCTAGGCGCGAGTACAGTGGGAGGCAACGTGTGATATTGCCCCCCCCCCCCCCTGGGCTTCCACCAAACTGATTAAGTATAAAACTCAAAACTAAATATAAACATAGTTTTATAACCTTTATATTTACTTTGTATACAGTGTATTACTTAGATATGTAAGTCGTAATCATCCTCGAAAAGGGGCACATATTGTTGAGTTTACAGAGTATAGGTGCCAATGGGTTTTTTAAAAAGGCTTTCGTGGCTTGAGACATTCACCAGTAGTACGTATTTTATCGCTGGTAACTGACCGGGAGTTATATTTGTGGCGGCATCTACACCGCTTCATGCGAACAACGCATCACAATGACGTCACACAAATCCTGCATCGCGCAATCACAGTTTACCGTATATACTACTACTACTACTACAGCTAGCATATATACAACTTGCCGACATCAATCGTTGGGTTGTTGCCCACCAGATACGACATCCATCTGGTCGGAGGATCCTCCCTTTTCTAAAGAGTATGAGTGAACTTTACACCCTGTTCCTCATATCTCTTCATATTATAGAGGTGTGCAAAGTAGAAATTATCGATCACAATTAACAAATATTTCGAGCCGGAACAGTTTTATTCTGTTCTTTAACAATATCGATTCTGTTCAAGCGGAATCGAAACGAAAACGCTCTTTTTAAATGCATGCATGACGTTTTTTTACTAGGTGGTTAAAGGTATTAACACAGTTTTGCACTTCTCTATAAAACAACCCCTTTTTTGTTATGATAACCGACGAAAAGTTTCTACGTTTGATCATAATTTGCGCGTCGATGTCTAAGCCATTCTGTATATTTTAAATTGTAACGAAGTAACGTACCTTTAGCAGAAGCAGCTAACTCGTGAGGGTACCCAAGCCGCATCATGGCGGCAGGCACAAGCTCGTGGAAGGCAGTAGCAGCAGGAATGATGACGTAGCTGTCTGTCTCCACCACGGCTCGTCGTCTCCATGCGCCTTCTTCGAGAGAGGCTACTGCCTCCACCACGCAGTGGACGGGGAGTGTTTTTCCTACGACAAAACCGAGAATTTGTTAGACTTTGTACGTACAAATTTTTAATTTTTAAATCGTCATTCTTCCCGTTGTCATACATAACATCACGCCTGTAATCCCAGAAGGGTTATGCAGAGGTGTACCTATAGTACACCCAAATTTCGCCAGTTATATTTAAGTCCAACGTAATAGGGGGCGAGCCTATTGCCATCAACCGGGCACAAACCCAGACTCCGGGCTGCTACTGAGAAATTCTAGATAAAAAAAAAACAATAACACTTTGCCTGATATTATTTGATGTATACTCATGTTTTCACAATAAATTTATTCTATTCTATTCTGACCTGGGAATCGAACCCAGGACCAGCAGTAGCTCTTGCGACCACTAGCCCAACGAACAACTTCCCAATAAGCGTTATGATATTGAATGTCATGTACCTAACATCATTATTACTACAACGTTATATTGGTCAATGCCCACCTATTAGAACAACCATGGCCTACAGTGAACACTGTTAAATAGTTTATGGAATTATAGTTTAAGGTGTTATGAACACCTTCTAGTACTTATCAGTTAAGAAAATAAGTCGCCAATTCGAAATAAAACATTTTTTTTTTTGAATAACATTTAATTTTTCTTAAGCCCAGACGTATCAATTTTTAACACACTAACTCATTTTTCAACAACAATCGGAGTCCATTGTCGTAAAAAAGGTCACAAAAGAGCATTAACCACGGCAAAAGAAAACTACGATAGCGATAAACACAAAAACCACGGTAACGAGCGCGCTAACGAGTAGTTTGTTTACTGTCAAATCGATCATCTGTCAAAGGATAATGTTGCCATATTTTTAAATATAATCGATTAGTTGCATCGATTGTTGGTCTTGATCATTTTATTTTTTTCTAAATACGGAAAAGCCATAGAGAATGCAGTGTTTTTTCCTATCTATGTTTATGAATATGGGCTACAGGATTTCTGGTCTGGAAGTTTATGAATATAATTATTTTGTCCTATGTCGAGTTTTTTCCCTAAGCATAGAAATACATAAAATCTGTTTGAAAAACTGAATCCCGACAATCGTATTTATCAATATTACAAGCGCTTCATGAAGTCATGTGCATAAATGCTCAAGTTTTAATTTAATTAGTAGCCGACAACTTGCTTTGTTTTTGATCGATTTTCACTCATGGGTTTTAGTTTATCAAGTATATTTTTTTAATTTTGTACCAATGTTATATTATTATATTTTATTACAATTTGTCAGCGAAGTCAAAGCGTAAATTGTAAAATGACTTTTAATTCACAATCGATTCGATTTTTTAATATATGAATCGCATAATTAAATGAACCATATAATGGCAACCCTAAACTTCGACTTAAAGTGAAACTGTCATTGATATTATGATAAATTACTTATTTATTTGTTATGATCACGGCGTCATCGTTAGAGATGGTACTTAAACGGATAATTCCTATAAAAAAAACTTATATTTTCTGATTATCTTTTCAAGTGTGTTTGAGGTGGGCCATAACTGGGCATTGATCTTTCAAAAACCTCAGGTTTCTATGCCTAGCATTAAAACATAATCTTCCTGAACGTCTGCCGAACAGCCGCAAAAAAACGTACTTAATGAAAAAAATCTTTACCAAGACTTAGTTCCTCGGAAAAATCACCAACTTAGTCTCTCTTGGACGTCGAAACGCTGTCGTTAAGAAGGCGTCTTAATTATTTAACAACTTTTGAAGCGAGAAAGCAATGCTTTTGACTTGCTCGCGGACGCGGCAAAAAAGCTACTGAAATGTTAAAATAATAATTAATCCTGGTGGAAGGAACGGCCGACGGCGATGGGCGCCCGACGCTTTGTAGCGTTGCTTTGTTGCGTTATTAAATAGTTTTTGCTGCTTCGATGCGCTTTTTTATAGCCGTTTAATAGCTCGGCGCGTTTAATGGAAATCTGTCGCGCTTTTCTTTTATGAGGAAATTTTTCGTCTGAGTTGAAGCAAATTACGAGCGAGTTGTGGCCCAGTGATAACGGCCGCGACTCACGGGTTGTAGGTCGTAGGTTCGAACCAAGATAGGCACTTTACTTTGTGTAAATTATTTCATCAACACTGCTTTCAAAACGGTGAAGGAAAACACCATGAGGAAACAGGCATGTCTTTGAACAAAAATTCGAAGACATGTGGCATCTACCAACCCGCACTCCCTCTCACAGAGAGGAGGCCTGTATCAAAGCAGTGGGAACATAATAGGCTTATTATGCATTATACTTTAATTTTTATTTAATGTAGTGCGTTTACAATTACGTACCACAAGGTTTTGCCGGCATCGCCCACGTAGTTGCCAGAAATTATCTCACGAAAACGTGCCACCAAATAAAAACTATACTTTGGCGCAAACCAGACCTGTCCATGGTCTATTCATTACATAATTGATAATAGTCGTTTAGCCATGTTATTTAGCGGGAAAAGTATCATAAATATGTATTACTCAAGGTTATAAACTATCTGTGATCCCAATGTAATCCAAACTATCACATAGTATTATATAGTAAGACTAGGATTCAGTTCGAAACACTCACAGGTAAACAATCCTAACACATTACCCATATTCGATATTGTTACGGTGAACACTGATTTAGAGTATCAGTTGAAAACAATAGACGTCTTTGAATGCGCAGTTATTGAATCTACATAATACTATTCCGGTACACGGTTCGCAAAACATAGTGGAAGTTACATTGAAATTATAAATTTCGCGCCACAATAATCTTTTAATAACAGGGTGGAGGTGCGTTAAGCTGTGTTAGCCTTTGGGTTACGTACCTTTGAATAGGAGTTTCAGTTTCGGTAATCGCTGAAAGTAACTTTCGATAGTTTTCGTTGGAGTTCTTTGGGTAATGCGTTATAAGGGGTTCCGCGTTTGGTTATTTTGATTCCCTAAGACTATTTAATTTGAGTACTACTAATTATCATTAACAACAAAAACTATTGTTAAGTATATTACACAGTAAGAGTGCTATTTGAAATTGGAAATCTTTGAGTTTTTTTTTTGTACTGATTTGTAAATAAGTAGGAAACAAAAAAGTTAAGTTTATACGTAGACTTAGGAACTTTCTCACAGCTTTTCCGTTTTTTTTCCATCTTCACATCGAATTTTCCTACACAATTTCAGTAACTTTCGGTCAACCCTACAAAGTCCGGAAGGTAGTTGCAAGTTAGCGCCTAGGCAGCGATTTAATACCCAGCTTGGATTAGTGAGGTTTAGTTGTGGCCCGCCCGCCGCCCGAGACGGTCCTCTGGTCAGTTTAAACCCTTGCTTTATGAAAATATACACGGGGAATTGAATATTAATTAAATGCGATAGTTGGGACCATATTTTGGGTAGACTGACTAGCTTGTTTATCGGGTTACATGCAGGTAATTTTGGAGAGTTTTGTTGTTATAGGAAGCAAGGTATTGTAATATCCACAAAGTAACGTAATTATATTTACTTAGACACAATTTGAGAGATCCCTTGCATATTTTTTATATGAGAATATACCTACAAACATATTTTAGGCATATAACGATATAGTCTTCTTAAAAGCATAGTATTATTAAGGTTAACGTCATCTTATTAATGTCTGGACTTTAAAAGAGACCATGATGACCTCTGAGTTTTTTCCGGCATTTCATCTGAGGGATCAGTCAGTTAGAAAATGCCGGCGACATCTATTTTTCAAATATTGACCGATAAAAAGACGTGTTAACGTGTATTAAAAGATTTACAGAAATAAACATACTTATAATCATTTCATCAAAAAACCGCCGAAAAACAAAATCACTTTTGAACAAAATCACTTTTCAGTTGAAATCATTGTCACCAAACACTAATGACATGTGACGTCATAACGCGTGTGCCGCAAATCCTCGCACACGTGTTATCTCGAATCCGGCATAAAATTAAATCGAATTAGCTTCGAGTCCGCGAGCCGGCCGCAAAAAAGTAATACTCTTTTATTTCGGTTGATGTGTTTTGGCAATTCATTATTTGACTGTCTCTTTTGAAGTGTCGGGGAAATTTTTTAATGAGTTTTCTAAGAAAATATGAAAGTAGGCAGTTTGGCACATGAGGCCGTACGTACAAGTAACTCGAAAATGGCAATTCTTACTAGGAAAACACATCACGAAAATCAAGCGGAACTTATAGGTTCTTTTAAAATAAATACAATAAAAAGTTTTGTTTAAGCTTCCTTTCAAATAAAATTACAGGAAAACTAAAATCCCTATGCAAATGAGCATGGAACAAGCAGCAGAGGTTTGTTACAACATCTATTAAAATTCCAGCCAAAACGTTTACTGCCTTATACAATTTTATATTAAACTTCAAACAAGAAGTACAAATCAGTGCAAGTAAAGAGAGACAACGTTCATTAACTGGCTACATAAAATAGCAATTAGATAGACAGACGAACAGAGAGCTCTTAGAACGAGCTAAGAAACACTCGACTTTGTCGCGAGCATGCGACTCTGAACCGATTCCTAGTGATTAAGAGAATAGTGTCTCAATTGTTTTTTTAATGCGAAACTTGTTTCTTATTTATTTATTACGGAAAATAAACAATAGTACATTAAATAATACACACAAGATTACTAAATTTTTGGAAGTGGGTAAATGTACAATCCACGACGTTTTCACAAATTAACCAGGTTAAGGATACAGTGAAGATAATATTCAAGTTACGAAAAACACAAAGATGAAGACAGGAACAGAAAAAAGGAGATGTACTTCTCTTAAACTAAAATAAATACTTAGTACTTGATACAAGTAATTATTACGAAAACAAACAAAAAGAAAAGACACTACATATCACGCAAATGTAGACTAGACTACCTATTCACTAAATATTTCCAAAAGTTTTGGCGATTTAATGCGAACATACTTATACAAATTCACAAAAAAATTTAACAAATGCTTCTTAGACGGCAATTCGGTTATTGGACGAGAATTGAAAGTGAAATGTCAAGGACGCGTCACGTTCCGCGCACATTTCGTTACATGAAAGAGAAATAAGATATAACTTTCGCTGTCTTTTGTACTAAATCTCTCATAATAAGTTTCGCTTCTAAAACTTGTATACGGTGCTGTACGCGCAATTTTTTCGCTTAAGTTAGATTTTCCTGATGAAATACTTATAACTTGAAGTGAGCTGTCAATAGTGCCAATCCAATCCAGGTAAAATGACACCTCACTTTACCTAAGTTTTCACGGTGAGATGGTTACAGAATAGCACTACCGGTGAAATAACAGCTCACTTCACCTGAGTGTTCATGTTGACATTTTTACAGAATAGACCGGCTGGCAAAGAAAGGAAAGTGTTAGCTTCACCAAATACCGGCCGGAACGATATAGGAATTGCGCAAAGTAATCCGATTTACTTAGTTCTTTTTCAGGCGGATCTAATGTGCTAATTGGAATATCATGCTTTCTCTGTCTGCATGCTTATTGTAATGCAAACATAAGTATTGTTTTTTTTTTTTTTTTTTAAATAGATTATGCACCAAGGGGATAAAGCAGCGTCTTAAGTCGCCGGCGCCGTATTGAACTCCGAGTGTAACAAAGGATTTCTTTTAGTTCAGGAGTTTTGAGTCAACTCCTGATCAAAGCAAGGGAATTATGACAAGAATCCTGCGTGCAGCGAGGGATTCAAGATTTTAGACGTCTATATGAAAGGTCTTGAAAAAACAAAATTGTACCATGACTATGTGAGGTATCAAAATAAAGGGCTTGAAGAGACTATTCCAAAAAAATAACACGATAAAAGTATTAAAATTAAAATACGACTGCAACTAAGATTCAAAACAAGTAGTCTGATGCAGTTGGTGGCATCAAATCTGAGATTGAACAAAATAACTTAGTGCCTGTAGGATTTTGATTTTTAAATCTAAACTCATGTAATTTCATCAAAAACACAATAAATAATATCGTCGCTCAAGTCCAATATTCGAACGCGGGGACGCGCCACTGCAACCAATCATTTTGTTCGTCGACGGCAACAAAAACTTGTAAAGTGAGAACTCTTTGGTTGAGCTGTACATTCATTTAAAAAAAAAAAGGTTTTTTCTGTTTACGTTTTTAAAAGAGTAACCATGGAGTTTCTTGCCGGCTCTTCTCCATAGGAAACGACCAATTGGAACCGTGCACCTAGAATCTGACGTTTCATAAGTGCCCATGTAGGTTTATGTGAAATAAAATATTTTGATTTTGATTTTGATTTTACGTTTGCATGACATATAATTTAACATTAACGAGGTGGTGTGAAAAAAATCTTGTATTTTCTATTTCAGATAAACGCACAAAAATGTCATTTTATTTTCAAATACTAAACTTAACTAATTTAAAAGGTAGTTCTATTCCTGTCAAACGTTTGAAAATGACAGATATAGAAGGATGTTTTAAACACGTTTGGCGTTTAATGCATTTAGTGATGTGCGGTGCAAGTGCAAGTAACACTGCAAACCTACTTACATATTGATTTCGCTTACTGCACCTAACCTAATAATTAATCAGTTTCATAGATCCACCTACATATTCTGCTGAAATAAACCACCAAGATTAAAATCTCCCCCCCTACAATAATACACAATTGTTGTAGCACACTACGCGCTGCAAAGCTGAGCCGAGCCAAGACCACTTGAAAAGAGTTCGGTACACAAGACCCGGGATGTCGGCTTGTGTAAGTACTGAATTAAAACTTTGTACTAACAGGAATTAGCTCATGCTCTGTAACCTTAACAATACTACAGAGGAATTATTGGGTCGATCTCGTTTTGTTTTTATTGTTGTCAGATATTTAAACTTCCTAAAGAATTGGAATTAAAAACTTCAAAACTAGTTATTGACATACTATAAAAACATAGTTCTGACATTTAGAGTAGTATCATATTTTAATACTTTTTCTCTATCAAAATAATGTATTATTTTTACAATACACGGCAAATCCAAGAAGTTAATATCACCAAGGAGTTTCCATCATGGGACGCGCTTATGCGGGGCGCACCATTATGTTAGCATTGCAAAAAATATTTGATTCCAATTTTAACTTGTCTGTGGCAGCGTTTACCGCTGGGTTTTGGCGCCATCCATACGTTTTGTTGAACTGAATTTCGTGTATTTTGTATTCTTGCTTAAAAATGTCAGTTACCAGTGAATGTGGAGATATCTTTTATATAGTAAGTTCAATCCCAATGCATGAGAGTAGATAAAGTACTTAATGAAACTGCACATAACAGTTTCATTAACTACTATAATTTTTGTCAAGATATTTAAAAGGACCTTTAATTATATCATTGATTTTTGTTTCAAAAAAGTCATTCTACTAATTATTTACCATAGAATAGACCGTAGAGTTATGAAGTTCTTCATAATTTAAAGGCACAAATCGCAGTTAGATAGAGTATCGATTAAACCTACTAAACTAACTAACTAACTAACAGACACTATTATTTTTGTATCAAAAATCTACACTCTTTCCACCAAAAAAATCAGAAAATCCGTTTTCCAAATCCGTCTAATGGTGCATGACGTCACTGACATCTAGCTGTACGCACCTGTCTGAATGGATGTAAGGGCTTAACAGATATGTTCTGAATCAAATTCAACGCCTTTTGGGAACGTGCACACTTAACTTAAAAACACGGATATAAAGTTACTGGATTACGAGAACGCGCTGTTTAGGGAATTTTGAGCATGGTTTTAAAGTCGCTTTGAATGATAAGACTGAAATATTCTTATAATACTGGATTGCCCACAGTCAATTAAATAGTCTTTATTACATTTAAGATAATAGTTTATCGCCATAGGTAGGTAATTAAGATTTGTTCGTATGTCTCATAAAATTTTTCTTAAGTCGTACGACTTAAGTCTACGTCAAATACAAAACTTATGTTTTTTCGTCGAATTTCCCAGATTTAATAGAAAACCTAAGAATAACGCCTCATTTTCGTTAGATAAAGTTGTACTAGTTTCTTACATCATGAATTAGAAGCTAATTTAGTTTAGATTGTAGGTTAATGTAATAACGACGTTTAAACCTCGACATTCTAACCTTTCATGGATTTTCAAAAAAAAAAAAATTTATAACTTTCATTCACACAAGTGATCTCCTGAAAAACAAGTTTATCTTTATATCTAATAGCCTCTCCAGTAACGTTACAAGAGTCACAAAGCATTAACAATGAACCGTGAGCGACGTGTGTACTTACTCACGGAGTTAGCATAAGTATTTCGCTAAAAGTCTCATCCGGACCCCGCCCCGAGTTCAGGGGCTTAATTGACTTGGCTCCTTTAAACGTGTGGATAGGCGCTTTACGTATTATATAATATTCTTGTGAATAACTAAATTTTTCTTTGCCTTTATTTTTGGATGAGGCGTCATACACGTTGAACTGTCATTCAAGGCGTGCTAATAAATATTTTCATGATTTTCTTCAAATGAAATTCAGCATTCAAGATGTGATCTTGCGGCTCAATTTTGTTTCATGCTTGAGGTAAAACTAGGAAAATGGAGTGGTCTAAAACTTAACATAGAATGTATTGTAACTACTAAATATTTTTAACCCCATAAAACAGTAATAGTCACAATAAAAATCAAAATTAAGTTTTAATCTTTACCTGCAGAGTTACTGAAATTTGCAAGCAACATTGGTACAGTTAGTAGGTACCTACTTAAGTAACATTAATTGATCACAAACACATCCCTACACAACTATATAACACAACAGCTAATTATAGTGACTACTATTGGATTTGCGTGTTGATCGAAGGCCTATTCGTGAGCGATGATCTATTTAGATTGGATAAGTCCTGCGTGCCGGATGCTGAAACCTAGCAAATACTGTGTCATGCCATCATTGAGTACCTTTGTCTGCGATATTTACAACGTAATTACGTGTTCTGTAATGGGGGGAAAGCACGGATGTTTTATTATTATAATAGGTATTATTGAAAAGGCTATTGAAATACTAAAATATTAGTACTCATTGCTCACTGTGTATATGTGTTTAAAACATGTTCCTTCCTAACTAAATTAAGTTAAAGAAATGGAGTGGGTATTAAAATTGATCCCTAGCTTTTCATGAGGAATTTTATTTTTCAAAATATCATCTTCCTTTGCCAAAAGATAAACTTTTAATCAAGTAGGTTAGCTAAATTGAACCAAGCCGCTTGCATAAAACTCACTCTCTATAATGGCAGTCAAATTTGACGCATCTAAACATTCTTTATTTACAGAATACAAATAATTTAATTTCACCCCAAATCCACACTCGCATCTAAATTGAGTTCAACAGCAACAGTAACTCAAAAATGAAGTTTAGCAGTTTAATTTAGAGGTGGACAGCATGTGGGCACAGCTACGGTCGTCTGGTAATCCCTTTACAGTGTCCCCTAAACTTTCACCTGACCAGGGGCAGACGGTCTAATGCTAGACTAAACAATGCAAATAAATCTACCCGGGGAGAACAGACTTGGAAAAATATTGACTCGAATATGTTAGGGGATGTGTGCTAAAAAGGACTGATGTTTAAATAGATACGTAGTCATTTTGAATATACTTAGGTCGTATTTTAACAAACTTTTATACCTAGAATAAGACTTATGCAAAAGCGAAATTTTGATTTTATGACGTCAAGTTTATTCCACGGACAAAATATATATTCATAAAAGAGAATATAAATATATACACTAAAATATGGCGTCGCTGCAACTGGTAATGTACCCAAGAGACTGGCGACATTGCCTCGTTGTATGGCCTCTGAGAGCAGTGGTGGCCCAGTGGTAACGACCGCGACTTCGAACCCAGACAGGCGCTTTACTTTGTGTAAATTATTTCATCACCACTGCTCTCAAAACGGTAAAGGAAAACATCGTGAGGAAACCGGCATGTCTTAGAACCAAAAATTCGAAGACATGTGACATCTACCAACCCGCACTGGGTTCGCGTGGTGGATTACGGCTCACTCCCTCTCACAGAGAGGAGGCGTGTGTCCCAGCAGTGGGAACATAATGGGCTGATTATGCATTATGCATGGCCTCTGGCCAAAGTAAAAGCCAGCCCTTGCGTCACGGGAAGCGTAGCCGTTTGGAGATTCGGTGGACCAAACCAAGAGCACTCGGACCCCAGGGCCCGAGAATTTCAACCCCATAGGGCTCGAAATATAATTACCCTTATAGGTGAGGTTGAAGTTCTCGGCAGCGGCAACAGCGCCAGCACATCACGCCGAGCCAGGAAGATAGAATAGCGCAAGAGTGTCGACACACGTTGAGTCCCACACTAACTTAAAAGTATTGTATGAGCAATGTTTCTGAAATTCGCTTTGAGTACCAACATCGTTTTGGATGTGATTGTACCTGATCAGTAGCGCTATTCTGTAACCATCTCACCGTGAAAACGTAGTTGAAGTGTGCGTGGAGCGAGCTGTCAGTGCCACTGATGCTAGGGAGTGACCAAGACGGGATGACAGTGACAGCTCACTCCACGCAAGTCTTCACGGTGAGATTTATACAGAATCGACACACAGGAGAAAGAGTTGATGGAAAACTATTATTTTAATAAATGGAACTACGTTTCCTGATATGCTGCAAAAAGGATTTGTTACGGGCAGCCAGTACAAATATGAAAAAAAAAACACAAGATAGGAATAAAAATATATAAAAGTAGCATCAAACGATAACCACAACAAAACCAATGGAGGACTGATTTTAATCCAACAAGACATAATTTAACACCAAATCCGCTAAAATCTTATCGACAACACAAACCCTTATATCCGTGCTTGTACTTAGGACTTAGGTACTTGCATCACTTCTTAAGTAAGTTAAGCCTAGCACGGGTATCAACTGACCGTCCTGTCTCGTAGGTAACATGACCTAGGTCTCAGACGCCGCAGGGCTTAGGTATAAGCCCTGCAACCTTTATTATACTCTACTTTAATACTCAGATTTAAGTTTACTACAAGTTCCGGTTAACTGGTGTGTGGGTGTTAAGTTAGTTTTGCTTAGGATTAGGTTCTTATTATATATTCTACAACAAGAATTTCTTAAAACCGCATTATGCGGCTAATTAATAGCCGAATTATCCGATTTTAAGAAAATCTAGCAATAGTAATAGGCTGATTTTTTTGATTGACTGCCTCGTTGCTCTAGTGGTCGCAAGAGCTACTGCTGAGCAAGAGGTCCTGGGTTCGATTCTCAGCTCGGGCAAAGTGTAATTGGGTTTTTCTATCTAGAATTTCTCAGTAGCAGCCCGGAGTCTGGATTTGCCGGTTGATGGCAATAGGCTCGCCCCCATACATGGGACTTAAGCATAACTGGCGAAATGTGGGTGTACTATACACGCACATTTCGCCAGTGATTACAGGATTACAGGCGTGATCTTATGTTATGTTGAGAAGGCTGATTCTAATATTTTGAGTCCCTCTCTAAGAGAGGTAAAGATCAATCATTTTGGAGTACCTTGCTGTCAAATGTTGGTAGAGCCACTAAGTGCCATAACTTAATAATACCCTCTGTAATTACCCCACACCATAAGGACATAGACAAAACCTTATATTTTATTTCTTATTAAAACTAAATGCATATCTACAACTTAGTAAGTACCTACAATATAGAAAGGAGCCATCTGAAATATTACAATATGCATTTTCGAGAAGCAGTTCGACATTAATACAATACGCAACCCAACCTAACTGTTACTCCTTTCTTTCCCATAGTAAGTTATTCACGATCAACATCAGAATTCAACTAAGTTAATCAAGTTGTTTTGTAATTCAAGACGTATCGCGTACATGTCGACAATGGTGAAGATAACGCTTACAACTGGTGGAAGCGCCACACCTGTCATGTTTGTTGCTTTAATTAAGAAACTCATCCCCTAATTCATTCCTCGGATCTGCCCTATGCTTGACACCATTTTATTTATTCATTAGAGGTGATTTTTGGTGGAATTCTCTGTGTTTAGTCTTGGTGAAGAGAGCCTACCGTTTAATGAATGTGTCTTTTCGGGTTTTGAAATCAACACTTTAATGTAAAAGTAACTCTGTCTCTCTGTATGTTAACTTTTACTCCTAAATCACTCAACTCGTTATGAAACTTTACAACCGGGGAGATGGAGAAGGACATAGGTTACTTTCCATGCAAATACAATTATAAAACACACGCAGATAAAGTCGCTGACAACAGCTACTCGTAGTAATTAATAATAGAAGTAGCAGGTAATATTATGTGTTGAATCAAGGCTATAATATAAAGACAATAAGTATCTTAATGATGCTGCAAATTTGTGTAAAATTAGTCATTTTTAATTATCTCTGTGTCCATTGTCAACAGATATGTAGTTGATCGATTCATATAGATGTAGAATTGTAGATGTATATTGATACATATGCAAAGTATCAAACACATCGCTTGTCAAACAAAACGCATGAATTCTATAAGACCGATACGATTTAACGAACCCAAGCGGGGTAATTAATTCAATCGCGTGTTTAAAGGGCGTCGCTGAAGGAAACGTTATCATTATCTTAGCCGTTGTTGCGGCAACGTGCCGCCTCGCTGTGAATGTGTGTCGTGTGTCTCTCAAGCTTTTGTCCCTCCCCTCGTCAATCGGTAACACATTTACCCACTTACGACTGGGTGAAAACTTGCAAAACGAACACCATTGTCAAGAACGCCACAGACACAATAACCTGTCGCTGCGGCACGCTTATCGACTGCGCGTCAAAGAAGTTCAAAAGCTCGGTTTAGACGTTCGCTATCGCGGCGTCGTTTGTCAGTTTACGCCGGGAGCTATGATTGTCTCTACGTTACAAATGGCCTTTTTGAGGGCGACGTTTGGTACCGTTTTAATTGACACCGCGAAAATATCTCAGCTCAGCAGAGAAATGTGGAAGAGAAGTGTGTGAAGACGCTCCGCGTTCGACTTTGATTTGTCTTTGTTCTGTGCTGAGTTCAAATAGTATTCATTCGTATATATTCGTATAAATAACTTCGCAATTTTCATGAAGACTAGGTACTTAAAATAATCTCTAAATCTCAATAAAATGTTCACCTTCCAAAAACAGAAGGTTCGTAGATCCGCTACGCCACTCAACAGATTAGTTTCCCTACGCGCTACGAAACACGTAGCAGTTAACAACGTCTACGGCTTTACGTAACAATGTGCGTTTGAGTATTAATCTCATTTGTGTAATAAAATCTGTGCCTTAGCCGAGCCTATGGCAAGGCGTGATCCGGCCGTGAAATGCTTGCCTCCGACGATAATCCTGTTAGGTTAAGAAGGTTTCTACATATTACGTGCTTTGCTACGCCTTAAGGATTAAAACGGCGTGTACGCATAACTCGATACGTATTGTTAGGGAAGACGTACCTTCGTTTTATCGATTTTCCATCGCCTTTATCATGATAATGTAGCTGCGACTATGAAACGATGAACTCGTCTACGAATTTATAGGTATTCATTTAGCGGGGACTAGCCCAGGCGGGCTTAAACGATTACGCCACAGCATAGATGCAACGTAGATTTACAGCAAAGCTTGCCATGACAAGGTGGTCATCGCAAGCCCCCAAATCTTTATGCCGGACAATGAAGACAAAGGACCTCTAAATTATTCAGTCAGAGTAAAAGCGACCTTAATGCTTGTAGCGTAAATACCATTTGTAAATATTTAAGTTTGCGCGTCAATTTTGCGTTAAGACGAATAGTTTGCATGAGAGAGGAATCGGAGAGCGTCTGGGAGCTAAACCTACCCTCGGGCAAAAGGGGGCCGTCCATAAATAATTAATCTGCAGCGATGTGCGTCCAACGGTTAACTAAATCCTGTGGCGGTTTAGGAAACTGGCCTTCGGGGATACCTTAAGAACTGAACGCTGTTTCTTGTTAAATCCTATTGTCAGATATACTAGGCGCTTGATTAAATCCCTATATTTGGGTGTAATTAAAACAGTAGACTACAGTATAGAACGGCGTGAAATTATATTTATTTATAATAGACTTCACAAATAAAGTCAAACTGCGCTTTATGAAGTTACTACGCATCCTAATTATCACATTATTTATAGGTGTTCACAACTATTTCAAATAAAATAATTCTTGCACCATTTCCTCTGTGTGGATTTTAGTAGTATACAGGGTGGAAGGGACCTCGACGCACAACCGGTTACCATGGACTCAGTACATGATTCTGAACGCCCCTTCGTTGAATGTTTTTGTCGGAAAATTGCTCTGCCATAAATTTTGACCGCGTAGGTATTGCACTTTTCTATGAAACAGCAGATTTTTTTGATAACCGACAAAAAAAAAACAAGAAGGTTCAGAATCATGTACTGAGTCCATGGTAATCGATCGAGTTGTGCGTCGATGTGCCTTCCACCCTGTATACAGGGTGTTCAAAAATTGACGTCAAGTCGGAATCGGGTAATCGGGATAAGTCAAGTAATAATAATTTACAGAAAGTAATTTAAAGTAATCTGTGCTATGTATTTTGAAAATCACTGCCTGCAACGGTATTTTAACTCCTGTTGCATTTTTTTCTGGTGACTGTTCTGACATGACCTATCACCCCACTGCGGCTTGACGTTGACTTCTGGGACACCCTGTATTATTTTCTCTGACCAGGTTTTAGTAGGTAACTATACATGAGTCCACACAAGCTGAGCTGCGGGTAAACAGCCAAAACAATAATTCAGCATTTCTTTATTCTTGTTTTTCTTTTCTTTATTACTATTATGAATTTACTATAAAACGCTTTCTATTTCGCACAAGGTCAGATAGGCAGTCGCCTCATGTGAAATACTGGTATTACACTGCACTCGGTTAGCCTATAAGCTGACCCCAACATGAGTGGGACATATCTAGGCAGATAATGACTAAAGACTTTTTCTCAAATCATCTAACATTTCCTAACAATCAATTGTTTTGTATTCATTTTTTATGAGTTTTCCAGTAGACATAATAAGCGTGTATACTGTATAAGTTTGCCGGACTAGGGAAGCCCCACTGGCGAGCAACAAGCGGCGTCTTGCGGCTCTAAAGGATGGGCGCGGATTAGGCGCGCTTTACACGTAAGACAGTAAGACATCGACCTATACAAGTTCACCTCATCATTGTACATCGATTGTTTACGGAGTGTCTGCTTTGATTTTGAGACGGAATTGTTCGTAAAAATCTAGGTTTTATGGCCCATATGTAGACTTACCGAGTTATGACTAGATTCGAATTAAAAAATTTAAAGAACTAACTTAATTAAGATTTTTTTAAAGAACTGGCCTAATCCTTAAAAGTGCCAATGTCAGTATAAATAAGTATTTATTCTACGCTATGCCGATATATTTTATAAAAAAAAATAGAAGACCTATAAGAAACGCAAATAATACAACCTAAAATCCCTTAGCAGATGGCCTACTAACTAAAGTAAATATTACTTACTAGGTAGTCTCAACATAGTAACTACATCTTTCAGTAAAACATCAAATATCTGACTACAACACAAGACACGGAGGAGAATTGTATACTCTTTCTATTCATAGAAAAAAATACTTAGAACTATGTGATTTATAAAACGTCAAAATTAAAACATTCTCCATACTTCCAGTCCATTTAACAATACTGAAACCCCATCACAAACACAACGCACAAGTTTTAAGCTTAATTTCATTTCAATGGCGAGCAAAAAGTTAGAATAAAACTAATCGAGCCTGTTTCAAACTCACTTGTCTAAAACTCCTCGCTAGGGATATTGGATTATGAACCGTATTCTGCCTAACCATCATTCGTTAAATAGAACCATTTGGATGTTACCGGTAGGTAAAGTCTTTTGCCATCTAAATTGATACAAAATGCCTCGAGAATGCTTGGACTGCCTCTTCTGCTTGGACTGGTTCTTCTATCTGGAATTTCTCAGTAGCAGCCCGAACTCTGGATTTGTGCCCGGTAGATGGCAATAGGCTCGCCCCCTATTACATGGGACTTAAACATATCTGGCGAAATGTGGGTGTACTATAGGTACACCTCTGCCCAACCCTTCGGGGAAACAAGGCGTGATGATGATGTTATTGATACAAAATGGTTACAAAAAAATCTATGCAGCATTTTTAAATAATGGAATAGCTAAGAGTTAATAGTCTTTAGTTTAAATTGTTCACACACATAAGTATAGTTTATTTTATTTTTTATTTCATAATTAAGATTTAAAAAACTTTAAAAGTGTTAATCTTTTGTCTGACTGTACCTGCTTAGTTGGTATTTTATTCTTGTTAGAAAAAGTTAGTAACGAATTTGTTAAGGCTAGTAAGAATTTAGATGATGTTATATGTACTTAATGCACATTTTTTAAAACATTGCTTTTTAAAAGCTTTGCATTGTTGATACTCTTAAAATTTTATATCAGTTATGATTTTTTTTATCATTATATTATGTTACCTACAATAATAAAAAAAATGTTAATTAACTTTTGTTGGTGACGGTATCTACTGCATAACCACGAAAAAAATGAGTTTTACAGTATATTTTTTGTCATTCCTTGTCTGAATGTTCCTGCCTGAAAAGCCTGAAATAGCTCTAACGAGGCCTAAAGCTGTCTCTATTTTCTTTCTAAAAGCTACGTAACAGTCTTTTTAGCAAATTATAGCGGAAGTCGTGTCAGACTTTTTCTGATTAAAACCCACCCGTGTTCCTTCAGTTGCCTGTGCCAGGGCCACGGTATCTCTTTCGAATAATCCGCGACCCTGACAGGCATCGGCCCAATCGGACTCCGTCACTAGGAGATGACACCTCTTTGAGGCGCGCGTGTCGATCCGGGCCTGGTCCTTACCGGACGACGAGCTACCCATTGCTCGCCGTCCGCAAGCCCTCACCTACTTTGGCCGGAAACCTGCTGGCGATTCCAGACGCCCGGGGCGTGAGGGCGCTAGGTTACGTAGCAGTCTTAACAAGTACTGAGAATCATACAAACGTTCAACCAATACCCTTACAGAAAAAAATGGAACAACAAAATCACCAGCATCAGTCTCCCATATTATTTGCGGTCGGCGCAACATGTATTTTTTAAACCTTCGCTATTAGTTGTCACCCCATATCAGCCATTTCATCTTTCACAGAGTCCAGTCGATCGACACAAAATAAAACATGACACAAGAAAATCTAAAATATCCATTCAAAATCACACAAAACGCTAACATATTCCACTAAACAATAATAACACATTATCAGCATTTAAATAAATTAATCGGCTAAACTGTATTAAACTGAGGCGCTAATGCCTCCATTCTCAATCAATGGCTGTGGAAATACTGACCAAATAATCGCAATGCAGTTAATGAAAGCATTCGAAAAGTTAAAAGCCTGTTTAGGCCGCGGCCACGCCACAGACTAATTAACGTCGTCCAGTAATACCAGCAGTGTGAACGAGGACTTAGCGGCATTATCGCCTAAATTGTACTAATGTTCCGTTGTGGGCATGAGCGGTCATTATGATTTGAGACGCAAATTGGTTATATTTTGATTGTGGTATATGTTTATATTGTAAAGCATAATAAACTGTTATGTTATGAAAATTTATCCGGCGAAATTCGTCACAAAATTTGCCAAAAGTAAAAAAAAAACAATTTTTGTATCAAAGGTTAGCACTGATGTACAAAATTTTCTTACGCACAATCTAAGCCTTCGATCCATCGACAAATTATAAAAGACCCTTGCATTGCAATGTGCTATACGAAAACCCGTGTCTCCACCACGAAAAAAAAACAAAAAAAAATCACCACCTCCGCCGCCTTTGAAATTCTTTAAAATGCTGAAAACTGAGTAATTGCTTCCCTGAAAAGCAATAGAAACATGTTATTAAAGTTAGACAATTTAAACGTCAGTCAAAAGAAGGGATTACTGAAATTGTACGCGCAGTAGGCTTTGAAATGAATCGTACTAATAGAGCACGCAGACAGACTCGATTTAGTAATTAATTTTACCGCGCGAAGTGCACTAAATGCACTAGAAACTATAATCCTCATTAAAATGGGAAATAGTCGACTATTCACTTTGCCATCAAATGTAATTTTGGCTGCTAAACGCGAAATATAATTATGTATTTTACCAAATCCGTTGTGTGCCGTGTGTTTCGACGCAAATGTACTAGTTTAATGTCATCATCTTTTCAACGGTACATTTTGTACAATGATTTACGCAAATATCGTCAAAGTACATTATATTAATTTAAATTCTATTCACGTAAACAAAGCAAAATTGCATCAATAATTCAATAACAGAGTTCTCAGTACGAGTTGGTAAGTAGTGAACTTTACGAACGAAAATCTACGCGAATAAAATAATATGAGGCGATCATTTTCATTTGCTTCCCGACCGCTCAATTTTTCGCATAACGCATCCAATAAAAACACAAATTAATCTGCTCATTTTTTGTATACAATTTTATATCATTGAGTCCACATACTCCTATCTGAATGCGATGCATTTTGCGTTCCATAATCCCGTGTCAGAGCGATAGTTATGGATTACTTTTGTCTCGATTGAATTATTCCATCATAATATAAATATATTATTAATTTGTTATTATATCGGCGTGCGCGTCGATATAATAACAATAATAATATAAGATCCCCAAAAGGTCCGCTCTCGCTTTGTTTACGCGTGCTTTTATGCGAGTTCAATGAAGGTGCGCCGTGAAATCCGAAATCAATATAGGAGAGCATAGAAACAAGAGTGCTGGCGAGGCCTGTGTCGACGCGATATCCAACACGGGTTCGGATTAAGCGACGTCAAATCCGGGATTAAGCGAGGCCGGGATAAAACTGGAAGCCGGGATCGGCTCGAGCTCGGGTCAGCGGGATTTTGCCGGGCAATAAAAGTGTCTGCAGCCGATTTAGACTGAGCCCGCTGGCAATTCGGCGCGGCTACCAATTGCTAGGTAATTTCGGCGTGCGAGCGCGATCTGTCCGCACAAAGCCGTTCTAATGCCCGCCAATGGGATTAGCCGAGTGTCGTGCGGCCTTTACAATTTATTGGACGGAATCAGACATCTGAATTAAGACATAGTTCCTTGATGTGTCTCGATGAGATAGAACACGCCAGAGGGTATTATGTCTATTATTTGTTTGGCACAAAGATGAAAACAATTGTGAAACATTGAAATATTGATCAGGTATTCAAACCAGCGCGCACTAGACTAATCAACGTTTTTTCTAAACTAAATCCCACTCGTTTGCAATGGACGTCGCTCGTCTATTATACCCCGCGGTAATCCGGATTGGAGATTCATTAGGGTGAGATTATACTCTATTGAAATCTGGCTTAAGCGTTCACGGACGGTTCGGATCGCGGACCGGGAACCATTCATACTGTGACAGCGCTCATATGAGTGATGCGGAATTCATCTATTATAAGTAGGTTTAATATTGATTTTGTGAATTAAAACACCGGCAATGTTTGTACTATTTGTATTAATTAGACAGTAGGTATAATTGACAAAATTCGAAGTTGTATTGAGATAACGAGATCTTCTTAGCGGTCCATTTTTCTCATAAAATCTGCATATAAAGCAGATAGTGTTTTTATTACATAAAGAAACGTCATAGAGTCGTCCTCAGTCGCTCTAATGTCACGTACAGGAAGTTTTTTTTCTACAACTAGCCTAGACCGCAAGTCGCGGCCGATGCGACGATTCCAAGTAACGCTATTATAAAACTGATTCATGTATGGAGCACATAATCCTAGTCTAGTTTATGACGTCAGGCCTTTGTTACCTGCTTTCATAGACAACCATTATGATAATCGCAACCTTAATACAGAAGTCGTAAAAGCTATTCGACAAACCCGACAGGAACTTATTCGAAAACGTTATGATGAATCACCGTATTTGTGTTATAACATTACGCTAATCAATTGATATTCTCGACGTGCAAAAGGAAACTTGTGGTATCATAAAGGCGAGCGTTAATGTTATTGGATAAGACGTCAACATCAAACGGGACGGTAAACACAAAATCGTACATTACCGGATGAAAATATTATTCGTAATTACTGTGATATTTCATGTTATTTTCTTTGATGAGATTGGCAAGGAAATGTTTTGTTCGGTGACTAGGGTAGTGTGGGAAATGCATTTAGTCTTGTCCGACATTTTCGAACTAGGTAAGTTAAGCGTTAACGAGTGTGTAAAGCTTCGCGTTTGGTGTGCACCAACCCTAAGAAAATGTGACGATTCATATAAAATACGTTAAAAAACTGGCTTTTATTTATAATTTTTGCGGTTTTTTGTTTTTATTTGTTTCACGGAAATCATTTGTCTAATTATGTATAATCCACAATTTTTAATCAAAATACTTATCTTTGTTTTTATTATGTTGTAACTATAAAATTTAAGATGAGTTTGATAACATTGTACAATATTATGTCGTCATTCGCTTCCTACTTATGTGTCAACATATTAAAAAATTTGGCGATAATTTTTTAATACCCAGTTGCGTAAAACAATTTGTTTAAAACGTCTTATATAATATATATAAACGAGGCTTAAGTGGTATGAAAAATATTGACATAATTTTGAACAGATATGTCTAAAAATTATGTAAGTACAAAGACGTGTTCATTTCCCAAAAAAGTTCATTTCTCAAAAAGTTGCACCCGTTTTTTATCCGTTAACCTTTACACTTTATCCGCTCAATGCCATCTAATAATAAAATGGAAATGTTACAAAAACTCAACACTTAATCGTACTAGTGGCCTTATCTCTTTTTGTACTCGTCCACTCGGGATTATTCCGGGTCGGGCTTTATCCCGGAATAAAATATTTATGCCCAACATAACGGGCTCACGGACAAACTTGGGCTCAACATCGCTGCTTTCCGATTATATTAAAAACATAATCGTGACTTTTGTTTTATGTCGTAAGAGGAAATTATATCTTGCATTGAACTGTAATTTCATTTACTTTTTTTTTTTTAAGTAAACAAAGCAGTTTCAGAAGGTAGGTATCTAACTTATTTTTTTTTTATCTTAGTGATGACGAACGGTCCCGATAAGACTTGACCAATATGAGAGACGAAAGTGTTTAGTTAGAAAAATCATTAGGTCAACAGAATCATATTAATCTTCCACTAAAACAAACTTTAGAGTCACAAGCATCCTTGATTCACACCCTATATATTATAAATATCTACCTACTTATGGTACAGTTCATAAAAATGTAACTGTAATTATAATGAAAATAATTTTATTTAAGTAAATACACATATTTTCCCATTGCCAACGTTAAGCCGCGGGCGAATAATCCAGTTTTCAAAGAACACCCCACTTAAAAGATTTAAAATTAATCGATTGTGACCCATACGCCCGTGAAGACACGGACTTGCATATTAATTGAGATAATCCTGTTAAATAAAAAAAACGGCACTGAATTGTCAAAGGGATAGTATCCTATAAGATATCTAATGCGCAATCAGTTATAATTGCGTTTTACCACTTATAAAAGCCGTAGACACACTAAAATTATTAAGTACTTTACCAAGTGCCGATTTCACCAATGAAACTGAAGGCGATCAGCACTTTAAAACCCAGTTCAAAAGCTGTCAGTGTCAATATTCCATAACAGTTTTGACACTGACAGCTCTTGAACGCGTTTTCGATGTGCTGAATGCGTTCAGTTTCATTGGTGAAATCGGCTCTAAACAAATCAGGTACAAAAGAAAATTGTCTTAAAGAACAAAACACAATGAGAAAAGCTGCATAAATACGCAAAGTATAACTTAAGACATTTAACGTATAACCCACTAAAATCTTACAGCAATAAAAAGTGACGTAAGAAGCGAAACCTTGAATGTAGAAATATTCGACAATCCTACAACCCCTACGGTAGGTCGCGGTTTCGTCCTACGAGGTTCATTGACTACCGAACAACCCCCTAATAGAATCCCTACACACAATATGAAACCCTAAACGCCCACAATTAGAACACAATTTGCAATAACGATCAGAATCTGGTAGCTTTATACTGCAAGCTGAAGATAAGCCGACGGATTAGTTCAGCGGAACGGAAAAAAAGAATAAAAAAGCATAAACTTCAGCCCTGATTGAGTTCAATTCTTTTTAATGTATGGGGTTTGACAACCCTGTCGCATATATCCCTAGGCAAACATGAATAAAGAATACGTGTTATAAGATTAAAACGGATCCAGTTGCTTTTGTGTGGAGTTATTGGGAGTTTTGATACTATATATACGATTTTTAATTCTGTTGCGCATATTTGCGTAACTTTGGACCAAAAAGACGCAAAATAAATGTCCGCAGTCCGCATTCATGAACAAGCTTGTTGACATAAAGATTTTCCAATTAAAAATATACTATGATAAGGCACAAACACGCGCGACCTTGGTCCTTGTACATACACAAGCAACTGACACCTGACTCGTGTTGGCTGTATTGAAAAAAAAAAGTTATTGTAAAAGAGGGGGGGGGGGGGGCGGAGAAAATCCTGAAAAAGGCCCGCACGTGGCAATCCCGGATACTGGGATTCCGCCTATCCCGCCTAACCTTAATCCCGCACTCCGGGAAAACACAAATATGTGTGGATTTATTTGCCTTTGTATGTAGGTAGGTACATGTGCCGTTAACAAATAAAGAGTTGTGATGTATTATTTTTGGGCTAATAAACACCACCAGCGGTATTGTGGACTTGGAACAATAGAATCATCGAGAGCTTAACCTGTGCGATAAATTGTCACTATCGTTAAATCTAGATAGGTCATATTAATATTAATATAAATATTACTAACTATTTTACACATAACACATAACATCACGTCTGTAATCCCAGAAGGGTTAGGCAGAGGTGTACCTATAGTACACCCACATTTCGCCAGTTATGCTTAAGTCCCATGTAATAGGGGGCGAGCCTATTGCCATCAACCGGGCACAAATCCAGACTCCGGGCTGAGAAATTCTAGATCGGACGAAATCGAACCCAGGCCCTCATACTCAGTAGTAGCTCTCACGACCACTAGACCAACGAGGCAGTCTAAATATTTTATTTCACAACACCTGTAAGCCTACCTTAGGAGAAGCTAGATGCACAGTTCCAATTGGTCGTTTCCTTTGAAGTAGAACCGGCAAGAAACTCTACGGCGATGTACTCTTTAAAAATAACGTTACATTGAATCAGTACTTAGTTTACTTGCGACTCTATACTTTGAATTTTATTCGTTTCTATAAAACACGTAAAACAGAACTTGCAAGCGATTACGCCGGCTTGTGGGCAGCCAGCCTTGCACACTGAATACTTTAATTTCGCATTCTTTCAAATCCAAAGCTAAATCTTCGTACTTAGCTCAACTGCGTCACATATTACGTACGATCACCACTTGCGGCGGTCCGACGAGGATAATCCCGTCTTCTGTCTCGCTCTCACCCAAAGGTGTCCCGCGCAAATCCTCGCCGCGTCCCTCTCTAATCCCTTATTTGAATCTTATCAGATCTCCTGAGGTACACCGGTAGGGGTGGCCATGTGTGTGTAGTGGGTTTATTTCCTAGGGTTGTCGAAGAAACTATGATTAGGGAGCTTAATCTTCTTAAGATAAGCTTTAAATCTATCAGATTTAATGTAGTATATAGTTTGTTTTTGAATATGGGTCTTTCTGGATAAATAGGTTTATTTCTTGATCTATCTATCTTTTCTTACATTACTGCAAAATTCGTAGGAGTTAAAAAGTTCCGATATAGGTACATAAACTTTTCTTCTTGGCTCTACCATAAATCTGAGCTTGGTAAATAACATAACTTACTTATTGATATCAGCACATCCTTTTTTTTTTTTGGTGGGAAATCATCAAATGACTTCTCCCGCTCTGGGTGGAGCGGGAGGGCGTGTCAGACTTTTACTGACTAAAACCCACCCGTGTTCCTTCAGTTGCCTGTGCCAGGGCCACGGTTATCTCTATCGAATTACCCGCGACCATCAGCACATCCCTGAAGTCAGCGCATGCATTAAAGGTGCGTCCACACTGAATCCGCGATTAATGGGCTATGAGTGTGCGATTGAAGCCAAATTTATGTATCTGCAACCCGTCACCAGATTACTGCGACACGAGAATGAAGATATGAGCAGCTGCTTTGATCTGTCTCCAAATGATACAAGTAATGGCTGGGCGGGGATTTTCTAATATAGATATCCTGTATTAGTGCTCTCTCTAGTACTTACATTAGAATACGCAAATTACATGGCTGTTGAGTTAATTTTACCGCCAGCTTATATCTTAAAAGTTTTTAGTATTTATCTTTTATATAAACGGATTCATTGCTGTCAATATTGGCTAAGAAAAGTAATTTATTTATTCATAAATTTAATAGCGTCCATATTTTAAAGGAAGCATGAGAATTAAAGGTTTATTTCTTGCGACTGTAATAAGATAATATTACTAACCCTTTGTAGGGATTAAGATTTTGTTAAGGGCGCCGCCGCCGTCCCTAAGCCCTGCCAGACGGGGTCCCGCGATTAGGGTGAACGAGGCCTTTGCTGCTCACTTCTATGGTTTTTACGATGCCCTAAACAATGAGAGGAATTGTCTCAAAAACTTATTTAGATGTAGAGATGCTAATGAAATTATTATGCTGTGGATTATGTGGTAGACGATTGTTTCAGAATAATTTATAATGTCTGGGTTTTACACTGGCAATGATTTTGATGACATTTTTTTTATTTTTATCTCAAATTTTTTTTTATTTCCAAATAGTGCAAATAGTATTACAAAAAGTGTAAAACTTAAAAATCTGCCAAGTGATAAACGTTTCAAAATAAGTGTTAGACTAGGACAGCACTATCGCAGAAATGACGTCACAACTACGTCACTTCATACTAGCGCCGTACATTGGCCGTGCCGCGCGACAAGGACAGGAATAATCCCCTCCAAAAACTTTTAAAGCGTGTATCTTCTTCATATTTATATCGATTTAACAGATTTTTTCGATTATCTCATTTTTACTATGCCTTCTTTGACATTACATTATTTGTACGAACATTTTTAATAGTGGTCATCATCCCAATTTGAACGGGTTTTAAAAGAAGTAAACAAATAAAAACAACGTTAAAGTTCGTTCTACACAGGTATCATGAAATAATACGACAAAAAGCTCCCGCTTGACCGTTCCCGCAGCACAGCGGGCTGCACACCGGAGTGACAATCCGCGCCTCGGCCCGTAAGCCTAATCTTGACAAATGGTCCAGATCATCCGTTACCAGAGCCTACAGGGCACGCTTATTTGTCCACACAACTCCACCGCCACAATTTTTTATCGATTGATCAGAGGCTCAGCTGATTGCCTCTCTCTGTTGTTGCCGCTGGATTAAAACACACACGGAAACCTTCCCGCGTAGTTATTGCTGTATACACGGACGTATGCATGTAGTCGTGGCTTTAAAACCAAATTAAAGTCAGACACAAAAGAATAATCGTAAAGGATTTGCATTAAGATACGCACACATTGATATGTTATGTGTAATGTAATCAGAAGCTTTTTATCGTTCGTTTTCGAATTGAATCTGACAAACGACTTACAACTTTATGCCTTGGGGAAATGAACTTAGTGAACTTTAATCCACATTTAACTTAGTATTATACGAACTAGTTTGCTGCAAATACTTCAGAATTTGGTCTTCTCCATAATTATTCAGTAGACCGGTCACTTCCACATCCAAGAACTTTCCCATATTTTTTTTGTATCAATGTGCTTTTCCCATACAAAACAAACTGGAAGTCAAAGGCTTGACTGATGCGCCAACAAAAAATACCCAAAAAAAAACTTCAGCGAAACACAAAAAAAGGTTCAATCAAAATCTTTATACGATTATCATTTGCGGACTTCCACCATCTCGTATAGTAAGTAGCTCATCGTGAAACCGGTACAGAATTGTATGTTTGCGTGCGTTAAGCCGAGTGCATGCCTCAAATTGGGCTGAAGTACAGGAGATTATCTCAAGATGATTGATGGAGCTCCCCCCGCCCCCCCGTCGCCCCGCGCCCCTGACGCACGTGGTAACCAGTCCATTGAATTGATATGATTGGGTAATGTAATCCTCCGTGTAATTAGGTAAAACTTAATCGTTACAGAGTTATAAGACGGAACAGATTTGTTTTGGACTTCACAGATTTGTAACGACATTAGGTACGGAAACACTGAATGGCTGCCTGAATTTTTTAAACTGTTTGTGTTGTCGATGCAATTTAAACTGTTTGTGTTGCAGTCGATGGAACACAAACTTCAAAACAGCACAATATTTTTCACAAAAAACCGTTATTTTAATTAATAGCCAACAAGAAACACGCGCCAAATTCTAACAAATACAGCGCAGATCCGACTTTTTGTCCGTCCATTCCGAGTAATAAAAATAGACGGATTTAACAAGTAGAATCGGGTTTAAATCGCTCCGAACTAGTATTCACTGGAAAATCCTAGTTTCTAACAAAGACCTGAGGAGCTCCGACACATAGAAGGCTAGCTAAGTAGAACATACATATAGAGCTAAGTATTTGTGATCCGGATCAGGGAGATTAGGTAGCAGCGGCCGGCCACGGTCCGGGATACATCTCCTACCGGATTACTGAAATCCGGATTTCGTTGAATAACTTGCCGGAGATTTGTGACGTAATTTATATAGGTAGGTAGTATAGTAGAATTTTCACATGTGTTGGGTAGTTATTAGCGGTTTAGTTAGCATTTGCGTTAATGAAAACTGAAAAAGATTATGCATTTACGTCGTTTTTATTTGACTTCTGTGGTGTATCAATGAATCTAATCCTCTCTCTCTCTTGTCCCAGGTCTGCTGGAAGAAATTTCCAATGAAATAAGCAGTTCCTTTATGATCTATCTTTATGTGTTTAGAGTGTAGAAAAAATAATAGTCTAATACGTATCAAGTTAAATCTAAAACCTTCCGACTTCAAATAAAATAAATAATCGATTTACTTAATACAACATAAATATTTGAGATTATTACGTTTATTATTGCTACGAAATGTAAATAATAGTTTATAGTTTAAGAGACCGTAAATTCCAAGAAGATGACCACCGGGAGAATCCGGGAGATTATCGACACTCGATATAATATACAATCGTTTACATAATTTTTTTATAGCGACTGGTGTTTACGACTGCTGTAGATATAAATGCCTTAACGATTGACCGGTTGTAGGATAGGCAGAACTGTAAAACTTGCACTTGGACGTTTCAGACTACTTCAATGTCTTGGCAAAATGGAATTACCTACTGTCCTATCTGTGACGATTATTTTGATCTTTTAAAATTAAATTGTTGTACATTGTGTGAAGCATCTGAATTTGTCAATTCTTCTTACACAAAATAAGCGTTCTATTTGGTATTTGTTCCTACTAACCCAGAAGTAGTACATGTTGGTCTAGAACCACGCTTAAGTTTTAGTTTGAGAAGCAGCTTCTTTCAATGAGTTTCCTTCTAGCCGTATTTACTGCGACCTAATTGATACGGGCCTGACCGACAAATTCATTTTACGCCCCTAATAGGCGTAATCTTATAAACACCATGTTCAAGGACTGTGTCCGTTGCAGAACGTTTTACACCTCCAGTTCATACTAACTGGAAAATGTAAACGGACGAGCTTTCAAGGTTAAATTTTACCACGGTTGGTTGATTAAAATCATGAGTGAAGACGCGATTCTGATAGAATAACTTCCATGAAGTTTTCATAGAAATTGTTGTACTTACAAAGTCGCGTCGCACTGTCGTGGAGCCTTTAATTTTAGTCTTCGAGTTTTAAATTTTATTTTGAAAGTTCATGTATCTTGAGAGCTTTAAAAATCGAAGCAACAAAACTACAAAAAGTGGATTTTAAAGGTCCACCGCAACACTTAACGTATCCTCACTACGTAACAAACAATACAGGTGGTCTACACACACGTGTACTCGGATCAGTCGTAAGCCGGATTACGCGACCGCCAGATCTGGATGTACGGGACTACGGTACCTCGAGGTCGACAATATTACGGATTTTGAATATGGAAAATATACGTCGGGAATCTTTTGAATTCATCGTTTTGTGGTCGCTCTAGTGGGAACAGATTAAACTGAATTAGGGGCTAATCTTTGCGCCTGTTGTCTTTGAAAGGTCAGAGAGAATTGTTTGAGCTTTTTGTGTAGACTTTGTCAAGACTGTACTTAACTGTATAATAACGTACACAGAGTTAAGCTTTGTCGAAGTTCAAGTAGACATAGAAGCTACCTTTAGCATAAATAATTTAAGAACTTTCGATCAGTAAAATGTATTAAGTAAGTAACTTTGAATACAAACAATTTATCTCTGGTTGAAAAAAAGCTCATAAAAACATTTACCATTTGATTCAAGCATACTTTCACACGATTACAAGATATTTAGTAATATTATAACATTATTTATAAATACCACATCCAGATTTACCTATAACTGAGAAAAATCACTTTTTAATCAGGCAAAGGAAAAATAAAACTATATATATGTGCATGAATTAATACACATATAAATCGAAGATATTTTGTAAATATTGATTTGTTTGAATTAATACAATTATCATTATTATAGAATAGTTATATAATGACACCTGTGCGAGACGCTTCTCACGTAACGTTTGTAACTCATAAAATACTGTTATGAGCCTAAACAATTTTTTTTTAAACTTCTGTTTTATAAGCTTTATATATGCATATGATGAGCAGTTGTGGCCCACTGGTAACGGCCACGACTTACGACCGACTGGTAAGTCGTGGCCGTTTCATCACCACAGCTTTCAAAACGGTGTAGCAGTGCGTTGAAGTTCCAGTGCGCGAAAACATCCAGCTACGATTGTTGTACGTTCGTGCGGACGTGGTCTTATGGTTTCAAAGTTAATGTAAAAGAAGGTAGTAACGCATTTCTATTCTATAAATATAATTTTCATTCTGGGTACAATTTTATTGTGCAGTATATCGGTAAATCTGAAATTTTTAAAAGCTTTTTTAGGTAGGGGTCCCTTCGATAGGGTTGCGTTTCGGCGTGAATACCGAGCTGTAGGGTCCCACACAGATACATATTATTTTCTAGGTGTGGCAATTTAAAACACTTCATATGAACAAAGATTGATTTATTCATTTATTTTAATAAAACCGGGTGGGTGAGCTAAATCTGTTATTTCGCGGAATTCGTACGAATTTACATTTTATCTTAGAATCTTATCTTTCTTATAACATGTTTGAAAAATAACTTAAGAGAGAATGTTTTCTATTTAGGATTTAAAATATCTATAGCTTATCTCATTTAGAATTGTACGATATAAAACTCCAATGAGCCTACAAACTGCGTCAGTAAAGTGATTTTTTTTAATATACACTTATTTTAAAAATACACATTTATGGCGCAATAGAAATTCCAAAACTACTCCTAAATATATATCTATCTATAATAAATATCTATCTACTATCATAAAATAATTAAATAAACTTTAAGACTAAACTTAGATTGTCAAATCAACACCTAACTCAGCTATCAAAATACGCTTCCAAAGATTACAAAAACACTCACACATGCAAGGAAACAGCACGTAACTCGAACATTAAATCGATAACACACACACACACGCATTACCCTCACGGATCCCGTTGATCCGGATCATCCCGCGCAGATCAGCCTCGTGTCGCCCGGAGATAAAGCTCTGCCCTCGTGTGTCCCGGCCCTAATAATACGTGTACACCGCACTACGAGTACCTCATATGATGACAGTTATGAATTTGATTTTTTTTTTTGTTTTTGTTTATCTCCCTACGTTTTGACTTTTAGAACTTCATTGATAGAACTTTGTCTGTGAAGCTTGTCTGCCGCTTTAAAGCAGTGGAGGGTTAGATCATTGTATAAAACCACCTTAAAGAAGCATTTCTCATATTTTTCTTTACAAATCAATGACTTGTGTATCGAATGAAAAATACATATTTTATATAAATATAGGGTAGGTTCACCTTTGCTGTAATTAAGAAATTTTTCTAACAATATTAAATAGTACATATAAGTAGGTAATGACTAATAACGAAAGGACGCCTTACAGTGAGACAGTAAAAAAATTGGTAATAAGTGTGATATAACATTATACTTTGCAATATAAATACAATTTAATTGTATTGCTTTGCAATAGACTACTGCCAATGCTGGGTACCTAACTATAGGTACCTACCTACTGTGTGAAACCGCTTCCGCCTGTGGTTTTCTCATATCTGTGTTCTAAATAGAAACTATTTTGTAAATTAATTACGTTTCTTTACAGTTCACGAGCTCATAAGGATACTGAGAGTCAAAATAAAGCGTTTGAAGTAAGGTAGGTACCATTTCAGCAGTCTCATAGGTACATGCGGTACCTAAACCAGCAGCCTAATTGTGTAACACATTTGCGTAAAAGGTTACGAATCTGTTTGATTTTGATAGTTCAACAACATTCATTGCGTTATTTATATTGTTGAGCGGATTTTTTTATGGGACTTATGAAGCAATGGATTAGCGATCTGTTTCATAACGATTCAGATTCCGATTGATTGTGCATTTAGGGTGAAAATTGGTTTCCTTACTTTCCTAGTAGTAGGTACGAACGTGATACAAATATAGAATACATAGGCAAATGGTGTTTTACGACATTATTCATGACAAAAACTGATTTTAAGATTAAAATTTTATACCAACTGATTATACGAATCAATATTGACTTTAATCTCCACAAACGTATTTCTGCTTAATAAAACCATTCGTTAATCTGATCTCAGATTAAAATAATTTTATCTATACTTAAAGTTTTAAAATAAAAACAGAATCAAGATAACATCTTTTACATAGTCGATATTGTGCGATAAACCTAGACGTAATAGGAATATTTGCATTTAAATTTTAGAAAAACACCGTTCATTTTAACCATAAAACCATGCTTAGGTACATACGTCTTACATATAAAATAAAAGATTATTATATGGTATAATAAAAAATATAAATCGGCTTATCTATATAAAACTGGCTTATTCGTTGAAAGAAGGGTCGGCAACGAAAGTTTAAAATTATTAATTCTGTTTTATGAAATCTTTTTCAGGTTACGACTGGCATAAATATTCTTGTATAAATAGTATATCGAAGTAAAATACATGCGTTGTTTTAAAAGGAAGTAGGTATGGTAATCAAATAAGCCGTTTTTATTAGCTAACATAACGTGGGAGGTATGTTTTGCATAGTACTTTTCCCGTAATAGAGAAGGAATATTGACATTATTACAGAGGAGTGAACGTTAACGGGTTTAAGAAATAAAAATGGGCGCAAAGGCCTTCAATTTGCCATATGTTTCACAAAACAGCTACTTCATGAATGATACCCATTCATACTCAAGCTCTACATTTCAATTAAAACTTTAAGTACTTAAAAATACCAGATTTAATCTTCTGACGGTACTCAGGTACGATTTGACAAAAAGATATATCTTCAACTTCGGGCGTAATCCGTCGGGCATTGTGCAATCGCTAATCGGCGCGGATCGGCGGCGGCGCGGGCGGCGCGGCCGATTCGAAATTAATAATGATTTATAACGCCCGATTAGTGGCATTAGGTATTAACTCACCGGCCGATTGACGGGACAAGCTCGCCTCTACTAACGCTACTTATAGAAGTCTTCTTGTTCATATTTTTCATTCTGTTTGCGCAACCGACAATAATATTTTATTCGGTCTGTGTGCTTATTCTGATTATTTAACAAATTCAGCTACCATATAAAGAATAATGTTGCTTTCAGGAAACACAAGGTTATTGTGAAATCGAAAAATTCTAAATAATGTCTAAGTAGTTAGCTAATACCAAAATTGATGGACTGTAAAACTTAAAGGATGAAAATAATTTACAAGTATTTGAAAAAAAATCACAATAAATCTTCAACGTAATTCTAAAATTGTAATGCTCGCTGTGGCTATTTGTGTTTAATTTATCTTACGACCTACGCACAAAGAAAAATTTCTTAAGCATGGAACACACCGTATAAGTGATATGTGCCCACTGCGTGTGCACTTGGGCTTATGCTTTGAGCACGCCTTACGGCAGACGGGATGTCCCGGATTAGATTTAAGGGGTAAAAGGACTAGAAAGGGACGGAACAAAAATAATTTGTATTAAAAAGACAAGGAAAGAAGACGGTAGATTTAGAGATTATGATTTATAAAGAGGAGAATGAATGGGAAATTATTAGGTAGGGTATGAACGGTGGGTATTAGTCCGGTGTATGGGATTTTGATGCCGCGTTGCTGCGTCGGTTCGGGTTTCATGCGCAATGCGCGCCAAACTGGTCGTGAAATTAGCTGCGTGGATTTCGGGGTCCTTCTCATAAGCCATCTAGTGCCCCTTTGATGAAAAACTGTTTAATTTTCATTTATTTACCTACTGCACCCACCAACGTATTACATTTTGATTCTCAAAATTATATCTAATCGAAAGGATGTTCCGTTAAAATATAAGTCATTATCAGTAGCACCTGATCAACATTATCGGTCATTAATTCATTTTCGTTACACTTCCTCACCTTATCGCATTTTACTTTTTAGATTCTTAACTCCAATTTCTACGGAACTTGTTTCAAATTAAATAATCGCGATTAATGGATGGACATTTTAAATAACTTTATACAGTACTTAAGCGAGTGAGCTTAGCTGAACATTGATTATTCCGACAGGAAACCATGATCATGCATAATCTTCAGCGTATAATTACCCCGCTCCTGGAACACAGGCCTCCTCTATCTGTGAAAGGAAGTGGTGAGCCACCACGTGGGCCCAGCGCGGGTTGGTCGATGTCACATGTCTTCGAATTTCAAATTCTAGAACATGCCGGTTTCCTCACAATGTTTTTCTTCACCGTTTTAAGAGCAGTGGTGATGAAACACAAAGTACCTAAAGTGACAACTGGGACAGACAGCAATATTTATTCTTCTTGCCTAGCTTGATAAACAAACGAATGCCTCCTTTCAATCACAATAAAATATAAACGGCACAGAATAACTAACATCAGAGAGGTGACTCCTTAGAAACTATTCAATAAACATTGACAGACTTTATTGAGGCATATAAATATTGAAATCACTGGCGCATATACTGCGAACGTTTGATTTAACGACCTAAAGATATCAGGGAATCAATAATGGCATCAGATTAACTAGGACTGGACAGATGAACCGTAGTTATACAAAGGGGCCGAAGAACAGTGCGTGACTACGAATAATGCACTCTTGCTTGCTTTATAAGACGTTTTTGATTTTGCTGACAGAAAACTTTTTGTTATAAAAACTGTGAACGCTTTTTGTGGCTTAAATAGAGATAGAGATATTTATTTTTGCAAATATGGGTACAAAACACGGTGAAGTAAAAAATATAATTAGTAACAGCCATATTTAACCAGAAGGCACGAAAAGTACAAAATACACTAGAGATACTAAGTACATAATAATAGACAATGTCAATATAGAGATTATTAACTTTAATTACAATTGAATTATGAAGTACTTCAATAATCATTGTAGGTACTCAATTCTTCTGCAGTCAACCAATGTTTTATTAGAATTAAATTACAATAAAATAAAATAAAATATGTCATATATTTTCTAATTTCTAATCCATAAAGAAATAATCAAGAAATTCCTTTCTCCATTCACACCATAATATGCTTTGTCTACTAAACAATAACGAAGTGTTTTTTTGATTCATCGAAGTTTAAGGTTTGGATAAGGGTGTGCAATCTGCTTTAAATATTTATAGTGTGAACAAAGCATTTATTTCAATTAAAACATTTACAGGCACTTTTGGAATTTCAAGGAGTCTATCAGTCAGAAATATGAAGCTAGTTGCCCATTCCAAAGCGATAGTAGGTACCTATGAAGAAGAACGGGCAAGAAACTCCATGGACACTCTTTTAAATAATATTGTTGTTACAAATATATTAGTTACATCATTAATGTTGACACTATAGGTGAGAACGATGTACAAAAACCGTACAGTGCAGCAAAACGTACTTAAAAACAATCCAAAAAATAAATTATTAAAACAAATTATTAAAATAAGCCGTAGCAGTTAAGACATGACCAGTCCGAACTGACGGCGCCAGTTCACGAACATGACGCATTCTTATGGCAGGCCGCTTGGTCAGTAGCAGTGGTAGAACTAGATATTTTATTTGATTAGGGTGGATTTCACCAATGAAACTGAACGCGATCAGCAGGCTTAGCACGAGCGCCCTAGAGAAGCGTATTGTCGACGGAAGAGTAGACAAAAATGGCGTTTCTGTGTAGACAGTAGAAAGTTTTCTACTGTCTACACAGAAACGAAACGCAATTGTACGGTAAAAATGGGTAGTTATACACATCACTAGCAACTAACCCGTTGCTATGGAAAATCACTGTCTATAAAGCAACCTTAGTCTAAGTGTGTCCTCGTGCTCGCGAAAAAGAGATTTCGAGGAGCGTAGAAAGCGATTTCTATTCTACAGTAGAGTAGAAACAGAAAACGCCATGCTAAGCCTGCAGTACATAAACTAGATTTAAGGGCTGTCAGTGTCATTATTTTCTGTGGAATATTGACACTGACACTACTGACAGCTCTTAAACGCATTTAAGATGTGCTGATCGCGTTCAGTTTCATTGATGAAATTGGCACTAAATGGTTTAAGTAGAGATTACCTAAATAAATATGTATTTCAGTATTGATCTGGAGCTAACATTTATTTAAATATCTATCCTAAACTTTCCTCACAGCTTCATTCAAGAGGCTATATTCATAGTCGCGCCTAAACACCTCAAAATATTCATAGTCAAGTCATAAAATGGTGTACTCACCAGTAATACCTTTGTTCAGTAGATTGTTGAAGGCCTCTTTCTTGGGCGAGAGGTGCGGGGTGTGGGGGGTATGCGGGGTGTGCTGGATCCGATCGTGGTGCACGGGGGCGGAGGGGGGGCGGGGCACCGCGCGCTCCTCCGGCGAACGGCGAGGCGGTGTCTTGCTGCGCCTGAGTTCCGCTGACAGATTCTACGAAAGAAAAGTGTGGGTTTGACTTTGTTTGGAAAAACAAATAAATATAGGTTTTACAAGGCATCGTAGTGTTTCTTGGATCTTGAAAGTACCTACGTCAAACACTACATTGAGATACTCGTAAGTTAAATTTTAATGTTTAGTAACAGGAAATTTCCGCACTTCCATATCAAAATTGAAATCAAAGAAATCCAAATTCAACTAGTGATGTTATAATAGAAAAATTTAAATCAAAACATGTCCTTATAATCACTAATTAATCTACAGTAATCAGAAACATTTTTGATAGGGTATCTAATTCCATCTGAGATAACAACTTCTTAGTATAAGATTTAGAATATGATAACGATTAAACAATTTAATCTAACCTTAATCTCCAGGTCTAATTTTTAATCCCATGATTATCCATGTAAAAACACGTTTTTTTACATTTTCACATCGATTTTGATTTAGATAGATACTGGTATTATGTGCCAAGATTTATACTTTGTTGCTTACAGTAATGAGTTGCAAAACGGATACATAAACTTCCAATTGCAGCTAATTGTTTGAAACCATAATCTAAACATTAATATTTTATTTGCGTAAGCCCAATTAATATAACGGAGTGGATGATTTCAATACATGAACACGGGCTTATCCATGCTTTTATGGTGTCGTGTCTAGACGAGACCCCATAGCATCCATTAAGGTCGAATAATAATGAATAATTCTACAATTTGCGCTGGTACACTTGCATGCATTGGTGCAATATGGTTGCGTATGCGCACAGTGTCTGTCAAAGGCAGACGTGAGGGACATTTGAAGCGTATCGACAAACGAAGGGAACCGTTGCCTTACATTATATTGTGCATTATGTAACTGTATTTTTTTCATGTAATTGTACCGTATTAAGGTTCATGATCTGATTTTAATGAAGACTGTTTTGACATATTTGGTGTCTTCGTTTTAGCCAGTGCGAAAACAGTCACTTATGGAGTCAACGGTAAAAGGCGCAGACATGTCGAAAATACCACTCAAGTATTTTGCCTGTTTCAGATTGAGGAACATATTATATTATTCAAAAACCAATAGATGTACCCAATAGGTACCCAAAATGTGGACTCTTCACTTCATGTCATCTTATTTCTACGAACACATATTTAGGATCTTGAACAATAAATACTACTTAAAACGTTAAACATAACATAACATCACTCCTGTGATACCAGAAGGTTTGGGCAGAGGTATACCTACATTTCGTATATAACACCCACATTTCGCCAGTTATGCTTAAGAGCGAGCCTATAACACTAACAGGTCGGCGACGACCTGAGAATCGAACCCAGGACCTCATGCTCAGCAGTAGCTCTTGCGGCCACTAGACCAACGAGGCAGTCGGAAAATGGTAAAAACAACAGATATAACCATTTTACACTTTACAAACTCATGTTCGAAATCCGATCACAAATTCAGTCATACTCGTTTGATTAGCACCTGTATGACACTTAAGTATACTGAAAATAGACACAGTCGCTATTTTTACCTACGTACTAATAAGACAAAAGAGTCACGACATGGAGTGACAATTTTACAATTTACTGCCTATTACAGAACGTCAATAAAGGCGTACGTCATATCTCGCTTTTGGTCGAGAACAACTAGACTAGAGTTTGTGAGTTAGAATCTTATCTAGAAATTCCCTTGTCTCTTGTGTCTTGTTTTCGTAATTTGTTCATTTATAACTTCCGGTTATTTTCACCATGTAGAGTTGACGGGTTGAGCTGGAAAAGTGGATATCTGATTTTAGGACATGGCCATTGTCTGCGTAACTCAATTTGAAAGTAACCATATTTTCAACACCAAGCGTAATAAAACTGCAAGTGAACTCACAAGAAAAATAAAGTACACATCTTTATGTATTCTAATCTAAGAAAAGTCGAACCACTTAAGGCGAATCGAGATACAAATTGGACACTTGGCCATTGCGTCAGTCGATACAAAACGTTCATGAGCCGCACTGATTACATTCATTGAATATTGTTACTGAACGCTGGTTTGACCACATAACGGCAAACTCACAACGAATGATAGTGTTTTAATAAGGTTAAAGATGTGCAAACACGCCATATCTCATTGCGTTATAATGTTAAAGTTGACACAAAAAATCTCGCCGGCGAAAAACAAAATGAGCACAGAGCTTTTAATTTAAATTAAGGAATCATTACACCATACCCGAAACTCCGTAACAAATGATATTATAATTTTTGATTCAATAGCTCTGCTACCATACAACTTAAGAGTATATTGGAGGAGAGATGAAGAGCGAAATGATCTAGCTGGATATGTACACTTGGCTGCTCTCAACAATAAATTAACCCTTACCAATTCTGAGCAATTTGACGTGCACAATCAAAATGCATGTGCAAAATGTGATGCATGAAGCGAACAAGCGCAGGGGCGTGTTGGCCAATAGCACGCACAGTTTGTAAGTCCATAGAATCGTTGATTCGCGCCACAGATACGTCTAATATCGTATTGGAATTTGTGATGTCGTTTGACCCCTGTTAACCCAGATTACGCGCGTCGCCGCCTGATTCGTCCTCGGCGGAGCCTGATTGTGTTGTGACATAAACTGTAATGTATTATGTGTTAACTCTTGCTGCAATCACGGCTAGCACGTACCACAATTACAATGGATATGTTCGCCGAACTTTACAATTTACTTGGAACGATTTGTGTGTGCTCTGGACTTGTTGAGCTTTGCTGTGCGGTCTTGTGCTCGAGAATTCGTATGTTTGAATTAGTATCGATGAAGGAAATGATTTTCCTGTGTTAGCCGACTTGCTGGTTGGGTTAGAAACGTCATCTTTGATTATAATTTTCATCACAGCTTCTATTTTGTCTTCTGAAGGGTTCAAGGGTATATCTACTTACTATGGTCTTCTTATTTGAGAATTTTGACCTAAAAGAGTTTTAGTGGAGCTTAAGATCTAATCATGGAAACTTGGACACATCTTCAGCATGTATTTTTTTTCATTGCCAAATATTTGTAGCGACTAAGTGAATCTTTTCGGCTGCTTTTAATTAGATGTTGATTTCCAGAAGCTTATGGATTTAAACAAACTGAAAACTTTATCTACAGTTAATACTTAGCTCAATTCAAAGAGGTTCGCTTAGTATTCCGTTTAATAATAGAAACCTCTTTTTAGGATTACCAAACTCTTAGCAAATGAGCGAAATAGGTATATTATTCACTAGCACACTAATTTATTGCTGTCCTAGTTATCGCTGATAATCCTGTTTATATTCCCACACTTATTTCATAAGTTTATCGAGTATTTGGAGAGCAATATTGACAAATAATGCATTAGTATGTTTGGAAATGATATGATAGAACTTAACTTAATAAATTACATTGTTATCATCGTCTTTCATTCAGCCTTCAAACTAATTTGTAAATCTAAATCCTTGTTAGAAGTGTCTAAACTTCATGTTACAATGCGTTTTATTTCCATTTCTCAATTTTAACAGTGGTCCGTGATTGACTCTTTCAAAATTGAACAGTCTCATGTGTTGGAAATTTCACTGAAGATTTCTTCATATCGGAACAAAGCTAGACTTTTTGGAGCCAGAAATGACTATAGATCCTTCCTGACTTTCCATTTTCAAAATCTGTTAGAAATGCCCAAATATTTCGTTAATATTATAGTTTTCTGCATAACTTTTCACATTTGTAACAACTACCTATCTGCCTACCTACTTTAGTCAATATTACATACGTACTATGTGCATTATAACAAGTACATAGAGGTGACAGTAACATCAGTCGTAAGACATCAGATTACAAGATCGGCAAATATGTAAATCATAATTGTAACAATTGCTCAACAAACAGGGCTCAGAGGTTGTCAGCTACTATTTTCATAGATATCCGACTGGCACTTAGTTGATATGTTTGTTTTAGTGATATCTATGAGTTTAGCTTTGTGAGAGACAGGCAATAAACCCATGGATTCTTTGGTACTTACGGCTAAGGAGGCAGGAAAATGATTTTGCACTCGTTGTCCTACTGAGTGTGTTTTGGTAACAAAAATGTTACATAAATCGACATACACCAACCTGCACTGGGCCCGCGCGGTAGATTACGGCCCATTCCTTCTCACCGTGAAGAGGCCACTACTCCAGCAGTGGGAACATTATAGGCTGTTTACGCTTAAGTAGAACTGAAGTCATTATACCGCTTTCCCGCCTTCCGATGAACGTACAGTCAGCCGCATAGCAGTGGTAACACTTGCACTACGAAACCCCTCCTTACTGCTACGTCATAAAGACGCTGTCAATATGAAGTTGTTGCCACTATAGTGCGATTGACTGTGCAAGTTTCGAACGTTTAGTAGGTACTAATCTTCTGTCTGATAAAGAAATAAGATGGAATATAGATCTAAGTCAAATAGATAACTAAGTAACTACGTGCTTTTGGTCATGAACATCATAAACCGTTGTATACGCTGACACACAGACGGATAAGCTTTCGAATAATGATTTATTTGTTCTACAGACTTTTAGCAAACTGTTCTGATCTGTCTCAATCTGTCAAAAACACCCCTAATTTCCCTCTTCATTTTTGACAAGTTTTTAACATTGATTGTCGCTGAGATTAGATTGCGACTAGATTTTGAACGTTTTGAACTACTGGAATCGGTCTTCAGATATATTTTATCTATGGTATGAAATTGACGTCTGACAGTTCCAGTGTGGAAAAGCCGCAAAAAATTTAAAATGTATTCTCAGGATAAGACTTATTCTAGGTATGAGAGTTTGCGGAAATTCGCCCTTTCAATTGTTAAAATACGCATAGCACGCAACAGCAACAACCAAGAAATACTACTTCAAAATTACGCGCCAAAATTTGCCAACTATTTTTCTCAAATTTTGCAAACGCGATAACCACCTCCCGTCTAATCTGACAAATACAGAGGCAAGTAAGTGACACACAAACACACAGAAACACGACGGTACGATAGTAACATTTACCGTGGCATTACCCCTGTTGTCTATAAACCACGGCTCTGATTAATTTATGCTCCACTTATTTGAACAAGATAGCGTTTAGAAACCACTCATATTTGTACACCATGTGAGCTTATCTTTTAATTCTTGAGCTGTCAAGGCGTTGAAAACAGCGACGTGGTTTTACCTAAATATTTTATTTTTTAATATATTTTTGTAAGCATCTAATAACCTTCAGCGATAGGTAGGTCGTTCGAAATCGCCTTTCAAATATTTGTATACGACTAACATTCATTTCTTTCGTAACACATTCAAAAAATTTAGTAACCTATGAATGAAGATTTTTTTTTGCTCTAAAATTACGTATGTTTAGATATGCGCAAAATAAATACGTAATGTATGTAGTACATGTATAAATTTTCCACTGTAACTCCTAATACTATTAAAACATTAAAATAGGTATGAATCGCATAAAAATAGATAATTGAGACGTACTTACAATTAGTTTAGATAAGACCTATATCAGTTGAGTGATGAGCGTGAAATACAGATTCATAGAATTGCCAATGATTACGCCTTTAATGACAGATTAAAATGAAGAAAACATTTGAGATTTTCTTATTAGTTATTTGTGACTAGAGTAGAGCGACACTGAAACCTTAAAAGAAAAAGAAACTGAAAGGTTTTTATTTTTCATATGAAGTGGAAAGTTCCTTTTGAATTCTAACTAATTTCAGAAGGGTTGGTGTGATGTGTACTTATACACCCACATTTCGCCAGTTATGCTTTAGTCCCATGTAATACCGTGAGCCTATTGCCATCAACCGGGCACAAATCCAGACTCTGGGCTGCTTCTGAGAAATTCTAAATACTAAAACCCAATAACATTTTGTCCGACCTGGAACTCGAACCCAGGACCTCAAGCCCAGCAGTAGCACTTGCGACCACTAGACCAACGAGGCAGTCAGTCAGTTTTGAATTTTAAAATTAAGTTATGGGACAGAAAAAAGCAAACTTAACTAATTCACAAAAAAAAAAAAAAGGACACAAATTATTTTAATGATGCATCATCTGCCTTGCGTTTTCCGAATTATGCTGGGGTCGGCTTGCAGTTTAACAGGAAACACCTGAATTCCAGTACTTTACACGTATGAATTAAAAACAAACTTCATTTTAATGTGCGTACAATAAAGCATATTGTGTTGTCAAAACTTTTATGAGTATAAAAGCCTACTAACATTAGTCTCACTTCTTTTGCAGGCACACCTGTTCTCAAGAGGGAGGGCAAAACAAAAGTTAATTATGTTAAAAATACGTCGGTAAAAAAAAATCGCTAGCCAAGCGCAACAACAGTGTGTAACAACCTAATCGGGATTTGTGTTATTATACTCGTACATACGTCGCAGATTTTTATAGTTTACGCTGAAGTTATCTCGGCTTCTGAGCCAATTTCGTCAGTGCCAGTCACTGGTGCCACGGACATGATTCGACCCCTGACCTTCCATAGTGGATCACCAGACATACCGCGTGATTAGCAACTACGAACTTGGTGGTTTAAGAATTTAAAATATTGGGCAACTTCGGTTTAAAGTTGTTAATTCCTCAAAAAAATAAATTGGTTACATTCATTTAAAATATTGAGAAAAGACAAATAAAATATAAAAGTAAGTGCGATTATCCGTGTTCACAATAAGAAAATTAAGAGGGCAATCGGTACTCTTAGGGTTCTGGGTTTGTGCCCGGTTGACTTGAGAGAGTTCTGAAATCTGATAAGAGTTTTTTTCATGAACTTTTTCGACTTCTTTGTATATGAAACCTCTTGCTCTTGATTCCTAAACTAGTCGATGACACCCAAAACATGCACAGCAATAAAGTCCCATATATTCAAGTTTTCCCAAAAAACACACCAAAGTTACCTACGAGACATGTCCTAGAGCGGCGCCCTTAACCCATGTTTACACTGACTACCGCACGGGTGCCGGATTTAAGCGCTCCTTTAATCCGGACGAGCAGCGAGAATGTTCCCATATCCAGCGTTTGTTTAGCCATGTCGATTTAAGGATTTGTCGGATACCTCGCTTGTTCAAATGGCGCCCGTGACTTAGAGAGTTTCGTTACTACGCAATGGAAACGTATGATACGTCACTCACACGTTTGAGATTGGTGTTTGTACAATTCGTTTCGTTTTTCTAGTTGAAGTTTGGTTAGCTGATTTGAAAGTTGAAACTGGTGTTTTTTTTTCCTAGGAAAAGGGAAACTTCTCTGAGGCAATTTTGTCAAAGTTAAGCTCTTTATAACAATGATAAACACATTTGCATCAACAGCATATCTTTCTTCTGTTCGTTCTGTACATTTTCACGGTGTAGGTATCGTACTTTTGAATGAAACAGCTGATTTCTTATTTTACAACCGATGAAAGTTTTTAACAACACTACATATAGTTTGTGCCTCGATGTACACAATATGTATGTTTCCTTACACCATATGCATTTTAATTTTAGATCAAAATACACACGTTGTAAGGGCCATCAGCAAATACAGGGTGGGCAAATAATAGGTATACACTATTTTTTTAAATTTGTATTCTATGAAATATATATATATTTTTTTTTTAATAGAGTATTTAGGGCCGGCAATTCAGTATGGAAAATAATGTCAGACAAATGTTCACCTCTAGCAGAATGGCAGATGTGAACCCTTTTCATTACGTTTTTCATGACATTTTCACACATTTCCTCCGTTATCGCAGTGACCGTGTCTCGGATAATTTGTTTTTAAAGTTAAGGTTCATTAGCCTGTTGGCATAGACACGTCCCTTAAGATAGCTCAACAGAAAAAGTCAGGAGCTTAAACAGCTCCTGACTTCCAAGGATCTTGGGGGCCAATCAATGTCACCGTTTTTCGAAATTAATCGATCCGGAAACGTTCTTTTCAATGTCTCGTTTGGGTTTAGTAGATTTTTTTAATAATTAAAACACATTGTTCAGTTGTAAAACGCTCCGTATCAAATCTGCCGTATCTACAGAAAATAATTTTCATGAAACAACTGTCATAACACATAACATAACATCACGCCTTGTTTCCCCGAAGGGTTGGGCAGAGGTGTACCTATAGTACACCCACATTGCGCCAGTTATGTTTAAGTCCCATGTAATAGGGGGCGAGCCTATTGCCATCTACCGGGCACAAATCCAGACTCCGGGCTGCTACTCAGAAATTCCAGATAGAAAATCCCAATAACACGTTGCCCGACCTGGGGATCGAACTCAGGACCTCATGCTCAGAAGTAGCGATTGCGACCACTAGACCAACGAGGCAGTCATAGTTGCCGCCAAAACAAAATGGCGGCAAAAAATGTTGTATACCTCCTAGTTGTAAAGCTAGAATCGATAAGTGCGTTACTTCTGCTTATCCTAGCAGGGATAACCTTCATATATACGTATTACGACGAACTAGCAAATTATCGCCTATAGTTAATCGCCTGTTATCAACGGATATCAATACAGAGTTTATATTCAAAGATTTATTTGATAGATAATGCTTATCCGGTGATAGTAAGCCTGGTCTGAATGTAATGTGATTGATTCAGTTACACGTGCCCGATGTCACAGTGTCTGTTTAAGTAAACTGGTTCTTTTTTTTTTCACATTCGAAGTGCGTAGGTCCTGTATTTAATAAGTACTCTTTTTTATTGTTTTTCTTCAAATGTATTCAATAAATGTAATTGTCTTCGGCCCTTCACTCAAAAAAAAAAAAAAAATCCTCAAAATATTGTCCCATTTTTATCAATCATAAAAATAAATAATTTAAAAAAGAACAGTTATAAAACCGCTTCATTTAACTTAAGGCTATAATTTCCACATCCATGACGTCACTTACACGAGATTTATTAAATGACACGGAAATTTTATAAGTCTCAAGACACTTCACCAGCTATGGGGTGCTATGTGTTTAGCAGTTTATATTTAATAAAATTCAAGTAAATAGCGAATCGTTAACTTAAACCACTAATCACCAGCAGCTCATCTTAGGTAATATAAATAAATCTTCAAAGACTATGACAATTGTGACGTTATTTTTCGAATCAATGACAAAACACGGAGATTTCTTCTTCACATTTTCAAAGTTAAACTATTACAGTTCATATGAGTTGTACCTTACAGGCTAATCAAAAGTACATAAAATAGATACCAATGAATATTTATCAAATAAACTTTTGTTAATAATTATCATGAACTAATTAATCAATTTCCTGATTCCCACATTCTACATTATAAAACAAATATTGAACAACGGAAGTGGACTTTATATCATTAATTCAATAGTTTTATATTAAGACATAGAACCAATTTGATAATTATGTTATCGGTATACACGGCGATTTAAAATAGTGTGGCGTTTCAGTTATGTGTCGATTTAAATGAATTGCGCTCAAAAGACACCAAGTCATAACCAACAAAAAAATGGATTTATTTACTTAACGCAAAATAAAATCTTATCCACATCATGATGCAATTGTGACCCCTAATTCATCAAAAATTTGTAGAATCCGATAAGAATTTGCTTGAACTACCCTCAAGAAGTCTTCAACAAAATGTAACCTCGTGTGTTCTTTAATCTGAGCTAATCACTCATTTCAAACAGTGAAGGATATATGTTTTTACTATCTGGCATATTAACAGTATTATCTCTTGCTCGACATAAAATCAGATTTATTACGTTATTTACTTTTATAATAATCCTCATTTACACTGCAGAGATTATTTGCTGTTCGTTATTATAGTAACAAAGGAATCAGAATGTAATAATTATGTTCTACAGACCGTACCTACATAACTATAAATGTATAATGTAGGCACGGTTTGTAGAAAAGAAAGGTTTAAAATAGACGAACTAATACAAATTTCCACGTTCAGGTAATATTGGCAATGACGGAAATAAACATCATCATGACTAGCCTGTCACGATCCATGGGTGTAGGCCCATTTAAATCTGATGAAAAAGAAACAAGTCGTAGCAACCCCAGGTTTGTTGAAAATACGGTAATACGGAACAAGTCACCAATTAAATAATTACTACTTTCTACTTAATAATATGTAAGTAACAAGCAAGCTGGAGTGGCAATAGGCCACCCTTAATGACCGTAGAACTGATGAGTTGGAGGAGACGTGTTCTTATGTGGAAACCGCCAACTAGCAAACGTTAGGTTGTCGCCCTGAGGTTAGATGGAGCGACGATTTTTGCTGGGTGGCTGGTAGCAGCTGGATAAGAATTGCCTTTACCATAAGCATAATCAGCCTATAATATTCCCACTGCTGGGACACAAGCTTCCTCTCTGTGAGAGGGAGTAGGCCGTAATCCACCAGTGCGGGTTGGTAGGTGTCACATGTCTTCGTATGTTTGGTTCAAGGACACATTTCCTAGAACCAAACTATTTCCTCACGATGTTTGCCTTCCCCGTTTTGAGAGCAGTGTGACGAAATAATTTACACAAAGTAAAGCGCCTGGGTTCGACCTAGAACTTGAAGGTCGCGGCCGTTACCACTGGGCTACCACTGCTCCACAGCTGCTGAATTGCCTATAATCGAGCTGAATGGCGTTGAACTGAAGAGGCTATGTCCAGGAGTGAACTGCCGTAGGCTGATGAATATGATGATTGTTTACATACTAAACGAGCATGGTTGGTATAACAACAAAAATAAAACAAGCAAATAAAATATTATGATTATGAACAAATAATATGAGATCAGTATCAAAAAAGTTGAATCACGTTTCAATCAGAACGATGAAGTCTTTGTACTAGTCTAGATAGGAAATCAATAGCTACATGAAATTCCGAATTTAATCTCTGACACACAAAGACACGAAACGAATTTCAAAAGTGGGATTTATGAGATAGTGTCAAGAAGTAAGTGAGAAATCTTGTACGTTTAAAAAATTAAAATAGCTTAATGGGATCAGCCTTTTTGGTTAGCGCATTGATAAAATATGTGTTCTTTATAGTGCGTAAGATATCATATTATTTAGAAGACTAGATTTGTGCCCGATTGAATTCAATACTCGTCTCTTATTACATGGGACTGATGGGGACTACAGGATCTAAACGCAAGCTTTATAATGCCTAAAAGTATAATATGATCCACTGCAGTAAACAAAATCAAAAAGAAAAATATATGATATTCTTCAAGATATATGCCAGTTAGATAGTGTGTTGAAAACATAGTACAACTAATTTGAAACGATATAAAAAACACAAAGATACCTCTACAAATTTCTTTTAACGATTAAAAATCATACTAATATACATGGAATCGTTCTGTTTTTATCTCTGATTATTCTACAAGCAACATATTTACGTAATAATGTTTTTTTTTTTAAAGTCCACTCAGTTTTTTTTTTTGAAATAGGTAATTGATTCATTTTTTAGATATTTTTAAATTTTATTTCAGATGCGTTTGCTCTTGACTCTAGTCTAGGTCAGAAGTAACATAGACAAAGTCTACGATGGAGTGAGCTTACCCAGACGAAGCCTGTTCACTCTAACTTTGAAGAGATTCGGGTTGAATGCGTTCGGGAACACAGACGCAGTTAGTGAGTTCCACTCTTTTGCCGTGCGCATTATGAAGGATGTTTGGAACCGCTTAGTGCGAATGGGTGGAATGGCAACTAAGTACGGATGGTAATTAGCAGTACGTCTAGATGTCTGATGGTAGAAGGGGGCAGGTGGGATGAGGTCGTGGAGTTCTTGCGCACACTCACCGAAGTACAGTCTATAGAAGACCGACAAGCAGGCAATCTTGCGGCGATGAGCTAAGCTTGGCATCCACCAATTTTACGTCGCCTATGAGCCTCTTAGCTCTGCGTTCCACTGAGTCGAGCGCGGCAAGTTGGTTTTTTGCTGAGCCATCCCAAAGGTGGCTGCAATACTCCATGCAGGATCGGACTTGCGCTTTATAAAGAGTTAGAAGCTGTCCAGGTGTAAATTGAAGAATAAGAAATGAATTACCAGCGTTGTGTCATCGCTCTTGTTGTCCTTTTCTTGCAGTGTGACAGTGACCGCGCTTTAGCTCTTGTCAGCCTCTTAAACATAACTGACGAAATGCGGGTGTACTATTATATAGGTACACCTCTGCCTAGAAGGCAAAATAGGCATGATGTTTTGTTATTTAGATGTCAAAATTCACTTATTCAAAACCAAACTCTGAATACTGACGAAGATTCAGAAACCTATGTTCTTGTTCATATAAATCGGCTGGTGTATCAGCAGCCTAATGACAGTCCAAACTCCAAGCAGTGACGATATTTGCAAACAACACTGACATACAAAGCAAAAGGTTCAGATTCATAGTTGACGATAGAATTAGTGACGTATCTATTGGCATCTTTATTCGGACACTTGATACCCAATCAATAGAAATAGGTCAATTCGTGCGCTTTTACACACCATGTTACAAACAAAATTGCGTATGGAAGGAACGGTGATGATATTTTCTAAAAATGACAAGGACTACGTTTTGCTCATGAAGATAATATAGTAATATCTTAACATCAATTTCAAACCCGAAAGATGATTCAGCGATGATTTATTAAAAGTCAGTTTTAAAGGAGTATTTGCATAAGTAAGCTTCGAAGTGCATACAAGTGCAAATTGTATTAAAATCCCCTTCCACGTGTCAGTTGAGTAACTCTTCATTGTGCCATAGACCGTCTATCATACGGGTTAGTAGATTTCAGAGCGGTATGAGCAATATATTAACACGGCCCCGCTACAATGGCGTAATTAGTGTCATTTGCACCGTTTTTGGACGGGATAAACACATAGGGCATATTGTCCAACAACCCACAAATTGGAAACAAATGGTTTCTAGGCATCGAAGTGCTAAGTTAATTTGTTCGGCTTTCGCTAACGTGTGAGCAATCAGTCGGATCCCTCACAGAGCTTTTGTTATTGCTTCACGTTCAAACGTGTGATTTGGTTCACTATCATGCACCGTTACGCTCCACTGGCATGCCTTAAATTGGACGAGTAACAGTTAAGTAGATAGTGAAGATTTGGGGTTTAAATTAAAAACAAATAGTTGGTAATTGAACTGTAATCGACGGTGTTTCGCGGATGTTATTTTAGAGTTAGATTGGCGGTTTCTAAGGCCCTAGTATGAGTTTCTTTTAACCATCTCGACTTTACGCATCGACCGCGTTCGGCGCTCCGGTTGCTAAGGATCTCAGTTGAATTGAGTGAATGACTCACACATTATGACGTGAATAAATCTAAGTAGCTAAGACTACTATTACACAACAAAAGGTTCACTGAGATCTTTAATTCTACCATCATATAGAACAGCACAATCATATACACACGATGAAAATAAATCCAATGACGTTGTCTGTCAAAAACAAGTACGCGCAATCTTGGCGCGATCTCTTTGTGAATTCCGACAAAACGCGATAAAACAAATAAATCAGTGCGGTAATCCACTACTTAACGCGATAATGCACGTTTGCCGATATAACACGATGTGGCATCGTCATATCTGTGAACTGTGGCACGGATAATCCACACGTGCTCTATCTAAGAAACTTGTTTGAACAAAATGACACGAATTACTTTTCAACGGAAATATTTTGTGTTTGACTATTCTGCCAGTATTTAATTGATGATATGTATTTCCGGTGCATAGTGTGGCATCTGTCTATTGCCATTATTATAAGGAAAATTAATTTTTTATTTTCGGAATTGCCTGAATTTGAACATTTAACTGTTTCAATTCTATGTCCAGCTGAAATGAAGGTTTAAATTATTGCAACATTATTTAATTGCTGTAATTTATGGAACAATAAAGAGGTTCTACCTACAGTTATCATTATATTATCAATTGGTTTCATTCAGATCAGAAAAGTTAAAAAAATATAGTGATATTAAAAAAAATAGGCACGCCCGTTTATCATGTTCGTCATATCGATACAATATTTTCATATCGTATACATAACGTCTTTGATATTAATACTACTAAAATTAAATGCAATGCTAGCATGATTATACATCATGAGATGAGTGGTGAAAACCTTTATAACCTAAACGTTGTTATTAAACTATGGAATGTAACTGAAAACCTAGTTAGCCACATAGTGATATAAGCACTTAGTATTATATTTATGAACGTTGTTACGATTGTGTAGATAACATCATTCAAAGAATTTTTATAAATTGTGTTTATCAAGGAAACGATATAAACCACTCGAGATATTTCCACTTGAAGAATAAACCTGTCAGTAATCAAAACGATGATTATGTGCCATTATGATTATCGCTAATTAATACGAGGACTTATAGTTGACGATTTAAATGGAATAACCCAGTTAAACCACTTGCGGCGAATAGAGATATTGTAGAGCACCGTCTGCCGTGAACAATCACGCCGATTGTTTTCAGTAAGATATATGTCCGTGTCATACATTATGCAATATTGCAGTATTTAATATGGCGCCGTCTATAAAAGTACTTTGAAAACGAATTTATATAAAACAAAAAAGCTATCAATGGCACCGCGGCGAGTTCGCGGAGCACATTAGATATTGTTGACAAAACTTCCTCCTTCATTAATATGCATCGGCAGGTAATATTGAGTACGTGCCCGTGCGCCGCCGACGTGCGCCCGAACACATTTTCGCATGCGCGACGCATCCATGCAAAATTTTAGGCGGGATGCGTTGGCTAACGTAATAAACGTCCAGTAAAAGTAGTCCTACTTTCCACCATTACTTCTTTGTCTGCGACGATCCTCGCTGACGCGTTAGACAAGGAAGGCGCGGGTAGCTCCGGCGAAGTCCTGCAAAGTCCAGTGCGTTTGGAGAGCGCATAACGCATTCGGTAAAAGCGGGTTTTGACGACCGCCGCGCACATTCCCATGCAAGGTATGCCCGGAGGAGCTATGTCGGCAATTTAAATATTACGGCTACTCAAAAACGTGAGATGTTGGTAGCAAGAACACCCGTGTGGGCTGCAACTCGACGAAACTCGGATACACTGAATCCGACTGAAAAAAATAATAAGCGGCGACATTTTTTCGTAATTAAATTGTAGCTTTTTACAAGTGCTCTCTCGAACGAACGTAATTAATAATATGCGCCTTAATTTCGACAAGGACATTCTGAATGTAATATGGAGGTTTAATGTCAACGAAAAAATTCGGGACGACTCAACATGCTGAGATTATGCGCTATAAAAATTCTTTGTTTTGTGTCAAAACGTTTGTTAAGTTGAGCGCTGAGCACTATTGCGAACATTGTGTGTGATGCCCATGGCGGGAGGTAGCCTTTCCCATGTCGGAACCGAAAAAAATATTCAAATTGATTCACGCGCGCGCGCCTCCGTCCGAATTTTGCAACGCGTTTGATGCGCCCGCGCCGATTCCGGCAAATCCGTCGCGTCGGAAGTGCGTGGCGCGCGCCGCCCTGCCGCCGCTGTCGATGTGTCGATATGCTCACATGGAGTCGTTGACCTCGATAAGGACCTTCGATAATGGACATCTGATAAACTCTTATAGGTTAGATTAAGAGGCCGAAAGAGATATTTTTGTTCTTAAAAGTCAATGTGACTAGAGGCACGAGTGAATGTAAGAGCGCATCGATTAAAATGTCATATAAAAAATTTGTTGAAATGAAATAAATTCTCTCAACGAGAAAATATCCGTCACCTGTTGCTGTTTTCGCTCCATTGGGTGTGCAAATTATCGACGTTACGTATTCCCCTCACTAATCCGAGTGATACGTATACGGTCACACAATGCACTTATTATTCGACAGTTCAGTTTCTAAGTAAAGTGCATACGGGTTGAATACAGTTGATATGACGTGTGCGTCTGCCCTTTCAATGACTTGAATACTATATAAAAAAATACGCCATGAAAATATTATTACCGCACCAAATACGGATATTAATTACAATAACCAAAGCTAAAGGCAAATGAAGGAAGAGGTCAGGAAGGCGATAAATTATTAAATTATATACTTAGTTTATTTATCAACTGTTTATATTCTTACATCCGACAGTTATTGAAGAAATGGAATAACAGATAATTATTGTGCGTGACATCTCTATGTTGGGTACATACGGTTTGTAAGTTATTTTAGCACAAAAAATCTAAATAAACAATAAAATAAAACAGTCCCAAAACTAAGCTCGAAAATCAAAGGCGTCGGCTGACGGATTTGTGAAACTTAAAGCAATTAAGATGTTCCACAAGTGAGGTAGCCTTTACCTGTGTTTTATGACACGTAAACAATTCCTGAGATATCCGTGGCTTGCTGTTGGGCTATTGTTTATCCCATTACGTCAGCCATAAACAATATTGTTACAAACAGGATCATCAGTTTAACGGTAACATTACAAGGACGCATTTTGTAAAGATGAAAGAATATCTACCTGTGTTTAATGACGGTGCGCTTTTGAACGCACAAATTCAAGCTTTGGAATAGGCTTAAAGTAATAAAATAGTAAATCAGAATGGTTCAGTTTTATTTGACTGGCAGTTATGGTGTTAACTGGGTATTATCTCTCTGTGACTCTAAAATGTTGTCTGTAAATATTTTTTGGCACATCACTAATCTATTATTTCTGACATTTTGGCTCAGTAAGCCATGTTTTTCTCATAATACTCGTATAACTAAATCTTGTGAAAATAATAAGTATTGTTACATATTATAAGCCTATCGATTACATAATTTTCGATATCGGATTACTCAATAAAACTAGGATCAACAAATCGAATGAGACAACCGATTGGAAGTTGAAACACAACGTATAACTAGCGATCTATCAGTGCGTACGCACGTTTACATCTCGCCGGAGTCTGGAAGCACAAAACAGAGATTAGAGTTCGTTCACACAGGATTTTATTCCTCTGCATCGGTATCGATGCATGCATATCGGAGCACGGCTCTTACTCATTTGTTGTTGTAATTGTAAAAGGGATGGACGGACGAGATAAGTGGGTCGATGACATTTGGCTCCAACTGATTACTACGATTATGCACTTTGTGCGTTGAACTTTAACTACGAGCTTTGATATACACAGCTTTGATACGACTTGACGATTTGACGCCTATCGGAAACAAAGCGCACGATAAGCTTTTCTTGGTCGACTACTGACTATATTAACTGTATTTTGTCTTCTCTTTGAACATGAAAAAAATAAAAATTGATACAGTAAGTTAACAAAATTAATGGATCCCGAGAATAACCTATTTCTGGAATAAAGGAATTCAAATAACACTTAACACAGTAACATTGTAAATAATATGAAATATCGCAAACATTTCCACTTTGTTATTACAGTTTAATCTCCGAAACATGTTGCTGACAGGGATCATAAACCCATGGCTTCTTATCTCAAACTATGGTACATTTCGTGTAACGAAACAACTATATTACGCTTGTACACATACACACGAGTATAAATTCCCATGTAGGGCTGATAGGAGCCGAATCTATCTGCTCGATAGTAACCGCTATTACCACTATCGCATCCGCCGGTCGCTACAGATAACTGGACGATTGTACAACGTCGCCCAGTAATCTATTGTTCTAACTCTAAACCGCAAATAGGGATATTTGTACGCAACGTGCGGTATGCCTTACGCGTTACGTTTGAACAGGACGAGCAGACTTTTCCCAGACAGACAATCTCGCTGCAATTCCTATGGCGACCATGCCATCAAACAGTTATTTGACACTACAAAGTAACTCCTGCCTCCTTTCAACCTTCTCAGAAAACAACAAACGATGCGTACTCAATCTACTTCGACAAAATAACGTTCTAGAACTAGTTACATTGGAAGTAATTATTTAGGTCTACGTGAGTACATTGTTCATTATTTTAACGCGATAATGTCGTCTTTAGCTATTTCTACGCAATCTTAGATCTTAATTAAATCTCGATATCACATTCTACTTTCTTAAACCTATTTAGGTTTAATGAAAAGTGTAGACAAATTGCGCAAACGATCGGTATTTAAAACGATGGAAAATAATGCATTTGCTGTGAATAAATATTTGAGGAAGGTAAAGGCTTATAAAGTTTCCGTTTTCGTATTATTTATTCTATGGGGCATGTGATATTGGTAAATATAGTAAAAATGGCTCGTAAACTATTAACTAAACTCGTGTGCCTAACATGTTTAGCACGACACCCGTGCGATGCGTAGTAATTGCAGATAACGTGCGAGGCGCAAGTATGGAGCGACTAGCGACTAGTTTGGGTAGCAATTGAAATTAGGCATTGTTTTACAATTACTTTTATTACCAATTATTTGATAGATATATAGATTATAGATTATTCTGTACACACAAAAGACATAGCACCACACTCAGAAGCACTATAAAATGATAACAAATTACATGAATATATATCCCTATAAAAACAATGTGCCAATATAAAAACAAAAAAACATACTTTTTAATATTGTAACGTTCGTTATTTGATTTGGAGTACATAGACTACAAATCAAATAACGAACATTCAAGGTCAGCTCATCATGTGTCAGACATACCTGACGCTGAAATTCTGCTGGATCCCTGCAATGATTTATACGGACGTCAAGAAGATGAGATAAATTGGTGGTGTGTGTTGGATGTGTAAATGTGCTGAGTGAAATTATGTAAGTATCCGAAACGTAAATAATGTATTCTACAGTAAAGTTTTGTTTAAGGAAAAGTTCTTGTTTAAATAACTGACTGTAAAAACAGAGTCCAACATTGATTTAAACTTAATAAAGTAGGTTATTAAGTTTAAATCAATGTTGGACTCATCTTTAACAACACACCAATTTATCTCGTCTGCTTGACGTCCGTATACGTCATTGCAGGGATCTGGAGCGATCTGGGAACTTAATAAAGTAGGTATCTACATAAAACTAAGAATGTAAAATCAATTAAATATCTGGGATAATCTTTCCTCGCGCATAATCATAAGTTGCTACAACGATAGTCAGTGCAAGCTAATGCTTGGCAGAAACTGGGGGATTAACCCCAAGGTAACCTACTGGCTATACACTACTGTCATTAGACCAATTATCACGTACGGCTCGTTAGTCTGGTGGCCTAGGACAGACCTGAGCACAGCCCAAAAAGATCTCGAAAAACTGCAGCGGTTTGCTTGTGTAGCAATCACTAGCTGCATGAGAACCACACCCACTGCTGCCCTACAGGCAATGCTTGGGCTGCCACCCCTACACCTCATCCTGCGGGAGGAGGCGACCCTGGCTGCCTTTAGGCTCCATATATTGGGAACCCTAAGCAAAGATTCTAGGGTCAGGCACACACGCATAAAGGAGGATGCAGTCAAACGACAGCCAATGTTAGCATCACCCTGCGACAAAACCCCGAAGCAACACTACTTCCAAAAGCACTACAACATCGTTCTCGCGGAAGAACGGTGTGACTACTCACGCCCGAACGAGATGAGAGTATACACCGACGGCTCGAAGACCGGATTTAGGACCGGAGTTGGAGTCTTTTCACACGACCTCAACATAAACATATCAAACCCGCTGGGAATGTTCAACACCGTCTATCAGGCGGAGTGTGTGGGCATTATACAAGCGGTGTACGCCATAGAAACCAGAAAAGTTACGGACACACATATACGTATACTCTCCGACAGCACCTCAGTCCTCCAATCATTGAGGAAAAAATATATTACCTCAAGTATAGTACTAGAATGTCACAAGGCTCTAGAACGAGTAACGGTATTAAACCGCAACACAGTGACACTGCAATGGATAAAAGGACACAGTGGATCGCTGGGCAATGACGCAGCTGACGAATTAGCCAGGAGAGCATCCAGCACGTCGGCATGCGGGCCTCAACCCATCATACCCTTCCCTTTCAACCAGATACGCAGGTGGCTGCAGGAGTCCACCCATACACAAGCCGAGAGGTGGTGGACCTCGACACCAGGCTGCAGGCAGTCCAAAGAAGCTTTGCCATCCTTAGATGGCAGGCTAACCAGACGTTTATTACGTCTGAATAGAAATTGCCTGCGCCTGATGACGGGGACCATCACAGGACACTGCTCGCTAAATAAACACTTCTACACAATAGGTATAACGGACAGCCCTCTGTGCAGAGCTTGCATGGAGTCGGACGAGACCGTTGCGCACGTGCTCTTTGAGTGCACAGGCGTTACCCAGATTAGAACAGAAACCCTCGGGACACTCGGATCTTACACAGAGGTTCTCAACAGACCAGAAGCTTTGATCGGCTTCTGGAGGGAGGTGGGCTAGTTGGAATAAAAACCACCGACGGCCGCCATGGCCCACCTCGACCGATCACCATGTTCGGCAAGCCGATCCCTTGGGAGAAGCGAGCCAAATACCTGGGTGTCGTACTAGACGAACACCTCTCTTTTTCAGAGCACATTAAGGCGGCTCGTTCGCGCGCCGCCTTCGCTCTAGGTAGACTTCACTTTGTCCTCAATGCACGTAGCAAATTGTCACTGAAGTGCAAAATGCGTATCTACACAGCGTGCATCCGCCCGATCATGACCTATGCCAGTGCAGTCTTCGCACACGCCAAGCCCGTTCGCTTCAACAGAATGCAGACCCTCCAGAACAAGTTCCTCCGTAGGATAACAGGCTCCCCCTGGTACGTTCGTAACGAAATCCTCCACGTAGACCTCAGGATTCCCACTATCCGTCAGTTCATGAAACGCATTTCAAAGCGTTTCTTCGAGACCGCCGCGAATCACCGCAACCCTCTGGTTGTGAAAGCCGCTAGTTATATTCCCTCCTCCATTAGTCATGTCCGCCGTCCCAAGCATGTCCTCACCGATCCCGATGACCACATAACTCTCATTCAGGAGAGCAGTAGGGCCACCAGTACAGTGCACAAACACAGACCGACATTCCGACCTCGCCGCCGAGGTTCCTCGCGAAGATCCCGACGTAATTGTCCCCCCCGACCCTTGCTCGACGAAGTGCCAGCCCGCGCCGTAGCTGAGCCTGTAGCTTTAAATTCCCCGATTAATAATAATCAACTAAACTTGATCCAGCCTGTCCCATCTTGCTGTCCTCCCGTCAGCGTCGCCCTAAGCCGAGGTCCGTACCCCACAGGGGGTGCCCTTAGCGAGCGTTCGCTTAATAATATAAGTAGTTTTACGCCCCTGGCTGGAGGCTTTGAGTCCGCTTAAGGCAGCCACAGGATAGTCCGGTTAAGTAGTCACGACCTCTCAAGGTCAACTACGAGATGCCATACCCAAAAAAAAAAAAAAAACCATGGCCCACGTACAATGGTCCACATGTAGGACTAAGTGCGGAAACCATACCCTCTAACAACAACAACAACAACGTTAGTTAGTGTTTGCAAGAATGTGAACCAAAACCAATAGTAATGTCTAGATGGCGCCTGATAACGAAACTCCTGCTCATTCTAGTAATATCGCACTCGATGCCAAAGCAATCGGTCGATGGTTTTGTCTTGAATAAGTTTACCATTGGATCTGGAAGTTAGAAGGTAATCACAGCATTTTAACGGTTAGGGATATGGAAAATGTTTTTTGTGCATCTACGTCCAAATATTTTCCATAAATTGCATGGCACCAACCAACAAATAAATCAACCATTGGAAAAACTTTCAACATTTAGGCCATTATTTAAAACTTAACATCTTACCTTCCCAACTTCAATTCGTATTACTCGTGTTTTACATATAAGCTATCTTTACTTTTTTATCTTCTAACAATTTTACACACAGACAGATCTCATGCAACGCAACTTTTAAATCTCAAATTTCCTGATACAATCTACACAATATTCAATCCCGTAATTGAATAAGTGAACTAAAAAAAATAATTTCTGATGACATTGTGTTTTTTTGTATTAATTATTTTGTAGGAGTTCCTAAATAAATAAATACATACACTAAAGCAGTACAATAGCAGATTTTGGACATGTCAACCTTTACTTTGGTACCTGAGTCAAATCGTGAAACAAATCAATTATTCCAACACGTCGCTGCTCGCTTATAACTTGCGTCCGGTATCAATTTTGCATATTAATAAAATAAAAAAGAATTGTCATTTCTTTATTCATCTGTGCGTTTCAACCGCCATGCTACTTGCCTAATTATGCATGTTGGTTATGACGATCATGATATACGACTGCATTATGTTATGAATTAGATATCTTGATTCTTGATAGGAATTCAACACAAGTACGGCGTAATGTGATTGGTGAACTGAAGGAACCTAGTTTCTGAATCAGAGAAAGTAGGATTTTTTGTAATGTATTTCACCTTGATTTTTTAAAGTTCTACGGAACGTTTTGTAAGACAGCCAACATTCTTATAAGGTTTGAATTCACCTACACACAGACCTTTTTTACCGAAAACTTTTTATAGGCCACATTTAAAGCGTATATACCACCAACAAGCAAATTAATCCCAAACATATCAGAACCCAAATATGACGATTGATTCTAGATCCTATATTTCGTAGACAATTGCTAAATTGGTGGTGATGAAAGATAGTCTTAAAGCCTGGGGTTACGGTGTCAATTGTCGACGTGAGATGACTTAGCCATAACCGACACACGCCCCACTAAAACGTCCATTAATCAGTAGCACAGATTCTAAATATAGCCACTTATGCTATCGGCAATCCGAGCTTCTGATGTCAGCACATACGGAATTGTGTCGCAGAAGGGCCGCCAAGGACTTCGGTATGGACAGGTTACCAAATGGAAGCGATGACGTTTGTTTGTTACACTTTTCTGGAGGAGATACTGATATTTTGGGTAGATAGTGGGAATAAAGTTAAATGAGCAAGGTGAGGCTACCAATGAAACATATAAAAATGTGAAAGATCCAAAAAATACGTGAACAAGATGAATGTACTGTCACCGCAAGTGCAAATGCTCTTCGAAAAAACTATTAAGGAAAACCCGTAATTATCACCGATGCACCTGTTGCTACTGATTGATTCCTGCAACAAAAAATAGAACGCAATGTTTTCCATATGTTAATGACAACGAAGAATACAGAGTTTGAAATGGTAAACAAACGGACATTGAAGTGTGATCACGTATCGAACAAAAACCCGCTTTAATCCTACGCCTCTCGTATTAATTAGATGGCACTCGAAGCTAATTTGTCTCTCACTAACACTGTATATGACATCACAAGATAAATCATCTATTTGACAATTCAAGAGGATAATCTGTATAAATATTCAAATTACCTAATTAATGTGCTTTAATAGCTAAAATTTCGAGCTTAACAATTTTTCACAATGAAAAATAACGTCGTTTATTACTATATAACTACACAGGATCTAATACTGAGTGTGGATATGATACCGAGTATTACAATAAGACGAACAAAGAGAAAGTCTTGATTGATAGTATCTTTTGTAGAGGTGTGTCAACGGTACATAGAGTTGACAAAAACGACGAAAATTTAATCCCTGTGCTTAATAACTTGGTAGGGTTGCAAATACATTTTTAGATGCTGATGCCTGACTTCGACTTTTGACTTCGAACCATTTTTTATGTGGGCGTTTCTGTAAAAGCCGCTTCGTGTCTGATGGAAGAAATAAGTATAGTGATTGGTGAGGTAATTGAAAGATGGGGTGGAACTGTAATAGGTAATAACATAGATATCGCAGGCGATAGTCGACTAATTGCAGACACCTTGTAGGCGACGCGCGACGGACCTTTATGTGTTGGGTAAACAATGTAAACGTTAATAGTGGTAACGAAGACAATTAGACACAAAAAATAATGGAACGTTTTTATTTTGCACTGGAAAGGAAGAAGTTTTTTATGGCATAGACGAATAAGCTGAACTTGATGGTTTAGGTAGCGATGACGATGATTAAGTGAACCAATCCTTTTAGGACAAAATTTGTGAAAAGTTGAAGGATATCACAGTTTTTTTGAGCAATGCAAAGATCCGTATATATATAATAGAATACCCAAGAATGAAGGCGAGCCTAATTTGCAAGAAAACACGAAGACAGAGAGAAAACGGCTTTTAATTAAAAAAAATACCCACGACCAAAAGCTTATCGCAGTAACGCAATAAAGTGTGCAGGACAGTGCAAAAACATATCAATTTGAAGCGATTAAGTGTATCGGAACGCAGCGAAAATAGTAATATTTAGTCGCGTACACATTTTATTGTTCGCCGGGTGGCTAGCGGGCTGTGTCGCCCCGGATCCACGGATATGTGCGCACAGGTCGGGATTAGACTGCACGGGTGTTATATTAGCTTTTATTGTAGTAGAATAATATGGATCTTCTTCTGTACTGCGTCTCTTGATGTAGGAGTAGAAAAAGAAGAAGTTAAGCTGGGCTAGCAAACTTAAAAAAATATATATTTTGGTTTCTCTGTTTAAAAGTGGAACAAGACAATATGGATGGTCTGATGGATTTGATTGACGGTCTTGTCTACTGATCTATAGAATTAGGTAGTAGGAGCCGAAGCGACTATTTCTAATTTAGGAACAACATCTGAAAAAGTGGTAGACGAAAGTATAGTGGCAACGTTTTAAACTTGTCAATCCCAAATCAATAAAAATTGCAATGTTGCACCCACATTGGAGCTTTTTCAGGTAGATTCAGAGAAGGTAAGTTGCATACGCAATGCGAATAATAAAGCAGTTGACTGATACAGCCACAGCTAGGTTCGTATACTTTGCTTATTTCCACAGTATTATAAGATTAAGACTACGTTGAAGACCAAGAAGTTTGGCAATAATTCCTTCTGTAAATGTGGCTTCCCTGGTACGTCATTAACAATATAAACAAGTAAATGCTTAATAACTCCCAAATAACTATGTATTTTTTTTTCAGACTTGTTTGACATGATCAGCTCATTTTTGAAATGGCTACCATTCTTATTTCAACTCTTCATTAGTGGCGTTTGTAGATATATATTAATTCAGTTCCGTTACAGTTGTAATGGCAATCATATCATTTGTTTTTAATTTTTAATTTTATTTAAATAGATCAATTATTTTAACTTTTAAATATTTTGTGAATATGAGAACGTTGTAGGCCTTATAGACTGTAGGTAGACCATTTGAAGACCATTTTAGATTTTGTTAAGTTTGTTTTTTTTTGTTTTGAAAGAGGAACCGTGGATTTTCTTGCAGTTCTTCTCCATAGAAATCGACCAATTGAAACTGTGTTAGTTTCTGACGTTTCATAAGTGCCCATGAAGGTTTAAGTGAAATAAAATATTTTGATTTTGAAATGAAGAGAAGCATATTTCGGATGTTCAACCTTATTGACGGAATAGAGTTTCAGTTTCAATTAAGATTAGAGGCTGATGGTTACTAAAGAAATGGCCAAAACCAGAATCCACGAAAAGCAGTTTATTTTACTAGCATGGCGCATAAATGATTCAAGATATTTCAACTTTTGCAAATTTTTGAGAGACAGAAACAGAAGACACCAAGAATTAAACAATCAGCGATTCAAATCCAACAAATCTCCTACAACCTGCCAACAATTGAAAAAAAAAGGACAAAACTTTATATATCAACAAAAAGCTCATCGCATAATCCGTCCCATCGTACACACAAGGACATTGCATAAACACGACATGCGTGTGTGCGTGTACGCACTACATGTGGGTAGCTTAATGATAGCGGGCTTCCGTCGCGTCACACCTGAGGGATCCTAACCGCCATCGGGTTATAGATACCTACCCTCTCGCCCCTTAATACTGACGCACTGTGCGTGGAATTTTAGGAGTGGTTGACACCGAGAGAAGTAGCGAAAACTCTTAATGGTAAGGCTGATACTGATACTGCTGATGATGATCCTGTAGCTATCGAGTACACTGTAGCAGAAGGTGAAACAATAGATGACGACGATGGATAGAAAATTACTGTTCGACTAGATTAGTGCCGTGGGTTGTCAGATCCACTACGAACCATGCTGACTGGCTAAAGATCATGCTAACAAGACTTCAGCTATTACTGGATAATATAGGAACATGATGAGGAGATCAAAAAATAAGAGAAAAATAGATACAGACTGCAAGTGAAGCTATAGACACCACTAAAGTGATAAGCGATGCTCTATCTAGTACGATTTACCAGATTTCTGAGAATTCATGGTCAGGTTGTCTCTTACTTGGCATAGACTTTTGAAATTAAGAAACAACCCCTCAATCATCAGTTTTTTGTTAAGGGCTCTTAATTCATAGGTTGTGAAATATTTAATAATAATTATTGACTTTGACTTTACAATGTTTTGTAGACCCAAAATGAAGTATTGGGTAATTTGCGAAACATATAAAAAATCTTTTATCCTAACAAATTAACTGATAAGTAGAAATAACTTGGTAACTAACGGATCTTGAAGAAACAATGCAGCTCTATCAACTTTCTTATTGTAGCAGCAATGAGGTAGGTGTTTAAAAATACTCATTACTAATGCTTGTCTATGAATGTTGATGACTTGCTGAACCAGTAGCAAAATAAGCGTTTATTGCTATCATTATCTAATCTAATGATTACTAGTTTTAGAGTGGAGCCATGCACACACGTTCATGTGTCACGTTTAATATATCTATGACACAAATAACTTCAATATTATTAAATCTACTTCAATAAAAGGATCCTTTAACTACCTATTCAAAGCTGAAACTGAAGGCAACGGTTATTCGATTATATTATCCACTCCATATACTTCCTTGTCCTTGAGTGACACGTTGAACGAATTACGCACGAACACAAAGACGCTCACGGCTAAAAGGAAAAAGTTCAATTAATCCTAATTTGCTCGCTGAGATTAAGTACGCGATAACCGGCATTCTGTACGAACCCTTTACTTTACTTCCCGGCCCTCTATTCACATTTAAGCCGCTTTCAAAAGCCGTAGAGTTCGACAAACAAGGGACTTATAATGCGTAACGGACTAAGAATTGTTCCCAAGAAATGCATCAATTCAGATTAGGGTGCTACGGAGTAATTTAGGGATCGATATAAAATAAATATCGATAAACATCTACGGGAGTACGTCGATACGTATATCAATGGGGTCGATACGATCAATGACCGGTCATCGATACATTTGCTATTACAATAGATCAGTCAACTCTACGAGCTAATTATGTATGCCAGTGACAATGATCGGGTCGGTACCCCACCGAGAAACTGCATAGTTTTTTCCATCGTTCAACAACATGCAAAAGTACATTGAAAATTATTTCCCTCTTAATTAGTAAATACATTTGCATAAACAAGCGCTGGCCATCCCATACTAGGACGATCATTATTATAATTGTGCTGTTTTTTTCTCGCGAAAAACTTACTCTGTGTAACGGTCAGCGCTGCGATACTAATCGCCAACGCATCCGCCGATAAATCGATAAACAAGTCGCGCGACTGTGACGAGTTTCCCAACTACCCGCAAAATATAATCGTGCCGCTACTGTTTTCACAGTAGACATCGGAGCTTTGATTGTTGTGTGTTCGATGAGAGCGTTTTGCGAGATCGTCGGCCGATAGGGCGAGGCGGGCGGCGAATTAATTACTTAATACCGATGCGTGAGTAAATGTATGCAATTTCTAACGCAACTCCATGCAATTACATTTTTTTTCGTTTACTCCATGATAATAATTTTTGAAAGCTTATCTATCGTCCGTGCTCATGAATCGTAACGCTATTTACACTTTCGCATGAAATAACATTAGCGTCTGAGTGCGAGCTAGATCAAAATCACCGGCCTTTTTAAACCACATACTTACACTGCACTTTAGAATGTGATATCAATTGCGTGCGGTCAAAAACTTCGTTATTACTTTCCGTTTGTATCCGCAACTTCCTTTACCAAAACAATTATTACATTCGAAAAAACGATGGTATGCAGTAGTGTGCGTGGGACTGCACGACAAGCGGCGCAAACGCACACTTGATAACATTTCACTGCACGCATGTCTTTGTTACAGTTGCAGATGTTATCAGAAGCGTTAAATTCATTACCCGAACTTATCTGCATAGATAGTTATACTTAATACACCATTAACGATATTATGCATTACCATGAGGTAAAAATACAGTTTATGGTGTTGTGTTTTTGCCTGGTATTCCCGCAAAAATACGATAAAAAGTGTGGAAAACAGAGTTGCATATATAACGTGTCTGGTGTATTAATATTTATTTGCATGGACAATGGATTACTAATAAGTACATAGGGTTGGATAGACGTGTGTGCTGAAGGTGTGTTGTGCGTTTGGGTGTGTGAGTGTATTTCCGTCATTTCCCTGCGCGGGAGTCGATCGCGATGATTGCTCACGCGTTTCGCATCACTCACCCCCAGCGGAGGGATAACTCGTTCACATACAATTTACATGCGCCTTATTATGCAGTTGTTGCAGTTATTTTTTGTGTGACATACAATCGATAATCTAATAGTCTCGCAACCGTAACATAGAGTAAATAATACATGAGCAGATAATAGTGATAAAGATTAATAGTTGCTATTGTTCTATTTGAATTGGTTTAAAATCGAGCTCATTAACTACGCACGCATTAAATAAAATCATAGGAAATATAAATTAATCGATTCAATAATATGCAATGGAATGTAATTGAGTATTTATAACATTCATTCGCAAACAAAAATTATGTTGCTTAACTCATAAAGCAACATAATGTGAAATAAAATAAACGCGTAATGAGTCACAAAGCTATAATTATGATCGCGTAACGAGCCCTTGACGACACTCGTCTATTCCATGAAAAAAAAAACGACCGAAACAAAACCGCGGCCGGTGCACGGTGTACAGCAGTCAGCAGTTGAAGCACACATGTGCAGGGCGTGTCTCCATGCGCCACTGCACCCTCCCCATTGTATATCCCACGATTAAAACCAATTCAAATACTAACTCTCACTTCAAAATTAAACTCTAGTATTCTACAATCTCTTTTGTTTTAAACACAATACACGCACTTAGCTAGCCGCAGCGAAAACCACGGACCTCATAATTATGCCACAAGTATGCAGTGACGCGATTCGAGAAATCGTAATGTTAATTGCGAAATAACGATCGGATAATTATGAAGTTATAGGAATTTCCGGCGTCAACTCCGTGTAGTGTTATGTTTAGAATATCGCGGTCGTAAACGAAAGGGTCTGTGAACTGTTGAATTATGTTATTCCATATTCAGACACCTAAGCGTGTCTACCAAATTGGGACTTAAATTATAGGCGCATAAGTTAAAAGGTGCGGAATTGTAAATACAGAGTTTCTTTTTTATTTTATTCATATTCCAAATCAATAAAAATACTATGTATTAATGCAATTTACATGTCACATTTCCTACCTGAAAAACATCTTACGGTACTCTTTATAGGTAACATGAAAACCGAAAATGTGTGAAGTTCCCAGTAGCAGTAGTCTGTAACGTAACGTTTGCTGAGCGCGGATTAAAAGTGGGGTGTTCTGGCTCTTCAGGCTGCGCCGGCGCAACGACAGCTGACGCTAAGTTGTGTGACCAAAAGGAGTTTTAAAAATAATTAAACAACCTATTGTACACTTATTACGGTGATTAATATCAGTGAATGGCAATCTTTGATGTATTTTTGACTAAGGACGTCGTTGAAGGTACTTGAAAGTTATTGTCTGAAATGTTATAGAGAGAGAGAATAAAGACTGAATTTGAAAGGTAAAAAATGAATAAAGTTAATATTCGGTTTGAGGGTCAAGAATTTGAGTTGTTATACAGTTTAATTAAAGATTCTTCGAAAGTACGCAACATCGTATGAAGGAAGGCTTAACTATAATTTTCATGATAAACCAGTCCCTATCAAATTTCATCGATACGAGCAATGAAAAAAGTCAGATTATAAACATATCGTGCAGACATTATTTACGCATACTTTATCGTCAATCAATAATTAATATCTCGGGGCTCGACGGGTGAGACGCTCCCGAATTTCGCCGAGAATGATGAGGAGATCGCGTTCGCGTAATCGAACCGGCAAAAAATAAAAAATGAAGCAAATACGAAATACTCCATTACTGGGCTCGCTACAGCCGGCTGTCGAGACGATTTCATGCAAATAAAATTGTTAAGAAAATAAGACGTCATTGCCAATAACACTCTTATCACGACTATCTATAGAATCTAGAAGGCGCTTTTTGTTCGTATTTGATTTCAGATGAGTTCTTATATAGATTATTCCATCTAGACACGTATTGTTGTCCGAACGATTGACGACCGGCCGATTTTGACGTATCTCACATCGTCATTGTTCCGTTTGAGCGGTAATCATAGAAAACCGTTGTGATTGCCTTTTATAGATCAGGATAAACAATCAATATCGATCATCGGTGAGGTTAGATGGAAAATAATGTTAAAACTTACAGCGATCGAAGTTGGACGGTCGAAAAAGTCGAGCTGATGTCGTCTCCACTGAACTTGTGTCTCGTTGCTCGCACATTGTGTATGCAAGACGCGGCGGGCCGCGGGCCACGTCAGCTATTTGCTCGTGTCCAGAGGGCTAAACCATTCAAGGCTAAGGCGCGGGGGCCAGTTTTTGGCTGTTTTCGACTTGATCCGCCACTTGGACACCCATTGGACGGCCCCGTATCTCCGACCACTTGCCATTCCTTCTACAAGCCTTAAATAACGAGACAATATCTTCCATAAATTTTCTCATAATGTTTTATGGATTTCTTAAATCCATTATCAGAATTGATTACTTACGATAATTTTCTCGATTATATTTTCTCTCAAATTCCTAAATCAAAAACAGTAATTGCTGCCAATTGAACAGCGAATAAGCAATTCATTTTAATAACAAGTTTTAATTATTGAATTAACAATTATTGTTTTAGAAACAATCATTGGTTTCCATGCTACTTATCTACTACATACACTAAGAACATAAATGACACTGCCTCATTGCATTAGTAATTGAGTGATTACCGAATTAATTCTCCACCCTCGCGTGTACGTGTGAGAAGTAATCTTAAGTAGAGTTTGCAGATCCCAGGAGATGAAAGCTCTCCCGCCCATTATTAATTGCACTCCTCAGGTGCGGAGATTATCCTTATTAGGCCGCCGCAGACTGGAGACACACATGCATTTCCACACGCGTCTTTACAGGTTTAGTACCCTTCAAAATGGTTGAGCTGAGGAACAGGCGCCGTCAGTGGGGACTGGTCATCTCGTGGCTGCCACGGCATTTTTTTAAATTTACGATATGTTTTGTATGTTTTTCATTAGGGACGCCTTTAACGTGCATGTATTTTTACATTGTTCTCACATGTATAATTTCAACAAGACTGATGTAAAATTATTTAAAAGAGTGTCCATGGAGTTTCTTGCCCGTTCTTCTCCATAGGTACTTATTACGCTTTGGAATGGGCAACTAGCTTCATATTTCTGACTGACCGACTCCTTGACAATTAAAAAGTGCCTGTAATTGGTTTATTTGAAATAAATGCTTTGAGTTTGAGTTTTTTGAGATTAGTTGGAAACTACGTTTTAAGGGTGCCACAATCAGGCGCGTCACGTCTCAGCTTGCCGCGCGACACGCAGTTTCTTTGTGTCGCGCTGTTGCGTCGCGCCTGTTTGCGGGGGAGCCTTTAAATCTACTTCGCCTCACACTCAGTCACCATGAAAAACTAAATTTCGTAACCCAGAAAATGTCTGTTAGTTTGCAATCTCATTTACGTTGTTAATCATGCAACATAAGTAAATAATAGGTTTCAATCCATTGTAGTGAAACAACCGTACCATTTCAATTACGGTAAGCGAATAATCAAATGCAATACACCTTTCATTTTTGACGGATTAAGTAACTTAAGCTTTCATTGCAGCAATAAATGGTAGCATATTAGATATTATGAAACTGAAATTAAAAACGTATTGTGTATTGTCAGCGTGGCAGCATGCTTGCGCGGGCGCAGCGCTCTCCCAGCCGTCTGTAATTGCGCGAAGCCGCGCGCGCAGATTATCAGTAGCAAGTGCGTTCGATAACGCATGCGCACGAACGCGTGTTATTAAATTTATTCCTTTTTCGCCAGAATCTGCATAATGAGGGGGGCAAAAAAAACGCGTAATCGCTAGAGTGAGCGTCGCCTTCCCTTGGAGAAAGGCGGGCAGCGGCCACTCTTTGTCTGATATGTTCAGTATAATGAATATTTAAGGAGTAGCCGAGCACCCGCATTGCTATTTTATTTTTGTATTATTATGGAAACGGCAGACGATTACGGACGATTATTTCTTGTCAAAGCGTGGCATCGTTTTCGAAGGGACCCAGGTCGTGTATTAACACTGGCTACTTATGTATTATTATTAAATACCGATATCATGATCGCCTTCAGCGGCGGGGATCCTCTCACGTCAACATATTTATACTTGTAGGCGTTCGCAACGATTTGCACGCACCCTTAACACAGGGGCGGACTTAAACGTAGAACTTACCAGAGTTTTCTAACGTTTCCTGAATATTAAATCAAACAGTTTGTATATGAAGCAAGGTAAGTAATATCTTGGGTAGAGTTGCCTTAGTTTACTTTACTCTAGATTATATCTTAGATAGATTTGTCTACTTTACATTTCTCCACCTATAATGACTTCTATTCAACAACAGCGCTAACGCGCCGTCATAATTCTTCCCAACTTGAATATAAAAATGATCGTGAATCGGAATCTCATTAAGTACCGAAATAAACAAAAACATCGTATTACCACTTAAGTATTCGCCATGTCGGTAAACTGAATTTGCAAACTCTTAATTCGACCCTGGCAAGCCCTGGGCTACCGAAATTCCACGTTTATGAGTCCGTACTCGTCTTTATTCGGCTTTTTTTCGCAAAAGGATGGTCGTTAAGTATTAATACTAAAATACAGAGAACAGTAACAAGTAATTTTAGGAAACGCATGGAACAAAAACTGGCTTTGACATCATTCGAGTCACGATTAAGATGACAATGTCTTAATACGAAACTTCTCATGAAATACGACACAAGCAGTAACTCATAATTCTCGAACGTCATTACTCAAAGCAATTTCTTAAAGATATGCCTATAATGATCTGATGTCCGTGAGAAGTTTACGTTGTAACAGGATCGAAAGAGCGACAAAAAAGTACCGCGCGTGTCGTAGTCAGCGGTCCAGCAAGTAGCCAGTAATTTATGGTTAGTTTTTGGCTGCGCCAACGCAATGCAGCCTCGCGGCTTTTCGCAGCGCCCCGCGCCCCGCGGTCCCCACCCGGTCACAGACCTCGCGTCATTCCGTCAATCTCAACTACTTATCCGTCCGCGCCGATCCCTTATATTAATCATTTTTTTCTCTCAAAAAACGAGCGTAATAAAGATCCTATCGAGTCAGCCCCTGCAGCTCGGAGCCGGCACGTCGCGCGCGCGCTTTCGTAAAGTCACAATTGACAAACTGACAAACAAATATCGCAACTGATACTTATTAAAGCATGTATTGACTATAAACTGGTTCATTGTGCCGCCAAAATTAATCTCGGAGCTTAGCTACGTCACAAAGGCAACGTGCCGGCGCGTAAGGTGGCTATTACAGACCACATTATAATTAACTTTTTAAATAGTTTTTTCATTCGGTGTCGATATTAAAACGTCAATGTAAATAACTTGTTAGCCGCAATCTCATTTCTGAGCGATTGGATATTACAATAGTGTACGTGATTTGAGAAAGGTAACGGTGTCGCTGCTTTATCCGCGAGACGGAGCCTATTATCGGCGACGTAAACGGCGCGAGCGCAGCGCGTGCCGCCCGCGCGCCTGCCGAATAGTCCAGCATACACTTAGATTATTTTATGAGCCAGCGAAAAAATATCCAATCAATCGCGTTCAATAGCGGCCTGCGCATCCGTGGGTAATGCTTATTTCACGGAACTTATGATCAATGACCTTTCTCACGCTGCTACAAAATGTGTGAAAGATGAAGTTAACATTATTAAATTTTATATCATATGGACACAAATTGGAACCTGTCAAATAATGGCGAGGAGTCGGTGTAATACAGGCTCCAAAAAGAGAACGGTAGCGTGTGGTGTTGTAATTAGGTTTACTCCGGCGCATTGTGTCGACTCCAGCGCAAATTGAACCACGGAATATTTCACCTGACACACCGTACGTGTCTAATTGCACGGATTATTTATCTTCTAAAACCTCTCAGCAGTTTTTGTCGATTTGTGGCACGCGCCCACTTTCTATGTAGCCGACTGTAGACGTAATTGTGCTTATACCCTTTTTTTCGTTTTCGAAACATCTAAGTCATCATCTGGAATCAGTAACGGTCTACCAAAGTGTTTTGTTATACATTCCTAGTACAAGATGTTCGTACACGTACCTATCGGTAAACAATGCGGAGGCTTCATGTTAATTGAACTAGATATAGCGGAAAATTAAAAATAATTGTGTGAAATTCTTTGCTATAAATATACAAACAAATAAAAATAAAAGAGTGCAAGCTATTTATTTCCTTAGTTCGCCCCTGCTATGTTTTTCTGAACGTTTGACATACCTACTTGAAATATATACCTAGATTCATCTTTAGACTGACTTTTAATGCAAAGTTTTAGTTGCCTCGCAAATTAGCTAAAAAAGTTATAACTAGGTAATTAAGTCAACATTTAGAGAATACAACAAAATAAAAAAATGTTCTACCTAGCTTTCAGGAGAACAATGTTACAATAGAACCAGAATAAACCAACTACCGACTTAACCTCTATTCACCCAGCTCAAGTGTAACAGCCAAATCAACTCGATCGATCGACTATCTATTCATCGGCTCACTTTACAAGTTACTAAATCATTTTTTTTTTCATCTCGATAAAAAACCATAACAATAGTACAACTGCGGTGAAATTCTTTAGTTTTTTAACGCACATTGCTTATAGCGATCCATTATGTTAATCACTTTCACCCATTGATTGCAGTAAGAGCTAACTTTTTACTGATATAATCAACTGTATGATCGGAATCGAATTTAAAAATCAATCAAAGCATAGCACACATTATTATCAAAGTTGCCCACAGCGGAGCCGTAATACGCGATAACAGCGATACGTAGCCGTATAAGCTAGTTATCGCTTCAAACAATAATCCGCGATAATGGATTAGCTCACTGGGCGAATATTTATAAACACCACTATCGTTTTATTCGGTAAAAATCGTATTCGAGCTACATTTGATCGATTTTGAGTGACACGCTTTAATAACTACCGACATTACGAAGAAGAAACTGCTCCTATGTTCTTCTATTTTGATTTGTGGTTTTTGCCAATCACGTTGATCTGTTTTGATAATGCTTGGGTAACATAAAAAGCTTGTTGTTTCGTAATCTAGTTTCACTTACCCCGTTCGAAGTGTAAAACATCATTTTGAAGTTTCACTTTAAGATTTCAAATTAAACGCGACAATAGTAGATTTAAGAATTGCTAAACATTTCATTACAGCTAAGTCAAACGGTATTTACACAATGACACTTGAAAAGGCAGGTGACGCAATAAATAATCAAAACGAAAAATGCGCGATTATTAAAATCGTATCGAAATCAATCGAGGGCACGTGTTAGCACAACAAAGCCTTACACTGAAATAGCCTTCATGTGCAACGACCACAGTTAACGACAGATTTCAAATTACTAATAAATAGATCAAGATTCCTTGCAGTTAAAAATGTGGATAGTTGTAGTGTCCGTACAGTCTAATTTGAGTCGCATAACGCTGACCACAGAAAAACCAGTTCGCGAATGAGTTTTGTTCTTAAATTGATATTTAAGTAAACCATAATCAGTTTAGATTGCAAGATAATGATAGAATTTCGATAACAGTAGAACATTTTGAACAATTTATCCATCGTTACATTGATGGAATTTATAACTTGTTAAATGAACTGGTGCAATGTAGATAGATGAGGCTTAGCGTGTTGTCGCTTAGTTTTTAGTTAGCATTTAAGTTTAAGTCCTGGCTGGAGCCCTTAATTTATTAGGGCAACCACAGGCAAGTCCGCTAAAGCAGACGACAACCCAATAGGTTGACCTGCGAGATGCCAAACAAACAAACAAATAGATAGATGAGGCAAATTAATATTCAAAGAAATTTTTCCATTTGAGAAGTAAGAAAGGCCATATCATATACCAAAATCTGTTTTGGAAAACTATAATTTTATGAAAAGCTGAACCATCCAACAATCAAAAGAATTTAACTGTAATATTATGTTTTCAACATTAACGGCCTAACCCAATATACATATTTCTATCTCCAATTTTGTTTTAACGTCCCAATAAAGTATGCGACGCTATAACGTGTTGACAGCTATTTGTTTGACACGGACAGATAGGATTGTACTGTCTATCATCAGTAGCGATCTGCTTTAAGTTATTTTGGGTTTGGCCGTTAGAAAACAACTATTGAAACCATTTAACTATGTGATATATACATACATATATATATCAAACATATATTAACAGGTTTTTCTAAAACCTACTTCAGGCACCAGCTCTCACAATGTGACCTAGAGAGCTCAAAACTGTTAACTACCACAAAACCATTGTGAGAGAAAATAAATAAAAACTTATTAAACTTATATAATTATGTAAGTTCGTAACACTACAGATTTTTCTAACGAGACCTCTATACCTCGATTAGGAATTTAAAATCAAAGGCCCTCCAAAAAGAGTTTAGATCCGCATCATAATGCAATAGACACCGGTCACGGTTTGAAATTCGTTCATAATCTAATCATCGTGGACTTCAATTGTGTCCAGAAACAGTATTAGCATTATCTGTGTAAAAATTCAAGAGAATTGCTAACAAAAACTAGTACTACATGAATTCCTCGTTATTCTTGTCTGCACTGCATTCTTTTGTCAATCGAGAAACCAGAGACACAAAAAAGTTCTTCAGATCAACCCATTCTCCTTTTATTTTTATTTTTTTTGTCAAAAAGTTTAATATGTGACAAGGTTATAACGTATAATTACCCATAAGGAGATATTTTGTTCAATATAATAAGATGAGCCTTGCCATACTTATTCATTGGACGCCCTTTAACTCTTACTCAGAATTTTCAAACAGAAAAAACTGATTTTTCATTTCTTCGCCACCTAGGAATCGAGATGTAGATTGCAACAGTCATGTGGTGACCGCGTAGCAACTAATACAACATGGAACGCCTCATGCCGCGATCGCCGTGCGGAACTGCGGAGGCGAAATACCGTGGATCTTCACGCTTCTTAAGACGCTTAAGACTGTGTGGCTAAGTTTATCGATGGTAATGGCGTGGCAGGTCCCAAACTGTGGAGCAGTGAAGCAATGAAAGCAGAACTATGAATACCTCTATTACGATATATCTCAAATTTATTACTGTATACGCACTGCATTGTTACAACTGTTTTTTTCGAATGTAAACCTACATAGTAAAGTAGACAGACTATTAGGAAATTGTAAAGCACTGTTTTTGGAAAATATAAACATTTAACAAAGCTAATGATAAAGCCTTTTTTTTTGGGTGCGAAATCATCAAATGACTTCTCCCGTTCTGGGTGGAGCGGGAGGGCGTATCAGATTTTTACTGACTAAAACCCACTCGTGTTCCTTCAGTTGCCTGTGCCAGGGCCACGGTTTCTCTTTCGAATTCCCCGCGACCCTGAGGCATAATGATCATGCCTAGAAGCCCTGTGACTGAAAAATTCTGGAATTTATTAAAGTAATAAGATAATCGCAGCTGAAATAAACTCATTTCAATTATTTCCTACTACTATACATTGTAATCACCTGGCTATTCTAGAAGTTTGGAATTAATAAATATCCAATTGAATGCAAAGAAGGCGAGGTTTCCCACAAGATGATTTGCTTTTCATTATTTTTCGGTAGTTTGTTAACGTTTCGTGCTGTTTGCCAATTAAATGAAAGTACTGTCCTGTACACAAAACTCATGAAAATGAAGTCCTATTGAAATGTAAAGGAAAAACGTAAGTTTCTTTTTAATATCCCAAGAATCGCATTATTATATTCAAAGAACATTAAACTGAATACTAATGTCAAAAAATTTGATTTCACATCTCCCAAACGTGGTAAAATATTGTGAGAACATGAATAGTTTCCAGCCCAACATACAACTTCTTACTCTATAGGAAATATTACAAAACGGTTCCTCCCAAACACCTGTTAGTTTTTACGTATAATATTTCCTAATATTTGTAAGTTCACGGATTATTAATTGATTTCCCCGAGACCAAAAGCGAGGTAATGAGTTTCAAATTAGCAGTGTTGACTTGTTTCAATTTCTTCATCCAATAAAAACTGATGATAATTTTTGTCAAACAAGTAAGGCTAATTAGAATACCAGTAATAGCGGCGATTAGAAAAAGATCTAAAAGACGATTGTTAGTTTTAATTACGATTGGGCTAATTAATGGTTATTACGGAGGCCTTCGATATTGTACACAGCTACTAGTCGGTACATTATTAGTGTACATTGCCTACTTTATGGTCGGTAATTACATAGTTTAGTTCAACGTTTAAAAGATTACAGTAACGCTATTTGATGCAGTGTTTACTTATCCCATGCGTCGTTTGCAGTAACCTGTGGACCCATTAAATTCGTCTTAATCTCTTTAAACATTCGGCTTTTTACTTAGAACAGAAATCGATCATTAATAACGAAACCGAAATAAAGGCACTAATTAAGAATATCACACACATTATTTGTATGGGTTTCACATTTAACCAGACGAAATTCCGATAAACTGTAAATCAATGGGACCCTTCAATAGGAACCGTGGCTTTACTCCGGATAACGTTACATCCGACACGACCAATGCTCATTCATACAAAAAGACATTCGAAAAGCCCCCTTATCGCAAAGAAATAGAGTCTACAGAGTCGTGATTATTAAACTTATATAAGTTAGTGTTATCAGCAAACAAACTAATATTAATAACAAAAAAGTTAATGACGTTTTCGCGTAGTCAACACCACGTCAATTATTATCAGAAATCAATAAAAAAGAAGAAATAGAAGGACATATTTATCATGAATTGATAGTAAAGGAATTGATTAAAAGTTTCGTTACCTCTTTTATTACATCCATAATGAGTTAGTTTAGTTTCTCGAATTAATATATCTTGCAACTGTTCGTCAAATGAATTTTTTGCCATCATTTCTGATTCCCCATCCATACTTATTATTATAAATTCGAAAGTAACTCTGTCTGCATAATACCTTTTCAAGCCAAAACCATCCTGGGGAAGGTTATATTCAACATCTCTGTCTTATTAAATCAAAGAGTGTGTCTATCTCATTTCTTCAATCTGATCAATCTAAGTACACACAACAGTGTAGTGATCCGTGCATCAATAGACAGATGGACATAATTATTTTGACTTTTAAGTGATTAGTGCTCATATTAATTATTTCACATTAACTACTACATCATAGCCCTTTCCTTAACAATGGTGGGTTCGGCTTTCAGTTTTTCAACAAGACAACGTATATCTTCTTCACCTATGCAACTTACTTATTTTCATACCTGTGCTGTCTTTTTCACTTTTCCTCATTTTATACACATATTGTACTATATCTTTATTGTGTTCTTATAACTTAGCTAAATTATCATAATGTTGGATTTACCCTGTTTCAATATCATCATCTTCATCGTAAACCCATTTTTGAGTTTCCATATTAATTTATTCAACCACTCTAAAATAATATATACTTTGATATAGTTTAGCGGCAAAGCTGTTTGAATTATGTATTATAATAATTTAATAGATTTGTAATACGACCTTGCTGAAAATATCGAAGGAGTACCTATTGTCTTAGTACAAATAAACGCAAGTATATAGTGCGGCTTCATTTTCAATGCTAATGAATATTTGTTATCTAGATGAACTTGGGTTATTGTCTACGCGTCAATTAGGAATGCTAGGAACACTGCTTCAACTTTACTGTGAGTATTCGCGTTTTCATAGTCTTGTAGACTATTTAAACGGTTAATTTCAGGTATATGATCACCTGCAATTATCGTTATTTGCATTCATAAACTTAGATAGAACAAACATTTCAAGCTTATCAGGATTATAATCAAAAACTTCCTTAATTAGTTATACAACGGGCAAATATTAATTGTTTGTTAAAATGCAAATAATTTATTTATCAGTTCCAACATTTTAAGTACTATTATTAACGCTAGTAAAATAGTAAAAATAATATTTCAATTTTTAACACTCGTATAAATATAGGTAAACTTTCAGGATCCCGTTAAATATGATAAAACTATAATGTGCGTTAAGTTTGCAAGAACATTTTCTCAGTAAGCCGATGATTGAGAATTATCAACTGTACATGTTGAACTTTTTAAACGTTCTTGGTACCTATAAAGTTTTTAAATTCGTTTAATGAGGTGGAAGAAAGTCCTTTTCTAAGTCAAAATATAGGCCAAAGTAATCCACGAAAATTCAAATTAGCTAAAGGGAAAACAAAGAAGTTGTTTTTTTTATTTAAGCTTATGTCAAAAATACATGAACTTCCGTCCCAAAATAAACTAAAATTCAAACTAACCTGCGCTAAATCGCTAGGACCTTCCGACTTCACAGTGTTGGCCGCAGCCCACGCCTCAGCAAAAGTCTCCATTGCACTCTGAAAGTCCATCTTGTCAATTCACGACGACATCAACATGCCGAAAATTCACACAACATGTGCACGGTGCGCGACAGACGGACAATGAGGCTACGACACGTACGAACGGGCCGGCCGGCGGCGCGCGACTGGCGCTGGGGCCCCGCCCAGCGAACCGCCCGCGTCGAGAAAAACCGATACCACCCGAGCCTTCCCGTTTCAGCGCTTTTCTTTTTTAAGCCGCTATTTTAACGAGTTTTTTTTTCTACCCAAGCCCAGCCCACGGTGGTGGTTGGGCGTCCTCTGGATTATTTACACTTGTAATTCACAGATTGCTTCGTGTGACGGCTAATTTGTTGTTGAGGGGTGTCGGCGCTATCTCGATTAGATTACGTGTTATTGAGAGCTACTCGTGTTATTTGTTTGAACATCATTTGTACTGTTGTTTTATGTTCAAATACCGCTAGTTTGTTATTTGCTATCTCTTCCTCTTTGATTTATCTAGCTATAGAAGCAAGGAGACTAATCTGCAAAGGCTGTAGGTAAACTACAATATTTGCAGAGTAGTCTCCTAGCTTGGTAGAGCGACTGAAAAGTAAAACTTCTCGGAAATTAGAGGGTGCAAATTATGAAGTCATCAATATAATAACATGGTAATTTGAAAAGCTATCAGTGTGGTTAATTGCAATATCCTTGTAAAATGCTGGTGTTCGCGCTAGGAAGCATTTTTATTCATTATATAAATCACTGTGGCTTCCCGCGTTCTGAGATGTAAGAAAAAAATTGTCACGGCTTCACATAATTTTGTACGTGGCCATTATTACCTTCCGGGAAGTTAATTTTTCTTAATTTCGGATGTTTAACGAGGAGGCTTTAAATGTTTAATGTTGATAAGTAGAGATGATCATTTGCTATGTGTGAGTTATACAGGCTTTTATAATGGTTTGCTGTTATCATTTGTGATGTATAGACGTGTGGTGATTACAATGGAAACTAATTTATCGTTAGTTAAATTTCTTTGTGTTTTTCATTTATTCCCGTATCAACAATGTTTTGAGATCGTAGATATTGAAAAGTAACTAGATCTAGTCAATACCTAGGTACTTTGAAAGCATTTGGAATTTCTATTTCGATTTTCTATGATATAATTTAAGAAGCCTGTGTAAAAAGAAATGTTTCTTTAAAACTGTGCGAGAACTGTCATTTAAATGACCTAACAACGTGTTATTTGTTTTTTCTTCGGATTACAATGTTTGTTTGTGTTTAACAAAAAATAACAAAACACCTTTTCATTTTGCCGTCGTTTTTGTTTCAAAATCAAAGATGATCAGTGCCTACATAAAAAAAATACATAAAGAGGCACAAATAGGCATAATAGGCCGCTAGAAGTGGGCCAACGGAGGTAGCTCTGCTTTGTATCGACCGCCTCTTTGTGTGCCGCGGATAAAACAATGAGATACTTTACAGGTTTTGTTTTGAGAAATGTTTATATAGGATTATTTGTAGGGTTTACGAGTGTTATTAGATTGGTATGTTGTATAACGGTTAAACCCAATAACGTATGTGCCTCCAATTTTGCCGTACTGAAGATAGAAATTCCTATAAATCTCTGATTATAACGTCACAATTAAGCCAAAGTATGCGGACCTATAACGTGTTGACAGCTATTTGTTTGACAGGGATAGACAGAATTGTGTTTTCTATCATCAGTAGCAGTCTGTCTTAGGTTATTGGGTTCGGCCGTTTGACATCAACTCCCTAATTGCGAAGTAAGTTTGGCATAACTTTTTTCTACGCAAATAAGGGGGGCAAAAGATTTAGATTTTTTATGTCATGACGATATTTATTTATATTGGTGCCGGTGCCTATTGATGAGAGACAGTACAATTCTATCGTAGTGTATCTATGACATAGTAACGAGGAGTAGTGTATCTTTGACGTTCAAAAAGTGCTGATTCTCAGCCTAATTTGAATAAATGACTTTTGATTTTGATTTTCAGTTGAAAAGCTGAATGGTTAGGAAAAATCTGTGAAAAAATGTAACGAAAGAGTGGCAAATAAAGGATTATTCCCGTTTTAAAGGTCTCACCAGAAGTTTCATACCTATTTACCTAAAGGTTTGGTTCTTATGAAAGCGGTGCAACAATAACGGCTGTCCAAATCCTTGTGATAATTAAAGCTTTTCATGACGGCCCCTAGAATAAGAATAAACCGCTTACGTAGGAAACCAAAGCTGAAGCATCAAAACATTACAAAAAAACATGTTTTTATCTTCCTCCCAACTATATTTTTAATATTTAGATACGTCATCATGGACAGTTTTATTTATATCTATTACATTGATCAACAATACAAATATTTTCAGTGAATCGTATCAAAACAATCCTTCAATGGTCTGATGAAAGCTCATACTACGTTTTGACAATTTTTATTAGGATATTTATTATAACATTAAAAGCAAGGCGCTGGGCGCTCCTTGCGGGGCACCACATCGCTGTCAATGCGGTGAAGCAGTCAACTGCCTCGGACACCATGGCCTATCATGCAGCAAGAGCGCTGGTCGGATGGTACGGCACGCCAGCATTAATGACGTCATCCGTCGGGCTTTTGTCACCGCCGGGGTGCCAGCTGTTTTAGAACCCAATGGCTTAATTGGCACGGGAGTATGGGAAGAGGCCAGATGGAATGACCGTAATGTCTTGGAATTTGGGTAGGCCGTTGGTGTGAGACGCAACTTGTGTCGACACCCTCGCGCCATCCCATCGTGCCGGGGTGACTGCTGCAGCAGCAGAAAATCTCAAACGGCGCAAGTATAGCAACCTTATTGGTAGCTATATATTTGAACCGTTTGGGGTTGACACACTAGGATCTTGGGGTCAGAGTGCTCATCGGCTATTTCGGGACACAGCCAAGTGGTTGTTCAATTCTTCACTTGACCAGTTCAATTCTTCAATTCTTCTCAGACCAGACCAATTTTTTGCCCAAAGAATCAGCAATGGCAATGCTGCCAGCCTTATGGGCACTTGTCCCGTTAACAGCGATGCGGACGAATTTTTTGGTGTCCTATGTGCTCTATCCTCCTTTTTTATTATAATTTTTTAAGTTATATATCTTTTTTTTAGTGTTAGCTTGTATATTGTACCTACTTAATTTATTAAAAAAAAACAATTAAATTATTCATATTAAAAGAGAGGGGGGAAAAGGTTTAAGAGTATTAAATGATCATTTCAAAAATATAGAAATAAATTGATCGCGCTTATATTTATATATAGATAGGACATATTTTTAATTTGCTTCTATCACATTCTCTAAGATATTTTTCTATCAAATTAATGTTGAGCAGTAAAGGCCACATGCCTTTACTGAGGTTGCCAATACATCAGTGTGTGGCGACAATAAAGTGTGGTATGATGACAATTTGTTGTTTTTTAGGTATTTATATACCAATATTGGCGTGGTTGGTCTAGTCAATGCTGATCATGTGGTCCTGGGTTCAATTCGGGCCAAGTGTTAGTGGGTTTTTCCGTCTAGAATTTCTTAGTATTTCATGGGACTTGAACATAACAACAACCGTGATGTTAAGAATGTGATTATTGGTGTTGTTTGTTGACTAGGTGTGTGGCTATATCAACAATCACTGTATTCGATATTTCTTGAATTATCAAGGTTTTAAAAAAACCTTTTTTTTTCAAGTCCATTAGTTGCGAAACTTGTGTAACACTTCTAAATAGACACCTATATAGATAGTACGGGGATTAGTGTTTTGACAAACATTGTAATATTTTTTTCAAGAACATCATGTATGTGATGGATAAAATAATAGTCTACTCTAAGTCTGAATTGCTTAAAGATTTGTATTTTAAACAATATTTCCGTACAAAAAAATCAATTTCATTTACCTACTACCCGCATATTGTAATTTCAGCATAAAAACCTTCTAATCAACCTTGGACAGAAATAAATCGTTCACCAATATAATCATACCTAACCGAACTGACTCATCGAAAATGGTACAGTCAGCAAAAAGTCGAATAACACTGTTACTTTTACATAACATCTAAATTGATACAAAATATATCTACGATACGTAGTCTATCGATCATTTTGCATCAATTCATTTTGTATTTCATGTAAACAAAACTGTCAACCATTAAAAATAATTGTCCCTCTGCTGGGCAAAGGTCTTCCCCACAGGTTTCCAGTCTTTCCTGTCTGTTGCCTTCTCCGGTCAATCTCCCATAAACGCCTCTAATTAATCACTCCATAGAGTTTCCTAAGCCTCCCTCGGCGACTACGCCCGTCTTCTGACTCCTACTGCATGACAATTCTTGCCCAATTATTACTTTTTAAATTTTATGGAATAGAGTCTAAGGAAAAAAAATAGATCTTTTTATAGAATAGTTTGCTCTATATTTAAAATTTAAGAAACTGATACGTTAATCGTCGTTTGTTGTTCCTAGGTGGGTACTGACTAACACTTAACCTTACAACACACACGTCGAAACATGACGACAAACAATGACAAAAGTCAATAACCAGTCGTTGTTGTCAATCAACACCTAAGTGGAACTCTTTTATCTTTTTAGCGGGTTCTAGTTTCCAGTTAAGACACTTATTTAACACTAGCCTTATTGCATCTGAAACACAAATAAACATTTGATTTTGAACCTTAGTAGTATTGATATAGTAAGTAAGTTTTTATTGGCAAATTATGTTTTGTTTCAGATTTCTTCTTTCGGATTTGAAACGTCAGTTAACACGTGATATCTCTTTTAGCTTGCTATACAGTACAAATTGAAAAACTCGAATAACAAAGACAAATTCTGGTGTTAATGTCAAGAATAAAATTACTTAAACTCACGACTTCATTTCTGCCTACCCCCATGGGAATAGGAAGAAACTACAGTAGGCTACGATCCTTCTATACTCCTTTAATACAATTATAATTGTAGTAAAACTGACAAATAAGATAACACATGGTATAAAATATTTTCAAAACTGTTTGATTGTTTGAATAAACCTCAACGTAAGAAACACCATATAATTTCTCAAAAATAGAATCACATATTCTATTTTTGAGAAATTGTTTTTAAATAAATAATCTGTGCATTGACCTATTTATGTTACAGCGATCTTCACTTATCAAAGATTAATTGAACCCTGATAGCACTTAAGCTTAAATAAACGATTAATTTTATTAAATTATAATCCGAGTAATGCGCATTAAAATTAATCTTCATCCACTACTTATCGTTCATAATACTTATGAGTTGATTATATTTTTGGACAAACAAATGTAACCAAAAGTAAGTGTCACAAAAAAACACATCAGTTATTAAGTATTTATTTATACAGGTTTAAAAAGTCACTGTTCATTAATTTGTCACTTATCACAGTGGCATTTGATAAACACTATTCATTTCGTCGATCAACTGTTTTTTTTTTATTATATCAAAAATTGTAGTACCTACATAAATTAGTGTGTATTTTTGAGTGTGTTTCACCTTTACTGTCTTATTTTGTACTAAACAAACTTGTTACACACGCGAAAATTACCTCAATCTTTGGACGAAACTCACTACTACCTATGGTTGGTGTTCCATTGAAAACCGCTTCGTATTTCAACATATGTAGGTATCAGGAAATTTTATCAAAATCGAAACCTCAGTTACTCCTACGCGATATTTGTTTACGAAATTAGAAAAGCAAATAAAAACACACTTTAAGTAAGTAATCGTCGTAGAACTATTATAAAAAGTTAACCATAGATAAAATTATAGCTTACATTATTATCAGCTGCCTACTCAGTGGCTGAAGTATTTAATTCTAAACAAATGAATACCTTACAATAACATTATTAACAAAAGACGTACGTAATTAATTAATCAAATCAAAGTCACATAATCTTACTCGTATGAAGAGATGTATTCCTTCTCCATGACGTAATTAGTTTATAAATCCTGAAGTAGGATAATGAGAAGTTTTAATAGAAGGAACAATACTAATGCCTAAAAAAACAGTAAGAAAGTTTTTTTTATAATAAAATCAATCGACTTGCCTTACTGTTTGTACACGCTCCTTGGATTGAACGGACAGAAAAGTTATCCCATATCAGGATAGCCCACTCTTATACTTATGTAAGCAACTATCTATCTACTTACAAATTGTTACATTATTGTAAAAATAATCTCATCATTGTAACGCAACATTGTAAGAAATTACGAAGATGCTCTTTTTATCTTTCTTCTTTTTTTATGACATTCTTTTTCATTATACTTCGTAATTTGTGTTTGATCAGAAAACAAACTAAGACCTTGAGTTTGATTCGAAAATTACAGGAGCTATGTTGGATATACTGATAAGATTCTTTTGAGGTATTTATCTACGATTTGAACCGCCTAAATTAATTACACAAATGATTTCCTGTGTGTGGAGTCTGGATTTGTACCCGGTTGATGGCAATAGGCTCGCCCCCTATTACATGGGACTTAAGCATAACCCTTCGGGGAAACAAGGCGTTATGTTATGTTATGATATCCTGTGTAGCCTAAGGAGCTTATGGAGCTTGTGGAGCTTGTGGCTAAATAATAACAGGCACGCGAGTCGACCGATCGGGTAAAGCAAAGCTTGCCGCAGTTGGTCCATGGATTGGTGACCATATTACATATCAAGGCCCCTCCGTACCTCGGAAAGCGCGTTAAGCCGTTCGTCCTGACTGTCGTCAGAAACTGAAAAGTCTGACAACCAGTACTACCAAGGGGTATCGTAATACCCAGTAACTGGGTTGTGACGGTCAGGTGGTCAGTCGCTTCATGGAAAATACTGGTATGCAGCCGCATCCTGTTAGACTTGGCAGAAGATGATGACTTATCTACTTAGCAAAAAACATTATACAATTGTATATTTTATTAGGTATGTAAGTACACATAGTATCTAAATTATATAGGTAGGGATACGACATCATTATAATTTGAGTACAAATGTACTGCTTATTTCTTAAGAAATTTCTTCCAGCATACCTGCGAAATGAGAGATTAAAAAGAAATGTAGACAATAGTGTGTGAAAACAAGAAGAGAAAAATGTGAAAAAAATAAAATAACGCAAATACATAATGCATGCAATATATGAATAAACAAAACCCATTGATACCTATTTTACTGATAAATAAGTATAATTTTCATTCACTGAAGCTGGTTAGAACCTAGAACTAGAACCTTACCTAGAACCTTAAATGTCGGACGTCATCATTATACCATAATCCTGTATTTTCCAATTGCAGAGCTCTACTCTCCTTCCACTTATCTCTAGCAAGGGCTACTAGGAACCAGTCTTTATCAATGGAATCCTGTTCATCATAATTTCTGGTTGAATGAATGAATGAAATGCACCGACCTCAGCGTGGTTGGACGAGACTCGTTTAATCGAATGAGCACCAAGATTTGCACTAGCCTCTGAAGCCTCATGTTTCATGATGCTACAAAGACCATAGGATATCAAGGAGTAGACTGGGGGGCGCCGTAATGGTAGGGAAGACCTTCCGAACCTACCGGAGATGCATCCTAGAGTACCAATAAATCAAAAAAAAAAACACTTAATCAATTGCAATTAGTAAGGCCTTACCCACTAACTGATGGAAAATTATCCACACCATTATTTACGTAGTATGGTGTAGTAGTCTTCCGTCTAGAAATGGTAACCTAGCTTTATAAAATACTAGCCAGGCAAGCAGCTGGCTTTTACCAGTGGTTTTGCCTGCGTAGAGGTCGAAAATTATTATATTATTAATATATAAGGTATCCTATGTGTTAATTCATGATATAATCTATGTGTGCCAACTTTCATCCAAATCCGTTAAGCCATTTTTGCGTTATTGATTAACAAACATCCAAAGTTACAAACTTTCACATTTATAATAATTTGTACTAGCTGTTGCCCGCAACTGCGTCTGCGATCCTGGATGAAAAGTAGCCTATATACTTAACCAGGTCATGGTCAATCTGTGTGCCAAATTTTGTACAAATCCGTTAAGCCGTGTTAGCATTAAAGCCTAAAAAACAAACAAACTCACTTTCGCATTTATAATATTAGTTAGGATTAAAGTAGGATTTTAAACTACTAATGTGTCCTCAACTTGTGTTAACCTGTGTACATGATTACTGTATTATCTGCACAATAAACTATTTCTAATTCTGTTTCTATAATCTCTGATCTACTACAAACTAGGTGTATCTCATTCACATGTATTTATTAGTATTTAAATGGCCTTAGACCAAGGACACATAGTTGTAATGTAACGGTGGTCACTCTTTTACGTGACTGAGCGATTGACGCTTTGATTTCTGTGATCGTGTCCTTAGAACTTAACCGATTGTCGTGATTTAAACCGAATATAGGTGATGCTAATGTATGATAACGTTATTTAATTTATATCCACTTTATTTATATCTGGAGTGACTAGTTGCAAAGACGTTTTCAGTTAGTAATGATGCCAAATTAGGGTAGGAGAGAGGAAGCCATATTTTAGGAGATTATTCAGTTGTTTTTGTGGGAATACGTTTTAACGTACGGCGTCCGACTCTACATATCGAGGCTTAATCTATTTTCATTAAAAACCATCTTTATCTACCTCCTTGTTATTTTTTTAATCAATTCAATCTTTCTATTTCCAAAGAGAGCAGTGGTGGCCCTGACAGGCGCTATACTTTGTGTAAATTATTTCATCACCACTGCTCTCAAATCGGTGAAGGAAAACATCGTGAGGATACCGGCATGTCTTAGAAACCAAAAAATTCGCAGACATGTGACATCTACCAACCCGCACTGAGCCCGAATGGTGGATTACGGCCCACTTCCTCTCATAGAGAGGAGGCCTGTGTCCCAGCAGTGGGAACATAATAGGCTGATTATGATTTCCAAAGCCCGCCAAAGAATATAACCAATTTCTCGGCAACACCAAGTGAAGTGCCTAACACATAGGATCCCATTTACCCGGTACATGCTTAATGAAGTATCTATCTAATTCCGCTAATAATGATGATCAGAATAGCAAACAGCTCTTACATAAATGTATGGCTGATAACGCGGCGCGGAATGTGGGCTTTCACGAGAATTGTATGGACAAACACTTTGCGCTCGCGCACTAACCGTCCGTATGTATCGGGTATCACTGGTAGATGGTAGACGCATCCGTTAGCTTGTTAAAACGGATAGTTCGAAATTTAAAATAGTTCTTGTATTGTGTCGAAAGAATCTCCTTCATATGCTCGTCTCTTTACCAATAAACGCTTTTGGGGAAGCTAATAGAATCGCACCATAGTTTTTTTTTTTTTTTTTGATATGACCCAGTGAATGAAAAGAAAATAATTGATTGTATCTGAAAAATAACAAATTAATTTTGTAACTTAAAAAAAACCATACTATATAATTTTTTCGTCGCAAATATAAATAATAACAACCTAATTCTAACATCTAGTTGACTAGTGATTTCAGCCGGTAACTATTAACCGTAATTTAATTATAATTAACTTCTCAAAACAGACAGTAACATTTGAAACATCTGATAAAGCTACCTATCTTATTCTATAGTATCCCATCGTGTCACAGAATACCAGTAAATTAAACATCAGCTTATAACGGAACCGCAGTGTGACAGAATGTTTCAAAAGAAATTATTTAGACTGTGGCTTCTTTAGCAATGTTTTATAATTATACATTTACTGACACACGCGTGGGATCTAAGATACCGGAGCAGAGTATTTCCTCTTTGCTTGATTTCTTTTTTCATAAAGATGTTATAAGAAAAACATAACTGGAGTAAAATATAGGCTCCCATAGAAGTCTAGTCCGATATATATTTTTTAAAGAAACCTTTAGATATATATAGATATTGTTATAAATGTAAATAAAAAGTAAAACTCAGGTCAAGCCAAAAAACTGGAACTGAAAAACCACAGCGCCCCCCTCCCACCTCCCCTACATGAGCCGGGCGCCTGAAACGTAAGTTAGGTAAACTTTTCTATACATATCCTAATCCGCCTATATCCGAGATACCAATAGCGTTCTCTAGGCGTTGACATTCGCTAAAACCTCCTCCAATACGGGTGTGTCCGGGTTAGGTTTATCCGTTATCCGTGAGATTAGGCGCTCTCTGTCTGACGGGGCGGGGTCGGGGCACGCCCACCGGTCGATGCGGCCCACCGGCGCTCGCCTCATTGTTCCGTTATCTATCCGAGACGCAGCACGCTCATCCGCCGCTCGTCACAGATAAGCGGTTGATGACGTCATACCACCACCGCTACCTCCACTATGACTCTTCTCCTCTCACGTCACTAACTTAGTTGCGATTGCGACACACCAGACTATCTATTATGCCGCCTGTCTATCTGTTACGCTATTGTTGGTCTTGCAGAGCTAGTAATAGCGGCTGTTATCGCATGGCTATGGATGAAGCTAAAAACAAGATTTTCCACGTGATGCCGTAATGCGACTGAGTAATTTATGAGCGAAGTATTCGCTTTAGTAATATCTTTTGTAATCACCTTGTAATCATATCTAGTTGTATCTTCAAGCTTTGTCCACATAGACTCAGCAGGGTATATAGATTATATTTTTAGTTGAACACTTATCACATTATTATTTTCACCGTTGAATAAAAATTTTCTTAGTCTTTCCTCCAATGGGATAGTTGGTAGAGAAGTCGGGCCGCTTTCTGCTAATGTCAATCTTAATATGCATGTTATCACATCAGTGCTTACAACAAGTGCGGTGACTAAGACAAAAAACCCTTATTGGACATCAAAGGGAGCATATATTCAGGAGTAAGTAATATAGTGTCCGACCAAAAAGTTGGGAAAAGAATTTAAAATAGCTACGGTACTTCAAAAACCTCCCAGCTGGCACAAAGTTTCGCCTACAAAACGTACTAATAAAACCGATTGATATCGCTCCGTATAAGGAAGCCAGGCCGCTCAGAATGTTAATAAGGTACACAGCACAATCATGAATTATTAGCTGTATGACAGACATATGGCGTTCCCATTGACTTTGAACTGATTATGTATGTTCATGGTCGTTTGGGAAACTGTTCTGATTAACAATAAACAAGTGACTGAAAGAATTACCTTTATAATTTAAAAAGCGAAGCACCGGATTTCTTAAATTATATTTTTTAAGTATTTTTCTGATATCATATCCAGTGATAATGGTTGGTTGAGCCAAATCATGTCAACAGATTTTATTGCTTGTTGTTTACACTATCAACCAGTGACAACAGCTAATGTTCTAAGTTTATGAGATTTGATGGCGGATTTACTGATCAGCACCCTAATTGCCATTGTCCATTCTTCGGTCGACAAAATTTGGACTAGTTTTGTAGACGGAAGAATAGACAAAACCACAGCTGAATAAAATAAATCTGTAATTTTGTCTATTCTCACGTCGACTACACTCGTTTCAATGATGTTCAAGCTACCCGTGCTGGAAACGTTCACACTCAATCTTCGACACAAAGACTTTTCTCATCCGAAATTTTCGGTAAGACAACAGCTTCTCTCTATCTCTACATAACGTCTATACCCCGTAACGTAAGTAGGACACGAGTGTTAATCTACCCGTGCTCATACCGTGAGACAACACACCGAGGGGCGGGGGGTGAGTGAGGGGGTGAGAGGCACCCCCCTCAGCTTTATCGCGAAGACGCGAACTGCCGATGAAGATCAGACATGCTGATGTAGATTGTAGTCGGTTGATTGAAGACGGTGCTGTGTTTATTGTAGATAATGGGAAATATCTTTGTTAAGAAGTTGGTAAATACAAAGTCTAAAAGTTTAGCTATATGAATCTAAGATGAAGATGCTTTTTGTAGATTTTTGCGTAAACGTATTTGCAGAGGTAGGAAATGGGTATAAGGGAGTCCAAGATTATTGCTGTACAGAATCAAAGGAATGGAGCAACGACGAAAATGAATATAAGTCAAGATTTTAAGATTGTTCTGAAAGATCATGCTTACTATTATTAACTGTTTCTGCCATATGACAAAGAAATATGAAAAGGGAGGAGCGATAAAAATGTAGATATAGTTTATTAATTAGATTCATCGCCTCGAAGACTTTGTATGTTCATTTTATCATGAGCTATTTTTGTCGAGTAGAAACGAAAGAAGAATCAGGCGAGATCATAGTAATATTGCTGCAACTACAATATGAAGATATAGGTTACGAGATTTCTTAGGTGGATCCAGTGGTGGCAGATTGCATCCAAACCCAACATTTAACGCCAAGTAATAGCATAATCATCAATAATCCTTAAGTCACACAAAAAGTATCGCAAGAAACGGATTTCAATCATGATACAATGACCAATTCTTTAACACAAACCTCAATGTAAAATCAACTCTATCATCTACAAGGCAGAATTCAGATTATATTCTCTATCGTTAGAAATGTTGCAACCCGCTGCGAATCAGGGATCAGTGTTGAGTAAAAAATAAACAGATTTTGGGATTATAATTAATGAAATGTCACTTGATTTTTGACTTTTACTCAGGTACCTGAAGTTTATAAGATGGGTTTTGGAGATTCCTACAACTTTAAATTTGCAGATATATGGGATATTTTAAGTGATATTCATGTGATTTCTTTAAGACCCTAACCTCAATGAGGATGGCCTCGGGTGTAAAATCAGAAGTAGCTCATTTTTACTCATCTACACTCTAAAAGCGCGATGAAAGTTAGAATACAACATAATGACAGTTACTTTAAATATTAGAGATCAAACTGTAAGTAAATAAACACCTTTCAAATCAAGCTTCTGATGGTTGAGTACCTAAAGAACCACTTAATCATAGGCATAAACACTTTAGGTGAAACATGAGTTTAAGTCTTTAATATAACTTAAGTTCCTCAAGGAAGCTAAACTATACACATTAGTCATGGCGCTTTGTAGGTATCGTTGGCCTTGCAAGATACCCAAACGTGAGAACAAACTTAATGTAATGCTTGGTCTATAGGAAATCTAAGAACGAATGCAAAATCTAAATAAGACAATCGTAGGAAAAACAGGACTGAATTCATAAAAGTATTTTGCATTTGCATATTTGAATGTTCATTGTCACAAACCAATTCTGTCTAGTAAGAATCAGAAGAATCAAAAGAATCATGATTAAACCACCTGCTCTGAAATTAAACATATACATTATAAACGCTACATAATGTACCCAAGTAGCTTTTATAGTGTTCCCAGTTTAGTCTACAATAAACGAAACGTTACACCGAGAAAAATAAAGAAAAAATATATAAAATCTTTACAGTAAACCAAAGGAACAACCAAACGAAGCAGAATCCTTATAATCCAAAAAGCCAAGTCTTAGATTCTCAAATAATTTGAACGTTACAAAATCCATCGGACAACGGTTAAACATCCGAGACCAATCCGAAGATCGACGGCCGATCCAAAAACTCAGTATAGAATGCGACGAATTTGACAAGTCACCGATTTTTTATCTCAAGCACAGATTATCTGGTCTCCTTACCCCACTCGATCAATCTTATCGAGGCAACTATGACATGCTGTAATCAAAAACGTCACAAGATCCCAAGTTTCACTTGTACAACTTGGAACCTTATGACGGTGCGTAAGGGCTTATATTTGAAATGATGTGGTTGAATGAATGGAGATGCTAAGGTCGGAGTCGGCGGATCATCGCCGGATTCCGGGAAATTCGGCCCGAGTGAATACCTGCCTGAATACAGGTAAGACTGACTACCAAATAGTATAGACATGGCAAAATATAATCCAATATATTTAATCTATTGTGAAATATTTTAATTCCAAAAGGACAACGGGTCTCATATATTGAAGAACTTAATACAGCAAATATTAAATAATGTAATGTGCTGTTGCACTTTATTAAAAAAAATATTATTATAAATGTACAGTTACTTCATTTCTACGACTTCTTAAAAGCACTGCACTTTGCAAATGACGAATAATGATCCAATGATATGGCGGTCAAGCACACAGAGATGGCCTTCCACTTTAACTAGTGATTGCTGTGCAGTATGTAGATAGTAGTACTACTCCTTGAATAAACCAAAGCACATAACTAAACACCTTGTAGTAAAGATTGAGTAAATTAAAAGATAAGTCCCTACAAGATTCGGATTTAATACCATTTTTCTATTGTCGAGATCAAGAGAGTGACGACTGGAGCCTAGCATATGGCTAATGTTTACGCTGCCTTAATATTACATAATCCACTGGTAAACCAAATAATACTGCTAAACAAAATTTATCAAACATTTCGTCAATTCACTCCCGAACTACCAACAAAAAGAAACGCCTGCCGCTTCTAACCGAACATAAGTCTTCAACAATATGACTTGCTATTTGCCCACCGGCCTGTTATTGTTGACCCTACTTCTTGCCTTTAAACAAATAATCTAGCAACGTGCGAATATAACCGACTTAATACCTCCCTGCTTTATTTCATTTGTCAAGTGTTCCAAGAAGATGTGTGCTTTTAAAACAAGTATCGATTAATTATGACGATTCCGCTATCGATCGATCGTTGAGATAAGTTCTGTTAAAAGACGCGCCGATGTTTTAATTTGTTGCGAAATGAAATGAATAAATACGAGTGAAGATTCACTCCGAGTGAAGTTTCTCTTTCACACGATTCCCTCAGATGCTGGATTAGTTTCGTTTCTCGTAATAACACTCTTGTCAGATTGTTCGTGATCTTCATGTAGTTTCTAGTGTAGGGGCTGATGTGATTCGCCTCACGATTTCTCGCCATCTACTCCGATTTTTGGTATTCTTTGTGCACTCATACAAGGAAACGCCCACTGCGGATTTAATTTGGTCAGTCCATTTAATTTTTCCTCCATTCTACCCTGCACGACAAGGCACTCTATGGTCACCCTCTCCCCTCGAGACTTGTCTGAAGTATTGGAGGACCCGCGTTTGGACTAGAACAGATATACGTTTTTTGATATCGAGTTCTTGGCGTATAGAGGTGTTGCTGTGAAACTCGATCAACGATACCCCAAGCATTTTCAACAACCGGTGTCTTTTTTAAGATCTCATTTCCTACAGACTTTTCAGTTTGCCCATCAATAATTTAGTTATCGCCTGATGTCTTTTAATTCCATCTTTGCATCCACCCCCTTTTGAGATGAACGCTCCAAGATATATGTAGGAGCAGACCACGTCGCAGTTCGGAATGTGGCGTTTAAAGCTTCGGTTAGTGCTGGTTTTATGACTGTTTTAATTTTAAACATCGAGAACGTGGCTCTTTGTTTAAGACACCTTGTTAATTCCAGTCGGAATATTACCAATGTCGTCATAGACACACACATTCGCATTTAGTCTTCAAACAATTAACTATCAGTACCTACGTAGTTAGGATCTCCGAAGATTGTATGGTGAAGATCGAACGGTAAATCTGGAAGCACTATGTAAAAATATATTCAGACAAATAGGGGTCGACAAGAAGCTGACTCCTGAATTAAAAGAAAAGACTACACTGATGTAGAATTGTAGACCTCTAGACCAACGAGCCGCATGTGTTTTGAAACAAACCAGCACAACGGTTAAGTAGATCATTGGTGTTAACACTTCTGCCATCTTGTCAACGAATTTCGGTACGTCACAGTCGTCACACTGTCATTAAGATCTGTGCATGAACTATAAAATAACATTGTTCTACAAGCGGCTCGTTGGTGGTATGATTCTTTCTTTGGGTGTGAGAGGTCCCGGATTCAAATTCCGGACGAGCCCTGTTTTACCCCTCCAGTTGCTGAATATGTTCGCCAACAAAACAGCCTTCGATCTTCTTCTGTTGCTTACCAGATTGAAATACTCAAGTCAACAAAAAAAAAATACCCAAACATGTTTCGACGTATCCTCACCAAAATCACATCTGTATACTGTCGAAAAAGAGAACCGTACATCTAAATTTTTTCTATTTGCAATACATTTCTCCTAATTCACTTTATTACGCCTCATTCGTCGTATCTCACATACAAATTGTGTTTAAACGGAACTTTATTATTTTCCAAAGCGGAAAGGGCCGCAGATGTTGGGTCTCAAATAATTTCCAGATACCATGTTATGAGTATGAACCGATACGCTCGCAATAAGAATGTATGTACTGTGTTTTACTTACTCGGAGAGAGATGTGGAATACGCGACACGTTTGAGAGGGCTTTTAGAATTCACGATTGTTGCGACTATATTTTCGATTTTTCTTGCATATTTTAAAAGTGAATTTTTGAATTATTATGTTTATGTTTCTATAATGGTATAAGTAATCCCTGCTATATGGTTCTTAGCAAAACACGTCCCGTGGTGGTTCTGAAAAGCGATAAAAGGATATTACCTAATTTATTGAATATAGCGTTGATTATCGCCCTGGGCCCCTTATTCACTTTGACCACTTAATGGTTCCTTGCTTCGAAACCACGTCGATTCCTTCGCTAGGCGCTACATCTACTAATAACGTATTCTCTATGACACAATGAACGAAAGCGCGCGGAATGAACGCGAAGTAAGCGTGGTTTGAACTGTCAAGATAAATACTAATAATGATCTCGACAACAATACGGAACCATTGTAGTTTCGAGTTAATGAAGATCGTGTTCGGGTTAGACACAATTGTTGTTCATGTATACAGGACAGCGAGAGATGGAGATCTTTGAAGGAGGCCTTCACCTAACCTGGGGTTCTTGTAGATGTAGATCAAACTTCATAATAATTAATTCTTAATAATTACCAACAAAAGCAAAAACAAAACACTACTACAAATACCTAAATATACATAATGTAAAACTAACAAAATTAAAATAATAATACTCGAAATAGAAATTAGTTTTGTAATAAAGTTACTTGAAATATGTTTATTTATTGGTTATTTATATATACATATACAAGGGATATTGTAGTTATATGTACTTATAAACTACTGTTGAAAATGATGATACTTACGATTATTCCGTTTTAGTCAGTTATTGTTGGTATTATAATTATTTTAAAATCTACCACAAAACAAACATGTGCAAGTAAACACTCGGACAGCTTTGAAAACAGACATAATGATAGAGACAGAAACACAAATCTCAGTAAATTTTAAAACTGCTTTCAAAATATTCTCATTGTATTTTTTGTTTAGCAAAATGTCAAATATGATATAATTAAATAAAAAACCGTACTTATTAATTATTGATGTTCAAAATGGAGTATTTGCAATTACTAGTTAAAGGATCAAATACTGTCGAACAAATGTCAAAAGAGACAATTTGTCTTGGAGCATACAGAATATGACATTATGATTCCTTGCCATTACATGAGTTTCTACAAGACACGATATTAACGTGGTTTGAATGTGGTAAGGTTAGGCGGGGAATAATAATTACCAGACAGAGTTAGGGTCTAGCTACCTAATAAACGATATCTAGATTATCTATCCAATTAATATACCTAGTGTCCTAGTATCCAACGTACTTATGTTCCTTGTGGTGCCGGACGTAAAGAATAGCACCACCCCGCCCCCCTTTTTCTTGCTGTGTGTGTCGTAAAACTTACTAGAGAATGGGCAGCAGCGTTCTCTATGCATTTTAAAACCATACTGAGACCGCCAACCCGCCTGCCAAGCGTGGCGATTATGGCAAACCCCGTCCCAAAAATGACAAGTACCAAGTAATACATTTTGGCCCCTAGTGCCCACCTACCCTTGAGGCCGCAGGAATCCGCTGCATGCAGGAAGCAATGGTCGTCATTCGGCTCAAATGGTTATGATGAATAGACCTAGTTAGACCCTAAGACATCACATATTATGGCAACAGTTTTTCAGCACCCAATCCGACAGAAGCAGTGAAAGAAAGAAAAAAAAAGTATGTATTGTGACTCGCCAGGAATACGGAGTACGTAGTGTGATACGTAGTACCACAAAAACAGTGCTATGTATGAAGTAGCAGTGCCATTTTGTGTAGAGAGATATTTGCGTCGAATCGTAGAGTCTAAATGTCATCGTAACCATTCGTTTTATACACAAATGAGTTGAATAGATACTTTTCCAACGTTTATGCTGATATTTTCCTGCAATATTTATACTTGGTAGGATAATACTTAATTGAAACGACTTAGGTACAACATGTATCTGTAAAAGGGAATTTCTGGGCAGTTATCAATAGCAGACATTAAGATCATAATTATTGCGGTAATAATTTGTCCCGTTTCGTCTACTCTAATTTACATGAGAGAAAAAGAGATGCATAACATTTGAATGTACCACACGTGACACATTAATTACCTTTTTTCTGCACGACATTGTTTAACTACAGACTGTTCTATTGTTTTATTAGTTCATCCAAGCGGCTCGTTGGTCTAGTGGTATGATTCTCGCTTTGGGTGCGAGAGGCCCCGGGTTCAAATCCCGGACGAGCCCATTTTTTGGATGTTAGTACATATGAATACACAAATACAACATAGATGTAAAAAGTAGAAACAAATAGTTGGAACCTAAAAACATCTGTAGAATAGGCAAAACATTTAGTTACTTATCATCAAATAGCCGCACAGACCTTTATTACTGAGAATTTATTATTTAACTTCAATTAATTATTCACTAGAAACTGTTGAGTCCATCAACGTTTGCCTAGACTTTAATTGCTGTCTTAAATTCGTCTCTGTCTTTTGGGTACATCTTATTAACACAACACTTATTTCAAGCCACTGCAAAAGCACTATGTACCTACATATTATCAACGATTGATCAAGATTGAAAAAAAATGTGTTTTTTACCAAAAAAGCCTCAAAACGAACCGTTCAAACCAAGGATCACACAGGGCTCAATTAACATCGGAAGATCTTCCGTCGATTGATCAGCAAACGTCCTCAAAGGAAATAATCTGAGTTGAGGGTGCATTATAAAATATAAATATCGTCGTTAGCAAATCATTAGCCGGTACATTTTTCCTCTGAAGGATCGCTCCGTTTCCTATCAATCGGAACAAACAGATGTCACTAAGATGGCGCTGTGTGAATGAATGAATACATATTTTCTTTGCCGGTTTCGTTTATTTTTTAAACCTGAAACATTTGCACAAAAATTTGTTCTAAACAAAACTTGCCAAAAAGGTGAAACAAATAGGTAACAATACGCCTTGTCTGACACAACGTCAATACCTACCTACATGGATGAAAGAATCATGTTCAGTATTGACCTGAAAATTTTCTAACGCGTCTAGTGATGTAAAATATCAAAAAAAAATGCTTTTTTTTTGCTTACTACGTATTACTTATTTTAATTTTCAAATAAAGCCAAAAAAAAACAATGTTACTTTGTTTATCATTCCTAATAGCCTTTCGGAAACGGAGCGTGTTTTACACACGTTCCGTTTCACATAATACGAAAAACTTGTTCGTTCGTCATGTGGTTATTGAATGTTTTAATAATCAATTGGTATTAATTTTTTACTTTACTTATTATTTTATGACCAGCTATGATTTTCTTATGTTTTTTAGGTGTGGGTGTGGAAAGAAAAATAAGTGTACAGCTGACAGGTTACGCATAAAACCATAGACCACAATTTATAATTAAAACGAACTCTATCACAGGCTGTCATTTGTTTGACACCTCGCCTTTTGTGCATGAAGCTGTGAGTTCAAATCCGGGCAAGTAACAATCTCAATAAAAGTCAGAAATCGCCACCCCGTCTTGACCAAGCATGGTGATAAATGCTCGTGCCTTCTCTGTATGAGTTGAGTCCTTTGCCCAGCAGTGGGACAGTAATAAGCTGGTATCATAGATTGCTCTAACTTGCACAAAATGTAGTGTAGAAAACAAGGATGGCCTAACATCACATGTGAAGTCTCAGTATCGGCGGGATATTACGAGAATATCTGCTGTTTGCGGCCTCATGCCGATTTGATAATGATATTACGAGTAATTACATTGAAGAGGGATTTATTTCAGGGTTATTCAAAACTTTCTCGGCGACTAACTATGAAACAATTTGATGTTAACATTGTAATCGTATAGTTTTTGAGGGTAAACAGCTGTCAAACCTCATCTGACAGCTGTATAACCTAAAAACCTATTTACTTAATAGTATTTTTCCCTGGCCTCTAAATGAAAAGATGATATGATATTGTGATATTATAAATAATAATTGTTAATAGACAACACTAGTTGTAGGTAGACGCTACCTGTAAAACAAATCATTTGACAGGTCAATCAATGTATGGAAAGTGGGCATGATTCTTTGACGACATGTTTCGACAATGGTTTCAGAAGACTTGTGGTCGTAAACGCAACTATAATCACCACGCCAATACATACGTTTTCATGCTGCTGTGACAATGACAGAAACAGAAACTTCATGTCATTAAAACTTACTAATATTTTAAAGAGGTAAAACTTGTTGTCGTGGGAACAAGACACTTCAAGCTTTCAAGCGGACGAGGTCGCGAGATATTTACATATATTATTGTTCGAAATTTTTTCTAATGATTTTAATCGTCATTAGGTACTAGAGAAGAGAAAACGTGAAATCGACACCAAGCAACATTTTAGCGCTCACCCTACAACGACCAAATCTTAGGGGTGATACATCCGCGGCCCTAATACAAAACGTATACAAAAGTCATAATAATATACAGAGACAAACGTACTTCATAAACATTTTAAATAAGCCGACGGAAAACATGTTTTTCAAGTGAAGTTAACTGAAGCCGTTCAGAACTCAATCAATGGATTCACACAAGTTTAAAACTGGTCGCGTATTCCTGATCTAGACCATTTTTTATATAATATTAACACTTGAAGTTTAGCTTAAAATAGTAATACTTACTTAATAATACATATCTAAATTCTAAAACGTCTTTTTTACTTTGTGAATTCCGTTATGTCACTGCTTAGACTCTCGATGATTGTCACTATAAATTGAGTGTCAAGCATTAAATGTCAAACGTCAAAAAATTAGTTTCAATCGTCCTAACTCAATTACATATTGCATTATTCATTTTGAATTATTCATTTATTTTTAATTTATCTGTATTATATACATTGACTAAAACAGAAATACTTACTGAGTAAATAAAACGTAAAATAATGTATGAAACTCAGAAACAGAGCTGAATAAAGTCAAGTAGCAGTATGTAAAATGGAACGTTGTAAAAAGGGTAGTTGAGATGCGTACCCTTGACGTAGAAAAAGCATAAAGAAAAATTAAAAAAATCCTGCGTTTCTTTTAACATTGTGATTAGCGTAATTAATTTACAATTTAATTAGCAGTATTTTAAGATTTATTTCATTTCTATACATAGTCAGGTGAAAAATGGGCATCCTTCTTTATGTCAAAGTTGTACCTTTGTCAGTTTAAGAGATAAAGTTGATTAATGTCAGATTGAGAATTGAATAAATAATCGTAAAATGTTATTAATGATGTCAATTTTTAATAACGTCAAAGTGTCGATAAAGTTAAATTTTAAAATTAATCAATTATTGGAATGTATAAAATAATATGTCAGTTTCCTTCTCCGCGATCTGACATGTATTCATTAAGATCGTAAAAGCACTAAGCAAGTAAGTACCTACTCAGAAATCAAAAATATGTACGGATTAGAAAACGAAAAGTACACAAATAATATCAAGAACTCTAAACACTTCAACTTGAATAAATAAAAAACCCGAAGTCGTCAACTTTAGGTACCAGCCCTGCCCAGTGTTGCTCATTTTGTCATCTGCCAGTCCCTTAGCAGTAATATTGCGATTAATATCCCGATACACGAGTAGGGAGGCAGATAATTTAATATCCTACGCACTTCGATCAATGGAGAATGGACCGGCATCATGATTCCTTAGCATTATTGTTCGTTATTCTTTGCAAAATACAGTTCCGTTGCAGGTGTAGGTACTAACCTATATCTATTAAAATTGATGAAAATGCTGCCTAGTATTATAGAAACAGTTGATAACACACACACTCATAGTTGCGATTTAGAAATGACAAAAAAAATCTTCAGCGTTTATCAACAATAATAAGAATGAGGCTTCTTATGACACCCTTTTTTTCGTGAGTCTAAACAGGGCTCAACCTATATGGTAAATGTATTAAAACAGGGCACGTCCGGGACCCCTCATAATCAAAGCAAAAATCATACCACTAGACCGCTTGTAGAATAAAGTTATTTATAACCGACTTCTGTTCTTAAAAAGTAGGAGGTTCTCGATTATGGATGTTCGTTACGCGATATCTCCGACAATTGAGGATCGATTTCAAATGTTTTTTTTATTTTTTTTGTGGAGAAGGATATACCTCAGTGGTGATGCCATATAAATTTTGTTTAATTTGCTTCGGCAGTTTTTCAGTTAACTTCAATAATACGTAATTTTTCATTTACCTAGTGTAAATAGATGATGTTTTAATTACTTCCAGTCAGCGTTATTTACATGCAAGCAAGTAGTTGTACCACAACAAAAAATCAAACATAAAAACTTAAAAAAAAAAACAACCGACTTCCAAAAAAAACACGACAAAGTAAAAAATTACTTTAATTTCGGAAATTGAGGGCAAAAAAACGAAAATACAAAACCAAATACACCGACTCCATGCCCAGATATGAATGACAGTGTGACGTCAGTATGTAGTTTAGATACCACCAATGATATATGTACCTACTAAACGTTTGTGCTGGTTTGAAACAAAACACAAGCGGTTCTTTAGTCTAGAGTTAAGATTCTAGCTTTGGGTGTAAGAGATCCCGGGTTCAAATCCCGGACGGGCCCTGTTGTGTTGCGGGCAATCTATTTACTTGTCACAATTGTAATCTCCGCACCAGTCCGAAAATTTATAACCTCAAGTTTAAAACGTTTCGTTCGTTCGCAAAGTCGGTGGACATTTGAATGTTTTAACATTACTTAGGGGGTACTTCGTTTTGTTCGAGGGAAGTGGAATCATCTTAATGCCGGTAATTATACGGATTCAACGAATTACTCGGTCATAAGTAAACAAACGGAATGCCCTATTTACAATCGTAAATTTTAGAGTCAACTCCGCGCAAAAACAAGTGAGGAGGCTACACCTAAGCTTTGAATTAAAATGTTACACTTTCTTGTTCAAATAAATTAAGTCTCACTTTGGTATAGCTGCAGTAGTATGCTAGATAATAAGCTTTAAGTTGGAAATGTCACGGTCGTTGGGGTGCAAACGTCATTTTTGGCGGCTAAGGTCTAATTTCACCAAAATTGAACGCGATCAGTGCATTAACTCCGTTAAAGAGCTGTCAGTGTCATTATTTTCTATAGATTATAGACACTGACAGCTCTTGAACGCGTTTTTGAGGTGCTGAACGCGTTCAGTAACATTGGTGAAATCGGCATTAAGGCTACTACGGTCACCCAGTTCGGGCACTTTAGTGGCATATTCACTTGTTTTTTTTATTTTTTGTGGAGTGAATGAAATGTTCACCTACGTTGAGTAAACTACATCTTCTCCCTTTCCCCATATCAATTCTTGTACCTATCACTGTTGACAACTGCAGTTCTTCCAGAGCTCTTACAATAACCTCCTTTTCCTCCTCCTAGGACTTCTTTGAAACCTACTTTTCCTAAACATATTAGACACGGAACAACAAACGTTTATATCAAACCATCAATACAGAAATCAAACACCGCTATTCTTTTCAATAAAATTCAATAAAAACGAGTAACGAAATGAAAATCTCTTTATGAATATTTCATTACTTTTCTAAGCACTAAGATTTATAGATTGTTGACATTAAAAAATGTAATTAAAAATATCATCAATCAGAGGATGACGGGGTGCTACATTCACAATGGTTTCATAAGCCTTGCCATTTCTACGGTCTTTGGAATAAAAGCTTCTGAAAAAAGTGCTCACTGCCTCGAATAATGTTGGCTAGGCATTGCCACAGATATTGAAATAAAATGGGACATCATTTTAATGTTAATTTTTTATTTTGATCTTCAGATATGCCAATTATTTCCCTAGAAAACATTTTCTAAAGTTTAGTTTTATTCCCGAACAGACTCCATAGATATTTTTGGAAGGTAATAATTGTATTTTGCATAAGCCAATATTAAAGCAGTGCAGTGGTGGCCTAGTGGTGTCGACCCCGAGTTACGAGTTGTAGGTCTTGGGCTCGAACCCAGGCAGGCGCTTTACTTTGTGTAAATAATTTCATCACCACTGCTCCCAAAACGGTGAAGAAGCCGGCATGCCATAGAAATAAAAATTCGAAGACATGTGACATCTACGTATGTGCCCGTGGCACATACGTGGGGCATACTGAATGTTAACGGAACTGGCCAGTTACAATAAAAAAAAAACGTTACTTTACGGAATTCGAAAATGGAACTCTACGGGAACATGTTGCTTTATAATTTGCGAGACTGTCATTTGTTTTTGTTGCGTCACGTATACCGATTACAATGAATTTAACTAGTGAAAATTTTCGCTCAATTATTTTTGACGAATTTCGCTAGGTATGGCTAAAGTCAACAAGAGAGTTGTCAGAGACTTCACTTGGTATTTGGTGGTGAAATATACTGTCGCAATTCTGTGTATTCGTGGTTGGAGAATTTTGACGTATCGAGTTATAATCTCCATGACGATGTACGTGAAGGTCGGCCGGCGACGGTGGTTACAGAATCCAATATTTGATACCGTACGACAACTGATTGAAACTGATAAAAAATCGAACTATATTAGACATTGGAATGAGCCAAGATAAAACATTTTGCATGTGCCGTTTTGATGGATATATGGATATGACGCATGATTTAACGGAAGACCAGAAAATACTGCGTGTCGAGTGGTGCAGTAAAATGATATAAAAAATGGAGGACAGTCATTGGCTGTCTATAATATCGTGACTGGTGACGCAATTCAAATCAATTTCATTTTTGCAGAAAAACCTGGTACAATGTTGCTATTAAATGTATATGTTTCAAGTGATTCTACCGTGAGGCATGCAAAATGAATACAATAATGGTTTATCAAAATCAAGATTGACGTTGAAATATATGTATAAAGTAAGATTTAAAATATATAAAAAAAACATATAATGTCCTTCTTACAGTTAGTTATATTTATAAATTCAGATTAATTATGTATTTAGTACGAATAATAATTAAATAATTTCAACGTCTTTCCTAGAATTATTACAATACAAACAGATTCATTATTTAGAGAGACATGCATTATTGTTCTATTCCTTGATGTCACTGTGAGGTCATGTGTTTGGAAAAATTATCGTTTATGCATTCCTTCAAGTTATAATAACATTTATTACAAATATAATAATGGCAACACCGTGTCAACAAAACGTCCGAATTTCCAATTTTAACTCATAATATCAGTGAAAGTAATTTTGACCAAGTATTAGAATAGTTTTTCAATAGAAACCAAACCTGAAACTTGAAAATTATATATAGATAAAAATAACATGAACACGCACGAAATTGAAAAATGAGGAAAGTATGTTGACAAGATCAGCTGCACGTCGAGCACGCCCACCACCTCCGGACTCATTGCTCAGCTCCGCCTCACCGCCGCCGGTACCCAGCACCACTGTGAGCGCTGTGACGACACCAGCCGCGGTAGTTGCGTCGAGCTCGAGCGACGAGTATTTCTCCCCGCCCACGACGCCACCACCTGCTCGTCGACGAGGAGGACGCCGGCCGCCGGACGGCTTAGGACCTCTCATAGGGTCCCAGCTCCCGGCGGAAGTGTGCAGCGCATGAGATGGACACGATCCATCAATGAAAACGTCATGCGCTCATACTATGGGGCTACAGAGGGGGGAAACAATCTGACCGCGTACCGTGTTCGGATGCTCGCTCTTTTTCAGGTGCTTGAGCCAGCTGTCAACGTTTCGGCACAACGACTGTCGGATCAGGTGCGTGTCATCCAACGTAATCATATGTTGGATGACACGCACCTGATCCGACAGTCGTTGTGCCGAAACGTTGTGGTTCTACTACAGTCCAACACAAATCAAGCTGACGAGGGAAGTGATGATAGGGCTACAAACGTAAGTACCCAGTGCAATGAGGAGTTGAGGAGTGCTTTGGAGTGGGCGATTCGGGAATATCGGTTCATGTCGCCCGAACTTAGACCACGCTTACCTCGTTTGCCCATGCATAACAAAAATAGGGCGCTGGTGGTGGTCCTAGATTCGCAGTTATCAAACTATTTTGATGACTGCGATGACCTGACCGATACTCATTCGATTCTGTACTGCGCGGCTGTAGCGGCAAGTCATGTAGCTCACGTCATGTAGCTCATGTAGCTGCAGAACTTTTGGATCAAATGGTTCACAAGATCGCACGCTCGCTTGTCGGCTCAGTACCAGACACCAGACGGCTTTGGACTTTGGTTCGCTTCCCCAGTTCCTAACAACAGGAGTTACCCACCTGCTCCATAAATCAGGTAGCACCACGGAACCCAAAAATTATAGGCCGATCACGTGTTTACCGACGGTCTATAAAGTGCTTACATCCAATTTGAGAGCTAAAATTAACAAACATTTAGACACCAACTCCATCATGTCCGCCTCTCAAAATGGATTCAGGAACGGGTCCCGCGGTACTAAGGAGCTACTGCTCATTGATATGGCCATTAGCCAACAGGTTCGTCGTTCCCGAAAGGATCTGTCGACATGTTGGATAGATTACAAGAAGACCTATGACTCGGTGCCACATACGTGGCTCGTGAGGGTGCTGGAGTTGTATAAAGTAGATGCAACTCTGCGCACCTTCTTGATGTCATGTATGGTGCAATGGAGAACGGTCTTTCGCTATCCAGGATGTCGGAATATCCTGAAGAATAGCGAGCCGATAAGGATCGAGCGAGGCATATTTCAGGGCGATAGTTTGAGCCCGCTTTGGTTCTGCTTAGCCTTGAATCCTCTAAACACACTGCTGGAGGATTCAGGTCTAGGTTATCGGCTGAGGAGAGGTGGTCAGGTTATGTCTCACCTTCTGTACATGGATGCTCTAAAACTCTTTGCCCCCAACAATTTGCAACTAATGGAGCTACTGAAAGTAACTGAAACTTTTAGTAGCGCCATCAGGATGGAATTTGGTGTGGACAAATGTGCGGTCATGCATGTAAAGATAGGAGGGGAGATTGTGGAATCCGTGGAAACCCAACTCTCGGATTCCATAAACGTCAGAGCCCTCTCCGCATCCGAAACCTATAAGTATTTTGGTATGTCGGAAGCGTTGGGCATCAATGGTACTGACATGAAGCAATCGCTGAAGGAGCCCTTCTTTGGCCGCCTGAAGAAAGTGTTAAATAGTCTTCTGTCAGGCGGATAGAAGGGTCACGCCTTTAACGGTTGGGTCATGCCAGTTTTGATGTACTCTTTCGGCATACTCAAATGGACTCAGACCAAACTCGACGCCCTGGATAGTAGGGTCCGTACACTGCTGACTGCAAACCGAATGCATCACCCACGGTCATCGGTAATGAGACTGTATATCCCGCGAAAGTGTGGTGGTCAAGGCTTTTTAAACGCTAAGACCCTACACAATCGCGAGATATGCAGTCTCAGGGAATATTTCCTAGAAGCCGAAGTGGGGATGCATCGTGATGTGGTCGCGGTGGACAAGGGCCTCGCCCTGCTCTTCTTGGCCAAAGAGAACTGGCGAAAACCTGTAGTGCTTGACAGTAATGATCGCATGGAAGTATGGCAGAGTAAGGAGCTTCACGGACGCTTTTTCCGGGCCCTACATGGACGCGATGTAGATCTTCCAGCGTCCGTATCCTGGCTGCGTTTCCGTGACCTCTTTGGAGAAACCGAAGGTTTTGTCTGTGCAATTATGGACGAAGTTATGATGACGAATAATTACCGGAGATTTATTGTGAAAGACTGAACGGGAAACGACATTGAAAAGTTCGCGAATAGCGTCCTCGAAGCAATGTCGTCCTTCACTACGATAACGCGTCATCACATTCCGCTAAGGTAACAGATGCGTATTTGAAGGCTTCAAATGTAGAACTGATAACGCATCCGCCATACAACACAGACCTCGCTACTTCTTTTTGTTTCCTAAAATTAAAGATAACCTTAGATGCACACGTTTTATGAGCCCTGAATAGGCAGTGAATGCGTTCCACGAAGCCATTGAAGATGTCCATATCGGAACACTGGTCCAACTGCTTTTACAATGATTCCAGAAAATTTAAAAATTTATAAATTGTGAGGACATATACTTTGAAAACAATAGCTATCTTATTTATCCAAAAACTTTCAGTATGACCTAAGTATATTACAGTTCACTCCCTCTCTAAAGGGAGGAGGCCAATGTCCCAGCAGTGAGAACATTATGGGCTTATTATGCTATATACCGGTGTTAAACTATTTCCTACATACATTTTGAACTGTCAACCCTTTCCTCAATCTTACCCTTTTCTGTTACCCTGTTCTCAATCTTACTTCCACTTCAGTGTCCGTTGCACAAGCACTGAAAGATAATTCAAAAGCTGACTTTGGAATTTTCTTTCAGTCCCTACATACTCGTAGAAAATTATGATTATTAATGTTTACCGCACAAGACAGATCGATAGAATTCTTTTTATTGTGTGTACTATAGAGATTTTAGATTATTTGGTGCTTGAATGCAACCTTTATGAATAATATGGTGATAACTAGCTGGAATATTAACGGGACAATCATTAATTTAGATAGAGAATAGGGTGTCAGTTCTTGGCTGACAAGCCAAGAATAAGGATAAAATATATAAAAATGTAATATCGTATACTTTTTAGGAATAATTACCGATCTTACGAACCGAATCTGTTTGGTTCACTAGTCCCAGTACAGAGACCCATAAGGCTCTTACAGCACTAAGGTGCGTTAGCAGGTATACTTAAGCTTATTAATATTTTTTTGAGTAATTAAGAATCAGCGGGTTCATGAACTAGTCTTTTGAAGAGGGCGTATTCCCTTGATCAGCTGAAAATAGCATAACTTGAACCTTTCCTTACATAAGAAAAATAACAAAACAAAGCCAAGTAATTAACGTCCAATAGCTCTTCTGTACGTAGAAGTAACATGTACAAAAAATTAAACGAAACTATAAATTCTTGTATGCTTTATATAGTGAAGTAAAAAACCACAATTTTACGGATTGCACTGGTAACCTGCTGTTTATGCATGGCTTAGCTACGGCATAACTATTTGATATGTAACACTGTTTACAGATCATTTTTTTCCGTATCTTAATATATGTATATACAACAGATATACATATATAAAGATACAACTGCAAAAACCCATTTTATAAACCGGAAATTAAATGAAATATTTATTTCTGTAAGTAGATCTTATAAGACATTTTTATACAACAATATTTTAGATGGCGCAGACATTTCTTTGGTCCCTGAGAAGAAATGCCGAAAAAAAATCAAAGGTCTCTTGTAAAGTCCAAACATTATAATAATAGGATTTTATGAGAGTCTTACAACGCAGGGCCATGTCTGGAAGGACCTTTTGAAAAAAGGGCCATTGCAGCTTTGATTTCACATGTCCCAACAGACGAAATGCATGCATCAGTCATCGTGTAGCTCAACCCTATTTTAGGGAGCTCAGCAGCCCGTCACAGGTTAAGATATCTGAAGGAAACAATGTCACGTAAATCAATTAATTCTAAAACACTTATAATAATATAGCTTGTTGCTTGGGTTGGGTTGCTTGGCAAATTATTGGAGTAGCTTAATAAATCCCAAGCCTTTTTGACTTCCAAGTAATCTTTATCTTTATACAAACCTTTTTGATAGCATAATAAGCTATCAAAAGGTTCTCATAAACGTGGGACACTCAGAAAGTTTTGCGAAAATAAAAATAAATGTTCTACATGTATATATTTTTTTAAAGTATCTTTTCAAAGTACTCTCCACCAGCCTCTATATGAAGTTTTATGCGTCTGAATCAGTTTTCGAAACACCTTTTCCAGTCCGCCGTAGACCCTCGTTAACAGCCTGCTCGAACGCTGACAGCGCATCTTCCGGTGTCGAAAATTGTATCCCTTTGAGCAGATTTTTAATTTGCGGGAATAAAAAGAAGTGACACGGTGCTAGGTAAGGGCTGTAAGGAGAGTGACCCAGGAGTTTGACCGGCGTACTGTTCAGGAAGTCCCTCGTTTTGAGCGCGATGTGCGAAGGCGCGTTTTCGTGGTGGAGCAGTCGCCCGCGGAGCCCTGTGTTTGGTCGCTTGTTGCTCACAATAGAGAAAACTTCTGCCAAGCATTTGGTACTATACCATTCAGCGATTATGATTCTTTTGCGGTTCCGTAAAGGAATTGACACCAAGTAGCCAGTCAAATTGAAAAAGGAGCGATCAAAATCTTCCCCCCGCTTCTAGACCGCTTCATTTTGGTATATACTCGTAGGCGTTGATTCGTTTCGAAACACCCAAACCGTCGACTGGCACTTCGTTTCTGGATCGTATTGATAAATCCAAGACTCATCACCTGTTACGATATCGTAAACACACCGAGACGAGCCTGCTTCAAATTTGTTTATCTTAACACAGCACCAATCCCTCCGGGCCTGCTTCTGAACATCGGTGAGGTTGTGCGTCACCCAGCTTGAAACTATCCTACTCGCCCGAAGATACACGTGTAGAATTTCGTGAAGGCTATCCGATCAAACCTGTAGTATGTCCCGAATATCTTGATACGTAACTCGCCTATTGCCTTGGATTACATTTTTCACTGCTACCACGTTTTCTTCCGTAACAGCCGTCAAAGGGCGACCACTTCTTTCTTCATCCCCAAAGTTGGTCGACCGCGCTTTAATTCGTTAAACAAACGATAAACGGTTTCCTTAGAAGAACCTCCATCCATGAATGCCATTTGAAGTCTATCGAACTATTCGTCCAGTTTCAGGCGACACTTGAAATTGTAAAAAATCATAGCGTGAAAATGTTCTCGGCGCAGATCAATTTTTTATGAGGCACGATAATTTAAATTAGCTCGCAAACAATGTGGAGGGAAATTTTGAAATTGGAACGTACCTATTTTTACTTAGAAATAACCATATTTTCAAAATAAACTATAACTGGCCAGGCTCTCATACATAAAAACTTTTTTACGCAATACTTTCTGAGTGGCCTGGCATATTAAGAGGCGACTGTCATTATGTGTATTTCCTTAATTTTTTCCTGTAGCGAATGCGTTCAAATCAGGTTATAAATTGCTCGAATGGCTCGTTTCTCGTTTGATTTCCCCACAGTAAAATGCCGTACGACATTACACTATGGAAATAACTAAAACATTATAATGGAGCTGTTTCTACATCAGTCAAATAACGGATGTTATAGACCGCATAGGCTGTAGAGCTTAGAAGCTTCGACAGTTTGGGTATATGTGCCCCACTATAGCTTCGAGTCCAATGTAATTCCAAACACAGTGGTGTCCACAAGATCGAATTCATATGGTACTTGTTGACAGGCCTACACTGTCTTACCATACCTATTAACACTGTAATTTGAAAACTGTAAAATTCAATTATTTTTAAAAGAGTAACCGTGGTGTTTCTTGCCGGGTCTTCTCCATAGGAAACGACCAATTGGAACCTACTTTGTGACGTTTCATAAGTACCCATGTAGGTTTATGTGAAATAAAATATTTTGATTTGATTTGAATTCCGCCCCATTTACTAGTACATTGATTTCCAACTGCTTAACGTTAGGTGTCAGAAATCTAATACATTTCGTTTTTTTCTCGTATAAAACTAAATTATTAACCAATGCACTACTTTAGCGAGAGCATTATTTACATCGTCAATAACTGTATGGCGTCGTTTAAGATTAAATAATATGATGTGTCATCTGTTAATAACATTTTTGACTCATGACTGTTCTTTAAAAGGCACGGTAGGTCATTATTATAATATACATATCCGAGAAATAAAAAAGAGCCAAGAATTGAGCCCTGCGGAACTCTCATAGTGACAATAGAACCCGGGGATCGCTTGTTTGGATTGTATTATCAAAATAAGAAATTAGAAGATCCAAGACAGTGTTTCTAAAACCATATTGAGCAATTTCCTGATCAATGTATCACGTGAAACACATTCGGCAGCCTTACACAAGTCAAGACCAGCGTCACTAGTCGAGCGACCCGAGTCGAGTTTACTGTTATTAAAATGTGTTTGCAATTTATCTAGAATACATGTTTTTAATATTTGACTGAAGGTGAGAACCTTAGAAATTGATCTAAAGTTCGTGGAGTCGGAGTCTGATGTGCTGCCGATTTAAACAAAGGTAATATTTTACTACTCTTCATTAAGTCAAGAATTACACCACACATTATACATTTATTAAAAATAATTGCTAATTCAGGCGTTACATTGTTGATTACGCATTTTTCAACCTCTACGGAATTTCCCCATAGAACAGCAGTTTTTTAACATTGAGTGTAAGTTGTAATAAAATTTTGAGCACTAACATTATCGAAATTAAATACATAGTTACAAATATCAACATTTTCTTTCAAAAACGACTCGGCAACAGTGATTGAAGAATTTAAAGTTTTATGGGTTGAGACTGGAATATCTGTGAAGAACTTATTATAAACTGTGGCAATCTAAATATTTTTAATAACTGTATTGTTAATATTAAAATACGATTTATAATATTCACAACAACACGTTAATTAAGGTTACTAGAAATGAATTCGTTAGAAGAATAAATTTGTGTATCCATGAATATGGAGCCCATTTCGAGCAACAAATAAGTTTAATTTTTTTCTAATTAATTAAAATAATTTAAGATTTCATGGTTTCCTTTCATTTAATTTATCAAGTTTGTTAGAGATATTTCATCCTTATAATTGATCCTAACGATCGATGCAATAGAAGTACAGGGTGTAATTTTTACAGATTTTAGTCGGTTCGATTCGAGGCAAGTAAATTAAAAAAATCTTTGAATGCAGTTTTCTTTCTATTAAAAAAATAAGGAATGTTTTCTTTTAGTAAAATTTTCTATCTCCAGTATTCAGAGTACTTTCCCTTCAGGTGGCATTACAAAATTCCAACCTGTATATACTTGAAATATGCAAATTCGCTCATAAACACCAAGGCTTTTACACTTAACGAGAAAACGTACGAACAAGATATACATACTCCGATACAAAAAACGACTAAACTCACCAAAATCCCGCTTAAAAATACATTCAACAATCCCTCTTTTTATGTTAATAAAAATATATAATAAAAAACGGTCCATCTATTCACGAATAAATTAAAAAAGTGGTTAAGTAATAAGTAAATGTTATTACAGTGTAAGTTAACGAATATTTAAATGATCAATCCCTAAAACTCATGTAAGAACACAAAATAAATATTTTTTGCATAAGTTAGATTGAAAGATAAACAATAAGTCTTCGACTCTACCTACTCTAATTCTTTTGCTGTGTCCACCATTGTTTTTACAAAAAGGTGTTTATCACCTAATCAAAGACATTGTGGATTGCCATAACATATTGAGTATTACTCTAGAAGTCAGATACGCTGACCGGCTAATTGTTTTACAACATTAGATAAAGATGTACCTAGTTTATGATAGACTGTACCTAGTTCATTTTGAAACAAGCAAGGTAACAAAAAATACGATTACATTGGCAACACATATTATCAATAATGCCTACTCTTGGGATTGCAGTTGTCGTAGGGGGCAAGACTATTGACTGATTGTTGTGGTGATGGTGGTTCCAGTACCACAACCATCACGCAAAATTCTGACGAGCTGTTTTCCACCACCAATTGTAAAAGCAAAAGAAGCCAAGTTCATATATTTACCATGTATTTTCTACTTCTTATACACAAAGTTGCAATACATAGTTTCCTTGACAGAGCATCGCGATATTGTCGCTTTTAATTAATAAGAGGAACAAGGAAACATAAACAGATCAAGTATCTAGCGTGAGCTGTACAATTTCGTCGTATTTACAGGAGCACCAGTGATGTAAACCTGAGGACTGAGATTCGCGGAAAATTAACAGCGAATACACATTTTATCGTGTTCCTTGCGCAAATCAGTCCCTAACAAGATCTACATTCAACAGTGCACTTTTAAGGATTGAAATGAAGAAACATATTCTGTTAAGTATTACTCTGCTCTCCACTTTCGGCTTAACACCAACACCCTTTATTAGTAGTATGTTGCCTTTCGCAACAGCCCACAGAAGTCTATGGAGTCTGTGCTCCAAGAATCGCTTTTCTTTTCAGTAAGGCCTTACCAGAACGGCTCTGTAGCTCGCGAGCTAAATAGCTGGCGCCAGCTTATGAAATTAGATCCCGGCTATGAGCGGGAAATAGGGAGAAATGACACTACGTAACAAGCTCTCGAATATTGCTTGTCTCTTTACTATAATCGTACAAGAATGGCTGTGAAGCTTGCGAGCGAAATGGATGGCGCTCCCTCTCGCGGCCAGCTAATGAATTAAGATCCAGTCCGACCTAATAGCGGTTGCATAACAATATAAATGAAACTATTGTGTATTGTATGACATTACGTAACTATATGACAATATAACGAAAAAAATATTCAATATCGCTGCTCTCTCCACCAAGCCCTCACCAGTACGGCTCTGTAGCTTGCGTGCTAAATGACTGGCGCTCCCTCTCGCGGCCGGGACGTATGAAATAAGATCCCGGCTCAGAGCTAAGGAATAACAAGAAATACATTACGTAACAAAACATTAAATATCGCTGCTCTCTCCACCAAGGCCTCACCAGAACGGCTCTGTAGCTTGCGAGCTAAATGGCTGGCGCTCCCTCTCGCGGCCGGCTAATGAAATAAGATCCCGGTTCCGAGCTAAGGAATGGTGGAATTAAAACTACATAAATGAGCGGCCGCCACTCCAAATGGGAAATTTTACAGCGGCGCAGTAAATTGTATACTTTGATACTGAGACTTTTACATTTTCTTTACTTGTTTGGTAGATCTTAAGTTGGTTTCAAATACAGCCTTATGTAAAAATATATAATAGGCTCCAACACAATGAGTATCTCTTGAAATATAATCATATCATGTACGAGTATCTTCAATGGTTGGTAATTGAAAGGAACGATAACATTTTGTTTGCAAAAACAAAACAATTTTCGCTATCCGCATGAGTTTGTACTTACTATCCTCAGGATATGAGTCCAGAGGATAGCAAGTACGTAAGTCTAGAATCAGTTCAGCAGAACAAGACACGTCCGGGATTTGAACCCGGGACCTCTAGACCAACGAGCCGCTTGATGGTGTAAGTAATTCAATAGTTATTTTATGGTCACTAATGACATAGTGACGTCACGAGATAGTTTAGTTTGCTCAAGTGTTTACCAACGATCGTGCTGGTTTGAAACATAACGTAAGCTCCTCGTTGGTCTAGTGGTATGATTCTCGCTTTGGGTGTGAGAGGTCTCGGTTTCAAACCCCGGACTGGCGTTATTTTGAAGAAAGTAACAAAGCAAAGATTTCTACAATATTTCTTAAATACGAAAAAGATAGTACTACCTGAGCTACTGAAAATAGCATATTATGTCGTATTTGTCTAAACTTTATATTAAAAAGAGAAAAGATTTTAATTTTTGTATGTTTGTTTGTTGCACTCTCACGCTAAAACGGCGGAACGGATTGATAAAATTTGTCACCTATGTAGACTGTGACCTGGATACTTTTTATCCCGATATTCCCATGGTATCAAGACTAAACTAGTTTTAAACATAGGTCGGTTTCAAATTATGTTTTTTACACATCTATCTGAAGAAATGCCAATAGAGCCTGAGCAAAGTTAAAAAGCGATATCACTTCAGTACGATTTTCCTGAAAGTGCATGAACAGGCAACATTAAAACGAACCTGAGTTTGTAAAATGCATACCTACTCCTCGATCCCAAGACAATAACTATCTATTTTATAGGTAAGTTGGTGTCGCTACGCACAGACAATTATTGATCTCCATCAAATGCCTACAACAAAAAGAAATAATTATCATTACGGAGTTTATTCCCTGGAACTTCAGATGAAAGTGAGAGCTTAAGAAGCTCTTTCAAAGAAGTCACCTGGCGCTTGATTGATAGCACTGCGCAGATTTATTATGTTAATTCGACGCCATTACGAAAAACTCCGCTAATGAAGTTATCGTTTTTTATTTTTGTAGTTATTACAATGAAAATATGTTACTAAAGAAAATATTGGTGTGTTTTTAAATCCCTGTTGCAGAACACCACCCTTTCTATTCTTTGAAATATTTTGATTTAAGATTAATTCTTAGGCAGTGACAATAACATGAATATAAAAACTTCAGACCAAGAACTAAATACAATAATTGCCTACTCTTTTAGATACACATAACACTCGACATAGGTTGATCAACTATTGCTTTTGGCTTGAAAGCAACACTATCAAAATACCCTATTACTTCTATTTCTATATCAATTTTCGCACGTTTGCACTGCACTTGAACACTTGTATTTGTCCCTGTTGGAGATCCAATAAATAAATAAATAAACGCAAACTTTTCCTAACACTATCACTCAGACTAGCATTGGTTCGAACTTAGTTTTCACTCGCTTGCCCACGATTTCGAGATATCTACACATAAGGGTTCGAGCATCGCAATGCCAATCCTCCAGACAATAAGGCAGGCTGTGGACAAGTTTACAATGGCGCCTGACATACGTATCGGTTGTCATTTCCTTTGTTTGGAATACAACTAGCTTGTGGGTTAGACTATACTTAAGTCTCTAATAGATAGCTTAAAATAAACTTATGTTAACAAGGCTTGAAGGTTCCATAGACAAATAAAATACAATACACCTAATTAATAATAACCAAATTATATACTAACACAACTAAAACTATTCACGATCTAAAACATAGCGTCAAAAAATTCATCCGCATCGCTATAGACTGGTAATGTACCACAAAACACTGGCGGCACTGCCACGTTGTATGGCAACGCTCAGCCTCTGGCGTAGATAAAAGCCAGTCCTTGGTTCACGGGAAATGTCAACCAGCCGTTTCGGAATTTGGTCATTCGCGGGCACTTCTTGTCCCACAATATTTTCGGTAGATAAACTGTTGCAACAATAGTGTCTCTAATCCGATAGTCGCACCCTCCACGCAGGGTGTTGGACAACTGTTGCATGCCAGAAATCGATAAACATACCACTACCCAAGTACCCACTATGATGAGTCCAAGTTACGAGGCCTTTCGTTTAGTCGTAACTTTCCTTTAGTCGATTTATGAAAAGCTACTCATAGTACAGGAACCGTCAAAATGCGTGTTGGACTACGCACAATGAAGGATTCCCTTGTTGCGATGAATTTATACCAAGAACAACCCTTACATTGTAGTTGAAAAACATGTGTTATAATCAGAGGATTATATCGATGATTTACGTTTTGTGATAACTTAACTCACAACCTGACTTATTCCTTGTTAATATTTTAGAAAAATCGTATACTTATACAATGATTGTAAATATGTGAGCACCACCATTTGCTTCATTTTTAATTATTTTTACCTATTGTGGTATAGTAATACATATAATTATATAACTAATGTACACAAAGTATTGTAAAACATTTTAAAAGAGTAACGGTGGAGTATCTTGTCCATTCTTCTACATAAGAAACTACCTTTTGGAAGGGGCGACTAGAATTAATTCTATCTTAATGTAAATGTTGACGTTCAAAAGTGCCTTTTATGTGGCTATTTGAAATAAATGCTTTGACTTTGACTGACAGACAGACGAACAACGAAGTGATCCTATAAGGGTTCCGTTTTTTTTCCTTTTGAGATACGGAACCCTAAAAATAACAATACTAACTTGATTAAAAAGAGACAAAGTGTAGTCATTTAAGGTAAAGAGAAGACCAGACGACGCTAAACAATGTCAGCTAAATTACATCAAGGAAGCTAATGAACAGGTAGACGGATACATGTTACTACTCTAGGCAACCGTCGCAAAAACTCGATAAATAACATTATTAGCGGCACAGTCGTGTATTATTGAATCAACATCAACCCTCGCCCACCTCACAATTACTTGGTGCCTTGCCTCCAAATCATTTTAACCCTTGCCCGGCCGAGATAAGTTTATTTTGAGCCGGTTGAGTGCCGTTGTTCGTCATTCGTTTAAGTGCTTCTTTTGTGACGACATTCCAGTGCGCCTCTCCCAATTAACCCGGTGGAAGCTCAAAAATTAAGTTAAATACTTCGACTTTGCTGGCAATGTTTACTTATTGGCAATCGATGTGGTAGCAATAACTTCGTAAATTAAAACTCTGTCGAGACTAATGTGCTCTCTCAGTTTTAAGGCTGGCGAGACGGTATGCTTCGTCGTTTTTTATTAGGTACCGATACCGATAAAATCGATACTCTTGCTGAGTATGAAGCACTTGGGTATCAGTAGCATGAAAAATTACATATCCAGCTGACAAAGTTATGCTTTACTTATGTAATGTACATACGTTGTTCCGAAACTCCTTGAGAAAATGAAAAACAACTAGGCAAATGAAGGGATAATGACTAATATAAAAAATGTTACAAAAAATTGTGAAATTTCAAAGAAGGCATATTAATTATGAAATAATCGAAAAAAATCTTTTAAATCGATGTAATTAAGAAGAAGCTACACGCTTTAATAGTTTCTGAAGGGGATCCCGTCCTTGTCGCGCGGTACGGACATGTATGTATGCTAGTACGAAGTTACATAGTCGTGACGTCACTTCTACGATAGTGCTGTCCTTTTTCTTCTTCTTCGTTTCGCTCTTGACAGAGCGGTCGTGGTCACGATGAACTGTGTCCAATCGCAGGTGTAGTCGTTGCCCGCCTCACGATCTCTCGCCATCTGGTTCTGTTAGCTGACATTCTGGCATTCACTAACAGGGCCTCCAACTTATTCTATCCTTGTCTAACACTTTTTTTAAACGTTTGTAACTTACCAATTTTTTAAGCTTTACAATTTTTATAATAATCAATTTCCATAAATTTTGACAAGTTTTTAACATTGATAGTCATCGAGATAAGATTGCCACTTGAATTTGAACGTTTTTTAAGTACGAGAATTGTACTTCTGAAATTGTCAACGCAGAGTGGAAGTGTGGGGTGTGTGACATACGGTCGTTCGTTCTCTGGATAAGTAGTTACAGGGCATTATAATAATACCAATTATTTTATAGCCAAGACCACAATTTCGAGAGTTAAACAATTTTTTTTTTTTTTTTAAATCCTTATCCTAATAAAAATGTATGTCGAACACTTTTCACCATCGATCAATCGTCACAGTAGGTAAATCAAAACCAAGAAAATAATCCCAATTTCACAGCTGCAGCCACATTTACCGCAATAATTTCCCAGAATGCCTACTTGTCAAACGTACTTACAACGTAGTGTATGTTGTAACAGCATGTCTAAGTTGTAAAACTAATGCCGACCGTGTAAACTTAGCTTACCGACACTATAAGTAGCCACATATTTCATACGGGCTCAGCTACCTGCGCCTAAAACAATCAAAAAGCCACTTGAACAACGTGTACAAACAACTACAAGTTACAAACATGCTTAGGTTTAACTAAATACCAAGTTCGGCTTAAGTAAGATAAGTTAGGCGCGGATACGCCATGTTTGTTGTACTTAAGCACAGGTGGAACGAACTTAGCGATTGTTTATGAAGCGGTACAAAGACTTTCCGCTGTCTGATTTTATCGTTATTATTTTCATCGCTCTATCCTTGGAATAGGGCGGTTATCAATCGTATCGGGCTTCTGAACATTCTTGAGATAACATAACCAAAATGGAATAACGTGGTCTTTGGAGATCGAAGCACAGAAATGTGTAAAGAATTGTCTCCGTCCATGGCTGCCCATGGCGGTCACAGCATAATTATTCACGAACGGGACATTTACAATGTTTACATACATATAAATTCCATAGACCAAAACCGAATAAAAACAAAACTTGGGTAAAATCATAGGGTACACCTATGGAGGGCTCTATGGCCTGCTGTAGACTTTAGTAGGCTAGAATCTTACTTACCAAATATATCGCGAAATTGTATTTAGCTGATACAAGATACAATTTACCAATTGACATTTATGTATTTATTTACCCAAAAACATACCTACATAGTTGTAGCACACCAAACATCTTCGTTCGTAAATTATGCGATGGCACTCGACTAATCCGCGGAATAAATTAATAGTACATTAAGCATCAATCCGGAATTCGCATTAATAAGTTTATACAGAACACCGGGCGATTCGTGTTCAATGGAGCCACCCCAGCCGCCCGCAATTTATTTAAGAATGTTATGTAAATTTGAACACAAGTCTTTGATCGTCCGCATCAAAAGTCCAAGCAAAAAACTTCCACTAGAGCGGAGAAAAAACGAGAGGAGCTTAAGAAAAATAATGATTTAATCTTACTTTTCGCTGTCTCGCATATAAAAGCGTCGGTGGCGGGTGGCGTGGGCGGAGGGCGCGAGAATCGGTTTTAATCTTTGCTTTGTAAAGGTGATTATGAAGGATTATAGGTTTGCAAGTATGGCTGAAATTTCGCGGCTGAAGAGCCGGCCCCTTCGACTCATTTATGCCATATTTTTTGGGCGCAGGTGGGGTTGCGGTCTCCCCCCTCGGATACTTTAGAACTTTTCCTTATTCTAGAGCCGTTCAAAGGAAAGGCTTCATTACGTTTTGTTTTGTCTTCGCCGATTGACGTTTGTAGTGTTTCTTTTGGATGAGCTGTGGTCTCGATTTAGGTGGCCACAATTTTGACCGAAACTGTGATGGAAGTTTTCTGGCCGAAAATTTGTTATGTAGAAGTTCTTTGCTTCTTCTAATCTGTCAAGAAAGTACCGGAAACATTTCAAAAATACACAAAAGTTCAGTTATTCATCCAAATTTATTTTTTCACCTTCAAAGTATGCTCCTTCAGAAACGACACACTTACGAATAATCCAATCATTAAAACAATTTTAAAACGATTTTTCAGGAATTTCTAAGTCTTCTACCGAATGAAAACGGCTGCCACGAAGTGGTAATTTAAGTTAAGGAAAAATAAATAAGTCGGCTGGAGACACATCTGGTGAATAAGGTGCTTGCTCGATGGTCTTGGTTGAGTTTTTGGTCATAATTTAGTTCACAATGATGCAAAATCCAAGAATTTTCTTTCAACAAATCTGGCCTTTTTCGTCAAACTTGCTCTCTTAAACGCCACATAACACTCAAATAATATTCTTTATTTATCGTTTTACCTTTTAGCAAGAAGTGTTCAACACCACGATAGTCAAAGAAAACAGTCAACATGACTTTGACTTTTGATCGACTTTGGCGTGGTTATTTCGGTTTCGGTTCAGTTGGAAAGCGCCACTCCGAAGCTTGTTGACTAGTTTGCATGTCAAACTCGTAAACCCACGTCTCGTCACCAGTAACAATGCGTAACATGGATGTTAAGTCGGACTTGACTCGTTCTAGGTTCTAGTCTAGGATGTCGTCAGCGACTCAAGTGATTGAGTTTTTGAAGAAAATTCAGGTCTTTTGGGACTAGCCGAGCGGCATGTTTCATACCCAAGTGATTATTTAAAATGATACGGATCAACTCGTGAGACACAGAAAGTTCAGCGGGATCTTTCTTAAACTTGAACTTGAATGAGCATTTTCAGTTACTATTAACTTCACTTTTGCGTTGTTAACTTAAGTTGAAGACGTTGATGGCCTACGAGAGCGAGAAAAATCTTCCATCACAACTCGACCGCATTTGAATGCTTTGTACCACTCATAAGTACGTGTTTTTGATAAAGTCGATCCACCGTAAACCTTCTGTGAAATTTTCAGTGACACCGAACTCGAAATTCCGTTGGCGATGGAAAATCTAAGACAAACTCTTTGTTCGATGTTTTTGTCCATTATGAAATTCGCAATACACACAAGATATAATCTAACTAAAACTAGCACTGTATTTAATCCAAATAACAGATGCAACTCGAACTGCCAAAATGGAAAACGGTTGGAACAAACGAACAAAAAAAAATTGTGCCCATAAACAAGACATCCATTCCCGGTAATTTTTTGACAGAATGTAAATTGCTGGAGTAACAGAATCATGAAATTTATAATACTTTTATCATAGGTTGGGTTCTCTCTACATTAATTGTTTGAACCGAGTTATAGCTTTCAAAAACAAAGCAACACAGAAAAGTGGTTTCACATTATTTTTGTATTACCTACAGTATCGAAACGAGAAAAAGGCAAGTACTTACACTTGAGAGCGTTTCCATTCGTTAGATCCGAGGCAGCGAAGCGGGACAGCGTGCAGTTTTGTCATTTTTCATTACGTGACCAGATCAGGTTTGTCATTTGAAGCGACGGCGATCTCCACCGGTATAGCCTTTAGCCAACTTTTTACAAAACATCACAACTTCAACTCAAAGCTGTAAGGTAAAATTTATCTAATTGCAATCCAATAAGGTTCCAGTTCCCCGTGCAAAGTTAGAGTTAAGGTCTTTTAATTCAGAGCGAATGATTGAGTAAAGCTGCTCTTGTTAGATGAAGAGTGGTGCCTGTGTAAGACTTGGACTGTTACTATGAATACGTAAACGTCGGATGAAGCCACGTCTAGATGCAAAACTTAAAATTTTATATGAATTTCCTCTGAGCAACATTTTCATGCGAACATGTCGACGGGCTACAACGCTACGAGTGTTCGTAGCACCGTATCGCGTATCGAGGTTTAAATTGTTTTCACGTTTGTATCGAAAAGTCTTTCATGTTTCAGATCTCGCGATAAATAGAGATACTTTTGTTCACACACATCTAGGTAATGCGATTAAATAAATAAAATTACCCTATAGAAATCAGGCATAAGTAGACGTATACTTAGATAACGGCTGACTTAATTATATTGCTTGATCTCCGCGGGGCGGAGGCGGGGGGCGTCTCATCTCAATCGCAAATCGGCCATCTTGCGCCCCCGAGATCGCCGCCCGCACCCCCCGCCACCCCCTCGTCCATTATACTTTTTAAGCTCCAATCTCGTTCATTTAAACGGTTGGCTTTAGATGGCAATCGCATTTTTCCACTGCAGGTCACGTCTCGACCCGTCTCCCGACTCGAGGGCTTAAATCAACAAAAGAAAATAATAAGATTCGTTCAAATTAAAAGTGTAATGTCGCGAAAGTGCGCGGCGCGGGCGGTTCTTAATCCCGCCGCTCCTCTTCATTAGGCGGGCGCCGCTAAGGCCTCGGGAAACGCTTAAAAACGTCGCCAAGAATTTTTCTTTATTCATTGCGGAGATTAAGAGAAATGCAAATGAAGCGGGGCGTCGGGGGCTACTTAGCTGTGTCAACAACGTTTCGAGGACTGGGCGGTGAAACGGAGTTTTTTTGCGCTCCAGCGGCCGTTGCACGTGGCGTCTGTGTTGGTTGTTGTGTTAAGATAGACTCGTGCATGCACGTAATTGTTATTTTCATCCAAAAAGTATTGGTAGCATGTAGAACTTTACACTTACTCATGGCTCTATAAAAAGGTCACTGGGCCTATTTACCTACCACTATTGTATGCAGGGAATTCCTTAAAGTTACAGAATACTAAATTATAATGAATAGATAACAGAATCAAATGTGTTAACCCAAAACACTTACAAAAGTGTAACAGTAACATATATGTCACCGTTGTACAAGTGTTAACAGTGTTAATAAGTGTAACAAGTGAACGCGGCGTTGCCAAAATAGCCGCAATACCGACTGAATTGAGGTTTTTTTGGCATCGACGCGTCCGCCGCGCGTTGTTGCGGTACCGTGCAATAGAACCTAAAACTTCTTATTTCTGTTACACATATTAAGACATGTAAAAGGTTAAACTTTGATACTCGTACTGTAACATTATAGTACTTTATACATTTATAAATTTTTCTTCGTCTTAAAACCACTTATTACGGGTAAAGTTTGAGTCCCTGATTATAAGAACCCCATTACTTACATAACTACCTATTAATAGATAATTGGGCTTCCTCCTGCTGCAGAAACGTATGTTCATAACTATGTACATACGTTTTTGTACACACAGTTTTTCATGAAAAAAAATATGGGGATCAGGCTATGAAGCTGATCCCAATCATTCGTCATGTAAGTACCTATTTGTAATTTTCACGAGTTCCAAGCTAACTGGATCAACTAACCTCCAATTCAAAATTAACATAAAAACAATCGCAATATCACTTAGGACAAAACATCTTACTGAAACAAAGGACAACGATTATAATAGCTCGGAACAAGTGGCTATTGTAAAGAATCGAATTATTTCGTCGATGGCGGGTAGTATCGATCGGGTGGCTCATTTATTTGTTCATCCGGCCTCAACGTTTATGCTGGTCGCAACTCTTTCGCGGCCGCGGACTTAGTACTCTAGTGATGTGACTGCGAGTTGTTATACTTTTTATCGATGATTCTGAAAACAGTCCTATAAAATGGTTTTAACAGTACCCATCATGGATTCCTTTCGCCTTGGGAAGCTTGATATTTGTCTCAGAATCTAGACGATTACTAATACGAATAGAAGGACCTCAGCACACGAAGGACCGGGATTGTCGTTAAACGGCGAAAGAGAGTCAACTGCGGGCCCTTTAAAATTGAGTTCACAACTTGCAACATGAAGTCAAAATTCAATATGAAGGCATGAACTTTGAAGTACTAAGATTATACGGCTAGTAATTTTGTAATTTTTTTATTAAATATAATATAATTACCTAAAGCCAAAGTCTTCTTGGTTTTGTGGGAAAGGGAAGGTCGTCGATTTTGTGAAAAAACGTGGTTGCCTTTGAAAAACATCCCCCACAAGATTAGTATCGCCCACAAGATTATATTTTTAATTTCAGGTGTTCCAACACCTGAAATTAAAAAATATTTTGTTACTAATCAAATAGGCAGAATTTAAAGAGGCCTTTGCATCTTTAAATATCCATAAGGGCTGTGGATGTTTAAGTGTATGGATAAACTTACAAAGTTACTACAACGCTACGGTGTTGAGTCTTTTGAGCAGACTAATATGAATATAGAAAACCATGATGACACAAACAAGTTCTCCTGCAACTTATACCATAACACTTTACAACAAAAAAAACGATAAAACAACAATACACAGAAGTACAACACTATAACCCGCTCAAGAGCGCAGAGTGTATTTTTATTCGGAATTTATATCTCGCTTCGAATCCCACATTATTGTCTCCCAGCATTTATTTTGTGATGGGCATTAAAACAAACCCCTTTTTCTTGTAGACTATTTCATTTTAGCTGGGTTTAGGAAATTTAGAGCCGGTCTTTAGAGCTCCGATATTGCGAGACGTGGTGGGCGGAATAATTAATTTAGTCTATTATTATTCCCTTTTCTCTAAAGATAACGTTGGATATAAAATGTTGCGATCTAAAATTAATAGGCTGGTTCATTTTAGAGTTTTGTACCAGACTTAGACTTTACGTTTAAGGTGCGTGGTTTTGACTCTATTTTAATCAAATGTAGTTCTGAATAATTAGTAGGCTTCGATAAATTAATGATCAAGGAGATATTATTTTCATAATCACCACAACTGGCAAACGTGGGTACCTATATACCTAGCTGGATTGTGTGTAATTTTTTAATTAGGAAATGATATTAAATGCAAGAAAGTGTAATAATAAAAAAAAATTGTAATATGCAATTTCGGGTAAGTACTCCGTAGCTAAACTAAAGCCTTTACTCAGTCTTAGTGCACACTTAGAGAACACCTGAGCTGTATACCAAGCTAGGTACATAGTTTACCCACAGCTTCACCACTAGTGAATTACTTAGTAAATTATAATTTATTTTCCCTACTTTCAAAGACCGGAATCAAGCCGGCAGTTCTTCATTCAAATTAGGAAACAGAGTACCTAGGAATATCACAACCCTAGAACTTCGGTTTCCTAGAAGAGCGGTGACCGGCGCATGCGTCCATAATGTCCAAATACAGAGCGGGTTTTGACACCTTAATGTCAAATACTAATTAAAATGACAGATTCTCATGACGTCCGCTATGAATGTGACGGAAAAGGTCTTTTAGGAAACTGTAGCAAGGGCCTAAACAAGAGGCAGTCGATTTCAAAGCGTTTCGTATTTCTGCTGCTGTGACTTTCAACAGGACTGACATAAGATTTACGATAGCTAATGTCAGTCCCACGCATTTTTCATTCGTTATCGCTGATAGAATGTCACTTTGCTCTCTTATCTTTTTATGACGTGCCAATCAAATTAAACCTTAGGGTGACGAAGTCCGTGCTGCTCGACGAGGTGGGCAAGCTCTTTGAAAGGCAAACCGTCTCGTCGGGCGGCTGGTACGGGTGGGGCCGGATTTGGCGGAGAGCCAGTTTGGTTTCCGCAGGGGCCGCTATACGGTGGACGCCATCATGCGCGTGCGAGCCCTCGTCGCATCATGCGAGGGTCGACTTGGCGGTGTCTCTAGACATCGCCAATGCCTTCAACACCCTGCCCTGGAGTTGCATCAGGGAGGCATTGCGGTATCACCGGATGCCGACCTACCTCTGTCGCGTGGTCGAGGCCTATTTGACGGAAAGGGCCGTCATCTACCCCGGTCACCGGGGAGAGTGGAACCGGTGAGAGATCTTGTGCAATGTCCCACAGGGATCGGTCCTGGGGCCGCTTCTGTGGGATATCGGTTACGACTGGGAGCTGCGCCGGCCTCCCGAATGGCGTCAGTGGTGTGCTACGCAGACGACACACTGATCCTGGCACAGGGGAGGTCGCACCAGGAGGCGGCCGAACAAGCGAACCTCGGGGTTGCGACAATCGTCGAGAGAATCCGGCAGTTGGGACTCGAAGTGGCCCTACACAAGTCCGAGGACATGTGTTTTCATGGTCCTAGGAACGCGCCACTGTCGGGTTCCCAGATAACGGCGTGAGGGGTTCACATCGGCGTCGAGTCGGCGATGAAGTACCTGGGACTCGTCCTCGACAGCCGGTGGAACTTCGTGGAAAATTTCCGACGTTTGGCTCCCAGACTGGAGCGGACTGGGGCTGCCTTGAGGCGGCTGCTGCCCAATCTAGGGGGTCCAAACGTCTCCTGCTGGAGGCCCTACGCGGGAGTCGTGCGGTCCAGGGCCTTTACGGGGCACCGGTGTGGGCGCGTTCTTTGAGGCGCCGACCGGCCCGCCGATTGAACGCGTCCCAAAGGGTAATGGCCGTCCGGCTGGTCCGGGGATACCGCACGGTCCTCTGCGAGGCGGCGAGCCTCCTTGCCGGATTGCCGCCATGGGATCTGGAGGCAAAAGCCCTCGCGCACGTTTGGGAGTGGCGCGAGGAGGCAAAACGCCGGGGTGTAACAGCGGACAGAGCTCCGGCGGGATCTCATGGCGACATGGAGGGTGCGATTGTCGCAACCCAATGCTGGGCACGCCACAATAGCGGCGGTAAGTCCCCTCTTTGAGGAGTGGTTGGAGAGGCGCCATGGCGTTCTCACCTTCCGCCTGACACAGGTCCTCAACGGACACGGTTGTTTCGGGAGGTTCCTGTTTCGCATAAGGCTGGAGGAAACGCCCGGGTGTCACCATTGTGTGGATCGCCCGGAGCACACGGTGGAGCATACGGTGGAGGTATCTGTCGCGTCCGGCCCTGGTCCAGGCCATGGTACGGAGCGAGAGGGAATGGAAAGCCGTCACCTCCTTCTGCGAAGCAGTAATGCTCGCGAAGGAGGAGGCGGAGCGCGTGAGGGAGAGAGCCTTGCGCCCTCACGCCCCCACTAGCCGCCGCAGGAGACGCCCTGGGCGTCGGGAGTCGCCTGCAGATTCCCGGCCACCTTAGGCGCGGGCTTGCGGACGGCGAGCAATGGGTAGCTCGCCGTCCGGTAAGGACCAGGCCCGGGTCGACGGCGCGTTGTGTTCCACGCGCGCCTCAAAGAGATGTCAGCACAAAGTGACTGGGTCCGATAGGGCCGACGCCTCAGGGTCGCGGGTAATTCTAAAGAGAAAACCGTGGCCCTGGCAAAGGCAAATGAAGGAACACGGGTGGGTTTTAGTCAGTAAAAGTCTGACACGCCCTCCCGCTCCACCCAGAGCGGAAGAAGTCATTTGATGATTTCCCACCAAAAAAAAAAAAAAAAGGGTGACGAAGTCGACTATAGTTTGACCCAGAAAATTTGGTACTTGTATATCAAGTTAGATAAGTAATTATAATTTAGTGTTGAAGCTGAAACATTGACGCTTTTGTCCAGTAGGGAAGCTCGTTGGTCAAGCGTATATTTGAGCAGGACGCTGTCTGAAGTGGGGTCACGCGAGGGGTAGTCTCTTATTTTGAGGGCAGTACCTATAACTAATTACAATTATGAAAATCTTTTTGTTCTTCTTTATGTTTCGACAGTACACATGTTCAACATGTAGATATTACTACGCACGTAACCCACTTCAGACAGCATCCAATTTTTAGTTCATGAGTAAATGTCCTCTAGGGGGAGCCATATTCAATTAAACGTCACATTGCCTAACCAGCGGACGATCAAAACGCTTCCAACGATAAATCATTTGTCAAATTATGATAGGTAGTTCAGAAGTTACGAGGGAACAGATGAACACCCACATTCAAACCGGTCAAAACATAACCCTTATTTTTGCTTCGCCACAGTTTAGAAAAAAATTGGATACTTGGAGAGATAAATGGCTCGATGAAATCATAGGTCCTTACAAATCGTTGTATTCTCATTAATTACCTTGCTTAGGTTACAATTTATCAAAAATAAACCTACTACTTATGTACGAGATAAATCATCTCTTACTAACTGAATACAGCCGATTCCGCATCCAAATAATAAAATAAAATGACCCTAAAGGGCTAACGGCAGACAGTAATTAAGCTAAAACACGTAATAATTTTTGTGTGGCAAGCTCTCGTGGAATCAAAGCGAGCGTCCACTTTTGTTTGCACACTCGTTCATATCCCGCACCACTGAAATCGCCTGCATATCCCTCGGTTATGTTAATGTGGACATGGTTTTTAATTCTAATTCAAAATATTTCATTTCACATAAACCTACATGGTTACTTCTGAAATGGTAGAAGTTAGGTGCACACTTCCAATTGGTCGTTTCCTATGTAGAAGATCTTGACATACATCATTTCAAAAAGGTTGTTCATATTTTATTAATTAGGATGATGCATAATACCCAATCAATGAGTCAATCAAATCAATCAATCAAACCTAGACGACAAACGAAACAAAATACATAGTATAAGACATGTCATTAACATGTCTTATACTATGTATTTTGTACGTTTTAGTTTGTTTTATCTTAAATGTAAATGGAATGTTAATTAAGTGATTTTTTTATTTATGAATATATTTAATTTAATGATACAATGTATTTTTTTGGTATTAATTTTTCAAATTTATTTTTATTTATACATTTTTAATGTTTTATTTTATTTATTACTTATTAATTAGAAATTAAAATTAGAATATTTGTTCGCCGTTGACGGCAAGACATAGTGTTAATTTTATTGATATTGACATCTGTACTTTTTTTAGTAATTGTCTTTTACGCCGTATACAATAAACGTTAGCGTATTCAGCCTAATATGCAATGCAACCTTAAGTACAATTTTTCTTGAGATGTTTTCTTTTATGGTTAAACTGGTTGTACAACGTGGTGATAGTTACATAAAATTCAAATTATTTTTCATAGTTTAGGTAAATTTATACTTCACACCACCAGCAGGTGGTGCTAACGTCAAATTATATGTCATGCAAACCTAACCTAAAGCATGTTCTTTTTTTTGGTTTAGCACGGTTTCTACATTCAGCCATTTAAGCCCTACAGAGCCACTGGTCAACTAATGTGATTTGAATTTGTAATCTGAACTGAAAAAATTGTATGGAATCTTTTTGTCTATTATTGTACAGCTCGACCAAAGAGTTCTCACTTCATAGGTTTTAGTTCCCGTTAACGAACAAAGTGATCGGTTACTGTAGCGCGTACAAAAGCGGGGGGCGTTTGTTTGTTAGATTTGAGCTTACGTACTATTGATGATACGATTTATCGTGTTTTGGATGAAATTGCATGAGTTTAGATTTTTAAAATAAAAAACCCGACAGACGAAGTTATTTTGTTTCATCTCAGATTTGATGCCACCAACTGCATCAGACTGCGTGAAAAGTGACTTGTTTTGAATCGTCTCTTCAAGCCTTTTATTTTAATACATTTGTCATGGTTTCTATTATGTTTTGTCTACCTCCGCACGAACCATAGACACCTCATGTCATTGTATTCAAATCCATCCGGCCGCTAGGATGCTTCGAGGGTAGTAGGGTTATGTTTTTTTTGCGTAGTCGGGAAAATTTTGTATGAAACTACACATATTAACTAGGTATTCTCCGGTTATTAACAGTTTCATAAACTACAATTCGATAATCGAATTGCTTTTTTATTACCTCGCAGTAGGTGCGAAAAGTAGAGTATCCTCCTCGGGGATAAATGTACCTTCGTCTTGGGCGAAGTCGCGAAATCCCTCGCTACACTCAGGATTCTTGTCTTAACTCCCGAGCAAAGCGAGGGAATTTAGAAACTCAAGACTTCCTCGCTCCACCCGGGAGTTAACACTAGAAACCTTTGTTACGCTCGAAATTCAAAACCGTGCCTGTGACATAAGACACGTCTTTATCCCCTTGGTGCTATAATATACTCTAAAAAAAGTGTTACAAACAAGGCAGGATCTCTAAGGCTTGGAAATTCATCACGTGAACGCTACGTGCCTACGCGCTAAGCGGTGCTACGAATTACGCACCTTTGTCACGAGTCACGATGTAAAATTGGCAAAAATTATGGGCCGAACAATTATACGGAATATAGCACTTGGCAAATATGGGCTGATAGGTTCATTGAAAAAATGCCTTGTAGGTAGGTACAAAAACCTGTAATTTACCGTAAGCTGCAGCTAACTGAATACTTTATAACTTTCATCTGTAACGTTTAAGTAAGCAACGTCTCCTCCATACTATCAAACCGACAGTATCCCAAGCTTAATTTGATTAGCAACCACAAGCTACGGAGTGCGCTCTCGATGGCTACACTCAACTTTGCCCACGAATTTGTATCAAGTGTTATTCGTATTTACATAGCGGCCGTATTCATTATCATTATGGCGAGTGATGGACAAACAGGTAGGTATTGTTTATAGTAGGTATATACCACAATAAATATAAAGATGGAAACTTCCCAACTACTTATTTTTAGTTAAAATGTTGACCGAGTCTCAGAATACGCGCTGTTTTTTTTGCTGCATTTTATCCGTGGAATAAAATTGACGTCATATGGAAAAACTGACAAAAAATCATTTATTATCAGTACTTTATTCTAGGTATAACATTTTGGTGAAATTCGTCCTATGAATAAGGTTTTAAATGGCAAACTAATGGACACACTTCTTAGGACTAAGAAGAAGATTAAAATGTGGGTAAATAAGTGCTTTAACACTTGGGGTGATTTATTTAATATTAATTAGTTCCGTACTTATTCGGATACTATAAAATTGAAGACTCTAAATCCGCCACGAAATTTTGGTCGGTCAGATATCTTTTAGGATGCCAAAAGGGCGGTACGGTCAGCAACAAAAGTCGATTAACACTTCAGTGTAAAATCTTATTTACTGAGCACAATAATTTATTAAAAGCGGAAAAGAAGCATCATTTAAAGTTTCGTGACATCTCTTTTGACGATTTTGCATATAATGTTTGACTTAAACAATAACCTTCAAAGCTGCATCATCCGAATGTAAAGTATTGTCTATTTTTATTACAAGTAAAATATTTCACGTGAACAAAGCATTACAGTAGGAGGGTGGTAGTGACCTCTATCAGCAAAGCTAGTTAATGCAATAACTGCAAATACTGCCATCTATGAATTAGATACAACAACTGGTTAGAAACGCAACATAAAGAAGTGAACGAACCACACAGAAAACGACGTTCTACATGTTCTACTGGAAACGTTGTTAACTAAATAGTTCGTACATTAAACGATAGATGGCAGACTTGGGGATACTTGGGGAAAGTTAGGGCATTTTTTTTGTTGTGTTTTTTTTTGTTTTCAGTTTCTGCATGTAATATTTTTTGTAAAAAGGTATTAAAATAAGAGTTTAACAACCTCCAACCTAGGTAAGTAACATAGGATAGGCCGTGATGTTGGCCCTGAGTCGTGATACGAATAATTAGTAGTTAAATTACCAGCTAATCAGGTTTAAAGAATCTTTATTTCTCGTAAGAACATTATACAGTTCACTTATATGAGCTTTAACTTTTAACATCATACTTACATCAACATATATAATCGTCGTCTAATGACAAAGCATGCAGATGTATGATAAGTAAAACTATAACAACAACGTTGGTACGAGAACAATAGCTAACGAAGCAAAAGTGTAGGTAGTTACATAAAAAAGAAATTAATACAGCTGGCCAATTTGACACTAAGGTACCCCTCAAAGGTAAAAATTTTTCACTTTGTGTGGAACACATAGTAACGATTAACTGTGTGAATGTGTTGGTGTGTGCAAGTACAGTGCGTGCAAGTGTTTGTTTGCTTGTGTGCGAGTATAGTTTCGGAGGCCGCTGATTATTTGTAATTGTGATTTCATAATTTTGATTATCACATGCGTGTTGTGGTACTATAATGTGTTTTTATTTTGTATTATTTAAGTGTAGTTTTTATTTTAGTATTTTTATTGTGTTTTCAGGGCATTTATGTAGAAATTGCTTTTTGCATAATATAATCCTTTAGTTTTCTTTTATAAAGATTACCTAATACTTTTGCACTCTTTGATTTCATTTGGCAATTTATTATATAATTGAACCCCTTCATATAAACAGTTCCTTTTTCCATTTTTAAAATCGCAGTTACTTCGTTTCTATTTCTTAGGTTATGTGTGAATGTCTTTTTTGTAAGTTTAATGTTGGTTTGTGTAGCGTTATCTTAAAACTTTTTTACTAATATGCAAGTATTGTAGTTGTATAGTTGACGGAGATTGAAAAGTTTAGTTGTTTAGTAGGTGTTAAAGTCAAAGTCAAAGTCAAAGCAATTATTTCAAATAGGCCCATAAAAGGCACTTTTGGACGTCAAAAATTACATTAAAGATATAACTGATTCTAGGCGCCCCTTCCAAAAGGTAGTTTCGTATGGAGAAGAAGGGGCAAGAAACTCCACCGTTACTCTTTTTTAAAATGTTTTACAATATTTTGTATACATTAATTATATTTTTATATGTGAAGACGATGCACCAAGAATAAAAATACATACTATTACTTATTTTTAATTATCTTCATTTATTATTGACATGTTCTACTCATTACAATGTTTTTTTTAACGAGTTGTAATGCAATAAGTGGTTAGCTAGCGACCTCGAAAATTGATCATAAATTATTCTTGCCTGAGCAACCGGCAGCGAGTTCGTCATGCTCCCGTAGATGTCACTGCTTGCGGTAGCGTCGGGGATCGGGTTGCCTCCTTCCCTCAAATATGGCGAGGGGGGCAATGGCTGATCTTTGCGTTATGCTCGTGAACGGGTGCTGCTTGTGGTGACTGGTCGTCTTGCTGTCTATGGTTTTGTTATTGTTAAAGTAATGTTCTGTTAATTTATTTTACTTCGATGGTCCTTGTTTATCATTTGTGTGTACTTAAAAATAATCCAATAATGCATATGTAAGGTATCACGCCCCTTATGCCTGGAGGCTTTTATTTGTGTAGTTGTTTTTTTCATTGATTTTTATTGGTTTATGTTTTGGGTATATTGGCGTGGCTAGCTTACATATGGCAGATCATTTAATATGATTTTTTGTGTTTCGATATTTCTTCTTTGATTACCTTATAATTGTATAGTACAATGGTTTTTCTAACTAAACAGACAGCTGTGCTGCTGGGGGAGTTTGTTGCGCCACTTCTTCTTCCCAGCTAAAGCACTAGGAAGTGGTGAAGGGCGGGCGTTTTGGGGGACTGTCTTATGTAATTTTGACGTTCGAAAAGTGCTGACTCTCAGCCTAGTTTGAATAAATGACTTTTGATTTTGATACTATACCACAATTGGTAAGAAGAATTAAAAATAAAGAAAAGGCATATAAATTAATCACGCGATAGGTACATTGTGCTCACATATTTACAAACATTGTAAAAATATATGATTTTCCTAAAATATTAACTAGGAATAAGTCAGTGTGTAAGTAAAAAAATTAAAATATTAAATTAAATTAGCAACCAGTGTGATTTTGTCTAGACGGGATTGTCCTATGGAGCTGGACCATTATGTGTCCAAGCATTCTTATCTTGTATATAATCTTCTAATTTGTATTAAGCTTGTCTGCAAAGTGTACTTTTTATACGAATTTTAAATCTTCTTTCATTTAATTGCAATATATCACAAGGTATTTTGTTATAACATTTAACACAGTAACCCATAAATGATGTATACTTGATGATGTGTACTTTAGCTAATCTGAAAAATGGTTGATCTATTTTATCTTTATTTCTTGTATTCAAATTATGTCTATCACTTATTTTATTAAAAAGATGTAGATTTTTTCTTACATACATAATATTTTCATAAATGAATTGGCAAGGTACTGTCATAATATTAATCCCTTTAAATAGTTCCCTGAGAGATTCGCGACGAGGAAGATTGTATATGGCTCTGACAGCTCTCTTTTGCTTATGGATTCAATGTCAGCAGCCCGACCCCACAGTAAAATGCCATACGACATAATGCTGTGGAAGTAGCTAAAATAGACCAAACGCGCGGTTTCTACATCTGTTAACTGTCTTATCTTTCTAAAAGCGTAAGCGGCCGAGCTTAGCCGCCCCGCAAGAGATGTTATATGTGGTCCCTATTGTTATTTCTCGTCCTGCGTGATTCCTAGGAAAACCGTCTGATTAATAAATTCCAGTTTTTCTCCATTCAATATGATGTCACATTCGCTACTTCTAACATTAGGTAATTTAAATCTAATGCATTTGTTTTTTTTTTCATTTAGTACCAAATTATTTACCGTAAACCAATCTTGGACTTGAAGAATCGAGTTATTCACGTCGTCCAGATTTTGTGACCGCAAATAACACCATCTTCGGTTGATTTTGAAGTACTTGGGGTAAATCATTGCTGTAAACTAAGAAGAGGAATGGACCCAATTTCGAACCTTGAGGAACGCCCATTTCCATTTCATACCCTAATGAGTTTATGCCGTTTACTTGAACTTTAACCTTCCCATCTTTCAGGTATGATCTAAGTAGATCAAGAGCTGTATTCCTAACCCCATAGTGCTCCAGTTTCAGAAGAAGGGTCTCATGGTTTACGCAATCAAATGCTTTAGAGAGGTCGCAAAAGATTCCAATGGCATCTTTTGCTTCTTCCCAGGCGTTAAAAATGTTCTTTATTAGAGAAACACCAGCGTCAGTGGTACAACGCCCTTTGGTGAAACCGTACTGTTGTCCATGAAAGATGGAGTTTTTATTAAAGTGACGTAACATTTGATTGAGCATCAACTTTTCAAACACCTTACTGAGAACTGGTAGAATTGATACAGGCCTATAACTGTTGAGTTCTTTACTATCACCGGATTGGAACAAAGGAACTACTTTACTGTGTTTCATGAGATCCGGAAAGACACCTTGGTCTACACTGGTGTTAAATATGACAGCTAAATAGGGTGCAATGGTTTCGATGAAAGTTCTACAGACTTTTACAGACATTCCCCAGAGATCTTCTGTTGATTTAACTTTAAGATCTTTAAAGGCTTTTATAACAGCCTGGGGGTTTGTATGCTGAAACCTAAACTCCAAAGGGCATGCATTTACATTATTTCTAAGTAAGGCAGCAGAGAACTCGGGTGAGGAATTTAAAGCATCAGTAGTTTTTAGGGGAATATTAGCAAAAAAGTTTTCAAACGACTGAGCTACGAGTACTTTTAGATCTGAGTTGATAAGGTCATGTGCAGTTTCTAAATTAAATTCAGTATTAAGCTCTTTTTTCGTACCTGTTTCGTTATTAATTATTTACCAGGTAGTTTTTATTTTATCATCGGCTGATTTTATTTTATTGCTAATATAAAGAGCTTTAGCAACTTTGCACACATTTTTAAAAAATTTAGAATATTTTGCAACATACTGATGAAAGCTTATATTATTCATATGTTGCTTTAGACCATAAAGTTCAAAAAGTTTTCCCCTGCTTACACGAATACCTGGAGTCGCCCAGTCACTAAATAAGAACTTTGTGTAAATCCTTTTGGTTTTAAGTGGAAAAATTTAATTAAATTGTGTGTTTAATAGTGAAAAGAACTCGGCATAGAACTCATTTGGGTCACATAAATTATAAAAAAATTGAACAAATAATTTACTGGCCAAAGAGTTATTTAATTTCTCTACATTTTTACATGTAATTGGCCTAAACCTTATTTGAATTTTTTGTAAAGGCATGTATGAGCAAAATGTTACTGTTTGTCCACTGTGATCGGATGGCAGCTTATTTACAATTTGTTTGTGTAAGTAATCGCAGTTACATAAAATATTATCCATGCAAGTGGCAGAAGAAGCTGTCACTCGGGTTGGTTCAATAATAACATTTGATAAATCAAAACGACTTAATAATCTGACAGTATTTAAGTTATTTTCTAATAAATTAATATTGAAATCACCACATATGATTATTGACTTACTACTAGCACTAAGTTTCTTTAGCACATCTTCCATTACTGTATCAAACACACATAGATTCTGGTAACCTGGGGGTCTGTATACGCATACTATAACATGCTTATCAAGCTCAACACAGGACAATTCAATGATGTGTTTTTAACTAAAATTAATGACCCGCCATGTATCATATGTTTTCGGCTGAAATGGCTAACTACACAATAATTTTCATAGTTAATTGACCGTACTTGATAATCTTTTAACCAATGTTCTGTTAAACAAATGACATCAAACTTGGTATTTTCCAAAAACAATTCTGTGTAACAATGTAACCGTTTTATAATTTTGTTTTGGGTGCCCTCTGTATGTAATTGAGGCTAGTCTTGGATGCTGATCTCAATTAGGGATTCTAGATTAAGTTTTACTAATGAGTTGTAGATAGTGCGTTGTATCTTAGGTCGTAAGCAGTTTCCCACCCTGCGAAGCGCTCCAGATAGTGACACAACTTTGGCTCTAACGTGCTCAATATGGGGTTTCAGGACTGTTTGTCCTCAAATAGTAGACGAAGATACTTTTCTGTACTGGACTGCTTGATAGTTAGGTTGTTAATAATCAAAGTGGCGTGGGGTGGAATCTTTTTGTTTTTGGCTGCAAATATCATGTTAGATGTTTTCGAAGTATTAATGGTAAGTAAGTTATGTAGAAACAACTCACTTATTATATTTAAGTCTTTCTCTTAGTTCTTCGGATTATTGTTACATCTTTGAAACTTGTTGTAGTAGTACTTGTTTTTATCATTGTTTATCTTCTTAATTACTTTATTATGTTCCTCTAAAAACTTTCTTTTCAAGATAACATTTGCTTCTTCATTTTAAAACTGTTGCCACAGGGTATTTGTGTTATCGATCATCTTAATAACTTCTTTGTTAATCCAGTCGTACTTTGTAGTTTTTCGTTTTTCTTGTTTTGTAGTATGTGTGACGTAACAAAGGCTTCCAGACATTCGTAATTATCATCTATACCTACGCATGAGGCTTTGCTAATAGTTTTGCATAAGTTGTCATAGTCTATTGTCCAATATTGTATCTTCTGTTTAATTTTTGGCTTGTATTTAAACATTGCCAGATAAATCTGTTTATGGTCAGACATAGCATACTCCAGAATAACAAAATCGAAGGACTGTTTTTGTAGGTCTGTTGCAACATGATCTAAGATGGTGCTTGTTGTTTGCGTTTGTCTGGTGGAGTATTTCTCTAATTAACTTACTTATCTCATGTAGGTCTCCATCTTTTCAAGGATTGTTTTTTTTTAGGTTGTTTTATTAAAAGTAGTTACCTACGTGGGCTGAATTTCAAAGCATGTTTTTATTTACTCAATGGTTTCTTCTGAAAATTAAAAGTGTCCTCAGGAATGACTACTATTTAGTTGATGATTGCTAAACAAACTCATATTTAAGAGTCATTGGCACGATTTAGTTAGCCAAATTTACTCTGAAAATTGCCTGGATTTATACTATGTACTCACCTCATCCGTAAAGGCCACACAGTGAAGGAACCCATCCAACAGCTGACCGTGGCAACGGACGCTAAACCTCGTACGTAGATCGACCTTCTCTCTTGTCTACGACGAGCCCCTCGTTTGCCTCTATAAACTTGAATAAATATTGCAAAATAAATGGCCTTTAGAACAGACGAATACTCAAGGGAACAGCCTACCTGAGTTCTGCAAATCACCTGCTAATCGTAAGTGACTAAGGTGACCTACTAAGTAAAAATGTTGACAATGACAAAGAAGGCAACCGTGGGTGTCAATAACTCCTAGTGGTTTTTGTTCCACTGTCATCACTCTATCTCCCAATACGCTATTTAATTATCGATCTATCTAAAGTTAATAATTTACACAGTAATTAGCGGCGTTTCTTTGAAATCACTTCACATCACATCAACTTGCGACACAAGTGTGACATCATCGTTATGATATCGCGTCATAGCGACAAGAAAAAACAAAAAGTACTTACAGTGTGAAGTTACAAAAACCGCTTCTGACCGGCGAACTACAAACATTAGTTCAGAGATGACAATACAATTTAAATAATCGATACTTTAAGCACCAGCCAGAACCGGTTTTAGTTTTAAGAGATAGCAAAAAGCTGGTTAAGTGTAGCCTATTTACGGCTGCTGAACTCCGCTCGCTCCATGACCTGCGCGTGTTTGACCATAACTTTTGACACTGGGCTATCGGTTTTCTGGTTTGGACTGACTTGTTGTTCACTTGTACACCTACTGCACTTATCTATACATTTATAAACTCACGTTTCTTTCTAGGGGATGTAATCAGAACTCACAGGGCCTCCTGCTACGATCGTTAGTTAGGTAAACGTCGTTTTGCTCCATCTTCGTTCAAAAATCTGTTGTTTGCTGATAAGTACTTACTACGACGAATGATATTGTTGCTTCAGCAATCCCGTTCTGTAGATACCCACCTATAGTTCGGCAGTCGAAAGAATGCATTTCCAATTCTAGTTCTTAACTAATAAAGATCAAACTCGCAAAACGCGCATTCATTTGTATGAGACTGACAGGAACGCAGTCTCTCGTCGGTCGCACTGTAACAGACCGACCGATTGTGACATTTCATTAGAAACTAATGACTGTTGCTAAAATAATTGCTAATGCGGTCATTGTTTGCGGTACCAACATCATCGTGCAGACCGCTGTAGCCTGTAGCTGCATCAAACCGTTCATTGAAAAAAAGCGGTTATGGTACGCATACTACGATAACCACCAATCGCACTCAGAGTATTGGCAGATAGGAGGAAGGAAGATGATTTCCCATAAAAAAACACTTATTTGCCTTTACCACCATAGACATCATTGCCTAAAACCACACGACAAAACAACACTAGAAAGTACTAATTAACACATTTTGTTTATAATGTATATTTCCTTTCCTTACACGTTCCGTACACTATGTACCTACTGTCGGTAAACAAACATGATACGTACGTATGACGACCGACGACTTATCAAGTTATAGGTACATTTCCAGTATAAGCTGACTTCTCATTGTACGAAAAGCCTATTCAATACGAATATCACACGCGTCGACACGCACTGTTTAAAAGGTACGGTGAAAATCTTGCACTTGATCTTTGTAAAAACTTTGTAAAAACCGTACAAGGTAAACCTAGTTCGCAAAAAGAAAAATGATTGGGAAATTTATAATATGTAGTTTTTTTTTATAATTCCAAAATGGAAATCCCAGTCTTGATGAATGACGTCTTAGGGGTCGGAGTTGTAGAAGTTGAAGTATGAGAAGCATGACCCTAGAAGCTTTTAATTTTTTCTTCAATTGGCTTCCAAGCAATAATAACAAGTCCTAGTCCACGGAGCCCTGCTTCGCGGGGCTCCTTCTTCTGAACTGTTAAAAAAACTTTAACCATTCGAATCTTTATTTACTGTTTGACCTTCCGGCAAGAATTTCGAGTGCACAACGCCGCCATATTCAAAGAGTCAACATGACTTTGACTTTTGATCGACTTTGGCGTGTTTTTTTTTCGGTTTCGGTTTAGTTGGAAGGCGCCATTCTGAACCTTATTGACTAGTTTGCATGTCAAACTAGTAAGCCCACGTCTCGTCACCAGTAACAATGAGTTTCATGAATGTTGGGTCGGAATTGATTCGTTCTAGCATGTCTTCAGCGACTCATATACGATTGAGTTTTTGGGGAAAATTCAGGTCTTTTGGGACTAGCCGGGTGGCAACATGTTTCATACCCAAGCGATTATTTAAAATGGTACGGATCGACTCGTGAGACACAGAAAGTTCAGCGGCAATCTCTCTCAAACTTAAATGAGGAATTTCAGTAACTATTTCCCTCACTTTTGCGATGTTAACATAAGTTGAAAACGTTGATGGCCTACCAGCTAGAGCGCGGTAAATCTTCCATCACATCTCGACCGCTTTTGAACGCTTTGTACCACTCATAAGTACGTGTTTTTGATAAAATCGATCCACAGTAAGCCTTCTGTGAAATGTTCAGTGACACCGAACTCGAAATTCCGTTGGCGATGCAAAATTTAAGACAAACTCTTTGTTCGATGTTTTTGTCCAGTGGGAAATTCGCAATACACACTAGATACGATTTAACTAAAAACAGCACTGTGTTTAATGTAAATTACAGATGCAACTCTAACTCCTCGCCAAAATGGAAAACAGTTGCGTCAATCTAACAACAAAAAAAATGGTACCATAAATAAACCATCCATTGCTGATACTTTTTTGGAAGGATGATTTTTTTTGAGTTTTGGGTGTCCAAACAGGACACCCAAAACTCAAAAACTCAAAGCATTTATTTCTAATGAACCAATTACAGGCACTTTTGAATTGTCAAGGTGTCGGTCAGTCAGAAACAAGCTGGTTGCCCAATCCAAAGCGTTGTAGCACAAGAAACTCAAGAAAATATAGGCTATAGATAGCTTATACAATCTTCACCAACTCCAACAATATTTTCGACTGTCATGATGTTAATATCTTGAATCGCGCCTGCTGAGGCCATACATTGCTCTGATGGCAATAGCCTCTGACACCTGTTAGGTAGGACATTTTGTTGTATGTTATCACCTCATGTACCCATGTTTAAGCAAATAAATGATTTGATTTGATTTTGTATTTGTTTAATTAAATACATTTCACCAACATTATATTTTTACTTTCCTATAAGTACCATGTTATGGAAACAGGATTCCATTGTATATTATTTTAAACCGATGCTTACAAAACTTTGATATGGCTTGCTAGTAGTCCACTTTAACAAATCTACTCCGTGGCTATGAGTGTCCGTCCACATTGCTATCATTATTGAGGAAGCCATATCACTACGAATCAATCGGAATCGTACACAACACGACGTACACACGATCACCTTGTCGATGTCGACGACTCTATTTCCAAATCTACATGTAACTTATATGGTTTTTACATTCAGTAATTATTTTAGTTACTCACAAGCTGCCGTTTTTTAATTGAACTGCTTTTTTTCTATTTCATAAGAAGCGTAGAAAATAAATCGATTTCAGGAAAAGAAAATCATTTTGAAACAAACTCGGATGGAAGGACCAAAGTTAGTTCTATCGTCTACCAAATTATTGATTACTTTATTATCTCTCTCCAACTATTTATTACAATTTAATTCATTAATAACTTTTCATGGACTTATTTTTCATCAGATTCAATACGTGGGACACTAAATAAAAATAAATGTTCAATAGAACATTTATTTTTATTTTGGCAAAACTTTCTGAAAAATATTTACATATAGGTAAATATTTATTAATGAAATCTTTTCAGAGTACTCTCCAGTAGGCTCGGGTTTTCGAAACACTTTTTTAGTTTACAGCCTGCTCGAACGCCGACAGCGCATCTTCCGGAGACGAAAGTTGTATCCCTTTGATCAGATTTATTAATTTTCGGGAATAAAAAGAAGTCACACGGTGCTAGGTCAGAGCTGTAAGGAAGGTGACCCAGGTGTTTGACCAGCATGCTGTCCAGGAAGTTCCTCGTTTTGAGCGCGGTGTGCGAAGGCGCGTTGTCGTGGTGGAGCAGTAGCCCGCGGAGCTCTGTGTTTGGTCGCTTGTTGCTCACAACAAAGAAAACTTTTACCAAGCATTTGGAAGTATAGCATTTAGCGTTGATGCTTCTTTGGTTCCGTTAAGGAATTTACACCAAGTAGCCAAACAAATTTGAAAAAGCTCGCTATAAACATCGTCCCCCGCTTCTAGATCGCTTCACTTTGGTAGGCGTTGTTTCCTTTTGAAACACCCAAACCGTCGATTGAAGCTTCGTTTCTTCGTACTTCAAATTTGTTTATCATATCACGGCACCATTCCACCCGGGCCAGCTTCTGAGCATCGGTGAGGTTGTGTGGCACCCAGCGTGAAACTATCCTCCTCACGCGAAGATGCACGTGTAGAACTTCGTGAAGGCTTCCCGATCCAACCTGCAGTATGTGGTGAAACGCTTGATATGTTACTAGCCTATTGTCTTGGAGTAAATTTTTCACTGCTAGCACGTTTTCTTCCATAACAGCCTTCAAAGGGCGACCACTTCTTTCTTCATCCCCCAAAGTTAGTCTATCGGGCTTGAATTCGTTATACCAACGATACACGGTTGCCGAAGGGCCTTCATCCATGAATGCCATTTGAAGTCTATCGTACGATTCGTCCGGTTTCAGGCGACACTTGAAATCGTAAAAAAACAAAGCGCGAAAATGTTTCCGTCTATTCGAAATTCCGATAATTTGAAATTAGGACGTACTTTTGAAATTGGAACGTACTTATTTTTAACTGACCAGTCTCTCATACATAATAAACTGTTTTTCGCAATACTTTCTGAGTGGCCTGGTATAATTGTAATTTAAATTAATCATAAACTCACCAACCATTGACTTTTGATTCTACTTCCGGAAATTATTTGTATTGGCGGAATCCTATTATGTTACAACTAGCCTTGCCTCGGCATGCTTTGTAAGAATATAAGCAGAGAGTTAAGCACTTCAAGTCCTTAATCACCTTATAATTCTTTATCCTGAAAAGACATATTGAAATAAAAGTTACTAATAAGGTAGGGTTTAGAATCTTTTATTAAGCATCCACTTCTTTACTAAATGATACTGATTATTAGTTATCATAGTTATAAATGATAAAAACATAGACATACCTCTTTTTTTCTATTTTGTTTACAACTTTTAGGTAATTCAACTAACGTTTTCTTGTACATGCTTTTAATTTATTTGCTGCGACGAGTTTACAATTCCTAAATCTGTATGTGATTTTAGTTTGTATTTTTTTTTCTTTTGTGTTTTTACTAATGACATCGTGCGACGATGGGAAGAAACCAGACGGAATGACCATAATGCTTTTAGTTAGGCAGGCCTTTGGTGAGGGATGCAGCATGTGCCGACACCCTTGCGCCATCCCATCTTCCTAGTACAGCGTTCTGTCCTCGGGCGGCTGCTGCAGGTGCGGAAAACATCAAACGGCGAAAATCTTCCAATCTTATCGGGAGTTATATGTTTGAGCCGTTTGGGGTTGAAACACTAGGGCCATGGGGTCCGAGTGCCCGCTTGGTTTTTTCGAGACATTGCTAAGCGGTTGGTAGACTCGTCACGTGACCAGAAGGCTGGCCTATTTTTTGGTCAAAGAATTAGCATCGCCATACAACGAGGCAATGCTGCCAGCCTTTTGGGCACATTTCCTTTTGACAGCGATGTGGACGAATTTTTCGATGCCCTTTGATGATTCTTTACCTTTTTGATATTCATCATCATCATCATCATAACATCACGCCTTGTTTCCCCGAAGGGTTGGGCAGAAGTGTACCTATAGTACACCCACATTTCGCCAGTTATGTTTAATTCCTATGTAATAGGGGGCGAGCCTATTGCCATCTACCGGGCACAAATCCAGACTTCGGGCTGCTACTGAGAAATTCCGCATAGAAAAACCCAATAACACGTTGCCCGACCTATGAATCGAACCCAGGACCTCATGCTCAGCAGTAGCGATTGCGACCACTAGACCAACGAGGCAGTCAGAGAAATTGATATTCATGTTTACAATATTTATTATTTAGCTTGTATAGTATGTAGACGCAGATAAGAGGTATTATTAGTTCTTTTAAATCTAAGATATAGGCAAAACATTCACTTACTGTTGGCTGATTAACGCTTTTTGTAGTATAAATAAGAAGAGTTAAATAAATAATAAATCATAAAACACATACCAAGAGAATGACATAATCTAAAAGCTCATACATAACAAAAAGCATATCTACTCACAAATTGAGTATTACTAACGAATTTTATAAAAGTTCAACAACCTTATATCGACATTATTTTGCACAAATCATGAGGATCTTTACAATACAATGATGTAATCAAATAGGTACCTACTTCTATCAACGTTTATGTTGCGTGAAGATAATAACAAATAGCAACTAGTGAATTATTCTTTTCATTCGTGATTTTTTGTCATTATATCCATAATGATGACCTAATGATGATGCACAATATTGACCTACAATTTTTCATTCATCATCATCATTAATTTCAGCCGAGAGACGTCCGCTGCTGGACTTAGGCCTCCCTCAAGCATCGCCACTTCGACTGGTTTCTTCAGTGCTTTTCGAGTAAAAATAATTGCAGAATATTACTAGGCGTTGTCGTAGACCACGGCAGTAAATAGTCCTCATGATTAATCTGTATAGGGAGCTTCGCGTGATTGCACCTCTACACTTTTTGCATTTAATTATTTATAATGGACACTTAGCTGACATTATAAAATGGGATACTAATAATAATAGTGCTCTGGTCTGAATTTCAGTTATGGCGGCCAATCTCAGCGGAGACTAGCCATCGACGCGGTAGAAATTATAGTGCACAAATGTTTGTGCAGACACAGGAGATGCAGGGTGCATCTGCTCTTCCCTCACTCTCATAATCCGACGGGACGGTATCTCGCCACGACCGCAGACAGATCAGGCACAGGATCAACGGCTTAACGTGCTTTCCGAGGCATATCATCCAAGGGACCGAGGGTATCACAGCTTCCAAAACTCCGGGCTGTTACTGAGAAATGGGAAACTTATATAGATGGGGAAAAAATTAAATGATGATTGGAATGGGAATATGAAAATGGGGTATACTTTCATGAACCCTATAATTCTTCAGGTAGAGCAAAATAAGAGAAAGAAAGATTGATCCAACAAGACTGCTGTGCATCATATCGGGAGGTCTATAAAAAGTTACGTGATATCTTGGTGGAGATATGAACTACCTAGGTCCTAGAATGACATCATCTCAGATAACGATATTATCGGATAACCAATGAACAATTACACATTGTTATTTTTATTTGAATACAATCCATCTATGAAGTAATAACAGATGATAGCGATAACCTGATTAGCAACCATGATGATATGGAGGTTTGCCTGCTTCTTATCATAAACTTAAGTAAGGTTAGGTACAAAAAGCAAACTGATCACATGTTACGCTACCTATCCCTGCAGTTCTACAATAGGTTACAATCAAACATTCCTACGTAGGTATACGTCTGGGCTGATAATTTGACGCTGCCAAAGCCATGATTGTAACCGAGGATATCGATTTGCCGAGAATCGAGACGAATGGAGATGCCTATGGCCAGCAGTGGACTTCTATATGCTGATGATGATAATAATAATGATAAAACGTAGTTTACGTAGGAGTGACGTGTGGTTGCCCGTACCAAACACAACGAATTGCTTTGATTAGATTCATAAGATAGATTTCAGTCATAGCCTTTTGGCCTCGTACAGGACTTGGTTTTATTATAATTTTCCTTTTGCTTTATTTATTTTTTATTTAGTTTAGTTTGTATTCCTGTGCGAGTCACAATAAAATACTTTTCTTTCTTAAATATAACTACAGCTTTAACCCACTACATAGGTGTAAAAATGAGCAATCAGAAACAGACTGGCACATTGCGACTGGTTTCATTGTGACAGTTCAACCACGTTCATTGCCATATTACGTTGTTGACCAGACAATTTTTTCAAACCCATGAAGCAATGGATTAGCAATACCCTTAAAAACTCTCTGGAGGCTCTGTAATAATGATAATTTTTTTTGATGACAACAAAAGGTAAACGAATGCTCTCACTAAACTAATACCTAGTTGGAATGTTGTCCGATTTTAACACCTAAGCATAATAATATCTAGACCGGTTGAAAACATTTTCTTGGCAATGTTTTCAACGGTGACCTGCGCCATTGTACGATGTACCTATACGTGTCCAAAGAATTCAATACATACATAGTCAGCTAAAATGTTAGAAATTTAGTTTATCCAAGCATACGCAATAACTTAAAAGAAAATAAGAGCTTTAATGAGATAAATAACACGTTGGTATAATATTTTCTTGATACATTGCTCAAGCCTTGTTTGTTTCAAGAAAATATTATCGCATTGAGATTAGAAAATACGTCCATACTGAATACCTACATTACATATACGTACTTAACTTTTTCGAAAATTATTAGGTAAGTACTTAAACTTATTCATCATAAGTAGGTACTATTTTTAGAAAACCTGCTCAAGTGGAGATAGAGATAATGGCGATGGCGGGGTAATTGCGTGACACACTACAGTAGGAATGGCTTACATTTTGACAGTTCAACAATACTCATTGCGTTATTAACACCATCGTGCATACCAATTTTTCGAACATATGAAGCAATGGATTAGCAATATCCTTCAAAATTATTCAGATTGAGATTAATTGTTTGTTACGCAATTAGGGTGCTGGAGTGTAAATGTAGTGCTGTCCCACAAACAATGGAGCACTTAATATCGTGAGCAGGGTGTCCTACGCAGGCGCCAAGCTCGTAGCCAAACATTATTTTTAGAACCACATCTAACGACTCCTTGGAACAGGTTGTTTAAGTTCGTATGATTTAGTTTAAATAGTATTTTATTTGTATTTTACAACTGCAAAAGTAAATTGAGGAAAATTTACTTTTGCAACACTGCTTCATTTTATTGCTCTTTCAGTTTGCTCTTATGATACGGTACAAACTGGCAAAGTAATTATGAGTATAAATGAAATCATGCTGCGGGTTAAAGTAGCAACACATGTATTTTTCATCGGTCATAATGGTAAATTCCCGTATTCAACGTTAAAATCTAGTTCACAATAGATTAGATACCTACCGAAAACGATCACTCTGCGATGATGATGATGAAAACCTACTCGCTCTCGGAACTTTGTGGTGACTTGGTCCTTAGGCAAAACCCGAATATCTTCTATCTGCATGTCTGTTAAATATTCTTACAACATCAAAATCACCAACCCACTAACTCCAATTTCGACTGACAAATAGAACAGAACCTGCAGTCAACGTCCTATTTTTGGCCAAAATTATACCTACCGACGGCTATTCTTTGTTAAAGTCTTTGTCTGACACTGAACAACGTGATACTCACACACTCACACACTCACGTGATACTTACAAACAATGCACGGGAGCAATAACGCACTAGAATGTATTTCAATCGACATCATAATACTAATCATTACGCATTGCTTTGCCGGTTCTAATAATATATCTGTTCCATTCAACTCATTTAAAGAAGACCATCATACGATACTGACCCGTGTAATTATGCAAATAGAAACTGCGCTGCGTATCACATGATCATTATGAGCATCACACATAAGAGCACTGAGTAGATGATACAACAGAGAGAGAGATCAAGTTATAATAGGTTGGGGAAAAAGTTTCTTCGCATTTTTTAAGAAAATTCAAAACATTTTTTAACATAGTTTATTTACATCTAACTAAAGTATGTAGGTACCATTTTGTTCGATAACTTTTTTTGTAGCTCCCTAGCTACAAAAAAACAACTACATGATCCCATTGCTATATATTTTGGGACTTCTGATCAAAATACCGCGACAAGTGGTTTTGGCCGTCCTCTCGTGATGTTAACCTGACACTGTCTAAAGAATTGTGAAGAGACCGAAACAGGGGGAAATCTGAAGGTGCAAGGTCAGGACTATACGGCGGAAGCATTAACTCCTCCCAGTCAAACTCTCTTAATTTTTGCTGAGTGGCTAAAGAAGTGTGAGGTCTAGCGTTATCATGATGAAAAACCACACCCCTTCTGTTGATTAATTCCGGCCGCTTTCTCTCAATTTCTTGCTTTAATCTCATCAGTTGTTCGCAGTAGAGTTCAGAATCGATGGTCCTGCCTGGTGGTAACAGCTCATAATGAATAATGTCCTTCCAATCACACCACACACACAGCATCACCTTGTTGCGAGTTAACCCGGGTTTCGCCACAGTCTGTGAAGCCTGACCGGCCTTTGACCACGACCGTTTTCGCACGTTCTTGTCGTACGTGATCCACTTTTCGTCACCAGTTATCAGCTTCTTCAAAAATGGTTCGGTTCCATTACGTCGTAATAAAGAATCACAAATTAGTACACGTTTCATTAGGTTTCCTTCAGTGAGCTCGTGAGGTACCCAAATATCGAGCTTTTTTATGTCCCCTGTTTTTTTCAAATGCGCCAAAACTGTTTTGTGATCAATTCCCAGTTCTTCAGCTACGTCGTAACTACTGATATGCCGATCTTGCTCCACTTTTTCAAAAAATGGCATCCATTTTATCCGTAATAGGGCGAGCAGAGCGACGTGCATCTTTGACATCAAAATTTCCGGATTGAAAACGCTTAAACCAAATTTGTGCTACTCTCACAGACACTGCACTAGACCATAAACACCGCAATTTTTATTCGCGTGCTGCGTTGCATTTTAACCTTTTTTGTAGTAAAATTTAAAATGTATCGAATTTCTTCATTAGATTCACTCATCTTGACAGTACGAAAAACAAATAAAAATCACACATTTTCCTAATTTGAATTTTGTTTTTTAAAATTTAAACTTTCAATGATATCAAAACCAGCCAGATACAAATAGTATAGCCAAAGAGATTTTATTACAAGTTCATACTAATTTATATAATAAGGGTCGGCCCGAGCATACTGCCTTGTTGTACGCCGTGATTAGACAACTGCTGCACTTATCTTCCATGCAGACACTTTCTGTGCGGTCAGATAAGACAGAAACCACTCGAGAGCTAAACATCGCCTCACCAATCGCTTGTATCTTTTTAAATACGTGGCACACTCAGAAAGTTTTGCGAAAAACAAAAATTAATTTCTATTGCTCGCTCGAACGCTGACAGCGCATCTTCCGGCGACGAAAATTGTATCCCTTTGAGGTGATTTTTTATGTTCGGGAATAAAAAGAAGTCACACGGTGCTAGGTCAGGGCTGTAAGGAGGGTGACCCAAGAGTTTGACCGGCGGCGTGCTGTCACGGAAGTTCCTCGTTTTGAGCGTGGTGTGCGAAGGCGCGATGTCGTGGTGGAGCAGTAAGTAGATAGGTTGTACCGGTTCCAGCTCACTTTTTTCAAGCGGTTTGAACTACTAAGCGGTCCTCAATCCAAAACCAAAACAAAAACTTTCAAACATTTAATTATATAATTTGTCCAGGAGATGACTTTAATATTTTCTTTTAAATGTTTGAAAGTCAAACGTAGGATCTATTAAATCTTTGGTTTGTTGAACAAAATCAGCGTGCAGTATGAAATTTACCTTATTTTTTATGTTGATCCACTGTTGTATAAAAAAAACATCTTTAATTGAATTTAAAAACACTTCATGAGTTTAAAAAATGTAACGGTGTTGAATGATCTACTCTACTTTTGATTTTATAAGTTAAAATTCAGTTTCCAAAGCAGATTCAACAACAATAATAATACATTTGATAATGAATTATGTGAATTTAAAAGATTCGGGAATATTTCAAGTGGTGAAAGTGAATAACACCAATCCGGTGACCTATCAGTTGAAAGATGAAAGGAAACAACCAATCTTAGGTGGATTTTATGAACAGGAACTCCAAAAAGGTAAAAATCCTGATGCTATAATATGATGATGATTTATACCTAGTGAAGAAAGTGTCAAAGAGAAACTGTGATAAATTTCTAGTGAAGTGTTTCGGTATAGATTCTACAAGTTGGATAAATAAAGAAAACAAGATGAATTGAAGCACAATTTGATTTATTTGACTGATCTAGCTGAAGTTTGCTGACATTTATCTGTTTTTATTTTATTAGGTATACACAAATCTTAAACGTTAATCATGACATACAATTTTTTTTTACAATAACAGTTAATCAGGTATACACAAAACTTACACGTTTATTATTAGATATATATGTAAACAACTTAATAAGTACTAACAGGTTACTCATTATATTAAAATGATTTTCTAGTCAATACAAAAAACTAGATACATAATATGAAAAAACTAGGTACCTACACAAAAACATTAAACACTAAACTTATCGATTAAGTAAATGATTTTCTAACCACAGTGAGAATGCTCGCACCTCTACACCACTACAGTGAGCGCTGCGAGGTGGATTTCCTTTGCATGCTACATGCCTCGTACAATTACTAAGTCGGTGTAATTTCAATTTTTCCATAATTATTTCCACTTTCGGACAATTGATTGCTTCTAAGTTATACGATTTATACCCTAAACTTGCAAAAAAATGTCTTTCTACTATCCCCCCCTTGTAAGCCCACGTGAAATGCTTGTTTGGATCAAAACTCTTTACACATCTCATGATACAATATCTAGTAAAATTAGTGAATGTATTTGAAAAAAAGATAGTAGGTGGAGTCTAAAAAAATATGATATAACGCTGAGAGTAATGCATGCCCATTTAAAACAAAAAAAAAATATATTTTTTACATTTACAACAGCATTTTTTTATGTTATATCACGGGAAATATTTACAGGGAACACAGGGTTCAGTGATATTTTAGTTGAATAAGCTGTTCCGTTCGTATTTTATAGTTTGAAATAAAGATGGTTTGGTCATGTTGAGAGGAAAGGAGAGTAACAAAAGGTATTTACAAGACAGGTGTGATTGGAAACGCCGGGAGTGGACGCCCTAGGAGGTCATATAGTGACCTTAATGGTGATGTTCTTCAGAAAGGTCAGGTGCGTATATGACCAGATGTATGAACGTAAACGAGGCAAAAGGAGTATGTAAGGATCGTTACAGGTGGCGTTCTGTGGTTTCTGCCTACCACCTTGGGATGAAGGCGTGAGTGTAGTTTGAAATAAAAATAGAGGCATAGTACCCGTTTACAATGAGTAATTGATAAGGAACCCTAAAGCAGTCGTAATGAGAGCTCTCGAATGAGTAATAGATAAGAAATGGCGAACAATTAAACGCTAATGAGGGTCGCCGGGGCGGCCGGATGTCAATTAGATTATTGCTAATTGATTTACGTATCTCGCGAACCGTGCATCCGACGCAAAAATGGACCGCAGAAACGTGCTCAGCGCATGCCAAAACCTCTTTTTTTTAGGATTGAGGACCGCTTAGTAGTCGGTTCAAACCACTTGAAAAAAGTGTGCTGGAACCGGTACAACCTATCTACTGCAGTAGCCCGCGGAGCTGTGTGTTTGGTCGCTTGTTGCTCACAACAGAGAAAACTTCTGCCAAGCATTTGGTAGTATACCAGCATATTCAGCGTTGATGATTCTTTGGTTCCGTAAAGGAATTGACACAAAGTAGCCAGTCAAATTGAAAAAGCTGGCGATCAAAATCTTCTCCCGCTTCTAGATCGCTTCACTTTTGTAGGCGTTGATTCGTTTTGAAACACCCAAATCGTTGACTGGCGCTTCGTTTCTGGATCGTATTCATAAATTCAAGACTCATCACCTGTAATGATGTCGTTAACACGCCGCGACGAGCTTGCTTCAAATTTGTTTATCATATCACGGCACCATTCCACCCGGGCCTGCTTTTGAGCATCGGTGAGGTTGTGAGGCACCCAGCGAGCATCTGCATTTGTAGAATTTCGTGAAGGCTACCCGATCCAACCTGCATTATGTGCTGAATCTCTTGATACATAACTCGCCGATTGTCTTGGAATAATTTTTTCAAAGCTAACAAGTTTTCTTTCGTAACAGCCGTCAAACGGCGAACACTTCTTTCTTCATCCCTCAAAGTTAGTCGACCGCGATTGAATTCGTTATACCAACGATACACGGTTGCCTTAGAAGGGCCTTCATCCATGAATGCCATTTGAAGTCTATCGTACGATTCATCTGGTTTCAGACGACACTTGAAATCGTAAAAATCATAGCGTGAAAATATTCCCATTTTATAACCTAACATTCCAATTACAAAATTTCCCTCCACATTTTTTTTTACTGAAAAATAGTCATATTTTCAAAAAAGACTATAACTGGTCAGTCTCTTAAACATAACAACTTTTTTTCGCAATACTTTCTGAGTGGCCTGGTAGAATACGCCTAAACACCGTATAAAAGCCTTGCCAGTTAAAGAAGACCTTTAGACCAGACCTACAAAATCAACAGACCTTTAGTAACTACAAAATCAACAACCTGCACCCACCGTTGACCTGTACTTGCGAAAGCTACATTGATTCTCTGAAATTAGACCGTTCTTATAGAGTTTGGTATTCATATAATTACCTGAATTATTTTGGAAAGGATGTCGACATTTATCGACGCGGGAAAACGCGCGCTTATTTTTATGGCACGTTTTAGCTCGTTTTTTCCCCCTGGTCGTCCCGACACGTGTATAAAATAGTTGGTTACAAGTGAATGTAATCGCCATAATCGGACGGATACGTAACTGAGCCATGTGCAACACAGCAAGATTGACGAATCTAAGTCTCTGTATGATTTAGACATGTGCATGCAACGTGTTTTTCAGTACTTATCTCATAATGTTCGCATGACACATGGTGGGTGTGTCCTCCATGCGATGTTGGCGTGACATGTTACACTGATAACCTGGGCAACCTGACCCCCAACGGATTAACTGTTAATGTTGACTTGACAACAGCCAGCCCTGATAGTTACTTCTTTAGGCAATACAAACATTTTTTTGCGTAAGCAATTGAATGTGTCTCTGTGCGAATTTGTGTCAGATAGTATTTATAAATAATCTCCTTAGCACATATTGATGTGAGACTCATTGTTTCATCAGCTCATTTAATAAAGTTAATAACAGGGAAAATGTGAGGAAATAACAAAACTTCAAAAGAAATTTATCTAACAAAACTTCTCATGACGCATAACCTGGTTTGCGTAAAAATAACCGCTTTAAATAATATAACCATGGCACGAGCCACTGAGGTGGTTAGAGAATTTAAATACGCAGTAGCACTAAAATACTTAGAAATGTTCAAAAAGGCACCTCATCGGAAATTAGCAAAAGATGTTCTATAACGTTTGAAAAAAAAGAAAGCCTGTCTTTATGCATGAGATGGATCTACGTTTTTAGTCACATTTATCATTGATCAGATTTTCTTATGAGCATCTTAACGGCACATATCGCACGCGTGATGCGTAATGGATGCAAATAATATATAGATTTACGACGTCAGTAGTAGCTAGCGAAACAGTCTAGCGATACAACAATCAAGACTGTATTGCTGATGGGGACAGCGCTCGTTTTAGCATCACGACACTTTTGTTATGTTCAGCCGATTCCGATAAAACATAATGTGATGCAACTTTTAACTCTAAAACTAGGAATCGAATAATATTTTGATTCGTGGACGTCGATATGACGTACAGATAATGTTTTTGTTTTCTGCCTTTTCGAAAGTGACGGGGTCGGAAAATTAACACAGAAAGCATTAACTATTATTAATATTCGCTTTGTTTTTTTAACTATTCCTAAGTGAATTAATATTTATATTTTTAGGGAACAATAAATTACTGATGATTAATTACAAAAAAGAATATACTTATATATACAGGGTGGCATACATCGACGCGCAACCTGGACTTTACACATGATTCTGCGAGATAATTGCGTAACTCACTATCAGTAGAATATGGCTTTCATTTTGACAGTTCAACAACATTCATTGCGTCATTAACGTTGTGGAGCAGACTAATTTTTCGAACATATGAAGCAATGGATTAGCAATATTCTTCAAAATTATTCAGATGGTGATTGATAGTGTGATACGCTACAAACAAAAATTGCTGTTCATACATTTTGCCGTTTTTTTTTTTTTTTTTTTTCTATGCTTATAGGTCTATAATCATCTGATGAATTCTTGAATACAGTTTGCCCTTCGATTTCCCTGCCACCCTGTTTAGACGTAAGAACTAAATGTTTTAATACAAATTATGTTGTTCGTAATATGAGTCAATTCTAAACAGTTTTTAGACAACAATACTGCAAAAAAAACATGATATCAGTCATTCTTCCACCTATATCTACTTCTCTTTAACTTGTTCTGTCAACGCCAAAAATTATATGGTCCTATCGCATCGTTCGACGTTCAAATGTTTTCATGTGACCAATCACAGAAATATGCGTGGATTTGACGTGATAGTTATTTTTAACAGGAAATAAAAACTTCTGGTGCCACTACCTACTATCATTACTTATCACAGTAAAATATCGTCACGCCTGTAATTCCCGAAAGGTTAGGCAGAGTTGAACCTATAGTAACACCCACATTTCGCCAGTAATGTTTAAGTCCCATGTAATACGGGCGAACCTATAGCCATCAACCGGGCACGAATCCAGACTCCGTGCTGAATTTCCTAAAGGAAAAACTCAATAACACATTGACCGACTTGGAAATCGAACCCAGGACCTCATGTTCAGCAGTAACGCTTGTTTCAAAAAAATCTTATGTGTTAGGCTTGAACTGGTTGATAAAAGTTGAGACTTGAATGTTAAGACTTTGAAAGCCAATCCCATTGTTGGTTTTACAATTCTGAAATAATTCGATTTTCAAAATCAAACTCAGAAGTCATTTATTCAATCTAGGCTGAGAATTTTTTTAACGTCAAAATTACATAAGACAGTCCCCCAAAACGCCCGCCTTTGGCGCCCTTCACCACTTCCTAGTGCTTTAGCTGGGAAAAAGTGGCGCCACTTTGAATAAATGACTTCTGATTTTGATTTTGAAAATCGAATTATGAGACGACTCATTGTATTCTTGAATGACCTATAAAATATGAGTTTTATAAATTCTATGAAGTCAGTTATGAAATAGGTATAGGTACTTTACCGTACCTTACCGTACCTTAGTAGTTACCAGGCATTAAGTACCTACCTAGTTCTTAAAAAAAAGCTTTATGGATTACGTATGTTTGCACTGTTTATTTTAATAAGTTCCCAGAGTTTGTTGTAACTAGGTACAGTCCACGAACATAAGCTGAGTTTTGCATTTGTGTGCGCGATCGTGCGTTCGCACAGCGCCTCAGGCCTATTGTCCGATTGGCCGATTGCCAAGGAAAGGACGCGTCGCTATTTGCACTCACACAAATGCAAAGCTCAGCTTAGGCCTCGCGGAAAGTAAATTGTTTTTTTATATGTAGGTATATATCCGCACTTACTCACATGAGAACCTATCAAAACACAAAGTCTCATAAACTCACATAGTTACTAGAAAATTCGTTACGATTTTCCTGTAAGCAAGAAAAGTTACCTACGTATCTGTGTTTACCTGTCTATTTAGACACCAGCCTATAATATTATTTCTAAGATTTAAACTGTATTTTACCTCTTTCATTATTTTTGAATAAATATTTGTACCTATTTATATTTATTTATTTCTTTAAAAAATACCCAGTCGACAAAGACCTTCAGTATTATGAAAATGGCTGCCAGCCAGCATCATGCAACACGCCACCTGTAAAACCCATTCCTACATCACGTGACCATCAGGTTTAACTAGCCATTGAACTTTAGAGGCGCGTGTCAATGATTGGCCAATTATTAATTAATTATCTATAATTGAGCGTGTACACAATGGCCCAACATTCTGGAGAGCTTTGATATTCATCGAATGGACAACTCTAACTGTCATACGTGGCCCCTTACACGAATCAAGGAACGGAAGCTTAAAATCGGTTCTTTTTTCACCTGGGCTGAAACTAGATTGATAACAAAATTAAGTTCTAAATGAACTTCATTTTGTTCTCAATCTAGTTTCTTAATTTATACAGAAACCATCTGGCGCTTATTTGTCGTAAAAGTGTACTACGTCATGGATTGCTGCACACCAAACGATAATTAACTACTATTATTCTATGCGCCAGCAACACTTAGCTGCCTACCTACGTTTGCAATGCACTTTCAAGATCTTTCGTGCGACAAAAATAGATAGAGCGGCAGCGGACTGTTTGACGTGTATTATTTAGTTAGGACGAGAGTTCAACTGCCGCATAGACAAAATCCTAGACAAAATCATACTGGTTGACTTAATTAAAAAAAAATTACATTGATTTTACATTCTGTGACTCACACACAAAATTTTATCTATACCTAGCACAGATAATATAATATAGTTATCATTTGTAAAACAAGAGAAGGTAACGGTGAAGTTTCTTGCCCATTCTTCTCCATACGTTCCTGCCAACCTTTTGGAAGGGGCAACTAAAATCAATTCTAATTTTTACGTAAATTTTGACTTCCAAAAGTGCCCTTTTATATAAATGATTGACTTTTAATTAATGTTCCCATTACTTAATCTCGCATATAAAATGCGAAATCAATGGGCAGGTAGGTAGGTGAATATTCCAATATTCTCATCATGAATATTCCAACGTTATAAATACCTTTATGTACGTAAGTAAATAAGGACAATCAATCACTTAGCATACAATAAGTAAAGCACATTCTACGGACCTTTCACCTTATTTACTGAAAGAAAGTAGGTACCCATGTATTATTCAGTGGTTTGTAACCATGTTGTTGAAAATGTCTAATTAAAATAAATAAAGCACATTGGATTTTTTTGAGATTAAGTAATAATAAAGCCAACAGCAGAAAGAAAAAATATAATCATTATGTCGTAGAATGAATAAGCATTAATTTATGAATGAGCATCTCTCTGGGGAAATTTTAAAATACCCGCGCAAAGCACCAAACTATCAAACCAATGAAAAAAAGTGTGGGGCTCGGACCAACCAATCACCGGCTCTGCATGTGGTGTGACTTCTGTGGGATGGGACGCGCCCGGCCGATCAGAGTATACTCAAGCAGATACTGTTTTCATGACAGAAACATGGTCTCAACTGTGTGCCAAAACAACAGTACTATTTATTTCATTAGTACTGTTTAATAACATCGAATGAATTCATATCATTAATTAGTTATTCCATAATACCTACACTGATAAAATTCAAAGTTCGCTTCCCCCGCATCGTATGATCGTGTCATATAAATGCGAGCGCGCTCCCCACCTCAAGCAAAACGTCAAACCTCTCCGTAGCGTGCGGTTGCTTATTGGAGACCGTCAGTTTAATTCAGTTCGCGTTGTTTCACAAGCCGTGTAAACGTCAATTTTATAGTGAAATCACAAAAAATTGGGGCGTGTGTGTTCAGTGATATTTAAATATTGTTAAATAACACGAGAAAATGTCTTTCTACACCGATATATCGAGCAAACTGGAGAATAGCAGGTACGACAAAGTGTTGATTTACAATTTAACTGCGACCCATGGGCACGGCTTGGATACTGCATGCCCCTTGCATGTGGCCCTGTGCCCTTTCTTCTATGCATACGTGATGCATTCTGGAATTTGGGTGACGTTAACGTTCCAAATTGGTGCGTGGCAGCGTAAAATATCGTACTGAAAGGATTTTTTGATGTGGTTGCGCTCTTGGCCACCTTTCACATTGCTGACGAGTCATTTCATAACAAATTCCAGAATTCGCCACTGTGCTGGTGACCCGTGGACTTGTATGGGATTCCCGAACGAGAGCTGTTAGTTACACGCTAATAGTTTCATCGATGAGGTTCTCCTGTGTTCTGGGCGTGCGCGGTGTCTGAGTGTGACTCAGAACATATTGAAGTGACTTCATTGAAATTATCATTTGATATGTTACCATCAAGGCTCTGTCACAAGTAGTTGAGTACATCTGATGAATATGTTAGCATCGAACTTGTAACCTCATTGTATGTATTATTCAAGGTTCAGGTCATGCCAAATTCTTGAGCCTCATGTTTTAATCATAATTTACGTGTTATGTCACAAACTATAAGTTACCATGAAGCCACACTGCTTTGATATCAAATAAAAAAGGCAAAGTCTGGAATTCAAAGATCTTGGAGGTGCCTCGCATAGGTTTTAGCATCTAATATATGATTTTGAATACTATAAACTTTGTAATTACAGATAAATTCTTATTTTATTTATAAACTTTACACTATTTGAAAGCCCCAGCATGGCAGATGGCAATTCACACAGTATAACCTCAATTTTGGAAATACCCTGTCAGCACTCCAAGCATGTTCTTTCCTCTTTTGAATTTAAACTACTGGCAAATTATTCAAGAAATTTGATCATACATATATAATAATATAATGGATTCAGAATCAATTTTAATTTATTTAAATGAGTCATGAGATCAAGTATGCAAAACTGGGTAGTAACAACTTCTTAATCCATAACACCAGTTTTAGTTAACAGTTTTTTGAATGTGTGAAAACATGTAATCATGTTCAAGTGAGGGCTGGTGATGTCATATGTAAACAGTTGTTATTAACTTGTATAGTAGTCCAATTCATAGTAGGTCATTGAAAGAAGCCATTTGGTTATTCTCCTAATGCATTGTTAAATAATTGTGTCTGTTTAATGTTTTCTCCCACTTACTGTTATTGTTGTCTGTTACTTTCACCAAATAGAATTCTATAATGCTAATTAAAATGGTTAATTTAAAATGAAATAGCCAAGTTGATGGAACAGGAAGTCACATTTTATCCTTTTTGAAATGGTTCAATTGATTGTTTCCAAATGTTTAACAAACATTGTCAAACTATCAATTAAATTAACAATAAAATAATTGGTGGGTAGGCAACGTATAATGCCAATCATTCACCATACCTGAAATTACTATCAAACACAACACTTCTTTCAGCGATTCTGCTTTTGGTACAACCCCCAACCCCAATACAAAAAGATAGTTTCTATTCAATATAAACATAACATCACGCCTTGTTTCCCCGAAGGGTTGGGCAGAGGTGTACCTATAGTACACCCACATTTCGCCAGTTATGTTTAAGTCCCATGGAATAGGGGGCGAGCCTATTGCCATCTACCGGGCACAAATCCAGACTTCGGGCTGCTACTGAGAAATTCCAGATAGAAAACCCCAATAACACGTTGCCCGACCTGGGAATCGAACCCAGGACCTCATGCTCAGCAGTAGCGATTGCGACCACTAGACCAACGTGTTTTTATTTTAAATATACGTCATGAGTAGGATAACCATAGTACCTACCTACCTATAATAATAAATAATTAACTCATGAGTCCAATTTAAAATATCCAAGAATCTTTCTATAGCCAATATATAAGCTACATAAATAGGTGCTTCCCGTGTTAGGCAATTTTTATAGCCCAATAAATTACATCTTAAGATCATATTGTTGGTTCCAAATAAATTACCTTGTTTATCACAACTTAATAATTAGAAGAGCCATGGTAATAATTTAATTTATAAACTTTATCTTCAATAATACTAATAGTAACAGCCTATTATTATCACATTGCAGGGCAAAGGCGTCTTCTCCTTTTCCAATACTTGCCCCTTATATTTAATAAGTTGTTGTCATGATGAAAATGTTGCTTATATTTTATCTTTGCCATTGTTACAGGAACACCCTGCGCAAAATTGCCCGCCACGATGACACAGAGTTCTCAAAGCAGAGCATACTGAATGACATGGAGAAGTTCGTCAAAATGGTGAACGTCATGGACGAGACCGTGCTCGTGCCCAGCCGGCTGATGAACTTGCCACAGGAAGGTGACGATGACCCGTTCAACATGTTCGCCATGCTGAACGATTTGAAGACTGAGCTGCTCTGGTCGAATGGGGACACAGAGGAGCATGTGGAGGGGGGTAGGCGGGTGTCTGACCTCAGTGACACGGAGAGTGATGCGTCGAGTGCGGCGGGAGACTCTGGTATCGAGGGAGAGGACGAGCGGGAGTCGGCCGCGCGAGCAGCAGCTGCGTGTCGGCGGCATCTCCACGGCCTGCGCCGCTCCCTCCGCTCGCTGACGGCCGCCGCTGCGCACCTCACGAGATCTTACCAAGAAGAAGTCGGCGCACCGGTTTAGGGCACATACCTACATAATATTCCTGTGATTGATTGAAGCCTGTCCTGCACGTGCTGTACATATAGTGTAAGCGGGCCGAACTGTACATATAGGTTATTGGGCTCGGCGTGTAAGGGATTCTCAGTAAGTTAAAGGTTATTTAATAAATTAAATTTTTAATTATTTATTAGTTTATTTTTCATGCAACCTTTGAATGCCTCACATGATGAACAAGACACAATCACGCACACACACACACAGACATACAGTCCAAATCGGCTAGTTAAATTCTTTAGAAGCTCACTGAATATTAATAGATTTCTCATCAGGTTCGTAGGTGCAGAATTGCAAATAGATTCATATTTATTTATATATTTTTTGCTTAAAACTGTTTAGATACTATTAGGTATTTTGTTGTCGTCATATTCTGGTTATAACTATTTCAACAGTATTAAACTATTAACTGCTCGAGGTCATGCAAGGTCGTCTTTAACTGTCCAGAGACTAAAATAACCAAAGGATGTCCTATTGAAAACGTCATCACTGTAGAGAGAGCAAATTTTACTTCATAATCTCTTTTCGTATACGATTAAGACTAATCTGTTGTGCTTTGACAGTTCAACAAATTCATTGCGTTATTTACATTGTTGAGCAGATTTTTTATCGGAAAACTATTCAGATTCCGATTGATTGTGTATTACGCAATTAGGGCCTGTATCGATAAAAATTAAACAACTCTTAAAACCTGTGTTCACCGTAAAATATTCGTAATATCGTGCAGACCTAGGTTCGTTTTATCTTATAAATATAATTCTGAGTCGTTAATATTTGAGTGTACAAAACTATCTCATAACTTTAAGGGCTAATGCGCCCTTCAACTGAATAAAATGAAGGCTTGCTCTTCTAGAAATCGATTTCGAGCTGGCCTTATAACGTCTGCAGTGTTTCGACTTAGCACGGAAAGAGGCGAAGCCGTGGGATCAACCCACATTGTGCCTCGACAACTATGAAATATCCTTGAATGAGGACATAATCTACCGACATTACTTGTCTATAAAGCTGTTAAAGATATTTAAAACATTCTAATGTGGAAATAAGACATAATAATTTAAAGAGACAATGATACAGGCATATCCCAATTTCTGTTGCCGATACCAATCTCAAACTCCTTTGACACTTCAGAGGCATAGCAACAGCCTCTAGAATTAATCTACCCTTGAAACATAGTCTGTGTTTGTTGGCCATTTGACATTGTACTTATGTTCCAATTAGAAGTCTGCAACAAATGACTCGATTTCTTTTAAATGGTTCCAGCCAGGAATTTCAAATTGTTGAGTGTTCGAACGGTACTGCGCTAATTTGACTAAAGAGTAGTTATGCTGTTCGTCTGCTTTTACAATTTTAACTACTGGCATGAAACCAAAAATAAAACCAAGAAAAGACAATATTCATAAATGAAACTTTGGCTCTGCGAACCCTCCTAAATCGATCAATACAGAATTTCCACTCCAAGCCTGAAAAGCGGAGAGAATTTACAAGAGTCGTGTCCTGAATATTATAACGATACACCACAGAAAGTGTTACAAAACTTTCAAGAACGGCAGTTATCTCTAAGATAAAACGACTGATAAGATGTCTGTATCGTGCTCAATCGTATCTCGTTTCACATTTTGCATCAATTATGAAGGTGAAGCAACCTTATTGACTGACACAATATTACGAGACAAATACAAAGAGGATTTGGAACAAAAACATTCCAATGTAAATACAAAGAAATGGAAATGACTAAATTATTAAAGAAGTCGAAAATAAACTACCTACTTAACTTCGTTTGAGTAAGAAACATTTAATTAAATCCCTGGAATATGTGACTCAATGTCTGACAAAGAAATCTAGCGAAAGCCAAAATAATTCTGATGGAATATCATGTTCTCATCTAGATACGATGAGGACTGGATGACACACCATGCAGAGATACAATGCAAAGACATTTAAATTAAACACAGAAATAACACTTCCCATTTCTAAAGTTCTTAAGATCCATTAGGTTTAGGGTTCCCATAAAATTCAGGTAAGAGAGCTCGTCCGGCGTGATCCTTGCAAGTTCAATATGAATATAAAACGGAGCTTTAATATTCATCCCAATGTCCTGGATAAGAAACTAAATTCTCCATACTCTCCAATTAGTTTATTAATAATGAATAGATTATAATTAAAGTAAGGGAAGAGAAGAAGAATATCATGCAAGATGTAAAAAAAGTAGTAAGTAAAACGAAAAAAAAAAATAGAACGAAGCAATTTAAAAAGTTGCCACAAAATGACCTGAATGTAAAGAAAGATCAAAGTCCCAGTGTTTTGTTTGGCTTGAGGTGAAGAGGCTCGCCGTGTTGACACAGGAATGATGCAAAACTGATGTAAACTTCATTCGGCTGCCATCCTTGTCAATACTGCACGTATTGACATATACGTCAACAGGGCAAAGATAATGTAAACAAACTAGCGTTTCTTGGATTCGAGCCGGTTCATACACTTACGTGTACCTACTAAAAACTAGCTGACCCGGCGAACTGACCGCCTCAATATTATTACTATCTTATTATTTTTTTTGTTATCGTGATATTTTCACATGTTTTACTATTTATTCTGCTATTCGGGGCGGAGACATATCCAACTAATCAAAAATTATAAAAACCGGTCCAGGCGTTCTGGAGTTTTAAATGGTGAAACTAACTAGACTTTAAACTATATATATATATATGATTTCGTCTGCGTGTATTTTGTATTTTATAATTTACTAGCACTTCGCCCGCGACATCGTCCGCGAGGATTTCGAAAAAAAAAAGTTGCCTGTGTTGTTGTTGTCGAAAAAAAACTAAAAAACTTCTAAAGTTACCAATTTTTCAAATCGGTCCAGTAGTTTTGGTGCCTATTCAATACAAACAATCAAATATTTTCTCTTATTAATATTAGTATAGATTATGCAAATATTCAGGATGAAAAGCCTATAGTGGTTAAGGCGTGCGATTGATACAAACAGACCGACAGAGTTCAAAGTCAAAGTCAAATCACTTATTTTCAATTAAGCACTTAGATGGCACTTTTGAACGTCAACATTAACAAAAAAAAATATGAATTTATTCTAGTTGCCGTTCCAAAAGGTAGTTTCGTATGGAGAAGAATAGGCAAGAAACTCCACTGTTACTCTTTTAAAACGTTTTACAATATTTTGTATTAATTACTTACGTGTGGACGATGCACCTAGAATAAAATTACTATACCACAATATGTAAAAAGAATTATAAATAAAGCAATGGCTGGTAAATTAACTATGTGATAGATACATGGTGCTCACTTATTTACAATAATACATGAATTATTTAATTATTGTGAGTCGATGCACTTAGAATAAAATTACTGTACCACATTATGTCAAACGAATTAAATATAAAAGTAACAATAACTGTTTAAATAACACAGTAATGTTGAATTTCGTCTAAAAAGTACTTATGTTGCCCTTGAAAAATGTTGCCTGCATCGCACCAAATTATATTATTACGCGAGCATTTGTGGGAATTAAATAATGAACAGTTTTGATGAAAAATATGACTGCACCGACGATGCCTGGTTTCTGTCTACCCTTCGGAGTTTCAAAGCTGTACCCTAATTTGTAATACACAATCAATCTGAATCGTTTTGAAACAGATTGCTAATAATTGCAAAATTGTATCCTTTTTTGTATTTTCGGGAATAAAAACAAGTCACACGGTGCTAGGTCAGGGCTGTAAGTAGGGTGACCCATGGTTTGACATGCGTGCTGGCCAGGAAGTTCCTCGTTTTGAGCGCGATGTGCGAAAGCGCGTTGACGTGGTGGAGCAGTAGCCCTTAGAGCCCTGTGTTCTTTCGCTTGTTGCTCACAACAGAGAAAATTTCTGTAATAAATAACTCGCCTATTGTCTTGGATTAAATTTTTCACTGCTAGCACGTTTTTTTCCATAACAGTCGTCAAAGGGCACCACTGCTTTCTTCATCCCCCAAAGTTAGTCGAATCGCTTGAATTCGTTATACCAATGATACACGGTTGCCTTAGAAGGGCCTTCATCCATGAATGCCATTTGAAGTCTATCGTACGATTCGTCCGGTTTCAGGCGACACCTGAAATCGTAATAGTACATTGTGTTTATGTCGGAGATGATACAAATTTTCAGTGTATTTAAACATAAAAACTGTTTACGGAGAAAAAAAAAGTTAAATATAAAACACGAGTGCGGTAATGTAAAGTAAAAAGCACGCGAGTTTAATACACTGCGTGTCGCGCGACGAGCGGTCCCTTGGTGTCGCGTTGCGCCAGTGTGAACGAGCCTTTATGAACCTAAATGCGGTATTTTATGAGCCACTTAAGAGAAACTGTGTTGAAAAAAAAAACATAGCGCGAAAATGTTCCCGGTGCACATCCATTTTTATGAGACACGATAATTTAAATTAGCTCGCAAACAATGAGGAGTGAAATTTTGAAATTGGAACGTACCTATTTTTACTTACAATAAATCATATTTTCAAAATAGAATATAGCTCCAAATAAAAAAAGACTAACTGCCTGCTTAGATCACAAATAAAGTTAAAACACCGTTGAGTGTTGGTCGACTGCAATGTACCAGTTTGACTGAGCTTGCAAAATAAATTGAAATATGTATTCAACTACCGCTAAATCGAATGTAAATTCGATGGAGCTAGCTAACAGCTGGTCGAAATCATTTATGCAATCTCTAATTTCACAAGGCCAAGAGGCTACCACTACTACTCTTCTTGATTCGTAATAGATCGTTTGGCCGGTGTTGCAGTAGGTTGCAGTTGAAATTACCTTTAAATAATAATTATAAGATGTTATTTGATCCTTATCACACCTCCATGCTATAATAATATTTAAATGCGAATGTAACTGTGAACTCTGTAAATATGTGAGCACCATGTGTCTATCACGTAATTAATTTAACGAAATAGGTGCATAATGTCAATGTAAGATAAATATTGCACGGAAATTATCAATTTCCGTGCAATATACCGCGGTTTTATAGGTCGAATTAATTGAATCGTTTGAAGTAAACCGTACTTTCCTACCTACCAAAACATAGTACTCTATAGTTGTAGACGTAGTAGTACATAAGTATATCACTATAAACATGGAGTGATTTGTCGCAGGTAACCAATTCTGAATGTCACGAGTCACAAGGACGTTGCTTTAAAATCGGCTATTCCTTATTCTATTGCTGTACGTTTATGAAATAGTTGGGCGTCTGACGGGCTACAATGTCAAGTATACGAGGATAACTTTGGGTACCTACTAACCAGAACAATGCTAAATCAACACAATCAAATTGGTAGGAAATAAGCTGCAAATATAAGTACGTTGTAGTAGTGAAAGAATACTGAGCTAGTCTAATAGGCGCGCGAGTCTACAAAATTAGCAGCAATTTGCGATTCAAGCCTGCAAAGTTTCCGTAGGCCGGCCTTCGTCGGCTGGGGTTTACGCAATGCAGCGGTGTGCGTTGCATGCGATACGAGTCCTCGACTCCTTGTATCGACTGTCGAGCCGGTTCAAGCTGGAATGTACAACGCAACACAGGTTATTGAGATAAAACTAAACAAAAAGTAGGAGTTTATATCTAAGCCTGAGAGATTCCTGCAGAAAGAAATGCAGCCAATCACCAGTATCTTTCGTTTTCGGTCTCCCTCGGCCATCCCATCCGCAGTGCATGCCGTTGCCTTGAACTGGAAATATCTGGTTAAACTCGTTTGGCCATTAGTAAAAAGTTGTAAGTAGACGCGTTTTACAACCAACTTGGATGTAGAACGAAACCTTGTTTCCGAATAATAAATAGGTCTCGGATTCTCAGTGAAACGAAATCACGAAACTACATCGTACCACCTTCCCACTTTTATCTCATCGCTTAACTGTTCTTGGTATTTAACTGATAAAATTGCTACGGTTAACAGAACAGGTAAAATTACACGTAGTTAAGAGTAGGTACGCATTTTGTACTTGGTGATTATTTACTCGAAAATTCGCTTAATTAATATATGTGTGTACTTAATTGGTACTCGAAAAATGTTTGCAGATTGGCCAAAGTCAAATAACCAGTAGATAGATGCGACACCGGCGCGGCGCTGCTATAAAAGCGTAAAGTGTGTTTACTATGTAAATGATATGTATTTTTTTCTGATGTATAGGTATGTAGCAGGCTTCACTCTCGGCATTATGACGTAAGCTGACGTCAGGGCGTTGGGCTTCGCGAATGTTCTCTAGAGTCTAGAGTGCTAAGCGACGTCAGTCGGAGGTCAGCCGGGCTTGACATGCGCAGTGGTCGTCACAAGCGGTGCGCAACTCGCGATGCGCGGCGGCCGGTCGCATGTCGCACACACGCACCGGCCGGCTCTGGGGGGTTAGGTTAACCCGCTAACCTTTGTCACGATAAACTAGAGCAATGTACTGGGACTGTCTAGGCTCACGCCGCCGCGCCGGTCATAGTAATTACTGGCTGTACGATGGAGCTGGGCGGACATTTATGTGACTTTATTTCAGTGTATTTTTCACGAGGCTGTAAAAACAGTTTCAGTGGCTTTTATATAATGTATACGGGACTGAAAACATAAATGAGACACAACAGAAGTATGTGGTCGCGATCCTTAGCATTGAGCGATCGACAAAGAAGAAGAGAAGAAGAAGGAAAGGTGACGCTATTCCATGAAGATTTGAGTACCGTATCTAACTGGCTGCTGTCTAGTCTCAAATGACTTCTCCCGCTGTGGGTGGAGAAAACCCACCCGTGTTCCTTCAGTAGCCTGTGCTAGGGCCACGGTTATCTCTTTCGAATTTCCCGCGACCCTGAGGCGTGTCGGTCGTCGGCCTGTCATCGACTTAGCAATCTTCAAAGCCTCGCAGTTTTGCACTTTCCGCGGTCTTTACACCCGCTCCTTACATCGTTTGACGCTGTAAGAGGTACTTCACCGGATACTCACTGTTTATTCAAATTCAAAATTTTGGTTTTGGTAACATTTTGTATGAATAATTAATTTTGTAACTCTGATTTTTGTTTATTTTCCTTGTCTTTCGCACTGTTTAAGTCCTGTCCAAACATTGCGATTGTGTTTTTTTGTATTTAGCACCCCAGAAGGCTTCTATTTGGGGATTAGCAGGAGCATTGAAGCAGGTAAGTAGGTACGTGTATTTTTTGCAAATACGTGTAGACACCTAAATCCTGCTATTGCTACCAACCGCACTGACCGACTATTCTTTTTACCAAGGCATTATCTATTCTCGTAAGGTCGTACCATTTTCGGACTCCCTCACGAAGAGTTCCGTACCCCAAGGCAAAAAACGCCGAAAAAATTACGGTTCTTGTATGGAGACCCCCTTTAATACAAAATTTTATTTTTATTATTTGTTGTTGTTTTAATAGCTATAGACCTATTACGGTTCATGAGATACAGCCCGCTGACAGACAGACGGACGGACAGTGGGGGCTTAGTAATAGGGTTCCGTTGGCACCCTTTGGGTACGGAACCCTAAATAGAAGTTTTACTGGTGCACTGCTCATTAGAGAATTTTAATTGTTAAGCAAAGTGACAATGTACGTCAATTTGTCGTTGGGTGGAGACGACGCGGACGGTACAACAATAATAGAATCTTCGTACCTATATTTAATTATGTTCTCTCAATCAAATATATCGAATAGTTTAGTCACTATAGCTAGTCAAAGTTCAGCTAAACCCATAGTTTTGGTTAATACTCTATCTCTGTATAATATGGAAGTTTGTAAGGTCTATGGGCCATTGTAGCGTAATAAATGTTGTTTTTATTTTACTTTACACGAGCTACTTTATCCATGAGTACTGCACTTATACAGGGTGTCCCGTAAGTCGACGTAAAGCCGGAGTCGGGTCGGGTCGTAATAGTAAACAGAAAATATTAAAAAAGATATTTATAAAAGTAAAAAAATGTGACAACAGGAGTTAAAAGACCGAATCTCACAGGCAGTAGATTTTTTTATTTTTATAAGTACCCATAATGTTTTAAATACATCATCATCAGCTAATTGCCGTACACTGCTGAACGTAAGCCTCCCCCAAACAGCGCCAACCATCCCGGCCCTGAGCAGTCCGCATCCATCTGCTGCCAGCCACCTTCTTCAAATCATCGACCCATCGTACCGCAGGGCGTCCCACACGACGTTTGCCCAAACACATTTAAATACATAGCAAAGCTTTAACTTCTATTTTTCTGTTAACTATTATGACTTGACCTATCACCCGATTCCTGGTTGTTGTCGACTTACGGGACAGCCTGTATATCACTCGATTACTTAAAATCTGTCGCCACCATTCAAAGCGATACAAATCTGGAAAACTAGACTATTTTTACTAATTTTTTAATTATTTTTAATAATTATATCGAAAGATATTTAAGTACAGTACTCATGGGTAAAGTGGCTCATGGAAAGTTAAGATGCCAAAGTTGACGGTAGCTTTTTTATAAATCTGTCAGAAAGAATGACAGTTGCGATTTGAAAATACGGACAATTTAAGTTGGTAGAAAGGTACAAAACATAAGACAGATCGCTAATGATGATAGACAGTACAATTCTATCTATCCCTGTCAAACAGATAGCTCTCAACACGATAGAGGGTCGCATACTTTGGCTTTATTGTGACGTTAAACACGAGATTGATTGGTTTTTCTATCTTCAGTACATCGTTCTCACCTATAGGATCAACATTAATGATGTAACTAACTTATTTGTAAGAACAATATTATTTAAAAGAGTGTCCATGGAGTTTTTTGCTCTTTCTTCTCCATAGTACCTACTACGTTTTGGAATGGGCAACTAGCTTCATATTTCTGACTGACCGACTCCTTGACAATTCAAAAGTCAGGCACACAAATGGTTCAATTGAAATAAATGCTTTGAGTTTGAGTACGCCAAAATTGGAGATAGGTACGTTTTTGGGTTCGGCCGTTAGTGTTCCCCGACTTTACCTAGATAGGTAATGTAGTTGCAATTGCACTCAAGAGAGATGTAGCGTGTTCTTATCTGGATACTTACAACACATAATCATAAATTAAGTTTTATTAGCAAGCCAGCATAGTTACAGTTCTTGCAGCACTTTTGGTTATTTTCCTAGCGCTTACTATCATACAAGATTATTATCTTCAAGCACTAAGCACTTAAAACAGGTTGCAGTAACCTGACTTGTTAGGTTGTTCACACACGGAAAATAGAATAACATCTTTTTTCAAAAGAGACAGTTACTCAGTTTTTTTTTTACCGTGTTAAGCTGATAAAAAGTACCTATTCTACATAGGGTGGATTTCACCAATAAAACTTAACCCGATCAGCACATAAACTACGTTTGAAAGCTGTCAGGTCATCATTTTCTATGGAATTTTGACACTGACAGGTCTTGAACGCGTTTTAGATGCGCTGAACGTGTTCAGTTTAATTGCTGAAATCAGCACTTATTAAGTCCTGTAGCCACTCATGTTCAACGAGAACATGAGTGGCTACAGGACTTAACAAGTTGGTAAGTTTCTAACCGAGCAAATAAGCAAAATCATTCAGTGGAATGGAATCAGCAATGGTATGGCTAGGAAAGAAGTTAATAGGGATGATGACTAATACTGAAAATGTTTGAAAAAATAATGTAATTTCAAAGACAGCATGGCATAGTAGTAATGAGATAATCGAAATAAACTGTTAATTCGATGTAAATATGAAGAAGCTACACGTATTGAAAGTGTTTGGAGGGTATTATGCCCGTCCATGTCGCGTGGTTCTGACACTGTATTGAAACTGTTTGAAAAAATCATGTAATTTCAAAGAAGGCATACTTAGTAGTAAAGAGATAATCGAAATAAACTGATAAGTCGATGTAAATATGAAGAAAGTTAAAATACGAAATTTAAAAAAAAACGAAATGTTAGTTCGAAATTCCAAATTCACGCATTGAAAGTGTTTGGAGGGCATTATGCCCGTTCTTGTCGCGTGGTTCTGACAATGTATAGCGCTAGTACAAAGTTACATAGTCGTGACGTCACTTCTACGATAGTGCTGTCCTTGTCTAACGCTTATATTAAAACGTTTGTAATTTGGTTTTTTTTTTTAAGCTATTACACTTTTCATGACCTTCTTTGCTCTAGTTGGAAACAAAAATTTTTTTTGAGTAAAAAAAAAGAAAGTTGTCATCATTCCTATTCGAAAACGACGGCGGCTTAAGTGAGTGAGTGAGGTAATAAACTAGCATCTGCTCGCGGCTTCGCCCCGTAGATGTCAGAAATTATGGCACGGGAACGTGCTACCGGGACAAAGATTAGCCTCTGCCCTTCCCCATGATGCCACCTATCTCCTTGCCAAATTATATCGAAATCCGTTCAGTGGCTTAGCCGTGAAAAGTTAATATACAGACAGAGTTACTTTAGAATTTATAACATTACTAGCCGTTGCCCCCGACTTCATCTGCAAGCCAGGATGACAAGTAACCTATGTCCTTACCCAGGCCATTGTCAATATGCCAAATCAGTTCAGCTGTTTTGACGTAATAGCGTAACAAACAAACAGTTACTTTCGCATTTTTTTCACGCATAAACAATTTACTAACCAAATCGTGTTCTTACATTTCCTTATAACTTTAGTACAAAATAAATTATTCCTAAAATTATAGTAACAAAGGAAACATAATTTTAATATTTTAATTTGTGGACTCCACACTAGGTCGAGCCTGTCTCGTGGAGTCCTTGAGAGTTTTAAACAATTTGAAATTTCAGGGTCGTCTAATTGTAAATGTATATATTACTAATTGTTTTGATAATTTTACGTAAAACAAAAAAAAAATTAAGACATGAAAAATTATTTGTTAGGATGTTTAATCAGGGTGTTTGGTGCATCGTGTGTCAAATTGAAATGGTCGACTGAAGGGGTCATCTGCTAGCCTTTCAGACCCCTTAACCCCCCTCATGCCCTGTGGATGTTTTTATCGACTTTTTATTGTTTTACTAAAAAAAGACCAAAATTTTACATTCAAATAGAAATTAAAAAAGAAATATAAGGCGTAGACTCTGAATTTTGATTTTATATCGATGTGAATTGTTTAGGAGTACTTTTAAATACAAAATTAGTGACATTAGCCACCTTTTTTTTTAATTCACTCGCAATGGTAAAACTTAAATTAAAGCTGTACATGTTACAGCTGTTTATATGGGTACAAAAAAAAAAAACTAAAAGCGACCGGGATCTTCCAACTCCCTCATTAATTATGCAATCTATCCTCTTGCTAATGATGTCCCACATGCCATAACAATATTTTAACACCTTTGTGAATTCGCTAGAATTGTGAATCGAGTCACCTAAGGCTAATATCCAAATTATGATTTAAAAAAATATTTTTGCTTAAATGATACCTGACAAACCTATAAATCTGTTATCTCATTCTTATAAGGTAAAATCTGTCTCGTATCTTTATTTTTTCGTGGGATTTACTTGTAATAAAAAAAACGAAATTGCATTTTTAACATTTATTACATAATTGTTGCAAATCCTGCTCAAATTGTTGGCCTCTGTTGCGAATGCAGGGCCGACATCTGTTTCGTATTTCGACAGTTGTTGTACGAAGTCTTATTTCCTCCTTAATGGCATTGAATGGGGCGCTTCGATGCGTTGTACTAGTACCTCCCTAGTTGGAACCTCCGTGGCGTAAACCAGCTCTTTGGCACGTCCCCAGACATAAAAAGTCTAACGGAGTTAGATCTGGGGTACGTCACTAATTCGGGCAGGTCATTTTGTACGAATTCAAGGTAGTCTTCGCCATTGAGATTATCGGGCAGGTAATGCGGTCCAATTACCTGATTCCCAATCACTCCTGCCCAAACGTTTACACTAAACCTTCTTTGAAAAAAATTCTGTCTTTTAACGTGGGTTTTCCGTTTTCGTTGTCTAGTGGTGCAAATTGTGTAAATTATTTTTAAAAAATCAGGATCATCCACATCCGTGTGTAAAAGAAATCGACAAAAAGCCACTCGTCAGTCAAAGTCGCCACCCTCAAGACCTGCAACAAACAAAAAACTCTTTTAAATTTCTCTTGGGCTGTAAGTAATTGCACAAGAAAGGACCCACTGTACGTGCTAACAGATTCACCATTTGGAAGTAACGCCATTCCATACCCATTACCTGCTCAACAAAGGCGTCAAACAAAGCGTGTACGGGTTTAAAGTTAGTTTAAAATTATGTACCTTGCACCGGAGTGTAGTGGAATGGATGCTTATCGTTTTGACGAAGGACTTTCCACACTTTCCATATTGAAAGTGTATCTTTCAATATGGAAAGTGTGGAAAGTGTATCTTTCAATATGGAAAGTGTGATGCCACATTTCTAATGCTTCTTGTCTTCCTAAAAAAGTACCAATTTTCTCTCGTCCACTTCAACATTATGTCGCACAATATGGCCAATTGGTTCATTAAAAGTGACACTGCAGTCTCGCGTATGCGTCGGTATGTGTCTTGGAAGACTCTGCGGCCAGGTAATCGTCTACTAGGAAAGCGTTCCTGGTAAAGTCGTTGCGCTGCACGAGCGACACCATTGGGGGCTCCGTAAGCCATCATGAAGTCCGCATATTCTTCGTTAGAGAATGTCGCCATTGCAATAACAAAAAACTCAGCAAAGTTTAACAAAAACAACAAAAGTTTAAAAAAACGTAACAAGAACCAACAAAACTCAACGATAAAAAAGTAACAAAATGAAAGAATCGCGGAGTACGGTGAACTAGCACACACGTTAAGTAGCAGAGGCAGTGATGTCTCGACAAAAAAAATTATGGATCGGCGGGAGTGAGTGATTTGTTCAAACCGATTTAAGGTATGCAAGAAAGAAATAGAAGATAGATTTTACTGCGCAAGAGTGAAAGAAACCAAATTTTACCTCTTTCTCAAACAGTCACGCAACAGAAAAAAAACATTACAATTTGGAATGTAGTCTTATGTGACTTGATTCACAATTCTAGCGAATTCACAAAGTTGTTAAAAGATTTTTATGGCATGTGGCACATCATTAGCAAGAGGATAGACTGCATAATTAATGAGGGAGTTGGAAGATCCCGGTCGCTTTTAGTTTTTTTTTGTACCCATATAAACAGCTGTAACATGTACAGCTTTAATTTAAGTTTTACCATTGCGAGTGAATTTAAAAAAAAGGTGACTAATGTCACTAATTTTGTATTCAAAAGTACTCCTAAACAATACACATCGAAATAAAATCAAAATTCAGAGTCTACGCCTTATATTTTTTTATTAAATTTGTATTTGATTGTAAAATTTGGGTGTTTTTTTAGTAAAACAATAAAAAATTCCATACAAAAAATCCACAGGGCATGAGGGGTGTTAAGGGGTCTGAAGGGCTAGCAGATGATCCCTTCAGTCGACCATTTCAATTTGGCACACGATGCACCAAACACCCTGTATATATAAAAATATATATATTTTATGTAGTATTTAATGTATATATATATATAGTATGGATAAAAGGCTGGAATACCCTCTCCCTCTATATCGTCAGAACACTAGTTCGCCACACTTGGCGGATGCAGTGGTGATTGCTGATTCCATCTCATCTTGTATGAAAGAAATAAATCAGGCTGGAGGGTAATGATGAGATGGAAACAGCAATCCCCAATGCTTCAGCCTCGTGTGGTGAATCGGTGGTCCTGACAATATCCCAGCCTTTATTTGTAGTTATCTGGCGGAGGAGCAATCGAAGTTTTTATGAGAGATGCTTAAAAAAATAAATCAATAGAAATAATTATTTTTAGACTTTCTGATTAAAGCATAGTACCTACTTATCTACGTATGCTCTTATACTCGTGCTGAAATTCTAATTATATCTTGCTAGTGATAATATTGTTTACTATCCTCGTGTTTTCGCTAAGTTTAGATAAATATTGCGTTATTATTTTTAGCGCTCATTTAGCACGTTATCGACCAATTATATTATATCGACATAGAAAGATATTGTTAATTACCAATTTCCTTGTTCAAAATTGTTACCTAATTAGGTAGGACTTCGCATAAAATAATCTAGGATTAACAGAAGACCTTAATCTTCGTCTTATCAATTTTTAAATGCGAAGGGATTTATTCATATCTACTTCATAGAAAATGTAAAGCCAAGCTAAGCTAGGCATAAGCCTCCAAGTTCACACACACATAACATCACGCCTGTAATCCCAGAAGGGTTAGGCAGAGTTGTACCTATAGTACAGGTACACCCACATTTCGCCAATTATGCTTAAGTCCCATGTAATAGGGGGCGAGCCTCCAATTTCGTCCCACGTAAACCCATGGTGTTCCCTGCTTCCTGTAGTTACATGTCTCGAAGTTCAAAACAACACTTCTATAGACTTAAAAGTAGTTAAAGCTAAGTGCGTTGACATCTATATAAAATCCTAAGTGCAAAGTCAACTTATTTATATTATACGTATCTACTAACACATTTCTGCGAGACCACCCGCGTAAACCCTAGCTACATCTCGGATAACCTGCTGATCAACTTCTTTACTGCAATAACAGTACAAAACGAGAAGAAGGTAGGTAAATCTACATATACTTGGGTATCAACTCATAAAGGCTCCTGCAAACATTCGCGTCGCGTGTGGCACCTGCTGTAAAGAGTCTTAAAGTATCGTGCACACTGGCGCGACGCCACAGCGTGTCGTGTCGCGCGACGAGCGGTGCCTTTGTGTCGCGCCCTTGTATTGTTTAAATGCCAAGGATTTCGGTCCGCAAACAACAACACAACGCGTCCGCAATTTACCGGCTATTGACGTCTCTGAAACGTTCTAATATATGTACGAGTATATAGAAAGTAAGTTGGTGTGTTTTCCTAGAGAGTGTTTTGACACCGTATTGTCTAGCCCCGATGCCATCACTTCCATGACAGCCTGTCACTACAGCCGTTATGGGCGGCCACCGCTTTTCTAGGAAACTATAGCTTTTGTCCACGTTCGCACGGACGTAAAAATATCGCGGCGGAATCTTGTCGCGCACTGGATCTTCAACTCTCTGCTTAGCGCCGAGAGTTTAAAATCCAACAGTGTGTTTTCTCGACGCGCTGTTGACGCGTCGCGATGTATGTTGCTGTTGGATTCTCAATGCTCGGTTTAACACAGAGAGTTGAAAATCCATTGCGCGAAAAAACCTCGCCGCGATTTTTGTAGGTCTTCTTAAATTATAAAACGGTCTCGTCAAGCACAAAACAATAGTATGTTACTCATTATTACAATTTTAATACATTTAAGGCCATTTAGTGATCTTAGAATAAATCATATTAAAACTTCAACTAAGTACCTATGCAGCTAACATCACATCACGCCTTGTATCCCCGAAGGGTTGGGCAGAGGTGTACCTATAGTACACCCACATTTCGCCAGTTATTTTTTTAAGTCCCATGTAATAGGGGGCGAGCCTAGTGCCATCAACCGGGCACAATCCAGACTTCGGGCTGCTACTGAGAAATTCCAGATAGAAAAACCCAATAACAAGTTGCCCGACCTGGGAATCGAACCCAGGACCTCATGCTCAGCAGTAGCGATTGCGACCACTAGACCAACGAGGCACTTAGTAATATTAATATTTCTATGTACCTACTTACTTATTTGTAATTATTGCGCGTTCATTTTTTGTTTGACAACGAAGTTAATTAAATTCAGTTTTTTGTTGTTTACAACAAGTTTCCTCATTGGTTTAAGAAGAAAAAAATCATCTGCGTAAAGACTTTCATCTCGCGAAAAGTAAATATAACGTCACTGATGCGCAAATGGATTCAAGTACACAGTTCGCATTTAAAGCGTTAAATGTCAAACAGAGGCGTGTGGAAAAATCTAGAGACTAGTTTTGCAAAACGGAGGGAGGGGTTTTTATTTTGTAACTTAATAAGTCAAAGCATTTAAGATTTGAATTAAGCACATATAAGGCACATTTGAACGTCAACATTTACATCTGGTCGCGCCCCTTCCAGGGTGCAGTGGTAGCCCAGTGGTATCGGCCCCGACTTACGAGTTCAAACCCAGGCAGCCAATTTAATTTGTGTGGATACTTAATGTTATCACCACTGCTCTCAAAAAGGGGAAGGAAAACATCGTGATGAAACCGGCGTGTCCTAGAACCAAAAACTCGAAGACATATGACATCCACCAACCCGCACTGGGCCCGCTTGGGGTTACGGCCCACTCCCTCTCCCTGTCTGGGAGTGAGGAGGCCTGCGTCCTGTGTTCCAGTAGTGGGAATATTATAGGCTGATTATTCATGATTATGCCCCTTCCAAAACGTAGTTTCGTTTGGAGAAGAATGGGCAAGACCGTTACATAAAAGAATAACTAGAGTTACTCTGAAAGTTGAGACGAGAGTTTCTGTTTTCTTTTAGTGTTTTTCCTTTTATACATCACGCTTGTAATCTCCGAAGGGTTAGGCAGGGGTGTAAGCACCTTTAGTGCCGATGTACTAAAATGCAAAATGTCAGTACATTTCGCCAGTTTTGTTTATGGGTACTACAGGACATAAACGCAAGTTTTATAATGCCTCAAAGTACCCAAAAGCGCCCATTTTTTGTCTTCTTAGTTTGGCACAACTGTTTTCCATTTTGGCGCGGAGTTTGAGTTGCAAAGTCGATCAAAAGTTAAAGTCATGCTGACTGTTTTCTTTGACTATAGCGGTGTTGTGCACTCGGAATTCTTGCTGGAAGGTCAAACGGTAAATAAAGAATATTATTTGAACGTTATTTTGCGTTTATAGAGAGCAAATTCGACGAATAAGGCCAGATTTGTGAATAGAAAATTCTTAGATTATGCTTCACGATAATGCGCCTTCGCATAAAGCAAATCTAAACAAATAGTATCGAGCAAGCACTTTATTAACCAGATATGTCTCCAGCCGACTTCTTTCTTTTCCTAAACTCAAATTACCACTTCGTGGCATCCGTTTTCATTCGGTAGAAGACATAAAGGAGAATTCGCGGCGAGAACTGAACTCAATTCCGGAAAAAGCGTATGAAAAATATTTTGATGTATGGATTATTCGTTGGCGTAAGACAGTGTATCGTTTCTGAAGGAGCATCCTTTGAAGGATATAAAATAAATTTGGATGAATAACTAAAATTTTGTGTAGATATTGATTGATCTTTTCCCGGTACTTTCTTGACAGAGTAGTATTTATGAGCCACTGCTAGTTAGATAGTGAAAATGACGATGATACTTCTAAAAAAAGCTTTTAACTATTACAAAACATTCAATTATTCTGATTTTTCGTCACATTATTCTACAAGCAACCTAATAACGAAATTACTTTTTTTATTTTTTTCGTCCAATCAATAGATGTTTTGTAAATAGAAAATTGCTTCATGTTTAGGGTTCCGTACCTCGAAAGGAAAAAACGGAACCCTTATAGGATAACTTTGTTGTCTGTCCGTCCGTCCGTCTGTCTGTCAAGACCCTTTTTCTCAGAAACGCGTGAAGGTATCAAAATTCAAATGGAATTTTGATAAGTGGAAAGTGGAAAATGGAAGTGGAATTTATATCAAATACTCAGGTCTACTGTCCCTTGGAGCTGTGAAAAAATCAAACTTCTAAGCCAACGCAATCAAAAGATACAGTCGTTTATGCCGCAAATTTTCGACACTCGAAAGGGAATCAAAACCTACAGGGTACTTCCCGTGAACTCAGAATCTTGAAATTTGGTACGAAGCAACGTTATAGCACAGATAAAAGAAAAATTGCGAAAACCGTAAGTTTTTACCGTAATTTTAACAATATTTTTAATAATTTTAAACTTACTACTCCTTTCCTCATGAACGCGTGTGAACTTTAACTTATAGGTATACCTACAGGTTTATACGGAACCCTCGGTGCGCGAGTCCGACTCGCACTTGGCCGGTTTTTTGCAATAAATTAAGTACTAGCTCTGTGTCTTGGCGCTTCTCTTTCTTTTGTATACAGTCTGACAGTGACCGCGCTTCAGCTCTTGTCAGCCTCTTAAGTCCCATGTACTGGGGGCAAGCGTATTGCCATCAACCAGGCACAAATCCAGACTCCGAGCTGCTACGGAGAAATTCCTGATGTAAAAACCCAATAGCCCTTTGCTCGACGGGCTCGACCTGGGAATCGAATCCAGGACCTCATGCTCGGCAGTAGCACTTGCGATCATTAGACCAACGTGACAGTCCAGTCTTTTGGGCGCCCGCAATCCGCTCGTCGCGCGATAGGCGGTGCCTTTGTGTCGCGCTGTGGCGTCGCGCCAGTGTTCTCGAGACTTCAATAAAGAGAATATCATTCTTTGTCTTAAATAAAAGTAGTTTATTTGTCTCATTCAATGGATACACTTTCTTGCATCACATAGCGGACCGCCAAGTCAGAGGCGATTGTAGCTACAATAAATGATTAACTTAACATAAATGATTGCGCAAATAATGATGCAAATCATTCCAAGATGTTATAACCCGCTAGGTTATCTTATAACCGCTTCAACTTGTTAACCTAATCCTGCGTAAACTTGATTTCTTTGAGCTCTTTATCGGTCGACAAACTAGATACACGACACGACCATAGACGGATACCAATAATTATAGAAACGGTCACTGGCCATAAAACAAGAATAAGGCATAACATTGCATCACGCCTGTAATCCCAGAAGGGTTAGGCAGAGGTGTACCTACATTACACCCACATTTCGCCAGTTATGCTTAAGTCCCATGAAAAAGGGGGCGAGCCTATTGCCATCAACCGGGCACAAATCCAGACTCAGGGGCTGCTACTGAGCAATTCCAGATTGAAAAACCAAATAGGAACCCAGGACCTCATTCTTAATTGTAGCTCTTGCGGCCACTATGACTAGACCAACGATGCAAAAGAAGAATAGTCTTCCAATTGCAGACAACAGGGCGAAAGCTTACCAGAAACGAGCATTGGTATTGCCCTGGCTAAGTAGAACCACAAAAAGAAATGAATCGCGAGTACTGTTATCCCATGAGATTATTTCGATCGATCTTCGATCATTAAAATATGGTAGGGAAGTAGGTACAGTACACTGCCCTGTCTTAAAAATTCAACCTGTATAAACCTATCTAACCACGCGATGGGATGTCTGGGAGTCTTTTTTTTGGGTGGAAATCATCAAATGTCTTCTCCCGCTCTGGGTGGAGCGGGAGGGCGTGTCAGACTTTTACTGACTAAAACCCGCCCGGGTTCCTTCAGTTGCCTGTGCCAGGGCCACGGTTTTCTCTTTAGAATAACCCACGACCCTGAGGCGAATGTTTGCGAGTCTAACAATTGACTACGATGGACTTGCAAATAAATGAGTATCCTGGCTTGAAGTACCTAGTAGGTACCCATTATTATTTATTATTTAATAAAGTTTATCAACATCTTCTATACACAATGTATCGTAAGAAAAAATAATGCCTACGCGAGCAAAATGTACTGAACTGCTGACGGATTGCGCACTTGTTAAAAATGTACCCTGTTAGTATATGCTAATGTTTATACTATTATATAGATAAAGAAAATAAATAATCTATTTTAAATTAATGTGACGATTATTAATATTGAATGTATGTATGGAAAAAAATAATCAATAATAAACTAGCATTTAAAGCATGCCATTGGACATAAATATTATATTAAATGTATTGATTTTCGATAATGTTTTGCATGTCAAATCTATGACTATGTATTACGCAACTTAATAGCTAACTTTAAGACCAACACTGTACCAATACCTATTGCAAATAAATTATTACTATTATGATTAATGGGATGTAGTCTACTCTCTTTTCTATGACTTGAGTTTTAATGATAATTCGGGGTGATGAGCCAAACTCAAAAACGCATTTAGATATCTATTCAAAATGGGGTAAAACAACCAGTTATTCCTGTTAACTTCAAGACAGCCTCCAAAACGGATCCAAATGTTGCTAGGGAGAATAAAACGGAAAACAAAATTCCTGATACCGAAATACAAGATAACATTCCTGTCCACTGCTGTCAAACATAATTTACGGTTTTAGTTTTCAAATGGCGCAATCATTTTGATACAATAAAATAAAATCGTGTAATAGTGTCATATTAACATGAAATAAAATTATCATTAACTATTCGGTTAAATACCTTGAGCTGTTTAACTGGTTCCAGGTGCCAGGTGGGTGGGTACTATGTTAAATGTTAGATTTATTGGCCGCATTCCGAGTAAGACCATAATCGCTGACAGCTCTCACATCGATAATTAGCGTTCCGATTTAGATATCACGATTATGACAGCTGACAATTCGCTCACAGTGATATTTTTAAAGAGCATGGTAGGCGTTATCGCAAGATGGCGCATGTCATGACGTCATCTATGACGATTCACGGGACATCGTTATCGCGCTCACGCTAACTCGGAACGGGTGTAAGCGCGCTCAAATCGATTACATCCCAATTCGGAAACCAGCCATTGTGTACCTAACCAATTGATCTCGAATTTCGAACCTCAACCTCAACATAAATGGTTAAATAAATAAATTTACTCTGGGACTAACCCTGAAATAACGAAAACAAAAACAGCTATTCCCTAATTTTTTTCGAGTTATGCGAAAAACAGCTGATTTTTGGCTAGATTTCATTGTTGTTCCCGTAGAGTAACGTATTTATAATCATGACAATGACCCCTTAACAGGTTGACAAGAGCTAAAGCGCGGTCACTGTCAGACTGCATAGAAAAGAAAGAGAAGCGCGTTGACACAACACTGGTAATTTATTGCAAATAATGAAGCAATTTTCTATTTACAAAAAATCTACTGATTGGATAATGAAACAGACACTTTTACGTTAAATTGTTGCTTGTAGAATAATCTGACAAAAAATCTGAATGATAGCTTGTAAATTATTATGGTTTTTAATCGTTAAAATATTTTATATGAGGTATCTTCGTGTTTTTTTTCTATCGCATCTAGTTAGTTTTATTATGTTTTCAACACATCAATTAACTAGCATATATCTTGAAGAATTTCATATATTTTTCTGATTTTGTTTACTGCAGTGGATCATATACTTTGTATATGATTAGGATTTTAGGATTATGAAGAGGCATTATATAACTTGCGTTTAGGTCCTGTAGTCCCCTGGGGTTTTCAGTTATTTAAATTACACATTGTGTAGTTTGGGTAGTACGTCTTACTTAAAATCATTTAGGTAATTATCGCCAAGTTAGAAGGTGAAAAAGCCTTAAAAAAAAATGAACCACAAACAAAACAAAGCGCGATCGTCACAATCCATTTCATGTTTTTGCACAATGGCATAATATGCAGTAAGGAAGTGTTAAATACTAAAGTAAATAACAACGTTTATTAAGCTTATAGTTATTGCGTTTCTTCGCGACCATGTCGTGAACTCGCGATAATTATAGTAATTAGTTAAAATGTGTATGTAATTCAATTACTCCCTTTCAATCAATTAAGGGAGCAATTAAGATATAGGTGGGTATAGTTATCATTCAAATTAAAAAGTCTACAATGAAAAAGTGACCTTCTAGTTTTAAATAGAGCATAATATATAACACCTCCAATTATAAATCTCGGTTAACATGAAAATTAGTACTGAAAACAATAATCAAGCAATTTGAAGTAATCTTACTGATTGACAAAGAAATCACCGTCTAGTATCTAAATATTTTTCCTAACATATAAATATCTGAAAGCAGGTTGCAAGCTGTTTGGGAAATCGAAATCCTTCCCGGATGAATGGATGCCTGAAAAGCAAAGGCCTAAAAAAAGAAAACTCTTACTGTTTCAGCACAGATAATATGTCTACATGTTTCAGTAATAGTTTCAGTGTTTTCGTACTAACCAGTTTTCAAAATGTCTTGCGTACGACGCTCTTTTAATCGTGACATCTTACAAGATGACATTAAAACTTTAGCGTTAGAATCTCACAATATCTAAACAAAGGTATCGACGACGTGACGCGGCGACGTACGCACGCGTAGGGACGTCATTTTACGCGTCGCGTCCGCTTTGCCACATAAAGAGCGATCAAAAGCTCTCCAAACGATGCAACCACAATGCAACGATGTGAGGAAAATTTCCATGACTCGAGTGTTCATTTTTACGACATGCAGGCCGCTTCTACCAGTACCAAGTATCCAGTATATCTTGGCCTTTAGTGACAGCGCTACTTGCGAAGACAAATCTAAACAGGGCATCGTATATTTGATAGCTTCAATGAAGTTTCCACATTTCGCCACCTGTCAAGATATGCTGGACGGGTACAGAATAGTGTGGATGTTTATGAAAATAAATAGGTACACAATGAAAGAACATTGTATAGGTATAGGTATATTAGCTCTCTGAACTTCAATAAACAATACTAATGACATAAATACTATATAATAATAAAATAGTTTACTAGGCAGAATTTACGGTTCGACAGAGCAATCTAAAGATTTGCTGGTTATGATAGTCAACTAGACATTTACGTTTTTGTATTTAGAAAGAAACGTAGCTATTTTTAGAGCCGGGAGAATCCAAATAACGCGTGATTTATCTGGTACACACCCATATCTAATTCGGGATCTACTTTCCAAGAAAATGATGTAAACATCCAATAGGCACTTCAAACCGGTTCTCTTGACTGTTTTTTGTAGATGTCACGTTCTTTTGACGATTCACCTTTTGAAATTACAAGTTTAAATACTGTTCATAGAACTAGTTATGTTGCACGGATTTCCGCGAAATCAGAGATAAAAGCTTGTGATTACGTCGATTCAGAGTTTCAGACATAGGTATTATAATTGGCATTTTTGCTTATTAAGGACGAATAGCCTTTATTAACATACAAAAAGCTTTTATACATTCAAACACAATGTTATTACGTAAATACTACGAAACTTCAGTAAATGTGTACAAAATTAACAGAGAAACGTTTATTTTTAGATGGCTACCACAAAAACATTATAGAGCAAGCTATTCTAAATACCACCATATTTATTACGAAATGTTAACTTTTTGATTAATGGATGTCAGCAACACATGAGCTTGCATTAGGATTAAATTTTAAAGGGATTCCATAACTGATGATGGTCTCTTTTTGAAAGCCAGAATTTAGCAAAGTAAGAATTTTTATCACAGAGTACGTTGTTCAATTCATTTGTGTGCTTTCTGAGTATTTTGGACAATAATGACATCGGTAAAGGAAAACATCGTGAGGGAACTTGGATTTGTTGTCAATGTTAGTCTGAACTCACCAACCCGTCTTGAGCAAGCGCTTTGATCTTAAAGAGGGACAAAGAAAAATGGGCTGATAATAAATGTACATGGTAACTTGTTGGCTTCAGATGGAATTGTTGCTAATAATAACAGAATTAGGTACTGAATAGCTTCCAACATGCAACCTGTCAATGATTAGAACATTAGACCTTATTATCCGTTAGATATTATTTATAATAGCAAACAGTATTTTTCTATCAGCATGTAGAATAGAAACGTAAGAAACGGAAGACAAAATGACAGGTTGTAGAAAGAATTCTACGCCGCGATGACAAAATTCAAGAAAAAAATGACATTTTGTTATGAAAGTGATTTGTCTTTCTTTTCTTCTCTTCGTAGAGATGCCTCGTAATGTTAGACGAACAAGTAGGTAGGTGTTTTATATTTCACTAAAGAAAACATACCTATTCCTATTTTATATTTTTATAGAATATTAACGCAATCATTCTCAAAAGAATAGGCACTAAAATATGCAGTAAAGCAAAACTATAAACTGACGAATGATGCTATAACAATAACAAAACACATTAAAAACATTGCGAAAATATTAAAATATGGAAAACTTCAACAACACAATAATATTTACATACAATGGAAGTTGTCAAAACCAAATCCACTAAATATGCGAAGCTATTTATTTATAGAAAACTAACTGTTTCCATAGAATAAAATTCATTTGATTTCAGTTCATTTCAATTGTGTTTTAGATGATAAGAATTGAGAACGCAAATAGTCATAGACTAGCTAGACAACACTGCTTCTTTTCCTTACCCATTGCCAAAACCAAATCAGATACCATTTTTTTTTTTGGCTGGGAAATTATCAAATGACTGAGCGGACTTTTACTGACTAAAACCCACCCGTGTTCCTTCAGTTGCCTGTGCCAGGGCCACGGTATCTCTTTCGAACAACCCAGACATCGGTCCTATCGGACTCCGTCACATAGTTACCGGACGGCGAGCAGCCCATTACTCGCCGTCCGCGAGCCCGCGCCTTCGGTGGCCGGGAATCTGCTGGCTAATCCCGACGCCCAGGGTGTCTCCTGCGGCGACTAGGGGCGTGACCAGACCTCCACCAAAATCTATTTCACCTGACACCTCGGTGATTGATGTATGTTGGTGTGTACCTTCAATCTGCCCAGTCTTTTCAGCTTCCAGTGTAACCAGATGAATACCTGGAGTGACTGCCCGTCTGATCCCCAGTTACTACGTAAAACCATACCACTTGGTAAGACTGGTTGTCAGACTTTTGGGCTTGTGACTACCCGTAGATAACGACTGTCAACTCGAAAGATCTACAATTGGCAGCCGGGACCAACGGTTTAACGTGCTTTCCGAGGCACAGAAGGGTCGCGGTAAGTAATGGACGGTGACACATCCACAAACCGACGGCAGCAACTAACATTCGATCGACCCGTGCCCCCAAAGTATGTTGGTATGCACTCGTAAACGATAATACGCTGCTGCTTATCCTTAAACATAATCCCTGAACAAATTGGCTTCCATAACCATGTGCTCGATTTTCTTATCATCGATCTATCGTTCAGCCTTCCTTTCTTTAGACCTAATTATGGTCTAAAATAGATGGGTAAGTGTAGGACGTTTAGACAGGCAATTTATTATTTACGCTCGAGTGAATCGGGACAATATCCCACGCGGTCAGCTCTGAGGTCATGTGTGGGCGTGAACCCTTAGAACTATGTCGTGTTGTGTACTTTCATAATGTACGAGTATTGTTTGCCTTTATTTAAATCTAAGTTGTTGTGGTCAGTTCATTTATTCGTATCGTATTCGTGAACATGTGCTTTTTAAAAAAGAGCTTTGTTATTATAATCGTGGAGATGTAGAATACCTGTACCTTTTCTTGGTCAAATAGTCTATTTCCAGGCATGACAAAACAAAGAAGTTGAATGACGCACTGAAAATGCCTGGAAGAGCTATTGGGCCATGAAAGATCTAATGAAGGGCGATCTTCAACTGTCACTCAAGAAAAGACTCATCAACATATGTATTCTTCCCATCCTGACGTATGGCTCTCAAACATGATCTTTGACAATTCAGCAACAGTACACGCTCGAGGTTTACCAGAGAGCAATGGAACGGAGTATTCTGAGTATAAAATTTGTGGATTGGCAGCCTAATTACGTAACACATTTTCGTAAACGATTACGACAAATCTGTTGTATTTTGACAGTTCAACAACATTCATGTGCTATTTACATTGTTGAGCAGATTTTTTGAAGCAATGTATAAGCAATCTCTTCTCGGTCCTGGTTAAGAATACAACAATCCGTTACATCACTCAAATAACTGATGTCACTTGGAAAGCTGCCACGCTTAAATGGAATGGGGCTGGACAGATCAGCCGCATGTTAGAAGACCAATGAGCCAAGCCTATGACCCGGTAGGTAACACTTAATGGCAAACGACATCGCAGCAGGCCAAGACGGGATGGCGGGATGAGCTGGACTCCTTTGATAAAGATTGGTCCTTAGCAGCTCCGGAAGGCCTAACCCGCAGTGGGACAGAAATGGCTAATAAAAATAATAAAATGAAATAAATAAAACAAGTTCGGAGAAGAAGTTTAGTAGCCCTACTTACTTCGTTGTTTTATCAATCAAATCAAACAAGTAACTCAGCCTATCGCAGTCCACTGCTGGGAAAAGCTTTTCCCAAGCCTGTCGCACCCAGTCTGTCCCAGCCACCTTTTTGATTTAGCTATGGGGGCGTCCCACGCTACGCTTGCGACTTGTTTGTTTGTCTTTATTTTCTGTAAATTGCTCTGACATATGACATACATTTATTTATTAAGAAATAAGAAATTCATAGTACTGTTAACAGTGGCGTCAATCAGCTAGGTGTTGATATCGACAATCCGCGAGGATTATGCACAGTTGCTAATTATTAAAATATTAAGCTCTAACTGTGCCTTCTGCTTCGCCCGGTTTCTTAACTTGACAAGACATCGAGGTTTGTTTAGAGTATTTAAATTTATTATACAATATAACTTCCGGAATAAATTCACAAAATTATTGTGAGAATCGCATCGTAGCAAAATTCTCTGAGTTGTTTAGAAGATCGAGCGGTCACACTGCCATGCACACGAAAAGCGAGTTAGTTTATAATATGTAGGTGTATAGATAAGGACATAGGAGATCTAACGAGAAAGCAACAACATATAAGAACTTCTTTCTACTAAGTACTTTTATCCACTGGCTGTGGTAAGTCCATATCTCTCGATCCACAACACTAGGTACCCACTTGGTTCCTACGTAGACAGATTTATCTTGCTTACTTTCCTTTATGTACCAACTTAGCATCTAGCCTTCACTTTCACGAAGTTGAAATACGTTTCTTGTCATCATGATTTCGCGAAACCTTTCCCCATAGAACTCCTAACTCCTCGAATTGGCGTAACTTCTGAACCTTTAATACTTCAAACTTGGTAACATTTTTAACCCGAATGTGGCCAAGCAAAAGCAAGAGGGTTATGATTTTGACCGGTATGTATCTTCATTTATTCCCTCATAACTTCTAAACTGTTTACGTATCATAATTGGACACATGAGGTAATGCTGGAAGCGTCTTGATCGTCCGTGCGCGCGTGGTTATAGGCTGTATGACGTCACATTAAATGAACATGGCGCTATCTAGAGGTCGCAAAGCCATGAACTAAATATTAAAGATTTGTGTCTGAAATATTTTCTTGTTTCGTACTTTTCACAACGTGATTTTCCAGTAGTCGGGTTTAGTTTTTTAACTTACTTTTTGTTGCAAGTTATGGTACTGTATGTGTACCTAAATGCATGAATATACCTGTACTTAATTTTCATGTTAACATAGAAAGGCATTACGCTTTCATGTTCGCCTCGGGGGTTTTCCATCTAGGCCAGCCGAATCGAAATACTCGTATGTTGTTACCTACATATGTCATTCACTCTATTTTGACGGATTATCGATATTATAAATAATCTCCCTAATCGCAACCATTATGTTTGTTAATGCTGCTATAATTCGCTTAGTTTATTGTCACGAGGATTTGCAATAACATTAGCGGTTGTAGGTAGGTGCAGATGACATTTAAATTAAAAGGTTATTTAAAGGTGCATTGCGTTCAGTGCATATGTACCTGGAAGTACCTCTGTGTACATACGTAGCACGTTGCAGACTAGGGGTACGCCATGACATGGCCGTTCTTACTTCGTACAACTTCCAAGTGACAAGCTCTAGGCCAGTGCCAACTGGTGGTATGTTCGCACAGAAGGACTATTTTTGGTAAAATATCTTCAATAACCACAAACCTTTCATTTTATATCCAATGATACTTTTAATTAATTTAAACATAAACATACATTTACATGTCACAAAAGTACACAGATACAGAACCCTATTTGCGTAATACACGATCAATCAGAATCTGAATCGTTTTGAAACAGATTGGTAATCCATTGCTTCATAAGTTTAATAAAAAAAATCTGTTCAACAATGTAAGTAACGCGATTAATGTTCTGGAACTGTCAAAACACATAATCGTTTACGAAAATGTGTTACGCAATTAGGCTGCAGGTTGACACTTAATTTAAGCGTGCTAAAAGTCTGATACAAAATAAATGATCAATGACCCCCATGATAGGAAAAACCTGTGTTCCAAGGGTCATCCATCCGTTCAATATGAATGTTATGATAGTTACTTAGAAATTAGTAATGTGTACTTTTGTACAAACAAAGTTCACACAATTAAGACCAGTTTGAGCTGCAATTTCAATGTTTGTTTAAATGCCTTTTTCAAACGTAGTACTTAGTAATTCTGAAATCAACATAATGGCCACCCATATAAAGATGATATTTGTGGAAGTGGAAATAACCGCAATTAGAAACAAGGATTTAATTATGGAATGGAATGAACATTCTATCAGCGACAACCACCACAGCGGTAACCACGGGCGATATCGATGGAAATGAAAAAATGTATGGGAATGACATAAGTTACCGAAAAGCTTAGATCAGTCCCGTTGAAACTCGTCGTAGGAAAACAAAACGCTTTGCAAGCGATTGCCACTTTGTCCTCAGTCGTGTCTCTCTGGCCTTACGAATACGGTTGGTTATAATCACCTACGACTTTATTTCGCAGAGGAAACGTTAAGCGACGATCACAAGATACCTAAATTGCGACATTTTCATCATCTTAGCCATTGCCGGCAGCGTTGCCAGGAACTGCCAATGATAATATCTACTAAACGTGCAGTTAACTCGCGCGTCGGTGATAAAGCTTTGACCTTGAGCTGGTCCAGCGTGGTACGAAGTTAAAATTGAATGCGAGGCCAGCTTATACTATTGATTTCACTGACATGCGGTCAACTGTACGGCTGTATCTGTCTTAAAGAACTAAAGGCTGAAGAGTTTGTTCGTTTGTTTGAACCCGCTATTTTCTGGAACTGTCGGATTTGAAAAATTATTTTTGCATTTGATAGCCCAAGTCTTGTGGAAGGCTACAGGCTATTTCACATCACGCTAGGACCCTAAGGAGCCGAGCGAAATAAATATGCGAAAACGAAGTTCTGGTACGGGGGAACAATAACATTTCACGCGGACGACGTCGCGGGCGGAAGCTAGTCATCAAATATAACTAAGACATTTATTGTTACTAGGTACCCAATATAAAGCCAATTTACAAGAATAAAGCGAGTAATAAAATTACAATTGTATAGAATAATCAGGTGTTTTATATATGCCATAATATAGTGTAAGTGCATTAGGTTCATGGCTGCACGTGGAAGAGTTATCAAGAAACAATTACAGTAAACAGTTCAAAGTAAAGTGCCAATTGCACCAATGAAACTGAACGCGATTAGCACATCTAAAACGCATTCTAGAGCTGTCAGTGTCAATATTCCACAGAAAATAATGACACTTGTCAGTGTCACGCGATCAGAACATAAAAGGTTTATGAGCGACAGCTCATAGTTCAGTTTCATTGGCGAAATTCACCCAAAATATCAAAAGTGTTTGTAGTGATGGGTAGGTAGGTACTCTGAAAATATACACCTGCACCCTAACTGTTTTTCACACTATCAATGATTTTGCTGATCCACTGTTTCATATGTTCGGAAAGTCTGCTCAACAACGTATTTTCATATTTTTATTTATTTGCGTTCCACAAATTAAAAAGATGTTAACAATAGGCTTAGCCATAGCTTAGCCATAGTAGACCCTGTCAGGGCACAGCTAAATTACAGATTTATAAAAATTAAATGATACAATAAAACTGAATTATACATTAATTTCAAAAAGTCAATAGCGCAAAGAATGTTGTTAAACTGACAAATGAAAGCCTGTTAGTGTCTTACAATTATGAGAATTTGAAAATCAGAACTTGTCAGATTATACTTTTAACAGTGAAAGCCCGCGAAATCCCTATCTTCTTTGCAAAAAAAACGTAAGAAGTTTTAAATTTTGCGGACTACTACTACTTATTAATGTTATTCATCACTAACACTTTTAACTATTCTTGTTGTTTCGTTTAAATTTTATTTATGAGTATGCTCTTTGATATTTTTTTTGTGTTAATAAAGAGGTCAAACAAAGTGTCGAATAAACAGGGGAAGGGCGCTGATGGCTGAAATATAGATATTTTATACATAATTCAGACACAGAGATGACTAATATTGATCGAAGACCACACTAAGTCAAAAGTCATTTATTCATTTGTTTAACATAGGTACAATAAAATGGTATGAAAAGAAAATAAAGAGTGCGCTATGTTATGCCAGAGGGCGTGTACAAATGATTGTAAAAAAGGTGAAGTGATCCAGCCAGCCAAGTCTCAATGATAAAATAATAAAAATAAAATCTGGACAGAAAACAATTAGAAAAAAACGACACGTTTCAGAATATAAATTAAATAATAATAAATAGCATTTTTTTTTTTGGGATGCGTTTGCTTTGACTCTAGTCTAGGTCAGAGGTGACAGATACAAAGTCTACGATGGAATGAGCTTACCCAGAAGAAGCCTGTTCACTCTAACTTTGAAGAGATTCGGGTTGAATGCCTTCGGGTACACAGAAAGGGATCAATAAAATAGAAAAACAAAATTATAAAATGAAAAGACTAATTAAATTGTTGCAGTTTTATGGCGCAAATACTGTGGTAGCATTGAATCCTGTCAGCAAGCTAACAGGGTAAGGAAATTACTGGCGCAACAGCATACACTGGGCCTGCTACCCTCCGGAAACCCGACAACACACTCTCTTCCTCGCTAGAAGAAACTTGTCGCATCCTAATTGAAACTCACTTCCCTGGATGTTTCTTCGCGCAGGTAATCAACTGGCAAGAGGTAATTCAAACACCATAATGATTGGCTTTACGCCAGCAGGGTGATCACGTTGGTGAAACTCCAATGGGCCATCCGGTGCTTGCATTCTTTTAAGGCAGCTGGTCCTGACGGAGAATTCCCCGCCTTACTACAGTGGGGTGACACCGGAGTCGCAATAAGACTGGTGCCTTTAATGCGAGCGTGCCTGGCCTTTATATACGTTCCTAAAGGATGGAGGGAAGTGAAACTGACCTTCTTTCTACTAAAGACGCTGGAACGGCTGTGTGAAACCATACCGCTTCACGGTAGCGAACATGCATACAGCTCGGGTAAGTCAACCGAATCCGCTCTTCACCTGGTAGTCAGCCAGATAAAGGAAGCGATTCATCAAAAAGGCACCTGCCTGGGCACTTTCATAGACATCGAAGGAGCTTTCGACTAAAAAAACTAACATCTCCAGCATCAGCAGCGCCCTCTCCAGATATGGAGTAGAACAGGTACTAACGGACTGGATTACAAACATGCTAAACAAACGAGTGGTTCGCCTCGAGGATGAGCAGCAACTGTCCATGATAGCCAGAGGATGCTCTCAGGGAAGGGGTACTGTCCCCCCTTCTATGGAATCTGGTGATTAACGACCTCATCACAAAACTCAACGCCAGCCACTATTATAGAATAAGGTATGCTGACGACCTCGCAATCCTGTTTTCGGGGAAGGTGACGGGTACGATCTGCAATATCACTAAGCAAGCGCTACTTATAGTAGAAAATTAGTGCAGGGAATTTGACCTATCAGTGAACCCCATTAAAACTGAACTAGTCATGTTTACCCAAAAACGAGCAACAGTTTTGCTCATTAGGTCAAGTAACTGCGGTTCATTCTAGACAGTAAGTTAAACTGGAGTAGTCATTTGGACAACATACTAAACAGGGCCTGCATAACCTTCTGGCAGTGCAGGAAAATGATAGGTAAGAAGTGGGGACTATCCCCTAAAATTATCCTATTGCTGTACACCACAGTGATCCGCCCCATGATCACCTATGGGGCCGCGGTCTGGTGGCCCCGAACCAAGCTGGCTACAGCCTCAAACAAACTACAACGCATGCAACGACTAGCCTGCTTGGCGGTTACATTCTGCATGAGGACCACTCTAACTGCAGCAGTTGAAGCCATGCTGGAACTGCCACAGCTCCACCTGTTCATACAAAAGGAAGTGACACTGGCGGCAGTACGTCTTAAAGCACTCGATCTCTGGGGTAAGAGTAAGAATCTTCACAGACGACTACAAAACAGGTAATGGCACAGGTGCTGGAGTCTTTTCGGAGGACCTCAGCATACGCATAGCCACACCATTGGGGGTCCATAACACAGTGTGCCATGCCGAATGCATGGGTATTTCTCTGGCTGCTTCGGTCATCATGGCCAGGGAAGTTAAGGACCACTCGATCCGTTTACTCTCAGACAGCAGGGCTGTTCTGCAAGCGCTGAATAGCGACACAGTTGAATCTGGGCTAATATACGAGTGTCACCAGTGCCTTAATCAGGTGGGTAGCCTCAATAACATAACCATTCAATGGATCAAGGGACACAGCGGTTCGCTGGGCAACGATGCAGCCGATCAACTTGCCAGAAGAGGGTCGAGTGAGGCACCAGTGGGACCTGAACCCATCTTGCCACTGCCCTTCGGGTACTTACGAACTCTGTTAAGGACGCACCAGGGAACAACATCACAAACTATGATTGGAAGAAGGTGAGTGGAGGCAGGCTAGGGAAGCATACCCAATTTTTTTTTTTTTAAAGCCCCACACTAGGAATTACTCCTGTATCCGTGGGTGCGTTCACAAACATGAAAACTCACATACACAAGTCACCCAGACCCGGAACAACTATTTGTAGGTCATACAAATATTTGTTCCGTGCGGGAATCGAACCCGCACGGAACTATTGATGGCCGCCTCACAAAAGAGGTTCTCCGACTAACCAAACAACAGCTGCGTTAAAACTGCCGTAACTATTTACGGCAGCTTTAACTGGCCACGGGTCATTTAATAAACACCTCTTGGTCATAGCAGTCACAGACAGTCTGCTGTACAGGGCCTGCATGGAGGAGAACGAGACAGCAGCTCATGTGCTTCTAAACTGCCCGGTGGTCACCACATACAGGGCAAAGTACTTCGGTAACCCAGGTACCCTACCCGAGGCTGTCAGTAACACCAAGGCGTTGCTGGCCTTCCTCGAGGAGCTGGGGTGGATCGAATGATCGATTTTCCCACCGTACGCAAAAAACGCGCATTGTCGTAGAGTTGCAGACACCAGCCCGTATTACCGTATTACCTAAGTTAAGTGAGGGTTTCGCCGAATGATATATAACTAAAATAAAAGATATAAAATCAAAATAAACGAAGCAAGGTGCTTTAATAGCCTTTTAAAAATTGGAAGAGATTTTGATTCACTTTCTGTAGTTAATTAGTTATACATATGTACGAGTATATGTAGTTATACATACCTACCTATTACCGGCAAGCGCAATCAGACAGTCATCCATGTTTGTCTATGCATAAACGATCAAATATTTAAATTTCAAATAAGAAATCAGTATAATTATGTATGAGCAGCACCTTTGCCATACAGTCTGGTTATACATAGAGTTCAGGGTCTTAACATTTGCACGTGGCAGCGTATACTAATGATACCTTTGCGTTTCATTTTAATTTTTATTTACTGCTGTTTGTCTGGTTAGTAAAGTCAGTAATTCATATAACTGTCAAAGAATTACAGTTGTGAATTGAATAGGTACGAGAAAACGGTACGGTTTCATCCCATGTGTAACGTAACGTTTAGCCGACTGGCTAAACGTGGTTACAAGTTATTATAATTTTTAGATTATAAAATACAAAATTACATAGAAAAAGAAAAACTGTCAGACGACAATGTTAGATACAAAATGTCACAACATTCAATAAAAGGAAAATAATACGAGATCACATGAAATGAGATAAATGGATGTGGAAAATAGACAGAGGCAGCTAAAGGTTTGCTTTTCAGCAGTACAACAATTATCAGATAAACAAATGTAAGTTAAATGAATGTCATAAGATTTTCGTAAAGACTTTATTACCTACTGAATCATAGAAAGAATTGTCGTGCACAACAGCTCCTCAGCTGTTAAATATATAAATAGATAATAAGATGTGTTTTTGGTGTAACAAAATACCACACATGTGAGGTTGACTGCAAGCATCACGTGTTTGACGTCACAGACGACACCCGCACATTGCATTTATCGAGTGCATGCATACTTAACAAAGCAACGTTACCTATTGCGCGTCGTGATTTAATTGTATATGGCTCTGATCTGATTATTTTCTTTATTAATTTACCTGAGTTACCATACAAGTAGGTACCTATACCTACCTGAGTGCTTGTCACCCTTCTAGTTTTTTAAATAATGCTGTTCATAGTTGGTGGCTAGCTGTTATAACTCAAGTCGAGCGCACTTAAACATATATAAAGTTTCAACTCAACTGGTCAGAGTTGAGTTGAGGCCACGACCGTACTGAACAATCATAGACAGAATGCTATTGCTGATATTATTTGGATGACATCATCATAAAACTGCAACAGGCCAATGGTTAAAAGGTCCGAGCGAATGGTCGTGAATTCGATCTCCAACCGTTGCTTTATTGAACGAAGAGATATAAAATCAAGTTTGGCGGCCATCTTATCAACAGCTGAGCGCATTCCTAGCATACCTATAGTCAAATAATTTCACAGCATTTACACAATCGAGCAAAAATAATGAGTAAACGGATCTAAAAACCGATTTTTGCAACAATAACGTTTATTGCTCACATAAAAATAAGATGAAAATCTGAATAAGTAGGTAATTTTATTCAAAATCATGTGTAGGCAGTAGGACAAAAAAAATACTTATAAAAAATCATTAACTCAAATTGTTTATACAATTAACAATCTGCGCAGGAATTAACGCGGGCTGGAATAAACAGATTAGCAAACGATGCGTTAAATTGGCAAAGTTCAACTTTAGAAATTCTAAATTCACTCACTGATCTAAGACAACACGCAGCCTAATAAACAACTGAGCCTTGAAGCTTGTAATTTTCACAAGGGTTTCGTATAGGTGTAACGAAAGTAAGCAAAAAGAAAGGATTTTTAAAATAATTCTTATAATCAAAACCATCCACAGCTCGACTTGACCCACTTCTGGGCATTGGCATCTCTTCTTGTCCCAATCTGAAATCTTACGTCTGCCAACAAACTGCTTTGCAGTTTGGCAGAGGTAATTTAACTTGTAAAAATGTAATTCTGTGAACAAACACTTTTTTTTTTTTACTCATACCAAGAGAAAATAAAGTTACTAATACCTCCCTATTACTTGAGTCAAACTGCTGCGACCATAGATATATTCTATGGTTAGCTGGTCGAAGGCCTCTTCTCTTGTCAAAATCTCAATTCTTCCCCTAAATGAGGGAAATTGGAAACAAAACTTTGGATAGAAGTTCGTAATATTGCCGATGAGCAATCCCATCCAGGTACAAGGCGTGTAAATGTAGAAGAAGCCTAAAAAACTGGTGTGTCGGTCATGAATAGTATAGCATAGGCATACTTAGGTGAAAAAGTGTTATAACTTTGTTTACATGTACAAAAAAATAGGAGCCACGTTCGACAACAAATTGCTTTGCAGTTTGGCAGAGGTAATTCTGTGAATATACAATAATACCTTGACCCAGTTGACACAAAGAGCTGCGACCATAGATATAGGTATTTCCTATAACTCTCCCACGCTTGGTTCTTTCAGTACGTAAACAACCAAAACTTAGCGTGCCCCCCAATACTTTAGGATGAAAAAGTATGATAACGACCGGTATCAGTGGCTATCTTTATGCTATCAGTCGACGGAATTACTAAATAAGAATATTGTAAAAAAAAATATGAACAATTTTCCCTATCACTATCAAAATTCGCGAAAATTATCATTAATATTTTTATGTAGGTACCTTGTAGGTATCGTGTTTAGCCGCATTTCTGAAAACGTGATGATAATACAGTGTTACACGTTCACGTCGTTTCGCGTTTATTTACACGTTTTTGGCAATCTATTATATTTCTCTGACCAAGATAATGTCCCGACTTTGTTTAAAGAGACTGTGACAACACACAATAACAAACTGAGAGGAGTTTGTTTCGGTTTTTCTTCTCAGTAGTCATCCGAATATCCGACAAATAAAGAAAGAGGTAAAGAAAGAAAGAAATTTAAATTAGCTGCATTATTTTTATGAAATGCATGTAATAAAATACCTAATATACTAAACCTATATATACAAACCTAAAAATAAATATTTAAATACATATATAATTATACACCCAATTAAATATTTATAATAATTTAAATTAATATTAAACTGCTACTTGGCCCTCTTCCTCTCTCCTAATTTCTGCTGTGCCCGACAGGATCCATATTGATCTTTTATTTAGTTTACCATCTATGTAATACATATGGAATGCAATAAAGTATTGAGTATTGAAATAAAATGCTTTTATTTGTACGAGTATTAGGTATATTTATTTATACCTACTTAGGTTTAAAATATATTTATTACTGACTTGTTTGACTTGACCTGAAGTGTTTTTTTACTAATTTACATAAATTAATATAGTTAATCATTATTTATCTGCAAAGGGTGTTTCACACACACCTCTACAAGACCTTAGCTTGTGGCTCATCATTGACATTTTAGGGGTTGCTACGTACGCGGGGCAGGATGGTGGAGGACTGGGCTCTGGAGACAGGCTTGGTCGTCCTAAACCGGGGTTCTGTCCCAACGTGTGTGCGGATGCGGGGTGAATCTGTGGTGGACATTTCGTTCGCCAGCCCCGCGCTGTCGCCGCACGTCATGGACTGCCGCGTCATGGAGGGGGTGGAGACCTATTCCGACCATCGGTACATCCGGTTCGACGTCTCCGCCCAGACCTCGAGCGCGCCGGTCCGACAGCCCCGAGTGGTCCGCGATGGGCGCTGAAGCAGCTGGACCGGGAGCTCCTCCTGGAAGCCTCGATAGTGCAGGCCTGGGTGTCACCACCGGACAGGCCTGAACACGTTAACGACGAGGCGGAGTGGTTTCGGCAGGCCATGTCCGAAATATGTGACGTGGCAATGCCCCGGGTCCACCCTGGACGTGCTTGGCGCCAGGTGTGCTGGTGGTCCGCGGAGCTGACGGCTTTGCGCGTGGCGTGCGTGGCTGCGCGACACCTGTACACCAGGCACCACAGGCTCCGTATCCGCCCTCGCCCTGCGGACTCTCCGTCCGCTTACCGGCCCATCGTGCTGCTCGACGAGGTGGGCAAGCTCTTTGAAAGAGTAATTGCAAACCGCCTCGTCGGGCGGCTGGTACGGGTGGGGTCAGATTTGGCGGAGAGTCAGTTTGGTTTCCGCAGGGGGCGCTCTACGGTGGACGCCATCATGCGCGTGCGAGCCCTCACGACGGGGGATGCTGTTGCCCGGGGTGGGGTCGTCTTGGCGGTGTCTCTAGACATCGCCAATGCCTTCAACACCCTGCCCTGGAGTTGCATCAGGGAGGCATTGCGGTATCACCGGATGCCGACCTACCTCTGCCGCGTGGTCGGGGCCTATTTGACGGAAAGGGCCGTCATTTACCCCGGTCACCGGGGAGAGTGGAACCGGCGAGAGATGTCGTGCGGTGTCCCACAGGGATCGGTCCTGGGGCCGCTTCTGTGGGATATCGGTTACGACTGGGTGCTGCGCGCCGACCTCCCGAATGTCGTCAGCGTGGTGTGCTACGCTGACGACACGCTGGTCCTGGCACAGGGGAGGTCGCACCAGGAGGCGGCCGAACAAGCGACACTCGGGGTTGCGACAATCGTCAAGAGAATCCGGGAGTTGGGACTCGAAGTGGCCCTGCACAAGTCCGAGGCCATGTGTTTTCATGGTCCTCGGAACGCGCCACTGTCGGGTTCCCAGATAACGGTGGGAGGGGTTCACATCGGCGTCGAGTCGACGATGAAGTACCTGGGACTCGTCCTCGACAGCCGGTGGAACTTCGTGGAGCATTTCCGACGTTTGGCTCCCAGACTGGAGCGGGCTGGGGCTGCCTTGAGGCGGCTCCTGCCCAATCTAGGGGGTCCAAACGCCTCCTGCCGGAGGCTCTACGCGAGAGTCGTGCGGTCCATGGCCCTTTACGGGGCACCGGCGTGAGCGCGTTCTTTGAGGCGCCGACCGGCCCGCCGGTTGAACGCTTGCCAAAGGGTCATGGCCGTCCGGCTGGTCCGGGGATACCGCACGGTCTCCTGCGAGGCGGCGAGCCTCCTTGCCGGATTGCCGCCATGGGATCTGGAGGCAAAAGCCCTCGCGCACGTATGGGAGTGGCGCCAGGAGGCAAAACGCCGGGTGTAACTCCGTCTGTACTGTTGTTGTTAACTGTTGTTAACTGTCGCAACCCAGTGCTGGGCACGCCACAATAGCGGCGGTAAGTCCCCTCTTTGAGGAGTGGTTGGAGAGGCGCCACGGCGTCCTCACGTTCCGCCTGACACAGGTCCTCACCGGACACGGTTGTTTCGGGAGGTTCCTGTTTCGCATAAGGCGGGATGAAACGCCCGGGTGTCACCATTGTGTGGATCGCCCGGAGGACACGGTGGAGCATACGGTGGAGGTATGCCCAGCTTGGGCGGAGCACCGCAGTGTCCTCGCGGAGGCGATTGGCGGCGGCGATCTCTCGCGTCCAGCCCTGGTCCAGGCCATGGTACGGAGCGAGAGGGAATGGAAAGCCGTCACCTCCTTCTGCGAAGCAGTAATGCTCGCGAAGGAGGAGGCGGAGCGCGTGAGGGAGCCTTGCGCCCTCACGCCCCCATTAGCCGCCGCAGGAGACGCCCTGGGCGTCGGGAGTCGCCCTGGGCGTCCGACGCCTCAGGGTCGCGGGTAATTCTAAAGAGAAAACCGTGGCGGCTCCTGCCCACTCAGAGCGGGAGAAGTCATTTGATGATTTCCCACCCAAAAAAAAAAAAAAGGAGTTGCTACGTTCGTCTACGAATCTCGTAGCGTCGTAGACTCGTAGTTTAATTATAGGTACTTAAAGACTCGTAGACTAATATTATTTCCATACAAACGCTCGTAGGTGATTACGGCGTAATTTAACAAATTTTCCTCCATAGATATAAAAACACATGATTTCTTCTGTTTACCCACTTACAACTTATTTTTTGTTAACTAACAGTAAATACGTCTGAAAATCTGCTTTTTGTCACAAAAATATTTATAGAAACCTTACACATGTCGCTAATGGAGATTCTAATTGACAAAAAAATAACAAAAACACGTATTTCCTGCAGCAAGTTTTGTTAAATCTCTGCTCGCTAATTTTCTTGCGATGTTTATCGCGTTCTCACTCTGGCTTTTTTTTTCAAACGTTGGATGAAACAACAAGCTTTTCCATCATGCTCGCGTTGACGATATATGGACCGGGAAGGGCCTCTCCTAAGTCATAGGACAGGGAGGATCCTTCGGCGCCATGGGATCTGGATGCAAAACACCGGGGTGACACTCAATTTGTCGCTCCCGCGACAAATCACAGAGGACATGGCGACGTGGAGGGTGCAGTTGTCGCAACCCAGTGCTGGGCACGCCATAATAGCGGTGATAAGTCCCCTCTTTGAGGAGTGGTAGAAGAGGCGCCACGGCGTCCTCACCTTCCGCCTGACACAGGTCCTCACCGAACACGGTTGTTTCGGGTGGTTCCTGTTTTTAAAGGCGGGAGGAAACACCCGGGTGCCACCATTGTGTGGATCGCCCGAAGGACACCGTGGAGCATACGGAGGAGGTCTGCCAAGCTTGGGCGGAAAACCACCGTGTTATGGTATGGAGCGGGAGTGAATGGAAGCCGTCACCTCCTTCTGCGAAGCAGTAATGATCGCGAAGGAGGCGGCGGAGCGCGTGAGAGAGAGGTAAATCTTGTGCGCTCACGCCCCTAGTCGCCGCAGAAGACTCCTGGGCGTCGGGAATCACCAGCAGATTCCCTGCCACCGTAGGCGCGGGCTTGTGGACGACGAACAATGGGTAGCTCGCCGTCCGATAAGGACCAGGCCCGGGTCGACGGCGCGTTGTTTTCCACGCGCGCCTCAAGGAGATGTCAGCACTAATTGACAGGGTGCATTAGGGCCTATACATAGGCGCCAGGGTCGCGGGTTGTTCGAAAGAGATACCGTGGCCCCTGGCACAGGCAACTGATGAAACACGGATAGGTTTTAGTCAGTAAAATCATATTACTACTCCCGCTCCGCACAGAGCGGGAGAAGTAATTTGATGATTTCCCACACAAAATAAAAGGGGATTGATGCCGCGGTATCCTTAATAGTCGTACTAATAAATATACCTTGTCGTGCCGTGCTGCCAGTGGATGCAGGTCGTTATGGATACCAATTTGACATTTAGACACACTTTATGAATATACTACTCTCTGAAGAAAGTACCGGGAAAAGGTCAATAATACACAAAAAAAACATTCGCCTTCAAATTATGCCAATCATCAAAACATTTTTTTAACGTTTTTCCGGAATTGAGTTCAGTTCTTGCCGCGAATTCACCTTTATGTCTTCTACCGAATGAAAACGGCTGCCACGTGGTAATTTGAGTTTAGGAAAAATAAAGATGTCTGCTGGAGACATATCTGGTGAATAAGGTGCTTGCTCGATGGTATTTGTTGAGTTTTGGTCAAAAAATCGTTAACAATGGTGGCCTTGTGCCAAGGCGCCTTATCGTGATGCAAAATCCAAGAATTTTCTTTCCACAAATCCTTTTCGTCGAATTTGCTCTCTGAAACGCCGCATAACGCTCAAATAATATTCTTTATTTACCGTTTGACAACACCGCGGTAGTCAAAGAAAACAGTCAACATGACTTTGACTTTTGATCGACTTTGGCGTGGTTTTTTCGGTTTCGGTTCAGTTGGAAGGCGCCACTCCGAAGCTTGTTGACTAGTTTGCATATCAAACTCATAAACCCACGTCTCGTCACCAGTAACAATGCGTTTCATCAATGTTGGGTCGGAATTGACTCGTTCTAGCATGTCCTCAGCGACTCTTAAGCGATTGAGTATTTGAAAAAATAAAACATGTATTTTGGGACTAGCCGAGCAGCAACATGTTTCATGTCCAAGTGATTATTTAAATGGTATGGATCGACTCGTGAGACACAGAAACTGCAGCGGCTATCTCTCTCAAACTTGAATTAGGATTTTCAGTCACCATTTCCTTCACTTTTGCAGAGTTTGGCAAATCTTCCATCACATCTCGACCGCTTTTGAACGCTTTGTACCACTCATAAGTACGTACGTGTTTTTGCAAAATTTGAGACAATTTCTTTGTTCGATTTTTTTTCATTATGAAATTCGCAACACACACTAGATATGATCTAACTAAAAATGCACTGTATTCCAACTATCAGATGCAACTCAAACTCCGCGCCAAAATGGAAAACAGTTGTGCCAATCTAACAAAAATAAAACAAAAAAGAAATTTAGAACCATAAACAAATCATCCATTCCCAATTTTTTTGACAGTCCAATTCCAATTCGTAAGTCCAAAAAGTAAGTCCAATTTTTTTTTAAATAAAATAAGTAACCAATAAAGCCAAATGTCAGTAGAGGCCATTATAAATTTTACACGTTTATAATCTTTTTGTTATTTGTTTAAGATTAATTTATAGTTAGAACATATAAGTTCTTATTTTATACTTTATACATTTATTGCGAAAACAAATTATTTATGTGACTTTCTTTTTACTGTTAGATTCGTGCGGCTTAATCCATTTCTCAATGCGTGAATTTCTGTCGAAAGTACACAACCCGTTATTATAGGTACCTGCGCAGGTTAGTTTTCAATTCTTAAAAATATATCCGATAATAACTGAACATACACTTTTCCAATGAGTCGGAAAAGTGACTGCTCTGTGAAGATAAAATTATAGTAATTCTAATTCCGTTTTATATCAAGTTTTAAAGATAACATCTCAAACATTTAGTACCTAGGTGCAGTTAATCGGACATCAGTGCTGACAATATAACATTGACAGTGCCTTTATGTCGAAGCAGAAAGGGCGAATATCGTAGTGCAACTGTTTCCAGGTTGAATGTACCTACAGCTTACAAAGTAAAATGACACATAATTTAATCTCTTACGCCACATTGTAATAAAACGATAAGGTATCTAAACGATCCACGTATCTATAATTCATATCGATACAATATAGGAAATTAATCACCGCAAAGGTATTTGAATCTATTTGCACATGATTTTTAAGAAGCGTGCCGCACAATGCATTTAGAATAGTAGATATTATTTTATGTTCTGAGATAAGGCTCCCTCAAACAAGCGCGACGCCACAGCGCGACACAAAGGCAGCGCTCGTCGTGCTACACGCGGTGCCTTTGTTTCGCGTTGTGGCGTCGCGCTAGTGTGTACGATACTATAAACGTTCGTGTTATTAAAGGTTTAAGTACGTGTACATTTAGTATACGTCTATTGCATAATTATGAGTAGGTACGTGTTAGACAACTGCATTGGTTGCTAGTGGAATCAAGGGCGAATTTATTTTTAATAAAAGTATTAATAATAAAATCGCCCTTGAACAAAGAATTAATTGTTATTAAAGAATAACAATCAATTCTTTTTATAAGAGTAACCGTGGAGTTTCTTGTCGGCTTTTCTCCATAGGAAGCGACCAATTGGAACCGAGCACCTAGCTTCTGAGGTTTCTTATGCGTCCATTTATGTATAGGTGAAATAAAATATTTTGATTTGATTTGACTGAAAATAGCACCGCTCCCGCACACACGACAGAGAAGTTGTGTAAAAATGGCTTTGTCATAACATATGTATATATATATTATACGATGCAGAAATTGAGTTTTGAGTTAAGGATTTTTTTATTTAGCCATTTATTTATTTAAGTTGTAATGCAAAGACCACTTGGGTTCTTAAACTGCTTCTTGGGTTGAAATTGGGCACCACACACATAAAATGACAATAGATCGCAATGCCTGTCATTTTGACAGTTCACCCACGTTCATTGCGATATTTAGGTTGTTGAGCAGACGAGGTTTTCAAACATAAGAAGCAATGAATTAGCAATATCCTTCAAAACTCTCGGATTGTGGTTAATAGTGTGTTACGCAATTAGGGTGCAGGTCTGAAATCAGGTCGAGTCAAGCTTATCTTTGCAGAGCAATCTATTCACGTGATAAGGTAAGTTAATTTAGTGTCAATTTAGATAATAAATGTTCAAAAGTAGCAATGTTAATCGGCGAAATGTGATGGTACCATGGCTGAACCTCTGTCTAACTTCTCGAGGAAACATTAGGTGTGAAGTTATGTGCTTATTTAAGTTAATCTACTTTTGTTGCGGACTGCCTGCTGACTGCGGACTGCCTCGTTGGTCTAGTGGTTGCAATCGCTACTGCTGAGCATGAGGTCCTGGGTTCGATTCCCAGGTTGGGCAACGTGTTATTGGGTTTTTCTATCTAGAATTTCTCAGTAGCAGCCCGGAGCATGGATTTGTGCCCGGTTTATGACAATAGGCTCGCCCCCTATTACATGGGACTTAAACATAACTGGCGAAATGTGGGTGTACAGGTACACCTCTGCACAACCCTTCGGGAAAACAAGGCGTGATGTTGTGTTATGTTTTGTTATGTTGCGGACCGTAATTATTCACCCCTGATCTCGCAACAACTGAAATTATCGCATTGTTTTAAAACCGTTTCGTAATTCCATATTTAGTGATGTAATAACATACTAGCTACGATTACACTTCCGATTGAATTGGGAGATAGTGTGTGTCTGTGTTATCTCACTTGAGTTTTAATTAGAAATCCGTTACTATGGTGCTCGCAGATGTGATAATAGTTAGGTATTTACTTAGGGCCAAACCCAATAACCTAGGACACATCGCTACTGATGATATACAATACAATTCTATCGATCCCTGTCAAACAAATAGCTGTCAACACATTACAGGGCCGCATTCTTTGCCTATATTGGGACGTTTAAACCAGAGGTTGATAGGTTTTTCTAGCTTCAGTACGCCAAAATTGGAGGTAGTTACGTTTTTGTCGTTATACCGTAACGTTCCTATATCTCCATTCATGTGGGGACGTGTGAAACTGCGACCTTATTACTTATTAACTTAGTAGGTATCTCGTGATAAAAATAAATAAATGCTTCAAGTATTGAACAGTAAGTACCTCCCAAGTACGTATATATTTGTATTATTCTGGGTTGTTTTATGACCTTTAGGTACATCAAATCATACCATCAATGCAACTAAGAATAAGTACCTACCAACTGTAGAATCCTGTTCATTCCGAATCTAATGGCTTATTATCACACCAAGTCTCTCGTGCAGGCACTGCTGTACTCCTAACCTTTTCCCGCCATCCGTTGTAACTGACAGTTGACATTAGTGGCAGCTACCTCACTACTTGAGATAGGGGGACAGATAGTGTTTAGGTACATACAATACAACATCAAAGAAGGCTTATTTTTCTTTTGTCCAACCAAAAACCTACCATATTACTTTGCTTTAATGATCCTAAATAAATAAAATCAAAATGTCGGGTATCGTAGTAGTAGTATATCACGATATTCTTTCCTCCTGCTGGATTTCCTCAGGCTGGTTAACTGTGTTTCAGGGTTGAAGGCATTGACATTGCTCACAGCTCGACCGGTTATCTTGAAAGAATCGCTTGATATTACTTATCAGGCCCTATAAATATCCACTTACACGCTATTTCAGACTTTATTTAGCTAGCGAAAGGGTATAAGCCTGTTAGTTTTAGCATTCATGACTCAAAGTTATCAGTAGCGGTTTTGCTTTGGTAACAAGCGTTGTTGATTTATTTTTGTATTACAAAATATTTAACAGAAGGAAAAATAATTCGAAATAATAATTACGTATTGGGAATTGTTATCGACTTCGAATAAAGCTAATTACTCGTGTACATCGTTATCAATTAGGTAAAACAACTGCAGGACATCATAAAATTATTTTGGGACTACGTTGATAACACACACTGTACAGTCACGCTACTTAAAGCTGATAGAGTATTTATTACAAAATTGAGTTAAAGAACAATTAATTACAAACTAAACTGATTACTTAAGTAATATGTCATCAAAAGCCCATTTAGCCTAATGGCCTTCTGGCCCAGATAGCGTTAAAGCAAAGAAAGATTCATTGTAAAAACTAGTTCATGACCTAATTACAATTGATTTCTTTTCCTGTTGCTAAAAATAATTCGATTGTTAACGTACTTACTACGCATAGGCGCGGACGCGGGCGCCATGTTTTACGTAACGCACCGCTGACCGACGACCGGCGCACGCGCTACCAAACTTGAATTTTCAGACGAGTTGTACGCCTTGAAGGTTCGCAAAACAAGTGTTTTTGTTATTGTAATTATCAAGGAACATTATTTGGTAGTAACTCAACAGAAAAAGGAAACGAAGTAATGCTGTAGATGTATGCTTGATTTTCATAATTAATGCTTTATTAATAAATTAACACTTTTGTAAGTTTTTGCATGGTATAAAAAAATATTAGGTACTCAGATAATATTATTCAAGAGTCTCGAATTAAAATATTTAAATCATTTCCACTGCCAGCTGAACAATAGCATCGCGCCACATTCCATTGTCGCATTTAATTGTAAAACAATAGTCAATTATTTAAACAGTAACGTAACGAATAATACAAAATACCCGAGGAGTTTACTCATTATCACCATTAAAAGAAACTAGATTCACTATATTTAGTAGCTTCTACATTTAGATCTGTCATTTATAAAAAAAAAGATTCTATTCTACAGTGTTCTAGATAGCCATGAAAACTGCCTAACGAATTATGAACTAATAAACTTTTTTTACTTTTTTGTTTTACTTTGCCTACACATATCGTTTAGTTTGCATATTGGCACTTGTATCAGTGGGCCTAGCACGAACGCACGTGCACGGTGTAACCGTTAGGTAAGTACGTCAACTCGAACGATAAAAAAAACTCCATTGCACAGAATATTCACGTAGTTTTAATATCTATTAATCAATCAATCAATTTTACATAACATAACATCACGCCTGTAATCCTAGAAGGGTTAGGAAGAGGTGTGTACCTACATTACACCCACATTTCGCCAGGTATCCAGGTATCAACCGGGCACAAATACAGACTCCGGGCTGCTTCTGACAAATTCTAGATAGAAACACCCAATAACACTTTGTCCGGCCTGGGAATCGAACAAACGAGGCAGTCAATCAATTTACTACACACTTAATCACACTCCACTGCTGGACATAGGCCTCTCCCATGCTGCGCCACGACACCCTGTCCTCCGCCTTCCGCATGCAGTCTGTCCCAGCCACCGCGGTCGTCAGTCCATCTGACTGGGGGGCGTCCCACGCTGCGCTTGTAGCCGCAACGCGGTCTCCGCTCCAGGACTCGTCTGCTCCACTGGCGATCGGTCCTTCGACAAACATGGCCAGCTCAGTTTGCCGCAGCCCACTGCCATTTCAGTTTGCTTACGCTGCAAGCTATGTCGATTGGTGCCTAATTATATATATGTGATACTAATGTAGCTTCTCGCAAATTTTTAACTAAAATGCTTTATGATTGTTGTATTTTCGATACAAAAATCGTTCGAATTTACGTTAGGTGTACGTCGAGCGTTCGTGCTAGTGCCTCTGAATCAGTCGCGGAGCCACGGTCAAGTGGTTTTGTCAGCGTCCATCTTTGTTACAATTAAATACAATAGCTTCAATGACCATGGCGAATTGCTTCCGCGAATCGCATTGACAATAGTTATACCTCATGTGACTTGATGTGTATAGGTAGTGGTGGACGGGTTAAGTTAGATATAATGGGGTGTTTGACGAGGGAGGTTATGTACAGGGGCGACGAATCGTTGTCAATTTAATTAATCTTTATTACAATCCATAGTGTACATACAGGTGGTGGTATTAATGAAATAGAAACAAATATGGACCCAGTCGGGCACAGCAAAATTTTTATAAGAAGGAGAGAGAAAGAGCGCTTTTATGATTGATTTGTCTCCGCCGTGGCGAGCAATTTGAGTATAGTCCAGCAGCCTAACTGCGTAACACATTTTCGTAAACGATTACGACTAATCTGTTGTAAGTATTTTGACAGTTCAACAACATTCATTGCGTTATTTACATTGTTGAGCAGATTTTTTTATCGAACTTATGAAGCAATGTATTAGCAATCTGTTTCAAAACTATTCAGATTCCTATTGATTGTGTATTACGCATTTAGGGTACAGGATCAGTGCTGGCTGAAGACCTCAAATATGATGAAGACGGCCACTGTGGTGGTTTTAGACAGTTTAGGACAATCCAGTAAAACCTTTCGACTTTCCCTGGCACTGGGTAGCCGTGAGGATTTCCGAAAGGTTCCATTGTGGGTCTTTCAGAGACCTTTTTTGCCAGCGATGTTAAATAATTGATATTTCATAGATCGCATGCAGTTTCAGGGTTCAAAAAGCAGCCATTGCAGTTATGAATGGTCTCATCAGAGTAATCACAATGTAATTTATTTATCATCAAACATCCAAATAACGACTCTCATCAGACTTAATACTGTTCGAGCTCGAGCAAAATAATAAATATCGATACGGTTAACGACAAGCCTGAAATACACACGAGTTACGACCAAACATTCCATTAATTAACTGCTAATGATTAATTAACTATAATTTAATTATAATTATGTTAACAGGTCAAATAAATTATCCTTCACGTGGTTTTCACGTCCAATTAAAGCATAAACATAGACAAAGATGAAAATATTAAGTATATGGCGCAAGATGGTCTCGTTTTTTTACTCGAAAGATCATTCAGCATCGTATGATTACTGCGTGATATTTGTAGCAGCGATAAAACAAAGATAATAATTCGACCTGTCACAGTAATGAGAAGTCGCCATTGACAATTGTACGAGAGGTTAGGAGACAAATAGGAAACAATCTATTTTTATGTTAATCAGACCATTCAGTCCGATAAGATAAAACGATAATACGTACGAAAGTTGGTGTCGCCGAGGGAGGACTGACTGGCGTTAGCTGGCTGTCACAAGCCATAGATCTGATGATTTCTGAATTTCTTCTCGTCAGATCCAGAAACCTTCGCCAGTTGTAATAAGTCTTAATTTTCTATGAAACATTGTTCATACAAAATTAATTAATTTGTTATCAATTTAAATATTTTTCTGCATGGTTGTGACACACACGGGTTAACTGACGGGCACTTTCACTTTTTTTTTCTAATCCGTTCCTCGTAAGTCACCATAAAACCATCACAACAAGTATCATATATATGTACACACCTACCTACTCTTGATCTGTGACAAGTATCATGCTCGATGCCACGTCGCCGTCACATGGATCAAATCGTCAATATCGGTAGAACAAATGTGTCGACGAACACTTAAGCTTGATTACATATGGATTTATTGCTGCGTCTATTGAGTGTTATTGACCTTTGATTTTAAATTTTTTTTTTCTAGCTACCTGTTAAGGAGTTCATTGGTGATCGTTCGTTCAGAGTGTTAGACGACTTATCAGTTGACCACACAATGCCGTGAATGACGAATCCTTTCTCGTTTGATTTGATGTAACTGATCCATTTATACCCGATTAGAGCGTTCTCTAATCGGGTATAAATTAACGAAAATAGAAATTATCTGAGGAAAACTTCAAATTTCGCAAATTAATAAAGCTTCAATCGTCGAGACATTTTAAGAAATGATGAATCTGTTAAATATTGAAGTTTGTTCTTTTTGTTTTAATTAAACATTTTATTTACATAAATGTTGATAACCAAAATGCCTCACAGTATAAAATAAAGTTAATTGCGGAGGTAAATCCCCGTCATCACCAAACGATTCGAATGACGTCGAAATGATGAAATTAAAAAATAATTAACACTAAATTTTGGTTCTATATAAAACCCCAATGTTAATAAGAAAAACGCGATCAAAACAACTGATCTTATAATAGTTTGTTAATCTAGACCCGAAACTGATAGTGATTCATGTGATATTCTATGACTCACTCGATACGATTAAGATAATAAAATCGATACATGAGAATCAAACAATAAGTATAAAGATAGTGCTGTTATCAATTGTGGAAGATAATGGACGCTTTCACAGGTGGTAAATACTCAGTTGAATAGTCGCTTACATTTGATCCTTAGGATGAATGTCATAAAGTAACTAATGTCAGTTCGATACAAGATTATTATGTTTATTTACTAAATGACGTAGTGACTGAATTTTTAAGCTCTTATTAACCAGCGATATCAGGTTGCGGCAAGCACTTTTTTTCTAGCAAATTGTTTTTTGTCTTGACTCAAGTCTCATAAGCTGACAATAAAACAAACAGCAGCAGGCTTAGCACGAGCGCCCTAGAGAAGCGTATTGTCGACGGAAGAGTAGACAAAAATGGCGTTTCTGTGTAGACAGTAGAAAGTTTTCTACTGTCTACACAGAAACGAAACGCAATTGTACAGTAAAAATGGGTAGTTAAACACATCACTAGCAACTAACCCGTTGCTATGGAAAATCACTGTCTATAAAGCAACCTGAGTCTAAGTGTGTCCTCGTGCTCGCGAAAAAGAGATTTCGAGGAGCGTAGAAAGCAATTTCTATTCTACAGTAGAGTAGAAACAGAAAACGCCATGCTAAGCCTGCAGGTAACATATAAAACTACGTCATTAATGCAGTTCGATATTGAAATGTTTATTGCACACTAAACATTTTTAGAGCTATTGTGCTGACTTTTATGCTATGCTTATTCAAATCTTAACTGTTTTGGATATTGCACTGCAGGTGTTGTTATGAATTGTCAACGTTTGCTTTTCATACGTTTATCTTATTGTATGTATATTCAAAAGTGATCCTCGTACCTACAATTATTCGATCATCATTTTTGTCAGGATGAATGGTCAATTACCACCTGAAGGAAACTATCAGTCGTTTATCCAAATCAGCATTTGTTGCAACATCTCATAAACTTTTCCAAGATTAAAGAGAACCTTCGGAAGTTAGTTAAAATATGGTAAAAAGATTTGGACCTTCTATTGGTTTTTAAATAATAATTGGGTCTGAGACCCAATTTCCAGGATTGTAGGGAATATAATGGCAGTACGGCCTTTCCTAATACTTTTTTTACAGTCTCATTTTGTATTACAAAACAAAACAACAAGGAATACAAAATGTTCTTTCTGTATTATATGCGAATCATCGTGACCATACGACACGAGTAGATGTTAAGGATGTCAATAATACAAGATATGCGTATAATATTATATAAATAATACAAGATATGCGTATAATATTATATCCTATCAAATTGACAAGTCATGATGACGGTAAGAAAATTATACAATATATCTAAAACTAAAAAATAGACACACCCACTTACTCATTTTTGACGTTCGAATGAGGAAAACGACTACTTGTGATGTGACGTGGGTATTTAAATCTTTATTTCTTGTGGATATAGTGTCCCCGACTTCTTCAGTGCCACTCCCCATATAAATAAGCCTGCTCACTATGTGTTTGTGATTTTGTAAACATTCAAGTCCAGGTTTACTCACGTTTTCTTTCAGCGTAAGCCACGGAAGATTAACATAAGGTAAGTTCTAAGGTTCTGACCAGTATTTTTTTAATTAACAGTTGAAAATCAGCACTTGAAACCTCCGGATTACGAGACGAGCTCACCTTGTACCCTTGTAGATCCTATACGGCCACTCTGCAGCAACTTCAGTGTTGACATAGGCTTAACAAAGAACTTGGAGCTACACAAAACATCATCACTCCTCTTGGAGCAAATGACAAATTGACCCAAATTGAAACAAATCAAATCGGGCTTTTTCTAACATTGATGACCAAAGTATTGTGCTGTAAATAAAACAATCGTTTATTTTTAACTTAAGTGACCAAAAACTTTCCAGTTCACCCTGTATATGGGTCCGTATGACGTCAAAAGCATTCCTTTATTTTTAAATTATTTTTGTTAGTTCCATTTTTAGAATTTAACGGCCCAAGTTCAGTCAAACGACGTAAAAGCTGCATTATGTTACAAAAAGTGTAAAGTATTAAAAATCCGTGATATTCGTGGAAATGTCAAGAAGATTTTTGTTAATTTTTCAAAAGATTGTAAATTGCGATTCATACGATTTCAAATGTATTGTGTAGACTTTAAACTTGTTCTATGGCAGGTGTCAATGGGGTCCCACTACATCTCAGAATTACAGCCACTAACTACGGTTACGTACGGTACTAGCTACGGTTTGTCGGTTTCCTAAAAGCACGGTGGCCGTCACATAGCGTCCGCAATTTACGTCACTGAAACGTTATTTATAAAAGTAAGTTTGTGTGAATTGTGTGTATTCGCAGAGAGCGTTTTTTGATAGTCAAACTCAACCCCGCTGTCATCATTTTACTTTTTGCTTTCGTCGTTTTTTCTAGGAAGTTCCGTAGTTTCAACCCTGACATTTATTTGTACTTACCTAACTAAAATACTAAAATGCAGAACAAAACATTTCACAAAAATAAAGTCCAGCTAGTTTCATCTACAGTTTTATCAAACGAGGCACACATGGGTCATGCAGTTAGCACGCAAATCTGTATCATAGAACAATGATCTACATTAAATTGTAATGTCGTCAGATGGCATAACAAAAAATACGACCTCGATACAATTCGCGGTTGTTAAAACGCCCGCAAACCATAACGGTCTTTTTTTTTGCTATGAAATCAATCTGCTAGCACCATTGCAAAGCGGCCATTTTGTTTAATTCAAATATTACCGTTGTTTTAGTTTTTTTTATCAGTGGCGTTATGTTCCGACATTCTTGCAATGGCAACTAGAAGAAATAAGTTTTTGCATCAGTAATCTGTATAGAGTATTTCCGCTTTCGCTTTTTTAGTAGGAAGTTATGATAATAATTATCTAACACGTGATGTAAATTGTTTCCTGTTTAACTAAATTCAAACCCACTTATGAAACAAAAAACTTCCGGAAAGTATGTAATTTAAGTCTTAATGGTACCTAAATAGTGTCAGTTTTAAATGAAAAATGCAAGAATTCTTTTTTTTTTGTGTAGCATCTCGTAGTTGACCTTGAGAGGTCGTGACTACTTAACCGGACTATTAAGAATTCCCTCATGATGTTGATCTATTTATATCCAAAACCTATTATGAAAAGTCACGAGAGTCCAGTGACAAATTTGTCACCCAGTTACGCGATTGAATTAGCTGCAGAAAATCATGAAAGTGGAGCGAAAGAGTGATCAGAATATTGTTGATTTTAAACGATTTGAAGTGCCTGTAATAATCAATCTCTAGTAAATAATGCATGATTTGTCACTCTTTTATCTTGTTTTGATACTTTCATTAAATCTTATTGAGGTAGGTTATGCGGGAATCCACCAAATTCGCACTCACACACAATCACATTTTTATTGATGCACAAAGAGTTTAAAAAACAAGGAGGTATGTAGACTGCATAACATAACATAACATCACGCCTTGTTTTCCCCGAAGGGTTGGGCAGAGGTGTACCTATGGTACACCCACATTTCGCCAGTTATGTTTAAGTCCCATGTAATAAATAGGGGGCGAGCCTATTGCCATCAACCGGGCACAAATCCAGACTCCGGGCTGCTACTGAAAAATTCGAGATAGAAAAACCCAATAACATATTGCCCGACCTGGGAATCGAACCCAGGACCTCGTGCTCAGCAGTAGACCGCATAAGTGAATTTTATACATCATTCCGGCCTAAGTATAGATTGTTTTTGTACAAACAATTTACCTATTTTGAAGGAAACTACACAATATAGACTTGTAATGTACCTACATATAGGTAGATACTATTAAAGAAAAGTTGTATACTTTTACTAACATAGTCAATTACTTACACTTTTTTTGTCAGTTTCCGAAAATTGGACAATTATGATAATTTCTAATTAACCTTGAAATCATGTATTTTTTCCCCAAAAATATTGATTAAAAACATAGAGCACTATGCAGATTATGATGAAATAGGTATTATAATTATGGAATCAAATGTGCAAACATGAAATGAAGAATTTTATTACCAACCAAGCCTATTATATTGCACTGACATTGACAGATGATAATTATCGTCGCAGTTGTAAACGTTATCGCCCTTGGCAACACACTCACTGTTACAGGATATGGATGATAATGATAATATTATTAATATTGATAATGTTTCTCTCTCCGAAGCACAGCTTGACGAACAAGAGAACGATCGTGACAATGCATACGATGCATGGGCCCGCATACACCGACGCATTTTCAAAGTTCATTACTCTTTATAGGAGTCTTCCGTTACCCTAGCATAGACCTCTTTTGGACATACGTACTTCTTAACATTATCTAGCTAGTAACACGGAGTGATTTCCTATAATATAATATGTCATTTATTGATCAGTTACCCATTACAGGGGAAATAAACAAAACTAGCAAAGGAGATGTTACAAAAGTTGTTGTTGTAGTTAATTTATATTTATCAATTAATTATATTTATCGCCTTTCAACATGGCGTCATGGTCGATTTAGTAACTCTGTGCTTAAAAACTATGAAAGTCAACCACAGATCGACCATTGAATTGATCATAGTGAGAGAACTGTCAGCTGTCACAACAGTGGTTCTTCAGTCACTTTCGTCACTTTCGACACGTCAAACTCAAAAAATTAACCAAAACGACAGCTTACCGCCATGATTGGATTTGTAGTGTGTTGCAATTACAAGTGTAATTTCTTGTGTTTTACCAGCAAACTGAGAACTGGGCCCAGGCTCCTTACATTTTGGAACATCTCCTTTGGGTGTACTATAAGTACACCTCTGCCTTACCCTTCGGAGAATACCGTCATGATGTTATGATATTGTTTGGTAAACAAAACTATTTATGAGCATATTCATGAGCATTAACGGTTTGTCCGTCTCATTCAAAGATCCTTTAGCTCCAATAACCTTTATTTCATCTTTGTTTACTAACTTCTAACTTTTCGCTAGTTGTTTTTATTCCTAGCCTGTTTTCAATTGTTTACAGTTTTATCTTTATCCGGGGTCATTGCCACAGCTTTACAACAAAACCTAAAGCAAAGATAAAATAAAAATAACTGGAACTATTATGCAACTGGCTTCCGTAATAAACAAATGTAATATAGGAAGTAAGTGCGTTGACGAGCTTGGTGTAGCATTACTGATCATAATTGTGAGTACTAGTGAGTGTGCCTATCATGATTTTGATGATTACTTACATGAGTATTACGATGTGAGCATGGTGTAAGGGCGACTTTTGTTTAAATGGCATCTTGTATTGCATTTGATAGATGCTTTGGAAAAGGAACTAGAAAAATATTTCAATGAAAATAAAGCAGTCTGTCTTATCAGAGATATATAATTAGGCATCAAAGGAAATCAGCATTCATATTTATACTATTTGTATTTTATATATACAACTCATGTTATCACAATATTCCACTAATAAGCTTTAAAACCTAGATAAACAAAACAAATTTCAAAAATTATAGTAGGTTATATAATAGGGTATGCTCTTGAGCCCTTTACATAAAAATAATTAAAAGGAAGGTTATCTCAGAGATAAGCAAAAAGTTAGTAAATAAATACAAAACAAGATCAAATCAGTCTCTTTACACGTGTACTATTATTAAACTTCTAACAATGAAAAAAAAAAACATTAATTCAGTATCAGCTCTACCTACTGTGCACAGAAAACAGAAAAAGCTAGTTGCACTGTCAATGTGATTATTTATTTATAAATAACGTTATTAGACGGCGGCATTGCACGCACCGATCACGCATCCCCATACCTAATTCCGGTCGATAAGTCGAATGAACTTTGTAACACGTTGGACGATAAAAAAAACATAAACAAACGTCTGTGCGCCCGTCTAGTTCGACGTGAACATTCACACGAATGAAGATTTGATAATGCGTCGTAAGCGGCGGCAGTAGGTCATGCTAATGTAAGCGCTATCGTACCTTTGCGCAATAAAAATAATGTTGTTACCAGAACAGCTACTAATAACTCGTGGGCACAGTGGCTTATGATCGACGAAATTATTAGTGACAGTCAATCATTGTTGTCCTCTGGCCTGCTTCTGCATATTTGGGATCGAGTTTGCCACCCTGTATACTGAGTCAATACAGGGTGGCAAACTGCAACTCATTTTCATTCAGCACATGATTCTAGAGAGAGACATTTTCGTCGGTAGTCAAAACAAAAATGCTGTTTCATAGAAAAGTGCGATACTTATTACCTACCTACGCATACAAAATGTTTGGAACAGCTATTTTTCCTGAATAATTACCTCTATGAAAGGAGTATGTAAGGACGTATCAGTAGTGCTATTCTGTAACCATCTCACCCGCCTTGGCCAATCCCTAGCATCAGTGGTTCTGACAGCTCACTCCACTCTCACTTCACCTAAGTTTTCACAGTGAGATGGTTACAGAATAGCACTACTTGAGACGTTCTGTAGTTTCTACCTCCCCCATGAGAAAAGGGCGTGAGTTTATATTCATTTTGACCTCTCTATCTGCCATTATCTATTAACCACTTTCACATGTTGCATCTACATCGCCGGATCTAAGTTCAAAACTATTGAATCCACCAATATAACGTTTAATGTGTCCTACATTGTCACTGGATCCTTGTGAACATTGTTCTGATCCAATGGCTACAAAGTGGCAGTCACGTCTTTATATCGTAATGTCAATGCCATGTCATCAATTGTTTCTTTCCTTGTACTGTTTATGAAAAGGACTTTGTTCTGATTGTAAACGCAATGAACTCTATACGGTCAAGTTCTTTGACTTGAAGCATACTCGTAAATAATCAGTGTTTTCTTTTTGTTTCGGTCGAAAACTTTATAACTTTTCTACTAACTCAATGATAGTCACTTTCTCAACATCTTTTGATGTCACGGTTGAAAGATATCTAAAGCTAGCACGTATTGACCTATAGGTACTTAGACACCGTAGCTGTCAATGCGAATCTTCAATCACTTTTGTAGAAACCATGCCTCAATCAAACTGACGATGGTGAAAGTCACGATACTCACGGTTCTGTTACAATAAAACACATCATATAAGCGGATATATATTGAGAGCGTCCAGTACCTGCTTATCTAGATTTTACTCGTGGCAGCATGGTTCTGTGATCATATCCATAACCAGCCTATATATTGTTTGCACTGCTGGGACACAGGCCTCCTCTCTGTGAGTGACAATAGGCCGTAATCCACCATGCGGGCCCAGTGCGGGTTGGTAGATGTCATACGTCTTAGAATTTTTGGTTCTAGGACATGCCGGTTTCCTCACGATGTTTTCCTTCACCGTTGTGAGAGCAGTGGTGATTAAATAACAAAGTACACACAAAGTAACGCGCCTGTCTGGGTTCGAACCTACGATCTACAACTTGTGAGTCGTAAGTTAACAAAATTTTATTTACTCATAAAGGATATTATTTAAAACTAAGTAAGTATATCATTTACGATTAAATCGCATTTTCGTAAATAATGGGAATCTCGACACATGACAAGAACATTAGAACTTCTATCGGCAAATACATTACCATTATAACTTGACTGCTTGTGCTGAATTTGACATTTTTAATTTACCGTGACGTGCAACACAGGCATTAAAGACATCAAATCTTCAATGTTTTTCATATTTATTGACCAAGAATAATAATTAATACTAATGGGTGGATGCATCGGGCAACGGACACGTTTCGACATCTCTATTCATTCTAGTGATAATGGTGTTCTTCAATCTCGATAGGCTGAACTGGCAGGTTTCGCAAACAGCGATCAGTTTCCAAAATCTACCATTCACTAATAGTACGAATGAACTCAAAGTAAGTAATGACAAATTATTGGCTCCGCCGTAAAGGAAAATTGGGACCGTCTAGAACAATATCTCGTTCTTGGTTTATCATTTGTTTTGCAAAAGGCATTGGATAATGACCAGCTGATGTCGAAAATTCGTCATCACTTTTTGTTTCTAAGCTATATTTTTTGTGACTTACTACGTTTTATGAACGGAACAGTTACATAATTAAAGTTGACCACGGTGTAGATGCCTTGAGCAATAGAGACGGTTGGGCAAGCGGCCTCGGACACACGCGTCGATCGTCGAACCGACCACGATGTGAATCCATACTTTAGTACTGCGCCACATTTACAAGGCTGCACACCACTTTTAGCTGTTTTATATCACATTTTACAATAATTATTGCGAAGAATTTTTCGTTAACAGAAATGTTTAGGTTATGTAAAGGTTTACGTTATATTTTCAACAAGTCAAGGTTGCTAGGATTGCGTGCATTCTTCTTTGTCTGTGTTTTTGAAGGCGTGTTCTCTTTATGATTTGAAATGTTTAGTCATAGTGCCTATTCTTTGCAAAATAATATTTTTATTATTCTAGCCTACATAATTAAGTTATTGATGTACCTATTACTCAATTACTCAATTATCTAGGTAATATATTCATTATACAATCTTAAATAAAAATTAAAGAACCGCGGGTTTGAGAATAATTAATAATGCAGAATATAAATGATTATTTCCAAGTTATTTTTCATTTGTGAAACAGGTTACTACGAGTAGCTTTAAAAGTTACATCTGTCGTAAATTAAATAATTAAAATACTAAACAAAATAAAAATAAACTACTTATGTAAATAACAATACATTCACTTGGTTTCCTTAGCATTAACTGTATTTATTAAATCCAATCCATTTGATATTGTGGGAACAAGATCGCGGCGAAGGACTGTATGAGAGCATGAGAGTCGCACATAGTAGGGAAGCATGGCGAGAAGCATGACTATATTACGATATATTTATTTATTTCTACAACATCACAGACTTACAATAGTCAATCAGGTAAAAAAGCAAAACACACAGAGAAATATGAAACGATAATCGATAATCGATTACATAATTAAATCATATATTTGTCGATATTTATACGCATATAGACTAGATTTTCCTGTTTCCTTCAAGTGAGTAGTAATTACTTATTAGCAGAGCCATACAAAATTCCCATAGTGTGCGTCAGCTTATTCGTAGAGTTACGTCAAACAACACAACAGACTGTTATGTCATACTAGGTCCACGTTCGCACGGACGTAAACATAAGTTAAAGCCAAAAGGAAGGGTTATGATTTTATGTATGTATGTAGATTTGTATTTACGTGTGTTCCAACGTAGCGCCTAAACTCCTGAACCGATTTTTATGGCTGAGGTATCAATAGATTTGTAAAACTGATCCGGGTAAAGTAGGCTAAGTATATAACTTCACTTTAAATTTAACTCTGATGTAGAAAAAAAAAATTGACTATTTTTTTTATTTGTAACTCAAAAAAATATTTGTTTCTAAATAGTGCAAACAATATTATAACAAGTGTTAAATCTCAAAAAAAATCCAAGTTATAGACGTTTTAAGATAAGTGTTAGACAAGGACCGCAATAAGTAACTTCATACTAGAGCGTCATTGTTAATTGTGACAAGGATGGAAATAATCCCCTCCAAAAACATTTAAAGCGTGTAGCTTCTTCATATTTGCATCGTTTTAACAGATTTTTTCGATTATCTCATTTTTATGCCTGTGCCTTGTTTGAAATGACATTGTCAAGTCCGTTTAAGCAGCCGACAAACTCATAGGTTGACCTGCGAGATGCCATTCCCAAAAAAAAAAATGAAATGCCAATCATCATCCCTATTACAAATATGTACATAGATATATCGTCGAAGTAGTATGTTAAAATTCTTAAACACCAGCATAAGTGAGACTGCACTTAGTACGGCGCCTTCGCAGCTGTAAAATTAATATTAATAAATAATTAAAAACTTGATTGAAATGTTATCAACGCTCAGTTAATCAAATCGTTTTAATTGTAACGATTTGTAATGCCACTCATAAGAAGAAAAAAAAACGAACAAATGTGAAATTAAAAAAAATTGTTAAAAACAGGTACTTCGACTACGGAAAAACAAAAGTGATCTAAAAAGTACTAAACAAGATATTTCGCTTGCCTTATGGCCATTATAATTTTGTAGGTGTTCCAAGCACCCACATGGTATGTAACAGGCTTGCGTCCACCGCTATCACTTCACCATTTTGTACCTATGTCTTGATTTCTGTCTGAAATCGTACTTTTTAGATCACTTTAATTTTTCCGTATTTGGGTTACAGTTTTTTTTTCGCGTCCTGGATCTTAAACGCGCTCCTGAGAGTTGAAATTCCAACAGTGTGTTTTTAAGAAGTGCTGGGACGTACGCTGTTGAATTCTCAATGCTCGGTTCAACACCGAGAGATAAAAATCCAGTGCGTGATAAAATCCTGCCGCGATAATTTTACGTCCGTGCGAACGTGGCCTAAGTGCATTTTCAGTGCATCTTTTCTAGCATGGAAATAATTATTACCGGCTGGAAGGGTGCGCTGATAAAAGTTTTCGTATCAGCTATTATTCTTTCTGTGGCTATTCAAAATAACGAGATTTTTCAGTTCCACGGGTTTATTGTTGGCAGCTTTAGTTTACACCTACATGATTAGCAAGACCAACTTTTGTCTGTCATTTTGTCTATTCTTTAGTCGACAAAACTTGTTTCTATTGTGGCATGCTACGCGTGCAGTAGTGCTATTCGGTAATCCTAACACCGTGAAAACTTAAGTGAAGTGAGCTGTCAGTGCCACTGATGCTAGGGATTGACCAATACGGGATGACATTGACAGCTCACTCCACGCAAGTCTTCACGGTGAGATTTTTACAGAATCCACATGCGGGTCGGGTTTCTCATCTCGTTAACACGCATTAATTTCTACTAAATAATGTTACCATGCTCTAAAAGTAGGGGACGATAAAAAAAACGATGGATGGACTTTGTGAAATATGATACGGGTAGAAAGGGAGTGGCTTCCGGGAAGACAATAACAGAGGAAATGGTGATAACAGACAAATGCTTCCTTCAGTGACTGGGCTACCATAGGTATACATAAAAGTAGAAAACGACTTTAAGAGAAAAAACACTGTTTAAAAAATACAGTGATATCCATACCATAAATACTCGTACTAGGAACAAACACAAATTTGTTGTTCCCACTACCAGGCTCAAGAAAATAGGTGGGTCTTTTAAATGTACGTTTCTATAATAAACTTCCTAGCCACATTCAAGAACTAAGCCTTAATAAATTCAAATCTTTTATAAAGCGGAAATTATGCCAGAATGCCTATTATACTGTCAAAGGCTATTTTGAGGGCAAGAAGGCTTGGGATTGAGCTGCTCCAATAAGTTTACACAGATATTGTTGATGTTTAATTTGCTGTTTAACTTTTATGTTTGATTAATATATTATCAAAAAAGTTTTTGATAATCAATGACATCTATATTTTAACTGTTTAAAGTATAAAATTGTTTTAATTTTTGAGAATGTGAGGACTACGTGGGTCATTGTATTTTTCTTTTTTTCTTTTAACGATGGTCTGGCTGATTGAGTACTTTACGCGGCCTACCCAAATGTCCTTTCTTTTGTATTGTTCGTCGAATCGTTGAGCTCCTTAGTTCTGAGTTGAGCTGCACGAAGATTGACAAATGCGTGCACTGACTGGACAGGTCCACTCAAATCCGTGTGGTTCTTTCCTCAAAAGACCATTTCAGACACCAGTCTACATGGTCCTCATATAACATGACCATGATTATTTTCGTATTTTTATTTACACTTTGACATTGATGGACTTTATGTATACAATGACATGTTAATTTGCTTTGTAAAGTATTATATTATTTTAATTATTGTGAATGTGAAGATATCGTGGATTTGTCGTTTTTTTTTTTATTATTTTTAATCATGGTCTGGCAGTTTGAGTAATTTATGCGACCTACCCAAATGTCCTTTCTTTGGTAATGTTCGTCGAATCGTTCAGTTCCTTAAGTTCTGGGTTGAGCTGCAGGACAACTGACAAATGCGTGCACTGACTGGACAGGTCCACTCATTCTGTGTAGTTCTTTCCTCAAAAGACCATCTCAGACATCAATCCACATGGTCTTCACATGACCTGACCAAGATTATGTCTGGACTTTAAAAGAGACTGTGACCTCTGAGTTCGTTTTTATCATTTATTTATCAAAAAATGATGATGCTACAACGGACTAATAATGTTGAGTTAGTAGGCAAAGAATTTTGAGACAGATAAAAGGAAAAAAAAAAGTAATTGAAAATTAATAAATCTCAGTAAAAATTATTTTGCCAGTGTTTTATTATTATTATCCTTAATCTCACTTAATATTTATGACTAAACAAAACTAATTACTACTGTGCATAGTAAAGAGTAAAATTCGTTTCAGTTCATTTGCTTTCCAAAGATGTCAAATCCGGCATTTCTCATTATTTAGTCATGTCATGAGAAATGCTTAAGTCGGAGCTGGAATTTCAATTCAAACTATGCATGGAAGTAGATACTTTGTAAGGTACATTCAATTTTGCTGCCATTTTCCCCTCACTAGTTTTTTTTCCAGAAACTGGCATCCCTCCAACTGTCAGCCCAAGTATAGTGTGTGTAGTGTAACTACGTACCTAACATGAAAATGGTTACCAGCCTGCGGGGTGATTAAATAGATAATTAATAACACACTTTCAGTAGTTATCGCTTTCATTTTGACGGTTCAATAACATTAATTGCGTTATTTACGTTGTTGAGCATTTTTTTTTCGAATATACAAAGCAATAAAATCAAAAATAAAAATCAGCTTAACACATTTTCGTAAACGATTACGACTAATCTGTTTGATTTTGACAGAGATTTTATCGAACTTATGAAGCAATGTATTAGCAATCTGTTTCATAACGATTCAGATTCCGATTGATTGTGTATTACGCAATTAGGGTACCGGTTCCAATTGTTCGTTTTCAATGGTTTAGCAATATCCTTCAAAATGATTCAGATTGTCATTAATAGTGTGTCACATACGTACAAACTACTCAAGAGATGAATTTTGACAAATTTATTCCTTAATACTTGTGTCTGTACCTTGTACCTACAGCCTCTGAAGTTTCATTGTCCCATTTTAAGTGATTTAAGCAGTGTGATGTAAACTACGTCATTCAAGACCTGTTTTATGTAAGTAAAGAAGATATTAAATCAATAAAGTGCTCCGGCTCAAACAAAAATTTTCAATTAATTGATTGAGTCAAACTAAAAAAAATTGTGATCAAAATTAGGGGTTTTTTTCGTCATGGGTGTCTTTTTTATGGTTTTTGAGGGTGCGAAAGCCGATAGTAAGGTCAATAAAAATCCAAGATGGCGGCTGGTTTTCGAGGCTGCTAAAGCCGATAGTGAGATCAAAATGAAAAGTTGAACGTCAAGTTTTTAAGCGTCAATCAAAATAATGATTTGACAAAACTGCCCCACACCTCGCACTTTGAATCGGGCTATACTTACGTACCTAATTAAAAAATACAATATCTCTATTTACCCTTAAACTCGTATCAGTGGCATCGGCATGGGAACTTTTCGCGAATATTTATACAAAAACACTAGGTACGTCTTTATGCACGAATGACTGCTGACGTCAGACAGGTAGTGTTGCGATTGATAGATAATTAGTAGAACTACCTGACCGTTACATTGACCTTTGTGCCAGGAAATAAAGAGATCTTATTTCAGTTACACTGTATGAAGAACTGCAGAACAAGTTATCTACTGCAAACGGTACAATCCTGTTCTGTGAATAAACAAATGAGGTTATTCATGGCTGAATAACGAACACAATAAACTGAGGCAGGCACACCGCCTTCTGCTACTGAACGTGGAAATGATATTTCAGAAGACTACCACACCACAGTAAGAATTGAAGTCCACATAGGTTTTAGATCCCAATAAAGCCAACCCCGGGCCAGGCAACGTGCATGCACCGCCAATTCAGTAGAAAAATTGAAAGAAATCCCTGCCGAAGAATTGCAACCTCTTATTCATCTAATCACACTGAATTGCCTCCATCATAATAAGTAGTGGAAATTAATGATTTTACATGCCGACTTTGATTTGCGGAATGCTAGCACCAATCATATGTTGTTTATTGTTTTTATCGATATAGCCAAAGATTTAAATCGTTAGATCTGCCCTCACCCAACTAAGTCACTCGAAAAAGTGTCCATAGTGAGAAGACTGAACTTACACAATAATAATATTGTTTATTTGACAATCATGTGAAGTCTCTACGACATTGTATTTGCCAGAGGTGTCAGAACGGACAATTTTTTTATGCGGTAAGGCAAATCTAAAGATTTAAATCTTTTGATATAGCTAAACGTTTACAAGAATAGTAGGTGATTGACATAACAAGCATGACAAATGCCACCTGTTCTGTCGACGTAAACTCCGATTTGCATACAATTTTATAATTAAGTATCTGTATTACAAAGCGGTTTACGATCATGATTATTTCCATGATTGCATATTTACAATAGATTTGCTGTGCATGACATGTGGCAGAACATAGATCTTAGCATGCAACCATTCTTAGGGCTGAGTCACACCGTCCGACGTTTCCGTTGTGGTCGTCCGTCGCACGCGATGGCAGCACACTTGGTATTCTGCCACTATCACCGCTCTGTTTCTGTCCTAATATAGCGAACAAAGAGTTAAAATTTCACTCGTAGGTTTGTATTTTGTATGTATTCGTTGACCTACAGAAGATCGCCGGAATACCTGGATGAGACTCGCACATACCAGAGAAGCCTGGCACAAAAGTATCCTTTACATATTCATTTTATAAATTATTTTCTAAACCCGCTGACAGAATGTAGTAAGTTATCATACGACATAATGTTTTATTTTGATTAATATATATATCTAGGTTAAGTTTGCGAGACGATTTTTTTTTAATGTGTTGTGAATGAATGTTGTTGAACCGACAAAATGAAAATGTTTTACGCAATCACTCCGCTGAACCATGATGTTGAATGTAGTAAGTAACTATACAATTTGAGATACCTATACCTATACTATCATTCCTTGATTGAAATCGTATTTTTTTAAATATTATCTACCAATTGAATTAGCAGAAAAAAAAGCACATTATCTCATTATTTTGCTGTATTATGTTAGGTATACAGCAAAATAATGTTATTTTATGTTTTTTTTGTTACAAAATGTAAATGGCGACATATTGACGCAGTAACAAAGCAAAACAAATTAAATTTTATAATAATATTTTAAGGTAATTTAAATGTTAATTGGCATGGCGTATTGTTTAAAATATCTGTAAAAAATACTGTAAACATTTTGTTATTGAAACATTTCTACAAAGAAAAACTAAAACTCATTTAAAAATAAAAATGTAAAAAGATAATCAAGATTATTATAATAAAATCATTATAAATAATTGCGTCCGGTACGCAATGCGAGAGTCTGGAAATTTGAAAACGTCCTTATATTGAACGCATTGTCGCACAGTATGATAAATGCCCCGAAAAATGGACATCCCTTTTTTATTCTATTAATCGAAAGTATTAACTATTTAGAATACGAGAGTAGAACTCCCGGATCTTAAATATACTTTAAAACTGAGTTATAATTTTTATTAGATATTTATGGATTTTCTTAAAAACGCAAAAATAACCGATGTGATAAAAATATTTGAGCATTTGTTTTTGAAGTTTATTGACATTGTATACAAGCTAATAGATAGGTAAAACAGAAAAGATTTCGCGATATAGAAAAATAGATATGCCTGATTTTATCTTTTGTCCTTTTTAGTTTTTCCCTGGGGCATCTTTTAATAGTAGCACCTAATATTTATCTTAAAATATTCTTCAAAACTGTACTATTAATGAAAAAAAAATCAGATGCAAACCTATCAGGAAATCGAAGATATGATAGTTCTATGGTTTTCAAAATTTTCTCTGATATTAGGGTTATCAACTTATCACTCACAGAACACAAAACATGCAATTCATAATTTCTGTAGAGACAATTAATTTTCTATTGTTACGCGGGTGACTGCTTACGAGTATCCATCTATATGTGTGTGTGTGTGTGTGTGTGTGTATGTGAATTTGTCTATAACGGGTAATCTCCGAAACTCCTCAAACGATTTCAAAAATTCTTTCACTAATAAAAAGCTACATTATTGCTGAGTGCCATAGGATGTTTTATGGTATAAGTATGTGACTTTCACGTGGACTAAGTCGCGAGCAGAAGCTAGTAGTAAATTAAAGAAGGAAGTCCTCGTTTTCCGTCACAAGTCAAACTCTCAAACTCAAACTCAAATCATTTATTTCAATTAAACCATTTACAGGCACTTTTGAATTGTCAAGGAGTCGGTCAGTCAGAAATATGAAGCTAGTTGCCCATTCCAAAGCGTAGTAGGTACCTATGGAGAAGAACGGGCAAGAAACTCCATGGACACTCTTTTAAATAATAATGTTTTTACATATATCTTAGTTACATCGATTAATGTTGTTCACTATAAGTGAGAACGATGTACAAAAAACCGTACACGTTAAAAGTGTCCAGAGTGCATCAAAACATAATTAAAAACAATCCAGCTAATTAATTATTAAAATAAGCCCTGGCAGCTAAGAGATGACCAGTCCCAACTGACGGCGCCCGTTCACGAACATGACGCATGGATCAGCACCATTCAGCTCAACCATTTTGAAGGGAGCTAAATGATCCGACACACGCGCCACCGTCAGCGAGACATTTGAGTGAGCATGACATACTATCAGCCGCCAAGGCACATTCAAGTCAATCTATGACATTACCCGGTAAATGGTAGCTCTATAGTACAAAGTACTCACATCTGTGCAATGCATCTATATAATAAAAAGGAGATTGAGTTTATATAATGCAAATAAATTCTTACTATCTTCAGCAGCTTCAACAGTGATTCGAATGTCAATTAATTAGTTGTGGTGTGGAGCAGGACCGGCATTAAGCCAGGCATTTTTATCAGTTATGTAGTCCTCCAACCTATAATATGCCTGCCTGAATAGTGTGCGTTTGACATAGGATTTGAATTTTGTCTCATTCAGTTGAAGTATGTGGGGAGGTATTTTATTATAACATTTTAGACAGTACCCCATGAAAGATGAGTCTACTTTAGCCAGTCTGAAACCTGGCTGAACTAATAGGTCCCGATTTCTAGTACTATAATTATGTCTTTCACCTCTTTTACTGTAAAGATGTAAATTTTTTCTTACGTACATGATGTTTTCATAGATGTATTGACAAGGTACAGTCATGATGTTAATATCCTTAAACAATTCCCTTAGAGAATCGCGCCAGCGGAGATTATATATGGCTCTGATGGCTCTTTTCTGCAGAATAAAAATAGACTCGATGTCTGCAGCCCGTCCCCAAAGCAAAATACCGTAAGACATGATACTATGAAAGTAACTAAAATAGACCAGCCTCGCGGTATCTACATCAGTAAATTGACGGATTTTTCTGACAGCGTAAGCTGCTGAACTTAGCCGTCCTGCTAGAGATGTTAAATGAGGACCCCATTGTAGCCTTGAGTCGAGCGTGATCCCCAAGAAAACCGTTTTATCGACGAATTCTAGCTTCTCTTGATTCAATACTATCTCACAATCACTACTCTTGACGTTTGGTAAAGAAAATGTGAGAGAGTTTGTGTGTCAATGTGTTCAAACTCTACGAGGCTTGTGGTTTGGCTGAAACTAGATTCCTCTGCTTGGGGTTCTTCTATTTTGGTATGGACATCAATAGATTTGAACAAATTCAAAACTTTGATTGACAGAGGTTGGCGCTTTAACTTCTTTAATCTTTGTTGAAGCCTGATATCGGAGATATACGGGTCTGAAGATTCTAGTGCTCTGTGAAATAAATCTAACATAGTCTTTTCGCGATTAGATTTTCTACTATGATGTTCGCGGTCGTGTCTCCAAAATTTATTTCGTGATTCACCAGCTTGCTCCGATAGAACACCCACAGGTAACGCTGATTGCGTGATTATGTCCTTGCCGTGGACCAATATTTTGTGTAATGTTACTGTCATTGGGTACCATTCATTTTCCGTAACAGTTTTGGAGAAATTACCAAATTTGTCACCATCTACTGGTAATCCACAGGATAAAACTACTAATATAGTATGGAGATCATCTAACAACCACTGTGGGAGACCTAATATTTCGGCAAATATATTACGGTTTTTGTCAGACAGAGCGGTCCTAGCAGTGTTTCCGTCATTTGTAGTGCCAGAATTAGGCCGACCCACAACCACCAAAAGTCCCAATTCAGCCCTTATTTCTTGTTGAATTTTTTTTGTATTACTCCTTAGGATTAAAGCATCCGGAGAATTCTGAGACACCCTCCACTTTTACACAGAATTTTTGTAGGCAAGATGTAGCAAAAATTCCAGTACACGAATCCACGCGTGTAAGGGGCTCAATCCATGTTTCATGAGCAATTCATTTGTTGGTCGGTAATAAACTAAATCTAACTTATTAAATTATTTTGAAGTGGTCTTACAGAACGGGCACCTTAGCTGTGATGAAGTATCAGTAATAATATTTAGAACTTTGCCATCAATAATTGTCAGATAAAGTTGACTTTTTGCTACTACTTTATGGCCTTTAGACGTTTCTGTAAAGCACAGTCCCGAGTCTTTCATCTGGTCTTCAACCCATTTTTTTTCTGAAAGTATCAGATCTTTGGTTTCTCTACGATACTGAATATGGATTGGTCGGCAATACCTGTAAGATTGCGGAGCTGGATTGAACCACAGAACCTGGCCACATTATGTTTTAATACGCAGAGGAATATATATAGTAGCAAAAAGGCAACTTTCATCTTCATGACCTTGAGAGAAGCTTTGTTTGTATAATGATTGACCTGTGCTACCATCAAAGTCCCAAGATCCTTCAAATATGCAGTTCAGTGTGGTAATATTCTTTTGTAAACAGTAAAATGAAATGGCTTCGTCACACGACTGAATAATTATATTAAAAGTGTGTGAAAGTAAGCTCGATAACGAAACAAAAGCTTCTATTTCAGATACTTGAACTGGATTAACAGGGTAGCATTGTTTTTTTGCGTTTCGAATACGGTAGTATGGTGGAAATGCGTTGAAACCTTTATCCTTGAGGTCTTGTTGTAAAAAAAATTATGTTTCGACTGAGAATTTCCTATCTATATAGATCGCTAAAGCTTCTTCCGAAGTATAAGGCTTTGAATCTGCTTTAAGTTTTGTTGCTATTTTGGTTGGTCTTGTTGGGCTTAACAGGGATGAACTGATTACGTACTCCAAGTCTTTTGCTGAACTTTTGTCTAATTTTTGCCCTCTAATTTCTACTGTGTCTCCGAAAACTTTAATATTTTTTCAGCTGGTTCCTTTTCTAAGAACAATGATAGTCGTTTGCGAGTTCTTAGTTGTTGTCTCTTACTGAGGTATTTATAGAATGGACCACTTGATTTAGAATCATTACTAATGACGAACCTAGATTCAGGATCAGGAGAAGACTCGCAATCTAGGATTAAATTAAGGCTAGTGTCATGTATGGAACCGGGATCAGTTTCAACAAAATCAATGTTACTTGGACCGGGTTCGACCTGGTCGGAAACGTATTGGGAACCAGGTCCAGGATGATCAGGCATGTCACTGGTTATGACTGAAAGTTCAATATATTCATGAATACATCTGGGGCCAGATTGGGGCTGATCAGGGATGTAACTGGGACCAGGTTCAAGATGGTCAGATACAAAACTAGGATTAGATTCCACATGTTCACTAATGCAACTGGGGCCAGGTTCGGGCTCATTGGGAATGTAACTGGGACGTGATACTAGACGGCTTTTTATCGTTTTACTAATTATATCTGAAAATTCCTTTTGAAAATCAGTACTAAGAATTATCGTGTGCTTTTTCGTAAAATATTTCCAGTTTCGCTTGCTTTGCTTTAATAAGGAATCAAATTTATTCGTGAATTTCGATACGAATATTTTCATTCCAATTTCATTTTTGTAGTCCTGGTTGAATGATAAAGCTTTTAATAAAGCAGCTGTCCGATACTCCAAAGGCAAATCAGACGGCCGAACACTTCTTGCCTTTTTGTTTAGCCAGATTAATTAGGATATTGTAGGCTTGAAGTCTCGTAAAGTGGGTTGGTACTTCTCCTTTCGTACTTGCGGATACTCTCGGAGGTTGAAGAGCACCGGCTATGGCGCTATGCACAGCTTCTTCAATCGCCACTCGTGGACTAACAAGATGGTTGGCGCCCTCTTGCCCTCCTAACATTAAGTCAGCCGGTCGGAGCCAGACATCCCTCAGCAGGCTGAGTCAGGTCATGCTGAGGCAAAGTGCAACCATGGGTCTTTGACGGCTCCGTGGAGCCTCACCCCCGTTCCTCCAGAGAATGTTTCGATATAGGGCTTTAGTTTTATTAAACCTGACGAGGGCGGACCCCTTCCCTATACCACATTTGCCCCTTCATCAGAAAAATATTAATGGAACCTATAATTTTTTTGTATTCAATGTTTTTATATTAAGTACAATGCAATAAACATACATACATACATACACGTGAAACAACTTTTTTTTACAAAGTATACAAACACGAGCAATTTTTGAATGTCACAATATTATTGTGTAACTAATAATATATAACTTGTAATACGGCCACTTATTGATGCCAATGACCTTTAAACGTAAACATAACCTTACTTTGGTTTGGTGACAGAACTCCTTCTCATCTAAATTTCATTTTCCTCTTTATCTAATCACCTCTTAAACTGCTGGCACAACTGCCTCCTCTTTTCCAATTCTTGTCTCTTCCTTATTTAAGTTATAATCATGATTATGACTCGCAGCGCCCGTGCTCGCCTCGAAGAGTCCAAACTCAATCAGGCTTTGAGCGAATTAAAGGCGTCAAAGGAGTCCTGTGACCAACTAATTAAGGAAATAGATGACAATGAAAAGGTGCTCTTTGATGCCCATGAAAAGAATAGGAAGTTGAAACTTGAAATGGCTCAGATATATACTCAATACACTGATGCCATAGAAGAACGGGACAGGCTTCAACTTGTTGTGGACGGGTTCAGCCAGTGTAGCATAGAGTATGAACAAGCTCTTAGTCATAAACATCTACTACAACACCAGCTACATGAGGCTCATAGTCAAATAACAGAACTTCAGACTACAAATCATAATATCACTGCCTCGCTGAATCAAAGTCTGTTCAATGAGTTGATGCCTATTGCCCCCTTAATGGTTTCTGCAAAAAAAAACATCATACACTATAGATTTGCCAGGTGAGGATGACACAAAGTCATGTAATTCATTGAGGGTAGTCACCAGTAAAAACAAACTCAAAAAATACATTAAAATTAATAAATACATTGTTAAAACTAAAAAGATGGTTAAAAGACATAAGTTCTTTATTAAAAATGTCAAACTTAATAGAGAAAGGCTAAACTTACTTAAACAATTAGATATGTATTCTTTTAATTTGGAACAAAGTACCAGGAGATACAACAATGACACAGAGGTCTTGCAATCTCAACTTGACCATTTACAGGAGAAACTTAGTTCAATGACTATCAAGTATAATACCTCTGAAGATCTCATGAGGGAATATGTGTTGGCAATGAATGAACTGGTAAACTCACAATCAAGCATCTGTGAGCATTGTAAAACACCATCCCATGTGTCTACACCGGACCATTCATTGTCGACATACAATACCACCTTACCGCAGCCTTGTGTTGATTTGACATTTCCTGTTATTAATAGTTCCAATAAAAAATGTAAAGATAGAGTAATAAATGATGTAATATTATTTTGTGATGAGATTGGAAAGGACTTAGGCCACTTGCTGACAGGTGAATATCCAGGACACTCCATAATAAACTACTGTATGCCTGGCTGTTCCTTATTTGATGTTATGAAAGAAATTATTAAATGTAACTTTAACCAAGACACTACATTAATAATTTTCTTGGGTAATAGGGGAAATGTTAACAAAGGAGAATTTCTCCAATATTATAAAACATTGTGTAATCTCAAGTTAAGAAAAATTGTGTTGTTTACATTCCCATATAGTAACAGTTTGCCACAGGAAGAAAATAACATTAGATTTAAAATAAATATGACATTGCATAATCTGACATTAAATAATAATCAATTTCATTTAGTAGATACTAACAATTATGTTGGTAGAAATTTGTATTTGACGAAAGATAGGTATAATATTTTTATGTACTATCTTTCTAACTATCGCAAAAGACAGATAGCTGTGTCGCTATCATATTTTTTTTTCAATTACAGCCAAGAATTTGGCTAAACAACTTGCTTCTTTTGAGCAATGCAATGACATCTTAAAATATTCTGCCAATAATTTGGATCCAATTGATGACATTGATTTTAATTTAAATTAGAAATTAGGACAATAGAGGTAGCCTCTTGCAAAAATGTAAAGAAAGCAAATAAGAAATCAAATGTGTGTGTAAAAAATTTAAATAGCATCAACCTGGTGCATCAAAACATTCAAGGGTTTTTAAACAAAGATTTAGAAGTAGAATTATTCCTGAATTGTAACAATATAGATATTCTTTGTATAACAGAACATTGGCTTAAAAGCCACCAGTTCATGTTCAATTTTAGTAATCACCAGGTTGGTAGTTCATTCAGCAGAGTTAATGCTATACATGGTGGCTCATTAATTTTAGTAAATAACCAGATTAAATTTAAAGACCGTAAGGATATTGTGAGCCTCTCTGTTGAACGGACAGTTGAAATAGCCTGTGTAGAATTGGAGCAGTTCATTATATTAAGTGTGTACAGACCTCCTTCAGGATTGTATGATTGTTTTGAAAAAGTTATGGATGAAGTGTTAAACAAAATCTGTACTTCAAACAAGTCTATCGTCACTTGTGGTGATTTTAATGTTAATTTGTTGGAAAACTCTGGGATTAGTACTAAAATTATAAGTTTGTTTCAGTCATACAATCTTGCTAACCAATTTTTGGAGCCCACTAGAATAACTCCCACTAGTGCCACATGCCTAGATAACATTTATACAGATGTTAAACCAACTTACAAAGAAATTATTAATTTAATAGACTCGGATCATTGCGGACAGTTGATCACTATTTCAAATATAAACAAAAAAGTTATTAAAAAAGATATCACTGTTAATCCAAAAACAACTAAACGTTTGGAAACATTTAAAACTAAACTTTTGAGTAATTTACTACTTTTGTCAACTAATGAGGACTCTAATCATCAATATAATGCTTTTTTTAATATGTATTGCACACAATTTGATAAAACTGTCATTCCAAAGACATTCTCGGTTAATGGTAACGCTTCCTTCAGTGATTGGGCCACTGTTGGTATACATAAAAGTAGAAAACGTCTTTATGAGTTGTATGATGAACGGACTTGTATAAACACTGCTGAATTTAATTTATATGTTAGAAATTATTCGAAATTATTTAAAAAAGTTTGTTGCATAGCCAAGTCACGTTACTTGAGTTCAAAGATTAAAAATAGCAGAAAATGTAATTAAAATGACATGGAATATCATTAATAGCGAAACGGGAAGATCATGCAACCGAAGTAGTGACTACAGCCTTGCAATTGATGGCAATTTAATTCAATCGGATTCTCAAGTCGCCGCGACCTTCGAAAATTTCTTTGCGGAGATTCCCGTTTCGACTACTAAATCTCTAAACTCATCGCCCACTGCTGCAGAGTCTTTACTTAAAGAAAACGTTCCAGTTTGTGATTCTGAATTTAATTTCCAATATGGCACTTGTAGAGATATAATTAAAACCTTTCACACATTAAATGTTAAAAAAACCGCAGATCTATGGGGTAACTCTGTGGATGTTGCTAAGTCCATTATAAATATTGTAGCACCTACTTTAGCTGTTATTTTTAATAATTGTATTGACCGTGGTGAGTTTCCTGATCTTATGAAAAACAGTAAAATAATACCATTGTTTAAATCTGGTAGCACATCAGACCCTACTAATTATAGACCTATTTCAGTGCTGCCTACCTTTAGTAAAATTTTTGAAAAACTTATTTTAGATCAAATGCAAAGATTTTTTAATAAACACAAATTACTGCATAACAAACAGTTCGGTTTTACAAGGGGTCGTTCAACTACTGAGTTGAACTTTTAGGACATGTTTACAAGGCATGGGAGGACAAATGCGATGCTTTGGGGATCTTTTGCGATTTGTCCAAGGCATTCGATTGTGTTCTTCATGAAACATTGATCAGGAAACTGCACCACTACGGAATCCGGAATGCCTCTCTGGATCTTCTTACTTCTTACTTAAGTGATAGGATTCAGACAGTTGATGTTAACGGAAAAAGATCACCTGGATCTGTAATAAGAATGGGGGTCCCCCAGGGTTCAATTCTTGGCCCATTTTTGTTTCTTATTTATATTAATGACTTGCCTTACCTCATAAAGGATAATCATGATATAGTGTTGTTTGCAGACGACACTTCACTTTTATTTAAACTCAAACGTCAGCAGCTGGTTACTGACAATGTAAATAGCGCCCTTGCTAAAGTAGTTAACTGGTTTAATGTTAATAACTTACTTCTAAACGAGAGAAAAACTAAATGCATTAAGTTTACGATACCTCATGTTAGACAAGTAGAAACTAGTGTTCTTATTAAGGGTGAAGAGTTGAAACCCGAAAACACCACAGTATTCTTAGGCATAACTTTGGATGCCAAGCTTCAATGGGGCCCCCATATAGATAAATTGTCAAAAAAACTAAGCTCTGCAGCATACGCCGTTAGAAAAATTCGTAATTTAACTGATTTAGAGACAGCCCGTTTAGTATACTTTAGTTATTTTCATAGTGTGATGTCGTACGGTATTCTTTTGTGGGGAAATGCCGCCGATATTCAGACAATTTTTTTCAATTTATTTAGTTCAATTTATAAACTAAGTCCCAGACACTCCCTCAGAGACAAATTTAAAGAGATTAATATAATGACTGTGCCTTCTCAATATATTTATGAAAACCTTTTGTATGCACATAAAAATATTAATCTGTTTAAAAAAACAGTGATATCCATAACATAAATACTAGGAACAAACACAAATTTGTTGTTCCTACTACCAGACTCAAGAAAATAGGTAGCTCGTTTAAATGTCAAAGTATTCGTTTTTATAATAAACTTCCTGGCCACATTCAAGAACTAAGCCTTAATAAATTCAAATCATTTATAAAGCGGAAATTATGCCAGAATGCCTATTATACTGTCAAAGGCTATATTGAGGACAAGAAGGCTTGGGATTGAGCTGCTCCAATAAGTTTACACAGATATTGTCTATGTTTAATTTGCTGTTAAACTTTTATTTTTGATTTTTTTTAGATAAACAATGACATCTTTATATTTACTGTTTAAAGTATAACATTGTTTTAATTTTTGAGAATGTGAGGACTATGTGAGTCATTGTTTTTTTTGTTCTTTCAGTTGTTTTAATCACGGTCTGGCTGTTTGAGTACTTAACGCGGCCTACCCAAATGTCCTTTCTTTTGTATTGTTCGTGGAATCGTTGAGCTGCTTAGTTCTGAGTTGAGCTGCACCATGATTGACAAATGCATGCACTGACTGGACAGGTCCACTCAAATCAGTGTGGTTCTTTCCTCAAAAGACCATTTCAGACACCAGTCTACAGAGTCCTCATATGATCTGACCATGTTTATTCTCGGATTTTTACACTTTGACATGACGTGAAAATTTACTTTGTAAAGTATTATAATATTTTAATTATTGTGAATGTGAAGGCAGTGTGGATTTGTTGTTTTTTTTTATCTCAATCTATTTTTAATTTTTAAAATTAGTTTTAATCATGGTCTGGCAGTTTGAGCAATTTATGCGGCCTACCCAAATGTCCTTTCTTTGGTAATGTTCGTCGAATCGTTGAGCTCCATATGTGTTGTGTTGAGCTGCATGATTACTGACAAATGCGTGCACTGACTGGACAGGTCCACTCATTCTGTTTGGTTCTTTCCTCAAAAGACCATTTCAGACATCAATCCACATGGTCTTCACATGACCTGACCAAGATTATGTCTGGACTTTAAAAGAGACTGTGACCTCTGAGTTTGTTTTGGCGTTTCTTCTCAGAGTAGTCAGATAGGAAACGCCGATCTCATCTACTTTTAAAATAGTATTGACGTGTAAAAGTGTTTGTAAAAACCTTCTTACAGAAATAAAATCATTTATCATTTATCATTTATTTTATGCCAAGAAATATTTTATCCTATTAAATTACCTATGGGTACCTCTATACCTACTGTTTTTACTGAATGAATAATACCTACATACTTTTTTAAAAATTAAGAATTTATTAAATTTAAATGTTTTTAATTTCAGTTTTTTGATAAGTGAAAACCCTAACAAAATAAAATCTATACTCGACCGAATTCCTTCGTGTTTAACTTCTGATATTTTACAGACAGGTTAACATAACACTAAACAATATTGTGTGTGATAAACTACTACCCTTTAAAACTTGCGCAAAAAAACAATTTCAAAATAGCAGAAAATATTACCTAACTTGCTTTAAATTACATCAAAAAAAAAAAATTTTTGTTCCTTAAAAAAGCTGAGATTTGGCTTCGCGCATACTATATTTAAAACATAAAAACATTGCTTATATAATAAGTTAAAACCATTACATTGATTTCTATGGATAAACAGAATAAAATATTTAAAAAAATATAGCTCTGGTTGTAAGCTCAATTGGTTTATGGGAGTTCTACTCCAGCATTCAAAACAGTCTTTACTATCGATTAGAAGAATAAAAAGCGATGTCCATTTTTTGAGGCATTTATTATACTGTGTGTCGTGTGCACATGAGGTTAGTGACTTCCTTGCGTTTAAACGCATCCAGTTCGAAAGGAGAGCTCTGGAAAAAAACAGCATCTCCAACAGGTATTTAAATGACGCCAATCTCACTTGCCTGGTCCGGCTACGGTTTTTTCCGTGCGCACACGTCTTAAAATCGACCCTCTCTGTAATATCCAATCGGGGAACGTGAATTGTTATGTTTTTTTTATATTGTAACAGTCACACACCTACAGTAGGTACCTATGCATGTAAAAATTTAAAAATACTTCAAGGACTGTTACAATCACTACTTTAATATCAGTTTATTAATAGGAACTGTACCTAATTGCTACGACAAAGCATTAATTAAATCTATATAAATAAAAATTCAATGCTGTTCGCTTGTAAGCGAATCACTTGCGAACGGATGAACCGATTTGATTATTAGGGATAAAAAACATTACCTAGTACAATGACATGACATACACCTTATATAAACTTAAAATAATAGCACTTATTGCATAACAAACACAGCTTAAGATTATAGATAAATTACTAAAGCTACATGAGTTAAATACATTAAAATTTATTTTAATATGTCTAAATAACAGCGATTACGGACGTTCAAGTGGTAAAGTACGAAAAAACATAATAAAGAAAGAAACAAAAATTACAAAGCTGGTATAAATTCGACTACAAAAACCCTAAGTTGATTGTTGGTTATGTTTTGTTTGTAATAGTTTGAGTTCTATGAGATTTTGGTATCAATAATTATTGAAATTTGGACAGTATAACGTCCGCAGGGATATTTCAAATCGATTTAAACAAGCCTTTTCTACAGTCCGTTCAACCGATTTTGACTTCTATTCCTTAGCTTGGCATAAGGATGGCATTAAAAGCAAAGACGTGGTAACAATACCAACTGTTTACTGCAACTGCCATTTGTCATGCCAACAACGCAATAGAAGTCAAAATCTGTTGAACGGACTGTAAAAAAGGTTTATTTAAATTTCTAATCGTATTTCAAATGGCGTATAGTAAACAATGAAAATCACCAGTACATAGGATGTTCTGTGGTATGTGACATAGTAGGTTGATATTTTTTGTGAGTCAAGTTTCAGCCATAAATACGAATAATAAGTGAACAAGTAGTTTTATGTATGTTTGTTCCGTTTACACGTTTGATCTTAACGACTGAACTGAATTTGAGTATTGAATCCTGAGAAAATACTAAGGCATTCTTTTGAAAAACTGTCCCTTTAAGGGTCAAATTAATGGGGAGTTGTAAACAGGCTGTCAGGAATCTACGAAGGGTTCAGAATCATGTACTGAATACAATGGTAACATTACATGGGAATATCCGTAATTAAGAACGAACTCGGGTTCAAAGCACTTAGAATGTGGATAGATCAAAAAGCACTTAAAAAGCTTATTACAAGCTTTCATACTTGAAGGTTTCTTAAATTCAGTGAACTTTATTGACGTCGAATTTGAAACACCTTTGTAAAGAAAAGAGCAAATCACAATAAAACTTGTGTGGTTGTGATGTGACCTCGCACAAACGCACCGAAGAATCATTAATTCGGTGCTAATTAGGAATGTAATTAGCGGTAAATTCTAGCAGGCTCTGTAAATGCTTCATAGTCGTTTCTAGAAACAAATAAAGAGTTTTGATGCAATCTAATTGGTAATAACTGATGGGAATCTCATATTTCGGTAACTAAGTACATTCGCACTCCAATTCTCGAGTTTGTAATAGGTTATTCATAAGTTATTCTTGATAAATGTACAATCTAGCTTTATTAATTAGTTAACATTTCATTGTATTCAAATACGTACTTTTGAATTTCTTATCTGTTGAAATAATTTTATTAAAATCGAATCAAACTCAAAGCAGTTATTTCAAATAAACCTCTTACGTGCACTTTTGAATTGTCAAGGAGTCGGTCAGTCAGAAATATGAAGCAAGTTGCCCATTCCAAAGCGCAGTAGGTCAATATGGAGAAGAACGGGCAAGAAACTCCATGGACACTCTTATAAATAATATTGTTAAAAATTTGTTAAATCAGTCTTGTTGAAATTATACATGTGAGAACGATGTAGAAAGACGTGCACGATAAAGGCGTCCGTAATGAAAAACATACAAAACAAAAAAAAAAAAGCAAAAAATCGGTAATTAAAATAATAATGTAAAAGCCGAGGCAGCCAAGAGACGACCAGTCCCCACTGACGGCGCCCGTTCATGAACATGACGTATGGATCAGCACCATTCGCTTTGACAGTTCAACAACATTCATTGCGATAATTACGTTAAAGCATTTTTTTTTGTTTATAATATGAAGCAATGGCTCAGCAATAATATCCTTCAAAATTACTTCTGAGTTATTTTTAAGGATATTGCTGAGCCAAAGATTGCTGAGATTGATATCGATAATATGTTTCGCAATAAGTAGGGTGATGGTTTTCTTCAACCCAAATGTTTAAAATATTCTTGATTGTTCTAGTAGAAGAAAGCCATTACATATACACTTCAAGTGGATGTCCATGACCGCCTTACCTGCTTAGCTTCTATTTAACTTTCCGAGTCCAAAGTCCACTGCATCTTTTCCGCATGCCATGACTTTACTATCGTTCGTAGATCAATGCTGACTTTGATAGTGTAATAGTACTATCTATGTTTAAATATGAATTGTTTATTCGTGCTGATAACAGCAGTGTCATCTATGAAGTGTTCTGTTGTTTACAAAGATAAAAGTTTTTCGAAGTAAACTACGTCTGAGTGAAAAGTTTTAATGATGGCATATTATTATGTCATACAGTACCCCCGCCCTGGTCTGAGCTGGCCATCATACATAATAAAAAAATAAACGAATAAAGATTACCCATGTACCTACGCACTTATTTTAAAGAAAAAAAACGCCACAAAAATTATGAGAACTCTTGCAGCCCAGGTACCTCCGCACTTGAAGTTAATAAACATAACATAACATCTCGCCTGTAATCCCACATTTCACCGGTTATGTTTGAGTTCCATGTAATAGGGGGCGAGCCTATTGTCATCATCCAGGCACAAATCCAGACTCCGGGCTGCTACTGAGAAATTATAAATAGCAAAACCCATATAACACACTTTGCCCGACCTGGGAATCGAACCCATGCAGGACATCATGCTCAGCAGTAGATCTTGCGGCCATTACACCAACGAGCGAGGCGAGTTAATAAAGTCAAAAGAAAAATGAACAACCTGTTCTACGTAATTACAACAATTTTGTTGTCATGTCCATGAACTCGCTTAGCGCAACAAGTATGAAAAGTATTATTTACGCAACAAAAACATCATTACCTTTGAGACATCAACAAAGCATTAATAAAACCACAAGCGCCAAATATTTTTCCCTAGAGACCTGTTTTAGTTGTCACTAATTAATTATTGTCTGACGTAGGTACTTATAATATTAAAACAATTAGAGATACTCAAGCCTCTAACTGACGAAAAAATGCAGCCACGGAGGCAAACACAAATGAAGCATGATACCAATCATTTACTATTGGCATCTGATTCTGACTCATAACAGTGAATGATTGAGAGTGAGAATGATTGTACAACGGTCACCGTTGCCCTATAACATCGAGTCCGTATGACGCCTTTAGCTCAATTTACATTGCCGCGGATCAGAATGGAGGACAATTTGTGGAACAAAATTGTGCAAATCGTACTGAACTTTATGTGAATTGTGTAAAGTTCAAACTAGATACGAGCTTCTAGCTGCGAGAATTCCCGAGAATACGCAAGAGTTCTCCAGAAGACACGCGACTTGTTTTTTTTGGCACGTATGTAGTTTGTACGTTACACAATAGACATAAACATTAAACATTTGCACGACTGATAAGTCGAATATAGCGAGACTAAAATTATTCTACCCTCTTGTTATGTACGTACCTATATTCTTGCAAACAAAATAATTGAATTTCAAAGTTTATTAGGTTATACACAATTTCATTACTAAAAAATAGCTTTCATTTCGTTCCGCGGTAATGTAAATTGAGCTTTTAGATTGTACCTACAGAGCACAAGTCGATCGATACAGGGCATTGTGGCATACCAATTAGTCGTTCATGGGCCGAGAGCGGTGAACTTATGCACTTCGTCCACTTTTATCAGGTCGAAACGTAGAACGTTTTAAATATTTTAGCCCATGAAGTTAACCCTCATTTACACGACACAAGCTTAAATATTGCCTTTGGCATATAATAAAATTGAAGCAATAAATGACTTGCTTCGTTTAAACACTGTGTCGTTACCATCTACATCGTTCGCATGTTTCATTTTTGCCTTCAACTTGTGGTATGTCACAGGCAATTAAATTGCACCGTGTTATCAGGCTTTTGGTAAATTCGCTGTTTTTCCGGGCAGCGATCCTTTAGTCCACATCACTTTGCTCTGGCAATTTGATGAGTAGGAAGGAAACGCATGTGACTAAACAGTGATGAATATAAATGTTGATGGATGGAGAGAGAGAGGAAGGCCATAGAAAAGAAGGATGGATTGGAATTATACGAAAGATAAGGGAGTGAATGATAGCGTTACGGTGAACTAGAGAGAATAAGCCGACCCCAAGTAACCTGGAGCTAGTTCAAGAAGATGATGCCTTTACACTGGCTATACCGCAGTCGCGCGTCTCATAGCGCTCCATTTCTTCCTACTCCTTGCTTCCAGCCTAACTGCCGCCTGATCCATAAACATAAAGCAATAAGTACTAGCACTGCTTTATGACGTATCATATTATTTTGTCGGAACCAATAAGGAAGTGAAAACGTATTGCAAGACACGACGGTACGACACACATCGCTTGAAATCAAACAAAGAACACTTTAAAATTACTTTACGTGTCATATTTGACGAAAAGTATAATAATGAATTGATTTGACTACTTACGTTTTTGGTGTATCTCAAAAATATGTCTGACAAACCAAAAACATGTCTTCAAAGATTTCCAGATCCGCTTGAATCATAAGACTGATTATACTATTAGTTCCCAGATCTGTGTCAGATGATAATAATATCTAATGATTTATAAAAGGATTTGGCCCAAATCACTGGGTGATTTGGGCCAAATCCTTTCGGACATCATTACGAAACCATTTATATTATTTTACTATCCACCATACTTAATTGATTTCCCAAACACTTAACTGCATATTAAGATCTTAAAATTAGACTGGACTGGATTAACGATCCAGTTATATTAATTGATGTAAACTTAGACCAACTTAATGTTAGGTTGTTTGAAAGGTAGGGCCTAAAGTTTGGTGTAAAGGCCCCAGGCTACAATATAATTATTTTTAACCTATTAGCTCAGGCTTCTGCGGGGTTAAGGATGAAGAATCTTAAAGTATGAATCGTAGGTCGAAGACCAAAACAAACATAGAAGATGATTATTTGAAAAAAATGTCAACATCGTTAAAGCTCCTTCAAGCAGGCGCGCGACACGCAACTTGGCAAAAAGGCACCGTGTTGTTGGTACTCGTAGGTGTCGCTCTCGATTGTCGTCGCGTATCGTGCCTGTTTTTATCGTCTGGAAATAAGTCCAGTTACGTGTCTTTGCCCTTGGGCTAGAGGATCGGTTAAACCATCACTTTATGCATCTATGCATTGCACAGGTGTGAGTGCTTTGTACTATTACCGGGTAATGTCATAGATTGACTTGAATGAGCCCTGGCGGCTGATAGTATGTCATGCTCACTCAAATGTCTCGCTGTCGGTGGCGCGTGTTGGATCATTTAGCTCCCTTCAAAATGGTTGAGCTGAATGGTGCTGATCCATGCGTCATTTTCGTGAACGGGCGCCGTCAGTTGGGACTGGTCATCTCTTGCCTGCCACGGCTTATTTTAATAATTTATTTTTTGGATTATTTTAATTTATTTTTTTTGCACTCGGGTCGCTTTTAACGTGTATGGTTTTTGTACATCGTTCTCACCTATAGGGTCAACATTACGACAACTAATATATTTGTAACAACAACATTATTTAAAAGAGTGTCCATGAGGTCCTGGGTTCGATTCCCAGGTCGGGCAGTGTTATTGGGTTTTTCTATCTGGAATTTCTCAGTCGCAGCCCGGAGTCTGGATTTGTGCCCGGTTGGTGGCAATAGGCTCGCCCCCTATTACATGGGACTTAAACATAACTGGCGAAATGTGGGTGTACTATAGGTACACCTCTGCCCAACCCTTCAGGGAAACAAGGCGTGATGTTATGTTATGTTATGTTATGTCCATGGAGTTTCTTGCCCGTTTCGTCTCCATAGGTACCTACTACGCTTTGGCGATCCAAAGGAGGCTTCTATTGAAGCTTCATATTTCTGACTGCTCGACTCCTTGACATTTCAAAAGTGCCTGTAAATGTTTAATTTTAATAAATGCTTTGAGCTTGAGTTTGTTAACATTATGAAGTAACTACAGTTATTTTATTATCAAGTTTATGGATACTTTGATTTTGTCATTGTTTTTTTTAGGCTTTTGATCCCTGAATCTATTGTGCTCTTTGTACAGCTGGGACGACTTAAGCAACGAAAAGTACCATCAAGTTTGTTTTTATTAAATCATAACCTTTTAAGATTCATGATGAGTACTGAATTATAATTCTGACGCTGACGTCAGAAAAAGTTGATACGCCATTAATAATTCTACGGGAGTTTACTTGTTCATAATTATGACAAAAAATTGCGTAAAACCAATAACACAGAGGTCTGCGCACTCAATTGCGGCGTAGATTTTCCATACAATAACTTGTTTTTGTAATCTGCATTATGACAAAAAGTATTAATACGAGTAGTAAAGATACGTCAAAACTTTCGATGGAAAACTTTTGGAGTTTAAATATCAACAAGCAAAAAACATCGGCTTGTTTTGGAATATCTAGTTGGATCTAACCTAAAACTGATGATTCGCTGAATTTAAGGAACAGCTTATTTAAGAAATAAACAAATGGAATATTTTCACATGGAAGGGTCCAAAACACCACCAGACAAAAAAACTACTAGTAATTCTGTGACTACAAATTCACAGATAAATCGACACAAGATGGAAAGGTCTAATTCTAAGTTTGATAACATTGAAAATGTTGTAGCCCTTTCCATCTCCAAGTTTCTGACATCACCAACGCAATCGAGGAAGGAAGGAGAAAGGCCATCAGGTACCGCTTTGACTTATTAAAACGTAGGTGGGGTACAGCTCCCTTTCACTACTGAACTACCAGATGTACCTACTGTAGGGTACCGTCCGCATTTGTTTGATATCCCGACCAGTCGTAATCAGCACTTCTTATTATGCGCACGGCCAAAGTGTGGAACTCGCTGCCAGTGTCTGTGTTCCCTTCCACATATAACCCGTCAGCCTTCAAAGCAAGAGTGAACAGGCATCTTCCCTAAGTAGACCTCATCCATCGCCTGATGGAACATCAGGCGATATCGAAATCAAGAGCAGGCAAATCATTAAAGTAATAACCACAACTAAGTTCATATTATCTATATTAGATTGTACTAACATAGAGGATTGTATTGATGATTTTAATGGTAATAATTCTGTAGATACATACTTGTTACGATCGTACCTCATCAACCTGACACTAACCTGCAAATAGTTAAAAAAAAATGGATTTTTTTTATCTCGCGGCTTTTCGCGCGGCGCCTCCCTCTTAATGGTTCTGTATCAGCAGGTAGGTTTACGGTATATCGACCAGTGTAACATTACGCTGCTTGCAAGAAACTATGCAGTTTTTTACGCAAAGAAAAATAAAACTATTGCAGTAAAAATATTAGAATGAAGAAATTTTTCTATTTATACGGAAACTTACTTACCTACTTCTTTAGTAGTAGGTAAGAAAGTTTCCGTACGTTTAGTATGTGGAAGTGAAATATGAATGAATGAAATGCACCAACCTCAGCGTGGTTAGACAAGACTCGATTAATCCAATGAACCCCAAGATTTGCACTAGCCCCTGAAGCCTCATGTTTCATGGTGCTACAAAGACCATTACAGATCAAGCAATAGACCGGAGGGCACTGTAGTGGTAGGGAAATCGTGCCCTTAGGATAGGAAGGATAAAGAGCCCACGGAGTATGTGCAGCGGGTAGGCGGTTCATTTTTATCTATGGGAGGGGCATCTTTTAACGACGTCGCAGCCGTATTGATTCTGGTCGAGCTTCATCGGTGAATCTTGTAGCGTGGCTCAACTGGTTTCTCGGCTCTTTTCTATGTCACTGCTCTACTGTGATACATGTTGCTGTTTTCACTTTTCAATATCTCCGTCAGAGGTCTCGCCACTAACCTTGTACATCTCATTAACAGTAAATAGGAAACAAATAACTGTAATCATAATAAGCGTTGCCATTACTATGATTTAAAATATTATTTACGAGGTTGCAGCGTTGAAGAACTTGTTTCTGCTTATGTATAGGACTTCCATGTTCAAGACTACGTACGGTTAGTAACGAAAGTCTCCGGAGACCGCGAATTGGCAAAATTAAGGTATAACGCGCTCAGTCTAGATGGAGCGACGAAGTTCGTGGTGTGGCTAGTAGCAGCTGGATGAGAGTTGCCGCGAATCGAGCTACATGGCGTGCAACTGGAAAAGGCTATGTCCAGCAGTGGACTGCTGTAGGGTAGTGATGAATAACGTAAGTTGCTGAATAAAATATTTTTTAAATACGTGACGTATTGATCAAACTCACTGATTTGATCTTTTGTAAACAACTTAGTTATGTTACCTACTTATGTAGAAATTACTTACAATGCACATCGCTGTAGGATTTTGTACCGAATTAGGGACTTTGCTTTGTTCAACAACGACAGCAATTCAAATATTAGTCAGTCAAGCCGTATGTCGTATTGTTTTTCATTTGTTTTCAGCGACTTACGTGGGACTATACATTTATTATGTATGACATTAACTTCGCTAATATTATGTTGTTACATTAACATTATGTATTGACGTGCAAGAAATACATAATGTACATAACAATTTTCTAAGTCCAATGTAAACAATGTAATAATATATTATGGGGACGTCAGCATAATGAGGTTTATTGTAACCGTGAACCGAATAGCTAATAACATTATTATTTAAGCCAAAGTTTTACCAGCCATGTGTTTTGTTACTTTGCATTTGACTAAACAATGCAAAACCAGAATCAACCGGCCTACGAAAATAAACTTATTGATCAAAGATTAAATAAAAACAATAGAACCTATTACTAAGAATCTTAAAATTGTTTCAACTGAATTGACAATAGACTATAAGTTTAATTAATTCTACAGTATATTTTAATACATTAAAATAGTAATAAACGTTTAAAAATTCACTTTTCTAACTTAATCTACGGAAAATATTAATTCAATGCTTATAAAGACTGCTGTAATCCATATGATTGACGGCAGTCATCGATCACTTATAAAGAACGGCAGTAGATTCCAAGGGGCGGGCATCAAAGACAACGAGTACCTACTTACAATACTTGTAGACATATCTCGTCGGGCCCAGTTTGCATAATCGCGCAAAGGAGCATGCCCAACACTTTGACAATATTTGTCGACCACACATTTCCTGATTCAAGTGATCTTTACAAACTGCTCTCGTTTTGTTTATACAGCATGTAACAAAAACCCTGTCCGATCCAATAAAGGCGTATTCCTGGTTTAACATACGAACTATCGACGCCACAGTGCGACACAAAGGCCCCGCGTGTTGCGCGACAAGCGGTGCCTTTGAGTCGCGCTGTGGCGTCGCGCCTGTTTGCACGAACCATTAAGCGTCTATGCCTACAATACAATATCAACTGATACCTACGCGTAGGCATAACGTAGGTTTCTTTAGTCATAAGTTTGTTTGGCGGCACGCGACAAAGCACTGCCTCGCTCAGACGGCTTCTTTGACATGAAACTATAGATGAACTTTGACGAGCGATCAGTGTTGCCTTTGGTATGATTATTTTTAATTATTTAAATTAATTACATTCATTAAAAAAAACTCGTAACAATTAAATGATTACGTATTTGTGTACGCAGTACGATAGCAAATCATCCCTTCAGGACCGGACAGGGTTTTTATTACATGCTGTATACTCGTAGTGACCTTGACATTAACTAAAGCTATAAAAAACATTTATAAAAGTTGTACCAGTTAGTCCTTTTTGCATCACTCAACTTATGTGTGGCATCCTTTCAAGGTTCCTTTAATTGCGTTGTTTTTATGTTTTTAAAGTCCACAAGATCATTAAACTCTGTGAGATGGGGCAGTAAATAAATTGAAAATGGATCAAGTTATTCTGAAGGTCTCATGCATGAGCATTACATTCAGGTATTGGTCAAAGAATTTGTTTTTTAAATAAATAGCGTTCGTGATTAGTTTTAATTGTTTTACTCACGTTTATATTTTTAAGGATTTCTGGATTATTTTCGATTGAGCTAACTCACGCCTTTGACGGCCTTTCCAGACGTGATGCCTATTGCTTGATAAGAGATCCCAAAATAACACGATAAAAAAACAACTGACTTTAAGAAATAACACTACACAGTGAAATAAGTCTTTAATTTCGGAAGTCGGTGTCTTTGGTTTTGTATTTCGTTTTTCGCCAACGACTTCCGATTTTAAAGTTATTATTCAATTTTATTAAGTATTTATATTTCACTGTGTAGTGTTATTTTTTAAAGTCAGTTTTTTTTTTTCGGTAACAGTTCTTAGGTCCTTTAGAACGAAACTTGCAAGGGGCAGGTTTCAGCTGATGACGAGAAAATCCTTAGTGTAATGTACCTACTTACTAATTTGCAAACAAAATAGTAAACTAGCAGAACGTTTAGTGAATATTTGAACGTCGGTCAGTGTCACGAGCGGCCTGCGACTTGGCCCTCAAATAAAGTAATCATTTGCAGTCATGTATTGCTTCACGCAGTCTTTTAAAATTTTTGTTTGTACCAGACAAGGGCAAAGCATGTTATTAGAGTACCGTTAAGTTTAACTTGTTATACTTACCAAGATAAAGCTGTTGTTTCTGATATTGCCGAATTTGCCTGATCTTGACCTCGATCTCACCTAATCGAAAGCTATGGATGAGGCCTAATAGAAGTAGATGTGTGTTCACTCTTACGTTGGAGGCTGACGTGTTATATGTGGAAGGGAAAACAGACGCTGGCAGAGAGTTCCACATTTTGGCCGTTCACATAATAAATGTGAAGGAGAAGCGCTGAGTAGCACTGGTCGGTATATCAACCAAATGTCTAATGTGTAAACCAAATGTGTAGGTCTGGTAGTTCGGTAGTGAGGTCTGTAACACCCAGCTTCGTTTTAATAAGTCAAAGAGCCTGTACTTGTATGGCCTCCCTCCTTTGAAACTTGGAGATAAAAAGTGATACAACATTTTTAATGTAATCAAACATAGAAATAGAGTCGGCCCTTTCCATATTGTGTCGTTTTATCTGTGAAGTTTCAGTCGAGTGGTGTTCCGTCCATGTGAACATATTGCATACGTATGGTCCTATTACTGCCGCTGTTCATCATTAGCATACAGCAGTCCACTGTTGGACTTCAGTTTTTCCAGTTGCACGCCATTCAGCTTGATTCTCGGCAGCTCTCAACCAGCTGCTACCAGTCACCTTGCGAAGGTCGTTGCTCTACCTAGCTTGAGCGCGTTATACCTTACGTATGCCAATTCGCGGTCTCCGGAGACTTTTGTTACTAACCGTGCGCATTCTTAAACATACATGGATGTCTTTTATGTATGCAGAAACAAGTTAACTTCAACGCTGCAACCTCGTGAATAACATTTTAAAATTGAAGTAAATCATAGTAATGGCAGCGCTTATTATCATTACAGTGATTTGTTTCCTACATAACTTCCACAAACTACTTAGATAAGGAAGTAGATTCCATAGAAATTGCAAAATTTATTTTTTGTAATAAATTTACTACTTTATTTTTCTTTGCGTTAAACACTGCACAGTTTCTAGCAAGCAGTGTATTGTTGCACTGGTCGATATTCCGTAAACCTACCTTTTGATACAGAACCATTACCCAGCGGGAAGCGCAAGGGCGAAATTCAATTATTTCTAGTTTTATTTTATTGCAGGCCAGTGTCAGGTCGTATGGATCAACAAAATCTAATACAATCCCCTAAGTTCATATAATCCCATAGTTCGCCTATTTCATGAAAAATTCATTTGCTGCGGAAGGGATGAACTCAACTAAACAGTTGCGCATTACCGATGGGTTCATATTTAAACAAGCTGTTTAAGTTATAGGTTATGCTTGTTTAAGCACTTGTTAAGTCACGACTAGTCACGTTATAAAATATTGTCTATAGCATCGCATCGTCCATTCGCGCTGTTATTTTGTTTTCGCTTAGCATTCTGAGTTGTTTTCTTTTCTTTTTGCTCCGCTTCTAAAGGTCATATCGTGATAGCATATAACCTTCCTCAAAAGTTGGGCTATCAAAAAGAATGGGTAAATCCACAGATTAGCAGCACGTTCACACAAACAAAATCTTTAGTTTTATAATTAGAATAAATATATTCGTGAGGATTGGGCATTTCCCGTATCATAAACTTGGTTCTTATGAACAAACCCAATATCAGTCCTTTATCAATACTAATAAACATTAACGCTGCGTCCACGTACATTACATAAATATGCCTCCAATTTGACCAGAAACAAAAATTTCCTTATTGATTCGAGTCTACCTGTTAGATTTCCGCCTCAATATTGGTCTAAATCTGTCAATACAAATATTTTATTTCGCAATCTTCACACAGTTAAAAGTATCAGGCGGGCAAAGTCCACTTCGGTTGGTTTTTGACCGATACGAAGGTGTTTTACCTTGATCGATCAAAGTCCAAAACCGTATCGACGTTCAACCTTTAATCGCGAAACGCTTGCGACATGATCTCGAGAATTCTCAAGTATATTATAATGTGATTCATGCGTTCGGTCAAATCGAGTTTTTGTGATAAATATTCTGGTTCATATGAAGTATAATGATGACAATGTGTTTTTTCAACAGGTTCATAGGCCATCGAGTTAAAACATAAAAGAAGAAGCTTGTACTTACTATTTGTTTACTACACCGACTAATTTGCAATAAGCAACCATAATGTCTGGCATCTTCCTTTATTCTTTTAGAGTCCGCAGGCACGCAGGTTCGCTCGCTGCAACAAACAGGTAAAGGTAACACTTCTTAAAGCTGACTGCCAAACTTTTATCACGAGTAGCCTGTGGGTCCAGCTGCACTCAGAAAGTTGATCAATGACCTAATTGCGCGTACAGCATAATAATGGATAAGGACGCCCCGCTTTTGTGGCGCATCGAGTATGTTTGTGGAGGCTCGGGTTGATGGCTTCCTATAACGCGCAATCGAACCGCCTCCCTACTAAGCAGAGTGTGGAGCAGCACTAACAGTATCCTTTAAGTAATTGCTGAGCAGTATCGGCACTCATGAAGTCTTTTGTTTGGATTCTGGTCAGATGGCATGGTAATCTATCCTGAACTCGAGCGAGAGCTTTTTGTAATATGTCTGTACTAACATAGTTTGTAAGATAACTTTTTGTGACTAACAATTATGGACTTGGTCTGAAAAAATCAATAATAATAATAATTATTATTAATATATTTATGGGTCTAGAGAAAATCCATGGACTGACCAGGATCAGCCAGGGTCAGCGAAGCTTTTGCCCGCAGACCAGTGGAACCCCGTAGTTGTTATAAAGCCACACCCTCCCGTATTATGGAATAACTTCTGAAAAATATTTATTATCATCATGTTTTGGTAACAGGTTATCAAGGCCATGTATTTCTTAATACAAATTATCGCACAAGTGAAAATATAACAAGACCTCCGTGCGTGCAGTCGTTGTGCAAGTAATGAGTAATTAATGAGGCACCGGGGTGGCAGTAGTGCAGCATGTGGCATTGTGCCAAAACCACGTCAACGTTGTGTACCTCACGTAGGTTCTGAAAAGTATCCTAGACTACGTACTTAGCCAATTACATCATCAAACTATGTCTAGACACCGTCCTCCCCAAATATGACCTCTTCGCATCCAGGGAATAAACACGACCTTCACAAAACCGTCATATCAGTCTAGCTTGTGAGTGAGTGCGTAACGCGTATCCACATAATAAGTAGCATGTTTTCTATTCCTTGTAGCTAAAGAAATAATAAAGAAGAAATAAGAATAACCTTATTTTTAATTGCACGAGTCATTGCGCCGACATCTAGACACACATAGATACGATATGCCAACATGTAACAGAACCCATCTTCGCGGTTCACAGCGTCGCATACAAAGGCAAAAAGTGACAGTATTATCTAATGTCCAGTAGATCGTCACTTGACGAGATTTAGCGCACCGTACAATCTTCAGTCAGACAAATAGAAAAGCAAGAGGGGTGCCAATTTACAGTGCACTTTTTAAGCCATGTTCTGGATGAGCTAGACCAGTCATGATACCAAAAAAACTGTTAGAACATATCGTACATATTCATGAAACGTTGTTTTTTAAGACATCCATTATCATTTTAACCGAAAGATGTCCACTTCTGGAAATAAGGTTGCCCCAAGGATTGCCACCGTGACAGCCGTGACTTACGAGTTGTAGGTCGTAGGTTCGAACCCAGACATTTTTGCGCTTTACTTAGTGTAAATTATTTCATCACCACTGCTCTCAAAACGGTAAAGGAAAATATCGTGAGGAAACGGGCATGTATTACAACCAAAATTTCGAAGACATGTGACATCTACCAACCCGCACTCGGCCCGCGTGTTAGATTACGGCCCACTCCCTCTCCAGAGAGAAGGCCTGTGTCCCAGCAGTGGGAACATTATAGGATGATTATGCAAGGATTGCCACAACGACCGGTCATGCTGTACAGTACATTCGTAAAGCTGTTGCACGTCATATAGCCGCAACGCTTCCGCCTGCAGCCAATGATGTTCGCTAACGGCACACCTCACACCACACATCACTGAGTCGAGGTACCTACCTGCCATACAGCTCGTACTTTCTATCTTCGTCGGTGTCGCAACAACCGAGGTTGTGACAATCAAATATTTTTTGACCTCCGTTGACAACTGCGCAGGTCCATCTCAAGTTCTCAAATATTTCCTCTATGATTGTGTCTTTATTTGAACTTGAAAGGTCATTCATGATCCATTGAATTCTGGTCATCTCTAGCCTTCGATCTGTGGTAAATTACCAAGTTACAGATTTCTTACGAAAGCAATTTTGACATCTTCAAAAGCCGAAACTTCTGGGCTTATGGAATCATTTTAAGGAAGTTATACTTTAAATTATAATAAAAATCACACACACAATCGTAAAGATATTTATAGATATCTAGAGAATCTTCTTGGCCTAGTGAACTGTGCCAAATCTTGACATCAGAAACATGTGTGGGTAACTTGTCTAACACCAAATGTTCTCAAAACTACAATCTAAGATGCTGGATATAAAAAAAAACTATTTAAAAAAAAACGTGCGTCGTAATTTAAAGACCTTCAAATTAACCATATGCAAATTGACGAATCTCCTTATTGTTGGTATAGAATTTCTGCACACTGCGCATATAACCATTTTAGCTAACAAGTTATGTATGCCAGACTCGCTACTTAATGCCCATTGGTATTCACAACGAGTACAATTTTATAAAGTATCTAAGCAGCACAGAAAGAATATGTGTGTAAAATTATACACAATATTATTTTATAGATATAACAAGAGAAACCGCCCCTGCTTCGCACGGTTTTACGACTTGACAAAACATCGAGATTGCTTTAATAAAATGTTTAATATAAATATGGTACCTACACAACCTTCCAGAATAAATTCTCTAAAATATGATGAAAACCGCATCAAATTCCGTTGCGTAGTTTCGAAGGATAACGCGGTCACACAGACACGAAAAGCGAATTTAATTTATAATAATGTAGGTATAGTATGACCAACTTATCTGTGAAATATTGGTGGCGTTAATTGTAAACGAAAATCAAAGAGAGAAACAAAAACCTACCATGTGTCCCATTCAGAATGTCAGTTCGAAAAACTGTCGTTGCACAGTTAAGTTGGTCAAAATATATAGATGACCCTTTGTGCACGGCACGGTTTCTTTACGGTTTGGCGTAGAAAAAACGTGCCTACACTCGGCGAATAAACCGCAGTTTTTAGAGGCAAAAAACGTGTTTACAAAGGGCCTTTCAAACGAACTCATTTATCAAATTTTCACAATAAGCCAACTGTAACAACAAATTACTTCAATTAAGCACATTTTTATCTAGCTCTTTCAAAGCAGGTTCTTTGTTTTAATTTTAATTATTACGCGTTCATGGAAATTATACACAAATGGTATATTATCTAATATGGTACACACGACACTATACTACTTGTTTAGTGTCAGGAACCATTCACGTGATGCGTGAGAACTATTTACTCCCTAGTTGGTACTTTGAGTCTTTGATAGTGAATATTGTGGCGAAGTATGCAAAATTCTTAACGACCTCTTTAATTAATTTAACTTATTTTGGAGAATAACTCAATTTATAAATTTTATTTAGATACTCTTAACTAATTAGTGATCTACTTCCATCCATAACGCTATGTATAATACGTATTTTTTTTTCTAAGTATTTCTTTCTTCTAGAATAATCGATATATTTAAAATGAACAAAACATTACTAAGTATATAATTTTGCAAATAAGCATTACAATTACAGGTTTTGCCAAACAATTCATACAAAAAAATTTCTTTTACAAAGACACGGTTGAGTGCCAAACTGGACCCTCCGCATATGTTGCTGAAAAACAAAATAATAAACAAATGAAACAAAACAATATGGCCGCAGCTCACTTCACCTTTACACCGGGATTTTATTTTAAATCCAGTAAGGTACAACCGCGAACATTTGCGACAAACCACTTTTTAACCTTATTGCAAATGATTTAAGGTTCAAAAGAGGTGCACCAGAAATGTCCGCGGTGGTGCCTAGTAGTATCAGAACCAGTATAAGTTGGCATCCTTAAACTCCGTACTACGCTAGGCCGTCTCAAGCGACGTGTTACTTCTATCGAGCAGCCTTAATATGTCGTTCTTTAACCAGACCGGTAAAGCAAGTTCCTTGATGTCAGACGGATCCTAAAATTACTCATGATATAAAAAAAACCGTTAGAGGTCTAAATATAGATTGTTATGAATTCAATTTAAAACCGAAACAACAACACAATTTTAACAAAAGACACCGACAACATCTCGTTAATCTATTATTAAACAATGAAAAGAAGTTTTGGTAAATTATAGTTAATCTATGCAAAATATTTAGGAAGTGAGCAAAGTACTGTCGCAAGCATAAATACCTAACACTTACGCAAGATTCAATTGCGATTTTCGCCTAAAGTATTGGTAGATATTTTATGGCGTTACGAACATTGTTTTCAAGAAAATATACTGATGAGAAATAGGTATTTTCTTAAAGTTGCAATTGTTGCAAAAACGCCTTTGAATTTAGTGTGAGTATTTATGCTCGTGACTGCAGGTATGAAACTGTTGCCTGTTAGTAAGAAGTATTATCCTATGTACTATGACGATGACCTAAGTTGAACCACGCTGAATCAAATAAAAACTTCTATTGATACCAATTTCCGAGAAATTTCTGGACAAAGATGAAGAAATGTACGTTACACATTTGAGTTCGTCATTAAGTCAGCCCATTTCCTAGCTAAAGCACTAGGAAGTGGTGAAGGGCGGGCGTTTTGGGGGACTGTCTTATGTAATTTTGACGTTCGAAAAGTGCTGATTCTCAGCCTAATTTTTGAATAAATGACTTTTGATTTTATTTTTTTTTATTTTGATTTCATTAGCTACAATGACTGAGGAAGTAACCATCCGAATATTAACCCATTAATAACACCGCTATTGATAGTAGATAATATTGATATGTTCATAGTATCATCATGATAAGGCTATAATGTTCCCACTGCTGGGACACAGGCCTCCTAACTTGGAGAGGGAGTAGGCTGTAATCCACCACGCGCCAGCCCAGTGCGGGTTTGTAGATATCACATGTGTTCGAAATTCAGAGATGTAACTTATCTAAGATACAAGTATCTGAAATACAGATACAAGATACGTATATTGAATCTGTATTTCAGATACTTTTTTTGAAATTCATTTTGTATCTTGTATTTAAATACCTGTTGTTTGGTATCATAGCACATATTTTGTAGATACTATGTTTGCTAAAATACTTTTAGTAATTGGTGATTCTATTGTGACATCTTAGGTGACATAACTTATAAATATTAATGTTGTCGTAGATAAAAGTGAACGCGCTATTGAATCTTTAGTCTTTTAGGGCCGAATTGATAGGTGGCGTGGCAATTCTTTATTTCTACAAAATGTTATGGCTATGCCCCTTGACTCGTGTCATTTTTAATTATTCCGCATAATAGTCTGTGTTGGAGGGAGACAGACACGTAAAAGTTCGGTCGGTTGGTCGAAGCTATGAGAAGATTTAGTTTTTTCTTGAGCCTTGACTTTTTCATAACAAGGTGCTGAAAACACAGGATCTACTGGCAGCACCGCTGACTTGAAAACATTGCAATACTTAAACAATAAATATAACAACATAAAGAGCTCGAGAAATTATTATCCTACAAAAAAAAATACAACACCTGTTTGCCAAGTTCTGCCCCTGTGGAGCGACTCTTCTCATTTGGGGGCATGATCATGAGGCCTAATAGAAGAAAAATGAATGATGAGTGAATTTAAAAGTATTTTGGCATTTTGTATTCCAGATACTTTATTTAAGGCTTTAAGGTATCTTGTACATCACTGTCGAAGTTTTAGTTGTAGAAGATGCCGCTTTCCTCACGATATTTTCCTTAAACGTTTTGAAAGCAGCAGGGATGATATTATGTCCACAAAGTAACCACAAAGTAACCCACGATTTACAACTTGGTAATTCGGGGCCTTTACCACTGGACCACAACTAGTCTCTGTGATATGTACATGTACAATAAATCCTTTCTCTTCTTCTTCTTCAAACTGCTAGGTACTGCTAGATACTATAAGTTGTACTTGCACTTTAAGTCAATTCGTATCCCGACCTCGAGATACAGACTGAACTGTCTAGTTTGGGGCTCACTGCCAAATAATATATTGTAACCTAGCTGTAGGAAGTATTTTAAGCTAATCATCTTGATAACCTGTGAACCTGATTATTGTATTAGGTACTTACCTGAACCATAAACTGTTTTCTGTTTCTATATTCTATTTCTGCTATGTAAGTACCTATTAAATTATCCATCACAACACTGAGCGGTTATTTTATTACCTTGTTCAATCAATTTACAGTAGTGTAACGGAACTTTTGGTTGATCTGTGCTGTGCAGTGGTTTTGTTTGTCCTCCAGTTGGTCATAATTAGGCAGGATAATTGGTCCGAGGCCATAATGATATCCAAACATTTGGCACCGAATCCATAATGATTGAATATAATTATTGTGATTTGTTCAAAATCTCTGAATAGCTTACAAAGGTTTCAAGTTCGACAAAGTATTTTATTCAGATAAATTATTATGCAGTACTTATGTTTATTTGAACCGAAGTGTACTATAGTGTAGAGAAAATGACATGACATGTGATTCACAATAAAAAAACAAAAGTAGGCTACATTCATTAACCGAGCTTGGCCTTGAACGCCAAATCAGTTAGATACGTCAATCGAGGCTTCGGAGATATCTCGTTTTTGTCAAAGTTGGTCGAGACCAAGAAGTGTGCTCCTGATAAAAAAGCATCCAGACAATGTGCCTTTTAAAAGAGCAAAAAAGAGTCTCCATTTTAATCGGTTCAGTATTGCACCAATTGCACCCTGAGGAGCACTCGGAGCTTACAGAAATGACCAGCAAGCGTAGCGTGAACAGTTGAAGAGAAGACAAATCTCTTTTTATTTTCTTGAATTTTGACATCACGCCGTGGAAACCTTTCTACACTCTGTAATTTTGTCTTTATCTTATCTAGCATTGCTACGTATGCAGTCGCTGAACTGTAACCTACACTTTCCGCATTTAACTACTCTATTATACCCGTTGTTGTGTACAATTTAATTGTAATACTGAATGGGGACTGGCACTGTACTCCCTCCCTTATACAGGTTTTTCTATAACCTAACTGGTAATGCAGTACCTCACCACCATTTTAGTTGTTAATTGTCAACCCTGTAAATTACCATGTACTACAATACTGTAAGGATGAATAAACAATTATCTTATCTTATCTTACCATACCTGGTTGCAAACCTAGAAGGTCCTCGTGGCTACTCTAGATCACCTCCTGAGCCACAACCTGGCTCCATTATGTTCGGTCCTTCGGCGACCCGCCGCGCCGCTCAGTTTCGCTCTCCCTTTTATCATAGAATTCACATTTTTTTTGGAATTATTTAAACAAAAAAAGAATAACTATCTTTTGAAATAAAATAAAACGTGGGAGTTCGGTTCGAAACTCCGACCCGGAAGGTCGTGTCTTTGTTTTCGCTGAGGCACCGTGCCCAACAGATGGTGGCTTACTTGCCGGACTTAGAAATCAAACCGTGTTTCTTTTGTGTGTGTGTATCAGTGTCGCAAACCAAAATACTTTAAATCGGTTCAAAAGATAAATAAATGTGCGTTCCATGAAGCTGAGACTCCTGCCGCGTCACTGGTGAGATCGTTCCGTACCCTAAGCTGTACTTCTACGCTGCGGCTGCGTTAGGTCGTTGATTCAAAGCCACGCGCATGTCCAACATAATTTTAAACAATTGTTATAGGATAGTGTATTTATATTAAATGTAGTAGTGCGGGAAAAACGAAGCTGTTATTCTGGCACATAGTGTGATCGAGTCCTATGATTTCAAACAAAAACAAAGATAACGAGTCATCGCACGGTAACCGCGTCAACGCGCCGCACGGCGTTTGACAATACAAAAACTTGTAACAATTAGCTTCATAAATTCGTAACGCTCGTATAAGGCCTTGCTACTCCTGGACATCAATGTTTTAATTAAGTAATGTCAGTACTTATTTCCGTACAAGAGATTTATAATCTTTAGAAATAAATGAATTCATACCGTATAGTACGGTATCGCTCTTAACCTAATACTTCATACACATTGTGCCGAACAACTACGTTGAACAAGTTCAATATTCACTGACTATTATTATTGCTTCCTTTCGAGTAGAAATGGAAGCCTGCTTGAATGTATTTTATTTTAATCTAGGTAATATTTTTCTCAAACATACCAAAGTTATAATTTAAAAGAGGCGTAAATTTTTATTTAGATATTCACAACTACATATTTTGTAAGTTAGACGCTTTGTTGATGCTCGTAATGGACACATCTGGCGGACAAGCGAAAGGCGCATTACGGCTGGGATCGAGAGAAAGCAGAAGGTTGCATTGTTTAAGGGTGCAGTCCGTGTAAAAAAATTGCGGTGCTCACTGTTTAACGGAATGCTAGCCGGTACCTGCAACTGACCCTTGCGTGTCTGTTGCGCAAAGTTTCACAAATATAATGCGTAAAGGTTTCAAGTACTGGTTCAACAGGTTGGAACTAAGTATGGACGGACTGTGCGGTTCTTCTGTGACGCCGCAGTCTGTTAACCATCATCACCATTCCCATGGCGCGGTTGGGTTTTGGTGAGTGTGGATGGTCACCCATCCACGGACCGACCGCGGCAGGCATGGCTTAACCTGATCGCTCGGCCCGTGTGGCTGTTATTACTTCTGTTAACCATATTGGGCGTAATAGGGCGGCATGCCCCTCAACCGTTGTTTAAACGAAGTTGGGCCATTTCGCCGCATTCACCGTGATTCCGATATATCTCAGCAATTGCTCCACATATTAAAATTGTTATTAAATAAGATACAAACAACAAAATAGGGTACTTGATGTATTTTTGTGAGGTGTAGTTGCGTGTGAATGGACTTTTTAGAAGTTTTCTTATAATATAAATATGCTGGTGCAATGTGCATGAAGTGGTTTAATATTCATGAGTCTCGTTTCCCTGTTAGTTTTGACTGTAGGTGTAAGGTAACCATAGTGAAATAATGGTTGATTTATTTTAGTTTGTGTGATCTGTAGGTCCTTTAGGTTGGTATTTGGCGCGTTGCCCCATATTTCAATTAGGTAGGAGGAAGACCATAACTATATGTATAGTCATTTTAGAAAGAGCTCAAAGAGCTATATATTTATATTAGAATTGTTTTTCCACAATCCTTTATCCAACTTTACAAATTAACCAACAATGCCAAGTGCTAACGGTCCGGCAGTTGTTTATACTCATAACTGTAATAAAAAATATAAAAAAAATATATAAAAAAACACTGTTCTTCCCTTATATCACGATTTCCCAACACAAAATAGACGAGCAACAAATGTTTGCTCAATCACCCGCTTAAAACCCGTATCGTAAAATCACTTAGCCATCATAAACACAACATTCTTCATTACCCCATATCCATTCTTTCTCTTTTTGTTAATTAAGCATATGGTAGAATATTCTTGTTTTATTTTCTCGCGTTATGCATAATTTGTATATATCCGTGAATTTTTTGCTTGACTTTACACCTTTTACTTCTGAATTTTGTTAACTAGTAGTAACTGTAAGTACCTACTGCTTTCAAATTGGATAATTATGAATTAGTTAAATTAGATCTTAAGTCAATATAATTTGCAAGTTTGCCCAGTTCTACGAGTATCTTAATTAAACAATGTTTTTTTTTATGTTTCTGTTAGTTTTGTAGTTTCTACTTTTACTTAAATACTTAATTGCAATCTTAAACTTTTAAAATAACATCTTGACTCTCTAACCGTTCTGTAAATTAACATGTCATATCTAAGAGAGCTGACTGATTTGTAACTCAGGACCCTTCTATCACAGACACCTTTCTCTATTTAAGATTGTACACTCTATTAACCAGTGCCTGCAATATGATGTTGAAATAAAATAAGATTTATGGTTATAACGATTCATAGCAGCACCACCAGCAAACTCGCAAAAATGATTTTATTAGAGAAGAGATAACAAAACAGTTTATAAAATCAATACGAAATGTAATGAGCTAGCTTATGAGTTATGATTATGAATGACTTGGTGCGAATTTAACGGCACGGTTGGCGCAGTGGTTGAGCGATCGGCTGCTGCGCTGCGTGTCGCGGGTTCGATCCCCGCACGGAACAAATATTTGTATGACCTATAAATGGTTGTTCCGGGTCTGGGTGTCTTGTGTATGTGAGTTTCATGTTTGTGAACGCACCCACGATACAGGAGGAATTCCTAGTGTGGGGCAACGTTTATAAAATAAAATAAGGAACAGCTGATGCGAAGATAACAAGGAAGCACATCGCCGTGTTATCAACTGATATAGTGAAGTGAAGGAATGGTGTAAACAGATGGATTATCCTAACCGTTATATTTTAGATTTATAAGCATATACTCGTAAGTGACTTTAGATAAATATAAGGCTATGAATAAGAATGATTGCCACTAAAAGACTTGAAGACAAATGAAAACACTCACTTAAATGTTGGTAAACATATGGAATGAGACTAAGTAAATGAATGAATAAGGAACAAACTGGAACACACTCACAAAATATGTAAACCATCCACTGTATAAACGATTATCTGCAAGTTTTAGTTCTCCTTGGCCCGACTTCGTCGACTTCTTCAACAAGAAAGAAAGAAAGAAAGAAAAATATCACTTGAAGGCTCCCGCAGCCTCGGTGCCCTCTATCCCCGCGCAACCAGCGCAACCCGCTCAACTTCCAGCGCTGATGGCTTCCGCCATCCCAGCGCCTTTGGTAGCCCCCGCGGCCCCTACGACCGCTCCAGCGGCACCTCAGGGAACCCAGGGCCGAAACAGCGCCCAAATCATATTAAGTACATACGCGGCTCTCTTCACCACCGCCGCGGATAAAATGGCGGAAGAAATCGTTGCTGCAAACGGCAACGCAATCCGCCTCATGGAAATTCTCAGCGCGTATCCCGAGATCGCGCAAGTTCTACACTCACTCAAATATTAATTCTCAATGGATAATACGAGAGTAAATAGTAACAAACCCCGATCCCTTAAATTAGGCTTTTTCAACGCAAATGGCGTTTCAGGTCAACGCGATGAGATCGCCACTTTCCTCCGCGACCATCAGCTTGACATCCTCCTCATACAGGAAACCTTTTTAAAACCACATCACCGAAACCCGAATATTGCCAACTTTAAACTAGTTCGCAATGACAGGTCTCGATGTCACAAGGGTGGCACACTCATATACTTTAGGAAATCTTTGTATTGTATCCCTATAGACCCACCTCCTCTCTTCTCCCATCTGGAGACCTCTATCTGTCGGCTAGGCATGACCGGCCACCAACCGATCACCATCATCTCCGCTTATATCCCACCCGACAATGGTCCGGAGGATCCCATCTCGCTCCAAAAGGACTTCACTGCCCTCTTCGGTATGAGTGACTCCGTCATCTTGGCGGGGGATCTTAATGCCAAGCACCCGGCGTGGAATAGTAGCACAACCTCAACCAGAGGTAGGTTAGTTTTCAAGTTAGGCGAATCCCTTAACTTTGACGTCATCGCTCCAATGAGCCCGACTCACTTCCCAGGTAATCCTAATCACCTTCCCGATGTTCTCGATGTAGCGCTGCTCAAGAATGTGAACCTCCGTTTGCAATCGATTGAGACGTTCCACGAGCTAAATTCTGACCACCGCCCTGTAGTCATGCATCTTGCACCCTACTCGGGCCCGATCGACCCCAACCGCCGCCCTCAGACCCAGACGATAACCGACTGGAGGAAAGTAAGCGAAAGACTGAAATCCACCACGTCGCCTCACTTAGACACCATCCCCGATCACTTAGTGTCAGTCGCCGACACGACGGCCGCAATCGACTCGTTTACAGAGCACGTACAATCCGTTTTGACGGATTGTTCACGGGAAGTTCCGGTGATGGAAGACCATCGCTGGAAATTACCTACTGACGTACGTGACCTGATAACCGAGAAGAACGCGGCCATCCGTGCCTACGACTCCTTCCCTTGTGACGCGAACAAAGCCCACATGCGCCATTTACAGCGTGCTGTAAAGAAACGCATAGGGGAGGTACGCTCAGAGGGTTGGAACAAGATGCTGAGTGAACTCGAGCCCACTCACCAAGCCTTCTGGCACCTTCAGAGGAAATTGCGCTCCTCCGAGGAGGTCTCTATGCCTCCCCTCATCCGCCCCGACAAGAGCGTCGCGTTCGACAGCACCGACAAGGCCGAATGCCTTGCTGACAGCCTAGAGTCCCAGTGTTCTCCCAGCTCTCAACCAGTAGACCAAGCTCACCTGAACAAGGTCGACGCTGAAGTCGAACGGAGAGCCTCCCTTCCACCCGTTGAAGACCCTGATGATCCTCTGCCTCCCGTCACTCCAGATGAAGTGCACGACATCGTAAAAGGGCTCCAAGCTCGTAAAGCCCCCGGTTCGGATGGTATTACCAATAAGGTATACAAACTCCTACCTGCCCCTCTAATAATGCTCATGACCGCCATCTTCAATGGCGCCATGAGCAACAACATCTTCCCACAAGCGTGGAAAGAAGCAACAGTCATCGGTATCCCAAAGCCAGGCAAGCCAAAGTCTGAGCCCTCCAGCTACCGTCCCATTAGCTTACTCAACGTTCTCGGCAAAATCTACGAGAGGCTTATTTATAAGCGTCTCAAAGACTACGCCGAAGCAAAGAGCCTCATTCCCAACGAGCAGTTTGGTTTCCGTCCACAACACTCGAGTATCCACCAGGTCCACCGTATCGTAGAGCACTTGTGCGCCGGTATGCAACGTAACGCGACGACGGGTGTGCTATTCTTCGACATAGCGAAAGCCTTCGACAAAGTCTGGCACAACGGCTTGTTATACAAGCTTTACCAACTAGGAGTACCAGATCGTCTCGTACTCATCTTACGAGACTTTTTGTCGAATCGCACCTTCCGCTATCGCATCGAGGGTGCACTCTCGTCCCCTCACCCTATTCGCGCCGGTGTCCCTCAGGGTTCCGTCATATCTCCTCTAGTTTTCACGCTGTTCACCAGCGATATCCCACAGAGTAAAAAGGCTCAGTTGGCTCTCTTCGCCGACGACACTGCCGTTTACTATACCGGTCATTGTCCCAATGCTATAGCTCGTACTCTCCAAACCTCCGCAAACGTCTTAGGCGCTTGGTTCCGGAAATGGAGAATCGAGGTCAACCCCGATAAGAGTCAGGCGGTTCTCTTCTCGAGACGTCGTCGAGTCCCACCCCCCCTTCCCAGCCCGATCACTATGTACGGCAAGCCAATCCCTTGGGAGAAGCAAGCCAAATACCTAGGCGTGATCCTTGATCAAAACTTAACGTTCAAAGAGCACATTAAGGCTGTTCGCGCGCGCGCCGCTTTCGCTCTTGGTAGACTCCACTTTATTCTGACAGCCCGTTGCAAACTGTCACTTAAATGCAAGCTGCGCATCTACACCGCAGTCATCCGTCCCATCATGACCTATGCCTGCGTTGTATTCGCGCACGCTCACCCACGTCATCTCCATAAGATGCAGACCCTCCAGAACCGTTTCCTCAGAAAGGTCACGGGTGCCCCCTTCTATGTCCGTAATATAAATCTCCACATCGATCTTAAAATGCCTACCATAAACCAGTTCATGAAACGCTTATCGAAGCGTTTCTTTGACTGTGGCATAAAACACCCCAACCCCTTGATCTCAGCGGCCGCCCGCTACACTCCTTCCCGTATTAGTAGTATTCGCCGACCAAGGCATACCTTAATCGCCCCCGACGACGCCACTTCCTTCCTCCAGGAGAGTAGTAAGGCAACCAGCACGCTTCATAAGCCCAAAACCCGATCGCCGTCCTACCGTCCTCGCCGCCGAGGCCCGCCGCGACGCCCAAATCTACGCCCCTCCCGACCCTTGCTCGAGCCAGCCCGCGCCGCTGAGCCTGTAGCTTTAAATTCGTCCCTAAATAATATCATTCCTGATCCAGCTAGTCATTTGCTGCCCTCTTCCAGCGACGCCCTAAGCCGAGGTTCGTACCCCACAGGGGGTGCCCTTAGCGTGTAGTCGCTTAGTTTTTAGTTAGTATTTAAGTTTAAGTCCTGGCTGGAGGCCTTAATTTATTAGGGAATCCACAGGCAAGTCCGTCTAAGCAGACGACAACCTTATAGGTTGACCTGCGAGATGCCATTTATAAAAAAAAAAAAAAAAAAGAAAGAAAAATATTTTATTTGGGACACGCACAGGGAATACAAATGGTAAAAAATAAAAAAATAACAAACAATGTATAAACTAACAGAATAACAACAAAAAACAGTAAAAAGACCTTTGCGAGGCCAAAAAGGCTCCTATCTCAGCATAATGCAGCGCTGATATTCTGACATTCTGAAGGTGTTGACGATTTCTGCTGGAGATGCCCCCGTTGAAGAATGCAACTGAAAAGCTTCGAGTTCGAAGCTTTTTTTTGAGACCGTTACTTTTGAAATTAAGACGGCGAGATTCTTGAAGGACTAATGTTAGCGCGGGGATCATCTAAAGAGTGGACTTCTGTATTTACGGCAAGGGTTTAATGACGTGCTTATAACAATAATAAAAATGTACCGGATATTCAGCTAATAACGAAACTAAAGTAAGAGGAGTATCGTCCGTCGCGGAGAAGTCAGAAGAAGCGAGTGGTCATCGGGCCGAACCGTGTCGTCCCCGCGACGCGCTAAACACGCGGCCTGCGCGTGCAGACCATGCGCAATGTGTTGTGTTGGGTTCGATACCCAACAGTGCCCATACTACTTTTGAAACAACATTTGAGACTCGAACGATAGCTCAAGACTTAACATTATTTCGACAAGGGTACAATTATTCGATGGACACGATGGAAGATCAAGAACGCCGCTAACGAGATGTCTAAAAACCGGAAACGGTCAGTAGCGAGAACTCAGACGAAGACATTGAAAAGAACAGCAACATTTATCACAGCAGAGCAGTGACATAGAAAAGAGCCGAGAAACCAGCTGAACCCCGCTTAAAGATTCACCGATGAAGCTCGACCTGAATCAACCCTGCTGTGATATCGTTAAAAGATGCCCTCCAATAGACAAATATCACCCGCCTCTCCACTAATCCCATGCTTACGTTAGGGTGCATACTCCGTAGGCTCTTAATCCTTCCTATCCTAAGGGCACGTCTTCCCTACCATTACAGTGCCCCCGGTCTATTCCTTGATATGCAATGGTCTTTGTAGCACCATGAAGCATGAGGCTTCAGGGGCTAGTGCAAATCTTGGGGTTCATTCGATTAATCGAGTCTGGTCAAACCACGCTGGGGTCGGTGCATTTCATTCATTCATTCATTCATTTGAAATAAAATAAAATGTGGATTATTAAGATTGTAGTGTATCTGTGTAATCCTCAAATTATTAGAACGTCTCCTATAGAAATAGATGCATGAATTCAATCATTTTAGTCACTTTTTTACAAGGACCTTTTAAATGTATTTTAGCACATAAAAACAAATAAGAACGTGCAATGTGATGATAGGATATCGAACATTAATATTGTGCTTTAAGACATAGTTTATAACTATTAATTAATGAGTTAATAGCTTCCTCAATAGTCTTGCTCGGGGTAGCGCCTTAATCAATAATTTAAAAACGATTTCAAACAAATTGAAACCCCGATCGCATAGCATCACCGTCCCCACAGCTCAAACGCTGGGTGCGCCTGAGGGCCGCCGCCGCCGCTGTGGTCGGTGTCGCAACATCTGACAGATGCGCGCGCGCAGAGGTCGCCCCTCTCCATGTAGACACCGACACAACGCAGGACCTGCTAACCGAGGATTGTTTGTAAATAAACGATCCTTAACTCGGTGTCATTGATCGTTCCAACTTGTGACCCGAGACCCGACAACTATTGTTGGTAATTGGTTTCGTTCATTGTAAATTTTAATTGTTCTTAATTATGTACTTACCTACGCAGGTATTCTTTCGAATTACTTATTTCATTTACGTTCGTTATATTTTTGACCCATGGTGATAAAATGAATGGTCCCATTATGATCGTTATTGTTATCCTAACAGTCACTGGCATTAATACTAACCAAAGCACAAATTGAAACTACTGAGAACTCTAATCAGACACACCAGATACCTACTGATTTACTGAATGTAGACAAAGCTTTAATTAACATAATATCTCCACAACTCAGCTGGTAAGTAGCAGTGCAGATACAGATACAGATTATCATGAGCAAGATCTATTGAAGTCTACCTACTATAGAATGAACTAAACTCAAGCGAAATTTCCGAGATATAAGTTATTAACACGCTCATCGTACATTTAGCAAAACAATTATTAGCATATTTCACACAATATAGTTTGGTTTCATCCCAGTCAAACATTGTACAATATCTACAATAACACGACAACATCAAGAACCGTAGTTATATTTGTCAAACACAAACTTATTCAAATTGGGTGGGGGGAAACAGGTGGCCATTAACTGAAGCGCTCAAGAAGATGAGGAAAATAAAAATAAATGTCAACAAAACGTTGTAACATCAACTATTGCATAATAGAACAGAATAAAGTTAGTACTTCTTTTTTTCTGTACAACTAGAATATTAAATATCTACCAAAAATCTGAACAATACCCATTATAAGGTTGTTTGAAAAATGGAAACTTTCATTTTGATGTTGCGATTTGATGTCTGCTTTATCCGAGAGATGACAATTAAGCAGGTTATACCTAGAACATTAAAAATCCATACCGATAATATACCAGTTTTATTTACCTTTATCAAAATGTAGGTACGCCTTTCCATTTCTAGAATTTAGCATCGTTTGAATGCCAATATATCGATTACTTATTACTAATGTTTTTCCATGAATAATGGCGTGTCAAGCAGTAATTTGTATAAATACCTGCCAGTCATTAATAAAATAGTGTTATTACTACTTATTTCATAATAATACTTGTTTTAATGAGGGGCTCCTTGTTTAATGACACTACAAAGATCGCGGAAGTTGCGAATTTAAATAGGTGATCTTGCGGTGCCTGGCTTTTGGTCATGGAATTAGAAGTACGAAAACTCCAAATTCCTTGTTTGGCAGCTTTGGCAGTACCAAACCATGATAAAAAAGTCGATCCCGTGTACCCGGCAGATAATGATACACCTTAAACTTGAGCTGAAGACAAGCGGATTTGGTGCAGGATTTTCAGCATGTCGATTATGTAAAAACTTCACGGTGCGTGCGTGACTTGCGTGGAGTGAGCTCTCAGTGTCATCCCGTCTTGGTCAATCCCTAGCATTTTGGGACTGACAGCTCACTTCGCATAAGTTTTCACGGTGAGATAGTTACTGAATAGCACTACTGCACTCATATGCCGCAAATTCCCTAAAACTTAACATCTGAAACTTCACCAAGCCATCTAATTGAATCTCCGCCCACCTTAGCCCTCCCCCCTCCGTTTTAGAAAAACTGTAGCATTATTCGAGAACGTTCTTGATTCAATTCATTATTGACAGTATATAAACCACTGCCGCACCGCCCGCATCATACGATGCACACAAAAGAAGCATCCACATCCCTATTAGCAGCGCCAGTAATCTCCACTTCCCACGGGCACAATGCCACGCTCATTTCATGGCCTAGTTTCTGTTGGGCCAACGTTGGTCGAATTCAAATATTTAAACGCCTCCAGAACTTTCGATCCGGTCGTATCGTATCATATCGCTTGGTTGCGATCATGCGATGAGCGCTAGATTGGCAAATTGGAGGAAGCACGAACGTGGGCATTTTCAGGCAATATAAAAATGATATATTTAAAATAAGAAAACAAATAATTGAGCAATGGTTGCCATCGTCTCCTGTTGCAAAGATTAAGAACCATGTTGAAAAGATGGAGCTCGTTACGTCCCGCGTTCTCGATTCACATGTTAAAAAGAAATAGGTAGTAGCTAGGAAAATGACAACAAAAAGATAGGAAACGCAAAAAAGGAAATAGGTATTTTAAAAAATCCTTCCCGCCTTAATAAAGCGGAAACAAAAGAGACCACAGACTAGAAAAAATACGACGTAGTAAATACGCAATGGCCTGATGACCCTTTTTTTTTTTTTTTTTTTTTTTTTTGGGTGGGAAATCATCAAATGACTTCTCCCGCTCTGGGTGGAGCGGGAGGGCGTGTCAGACTTTTACTGACTAAAACCCACCCGTGTTCCTTCAGTTGCCTGTGCCAGGGCCACGGTTTTCTCTGTGGAATAACCCGCGACCCTGAGGCGTCGGCCCTATCGGACCCCGTCACTTTGTGCTGACATCTCTTTGAGGCGCGCGTGGAACACAACGCGCCGTCGACCCGGGCCTGGTCCTTACCGGACAGCGAGCTACCCATTGCTCGCCATCCGCAAGCCCGCGCCTACGGTGGCCGGGAATCTGCAGGCGACTCCCGACGCCCAGGGCGTCTCCTGCGGCGGCTAGTGGGGGCGTGAGGGCGCAATGCTCTCTCCCTCACCCGCTCCGCCTCCTCCTTCGCGAGCATTACTGCTTCGCAGAAGGAGGTGACGGCTTGCCATTCCCTCTCGCTCCGTACCATGGCCTGGACCAGGGCCGGACGCGAGAGATCGCCGCCGCCAATCGCCTCCGCGAGGACACTGCGGTGCTCCGCCCAAGCTGGGCATACCTCCACCGTATGCTCCACCGTGTCCTCCGGGCGATCCACACAATGGTGACACCCGGGCGTTTCCTCCCGCCTTATGCGAAACAGGAACCTCCCGAAACAACCGTGTCCGGTGAGGACCTGTGTCAGGCGGAAGGTGAGGACGCCGTGGCGCCTCGGCCTGATGACCCTGATATCATTATAATAACCATTGAATCTGTTTCAACACAAATAATGAGGTGAGGTTCAATAATCATGCTTAACTAGTACCTCAGTAGTGAGTACTGACTTATCACGTAGAAATATCCTTGACCGTTATCACAATATACATTTCATTCATTCTTGCTGAATGAAAAGATTTTCTTTGCGCAGTTTTTCCTTCTTTACTGTAATAAATTCACACTGAAGCATATTGAAATTTATTCATTTAACCGTTTTATGTAACATCTACCTTAACTAGTTTTTTATTTTATTAATTTCCTTTGCTTTTCCAGGTCATCATCACATGAAGACACTGTTTTTGCCTTTCTACTTACTGTTTTCCTTATTTTGTTAGGAGTCTGAGCTTTCGATGATTATAGAATATAAATTCGTTGTAGAGATGAAGGTGATGATTTATTAGATTTATCAGGAATGAGACTACGACTGCCACACTACACTGGATACTGCAAAAGTTGCATGTGTAAATGGTAGTAGACGATTTTCTGTCTATCCTTCTTAACTTTCTACTTCTACGAAGTCAATAAGTATTTTATTCTCACAGTGTCCTAAAATAAATATAACACCGGACGGAACTAAGTGCATTGTTATTGCAGACAGATTAGATTCAACAAAGATTCTTACACACCAATGTGACTGGAACGCCCTCGGTCAACCCATACTCAGAAAATAGACACCGCACTGAACAAGAAACTACCGTAGTTCAACTACCTAAAACGAAGCATGTTAAATAAAACTTTTTATTTATTTCGGACAACTTAAAAGATCCATTAATTGTAAGTAACTGTTAGCACTTAGATAAGAAAAGTTAAGATAAGTCTTTATTTGCCTTAAACATGGTATAAAGTTGCTACAGTCTGGTTTTGCTTAAATATCCAAATGTTTAGCTATAATAGTAATTTTCACCACACTACGAGGAACTTGCAAAAAAGAAAAAAAACCTGTAAAATACGTATAGAGTCTGTTTATTAAAATAAATTAAAAAGCGGATATTTTCGGTTCTGAATAACCAGGTATTTTCGGTTGACAGGTTTTGAACGTTCCTAACTTTTGTCTTAAAAACGTTTTTGTTCCTAACTCTTTGGTTTTATTTAAAACTTCGAGTAAATGTTGAATCGGAAGCCTTCGAATTTTAAAACACTTTAACAATCTAGATAAAAAAAGGCTTTTACCCTCGGAAATCGATGGGTAAAAATTGCAAATAATAGGTAGTGCGTTGAAAAGAATATTGTATCAATTGCATGCAAATAATTAATGCACAAGTTAAAGGTGAACTATACAATATCACAGATTAATTGGTGATACAATAATAGTCATTGAGATCATACATCATTTACATTTTTATTTACATACCCATTTTATATTTACATGATAAAGAAATCTTTAATGTCATAAAAGTTTTGTCCATTCAGCTAATTATATAGTTTGTTTTTAAATGAGTTAGTATTATTTAATAACTTCAGTTCTTTTGGTATTTTGTTGTAAATACGTACACACATCACAAGGAAGCTTTTCGCATACTTGGCCGACTTAGAAGTTTCCCTTAATACAAGTCTGTGGGGATCTCTTGTTGGCCGAGAGATTACACTCAACGCTCTTTTGAACAATCCCTTATTATTGTATACATATTTACAGATTTCGTATATGTAAAGTGAGGGAAGTGGTAATAAACTTAACTTTTTTTTAAACGGTTCGCAGCTCTAATCAGGATTGACAGGACTTAAAACACTTTTGTTCGTAACTTAAACTAAAGAAGAATTAATAAAAATGGAAACTAAGGTATAAGTCTTTTCACAAATTGCCTTATTATGGCAAAAGGAATTGTGTCAGCCGCCTTCACGATGCTAAGCCTCTTAATCTGCTCAAGAGTGAGGACATTTTAAGGCTCGACATTGATCGGTATGGACAGTACAGCCGATTGCCTGTTCTTCAAAAATTCTAAGTTTAGCTTTACCTTTATATTTACCACAATAATAAGAAAAAAGATTAGAGAGATACATATGTAAGAAGTTGTAAGGATATTAGGATATGATTTTACTAACTTTCATATGGGGAACAATAAATGGATCTAAATAGTGAACATGGGAACTTGTTCTTGAAGCGTTTCGCCTTTCTTGTTTACCTTTTCAACAAAGGTATGAAGGGATTAGATCACTTGAAACCAGACCAAGTATAAGTCAGCAAACCTGCTGGCTTATTCTTGGTCAAGTGCTTTCATAATTACGTGGGCTGACGATGATGAAGAGCCAATTTCACCAATGAAACTGAACGCGATCAAGAAGAGCTGTCAGTGTCAATATTCCACAGAAAATAATGACACTGCCAGATCTTAAACGTATGTAGTTTATGTGCTGATAGCGTTCAGTTTCATTGGTGAAATTCGCCTGTAACGTGTTCCAATAATATGTTTTTTTTTTTCAAAGTTGCTCTTCTGTTTCATTTGTTTATTGTCTTCGTCCTGATTGGACAGTCGTACGATGTCGCGTGTTGTTACATCACAGTTCTTTCCTGTTACAAAATACTATTGTGTATGCAATGAGCGTCGCCCGCGCCACTGTAAACTGTGCCTTTGAACTTGCTGATTTTTTACAATCTCTGACTTAGTGTACTGATATCAGAAAGTTCAATTCAAGAGTTATATTCAACGATACATAAGTTAATGAAGACTGATACCAACTAATATATAGAAACCTACTAATATTATAAATAAAAACGAATCAGTCAAATATTACTATGCATACTAATAATATGTACAATAAGCATATCAAAACACGTGAATGAAGTAATCCATCCGACAATAAAGATGACAAAATCTTCACAGATTTTGCCGAGATCACATGAGTACGTACCGGATATTATCTTAGAAGTAGGTACCTAAAGATGCTTTCATAATTACAGGGCTCGAAAATGGGAGATATCTTAAAAACACAGTAAACTAAAAACTCAAAACAGTAACTAATTAACAGGTAATTCACTAGACCTTTAATTTTTCAATAGGTACTTAAATGAATGTACCTAATTATGGCCTTTGGCCAAGTAATGTTACAGTAAAACAAATAAATACATCTTTTTTTTCTTCTGATGTCTCAATTTATTTAGCGGCGAGTGGCAAATTTAAAGGCATGAGTTTATGTATGGATGTCCGAAAAATCAGAGACAAACTTTTCTTTTCCTTCACCTCGTCATGCTTTTTATACGTAGGTACTTCCAGTCCGCGAGGCCTAAGCTGGGCTTTCCATTTGTGTGAGTGTTAATGTGTGATTACCAATCGAACCAATTTGATCGCGCGAGGGAAGCACAGCGCCTCAGGCCGAAAACTGGTATAAACCAATCGCGCTCTAGGCCGACGTCACACCTACACTAAATATGTGCACTCACACAAATGCAAAGTCAAGCTTAGGCCTCGCAGACTGTACCTGACTCACACACACTTTGTTGTCCACAAGTATAATTCTGAAACAGGATTTGTTACTCCAGTGTTAATGTGCTCCATCAAAATATTTGTTTTTAGATTTTTTGCTCGTACGTACTACAATGAACCATGCTTTGATTTCTTACACGGAAAAATTTCATTAGTTATGACGTGTATATCGCGATAAATAGTCATAATTGAGCGATAATTTGTTATGCAGATCAGGGTTTCCCATCAGCTTATTCCATTAGAACGAATATAGGAATTACTACGAGTATAATAGTGTTATTTTTTAGATTGATTCTTTAAAACTTCCATAAGAATGACGTAGGTCTCTTAATATTTTCTATGCATAGTTTTGTAAGGCCTTAGTCCTGTTTTTACGTACGGTCACTTTATAAAGCCTACTACTCACTAACTGCTTGGTTAGAAGATTTAAAAAAAAGATATCTTTGTTATAGACTCATGTAGATCATTATTATTACAGGATTTTTTCGTATGAGTTATAACCTAATATTACCTAATCTTTGTAAGGCTTTGGTATTTGGAAATATGTTTGCACTGAAAAGTTGGTGGTTTGTACTACCAAAATATAAAAGCATATTTAAATCAATCAATATTTGAAGCCTACATAGGTTTAGAGGTGCTCTGCGCGGCGCGGGCGCTGTGTCGCTGGTTTCTCCTCTCCAGCTATCGACCGACTATGTGCATGCGTAGGTGTTCGTGAAAATATTTACGAACTTTTTGTATGAGTGTGCGTTTATAGACTAGCTGGCTGCAGAGGACCCAATTCGATTGTGTGCGTAGGCGTTTTAATGTTTATTATTTTTTTAAGTGCATTTTATTTAGCATAATCAGACTATAATGTTTCCACTGCTGGGACACAGGCCTCCTCTCTTCGAGAGGGAGAGGGCTGTAAATCTGTAAACTACCACGCGGGATGTCACATGTCACATGTCTTCGATTTTTTGGTTCTAGGACACTAGGTTTTCTTTTATCGTTTTGAGACCAGTGGTGATGTAATTATTTATTTGAAGTAAAGCGCCTGCCTGGGTTCAAACCCATGGCCATACAACTCGTAAGTCAAGGCTGTTACCACTGGCCACCACTGCTCAGTAATCTCGTGCTCATCTCTCTGCCCTTTTTTATTTACATTGTAACAATTTACAATTTTGTGTAAATAAATAAAAATGCCAAGGCAAACCATATTTCCAGACATGCAGTCGAAACCAAGAACGAGAATTTAAATTTACTGAATTTTATATTAATATTACTTATGGAAAACACAAAACCTTTTTTTGTCAATTATTTTAGTGACTTTAATGTATTTTACACACAAATGATAAACTGGGACCATCGAAGTAAAAATAATTTAACAGAACAATTACTTTAACAAAAGAAAACCATAGACAGCAAGACGAGCAGTCAAATCGATCGTCAAAATCTTGTCTATTTCTGTCTACTTTAAAAATAAGAGAGGCAAACAGTACAACGTCACAGATATCATTTAAATAGAATGGTAAGTCATTGATATACACAAAGAACAAGAATGGACCCAGTATTAAGCCTTGAGGTACACCTAACTGAACTGGTAGCCCGGAAGATTTCACACCATCGAAATTTACATATTGGAACCTATTATGTAAATAAGAATTTATTAAGTCGATAGCTTCGTTTTGGACACCGTAATGACGTAGTTTACGCAAAAGCGTGTCATGGTGCACTCAATCAAAGGCTTTAGAAAGATCACAGAAAACTCCAATAGCATTTTGCGATGTTTCCCATGCATTATGTGTTTCAGCAGAGAAATACCCGCATCTGTAGTCTAACGTCCTTTTGTAAAGCCATATTGTTAATTATGAAGGAGGCTATTTAAATTAAAATGTCTTAGTTAAGAATGAATTTTTCAAATATTATGCTAAATGCTGGTAATATAGAAAAAGGCCTAAATTGCCAATGTTATTTTTATTACCTGATTTAAATAATGGTATGACTTTACTACTCTTCATGAGGTCAGGAAAAGTCCTATATCAACACAATTATACAAAAAAAGTTACAGTTAGATAGGGGGCTACGACGTCTATTTTATTACTTAAAATTTTAATGGATATGCCTCAGTATTCAGTAATCACCAGTGTTTTTAGATTTAAGTGTGTTAAAGACGTCAATTACATCAATAGGCGTGATATACTCGTAATTGTGTGTGTATGTTCGAAGCAAAATAAGCGAGTCCATTTTGGCACACTACTATTCAAAAGATTCTCAGCTTCATACGCGGACGAATTTAAGGAGCAAGTCGTAGTTATAGGTATGTTGGCAGAGAACTCGTTAAATGCCTCAATACGTCAGCTGCCTTAGTATTAACCAATTTGTTATGGACCATAATTTCAAGTTGATTTTCTTGTTTAACCGACTTACCCGTTTCATTGTTAATAATTTTCCAAGTGGTGTTTACTTTATTATTAGAATTTTTAATTGAATCGCTTAATAATGTTGCAAAAGCACAAATCTTTTTAAATAATTTTGAATATTTTTTAACATACTCTAGGAAAAGAGTATAGAGGCGTATAGAGGCCTATTCATATATTGATATATATGAATAGGCCTCTATACGCCTTAAATCGTCAATATATGTTGGTGGATGATGATGGTTCGAAGACACGTGACATTTACCAACCCGCACTGTGCCCGCGTGGTGGTTTACAGCCCACTCCGTCTCACCGAGAGGAGGCCTGTGTCCCAGCTGTGGGAACATTATAAGCTGATCATGCTGAGGTACATGAACATTCGTAAAGTTTAAACGAGGCTGTTAGTTTCCCGGCTGTCATGTTTTCAACTGTACAAACTAGGCTAGGTATTTAAAAACGTAATCTCTAAGTAATCGTAATCGTAAGTATGTACTAAAAAACTACGCATAAACACTAACAAATATTCAAAAAATGCTGTCGGCTTGTTTTCGAGTTCTAAGGAGGCATAAACGTTCTGTAACTTTTTAAGGGTTTTTCTACAAATTCCAGGATCGGTTAATTTACTACAAAATAGTGGTATTACCCGCACGGCTCCTCAGTTCATACGTAGTCTTGACAGATATCTGATTAAATTGTATAATATTTAATCATTATAATTTTAATTTATAATAATGAATATTAGGTTCTTACTATTTTCTGTAATATATTTTACATCTACCTACCTATCCTTAGTGCCCAATTTATATATGAAACATTTATTTATTAAAAGCTAGATGGGTGTATCTACCTCAGATACACCATCATGCTTTTGAGTAAATTAAATGATTATCTTCATCAAATAAATAGGTACAACCTCTTTAAACAACACAAGAACACTCCATGAACCGCTAAAACCGCTTAATATTGGTAGAGTTCGAATTAACAGCTAAGAACAGGGCCAGCCTCTTTATCTATTTTGACTGATCAGAGTAAAGGCTCCCGGCAGACAGGCGCGACGAGACAGCGCGGCGACGCGACTCTAGTAAACAATTTCGATAAAGTTTTCATTGAAATCGTTATAGAGTCGCGTCGCGTGCGCCGGTCTACGGGAGCCTTAACTGTATGTCTACAATAATGGCTCTCACACACTGGCGCGACGTGACAGCGTCACGCCAGTGTGTGACACAAAGTGTTGTCACTGTCACGTCACGCCTGTTTGCAGCTACTTAAAAGTAAAAGTTTAGAATGGGGAAGGTCGGGCAAAGCTAATTGTAGATGGCGTGACCATAGTTAGGTCCCTACGGCCTACAAATTTTTTGACATTTCGTTCATTTATTTCATTTTATGTTCATTCATGAGTTTGATTTTATTTCACTATTTCGTTATTTTCGGTGATTTCAGTATTTTAAATCAAGTAATTGACATGGAAAGTGTCAGAATTAATATTTCCACGTAATCACTTTCTTCAAAATGTTCACGACATAAATTCGAACTCAAAAAAATCTGTACGAATAGCTTTAAAGCACAATCTTCTAATTTTAGGGGCTTACGAGAAATTCGAACTCCAATTTCTGAGTATCTAGGAACACAACATCGAGTCAACTTTCGCTAAAATAAAATAAAACCACATCACGCCTTGTATTTTTAGCATGTGTTGGGAACTAGCTACGACAGCGCCATTTTGACAGTTGCCTTCCCCATTACTTTAAGGCTCATATGGCCAAAGTAATTACAAACTTTTATTTAATGTACCTGGCCGCTCAGAAAGTTTTGCGAAAAAAGTTTTTATGTATGAGATACTGGTCAGTTATATTCTATTTTGAAAGTATGATTATTTGTAAGTAATAATACGAACTTTCCAATTTCAAAATGTCCCTACACATTATCGGAGAGCTAATTTAAATTATCGTGTCTCATTAAAAATTGGATCTGCGCCGGGAACATTTTCGCGCTATGAATTCTTGGATGAAGGCCATTTAAGGCAACCGTTTATCGTTGGTATAACAAATTCAAGCGCGGTAGACTAACTTTGGGGGATGAAGAAAGAAGTGGTCGCCCTTTGACGGCTGCCATGTTACGGAAGAAAACGTGGTAGCGGTGAAAATACATGACAATAGGCAAGTTACGTATCAAGAGATTCAGCACATACTGCAGGTTGGATCGGGAAGCCTTCAATAAGTTCTACACGTACATCTTTGCGTAAGGAGGATAGTTCCACGCTGGGTGCCGCACAACCTCACCGATGCTCAGAAGCAGACCCGGGTAGAATGTTGCCGTGTTAAGATAAACAAATTTGAAGAAGGTTCATCTCGGCGTGTTTACGACATCATTACAGGTGATGAGTCTTGGATTTATCAATACGATCCAGAAACGCCTACAAAACTGATGCGATCTAGAAGCGGAGGGAAATTTTTGATGATGAGCTTTTTCAATTTGAGTGTCTACTTGGTGTCAATTCCTTTACGGAACCAAAGTAGCATCAACGCTGAATGGTATACTACCATATGCTTTGAAGTTTTCTCTGTTGTGAGCAACTAGCGACCAAACACAGGGCTCCGCGGGCTACTGCTCCACCACGACAAGGTGCCTTCGCACACCGCGCTCAAAACGAGGGACTTCCTGGACAGCACGCTGGTCAAACTCCTGGGTCACCCTCCTTACAGCCCTGACCTAGCACCGTGTGACTTCTTTTTATTCCCGAAAATAAAAATCAGCTCAAAGTAATACAATTTCCGTCGCCGGAAGATGCGCTATCAGCGTTCGAGCAGACTGTAAACGAGGTGTCTACGACGGACTGGAAAAATGGTTTCGAAAACTGATTCAGACGCATGAAACTTTGTATATAGGCTAGTGCAGAGTACTTTGAAAAGATGTAATCAAAAAAGATTTACTAATAGTTTTTTTTTTTTTCGCAAAACTTTCTGAGTGTCCCACGTAGCTGTCATTAGCAGTCTCATAATTATATCAAAGTGAACAAGGACCACCGCAAATAATAGGAAAATAGAGATGGGCCGACTAGTCGCTGACTAGTCGGGAAAGCCAACTATTCTGCATCTGTTATAGTCGGCGACTAGTCAGCGACTATTCGGCAAAATATGCAGATTATAATCGGCACATAATAAATAATATAAATAAAATATAACCAACCATTTGGTGTTATTTTATAATTTCTCGAAAGTATTCCCTTACCTTAAGTTATATCTAATTTATTTTTTTATGTGATTTGTCATACTTGTGGTATTCGCTTTTCCTGCCTTAACCACCGCGTGAAATGATTCCCTGGCACTGGTTACATTTCACTTTTGTGGGTTCACCCTCAATTTCATCGAAGAATGTCCACACACGAGATATCTTTTTCGACATTTCGTGACAAACTAAAACTCACTATTTTATTTACCTCATATAATAGATTTTACCGGCACAGCAAACAAAACAAACAGTTGAAGTTGTTAACAAAACTCGTCACAACATGCAGCGTGGCTGCACGATGGCTCGCGCGCATGTGTGAGCAAGCCGAGAGGTGACAAAATACGGGATATTTTGTCATCTCTCGGCTTGCTCACGAAAAAACCTCCGAAAGATGAGCATTAGGATGATCGGTTTTGCCGACTAGTCGGCAATTTTAAAACCGATTAATCGGCTAGTCGGCAAATACCATCGTCGGCCCATCACTAGAAGAAAACTATGATGATCGGTGCAGAACATTTGTTGCTGATATATACCAATCATAAAAGAAAGTGTCTAAAGACAGATATTATACAATTTTCTAGAAATATGGTAAGTTAGGTACTTACCATATTTTTTTATTGCATTATACATAGTTTAACTAAGTATACATAAATGAATACAGCTTAAACCAGTTCAATTAAATTTTTTAAATACTGTAATTATTAAAATTATTAAAGTACTTACAATGAGAAGCTTCTGGAAATAGAATTTTGCAAAAATTACGTAATTAGCCATGTTATTGCTAACAATGGAGAAGTAAACACAAGAGATTTTGTTCACATATACGCTTGTGCCTACCTACGTATATTTGCTTTAAAACTGATGCTCAAATAAGTAAGTATAAATAAAGCAAGAAATTTTAATTAGGCAGTAGGTAAAAGGGAAAATCAACATCCAGTAGTTTACAACAACATAACATCACGCCTTGTTTCCCCGAAGGGTTGGGCAGAGGTGTACCTATAGTACACCCACATTTCGCCAGTTATGTTTAAGTCCCATGTAATAGGGGGCGAGCCTATTGCCATCTACCGGGCACAAATCCAGACTTCGGGCTGCTACTGAGAAATTCCAGATAGAAAAACCCAATAACACGTTGTCCGAACTGGGAATCGAACCCAGGCCTTCATGCTCAGCAGTAGTGATTGCGACCACTAGACCAACGAGGCAGTAGTTTAGTTACCAATTTATTTGGAGTAAATAGGGCTGGTCCACCAGTTCAAAGTCGCTCAGCGAGCTATGGAAAGAGCTATGCTCGGAGTCTCTCTGAAGGATAGAATTCGCAACGAATGCATCCGACAGAGAACCAAAGTTATCGACATAGCTCTAAGAATTAGCAAGCTGAAGTGGCAGTGGGCCGGCCATATCTCGCGAAGAACCGACAACCGCTGGGGTAAACGAGTTCTTGAGTGGAGACCGCGACTCGGCAAACGTAGTGTAGGACGCCCTCCGGCCAGGTGGGATGACGATCTGCGAAAGACTGCAGGCAGATGCTGGATGCGTCAAGCTGAAGACAGGGCGCTATGGCGCTCATTAGGGGAGGCCTATGTCCAGCAGTGGACTAAAATAGGCTGATGATGATGATGATGAAATAAATTAAATTATATCTTGAATTTTATTCATTTATTTATTTTATTTTCTCACCACAACATTACAAAAATACGTAATATCTACAAGGTCATAATATATACAAGGTATCAGAGTCAGACAACACTTTAATATTGTGAGGTTATGTTACATAAAACATTTTTCCTTATTACATCTAGCGCTTGAAACTTCTCCGGGCACACAAAACTTTGTGTGCTGCAAACTGTCAATAGGTATAAGTTGGTTATTAAATAATGAAATAAATGTAGTTACAAGGTAGAGACTCAACGCTGCACAGAACACACAAATAAAACCAACAGTTACAAAACTTTGATGATTGAGTAAAAATTGAGTTACGTGACAACAGCTGTAATCTCTCCAAGTGTACCATAAATAATAGAAACCCGTCAAGTACCTACTGCGAGTACATACACACCGGTCTCGATTAGCCTACAATCCTACATACACGATTGTAAGTTATTTCTCGCCTACATTAATTGTTCTTGCTACTTAGTTCTTAGTTGGTTTAATACAGGTATTATGATACCGTAGGTAATGGATTATGTTACTTCATTGTGGCTATTGCGATGCCACATCGGTTTTTTAATCAATTTCAGTGACTATCCGAACTCCGATGCTAAATCGAGTTAAAAAATTGTATTTTGGACATCAATGACATTAAAATGGTTTGTTTGCAGGCATTTTCTTCCATTCAGCTTTTTTGATAGCTAACAACACTTACAAGTCACAGTTGGCACATCGACCTACGCCACAAACAAATACATAAGAAACAGTATCGAATAGCAAAAAAACACTACTTACGTCATACACATACTAAGTTAACTACCAAGGAGGATTTAATAACCCAGAGTGCAAAAAAATTCAAAAATGACCTCTGCTGATGATGTGCTTGTACGGGGAAAATAAGCGTATATTACTGGGACGATCACGGACCTCTTTACACTCGTGTATTTCTCCAAAAAAACTCATCTCTCATCTCAGACATCACTCGACCTTTAGTTATTTGGAATCTTAGCGATCTCATGCCATTATCACTCCTTCTGCTTACGTATATACCAGCCCCAGAATAACATAATTTAAAAAATACTCTATTGCGTTTATTCATACCTACGTGTTTACATAAGCAAATATTTAGCTTAGCACATGAGCAGGTACGTACTACCTACGTAAGTAGACATGCAAGTACAAAATGATTTACTTGCAAACGAAGTCCAAAAGGTAGATTAGTTTCAAAACAACTGAATTTACATGTTTTACATACACAACAAAGACAGGTCGAAGGAGGTTAGAATTACCTTTGAATAGCTAAACTCGGTTAAATTTTAATGACATGACCGGTCGTTTCCTGGTGTCTATAAAAATCAAGTAGTTTCATTGTAGGAGATACATTGTTAGATGTTTCGCAAGCACTTAGTTCTATTTTGAATTGAATTGGGTAATCTGTGGCACAGGCCACCAATCAGAAATGCATGTTCCCTTATTATAACAGGGCGTTTACATTTCTAGTGCCCGAAAAGCGGTTGTTTTAGTGAAAACGTTGTAAATAATTGACGATAAAATACAATTAAAACCGATAAATTTAAAAAAGACGCGTTTTAAGTACAGAGGTACGTTGATTTAAAAATCCCCTTCAGAAAAGTTGGCCTAGACTAGACTATATACTAATTTTGCAAGTGAGACGAGGTCACACGGCTTCAAAATTCATGTATGAATCCTCATTCATAAATCTGCCCGTTCGTCCCGATAACTTAACCTTAGCTATATTATTTATTAATTTAAACTTTTCGAACACAAAACGTACAAAGGCGGATTAATGTAAATAGCGCCCTCGCTAAGGTAGTTAACTGGTTTAATGTTAATAACCTACTTCTTAACGAGAAAAAAAGTAAATGTATTAAGTTTACGATACCTCATGTTAGACAAGTAGAAACTAGTGTTCTTTTAAAGGGTGAAGAGTTGAAACCCGAAAACTCCACAGTATTCTTAGGCATAACTTTGGATGCCAAGCTTCAATGGGGCCCCCATATAGATAAATTGTCAAAAAAACTAAGCTCTGCAGCATACGCCGTTACAAAAATTCGTAATTTAACTGATTTAGAGACAGCGCGTTTAGTTTACTTTAGTTATTTTCATAGTGTGATGTCGTACGGTATTCCTATGTGGGGAAATGCCGCCGATATTCAAACAGTTATTATTTTACAAAAAAGGGCAATTCGTTCAATTTATAAATTAAGTCCCAGACACTCCCTCAGAGACAAATTTAAAGAGATTAATATAATGACTGTGCCTTCTCAGTATATTTATGAAAATCTTTTATATGCACATAAAAATATTATTCTGTTTAAAAAACACAGTGATATCCATAACAAAAATACTAGGAATAAACACAAATTTGTTGTTCCCACTACCGGGCTCAAGAAAATAGGTGGCTCGTTTTAATGTCAATATATACGTTTTTATAATAAACTTCCTAGCCACATTCAAGAACTAAGCCTTAATAAATTGAAATCTTTTATAAAGCGGAAATTATGCCAGAAAGCCTATTATACTGTCAAGGACTATATTGAGGACAAGAAGGCTTGGGATTGAGCTGCTCCAATAAGTTTACACAGACAAAATTGATGTGTAATTTTCTATTTTTACTTTTTTTTCTTTTAATGTTTTTTTCTATATACGTACCTTTTTATCTAAACAATGACATGTGTATATTTACTGTACAAAGTATAATATTGTTTTAATTTTTGTGAATGTGAGGACTATTTGGGTCATTGCATTTTTTTTTCTTCTTTTAATGATGATGGTCTGGCTGTTTGAGTACTTTACGCGGCCTCCCCAAATGTCCTTTCTTTTGTATTGTTCGTCGGATCGTTGAGCTCGTTAGTTCTGAGTTGAGCTGCACGATGATTGACAAATGCGTGCACTGACTGGACAGCTCCACTCAAATCCGTGTGGTTCTTTCCTCAAAAGACCATTTCAGACACCAGTCTACATAGTCCTCATATGATATGACCAAGATTATTTTCATATTTTATTTACTCTTTGACATTGATGCACTTTATATATGCAATGACATTTATTTTGTAAAGCATTATACTATTTTAATTTTTGTGAATGTGAAGACATTGTGGATTTGTTGTTTTTTTTAATGCATTTTTAATTATTATTAGTTTTAGTCATGGTCTGGCAGTTTGAGTAATTTATGCGGCCTACCCAAATGTCCTTTCTTTGGTAATGTTCGTCGAATCGTTTAGCTCCTTTAGTTCTGTGTTGAGCTGCATGACAACTGACAAATGCGTGCACTGACTGGACAGGTCCACTCATTCTGTGTGGTTCTTTCCTCAAAAGACCATTTCAGATATCAATCCACATGGTATTCACATGACCTGACCAAGATTATGTCTGGAGTTTAAAAGAGACTGTGACCTCTTAGTTTGTTTCGGCGTTTCTTCTCAGATTAGTCAGATAGGAAATGCCGATCTCACCTAGTTTTTAAAATATGATTGACGTGTAAAAGTGTTTGTACAAACCTATTTGCAGAAAATAAAATCATTTATCATTTAATGCCTAAGGCATTCTCTACCAGTCAAACAAGGGTGGTGAAGAGATTAGATGGCAGGTGCTTTGGTGGAAAGGAACAAACTTATAATACATATATATATAAATAATATGTACTTACAATGTATATATATATATACATATATATGATAAATACGAATTTAAGGGTGAGAGGTGTTTAGACGACTCTACTCTATTTGTTTTAAAAATAACTCTGCAATTTTCGCTTAAATGCATACCGACTGGTGGCCGTCCTGATGTCAAGAGGAAGCGCATTCCGAAGAAGAATGGACTGAATATGAAAGGACGAATGAACAAAGCCAGAAGTATGCGAAGGACAGAGCAGAAGAAGTATGTTGGAAGAACGCAGTTTCTTAGCGTGAGATGAATATAGATATTGGAAGTGAGTCACAAGATAAGGAGGAGTGGGAAAGTTGAGAAGGGAGAAAAGTGTGGTCATTATCAGCCTTTAATACCAGCTGGGACAGCTGCCTCTTTTCGGTGAAAGGGAGTGGGTCGTAATCGACAATGCGGGCCCAGTGCTGGTTGGCGGATGTCACATGTCTTCGAATTTTTGGTTCTAGGATAATATATAGAAGTGGTTCCTACCACTACTATCTCAACTCTACGAAGAGAAGACAAATCACTTTCTTAACTAAAAGTAATTTTGTTGAATTTTGATATCCCGCCGTAGAAATATATCTAATTTAATTTTCTGCAATTTTGTCTTCCTTTTTTTCTGTTGCTATAATGGCCATGCTTCGCATGCTGGTGCCATAATAATACGATGAACATAATAATTACAGTTAACTGTGTAATGAACTTTAACCCCATAGTTAATGACTAGGCGGTCTAGAGACCTTGTCTTGCCTTTCTGGCATATAAACCGGAACAGCTGCTACTATAATTATTTCCGCACTTCCTTGCAAATTAACATATTTTTCGTAATTTATGTTATTTCTATTTATAGTATTATCATTCTGTTTATAAATCAGTATTAACTTCTTTCTGATTGACGGATTATTGAGTGTCGAGGTTGTGTACTTGTAAGTGCAACCGAGACCCGAGCCAGCTTTATCACAGATGTACACTGTATGTCACGGATATATCAATTACAGTGCAGAATTTATGAAGTTTTCTTGTTATCTTGTTAAAGTGTTCATAATAATATGTAAATAGGGTCAATTTCACTAATGTAACTGAACGCGATCAACACATTTAAACTGCGTTCAAGAGCTGTCAGTGTCAATATTCCAAAGAAAAAAATGAAACTGACAGCTCTTAAACGTATTATAAGTGCTGATCGCGTTCAGTTTCATTGGTGAAATTCGCCCTTAGTGGTAGATGGAAAGCTAGTAAGCAACATAAGCGGGGCGATGAACAATGTGGGGTTTTGAGACCCACCACTACTTGCTTGCTAGATAAATGTGCAATCCGACTGAAACAAAGTACCGGCCTAAAGCTCTTAAAATAGGTGTTACTTTGTAGATATCTACATTCTTTTGTTTAGAACAAAGGCGAAGTCTTTTTAAGTAGGTATAAAACCTTGGGGTATATTTTAACATACGTAAGTAGCCATAATAGCCGAGCTGTAATTTTTGTACATTGTGATACAAGTGTGCTCTTTTGGCCAGCATTCCGAGGCGGTTTCAACGCGCGAGCCGTAAGCGAGCGCTTTAAGGGAGCCGAGTGGGTAATGATCAATGCACACGCGTGTCACACGACGTTTTTCGACACAATTGCGAGGAAAAAAACAGACTCGGATTGTTATTATCTTTAACTATTTCAACAATTACTGAAAGTACAATTCTCAAAATGATACCGAACAGTTTTTGTTGGCATTTTTACAGTTTGTGTTATGGTATTGGTTGTTATTCATAATTTCGTTGTTTTCATTTTCTTGTGTATATATCTGAGATGATAAATATTTTCCTAAGAGTTGGGTGAACATTGTAAATTTAAAGACTTATTAGCATGAGGCACTAAGGGCAAATAACCAGTGTCAAGAGAAGTAGATTGACGCGGCTCACGGCAAGACTTCTACATCTGTGGTTCCAAATTAATTGCACTTGTAATTTTAGCAGTAATATTTGCCTTGTTATGAACAGAATCTTCGACATAAGATTCAGCGACTGCATCAGATCGACATCCGCCTTGACGTTTTAAGGTTAATATATCGGCTCCCGAATCAGCCAATAGTGTAGCCAAAATTCTTCAAAACTGTGCCCAGTGAAGTAAGAATCAGCCTCAGGCGAATTTAAATACTTTGCAATATCTCTTGGCATTGCTCCAAATTTGTTGATACCAATGAGTTGAGCTGCATATACTGTTTTGGAAAAATCGTTAATAAATGTTTTGCATTTGTTTGCATAAAACAGGTCATGGTTTGTAAATGATCATGTAATCTTGTTTTTAGTATTGGTATGTTTTACGAGAAGCATTTCACCGTGGGTTTCTACATCCTTTGTTGTAAAATCATTAAGCTCTTGACGTCTACACGCACCAGTAACGCCGAAGATTAACGCAACCTGCAAAGAGATCAAATAGTTCGTTGCAAGAACTTGTGCTACATTAACGTAATTATAGAGATGATTCCTACATAGATTTATAAAGTTCAACTGACCTTTGCTGCCAGGTACTGAGCATCCGGAGCTTTTCAAAACTTTCCTAAAAACTTTTCAGCGTCGGTTGGTGACAATACTTTAGATTTCCGACCAATGTATCCGCCCGAGCGTCTCTTTAGAAATGCCGTAAGGTTACAGTCGGTTTTGATATCAATATAATGTTTGGTCTTAATAGTGCTTTTTAACATATAATAGATACACCAAAGCGAGCTGGGCTTGTTTTTATTTGCCAGTTCACTGAAGTAAGACAAAGCTACGTTCTCCGAAAATGATTGGGCATTTTTGCTGTTTATCCGCTGTATGAAAGTTTCGTAGGCCGCTAGGTATTTCTCTTTAGATTTTGGTGGCAACAGGCTATCACTCGCGTTTCGTGCCTCGATAGGTATTTGCGGCGGGGTCAAATCTACGTACTCTACTTCCCTACGTGAATTTTTGATCATAAGTATCCACACAATGAAAACGATAACAAATGTGGAAAATGGCGCGATGGTTTTGTATTTTTCACGCGCCACTTTTGCGATGTAAATAACGGCACAGGCAAAACCGCTAAACAGCCTATAAAATAATATAATAAACACAAAGGCTTTGAATACGCAATGTAGTGATAAATTCATAATTTGATGAAATTATGATAATTTTGATAATTGATTTATCATAATATAGGTAATCGTTTATTTATTCATAAAAATATTCATTGTATTTAGACATAAAAACTCTTTAAGGAGATGAAAGAAAAAAGTATGTTAAATTTAAAACACGAGTGCGGTAATGTAAAGTAAAAAGCCCGCGTGTTCAATATTTACATGTACACTATGAACCTCAAGGCGGTGCAATAAGAGCTACTTTATGAGCAACTGTGTTCAAACATAAATTATAAATTGTCCGTGGCCAAGCAAGGCTTTTTATAAAGAGTGTAGCGAAATAAAAAGTTAAGTTTATTAAATATACCTACTTGTACACAAATCCGTTTCCGAAATGAAAACAGAGAACCTACTGAAAACTTATGGTGTATTGAATGGTAGATCTTTGTTACGCATTTGGTTTTAAAACCAGGAATCGATTGCAATCGGTTTTTAGGTTCGTAATATTATCTTTTAAAGATTACCTAAGATATCCCGATCAAAACAGTGAAAACAGTCAAAGTTAACGATCAATTATCATTACATTAATAAACCTAAAAATATTTACGATTAATAGATAAAGAGGATGGTTTCCTGGATCCTAACGAACCTCAGCCTCGAAGCACTGCACGCCCCGACGGAATCGCAGGAGACACGGCGATCCAGTATCGCGGGTCACAACGTGCTTGCCGGTCACGAATTTCAAATATTCTATACGGCTGGTAAAAACGACCCAGTTGGACGCAAGCCTGGTAAATAGAAAAAAATGCGAAAATGTATGAAAATTGACTGGGCTCATTTTTATTTTTACGCAACTTAAGTTTTTTTTTCAATAGGTTTTCATGAGGGCTTTGTTAACGTCAAAATTTGGAAGATTAAAAATAATAATGTATTACCAATTATACGAATTAGGGGGAAATAGGCTGTTATCGCAGAGGTCTCACTGCATTAAGTACGAATAAGAAGCACCTGTTCTCGCACACTTTCTAGAAACAAATCTATCAATTTTTAATAGAAAAACATATTAAAATATCTCAAATTTCTGTGAACCACAAATCGATGTATTAATTAATTAAAATAATGTACAAGATCTAATGGCTATAGATTGAGTTATCTAAATTACAGAAACGTGAGAAAAATATTACGAATTGTTCAAGTGATTACTTCTTCCAGAGATATAGGATAGAGATACTGATATAGTTATAAAGGTCACTAAGTAAACCAGGGCGATGGTTAGCCCCTTCGCACACCGCACTACACAAGTCTCCTTTGCTTGAAGACAATTCGATTGGCGACTATCCGTCTACGTCCGTAAAATGTATGGCTCTCAGATCAATGCAAATAGTGTAAATGTAGTAAGGAAGAAGATTTAGCATACCAGCTTAATTGTTGACACGTTCTATGAGATTTGGGGGAAGGTGATAAGATTAGTAAGAGCAGTGGTCCCCCAGTGGTAACGGCCGCAACTCACGAGTTTTAGGTCATGTAGACAGGCGCTTTATTTCGTGTAAATTATTTCATCACCACTGTTCTCAAAAACGGTTAAGGAAAACTTCGTGAGGAAACCGGAATGTCTTATAACCAAAAATTTAAAGATATTTGACATCTACCAACTCGTATTGGGCCCGCGTGGTGGATTACGGCCCACTCTCTCTCGCCGTGAGGAGGCCTGTGTCCCAGCAGTGGGAACATTATAGGCTGCTTATGATAACATTAAAGGAGTTAAAGGTTATACGCCTAGAAAACTGGTGCATACGAAATGAAAGCATAAAAGTAAAGTTAACGGTAAAATGTGACGACCCCAAATAAGTTCGGATGAGGGAATATAATTATTACAACATCCTCGTTGTTGAATAACCATGATGATGTACCTACAGATAAGAAAAATATTGATGTCGTATCATAATGTTCACTGTAGGTACTTATCTAGTACGGTCTTAACTAGAGATGGGCCGACTATGGTATTTGCCGACTAGCCGACTAATCGGTTTTAAAATTGGCGACTAGTCGGCAAAACCGATCATTCTAATACTCATCTTTCGGAGGTTTTCGGGATATTTCGTCACCTCTCGGCTTGCTCACGCATGCGCTCGAGCCATCCAGCCACGCTGCATGTTGTGACGAGTTTTGTTTTCAACTTCAACTGTTTGTTTTGTTTGCTGTGCAGGTAAAATCTATTATATGAAATAAATAAAATAGTGTCACGAAATGTCGAAAACAAAAATCTCGTGTGTGGACATTCTTCGATGAAATTGAGGGTGAACCCACAAAAGTGAAATGTAACCAGTGCCAATGGAATCATTTCACGCGGTGGTCAAGGCAGGAAAGCCAATACCACAAGTATGACAAATCACATAAAATATATATATATATATTACTTAAGGTACTCTAGAATACTTTAGAGAAATTATAAAATAACACTAAATGGTTGGTTTTATTTTATTTATATAATTTATTATGTGCCGATTATAAACGGCATATTTTGCCGAATAGTCGCTGACTAGTCGCTGACTATAACAGATGCCGAATAGTCGGCTTTCCCGATAAGTCGGCCCATCTCTAGTCTTAGCATTAACATAAACTAGTTGCCTACGATAACGTTACCAAATTTGTCGAATTTCCGGCCCACAAAGTGTTACTGGCGTTACATTAATAATTTTATTAGTACATACCTACATAAGGAACGGAAGTATTTGAATCCTTCTTTTGCAGTAATACGTCAAATTGGCCTTAAATGGAGTTTCTTCACAAACAGCTTTGTACTTATTAATTAACTTACTTGAACATTCAACATTATACTTATAGTTAATCTTAAACAGGTCTTGAACGAAGCGTTAAGAGTTTCGCCACCATAGCATTGAACTACAGTCACTAGTTAGTCCGGTTCCATTTTCAAGTTATTCCGGGGAGGTCCGTCAAGGGGAGGCACCTAGAATAAGTAGATCGAGTTGATTCCTTTATGTGCCGTATCGGGTCAGATACGACAATTTCAACTTGTTTAACCACCGGGGATGTAACTCAGTGGTAGAGTGTCTGCTTCGCATGCTGAAAGTCCTGGGTTCAAATCCCAGCATCTCCAAATTCTATTTTTGCAACCGCTGTTATAACTAATTTGGAATCATTAGATTGGAAATTTTGTCAAACTATGGTATTGATAAATGCCACACATATTGTAGCACATTTGGGTTTTGTAATATAAAAAGCTATTCTAAAAAACTCAGGAAACGAAATATTTCAGGGTTGCAGAAGATGGTTTTCAAAGTCGTTTTTTTTTTTGTTGAACATTGCCTACACTAATAAAAGTATTATGTAATTTTTCATGAATCAATATTATTTTCAGTTCAACGACCTTATTTACCGAATAAACTTTCGAACAACATTGGTTTCTGTTTGTGCAATTAATAACACTTCTTGCGATTATTGCGGGTAATGTATTATTGCCGCAACAACGACCAATGTTATAATAGAAAATTGCATAATTTTCATTAACAACCTTCATCGACTTAGCTCGTGTTTCAAACAAGTAACGCCATCTATCGCGATGTGTAAGAATAACACCACGTAAACTTTGCACACAGCGCCATCCATTATTACATTGAGTAACTGTAGTTATATAGGCTTGTACGATAAGCAGAGATATTCTCCTTGTTGACTTTGATACTGAACTATCAATTGCAAAGTCAACAACAGAATACTGATTCACTTTTTTATATCGCAGAAAGTGAAACCTACACATGGGTGAACCGACAAAATGAAACCATATTCTTGGAATAATATTTTAATGAAAATTCAACTAAACGTATAAATCTTATTTATACTTACAATGAACAAGTAAAGTGGATAAATATTTACATTTAGCTGGGGGATGTCCGCACGTATAGCCGATCCCCCCCCAAAATTGCGCTAACAAAAATATGGAAGCCTAAATAGACTTCCTTCTCGTTCGGTAGCTGGATCAGACTTTTTAAAATGAATGAAGTAGTATTTTAAAATTCAAGGCAATCTAATGGTTTTACTATTACTTACATATAAGTAACGAGTAGAAAAGCTTTTCCTCTCGTACTTAATTGCTGACAAAACAAAAACATTACAGAGTAAAATTATATTAATGAAATGCAAAAGTTAAACGCATTTTGTAAATCAGATATCACGTTTATATGCGGAGGCCCATGGGCTAAGGTACAACGCTAAAAAGAGTGAGTTTATGATTTTTAAAGCTGGTACCAAAAGCTACTCATCTGTACCTCCTGTCACTCTTTGCGGCATTCCTTTAAACAGGGTAAAGCAACTCAAGTATTTGGGCCACTGGGTCTCCGATGACCTGTGTGACAATCAGGATATTGTGAAGGAGCACAGGGCGTTGTCTGTTCGGTGTAATATTTTGGCTCGCAGGTTCGCACGATGTACTAGACCAGTAAAGGTGACTTTATTTAAGGCATATTGTCAGTCGTTTTACACGTGCAGCTTGTGGATCAAATTTACGCAGCGGGCTTACAGCGCACTGCGCGTGCAGTACAACAATGCGTTCAGGATGCTGTTAGGGTTCCCGCGGTGTTGTATTGCCTCGACTATGTTTGCTGAGGCGCGGACTGATGATTTTTTCGCGATCATAAGAAAACGCGGCGTCCTGAAGGTATTGTCCGAGCGGTGGGATATGCCCCTGTTGCAGAGGTGGATGCAGCTTCATAGTAGTGCCTCACCTCGTAATACGTAATATTTTCGTGCAAAGTGTTTTATTTTATTAGTTTTGAATGACATGTGTGTATGTATTTTATTTTAATTTTATTTTAATGACATGTTTTTGTAAATTTATTTTATTTGATTTGAATGTTTGAGTATTATTTTATTGTGTGTGTGTGTGTGATTTCTATTTATTTCTATTATGTTTTAATGTACCTTGGGGTACATTAATGGATTTTGTCTGAAAATAAATAAATATGAAATATATATTAGGTTGGGGGAAAAGTCTTTTCGCATTATAGCATGTATGAACTTATATTAAAATCTCTTTGGCTATACTATTTGTATCTGGCTGGTTTTGGTATCATTGAAAGTTAAAATTTTAAAGAACATAATTCCAAATTCAAATTAGGAAAATGTGTGATTTTTATTTGTTTTTCGTACTGTCCAGATGAGTAAACCTAATGAAGAAATTCGATACATTTTAAAATTTTACTACAAAAAGGTAAAAATGCAACGCAAGCCGCCAAAAAAAAACTGCGATGTTTATGGACCTAGTGCACTGTCTGTGAGAGTAGCACAAATTTGGTTTAAGCGTTTTCAATCCGGAAATTTTGATGTCAAAGATGCACGTCGCACTGGTCGCCCTATTACGGATAAACGGGATGCCTTTTTTGAAAAAGTGGAGCAAGATATCAGTAGTTACGACGTAGCTTAAGAACTGGGAATTGACCACAAAACGGTTTTGGCGCATTTGAAAAAAAACTGGGGACACAAAAAAGCTCGATATTTGGGTACCTCACGAGCTCACTGAAAGAAACCTAATGAACCGTGTACTCATTTGTGATTCTTTATTACGACGTAATGAAACCGAACCATTTTTGAAGAAGCTGATAACTGGTGACGAAAAGTGGATCACGTACGACAAGAACGTGCGAAAAAGGTCGTGTTAACCCGGGTTAACTCGCAACAAGGTGATGCTGTGTGTGTGGTGGGATTGGAAGGGCATTATTCATTATGAGCTGTTACCACCATGCAGGACCATCGATTCTGAACTCTACTGCGAACAACTGATGAGATTAAAGCAAGAAGTTGAGAGAAAGTGGCCTTTTATCATGATAACGCTAGGCCTCACACATCTTTAGCCACTCAGCAAAAATTAAGAGAGTTTGGGGGGGAGGTGTTAATGCATCCGCCGTATAGTCCTGACCTTGCACCTTTAGATTTCCACCTGTTTCGGTCTCTTCAGAATTCTTTAGGCAGTGTCAGGTTAACATCACGAGAGGACTGCCAAAACCACTTGTCGCGGTAGTTTGATCAGAAGTCCCAAAACTTTTTGTAGCAATGGGATCATGTCCCTACCTACAAGATGGCAAAAAGTTATCGAACAAAATGGTACCTACATACTTTAGTTAAATGTAAATAAATTGTGTTAAAAATGTTTTGAATTTTCTAAAAAAATGCGAAGAAACTTTTTCCCCAACCTATTATATAACTAGATATCAGCGGTACAATTTTCCATAAAGTCGTTGTTATTTTTGTCTCTGGATTTTTTATAAGAGCCTTGGAATTCCAGATACAAAACTGGCAAATCTCTACGTAGCTTAGAATAACCAAAATGATAAAATGTTAAATAAATGAATAAACTCATAAATGGAAGAAATTACTTAGAAATAAAAGAAAATCTTAATATTATGGCTTAAATTCAACCGCTTAGTCCAAAAATGAAACTAGCTTTTGGTAACCCAAGAGCTACAAATCTGCAATAAGTAATAAGGTATGTAATCTCCTGCAAGCAGACCAGCATTTAGTCTGTAAGTACTTTTCCTACAACACCAGGTGTATCTCAAGAAAATCTTGAAGTACATGCCTTGATACCACGGAGTAAACAATTCCCAGAGGGTTTGCTGTCATCGAAAACGACGACATGAACAAGTGGACTCCTCAGCCAGCCACCGAACGAGCACAGTATAACGAGTAAACATTGTATAAGTTAATTATCATAAGATATAATAACGCAGTCTTAGTACGCCGTGGCCACTGGTCGCCCTTACCCTAGTGAGACCGCTCTAGTCTAAGCTACGGCGCTACTCGATACGTACCTACCACAGAGTAGTAATAGATGGAGTGCTAACGTACGGTCCATAACGTACTCATTGAAATTGTGTTAACTGTACTCCAAAATAATTAAGTTTAAAGACACTATCATGTCTGGTGATGCTTACGGTCCAAGCTTACAAAATTGTATGGCACTCCATTTATTTTAGCTACTTTCCGTCACTACCCCAGAACATCTAACCTGTATGTGCGACCATCGTTGTAGCATGACTGAGAGATATGGCTCTTATTCATAACGTTATTGTTAATATTGCTTATTCATATGAACATTTGCAAAACATGGACCCCATATTCTGAAATTCACTACAAAACTTACAAAATCTACTTTCGGGGCGAAGATGAGATATTTTTCCGAAAAGACTACTACGGGGTCTTTTTTCAGGTCCCAACATTTTCCAACTGTTCAGTGATTCAGTAGAGCTACAGAGCGACGTCAATTACCATCTAATCTAATTACTACTAATAAAATGACACTACGTATTATGGAAGATAATGAAAGTGGCCTCGGCTACACGGAGATAACAACGCTACACTTACTACCTGACAGGCTAACTGACTAGAACTTATGGAGGGACTAGAGAAAAGGAGTATTTGGAACAACTACTAGCCGTTCACGCTCTTAACTCAACTAAAAACGCCAGTACACATTGACTAAAAATAGCAAAAAGGTTGAACTCAATTGGCTATACCTACCATGAGTATTAAATGCTTTGCCTCATAAATGTATATTATAAATAATCATTCACATGTAAAGAGCTCATCACAAAATTTGGCTAAGCGTTTTCATTTATATCAGCTGCTGCTGTCTTCTTGTGCATATTATGATGATCGAACAAATTGTCAATGTGTCGTATGAATTCCATACATTTACGTTTTAGCGTTACCGAATCCTCCAACATTGATGATGTTTTTTATCATAGACCCTACTACGTGTACCACCTGTGTGTACTAAAGCCATAAATTACGAAATAATTGACAAATGTTTGACAAACAAACAATAAAAACTTATCTGCTAAAGTTGGTACGGCAAAAAATACGAAAAAATGAAAACAATCATGGAGACAAACAAGATATAAATGGGCAAAAACGAACGAGTATGGTATTGATCTGCTTTAACCTGCAATGACTGTTTTCGCAGAATTTCAGTTAACAACAAATTTAAGAGTCTTCACGTTCGAATGTTGATTAAAACATTTTAACAAGCATTTAAAAAAATCTGTCAACAAACAACAGAGATTATTACATTTATTATACTATGCTATGTTTGAGGGCTCTGCTCCCGATTTCCGAAAAAAATGGGAAGGGTTAGCGAAAATTTTGAAGAATGAATGAATAAATAAAAGTTCTGAGCATGCATTGGATCAGTCCACCAATGGGCTAAGCAATATTTGGAAGAATCCGTTGACTGCTAGTACTTTTTCTTTATTCACATCAATAATTGAGAAGAAGTGAAAGAGATTAGGAGGAAACAGTTTCTTTGTACTTTATATTCCTATTATTGTCTTTCGTTACCTTTTATAGAAGTAAGAAATCAACGAGAGCAGTGCCTCAACTACAAAAAATAATCTACCTTTTAAAAATCCTTTCAATAAATCTTGGCATCATGTTGCGTGAATCGGCACTGACTACTTGAAATCTAAAGAGATCTAATACCTAGGAGTGCGGGACGGGAAGGGGACAGTTTGGCGGCTATAGTGAGTCCAGGCGCGTCCGCTGCACCGCTAGCAGAGCTGATTGCTGCTGCAGACTCTTGCGGAGACCTTCCAAGGTCTGCAGGACCTGGTAACGTTAGTAACATACAGGACATCAAAAAAATTGACACAAAGAATATAACTACTCTCTATGATTTGACATTAATATTTTCGCAAATCGTTGACAACTAGTCACCATTAAGTGCTGGCAAAGTGGCCACATAAATCGGTATTCTAGGCACCTTGAAGTTTATTGGCTGCAGGTTGAAATGCTTGCCATTTCCCAGTGTCTGATTTCAGTTAGTCAACACTCTATACAGTAAGATACAGTTTAAGTATATCTGAATCGTAAATTATCTGCAGTAGTTATCTTTGTTTCCTGATCTGGTGCTAGATTGATAAGGTGATGAAAGTAAGGACAAGTTATAGAAAAATTCGAAATAGTACTTACAAAATTAAAAGTCAAGCAATATAGTACAATCTGCTCTAATAGAGAAAGAACATTGAGGTCATCTAAGTCCATACATGCAAGAAAGACTAACCTCATCCCGAGCATAAGCCTTTCTCTTGGGGGGTTCAGAGTGGGGTCTATCAGTGGGCGAAGGAGGGGTGAGGCGCCTTGCCACGGGGGGTGGGGGCGGTGCGGCCAGCGGGGAGCGCCGCGCCACCGGGGACAGGCGCCGCACGGGCTCGGGGGAGTTCGCGCGCATGAAGTTCGTGATATGAGTGCGCTCCGGACTTCTACGAGGGGCTTCCACCTGACAACGCAAGGTTGTGGGCTGTGTTAATTCTAGGGTTACGGTGCTATACAACGGTAAATAGTAAGTTAAGAAATGTCACAATGTGTAGGCTATCATGCAGAGAAAAAGATAGTCCAGAAAAAGGCAAGACTTTTAAACAAATTCGGAGTTCATCTAATCTAGAAGAATTAATTAAGTTCTAAATCACTATAATTTTCATCGCTTCGACAGCTTTTTATGTGTAAATAGAATTAGGTTTTTTTTATTGCCCCTAGGATCTGGTTTCCATAGTCACCATGATCTGGTAGAAGAATTATATCTGTGTGAGTCACAAACAGCGTCCTGTCTTACCTCAGTTGCCCTGAGCTCCCTCACTCTCGGATTATGTGGTGGTTCAAGCGGTGCTCGTGACACGGTGACGAGCAACTTCTCCGCCTCTCGAATGAGCTCCCTGTACTTTCTTTCGGCTTCCCTGTCAGCCTCCTGTAGAGGATCCCTCTCGCGGACCGGAGGGGCTGATGGCGCGTGGTTGCGACGTCGCATCCGTGGTGGTGTCGCTCCTGAAAATAAAACTAATAATTCAAACCATATAAGTTTTGTTTGGAGAATGACAGAAATGGAATCTCGTATTTGTGCCGCATTATTATGCTTAAAGCAAAGCATAATTAAAACTACAGGCAACTTGTAGTCATCTCACCTGCAGATCGCGGCGGTCGTCGCGGCGGCCTCCGTCTCCTCGCCCGCCTTCTCCCTGGCGATGCAGTCTCATCATCATCTTCGTCTCCACCATCCAATCCCGTATCCCCATCAGAATCGAAGTCAGCATCAGACAATATAGCCGTCTCCCGTCCTCTCGTTCGCATTTCTCGGCATTCTTCGTCGCTGGACGCTCCTCCACGGTAGTAAGGCGATCTGTGAGGTTCCGGTGATAAATGAGGCGAGAGATGTGGTGACCTAGAATATGGAAAGGCATTGGAATAATTTTAAGGGCTTATATTTTACAAATGGATGCGAAAGCCCGAAATATAATTTGACAAAACATAGCAAAAGTCTTGGATAAAGGCACCATCAAACTTGTACGACACGCGACACGAATCGCACGTGACACTAGGGACCGCGTGTCGCGGAACCGCGCGCCTGTTTGAAGGAGCCTTTTAGGGCTCATCTTTTATGGCTCCATCTTAAAAGTTGCGGCCTGCTGCAAAGAAGATTACTCGAAAATGGTTGTTACTAGAGTTGCCAACCCTACAATATGTATAATACAGTATCCTACTATACTAAAGGTCAACAAGTTTTTTTTATTTAAATGTAAGTATACTAGGCGAAACTATAATATCGTCGATAAAAATTTAAAAACACAGTCGTAATCAGCATGTCGATTCTGTAAAAATCATCATCCCGTCGTGGTCAATCCTTAGCATCAGTGGCACTGACAGCTCACTCTTCGGTTACAGAATAGCAGTACTGTTTTTGAAAATTGTATTCAGAAATAAATGCGTCTGAAGATAAATGTTTTGCTAAATCTACTGCTGAAAAATGGCAACATGACTGTGTTGTTCAATGATTATGATATATATTTGAAATAGTATTACTAATTTCTTCTTCATATACCAGCAACTTCAGCTTTTACTGAGCGCACATTTTAAGTGATGAATACAAAATTGCGAGATGAGCGCAATAGGGTCAGTCAGTAACCTCGTAAAAAGTGAAATAAAGGTTTTATGAAACCATTTTTTTTTTAGTTAATAGTAGTAATGATACATAAAAAAAACTTACTTTCCAAGATCAAATTTACCCATGAGTACAGTACCTAAATATCTCTTGCTCGATGAAATCAATTGTAATAAAAATCTGTTACAAATAATAGGTAGATTTTTCTACTTTTGTGTCGCTTTAACATTTAATGGCGGCAACAGATTATTTGTAAGCGAGAGATATACAAGTACAGCACTCATACGTAAAATTGCACATGGAAAGTAAAGATGCCACAATTGACTGTATTTTATTTTTTTCATCATCTACAATAGTTTTACAGACAATGGCTTCGACAATACCATATTTTATATAAAAAAGTTGGCAATCCTAGTCTTACATACGCCTCGATTCGGTTGCCCTCGAAATCCAAGTTTTCTTAAGACTTTTGAATGACAATTCAAAATGTCTGCCTCGTTGATCTAGTGGTCGCAATCGCTACTGCTGAGCATGAGGTCCTGGGTTCGATTCCCAAGTCGGGCAACGTGTTATTGGGTTTTTAAAAAGGAATTTCTCTGTAGCAACCCGGAGTCTGGATTTGTGCCCGGTTAATGGCTTCGCCCCCTATTACATGGGACTTAAAAACATAACTGGCGAAATGTGGGTGTACTATAGGTACACCTCTGCCCAACCCTTCGGGGAAACAAGGCGTGATGTTGTAGTTTTATAATTATGAACTTAGAGTGTTGTATTGATGATTTAAATGATTTTGTAAATACGTACTTGTTACGGTCGCTAATCATATTTTGTTACGTAAGAAAATTTGAATTTCGCGGGCAACCTGGTAAAATGTATGTCAAGTTATATAATTGAAACCTCGTAACACCAGTTTGGCATAGTTGTAATACTTAACTAGGTTAAGTAAGTACTTAGAACCTTTCAACTTTGCATTTGTAAAGCTAGATGAAAAGCAAAGATTCCATGTTTTTTGGCTCCCGGGCCTGGGTCAGTCAGAATACAAACCACGAACGTTATTAATAGGGAACACTTGGAACTTGATTACAACCTCATGGACGTAGAAATAAGCAGGCACGGGAATTGGCTATGCGGTACCTTCGCTATTACAAATACAAATATACACTTAATATGTTAGGTAGCTTGATATGTAATTGGATTATCATCTAACTTCGTTGAACAATCAGAGTTCCACTAACTACTTTATGCCGGTACTGCTACCTGCTACACGGTTGTGTCAACTTGACATTTACCTCCTATTTATTTATTATTTATTTGATTAAACTATGTTAGTTTTCGATTTGATTTTAGGTTCGTCGATATGATCCGATGATCATATCAACGACCAATATTAACGGCGCTTATTTAGCAGATTTACGTTTTTTTTTTTTTTTTTGGGTTTTGTACGTCCCTATGAAAAAGCTGAACCCTAATAGGATCACTCGTCACTAGCGGTGGGTAATCTTTATTCCGGCAAGTGAATTGATTCACTTATTCCGACTCCGGGTCCGGTACCGGTTCACCTTATTTATTCCTTTGGCACCGGCACTCACTCGCTCATTTTGGTTCCCCGGTTTCGCAGAACATTTTATTCATTTGGTTCACTGGATCATTTGGCACATTTTGAATTGAACAGTTGGTTAGTTAGAGCGATACGACGTGTTCCGAGTACTTCCGAGTGACTTGAGCGAGTGAACGAGAGTGAATAGTGAACGCGCGCTCCGCCCCGCTCCGGAATCATTTGGTACCGCGGTGCCGGTAAGGATTGTGAGGAATAAATAAGGTTTACGTATCCGCGTTCGGTACCGGCTCCTTTGGATCAGTACCTCCGGAGTTACCCACCGCTACTCGTCACTCGACGCTCGACTCTCGCCGCGGACGGACGTGTTTGTGCGCTCTCCCGCTCCAGTGTTGTGTTTCGTGTTTTCTACTCGTCGCTACCACGTGACGTCATCGTAGTCGCCCCGACTACTCCGATTTAAAATCAAATCAAGAAATTGATTTGATTTTAATAACTCAAAAAACTGCCTTTTTCAAGGCATATCTCGTTTCTCTAACAGACGTTTTGTGAGTAGCTTCACTAGGCCCCTTCTGGGTAAAACCACAGTTTCGTGGTCCTCGGTTGAAACCTTACGGTGTAAACGAAGCCGAGTGGGGTGTTGACCCAATTCACACCCGCCGAACCCCTTCAGGGCGAGGCAGTTAGTTGGACGGGTCCCAGATAACCGGCCTTGGGGGATCTCCTAGTCGGCTCTGGTGACAGTTTTGCTTTCCAGCTACTCACCTAGTGTCTTTAGGGTGTGTCTACACCCTTCGCGCTAGACTGGTCAGGGCCCCGTTCGCACAATAAGACTGGCGACGGGTTACAAGCTTAGGGCTCACCAATAGGTACACACCTCCCTGTCTACACCCGACAGGGAGGGAACTCATCCCCGGGCCAATCCACCCGGGGAGTTAGGTATAGGGTTTAGGCTACGTAGGGAATTTTCTCTTTCCACCATTCCTTCCCTAATATAGTTCCCGCTCCGATCATGGAGGACGCCGTCCTCTTGGCGTTCCTCAAAGAGGTCCTATTAAAGGACCCCGAGTTTTTGGCGAAATATGGCGCCAAAATAAGCCAAGTTTCTAGTCCCGCTCCGTCTCAAGGCGCACTCGCTAACTTCAGCGACGCGCTTGAGAGCCCGCTATCGCCACCTGCATACGAACAAGGCATTCCGCCCTTTGTTCCGCACAACAATGTTCCGGCTAATATCTCTGCCCCCATTGTCTCACCCTCTATTGTACCGGCAGATAATACTCCGGCCGCAAATCCGGCCCCTATTGTCTCGCCCGCCTTTGTTCCGGCCGCCATTGTCACGGCCGCCATTGTTCCGGCCGCCATTGTCTCAGAGACAACGCAGCTGCGCGCCGCAGCAATAAACACGACTCGCCCGGAGAGCATGGACACGTCAGTCCCACTCTCCGAGGAAGAAGCCCGCACCTCCTCCTCCAGCGATGACGACTTCCAAGTCGTGGTCAAAGGAGGCAAGAGGAAGGCGGCTAAATCCTCCGCCCCCGCTGGCCCGGTCACCAAGGCCCAGAAAAAACAGGACGACATACCGTCCAGCTCCACTTCCGCCCCTAGTCCGCGGGCCAGTCGCCCCGCCAGCCCTATGGCTTGCCCACCCGCTCCTACCGCGAGGAAGCAGAAGCCCCCTCCCCCGATATATGTCCAGGAAAAGTCCAAATGGACTGAAATTTCCAAGATGTGTGTTGATCGCAAGATCAACTACACAAACGCCCGATCCACCCTCCAGGGGATCAAAGTTACCGTCCCCACGTCTACGGACTTTAGGGATCTCTCCCGCGCCCTACGTGAAAGGAACTACTCCTTTCACACTTACTCCCTTCCGGAGGAAACCCCTACTCGCGTCGTAATAAGGCGCGTCCCTCAAGAAATCTCCACCGAGGAGATTAAGAGCGACCTCATCGCTCAAGGAATCCCAGTTTCCGCCGTCCATCGCTTACATAAAGCGAGACAGGGCCTAGTCTACGACATGGTCCTGGTCATCTGTGACCCCACAGACGGTCACCACCCGATTTTTAAAGTTAAGTCGGTGTGTTCGCTCTCAGGCATCTCAATAGAGAAGCCTTACAGAGCTCAACTAATTGGACAGTGTCATCGCTGCCAATTATATGGTCACTCGCAGTCCAACTGCTATGCCACCCCTAGATGCGTCAAGTGTCTAGGAGAGCATGGCACCGACGACTGTACCCGCCCTAAAGATAGGGAATTATGTTTAGAGCCTCCCAGCTGTGTACTCTGCGGCCAATCGGGACACCCGGCAAATTACCGGGGCTGTCCTAAGGCCCCGAAGTCCTCCTCTCCTAAACTCGCGAAACGCGCGAGCGACCGCCAGCACAGGGAAAGCCCCTGGGGAAAGCCTCCTTCCGCGCTGATGCCGGAGCGGCTCAGTCCGCAGAGGCCGTCTCCCTGGGCTAACCTAAATCACCTGAAGGCTCCCGCAGCCTCGGTGCCCTCTATCCCCGCGCAACCAGCGCAACCCGCTCAACTTCCAGCGCTGATGGCTTCCGCCATCCCAGCGCCTTTGGTAGCCCCCGCGGCCCCTACGGCCGCTCCAGCGGCACCTCAGGGAACCCAGGGCCGAAACAGCGCCCAAATCATATTAAGTACATACGCGGCTCTCTTCACCACCGCCGCGGATAAAATGGCGGAAGAAATCGTTGCTGCAAACGGCAACGCAATCCGCCTCATGGAAATTCTCAGCGCGTATCCCGAGATCGCGCAAGTTCTACACTCACTCAAATATTAATTCTCAATGGATAATACGAGAGTAAATAGTAACAAACCCCGATCCCTTAAATTAGGCTTTTTCAACGCAAATGGCGTTTCAGGTCAACGCGATGAGATCGCCACTTTCTTCCGCGACCATCAGCTTGACATCCTCCTCATACAGGAAATCTTTTTAAAACCACATCACCGAAACCCGAATATTGCCAACTTTAAACTAGTTCGCAATGACAGGTCTCGATGGCACAAGGGTGGCACACTCATATACTTTAGGAAATCTTTGTATTGTATCCCTATAGACCCACCTCCTCTCTTCTCCCATCTGGAGACCTCTATCTGTCGGCTAGGCATGACCGGCCACCAACCGATCACCATCATCTCCGCTTATATCCCACCCGACAATGGTCCGGAGGATCCCATCTCGCTCCAAAAGGACTTCACTGCCCTCTTCGGTATGAGTGACTCCGTCATCTTGGCGGGGGATCTTAATGCCAAGCACCCGGCGTGGAATAGTAGCACAACCTCAACCAGAGGCAGGTTAGTTTTCAAGTTAGGCGAATCCCTTAACTTTGACGTCATCGCTCCAATGAGCCCGACTCACTTCCCAGGTAATCCAAATCACCTTCCCGATGTTCTCGATGTAGCGCTGCTCAAGAATGTGAACCTCCGTTTGCAATCGATTGAGACGTTCCACGAGCTAAATTCTGACCACCGCCCTGTAGTCATGCATCTTGCACCCTACTCGGGCCCGATCGACCCCAACCGCCCCCCTCAGACCCAGACGATAACCGACTGGAGGAAAGTAAGCGAAAGACTGAAATCCACCACGTCGCCTCACTTAGACACCATCCCCGATCACTTAGTGTCAGTCGCTGACACGACGGCCGCAATCGACTCGTTTACAGAGCACGTACAATCCGTATTGACGGATTGTTCACGGGAAGTTCCGGTGATGGAAGACCATCGCTGGAAACTACCTGCTGACGTACGTGACCTGATAACCGAGAAGAACGCGGCCATCCGTGCCTACGACTCCTTCCCTTGTGACGCAAACAAAGCCCACATGCGCCATTTACAGCGTGCTGTAAAGAAACGTATAGGGGAGGTTCGCTCTGAGGGCTGGAACAAGATGCTCAGCGAACTCGAGCCCACTCATCAAGCCTTCTGGCAATTACAGAGGAAATTGCGTTCCTCAGAAGAGGTCTCTATGCCTCCTCTCATCCGCCCCGACAATAGTGTCGCTTTCGACAGTCCCGATAAGGCTGAATGTCTTGCCGACAGCCTAGAGTCCCAATGTTCTCCCAGCTCCCAACCAGTAGACCAAGCTCACCTGAACAAGGTCGACGCTGAAGTCGAACGAAGAGCCTCCCTCCCTCCCGTCGAAGACCCTGATGATCCTCTGCCTCCCGTCACTCCAGACGAAGTGCACGACATCATTAAAGGGCTCCACGCTCGTAAGGCCCCCGGTTCGGATGGTATTACCAATAAGGTATACAAACTCCTTCCTGCCCCGCTAATAATGCTTATGACCGCCATCTTCAATGGCGCCATGAGCAACAACATCTTCCCACAAGCGTGGAAAGAAGCAACAGTCATCGGTATCCCAAAGCCAGGCAAGCCAAAGTCTGAGCCCTCCAGCTACCGTCCCATTAGCTTACTCAACGTTCTCGGCAAAATCTACGAGAGGCTTATTTATAAGCGTCTCAAAGACTACGCCGAAGCAAAGAGCCTCATTCCCAACGAGCAGTTTGGTTTCCGTCCACAACACTCGAGTATCCACCAGGTCCACCGTATCGTAGAGCACTTGTGCGCCGGTATGCAGCGTAACGCGACGACGGGTGTGCTATTCTTCGACATAGCGAAAGCCTTCGACAAAGTCTGGCACAACGGCTTGTTATACAAGCTTTACCAACTAGGAGTGCCAGATCGTCTCGTACTCATCTTACGAGACTTTTTGTCGAATCGCACCTTCCGCTATCGCATCGAGGGTGCACTCTCGTCCCCTCATCCTATTCGCGCCGGTGTCCCTCAGGGTTCCGTCATATCTCCTCTAGTTTTCACGCTGTTCACCAGCGATATCCCACAGAGTAAAAAGGCTCAGTTGGCTCTCTTCGCCGACGACACTGCCGTTTACTATACCGGTCATTGTCCCAATGCTATAGCTCGTACTCTCCAAACCTCCGCAAACGTCTTAGGCGCTTGGTTCCGGAAATGGAGAATCGAGGTCAACCCCGATAAGAGTCAGGCGGTTCTCTTCTCGAGACGTCGTCGAGTCCCACCCCCCCTTCCCAGCCCGATCACTATGTACGGCAAGCCAATCCCTTGGGAGAAGCAAGCCAAATACCTAGGCGTGATCCTTGATCAAAACTTAACGTTCAAAGAGCACATTAAGGCTGTTCGCGCGCGCGCCGCTTTCGCTCTTGGTAGACTCCACTTTATTCTGACAGCCCGTTGCAAACTGTCACTTAAATGCAAGCTGCGCATCTACACCGCAGTCATCCGTCCCATCATGACCTATGCCTGCGTTGTATTCGCGCACGCTCACTCACGTCATCTCCATAAGATGCAGACCCTCCAGAACCGTTTCCTCAGAAAGGTCACGGGTGCCCCCTTCTATGTCCGTAATATAAATCTCCACATCGATCTTAAAATGCCTACCATAAACCAGTTCATGAAACGCTTATCGAAGCGTTTCTTTGACTGTGGCATAAAACACCCCAACCCCTTGATCTCAGCGGCCGCCCGCTACACTCCTTCCCGTATTAGTAGTATTCGCCGACCAAGGCATACCTTAATCGCCCCCGACGACGCCACTACCCTCCTCCAGGAGAGTAGTAAGGCAACCAGCACGCTTCATAAGCCCAAAACCCGATCGCCGTCCTACCGTCCTCGCCGCCGAGGCCCGCCGCGACGCCCAAATCTACGCCCCTCCCGACCCTTGCTCGAGCCAGCCCGCGCCGCTGAGCCTGTAGCTTTAAATTCGTCCCTAAATAATATCATTCCTGATCCAGCTAGTCATTTGCTGCCCTCTTCCAGCGACGCCCTAAGCCGAGGTTCGTACCCCACAGGGGGTGCCCTTAGCGTGTAGTCGCTTAGTTTTTAGTTAGTATTTAAGTTTAAGTCCTGGCTGGAGGCCTTAATTTATTAGGGAATCCACAGGCAAGTCCGTCTAAGCAGACGACAACCTCATAGGTTGACCTGCGAGATGCCATTTATAAAAAAAAAAAAAAAAAATAGGATCACTCGTGTCTTTCTGTCTGACCGTCTGTCACAGCCACTTTGTTTAGAATACTACTGGATCGATTTAGTTGAAATTAGGTACACATAAGGATTGCTGTAATCCAAACACAGTCTTGTAACGTAAATTAATGAATTTCGATTATAGGGGTCACTTTTAGAGGCAAATATTAAGAAAAAAAGTTTTGCAAACTATTTAGCATACATATTATCAAATGCAAGGGCGAAAACTATGAAAATTTACTAGATTGATTGATTGAATTGATGAAATTGATTTTCATCGTCATTTAAAACAGAACCGAAAAGAGGATTACAGGAAGTTAGTTGCTGTTAGAAGTCTAGAGGTCTTAAAATAACATTGGTACATCTCTCAACGTTGTGCGCAAAACTTACATTTGCAGTTGGAATGTATGGGAGAACATGTTTTTCAACTACGATGCTAAGTTAGTTGTAGGGATAAATTCATCCCAACTACGAAACCCTTCATTTTGCGTGGTCAGACACACACTTGGCCGGTTTTTTTTAAGTGAAAACTTCTTTACACTTTTTTGTAATGGGTAAAAAATGTTAAACTCGCGTCAGGACACGTGACCTGATCGAAAATTCGTAAGACGGATGATTGTTGATTTTTATTAATTGATTTTTCTGAGAGATAAACTTTTTAATGTAATATAAATTGTCATGTTTGTGTACGATAGCGCAATAAATAAATATCGTATTCTACCAGATAAATGATAGAACTTTTATACTGATAATTAAAGCAATTCGTGCAAAATTATTCCCTAACCATTCCAAAATATCAAAAATGCACAACGTTAATACTCAAGATTTCACATCTGCCGGCGTACCCGTCGTTTTTTATTCCTTCCAACATTCTTACCTCTGATTTTTAGATGAATCTAAAAATCATAGGTTCCTACTTTAAACATCCGTCGGTGTTAAAAGTCTCGCAACTACTGTAAGGTTTGCGGACTGGTCGGGAAGTGCAACGATTCGAAGGTTCTTAAAAACAAATTGTTAGGTAACTGAAAGAATCAATATGCCCAGCCTTTTCGAAATTACATTGGGGTCAGCTTCTAGTCTTACCGAGGAGCGACTCCCATCAGACGTCCACAACCCAGTACCCCTTGGTAAGACTGGTTGTCAGACATTACTACCCACTTTTGACAACCCGTAACGACTGTCAAAGATCTACGAATGACAGCCGCGACCAACGGCTTTACGTGCTTTCCGAGACACTGAGGGGTCTTGATATATACCTAATGGATGGTCACTCATCCACGTACCGACCGCGGCAAGTGTATGTTAACCTTCGATCGACCCGAGCAGCTGTTATTATTTAAAAACGAGCCTCTTAACAGAATATAGAGTGAATACAACTCACCTGGAGCCATACTTGACATGAGAATCAAGTGAGTACGGAGCGTGATGCAGCTGTGGCTGCGTCGGTGGGCACTGTGACTGCAGCGACTGCTGATGTACTATGTTTGAAGGCCTCCTTCTATTAGGAGAAGTCGCGCCCATCCACGGGTTGGTCCTGATACGGCACCGTGGTCGGGGAGATGGTGTCGCACATACCACCACGGCAATTGGGGTTGGTTCAGGAATACAGCGGCGGACGACCACGTTGCTGGATCGACGCTGAAATTATAGATTAATGGTATTGTTCAATTGAAGATAATGGTTCAGGTTTTCAACATTATGTAAGAAATTTCAGTAAGATACTGACGTAGCGTAAGAAAGATCTTTTCAAGCAAGAGGATTACAAGAGGCCGTCCAGTGTTCGAAACAACTATTTCTAATAAACTTCCTGAAACCACAAACCAGTACCTAAACCTTAGTTATAAAGTTTAAGGACTTTTATTCGAGTCATTTCGAGTTTGTAAACCCTCTGTAAGTAAGAGGGCTTTTAAAAAATTGCGCTCGGACTCCCTTACGGCAACCGGGCGCGGGTATACAAGATTAACTTGTGGGTGTCAGCATAAGTGCTCTCACTTTACGATCACTGCGCACTATGCTCCCCGGGACAAGGAAAGTTGAATACTATAGCTAGACCGGCGAGTCTGGCCAAACGGCTGTCAGCAAACGATAGCGCGATTCAACTCGACGCCAACGCCATCTAGTTATGATTTTGGAAGCTAGTGCCAGAGTTCAATACTCAATACAATATCTTTATTGCCTTACCATAATGTGTATTTGGGTGGTAATTATATAATTTAGATCATTATGGACTCTGTAGGGAACAGAATAAGGGCAGGAGAGAGGAAGCCCTGTTTTAGTTCAATGTTTTTTAAATGTATGTGTTGTTAGTTAATAAGAGTTCGTTTTATAATAAAAATGTACTAATTCTACTACAGATAAAAAATAAATTCGTTACTAGCTGTTGCCCGCGACTTCGTCTGCGATCTTGGAGGTAACGACATCCTATATAATATAAATGTGAAAGTTTGTATGTTTGTTACTCAATCACGCAAAACGGCTGGGCGGATTTGGATGAAAGGAGATTGTTCTGCACCCATACATCGTTCGCCCCAGAACAAACAGCGAAGGAAAATTACTTAGCGTGTCCTAAATTACAACGATTTGCCCATGAAGACAAAGTTTAATCACGGAAAACTAGCAAAAAGCATTTATTTAAAAAGAAAACTACGATTTTTAGGTTATATTTAGTAACAAGCAATACTTTCGATCATTGCACGTGCTAGTAAATGCCTGCCTCGTAATACCATTTCTATTGCCTGCATAATTCAGTAAAACTTAACTACTTCTGTACTTACCCATTTTGACATATTTATTTTCACCGTAAGGAAACCGATCCGTGTACAAAGGGCCTTAATCCCGACGAACTAACTTTATGTAGAGCAATATTTTGCAAGTAGCAAATTACTCTACTAAAGGGTTTTCCAATAAGAGGTGTCATTTTAATATTCAAAGAAAAATGCAATTTTTTTAATATAAATTATCGGATGTTTATTTCATTATAAATAGGAAAGTATGCCGTTAATAGTGTAAAATAACATCAGGAAAATGACCACCACGACCACGCTTTCAGGACCTTTCCTTTTCATAAAATTTTCCATAACCAAATCGCAAAGTGGCTGCCCCATGTCCTCGATAGCCTCACGAATTCCATCTTTGAGGTCTTGAATCGACGCTGGTTGGCGTAGACCTTCTCTTTCACGTGGCCCCAAAGGAAAATGAGGCTGGAGCAACAGTTACGGGATTACGTAATTATCTAGATTGCGCTATCGAGAGATGATTAATGTTTTTTTTATGGCCGGAATTGGATGGTATTGATCTGGACAACGTTTACCTTCAACAAGACGGCGCTACGTGCCACACAAGCAACGAAACCATTGATCTTTGACGGGAAAAGTTTCCGGACCGTGTTATCTCTCGAAGAGGTGATCACAATTGCCCACCGAGATCTTGTGATTTAACACCTTGCGACTTACGTATTTATTTAACTTGAACGCAAACAACTTTGTCCTAATGTTTTATTAGATTTCATTTATTAAACAATGTATGAATTCATAACTAGATCGCATAGCATTTTGTAAATAAACATCGCTTGACAGTTGAGCTCAATACATGACATGAGAAGCATTAGGGATACCCATACATTAGATCCGTATCGATTTATTTCAAACAAAATCGATACTGTAGAGTACTAAGCGTGTAATTTATATTTGAAATATTATTTACTTACTACAGGGTGTTTTGTGCACTCACTCATATTCCATTCGTATTCGTGTTTTTGAATCGAATATGATCGAATCGAATATGATGAATTTTGAGTGAGCGTGAAATGCTGCACACATTATGAACGCGATCTCTGCCTTCGAAATGTTTTTAGTGAATTCACGAATCTCGGATCAGTGCCGTGGACTCTCGTATTCGGTTTGTATTCGTATTTTTAAAACGCAATATGAAAAATTCACGAATATGAATCGACTACAAGTGAGTGCACAGCGCCCGTTTGTGAATTTCTGATCCGTTTTAATGCTGTTCGTACAAAACAAGAATATGAATCGAATAGGAGGTAGTGCACAAACGACCTCATGTGCAGCAATTGTGTAGAAAAAGATAATTAATTATTTAGGACGCATGAATTATGATAATCGGTTTTGTTGTTGAATTCTTTCACTACAGATTCGTCTTAGCATAAAGCGAAATAGAATTAAAAGGAAACTACGGATGCGTTGACATCCGAGAGCAGGTGGTCAACTCAAGTAATCTCGATATCGATGTGTGAAATAAAAGATTGGGCATCACTAACTGTCATGTCACATGTAATTGTCAAAGATAGCTATGTTTTTGATGTTATATCGTAAATCGTTACAGCTCTTTTAATTGTTCAAAATGGAACGCGGAATGTCCGTTTCATACTGATATTCGCAAATAGTATTTTTAAATGTATTTATAATTATTAAGTATGTCAGATGTTTGTTGGTCCTGGGGCCATTTTCGACGATGACCTTTGGCACACAGACACCATGACCGGCATGGTAATGGTCAGAGAGTAGTTATATTCTTTGGTAATGGTCTATCTGTGTTTTGTCGTGAAAGCGTAACAAACAAAAAAAAACCTATTAATATGTACTTTCGCATTTATAATATTAGTTAGGATTGTATTTACTTCATATCGAATTAATAAATTTCTGAAAATTGAGCCCCATTTATTCAGAATTACTTTATTATATTTTTTCGGAGGCTGACCAGTAAACATATCCTACTTACCTACCGACTGTTTTATTTTAAATAATAAATATTATGTGGGTAAATGCACTACTAGAGCTAACTGTTACACCTGACATTTAGGTACGTACCGTGTAAACAAGTAACGCTATACCTAATTGAAACCGATGGCAGGCCAAAACGACTTTAAATAGCCCTGGAGGTCCACCCTTCAATTATTACGGTCTACTTAATTTATACCTAAAGCCGGGAACGCATACAAGCACGTGGCCACTGTACCTACATTATTCAGTCCGTATGTGTAGGTACGGCCTTATTATGTTCATAATGACGGCTATTGGCTTTGTGTCAGACGGGTGAAAATGGATTAACTGTGTGGCTAATTGAAAACTGCGCGTGAATAAATTATTAAATGTATATCAATTGTTTTATATGATCCAGTGCATTCAGTGATCACGTCAGATTTGCGGTGTAAGCGCGGAGTTGTTATCATCTGGGGTAGAATATTGTATTTAATAACAATACAGACTTGTATATATATAAATATTGATAAAGATATGTAGGATCGTGAATTGAATCACTGATATTAGGTGTATATCACCTACCCGAAAAACAATGTCCGTAAAAAAAAGTGTGCGGTCGGGGACCGCCGTCAACGAAGTTCCTTTACGCGATAATCGCAAAACGACACACATGACGGAAAATTTTGAAAATTATCGCAGTCGCCATCTTGGATTATAATTTTTACTTCACTATTGACTTTAGCACCCTTGAAAACCATGAAACCGACACCCGTGATGAAAATTTTTAATTTGAATTATTTTTTTGCAGCCGGCCGGCGGCATTGAATTTTCATTTTGACTTCACTATCGGCTATAGCACCCTCGTTAACAATGATGAAAAATTGAAAATCTTCGCAGCCGCCATTTTAAATTCTAATTTTGACCTCATTATCGGTTAGAGCACCCTCCAAAACCATGAAAACTATATCTCACTCTATCTTCCAACTTTATACATATAAACAATGACAAGATAGTTTTGTAAAGTTATTATACATATTATTTTAATAATTGTGAATGTGAAGAAAATGTGTATTTTTTTCTCTGTCTGGCAGTTTGAGTAATTTATGCGGCCTACCCAAATGTTAAGGACATTTGGTAATGTTCGTCGAACCGTTAAGCTTCTTAGTTCTGAGTTGAGCTGCACGATTAGTGACAAATGCATGTACTGACTGGACAGGTCCACTCGATCTGCGTGGTTCTTTCCTCAAAAGACCATTTCAGACACCAACCAATCTACATGGCCTTCACATGATCTGACCAAGATTGTGTCTGGACTTTAAAAGAGACTATGACCTCTGAGTTTGTTTCGGCCTGTCTTCTCAGAGTAGTCAGATAGGAAACGCCGATCTCAACTAGCTTTTAAAATATGATTGTCGTGTAAACGTGTTTGTACAAACCTCCTTACAGAAATAAAATCATTTATCTGCCACTATCTATTTGTATATAACAGAAAGAGACACCGATAGTCGCACGGAGGAGGCATAACGCTTATTCACTATGTGACGATTTCTTCTTCGTTACAAAATATGTTTGTGTTTTTAGTGCAACTCAACTTTACGGCTGCCTTTTATTTTGAGGACGATTTTCCGTTCTGTTTATATTGCCTCTGAGTTATTGTGACTGTTCACGTGAAAACAGTTGATTCAATAAACCTTTATAAATCGAATCAGGTATATTATATAGCCCAGTGGATTATTCCATTTCCAAGACTTTCCCGTATCCAATTTGTGATTCTGCACTGCATGACTCTTACTTAATAAATCGACTACTTACCTAATGAAAAAACTAAATACTTATAAAAAAAATACGTACATTTTTTTTTAAATAATTAATTTGTTATTATTATTGTTTATTTTTATTAAATTAATTTCAATAGTTTTACATTTTTTTCCTAATCCTTCTTTCATTTGTATTGTATAAGTTTATTTTAATCATTGTTTACAATGATACACATCTTAGCTATATTTTCTTCTTATTAATGAATTAGACATCTGTAGCGAAAGCCTGTATTTCGGCTATCAGCGCCAATTAATAAAACTCAAAATAGCCATCAAGTATTGATGTTAACATTTGTACATTTGAATAAAAGATAAATTACTGACTAACATAAGAATTCGATTAGTACATACAAGAAAATAATATAATCATTGAAGCGTTATCAATAAAAGCATTATAAACCTTAATTAAAATAAAATCAGGAGCGTGTGTGTTTGTATAAGTACTTTATTATTCCCTGTCGGTAAACCCTACAACAATTTGGAATAAACTATACCTGCTACTACCACAAATCTAGTTTGAAGCCCTCAGTCCTTATTTTAGTATGAAAGGAGCCTATAACGCAGATTACACCCGGGCACCTCCTTCAGTTTACCATACTGTTCAAACTCTCATTTCAGGGACATGTGCAGCTTTGGGCTGCTATCAGAAATTACTTTAAGGCTACACGTAAACACACCTTGGCTGGTTCATGGTAGAGATGTGTGGTCGGAGGCGCAGGCGGCGGCGGGGGGGCCACGAGCGGAGCGGCAAGCGGGGCGGGGGCGCTGCCTGGCGAGGTACCATCCGTGGAGTAACCCGTACTGTACGCGCTTTCAGGTGAAGACAGGTGAGGAGGAGGCAAAGGCCCCGTGGTCGCCGTCGCCGTTGTCTGCCGCGACTGCTTCTGCTTACGCTTCTTGGCCCGCCCCAGCTGCGCCTCCATCCATGACTTGAGCCGCGCGCCCAACATGCCGACGACGGCACCTATAACACAGTCTATGTCAAACTCAAACTCAAAGCATTTATTTCAAATAAACCAATTACTGGCACTTTTGAATTGTCATAGTCGGTCGGTCAGAAAAATGAAGCTAGTTGTCCATTCCAAAGGGTAGTAGGCACCTATGGAGAAGAACGACAATCTACTTTTTGCACACTCACAATTTACAACGAAAATACATATTTTTTTTCGATTGTATGCTAAACGTTAAAGCTCCAACCAATATTCCCACAAACACATTGTTGTCACCGTATTCCATAACCAAAGATTAAAGGGAAAATCCAAACATCATTTTGCTGAAAGGAAATCTCACCGTGACGTGAACATTGTACGCACAGCGCGTGATTTACGTCTCGATACACGAGAAAAACATTTTCGTTCGCGACACTTGAACAAAGGTTTTAGGTAAAATACATCAAACGCTCGTCGACGAGCGAGACAATTGTTACCCCAACAGCGGCTGCTCTACGTTTTCCTGTCATCAAAACTCACGCTTTGAAGTAAACAAAAGTGTAGTAAAATGAATGACATAAAATGTTTTATCGTGCCGTCATTTCATTGCGAAGAAAATGCCGCTAACGGGGAACCACAATACTGTGTCGAGCCCTCGCCGTGTCATATTTCAAGAAAGTCCAACGACAGTAGCGACGCTCGTAAAAAGGGCGCAGTCAGCACCCTCTTCATTTCCATCAATGGCACATCTTATAAAAAGAAAGTTTCATTCCAGTATCTATTGTCACGATATATTTAATCAACTGGAGTAGAGATTTCCGATAAGTAGATAAAGATAATAAATACTTAGACATACGAAGTGTTATTAGAAAAAAGTAAAGGACATTGGTAAATGGTATTAACATCGACTCTGAAATGATCGCTACAGACTCTACACGACACACGATATTCCTTTTTCGCAATCCATCCAATTTCTCTTCCGTACGGCGAAGAGTAACTATTAAGCCCACACCAGCAAAATCCAACTAAAAAATGACTGACCCTCCAACGCAATCTACTTCGATCGCTATTAATCATCAATATCCTTCATTCAAAAACCTATTACTCAAAATGGGCTACCCGTATACACGCTACTAGTACTTAACTAACGTTTCGACGCCACGGCTGCCACCCTCCCAGGGCTGTGGGAAACGAATCGCCGGATAAAAGACGGATGGAACCGACTTATCCAGTTCAGCGAGGGGTGTAAACTTACGAGATTTAGCTAATATTAGCAATCCATTACGGGGCGGCCGCAGTTGGAAAGTTTATTTAACTATCCGTCCGCACTTGGAACTGTACGCTCGATAGCACACGCTGATGAAATATTGATTGAACCTCTTAACTATACACGTTTCACGATTAATGGCTGATTTATGTAGATGTTAGAATGATGCTGTGCGCGAGATTCAAATTGATCCGAAATCTATTGCTAATCAAAAACGAATTTCTGTAAAAGTTGGAGCAGGATTCAGTATTTTCAGCAAAAAAATATAGATAACTGTAGAAGCTATGCACTCTTATAGAGCAATGCAACTGCGAATGACACATAAAGGTCTAATAAATAAATTAAGTCTTTAATTTTAACTAAATTAGACACGACCAAAGCTTCACAAGACAGAAGTTAACATTTCGAGTAACAGATTAACTTTTAAGATAACGCAAAATGGGAATAATTATTTAAGGTTGGATTAAATACATTACATATTTTTAGGGAGGTACATCTCCAGCTTGACATTAATTGTTCTATTCAGGGTCGAGATATGAAGAAAAGCTTAAAAACTCGTTTTACATCAGTTTAAGTTTTGAAATCTGCAATTATTACAAAAGGTTTTTTTTTAAATGTTTTAGTTTTGGGGCATCAGGGTCACTGTGGCTCAAGTACGGTTTTTAGTGACACAAATGACCTTGTGCGAACGCGCATTATCGTGATGTAAAATCCAAGATTTTTCATTCCACAAATCTGGCCTTCTTCATCGAGTTTGCTCTTTTAAACGCCGCTTAGCGCTCAAATAACATTCTTTATTTACTGTTTGACATTCCGGCAAGAATTCAGAGTGCACAACACCGCGATAGTCATAGAAAACAGCCAACATGACTTCGACTTTTCGGTTTCAGTTGATTTTGAAGACGCCACTCCGAAGCTTGTTGACTAGTTTGCATGGCAAACTTCAACTTCATGAATGTTGGGTCGGAATTGACTCGTTCTAGCATGTCCTCAGCGACTCTTATGCGATTGAGCTTTTGAAGAAAATTCAGGTGTTTTGGGTCTAGCCGAGCGGCAACTTGTTTCATAGCCAAGGGATTATGTAAAATGGTACTAATCGACTCTTGAGACACAAAAAAATCAGCGGTTATCTCTCTCAAACTGAAAAGTTTATAGGAAATAGTGATGATTTCAGTCACTATTTCCTATAAACTTTTGCGATGTTAACTTCAGTTGAAGACGTTGATGGCCTACCAGAGCGAGGAAAATCTTCCATCTCAACTCGACCGTTTTTAAACGCTTTGTACTACTCATAAGTACGTGTTTTTGATTATGTCGATTCACCGTAAGCCTTCTGTAACATTAACTGTGACTCCGAACACGAAATTCCATTGGCGATGCAAAATTTAAGACAAACTCTTTGTTCGATATTTTTGTCCTTTATGAAATTCACAATACACACTAGTTAACTAAAACAGCAATAGAATGCTGTTTTAGTTAGATCCTTAACTAAAACAGCATTCTATTGCTGTTTTTAATCTAATCTAACATAAAAAAAACAACAAAAATAGAATCAGGAACCATAAACAAATCATCCATTCCCTTTACTTTTTTGACAGAATGTACATTATTTCGTTCTCTAATTCTTTGATCTTCGATGATTATAAAGGAAGGCCAGGTTATTCTGGCCTAAAAGTATTTCAAACGCTACCTCCGCCACCGCGAATGTAGTGCAACGTGTTTATTTATCGTCACCCACCCATGGTCGACCCACCTCTCTTCGGAGCCACGTGTACAAGCTGTTCTCGAGCGTGGTTACGAACTGTCTCGAGACTTGACGAGTTCCAGCCGCCAGAATAAACCGGTTTCCAAAAAAAAAATCTGTACCGTAGACCATATCCACAAAGTTTGCCAAATTGTACAGAAGACCGAAGAGTGCAATCAGCCGCCGTGTATGGCATTTGTAGACTACGAGAAAGCTTTCGATTCCACCAAATTTTGGGCAGTTCTGGCCCCAAAAACAATGTGGGAAGAGTCTGGAGTCATGGCATACATACTTTTTTTTAGGTTGAGATGTCATCAAATGACTTCTCCAGCTCGAGACACAACGCGCCGTCGACACGGGCTTGGTCCTTACCAGACGGTGAGCTATCCATTTCTCGCCGTCCGCAAGCCGGTGTCCGGGAATCTGCTGGCGATTCCCGACGTCCAGGGCGTCTTCTGCAGCGACTAGTGGCGTGAGGTTGCAAGAATTGACTCTCCCTAGCGCTCCTCTCACGCGCTCCGCCTCCTCCTTCGCGAGCATTACTGCTTCACCAAAGGAGGTGACCGCTTCCCATTCACTCTCGCTCCCTAACAGTGTCTGGATCAAGGCCGGACGCGAGAGTCGTATCCTCCACGAGGATACGGCGGTGCTCCGCCCATGCCGGGCAGACCTCCCCCCTCTACCGTATGCTCCACCGTGTCCTCTGGGCGATCCACACAATTGTGACACCCGGGCGTTTCCTCCGGACTTTTACGAAACAGAAACCTCCCGAAACAACCGTGTCCAGTGAGTAGATCTCTCATCGAAACCCTTGCGCCCTATTTAGCTTTCATATTTAATACCAGTGTAGACCAAGGAGTCTTTCCGGACCAAGGAGTCTTCTTATGAAACATAGTAAAGTGTTCCCATTGTTCAAATCCGGTGATAGTAAAGAGCTCAATAATTATAGGCCCGTGTCAATTTTGCCAGTTCTCAGTAAGGTGTTTGAAAAGTTGATGCTCAATCAAATGTTACGTCACTTTAATAAAAACTCCATCTTGCATGAACATCAGTACGGTTTCACAAAAGGACGTTGTACCACTGACGCCGGTGTCACCCTAATAAGGAACATTTTTAACGCTTGGGAGGAATCACAAGATGCCATTGGAATCTTTTGCGACCTCTCTAAGGCGTTCGATTGCGTAAACCATGATACACTACTGCTGAAACTGGAGCAATATGGGATTAGGAATGAGGCTCTTGATTTGCTAAGATCATACTTGAAAGATAAAAAGGTACAAATAAACGGCACAAACTCATTAGGGTCTGAAATGTCAATGGGCGTTCCTCAAGGTTCAATATTGGGTCCATTCCTCTTTTTAATTTACATAAATGATTTACCCCAGTTAATTCAAAATCAACCGAAGATGGTGTTATTTGCAGATGACACTTCATTGATCTTTAAAATAGACCGAAAGTCACAAAATCTTGACGACGTGAATACCTCTATTCTTCAGGTCCACGATTGGTTTACGGTAAATAATTTGGTACTAAATGAGAAAATACCAAATGCATTCGATTTAAATTACCTAATGTTAGAAGTAGCGAATGTGACATCATATTGAACGGACAGACGGTATTCCTAGGAATCACGCTAGACGAGAAGTTACAATGGGGACCCCATATAACATCTCTCGCGGGGCGACTAAGCTCGGCCGCGTATGCTGTTAGAAACATAAGACAGTTAACAGACGTCATCGGGCCGCTTCACGAGCCCTGCTACGCCGGTCCCATCGCAGGCTTCATCGCCGGCTCCGTCATCGGCTCCTTCGCCAGCTCCGTCGGAGAGCGCGGGGAGCGACGCCGAACTGGGGAGGGAGGACCTCGCGAGCATAGGCTTAGGCCTATGCTCCAACAGGGCGGAGGCAAATGCTGCCAAGAGGGCGCAGCGGAAGGCTGCCGCAGCCGACGTGGTGGCTGAAATGGTCAGCCAGAACAGGGAGAGACGCGCAGCCCGGATGGCAGCCGGAGGGAGCGTTACCGGATTGGCGCTCAGTAGCCAGGTGCTGGACAGCGTGGGGGTCGTCATGACGGTTGCCACCAAGTCCGGCAACCTGAGGGGGACTTACGTTCGTGCCCTAAAGGAGGCGGTGGACGGGATCAAGGAGGCGGTCGAGCTCCTCGTGAACCGCACCAGCACGGACGAGACGGCGAGACTCTGGGAGGAGAATGACCGTCTCCGATCCAAGGAGGATCGAGCGGCAGTTTGCTGCCCGGCGTCACTCCCGTCACGATCCCGCCGGCGGTCCGGCCATCGCCTGCGCGTGCAGATGCGGAGATCGAAAAGATCGCCCGCATCTGCATGATGCAGTGCGGCGGAATGGTAAACGCCCGGTTGGAGGCGCTGGAGGCGCGACTCCCACCAGCTGCGACCCTCCGACCCCCACTTGCGGCGGATAGGAGGAGAGCGGAGGAGGCCGCCGCCGGGACGAACTCCGCGTTGGGGGGCAGAAAGCCCGCGCAGGGGCCCAAAAAGCCCACGCAGGGGCCCAGGAAGCCCACAGGGGCTTCGCCCGCACCACCTCCGGCGACCGCGCCTCTGGCGACCCCGCCTACCGCACCTCCGGCGACCGCACCACCTCCCGCCTCACCTCCCACCCAGGATGCCGAGGGGTGGACGACGGTGGGGAAGAAAAAGAAAAAGAAGAAGAAGAAGAGCGGAAAGAACTCCGACGGAACACCGGCACCGGCCAAGACGCCTAAAAAGAAGTCGCGAGGACGGCGTAGGGCCCCACGCTCTGCGGCTGTGGTGATCACACTGCAGTCCGGAGCCGCTGAGAGGGGCGTCACCTACGCGGCGGTCCTCCGAGAGGCTAAGAGCAAGGTCGCGTTCCCCGACCTTGGGACACCGTCCGGCCTCAGATTGAGGCCGGCGGTTACGGGGGCGCGGCTGCTCGAGGTGTCCGGTGCCTGCAGCCGCGAAAGGGCGGACGTTCTGTCCGCCAAGTTGAGGGAGGTCCTCAGCCCGGAGGACGTTCGGATTTCCAGGCCGATGAAGACCGCGGAGCTGCGAGTCAACGGCCTGGATGACTCGACGACCCCGGCTGAGGTCGTGGAGGCCATCGCCCGTGTCGGTGGATGCCCGCCCGAAGACGTGCGGGCGAGTGAAATCCGCGCCGACGCCTCCGGGCTCGGCTCGATTTGGGTGAGGTGCCCGGTGGCGGCGGCGAACAAGGTGGCCGACGCTGGGCGTCTGTTGGTGGGGTGGGTTGCAGCAAGAGTCAAACTGCTGCAGCCCAGGGCCATGCGGTGCTACCGGTGCCTGGACGTCGGGCACGTCAGGTGCCGATGTACCGCCGAAACGGACCGCAGCGATGAATGTTATCGCTGCGGCCAGCCCGGCCACAAGGCGGCCCAGAGCTCCGCGGCGCCAAACTGCAGCCTCTGCACAGCTGCAGGGAGGCCCGCCGGGCACAGATGGGGGGCGAAAGCTTGTGGCGTGCCCGCCAACAGAAGGAGGGAAAGGGGCCAGAAGGGCTCCTCTTCGGCCGACTCCCGGCCTGAGAATACTGCAGGGGGGGGGATGGACTGCGCATAAATGGCGCTGTTCCGTCTCCTCCAGGGCAACATCAACCACTCTGCCAGAGCTCAGGATCTCTTGCTCCAGAGCATGGCAGAGTGGTCGATTCACGTGGCCGTGGTCGCCGAGCCGTACTGGGTCCCGCCCAGGGATAACTGGGTGGGAGATCTGGATGGTTTGGTGGCCATCATTGGCGGGGCTCTCGTCAGCCCGTCTCGGGGGCACGGCTGGGTAGCCGCCCTCGCAAATGGCGTTGGCGTCGTTGGGGCGGATTTTTCGCCCAACAAGAGTCTCGCCGACTTCGAGAGGTTCCTTGTCGAGTTGGGTGCCGTCGTGGGCCAGCTCCATCCTCGCCCGGTGCTGTTGCTCGGGGATCTCAACGCCAAGTCTGCGGCGTGGGGATCCCCGGTGACCGATGCTAAGGGTGAGGCATTGGAGGAGTGGGCGATCACAACTGGCCTGGTCGTCCTGAACCGGGGCTCGGTCTACACGTGCGTGCGGCAGCGGGGCGGGTCCATAGTGGACGTGTCGTTTGCAAGCCCTGCTGTCGCGAGCCGTGTCCGCGACTGGCGTGTCGCCGCGGAGGTGGAGACGTTGTCGGATCACCGATATATCCGATTCGACGTCTCCGCCCAGACCGCTGGCGGCCGCAGAACACCAGTCCCGCGTTCGGACGGCCCGCGCTGGGCGCGTAAGCGCATCGACAGGGAGCTTCTCGAGTAGGCAGCCATTGCTCAGGCCTGGTTCCGGGGGTCGGCAACGACCGAACCCGATGACGTCGAGCTGGAGGCGCTGTGGTTCCGCGGGGCAATGACGCAGATATGCGACGCGTCCATGCCCCGCGCCCACGCACAGGGTGCAAGGCGCCAGGTGTACTGGTGGTCCGCCGAGATCACGCAGCTGCGCGTCGCATGCGTGGCGGTGAGACGCCGGTACACCCGCTACCGGAGGAGACGTCGTCGGGTACCCGAGGAGGAGGCCGCGCTGTACGAGGTGTACCGCGCGGCAAAGCAGACTCTGTGGCTGGCCATCGACGAGGCGAGGACGCGATCCCGGGAGAGGATGTTGGAGACTCTGGACGGGGATCCGTGGGGGCGCCCGTATAAAGCGGTTCGAGGGCAACGAGGAGCCGCGGCGCCCCCACTTACGGAGAGTCTCCAAACCGAGCTGCTGGAGGAAGTGGTAGCAGCCCTCTTCCCGGTGAGAGCGGAGCATATTCCGCCGCCGATGGCTTTGCCCGCAGCCGCAGAGTCTGCAGAGGAGGAGGAGAACGCCATCAGCGTCCCAGAGGTGACACAGGCAGAGATGAGGGCGGCCGTGATGCGGCTCCGGGCCAAGAACGTGGCTCCGGGGCCCGACGGAATTCACGGCCTGGCTTTGGCCCTCGCTCTGAAGGAGTTGGAGCCCCACTGCGTCGACTGCCGGGAGGACACGGCGTGGCATACGCTGGCAGAGTATGCCGCTTGGGAGGAGCCGCGCCGTGCCCTCATCTCAGAAGTAGGCAGTGACTTGTCGCTGCCGACCGTAGTGAGTTCGATGGTCGGCAGCGCCGAGTCCTGGGACGCGGTGGTTTCCTTCTGCGAAACAGTCATCTCGCAGAAGGAGACTGTGGAAAGGGAGAGAGAGATCTCGACTCTCGACCCGGCCCGCAGCAGACGCACCGGGCGTCGGAGGCGGGCGGACAACGCCCTCTTCCGGCCCCCCTAAACGGGTCCAGGGGCGACGGATTCGGGGACATCCGTCGCTCCCCAACATCAGGACCCGAGAAGGCGGCGCGCGTAGTGTTCCGCGTGCGCCGCTCACAGACGTTGCGGGGGGAGTACACCTCACTCCCCGCGCCCGAGACGGGGCCCGCGCAAGCGGGCCGGCACCAGCCGGGGTTGTGGAAGAATAATGTGTTCCCGCGACCCCGGCGTAGGTGTGTGATGGAACACCGGGGTGGTTTTTAGTCAGTAAGAGTCTGACAGACCCCTCCGCCCGCCCCAGGGCGGAGGACATCCATGAGGATTTTCCACCCCGGGACAAAAAAAAAAAAAAGTTAACAGACGTAGAAACCGCGCGTTTGGTTTATTTAGCTACTTCCACAGCATTATTTTTCAGACTATCTAAAGTACATACATATTTTATGGGGTAAATGTTACAACAAAATACCTTGTGAAATATTGCAATTAAATGAAAGAAAGTTTATAACTCGTGTTAAAAAAAAACACTTTGTAAACAAGCATATTACAAATTAGAGGATTATATCCTAGATAAGAATGCTTGGAAACATGCTGGTCCTGCTCCATAGGACAATCTAGAGGCTAGGCAAAATCATATTAGTTGCTTATTCTATTGTATAATTTGTTATTTTTACTTTACTCACACACTGACTTATTCCTAGTTAATATTTTAGGAAAATCATGTATTTTTACAATGTTTGTAAATATGTGAGCACAATGTACCTATCACGTGATTAATTTATTTGCCTTTGCTTTATTTTTAATTCTTTTTACCAATTGTGGAATAGTATTTTTATTCGTGGTGCATCGTCTTCACATTTAGAAATATAATTAATGTATACAAAAAATTCTAAAACATTTTAAAAGAGTAACGGTGGAGTTTCTTGCCACTTCTTCTCCATACGAAACTACTTATTGGAAGTGGCGGCTAGAATCAGTTCTATTTTTAATGTAACTTTTGACGTTCAAAAGTGCCTTTTTATGGGCCTATTTGAAATAAATGCTTTGACTTTGACTTTGAGTGAGTGTGTCAGGCGGAAGGTGAGGACGCCGTGGCGCCTCTCCAACCACTCCTCAAAGAGGGGTCTTATCCCCAATGTCGTAAGTACTGGATTCGTGCAGAAGCAAGAATAAATATATAAATGGATAAACATAAAATAAAACGGATACAAGGTACCCATTCAAACAAAAAAGAAACGGAGAAATGGAATCAGTGCATATTTGTGAAAGTTATGCCAGAAAGTTATGTAAAAAGCTAACAGTCCTCTTTTTTCATTTCAAGGTTTTCAATAAATAGGTACCTCTCAATAAATTATATTATGAGCCATGAGGATAAAGACCAATAGTGATTTCTCCGTATATTACTGTACTTTACAAATAGGACGATCTGTAAATGGACATACTGCTCGTAGGACGATTTGCTAATATGAAGTTTTGCCAAAGTTTCGTTATGAGCATAGGTCGTTTTGGTATTAGGACCATTCGCGTTTAGGACTTTTCTATACAAAGGAAAAAATCTACATAAACTATTTGTGAGTTCCACCAACACTTGCAGCATTCAATAAAAGGGACAATAAACCTGCACAATCTTCCAATAAGATGTTTTACGAACCCGGGCTCAAGCTGAGTAATGAATCGAAAGCAAACTAATAAATTGTGGCTTCGGGACAAAGTACCTATCTGACTTCGCAGTTCGCCGCAGATCCCTTTTTCTATCGAAACAACTTGTGAAGTTGGCGGGAGAGGGAATCGTCTTATCGATAAAACTGTCACCGTACAAATGTAAATAGTACCCGGAAGATAAACCTTTTAGTTTTCGTCCAGTTGAACTGAACTGTCCTTTTTGCTATCTTATTTGGGCTTAGTCAAACTATTTTCGGTAGGTACCTTTCTACTGAATTCCTGATCTGAGATTCGGATTTGTTTTCGTATATCATGGGCCTATTGTGTCCGGCAAAATAACATAATAAAAAACTTTTCCAAGCTACAAAAAAGTCATTAATAGACTTTTTTGTAGCTTGGTAAAGTTTTCTGGCATGGCATACAATAAATTCTTCAAAAAAAATTCCATTCCAGAAACAGTAGTACTATTCTGTAACCATTTCACCGTGAAAACTTAGGTGAAGTGAGCGTAGTGTAGCTGTCAGTGCCACTGATGCTAGGGAGTGATCAAGACGGGATGACACTGACTGCTCACTCCACGCAAGTCTTCACGGTGAGATTTGTACAGAATCGACGTGCAGATTCTATTAATCTAAATACCTATTTCCGATGAACAAGAACAAATTTCCACTCAATCGCCATCCCATTTCCGAAATGACGTGATACTTTACTCTTTTCATACAAAAATCTCCAATAATACGTCCACCATTATTGCTTCACAAACGAATTGCAAGCGAAAAATTCACCCAACCAAAACTAAATTGGAATACCGTCAATGTCGAAGGCAACGTTGAATGAATGAACGATACATTAAGGTAACCCATAGTTATTGGAAATTGAACAAAGATCGACGTCTATTGTCCCGAAATACAATCGTAATGGAACTGAAATATGAGTAAAATGTATGCTGACGACAAAGACGGGAATTAGGTAAAGTTGTATCAATATTTACGAGCGAAAATATGCTGTCTGCCCAAATATTTGGCCTACAATTTAACTGAGTTAATTAAAAATGTGAAAATTGTGGTTCGTTTGTCCTGAAGCTTTAGTTAAACTTCGTTTAAACCCGAGACAGTGGATCCGTATTTAAAGCTAGGCAGAGTAGCCGAAACTGAATTGTTTATGAAGACTAATTTTCGTTCTGCAAAAGTTTTGTACCAGTTTTGTACAGATTATTTATTCAAAACTTAAAGTGAACAACAACGCAAGTTCTTGAGATAACTTGAAACTTGAAGGCCCGATTCCAAGACGTGACTCAATTAAAATTAGAAGTACTTACTTAAAGATAATTAAAACATCAGTCTGTCTTTGTTAACTTTAAACAATTAACCAAAAAAATATGATTTTTTGACAAGCTTACTTAGCTACTTAATGGCTTTATCTGTCTAAGAACAAAGGGGTTTTTAATGGAAAATAACTGGACTATATTCAAATCATTTTATCAAATTAGATAACAAAGCCTTTCCTACCTTTTCAGTCACGTTAAAAAAATAAAGGTGCACTGCCGCCTGCCTTTGACGTAGCTTAATTAGCCAATCAAATATTCATTTATTCAGGACGTCCCTGATAATGCAGGGGAGGATCGCAACAATAGCAGATCCAAGCTATTCTTGTGTCTCCTTCATTTAAAAATGTTGCCAACCAACCGCCGTTGTTTTGCGATTAAAATTGTGTTGAAGTGGTAGTTTTTCTTTTCCTATTTATTTATACGAGTACACTTATACCACCTGTGTGTTCTGATTTTAATAGGTTTACAGGTTCAATAAGAACATAAATAAGGTACACACATAAGTAGCTAAAATATTTTTCGAATAGTTTTGACGTTTTAGATTTTTCAGAAACGAATAATAATGTTCTTTTAATTAAGTAGACTGCCTAAGAATTGGTAAGTTATTCAAGTATGTACTTAGGATGCGAAACAGATTCCATAACAATCCTATATATATACTACTCTCGATATTAACTATCGAGATGAGACTGTGATGCAGACGGGGAAATTTCCAATATCCGAAAATCGTCGCAGGCAGAATTTCACGAGGCGTGAAATTCTGACGTATCGAGAAAATATCGAGTCCCAATCATTCGACATGACATTCAATTAAATACACCTCAGACTTTTCCTGCACGATTTGAGGAGACATTTCTTGATATGTGTTTCTGTACCTACTTGTGTATGTAAAATAAGAGACCGGTAGGTAGACCCACGCGGGTTTCTATGATCTTGTGCCAAATTGGCTATAGCTGCATTATCGTTCCCTTAACATTAATAACGTTATCCTGCTATCGGTCGTAACCGCATGAATCCGGCCCATAAATGATGATAGCTCTACGAACTTAGTCGATCATACAAAAAAAATAAGCGTCTGTTTGTAATGTCAAAATAACAGCATTTTACTACATATTTGCAAATGGAAGTATATACAGTACTTATTAACAAAAAAACTATTTTTAGTGTTTTTGTCTGTCTTCTGTCTGCCTGTCTGTTTGTTCCAGGTAATCTCCAAAACTATAGCATGCAGATAGTTAGACAAGACCTAGACATTTTGTCTCAGTAGCACGCTCCCGCGGGATATTGTGGGTTATATTATGGAACTGAATTCACTGACTGGAACTGGGAACTTGACTGCCACGTTGGTCTAGTGGTCGCAAGAGCTACTGCTGAGAATGAGGTCCTGGGTTCGATTCCCAGGTCGGGCAAAGTGTTATTGGGTTTTTCTATCTAGAATTTCTCAGTGGCGGCCCGGAGTCTGGATTTGTGCCCGGTTGATAGCAATAGGCTCGTCCCATGACAACTGGCGAAATGTGGGTGTACTATAGGTACACCTCTGCCTAACACTTCTGGGACTACAGGCGTGATGTTATATTATGGGATCACTAATTCACTACCCACGTCCTAAGACAACATCGGTGAGATTATATTAAAGCCATAGACGTCTCGAGTCTTAAGGCAGCATCAATATCGTCAGCCGTCAGATTAATTGACGCCTCCTACAACCTCGGAGGTCTTACCGAGCATTTTGTTAACCTAATTTTCGTGTACGAAATATTTTCTCTAACAAATTATTCATTTTTGTTCAAGATGGAAATCTCTGTTCCCCTCCAGCTCCGTAATTGCGTTAATCTCAGCATCAATCTTGTAATTATGAAGACAGATGCAGAACCACAGCTCGGCTTGTCTTTTCATTTAAATGTAAACACAAACAACAACTAAGTGTGTACTTAAGCGCATGGCATGTGTATTCACATTAGTATTGTTTACACTAATGACGGAAACTGTGCTGCAGACATTTGTAAATAACAAAGTATTTAAAATTAATTTAAGTTTACGTGATAAAATGGTTGTTTTACTAAGAAGGTTGAGGGTTCACGCCGATGCTATGTATGTACCCGTATTTAGTCTTGATTTTGTATTGTATGTAGAAAAGTACACTTTGAATCTTTCTCATTAGTGCGTACTTTCGAGGTGAAATTGAAATTCACTATTGATTGATACATTTTCAACACGAATGACTATAAAAACGAACGAAGACATCATAGAACTGTCCAACCATGTAGATTACTTCCGTCGTCTCTAAAACGAATCCGAAGAAAAAAAACGAAGCAATAGCTTGCTAGACTTGGGCTAATTGCGGACCGCTTTCAAGCTGTCTCGGCGAGGCCTCACGGAATTGTAGACAAACTAAAAAGACTGAAAGGCTTGAGCCGGCTGCCGGGCGCGCCAGACGGCAATTGTTTGTCGAATCCAACGACGAGCCAGCTCGTTTTAAATGAGCAGTCTGCTACACTACGAGCACTACTCGCAGGTATGTATACACTTCCTTATTACAGGCATGCTTTTTTGCATGTTGTGCTGAAAATTAAGTGTTGTTTGAACTCTGTCGCTTTACCAAGCGGATTAGAGCGAAGCTTAGCTATCATGTTGAAATGTGAAATAATTTAACATAGGATTTTCGTGTTTTCCTAAGTAGGTATCTACTTTGATAATATTGTTATCACATAAGCAGAACTCGAGTAAAAAAAGGTGTTGTTTCCAAAAGAAAAACCATATTCACATTTCCGGTTTATTTACCTGAACATTACCATAATCCACGTGCGAATCCACACAACTACAAACACAATAAATTATTCATAAACTAACCCCAAATTCTCAACGAAACGTGACAGTTGAATCTTGATCTACATTCAAAACAAAACGTTTTAATCAGAATACAGAACACAACCCAAACAACCCTTGAAGGAAGGGCTCACTTGGAAGCCTCTCACAGGGGCAGTGGGCTATCGAACGTACCGCTCATTTGTAACTGTGCGTCGGGAAGGCACTGCCGGCTAAATATAGATCCACGTGCGGAAATCACCATTTCCGCATGACAGTTTTTGAATGAAAAAGTACTTAAAACTTGAAAATTTAGTTCCTACTTGCTAGTTTTATAGAAAAAGTGTACTTACAGGGGCGCGCGGTGGTGTGTATATATTAGAAGGGGTCCGCGGGCAGCACGGGAGCGCATGCCGGGCGTGGAGCGGCTACGCGCGGCGCTCGCCGACTGACACACGCACGCGCGGCGCTCGGCCTACGACAGCCGCTACGCCGCTGCTACGTAGGGCGCGTTTGCACCGTTCGTAGAGCTTTTCTAATTCAGGGGTTGATGTAAACAGTAAATTAATTATGTTCGCTGTTAATATTTTTATTATAAATATGAAACTTAATCCTTTAATAAAGTAGATTTTCGTAGTGTTGCTGGTCTCCACTATTTAATAATTATTTATTGTTTTAACTTTGAAAGAGCTTACGCGTACAATTTAAATCGCACGTAAATTTCGGTGTAAGTAACGCCAGGGCAGGCCGTAGCTCAAATTCTCGTGGCGGCTATTAAGTTAATGTTCGGGGGTAGATTTGAACAATAAAAATAAACATTTATCCACCGCCCATCGGGACAACAAAACTCCTAAACGACATAACTTTGTTATTCATGTAACGATATTAAAACAACAGATTCCTGCTGACGTTTTTTACTTAGTTTAAGTCTTATATTATTCGGGGACTTTAAGAGTACTGGAAAGTTTGCCTTAAAATTTAGGAGGAAAGAATGTTAATAAATAAATAAGTAGTATAGATTGGTCGGAGAAGGCAGTGCACAAAATACCATGGACAGCTATAGGGGAAGATTTCTGAGCAGCAGCGGGACAATATCGGATTTAAAAAAAAGTGTACATTCTGCAGAGTAGAGTCACAATATAAATATGGACAGTATGGAAACTACGAATAAACATTCGAAATAGCACACTCACGCAGAGGCGCGCATCGACGAGACACCAAAGCAAAACGTCGCGGTGCTCTCAGTCGCGGGTGTCAGGGTGTCATGTCGAGAATTAAAAAAAAATTCATGATGGATGTCCTTTTAACCCATGACGAAAAATATTAAATTTGAATTTGATGGCAGGCGCCTTCTTGGATTTACATTTTGACTTCACTATCGGTTTGAGCACCCTTGGAAACTATGAAAATAACGTTACAAAAAAAAAAACGCCCTATATTGACTTGAATGTGCTCTGGCGGCTGATAGCATGCCATGGTCACTCAAATGTCTCACTGACGGTGGCGCGAGTGTTAGATCATTTAGCTCCCTTCAAAATGGTTGAGTTGAATGGTGCTGATCCATGCGTCATGTTCGTGAACGGGCGCCGTCAGTTGGGACTGGTCATCTCCTAGCTGCCACAGCTTATTTTAATAATTTATTTTTTGGATTCTTTTTATTTATTTTTGCCGCAGTCTGGACGCTTTTAACAGTTACGGTTTTTGTACATCGTTCTCACATATAGAATCAACAATATGATGTAAATACATAATATATTTCTAATGTGGCGGCATATACACCGCCACATGCGAACAACGCATCACACTGACGTCACCCAAATCCTGCGTCGCGCAAGCAGAGTTTACCGCGCAACTAGCATATATACAACGTCCCGACTTCAATCGTCGCATCTTTCACTCGACGCTCGACTCTCGCCGCGGACGGACGTGTTTGTGCGCTCTCCCGCTCCAGTGTTGTGTTTCCTGTTCCTACTCGTCGCGACCACGTGACGTCATCGTAGTCGCCCCGACTACTCCGATTAAAATAAAATCAAGCAATTGATTTTATTTCTAATCAATTAAAAAGTGCCTTTTTCAAGGCAAATCTCGTTTCTCTATCAGACGTTTTGTGAGTAGCTTCACTAGGCCCCTTCTGGGTAAAACCACAGTTTCGTGGTCCTCGGTTGAAACCTTACGGTGTCAACGAAGCCGAGTGGGGTGTTGACCCAATTCACACCCGCCGAACCCCTTCAGGGCGAGGCAGTTAGTTGGACGGGTCCCAGATAACCGGCCTTGGGGGATCTCCTAGTCGGCTCTGGTGACAGTTTTGCTTTCCAGCTACTCACCTAGTGTCTTTAGGGTGTGTCTACACCCTTCGCGCTAGACTGGTCAGGGCCCCGTTCGCACAATAAGACTGGCGACGGGTATACAAGCTTAGGGCTCACCATTAGGTACACACCTCCCTGTCTGCACCCGACAGGGAGGGAACTCATCCCCGGGCCAATCCACCCGGGGAGTTAGGTATAGGGTTAATAGGCTCTAAGTGGAAACTTAATTTCCACCATTCCCTCCCTTAGGCCTTCCCCCCACTCCGACCATGGAGGACGCCCTTATAGTGGCGTTCTTCAAGGAGGTCCTATTTAAGGACCCCGACTTCCTCGCCAAGTATGGCGCTAAATTCGCTGCACTGCAGCAGTCCGTCCCCGGTCCCTCTGACCTAGTAGGCACCGACAGCTCGGACATCGCCACGTTTAGCGATGCCCTCGAACCCTCTCCGTCGCAACTTTCAGGTTGCTCGCCGCCGGCTGTCCACATGGACACCAGCGAGCCTTCCCCTCGCCCGACCTCGCCGTACTTAATATCGAGCGACGACCAGAGCTCCTCCCCCTCTTCCGACGAAGGCGTCTTTAAGACGGTCGGCTCCAAAAAAAGGAGCCTCAAACCGAGTCCTGACACAAGGACAAAGAAGCCGGCTATCGAAGCCACCTCCGCCCCCGTGGCTCCATCCGCCACCGCCCCCTCTCAGGCCGCCTCGGCCTCAACCTCTTCCCTCAGCCACAGTGCTGCCAAGCCCGCTGCCCAGCCTTCTGCGGCAAAGAAAATCGCCCCCCCTCCCCCTGTGTACATCCAGGACAAGGGGAAGTGGACAGACGTGTCCAAATGGTGCACCGACCTGCGTATAGGCTACACCAGCGCGAAATCTACCCAACAGGGTATTAAGGTAACCGTCCCGACGTCAAACGATTACAGAGAGCTCACAAAGACTCTCCGTCTTAGAGGTGTGTCCTTCCACACCTACGCCCTCCCCGAAGACCGTCAAGTCCGCGTCGTGATCCGTAGGATCCCGAAGGAGATACCCGCGGAAGATATAAAAGCCGACCTTCTGTCGCAAAACGTCCCCGTTGCGGAAATCCACCGCATGCACCGCGCCCGAGGCAGGGTACCGTTCGACATGGTCCTCGTCGTCTGCCCTCCTACTGAGGGTCACCACCCTATCTTCAACGTCCGTTCAGTCTGCAACCTCACCGGCTTGCAGATCGAGAAGCCATTCAAGACCGGTGTCATAGGGCAGTGCCACCGCTGCCAACTTTATGGAAATTCGCAGATGCACTGCCACGCGAAACCCAGGTGCGTCAAGTGCCTGGGCGATCACGGCACTGCTGACTGCAGTCGTCCTAAGGACCGCACCTTATGCACAGAGCCGCCTAGCTGTGTGCTATGCGGCGACTCAGGCCACCCGGCCAATTATCGTGGGTGCCCCAAGGCACCTAAAACATCATCTCCCAAGCTGACGAAGCGTGCAGACGCCCGCCAGCAAAGGGAAAGCCCCCGCCACGCCCACGCGTGGCCTACCACACAACACCAGGAGCGACTCAGTCCTCAGAGGCCCTCGCCCTGGAACTACTTCCACCATCAGCAGGCTTTTCCAGCCTTAGCTCCTAGACCCGTTCCTGCGGCCATCCCTCCACTTATGGACCCCCGCATCCGCGTCAACGCGCCCCCAGGCATTCCTGTGCCTCTAAACAAAGCCGCTCCTGCCGCTTCAGCTCCACCCGCAGCCACCCGTATGGTCGGCCAGAATCCAATGGACGCCTTCAACGTGATCTCGAGCACGTTCACGGCCTTCCTTACCCCTCGCGCCAGGAAAATGGCCAGCGAAATTGTTGCCGCCAGAAATGCCGGCAACCTCTTCATGATTCAAAGCATATACAACCCGTACCCGGACATTACGCAAGCCCTGATGTCCTTCAACAACCAACCCAACCCTAATCATGGATAAAGGAATCCTCGCGCGAACCAAACCCCGATCCCTAAAGTTAGGTTATTTCAATGCCAATGGCATCCTGCGACAACGCGCTGAAATCAGCGAGTTCCTCCGCGACCACCACATCGACATCCTCCTTGTTCAGGAAACGTTCCTTAAACCGAGTTACCGAAATCCGTCAATTGCAAACTATCGTACAGTTCGCAATGACAGGACGCGTTGCCATAAGGGCGGTACCCTTATCTATTACAAAAAGGAGCTATACTGCATTCCCATAGACCCTCCCTCACTCTCACGATTAGAAGTGTCTTGCTGCCGGCTTGGCATGACAGGTCATCAACCGATCACCATAGTTTCGGCCTACCTCCCCCCCATTAATACTTCGGAGAACTTCCAACTCCTTACTGAAGATCTTTCTGTCCTTTTTAGCCTGAGTGACTCCGTTATCACAGCGGGTGATCTCAACGCCAAACATCCCTCCTGGAATAGCACCAGGACCTCTTCCAGAGGGAGACACTTGTTCAACCTCTCCTCCTCTCAGAATTTCGATGTCATCGCGCCGATGACTCCCACTCATTTTCCCCCCGATCCCAATCACACCGCCGATGTACTCGACGTGGCGCTCCTACAGAACGTCAACCTACGGTTGGACTCTATAGAAGTGGTACAAGAGCTCGCTTCCGATCACCGTCCAGTAGTCATGAAACTGGTCCCCCGCATAGGTCTGCCCGATTCCACCCAACCCCTTCCCAACAAAGTGGTAACGGACTGGAGGAGAGTAAGCGATCGCTTAAAATCCACCACGTACCCCCACTTGGACCCAATCCCCGATCATTTTGACTCTATCGCTGACACGACGGCCGCGATCGACTCATTCACGGCTCACGTACAATCAGTCCTGAACGATTGTTCAAGAGAAATTCCAGCGACGGATGACCGTCGCTAGAAGTTGCCGGACGATGTACGCGAACTGTTGAATGAGAAGAACGCGGCTGTCCGTGCCTACAGCAACTTCCCCTGCGACGCGAACAAAGCCCATATGCGTTACTTACAGCGTACTGTAAGAACACGCATAGAGGAGCTGCGTACCGCCGGCTGGGACAAGATGTTGAGCGAACTAGAGCCCACCCACCTAGCCTTCTGGCAACTCCAGAGGAAGCTCAGATCCGGAGAAATAGTCTCCATGCCCCCCCTGATCCGTCCCGACAAGACCATCGCCTTCGACACTCTAGAAGTCCAATGCTCGCCTAGCTCTCAACCAGTAGACCAAGCTCACCTCACTGAGGTCGACGCTGAAGTCGAACATAGAGCCTCCCTCCCTCCCGTCGAAGACCCAGAGTATCCACTGCCCCCAGTCACGCCCGACGAAGTGCACGACCTCATCAAAGGTCTTAAGGCTCGTAAAGCCCCCGGCTCAGATGGAATCACCAATAGGGTATTCCAACTTTTCCCTGCCCACCTGATAATGCTACTGACCACCATCTTCAATGGTGCTCTGAGCAACAACATCTTCCCGCAGGCATTCAAAGAAGCCACCGTCATCGGTATCCCGAAGCTCGGCAAGCCAAAGTCAGAGCCTAGTAGTTACCGCCCCATCAGTCTGCTCAATGTACTCGGCAAAATCTATGAGAGGCTTATTTATAAGCGCCTCAGAGACTACGCCGAGACAAAGGGCCTCATCCCCAACGAACAGTTTGGTTTTAGAACCCAACACTCGTGCGTACAACAGGTCCACCGTATAGTCGAACACATCAACTTCGGTTTCCAACGAGGTTTGATGACCGGTGCTGTTTTCTTCGACATAGCGAAAGCGTTCGACAAAGTCTGGCACAACGGCATATTATATAAGTTGTACCAACTCGGTGTGCCAGATCGTCTCGTGCTCATCTTACGGGACTTTTTGTCGAATCGCACCTTCCGTTATCGCATCGAAGGAGCGCTATCCTCCCCCCACCCTATTCGCGCAGGAGTCCCTCAGGGCTCTGTGATCTCTCCTCTAGCTTTCACGCTATTCACCAGCGACATGCCAAAGTGCAGCAAGGCGCAGTTGGCCCTGTTCGCAGACGACACGGCCATCTACTACACCGGCCGTGATGAAAATTCGATAGCTCGCATTCTCCAAACCCAAGTGAACAAGCTTGGCGCTTGGTTTAGAAAATGGCGAATCGAAGTCAATCCCGACAAAAGTCAAGCGGTTCTTTTCTCAAAGCCGCGTCGCAACCCCTCACCCCCTCGACCGATCACCATGTTCGGCAAGCCGATCCCTTGGGAGAAGCGAGCCAAATACCTGGGTGTCGTACTAGACGAACACCTCTCTTTTTCAGAGCACATTAAGGCGGCTCGTTCGCGCGCCGCCTTCGCTCTAGGTAGACTTCACTTTGTCCTCAATGCACGTAGCAAATTGTCACTGAAGTGCAAAATGCGTATCTACACAGCGTGCATCCGCCCGATCATGACCTATGCCAGTGCAGTCTTCGCACACGCCAAGCCCGTTCGCTTCAATAGAATGCAGACCCTCCAGAACAAGTTCCTCCGTAGGATAACAGGCTCCCCCTGGTACGTTCGCAACGAAATCCTTCACGTTGACCTCAAGATTCCCACTATCCGTCAGTTCATGAAACGCATTTCAAAGCGTTTCTTCGAGACCGCCGCGAATCACCGCAACCCTCTGGTTGTGAAAGCCGCTAGTTATATTCCCTCCTCCATTAGTCATGTCCGCCGTCCCAAGCATGTCCTCACCGATCCCGATGACCACATAACTCTCATTCAGGAGAGCAGTAGGGCCACCAGTACAGTGCACAAACACAGACCGACATTCCGACCTCGCCGCCGAGGTTCCTCGCGAAGATCCCGACGTAATTGTCCCCCCCGACCCTTGCTCGACGAAGTGCCAGCCCGCGCCGTAGCTGAGCCTGTAGCTTTAAATTCCCCGATTAATAATAATCAACCAAACTTGATCCAGCCTGTCCCATCTTGCTGTCCTCCCGTCAGCGACGCCCTAAGCCGAGGTCCGTACCCCACAGGGGGTGCCCTTAGCGAGCGTCTCGCTTAATAATATAAGTAGTTTTACGCCCCTGGCTGGAGGCTTTGAGTCCGCTTAAGGCAGCCACAGGATAGTCCGGTTAAGTAGTCACGACCTCTCAAGGTCAACTACGAGATGCCATACACTAAAAAAAAAAAAAAAAAAAAACAATCGTCAGGCCATCCCCGATCACATAGTGCCAGTCGCCGACACGACGGCTGCAATTGCGGCTGTATTGACGGATTGTTCACGGGAAGTTCCGGTGATGGAAGACCATCGCTGGAAACTACCTACTGACGTACGTGACTTGATAACCGAGAAGAACGCGGCTATTCGTGCCTACGACTTCCCTTGTGACGCGAACAATGCCCACATGCGCCATTTACAGCGTGCTGTAAAGAAACGCATAGGGGAGGTTCGCTCTGAAGGCTGGAGCAAAATGCTAAGTGAACTCGAGCCTTTGAAGAGGTCGAAATTGCGTTCCTTTGAAGAGGTATCTATGCCTCCTCTCATCCGCCCCGACAAGAGCGTCGCTTTTGACAGTACCGACAAGGCCGAATGTCTTGCTGACAGCCTAGAGTCCCGATGTTCTCCCAGCGCTCAACCAATAGACCAAGCTCACCTCGACAAGGTCGACGCTGAAGTCGAACGGAGAGGCTTCCTCCCACCCGTCGAAGACCCTGATGATCCTCTGCCTCCCGTCACTTCAGACGAAGTGCACGACATCATTAAAATGCTCCACGCTCGTAAAGCCCCCGATTCGGACGGTATTACCAATAAGGTATACAAACTCCTTCCTGCCCCGCTAATAATGCGTATGACCGCCATCTTCAATGGCGCCTTGAGCAACAACATCTTCCCACAAGCGTGGAAAGAAGCAACCGTCACCGGTATTCCAAAGCCAGGCAAGCCAAAGTCTGAGCCCTCCAGCTACCGCCCCATCAGCTTACTCAATATTCTCGGCAAAATCTACGAGAGGCTTATTTATAAGCGTCTCAAAGACTATGCCGAAGCAAAGAGCCTCATTCCCAACGAGCAGTTTGGTTTCCGTCCCCAACACTCGAGTATCCACCAGGTCCACCGTATCGTAGAGCACTTGAGCGCTGGTCTGCAACGTAACGCGACGACGGGTGTGATATTCTTCGACATAGCGAAAGCTTTCGACATAGTCTGGCTGGCACAACGGCTTGTTATACAAGCTTTACCAACTAGGAGTGACAGATCGTCTCGTGCTCATCTTACGAGATTTTTTGTCGAATCGCACCTTCCGCTATAGCATCGAGGGTGCACTCTCGTCCCCTCACCCTATTCGCGCCGGTGTCCCCTTTAGTCTTCACACTGTTCACCAGCGATATCCCTCAGAGTAAAAAGGCTCAGTTGGCTCTCTTCGCCGACGACACTGCCGTCTACTCAGACCCCTCTTTCCCAGTGGGCACTTTGGGCAAGTGCCCAGGGCCCCGCGATCGATAGGAGCCCTCCTCAGATCAAATACAAAGTCCCTAGTTGCTGTCAGATCACCAAACGATAACCAATATGGCCAAAAAACTTAAATAATTCGAAGAAACATACATGCGCGAAGCTATTCTACGCTCGCCCAAAAATTAGGTTTTCCGACTTCAGCATGCTTAGATAAATTTAAATATATAATGGTATAATAAGCACATACACATTTTAAAGAAAAATCATCAGTGTGACTCGCTCCATTTAAATTGAGCGAACAAAGCGAAGCATGAAGCTCAAGTTTGAATTAACCAATTAATTTAATTGAGAAATTACATAGAAAATTTAAACAAGATGTGTTTGATTTTATATTTAAGGAGATGGTGGAATGGAATCTCATACAAGTTAGGCCCTGGTTTGAATATCGATGTCCATGAATAATTTATACCAAATTAGTTCGGTATATAAATGCTAATAATAGGTACATATTTTATTTATTTACAATGAGTTTTAATAAAACAATGGAATTTGTGATCTGATAGTTTACTTTTTTTATTACTTCCGTATAATTTACATAAAACGCCACCTTTGTACCATGTGCGGGACATTCATTAAACTTAGTAGGTGTACATGCTGCTGGGTGTGTATCGGAGGCAACAAAGTTTTTTTAAATGGTTCAGAAAGTGTAAAACTTTTTTTGGGCTCTACTCGTCGATGGAATATATTGACAGAACATTTAAGTTAATTTTTTTTTATTAAAAGTCTTTCACAAACCAGATGGTCAGCCCGAGCAGATGCAGTAGTTGTGGACTATACTCGTATTACATGTATCTATTCGTTTCATATGATTGTTAATAAAAATAAATATTAAACCTTGTTTATCTACTTTCTTCGTCTATTCTAACAAAATAGTGTTTTGTCAAAGTCATAGGGGCCCCATTATCCTAATATGCCCAGGGCCTCCAATAGGTTAAAGACGGCCCTGCGTCTACTATACCGGTCACTGTCCCAAAGCTCGTACTCTTCAAACCTCCGTAAACTTAGGCGCTTGGTTCCGGAAATCGAGAATCGAGGTCAACCCCGGTAAGAGTTAGGCGGTTCTCTTCTCGAGACGTCGTCGATTCCCTCCCCCTCTTCCCAACCCGATCACAATGTACGGTAAGCCGATCCGTTGGGAGAAGCAAGCCAAATACCTAGGCGTGATCCTCGATCAAAACCTTACCTTTAAGGCTCATATTAAGGCGGTTCGCGCGCGAGCCTCCTTCGCTCTTAGCAGGCTCCACTTTGTACTGACAGCCCGTAGTAAACTGTCACTTAAATGCAAGCTGCGCATCTATACCGCAGTCATCCGTCCCATCATGACCTATGCCTGCGTTGTATTTGCGCACGCTCACCCACGTCATCTCCATGAGATGCAGACCGTCCAGAACCGTTTCCTCAGAAAGGTCACGGGTGCACCCTTCTATGTCCGTAATATAAATCTCCACGTCGACCTTAAAATACCTACCATAAACCAGTTCATGAAACGCTTACCCAAGCGTTTCTTCGACAGTGGCTTAAAACACCCAAATCCCCTGATTTCAGCGGCCGCCCGCTATACTCCCTCCCGCATAAGCAGTATTCGCCGACCAAGGCATACCCTAATCGCCCCCGACGACGCCACTACCCTCCTCCAGGAGAGCAGTAAGGCCACCAGCACTTTACGCAAGCGCAAAACCCGATCGCCGTCCTACCGTCCTCGCCGCCGAGGCCCGCCGCGACGCCCAAATCCACGCCCCTCCCGACCCTTGCTCGAACCAGCCCGCGCCGCTGAGCCTGTAGCTTTAAATTCGTCCCAAAATCACTCAAATCCTGATCCAGCTAGTCCCTTACTAACCTCTTCCCCACAAGGGGTGCCCTTAGCGTGTAGTCGCTTAGTTTTTAGTTAGTATTTAAGTTTAAGTCCTGGCTGGAGGCCTTAATTTATTAGGGCAACCACACCGTCTCGTCGGCTAATCCTCCCTTTTCTAAAGAGTATGAGTGAACTTTACACCCTGTTCCTCATATCTCTTCAGTAAGACCAATATTATTTAAAAGAGCGTCCATGGAGTTTCTTGCCCGTTCTTCTCCATAGGTACCTACTACGCTTTGGAATGGGCAACTAGCTTCATATTTCTGACCAACCGACTCCTTGACAATTCAAAAGTGCCTGTAAATGGTTTAATTGAAATAAATTCTTTGAGTTTCAGTTGAGTTTCAGTTTGTTCATGTATGAACGGTTTTTCGTGTGACAATTTCTAGCAGTTAACTCCTACCGCAAGCCGCGTTAAAGAACTTCGTTCCAAAAAAAAACTTCACAAATAGCAACAATCTTTTGACCACAGTAACAATCTTTTGACAAATAGGCTTAGTTCCCGTACTGTCCATATTTGAACTGTGGTAGAGTAGTCGTATTAATTTCGTGCACGCACACCCTAGAAGGGTCGCTAGCTAAAAGAAGAGCTTCTTCCTTGAGAGATGCAGGTTTATTTACTCCCCACACGTACATAATATAAACAAACGGGTAGCCGCCATACGCCTATCTACTACCCGCCTATGTATAAAAGTAGGTAGGTATGTTACAAGAATGTCTGTTGTGAAAATCTAACTGCCGGAAACCTGTGCCTTCTTTGATGTGCTTTTATTTTAAGCATAGTTTGGATTTTGAAACTCGCAGTAGAGCTGTTTAGGTACTTACCCATTTATAACAATTTTGGACATTTCAAATGGTTTGGTAGGTTTATATTGTTTTACTGGCTTAATATACTAAGGTCACCGCCCTACAGAAGTATATAATATAATAGGCAGGCGCGGATCTAGGCTTTTGCTCAAGTGGTTCAAACGACCAGGCCCGGGTCGACGCGACGGCGCGTTGTGTTCCACGTGCGCCTTAAGGAGATGTCAGCACTAACTGACGGGGTCCGTTACGAGACATAGAAGTCTGACTTCCGTATATGAAGGGTAGTAACTCCTATAATATACGTACCCAGGGAGAGCCAAGACTCGTAAGTTCTAAAAGTGCAGCAACCAAGCGTATAATGACCAATAATAACGTCTATGAAGCTATACCTCCGTGAATCGGCCTAACATAGGTATGGTCCAATGTTTATAAAAAACCCAATTGCTTCATTTTGACAGAAATAGAATTAAAAAAGTCCTTTGGCCGACTTTGATAGTGTGGGGGGCAGGATATAGTAGATAATATTAATAACATGTGTAAGTAGGTTGCCTTTGCGTGAAACATGTATTTATGTAGCAATATTGGTTTATGTAGCAAAAAATTCGAATATTCCATATTCAAACAATCCCAAAACATAAGCAAGAACCTACTAAAACAAATCAGCTATGTAAAAGCTATCTTCTGCAGGTACCTATTACAGGCAGGCCTGACTCATCATCAAGCTTTGGGCAAATATCGAGGCGAAAATTTATCGCGCACTGGATTTACAACTCTCGATGTTGATCCGAGCGTTGAAAATCTAACAGAAAGTATCCCAGCGAATCGAAAAAGCACACAGTGGTGTTTTCAACTTTCGGCGCAGAGCGTTGAAAATCCAGTGTGCGATAAAATCCCGCCACGATATTTTTACGACCGTGCGAACGTGGGCTTACTCTCTCTCTCTCTCTTTGTGCTAGAAGTTTGATTTAGAGTTTGTAATAACTTATGTTTTGTCTTGCATTCAAAACAGTGCGCTTCTCGATATATTGAAATTGTTTTAATCTGTGCTATATCGTTCTATTCAGCTCAGTCAACGTTCTTTCCATTCATTCATTGGCCAATCGCCATCCCTGGCAAAATCTCTATCTGTCTGTCTGTCTCGGTCTTCATACTTCGTTCGTTCAATTATGTCAAAAAAGTTGTAACTTTGCTTGGTATCGTAAAACATAATGTTTTTTTAATTTATTATCGAACTGTGTTCCCACGCTCTTACTTATTTACTCAAAGTATTAACAATCAAGCAATTAATCAGTGACTATTAAGGAAATCATATTGTGAGTTCGACAAAACTTTTTAGGTATCTGGTGACTTACATTGACACTGGTGAATTAATCAGCTGAATCATAATGAAAGCGCCTTTTAAATAGCTGAAAGTAGGTGGAGTGTGAAAAATAACATTGAATCGTAATTCGTGGTGCGTTACTGTCGCGTGTGAGATGACGGATAGCACTTTCGTCGCGAAGCCGGCGAGGGGCTGGCTGCACCCCGACTCGGTCCTCGCCAGCGATGGGATCACGTACGCAGTCAGGGTAAGCATCTGCTACAAGTACATTACTGGCATTAAAAAAATAATGGTATCTCTAAAAATATATACCCGTGCAAGAGTCCAATGACAGGAAATTCTAAGTAATTCATTCAAATGAATGCAGTTGGTTTGTTCTAAACAGCTTACATGGATCATGCAAATAAAATAGTTGTATAGTTTTCAATTTATCATTATGATGTACTTATGTTTGAATGTAAGATAACTAGAATATTTAAAACTCTTGACAAGCTACGGCATAATTTACACATAATTCTAACTTTGCTTCAGTTTGTACTAGTGTTATGAAAACTGTCACAAACAGTAGTATCATGTTGATACACAACCTATTGTCATCATTTAGGAACACTGTATTACTGTAAGGCAATTATCAAAGTCACAGTTGAATCATTTATTTCAATTAGCCACAACATACAACCCAAAATTTACAAACATATTAGTTTAGGGATAGGTAAAAATGAGATAATTGAAAAATCTGTTAAATTGATGTAAATATGAAGAAGAAACACTCAAATTTTTTTGGATGGGATTATTCCCGTTCTTGTCACACCGGTACGGACAATGTTTGGTGCTAATATGAAGTAACATAGTTGTAACATTACTTCTACGGTGTAAGTGCTGTCCTTGTCTAACACTTATTTAAAATGTTTCTAACTTGGCAATTTTTTAAGCTTTTACACTTTTTGACTATATTTAGTATACAATAAAAGATGTTTGTCATGTATCTAATCTGAAAGATGGTTGATAAATTTAATCTATAATTCCAGTAATAAAAGTATATCTATCACTTAATGAAGTAAAAAATTATGAGTTTTTCTGATATACAATATGTTTCCCTAAATGAATTGGCAAGGTACTGTCGTAATATAAAATAGTTCCCTTAGAGATTTGCAGCGACATAGGTTATAAATAGCTCTGACAGCTCTGGTTTGCCAAATAAAACCTACATTACATCCCTTTCTTTGACATATTGTTAATAGTAATCTCTCTCCTGTGGTTTCCTCATTTGTCTAGTGATCAGAAGCTCCACTACTGAATGTGGTCCTCAGATTGGATGACATTTAGTTTTTGGGAAATGAGTTCTCTTAAATATATACATGAGACATTTGTGGCTGGCCATTATAAAATAACAATGTGCACAGTGACCACCTCTTGACTCCTCCTTGTGGATTACAGAGTGTTTGAATAAACATGTTTGTAAGTGTGTTACAATATTATAAATTGTTTCAATTACATATATTTTTCAGTATATTGGCTGTATGGAGGTTTTAACATCTATGAAGAAGCTGGACTTTGAAACAAGATCTCAAGTAGCAAAGTAAGTATAAGTATTGCAGATATTTAAGAAATAATAATGAAAAATCATTTTCTTCATTTGGGTTAGGACAGGAGGCTTGATTTACTAGTATGTCACAGAATTGTGCAATTACCATTAAAAATGCCATGACACATGATAAGTTTCATATTCAAGAGGGCACTCTGCTAAAGTCAACCCTGCTAATGTTACAGAATGACACAGGAGTTCTAAGAATACTTTTACTGTTATTACAGAGAATGCATCGCCAGAGTATGTGCAGCAGCTGGCTTAAGATCAGCTGACAAGAAGCGCAGAGTTTGCCAAGCTGCAGTCCGCGCCCTTGCTGCTCGGCCACGGATGGCACACTCTGGAGCCAATGTAGCCCTGACAATTTCATCTAAAGCAATAACCCTAGCAGCTCTCGAAGGCGGGGAGACTATAGCCCGCCATGACATGCCACGAGTCTCGTTTGCATCCGGAGGAGATACAGACTCCTTAGACTTTGTAGCCTATGTAGCAAAGTCTGTGCCTCCAGCCGAATGGAGAGCATGTTATGTACTAGAATGCGGTGGCAGACTAGCGCAAGACGTCATAGCAACTATTGGACAAGCTTTTGAACTCCGATTTAAAGAATTTTTGACGAAACCCTCATCGTAAGTATTGATACCCTATTATTTGAGATGTTTGTAAAAACCAAACAACATTTCCTTATGGTGTTAACTGTATAAACTAATGACAAATACATGAAAAAATATTGAGCTGAAAGCAAGTTTTCCTTGTATTTATGCGTGAATAATTAAATATCAGCATTTAGGTACACATATAAAACTTACAAAGTAATTATACTACAATAGTATTATTAACAGGAAAAAGTTATTTTTCCCTATTGATCTAAATACCTGGAGGGGATTGTGGCTACGTAATATGATAACAGACTCACGGGTCGATTGATCCGTACCCTAATTGCGTAATACACTAAATACACAATCAGTCGGAATCTGAATCGTTTTGAAACAGATTTCTAATGCATTGCTTCATAAGTTCGACAAAAATTCTGCTAAACAATGTAATTAACGCAATGAATGTTGTTGAACTGTCAAAATCAAACAGATTAGACGTAATCGTTTATGAAAATGTTTGACGCAATTAGGCTGCAGATTAAGTGCCACGGAAAGCACGTTAAGCCGTTGGTCTCGGCTGTCATTCGTAGATCTTTGACAGTCAAAGCATTTATTTCAAATAGGCACTTAGAGCCACTTTTGAACGTCAACATTTTCATTTAAATAGAATTGATTCTAGGAGTTGTTACGGGTAGTCAGAAGCCCATAAGTCGGACAACCGGTCGGTCGGTCTTACCAGGGGCACAGATAATATAATACTACGTACAGATACCCAATCCCATACAAAGATAAGAAACCTCCCTAAGTCTGGCAATTGAGCTGGCAATTTTTAGTCCTCCAATTCTTCAACAGATCGCAGCATAAGCGACTCACTAATTGCCAGAGACGGTAGTATTACAACGCCATCTAGGAGTCGACCTACTTTTAAAACGTTTCATGCAATCCTTTTCATATAAAGTTTTATAGTTCCGGGTTCAGAAAATCAAGTTATTAGATTTCTTTTATATTTCTATCAAAAAATATAATAATAATAGAACCTGGTTTGATTTAAATAAGTAACAAAAATTGAAAGTGTGAGGAGGCTGGACCAATTGAGTAAAACGCCATCTATTGCAAAAAGCTCTTAACAAAATGATTTACAGATGGCTACTTTTATCATTTAAAGGGTTCGAATTAAAGATAAAGGCTTCCTTTTTATTTTATTTTTAAAATACGTGTATTATGAGTAGAAAAAGATAAATCTGCACTAAACTGGGAAGTTTAGACTTTTACCAATCATAATTCAGCCAAAATTCTGCCGTATATCGCTTTTTAATGATTGTTAAATTCATAATGGTTACCTATGCTGCCATCTATGATTTTTTTAAGACAAATTATAATTTGTTCGAGTTGAGACCCCAAGCCAGGGGGTATCGTGTTACCCAATTACTGGATTGTGAAGGTCAGATTAACACTCATTCCATGTAAAATACTGGTACGCAGCTGCATCTGGTTAGTCTGGAAGCCGTCCACAGCATAGTTGGGGCAAAGCCTAGGCAGATGATGACCGAAATACTTGTTTAAATAATATGATTCCCTTTAACATTATTTTCTTTCTTTTCTCATATAATCTCCACAGTAACTCTTCATAATCAGGAAAAAGGGGGCCCTGTGTGTCTGTCTGCGGCATCGTAGCTCTCAAACGGCTGAACCGATTTTGTTTTGTTCGGAAGGCGACTTGATCAAGAGTGTTCATGAAAATCTGTTCGGCCGTTTGAACATTATCAGCTCTTTTCTAGTTGATGAATGCATGTTAGCAATTTCCACAGGTCTGATTGAGTCGAAATTTGGATTTCTCTGATATAAGACCATACCTTGTACAGATGTTGCAGAATCACCTCATACATTTTTGCTGGGTATAGGCCTCTTCTGTTTGGCGTTTTCATTAGCATCCCCCGACGCGAGGACGCTTGGATCAAAATATTACCTACAATTAGACCTAGTGCCAATTTCACCAATGAAACTGAAGGCGATCAGCACATCTAAACTGTGTTCAAGAGCTGTCAATGTCAAAATTTCACAGAAAATAATGACAAATTGTGAAAGTGAAATTCGCCCTTAAGGAGCCAATACATGTTATTCTTATAATTAATTAATTCTATTTGCAGTAGGAAATGTAAAATTGCATAGACTTTCGATGCTATGCACACCTCTAATTGCTTTAGTCATCTTTACGAGGATGAGTCCACTTATATAACTTGGGTGGGACCTTATTGACCAATCTACCAATGGTATAACAAAATGCTTTTAAACATACAAACATGTTTTTAAAACGTTTGTAACGTTTATCTAGAACAGACCTTTTAATGTTATGGTGACACATTGTTTCCAAAGGTTAACTATTATGAGAATCACAAAGTTACTGATTAATATGTCTGAAACATAACATCTATTCAACCTACTCTTGCTAGACTTAATATAAAATGTTCAACTGTCACCACATGTATGAAATCAAAATATTGAATCAAAGAAGATGAATCAAACAAACAATTAATTCATCATTGCTCTGTTTAGTTTACTTTGGTATAATTAACTCTGCATTCATTGACATTTTAATATTGCTGTTTACGTGAATTGAAACAGGAGTTTTATGTATAAAAGACGTGTTAATCCAACTATGCTAACTAAAATAATTTACGAGTTTTGTCTGACTACATCGGACCAAATTCGTAAGTTGTTATAATTATTGCGGACTAAATAGTACCTAGACATAAAGGGTAATAATATCCAGAGTTGAGGCTGCTTCAGGGAATTTCCTTGTGGAAACCCAATAACACTTTTCCTGATTGAACCTTGGACCGAGTTGCGACCACTATACCAACGAGGCAATCATTATTAAAATAAATATTTTATTAAATTCCAGGTTAAATATAAACGGAGGAGCACGGTCGCTGTGTAGCACAGCTAGCAGCATCCCGCCGGACGAACGTGAGTACTACAACGACATGCCGGACAAGACGCCGCCGGAAACTATGCCTTCATACAGACACCCACCGCCGCCGCCGCTGGCTTCACTTGCCAACCTCGCTTCTATGTCTTCGTAAGTATTCTTCGCCAAATCTTCGATCATCATCAGCTTCAATCGCTTGCTATTTAACTCGATACTAATTCCTCGTGATCTCACTATCATCCGACTAGTCAAACAATACTTAACTTTATGAGGACGTATTCAAAGGTTATTTTTCTACTGCAATAATATACCTGCAACTATGATAGCATGCAAATTAACGGTTCGGCGGATAGACAAAATGATGAATATCCGTCTGTAAATTGGACGGATATTCAGCAGTTTAACTACGAGCACTCTGGTTTAATATGACTTAGTTATAGACAGTCGATAAAAAGAGGATGTAGACATTTTTTTTTGCACTTACTAAGAAAATTAATCACTTAACAATTTATCTGGAAATAAAAAAATCTATCACATAACGAAATAATCATTGATTCACTTTCTTGGAAACTAATACATTGTGAGTCAGTAGTATTTACCTGGTAGCGCCTTATCGGATGAAGGTTATCGCCCCCACGTAGAGGTATAATCAATAAGGAAACGATTCACCGATCTGGCCGAAAGTTCCGATAACACTAACAATAGTAAGTAAGCATATACTTTCTCGCGAATCTGGGCGTAAAAACATAACATGGTGATTAATTACTTATCATCTTGTGAAGTTCTCTAAAGTGTCATCGGGTTCCTGTTTTACTTGGTCACGTGATAGTATAGCAATGATGATGATTGAATTTTTTAAATAATGGTCAGAACATACTATTTCAAAACTAATTTACCATACCCAACTATGTTTAACAGATGACTGCATCCTTATACCTTGATCAGCCTATGCTATCCCCACTGCTGCGGCTCATCCTCTTTGTAATATACTTTAGAAGTAATCCACCGCACAAGAAGAAGGGATGGTGGAGGTATAAAATATCCTAATATTGCTACCAATCTACGAGAACCCGTTTTTAAGTGTATGTATCCTGTGTTTATTCTAGATGCGAGGAAAGCGTACGACACTACGTGAACCAGACGCCGCCGCCGCGCACTCCCCCTACAGCGCTGCTACCCAACCATCATACCGACATCTTTGACATGCGTGAGTCCCTTACATAATATTTCAATACTAGCGACCCGCCTCTGCTTCTCACGAGTTTTACGACTTAATAAAACATCGTGATTTCTTTATTCTAAGTATGTAAGTTTAATATGAATATGTTGTAAACATAAACCTTACGAAATAAATTCTCTGAATAATGACGCAATTTAATACGTTCTGAAGTTTAGAAAAACAACGCGGTAACACACAGACTCGAAAAGTGATTATAATTTATTATATGTTTATTAGTATATTATACAATAGAGTTAACTAATATTATTAGATAAAGGTTAGCAGGATACACAAGAGACAGATATAAGACAGCCGTAAAAATACAAGTGTTCTTGTTATGGCGGCTTTGGGGCGTTCATTAAATAAAATTACTTACCAGTTTACTCGATTGAATTTATTTGCATTGGCAATTTCAACCGTATGTATAAGAAAATAAAGTTTTATTAAATGGCTTCGCCCTTTCACAGCAACCCCTACTTTTCGTCGGACTTTCCGCCTTTTTAGGTGACGTTGAAACCTACTGAGTGATTGTGTCTGGCGTAAATAAATAAAAGTAAAACGAAATAGCTGTTACTTTGACTGGACTGGACAGGATATCAACGTAGACTGTGAGTACATCTCACACCTTCGCTTTGCCGATGAGATCGTCATAATAGCAGAGACGCTGGAATAGTTAGACCAGTACCCTAATTGCGTAATACACAATCAATCGGAATCTTAATCGTTTTGAAACAGATTGCTTATCCATTGCATCATAAGTTCGATAAAAATTCTGCTCAAAAATGTAAATAACGCAATGAATGTTTTTGAACTGTCAAAATCAAACAGAAAAATCGTAATCGTTTACGAAAATGTGTTTCGCAATTAGGCTGCAGATGCTGCACAGCCTAAATGGAGCATTTCGGTGGGTTGGCCTCGGCTTGAATTTGGACAAGACGAAAGTCATGTACAATTCGCACGTCTTGCCGAGTCCAATCCACACAGTGAACAACCAGTATAACAAGATCAAGTCATTAAGTTCGGTAGACACTACTTTGGCAAAGAAGCCGACAGAATGGTCCTGTTGGGTTGGGCAGTGTTTAGAAAACTTCGTCAAGTATTTTTGTCGCCAATCCCGCAATGTTTGAAGACTACGGTCTGCAACCAGTGCGTCCGTTATAACATACGAGAACGACACGTCGACACTGAAAGTTTTTAGAACTGGCCACTTGTAAACGATATAATAACAAAAAAGTTCAAAATCAAGTCATTTATTCAAACTAGGCTGAGAGTCAGCACTTTTCGAACGTCAAAATTACATAAGACAGTCCCCCAAAACGCCCGCCCTTCACCACTTCCTAGTGCTTTAGCTGGGAAGAAGAAGTGGCGCAACAAACTCCCCAGCAGCACAGCTGTCTGTTTATATAAAAACCATTGAACTATACAAATTTTGAAAATGGAACTCTTTGCCAATATTATTGTGTATGTATTGTATTCATTTGTTTTGTCATTTGTTTACGATTTGGCGGCAAATTGAATATTGTCTGTGTCACGTCAGCATGAATTTAACGCGAGAAAATTTTCGTACAATGATTTTTTATGACTTTCGATGTCATATAAGTCAACAAGAAACTAATGATAAGCGTCGATTGGCCCTTGACGATTTAATGAGTTTAATTAAACGTGGTTGCACTAATCTCAACGATAATCTGCGTGATGGACGGCCTTCTACGGCGACGACTAGAGATAACATCAGTGTTGTGCGGCGTGTTATAGAGACTGACAAAAGTGAAAAGTGACTTATCAGCAGATTCGGACAAGCTTAGGCATCGGTATGAGTCAAGTGCACAAAATCCTCCATGAACATTTAGCGGTCAGAAAGCTTTGTGCTCGGTGGATACCTCATATTTTGACAGAGGCCCAAAAACTCCGTCGTGTTGATTGGTGTCGTGAAATGGTTTAAAGATTTAACGGAGGTGACTCAAATGCTGTGTTCGACATACTTACGGGTGACGAAAGCTTGATTTATTGTTATGATCCTGACACTAAGAGAGAGAGAGATTGAGTGAATTGTGAGGTAACAATATTGATTGATAAACAAATTAAAAAAAGGAATTTTGTAAGGTTGTTTTTTTTTTAGCTTGCCACATTTTATGACATTTATAATATCTAAAACAGAAATAGTAAAATAAAATTCATAATCAATTGTTCCAAGATGGCGGCAGTTAGATGTATACAATATGCCCGGGTTCGGACTGTACTAACGTACAAACCCAACCCCCACTGGGGTCTAAACCCAACCCCCTCTGACTGGCAGCCATTTTTGTATTTTGGTTGACTTATTCTTAGTGTAAGTAAAAAGCTGAAGTAGCAGTGGGCTGGCCACGTTTGTCGAAGGACCGATGGCCTGTGGAGCAGACGAGTCGGGAATGGAAACCGCGTACAGGCAAGCGTAATGTAGTACGCCCCCCAACTAGATGGACCGACGTGCTTAAAAAGATGGCTAGGACATACTGCATGCGGAAGGAGGAGGACAGGGTGTTGTGGCGCAGCCTGGGAGAGACCTATGTCCAGCAATGGACTGCGATGGGCTGAGTTGATTGATGCATGATAAAATTTAGCCTTTGTTCTTCTCCAGGTCCCAGGTATCCAGGTTGCTATCTGTCAAGTTTCATTACGATCACTTCGGTGGTTTAGGTGTGCAAACTTCACACTGGAACTTGATAGTAACTGTCCATTGTCTGTTGACTTTGAAATATCTGAAATGTGATCATTTAGATCGCTGATCATTTGAAATAATTCCACTAATACGTTTCTCATTACAGAGCCATTCACCGCGGCGCCGATGACTTCATCATCGGCTGCGTCATCATCGTCAGCTTCGGCATCATCGCCGGGCGACGCACCGGCCGAGCCGCTGTCGGCACAAGCACAGGCTGCCTTACTGGCACGCGAGCCCTGGTTCCATGGACCTATCTCTAGGATTACTGCTGAAAAGGTAACGTTTCGGTGATAAAAAAGAAAGAAAAACGTTTATTTGCGGTAAACATGACGTAAAAAAGAACATATACTCAAAAAAATAAAAGGTTGAGGAAAACATGTGTCACATCCGGCTGACGCTTGGCATTATGCTCCGAACCCATGCAAGACAGAGCCCCAGCGCTGGTTTTCAGCGTCAGCCGGCTGACGTAATGACGTCGACCGGTGCAGCAAACAATTATTAGGACGCTGTACCGGTACAGCGATAAATATTGTTTAACTTGTCTTGGTTTTTTGACATTTAGCTGGCCCCACACAGCATAGGATTTAAACATAAGTGGCAAAATATGAGTGTACTAAACTATACACTCCTCTCCATCCCGTCGGGGTATTAAGGCTTGATGTCATGATATGCTTGGAAAATGACGAGCTATCAATTACTTCATCATCATGAGGCAACAGCAGTCCGAGGCTGGACATAGGCCTCTTCTTTAGCACGCTATTTTACACGAATTTCGACTAACTTAGTTTAGCTGCTTTAGTATTTTCATCTAACGAAGCGACACGCGCTTTCTTGTGTTTGCCAAGTTTACAAACTTGCTGTGAATGTGTGTGTCGCTTACACACACATTCACAGCAGGAGCTCTCGGTACCGTCCGAGACAATGGCGAAGTCGGAAGTGTGTGTGTGTTATGTATGTGCTGGCGCTACTCTTCTTCACGCACATATTCACAGCATCTTTTTACACTTAGTTGCAGTCCGCGAGGCTTAAGCTGAGCTTTGTATTTGTGTGAGTGTGTGCACGCACACAAATGCGCTATGTGTAGCGACGCGTCCTTTGCTTGGCAATCGGACCGAGGCGCTGTGCGTCTCTCGCGTGATCACATTGGTGCGATTGGTAATCACTCACACAAATTCAAAGCTCAGCTTAGGCCTCGCGGACTGTAACACAAGTAAAGCGCGTATCGGTTCTTGAGATAAAAAAAACTACCAGTAACTCTGCGAAGATCGTCGCTCCGCCGAGCGCTTTTCCCGAACAAAAATATCTAAATAGTATTTTCGATTTATTATATTCAACCACGCCGGCCCGATAACGTGTGTAGCACCCCTGATAACTTTCTCAGGCATCTGTTTAAGCATGACGGCATTTTTACAGCGATAAATCTCTATCAGGATTAATTGTGTTCTCTAATAGTTTTATTTGCTATTTCAGTTGGTCGTAGAAGACGGAGAGTTTCTGGTACGCGAGTCAGCGGCGTGTCCGGGGCAGTTCGTGCTGACGGGAGCCAGGAAAGGAAGCCACAAACATCTGCTACTCGTCGACCCTAATGGAGTGGTATGATACTTTTATATTCTCCTACAGTTCCTGTCATTGCATGGAAGCTGTTTCCTGTAGTACTAGTACTCTTTTGAAGGAACTCGACTTGGATAATAATAATACCATACCTCTTACGCCAAGCAGATTTGCTATTTTCCGGTGTGGAGAGTATGGGTGCCAGTCTAATTATAGGCCTCAAGAAAAACACACTACTGATTACTAAATAAATTTAGCACTAAACAGATTTAAAACATCATTCTGTCTCCGTCAACTTCAAACAATTGACAGAGATTGAACAATGTTTTCAATTCGTTCAACAGTGTTTTGTGGTGCAAGTGGGCCTTAAAATAGTCGCACAGCTTTGGTATTGCATATATTTACAGGCGTAGTGTGTCCACCAGTGTCATCCCCTCTCGGTCAACCGGTCTATTCTGTAAAATTCTCACAATGAAAACTTAGGTGAAGTGAGCGTGGAGTGAGCTGTCAGCTCCACTTATGCTAGGGATTGACCGGGAGGGGATGACACTGACAACAAACTCCACCCAAGTCTTCACAGTGAGATTTTCACAGAATGTCTACCTATTCAGATTGCTGACTGCTTGTTTGATATGCTTGTAAACTTTTATAAAGCCCCGCTAGTCAATCAAACTGATTTACCGTCTTATAATCTTACATCTTGTTGCTTAGCTTTGAGGCCACCGAAATGTTTATCAGAATACGTATTCCTAAATACATAGTGGTGATGGTGTTTCTTTCACACAGTTGAATAATGTTTAATTCTCGCCAGGTGCGAACTAAGGACCGGGTGTTTGAAAGCGTGCCGCATCTCATAAAGTACCACTGCAGCAATGAGCTGCCAATCGTATCGGCTGATTCTGCGCTACTCCTGCGCAAACCTGTGCTGCGTGAGGGTGCGTCATGAGGAGCATTACGCACGACTACACAGCACAAACAATACTCCAAGCTTTTTTTTACGACTGATAATGCTATATTGCCATTGCAATAAGATCTGTAGGACTTGATATCGATTGAATTGAAAATTCGCTTCCTTAAAGTGTCCCCCAGGGACAACGCCGTCTTCTACTGACATGGTGACCTCTGGGCCATACTTACCAGGTTTCAGCTGATTTGATATTCTCTTGTTGTCGAAAAGTATTTAATTATATTTGTCAAATATCGACTACGTTTAATTTTGTCCGTTACTACCCACTGAGTGTACGCATTTACAACGATTCCATTTTGTATTAATATATCCGCAATAAAAGTGATAGAATAATTGTAATTTAGTACCAAAGTCATGTTTTGATTGGAATGCTATTGCAAAAATTGTGATTTTTTCCAATAAACTTATTTTATTTTATACAATTATATATAATACTAGTCTTCACCAAATCTTTATTTAGGAGTGAAGGCCGCTATCTTGTTTTAGTGAGTTTAAGCATGAGATTAGTTCATATTGTATTAATTATAAGAATAATGTTGCTGTGCAATTGACCATGCCAAACTGTAGTCGAGACACAGGAGTCTTATTTTTATATTCAAAATGTATTTTGCTACAATTTCATATACATTTAATGCCAGAGCATGCATTCAAACATCGCACAAAAATACATTGAGCTGAGAGCGTTATTGTTTAATGTTTTATTATACGTTTACAATAAAGTAATAACAGATAGGTGCTATGATGGCTTACTTAAATAATTTTAAATTTGAACATAGTCGTGTAATTTTATAAAATTGACACTGTACATACAAACATCACATGCACATCATCTGTGAATCGTGGACTATTTTAAGACTGTTATGTTAGACTCGAATCTTTTACTGAGATAAGTGATAAATGTTGATGCTTTAAAATATTCCTCTCGGTAGTGAGAGTTTATTTGTATTGTAGTGACACGAAATGGCACAACAAGCAAGTGGTTGATACCCCAATATGCGGGGAAAGGGGTATTATTACACCTTCACGATCTGCATCTTCCGTTGATTAGACAATTCACTAATCGACGGACTCGATTGATTAAAAAAGCGGAGCACATCAACTACAATGAGGTTCGACCTCACAACAACGACCGAGTTGATCATCTCTACGCTGGACTGATTTTTAGATGGACTAACTAGAAAAGTAATATAACAACCGATGCTGAACGATTTTATTAGGTAATGAAAACGTAAATTCTACGTCGTAGATCATGCTAGTATAGTAGCATCATGACTGTTGAAATGATGAGGAACACATTAGGATTTTCCAGCACTAATTTAAATTATCTGCTTGTATATCACTGATTAGAATTAAATGTTTTCATAATGCAATATTCCATTGACATATAATGTTATACTTACATCATCATATAGTTTATGCAAATAATGTTATCGAACTATCATTATTATTAACTGTGGATTATTTAAAATAATGTATTATGTGATTTAAATAAACTATTTTGGAAAATCAATCGTCATTTATCTATTAAAACAAAAACTAGTCATAAGATATATTTAACTTTTTTATTTTATTTTTCCCCGTGTTGTTTCCGGGTAGTAGATTAGGACCAACCCATCTCATCCCGTGGGTGTCGTAAAAGAGCGACTAAGAGAGTTGCTGGAGGACTTTGTTATCTTCTGTGTGGTAAGAACAACACACACCCTAGCTAAGGTTGCCGTGCCGAGAGCTGCGTGGATAGGGGGGAGCCTAATTGCAAGCGTGCCTGTTGGCTGGGATCGGGCGCCCCCAGGCACTAACAAGCCTTACCTCTATATGCGGGGCTCTGTAGGGTGTTGACAGATTTTTACTCTGCTTTTCGTGGGAACTAAATGAGTTATTCAAATGCTAATAATCAACTGAGGCAGCGGTGATGATCGCCACACACCACGTCAGTTGTTTCCGCGGCGCGAAAAGCGAGCGGCGGAATGTCGCTTAGCTACGCTGAATGTACAGGGAGGTGTAAAAGATAAGTTGGATGAGGTGTGTGAGATGGTCAAGGATAAAAGGATAGATGTGCTATGTGTGAATGAGACGAAAAGAAAGGGAGTGGACTATCTAAACACGGTTCTCTGACCTCTATCTGGTCCGATGTTCAAGAGACACATAGGGCCTGTCAGGGTGTGGGGGTTGTCCTCTCATCCCACAGACATTTGCAACCTATTTTTACCTTTCTTTTCTTCTGTCTACGAACCATCTACTTTAGGTATCCTGTCAAATGGCAGCCATTTGGTCGCTATGCAAATAGCTCGTCTTGCCATATACTCGCGGAGTATGCTGTACAGCCGAGGGGAGCCGAAACCTGACTATCCACGGAAGTTGTACGCTCGGCTTTAAAATCTTTAGATTTTCCTAAAGGGGCCGGACCTGACGACTAACCACCCAGCTTTTTCATAAGAACCTGCGATAGCTTGTGTACTGCATTAAATGTGTGTTTTCCTGCAATTTGGAAACGTGCATTTATAACCCTGTTTATAAGACTGGTGACAAGAACAATGTAGAAAATGATCGCCCCATCTCTGTCTTCTCTACTTTGTCTAAGGTTTTTGAGAGACTTCTACATGGCCCCGTGTACCCTCACATTCATCAGCTTATTCTACCCGAGCAACACGGTTTCGTCAAACGTCGTTCAATCGCAACTAATCTGTTAGTATTTACGAAATAAGTATTTGAACAATGAAGGTTTTCTGAAATGATCTCCGATAGATGGCAGGACTGTAGCGGCAGGTCCAATGGACTGTCAAAATACATACGCGAATTGTAATTTTCTATATATTTTTTGGTTTATTTATTCTTAAAATCATTCTTTTCGGAATATCGTTGTTTAAAATGCCACAGTGTTGTGCAGTGCCTATGTGTGCAAATAAAACAGGAGGACATAAGTTCCCTACGAGAGATAAAACCCGATTAAAACAGTGGCTTGTAGCCATTCGCAGAGATAAATTTACTCCAACGAAAAATAATCCATTATAAAATCCAAATACAATAGAATTTCAATAATTTATGTTCAGTACCTACGACTCTGTGCAATTTGACAGCTGTTTGGATCTGACGCCTACGAAGCGCCGCCTAGTGGCAGAAACAGTTTTGAAAACCCTCATTGGGTCAAAATATTCAAAAATTGCTTTCAACGGAGTACGTGGTAATTTGCTTATATGGTTTATTTCAAATATTTATAACAAGACCCGAAAATTTAAATAATTAATGGTTACGAGTCAGACCCTATAGTTGTTACATCTGACGTATACAAGGATCCATTTTAGGCCCTCTTCTCTTCATTATATTTATTAATGACAATCTGGAACCCTTTCTACGACAAATACGGCACTAGAATTGAAAGGGTCCAGAAGAAGTTCTTACGGTCTATGAACTTTAAGGGCTTCCAATCAAAGTTTCCTTACGTGCAGCTATTGCAGCGGTATGGCGTTCTGGATTTGGGATCTATGCGGCTGTTACTTGATGTCATGATACTGCACGGCCTATGCAATAACTTACGGTTTATGAACTATATGTGCTTCCAATCCAAGATTCCTTACGTGCAGCTATTGAAGCGATATGGCGTTCTGGATTTGGGATCTAGGCGGCTCTTACTTGATGTCCATGACACTGCATGGCTTAAGCAATAACAAATTTGACTGTATTGACCTTACAAACAAATTATCTTAAAACGTACCCAGAAGTGTTATTCGAATCGAGCGCGTGCCTCAACTTTCCCATACAGAAATATGCAGGACTAACGCTGGGGACATGCGCCTCTTCGTGGCCTTGTTCATTCTTACAACACAAATTTTAGAGAACTAGATATATTTTGTTAAGCGAGTAATTTAATTTAAATTAAGCTAAGTAACTCAGCAATGTTGTGACAGCGATTATTGTTTATTTTTTCATTTTTATAACACTTGTCTTATGTCCCTAATAAATAAATAAACTTCGAGAAAGAGGTAAATTCCGACTCGGCTGGGCAGCGTTCGGGAAGCTGCGCAATATCTTCTCATCCCACATACCGCAGTGTCTCAAGACGAAAGTCTTTGACCAGTGCGTGGTGCCAGTGATGACCTATGGCACTGAAATGTGGTAGCTCACATTGGGATTTATTAGAATGCTAAAAGTCACTCAAAGGGCAATGGAGAGGGCTATGCTTTCCCTCCGTGCTCGAATCAGAAATTAAGAGATCCGCAGGAAAACCAAGGTAACCGACATTGCTCGAAGAATTGCCAAATTTAAGTGGCAGTGGGCAGGGCACATTGCTCGCAGAACAGATGGCCGATGGAGCCGAAAGGCAACTGGAGTGGCAACCGCGTACCGCCTCGAGGACGTAGCGTTAGAAGGCCTCCCAACAAGGTAAACTGATGCCCTTGTGAAAGCCACAGTAATCCGCTGGATGCGGGAAGCACAAAACCAAGCACGGCCACATCGACCGGTTTTGTAATCTTCATGTCTATTAGTTGACGTCTTTCCACTGAAATGATGATGATGTTTGTTCATTCATTTTTGGTTGAATTTCTTATCAGGGCATACACATAATTATTCTATTTTATGTTTCGTCGATTGAACTGCAATGTTCCCAACTCAACAAGCATAATAGGAGTTAAAATGTTGTTTGCTTAACTCCCGACTTTATATGCTCAATATTTAACTCGATTATACGTGCAAAACTCAAACTGAAACTCAAATCATTTATTTCAATTAAACCATTTACAGGCACTTTTGAATTGTCAAGGAATCGGTCAGTCAGAAATATGAAGCTAGTTGCCCATTCCAAAGCGCAGTAGGTTCTACTATGGAGAAGAACGGGCAAGAAACTCCATGGACACTCTTTTAAATAATATTGCAAGCGGGCATATGAGCTAATTGTTTAGTGAGTTAGTTGGGTTAGTCGAAAGTCTGCCTATTATAGTGTTACCGTATTATTCTCGTAGTAGATATCGTAGTAGGTACCTATATTAAGTGTTACTATGTAGAAGTTTCTTTAAGTTCACACTGACCAATTTATTTGATGTTGCCATTTAACTGATTTGTTGTTCATCTGTTTTCAATACTAAATTATTGGGCTTTTAAATTCCATTAGTTATTAAGAATATACCAAGAGATTAATTTGCTTATTTAATAATATTGTTGGGAAGGCATTGATAAAGGTAGTATATATATATATATAGCAGTACGTTATTAGTTTTGTAATAATAGTTATCTGTGGCGATATTCATGTCAGATAGGTAGTAACGTTATGCAACTGTCATTAGAAATGATAAAAAAGATCGTGTAACTTCATTTTTGTTCCTTTTTCTGTACGTGTCGCTGGACTGGTAACTATATAATTAATCAGTAGCTAAGACATTTTAACTATAGCCTACTTCATAATGAACAATTTGGCTTTACAAAAGGACGTTCGACTACACATGCGGGTGTTGCTCTGCTGAAACACATGGGAGAAATCGCAAAATGCTATTGGAGTTTTCTGTGATCTCTCTAAAGCCTTTGATTGCGTGCGCCACGCTTTTAAGTAAACTACGTTATTACGGTGTCCAAAACGAAGCTCTCAACGTAATAAATTCATAAGAATTTAATAACACATTGGAACCTATTATGTAAATAATTACATAATAGGTTCCAATGCGTAGATGTCGATGGTGTGAAATATTCAGAGCTACCAGTTCAGTTAGGTGTACCTCAAGGCTCGATACTGGGTCCATTCTTGTTCTTAGTGTATATCAATGACTTACCATTCTATTTAAATGATATCTGTGACGTTGTACTGTTTGCAGATGATACTTCTCTTATTTTTAAAGTAGACGGGAATAGACAAGATTTTGACGACGTAAACAGTGCACTCTCAATGGTTACGGATTGGTTTACGTCAAATAACCTAGTTCTCAATGCCAAGAAAACGAAATGTGTGAAGTTCGTCTTACCGAATGCTAGAAATCTAGGACCCAACATCGTCTTAGATAAAGAGCTGCTTGAAACTGTAGACTCGGCGGTTTTTCTGGGCATAACAGTAGATGCCAAGCATCAGTGGGGCCCACACATATCAAGCTTAGCAGGGAGGCTCAGTTCAGCCGCCTACGCCGTCAGGAAAGTAAGACAATACACTGACGTTGATACAGCTCGGTTAGTCTATTTTAGTTATTTCCACAGTGTTATGTCCTACGGTATTCTGCTGTGGGGCAAAGCCGCTGATATTCAAAATATATTCGTCCTTCAGAAACGAGCTGTTCGAGCAATTTATCAGCTAGGAGCCAGAGTTTCTCTTAGAGATTTTTTTAAAGATACTGGTATTCTCAAGGTGGCATCTCAATTCATCTTCGCCAACGTCTTATATATTAGGCAAAATATACACTTATACACTAAAAACAGTTATTTTCACAATGTTAACACTAGAAATAAGAACAAAGTACGTGCTCCTTTTCACCGGCTTCATAAAGTCCATAACTCATTTGTTGGGCTTGGTATAACCTTTTATAACAAATTGTCCTCTTCTTTACTAGATTTACCTTTTAATACGTTTAAGGCTCAAGTAAAATCCAACCTTTGTTCAAAGGCATTGTTCAACCGTGAACATAAAAAACCAATTACAGCGTCAGCATCAAGAGCGACATACATTCGTACCACGTGCCGGCAACACCGGCACACAGTCAGCGCTAAGAAGTGACCTACTGAGATCTTCGCTTCATCGGCTCAATACACACACAACACAAATGGATATACGTATCTTTGTGTATTAACCAACTTTGTATATAATTAAGTTAATTATCATAATAAACTAGTCATCAAGCTGGAGTCGAGTTTGATTCACCTTCCGGAACTCCCCTCACTGTGGCCAAGACACCTTTAGCCATCATCGATCCTATGAGTATGTGGGATCGGCAGTGAGATAACCATTTCCTGTGTACATTGCACGACGTACACAAACCCCTATTCCTACCCAACTCCCGTCTGTTACCGTAGGTATCATTGTAACAGATTTCCCTCACGTGAAACCAACGTAACCTGCGTTTGGTATGGTTTGTATGGTAGGTAGGGCATTAGGAGAATTAGGGTGCTAGCTTATTGCTAGAGGGCTAGGTTTGTAGTCAGTAGGGTCGTAGGTAAATCCATAGGTACCAGGCTCAATTGATTAGACATAGCCAACTGTACGCATTTGGAACAACGGCCGTACTAAGCTGTAATACCGGTGCGTACAGACATATTATTCCATTAACGATTGCTTAAACGATAAGAACTGTTGGTCGCTGTGATTAACTCAAGACAATGTTCGTGTTCTTTCTCCAGAATCAGCTTAACGACTGACAGGGTATATGAGTTCAAATAATTATTGTTTTTTTTTATTTGACGGTATAAGTCAATTATTTTGTTATCTTCATTTATTATTGACATGATCTACTCATTACAATGTTTTTTAATGAACTGTATTGCAATGTGTGGTTAGCTAGCGACCTCGACAATTGATAATATTATTCTTGCCTGAGCAACCGGCAGCAAGTTCGACATTCATGCTCCCTTAGATGTCACTGCTTGCGGTAGCGTCGGGGGTCGGGTTTCCTCCTTCCCTCAAAAATGGAGAGGGGGTAATGGCTGACCTTTGCGTTATGCTCGTGAACGGGTGCTGCTTGTGGTGACTGGTCGTCTTGCTGTCTATGGTTTTGTTATTGTTACAGTAATGGGGAAGGCAACTGTCAAAATGGCGCTGTCGTAGCTAGTTCCCAACACAAGCTAAAAATACAAGGCGTGATGTGGTTTTATTTTATTTTAGCGAAAATTGACGCGTTGCTGTGTTCCTAGATACTCCGAAGTTGGAGTTCGAATTTCTCGTAAGCCCCTAAAATTAGAAGATTGTGCTATTTAAAGCTATTCGTACAGATTTTTTTGAGTTCGAATTTATGTCGTGAACATTTTGAAGAAAGTGATTACGAGAAAATATGAATTCTGACACTTTCCATGTCAATTACTTGATTTAAAATACTGAAATCACCGAAAATAACGAAATAGTGAAATAAAATCAAACTCATGAATGAACATAAAATGAAATGAATGAACGAAATGTCAAAAATTTTGTAGGCCGTAGGGACCTAGCTATGGTCACGCCATCTACAATTAGCTTTGCCCGACCTTCCCCATTGTTCTGTTAACTTATTTTACTTTGATGGTCCTAGTTTATCATTTATCTGTTTTATTTGTTTGTATAAAAATTCCAGTATTGCATTTGTAAGCTGCCATGCCCTTTAGGCCTGGAGGCTTTTATTTATGTATTAAGTTTTGTTTACATTCAATTTTTATTTCTTTTTTTTTGTATTGGCGTGGCTAGCTGACGTATAGCAATGAATTTAATGTTTTGGTAATTACTTACTATTGTTTAGAATCCAGTTCTTCTAACCGAACAGACAGCTGTGCTGCTGGGGAGTTTGTTGCGGAACTTCTTCTTCCCAGCTAAAGCACTAGGAAGTGGTGACGGGCGGGTGTTTTGGGGTACTGTCTAAAGTAATTTTGACGTTCGAAAAGTGCTGATTCTCAGCCTAATTTGAATAAATGACTTTTGATTTTGATTTTAATATAAATACGACACATAAAAACAACCTTCTTCCCAACACATCGGCATCAATAGTTATATGCGGAAATTAAAAACAACAAAATATCGTACTTAAATTTCTTTATTAAAAATGTAATTTACAGTATAAACAGTAAGGTCATACATGGCAGTGATGTTATTATTAGGTACTTATAAATATATCGGCATCACTACATATAATCCGACGAACACTTCCATATCTTCAACACCTATACTCGCCTTTGACACTTAAAAATTAATATTTAACGTTGAAATGTTACAAACACATCAATAAAACTCCAAGAGAAACAACAAAGACAAGTGTCAAAGGCGAGTTGTCCTGCGTACTGCCAACCCGAGCTTACTCTTGCCTAATCCATCCTAATTTACATCAAGACAATCCAACAACATTTTAATTATATTTAATTTAATACAGTCCAATTTCATAAAATAATAATAAGTCAACTTGAAATTAAAATTAATTTAAAACTTCAGATCCCAAATGTGTCAGAAATATTCAAGAAATGTCGATATTAAAATCAATAAATTGATCATGCAATTTCCATTTGCCAACACAAGTACAATATAACATTCTTTGGGACATCGCAGCACTATTCTCCAGACCCTACTAAAACGTAGGGTCGCCTTACGTGCAATTTTACTAAATACTACTATTTGCTAAGACTGTCTAAAAATCAAACTAAGGTCACAGTACGATAAAAATAAATAAATACGCCTCTATACAAAAATAATACATTTATATGATGGTGAACACATGAGCACTTGAGAGCTCAGCGGGCCGGCCTTCTATCTTGCGAACATTCCTAGATACTCGTCTACGCTTCATTCTACGCGCCTAGGCCGCCCGCGCCAACGATAACATTATACGTACAAGCTAGAACAACGGCTAGTCGTCGCCGACAATTGACTTCTTATATCAAATATCTCGCACAATTACAAAAGTGATCGAGGAGCGTGTAAACTGTAGAAGTTTCCGTATTACAAAATTACGTTTAACACCAAAAATATTTCATGAAGTTATCATGATACAACAATTTTAAACAAAGGCGCATCTTAATAAAATAGATCACGTGCATCTGTTACAATTTTACTTGGTCAACCATGACACCGTCGTCAATAATTAATTACCTATTTAATCATCGGGATTAGCTAGCATCTAATACTGGGTCTAAACTGAAGAGCCGATCGAGTACACATTCGACTCGAATCCTCGCATACACGATCTCCATTCGCACGGAAAATAAACCTCGATATATAAAAACTACCTCGTCATAAACCATAATTATCATACACTCTCACACATAATAAATACAGTCGTCACTCAAGTCGCTCGCGACGCAGCTCGGAGAAGTGAACGAAGTGCCGATGCCGACGACAGCCGAGCGTGGCGGGCCGACCGCTAACGAAACTAACCGCCTGGCCGCGCCCCGCGCGCTCAGTCCGGGATGGGCACGAGCGAGGGCGCGTGCGTGGGCAGGGCTGAGGGCGCGGGCGGCGCGGGCCGGTGCAGCGTGAAGGCGTCGTACACCTGCGCCAGCTCGTCCATGTGGTGCTCCTCCAGGCACAGGAAGCCGGCCAGCGTGGGCGAGGCGCGGCGCGCGCACGCCAGGCAGTGCACCACGTGGCGCTTCTCGTGCTCGCGCACCAGCAGCGCGTGCCACACCTCGCGCTCGCACGCGCCGCAGTAGTGCGACGCCTCGCCGCGCGCGCGCCCGTGGAAGCGCACGGGCACGCCGCGCGCGCGCACCACGCCCAGAGTGCCGCACGCCGCGCGCAGCGTCTGCATGAGACACGTGCGCATGGCGCGGTGCAGGCGCGGGTCCGACACGCGGATGTTGCGCGCCAGGTTCCACGTCAGGTGCACCATGGGCACGATCGACTTGAAGTTCTGCACCTTGTTCCACTCGTAGCGGTCCAGCGCGAGCGAGTACTGGCGCGCGGTCAGCGGGCCTACGTTCCACGCGATGTTGTTGCACCAGCCGGTGGCCTGCACCCAGTGCACGCAGCCCGCGTTGACCCACACGAGGTCGCCAGGACGCTGCGTGAAACGGTACACGGGCACGCCGTGCTGGCGCAGCTCCTCCGGGTCGGGCCACCACGAGCCGTGCAAGTACGACAGCCCGTGTCTCTCGCACAGATCGCGCACGCCACCCCAGTACGCATCGGGCACGCCGAACCACTCGCAGTCTCCGGGTCCGATGTTAATATTGATTGAACAGAAGTTGTTGTTCTCTTGATGACCGGGCGTACGGCTACCGGGCACTTTCATATACAGCTGGACCGTGTTCATGCCCAGGATTACGTGACCTACATGAGATAGCATATTGGCGGCGGAGGCAACACGCGCGAAAGCCGGCAGCTTTTGTAGTTCCGTGAGCTGAGGACGCCACTTCCGCTCGTCAGACAGATCAACGTTGGTTCCGAAGCGCAGCATGCGCGCGGCGCGGCGGCGCTTGACGGGTCCCGAGCCGGACTCGCGGCCGTCCGAGTCCGACAGCCCGCCGCCGGCCGCGGTGTTGGCGCCGCCTCGCTCGCGCTCCTCGCGCAGCGACTCCTGGAAGGAGCCGGCCTGGTACTGCGCGTACTTGCGCACCGTGGTGTGCGAGCGGTGCGAGGCGCAGGCCCACACGCGCCGCCTGCCCGTGGGGTCCCAGTTCTCGTCGGCGGACTGCATGAGCTGCGTGCGCACCTCGACGGCGTGATCGGGCCACGCCTCCACCAGCGTCTTGGTGGAGAAAAGGCCGAGGTCGAGCTTGAGCGCGGCGGTGAGGCCGCGCACCACGGCTATAGGGTGCTTGAGGCAAAAGTCTTGCAGCTGCGGCGAGAAGGCGTCGCGCTTGGACTCCACGTACACGAAGGGCGCGGGCGGCGCCAGCTGCTCGGGCGACAGGCGCGGCGGCGGCAACGCGGGTGGCTCGGGAGGTCCACAGCCGTCGCCCAGCACCGACCACGCTGTGGGGGGCCCCGCGTTGTCCCTGAAGCGTCAAATATTACGTCAGTGACTCGCGACATTGAAGGCTAATCAGAGTAAAGACACGAGACTTACTTGCAAGCATCCGTTATCATCTTGGAGCTCATGCCGATGTGGTAGGTAACAGGCTTGAGTGGGTCCGTCTTGAGAGGCTCCAGCTTCACGACAGGCTGCCTCCCACCCAGCACGGTCTCGCTACTACTGCCTGCATTACTAGTGGTATCCACTGAAAACCAAATACGACATTAAATACATCTCGATTTACAAAATATAACTGCATGAAATCTTTAAACATGTCCAGCAAAACGCGAATCTTAAATGTTTACGCAGCCTATGTCACATAACGTAGAAATCGTAATTCAGATAAGTAATTCCATGTTGTATGCAGGTGAGCGATTAGAGTTGTAATAAAATGTTCAACTCAGGTGTATTGTTGGAAAATCTAGCAAAAGTGATTTCGTAATGAATCAAAAGAATTTGTTTTTGCTATGGTTGAACCGATTAAAGGTTTTCGCACTGACTTTTATTTTTATTCTTCATATTTCTTGCTTTAAATATTTTTCTTTAATAATTATTTCAAAGAAAACAAATTCACAGACTGAACAAATCTCTCGAAGATTTTGACATTGACAGTGATGATTTAATCGAAATTAAAATATAATCAGAAAAAAAGCCTTATTGTAACGAGTTTACATTCATACGCGGATATTTTACCTGCTTTATAAAGTGAATGATATATGAATAGGAGTGTTTCGACTGATCGGGCTTACGATGAATCCGAGATAAACCTAAAAATATTTATTTTTATTTTTAACGTGTCCTTCTATAACGTTGAAATTCATTCAGTAGACAGAATGAGTTTTCATTTACCTCATTCATCATTAAAATCCATTCTACTGAATTTTTTCAACAACAAGAACTGATTTATTTTCTATTTTTCGGAACAAAAACTTTTATAAAGCGTAGATGTTTTGAAGGATAACAAAGGCGCTCAATCATTCAGACGACCTGAGGCTTGTGAATTGTGAGCTTTTGCATGGCTTTGTCCGCTGAGCGTTTAGCCACCGTATTATTCTCATATTCTGGCTATAATGGCTAAATGAATGTTACAATGGGAGCTTTAACAGATAGCTTAGGCGAAAATGTGCTTTAAAGATGCGTATCCACGAAACCTGCCTGATGCGTATCCTAAAGGCTCGTTCACACCGGCGCGACGCCACGGTCGCGCACGATTCTGCGATATTACATCTGTAGAACAATTTCTATGAAAACGCGCGCGACAGTTCACACAGGAGCGACCTGTCGGACCGCGACACTGTCGCAGCGCGTCACCTTTGGACCATTCTGTATGGTGTAGCGGCGATATCGCGGCTACATCAAGTAGTGCACGCGACACCAGAACAGAGTATATATGGTGATGCAGTCCAAATTGAGCTCATTAGTAGACGAACTTCGTCAGAGGACGAAGGCACGTCTGTGCGTCTTTGCTGAGCGTGGGGTCCTAGGTTCGATTCCCCGGTCGGTCGACACAACCCAACCTAACCTCACGTTTTAGTAAAATGAAATCATAAGCAAAATAGTATGTCATTGAAATAATATGACCCTTATGTCATTGTCATAAGGTTTATAAAAAGAAATATTTGATTAAATTAATTTGAAAACCAAGTACCAATTAACCAACCATTTGAAACTTAAAAATTCCATGAAAAGGTCGATCATTCTAATTTATACTTTATTGCAATGGCATAAGAGTTACATTTCAATGTCTTACTAATGTTTTTGGCGGCATGAGACGTGGTCAAAGGAGTAGGTACCTTTATGAAGATGCCGAAACTACAACCGCGTCGCGTAGCTTATGCGACGACTCGTCGCCGCGATATCGCATGGGCTACATCAAGTCGCGACGCGGCACCACATCAAAGGAAAATTTTGTATGGTGTGGTGTAGCCGCGATATCGCGGCGATATCGCGGCTACATCAAGTAGTGCACGCGACACCAGAAGAGAGTATATATGGTGATGCAGTACAAGTTGAGCTCATTAGTAGACGATCTTCGTCAGACGACGAAGGCAGGTCTGTGCTTGTTTGCTGAGCGTGGTGTCCTGGGTTAGATTCCCTGGTCAGTCGACATAATTCAACCTAACCTAAGTAGGTACCTAAGATTGGCCACACAAGCACGCACGACGAAACTGGCGAATTTGGACGTGCTAACTGACTTAGGTAGGCGTACGTACCTAATTTTTTTTTTTTTTTACAGAATCTTAGTTTCCAATAAAAGTTATTTCGTAAAAGTAACATTAACATAATAAACTCCTAAAGTTCTTTTTGGCATGCAACACATTTTTATTCCTTTTATATGAAATGGGCGGATTTCGGCGTGTTTGCTGAGCATGAGGTCCTAATGATGAGTTCTTCATCAGATGACGACCTTTTGATAGACTTAAATAAAAATACGAAACTCCAATACACAGCACACATACGCAAGTCTGTGCCGGCTCGCCTAACGACAACATTGATACCATTAATATCAAGTAAAATGAATGACTTATCTGTTGATTCTTATAAAAAAAATAACAAAAGGTCTTACTTATTGTTCATTTTTTTTCAAGCCGTTATTAATTTATAGGTAAGAATCATAAGGAGTTAGCTTACTTATTCCCATTAAATAACGCTTCCGATGAGGATTGATGACATAAAAGATACAAGTGTACCTACATAGCGATACAGTAATGTGTAGGTATTTATTAATTTACTAATGCCCGTTTAAACAATCACTAGACGACAGATTCCCAAATGAATTACTAAGGTACTTGAGGATTTAAACCTAAAATTCTAATTTTAAATCACCTTGGGGCTGATTTTTCAATAGTAAGTAAGTACAGGTATAACATAATAATTCGTCAGAGAAATTATATCGGACGTAATAATAATACGGTGGTTTGATATATTTTCTACACAAATGTTGTCATTTTTATTTCTCAGATAAAAGTTTCAAATCTAAAAGCCAGAGCTAACCAACCGGGCGCCGCTTATCCTTTGCGCGCGCGCTTCATGAGTAGGTAGTATAGATCGCGCCAAACTTCTAGACGCCTCTGATACAAAATGCGATTTTTGAAAAGCAACTTTTATACCAGGCTGGCGTTGACCTCGCGTGAACTTAAGCGAAACAGCTGAGCTGGTAGCTATTTCAAATTTTTTATGCAAGTGTATTGCTGTGTGAGTTGTACAATTAAAGCTTTAAAAAAACTGCACAAAAATGCCAGTAATAATTAAGAAAAAGAAGACGAAAAGTTTCAACTTTGTGCCCAAAATAGTGTAATAATAAATAATAAATTGTGGTTGCACGTCATTTCCGTTCACCCCGTATTGGTGCACTCGTCCTGTATAGGTCGACTAGGTAGATATAGGTCGCCGGTGGTAACATTTTGACCTTGACCTGAACTCGTAGTAAAGAAATAAAAATAGGTATGTTTGTGACAGAAACTTATTAGAGGCCAGCATAGGCTAGCTATGGGGTAATTACGTAACACACTAACAGTAGCAATGGCTTTCATTTTGAACGTTCGACAACATTTATTGATGTAGGTACCTACGTTGTTGAGCAGACAAATTTTTCGAACATAATCAATGGATTAACAATATCCTTCAAAATGATTCAGATTGTGATTGATACTGGTAAGCAGTGTGTTACGCAATTAGGGTGCTGGCCTCTTATTCGGCTGTATCTTATGCGGGCCATTGTGCCTAGTAGTATATTAATGTTCCTCCTACTTGCGGGTTACGGGCACGTGAGTACATTTCAAGAGGCGGCGGCAGCGGCAGCGGCGCGGCGGTGGCGGCGCGGTTTCTCTTTGAAAAAGATGCGCGCGGTGTCCGAGCGAATACAGCTTAGTATTGCATAATTTTACAATACTAAGCTTTTGGAAGGATTCAATGATAACAAAAATTATTGGAAACTGCAGGAAGTTGTTTATTTGTTCAATAATTTATTTGGTGTTCTTCGGCATTGCAGTCAGCGGACTTGCATGAAACTCATAATTAACATTATGTAAGACATCTGAAATCAGTAACTGTTCAATGCATAATATTGTTTTTAAAATGTTTAATCAATCATTTAAAAAAATATATCAATAATATTACCTACCATAATTCTAAATGGGCGGACGGCGCGAGTTGAAGCTGCGCAGACAGCTTCGTCGTACTTTTTAGCCTGTTCAGAGCGGGCGTCCGATTCAACGTAAGAGTGCTTGGGCTCCGCTAGCAGTCGATTACATGATAATATGAGCTGTGCGTGAATCAGTTCGAGTTCAACGTATTCAGCATAATTTTGTAAGTAAATCATTCACTTAGATACTAAAGGAATTAGTTTGATAAATAAATTAAAAGTAAGTACTAGGTAAGTTCCAATATACTTACAAATATCACCTTTTAGATAATTTTACAAATGATAATTAAGTAGCTGAGTACGAGTAGGTACCTACCTACTGAAAGTACACTTTACATATAAATTATTATAGAAATTAAAGTAAAGTTTCCGAAATCACATAAATTAAAAACTAAAACTTAATTATTTGAAGTAAATACACTTCCGAAGTCGCCAGTTTCGTCCTTCGTGCGTGTTTGGTCAAGCTATTGTACCTACTAAGGTTAGGTTGGTTATTTCGACCGATGCGGGAATCGAACCTAGGACCCCTCGCTCAGCAACCACGCACAGACCTGCCTTCGTCCTATGACGAAGATCGTCTACTAATGAGCTCAACTTGGACTGCATCACCATTTATAGTCTCTTCTGGTGTCGCGTGCAGGGACAGTTACCGTTACTAAAAAAATACCGGTATAATAACCAAAACATTTCGTTCTGTTACGTTAAATACTTAACGTTACAAATAACGTTAAGTCATGGGATTTACCGGTATCAAAATAGCGTTACTAATATCGTTATTTCGCTAAAATCTAGCAAGATCTGATGCGACGTTGCCAAACCGAAACGGACGCCGCGTGCTATGCGTTCGGTTCTTGTATTGTAAGCGGAGCGGCAACCACTAGCATTTATCGTTATTGTTACGCTTGCGACGATCGGAAAGATACGAATACGAGACGTCACGCGCTCCCACGTGTTTCATTTCATAATCATACGGCACACAAGCATCGCGTACGCCGATACGTCTATTGCCTGTTATTTTCAACTAATCATATTTTTCCTAATGCAACTGCTTTAGTAAAAATATTATTATGGGCCGAAAGAACTGCAACAAAGTGTACTGATATCTCAAGGTTTTCAAAGAAAACAATGAATCAACTAATATACAGTTTTTTTTTCCATACCTTTATATATTTTGACATAAACAATAACATGAGTATTTACTGTTTAAAGTATTACATTATTTTAATTTTGCGAATGTGAGGACTGTATGGGTCATCGTTTTTTTTTTCAGTTACTTTTACTGGTCTGGCAGTTTTAGTACTTCATGAGGCCTACCCAAATGTCCTTTCTTTTGTATTGTTCGTTAAATCGTTGTGCTCCTTTAGTTCTGAGTTGAGCTGCACGATAATTGACAAATGCGTGAACTGACTAGACAGGTAAACTCGATCTGTTTGGTACTTTCTTCAAAATACCATTTCAGACACCAGTCAACATGGTCCTCAAATGAGCTGACCGAGATTATTTATTATATACACATTGACATTTATGACTAAACATATACTATATACAATGATATGAAGCTTACTTTGTAATGTTATTATAATTATTGTGAATGTGAAGACAATGTGTTTTTTTTAATACATTTACGTCTTTTTTTCTCTGTTAGTTTTAATCATAGTCTGGCAGTTTAAGTAACTCAGGCGGCCTACCTACATGTACTTTCTTTGATAATGTTCGTCGAAACGTTGAGCTCCATAGTTCTAAGTTGACCCGCATGATGACTGATAAATGCGTGCACTGACTGGACAGGTCCACTCGATCTGCTTGGTTCTTTTCGCAAAATACCATTTCAGACACCAATCTACATGATCTGACCAAGATTATGTTTGGACTTTGAAAGAGACTGTGACCTTTGAGTTTGTTTCGGCCTCTCTTCTCAGAGTAGACAGACAGGAAACGCCGATCTCATCTAGCTTTTAAAATAGTATTGACGTGTAAGTGTTTGTACAAACCTACTTACAGAAATAAAATCATTTAACATTTACTTTTACATTGTGCAGTAAAACATTAAACGTGATGTTTACTATTGCAAGTTGTTGTGAAAAATAAATTGAAATAACATTAACTTTAATCTGAGCCACCTTGTTGCTAAATATATGACAGAAAGGGAGGAAGTACTGTTTCAGAATTACTGTTTTGTTAATGCTGTATTACTAGATTCCAGAGTTAATTCCACACTTCCCACAGTTCAGCGAATTAATACATATAATAACTTGATTCGACTTCACAACAGTTTACCAAAACTTACTAAAAACAAACGAAACTTACAACTACGTGGGACTATGGGGTTCTTTAAGTTTTTTTTTTTAATCTTTTCAAAGTACTCTCCACTAGCTTCTTTACAAAGTTTCATGCGTCTGAACCAGTTTTCGAACCACTTTTTGCAGTCCGAAGTAGACACCTCGTTTACAGCCTATTCGAACGCTGACACCGCATCTTCCGGAGATGAAAATTGTATATCCCTTTGAGCGGATTTTTTATTTTCGGAAATAAAACGAAGTCCTACGGTGCTAGGTCAGGACTGTAAGGAGGCTGACCTACTGACTAGCGTGCTGTCCAGCAAGTCCCTCGTTTTGAGTGCGGTGTGCGAAGGCGTGTTTCATGGTGGAGCAGTAGCCCGCGGAGCTCTGTTTGGTCGCTTGTTGCGCACAACAGAGGAAACTTCTTCCAAGCATTCAGCGTTGATGCTTCTTTGGTTCCGTAAAGGAATTGACACAAAGTAGCCAGTCAAATTAAAAAAGCTCGCAATCAAAATGTTACCCCGCGCTTCTAGATCGCTTCACTTTGACGCAACACCCAAACCGCTGACTTGTTATAATTTCGTAAACACGCCGAGACGAGCCTGCTGCAAATTTGTTTATCATATCACGGCACCATTCCGCCCGGCCTGCTTCTGAGCATCGGTGTGGTTGTCCGGCAACCTGCGTGAAACTATCCTCCTCACGCGAAGACGCACGTGTTGTATTTCGTGAAGGCTTCCCGATCGAACTTGCCGTATGTGCTGAATCTCTTGATACGTTACTTGCCTATTGTCTTGAATTAAAATTTTCACTGCTAGCACGTTTTATTCCGTAACAGCCGTAGAAAGGCGACCACTTCTTTCTTCATCCCCCAAAGTTAGCCGCTTGAATTCGTTATACCAATGATACACGGTTGCCTTTGAAGGGCCTTCATCCATGAATGTCATTTGAAGTATATCGTACGATTCTTCCTGTTTCAGGCAACACTTGAAATCGTAAAAAATCACAGCGCGAAAAAGTTACCGGCGCAGATCGATTTTTTTTAATTAGACAAGATATTTTAAATTAACTCGCAAACAATGTGGAGGGAAATTTTGAAATAGACAATAACTGGCCAGTCTGTCACACATAAAATCATTTTTTGCAATACTTCTGAGTGGCCTGGAATAATACTAATAATACGTTTTGTAGCTCAATAAGAGCTACAAAAAGAAAGCTCTGGTGAATTGGCAGTGGCACCCAGGTCCGGGAACAAAAAAGCACAATTAGAAAAGATTTCATCACCAACAAATATTTAGAAAAGCATGATGATGATTTGTCAGTCCGCTTGGTCAGAGAAAACAATAGTTTTACTTTAATAAATATATAGACGAAATAGATACTTTTAAAATAAAACCGTTACTTCATTCTACTAACAAAATTTTTTGATTACTGGGAAACCAAAAACATTAGTTTCTATTTTAATGTGAATGATAAATTATCAATTATTTTATTTCTGTAAGTAGGTTACACTTTTAGACGTCAATCGTATTTTAAAACCTAGATGAGATCGGCGTTTCCTATCTGACTACTCTGAGTAGAAAGGCCGAAACAAACTCAGAGGTCACAGTCTCTTTTAAAGTCCAGACATAATCTTGGTCAGATCATGTGAAGACCTTAGATTGGTGTCTGAAACGGTCTTTAGAGGAAATAACCACACAGAATGAGTGGACCTGTCCAGTCAGTGCACGCATTTGTTAGTAGTCATGCAGCTCAACACAGAACTTAAGGCGCTCAACGATTCGACGAACATTCCCAAAGAAAAGACATTTGGGTAGGCCGCATAAATTACTCAAACTGCCAGACCCTGATTAAATTTAACTTATTTTTAAATACTTTGAAAAAATAAACAACATATTCACATTATCTTTACATTCTCTAGCCTGAAACACAGGTTCAACCTAGTTCAGGCAAATTAGCAACTTTGCTCTTTTTAATTGTTATTATAAATGTGTCCATTTTTATTTAAATAAACTTTATTATTATTTATTATTCACAATAATTTAAATATTATAATACTTCACAAAGTAAATTTTCATGTCATAGTATACATAAATTGTCCACCAATGTCAAAGTGTATATAACAATCCAAAAATAATCTTGGTCAGATCATATGAGGATCATGTAGACTGGTGCCTGAAATGGTCTTTTGAGGACAGATCCACACAGATTTGAGTGGACCTGTCCAGTCAGTGCACGCATTTGTCAATCATTATGCAGCTCAACTCAGAACTAAGGAGCTCAACGATTCGACGAACAATACAAAAGATAGGATATTTGGGTAGGCCGCATAAATTACTCAAACTGCCAGACCATGATTAAATTTACCTTAAAAAAATACTTTGAAAAAATAAACAACATTTCCTAAAAAAATATGGACCGTGATTTTGAATTCAAATACTCATACTAATAATCATGGCGTATGATTATAATTAGACAATTAGAATTTTAAAATATAAATCCTTTACTGTAAAAACAGTACTGTTTTTGATTAGTTAGTGTTTAACAAGTGCTAATAAAAAATTAAAATATATATTTAAGTGATCATTTTAATTAATGTTTTCAAATAAAGTTTAAATAGTATTTTTTTTCACATATCACTTTTTATCCTAAAACGTAGCTTAAGCAAAAATCGCCATAGTTCTTTATCTGTGATTGTTCACCAAAGAAAAGATAGACCGTGGTTAGTTTAACTCGCGTTGATTTTAAAAGATTTTTTTACTCTCTAACGTACTTTGTCGTATTTATTCTGTGTCAGCTATAGATACCTTTTTGATTCTGTCAAAAATATTACTACTCCGAATGAATGTCCTTCGTTTAAGTGTTAGAGTTAGCAGTTGCTAGTGGATAGACTAGAATGGGCGTAATGTCGTATTGATATCAACATACACAACTGCATTTTGACAGAAAACAAAGGTAGCTATAGTCGACCCTTAAACGGTAACACCGAAAGATGCTTGTCTCTCGGCCGTCTTTGTTAGAAAGAGATAGGCGTAAAAATTACCGGTAAAAGAATAGTAACTTTTACCGGTACTAATACTGGTAGTTAGATAACGTTAACTGACTCATGGGTTTCGTTATTAATATCGTTACTTTTTTATCGTTAACATAACGGTAATTGGTAACGTTATAAAAAAAATAACGGTAATTCGGTCCCTGGTCGCGTGCGCTACTTGATGTAGCCGCGATATCGTCGCGATATCGCGGCTACACCATACAAAATGGTCCATTGGTGTGGCGTCGCGTCGCTAGCACTACAAGTCGTCGCTGCGCGACGACTTGTAGCTCCAGTGTGAAAGGTGTTGCGGCGCGAAAATGTCGCAGAATCGCAATAGAAATAGTTACTGCGTAAATTAAACGTACAATAATGTATGAAACTCAGAAACAGAGTTGAATAAAGTCAAGTAGCAGTGTGTAAAATGGAACGTTGTAAAAAAGAGTAGTTGAGGTGCGTTCAAAACATGCTAATCTGTTTACCCTTGATGTAGAATAAGCATGAGGAAAAATTTAAATTTAAAAAAATCCTGCGTTTCTTTTAACATTGTGATAAGCGTAATGAATATATAATTTAATTAGCTGTATTTTAAGATTTATTTCATATCTATACATAGTCAGGTGAAAAATGGGCATTCCTCTTTGATAAAACGCTTAGGAGTTCTAAGCGTTTCATCTAATTTAAACTTTTAATGGCACAATTTTGAGAATTGGGATGATGACTAACATAAAAAATCTTCACGAAAATAATGTAATTTCAAAGAAGGCATAGTAAAAATAAGATAATCGAAAAAATCAGTTAAATCGGTGTAAATTTGAAGATACACGCTTTAAAAGTTTTTGGAGGGGATTATTGCCGTCCTTGTCGCGCGGTACTGACAATGTACGGCGCAAGTATGAAGTTACCTAGTCGTGACGTCACTTCTACGATAGTGTTGTCCTTGTCTAATAATTATCTTAAAACGTTTATAACTTAGCCATTCTGTTAGCTTTTACACTTTTAGTAATATACTTTGCGCTATTTGGAAACAAACAGTTTATTGAAATTAAAATAAAAAATTATCATCCCAATTTAAAAATAATCGCAGACACTAACTTACTCCCTTGCATGTGAGAAGACGAAAAAGAGATATACTTATTACAAAGTCACGGGAAAACATCGCGAGGAAACCTGCACTTATAATTCTTTGATGAAATCATCAACACATAGTGGAAAAGTGTGGCAATTTTACTCGCACCTTCTCTGTTTGAGAAGATCTGCGGGCCAGTAATCTAGTAGAAAATAGTCACATAAGTCATAAAAATTACTTACTGCTAAGAGGCTCCTTCTTAACTTCCGGCTGCGTATCTGAGAACCTCTTCAACAAATCTTCGGCGAGCGACTCAGCGTTGTCGCCGACGGTGGTGGCGTTACCTTCGCTTTTCGTCACCTGTAATACAAACATCAAATTATCAACACGAACCAAACTTTTAGGAACCCTACCGATAATTCTAATTCCTGCCGCCCGCCAGTACAAACAAGGGAAATTAAAGTCAATACAAACCGTACGCGCTCGCGCCGCCTGCGCTTGACGATACTGCGTCAGTAGTTGCTGCATCAAAGTCTGAAAAAGAATATTACGATCGTTACTACAATTTCGTAGTACGATAGAAGATTAACTGAAGCTATTAGACAATTCTAGGAAGCATACAAAACTTAACCTAAGAGACCGATTTCTTTTGGTGGTCATTACAATTTTAAAGCACGCTACAAAAAGATCAGTAAAGAGTGGAGGTTGAGACAGGTTATCTCGTCTTATCAGCATCATTGTTTCTCAGTCGTCTCTTTCAATGTTCGGGAATCAGCTTAGACTTTAATTCAAGAACATGAGGTTAGTACTTGTTGTTGTGGCGACAGATTGTTGGAGGTCTTCTGTAGGTACTGGAGAGTCTGTAGCTGATGTTGTGTGAGTTGTGGCGGTTCCTCCGGCCGCTTGCCCGGGTACGGCGGCGGCGCGGACTTGGGAGCTCGGGACGACATCTCCGCGGATATGGGCAGGTTCCAAGCTTCCTCAATCGATGGAAGCTGGCGACGTCTGCGGGAAGTTTAGGAAATTAGATACCGGTCCGGCTGAACAGATACGACTGAATATCAATATTTTAAACTAGTAACCAAATCCACAACAACAGGATTAACAAAATTTCATTCAAGCAAATAAAATTTCAAGGCAGCCACTTACTTTCCAGTAACAGAGGGCATAGGCGCATGTGCCAGATGAGCTCTCAGGAAGGCGAGCCTCTGTCTCAGCGCGGAGTGCGACGCGGTCGCAGCTGCCCCTCCGTTCGTGTAACAAGCGAATGCGTCTCTGGGCATCTGACAGCTTTCATACAAACTGCCGAGGTTGGTCCACGCCGCGGAGTGACCCTTGTCTAGTTGTACTGCGCATATGTACGCTTGTAACGCGTCCATCGGCTGGTTTTGTTGCTGATATAATACACTAAAATAATAATAACGATATGTAAAATAGGACTATTTTCAAATAGTAATAATCAAGCAATTATTTAATTAATGTCTTTTTTCGCACCCTATAGAACACCAAGTGTCGGCATTTCCCTCGGACTTTTCCACGGAGTTCCTATACGCAATAAAGGCATCGTGCACTTTCCCCTGCGCCGCGAAACATCGTCCCAGCAGATATAGTCCTGCTCCCGACTCCGGCTCAGCGGCCACGGCGCGCTGCAGGCACCAGATGGCAGCCCGCGCGCGCGCCGCCGGCTCGCCCAGCGACACGCAGCGGTGGTACAGCCATCCTAAACACCATCATACATTTTCAATATTGATCGATCAGGTAATATTTTGAGTATTTTATCCAAAACGCAACAAAGCAATATCAGGCACTCAATTCCTCAACTTACCTAATTGTCTGCAGACGTCTGCTTTCAAAGTGGAGGACAGCTTAGGTTCCTTTAGTAATCTTTCGTAGGCGTCTCTGGCGGATTTCCTCAGTCCTCTGGCTTCGAGTAGATGTGCGGCGTGGAAGCTGAGCTCGAGGCGCGTGAAGGTGGCGTCCTGGTGCGGCGCGAGGCGCGCGCGGCGGAAGTGCACGGCGGCGACGGACCAGTGCCGCCGCGCCTTGAACATCAGCGCCAGGCGCAGGTGCGCGTCCGCAGCGCGGGTGAACCCCGGCGACACATACAGAGCCATTTGCAACGCCTTTGTCGCCCTGCCATTCAAAACGTTTACCTAACTAAACCTCACCATCAATATTATGAAGGGGAACAAGAGTTTTATTGCGTAGTGCGGACTATTGTTAAGCAGAATCCTGTCAAGTCAATTGGTAAACAAAAGATTGCAAGCAATAAACTGAATCGTTTACATTTGAAAAGCTTTACAAAGGACTTTGTTTTCTGCCGACCGACTAAAACAGAAAACAATGTCAAAGTTACAGCCTGAACTTGACTGGTGTACAATGTCAAACGAATTGTAAATAATAGTTTACAGAATGAGTACAGTTATTATAACAACTCTGTGTAGGTACCTACACAGATGCCAAACAAGAGAACAAAGAGCAGTCGTAATACGTACTTTAAATTTCACTTTTTGTGAAATAATTCTTCAAAAGACTTTTAGAAAACTTTTGAAACGAACGGAAGAAACGACAATGCTGTATTTTTTTCCTTATTTTTTCTTTGAATCTTTCCGTACACATTCAAAGCGTAGTGTTTTTTTTTTGTTGTTAATATCACGTATTTCCGATTCAATTAAAAGAGCTCACCTTTGGAACTTGAATATTCCTACCTAACCTAGGTAGTTTTCTACTTACAGAAGAACAGAACTATGATTAAAAAGGTAAAAAACGAGCGTGTAATGCGTTTCGTAGAATACAAGATAAAGAATGCCATGAAGACATCACGGTGCGTAAGATATAAAACACGGAATTGAACCATAATATCCGTAGGTTATTGAGGAGCGCATCACCGGAGCGTAACGTCACCGATGCGCCCGCGGGGTCGATGGCCGTCTGAGGCTCGGTCGTGCAATCGATCGGACGATGCAACACAACGTCTAGACAGCGATCGTCGCCCGAATCCTATGCCTATACCGCCTGTATTTAGATGACCTCCGCTGACATTTGGGAGCCGAAACAAAGGAGTGAGACAGGTGCTGAGCCGAGTCCACCGCGAAGCCCACGACTTCAACTAAATGACGATTATAAACACACACACACGTATCCGTCAGTGTGGCTGGCCGTAAAGAGCTTTCACCGGCCGTGTCTCCGCCGGCGATGCTCGACATACATCATAATATTATATTTCACATAGCTGCTTATTCACATTCATTGTTCCTCGGAATGAGCATGATTGCCGGTTGTCACGCAGTTCTCAAAATTCACACCAAAGAGTAATATAAGTAATATAGGATTCACACCTTCACTATAATTGACTGAACGCAAAGTTCCAATTCACAAATAACATCCTACTGTGACCTTTATTGGAATAAGTTTTGTCGACGGATTTGATAAAAATGTTAATTCGGTACATTAAACATTTAAACAATGTAAAATTACGTTACCTCTACATTTTCACCATGCATAGCGTGTCGAAGTAGTATTTATCGTCCCTGCAGTACGATAAGGCATTGTATAACAGGGCAGCGAGTGCCCAATGTGCCCTTAAACATAGATAACACATTGGTCTTTATGCGATATCGCCGACTAGGTTTATGGTTCACTACTTCACACCTACCCACGCGCTACGATAATAATATACCATGTATACGACTGTCCTGATAACAATATTGATCAAAATATGTACCTATTTTAGCGTTTGTAGAAGTACGGAAAGCCAATGTGCTGATATCTACAAACATAGCGAGTACATACCTACATATTGTATTCTACCATTTATGTAGATTTACTATGTATAGATAGATAGCAATACACGTTCATGTTTTAGTGTACAATTGTTCGATATCCAATAATTGACTAAAAAACCATGACTAGTCAAATAAATTCACGTTTTTTAAAGATTTCTTGTATATTTCTCATCTGTACATCTGTTTACATTTTTACAATACATGAGCCACATGATGGTAGGGAAAAATAAATATCCTGAGTAAACGTCTGGATCGATTATAATCCGGTTCGCTACCTGCCCGGGCCCAACCTTGGCCATTATCTGTCCACACAGGTAAAGGGATTGTATAGAATCTTACTTATACAAACAAAATTCTTGGGCCTATTGAAATGAATTTTTTTATTGACTGATTTAACAAACATCTGGTGAGTTGTTGCGTTCAATGTTAGGATTTTAGCAAAAAATAAAATAACTTTCAAACATAAACCAAAAGCAGGAATACTCTGAACAGTTTCGAACGATGACGTCCGTAGTTAGCTATTCCTGCACTACTTTTAAACTAAAATAAATAGGTAACTAGGAAGCTTAGAGTGTGTTCGGTATTCGAGGTGTTTGGCGACGTACTCGACGCGGTGAACAGCGAGCTATGCTCAGGCGGGTGCGCTGGTGGGCGCGGGGAGAGGACACTGGCATGAGGCAGCTCGGCTTGACCTAGTTCTGCACAGTCGCGGCGGCTCAAGGACGGATCGACCGCTATTTATAGAGTTCATTCGTCGGTCGTCATAGCACTCACTTTACATAACTGAAGTAAGCAGTCGTTAGGTGCGTCGCAGTCGCGACACGTGATCCGGCAGCACATAATGAACTCATAATACTTTCCCACGGAACAGCCGACCTCGGGGAACTTACGCTCAATAATAAACGAGGGATGCTCTAGATAGAATAGCACACGTGGTGCTAAGAAATAAGGTCAAAGTCAGACACTTGCGCGATCCTGATTACAACCGGAAATTATCAATTGCGTTATTAAAATGAATAAGACAACGATGTTGACACCAGTGCACCAATAAGAGAAGTTAGTTTATGTCTTAGATGGATTTGGAAATTCGGATTGTGAAATGAAATAGACCTAATAATCGGGTAGGTGAACATACAATTTGACTCGTTGATCTGCTTTAATCTACTCAATCATACTAAGTATACAAGGATCGGAGACGAAAGGCTATATGATAACAGAAGACAGCAAAAGCAATAAGAAGGAAAACAAATCAATAGTGTGAAATGGTAATGAGATAAGGTGGTGTGATTATAAACAATAGTTCCCGTGATGCAATCATGTGATGCATTCAATATGAACACACAATTCACCTGACTGTACTCATTGCATCATGGCCTTGGCTCCACGGCAACAGAATGCAATACAAACTGCAATTGTATGCACTTTATAACTAGATAGTCGTAGTGAAGGTCATATGGCAGCGGAACGTAGTATGTATTATGATTAATATAAACACATACATGATTTTATTACTTCCTTCATAGCAGATGCTACCTGATGATTACATAGCAACGATAACCAAGTCACACCCCGCTGATTGGAGGATTACCTCCGTTCAACAGAGTTCGCAAACACAATGGTATTTTGATTACATGTAGCTTACAGCTGACGGACAAACTCGATGTTATACTCATAAATGCTACAATAAGGTAGATTGTTGATATGTTAACATTTCTTGGCGGATCAGCGGAGGTACTATGTGCGATTTCAACTTTCGAAAGGGATCTGGCGACATGATGGCGCATTGCAGCCGTGTAACGTTGCGATATCAAGGTTCCTGTCGGCTAGGGCACAAGTTTAGCTAGTTTGGGAAACGTACGTGCCGCCATGCACATAATTGATAATGAACGAGGGCTCGTTTATCGCCGATGTCATGCCAGTTGACCCACTTTCGTCCCATTCGATACCACTTATACACATTCAGTAGGTTACCTACTCACAAATGATCTCATGAACGCGATATTTCAGATATGTGCCGACTATTTTCAGTAACGGCGCAATTCACTATACAGAATTTAAATTGAGTGCTCATAAAGTTGGAGCAATTCATATCCAATTCAATTTTATTCTGAGGCCAGATGAAAATGTGGGTCGTCTGTATTTAGTCGAGAAAATTCTATTCAGCGAAATTATTTTGAAAGTATATCAAGTATATCGCGCTACAGAGAATTCCGGCCTGAAAGTTTTATGTGAACCAGATTGGTACCAGACTTCAAATAGAAACTACATGTTCAAATACCGGATGACGAAATAAGGTTAGTTCTCGATAACAACTGTGATATTAAAAGCCGTATTATCGATTTCAATGCTAAACCTAACGTACTAAAGAAATAAAGTATAGATAAGCCTGCTAATCAATACCGTACTGTACAAGGTAGTTATAAAGACTTCAGTTAGAGGCTACGCTTACGGTACCTGAGACCTAAGCTGGGTGTTAAAATATTATTGCATTATGTTCGCAATTTATATTCTTATGAGCACAGACTTACTACCCATGAGTATTGTAAGTACGGAAACATGTCGCACTCGCAGGACTCTCTTGCGATACGATTAAAGTTCATTACGTTATAATGAATTGTATGTATTATTATTTAAATTAGCCGCTTTAATCCCCAACGACTAACTACGTACAAACACAATAATTCTAGATTGTACTTGTACGAGTACCGTTTCAGCCACTAATTATAATTAACAGGCACATTGTAAGTGCGACTGAGGCCTCGACTGGCTACGGATAATGTTGCAACGATAGTAGATATGCATCACAGTACAATTGTGCATAAAAATGTATTTATTTTTAATTAAATGACACGCGTAAACAGATACAAAGACACATGGATGCGGAAGTGAGCCGAGCACAGCTGCACATCACGGCTTACTCACACACACATGACTTGAATACTTGATCTTCAGCACGTCCATAAAATCAGATGTTCGTGGCTCAGCAAAATTATGCGACTTCATTATTGAACAGGTTTTTCTCGAGTCCTCAACTTATTTTTATTTGCACATGTTGTATAACGTAATACCATACCTTATAAATACTTATAATATACGTCAGCTGTTTATATCAATCAATAATTAAACACGCATTTAAAATTCTGTGCGTTGTTTCCATAATAACGAGCATAAACCGAACTAAAACTGTAATATTTTAAAACTCAAATCTGATGCGCACTCACAAACACACAGAGCTAGCTTCCCCCTTACATAAAAAGAACAGACCATTCTGCACTATTATTACATTACAATCGGCGGAGTGCCCTTGATAACTACCCCATACGATTCACACACAGCTCACAAGTGTTCCAACAAGTACAATACTTATTTACATGCAGCAGAATTAAAAATGTGCCCCATCTCTAACATTACAGTTTAGAAGGGTTGAACCCTTTGAGAACAAAATTTTTAAGCCTTCATCGACGTCATAGGTTCGAACAAAAGCGAGGGCAGTAGCACATACGTGCATAGTAGAATCGGTGCGACACGCACGACGTACATTAGATGGAAAGCCCTTCCTAGCGTTGCTATGAAGCTCAGGGGGAACATTGGTGATCGTTCCATAGTGACGTAACACAATCTTGCAAGCTCCGAGCCCTTTCGAATGCTACCTTTTTGCGGTCACCGGTCGCTTTCTAATTCTAATGCCCATTGTGCGTACAAAGTGACGGCTAAATTGTAAGTACAGATCGACATCCGTCCGTGAGAATAGCTGCGCTGCACGATAATTATGCGTGCTCTTATGCGTGTGAGCGTAACATGTTATTTCCAGAAGACGTATAGGTAATGTATCTACATATATTATGTAGAACACAGAAAGTCAACTACTTGCCTGGTGCTTGCATTGCAGACGTTTAGTCTTCCTGGCTGTGGCTGTTCTGTTGTTAAAGCTATAACTTTGAATATTTACTTTGTAAAGTTTCATATTTTAATTATTAGTGAAGACATTATGTTTTTTTTTTGTTTAGTTTTAATCATGGTCTGGCAGTTTGAGTAATTTATGCGGCCTGCCCAAATGTCCTTTCTTTGGTAATGTTCGTAGAATTGTTGAGCTCTTTAAGTAATGAGTTGAGCTGCATAATTACTGACAAATGCGGGCACTGACTGGACAGGTCCACTCAATCTGTGTAATTCTTTCCTCAAAAGACCATTTCAGACACCAATTTACATGGTCTTCACATGATCGACCAAGATGATGTCTAGACTTTAAAAGAGGCTGTGACCTCGTGAGTTTGTTTCGGCCTCTCTTCTCAGAGAAGTCAGATAGGAAACGCCGATCTCATCTAGTTTTTAAAATATGATTGACGTGTAAAAGTGTTTGTACAAACCTACATGAAGAAATTAAATCATTTATCATTTTATAACTTTCCCAGTACCTACTCATTTGCTTGTGAAACACCGAAGAGGTCCATGCTAAGGAAAATACTGCTGATCAAAATTGCATAGAAATTGACCAAAACTATCAGCGATGTGATGTACAGAATGTACACACAGGTGCAAGAAGAAACATTGTCTGGCAATTGGATTCGATACGCTCACTAGTTTAGAAAGTTTATGAATTGTCAAGCTGATTCATAATTTTGAGAGATATTTATGTTAGAGGTATTCTAATTATTTTCTCTTGTACTGCAATGCCGTGGATTATGGAGGCGTGACAATGAAAGTACTTACACCACACAAATAAAATAAGAGCTGTAATCACATTTTGAAACTTAATAAACCTGCTTTATTTGTTCAATTAATTTTTGCAATATCAAAAATGACACGTGAATGCTTTTGGAGTTTTTGGCCAGTATTAAAAACACGTATTTGCCTGAACTCAAAGACTGCCGTATTATGAACTAACAAAACACTAGTACAAGTCGTGAAGAATTTGTTTTTAAACCCAATTCACAGCTGATATCTAGGCACAATATGCCAAGTGTGAATGTGTGATGTACGCAAGTAATTTACGTAACGCACGTTAGTTCACGCGAATCATCATTTACTATAGACGTGATCGACATACCTATTTAGTGACAACAGTCTGTCCAAATTACTCGGAAAAGGTGTAATATTTTGAATTACCAGGAATTTATGTGCAGGACGTACGAAATACGTTTTTGGAATAGAATAGTTCCTATTCAAAAGGTCAAATATATAACCGACGTGTAAAGTCTACGGTTAAATCAGATTTAGCAAATATAAGTAGACCGTAGCAATAATAAAGTAACGAACTAAAAAAAAAAATAGGGCAGTGATTTTCTTAAAAGGAATGCGGTAGGCATTTATATGTCATATTACACCACACGACCATATTAGTCAGTGGTGTAAACAAAAAAGCTTGCAGTGGTGCTTACTCAGCCGCGGCCTTGCTTGGCGTGACGTCACGCGCCCCGCCCGCTGCCGTGACGTGCTGTGATGTGACGTATGGCTTTTTTCGCGGAAATTCCATCGCGGACATCGCTCGCGGAGATTGCGAATTTTTACAAACCTAGCAACGACGCTCCACAGTAAAAAACAGTAACAGAGTTGTGTTTTGTTTATACTTTTCCAACTGATGATAATCCTAAAATGAAAATATTGCAGGATTTTTTTGGTTGTTATCAAGGAAAACAAATCCTTAAAAACAATATTCTACGAATCAACATGTAGCTATATTGTATCATGGTAATTAATAAAGTAATTCCCATACGAGTCGTCGCTCACTGTCAACAGGTAAATAAATGTCAGTAGATTTTGTTGTAAATTAATTATACTTTACGTCTGCTTCACGAAAATGAATGAGATATTCAGAATATGTTTGAATGAATGCACCATTACGTAATTTTGTACAAGCAGAAGTTTGGAAGAGAGAACAGGAATGAAACATACATAACATAAAAACTGGGCAAAAGAATCCCATTCGAAAATAAGTAATTGTTTCCGACGTAACTCTTTTTACAGTCGTTTTCTCCCTTAGATTTCAACCAACCAGGGGCGGGGGTTTAGCTTTTGCACGCGTAAACAAAAAAAAAATGTAAACGCAGAAACTAGTACAGGCTGCTTGACACAGTTCATGCCCCGCGTGGGTGGTTGCCCTACAGATGTGGGTGGGTGTACTTACGTAACTCAGACAAAGCCGAAGGGCACCCGCTTGCTACAGAGCCTTTCGCAACGCTCGCCCTACGACTATTGTAAGAGAATTATGAACGTTTGGAAATCTAGCTGACATGATAAACGTGCTTTGCTTCGACGGTTTGATGTAAGACTGAATGTTTAGGTACATCACTGTGATTGAAGAACCGAATGTTCGTGGAGACGGGGTCATTGACAGGGCGGAGGCGGGGGCGCGGATGCAGCGAGTGCAGCGAGCGAGTTCCGGTGCACTACGCACCAGGTATAAATAGCGATCCGTTAGTGTCGACGACCGCGCGCCGACATCACTACATTCACCATGCTCTTAACTCTGAGCCGTGACCTAGATTTAAAAAAAAATACTCAATTGTTACGTCAAGAGGAGAAAAGGGCGTGTTACCTAAATCGAAAAGTCGTTCGTTCCCACCGCAGAGGTTAGGGGTATGAGAGGGCAGGGTGTCGAGGAGCTACGTTCTTAAATCGGGTCGGGTGGCCGGACTGTAGGGCCCGGATAAGGATGGGTGAAGGGGGAGAGCTAATAATGCATACGGTTTTCGGCAACTCAATAGTCGGGTTGTCGTTGTCGGTGCGCGCGCGGCCCGGCCCCTCGCGAGTTGTACGGTCCTCCCTGCTCCCTGTGCGTGTAGGGCCCGTGCGTACGTGACGCGGCGCACGGTGCGGGACGAAGGGCGAGGAGCATGCGCCCCGCGGGCCCCGCCCGCACATCTCTAAAACAACTTAGATGCACTCGTAGCCTAGGGTCGGAGACCGCGTTCTCTACTGCGCACCTAATACTTGTTAGTCCTGTTGCGAACCAATTTACATAGATTCAACTACATGCATGTACCGCTATTTTCTTTAGTAACTTCACATAGTACCACTAGCTAGCATGAGAATCGTTGTCAAATTCCGGTTTCCCCGCTCAATGATGTTGCTAGGCGGCATTCAACAAACCACGCTGACTCCCACATGATATTATGCTCAAATAATAACATAGTCGTTTTGACGTAATAATGTTCACGAGTATTATAAATGTATTTTTGGTCGAAATCATTTATTAGTCTTTATGTAACAAATAATATTTTGAATCATATAGGATCCGAAAGAGTCAACTAAAAATGTAGATTTTTAAGAAACCTTGAAGGTCGCCTGTTATTATGTTTTATGTATACCAATACATTAATTTTACCAACTCGACTACCTATAAGCGATAAGCCATCAAGCTGTTTTAAACGTGAACTTTAATTTAAGATTTCACCAGTTAGACAAATGATTGGTATGCAACAATATTCATGTTGCATTCAAAAGGTACATGCTGAGCGCGCATGCCAACGGCTGTGTACAACTGGCCCTAATAAGACTTCCTCTTCGCTAAAGCTATCTACATAAGTGTATGTGTGCTGGCTGTTTCCCTAGCTCTATTTCTAAGTACCTACGTAGACGGCAACATTTTACGTGAAATCTTCTCAAGGACAGGATACGGTCCGAACTACCGGGGAAGTTTGCCGGTAACAGTGAAATTAACTACCGAATGCAATTACGGTGCAAAGTAGCGAGCAGGCAAACATGTCGAGAAATTTTATCGCTTTCTACGCACAGTCTGTTTGTTTACTACGAAATGCGTAGTAAAATCTAACAATATTATCAGCACACCAAGTTACGTTGATACTTGCAACATGTACGTTGCTAATTCATCGCGAGAAAATGGATTTTTATTTTATAGGTATGTACTGGCCAAGCAGTTTTATCTCATTGAACTCTTAGGTACGTTCAGCACGTGTAAGCTGGTATTATGACGATATTGTAAAACCAAATGCGGTAACGTGACAGTTCAGTAATAATAATACAAAATAAGTTTTGTAATGTTTAAAGAAACTCAGAACTTCTTTTTGTGTACCGACGTATGGATACACATAGTCGTAAGTAGCTAAACAATATAATAACTAGTTCAAGGAGCAGCTGATGTCGTGACAGGTGTGGTAGCAGCCGGCAGGCACCTGCCCGGCACGCGCCACCGCAAGCTGCTCTAACAATTACATGGCATTCATTACTACATCACAATCGATACTAAACGACCTGACATTATCTATCTACAAGTCGACATGACCAAGCAGCTGACTTCCATTCGTTATATGATAACGTAATGAATTATTTAACAACCCAGCAGGGATGGATGTAAGTTGCCTATCTACTTATAAATTTCAAGAACCTAGCTTATTTAAAATTATGTCTGTAGATTCGATACGTATAAACTCGGCCACGCATCGATTACTGGAGCATTCGAAAATATCCATACGAATAAATGAATGATATTGCGCCCTCGGAATAAAAACAAAACAGACTTAATTTGATTATGAAAAAGTCATGGTCTGCGAATTGCAATTTTATTTGTTCTAAACGTTTATAATATTAGGTATTTACTCTACAACATTGCCAGTCTGCATTTACTTGGTTCCATTTTAAGTTAACAAAATCTATTTACGACTGGTAAATCTTCTTTATCAATCTGCTTTTAATCAGACTGATAAAGAAGATTTACCTAAGACTTAATAAATGTTTTTGTTTTTCAAAATCTGCTCAAACTTTGGCTCTGTATATTCTACTTGAATGTAAACCGTGTTTGTTAAACCTGCTAACACGCAGCATTGATAGATTCTACACAAAACCATCTACCTACCTATGCAAAAAAAAAACGTTGACCAAGTGTATTATGCAGAATTTGCTCAAACTAATTACCTACCTTCTCAAAACGTAGAGTTTTTGACTATACAAAAAACTTTGAGTCGTGTGCTAAATCAACTTATTCAATGCGTCTTCAAATCAAAGAAGCTTCGACATTTTCAAATCAGCAAACTCACTTCCGGGAGATCTACAAAAAAGGACTAGGCGAGCAAGTGATCATCGATGAACAAGTTTACGAAACGGGCCTAGCAAGTCTAGTCGCTGGAGGACTCCAGAGAGTGGAATACCGTTACTGGAAGCGGTTAGCGGCGTTGCGTAGATAATGCGCGGACCGGTCCGCGACTGATAGCCTATATGATTCGTGATAACTATTACGATACCGTTGATGAATGAGATAAAACACAGCAACCAGATATCGAAGATATGAACGTATAGTTTGTACTTTTTGCGTCACCCTTACGTTAATTTATTATGTGATATAAAAATGTCGATTATTATAAAGGTATAAGCTTAATAAAAAGCGGAAGCACTTTAATATAAGTACGTGCTGAGCTAGTTCAGTCTCCAGAATAATATTTTGAGTTGGTTATTTTGGATTTTTAGGTACCTAACATTTAGGGATAAAATTTAAGTGACGGCTCATTTACCTACCAGGAAGTTTAAATTATCAAGTTCCTTAAGCGGAACAACCCAGCGGGGAGAGGTTTTTCCTATCTATGTAACCTTCCTCCAGGCCGGTGTTTTAGGTTGCCTTAGTAAATATCCGAGTAGTGTCGCCACTACCGGTCCAATGACCAATGACGCAAGACAAAAGTGCGCTTATTCTGACTGATATAGCTATCGGACAACGGATTCTAGTCAGTAATCATGACTCACAGATTTCCCTGTACAAATCATTTTAATTGTTTGACACGACAATGAAGGCTTACTCATCAGACAAATACGTACGTCCAATGGTGACGTGAAGGTAAGCCAGCAAGCAGGCCATACTTAACCATTTGTGTCATCAATGTGAATTTTGATAAGATGGACCATCGTATTCGTTTTCTGTTAAATTCATCAGCCAAGATAAAAACAAAGCCTGGCGGCCTGTGATGAATGTGCTTGTGTTCATAGTTATTTAAACAAAATTTTGAGTAGATACCTATTTCATGTACGCAATGGCATGTGATTGATGAGCTCTTGGCAATTATACAATAGGTTTGCAATGGCTTGGTGTAGGGTGAGGTGAGGCGAGGCATCGCGTGCGGCACTGTTACGGCCACACTCCACCGACCTACATTTTATGCGGCGCGACGGCTCACTATTATTTACTTGCCTAAGTAAACGCACACACTGACCACCCCCATTTGATTTACCCTTCTTGTTCCTGCTCATATTGCGCTACGAGTCTCCAGATGAATGAACACCAAAACAGCTACCTGCGAAAACACTACAAAAAAACATGCAAAAACCATTCAAACGAACAAAAACGCGACCTCTCGACGGGACCTGGTCCGGAGCCGTCGACGGTGGTGTCTGCATTTCGGAAACAAAACATAATAGAAAGAGTCACGTGCGAACGCGACGCAGGGATACGGGCGGCAGGTAGAGAGAGAGAGCCGGCACGAGGGCCGACGTAAACAAACCGCGAGCTGGGAGCTTCGACCGCACTCACCATTTTGGGAATCTTCGGAACCGTTTCTGTTCGGTGCGGCCGCAGCGGCCCACGTAGTGAAGAGCGGAGACGTCGTCAGCGAAAACAGCACAAGTTCACGATCACGCAGGATGGTTCAGCACGCACAAGGTACATACGAACACGATTCGTCCCGTCCTACACTACGGTGTCGCGGCCCGCGCCGATGCAGTTTACGTCACCGCATCCCGCTCCTGACTGGCAGAAACGCCGCGAGCGAGCGAACGACGACCTCGCGCTGCAGCGTGCACCGTCCCGCACCGCGCGCCCTCACGCCGCCGCGCCCTGCGCCCCTCGCGCACGTAGCGCCGCGCCCCCCGCGCCGGCCCTAGCGCGGCTCCCCGCGCGCCGCCGCCTTTCGCGCTCGTCCTACGTCCGGTGAATCACGACTCACGATGTCGACATGGTAGGCCACAGCCAGCTTGCAGTGGTTTTGCTCCGACCAAAATTATTATTGAAGTTAGATATTCACGAAGAGCGACATCCGTCCTGTACGTGATGAAACGAAACACGCAAAGCCCGTTTACATTCCTATTTACATTATACACACTTTTTATTCTAGTCTATACGGGATTCGTTTCATTGACGTACGTTTAGAAAAGTTTATTTTTAAAACATAACATAACGGTGGAGCCCGCACTATTGTAATGTTCATAGAGCAAACCTATAATGTGCACTTCACCCTTTATTAAATGAGAATTAAAAAAATTGTGAAGACCTACAGTTAACACCCTCAGCGCCAGACCCCAAGCGGCCGTTTTTAAAAAAAATACTAATTTTTTTTTTTCTTCGGACGTGTTTAAAACTACATAATAATCATATTTTGTTTTTCACCTCCCCCCTTTTTCCCTTGTTTTTCCTGGATTTTCATCCGTGTGACATTTGGATACACGTGGCCTGTGAAATAGTTCATTTGAAATTCATACCTCCCAGGCCATGTGTATCCGAAAAGATACACAGGTAAAAATCACGTAAACGTATTTTTTTTTTGTTTCAGGACTCAAGAACGCGTTTTGGAAGAAAATATAAGAAACGACATGAATTCTGATTCATGTTTTTTCTTATATTTTTTATCTATTGTTACAGTGTATGTGTTGAAAAGTTCAAATAAGTGATTGACTATGGAGTATTCAAGTGATGATTCCGTTCAGGACCCCAATTTTATGCCTGACGAGGACTTTAGTGACACAAGTACAAGTGACGACAATGACAGTCAGATTTGGAACCCCCCTAGGTTTTCAAGGCGTTTGTCAACGTTTTCGGATAGTGATATACCTCCATTGCCTGAAATAGAACGGCGTAGATCATTACGGACAGCTCCAGTCGATTTAGAACTGCAGCCACCAAACGTGCCTAGTACTTCTGGTACTACTGATACTCAAATTTTGGAACAAGAGTGGGTGAAAGAAAAATTGTCCAATATACAATGGGAAATGCCAAGTCATGATGATCCTCCTGCCATAGATTATACTGCACCAAGTTCCGGTATGAAGGATATTTATGTCGGAATTTTAGCCAATGCGAATCCAATAGACTACTATGACTTGTTTTTGACCCCAAATATTCTGGACTATATCACAGAACAAACCAACTTATACGCAACACAGTGTCTCTTATCTTCTGATTCTTCTGCTGGATCAAGAAACCATCTATGGACTCCAGTAACCAGAGACGACATGTTGAAATTTTTGGCTCTTGTTGGATGGATGGGTTTGGTGAAATTACCAAGCATCAAAGATTACTGGAGAAACCACAAACTCTATGGTGTACCCCTAGCTCGTACTGTTATGCCTCGGAATAGATTCGAGTTGATTCTGAAATTTGTTCATTTTGCCAACAACCAAACTGCTGATATTGATGACAGACTGTGTAAAATAAAAGACGTACTCAACATGTTTATAAAAAACTATCAAAATGTCTACACACCAGGGAAAAAAAATTGTGTCGATGAGTCGTTGGTCGCTTGGCGCGGCAGACTTATTTTCCGCCAATATATTCCAAACAAAAGAGCCAAATATGGAATAAAAGTGTTCAAATTGTGTACTGAGAAAGGATATACGTGGAATCTGATTGTTTATTGTGGTAAATCGAAGGAACCTGACACAGAAGTCTCAGAAAAGGTAGTACTATCTTTGGCAGACGGTCTTTTCAACGAGGGTAGGACCATGTACACAGACAACTATTACACAAGTGTTCCACTTGCACTGCGAATGCGTAAAAGAAAGACACATTTAGTAGGGACATTGAGAAGTAACAGAAAATATTTGCCTAAGGAAGTTACCAACACGAAACTAAAAAGAGGCGAAATAGCAGCTCAACAATCAAGTGAAGGAATCGTAGCTTTGAAATGGCGTGACAAGCGAGATGTGCTTATACTTTCCACAAAGCAATCTGGTCTAAAAACGGTCACCAAAAGAAACAGAAGGGGTGAAAGCATAAGAAAACCTGCATGTATTGAAGATTATAATCTAGGCAAATCATCAATAGATGTGAGTGACCAGATGGCGACTTATGGGTCAGCTTTACGTAGATGCACCAAATGGTATCGGAAACTGATGTTTGAAATTATATGGGGCACCAGCTTGGTGAACGCCCATTTCTTGTATAACCAATATACCCATAAAAAGAAACTAACAATCACAGAGTTTCGCGAACAAGTCATTACAGGTATGCTTGAAAGATCCAGTCACACATCAGTGACTGCTACACCTAGCTCGGTCAGTGGTAAACATTACCTGGTCCCAAATATGAAGGATGGAGTTAAAAAGAAAGGTCGTTGCTCTGAATGTTACAAGAAATACGGGCGACAAGGAAAAACCATCGACGGAAAATTACGAAAAGCTTCCCAAGTAGTAACCAAATGTTCTGTTTGTGAAGTGACCTTTTGTAAAAATTGTTTCAATGATTGTCACTAATTTTTTATTTCAAGTTCAATTATAATTACTTTTTTACTGTTTAGCCTTTTCCAGTGCCATAATAAAGATAGATTATAAAATAAAAACACAAAAAAATATAAATGGTTTTATTGATTACTTACTCCCTATCCTAGAAATAGCAACCTAAAATTAAAAAGTCTATAATTTTTTTGAAAAATAACCGATCCCCAGACCATTTATATCTGAAAAATGCGACAGGCCAGGGCTTTCATTTTTGCGTAATAAATGTATAGAAAACGCGTTCCTAAAGGATACACAGCGCGTTTACTAAGTAGAAAGATGTGTATACTTTTGAATACACAGTGTTCCAGACACTGTGTGACAAAAAGATACACATGGCGCTTAAGGTGATGAGTATATTGATAGCAATTGATTGTAGAACTGACACAAACAAAAGACCATGCGTTTCCAATTTTGAGTTGATTGAATAGTAATCAATCCTTACAATAGTGAATACACGTATTTTTACAAGGAAAGTTGTCTTAAAAATAATCTTTATACCACACTCTGCAACAATAGCCGCAATAATTAAACTCTTGCTCTCCAAAAACCTTTTGTTTTAAAAATTGACTGTCCCACTGTTGGACAAGAGTCTCCCTCAAAAAACATATCTTATTAATTTTTATAAATGTTTAGTAGTTCGGTTAGTTGATACACTTACCACTCAAAAGAGTTATAGTGATAATAGCAGAGCCCCAATCCATAAAGGAACAGTGGGTCCTTCCAGTTATCGGGCTCCAGGGCGTAGAATTTTTGATATGCTGACATTGCTGTGAAAGGGAATGAACAATATTAAAATTGTATTCGTACGGACAAGTGTCGATATTTAAAGAAAAATTAACCTTTAAATAACATTGAACCCTGCGTCTCTGCTCCTGTTTTACATTTGCATTTCTGTTTTATTGTTAAGTATATTTAATACTAAAAACTTTGAAAGATGATATGACCAGAAAGGGGGTGCTGAGATGACGACTAAAGGCTGATTTCACCAACAAAACTAAACGCGATGAACGCATCTACACTGCGTTGAAGAGTTGTCAGTGTCAATGTTCCACAAAAAATATTGACACTGACAGCTCTTAAACGTGGTTTATGTGCTGATCGCGTTCAGATTCATTGGTAAAATCTGCCCTAATAGTTCTCTATACATATAATACAATATGGAAGAAAACCAGTCTTTCGCCGAACCCAAATATATGACTGTGCAGGGGAATGATAATTATGAATGAATAGTAAAAGGTAACATTTCAAAAACCCTATAACAGGGATGGCGAACCTCTATACGTCTTACGTGCCTTTTTTTCAAAATAAATATTTTTATGCATTATTTTTGTTTAATATATAGTCAAAACATAAAATAAATGATGAAAAAAAAAATGTTAATAGTGCGACAAAAAATAATTATCACACACTATTGTTTATATCATAAAACAATAGTGAGCAAAACGTGCCGTTTTCAAATTAATGCAAATTATATGTACGTTAATAGGCAACGAAAGAAGCGACTTCATAATATTTTTAATTCAAGATTTACATGCAGACTTATTAAAAATCAATGTCACGCGAGACTGGTTTCACCCCTTATTGTTTGGTTCACGGATCAGGGTTACAGAATTTAATCGTCATTTCAAAGTATTTTAATGCCGTCTTGGACTTAGCCCATCTGCTCTTTCTATACTTATGTAACGCCCATAAAAAGTGAGCAGCTGACAGAATTTTCTATCGTTTAACGGGGAACCAATTATTTTTTAAAGGTGTATATTGAAGATACGTGTATTAGGTGTAAATAGATAAATCAGCATTAAACAAGGAAGTTTTGATTTTTACTAATCTTACTTCAGCCAAAATCCTGGCGTTCATCGCTTAGTGCTTGTTAATTTCATAATGGTTACCTATGCTGCCATCTATGTTTTTTTTTTCAAGACTAATTATAATTTGTTCGAGTTGAGACCCCATGCCAATACTAACAATACAACTAATAATAAAAAATATATCAAATAATTATCATAAACTTGCTTTCCTCTCACTTTTCGAACTTGTTTTTGAAAAACAATATTAAGAAAATACTATGGAAAATTATCTACAGAAAAAAAGAGGTTAAATACGATGGCTAATTGGAGACAGAACCTCATACACATAAAAAAGACTATTATATAAATCACGAGGGCGACACTGAAAGTTTTTAGAACTGGACACTTGTAAACAATTTAATTTAGAAAAGAAGTTCAAATTTTGAAAATGGAACTCATTGCCATTATGATTGTGTATGTTTTGTGTTCATTTGTCATTTGTTTACGATTTGGCGGCAAATTATATGATCCTGAAACTAAGAGACAGTCTCCTGTCTGGGTGTTTCATTCCGAGGAGTTGCTAACTAAAGTGAAGAGAGGTCGAAGCGTGCGAAAAAGATGGTGGCGTCGTTCTTCGGAAGGACAGGTCATTACGCAACAATTGTTTTAGAGGATCGAAAACAGTTACTGCGGAGTGGTACACTAACAATTGTTTGCCACTTGTCTTGGAAATACTTCGGGCGAAACGACCTCGCAGTAGGATCCTCCGTCACCACGACAACGCCTTGTCGCACACCGCCAAGCAAACAATCGACTATTTGGCTACGTCAGACGTGGAATTACTGGGTCGCCCGCCCTATATCCCCGACAAAATGCCGTCGAAGAGACCCCTAAAGACGAGTGGGCAAAGTGCTTTTCTCAGTGGTTCCATAGGATGCAGCGATGTATTGATGTAAATGGACACTATTTTGAAAAGTTTGTCCAGGTTTTTCATTTTCTAAGAACTATCAGTGTCACCCTCGTAAATCGATCCTATTCAAACCCTTGTGATCGTGACGCGATATAACACAGTTCCAGAGGTTAGATCAACATTCTTCATGTCACTTACAGAATTCAAACATGTTCTTTTTTTTTTAATAGGTTTTATCCATTACTGTACAACCATTTCTCTCTATTTAAGGCACTTACAGCCTTACTTAAAAAATACAGTATAATGTCGTTATAATAATAGAAGGTATCAATCCTTGCTGTATAATGTTGTTGAGGTAGATGCTAAGCTCCAGCCTATTTGTGTGTACAAATGTTCTTGTTCTTTGGTTTATTGCAAATTGCAGTTCTGTATGTAGAAAGAAAAGAAAGAAAAGAACGTTTATTTACGGTAAACATGACGCAGTGATCGAACACAAACACCAAAGAGAACAAATCGGGGGAAAATATGCGTCACATCCACGCAAAACGGCCATCGCTCAGCTTAATGCTACGACCCTATGCGAGACAGAGCCCCAGCGCTGGTTTTCAGCGTTGATCAAAATGCGTTTCGCGACTGTAGGAATGATATATTTACTAAATAATAATCATCAATTTCATACCAGTCGTTTGACTGTATGACTGTTGTCGTTTGCTAGACAAACACAAGTTTGACGTTATGTAAATTATATTCTAATAATCTACACAATTTGTACTGCGATGATTTAGATAGCGCCATCTATTACGTAAGGCGAGAAACACCGCCATAGAGGAATTTTGGAATAACCACGGATTTGCCTTGATTAGCTTATCCTGTAGTTAGAGGAAGAGAATACAAGGACATTTTAATATTAAATTATTCAGCATTAATAGTCAATGACCGTATGATAGCTACATAAAAAAAAAAATGTAAGTATTAGGTCATCAGATGAGGTGGTATGTGTGACGCATAGCGTTGATTTAAATAACTAATATTAATACATATGTATAAAAGAGTGATAACATAAATGGTACGCAAATAAATGAATATAAATTCAAATAGAAATAATTGATGTTGTGAGAAAACGTGAAAACCATAGTTCCAGAAAAACATGTTTTTCGCTGTCTGGGGTTTTCGCATTACACCTACTGCACCCTAATTGCGTAACACATTTTCGTATACGATTACGACTAATCTGTTTGAATTTGACGGTTCAAGAACATTCATTGCGTTCTTTAAATTGTTGAGCAGAGTTTTTATCGAACTTAAGAAGCAATGGATTAGCAATCTGTTTCAAAACGATTCAGATTCCGATTGATTGTGTATTACGCAATTAGGGTGCTGTTTAGAGTTTTATGAAACTTACCATTGCCTATATTTTTTATTCATGAACATGCTCAGATAATAAAGACTCGACTGTACCTACGTGGCGATTTTTCCCTTAGGCTCGAATGTGTCCAGTACAAATGCGAAATCCGTTGTTTCAGCATTAATGACACCACGATTCGACAGCTGACCATACTCCCCATACGTATTGCCCGACCGAAAATTTTTATGAGACACTTGTTTTAAGGGGCAATTACTTTAGGACGGGCCCGTATCTCCGTTGACTGACCAGCGAGTAGACTCCCTGAACACGATACCCGAAAATAAGAAGCCACACTATGTGAGGGAATATTACCAGACAACAGTTATTATCAATACCCACATAACCTGTTACTTTTTTGAGCAAGAACTTGCATAAAAAATAAAGAAAAACACCAAAAATCTTTTCGAAGGAAAAATACATAAAATAAATACAAAAAACCTTTTCTCACATTCATTAACTTTTTTTCTTTTCTTTTCTTCATACTTTGAACAATCCCTATTCAGCATGTCGCAACGGGAGGAGGTAAACCTTACAAAATACTACGTTACGACAACTTTGTTCTAGGAAAAGCTACTACTGTTACCAGGGACGTGAAACTGCAAAATTCTGAGAAAAGTTGGAAGAAAACATTAAAGGTAAAAAGCATTAAAGAGTTCAATGGTCAAGGTTACAACGCCACCAACTTCTATTTACTTTTACACATTTCGATACCTTTAGGCTCAAAGGGCGTAACCACCATTTTGGTAAAAATTAGATAATAATGCAGTAATACTTAGTTTTCCGTCCTCTTTCGATCTATATTTAAAATCTCGAAATTCGCAAAAAAGTGGTGTATACAACATACAATTTTTGAATCACTTAACACGATTTTGTATAAATTTGGGCCGTAAGTGAAAATTATTTAATTTCTCGTTACAGCAAACGTCGTAATAGACAAATCAACAAAAAGACTGGGATGTATATCCCGTGATCTATCAAATTTGGTGTGTACGTCTCTAGCCATTTTTGAATTTGGTTCATACTTGACATATACAACCCGAGATTTTATCAAGACTGTTGGTTAAGCCTGACTATTAGATCATAATTATACTTTTACGTCCAATTAGAATATTTTGTAAAAGCAATCAACCCAAGGTTTTATAAATACTGGTGGTTACGACTAACTATTAGATAATAATTTGACTTATACGTCTGATTAGAATATTTCGTAAAAGCAATCAACCCAAGGTTTTGTAAAGATTGGTGGGTAGGTTACGCCTAACTACAATTTGACTTGTACGTCCGATTATAATATTTTTAACAAAAGCATCTTTTACTTTGCATTTAAAGTTTTAAACTATTATACGACTAAATCAGCCTTGTGATAAGGTAAAATATCGTTATCATAACTTTCTACATCGGGTGACAGGCGGGTTGGGGTAGGTAATTATTAACGAAAGGCACACAGACGAGTGCGATGCAGATTTTTACGTAATTTGTGGTAAAGTAAGTCGGTGTATGTATTTAGAAAATGGATTCTGATACACAAAATAAGCTCAACTCCTCGTTGAGGCGCCACAATCAGGTGGATTCACTGATAGAACGCCGTCGGAGGAAGATGTAAATACTGGTCATTCTGGAGGCTCACTCGTTAGTACAAGTTCACAGTTATAAAAAGTACTACAACCGGGACTTAACTTTTTATGTTTTATTTTTATATCGAATGACATGACCCTTAAATCGACAGATTTTTCGTGTGTGGATGTATGCTTTCACGATGACTGTAATCTTGCTCGTAATCGTAAGATTTCTACGTTTCCCGCACGCCACCACGCACAATGGGAAGAGTAATGTTTTCTGACAAATTCTGATTTATTTTTCGTAGTATAGTCTTCCGACGGCCAGTTGAACGATTTACTCCAGCATGTTTTGAGGAAAAAGTGCCGTTCGGCGGTGTATCTTTTATAATTTGGGCCAAAATCTCTTCAGAGTCGCATGGAGTTATGGGCTGATAGAAAATGGTACGCTAACCAGTGCAAGATATGTGAAAGAAATTCTTAATGAGCATGTCGGCAAATTGTAAATCAGTATTTTCAGGACGTTGGCATCAATTGAATGGGCTGGCCCGTGAGAAGCTTAGACTGGAATCCAATAAAACACGCTTGGGAGGTAGGTAAGACATCGAAACCCTGCCTCAGCTACACTTCAAGACCTTAAACATGCGTTCCTAGTGGAAGAATGGACCAATTTTCCGCAACATAGCATAGGAAACTTAATAAACAGCATGCCCAATCGCCTGGCAGCTACGATAAGAGCCCGCTAAGGCCATTTTTTCAACGTAAACCAAGATTTGGTGTTGTTTTAGTAACTGGTAAATTATTTAAAACATACAGTTTCATTCATGGCGCTAGCTCTATTATTTAAGAGTAATTTTAGTTAAGCGTACTGACCCGTATTCTTTGTCCACGAGTGTAACAAGCGAAATTACCTGCTCGGCAAAATTCTCGTTGGTATGAAATATTCCAACCGTCACTCACACCGCATATTAGACATTAATGTTTCTGTTACGTCGTTTGTGATGAAGATGACTGTGACTTAAATCACAAATTATTAGTTGATATACCTAGTATGAATTGCCATTACAACCTTAGTCATTTGTCCAGGAACTTTTTTTATTAGTGTAACCGACCGATGTTTATTTTTAGGGCGTATGTGAACCCAATTTTTTTTAATTCATTACATTTACTTAAATTATTATTTTACGATGTTCTTTGTCTCAAAATTCTAACACCTTTGTGTTTTTAATTTATTTAAATAGATAAAAGAACAGAAAAGTTACGTTAGAAAACTTTTATTTTTTTCGTTTTATTGCTTGCTCTACTGAAAAGTCGTGTTTTGGTGGATACGCCCTTTGCAAACTGCGTCAGTACGATACTACTATCCTACGCCATTTTTCTTTCTACTCGTATTTCAGACGTTCTTTAACGTGATGCAATTTAATTATCCTACTACTATTTTAAACGCGAAAGTTTGTGAATATCGATGGATGTTTGTTACTCTTTCACGCAAAAACTACAGAACGGATTTGGATAAAATTTGGCAGTCATATAATTTATAACCTGGATTAACACATAGAGTAGATACTTTTTATCCCGATACTCCCACGGGATCTAGATTTATGCTGGTGAAACCGCGGGGAGCAGCTAGTGTATTATAAATGGGTATTTTGGAAACTTAAATGTCTAAAGAATTTTGATTTTCAGCTTAGAAATGGAACATTATCCAAGATGAAGATGGCACTGGAGAGCTTACCGTATGTGCCCTCCAGTTCCATCTTCACAGCAATCGCAGGGGATTTGCTTCCATTCATTGAAGAATTCCAGAGCTCCAAAGTTTTTCGTCAGCAGACATCATGACATACTAAGGGTGAAACAAAAGATGCGGCATTACCTTTCTATAAAACCGACTGTTGTTTGTAAAGTTCTAAATATAAGCACTAATGAGCATACGAGAGGAGGGTGGTGGGTCCATTATAGTGCTTCCTAATAGACATTTTTTGTAGCCGTTAAGTCGCCGTATGTCAACGTCTGTCTCGCATTTAATAGTAATGAACTCTGTCTATTACTGTTCTGGCAGCCTATGAAGTCTTACCGCTGTTCAAAGACGTCTAACGCCAGACTTTTCATGACTTGAGCTGTGCACTAACGAAAAATTATTGGGTAAACAAAAAGTGGTACTCTATATTTTACTGTTGAGAAAATAGGAATAGGGTATTTTTTACGTTTAGTCGTGTGACAAACATGCAACAACGCCTAATCTCTAATTTCACCGGGCGAATGTTGGGACTATTCAATTAGGTAGAATTTAGATGAATCATGGTCAAATAAGCCAGACCTATGTACTTATTTAAATTAAATGAATATCATACGGCCTCTAGTAACCCCTTTCAAGAAGTGTATTAAATTCTTAAACACTTCATAGGAAAGCGGATTAACCTGAATTCAAACAAAATATTGTACAATTTGTTATGTAAGACGTAGTATTCTTAGATGATTACTCCTTTTCCAACTTGCAAAACTGTTGGTGTGATCAAAATCCAGCCATAAAAGCCGTAGTCAGTAGCTGGTATTCAAAATTTTATAACAAGATCATTCAGCAGAAAACCAAAATAGGTGTAGCGCTACACGATTATTTTGACACGCGGCCATCGATAACTACTAAAGATCTTCTTTCTTTAATGATTCCATGCACGTGGCCGAAACCGGAACTTACGCTTCCATCTTGGTTTTTTAATACATTTCAAGTGACAGTAGCACAAATGTTATCAGCGACCCCTGTCAACTTTTTTCGAGTGCCAAAGATGATTGTATCAGTGTACTTCTTTATCTATGTTGGATACTTCACTTGATATAGTAAGAAAGTCTGACACAAAAATGGAAACCCCACAAAAAGCACAATGCGTAATTCAAAGTGACATCAGTTGCACCCTGCATCATTTGACTGAAAAAATCGTCTAGTAAGCAATAACATTTTTCAAAATTAAATCTTTTGTGATTACGATATTTATACTCAGTTTGGTTGTAGATGCAGATACGCATTTATCAAGCAGAATAGGCAGAAACACATAGCAATTATTTGTATTTTAATACAGTGCATTCAAATCTACAAGCAAGAAATATGGGAGTGAAGCCAAACAAAGCAGCATAATTATGTTTTTATTCTCCTCTGGCATCCAGCACAACTCGCTGGTATGTGTGGAAGACAGTGGTAAAAAATGCATGAAACTACATTGTTTTAAGGGAAATATTCAACTTATCCTCTAAAAACATATTGACTAGATAAGAAAAAAACGTAGGTACATTAATACGATATACGATTAGAAGAAAAATTTCGCTTTTAAAAATTAATAAACCCCTAAAAAACTTTTTGGGCTTCTAATGATGCAAAAATCTCTTTTTAACTTTCTGGCCTTTTCTTAAAGTCGAGCGAGCGGGCCGCGGTAGCGGCCAGTGAGCGCTACTTGTTTATTTATTATTTTTAGGACCCCAAAATATGAATTATTTGAGGTTCACAAAATGCTTTCATTTATAGTGTTCAATAAAAAAATTTGGAAAACAAAATGGGAACTGTTTGAGGTTTACACAAAGAGGAGCAATCATATTAGTGTCCAATAATATTTGTAGAAAAGCAAAATAGGAATTATTGGAGGTTCAATTAAATACATTTTTTTTAAATACCTAAAATTATTTTGCAATTGATAAAATAACGTCTTAAAATATTGGGAAATGGCGATTAAAAATCACTGCAGAATTTAGTTATTATAATTGTGTTAAATAATAAGTTACATCTTTTAATTTAATCATTGATAGCTGTAATAAGGGCCGGTGCAGGTCTGGTAAAGAGCAGCGTGGTTTTTTTGCTATCAACATTGCGCTATTCGAAATAAACTCGAAAATACCTTACTTTACTGCGAGCCTCTGTAGGTACGCTGGCTGTTATGGCAGACTAATCTTTATTCATTTTCGCTCTTATGTCAACTAGCGCGAAATTGTTTTTTTTTTTGGGAGCGGAAACCCTGCTACTCTGTGCTTTGCCAGGTCTGCGACAGCCTCATTTTAAATTATTAAGCAACCTCCATAAATATGAAAGCAGGTGTTTCCCAATTTGATATGTTTTTTTTATAACAAATTGTGGGAATATAGCATTATCAAATTATAACTAAACACACCGCTATTCTTAGTCGGTTTTGGAGCAAAGCAGTTTCATATAAATGCAACTACACTGTTTTGAGACTGTAGAGGGATTGCTCTCAAAACCACTGCTCTCAAAACGGTGAAGGAAAACATCGTGAGGAAACCGGCATGTCTTAGAACCAAATATTCGAAGACATTTGACATCTACCAATTCGCACTGGGCCCGCGTTGTGGATTACGGCCCACTCCCTCTCACAGAGAGGAGGCCTGTGTCCCAGCAGTGGGAACATAATAGGCTGATTATGCTACTACAATATGATACACCATTTTCTCAAGTAGGTATGGTTGTTTGAAAATATCTAACCTTTAGCATAGTCCTCAAGCAGCAGATGAAAATGTCCGAGTTTGCAGAAAGTTTTAGGGTCTATGCATATTTCTCTCCTGGCTCCTGGTGAACACGCCCTTTCTTCTTCCTGGCAATAAAATAATTGTTTAGTATCTAGGTAATAAACCCCTTACATGATGTTACATTGTTAGATGTGTTCTATCACATGGGACTTGCCAACTGTTCAGGGAAAAGTTATGTATGAATCTCAGTTCAACAAAAAAACGACCGGAGAAATATAAACATTTTACTAATAAAGGTCAAAGGTAAAAATTTGGTAGATTTTGTATTATTTATTTGCCAAAAATCTAAAACCCAACATTCTATGGGCAAAGATGGATTTGCATGTTCTTTTATAGAATCACAATCTTATTACTAATAAGCTATAAGATAAATTAACATAAGTGATAACTAATCGGTGCTAACTATGTTACATAATACATAATTAGTAGTGATACGTAAATATAAAATTGAAAATATTATCATGTAATATAAAGTTTGTTTAATTTGTAAACATAATATCTTCAAAAAATATGTCTTAAGAAAATATTATAATATTTACAAATTAAACAAACTTTCTAATAAATATAATATCTGTAAGTATTAATATTTCAATTTCCAAGATAACATTCACAATTTTATGTTGGATAAAGGTTTGTAGACCAATAGTAGTAGTTTTAAAGATTCCCCTCTCCTACATCCCACTTTGCTGTGCCGAATGTGGCCCATAATGATCTCATTATATTTTAAGTTACCATCTAAGTGCACATTATCAAATGCAATAAATGATTGAGTATTGAGAACATGCTGACAATTACGAGAATCTATAAAAAAAAAAAAAAATGCAGTGAAAAAGATATGAAAGTATAACAGCAGGGACATAGGGAGGTGGCAGGGATGTAGATGTGCAACCAGTCACCACAGATTCATAACGTGACTCTGAACTCCCCTGTGTTGAAATTTTTCGTCGGTTATTTCTGTGTGTTGGTTTAATCAGCGCTTACATAAATTTTCACCATGTAGGTCACTTTTTATGAAACAGTCCTTATTTTGTTATTACTAGCGTTTTTTATTTATTTTTTATTCTAGAATCATGTGCAGAATTCATGGATACAGTTTTCGTTTGTCTAATGGGGACTGGGCTGGACACGTTTGCTGCATGTCGAACAAATCATATGCCAAATCTACCACCATGTGGGTCCCCGCAAAACATCCGGCTTAATCAAGGCAGTGGGACGAGCTTGTCACCCACAGACAGGACTGGTCTACACTAGCTCAAGACAGAGAAGAAAGGGAAGCCTTTGCCCTGTAGTGAGACAACATAAGCTAAAAATAAAATAAATAATTGTCTGTCTGTCTGTCTGTTTGTTCCGGCTAATCTCCGAAATGGCTAGACCGATTCTGCTAATTTTATGAGTAACTAAGGCTACTTTTAAAGAATATGGGTTCCACGAAAATAAATTAAAATTAAAAAGAGAATAAAGATTCTTCCTTTTCAATGGAGGAGTGGTACACCTTGTTTAAGCAACACATTATTGTAATATCCACACAAAGTTACAGCACAGCTAGTTATTAATATGAAGCAGTATTTTCCCTGTGTGCTTAGTTAGTTATTTGTATATATGACAACAAATGTATATGCCAAGAAGGTTGGCAAAACTTTTCAAATACAATCTAATAAGTCTTGATCTATAAGTTTTTGTTAGAACAACACATTTCCGTAGAAAGTGTTTGAATAACACCTAACTTACTAACTTTATTAAGTTTGAATAACACCTAACTTACTAACTTTATTAAGGCAGGGGTGACCTACAGTAGACCTGCATTTCCTCAGTAATGTTTAAGTCTCATGCAAGCAATGCTGTTAAGCCTATTCCCATGAATTGGGCAAAAACCAGATTCAAGCTGCTAATGACAAATTAATTCCTGAAAAACCCTAGAAACACTTTGCCCAACCAGGGATTCAAACCCAGCACCTCATGTTCAGCAGTAGTGATTGCACCCACTAGACGTAAGTCATTAACTTTGAGTACACACTGGACACTTCCCGCTGTCTCATTAGCCATCACTAGCTTCAACTTTCTGACTAGTTGACCAACTTTTAGACAATTAGAAAGTGCCGAAATGGTTTAATTGAAATAAATGCCTTTTGTTTGAGTAATCAATATTCCAGGGTAACTTCAATAATGTAGTACCTTGACTTGAACCAGCATTCCTTCAAGATACTTGACAGCTTTGAGTACAAGTGCCCGAGTTCTGCCATGTTCAGTACCACGCAACTTCAGGAAACCAAACTGCCGGCTGAAATCAAGTAATTGTTTCGTTACAATTTTTTTCATTCATCACTGATGAGATGTTGAAAAGGGTTTGCATTAATATTAAACATTAGCACTAGGAAAATATGTTTCACTGGATATTAAACTAAAACTTACAAGAACTACTTCTCATTTTACTTTGGTGTCACTCACTTGTGTGTAGTTTGAACTAGTTTGCTACACAGAATGGAGTGACACCAAAGTAAAACTTAGGTACTGAGAAACAAGTCGTCGTTGACTATTTGTTTTTCTTTCCTTTTCACAAGTTTTCAACACGTTGAGCACGAATAAAGTAACATTTTTATCAGTTGTGGAACGAGCAGCCAGCACACAAAATTAATTCAGATTAATGCCAAAAACCGTAAATGTTGTTCTAATATTTATAGTTACGTACCTGTCAAGTTCTGACAAAACTTGCAACTCCTGAGAGGTTAGATGCAACTCTTCTTTTTCATCCATTTTATCAAGAAAATGAGCCGGAATCTGAAGAAACGTTACAGCTTTAAAGTGTTTATCATATTTTAGTAGTACGATTTACAGTATTTAGAAATATTATCACGCAAACAAGGCGCGGTTACATACGAACTAGTGACGTGAAATAACAGAATCTGTTTTTCTGTTTCTGTCCATTATTTGATTCGATGACAGAAATATCGATGCATCGTTTTAACATTTAAAAATAACAAAAATAAAACATAAATAAAGATCAATAGAATTTTCCCACTAGTTTATAAGCATTTATAAGTGAAATAATAAGTGTACGCAGTCGCTAACAGACATAAATAATTTGATTAAAAACATATTTCTTCGGGTATGTAACAAATGCCAATATGTTCGTATATGCTAGTTCTGTCGTAATGATAACATCTTATCAATAAGATATACAATGCAAGCAATGCTTTAGTACATGAAAGAGGGGGGTGGGGGAAATTCGATAAAAATCGTATTCCTTAAGTCAAATTAAACCTTGCTACAATACGAATGCTTATCTAGTTAAATGATACAGTTTGAATAAGAAAACATAATGTAACAACATCACGCCTTGTTTCCCCAAAGGGTTGGGCACTTACAGTACACCCACAATTAAGTTTCTAAAATGTTGACTATTGATGTTTTTATTACTTTGTATGGAAGAATCTTAACTCACGGTCCAATTACCTCAAACTCGGTATTGATACTTTGGCAGAAAATAAACCCTAACAATTTTTTGGATTTTTCGAAAATAGACCCACAATGGAGAATACTTAAGTTTTTAGGGAAGGATTTTACTGCGTTTCGGGATTTATTCAAAAGTAATACCTACACATGAAATGAGGAAATAGATCATTTTCGGAGTGAAAAGTGTGGGTTAGGTTAGATGATGTTTTCTTTGACCACTTAAAAATATAATTAATAAAGTTATCTTAATCATACATTTTCCAAAAAGTGCTAGAAGGATGGCGTGTTAAATTTTGTAGGATAACATACGAAATCCACGCGAACGAAGCCGCAAGCGAAGTGCTAAATAAACAATGGTTAAAAATGTATTGCGACTCAAGGTGCATTAAATGTATCTTGCACGACGCCCTCGAGATTATGGAAGTACTTTGTGTATCGATTAAATCTCACTCAACGCCCTTCCCTACGTGATATCATAAACAATAGAGACACGAGACAAGTCAAACCCATAGACAAATCCAGTAGTTTTTTTTTTGGTTGGCCCTAGACCCTTCTTCCAAATCTTCATCATCATCAATCATAATTATAAATTGGCATAAAGTAATTTAATCGAACATTCCACCGAGGATGATCCATATTATTATTTGAAGCTCAGCCTAGCAAAAGTGCAAAATCATTTCTAAAATACTCCGAATTTTAATTGAATAGTAAACTAAACAGTTTTGCTCTATCTTAGTAAACTCCACAGCTGCACTACGATCCACTCTAGTACTTTAGTTAGTTTAGTTACTTTACTAGTACTGTCATGGCGCGCAGTTGATAAATTTCGTCATTTTGCGAGCGTAGTGTTTTCGACTCGAAAGCAAAAAAAAACCACGAAATTATTAAATATTTATTAATTTTTATTAGACTATAAAGCAAATATTCAAAATGAGTTACAGGGATACGGTGAGTAATATTTTTAATTACGTCGCAATTATGAGATTTTTTAGCATTTTTTTTTCAGCACAGTAATTATATCTTGTCTGAGAACTTACTTTACTTAGAAATTAATAAGCAATTTTTTCATGGTGACCAAAATAGATTTCAACATATTTACCCAGATCTATTTTTACCCTTTAGTCACTGATCTCAAGGTTGCTGTGGTCTATACATACTTGAAGAAGGGATATCAATTTTCCTATTGTTCTTTTATGACGTCGATTTAATCTGATAAACCATCCTTCAATTTTTTTTTGTTTATTATTTTTTATCTTTCTTGTTGAAAGTGAAAGTAAAGTTGTCAAATTAATTTTTCCACAGCTTTTATACCCCCGGTATTCCCGACGCCAAGTTACATATTGCGATGTATGTACTACACTATCTATGTTCAAAACTTTCTGAATACAGTATTTTTCAAAAAAAAAAAAAAATACAAACAGAATATAATAATTGTTTGAAATGATTCTGCTGTGAGTGTGAAAACTGTTTTCAAAGTTCTTACAACAAGAAAAAAAACAAATATCTGTGTTCAGATTATTTTGTGAAACATAATACGACTAGCTGAGTTACCTCTTACCACAATTTTTTAAAATAAAATTTTAAGATTACTTTTGCTTTTTGATCTTTCTATCAGATATTCTATTTGAAAGAAAAGAAAAACTTACATACTTAATATTTTTAGAATTTATATAATTAATAGTTTTACGTAAGTACCTAGTTACTAAATTATTTTCTGTAATAATTTGTATTATGTATTAATATTTTTCAATTAAAGTTTTTAATTATGGTAAATTTGTTATTTTCCGCAGTTTAGTGCACTTTACCTTTATAAGTAGAGAGTTGCTTTTTTATATAATTTTAATTAACTAAATTAAGGATACATATTTGGTTCATAACATTGAAAAATATTAAATAAAATAAAACATTGTACAGTGATATGAAGGCAAAAACAAAAATTATTATGAAAGTTATTACAAAAGTAGGTTAATTCTATTGTATTATAAAGATACAAGGTTGAAAACTTGAACATACTTTGATAAATCTATTAAAACATTCAAAAACATGAATTTAGCAGTGGTATTTTATTGCTGTTTTTTTTTGCTATAAATATACATCTAACACACATCACATTAAGCTTATGTAACATGTTTACACTATCTTCACAATGCTGAATTAATATAAATAATATTTGTAAAAACATAATAATAATATAATGTTATGTTATCTACAGTACTCACTATTCCCAAGAACTCATTCATACTGTGCTGCTAAAGAGCAACGTGTAGGATCCTACATAAGGACCCTAATGGTATTTATCATCGGCCCATGTTTGTGTGACCCATGCATAAACCACACAGTTGACTGTGCTTGTTTTTATCCAACTACACAGACAATATGGTAAAGGTTCTGAAATTTCAATGAAATCGTCATTTGGTTTTAAAATTTTCTTGGGTAACATTGGAGAAGAGAATTTATGCATTTATTCAATGTTGCATTACTAATGGCCCAAGTGTTGCCAAGTCTAATTTAGTTCATTAATATATCTACAGGATGATACAATTTCTTCAAAATAATTCCTTAATTTCATTGGAGTTGTGTAGGGGTGTGTAGAATCAGGATTGCACGCTTTTATTGTATGGTCACAGATATAATTACAATCATAATTTATTAGTTGTTGAATCTTAACTTCTTCCTGCAATTTTAATAAATTTAATTGCAATTGCATCAACGGATATTGCAGCAAAATCGTACGAAGCGTTATTTAGTTGCCGCTCTAAAGTGTATAAATGATGCATGCGCGCTTGCATCCTTATCTCACTTTGACACTAAATGGTAATTATTGCAGTTGTATAACATAAAATAACATTATTTGCATTGAAATTACGTTGTTACTAATGTGTGTTTACTGTGCATTATCTGTTCAAGAATCTATGTTCAAACTAACTTTTCGTGCTCTTAGTCATTAACATACTGTTTGAAGATTTTGTCAAATATGGGTCAGAATTTGTGTAAATGTATAACGCATTCTTTTCATACGCAGAGTTTCGGCTCATCGCCGTCAACCGTGCTGAGTTCACTATCGTCGTTCCGCTCTCGCCCGTTCGCGGATAACTCATACAATCCCACTCCGGATCTAAATGAAGTCTATCCGGGCCTGTATGTCGGAGATGCGTAAGTATTAATATCTTCCTGCCTCTTGCATGGCTTACAGACCGGATGGTATCGTGATGATACTCTGAACATTTGGCTACCTTGTACTGTAAACTTATTATAAGATCTAGTATGCGCCGTAAATACAATCATTATTCATTTGTTAATTTAGAGTTGCTGCAAAGGACAAGGCATTCTTAAGGCGTATGGGCATAAACTATGTGCTTAATACTGCTGAAGGCAAGTGTTACACCCAGGTGGACACAGGCCACCTCTATTATCGTGACTATCCCGGACTGCGCTACAAAGGTTTTCAGCTCATGGACTTGCCCTCAACGGATATTTCAAGATATTTCAATATAGCTGCTAACTTCATCGACGAAGCAATTTCAAGTGGAGGTATGTGTTCAGTGCCACATTTAATTTATTTTTTATGGGGAGAAATTTGTTGACCAAATAAATATTTATTTTCAGGACGTGTCTTGGTTCACTGCTTTATGGGTGTGTCTCGGTCTGCCACATGTGCTCTAGCGTTTCTCATGATTAAACGTGGCATGTCTTTGGCCGAAGCGTTGGGAACCGTCCGTTGTCGCCGCGATATTCACCCCAACGAGGGCTTCATCCGTCAGCTGCAGCAGCTGGACAGGGAGCTGCGCCTCAATCGGATCCGCTGACCCTACCGAAACAGTTCTCTTCAGTCACTCTTCAATTTTTCATTAGACGACTCAGATAGACGACGGGTACGCAGTCTCGATCGAAGTTACCTCTATCGTTATTAGAAGACGATCGAGGTATTTAAAATATTTTCACTGTGTGTGACCATTTGTATTTTACTGCTACGTAATAAGATTAAAATGAACACATACCTACCTACGACACTGCTACTTCCCCAAGGCCGGATCCAATTTCGTTATAGTGGAGAACTGAAGAAAACACAGCTCTCGTGACATTTACAACATTTACTTTAGAGTAACTTTTATAATATAGTACATACATTTATAAATCGGTATTTTTTGGCCTAGCGTATATATTGAGAACTGTCTCCAAAATTTTTAATCTAGCGAACAATGGTTTTGTTAGTGAGATTGACTATAATATCTTAGAAAGTCTAATTGTTAACGTATTATATAACTTTTTAAAACTAATTATTTATAGGGTCTGAAATTTAAAGTCTTATCTTTTATATATGTACTGTACATATTTTGACTGTTATTTGATCATACTTACGGAAAATTAAATTAATAATAATACATATAAATATCTAAAGTAAAACATGGAAATAATTAATGTTAAAAGTTAATAGAAGTTCAGCTCACTTGAGTAATAAGTTACCTATAAGAAAAATTATGAGGATAATCAAATTATTTAAAAAGCTTTATTGAATCCAAAGAACCTACACTACATGTTATTTTTTAACAATTTACTGTGATTTCATGGCCATATTTTTTTGATACAATGATATTTCACACAGAGTTCTGTATTTTTAAATATTTAATGAAACTGTATAATCCGGGTTATATTCTCTTGTGCCATTTTGTTTTGTACTGAAAGATGTATTTATGGCTGTTATTTTTGTAGAGAGACGGAGAAATAATTTTTATCTCTTTTAGTGTAGATTAAGAATATGTCCAGTTTATAAGATGTTGAAGCTTCTATATAGCAAGTAACTATTGGTATCTGACTATAGTACAATTGCCTAGCCTTATGGTCATGAGATGACTTCGTCGTATGCAATAATGTCTGTACTCCCGAGAGTACTTATATTTTTATTAATGTTAAGTTTTTCTTCAAGACTGGCAATTACGGCACTTGAGTGATGGCTTACTGATAGAAGAGGTATTTAGCTTAACATGTTTGTCATTGCCTCGTGGGCAGATGTTACACACTGTGAGCACTCATTGTTCGAGGACTCGCGCTAGATGCCAACACACGTGACATTTGGCTGCACATATGTGTCACTATTTTATTCTATTCTTAATCATACCTTCCATCACATAGTGCAATAAATCAGAAGACCTATTTTTGTAACACTTAACATTTTATTTATTTTAGATCTAATATTACCTAGATACTAATTAGCACAGCTAAGCTAACAACTTATTTCCAATTGCAATGGTTACTTAGGAAAATCGTGGTTGGATCGTGACTGATGATGAACTAGTCGACGTTTATGAGTGCAATATTTAGATGTAAAGAGCACCAAAGGAAGCAATCATTGTGATATTGAATGTGAAGGAATAAATATTGTGTTTAGAAAGAGAAATAATTGTAGTTGGTGAACATAGTACCTACTTACCTACAGATGATACTTATATTTTTTAAGCAATATAATAAGCTAAGCTGTAAATTATCGACTTAAATTACGATGGCTAATTCCGAAGCCTTGCTAGGTAGTTATAAAATGATAGATGAGGCATGTTATCCTAATATACATTGTACTGTTAATTAAATAATTATTTGTTACGTTATTAACACTTAAAAAAGTGCATGTATTATAAAATTATTTACGAATATGTACCTACCTGTTAAATACAATATAACAGTTTAACATATTATTAATTAAAGGAATATTAGGCTGTCGATTGCATTAATAACATAATTAATTTATTAAATTGTAAAATGAATATACAAAGTACCTATTTATCAAAAATAAAGTTATTTATTTAAAGCTATTCTTTTATATGTTTCACAGTCGAAAATATTTCTACATTCCTACTACATAATTAAGGTTGTCAGCCAACAATTTAACTGCATAAATAGGTGATAGACGGTAAAGTTTAATTTAATTTTCCGGCCTGTCGACAAGAAATAAGCCTTTAGATGACAACTGCTAAAATAGCAAATTATTTAATTTCCAATAGTCGAGTTTTATCTAATCTATATTTATTTATAAAATAAAGTCGTGTTAGTTACAACTTACACTATTTATACCTAGCTCAAGTGCTGAACCGATTTGGCTGTAAATTGGTGGGGAGGTAGCTTAGAACCAGCACCCTAATTGCGTAATACACAATCAATCGGAATCTGAATCGTTTTGAAACAGATTGCTAATCCATTGCTTCTTAAGTTCGATAAAAATTCTGCTTAACAATATATAGTACGCAATGAATGTTTTTGAACCGTCAAAATCAAACAGATTAGTCGTAATCGTTTACGAAAATGATCTGAAACGAAGAAATCCTGAAAATGAGATGAATGAGGAAATACATAATCAGGCTTTGCTCTGGATCGAAAACATCTAATGAATGTGCGGTAGTTTATTAGTCAGGTTAGGAATGCCAGCGCCAAATCGTGAAATGAATGACGCATTTAATCGAGAATTGGAACGGGAACGTGAATATGATCATCATGAATTAGATTTAGCAGTTCAACCGAATGTACGCCTGTTGAATCCCCAACAAAAGGAAGTTTTTGATACATTAATGAAGGCAATTGATGATGGAAGTGGTGGTTTATATTTCCTGGATGCCCCTGGTGGACTGGTAAGAAATTCTTCATGTCAGCAGTTTTAGCCACTGTTTGTGCGAGATCCAACATTGCGATTGCAGTTGCTTCTTTTGGAATAGCAGACATATTGTTAGAAGGATGCCATACGGCTCATTCAGTATTAAAATTACCGTTTAATCTTCAAACTATTGAAGAACCAACATGTAATATTGCAAAACACTCCGCAATGGCCAAAATTTTAAATGCACAATGGCGCATAAACGTGCATTGGAAGAACTTAACTGAACATTGAAAGATCTACGCAATGACTTGAGATGTTTTGGAGGCGCAATGATTTTACTGTCTGGCGATTTTCGTCAAACACTGCCGCAGGTTAACGTTTGCGGGGTCAGATAGTACCTATTTAATAAAATAATGGATCTCTTCTTGATCCCAATGTTGCCTGTTGGAAAGCGATAGATGAGTTGTGGCTCTCGGAAGGTAGGTATACCTACAATGTGGCGATTTGCCTAACTGATTCGATGCCAAGACATACCCTCGCTTTCGACATACCACGCTCGGGGCGCCAGTCCGGCTATGTCAGGGTCAGTATTTCTACACAGAATGATTGACAACTAATGTAAAAAAAAACTACATAAAGAACACGGAAACAAAATCTACCTAGTTACAGATACAATTAAATGCTAAAATCACCTACGAGCTATCGTGTGTCCGTTTCGCAAATCATTTTTTGTTTTGTTTATAAGTAGGTGATTTTATCACCTACTTATACCTATTATTACCTACTTTATCGAAAAAAATATAATTAAATATGGTTCCATAACTTTATAGTTCCTACTATCACCATACCTATAAACACATAGATACTGACCTATCTCAACATTCTCAACAACGGATCATGCTGTTTATACGTACGGATCATCTACGTGTTTGGGTAGGTAAAAATGACTAAAATAGAAATTCATAACAGCGCCATGTGAATGAATTTAAAACTAAGCAAGAGTATCAAGGTCATGAAGCTCATTCCTATTACATATTTCTAATCATCAATTTAGCGTACGTTAAAAAAACCCCTTGCGATAAACGACAGGGGTAGGGTAAATTTCCGGAAGGCCGCGTTACTCGAAGTAAATACATAAATAGTTACCTTGTAATTTATCGTGTAATTCATCTTTCACGGTAAGATGGGGATCTCAATGTGTAGGGTACCTACAAGTCGTACGGCCGGTAGCTCAACCTCGAAGATCAATCGATTCGCTCGCCGACCCATGAACTTTTATAGCCAGTAACTTATGTTTATGAAGGACGGACTCGGCGCAGCGGAGTAAGTGGCGCAATGCACTGTAAGTATTGTAAAGTCTATTATACCCACCAAAAACATTCCGTAAAAAACTAGCCAAGTCTCGTTGGAGCTGGTTGTTTATCTCTAAAAAGTAATGAAATCTAGACAAAGTCGTGCCAAGTCTAAGGTTCCTTACTGAGATTTCTATATTATTATAGTTAATGTAGTGTGACTTGGCCGTTGAACATTCTATGATTAGAAGTCCGTCTGTACTGGAAATATTTTTTTATACTGTTTGTTTCAGGCTCGCCTATACATAAGTATTATTGAAATACGCAGCTTTATCAAGCCTACAATTGACTGGTTATTGAATCAACGTTTTCCAAGTGGCAATTTTCCATCGTCTTGTGTACCCTTCAACGGCCAAGTCACACAACATTAACTATACCTAATAATAAAGAAATCGCACCGAACATCGAACCTTAGACTTGGCAAGTTTTTTACAGAATTTTTTTGGTGGGATTTCACTTCTTTTTGTAGAAACGTGGGCAAAGCAGAAGGGGAGGCATTCGCCCAGCAGTGGGACGCTATAGGCTAGTTTAAATTAGAAGATGTGTCCCACTACGCTGGGTTTTGCAATGACAGTCGATGTTTTTATGTACCAATAGTAGAAGGGGGCATTACCATATCTCTAATACAGCTGAGGGTTCTTCATCAGATACTTCAGACCTTCGATTTTTGACATCAAATGAAGCGACTCACCAAGTTGTTTTTTTTTTTTGTAAAGGTGGTATGTCGATCTCTAATAGTTTGGTTGGGCTCTTGTGTTTTCTAATCAGGGTCACCAGGTACTCCAGATCTTCGATTATGCTAGTTTTTATAGTTTTCCCTTTATGTGGCCATTAAACCCTAACTCTGTACCAAATTTCAGCTGTCTGAGTTTATGGGAAGTACTAGTTCTATTCTGATGATCATGAGTGAGTGAGTGTCATAAATGCGAAACTTTGCTTTCGCTTAACTTCGGACCTAAATGACTTGAAATTTTGGATTTTAAGTATGTGATTATAGCTTACTGGATGACGAAAATTTCTGCGTTCTGGTCTTATCCAGAGGTTCTCAAATAGGGGCCTGAAAATGCGGCGAAATGGTTCCAGTAAAGGATGGTACGGCAGTTTGCTTCGCGCTCGACTTGGCGGGGGCACTGCCGTGATATTATACCTATACATGAAATTAATGAGTTGCATGAGTGCAACTCATTAATTTAGGACCAATTTTGAAGTCATTGTGAGTCTCACCAAATAAACAGAGCAATTTTTTTATTTATGTATTGAAGCTCTATTACTGTTGTCCCATGGTTCATCTGTGAAAAGTCTTTCTGTCCATACTGAGGTGGCAGAACTAACTTTAATTCTAGAATGGAAAAGGTATTCTGATAACAATTATCTATTAACAATGTCCCGAGAATTCAAGAAATTGAGTTTCATTCTGAAATTAAGGTCAGCTGAATCACCACACCCATAAGTACAATGGTCTACAACTCTACATAAATAAAACTTTTTATTTAGGTATAGCGCTGGATATCAGTGAAAACAGTATGTTGGTACCTTAATTTTGTTTAACAGTAGACAGTATTTTAGCGAGAAAAACACTAAACAGTATAATATTACCAGTTTGGTTGGCAACCCTACATAGAGACAGAAAGAAAGTAATTAATATTAGAAGTAAAATAATAGTTTAGTGAACAATGTTTTATTAATTACTACATTAACTTATACTAATACATTGGTTGATTTACAAATAAGGGCGGTTCATTTCTGTTTTCTTGGCCTTCTTGTCTCTAGACCTAGGCCACCATCGGTGCTCTGTTGTTAAGGTTAGAGAAGACAGCTGTTTCCTTGCTATCTCAGGCTTCAAATCTTTGAATACTCTGTAAACTTCTGCTTTATCACTCATTCTTAAAATCGATGTATCAGTAACAGTTTCTTCTGGCAGAGGTCTTGAGTGTTCATAGGGAAATTCTTGGTCTCTATGAAGCGCGACTATTGTTGAACCGTCATCTGTTATAACGATTTTATTGTAACATCTTGTAATTATTTCTCTTGGTCTAAACGCTACTGCACGAATTAAATGAGCCATTTTAATAGAAAATGCTTTGACTTTTTTAATTTTATTATCCACAACATAACCTAAGAAAATTTCCTTTTTGACATTGACAGATGCCAGGTGGTTGCCAGTATTGAGAAATCAACGACAACGTTGATAGGGCTAAAATTAGTGGGGCACCCTAAATCGAAACTTAATATTCGACTAATTTGAATGTCTTCGGCCAAAAACAATAGAGTTAAAGAACGGATTTGTTTTGCATTACCGAGAATATCATCCGAACATTTTTGAAGCTTCGGCTACGATCGATAATCGGACGGAATTCAGCTATTTTTACTCTGTCTTAAAAAAAACATTTGACTTATGACACTTGGTGACAGTTCACTTTGCTATTTTGCTATCGCTAAATACCAAATCTGCGACTGAAATGGTTTTTGATTGTAAAATAAATAGTAATATGTTATGGGTGCCTAAAGAGTAAACAATGGACTTCCCAGCCACACCATCCAATGCTTCGGACAGCAATGAATACCCAAGCACCACGCGATCTCCATTTCATAATACGCCAGACGACAATAAAAGACGCAGGTGCTTTTTGTTGGATTTATGAAAAACAGGAAAAAAACTCATACTATATTGTGATTGTAATACTGGTTGAATTATTTTACGTTTCAGTTCATCAAGATCAATAAAACGCAGGCGCTTTGACGATGAATTGGTGGAATACAGTGGTTTGCCTGGGTCTTCACTCGGGAAAGGGGACAAAAGAATGCGCACACAGTCGTATACGAGCCAAGTCAGTCAAGTGTCGGAGATTCCTCTAGTCGCCGCGCCAACGGCCCCCGCGCTCCCGGCTCCAGAGCGTCGCAGGGCTTCCAAAGTTTCTGCTGGAGGGAGCTTTGGTCGCAAGATTCGCCGTAAAGGCCAACTGAGTCACCTATCGACCAAAGATCTGGGACGTTGGAAGCCTACAGATGATCTTGCATTGATACTAGGTGTGCAACAGGTAAGAATGTGTCTTCATTCATTGTCTCTTGACAATGAATGAATCTCTTGAAAAGTCTCTCGAAATCTTAGTAAATTAAATACCTAATGTAAAAGATATTAAAAACCAAACTCTTTTTAGGGTTTCGTACATAAAGCCTGTTCTCAAGCTCAAAAAGTTCTCTGCTTTCCGTCTGTCTGTCTGTCAGGGGGCTGTATCTCATAAACCAATAGGGCCTACCTATTGGTTGAAATTTTCACAGTGTGTATGTTTATTGCTGCTATAACAACACTAAAATACCAGTTTACATAGCCACCCAAACCTAAAATCCAATATCTTTGTTTTCATATCCTATTAATAATCCTACACCAACCAGCAGGGATAATCCTTGGTTGGTGCCTCATTTTATTAAAAAACCTCTAACTGGGCATTGCAAGTTGGTTCCTCATACACCTTGCAGAGGTCTGGGACCCAGGGTCCTGAGAAATATCCAGAGACATAGTAAAAATAAAATGAACAAGTGAAAGGGAGTGTCCTATTCAAGCAACATGTTTTTTTCGGCGTTTTGTGGCTTGTTGTACGAAACCCTTGCAAGTTTGACTTGCACTTGCCCAGTTTTTATTATTATACTCATTTTAGCTATTCGCAAAATAAATGGTTTTTGTTCAGTTTTATCAGTAAATATGTGGGATGGACACTCAGAAAGTTTTGCAAAAATAATTTTTTTTTTTCGATGTGTTTATTTTTTGTTGGTGCCATTCCATCAAATGGCACCATAAAGCGGCCAGAGACTTATTCTCTTGTGCCTAGGGCAAGCATGTGCCATTGTTTTAGGCGTTTTACGTTTTCTTTATCGTCTAGAAGGTCTTTAGTGAATTCATTTGTGTGTCTGTTCATTCGTTCTTTGTATTTGGAGCTAATGTTGCTGATCTCCTTCTTTACTATTGGGATCTCTAGGTGTTCATGTATCTCTGTGTTTCTTAAACCACCAAAACCAGTGGGCGCTTGAGACTGTTCACAGAGCCAGGTTTTGGAATCTCTGAATAATATCAATGTTGGAGTTACAAGCAGAGCCCCAAAGTTCTATTCCATAAGTCCAGATTGGCTTTATGATCGCTTTATACACTAGCAGTTTGTTGCTGAGTGATAGCTTTGATTGGCGTCCAAGTAACCAATTTAGCGAGTATAATTGCAAGTTAGCTTCTTTGCGCTTGGTTTTGATATGTTTCGCCCATATCAGTCTACTGTCGAGGTGCAAACCAAGATACTTTCCGCTATCACTGTTTGTTAGGACCTTGTCCTCGATGCAGACGCTCGGGCAATCGCCTTTTCGAAGTGTGAAGGTAACATGTACCAATTTGGTCACACTGGGTTTGATTGGCTACTTCTGTAGCCAGGTGTCTATTTTGTTTAGCTGCTCTTGCAGTTTCAGTGAAGCTATATTTGGGTCTTTGTCACTTGCTAGGCAGGCGGTGTTATCTGCATAAGTAGCTGTAACGACATTTTCCGTTTCTGGCAAGTCCACTATATATGGAATATAGCACTGGTCCGAGGACCGATCCTTGAGGCACTGAGGCTTTGATGTTATAGAGCCTTGAATAGTCTTCAACATACTTCACTTGGAATTGTCTTTGATCCATGTATGAGTTTAGTATCATGAAGAATGAGTTTGGTAATTTAGTCTTTAGTTTATAGAGGAGACCTTTGTGCCAGACTCTGTCAAACGCTTGTTGAATGTCCAAGAATACTGTTGAGCAGTACTCTTTTTTCTCCAAAGACTGTATTTTATGGACAATTCGATGCACTTGTTCTACTGGTGAGTGTTTTTCCGGGAATCCAAACTGATGATCAGGAATGATTTTTTTCTCATTAAAAGTATAGGCTTAAGTCTTTTGAGTAAGATCTTTTCAAACACTTTAGATAGTATAGGCATAGGTAGGAGACTTATTGATCTGTATGAGCTGGGGTCTGTTGGTGGTTTCCCTGGCTTTGCAATCATGTAGATTTGTGAGTTTTTCCACAGCTTTGGGTAGTAGTGCATTCTTAGAATTGCAATAAACAGCATAGTTATGAAGACTACTATTTTCTTAGGTAGTTGTTTAATTACTTCTCCAGTTATTAAGTCGAAACCGGGTGCTTTTTTGTTTTCTAGGAACTGAATGGTGCGTTTAAGTTCTTTTCGAGTGACCAGAGCAAGCAGTGGTGAAAGCTGCTGGTCGCTGTTGATCATTACGTCTATTTCATTATCAGAGTTCTCTACGGTTATTTGTAAGGTGTAAATATCTCGCTAAGGTGTTTTGCAAATAGCTCCGCCTTTTCGACTCCACTCCTGGCCCAAGGCTCTGTAGGTTTTTGTCTTATTGGTGGGACTTGACTTTGTGGTATTTTAAAGTTTTTCGTGATTTTCCAAAGTGAGTAGTTGACTTTTATGTGAGTTGAGAGGCCTGACAGTTTGTCTTGAAAAGTTGAGTCGTTTTCGCATATTAGCTCTCCCAATTCTCTAGAAACGCAATGAGAACAAAAACAAACGCTCTACGCGTTTGTTTTTGTTCTCTTTGCGTTGGAGTAACTCTGAATGTGCCTATAACAGGAGTGTGATCCGATACAGAGTTCTATAAGTAAATATTTTTATAAATAAATCTGTTCAAAGTACTCTCCACTAGCCTTTTTACAAAGTTTCTTGCGTCTGAAACACTTTTTCCAGCGAGCCGTAGACACCTTGTGTACAGCCAGCTCAAACGCTAACAGCGCATGTTCGTGAGACTAAAATTGTATCCCTTTGAGCAGTTTTTTTATTTTCTGGAAATAAAAAGAAGTCACACGGTGCTAGGGCTGTAAGGAGGGTGACCCAGGAGTTTGACCGGCGTGCTGTCCAGGAAGTCTCTCGTTTTGAGCGCGGTGTGCGAAGGCGAGTTGTCGAGGTGGAGCAGTAGCCCGCAGAGCCCTGTGTGTGGTCGCTTGTTGCGCACAACAGAGAAAACTTCTGCCAAGCAGAGAGAGCTGGTAGTATACCATTCAGCGTTGATATTTCTTCGGTTCTGTAAAGGAATTGACACCAAGTAACCTGTCTAATTGAAAAAGCTCGCAATCAAAATCTTCCCCCCGCTTCTAGATCGCTTCATTTTGGTAGGCGTTGATTCGTTTTGAAACACGTATTTATAGATCTAAGACTCATAGCCTGTAATGATGTCTTAAACACGCCGCAACGAGCCTGCTTCAAATTTGTTTATCATATCACGGCACCATTCCACCCGGGCTTGCAGCACCCAGCGTGAAACTATCCTCCTCACGCGAAGACGCACATGTAGAATTTCGCGAAGGCTTCCCGTTCTAACCTGCAGTATGTGATGAATCTCTTGATACTTTAGCATTTCACTGCTAGCATGTTTTCTTCCGTAACAGCCGCCGAAGGTCGACCACTTCTTTCTTCATCCCCCAAAGTTAGTCGACCGCGCTTCGTTATACCAACGATACATGGTTGCCTTAGAAGGGCCTTCATATTGAATGCCGTTTGAAGTCTATCCGGTTTCAGGCGACACTTGAAATATTAAAATTATAGCGCGAATGTGTTCCCGGCGTAGATCCAATTTTAATGAGACATGAAATTAGCTCGCAAACAATGTGGAGGGAAAATTTGAAATTGGAACGTACCTATTTGTACTAACTTTCAAAATACACTTTATGCCCAGTCTCTCATTCATAAACTTTTTTTGGCCTGGCCAGGCACTCATAAGTTATTTCATATATTTTCAGACCAATGACTTGCGCATAGTCCACCGAGGCGTGAAGTTCTCCTGCCGCTTTACAGTCAGTGAGCTGCAGTCTCGTTGGTATGCCCTGTTGTACAATGCAGAAATATCACGAGTGGCTATCGCAGCTATGCGTAACTTGCATCCAGACTTGGTGGCATTGGTGCAGCAACAAGCACTCTACTCTAATGCAGAAGAAGAATTACTTGCTACAATTCCAATGGTTCCTGTAAGTTATTACTTCATCATCATCCATAGCCTGACTATACCCACTGCTGCACGCGTAGCATGACCAACAGTTGTCGACGAAAGAATAGACAAAATGACAAATAGACTAGACACAGTGACAGGTTCTTTTTTCATTTGTAATTTTGTCTTTTCTTCTGTCTACAAACTCGTTTGTATGGTGGTCGTGCTACACTTGCAGAGCATAGGCCTCTCTTTGCTTGTGCCAGCCTCCACCAAGTTATTATTTATTTGCTTCAAACTATAACTTGCGCCAACTAACACATACTCAGACTTACACTGTCTTTAATTTTTTACATTAATTTCATGATAATATAATTGATTAGATTTTTGTTGATTAATATATTGTTTCAATGTTTATATATTTTTCCTTATGTTTTGTTATTTAATTGATCTCATGTTGATGTCAATGCACACTTTGAATCATCATCATCATCATCATCAGCCTATAGTAGTCCACTGCTGGACATAGGCCTCCCCTAATGAGCGCCATAGCGCCCTGTCTTCAGCTCGAAATAAATTATGATAATTTATTTTTATTATAATAATTATTATCATTCACACTTTGAATGTTTCATATTATTTGGCTCTATGGTGATTTTTTAACCTTGGATACAGAATAATAATTTCTTTATTTAATCTTGCTTACAGTCATCTCTCCCACCACTGGAAAAGTTTCAAGAGTTGTTGGACCAGAATCCACATGTATTCTATCCATCACGGAATGCAAAGACTTTGTTGGCACATTGGCAGCTCCTGAAACAGTATCATTTATTGCCAAACCAGACTGTACAACCATTGCCAAAAAGTAAGACATTTAATCATTGAAATTAACACATTTTCAGATCAGAGATTTAATATTTGAGTAGATATTGGAACCACATATGTTCCAAATATAAGCTAGGGCTTTTATTCTACAGCAGCATCAACATGTATCTGATAAGTACCATGACACAGAATGGGAAGGTATTCAGTGGCATCTGGTTAGACTGGAACTCAACCCAACATAGTTGAACAGATTATGATGAACAATGACACAGATGATATAATACTACATACAGATACCCAATCCAATACAAAGAAATGACACACTAAGTCTGGCTAATGAGCTGCCTATTTTTCTTCGTCCAAATTTTCAACAGATGGCAGCATCAGCAACTCTCCAATTGCCAGAGGCTGTAGTTTTAAAACGCCATCTAGGATTCGACCTACTTTTAAAACGTTTCGTGCAATCCTTTTTATTTTAAGGTTTTTAGTTCTGGGTTTTATATTTCTATGTAAAATAATAAATAAATAAAAAGTTGGTTCATTTAAATTAGCAACAATAGTGGTTACAGTTATGACAGGAGAAATTGAGTAAAACGCCATCTATTGCAAAGAGCTCTAAACAATATGATTTTTACTGATGATTTTGATGGCTACTTTTATCATTTTATGGGTCCGAATTGAAGTTGAAAGGCTTCATTTATGATTTTTTTGTTTAAAATAAGTGCATTATGAGTGTAAATAGATAAATCAGCATTAAACAAGGAAGTTTTGATTTTTACTTATCTTGCTTCACCAAAATTCTTCCGTATAACGCATTCTAATGATTGTTAATTTCATAATGGTTACCTACGCTGCCATCTATGATTTTTTTCAAGGCAATTATTTTGTGTTCGAGTTGAGACCCCATGCATGTAGCTGATGTAGCTAATAATTTCCCAACTACACAAACTTAAACTGCTATGAAAATTTGTAATATAACATAAACGTAACATCGTACCTGTAACTCCGAGATGCTAGGTAGAAGTATACCTGTACACTCACATTGCGCCTCTATTTCACATCTATGTCTAATATTTTACTGTAATTTTCAAGCCTCATCTGAAGTGATGACATTCTCTGATGCTGAGGAGACAATGAATGACAATGAGTTGCCAGACTACAAGGAAGATGGCACGGATATTGAAATGCAGTTAGCTGACAGGTACATATTTAACTTGGATATTAATACGTTTATTTTTTACTTGGTTTTGCTTACTGCAAAGTGAAGGAATAGTACGTACAGCAACACAATGTACTTTGTTATGAAGAAATGTTATGTGTAATGAAAAGTAGGTGATTCCCGTCGAATATATAATTCGACACGAGTCGGACATCACGCCCATATCATATACCGTTTAACTATGCATTATACGAGGAAATAAAAAAATAAGTATTGAAAATTAATTTATTGATATCAATCTAAATCTATAGTAATTAGTAACGCGTCTAATTAAGTATTAGTTTGATTTTACCTTTTATATAAATGATAAACTGATAAGTACAGATACTAATTTGTAAAACTTTTCTAAAATAATAAAAACTTTGCGTCGGACTGACGACTCGGCGGAAAAAAATAAAAAAAAATAAAGTGAACGTAAAAAGCACTAGTGTGAAAAAGTGGCACTTTTCGCACAATTTGGCTGCTTGGAAAACGATTTTTTCGAGCACATGCATTGTAATAGTACATTGTGATACAAGTGTGTTCTTTTGGTAATTACCCCGAGGCGGTTTTATTCGCGCGAGCCGTAGGCGAGCGCGATAAGGGAGCCGAGTGGGATCAATGCACACGCGTTTCACAAGACGTTTTTCAACACACTTGCGAGGAAAAAAACAGACTCGTATTGTTATTATATCTTTAATTATTTAAACTACAATTCTCAAAATGATACCGACCAGTTTTTGTTGGCATTTTTACAGTTTGTGTTGTGGTTTTGGTAATATTAATAATTTCGTTGTTTTCTTTTTCTTGGGTATATGGGTAAAGCTCAAAATTTTTGCGCAGTCGCACAATGGAAAATACAACGGAAAGTGTCACAAACGAAAATACGTTGCACAACGGATTTTGTAAAGCATAGTGCACATGGATTGTAAAATATATTAGTTTATTAACAGTTACTATTATTATCTCAATAATAATAATTAATTAAGTGTACATCCCTACTTATACTTGGACTTCGAAATAGTGAGAAAAATCAATCCATACCCATAAAAAATGTGTTATAGGTATCAAATGAAAGGGCTCGTTGTGATGGTCTCAAATATTTTTTTATTTTATAATTACGATATACAATTTTGAATTAACAAAAATGAACGAAATAGAATATAGGTAAAAAGTTGGCAAATGCCTGTATCCAAACGCACCACAAGGCGGCACTGGGGTCTTTGGGTGAAATGCCGATTACTACTTCCGGATCCTCCGAGCTCAACTCATTCGTAATGATTAATGTGACTGAAGAAGAAATAGAACGTCTTATCGTAGGACTAAAAACAGATTCTGCAGTAGGCTGGGATAAAATCTCAAACAAATTATTGAAGTATAATAAAAATGCGCTGGTTCCTCCACTCACATACATACATCTTTAATGTATGCCTCGAGAACGGCATCTTTCCCGATCATCTGAAAAATCAATTGTGCGTCCTATACACAAAGGGGGTGATACTAATATCTTGTCTAACTATAGACCAATATCAGTCCTACCCGCTTTGTCAAAGATCTTGGAAAAAGCTATCAATCTGAGGCTAGTAAATTACCTGGAAAAGAATCACTTGCTCTCAGATAAACAGTTTGGCTTCAGAAGGGGGAGATCTACTGAAGGAGCAGTGCATATGTTAACTAACTATATATCAACCAACCTAGATATGGGAAAGAAATGCCTGTCAATCTTCCTCGACATAAGCAAAGCGTTTGACACTATTTCTATTCCTATATTAATAAACAAACTAGATGTATTAGGAATCAGAGGCACGCAACTGAATCTTTTTAAAAGCTATCTCACTGGTCGAAAACAGTGTGTCCGAGTGGGTCAGTACACGAGCAGTGATCATGTAGTCGACTATGGGGTACCACAGGGTAGTATTTTGGGACCTACTCTATTTCTCGTTTACATTAACTACCTCACTAACCTCTATCTACCCCGAGGCGAATTGATCTCATATGCAGACGACACTGCTCTCCTTTTCTCCACCGATACTTGGGATGAGGTATTCAATGCCGCCCAAAAGGGATTCAATGTGGTGAAGAATTGGCTCAGGGCTAATTATCTTAACCTTAAACGTTGAAAAAACGAAATACTTGACGTTTAGTGCTCGTTGTCTCGGTATGTATAATGTCTCGTGGGATATGATGTGATATTAACAAATATCACATCATATCCCCCGAATGCTTGTCTGGCGTGGGATGCTCGTGCAGATTTCTAGAGCGCGTCAACAACATCAGGTACCTGGGAATCATAATTGATAGCAACCTTAGTTTCAGGGAACACATTAAGCAATTAAGTGCTCGCGTACGGAAACTAATCTATGTTTTTAGAAATCTCAGACATGCCGCCGATGCCAAATTACTTAAGCAAGTCTATTTTGCGCTTTGCCAGTCGATAATTACTTACTGCATCTCGTCTTGGGGAGGCGCTCCGAAAACCATCCTCAAAAAAGTAGAAATAGCTCAACGAGCTATTTTAAAAACCATTACTTTTCGGCCCATTCTGTATCCTACATCGCAGCTATATCAATCATGCAAAGTGCTCACCGTTCGTCAACTTTTTATTCTTAGTATAGTCATAAAGCAACACGGTGATCTCATATACGATCCAAACACTCTACATAAACGTAGAAAGCCTGCTGTATGTAAACGTACATATGTTCCCAAAACATCTTATATTAGGAGATTCTTCATTTTCATTGGTCCTTACCTATACGACAAAATCAACAAAACTATTAATATATACCCACTTAATAAGACACAATGTAAAAAGAAAATACAGGACTACTTATTAAAACTTACGTATGATGAAACAGAAGCGATTTTGAACATTCCCAAATAGACAAGCTTACAGCTTACAGGTACTCACATATATTATCTTGAACAGTCATCCCTATTACATCACACTCACATCACACACACACACACACACACACACACACACCAAACTTAAATTTTTCCTTTACATTATGCATACTTTCCACATACATGACAATCTTATAATGTTCACAACCTCAAAGAAGGCTACTACATGTTCTCAATTTATATATGGGGATCAAATGTAATCCGAGATACAGGTTACCACCTAGTGCGGATGCATACAGTCCCAAACTTTGTATATTACAAACTTTAAGCTATTACTCAGTGTACATTGTCTTTAAAAAAAAATGTAATACGTGTTCTTAATTTTGTGAATAAATAATAATAATAATAAAAAAAAAGTAACTGTGATGAAAAATAATTTATGTATCACTCATGAACAGTGGTCTGGCTAACAGGCATGTGGTCGAACTTTCAAAGTTTTTTTTGTCGCCGTTTTGTCTCATGCAGTCTCTGTCACCTGGTGTTTAGATACAGATGGACTTCTGAGAATGACCTTCTAAATTGTATAACGGGCTGGTGTTCGCAACTCCACATCTAAGCGCGGATAGCGTACTAAGAACAACCTAACTTAAGTGTTTGAGTGCCCTTTACCCAACAAAACATAACATCACGCCTGTGTGTGTTCCCCAAAAGGTTAGGCAGGGGTGTACCTTATAGTCGTAGTACACCCACATTTCGCCACTTATGTTTAAGTTCTATGTAATACGGGGCGAGCATTGCCATCAACCGGGGGCATAATTCCTGACTCTAGGCCGCTACTGAGTAATTCTAGATGGAATCGAACCCAGGACCTCATGCTCAGCAGTAGCGCTTGTTACCAATACCTAGACCAATGACGCAGTTCAAAGGGTTATCCTACGTTCAAAACAAAATTTTATTTCAGGATTGACAAAAAGGACATCCGTCTTCTTGAAACGTCACTGTCGCGTTGGCAAGTGTTGGTGCAGTCACTATCAGGCACTTCTGTGGAGCTGGACAAGAACACACTCGCTGTGCTGCGAGGCCGACTTGTCAGATTCCTGATGAGGTCCAGAGAGGTGGGTTATTTACGTTAAACGTTTTTTTTATGCATGCATCTATAGGTGGTGCTCTGGAGAAATTATGGCCCAGGATGCAAAAGTTCATATAAATTGTATACAGGCAATCATTTTTCCGTCACTAACTGAGCTTGGACGGCCCGAACTCAGAAAAGCCCTAATCCCTACATGTGTGGGTAGACCCAAAACTAAGTAAGTGCTGTGTATTGTGAAACTGCACAAAAATACTTCACACAGCAAGGCAGACCTGTTTCTTACCATACTTCATGAGGTACAGACAGGTAAGTTATGTGTTTATTTGTATAACATAAGCAATAGGGATGATGACAATTTTTTTATTTTTACCTCAAAAAAATATTACTTTACAAATAGTGCAAACAATATTATAAAAAGTGAAAAAGCTTAAAAAATTGCCAAGTCATAAACGTTTTAATATAACTGTTAAACAACGACAGGACTAAAGTAGAAGTGACGTCACGACTATGTAACTTCATACTAGCGCCATTACATTGTCCGTACCGCGCGACAAGGACGGCTATAATCCCCTCCTAAAACTTTTAAATCGTGTAGCTTCTTCATATTTCCATCGATTTTAGAGTATATTTTTCGATAATCTCCTTTCACTATGCCTTCTTCGAAATTGCATTATTTGTTCGAACATTTCCAATATTGGCAATGACTATATAACCACTTGACTGCGCATACAGTGCCCCGACGCTCGCTCAATTAAATAAAAACGATTTAACTTAATATGCAATTATAACGAATCAAAATGCCTTCATGCGCGGTGAAGTGGTGTGGAAAACATTCCAAGACATCTAGTTACACAAAAAGGATGCATATCTTTTCATCGGTAATAAAACTAAGAAAATTATTTTCGATTTTAATCAGAATAATGAGCCACCGCAGGGGTCTATTTAAAATGGTGGATGGGTGTTCGAGCACACGATTGAGTCGCGCGGTGATGTCTTTTAGAAAAGTCTCGTTCTTGTATTAGACAATTCTAATGCTTCTATCCCTTTCTTTCCCTTTGTATGTTTATCGTAAAAATTAGAGCAGTTACCTTGAATAGCTGAAAAGCGATATCGAAAATAATAAAATTTAAACGAATACAATTTTTATTCAATTCACATACTGTAAAAAAAATACCTACTTATCTACTTTTAACCGACTTCAAAGAAGGAGGAGGTTCGAGGAGATCGGATTTAAAATCTCTGATTGGGTATAATTTATTCCCGTATATTAATTTTCATCAATTTGAGATAGAATCAACAAATCATTTAATTGAATTAGCAAGATGCAGAATTCAGAAATATGTAGGTACTCTCGTTTATTATTTTTTACAAAGAACAATCAGGACCCTAAAACTTTAATTCGAAAAACATGTACGAAATTAATTCATTTTAAAAATCAATAATAATTGGATACAATTTTTTTTTGTAAGTGATTGATTACGATTAAATATAATTTCTATGATTTTAATTGAGTATGTTTGATCGATATCGACTATTTTCCCTTAATGAAGTAGAGCAGCCCTAACGATGGCATACCTACGCAACTTGGCCGTGAACTGACCAATTGCAGCCGCGCGTTCTTCCTCGTCCCCCGGCCCGCAGTAGTGAGTCCTGCGCTTAGAAGAAATCGGCCTATACGCTCTCTAGTGGTTATATTCTCTTTGAATATTGGTCATCATCCCTACTGTTATGGAGTGTGGTGGTATATGCTAGTTTTACTATGAGGCGAGCTTTTTCATTCCTCTAGAGCTACAAAAGAACATGCTCGCCGTGCGACCAGAATTCCTTACCTTGTGACTCACAGAAAGATTTGATATGCAAGCGTTATGTAGTATGGAGGAGCTACACAAGAAAACACTTGTTATACTGCTTGATATACTTGTTTGTAACCACATGAGATCCAGACTTGTAACACGGATGTAACGATGTTGTAATTTAAATAGTTGGTGTCGGTTTTTTTTTTACTAGCCTAAGCTGTCCCACTCCTGAGCAAAGGCGTCCTCTTTCCAGCTCGTCCTGCAATCTCCTATACGTGGTCTGCCGCAACCCCGCGTCACTGTTTTACATAAAAAAACAGTCTTAAAAATAAAACTATGGCTTGCGAATTCACTAAATACAACCACAATGCTGATATCAGCCTTTTATAAAATAGAAGTGACACTAGCTCCTAAGCTCTAAAATCAGTGGGAAGGCTGAGAATCGAGATCGATCTCTCGATCGAAAGTTTCGCAATGTAGGCGTTTATGCAGCCTGAGTGATGACAGCGTGATACACTGGCTAGTACGAGGTACAAGCATCAATCTACGCCTATAGAATTTGAAGAGTTTAATGGTTTTATTTAAATAAAGTATAAGCTTCGGTTTCGGCCAACACAAAGACACATAACAAAATTCTATTTCTGTTTTAACATTCAAAGGTTACACAAATTGTAATTGATTGGTTTTATTTTATCAAGCGAATATGTGGTCAAAGGTCGTCAGTTAAATTTCTAAAAATAAAAATTTTCTGTGAAAGAAACATAATTTACAAATTATGAAGTTGTTCGTTTTCAGTTTTCACTTTGGGCGGTAGTCCCAATGACTCATGCATCAATGCCCATCGGGGTCGCCGTGGCTCAAGTATAGTTTTAAGTTAGTAAGACAAGTAAAATGTTTTTCTATGAGCAACCCCCCCCCGGCCCCCCCCCCCCCCCGACCGCGCTATATATTTCTGACTGACCGACTCCTTGACAATCTAAAAGCCCGTAAATGCTTTGAGTTTGAGTATGACTGATTTGGCCTCAAACCCGGAGGATTGCAGGATTATCTAATAGGAATACGACTTGACAGAAGATTTTCATCTTTTGACCGAAATTAAAAAACTATTCCCTTGTCAAATGAAGAAATTTACAAGAAAAAAAACATGGGAGTTAGAAAAAAATAATTAACTAGCACTTTGCCCGCGACTTCGTCCGCGAGGGTCTCGAAAAAAAAAGAAAGTTGCCTATGTTCATCAGACATAATTTCGGCTTCTAATGGTAAAAAAAAAAACAATTCGGTCCAGTAGTTTCGGAGCCAATTATTGAATTGACAAACAAACAATCAAGTCTTTCCTCCTTATAATATTGGTATAAAAAAAAACATTTTTCATTCGGTGGTATTTTTAACACGCTTCACTTGTAACTAACGAACAAACAATATAAATAATAATAATAACATTTTTATTGACACAGACCATATGTTACATTTGAACAGATACACAGGACACATTCAAGTTTTCTTAAATTTATACTGAAGGCATCTGTGTCTGAACCAGTTTGTGTCTGTGTCAGACATCAAATAAATCATAGAAGTCAATTTTAACTTACTACTTTGTCGTATCGAAATGAAACTTTGTATGCATATGTTGTTCGATGACTAAACTATAATTTAGTATCTTGGAGCTGATCTGATGATGGAGCCAGGAGGTGATAGTGGAACTCTTCAGTGGCTACTAGTAAACCCCTCGAGTTTGGGCTCATATTATTCACTTCAACGAGTCCAATACATTGGGCTTGGTGTGGAGGGTCTGATGATGGAGCCAGAAGGTGGATAGTGGAACTCTTCAGTGGCTACTAGTAAACCCCTCGAGTTTGGAGTTATAGGAATTGTATTGATGAGTCCGGTATATTGCACTTGGTGTCGACGGTCTTATGATGGAGCCAGGAGGTGGATAGTAGAATTCTTCAGTGACTCCTGGTAAACCGCTCAAGTTATAACTTATTAACTAAATGAAGAATATACTTAACAAAAAAAAAAATGTTGTTTAAAAACACTATAAAACACGCTTCTAAACTATGCGCTTCACGGTTTTTTATTTAAGCATTGAATATAAAAAAATAAAAGAACCCAATTTTAATTTTTTTATAATTTTTTATGCGTGACTAAAGCGTGTTTTAGTAGTTTTTTTTACTATTTACATAATTTTCCGACCGTTTATAGTCAAGTGACTTGGTAATATCGTTAAAAGTTACTTTATGGCTCGCTGAATGAAGAGCTAGCTCATAATAATTTTAGACCAACATTTTCATTTTTAGACTGACAAGATAGTATTGCCTCTTGTTATTTCGGACGGAAATAACGTTACCAGTTATGTGGTCTGTATAGCCCGTAGATTTACTGGCGACTTGGGGTGACAGACGGCGAGGGACTAGAAAATAAGCGGGCCAAGGTAAGGAAATAAGCGTATTTTATGCTACCTTGTGGAATTCCAACAGGATTGTTATCTAAATAATTTTATACACGGAAAATATATATTAAAACACGAACACACACAATTTGATTCATTGAATTTTTGTAAGTCATAGACTTCTTAAACACGTAGGTTACTCTAAAAACGCAACAGTTCGACCAAAGTCTCAACATTTATTTTGTTACAGAAGCAAAAATAATCTGATATGACAGTGACAAATTCCAATAAAAACATGTTTCTTTAGGCGTACATTACTTAATTTGATATCTTAATTACGTTTATTCCCTTACTATTCCAAGGTAATATAGATAATATTTGAATTAATCACGCATAATGTCAATAGGTGCCAACTGTTATCAACAATATATAAAAAAATACATTGTGTCTTGAATATTGTACTTTATACAGAATAATCTAGGGCATATTTTTAAAAGCAACTACTTAAGTTTTATAATTACAAATTATGATAAGACATGGTAATCATAAAACTATGAAATCTATCAGCGCGCATGACTTGTTGATATCGATATGTGTTAGTGAAGCGCAAGGAATAACTGTGGGAACTTCACCGTGGCCACAGCAGCAGTCTTTTTCTATATCGAAAGAAAGAAAAGAAGTGTATTTGCGGTGAAAGAACAAGTTGCAAATCCAAGCAAAACAGCCACCGCTCAGCATAATACTACAACCATATGCGAGACTGAGCCCCAGCACTGGTTTTCTGAGACAGCCGGCGTTGACCTGAAGACGCCAAACGGTGCAGTAGACGCTAAGCTATTTATTACTCATTATGAAATCGGCAATCACGACTCGTTTATATTGAACGTTGAATGCCTTTTATTCATAATTTCCATGTCAAAACTACAGACTTAAACTGTGTGTAAATTTGAGTTGTAAGAAGTATGTAGATCTCTGAAATAAAGAAAACCCTCCGAAGCCCAGACAGAAGCAAGAGTTCTTTTTTTTAATTTTACATCAAAACGATACGTTACCATATCCGCCATCTTTTATTCCATTCTCCTGTGCACATACGGTTTATTCAAATACTTGTTTTCAATTGATGATATAATATATAGTAGTGTATGTTGTTTTTGGAATGAATATAGTAGTGTTGAAAAATTCATAAAAAACAATACGCTGTAGCGCGATCTATGAAAGGGCAATAAAGTTGTAAAAAAAAAAAACAGTTTGTTAAAAATGTTTGGAAACTAAATCGCGAACGCAGCATATAAACGTGGATTTTAGGCACAATTACTCTCAGCGTTCGTTGGTCTGTCATAAAATTTCAACGTAAGTACTGTTTGTGCGCAGTACTCTAGAACAGAACCCAATAAATTAATTTGACAAAAAATAACCATCTTTACTAGTATTATATTGGTCTTATACTCAATCGCACAAGCAGTTGAACGGAATAGCATGGTATTGGGCACACATATCCAAGACAAATCGATACATAGGATACTGCTTATCCAGGCAAATGAAGTAAAATTCCCCTAGAATGTCAAGTAAAACCACTGCCGAAAACTAGTTGATAATAATGATACTAGGCACTTGCATGTTTATAAACTCTAAAAAATAGCAAACAATACTAATAAGTGTTATGCATCGTAATTACGCTTTCCATAGCGCATATCCCCCTCGTCCGTCAATATGGGGGTAATTTATCACATCGACTAGTATTCGTGTGGACCCTGACAATAGTTTCAAGGACAACCCCACCCTTAATGACACGGTCACCACACTTCAATATAAAAAAAATATCTATTCATTTCACGATCTAGCCCACATACCGTTATATTGTATCGATTGCCCTCGTTTCAATAACTTTATGTCGCCTTTTAAAAATACACTGTTTCAGGCCTTATCTTCACAAGGAAGTTTGACATTGTGTTATCTTCTTTATCATAACTATAAAGGTGTCGTATTTGTCCTTTACTCCTTTGACATAGCTCCCTGGTTATAATTGAGCAACTTTTGCGCAGCCAACCATTTTGAAAAATGCAAATTTGATTAATTCCACGCAAATTCAGTTACACGTATGCGTCATGTTTAAACATAAGTGGGATTTCTACACCAGACAATACAAACGAGGCACAATTAATATTGTCTTATTTGAATTAGAATAATTGAGAAATAGCAAAAATTCTCACTCTGTAATTACACAGTATTTCAGTTAGCGATAAGAAATGGTATAAATAACATTATTTTTTACGTAAAAAAATAATTAAATTCGATATTAAAGTGTCTTATTTTCCTCGAGGGGCTGTTAACAAATCGCTTGTGAGTAAAGGTAATAAGTATGTACAGAAGAAAAATCGTACCATGGCTCTTGTTTTGAGAACTAGGCGGTGGTAGCCAGCGTTGTTTACATAACATTCTTTTATAACAAGGCGATTGTTTGGGCACTAGAAGTGAATTGGATATCCAAAACAACAAGTATCAATAGAGGATGGAATGGTAAACTTGTGGAACTTGGTTAATGTCCGGTGAATCCACTGAACGAAGTTTCTGGCACTCGACCATCTCTCTGTACACACAATTTCTTATTTTAACCGTTGTTTTACATATTTAAAGTTTGCTGTACTCACATAGTTAAAGATTGTGTGGAAGTGAAGCCTCGTGTAAGCTTGATTTAGTTTTTACTTTTGACTTCTTGTTTCATAAGTTGGACTATACTTTTTTTTTTGTATTTTGATTTCGCTTTTGGTTTTTTCACCAACTTGCATTTTGATTTTAGTCCATATGTGACGTGAAATAGACTTAAAATGAACTGTAACCTGTTGTAAGGAAGAGGTTACTTCAGTTCAGTGAGATTGCATTTTTAACTGAGATAGTTGTGGTGGCGCAGTGGTCCCAAACTACGTGTTTTTCGTAGATTGTAGGTTCGAACCCAGGCAGACACATCAATTGTCCTTAATTTCATCACCACTGCTCTCAAAAAGGTGAAGGAGAACATCGTGACGAAACCGGCATGTCTTGAACCAATAATTCGAAGGCATGTGACATCTTCCAAACCGCACATGACACTCGTAGTGGATAACGGTCCTCTCTCAAAGGGAAGGCTTGCGTCCCAGCAGTGGGAAAATTATTATAGGCAGAACATGCTATGCTCTGGCATTTGATTTCGTCTAGCATTTATGTGGTGGTGTGGGGAAATGGGCGGGGCGGGGCCTATGTCAGCGATTATGGCAGCTCGGGACAGCACCTTCTTTTTCTCCAGTCTTGGCTCTGATTTGGATGAAATCAATTGTGCTACATCCTTACGTATTATAAAACGTATTGGCTCTATCTGCCTGGTCCATACTGCGCTTCAGGATTAGTCAGGATTTCAGTAACCACAATCCAATTAATGTATTTTATATTAATGATTAAAAATATTCTTTTAGTCCTTTCTGGGCACATTTATCCTCATGATATATAATATAACCAGTAAACAGAATTAGTTTAAGAAATTCTATAAAAAGGAAAAACACATTGATCTTCAATCAAACCTGATGACCCATTGTACGTTGTAGCCGTTGTAGGTAATTAGAAAATAAATTTCATAGTTGAAGGAATCCCTGAAGGCAAAGTGTTTTCCAAATTATTTCATGAATACCAAGATCCCAGTTTCTTGATAAGTAAAGTAATGACGTGCCTCATTACATTATTCATGTTATTAATTTATATTAAAAAAAAACATAAAATGGTTTCAGTAAAATTCTGTCTTGTTAACAATGAACATCAAATTAAAGAGATATCAACTATCATCAATTTCCTAAAAAAACTAGATTTTGAAATATTAATGCAAAATATTTAATATAATTCTCATAATTTGAGGGATATCCTCCATTTGAGGTCAACAGTGTATTTAAAATAAGTAGACATTATTCTAATTGATCACGGATTATTGTCAAACATGGTTGTCATTTATGTGATGGTCGTTGTAATACGTGGTAGTTAATTATATGCCTTTTCCACGATATATGAATAAACCATGGTTTATTTTTGTGATCACACTGATCTCAAAATAAATGCCATTTAGGTATTGCAAAAAAGTATTTAGTAGCATTTAATGGCTCATTGATAAATAGAAGCTCACTGGCTGAATTAATCTCCGAGGTTTAACTGCACTTGCCACGTTTCAAAGATGGGTGTCCACACTTTAACCATCGAGAGTTGGTCTTGGCCTTGTAGCCCTCAAATCCTCGCCGGTTGTCATACGAATGTCTGCCCTATAATAGACTAGGCCAGCATTAGCAGACAGTGCGTTTAACCCATGAATACCAGACATTACATACTTTTTTGGTAAATACATACTTGTTGGTTTGGAGAGGCTTGTGACTAAATAATATAACAGCCGCACGAGTTCATCGAAGGTTAACCTAAGCTAACCGCGGTCAGTTGATCGGTCGGTCGGTCGAGACTGGGTGACCATCCATTACATATCGAGATCTCTCCGTGCCTCGGAGAGCACGTTGAGCCCTTGGTCCAGGCTGTCGTTCGTCGAGGCGGGGGGCTCAGTAGCCGTGGTTTGGAGCCCCACGGTGAAGCTAAGAGGAACCCGAGGAGGGGTCGTCAGGGCTTTTGCTGATATGCCTATGACGTAGCGGCAAAGGTTGCGGTGCCGTTGGGCGACATCGCAACTGAGGTGAGGCCGCAGCGGGAGAGGAGTTGGCCGGTATTGCGGTGCGCCGATCTCCCTACCTTCTGCGGACTTAACGGGGTCGCCTCGTTTCATGGCGGACGCGGTGGGGCCGCAGGGGAAGAGGAGTGTCGGTATATCGTTCGCCGCTCTCCCTATCCTCTGCGGCCGAAAAATGGTAGGCAACGGGGCCATTCATCAGACCCGTCGCAAGGGGCAAGGGGTTGGTCGTAGGCGGAGGGCGGACTCGTTGACGTCCACCGCTCCCCATACATGAGGACCCGAGGTGGCGGCGACTAGTGTTCCACGCGCGCCCCTCTTAGACGTTGTGGGGGGAGTCAAACACCTCATTCCCCCTCCCAACACGAGGAGGCCCGCCGAGGCAGGCCAGCACCAGTCGGGGTTGCGGAATAATCATATGTTCCCGCGACCCCGACGTAGGTGTGAGATGGAACACCGGGCTGGTTTTTAGTCAGTAAAAGTCTGACAGACCCCTCCGCCCGCCCCAGGGTGGAGGACATCCGTGAGGATTATCCAAACCGGAATTTAAAAAAAAGGCTGTCATTCGAAGATCTGTGACAGTCGTTACAGGTAGTCAGAATCCCAAAAGTCTGACAACCAGTCTTACCAAGGGGTGTCGTGTTACCAAGTAACTGGGATGTGGGGGTTAGACAGGCATGCTCCATGTAAAATACTGGTATTCAGCGGCATCTAGTAAGACTGGCAGCCGACAAAAAAAGTTGGGAAAAGTTGTTTGCGGGTTCGGAACAAATGTGGCTTCCTCCGTTCTCATGTCTGAAGCGAGTTAGTGAGGCTACACGTATAAAACCTTCACTCGATCTTTTCCTACACTTCCTCGATAGAAATCATGGGTCCAACAGAGCCTTACGTACAAAATATGCTGAATACTTCCTTTGAGGAAATCATGGCTTCTCGTGTAACCGATAACTCTTTCATACGGAGCAGTTTTAGGAGTATGAGGAACAGGGTGTAAAGTTCACTCATACTCTTTAGAAAAGGGAGGATCCTCCGACCAGATGGATGTCGTATCTGGTGGGCAACTGCCCGATGATTGTTGTCGGGAAGTTGTATGTATGCTATCTGCGCGGTAAACTCTGCTTGCGCGATGCAGGATTGATGCGTTTGTTCGCATGTGGCGGTGTAGATGCCGCCACATCACTCCCCTCCGAAGACCGGAGGTCGATAGTGGACTAAGTCTTGTATCTTGCGATGCTTGCCAATGCCAGTTGGGTTCCAGTGGATTGGAACCGGGTGTCGCATAGTTCGCGGTGAGTCGGAACTGTCTGCGAAGATGCCCCAGTGAGTCGGGGTGGCTGACTGCTGATGTCGACCAGGAGAGGGATTAAGCACTCTGCTTGTGGACCGGCCGAATGTGCAGTGTGCTGTGCCAAGGTTGCTGATGAGGCTGAAGGTGATGACCAGGTATGCGCTTGCGCTGCATGTTGATGGTCAGGACAACCGTTCAAGCCGTGGTTGCTGGCTGGCTGTGTGACTTGCGGGAGTGATGATGATGACGTCACGCTGTAGTAGTTGCACGAAGGCTGCGCTGACGTTCATACTCGGGGTCACCAGTGAAGAGATGATGTTCATCACGTCGGGGTCACCAGTTTTAGGAGTATGAGGAACAGGGTGTAAAGCTCACTCATTCTCTTGGAAAAGGGAGGATCCTCCGACCAGATGGATGTCGTATCTGGTGGGCAACTGCCCGATGATTGTTATCGGGAAGTTGTATGTATGCTATCTGCGCGGTAAACTCTGCTTGCGCGATGCAGGATTGATGCGTTTGTTCGCATGTGGCGGTGTAGATGCCGCCACACAGTCGTATCGGACTGAGCGTGGCGCGTCTTTTTACCGCGTTCGCATAATACACGTCGCAGGCATATAGGCGTTCGCTACATATGCTTCTCGATGTTCGGAAATGTGGCCCGTAATGCCAGAACTGTACAGTGTGATCTGTGCGCCCTGAACTGGAGTTACAACTTGTGAACATTGTTAAAATCAGACCAAACTTCCAGTCAAGCAGCCAGATATAGTCTGAATGTAATTACGATATTCAGCCCATCATCATCAATCATTGTCTTGTCTAAAAGTTCTGAGAAGCGAACGTAGTCACCAATTTATTAGGAGCAGATGCTATACTAGTTATTTATGAATTATTTATAAAAATAACTAATAATGCCTAAGTACGCTTTGCAAGATCAGATCTAACCCAAGGGCTGCTAAGCGGTAACCTTTTCTTGCAGGGCTTACGTACTTACTGAAAGTGGGTCGAAGAGGTTACATAGATATACACTTAACTTAATTAATTATTTGTTCGATTGGAAGTTTGGAGCTAAGGAATCGAAATTTATCTTCTAAGTGCCTATTGGTATAATTAATTGCACGCTTGAACCCTTGAGTCGGTTTTCTAAATATGTAAGCTTGATCCTTAATTATGTTGCTAATACACTGCCTGCTTAATCGCTTCAGTACGTGATTTCTAGTAAATTTAAGTTTCAATGTCATCACACGAAAATGCGAAACTGGAGTTCTAGGCAATAGATCGACTTTACCTTGTGTTAAACCTTGAGCAATGAAGTAATCATTCACTCTGTGATGGAGTATCGTTCTTCATTTTCAACTATGAATCAATATGCCGCCGATGTGGTCTCAACTTGTTCGCCGAAACCGAAACATGTTTGGGCCGAAAGCCGAAACTAAACATCAAAATTAGCTCATTTGAAAAATAAAGAACTAACAATGGTTGCAATGCAATAAAATAATTATTTTGGTTTTATAGTAGGTACTTATACATAACTCTTTTTTTCTGTGTTTCTTATTGAACAAATAACTTGAAGTCAACGCCATCGAGAACAGTGAAAAAGGTCATTATTGCGATAGTAAACATAATTACACGACAAATTAAAGTCGTTATCTGATGTTAAAATGCACGATTCTGTCGTTGATAATAACAGGTCATTTTTATATACACAGGTAAATAAGTAGCTATGTACGAGTGATATTAGTACCACTAACTACCTTCATAAAAATATATAAATACCTTTTGATATACCTACGGGCGATCAATTGTGACATTTGCTGATGGCAATATTTTTGTCAATGTCACAAGTTTTTTTAATTTCTTTGCACTTCATGTAAACAATTGAATATGTACATCATTTACGAAGCAGCCTGACCAAGCATTTGATAAATACAATGCTTAGTATTATTATCGCTTCATACAAATAATAATGTTTAATTTAATTAATATTCCCACTGTAGTAGGTACCTATTTTGTTCAATATTACCCATTGTTTTACAAACTGGGTTTTCCTGTTTTGAACAACGATAACAAAACTCTTAAATAAACCCACAATTTTGCTCACTAATACAAATTCTTAACCACAATGTTTTTCAGGGACCTACGTAACACGACGAAATTACATGTCATTCAATTACTTAATATCAAACAAAAATATCCACAACTAAAAAGGATAATAATTACAAATTTAATCTTCTACAAATAGCGACATAATACTAATTAAAACACGTCGTTACATTACTATATTGTTTCAGTTTCAAGGCTTCAGCAAATATTTGTCAGATGTAAACCTACCTGTTGCGTTTAGAGGGCGGTATGTAGGTTATTCATAATCATAACTCATCGATTTTCTTGTCCTGAAAAGCTATTTATTATAGTTCACAACCGTGTACAAGTAAGATGAACTTCAAACCAGCTTTTGAATAAGTAAGTAGTGTCACCAAGGTTCTAGATGCGATGTTCCCGCGAACATATCTTGTTTAAATTATTTACCTGAACCAGTCCATGACTAAGTGGAACTGTCTGTTCTTCGGAACAGTAAGTCTTGTAAGTTAGTCGTTGTTATCACCGCGTAACGGCTGTTTTATTTAGTACAATTTAAAGTATACACGACGGACGTTACAGTTAGCATCTCGCTAATGATGTTAGAAGCACTAGTAGGTTCCGTAAATAGGAAAAGCAGTTACTCCGAATCTTTGTCACAATCACATCACTCGCTAACTGATAAGTTCACTCTGTCGAATTTTAAATAATATTGCTATTCATACCACGTCGCTCCATGAATATGCTAACACTTATTATACGAATACGAATTTATTATACCGACCGGTAGAGGTAATTTCTTTGTTACGAACGGGAGGGTAGTACAAAGTTAGTCTCGAGGACAGCGACAGGTCAAATGTCATTTGATTAATTATGCGCTATTCAAAAATAATAAAATAATAAAGTATTAAGCACGTAGTAGGTAGGTAAGTTGCAGTTTAGCGCGTGTTTACAGTTTATTTTTGTTGGCATGTGAATGTCTTTGACATATCACATAACTTTGGAAGGCGTACGAGGAGCTGAAGCCAAATCGCAGAGGCCCCTTAGTAAATTTTAAGCTCTGCGGTACCAACCGATGATTATCCCTGTATGTACTATGCAAGTGCACCCAAAGACAACCCCAGCACCCTAATTGAGTAACACACTCAATCAATATTTAAATAATTTTGAAGAATATTGCTAACTGCTTTCTAAGTTTGAAAATTTTTCTGTTCAACAACTTAGATGAATGCCATTGAAAATGAAAGCCATTCCTACTGTTAGTGTGTTACCCAATTACCCCGCTGCTTGGTGCAGGAGTATTTGCAGAACATGGGAATAAAACATATTGGGCTATGGGTTTGGGTAGCTATAGTGGATTGGTAACCTGGAACTATGGAAGGACTATGTCCACTGCCTGATCAATGTTATGTAATACTCGGATAAAATGGCAGGGGGTGACTTGCCAGGGCGGATCCAAAGGGTGGGGGTCGGTCGGTGGTTAAGGGGCCATGCCCAAGACGGTTCAAGAAAAACGAAGAACGTCAAACTGAAAATCATTAGAACTACTTTTAGTTACACGAAATTGACTTCGACGTCTTAGTAGTAGAAAATCAAACCTATACCTACGAGGCGGGATGATTTTTTTTTTAAACGTAACTCCTATATCAGTATGTATGGTCAAAAGAATATCTAATCTATCCAATCCGTCTGCCCCACAATCCCCCACCCCCGAGAAATAAATTCTGGATCCGCCCTTGGCGACTTGCTCACTCAATAATAGTGACGTAGCAACAAGGGGGTAAGCCTTCCTACGGTGCTCGAGGAGTGGAGAGGTATTCCATGGCTATCAGGAAAATTCCGGAAGTACGGTCAAGATCCCTACCAGCATCTTACTGGAATACGTTCGAGCACGTTTGGTCTTCCAAATCTCCATTCAGGCCGGCCAATAAAGGCAAGAAAGAGGTGGAAGCTCTGTTCCTCGGCAGTTTTCACTCCAGCCGACTAATAAAATCAGCCAGAGCTGAAGAACAAGACTTCCTCCCGGAGATAGGGTCCGTGGGGTCGCCACGCGGGTTTATTTATTAACTATTACCACTTACATTTGTTTTTACAGTTGAGTTGAGACCCAATACAACAATGTAGACACAATTTCTACACTTAGAGGGTGAGAGAGTTTATGTATCTCTCTTGGTCAGGCTCCTCACCCTAGACATGTTTCGGCAACGTATCACTACCGGCACAGACCCAGAGTTCAGGAGCGTGCAAGCACCACTACGACGTCAACGTAGAGATAAGGCGGTGGGGTATTGACATTATTATTACCTACCTACTTATTATTTTTATGAAAACGACTGACCCTGCAACACTTGTATTTTGCTACGGTGTGCGAATAATTAATTGCAGTGCGAGTTGAGAACTTGCGACGAACATTATCTAAATGTAGAAACGAACGCCTTTATCGTGAGCGCATGTTTACATATTTTTGTACGTATATTTATTTGATAAGTAAGCGTTTAATTACCTCAGAAAAATGATAAGGACAAGCTGAAATGTTGACTGTTAGGTAATAATTAATCGTGAATAGCACGCAACACTCAGTAGCCAGATTTTGAGACAAGGAGTAATTTTATTATTAGGTATTTGCAGCAATTTTTTTTAGTAAGCAGTGTAAACAAACTGAGTCACACATATTTAAACAGTTATTTACGGCGAACACCTGTTGAAGACGTGTGACAATGTTCACAAATGTTTAAGGGACTAGGGCTAAATTATTAATTAGGATACCTTATTCAAGCCAATTATTGCGTTTACTCTTTAATAAGTAGGTAATAGTAGAGCAAATAAATTATTTATATTATTGTTTGGCAAGTGATATTCGCGTCGTTTCATAAAAATTGCTAACTAGTCTGACTATATATATAAGAGCACGATTTCACAGTAGTGGCACAAGTAGCTAGCAATAATTCATGTCGCTGTGCAGAAGTAGGTATACATAACGCAATAATACATTATTTATGTGTTTATCTATTGTATTTATCGTGATCGATCGACGGCTAATTGTACTTTTCGATAAAGGTAGTCACTCTATCAATTTGTTTTAAGTAGTCTTTGTTTCATACGATCGGATAAGAAAACAGGGGAACTACATATCTGTTTAAATATTTTATCATAAAAGGTTTTTCCTTGTACGTTTATTTGTATTAATTTTAATTACATTCATAATTTGAGAACCGGATAATTTTTTTGTTCACATATACTGTGAGGCAGTACTATTGTATTGTAGGCAGTGATCCTGCCTCCACTCCATGTTGGTAATTGGCATTGGAGTTATTATTTTAGTGTTGCTCTGGCTGAACTAACAACAGGCAGGTAGGAATTGCTGTCCATTCTCTCATAAATGTGAATCCCATAGCCGCTTACGGATCCCACAGGAGGCCAGTAGTGCTAATCTGTAACCATCTCACCGTGAACACATGCCTATGTGAAGTGAGCGTGGAGTGAGCTGTCAGTGCCACTGATGCCAGGGATTGATCAAGACGGTATGACACTGACAGCTCAATGCACGCAAGTCTTCACGGTGAGACTTTTACAGAATCGAAATGTGTACCCTAATTGCGTAATACACAATCAATCGGAATCTGAATCGTTTTAAAACAGATTGCTAATCCATTGCCTCATAAGTTCGATAAAAAAATCTACTCAACAGTGTAAATAACGCAATGAATGTTGTTGAACTGTCAAATTAAAACAGATCAGTCGTAATCGTTGAAGTAAATGTGTTACGCAATTAGACTGCTGGCCTGGCTTGGTCTGCTCAATATCTGTCGTCAAAATCTTTGTAAAATAAAGGCTCATTCACACTGGCGCGACCCCACAGCGTGTGGTCGCGCTGTGGCGTCGCGCCTGTTTTTGGAAGCCTTAAAAAGTAATACTCTGAAAATATCGATTGTTCAATGTTCGAAGAAAGTATGCAAACGTTTAGCTTGCATTATCTTTATCGCTTTAGTACCAAGAATGACTGCACTTCAACTGAATGCAAGCTAATGGAAATTCAAGTAGCGACCGGTGTTAAATTACAAAACTTTGGCATAGCGTTTCGTTTGCCTTTTGTTTGCCAATAAAACAAAAGTAAAACTATTAAAATAATATACCTATTCAAATTAAACACGAACACTGTGTAAAACGTTACCCTGCATACCTAACGTAAATAGGTAGATGTAATAAATAAATAATCTTATTATCTCTATATGAGGGAATACTGTTTACAACATCTATACACGATAATCCTATGAAAGGAAAATAAAAGCCGCCAGCGTCCGCCTTGCTAAAAACAGCGTGACATTATTATAATACGACTTCCGGAAAAATGTGTGCTCTAATAATAATATCGAAACAAATGGAACGATATTTTTCCATAATAGTTACCGATTGGTCTCGGGGCACCACGCCCAATACACAAATTGTCATCTTCATTTGGTACTGTTATGTTGCAATCTGTTGTAACTCGGTCTGGATGCCTGTCTGAGTAAACAAAAAGTCAATACTTACTGCAAAATAACGATATTTTTAAAACAATTATTTCATTAAGGTAGGACAATCACAATCGACGTAAAACCATTAATATGTCATTGCAATGTAACTCTTTTGTTCAATTTCATTGTTTTAAAGTAAAAATTTGAATGATTACCGTGAGTTTGATAAAACTCTCTGCAATCATTCTAATTTATACCGTACCTTACTGAGATAAGAGTTACATTGCAATGGCTTACTAATGGTTTTACGTCGATTGTGATTGTCCTACTAATGGCTTTACGTCATTCAAATTTGATTGATAGTGCGCCGCTTCAGATTAACGTTGACGCGTGTTTAGAGTTCGTGACCTACGAAATATAAACTTATTGGGTTGTTTGGTCCCAATATATGAAATGAACCCACTGTTTTTGCAATATTGATGATAATTGCCTACTCTTAGTGACTGTGTCAGCCAGTGACATCCCAAAAACGAAAAGAAATCTAAAACTAACATTTTAACTATATTTCCCGGCCATTTTATAAATTGGGCTATGATATCGCAACTATACTATAAATGACAAATAGAAATAGGCGGTCGCTAATGTGCTGATTTTAAACTTGGACCTACATTATTTACACAGGTCTACGAAAAACGACAGTATAGAGTTTTGCTCAACTAACTTTTCCGATAGATACCGAAACCACATTGTTGATTCTGTTGGTTTTTGCTACAGTGTTAAAAGGCGACCGTGACAATTTCTTTGAATTTTACAAAAACTTTACAGTTTACCATAATTATGGGCACGAAGCGGATGCGGGCGTAGACTCCCATCTACATGCGGTGCCGCTTCACTCGGCAGACAGCACAGTTCTTCAATTATTAATAACTTACAAACTCGTGGCCGACCCATTAGTAACTTGAAAACTGATGTTTTATTTCAATATTCAAAATACAAAAGTTACGTAAATCGTTTTGGGGTGTATTTTCTGCAGCGTGATCAAAGGACAATGTAGAAAACAGAGAAACAGACAAAGAAAACGTAAAAATGTTGTGAGAAATTAGGTACTGGTTCCGGTTTCCGCCAAAACCGAGTCAGAAGCCGAAATTCGCTATCGCTTGTAGAATATTTTTCTGCACGGTTGGTAACAACTCTATTATTTCAAAGTCAATATTTTGACGTGTCTGTGTTGTAGGTATGGTGTCTCTCAAACACGAGGAAATATTAGTACTGATTACATTGGCCAACCGCAGTTTGTTATTCTACCCGCACTTTAGAAAATCACGCCTTATCGTTTGTCTCACCATAGTCACCTTAATTAACCCATTTACTTTCGTATGTTTCCTATTTAATTAATTGTAACAGTGTCACCGTTATAATTATGACTTATGTAGATATGAAGCCATGTTCATTCAGAATTGATGCTTTAAAGAACCTTTAGAGAAAGGTTGGTTTCCAACAGACTCTGGTTGCCATCGACTATTCAGAACGGCGCGGCGCTTCTGCAAAAGGGCGTCTTCGTATCGTGTTCGTGGCTCTGCGGTTAAAAGTTAAAACCACCACAAGCCACGGCCAATGAAAGTGCAAATCCGTGTCACTGAGTCAGTGCGCCTGTAAGTAATATCCGTGACAATGAGCTACTGCTACTTCTCGCTTAGTTTGATGCATTGGAGATTGTTACATAATGCAATATTCCGTCCAGTCTCCGTAATGTCTAATGATAACACTCTAATCGCTCCATTCACTCGACAACTTATAAGGCAGTCAGTATGTAGGTGTCCTAATATTTTCTTAATGAAAAAGTTTATCATGTTTAACCCGTAAGTGTCCATTAACGTGTACATCGACCCCACAAGTAGGTATTATTACAAATTATTGCCATTATCACTGTTTGGCTGACGTGTTGAATACTTTGTGGAGATCGGGGTTCGCAGTTAAGTACGAATTTGAATTTTCAAATGGATCTTTTATTTTGATGCGATGGAAATTGGAACTTAAGTAAGTATCAAAATAAGTAAAGAAAACTAATTTAAAAAATGTGGACCATTAAGGGTACGGTTTTAGTCTGTAGAAATACAGGTTTTGTAGAAACAGCAGAATAATTGCGTAACAAATTTTCGTAAACGATTACGATTATTCTGTTTGATTTTGACAGTTCAACAACATTCATCTCGTTATTTATATTGTTGAGCGGAATGTTTTATCGAACTTACGAAGCAATGGATAAGCAATCTGTTTCAAAGCGATTCTGATTCTGATTGATTGTGTATTACGCAATGAGGGTACAGGTTGCCTGTCTTTCGTTGTATTTACAGATGGAATTCGTAGGTGCATCTAGTCTGTGTCTCTGCCACGCCAGTATTATAAGGTGTCCTTATTCAGGAAGGTATACTTAAAAAACACACAAAAACGAACTGTACAAAAAAAACACAAATAAAAATTATATAAGGATAACACAAAGAAAAAGCAGCAAAACTTGTTCCACTTTATAAAAATAAAACTATAAGAAATGAATTCAAGTAACATTTCAAATTAGTTGCACTGCAAACGAGCTAGTGGGAAATAATGCACGACACAAACGGTAACAAACATCGCGAGGTACTTACACATAATCAGCTTTACGAATAACTAGTTAGACTTGATAACCTTATCTGTTCAATTAGTATGTCAACAGTTCTATCTGGTTTGTTAATAACACAATACTAATGAACAGAATCATTTAACAGTACAGTCGTACAAAAAGTCAATACCATTAGACTTTCAACTATGGCTGCTCACAGCTCACACTAGCTTGTAAATTATGTAAACGAAGTATCATGTTTTTTATGTAATTTGTTTAAGAATTTAAATATCAGTGACGCTGTCTACATTTCATAATTTTATGTATTCTATAAATAATAATACATAAAACACAGCTTGTCACGCAAATGTAGATAACACATGTGCCTACATGTATTAATTTGAGTGCTGACGCTTCCTTGCCATCATTACAAATTATTATAACCAGGTATTGTTTTAAACGACTATTATCAAAACCATTCGTTTCAGCGTGCCTACTTTAATTAATTTCCGATTTCGATTGTGTTTTAATTACAGGCGTGCGTGTTTAATAAACGTCGATTTTACGCAAAACTTGTACAGTGGTTTCAGTATTTTGATGGCTTCTTTTACGAACATGTGAAGAAAGATATCGTTGCACATTATTACGACACGTGGGTGAACAGTTATACCGTAGACGTTTGTGGATAAAACCGTGAATATATATTGATACACACATGCCTTGTAAGTTTGGTAGGCACCTGCCTACCAAACTTATCAGATCGGTAGGATTTCTGAAGCTATGTCTATTCGAAAACGATGTAGGCATTTTTCGGACCGGTAATTTCGACGGAGGTTACAAGTTTTCCATCGTTCGACTATTCTACTATAGGGTCCTGCTCTAGTGTTGGCCGCGAAATTCAAATTTTCTAACGTTTTATTGTAATTTGCAGGTCAGTGTCAGGTTGTATGTAGATTAAATGATCTGTTTCTATAAACAAAAACGAATCGTTTTGCTTACCAATGGTAGCATTATTTTTTTCCAAACTAAGCATTTAAAGAGATTCGTAAGCTTATTTTACCTGTGATACCAACTTCCATGTGGGAGGGTCTAGGGGTCTACTATGCGAAGCTATGAGTTCTTTCTTCGCTTCATTATTGGTAAAGATACAATAAGAGTTAATTTTGACCATTAACGGCCGTAAATTATAGGAATCGGCCATAAAATATGGTTCGCGACCGTTACAAATATGGCTTTACAAAATTAAAATCATTAGAATCAGCATAACTCCTTGAGTTAGAATTGGCCTCAAATGTCATGACTTCATGAAATAGTCATTCCGTATGGTAATATGAACTTAGTAGTATTGATCATAATTGTGTTTATAATTCTATAAATAAATATTGTTACGGGCGCGAATCATTTTTAGATTCGCGTCCGTAACAATATTTTTACACCAGCAAATTGCTAAAATCGTAAAAAAAATTGAATTTCGCGGGCTACTCTGACGGTTTTGCCATAATCGAGCATATCAATTAGCGACTGCATTTATGGCTTACGGTAATAATAAGTTCAATATCGTGCGCAGTGGCGACTTGTAGGCACACACTGATGTTATTTAATTGAACAGACTATGATAGTGATTTTAACTTGGAATTAACTAAGTGTTAATTACTTACGTTTAATTTTGAAGGCATTGTATGTAAATACACACGCCAAACACATAATATAAAAGTATAAAAGTTGGAAAACACATTAAAATTAACATTTAATTAATATTATTTTTTTGTTAATCAGATCGCAGTTGGTCGCAGCACGCGGGACAATTCTATCGATGTAGACTTGACACTGGAAGGGCCAGCGGCGAAAGTGTCTCGGAAGCAAGCCACGATCCGTCTGCGGAACAGTGGAGACTTCTTCATGTCATCGGAAGGCAAACGGCCCATATTCGTGGACGGCAGGCCAGTGCTGCCGGGAAACAAAGTGAAGCTTAATCACAATACCGTCATTGAGGTAGGGGCTCGTAATGTTTTACGTATCATTAGTATTGCCGATTATATCATGCCCATTGTGTTGTACAAACCTTGATTTTGGTCGTCACGTCATTAGGTATGAATGTATGGCAGTTCTTGTGCAAGGAAAGTTTTTGGAAATACTCAATTGGTTGGTAGTAGAGTGGTTGTACCTGTTCCATATAGCTACCTGGTGCCCCGCTGTCGGATAATTATCCTTGGACTTGTTTGGTGATTTCTCTTACTGTAATAGCTTCGAAAAACTTTGGTACTAAGTATTCGAAAGACTATTCCTTTTTTTTTTGTTATGTTAAAAATATTGAATGCAATTTCTGTTTTTTTTTTCATCCAGATCGCCGGTCTTCGCTTCGTTTTCCTGGTGAATCAAGAATTGATCAGCGCCATTCGGCAAGAAGCTGTTAAAGTTAATATACCCGTGTAATTGTAATGCATTTTGAAATAATAAACGTATATTACAGCGAACACATTTATTTCTGTCAAATATAGAACAATTTCAAAACTAGGTACCACTCGAAAACGTAATACAATAACATCCCATTAATTAACAGTACAATGTGTCACACTTCAGTTTATAAACACTCAGTTTTATAGTAAGTGTGTCCAATATTACGTCTATCACCATACATTATCACGTGCGTTACTGGCATAAGAAGATATGCATTAAAACATTTAAACGACAAACATATATCGAATTATTTAAATCATCAATAATAACTAATCCATAACCCTTAATTTAAATAATTTAACCACAATAGAATATACCATTAACTTAAAGTTATAACAATGGCCAACAAGTGCAGGAAAATAAAACAACAATCCACTCAATAGTGCATAACAAACATACAAGGTACCGAAAACTACGATGAAAATAAATTCTATGGTATTGGTAAGTCAACGTGAAGTAATCAGTCATCAGTCACTGAGAGGCAACTCCGACCATCTCCGAGACCGCCCGAGCGGCGAGCGGCACTGCTCATCGCATAGTCATTACATACACGTGCTACTAGCAAATTATAATTTTGGTAAAATTCAGCCTCAACATTAACTGAGGCTATGACGTCCAAACAAACACTGGACACAAATCAACGCATTTCTTAACTTTACCTTTGTACATTTATTATACTTAAAACTTAATCTACTACCTTAAATTACCATTTATCATACAATATATTATGATTTAACAATAAATTAAACAGTTTAACCGGTCATACTATACGAAATTTTAACACATTTAAAATATTATTTTAATAACTTATAGTATTAATTAATTCTATAATATTTTATCTACGAAGGCAACACTTTGCAAATACATGTATGTAGGACTTAAAAGCACATATATTTGGTATATTTATTGAACACCCTGTACATGATATCAAAATAGTGAATTTAATAATAAAATATATTTATAGGCACGATAAGGCAAAACATGAAACGGTGAGTGCCTTGTTTATGAGATCAACAGATATTTCCAAAATGTTTAAAATGGCCAAAAGGTATGGAGTAATAACAGTAGTCCTAAATATGATAAACTTGATATAATAATATTAATATCAGCACAATGTTAAAGGCACTGTCAGCGTATTATATCGCGCTCTCAGTAAAACTCTTAGTAAAACAGGTACCTGTATACTGGAACATTAAAACTTCGCAACCTAGGTACGTATATGAAAATATGCCAGATAAATATTCTGGGTGCAATAATTTGTGAAAAATGTATTGGATAATATTTTATATTCATAGGATACGGGTAGCTCTTCAATAAGCCCCAGAGACGTATCGTATCAGTAGTTATTTTGCCGTGTAGGTATAAATTCAAAGTAGTACCTACATACACACTTTCTCAACATCTATTATTTCTGAGTATTGGCTTTGGTTATTTCACGCTTTAATTTTATTACCTACCTACACTATGTTGTTTCAATTCAACATCATTACAAACAAAATTATTGAATGATATTGAACGAACACTTTCTTACAAAATACATGTTAAGATTATAAGGTATTAACAATTAAAGTGTGCAAATTTTGTACTTCGCCTACACAGTAGCATTGATACACATGTCGCAGTCAAATCAATATCTAACAGACATGATTTAACATGTGCTTACAATATAGTATATGTGAGCAATCTCGACAGTACCGAAGGCACTGACCATACTAACACTAATATAACATGTTTGTCAAAACCACACAGTGATTATTTCATTGCCTACATAAATATCAATGTTCGTACATCAACTTTATATCGGCCGATGATACAGCGCAGCGCTCTTTGGACACTTATAATTATAATCTGGTCTTTGGCAAGCTGTAATGTGGCGGACGATATAACGATGATGCACATAATGCACAGATGGTGCTCACCAACTTGGGTTCAGATTGCAGCACCACAATACGCACGACGGCGACGTTCTCAATGTTGGCGGCGGAAGACAGGAGGAGGTTAACGAGATATTACATTCAAATGGAGTGAGTCGACTAATCGATATCATGATTAAAAATAAACTCTTTAAATACAGGTACACAAAAATATGAGACATATCGGAATAAGACTTTTCTATTAGCAAATATCATAGACTAGGTATAAGTACATTTAAAGTTAGGTGACCTTGATTGCACACACAGCTTCACACTCTAGAACAATATTTACAAACAATATACCGTACTTCTTCGGATTTATGGACTCCGCCGCCAATACGAATAATTAAAATTACCGAAAAATCACCTAAATAATGTGTAAACATAACTAGAAATATCAATATTATTTGGAATCAAATATTTCAACGGAGATAATACTCATAAATTATGGCTACCTAAATCTTGAAGGTGCAATTCTATAAAAAAACACTAATAAGAAAATGGAATGACAGGCACAGCAGGTAAAACGATTATAATAAAATTTGAAACACAGTAACAATTACAGATCAGATCAAATTGCACTATCAAACAATAGAATGTCTTTGCTTTTTTTCCATATCACACTTAGTACTGAATTTGGCGTCGTTTTTAAACTACATAATAAACTAACATGGGTAACTACTAAAAGAACTAAAATGGAATCGTAGGAATGATAAACGAGACCTTTATTGGGGTGGGATCAATTAACACAATAGCTAAAATGGCTGTTAATCATCATAAATAGACCCAAGGAACTGCGGTGCTTAAAACAAACTACCTCAGTAATCATGTTTCAATCTTATGGTGTATTTAAGTCCCGAAGAAGGGTTTTCTGATACCGGTGGCGTTATCACAAATTTAGCGCTGCTTGCAGACTTATACTTCTGAAACTTTTCAGCTAAAACGTACGCTCCTTTCCTATGGCTGTATATAGCTTTCGTTTTCTTTCTGGTCGCCATTTTATCAATGAAATGGTTTTTTTCTATAAACACCCACGGTTGCCATTTCCTACCTGTCATATCTGGGTTGAAATCATTTTTATTTGAAGTACTAGCATAATGAGAACCATTTAGATTTTTCTTAATGACTACTTTGGGTATAGCTTTTTTAGTTTTTTTTGTCTTTTCTTTGTGCTTTTTAAATTGAATTTCATCTATGCTTTTTAGGACATCTTCAAATTTAGGCTTTGGTTTCTTAGGAATACGCGGAATATGAGCGTTTTGTTTATTAACCTTTGGTTCATCTTTGGTTATTTTTAATTGCTTAAGTTTCATAAGGCTATGTTGAGGTAATGAAAGTTTAACTTTTAGGTCACGAATTGATTCTTTTAAGGGAGGAATATATTTTTGAGCTGCTTTTGTCAATAATGGCCGATTAGAAGAATAATTAGCATGAGTATGTAAATATTCCTTTTCTTCGGTAAATTTGCAACTTGATCTTTTATTAACTCTACTAATATCATTCATTTGTGATATTCTAGAACCTTTATAGTTTGTTATTTTTAGTAATATCCCCGAATTCTTTTCCTCAGATGTTGTTGAAGACACTTCTGGAGAGCTAGACGTATAAATTGCGTCTTCATCTTTTTGGTTATATGTAAATACATTATCAACGCTTGATTCGCAAGAACGTACGGTATCATCTCTGGTTTTTGCAACAATTTCTATTGAATGCTTATTTTCAGGTTCCATTTTATCAACATTAATGTCTACAATGATATCTAAAGCATTCCTTTTGGTTTGGAATGTAGAAAAAGTTTCTATGTCCATATTTTCTTTAGAATTTCCTTTTCCAAAAGGAAACATTGTTTCCATACATTGTGGAACATAAGGTGACACTGGTTGCTCATTAGATTCTGATAAGATTTTTTCTAAAGAATCGTTATCATAATACCTATCATATTTTTCAGAAACGCAAGTTTCTCTGTTATATAAAGTTTTATTTACATCCATTTGTGGAGTTTTATACAAGGTTTCTACAAATAGAGCGTCATCATTGCACATTTTGTCACCGTATATGAATTTAACTTTGTCAGTGTGCTCACTGCTACTGAAAACACCGGACTCGTCGTTATCAGACAAAGCGTCAAGTTTTGGAGAAGAAGGCCCACAGATTTCAATATCTTCTGCAATATCGTCACTGATAACTGTTTCTACACAACCTACATCTTCATCCCAAGATTCTTCAAGTGTTTTATCTTCTTCACAGTCCAACACAAAGGAATCTGAGTAATCACACGCGTTTTCTTGTTGTGGGCTTGATGTAATTTCCGTCAATTTTTCTATGTTTTCATCATCTTTTGTACAGCTACTTTGTATTTCAGCTAAGCATTCTTCTGATAGTTCTGTATAACACAATTTTTCTGGTTCCTCGCTTTCTTCCTCAGTTATAATACAGCTATTGTCAATAACAATACAAAACGAAACATTGTCTTCGTTATAGAAAGAAGAAACAGAGTTTCGTCGGTTATGATGTATGATGTTGCACAATTTTTGTGCTAGCAAGTCATTTTCAACAGTATTAATTTTTCTGCGCTTAAATGGCCAGACATATTGAACATTATCTTCATTATCCTGTTTCGGCCGTTCCTCACTATTGTACATATTTAATGCTGAATCCGACAATGACCTCTTAAGCCGCTGACATTTTCTATATGAAACGTCATTTGCTGGTAATCCATTTAAAGAAAATCGCACGTGTTCAAAGTGATTAGATGATTCTAGTAATGCATGTTTTTCTTCGGCCTGTTCGTCACAATGCTCTGCCTCCTCTTGGACCGACTCACACAAAACTTCTTCTATATTAGAAGAAGTGACTGGTACTTCAGATTGGGTTTTAATATCACTGCTGAGTTGCGTTTCCGCAATGATAGGTTCAGATTCTAAAGAAGGATCAATCACGTTGGTTTCTTTGAATTCACAAGTGACCAATAGTGTGCCAGCAGCAACAAGGTTATCGGCTTCATCCACTGCGGGCTCATTTTCTTCATTACTAATAGCTTCACCTTTAGAACTAACTTCACATTCAAAGTGATCCTCTGAATTTATAGTTTTATCTACATTGTTGACTAAAATAGGTGAACATAAAACACTGGTATCAACTGTTACTTCTACTGTGCCATTACAATTGTCATGATCTACGCCCACATCTTCTGTTACATTTTTATGAGAAACTAATTCAAGTTGTACTGATTTTCTTATCTCCAAATCACAATCAGAAACATTGTGATCATCATTGTTTTCTGTTGATGTATTAGCCATTTCTGTTGTACTAGCCGTTTCGGTTGTACTAGCCGTTTCGGTTGTACTAGCCGTTTCAGTTGTATTATACGTTTCGGTTGTATTAGCTGTTTCGGTTGTTTTTGACGTTTCGGTTGTAGTCGTTTCGGTTGTACTAGCCATTTCGGTTGTAGTTGCCGTTTCTGTTGTATTAGCCGTTTCGGTTGTATTAGCCGTTTCGGTTGTATTAGTCGTTTCGGTTGTAGCAGCCATTACGGTTGTACTTGCCGTTTCGGTTGTATTAGCCGTTTCGGTTGTATTTGCGGTTTCGGTTGAATCTACAAAAACATCGTTATTTCTGTTCATGTCATTTTTCGTTGTTTCAATGTTACAATTTCCTTCAGTAAATGTAAGTAATTTTTGAATCCAAGGTGAATACAATTCTTTACTTCCATACCATATGTTTCTTCGAAACGGTTCTTCACATTGGTATTCTGGGTCCTCATCGACTGACTGATGATGACATAGATCTGTATCTGTATTATCTGGGATGCTCTGTGTATCTTCGGAATATGTATCTTCAAAATCCTTCAATTCCTTTTCGTTGTGTGAAAGCTCTTCTGTGTTATCATTTATGTGATCTATGATATAGTCCTTTGAAATTGGATGCGATTCCGAATTCGTATTTTGAGATTGGATTAAGTCTGAACATTCACGGTCTTTGCATGTTTCGTCACTTGTTAAGAGTAATATTTTTTCATGTTGCTGTGTTTGTTCAATCACTACAGGATCGCTTACTTCACTTGGATTATCAATTTCTGAAGTGTCAATCTCCATATTAAGTTCATCATGTACAGGACTATTTACTTTATCAATGAAATTATGGTTGTCGCCAAAGTCTTCTGATATAGCAACGTTTGTGGCAGTTTCATGTGAGTCCATTTCATTTATTTTTTCTAAATTTTCCATAGGATTTTGTGAAATTTCGGAATTAATTTCCGTAAAAGTAGCATCTTCTGTCAATTCATCTGACGTTGACTCCTCACTGTTGCACATTTCCTTTTCAAAATGTTCACTATTAATGTTGCTCACAAGTTCATTGCAAGGTATTTCTGTCTTTGAAGTCAATAATGCACTGCTAGTATCTACAATCGTCTTCTCCGCGCTATTTAAAGCACTTTTGTTTATTTCGATTTCTATTTTTTGATACCTCTCATTACTTGCTGGCATTTGTTTAAAGTCTATTTCATAATTTTTATCATTAATTTCTGTAATTGGTTTAGGTACATCCTGACTGTCTTTTATATTGTCAAGACTATAATTTCCATCTATATCACCCATGTTAGTCAAATTTTCATTTTCTTCAGTAAATGCAGGAAGTAAACTAACTGAATCCGATGAATCATCTTTATTTAATGTGTTTAAAGGATTTTCTTGGATGTGAGTCGAAGTATTCATTTGCGACTCAATTTTTGATTTTATATACTCCATACTGTTAATGCACGTTTTGTTCAAACTGAAGTCTATTGCAATCTCCATAGGTAAGTGGTCTTCTTTTTCTTCATCTTGCAAATCAATATCATCAGGATTTCTCTCTTCATTACTTGAAAGGCTTCCTTGTGAAGTCAAATTTATTGGAGCCTGATGAATATCCATGATCACTTTATTTAAGCTATTTGAAAAATCCAAATCATCTTCATGTTTTCTCATGTTTTCAGGATTTTTTATAATAACACTGTCAGTTCTGAATGCATTTACGTTGTGGTGTATAAGAGTTTCTTTGGGCTCAAAAGTTTTAGTTTTACGGTATTTACTCAATTTAGAAAACTCTTTTTCAGAGTCAACCATATATGGTGATTTAACAACATTGTACTCTGGTGTAGAAGGATTTGTATTATTGAATTTATCTTTAATTTGGTTGGGTGATTGATCTAATTCTTCTAGCGTCGGCAAGTCTCTTATCGAAGTTGGTAAAACGGTACTTTCTCTTTTATTTGCATTAATAAACTGTTGATTGACTTCAGGGAAGTTCAATTCAATATCATTGTCAAGTCTAGGTAGTGAAGCTAGACATAAGCCAGAGTTACTTTCCAAGTCTTGTATGCTGTAACTACTTTTCATTTGGTCAATAGAATTACTATTGGAAAATTGTGTATTTATCATTTTGCAGCTTGGAATTCTTACATTTTCATTCATATTTATACGGTGATCAGTTCTTTTCATCATATTACAGTCAATATTTTCATTCATGTCATTTAACGTAGGCGATTTCAACATGACTGGATTCGCAACTTTCTCTATTGCCCTCTCAGCCAAAATGTTTTGGATGGGTGCTGCAACTTCTACATTGAGCATTTTAGGACTACAAGGCTTTATTTCAAAATTACATCCAACTTCTTTATGAATTACCGACTGACTTATTTTAGATTCCACATCTAAAGGCGACACTGGTCTTGGTGGTATTACTCCGGTCGCCTGTTTCGGAGCACCTTTTTTTGGCATATGGTACAGTAACTCTTTAGGGGTAGGTGTCTTGTAGTTATTCATATGTGATGATTCTATCACTTCTTCAAACTGATTGAGTAATTCAATACTATTATATCCTTTAATATTCTCAGGTAGTTTAGAAACTTTTTGAATATGTTCATATTTTGCAAGTTCTTCACTGGGAACATTCACCAGACCAAGGACATACAGTTGTTCCTGACTATTCTTAGCTTCATGTGAGAGTGACTTGCCAAAATTATTTTTATCACTAGAACCTGTCTGTATTATTATTTCTTTAGAACTGTTTTCTTCTTGCTCTTCATCCCCTTCATTCCACATTTGCAAGAACTGCCTAACATTTATTTGCCCCTTGTCTTTGGAAGTATTATTATTAGAATTTAATTGAGACTTGGACATCATAGGTGATGTTCTAACTATCGGTCCATATCTATTATAATTATCATAATACTTTCTAAGGTATTCATTTGGTATTCTATTGACGCCAGAATCAATACTTCTAACACTTGCAGTAGATGATTGGCTCACATAGCCGCAGTCTTCTTGAGAAGTTCCAAGAGTTTGTGTGGTATCATTACTGGTGTTAGAATCAGTAGGTGAAATTGCTAGTGTATTGGGTGAAAACACTGGTGCATGTCTTGACATAGGGTTATGTATGTTTAAATTAGGGTCCATGTTTCTAAAATGCGCCATATGTTCATAATTTTTCATTTGTTGGATGTCTTTTTTGTAATAAGGATTTGGTGTTATGTTATGCATATTTAATGCAGAATAATTAGGCATAATTACTTGGCTTTTCATGGGCATTCTTGCCATTTCATTGACAAAGTAGCTTTCAGTTGAGGGATATATTTTGGGTCGACTATTTTCATAATCAATAAATGTTTTAGCATTGCTATCATAAGGTAGTTTGTTAGAAGGTATGGCTTTCATATGAGCATCAGGTGGGTATGAATGCATTTTATTCTGAGGAACATTTCCAACTACTGGTCCATAGTTTGGATGGATTACTTGATTAGGATATTGAATATTGTAGTTGGGGCCTAAACTTTGAGGATTTCTTTGATATCCTTCCATAACAGGTTCAGCAACACGGGTATCCAGATATTTAATGGGAGGATATGGGGGATAGGGGTGAGGTGGCATAGACTTCTGTACCTCATATTTATGAGATGGAAAGCCAGGTGGGGGATGGAATGGATTAGAATAATTACCAATGTATTCATACCTTTGCTGAGGAAATCTTTCCTTTACACTTGGATACGGCTTGAAGCGAATGTTTCCTTCCTGATAATATGGATCAGCATACACATAGCCTTGTTCTTCTGGAACAGATCTATGAGGTCTGGGCACTACCGGTCGAGGACCGGCACAGCTGGGGTAGTCTTGATATTGGTACAGTTCAGGAGCACCATACATCCTTGTGGAACGTAAACTAACACTGCCCGGAGGCCATCCATGGGGAGCAGTCCGGGTATGAGGCAGATTTGCACTAGGTAAACACATTTCAGGGTTCCTAACATTTTTATGTTCATTATTAGTAGGATTAACAGCATAAGGCACGTCACAGAACTTTGCCTCTGGCGGCATGTTTAACTTGATATTTTTAGATAGAACGTTACTTCTATCTGATACTTGAGCATAATTGGTGTCATCATTTACTTTAATAGAGTTGTATGCAGGTGGCACCATGATACGCTGCATGTTTTCTTGGAATGTTTGTCTTGGGGATATGTTTCTTGTAGGGTTCTGGTAATTGATTAACTTATGGGGGTATTCGGGTGGACGACGATACGCGTTGTCCATGCATGGCCATGGCTCCGCAGGACCTTTCTTTATATGATACGCTTCACTGGTGGCGGGCGGAGGCACAACTCGGTCGGGTCCTATGACGGCGCACGGCCGCGCGTTCTGTACATCCACTTTGCCCAATGAGTTAGATCCATTACCTTGATATGACTTATTTCTGTCACAGTGGAGCGAGATACTGCTGCCTTGAGAGTACTTGCTGCCGTCATTGTTACGTTCACTCACAGCAGACTCGTTCCTCAAGTCTTTAGCATCCATTGCCACGGTTACTTGGACACATATTCGTATTCGGTGTTAACATTTTTCAATTGTGGGCTAATTTAGATTCCTTAGAATACCTCAATAACCAGAGGTTGCACAAAACCATTTCCATTCTGAAATATAAACAAATTAACAGATAGTTAAAGTGACAACTGTCAAAACAATATGCCACATATGCCCCCCTTTTAGCTAAGACTCAAAGCGTAGCACTTCGAGTATCAACTTAAAATATCAAATATACCTTTAATATTTCTTCTAATTTCATGAAACATCAATATTATTTCCAAGGAAACACCGATTTATTACGTTTTGAAGTCGCCCATAAATTATGATGATGTTACCCAAACAAAAAAACACAATACACAGTGGGGTTGTGCGGATTGTACGTCGAATGAATAGAAAGTAATATCTTAGATTTTATTCCAAAATACAACTATCTTACATTCATGCATTAACATATTTATTTTAAGATGTATTTTCAAATTTTAAAGACTGAAAAATTGCTGAAAATTAGAGGAAATGTTTAGTTTCGTTTAGTCGATTTCGACATTTTCATTTTAGCGACTACTCGCCAATCGGCGATTTGATTTAGCATTATTCTTCTTTTTAATCGTTCCCTCCATGCTCAGGCAGGAATAATGATCGTGACTATTCGTGACCACAATAATATGCGTCTCCAAGATTATGCGGTCTGCTGCATTGTGTTCTAGCTCATTTTGCATTAGATGTGAGTGAGAATTTAAACATAGACTTACGACTATGAACACTTTCCCTTGCTCCATTGACAACAGGTTAGCGATAGATGTTATTTGGTAAGAGGAAATGGGATGCAGCTTTCGAAAACATGTTTGACAATTTGTCAAAGTCAATTTGACATCTTTCTCCAGTTGAGTGAGTGCGTGCAGGATCGTGATATTTTATAATTTTACGAAATACAAAAAAAAAAAAATATTTCATTTATAGTAGCCAAGAATTCTCCGGAATGAAATATATATCTGTTAGTTCAATATTGTCTTTAATTTTTGCTGTCTATGTAATTAATACTATATGGACATTAGCTGAAATATTTATACCGCCAGAATGTAGTCGTGGCGAGAGATGCTTTTCATCATATTTGGCTTCAAATCCTGTGCAGCATCTAGTTCTGTATACTTCTGTTAAAGAGCATCCATACTTAGACGGTTTTACTGCGGAAAGTGTCTCAAAAGTGTATACTTCTCTCAAGTTTGACTATCGAAATCCGGCAACTTTGTAAGTATCCTCTGAGTCTGGGTCCTGCACAAATCTGAAGTAAATATTAAGGATTTCGTGTAACAATTAATTTTGACTTGATTTTAGCGATATTAAATTGAAAGTGCCACGTAAAACGCGCAACAATGGCTCATTGTATATGCATGCAGTCTTGTTGGACGACGGCCGCTTATACAAGGAGTTTGATGAGATAGTTCGCACGGAGTCCATACACACTCTCCCCCTGGTGACACATACGGAACCCCAAGCTGCAACATTTAATCTTCTTCAGCAAAATGTGAGCTATAAAATGTTTGTTTGTATGTCTGTTCATGTCAATGCTTTCTACCAACTAGAGATTATGGTATATTGATGGTAATTGTATGTTATTTTCAGGCTGAGGGTAAAAAAGTTATAGAAAAGAAAGCAGTTCATCCATATTCACACATAACTACAGTTGCTCCACTATCCATTCTCACAGATGATCTGAGATTACCTAGTAATAAAATACCTGGTGAATTGTATCCTTACATAAGGTAAAAATAAATGTACTTATTGTAATTTAAAGCATGTTACAAGTTGCAATTTAGAACCAGAACATAGTTAATTTTTTGTATCAAAAAACAATAATAAACACAGTATTTAAGAAAGCAGGTTGTCTCCATTTCTGAATTACATCCAGTAATCTTGAAGGTGAGGTTGATGATGAAAGTACTTAACTTCTTTCATGGGCGCAGGGAGTGAGATTATTTCAAATATAAGATAAAAGGCACTTTTGAATGTCAAAACTGATTCTAATTCTAAAACGTAGTTAAAAAACAAATTTGCCTAAAACAATAATAGAGAATGCACATTAACTTTTTTTAAACTAGATGAGTTTGGCGTTTCCTATCTAACTATACTGAGAAAAAAGGCTGAAACAAACTCGAAAGGTCACAGTTTCTTTTAAATTTCAGACATAATCTTGGTCTCATCATGCCAAGACCATGAAGATTGGTGTCTAAAATGGTCTTTTGATAAAAGAACCACACAGATTTTAGTGGACCTGTCCAGTCAGTGCATGCATTTGTTCAGTAACTGCAACTTAACTCATAACTTAAGGAGCTCAATGGTTCAATGAACAATACCAAATAAAGGACATTCATAAACTACTCAAGCAGCCAGACCATGATAAAAAATACCAAACATAGTTCCGCACTCCTATTTCTGAAAAACTAAGTGACCTTTGGCGGGGTGCTAACATTATAGTGCTTGCATCACTTGCTCTTGCTTACTCTGTCTTCATTCTTAAGCTTTTATATAAATCAACACAGTAAGCCCTCTTTTTGTATGAACGGACAAACAAAACCTTAACATGTCCGAGGTGACCTGCGAAAGTTATGGAGTTTGCTTCGTGGAGCTGAAGATGCACCCCCCTGATAAAAATCCTATCTCTCATCTCAAACTCATTTCACCAGAGATCTTGGTATTCTTTTGTACAGTAAGATCATTTTTGAGTGTCATGTCAACGAGATAGCATAAAAAGCATCCAAAGCCTCATTATCCGAAACGCCAGTTCATTTAATAAAATTAAAACCTTGAAAATTTTGTATTGTGCTTATGTCCCCACAGTCATCTGGAATATGGTAGTAAAATTTGAATCCGAATTATGCAGTGCATTCAGACATATTGAAACCAATACAAAGGAAACTCACTAGATACTTACACATTTAAAATCCCTCATGTGAGTTGCAATGAATGATGCACTCAATTCCACTTATTTCCAATTGTAACTCCGAGAAATATATCTGACATATGGTTCCAAGTAAAAATAACACAATCAAGAATGGAATGGTCTGAACTATTTTCTAAGCTGTATCTGAATGTGCCACCTCGACATTCTTGTTTGACAAGTCTTCTCCATGTTCCGTACGCGTACGGAGCTATTCATCTTAGTAATTCCTATATTACTTGCTCAGTCAAAGCATTTAACAGAATTGTAAAGAACAAACACCCCTTAATCGTTTTGTTTGTAAGCTGCATGGCGTCCAACAGTACTATTTTATCTAAAACCTATTGTTTCTGCTGCATCTTAATAATGGTTGTGTTTGCATTTCTGCCTATGCTTCGTACTTTATGAACAGTATTTTTTTAAACACAAGGTACCTACTCCATTTGTATAACGAATGTCCAATAAAAAAATAATGTCATTGTTATGAACTTATTAAATAAAAATGGATACTGTTAAACGACCTTGACCTAATTCAATCGCATCTTTTATTTCAGAGTCAGAAATGGCAAATTTTTGCCTATTCTGCAGCACAATGTTTTGAAGTCCAGATTAGCGCACTACCAGCTGTTAAACACTAGCTCAACGGAAGTGAACATAACGGTGAATGTTTCGCCGACATCGTACGGTTCCCTACGGTTGGCACTGCATGTCAGATTGGCGCTAGAACAGCTTTTTTCTCTAGGTTTCAGTGAGAAAGATGTGGATGATGTCAAAGGAATATTCGCTGACACCAACTTGTATTTACTATCGGCTACTGTACTGATTGCCAGTTGTCATGTAAGTTATATGCTTAAATATTAATACAAAAGTTGCATAGAAAACGGAATTTTCAGCATTTCCCGAATTTGAAAAACATCCGGGCATCTTTTCAACGTTTTTCTTCCATAAAACCTTATTTGGACTATTACAAAACTTCCTAGACAAAAACTAACCAAATCGGTTGGACCACGCACAATGAAGGGTTCCGTAGTTGGGATGAATTTATCCCAAAAACATACTTGGCATTGTATTTGAAAAACATGAGTCTCCCATGCATTCGAACTGCAAATGTAAGTTGGTCGACTATCACTCGTAAACTTGTAATGCCTACTCAGCTGTGTTAGTTTTCCAATTAACTTCGTACCGTGAATTACATATCCAAAATAACTAGCAGGGGGGGGTTAACAAAAATAAGCACTTTGAAGCTCCAACAACACCGCTCACTATAACCACTAGTTACCTGGTCACCATCTGCACATGGGAGCGGTTCCGTTACCTCTCAAAAACCGAACCGAATCCCCCTCTGTGCAACGCCTGTTAGGGCATGGGAATCCAACGACACCACACACCATGGAAGACAAAAAAAATAATATCCTCACTATACGAGGGCTGCACTAAAAGTATCGGGAATGGAATATTTCAACTGTTCCTGTCATATTAAAATCTTTTTAATTGAAAACTCCTTGGTTTTAAAAATCGAATTTCATTTATTTATTTACAAAAAGATTCTCGGTCTTGTCACAAGGTTTTGTCAAACTTGTTAAGTCGTTGAGAAAATGGAATTGACTCGAGAAAATTCAAGAGCGATGATTTATTATGACTTTCGAAGTGGTTTAACACAAAAGCAGTGTGTTGACCGGATGATTTCTGCATTTGGTGATGAAGCCCCATCCAAAACCACAATTTATCGCTGGTTTGCTGAATTTCAACGTGGACGTGTCAAGCTCAGTGATGATCCCAGTCAAGGTCGTCCAAAAACTGCAGTCACCCAAGATAACGTTGATGCTGTGCGTAAGCTGATTGAGGAAGATCGACATGTGACATACCGCGAAATTCAGGCAACTTTAGTTAGACATTGGCATGAATCAAATACAAATAATCTTGCATGAACAATTAGGTGTAAAAAAGTTGTTTTCCCGATGGATACCGCATTCGCTCTGTGAAGAGCAAAAAGCGGCTCGCGTTACTTGGTGCAGCACTCTCGAAAGATTCCACGCAGGATCCTCAAATGCTGTATACAACATCGTATCAGGTGATGAATCCTGGATATACGCGTACGAACCCGAAACAAAAAACCAGTCACGAGTTTGGGTGTTCGAAAATGAGTTAAAGCCAACAAAAATTGTTCGTTCACGGAGTGTTGCAAAAAAAATGGTGTCCACGTTTGTCTCCAAAACCGGCCATGTTACGACTATTCCTCTTGAGGGACAAAGAACGGTTAATGCAGAATGGTATGCTAGCATTTGTTTGCCACAGGTCGATTTCTATACTTTCCCTAAAATAAAGAATAAATTGCGTGGACAGAGATTTTCATCACCTGAAGAAGCTGTGGACGCCTACAAAACGGCCATTTTGGAGACCCCAACTTCCGAATGGAATGGTTGCTTCAATGATTGGTTCCATCGTATGGAAAAATGTGTCAAACTTCGCGGAGAATACTTCGAAAAGCAATAAATACATTTTTAAATAGTAATGTTGTGTCACTTCCTTGATTCCCGAAATTTTCAGTGCCGCCCTCGTATGTGTAGAGAAACTTTACGTGTAAGCAAAAACATATATTTTTTCAAGATTTTGGTTGACCACTTGTCGGCGAGACTACTATGTATAACCATGCAAATTACAGCTTTCTAGTACTAAGGTCTAAGAGGCTCTGCTTTCTACATGCGGACATACAATACTTTTTCCATACATATCGTAGGAAATTAGACTCCCAATGTACTTTTTATGATGCGTAGACTGGCCACACACAATTAAGACTGACCGAATATAAACAAAAATAATTGAACTTCGAATTTCGAACGAAACGCGTTTTTTTTTAAAGTACTGGTTGCCTAGCCTCGCTCAAAATAGGTAATAAAACTTTTACATTCCAGCTATTGTTTGACTTCCTGGCCTTCAAGAATGACGTATCTTTCTGGCGCCGCAAGCGCTCCCTGGCGGGATTGTCTGCGCGCACCGTGTTTTGGCGAGCGTTCTCACAGATGGTCATATTCTTCTATCTGCTTGATGAACAGACCTCTCTTCTTGTACTTGTGCCAGCCGGTATCAGTGCGATTATAGAGGTAAGGCCACTCATTCATATGTATTATTTCGTATTCATTCATTCATATCAATCAATCAAATCAATCAAATTATTTTATTTCACTGAAACCTACATGGGCACTTACGAAACGTCAGAATCTAGGTGCACGGTTCCAATTGGTCGTTTCGTATGGAGAAGAGCTGGCAAGAAATTTCTATGGTTACTCTTTAAAAAATATTAGACTTTTACAATGTTTTCAAATTACAGTGTTAATTGGTATGGGAGGACAGTGTAGGCCTGTCAACAAGTACCATATGCTTAACAAATAGACAATGGTCTATAAATCTACAATCTACAAGGCCTACATCGCTCTCACATTTGTGAACTACAAAATAATCCAAAAAAGACAAATAAAAAACCAAATTAAACCAAATGTCATGATTGAATTTCAACTGTTACAAATCTGAATTAGGTCTGCTGTCCACAAAAGCCACTAAAGAAGAGTTGAAATAAGAATTGTAGATATTTAAATGTCAAATAGTGATAATATTATGTCAAAGAGTTATGTTAAAAAAAAATATATCTAAAAATAAAAATAAAACACCGTTATTTCGGTGCAGTTATTAGAAATTTCCATAGTGATGCCGTTTATAAAGTACCAGGGAAGCCACATGTGCAGAAGGAGTTATTGCCAAACTTCCTTGTCTTCGACGTAGTCTTTAATCTTATAATATGCTTTTTTGACAAGGACACTTTTGATGTGGGTTTTAAACTTTCCATCGCCAAGTTCTGTAACCGAGTTTGGTATCTTGTTATAAAAGCGGATACTGTTTATTAGAAATTAGGAATTGTTTATTAGAAATTAGGTATTTATATTATGGAAATCGCTTCTTATTTTAAAAAGTCCTGAGGTTTTGCGAACATACAAAATACTATCTAAGATATAAAGAGAAGGCAGAGTTAGTAAATCAATTTCTTTGAATTTGTTTCTAAGAGACTAGCGAGGACCCATTTCATAGATCGCGCGGATTGCCCTCTTTTGTAAAATGAAACTTAAATCTACGTCAGCTGCTGACCCACACAGCAGAACGCCATATGACCTAATACTGTGGAAATAAGCATAGTATACTAACCTAGCTGTGGCTATATCGGTCAACTCCCTTATTTTTCTTACTGCATATGCAGCTGAACTTAATTTACCTAAAAGAGCTCTAATGTGAGCGCCCCATTACAGTTTTGAATCTAAAGTAATTCCTAGAAATACAGTTTCCGTAATAGCATCTAGTTTCTTGCCATCAAGTTTTAGATTTAAACCCACTTGTGGAACATTTGGCAATGATAATTAAAGACATTTAGTTTTGTTCGCATTAGGTAAAAGATTATTAGTTGCGAACCATTTCTAAAGAACAGCCAGACTATCGTTCACATGTAAGACAACCGTATCTTTTCAATCTATTTAAAAAATAAGAAAAAAATTATATCTGATAAGTTAGCCATCATGTAAGGAAGGTCATTAATATAAACTAGAAATAAGAAAGGGCCAAAAATTGAACCTTGACGCACGCCTATCTTAACCAAGGAGCCCGAGCACGTCGCCCCGTTAATGTTTACTTTTTGGTGCCTGTTTGATAGATAGGAAAGAACAAGATTAGCGGCTTGTCCACGAATTCCGTAGTGTTGTAATTTACAGATCAGTGTATTGTGGTAAACGCAGTCAAACGCTTTTTTTGAGATTTCACAGAAAATGCCAATCGCATCCTGGGACTTCTCCCAGGATTCCAAAATGTGACTGATGAGTTTAACTCCCGCATCAGTCGTCGACGTACCTTTCGTGAAACCAAACTGGCGACTATGTAAAATCCCACTTGAATTAAAATGTGACAACATCTGGCCTAGTATGATTTATTCATAGATTTTACTCAATGCTGGTAGCACAGATGCAGGTCTATAATTAGAGGGATCTTACCACCCGATTTAAAAAAGGTACTACTTTACTATGTTTTTATAAAATCAGGAAAAGTATCGCTGTCTGAGCATTGATTAAATATGCCTGTTAGAACAGGTGCAATTGTGTCAATGATATCCCCAAGAACCTTAACGGAAATGCCCTATAAGTCTTCAGTGTTTTTGTGCAGTAAAAAAAGTAAAATAAAATGTACTTTGCAGCAAACTTCTTTTGTGTCAGCAAAAGATGTAAAAAATAAGATTTAATTTATCATGTGGATCTATTAGCAAATATAAATAAGATCTACATTAACTATCTTTCAGTTATGGAAAGTGACAAAAGTCATGCACCTTCGCATATCGTTCTCCGGTTGGAGGGTGCGCGTGTGGCGGGACACGAGCGCGGACGCCGGAGAGAGGAGCACGGCTAAGGCCGACGCCGAGGCCATGAAGTACCTGTCCATGTTGCTGTACCCGCTATGCTTCGCCGGCGCCATTTACTCGTTGGTTTATGAACCGCACAAGAGGTATGTACTATCAACAAAGTTTATTTAAAAAAAAAAAGCTTTATAAAATATGCTAAATACGCATTTTCATCTGCGGATAAAATAAATATCAACTTAACAGCGTCAGAAACACCCTTACCTAATATATTTCAACTTTCGCAAAGTTAATATTTATTTTGCACTGCAGTTCTTAGTGCACTTCGGTCTAGATGTAGGGGTGTAAAGGGGAGCACACAACAACCGGACTCCCCAAATGTCAACCTCACTAGCGCGCGGTAAACCCCGCCACTGACGGTCGCTGGCGACTGGCTGATGGCGGTAAAACCATCCCAGCCAACCTAAATTCTCCAGAGCGATGACGGGCAGCGTCATCGTTGCGAGAGAGCCAATACTCTGCAGTCACCAATCCGCTTGCCCAGCGTGGTGACTATAGGCATAAACCTGCCATGAATAAAGTGCCAAAACAACGGCCCCCAGTTCCCCCGGTGGTCCCGCTATTCCTGGTCAAGGTAGCGGTCACGGTAAAGGCGGGACGGGGGGTGCGAAGAATCCCCGGGTTGCGGTAGGCTACCAACGACAGGGGTGCAGTTGAAGAGCCTCCTCGTGGCGCATCCTGGGCAACGTCAGCTCCAATCGCCCACCGGTACTGGTTGCCAATCGGCGCTGGCGGCAAATCTCAACAAACGGGGAAGGGCACGGTTCCATTCCCCGATCATCTTTGATGGTCGTGGAAGGGAACCGGGCTAGGGAAGGGTCGTAGGAGTAGGTCGTACGCCCAACCCCCTCTGCTTACAGAGGGTGAGTTGTGTGGGCGTGGTCTTGTGGGAGGAGAGGAAGAAAACCTCTTAAAAAAATAACCCCAACTCCAAGGTCGAGCGTGCCGAGGGGGTGTATGGCCGTAGGGTATCCGGTCGTTAGCGCGGGGGGGGGATCCAGGGGGATCAAAGGGACCGCACCCTTCAAAGGAAAAAAAACAAAATGGAAAAGTCAGTTGGGAAAATTTTACCCCAGGGCGGTACCGACTGCTTAGCAGTCGGAGAATTCGCCACGCATCCGGTTTCGGATGCGTCATGCCCCTCGTATTCTGGGGGGGGCAACAACTGTCTCGAGTGAGGAGAGTGTGGAAGAACCCGGTCGCAGTCATTCGGGGACCCGCCAAGCGATGGTTTGGTGGGCCCTCGAGTGACGGCCGCCGGTCACCAGCGAGAAACGGAGCTTCTTTTGAAGCTCCCGCGCGTGGTGATAGATCCATTTGCCACCTACGATGGCAACCAGAGCCGAGGAGGCTCCGGTCCCTCCGGGGACCACAGCAGGTCGGATCCGGACCTGAGCAGGCGCGGCAAGGCCCTGCTTAAGAGGAAGACGGACGAAGAAATGTTGCCGGCGCCAAAAGCGCCCAAGGTGTTGGGTGGTCGGGGTCGTGCGGCTGCGAAGTCGGGGCGTGACCCGTTGGGCCGCTTCACGCGCCCTGCTACGCCGGTCCCATTGCGGGCTTCATCGCCGGCTCCGTCGCCGCCTCCTTCGCCAGCTCCGTCGGAGAGCGCGGGGAGCGACGCCGAGCTGGGGAGGGAGGACCCCGTGAGCATGAGCTTAGGCCTATGCTCCAACAGGGCGGAGGCAAACGCTGCCAAAAGGGCGCAGCGGAAGGCTGCCGCAGCCGACGTGGTGGCTGAAATGGCCAGCCAGAACAGGGAGAGACGCGCAGCGCGGATGGCAGCCGGAGGGAGCGTTACCGGATTGGCGCTCAGTAGCCAGGTGCTGGACAGCGTGGGGGTCGTCATGACGGTTGCCACCAAGTCCGGCAACCTGAGGGGGACTTACGTTCGTGCCCTAAAGGAGGCGGTGGACGGGATCAAGGAGGCGGTCGAGCTCCTCGTGAACCGCACCAGCACGGACGAGACGGCGAGGCTCTGGGAGGAGAATGACCGTCTCCGATCCAAGCTCGAGGAGCTCGAGCGGCAGTTTGCTGCCCAGAGGGCGGCTCCCGCCGCCACCGGCGTCACTCCCGTCACGATCCCGCCGGTGGTCCGGCCGTCGCCTGCGCGTGCGGATGCGGAGATCGAAAAGATCGCCCGCATCTGCATGATGCAGTGCGGCGGTATGGTAAATGCCCGGTTGGAGGCGCTGCAGTCGCGACTCCCACCAGCCGCGACCCTCCGACCCCCGCTTGCGGCGGATAGGAGGAGAGCAGAGGAGGCCGCCGCCGGGACGAACTCCGCGTTGGGGGGCAGAAAGCCCGCGCAGGGTCCCAGAAAGCCCACGCAGGGGCCCAGGAAGCCCACAGGGGCTTCGCCCGCACCACCTCCGGCGACCGCGCTTCTGGCGACCGCGCCTACCTCACCTCCGGCGACCGCACTTCTGGCGACCGCGCCTACCTCACCTCCGGCGACCGCACCACCTCCCACCTCACCTCCCACCCAGGATGCCGAGGGGTGGACGACGGTGGGGAAAAAGAAAAAGAAGAAGAGGAGCGGGAGGAACGCCGAGGGAGCACCGGCACCGGCCAAGACGCCTAAAAAAAAGAAGTCGCGAGGACGGCGTAGGGTCCCACGCTCCGCGGCTGTGGTGATCACACTGCAGTCCGGAGCCGCTGAGAGGGGCGTCACCTACGCGGCGGTCCTCCAAGAAGCGAAGAGCAAGGTCGCGTTCCCCGACCTTGGGACACCGTCCGGCTTCAGATTGAGGCCGGCGGTAACGGGGGCGCGGCTGCTCGAGGTGTCCGGTGCCTCCAGCCGCGAAAGGGCGGACATTCTGGCCGCCAAATTGAAGGATGTCCTCAGCCCGGAGGACGATCGGATTACCAGGCCGATGAAGACCGCGGAGCTGCGAGTCGACGGCCTGGATGATTCGACGACCCCGACTGAGGTCGTGGAGGCTATCGCCCGTGTCGGTGGATGCCCGCACGACGACGTGCGGGCGGGCGAAATCCGCGCCGACGCCTCCGGGCTCGGCTCGATTTGGGTGAGGTGCCCGGTGGCGGCGGCGAACAAGGTGGCCGACGCTGGGCGTCTGTTGGTGGGATGGGTTGCAGCGAGAGTCAAACTGCTGCAGCCCAGGGCCATGCGGTGCTACCGGTGCCTGGACGTCGGGCATGTCAGGTGCCGGTGCACCGCCGAAACGGACCGCAGCGATGAATGTTATCGCTGCGGCCAGCCCGGCCACAAGGCGGCCCAGTGCTCCGCGGCGCCAAACTGCAGCCTCTGCACGGCTGCAGGGAGGCCCGCCGGGCACAAATGGGGGGCGAAAGCCTGTGGCGTGCCCGCCAACAGAAGGAGGGGAAGGGGCCAGAAGGGCTCCTCTTCGGCCGACTCCCGGCCTAAGAACGGTACAGAGGGGGGCATGGACTGCGCATAAATGGCGCTGTTCCGTCTCCTCCAGGGCAACATCAATCACTCTGCCAGAGCTCAGGATCTCTTGCTCCAGAGCATGGCAGAGTGGTCGATTCACGTGGCCGTGGTCGCCGAGCCGTACTGGGTCCCGCCCAGGGATAACTGGGTGGGAGATCTGGATGGTTTGGTGGCCATCATTGGCGGGGCTCTCGTCAGCCCGTCTCGGGGGCACGGCTGGGTAGCCGCCCTCGCAGATGGCGTTGGCGTCGTTGGGGCGTATTTTTCGCCCAACAAGAGTCTCGCCAACTTCGAGAGGTTCCTTGTCGAGTTGGGTGCCGTCGTGGGCCAGCTCCATCCTCGCCCGGTGCTGTTGCTCGGGGATCTCAACGCCAAGTCTGCGTGGGGATCCCCGGTGACCGATGCTAAGGGTGAGGCATTGGAGGAGTGGGCGATCACGACTGGCCTGGTCGTCCTGAACCGGGGCTCGGTCTACACGTGCGTGCGGCAGCGGGGCGGGTCCATAGTGGACGTGTCGTTCGCAAGCCCTGCTGTCGCGAGCTGTGTCCGCGACTGGCGTCGTCGGCCACTTGTGCAGAGAGGGGCCGGACCTGGACGAGAGCCAGTTCGGCTTTCGGCATGGGCGCTCTACCATCCACGCTGTGTCGAGGGTGAGAGTCCTGGCGGAGGAAACAGTGTCCCGGGGCGGGGTGGTGGTGGCGGTGTCCTTGGACATCTCCAACGCCTTCAACACCCTGCCCTGGAGCTGCATACGGGAGGCACTGCGTTATCATCGGGTGCCTCTCTACCTCCGCCGCATCGTTGGGGCTTATCTGGCGGGGAGGTGTGTCACCTACATGGGACGTGATGGCGGAAACCAGCGCCAAGTGTCGTGCGGTGTTCCACAGGGATCGGTCGTGGGACCGCTCCTGTGGAACATCGGGTACGACTGGGTGCTGAGGGGCGAGCTCCCGCCGGGCGCGAACCTGACGTGTTACGCGGACGACACGCTGGTCACGGCCCGCGGGAGTTCGCATAGGGAGGCAGCGTTGCTCGCGACGGCGGCGGTCTCACTCACCGTGAGCCGCATACGGCGCCTCGGCCTGGAGGTGGCCCTCAACAAGTCGGAGGCCATGGTGTTTCATGGCCCCCGGCGGGCGCCGCCGGCCGGATCACACATTGTGGTCGGGGGGGTCCGGATCGCTGTCGAGCCCACCATGAAATATCTGGGATTGGTGCTCGACAGCCGGTGGGACTTCGGACCCCACTTCTGGCGGCTGGCGCCCAAGTTGTTGGGCGCGGCCGGGGCGCTGGCAACGCCGCTTCCCAATCTGGGGGGGCCTGAGTGCCGCCTGTAGGCGGCTCTAGATGGGGATCGTGCGATCCATGGCGCTCTACGGAGCGTCGATCTGGGCGTCTGACCTGACGGCCGGCAGCATAGCTGTCCTGCGCAAGCCGCAGCGGGCGATGGCCGTCAGAGTCATTCGGGGGTATCGCACGATCTCCTTCGAGGCGGGTTGTGCACTGGCCGGATCACCGCCCTGGGACCTGGAGGCGAAGGTGCTCGCGTCACTGTACCGGTGGCGCGAGGCAGCGCGGGAGCGGGGCGAGCGACCGATGCAGCAACATATCGAGCAGCATCGGTTGCAGCTCCGTGAGGTCTTGGTGGCGGAATGGCGGGTGAGGCTGTCACGCCCTACCGCCGGCCTCAGCACCATCGAGGCGATCCGGCCAGTGCTCGACCGCTGGCTCGGGAGAAGGCACGGCTCCCTGACGTTTCGGGCGACGCAGGTGCTCTCGGGTTGTACCTGTGTCGCATAAACAGGGAGCCGGACGCCCGGTGTCACCACTGCGTCGACTGTCGGGAGGACACGGCGTGGCACACGCTGGCAGAGTGTGCCGCTTGGGAGGAGCCGCGCCGTGCCCTCATCACCGAAGTAGGCAACGACCTGTCGCTGCTGGCCGTCGTGAACGCGATGGTCGGCGGCGCAGAGTCCTGGGACGCAGTGGTCTCCTTTTGCGAAACGGTCATCTCGCAGAAGGAGGCTGCGGAAAGGGAGAGAGAGATCTCGACTCTCGACCCGGCCCGCAGCAGACGCACCGGGCGTCGGAGGAGGGCGGACAACGCCCTCTTCCGGCCCCCCTAAATGGGTCCAGGGGCGACGGATTCGGGGACATCCGTCGCTCCCCAACATCAGGACCCGAGAAGGCGGCGCGCGTAGTGTTCCGCGTGCACCGCTCACAGACGTTGCGGGGGGAGTACACCTCACTCGGGGCCGCCCGAGACGGGGCCCGCTTGCGGGCCGGCACCAGCCTGGGTTGTGGAAGAATAATGTGTTCCCGCGACCCCGGCGTTGGTGTGAGATGGAACACCGGGGTGGTTTTTAGTCAGTAAGAGTCTGACAGACCCCTCCGCCCGCCCCAGGGCGGAGGACATCCATGAGGATTTTCCACCCCGGGAACAAATAAAAAAAAGGCTACCAACGACAAATAGTCGAACTTGAGCTAGAGTTAGGTCGCATTAACTGGGGTAGCTTGTTGAAGAGCCTCCTCGTGGCGCTCCCTGGGCAACGTCGGCTCCAATTGCCCACCTGCTTTTGGTGGACAATTGGGGCTGGCGGCTAATCTTTAACAAACGGGGATGGGTCATGGTTCGCATCATCGATCATACTTATTGGTCGATGAAGGGAATCGGGCTAGGGGCGGGACGGCCAGTCCGTCGCCGGGGTAGGCCTGTCTTTAACAAACGGGGAAGGGTCATGGTTCGCATCATCGATCATACTTATTGGTCGATGAAGGGAATCGGGCTAGGGGCGGGACGGCCAGTCCATCGCCGGGGTAGGCCTGTCTTTAACAAACGCGGAAGGGTCATGGTTCGGATCATCGATCAGTGCTCCGCGGCGCCAAACTGTAGCCTCTGTACAGTAGGGAGGCCCGCTGGGCACAGTGCGGGCGGTAAGGCCTGTGGCGCTTCCGCCAACAAAAAGAACAGAAGGGTTGCCAAGGCTGATGGGCTTTCCTCCCCCCCCCCCCCTCAGCAAGGCTGCCCTCCGGCCGACTCTCCGGCCTAGGAATGGTGCGGAGGGAATGGATTGCGCATAGCGCATGGCGCTCTACCATTTCCTCCAGGGCAATATAAACCACTCCGCCAGAGCTTGGCGGAGTGGTCGAATCACGTGGCTGTGGTCGCCGAGCCGTAATTTGTCCCCCCCCTTCGGGATAACTGGGCGGGGGATGGTTTGGTGGCCATCATTGGCGGGGCTTTCGTCGACCCGTCCCGAGGTCACTGCTGGGTAGCCGCCCTCGTAGACGGGCATTGTTGGAGCGTATTTTTTTGCCCAACAAGAGTCGCCGACTTTCGAGTTGGGTGCCGTCGTGGGCCGACTCCATCCTGGCCCGGTGCTGTTGCTAGGAGATCTCAAAGTCAAGTCTACGGCGTGGGGATCTCCGTCGACCGATGCTAGGGATGAGGGACTGGGATAGTGGTTGGTCACGACTGGCCTGGCCGTCTTAAACGGGGGATCGGTTCACACGTGCGTGCGGCAGCGGGGAGGTGTCGTTTGCTAGCCCTGCTGTCGCGAGCCGTGTTGGCAATTAGAGTCTTTGTCGGATCACCGTTACATCCGTTTCGGCCTCTCCGCCCAGACCACTGGCGGCCGCAGTTCATCGGTCCTGCGAACGGTCGGACCGCGCTGGGCGCGCAAGCGCATCGACAGGGAGCTTTTCGAGGAGGCCGCTATTGTCCAGGCTTGGATCCGGGAGTCGGCAACGAACGGACCCGTCTACGTAGACGTCGAACAGGAGGCGCTGTGGTTCCGCAGGGCGATGACGCAATTTGTGACACGTCCATGCCCCGGGTCGACACACAGTCGGCACGGCGCCAGGTGTTCTGGTGTTCCGGCGAAATCGCGCAGTTACGCGTTGCGTGCGTGGCGGTTCGACACCAGTACACCAATTACTGTATTATCGCTGTCAACGCTGCTTCCCAATCTGGGGGGCCCGAGGGCCGCTTGTAGGCGGCTTTACGTGGGGGTCGTGCGATCGATGGCCCTTTACGGGGCCCCGATCTGGGCGGCTGACCTGACAGCCGCTAGCATCTCTGTTCTGGAGTCAAACACCTTGCTCCAAGCCGCTCTAGGATCCGAAAAGATCCAACTGGAACTGCAAAATCGATTCGTCCTGCTGGTAACCAAAGGTAATGTTGACGACAAAGCCGGCGAGGTGGTCAAAGCACTACGCGACTTGTCCAGCGACAGCAGAGTTTTCCCGTCGCAGCGAAAGAGTAAAGTGTCCAAAATTTCCTCGGAGACTCTGATTTATGAAGGGAAGATTTGCTATCCTCGCAGCCGTCTGGTACAACGCCAGAGACGCAGAGCAGAGGTGCGGTGGTTCTGTTCAAAAATTGTGACTAAACCTTGCTGAAAAACTATAGAACCATCTCACTTCTGAGCCACGTAAACAAGCTCTTCTCGAGGGTCGTCACAAACCGTCTCGCCAGGAGACTTGACGAGTTCTAGCCGCCTGAACAAGCCGGTTTTCGAATAGGCTTTAGTACCGTAGACCACATCCATACTGTTCGGCAAATTGTACAGAAAACCGAGGAGTACAATCAGCCGCTGTGTATGGCATTTGCGGGCTACTAGAAAGCCTTCGACTACATCTTAATATGGACAGTTCTGGCCTATGCAACGATGTCGAATTGACTTGCTCTACATAGAAGTGTTGAGATGCTGGTATGACGCTGCTACGATGACTGTCCAGGTCCAAGATCAGAAAACCAGCCCCATCCAACTGGCCCGAGGGCTGAGACAAGGGGATGTGATATCGACCCGAAACTGTTTACCAATGAGCTGGAGGACGTCTTTCAGACTCTGGACTGGCCTGGACAGAGTCAACGTAAACGGCGAGTTCATCTCAGACCTTCGCTTTGCCGATGACATCGTCATAATGGCAGAGACCCTGGAACAGTTCGACCAGATGCTGCATAGGCTGTGCAATGGAGCCTCTCGGCTGAATTTGGACGAGACGAAAGTCATGTACATTTCACACGTCTTGTCGAACCCATTCCACATCGAAGGGTCGCTTCTCGAAGTTGTGAAGGAGTATGTCTACCTAGAGCAAGTCATCCAGCTCGGTAGACACAACTTGAAGAAAGAGGTCGAGGAGGGGTCTTGAGGAGGATCTGGTTGGGTTGGGCAGCGTTTGGGAAACTTCGTCAAGTCTTCTCGTCACCTATTCCGCAATGTTTGAAGACAAAAGTCTTAAATCATGGCGTCCTGTCCACGTTTGTCGTGTCCACGTTTCGGTACCGTATGTCATGTCATAACTGACATACGGTGCCAAAACGTGGCTGGTCCACAAATTCAAGGTCGCTCAGCGCGCTATGGAACTGGCTATGCTCGGAGTTTCTTTTAAGGATAAATCTGGAGTTACCGACATAGCTTGCAGAGTAAACAAGCTGAAGTGGCAGTGGGCTGGCCATGTTTGTCGAAGTGTGTGTGTGGGTGTGCAAAAACTAATCCGATTCCAGAGATTACCTGCTACAGACAAACAATATTTTTTTAAACTTTTTACAAAATTAGTTTAGATTGTAGTTATCTTACCCTATATAATAACAAAAAAATATAATTATGTAATAAAACTCCTTGGGTAGATAACAATATTATTTTATTCCTCCAATCGAACAATCTACTACAATAATTAGTTACAATTAACTATTATAATAAAACATATAATAAAACTCACATGAATTATTGTAGGGTAATTATATTGATGACCACACGTAATCCGTCCGCATTCGATGCTGGCCCCGAGCCAAGGGGGACAGTCCCATATATTTGGCTTGGATGAAAAGAAGCTCCATCTACATGTTGTTCCTAAACATAGGATTATTTAGTAAATTCAAATTCAAATTAATTTATTTCGTGAACACAGGGTACATACAGAAGGTGTTATAATACATTAGAACCGAGCTGTGTCCCGCCAAAAGGCATACAAAATATCAAAGATTCTATACAATATTCAAAATTGCAAAATTATATAGTATGTCACATCATTAACAGATTGGATTTAGCATAACATGTCTTATAATTAAAAAATTTCATTTAAATATTCGTCAACAGAATAATACACCTTGTTATTTAACAATGCGAATAGATTTCTTTTAAATTCGTTTATGTTACTACTTGAGATAACTTGTCCTGGTAACTTATTATATAGTTTTTGAGCCATTGCATAAAAGCTGTTGCTATGAAATTTTGATTTTGTTGCTAACACCAGCAACTTTTTTGAGCGCCGTTTACTTTCAACAAATCTATACAAATTCATATTGTGTTTTATAAAAATACAGGCTTCATAAATATAGAGTGACGGTAAAGTTAATATTTTAAGCTTATGAAAATGTGGCTTGCATGATTCCCTCTGTTTTATTCTACAAGCACCGCAACTCAACAGATGTCATACAACAAAAAAAAACATTATAAATTTAAAACTTAAGTACCATAACAATATTTATTTTATATTTTATTATACAATTGAGCTTATTTCAATATTTTTACAAATTGAAATACATAAGATATTTTTATGTAATAGACTTTTTTATTACATAAAAATGAAATAACAAAGTTTAGGAATTTGTTTGAAATCCAAATTTCAAAATGGTAGCTGTTGTCTGTGTAAGCGTCAATGTTAGTATATCTTTTCCATTTTTCGTTTGTGTTTCGGTTGTGAAATCTTCCAGAAAGTGCGTGGAGTTGAGCTAGTGAGTTGAGTTAGTGTCTTACTGCATAGTTAGAAAAATACCTATAATGGAGAAGATGCAAATAATTTTTTTGGCAAAATTGTACTATGATAAGCATAAACATTATAAAAATAAATAATGACTAAAACATTTGACTTGTTTCATTGCACATCATTTCTATGAAAGACAAGCATACATGATTATGTCAACGGCATATCAATGGTAACAAAACTATATAAGCAGATCCTGTCTTCTGTAAAACCCATGATACAAAGCCAGTTCTGCTTAAAACAGTTTGGTTACCTTTGATAAGTGGTTGCACACTTGCACCGTACCTGCAACTACCTAAAAAAGCCTGGCTTAGTTCGGGCACAAATTGTAGACGGCGCCACTGCGCTTATTGGCATAAAAATGACGTAAGATGTACTCTTTGCCCCGAGCAAATAGGCCGAGTGCAGCCCCGTGTTCTCAACCGTCATCTCAGAACCTGTCATTCGTTCCATACAAGTGTTGACAGTATAATAAATAATGTATCCCAATGGTCGATTAACAGGTTCACTGTCCAGGCTCCAGAGTGGGAATGGTCCATAAGTCCAGTTATGTTTTTATTTAAAGTCTGTGTCCTGCCAAGTCCGCATTAAATATGAGACTTTCTCCTTACGTCCACAGTATCAGATGGCTTAGAAATTGTACGGGCGAACATACCACATACGGTCTGTGGACTGATATGGAAGTCTCTCTACAGACCGTATGTGGTCTGTGGACAGTGAACCTGTTAAGACAATTTAACCATTTGTTATATTATTTCAAAACCTAACAATTATTATTTCCAGTTGGTACTCGTGGGCACTACACAGCATTGTGAATGGCGTATACGCATTCGGGTTCCTCTTCATGTTACCGCAACTCTTCGTAAACTATCGGCTACGCTCGGTCGCCGCGCTGCCGTGGCGAGCCTTTATGTACAAGGCGTTTAATACGTTCATAGACGACGTGTTCGCCTTTATCATAACGATGCCCATCGCACATCGGGTTGCCTGCTTCAGAGATGATCTCGTGTTTTTAGTTTATTTGTACCAGAGATGGTGAGTTGAGCTTTATTTATTTATTTACTAGCTGTTGCCCGCGACTTCGTCTGCGATTTAGGATGAAAAGTAGCCTATGTCCTTACCCAGGTCATGTTCTATACGTGTGGGCAATTTCATCCAAATCCATTCAGCCGTTTTGGTGTGAAAGCGTAACATACAAACTCGCACACATTAGACATTATTTATTTTTGTATTTGGTACCTACCATATTTCGATTATTCGTGATTACATTTTAATGTTTTTTTCTATATACGTACCTTTTTATCTAAACAATGACATGTACATATTTACTGTATAAAGTATGATATTGTTTTAATTTTTGTGAATGTGAGGACTGTGGGTCATTACATTTTTTTTTCTTTTAATGAAGGTCTGGTTGTTTGAGTACTTTAGGCGGCCTCCCCAAATGTCCTTTCTTTTATATTGTTCGTTGAATCGTTGAGCTCTGACTAGGCAGGTCCACTCAAATCCGTGTGGTTCTTTCCTCAAAAGACCATTTCAGACACCAGTCTACATGGTCCTCATATGATCTGACCAAGATTATTTTCATATTTTATTTACACTTTGACATTGATGGATGCAATGACATTTACTTTGTAAAGGATTACACTATTTTAATTATTCTGAATGTGAAGACATTGTGGATTTGTTGTTTTTTTTTTTAATGCATTTTTTTTTAATTATTAGTTTTAATCACGGTCTGGCAGTTTGAGTAATTCATGCGGCCTACCCAAATGTCCTTTCTTTGGTAATGTTCGTCGAATCGTTTAGCTCCTTTAGTTCTGAGTTGAGCTGCATGACAACTGACAAATGCGTGCACTGACTGGACAGGTCCACTCATTCTGTGTGGTTTCCTCAAAATACCATTTCAGACATCAATCCACATGGTCTTCACATGATCTCACCAAGATTATGTCTGGACTTTTAAAAGAGACTGTGACCTCTGAGTTTGTTTCGGCGTTTCTTCTCAAAGTAGTCAGATAGGAAACGCCGATCGCACCTAGTTTTTAAAATATGATTGACGTGTAAAAGTGTTTGTACAAACCTATTTACAGAAAATAAATCATTTATCATTTACACAAAAATTCAGTCATTTTCCACTCATAAAAGCAGAGTGTTTCTGCTTAAAATTACAACTCATTCATAATGCGTTTTATGTTTAAGCAAACAGATTTGTTATCGCCGTTACTAATTCGTTTGCAAACATGATAATTATAGCTTCGTTCACTCTAGCGGTAATTTATGTCTAGTGGATTTCCACAGTAACTAACGATTGTAAAGATTAGAAGCAATTTACATATATATATACGCTTGAAAATATCAAAATATTCATGAAAAATACAAATTATAGTTTCCTATCAAAATTAATTAGATACAATAAATTTTATACTTTTTTTCAGGTTGTACCCAGTGGACAAGTCCCGTACAGACACCGCTTCCAGTATGGATGAGAACCCTGAGGAGTTAGAGCCAATCAAGCAGAAAGAAGAATAGTGGTCCACTTTTTTTTCTATGGAACCATAAAGAGGCTGTTTAAGGTGCTACTTGAGTCAGCGCTACAACTGGGCTATTAGAAAGATATATTTTTCTTTATTTTGTCTTTATATGTTATGCTAAGAGTTTGCATATAGAACAATAACATTTACTGACTAAAGACTAAAATAAAGTCATGCATTTAGTAGACTGCATCATAGCAATGTTTAGTTAAGAACATACATATTTTTGCTGTTTTTTCTAGCAGAAATTTTTGATCAGATATTTTAAAGTGAATCAGTAGACTATGATAGTAACTTTACAATGAAACAGACTATTATGAATATTATGCATGATATTACATTTTATTATGAGTTACTAGCTCGTTTATTTCCTATTAACTTATTATAGAAGATTTATTTAATAGACTTTCGCTCATACTGTGTTCAGGGTTTTATCTATACTACTAGTAATTATTCGTCTAATTAATATCGCATGAGAAACTAAGCACATGCTAATTCACCTGAGATTTATGTAAAAGTTGCTTCCGCCTCCGTGAAAAGTTCACAGAGATAGACAGAGTTTATAATATTAGCATGGATTGATGCAACCGAAACAATATGGTTGGATGCATTGTGCCATTACGAAACAATGCATCCCACCTATTGGCATTGTGTAAGTTGAAATTAAAACTCAATAGAAAGTATTTTTCCAAGAATTTGCCTGTTAGGCAGAAAGTGAGGCTAGTGTTCCAGCCCTAATGAAGAAGCAGACTCGTCTAAGTTGTCCAAGTGAATTTAGTGCAGTCTGTCATAGTAATACACGGCCTCGAACGTGACCGACTTATGAAACAAATCACGATTCATTGAACAGTCAGTGCAGGATCATGGGCCAAATAACCAAAAGCGATCGTCGCGCGAGTACGCGATTATCGCGTTCATGTGTCACTTTTTGTTTGGTGAATCGGAACGCGTTATGGCGGCGACAGAAGGCGCCTCCCGGCTTTCCGAATAAAAAGTGACATTTATGAACGCCATGATCTCTTTCAGTTAGGACGCAGGGATAGTCTATATGCGTCTCGTAATTATATGAGATTTGAGATTCTTTATTACAATTCGACGTTTTATTTATTTAAATTTTTTTTGTGATAAATATTTATTGTAAAACAATGAAATAATACAGGATTGTGTTCTGTATATTAGCGTAATTTTGCGTGATTGCATAGATAATTAGATTGATTGTAATTTTTTTGCGAACTATTTATTTTATATTAAATATTAGGGCTATCTGTTTCAGAAAAATACTTACTTATTTACATTTATAGGAACTTGTGGCGGCCGGCAAAGTGTAATTCGATGTGGGATATAAATGAGATATTTTTGTTTTAGTCTGGCGCCATTTCTGTTCGTAGATCATAATTTTGAAGGCTGATGAAAGATTCGATTATCCTCGTATAAACCTCCCTATTATATCCTGCTTTCGCACTGAGATACGTTCCTCAATTTACGTTCCTACGATTACGTTCCTCGATTCATTGGGAATTGTATTTGTGTTTTTGTAGTTAGATACTGCTATTTACCTGCTGCTGTTTGATGTCAATTAAAGGCCACCTACCTAAATCAAGGCACGCCGAGGATTTTCTGAAAACATTAAATAATAATCCTTATTATATACTATAAAGTGCAATTGAGATAGCGCGCTTTACGACACCTGATGAGCCGTTGAGTCTGGTCTGGTTTGCACTTTATGTGACTGACAATATAGTGTATTATTCAATGTCCTCTACAAATCCATTCTTCCATCTGTGGGCCGCGCGGAGCTTTACTGCAGGAACATTTTATTATTTATAGACAATAATTGTTTTAATGTAAATGTATATGTGGACGTCGTAAATATTATGTAGATTTCATAGGTTGTGTGGTTGTGTACAATAGTACACATACATTTGTATGTATACAATCGATTTCATTTACGAATTGCTGTAGCAAATAACGTATGACATGTTTTGTTTAAAATCGAGATAATGAAATAAAGATAATAAATATTGAATGCATTCATTAATTTAATTTGATATTAAATATTGACTCATCAAAATAATAGGAGCTTTTTATATTAGATAGTTAAACTATATTTATTCAGATGTAAAACAATTTGCTTTTATGTTAAACAAGGTGGAGACGACAATACAACAGTAAATTAAACTTTTTGTAACTAATGACGTTCCCCGCCTGCGTATATAAAAATTCCACCAAATACAGGATGAAATTGGAAACTTGCGCCAACTCGAATTATGAGGTGTAGCAACAGTTACATATTCGTCATTCAAGAACACACGAATTATCGTTGGTTCATTAAAGAAAAAAAGAGTATCAATTTTAGCGCGCGCCGCAGAGTTCACAACACGAAGCAAGTTGGCAACGCGTTGAGCTAGCGGTCATTTACCTTACTTTGACTGATCCTACGAAAAAAAGGGCGGGCGACGACCGCGACGGTGCCAAATCGCTTGCCTACGTGCATGTGTGCATCCCTTTCCTTTCTCTCGGCCGAATGACATTCTTTAAAACACGTTGAATTCTATCATTTAATTTGGCGGACCTATTCTATTTAATCCTGTACGTCCAATAGCTTAGTCACTAAAGCCAGGCAAAGATTGGTAACATCCATAGTCGGCCTATCGCTACTATTTAGTTTGTTTGAAAAAAATACTTTTTAAATTTCGATCTGGCATTAGTAGTGCCAGTATTTTGCATTTGTTGTCGTATTGCTGTCTCTACATTATATAATATATATATATATGTCATACGCAATAAGCAGAAACATATTGTTTTTTGAAATAGTCACCTCTACATTTTATGGGAGCTGTTCAAACATTGAGGCTTATCTGCTGCAGGGGACTGCCTTAGGCTGACGATGATGATGAACCGTGTATTGAAAATAAATATTGAGTACATAATAAAGCTAGCTTCCTTCCATATATTGATGTAGACACACAGATAACATTACGCTATCGTCTGTTGATCTAAATACACAAAACTGTTAGATTAAATAACAGAGCAATAATGTATAGACTATACCTTCTAATTAGTGAATAAATATATCTATACATGAAAGTGTTTTGTTGCTTACCGTTATCATGGCCGGTCCAAACTTTGTGCAGAAGGTTGCACGATATTTTTTTTAGAAACCAAATGATAGCATGAGGCGAGTGTGAGTGAGAGAACATGCGCGAAAGTTCGGAGAGCCTATGTTTAGACTTGCCATGATTCATCGGCTGTATGATGCACCCGGACGTAAATATGGCTCATCGAGAGAAGTTCAGCTTTGTAGAGCGCCATCTCTGTCGCTCATACCTGCTTGGCCGTCTCTTTCTAAGGGCCCGATCACACGTATCACAACGACAACGCGGACGGGCGCAAACTTTTATAAAAATGAAATAGTTTGTTCACACGGACCACATTTGGCCATCAAAATCAACAGCGTGGGCAATACCGACCACATCGCGGCCACATCGCAAACACAAAGTTGCGTCTAGCATTTAATTTGATATTGTAGTTAACACAACGAAACTGCAAGAAGCTGCAGCGACACTATTCAAACGTAACCACTGCTTGCCCACATTTTGTCGCTGCGAAGTGGTGTGGTGGTGGTATGTGTGATCGGGCTCGTAACCTCGATTTGTCATTTAAACTTTGTCTTGATTGTGACGGTTGACTTTATTGTGCAAATAAAATTATGTATTTAATAATATTGATGTTTTATTTATTCCAACCTCATGTCTCATGTCTAAATATAATCGTTAGTAGGTATATACTTAATCGTGTGTTATATGTGCTTACATAAGTACTGATAAATAATGATCTTACTGAACGTATTTTGACCTTGTTTACCAACCACGGACCGCCCTTGCCTGCAAGAGTGAGTGAAGCGAGCATAATAATTTGAGTTAGTTAGTTTTTCTTTTTACCATTCATAGTAGCCCTTAGGTAAATATTTTTTCTATGAGTTGAGAGAAGCTGCGTAAACTTTGAAGGTGCCAGGCCCTTCGAACCGCTTTGTCTTTTTAGCCCGACTATGAACTGGCTACAGCTCTGCCTTCGAGACGTAGCTGTAGATTGAAGAGTTAGAAAAAAAAAACGGTTTTTCTCAAACGAATGGAATCGTTAAGAAGCTAGAAGACGTCGAAGTCGATTTCAGTTCCTTGTTTTATTTGAACCGTGAGTGGGGGGGGGGGGGGGGCATAACTAGTGAAATGTGGCTGTACTACACACCTCTGAATAATCCATTGGAACACAGCCCTGATGTTATGTGGGTGTCAGGCAGCCTTAGACATCTCATTCAAACTGACGATGATATCAGTAGGCTAACGACGGTAGGTACCTACTTATAGATTTTATTATTCTTAGGGTGCCTACTTACCTATTCCGTTATATTGTTATATCATCATCATCATCATTTCAGCCAAAAGACGTCCACTGCTGGACATAGGCCTCCCCCAAGCATCGCCACTTTCAACGGTTCTGTGTTTCCCGCATCATCTGGATGCTGGAAAATAATATTAGGCCCACATAATAAATGTATGATCTTTAGTATCAGGAGCGTAGATAATTAAACGGGACGATGGATAGGTATCTTAATTGGTATCTAACGAACTTTGGAACCACAATACATTTACCTAGGAACCATGATTAGCTCATTTTATTTCAGTAGTTATGTGCCTATGTATACCGACTCTATGTTGTTCGTTTGTTACGACTGTAATGGCTAATCAAAGTACTTACGTTAATTTAACAATCTATTACACACACTTAAATCATCACATGAATGCAAATACATGTGTTGCAAATACCTAACAATGCGATATACCTGTGTAACTAGACTAAGATCACAGACGTCTTTAGTTCAGCCGTAACACCTGCGGATTATTTCTACCCAGGTACTACCTACAATAATACTGGTCGATGACGAAAATAATAATGGTAGGTACATGCATGAAACTTACTTTCTATTACAGATAATTTTATCGTATGAAATAAAACCTTAAATGATCTACAACGTAATTAAAAATAGTAAATATTAAAAAAATACTTGAATTTGGAAATAAATTCGATTCGTGGTTGTTTTACTTTTGCTAGCAAATTTAAATGATAAAAGGCGGTCATTGGTGCCGATTCTCTTGTACACCGAACTAAACTAACTAAACTATCACAAAAATTCCTTACTTTTTACTATGAAAATCTTGAAGCTATTCTGCGAAAAATAATCTCTAAATTTAAAAATAATTTTGACACAACTATAATCGAATTTGACAATCGCGAGTGCACGTGTTTTTTTTTTCCTTTTGGTTTCGCAACGTCTTTGTTAGAGCCGGACGCAGCCTGGGGCAACCTCGACATGTTTTATAAGGAAGTTTTGACTTTTTGTGTGGAAAATATAAAATAAAAATATCTAAATGTAGAGATTTGGTGGTTTCAGGGTTACAAAGGGGGTCGAAATTTTCATTATTTTTGTGCTAGGACACACCGTTTTCGAGATATGAGCAAAAAAAGAAAAATAAAGTACCGTTTTTGCACGTCTGAAGTCGAGGTGTTGGTGTGAATTTTAGTCCACGCCACCTAATTTTATTCCACACCTTTTTAATCGCGATTAAAAATAGTCAGATTCATGTTCAGATTTAGTTAGACAATCAAATTTTTAGTTAAAAAACGTAAAATTCAGAATAGCAAAATTACCATTTTCACTAAATTAATAACTCAGTGCAATCTTAGTGCTGTCAAACTAAAATATAGTTAAGTTGTGTCACTATAGTCAATTTCAGAATGGAAAATCGTCATTTGACAGAATTAAACCAAATTTTAGTGATTTTTAGTCTATTTTAGAGGCATTTGTGACAAGAGAATCGGCACCATTATTGTCGCCTTTCGCCATCATTATTTAATTATAATCCGTGATTATAATAATGACATGTTGTGAACGCCGGTACTGCGGCTATTGTGAATGTTTGGCCAGGGTGAAAGAATGATGCGAGACACACAAATTTTGGAAGTTTAGAACACATTTATTGTGCGTTTTTACAAAATTATTGAGCGTATGGTAACGACGACGGTCTTTTGGCGAGTGGCGCGCGCGGCGGGGTCGCGCGCGGCGGTCGAGTCTACGTCGTGTGCGTGTGTGCGTGAGACGTTTGTGCACACACACGCTAGGCGTTAACATGTTGCCGCCCCAGGAACGCAGTTCTGGTCCATGACTGGTAGCGGGCACAGTCTGTTGAAGGCTCTTCGAAGAGTCCCCGAAGTGGTGAGCACGTCGGCCACGCGGGTCACGCCGTCGGAGCCGGGGTACAGGCGAACTACACGCCCTAGCAGCCACCGGGTGGGAGGCAGCCGGTCATCTTTCACCAGCACCATTTCTCCAAGCCGAAGTTGATCTCCTTGTTTGCGCCATTTCTGTCTCTTCTGGAGTTCTGTAATATATTCTATATAATAACGTTTCCAGAAATGGGCTTTCATTTGCTGGATTCTCATATATCGCGAGAGAGAAGGTATCGCCACAGGGTCAGTGTCCTGAGGAGAAGGCAAAGCTGTAAGCGGTCGTTCAATTAAGAAATGTGATGGGGTAAGCGCCGTGAGATCGGAAGGGTCTGATGATAACGGAGTGAGAGGCCTAGAATTCAGAACACCTTCGATCTGTACAAGAACTGTATTCATCTCTTCATAAGTTAAGTTAGCTAAACTTAAAACCCTCTTTAAATGATATTTCACAGATTTTACGGAACCCTCTGCTAATCCGTTAAATTGTGGGCTATAAGCTGGTGAGAATTTGAAATTGATATGTGAATTAGATGCTTGAGAGCAAATTTCGTTAGAATTTGACTTTAAAAATCTAGCCAACTCATTACATGCGCCGACAAAACAAGTACCATTATCAGAGTAAATGGTTAGCGGTCGTCCTCTTCGGGCAACGAACCGGTCTAATGCAGCTAAAAATGTTGTGCTGCTTAAGTCAGTGACAAGTTCTATATGTACTGCCTTAATGGCCAGACAAACAAATATACATAAATAGGACTTTATGAGTCTGCCTCCTCTGCCCTTTCGGTTCAGTATCATGACAGGACCGGCATAGTCGACTGCCGTGTTGGCAAATACATACTCGGTATGCAGGCGACTGGAAGGAAGGTTGCCCATGATCGGTTGAATACTTTTTCCTGCAAAACGACAACATTTAATGCATTTTTGAACTATCTGTCTGGCAAGGTTTCGACCATTAATAAACCAAAATTTATGACGAAGTGTAGAAAGTAATAATTGCGGGGGTGCATGCAATAAAATTCTATGATAATGCCTAAATATTAATGTGGCCAAATGATGCCGTGAATCAAGCAGGATGGGATGTTTTGTGTCAAAATCATAAAATGAATTTTTAAGTCGACCACCTACTCGTATTAATGTGTCAATTTCGTTATAAAAAGGATTTAATTGAAGTAGTTTATTTTTAACTGATAATTGTTTATTGTTTTTTAATAAGTTGTATTCCGACTTGAAAATTTCAAGTTGTACAAATCTGCACAGTGAAGCTAATGATGAATTTAATTCATTGATTTTTATGAACCCAGTGCGTTTGTGTTGTGGGTGCAAACAATTGTGAATGAACCGTTGCACGTATACAATCACACGTTGTAATTTACTAAAATTAGAGAAACTCTTCATGAAGGCAGAGTAATAAGTAACATAATCGGTACAGTCAGAAGTCAAATTACATTTAACCTTGAACTCTGGTAAGTCAGGCTCTTGAAGGTGTGATGGTTGGTTAGGCCATGACTGTTCGTCATGTAGAAGGAATGGCGGCCCTGACCACCATAAACTACAGTTTTTTAAATGTTTGGCATCTGCCCCACGTGACCAAATATCAGCTGGGTTATTTTTAGTGGACACATAACGCCATTTGCATGATTCAGTTTTCTCAGATATTTCACTGATTCTGTTAAATACAAACGGTTTAAGCAAGTGTGCTTTAGGTGAATGTATCCAACCGAGTACAATAGTGGAGTCACACCAATAGACACACTTATTAATGTTTAATCTAAGTGATGATTTTACTTTATCTGCCAAGCGCACGGCGAGGAGAGCACCGCACAGCTCTAGCCGGGGCACTGTCATGGGCTTCAGGGGAGCCACTCTGCCCTTTGCAGTCACTAAATGAACAGACACACTATTATTATTATTGACACCTTTTATATATACGCACGCGGCGTAAGCTTGTGTACTTGCATCACTAAATACATGAAGTTCGATTAAGATAGGACCATCACCTAAAATATATCTAGGGATTCGAATATTATTTATGTAAGCAAGTGACGTTGTAAATTTAGACCACATGTTTACTATATCCAAAGGCACAGATTCATCCCACGTTATCTGTGAAGACCATAGTTTTTGTAAAATATTCTTAGCTAGCAGTATACATGGGCTTATTAGACCTAATGGGTCAAATATTTGTGACATAAGCGATAATATCGTGCGTTTAGTTAGAATTTTGTCTTCATTAATGTTGACTGAGAATAACAAGGTGTCCTCTTTGGACGACCAAAGTAATCCTAACGTTTTTGAATACTCATTATTACATAAGTTAAGTAATTCGTCGCTAGTACTTTCACCAACGACTTCAGTGACAACATGAGCACTATTTGAATGAAATTTACGTAAATGGAATTTTCCAGTTTCTAACTGTCCAATTACACCCTTACATGTGTCTATGAGTTGCGATTCAGTAGCGGCACCTGTAATTAAGTCGTCGACGTAGAAGTCATGTAAGATGACTTCCGAGACGGTTTGGTCTGGGCATTCGTTACCAAGCTGCGTCAAACACCTTGTCGCGAGATAAGGAGCAGATGCGGTTCCGTACGTAACTGTGTGTAGTTTATACTGCCTCAGTTGTTCGTGAGGTTCGAATCGCCATAAGATTTGTTGAAGCATTTGTTGTGATGGTTTGACATTCACCATTCTGTACATTTTCTCGACATCTGCTGTCACGAGAAACCTATGCTGGCGCATTCTAGTTAAGATACTAATTAGGTCATCTTGGACTGTTGGACCTACCATTTGAATTTGATTGAATGAGACACCAGAGGTCGTCACTGCAGACGCGTCATATACTACCCGAAGTTTTGTCGATAAGCTTGAGTCACGAAAGACACCGTGGTGTGGTAAAATATAAGTGAGAGTATCATTTTCAGGATTTTCATTTAATGACATATGATTTAATGTAATGTATTCTTTGATGAAATTACAATATTGCTTTTTAAAATGTGGTTCGCGTTTGAATCTGCGTTCCAAGGATAAGAATCTGGACAAAGCTTGTTCATAAGAGTCGCCCAGCTTATCAGGCGAATCCTTTAATGGAATCATCACTTCGAATCGCCCATCAGGCAACCGAGTGGTATTATTTATAAAACTTTGTTCACATTCAAGCTCTTCCTTAGATATTTGTTTACGTGTTGCTACTGTTTCTAGTTCAAAGAATTGAGATAATTTATTATGTAATTGATCGTCGTTGTTTTGTAAAGCAATATGATTGCAGTGGACTGTATTTATGAATTTTGTATGTTGTGTTGGCACTGGGCCTGAAATTAAGTAACCCAGTTTAGATTTATTTAGTGTTGGTTTATTTTTACCCAGTGATATATTTTGGGAACCTAGTATGGTCCAGAAAATATCAGCGCCAAGAAGCATATCGACTGGAGCAGGTATGTGGAATTTGGGATCCGCCAACGTTATGTGAGGCGGTATATTTAGTGTTGTACGGTCAACTTTTGTAGTTGGCAATAACTGAGTGATGCGCGGAACAACATAACAGTAGACGCTCTCGCTATAATTATTAAATAATGACGATATGAGTACGTCACAACGCTTTGACAAGCAAGATATTTGAGAATTTAATCCTTCGACTACGGTCGAAGTGGAACATGTAGGTAAGTTAAGTTTGGCACATAGGCTTTCAGTTATAAAACTGGAGGTACTTCCACTGTCAAGTATGGTACGCACTATATGGCATATGCCATTATTGTCTGTCACATGGACTAAGGCCGTGGATAGTAGAACACAGTTGTTTTGAGTGGCTGACAAAGCAATGTCTTGAGGAGGACTAGGAGGTTGTCCCTGATCGTCAGGCTGTGGCAAAGAGTGTAACATGACGTTATTTGTTGAAGGTACAGACGCAGACGGTGCAGGAGCTTCATGCTCGTGTAATACGCTGTTACGCCGCAGGCCACACAAGCGACATGCCCCTAACCTGTATGTATTGTCAGCATGACCTTGACGTAAACAATTTAAACATAATTTAAGTGCCTTAGCCTTTTCAACCCTGGTTGCTAAGGGTAATGATTTGAATTTTTGACAAACATAAAGTGCATGATTATCCTTGCAATATGGACAAGGGTACCTGCGAGCTGGGTGAGTTTCTGAGTTGGCCACAAATGTTTTAAGACGAACATGTGTAGGATCACTTGACCTATGGTTTTTATGAGTATTCTCCATTGTTTCCAAAAAATCAGCCCGATCTTTTAGAAAGTTATTAAACATTTTAAGTGTAGGGAACTCTTTCACCTTGTTACGATAAGATTCCCACTTACCGCTTGTGACTATGTCAAGCTTGTTTGACAGGATTTGAATTAATAGTACATCCCAGTATTCAGTAGGGAGGTTAAGTGTTTTGAGTGCTCTGAGGTTCCTATTGACTGTATCGATTAAGCTACGTAATGCTGTAGGTGATTCCTTTGCCAACGGCTCCAAATTAACAATGGCTTGAGAGTGATTATTGACCAATGACCTTTCATTATTATAGCGGTCACAAAGTAGTTCCCAAGCTACTTCATAATTACTACTTGAGAAATCTAAAGACTGAATGACTACAGCGGCACTGTCTTTCACCGCAGCCCGTAAATAATGAAATTTATTAATATTGGGTATTGACTTGTCTGAGTGAATGAGACTGCTAAATGTGTCACGGAATTCCAACCAGTCATGATACTGACCTGAAAAACTAGGCAAATTAATAGTAGGAAGTGCAAGTTTTGGCCCGCCTTCACGCGCAGTACAACAAGAACCCGTCACAGACCTGTCGCTGCCCGCAGGGCCGGCTGGAGCCAGCAGACCACGAGCTCGTGCGATCGCCCCGAAGTACTTGGTCTCGAAGGCCTCGCGTTCTTTGTACTGTTCGTCTGGAATTTCCATAAAATTTTCTATATCACACTGAATTGAATCAAACTCGGGATAGATTTCTTCAATTTTTGATAAACGGATGTTTAATTCATTTGTTTGTAATTTACTTAAGTTGTCACAACTCTCAACAGTTAGCAAATAATTTTCAAATATTGTAAGCTTAGCTTTGCATGATGCACGCCTTTTAATTAAAGTTTTATCATCCATGATGAAGTAGGTGAAGGGATATTTTTAAGTAAGAATTGAAATCAATGTTAAAAAGCGACTATTTATGTCAATGAAAGCAAGTCTAAGCCAAAATCAGAATAGATTGAGTATATTACACCAAACAATGCGATGAAATGAGTTGCTAGAAAGAATCACAAACATAATATTATTGCAATGCAGTTAATTTGTAGACAAGAAATGGAACGATTACTTAAATGATCATAAGTGAAGCGGAGTGAGGGTACGCGTAAAATGTGCAATAATCAAGCAGCGGGTGGTGCGCAAAAGTAGCAAGCCAGCAACAGCGTAGCTTGCCGGTCCGGCCCGACCCGTTCTCAGCGCAGGCGACAGGCAGCGGTCAACCGAATGCACTAAAACATGCGAAACAGCAATGGTTAATTACGCGATATTATACAGCTCCTGTACACACCAATGGAATCTGAAATGCCTAGAACCTCTGAAATGAAACTTACGTTAGGTTATGAATAAACACTTCAAGTGAGATTTTACTGAGCGTAATGAGTAACAAGTATGTTATAAGGATAGATATGAGCAATGGGAAGTTTATTGCGCACTGCAATAATGAGTGGTTTGTTATAAGAATGATGGATCTATAACGTACCTACGAAGTGGTTCACAAAATTGAGGATTTGTGAATATTCAATGATAAATATATCACTAAATGAAGGATTAGTGATAGAATTGGTACACGAATCACAAAATGATGGATTTGTGACTATGTAGGGCTCACAAAATGACGGATTTGTGGCGTTAATTCACAGATTTACGGGACAATTAGACAAATTGGAACGAACTCACAGTAAAGCTTCCCTCAGGACTCACGTGTGACCCTCATTATAGGTGTAGGTAGTCCTCTTTGTCTCAGCTTCTTCCAACTCCAAATAGGTATTTTATTTCAAGCTTGATGTCCACGTAATTTTACTCCAATGATGAGATTCCCTGTAGAAATATCGTATGATGTGTTGTATGACTCGACTCGTTGAAACAACGTTGAAACTTGAATCTTCGTAATGGCCGCCATCCACGCAGCGCAGTATTTCCTTTGTTCTTGTTGCTCGGTGTGGTTGAAATTATTCAGGCTCGTAGGACCAAAAATGTGAACGCCGGTACTGCGGCTATTGTGAATGTTTGGCCAGGGTGAAAGAAATGAAAGAATGATGCGAGACACACACATTTTGGAAGTTTAGAACACATTTATTGTACGTTTTTACAAAATTATTGAGCGTATGGTAACGACGCGACTCGACGCGACTCGACCGCCGCGCGGCGGGGTCGCGCGCGGCGGTCGAGTCTACGTCGTGTGCGTGTGTGCGTGAGACGTTTGTGCACACACACGCTAGGCGTTAACACATGTCGCTAACAGAAGAATGTACACGTTCATCACTATGTTAGAAGAAGGCAGAAGTCGGCGAAGCACAGCAAGAACAATAGGCGTGTCACTCTCTACAGTACAGCGAGTCGTCTAACGTTTCCAAGAAACTGGGCAGAATATAATAAAATTGAGATCGGGTGTCGAGAGTAAGCCTCAGAACCTTCTGACCGAGATGTACGAGAGGATTGATTTATTGTTACTACCACGCTCCGAAATCGGCACCTCACGCCAGTTGAAGTAAAAAATCAATCGGGAGACCCGTATAGACGACGTAAGCGAGCGGACTGTTAGCCGGCGGCTTCTTGAAGCTAATTTGACCCAACATAGACTTGCAAATGGTCAAAATTTTGAAAGAAAACATCGGGTACCAAGATGACGTTAGTAACCCCTGAAAAGTTCCACAATCCACCTCCTGGCTCCATCATCAGACCGCCAACACCAAGAGGAATCTATTGGACTCTTCAAACTAAATCGTATGATTCAAAAGTCGAAGTAATTATTAGTAGCTACTGAAGAGTTCCACTATCCACCTCCTGGCTCCGACCCTCGTTGCCAAGTTCAACCTATTTGACTCGTCAAAACAAATCTTGACTCCAAACTTACTCACAGACAGAATAATTCACATAAATACTCATAATATTATGTTATTCAAGTATATTCAGGACATTGGCATCAATCGCATGGACTGGCCCGCGAAAAGCCGGGCCTGAATCCAACTGACCACACTTGGGACAAGCTTGGGAGGTACGTAAGAAATCGAAACCCCGCCCCAGCTACACTTCGTGACCTGAAACATGCGTTAGTGGTAGTATGGACCAATGTCCCGCAACATCGCAGGACACTTTATTAACAGCATGCCCCATCACCTAGCAGCTGTGAGAAGAGGCCGTGGAGGCAATACATCGTATTAATATTGTTTTAAAGTTCGTTTTGTGTTCTTTGTGTGGTATCAAACTTTATTGTTGCAAGGTATTTTTTTATATATTTGGTTTTTTAAGTATGCAATTTTGTCAGTTAAACTACATAATAATCTTTCCATCAGTAGGTGTTGTTCTATTAGCTGTTTAAATTGTATACAACATACAGTTTAATTCATGCCGTTAGCTCTATTATTTTGAGAGTAATTTTAGTTTTTCATACAGACCCTTTGTCCGCGAGTGTCTGTTACCTACCTAGCATTGATTACTTTAATATAACTTATCAGCGATGATAAGGTGCATTGTTGTGATGTCCACACTCTGTGCCTGCTCGGTTCAAAGTCTCAATCTCAACACACTGGCGCACGCTCGTCTACTCGCTATTCGCCCTCGCTCTAACGTTAACAAGGTCTCTAATTCCGGCTGACACTGAACGTTGAATGTGGTCACAATTTGTTTGTTTACTAATGTTGATCGTGTAGTATATAATCTAACATGGAAATATACGATATCCTCCTCCAGTCTGGGTTGATAACCGGTGCTATAGTGTTTTACTTGGTATTTATTAGGAAGCAAACGCCATTTAGGGGAAACTATAGGGAAGTTGGTAAGTAATTACTCTACTAATACCTACTATAAAACAATGTTTATTATTTTAATTTATTAATGATTTACGTACAATTTAAGAAGACTGCTTATATAAAACGTATGTATTATTATATCTTGTGCTAGAACCACTAGAAGGGTCGGATCTACTTGGTCGAAATCACGCGAGTGCGACGGATTAAATTATTTAGAATTAAACTATGAAATGATTAAATTGTTGGCTATAACTAATGAATAAGTGTGCCTGACAACAATTACACGTGCATGAAAGCCGTCACAGACGACCAAAACGATTAAATTTGATTAGATATTGGTGCTGAATTCTGTACCCAATGTAAGATAATAAATATACCTACATAAAACTGTATTTAGCACTAAAATGACTAACGATATCCGGTATTTAACTGGTTACAAGTAAATTTTTTACGAAAATAATTTGAGAATGGGGTCACCACACCAGTGCTATTATGAACAAACTCTCTTGATAGTGCTCAGTACAGTACTCAGTGCGCGTACAAACACGCGGCCGTTGTATATACTATATATATTTATATTTATAAATGGCATCTCGCAGGTGCACCTAGGATGTTTTCGGCTGTTTAACTGGGTGCCTCAATAAATTAAGGATTTCAGCCAGGTCATAAAACTGAAAACTAAGCATCCCCTAATTTTTAAGTTAAGGGTGTATTCGCTTATAAGCGACTTCTAAGCTGAGTTCCGTACCCCTTGTGGGTTACGGAACTCGGCATAGGGCGTCGCTGGGCGAGGACAGCAAGGGACAGACTGGATGGATTTAGCCGTTGTATATAAGGCACCCCGAGTACATAATTATATAAGCAAAAGTTCGCCTTCATAGAGCGCCGTCTCGTAGAAGTGTCATGGTCTGTCTCGTTTTACGGTCTCTTTCTCATATTGTCTCAGTATTAAAAGTCGATGTGCTATATTAACTACATTTTGAGTGGTTTTCGATGAATGTTCTGGCCAATTATAATTACTATGAGAAATAGTACAGTCTAGCAGGGACGTCGACGCGCAAACTGTAACCATGTATAAGAAACACGTGATTCTAAGACTCCTAGCGTAGTTATTTTTTTAACACCCTACCTATAATTTCACGAATGAATTTCAAACACTATAAATTTCAACGCAGGGGGGTCAAGAATCATGTCCTGAATACATGGTTGTGATGTCCCTGCTACCCTGTATGGTAGAAGAAAAGTAACTAGAGGAATAAATACGTACCTGCATGTCGATTCTGTAAAAATCTCACCGTGAAGACTTGCACAGAGTGAACTGTCAGTGTCATCCCGTCTTGGCCCGTGGAGTCAGCTGACAGCTCACTCCACGCTCACTTCACCTAAGTTTTTACGGTGAGATGGTTACAGAATAGCACTGCTGAAGTGTTTTGATGAAAATATTTTTGATATGAGCCGTCTCGATTAAAATAGATCTCCAAAAGCATTCAGAATTATGCTCGTGCCTTCTCTGTATGAGAAGAGGTCTTTGCCCTGCAGTGGAGAAATAACAGGCTGGTACAAGTATGTACTTATATATATTTCAAATTACAGTGTATTTTTTTTGAAAATGTAAACAATAGGTTCAGAGAACTTGGTTGCCTAGTAGAGCACTGCAATTTAGATATTAAGCCAAGATTTATTAAGTCAAGTTAAGTCTTCTGGATATGGATTACTGAACCAACTACTCAAGGTTGCGAGGAAGTACTTAATTCGTTTAACACGCGTGTTTTGTAGATTTCTTTGATGACGTGACTTGAGGCAATAGGCTACTAAATTGCGAAGCAATCATAGATAACTGGCGTTCTGGTTATATCATTAATTAGATTAATCATTTAGTTGTATATTTTTAAAGACATTACAAACTAAGATCTTTGACAACCGTCGCGGAGCTGACACCCTAAATGCCACGGTATTAATTTGAAAATAATGTTATCACTGCAAAAGATCATTTAGGAATCTGAAAAGGAGCCCTGCACAACAAAAAATACAATTAATGGTGAAACAACCACAACGAAGAGATGGTGGCCAAAAAGAAAATTCTATTCAAAACCTGGCAGGACACACGCTCAGATGAGGACGCGCTGCTAGAAGAACAGTGGCAATTGAAAGAGATAAATCTGACCTATATAAACGTCTGAAACTAGCAACGGACAATAAAACATACTAAATCGCAAAACATAGATTTATCAATACAAAAGACTTCAAAACTACCAAGTATATAAAACTAGGGAAGGAAGGGAAAAGGGGTAGTGTCATCTCTTTTACTTCCCTTTTAAATTTAAGAGACTAAGGTAACTGTCAAAATCACAACTTTCTGCGATAGGCTGGAACTACTATCTGCGTCTGTTAATCGCGCGCTATGCCGTTCGCCGCTGGAAGTCGCAGCTGAAGCCGACGCGGCTGGACGAGTTGCCTCGGCCAGAACAGTACCAAGGATGGGACAGCTTTGCGGTTCGGACTTGCGACTCCGACGGCACGGCGCTGCTGCTGGCCATACGCAAACTGTGTGGAAGGCAACCGCTTGCAGAAATTGTGGTGCACGTCAAGTTACCTGATGGAACTGCTTACACCTTACCGCGTAAGTAGTAGTAGTTTTACCTTTTTATTTCGTTTTACTGCTGTTCGTTACACTGTGCATCTTATTGGAATTACCAACGATAACACGATATTACATCAAGCAATTTAGAGTGCTGTTGTGCGGATATCATCGTTCGTCAATATACTTAATAGCAGGTACAACGGGAGGGGTTCGAACTCACCTCAGTTACATTGTTATGAGTCACCTTTAAAAAAATATATAATGTTGTATCTCATTCGTGGATCTTATGAATCCAGAGCATCCAGATACAGCAGTATGTGCATGGCAGAACCTCGAGGGTGGTTGGAGTGCTAATGGCCTCAAGATTCAAGTTCTCGAAAACCAAGAAAGATATAGATTTGTATACAACGGTCTCTTAACAAGAGTGGAAGACGGTGTCATACAACATGTGAAGCTGAATGTCGTGTAAGTGATTTTTAAACCTACTATCATCAACTTCATGTATCAAAATTCAAAAGCGTAAAGCACACGGTGCGGGAGTGAAGACAAAAATCTTCGGAAAAGTTAGCTTGAGGAGAGTGATATTATGCTGAGCTACCTGAAGCTGTGAACGTTGGAGCTGTGAAATGGATTGAAAAATTCAGACATTTACCTTTAAATAATAACACAAAATTAAGTATTGCTTTAGGCTACATTTTAAAACGTTTTAATTTTATTTTCAGTTGGGGCTCAGTATCGAAACCGGTCCGATACCCCGATGATTGGAGCAATAAGCTAGCAGCAGAGGCATTGGCCCTTGAATCGTGGCGAGACGCCAAATGGCCCTTTATGCTGTAAGTTCATTTAAAAGGATAAATTTAGTTATTATTAATAAGTATAAGACGGAACAATAATGGGAGAGTCATTAGATTATAGAACCAGCATAACATTCACAGGAGCAAATCGGATGAAGGTGGCTGGCTCCAATGGGGAGCGGCACAAGGTCGTTTCGAATCGTTCGATGAGGAAGGAATTGTGGACAAAAGCGTGTTCTTGCGGACTCGAGGGGTGAAGGAGCGGAGATGGGCACCCCGAGCCTACGAGGGCCTCCGAAGATCCGTTAACATAACTGCAGTGGCACGGGATGGAACCGCCGTGCAACTGCGGTGCTTGTCGTACAGAAATGTATTGACCCAGTAAGTATTTAAGCTGGTTTTATATTGTAAACTTTCGTTAAAAAGCTGGGTTGGAATAAATTTTTATCAGCGGTCGTCCTTTAATTTATGATGATGATGATGATGAGTTGATAACGCGTTACGCGTTGTCGGCAGCGGGCTCCTGGCTTCTTTTGGACTTTATAAAGCTTGGCATACTAATGCTTTACTTTTGTGTTTTTCAGTTGTATATCTGGTTGTGTAAGATTCCCAGACTTTATGACGAAGGGTATTACCTCCACTGATATAGTGATGTCGGACTTCTGCGAGCGACCTGACGGCTTGCCCGATGTTTACACGATAAACGTGAGCAGTAAGTATTTCAAATAAATATTAATTGTGCCTGTGTTTCGTTCATGTAAAATAAGATGAATGTGTGACGTGTGTGTGGAATGTTCGATGTCTGTTTGGTTTTGGATACCCTCTGCCCCAGAGAATGCATTGGGGTTTGTCGGAAAATTTTCAACTAAAATCTCACTGGACTCAAGCCCAAAGCTCTGGCGAAAATATTCTCATAGAAACAGATCTTTCAACACATCCTTTTAAGCAATAAATTTAGTCCAATCTTGTTTTTCCAGCTGACCAAAGTTTACTGACCTTGGTGCTAAGAATTAATGCTGATGGCGGCAAGCTGTTCAGTGGGGTTCCATACCAACAAGAAGTACTGTATCGCACCATGCATGTTGACATTAACTGCATACCCGGCACTGGCATCCTAGAACTTGGATATGTACCTTCAGGTAACTTTGCAATCAAATGTTAAAAGAACTATGAACCTACGAACTAGATTTTCGTATTAATACTAAACTTTTGTTCCCAAAGTTGTAGTGGAGCCAGCCTCGCGTATTGCTCCACCACGTCTCTTAAAGTGGTTAACGGAGAAGCAGGCTGGTGAGGTAGGCTACTGCGTTTCATTTGAAGATCATGCTGCCGCATGCCCCATGTATGTTGGAGGCAAAGGTGCCTCGTTGGCTTTGCTGGCTTCCATGCAGAAGGATGAGGTACAATTTCCACAGTATTTTGACCCTTACTTGAACAGAGTATTGAATGGATTTTTTCGGAATAATTGAATACGGTGCGCTTTGCAGGGTTACCGAGTGCCACCTGGATTCTGCCTGACCACCAAAGCTTTGGAGAAGCATCTTGAAGTAAATCCTCAACTGCTGGCCGCGATTCGGGAAATTGAGGATGCTAATGAAAATTATAACGAAGCTACATTTAAAGAATTGTGTAAAAAGTACGTATTACTCAAGACATAATGGTGATTATTGGTGATGAGGATGATGATATATGGTCAAGAGAATGATGAGAGAAGTAAGGGTTCGAGGAACTGAAGGAGTTTATTTTAATTTTAGAGTATCCGAAATGTTTGTAACCACAGAAATAAAAGGAGACGTCAGAGATGAAATATTGATTAACATGAAGGAATTAAGAATAAAAGCTACTGAAGAGAAATTGGGCTCTGAACTACGTTTTGCGGTTCGATCATCTGGTAAGTTGACCAATTACAGAAAGCTAAGAAGTATAGTGAAAACATTTAGCTTCAAACAAGTTATTTTATACAGCCGTAGGAGAAGACAGTGAAGAGTTGTCAGCTGCCGGGCAGAACGAAACAATTCTAGGATGTATCAGTGACAGTGATATCCTAGAGGGAGTCCTAAAGTGCTGGGCATCAATGTTTGCCTTCACCAGTACTTATTATCGCAGGTACATGAGTAGGAAAACCTACTTTATGTATTTTACTTCGTTTCTCTAGTATATTGGATAAATAACGAACAGAATCACGCTTGCATTCGAGTCGAGTTTCTTTGCGCACTTTGCGCTCATGGCACCTTGCTTTTTTTCATAAAATTAATGTAAAAAATCGTTTAAAGACTTAAGTTTAAACGATTTTGTACATGAATTTTCTTTGCTTTTCGTGTCCGTCTGCGTGACCGCGTTGTTCTTCTACACTACGCAACGGCTTTTGATGCGGTTTTCACCATCTTTTATATGATTTATTCAGATATGTGTCATTACATTGGTCGCTGGTTAAATTATGATTGGTTTGGTACAGGCAGAACGGACAGCCATGTTTGTGCGGCGGTGGCGTAGTGGTGCAGACGCTGGTGACGCCTCGAGCAGCCGGCGTCATGTTCACGCGACACCCTGCGCACGGAGACCCCTCAAGGCTGCTCATCACTGCTAACTATGGACTCGGCGAGGTAATTTTCAAGTTTGTCAAAAGGCACATTTAAAAAAAAAATAACGTTAATAAAGACGTTGCACCTTAGAACCAGTAAAATTTACGCAAGGTTGAGTTATATTCATTTTATAAACAGAAAGTTTCGAAAAAAGATATGTTATTTCAGGGTTTAAGAGGCCGTCCACTCAAATAACCCAATGTTATTTGTTAACCAAATGTTTTTTGTTAACCAAATGTTTTGGAAATTTCTTATCTAATTGTAAGAAAGCTTGAAATATTCGAAATATAAGGTTAGTGTGACACTAAAAGTACAACTGTACATTCTACTTCGAGGCGCAAAACCATTCCTGTCCGTCACAGTACCTTTAATAGTTTCATCACTTTAGCGCTCTCGAAAATATAGTTTATTTCGCCTTTGATTTAGGTAATGAAGATATTGTACTAGTTACATAAAATAAAAATAAAATATTTTATTTCTAGGATGCTGATGACTAGTCAGATTTTTCTATTTCTTAAAAGTTTTGCTAAATAATGGGAAACTACATTATTGTGGAAAATTTGAAGTTGAAAAATGTGGTCCAGTATGTGCAATAGACCAGACCATATTAGAATAAAGTTGATATTTTTTCATGATCAAAATCTTAATTTTCGCCCAAAGGGCAGACTAGGTATAGTCTTTCGACCATACCGCCTCATCTTCCGTGTATAATTTTATACGTGGTAAGTAGTAAGTAGTTTCTTCTATAACGATGATCAAATGTCAGTCTAGCGTCATTTTTCGAAATAATTGTTCGGCTCCGTACTAGGCTCTCGGTAGAGAGTAGTTATATTCTTTGGTACTACGTCTACATTACTTATTACGTCAACATTTTCCAACAAAATTGTTTCAGTTCTTATAATGTCTTATTTACAGAGTGTCGTGTCCGGTGCCGTAGAACCTGATACTATGATAATAAAGCGGGCAAGGAATGGTCAGCTCACTATTTTGAAGAAAGAGTTGGGGTCCAAGAGTCACCGCGTCAAGACAGAGGGCAGTGGCATTGCTATGGAAGATGTACCAGAGGAAGAAAGGAAAGTAGCTTGTATCACTGATGTGGAAGCACTGAAACTGGCCACCATCGGACTGTCTCAAGAAGAGTTGTGGGGCGCTGGTAGAGATATCGAGTGGGCTGTTAAAGAGGTAAAACCTTTATTTAAGTAAGAACAATGGCTAAATGAGATTAATAGTCTTGCTGTTCCTACGGTTGCGTTCCAATTGTCGTGATGACAGGAAAATAGGAAGAACTAGAACAAAGCTCACTGGAACATAATCGCAAACAAACAACAGTGTTGTTGTTTCAAATGTAAACATGTCTTAGTATTTAAATATACACGCGAGGACCACTTTCAACAAGACAACTTGCTATCGTCACGATCACGACACAGAAGGTATATTGCAAAAAAAAACATTCAAGAAGTGTTAGGCATTTGATGATAAAGTTACATTAATAAAATCCACAGAACGAGATATTCCTCCTGCAAGCGCGACCCATCACGTCTTTAGATCGCTGGACCGAAGAGGAGTTACTCTTTGAACTGGACTCACCTGTCATGGCAGACGACGAAATCACCTCGTTCGGTAACTGTGGAGAGGTAAGTAATGTGTCAAAATACAATCTTAATTCTCTAACAGGATGATGAAAGGCGCGATGATGTTGATGATCTTTTAAAAGTATCTAGCTGACCCGGCAAACATTGTGCCACCTCAGAATATTATCTTCATTATTATTTTCTTCGTGAAATTTTCCCATGTTTTTTTGAAACTTAGTTAATCAGCTATTCGGGCAGAGACAAATCCAACAAATTAAATAACATAAAAATCGGTCAAGCCGTTCTTCAGTTTTAAACGGTGTTACTAACCCGACTTTATTTTATTTTTATTGTAGATTAATATGGATTTTGAGTTGCACTTGAGTTTCGACCACGTAATGATTTTTTTTGTAGCCAAGTTGTTTTCTCTTCACAGGTCCTTCCTAAACCATTAACACCGATGAGTTTTGATTTGGTTACTACTGCGTTGGGGACTGGCATGAATAAGTCAGTCGGCGCCAACGGGAGCGGTTACGACAAGGTCGTACTGCTGACCCACAACAGATGCGCCATATCGCTGTATAATGTGAGTGAAGTGCCACCTTTTTGTTTATTTTTGTCTCTAGATCCGAGTCGCCTTAGTATCCGTGATGGTTCGTCAGGGAAGATATGCACTTGAGCACTGAGGACCTGGGCGGCCAGAAATCGATTTTTTTTGGTTAAAATAAAGTTTTTCGCCCGGAGTTTGGTTAGGAATACCGACCGGGACGGTTTTGCCTTTGTTTTAGTTTGAAGCAGCGTGTGCGACTTCGAAATCCAACTGTGTTTTTTTTGTGTGTGTCTCTGTGTCGTCTCGTGCGTCCCATCCAGCCTGGAGTGAGTTGAGACGGGTTGCCGGCCGAGGAGTGCCAATTTGGTGAGATTGTTCCATATACTTCAGGGATTAGCTTTCTAAGCAGTTTTTTTCTTTTTTAGGTCGTTCATTCAGGCCAGCGTGTTCAGATTAAATGTAATATGGCGAGATAAACTAAAATACACTATTATTCTATCAGTAAAGGCGGTATCGCTCTAGGCTTAATACTTCATGTTTTTTTATTGTAAGATTGTAACCCTTACCCTACCGTTACCCCAAAAACTATCTTGAACAAGCTCTTCATTCACTGACTGTTCTTTAGATCAGTCAGGTTCGTAACACAGAAAACGACTCTGAATGTTGGCTTTAATTCATGTACCAGACAATCTGTAAGTATTGAAAAAAAAAAAGGATCTTCGCCGAGATCTATTTCGCCATGATTTTTTTACGATTTCAAGTGTCGCCTGAAACCGGAAGAATCGTACGATAGACTTCAAATGGAATTCATGGATGAAGGCCCTTCTAAGGCAACCGTGTGTCGTTGGTATAACTAATTCAAGCGCGGTCGACTGACTTTGGGGGATAAAGAAAGAAGTGGTCGCCCTTTGACGGTTGTTACGGAAGTAAACGTGCTAGCAGTGAAAATTTTAATTCAAGACAATAGGTAGTTACGTATCAAGAGATTCAGCACATACTGCAGGTTGGATCGGGAAACCTTCACGAAATTCTACACGTGGTGCCACACAACCTCACCGATGCTGACAAGCCGGCCCGGATGGAATTGTGAAGTGATATGACAAACAAATTTGAAGCAGGCTCTTCTCGGCGTGTTTACGACATCATTACAGTTGATGAGTCTTGGATTTATCAATACGAATCAGAAACGAAGCGCTAGTCGACGGTTTGGGTGTTTCAAAATGAATCAACACCTTCAAAAGTGAAGTGATCTAGAAGACTTTTATCGCGAGCTTTTTAAATTTGACTGGCTACTTGATGTCAATTCCTATACGGAACCAAACAAGCATCAACTCTAAATGGTATACTACTATTTGGTAGCATACCATTTAAGCATTTGCTTTGCAGAAGTTTACTCTATTGCAAGCAACAAGCGACCAAACACAAGGCTCCGCGGGCTACTGCTTCACCACGACAACGCGCCTTCGCACACTGCGCTCAAAACGAGGGACTTTCTGGATAGTACGCAGGTCAAACTCCTGGGACACCCACCTTACAGCCCTGATCTACACCGTGTGACTTCTTTTTCTTCACAAAAATAAATATTCTGCTCAAAGGGGTACAATTTTCGTCGCCGGAAGATGATGCGCTGTCAGCGTTTGAGCAGGCTGCAAACAAGGTGTATACGTCGGACTGGTTGTGTTTCGAAAACTGGTTCAGACGCATGAAACTTTGTAAAGAGGCTAGTGGGGAGTACTTAGAAAAGATTGAAAAAAAAAAATGATTTACCTATAAAACATTTATTTTTATTTTCGCAAAACATTCTGAGTGTCCCACATACGACACAATGTTGCATTGAGAAATGTCGTGCAGATAAAAGAATTTGTGAACTCTCCTTCGACATAGAAAAAGTCTTTGACCATGTCGACCTCAATGTACTACGAGATATCCTAGTACAACGAACAAACAATTCGCTTACCAACAGGATAATCAAGATATGTATACGAAAGAACATGCAATAAATGGGATGGCCAGCAAAGCAGTTGGATTATCAAAGAAAAGGGGGTCGAACAAATCGATGAAGTCCTTAGAATCCTTGAAGAAGAAACCTATTTAACCAAGCTAGACCAGGATCGTGAAATGTGCCTTATCTTATGGTGTTGTTTGTAAGTGTTTGATTGTTCAACCATTTTTGTTCAATAAAATCTGTGTAGTAGAAAAGGGAGACGATTCGAAAAAGCTTACCGCACACTGCTTCGCGCTGATGATAGCTTAGCGGCGTGTCCAGATGTTTTGAATCCTGTACACTTCACTACACATGTATTCCATTGGCGCTGTGTTCGTATAATTGTTCGTATCGTGAGGGGGTGGTAATCACGAATACACCGAAGGACCTTTTTATTTTAGAAAATGTTTATAGTGCGCTGTGCACGTCAGTTTTTCGAGTTAAGAACAGTTAGTGTCGCGAAAAACCACACACGGAAGCATGGCGCTACTGTGCGCATGCGTAGACCAATCAGATTGCTCAGCGAATGAACGATGAGAATGCCGATCACTTAATCAAATCAAACCCTTATTCATTACACATAAAAGCTTAATTACTCGAAGTGGGGTGAAAATAAACCATCCTAAAAATCCCTAAGATTTAATGCAGTAGATAAAACCCACCGAGAACGCATAAAGAGTCTTATCTATCTAGATATACCATACTAAACGCCTACTAGACAGTGTAGGCCTCCAAATAATGGAAACAAAAATAAAAATACTAATTAGGGATCCCATAGCTGCACAGAAAACGACCTAAGTGACCCTTAATGGAATATGTATACCGAAATTTGATTAAATTTAATACCTAGGCACATACATAACATCTGCATTACGAACAGGCTATGTGAAACGCAAAATCACTACTACCATTCATATCAAACTCAAAAATGGACTGAAAATTAGCCAGACTCATGTATCGAATAGTGATCATAACATGCATGATATATGGCTTGAAAGTATTGGCAGATTGACACTCACTAAAGTTATAATGAGAGACTTGATTAACCAAGACAAATAAAGCAGAATGAAATCTAAGACGGATTTTTTTTAACCAAACCCATCAAGAACCACAGGATGTGCTACCTCGCACAAGTTTTCAGGTGCCGCAAACCAAACCACACCTGTTGTATGCAGCAATGCAGTACAAGGCCAAATGCAAGAAGGTCGACCTATTTACAGTTGGAACGACAACCTAAAACAGGACCATGAGTTTTGGATGGACAGGAGATAGAAATAAGATCAAGAACGCTGCTACCGAGATATACAAACAACCGAAAACGGATAGTAGCAAGACCTCAGCCGAAAAGACAGTGAATAAAGCAACATTGAACTTAGCAGAGCAATGACTTAGAAAAGAGCCGAGGAAGCAGTTGAACCCTGCCAAAAGATTCACCGGTTTGGAAAATCCTCATGGAAATCCTTTGCCCTGGGGCAGGCGGCGGGGTCTGTCAGATTCTAACTGTCTACAATCCACCCCGGTGTTCCACCTTACACCTACGCTGGGGGTCGCGGGAACGTACGATTCTTCCGCAACCCCGGCTGGCCTCCGCCGACGCCCGGTGCGCCCCTAGTCCAATGCCTACTCTAGGCTGCATATCCGGTCGGCTCATAAATCCTTCCGTATCCTAAGGGCAAGTCTTTCCTATCATTTTGGCGCCCTCCGGTCTACTCCTTGATATGAAATGGTCATTGTAGCACCATGAAACATGAGGCTTCAAGGGCTAGTGCAAATCTTGGGGTTAATTCGATTAATCGAGTCTAGTCAAGCCTTGCTGCGGTCGGTGTATTTCATTCGTCATTAATTCATTCATAAAATATAAAGCCTTTTGCCCGGAAAGCCCTTACAATGATATGATAATAGACTATCTGATATGGATGGACGTAGACCCTTAATCATTTTGTTACTTTATTTTGCAGACCTTATACAGGAAGCCTCCCAAAGAACTAGATGTAAATATACGTATGATGGAAATGGCTATTCATGGACATTTAGTAGCAGACGAGCAGATATTGAAAACAGCCCAGCACAGGCACCCGCCTCATTGGCTTCACCAGTTTGAGGGGATCTACTTCATGATAAAGGTAAAACCGTGTTATATTTTGACTACCTGGGTATGTATCTATGCACCATTATCGCATCGCAATGTTGTAGCTTACTGAAGTACCTACTTACTCACTGAAGCAGAGTATCCAAGTTGGTATCGGGAAGTACAGATTCAGCAAGCAGGAAAGCACACAAACTAAACTAAATTAGTTTAGTTTATACCAAAATGTATTGGAACAGTAAAGATGTGTTACAATTATTTGACTTTCAGACGCTTGCATTGTCCAAATGGAAAGCAGATGACTCTGTGAAAGCAAGTGATGTGAATTATGACATTGAAAGTGACAACCCCGAAGAGCTGTTCGAAGCTCTTTTGGAATCACGAAAAGTAATGGAACGCGTTGCTTATAACCATTCTTTTACGAGCTCAGCAAGCACTTGCAGCCAGATCGTGGCCATGTCAGTATTTTTGGAGGGAAAAACAGGTAACGTTTCATGATATTTAAATAATCATTTGAACTTGTGGACCTAGTGGTAATTATTACCTTAAATAGCAAACTAGCTGCGCTTCGCCGTTTTACCTGCATGAAGATTCCTATAGGAATCGTATTTCGTATCCTATCCTATTTTGGTCGGTAATAGTGCAACTTTCTAGTAGTGAAAGAAATATTAGTCAAGTTAATAGTAGAGGAGGTTTTCGTACTGCTCGGTTTTATACCGAATTAAATTAATTTCTAGTAGTTATTTTTGTACTAACACTAGTTTTTAAGTTGTTCATGTAATTACTAACAATTTGGAAGGTATCTTCTGTAAATAAATGATTTAATTTAACCTAACACCCTACCACTCAATAATATTAAGATTAGACTAAGCGAGTGGGTGGTCCCAACCAAACGGGAATCCAAAGTAAGAACATGTCCGAGTTGTAAAAAAATACAATGTGCATGTGGATTGAGTGATCTTTTCTTCAACCTTAACAAAAGTCGAGGAAGATTTAGTAAAACATATTTAAAACATTTGTTAAACCTGAGATAAAAATGATATGGCGAATAAAGTAGATCACTCAAACAGCGTGCTCGAAGAAAACATCAAAATTTATATCTCAGCCTTTGCACTTCTTGTTTTAATATTGTTTTTTTTTTTAGTTAAAAACTATTAACAATTTGAGAATTCTCTTGCACGTCCCGTTTCAAATTTATTACGATTAATTTGGATCGCTCATTCCGCACACGGGCCGTATGAGTGGTCTTAAAAATCATTACTTTATACTCAATAAACACATATTACGAGTAGTTTTGTTGTGTATATATGACTAAATAATCTTTAGAGTGAATTTGTTAAAGAATGAGTGTGACAAAACTTATAAGCTGAAGGAAGAGATTAACATTTATTTTTTCCTCTAAAATGCCGCCCGAGTGTTCACGAACATGACGCATGGATAAGCACCATTCACTCGGCACGCGCCACCGTCAGCGAGACATTTGAGTGAGCATGACATACATCAGCCGCTAGGGCACATTTACCTAAGTCAATTACAGACATATTACCCGGTAAATGGTAGCTCTATAGTACATAGTACTCACACCTGTGCTATGCAATTTGATAATACAAAGGAGATTGAGTTTATACAATGCAAAGATAGTTTTTAAATCTTCAGCATCCCCAACAGTATTTTCAAATGTTAATTAATTACTTGTGGTTGTGGATCTGGACCAGCATTGAGCCATGCATTTTTATAAGCGATGTAATCTCTAACTTATAATATGCCTTCCTGTCTGCATAGTGTGCGTTTTATAAAAGATTTGAATTTCGTCTTATTCAGTTGAAATATGGGTCAAGGTATTTTATGGTAACATTTTATACAGTACCTGAAAGATGATCTACTTTAGCCGGTAAACTACTACTAATAGGTCGCGACGTCTAGTAGGTACCATAATTATGTCTTTCACCTCGTTTACTGAAAAAATATGTTAATTTTCTCTTCCGTACATGATTTTTTCATAGATATATTGACAAGGTACCGTCATGATGTTAACATTCATAAACAGTTCCCTTAGAGACGATTCTCTGCGCGATTTTGTTCGCCTGCGAAGATTATATGGCTCTGATGGGCTATATTCTGATTAAATAGACTCGATTTCTGCAGCCCGTCCCCAAAGTAAAATACTGTAAGAGATGATAGTATGAAAGTAACTTAAAATAGACTAGCCTCGCGGCATGAGCATTAGCTGGGAGTTTCTTGCCCATTCTTCTCCATATGCAACTACTACCTTTTGGAATGTGCAACTAGAATCAATTCTATATTTTTGTAAATGTCGACGTTCAAAAGTGCCGTGTATGTGCTTTGAAATAAATTATGACTTTAACTTTTTAAACATCTTGCTGAAAACTGGCAACACTGATACGGGTCTATAATTATTGGTACCTTTACTGTCCCCGGATTTGATTTTACTGTATTTATTTAAATCTGGGAAGACTCCTTGATCCACACACAAATTTAATATTAAGGCTAAGTTAGGCACTGTAGTCTCACTTATGGAGGTACAGACTTTAATGAACATTCCCCAAAGAACTTCGGTCAATATGATCTTGATTTGCTTAAGAGCTTTTATTACTGTTATGGGGTTAACATGCTTAAAGTTAAATTCTATCAGCCAGGTTAAACAGTCGCCCTTACTAAATCAAAACCGAGCCGTGGGCGAGGTTTTTAAATAGTATTAAGTGTTTTAATACTTAGTTATGTGCAGCTTCATACACAACTTTATCTACTCTCATACATTGGGATTGAGCCCACTAGGGTAAAGGCGGGATAGATGCCCCACTTTTTGAAATATCCTCCTAATTTTAAAAGAAACAATTTTATATAAATAATGTCTATGAATTTAGCTAGTTTAATCCTTTATGTTTAACTGTGATTTGTATTTTTGGCCCTACAAAATACAAATTTTGCAAATTTTTGGTTTTTGTGGAACTCCTTTTTTGGGGATAGATGCCTACCCGTTTGGATAGATGCCCCACCATGAATACTAAGAAGTATAGATGCCTGCGGCGCGGGATAGAGACCCTTCATACTATTTAAATGAAAAACTCAACCAAACTTTTATGAGGTTTTGAGGACAATTGGTGTTTTAGCAGTAGAAAGTTACTCCTAAAACAAAAATTGTTTCCAAGAAAAATGGGCCTAATAATGAAAAGCATTTTGCAGTTTTTTTTTCAATTGTCATCGTGAGCATAAAATTCTTCATAACTTGAGATCAAATAAAATAACCATTCTTACTAAAAACATTTGTTCAACAAAAATAAAAACTATAAATTCTTCTTATTAAATATTAATTATTATAGGTAGACCGCTCCCCTGTGCCCCCGTGCAGGGATAGATGCCCCTAGGGGCACCTATACCTCGAAAAATCAGGGCAACTATCCTTTTTGATAGGGATAGATGCCCAAGAACAAAAGAACAACTGTTTAAATCTAGATGCGTACTTGATGAATCAGTTTATTCACGTAATAAATAATAAAACGGAATTAATGACTACTTATAAAGTTATACAACAGCAAAAACTAACCTTTAAAAGTTTGACGTGTTAGTAAAGTTCGTCGCGGAGATGAATGCACACACGAGCGAAACACGTGTAACCACATGACGGCCCGTGGCTAAATGAGGTGGGGGTTGACTGCTGCTCTTAGTTATACTATTATTTCTTAGTCGCGAGTTTGGGAAGTTAGGTTTTTTAAAAAATGAGGCAACTTTCCAACTGGGGCATCTATCCCGCCTTTACCCCAAATAATAGATAATTTTCTTCATCTCACTGTTATCAGGATTTTTTAACTTAAAAAAAAAACACAAAATTCAGTAGGTAAAACAAAACGTGTGAGTGGCGCCAAAATCCAGACAAGTAAAAATTGGAATCAAACTTTTTTTTAAATGCTATAAAAATGGCGCGCCCCGCATACGCGTCCCATTACAATAAAAATATTGATGGAAACTCCTTGGTGATATTAACTTGTGTGATATCATCATCATCATCATTTCAGCCGACGTCCACTGCTGGACATAGGCCTCCCGCAAGCATCGCCACTTTGAACGGTTCCGCGCTTCCCGCATCCATCGGATTACTGCGGCCCACCTTGTGGGAGGCCTTCCAACGCTACGTCTTCCGGTACGCGGTCGCCACTCCAGAACCTTTCGACCCCATCGGCCATCTGTTCTGCGAGCAATGTGCCCACTGCCACTCAACTTAGTGTGTTACACACTCGTGTTTTAATTCCCCTCAATAAGCAACAGTTTTTCGTAAAGAACTATTTTGGTATAATTTGCAGCTATTTTTATAATTCGTATTAAACTATTCGTTCTATTTTTATAATATGTAAGTAGATATTGTAGTTTATTATAACATTTCTCTTTTAGAATTTACTCCAGAACAATGCAGTGAAATAAGTTCATTGTTTACCTCGGGTGACGTGTTGTCAGCAGAAGTGCCGATGGCTTTGGCAAGCATAGCGCAGAAGTTGGAAGAGTCTGGATTAGCCCAAGAATTTAGAGCGCAGAACCCCAAGAAAGCCCTGCGCTGGCTAAAAGAAAATGCTCATAATGACATTTACGTTGATGTTCGGGATTTTTTGGAGCATCACGGTTACAGAGCCGTAATGGAGGTAACTCAAATGCTTGATCTGAATGTGTGCCAAAAAAGCTATACTTTCGAAAATGTTTCATTGACTGTGTATTTGCTTTTCAGTTTGATTTAGTTACTAAACCGTGGGTGCTGGTCCCAGAGAATATGATGAAAGTACTCCAAAACTTACACGTTACCACTGAAGGAATAAAGCAAACCAAAAGTAGCCAGGAGATTGTAGATGCTTTAAAAACTCCTCAGAAGCCAAACACTAGGTATGTACCCAAGTTTATCTTTGAGATTGTTATTTTACAAGATACTGAGCTTTTTTTTTTTTTTTTTGGGTGGGAAATCATCAAATGACTTCTCCCGCTCTGGGTGGAGCGGTAGGGCGTGTCAGACTTTTACTGACTAAAACCCACCCGTGTTCCTTCAGTTGCCTGTGCCAGGGCCACGGTTTTCTCTGTAGAATAACCCGCGACCCTGAGGCGTCGACCCTATCGGACCCCGTCACTTTGTGCTGACATCTCTTTGAGGCGCGCGTGGAACACAACGCGCCGTCGACCCGGGCCTGGTCCTTACCGGACGGCGAGCTACCCATCGCCGCCGCCAATCGCCTCCGCGAGGACACTGCGGTGCTCCGCCCAAGCTGGGCATACCTCCACCGTATGCTCCACCGTGTCCTCCGGGCGATCCACACAATGGTGACACCCGGGCGTTGCCTCCCGCCTTATGCGAAACAGGAACCTCCCGAAACAACCGTGTCCGGTGAGGACCTGTGTTAGGCGGAAGGTGAGGACGCCATGGCGCCTCTCCAACCACTCCTCAAAGAGGGGACTTACCGCCGCTATTGTGGCGTGCCCAGCACTGGGTTGCGACAATCGCACCCTCCATGTCGCCATGAGATCCCGCCGGAGCTCTGTCCGCTGTACCGTGATTTCTCGCGGCAGCGGAGTTACACCCCGGCGTTTTGCCTCCTCGCGCCACACCCATACGTGCGCGAGGGCTTTTGCCTCCAGATCCCATGGCGGCAATCCGGCAAGGAGGCTCGCCGCCTCGCATGAGACCGTGCGGTATCCCCGGACCAGCCGGATGGCCATGACCCTTTGGGACGCGTTCAACCTGCGGGCCGGTCGGCGCCTCAAAGAACGCGCCCACACCGGTGCCCCGTGAAGGGCCATGGACCGCACGATCCCCGCGTAGAGCCTCCGGCAGGAGGCGTTTGGACCCCCTAGATTGGGCAGGAGCCGCCTCAAGGCAGCCCCAGCCCGCTCCAGTCTGGGAGCCAAACGTCGGAAATGCTCCACGAAGTTGCACCGGCTGTCGAGGACGAGTCCCAGGTACTTCATCGTCGACTCGACGCCGATGTGGACCCCTCCCGCCGTTATCTGGGAACCCGACAGTGGCGCATTCCGAGGACCATGAAAACACATGGCCTCGGACTTGTGCAGGGCCACTTCGAGTCCCAACTGCCGGATTCTCTCGACGATTGTCGCAACCCCGAGTGTCGCTTGTTCGGCCGTCTCCTGGTGCGACCTCCCCTGTGCCAGGACCAGCGTGTCGTCAGCGTAGCACACCACGCTGACGCCATTCGGGAGGTCGGCGCGCAGCACCCAGTCGTAACCGATATCCCACAGAAGCGGCCCCAGGACCGATCCCTGTGGGACACCGCACGACATCTCTGGCCGGTTCCACTCTCCCCGGTGACCGGGGTAGATGACGGCCCTGTCCGTCAAATAGGCCTCGACCACGCGACAGAGGTGGGTCGGTATCCGGTGATACCGCAATGCCTCCCTGATGCAACTCCAGGGAAGGGTGTTGAAGGCATTGGCGATGTCAAGAGACACCGCCAAGACGACCCCACCCCGGGCAACAGCATCCCCCGTCGTGAGGGCTCGCACGCGCATGATGGCGTCCACCGTAGAGCGCCCCCTGCGGAAACCAAACTGGCTCTCCGCCAAATCCGGCCCCACCCGCACCAGCCGCCCGACGAGGCGGTTTGCAATAACTCTTCCAAAGAGCTTGCCCACCTCGTCGAGCAGCACGATGGGCCGGTAAGCGGACGGAGAGTCCGCAGGGCACCCCGGCTTCTTAATGAGGACCAGTTTCCCCGTCTTCCAGCGAAGTGGGAACTGGCCCTCCTCCAAGCATGCGCTTAGGAGCCCCATAAGTCGAGGCCCGAGAGCCTCCATGGCTAGAACCCAGGCTCTTCCAGGTAAGCCGTCGGGTCCTGGGGCGGTATTTTTGGCACTAAGCCTGTGTACCGCCACTCTCAGCTCTACCTCGGTCACCTCCGAAGCATCGTCGTCGTCGTCTGCGGTGTGGTCCGCATCCGGCACCGCAGTAGGCGGAGTCATGGGCGGGGGAGTATGCTCGCCCCGCGAAGGGAACAAAGTGCTCACCACCTCCTCCATGAGCTGGGGCCGGAGACTCTGCGTCAGTGGGGGAGCCCATGGGCGGAGTTTATCCCGCACCATTTTGTAGGGGCGTCCCCACGGGTCCCTGTTCAGAGTCTCCAGCGACTCCTCGCGGGCCAGGGCTCTGGCCCGCAGGATCTCCGCTTGGAGGGCGGTCTTCGCCGCTCTGTACCCCTCGTACAGCTCCGCCTGAATGGCTTCCGTATTCGGAGGGCGAATACGTAGCCTGCGGTGCCTGGTGTACAGGTGTCGCGCAGCCACGCACGCCTTGCGCAAAGCCGTCAGCTCCGGCGACCACCAGCACTCCTGGCGCCAAGCACGTCCGGGCTGGACCCGGGGCATTGCCACGTCACATATTTCGGACATGGCCTCCCGGAACCACTCCGCCTCGTCGTTGATGTCAGCAGGCCTGTCCGGGGGTGACACCCAGGCCTGCACGATCGAGGCTTCCAGGAGGAGCTCCCGGTCCAGCTGCTTGAGCACCCACCGCGGACCGAGTGGTCCGCGGTGGGTGCTCAAGCAGCTGGGGCCTGTCGGACCGGCGCGCTCGAGGTCTGGGCGGAGACGTCGAACCGGATGTACCAGTGGTCGGAATAGGTCTCCACCCCCTCCATGACGCGCCAGTCAATGACGTGCGGCGACAGAGCGGGGCTGGCGAACGAAATGTCCACCACTGATTCACCCCGCATACGCACACACGTTGGGACAGAACCCCCGTTTAGGACGACCAGGCCTGTCTCCAGAGCCCAGTCCTCCACCATCCTGCCCCGCGTGTCCGTGAGCCGGGAACCCCAAGCCAAGTTCTTGGCATTGAAGTCCCCGAGGACGAGCACGGGGAGGGAACGAAACCCGACGACGACGACTCTCAACTCCGCTAGGGAGTTGTGGAACTCGGCGAGAGTTCGGTTCGGAGAGAAGTACACCCCTACCACGACTATCTCCCCGAACCGTGCTGCCACGCAACCCCGTCCCCTCTTGACGGCCTCGAGGGCAGGGTACCGGCGGCGGCCGACGAAATTAGGGCCACTGAGCCGCTCAGGTCCTCCACCCAGTCATCCCTGGGCGGGACAAAGTACGGCTCAGCGACCACGGCGATGTTAATCGACCACTGCGCCATGCTCTGGAGCAACAGATCCTGAGCAGAGGCGCAGTGGTTGATGTTCGCCTGGAGGAGGCGTAATGGGGCCATTACTGACACCCTTACTCACATCATATCAGCCCCCTCCCGAGCCTCCTGTGGAGGCCCTGCCACGATGGTTGCGGCGGCGACGACGGTGGAGACGATGCAGCCTTGACGGCGGTGGCAGTGGGCTTTCCCCAGTCCCTGCCCCTGGCTTTGGCGGGTGGAGCGCAGACCTTACTCCCAACCCGGTGATCGGTCGGCTTGCCAGCTGCCGCACATATAAAGCAGTGCGGCGCGGCATTGCACGAGCCGGCCTTGTGACCGGGCTGACCACAGCGGAAGCAGTGACCGCTGCGGTCCACCTCCGAGGCGCATTGCACTCCCACGTGGTTGCCCACTTGGCAGCGGAAGCACCTCAGAGGTCTGGGTTCCAGCAGTTTGACCTGCGCGGAGACCCAGCCCACCAGGAGCCGTCGGCCCTCCCCGGCAATTTTTTGGGCCGCCGTTACGGGGCAGCTCACCGTAATGGATTGCATCCCCGTGAAGTCAGGACGAATGGTGCCTGCCCTTACCTGCTGGGCAGAGCACCCCCCCGTCTTAACAACGGCAGCCACGACCTCTTCCTCCGTCACGGAGTCGTCCAGGCCCAGTATACGCATGTCAGCGCACTTGGTAGGCCTGGATACTCGGACCTCGTCCGCATTCAGGGACGCCCTAAGCTTTTCAGCTAGAGCGTCTGCGGTCGGGCCGCTGGCCGCACCGGGGACCTCCAGCATCCGGGCCCCAGTCGCAGTGACCCTTAGCCGAAGGCCATTGGTGACGCCGATCTCCTGGAGGTTCACCGCCGTCCTCGCCTTGCCGAGCACCTCGCGGTAGGTCATGCCCTTCTTTTCCGCTTCCGGCTGTAGTGTGATAACTACAGCTGCGGACTTCGGGGCACGGAGCCTAGCCGCGACGTTTCGCTCCTTGCGCCGCCGCCGCCTCTATTTTCTTTTTGCCGCCCTTGCTGCCTTGCCCGCCTTCCCCTTCTCCCCGACCATTTGCCATTCGGCGTCGGTCGGAGGAGATTTAGAAGGCGGTTTGGAAGACGGGGGCGGCCGTCTCGCCGTCAGGGCTGGGGCCCTTGCCGTCTGCACAGACGCCGATTTCGCCAGGGGCGGGCCCGTGGGTTCCACCACGGCCCCACTTTGAGTCTACCCCGAGGACCTTGGTTTCGCAGCGGTGGCAGCATACGATGCCGCCTTTCGCTGGGCCGAAGCCGGCTGGCTCGCCGCTAGCGGGGGGCGCAGGACAATGGCCTCCAGAGCGGAAAACCTACTATGGAAGGCAGCCAGCTCCTGCCGCACCAGGGTCAGAACCCGGTCCTCGGCTGGCACGGGCTGGCCTTGCCCGTGCGCCTTTCTTTGTGGCAACTCCCGATGGTCGGCTCCTTGGACCTTAGCCAGGTCTGCCCGGAGCTCCTCGTTCTCCTTTCGGAGAAGCTCCATGGCGGTAGTCAGGCGGGCGACCTCCGCCCGCATCTCAGAGATACCGTCCTGTGGAGGCCCGAAATGAATTGCCTCCGCTGCCTCCACAATGGATTCGATTTGGAGCCGCCAGCAGCATCCGGCTCACCACCTGACGACTCTGAACGAGCCGCACTGCGGCTGGCCACTTCAGAACGGCGAACCTTCGCAGCGAGCCTCCCGGCTTGCTGGGCTGGCTCTGCTGGACTTGCTCTGCCTGGCTCTCTGTCCCCCTGAGTGGTGTGCCCTCCGCCTCTTCCTCGGACCCCACCCCGCCGACCGATTTTTCGGGCCGAGGCCATCCCGCCATCCGAGAGTGACCCCTGGCCATCCCTCGGTTTGGGCCGCTTCAGGAAGAACCTTTTGTCCTTCCCAGCAGCCCCCACCACTTCGCGCTCCGGGCTCTTAAAGGCACGACCGCGCATCACTCCCCTCCTTCTCGCGACTCTTCCTCTCCTCGTCCTCGGATGACCGAGAGCGCGATGAGCCTCCTTGGCTCGGCAGACATTTGTTGCCCCCCCCCAGAATACGAATGGGGGCTTGACGTTCCCAAAGGGAACGTGGCGGATTCTCCGGCTGCTGAGCAGCCGGTACCGCCCTGGGGTAGTTTTTTTTTCATTTGACTGATCCATTTTTTTGTTTTTCCTTTGAAGGGTGTGGTCCCTTTTTCTCCTGATAACCCTCCCCAGCGCTAGTGACCGGGTTCCCTCCGGCCATTCATCCCCTCGGCACGCTCGACCTTGGGATTGAGGTAATTTTTTATAGAGGTTGTCTTCCTCTCCCCTCCCCACTCGACGCCCACAAAGCTCACCCTCTGCAAACAGAGGGGGTGTGGACGGAGATGGCCACCAGACCTGTCCCGAAGACGGACTGGCCGCCCCAACCCTAGCCCGGTTCCCTTCATCGACCATAATAAATGATCGATGATTGGAACCATGACCCTTCCCCGTTTGTTGAAGATTGGCCGCCAACCCCAACTGTCCACCAAAAGCAGGTGGACAGTTGGAGCTGACGTTGCCCAGGGTGCACCGCGTGGAGGCTCTTCAACATGCGACCCCAAGATACTGAGCTGAGGTTTTCAGTGATCGTTTTCGAGTTGCTCTCGAACACTGATATCAATATCTATGCACTCGAATCTATGTATCTTTGTTGTTATTTTACCTTCAGTAGTGCTATTCTGTAACCATCTCACCGTTACTGATGGTAGGGATTGACCAAAACGGGATGACACTGACAGCTCACTCCACGCAAGTCTTCATGATGAGATTTTCACATGACCGACATGCAGTACTACACATTATGGGCGAGTTGCTAGTATTACTATAAAACACCACAGTCTACTGCTATCAGTATTGGTTTTATAATCGTTTAGTTTCATATCAATTGTTACAGAAAAATTCTTCGCTGGGTTCTGCCGTTATGTCACCGTACCGTGCGCCACAGAGAGGCCACGAAGGCACATCTGGTGCTTGTTATTCACAAATTACGAATCGGTTTCATCCGACTTGGCAACTTACTGGTTAAAAAGTGGTTCATACCGAATCCTGATCTGGTGTTCTTCTTTCGTAAGCAAGAGCTCAAGAAATATCTTGCTACTAGAGATCCTGCTCTATTGAAAAAGTAAGAATTTCTCATACTTATCTAGTAGGTACACTTTTTTAGCAAGTTTGATTTTAGAAACATTTGAATGAGCTCATTTACTAAAACTGATAGCCAACCCTGTCATCAAATCTAAAGACCGTAAATTTTATTTGATTTAGAGAACGTGTTAATTAATTAAAACAATAAACAGAAGATTTGTTGGCGATTTGATCCGATTTAACGGAATTTTAAAGATTTAAACTTACACCCATATTTTAAGTCGTAACCTCGAATGTGATTCAACCCATAACTCTGTCGAGGAGACCTCAAGGCCTGCCTCAGAAGACTCTTCGGTCTTCGGTATTTTATGTTGAAATTTCGAAATTATACGATACTTACTGATGGTATGTGATCCCAGGGTCCTTCTTATTTCTTGTAGTATTATTGTTACAGTTTCACTACGCAAACTGGCATTTTACTTCGGATTATGTCCAAAATTTATTAAAAACATTCGGCACGTGCACATCACAGACAGCTTGCAGTGTGACTGGCTCGGTTACGCCGACTTCAGCGTAGTATTTGTTGCCGCATTTGACAAGTACGCCGGCGGTATCTAGTCGAGCGCAGCGAGACCAATTATTTTTCTAAGGTTGCCGCATTCACGGAGCTATTGTTTTAAGACAGTGCGGTATCTAGTCGCGCGCAACGAGACCAATCATTTAGCTAAGGCGGCAACTCATTAGTGTAGTGTACAGTATTATAATGATGCTCTGTGGCAAAGTATATATCTACTCTCTTGCTCTGTGGTAGTGTACAAGACATTGTATCTAAGACTTTGTCACTTGACATTTGTCAGTTGACATTGAGAACTAGGGTACATTCCGAATTAGACCATAATCGCTCACAGCGCTCACATCAATAATTTGCGTTCCGATTTATATATCGCGATTATGACAGCTAAGAGCTGTCAACAATTCGGAACGCTCGTGAACGCACTCAGTGCTCGCGAAGCGAAAACGTGAAGCTTGTATACCTCTCGTACTGCTCTGATTTGAGCATGACAGAAAATTGTCGCCTGTTTGGCTCGTCTGCTATATTCACTTGAATCCTCATGGTTGGATTACAGTATTTCTTTGTGTACACACCACAAAGGAGGATGGCCAAATCTTACCTGACGATGAGTCGGTGGTGTCCAGATATGCCATATATATGAAAAAATACCGTTATTTTTTGAAATACATAAAAAACATGAGAAATAAATCATTATGAAGCCAGAAAAAAAATACATAAAAAAAAAATGCAATTTCTTTGAATTTTTTAGAATACTCGTAACATGTTCACAACGATTCGTTTTGAGTATGAAAAGACCTGGTACGCAAAGATTGTAATTATTCTCGTTTTCCTAATAGTTATTTAATTCTATAAACACAAATGTATCAAGACAACAAGTTTTTATTATGTACTAGCTGCTCCCCGCGGTTTCACCCGCATCTTCGCTTAGTAGCAAGTCACCAGATTCTCAACTCACCAGATTCTCAACTCATCAGATTCTCAACTAACCCGATTCTCAACTCACCAGATTTGCAACTCACCAGATAGTGTACTATTCAACACAAAAATTATACAACTTTCAAATTAACTACTCAGACTATTTTACTGACAGACAACCTCATTGCATAAACTGATAAAATTGACTTGATCCCGTGGGAGTAACGGGATATAAAGTGTGTTAATCCAGGTTATAAACTACCTGTGTGCCAAATTTCATAAAAATCCGTTCAGCAGTTTTTGCGTGAAAGAGTAACAAACATCCAACCATACTCACAAACTTTCGCGTTTTATACTATCAGTGTGCTTAGTGCGAGTTTTTTTTTACGCATCGAGTGCGTTAAAGTTTACGCAGATTACTATGGCGCTGGGTAAGCGCCACCTAGCGTCATACGCGAGAACAAAATTTTGTGAGTGTCAGTTTTAAAATTAACGCCGTCACCAGTGACGAGCGAGTCCCACTCGAAAGTGAGGATCGTTTGGAGCGTAAACGTTTACGTTTGCATGTTATCGTGAGTGTAAGTTACAATTTTGACAGTTTTGACAGCTCGAATACGAAACGCAGTCGCTTGCGAGCGCGTTAAGTTGTCACTTTAGATTTTGTCGTGAGAGCGTTGTGAGAGTGGTGAATTATCAAAGTGATATAATTTAAATTCATATTGTGATTAAAAATAACAATGGCATCTCGTGTGTATTTCGCTTGGAGGATGTTTGAGACCGCAAGAGCACAAGATGAGCGTAATCTAACGTCCATTGGTCGTACAAGAGCACGTATCTCGAGCAATCCGCTCAGAGACCTTCCGTAGGTTGAATTTAAGAGAAGATATCGGCTTCCTGAGGCAGCTGGCTGGTTCAAAGTCTTCTCAACGGGTATCCTTGGAAGATAAGGTAATCATACACCTAGTAATTTTGAAACACACTTTTTTCCATCTGCCCCCTGCCACTATGTAAGGACTTGCATTTTATATAACATTTGTTATTTTAGGTACTCACAGCCATTTCTTATGCAACTGGGTCTTACCAGCGCCCGGTGGGAGTTGCTAAAAACGTATCACAAAAAATGTGCAGTGTCTACATTGAATAAGTTACCAAGGCCCTGACCCATAAGAACATAGTAGGAAAATATATCCGGTTTCCTAATTCATCAATTGCCAGACAAGCAATCAGTCAAAGGTATGGTCTACATGATTTATATACTGTAAATATACAATATCAATATCATTGTTGCTTGAAATGCACCTGTGTTTCAGGTTTTGTGCAATTTATGGAATACCTGGAGTAATTGGGTGTATTGATTGTAGCCATTTTAGAATATTTGGTCCTCCAAAAGATGAAGAACAGCTGTATTATTGTACAAGTACAAGCACTATCATTCAATAAATGTTCAAATATGATTTATTCTTACCTACCTAGGTATAAGATTTTTTGTATCTGTATTTTTATTTTACAGATAGGTGATGACCAATATAGAATTATAAATGTAAATTCCAAATTTGGAGGTGCAAATCACAATTCTTTTATATGGGAAAGCATGACATCAACCATTATAAAAAAAAATGCAGTCATTGCACCAAAATGGGGAAATAGTGTAGTGTAGCTTTTAGGTAAGCTCTTCCCTATCAAAAACTGTTTGAACAACATTGCATTAAGCTAAGGCAAAATTAACTAATACGTTGATCATCATTTTAGGAGACTCTGGTTATCCACAACAACCATGGCTGATGACTCCGATTTTAGATGCTGCTCCAAACACCTTGCAAGCCAATTACAACCATAAGCATGTGGCAGCCAGAGTTGTCATAGAAAATACATTTGGAGGTTTGAAGAATCGATGGCGATGTCTTAACAAAGATAGAGTGCTTCACTACAAGGGACTTAAATGTGCTAGAATTATTCAAGCCTGCTGCGTTTTACATAACATTGGCATTGATCTTAATGTTGTAGAAGAAGAGGACATCACTGGTAATAATTTGATTAATCAATCAATGGCACAAATGAGTATTGAATACTAAATTATATTACTTGATAGGTTTGGAACATGAAGAACAAGAAAACGAAGAGCCCATTCACACAGAAATATATATATAATAGGTGTATCAATAGAATATAATAGATGAAATAGAATATAAAAGATAGAAATACTTGTAAAAAGTGTAATGTTTTATTCTATTTTACTAATCATTATAATGAGGGAATGAATGAGTGGAGTGATCTCTGTTAGTTATTTACATTATTTCAACTGTACTATTACAGTCTCTTAAAGAATTATATAATTTCATAGCACATGTGAGTAGGTACCATGTTCCTACTATGAATCTTGCTGATGGTAGTGACACATGTCGCATCCCTCAAATCCCCTGAAATGCTTGGCATTTTTTACTCTTGTTAAATTTCTATAATCATAGATTAGATTTTAGATTTCTAGATATGTTAAGGCATTGTAATAAGTAACTGTTTGTTTTAGAATAAAATTATGAAACTTATATACTTAACAATATTATTACATGTGTACTTTCTGATATTTAATTTTTAACTCACACACTGATCCATTGTTGTTAATTATATCATTACATCAATAGTATGTCTGCTAGTATTACTTTGTTGTACCTATTATATGTAGTGTTATTTTGGGTGCATCATCCTCCAACAAAATATTGTAAAACTTATATTTGAAAAGAGCAACTATGGAGTTTCTTGTCCGTTCTTTTGGAGCTCATAGTAAACTGAAGCTAACCTACTTGAATATTTATTAGAGGAACTGTATTAAAAGACCAAAAACTTAGGTTGCAATAGTTTTATTAATATAATTGATTATAGAAATTATGGTTCAAGCTGGTTTTTTATTTTATTTTTTACATCACTTCAAATTATTAGACAGGTATACTATAACAAGTTGACTTGGTTGTGTGTTGTACACACACAACCAAAACAAATAAAATCTCTACACACCTGCTTTAACTAAGCTTAATAATATAATTAGTCATTTGGTTCTAAGCATTACGTAGCATTTAATTTGTACAAAGGAAAACATTAGGTGGTGAAGTCCAGTATAAGTCCAAAATAACGATCATCACAGAGGAGTTCGGACTTCATCATAGTTTCAGCTTTTAAAGTAACATAAACAGTCAACAAGTAAAACACTCCAATTTGTAGAATGATAATTGCATGCATCATGTGGAATAACATCGTATATCACTCAAGGGACAAAATTCCATAAAAAAAATTAAGAGTTCTTCATAGTGCGTTCTTAAACAATGAATTGCCCTTTTGAACAAAATCTAAACATTTTTGAACCCCATAGAATAAGAAACAAACATAGGAAACACTTAAGTTTTTGCTATCGCGAGATAAGCGCGATTCTATGTCACTGAGTGAATAATAAATCTATTTTATATAAACTAATAATATTACCAGCCGACTGTCCGACGGACTGGACAAAGCCCTCTATTCTAAAAGTAACATAACGTACCTGAGAAATATTGTAAAGATTAATTTTAGTTAATAATCTTTGCAATATTTATCAATCAGCTAGTTGTTCCAAAACATTCACAACTCTACCGCCTATTGCTTGCCAGTTCCTCTGAGCCTGTGCCTCCATTTCCCTTATTCTACTTTGCTCTCTTCTCAATCTGACGTTGTCTCTGTGCTGCTTGCTGTTCTTTGAAATTTCACCAAAATGAATAAGCTTGGATAAAGTGCTGTGCTGCCTGCTCGGTCAGTGCTGGCCTCGCTCGTCTACGAGTTGAACCTCGAGTTCACACTGTTTAACAATGCAATCAATTCCTTCCAATTCCGTATTCTCGTTATCCTACCTCGGGCATCAAAGGTAGATAATTTGTTTAGATCTCCATTCCTAAAAAATAACAACATAGTTTTACAAACTTCACAAGTTGGATTACTATTTCACTACACACCAAATTAAATTACACTTACTGCTCCATATAGGTCACCATCATTTCAAATTGGGACGGGCTAGACTTCATTTTCAACAATAATATTAAAAACTTTATCCATATTACAACAAAAACAAACTTGTTTACAAAACGTCTTCTAACTTGACTTATAACCCGACTATTTGAATAGGCAGTCACTTCTACTACGAACACAAAATACAAATGTCAATTTATTTTGGCCGGTTACTAATGTTCGTTCGTTCGTTCGTTCACCAATCGTCATTTCTCACGGTGAATTAACGCGAAGCGAATCGTTGACTGTAATGAGACTCACACTCGCAAGATAACGGTGGTCGACGCGTTTGAAGTTAACTCGATTTACGCGATCGAGACGTTACTCGAATTTTAGTATGTCACTCGCACTAAGCATACAGTAGGATTGGATACTCATCATTAAAAAAAAACTTCATAGTAATTGCGTACAACGGAACACATACATATATGACATCGACGCGTGCCATTGATTCATTGATTGACACCCTTGGTGATCGTTCGCATTCATGTTGACTGTTGTTGTGAATTGTGATACGTACTGAACTATTTTGGATTATGGACTGATAACTACCTCTTTTGCTTCGCCGCAGTCGGGTATAAAACTGTATTTCGTCTGCCTAGCAATAAATCGACTTATTTATTTAGTCTTACCTCAAAAGTAATTTTTGCATTATTAAAATAACTTGGCTATTTACATAATATTTTCGTACAGGATAGTGTTAACTACATAAAAACAATCCAATCTCACTATAATCGGTTTCTGGACACTTAGTAAAAATCAGGTCCAGCGTATAAACAAATTTGGCCGATGTTCTTTCTTCTTCTTCTTCAGGTGGCGACCATAGCCAAAACCACAATTTCGAAAATGTCACATTACAAAACAGCACAAGCACAACTATTAGTTTTGACAGCGCTCACGGTTATATTAATTTAGGGCATGGTCGGCGATTTCGGTCGGATGGTCGGTGTTTTGGTGTGATTCGATCGATAATTGAAGTGGAGGAGAACAATGGAGTTGAGGCCTTATACTGGGCGATTATAATGCCCACCCGAATGAATTGTTTTACAGTGAAATGTTGAACTTTTGTATGGATCGTGATTGGCATTGTATAGATTTAAATATGTGTCCTAAAACTACCTATACATTTTATAGTGATGCTCACGGCTGTACTAGATGGTTGGACCACTGTATCGTCACAGAGTCAGCACAGGATTCAGTGATTAGTGTGACTGTGCGCTACGACGTGTATTGGTCGGACCACTATCCACTCGTAGTGGAATGTAACTTAAATAAGCTTAAGCCTAGAGGTAATGATTTGTTAGCGGAAAAACCTATGAACCATGTCGTGAGGGGTGAGAGACAGGCAAAACAAATTAATGAATACCATGACATTTGTCATTCCAAACTACGGTTGATAGATTTTCCGCTGGAGTTAAATAAATGTTGTGATGGTTTTTGTACTATGAAGGAACATCATTCAGTTCTTGATAAATTATATGTGCAAATTACTGAAACGTTATCACGAGCGGCTAGTCAAACTTATAGAAAGAAGTGTCCCAGGAAGGGAGGTTATGTCATTGGATGGAATAAGCACGTAGCGGACCCTCATCGGGAGGCGCGGCTTAAGTTTCAAGTGTGGAATTTAGCTGGGCGACCAGCTAATGGTCGTATCTTTGATGAGATGTCGGAGGCGAAGAAACATTTTAAAGCTAAATTAAAGTGGTGTCAGAATTGTCAAGAGCAACTTAAAATGGACATCCTCGCATCCGACCATTCCTCTAAGAATTTCAAAAGTTTTTGGAAACGTACTATGAAAATGACGTTGGGCCAAACCTCCCGATGAGTGTCAATGGTTCTGATAACCGCAGTGACATTGCCAAGGCGTTTAGAGAGCACTTTACTGTGAAATCTCCCTTGGGTCCCTCGTCTGGTGATGTGAGCGGTGGTGAGCCCGTTGTGATGGGGCAGAATGTAAAGATACCTGCGAAGACTGTGGCTAAAATTATTAGTAAAATGCAGCGTGGAAAATCTCCTGGTCACGATGGGCTCAGCATCGAGCATTATAAATTTGCGGGGGTTCATTTGCCGCGAGTACTGTCTATGTTTTACAGTCTGTGCATAGGTCACTCGTATTTGCCGGAGCCGCTAATGCGGACCATTGTCGTTCCTATAGTTAAGAATAAGACGGGGGATACGTCTGACATTGGTAACTACCGGCCCATATCACTCGCTACCACAAGTGCCAAGGTACTTGACAGTCTGCTGAATAGTCGCCTCACTGCACAAGTTGAGTTGCACGATGCCCGGAGTTCGGGTTCAAAGCAGGAGTCTCAACCGAGAGCGCTATTCTGAGTCTGAAGCGAACTGTCATGTACTACACAGCGAGAAAGACGCCGGTATACGCGTGTTTCCTCGACTTGTCAAAAGAATTTGATCTGGTGGCATATGACGTGCTGTGGGACAAGTTGAGGGGCGCGGTTGTGTCGGCGGAGTACACCTCCATTCTCAAATATTGGTACTCTAATCAAAAAAACCGGGTGAGGTGGGGGGGTACTCTGTCGGACGAGCACGGGATAGAATGCGGAGTAAGACAGGGGGGGGTTGAGCTCGCCTCTTCTTTTTAACCTATATATCAACCGGCTTATCGAGCGACTGAGCGGTACACATGTCGGCTGCCACATTGATGGAACCTGTGTCAACAATATAAGCGATGCAGACGATATGGTGCTTCTCAGTCCATCGATAGGTGGGTTGAAAAAATTGTTATTGACCTGCGAGGCCTATGCGGAGGAGCATGGGCTAATATACAACTCGAAGAAAAGTGAACTTCTTGTATTTAAAGCACCTAAGCAGCAGCCGCGCAGTGTTCCACCCATATGTCTAAACGGCATAACACTTAAGGTTGTCGATAGTTTTAGGTACCTTGGCCACATTGTCACGAGTGACCTAAGAGATGACGCAGATATAGAGAGGGAGCGCAGGGCGTTGTCTGTGAGGAGCAATATGCTTGCCCGCAGGTTCGCTCGTTGTACTACAGACGTCAAAGTTACCCTTTTTAAGGCGTTCTGTCAATCATTTTACACGAGTGGCCTGTGGGTGTCATACACGCGCCGAGCATACAACGTCCTGCGTGTTCAATTTAATAATGATTTTAGGATGCTGTTGGGACTGCCATGGCGTTGTAGCGCTTCTGGAATGTTCGCAGAGGCTCGCACAGATGGTTTTCATGCCATCATGCGAAAGAAAGCGGCCTCGTTACTACAGCGCCTGCATGTTAGTGACAACAGCATTCTGAAAATGATCGCGTCCAGAGCGGACTGTCCTTTTCAGGGGCACTGGGTGGCCACAGTAGTAGGCCTTAATAAATAGTTAATTTTGTAAAAACTAACAATACTAACCTAGTAACCTAAGCACTATTGTCACTAACATCAATATACTAACAAAATATGGACTTAAGGTCTGAAATAAAGTTTTATTTATTTATTTCGCAAGATGGCGCATGTCATGACGTCAATATGACAACTACAGCATGTAACGAAAACCCTGTCCGAGCCTGAAGGGTATTATTTGGTATCGTACTGCGTACACGCATACGTAATCATTTAATGGAAACGAGAATATTTTTTTTCCCAATGAAAATAATTTATTTAAAAAATTAAAAATAATCATACCAAAGGCATCACTGATCGCTCGATAAAGTTCACCTACAGTTTCGTGTAAAAGAAGCCGCCTGAGCGAGGCGGTGCTTTGTCGCATGTCGCCAAACAAACTTGTATCAGCTGATATTATATTGTAGGCATAGACGCATAGTGACCCTGATTTCTGACCTTCTGTTTATCAAGAAACAATTATTATTGAGTTAATGTGATGTCCTTTTGGCAATGTACCGACTGTAGATATCAGTTTATTAAAACATTTACTTGTTGCATACCTCGGAGATGGTGTTCCATGTCTACCTAGAAAATTTGTACACATTCGACACCTTTTTATTAAATTTGCACGTCCTCCTCGCAGCACACTTGTGTACGATTTGAGTGAGTCGAAAGCTTCCACAATCCGAGCTCTTACTTCGATTTCCGAATCTTACTCACAAATAAAATCAACATATTCAAATATTCCTGATTGAAATACAACATTGTTCGCCAAACGATAGCGGCACGTGATACGGACATCCGATCGCAAGTTATCTCCACGTGAGACTGGCGACAAACATGTAGCGTGCCAGTAGGCAACTAGTCGGCAACATCAAAGGGTCGAAGACTCGTTAAAAGAGTACCTGCAGTGCGGCTAGTGCAGGGCGGCGTCCTTTGAAATAAAAATAGGTAAAAATGAAAAGATTACGCCTAGTCTTGTGTAGTTCATGAACGATTAACGAATAGGAAACGTATCTTCGCACTGTACTAGAAGAAACGTTTCCGAACGCTGACTCATAATCGGTCTATTAGGTCTAATAGGTCTTTTCGATCTCGGACATTGTAAACCGCGCGATCGTTTGTGCGAACGAGAACGAGAAATGATAAACAGTCAATGATTGTTTAACAGATACGTTCGGTGTCTGTGAATGAGAACGAGAGAGAATAGCCGACGAATGACGATCCTCACCGAACCCGACTGACTGAATCGCAAGAATGTGGTGCTGACCACCGAGAGCGAAGACTATAGATAGAGCTATTTGAACTAATAGAATGAACTAGTTCACTGTCCGAAATGAACTAGTACGGAGCGATCTTAAAAATTACCGAGCAGGCACAAGACTAATTACGCCGGCCGGTAGAGTGTTGTCAACTTATGAAAATTTAACATATTAACTGTTAAATTTCGCATGGTTCATAAAAATAAGTAATTAATAACTTTTGGTTTTTATGAGTTTAATTTTTTTTTCTAGTACGTAGGTATGTTAAACCAGGAATACGGATGACTTTATTGGATCGGACAGGGTTTTTGTTACATGCTGTATATCCGCTCAAATCGATTACAGCGTAATTCGAAATGCAGCCCTAGTGTGCGTGAAGAATTGTGTTACCAGCTGCTCAACTGTTACCAGAGTTAATGGGAAAAATATTTTATGCTGTGGTCTATTAGTTAAGTTATAAATATAGCTTAGAAAATACTTAAAAATGAACAATAAGTTTAAAGCGAAAGTAAAAATATATTTGTGTACAGGTTAGGCGCAGGTTTCCTCTTTAGAAAAAAGGAAGGTATGTATATCAACGATTAGGACTCATTTTAATACTTTATATTTTTTATTTACATACGACGATTCATTTTTTCATTTTCCGATATGGTTCCTTGGGGAAAGTTGTTCAGTTTCATGGGTAGAATCATCCCTTGAAAGTGTCAGCAAATATTATTACACCTTATGGGTATAGATTACAAAGATAAACATTAAATAGTTTATAGAACTAGGTTAAGTATACAATAACTAGGAAAGATAAATGAAATATGATATATAACAAAACTCAATAAAAATAAATTCACATTGTAAAAATCGCAACCACGGGGAACTTAACTCTTGTATACGCGTCAACACTGGATGGCGAAGTATTTGTTGCCGAATTTGACAAGTACGCCGCCGTGCCTAGTATCCAATCATATAACTAAGTATAAACTTTTCAAAAGACACTATGAAAATCGAATTAAATAGGCATGTTTTGGTTTAAAGTTCCTTGTTCACTACCTCAAGGAAGCTTCGACGTACCTTACATTTGGCAGTTGGTTCCTAAACAAACCTCGACTGAGGAAATTGTTTGAGATGAGGAGTAAAATTGCAACTATGAATATCAAACCACATACATAAGTGAGGTTGAGTCAAGTCTAAGAAATCATGAGGTTTTGACTTAGAATATGGGTATGAGGTCACCGAGTTACCGAGTTGACCTTTAACAGTGAATACAAAAAAAAAAAACTTTTCAGAGCAATGCAACGTCAACAGTACCATCCAGGCTGGTGTAAGCTAAAATTTGCGGAGATAAACACCGGCTGGGTGAACAAGCTAGAACCTAAGGCACCGAACCTGATGGTTGGCGACGTGAAGATATCCGCCACGTCCGTTTGTGGTGGGGAGGTGGTCGCGAGGGCCTGCGTCATCAAGGATCTCGAATCAGAAGTTCGTCACCTATTATGTTTTATCCTATTTCAATTTCCTGCTTTTCTGCATTCACAACCATTAGACAGGCTGTCTTGTCGAAGATTACACTTTCGATTTCCAAAGTGGCAATTCCCATATTGTTAAGAATGGTCGCATTTTAAGTGCCAATTTCACGAATAAAACTGAACGCGATCAGCACATCTAAACCGCGTTCAAGAGTTGTGTCAATATTCCACAGAAAATAATGACACTGACAGCTCTTCAACGTATTTTATGTGCTTATCGCGTTCAGTTTCATTGGTGAAATTCTCCCGAAGCTGACTCAATCTGTCAAAAATACCTGTAGTTTACCAACATTTTTGACATTGGTTGTCGCTGAGATGACATTGCGACGAGATGTTGAACGTTTGTAATAACGGGAATTGGCCTCCTGGCAAACCCTTGCCTCCGACAGTAAATTACTGTCGGAAGAATAGCAGTCGCCTCTCTGATTTAAACTGACACGGGTTTTGGATTCCATCAATAAACATTGATTGATGTTCGAGACGGCACGGAAGCGTATGGAATGGTTGTAAATAACTATGGTGATGTTTCCTGCAATACCGTACTGGGATCAGATCTAGAGCCAGTTTAATTTACCTGCACTATTTTTGGGTGGGAAATCATCAAATAACTTATCCCGCACTTGGAGGAGCGGGAGGGCGTGTCAGACTTTTACTGACTAAAACTCACCCGTGTTCCTTCAGTTGCCTGTGCCAGGGCCACGATATCTTTTTCGAACAACCCGCGACCCTGGCTGGCTTCGGCCTTAACGGACTCAATTAGTGCTGACATCTCTTGAGTGTCGTGTTCCACGCGCGCCGTTGACCCGGGCCTGGTCTTTACCGAATGGCGAGTTACCCATTGCTCACCGTCCGCAAACCCTCGCCTACGGTGGCTGGAAATTCGTTTGTAATTCCCGACGCCCAGGGCGTCGCCTGCGACCAGGAGCGTGAGGGCGCAAGGTTCTATCCCTCACGCGCTCCGCCTTCTCCTTCGCATGCATTACTGCTTCGCAGAAGGAGGTGACGGCGTCCCATTCGTTCTCGCTCCGCACCTGCATCTGCAGTACTGATGATTTTCATTGAACAGATTGGTGCTTTGCGCCGTGGTGATGTCCTGATAACACACGCGACTGACATCGGCTGGTCGCCTTACTTCCCGCTCCTGACTGGAATCGTCACCGAGCTCGGTGGACTTATATCACATGGTACGTAAAAAAATCAATCGATGATTCTTATGCATATTCATACAGATTTGCAGTTCTACTATTAAGGCTCAATACGTTTTTTTTTTTAAATCTTTGGTTCCTATTTTCATTACTCAGTCCTTAACAAAATAGTTCTTTGTTCCAGAAAATTGCTTACGATTTCTGAGTCCCATTTTTTTTGGTACAATAAATTAAAAAATTCTACAATTTTTGTGAAACATGTGGTTACGTAAGTCACAAAAATATTGGCTCTCAATTTCCAGGTGCAGTAATAGCTCGAGAATATGGGTTGCCCTGTATTGTAGGCGCAGCAAATGCTACAGATGTTTTCAAAACTGGAGATTTAGTACGACTATCAGGAACGAAAGGCATTATAGAAAAAGTGGAGGTGAAAGAAGAGCAACAAGATGAAAGTATAGATAGTTAATAAGAATCACAAAGTTATATAGTGTACATACGGGTAAAGGTGCCATGTAATAAAAGATAATTTTATAAAGAAACCAATATAATTGAAATAAATAAATATAAAACAAAAACAATAAGACAATTTACAATATTCTGGCAAACCTATCGACACACCAAATTCAAAACAATATACAAGATGTCACGATTTGGTATAATTTACCCAGAGTAATAGTCGTCCGAATCGGATTGTATATTGTATACCTTTGAGGCCATATTTTCTATCAAAATATCGTAAAGAATTACAAATGCTGAACGCATCAAATCTATAATTCCCTAAAAATTTACGCGAAGTACAGTACGCGACAGCTTTACATTTCAAAATAATTTCGTAAGAATAGGAAAACAGTTGCCCACTTGCACGTTTAGTCGGGTTAAATGAATAAATGTTGTAAATACTCATATAGTTAACCCGATATTATTGTTTTTTGAGTTGAGAACATAGCAGTTCAATCGGCGAAACGTAAAATGGAATTGCAATGTTTGTGCCCTGTAATGTAATCCGACCAATAATGAATGAAACAAAAATGAACTAAAATTCTATACCTATCTCTATTACAATACATTACTGTATGTAATACTTTCGTGTCTTTGAATTTTATAACATGACCTTTCATTATAATCGTATTGTTTGTGGTTTCAATGGAGATTTAGTTTATTGATTGCCGAAAACGTCAGATGGAAAAAATATGTTATAAGTTTTTATAATTTGCATTTATTTTTCTACATATGAGTTCACGAATATATTATTGTCCCGAATTTTCACTTACTACAACGTAGAACCACAAGAAAAAAAAATCTGCGGTACATAATAATGGCAATAAATTTTAACAAAACTAACACTTACCCAGAGTTAAGTTACCTAACGCTCGCACATCGGTGGGTTTAATATTTAAATGTTCAACTCTAGGTTTAATCAATCAATCAATCTTAATTTGTGAACATAGGTATACATAAAAAGGTCTTTTATATACATATTATTGTTACCTCTAACTCTTGGTGGCCCAAGATGAATTATTTGATTAACCCTGAGTTAACTGTTAACTCATGAACGCGCAAGTGGGCCTAAGTGCATTAACCACTCTTAAACCACATACCTGTGTCCCTAATACGCTGTCGCATACTGTAGTTTGTTGCAAGAGCAAGCTCATTGGTCATCATCGCCTGCGAGCATGAGGAGTTCGTAGCAGTTGAAGGCGAAAGGCCTGCCGAAGATGACGACGTGGCAGTGGTAGTGTGGCTCGTGAACAGCGCCCAGGAGGTGGTCGCCGTGGTAGTGCACGCGTCCGACGTGCATGCCGGGAGCCACGCACACGGCGCGCTCGGTCACTGAGCCACCGCGCCACGCAACCCAGCGCACCTCCGCGTTACACATCACCTGACCAGACAGCACCATTTTAAGCAGGCCATCAGACCAGGGATGTCGCGGATGCAGATTTTTTTTTTACATCCATACAGCAACATCACAGAAAACTCGCTTTACATACAATACTCACTGTATTCCTAAAATAACATTAAAAAACTTAAATGATCATACGGTAAGCGCAACTGAACACGTTATGATTAGCAGGGTCCACACCGGACGATCCAAATTTGGATCTTAAAACCACGATTGGCGCGAATCTTTCGCAAGATCCGTGTTAGGAAACCCACGATGCTGCCGCGCGCTCCACTGCCGATCCACGTTTGAGCTAGATTAAATTCAGTTGCACACATGCTCGATATGGGGTCTGGATAATTTTGTCGAGTCGACTTTCTATTTCATGACTAATGTTTCGCCACATGACTTCTCTGGCACCCCTATTTGTATAAATTTTATCATTTGGATCCCAATAGCACATATATTTTCTTTATAAATGGATATTAAACGCATTTGCAATGCATTATCCATATTGACCGAGGGCCCGATGTACGCACGACCGTCCTCACCGAGTGTACCAAACGACTTCGGCGCCTTTCGAGCCTTGTCATAAAACCGACAGATTGGTTCGGCACCTCCATGGAGCGCGCGCAGCACGTCCACACCGAACGCATTTGGATCGCGCGCCTGTCACGCCCGATCGGAGCGCACTGGATCGTCTGGTGTGGACCCAGCTAATCAGCACGTGCCCACGGCAGGCGCTACTCGCAAGCCCAACCCGCAACCTTCGCTACATCTGCATCGCATGAGCATTGATGATTGGCGATGCTCATGCGGGATGCGGATGCCCAAATGGATGCGGAAGCTCTGCAATCGCGGATGCGGAATGTTCGCAACATCCCTGCTTCAGACACGGCGATAATTGCGCGGTTCTTCCGTATTTACACGAGACTGCATATTGTTCCTACGCGGTTTTCGCCACTCAATCACTGAAAATAACTGAACCACACGGTTTCTTATTTGTACCCGAGCGGTTTCCTCGTGTCTGACAGTGCGCTTAGGGTTCCTGTTGGATTGAGTAGTTCTGTACCCAGATGGTGCCAACGGAAGTTATTTTAGTAGTGACAGATAAAAAGAAGAGACTAAAAGCAGTTCAGACGTCTAAAGATGAAGTTATGTTTTTATCTCACCTGATATTTATTGTAGCGATGGACTTCTTCCTCTGCATAAACTATGCAGTAGTGTTTAGAGGGCAACAGCGTGGCTGGTAGCATCATACACCTACGTACATAGGAGACAGTTAATCATTCAACATTCGGAATTTCTTTCACAAATTACATACAGAATACGACCGTGACCGTGTGTCCGTATTCTACATAAATACCTGTGCATTGTCCTAGCAACCCAGATGACTTCGCTGTCGTATACGCCGGCGGCGACCGCTCCGCTCGGCACGGCGCCGCAAGCACTTGCCACCCACACCGGGCCAGGCTTGTTCCACGAAGGCAAGTAGTCTATCCGACAAGCAAACAATGTATTAGGTGTCTGTCCTTCACCACACAATCCTCAGTTTTAAAAACTTCATGAAAATCATTTTGAAAAAAAATAGTCACCAAGACTAAAAAAATTGTCGCGTGGGGTTAACATCTCTGTTAGAGGTTCTAATAAAGGTTCTACAAATCACAATAATATTATATCTTCTGATAATTTCCTTGTTTTTTTGCCTGTTTTTGATATTAAAAACATCAAGCGCGGTTTCAAAGCGTGATCCTTCTTCACCATGATAACGCTTCAGCATACTCCGCCAGACAATTTATTGAGTGTGGCAGGTGCAGCCTTTTTTTTATGGGTGGGAAATCATCAAATGACTTCTCCCGCTCTGGGTGGAGCGGGAAAGTCGAAGAGAGAAGAAAGGAGTGTCAGACTTTTACTGACTAAAACGCACCCGTGTTCCTTCAATTGCCTGTGCCAGGGCCACGGTTACTCTTTCGAATAACCCGCGACCCACAGGCGTCGGCCCTATCGGATCCCGTCATTTTTTGCTGAAATCTCTTTGAGGTGCGCGTGGAACACGACGCGCCGTCGACCCGGGCCTGGTCCTTACCGGACGGCGAGCTACACATTGCTCGCCGTCCGCAAGCCCGCGCCTACGGTGGCCGGAAATCTGCAGGCGATTCCCGACGCCCAAGGCGACTAGTGGGGGGGTGAGGGCGCATGGCTCTCTACCTCACGCTCCGTACCATGGCCTGGACCAGGGACGGACGCGAGAGATCGCCGCCGCCGATCGCCTCCGCGAGGACACTGCGGTGCTCCGCCCAAGCTGGGCAGACCTCCACCGCATTCTCCACCGTGTCCTCCGGGCGATCAAAACAATGGTGACACCCGGGCGTTTCCTTCTGCCTTATACGAAACAGGAACCTCCCGAAACAACCGTGTCCGGTGATGACCTGTGTCAGGCGGAAGGTGAGGGTGCCGTGGAACCTCTCCAACCACTCCTCAAAGAGGGGACTAATCGCCGCTATTGTGGCGTGCCCAGCACTGGGTATCTACAATTGCACCCTCCATGTCACCATGAGATCCCGCAGGAGCTGAGTCCGCTGTGCCGTGATACAGTTAAACTCCGGCTTTATGCCTCCTCGCGCAACTCCCATACGTGCGCTAGGGCTATTGCCTCCAGATCCCATGGCGGCAATCCGGCAAGGAGGCTCGCCGCCTCGCAGGAGACCGTGCAGTATCTCCGGACCAGCCCGATGGCCATGACCCTTTGGGACGCGTTCAACCGGAAAGGTGGTCGGCGTTTCAAAGAGCGCGCCCACACCGCTGCCCCGTAAAGGGCCATGGACCGCACGACCCCCGCGTAGAACCTCCGGCAGGAGGCGTTTGGACCTCCTAGATTGGGCAGAAGCCGCTTCAAGGCAGCCCCAGTCCGCTCCAGTTTGGGAGTCAAACGTCAGAAATGCTCCACGAAGTTCCACCGGCTGTCGAGGACGAGGCCAAGGTACTTCATCTTCAACTCGACGCCGATGTGAACCCCTCCTGCCGTTTTCTGAGATCTCGACTGTGGCGCGATCCGAGGACCATGAAAACACATGGCCTCGGACTTGTGCAGGGCCAATACTAGTCCCAACTGCCGGATCCTTTCGAAGATTGTCGAAACCCTGAGTATCGCTCGTTCGGCTGACGCCTGGTACGACCTCCCCTGTGCCAGGACCACAATGTCGTCAGCGTAGCAAACCACGCTGACGCCACAAGGGAGGTCGGCGCGCAGCACCCAGTCGTAACCGATATCCCACAGAAGCGGCCCCAGGACCGATCCCTGTGGGAAAACGCACGACATTTCTCGCCGGTTCCACTCTCCCTGGTGACCGTGGTAGATGACGGCTGTATCCGTCAAAAAGTGGCCCCCCTCCAAGCATGCGCTTAGGAGCCCCCTTAGTCGAGGCCCGAGAGCCTCAAAGGCCAGGCTTTTCCAGGTAAGCCCCAGAACCCGACACTGGGGCGGTATTTTTGGCACTTAGCCTATGTATCGCCACTCTCAGCTCTATCTCGGTCACCTCGGAAGCATCGTCGTCGTCGTCGGCGGTGTGGCCCGCATCCGGCACCGCAGTAGGCTGGGGAGTGTGCTCCCCTCGCGAAGGGAACAAAACGCTCAACACGTCCTCCACGAGCTGGCGCCGGAGACTCTGCGTCAGTGGGGGAGCCCATGGGTGGAGTTTATCCCGCACCATTTTGTAGGGGCGTCCCCACGGGTCCCTGTTCAGAGTATCCAGCGACTCCTCGCGGGTTAGTGCCCTGGCCCACAGGATCTCCGCTCGGAGCGCGGTCTTCGCCACTCTCTACCCCTCGTACAGCTCCACCTGAATGGCTTCCGTATCCGGAGGGCGGATGTCGCGCAGCCACGCGCAAAGCCATCAGCTCCGGCGACCACCAGCACACCTGGCGCCAGGCACGTCCGAGCTGGACCCGGGGCATTGCCACGTCACACATTGCGGACATGGCCTCCCGGAACCACTCCGCCTCGTCGTTGATGCCAGCAGGTCTGTCCGGTGGTGACATCCAGGCCTGTACGATCGAGGCCTCCAAGACGGGATAGTCGCCTGATAATGAAATTTTCCTGATGCTGCAAAAGTTAAGGCTGTTAAGGTATAGCTGCCCTTCATGCCCTATCTCAAATTACTACCAAAATATCATATTGTACAAAAACATACCCGCAATCACCGAACTGTACTTTTGTTCCCAGGAAACTTTCAAAAGCTTATTGTAATTCGCCCAATCCTTGGAGCATTCCGTAACTTTCATCTTCAAATGGTTCCAACGCCTGTTTTTTAACATAAAAAACGGACTGAATTGTCGTCTTTCTTGTTACTAAAGCCACCGTTATCATCATCATTTAAGCCGAAACATGTCCACTGCTGAACATAGGCTTCCTCCAAGCGACGCCACATCGACCGGTACTGTGCTTCTCGATTGCAGCGGTAAATTAAGCTATGGCCCCTGTAGACTTTAAATATAGCAGCTTCACAGTTTTGGTCATGTGTCCGTTATCATCTGCCCAAAAAGTAATAAATGAATTACTTACATTTGATGCATGGGGATTTCAGAGCCAGGTATTTGTTGCAACGAATCGGTTTCTTTGACCTATTTTAAGAAAGTAAAATTGGTAATAAATAATATTTCTTATTTTAACCATTCTAAATTTGCCGAAGGTGTAAACAATAATGGCCGCTCGAAATTTAGTATTATATTTATTTGGTTTAGTAATGAGGTGTATGGATTGTATGTTTAGCGGTATTTCCAATTATGATTATATTATTTCCGCGCATACGTAATTTACTTATTTATTATTTTACTTTATTTACATTTATGTACTGTACAGAGTGATATATCAATAAAACTGCTAATTTGATATTAAATATTAGTTTTAATTACAAATCCCCATTTTTTTTTTATAGATCACCTACGTAAACAATAAGCAGTCATGGGGAGTGCCGACAAAAGTGAAAACACCAAAATGTACACAGGAATATTTGATCTCTCAGAGAAATTCCAAGCGTAGCCCGATAGTAGGTTTACCATTTGGAATTTTGAGAATTCCTGACATTCATTTCTTCGAAAATTATTTTAAAAAAACCGGTCCTTTCCGGACAGTTCTACAAAAAGTTGGAAATGTAAGGACAAATCTGGACAGTCGGTAACTCTACTTACGACTAAATTCAGCCACTGGGTCCACCTATTGAACATATCTATTATGCCCAAAATTTCCTCCTGGCATTCTATGTAGGTTTTGGTTTTCACGTTGGGCCGTGTCGGGGACACGATCTAAAATATAAAAAAGTCATCTAAGTAAACTAACAATAACAAGAGGTAAAATTGATTGTATGTGGGTACTGATCCGATAACAAAAATGCCATAGGAGATGTTCAGCTGTACATCTGGATGAATGCCATAATATAAGGATATCGGTCAATAATCTCTGCCTTACTTCTTTGTCCCTGTACCGCAAATGTAGACGAGTTGTTAGTTGACGGCTGAACACACTGTACTGACGCCACTGCAAGGCTTCCGTTGTTACTCTCCTATAGTATGATAACCAAGAGGTTGCTGTTTCCCCTGGAATTAGAGTAAATGGACCTTTAATCATTCGCTCACACATTTTTTTCGTGTTACATCATCAAGATATTGTTAGTTTTACATCATTCAAAAAATGTTTAGTTAAATAGCAAAATTTCCAAAGAACTAAAAATTCCTGCAGAGCTGAATTTCATGCTAAATGTGACGAGTAATGTAGGTAATAAATACCTCTAGCCGTAGCAAAACTTGGGCTATGTTGGTATTCTAAGGCGTGATCGACAATCTCCTGGATCCAATCCCGCCACGCGAGCACATTCCACAACAGACTCACCATCGTGGCGTCCCAGTCCACCATGTGCTCCGCCGATATGATCGGGGTGCCTAGAAAATTGGAGTTGGCTCCATAAATAAAAGTTATGTTTCCAACTGGAATAACTTTATTATTCCTTCATTTCAAATCAATTTCAAATCAAATTACTTACGAGAGCTGTATCCACTCTTAGCATTTGACATTTTAGATGTTTCAGAAGTTGGTGATGAAAATTGTTGGCACCGATCGCAGGTGGTAGGTTCTGATTGTGATGTCGATGTTCCGGAATTGTAAGAACTGGTCGAAGCAAAGTAAGAAGGTGGTGGCATCTCCTCTAATATGCGGTTTTGTTTTTCAGTTTCGAAAGAGATCAGTTGTTCTTGTTGTTTTCGAATAGACTGTGCGGTATCAAAGTGCATTTCATGCAGAAGAGATTCGAGAGGTGCAAATTGTTTCGTCGTCCGTAAGGGCGAAATTGACGACAAAGATGATACAGTTGAGTGAGGTTCTGAACCTGAAATGCTCGGTGATGGTGGCGGTTGCTTGGAGTCGGAGCTACATCTTTTGTGCGTTGTTTCATACAAAAGGTAGGAAGTAATTGGGCATTGGGCGGGGCAAGGAGGATTCGTTGCTCCTTTGGGTGGCCTGGCTTGATAGGGGCAAGGTTTGAAGGTGATCTCGACGCCGGGTGCTAACACGCGGGACTGGTCGGGCATGACGTGCAGAAAGTCGGCGGGCGCGAGATCTTGCAGCGCCTGCACCGACACGTGGCGCGAGCACGTGCAACACGGCCGTGCTACGCGCCGGAGTATCTCGTCGCACCATAGCTCGCATTGTACGAACACGTTTTTGTAACACTTGCACACCTTCAACACCCCTGTCAATAACAATTAATATAGTAAGCAAAATATAAGTTTACCATAAGGTACCTATTTTTATTAAAGTTTTATATCTTACGTGGTTCTAGAAGATGCACAGCCAAATACATTGTGGCGTCTTCGATGACCTCTGAAAACATTATTTATTTAATATCCGTGTCCAAAATAGTTTTTTTTTCCTTCTATTTAAATTATGAACGTTAGAGTAATTATTTAAAAAAAATAAGACACAAAAGTGCGACGCTTTTTAATGATGTAGGTTGGAGTCGAAGATAGTGTAGTTCAACTCATCTGTGCGCGCGGCACCATGTGTGCGTGCACTTGTAGATACAGCTTAATTTGTGTGGCAGTGACACGGCAGCCGTTCGTCCGAGTGTACGTCCGAGCCACACGGGTCATTTGCCCTGTGCAGTCGTTACTAAACATTTCTAGTTATTCACGGAGAAAATGTTTAAGGAGTCAGGTACATTTTCATAATGTGCTCGTTTCGATTTAATTAACATTTTTATTATGATTACATAAGGTAGGTATCCTAAAAAACCATAATTTTAACGTTAACGTATTATAATTGTTAAATACTCGTGAAACTATTGCCAAGGTACCTATATGAATTTATTTATTTTTTGTTTTATATATTTATTTATACAGATATATTGCAACTATTAAGTGATCCACTTTTCAGTACAAATCCAATTTTAATATAGAAATTGAGTGAAAATTTAAACAGCGTACGAAAATAACAGCAATGGCGAGGGTGGGACCAGAGAGAACAATAACTTAGGTATATATTGGCAAATCAACGGACTCTACATTTAAATCTCAAGAAATTTTAATTAGACTAATTTAACATTGATGTAAACGTTCAACTATTCAACATTACCGGGAACAACAAGCCTCGCCTATCTTGTTAGACTTAAAAATTATATTTCAATAGAAACTTAAGGTGGAAGTATTTCGACTCTAAGTACATTTTTGTTAAAGTTGGGGTGCAAATGGCGAAAAACTGGATAACAGACGTTTCATTATTACAGCGGCATGACATTCGAAAGCTACGATTTTCTTACCTGAAAAAAATACTCTAATACCGTCAAGAAAATCGGTGTATCCTGTATACAGATGAGAGCTATATCTTAACTAGTCATGTGCAAAACAAAGGATGGGGGTAATAAAGATGGACCACCGTTTAAAGAGAAACCTGTCGAAAGGACAAAGAATTATCATTGTGCATGCTGCTTCAGGACGAGGTTTCGTACCCAACGCACTATTGAAATACAAAGCAAGTAGTGTTTCCGGTGATTACTACTTCAACATGAACGCTAAAAAACTATAAAAAGTGGCTAAAATCGTCTGGTCTTCCACTTAACTCTGTGGTTGTGCTTGATATTGCGTCTTGCCACAATTTTCAAAATGACAGAGCTCCAAATTCTAATTAAAAAGAAAATAGATATGCAGAGATGGTTCACAGAAAAAAAATAAAGCTTATAATCTAGATACGAAAAAAAAATTAACTGCATGATTTGATAAAAAAAAATAAGAAAACCATGTTTTATAAGATTGATGACATACTTTAGCCATATGGCATAAAAGTTCTTCGGCTGCCACCATATCATCCTGAAGTGAACCCCATAGAAAATGAATGAGAAATATATAAAAAATGTCGAACAGAATGTGACTGGAATAATGACACTAATAAAATCAACGTTTAAGTCAAATTGATCAAGAGATAATACTAATTTATTACAATAATATATATATATATATATTCAATTGGGGTAATACTTGTCGACATGTAAAAAATAATGAAGAAGAATACTATCGTCATTTTGACATGGCATCAGACCAGCCAGATAATTAACCTTGGTGAGAGCAGCGAAGCGGTGGTTGGAAATAGCCACGTAGATGTTTGTTTTTTTTTGGAGTGCAAAAGCGTGAGTTGGTTTGCGTGTATGTATGCATTATTACGTATTTTTTTGTTGTTTTATTGTGTTTTTTTATGGTACATGTGGTCTGTGATAAAGATTTTTATTTATTTAAATAACTGTATTGATACGCACCCAAAGTCACTGTGTACAACCTGTTTTTTATATCCCATAACTGTAGGGTTATCTTCTGTAGATAAAAATAATACTAAAACTCAAAAATGCATAGTTTAGGAGATATCATCAATCAAATCTCAATAATCATAACATGCGTGTAGAAATCTAAGTTTCATTGATAAACACGAGTAATTAATTTGTATTCAAACCAATCATTCGTATTTAAAGCTAAGAAAATGCGACGTTGTCATATTTCAAGTAAGGGTGTTTAACAGTAATAATCGTGACGGTGTCGAATTATTTAGTATGAAAAAAGAAGAAAAGGATGATTGAAACATAATTCATATGCCAGTTGATTCTTTGATATGGTCTCAATCATACCCTAAAGTTATGGGATATAAAAAAAACAGGTTCTATATTCAAGGTTTACCCACACATAGCTCCTCGTGCACAGATGAGTTTAACTATCTTAATTATCATTGATTTGGACATACCTACCCCTCGCCTGCCATTGTGAACTACCTACCTATTTTTTAAGGACTTGTGAATTACGTTTTAAATTCCTTCCTGTAGAGATGTTTAAAAATCTGACAAATGATACTGGGCTCAAGTGGTATATAGACCAATAGCGATATGGTTGTGATATTTGTGTAAAGACACCTTACCCTGAGCAAATACAAGTTCGGACCCGTTCTGACAATATCATCAGACAGGCTCCTGGAGTGAGCTCGTTAGCAAGGTCGACACAGTCAGAGCTTGATATAAAAGAAAATGCTTAGTCTTATCTTGACTTACACAAACTTACAAATTGCAGAAAGGAATGCAGCTTGTGAAGTAGTTGCAAATCACTATTTCATTAAAGAAGTGAGCATTCATTAATAGAAGGCGTATATCCAGGCATTTTCATTTTATTCAAAACTGTCTTCGTTTTGATGATAAACCCACACGCTTTTCGGGTGTGTAAAAACTATTGTATAACTTGGCACATATACGACATACCAGCCCACTCATAAAGTATTGCGAAAAAAAGTTTTTATGTATGAGAGACTAGCCAGATATGGTTTATTTTGAAAATGTGATTATTTGTAAGGAAAAATACCACCGGGCTCCGGAGGGGAGTGATGTCTCCCTCTTCTGAGAGTATGAGTGAACTTTACACCCTGTTCATCATATCTCTAAACTGGTGACCCCGACGTGATGAACATCACCTCTTCACTGGTGACCCCGAGTATAAACGTCAGCGCAGCCTTCGTGCAACTACTTCAGCGTGACGTCATCATCATCACTCCCGCAAGTCACACAGCCGGCCAGCAACAACGGCTTGAACGTTTGTCCTGACCATGAGCATGCAGCGCAAGCGCATACCTGGTCATCACCTTCGGCCTCATCAGCAACCTTGGCACAGCACACTGCACATTCGGCCGGTCCACAAGCAGAGTGCTTAATCCCTCTCCTGGTCGACACCAGCAGTCAGCCACCCCGACTCACTGGGGCATCTTCGCAGACAGTTCCGACTCACCGCGAACTATGCGACACCCGGTTCCAACCCACTGGAACCCTACTGGCATTGGCACGCATCGCAAGATACAAGACTTAGTTTACTATCGACCTCCGGTCTTCGGAGGGGAGGGATGTGGCGGCATCTACACCGCCACATGCGAACAAACGCATCAATCCTGCATCGCGCAAGCAGAGTTTACCGCGCAGATAGCATATATACAACTTCCCGACAACAATCATCGGGCAGTTGCCCACCAGATACGACATCCATCTGGTCGGAGGATCCTCCCTCTTCTGAGAGTATGAGTGAACTTTACACCCTGTTCATCATATCTCTAAAGGTACGTTCCAATTCCAAAGTTTCCCTCCACATTGTTTGCGAGCTAATTTAAATTATCGTGTCTCATTAAAAATGTACCAGCTCCGGGAGCATTTTCGCGATTTGATTTTTTACGATTTCAAGTGTCGCAACTAGTTGGGTTAGCCCAAGTACAAAAATAATAAGATCTTTATAGATCTAATTCTTTTCGTCATTGATGATTCAATTTGTAAACCATATTGTCGAAAAAATAATTACAAACTGTAGATCAATATTTTACGTAAATTCACCTTTGAAATTATGGCCGCGCAATCCTTAACTTGTTGTATCTTTATTGTTGATTATTTCTTTTAAACTTACGACTTCATACAGTAAAACTGTTACAAGAAGGAAGGTCTTAATTTGTCAAAACTAACGAAAGTTAATGAGACGAAATCAGTCCAAAACAAAAAGTACGTGTCCGCGCAGTCGAAACGTTACTTTTTACGATGATTTCTCATTATCTATTTTTGCTAGGATTTCGGAGTGAACATCCATGTATTCGACATATTAACCTTATTAGAATGACATATCGTTTTACTTAAGTTTAACAATTTTCAACGCGTGTAAACTAAAAAAAATATTATATCATACAATTGTCGAGCAGGGTAACCATAATTTCGGTTTGATTTGGGAGGTGGGAGGTATCTAACTGAAGACTATATAATTGCTAGTCTTCTAGCAATTATATTGAACATCTAGCTCAATCTGCAAAATGTATTATCAATTAATGAAAAAATTATAAATTTCAATAGTTAGGCATTAATCACAGCTTGCAAAATTAACAAAAATAAAGATTACAGAGAAACTCAACTATTACATTTTAAAAAAACCTCTACAGAACCATTTTTAAGTAAATTGAAAATCAATAAATATTTAGAAAAATACAAATAATAATTCTGATAACACCTGTACAAAACCATAATGTGAGAAAATTTATGCAAACAGTGTCTTTTGTACTTTCACATAATTTACTTTCGTTGTCGTCATGGCAAAGCATTTTCTGCATCGTGCAATACGTGTTTTCTCTCTGATGGGTCCGAATTCATGCAAGTACTATTTCTTAGCAATTACTAAAAAAGATAAGGGCAGTCTCCTAAAACCGTTTTCCTGTAGCTACAACGGTTAAGTTAAGTGCCCTAACTCTTGTAGCTACAGGAAAACATTTTACCCTCGTAAATCAAAATTTTCTCAAAATTGCCGGTGTTATATTTCGATGCCCCTTTGCATAAGGGTATAGATGACGTAACCCTACGAAATATTAAAACCGTATAGCTATTGGTCCGTAGACCACTTCCCATGATAAAATACATATTAACTAAACGATTTTTTTGGATATACATTGTACCTTACCAGTCATAAGTGCCTGAAACTGAGCTGGGGTTTCATCTTTCATCAAGTTAATCAGTTTTATTTGTATTTTTCTGGAGACGACAGGGTCGGCATTGGGAACGGCGAGTTCATCTGTACTTTTCCCATTCAACCTAAAGTTTTAGTGACACAGCAATGTTAATTTACACAATCGTCACTCCGCAGACTACAAAAAACTCAAATTTTACATTTATTTAAATTAAACAACTTCCGGGCACCTACACTTCAGGAATTGTCAAAGAGTCGGTATGCCATATAGATTGGCGTTTTAGTGAACTGAAAGCGTCAATGGACTGAAACTGAGCTGATTCTACTTGGGAAAGTCGTTCAGTTTAACGAGTACAATCACATACACATCGCTGGTGATTATCTCGCCAGATTTATACTAGTTATAAAATACTTACAACTCAGCACCCTCCCTGAAAGATTTGAGAAGACGTCCATGTCTTAACAGCGCTCCCTCCCCTGCGTTCTGCATCTCTTTTACAAGAATATCCAATACTCCAGCTTTTGCCGCTAAAATAATAATAAATTAAAGGAGGTATCAATGTGGTGGCGCGCTTGAATTGATCGAAAACCTGTGTGTAAACTACTGGTTGGCAAGATATCGGCATGTGATGGGGATGAACACTTCGCGAGGATTGTTTGAGTGTGAATTTGAATGGACATGAGAGCAGAGGAAGACCAAAGGCTCCAAATATGGATGATATCTTTAATACCAGCCTATAATTAAAAAAAACCTTCTGCAGGGCGAAGGCCTCTTCTCATAAAGAGAAGGCACGAGCAAGGAGCACGAGCATTGATCACCACGCTTGCTCAAGACGGGTGCCAATTTCAGACTAGCATTAACTATAAGTCATGGTTTTCTCACGATGGTTTTCCTTCACTGATGTCAGTACCTGATGTCCAAGATAACCTTGAAAGTACATATAAAATTGAAAAAGTCACATTGGTTTGGTACCTGTCCGGATTTGACCGCACAACCTCGTGCATGTAAAGGTGAGGCTTTTAACCACTAGGACATCTATATTTTTGTAATAAAATTATCGATTAGATTTATGCAAAAGGTCAAGTACATACCTTGAAGCATAACATACGACACCAATAGTCCTGCTGATTCATCAATGACGGCTAAAATCAAAGATAAAATACAAAATAAATAATTAATGAAGCACCAGCTCTACCATACCTAGGCTGACTGGCTACTATCTTCGCAGCTGCATTAGCTAATTCTGGTAAGTAAAGTCCTATGAGAGCAGCAGTTGAAATATGTTTGGGTAACAGAAAGATCTCAGCTATTAATGTTAAGGGAGATGCGCTAGTAGCCCGCGGAATACAAATTTCCTTACGCTTTTATGTGAAACATCAATGGGCACGCGCTTTGGGGGTAAGACCGACTCGTATGCCGTGACGGGAAGGGCCATGATGGTTCCCTAAGAAAGTGGTTCCGTCATTATATCGACAGTCATGAAAATAAGTAATTTCTCCAGTATTTGACATTAAGGTCTCAAAAAATGGTCTGTATTTGGACGCTCGCTTTCTAAGGAAACCAAAGCTTTAAGCCGTCGTGTCCCCTCTCCACCGTTGCTCTCTACTCCTCTCGGTGTGTGTGTATACTATGTTTCACATCTGCCGGGCGTCCAATGACGGCCACATGTTTTTGCAATTCGTAGGTCAGTGTCAGGTTATATGCTGATCAAAATATGATTTGCGACCGAAACAAATGTGTATTTACAGAACTAAAATGATTAATAAAGCTCTCTTTAGTTAGTACCAACCTATTATCATTTGAATTGGTAGTTTTTTTTTAATAACTTACAATTCATAACTGAGCCACTGCCCTTCCTCCCAGCTGGAGGTGCGTGAGCCATCATGTTCTTGAGCTTACCCTGAATTTTACCTTGCATTGGTTTGTTAGGAAGTCCAATAGTATCCTTAAATGTGGTGAGTTGACGAAGACTGTCGAAAGTAAATATTTATGCAACTAGTGAGTACTGCAGGCACTGATGTTAAAAATAAATAATAAATAAAAATAAAAAAGCCTTTATCATTCCTTAGATAATTATAAAAAGTTATGTACTTTTGGTAAAAGGTAGTGGCACTGATGTTACTTAGCTATAAAATGGGTCAATGTCCCAATTTCTTTCGTACTTAAAGGTTATAGGTGGATTAAATAAAAAAACTAGCTTTGGTAGATCACTGGCAAAATTAAAATATAAAAAAAAACGATTTTTCTACTGTTTTCGAATCACAAGTATTAGGCCCAGACTCCACCAAAGCAGAGATGGGCGGAAATGTGCGAAGCAGAGAGGAGAGGAAAGGAGATGCTTATAAGCAAGGGTGTATCCACCAAAGCTGTGCTGAGATGCGTGCTGGCTCGACCGCAGCTGAGCTGCATGCGGAGAGCGTTGGATGTGGCGCGGGCGCGGTGGGCGCGGTCACATCTTCTCTTGTTTCCGCTGCGCGCCATCATCGCGTTGCCAGCTAGCGATGATGGCGCACAGCTCACATCTGTCTTTTGTTCGCGCTAAGCAAATATGAGACATCTCCTCCTCTCTCTGCTCAACCGTATCCAGTGCAGCAAATTATCGGTGAATGATGTTATGTAGTGAACATCGATTCAATAGTACGAGTATAAATGAGAACTAACTAGTTCGCCGATTCTTTATATGTTTTCGGGACTTCGCCCTCAATAAGTTTAGCGTCACCAGCGGCTTCCATTTCAGCTAACAGCGCGACATAAGCCTCAATGTTATCATCTGAAAAAAGTCGTTGATTTAGAAGCTCAAGATTTATGATTATACAACTTTTGCCCGCGGCAAGCGTTGACGTCGGAAATTATCCCAAAGGAACGTACTACCGTATTAAATGTATCATATGTGTTAATCCAGGTCATAAACTATCTGTGTGCAAAATTTTATCCAAATCCATTTACGTTTTTCGTGAAAGAGTAACAAACATCCATCCATTCATATATCCATCCTCACAAGCTTTCACGTCTATAATATTAGTAGGATAGTAGGATTTAAAAAGTTTCAGTTATGTTGCTTACCAGGTTTGGTTACCAACGCTGATAAATACTTGGAAGTATCTTTAACGTGTTCTGAAACATATTAATAGTACTTATAGGTGTTTCAAGAACTGACTGTACACTCCCTGAAACTAAACTTGAAGGTACGGAAAAAAAACATGGCTCCTCGTTTGTCACAAAGCCGAGGACATTTTTGTCAATTTTCTTCAACTTAAATTAAAGTATAGTCGAGGATTTCGCGATTTACACACTAAATGGCTAAGAATACAAGGTAAGTAATTCTTGTTAACAGGCTCAAATGATGATTAGCAAGCGAAACTAAAGGTAAACAATATCTAATCAAGATTAGGTAATGAATTAATGAATGAAATGCACCGACCCCAGCGTGGTTTTCACCAGACTGGATTAATCGAATGAACCCCAAGATTCGCAATAGTCCCTGAAGATTTCAAGAAGTATACCGGGGGGCGCTGTAGGGAAGACGTGTCCTGAGGATAGGAAGGATTGTTTGCCTACCGAGTATGCATCCTAGAGTAAGCATTGGACTAGTGGAGATACGGGTGATATTCGCGAACGACGTCGCAGCTAAGTTGATTAAGGTCGAGCTTCACCGGTGAATCTTTTGGCGGGGTTCAACTGCTTTCTCGGCACTTTTCTATGTCATTTTGCTCCACTGTGATAAATGTTGCTGCTTTCACTTTTCAAAGTCTTCGTTTGAGGTCTCGCTACTAACCGTTTTCGCTTTTTTCATCTCATTAGCGGTGTTCTTGATCTTCCACCGTGGCCATCCAAAAATGTATTCCCTTGTATTGAAGTATTTCAAGTCCTGAGCTATCGTTCGAGTGTCAAATGTTGTTGTTTGAAATATCCAAAAATAGAATGGACACTCCCAAAAAAACTCTCGGTTTTCAGCACTTTTGAACTGAACAATGATTTTGGAACACTACAGCACTGGGACCTTTTTGCCGACTGCCTGGCGCATATCTTTGTAATCCAGCATCGAAGGCAAACGTCTGCTATTTAAGGAACGAGCTCGCCAGAGGGACCCTCTATCTAACCATGATTAGGTAAACAAAAAATTCTCAAGAATTACTTTCCTTTAAAATGTTTAGATATCTCTTCTGCAGAGTTTCTCTAACTAATTTAATTTAACCTTGTTTTAAAAGTCTACCTTTCATAGTCATGCTCAGCTTTCTCTGCATAGGGCGGCTACGGACCACATCGTCCAATTTCTTCCCTAATTCATTGGCTACTTGAAAGCATGGTTCTTTTATGGCCGTTGAGTCGTTTCTCTTCACCCTACAATTAAATTTTATTGTTACGTACCACGGGTATGTTACAGAGTGTAAAAAGACACAATTTCGCGTGCTGTGCAATTAACTAAGTAATATGGAGCAATAATAACATCATAACATCACGTCTTGTTTCCCCGAAGGGTTGGGCAGAGGTGTACCTATAGTACACCCACATTTCGCCCGTTATGTTTAAGTCCCATGTAATAGGGGGCGAGCCTATTTCTATCTACCGGGTACAAATCCAGACTTCGGGCTGCTACTGAGAAATTCCAGATAGAAAAACCCAATAACACATTGTCCGACCTGGGAATCGAACCCAGGACCTCATGCTCAGAAATAGCGATTGCGACCACTAGACCAACGAGGCAATAATAACTGCTGGGATAAGATTTTTGGTATGAAATCTGGTTGTTTACTACAATGTAACGAACGCCACTGACTGTGATTACGGGTGAATAGAACATGACGTTACCTCTACGTATTAGTTTTTTAAATTAATGGTTCGTGCACACTCGCTGTCGATGTCGCGTCGCACCTGTATTCGAAAGCCTTAAAGCCTTTGAAACTGGTTTGGCCTACTGAAAATCATTAATAGGTCTAACGCCTGTCAGGACTGACTGACTTACTATACCTGGTACAAAAAGATTCACAAAATTACATTTTAAGGGTTTTTCCTATTGAGATACGTATTATAAAATTTAACGCAGTGGCGAGAATAATAATTATGTTACTCTCGGTTCGGCAATGGGTCATTTTACACCCGTTGTATGTAGTAAATAAAACATTTAATAAACTTTATACCTTTGAGCGGCAAAGAAATAGGTTTCTGCTGCACCATCCACTTCTATGAGTATTTCGTTTCCGCGCTTTTGCATTTCTGACACGAGACCGTCTTTTGCAAGGCTGTTGTAATCTGGTAGTATGTAAATAACAATTACTTGTGATTTATAAATTCTTTTAAAAATAATTACCTCATCTAGCCATTAATTTAAAAAGTTACATTAAAATTTGAAAAAATACCAGCCCAAATCAAAATTGTCTAAAAACGGCTGAACAGATTTTCTTCTTTGGGAGCTATAATGCCGCAGACAGACATACCGATACACACGCAAAATTTTAACACCCCTCTTTTTCGGTCGAGGGTTAAAAATATTCAATACCTACTCTGCATAATGGGGATATATAGTGCCACTTGCTCAATTCAGATGTCCATGAATTTAAAGTGCTGTAACACTTTAAACACTATACACTTACATACAGTCTGTAAAACGTAACGTTGAGCCGACTGGCTAAACGTGGTCACAAGTTAAAATTAAATAATTTTTAAATATAAAATACAAAAGTATGTAGAAAAAGATATTAATAATTAGTAGAAGCTCGGGTAGGCCGCTCCTTTGACCCGCAGTCTGACACGAGGAAGCTCACGGCGAAGCAGCTCGAGGTTGAAGCAGCACGCGTCGGTCCCTTCTCCGGCCCGCAGTCTGTCGAGTGGAAGCTCGCAGCAGCCGCTCCACCAGCCCGCAGCTAGTTGTGAAGGAAGCCTGCGTCGGTTGTTGTTTCTTCAGGCGGCGGCGTCTCACGTCACGTTTTTAGATCTCTCTAGTACGTGTCGAACTCCTCTCGTCTCGAAGACGCAAGTGGGAGGATCGGAGGTGATTGAATGAGTCAAACAATTTCACGCACACAAGATGTTAATATTAAATAAATTCACTGAGTTTCAAAACGTTTATATTAAGGAGCTTTAGAAATACATTGACTGGTGAGTATCTGCAAAGGAACAGAAAAGAAAGAACCGGTGTCAAAAGATGGATTCAGAAAGAACGAGTCAAACGACGGAATCAAAAGAACCTGGTGAAAAGTAACGGTTGCCTTTTATAGGCCCTGGCAGACCTTCTAGAAGTGACTTTTTTTTTAGTTTTAAATCCAAATACTTCTTAATTGGTTATCGGCCACGAACAATAAAGATGGCTTACAGTGAGAACCTGGCTTAACACTAGTTTTACGATACCTTTACAATAAAATAAACGACCTCTTAGCTCTATATAATATAGAAAAAGAAAAACTGACAGATGACAATGTTAGATACAAAATGTCACAACATTCAATTAAAGGAAAATAATAAGATATCACATGAAATGAGATAAATGAATGTGGAAAATAGACATAGGTAGCTAAAGGTTTGCTTTTCAGCAGTACAACAATTATCAGATAAACAAATGTAAGATAAATGAGTGTCATACAATTTTCATAAAGACTTTAGTAGGTTTTGAATCATAGAAAGAATTGCTGTGCACAACAGCTCCTCAGGTGTTAAATAGATAAATAGATAATAAGATGTGATTTTGGTGTAACAAAATAGCACAAGTCATATAAAAAGTAGCAAATCAAACATTAATCCCTAGTTTAGCCTTAATACCTGTTCTCACACTGATAGTCAAAATTAAAAAATAAACAAAATTCGACGAGTACCTTGTCTACCCCGCGCCGCCATATTAATAAGAAAGATCATCGGCAACTAATGAATGAACGAATGCACAGAGACGAATTGTTCACAAATAAATCATCTTTAAAAAATGTGTTATAGAATAGAATAGAAAACTTTTTATTTCAGACAGGAGTCCATAGGGTTATTAACAATTTAACTTAAATTCTAGTGTTAGTAGGTTACAGACACAACTTAACAAAATACAAAAATTCAGCGTGAAGCTGCTTTGTCATTCCAAAACAAGTAAAAGTGCTCCCTTTCTAATTTTTATCCTTGCAGAGCTTTCATCCATAACATTTTTTTTCAAGTCGCGCACACTTTCATCGTTAAATTTAAATATTTATTAAAACTAAACAACAACAATCACAACAATGCACAGTGGTACCGCCGCCGAACAAAGGCAGTCATAAATACCAAAAATCTTATTTAATGCTTTTTTTCGTGGGAAGTGGTTCAGGTCGCAATAAAAACTCATAATATATTAGTGTATATGTAAATTAATACATAATGATAAATATTTGATAATTTGTTAACACGAAAAGAATAATAAAATAAATATCAAAATATTAAGTGTGCTTGTCCCCCGTTCTGTAGCGTTTTTGACAATAAATCAAAACTCTTCATGTTGGGGTGTATTCTCTATGTGTCAAAAAGACACAACTAAATAGATAAAAGAAAAAATAAAAATGGAAATCACTAGATATTATACATGAAATCGACTTAAAATTAGAACTTACATAACAGATTTGAAATTAGCTAGACTTGCAATAAATCTAAAATTTGATTTGACATTGCGCTCTTTTTCTTAAGGGGAAGTTTCCGAAGGCCAGTAATATAAGGATCTGAGCTAAGTAAAAGTCTGTGAAGTAAATCTGAGTTTGTAAGTTCTCTCGACATTTTTCGAGTATGATCTCGTCTGAAAGCTTTAAAATGTTTGTTTTTTGCTTCAGCTGCCTCTTTTTTCCCCGATGGACAATAAAGCATATTCACTTACTTGAGATCCGTGAATAAGAACTTTGTGGACGGAATCTGAGGTCGAGCAATGTTTTCACAGAAGAGTCATCCACTTGAGATAGTTGTCTCAATCTTCTACGTTTTGATCTCTGACTAAGCTGGGAAACATCTTTTTTTGGACGCCCGCGAGATGGCCCCACTTCTGGTTGAATTTCTTCATAAACACGTTGCTCAACGATCCTTCTTAACTCAATACATTCAATGTCTTTCAGCCAATCAGAATACTTAAGTACATAATAACTTTGATTTACTCCTACCTACTTGATTCCAATAATAATCAAGACTTTTACATAAACACAGTATACGATCATCTAAATCCTTAAAGTCTACATTTTCGAGATCACTGAATGATGACAGCAAAACTTCTAATATACCTTGGTGTTTTTTGGTTGCTTTTCCACTCACAGTACTCCAAATCTCAAAGATGTGAAGGAACACTTGATCAAAGTACCTGAAAGAAAAGTTTGAAATTAGTTGCGAATTTCGTAGACCTTGCTACGATTGTGTCTACCCAGGCGTAGGCCCTTTATAGCAGCCGTCGGCGCAGAACGGCGCAAATCAAAGTATAATATTTTTAAAATATACAGTCTCAACTACAATTTAAGATAGTTGCGAATGTTTGCAAAATCTTGTAAAATTTTGTAGCTCTAAGCAAAGTTATTATATTAGAAAAAATATACAATAAATTATGTATGGCGTAGCACGTAAATAGTACAAATATTATACTGACAATTTATTCAAAATACAATCAAATGTGACAAACATACCTTGCTCTTGAATTTCCATTGCACAAAACAACAACACAAACAAAAGAATTCCAAGAATTCACTTGTAACCAAATACTTTAATGATGAGTCACCGATAACAGCGAGTGCAACGTAACGATGCGTTCACTTCCGAGGTCAAAACGTAAGTGATAATTTAAAAAAAAAAAAGTTTTTTTTTGTGTATGGCATCTCGTAGTTGACCTTGAGAGGTCGTGACTACTTAACCGGACTACCATGTGGCTGCCTTAAGCGGACTCAAAGCCTTCAGCCAGGGGCGTAAAGCTACTTATATTACTAAGCGAACGCTCACTAAGGGCACCCCCTGTGGGGTACGGACCTCGGCTTAGGGCGTCGCTGACGGGAGGACAGCAAGATGGGACGGGCTGGATCTGGATTATATTATTATTATTCGGGGAATTTAAAGCTACAGGATCAGCTACGGCGCGGGCTGGCACTTCGTCGAGCAAGGGTGATAATTAAAACAAATAGGTGACATATTTAGACATATTATTTTGACATATTTATATTTATATCACCGGAAAGCTCGTTTAATGGTCTATCGAAATATGTAACTTGTTTCTGGAAATTCGACTATGAGTTTTATGGATTTGCGACCTATGGTGGAACCACTGTGCAATGGCAGCAACAAGTGCGTTTTACAATGTTGTCAGCTTCGGTTGTCAGACAAAAATACGACAGACCCAAATAAAACATTTAAATTTTGATGACATGTGGCCAAATACGCTGCTCAATTTAATTTAAGATTGATCATTTTAAACCATCGGGCATTAAGTAATGTAACAAATTAAACTGTCAACACATAAATTTAAATTAAAACAGTCATGTCAGTCAAAAGTAATACGTTTATATTTTATAACTCACTTGCCGCGACAAAACATTCTGCAGTTTTTCGAGCGGCCTCAATGACGACATCTGTGCACAAACAATAATAAAAAAATGAATCTTTAATACAAAACCTATTTGAATAATTATTGTTAAGTAGAACATTTTACAAAAACAGCCCACAGCCTGTCCAGAGACAGAGATTCACGGGCGTATTTACTTAATAAGTCCGTGAATCGCGCTTTTGAAATCGCAGTAGGTACAGTCGCGAGCATATTAATATATTTTTATGGACAGCTCAGCAATAATGTCTGATTTCATGATTCATCCATTAAAATCTGTCGCCAAGATGACGGCAAATATATGTTATCATTTGTGGAAGGCATATACATGGTGGAAGGGACATGGACGCACAACCAGTTACCATGGACTCAGTACATGATTCTGAACCCCCCCTGCACTGAATTTTTGTGTCGGTTATTAAAAAAAAAACTGCTGTTTTATAGAAAAGTGCAATACCTACGCGGTCAAAATGTATGGCAGAGCAATTTTTTTTTTAAACCGACAAAAAATGTCAACGCAGGGGGGGTTCAGAATCATGTACTGAGTCCATTAACCGGTTGTGCGCCGATGTCCTTTCCACCCTGTACCTATAAGCGGCAACAAAAATATGTGACATCGAAGGAACACCAAAACTATCTGACAAGTCAACGCGACACCAAAATATATGTAGGATGCTGCACTGCATCGGCTTGGAAAGATGTGTCACCTCTTAGGATGCAATACTATCGGATATGCCTTGCGTTATAAATATCTTTAAATTCAGAAGAATTTGATACCTCGTTGTGATTATCAATATCTGACATTACTTTGGCAGCTATATCTAACAGTTTCTCGTTTTAAGTTTTGTTCTAAATTGCAATCAGTGCCGCTCATTTTATTAAAATATGTGACATCACATTGGCAATATGTGAATATCATCTTGACGACAGATGTTACTGGATGACTCATAAAATAAAATCAGATATTATTGTCGAGCTGTTCATAGTAACATATTTGTGCTCGTGACTGTACAGTACCTACCTAGTATGGAACTACTTTTAAGTGCCTCGGTAATCTTTGTTTTTTCTCACCTACTTAACCAATTACTAGAGGTACTTGTACGTTGATTATAGAGCATAGTATTTTTGACATAAATTAAGTAGGTCTTAATAAAAAGCCATAAGCTACCCGTTACCCACCCAGTCAGTTAACAAAGTAGTTATTGTACTGTTTCAAAAGTTCTACTTCTGTTGTACGAATGAAAAGGAGTGAAGAAATAAGAACAATGCAAAACTTTAAAATGTAGTTGGGTACAGCATCATGGCGTTAAGAGTCGCGCAGAGTCGACGGTCTACAAAAACTAAAGATCTTTTCTCTAAACTCGATATTATAGCATGTTCCCGCCAGGATACTGCATACGCAGTGTACTCACATTCGTATTACATAAGTTAAACAAAAATAGCGGAAGCACTAGTGGTTACAATAATGACGTTACTTGTCATATCATCCTGAGCAAATCCCTTATCCGGAGGCGTTTCTTTCGGTAGCACATCGTAGTGGTACTCAACGTTCTCCAAAATAACGGGTAATGGGTCGCCCTTTAAATTTGGTTCTGTATGGAGCCTGGCAACGGTGAATATTACGGTATATTTTAACTGTTCACACCAAGCGGCTTTTAAAAGTTTATTTGATTAATACATACATTGCCCCTATTTGTGTATGATCTTTCTTGAACTTTCCTACATCTTTAAATTCCTTATGACTTTCTTTTTTTAAACCAGTTTCTAAAACTTCCAACGCTTGGCCTGTAAGTGAAAACAAAGTTTCCTTAAATTATTACTTAAAACATTAAGAGTGATTATTTCAACCATCTGCAAGATGTAAGCAAGTTCAATAAATATGGATCAACTCGATGATCGTGATCAAGTTTGAACGCTAATATCTCGGAAACGTGACACTTTACGGGGCTTGGTCAAATGTTTTATGTTTGTTTGCATTTTTTACCGTCTGGACAACAATATGGTGTGTTGCGTAGAATATATAAGTAGAATAGAACCCATTTAAGCTAATATAAAATTCGTTTTTATTGAAATTTTCTTATATTTTAATCAAATTTATTGTGCATATAGGAAATATGGGATATTTAAATACAATAAAAGATAAATATTACAAAAATGAATAGGAACTTATTTTTGTAAAATTACTAAAAGTAATAAAGAAATAACAAATTTTTATCTTAAATGTCACATGTTTGTTTGAGACCACCAAGGCACTTAAACTCACAATATCTAAATTAGGAACTATTATTAAAATGTGTTTTACTTTTCAATAAAATAGAAAACTTTTAGAATCAGCGATCATTATCAAATGACTTAGATTACTTTGGCGCAAGTCGGGCCAAAGTCAACTGTATGATCGCAACAAATTGGAACTTTGCAACTAATGCATAAATTCTTTATCATGCGCCTTTATTTGTAGTACACCTAACTCACTTATCCTTTCAGGAAAACTAGTGAATGTAAGTATGTGGAACAACCCTGTGTAGTAAACAGAGCTGTTCCTTATAAATGATCTCTAAAACAAGTGAGTGACACATTAGATCGCCAACACACAGAAGATACATTGAAATAGTGTAGGTACGTATTTAAAACATATTTATTTATTTTATTTTTAAAGATCGTGATGTCTTAAGTGTGTGTATGTGTGTAGGAAATACTCATTGTATATTAATTAATATGTATGTAAATGTAATAAAGGGTTTAATTTACCTAAGCTTAACTTAATTTTGAAAATAACCTTTAATAAACTTACGTACCATAAATACTTAGGTACATACCTTGCATGCTGTCCTTCAGACCCGGTGGGGTTTTATCTTTGACGACACCACTCAGTTTTCTTTCAAACTTCATATGAAGGCGTGCGGTGTCCGTAGAATCTTTTACTGACTTGTCCACTTTTACGGGATCCGGATCAGCAAGCCTGGTCATGAGATATTAATTTATATACGCATAGTCAACTCTTTTACATATCAATCATATTTTAAGGCTGCGGCACGGTGCAGACTATTGCATAGAAAACTATATTTAATAACTTGAAAACAAAGATCAAAATAGCCTACACCTTTGATTTTTTTGTGAAAAATCAAATGTATATGCTATTTTGATCATTATTTGATAGAGTACAAAGAAATTAAGCAATAAGGAAGGATTGGAAATGCATCCCCTAAAGAGGGAATATTATACAGGACAGGATTAAAGTTTGTATGGATGGAAAATCGTACCAGGCGAACGGCTTGTCTCCTATCTTTATAAATAAACTATATAGTCTAAAAGTTTGAAAGAACGCTAAGCGAAAGTGATAGCAAAGGCAGGTGATGCGATACGACAGGGTCGGTCGGGGGTGCAAGAAATTTAATGCGGACGACGTCGCGGGCAGCAGTTATTTTTAAAATACACACACTTCACAAGTTATATTATTTTTTTAAAGTTATTTTTCTTCCATCATCGTCCCCTTCAATTAAAGCACCTGCCATCTTATCTCTTCACCACCCTTGGTTGATTGGTAGAGAATGCCTAAGGCATTAAGTCCGCCTTTGTACCTCTTTGGGTTCGAAAAGTTTAAATAAATAAATAAATAAAACTGAAGGTCCTTTGTTCTATGGAATTTTTGCATAAACCTTTGAATGTTTTGAACTTTTTAAATATATCCTATGACACTTGGTAACTCTGTCTTGCTTCCCATTAGTGAAAGAATTTTCAGAATAGGATCAATAGTTTTGACGATTACCATGATTTATATGACGATTACGATGATTAGTATAGATAAAGTTAACCGGTATATGTCATGTTGATTTCATCGTTATCATAGTTTTGTGAAAGAATTTGTACCAGTCCGATGTATGTCCATGTGTGAGGTTGGTTTGCGGCTGCTGGTAGAAAACTTCGGGTCCGTGCGCTTTTAACTCTTGGTGCAAGATGTCCAGGGCCGCCAGATGCTCCGGGTCATAATCTGCAGTCATAGTCATGAAGGAAAGTAGAAAAGAAAATATTAAAGAGAGAAAAATTGCTAGTTCTGCACAAACAAGACGCATATTCTTAAAAAAAGACATAAAATACGTGGGACACTCAGAAAGTATTGCGAAACAAAAACAAAAAAAATGTTCTATAGGTAAATATTTTTTATTAAATCTTTTCAAAGTATTCTCCAGCCTCTATACAAACTTTCGTGCGTCTGAACCAGTTTTAGAAACACTTTTTCCAGTCCGTTGTTTCCTCGTTGACAGCCTACTCGAACGCTGACAGCGCATCTTCCGGCGACGAAAATTGTATCCCTTTGAGCAGTTTCTTTGTCGTAATATAAAGAAGTTATTAGGTGCTAGGTCAAGGCTGGAAGGAGTTTAACCGGCGTGCTGTCCAGGAAGTCCCTCGTTTTAAGCGCGGTGTGTGAAGGCGCGTTGTCGTGGTGGAGCAGTAGCCCGCGGAGGCCTGTGTTTGGTCGCTTGTTGCTCACAACAGAGAAAACTTCTGCCAAGCATTTGGTAGTATATCATTCATCGATGATGCTTCGTTGGTTCCGTAAAGGAATTACACCAATAGCCGGTCAAATTGAAAAAGCTCGCAATAAAAATCTTCCCCCCGCTTCTAGATCGCTTCACGTCGACTGGCTTGGGGCGGCATCTACACCGCCACATGCGAACAACGCATCACACGGACGTCACACAAATCCTGCATCGGGCAATCAGTTTACCGCACAGCTAGCATATATACAACTTCCCGACAACAATCATCGGGCAGTTGCCCACCAGATACGACATGCATCTGGTCGGAGGATCCTCCCTTTTCCAAGAGTATGAGTGAACTTTGCACCCTATTCCTCTTATCTCTTCAGGCTCTTCATTTATGGATCGTATTGATAAATCCAAGACTCTGTAATGTTGTCGTAAACACGCTGAGACGAGCCGGCTTCAAATTTGTTTATCATATCACGGCGTCATTCTACCCGGGCCTGCTTCTGAGTATCGACGAGGTTGTGCGGCAACCAGCGTGAAGCAATTCTCCTCACGCGAAGATGCACTTAGAGAATTTCGTGAAAAAGATTCAGAACGTACTTCAGGTTGGATTGGGAAACCCCCGATCCAACCTGAAGTACGTTCTGAATCTTTTGATACGTAACTCGCCTATTGTCTTGGATTAAATTTTTCACTGCTAGCACGTTTTCTTCCGTAACAGCCGTCAAAGGGCGACCACTTCTTCATCCCCCCAAAGTTAGTCGACCGCACTTAAATTCGTTATAACAACGATACACGGTTGCCTTAGAAGGGCCTTCATCCATGAATGCCATTTGAAGTCTATCGTACGATTCGTCCGGTTTCAGGCGACACTTGAAATCGTAAAAAATCATTGCGCGACAATGTTCCCGGCGCAGATCCATTTTTTTATGAGACACCATGATTTAAATTAGCTTGCAAACAATGTGGAGGATTTTTTTTAAATTGAAACGTACCTATTTTCACTTACTAATAACCATATTTTCAAAAAAGACTATAGCTGGCCAGTCTCTCATAAATAAAAAAAAAAAAAATCGCAATAATTTCTGAGTGGCCTGGTACACACATCATTCGATTACACCGATGGTCAGTCTGATCGGATGACGTGTTTAAACTACTATTTAAAACTACTTGACTGTATAAAATAGCCTATAGTGTAGGCTATTTTAAATTGTATTTTGAAATAGGCATTTTTTCACATACCAGCGCCCAGTGCGCCTCCTTTATATTTTCCTGCAAATATTAATAATTATAGTCTTTATTATATTACTTATCTATTTTAATAACAGTAAATGACACAAAAACATTTATATCACGCGATTTTTCCCCTACGCTCGAATGGTTAGGTCGTGGTGTATACCTTAGTAGGTACAGCCACAGCCCACATTTCGCCAGTAATGTTCATGTAAAAGGCGAGCCCATTACCATCAACCGTGCACCAATCCAGTTTAACGGCTCTTACTGAGAAATAGCTGAATTCCTGATGGAAAAACTCAAAAACACTACGGCCGATCTGGGAATTGCACTCGAGACCCCATGATCAGTAGTAGCGCTTGCGGCCATTAGACAAACGATTTATCAACAATAAATAATTTAATGATAAATTCAAACAAACAATCAATCAATTTGTTTAAATGCTCAGTAGCAGTCCGAAAGCCTGGACTTGTGCCTGGTTCGGGACCCTATGATCAGTATTAGCGCTTGCGGCCATATGACAAACCGATTAATCAACAATAAATAATTTAATGATAAATTCAAACAAACAATCAATCAATTTGTTTAAATGCTCAGTAGCAGTCCGGAAGCCTGTACTTGTGCCTGGTTGATTAATGGTAATAACCTCAAAACTAAGCCAGTTACGCTTAAGTCCATGGAACAGACATCCCATGTACTAAAACGTAAATTGCAAAATGTGCGTGTTGTAAAGTTAAACCTTCGGGGAATACAGAAGTGATGTTGTGTATGCTAATCATTAAAAAAATGTGATTCTCACCAGACCCTCGTTTCAATCTCTCCTGTTCTTCTAATCTATTTTTCTCTTCTTCTTCGTGTTTTCTGTATTCTTCCGCCTCGGCTAGTCTCCGACGACGTTGTTCCTCGGTTTCACCAAGTGCGCCACTAGGGCCGCCAGTTCCACCAGGGCCACCAGGGGCTGGTGGCCCGGTACCAGCAGTCCCTGTCGCTGCACCAGCGGTCCCTATCTCTGCACCAGCGGCCCCTGTCCCTTTACCAGCGGCCCCTGTCGCGTCACCAGCGCCCACTTTGCCACCAGGACCAGCTGCCATTGCAGCTAATCTACGTGCCTCACTGTATATCACATTATTTCTTGGATAAATAATATAAATAGGATCTGATAATTTCAAAAATGAATCAAATTTTTTAATATGACTTAAAATAATTTTTAAATTCGTACGCAGCGGCTTTGGCCTCGGCGTTAAATCCTGCAGCGTCTAATGCTGCTAGTTGCTGAGCATCCAAACCACCTTAAACAACGACAATATTTTGAAAATATGGGAGTGAATCCACTCAGTTCGTGAATAAATAATTCGATCAGGAGCGTTTGTTCACCGTCACCGTCAACGGGACGTCAACAAAAACGAGATGACGTCACCAAAGTAGTGATTCATTCATTTACTATGACCGCGTGTTCACCGCAAGCCGTCACCGGAACGTCACGCTTGGGTCATATTATGTCGTTTCTCGTTGACGTTCCGTTGACGGTGGCAGGTAGGCAAACGGTGATAAGGTAGTTGATAATGTTATAGTTTTGCAGCCACGTAGATAAAAATATGGCCTTTTTTATAACATTAGCTTCGCCGACGACATGGTGCTGCTGAGCGCATCAATCAGTGGGCTAAGGACACTCGAAGCCAATTGCGAGCAAAATATAAGACTACATGGTCTGGCATATAATGTTAAGAAGAGTGTGGTTATGGTCTTTGGGGCAGGGATAAATGCCCGGAAGCAGTAACTTCAGTTAGGTTGAACGGTATACCCCTTGTGAGGGTAGAGCGATTTAAATATCCGGGTCACTTATTGACCACTGATCTCATAGACGATGAGGATATTGACAGGCAGCAGAGGTGTGTGAGAGCTAACATGATTGCCCGCAGATTCAGGCGTGCCTCTAAAGAAGTCCAGCGCACTATATTTAGTGCTTACTGCACGTCTTTTTACACTTGCAGTCTGTGGGTTCATTCTATTCAAAAATCATGCAGCTCCCTTCGCATCCAATACAATAACGCATTCAGGGTGCAGATAGGGGGTTGTCCCGATACTGCAGCGCATCGGGAATGTTCGCTGAAGCTCACGTGGACTGTTTCTATACGATGATGCGAAAGCTATACGCATCCTTGGTCTGTAGGGTGTGCCAACAGCATCTGTCTATGATAGCAAGCAGTCTTGATTGTGCGTTAGTGAACCACTGTTGAAAGGTTTCGGTTGGGCCTGTCACCTTGTAGCAATGACGTCACAATCTGTTTCTGTTTTTGGTTTGGTATTTGCAAGTGTATTACTAACATAGTTTGTAAGTATATTGTTACTAACGCGATGAGTCTTGTTGCTCGAAATAAATGTTTATTTAAGAGTACCTACTGCAATAAGAGTACTTTACAAAATGTAGGTACAGAGTTTATGTTTGCACTTACAATCCTCTGTTGCCTTAGAAGCGATGAATTGAGCAGCGATATTAGTCATACCTGTAAGATTATAAAACAGAATTGAATAAACGGACTATGCAAATTATTTTTATATACTTACAGTCATGAGCATAAATAGATTACTATGAACAGCTCGGCAATAGTATCTGATTTCATGATTCATCTATAATTATCTGTCGTCAAGTTGACGGCAAATGATAATAACGACCTATGATAATTTAATTTTGTGGAAGACATATACAAGTGGCAGCCCAAATATGTGACATCGAAGAACACCAAAACTATCTGACAAGACAAGCGACGCCAAAATAAGGATGTTGCATCGGCTACAAAAAGTTATCACCTAATTTCCTACTCAGTTAAATTCAGAAGAATGTGATACCTCGTTCTGATTAAAAATATCTAACATCACAGCAACATAAAAACCTGACAGTATAATGTTTCAAGTTTTTTCTTTATTGTCATCATTACGCAATTCAACATTTTTTGTATGGCACTTAGAATCTGGTTTAGGTTATATTTAATTTTGTTCCACATTTCCCTAATGCGTTTTTTTTTGTGATAATGTTACACACATCTTCAGGACTTTCTCATACATTTTATAGTGTATTTATAGAAGTTCGATATTGGTCTTTACTACCAAATTAAAAGCAATATTTTGTACTCACGTGATTTTTTACACCTACGGTTCAGTAAGATTTCTTTTGACTACTAGTTTTATTTAGTATCTTTTGCATCTTATTTTCAAATTCTGTGTAAAGAAGATTGCCCACGGCACTATGGACAGATGTACTCAATTCAACATTGTTGTGTCTTCACATACTACATCAACAACGGTTGCGAATATTTTGAAGACCTCTTTGCTTTTAATAGACCAGGATTTGGCTGGCAGACATGCCATTGCTTATTAAGGCAAGTGCAGGTAAGTCAAGTGCAGTACTGCACTTGCCTTACCGGAATCGTGTATGGGGTTAGGGCGTCATATTGACTTTAATGCACCAGCACAAATGCTTGATCATATTTTCATAGACGTCTAAATGTTATTGTTAGTACAGTCAAGAGCACGTCAAGCTTGACTCTTTGGGCTAGCTTTGTTTTGTATGGCTCGCAGTATGAATGAGAGCATAACTTAAGCTAGTAGTGTGTCGTTTGACATACTTTTGGATGTACTAATGAGTTAATAGGTAAATTATTTAACTTCAACACTGTTAAGTCAGTTTGAGAATCAAGTGTCAATCAATATAGAATCGTCATTTGTTTACGTGAAATATGCTTTTTTGTAAGTGGAAAGAAATAATTTTGTTTAAAGATAAATACTTTTTTGCCAAAAAGTATTTTTTTATTATAAATTTACCCCAGTAGTTTTTGCAACTAATACAGGTCCGTACGACCAATATTTAAAAAAGGCGACAAGCCCCAAGATCCCTGCTCCGACCGACTATTGGTCGTTAGGAGCAGGGATCTTGGGGCTTCCACTAAAATTAACAACTTTTTGGAAAAATTCAATCTCTTGGACATAAATCAGTTCGGTTTTAGACAAGAAAGATCGACCACGCTCGCGGTGTATAATTACGTACAAGACATAACTATATAACAATGACAAACAGTATGACATAGGTCTATTCCAAAACATGAGCACATGATAAGGTTTCACATGACATTTTACTACAAAAATATGTGGCATAGGAATTCGGGGTACGGCGTTTAGATGGCTAAAATCGTACCTAAAAAATAGAAAACAATATATTGAAATTGAGTAATACAACAAAGAAGCAAAATAAATACAAATTCTAAAACCACGGACAAAGACCATTAACTACTTCAGTCTAATTTCACTCCCAGAAAGGCTCTAACTATCTATGTTCCTAAAGACGAACCAACGCACAAGGAAGTTAACATAGAAATTAAGGATAGTGATACAAAATTTTCGACACTTCAAGACGTGGACACAGCTCCTCAGTCGAGTTCACTAATATATTGGCAGTAAAAAGGTTTCAAAATATTGTAAGCGTTAAAATGATCAGTTCTATACAAACTTACACATCAATAAAATGTTGTCATATAAACTGTTCATAGATACGTTACGGTAGTACAGTCCAAAAAATTTGACTACTCTTCGGAACATAAATATCTAAATACTCTACTCTAGATTTCAATATATTTAGTGTAAGCTAGGTAATGACTGATAAAAAGCTGAAAACGTTAAAATTCAAATGTTTTTATTTGTGGAACACAGGTAAACAAAAAGTACAGATGTCAATATTAGAAAATGAATGCCATGTCATTGCGTCAACGGCGCACAAATATTCTAATTATAATTTCTAAGAGAGAGCTGTATTATTTGATTTAATTAAGTTTTAGGAAATCTTAGGGTCAACGTACAGGGAACTCTTAGGGGATTTATAGAGATATGAGGAACAGGATGTAAAGTTCGCTCATATTCTTTGGAAAAGGGAGGATCCACCGAACAGATGGGTGTTGTTGGGCAACTGCTGGATGATAAATCTAGGGACGTTGTATATATGCTAGTTACGCGGTAAACTCAGCTTGCGCGATGCAGGATTTTACGTGACGTCGGTGTGATGCGTTGTTCGCATGTGGCGGTGTAGGTGCCGCCACAGATTCATTAAAGACGAGGCGCCGACCAGCCCGCCGGTTGAACGCGTCCCAAAGGGTCATGGCAATTCGGCTGGTCCGGGGATACCGCACGGTCTCCTGTGAGGAGCCTCCTTGCCGGATTCCCGCTATGGGATCTGGTGGCAAAAGCCTCGCGTACGTGTGGGAGTGGCGCGAGGAGGCAAAACGAAAAACAAAAAACAAAACAAAACAACTCTGCTGCATCGAGAAGTCACGCCACAGCGGACAGAGCTCCGGCGGGATCTCATGGCGTCATGGTGGGTGCGACTTTCACAACCCAGTGCTTCAAACCACCCCTCTTTCTCACCTTCCACCTGACACAGGTCCTTACCGGACATGGTTGTTTCGGGAGGTTCCTGTTCCGTATAAGGAGGGAGGAAACGCCCGGGTGTCACCATTGTGTGGATCACCCAGAGGACACGTCGTATCATACGGTGGTCTGCCCAGATTGGGCACGCCATGTCTTCGCGGAGGCGATCGGCGGCTGCGATCTTTCGCGTCCGGCCCTGGTCCAGGTCATGGTTCGGAGCGAGAGCGAATAGGAAGCCGTCCTTCTGCGTAGTAGTACCTAATGCTTGCGAAGGATGAGGCGGAGTGCGTGAGGGAGAGAACCTTGTGCCCTTGTCGTGTTCGGTCCGGGACGGGGTCCGATAGGGCCGATGCCTGCCAGGGTCGCGGGTTGTTCGAAAGAGATACCGTGTCCCTGGCACAGGCAATCGAAGGAACACGGGTGGGTTTTAGTCAGTAAAAGTATGACACGACCTCCCGCTCCCCCCAGAGTGAGAGTAGTGGATTGGCCAGTTAACTATGAAACTGATGTTAAATTTAATATTATTTAATGAAACGCACAAAGCATTAAACCAAAGTAAAGTGAGTATGTGAATTTGTTAATACAAGACAAGATTCACATTGCCGTATTAAGCGAAACCTGGTTTCAACCTGAAATTTATTTTAAAGTTAAAGATTACAACGTTTTTCGCAAAGACACAGATGATTCATACGATGGTGTAGCAATACTTACACAAGTCAATTAAATCTCAAATTTGCTATGATTTACAACATTTTAACTCAGGTATAGAAATTAAACACGTTAAATTGTATAATTGTAATCAAATTGAAAATATTATATCGATTTACTGTCCACCCTCTGTAAATACCAGCCAGTCAGACTGAGATCAATCATTTTTACAGGTTAATAATAAAACGTTACTTTTAGGTGACTTTAATGGACACCATCCCAATTGGTTCAATAAATTAGACAGAAGGGGTAATCTTTGACGCGCTTATTAGTAGTAGCCTTATTACATTAAGCAGTGGTGATCACACGCGTATTAAGTTAGTCAATGATGCACTACAACAGTCGTCCCCTGATATTTTGTAAGCGTCATCCGATATAAGCTTATGTTTAAAATGCAAGAGTTGATTTTTAATAACTTCAAAATAGAAGCAAACCAAAGCTATAACCGAAGAAACCAGGCCGTTCGTCTGTGGAATGCACTGCCCGTCGAAATAAAACGCGTGCAGTCGTTATTTGCGTTTAAAAGACTCGTGAAGGATCATTACTTGTCGTTGTGATCTTGCTTTCGTAAACTGTAATTATCATTTATTTACGTTTCTTATATTTCGCATATATGTATGTATTTATGTATCTTTTCCTTAGGATATGTTAATATGTATATATCTGTGTATCTATTTTAGTTTAATGTATATTTATTTCTTGCACCACTGACAGCCCCATTTTATGTCCAGACAAATCACTGTCCATTCTAAGGTTGCCTGGAAGAGATCGCAGAAAGCGATAAGGCCGCCCATTGTATGTTTTTAGTATGATATTTTTTTTTTGTTATGTCGTTTTGTGGTGTACAATAAAGTATATATAATAATAATAATAATAAGCCCCCTAAACAACCACACGTCCTGATTGACCATCTTATCACGTAGGGGGCGGACACACGAATGAGAAATTACTGGCGTGGCTAACGTGGCTCTGGAAACCCACTCAAAATGGAGACTCGTTCTAAAAGAAAACGTATAGGATCGCTGCCCGGGGGCGATCGCCGGGGCGCACTTGGAGCTGACGCTGAGTGTCTCAGCATGCGAACCGTCAGCGGTGAGGAGCTGAACAGGCGGGCTCCCACCGATAAAGATGCTACAGCCGAAATCATTGACGATGGTGACAGACTGACGGACAGGACAAACACCCCTGCAGAACCGTATAGTCCAAGTACAGTTTCTTACACACCTTCTAGGCCATCATCACCACCCATACCATCGTCACCCATACCATCATCACCTCCCATTATTAGTTTAAATTCAGTCCCACCCACTCGAACCTTGAATGTTGCGCGGGAGGTATCTACCTTTTTACCCGCGTCCACCAAGGCTGGAAAAGCAAGAGTTCGCATGAGATGGAGCAAAGAAGTTAACCTCTTCATCATGCGAACTTACCTATACATCACTAAATTAGAGACCGACTTTACCACATACAGAAAACAAATGCATGAACTTTTTACACGTCAATACCCAGAGATTACAGTCACAGAACAGAGAATTTCGGATCAAAGGAGAACAATAGTAAGAAATAAGCTCCTGTCCCAAGAAACAATAGATCAGTTACAAGAAGAAGTACGTACAAAACTACTAGAAGAACCAGAAAATATGGAGGGTGCCACCACTCTCGCATTAACACCACAAAACACAACTCAGTATAATGACCAAGATCAACCACAACCATACACTCAATCACAACCAATCACACAATCTCCATCATACTTTCAATCATCCGCATATTCAGAAACCGTGCATACATCCACGCAAACCGAAAGTATAACAATAATGTTAGAAAATGAAATAGAGACCCTAGCCGATACCAATCAGAGCGGGCCTACAGACACAAGTATACAAGAAATACACGATAAATTTAAAACAGCTCTTACTCAATATTCCGGCATGAACCCGGCAGCTCGACCGAAACTACCCAAACTTAGATACACACCAAAACTTTTTCATCTCGTTAACTTATTCAATAAAAACATTCTTAACCAATATATTAGCGAAGAAACTCAACTTGTAGACGTACATACCCTGATATATTGCACAGCATTAGTTATTTCCGAAGAACTTAATTTTAAAATCACAGAATACACAGGCAACAGAAAACAAGGAAATATTGCCAAACCAGCATGGCAGCAGAGACTTGAAAAAGATATAGAAAAACTTAGAGCAGACTGCAGTAGACTAACTCATTACATTAACAACAATAGATCAAACAAAGTAGTTAAGAGAGTAGAAGCAATTTTTAAAAACATGGCCACCCACACTAAGCACGAAAAAGACAATAGGAAACCGGAAGAGTTCTTGGACACATTGAAACAGAAGTTAGCCCTAAAAGTACACAGGTTGAGAAGATACAAGAAAGCACAAGAACGTAAAAATGATAACTCCTTGTTTGCTACGAACGAAAAGAACTTTTACAGAAACCACAAACTGATACCGAAACATCGACAGCCGAAAACAACATTGATCTACCAACAGCGGAACAACTAGAAACATTTTGGTCTGGCATATGGGAAGAGCAAGTGCAACATAACGAAAAATCTGATTGGATAACAGACGAAGAAACTAAATGGAGTTCACTAGAAGAAATGGAATTCATTGAATTAACTGAGTCTGACATAGCTAGCATTACAGCGAGATTACACAATTAGAAATCCCCTGGTATTGATAAAATACATAATTACTGGTATAAAAAATTAGAGTCATTACACAAAATTTTAGCTAAAAATTTAACAGAAATGATTTTAGGCAACAAAACATTCCTGAAGTTATTGCTACAGGCTTAACTTATATGTTGCCAAAAACTCAATACTCACCACAACCTTCACAATACAGACCGATCACATGCCTGCCCACTATATACAAGATCCTAACGTCAGCAATTACTACAAAAATCAATAAACACATAGAACAAAATAACATAATAGCAGAGGAACAAAAGGGATGCAGAAGGGGCCACATGGGATGTAAAGAGCAACTTGTTATAGATTCAATAATCCACAAACATGCCGCCACAAAAAATAGAAACCTACATTGCACATACATAGATTATAAAAAAGCATTCGATAACATTCCACACTCCTGGCTAGTTCAAATATTACAGATATATAAAATAAACCCAAAAATAATAGATTTCTTACAGAATATCATGTCCCGTTGGAAAACTACACTCCAGTTAAATTATCGATACAACACTATCACTACGCGACAAATATCCATAAGAAAGGGTATTTATCAGGGAGATTCTCTTAGTCCTTTATGGTTTTGTCTCGCTCTGAACCCTCTGTCCCACCTTCTTCATCGTTGCAAAGTCGGATATTCCCTTAAATATACCACAGAAGAAACAGTTATCTCTCATCTTATTTATATGGATGACATAAAACTATACGCAAAGTCTGAAAAAGATATGAAAGAATTAATATATACCACGACAGAATTCAGTAAAGACATAAACATGCACTTTGGTTTAGATAAATGCAAAACAGTCCATATAGTAAGAGGCAAAATAAAACCGGGAGACTATCTTGTTAATAATACAGACACAATCACAGCTATGGAACCAGCGGATTTATATAAATATTTAGGATACAAACAACTCAAAGGAATAGATCACACAGCAATAAAACACACCTTAATCACTGAATATAAAAGAAGGGTGATCGCAGTATGTAAAACTCAGCTCTCCGGAAAACATTTAACAAAGGCATTGAACACCTATGCGATTCCAATATTAACATACTCGTTTGGAGTGATTAAATGGTCAAAAACTGACATCCAGCAAATAGAGAGAACAACACGCACCACACTCACTAAACACAATAACCTTCACTCCAAATCTGCAATAGAAACACTGACCCTCAAACGGCAGTACGGTGGGAGAGGCCTTATGGACGTTCATCATCTTTGGCACAAGCAGATAGCTAGACTAAGAACATTCTTTCAGTCTAAATCACATACAAGCAATATTCATAAAGCCGTAGTTATGAACGATATCAGTTACACCCCACTTAACTTACACGAACAGATAGATACACAACATACTAGCATTGAAAACCCACATAAGCAAAAGTTAGAAGACTGGAAAAAGAAAGTGCTGCATGGACGGCACCCCCATGATCTAGAACGACCTCATATAGACACAATAGCATCAAATAAATGGCTTAAAATAGGTAACTTATTTCCGGAAACCGAGGGATTTATAATCGCAATACAGGATCAAATCATAAATACTAAAAAATACAGAAAATTCATCATAAAATACCCCACAATAACAAACGACAAATGCCGCAAATGTCACAGCCAAGCAGAGACCATACAACACATAACAGGGGCATGCACAACACTCACACAAACAGACTATACACACAGACACAATCAGGTAGCAAACGTCATCCATCAAAAGCTAGCACTCAAGTATAAACTCATAGAAGATAAAAACACTCCTTATTATAAGTACGTACCACAAACAGTTTTAGAAAGTACTACACACAAACTCTACTACGATCGCGCCATACTAACCGACAGGACCGTACACTTTAATAGACCAGATATAACCCTTTTAGATAAAGCTAATAAAGTCAAATACCTCATAGATGTTGCAGTCCCTAATACACATAATTTACAAAAAACAATAGGCGAGAAAATCAGTAAATATGCTGAACTGAAAGAAGAAGTGATTAGAATTTGGAGGCAAGAAAAAGTCTACGTGGTACCCATAGTTGTCTCCACGACGGGTGTTATACCCAATCACCTCCACCACAGCCTTAAACTAATAGACCTGAAAGACACAATTTACATAACACTCCAAAAAGCAGCAATTTTAAACACCTGCAGAATAGTTAGGAAGTTCATGCAAATTGAGGAAAATTAAATTAGTCCTCATAACATTAATCCTACGTAAATAACACAAAAATCACCACACACGCTACATTGACTTGGCTTGGGCCCGTTAATGTGGCACAAACTAGCCAAAGAGCTAAGAAACAAAATTTGTTTACCGAAATAATAATAACAAGTTAATTACACTGACACCAAAATTAAAAATAAAGAAAAATAGACCCAACTATAGAATCGCAACAATTTATAACAAATTACCGAATTACATTAAAGATAATGATGAGAATAGAAATAAGTACATTCTAAATACTTCGTAAACTAAGATCACTTTTAATAGAAAAATGTTATTAAACAGTAGACCAATTCATGTCCGCAGCCTAATTGCATAACACATTTTCGTAAACGATTACGACTAATATGTTATATTTTGACAGTTCAACAACATTCGTTGCGTTATTTATATTGTTGAGCTGATTTTTTTATCGAACATGAGAAGCAATGTATTAGTAATCTGTTTCAAAACGATTCAGATTCCGATTGATTGTGTACTACGCAATTAGGGTACCGGTCTAATCAAAGCCGTATTGGGACTGTCTATTCCAGTGACATAACATTTTTTATTTTGTATTCTAAAATGACATACCATGCCATAGATAATTACTAACAATAACTGGACATGACAAAGTACAGTATTTAATACCTATCTCTTATTATTATTATTTTGACTGCCTATCATATATGACTATGACTTTTATAAGAATGTATGTACTGTATCTGTGTAATTGTGTGCTGTTGTAGTATTTTATAGGACTGGTAATTATTGGACATCAAATTCTAGACATTTACTATTTCTAACATTGACTGCCTCGTTGGTCTAGTGGTCGCAATCGCTACTGCTGAGCATGAGGTCCTGGGTTCGATTCCTAGGTCGGGCAACGTGTTATTGGGTTTTTCTATCTGGAATTTCTCAGTAGCAGCCCGAAGTCTGGATTTGTGCCCGGTTGATGGCAATTGGCTCGCCCCCTATTACATGGGACTTAAACATAACTGGCGAAATGTGGGTGTACTATAGGTACACCTCTGCCCAACCCTTCGGGGAAACAAGGCGTGATGTTATGTTATGTTACTATTTCTAAAATGTATCGTATTGTGAATTTGATAAGTTTAGACTCAATTATATGTAAAGTTATTGTTCACTAACTCAACAGCAAACCAATATTATGTTTTGCAGTGCCCTGACAGGTTTCATTTACAAAAACCGACAGTAAATTATTGTAAATGTGTGATGTGCATGAGAGCAAATAAATACGTATATAAATTGATACTTACCTACTTTAAGATGGGAAATTGATACTGGCAGAATACTCGACATCGGCTCAGTTTTTAGCATCTTTTTGAAGCATATGCAGCATCTTATATTTGGGCGTCGCTTGTCTCGTCAGCTATCTGACGGAACATCCTCGATGTCACATGTTTGTGCTGCCACTTGTATACGCCTTCCACAAATGATCAAAGTTTTTGCCGTCATTTTGACGACAGGTAAATAAACTAATCATGAAATCAGATATTATTACCGAGCTGTTCATAGTTATATATTTATGCTCGTGACTGTACAGTTCCTACCTAGTACGGAACTACTTTTAAGTGCATCGGCAATCTTGGTTTTTACACCTACTTTACCAATTACTATAGGTACTTACCTACTTGCACATTGATTTTAGAGCATTTTTTTTCATAAATTAGGATGGTCTGAATAAATAGCCATATGCTACCCACAGAGTAATTATTAGTGTTTATTGCACTGTTTCAAAAGTTATACTTTTACTGTACGAATGAAAACGAGTGAACAAATAATAACAAAGCAAAGCTAAGAAATGTAGGTAGGTATCATGCACCATGGCGTTACGAAACTCGATATTATAGCATATTCGCGTTAGGATACTGCCCGCGCTGTGTACGCACAGTCGTATTGCGGCAAACAAAAATAGCGGAAGCACTAGTTACTTGTCATATGATCCCGAGCCAATGGCTTATCCACAGGCGTTTCTTTCGGTAGCACATCGAAGTGGTACTCAACATTCTCCAAAATCACGGGTGAAGGGTGATCACCCTTTAAATTTGGTGCTGCATGGAGTCTGGTAACGATGAAAGTAAGATAAGATAAGATAACGATTTATTTCTCACCACAATATATAAGTACATTTACAATTGTTTGCCTTTTGCTTGTTGCTTTTATGTATGGTATGTGCTCTAATCTACGCTCCCTCAAAGCTATGTATGTACTGCTGTCCTTTTTCAACTTGTCATATTTGCCTTTTTTCATGCTATGTGCTGTTCACAACAGTTCCACTGTTATATTTCCTCCATTTTCTTAATTATGTGTTGGTTGGTACATTTTTTTATTTTATGCCTAGGTGCCTGCATAAAGTTTTTCGTAGTGTTGTACCGGACCTCAGATCTATAATTACTTTTTCAGTATTATGTAACGTAAAAAAGTATGTTAATTATAATTTTTGTTGTAAAATTCTAATTATCAATGGCTACTAATAACATAGTGATTTATTATCAGAACTGTAGAGGGGTCCGCACGAAGTTACACACATTGTATATGAATATTGTAGCGTGTTCCTATGACGTCATTATACTGACGGAAACCTGGCTGATTCCCAGCATCCAGGATAATGAATTTATTGACGATCGTTACGTGGTCTTCAGATGCGATCGTGATCGTTCAGTGACGAACAAAGAAGACGGGGGAGGAGTTCTAATAGCTGTTCTCCGTGAACTGCGTCCTTCTAAGTTACCGATACAGTTCGTCCGGGCAGAAGTTGAACAAGTCATTGTCCAACTTCCTGCTTCCCAGCACAATAAACGCCATATCATCAGTGCTGCGTACATGCCACCGCGAACGCATGAAGTAATATATACACATTACTTTGACATTCTACAAGACTTGGCTAACGATCCTACTACCGACTCTTACTTTATTGTCGGTGATTTTAACCTACCTGACATTGACTGGTTGGACCGTGGGAATCATTCAATCGCACAAGTTTCGAACACAATCGGACGAATATTGTTGAATTTTATTAGTTTAATTGGTGGCTCACAATTCAATATTACCAAAAACAATTTGGGTCGAACACTAGACTTGTTTATCTCAAATGTTGACTGCCAGTCCGTATCATGCAATGCTCTGCTCGACCCTGATAGTCATCATCCAGTTTTTTCTATATTGACTTGTCTGAATACGCATTACACTCCGCTAAAATACCGTTCGGTCCGTAGACATAACTTTCATAAAGCTAATTACGATAAAATAATTTTTGACTTGAGTAAAATTAACTGGAACTTGGTACTATCTGACCGTGACTGTGACCAAGCTGTTAACGTCTTCTATGAGACATTATACGGTATTATCAAGTCGTATGTTCCGCTGACTAGGATAAGAAACTCAAGTTTTCCTGTCTGGTTTACACCCTCTCTCATAAGAATATTTAGAACAAAAGAACGGGCTTGGATAAGATGGAAGAAGTACAATAATCAATCTGATTACTTTAAATTTTCTAACTATCGTAAGCTTTTCCAAGGAGAGTTACTTAAATGTTATCGGAAGTACATTGATTCGGTCGAAGACAGTATTCCAAAGAATATAAAGCATTTCTGGTCCTACATCTCATCTAGAAAAGGAAAAGCTAACTATCCAGCTAGTATGTATTTCAGGAATGTTTCATCAGATGACCCTACAGACGTCTGCAATCTATTTTCATCTTTCTTTTCTTCTGTCTACGAACCCTCTACTTTGGACCCTGTCAAATGGCAACCATCTGGTCGCTATGCAAATAGCTCGTCTTGCATAGCCGAAATCTGTCTATCCACGGAGGTTGTACGCGCGGCTTTAAAATCTTTAGATTCCTCTAAAGGGGCCGGACCTGACGGCTTACCACCCAGTTTTTTCATAAGAACATGTGATAGCTTGTGTACTGCATTACATATTATTTTTAATAAATGTTTGTGTGCGGGTGTTTTTCCTGCGATTTGGAAACGTGCGTTTATAACCCCTGTTTATAAGACTGGTGATAAGAACAATGTAGAGAATTATCGCCCCATCTCTATCCTCTCTACTTTGTCTAAGGTTTTTGAGAGTCTTGTGCATGGTGCCGTGTACCCTCACATTCATCAGCTTATTTTACCTGAGCAACACGGTTTCGTCAAACGTCGTTCAACCGCAACTAATCTGTTAGTATTTACAAACTACTTGTTTGAGCAATTGGATCAAAATGTTCAAGTGGACGCTGTGTACACGGACTTTCAAAAGGCTTTCGATAGAGTGGATCATACGTTGCTTTTAGAAAAAATTGCTTTCAACGGAATACGTGGCAATTTGCTTAGATGGTTTGTTTCATATATTCATAACAGGACCCAAAAAATTGTTGTTAATGGTTACGAGTCAGACCCTATAGTTGTTACATCTGGCGTACCGCAAGGATCCATTTTAGGTCCTCTACTCTTCATTATATTTATTAATGATATTAAACAATGTTTTATTAATTCTAATTTTTTAATGTATGCGGATGATATAAAAATTTACAAATCTTGCAAGAATATACAAGACTGTCTACTTCTTCAAATGGACCTAGAAAGATTATATACGTACTGTAACAATAGTAAACTTTTTCTCAGTCTACCCAAATGTCATGCCATCTCATTTACCAAAAAGAGAAATAAAATAAATTTTAATTATTCAATTAATAACGAACTCTTAAATGAAGTAAGTTTTGTTCGTGACTTAGGTGTCACACTGGATGCCAGTTTACACTTCGACAAACACGTTGACAATATAGTAAACAAGGCGTATCAGATGTATGGTTTTGTCATGAGATCTTCACGTGACTTTGTGCGGCCCTCTACGTTCTTGCTGCTTTATAAGACTTTGGTACGATCCCAGTTAGAATACGCCATCCCTATCTGGAACCCTTTCTACGACAAATACTGCACTAGAATTGAAAGGGTACAAAAGAAGTTCTTACGGTCTATGAACTATAAGTGTTTCCGATCAAAGGTTCCTTACGTGCAGCTATTGAAACGGTATGGCGTTATGGATTTGGGATCTAGGCGGCTGTTACTTGATGTCATGACACTGCACGGCATATGCAATAACAAATTTGACTGTATAGACCTTACAAACAAATTGTGTTACAAGGTACCCAGAAGTGTTATTCGAAGGGGGGTGCGCGTGCCTCAACTGTTCCATACAGGAATATGCAAGACTAACGCTGGGGAACGTGCGCCGCTTCGTCGCCTTGTTGATTCTTACAACACACATTTTATAGAATTAGATATATTTTGTCTATCTAAACAATTATTTAAGAAAATGGCTTTGGATATTTTGTCTAGCGAGTAGTTTAATTTAACTCAGCAATATTGTGACAGCGACTACTGTATTCTTGTTTTATTTTTATTTTATTTTTTTATATCACTTGTCTTCAGCACGGCTTTTAACCTTTTGCTAAATCGTGGACAATGGTGTGGGTTACGTGTTTGTTAAAACTTAGTTTAAGTAGTTCTCTGTATTTTGTAGCATGTAACTGTTTTTTGTCCCTAATAAATAAATAAACAAATGATCAAAAACAATACATAATAGCTTTGATTATACTGTGGGAAACTGGTGCCTAAGCTAGGCGTAAGGCCTGTATTTCAGGACACCAGGTCTTCACCCTTTCAGAAGCAGTTACATTTAGATCGGATTATGAACTCGAACACAAATGCGGTAAGTTAAATAAAACCAGAAAAAGGTTACACTATTGATTATTACTTATTCTAGGGTTAGTATTTGAGTATGTGTGTGTTTGTGTGCGTGTGTGTGTGTTTGTGAGTGGACGTGTGTAAGGAATTAGGGTAGGAAAGGTTAAGGGCTGGAAGCACAGAATGGTTTTGTGTATAGACATGGTAACTACTTACTCATTTTAATTTTTAATTATTACTAAACTACTACCCACAGGCGATAAACAACAAATAAATATATTAAAATAAAGTACATATTATATTCTGTTTATAACTGTTCACACCAAGCGGCTTTTAAAAGTTTATTTGATTAATACATACATTGCCCCTATTTGTGTGTGATCTTTCTTGAACTTTCCTACATCTATAAATTCCTTATGACCTTCTTTATTTAAACCAGTTTCTAAAACTTCCAACGCCTGGCCTGTAAGTGAAAACATCTCTTGGCTTAGATTATGTAATGTTTTGTCAGAACATCATAATAATTGTAGTCTGGACAATTCATTATTTTCCGGATTGACAAATTAGTACGTCAATGGTGCCGATTCTCTTGTCACAAATGCCTCTAAACTAGACTAAAAATCACTAAAATTTGGTTTAATCCCGTCAAATCACGGTTTTCCATTCTGAAATTGACTAAAGTGACACAACTTAGCTATATTTTAGTTTGACAGCACTAAGATGGCACTGAGTTTTTAGTTTAGTGAAAATGGCAATTTTGCTATTCTGAATTTTACGTTTTCACCAAAAAATTTAGAGATTCTTTTTCGCAGAATAGCTTCAAGATTTTCTTAGTAAAAAGTAAGGAATTTTAGTGACAAGTTCGGTGTACAAGAGAATCGGCACCAATAAAGCCTTTTTATACGAATGTCACAGAATTACTGTTGTAATTGAACTTACGGACAATTTAAGTCATTAGTTAATTTGTAAAGCAACCATTTTCCCTGACTTTACATACAACCTAATGATACAATGCAAAATAAATTACCTCTCCCTTCTATGGCATCTGTCAAAAAAGCTGCGGCTTCATTCGTCGACTCTGAAAATTTAATACAAGCTTGTACAACCAAAAACTAATTGGGTACTATCGTAAATAAGAATTCATAGAGACGTAACGGGTAATCAGAAGTGCAAAGGTCTAACAACCAATCTGACAAAGGAGTTTCCTATCACATTACCCAGTAACTGAATTGTGGAGTTCACCATCACATATTGAAAAAACAAGTGGAAGTGCCCGTCAGTTAACCCGCGCGTGATGGCTGCGTGGGCACTTCTACTTGTTTTTTCTATTCCGTGTTCACCATACTCTCTCCATTTAACATTCAGCTGAATCCGGTTATTCTGGAATCCAACCCCAACTTAGTTGAGAAACTACACTTTGATCATGGATTCGGTATGATTCTAGACAACCAGCACTGAAAATTTTCGGTGCTTTAAATAAATAAAATTTTGTTCCATACATTTTGATCGTGCAGATTACGCAACTCAAACACTATAATAGTCTTAGGGTTTGTCAAAGGGTGTTTTACTGACGTTGAGGTAATGCTAATTTTTTAAACCAATTATCAAATAAATAGTAATGAAAGTAATAAAACCTTTAAGAACAATTTCCATTTTTCTATCTGGTATGACAGCTTGTATTTGTTTAACCATTTCTTTATTCTTTACTTCATCGTGGGCTTTTGTGATGCCCACTGGAGAACTCTTAACACTACAATAAAAAAATACAGGTAGCGTAATGATAATACAAACAACGTATAACAGAAAGGTTATTATGTTGCTACCTACAAATTCAGCTAAATAAGCTGTATGCCAGACACTAGACCTATTTTGCTATTTCATAATTATTTATTCGTAACACCAATTTCAATAGAGCTAGTATGTTCGACTGGTGCCTCGTTTGGTGAGAAGCGAAGCACGGTCCTAGTAGTCTGGCTTGCTGAACTAGCTGGTATGCGTTTTCTATCTGGTTGGCACGTCGATAATGCACGATGTCCCTGTTCACTCGGAGACTCAGACAGGTAAGATGAAGGCCAAGAGCTTGACCGTGGTAAAAAAAAAATGACCAGTTTCTCGAACGAAAATGATCGCAAAATCAATGTGCACGTATAAACTGCTGTTCGAGTGTGATCTCGTCTGAAAGCTTTAAAATGTTTGTTGTTGGCTTCAGCTGCCTCTTTGGAAAGCATATTCACTTACTTGAGATCCGTGAATAAGAACTTTGTCGACAGAAGCTTGGAGATTGTACCATGGATACTCTTGGACTAATTGCCGTGCGGTTTCCAAAGCATTTTCTTTAAATTTTGTTGTGTAAATTTTATAACCCGTTGATAAAGCTTTTAAAATTATATAACAACGATCGATCAAGTCTTTTCTTAAGCCTGTAATTTCAGCGGATACTTCAGAGTTATTAAAAAACTTTCTTGCCGTATTTGATTTACTCCTACCCTACTTGATTCCAATAATAATCAAGACTTTTACATAAACACAGTATACGATCATCTAAATCCTTACAAATCTAAATTTTCGAGATCACTGAATGATGACAGCAAAACTTCTAATATACCTTGGTGTTTTTTGTTTGCTTTTCCACTCACAGTACTCCAAATCTCAAAGATATATATCCTTGAGAAGGAACACTTGATCAAAGTACCTGAAAGAAAAGTTTGAAATTAGTTGCGAATTTCGTAGACCTTGCTACGATTGTGTCTACCCAGGCTTAGGCCCTTTATAGCAGCCGTCGGCGCAGAATGGCGCAAATCACAGTAAAATATTTTTAAAATATGCAGTCTCAACTATAATTTAAGATAGTTGCGAATGTTTGCAAAATCTTGTAAAATTTTGTAGCTCTAAGCAAAGTTATTATATTAGAAAAAATATACAATAAATTATGTATGGCGTAGCTCGTAAATAGTACAAATATTATACTGACAATTTATTCAAAATACAATCAAATGTGACAAACATACCTTGCTCTTGAATTTCCATTGCACAAAACAACAACACAAACAAAAGAATTCCAAGAATTCACTTGTAACCAAATACTTTAATGGAGAGTCACCGATAACAGCGAGTGCAACGTAACGATGCGTTCACTTCCGAGGTCAAAAAGTAAGTGATAATTAACTTCGTTGGAAGTCGCTACGTCCCCGTAAGGGGGCGCGGCGAGCGGATCCAGGGCTATGCCCCCCGATCGGACCTGACGCATGTCAAAGACATCGCGCCCTGGCACGCGCGTGCCCCCCGACGCAAGACCCCTGCCCCGCGACCTGATAGCGGACCATGCCATGGGAGCATGGTCCGCTATCAGGTCGCGGATTCCGCACCGGATTGACGCCTGGGTAAGCTGTAATTCAGGTTACACGCAGCTTACCTGGGACACTGGAAAGATATACATCCTTGAGAAGGAACACTTGATTTGATCAAGTGTTCCTTCTCAAGGATGTATATCTTTGAGATTTGGAGTACTGTGAGTGGAAAAGCAAACAAAAAACACCAAGGTATATTAGAAGTTTTGCTGTTATCATTCAGTGATCTCGAAAATTTAGATTTGTAAGGATTTAGATGATCGTATACTGTGTTTATGTAAAAGTCTTGATTATTATTGGAATCAAGTAGGTAGGAGTAAATCAAATACGGCAAGAAAGTTTTTTAATAACTCTGAAGGATCCGCTGAAATTACAGGCTTAAGAAAAGACTTGATCGATCGTTGTTATATAATTTTAAAAGCTTTATCAACGGGTTATAAAATTGACACAACAAAATTTAAAGAAAATGCTTTGGAAACCGCACGGCAATTAGTCCAAGAGTATCCATGGTACAATCTCCAAGCTTCTGTCGACAAAGTTCTTATTCACGGATCTCAAATAAGTGAATATGCTTTCCAAAGAGGCAGCTGAAGCCAACAACAAACATTTTAAAGCTTTCAGACGAGATCACACTCGAAAAATGTCGAGAGAACTTACAAACTCAGATTTACTTAACAGACTTTAACTTAGCTAAAATCTAAATTTCCCCGTAAGAAAAAGAGCGCAATGTCAAATCAAATTTTAGATTTATTGAAAGTCTAGCTAATTTTAAATCTGTTATGTTAGTTCTAATTTTAAGTCGATTTCATTTAAAATATCTATTGGTTTCCATTTTTATTTTTTCATTTATCTATTAAAGTTGTGTCTTTTTGACACATAGAGAATACACCCCAACATGAAGAGTTTTGATTTATTGTCAAAACACTTCCTTTGTTCGGCGGCGGTACCACTGTGCGCTGGTTCTAAGTGACTATATAAGCAGCGACCACACCAAACGTCAGTGTCTCGACCGATCACCATGTTTGGCAAGCCGATCCCTTGGGAGAAGCGAGCCAAATATCTGGGTGTGGTGCTCGACGAACACTTCTCTTTTTCAGAGCACATTAAGGCGGCTCGTTCGCGCGCCGCCTTCGCTCTAGGTAGACTCCACTTCGTCCTAAATGCACGTAGCAAATTGTCACTAAAGTGCAAATTGCGTATCTACACAGCGTGCATCCGCCCGATTATGACCTATGCCAGTGCAGTCTTTGCACACGCCAAGCCCCATCGCTTCAATAGAGTGCAGACCCTCCAGAACAAGTTCCTCCGTAGGATTACAGGCTCTCCCTGGTACGTTCGCAACGAAATCCTCCACGTTGACCTCAGGATTCCCACTATCCGCCAGTTTATGAAACGCATTTCAAAGCGTTTCTTCGAGACCGCCGCGAATCACCGCAACCCTCTGGTTGTCAAGCCCGCTAGCTATATTCCCTCCTCCATCAGTCATGTCCGCCGTCCCAAGCATGTCCTCACCGATCCCGATGACCACATAACTCTCATCCAGGAGAGCAGTAGGGCCAGCAGTACAGTGCACAAACACAGACCGACATTCCGACCTCGTCGCCGAGGTTCCTCGCGAAGACCCCGACGTAACTGTCCTCCCCGACCCTTGCTCGACGAAGTGCCAGCCCGCGCCGTAGCTGAGCCTGTAGCTTTAAATTCCCCGAATAATAATAATATAATCCAGATCCAGCCTGTCCCATCTTGCTGTCCTCCCGTCAGCGACGCCCTATGCCGAGGTCCGTACCCCACAGGGGGTGCCCTTAGCGAGCGTTCGCTTAGTAATGTAAGTAGTTTTACGGCCCTGGCTGGAGGCTTTGAGTCCGCTTAAGGCAGCCACAGGATAGTCCGGTTAAGTAGTCACGACCTCTCAAGGTCAACTACGAAATGCCACACCCAAAAAAAATAAAAAACATTAAAATGTTAAAACCATGCGTTCGCTTGGTTCGCATATCAACTAGCAAGCAGCGTACTACTAAGACTACTAAGCACCAAACGAAGCAACTATCGGTGTGAGAGACGTATTCGAAAATAAATATACTAATATACGTATCTTCGCATTGCTCGTTACTTAATAAGTTAAACTTAAACAAGGACTTACTCTTCTCCACCCTCTTGATAAGTCAATTTATAAGCCTCATTCTCTCCTATGATACTGTCTCCTTTTCGGCTCATTAAATCGGCTAAAACTTGTTTCTGTTCGGCGTTTGCTGTGATTTACAGTTAGTTATGAATAATATGAATTGAAAAAATAAATTAAAGTAAGCAAAGCAATAAATCGGTAATGTTTAAGTACTTACTCTCCGGTATAGGCGCCGCCAGAAAATTTGCAGAATCGTCGATTATTTCTGTGCGCATGAAAATGAACGTTTATATTATAAACATTTAATTAAATTCTCCTCAATAATTAAAAAAAAAACATCGTAATTAATGTCATCATGTATGAATAACACAATAGAGATTTAATTATCAAATTAAATTATAAAAATCACTACAACTGAATTATTGTAATAAAGATCGATTGCAATGCGAAGATCCATAGTCCAAGAAACCCGAAGTCACTCATTGCAAATGCAAACATTTTAACCAGAACAATAATTACAGCCAATTATATTTTTGAACAAATCACAAGAAATCAAAATAAAACATTCATGATGCTGTCACATGCAAAGTCACAGAGTTATAAATAAAATAGTTATCGCATAGGACAGGCTCGACTGAAGAGAAGAATGATGTTTTTGGCTCGAGTATTTGTTTGGTACATGGTTATGCCGTATGTATGTAGGATTCTTCATTCTCTCGTAGCATCCAGATGTCTGAATGCGTTTTGATGATTTACATGACGTTTGGTTTGAGGTTTGTTGTGACCCCGCCCAGCGTAACGCAATTCACTTTCAATCGCACCCCTATTATAAGGTTTTTTTTTGTAGGACATTTCTAATCCAATTGTTACAAGATGACATTTCACAAAATCAACATGGCTGACTTTAAAACCCAACAGGTAAATTCGTGAAAAAAAAAAATTTGTACAGTCGCCATCAGATATATCGTAGCGGGCGAGGTACTCAAATATTTCGGAGCAGAATTAGTTTTCAATAAAATCGTTTCACTAAATATGGTCAACAACATCAGAACATGCAATTTGACATAAATGTAAGAGCAGCGACTTTTCAATAAATTCGGATCACATAACGAGGTAAAAATAACAGAACGCGCAGAACGTCAAAGGTATCTACGCAGTCAGGATGATCATAAAGATCGGAACATTTATGGAAAATATACCTTAAGTCTGTATCACACAGTTTAAATTCGTAATTAAATTGACTTTTTAATTTGTCAAAGATGATTTTGCCAACTATTGTGGATTTTATTAGTAGAGTCTTTAAAGTGTTTATCATCAGTAATATATTATATCGTCACTCAAGAATGCCCAGTAGAGTGCTATTCGGTAAATTTCTCCATAAAAAAAACAAAGTTAAACCCGGTATGTTAACGATAGAGCCGGTTGCTGTTAAAATTACCTACTTATGGAACATCACGGTTAAATGTTATGAAGTTTTCAAACAGGACACTCGATAAGTGCATAATGCCAACCTGTCAGATTGAAAGCTTATTATATTTAAATTGAGAATATGCATTTAAGCATTATGAGTAAGGTGATTGTGAAAAGGGTATGCTTATCCCCATGGAAAGAAGGCGTGAGTTTATGTATGTATGAGTAAGGTGAATAAAAACGTGTAATGAAACAGAAAATACTTTTTATTTTAAGACTCAAACACAAACACTACATTTATTTTCATTATTAAAAAACATTTTTACAACTTCTTCACTACGCGTTCTAAAGTCTGCTGAGCATGTGGTCCTGGCTTCGATTCCCAGGTCGAGCAAAGTGTAATTGTGTTTTTCTATCTAGAATTTCTCAGAAGCAGCCCAGAGTCTCGATTTGTGCCCGGTTGATGGCAATAGGCTCATCCCTATTATATAGGAATTAAGCATAACTGGGGAAATGTGGGTGTATTACAGGTACACCTCTGCCTAACCCTTCTGGGTTTACAGGCGTGATGTTATGTTATGTCCACTACGTGTAAACTAATGAAAATACAAATTTTTCTTCAGGTTGTGAAAACGTCAGTACTTCGTATAACTTCCTTCGGCGTTTAATACATTCTGCAACCGTCCTCGCATGGAACCAACCTGGTTTTCACAGACGTTTTGCCTTCGAAATGAGTCCCAAACGTTGATGGCGTGGCGTCTTAAAGCATATTTTGTGCGACTCTGGTTTCCGTTCCACTCGTTCTATTTTACCCCCATATTTTTATACGAGTCAGCACATCTCTGTGGTCATGAATCCATCTTTGTACCAAGCGAGCATTATGCACCAAGCTGTTGTCTTGCATGAAAATTTTGTGCTCATTTGAGTAACATACGTTGGCAGTTGGCAATTGGCAGAGCGACTTAAGTATTTCTTTGTAATCCACCGCATTCATACGACCTGTAATTTCTACCAGCTCCCCTGGGACATCCTTACACATCCAGCCCCAAAACCCAATCGTAATACGCCCTCTCTGGCGATTGGCACTACATTTAGCACCAGATATCGCGTAATGCCTGGTCTCCATAAACTCGTTCTGCCATTATCCGATGAACAGAACACCTTTTCGTCCATAAAAATAACTTTATTGTGATTTAAATAAGTAGCTGCAAATTGCAACCAGTTTTGTGTCTGTTAGTAAGTCCGGCTTTCTTGCTGGCACTCTATTTGGTAAACCACCCTCTTTTAGACGCCTTCGTATGGTACTGCTCGATATTTGGTATATATTTGCAAACTGAGTCGTATTGATGAATCTTTCTTCGTGAGCTTTATTTATGATAGATGGCTATCATAAATAAAGCTCACGAAGAAAGATTCTTATTCCTGACGCCTTGTCGTAGAACGCGGACGTCCAAATGATACGTGATTCGTCAAGGCACCTTCTTACTGCAATCTCTCCAGCCATTGTAACACTGTGGTTCTCTAAAATAAATTTTATCATGATCGAAAATAAGCTTGGCATATAAATTCTGTTTGTCCAGCTTTCAATATAGTAAAAATACTTACTGCAACCCCAACTTCATTAGCTGCTCCTTTTATAGGCACACCATCATTCCGTAATTGTATTATTTTCTTTTTTATTTCGGTATCTACGCTCGGGGATCATGGTGGTTACGGTAAACAGCTATCTAAGATTAAAATTAAAATAAACCATCAAAAGTAAATTTACGATGAATCAGTACGAGGCGAGGATAACAATTGCAAGAACAAGTCAAGAATATAGAAAATCAACGAAGCAAATATCGACACAAGATTGAAGTAAGTCTAAGTAGTATATAAAGCATCGCACTCGTCTAAAGAGTTCGCACTTGTAAGATAATTACCAAGTAGGTTGTAGTATTCAACAGTTATAACGAGATACACTAACCATCCTTTTTTTTTTTTTTTTTTTTTTGGGTGGGAAATCATCAAATGACTTCTCCCGCTCTGGGTGGAGCGGGAGGGCGTGTCAGACTTTTACTGACTAAAACCCACCGTGTTCCTTCAGTTGCCTGTGCCAGGGCCACGGTTTTCTCTGTGGAATAACCCGCGACCCTGAGGCGTCGGCCCTATCGGACCCCGTCATTTTGTGCTGACATCTCTTTGAGGCGCGCGTGGAACACAACGCGCCGTCGACCCGGGCCTGGTCCTTACCGGACGGCGAGCTACCCATTGCTCGCCGTCCGCAAGCCCGCGCCTACGGTGGCCGGGAATCTGCAGGCGACTCCCGACGCCCAGGGCGTCTCCTGCGGCGGTTAGTGGGGGCGTGAGGGCGCAAGGCTCTTTCCCTCACCCGCTCCGCCTCCTCCTTTGCGAGCATTACTGCTTCGCAGAAGGAGGTGACGGCTTGCCATTCCCTCTCGCTCCGTACCATGGCCTGGACCAGGGCCGGACGCGAGAGATCGCCGCCGCCAATCGCCTCCGCGAGGACACTGCGGTGCTCCGCCCAAGCTGGGCATACCTCCACCGTATGCTCCACAGTGTCCTCCGGGCGATCCACACAATGGTGACACCCGGGATACACTAACCATCCTAAGCAACGAATGCTGCTTTCGGTTCGTATATAGGTACATCAATTTATGACGTCTTTAGATTGGAGAGAAGATTAAAAAAAATACTACTATGACCTTAGGGTCACCAGGATCATTTTTTATTTTTATTTGTTCACCAACAATTGTTTACACTGGTTTTACGCGCATCACTATTAAGGAAAGCGCTGACACAAAGGCATGAGATACGACACGTGCGTCATCATCGTCATCATCGACCCAGTCGCTACGAAGGAAAATGACACAGAGCACGAGGCCCGAAGACACCGTCTACGTGACCGAGCCCAGGCACTTCGTATCCACCATCGATCGAGTAAATTTGCTATTTTATATATTAATGTTAATTGTAATTTCTTTACTACAATAAATTTGTTTGTAATAAATTCGTTTTTTTTTAGTCTTCCGGCAGTAGCCTACGTAATTGGCCGTTTTTGCGGTTACCGGTATATCGCACCGCGTTCGCTACGATAGACTTTCAACGTAGCACCGGGAGATCCTAATCAACGAGACTTCGCCGGATCGGAGATCCAGATATCGATACCGCTCAACGAAGACCAGAATTTTCATGTAAGTCCGCTGAATTTTCCTAGTGGTTGCTTAATTCCTTTTCGTGTGCAAGTCCTATATACCCTGTCCAACATTTTCTACTCACGTAGATTGAGTACACCTAGGCTAGTTAGTAGTAGGAACAGTAGTGTAGATTCTAGACGTAATATTGAAGACATCCTTCAGTGCAGCGGTGAACAGTTTCGGAGAGATAACGTCTCCCTGTCTCACATCTCGCTGCAGAAGGATAGGTTTCGAGGTCTGGTCCTGGAGTCGGACTGACAGTGGCGTTTTCGTACAGACACTTCAGCACCTCGATGTACCTATAGTCAATCTGGCACCATTAAAGAGACTACAGTACAGCCCATGTCTCGATAGAATCGAAAGCTTTCTCGTAGTCCATAAACGCTAAGCAGAGAGGCAGGTTATACTCCTCGGTCTTCTGTATAACCTGCCGCAGTTTATGTGTCAACGGTGCGAAAGCCTTTATGGAATCAGGCTTGTTCGTTAATGAAAATTATATTTAATAATTATTCAATACGCTTGAAATAACATACTCGTGAAATCATATCAATTTTTAACATAAGCATGTCCCAATTAACATCTTATTTACAAAACTGGCAACATAAATAACTCCCCGAATACTTGAATCAAAATAATAATCTTTTAAATTGAAATATTTCCTTCAAAATTTTGCTTAGTAACCAAATCTGTGGCTCAAATTTCAAATTCATCAGTAATCAAATTTATCAGTAATTTTTTAAATCAATAAGTAACTCTTTGTCGGGTCAAATTTTATCCAACGATTGATTAACAACGATTTGTACAAATATTAAGTATATAGTAAATAATTACCCGGTAGAACTGCAGCAAACCTCTCATCTGGTTTCGCATGTGTCATGTCTGTGAGTTTGGCTTTCACAGTTGAGTAAGCAGCTACATCAATAGTGTCCGTTTGTAGAGTTAGAGTTTTCTCAAGTCTATAAGTAAGAATTAATTAAGTAAAATAAGTAGAATAATAAGTACATCATACATTTTATATAAGATTCGCACAGTGTGAGACCCAAGGTATCATTTTAGGTACAGTAGCGCTCATAAGTCCATAAGCATTCTCACAAAGCAATAGATTGACGCTACGGTTTCACTTACGACCTTCTTCTATAAGTTGTTTCTACACTATAGACACTCACACACACTCACTTTGTCTGTAATTGAAATGAGTCATGCTAGCTTGGCCGTTACCGTGCTTCGGTAGGAGCGATTATGGCAAGCCCTGAGTTCGAATCTCACCTGCGCCTGCGGATTAATCTTGATGTTATTTTCAAATAATATGTATTTATGGTTTTTAATATGTTATTAATATTACCTAAAATGAAAACTTTTTGTTTGTTTTAATAAAATTACTTGAAGTGGTTCGATAATCATTCGAAACTTGTCCCGTTCATCTTGTTTAGTAGATGCAATTCGTTACGACTATTCACCTAATTGAACGTTGTTGGTTAGTGACGAATGTTTAAATCTGTTAATTAGCGGTATTCTGGTTATAATTTTCAAAATGCAGTGAAATATAAATATTTAAGCGTTGGCAATATTATTGCGCTGCGTCAAAGCGGACGTAAATGATATGATAACACCAATGGATTAAGTGTAAGTGTTAACATTTAAATATGTCATATTTGCTAAATATAAATTATTATTTGTTTAAATTAGTGAATGATAAGTAAAGTGTTATAACATAAGGTTATATAAAATACTTTGTCTTATTATACAAGATTATTATAAGTTATAGTATTTTGCTTAGAGATGTCTAATTTATTTATTTATTTATTTATTGTTAAGGCACTTCAACGACCTACTCACTAAAACATACACAAACAAAAATCACATACAGTTTTAGGTATAGTGAATACGTCACTTACAAAAGTGCACAGCACTAGCAAAGACTTGTTAGTTGTAATGTTTACAGGTTGCAAAATGAGTTATGTTCACAAATACTTACGATGGGAAATACAGATAAATTTAGCAAAAAATAACAAACAATGAAATGGAAGTTGATACAATTAATAAAGATATATATAATAATGTGCGGCTCACGATGCACAGACGTCTTGAGAATCCGAGCTGGTTAATAGTCTCGTACGGAATTTACGGAATGGATTAGAGAAGATGTCGATGCTATTGGTTCGAGTAGCGATTTTATTATAGTTTCCCATTAAACGGTTCACGGGTGCGGCGCTGCCAAGGTTAGAACGACTTGCAGTTGTGGCAAAGGTAACGGTTTCGCGACCAGATCTAATCTTTGTTTGTCGAGGTACAGCTATACGTAATTCTGAGAGAAGATCGGGAACATTTAGCAGACCGTTAACGATTTTATAAAGAAAGATTTGGTCTGTCACTTCTGTTCGGTGTTCAAGTGAACACATTTTAAAATGACTGAGCCTTTCACCATAAGAAGAATCACGTGGACTTCTAAAACGAAGATATCTGGTGAAGCTTCTTTGGATACGTTCAATTCTGTTTACGTGAACACGGTAAGTAGGGTTCCAAACCGGAGATGCATAGTCCAGTAGACTTCTCACAAGAGTGTTGAATAGCACCTTCAGGGTAGAGATGGACTGGAAATCCCTACAAATTCTTTTTATAAAGCCAGACATTTTTGCAGCTTTGGCAGTGATATTGTCAATGTGGTTGACGAATGTAAGTTTAGACTCAAGCTGGACACTTAGGTCACGAATCGTGTCAACTGTTTGTAGCGTTACCCCATTTAATGAGTAAGACGTAGGTAAGGGTTTCCGTTTTTTGGTAAATGTAATGTGGTAGCACTTTTGCACATTGAGGGGCATGCGGTTTTTAGGCACCAATCGTTAACCGCGCCGAGATCTTATTGGAGTAAATGGACGTCGACGGGTGAGTTTATTTCTTTATAGATCTTCAAGTCGTCAGTGAAAATAGAGCAAATGCTGTGTTTTACTGAGAAAGCTACGTCATTGACGAACATTAAAAAGAGAATTGGGCCCAGATGAGAACCTTGGGGAACTCCAGAAGAGGAGACATAGAATGGTGAGTCGTAGACCTTTACAACAAGTCTTTGTTTTCTGTCTGTGAGATACGATTCAAACCAAAGAAGTAACTGTCCAAATATGCCGAATTCTACAAGCTTCTTTAGGAGGATTTTATGTTCCACCATATCGAACGCATTGCTGAAATCAGTGTAAATTGAGTCAACCTGGGCACGAGAGTCAATCAATTTGCTTACTTCATTGACGTTGTGGACCAAATTTGTAGTCGTGGATTTGCAAACACAGAAACCATGTTGTTGGGGTTCTAACTGAGGATTAATAAGTGAAGTAAGTAAGGGACATAGCAGGGATTCAAAGAGTTTCGCGAAAACTGAGAGGAGTGAAATGGGACGGTAGTTGTGCACGTCATTGGAGACTCCCTTCTTAAAAATCGGTACGACATTTTCCCTTTCACATCACAGTTGCACAGTTTCCAAACTGTGATGTCGCAATCGAATGGTAGTAAATTATTTTGAGCGGTAGAGATAAACTAGTTGCACACTTCTTTATGAATACCGGCGGCAAACCATCAGGCCCTAGCCCCTTGCAGATGTTAAGTTTTTTTAGTGCTTTCATTACATCTTGTTCCGTAAATACACCTCTACCTAATGCATGTTGATGACACTTGGGTCCTATTTGAGCTGCAGCAGGTGAACCAGTAGAGTGAGTAAAATTAGAGGAGAAATGCTTAGCAATTAGGTTGCAGACTTCAACACCAGTAGATGCTGTTTCATTTCCTAAACACATCTCCGAGGGAATGTAGTTACATTTGGACTTTTTCGATTTGACAAAGGACCAAAAGAGTTTAGGATTATTTCTAATACTCTTTTCAGTGAAGCTCATATAGTTTTTGTAACAGCTGTTCATCATGGTTTTAGATCTTCTCTCGAATAGTCTATATTCAAAGAGGTCCCTTGGGTTGTTACCTCGTATAACGTGTTCTAAGTTTTTCTTTTTCATTTAGGAGTGTTACGAGAGGCTTAGAGAACCAGGGGGGATACTTATCGCTCGGTTTTTTTGACTTCTCGTGCTCGTCAACTACATCGTTCAGGTACTCATACAGGTTGTTCACCATAGCATCAACATCGCGTAAGTCTGAGAATACATGGGTCCAGTCAATACCCCTGATCTTGGCATTGATTAATGTATAATTGCCTTTTTTAAAGTTGTATCTAACGGGAATCTTACTCTTTAATAGTGCGGGGGGCGTGTCTTTTATTACAATTTCGAGGGGCGGGTGACAGACATCTACTGTTGATAGGGGGTTATTGCATACACTAACAATTCCTCCAAAAAAGTTACATAATATTAAATCTAGGGTGATAACAATTTTTAACTGAATTTATTTGTTCCATGTTACATAGAGACATGAAGTCTATCAGTGAGTAGCCCAATGCGTTGGAATAGTTATAGGCTGTGTTACAGGAAGTGTGTAAATGAGTTGTGTCTATTTCTTAGTTGATGAAACTCAGATTAAAGTCTCCAGCTATCAAGGTTTCGTCGCCAGTGGTGTCAATAACAGAGGCGACACTGTCGAGGCGTTCCTCGACAGTGTCGCCTCTGTTATTGATATAAAACATCATACCCTTGACTCGTTAGTCAAGGGTATGATGTTGAACTGGAGGTGGAAGATAGGCTGCGCAGATATTTAAGTAATTACATGTTTTACCTTTGACAGTCTTGAGCCTGATCCATAGGTTTTCTAGGTCTGTTTCCCACTGCGACATCCGGGCAGAGTCTATTGACTTCAAAACAGCAATCAATACACCTCCCCCTTTTTTACCATTATTTACGGTTGATACTCTGTCTCTACGATAGACGATGTTCCTGGAGTCAAATAATTCGCCATCATTTATACCATCATCTAGCCATGTCTCTGTGCCGATAATAACATCGTAGTTGCGCAACCGTGTGGTTAATTCAATCATATTTAATTTTGTTTTCATACCTCTAAAGTTTTGGTAATAATGTTGAATTGTGGGCGTTTATATACTGCATTATACCAGTTTTTTTTAAAGAGGTTTCAGAGTAGTGCAACTGCGTCCAAGCTTCTTATGTGTTTGGCTTGCTCTCCATCAGCCTTTCTAATGAGAACTTTACCGTCACGAACCCACACAGTGCAGTGGTCGCCTTTCTAGTAGCCGCGTGGATTTGTTTATTGAGGGGTGATAAATGTTCAGACACATATATAGGCTTAACGGGGCCACCATACCCCAGGTGTTGCGAATTAAGTTTCACAGTAGGGTGTGCTTTGTTGAAGTTCATAACCGAGGTTAGGATAACGTCCCTTGTTCGAGTGGTGCGCAGCTTTACAACAACCGCTCTTGGGTTACTATTATCGGGGTCTAATTTCCGCACTCGTACGGCCGACAGTATGTCTTCTTCTCTGTTTACGCTTGCTACGTTCCCTATCTGCTCAACCGTCTTCACCAAATTTTCCGCCTTGTTTTCTGGTATGCCGTTTATTTCAATATTTTGCTGGCGCGAGTATTGCTCGATTAGATTAACTCGCACAGACAAGTCCGAAACCAACTGCTTAAGGGACTCGTTTTCCTTGCTTAGACTTCTATTACTTTCTGTACATAATTTTAGTGCAGATTGTATGCGGTCGTAGTCATCACTCATAAACTTGACAGATTCTTCGAGTTCACGGAATAGATCCCTCATATCGTTGAGTTCTACTGCAATGCATTTCTTTATCGCTGTTGAGATCTATGTAGATATAACCGCGCGTATCTCTTGACGGATGGTGTCGACAAGCTCGGTTGATTTCGGTTGGTGAAGGTCAGTCTCAGGAGAGCTATTCAGACGTGGACGCTTGGGCCGGACACTAATATTAACATTTGCGACTTCAGGCGAGTTGGTCGAGGAATGCTGCATATCAGGTTCCGACTGCACATGACTCAGGCTTGCAACGTCTTTCTTTTTTGTTGGAGTGCGCTGAACACGAGGCATGATTCGTTAAAGGAAGTGGTATCAAGTAGACGGAAATAGTTTCTTGATATGGTCGGGGTGGCGCCACCAGTCGTGTGCTCTCGCAATGCGACGCAGGCGCACCACTTTTGTCGCTGGAACGCTGCGCCAGGGCACCTTATGCAGTCCGCACAACCACGAAGATTCCTTGCACTCTTTGGTTTGGCACTATGATACGGCACTTTTAGCAATATTTTCAAATTTGTTTTTTTTTTCGATTAACACTTGCTGGTGGATTTTAAACAATTATTGTGAGATTGAGTCACACTAGGTTTGCGTTTTGTTGTAAAGTAAGTGTGTTGACAACCGATAATTATTTTTTACGAACGATTAACAAGATCACAAGTAAAGGTACACGGGCGCGTTCCGATATGTATGTATTACATTCTTTGTTCTAGAGAAAAACTGTGAGTCTGTGGGTTAAGAGATGTGAGGAAGAGGGAATCCTTGCTAGTCAGAGCGCTTGTTTATAAGTGGAAAGCTTATTTAAACAAGACTTCAGATTGTGAATGAACATGAAACAAATGGTTTCATACCAACCGGACATTTTGCTGAATTATTCAACACGTCTTTAAAAACTGTTCGCCGTATACTCCACGCTATTAATAAGCATCACCGAAGCCCAGCAAACAATAACGTTTAAGTTTCGGAATGGTTTTTCCTGTAATTGCGCTATATCCGTGATTATTTCATTCTAAAATATTGAGGTTTAGTTTCAATCCTCTTATCTTAGAGAAATTGAATACTTAAGCTATCCTCAATACGTAATTTATATTCACTAAAGTCAAATAAAATGTGAAATACTTAATGCGGTTTGCATTAAGTATTTCACATTTTATTTGGCTTTATTCAACACGTCTTTAAAAACTGTTCGCCGTATACTCCACGCTATTAATAAGCATCACCGAAGCCCAGCAAACAATAACGTTTAAGTTTCGGAATAGCTTTTCCTGTAATTGCGCTATATCCGTGATTATTTCATTCTAAAATATTGAGGTTTAGTTTCAATCCTCTTATCTTAGAGAAATTGAATACTTAAGCTATCCTCAATATGTAATTTATATTCACTAAAGCCAAATACTTAATGCAAACCATCTGCCCTACATAACGACTTATTAAAATCACTTACTTGGAAATTAAAGATCGAATCTTAATGTTTATGGTGAAATAAATCAACTTATTTTTTTTTTGAACATTCTTCATGCCAAAATAAAACAAATTGCTTCTAAGTTCCTTGATATAGTATTGCACATCCAATTTGGCTGAAGAAGTTATAATAAATAATCTTATCGGTTTGTTATCCAAAAGTAAAATATTATAACAAAATATGTTTTTATTTTTGTTATCAGTTGTTACGCTTTTTTTATTCTAAACCCTTTATTGCAATAACAAAAATAATAAAAAAACAGCATTTTTTTAAATACTGTTATTATTGAAAACCAAAATAAAAATTGGCAATAAAACTGCGCGGCATCTTATGAGATCAGAACCTAAGCCGACTGCTTCTCAGTCCGACGCTTGGCGCCTACTGCTACCAGCTCATATTAAAAGAACTCGAATTTTAGCTAGGTCACGAGCATGATGTGTGTCTTACAAATGCGACGGAACCATATTTTTGTTTCGTGCAGTGCGATGCGAGTACGCGACTTTACGTCAGTGTGTGCCGTGCAAAACTGCGTTATTTGTGGTGTTTGTCGTTTAAACACATACAGTCGTACCGCGAGTTCACAACAATACGACTCTAAACGTGCCTATGCACTTTTGAACGCTTACTGTACATTGCACCTATTTTCCTTGAAAGGGGTTATACTAGCGGTCATTAGCAACACATTAAGTCCATAATTAGGCCCTGTAGACCTTACAAACCTTCTTGCACCATCACTGTAAGTCTGGTCATATCCTTGCAATTTGCCAAGTTTTTCTTCTCCCTTATCGTGCATAAGATGCAGCATATAGTCCATACCATCTCCTGTTGAACACTGCACAATAAGTAAATAATCATAGTGTAACATTGTTTAGATCCATATGCAGTTATTTATTTACCCTTTTCAACTCCAATTTTAGCTAAATGCATAGCTGCTATTTCCATAATAGCTAGAAAATAAGTCAATGAGTTAGTAACGAGTCAATTTTTTACCGTATTTGGGTGGCTCACAGCTAACAATACAAAAAGTAATAGAAAAGTAAATTACAAGGGGCCATTTACAAGTCTCCAAACTAAAATAATAACACATACAGGTACCTACATAATTTTGAATACGTGCCTGCGTTATTATAAGTTTTCTACAACATTATTTGCCAATGAGAGGAATTGAAAAGACCTTCACTATTGATACAATAATATTTGTAGTATTAGTAAAACAGATGATTACGTTGTATATCTTCAACAACAGTGGGGGACAGTTTCGTTGGTATTCCTCTTTTCATTTCAGAATTAATTTCATGACCCAAGGTGACTGCAGGTGGCGAAAGATTTTCCAGTGGTATAGAATCTGCGGCCTGTAATCTATAAATGTTAAATAGGTAAGCGGCCAATTTAATACCGAGATACGGTAGAAGAAGCGTTGCCAGACCAATTGTCAGGTAGTTGGATGACCAACAGAGGATAGCGGGGAAGAGCTGGATGAAACTAGCATAGACCAGGGAAACATGGCACAAAAAGGAGGACGTCTATACACAGCAGTAGGTGAACAAGGCTGCCAATTATGATAATGATGATGATGAACCCTATAAAAGGGTTCACTTATTTACGTTATTGCAAGGTGTAATATAGCAAGATGTAGGTGCGTAATTGAAATAACTCAAAACCCGAAACTAGTTTTGTTTAGAATCGAGGGTAGATTCGATAACACTGATTTACAATGTGAGTTAATATATTATTGACTGAATATGACTAGACCTTATCGACTAGATTATGAAGATTTGATTGTAAACAATATGTTCACACACATACAATAAAGTCACACTACGACGTCGACAACGAGCGACGCGGCACGGCGTGGCGCGGGGACCGGGGACCGGGGATGCAACAGCGTCGCGGCATTGGATCGTCCGACACGACCGCGCTCGGAAATATACCTTTTTAGAGGTTGCTATAATTATGATGGTGGAACATCGAATAAACCCTTTTATAATACAGTCCACTAGCTTTCTTACCACCTGGGCCTTAACACCATAGTACTTAAATTTCACAAGGTGTCACAGTGGTGTCAGTCTTAACGCTAAAAGTGGTCTTCGAAAGACACGCAAAATTACAAATATCTTTTACAATGATTTAAGAAAATACATATTACCTAAATTCGATAAAAATTGGTTATCCTGCCGAAGTTTTGAGTCACAATTATAGCCCATTACTTACTCATCTGCCGCATCTCCATAGGTTTTCTTGTAGGATTTATATTTATAAAGAGGTCTTTTGCCCAAAGACTTTTTGACCGCCGCCAAAAAGCTCATCTTGTATCTGTCACCAGCTACTCCACCTAGTAAACACAATATCTATGTGCATTTCATCAGATACTATCAATAGAGTTTCCAAAGTACCTTAATTTATTAGGTATAATCTTACTTCTTAGTGCGACCAGTTGAGACAAATGGTTAGAAACGTCCTGGATCAATGCTGAAATAAACAAATTATTTTTAAGTATGTTAATATCTAATAAGTACTTCATACATATCTAAAGTGACAGCGCTGTCTTCCTACCTACCTTGCACTGGCAGTTTCAGTGCTGGAGGCGTCACATTATTCATGTCTTTGGTTAAATTTGCTTTTCCTTCATCAGCAATATCTTTTATAGGCAGATACGGGACTAGGTAGGGTGCATTCTCAACTCTAAAATATAAGTATTGTTCGATAATTTACTTGGTTGGCCTTTAGATTACTACTGTCAAAAAAAAAAACGATTAATCTAACTCATTCGCTCCAGTTGCGTAGTCCATGGTGTACATATTTCTTTTAGCAAACACAGTTTTTGGTTTACTCTTCATCATACCCAACAAGGATTCCATCGCAAGACCTGCAAAAAAAAAACTGTAAGGGCAAAAAAAAGCAGTAACCAATAATTAAAAAAACCAGTCTATTGCGATTCGGACTGGCACCAAAGTTTAAAACTACATATTTAAAATAAAATAAAACTTGTATGTCACTTAAATTTTAGCCTTGTTTTATTTTATTAAATAGTATAGTTGTTATAACGTCAATAAAAAAAATCGGTTCATGAGATACATACAGCTGACAAACAGACGGACGGATGGACGGACGATAACCCAACTATATTGGGGCCGGCTTCCAGTATAAACGAATGCAGCTCCACAACCCAGTAACTGGGTAACAACACGATACCCGTAACGGCTGTCAAAAATCTATGAATGACAGCCGTGTGCCAAGATATGGTACGTTCTAATTAATGATTGATTATTTTTTATGACGTCTCTTAGTTCGGCAGTTACAGAGTCTTAATTGGCATGAAGGTCGTCACGAAGCAAACATTCTGTCGAAAGTTAAGAATCTCGGTGATCTCGCTGCCCTACGCATCGCTTCTACAAGTTGGTGTCATACCTAAACACATTCTGCCTTATTTATTAACATTGCGTAGAGTTAAGTAATGTGTAGCGTCTGTTTAACCAGGTTTAACCATACATTATTGACGTTTAAGGGCGGATTTCACCGTTCGTATTACAAAACACGTTTAAGAAAACTAAGTTCTTCATAATCGAGTTCAAATGTCGATACTGATCTCGCTTAACGTCAAACCGATTTCACCAGCTACATTTTGATCGCGTTCATGAAAACCAAAATTCCGTCACATAGAATGTAAATGTTGTCACATAAACGCAATGCGTTTTGCATTTACAAGATGTGATAGCGACCTACTGCTAATAAAGCAACAAAATATATCAGTAAACTACTAAACGCGGGTACCGAGTTGTCAAACTGTGTTGTCAAAACCAAAGAGTGTTTAGTTTATCTTTGGTCAAAACTGTCCTCTTCTCTTTGGATGCGCGTCAATTTCGAAATTCGTTTCGGGGTAATATTATATTATTATGTGGATTTCTCAATATTTTTAAAAAAGTAATGTCGGTGAAACGAAAAAGGGATCCAACTTTCGTAACCAGCGAAAAGGAGGCCCTAATTCAGTTGGTGGGTCAACATTTTCAAGTGCTGGAATAAAAAAAAACTGATGCTGTGAGCACTAAACAAAAAATTGAAAATTGGAAGAAGATTTCGCATGAATTTAACGCGATTTCTAGCATCCACCCACGAGACTGGATGGTCCTTAAAAACTGCTGGGAAAATTAAAAAAAAAGAGCCAAACAGGAACAAACTTTGCGCAACCAGGAGTTTTTGAAAACAGGTATGTACTACTTATGGGCACATTTTAGTTTATTGCGAATTTACGCCTACCCAACACGGTCGATGCGCGGCTGCTTTGCGGCTCCGCTTTGTCCGCGCTGTTTTTGCAAAGTGTTCTCTGTTTATTGAGCAATTACATTGAGTAATTCCTATTTTACGATTTTCCATATTGTAGAAAGTCTGTTCATCCTTACGTCCTACTGTTAATCTAATCATTTTTAATTACATTTCTCATTTTAGGAGGAGGACCACCTAAAAAAAGTAACAATGACCCAATCATTGAGAAAGTTGCACTCATACACAAAAGGGTAATAGGCTATCTTAATAGCAATGATGTGGATGGGTATAATGTTTTAAGTAAGGATTCACTTATTTTTACTTAGATGTATAAAAATTCTTGTTAGAATACTTTAAAAACATTGTAGTAAACAAAATTGTAAAAATTTCAGCTTCTGGTGGTAATACCGAATTGGTAGAGACGAGACATCCAGAAGTTTCGTTGTGTCTAACCGGTATGTATTTTATAGAACTGTTTTCGTAACAGCCTATTAATTGAATTGTTCTCACTGCTGGGACAAAAGCCTCCTCTCTGGTGGGAAGAAGAGAATCTTGATTTTATAAGCCTATAATTGAGATATGAACAAAAATACAAAATTACAAATAAGAAGCCTACCTAGTGTTCAAAATCTATAATTTTATTTAGATAACTTTTTTTTTCAGATGCCAATATAAGCGAGTCAGGTGATCAGATGCAAGTAAATGTTGTAGAAGATGAACCCGCCGCAACCACCATGACGGCTGTAAGTACACTGGACTCTACCTAAATGAGAATTATACATAATTTATTTGTGTTTGTTAGATTAATTTCAATTTGTAATAATTATAACTTCATCATATTTCTCACAGGACTGGTCCAAGTACAATGCAACTATGCTCAGAGATGAAATAAACCCTATTCTGGCTAGATCACCAAGCCCATCAGCAACAAGTACGCCACTAAGGTATGTATTTTGCAAAAACCGTCAGAACGAGAACTAGGAATGACTAACATTATACCAAAATCGCTAAAAATAAAATGACTAGACTTGATGCTTGTACGAGTATATCAAACAAACCAGAACAGGTAAAAACTTGTTTTAAATAAATAAAAAACAAAATTTTCAGGGATCATGCAGCACCAGTAGCTGTGGCTACGGTTACCACGCTACCGGCTCGTACCACTACGAGTCGCAGGAGGCCTACAGCAAGACGGACAAGGGAATCCTCCCTGAACACGGAAAGGGTTAATCTCTTATTAAAATCTGATTTGCGTGCTGAGGAGGAGCATGAAGTAGAAATCGCAATAAGAAAAGCAATTTTGGAACAAGAAATGTTAAAAACCAGACAGGAGCAGACTAAACTTCAAATTTTAGAGATCCAATTAAATAATTTATAAAAGTATAGTTTTAAAATTAATATTTTATTATGGATGTGTACAGTCTAGTCTTTTAAATCATTCATCGACCGATTTCAAATCCTTTTCTTTATTAAGTCAGGACACAGATTTCAATACAGACAGAACTGTTGGTTTCGTGAGACGAAATCTTTTCACAATGTCTTGGACATCCAGGGAGTCGAAGTGTTCTTCTCTCTCGCGTATCCATCGTGGACGTCGAACAATGAACTCATCCTCATCCGAACTTTCGTCATAGCATAGTCTTAATATTAATAATCTTTTCATTTTAATTAGACAAATACCAATAAAATTAATATTAATAATAAAAGACAGCAAACAATTTTTTCTCAACAACACGACACTGACGGCGTGCTGACAGCTCTTGAACACGTTTATAGACTTGAACGCCGAAAATCGGGCGTTAAGAATTTAAACTTGTTTAAGCTTGAACTGCGTTTTCTTTATGCTGGTGAAATCAAAAGTGGAGATCTGAACTCAGTTAAACGCTTGATTTGAGTTTAGAGTGAATTGATCGCGTTTAATTTCATTGGTGAAATCCAGCCTGAAAGTCTAAACTTTAAGCAACGTTTATAATCACATACAACGTGTCGTTTTGCATCCTCGTCAAATTTCAGGAGGCTGTTATGAAAGACATAAATAATCAAATAAAATTACGATACTTTTGTTTTGTTTTTTAAGTTTGACAGTTTTTCAGAATAAACCGCTTTCAAAGAACAGAATCGCCCCGCTGCGTATGCGGTAGGCAATGTCGCACAGCTATGTCGAATAAAAGGTAAGTTACAGTGCGGTATCACACGGGCAGCGTTTTAACATGCGAGTTCCACACAAGTTGATTTCCGAAAATAAGAAAAACAAAAAACAAAAACTACTTATTTGATTATTGATTCGTGTCGAGAATCATTAGCATAGTAACCTCCTTGATTTAACGAGGATGCAAAACGACACCTTGTAATTTAGTAGACATTCAAAAGAACCAACCTCTGTCACGAATGAACGCAGACAAGTAATTGCCACAAACGTCAACCACATCTGGAAGGAAGTAAAACGTTTAGAACTCGTGTAGGTAGTTTATTATTTATTGTGTATAATTTGGAATTGGTTAACGGCCGTACCCAATAACGTATCATCTCCAATTTTGGCGTACTGGAGATAGAAAAACCTATATATCTCTGGTTGTAAAAGTTTGTATGATCACAAGCGTAAATAACGCAATGTTGTTGAACTGTCAAAACGAAAGTCATTCGTACTGTTAGTGTGTTACGCAATCAACCCGCTGGTGAATGAAGCCATGACGACCGCCACAAATTTTCTCTAAAACTATTGATGCATGAACAATAATAATAAAAATTGTAACGGACTATTCATATCTGATTTCATTGCTTTAGGCGTGGCCGTGTCTGCCGCTTTATGAAGAGCTACTTTAAACTCATCCGCGGTCTTAGGATCAGGCTCGCAGCTCCCTAAACCAGGCGCTGACTTTAACCTAAAAAAAACAGAGTTGACATTTAATTACTGGGTTAGTTTAGGTACATAGTTGTAAAAAAGCTACTCGACTCACAACTCTATCGAGGCGACCTCAAGGCGTGCCTCGAAAGACCCTCAAAATCGGTATTCGCAGTCGTCCGATTAAGGAAACTATGAGGTCCCTCGAATCGTTGTACCTAACACGAGGTGATACGTCAATATTCAATACTCTTCTACAGAAATTATGAAAATCGTATTAAATACGCGTGTTTTGGTTAAAACTTCCATGTTGACTACCACAAGGTCAACATGGAAGCCTACGTACCTTATATTTGACTATTAGTTCCTGAACTCAAACTCATAACTACATAAGAAACTGTTTGAGATGATAAGTAAAATTGCAACTATGAATGTCGAACCACCAAAGTGACGTAGAGTCAAGTCGAGGAAATCATGAGGTTTTGACTTAGAAGATGGATGTAAAGGACTGATATTAAAAATATACAGCCCCATTTACACGTTACAGCCTGTCGCATGCAATAAAATGAAGGAACAAATGACATGCATTGTCTCTAAAGACTGGTGTAGACCATAGGTTCTCAACGTGAGTGATAACGCCCCCTCATGGGCTTTTGATACTTTCAGGGGTGCAGTAGAAGACCCAGAGAAAATTTGCGGGCGATGATATTGAATCTTACGACTTAATAATGTTACACCTGCAAATATAATCGTGGCAATAGCTGTTTCAAATTCGCGACAGATGGTAAGCAAAAAATATCGGGGCCTTTAGAAAAAAAAAACTGAAAGTGCCTGTGGGAAAATAAGGTTGAGAACCTATGGTGGTTTAGACGTTGCACTTTTATTTTTGCTTCAAATTATAGTATGACACAGGCAATTAAGAGCTCGTTCCCACTAGTCGGGTGTCGGATCCGTATATTAATCGGAGGTTCCGTTGGCAGAGCATTTTATATGAAGCCATTCACACTTTTCAGAAACCGATTTTGTGTCGGCGCCGACATGTCGGGTGTTTTGCCAGCCCTCTACGCCAGGAAAAAAATCGTGTCGGATATGAGCAAGAATAGCGCTGTTCACATTTGTCGGACGTCGGTCTTGTATTTTGGTAGTTTATGCTCACTGATATTCGAGCCAGTAGATCCTTGAGTTATTGACTACATTAAACTACTGTTATTTCCTAAAACAATTGAAAAAACTTAATTTCGTCACTTCTCAATTCTGTTATTAAGTTCTGAAATGTTCCTAAACCAAATCTTTCCCTCAGGATTGGGTGCCCCCAATATTTTCTTTCCTTAGCTCGATTTATTCGTTTTTTTTTTCAAAATAATAATACATCACAAGAACTTCGTCGACATCCATCGTGCACAGTCGCCTCGCAAAGTGCTACAAATTGGCACCAGCTTCGACCGTGGCCGACAACCGATTATTAACCGAAAGTGTGAACAAAGGCGCCGACATCCGATTAATATACGGATCCGACACCCGACAAAGTGGGAACGACCACTGAATTAAACCGTATAAATCAGTCTTAAAAGTCTTGGGAGAAGTTATCATCATGCCTAGTAGTTGACGGATAACTTAGCCTTTTTGTAGACAACTTCTAGCGTCAAAGTCTGCTTTAAGTTCTGTTTTCCCAAACATTTTGCAGTTCTGAAGAGGTGCAATTATTTGCACCCACTGCACCTTTGATAACTTCTATTCGGTTCAATATTTCCTACGTTCAGTTTTCTTTGACGAATAGGTATCTATACCTTATTTCCTGTGAATCTCATGAAAATTAATATTTTATTAAGTAATACACACACGTATGCGGCTGCGTTTCTTGTACTGAGAGCAGGGAAGTCACAGAAGGGTCTGTCTCCTTGGCTTTCTAGTTCCTTTATCAGGAGATCAAATGCTGGACCACGTTCATCTGAAATTTTGTAATAACTAGGAGTAAAACATTTTCACTGAAATGTTCCTACAGTGAGCTGCTGCTATGGAATAAACAAGTATCACATTGTTCCTACCTTTTTACACCATTTTTTTGTTTTAATAAACTTTAAATAATAGGAAAAACGTCTTCATAAAGAATAGCTTTTTTGTGTAAAACAGATTAAGAATACTAGCTCCTGATTTGGTCGATTTAACAAAATTGTTGCGAATATAGTTAAATACAAGAAAATGAGATGAAAACAAAATATCCCGTAAAGTTGAGAACCTAAACTCGGTACAAAATGATATTAGGTACTTACTGTCGTCCACAGCTTTCTGAGACAAATATTTTGAGCAAGTATCCACAGTTTCTACGAAAATGAATAATTTGAATTAATAAGTAAATTGTGATGTTCATCCTACGTACCTTGCGACGAATTTATTTTTAATGTTTGCTCTCATACCGTCCATATCCTTTTTCAATTCTTTCGGCGTAACTCTACTTGTCATTCTTTTCAGTGCTGAATTAATTATTTGTGATAAATTGGGTTCATCATGATCGGCCTCCAGACCTTTAGCTTTTTCAAGTCTAAAAAGTAGAGTAATTCACATCTCACAAGTCGAACAATACATAAAATCTGTTTGAATTATGTATCCTTCTTTTAATAATTACAATAAGCATAGCATACACACGAACATTGCACAAGTATAAACCATTCATTTGATACCTAAATTGTATGGTCTAGCCACGTTATGTATCGCGAATAGAGTAAAGGGCACATGAGCATAACCATAGATTTAATATATACTACTAGCTTTAGATTGGCAATGCAAAAGAGAAACAGCAGCCTAATTGCGTAACACATTTTCGTAAACAATTATGTCATAATCTGTTGTATTTTGTCAGTTCCTCAACATTAATTGTGTTGTTTACATTGTTGAGCAGAAAGTACAATGCCAGAAACTCTATAGAGTCTCTGTAGTACTTGACCAATGACCGCAAGGCGGTATGGTAAAGCAAAGAGCTTCACGCACGCTTCTATCAGGCTCTTCATGAGCCTGGTGTAGATTTCATAGCGTCCGTATCTTGGTTACGTTTCGGTGACCTTTTCGGGGAAACCGAAGGTTTCGTTTGTGCAAATCTTGACGAATAACTACCGCAGACATATTATGAAGGACGAGACAGTCGATGTGTGTCGGGCATGCCACCCATCCGGGTGATTCCATCATACATATTGTTATCTCTGGTTGTTCTCGTCTTGCTAACGGCGAGAACTTGCACAGGCATAACCAAGTAGCCAGGTTTATTCACCAAAAACTTGCTTTGAAATATAATCTTGTGGGTTCTGAGGTACCGTATTGCAAGTATGTGCTCGACCCAGTTCTAGGAAATGAGCATGCCACGCTGTATTGTGATCGGTCTATCATTACTGACAGAACTATTATCGCTAATGAGCGTGATAATGAGGTGATAGATTCGTTAGCACGCCGCACAATGATTATTGATGTTACCATTTCACATGAAGAAAACCTCGTGAAATCCGAGAAAGAGAAACAAACTAAATATCTCGACTTAGCACACGAGATTGTTGAATGTGAGCTCGGCTGTCATTGTGCCGATTGTCGTATCGGCCAATAGCCTGATGGCCACAAGCCTCGATCAATATCTCTCGAGGCTTTCTTCGATACGGCTCCTATCGTGAGGCGGTTTCTGTCGCGGTAGCCTTAACCACCGATAGCTTGGCTCCCGATACCGGCGGACCACTTTTTGTATGTACAAAAATAAGTAGAAAAAGAAATAAACGAGATAATAATATAGTAATAATTTATTTCTCCTAGTACACTGATGTTTGTGTCTTGAAGACACAAACATCAGTGTACTAGGAGTTCCTGTTTCACAAAAGCCAGACCTCTCAATTTACAGGGAATAAGATAAAGAAGCGCGGTGGACAGAAATGAGAAAGAGACCTTTTAATGCAAGACATAACTATAAAGTAATACCTACATTGGTAGGTATTACTTTACTCTAGCGTGATGTTAAATAGCATAGCCTTCCTCAAGAATTGGAGTGGGTGTGTGTGTGTGTGTATGTGTGTGTGTGGGTGTGTGTGGGTGTGTGTGTGTGTGTCAGTGTGTGTGTGTCAGTGTGTGTGTGTGTGTGTGTGTGTATGGTGTGTTTGGTGAATATGACTGGGCAGCACGTAACGCTGCAGAATAGGTTTGTTTCTTGTGTAATAATCGCGATTTTGTTGGCTCGAAAATCGAAAGGGTTTGACGAAAGTATATTATTTGACTTTTATCTTACTTGTCTCTTGTTTGCAAGGTTTTATGATAATTTGGACAGTGTGCTAAGTACGGAGATGGATCGGTAGTTGCCAACAAGAACATTGTCACCAGCCTTAAAAATGGGACTGACAGCCGACAACAAACAATGTTGTCTGAATCAGTCTCTAGTTATTCCTAATTAATAGTAATTCTATATTGTCTTTTTTTTAGCTCAGTGAATGTCTTCAATCTGCAACCATATAGGACTTTAATCTATCAAATATGAAGGTTGTGATTACTAGTCGAGCCACAGTTCATCCAGCATTCTGTCAACACTATGCAGTCAACATTATTGTCGATGTTAGGAATGAATGTTCAGAGCAAGAATTATCAATTAATTATTGGACAGAGTGACAGTGGGTTAAAAAGCATTTTATAGGTACTTAGATCGGTCGTCTACTATATTGCACTCGATTACACCGCTAGCCTGAATTTCGTTACTTCAATTATTACTATCATATCATATTTATATCATATTATTATTGTCTTGTGTCCTTTAAAACTTTTTTAACATGATTTCACATGTATGATTCGTCAGCATTTGCCAACCTTCTACACCTATTAATAAAACTAATAATCGAACATTATTTTGTTAATAGAAAAAAGTAGATATGAAACAAAATTACAAAATACTTCCAAGGTAAGCTAACAACAAAGAAGATCAACCATATTGGGACCCAAATCCAAAATGCAAACAAAAAAAAGTTTTCACCTGAGTCTGGAAAGTCCACCCAAGCATTTTTCAGTATGGCACCTCATATCTCTTCGACCGTTCCTACAGCTGTTTTCTTTTTTACGTACGCCAAGGTCCGTACCCCACAGGGGGTGCCCTTAGCGTGTAGTCGCATGGTTTATAAGTTTGGTGCCATGGCTGGAGGCCTAAGCATCCATGCCAAGGCACGGGATTAGACCAGCGCGTCACGATTATTTTCAAAGATATAAAATAAAAAATAAACTGTTCTCCCATTAGGCAATTTTCAAATTTCGTTTAAAGCTACTTATTATAAACAACCCTATTTAGGGGAGAACTTTAGTAGGGATGGGTTGGGAAACCTGTCTCGGAGAAGAAGCTTCGTATAATAATGATAGAACTTCACTTAAGGTAAGTTCGTTTAATAACATAATTATACTTACTCCTTCTCCGAGACATAGATGTTTGAAGTCAGCCAGGGTTTTTTAAGGGTTAATAAATACTTGTTTGAAAAAATATTAAGGTATTTATTAAAATCAAATTTAGTAACTTTGACAAATTAAAATAAGAGATCAATAAAATCAAGTCATATTATTTACGGTGTTACATATTACATCACTGAATATAGTTGGTTCATGGCTGAGTTCTGAGACCATCCAGCTGTTCTTTGTATTTGGTCTATACTGATCCCAGATCTTTTAGCAGCTGATATGGAAGGATGTCTGGGGCTGTGTGCTGTGAAACTATTTACATCAATTCCAGACTCATGTAAGGTTGTTTTCATCCAGCGGCTTATAGTTTGGGTTGAGGCACTATGATGAGGCATTCTAAAGGGTAATAAAAAAAATAAGCGGAATGATCATTTCAATTTTTTTTGCCGAGGGAAGCCAAGAACGAGAGCTTCTACAAAGTTATCGTATTACGGGCAAAGTGTTTATTAAAGAACAATACATTATTGCCGTCCTCTGGCTCGGTTTAATATAATGACTGTACCTTGCCAGTTCATTTATGAAAATATTATGTATGTTAGAAAAAATCTGCATCTATTTAATAAAATAAGTGATAAACATAATATTAACACTAGAAATAAAAATAAAATGGATCAACCATTTTTCAGACTATCTAAAGTACATACATCTTTTATGGGGTACTGTGTTAAATGTTACAACAAAATACCTTGTAATATTTTGCAATTAAATGAAAGAAAGTTTAAAACTCATGTTAAAAAAACACTTTGTAAACAAGCATATTACAAATTAGAGGATTATATCAGATAAGAATGCTTGTAAACATGCTGGTCCTGAACCCTAATTGCGTAACACATTTTCGTAAACGATTACGACTAATCTGTTTGATTTTGACGGTTCAAGAACATTCATTGCGTTCTATATATTGTTGATCAGAATTTTTATCGAACTTAAGAAGCAATGGATTAGCAATCTGTTTCAAAACGATTCAGATTCCGATTGATTGTGTATTACGCAATTAGGGTGCTGCTCCATAGGACAATCTAGAGCCTAGACAAAATCATACTAGTTGCTTATTGTATTGTATAATTTTTTATTTTTACTTTACTCACACACTTTCTTCATTTTAGGAAAATCATATATTTTTACAATAATTGTAAAATGTGAGCACAATGCACCTATTACGTTATTAATTTGTAATAATATATGCTTGTTTACAAAGTGTTTATTTTTGATTCTTTTTACCAATTGTGGTATAGTATTTTTATTCTTGGTGCATCGTCATCACATATAGAAATATAATTAATGTATACAAAATATTGTAAAACATTTTAAAAGAGTAACGGTGGAGTTTCTTTGCCACTTCTCCATACGAAACTACTTTTTGGCAGTGGCGCCTAGAATCAGTTCAATTTTTAATGTAACTTTGACGTTCAAAAGTGCCTTTTTATGGGCCTATTTGAAATAAATGATTTGACTTGACTTGACTTCGTAGAAATAATTTACAGCAGTAATTAATGTGATTTTACAGCAGTGACTGGACAAATCTCAATTCTATTTTCAAAAGTTTTAAGGTGTAATAGTGGCTGCCTGTTTTGGAGGTTTTTATTATGTCTGGAATGTAAATCTGAATTCCATCATTTATGACTTTAATATTTTTAATAATAATTAAGAATAAAGTGTTTACTCTATGACCTGTAGTAAGGGCAAGAATAGTTACCACTTTATTTGATAGTTTTTCTAAACATATGTCTTCATTGGGGTAAAAATTTGCTAAATATGATAGTACAACTCCAGGATCCCATGTAAGGTTATATTTTGGGCAGGTGGTTTTGTACGGTATACTTCTCGCATGAATCGGTTAATCATTTCGTCAGATCCAATTTTAGTACTAATTAACCGTGAAAGGGCTGATCTGGTAGCCGACCTTGGTTGACATGTGAGACGCCATAAAAAATATAGGGCGTGTACCGTTCGCCTCGGATTGTCCGCGCCTAAACCATGTTATCCATGCGACTTTACAAGAACTGAAATAGGTATGCATAAAATAGTCATAGGAACACTCGCATAAATTTGTTATCTTAGTAGGTAATAGTTGTTCAAAGTCACATTTCATTTATTTTCGGCAAACGGTAGTTTTATATTTTATCTAAATGTATAAAACTAGGATTTTCAACTTAAAAACACAGCTGAAGGAATGGTCGTAGAGATACGGCGTGATACTAAAAAAATATAAGGAGGACTTCTCCGACCAGGGTTTTTTTTTTTTTTGCTAGGTCCAAGGTCTAACTTTGTATGAAACGTGGCCTCCTTTACAATAAATAAGTTTCATTTGAAGGAAATTAAAAAATCCAACATTACTAATTTGTTTGTAGTTTAATTTATTTTCATTAAAAAATAAAGATAGGTATTCACTGTATCCACATTAATCAGGAGATACGAAGACACTGAAATCTGCATAGTAGTATATCGATCATCGAATTTGAGGCAGCTAGCCTGGCACAATTTGTTTCGTACACATACACATCACCCGGACACTAGTGTAATTTGTTTTTGGTGTCGCCCTTATCACTACATTGCCCATCTAACCATTAGTATTATACTAAATATATGAGCTCAACTCGTATCGAGCACTTTGACGCCGAAGACACCCGATTGACGTCGATCGATCGTCGTGGGCACGTAATTTTCGTTACGTTACACAATAAACAGGGTGGCCCGTTTAAAGATGTACATCAGAACGTTCGGCCAATCGAGGTAGGGAGCTGGCTGCTACACCAGTTTTTTTGTGACGATTTGGTGACTCACAAAGATGCCAGCCAAATAATTTGTGACAGTACAGTTAGAAAGTTAGAAGTATTAATTTATGGTTGTTTTCTAAACTTCTATGGACCGTTGGCTTTTCTTACAGCTTGCGTTCTAAATTCACTACAGTATTAATAAAAAGGATTTGACACTAACTCTTTGGCCGCCTGCGCGTTTGTCCTTTTAATTTTACCTTGTTCATACATTCTAACGTCGGGTGTTTTATTCAGTTCTTTGATTAACATTTTAAATGCAGGACCTTTTTCCTCTGAAAAATAAAATATATTGGAGCATGACACAAGAAACTACAAAAGGAATTTTATTGTTTAAATACAGTTGAGATCGAGATCAATAAGTGGATTTAAAATCTTATCTGTGTCAACATGTAATAACGTTAAATCCATACTGTTATATTCTGCATTTTGCGCCAAGTAGTTCGTACATATTTCGAGCATATCTGAAAATATATAAATAGGTGAGTACTTATACTGGATTAACAAACTATCAGTCTGTAGGGACGTAAAGAGATTTGTTACGACTGAATTCAGAAGGCCAACTCTCGTACCAAAAACGTTCAAATTCAAGTCGCAATCTTATCTCAGCGACAATCAATGTCAAAAAGTTGTCAATAACATATTTAATTTGATTCAATTTTTGACAGATTCAATTTTTGACAGATTAAGACTGAGATTAGAATGTTCCTAAAAATACGGGAATTGCCGCTCAGAACTGCGTCGTCTTAAGTTTAATATTGTTAGAAAAAGTATGGTGGAGTTCGGGGGTTCTTTAAATTTCTTTAGCAACCTATCATGGCCTTGGCGACATCTGGCGGAGTGATGTTTTTGGTCAACTCTTCAAGTTTGTTATACATTTTTTCGCCTTCCGTCGCACTATATTCTGTAGCTTTCAGATCAGTCGCACGTTTTAATCTGCGAATTATTTTGGTCCGAATAAGTGAACTTTTCGCATAAAAAACTGAGTTATGTTTAGATAAGTTATCGGAAAGCACCTGAGGAAGACTTAAATTTTAGTAGGTACATTAGGGATGTAATGCAGACATGCATGGATGTAGACTGGTATCTAGAGGACAACTATTTGCATCGCTGATTATATACGTCATTCACATAAGTGAAGCATAATCAGCCTATAATGTCCCCAAGGAGCTGGCAATCGCAGCGCCGGTAGCGACTAAAGGCGCCATTAGGTACTAATAATATTCGTGCATAAGCAATGAGGGCTAAGCGCAAATTTGGCTGTCATAGTAATTGTCAGCATTGACATGGGCCTTTTCTGTGCGTAAACGGTGCGCAACACGCTCTAACCGCTGGCGACGCTGGGTTTGTATGGAAAGTGTGTGAGTGACAATATCCGAATTGATTTGGATCAGAGACAATCTCAATGCACAAAGGAGAATGCCCATTTTTCCCCTGACTATGTATAGAAATGAAATAAATCTTGAAGTTCAGCTAATTGTATTGTATACCAATAACGCTTATGTTAAAAGAAACGCAAGATTTTTTTTCATGTTTCTTAATGCTTATTCTAAGTGTTGTTCCATGTTTTGAACGCATTTAAACCACCCTTTTTACGACGTTCCATTTTACATACTGCTACTTGACTTTTGGGTTTGTATGGAAAGTGTGTGAGTGACAATATCCGAATTGATTTGGATCAGAGACAATCTCAATGCACAAAGGAGAATGCCCATTTTTCCCCTGACTATGTATAGAAATGAAATAAATCTTGAAGTTCAGCTAATTGTATTGTATACCAATAACGCTTATGTTAAAAGAAACGCAAGATTTTTTTTCATGTTTCTTAATGCTTATTCTAAGTGTTGTTCCATGTTTTGAACGCATTTAAACCACCCTTTTTACGACGTTCCATTTTACATACTGCTACTTGACTTTATTCATGTCTGTTTCTGAGTTTCATACATTATTTTACATTTTATTTAATCAGTGTGTATTTCTTTAGTAGTTTTTGTTTGATACAGATTATTTAAAAATAATATAATGATTTAATCTTATAATAGGTAAGAAGGAAAGAAGAGGAGGAGGTAGGGAATTCGCACGATTGAAAGAGATTTTTTTGACATTTGAAAGTTGATGCTCGACACTCAATTTATAGTGACAAGTCCGGTTAAGTAGTTACGACCTCTCAAGGTCAACTACGAGACGCCATACATAAAAATAAAAATAAACGAATGTGGGTCATTCGGCATCCAGACTTTGAAGAGATCACACGTGAACAACTCCAGCCAAAAAGTGAACTTGAAGATGGATACTACTGCAGAGGAAGCCGCTCAAGTGATTGCACTACTGCAATCAGGGATGCGGCAGTGTGATGTTGCTCGGCAACTAAATCTAAGCCGTTTTTCTGTCCGACGGGTATTCCAACGGTATTCCAACGGAAACAGGAGACCGGTGGACATATCCGAAGACGTGAATCTGGGAGACAACGTGTCGACGTCTTAACGCAATCGGTTCTCCAATGCTGTTGAGCTGCAACAGCAGCTCCAATCAGCTCACAGAACTTCCGTAAGCATCTCCACGGTTAGGAGACGATTACGGGAGAAGAAAATTACGGCCCACAAAGCTGCTACAGGCCCAAAATTAACTGCACAGCACAGGAGAGACCGGTTGCAGTTTGCCCGCGACCATGTGTGTTGGACTATAGACCAATGGAGGGCTGTTCTCTTCTCGGATGAGCCGAGGGTGTGTCTCTTCTGCAAAGACAGGCGTAGAAGAGTGTATAGCAGGCAGGGGGAACGTTTCGCACAACCCTGTATTATTATTAATATAATAGTATTATATTCTGGGGAGGGATTTCAATCGACGGCAAAACGGACTTTGTGTGCGGCAAAACGGGTTTTGTTGGAAGCATGTTAATGCATGATAACGCTCGCTGTCACACTGCATTAATTGTCAGGGACTACTTGCAAGCGGTTGGGCTACCTGTTATGCGCTGGCCAGCGTGAAGTCCAGACCTGAACCCAATTGAGCACCTCTGGGACGAAGTAAAGCGGCGGGTGCGAGCACGAGATCCTGCCCCTACCACTCTCCAAGACCTCCAAGATGCCGTCGTTGAGGAATGGGACAACATTCCTCTAGAATGCGTTGTTAAGTTAATCAGGTCCATGAGAGAACGCATGTAAGCAGTATGTGGCATGGGGGGGTAACACTAGGTTTTAAGTTAGTTTTAAAAAGTTAAATGTATTTTTTGTAATTTTTAATAAAACTTGATTTTTTCTTCTTTCTCGGTTAACTTGTATTTTTTCAATGTTTTGATATACCAACGCAAATACCTTGATTTTTTCTGCATCCTGAATAAGTTTCCATTCAAATGGTACCTCATTGTTATTATACCCTTACCGTTACATAGGGTTAAAAGTTATTTAAAGCAGATTTTTGAGAGGTACGATTTTTGTGACGCCGAGTGTAGTTTAGTAGTAGCACATTTATTTCTTTATACTGGGACTTCCTCGACAGCATGCTGGTCAAACTCCTGGGTTAACTTCCTTACAGCACTGACCCAGCACCGTGTGACTTCTTTTAATTCCCGAAAATTTAAAATCTACCTAAAGGGATATAATTTTTGTCGTCGGAAGATGCGCTGTCAGCGTTCGAGCAGGCTGTAAACGAGGTGTCTACGGCGGACTGGAAAAAGTGTATCGAAAACTGGTTCAGACGCATGAAATTTTGTTTAGAGGCTAGTGAACAGTACTTTGAAAAGATTTAATAATAAAAAATTACCTATAGAACATTTATTTTTATTTTCGCAAAACTTTGTAAGTGATCCAAGTATATGGTAAAAAATCCAGAAAAAAAATGTATTTAATAATTCAAACGCAGAGAGTACTTCGTCAATCTACACATACGAAAACATTTAATTTAAATACACATTTTTATTTTTCAATAGCGTAATAAAATACATATATTTTAAATACCTTGACCACTACACACTAATGATGTGTGAAGTTCCTAGCCTATAATTCAGGCGAAATCGTATGAATAAGTATCTTACACATCAGATGCCTCGTGGTATGTTTGGTCAAATTTTCCAACCGATAATAATTTCTCATCGCCCTTCGCTTCCATAGAATCCGTCAATATCTCGAAAGCTTTCCTCATATTTCCTAATAGTTAAAGCATGTCATAATCATTAAAATGTGATATTTTGTTAAAGATTATTTAATATTTATACATTATAATAATAAAATAGACTTACCCTCAAACTTTAAATAAGCCGGACGCTCTAAAAGGATAAAGCGTAATTACTTGTGGAAGAAAATCAGTCACTTGGAGTGCTTATCTACATTATGAGTCCATACTCACGCGCTCTCGGAGCACGGCTTGGCCCACCCTGAAAACATAGTACCAAAGTTAACCAGATATTAACTTTACAAAAACAATAACATTTATTACATAGTGACGTAAATCTTCACTGTCCATCTGACACAAATGAACACAACGGAGAAATTCATATCATATACAGTTAGCAACAAAACTTTTGATTAGATTTTAAGTTAAAAGTGAAACAGTAGGACTGATCAGACGTGGAAAATGAAGATTCAAGTAAAATCATTTTCTAAAATAATTTTGTAAAATCATTTACCTCATCCCGCCATGTTCACTTGTAAGAGATGGAATAGTAAAATACAAAAATAATCGAGACTCAATTTTACTTTATTTTATTTAAAATTACATATTTTAAGTTTGCTGTATTTTAAATTTTCGTTTCATATTCTTTTAGATTCTTTAGTTAATTGAACTATTAGCATCAAGTTGGAGCAGTCGGATCAGGTCTATAAACATAAGTTATTTCAAGCGCTGTTTCTAATTTGTTTTCAAAATATTGAATTGCCATTGGTTCCTTTCTTTCCTTGTTGACGATAAAGTAAGACATGATGATTGTATCCTATTAAAATAATAATGCTATATATAGGGTGACTGGTAATTAGTGACCGATACTTAAACACATGATTGTACTCATCATAACATACAACTTTCCCAAAGAAACAATTTTTTTTTTACTTTTTTTAATTAATAACATTGCCCATTAGAATATTGAGTAATAACGTAACAAGAAAAATACACCCTCAGCTGTGATTTTATGTAGTGAATAATCCCTATTTACAAACAAAATTAATCAATCCTCTTTTAACCTGTAATTACCGTTATTTTTTTTATAACGATACCAATTACCGTTATGTTACCGAAAAAAAAAGTAACGATATTAATAACGAAACCCATCAGTCAGTTAACGTTATCTAACTACCCAGTATTAGTACCGGTAAAAGTTACTATTCTTTTACCGGTAATTTTTACGCCTATCTCTTTCTAACAATGACGGCCGAGGGACAAGCATCTTTCGGTGTTAACGTTTAAGGGTCGACTATAGCTACCTTTGTTTTCTGTCAAAATGCAGTTGTGTATGTTGATATCGGAATCATTGATACGACATTACGCCCATATCTAGTCTATCCACTAGCAACTGCTAACTCTAACACTTAAACGAAGGACATTCATTCGGAGTAGTAATATTTTTGACAGAATTAAAAAGGTATCTATAGCTGACACAGAATAAATACGACAAAGTACGTTAGAGAGTAAAAAAATCTTTTAAAATCAACTCGAGTTAAACTAACCACCGTCTATCTTTTCTTTGGTGAACAATCACAGACAAATAACTATGGCGATTTTTGCTTAAGCTACGTTTTAGGATAAAAAAAGTGATATGTGAAAAAAAATAAGATTTAAACTTTATTTGAAAACATTAATTAAAATGATCACTAAAATATATTTTAATTTTTTATTAGCACTAGTTAAACACTAACTAATCAAAAACAGTACTGTTTTTACACTAAAGGATTTATATTTTAAAATTCTAATTGTCTAATTATAATCATACGCCATGATTATTAGTATGAGTATTTGAATTCAAAATTGCACCCAAAATCACGGTCCATATTTTTTAGGAAATGTTGTTTATTTTTTCAAAGTATTTTTTTTAAGGTAAATTTAATCATGGTCTGGCAGTTTGAGTATTTTATGCGGCCTACCCAAATATCCTATCTTTTGTATTGTTCGTCGAAACGTTGAGCTCCTTAGTTCTGAGTTGAGCTGCATAATGATTGACAAATGCGTGCACTGACTGGACAGGTCCACTCAAATCTGTGTGGATCTGTCCTCAAAAGACCATTTCAGGCACCAGTCTACATGATCCTCATATGATCTGACGAAGATTATTTTCGGATTGTTATATACACTTTGACATTGATGGACAATTTATGTATACTATGGACAATTTATGTTATAAATACATGAAAATTTACTTTGTGAAGCATTATAATATTTAAATTATTGGGAATAATAAATAATAAAAAAGTTTATTTAAATAAAAAGGGACACATTTATAATAACAATTAAAAAGAGCAAAGTTGCTAATTTGCCTGAACTAGGTTAAACCTGTGTTTCAAGCTAGAGAATGTAAAGATAATGTGAATATGTTGTTTATTTATTCAAAGTATTTAAAAATTAGTTAAATTTAATCAGGGTCTGGCAGTTTGAGTAATTTATGCGGCCTACCCAAATGTCTTTTCTTTGGTAATGTTCGTCGAATCGTTGAGCTCCTTAAGTTCTGTGTTGAGCTGCATGACTACCAACAAATGCGTGCACTGACTGGACAGGTCCACTCATTCTGTGTGGTTATTTCCTCTAAAGACCGTTTCAGACACCAATGTACGGTCTTCACATGATCTGACCAAGATTATGTCTGGACTTTAAAAGAGACTGTGACCTCTGAGTTTGTTTCGGCCTTTCTACTCAGAGTAGTCAGATAGGAAACGCCGATCTCATCTAGGTTTTAAAATACGATTGACGTCTAAAAGTGTAACCTACTTACAGAAATAAAATAATTGATAATTTATCATTCACATTAAAATAGAAACTTATTTTTTTGGTTTCCCGGTAATCAAACATTTTTGTTAGTAGAATGAGGTAACGGTTTTATTTTAAAAGTATCTATTTCGTCTATGTATTTATTAAAGTAAAACTATTGTTTTCTCTGACCAAGCGGACTGATAAATCATCATCATGCTTTTCTAAATATTTGTTGTTTATGAAATCTTTTCTAATTGTGCTTTTTTGTTCCCGGACCTGGGTGCCACTGCCAATTCACCAGAGCTTTCTTTTTGTAGCTCTTATTGAGCCACAAAACGTATTATTAGAATTATTCCAGGCCACTCAGAAGTATTGCAAAAAATGTTTTTATGTATGACAGACTGGCCAGTTATAGTCTATTTCAAAATTTCCCTCCACATTGTTTGCGAGTTAATTTAAAATATCTTGTCTAATTAAAAAATGGATCTGCGCCGATAACATTTTCGCGCTATGATTTTTTACGATTTCAAGTGTTGCCTGAAACAGGAAGAATCGTAAGATATACTTCAAATGACATTCATGGATGAAGGCCCTTCTAAGGCAACCGTGTATCGTTGGTATAACGAATTCAAGCGGCTAACTTTGGGGGATGAAGAAAGAAGTGGTCGCCTTTTTACGGCTGTTACAGAACAAAACGTGCTAGCAGTGAAAATTTTAATTCAAGACAATAGGCAAGTAACGTATTAAGAGATTCAGCACATACGGCAGGTTCGATCGGGAAGCCTTCACGAAATACAACACGTGCGTCTTCGCGTGAGGAGGATAGTTTGACGCTGGTTGCCGCACAACCACACCGATGCTCAGAAGCAGGCCCGGGCGGAATGGTGCCGTGATATGATAAACAAATTTGCAGCAGGCTCGTCTCGGCGTGTTTACGAAATTATTACAGGTCAGCGGTTTGGGTGTTGCGTCAAAGTGAAGCGATCTAGAAGCGCGGGGTAACATTTTGATTGCGAGCTTTTTTAAGGTGACTGGCTACTTGGCGTCAATTCCTTTACGGAACCAAAGAAGCATCAACGCTGAATGCTTGGCAGAAGTTTCCTCTGTTGTGCGCAGCAAGCGACCAAACAGAGCTCCGCGGGCTACTGCTCCACCATGAAACACGCCTTCGCACACCGCACTCAAAACGATGGACTTTTTGGACAGCACGCTAGTCAAACTCCTAGTTCACCCTCCTTACAGTCCTGACCTAGCACCGTAGGACTTCGTTTTATTTACGAAAATAAAACGTCCGCTCAAAGGGATATACAATTTTCATCTCCGGAAGATGCGGTGTCAGCGTTCGAATAGGCTGTAAACGAGGTGTCTACTTCGGACTGCAAAAAGTGGTTTGAAAACTGGTTCAGACGCATGAAACTTTGTAAAGAGGCTAGTGGAGAGTACTTTGAAAAGATTTAAAAAAAAAAACTTAAAGAACCCCATAGTCCCACGTATTTGTAAGTTTCGTTTGTTTTTAGTAAGTTTTGGTAAACTGTTGTGAAGTCAAATCAAGTTATTATATGTATTAATTCGCTGAACTGTGGGAAGTGTGGAATTAACTCTGGAATCTAGAAATACAGCATTAACAAAACAGTAATTCTGAAACAGTACATCCTCCCTTTCTGTCATATATTTAGCAACAAGGTGGCTCAGATTAAAGTTAATGTTATTTAAATTTATTTTTCACAACAACCATTGCAAGTAAACATCACGTTTGATGTTTTATTGCACAATGTGCAAGTAAATGTTAAATGATTTTATTTCTGTAAGTAGGTTTGTACAAACACTTACACATCAATACTATTTTAAAAGCTAGATGAGATCGGCGTTTCCTGTCTGACTACTCTGAGAAGAGAGGCCGAAACAAACTCAAAGGTCACAGTCTCTTTCAAAGTCCAGACATAATCTTGGTCAGATCATGTAGATTGGTGTCTGAAATGGTATTTTGCGAAAAGAATCAAGCAGATCGAGTGGACCTGTCCAGTCAGTGCACGCATTTGTCAGTCATCATGCGGGTCAACTTAGAACAAAGGAGCTCAACGTTTCGACGAAAATTACCAAAGAAAGTACATTTAGGTAAGCCGCCTGAGTTACTTAAACTGCCAGACTATGACTAAAACTAACAGAGAAAAAAAGACGTAAATGTATTTAAAAAAACACATTGTCTTCACATTCACAATAATTATAATAACATTACAAAGTGAGCTTTCATATCATTGTATATGTTTAGTCATCAATGTCAATGTGTATATAATAAATAATCTCGGTCAGATAATTTGAGGACCATGTTGACTGGTGTATGAAATGGTATTTTGAAGAAAGTACCAAACAGATCGAGTGGACCTGTCCAGTCAGTGCACGCATTTGTCAATTATCGTGCAGCTCAACTCAGAACTAAAGGAGCGCAACGATTTGTCGAACAATACAAAAGAAAGGACATTTGGGTAGGCCTTATGAAGTAATAAAACTGCCAGACCATCAGTAAAAGTAACTGAAAATAAAAAAACGATGACCCATACAGTCCTCACATTCGCAAAATTAAAATAATATAATACATTAAACAGTAAATACTCATGTTATTGTTTATGTCAAAATATGTAAAGGTATAGAAAAGAATACTGTATATTAGTTGATTCATTGTTTTCTTTGAAAACCTTGAGATATCGGTACACTTTGTTGCACTTCTTTCGGCCCATAATAATATTTTTACTAAAGCAGTTGCATTAGGAAAAATATGATTAGTTGAAAATAACAGGCAATAGACGTATCGGCGTACGCGATGATTGTGTGCCGTATGATTATGAAATGAAACACGCGGGAGCGCGTGACGTCTCGTATTCGTATCTTTCCGATCGTCGCAAGCGTAACAATAACGATAAATGCTAGTGGTTGCCGCTCTGCTTACAATACAAGAACCGAACGCATAGCACGCGGCGTCCGTTTCGGTTTGGCAACGTCGCATCAGATCTTGCTAGATTTTAGCGAAATAACGCTATTAGTAACGCTATTTTGATACCGTTAAATCCCATGACTTAACGTTATTTGTAACGTCCCTGATCGCACGGAACGCGCGCGCGCAAGCAGCTGTGCGGGGTCAAGCGACTCACAGCTGATTGCGCGCGCGAATGAGAAAAATTCATGTCAAAAGTGGATTGATTAATTTTGTTTGTAAATAAGGATTATTCAGTACATAAAATCACAGCTGATGATGTACTATTCTTGTTACGTTATTTACTCAATTATCTAATTTTATTAACCAAAAAAAAGGTAGGTAATTCAAAAAAATCGTTTCTGTGGGAAAGTTGTTTGACTATGATGAGTACAATCATGTGTTTAAGTATCGGTCACTAATTACCTATATAATAAATGAGAATAAGTTAAGAAGTTACAAAAAAGTTAATTAAATGTCGAAGGATACTTACCACGTCCTTCATCTTATCAGCAGAACCATCCCCATCATCACCATCACCATATAAACCACCTCCTCTAGCTGCTAGAAAAACATCTGTGAACAAACACGTTACTCCTTAATAGAAGTAGTGTTTTGATGAGTTTTTTATTTAGCGCAGAGGCAAATACTTACTTTAACTTCTTTTGACATCAGTACCTTAAGGCTTAGGAGCTGATGCAGCGGTGGTGTTACTTTGAGGGGTTTGATCACCAGGGGTGATACTAGGTGCCCCGTTGGGCGTGGTAGCAGGAGTGAAGGCAGTCCTGGAGCTTGACAGAGACGCAGTGGAAAGCGTCTTGGGCGTGGCGATGAGCGATGCCGGCGTGGGCAAGCCAGGCGCGGGCGCAGGCCTGTCCTCAACTGGCTTCCCTTCCTCGCTGTAGAACCTTTCCACTTCTTCTCGTAACAAAATGAAACGATTTCAGTAACGTACCTACCTTAAGTCTTGCATGAAATTGGTGAGCTTCCGAGAAAATTGGGTTAAGAAAATAAATACGAGTTATTTGAATTTGTAAACAATTGTTCAATATCGTTTGAGAGTTTCGTTAAATCACCATTTTTCTCGGAACTATTGAAACTTCATAATTTATTTGTAAAAGATCAAACAAGTCAATGAACGATTGTCACAATTTCAAACGGCACGGCTTACCTTTCTACGTTGTGTTAAATATCGCGAGCTCCAAATAAAATGTTGACAATAATTCCTCACAACGTCATCTATCTAACTGCTGTACTTACCTTCGTCTTCATCAAAGTCCATCATAAGCATTCTGTCATCGGATTCAGTTAAAATTTCGTCAATCCAAACCGCAATCTGTCCACAAGAAAATTACACTTGTTAATTTGAAAAAATCGCTAAATTCACGAAATAAATTCTATTGTATTGCTTCTTTATCAAATGTGTACCTTATCCGACATCTCCATCATGAACTGTGCTTTGGGATTTGTACATCGCCTTGACGGTGTTCTCATGTGCATATAACCACACATATCGTGCAAGATAATATCAGATAATCTTAGCATTCTATGAAACAAAAATAAACACAAAAATCAGTATCTATCACAACAAAAAATGTCAATGCACAATCTTATAAATGTCGCCGCAAGAGCATCTACCTGTTAAGATTATTAATAAATTTTATTCGTAATGAACTAATTATTCAATTTATAATAATCTTGATAATTACGCCATCCGCGAGATATTCTTACAATCAGTACAACGTGTTAAATTATCGACTGCTGAATATTATAAAAGAGATCGGCTCATCGGCGCCATTTATTGGCTTCTCTGTGAATTAGAAACACCTAGTATTGTTTTAAGATTACTTAAAAAATGTATTCTGATGTTCTCGTTAAAATTTAAAGGGAAAATTTATTGAATGACTTTTGAGCTTCAGTCAAATGAAAAATTCCACATTTGACATAGTAAGTTCTGTTTATGATCAAGCGTTATCCCATAATGTAGAAAATTGGCGCCGATGACGTTTTAATGGTCAATGCTTCAATGTTATAATTAGATAACTAAATTAGTTTCAATAATAATTCACTATCCATTAAGCAACTTGATATATTGAATAACTTGACAGCACACACATTTATTAACGAAAACCTGTTGTTTGATAAAATTCCTTGAACTACCGGAAATGCAATAGAATAGAATGTTAAACTTTTATTCCAGACACGAGTCCATAGAGTTAGTAACAATTTAACTTAACTTCTAGTGTTAGTAGGTTACAGACACAACTTAACAAAATACAATTAAAAGTCAGCGTGAAACTGCATCAATCTACGCAACATCGGGGAATCCCACCGATCTGCGAATACACTGAGAATACTATTGGTGCTGCAGCAGCGAACACGCGTCATCAGGGATGCGTATCTATTCCGAATAATCGCGGCAAAACCATTAATATTGTTATCCGCAAACAACCCTGACGCACTACAACGCCACGGCAGCCTCAGCAGTACTCTCAGTGCATTATTATATTGAACGCGTAGGTCGCTGTACGCCCGCTGAGTGAAGTGACCCACAAGCTGCACGTGTAGAAGGACTGACAGTAAGCTTTGAAAAGCGTTACTTTAACTGGCTTCGTACATCGTGCAAACCTGCGAGCCAGCATGTTACAACGGACAGCCAGCGCAGATATTTAAATTTGTCCACTCTTCGCAGTGGTTCCCCACAAAGTGCGACACGTGGAATACACGAGTATGTCACACTGCCTGCCTTAAAAACCACTAACTCGCTTTTTGTGACGTTATATTTGAACCCATGACTCAACGCATAATATTCGCATATAGCGATCAGTCGCCTCAGAGCACCGATCGATGGGCTCAGCAACACCATATCGTCAGAATAACTAATATTGTTAGTGCACACCCCGTCAATATGACATCCGACATTGGTGCTGCTGAGCTCAAGGATCAGCTGGTTCATGTATAGGTTGAAGAGCCGCGGTGAGCTGAGCCCCCCCTGCCTCACCCCACACTCCAGCCGATACACGTCCGAATGCGAGTCAACCCACTTCACGCTATTGCTTTGACTACTATACCAGTACTTAAATATTGACACTATTTTAGATGGTAACGTAGTTCCACATTCTAGTTTACGCCACAAAACATCGTAACACACCAGATCGAATGCCCTTGACAGATCCAGAAAACAAGCAAAAATGGGAGTCTTCCTGTCTGTGTAGTATTGAACAGTCTGCTTGAGGCACAAGATTGCACTCTCAGTTGACAGCCCAGGCTTAAAACCGAACTGGGCATCATGTAGTTCGAGGTGTTTAGCCAATTGCTTATCAAGAAGACTTTCCAAAACGTTCGCTATGACAGTTGCCAGAGAAATGGGTCTGTAATTGGAAATGTCAGAGACATCCCCTGTTTTATTTTTAACAATAGGTACAACCAAGTGTCCCCCCACATACTTTAGGTGCTCGATGCTGAGACCATCATGACCTGGAGATTTACCCCTCTCCATTTTCCTTATTATGGCTGAAACATCGTGTGCCGTAAAAACAATAGAAATGTTCGTCACGCTCGCAGGGGGACTCAAATTCGAATTCAAACTATTTGTTGACTTCCAAAATGATCCAAATTTCTTTTTAGTGTGATGTTTAACTAAAATATCCATTTTTATCTGCTGTTTGTTATCTTGACAATATTTCAAATTCCTTCCATTCCGTCCTTACGACTGGAAAGTGGTAAATCGATGTCGGTTACCGGCCGCGGTTCGATGTGAAGTAGGAGGCCAAACGGGCCGCTATCACAATTTATCATCCTCCTCTTTTTTATTTAATTTACGTACTCGATTTTTCCAAATTCCCTTTTTTGTTCGATTTCCTCTAATTGAACATTTGTCACATAATCGCCCTTTACGTTCAATTTCTTTCCGTAGAACCAGTATATCCTTTAATAATTTTGTGACGTCGACGTAATCAAAACACACTGGTGGTAGCTTGTGAAGTTCGCACGCCACAAACACTGGTAAGTAATTGTTCAGGGTATATTATTTTAAACACAGTTATCATATCTTCCAGGCCTTTTTGTTTCTTGTTCTTGCGTCTTGACACCAGTTTTCTTGTTGTTTTCGTGGATATGAACAACAACTTCTTAGCCTCATCTATTTCCTCAACAGAAAATGCAGTTTCACATATTTTTATCAAGCTTTCATTATCGACTACATGATGCCGATCTCTTATGAAAGCAAGGACTTCCGATATCACTAGGTTACAACTCGTACACTTTAGTTTATTTACGGACATTCCCGTAAGACAAAATCGGCGACCGCTAATAACAGCGCGCGCGCGATGACGAATTATTAAAGCAGTAATCATTATTGAGTTGTAAAAAGTAATGACGTTACTAATTAAACTTTCATTTGTAAACGCCTTTGCTATTTGTGAATATGATTATTGTTTAACTGATAAGCATTGTAGCATTGTTAGTAATAATTAATTAATATAAGTAGGTATTATGATTCTGTGCTCGTACGCAGTGTTTCACGTTTATGATGGCTTATGGTATCGTGATGAAAATTGTGTAAAAAGGAATGACATTGTAATTGCTGAAAAAAGAAACTAAAATGTGTTCCTTGTCTTTCTTGCCCGTTCTTCTCCATAAGGAACCTACCTCGCCTTGGAAAGCTTCACTTACTAACTCAAACTGAACGACTCCTTGTTCAAACATAATTCAAAAGTGCCTGTATATGTTTTGAGTTAACAGTTGTGTGTTTGAAAACCAAGTACCTATCTACCATCAACAAAGAATAGGGATGATGACCACTTTATTTTTCCTAATAGTGCAAACAATATTATAAAAAGTTAAAAACCTTTGAAAAAAAGTGTTAGACAAGGACAGCACTATCGTAGAAGTGGCGTCAAAACTATGTAACTTCAACTAGCACCATACATTGTCCGTACCGCGCGACAAGGACGGGAATAAACCCCTCCAAAAATGTTTAAAGCGTGTAGCTTCTTCATATTTACATAGTTTTAACAGGTTTTTTTTGATTATCCCATTTTTCCTATGCCTTCTTTGAAATGACTTTATTTTTTTCGAACATTTTGATTATTAGTGATCATCCCTAGTACATCGGAGGCTGGTCAGAGACGGCGCTGGCTGGCTGGTTCGTGACATATATAATTAGCAAGCACTTTGAGAGCAATCCCCGAACGAATTCAGTTAAAATCTAGGTTCTTTGAACTATTTGCCTCTCCTAATAATTTAACTGAAAAAGCATAAACATGAATGCGTCGCGCGCGCTTTCGTAGCATGAGCTACGCCGTAGCCAAGCGTAGCGCTACACATTTATCATGGAACTTGAGATGGTTTAGGATTAGTTTCTTATTGTTTATAGGGAGATATACAGGGTAGAAGAGACATCGATGCACAACCGTTTACCAAGGACTCAGTACGTGATTCTGAACCCCCTGGGATACCTACGCGGTCAAAATGTATGGCAGAGATTTTTTTTATAAAACCGACAAAAAAATTCAACGCACCCCTGCGTTCAATTTTTTTAGGTTCAGAATCATGTACTGAGTCCATGGTAACCGGTTGTGCGGCGATGTGCCTTCCACCCTGTATTAACAGATTTCTGCTTATAATTTAGATTTTTTTCCCATAATTTTCCGATTAACGGTTCTAAAGATATTGTTTTTTTTTTGTCATAAAATAGAAATAATCATATTTTGAAATTAGGATTGACGCTTTTATATGTAAATATAACTTTAAAGTCGACGAGAATAGCTTGTGCTACTAGTTGAACAAAGTGGGCCCAGAGGGATTGATAAAACATGGGTGTTTAGATACGTAAAATACCTTCCAACAAATCGTGTGAATCAGATTGAAACTTACCCGTCAGCGAGCGCGTAGCGTCCAGGCCTAGATAAACGTTGTTGGATGCCCCTAGCAAAAGCGACAGTAGCATTTCGTGCCCACGCAAACTTTTTTTCTCCGCATATATCAAGTATGTCCTTCTTAATTGCACGAATGCCAGCAGTTCTATAAGAGATTAGGGTTGTAAAAAAAAAAGTGAAAATATTTTTAATGAGGTAGGTGTGATTATGATCCTACTGAGTCATAAACATGCGAACACTTAATGGGTTTGTTAAAAGAAAACACCGGCCAAGTGCGTGTCGGACCCGGCACAGTGAAGGATTCCGGTTCAGGTTCCGTAATTGATTTTATAGATTTAAATCGAATGACAGTGTGTCATTCAGATAGACGGACATGACGAAATTATAAAGTTTTGTTGTGTGACATTTGATTTGATGATTACTTACGCAGCAGTTTTCTTTTTAGTCTTTTTCAAGTTAACAAAATATGCATAGGCCTGATCTGGCTTGAATGGTTCATCTGCATCTAACATGGATCTCAAACGAGATATCTAAACAGACAAGAAAAAGAGATAAAATTATTAATATAGTCAAATTCTCTTTCGTTATTCTTTGGCTGAATTTGAATATTTCACGAGTGTAGCACAAACCGCTATGAAACCAATAATGGTTTGTCTATAGCTTCCCTGCCCTATCAAGCCATGAATCAATAGCTTAAGACATTGCTTAACTGTTGGGACTGTTTCGCAGGTAGCGTTTCTTTTTCTTATCTTTAAACATTTATCACTAACCGTATCCGGAGGCAGGTTCCGTGCGTTTTCCCGCCACAAGTATATGATGGTGCGGCGACGTGGCTTGGAAATGCGCTCGAGTCGGTCGGTCAAGATGGCGCCATGCCTGCGCAGGCAACGCGCATGCGCCCGCATGGCTGGGAACGACATCTTTACATCAGTCGCTTTGGGGCTCCTGGATTAAACACCTCATTGAGAAGCAAGTTACCATCCACAAGTTTATGGCGGGTGATGTGCAGGGCAGGTCAACAGTTTGGGCATAGGGTAGGAAATCGCATAACACTATTCACTGTTCATTTACTACACAGGGTCATAGGAAACCATGAATTATATATATATAGCATGATTCTAGACAGGGTTAAGTTTTTAGACGGTGATTTAGATGTTGTTTCATAGAAAAGTACAATACCTACGCGGTCAAACTGTATGGAATAGCATTTTTACATAACCAACGAAAAATTCCAACGCAGGGAAGTTCAGCATCATGTAGAGGAATGTGGTCTAAGATGGCGCCTAGAATCAGTTCTATTTTTAATGTAAATTTTGACGTTCAAAAGTGCCTTTTTATGGGCCTATTTGAAATAAATGCTTTGACTTTGATGGCATAAGCGGCTGAGATGGAACAGTAGCAATATTTTTGCCATTTGTAGGTAGTCCAGTGGCGCTCCTACATGCACCCGTGCGCGAAATCAACCAGGGCGATCACTACGTGGGTTTTGGAAGAACTGTGCTCGATATATTTTATTTTTAAAGAAGACAAACCATAATAACAGGTTTTGTACATTAGCATTGGTTAAATGTCCAGGTTTTTTTTTTGAGTAGAGTGTGAGAAACATGATGTTATAAGCAAAGTAATGCAGCTTGTCATTTAAAATAAAATTTATTTTTTAGGTTATGTAGGTACTTAGCGGATGAGATGGTTCCAGGGAATGGTGGCTTCAATGTCAAGTCTATGTCAGTATATGTCTATCGCCAGTGATGCCACGCAGAATGTTACATGTGTACATGGGTACATGTGTACATAGGTTACATTGGTTACCGAAAACGGCAAAACATGTAATCTGCGATGATGGCTAGTAAAATATAGCGCCTACAGTGTAGTGTTTGGGTGAGATGGTTTTTAAAACATTTTATATTTAATTATTGTCCCAGGGAAAAAAACAAAACGTTTTTGTTGATGGTTTTTATGATGATGAAAAACCACTTTTTATGACGCTGATAAGAGGTAAAGCGCAGTCACTGACGGACTGCATAGAAAAGAAAGAGAAGCGCGATGACAACGCTTGTAATTTTTTGCAAAATATGAAGCAATTATCTATTTACTCAAAAATTATATCAGTACTAAAAAAAAAACCACCAACAACTAACGTTATTAACTTTACCAACGTACGTTGATAAGTGATACAGACAGTTCAATCCATGAGGTTAGATTACCATTTTTTCTCAGAAATATGTTCAAGGTTCACATAATTTATATTCCGCTACCACAAACTTGTATAGGTTTTGCAATAATTATTTTAGGACAATCTTACTTAGAACATTTGCCTCTATCAGCGCCTTAATACCAATTTGTTTTGTATTTCAATTAGGTTACAATTTTCCTAAAAATCAAACATTTCACAATGTATGCCATCTCAGACCACCTTCCTCTACTAAACTACTCTCGGCAATCATTCCAATCTAAACCTTACCTCACCGAGATAAGAGTTACATTGCAATGACTTACTAATGCTTGAACGTCGATCGTGAATAGGCTACTTTAAGCAAGGTAGTTTGCCTTACTTGGGTTTGGCTGGCTTAGGAAGAGGGCGTAAGGATTTTCGCGGCTTGGACTTGTGCTGCAGCCGCAGTCCACGCCCCGCGATAATGGCCTCAGCAACCGATGGTGGCGCTGGCTCGGTGGCGTACGGCGGGTACGGCGGGAACGTTGACATCTGTGCTTCGTTCTCCACTGTTTAATAATAATAAACTTAATTTAATCAGAATTCAATAAGGTCAATAGTGTATTTATCAAAATAACTTAGAAAAAAAATGTAAGTAGTGTAGTGGAGGATATTTTCAAACCATCATAGCTACCTGCCTGCCTGAATAATGTAATAGGGCTCAAATTCTCAGGATAAGTAGTAACCAGACTTATAAAACACACTTTCATTTTTCTAGCTTTTATATTTTGGATTTTATTAATATCTAAAATACGTCGACTTTGTCACTTACTGCATGACTGACCCATCCACTCATCAAAGCACACAAACAACAAAACAATTTAAGAAATCTAACTTTGACCCATCAACCCCCATAAATGGGGGCAGGTCTGTCTATAAAATAAAACCTCTTGGGTACTTCCCGAAGTCCTAGAAACCTGAAATTGGTGTGAGGCTAGGATTTGGAAACAACTATTTTTTAATCTAACTCCTTTATAGAGAGGTGCAAGTCTGTATTTCTTACGGATAATAGGTGAGTATAATATCACATTTATATAAAGTAGGTTGGCGAGACTTACATAACGCTTTCACTGTTAAAAAATTATCAAAATCTAATGGAGAGCCAAGATCCTTTATTTAGAAAGGCCTAACTCTACCAAATCTTACATCTTGGTCAAAATGTATGGATTGGCCGTTCCTTTGAATTCTATTTCTTACCACAAGCAGTCCATATGAGTGTTTGCGCATTGGCCGCAAAACGGCCAAGCTGTACATTTTGACCAAGATGTAATATTTGTAAAGTTAGGCCTTGTAAATATTGTTCATGTGCATCTTCAATTCTACACACACATGACATCATTAAGGTCGAACATGATTTAACGAAAACATCGAATATATATAGTAATCTTGGAATAACTTTTAATTATTTGTTGGTCAGCAGTGATCAGCAACCCTATTTCTCGAAATTGTTTTTCAACTAAAATTAACATTGATAAAAATATATCCAATGCCCATTGCTGCAATAGGATCTAAAAACGAATAGCAACAACTTTAAGGGACAGAGAAATCTGAGGTGATGTTGTGAATTTTCCATTGATAATTATATATTACAAGAGAATGTTGCTGTCATACCTTCGGCTTCAGTATCCGCCACCACAGACAGGCCTTCGGACGCAGGTACCTCCCTGGTAGCCAACTCTGACGGTGTGCCCGACATCTTGTATTGCTAAGTTTGTATCGTGTTCTAGAAACAGTCCTTGTTATAATGAAAAATATTAATGAAATTGAAAGTTTATTAGCAGGTTCTTTCGATTTGTCTGCATTTTTATGAATGACATTTATTTTAAATGTCTGATGTGACTATTCTTTCAGCTAAGTTATTTTCAGCCAGTATTATTTTCCTAATTTTACCTCACGATTTCTTCGAGTTCCACCATAAACAACATTTTTTTTTTTGTGTTATTATTATGGTGTTCACTGGTATTTACTTCGTTTTTGTTTAGTGAAGCTCGGTAGAAGTTATGATTATTTTAAGGTCTGAATGTCTTATTGGAGGACGAGATCACTAAATTCCATTGCCAAAATATTTGTCTAGGTACCTAATGTTCTAAATCTTACTGATGTTAGATACATAAACATAACTTTGCCTTATGTAATAATAGCCAACTCCAACTTACTTGTGCAATGTTAAAACGGAGCTACGGCGCAGCAACTAGGCTTTGAACATGTTGACTATCGAAAAAATAAGTCCTCGTCATAAGTTTGTAGTACGAAGGTCATAAATATGACCCCATCATTATTATTACTTTTCAAATAAATTACATAGGTATTACATGATTATCTATGAAATAATCGTTTGCAATAAAATAATTCAAAGAACACTGTTGAATGAATAGTGCGTGGTGTGTTGTGGTGACCTAAAGTTGCGTTTCTTAATCAAGGAAGAAACGAAGCAACTTTTTTTATTTCTATCTTATCTTTTATTAGTGATCGATGCTATCTTAGCAACGTTTTCCAAGCAGCCCAATTGTAGGAAAGTGCCACTTCTTCACACTAGTGATTTTTTTTTACTCCGTCGACAGTCCGACGTAAAGTGTTTTTATTATTTGAGAAAAGTTACAATAAAACGGATACTTCATTATAAGCGCTATTAATTCATCTAGATGTAGATTTTGATCAATAAATTAATATTCAATACATTTTTTTCCTATCAAAATGCATACTCGTAGTAAAACGTGAAAATCATCTTACACACGTGTATCATACACGTGTGTAAGATGATTTTCAACTGTTTTCGACTTATTCACTCGTCGTAAATCACCTACTATGCGCACTAGTATAATAAATAACTACATATTATGAAAGAAAGTTGGTGTGTTTTCCTAGAAAACGTTTTTGACACCGTAAACTCTAACACTGCTGCCCAAAAATTTTAACGGCTACGTTTGCTTTATCCGTACATAGCCAGGCGAAAAGTGTTAATAATTACAAGAGTGAGCTCACAAATGATTAAATAGCGTTTCCATAACAATGAAGTCAAGTCACTGCGTCATTTTGTATCAGGTGTATTACTTTATACGAAACAGAAACGCGACTATCTTTGGACGCGGTAGCCGCTGTCATTTCTAGGAAACCACGCAGCATATAATCTTTTCTAACACTTCTTTTCCTTAAATATTTATTTTAATAGGTAGAGCCGAAACGAAACCAAAATAAATAAGTATTTTCCCTCGTCTGTTTTTGCAAGCCTTTCGTTTTATGTTTCCTGTCGTTGAAATAAGTCATGGGAGATTTACAAGAAATAAATAAATGATAAGAGTGTGTGTGTAGTGATTGAGTATGTAAATTAGGGGAGCCTGTTTACAAGAGATGGAAAGATTGATCAAGATGTGGAAAGGACTGTGGGAAAAAGTGAATAGTGCTTTGTTAGAATAATAACGCAAAGAAGGTTAGTCTCATAAACGCTCCCTACATAAAAATACTAAACCTAAGTATCTATGTGTTAGTGAGTGGCACGTAGTTACGGCCGATACTCGCGCGCAGACTTAAAAAAATATTGTTGCTAGGAATTAATATTTTCCCTAAAATCTGGCAAACATGCAATGTATTTGGGCATAGATTGCATATAAAAAGAAATTGTTACGTAGGTTAGTACGTAACGCATATTGTGAATGTATTTTTAAATGTTAATATTAAATACAGTCACAAATACTTACCGTGATACAAAGGAAAAGAAGTTTTAATTGTTGTTTTTAACGAAACTCGTAACTATAGCTAAAATATTTAATATTATGAGAGTGTATGTGAAAATAAAGACACTGACAGCTCTTGAACGCGTTTTAGATGTGCTGATCGCGTTCAGTTTCTTTGATGAAAATCGCGTATCAATTTAAACTAGTTTAAGTGGATACGTGACAAACATTGCTCAATTATAATAACTTTTTAATTTACAATATCTTCGTTATTTCATCCCATAATAATTTGCTCAAGCACATTATTCTAAACGGATACAACAGAATCATATTATTCACGCTCTTATTAATTACTAATTGATGATTTACTAAGTTACATACTTACTCAGTTTAACAAATGCCCGAGTCATTTAAATCAAATGTACGTGGGACACTAAGAAATTTTAGCGAAAATAAAATAAACGTTCTAGTAAATATTTTTAATTAGATCTTTTCTCCACTAGCATGTATAAAAAATCTCATGATCTGAACCAGTTTTCGAAAAACTTTTTCCAGTCCGTCGTCGACACCTCGTTTACAGCCTGCTCTAACGCTGTCAGCGCATCTTCCGGCAACGACAATTGTGGCTGTCAGGAGGGTGACCCAGGAGTTTGACCGGCGTGCTGTCCAGGAAGTTCCTCATTTTGAGCACGGTGTGCGAAGGCGCGTTGTCATGTTGGAGCAGTAGCCCGCGAAGCCCTGTGTTTGGTCGCTCGTTGCTCACAACAGAGAAAACTTCTGCCAAGCATTTGTTAGTATACCATTCAGCGTTGATGCTTTTTTGGTTCCGTAAAAAATAGGGATGATGACTCATATTAAAAATGTGCGAAAAACTAATGTAATTTCAAAGGCATAAAAAAATTAGATAATCGAAAAAAACAGTTAAATCGATGTTAATATGAAAAAGCTGTACGCTTTAAAAGTTTTTGGAGGGTATTATTGCCGTCCTTGTCGCGCGGTACGGACAATGTATGACGCTATTGTATGAAGTTACATAGTCGTGACGTCATTTCTACGTTAGTGCTGTCCTTGTCTAACACTTATTATAAAACGTTCATAACTTGGCAATTTTTAAAGCTTTTACACTTTTTCTAATATTGTTTGCGCTATTTGGAAACAAATATTTTTTTGAGTAAAACATAAAAAAATTGTCATCATACCTATTGACACCAAGTAGCCAGTCAAATTGAAAGAGAAAGAGTCAAATAGAAAATGCTCGCGATCAAAATCTTCCCCCCCCCCCCCCCCGCTTCTAGATCGCTTCACTTTGGTAGGCGTTGATTCGCTTTGAAACACAAGACTATAAAAGACGATAAATCCAAGACTCATCACCTGTAATGACGTCACTTTTACGTAGCGCAATAATATTGGCGACGCTTCAATATTTATATTTCACTGCATTTTGAAAATTATAACCACAATACCGCTAATTAACAGATTTACATTCGTCACTAACCATCAACATTCAAAGTCAAAGTCAAAGCATTTATTTCAAATAGGCCCATAAAAAGGCACTTTTGAACGTCAAAATTTACATTAAAAATAGAACTGATTCTAGGCGCCACTTCCAAAAAGTAGTTTCGTATGGAGAAGAAGTGGCAAGAAACTCCACCGTTACTCTTTTAAATTGTTTTACAATATTTTGTATACATTAATTATATTTCTATATGTGAAGACGATGCACCAAGAATAAAAATACTATACCACTATTGGTACAAAAAAATTAAAAATAAAGCAAAGGCATATAAATTAATCACGTGATAGGTACATTGTGCTCACATATTTACAAACAATTGTAAAAAATATATGATTTTCCTAAATTCAATTAGGTGAATAGTCGTAATGAATTGCATATACCTCACAGAAATCAAAATAATTTACTCAGTTTTCTGTGGTCTACCTACAAACTTTTATTGTCTAAGTAAACAAGATTAACGAGACAAGTATCGAATGATTATCGGATCACTTCAAGTATTATTATTTAAACAAAAAAAAAACATAATTATAAGGTATTATTAATTACATCAGAAACTATAAATTTATAATATTTGAATATAACATCAAGCTTAATCCGCAGTCGTAGGCGAGATTCGAACTCAGGGCTTGCCATAATCGCTCCTACCCAAGCGCGGTAACGACTAAGCTGGCATGCCTTAAGTTAAGTTAGTTTAAATATTAATACTATCAATTACAGACAAAGTGAGTGTGTTTGCGTGTCTATAGTATAGAAACAACTTATAGAAAGAGGGATTCCCATTACCCCTACTGTGAAAGATCTCGGTTTGCATCTTCACTCGACACTAAGCTGGCAACGCCAGGTCTCTAGTGTTAGCTAAAGGGTCAACGGTACTCTGTGATCCCTGTATCGTCTGAGAAACTTTTTCCCGAACGAAAACTTTTTAAGACGAAAACCATGCTTGTGCAGACTTTGATTTTCCCTATCATCGATTATGGTGACGTGTGTTAATTTGACTTGAATGCGGTTTTTTTGGATAAGCTGGACAGATTGCTCAACAATTGTATCCGGTTCATATTCAACCTCAGAAAATATGACCATGTGTAGAGCTATAGGTCTGAGCTCAAATGGATGTGCATTCGCCAAAGAAGAAGTTTGCGCACTTTGACCATAGTTTTCTCCCTTCCCAACTCTCCCACTCCTCCTTCTTATCTTATGTCTCACTTCCAGTATCTATGTACTGCTCAAGCTAAGACACTGCATTCTTCCAACAATCTTCTCCTGCTCTGTCCTTCTCATACTTCTGGCTTTGTTCATTCTTCCTTTCATATTCAGTCCATTCTTCTTTGGAATGCGCTTCCTCTTAATATCAGGACGGCCACCAGTCGGTATGCATTTAAGCGGAAATTGCAGAGTTATTTTCATAACAAATAGCGTAGAGTCGTCTCAATACCTTTCACCATTAAAGTATATATGTATATGTCGCATCAGGGGTGGCCGAGATGCGAAACATCGGGTCTTCTTCACGATCCGACACATTTTAGTGTGGGCACTGTAGTGTATACTGGCAACAATGGCTAAGGCCGCTTGCCACAATCAAAAAGAAGAAGAACTATAATACACTGGCTAACGAAATAAACACGTGCAACGGAAACAGACACGTGCGTTGGTACTGAGCGTTTGCCAAGACTGGCCAAGCTCGACCGTTTACTGTTGACTGTCGTAATACTCGGTCTCTCCTCAACTCAGCACATGTGCTAGCACAGTTGTAGCTACTCACTTGGTTAAAAAGAGTCACTCACTCATTTCATTTATATGTGCTAGCACACACCAAAGATTAGCTACACAGAACATTTTGTATGGTATTGTGAGTTTTGAACGAATCGTAATCATTCTCCCTTTCTCTTTCCCTCGTCATCATTTGTGCGAGCTGTGTGACGCGCTTAACCGATTAATCACTGCCTCGCTGGCTCATCGCGTGTGCCAGCCAAGCCAACTCTATTGAGTATGTGTGCCGTGTCGTGTTGTCGTCACTGTACACCACACATCACACTCGCGACTCGCGCGGCGACTCGGAGAGTCACACTCATTGCGGCTGCGGCTGCGGTGGCGTGGGAGCACGTACGTGCTGGACGTGCTCCCACGCCACCGCCACATATCATTGACGTGTAGGCGTTTAAAGCATACAGACGTGCACATCAATGTTTTTAAAAAAGTAAATAAATTAACGTTTGCAAAATAAGTGACCTAGTTTTAGTGTAGCGTGCGATACAGAGAAATATTTTAAGTGACAAGTTGTTATAATGAACTGACGGGATTATTTCTTAAATATTCTGTTTTATGGAAGGCAGCCCATTTAATCGGAGCGCGATGATTCGGCGCAGTCCTCCTCCGACACCGGCCCCGGTACCAACCCCGGCACCGACACCACCCCGACAATCAAGACCAGACCAAGATGAAACAGTTGAAGTAGTGTCCACTCCAGAGATCCAGAACTGGATGGGATCTATTGAGCAGTGCCTCAATGAGGTATGTACTATAACTTCCGAAGGAAAGCTAAATGCTGAGCAGAAGTTAAAAATAAGCACTCTTTGCCGAAAAGTTGGACATGGAGTTTCGCAAATGGCTGTCCAATACCAATCGCTTAAGCAAAAAGCAATTCAAACCCATACCTCCCTTAAAACCATGACTGAAGCTCGGGACCTATCGGACTGTCTAACGGAGATGAACCGGACGATTCAGGAGTCCTGTACAAAGCAGGGTGCTGCGACTACATCGTTTGCAGATATGGTGAAGAAGGGCTCTAACAGCTTTGTTCGTCCTAATACTTTTAGCTCTGTGGCGATTTATCCCTGTGATAACTCAAAGACTAGTGACGAAACCAAGAACATGGTCCAAAAAATCATATGCCCTGGAGAAATGAAACTGAAAGTACGAGGCGTCCGCAAAATTGGGAAAGGAGGACTGATTATCAGCACTGAGACCAAAGATGACCTAGATAGGCTCAAGCAAACAGTCCAACGCGCTTCGTCAGGGCTTACCGTCAACGAACCTCAAAAGCGCAAGCCTCGCATTATAGTTATAGGAGTACCCATATCAATGGCTGAAAATGAGGTTTATAAATGTATTTATGAACAAAACTTGACAGAGAAGCTGCCGACTATGTCCCAAGATACATTTTTGACCTCAATAAAATTGAGCCACAAATCTGGCAGGAAAGATGCTGAGAACTGTAACTATATTCTAGAAGTTCCAGCCATCATTCGTAAGGCCCTCATCACACAGGACAGATTATTTATAAATTGGACGTCCTGCCCGGTACGAGACTTCACCCTGGTAACTAGATGTTACAAGTGCCAGCAGTACGGTCATGCAGCCAAAACATGTAAAGTTGCTGCCCCCACATGTGGACACTGCGGTGAAGAGGGGCACGCAATGCAAGACTGCGCAAAGAAAGCCCATCCGCCAAAATGTGCTACATGTACACGCTTTAAAAAACAAGCCAACCACAAGACGGGAGACTTAGATTGCCCTGCTAAGAAAGCTGCCGAATACAGGTACATTAATTCGATAGATTATGAAGGCGCCTAAGAGCGCCACATACTAAGTTATATTTTAGACTTAATTTATTATTGTTATTTTTTGTTTAGTATGGATGATAATTTATTTACCGATATAGATAACACGTTTAAAACTGTAGCAAAGACATGTGACGTTGAGGACTGCAGAAAATATCTTTCCGACTACCAAAATTCTCTAACCGTACTGACCCAAAACATTCGTAGTATTTATAAGAACATAGATAGCTTTAACATTTTTCTTCATAGACTTAACTTTGATTGTGATATAATGGTTCTTACCGAGTGCTGGCTATCAAATCGCTACGATAACCTCCCAGTAATGCCGGGGTACAACTTATTGCATACAACAAAAAACCACAATCAAAATGATGGTGTGGTAGTCTTCGCTAGAGAATCATTAAAGGTCACAGTCGAGGAACATACTCTGCAAGACTGTATGAGTAACTGTTTGGTCACCAAAATTGGTACAACCACAGCGATAATCGCTGTGTATAGATCTCCTTCCGCTAGAAACTTAGATCCTTTTAACAATTCCTTAAACCATATTTTTCAAGCACTAAGCCCATTTAAGAATGTTATACTAACAGGTGATTTAAATATAAATATTGCATCCGAAGCCTGCGATGGAGGGACCCAAGATTACCTTAATATCTGCTTATACCATGGTTTTCTTCCCGCTCACACATTGCCTACTCATCAGAGCGGTTCCTGCCTGGTCGGTGAGTCTACACACTCATTCTTAAATTTTGTACTTAATAACTAATAATTATTTCGAGGTAGCACTTTAACACGTTTCTAAATAATACCTTTTTAATTTATTTAAAAAATTATTTAAACTCGCTTCATTCCTTATGTCTGCCGGCAGACTGTTCAATAAATATGGTATTCGTTTTTTTAGGGTTCTGTCACCAAAGTAATTAGTGACTCTGGGTTCATTGAATCTGCCAGCAGCCATATATCGCGTGTTATGGTTATTGAAAACGTGAGTTAAGCTATGCTCTTGGGTACCATGGTGGCTAACTGCTAAAAGCTACTTCTGCTTGTAACTGATCGGTAGAATTTTACACATTTTAAATAGTTTACTATAATCTCCTTTACAACTTTTTTTCGTTTTTTGAGTAACAAGTAGTTTCAAGAATCGAATTTGAAGAGCTTCTAATTTTTCCAAGTTAGTTTTGAATGTTAATCCATAGCTGTCAAGAGCATACCTCATAATTGAATCTACTAATGACATGTATCTACATCTTAATATGCTAATAGGAACCTTAAAGCTTAGGTGGTACATTTTACTTAATAATATTCTGCATAATCAGCCTATTATGTTCCCAATGCTGGGACACAGGCCTCTTCTCTGTGAGAGGGAGTGGGCAGTAATCCACCACGCGGGCCCAGTGCGGGTTGGTAGATGTCACATGTCCTCGAATTTTGGTTCTAAGACATGCCGGTTTCCTCACGATGTTTTCCTTCACCGTTTTGAGAGCAGTGGTGATGAAATAATTTACACAAAGTAAAGCGCCTGGCTGGGTTCGAACCTACGACCTACAACTCGTAAGCCGCGGCCGTTTTTTCGCGAATTTACTACAAATGTAGTCTACGTGTTGGGACCAAGAAAAGTTCTCATCTATTTTCATTTTAGTTCTCCTTACTCATTTACACAAAAACTTTAACGAGTTTGAAACAGACGATGAAAGAAAAAATAGAGTAGATACTCGCAGAAAAGATCTTCCTACTGTTCTGCGGGCAAAGCTTAATGTTGTGAAACACTCGTCACGCGTGCAATCTGTCAATCTGTTTAACTAATTACCAGCAGAAATCAAGAATATTCAGAATGTGAACATGTTTAAAAGTAAACTCAGGGCATTGTTAATAAATAAAGCCTATTAGAGCGTTGACGATTTTTGTAATGACAAACTAGTATTAAATTGAAGGTACTCTTTTTACTCGTAATACTGAATATTTCGAAGATAAATGTATTTTTGTAGCATTTTTAACGTTTGTAAAGTTAGTATTTTTATTGTTTATGTTTCTTCTTTATTGTGTACCCACTGTGCAAATATTTCGACACAAATGTATTTTTGTTATGACATAAATAACTTGAACTTGAACTTGCTCCTGCGGGGTGCAACTCCACTGCCGCGAGAAATCACAGTACAGCGGACAGAGTTCCAGCGGGATCTCATGGCGACATGGTGGGTGCGATTGTCGCAACCCAGTGCTGGGCACTCCACAATAGAGGCGATAAGTCCCCTCTTCGAGGAGTGGTTGGAGAGGCGCCACGGCGTCCTCACCTTCCGCCTGACACAGGTCCTCACCGGACACGATTGTTTCGGGAGGTTCCTGTTTCGCATAAAGCGGGAGGAAACGCCCGGGTGTCAAGGAGAAGGCGGTAAAGACCCCGGGTCGACGGCGCTTAGTGTTCCACGCGAAACTCGAAAGAGATACCGTGGCCCAGGAACAGGCAACTAAAGGAACAGGGTTCTGGTCAGTAAAAGTCTAACACGCCCTCCCGCTCCACCCAGAGCGGGAGAAGTCATTTGATGATTTGATAAACAAGGTGCTAAAATAGGGATGATGCTAGTCATCATGTAAACAATGTACGAAAAAAATATGTAATTTGAAAGGAGGCATACTAAAGAGCAGGGCGACGCACGAATTGTCCATACAAACGTAATACCTAAACCATTTGCGATTTAAGCATATTTCTATCATATTATGTTTATATTCGGATTAAGACCGTACTTATCTAGGTTCCTGCATCTTTTTTTTTCAAAATACTTAACGAAAATGAAGTTTAAGCTAATTGTATTTCGCACTTTCTTACAGCGTAAATTTCGCGTTTTCTTATTTATTTTTTTGTACTATAAACAAAAATATCGGTAATGTTAATGTATTAGAAACATAGCTCATATTATTAACTTACGAATAGTCGAGAAATAAAAGGAAAAATTAAATTTTTCATTCAGCTTTTTTGGTATTACGGAACACATCATAATTTATCAAAAAAAAAACAATAGCTAGTAGTGCTATCGCGTCAAGCAAATGTCAATGTGTGCGTGGTCATACTGCTCCCGGTAGGCCGGTAGTCGGTGTGTATCGCTCGGACAAGCACACACATTACCGCACCGTTGCGCCCGCCGGGGGTGTTCCGTGTATATTGCCAGTGTTAGACGATTACTTTATTGTCCTGCGTATTTATTTGCTTTATAAATTGTATTGTAATATTTCTGACACTATTGACTATGCAGTGAGCTTGGATTTAGATTTGCCTTGTTATTTGGTATCGAGTAACCTAACCATTCTTACGAACTTTAGCTTTGCTTGCGGACTTATTTTAGGTCCGTTAGACATATTATTCACGATATTATATTTACATTTTGGTTTGGTTGCAGACATGGACTCCGAACGTTGGGATGTATTTAATAGTAAGTATTATCCAATGATATTTTATCAGTTACCTACCTACTACGTTCTTAGTTACTAAGTGTTTTGCATAGACACAAGCAATAAGTCGGTTATCGTAAAACTCAAGTTTTACAGGAAAAATGTATTTTTCGTTTATTGAATGTGTATCTTTCTAAGGAGTCGAAGTATTGCGTTCATTGATACCTCAACTGAAAGCATTTAACATTAATATATGTGTGGGAAATAGTTTGCAATTTAAGAAAATAAGTATAACAAAAATTAGACAATTAAATTGTTTCAGTAATTTACACATAATGCAGTAAGTTTGTTGAACATGTTGATATGTAACATTATATTACGGACTTTTCTAACGTTATTTCTTACTAGCTTCCGTCCGCGTCTTTGCCCATGTGGAGAGTTGATGAAAAGTAGCCTATGTTCTTCCCCAGGCTTCAAACACAGTTCAGCGGATTAGCCGTGAAACGTCACAGCCGCGGTGTCCGCGGTGTTTACATAGTTAGTTCGCAATTAACTTTTGACTTTGACTTTGGTAACTGAAAGTGTAAAAGACAAACATTATCTACATCAAACGCCAAAGGCGATAAACGTATTCATTTTGATGAGAAATAACTAAATAAACTGACTAACTGGCGAGATGTGGGTGTACTATAGCTACACCTCTGTCCAACCCTTCGGGGAAACAAGGCGTGATGTCATGTTATATTTATTTTAACGAAATACTCTAAAATGTGTATTGTAAAAACAAAAAAACAATTCATTGATGGCTCACTATTTGGCTTTAATAGCTTTCACATAAAAGGTCGATGTATGCTGCGGCGGACTTTTATTTAGAATGTTTATGACAAACAATCCCACGAAAAATTATCTTCGTGTACTACGTCTACACGATACGGCTGCGCACGACAAGATAGCTCTCAGAGGGCTGGATTTTTTCGACTTACTTTATACTTATCAATTATCGACAACTCACAGTAAATCTTTATAAATTATAGTCTATGTGTTATTGGAAGGATCACATAGATTCTCTGAGTAAGAGAATTAGTAGTAGTGCCTATGCATTACACTTGCTGCCAAGTAATGTCAATAGGGAAGCTTTATTAACAGCTTACTATGGTCTGGCCGAATCCGTTCTCAGATATGGTGTAATTTTTTGGGGTAACTCGACTAATAGAGAAGTAGCATTTAAAGCACAGAAGAGATGCCTTAGAGCAATGTTTCATTTGAAAACTACGGACAGCTGCAAACCCTATTTTAATATGTATAAAATTTTAACATTGCCATCCTTGTATATCCTTGAAACCGTTATGATTGTCAGGAACAATCCTAAACTATTCCCGCGCAGTGCAAATCGGTTTCCCAGGAACAGGCGTGACCAAACCCAACTATGTGTACCTCCCTGTAGGACTGCACATATGCGTAAAAGTATTTTTCGTAAAGTTGCCTAAAAGTTTTTGACATGATTTTTGATATTTTAAATTTATTACTATTACTCTTTGATTACCTAATTTATGGTTATTTTTATTATTTGAAAGATAATGTAAAACATTCTCTTTCAATTGTAATAGTTTCTTGACATTTGCACGTCACATCATGTGGTTACCATCTTGCATGCATGTATTTTCTTGTATGTACGACACATGTTTAAGCAAATAAATATTATCTATCTATCTGATGTATTAGCTATATTACTGTTAAGTTTTATCAAAACCCGTTAAGTAGTTTTTGCGTGAAAGAGTAACAAACATCCAATTATCCATCCTCACAAACTTTCATGTTTGAAGTGGGATAGTAGGTAGGATAGAAAGATTAGTAGGATAGTAGGATTTCAAAGACGATACGTATTTTTTTTTTTTTTTTTTTGTTGTGGGTTTTTTAGATTGATACAGTCTCGGTATCGTTACAAACCGTTGTAGTCGAAAACGAGACCGGGGGAAACAAAATGATATAGAAATCAATTATTATATATGTTTCTCAATGTTTATAAATGTTTCTCTCACCATCATAACAGAATCAATGTAAATATGTCTTGCTTTTTTAAATAAAATATGGTCTGCATCAAATGTGTGCCGCAAATTTTTTAACCATTTTTTTGGAATCCATTTCATTCGTCCACAGGCTCCAATCCATTTTTTTTTCGAATATGAAGTTTCAGTACTTAAGTACTGAAATGACTCATATAATTCATTATCTGCTTCTATTTTTGATTCTGTATCTATAATAACAATGATATCTTACATTATTGAATGATGAATTTTATAATTCGTTCTTACACTAAATTGAATCTGAATTTAGATTTTACAAAATATTATGAATATTATGGATTTGTGGGGAACAAATGAAAAATTGCACGTCCCGAAACTAGCAACACTGAATTTTAGGTTATTAATTTGAAACGCGACCATAAGTCTTTTAACCGCCCAGTAGTCATGCATCTTGCACCCTACTCGGGCCGCCCGATCGACCCCAACCGCCCCCCTCAGACTCAGATAATAACCGCCTGGAGGAAAGTAAGCGAAAGACTGAAATCCACCACGTCGCCTCACTTGGACACCATCCCCGGTCACATAGTGTCAGTTGCCGACACGACGGCCGCAATCGATTCGTTTACAGAGCACGTTCAATCCGTATTGACTGATTGTTCACGGGAAGTTCCGGTGATGGAAGACCATCGCTGGAAACTACCTGCTGACGTACGTGACCTGATAACCGAGAAGAACGCGGCCATTCGTGCCTACGACTCCTTCCCTTGTGACGCGAACAAAGCCCACATGCGACATTTACAGCGTGCTGTAAAGAAACGCATAGGGGAGGTTCGCTCGGAGGGCTGGAACAAGATGCTCAGTGAACTCGAGCCCACTCATCAAGCCTTCTGGCAATTACAGAGGAAATTGCGTTCCTCAGAAGAGGTCGCTATGCCTCCTCTCATCCGCCCCGACAAGAGTGTCGCTTTCGACAGTCCCGATAAGGCTGAATGTCTTGCTGACAGCCTAGAGTCCCAATGTTCTCCCAGCTCTCAACCAAGCTCACCTGAACAAGGTCGACGCTGAAGTCGAACGGAGAGCCTCCTTCCCTCCCGTCGAAGACCCTGATGATCCTCTGCTTCCAGTCACTCCAGACGCAGTGCACGACATCATTAAAGGGCTCCACGCTCTTAAGGCCCCCGGTTCGGACGGTATTACCAATAAGGTATACAAACTCTTCCTGCCCCGCTAATAATGCTTATGACCGCCATCTTCAATGGCGCCTTGAGCAACAACATCTTCCCACAAGCGTGGAAAGAAGCAACCGTCATCAGTATCCCAAAGCCAGGCAAGCCAAAGTCTGAGCCCTCTAGCTACCGCCCTATTACCTCGCTCAATGTTCTTGGCAAAATCTACGAGAGGCTTATTTATAAGCGCCTCAAAGACTATGCCGAAGCAAAGTGCCTCATACCCAACGAGCAGTTTGGTTTCCGAAGCCAACACTCGGGCACCCAACAGGTCCACCGTATCGTAGAGCACTTATGCGCTGGTCAGCGTAACGCGATGACGGGTGTGCTATTCTTCGACATAGCGAAAGCTTTCGACAAAGTCTGGCACAACGGCTTGATATACAAGCTTTACCAACTAGGAGTGCCAGATCGTATCGTGCTCATCTTACGAGACTTTTTGTCGAATCGCACCTTTCGCTATCGCATCGAGGGAGCACTCTCGTCGCCTCATCCTATTCGCGCCGGTGTCCCTCAGGGTTCCCTACTATCTCCTCTCGTCTTCACGCTGTTCACCAGCCATATCCCAAAAAGTAAAAAGCCTCAGTTGGCTCTCTTCGCCGACGACACTGCCGTTTACTATACCGGTCACTGTCCCAACGTTATTGCTCGTACTCTCCAAACCTCCGCAAACGTTTTAGACGCTTGGTTCCGGAAATGGAGAATCGAGGTCAACCCCGATAAGAGTCAGGCGGTTCTCTTCTCGAGACGCCGTCGAATCCCCCTCCCCCTTCCCAGCCCGATCACTATGTACGGCAAGCCGATCCCTTGGGAAAAGCAAGCCAAGTACCTAGGCGTGATCCTGAATCAGAACCTTACCTTTAAGGAACATATCAAAGCGGTTCGCCTCCTTCGCTCTTAGTAGACTCCAGTTTATACTGACAGCCCGAAGCAAACTGTCGTTAAAAAAATGCAAACTGCGCATCTATACCGCAGTCTTCCGTCCCATCATGACCTATGCCTGCGTTGTATTGGCTCACGCCCACAAACGTCATCTCCATAAGATGCAGACCCTCCAGAACCGTTTACTCAGAAGGTTTACGGGTGCCCCTTACCATGTCCGAAACATAGATCTTCACGTCGACCTTAAAATGCCAACCATAAACCAGTTCATGAAATGCTTATCTAAGCGTTTCTTCGACTGTGGCATCAAACATTCAAACCCCCTGATTTCAGCAGCCGCCCGCTATACTCCCTCCGGCATTAGTAGTATTCGCCGACAAAGGCATATCTTAATCGCCCCCGATGACGCCACTACCCTCCTCCAGGAGAGTAGTAAGGCCACCAGCACCCTAATTAAGCCCAAAACCCGATCGCCGTCCTACCGACCTCGCCGCCGAGGCCCAAATCCACGCCCCACCCGACCCTTGCTCGAGCCAGCCCGCGTCGCTGTAGCTTTAAATTCGTCCCAAAATAACATCAATCCTGATCCAGTTAGTCATTTGCTGCCCTCTTCCAGCGACGCCCTAAGCCGAGGTTCGTATCCCACAGGGGGTGCCCTTAGCGTGTTGTCGCTTAGTTTTTAGTTAGCATTTAAGTTTAAGTCCTGGCTGGAGGCCTTAATTTATTAGGGCAACCACAGACAAGTCCGCTTAAGAAGACGAGAACCTCATAGGTTGACCTGCGAGATGCCAAACAAACGCAATACATTGATGTAAGAACCAAAATCCTAGTAATATTATGAACGCGAAAGTTTGAGAGTATGGATGGATGTTTGTTACTCTTTCACGCAAAAACTACTGAACGGATTTGGATGAAATTTGGCACACAAATAGTTTATAGACTAGATTAACACATAGAGTACTTTTTATTCCGATACTCCCACGAGATCATGATTTATGCGGGTGAAACCGCGGGGTGCAGCTAGACTTATAACCGCTGAGTCCCAGAAACTATACAATATCAAATCAGATTTATTCGTTTCATATGACATTATTGCTATTGACATTATTGACGTTAGTCTCGCAAAAACTTGAAAATGGCTCAGCCGATTGTGATGAAACCTTCTTCAAAACACACCTTGCCATGTGTTTTGAAGAAGGTTCATAAAAAAGGCATTTGTTAATAAGCATACATATTCTCCCTTAAAATTATTATAGGTACTCTTTGGAAACATTGGTGCCGATTCTTTTATCACAAAGCCTAAACTAGACAAAACTTTGTTTATTCCTACCAAACGAAAATTTCCCATTCCTAAATTGAATAAAGTGACATAACTATATTTTAGTTTGACAGCACTAGAATGCACTGAGATTTTTATTGGCGGTAAACATGACGCGGAGAACGAACACAAACACAAAAAGTTGGGGAAAAATATGCGTCACATTCACGCAACACGGCCATCACTTATCGTAATGTTAGGAACCTTTGCGAGACGGACCCCAGTTCCGGTTTTCAGCGACATCGTCCGCTGCCATCACCGCCTACCCACCTTTCGAGGCAACAACGTTATGTCGTCTGGTCTCTTCCCATCGCCACGTACTAAGCAGTTTGTTTCTTATATCACTGGTACGCCGGCCAGAACCATGTAATCCAACTTGACCCGTCAAATGTATAAACCAGGGATTGGTCACACGCGGCTTCTAGTAGGTGATCATTTCACGGGTTTATAAAAATCTTAGATTCATTCATTCACTGACAGACAATGCACAGCCTAAACCACTCGGTCTAGAAGCATCAATATGTTTAAACAAGAGTTCCATATAAAACTGAAATGAGAACTGATAAAGTGTTTTTGAAAAGACATAAAAGGGTAAAGAAGGGACTGAGAGTTTATATTTAAGTTCGTACATTTTGCCATGAGAAATCCTATCGTACACACGGGTTGTAAATCATCATCATCATCATTATTATTTCAGCCGAAAGACGTCCACTGCTGGACATAGCCCTCTTCCAAGACAACCATTTCGACCGGTTCTGTGCTTCCCGCAACCAGCGGATTCCTGCGGCCTCCACAAGGTCATCGGTCCACCTTGTGGGAGGCCTTTCAACGCTAAGTCTTCCGGTACGCGGTCCAGAACCTTTCGGCCGCATCGGCCATCTATTCTGCGAGCAATGTGCCCTGCCCACTGCCGCTTGAGTTTGGCGATTCTTCGGGCTACGTCGGTCACCTTGGTTCTCCTGCGGATCTCTTCATTTCTAATTCGGTGACGTAGAGAAACTCCAAGCAAAGCCCTTTCCATTAGGCTTGTGTAGTACATGAACTAAGTACTATTAGGAATTCATTCATGACACTGTACTAGAATGAACTATTCTCTAAGCTTATTAGTACTTCGGTCATTTAGTACTTCAGTACTTCGTTTTGATCACGTTCCGTCCGATCGGTCGCTCGGACTTGGATCCACAGACTATGTATGTGCTTGTACTAAGATGCGCAAGCCCGCCATTGCGGCGACACATAACTGACACAACCGAACTTTACTGAACGCCTGGCGACGCGGGAAGACGAAGGAACGAGAGAGACGCACTCTTTACTCTGTTGCACTCGGTGCACTCTGGGTACTCAAACTTACAACTTCGTATCTGATTTGCCAAGTTGTTTTAGATCATTATCATGATAACATTTTAATCTATTTTGCTTTATGTCTTTTGAAACATTTATGCGAGGTTGCCGAGTTTTCTGATTTCTCTACTAAAATATTTTTTAAATCCTTTCTAGTGAGTTTTCATTTTCAATTTAGTACACTGCTATTATTCTGTTAAATATATATATATATATATATATATATATATATGTATGATGCCATTTGCTTAATGTAAAATTAAAATGTTCATATTTTTATTTATTAGCTTCTGCCAGCGAATTCGTGAAGTTGTAAAAATTTGCATTTGAAAACATATCTGCGTGATAACATACAAGCACTCGTAAAACTCTTCATTCGACAGTGTACTAAATGTACTAATAGTACTAGTAGACCGAACTAGTACGTTTCACAGATTGTACTAGATCGGAGCGGTCTGTTCATTGAACGAGCAAGAACAAGTCTACTTTCCATTGCCCTTTGGGTGACTTTTAGCCTTCTAATGAGGTCCATTGTGAGCTACCACGTTTCAGTGCCATAGGTCATGACTGGTAACACACACTGGTCAAAGACTTCATTTTTTTCGTATTGAGACACTGCTGTATATGGGACGAGAAGATTTTGCGTAGCTTCCCGAACGCTCGATTCAGATTTGATGATTGACCTCGTTTTCGAAGTTGGACCTACCTACCTGGACAGCATGTCCTAGGAAAACATCCTCGTCCATAACTTCACAGTGTAGCATATCCGATCTTCACGAGACTGGGTGTTACATGGGTATTTGACATGACCTTTGCCTTGTCCATGTTTATTTTATGACCCACTCTTTCGGAAACTCTACTGAGGTCATCGAGTATTGTACTGAGGTCCTCCATGGTCTCAGCCATGACTACTATATCGTCGACAAACCAAAGGTAAATGATGTATCGCCATTGATGTTGATGCCAACCCCTTGCCAGTCTAGAACCTCGAAGAAAGAAAAATAGATTTATTTGTCACAAAAACATGTAAATACAAAATAACTCGATTACAAAAAAACTAAAAAACAAAGCAGATTAATTATTCTTACGAACACAGAACATAAATAGTCACAGATAAGTAAGTGAAAGTAAGTGGTAAGTTGTTGTAAGTGTAAGTAGAAGACATCCTCCAGAGCAGCCGTAAACAGTTTCGGAGAGATAATGTCTCCGTGTCTCACACCTCACTGTAGAAGGTTAGGTTTCGAAGTCCGGTCCTGGTTTTGGACTGACATAGTGGCGTTTTCTAACAGACACTTCAGCACCTCGATGTACCGATAGTCGATCTGGCACCGTTGAAGAGACTGCAGTACAGCCCATGTCTCGATTGAATCGTAGGGTTATACTATTCGGTCTTCTGTATAAACTGTCGCAGCGTATGTATGTGATCTACGGTGGTAAAGCCTATAAGGAATCCGGCTTGTACGGGAGTCTGGAAGTCGTCAAACCTGACGCGAGACGGTTCGTGTTGACTCTTGAAAACAGCTGGTAGACATGGCTCAGAAATGAGATGGGCCTATAATTATAAAGAATGTGTGCGGCCTTTTGCCCTCGAGTATGACGTAATCAAACAGCTTCTGCAGGGCCTTAACGTGTTTTCCGCCAGCCTTTAGGAGTTTGACCGTAATTTGGTCATCATCGGCGCCTTGTTGTTTTGAAGCTGCTTCAGAGCTATCCTAATCTCGCACAATCTAATATTCGGAATGTCTTCGGTATAGTTTCGGGTCAATCTAGCTCTTTGGTCATTTGCCAGATTCGTACCAGGGTTGCTTCTTGTCGTAAATAACTGCCCGTAGAATCTCTCGATCTCTATTAACAGCTCAGGTTTGTGCGAATACGATCCTGCCATCATCTGTCTTCATTTGCGTAAGGTGGCTCTGCCCAATAGACAGATCTCTAGCAAAGACCTTGGAATCTTTTTTCCGCTCTATCACGTCCTTAATACTATCTTTATTAAAGAGGCGGACGTCACTTTTCAAGGACTTTGAGATCCGTCTATTAATCTGTCGATACTTCGCGCATCGTCTGAAGACTGCAGGATCATCTCGCGCCTCTCCTTCGTAAGCTGAAAAGATGGATTAGAGAGCTTCTTGTTTCTATTTGGACGACGGGTCTTGAAGATCTTAGACCCGACAGTATGGACAGTTTCTACGAACCCATAACTGATATCGTCCACGGAGCAACCTAGGCACTCGAAACGGTTTTGAAGCTTGTAAATAATACAGTTTTTTTTTTAAACCATCTTCTGTTTTTGAACCTGAATTTAAAAAATAACGACGTATCTAAAATCGCTTTTGTTGGTAGCATCAACACGCAACAAGCCATGAGAGAATTAAGGAGAGGATCCTCAAATTAACTGACTAGGTAGGAGACATCGCGTACTCAGAATCGATGCAGAAGCAGTATCTTAGGAAATCGTATTGAATGGAAGTACGTCTAAGTATGTTTCTGCCTATCCTCACACCACAGAATTCACTCATTTTTTTTTAATTCAGTACGATGATTGGATGGAAGAGGTTATAAAGACTCATTTAACGATAGAACATATACCAGCACCCTAATTGCGAAACACTTTTTGTTAATGAATGCGATTCTGAAATGAAACAAATTGCGATCTTAATCGTTTCCTATATTTGGAATTGTGTAATAAAAATGATCTCAATTCTGCCAAATTGTATAGAGATGTGTTTCATATAAAGCTCTATCTCGCGTTTTGTTTCATCGAAAAGGAATTATTCGCTTCCGAATAATTTTGCTACAATTTAATTTTGTTTTAACTACAACTGACCGTCTACTAATGCTTATAAATAAAATTGTACAATGATGACTGAAAAATTAAAAAACAATTTATAAAACAATTTCTACCAAATTTGAAATACGCAACGAAACGTTCTTTTCTTCACGTTTTAGTTATCTGTGGCCAATGACAAAATCGTAGAAAAGCAGTGTTGTCAAATAAGTGGGACTTAAACTAAAACTAGGAGTTTTGGACACCCGTACTAGGGCGGTCGGCAGACAAAATTTATGGTGGTTAGGACTTTGTAGAAAATACTACAATCATATACTAAAACTATTGTTTTTCTAAAACCTGTGTCAGTAATTTTACCATTTATTTATTTCAAATGCCGAAACTACTTCGGATTTGAAAGCTGATTTGTAAAGACTGTTTATCATGACGAATATAGTGAAGAGTTTTATAAGAAGCTGCGCCCGTGTAAAGATCGAAAACAACGTCATTTCGAAAAAAAAATACACGGAACATACTTCCAGGATAAAAATTGAACTGTTAAGCCGTTATTGTGTATCTAACAAACATCCAAACATCTTCACTAACTTTTATTTGTGATGTTACCTATATAAAGTAAGTAGTTCTCCAAGTTTAGTCCTACGGCCCAAGTGCCAAGTGGACTCGGGATAAAAGTTGGCAACACTGATAAAAGTTATTTTAATATTTACGATTCGCATTGTTTTGCTTGGAAATACGAAAGTTGTTTTTTATTGTTCAACACAGAATCAGTTAAAATGTCAACACAGAATCATATTTACTTACTATTCCTGTACATATACATGTTCGCCTATGTTACAGTTTCGAATACTTGTTTTGTGTTGTCGCTGAAAACGTTTGGCAAGGACTAGGGGCTAGGGCTGATAAGGCTCTGTCGTCGTTTTGTACTGGCTGCACACACACTCCACAGCGAAAAGTACTTATGTCAATATCATCACGACAAGTAAGTACCTATGCCAATATATAAAGAAATAACGTGTGTAGGAGTGTACCTTCATATCTTATTGATTTATGTAGATAGAGGTTCTTCATTGGTCAGTCTACCTACGGACAATCATTCATTTGTTGTGTAGACACAATTTAGTAACCTATGTGGGGTGAGCTGTTTGTTGCAGATAAAATAATGATTGTAAAATTGTAAAATGTTAGTATATCACCTTCAACCTCGCTTAACAACTGAAATTGTAAATTGATGTTTTTGTTTGTAGCGAAACAAACTATGATAACAACTTCAAAAAATAATCAAAACATTTTTGCAGACGGTGCTAAAGCTTACAAGAATGGAATACAAATACCAACAATAATCTGAATGATGGAGCCCCATTGCTGTTTCTTCGGCTACTGCTGCTGTTTACTTCTGACATCACTGCTACTACTGCTACTACTTTGTACACACTTCTACTGCTTAACATAGAACCTGACAATTGTTCAGAAAAGCTATTCATATTTTTTATTAGAACATTATTGATTGTGGTCTGCAGGACAGCTATGTAAACATATGTACCTATTGTGTTAATTGGAAACAGTGTAAACTTTTAAAAATAACTTTGGATGAAATATTTAAGAATACACTAAGAACTGATTTTTTTTAATTAATAAAGGAAAGTGTTTATTGTTATACTAATTACAAAGAAGGTGGTATTTAGCTAAATAAACTATTATTCAATAGATATAGGTAAATAGAAACAAATAAATTAAGGTAAAGAGAAAAAAACTGTTTTATTATATTATTACAACCTTCATGAAAATAGCAATTTTTCACATTTAACATAAAATATTTGGACATGAGACTAAATGAAATTGGAACAAATATATTGCATGGATTGGTGGAATTTGGCAGCTAATGTATTCCCATAGAAGTCATCATGGATAGTTTATATACCTTCTGCTTGCTAATGCTTGCTGTGAGCGCTGAGAGAAAGTTATTTTCCTGAATAATGTAGGTACCTCTTTGAGCCTGACACCTGAAAGAACATCAAAAAGAATTAGTTAATCCTTATTAATTGACATCATCCATCCACAAGTTTAATAGGCCTATCGCTTAGACACTTCAATGCACAATCAATCTACAGAACAGTAATATTCTTCTATGTACAAAAATTTGGTGCCACAATTCTATTGTTTATTGTCTAACCTCTGTTAGTTGAAAAGGCTCCATAAAATAAATTCAAAATTTAGTTTTTACAGATTTTTGTAAATTGGTTAGGTTTATACAAAGAGGTTTGGGTTTGGTGGTGCCTTACCTATTTTTGTATTATCCAGTACCTATTTATCAAACAACAACAACTTTTTTGCTTCTTTGAAGATAGGATATTTACATTCCAATAATGGGCACATTCACTGTTCAACACATTTAAGAAAATAATTTTGCTATTACCTTGAACATTCAATGGTGTGGAATAGGTATGGTGTCTATGTTCTCAGTGCTTCTGGCTTTTACAATGAAGTTGTCGACTGGGTTGCTAACTAAGCTTATCGCTTATGATAAGTTTTTTACGGTAGGTATATCTCGTATGCCTATGTACGTATTTGTCTTTCGTTACCAACATACCTCGTTTCTGGAATATAATAATATGTATCTTTAGTTTATGTTGTAAGCACTTTTATCAGAAGATTTTTTTTACAATTATTCCAAGAAATCCGCTGCGCCGACTCGATAACTAAAACACCACTAATATTGATTTATCATTTAGGTTTTACACTAAATCACATTCACAATTTATCAGGAAGACTACCACTTACATGTTTTCGAATTATATAAGGAGATAATAGGTTTAAATCCAAAAATATGTGGATCGGAAAACGAAAGCGGCCAGAAGCTGGACTTCGGTTTCAATGCGACTAGTAATTGGTTTCATGTCAGTGATCCAAACCAATTGTCACTTGTCATAATGGTTGCACAATTCGAAAGAAAGGCGCTTGCCCAATTTTTCCTGGCATATCGTTCACTCTATTCGTCTCAAACAGATTAGAATTGGTTTCATATGTTAGTGGAGTTACGCAATACGAAAGTCGTAAAATCAAGCAGAGTGCGGTCTAAACGAAGACAATTACTCTCGATCATTTGATGAAAATGTGTTACGTTAAAATAATACAAAAATAGGTAAGGCACCACCAAACCCAAACCTCTTTGTATAAACCTAACCAATTTACAAAAATCTGTAAAAACTAAATTTTGAATTTATTTTATGGAGCCCCTTCAAAATACTCTTTTGCGTTGAATTGGTTTTGCTTGATACTGCATTGAGTAGTTTATATGTATTTATACTTAGATATATTATAATATCCCAGGCCATCCACCTTTTCAACTAACAGAGGTTAGACAATAAACAATAGAATTGTGGCACCAAATTTTTGTACATAGAAGAATATTACTGTTCTGTAGATTGATTGTGCATTGAAGTGTCTAAGCGATAGGCCTATTAAACTTGTGGATGGATGATGTAAATTAATAAGGATTAACTAATTCTTTTTGGTGTTCTTTCAGGTGTCAGGCTCAAAGAGGTACCTACATTATTCAGGAAAATAACTTTCTCTCAGCGCTCACAGCAAGCATTAGCAAGCAGAAGGTATATAAACTATCCATGATGACTTCTATGGGAATACATTAGCTGCCAAATTCCACCAATCCATGCAATATATTTGTTCCAATTTCATTTAGTCTCATGTCCAAATATTTTATGTTAAATGTGAAAAATTGCTATTTTCATGAAGGTTGTAATAATATAATAAAACAGTTTTTTTCTCTTTACCTTAATTTATTTGTTTCTATTTACCTATATCTATTGAATAATAGTTTATTTAGCTAAATACCACCTTCTTTGTAATTAGTATAACAATAAACACTTTCCTTTATTAATTAAAAAAAATCAGTTCTTAGTGTATTCTTAAATATTTCATCCAAAGTTATTTTTAAAAGTTTACACTGTTTCCAATTAACACAATAGGTACATATGTTTACATAGCTGTCCTGCAGACCACAATCAATAATGTTCTAATAAAAAATATGAATAGCTTTTCTGAACAATTGTCAGGTTCTATGTTAAGCAGTAGAAGTATGTACAAAGTAGTAGCAGTAGTAGCAGTGATGTCAGAAGTAAACAGCAGCAGTAGCCGAAGAAACAGCAATGGGGCTCCATCATTCATGCTGCCTTCTTGTCTTTGTAGGTGAAGCGCCCCGGGCTTTCCTACAGCTTGAAAACAAAATCAAATTATTTTCTGTTCAAATAAAGTAGATGCCTAGTTTGCCAATAATGCCTATGGCTGAACAAAAGCCATCGGTCTAGTGCTTGCTGTGGGTTGTATGTCTTCTTTATTTAGAGCCCATTATTCAGTCTCCAGATGTTTTTATTTAACATAACACTAAATTAGAATAGTAAACATTAGTTAGGTAAAAATAAAATATGTGATGTGACTACATAAGTAGATAGTTCGCCCAAGGAAATATATTCACAATTATGTGAGTTGCCGCTTGATTCATAACTGTGTCAAAAAGCTTACCTTCAATTATTAACACAGATGATTGGTTTTCCATGTCCTGCACAAAAACGTCTTTGTAAGGAGTTCCCCCATATGTCAACTAGATTATTGTTGGTATTTGTATTCCATTCTTGTAAGCTTTAGCACCGTCTGTGTTTGAAGTTGTTATCATAGTTTGTTTCAGTACAAACAAAAACATCAATTTACAATTTCAGTTGTTAAGCGAGGTTGAAGGTGATATACTAACATTTTACAATTTTACAATCATTATTTATCTGCAACAAACAGCTCACCCAACATAGGTTACTAAATTGTGTCTACACAACAAATGAATGATTGTCCGTAGGTAGACTGACCAATGAAGAACCTCTATCTACATAAATCAATAAGATATGAAGGTACACTCCTACACACGTTATTTCTTTATATATTGGCATAGGTACTTACTTGTCGTGATGATATTGACATAAGTACTTTTCGCTGTGGAGTGTGTGTGCAGCCAGTACAAAACGACGACAGAGCCTTATCAGTCCTAGCCCCTAGTCCTTGCCAAACGTTTTCAGCGACAACACAAAACAAGTATTCGAAACTGTAACATAGGCGAACATGTATATGTACAGGAATAGTAAGTAAATATGATTCTGTGTTGACATTTTAACTGATTCTGTGTTGAACAATAAAAAACAACTTTAACTTTCGTATTTCCAAGCAAAACAATGCGAATCGTAAATATTAAAATAACTTTTATCAGTGTTGCCAACTTTTATCCCGAGTCCACTTGGCACTTGGGCCGTAGGACTAAACTTGGAGAACTACTTACTTTATATAGGTAACATCACAAATAAAAGTTAGTGAAGATGTTTGGATGTTTGTTAGATACACAATAACGGCTTAACAGTTCAATTTTTATCCTGGAAGTATGTTCCGTGTATTTTTTTTTTCGAAATGACGTTGTTTTCGATCTTTACACGGGCGCAGCTTCTTTTCGATCTTTACACGGGCGCAGCTTCTTATAAAACTCTTCACTATATTCGTCATGATAAACAGTCTTTACAAAGCAGCTTTCAAATCCGAAGTAGTTTCGGCATTTGAAATAAATAAATGGTAAAATTACTGACACAGGTTTTAGAAAAACAATAGTTTTAGTATATGATTGTAGTATTTTCTACAAATTCCTAACCACCATAAATTTTGTCTGCCGACCGCCCTAGTACGGGTGTCCAAAACTCCTAGTTTTAGTGGAAGTCCCACTTATTTGACAACACTGCTTTTCTACGATTTTGTCATTGGCCACAGATAACTAAAACGTGAAGAAAAGAACGTTTCGTTGCGTATTTCAAATTTGGTAGAAATTGTTTTTTAATTTTTCAGCCATCATTGTACAATTTTATTTATAAGCATTAGTAGACGGTCAGTTGTAGTTAAAACAAAATTTAATTGTAGCAAAATTATTCGGAAGCGAATAATTCCTTTTCGATGAAACAAAACGCGAGATAGAGCTTTATATGAAACACATCTCTATACAATTTGGCAGAATTGAAATCATTTTTATTACACAATTCCAATTATAGGAAACGATTAAGATCGCAATTTGTTTCATTTCAGAATCGCATTCATTAACAAAATGTGTTACGCAATTAGGGTGCGAGAACGGCTTGGATCTAGTATCGTTTGGCAGGAGTTTTGGGGTAAAAAGGGTTGAAGATGGTAGGGATGGGTTCCCTTATTATAATGCTACCACTCTTATTACAAGGTAATGCGTATTTTTCGAGAAATTGATAATAAATGTTTCTAACCTCAAATTAGATTACAGCGTAACGAAACGTTAAAATCGGCGATTGACAACCAAATCTGTACTAGTGTATTGTCTGTGGTGTAAACTGTCGTGCAAAATTGATGAAACGGAACGTAAAAAAAAAAAAAAAACGCTATTTGCGTCATGTGTCAGTGTCATTTGTTTACGTTCATTCCGTTCCTCCCAGAGTTGTGAGAAGTTAGTGCACCCCCACTTCATGGTTAAAATAGGTCGACATTGCTCCAAAACCGAATCGGGGCACCCCGACTCCACGTAGTCTTTTGGCTCCTACCCCTAGAGTGTTTATAAAAATCCGGAGGCGCGAAGGGAGGGCAACCCCCGCCCGCTGTAACAAAGCATAGGCACCAGTAAGCCGAAGCTGCGGAGGTTAGCATGGGTGCCTATCCTTTGTTACGCAAGGGCGAAGGGGTTGCACTTCCCGCAGCGCCGGAGATGTTAGAAAAGCGACATTTAAGTGTTTTGAGGTTAGGTTACAATAATTAGTTTTTCTCAAGAACGGTGCGTTACCTTTTCACGGGAGTGGTACCAGGGGGGACGGAGCACCCCCCTCCTTCCCCCCCCACCACCTCCCCACCCCTTCCTCCTGCCAAACGATACTAAACTTTTACCGCGAGAACATTTTCGCGCTATGATTTTTCTACGATTTCAAGTGTCGCCTGAAACCGAATGAATCGTACGATAGACTTCAAATGGCATTCATGGATGAAGGCCCTTCTAAGGCAACAGTGTTTCGTTATTAAAACGAATTCAAGCGCGTTCGACTAACTTTGGGGGATGAAGAAAGAAGTGGTCGCCCTTTGACGGCTGTTACGGAAGAAAACGTGCTAGTAGTGAAAATTTTAATTCAAGACATTAGGCGAGTTACGTATCAAGAGATTCAGCACATACTGCAGGTTGGATCGGGTATCCTTCACGAAATTCTACACGGGCATCTTTGCACAACCTCACCTAAGCAGGCCTGGGAGAAATGGTACCATGAAATGATAAACATTTGAAGCAGGCTCGTCTCGGCGTGTTTATGACATCATTACAGCGACAGAGTCTTGGATTTATCTATGCGATCCAGAAACGAAGCGCCAGTCGACGTTGGGTGTTTAAAAACGAATCAACGCATATCAAAGTGAAGCGAGGGGAAGATTTTGATCGCGAGCTTTTTCAATTTGACTGGCTACTTGGGGTCAATTCCTTTACGGAACCAAAGAAGCATCAAAGCTGAATGGTACGGGCCAGACGGATTGGATAGATATTCTTTCGACTTTACTACGCATTGAAATTGGAGTTACGCGTTTATTTTTAAACCGAGAAAACTAGGTTTGTAGAGAATTAATAAAAATAGAAGAGCTAGCGAAGAGAGCTCTTTTTTTTTTTCATCTCTACTATGTATCGGTTAGGTTTTCGTTCGACTGTTGAGACTGAAAAAGGAGTTACTTTGTCAACGTACGTTGAAAAGTTTGAAAATTAAGAAAATGTTGATAAGAGCGAGCGACGCGAGCTCGAAAATTTAAAAGCCCCGCCTTGAATGTACAGTAAGCGTTCAAAAGTGCATAGGCACGTTAAGAGACGTATTGCTGTGAACTCGCGGTACGACTGTATGTGTTTAAACGACACACACCACAAAGATCGCAGTTTTGCACGGCACACAATGTCGTAAAGTCGCGTACTCGCGTCGCACTGCACGAAACAAAAAATATTTCTGTCGCTTTTGTTAGACACGCATCACGCTCGTGATCTGGCCGGTTTATGGCATTGCTAAAATTCGAGTTAATCTAATATGAGCTGGTAGCAGTAGGCGCCAAGCGTTGGATTGAGAAGCAGTCGGCTTAGGTTCTGATCTCATATGATGCAGCGCAGTTTTACTGCCAATTTTTTTTTATTTTGGTTTGCATTAAGGCGTGAAGCTTCTTCATATTTACATAAAGAGTTGAAAATGCAGTGCGCGATAAAATCCCGCCGCGAGATATTTTCGTCCGTGCGAACATGGTCTAACTAAAGAAACGGAACAAACGACGCTCATAGGTAGATAGATAGAAAGGTAAATACTAATAATTTATGCAAAATATTATTAGGTACCTACTAGTGTGAAACTCAGACCACGAAAAAAACTTCTTTATTTTCTTGGGCTGAGTTGATGCCCTCAAGCAATAAGTCAGTAAAATTTTACTTTTTATTGTTATATCAAATTCGAAATTCGGGTTGGGATTCATCTTAGAAATTTATTTCTTATTTTTCGTAGTGTGATTTACAAAGATATCATGAATAACACTTTAATTTTAGGGAAATTCAAAACAAAACTTATGACAAGAAAAGTATCTTTACATAACAATACAAAACTTTTTCGCGTAAAGTGTTGAATTTTCGTATGTTGCTATTACCGACATAATTCTGTTGAATCCTGCAGTTCTTAGTAAATGTTAGAACGTGGTTATTGTCGATTTTTTTTGAGAAAGCTGAAATCGTTATGGGAACTTGCAAGCTTTTAAGAAGAAACTATTAATATTATTGTTCAATGGTTCTTGTATTCCCAACCCCGTTTTTGTTGCTCTGTTCTCTTTTTTCTTGCTTATGTACTATGTTTACATTAATAATGTTGACCGTGATTCAGGTTATGTTTTTAATTTTGGACCCTTGATCTGTTGTAGTCTTCGGGAACTAAAATGTCATGTCAATGTCATCATCGATCTCGTAATCCGATCGTATAACGAGCCTTTTATGTACGCAGCTTTTTATAATATTAATTTTTATATCTCAATCGAAAATAGTATAATCTATATATGCTATCGCTTCACACAAATTCGCATAGGTGACTAAATTCCCCAAATTTACAATCACCTTAACCGCCTAGGTGACTAGCGTACGGCGGAACAACAGCGGCCCAGTTTTGTCTGTTGAAATAGTTTCATAAAGTCGTTCTATTATAAACTAAAAGCCACGCCACCGCCTCACACTAGTAACCAAAAATAAAAAAAATTGTTTACTTACAATTCATTTTAACACAATGTTGAAGTGGCATACTTCAAAACAATCCTCGTGATTCGTGATTTAATCAAGAACATGTCATAGTAGTAAAAGTTTGTTTATGTTGATATTATACACGACAATCTGGTGGATTTATGAAATTTTCCAATAAGAATTTAGTTTGAATGTAGAAATACGATTCCGGTTAGAATTCTAACACACCAAGACAGTAAAATTATACAACGAAATTCAAATTACGTTAAAATATTACTTTCCACACACACAGTATCGGAGGCGGCATCAAATTACAAGGTCAAGGGCTGTTTATTTTGGTTTAATGTACTACTCAGAAAATACCAAAGTAAGGACATATTAATATGGGCATAAAATAGGTAATATAATCTAGTTTAATTATACATAGGCTTTATTGACACAAACTACAAAAAACACTTGAAAAATTTAGGAAGAATAAATATTATTTTACACAAATTCAACCCAAATTCTCAAGTTTTATATTTTTTTAAAGTATTTTGGACTAGTTTTTGTAATTAAGTTTTCACTTATATTGATTTTGTATAGTTTCAGGTATAGGTAGGTACACACTTATTTTTATTTTGGTATACTTAGCTGCAATAGTTTGCTAAATAACACACACAGAGTACTTTTATGATAATAAGCTTAAGTTGGAAATGGCACGATCCGCATCCCCGGAAAATGACGTTTTGGCGGAAAACGTCATTATTGCCGGTAAAAGTAAAAGCCATTACTGTCACCCCGTCTTGGCTGGCGTTAGAATGGTTTCTGCGGTCTGCTCCGCGGAACTGTGTGCTATTGTCTCCCTGTTTCTGGATAAAGTGTATATGTATGGTATCACTGTGTTCTTTTTGTATTTATGGTTATTTTGATTAAAATTCTGTCTCATGTGGCCACGCTACCCGTAGCATAAACGAAACGTATGCTAAGGAATAGAAGATTTACATTTGACAATATCAGGGCTGCCAGGTGAAAAAAATCTGCAATCGTACCACAGCATTAAAAAAGTCGTATACCCAAGGAAAATTCGAAACAAAAAATCGTACATTATTATTAATCCGTTTATTGGTTTATTGACTTTTATTACAAAATTAACAGTAAAAATACTACGAAACAAGTAATGATATGTAATGAAAATAGTATGAAAATTTAAATTATAGTAATGAAATCACATTTTTTTGTATAAATTTTCCGTATTCATTAGTTTAATCATGTCATCTATTGGTTTAAAATCGGTGCAGTTTCCGGTGACTCTTATCATTTGCTTTGCCAGCAAGGTGCCATTGACAGTTTCGTTGGCCAAACTATTTCTAAGTTTGGTTTTTAATTTAAGGAAATTAGAATAAAAAGGAATTCCCTCAACACTCTGGGCAGGCTGAGCACGTTACTGCTCTAGATACTTACTCTTTTGAGACAAAAGTTTGTTACTTTGTTGCCAGACCTAATTGAATAAAATAAATGGATCGAATGTAAAAAATCGTATGTTTTCCGTACGATTTCGATGCTTCGATCGTACTCGTATGAAATCTGCAAAAAGTCGTACAAATACGATTTAAATCGTACAAATGGCAGCCCTGGACAATATTGACATTTTTTTTATATTTTTTTTATTGGTTGTGGCAAGCGGCCATTAGCCATTGTTGCCAGTGTCGAGTGGGGACAATATTGACATTGACAACAGACATTCCGAATTGCGCCGTAATCGATTTGAGCAGGAATAATACTGAATTAGCGTGAGCGCGAAAACGATGTCCCGTAAATCGTCATAGCGTCATGACATGCGCCGTCTTGCGATAACGACGACCATGCCCTAAATTAATATCACCATGAGCGCTGTCAAAAACAGTAGCTGTACTTGTGCTGTTTCGTAATATGGCATATTCGAATTTGTGGTTTTCCTAACCAAAGAAGAAGATACACAGAAATACTATAATCCAAGAATTCAAGTGAAGCTGACGAGCCAAACGGGTGTCAAATTTCCGTCATGATCAAATCAGAGCAATACGACAGGTACCACCTCTCGTATTGCTGTCAAAGCGTTGAACTTTTTCATAAAAAATCCAGTCGGTCTTTCGTGTGTCAGGTTTGGGTTATGTTATAGGCTTTAACGTTGCACGAGCACTGTAAGCTCGTTCAAGAACGTTCTCTAATCTGTCATAATCGTGATTCCTAAATCGAAACGCAAATTATTGATGTGAGCTTGTGAGCGCTTTCAGCGATTATTTATGGTCTAATTCGGAATGTACCCGATCGTGGTTTGTTCGATGTCGATCGAAAAAAAAAGTGATTCATTACTTTATCGCCTTTTTTATTTGCTTTTTATGTTTCTTTATGAAGAGGTCTTGTAACAAAAACAATTTACTTTTAGGCATTGTGTTGTGATTATACTTATTTTTATAGTCATGGCAGATCACATAGGTATGATAAATAATACTATAAACTTGTACTTATGTGCCATCATAATACAGGGCAGATACCTACTGCTACATGTGTTCAACAGTATTTATTATATAATTATTTTGGAATTGCAGTTTATTTTCCATTGGATTTGCAAAAAAATATACCTTATACCTATTTCGTTTTAGTTCTTGGAGTATCTGATCGCCAAGCTATATTTAAGTCAAACAGTGGTGGCATATGTTTTAAAATGAGAACTGCAGGCTCCCATCCACAATTGACAATGATAGCATGCCATGATCCAAGCCTTTGTCTCTATAAGGTAGGTAGGTATTTATTTTATAAATAAGTTTATGCAAGTGTCCTGTGTTTGATCCTTAGGTCAAGTATGAAGTTCTAAAATAGCAACCAATAGTCTCTATTAGTGCCTATCTAAACAATGGCAGATGCCCTCCTATTGCACTATGATCCCTATTGCATACAATTTTTTACATGATGCAATTTTCTATGAAGGTAATTAATTTTAATATTTTGAAGTAAATGATTTAAAACATACATTTACATTTTTTTAAGTATTTTGGACTAGTTTTTGTAATTAAGTTTTCACATACATTGATTTTGTGGACCTTTATTCCAGTTTGGCAGAGGTGGTGGGCTATAGGTACACCTCAAAATATTTAATGTGGGTGTCACATTTCAACTTGCCATTGACAGGGCACAAATCCAGACTCCGGGCTGCTACTGAGAAATGGAAAAACCCAATAACAGTTTGCCCCACCTATGAATCAAACCCAAGACCTCATGCTCAGTACTAGTGCTTGCGACCACTCGAGGCAGTCATTGCAAACAAATTTCATTATATATTACTATGCTTATTAAGTTGCACATCTGAAACAGCAATTATTTAATCATTACAATCAAGGAAAATTTAAACTAAATAGAACTGTTAAACACAACATAATGATTATTGTTACAGCTAACATTTGGATATGAAACCAAAGTCTACAATGTGTGTGAAAAACAAGAAGAGATATTTACCTCTCTTTGTCCCTCTGATTTTAATGAATTCAGAGAGTACTACTTATCTTGGCACAGTAACAAAATTAAAGTTGGGTTGGTAGGTCAGCAGGCCTTTGTTGACTATCAGAAAATGTGTACTGATCCTATTGTTGGGTATATCCTATTCAAAACTGTCTGCAGAAATTCCCATCCTGTTGAGTGGATAATTGAAAGTAAGTAGTTTGTGCGTAAAGTGGCATTCATAAGCGACTTTTTAAATTGGTTAAGAGCATGGCGAGGCATGAATTGTCCATACAAACGTAATACCTAAATCATTTGCATTGTTAGAATATTTATATGCATATCCCTCTGAGCAGATTTTTTATTTTCGGGAATAAAAAGAAGTCACACGGTGCTAAGTCAGGGCTGTAAGGAGGGTGACTCAGGAGTTTGATCGGCGTGCTGTCCAGGAAGTACCCCGTTTTGAACTGCAGCCTAATTGCGTAACACATTTTCGTAAACGATTACGACTAATCTGTTGTGTTTTGACAGTTCAACAACATGCATTGCGTTATTTACATTGTTGAGCAGATTTTTTATCGAACTTATGAAGCAATAGATTAGCAATCTGTTTTCAAAACGATTAAGATTCCGATTGATTGTGTATTACGTAATTAGGGTACTGGGTTTGCGAAGGCGCGTTGTCCTGGTGGAGCAGTAGCCGGCGGAGCCCTGTGTTTGGTCGCTTGTTGCTTCACAACAGAGAAAACTTCTGCCAAGCATTTGGTAGTATACCATTCAGCGTTGATGCTTCTTTGGTTCCGTAAAGGAATTGACACCAAGTAACCAGTCAAATTGAAAAAGCTCGCGATCATAATCTTCCCCCTGCTTCACTTTGGTAGGTATTCGTTTTGATTCGTGTCTGGATGGTAAATCCAAGACTGTAATGATGTCGTAAACACGCCGAGACGAGTCTGCTTCAAATTTGTTTATCATATCACCGTTTCAAACTCAAACTCAAACTCAAATCATTTATTTCAATTAAACCATTTACAGGCACTTTTGAATTGTCAAGGAGTCGGTCAGTCAGAAATATGAAGCTAGTTGCCCATTCCAAAGCGTAGTAGGTACCTATGGAGAAGAACGGGCAAGAAACTCCATGGACACTCTTTTAAATAATAATGTTTTTACATATATCTTAGTTACATCGATTAATGTTGTTCACTATAAGTGAGAACGATGTACAAAAAACCGTACACGTTAAAAGCGTCCAGAGTGCATCAAAACATAATTAAAAACAATCCAGCTAATTAATTATTAAAATAAGCCCTGGCAGCTAAGAGATGACCAGTCCCAACTGACGGCGCCCGTTCACGAACATGACGCATGGATCAGCACCATTCAGCTCAACCATTTTGAAGGGAGCTAAATGATCCGACACACGCGCCACCGTCAGCGAGACATTTGAGTGAGCATGACATACTATCAGCCGCCAAGGCACATTCAAGTCAATCTATGACATTACCCGGTAAATGGTAGCTCTATAGTACAAAGTACTCACATCTGTGCAATGCATCTATATAATAAAAAGGAGATTGAGTTTATATAATGCAAATAAATTCTTACTATCTTCAGCAGCTTCAACAGTGATTCGAATGTCAATCAATTAGTTGTGGTGTGGAGCAGGACCGGCATTAAGCCAGGCATTTTTATCAGTTATGTAGTCCTCCAACCTATAATATGCCTGCCTGAATAGTGTGCGTTTGACAAAGGATTTGAATTTTGTCTCATTCAGTTGAAGTATGTGGCGAGGTATTTTATTATAACATTTTAGACAGTACCCCATGAAAGATGAGTCTACTTTAGCCAGTCTGAAACCTGGTTGAACTAATAGGTCCCGATTTCTAGTACTATAATTATGTCTTTCACCTCTTTTACTGTAAAGATGTAAATTTTTTCTTACGTACATGATGTTTTCATAGATGTATTGACAAGGTACAGTCATGATGTTAATATCCTTAAACAATTCCCTTAGAGAATCGCGCCTGCGGAGATTATATATGGCTCTGATGGCTCTTTTCTGCAGAATAAAAATAGACTCGATGTCTGCAGCCCGTCCCCAAAGCAAAATACCGTAAGACATGATACTATGAAAGTAACTAAAATAGACCAGCCTCGCGGTATCTACATCAGTAAATTGACGGATTTTTCTGACAGCGTAAGCTGCTGAACTTAGCCGTCCTGCTAGAGATGTTAAATGAGGACCCCATTGTAGCCTTGAGTCGAGCGTGATCCCCAAGAAAACCGTTTTATCGACGAATTCTAGCTTCTCTTGATTCAATACTATCTCACAATCACTACTCTTGACGTTTGGTAAAGAAAATCTTATACACTTAGTTTTATTTCCATTTAGTACTAAATTATTAGCCGTGAACCAATTTTGGACCAGCAGTAGGGCGTTATTTACGTCGTCAAAATTTGAAGCACGTCTATCTACCTTAAAAATTAAGGAAGTATCGTCAGCAAATAACACCATTTGTGGTTGATTTATTAATAAATGGAGTAGGTCATTAATATATACTAAAAAGAGGAAAGGACCCAATATCGAGCCTTGTGGAACACCCATTTTTACCTTTAAACCAAGTGAATTGACACCATTTATTTGAACTTGCTGTTGTCTATCATTTAAATAAGATTTTATTAAACTGAGCGCAAGTTTTCCAAGTCCGTAATGCTCAAGTTTCAAAAGCAGGGTTTCGTGATCGACGCAATCAAATGCCTTGGAGAGGTCACAAAAGATTCCTATGGCGTCTTGAGCCTCTTCCCACGCGTTAAAAATATGTTTTAATAAGGTAACACCAGCGTCGGTCGTACAACGCCCTTTGGTGAAACCATACTGTTGCTCGTGAAGGATTTTATTAGTATTAAAATGATTGAGCATCTGATTAAGTATTATCTTTTCAAAAACCTTGCTGAAAACCGGCAACACGGACACAGGTCTATAATTATTAGTGTCTTTACTGTCCCCGGATTTGAAAAGTGGTATTACCTTACTGTATTTCATTAGATCCGGGAAGACTCCTTGATCCACACACAAATTAAATATTAAGGCTAAGTAAGGTGCTATAGTTTCAATTATGGAGGTACAGACTTTAATAGACATTCCCCAAAGATCTTCGGTCAATTTGATCTTGATTTGCTTAAAAGATTTTATTACTGTTAAGGGGTTAATATGCTTAAAGTTAAATTCAATCGGGCAGGCAGAAACATTCGCCCTCATTAAATCAAAAGCACGCGAGGGCGAAGAATTTAAGATTTCAGTGGTTTTTAGTGGGACACTGGTAAAGAAATTCACAAATTCCTGAGCAACTTTTTTGTTATCGCAAATGAGACCACGTGACGTCTCCAGTGTGTAATCAGAATTTTGCTTTTTGATCCTGTTCGTTTCATTATTGATAATTTTCCAAACCGTCTTTATTTTATTGTCTGCTGATTTTACCTTGTTGCTAATGTATAAGGCTTTAGCAGCCTTACAAGTGTTCTTAAAAATTTTTGAGTAAGAAGCAACATACTTATTAAAAGTTTCCGTGTTAATATAAGGCTTAAGGCCATACAGCTCGAAAAGTTTTTCCCTACTTTTCCTAAGTCCTTTTCACGGCACCATTCCACCCGGGCCTGCTTGTGAGCATCGGGGAGGTTGTGCGGGGCACCCAGCGTGAAACTATCCTCCTCACACGAAGATGCAAGTGTTTCAAGCGGCCTTCATCCATGAATGCCATTTGAAGTCTACTGTACGATTCGTCTGGATTCAGGTGACACTTGAAATCGTAAAATTCATATCGCGAAAATGTTCCCGCGCAGATATTTTAAATTAGCTCGCAAACAATGTGGAGGGAAATTTTGAAATTGGAACTTACTTATTTTTACTTACTAATCATATTTTCTAACTAAACTTAACTGGCCAGTCTCTCATACTTATAAACTTTATTTTTTGCAATACTTTCTTAGTGGCCTGGTACGTTGGTCTAAGTTCCCTTGGAGCTCTAAAAAAGACAAGCTTTTAAGTCAACGCAATAAAAAAATAAAGTGTTTTATGCGACATATTTTGATACTCTCAAATAAATCAAAACCTATACTTCTCGTTGACCTAATGACAAGAAGCAAGGTCTCACAGCACAAGTAGGTTAAGGAAAAAGTCCAAAAATCGTTTATTTTTATTGTTATCAACTTATCACATAAAAAAATACTTCTCAAAACGATGGTGAAAACGACATCAAAATCCATTGCGAAGTTTACTCAACTACCTACTCCACACACTAGATAATTTGAATCTAAAAAGTAAACAGATCAATTAAAATAAAATCCATATTTTATTCGTTCTTGTTACAACTTAGTAGGTACTTACAATAATTAGGTTTAATGAAAGGATTCAAAATACTTCTTTTCTTTTATGTACTTTCCAGGCATAAACCAACTTTAAATAGGTATTATTTCCCCCCCTAAAAGTCCTAAACGCAAATTTACATAATAGAAAAACTACCTTTATTAATAGTAAAGTCAGACCATTATTTAAATCTGGTAATAAAAATAACATTGGCAATTTCAGGCCTATTTCTATCTTACCAGAATTTAGCAAAAGATTTTTTCAGGCATTTGAATTTAAATAGCCTTCTTCATAATGAACAATAATGGCTTTACAAAAGGACGTTCGACTACAGATGCGGGTGTCGCTCTGCTGAAACACATATTTAATGCATGGGAGAAATCGCAAAATGCTGTTGGAGTGTTGTGATCTCTCTAAAGCCTTTGATTGCGTGCATCATGACACGCTTTTTCGTAAACTACGTCATTACGGTGTCCAAAACGAAGCTTTCAACGTAATAAATTCTTATTTACATAATAGGTTCTATTGTGTAGATGTCGATGGTGTGAAATATTCCGGGTTACCAGTTCAGTTAGGTGTACCTCAAGGCTCAATACTGGGTCCATTCTTGTTCTTAGTGTATATCAATGACTTACCATTCTATTTAAATGATATCAGTGACGTTGTACTGTTTGCAGATGATACTTCGCTTATTTTTTAAGTAGACATGAACAGACAAGATTTTGACGAGGTAAACATTGCACTCTCAATGGTTACGAATTGGTTTACGTCAAATAAACTAGTTCTCAATGCCAAGAAAACGAAATGTTTAAAATTCGTCTTACCGAATGTTAGAAATTTAGGACCCAACATCGTCTTATCGTCAATAAAGAGCTGCTTGAAACTGCAGATTCGGCAGTTTTTCTGGGCATAACAGTAGATGCCAAACTTCAGTGGGACCCACATTTATCAAGCCTAGCGGGGAGGCTTAGTTCAGCCGCCTACGCCGTCAGGAAAGTAAGACAATACACTGACGTTGATACAGCTCGGTTAGTCTGTTTTAGTTATTTTCACAGCGTTATGTCCTACGGTATTTTGCTGTGGGGCAAAGATGCTGATATTCAAAATATATTCGTCCTTCATAAACGAGTTGTCCGAGCCATTTTTCAGCTAGGAGCCAGTTTCTATAACTTAGAGTTTTTTTTTTAAAGATATTGGTATTCTCACGGTGGCATCACAATTCATCTTCGCTAACATCTTATGTATTATGCAAAATATACACTAAAAACAGTGATTTTCACAATGTTAACACTAGGAATAAGAACAAACTATGTGCTCCCTTTCACGGGCTTCATACGGTTCATAACTCATACGGTTCATAACCTTTTATAAAAAGCTACCCTCTTCTTTGCTAGATTTGCCTTTTAATGCGTTTAAAGCACAAGTAAAATCCAACCTTTGTTCAAAGGACGACTACTTAAACGATAAGAATAGTTGGTCGTTGTGATTAACTCAAGACAAGCTTAAAATGAGTGAGCAGTGGTGGCCCAGTGGTAACGGCCGCGACTTACGATTAGTAGGTCGTAGGTTCGAACCCAGACAGGTACTTTACTTTGTGTAAATTATTTCATCACCACTGCTCTCAAAACGGTGAACTTGTGTCTTAGAACCAAAAATTCGAAGACATGTGACATCTACCAACCCGCACTGGGCCCGCGTGGTGGATTACGGCCCACTCCCTCTCACAGAGAGGAGGCCTGTGTCCTAGCAGTGGGAACATAATAGGCTGATTATGCTAAGCTTAAAATGTTCTTTCTCCAGAATCAGCTTACCTAATCACAGGGCATATGTGTTCATATATTTGTTTCTTTATTTGACTATATGAGTCAATTATGTTTAGTTATCTACATTTATTATTGACATGATTACTGATTACAATGTTTTTTAATGAGTTGTATTGCATTATGTGGGTTTTTTGGGTGTATTGGTGTGGCTGGCTAACATTTGGCAGATAATATAATGTGATGTTCTGTGTCTCGAAATTTTCATTACTTTGCATACCATATTGTATAGGTTCAAGTTTTTTCTAACTGACAGCTGTGCTGCTGTGGAGTTTTTTTGTGCCACTTCTTCCCAGCTAATGTACTAGGGAAGGGCGGGCGTTTCAGGGGACTGTCCTATGTAATTTTGAAGTTCGAAAAGTGCTAATTCTTAGCCTATTTTGAATAAATGACTTGATTTTCATTCGAAACGACACTAGCAAAATGTCCTACAAGCAAATGGTCCCAAATCCTAAGTAATTAATGTTTTTTTTATTATTACAGCGTCGCCAGTAATATTGAAATCGTTATCCTGTAAAAAAATTAGTGGAAAACTTCACTGGCGTCTTTTGAGAAATGGTAAATTGCCGCCAGACGCAATGATTGGTGGGTTTGAAAATGAACTAATTTACATAGCCCGAGCGCACCATAATAATTCGATGTGTCCTGGAAAATATGTGCCATCAACTTGTAAAGCATTTGTCCCTTGGGGACACCTAGAACATGCCAAAGAACAGTTTCAGGTAAAAATACTGCTTTACAACGATCCGGGACATAGCGGATTAGCACATTCACACAGTTGTTTATAAGCAGTGCTGCGCTTCCCAAACGTAGGAAACCGTGAACCGCTCAGTTTTTTGTCGCATAGTTAGGTGTACCGATATTAATTGTCAATGTTCAAAGAAAAGACTTATTCAAAAATATTTCATAAAAAAAAGCACCTAGTATCGAAATCACCTAGCTCAAAAATAAAATAATATAACTAACTACTTATCATATTTTATGTACTAGTAAAGGGAATTCAATCATCTAAAGAAATACTTAAAAAATATTCGCTGCCGGCCGTTTTTGTTTAAATTTTTGTTAAAACTGCAAAATTACTTTTATTTTGGTCAAACGCCTCGCTGTTCTGAACCTTATTTGTTGGCGCGATGCGCTATTGTAAAATTTGCTTCTTACCGCGGCTTATGGAGGACGCAGATTAGAATCTGCGTCCTCCATAAGGCGCGGGCCGCACGTGTTTTTTACTTTTACTAACTATTAACAGTGCGTCTGGTAACTCTTTCTTCGACTGCGACTTTTACAAAATACGTTTAAGTACAGGTACACACGGTAGGTTTCATTTATGACATAATGCGTATTTTATTTTCAGATCTTATGTGGGGTGAACGCCAAATGGGTTAAGACACGAACCAACTATATTCCACAAAATGCATTCATCGGCGGATATTCTGAAGTAAATAATGAACCTTTGTACATAGGTAGAGCTATGATTGAGGGAAGACTTATATGTGGCAAAGTGCATCTCCACTACCAAAAGTGCTATTTGCCCTTTCAGGGCCATGAGGTTGAAGAAACGAAATATGAAATATTAGTAATACCGGGTGATGAAATACCACATGCCATACCTCTACCATTGTTATAGAAATTTAATAAACCAAAATTACTTGTAAAGTATTAATAAATTATTTTAATTAAATTATTTAAACAACAATGAAAAATTATAACAAATGTTTATCAAAATCTTAACTATGCTGAACTTAAGATAAACAATAATATTATGTTGTATTTTTTTTATAACCTATGTTGGCTGTCTTCTGGGCCAACTGCATTTCTTCATGTCAATAGCATGACCATATTTATTTTTGAATTCAGGAATCTGTACTTGCATATTATTGCATGTTATTGTCAGCATAAAAATATTCATCATATTCCTCATAATTCATTGAGTGATCATCATTTTCATCGTTCTCATCTTCAGATTCAAGCATACTATCTTCTATGCCAGGTACTAAGAACTTGTTAGCACATCTATTTTTCTCAGGCACTATCATTATTTCATAGTTGTCCACGGCTATTTCTTTTCCATCATAAGGTACATAACAGACTTTATGTGTTGGCTGGACTTTCCCTGGGATTATGTGATCTAAATATTTGGCTCTCCCAATGTAAAGTTTTTCATGACCACTGTCCTCTGAGTAACCAGCGACAACAGCTCCAACTGGTATATTATCTAATTTACTAGGCACCCAGGTACAATCAAATCCACATAAAACCTGCAACAGAAATGTTTGAATGAATGTTTGTTGTTTTGTGTTACTAAGAATTTTACTTTTGATTTATAAAGTTAGCATAAAAAGATAGCATACCTCAAATGAATTTTTAACATTAGCATCTCCACCCCAAGGAATATATCCCAGTCCTTCTGAGGATACAAACTTGCCAGGTGTCAAAGAACCTCTGTGCTTAGCTCTTATTATGTATAGGTTTTCTTTCTCATACCCCCCAATGTATGCACCATCTGGGAACTGCGTTTCTGCATCAACCTGAACCCAATACAGTTCACCCCCTGTCACTGGTTTCATAAGAGGTCTTTCCAGTAGTGGTGGCACTGAAAAATATTATTATATTCATAAGTGAATGTAAAGATAGCTTCCACAATAATAATGACAATGGATGGTTATGGCATTGCTTGCAGGGAATGCATTCTATAGATGAAGCATTAATAAAAATAAAACTATCACTCACATTCAATTTTCCAATATACAGGGTTTCTATTATCATCAATGGCAGTAAAAGTAACATATTTCAAATTTGAATTTTTACTGTTAAATGTTACTATAGGTTTAGGTGTTTCATCCATGCCTAAACGCAGAATGTCCCCATACCATGAAATCCAGAATCGTCTAAACTCCTGAGAGGACAAAATGTTTGGTGTTTCTATTGTCTCTTTGCTTACTCTTGCAGTCATTTTCTTGATCCAAGTGCTGCGGTTATGGCCTATACCGACCTGTAAATGAATTGACTTTGATAAAGCAAAATATTTAACAACTGTTTTCATATCAATGAATTCCACAGGTAAATTATAGGAACAGTAGTGCAATAATAATATACTTACTAAAAAATCACAGGTAGGTCCTGGTTTACTTGATAATCCAATGCCTGCATTACCAGGAGCTTTGATTTCAAAGTTTATTCCGTTGCTTGTGATTTTATAAAATATATTTTGATGTCTTGGCCATGTTGTGAATTCTGCAAGAGTGACTCATGAATTAATGAAATACTAAATTTGATGCAATTTTAAGTCTCTTTGGTTTGGATTATTATCATTTGTAATTTTGTCCGAACTAATCATAGTAGTTTATCAACAAAGAAAATAAACAATAAATACCGAATATTTCACCCATGGTGTTAATATATTGGTCGCTAGTTGGTTACGGCAAAGGCTAGCGAAATGGAACTCCTGTGCCTTTTTATAACCCACTAGGTTTTGCACAAATGGATAGCTTAAATCACTGTTTATTTTCAAGTAAATATAATTCTGTATCGATTTTCCGTTTCCCTATGAACCCTGCTGAAGGCCTGAAGTTGAAAATGACAGCTCTGGCTCATTTTAGTTACTATACTCTATAGTCTATGTCTGGCTCTGTCCGACTTTGGCAGCACAGATAACTATAAACTAGTTGAAGAATTGGCAGGGGCGCAGGGCTGACAGATTAACAAATCAACTGATCTGAAATAATGCATGGAAAACATAAGTACTCTAAAGACAGGTTGAATGAAAAAAGAAACAGTAAAACGTTAAAAAACACGTTTATGGGCGATTTTTTTTATGATATTACTAAGGGCATACTGCTAGAGAAAGATAATTTAAAGGTTTAAGATATTTATTACACATGAGCCATCTTACGCTGAACCCTCTTGACACAATTTATCTCCAACATTCTTTATTTTCACCACAGACAAATACAAATAGGTTGGATATAAATACCTACCTAACACCCCACCTCGATTAATAGTGTCTTATTGAAAATCAAACTCTTAATCGCTTCTAAAAAAAAAATCTAATCAAACATTCTACAGTTTCAATAACATAAAATTAAAACAATGGTGACTCTTTTTATCCAAAAAAAAATATCATGGTCACCCTACTACATAAGATTACAAGATGGTATATTTCTAACATATGTATCTACTTTCATAATATTATACCTAACACCCTCTTACATGGTACTTGCCTACCCATGCAAAATAACAAAAGTTGTCTATTAACGCTGTTGTAACCTATTCTTTTGTATATATATTTAACCACTCACACATTTGTCTGAATCTATCAACTGATAAAGTCTTTGTAAAAATATCAGCGAAATTTTCAACAGTATTTACGTATTCAATTACTAGCTCCTTTTTAAATATTAAATCTTTTATATGATGATATTTTATATCAATATGTTTCGTTCTCTTACTGTTTTCAAAAGTTTTCGTCATATCAATAGTACCTTTATTGTCTACGTAGAGAACTCGTTTTGCTTGTGTCCACAGATTTAAAGTAGGTTTATCTAAGAATTGACTCAGAAATGTTGTACTAAAGGCAATAACAGGTCTTGATACCGTCGCTAAAACATTAAACCTCCAATCAACTGTCTGTAAGGTACATCAACACACTTACTTTCAGAATCTGCTTGAAAACCTTTCGTCATTGGACTCTTCGTTCCATTTGCTTCAGTCATATATTTTTTTTTTGCAGAAAGCAATATTAGACTCGATTTTGATGGTTCTTCAATTTTCAATAATGGAAGTGTTTAACGAGGCAATCTGTCACATTTGTTTGTTGCACAGAGCACCATTAGCGCTTATAAGACCTTTAAAGTGACATTACATATAACAAAATTTATCAATCTAGAACGGGGACAGCGGAACTTAATAAAAACAATGTATTAAAAAAAGGAGATATTCTTCTGAAAAGCCATACGAAATATGTGGTTTGCTTTTAATTAGGAATTTGTATATCACATCCCCTGTCCAAAACACACACATAAAACTCTTTCTTAGGATCCAAAAGTAATGTCGAAAAGGCGAAATGACTTGATTCCACAAATCCGCAAAAATTGCAACGCCCCCTTACGGGGGCGCCGCGATATAGCTCGAGGGCCAAAGGAAGTATTTTGCATATGAACTCCACACTAGGTCGAGCCTGTCTCGTGGAGTCCATGAATGGTATTTCCATATTATGAAAATGCGCATTACATTGATACTGATGGATTGTTACAGTCAAGAAAAGAAGCACAGGCAAAAGTGACATTATACAGAAATTAGAAAATTAAAACATTGTCTAGATCTAAACCAGTAAAATTAAAACAATATATTAGGTTAAACGAATATTTAGAACGCAATGTGCACTATCTGTAAGAGTTTGTGTGCACGAGAGGGTGTGTGTATGCGAGAGGGAAGAGAAGGAGTTTGTGTTTGTGAGGGTGCCATGTGTGAGTGTGTGTAGGTATGTGTGGATGTGTTACAAATTAACCTTTAAAAGAGATTCGGATTCACTGAATGATTGGGCTAGCAGCCATTTTTGAACAATCTTTTTGACTTGGATTGCTCTGGATTTACTTTTGTTACACATTCTTACGGCTTTGTTGTATATGTGACTGAGCAAGAATTCTTGCATGTGTTGTGCGAAAGTTGTTCGTGTCCTAATCGAAGCACACTTGAAAACTCGACGTTTGAGAAGCTGCGAGTATTCCGGAGTCTGTGTTACGATTTTATGCTGTTTCAGTACCATTTTGAAGTTAGATAACTGTCGGACATTGAGTAATGCGGCTTCTTTGTACAGAAGGGCTGTCGGGTATCTGAAAGGTTTTTGAGCATGACTTTCAAAACCGATCGCTGGGCTCTTTCGCTTTGGATCATCGTGGTGATTCCAACTCCACTCCATACTGTTATACAGTAACACAGAATTGACTCACATAATGTCATATATACCATGTTTAGATTTTTATATTGGCAGAGTTAAGCAAGAGTTTCATTACGTGAATCAATTTTCTGGTGCGCATTGCCACCCAGGTCAATATAGGGCTTGAAAGAGAGCCGCTGGTCTATTAAAACCCCTACATATTTTATACGATCCATCTTTTTTATTTTCCGGCAGGTGCACAGGAGAGGGTTACAGGTTGCACAGTGGATAACTATGCCAGGGGTAATTTGGGCGCTGAGGCCTGCATTTTGTGGAAACACAAGTAATTCGTTTTCTCAATATTTAATGACAGAAGATTTTAGGCAAGCCATCGTTTGATACTGGTCAGACTATCTTGAGCTTCCTTATGCACCGATTCCCAGGATTTGCCATGAAAAAGAATGACCGTGTCGTCAGCATAGCATTTATGTAGATGAGGAATAGAGTACACTACCCTGTGGAACCCAGAATATCATTCTTTTTTGACAGCTGATGTTCTCACCCACTTTCATACACTGGCGTCTGTTAGTTGGATAGGTTTTAAACCAATCTAATGACAGTCCCCAGTTTCCAATGACCTCCAGTTTATTTAGAAGTATGGGTTTTGCAACGGTGTCAAACGCTTTGGCAAGATCTAAAAGCACTCCTAAGCACTTTTGGTTATAGTCTAGACAAGACGTTATTAGCTTGGTCAGGAGACTTACTGCATCGTCAGTAGATTTTCCACTCCTGAAACCAAACTGTTTATTGGAGATCAGGTTGTTCGACTCTAGGAAAGAAACTAGGCGTTTGTTCATCATCTTTTCCAGAATTTTAGAGAAGATTCCTAATAACGATATAGGTCTAGAGTTCGCAGAGTTTTGTTTTGATCTACGCCTGTGTATAGGGGTGATTCTGGCTTCTTTCCATTTATCGGGGAATATACCCTGTACAAAGACTAAGGTTGATGATGTAGGGAGTTAAAATATCACTTCAAATCTCTTTAAAAAAATGGTGTAAGACCATCAACGTCGGCAGCACTGTCACTATTATCGTTAACAATCAGTTTGCTAATCTCAAAAACATCAGTAGGTTGCATAAAAAAAGTAATACCTTTTGGCGTTTGTTCATCATCTTTTGGCGTTTGTTCATCATCTTTTCCAGAATTTTAGAGAAGATTCCTAATAACGATATAGGTCTAGAGTTCGCAGAGTTTTGTTTTGATCTACGCCTGTGTATAGGGGTGATTCTGGCTTCTTTCCATTTATCGGGGAATATACCCTGTACAAAGACTAAGGTTGATGATGTAGGGAGTTAAAATATCACTTCAAATCTCTTTAAAAAAATGGTGTAAGACCATCAACGTCGGCAGCACTGTCACTATTATCGTTAACAATCAGTTTGCTAATCTCAAAAACATCAGTAGGTTGCATAAAAAAAGTAATACCTTTTGGTTCTCCTATTTTTTGTTTAGAAACCACTGACTCCTGGGTTTCATTAATGTTAGTGAGAATTTGGCTTGCTAAATATATGCCAACAGAATTGAAATATTCTTTGCGGTAGTCAACTGAATCTTGTGCCGTGGATTTACATTTTAGTAAGTCGGAAGAACTGCTTCTGTTACTGTAATGTTCAGTGATTGTATTTATAGTTTTCCATAATCCTTTATTATTCAATTTGTTTTCTTCTAACTTTTTACTGCCGTGATCCTGTTAACTTGTGCACCAGATTAGTAAATTAGTAAGTTTCTGTAACGGGTGTAAACGAGTTTTTTTTGTTTGGTCTTTTGGATGTTTCTTTGACTCTTTATGGAGTTAATCCCTGTGATTCATACATTTTATAAGTCCAGGTGTGATCCAGGGCTTCCAAATATATTTAGAACGGCTTATTGTTTTTTCAATCGTGTGTTTTTTTATTGCGTCTGCCAGAAGTTTATTGATCGCTGTATTAACGTCTACATCAGTCACTACTTCATTCCAGTCGATGTTACGAAGGTTTCTATTGTGGCGGGAAAGTTTTTTTTTTTAAGTGTGCGTTGTTGCCATTTGCTGCCAGTTGGAGTAGCCGTATTGAACCCCATCATTACCCCTCCGCATTGGTTGAGATTATTTACAGTTGAGTATGACGTGTAACCCTGAATCCGACCAACGACTGGACAACTTCTCAGCCAGCATTCAGTGAGAATAATAAAATCGTAAACGATGTTAAGTCGTTTTAATGCATTGCAAAATGTATTGAAGTTGTGCCGTAAACTGCGTACGTTGAATGTCAATATTTTAAAGTTATAATTACAATTGAAAGAATTCAGGCAAACCTCAAGTCTATCGAGTTCTTGACACTTCAGATTAGTACTGTCATCTAGTCCACTTAAAAACATGCCATTTGTATTAAAGTTACAGTACAGTTGGTATGAGCAGTAAGGATATTTGGCGTCAAGAACTCTGTGATGGAAATTGAAGGTATGTAACGACATTGCGCAAGTAAGCAACCGGTATACTATTATTACATTAAAAAGCAAGGGTATAGGCCCTTTCTTTAAGAGCGCGTAGGTAAGTGTACTCTGTGACGTTTTAGTTGCAAAGCGGATCAGCTTTATTAAGGTCGCGGTTTTTTCGCTCTGCAGGATTAGCTTATGGTTGAAAGAGCGGGACAAAATTTAGTTTGATGTGTAGGACTGACATACACTGTCGCATCACTGCGGAATGAACACCGTTGTCTGAAATAATCCTGCGAGGCAGACCGAACCGCATGAATATTTTTTTTTTGTTATAGATGTGACACAGATGTGATACAGACTACAGATGTGCAATAATAATTAAGTGTAGATAACTAAAAACCTATTATTAACGAAACAAGCGTTTTTTTTTCAAATTTTATTACAATGCTTTGGGTCTCAATTAAAATAATTTAGTTTGACGATGATCGAACAGATGAAAAAAAAAAAATCTCGATAGTTCGACGGTCGAACAAATGAGAAAAATATTGTCACTAATTCGACGTTCGAACTAATGAGTCGAACTAACTAGTGGGAACAAACGCTTCTTTCTACTTGACGTTTTTGAAACAAGCGTGTCAATGGTTCGGCATGTTTTGAGAAGTACTCGTATAAATTTTCTGAACAACGAACAAGTTTGTAAAACGGTGCTTTAGGTTTCCTGGTACCTTCATATTATCGAGTACAGCACTAACCTTCCCTGGGTCGGTGGAAACAACTTTTTGTGTAATAACGTGACCGAGATATTTACAGCTTTCCCTAGCAAAAGCGCACTTCTCCCTATTCACATGGAGATTAAACTCGGCCAGAAGTAAAAAAACTGCCTCGAGATCTCACATGCTGTTGGTATCCCTGAGATACTCGTATAACCAACAGATCGTCTAAATGCGCTGATAAAGTTATTTCTTGTAAAGCAGAGCACGATCGGAGACGATCGATGAGACGCTGAAAGATAGCTGGCGCGTTACGGAGACCAAACGGCATTCTTTTAAAACGGTAAGTACAGTAGCGCTCATAAGTCCATAAGCAATCTCACAAAGCAATAAGACGTTCTTCTATAAGTTGTTTCTATACTATAGACACGCACACACACTCACTTTGTCTGTAATTGATGATAGTAGTTCATAATTTCAACTAACTTAACAAATGGCTTAGGGCCGATTTTTCAATCCTAGCTATCTAGAGTATAAAATTATCTGGCTGTTTATCAAGCGAATAAATATTTTCAATTTTTCAATCGTTTATTAACTAGAGAATAGCTATCTGTAGTCTATGCTAGCGAACTTCACACTGTCTATGTGCAAGCGAGATGCACAGATGCAGTATTCAACGTGTTAGACGAGAATAGCAACAAAACGTGTAAATCTCCAATTGTTACATAAAAAAATGCAGCTAGATGTATAGAATCGCAGGGTAAATAGTAGTTTTTACATCGGTGGCACACACAACTATTGCCAATTTATTTGCAAATTATTGTAGGTAAAGATGGGGTACCTCAAAATAATTCTTAACAAAGATAACTTATTTTTCTGTTTCCTTTTTAGTTTTTTCTCAAACAATTAAAGTAAGTAGGCTATAGTATATTTTTTAAAAATGCATCTTCTCCAAAATAAATTTTCGTCCCATGTGTTGAATTTATCAGGCCATTCTCGTAAAACTCGGTTTTTCTCTCTCATGTGGGTTTAAATAATTAACGATTTCATGTTCTTTTTCGATTGCTAAGTCGTCAAATCTTTCAAAGATATCAGTCTTAACAAATTACTGGACTAATGTCGCTTTACCATAAACACAAAACAAATGAAACAGTCAAATATAACCTAAAACGTCAAACATAACGGAGGAATAAAACCCTAACTGGCTCTCAAAGAAGCAGATAACTTTATTCCTCCGTTAGAGACTTTATTCGACCGTTAACTAATATCTGACCATTGAAAAACTGAGAATCTTGCTATCTATGGAATAAAAGCTATCTGGTTGTGTATCTGAGGATTGAAAAATCTGCCCTTAGTCGTTACCGTGCTTGGGCAGGAGCGATTTTGGCGAGCCCTGAGTTTGAATCTCACCTGCGCCTGCGGATTCAGCATGATGTTATTTACAAATAATATATATATAAATATATATAGTTTTTGATATGTTATTAATAATCCATAAAACGAAAAATTATTGTATGTTTTAATAAAATTACTTGAAGAGGTTAAATAATCATTCAACGAGAAAAGTATTTTTCCCGTTCATCTTGTTTACATAAATAATGAAAGTTTGTAGGTAGACAACTGAAAACTAAGTAAATTATTTCGCTTTCTGTGAGATATATGCAATTCGTTACTACTATTCACCTAATTGCACGTTGTTGGTTAGTGACGAATGTTGTTGTTGTGTTGTTGTCGTGTTATGGTTATAATTTCAAAAATGCAGTGAAGTGTTAAAAAACATAAGCATTGGCAAATATTATTGCGCTGCGTAAAAGTGGATGTAAATGATGTGATAACACGAATATATATTGAAACCGGGCTAAGTATGAGTGTTATCATTAAAATATTTCATATTTGACTAAATTTACATTATTATTTGTTTAAATTAGTGTATGATTAGTAAAGTGTTATAAATATGATATTATTTATAATATTTTTTTCTTAATTACTATATTAGATAGTTTTTTGCATAGAGATGTCTAATAGTATTATATTCTTTGTTCAAGAGAAATACTGTGAGTCTGAGGGTTATGAGATGTGAGGAAGAGAGAATCCTTGCTAGTCGGAGCCCTTATATATGAAGTGGAAGGCTTATTTAAATAAGCCCTCGCATGGTGAATGAAGGTGAAACGAATGGTTTCATACCAACCGCACATTAAAAGCGTCATTAAAAACTGTTCGCCGTGTACTCCACGCTAAAAATGTTGCATCACCGAAGCCCAGCAAACAATAACGTAATAAACAAGAAGGTTTATGTTCTGGAATAGTTTATCCTGTATTTTTAATTTAAAAAAATGAGGTTCAGTTTCAATCTTCTTTCCTTAAAGAAAATTAATGCTTAAGCTGTCCTCAATATGTAACCTATATTCACTAAAGCGAAAATAAAATGTGAAATACTGAATGTTAAACAAAGTGCCCTACATAAAGACTCATTACAATCACTTATTTTGGAAATTCATGATCGAAGCTTAACGTTTATGGTGAAATAAATCGACTTATATTATTTTTTTTACATCTCACATGTTAAAATAAAATAAAAATATTTTAAGTTCCTTGACATAGTATTGCCCATCCTAATTGGCCGAAGAAGTTATTAAATATAATCGTAGCGGTTATCTTTTGTAAAACATTACAACAAATAAATATTTTTTTCATTTTTGTTATCACTTGTAACGCATTTTTTTATTCTAAACCCTTTTTGCAATAACAAAAAAAAGCTGCATTTCTCATATATTATTACAAACCAACATAACAAAAATAGCAATAAAACGGCGCTGCATTTTAAAAGATCGGAACCTAAGCGCAGCGGCTTCTCAGTCCAACGCTTGGCGCCTACTGCTACCAGCTCATGTTAGGTTAAGTCGAATTTTGCAATGCCATAACCTGACCAGGTCACGCGCATGATGCGTGTCTAACAAAAGCGACAGAAATATATTTTTGTTTCGTGCAGTGCGATGCGTGTACGCGACGGTAAGTCAGTGTGTGCCGTGCAAAACTGCGATCTTTGTGGTGTGTGTCGTTTAAACACAGATATATAGTCGTACCGCGAGTTCACAGCAATACGACTCTTAACGTGCCTATCCACTTTTTAACGCTTACTGTACCTAAAGGACAGGCAAAAGCTGTTTTGTCTTTATCAGCTTCCCTTAACCTAACTTGCCAATAGGAAGATCGAAGGTCTAGCGTACTCATGTAGCAGTCCCGTTTTGTGCTCTGGAGTAATTCGTTCTTGCATGGCATCGGATTTGTGTCAGCTTTGGTGATTGCATTTAAACACCTGTAGTCAACGCAGAAGGGGATACTACCGTTGGACTTCGGCGCCACCGGTGTCGGTGAACCCCAAGCCGATTCACACTCTTTTATTATGTCATCCTGTAACATGTTACCTATTTCAGCTTTCATCAGCTCTTTCTTCGAAGGATTTAGGCGGTAAGGAGGAACAGCAATTGGAGAATGCTCACAGCATACGGTGCGGACCGTATGCTGTGTTCCACATACGGTGTTGGACCTCCCCCTACTTTAAGACCCGTGCGTGCCTGGTGAGGACACCAGCGAGCCCTTGACGCTCAACTGGTTTAAGGTGAGTATCTTCATCATCACTATGTATATCTGTAGCGGCGCAGGACACGTCACGCGAGGTAGGTTCGAAGCACAGGTAATTTTTTTATATACTACTTCCGCTGCTGTCATAAAATCGTTCCCTAATAACGTCTCGTTATTTGTCGAGTTGGGAAAAACAAAAAATGGAATCTTAATAACTGCCGTTTCTAAGCACACCTCCAACGTAGTGGTAATAACATCCATCGTACGAATTCAAGCTTAACTTCGCGTGTCGAAGAGCTGACGGGATGACCTCGACGTAGAAGGAGAGTATATTAGCGTATGACCCGCAATGCAATGTTTGGCGGCCTTATCAATCAACTCAGAGCCGGAAAAACCCAAAATTGTAGTATAAAAAATTGGTCGTAACTCGCGACCAATAGAGGGTCCCGTACGTTCGTTACACAAACATATCTCTGCTGAACATAAATAGACATTGTCCTTTTGATTTTTAAAAGTGCTACACAAAATATCGTTTTTAGGTGGAGTTTGATTTTTGAAATTTGTAAGTACTTAGAATATCACTAAGACATGGATGGGTTTTAACCTTTTTCAGAGAAATAAAGAAAGAATCCAGTCTTTTTCTTGTATACTTATATTTTGCTATCGGTGTTGCCTCAATGTTGTGATTAATGCGTGCTTTGGAGTTAGCACGCCGTCCGACGGCCGAATGGCGTGATTTCTTTGATATAATTTTGTAAAATGTATTATTTTAATACCAAATTTTACCGTCAAAGTACAAATTATTAATGTTGTAACAAACTTTTAAGTATATTTTCATTCCACCAGTCTTCATGGTCCTCGATAAAACCAAGATTATTTTCGGATTTTTATTTACACTTTGACATTGATGGACTTTATGTATACAATGACATCTAAATTTACTTTGTAAAGTAATAATATTTTAATTGTTGTGAATGTGAAGACAGTGTGGATTTGCTGTTTTTTTTTAAATTGTATTTTTATTAGTTTTAACATGGCCTGGCAGTTTGAGTAATTTATGCGGCCTACCCTTCTATGCTTTGTCCTTTCTTTGGTAATGTTCATCAAATCGTTTAGCTCCTTTAGTTCTGTGTTGAGCTGCATGCCCACTGACAAGTGCGTGCACTGAGTGGACAGGTCCACTAAATCTGTGTGGTTCTTTCCTCAAAAGATATTTTCATACATTAATCTACATGGTCTTCACGTGATCTGACTAATATTATGTCTGGACCTTAAAAGAGACGGTGACCTCTAAGTTTGTTTCGGCCTTTCTTCTCGGAGTAGTCAGATACGAAACGCCGACCTCATCTTTCTAGACATCATCTAGTTTAAAAAAAAATTACGTGTAAAAGTGTTTGTACAAACCTACTTACAGAAATAAAATAATTTATCATTTATTATTTATTATGGCAACTAAATGTATTTTTCTATATTGGCAAATATAGAAATAACGGTTATGATTATTATCGTTATTTCTGGGTGGGGCAAAAATCATTTTAAAATGGTAAAATGTAGTGCAAAGGCAGTCGTCAAAGAGTAATTTAAGTTATTGGATTGTAAGGATGTACGACTGCCTTTGCACTTTGCAATTGTGGGATTTAAAAGTATCTATTACCAAGAAAAGAGTGTTTCTTGATAAGCAGCAAAATGACTTAACGCCTAACGGGCCGTTAGTTAAGTTTGTTAACTGCCCACACCTTACAGTAACGTGAGGGCATTTAACAAATCGAAATTAGTTGCTAAGAAATCTAACTTGGAAGCAGCGAATGTTCAGTTCTAACCTAACCTAGCTTATTTGGTCGGAGTGAACTGGCTTAGTTACTGCAACCAATGGGGAAGGCAACTGTCAAAATGGCGCTGTCGTAGCTAGTTCCCAACACAAGCTAAAAATACAAGGCGTGATGTGGTTTTATTTTATTTTTGCGAAAGTTGACTCGATGTTGTGTTCCTAGATACTCCGAAATTGGAGTTCGAATTTCTCGTAAGCCCCTAAAATTAGAAGATTGTGCTTTAAAGCTATTCGTACAGATTTTTTTGAGTTCGAATTTATGTCGTGAACATTTTGAAGAAAGTGATTCCGAGGAAATATTCAAGGTTTAAAATTCTGACACTTTCCATGTATATACTTGATTTAAAAAAACTGAAATAACGAAATAGTGAAATAAAATCAAACTCATGAATGAACATAAAATGAAATGAATGAACGAAATGTCAAAATTTTTGTAGGCCGTAGGGAGCTAGCTATGGTCACGCCATCTACAATTAGCTTTGCCCGACCTTCCCCATTCGACTCGCATTTCGCGCGACCTTCCCCATTCGAGTCGAATGGGGAAGGTCGGGCAAAGCTAATTGTAGATGGCGTGACCATAGCTAGGTCCCTACGGCCTTTTATACATTTGACATTTCGTTCATTTTTTGTTTTTATTCGTTTCTTTTGGTGTAAAGTTAAGGTAACCCACAGATCCTCGGCAGATGAGCACCATTCGTTGCCGACATCGGCAATTAATTCTCGACGTACAGCTATTGAAACCCCCCACCCATTGTTTGATTAGTTTGAAAGTAACTTCGATCACGCCTCCATACAAAATATCTATCACCAAACAATTCGCTATCGGATATACCATCAATAAGCCATGTTTCCGTTAAACAAATGACGTCAAAGAATTCACACAAACATTTCTGTAAAAAACAGATGTTTTCGTCTGCAGCCCTCGAACATTTTTATAGAAAATACTAATAGGTGCCCAATAGTTCATAAGTAACACCAGAAAAATTATTGAAGCAATACAAGGTACACCCAGACTTAGTGCCAAGTACAAGCCATAGCCAATAAAAGTCGTCTTAAATAATAAATGGTGGCAAGATAAAGCGAAAACTACAATAAATAAATCGGATTCGATAGAATAAGCACAAGAAATCGTATTCAAAGTGTAGAAACATTTAGCTTTAAAGTTGTATAAAGTATGAGTAAGAAATTTCAAGTATAAGTAGATATCACCTCTAAGCGCTCACACATAGAGTATAAAATGACAATATAATAAACAAAGCCTAATGAGTCGAATGAATAGGCGACGCCAAGTGAATAAGAGAACAAAAGGCAGGCGAGAATGCAATGCGTGCAAAAAATACGTACCTATGTTTCTCAAACTTAAGTCAAAAGAGTTCACTATTAACAAAAATGTGTCGAGAATATTTACTAAACTTTTTTTTTTAAAGACGAGACGATTTAAGTAACACACAAACTTTTTTAAATCTTGCTCGGTTTTGATGCAGTGTTTTGGAGACGAGGTGTTTGTTCTGACAAGTATTTTGCATCCACTAACCCACACATGTTCAAAGCCACGCTCGTTGGCTTGAGCTTTGGTTTTATTAAGTAGGACTACCGGTGGCGTTGCTAAACAAAACAACAAAAATTACGTCGAGTATTGCAAGTGGTTCCGAAAATTAAGATCGCCACTTCGACCGGTTCTGTGCTTCCCGCATCCAGCGGAATGACGTTTACAATAAACAATATTGAACGATTATTACCAATCTCAAGACTCCTGCTATAAGTAAAGGGTAAAAAAAATACATATGTTAATTAAACATTAGGAAGGCTATTATGATCAGTTGATTTTTCGGTGGTTGGTAAAGTAGTGCGACACTAAAACATTACCAGTAATAAAAGAAAATTGGTTGGGTATTTCATCCTACAATGTCACTACAAAAATAACTCAAGTAGTGTAATAGACGAATGGACAGTAAAAATGTTCTAATGGGCAGTTGGGTAAATAGTTCTGCAGTGTAGAGCTTTGGTAAATGATAAATGATTTTATTTTCTGCAAATAGGTTTGTACAAACACTTTTACACGTCAATCATATTTTAAAAACTAGGTGAGATCCAATGGGGAAGGCAACTGTCAAAATGGCGCTGTCGTAGCTAGTTCCCAACACAAGCTAATAATACAAGGCGTGATGTGGTTTTATTTTATTTTAGTGAAAATTGACGCGTTATTATGTTCCTAGATACTCTGAAATTGGAGTGCACCATTTCCCGAGAGACCCTAAAATTAGAAGATTGTGGTATAAAGCTATTTGTAGAGATTTTTTTGAGTTCGAATTAGTGTCAGAAACATTTTGAAGAAAGTGATTACGAGGAAATATTCAAGGTTTAAAATTCTGTCACTTTCCATGTCAAGTACTTGATATAAAATACTGAAATAACCGAAAATAACAAAATAGTGAAATAAAATCAAACTCATGAATGAACACAAAATGGAATGAATGAACGAAATGTCAAATGTATAAAAGGCCGTAGGGACCTAGCTATGGTCACGCCATCTACAATTAGCTTTGCCCGACCTTCCCCATTCGACTCGAATGGGGAAGGTCGCGCGAAATGCGAGTCGAATGGGGAAGGTCGGGCAAAGCTAATTGTAGATGGCGTGACCATAGCTAGCTCCCTACGGCCTACAAAAATTTTGACATTTCGTTCATTCATTCCATTTTGTGTTCATTCATGAGTTTGATTTTATTTCACTATTTTGTTATTTTCGGTTATTTCAGTATTTTATATCAAGTACTTGACATGGAAAGTGACAGAATTTTAAACCTTGAATATTTCCTCGTAATCACTTTCTTCAAAATGTTTCTGACACTAATTCGAACTCAAAAAAATCTCTACAAATAGCTTTATACCACAATCTTCTAATTTTAGGGTCTCTCGGGAAATGGTGCACTCCAATTTCAGAGTATCTAGGAACATAATAACGCGTCAATTTTCACTAAAATAAAATAAAACCACATCACGCCTTGTATTATTAGCTTGTGTTGGGAACTAGCTACGACAGCGCCATTTTGACAGTTGCCTTCCCCATTGGATCTCACCTAGTTTTTAAAATATGATTGACGTGTAAAAGTGTTTGTACAAACCTATTTGCAGAAAATAAAATCATTTATCATTTACCAAAGCTCTACACTGCAGAACTATTTACCCAACTGCCCATTAGAACATTTTTACTGTCCATTCGTCTATTACACTACTTGAGTAATTTTTGTAGTGACATTGTAGGATGAAATACCCAACCAATTTTCTTTTATTACTGGTAATGTTTTAGTGTCGCACTACTTTACCAACCACCGAAAAATCAACTGATCATAATAGCCTTCCTAATGTTTAATTAACATATGTATTTTTTTTACCCTTTACTTATAGCAGGAGTCTTGAGATTGGTAATAATCGTTCAATATTGTTTATTGTAAACGTCATTCCGCTGGATGCGGGAAGCACAGAACCGGTCGAAGTGGCGATCTTAATTTTCGGAACCACTTGCAATACTCGACGTAATTTTTGTTGTTTTGTTTAGCAACGCCACCGGTAGTCCTACTTAATAAAACCAAAGCTCAAGCCAACGAGCGTGGCTTTGAACATGTGTGGGTTAGTGGATGCAAAATACTTGTCAGAACAAACACCTCGTCTCCAAAACACTGCATCAAAACCGAGCAAGATTTAAAAAAGTTTGTGTGTTACTTAAATCGTCTCGTCTTTAAAAAAAAAAGTTTAGTAAATATTCTCGACACATTTTTGTTAATAGTGAACTCTTTTGACTTAAGTTTGAGAAACATAGGTACGTATTTTTTGCACGCATTGCATTCTCGCCTGCCTTTTGTTCTCTTATTCACTTGGCGTCGCCTATTCATTCGACTCATTAGGCTTTGTTTATTATATTGTCATTTTATACTCTATGTGTGAGCGCTTAGAGGTGATATCTGCTTATACTTGAAATTTCTTACTCATACTTTATACAACTTTAAAGCTAAATGTTTCTACACTTTGAATACGATTTCTTGTGCTTATTCTATCGAATCCGATTTATTTATTGTAGTTTTCGCTTTATCTTGCCACCATTTATTATTTAAGACGACTTTTATTGGCTATGGCTTGTACTTGGCACTAAGTCTGGGTGTACCTTGTATTGCTTCAATAATTTTTCTGGTGTTACTTATGAACTAATAGGGCACCTATTAGTATTTTCTATAAAAATGTTCGAGGGCTGCAGACGAAAACATCTGTTTTTTACAGAAATGTTTGTGTGAATTCTTTGACGTCATTTGTTTAACGGAAACATGGCTTATTGATGGTATATCCGATAGCGAATTGTTTGGTGATAGATATTTTGTATGGAGGCGTGATCGAAGTTACTCTCAAACTAATCAAACAATGGGTGGGGGGTTTTAATAGCTGTACGTCGAGAATTAATTGCCGATGTCGGCAACGAATGGTGCTCATCTGCCGAGGATCTGTGGGTTACCTTAACTTTACACCAAAAGAAACTTAAAATAATCTATAAAATACATCTATGTGTAGTGTATATATGTAGCCAGCAATCTGGCAACTCTTTAATGATACAACTAATTAATTTTTCTTGCAAATTACTTGATATTATTCTTAAGCAACCCGCAGATAAGTTTTTAGTGCTCGGTGATTTTAACCAACCGAATATTGACTGGCTCGCTGTGGCGGTCAGTGATCATCTGTGTCCTGGTAACTTGCAGGGTCCCATTCAAACCAGCTTTTTTGATACTCTTACCGCTTGCAATTTGCTACAGTTCAACTCACATAGTAATATGAACAATAGGATTCTTGACCTTGTCTTGTCTAACAGTGAAGTAGCTGTCACTAGCAGCCTGGATCCCTTAGTGCATGAGGACTCACATCATAAGGCACTCTGCATCTCTGCCGACTTCGTGCAACTTCATAAGCTACAGTCTCTTCCTCGAGTCAAGCTCTGGTATGCTCAGGCGAATTATGACGCCATAATTGAAGAAATGATGGCAATTGATTGGCCATTAGAGTTGAATTGTAGGCCACTTGAAGAAGCTGTAAAATTCTTTTATGACACTATCAACTTGCTTCTTGCGATATATTCCATCTAAAACTATCGCTCCAAAGGGTAAGTATCCTAGTTGGTACAAAAAACCTCTTATTAAAATAATAAAAAAAAGTCAAAATTTCACTCATAATTTAAAACCTATGGATTTCTTTCGGACTATCAATCTTTTGTTACCTTACGTCAACGGGCTAAAGATCTGGAGAAGGTTGGCTAAAATGTTTGCTAACATTGAATTAGCCATTTCTAAAAATCCTAGGGCTTATTGGCAATATGTTAAGTCTAAACAATCAACCAACTGTTACCCATCTGTATTAAAGTTTGGTGAAGTGTCGGTAACGGGGAGGAAATATGCACTATGTTTGGCGATAATTTTTTTTCGAACTTCCAAGAGCGACGAGACACAGATGAATTCTTAGCCTCTACAAGAATGGATCAATCTTCTGGTCTCGTGTCAGACATCTGCTCTATCGAGGTGCGGGAGGAGGAGGTATTTCGCTTGCTAAAACAAGTGGATATTAACAAATCCGCTGGTCCAGACAATATTTCACCAACTTTTATAACCAAATGTGCCAGGTGTCTATCCATTCCATTGACATAATTATTCAAACGGTCAATCGACATGGGAGTGGTGTCTGCAATCTGGAAGTCAGCGTATATAACGCCGATTCATAAAAAAGGTCCTAAGGATATCGTGGTAAATTATAGATCGATCTCCAAACTCTGCGTATTCGCCAAAATTATGGAGAAAATTGTACATGTGCAACTTTCTTTTTCTCTTAAATTAAATTACTCGGAATACCAACACGGATTTTTAAAAGGTCGCTCCACCACATCCAATCTCGTGGTCTGTAGTGACTATCTTTCACAGCATATGTCCAGGAGGTCACAGGTCGACGTTATATACACTGACTATAGCAAATGTTTTGATCGAATAGATCATGCGCTTTTAATGCGCAAATTGCTAGGGATTGGTGTGAGGGATAACTTGTACAGATGATTTGTATCATATGTTGAAAATAGATGCCAGACTGTAGTCCTCAACGGTTATGCCTCTAGAGCGATGTACATTCCGTCGGGGGTTCCCCATGGACCCTTATTGGGACCTCTTTTATTCAATATTTTTGAAATGACATAGCCTCCTGTTTTCTACATTCTGATGACATGAAAATTCTAAGTCAAGTGTCAACCATTTAGGATGCACATCTTTTACGGGAGGATCTCGACCGTTTCCATGATTATTGCAATATAAATAGGTTGGATTTAAATATCTCAAAATGTAATGTGTGTGCATTTACTTGTAAGCCAAACCCTATTAAGTATGATTACAAATGATCAAATACGTCAATTGCCAGAGTCGACGTCATCAAGGATCTTGGGGTAACTTTTGATTCAAAGCTTTTGTTTGATGCGGACATTGACAAAATAGTCAACAAGGCTTCTAAAGCTTTGGGTTTTATTTTTAGGGTCTCCTCTGAGTTTAAGAATATCAAAACCATGAAAACTCTATACTGTGCTTTTGACCGTAGCCATCTCGAATATGCTTCTCAAGTTTGGAATCCTAATTACAATGTTTATATTAATCGCCTTGAAAGTATTCAAAGGCGATTTTTCAGATACACTCAATATCGTTCAAATGCTTATCTTCCTAACTATACTAGTCGGTGTAAGAAATTTCATATTCTTCCTTTACACGAGCGGAGAAAAATTGCAGATCTTGCTTTCCTATAGAGTATAATGAATGGGTCGACTGACGTCTCTGAACTTGTGGCCAAGATTGGACTTCGTGTACCGTCTGTGTTTCTTCGGAGACCATCATCTCCTTCATGTGCCTATTGTGAAAACAATCTATAGGCAAAATTCATATATTTTAAGAGCATGTCGAATGTATAATATGGTGTGCCGGGATGTTGAGCTGGATTTGTTCACAAATAGTGTCAAGAAAAAAAAAAAAACATTAAGTAACTTTTTCTTTGAAGCGTAAATTTGTTGTGTAATATATATTATTTTTGTTTTCATTCGTTATCTTTAGTTTTTTCTATGGTTAATTCTTACGCTGTTTTTACCGTTTTATCAATTTTATACATAAGTTTATATAAGTGGAAACTTATAATTGGCGTTTTTCTACTTATTGCTTCTTAATACTTGATTTGTTAGCTGTAAGTTTTCTTAAAATTAATTAAATAAAATAAACACACCGAGACGAGCCTGCTTCAAATGTGTTTATCATATCACGGCAACATTCCACCCGGGCCTGTTTCTAAGCATCTCACCGATGATGCTTAGAAACAGGCCCGGGTGGAATGTTGCCGTTTGGTTGTACGACACCCAGCGTGAAACTATCCTCCTCACGTGAAGATATACGTGTAGAATTTCGTGAAGGCTGTGGTATTTTGCTACACCTAAAACACCATCTTATTATCTATTTATGTATTTAACACCTGAGGAGCTGTTGTGCACAGCAATCCTTTCTATGATTCAGTAGGTTCTAAAGTCTTTATGAAAATTGTATGACACTCATTTAACTTACATTTGTTTATCTGATATTGTTGTACTGCTGAAAAGCAAACCTTTAGCTACCTCTGTCTATTTTCCACATCCATTTATCTCATTTCATGTGATCTCATATTATTTTTCCTTTTATTAAATGTTGTGACATTTTGTATGTTACATTGTCCTCTGTCAGTTTTTCTTTTTCTATGGTTTAGAGCTAAGAGCATAGAGTATAGTAACTAAAATGAAAGCTAAGAGGTCGTCTATTTTATTATAAAGGTATCGTAAAACTAGTGTTAAGCCAGGTTCTCACTGTAAGCCATCTTTATTGTTCCTGGCCGATAATTAATTAAGAAGTATTTGATTTAAAAAGTCACTTCTAGAACGATCGGCCAGGGTCTATTTAAGGCAACCGTTAGTTTTTACCAGGTTCTTTTCTTTTCTGTTCCTTTGCTTGATACTCACCAGTCAATGTACTTCTAAAGCTCCTTAATATAAACGTGTTGAAACGCAGTGATTTTATTTAATATTAACATCTTGTGTGCGTGACATTGTTTGACTCATTCAATCACCTCAGACCCTCCCACTTGCGTCTTCGAAAGGAGAGGAGTTCGACACGTCTTGGAGAGAATAAATTACTTGGCGTGAGACACCGCCTCCAATACAGTGAGACGAGAGGTCCTAACGTCTCCATTATTAACATTTATCTTATTTATTTCTAAGATTGAACATCACACGGTTTGCCTCCCTGTCTAACAAAAAAAAAGACGTGGGCTCCCTCACGACGGGCTGCGGGCTGGTGGAGCGGCTGCAGCGAGCTCAACTCTACCGACTTCGGGCCGGAGTAGCGGCCTGTGAGAGGTGCTTCGACTTCCGAGCTACTTCGCTACCGTGAGCTCTCACTCGACGAACTGCGAGACGGAGAGCTGCTTCAACCTCGAGGAGGATCATGCTACGCGAGCTACTACCTACTAATCGATTCCTATTCTTTAATATCCTTTCCACCTAATTTTGTATTTCATATTCCAAAATTTAATTTTAACTTGTAACCACGTTTAGCCAGTCGGCTAAACGTTACGTTACAAGGCTTCCCGATGCAACCTGCAGTATGTGCTAAATCTCTTGAAACATAACTCGCCTATTGTCTTGGATTAAAATTTTCACTGCTAGCACGTTTTCTTCCGTAACAGCCGTCAAAGGGCGACCACTTCTTTTTTCCCCCAAAGTTAGTCGACCGTGCTTGAATTCGTTATACCAACGATACACGGTTGCCTTAGAAGGGCCTTCATCCATAAATGCCATTTGAAGTGTATCGTACGATTTGTCCGGTTTCAGGCGACACTTGAAATCGTAACTCACTATAAATGGCTAGTGTGTAATGTCTCATACATAAAAACTTTTTTTTCGCAATTATTTCTGAGTGATATAGTAACTTGGTGTGAATGTCCTTAGAATGTCAGTATACCTGTAATTAATTGGCTTTCAGACTAATTTAATGTTCTTGTTCTGTTTGTTTTATCTGTAAGTCTCCCATGTTATTTAAATAAATTAAATTAAATTATGCCATATTAATAATAATAAATAATAATAATCATTTAATTCAGGCAACAAAGATCCATAACATAAATACCTTATGGCCTAATATTCATAATTTAAAAAATCATAAAAACACTACACTTGGGAGCTTGGTTTTGGTCGTGCTTTCCTGTAACGTATCTACACAACTCCTGCCGGCCAAAAATCTGAGCTAAGGAAGACAGCCTTCTGCATCGCTGGAACCTGGAGGACGTAGGACTAAAAGTTTATAGACCTGATTGACTCCAACCGCGTCTGCTTTAGCAACTTCCGTTCCTCGGCACCGATTTGATCTTGGCTCCTCCTAATGATGAACTGGAGGAGCTTATCTCCCGACGTCTGTGGGTCCAACCGGGAAATGTACAGGAGCATGGTGGGCACTGCTTGCACATCGCGGTCAATGATTCGCGTTTGCATTGCATCGTCCGTCGCAGATCCAGTTTCGCTGACATGCGAAAAGTGAGCCGCAGCGCCTCAACGCACGTTCACATTCCGCGAAGGTGACGGTGTTGCTGACGCAGTGTTAGTACTGCGTAGCACCGATACTTCTTGCCTTAGCCCGGCAACGGTTCGTTCTGAAGACTCAAGCTTTTTGTTGATGAGTCCGACTTCAGTCTTGAGTGACGTTATATCCTTTAGAAGTCTTGTGACGTCTACATGGTGAAACGTCACTGTCGGCAGCTTACAAAGGTCCCTCGCTACGTATGTTGGAACATCATCCGGATCCGTTTCTTTGAACACTCGGAAGATGTCCTGCAAGTCCCTCTTGCCACCACCATCAATCTCTTATTCTCGTGCTAAGCCTGATGTTGGTCTTGGCGGTCTCGCTAAGCACCTTATTAGCCTCCAGGATCTCACCCTCCTTGTAGCTGATCTTGCAGATTTTCTCCAGTAAGAGTTCATCCATCACATCCAACTTATTCTGCAGAAAGGCGAGCAGTTAGTGAACCACAATGATATCACAGATTTTAGCCTGCGCCATTGCAATAAGTTGCGTGTAATTAATTACACAATCTAGGTTAACAATACGTTTGCGCTGACACGTCCGTTCATGTTGACGGCACTGATGGACCCCGGATCCGGATATTAATTTACCGCAAAGACATTCTTATGAACATGCATTTTATTTGTTAACTGTGAACAATTCGGATTCACAATACGTTGCTCGACTTCTGACGCTCTGTGACCTACATCCACACATCTTTGAGTTCTGGTAGAATTCACATAAACATGAACATGCCTTAGGTATTTCTTGTGTCTCGTCTTACGCTTTCGATTGCGTTTCTTATGACACTGGTCAGGAAATTGCATTACAATGGAGCTAGAAACACCGCTATAGATTTTAATATTTCTGCATTGTAATCCACTCAATCCACTCTTTGGAGGATCCAAAGAGTGGACGTTACTAGTATGCGATCCCTAGAATCTACTGAAACTATGGGAGTTCCGCAGGGCACAACTCTTGGCCCGTTTCTACATCTAGCAAAAAACTTACACCTAATAATAACCAGGTGAAAACCAAAACTGTTGTAGAATTGTCAGCCATAGTATTTAGTTGATTAAATAACGCTTACAAACTTATAACAAACTTTAATAAACATAGAGGCCTACCCCTGTACTTTAACCTGTACTATTACCATCATAGGTTTATTTTATTTAATATAATTCTTGTTATTTAAGTTTTTATGCAACTTTCGACAGTATTTTCCATCAATAGAAGAGAAAATTTGGTAAATAGGTAGAAAATGGTACAGCTTGTTGTTTTTCGTCGTCTGGTGTAACTAATATTTCATACGAAGATATATTTTGTATCTCTCTGCCTTTATATGGCAAATAGCACAGCTTGTAAGGAGCATAAACTTTTCCACATATAAGACTGCCACCATATATAGCTCTCCCTACGTACAAAGGTTGGTGATTATTTACTTCAGCTCCACCGATAAATGCATTTTGAGGTATATAGTTGCAATTTGTTTTAATCCAATTAGCATTCCATCCACATAATATCTGAAAATAAATTAAGACATTCATTACTGTCTCAAATAATCTTAGTTGTTTGCATAATAATGTAAGTAACACCATGTAGGTAGATGCCTGCCTATCCTTTTAGTAGGGCACATGGGCTCACACAAAATAGTTTAGTTAGAAAAACAAAGGAGGTCTTACTTTTAAGGAAAACAACAAATACTTAAAATGTAACACTTTTACCTCAAACTCTTCTTTGCAATGTTCTCTGCCATCGTAAGGGACGAATGCCTTACCAGCTGATTTCACATATTTCCCAGTACACAGCGTATTATTATGGTAAGCTCTCGCAATGTAAATATGTTCATTTTCAAACCCACCAATCATTGCATCTGGTGGCAATTTGCCATCAACCAGAGGAAGCCAGTGAAGTTTTTCAGGAAAAGTTTTTCGAGACACTGATTCCAATAAGACCGGTGAGACTGTAATTATGAAAAACATATTGCTTCATACTTAACCCCATTTTGCGTAATGATTTAAATGTTGATTTAAGTACTCGTACATTAGATTAAAGAGTTTTTCTTTTGTTGAAGATTGGTTCAGTACTCTTGTAAATAACTTTATGTACGATTATCAGGCAAAGCTTAACCTCTTCTGACACATCCAAACACACAAAGTTCTACACGTCCAACACTTTGGTTGTAGTAGTAGTGTACGAAACACTATTTTGATGGCAACATTATGGCGATTTAAACCACGGTCACTTCATAGAGTTGGAATAAGAAAACTCGTTAAAATAAATAGGTAAATATTTAATAATAATTTAACAAAAATATTACATATAGATGTCGTTACTTATGTGGTACATAACATTCAACACCATACAAAATAATATTATGCAGTGCATTAAAACAATTAACATACGTACGAACAGGCACAGCGTGACGACACTTTAGGTACTTAAATGCACCATTTAATTGCTTATTCAAATTGTGGAAGCAGTTTTCCTAAGTTACACGTATGTACGCACAAATCCTGAGATTCATAAAAAATTGGGATTTTTCTTTAGGGCATTAGGACTTCGTAATCGGGGAAACCTAGCTCCTGCCCAGCGAAGGAGATGTAGCAGACGCCATGCGACTGCTGGACCTTGCCGGTGGTCAGGCTGCCCTCGTGGTTGACGCGGCCCACGAACAGTGGCTCACCGTCCTCGGACTGACCGCCGGGAAACGCTCCAGGGGGCACGTTCGAGCCGTTTGTGCGCACCCAGTTGTTGGGGCCGCCTACCAGCACCTAGGAATAAAAAATAATTTTATAAACTTTTGTGATAACCTACCACGAAGCCTAAATTTGCAGGTCATGCTTTTCATATTAATGTCGTCGTTTCAAGCAGTTTGAAATTCATGTAACAAAAGGGAGTGAGTGCAAATTTAATTTCAATAGTTGCTGCCATAGTAGTTATGTACCTATTTGCAGATAAAGTAAAGTGGACTTCGAAAGTGATATTTGAGCAACCTACCTGGTATTCAGGTTTGCCGTGCTCCTGACCGCCCCACGGTATGAAAGCGCATCCGTGCGAAGCGCAAAGTTTTCCGGGAATCACAGCGCCCTCATGCTGTGCCCTGGCGACGTACAGGGGTTCGCCGTTGCAGTCCTGTCCACCGACGACGGCGCCGGGAGGAATCTGTCCAGCCGCGGCGTCTACCCAGTTTCCGGGACCAGCCAACACATGGGGAGGTGCATTGAATGCGGGCGTGACACCAGGATAGCCGGGCGGCGCGGCGTACAGAGGTGCAGCCACGGGCGCCGAAGGAGCAACTACAAAATTATACATTAAATTATAATAAAAATTAACTTTTGTAAACACATGGATGGATAAGCAGAATGTGCATAAAAAATAAATGTTAAACATGATGTAGCATTCTGACAGTTTATCGATAGCAGGCAGCAGGCATTTATCACGCAATCAGATGCAATTATATAAAAAGGTACCCTGTGAACAATTTTACAATCACTTCAATAGGACAATTATATTTTATGACCTTACTTACACCGAGACCGATGTTAACATCAATAACTTTGTCCTACTATCACCAGATTTATAAGTAAAAGTATGTTAATAATTATGTAGGTTGTTAGAGTTGGCATCAGTTATCAATGCATGAATGCACTGACTTCAGTGCCGATTTCACCAATGAAACTGAACGCGATCAATACTTCTAAACCCAGTTCAAGAGTTGTCAGTGTCAATAAAATTCCATAACAATTTTAACACTGACAGCTCTTGAACGCGTTTTAGATTTGTGTTGCTCGCGTTTAGTTTCATTGGTGTTATCCGCCCTAAGACATAAACACACGAGCGTCACGCACTAACGGCAGAGACAGCTGCAGCCGTCGACAACTTGCGGCTCGGTGTTATCGAGTTATGTAGTTGTCTCTGCCGTTGACGCGTGTCGCTCGTGTGTAGGCACACTTAGCCTAAATATTTCTAAGTCAGTGCATTGAAAACCCGGTGAGCATTACATGCACGTTGCGTTAGCAATGTTGTGTTTTAATAAGAAAGTTGTCTACATTCGTTTTCTTTTAGGTATATGCAGGACTAAAAAACATCAAACTTCTACCCACTGTCGAAGTGAAGGCTGGTGGCAAAACACTGGGTGGGTGGGGTATGATGTTTAAGTAATCAAATACCTAAACGAATATGTATACCTACTGCTCTCAAGGGTAGTCAATGTAGGTATACAGAAAGAAAAGGCGTGTAAACAGAAAAAAATAAACAAGAATAGAAAAGCTTAGACACAAAATGTACCCAACGTACCAAACACCAATTGGAAACATCCAGATGCAGAGTTCAAGTTACGGAGTTACCTTACGTCAGGATTCCTCAAACACACGTAATTTTCTTTAGGACACAATATTTATTGTTAGAATAACGGTGGTGTTGACAAAGATAACAAAATTAGTTGATCTATCGACTAAAACATTTAGAAATAATACTCATTTAATGCGGATTAGAAGCAATTAACATCCAAGCATTCTCTAGTAAAAGGTAACTCAACGAGGCTGTGCGCCGGGATTGTTGAAGTGGGTGATACGCCACTGTCCGCGAGCTCCCCAACCAGTCCGCACACCAAAGTGCGTTACACCGAATGGCGCGGGGTCCGACCACTCCATGATAACCATGCCCGACTCGCCGTCGCGAACAATCACTCTGCCACTCCTCCATTCGATTAAAAATTTCCTGAACTCATTAGGATTCATAATCCCTGGAGTCGGTACCTCAACCTACGGGTCAACAGTGAATTTTTAACGAAAGTACTAACTTCCAACAAATAACAACAACGACGATAACGGCATTCTGTCCTACCTTATCTGGCTTCTGCCTGCAGTGTCTAATAACCGACTTGGTGTTCTCCCAACCACCGAGCAAAATTTCGTACATAGGGTCCACTTCAGCGGGGGCGGACGTCAGGGCTACATGGCAGTTGTGGGGACCGCGATATTCAAATTTCAGAGAACCCGCGAGGACGGGTCCAAATGTATACGCTAACTGGTCCGGAGTATCAAATTCAGCCCCATCTGTACCGATAAAGGGCACAATTTTAAATTGTTGGGTACATTTTATGTGATGTCGATTTTAAGCAATAATTTACGAGAATTTACCTTCAATCTTCCAAGTGCCGGTCGCGCCCCATCCGGTGCACACCCCGACAAAGGCAATGGGGAAAGGCTCGGGATCTGCCCAAGAGAGGAAGGGAATAGCTTCGCCCTCACGTCCCACAGAGATGATGCCGCTGTCCCAACGAACCCAGAAACCTCGGAATTCACCGCCGTTCAAAATGTTAGGAGTCTCGATTTCAACTTTGTCGGGCTTGGCTCTGTTCCTCCTGATTACACTCTTTGTGTTGCCCCAGCCTCCAAGGAAAACCTGGCAATTTATTAGGAAACGATTAGGTACTTACTGATTACTACTACATTACTCTGACAAATGTTGTCTTATCTATTAGGTACTCACCTCAATCATAGGGTCGCTCTCTTGGGGTCCCATTGTAAGGGCAATATGTGCATCATTGGGAGTCCTGACTTTGAACTGCACGGAGCCGCTCGATACCGGGAAGAAGTGGTATTCGAGTTTGTCCTCGGTAGATATATCTGTAACCAATAATAAATAGATAAATTAAACGGAACCGTTTTACAATATTCTAATCTCGCCGAAATTAAAACCCGTTCTGCAGACACTACTCACTCATCAGCTTTGCATCCCACAATGGGCAAAAATGTTTAGATTTTGCTTGAATTACAAAAATAAGCAGTGTGACTGCCTTGTCTAAAAATCTATAGGTACTGGTACTAATATTTAAAATCTTACTCTAGTGCAATTACTAAACATCTATTTGCTTCTGTCTAACTAGATCCTTGATTTTTAAAAGCGGGGTCGATGGTCTAAAAGCTATTAAAAATTCTGTAAACAGTTAGTTGCTTTCCTCGATTCCTATTTAGTCTAACGATATACGGCCATTGCCTTCTATTCGAGGCATGTCTCTTTACTCGACTCTAAATATAGGCCGGTGTATTGGTATGCGAGTATGCGGGCTAGGTGTCCCAGCAGTCGGCAGAGTCGGCACCAACGAATTCATAACTTGATTATGTCATAGCCTTAGTGGAAGTTTTACATTGCTGTCTATGTAGAGATTGTTTTTTCGCTGGACGGTAGAAACACGTCCATGGCGCCTGCGCTGTGGGACTCTGTCGCGTCGCTTATTATGGAAGTAGCCCACGATGATGTCATCCTATCAAATCAATTCTGTTTCAACCTCTACCTATCTGTAGCCGAGTTTATCTGCGAATTGAGTCAGTTCCAACGTTGTATCTATGTTACTTTATGGCTGGACGTATTTGGCCACACCCTGACAATTTGCAAGTTATTCCGTTATTTCAATTCGCGTGTTTACAAGGGAGTGCGAAATCAATGAGTGGATTAAGTTATAATATAAAAGCTTCTTCTTTAATGTGATAGGTAACTATGTTGGTGGGTGTAAATAGTTGGACAGTCATCTATCACTAAGTAGTTGGGAACTTTGCATGGTGATTAGTAATTAACGAGCAGTACACCGTGACGATTGAACTGTAGGTATCTAGCTAGCTATTCTTTGTATACCGTTTAATATTGTTCGTTTACATAGATTACCGCAAACGTGATAATAAGTCGCGACTGACATAATGTTTACATGTCGTGTTTCAAAACAATATTATAACGTTATCAGTCGAGTCGCCAGTCTTCAGTTCGGCATTACGCAGACATTTTTACGGTATGCAGAGATCTATTAGGTCAATTAGACCAATCTAACATTCTGACCTACGACACTATGAGTGCATGCCTACATTTTGTGCACGAGGAGGTTCATATTAGAGATATTGTGATTTTTTGACTTGTCAGTCCTTCAGGAAGCCAACATACCTATTAGGGAAAATAGGTACATGAACAAATAACTGCATTTACAGTTAACCTTGGTTTGCCTACACACATCATTCATATGATAAAAAATCACTCAATTGGGTTTTAATGAGCATATTCTCCATATATTTTACCAATTACCTCCATATTTGTATCTAGGAAAATAAATACATAGGTAGGTATACAGGCTCAAATCTCGCACCTAGAATCATTATGGTAACCTTCGATGGTGACGGAATTAAGGATGATCTCATACATGCGTTTACTAAGTAAGTATGTACCTACTATCAAACAATGTGACCCAACAAACAAATAATTAAAAACCAGTTAATTGTGGGAGATTTTAGTAACCCGACATTCTTGTTGGAAAATACCTACATCTATAATTAAATATGACTACCTACATTACATAAATAAATGATTAGATATGTTAGCCGGCTAGAATGTTTGTTGTATTGATTGTTTCTAACCAATTCCATTCCGCATCACCACGCCCGTTGTTGGCATTGTGCCAAGAAAATGCCGGTCTGGTATTTGCGGCACCGGCTTCTCAAAAAAAACACTCCATTATTAAATATGTGAAACTAGAAATATCCTTTGGAATGTATACTACCTACCTACAGTAAGATGTTCGATAACTTAAGGCGGCAGCCGGTGTTCAAGGATGCGAAAAAAGTACAGATATTAGACGCCAAATTTTTCGGTAAAATGTTAATGATTAGGTAAAGATAGTGTACTCACCCATAATATTCGCCATGATTTATGAAGTACTTGATTTTTTTTCCCACTGAATTTGTAACGTACGTGGTATCTACCACGAGTGCTATTTCAAACTGGGGCCTGCGGAGCGAAGTTGGTGCGACGCGACGGTGCGATCACGTCTTGTGGCCTCGACGCCGGAGCGACGTAACTCTAGATGATGTCATACTATACTTTTGAAATAAAGTTCTCTCATTAAAGTTTGAATTACATTTTTACCATACAAAAATACTAAATACACTGCACTTCTAACGTTATAAATATAGAACATTTTTGGTACGCTTTCACTCACTCAGTAGTTTCGGTGTGTTTGCATTCGCAAAATAGGATTATTTTTACGAACTTACGATACAACAAGCAGGATAGTTTCTAAAGAATATTTCCGTTGTTATGATGACAGGGTATTGCATAAATAAAACAATAGACGACCTTCGCGGGCCCTTGGTTTGGTGGTCAAGGTTGGTAGCATAATGGGTGCGCAGCGGTCACCGAGAGTGATGCTCGTTCGAAAACATATTAGCATAACTACTTACAACAAATTCCGCTCTACTTTTTTTGTCAACCCGTGTAGACTCTCATCTAAATTCGTCTCAGGCATAGTTTTGTTTTTCATCGGAACCACGTCTAGATACATTCCAGTTGGTAGGTTCAATTAGTTGCTAATTAAGAAGGTGTATGAAGACCACAGACTCACTTCTCTAATCAGTCATGTATCACACAAATGGCACGTAAACTGTCTGATTATTTATGAATCATCTACGAACATTATGCTTCTTAATATGTCTAGTTGACCCGATGATACTGACGGTTATTTGCGTGCGTAATTGTATATATTTTTTGCTATTTTGGTTGTTGCTGACATTATCCGCCAGATATTTTTTATTTTATGCTGCTCGAAGCTCGATTTTGTGGACTAACTTGTGGATTTATTAGTGCGTCGAGGTATAGATAAAGGTACGATGGAAATCAAGAATCTGAAGTTTCAAAACATAAAATCCACAATCAAATCGTGGATTACAGAAAATTCTAAAATCATATTCTAAATTCTTATTCTAATCACAATCCCAGAAAGGCGATAACATCTATGACAGTTAAGCATTTAATGATGAACAAGTAAATACATACTTTCTCTTTAACCACAACCATTACCTAGTTGAGGGTGGATTCAGACCAAATGAACATGCCCTACAGTATTTTTTTCTTGACATTGTTGACATTTTAGCATAGATAGACTGACGAAAGGATCCTTTATCCGTGTTACAAAATAATTTGGCAGAGTGGGGATAGAATGTGTATTTGCTCATTTGGTGTGAATCAACCAGAAACCTTACCGCGTCATCAAAGGGTACCGAAAAGAGACTATTGCTTGTATCATCAACAAAAATACGTCATGGGCAGTCATCTCATGACTCATTCAGTCGGCGTCATGGTTTTATCATAGCTCAAACTAATGACGAAAATGGTTCCAATGGCCTATTTTATCGGCCATAATTTGTGGCTCATCTAGATTAATACGAGGTAGTCGAGGCGACGACCATTACTATTTGAACACAACATGGAAAGGGCAAGGTTTCAGCAGTATGACGTAAGCATACGAGTCACCTAAAGACCTCAGTGGGTATACAGGTTTTCAACACAAGTGGAAACTTCTAGAATGGTGCTAAAACCTAGTACAGGGTAGATTTTTTGCTGTTAATGAGACATTATTAGATTTAATGCATATTTTATTTGTTATTCTGTTTCGATGTTTGAGATTCATAAGCCAGTTGTAAACATCGTCAAAACAACGTTATTAAAATGCTAATTAATTGTATAAATTATATTAATCTTCGCCATGAACTCAAGACATCCTCAAGGTGAATTTTTTATGTATTTATTTTTTATTTTTGATAGACAATTTTCCTTCTTATCAGAATACAAATGCGTTTGTTTGTTACTAACTACTTATCTGACGAAATTTGGCGCTTTCAACTTACATAAAATATGTAGTTCTACTAGGATGTGATGAAAATAAATAATAATACCGGAGCAAAATTTTATTTAGGTATTCTGAATTACCACTACAGCTACAAATAAAATGTTTTTGGTTAAAACTTTGTTATAGTGTATTTTATTTTTAGACTCATTGCTGCTTTGCTAAATACTTGAACTCCAAAATCTCTTAATGACATACATACATAAATCCACGCCTTCTTCCCATGGGGGTAGGCGGAAACCACAGAACGCAACCTGCTACGATCCTTACATACTCCTTTTGCCTCGTTTACGTTCATACAACTGGTCATACACGCGCGCCGGTTGCGAGTACTACGCACCTGACCTTTCTGAAGAACATCACCAATAAAGTCACTATAATATGTCCTCCTAGGGCGTCCCCGCCCGGCGCTTCCAATCACTTCTGTCTTGCTTTTACCTTTTGTTAGTCTCGTTTCATTCATCCTCTTAACAAGACCAAACCATCGAAGCATACTCTTTTCCTCATTACATCTTCCTTTGAACCGCACCGTTGCCCCATCACATCATTCCTCAGCCTATCATCATTCATAGTCACACCACAAATGCTCCGTAAGAAACGCATTTTTCCACAGCATTTATTCAACTTTTATCTATTAATGACTGCTGTAATAATCAAAAAAATCCTAATCACCACCATATCACAACACTTAAAAGACGGGAGGTGACCACAGTTCTGAGACTAACATATTATTACGCCTATAACACCCGAAGGATTAGGCAGTTACGTTTAAGTCCCTTGTACGAGTAATAGGGTGCTAGCCTATAGCCAACCGGGTACAAAACAGACTCCGGAATGCTACTGAGAAATTCCTGATGAAAAAATCCCATAACAGTTTGCCCGACCTAGGATTCGAACCCAAGACCTCAATCACAGCAGTGGCGCTTGCGACCAGTGGTACAAGAAAAAAGCATTATTGTGTTTGTCGGCCCTGTGACGTCATTTAATGGAAATCAATAGAATTATTGCAACATAACGAGCAACCATTATGAAATTACTGGACGGATGCGAATGCATCGGCACTAATGCAGCCATTACAATTCTTGTTTTGTCGAGATAGTACAATATTGTCAAAAAATTATAAATTTACACAATAATCTGCAATAAAAGTAAAAAAATTACTCATCTCTTCAGTGTATACTAATTTCGAAATTCGCAGAAGAGACATCATGACATCTCTCGACTTGGTTTACGACCAATAAACTGATGTCATCAACTATATAAAACTAATCAAGCTCATTGTCCCAGGTCGCCTACACGAACTAACGGCTTTATGACGTCACTGGACAGTAGTATTACATTATTTTATTAGTGTATAATGACTGACGTGCAACCTTGATGTGGCCTGATCTGGCTGACTGACATTCAATTGTAGTTGCGACATGCAATGGCGCGTAATTTTGTCTCGGTACCTACTATGTAGTGTAAATGTATCGATTGTTGTTTATTAGCTAAGTGCTAATCTTGAAGAACACAGTAAACACCGACGAGAACAGAAGGGTCATCTATTATTTATGAAAATTTCTATAAGCTGAATTATCGTGAATAAACGGCGAGAACCGCGCCAAAAACTGCCGTTTTTAAAAATCCGTCAGAATTCAATCCGACATTCGGAGCTATTATGGAACATTATACTTTTTATTTGGGTCCCAGAGATAACTTAAATTCGAAAAGCAAGTACACACAAATAAGACGAGTAACCCCGAATGTTGAATGCCAACGCCGCGGAATCGTAGCGTCTACGTCGCATAAGCGACACGTAGGCTCTCGCAGATTCAGCTGCTACACCGCGTAGGCTCTTGTAGACAGTTGCTACATTGCGTAGGCGATCGTAGGGTTTCGTAGAATGACTACGCTGCGCCTACGCGACGCAGCCGCAGCGTAGGCATTCGTAGACTCGTTAAAGTCTGCTCGAAATTGTGTAATCAATTTGCTTGCATGACGCTTCAGCGCTGCTTAAACGCTGCGTAGAAGTGGTGTCGACGCTATTTACGCGTCGCTCGTTTACAAATTAATCCAGAACATTTCCGCCACGATTTTATCTACATATGATGTCGGTGAGCAAACGTGGCGTAGTCGCAGCGCTTATGTCAATATTGAAGAAAACTGTGTGGGATGATGATGAATGGCTTCTATGCTTTCAGATAAAAAAACCTTACGAACTGATAGTTCTTGATCTATTTTTGTGAGAACCCTGTGTATGACTATTACCTAGAATCACAATCACTTGATTAAATAATAACCCTTAGAAGAGCTGAGATAATATTCACGTCTTCATAGTTTCATACCTGCACCTGAATATTATTATAGGTACAAATTATACTCAGTTACGACTTAACGAGAAAAGACTCACCATTACACTCTACGCAATGATTATTTTAAACGGTGACGTGCTATACATATATGTTGACTGCTGAGCAATCAGGTACATTACGTGGTGCAATGTACACTAACGAGTAGGACGTTTTTTATCTTCCATCCAATCGATTCCATCGAGATAAAAAACTTCCTTCATTCCAACTCAAAGTCACGTCCCGCATACGTAAGCTGATATATGTTTTCAAGAAGCTACGAAACTCTACTGATTTTTGCCCTATGCCGCTCTGTCCTAAAGTACTGCTTACCCGTTTGGGGTGGTGCCACCCAGAATGTATTTATCCGCCTCGAGAGATCAGAGAGCTGTCATCAAGGTAATGCTCTCTCTTCCGCGTAGGTACCCCACTGTACAGCTCTATTCTTTTGCAAAGAACTTACTGTCAGGCAACTTTATGTGCTCATGTCGACATTACGCAAACACTGTGTCCGCCCTTTAAATGAACCATCTGGCAGACTTAAGGACAATGTTTTCCCCCTTGAACGCCATAGAACTGTCTTTGCCGAACGCCAATTCAACGTTAACAGCATTAAAATGTACAACTTCCTAAATAAATAGTAAAAAAAATATTCTTGCCCTAAATATCAATGCAAAAACCTACTTAGAGATTATCTACAAACACTAAGCTATGACAACACTGAGGATCTTCTGCTCGGTAATTTAGAATGATGAACTGGTTACACCCAATTCCTTCTTACTACAAACACCCTACAGCTACAAACTACATAGACGCACTCAGATATCCTACACTCAGTGAGTGAGTGTAGGATATCACACACACACTCAAACCCTTTATTTATTCATCTCACCATACATTTATACGTTTCTCATTTTGTGTTTTCTTTACTTAAATTATATCCTGTTTTTTTACACCATTTGCTTATTGTTAAAACGTCCTGATTTAGTGTAATATGATTTTGTTTGTTACGGAGAATCACTGACTCCTAAGACACAGGCACATACACCTAGTTTAGGAGTCAGAGTATTAAATTTATTGTGACCTAGTTATAGGAAGCCTTATGTGTCCTTGGTCTTGGTATAGTAATAGGCTTTTGGTGAAATAAAGATTTTTTTATTTATATTTTCATTTGTTGTACCAAACAGAATTAATGCAATACCTACAGGTCCTACAGCGCTAAAAATAAAATCATTATTATCAATTGTAGCCAAATATTTAATGATATGGCTACGATAAAAAAAAAATACAACTTCGTATTGGATAGAATTTTAGTTTATGTCGATAGCAGCGACATCTATGTATGCAATCATCAACTATATACTTCTCCGAATGCTCTCTCTAGTAACGTTATTTATAGAACGTTAATCACTTGGTGTGCCGAGTGGTATGATGGTTAGTTAGTCTGGAAGTGAAACACTAGATGGCGTTGTAGTCTGACCGGCGTAGCTTTTCATGACGATCTTGTGAGAATCACATTTAAAAGTTGGAGGATTATTTGAAAAGGGACTGTCGATAAATAATTATTTAACGGACAACACGATTGCGTTAAAAAGTGCTACGGAAATCCCTTTTTAATTGATGATTGCAATCTGATATTGGTGCCGATTCTCTTGTACACCGAACTAAACTAACTAAACTATCACTAAAATTCCTTTTTACTATGAAAATCTTGAAGCTTTTCTGCGAAAAAAAAACTCTAAATTTAAAAATAATTTTGACACAACTATAATCGAATTTGACAATCGCGAGTCAACGTGTTTTTTTTTTCTTTTGATTTCGCAACGTCTTTGTTAGAGCCGGAGCACAGAGTACTTTTACTATACAGATAAGCCGGAGGCAGCCTGGGGCAGCCTCGACGTGTTTTCTATGGAAGTTTTGACTTTTTGTGTGAAAAATATAAAATAAAAATATCTACATGTAGAGATTTGGTGGTTTCAGGGTTACAAAGGGGGTCGAAATTTTCATTATTTTTGTGATAGGACACACCGTTTTCGAGATATGAGCAAAAAAATAAAAATAAAGTTAAAGTACCGTTTTTGCACGTCTGAAGTCGAGGTGTTTAGTTCACGCCACCTAATTTTATTCCACACCTTTTTAATCGCGATTAAAAATAGTCAGATTCATGTTCAGATTTAGTTGGACAATCAAATTTTTTGGTGAAAAACGTAAAATTCAGAATAGCAAAATTGCCATTTTCACTAAACTAATAACTCAGTGCAATCTTAGTGCTGTCAAACTAAAATATAGTTAATTTGTGTCACTTTAGTCAATTTCAGAATAGAAAATCGTCATTTGACAGAATTAAACCAAATTTTAGTGATTTTTAGTCTAGTTTAGAGGCGTTTGTGTCAAGAGAATCGGCACCATTATTTTATTAGCCAGCTAAACGTGAATTTTGCTTTGTAACCCTTTACACACGTGTAATCAACCGTTTTTACGGTTCCGTACCTGAAAACGAAAAAACGGAACCCTAATAGGATCACTTCGTTGTCCGTCTGTCTGTCTGTCAAGACCCTATTTCTCAGAAACGCGAGGAAGTATCAATTTGAAATTAATACCAAATACGAAGGTCTATGATCTCTTAAAGCTCTATAAAAATCAAGCTTCTCAGTCAACGCAATAAAAATACCTCCATTTTTGCGACATACATATTTTGATACCCGCAGATAAATTAACATTAAAATTAAAAACAAATCCATTGACGTACAATCATGAAATTTGTCAAGGAGCAAGGTCTCATAGCACACATAAAGGAAAAAGTCCGTTTGTAGTTCTTAATCACACAATTTTTTATTGCGATTACAAACTTTCACTTGCAGTTAGAGAATTGGCCGTGACGTTATCAATGTATGGGAGAACATGTTTTTCAACTAAAATGTAAAGTTTGTTTTTGTGATAAATTCGTCCCAACTACGGAACCTTACATTGTGCGTGGTCCAACACGCACTTGGCAGTTGGCAGGTTTTTATTTTTTTGCATTGGAAAATTATTGAATGAGATTAGCGTGACCTAATAATTATCTTGCTTCACATTTTTAAAGCAGAAATTTCTTCTGACCGTGACGTATATCAATTTATGGGAGAACATGTTTTTCTAACTTATAACTACAATGTAAAGTTTGTTTTTGGGATAAATTCGTCCCAACTACGGAATCTTACATTGTGCGTGGTCCAACACGCACTTGGCAGTTGGCAGGTTTTTATTTTTTTGCATTGGAAAATTATTGAATGAGATTAGCGTGACCTAATAATTATCTTGCTTCACATTTTTAAGGCAGAAATTTCTTCTGACCGTGACGTATATCAATGTATGGGAGAACATGTTTTTCTAACTTATAACTTCAATGTAAAGTTTGTTTTTGGGATAAATTCGCCCCAACTACGGAACCTCACATTGTGCGTGGTCAACACGCACTTGGCCGTTTTTTTTGCATTGGAAAAGTATTGAATGAGATCAGCGTGACCTAATAACTGTCTTGCTAGGTACACGTTTTTAAGGCAGAAAATTATTCTTCCTAGAATACTTAAATCAATATCAATAGGTACAGTCAAGGAATATACAGGGTGTAAAAAGACCCATCACATAGCCCTCAACTACGCATTCTGTGAGTACAACAAACTAAGTAACATTGCACAAAAATAATTGCTGGGAAACGTCTTCTATTTTTGGTGTGATTTACTGTTTGCGGTAACCTAGCGAGCAATGTAACACACGCAAAACATTGTGCTTATGGGTGCATGCAATGGTACAGGGGTCGTGAGGGTATTTAAAGTTGTGTACATTAAGCGGCCGACGTAACAAGCACGTAATAACACTTCGTATCGAGTACAAAATTCGTTCGAAATATTGCTATCTCTGTTTGACAAAATAAGGAGAGCGAGGGACGCGGTGCACAGCCGTGTGTGTGTGTCCCAGTAAGTATATATACAGCTATTATTAGCTGTACAGTAAGTCACTGAAGTGCAAAATGCGTATCTACACAGCTTGCATCCGCCCGATCATGACCTATGCCAGTGCAGTCTTCGCACACGCCAAGACCGTTCGCTTCAACAGAATGCAGACCCTCCAGAACAAGTTCCTCCGTAGGATAACAGGCTCCCCCTGGTACGTTCGTAACGAAATCCTCCACGTAGACCTCAGGATTCCCACTATCCGTCAGTTCATGAAACGCATTTCAAAGCGTTTCTTCGAGACCGCCGCGAATCACCGCAACCCTCTGGTTGTGAAAGCCGCTAGTTATATTCCCTCCTCCATTAGTCATGTCCGCCGTCCCAAGCATGTCCTCACCGATCCCGATGACCACATAACTCTCATCCAGGAGAGCAGTAGGGCCACCAGTACAGTGCACAAACACAGACCGACATTCCGACCTCGCCGCCGAGGTTCCTCGCGAAGATCCCGACGTAATTGTCCCCCCCGACCCTTGCTCGACGAAGTGCCAGCCCGCGCCGTAGCTGAGCCTGTAGCTTTAAATTCCCCGATTAATAATAATCAACTAAACTTGATCCAGCCTGTCCCATCTTGCTGTCCTCCCGCTAGGGACGCCCTAAGCCGAGGTCCGTACCCCACAGGGGGTGCCCTTAGCGAGCGTTCGCTTAATAATATAAGTAGTTTTACGCCCCTGGCTGGAGGCTTTGAGTCCGCTTAAGGCAGCCACAGGATAGTCCGGTTAAGTAGTCACGACCTCTCAAGGTCAACTACGAGATGCCATACACAAAAAAAAAAAAAAAAACTGTACAGTAAGTCCTACACCTACAATTCATTCATAACGACTCAGAAGATATTTCTGTCTATTAGTACTTAGTTATGTTCATGATTTGCTTTATTTTTGTTGACTACTTTGGGGAATCGTTTTTAAATCTGCAGACTAGTAATGTGTTTTTTGGAAATTCCTTTACAATGCCGGTATCTCAACATATATGAATATTTCGAGATCTAGGCCATGTAGAGAAAATCTAGCAGATAAGTCATACATACCTAAATACTTTTATAAACCAATGTTGAATGTACCTATTTGCTGTCGGTGTTCTTGAATAAATCACTTATGGTACCTATCCATCGTCATCGAGCGCGGTCTTTGAAGGGAACCGGCCGACGACGTGTAAATATAAATTATAGGGATATCTATTATTATTGTCTTTATTCATTTTAAGCAGTAAAATTAAGTTAAGATTTTGTATTCCGTTGGTCTCCACTTTAAAAAGCTAAGGCTTCTTCTGTCTCTCTGATGTTTTCCTTCACCGTTTTGAGAGCAGTGGTGCTGAAATAATTTGCACAAAGTAAAGCGTCTGTCTGGGTTCGAACCTACGACCTACAACTCGTAAGTAGCGGCCGTTACCACTGGGCCACCACTGCTCTCTAAGCAATAATGAATACAAGTCAAATAATAAAGTATTATGCAAAATAAAAGACAAATACTCTAGGTACATATAAATAAATAAGCGTACATATAAATAAAAGCATACTGTGCTAAGAATAATAAAAATAAAAAACAAGGATATTGTTTAAACACTTATTTTGTTATGTTCTTAATTCATACATTTCATTGTTGAAACTTGATAAAGGTGACATTATCGACTAAACGAATAGTACAATTATGGTAGTAGGAGTGTCAAAGATCCACACTAAACACTATGAATTATATGATTTGGCTTTTTATCTGTAGTACTGTGCATAAGATGATGAAACCCTGGTTACGTCCAGCAAAAATATAATAAAAATAATAATGTATTTCTGGTCCTGTGTCCTGTGTGCGCAGACACAGGTGCACTCCCTATACCCTCACTCTCAAAGTCATGTTATGCGTAAACAAACTTGCAAAAAAAAACGTTCAACAGTTATTTATGAAATTGACTTATTTTAAAGAAAGGAACAAGCATAACTATTGTATAGTGTTGTAATCACAAAACGATTGTCCATTTATTTTATCCGCTGTTGCTTCAATAAGATACTACCTTTGATTATATGTTTAATGGCAATAAATAATGATATAAGATATGACCTATGATCACGTGACGTTATGATAGCTTATGTCAACCCCATACATTTATTGGCTTTTCTACTAGCGTCATCGCTAATCGAATGTTACGAATGTTACTTTGTTCTGGCCCTCAGTGTCCTTGAGATAATTACCTATGCCGTAAAAATATCGTGGCGGGATTGTTTCGCGCACTAGATCTTCAACGCACTGCTTAGCACCGAGAGTTGAAAATCCAACAGTGTTTAGTCGACGCGTTGGGTAGCACTCTGTTGGATTCTCAATGCTCGGTTCAACCCAAAGAGTTAAAAATGCAGTGCGCGATTGAATCCCTCCAAGAGATATTATCGTCCGTGCGAACATGGTATAAAGAAACGGAACAAACGACGCTTCATAGTTAGGAAGATAGGTAGGTAAATACTAATTTATGCAAAATATACTTAGGTAGGTGAAACTCAGACCAAGAAAAAAGTTTCTTTATTTTCTTGGGCTGAGTCGATGCCCTCAAGCAACTATTCAGTAAATTTGGAGTTTTTATTGTTATATCAAATTCGTCATTCGGGTTGGGATACATCTAAGTAATTTATTTTTCAGTTTTCATAGTGTGATTTACAAATATATCATGAATAACACTTTTAGTGTAGGGAAATTCAAAACAAAAATGATGACAAGAAAAGTACCTTTACGTATCAATACAAAACTGTTTTGCGTAAAGTACCTATTGAATTTTCGTAAGTTGTTATTACCGACATAATGGCGTAAATTAATCGTGCAGTTCTTAGTAAATGTTAGAACGTGGTTATTGTCGAATTATTTTGTGTAAGCTGAAACCGTTATGGGAACTTACAAGCTTTTAAAAGTAAATAATTAATTAATAAATTCATATGTGTCCCCCCGTCTCGTTTTCGACTAAAACGGTTTGTAACGATACTGAGACTAATTCTAACGATATTGATAGAATCTAAAATAACCACAACAATGAATTAAATAAAATACGTATCGTCTTTGAAATCCTACTATGCTACTAATCTTTATATCCTACCTACTTTCCTAATTCAAACATGAGAGTTTGTGAGGATAGAGTAAACGTCTAACACTGACAATAAACCACGGAACACCCCCGGCGCGGGCGCAACGTTGCGGTAATATGTGTGCTTGTCCGAGCGATACACACCTACCGTGAGCAGTATGCACATATTGACATTTGCTTGACGCGATAGCACTACTAGCTATAGAAAATTTATGATAAATTTTGATGTGTTCCGTAATACCAAAATTTATGAATGAAAACTTAATATTTTTTCCATTTTTTTTCGACTATTTGTAACTTGATAATATGGGCTATGTATGTAATCAACAACATTACAGTTATTGTTGTTTATAGTACAAAAAAAACGATCAGAACACATGTCATTTACGCTGTAAAAAAGTGCGTAATACAATTAGCTTAAACTTCATTTTAGGTAAGTATTTTGGAAAACAAAAGACGTAGAAACCTAGATAAATACTGTCTTAATCCGAATATAAGCATAATATGATAGAAATATGCTTAAATAGCAAATGGTTAAGGTATTACGTTTGTATGGCAAATTCGTGCGTCGCCTGCTCTTAAAACTTATTTCCGCAACAAAAAAAAACATCTGTAAAAGTTGGAATTTTGGATATCAACGTAACCAGACGGTTTCCAGGTATGGTCTAGTACAAAAGAATAATGCAATGAAGAGGAAGTACTAAGTGACTCTCGGCTTCGTTAGGTGTCTTTTTACACACGTTATGTTAAGAACCGTAAGGCTATTTTTACTCGCACATTATTTTTCCGATGAAGTCATTGCCAACATTTTGAATGAAAATTATAGTTCGAAAAGGTGAGACACCACCGCTATGTGGAAAAGGAATTTCTTATCAATATTGGTTCTTGACTGGACTTAGGGCCAAAGGTGTTTTCTGAAACATGGTTAGTAGACATTGATAGCTATAAGTCCACATAGGCACGGACATAAAAATTTCGAGGCGATACTACTTTATTGTTTTTTTTAAATGATAAATTTTTAAACATTTCCAAAATATTAACTTCCCTTGACATGCATGTAAAATTTAATTTAGTTGACATTTTTATTGACATTTATATAACTATTATTTTGTTTTAAAACTAGTACTCATTTGGAAGTTTACTTTTTAATTACTGTTTCACTTACGATATTAAAATACAATTTGTACACCAATTTCAATGGTAGAAAATAGAGCTCAACTAAAATAATATGTATATTTATGTTTACAAATAAAAATTGATTGATTGATTGAAGATGCTACTTTGAGAGCCAACTGTGTCAAAGTTTTCAGAATCTTTTTGGCGACTATCGACTAAATATCTAATCTAATGATAATGAAAAGAATATCTAATGATATTCGTGATGAAAAAACCTGAAACAATAAATTATTATATTAATAATATCCCACCTCCACTAAGGGTTCTGGGCACTATCCACTCGTTCATAACACGTCTACGGCAATACCTGATAGATTCGCAACAGAAACTGAATATGGTCGCCTTAAATTTTTCACTTATATCAAATGCCTGCAGTACTTAGCTTAAAAACATCATTCCTGTTGTGTCACGAAAATATATTGGATAAGTATGCGAATGGTTGGACGTTCGGTGATTTTCCGTTCTTTGCTGCCTCAAATGTCCCTGACGCGATGGAGCCACAGTATAAGAGCGGGTTTGTATTGAGACAGTTCTTGTAGTTCTAGTTTTATTTTTTAATTTTTCAATTGCTAGTTTATTTATTTATTTATAAATATAAACATTATATTTAGGGAAGTTGAAACTGCTTGTACTCCAGGGTTCATTAGAAAACCAGCGTCACACAGCATCTGTCTGGCATTAATGCTGATATGAACCTTTTTGGCGCATCCGTGAGGGACATTCAAAATGAAAAACATTTACAGTGTCTTATTTTCTTTCTTATACAATTAATTATAAATCAACAACAATTAGTATATTATACAAACAGTAATTTAAGCAAATTTACAAAAATAAAAATAAAACATTCAAAATTTAAAAAATAGCGTCAAAAAATTCATCCGCATCGCTGGCGAATGGTAATGTACCCAAGAGACTCGCAGCGTTGCCACGTTGTATGGCAATGCTTAGCCTCTGGCCAAGGTAAAAGCCAGCCCTTGGGTCACGGGAAGTGTCAACCAGCCGTTTACAAATTTCCTTATAGAGACCATGAGCGCACGGACCCCACGGCCCGAGGTTTTTTTTGAGTTTCTATTATATAACAGGGTTTATATAATGTCTAGTTTCCATCAAAGAAAATGTTTTAAATCTTTTATCCCACGGAATCAGTAAAAGTACTTGTCCTCTGTCTGTTCAGCCATTATGGCGTGAAAAGGTAACACACAGACAGACGACAGAGTTACTTTCATGTTTATTACAGAAGGTATGGATTATCTACTACAAGTAACATTTTATGACCAATGGAAATGTTGCTTTACATTTGAATAGTTGTTGCAGTGTCAACTATGCTTAACTGGAAGATTATCTACAATATTTTAAAAATAAAGTACATGTACACATCCTTCATCACAGTTCAAGTGATGGGAATGTTTTCACGTTGTTAATAGAGTACAGAGACAGAAAGTATATTGTTTTGATGGACGACGACCATTTGTACCTACATTATTGTGCCGAGGACTATCAATGTGTTCAAGAGTGAGTAGTTCTCTTTTCTCAAACCAATAACATATAGTAACAATCTTAGACAGTGATTCACAAATCTAGGCAAGTACAGAAAACTAAGAATAAACCTTTCCCACTTAATAATCGAATTTCTGCGACAATTTCTAGTCTGGCGAACAAATTTTGGACAAACTTGCAAAATAAATAAATGTAAACGTTACTTGAAATTTTTGGCACAATGCCTAATGCTGATTACAAATATTTGTCTATATATAATTTAATTAGTATACTAATGTAAGGCGAACGTACTGCACTGATGGAGTACTTACGTCAAACATTACTAGCATTATTTCTGATGCTTATGTAAAACTATTCAGTGACTAAACACCTAGAGTAGGTGGCTACGATGAATGCCCAGTTCCTACTATTGCTATATCTTCGGTCTAGCAGGAAACTGCCTCAGCGGGGTAATTGCGTAACACACTATCAGTAGTAATCGCTTTCATTTTGACAGTTCAACCACATTCATTGCGTTAGTAACGTTGTTGAGCACACAATATTTTTTCATTTCCTTCAAAATAATTCATATTGTGATAAATTGTGTGTTACGCAATTAGGGTGCCGGTCATTTCATCAGCATCGTCTGGGCTTGTTGTATTTGTCAAGTAGATTGACCCATTACGCCGTGAGTTTAGGCTGTTAGTTGTGTTGTTAGACAAGGCAGATGTGGACCGACTTAGTTGAACAAAAAGTTTAAATTCTTCTTCCCAGCTAAAGCACTAGGAAGTAGTGAAGGGCGGGCGTTTTGGGGGACTGTCTTATGTAATTTTGACGTTCGAAAAGTGCTGATTCTCAGCCTAATTTGAATAAATTGCTTTTGATTTTGTTATATTAGTAATTAAATAATAAATCAATTCTCAACGTAGATATACAGGATGTCCCGTAAGGCCACGTCAAGCCGGAGTCGGTTGATGGACCGATCCATCAACCGACTCCGGCTTGACGTGGCCTTACATAAAAATTAACAGAAACATATTAAAAAAAAATGTTGCAAAAGGAGTTAAAAGACCGTCACACGTTTTCTAGTTTTTTATTATTATTAATGCCCGTTTTTTTCAAAATACATGGCAAAGATTTTTATTTTTTTATTTTTTAGTTAACTATTATGACTCAAGTCGACTTCAAGCCGGAATCGGGTAACAGGTCATATCACCCGATTCCGGCTTGACGTTGACTAACGGAACACCCTGTATAATATAATAGTCTTTGGTGCATATGTTCAAACAATTCATATGAAATGATCGCGAAGGGCGCACTTTAACCAATTAGTTAGACGATGTATTAGGTACTTAGCGGAATAGCCTTTAATCATAGAATACGAAATGATAGGAGGTACGTAGAACAACCTACTTTACAACATCACTACCTAGAAATTAGTAAGTATTTCAGGTTCTGTTAACTAAGCAGTGTAGGTACTACTTATTCAATAGAACCTGTAAGTAGGTGGTGGATTAAATAACATAACATCATAACATAACATCACGCCTTGTTTCCCCGAAGGGTTGGGCAGAGGTGTACGTATAGCACACCCACATTTCGCCAGTTATGTTTTGTTTTTAAGTCCCATGTAATAGGGGGCGAGACTATTGCCATTAACCGGGCACAAATCCAGACTCCGGGCTGCTACTTAGAAATTCCATATAAATAATATATAAATATTCCAAACATTTGACAAAGTATGTAGGACACTTTATTAACGTAATTGTAATTGTATTGTTTTTTTTTATATTTACCACTCACAATCATCTTGAGCCTTGGGCTTCGTTCAAACGCGTTTGAGTCATTTGTCTATTTCTGAAAGGTTAATAAGTAATTATCATTGTCACCCACATTTCCAATGTAGGTACCTACCTACTTACCTGTCCATAGATTAGATAGATATGGTGCTGTCATAACATATCTAAATAAAGGAACACTAATAATATTATTAGTGTGGTGGCCCAGTGGAAACGGCTGTGACTTACGAGTTGTAGGTCGTAGGTTCGAATACAGATAGGCGCTTTACTTCGTGTAAATTATTTCATCACCACTGTTCGCAAAACGGTGAGGAAACCGGCATGTCTTAGAACCAAAGATTCGAAGACATGTGCATGTGACTATCTATCAACCCGCACTGGGTTCGCAAGGTGGATTACGGCCCACTCCCTCTCATAGAGAGCTGAGGCCTGTGTCCCAGCAGTGGAAACATAATAGGCTGATTATGTATGTATGTGTTCTAGTCTTTGGAAAAGCTAATGGTCAAAATGTCTTAAGTGGAAATTTGCAGGAAAATGGGAAAAATTTAGGCTATCTATTAGTTTTCGTTGCGTTGAATTTAGCATATATATACATACATGTATGTTGTAGCTGTTGGATGAAGGAATAATTTAAAACACAATCTAAATGATTGTGTTTAAAATTATTCGACTAGAAAAATTAATAAATAATATATTACAGCATGTATTTATAGACTACACTCTCTCTGCTCTGTATAAAGTCACCGTTATTGACGTGCATTTGCAAGGGATACGAGCCCCAGGCAAGGGTGCGCGAGCGTCGAGCTGACCGATGCAGGGCGCAGACTTTCTATTGATTTTGTACAAAAAAGGATTCTTTTTCTTTTTTTACGAATGCTGTGAGAACTTTACTGTAGGTACGTTTACTGGACTTTTTGAACAAAGAGGATGAACGGGATGAACATGTTTTTGTAGAATGACAACTTAGGTATGTTCCGTGTGAATTAGATACAGCGGTGGAATACATACCTCAGACATGTTTTAGTTTCTGGGAAATATTATGGACTTTTCTTGTTAGACCCTTTACAAAATATTCAAGTTCGGTTGTAGGTACCTAATAGAGTAGGTACCTACACAGTCTGCACACGAAAACTGATTTTTTCCATACCACCTAAATCATTTCCATATAGCTGTACCCGTTCATCTATCACCAAGTTTATTCACTTATCATGCATAATAGACATTGCTTGATTGAAAAAAAAAACGATATCTACCATCTGCCTACCCCCAAACGTAGGGCGGCGGGGTGCAGCTGCCGGCGCACGCGCTGCTTCGACAATAGACGCGATCAATGAACCCGGCACCCCTCACCCTTCATATCAGGTACCTTACCGTTCTTCTTTCTGACTATCTACTTTTTGGAACATTAAACAAAAAAGAAATAAAAATGTGCAGAAAAAATTACGAACAGCTGATTCTACAACTGATGCATCTGTACCTTTAATCTACTAACTGAGATTGGGTTCTGGGTTGGATTGGGAATTAATTATTCTTCCATTAATTTTGAAATTTGAGACTGCAGTCTTTCAGAGGCTTTAAGTACTTCATTTCAGTCATCAGTAGGCTTAGAGACACTCTATTTTCAATGTTATCTCCATTTTTAATGTCTACACGTAACATTTTGACGAAACTTTCACGTTGCAGTTAAGAGTATACCACCCACAATACTGAAGCAACTAGAATTCCAACTCGCATGCTATTTACGATCACCTGAATACCTCTCAACGTACCTACACGCCTACCTACGGTACTGTAAAAGGAAATAGTGTGTGATTATGAATCGTAACAGGCCGCACTAGTGACGTAGAGGAAGCGTTCGGTTCCACATAGTGTTCACAAGAACAATGCGTTTCCCACAGCAGACGCACCGCACTTACGCTTCCGGCCGGCCGAATACGAAACCGACCATTGATTTCGATTGACAATTATAAATATCTTGTGAAAACATACTTGTGATTTAGCCAGTATGTTGAGATCATTAACACGTATCGGGTCAACGTCTGCGTCTATTTACCTGTCCATATGTAATGAGGAGCATAGTTGCAAAAAAGGAACAATTTCTTAGGAAATTATTCTGGTTATAGGTTACAATAAAGTATCCCTGTACCTACTTATTTTGAACCTTTGTCCTGTTAATATTGGTTAACCCCATTCAATTTCACCAAACCTTTATACCTAGAATAAGTTTTATCATGACAACCAATTTTGATATTTTGACAGTTTTCCCCTACCTGAAAAAGTCAGACGTTAATTTTATTCCACAGATAGAAGATAAACTGAATTACGTTTTGAAAATCAGCCCTTAGTGTTATTTAAACCAAGAGGAAGGGCAGCAAAAAGCAAGGTTTATAACTGCGACTAACAAATTAATAATGTCACACTGATCTATTTGTCACAGAAAATATTATTCTGTGTTTCCCAGGGTACCAACCTTGGGTAGTACAGAATAATATTGTCTGTTCCGAGGTCAGAGTGCAAAATTTTTCGTACCTAATAAACGAAAACTTCAGCATTCTTGCAGTATATCTCGGAAATTTACATAATGCATTTTCAAAATAGACTCCCAAGTTTATGGTGCAAAACATAAATATAAATAAATATTAAACCTTAGTTGGCTCAGACAACGGCCAAATGTATAGTACTAACTCCTTGCTCAAACAAACCTTTTGAGATTAAGAATAAAGACTGCCTCGTAGCGACGGTCGTATGTTCGATTCCCAGATCAGCACCCTAATTGCGTAACACATTTTCGTAAACGATTACGACTAATCTGTTTGATTTTGACGGTTCAGGAACATTCATTGCGTTCTATATATTGTTGAGCAGAATTTTTATCGAACTTAAGAAGCAATGGATTAGCAATCTGTTTCAAAACGATTCAGATTCCGATTAATTGTGTATTACGCAATTAGGGTGCAGTGTTATGATTTTTCACTCCGGAGTCTGGATTTGTGCCTGTAATATAGGCTCGTCTCTGTAGTCTGTAGGGTTAACTTTCGAAATATATTTACAATCCTATACCTACCTTCGCAGAATACTGTCGTAATGTGTTTGGTTTGTTTGTTTATTTCTATATGTTATCATTGTATTAGTTTTGTTTGGGTTCTGGAGTTGCGAATATGAAAACAGAATACGTTTCGGATCACTTTATTGTTTCGTGTTTTTTATGTCAAGACCCTTTTTCTAGGGAATGGTGGCGTAAGGTTTCGGATTGAAAGTTGCCGCAGTTGTGTTATTTTATGGCTTGAAAAACACGAGTTTTTTTACACTTATGTAACCGACTTTTAATTAATTACTTTGTCTTTGTCTTTTAGCAGAAGAATTTTCCGATATTGTAAGTTAGTTACTTTGAGGTAAAAAATTATAATTATTATACGTAATCATGTAGTACAAGTAACAGTTATTTGTATCTTAGCTACGAGCTTTTTGTGCAACAAAACGTTTTATTTTTACGCTGTGGTCATTGAAAACAAAATCAGTAATTTGGGACTAGGTATGAAAAAACCGTGCTGTGGGGTTCAAGATTTACGAATGAGGCTCCCACAGCTAGTCCTATTTGGCAATGTAGCTTAGAAACACCACGCAAGGTCGAAAACATATCTTGAAATGTTTATTCTCCAGTGAATTATGAGGTCTCATTGTTCTGACGTTTTGACCAATTCATTACCATTTCTAATTATTTACGCGTGTCTGCATCATTGTTTGTCTTTTGTTCTAGTTTTAAAAATACATGCGCAGTTTTGGCTTTTACGACAATACCTCGGTCATTTAAATTTGTGCTTTGGTTAACTGACTTATGTAGCAGAAGCAGATTAAGTTCATTGTAAGCTTTTAACATTAGGTAATGTGTATAGAGCACAATTATTCAGTTAAATAAATATGTTTGGTTGAGGTGTTTCTCGTAAAAATAACTACCTAAACAGTCTTTTTGATGCAAAAATAGAACACGTCGCCATATTTTATTGGCAATAGGTGCCTTGAAGTTAGTAACTTAAAGACAAACACAACTGTGTTAACGAGGCATATCATTAAGCGTGAGTGGAGGGTAGCAGGCAGTAGGGCATGGTAGGGCACGCAACGCATGTGGCCGGGACGTTGCCGACGCATCTGGTGACGAGGGGGGCGCGGCGGGGGCTAAAATTAGTACCGGAGCGCCACGTGCGCTGTGAACGAGCATCAGTCCGCGCTCAACCACCACGACGACCGGTCGCTTCCGCACGCACGCCAGTGTTTACAACTGTAACTTTACCTACACACTCGTGCGACCCGTAGACTGGTAGACCGCGACAGCGGCGGCAGTGACAGTGATAGCAGAGTGCAACGGTGGCCGGCGCGACGGAGGCTGTGCAAGGCATGTTGATGGCGGGCGCTCTGCCTGCCGAGCCCGAGGGGCTGCTGGCTCTGGGCGCGCTGCCAGGCCAGAAAGACACGACCTGGACCAAACTGTTTGTTGGGGGACTTCCGTACCACACGACCGACAAGAGCCTTAGGGAGCACTTCGCGGTCTATGGCGACATCGAGGAGGCGGTCGTCATCACAGACAGGCAGACGAGCAAAAGCAGAGGATATGGCTTTGTAAGTATTTTATATAACCAATTATTGCGCAATTTGTTAATATTATACGCCACCTGAAACTAACAACGTACTTAGCTTATTTTCATGAAACGAAAGCATTAAGTGAAACTGAATTGACACGTAAACTTTGAATGCTCGTGCGCAGTCGACTCGTGTCCGCTGAAACAGCGACCGTATCGCACAGTTAGCGCGTTATCGCACCTCACTGCTACCTACATTATACCTAACCCACCGGCAGCTAAGTACTTACATACATGTGCCTACACATACGAGGTATATCGCGAAATTACATCAAACACGGAAGTTGTTCCACGCAGGTATAAATGTCAAACAGCGTAGGTAACAACTGAAAATAGAGGGCACGATGCGCAATGCTTTTAATATGCATTATCATCGCTGACGATTTTCATTTCAGGACGGCGTAGCGTTTTATCGGGAAAAACATTTTCAGTGCCAAAATTAGACATGTCGATGTCACGGACGTAGATTTTTTCAATACATTCCTGATTCACGTGTATCAGGAATGTATTGAAAAATTCTTAATGATGTATTGATACTTCTTGGCGAATCATTGTGTGAAGAATGAATTAGCTGCGCGGTATAATTTGATGATTTCTCACCAAGTATTGGTTATTTCGCTTACACTATTATTTCTAAACAACAGTTGCAGTAAACGACGCTTTTTTCAATGCAGCTAGTTTAATGTAATAGAGTTTGAAGCTTTTTGTTTGGTGCAGCGTGCAGCGTGGGGCTCGTGGGAAATGAATCACAACCCCATTTTCAATTCGTACTAGGGGTGGTTAGACCCTGCGGGAACACGACGCGTAGCACCCTCGCTGTGACATCCAAATAGCTGTAATAATCGCAATTCATCGTTCGTAACACTTCACTGTGTTATAAAACAAAAATTTCATTTTCGAAAGCCTATAAACTTGATAGTGTACCAAGTTTTGACGAAATAATTAGTGTTTCCGACATAATTGATATTAATATGCTATTCGTATTAGAAAAGATCAAAGATTTGATTCGGATGTGAACTTTGAATCGTATTCAGATTATAATCGACGATTTGTTGCCGATTGGTTGTAAATAATTAAAATAAATTGTAGATTTAGGTTGCATTAGGCGCCAACACAATGCGGAATCTTCAATCAGACTGTGCGTAGTTAAAATTTTGACAGATTCTTTCGACTTTCTAACATTAAGTCAAAAAAAAAGAAGTTATGCCAAACCATAATAAAACACTTAACATGACATAATACGTTCTTTTTAGAGTTAAAATAAAACCCGTCTTAGCAGTCCCTTTGCTCTACATAGCCATTGGGACGAAGCCGCAGCCGGCTCCAGGCGGGACGTGCCGAAGTACTTGCACAAAACAAAAGACCGTCATCTGATAGCGTACGGGCTCGGAACTGGCATCTAACAACGACGAATACAAACGGGATAGTGAGAAAAAAAAAGTAAAAAAAAGCACTGTTCAAACCAGCACCTACAATGCTTAAAAGCCTTTATGCCAGTAATTGAATAACAAAAACTAAAATGTTTTTGCTGTGAAAGAGTTCATCTTTGAACGTAACGTAAACAATTTTAGTGTCATGTTTTGTCGTCAATATTCAAAAACCATTATAGCCTCGTTGGTCTAGTGGTCGCAATCGCTACTGCTGATCATGAGGTCCTGGGTTCGATTCCTAGGTCGGGCAACGTGTTACTGGGTTTTTCTATCTGGAATTTCTCAGTAGCAGCCCGGAGTCTGGATTTGTGCCCGGTTGATGGCAATAGGCTCGCCCCCTATTACATGGGACTTAAAACATAACTGGCGAAATGTGGGTGTACTATAAGTACACCTCTGCCCAACCCTTCGGGGAAACAAGGCGTGATGTTATGTTATGTTAATTAAAGCAGGTCCAACATCATACATAATCAGGAAGGAAAGACATATATTAATTCAAAGTAATTCTTCAAAATCAGATTCTGAGGAAGTACCTAATCAGTAAACTCTGCAAAGATACGGATAACAATGTTTAACGACGTGATTATGCCTTACAATTGCAAAACCTTTATCGCCTAATTTGCCTACGAAATAAAGGCGTTCTTGCTGAAATTACCTTTTCAATAAATATTCTTATAAATCTTATAACTTAAGTGCTAAAGACACAAGTAACTTGTATTCATCAGAATTTAAACAAATTAGTTAGTAACAAATTTAAAAAAAAAAATTGAAAGTTAATTAATTGACGTCTTACGAAAATAAAATTTATTATTGAAAATGCATACAGCAATTTTGCAGCGATTTTTCTAACGAACCATACAAAGCTAGAAGATACGAATAAAAACCGGTTCAGTTTCTGTTTCAGGAACTTTTTTAATGGAATCTTGTTGATTGCAAAATGTGGACTTAATTCACTTGTCTAAACACCGTCTCCTGTGTCGTCCCTCGATCTTTTAATTTTTTTTTAGAATAAACTACAATACGTTTTGCTTTTTATATTTCTAATTAGGAAAAAATATTATGCTGCACAATCAAGACACACATTACAAGAAATGATAAATGGTAAATGATTTATTTTCTGTAAATAGGTTTGTAAAAACACTTTTACACGTCAAACATATTTTAAAAACTAGATGAGATCGGCGTTTCCTATCTGACAACTCTGAGAAGAAAGGCCGAAACAAACTCAAAGGTCGCAGTCTCTTTTAAAGTCCAGACATAATCTTGGTCAGGTCATGTGAAGACTGTGGATGTGGATTGATGTCTGAAATGGTCTTTTGAGGAAAGAACCACACAGAATGAGTGGACTTGTCCAGTCAGTGCACGCATTTGTCAGTTGTCATGCAGCTCAACACAGAACTAAAGGAGCTAAACGATTCGACGAACATTAGCAAAGAAAGGACATTTGGGTAGGCCGCATAAATTACTCAAACTGCCAGACCATGATTAAAACTAAAAAAAAAATGCATTAAAAAAAACGACAAATCCACAATGTCTTCACATTCACAATAATTAAAATAATATAATACTTTACACAGTCAAATAACATGTCATTGTATACATAAAGTCCATAAGACTAGAAAAGACATTACAATTAATATTTCTGTTTCATCTAAGTTGTCTGCATAAATTGTTTTATAATTATCGTTGGTATTGCGTCCATCCTTCCGATTTAATGCATGATGAACATTTTACAAAATATATGTATAGCTCATCACGGCGCATACAACGTCTCAACTATTCACTTAGTATTTTGGCACTAAATGCTATTCATATTATTGAGAAATCTTAAGTTCAAGGGTAAAGCCATTCGAAAAGCGTAGCTGTAACTGCTTAGACATTATTGCTTTATAACATGTAAATGCAGTCTTATTTAATTTGTATAATATTCTACAACAATAGACCGGCAGCAATAAGCACTTCACAATTTAATAAAATCTTTACTTGGTCAATTGAATTAGGTACCTACTTGAGTTACGATTGTAATTATCACAATGCTGGAGTTTTTGAGATTTTTATAGATAGGAGAGACAATGTAGATTTTTCGCTAAATGATAATTTTGCAAAAATACTTTTTCAACACTTAAATATGTCTACTGAACGCTAATTGATAAAGTACACATTTAGTTTTTCGGATAATTATGTTTATTATTATTAAATAATAAACATAGTTATCCGAAAAACTACAAGATAATAATAAAAACTGTCCATAACTAAAAGGAGAAACTGACAGATCAACGCATAGCCGTAAGTACTGAGACTAGGAACGTGAATTTTGGCACACAGCTTCCTTTTATAAAGCAGGGGAGCACAAAATAGGAGTTTTTGGAAATTCGACCTTAAAGGGGGGGGGGGGGGAGTTGTTTGAACGAAATATAATTATTTTTTCTTTTTATCTTTTATTGCCATAAAAGCAGGTTACAGAAAAATGTGAGACCCTGGCTCCAGAGCTAGGTAGAGTATCTGTATTTCAGGAGCCAGTGACTTCTTCCATTTAGGTTACAATTAAGTTTTATGCAGCGCAAGGTGATACAGTTATATTACTTAAAATTAAAATTAATAGTGAACATTTAATTTACGCACCAAAACTAGAATTAGAATAAAATAAAGCAGACAAAATTAGATTAAAATCAGGATTGACACAAAATTAGATAAAACATTTAAAAACAAAATTAATATTAAAATCAAATTATCAATAAAATAAAATTAAAACAAAAATAAATTACAACAACAATAAAACAAATTTGAATATCCCCGTATATTTTTTAATATTTTGCTCCCGCTACCGGCGGACAACTATTTTTTATATTTTTAAATGTTTTTTTTAAGTTGTTTTATAAAAATATTTAAAAATGTAGCAAAATAAGCACAAAAATGAATAAAAGACTAATTACAATAAAGCCTGCTAGTATGTGTGTGTGCGCGTTTGTGTGTGTGTGTGTGTCTGTGGGTGTGGGTGTGTATGAATGTGTAAACACCAATTATTTGAGTTCTTATAAACTTATGTTGATTGCAACAACTTTTCAGTTGCGTTGTAGGCTTGTGTCAGTAGCCAGATCTTTAGCTTCTTTTTTGCTTCTCGAGTCGTAAGGGGATTTATGTTCAAGATTTTGTTCAACTTATTATAAAGAAAAGTGGCAAGTTATACCCGCTGTTGCCTGGCAGACGCCCGCCGTGTGCAGCGTAGAGGTAAGCAAACGTTTGTTATGGTGCGCTTCTTATAAATCCGTGCATTTTAATAATGTTCTTGAGTTAAAAAACTTGAAACTTGGCATGAATACTTACGGCGGGTTTTTCGTAACACTACCTCTAATGGAGTGAAATGGGATAGTAAATGTTATAGGAGGGATTTTATTGCGTGGCTGAAATGAAAAATAATTTTCCATCAACTTAAAATTTACCCGAACACTTTTAGATAAGAAGATAATCAAACATTCGAAAAACTATGTTGAGGGGATATTCAATTTTGTTCTCGTCAGTAAGTATAATATAGAGTGTCATATGAGGCGCGTTAATATGGGCGGATCGTGGACACGCCTCCTGTGGCTACGGGCTACGTCGTAGACATTTAAAGCTGCTATTACATTGTCAAAGAAATGCATTCTTGCTGCTGTTACATTTTAATTTTGATCTGAAAGTACGATTTCCGAGTGTTCATTGAATTAGTAAAATACAAAAATGTGTTAATGTATGTAAAACTCGGCAAACCCTATTGCATTTTCTTTTTAATCTAAAATTATGATTTCCGGATGTTTATTGAACTAGTATACAAAATGCTTGTGAGCAGTGGTGGCCCAGTGGTAACGGCCGCGACTTACGAGTTAGTGGACTTACGTGGTCGTAGATTCGAATCCAGACAGACGAAATTATTTCATAACCACTTCTCTCAAAACGGTGAAGGAAAACATCGTGAGGAAACCGGCATGTCCTATAACCAAAAATTCAAAGACATGTGACATCTACCAACCCGCACTGAGCCCGCGTGGTGGATTACGGCCCACTCCCTACTCCCTCTCACAGAGAGGAGGCCTGACCCAGCAGTGGGAACATTGTAGGCTAATAATGCTATACATAATTACTCATTTAAAATAGTGGTTAGTCTGTAAAATTCATAAACCATTTCACTAGCTACACTAAAAGCTGAATACACTATGAAAGAAAACTAAAGTTATGTCATTGCGATGGCCATTAAAAATATTTTGCTCTGATCCGGGAATCAGCTAATTGTATCGAGTCGACGAATATTAAAATAAACACAGTGTTTATCTAGACAATGCACTGTGTTATTTATTTGAGTTTCCGCAACTGTGGAGGAATATGTCACTGTAGAGCTAATGGCTTAATACCTTTAAAGTTAACAACACATAGACTTTGCATTTTTGTTCCAATGCACACGTTATTTTTTGCCATAACATGCTCTACTAACGTAAATGATGTTATTGAAGGTTGAGGTGCCCGCAGACGGGCTCAATTACCTATTACGATCGATAATTTCGCCGGATAACAAACTTCACTTTATTCTAGGTACTGTTCGATTCTTTTGGTCTACAAAATTGGAAAAGTCTGTAGAAACCTTAGCTTGAAAACTGGAAGAACAGTAGGTAACACGTTTTTGAACATGTTGTGTTAATCCTGAAGTATTAAATTATGGCTTCACAGACGCTGTCGGAAAAGTAATCTTTAAATACGCCGGGCATTCTTGTCATGTTCACGTAAAGCGCATGACGCTCAAATAATTATGCAAGTACGTACAGTTGATAAGTCGAACCGTTGAGCGGTTAATGGTTAAGTTAGTAATGTACCTGTTTGAATATTTGGCAAACATTTTTTTGCCATTGAACTGAAGACTCAAACATTTTCTGAGACTGAATATTCTGCTAAAGATTTATAAGCCAGCAGTTAAATTGAAATGTTTTAACTAACACTGTTACATCTTTAATTATTGCTGCTACAGCAGAAGTCTATTGAATTTGAAAGTCTACACTATAATTCTTTGCAAAATCAAACGGAGCATCAACGCCTGCTAAAAGCAACGAAGAAACTACGTTAGACTCAATACGTGCGGTTCATTTTTGTGTGCAATCTAGTCTATTTTAATTTGTTGATCAGGACTCTACAGGATCTACTTATAGTAATTCCGCGAAAAAATTGCTTACTGGGCTTTGTTTTGAGTAAATCGCACTATTTACGAGCAGCAGTGTCTTGTATTATTATAATTCATTGTAGGAGTTAGCATTCTGTTAAACTAAGCTTGCTAGAGAAGTGTTCATCGCCTAAAATTAAGACCTTCTGTAGACTTTAACACTAAGGAAGAAAAAATGCTAACTAGCAAAACTAGCTTTAAACATGATTTGAAATCATAACTCGTAGAATATGATTTACTTACTGTTGCCTAGGATTTACTTAAAGATCAGTTCGGCAGAATAAACATAACATACAGCCAATCAACTAACTGGCAGTTAGCTGCTGTTCATAGTGTTCGTTATCGCACACCGCGCCTAACTACATTTGTACGGTTTACAAACGTTATAAAGTCTGCACCTAGCAGTTTCACTTATTTCATTTATACTTACCTACATGTTCCTTGATATCGTGGTAATTTACATACAGTACCTACTGAATTTCAGACTTCGTTGGGTATTTCTGATAAACGTGTGATTGTCGTATAAATAACCAACTTTTAAAAATGGTTTTTGGTGTATTCACGAAGTGATGAATGGCAAAATATATTTCAATGCAATTCAACCGAATGTGTATATCTTCCACGCAAAGAACGGAAACAAAAAAAAAAACAAAATTCATTTAAATTTACAATATTATTCCAGGCTTTCGATACCGGGAGGTCATCAAGCATTTGCCTTAGACCAACGCTCCAATTTAATCTGAACCCTCGGCGTTATATTGTTTGGTTCTCAGTATTGAAACCCAAAGCTAAAGCGGGGGACAAGGAAGGTCAGTTGAAATGGGTCGATTCAATAGTAGAACCGATGAGGTAGCGACCTGCGGATCACGCATGCATTACAATAGGTAATGTTGGCTCGACGTCATCCTACGACATATTTGTTAGTAAAATGGTTTCGGTATAAAATTACATTTTAAAAGGTAGGACTAAGTTGTATATTTGTTTGCAGGTAATAATGGGTGACCGAGCGGCGGCGGAGAGAGCATGCAAGGACCCGAATCCTATTATAGATGGGAGGAAGGCAAACGTCAATCTCGCCATACTCGGAGCCAAGCCCAGAGGGAACCTGGCGCCAGGTTAGTGACACGATTGCCTTATCGATATGAAAGATAAGTAACAGCCGGCTACGGGAAAAATAGGTCGACATAGAGAAGGCAACTGGTATTGTTAACTTGCCAAAGTAATAATTTCATGTTTAAATGTAATACTTTATACAAAATAGTGTAACACCTATTTTGGCACCACTAACCCACAAAGTGTATGAACAGTCTTACGTTATATTCTCCAATGTGGTATAAGCCACAGCAAGGAACAAAATAATAATAGTGTATATATTTATTATCAAGCTTTACTGGCTACAATTGGGTAATATCCGTAGGTATATAAGCAACCGATTTAAGTACCTACCGGCTTGATGACTTAAAGGAACAGGAAATTGCGGTGTAACAGTTCAAATGCTTATCTGATAAATTATGCTTACTGAGTGTTAATTTATTAAAAGTTGGTCCTGTTCGATTGACTGGAGGAACTGAATCCGTTGCTACACGGGATAGCCAAAAAAAATACCATGTTGACGGCATTGTCATGTAAAATTGACTTAAGTGTCCAGTTCTTGTGGCAAACATAAAAGGATATAAAACTTGTATACGAAGACACGCAAACGGAAAAAGAATACATCTCGAAGCATTATCTTCACGGGTTCTTTTACTAAGGGTTGTGTAACCTCACCAACTACGGAGCAATGCTTATCAACGCTCAGCTGTTTGTAAAAGGAGCATTTTTTGTTCATGCAAACGTACACATGATTCTTTTTTGTGCTTTGCCTTCATTTTCGAAGCCAGTGTGTTGTCAACGGACAAAAAATGGTGAGATCGCGTCGTGTGTGATATGCCGTCGTGGGGGTCAGTTATACATGTGTGTTATGCAGCATTATAATTTATAATATTATGTTAATCGTAACTGTATGAAATGTTACAAAAAATTTAAGCTTTCCTAAGCTATGAATGTTTGAATTTATGTGCATATACCATTAAAAACTATTTAGAAGATAAATCAATAGTCTGTAAATTGGGTTAGTTGAGATCGCTAATAAAATTGTGAGTACATTTGCACGCCATGGTTAGGCAGGGTATGTTGAAACAAAATTACTGTAGGTAACACCATAAGTACCATTTTCTTGCAAATTAATATTTTTGATTTGATTTTATTTGTGACTGTGAGTTTTGAAGCTGCGGAGAGTGAGTAACTCCTACTACTGCTCTACCGTGAAATAGCTATGAATGTTTGAATTTATGTGCATATACCATTAAAAACTATTTAGAAGATAAATCAATAGTCTGTAAATTGGGTTAGTTGAGATCGCTAATAAAATTGTGAGTACATTTGCACGCCATGGTTAGGCAGGGTATGTTGAAACAAAATTACTGTAGGTAACACCATAAGTACCATTTTCTTGCAAATAAATATTTTTGATTTGATTTTTGTTTGTGACTGTGAGTTTTGAAGCTGCGGAGAGTGAGTAACTCCTACTACTGCTCTACAGTGAAACTACCACATGTGTTATCTTAGACAAAGTGTTAATACCTACTTAAATTATAAGCAGACAGTTAAAAAAAACGCGTCGACTTGAGAGCAACCTCCTTTTTTACGTCGGTTAAAAATAAATTCAATTGTGACAAAATTAAAATTGAATCTTGTTCTATGCAAGTGCAAGTGTTTTCCATGATGCCATTAATCACTGCTTCCTTTTCGGTGCCCTGCACTTCAATCCAGTTCATCATGAATCTTGAAAGGTCTGCTTGAATTATGTAACATGATGTATTTAATTACCGCTAAGGCACAAGTGGGTCGTTTTATTTATATCGTTTGATTAGTTCACGATATCAATCCGATAGTGAATGCTCTGATTACAATTTATTTAACGTTATCTTTGAGTGTAGTGAGGTGGATGTTAATAAAGTGCCAATCAATGACAGCATGAGCAGGAAGAGTTTACCTACGTAAGTACAAACACAGAAAGATAAAGGCACTTGGTTGACTTTGAGAAGTGCTTCTTTCGTTAATAACTTACCTATTTGTTTAAAAAAAAAAAGAACAAAGACCAACTTGCTGCGCTCGACTCAGTGGAACGCAGAGCTAAGAGGCTCATATGCGACGTAAAACTGGTGGATGCCAAGCTTCACAGCTTAGCTCATCGCCGCAAGGTTGCCTGCTTGTCGGTCTTCTATAGACTGTACTTCGGTGCGCAAGAACTCCACGACCTCATCCCACCTGCCCCCTTCTACCATCGGACATCTAGACGTACTGATAATTACCATCCTACTTAGTTGCCATTCCACCATTTCGCACAAAGCGCTTCCAATTATCCTTCATAATGCACACGGCAAAAGAGTGGAACTCACTACCTGCGTCTGTGTTCCCGAACGCATTCAACCCGAATCTCTTCAAAGTTAGAGTGAACAGGCTTCTTCTGGGTAAGCTCACTCCATCGTAGACTTTGTCTCTGTCACTTCTAACCTAGACTAGAGTCAAGAGCAACCCATCAAAAAAAACCTTATTGATCTTAAAGCCTAAAGCAAAACTTTTAAAAAATCGTACGACTTGACTTCGAGTAAAGATTACGTATCTATAGAAAGCAGTTTAAATGAATTCTGAAAACAATCTGTTGAACGGTAACACGTAGGTATTCGATGAAATAAATACCTACCGACTGAAATATTAATGTTTGTTTAAAGTCTATCATAATCACATCAAGCAACCTAACTTTAATCGTCTATAAACTAATGAGCGACCATGCCATTAATTACAATTTATTGCGACTGCCGCGGTGACGTGTCGAACACAATACTGATTACTACACTCAACCTCACAGGACATAATAAAAAGAACCTCCAATATATTTTAAACTATAAAGTCGACACATAAAGTTTAAATTTGACGGTTGTACCGTGGAATATGGGGAGCGATCAGCGTTTCGCCCCCGCCGGAAGTCCCTAAACGCTCGGAAACGGAAGTGCTCGGTATACCCCGCTCGCTAATTGATTGCGCCCCCGGACACGCACCGCAACCCTTGCAAGGTGACATACTGTAACCTTTGTCTAATCTCTGCATCTACATTCCTGGTACAAAGAAAAATAAAGTGTCCCGTAGAAGTATGAAATGGCTACGTAATTACAATACTTTTACCCAACGACAGGTTTGATCGATCGATAGGTACGTAATTTATCATAGGTCGTAATTTAGACTTATGAGGGTACATCCATTCGTAGGTGAAACATACCTACCTACCCACTATATTGTAGTCCTAATAACCATACAAAAATGATACCGAATAAGTTTTTTTGTCATGCCAAACTAATTTAAATAACTGCTATTAATAAGTTACTTATGGTCTATCGTTCTGCATCATAGCATCGGATATGAAATATTATCTTCGATATGAACTGATAATGGTTACGTATAACTTATGATCATATGCTCATTATAATTTATTACAATAGCTTCATATTGTTGTATACGTAAGGATTTTATCTTTAAACATTCTTAATTCTTCACAGGTTCAATTACCAAATTTGTGTTACGAACGATAATAATCTACATTATGTTGCAAGATCCTCAGACACGTCAAAGGTTTTGGACGCCACCACACACATTTAACATGAACGATAGTTTCATTCATATAATCAAAGTTCCTAATGATTAAAATTTCTCTAATCAATTGAGAGTGCAGAACACATTGGCAGAGATTCAAACGATTCAGCACATGAGCCAATTTACTATAACCGGTCATCACATGGCCAGGAGGCGACTAACATGAAATGAATGACAAAGCATAATGAAACTTCCGCGCGTACGCAATCAACAATACCTTGATATCAACTCATGCCACATATACATAATTTAATGCAAAAGAACCACAGTTACCAAGTGATTGCAGGATAAATTGTCCCTGCACGATGATTCTGTAGTTTATGTGATTTATGAATGGACGTCACATTAAACTAAACCAAACCAATTTAAAATTGCCTTTCGAGGTACTTACCTACGAGGTAAGTAAGTACCTCGAAAGGCAATTTTTCTAGTTTTAAGGTTCTAGTTGATTGTTACTGATTTCCCATTTAGTTTCATACATTTGACAAAGAACTGAAAATTAAAAAGAACCTCTGGCAAAAGCAAAGCTGATTTGTATAGTCCATTCAGATTCTAAATATTAAACGGCCGTTACAAAAACCAGTTCATTGACGGCCGGAACAGCTGATCGTCGAGTCTTTGTCAGATGTCTGAGAAAATTAAAGAGCGAATGAATGGATCCGCATCCTTGCTACAGCAACGTTTACTGGAGGTCGCGGCATTGTTCGATGTGTCGGGTAGTGCACACGTTGAAAACAGTTGCGCGGGCGCCGCGGGGAGGGTGGAGGGGTGCCACACAATGGGTTCGGGCGCGCATGACGAGACACCTGGTTCGCTATACCGGCTACGCCATATGCCACACTCCCTGTGATATGCGCGCGCACTATGAGTGCGTCTGACACGCGCCGCAACGGCAGCCCTGCGTCATCAGCGCTAGAATATTCAATTTAGGCAGAATCTTCTTTTTGTATTTCATTCGCATGTTTACTGCTAACGTATCTTGTTTGCACTTTACATCCAACTATATATTATATACATGTATTGTAAGTTTTGATGTTTGTTACTCAGTCACGCAAAAACGGCTAAACCGATTTGGTCGAAATTTGGCACACCGATAGTTTATAGCCTGGATTAACACATAGGATACTGGTAGGATATAGATAGGGTAGTACGTTCCTGTGGGATAACTTCCGACTACCAAGTGGGCGACTCCGCGGTTATAAAACTGTCTGCTTTAACGAGATCTATGCAAATCAATAGTTTTTTCAGTATCTACGATTCTGTAAACATAGTTCAGTTTTTTTTTGCTCGTTAGGTACGTTTTAAAAAACGCGTTACTCATGTTCTTTAAAATTCTAATCCTTACCAAAATTTTAAATAACATGATGGGCGCGTTTTACTATTAATCAAGATTTTTTAGGTTGAAAATCTACCAAAATGTCCTACTTCAATAATCATAGGTTTATTATTGACAGGACATAATATTAATACCTTGTAACATTTCCATATAAAAACTCTTACTCTGGGTTGCCAACAACTTGTACATTAGCTCGACGATAATTTTGAAAGCATGTGTGCTCAAATATTTGATTCAAACAGTTCAGTTTTAGCTCAGCACAGGCACCAGTGCGGGAAACGCATTAAATCTGCCGCCGCGGAGCCTGTTTAGTCTACATTCTGTGTCTTGTAAAATTGGTTTATACACAACGCCTGCAGCACACAGTGTTTGTTTACGAAGCCCTTCAAACGTGCACCTTTATACTGATACGTTGAAATAATATTCACAGCGTCTGTTCACCGTACGCTCATTCGAAACATTCGTTCAAATTTTGATCCCCTTAATCTAGATTCGTTTCATTTGATTTGAAAAGAAAATGACCGTTAGCTAGGCCGGTTTTAGGAAGACCGTTTTGTTCTCACATAATGCGAGTGCAACGTTTTGGCCGTTACCATTACAGAGGGGCTGCGATTTACAGAAAATGATATGCATGCAACGCATTCAATTTGGCAGCTTTACTTCAATACAATACTCGTATGTCAAAAAACGACAACTTTTTTATTCACAGATTGAAAAGAACATAATTTAAATGATAGTATAAATTGGTTTGCTGGTTTTTGTTTGGGAATAAGAATCTTTTCTTACAATAAAACTATATTTGTTCCAAGTAGGCAAAAAACTCAGTTTTGAATTAGGCCTGAATAATACTTTTTTATGGAAATCCATTCTCGGGGTTTGATGGAGGCGTAACGGCTTGTCTGTCTTCGGCGCCCGCGCATCGTGGCTCGCGCCAAAATAAATAAGCAAGCTGAATGCGTATGTAGCAGTAAAAGAAAATTGATATAAGTAGTTAGTCCATGCGTCTACAATATTTTTCATTAATAGTTAAATTTTCATAATAATAAAGGAGGTGAAGAGTTATTTACTAGTAGCGTTATAAATGTTTCATGCGAGCCAGTTTATATGACGGCCCCTGTTTGTGTTGGATTAGGTGTTTTTTTGCACAATATTATAAATGGAAACTAAATTGTGGTGTTACATTGTATGGCGGCGGTAGGTACTAGGTAGGTATGTTGTTTACGTACATAATGTACACGTTAACTGCTGTGGTAAGAAATTTGTGTAGCCCAGTTTCTAAATACGCCGTAGTGGTTGCAGCCAATGGGCGATTTCAGTGGGCCTGGCGTCGATTATGAAAACATTGTTAAAGTTTTATTATATGGGCGTGTTGATGAAGGCCGAACGGGCCACTTGTCCAAACACACGAGGCGACACTATGAATTATTGAGTGGAACGAGCAGCGCACTAATCGATTCACACCTTCTGTCTATGAAAGGGCCTAAACGAAAACATTCGACCAACGTCTTGAAGCATTCCACCTTAATAAGATTATTATAGCCCACTAGTTAATTCCAACAGGTATAGGAAATTTAACCTAAAACAATAAAATTCTTTAAAAGTCAAGAACTTAGCATTTACTCTCTGGCTTTGCCCAGCAGTGGGACATTGTAAGTACCAAGTGTACCTATATCGAGACCCCCAAAGATTAACACTGAAAACGAATTTCAGTGAGCTTTCTAAAGGAAAATAAGAAAGTCTACTAACGACGCACGTCTCAAGTTATTGATGATACATAGGCACTACTTGAGTTAAGCAGTGAGTATATAAGTCATCATTGATTTATGGATAGCTTGGCCCTTTGTGGTGTTTGGAAGGGGTTGTCCCTGTGTTTGGCATTGCAGGCGGATCGCGTGCGCCGGGCGCCCTTCGCTTGTGCATTACTTATGCATGTGCCCAAACCCCCGCAGTGGCCAGCACACCCCAGCGACTATTTTTATTTAGTCTTTGGGATTTAGTTAGGCGATGAATACACTGATGGGTCCGCACGCGCCGCTCACTCACAATCGAAATGGCACAGAGAGTCGGTTCATTGAATTAACCGATTTTTATACGCCTCGTTTCTGTGGTAATTTTACATAGATCACAGACTTATGAGTGATGAGATTGTTTACTTTTCAGGGAGTTGTACGAGTTAACTAATGGGGTTGTAGACGCGTCGTAGATGGTTCAAGATTTGAATACAATGCACATTTATTAGCTTTTATCTAAAGGTTGCCTAAATGACACCATTTAGGCAACCTTTAGATAAAAGCTAATAGCTGCTTCTTTGTGAAGAAAAGTTTTTTATATGATTCATATTAAAGTTAAGTTATATTTTTGAAGATGGAACTAAACTTTAGAATATCCTAAAAGTCAAAAAGTATTTATACACCATGCCCATTACTGCGATCATAATTTTAAGTGTCTACACGTCGATGTTTCTCAATTTAGGCTGTCATGTATAAAAGTAGCTACTAAACTAGAAGAGCAATAATATATAGCTATTCTAGTTTAGTAGCTTATCTTCAAAAAGCAGAACCTCAAATCGATACCAGGCGAGCATCGTTTATAATTGGTATGAAGCGAAGCCATAATGGTCAGCCGGTGGCAATGGCGGTCGCGTGGATTGTGATACGATCTCGCTTCACACCAATATTTACTATCTTTGTTTTATTGCAATGGAAACATATAATTACCACCGCAATATCGCCTTAATGTGATTTCGAACATAAATTAGGATTGATACTCTTCCACCCAAATATTTGATTAGGCATGGGGTCTCTCTAATTTGTCTTAAAAAAAATAATAGATGGCAGCATAATGGTTACCCCATTATGAAATTAACAATCATTAAAAAGCGATATACGGCAGAATTTTGGCTGAATTATGATTGGTAAAAGTCTAAACTTCCCAGTTTAGTGCAGATTTATCTATTTCCACTGATAATACACGTATTTTAAAAATAAAATAAAAAGGAAGCCTTTATCTTTAATTCGAACCCTTTGAATGATAAAAGTAAAGTAGATCTGTTAATCATTTTGTTTAGAGATTTTTGCAATAGATGGCGTTTTACTCAATTGGTCCAACCTCATCACACTTTCCATTTTTGTTACTTATTTAAATCAAACCAGGTTTTTTTATTATTATTTTGTAGATAGAAATATAAAAGAAATCTAATAACATGATTTTCTGAACCCGGAACTATAAAACTTTATATTAAAAGGATTGCATGAAACGTTTTAAAATTAGGTTGACTCCTAGATGGCGTTGTAATACTACAGTCTCTGGCAATTAGTGAGTCGCTTATGCTGCGATCTGTTGAAGAATTGGAGGACTAAAAATTGCCAGCTCAATTGCCAGACTTAGGGAGGTTTCATTTCTTTGTATGGGATGGGGTATCTGTACGTAGTATTATATTATCTGTGTTTTAGGTAACCTACCTATTTACTCACATAACAATTTATATATTTTTTTATTTAAGGGTACAAAGAAATGCTGGTTAATGCCTGTTGAGATTGCGCTTGCGTCATTCAACGACTCGTTTCTGGCATATTATTAATTTGACTAATGGAACTGTTTGTTTCAGGATTAGTTTTAAATTTAAACCCATAATTGATAGTTAATCAATAAAAAGTTGGCATATCTTAGTTGGTAAAGAAAGGTTCTAGAAATTCACCGAATCTCAATAAAATCGAGTCAATGCTTTTGGAATTTGACCTTCATACCTAATGTGTTGTAATGTTTTGACAGTTTTATATGTCTAGTTATTTTCCAGATATTTGGAAATTCACAGTGAATTAGAAGTAAACCAGATTTAGTGCGCGCACAGATAAATTAATTTGCGACGTCGTCGCCACACCAATAACCTCGAAGTTGTTGAACGCGGTCCAAGTAAATAGCAGCGTCTTCCGTCTCATGCGGATGTGTGGCATGTGCCCCAAATCTTAGTACATTACATTGCTCTAAAAACTACGTAATTTTTATCTATGTTTATTATTCTTTGTAATGTATCCTATGCCAGTTAAACAAAGGCCGATGATTGATTAAATAAAAACTGTGACTATTGCCAACATTATAACTATGTGTATGTATTTGTGCGCTGAAGGAACTGAACGGTGTAGAGCTATGAGCGTAGGTAGCTGGCATAAAACAGCTTACACTCCTAGCATCGTGCAGTGACCCCAGTTCACACAGGAACACTTCACTGTAGTAGTTCCGTTCCCTTTGTCACCATCTGAAACACGATCCCCGTCCACGACTTCCGCACGAAGCCCTTCGATCCTCCGATAATCCTCCTACATAGAAAATTACATTTCTAGTTACACTTTAAACCATTTAGAGCTCGTTTCTCATAATTTTACTAGCTAGTCTACAATTTTGCCCTGATCTGATGATCCTCAAAAGATGGACGTGGAGCTTTCTTCATGTCTTAATTATTATTTATGTACAACAGCTGGCGTGCAGAGGTTGGTCGGGCGAGGCTGAGTCCGTCCGGCGAACGACGCGGTTATTTATAAAACAGAGTTGCGTCTCGTTTTGTCTTCGGCGCGCTCTTTATTTTGTCTAAATATACGCAGTTTTGGGAACGTCGTCGCGGCCGACTCTGCCGCGACACCAGTTTTGGCGTCAAGCCAGAACCTCATCTTTCCTCGCAGGCTTATCTTTTGTCGGACCTACAAAGTATAGCTAGCAACTTCATGTTTGAGATATCTTTCAACTTCTCTTAATAAGTGTCATAAGTGTAACACTATGAAATATACTAAGACCTGACTTATAAAGAGCAAAAAACACTAAGTAATATATCGTAACTTAAACATGCCATGGCTGGTAGCGAGTCATCGATGTGAGAGAAGAGACACGTCGGCCATAAAAATCGCCGTTGGCTTATACGCGCACGTGTTTTATCCAAAAATAAGTGTCCCAGGAACTGAGGTCGCGACGGGGAGGGATGTAGGTAATTAATCGCTCCCGGCAACCGTCTACAGGACCGCGTCATAGGTACCGGATTGATGGTGGATAGTATCGCAGGCGACACCGGTTAGATCAAAGACTCGCCAAATTCAAAACCGGGACGGCCGCGAGTCCAACACGGCCAGTTTGGTCATACGAAACTGGGCCACGACACATAGTTCTATTCTCGTATCGATAAACTAACACGACATATTTATTCTACAATGTATTCATGAGACCGTGTTCATAATAATGAGAGGTTTTAGTTATTTATTGGGAAATTTGGCTGCACGAACACACTTCGTACGTAAATCTAGAACTCATAAACGAAATAATTACACTAAGATTGCTTCAATTGTTTGAAATTAGACATGTTTATGTGTATTAGCACTTATGCATAGATATATTGTGGAAATGTAGAACGTACAAAAGTTAATGGCATTGAAAATACTTGAGTACATACGTAGAGTCGAATGTCTACATATAATAATACCCTCTTTCTATCCCGCTCAGGCCGCTCGCGTCTAAAATCGTATTTCCGTAGAATCCTTACAAGCGACGTTAAGCACTCACTGTCGGCTTTGCAGTTCGACGACCTGAGCTCCAGAAGACGTCCTGAAAACAAAAAAAATATCGCACAGGAATTCAGACAAAGCTTAATTCGTACCACCTACACACATTACCGAGATATTTTTCATGAGGACCCATGACTAATTATTCCCCCGGAGATTTAACGACTGATTCATTTTAGTTTTAGCTTCAAACCGTGTTTGCACTGCGTCATATTTTGTTCTACATTGCATTGTGAATAAATTCAACTGTTTGCCTTTTGTATCGTATTTGACAATCGATTACGGCTAAAATCTATCTGGGTCACATATAAGCAACAAAAGACCATCGCGCTACATTCAGGCCAGCTGACAATGGACATAAAAGGAAAGAGAAAAAAATTAATGAATCAAGATAAGCTTTGTGGTGGACAGTGGTTCGACCTCGGCCGTCAAATGGCACCGGATCGATCAAACAAATGTGGTGGCACATCACGCGCATTGTACAGCACGCGATCAGCCCCAGACTTCGGAACCGTTCAGCCCTAGTTTTATTATCTATTGTGCTGGACACAACACAGCAAGTTTTAATAATCTGGATTTATTCAAGTTTCAATGACTGCATTGCTTGTGAGTTACCTCTGTACATGGCAAAAAAATGTTTTTAAATTGAATTCATAATAACCGTCAGTTGACAAAGTAGCCATTGCAATATCTATCAGTATTGAAAGTAGCAAGGTCACTACAACTACTCCCATAGCAAACGAACCGCAACACCATCCGGAGAGGCTGCGGATGTGATCCACTGTAATCACCGGTGAAATTTCGCCACACAATAGCAAACTTATTTACAGGCCGGTAGAGGTTACGCTCTTCTGAATATTAGCCATTAATCACAGATTATTATGATTCAAACACACAATCACTGTAATGGCTCATTTCCTAAATATGACGTATCATTTGGTTTTTGAAATGGTTAGCCCTGCAATAACCGATTCGTAATAAAAAAAAAGTTGATAATTAATATGCATGACACTCGGGAAGTGTCGTCAACTTGGCTACCTCCACCTAGGTGGAAGATGTCTTCGCGATCGTTTTGGTGACGTACATCGGGATGTGCCAAAGTGAGAAAGCCATTTATAGCGAGTGTTTGTCGTCTTCTTGTCAAGAGGTATGTCCATGGATGCCGGTGCCCGGGCGGGCGGCGAGCGACTAAAATAGACGCCGCCTCGCGCGACTTAACAATGCAATAAAAAGAAATTAACAGTGACGTTCCCTGCGCTAAGTTGAATCTCATGTCATTTGGATGTGGTCCAATCTCTTCGAGATATACCTATTTTAGTTTGGCTTCGCTCTAGCCACTTCCGCTAAGTGAGACTGAAAATAACGTCTTTAGAAACATTAATGATAATGTTGAAAGAGTAATGATGTCGTCTCAAAGAAGTTATATTTTTTACGAATTTACTTGTCCCCTTTTTGTTGAGACTTTTATTATGAACCCGTGTAGTGTGATGGCATGCTAATAATGTTGTGTTCTTTTCAGGTTTCGGTTTGGCCGCAGCAGCTGCAGCGGGTGTTCGCGCCGGTTATCAAACAGTGCTGCCTTCGCCGTATGGGTAAGTACCCGTCGGCTGGTTACATCTGTACCATATCTGTATCATGTATCAATGTTCAGTGGTTCAACACTTCGACATTTGCCAGCACTAGCGGCGCCGCATGCCGCTCTGAATACATCTCACGAGACAAAAATCAGATGTAGATTATTCTAACTTACGGAACAGCTCAAAATCTTTTCTTGGATCAAAGATTGGACAATATAAAAATCCCATCATTTTATGACACAAACACGTACGTGCGTTCGTAATGCCTTCGAAGAAGTGGTAACTTTCCTTTCATAAATGACGTTATGGAAACTCATCAAATATTTTCCCAACATTTCCATTACAAAAACACGTACTTTTCTTACGATATAGGTTTGTTATTGAATCGGATATTTCATCAAAATCATTGCGACGAGCAGTTTTTAAATAACGAGATTACTACACTGCTCCTAAGTCAGAACTGTTGCAGTTATCTAGTAAGTTCGTACAGTAGGAGCTGAGCAGCTAAGATCCAGGTTCATATCGCTTGGCGGTATAAATATAGTTTGCTGACTTTTGTCTCGGTAGATGAGGCGAGCGGCGTCTCCTGACGGCTAGCGGCGCGGCGGCCGGCGGACCAACACTAGACTAATTATCAAACATTTTCACATAGGTATCTATGGCAAGCGTGAGCGTGAGAGTGGATTTTTTTTCGTTTTGGGTGTGAATTAGTCGATTGGGTTTTTTAATGTTTACGTTTTATAAAGCTATACCGGAGCATGGGCGGCGCCGGCGGCATCGTCGTCAGTCGCGGGCGCCGCCCACCGCCGTCACACTTTACGCATCGTTCTCGACACTCAATGTTTTCTTTACTTTTATGTTTTATGCCGTGTTCGTGTAAGATTTTGTTGATTTTAATTGAGTTTTGTTGGTGGTGGATTTCGTTTAATACACTTACTAAGTAATTGTCGTAGTGCGGCGGCGGCAGGTGTCGAGGGCGCGCTGTGTGTGCGTAGGTGTGAGCGCGCTCTCGACGGGTCGCCGCCGCTGCCGCCGTGCCGTCTAACATCCATTCGATACAACGCGGCCTATCCGTGCCGACTGCTGGCCCTGCAGTCATAGTGTCACTGTTAATTACATACTGAAGTGAGCCGATCGATGCTCAGCCAGGGCCACCTCGCCACCACAACTGTCCATATATTATTCAGTGACACTTGTTATAATGGATAATCAAGTGTAAGCTTCTATCGAATTAACGCTTTCGTTTGCAATCAAATTGGGTATAACTGCGACGTTTGCGAGATCGATCTACGTTGTTTGATTCTTTTCCTTTCTCAAAATAATCAATATTTCAAGGTTGTCTACAATCAATTAAGTAAACACTGACTAATGATAGGTATTCAAATTATGTCTAAGTATAAAGTACGCGTTGAAGTATTGGCCTGTACTTATTTGTACACCACCAACGTACGTATTGATGTTAGTAATGAGTGTAGGTTATTGAATTAATCATTGTTAGAGGCAAATTTTATTGTTTTAGAAATAGTTTAATCGGATTATCCTTTATGTAACTATCAACGAAGTTTAGTTCGATCATTCCTTCGATAACTTTTTGCATGAAATTAATGTAATTATTATATAAAGGTACTTTCTCCGCGAAACGTTGAAAGTGGCATTTACCTTAAAATCCTGTACATCCTATAATAGCTATCAGACCAGTATGTGGTTGTGTTTTGTATTTTAGTAGATGTGTCAGCTCGGCTTGTGTGAGTATATATATGCCAGTTTTAATAATGCTGTTTGTTTTCACCTACTACTTACTATCTACTATATTTTTCTCTCTTCAAAGTAGATAATTATATTAACTCGAGTATCGAAAGTTAAGTAAAAAAGGAAGCCATGTAATGTAGTTATACGATCGTAGAGTGTCGAACTGACGACTGTAGATTACATTTTACGACTAGATTACGTGGTAGTTTTTCAATGGATTATCGTGATATAAACGTGTATTCTAAATTTTATCTTCTAACATCAAGTAGGTATTTAGAAGTACAGCAGTAGACCACAGGTGGGCGTAAACGGCCGGCGGGGCGTGGATGCGGGCGTGGACCACGCATGCGTATTGCCTCCGATCCCTGTACCATGCTAATTCAGTCGAAATAGAACTAACAATAGTCAACCCGTCTCTATCACATCTTATAGTGGTAGAAAAAGACGGATAATTGCATCAAAAGTGGTGCGATGCTTAATAGTGTCGATGAAGAGAGCCCTCTAGAAACGCTGACACGGCTTGAAGCGAATTCAAGATGCTCTTGAACGAACTTGGCCGCCTTCACAAGCAAATTAAGCAGAATTGGCATATTAGTCATGTAATTTCGTGTTAGGAACCTTAATAAAATGCTTAGAACATTTCATCAGTAGGTCTAAGTAATTATTAAAAAAAAACCCTTTGAAAAATGACGTCCTGTTTTCCGAAAAAGGATATTTCTTTAAAGGAAAACTTATCATTGCCATAATAATCCTTCATGGCAATATCACATGGTTAGTTCGTGCGTGTGGCAAAGCAGCAAATTATAGAAGGCAGATATAAAATATAAAAAATCCTATCTTCTTTTAATTCGAAACACATTTATACAAGTCTCATGTGTTCTTTTCGAAATAAAATTAGATAACGGGCTGCCATCTAAATCTTAATTTTCCCAACGATATAACGATAACTCGGTAAATACCGAGTGGTCCGGATATTTCGGTCGAGGCGGAGTGCCGCCCGTTGTATATTTTATTAAATTTTCTTAAACTTTCCTGGCATTGACGCACGGCGGCGGTTCCGCAATGGCGACATAGACAGACAGTCGCATACTTACATAATTATAACAGTTTATCGATGTCTACTAACCTAACAAGATTAGATGCTCGTGCCTGTCAAGGCTGCTGGGGCTAGGTAGCGTGACCGTTTTAAAGGTTATTTATTTTTCGATGTCTCCTCACGAGATTATTGAGAAGCTCAGTGAGAGGATATCGCGGGTGACAGTAGACGTCAAATGTGCAGTTACTTTGTGGAGTATCTGTAGGTTTGACTTCTTTGATGCCAGGAGGATTTTTAGATAAAACTTTGATGTAAATTGGCAGGTTGTCGCCCGGATACATGTACAGCACACCGCAGTACATGAATGCGATGAGCGGGGTGGGCGCTAGCGTGGGCTCGGGAGCGGGCGGACTAGTGCAGCTACCGCAGCTGCAGCACGCCGCGGCAGTGGCTGCTGCCAACCACCTGTACGAGTACCAGGCGGCCGCAGCACAGGGAGCGGCGGCTTACCAGCAGCAGTATGCCGCAGCCGGCTTTGACCCGTATGCTACAGCCGCCGGTTTGTACTACACTCTCAACTAAGACATAAAGGTGTTTAGATTATATTGATTTTGTACTGAGGCCCTAGTGTGAGTTTCTTTTAAACATGTCGACTTTACGCATCGAACGCGTTCGGCGCTCCGATTGCCAATGGCCAATCCCAACTTCCGAATGGTGAAGGACCAATCGGAGTGCCGAACGCAGTCGATGCGTAAAAACGAGATGGTTAAAAGAAACTCACACTAGGGTCTCTGTTGTATTTTTATTAATTTTGTTGCTTTTAACTTACAAATATTTTAAAGAAGCCATTTCTCTGAAAGTACGAAACCCCTGATTAGATTGTTTCAGTTAAAAACAATATTTCTATGTTTCAGTAGCAGCGGCGGCAGCAGCTAGCGGTGCCGGCTACATGTCTCCCTACTATACGCTCCAGGGCGGCGGCATGCAGGCTCCCCTGCTGCCTCCACTACAATACCCCCCGCAGCTGCAAGAGGCACGGATGCAGTAGGATTGACGTAACTGTTCCCGGACACATTACTGATGGTACGCGTGATGTTCATATGAATTCAGATCTGAGTTTCAAAGAAAACTAATACAATATGTAACTTGCTAGTACGATTATCACCAGTCATGAATTCGAGAACTATTAACACGGTTTTAGGTCTGAATGTGAAATGAAATAAAATAATGACACAGCTGTTACAGCAAACGTTCGACGCCTTTTGTCGTACGGTAGTTAAAGACGATAGCAAACCATGTCATTAGAAAAATTTAATGATTTACACTCTGATGGAAGCAAGGCCAAATAAAAGATATAGACTAAACGTCTAGAATCTAGTTGAATCCATAAACCAAAAATGTGAAAGAATGACCAAAGGCTATGAGCTTTTTATTTAGAATTAAGACCTCGGTACTTAGCCAGTTCAATGGTGATGAAACTATGTAGGTAATAATTACGTACTTATTCGTATGTATAACTATAAAAAGCACCAGTACCATTATATCATTAAGATACAATCATAAAGATAGCTATGTTGAAATATTCTTGCCTCATTCATTCAACTTCCTAACATCACATGATATTTTTATACGTATATACGTTATTAAGATATATTTTCATAATAGATACCCTTCATATTCAAATATTTATGTAATATTTTAAAATGAAAGTAACATTTAAAAGCATGCAGCTGTTCAATGACAATAAATACAATATTAAAGAAAGTTTAAAGAAACATTATGGAAAGGGACAAAGTTTGGAAAACTATTAAAATAAGACATTGCGCAGCAAAACTTCACTCACAGTATCACTTGTCAGTATATTTTGTTATCTATATGAATTGAGTAACCTACGGGTTACGTTTCTTGGAATAAATCATCGAAAGAATTGTAAAACCTCATTATATTTTTGGCATCTATCGATCATCGCTTGCGAGAACTCATCATCTGTCTGACAGCTGTTTTTAAGATGATCAGTAGGATCACCATTCACCAGTAAAACTTCTAATTATATAATCACATACAATTGTGGACTTCCTACCCATTATTTCCATTTTTCGTAGCTTTTTATTTTAATAAGGTATATAAAACTCATTGATCCAAAACTATTGATCTGTCGGACGCCAAAATGAAACGAAAGTCTCAGTCACGTATTTTCCGATCGGATTTTAGCATTTTTAAAAGATGCAAGAGTTTGCCGAGATATTACCAAACTAATACCAGGTTCACACGATTCAATTTTAGTTGAACAACTTTTGTTGTTCAATGAAAAATACTTTGAATTTGTAATTCCGTTTGATTGAATGTGTTTAGACGGTTCAAATCGCTTTCGATTTAGCGGTCGATAACCAAAATCGAACCCTGCAAACAGATTGCTAATCCATTGTTAAAAAAGAACGATATAAAAATCTGCTCAACAATATAAATAACGCAATGGATGTTGTTGAACTGTCAAAATACAACAGATTAGTCGTAATCGTTTACGAAAATGTGTTACGCAATTAGGCTGCTCGTATATATTCGCCAAGGAAAATCTTGGTCTTCTAGAAACATGTGCTTATAATACCTAATAGAAAATAAAGTCATGATCGAAAACAATATGACTTGAGTATTTATTATGATTTGCAAACTCCAGCTCTAAGTGTGCAAGACGGAGACTTTATCACCAACGCTTCATTCAAAATGAAGCAGTTATTAGTCGATTTGTTTTGGTTTTAAGACGCCATAGATTATTACTTAGGTTTCCTAGTTCTGTATTAACGTGTCCATATTGCTCAATAAGTCCGAAAATGGACTTGGTTTAGCGTTAAGATAGAGGGAGAGCAATAAAAAATTAATGTAATTTAAGTAATGTACTTATTACTATCTCAGTGAAAAAACAACAATATTTTTTGTACACTACATAAATGCCCTTGTAATATTTACATATTATTACTTATAATTTGTTCTCCACAGCGGTTAAGGGTACTTAGTAGTATTAAAATAGTTAGTATAATTCAATTACTAGTCCATGTAATTTTAATGTATTGAATTATAGGCAGTCGCCGGTCAATCTATTCAAGAAAACACTTAATACATACTTGCATAAATACATACAATACACATAAAGCTGGATTATAATAAACGAATTCAATCGTCAATATGCTTAAATAGAATTCGTGCCTTCTTTTGAACGGATTTTCAGCATTACAGTGACTGTGTAATGGTTTACTGACTGTTTATTTCGTTCAGCAGCCATTAAAGTATTTGCATGGGAATGAGATTCATCTCAATTGAAGGCGAGATCTTTGACGGCGACATAGTACAAGTTAGGGGTATTATCCCAAGTAGGTAGGTATCACTGATACATAGTATGTAAGCTTAATTCTAATTGTAATATTCTGTTATTCGTAATTTATTTTGTTGATATTTGTAAATCTACATGTTGATAACTATTTATTATGTGGAAGAAAAATAAAAATTGTTGAATATTTACCGACCGAATCGAATCTCTAACCGCCCGGAGCTTTCCCAGTTTAAATAAAACAAGATTCGGTCTAATATATTGAATTATATACATTCATTATTCTTTTAAATGTAAGTAGAATAATATTAGTAGATGCATACCAAAAGGAATATAGTTAGCCATAGACGTGGCCATCTTGCCTTATATATAGATGAAATATTGTACTTAGTTATATATAGGTAACACTAAAATTATATACACATATCATCAAATATATAAAATTTTCAGAGCGGCATAACGCACTGAATTGTCCATAATAGTGCATTTCATTCACAGTAATTTTAAGCACAATTACTATTATATATTATGTATTACATAACTATATGAACGTGAATTCATAATAAATACTTAATAACTGTTATAATTAACTTAAAATTATACTATCGTACTTAATTTAGCTTAATATAAACTGGAAAATAAATTTTAAGGTACATTTTACGTCTTTTAATCGCTTCTGAAAGTGGTGCACCGAATCTAAGTGGCACACCACAATCTATTTATAAAAAAGAAATATGTTGTTTAGTTATGAAAAAAATGTGTCGTCAAGCATTTGGCGTGGTTCCAACATTGCCTGTTCGTTTTGACAAAGTTGATTCACCAAAATAAAATAAAATAAAATGGGATTTCTAGACAAAATTGCGGTTGAATTCTTATACATAGAATTGTGTTCGTGTTTGATTGAATTTTTTAATGTAGCTTGTAGGTCCTAGACCCAAAAATACGAACAAACGTAACATCTCCCAATTGGGTCCGCGGAGTGGTTGGGCCCACTCATACCCTCTCATAGAGACGAGGCCTGTGTCCGAGCAGTGGGAACATTATAGTCGGATTTTGATTTTGATTAATGTAGCTTACGATGAATTACCTAATAACTAACTACCCTATTAGGTTTTCAAGACAAACAAAATAAAAGGGTTTGTTTGTTTGTTTGGCAGCCGCAGGTCAACCCATGAGGTTGTCGTCTGCTTAAGCGGACTTGCCTGTGGTTGCCCTAATAAATTAGGGCCTCCAGCCAGGACTTAAACTTAAATACTAACTAAAAACTAAGCGACTACACGCTAAGGGCACCCCCTGTGGGGTACGAACCTCGGCTTAGGGCGTCGCTGGAAGAGGCCAGCAAATGACTAGCTGGATCAGGATTGATGTTATTTTGGGACGAATTTAGAGCTACAGGCTCAGCGACGCGGGCTGGCTCGAGCAAGGGTCGGGAGGGGCAAAATAAAAGGGTATTTTGTTGTTAGGTTTATACCTCACACTTTTCCCCCTCCCCCACATACACACATACCTAACACTGTGCGCATTCCTTATTCCTTATTTTTATTTTTTTGTACTTTTTGAATTGTCAAAAACCATTGGCATGTTTTCAAAATTTTCTTTGTTTTATTTTCGCACACTTATGTATAGTAAATGTAAAATGGACAACCGGACCCACATAATACAAGCAAAAGTTTATGAAAAAATCTTTTTTTTTACAACCAGTAGGTACCACCTGTAAATTGTATTCGCTTAATCTGGGTAGTAAAATGACAACGACACTTCTGAGAAGAGCAAGTCTGGATATAATGTTTTCTACATAGGTACATGCAAACTTAAACAAAGCTAAAATCTGGAATAGAATTCCGCAATTGTAACAACAACAAAAAACTACAAAGTGAAAAATACCTTTAATTTCGAAAGTCGGTGTCCTTTGTAAATACGAGTAACATCATCAATTTACACTAAGTGGAAAAAAATTACGTATTAAGTACTGAGAAGCTACTCAAGCAGAGTTAATAAAACTTATATGGGACCACCCCTGAAGCATAACCTATACATTAAAAAAATATTTTTCGTAATTAATTTACAATTGCCGGAGATACCGGGTAACAAACATACAAAAAAAAAAAACATGCTTTTTAGTCCTGGAATTTTGATGTCAAAGATGTAGCTCACTCTGGTCGCCCCGTTACGGATAAGGTCGATGTAATTTTTGAATAAGTGGAGCAAGTTCAAATATGTCGAGTTACGACATAGCTGCAGAGTTACGGGTTGAATACAAAACAGTTTTGATCCATTTGAAAAAGTCTGGGTATACAAAAAAGCTTGAGATTTCGGTGCCACAAGAAGAGAGCCCTCTCTCGAATATTTTATGCATGACAGTTTTATACGCCATCTGTATTTCTGAACAGGAACTAATTCCCAATCTATAAGCAGATTGGAAGGATATTATGGATATATAATTTTTACAGCTCTTTATGTTTTAAATGGATGGATAAATATGTAATATGAAGAAAATAGCTTACCATTGACGTAGGTGATTTACAAGGTAAAATAATGTTCTGGAAATTGGAATAAAACAAACTAGTTATAGTAGTATATTTTATTTTCTGTTAAAAAAACACACACAGCAGAAAAAAATGAAGTACTCTCACTTGTTTTCTGAATAGTCTTAGTATCAGGACGGAGGAGTACTCTCAACTCAACTTCTATAAGGAGAAAACACTCGGAAAACCACAAGAATTACACAAAATATGAGGAAGCAAAACAAACGCAGACGCACGTTCCGGCAGCCATATTACGTGTGTTTCAGTGTGCGTGTACGTCCGTGTGTTCAATAGACGAAGCACCAACTACAAGTAGCACAGTAAATAATTGTTTTATTTGGGTGTAATATAAAATGTTAGTTCTGAAGACGTTTCCCAGTTCAACAATGTAGATGGCCCTACATTCTTTGCAATGTGCTTAATGTTCTATGTGTCCCCCCCTGCCACAAGGACTCACTGAAAGAAACCTAATGAATCGTGTTCCTACTTTGCGATTTGCGATTCTCTATTGAAACGTAATGAAACTGAACCAGTTTTTGAAATATTGATCACTGGTGATGAATAGTGGATCATCTACGACAATAAGAGTCAAGCTCCACAGACTACACCGCAACCCGGAATAACTCGCAATAAGGTGATGTGTGTATTTATTTATTTATTTAAAGATTTATGTACACACATTTAATAAACAGACAAGACAAAAAAAGGAATAGAAAAATACGTTCAAAGGTGATGCTTATTTCTAAAGAAATCTCTTCCAGCATACCTGCGATAGGATAGTATAAAATATATGTAGACAACGTGTGTAAGAGTAGAAGAAAACAAAATACATAACAACAAAACACTTCACTAATGGTGGGATTGGAAGAGCATCGTTCATTATGAGCTTTTACCGATTCGGATCTCTACTGCCAACAACTGATGAGACTCAAGCAAGTAATTGAGAAAAAACGGCCCGAATTGATGAACAGAATTTTCATGTGAAATATTGTGATAATTCTGTGGAACAAATTTCCAAAGTTTGTCGATTGATATGAAATTGATGATTATCATTCAGTAAATATATCGTTAAAATTGACGTATATCAGAGCTGCAATTTTCAAAGAGGATCCACCCAGAGATGGTGTTAGGCCAAATAGGAACTTCAGAATTGAAGGACTGAATACGAAATAGATGGAGATGAATTAGGTGCATTTTGCCTACTACCTAAAACATTATTATGATTAGTTTGATTCTAACCAGATTTTAGAATAATTTAAGTAGGTATTTAAGTACCATAATTAACCTATCACCTGTCTTCCTGGCAGAGGAGTAACAAGTCTTAGAGGGATTAATACAATTGTCTATAGTATGGGTTTTCTTTAAATCATACAGGTAAATAATAGTTGGTGGCCCAGGAAAGTAATACCTGGAAGAATTTGAGGGAGGCCTTTGCCCAGCATAGTGAGGGGCCGTGTTGGCTAATAAATAGTGAATTAGGTAGACGCCAGCGTATACTGAGCGCACTGGAGGTTGCGGTTCGCGAGTATATCGCCTCCGACCGAACTTAGACCACGATTACCACGCCTACCTATGCCAAATAAAATAGGGCGCTGGTGTGTGCCATGGACTCGCAACTTAAGAATGTATTCGAGAGCAGCGAGGATCTCGTTGATACACACTCCATCTTGTATTGCGCGGCTGGTGCGGAATGTCGTTTAGCTAACGTCAAGTTTCCAAAATGACGGAGGTACTCGACCAAAACCAGCCGTACCAGCCTGGCAGTGCAGGATCGAGCGTCGTATCGATGAGGCCAGGGTACTCATAGGCAAATTATACTGTTTCAGGGAGGGCAAAATAAGACCACGAGTAATGCGCTTGTAACGCGGGAATTTTCGGGGACTGGAATAAGCCCTCGAGAATACATGTCCCGTGTCACAGAGCGTATCGACTTACTGAAGCAGCAAGTTTGTGCATGTGCGAGCCGTATTCGGCGGTATAAGAGGCGGGTTTATCGATACACGCAGAATCGCATGTTCCAGAGCGATGAAAGGTGGGTTTGTGGGGGACGTGTGCCGCCCAGATGATGCCGCCACAAGTGCATTCTGGCGTAGCATCGGGTCAGTACCCGTCTGTCACACTGAGGTTGGCTGGATGCAGGATGTCGAGCGAGTGTGTGAAACTATAACAGAAATGGAAGCAGTCCTAATTACGCCATTAGACGTTGCCAAAGCAGTCCGTCCGTTACTGAATTGGAAATCACCGGGACCAGACGGACTGCACAACAACTGGCTGAAATGGCTAATTAGTTCACACACTTGCCTGGCATCTCAGTTCCAGTCATCCCTAAAGTCTGGGTCGCTACCACAGTTTCTGACAGCAGGCGTTACCCGTTACCCGTTAGCTCTGAATCCTCTAAGCACACTACTGGAGGATTTAGGTCTAGGCTATCGGTTGAAGTGAGGTGGTCAGGTCACATCTCACCTCCTGTACATGGATGACTTGAAAATATTTTCCCCCGACTTTCAGTAGCGCCATCAGGATGGAATTTGGTGTGGATAAATGTGCAGTCATGCATGTAAAGCGAGGTGAGCTTATGGAATCCGAGGGAATTCAACTTTCGGATTTCATATTTGAGTATGTCAGAAGCGTTAGGCATCAATGTTACTGACATGAAGCAATCGTTGAAGGAGCACTTCTTTGGCCGCCTGAAGACGGTATTAATTAGATTTCTTTTGGGGGGAAACAAATTGCGCGCCTTCAACGGTTGGGTTATGCCGGTTTTGATGTACTCTTTCGGCATACTCAAATGGACTCAGACCGAACTCAACGCCTTGGATAGGAGGGTTCGTACAATGCTGATCGCAAATCGGATGCATCACCCACGGTCATCGGTGATGAAGGCTTTTGAGATGCGAAGACTCTCCACAACCGCGATGTGTGCAGACTCGGGGACTATTTTCTTAAAGCCGAAGTGGGTATGTACCGTGATGTGGTCGCAGTGGACAAAGGACTCACCCCGCTGTCCATGGGTAAAGAGAACTGGCGCAAACCTGTAGTACTTACTACCGATGACCGCAAGGCGGTATGGCAAATCAAGGAGCTTCACGGGCGCTTCTATTGGGCTCTTCATGAGCCTAGTGTAGATTTCTTAGCGTCCGTAGCCTGGCTACGTTTTGGTGACCTTTTCGGGGAAACTGAACGTTTCGTCTGTGCAATTATGGACGAAGTTACCTTAACGAAAAACTACCGGAGACATATTATAAAGGATGGGACGGTTGACGTGTGTCGGGCATGCCACCGTCCATAGTTTTTAAATAGAAACCAAACCTGAAACTTGAAAATTACTATAGAACCAAAAAAGAGACCATATCACATAAAAATGTAAGAAATTTAATAAAAAACTACAGAATCAGAGGTGACAAGACAGATGTCACCTCCGGAGCCGGTTTCCGGACGGCTTAGGACCTCGAGGCCCACCGGCCTCTGATAGGGTCACAGCTCCCGGCGGAAGTGAGCAGCGCATGAGATGGACACGATCCATCAAAATAAACGTCATGCGCTCATACTATGGGGCAAAAAAATGTAACAAAATAAGGAGAAAAATAAGCAAATTAAATAATAAATAATATCTAACCATCATATTTGTTTTCGTTATAATACCTAGGGGTAAAAGTATCAGACCTGTGGGGCAGCTAGTGGAAATCCAAAATTAAAGAGTGGTAACACTCCTAAATTACTGTCAGTCAATGACAGCTTGGATTTTTGGTTGTTTGTGGGTCCCTATTTGTTTATCATCCGAAAACCGACTATTTGTAAGTGTTAATAAATAACTTAGCTATGGCTGGGCAAGGGCATCAGTTCCCCGGCAACTTCCAAGGTAATGCTGCCGGCATGAGATCTGGCTTCGGCGGGGGACCGATGAGCGGCCAGATGCAGTCAATGCCGAATCAGCTAACAGGTACAAATTAATATAAATACCACTCTAATATCTTGTTTAGGCTATATTGTAATATCCTCAGCGCCAGTAAACCTCATTCTTACGTCCTTAAGGTGTTTAGGCTACCCCGTTTTTAGATTGATGTATTTTTTAATTTCTTCTTTGCTGGATCTTGAGGCACATTTTTTCATTAAGGAGAACCGCGTCTTGCCATTGTTAAGTCATAATTAGAGTCAAAGTAAAAGCAGTTAAATAGGCACATCAAAGGCACTTTTGAACATCAATATTCTCATTAAAATAGAATTGATTCTAGTCGCCCCTTCCAAAAGGTATTTTCAAATGGAGAAGAAAGGGCAAGTAACTCCAACGTTACTTTTTTAAAGTTTTACAATATTTTGTATACATTAATGACATTTTTATATGTGAAGACGTTGCACCAAAAATAAAATGAACAAAAAATAATTGTATTCTAAGGTTGATAACATACATTCCAGGAGTGATGGGAGGGCCTATGGCTAATACCGGTGGAATGGTTGGCATGGGCAACCAAATGGTTCCACCATATGGAGCTACTATGCAGAATCAGATGGGGAATATGGGCATGGGACCACAGGTATGGAACCATACCTACATAATAATTTAATATGTAACTGGTAGGTAGTACCTAACGTTGGAAGAGTTGTACAATGAAAATGGTTCTTATAAAGTGATAATCATTTCAGTAACTGAACATGTAGTAAATCAATTCAATCAGCCTATTATGTTACCACTGCTGGGACACAGGACTTCTCTTGGTGCAAGGGAGTGGGCCATAATCCACCATGTAGAACTAATGCCGGTGAAATATTTGGTTCTAGGACATGCTGGTTTCCTCACAATGCTTTCCTTCACCATTATGAGAGCAGTGGTGATGAAATAATTGACACAAAGTAGAGCATCTGTCTGGGTTTGAACCTAAAACCTACAACTCGTAAGTCGCGGCCGTTACCACAGGACCACCACTGCTCCACTTTATTTATTCTCAACTTGACAGATTTTTAAAAAACATAAAAAAAGAATCACAAAGTTTAAAAATACTTTGTTCCTATGTTTTCAGGCTATGGGTGTAGGTGTCACTGGTGGACCTGGTGGCCCAGGCATGGGACCTCAGACAGTACAGCAATCAGGTACATACACAAAGAATTCACTAATGTTATAAAAAGGTAAAATTTGTTTGTTTGTAGGGGGTAATCTATGGATCTACTAGTCTGATAAAAAAAATCTTTTTATATTTGATAGCTTAATTGTTATTTAAAAAAACTAATATATTAATTTTAAAAAAATCGAATACGAAGTGACAGCGCGGGTAAGTGATGCAATGCAACGGACTGGTAAGGGATTTAAGAAATTTCTGGCGGACGGAGTCGCTGGTTAAATAATACTATTAATTAATAATATAAAGTGTTTGTAGCCCTACCGTGTTTGGAGGTTTCATTGCTTTTCTTCTAATGAGTCAAAGTTTAACAGATATAATGTGACTATTAAACCAATAGGAATCAATTTACATTCTGTCAAAAAAGTATCGGCAATGGATTTGTTAAGATGATACAAATCCATTTTTGTGGTTTTTTTTTGTTGTTAGATTGGCACAACTGTTTTCCATTTCGGCGAGGAGTTTGAGTTGCATCTGATAATTAAATTAAATACTGTGCTGTTTTCGCCAATGAAATTTCGTGTTTGGAGTCACTGAAAATGTTACAGAAGGCTTACGGTGAATCGACTTTATCAAAAACACGTACTTATGAGTGGTACAAAGCGTTCAAAAGCGGTCGAGATATGATATAAGATGTTTGCCTCGCTCTGGTAGTCCATCAACGTCTTGCAACTAAAGTTAACATCGCAAAAGTGAAGGAGATAGTGACTGAAAATCCTCATGCAAGTTTGAGAGAGACAGCCTATGAACTTTCTGTCTCACGAGTCGATCTGTACCATTTTAAATAATCACTCGGGTATGAAACATGTTGCCGCTCGGCTAGTCCTAAAATACCTGGATTTTCTCCAAAAACTCAATAGCATAAGAGTCGTTGAGGACATGCTAGAACGAACCAATTCCGACCCAACATTCATGAAACGCTTTGTGACTGGTGACGAGACGTGGGTTTGACTGTTTTCTTTGACTGTCGCGGTGTTGTGCATTCGGAATTCTTGCCGGAAGGTCAAACGGTAAACATAGAATATTACTTGAGCGTGATGCGGCGTTTAAGAGAACAAATTCGACGAAAGAGGTCAGATTTGTGGAAAAAAATTCTTGGATTTTGCATCACGATAATGCGCCTACGCACAAGGCCATTACTCTGAACGTTTTTTATGACCAAAGACTCAACAAATACCATCGAGCAAGCATCTTATTCACCAGATGTCTCCAGCAGACTTCTTTCTTTTTCCTAAATTCAAATGACCACTTCGTGGCACCCGTTTTCATTCGGTAGAAGACTTCGAGGAGATTTCGCGGCGAGAACTGAACTAAATTCCGGAAAAAGCAAAAGAGATTTAAAAAAAATGTTTTTATTGATTGGATTACCTATTGGTTGGCGTAAGTGTATCGTTTCCGAAGGAGCATACTTTGAAGACGATAAAATAATTTTGTATGAATAACTAACATTTTGTGCATTATTGATCTTTTCTCGGTACTTTCTTCACAGAGTAGTAGATATTGCTGCCTAAATGTCTGAGTTAACTTTCTGGTTCATCTCCTTTTATTAGATCTGTCACTGTCAAACTTTTGCTCTCTCTTCTGAAAAATAATGGAACCTGTGACCTATTGCGTTTGTTGTTTCAACAGAAAGAAAATATAGTAGTACATATTTATGTAATTATCACAATAGAATATAATTTTCGTAACGCCTTTGTTTTCAGGTGGCATGCAGGCTGCAGGTGCAGTGTCGAACAACACGGCGCCCCCTCCCGCGCAGCCGCCAGCCCCTCAGCCTCCCCAGAACAAAGAGTTCAATACTGCGTCATTGTGCAAGTAAGTATCGCAGTATACATATACATTAAACTAGCTTCTGCTCGCGTATTCGCCCGCGTCGATATCGGAAATTATCCCGTAGGAACTTGCTACCTGGACAAAAAGTAGCTTATGTCTCCCAGGATGCCAACTATCATGCCAAAGAATCATGCCCACTTTCCATACATTGATTGACCTGTCAAATGATTCGTTTTACAGCTCGCGTCTACCTACAACTAGTGTTGTCTATTAACAATTATTATTTATAATATCACAATATCATATCATCTTTTCATTTAGAGGCCAGGGAAAAATACTATTAAGTAAATAGGTTTTTGAGGTTATACAGCTGTCAGATAAGGTTTGACAGCTGTTTACCCTCAAAAACTATACGATTACAATGTTATCATCAAATTGTTTTATAGTTAGTCGCCGAGAGTGTTTCAATAACTCTGAAATAAATCCCTCTTCAATGTAATTACTCGTAATATCATTATCAAATCGGCATGAGGCCGCAAACAGCAGATATTCTCGTAATATCCCGCCGATACTGAGACTTCACATGTGATGTTAGGCCATCCTTGTTTTCTACACTACATTTTGTGCAAGTTAGAGCAATCTATGATACCAGCTTATTACTATCCCACTGCTGGGCAAAGGACTCAACTCATACAGAGAAGGCACAAGCATTTATCACCATGCTTGGTCAAGACGGGGTGGCGATTTCTGACTTTTATTGAGATTGTTGCTTGACTGGATTTGAACTCACAGCTTCGTGCACAAAAGGCGAGGTGTCAAACAAATGACAGCCTGTGATAGAGTTCGTTTTAATTATAAATTGTGGTCTATGGTTTTATGCGTAACCGGTCAGCTGTACACTTATTTTTCTTTCCACACCCACACCTAAAAAACATAAGAAAATCATAGCTGGTCATAAAATAATAAGTAAAGTAAAAAATTAATACTAATTGATTCTTAAAACATTCAATAACCACATGACGAACGAACAAGTTTTTCGTATTATGTGAAACGGAACGTGTGTAAAACACGCTCCGTTTCCGAAAGTCTAATACGAATGATAAACATAGTAACATTGCTTTTTTTCTTGGCTTTATTTGAAAATTCTAATAAGTGATACGTAATAAGCAAAAAAAAAGCAATTTATTTATATATTTTACATCACTAGACGCGTTAGAAAATTTTCAGGTCAAGACTGAACATGATTCTTTTAAGATTGAAAAGGTATCATACATACATAAACTCATGCTCATGGGAGTAGACAGAACGCCACCTGCTACGCTTCTTACACACTCCTTTAGCCTCGTTTACGTTCATACATCTTTTTTTTTTTTTTTTTTGGTTGGGAAATCATCAAATGACTTCTCCCGCTCAGGGTGGAGCGGGAGGGCGTGTCAGACTTTTACTGACTAAAACCCACCCGTGTTCCTTCAGTTGCCTGTGCCAGGGCCACGGTTTTCTCATTAGAATAACCCGTGACCCTGAGGCGTCGGCCCTATCGGACCCCGTCATTTTGTGCTGACATCTCTTTGAGGCGCGCGTGGAACACAACGCGCCGTCGACCCGGGCCTGGTCCTTACCGGACGGCGAGCTACCCATGGCTCGCCGTCCGCCAGCCCGCGCCTACGGTGGCCGGGAATCTGCTTGCGATTCCCGACGCCCAGGGTGTGAGGGCACAAGGCTCTCTCCCTCACGCGCTCCGCCTCCTCCTTTGCGAGCATTACTGCTTCGCAGAAGGAGGTGACGGCTTTCCATTCCCTCACGCTCCGTACCATGGCCTGGACCAGGGCCGGACGCGAGAGATCGCCGCCGCCAATCGCCTCCGCGAGGACACTGCGGTGCTCCGCCCAAGCTGGGCATACCTCCACCGTATGCTCCACCGTGTCCTCCGGTCGATCCACACAATGGTGACACCCGGGCGTTTCCTCCCGCATTATGCGAAACAGGAACCTCCCGAAACAACGTTCATACATCTGGCGGCCTATTACGAACTTTAAAAAACCAGGCAACTGACAAGCAATTAATGTCACTGGCTGCTTAAATTTCGTAATGCCATTCCTAGTTCTGATCGACTTTCCGCTGGGTAGTTTATCTATGGCTGGCTTGTAATTGTCTGATGTAACGTTCAGAAACACAATTAAATATTTAATGGTAAGTTACGGTTTTGTTAAATGTTAAATCACGTATTTTATGATAAAAATAATAAATACAATATATTAATCTAGTTATCTATACTAATACTAGCGGCCCGGCGGTACGTGCTTGGCTACGTCACTGATAATATAATACTACGTACAGTTACCCAATCCCGTACAAAGAAATGAAACCTCCCTAAGTCTGGCAATTGAGCTGGCAATTTTTATTCGTCCAATTTTTCAACAGATGACAGCATAAGCGACTCACTAATTGCCAGAGGCTGTAGTTTTACAACGCCATCTAGGAGTCGACCTACTTTTAAAACGTTTCATGCAATCCTTTTAATATAAATTTTTATAGTCCCGGGTTCAGAAAAACATGATATTAGATTTCTTTAATATTTATATGTAAAAAAAAAACAATTTTGGAAAGTGCGATGACAGGACCAATTGAGTAAAACGCCATCTATTGCAAAAAGCTCGTAAACAAAATGATTGTGTAGATGTCGATGGTGTGAAATCATCCGGGCTTCCAGTTCAGTTAGGTGTTCCTCAAGGCTCAATACTAGGTCCATTCTTGTTCTTAGTGTATATCAATGACTTAATATTCTATTTAAATGATATCTGTGACGTTGTACTGTTTGCAGATGATACCTCTCTTATTTTTAAAGTAGACAGGAATAGACAAGAGTTTGACGACGTAAACAGTGCACTCTCAATGGTTACGGATTGGTTTACGTCAAATAACCTAGTTCTCAAGGCTAAGAAAACTAAATGTGTAAAGTTCGTCTTACCGAATGTTAGAAATCTAGGACCCAACATCGTCTTAGATAAAGAGCTGCTTGAAACAGTAGACTCGGCAGTTTTTCTGGGCATAACAGTAGATGCCAAACTTCAGTGGGGCCCACATATATCAAGTCTAGCGGGGAGGCTCAGTTCAGCCGCCTACGCTGTCAGGAAAGTAAGACAATACACTGACGTTGATACAGCACGGTTAGTCTATTTTAGTTATTTCCACAGCGTTATGTCCTACGGTATTCTGCTGTGGGGCAAAGCTGCTGATATTCAAAATATATTCGTCCTTCAAAAACGAGCTGTCCGAGCAATTTATCAACTAGGAGCCAGAGTTTCTCTTAGAGATTTTTTAAAGATATTGGTATTCTCACGGTAGCATCACAATTCATCTTCGCCAACATCTTATACATTATTCAAAATATACACTTATACACTAAAAACAGTGATTTTCACAATGTTAATACTAGAAATAAGAACAAACTACGTGCTCCCTTTCACCGGCTTCATAAGGTTCATAACTCATTTGTTGGGCTAGGCATAACATAATTTTATAACAAGCTACCCTCTTCTTTGCTAGATTTGCCTTTTAATGCGTTTAAAGCTCAAGTAAAATCCAACCTTTGTTCAAAGGCATATTATTCAATTAACTACTACTTAAACGATAAGAATAGCTGGTCGCTGTAATTAACTCAAGACAATGTTTATGTTCTTTCTCCAGAATCAGCTTACCTACTGACAGGGTATACGAGTTCGTATATTAATTTTAATTTTATTTGACTGCAGTAAGTCAATTAGTTTTAGTTACCTTCATTTATTATTGACATGATCCGCTCATTACAATGTTTTTCAATGATTGCAATAAGTGGTTAGCTAGCGACCTCGACAATTGATCTTAAATTATTCTTGCCTGAGGCACCGGCAGCGATTTCGTCATGCTCCCGTAGATGTCACTGCTTGCGGTAGCGTCGGGGATCGGGTTGCCTCCTTCCCTCAAATATGGCGAGGGGGGCAATGGCTGATCTTTGCGTTATGCTCGTGAACGGGTGCTGCTTGTGGTGACTGGTCGTCTTGCTTTCTATGGTTTTGATATTGTTAAAGTAATTGTTCTGTTAACTTATTTTACTTCGATGGTCCTAGTTAATCATTTGTGTTTACTTAAAAAATAATCCAATAATGCATATGTAAGGTGTCACGCCCCTTATGCCTGGAGGCTTTTATTTGTGTATTAATTAAGTTATGTTGTTTTTTTCATTGATTTTTTATTGGTTTCTGTTTTGGGTATATTGGCGTGGCTAGCTTAAATATGGCAGATAATTTAATATGTTATTTTTTGTGTTTCGGTTTTTATTCTTGGATTACCTTATAATTATATAATTCAATGGTTTTCTAACTAAACAGACAGCTGTGCTGCTGGGGAGTTTGTTGCGCCACTTCTTCTTCCCAGCTAAAGCATTAGGAAGTGGTGAAGGGCGGGCGTTTTGGGGGACAGTCTTATGTAATTTTGACGTTCGAAGAGTGCTGACTCTCAGCCTAATTTGAATAAATTACTTTTGATTTTGATTTGATTTTGATTAACAGATGTCAACTTTTATCATAAAAAGGGTTCGAATTGATGATAAAAGCCTCCTTTTACTTTTATTTTTAAATACTTGAAATTATGAGTGGCAATAGATAAATAAGCACTACACAGGGATATTTAGACTTTTATCAATCATAGTTCAGCCTTATTTCTGCCGTATATCGCTTTTTAATGATTGTTAATTTCATAATGGTTACCTAAGCTGTCATCTATGATTTTTTTCAAATTATTCGAGTTGAGACCCCATGGCTACGTATAAAGTGAAATAATAATAAAATTTAATTGGAACATCAAATTCATTTATTCAAACAAAAAAATATTTTATTATTTTTTCTGTACATGTAGACCTGAAAATAAGTGCAAAATGTCACTTAAGAAAATTATACAACTGAAATGTCAACACACTGGAAATAGGTCAATTATTTACCTGTTCGTGGATCAATTATTGGTATATTCATATGAAAGCCATCGTCACCTTTCCAATGCAATATTGGGTATTGTAATGCATCGTAACTACGATGAAGTTCCAAAACACGTTGCAATTGCTCATTTCTGCGATGACGTACAACATCACGGGATTGAAACTGATCAACAAGAGTTACAATTGCAACCTCATCAATTGTCGATGCATTGAATCGCCTTGTATGCTCTCCAAAAGGTGTTCTTAAGCCCTTATTACGATTTTGTGATTATCAGATGGCATACGATCGAGAGCAATTTTGAACAATTGAACTAATGCGTTATGCTGATGGAAAAACCTTTGTAGCTCACGAATAATTTCTCGTCTTGTATTCGAAACAAATGCACAACGTTGATCCAATTCACGATTTTCATCACCAATGATGAAATGCCGAATTGTATTGTTGAATATGACGAATTTTATTGTTGAATATGACTCAAAAAGTGCTTCGACGTTTGAGATTTCCCAAAAATAAATTAATACAATGGTTCGGGTGGAGTTTCTAATGCTGGCAATCTCACTTTGCCAGTAGCACAACACATGCCGGACGTTTCACCTGGAAAGTTAGCCGCATCACAATGTGGACATATTGCGTCCATCATTCCAATGTATCCGTACATACTATAATAAAACTGACTGTTGTAATTAAAAGAAGCACGGATCATTTCAGCCAAAACAGCACGACGTATTCTTGATCGCCGTGCAAGATTCAGTACAGGTACAGGGTCAACAGATCTATTTCGTGCATTACGTTCACGCTGCGATGCATTAGCTTGTGCGCGTTCATCTGCAGTCTGTGATCGTCTTAGTAATGCCACATCATTTGCATTACGTGTTCGCCGACCTATATTTGCTCGTCTGGCTCGTGGCATTTTTCCCTCATATAAAAAAGAATAAATCAAATTAAAAACAAATTGCTACATTAATAGTGGTGTATCAGTATTTATACAAGTGCGTATATGTGTGTATGGAAATATATATGACTGCATACGTCAATGTATATAAAAATGACATGAAATAATTAATTTTTAAATCGACGTGCTTCCATCTGTTACAAAAGAATAAAACACCCGTATGCACACAATAAGTTTTTTCAAATGAAGAAACACACATAAATACATGTAATTCTCTTCATCAGTTCAAAACTTACCTTTTGTGTAAATGCTTATGACAATTTAATTCAATTAAAGCCTGTAAACGATATGAAACACCGACGGTTTGCTAAAAAACTGAGAAAAGTACACGCGCACATATACATAGTACATTTGAACAATTCAAGACTCACCTTTTGTATGAATGCATGCACTCAACAATATTTAAAAAAAATATAAACACAAAGCAAAAATTATCTCTGAAAATTTGCTTTAATCGAAGCACGTCCAAAATGAAATGACTGCAGGAATAACATAACAAAAAATTTTTCATGTCAAAAATGAAAAAGTTTCAATTTGACAGCACAATCCCCATTAAAAAAATCAATTTGACAGTAAAATCCCCAGTAACAAAATTATCCGCCTTTTATTGAATTCATTTGTTACAAAAAAATGTGATAAATGAAGAACCGCTCGACCGATTATGTGCAAACTTCACATAAACCATCTACTAAATAGTCCGAACAAAACCTAAATATTTGGTTTGGATAGGGCCAGTTCTTGAGTTATAAAATTACAACGAAAAGTGGCATTCATTTTTATATATAAATAGATTTGATTGTTTGTTTGTATTGAATAGGCTCCGAAACTACTGAACCAATTTGAAAAAAAAAATACCATTAGAAGCAAGAAGAAATTATGTCTGATGAACATAGGCAACTATTTTTTTTTCAAAATCCACGCGGGCGAAGTGCTAGTTTAGTATAAAAGTAGGTGAAAAATGAACGCAATTTGTAATGTGCGATATAATAAATTTATGTTTAATTTTCTGTTTGGAAATTGTAACGCGAGGTTTCCGAACGTATTCCACTTGAAGTTCGGCGAGGAATTAAACTTCAATTGAAGTATTGTTTGAACATTAGTTGTTATCAACACTATGAAAGAACACTATCGTATTGTTTGTTTAATATGGCGTAAGTTTTATTGAGTATTTGAATTAATATTCAGTTTTTTACATGATATAATATTAAAACAACGTAAGTATTATTGTTATAGTGGATAAGCGTTCTCACCCGCGTCGGCGCGTAGGTACATAACTTATGTTCAGCTGTTTTTTTTATGTTTTACTGTGTCGCATCTTGTAGTTGACCTTGAGAGGTCGTGACTATTTAACCGGACTATCCTGTGGCTGCCTTAAGCGAACTCAAAGTCTCCAGCCAGGGGCGAAAAACTTGCATTACTAAGCGACTGCTCGCTAAGGGCACCCCCTGTGGGGTACGGACCTCGGCTTAGGGCGTCGCTTGAGGGAGGACAGCAAGATGGGACAGACTGGATCAGATTTTGATGATTATTATTATCGGGGGAAATTAAATCTACATGCTCAGCTACGGCGCGGGGTGGCCCTTCGTCGAGCAAGGGTCGGGGGGACAGTTACGTCGGGGTCTTCGCGATGGACCTCGGCGGCGAGGTCGGAAAATCGGTTTTTGTTTTTTATGCACTTTACTGGTCACCCTACTGCCCTCCTGGATGAGTTATGTGGTCACCGGGGTCGGTGAGGACATGCCTGGGACGGCGGCCTTGACTAATGGTGGAGAAATGAATAGAACGGTTGCGGTGATTCGAGGCGGTATCGAAGAAACGCTTTGAGTTGCGTTTCATAAATTGACGGATAGTGGGAATTTTGTGGAGGATTTCGTTGCGAACGTGCCAGGGGGATCCAGTTGTCCTACGGAGGAAATTGTTCTAGAGGGTCTGCATTCTATTGAAGAAATGGGGCTTGGCGTGTGCAAAGACTGCACTATCATAGGTCATGATCGGGTGAATGTAGGCTGTGTAAATACACAATTTTCACTTTAGTGACAATTTGATACGTGCATTTAGGACGAAGTGGAGTCTCCCTCGAGCGAAGGCGTCGCGCGAATTTGCCGCCTTAATGTGCTCTGAAAAGGAGAAGTGTTCGTCGAGCACCACATCTAGATAATTGGCTCGATTCTCCCAAAGGATCGGCTTGCCAAACATGGTGATCGGTCGAGGGAGTCAGGGACTATGACGCGGCTTCGAGAAGAGAACCGCTTGACTCTTGTCGGGATAAACTTCGATTCTCCACTTTCTAAACCAAGCGCCAAGCTTGTTGACTTGAGTTTGGAGAGTGCGAGATATTGAGTCTTGATCGCGGCCGGTGTTGTAAATGGCCGTGTCGTCTGCGAACAGAGCCAACTGCGCCTTACTACACTTGGGCATATCGCTGGTGAATAGCGCGAAAGCGACGCAGAAATCACAGAGCCCTGAGGGTATCCTGCGCGAATGGGTTGGGGGGAGGATAGCGCTCCTTCGATGCCATAACGGAAGGTGCGGTTCGACAAAAAGTCCCTTAAGATGAACACGAGACGATCTGGCACACCGAGTTGGTACAGCTTACATAATAAGCCGTTGTGCCAGACTTCGTCGAACGCTTTCGCTATGTCCAAGAAAACAGCACACGTCACCAAACTACGTTTATCTGGTCGACGATACGTTGGACCTGTTGTACGCAAGAGTGATGAGTTGGAAAACCAAACTGTTCGTTAGGGATGAGGCCTTTTGTCTCGGCATAGTCTCTGAGACGCTAATAGACAAGCCTCTCATAGATTTTGCCGAGGACATTGAGCAGACTGATGGGTGTTCAGTTGGAAACATTGTTGGAGTTTTTATATTCCCAACAAGAAGTGTGAAGAAATCTCAGTGATTTACTTACGTAATTACTGTTAAAAATGTTGGCTGGGACATTGACTGTGAGCCTTTTTCACCAGTGAGGCGTTGGTAGGAGTCGTAGCATACTATGATAATGCTACCAAAACCAAAATTGGGAGTAATGTTTAGTCAAAACTTAACGTAAAGTTCATACGTTCCGTGGATTTTGTATATTTTTAAATCCGATATGGGTTAAAGGTGAACACCAAAAAGAAAGGATTTCAAAAATACTTTATTATCCTTTTAGTATATATAGGAAATTGTATTTTACTTACTTTAATGACAGATAAAATAGACAAAATGTCAGATATCTTTGATTCATCTGTCATTAATTTGTCTATTTTTCGTCGACAAAACTCGTTTCTATAGTCGTCAATCTACGCGTGCAGGAGAGAATAATGCTTATAGTATACATTTAAAATGTCAAATAAACCTTTTAGTTTCCAACAGATATTCATTATGGTTTCATTAATTTATTTTCAGATTTGGTCAGGAGACCGTGCAAGATATTGTGAGCAGAACCCAAGATGTTTTCCAGACATTAAAAGCAATACAAGTACGTTTTTAAACACAGAATAGAATACCCAAAGTCATGTTTACCACTTGATTTGCTGCAAGTGTCTTCCTATCTATATTCAAGACACATTAATAGTATGATTTTGTTTAGCTGTTACGTTTATGATGTAAATATATACTTACTTTTAATAACTTGGTTTTTATCATTTTTAGCCACCAAATGGTACACATAACGGCGAAAACGCCAGTAATGATAAAAAAGCAAAAATGCAGGAGCAGCTGCGCACAATCCGCCTGCTGTTCAAGAGACTTCGGCTTATTTACGAGAAATGTAACGAGACGTGTCAGGTCAGTACAAACACTATTTTAAAATGCCTAACTCGATGAGGGAAGTTTCCTAATAAAATGTAAAAAAAAAAATGTCTGACTGAACAAAACGTGCTAGGTTTGCCGCATCATATCCCTGCACAGCTATTTTTTATGCTTATAGTTAGCATTTTATTAGTAAACTCGATGCGGGAGGCTCGACGTTAGGCCGTATCTTGTACCGTGATGGTGATACAAAGTGTATTTTCAATTATATCTCTACAGAGCCTTTATTTGCTAGTGATGCGAATAATGCTTTGAGTTATCGCTGGTGGTGTTTATACTTACGACAGTATGTAGAATGTAGCAAAGAAAATAAAGCACTGAGTCGCTGAAGCATATCAGCCTATAACGTTCCCACTGCTGGGACACGGGCTTCCTCTCTGTGAGAGCGAGTGGGTCGGAATCAACCACACGAGCCTAGTTCGGGTTGGTACATGTTAAATGTCTTAGATTTTTTTTGTTCTAGGTCATATCGCTTCCCTTATGATATTTTCGTTCACCGAATTGAGAGCAGTGGTGGTGAAATAAATCGCACGAAGTAAAGCGCCTGCCTGGGTTCTAACTGTTACTACTGGGCCAGCACTGCTCTTAATCCGTTTATATTTGCTGATTGGTATGATTTGAATGTGTTTTAGGGAATGGAGTATACTCACATGGAAAGTCTTATACCACTGAAGGACGAAGCAGAGAACAAGGCGTTGGATGAAAGACGGAACACTGAATCTTACAGGCTAGCACTAGATGAAAATAGGGAGCTCACAGAACAGGTGGGAGCATCAATTTTATACCTTATTTATTAATTTTTATGCCAAAAACGTGTGTTAGGGTGCTTCCTAGCCCACGTTTGCAAGGACGTAAAAATATCGCGGTGAGCTTTTATCACGCATTGGATTTTCAACTCTCCTTGTTAAGCCTAGCATTGATAATCCAATAGAGGGGCAACTCTCGTATTTTGAAAAACGTTTGGATTCTAGCCCCAGTCTCAATCTGTCAGAAATAACATTGATTGTCGCTGAGATGAGATTGCGGCTTGAATTTAAACGTTTTTTAAGTACTAGAATTAGCTTTCAGAGCGCAACCTAGCGCGAAAAAATCGCACTCTTGGATTTTTTACTCTCGGCGCTTAGCATTGCGTTAAAAAAAATCGACCCGGGAAAGACACGCCGACGAATAGCCCCGGTGCGTACCTGGGCTAACTACTGCATGCTTTTTGACATATCGAAGAAAGCGGATCATTATAAACGCCAAAAATGATTCAGGTTGTATAATAGGAATGATGACTTAGTATCAGAAATTTTCGAACAAATCATGTAATATAATAAGGTATAGTAAAATTTGAATATCGAAATAATCTGTAAAATCGATGGAAATTTGAAGAAACTACACTCTTAAAGATTTCGGAGGGTATTATTCCCGTCCTTTTCGCGCGGGACGGACAATGTATGGCGCTAGTATGAAGTTACATAGTCGTGACGTCACTGCTACTAGTGCTGTCTTTTTAGCAATTTTTTAAGCTTTTACACTTTTATAGTATTGTTTGCGCTATTTGATTTTTTTATAATAATAAAAACATCATGCCTATTCAGGTGCAGGTTGTACATACCGTTATTTGTTTACTTATTGAAGTTCTAGACTATACTAGATTTAAGGGAATAGGTGCTTGTTTTTATACAAATCCATAATTAAGAACCCAATATACACAACAAGTTTTTAACATCGATCTTTAATATTGTTCTAGGTGGTGTTAAAAAACAAACAATTGAAGGAAGTGATTACTAACTTGAGGACAATCATATGGGAGATCAACGTTATGTTGACCATGCGGAGGTCTTAATTGAGGGCGGATTTCACCAATGAAACTGAAAGCGATTAGCACATCTATACCGCGTTTAAGAGCTGTTAGTGTCATCATTGTTGTGGAATATTGATACTGATAGATCTTGAACGCAGTTCAGACGTGCTGGTACGCGTTCAGTTTCATTAGTGAAATTGGCACTTAGTGCAGTTAGTTTTAAGTATTGTAGCTGCAATTCAAATCTTATGTCGATGACATAAGAGTCACATAACGCTCGCTTGTGACTTGCAGCTATTGCAATATGTTAGTCCCCAATAGTGTTATTGTGATTTTGTGAGCTTGACCTTTTAAGATATTGTTAATGGGTGATTGTTTCGGAATTTCCGAGTAGTTTCAGACTCAATTGGGACAATCCCGAACGCAAGTGAGTAAACTATCATAATACTAAACTCTCGAGTCTCGTGTCGTCTTGCTCCTACGTTTTGTGACCGCGTCTGCCATGAATGTTGGCCTCTCAGTCCGACCAGGAGTCAAGTTTAAGACGACGATTAATACTTTTTACAAAGAACACATTCCGTGTGTTGACTTGTATTTTTGTAAATAGTTATGTAGTAGATAAGTGGTTAGGTATGTACTGTTGTATTATTTATATATAGAATTTGAAAATAAGTAATACAAATAATCTTTCGTAAGTTTATAGTAGTTTTATTGTAAACCTGGGGCCGTATTATAACGTATTAATGCCACCATTTTTCCAGTGTGAGAGAGGGACGGAGCTATAAAAGGCCGATAGTACCATCCCGTTATCGCAGTGGAATAATTATGGTATTAATACTTTATAATACGGCCCCTGACCTTTATTTGTTTGGCATTCGTGCCATGGCTACTGATGTCACTGCAATGGACATGATTAATGCTGTTGTAGTCGAAAATATTTTATGGCTGTCGAATTTAGGACAGCTATGTGCATCGATGTTAGTTAATTTGCATTTTTAAGCGACAATAGCCTAAAGCAGATAGACAAGCCAGAGATCGGGGGTTCGAACCCATATTTCTTCTGGAGTTTATCAAACAATAACCACCACTACAATTATGAAGACTTTCTCCTTGAAGGCCTTACGATAAAACTGGCTGCGAAGTGCACTAAATGCCTACCAGAATTTTAGTCATCTTGGACGCTTGCTGCCTTTCACATTTCGGTTCAACCACGGTTTAACATTCAACATTCTACCGACTGGGACATTGAGGATGCATAAAAGAAACTCAAGACACATTAAAAATAAATTATTTACTTCAGTAAGATTCGAGAGTATTCTAAATACAAAACGGCAAACGGCTACGATTACACATTGTGTTAATAAATAAGGCTAGTGGCAAGCTTTTAGGAAACTGAGTATTCAAAATTTGAGTTGAGTAGTAATTAAAATTAGTATCTTATAATTAGGACTAAAGTACGCTTATTTATCTACGTTCGATCGGTTTTGGGATTTCGGAGCTGGCTTTCTTTTTCTTTTCGAGGAGTTTCTTCTCGTAGGGACGGTGGTCGACAGGTTCGTCGGCAGGTGCTGGCATCTCGTCAGGTTGGGGCTGGTCAGCTTGTTCCGGAGTCTCAGGAGAAACTTCTACCTGCTTTCCTGCGCTTCTGCCCGAAGGCAGTTCGTGGAAAGCCTCAGCCAAGTCGAGGTTGATCTCCTCAAGTGGTGTGTCGCCCGACCTGATGTAGACTGGCACGTATCCTGGCACAGGAGGCAGGACCTGCCATTTGGGCCGGGCTTCTGAAACAGAAATATAGGTATGTCGTTATTTTATGTAAAACAATTATTGTTGGCAGTATCCTTTGGCAGGCGGGAGGCCTGAGCCAAAGGAAACCCTCCTTTGGCTTTGTTTGCGAGATCTGATATTGACTGAGGCGTGTCACAGATGCAAGGTGATGCAACGTTCATTATTACGCGGTACGTTCAACAGTTCAGTTCAAACCAGCTCTTATAGCATTGCGGTCTGGGTGTTAACGATTTTGATTGAATAATAGTGAGCCTGCCGGTTCAAGATGTCAGGAGTTGGGATAACCGACTTGTTGTCTAGAACCCCTTATCGTCTAGAACACCGTAATAACCTACTTCCTAAGGCTTGGCGACCTCACGGCCAGTTTACGGTTTGATAGCAGAAAATTTTTATAGTTGGCAATTTTCAAAAGTAGGTCATTCGATCCAGCGAACCGAGAGGTCGTTTTTATCCATGTTTGAATAGCTACTACTGTACCTAAGTAGCTTATCACCTACCTACCCGAAAAATAAACCTTAGACGACACTACACCCGAAGCCACCATATATACGTAAGTTTGGTCAACCTATTGAGTCATTAGGTAATCGCGACGATCAGTTAGACGAAAATTCGCACATTCAGAAGTTTTTTTTTTGTATATGATATATGGATGCTGTCCGAATCCCTATCAAACCGACATTAATTTTAATCATTCAACATATTTTAAAATAGTTTTTTTTGCATACAAAAAATAACTAAGCCTTTATATTACATGTTAAATTTGACCTCTAATCTACTGTGATGTATGACATTGTTGTTAGCGAAAAGTCATGACCATCATCTTTACAATTGTATACCTCATTTATTTTACTCTTGATAGCCGTAATTTATTTAGGCTTCATAATAAATCTTGTTAGTTATACCGCTTGCGTGTTCGACGTGCTCAGTATCGTATCATTTATGATTTTCCGTGACCAGTCAAGCGTGTTATGCGCATTGAATTTATTCAATTTATCAACTCGAACATAACATTCATATCTACGACTACGAACAATGCTGCAAATAACACGAACTCTGACAAGCCTAACTTTATCTAATGTGCTGTTTTATTTAAATATAAGCCGTGTGATGGGATTTACCATCAGCATAAATGACTCTTCACCTATTCAACCCATGGGATGAATTTAAAAAAATCCTTCCTTACTGCTCACTTTCGTTACATACAACCGGTTTTTTTTAATATCCCATAACTCTAGAGTAAAATGAGACAAAATCAAAGAATCAACTGGCAAATGAATTATGTTTCTCTGTATTTTTTATTTTTTTATTATTCATACAAAATAATTCGACAAAGTCACGATTATAAATGTAAAACACCCTTACGTGAAATATGACAACGTCACATTTTCTTAGCTTTAAATATGAATGATTGGTTTGAATAAAAATGAGTTAGGTACGTACTCGTATTGATCAATTAAACTTAGATACCTAGACACATCGAAGGTCTATTTTGTACGGTAAGCAAACAAAATTGGCAACCTCGCGAAAGTAAAGATTGGTCATAATGGTGACAATTTTTGACCTAATTTAATTATGATTGATGATATCTCCGAAACTATGCATTTTTGGACCACCTATTCTAGGAGTTTTAGTATTATTTTTACCTACAGAATATAACCATAGAGTTGTGGGATATAAAAAAAAACAGGTTGTGTATGGAACTTTTGCAAAATTTCAAGCATCTAGCTAGACCCAAAGTTAAGTGCGTTGTCTGGCAGTAAATTAATTAATTTAAGATTTAATGGCGGCTATAAAAACGATTCTGGCGCTTCAGATGCATGAAGAAATTGAAGAAAGGTAAATTAAATTCGTCTGCTTGCAAAAGCGCGGGTCGGCGATAGATCGTGCGTTGCACGATGATAGCGCATGCATCCGCGGGTCGTAAATTTGCTAATACTTAGAGATAATGGCTAGGCCGAGCTTGTGTAGGTCACTTTTCTTGTCACTGCGGTCGTTCAACCGACTATTAAATGCAGATGAAACGTGATGCCGATATGAAGATAGACAGTGCGAAGCTTTTATGGTTGGTTGACATTATATGAAGAGAATTCAGGCGTTGCTGAATTCGAATTAATTAGGTACGTTTCTTTTTAAACCCCGACGGAAACAGAGGGGTGTTATATGTATAACGTGTGTATATCTGTGTTCCAAACGGCAGAACCGATTTTGTCTTTATTTTTAGAACCTAATTTTAGATTCATTAACCAGCAACTTTAAAAAACAGCTTGGATTGGCTGGATGCGTTTTGGCGCAACTTGGGAGAAACCTTTGTCTACCAGCGAACTGCGATGGGCTGAGTTGAGACAAAAAGTAGTATTATACTACTTTTTGTCTCAACTGATGCTATCTATCTCTTTGGCATTTTTTTTTCGATATCCATTCAGTCGCAAAAGGTAACATACAGACAGAGTTACTTTCGAATTTATAATATTAGTATGGGAGTATGGATTAGATGGTCTTAAAATTTGTCAATGATATCGTCACATTCTGCCGTGTGCCGTGCATATATAATTATCAGATAAGTACATATCTACAGGCCGCTCGTCCTCCTTACAGTTTTAACGGAACCAAACTCTTCAATTCGGAATAAGTAATTCAAAAATAATACCATAAATAAGCACAACTAAGTATTTATTTAGGTTGTCAAAGTATAATTAAATGTCCGAGTATATTCTTTGAATATATGCCAAAGTTTAAAAGAGTACAATTATGATGACAAAGTATCATTCAAATAGTCGTTTGAATTATAATAACATTTATTAAATAGCAAGTCTCTAAGTTTATTTTTATCCATTTAAATTACTCTATGATAGATTTTGGCATTTTGCTATAACTTTGCAGAATGTTATGCTTTTCAACATTAGGGCTGTTTTTGCTCTCCGTCCGCGTAACATCATTCCGTCTATTACGTTTGACAGTATCTGACACGTGAGGAAACAAATGTGCATTTAACATAGGTAACAAATAGGGCAGTATCATAAATATACAGAGTCGGTAGATTCAGATTTTTTATATTTTTTCATTATTGTTTACAACTGTCCCTTACTTAATTAAGAAGTCTAAACATGGCTCGGATGGATCGCTTTTGCGCTTTAAAGCGGCTTCTCTGTTTCTAGAGTTACCCCAAAATAAAATACCGTATCTTAATGCAGATGCCACAAGACTATGATAAGCTGTGAGTAGTGCATCTGTGTTAACTGTTGGAGCAGGTTTATACAGGGCATAGGATGGAGTACCTAAAAACTTTCATTCAAAGTGCTTCAATATGATCCTATCCGTTGAGCTGCCTGGAAAATCAATCAAGCCTATAACATTTCCACTTCAAATGTCGAGTTTTATTTAATCCAATTACACTCGTATAGGATCTCCATTTTCGAACTAAGTTTTTTTAAAGGTCAAAATATTATTATTGTTAAAAGTGTTATCTAAGTACCCAAAGTGTTATTTGCGTTTTTCCAAGTATAATTCTTAAATAATTGGTAATAAGCCAAGAGATCAATGAATTGACTGCGTTATTGATATCAAATTCATATAATTCAGGTTTTTATTGTAAGGTATTTTTTTACTGTACTGTATTATCGTCAGTAAAGAGTGCTAAGGGGAAGTCTATGGCATTTTAAGTTAGGACCCAATACACTGCCCTGTGGTCGTGCGTTCTTTGGACAGGTACCTTACTTCCTTTTTATTCTTTAAATTTAAGGCAGTTATAGCAGTATGATTCTTTTGAAATGTAAGTACATGTCTTGAATGTAACCAGTTATCTTATACCATATAAGTTAATGTTTGTTTCTTAAAATATTGTGGTCAACACAGTCAAAAGCTGGCGTCATATCACAATATACAGCACAATCTAAGGCACGGAGGGGATCGGTGTGTAAAGATGATCACCCATCCACTGACCGACCTAGGCAAGGGTAGCTTAACCTGATCTATAGACCCGAGCGGCTGTTACTTACTTTTCTGACCAATATGCTAAGTGCTAAATGTAACCAAACCTGCAAGTATCGCGGTCACGAATGGTCACGATCTAGCCAGCGTTTGACGTAGACACAAACTATTCTCGAGATAACTACGTACGATGTTCTCCGGAGCACACGTTTGTATAGTAGGTATATTCGTTAAGACAATTGCTGCAATTCAGTGCAATAAATAGATTTTACTGCGTAGCTAGATAGAAATAGCTCTCTCAATAAACCTCTCCCCTACAGTCGCTCTTGCACATTGATCTCAAACTTACCTATTCATGATCAAGGTTTTTATTTCATGCCCAGATTTTCTTTCGTGTTGCCATTAACGACGGTACACAATAGATTTAATGGCGTGGTAAAAGATAACCCAATTAGCAGTTTGGGAGCCAGAGTGCAGTGAATTCATAGAGGCTTTGATTTTTACCCAAATTCGTTTGCACGCAGGAAAAGACCAGGTACCATGCATTTTTTTAAGGTCTTAAGCCTATACCTTAGTGTATATGGCTCATGCTTTCACGAGATAAGAATTCTCCTAACGCCTCTTAAGGAAATCATTGTGCGGATACGATGATTTCCATAGAGAGTACCGAGACCGAGAGGCTAAGTACCTATATGAAACGGAAATGATCACCGTATTTACCTAACCAAGCTAAGGTATAAAAAGCTCACACGTTAGTTAATGAAGGTTAAACTTTGAGATATTCTTTTTAATCATTTCATTATTCTCATTTTCAATCATTACATTGTGGCTACCTATATCTACAACGAAGCTCGCCAAAGTCTTTAACGAGGTGATTGTGTTCATTTTTTGTAGAGCTAAATTATTATGAATGAAAGATTGATTAACAAAAAATAATATGATTGCTATCAAACATCAAATTCTTTGGGGTTTGGTGTCAATTAGTGTTTTTTGTTTGCACAGCAGTGTGTAGAAACCACATTCTGTGATTATTATCGGAGACGTATTGCGGTGATGCGGCCAGAAGTAAGCTCTTGTGCATCATTTCCACTTTGAGATCATGATAGCTTTTCTGTTTTATAGGTTCTACATAAGCATAGGGAATTGAACTTTTGCGTAATTAGGCACATCTGTATGTCTATCAGTAAGGCCGCATAACACCTCGTACTGTTTTAAATGTTTATTCGCCAATATGTAAGGATGCAAGCTTATCTTTTAAGGAAAACACCATAGCGTTAAGATTTCCGGAAATTTATCCCATTTTTGATGTTTGGTCATTCCGTCATTGTTACAAGCACTAGAATACAACTAAAAACGGTTTTTACAGACATATTAAAACCAAAGCTGCATTGGCGTCTCGTTGCTGTACATGCGGCTTTACATAATTGCTCTAAAACAACGAGAGGCGGCTGACTGCCGAGTAAAACCGTTAAAATTAAAATGCCTTCATGATTACCTATAAATGTGCTAACAAGTACCAGTTTGTGTGTTGGCGTCGTGGAGATGTGAATGTATGGCCGCACCGGCTTTCTAACGGTTGCCGGCATCCATCCGACTCAAGCCTGAGTTTTTGCTTGTCAAAACGCTAACTGTACCTGCATCATTTGTCCAGTACATTTCACCCAAATATATCCCGCGATACCCATCGATTTTCATCTCAAATGTTACCATGATAAGATTGAGAATACAAAGCACGTTCTCCAGATACAAGAGGTGTCTGCATCTCATAATGCTCTTTAATTCTACTGCTTGCCCTAGTTTTGTTGCTCAAAAATCGGAACAAATTGTCTTGAATAAATATTATCACTTTGGAGCTTAGATTTGGAACTGGAAAGACCGCTAATATACCTGCAGTCGTATGTTTCTTTGTCACTTTTACATATTATTGTTAAAAAGTAGGTACATATGCAAATGCATTATTATCGGCCTTGTACGCTTGTGTATGTTGCAAATATAGACCGAAAACAACTGGAGTAATACGCAGTAACATGGCTTGAACTTTGGTAGATATCAGACATTTAACGGTCATACACGAGCAATTTCATCTGCGCATTATATTTTTTACAAAGATAGTGTAAAAAAGTACCTAATACAATTAATGGGCGTGAGTAACTATAAATGTTCCACCTATTCATACTAATTACAAGTCATTTATCAGAGTCACGCGAAGTAGTATACGAGTATTGTAACAAAAAAATTAAATGGTCCAATTTGCCGGGTATTTTTTTTTTGTTATTAATTGTATCTATCAATGTAAAATGTTGTATTGTATTTTATCACACAATAAAAATGAAAGTGGTATCGCTACTGCTGACCATAAGATCCTGGGTTCAATGTGCGTTTTTCTACAAGGAATTTCTCAGTAGCATCACGGAGTCTGGAATTCTTCCCGGTTCATGGCAATATTGCTCCCTATCACATGGAACTTAAACATCACTGGTGAAATGTGGAAGTTTGGGGAAAGTGGCGTGATGTTATCTCATGTTATGTAGTTTAATTCCATCATTGATACTTTAACTTAAATTTCTTACAAATTGCTACAATGTGATCCTTCCAGTCCGGTTGAGCTACCTGTATTGACAGGCAGTTAAGCTGCCTGTCAATAATCAAGCCAACTAGGTACTTTCGTAATGAACTGAGTTTTTTTAAGGCCAAAGTATTATTTGTTAAATGTGTTTTGGATTTGGTGATGGAAGATTTGCCTCGCTCTGGTAGGCCATCAACGTCTTCAACTGAAGTTTATATCGCAAAAGTGAAGGAAATAGTGACTGAAAATCCTCATTCAAGTTTGAGAGAGATAGCCACTGAACTTTCTGTCTCACGAGTCGATCCGTACCATTTTAAATAATTACTTGGGTATGAAATATGTTGCCGCTCGGCTAGTCCCAAAAGACCTGAATTTTCTCCAAAAACTCAATCTCATAAGAGTCGCTGAGGAAATGCTAGAACGAGTCAATTCCGACCCAACATTAACGATACGCATTGTTACTGGTGACGAGACGTGGGCTTACGAGTTTGACATGCAATCTAGTCAACAAGCTTGGGAGCGGCGCCTTTCAACTGAACCGAAACCGAAAAAAACACGCCAAAGTCGATCAAAAGTCAAAGTCATGTTGACTGTTTTCTTTGACTATCGCAATGTTGTGCACTCGGAATTCTTGCCGGAAGGTCAAAAGATAAATAAATAATATTATTCGAGCGTTATGCTGCGTTTAAGAAAGAAAATTCGACGACAAAGGCCAGATTTGTGATAAGAAAATTCTTAGATTTTGTATCACGATAATGCGACATCGCACAAAGCCATCATTGTGAACGAATTTTTGACCAAAAACTCAACAAATACCATAGATCAAGCACCTTGTTCATGATATATGTCTCCAGCCGACTTCTTTCTTTTCCTAAACTCAAATTACCACTTCGTGGCATCCGTTTTCATTCGGTAGAAGACATAAAGGAGAATTCGCGGCGAGAAATGATTTAATTCCGAAAAAAGCGTTTAAAAAATTGTTTTGATGATTGGATTATTCGTTGGCGTAAGTTTATCGTTTCTTAAGACTTTGAAGGCGATACAATAAATTTGGATGAATAACTAACATTTTGTGTATTATTTTTCTGTTCCCGGTACTTTCTTGACAGATTAGTAAGTGCATAATACGTCTTGAATGTTACCTCTTACACCATATGAGTCAAATTTGTTTCATAAAATATTTTGGTCAACACATTCAAAAGCTTGCATCCAATCACAATGTACAGCACAATCTAAGGTACGGACGGCTCTCGGTGTGTAAATATGGTCACCCATCCACGGACCGACCTAGGCAAGCCTAGCTTAACCTCATATTATGTCAAGTTATGTAGTTTAGTTCCATCACTGATACTTTAACTTAAATTACTTCGCTAGACGATCGCAAAAGTTTTGAGACAAACACGAATTGTTTTGATTAATCAAGATGATAGGAGTGAAACGCAACAAGTTTAGCTACATGACCACGAAAGTGGGTCAGTAAAGAGACAAGCCGCGAGTTTCTTATCTAAATACCTAAGTCTAAGCAACATAGAATATAATGGCGACAATCCCGACTACGTTATCATCCTTGGTACTGCACATGCGTCTTAATTTTTGCAGAATAAAAATGATCGATTGATCGAATGAGCCGTTGTTCTTTTGATCGATTGATTTATAAAACATCGATCCATCAAAACTCTTTAGGATATACCTACATCTGAAGCATCTGACTTAATTTCTTTTTGCTCGGCTCTTAAGGGGAAAAAAATTAAAATCTGACGTATAAACTTACAAACAAGCAACCAAAATTTTACGTCTTTATATTTAATATGAGTCTAGAAAAGGTACATTTAAAAGCCATTATAAAACCTTTTTAATCGCGACGGGACGTAATGTGAGAGTCATTGTCCTGTCCAGTGGTGTGTAACCCAGCTCGGCTCGGACCGGGCCAATCGTGTTTGTTTTTGCATTATTATAAAATTCCTTCCATAAACTTTTCAAGTACCATACTATTGCCGAGTTTACTATCCAATGCTTTTTAAGTTCTGCTTCGATGAGCTTTGTAGGAGCTTTCACCTCATTGTACATTGATGAAAAAGTTTTGGCCACTGTTTCACCCACGGAATAGGTTTCACCTGTCTACATCATCACAATTTTGCTTTTGTTTTTATTTCAGACTATTTTAGTTTAACGAGCATTGCTGGCAGGTATTTTAAGGTACCTAAAGTAACCTTTCCCGGAATTAATTTGACCCCATAGGTCGATGATATCATTCCCCAGAGTTTCAATTGTAATAAAAACACTTCTAGCAAAAAATACTTGCCGCCAGATGACTAATATTGATGGGAATAATCATATATCTAATGCCAATTAGTTGATATTTTAAGTAACGTTAGTCAGAAGTTTTTTAGCCGATATTTGGAGAAGTCATCAATTCGTATCAATGATCGATTGGTTTTATGGATATCGTATTTAACAAATATACAATCCGTTAGGAATGTCTGGTAATGACTTGATTATTGTTTCTGAAGACATTAAAATAGAAGCTTGAGATAGAGACGTGCAGTGAATACGGACGAGTCTAACTAGTTCGTAGAAGATCTTAGGTTGTCTGCAGACTTGAGGCAAGACGTCCGAAAATAATAGTACCTAATGTTCTTTGTCAGTGTAGCCATTTAACGGCTCAGTTTGCCAATCGTAAGTTTTTGAAAGGGTGAATCATGATTCACCGTCAAAGACCGTGGATCAAGATTGGGATTGAAATACATTATAAATTTCGGGCGTAGGTACCTATGGCTATAGCACTACGAAAATAATGATACGCGCGCATACTTGCAACAAAAGAGTATTTTAGTCGAAAGTTTCCTGACACTACTGAAAAACTGTTTCGAAACAAGACAAAACTGTGATGGCTAGGACAGTGTTTTGCCTCTGGTGTGCGCACAGTTATAGATGGTTCAGTGACTGCAGCATTCCTGCCATGCAGCCTTTGAGTATCATCCTCTTTTGCGATTACACAGCCTCATTGGAACCTTTAGCTTTTAAATTGAGTGGAAAGAGTTTATTTTTTGTCTAGTCTAACAAGCCGAGTCTTTTAAGTTTTATAATAGGTACAATAGGTACGGCAGTAATTCCCTAAACGGTTTTTTTTAAATTAATTAACAGATCTACAGGTTTTTTTAATAACAGCAGTAGGTACGCTACCATATAATTGTCTACCAGAACATATTTTTTTTGAGTAAATAGAGTTAACCAACAAGATACAGATTATTAATCACGGCATCGCACTTAAACGTGACTTACGCGTTAACTACCTACAAACTTTTTCGGTAACCGTAGATTAATTTTGATTAATTAACGAAACTGAATTAATTTGGCAACTCAATACCTCTGGAAGTAAGTAAACAATGTTTATAATTAAACTGTGTCAGACAGTATTTGAATCATCTTTTAATTTGATTTTAGAAAAACTTGTTAACATTTTGTTGAATATCATGAATACAGAATAGCCTTTATTTGAATAACGTATTTTATGAAAAAAAATAACACTGATCTGGGCTCACGACCACGGAAAAGGATCATCGTGTCACGATTTGATCCACGCCCGATATCTCCGTGACTTAACGATGAGTAACAAAGATACCTCATACTTAATAATTAACGTCGTGATTAGTCGTGAACTGTTTTTGTTTTAACACTTAATTCTTCGATACAATTTTTTATACTGACTTTAAAAAGGAAGTTCTGTCGGTTCAATACGTCGATATTTTTTCTGTTGTTCTGGGTTTTGATTACGAACTGATGAACAAAAAACAGTGCGTGTGTAGTACAGTTTAAATTGAGATTTATGTTTCTTGAATGGTGCATACGGGCTATGTTATAATATAATGATTTAATAGTATAACGGAACAAATTGATTTCGTGTATTACAATGCAGTAGAAAAATCAATAAAGTGCCTATTACCAGTATTATTGTACCTATGTAATTTTTAGGATTAAATAGGTGTAGAAATATATATTTACATATATTATTTATTTTTAATTTCTTAAATGAAAATTAAAACTTACCAATAACAACACAGAAAACCACACAAAGAACTATCAATGACTTGTACATTTTGGTTTAATTTAATACGTAGCAAAAAATAAAGTTTGCAAAGTCGCGGTATACTGTTGTGTGCGCTTGCACAGGTGACGGGTTGCGCGGAAGACTGCTTGCTAACGAGTGATGCGCGCGCGCTCACATAACCGGATTAAAAGCACTAGGACCTGCACACACTGCCTCTACCAACTAGTGCATCAGGTACTTGCACTGGATAGTAGATAAGTTCTCATACAACCATTGTTCATGAGAAAGTTTAGGATCGGTCACTTTCTCAAGTACTTCGAAAACGGAGTTTCTTGTATTCCTGGTTTCCAGTAAAGAGCTGATAAATCTAAGCAATTACAGCAGTACATATCTTGAAATGTTTCTTGCTACCAGACATTGAAGAATTTTATTGTGACCAGTTGGCAATAAATAGAGATTCCAATTGGAAATCTAACCAGCATTACTGAATTGTTGCTCTATGTCTACGCCAATTATTATCAAGTACATCTGTCGTCACCAATAGTCTGTAGAGTGGATAGCGAGCGGTTTGGTGACCCTAGAGCTTGGCTAAATTGGCCGATTAAGACTTCTACAGTTGAAGCATCTAGCTAAGGATCAGTTGCAGACATTTCGGTAAGACAAAATCTAAAACAAAGCGATAAATCATCAACGGCTCAAAAAGGACTTCCTGTAACTCGCTTACAGGTGCTGTTGTTAAACTAAGAGTCGAGGGGTATGTACTCAAACTCAAACTCAAAGCATTTATTTCAATTAAACCATTTACAGGCACTTTTGAATTGTCAAGGCGTAGTAGTTACCTATGGAGAAGAAAGGGCAATAAACTCCATGGACACTCTTTTAAATAGTATTGTTACATCATATGTGAGAACGATGTACAAAAACCGTACACGTTAAAAGCGTCCAGAGTGTACCAAAAAATAAATAAACCATCCAAAAAATAAATGATTAAAATAAGCCGTGGCAGGTAAGAGATGACCAGTCCCAACTGACGGCGCCCGTTCACGAACATGGCGCATAGATCAGCACCAATCATCTCAACCATTTTGAAGGGAGCTAAATTATCCAACACGCGCGACACCGTCATCGTCAGCGAGACATTTGAGTGAGCATGACATACTATCAGCCGCCAGGGCACATTCAAATCAATGTAAGACATTACCCGGTAAATGGTAGCTCCATACTATATACGAGTAGTACTCACAGCTGTGCTATGCATTTAAATAGTACATGAGATTAGTTCTGGGCCTGATCTCAGAATGATTTGTGTTTTGGCCCGTCCGAAAAAGTTATTTTATCAGGAGTACTTAGTGTTCATTTCGAAATATCGAACTATTTTCTGACGGTCCCGTATCTTCATATTAACATGAGTTTTAATAACGGGTACTAAACTTAGGAATTTTCTTCATTGACTTTTTATTTTTATTGCAAAGGGTTTTCCAGGACCGCATCCCGGCCGAATGAGCCATTATCTATGGATATTTTTTAATTATCTACGCATACACAGGAGAACAGATGAATGACATGATCCAGTCCAGAGGGCTGCATTGTAGTTAACACATGTTAAAACCTTGACAATGGCAGAACATGGAAAATAACTGAAGATAGCAAAAACACCCTGAATAGACTATTCTGAGCTACTGCCCGCGATTTCGGCCGTGTGAAATTTCTTGTTCTACCAACCCACCGCATCGCATAGCATCGCCCGCCCTCGCTATAACTTCGTTTTCGTGATTTTAGTCCTTCCTCAAATGCAAACATAACCTTTCAAATCCGACTGGTAGCTTCAGAGCGCGTTCAAACAAACACGTTTCAACTTTATTATTAGTGTAGACTGTAGATTAATGGGAAAACGTGGGTTGGAGAAAAACCATTTGTTTTTAAATATCTACACTTAATACCAAAAATCAACAAAATTATCTTGGTTACTCAATAGGTGGCCTGCCCTAGATAATTTGGAAAAACCTAGATGTGAGGGTGAGAAATTTTCCAAACATATAGGTAGGCAGGGACCTTTTTCAGAAAGGTAGCCTTAACCTAGGAACGTCCGTTCCTAGGTTAAGGCTACCTTTCTGAAAACCTGCCTAACTAATACAGGGAAGAACTTCTGATAAACAAAATCGAGCTTTATGCCTATATTATTTAAAATTATTTTGCTGAACCTTCAACTGTGCGAAATAATATTATTCTGGATTCTGATACCTAACGACTGTTTTTTCCGACAAGCGAAATTCACAATATTATCTCAAAAATGATTCATAGTGAAGTCTAATAAAACATGTTGTTTAAGATTAATTTCTAGGTATTATAGGTACCTACTATAATATTTTGATGTTAGTAACTCAATTATCATCTTGACCGTTATGTTGTGTTGCACTTCTGACCTTGGGTTTTTTGCGTTTAAGAATCATCAGCATGATTTTGCATCTAAAGAAAATTAAGTAGGTTAAATAATAATTGTTTCTTGAATACCTAACTATAATAATTAAAAATGTACCACCACATGGAAACTTAAGCTAAAGCTTATTTTTCGTAATTAATATCCAAACATAATCAAAACAAAAGGATAGGTTGCCAAAACGGTCAGATCAGCCAAAAGTAATTCATTGCAAAACCGGCTCGGCCGCGGCATTAGATAACTAAAGTATTTTAATAAAGCTATTAATAATTTCAATACATTGTAAATGTGAGTTTATGGTTAGGATGACCATATTATATGAGATGGAACTAAGTGCCTACAAGTAACCACCCGCTCACAGAAGTAGAGACGTTAAGATTATTTTGAACAATAAAACTACATGGTCCGTCTACGACTACAGACCAGCGGAAAGGAATTCTGTGACAAACCATTGAACTGAATAGCATTGCGTTGCATGGTTGGGGAATAACGAACAAAACACTATATTATGAAGAAGATGCAGAGTCTACTTGCACGCTGAATGTGGAATCTCTCTGTTATTAATAATAATAATGTAACTTGCAACACCGTGTCAACAAAACGTCTGAATTTCCAATTTTGCAAAATATTATCAGTGAAAGTAATTTTGACCAAGTCCTACAACAGTTTTTCATTAGAAACCAAACCTGAAACTTGAAACTTACTTTAAAACCAAAAAAGAGACCATAACACATAAAAGTGTTACAAATTTAATTAAAAACTACAGAATCTGAGGTGACATGACATTATCACCTCCGATAAAAATAACATGAACTCGAAATAGGAAAATGAGGATACAACGTTGACAAGATCAGCTGCACGTCGAGCACGCCCACCATCTCCGGACTCGTAGCTCGGCTCCGCCTCGCCGCCGCCAGTACCCAGCACTACTGTGAGCGCTGTGACGACACCGGCCGCGGTAGTTGCGTCGAGCTCGAGCCCTGCCAGCACCTGCTCGTCGACGAGGAGGACGTCGAGGTCGAGGTCGTCTGAGAGGCCGGTGGTCCTCCGGCGAGGACCACCGGCCTCTGATAGGGTCCCAACTCCCGGCAGAAGTGTCAGCGCATGAGATGGACACGATCCATCAATGAAAACGTCATGCGCTCATACTATGGGGCTACAGATGGGGGAAACAATCTGACCGCGTACCGTGTTCGGATGCTTTCTCTTTTTCAGGTGCTTGAGCCAGCTGTCAACGACTGTCGGATCAGGTGCGGGTCATCCAACGTAATCATATGTTGGATGACACTGTGCTTGATCGCCTGCGAAGTGAAATGCAGAGTAGCCATGTCATCGCCTCCCCCCGTCGCAGGCTGTTGTGGTACTACCGCAGTCCAACCAAAATCAAGCTGACGAGGGAAGTGATAATAGGGCTACAAACGTAAGCACCCAGTGCAATGAGGAATTGAGGAGTGCTTTGGAGGGTGCGATTCGGGAATATCGGTTCATGTCGCCCGAACTTAGACCACGCTTACCTCGTTTGCCCATGCGTAACAAAAATAATCGTTCTGTATTGCGCGGCTGTTGCGGAATGTCGTGTAGCTCATGTCAAATTTGCCAATGACTCTAGAGCTACACGACCGAAACCAACCGTACCAGCTTGGCAGTTCAGAATCTCAATAAACAAACAAACAAACCGCAAACTCTCACCGCAAACTAATCTGCTTCAGGGAGGGCAATACTCGTCCAAGAGTGATGCGCTTTGTGAGGCGGGCGTTCTCAGGGACTGATATTAGCTCTCAGAAGTATATATCCTGTATCACAAGGCGCGTTGACTTCCTGAAGCTGAAAGTGCTGCATGGGGTAACCGTATTCGTAGGTATAAGCGGCGAGTAGAACGATACACTCAGAATCGCACCTTCCAGAGCGATAAAAGGTGGGTTTATAGGAGTTGGTGGGACCTACTCCAAAAATCAGGTAGTACTATGGAACCCAAAAATTATAGATCGATCACCTGTCTACCGACGGTCTATAAAGTTCTTACATCCATTTTTTGAACTAAAATAAACACACGTATAGACACCAATTCCATCACTTCTGTCTCTCAAAATGGATGTAAGAACGGTACTAAGAAGCTACTCCTAATTGATATGGCCATTAGCAAACAGGTTCGTCGTTCCCGAAAGGATCTGTCGACATGTTTATTTATTTATTTTATTTAAAACAAAATGCTTCATAAACAAGGAATTGTGTTTGGAGCCTCCTTTTAGACAAACAATGCCTGTGTTAGGAGACTCCGCTCTTCCATATCTTAGATATATGTTACATAATAATATATTACAGCATATTGCTACTTTTTAATTGAGACATCTGATTAATATGTATCATGTGGTAAGACGCGTGGTGTGCTTTATTAAGGTGTGGTGTAGTGTGAATTGATGTGATCTGATGTGATGTGCAGTGTGTGGTGTGGTGTGGTGTGGTGTGGTGTGGTGAGGTGTGTTGTGTGGTGTGGTGTGGTGTGCGGTGTGGTGTGGTGTGTGGTGTGGTGTGGTGTAATGTGATGTGATATGTGGTGTGGTGTGTGGTGAGGTGTCACTTTGTGTAGTGTTGTGCAGAGTAGTTTAGAGTGTGGTGTGTATCGTTATATTTTGTGAGTATATTATTCATGATAAACCAGAAGGGCTTCCGTGTACATATATGTTTTTATTAATACAATTGTATATTTGAGCTGAGAGATGGTAAAATTGTCTGCTACCAAATCTGGTTTTACATCTGGGAACTACTGCAATTATATCTCTTCTCCTTTTATGTTTCTTATTCACCTGCACCCTAATTGCGTAACACATTTTCGTAAACGATTACGATTAATCTGTTTGATTTTGACGGTTCAAGAACATTCATTGCGTTCTATATATTGTTGAGCAGAATTTTTATCGAACTCAAGAAGCAATGGATTAGCAATCTGTTTCAAAACGATTCAGATTCCGATTGATTGTGTATTACGCAATTAGGGTGCTGATCAGGGAGGGCTTTATGTTTTTTTAGAACCGTTTGGGTTACGTTCAGTTTCCTGACTGAGAGTAGATTACTGATTTCGTAAATGAATTTAGTAGAGAATCTTTTATTTTAAAATACATTACCTTTATAAGTGCTCGTTGTGCACGTTCCACGTCCATAAATCTAGTTTTAGCTGCGCCACCCCAAATGGGAATACAATACAGAAGGACGGACTGTGCAAGAGCAAAATAGATTTCATTAAGGAGGTTTCTAGGTCGCTTATAACTCCTAAACATCTTTGTAGGGGCCACGTGTCTTAGTGTTTTGAAGATCCAATTAAGCTTTCTAATCCTGGCAGTCACCTGCTCAAGGTGAGGGTACCAGGTCAGAAACTGGTCAACCATCACGCCCAGGTATTTCGTCTTAGAGACTCTATTTACAGCTTGTACTGTTTATGTCTCCGCATGTATGAACCCTCAAGTTGAGTTCTTCATTGGGCTGTGTCCGGGAACTAACACTAAAACATAAGCAGTTAGTCTTGGTGGTGTATAATACCTGCGGTACACCGTATGTTACTTCTACTTCATCGCTCATGTATTGTCCTATTTTAACTCTTTGCAATCTGTTTGAGATGTAATCCCTGAGCAAGCCGAGTGCAGTACCTCTTATTCCGACTTTTTGTAATTTGTTCACAAGGATAGCGACAGAAACGATGTCAAAAGCTTTTTTGAGGTCTAGCAAAATGGATAGGCACTTGTTTCCCTTGTCAAGATGCTCGATAATATGAGAGGTTAAGGTGATATGGCTGGTAAGACCGAGACAAATCTATAATTGTTGACATCGTCTCTGTCCCTTCCATTGTGTACTGGGGTTTAATATACCTACTGCTTTAGTGAGCCGGGAAGACGTCATGCTGGGTTGCAAAATGCGTTATCACAGGAACGACTTCCTTTCTTACAAACTTTAAGAATAATTTTGTTGAAATGTTGTCCGAACCCGGGGCACTTTCCGATTTTAAATTCGTTAATACCGTTCACTTCAGTTTCGTCAGTGTCAATTAGTACGAAGGTGTTTAGTGGAGATACTTCTGGGTGAACAGGGATATGGACATTATTTAAAGTTGGGTGAATTTGATCAGCAACTTGTTTTCCGATGTCAGCGAAGTAATCATTAATATAATTTATCGAGTCGCGAGAGGTAGGTTTTAAATGTTGGATAAATAACAAGAAGGCCTACGACTCGGTGCCACATACGTGGCTCATGAGGGTGCTGGAGTTGTATAAAGTAGATGCAGCGCCTTATTGATGTCATCTATGGGGCGATAGAGGACGGTCCTTCACTATCCAGGATATCGGAATATCCAGAGGAATAGCGAGCCGATAAGGATCGAGCGAGGCATATTTCAGGGCGCTAGTTTGAGCCCGCTTTGGTTCTGCTTAGCCTTGAATCCTCTAAGCACACTGCTGGAGGATTCAGGTCTAGGCTATCGGCTGAGGAGAGGTGGTCAGGTTAAATCTTACCTTCTCTACATGGATGATCTAAAACTCTTGCCCCCAACAATTTGCAAATAGTGGAGCTACTGAAAGTAACTGAAACTTTCAGTAGCGTCATCAGAATGGAATTTGGTGTGGACATATGTGCGGTCATGCATGTAAAGTGCCATTTACAGGGTACGTCTTTCATTGACTTGAATGTGTCCTGGCGGCTGAGAGTATGTCATGCTCACTTTAATGTTTCGCTGATGGTGGCGCGTGTGTTGGATCATAGCTCCCTTCAAAATGGTTGAGTTGAATGGTGCGTCAAGTTCGTGAACGGGCGCCGTCAGTTGAGACTGGTCATCTCTTAGCTGCCACGGTGTATTTTAATTAAATTTTATTTTTGAATGGTTTTCATATTTATATAACGGATGCTGTTAACGTTCTCCATCGTTCTCACATGCATAATTTCAACATGAATGATGTAACCAATCTATTGTAAACATAATTTAATTTAAAAGAGTGTTCGTGGAGTTTCTTGCCCGTTCTTCTCCATAGGTACCTACTACGCTTCGGAATGGGCAACTAGCTTCATTTTTCTGACCGACCGACCTTGACAATTCAAAAGTGCCTGTAATGGGTTTATTTGAAATAAATGCTTTGAGTTTGAGTTTGAAAGCGTGGGGAGATTGTGGAATCCGTGGTAACCTATCTCTCGGATTCCATAAACCTGAGAGCTCTCTCCGCATCCGAAAGGTATATGTGTTTGGGTATTTCGGAAGCGTTGGGCATAAATGGTACTGACATAAAGCAATCGTCGAAGGAACGCTTCTTTGGCTGAAAGTGTTCAATAGTTATCGGTCAGGCGGGAACACGGTGCGCACCTTTAATGGTTGGGTCATGACGGTTTTGATGTACTCTTTCGGCATACTCAAACTCGATAGGAAGGTCCGTGCACTGCTGGCTACAAACCGGATGCATTATCTGCGTTCATCGGTAATGAGACTGCACATCCCGCAAACCCTCCACAATGGTGAGGTTTGCAGTCTCTGGGAATATTTCCTATAAGCCAACTTGGTGGTGCATCGTGATGTGGTCGCAGTGGACAAGGGCCTCACTCCGCTCTCCTTGGCTAAAGAGAACTGGCGCAACCATGTAGTGTTTGATACTGATGATCGCATTGAAGTATGACAGAGTAAGGAACTTTCACGGACGCTTTTTCCACACCCTACATGGACCCGATGTAGTACTTCTAGCGTCCGTAGCCTGGCTGCGTTTCGGTGACCTCTTTGAAGAAACCGAAGGTTTTTGTCTGTGCAATTATGGACGAAGTTATGATGACGAACTTTTACCGGAGATTTATTGTGAAAGACGGCACGGTTGACATCTGTCGGGCATGTCACCGTCCGGGGGAATCAATAAGACATATTATTTCCGGGTGTTCTCCTCTAGCTAACGAAGAGTACTTACATAGACACAACCCTGTAGCCAGGATTATCCATAAGCAGCCGAATTACAGGTATGTGCCCGAACCAGTTCTCGAAAATGGAAATATCACATTGTACTGGGGTCGATCCATCTTCACTGAAAGGACTATTGTTGCCAATAAGCCTGATATAGTGGTGGTGGATCGAGAAGAGCGGTGTACAATGATTGTTGACATAACAGTCCCTCATGACGGTAACCTCGTGAAAGCCGAGAAAGATAAACAAATCAAGTTGGCGACATGTGGGATGTGGACTCAGCAATCATTTTGGCGATAGTCGTGACAACCGTTCAAGCCGTGGTTGCTGGATGGCTGTGTGACTCTCGGGAGTGATGATGATGACGTCACGCTGAAGTAGTTGCACGAAGGCTGCGCTGAGGAGTATCACGTCGGGGTCACCAGTGAAGAGATATGAGGAACAGGGTGTGAAGTTCACTCATAATCTTGGAAAAGGGAGGATCCTCCGACCAGATGGATGTCGTATCTGGTGGGCAACTGCCCGACGATTGATGTCGGGAAGTCGTATATATTCTAGCTGAGCGGTAAACTCTGATTGCGCGATGCAGGATTTGAGTGACGTCAGTGTGATGCGTTGTTCGCAAGTGGCGGTGCCCACAGGTACTTCTAGACACAGGTCGCATTGTCAGGAGGTTCCTCTCTCTGGAGCCCTGACCGCCGGTAGCTTGCACCCTGTTCCTGATACCGGCGGGCTACTATTTTTTGTATTTTTAAATGTTAAAATAATGTATTTTTATGAAAATATTTAAATATGTAAAACAAAGTTTTAAATTGAATAAAGGAGCTAATAAAAATTAATAAATCATTTATTTACATAAAACATGGTGTACAATGTTGTTAAATATAATTGCTATGGCACAAACATGTTCAGCTAGGATAAAACAGCATGCAAAATCTCAGTTTTTCAAAATATACAATTTACAGGGCGTCAACATTTTGTATCCATAAATTCTCTTAAACAATAGAAGCTACACTCATTCAACCACTTGTACAAATTTTGAATTTAGTGTTTTGAATTGGCTTGGTATCTTGTTATAAATACGCGCGCACATTGCTAGGCAGTTTTTGTTGTATTTGGCAAGTCTTGGCAAATCATTCAGTACTAATTTATAAGGATCTCGTCTGTTCCGAGGATTTACATCATTGGCTATCTTGAACGGTTTTTTTTTTCTTAACTACAAAAACACATATTTCGTAAATGTATAGAGATGGCAACGGTAACAAAACAAGTTTTTCAAATACAGGTCGACATGAGTCATCAGGCTGAAGGCCACATTATTGCTCTTATGCACTTTTTTTGAGCGACAAATGCTATGTTCAGATCGGTACTATTACCCCATATTACAATACCATAGCAGGACAGGATGATATCCATACAACCATACAACCATAGCCATATACATGGACCATTATACAGAATGTTAGGTTAAACGAGGGACATACCTGTAATACTCCTTAAAACTAAAAACTTTACTATAGGACCAACGCTAAAATATGAAAAAAGAAATGGTGTTTCCTTCATTTAACATAGCTAACACCCTGTATATTATTTACTCTCTTTTCTATTTGGGACAATTCAGAATAGTTCTTAGGTTATCGGAACACGGGTGAGTTTTTGCCAATAAAAGTCTGATACAAGGAGCGGGAGAAGTCATTTGATGATTTCCCACCCAAAAGTCCGTGCGAGGTCAGCTTCAACAAAGAAACTGGATACAATGTGGGACTGTGGGTGGCCATTTTAGGGTTCCCGATTTTCCAGTTCCATTTGCGTATTTAAAATGGTCTGTTTGTCAGGGGTACTACACACATGCTCGCGTCGGCAAGATTCAGCACAGACGGGGCAGCCTAATCGAATGTATATTTTGCCGCCCGACTGTGCCAAATCGTGCCGACCCGAACTCTGTAGCACGCCTCGGTCACATGGCTGTATCTTTTTCACCGTAGCACAGTGTACCGCGTAGAACATGCTAGGTGGACAATATTATTTTATGATATTTAACGATGCATTTATATATAAGTAGTCATGTTGAGGCATTATTAATAGTTTTTGATATGATTTTGTAATAAAAAACAAAAAAAATATGTAAAAACAGAAAAAAATATTTAAAAATAATAAACAAACAACAAAAATGCATTAAATAAATAAATACCTACTGTACAAACTAACTTAACCTAAACCTAATCATCAGAATCATCATCAAAATCTTCTGGTGAATCGTCATCATTTTGTGGTAATGTGCGACAATATGATGACGTTTCCGGTCTTGATGCTACTATGGTCGGGCTTACAATTAACTTTAATACTTCTGCACATATTTTTTCCGAATTTTTTCGGGGAATCTCACGAAGGCCATTGATCAAAGGGTCAGATGTTATTATTAACATGGACAGCAAGTCTCTATTCGTGGCAACACGTGAGCACTTGCGGGTGTTGTACTCCCTAAATCTGCGGCAATCTTTGTTACGTGCTTCTTGAGCCTCTTCGGAAAGTTGCCCAATTAGAAGCAATGCCGCTCTGATGACCTCAGTACTGTGAACTAATATTTTATGTACAGTAGCAGGCATATAGTACCACGAATAGAGACTAAGGTTATGTCTTCTAGTTTCAAGACAAAATTTATTAAATTCAACTAAGTTTATCTCGAACCCAGAAGACAATGTCCTCAAAATAACATTGAATTGTTTCATAATAGTAACATCCAATCCTGTGATTTGAGCGCTCATCTCAGCATTCTTAAAAAAGCGACGGGCTGTGTTTCCATGATTGGAAGAACCAAATCCTGGCTTTGGTTTAACTACAATGAGTCCCATCTCGTTCTTGAATATCAACTTGATTTCTTCGGAACGAATCTTGATATCAGCTTTTTCTTCGCTGCTTCTAGCCTGCCATTTCTTAATATTCAACTTATAGCTGATATGTAAAAGGCATTCAAAGCAACGAATCCAAGCATGAAGTGTAGATAAACCAAAGCCAAAATGTTCCTGATTGCTGTTAAACTTCGCGGGGTCATCGTTCATCGTCTTGGGGGTGGCACCACAGATGAAACACTTTTGAGATGAACGAGTTTCCGTTAAGGCGTTACATACCTTTCCGTCTATCATTGTCTGAAGAAGTTCGTGTTTCACAGAGATTTGAGAATCACCAAAGTTGATAAGTGTTGGAAGAAGAGCATTAATTTCTTCCAACAATCTATTTGTCTTCGCTAACGTGAAGTCACTCGTTTCCTTAGCAAATATAAATTTGATGGGGCGACAATACATAGTTGATGAAGGCCGAGGATTTTGCCAAATAATTTGAGACCCATCATATAACTAAGGGGAACGAAAGAAAATACGAAAAGAAATTCGTCCGTATCTTCAGTGTTCTCAAATTTCTGTTACAAACATGTGTGCTGTGCCCAGAACTTCCATCACATCCCCATTTACTAACAAGTGTAAACGTTGGACTTGTTGGGAGGACACTACTGATAACTTCATTCTGTGCTATTACTAGACGTTTCGCTGTTTTATTTACTATGGCTTGCAAATTTATTTCAGCACGAGTTTCTGTTATAGAAATGTGATCCTCTGCAGGGTAACAGGCCTTTTAGATTTTACTACACTAAAATATGACGGAAACACATTATGTCCTGCCATTGTGGACCACTTCCTAGTTTGTTTGTAAGCATGTGTTGTTGACTTAGAATCTATATAGTATGCTAAGGCTTCGTCACTACTTAACTGCTTAGGATTAACGGAACTGGTATTTTCTTTTGACTTAATAATATTATCTGGCCTTTCACTAATGTCTCTAATCACATGGGCAACTTTTCTTTGCCCTGCTGAACGCAAAGCAATATTGGCAGCAGTCACTAATTCACTGGCACTTCGAGATTCTACGAGATCCACGACTCGACGTTTCTTCGTCTTAAACAACGATTCCTCGAAATCTTTGCGAGGTCTTCCTGCAGATGTCACAACCTCACTCGATGTTGAAGGTTGTGGGGCTAAAGAACTCACAGTAAACTATATGTCTCCTTCATCCAGCCAAGTCTTATTTCTAATTAAAAAACGCTCCTTCGATTTTCCCGAAGCCAACCATTTGGCTTCAATCTTAGTAGAAAAGTTGGATATTTTCAACTTTATTTCTCTTTGGCTGCTTTCAGTAATGTCACCAAAGTGAAATTTTGAAGAAAGATAGTCATAAATACGCGATCTTTTATCATTCTTCGTGTGATTCAACAACACTTCAAAAAATGCTACCCTTGAAATAGAGTAAACGTGTTCTGAAAAAAAAAAAAAAAATATGTTGTACTGAAGTGTGCTGAACAATATTTGTATTTTTACAAACTACACAGTTATACCTACAATATATCTAAAAAGAGCCCGAATAGAGGCGAATCAATGTATTTCCTGAACGTTCAAAGTTTTGTTTATGAAAAAAATTACGCAAAAATTTATGCATTAAGTTAAAAAAATGCAAAAAAATCATTTTAATAGATTCTGATAAAAATAATATATTAAAAAATAGTACATACCCTCAGTATTAATATCCATCACAAAAAACTTTCACAATATCATTATAAACCAATATGAGATCCGCACAAAAGTGTCGCTAAATTGCAACTGATTGACCGGAACGCTTGCATTAAACTCATTACCTGACTTCTGAACTCTATGACTCATCAGTTAAGCATTTGAAAAACAACTTTTTCTCGGAATTTGGAGTTTGGGGGTGTTGTTTGTGTTATGCAATTAAGATTTCCTGGAAATGAAAACTTGAATTTTGTCCACCTAGCATGTTCTAGGCGAAATACTGTGCGTAGGTAGCAGGAGCAGTGGTGGATTACGAGTTTTTTCCCTTTTGAAATGATGAAACAATCAGCCTATATTGTTCCCTCTGTTGGGGCACAGGCCTCCTCTCTGTGAGAGGGAGTGGGTCACAATCCACCACGCGAACCTATCGCGGTTTGGCGGATGTCGCATGTCTTTTAATGTTAGGTTCTAGGTCATGCCAGTTTCCTCACGATGTTTTGTTTCACCGCTTTGTGTAAATTATTTCATCACCACTGCTCTCAAAAGCAGTGGTGATGAAATAATTTACACAAAGTAAAGCGCCTGTCTGGGTTCGAACCTACGACCTACAACTCGTAAGTCGCGGCCGTTACCACTGGGCCACCACTGCTCTCCCAGCCTTCCGGTTGTTACAACCTTATTACGGAAGACACGAAGCTTCCGTCAAGCCATCTTGTTGAGGATGACATGTAGTGGTCATGTTTAGTATAGCGCGGGTAGGTAGTAAAGACTTTATGATTTTCATCTAGGAAATAACAGGCTTTCGTTCACTATGAGGCTGTAAGAATCCAAAATTACCCGTTTCTTTCTCGGGGAATGTTTTCAAAAAGGCTGAATTATTTTCCAATATTGCGACAAATCGTTCATGGTGCCAAGCTGTAATTCCCTCACATTGCAGTGCAGAAATTCAAGTTTTCTGTAAAAATAAATACAGTATGTTTCAATGAGCTTTTACATTCACCAAGCCGACCTGACAGTATCGAGAAAGTAGACAAGAACGAACATAACTTAGCTTTCTGCTTGCCACATAAAATATTAGCATTCAAACATGAACATAACGACTGCCTTAGTAATAGAGGTGTTGTAGAAATATATCCAGCTGTCAATACCCTAATGGGTCTAAAACTTTTTATTACTTGAGGAAAAGTTGAGTGTCGGTTTAGTTGACGTTTTTGCAGCTAACACCGTGAATGTGATACTGCAAACTAAACGCATAGTTACAGAAAAGACATAGTTCTTATTTATGGTATCTAGAATTTGCTTTGAGCATGATACCAATTTTTAAGAAGTAATTTATGTACCGATTTTTTTTTTTTTAAATCATTTTATAAGTATGAAATAGAGCTTTACTTTATGTTTTATAAAATTATCCAAATGTGTTAATATTTTTAACATACATATGAATGTGTTTACGTCGAATTTAGACGGTCAACCTACATAGTTGTAGGTGGTTTTCCAAGAATTATTTATGTTTTGCGCGAATTCAGAGTTGGTGGGTATGGTATACAGATATCGACTGACTGGCTCACAGTCTTGCGTGCATAACCAGTTAACACTGGAACATATCTTTGTATCTGTTATAATCTTCAGAACAAGGAGGCCTTTGCCCTGTAGTCGGATACTGAACAATGTACAAAGAACATAATAACAAAGTTGTGCATGCCTGCTTCTGAGTAGACCTATTAATAAAAGGGTAGTAGGTTAACATTTTGGTTGCATTTTCAGAGTTATTTTTTTTATGGTCTAAATAAAATCTGTTAGTCTCAATAAATCGCATTTATTCCCTTGCTGCGAAACAAATCGTCTAGTTTTTGCTACAAAATACTAAGTCTCACTTTCATCACTCTGCTAGAAACTGCGTGTTAAGATAAAGTAGGTAGATACATAAATTAGGTGAACATTGATAAGCAAATGTGATTAAATTTAATTAATAACTTTCGTTTCCGCACAGATTGCACTGCGCATTTGCGATAGACAAGGGATTTCCTCTTCAGGCTAACTTTTTTTTTTCAATGGCATCTCGCAGGTCAACCTATGAGGTTGTCGTCTGCTTAAGCGGACTTGTCTGTGGTTGCCCTTATAAATTAAGGCATTAAAACCAGGACTTAAACTTACGTACTAACTTACGTACCTAAAAACTAAGCGACTACACGCTAAGGGCAGCCCCTGTGGGGCACAGGGGGTGCACAGGGCGTCGCTGGAAGAGGGCAGCAAGGGACTAGCTGGATCAGGATTTATTTGATTTTGGGACGAATTTAAAGCTACAGGCTCAGCGGCGCGGGCTGGCTCGAGCAAGGGTCGGGAGGGGCGTGGATTTGGGCGTCGCGGCGGGCCTCGGCGGCGAGGGCGATAGGACGGCTCTTCAGGCTAACAGTGCAATTATTTCTTAAATAACTGTTGCCCTCGACTTCGTCTGCGATACAGGATGAAAAGTATGCTTTGTCCTTATCCAGATCGTGGTCTATCTGTGTGCCAGATTTCATCCAAAACCGCTAAGTCGTTTTAGCGTAAAAGAGTAACAAACAAACAAACTAACTTTCGCATTTATTATATTATAAAGTTAGGATTAGGAATTTGTGTGTGTATAATAAGTTGCTTTACCCAAGATGTGCTACTTAGCTCCTTGACATGTCGTAGCTCAAATCCAAATGATATAGATCTTGACTTGAATGTGACTGTGGGCACAGATAGTTATACCGACTCGGATCGTATTGTATACCGTGACGTTGCACCAACTTAATAAAGAGTAAGTTAGTATACATAATTACCACGCCTGCTCAAGACGGGTTGGCAATTTCAGACTTATATCCGTACTGTATCTAATATATAAAATTCTCGTGTCACAGTTTTCGTTGCCATACTCCTCCGAAACGGCTTGACCGATTTTGATGAAATTTTGTGTGCATATCGGGTAGGTCTGAGAATCGGCCAACATCTATTTTTCAAAAAAAAAAAAGAAGCAAAACAACGTTTGCGGGTTCAGCTAGTATACTTATAGAATACTTTAAAGGAGATGTTTCAAAGTTGGCCAGGTCTATGTACAATACCTCCAAAAAAAAGAGAAACATCCATAAAATTGGGGAAAAATACAGATAATTCATTTAAATGTATACTATTGTGGTAGTTAATTTAAATTTATCAATTAGTTTTATCGACTTTCAACATGGCGTCATGGCGGATTTAATTGTTTGTCTGTGCTCTAAAACATTGACAGTCCATCATATATCGACCATAGAACGTAGAGAGAGAACTGATAGCTGTCATAACAGTGCCACTTCAGTCACATTAAAAAATATATTTTAAAACTTTAAAATTCATTTATTTCAGGTCCTTGACCCATATAAGATATTTATTTTTAAGGGATTTTTGTACACATTTGCGACGATGTCAATCCCATCGTGCTTTTTACAAGTAACAAGTTACTTCTAAACTTAAAAAATGAATCTTGGTCACACAAAACTTAACTTAACTAATCTAATTTATTATCTATTAAAAAAGTATATAATACTTTTGCTGATTCAGACGTAGGCTTCGACAAAATACCATGAAATATTCCAACATCCATTACCGACAATTTCAACGAGTTCAGTAGTGCGTTTCTTTTGTTACTATATCGGACACATTCCACCAACACATGCTGTACATCCTCTATTTTTCCACACGCCTCACCCTTATAAGATATACAATTAAATTTTGTCAATTTTACAACGTTAAAATTAGATGACGGTGAATTCACGATAAAAGTTAATGAAATGACGTAAATATATTACAGATAAACAATAGATAAATGTTAGACGTTTGACATTCGTCGTGTCAACCGTCATTTAATCTATCATGATGCCGCTATGATGGGTTTTTGTTGTGTGTTGCAATTTCAAGCGTAATTTATAGTGTGTAAAACACAAGAAAAACGCAAACAAAGCCATTATAAAAGTAATTTGACAGCTTAGAACTGTTTTATATGTGTTTCCCTATTTTTAAGTATAGTGTACAAGAGACCTGGCCCAGGTTCCATACATTTTGGAACATCTCCTTTGAAAGTAACTTTGTTTGTATGTTACTTTTCACGCCTAAACCACTAAACGGATTTGATTAGATAACCTCCTGGGTAAGGAGACTAGTTTTTGTCCGGTAGCACGTTCCCGCGGGTTAATGTCCAACATCAACGCGGGCGAAGACGCAGGCAGAAGCTAGTTAACAATAAGTCCAGGTTTCCTCACGATGTTTTTCTTCACCGATGTCAGTAGTGCATAAGAATAACTCAGAAAGCACATGGATTGAGTAGGTACACGATGATCACCTGTCGCCTACCTACATGGCCCGTTTCGGTGCGGCCAGCGCTTAAGTGATCGCAGCCGGCGGCCGGTTACCGGTCAACAACCGCGCGGGGGTCGACGCACCTACGGAGCCTTGCGTGGCCTTCTGGTTGACGCCACCCTCATGTCCCTCAACCTCCTAGCTTTAGCACCTTTAGAACCTTTTTTTAATGATGAGATTTTACGCGTTCCTGTTACTATGTAGCGAACTTAAGTGTACCGAGTTGTAAAGTGGTGGGTTTGGTGAGCTTTAATAAGTCTTGAGCCCGTTTTCACTAACACTACACGAGACCTAATGTAATGCCTACTAAAAGCGCAGTGTTGGAGTTTCAACTCTCGGTTCTTAGTGGGACGTTGAAAATCAAAGAGTTTTATAGTATTGGTAACGAAGTTTACTTTTAGATTTTCTGCTTCCCGTTGTTCCGTACAGTCAAAACATTAAATACGTGCCATATAAAATATTGTCAAATACCGCTAGGACTACCATTAACAATAAATGGTAGTCCTAGCGGTATTTGACAATATTTTTATTTCAAACTTGACTATTCTATGCGAAGTCATAAAACTGATATATTTGTCTGATACGGCTTGGTCATGTTTCTTAGCTCTAAGATGTGTAAGATGTATTGACAAAATCTAGGCCGAGTATACTATTCAGCACGAGGTCTGTGAGTGATATTCCAGACAGTAGATATCCAGACTTCTGCAGGGTGGCCCAAAATAACGTTATCAGGAGATTATACGAATTATTGTATCAATTAAATTCGTTATAATTATATTAAGGTTATAAATGACAAAAACACACTTAATAACCTGCTTTAGTGCGGATACATGGAGACAAACTATTATGAGCAGTTTTTAGTATCTTCCTGCTGACTTTATAAAGACAGTTCATTGTTAAGCTTTTCGTTACTGCAAACTTATTTTTACTATGTCATTTTAGGAACAAATGCATTTGTATTTGTTTCTTAAAAATCATATTTTTGTCGCCATCTGTAAGCCACCAGCCTTGTCGATAGCATCATCAATCTGCATAAACATGAAACAAAAAATATTAAAAGCAGGTAAAATATTCAAATGCAAAACAAATATTGGCACTATCTAATATAATTGCTTACACTTTTTTTGTCACCATTTGAACATCCATTATATCTGTATGAGCTGCGCGAACGCAACTACATAATACGTCTTATGACTCTCTACATATCAATGAGCCTAAAGGTGAAGGATCATAGTTTCATTAGTAGGTACCTACGTTCGGTACAAACTCACTACTCAGAATTTTAAAAGATAAAGCGTTGTTGTTATTGTTGCTCCATATAATAATATTATAATTTTCCCGCTTGCTGTTCATTGCTCTCTGTAGCCCAAAGTCCAGGTTTCGAAGATTCTTCTAAGATTTCTGGTGCAAACTTGTGCTTTCCTAATTTATTTTTACAATTAATGTTGAACTCCTTCTTTCTTTTCGACATCTATGTTTGTACTGTTTGGGGCAGTAAGTTGTGGCTTCGTTTATTGCGGAGTCAGAGGCTTTTTTCAGTTGTTATGTCGACCTTACTTACTTAGCTCTCTCTGGTTTTTTATTTTCCATCTACGTCTTGTAAGTACCTACCTACAGTCAACCGCACGCCAGACAGGTGTAGCAAAACCTATATAAGCTCGTCTTGTTTTTGAAACGCTAGATCAGCTAAAAGTCAATGTGTTATCACTTATGTGGGGGTCGACTGTACATGATTTGGCCCCTCAATGAATTTATGACACCATTTTCTTTTGCGTCGAATCCCCCGCTGTAGATAAAGTCGCATCGGCAAAAAATTGGCGATGATGGCTCTAATTGAACTATGTATATTGGGCTCCCAATCGGTTTCAGCGGCATCATCTGCGGACCAGAACGATTTCAATGAATATTCATAAATGGACTCCAGCATAATAGGACTTGGACCTGTGACGCTTTCGACGGTAATTAATGGAAATATGAAAGTCTGATTATCTTTATCTGACCTAGGAACTTTAAAATACGTCAATGAATCGCATCGGGTGATACGTAATAACCTTGCAGAAACGTGGCACGTGGATGAGTGTAAGTAAGAGTGAAGTGTAAGGGAGTTCGAAGCGCAAATTGTTACGACGAAATTAGCACACGATCCTGGACGACACAGCGCAAAAAAATCTGCTGGTCCACACATTTTGACCAGTCCAACTGAACTTACCACAGTCATGTAATGAGAGAATATAAATAATACGCCTAGTAATAAATAAAAACATAAAACAAGGCTTGACAGACAAACAGATGGACGAACGGACAACGAAGAGATCCTGTACCGTTAAAGGATCACTTCGCTGTCGGTCCGTTTTTTTCCTATTGACTTGAGGTACGGAATTACATTAGATTTCCTATTGATTAGTCTTCAATGCTGACGATTTTTCTAGGATGGGCAAAGAAGTTTCTAGGTTAAGCATTTCGGTATTGCACTTTTGTATCAAATAGCAGATTATTTTTAAAAACCTATTTATTTATAGGCTGGGACTGTAACTCAAGGTTATAGTTAGCTCGTTGATGTCCGTTACACAATGTAGGCATAACTGTAATCATCAATAATAATTCGTCTGCAATAAACAGCCATTTTTCTATCGAGTCCAGCATGCTCCACTCTTTATTAGTTTATTCCGTAGTGACCTTCTGATGTCAGTCAGTCGTTCGTGGCACGTTCGGGGCTAACTGCACTGGACACCCAGTGTAGTTAGGCCTGTTGATAAATGATGATAAATTATATTTATTTCTGTAAATTTGTTTTAGAAAAAACACTTTAACGCGTCCAAAATAACTTTAAACTTAAGCTCAACTTTTACTCAATACAGTATAAGCTTTCTGGCATAGTTTCCGCTTTATAAAAGATTAGAACTTATTGAAGCTTAGTTCTTGAATGTGGCTATGAAGTTTGTAATAAAAACGTATACATTGGCATCTAAACGACCCACCTATTTTCTTGAGTCTGGTTGTAGGAACAACAAATTTGTGTTTGTTCCTAGTAATTAACATTATGGATATCACTGTATTTTTAAACAAATAATATTTTATGTGCGTACACAAGATTTTGATAAACATACTGAGAAGGCACAGTCATTATATTAATCTTTTGAAATTTGTCTCTGAGGGAGTGTCTGGGTCTTAATTTATAAATTGTCTAAATATTGGCGGCATTTCCCCAAAACAGAATACCGTGCGACATTACATTATGAATACCTCTAACTAAATTATACTAATCGGGCTGCCTCTAAATCAGTTAAGCTACGAATTTTTCTAACGGCGTATGCTGCAGAGCTAAGCTTTTTTGTCAATTTATCTTTATGGAGCCCATTGAAGCACGGCATCCAAAGTTATGCCTAAAAATACCGTGGTATTTTCAGGTTTCAATTCTTCACCTTTAATAATGACATTAGTTTCTACTTGTCTAACATGAGGTATCCTAAACTTAATACATTTCGTTATTTTCTCATTAAGAAGTAGGTTTTTGACATTAAACCAGGTAACTACTTTTTTGAGGGCGCTATTTACTCTGTCAGTAACTAGCGGCTGAAGTTTGAGTTTAAATAAATGTGACGTTTCGTCTGCGAAAAACACTACATCATCTTCATCCTCTAAGAGGCAAGGCAAGTCATTTATATAAAAATAAAAAGGGCCACGAATTGAGCTTTGAGGGACCTCCATTCTCAGATCGGGTGATCTCTTTCCGTCAACATCAACTCTTTGAATCGTATCACATACAAGATGTAAGAAGAACCAGAGAGGCGTTACGGATTCCGTAGTGGTGCAGTTTCCTATTTAAAGTTCAGGCCCGCGCGGGCCCGTGCTGGCCCGGTTTGCCAATTTACCGTCAAGCCCGTACGGCCCACCCCGCTTCGCGCGGTTTTTATCTTTAATAGTAAAAGAAATAATGATTATAATGGTCTTTGGTTTATGTCAGGGTCGAGCCAGATAGATAATCCGTTCAAATCATTCGTTCGAAACCAACTTGTTTGACATTTTAAAAATATTTGAAAACGCGTAGTTCGTGGTTGTGTCGTGTCAGTGACAGCGTGTTCGTTTTTTAGCGAAATTAAGTGTTTTTGTGTTTAAATTGCCTGTGACTGGATGAATATTTACTTTTGAATAGTTATTTCATTGTTGTGGGTAGTTAGTTGTGCGAAAAAACATAAAACAAAGTTTTTGTGATTGCGGCCGCGATATTCCTCGAAATCGCGAAATCCCGCGCGGCATAAGGGACCTGAGGGCACATTTCGTTCCCCGGAGTTTTGGTCCTCAAAGGTTAATGAAGAACACAATCGAATTTATACGACAAATCGCAACAGATGCCCAAAGCATCGCATTTGTCATCCCATGCATTATAAACATGTCCTAAAAGTTCAACTCAGATGGGATCAGTAGTCAAACGACCCCTTGTGAAATATAAATGTTTGTTATGCAGTAAATTATGTTTATTAAAATAACAGCTAAATTACGTGCTACAATATTTATAAACGACTTAATAACAGAAATAGAATATTAACTTATATCTGCGTATTTTTTAACATATATAGCGTGAAAGGTTTTATTTGTATATCTTTACGGGTGACATATTGGAACTGCAATTCAGAATCTAAACTGGAACTATAAGTAAAGACACTGCAGCACGCGTAGCGTGGCCACCATAGAAACGAGGTTTTTCGCAGGGAGATTAGACAAAATTACAGCTGAATAAAAGAAATCTGTCAATGTGTTTATTTTTTTTGTTATTTTGTCCATTATTCCGTCGACAAAAGTTGTTCATGCTACGAGTGCAGCAGTGGGTCGGAAGAGTTTAGAGATTCTAAACTCAAAACTCAAAGCATTTATTTCAAATAAACCAATTACAGGCACTTTTAAATCGTCAAGGGGTCGGTCAGTCAGAAAGATGAAGCTAGTTGCCCAATACAAAGCGTAGTAGTAAAATTAGTTACATCAGTCATGTAACCATGTAGTCATGTTGAAATTACACATGTGAGAACGATGTAGAAAGACGTGCACGTTAAAGTCGTCCGTAATGAAAAACATACAAAACAAAAAAACTACTCAGAAATTAAAATAAAATTAATACTCTCAGCCGCCAGGGCACATTCAAGTCATTGAAAGTCGTAACTAGTAAATGGTAGCTTTATAGTAGGTAGGTAGGTTTACTAGTCGATGCGGGAATCTCTGCAAATAAGTTTTCAAAGGCCGCGGCGATCGGTTGCATATTCTCGTTTCGCTATTAATGATACTACATGTAATTTTATTTACATAATACATACAATCTATTTTTTTACTCAAATAACTGGACATGGCCTTAATACAAACTCTTTTAAATAATTTAAAATAATTCGAAGCATATAAATTAAATTCATCAGTGTTTATACACGTCCGCTCATCAGACACCACGTTTCTAATGCGTGAAAGATAACGGTGCATGTATTAATTGTATAAGCATTAAACATAAGTCTCGCGATTGTAATTCAACGGTAAAATGCCGCAACTGTCATCAAAAACTTCATAATCTTTGTTGCATTTCAATAGGGTTCCGAATCAAACCGCCTCACATCACAATCTCATAACAGTGGGTCGGCGCCGCCGGTGTCCTGATCCGAACCTGTGACACTGAGCGAGTGCGCCAGTGCAGTGCGCAGCCGTCGTTGTTGCTGTCCACACCGCTAGTCAGTGCTCTCGTACCGGCGCCAGCGCCTACTGCGAGCGAGCCGAGAGTGTCGTTCTTGCACACATCCATTGCTGCGCCATTGCAGTATACCTAGTGCTAATTACGGCGACCGCGCCGCGCGACGTACAATGAAATGCGTCCCACAATGAAATTGCTGTCAACCGCTCAAGTTGTTTTCTGCGATCGAAAAGGACAGAAGAATATTGTAAAATGCATTTTAGATTCTGGATCGCAGATAAATTTTATAAATACAGAATACTATACCGGTTATGTTTACATTATAATAAAAATATGCAAATGATGGTTCGAGGTTTTGTTGGTTCAGCAAAGCCAATCAAAGGTTCAACTGACTTATTTATGATGACTTAAAAAAAATATTTTCTCGCATTGATAAAAACGTTTCTTTCAACGTATCGGGTTTTGTTGTAAATCGCATCACAGATGACCTGCCCACAGTTCCCGTGGACGAGGCTGCCTTTACCCACATAGTATCATTGCCGCTTGCGGACAGTACGTTCGCCACTCCCACCGCTGTTGATGTTCTGCTAGGGGCATCTATTTTTCGGCACCTGTTGGTGCCTGATACGGTACATAGCAGCATGAATGGAATAACGCCCGCCACACAAACAGTGTTAGGGTATATTATGATGGGTTCCGCGCCCGCATTGCTTTCCTATAAGGCTACTGCCGCATGTTGGGCTGTCGTCGAGCGTTTTTGGGAACTCGAGGATTTTTCAGGTTAAACTCCGACCAGCCAGGATGACATTGAATGTGAAATTCATTTCCGCACTACTACTAGGCGTGATTCTGGTGTTAGGTACACTTGTTGCGATTCCATTTCGCGACGTTTTGTATAAATCGGGAGTTTTTTTCTCCACAGCGAGTCGCCGTTTTTTTTGCTTAGAAAAGAAGTTGGAGTCATCAAGTTTTCTACGCACTGCTTATGACGATATCATTCGTGAATACATTGAGAAGGGTTATGGAACAGAAGTGAGGCCTATTGACAGCAATAATATAATATCCACCGCCGCTTCCTACTTCGTCCCACATCACTGTGTTCAGCGTCTAGATAAGTTATCCACAAAAGTCCGCATGGTTTTAGGCGCTAGTTTAAAACTAGCCCAGGTTTGCCCTTGAATGATATTCTTCATTCAAGCCCTAATATACAAGGTGATTTGAATAACATTATTTAAAACTTTCGGTTATTCAAAATCGCCGTTTCAGCAGATCGTAGATTTTTTCTTCAATATACCTACATAAAATAAAATCTAAATCAAATCAAAAACTGCAGCTGCCATAGCATCCGCTTCCACGTACCTACATGGACGACGTATGCTACAGCATTATGTCAAGTGATTCAGCGCAAGAAGACGAGAACGTCGCTATCAATTCATGCATCGAGCTTATACAATTATTTAAATGCGGTCGGTTCGATCTCATGAAGCGGACAAGTAACTCGTACCCAAGCAACCGTGTCCGGTGAGTACCTGTGTCAGGCGGAAGGTGAGGACGCCGTGGCACCTCTCCAACCACTCCTCAAATAGGGGACTTATCGCCGCTATTGTGTAACTCGTACGCTGTCCTTTGCGCTATTCCCGCCTCGCAACGATCATCGTCTGATCTCGAAATTGGTAAAGATGTTACTGACAAAGTTCTAGGTACACATTGGGACAAATCGGATGACTTTTCAAATTCAAGGTCGCAAAGCCAGACTCAAGCTGTACAAAGCAATGTAAGCTGTGTAAAACAAAAACTCATATTACGATTATAATAATGCGTAACGTATATGTTGTTTAAATTGCTTTTTAACAATTATAAACTGCACATAACCTGTAATCAATGTCATTATTAATATATCATATCAATGTTTTAAGATTTTAACAGAAACCGCAAGTTCTACAGTCATTGGGACAAATTAATGTTTAAAGTCGGCAGAATGTTACCGCCATAAACAGCGCTAATATTCAAATATAAATACTTACATAGAAGCATACATATAAGTATATAAGTAGTAGTTACGTTTCTCATCAGTACCTTCCTTTCCATTAATTCCTGCAGCGTCTGCCATAAGTCAAAGTGAGACAGCAATTCAAGGCTAGAAGAAAATTGAATTGCCATTTAAAAAAAGAATCAATGTTCGTCTAATCCGTTGTCGCGAAAGCATCTCTTCAGAGCTTTTACCGCTAATATATCTGGATTACGTGATAAATCCGGGTTTTCGGGTCTATATAACAAAGTAGACCTACCTACATATCAAGTTTCACTGTTTTGAAGTGCTGTGAAAGAAATAGGAACCGTTTATCTGTGAAACCACGCTGGCTTGCCGCGTGGCTAACCTACACATCAAGGACATGCAACGCCCTAGCAGCTGGAAGGCGACTTCAGGCTTCTAGAAAGGAAAGGCGCTGTATCCTGAGTCCTTCTCTTAATCCTGTTTCTCCATACCAAAAAAGCCTCCTTTAAAATCAATGTATGCTGCCACATAAAGTTTCTTACAGTCCACAAAACCGCCGATTCGCTTAACAAGGCTTTGAATCACCGCTCCTTTTAGAAGCCTGGAAAGAGCTGCTCAGGCAGTTCTATCCCTCACCCCTCATGTAAGCGTTTAAAGGTTTTCCTTAAGCTTGCTGCGCTAACACTAACTATACAATGTATAACTTGTTTTAATTAATTAAATGTTATTATCTGCGCATAACGTAGTGCATGCTGTGATTTTCTTTAAGTAATGAGGCGCTCATACTTAATTTGCAATTTACAAATTGTATGTTGTATGCAATTTACAAATTGTATGCTGTTGGTACTCATTGATGAAAAGCCCAATAATAATAAATAAATAAGCGATATACCTGTTAAATCATCGGAAGATAATTACCAGGCAAGATTTGCCGGCTCTAAAGCTATTTAGCTAATTGAATTATTCGGCCGTGAGAATTGGCCAGTATTTATTTAAGAAATTTGAGCATGTCCTGACTGTTAGAACATGGAATAGTTACAACTCTACTAATACTGGTCGGGAGTTTGATACGGGCTTAAAATAATATTCTTTCCATAACTTAGGCATTTGAACGATGGAAAAACCTACCAAAATTAGGTTTTTATTTGACCAAATGATCACTATTAAATATTCACTTGTAGGTTCTGGAAAATTATGATACATCCTGGAGCATTGAAATATTTGCCAGTCACTAAGTTGAGTAGCAGGGCTGGTTACCCAGGATATGTGCTCAACCGCATATTTTACTATTACTTTTATTGGGTATCGGCTGTGTGAAAGTTGATATGGAGAGAAAGGGGGTCACTTTCTATCTACTATAGCCGATACTCTACTACGATTTACTTCCGAGATGGCTACTAATAGAGAAGAATAACAGAAAAAGAGATTTTGTCCCAAATAAACTGGGATCAAGCAGGAGAATGAGGAGAGCAGCGGTGACCCAGTGGTATCAGCCCAGACTTACTAGACTTTGAACCCAGGCAGGCAATTTACTAAGTGTATTTAATTTCATCACCGCTGCTCCCAAAAAACGGCGAAGGAAAACATCGTGAGAAAACCGTCATGTCTTAGAACCAAAAGATGGGAGGCATGTCACATCCACCAACACACACTTGGTGAATTATGGCCCGCGTGGTGGATTATGGCCTACTCTCTCTCTCTCTCTCTCTCTCTCTCTCTCTCTCATGAGAAGAAGCCTGTGTCCCAACAGTATGAACATTATAGGCTGGTTCAGGATGATGTGATGACTTGTGTGATGATGTTCATGACTTGTGTTTTGGGCGTCATGTAAGAACGGACGGCAGAATGGAAGGAAAAAGAGAATTGCTCCGACCCCAAGTAACAGGGACCAGGACTGGAATATGATGATGAAATAGGAACAGTCTGATTCAGAGCTTTGCTACTGTGTACCTTTATTTTCTTCTCCCACCTATGTTGTCCCACTGCTGGGCAAAAGGGCCTACCTTAAAATATTATGATTCTGTTTTTGAATTGAAGATAGTTACAATTGATGTTTCATTGAAGCGTTGATTTGATGAAGTGAGCAGCGTTGCAGGCAAAAGCTATCTTAAAAAACAAATCTGCTATTAGATGAGTCACTCTTTGTCCGTAACCTACGCTCAAACTTATCATTATTTATCAACAACAGCGCCCTGTGAAGTGTAGATCACGACCACCAATTACGCTAAATTGTTTTCCACAAAAAATACCATTGATTTGTTGATTGCAATCATGGAACCTACGAATTTCAGATTTGTAATAAAGTATTGACTAGCAAAAAGTGGTAATTTTAAAGCTAAACCAGTTGGATTTGTTATTTTTTTAACATTCGGTCAGACGTTACACTCAACGTTTTGTAGTCTAGCAAGATTTCTATTATAATGCCGGATTAAACCAGCGCTAAGCAAATTCTACTAAGCCCCTTTGGCTGTATTTCGTTTGTTTTAGTTCTAAAATAAAATTTTATAAAATAGTTTTCTCGATATTTCTACTACTATAGTACACCTACATTTCGCCATATTTGTTTGAGTCTAATGTAATAGGGGGCGAGCCTATTGCCATCAACCGGACACAAATCCAGAAATCCAGACTCCGGGCAGCTACTTAGAAATTCCAGATGCAAAAATCCAATAACACATTGCCCGACCCGGGAATCGAACCCAGGACCTCATGCTCAGCTCAGCAGTAGCAATTGAAACTACTAGACTCATCATGAGGCAGCCAATAACTGTTGTTGCAGCTGTTCGACTTCCCTGCAATAACAACCGAAGGCAATAGCAATGCCAACCTAGTGGAAAAAGTTGGAGTCTTTCATTGGTAACTTTTATCATGTTGGCCTTCCTTGTTATCCACAAAAGCTTAGTTCTCAGTTTAGAGAAGTTGGGCGGTAACCAATGGTTAAAATTGGTTCACGGTCAGACATTTATTAAAACCTGACGCACATCCTGTTTATCATATCCACTATTGCAGTTAATTTCCTTATCTCAGCAGAACACAATGTGCTATTGATATCTCAGTGCATGCACATGTAAATATGTCCGTATCTTGCTGCTATTCTTCATTAATTCCAAGAATAACCATATTTTAATATTCATACGATTATTTGCAGCAATAATTTAGTTTAATTATTATAATCGCCGAAGTACAGCAAAGCCGTAAATGAGGGGTTATCATGAGGAGTCTAGACAATTAATTATACATTAAACGGTAAAGATTTTAATATTCAGATGTTCTGAGAAGAGTCAATAAACCTTTAAACCTAGGGCACGGTAATAGTAGTTTTGGATCGTATTCAGTAGCCAAGAGAGGCGGGGGTAGACTAAGATAGGGAATGGGTAGACCTAGTTACATGAGTCCAATAAACTAGGAAGTAAAGCTAGCAAAGAAGGCAAGAAGGAGAATTCAAGACATAGAGCTGGCTGGTGCTGCACTAAACTAACGCAGTTCTTGCTCCCATAATATTTATAAACTCTTTGAGTTCTTGGGTAGAAGAAAGAGTTTGAGTTAACTAGTGGCGGCACCTACACCGCCACATGCGTACTACGCATCACACTGATGTCACGTAAAACCCTGCATCGCGCAAGCAGCATTTAGCGCGCTAGTATCATATATATATATATATAATTAATGAATGCGTTACATTTTAGACTCTCATAACTTGAACTTTAGTGAATAATTTAGAAATTCACTTTAGATAGCTTAATATATTTGAATTTCCCTACTTCTGGCAGAATATTGTAAATGTAAGGGATTGGCACTAAGAGTTAATTTAAACATCACGATCATGAATTAAAACTATTCCACAAATCAATAGCAAAATCTTACCTACAATTTTGTTAATAATACCTACTAATAATTTATGTGAAATCACGATCGATGCATAAATACAACAACTACATAATATTAAAGACAACTACATAATATTAAAAAAACAGCACATCACAATGTAGGAATAATCAATAAAAAATATTGTTTCTGCGAACTTACATCCTGATCCTAATAAGTGTATTATTTCGATGGTCGGAATCATGGCCAGCTTTTGAAATTTTATTGCTATCAAATAGAACCGTTGTTAGCTTAATGTCCACAAACGTTTAGTCCGTTTTGCGGATTTTGCGTCCACTAATACTTACCGTGAGCAGTGAGCATGACCTGAACTATCATAAATAAATTAAAATAAACTTTTATTGTTCGCTATACAATGTTCTTCAAAGGTTTTTTTACACTTTACCTACCCTAATATATTTTGGACTGCCTCGTCTGGTGGTTGCAAGAGCTACTACAGAGCATGAGGTCCTGGATTCGATTCCCAGGTCGGGCAAAGTGTTATTGGGTTTTTCTATATGGAATTTCTAAGTAGCAGCCCGTAGTCTGGATTTGTGCACGGTTGATGGCAACAGGCTCGCCCCCTATAACATGGGACTTAAGCATAACTGGCGAAATGTGGGTGAACTATAGGTATACCTTTGCCTCATGATCAATTTCATATCAATCGTCAAACTTTGAAGATTTTTTACACCGAATAATTTTTCAGAATAATTAATTTGAAAATTCTTAGGTGAAACATATTTAGCGAACTGCTCCATTGGTCTCGTGGTTGCAAGCGCGACTGCTGAGCGTGGGTTCCTCGGATAAATTCCCAGGTCAGGCAAAGTGTTATTGGGTTCTCTATCCGGTGAGAGTGAGGAAAGAGAGTATTTAAGTGAGAGTGCTCCTTTGTCTGCGCACACACTTGTGCACTATTAATGTCTCCTGCGCCGAAGTCTGAAGAAGAACTGGCAGCCATGACTGAAATACAGTCTGGAGGACTATATGTTGTTTGAAGAAAGTAATTTGGTTTAAATACCTAACTTGAGTGTTAAGGAATACGAGCGAGAAAAAGAACGTCTTTGGCTAGGTAGGCCTCTGCCTAATGCTTCGGAGAATATCGAAGTGATGGTATTTTATGTTGAAAGTTATTAGTTAAGTTGCTCCTTATGTTTTGAGTTGAGCTGCACGATTAATGATAAATGCGTGCACTGACTGGACAGGCCCACTCAAATCTGTATGGTTCTTTCCTCAAAATACCATTTCAGACACCTACCTACATGGTCCTCATATGATCTGTAAAATAAACACTGACATAAATATTTACTTACCTAGTATTATTTTATTATTATTATTGTGAATGTTAAGACTATGTGGGTCATTGTTTTTTACTTTTGTTTTCTTTATTTTATTATCTCAGTTAGTTTTACTCGTAATCTTGGTCTGGCGGTTTGAGTAATTATGCGGCCTACCCAATGTACTTTCTTTGGTATTGTTCGTCGAATCGTTGAGCTCCTTATGTTGTGAGTTGAGCTGTACGATTACTGACAAATGCGTGCACTGACTGGACAGGTCCACTCAATCTGTGTGGTTCCTTCCTCAAAAGACCATTTCAGACATCAATCCAAGACATGGTCTTTACATGATCGGACCAAGATTATGTCTGGACTTTAAAAGAGACTGTTACCTCTGAGTTTCTTTCGGCCTTTCTTCTCAGAGTAGTCAGATAGGAAACGCCGACCTCATCTAGTTTAAAAAAAAATGTATGACGTGTAAAAGTGATTGTACAAACCTACTTACAGAAATAAAATCATATATCATTGTGCTAAAAATACATTACAGTTTCTTATTAAATAAAGTTATAGTACTGTCAAATATTTTCAACTTAAACTACCAAGTTACTGACAGAAATAAAATCATTTATCATTTATCATTGTTGTGGAAAGTTCCTTCTAAAAAACTTGTATCTATAAATAAAACAGCAAGGAGCCACCGTGCTCTGCAGTTCTAGACAATCAGTAAATAAGAAAAGTAAGTGAATTACCTACCTAAACATGCCAGTTTTGGGAATAGTTAAGTTTCTTATATTTTTTCTTAGGTAGATGTACCTACCTAATTACAAGTTATAGGTAGGTTTTTTTGCATCTAGTATTCTGGGGTTATGTACATTCATACATTAAAATGAAACAAACCCCTACAAGTTTCTCAAAAGCAACAAAGTACCGAACAGCACACTTAAGTTAATTATAACAAAAATATTGCAGGCGCTTTAAAAATTATCGGCACGTCCGCGTTGGTTTTTTATAATGGTGTTTTAGTTTACTTTTAAATCTATGATACATTTCAATCTATAAATTCAAAACCAAAATATACTTCATAAGTTAACATTACATGACTGCCTCGTTGGTCTAGTGGTCGCAAGAGGCAAAGTGTTATTAGGTTTTTCCATCTGGAATTACTCAGTAGCAGCCCGGAGTCTGGATTTGTGCCTGGTTGATGGCAATAGGCTCGCCCCTATAACATGGGACTTAAGCATAATTGGCGAAATGTGGGTGTACTAATGTGGTACACCTCTGCCCAGTGGCGTATTTTAAGATCCAGCGCCCTGGGCCTGTAAGGTTTTCCGCCCCATAAAATAAAAGAAAAAAAAACAGCAGTGTGTTGACGTCGGCTGGGAATGATGTTAGCTAACAAATTCTTCAATGACTCTGTCATAGTAAACGGATTTGATCAAGTCAGCTTCTACATGGTGACAGGGAAATTCGTCCTATTCCTTGAAAGGCTCGGGAGTATGCACGGCTCCTTGTCGTTTCGGGTGATGCAGGTGCTTTCGGGGCATGGGTGCTTCGGAAAGTATCTGTGTCGCATAAACAGGGAGCCGGACACCCGGTGTCACGACTGCGTCGACTGCCGGGAGGACACGGCGTGGCATACGCTGGCAGAGTGTGCCGCTTGGGAGGAGCCGCGCCGTGCCCTCATCTCAGAAGTAGGCAGTGACTTGCGCTGCCGGCCGTGGTGAGTGCGATGGTCGGCAGCGTCGAGTTCTGGGACGCGGTGGTTTCCTTCTGCGAAACAGTGATCTCGCAGAAGGAGACTGCGGAAAAGGAGAGAGAGATCTCGTCCACTCTCCCGATCCGCAGCAGGCGCACCGGGCGTAGGCGGAGGGCGGACAACGCCCTCTTTCAGCCCCCAAAAATGGGTCCAGGGACGGCGGACTCCGGGACGTCCGCCGCCCCCAATACATCAGGACCCGAGGTTGCGGCGCGTAGTGTTCCACGCTCGCCCCTCTTAGACGTTGCGGGGGGAGTCTAACACCTCACTCCCCCCCAACCCGAGGAGGCCCGCAGAGGTGGGCCGGCACCAGTCGGGGTTGTGGAAGAATCATATGTTCCCGCGACCCCGACTTAGGTGTGAGATGGAACACCGGGGTGGTTTTTAGTCAGTAAGAGTCTGACAGATCCCTCCGCCCGCCCCCACGGCGGAAGACATCCATGAGGATTTTCCACCCCGGAACAAAAAAATAAAGATTGTCATTAGCAGCAAAATAAGTTCCGTAAATTAGGGGTCAAAACTGGGTGCTTACCGAGCTGTAACGGTTCTTCGATTTTTTACTTAAGACCTTTTATTTCTGAGATTATGTATGTTTTGGGCATGCATATTTTTTAATTATCAAAAAAAAACAGCTTTCAGAAAAGTATCAATGAAATATTTAGTTACTTTCAGTTAGTTTTGTTGTTGGTAATTAACTGGACTTATTTTGTTGCTAATGGCCTCTAGTATAACCCCTGTGACCCTGTATATTAAGAATAGCTGAACCATGATTTAGTATATACTAGAGCTGAACTATGTAAAACATATAGAATTGTTTTAAAACAATACGTTCTTCTTGCAGACATCCGTCAGTTCACTCCGGTATACTTTTTGGAGTTTTGGCATTCACTCTAACTTCTGCTTCAGACATTTTATCCAATTTTTTATTAACATGCAAAATTGGCAGTTATCGCATCATACGAAGTTTTGCGCTTCCTCTGGCCCAACAATTGGTCGCATGTTAGGAAGAAGGTATTAACCCTGAAATGATCACGTCCTTGTAGCAACACTTCCCCCTTGCGACAGTCATCGTCTCGTTTCTTTCTCTTAATATTTCTCTTGTGACTTTTTCTGTAATCTTCTGAGGATTTTCTTTTACCAGCCTCTTCAAAAGTATCAAAAGATTCCCGTTGATTTTCGACAAAAGTAATGACTTGTAAAGCCTGGAAATTACCTCTACGTCTGTGTCGACACACCTTGTAGAATTTTGGTAACTACATTTATATTTAAATAGTTTGAATACAGATCCCCAAAATTCCGATAATATAGCCGTTTCTAGTGAATGTAGTTGAGCCAATAGCCCTGCAGCTTCACTTTTAACCAAAGCTTTTTGGTAGGCAGAGTCACTTTTTGTAGCTTCAGAAGCCGCTATTATTTGGTTTCAATCTTAATTAAGGCTGGTACTAGCATAGTCTCTCGCTGAACATCGTTCTCGCCTATGGATATGAACGAAAACGACACGAGCAACGTCGAAACATCTCGACTAGTGACGAAGTCCGACGGTCACGCCGCACTGTGGGCTGGATTCCGGCTTTCATAGACTTATAATCTTAATGGTTCAAGTGACGACTTTTATGCTTGAATATGATTTGAAAGACCAACTACATGCCTAAATATATCATGATTATGGAATAATATAGGAAACAGCACTAACAGAATATTTTTTTGATTTTTTTTTACTGAGTTGTGTAAGAAAAATCATCATATCTCCGCTCTCGCACAATTGTCCGTTATTCTTTTTCAGGGGATTAATCCATATATTATTTGGATTTTTTGACATACGCTTTGACACGGCCAAAGGAGCGATTAAAAAAAAAAGAGCGGAGATATGATGATTTTTCTTACCAACTCCATACAAATTTTTCAAAAATAAAATCTATTAGTGCTGTTCCTATATTATTCCATAATCATGATATATTTAGGCATGTTGTTGGTCTTTCAAATCATATTCAAGCATAAAAGTTGTCACATTAAGATTATAAGTCTATGAAAGCCGGAATCCAGCCCACAGTGCGCCGTCGTCGCCCCGCTGGCAGTCAGTAAACGATAGCCCCGCGTCTTTTTGTCTATCAAACTTATAACTAAATGAGTTTTTGAAATGGGGAAGGTCGGGCAAAGCTAATTGTAGATGGCGGGACCATAACTAGGTCCCTAAGGTCTTCAATAAATTTGACATTTCGTTCATTCATTCCATTTTGTGTTCATTCATGAGTTTGATTTTATTTCACTATTTCGTTATTTTCGGTGATTTCAGCATTATAAATCAAGTACTTGACATGGAAAGTGTCAGAATTTTAAACCTTGAATACTTCCTCGTAATCACTTTCTTTCAAAATGTTTCCAACTCAAAAAAATCTCTATGAATAGCTTTAAACCACAATTTTCTAATTTTAGGTTCTTCGGGAAATGGTGCACTCCAATTTCAGAGTATCTTTGAACAGAATAACGCGTAAATTTTCGCTAAAATAAAATAAAACCACTTCACGCCTTGTATTATTAGCTTGTGTTGGGAACTAGCTACGACAGCGCCATTTTGACGGTTGCCGCCCCTCGGAGCTAACCGCCCCGGGCCATGGCCCTTTTGGCCCTAGGGTAAATACGCCCCTGCCTCTGCCTAACCCTTCTAGGACTACTGGCGTGATTATATGTTAGATTAACATCATACCTGTATTCCGCGAAAGGTTAGGTAAAAAAACAACTGATTAATATATATAGTCAGCCTTGTGACACTGGGTTTTTAATGAATTTTTTAAGTATATTTTTTCAGCTGTATTAGAACCTAATTGCTTGGTACGCGACGAAGGCAAGAGACCGGACGACATGTCTTTATTTTCATGGAAGGTTAGGGTATAATAGTTTTGTTAAAAAAATTTGTTTAATATTATGTATTTTTTAATTATTACATTATATTTTAGAATCTTGGAAAAAAAGTATTATGAGTATAAGTATTTAGGTAAATTGGAAGACCAATGGCCTGGTGGGTGGACGACGTGCAGACCAGAGAAGCATAGCGCAAAGGGGAGGGGAGGCCTATACTCAGCAGTGGGTAGAACAAGGCTGCCATTGATGACGATCACAGAGCATCATTATAATACTGGTATAGAGTGCCAGCTCACGGGATTTTTATGCCAACTTGTCACAAGTAGCGCCGCCTGGATTTCATGTTCCATAACTTTACTATTATACCTTAATTACTTGTACTCTATACTATTTTCATTTTATTGCGGTTGCATTTATTTTTCGTAGTTGTAGATTGATTCATGTAAAACCATGTTTGGTAGCTTGAAATTAATTTTACAGTAGTTTGTAAATAAAAACATCTCCACATGAAATGTAATCAATCTACAAGCATGGAAAATGTTCACATTTATTCTTTAAGATAGTTTGTAAAGGTTACTTTAGTTTTTAATGAAACAGGGTTGCTGTTGAATATTCAATACATAGATATATTTTCACGTTTGCAAATTATAAAGCGTAACAGCCATTTTTTGCTTTCTTTTCACAGTATCGAATTTTAGATTTTTTTATAGCAATCGATTAAATAAATCGAAAAACGAAAAAATCATATCTGCCCGTAATTTAAGTTTTAAGTCTTAAAATTAAACTTTTATATTGAAAATAAGAAATGAAAATAGCAATTTTAAACAACAATTAAGTATAAGTCGTTTTGTAGAGACATCTAGTGAGTCCTATCTGAATATTTGCCTTGACTTTACAGAACCAGATTACTGGATGGCGCACCTAAAAAATGCTGTGTATGTAAAGGCAACTTAAGCCCCCCTGATGACGATGATGACGCAGGTAAATTGACAGTTCACGACTGGTTCATTACTTTTGTGAAGTAAGGGAAATTAGTTGTTTACCAAATTGACCACCACCTTAAACTGTCCGTACAAGTCACAACTAGCATTCTTTGACAGTTGTATGAAATTGCAAAAACAGAGGAAATGGACGATGGGTGTATATTTGCATAACAATTAATTTCCGTGACTGTATATTAAAATATGTATATTGTGCGAGTTTTATCAAGTTATTATAGTAATTATTAGTCAGTATTATTGTACGTCGATTGCGTGATCATCACATGACGTAAGACGCCTAGATGATGGATGTTTAGGTACTTAATAAATAAATAATAGGTAAGAACCGTTTTCTGACTGTTTCATCTATTTTAGGTACTTATTGTAAAATCGTGTTGATTCCGTATTAAGGTTGAATATATCACTCACTGATTTACTATCGCATCAAGCCGCTCTCGTCAGCACGCGTTGTATGATCACCGAAAGGAGTTTTGTCGACGGAAGAATAGACAAAATGACAGATTGTAGACAGATTTGTAGAAGCGCTTTATGTCTATTCCATCTGTCATGTTGTCTATTCCATCTGTCATGTTGTCTATCCCATTTGTCATGTTGTCTATTCTTCCATCGCCCGTTTCTTTGGTGGTCATGTTACGCGTACTTGGCTATCTCACTTTTAACCTTTTCGCGCCATTTGTAATGACTGACAGATGACATTAGTGATAGTAAGTAGTTACCTCACTAGACAGTGTTTACACTACAATGAAAAATTTGAAAATTTTATAAAAAACTATGTTGTTAGCACTTTAGCGCCACTTTTCTTTGCTGAAAATTTCAAATTCCATAATTCTTTAGTAGTCCAGTATAATACGATTTAATTGTGCAGAGCTGCTGCTGCTGATCTAGTAACATCGTCCACAGAAATATATTTTACAGAACATGATCTATCACGGAGATCAGTAAAACTTAAGTGAACTGAAAGTGTTAATCATGTATATATTTTGGTATTTTGTATTAGGTATAAACCTGAAAAAGAAAGAAGGTGAAGCCACGCGACAAAGTCAACTTGTTTAAGGTTTTCTTAATTATAAACCTAATCACGTAAGTTAAGGTATTTATCGTCCCACTGTAGTTATTTAACGCGAGTAAGTATTTCCCCATAACTTTGTGGTTTTTACAACAATAATCTCACGTTCTTGTTTATTCCGCTTCGATTTTACTGAGAAACATGATTATCGCGATAAATAGTAGGTATCAGGTGGTGTAATTAATGATGAGAATACTGAGATGTGAATACCTCATAGGAACTACTAGTTAACTATTTCAAAGAAAACATTTTTTATTGTAAGAAATAAATAAAGCGGGATATTTTTAAAAACTATTTCATTCGAAGTAAAGAAGTAAGAACAGTTTTATTGAAGCCCTTAAAGTTCTTAGAAGTTAGGGAAAAGTTTAAAAGTGTTGGCAGTGACAGAAAAGTTGAAATGTAATCGATTGCCTTGGTATGGGCATGTAATGAGGGAGGAAACGTATGTGACAATTTTTTTTTTTATAAATGGCATCTCGCAGGTCAACCTATGAGGTTGTCGTCTGCTTAGACGGACTTGCCTGTGGTTGCCCTAATAAATTAAGGCCTCCAGCCAGGACTTAAACTTATGTACTAACTTAAAAACTAAGCGACAACGCTAAGGGCACCCCCTGTGGGGTACGAACCTCGGCTTAGGGCGTCGCTGGAAGAGGGCAGCAAGGGACTAGCTGGATCAGGATTTGAGTGATTTAGGGACGAATTTAAAGCTACAGGCTCAGCGGCGCGGGCTGGCTCGAGCAAGGGTCGGGAGGGGCACGTATGTGACTAAAAGAGAGATAAATATAAATAATGATGGATGGAGAGAGAGGAAGGTCAAAGAAAATGGATTGTGTGAGGAGTTATATGAAAGAGAAGGGAGTGAATAATAGCGTGACGGTTGACAAGGGGAAATGGAAGAAGAAAAGGTGTCGCGTCGACCCCAAGTGACATGGGAGCAGAAGTGCTATTCTGTAACCTTTGTAACGTAACGTTTAGCCGACTGGCTAAACGTGGTTACAAGTTAAAATGATTTTTAGATTATAAAATACAAAAGTAAGTAAAAAGATATTAAGGATTAGAAATGATTAGTCGGTAGTAGCTCGAGGCGTCGGCCGCTCCTCTGGCCCGCAGTCTGTGGTTGAAGCTCGCAGCAGCCTCTCCGTGCTCACAGTCGCGAAGCAGCTCACGAATAAAATAAGCTCGCGTCGGCCGCTCCTCCGTCCCGCAGTCCGTCGAGTGGGAGCTCGCAGCAGCCTCTCCATCAGTCCGCAGCCCGTTGCGAGGGAGCTCGCGTCGGTTGGTGTTTGTTCCGGCGGCGGTGTCTCACGCCACGTTTATTATTTCTATGCAAACCGTCTCGAACTCCTCTCGTGGACGCAAGTGGGAGGGTCGGAGGTGATCAAGTGAGTCCAACACATTTACACACACTAGATGTTTATAATAAATTTACTGAGAATAACTTCTAGAAAAGGTTTATATTTAAATAGCTTTTTAGAAAAACATAAACTGATGAGTAAGAAAAATTGCAAAATGAAAGAAGCCAAAAGACAGAGTCAAAAGACGGAATCAAAAGAACAGAACCTGGTGAAAAGTATCGGATCGTTTATATAGCCTCTGGCCGATCGTTCTAGAAGTGACTTTTTTAGTTTTCAATCCAAATACTTCTTAATTGGTTATCGGCCAGGAACTATAAAGATGGCTTACAGTGAGAACCCGGCTTAACACTGGTTTTACTATACCTTTACAATAAAATAGACGACCTCTTAGCTCTATACCATAGAAAAAGAAAAACTGACAGATGACAATGTTAGATACAAAATGTCACAACATTCAATAGAAGGAAAATAATATGAGATCACATGAAATGATATAAAAGGATGTGGAAAAATAGACAGATGTATCTAAAGGTTTGCTTTTCAGCAGTACAATAATTATCAGATAAAGAAATGTAAGTAAAATGTGTTTCATACAATTTTCATAAAAACTTTGGTACTTAAGAATCATAGAAAGAATTACTCTGCACAACAGCTCCTCAGGTGTTAAATAGGTAAATAGATAATAATATGTGATTTTGGTGTAACAAAATACCACACCTTCTCACCGTGAAAACTCAGGTGAAGTGAGCGTGGAGTGAGCTGTCAGTGCCACTGATGCTAGGTATTGACCTCGGCCGCATTCCCAGTTAGGCCATAATTGCTTACAGCGCTCACATCAATAATTAGCCTTCCGATTTAGATATCACGATTATGACAGCTGACAATTCGCTCACAGTGATATTTCTATAGGGCATGGTCGGCGTTATCGGAAGATGGCTCATGTCATGACGTCACCTATGACGATTCACAGGACATCGTTATCGCGCTCACGCCAACTCGGAAGGGGTGTAAGCGCGCTCAAATCGATTACATCCCAATTCGGAAAGCAGCCCAAGACGGGATGACACTGACAGCTCACTCCACGCAAGTGTTCACGGTGAGATTTTTAACAGAGTTGACATGCTGGACAGAAAGATGATGAGCATGAATTCTTAAAAATTCCGCGAGCAGAACTATTTCATTTGTTTCCATTGTTAAGGTATGTTTTTCGAGGCAATTAACTTGATAGATCGATATTAAAAAGCATTGTTATGATTTTAAATAAAGAAACTTCTAAAAACGTTTATTATTATTGAGTAAAAAATAAACGGTGCGTTTATACGAGGCCAAACGAGCAATTAAAGAAGGAAGGAATGGAAAAAGTGACTCACTCGAAACCTAGAAATGCTTTTGTAGGATTCAACATTGCAATATTCACAATTTAAGTCGCTCATTGACAACTTTCCACTCTGGCGACAATAACACCAGCTGCATACCTGGAGACAAACAGGGGATTAGTGTAGATGATGATGATGCCTCGTTGGATTCCCGGGTCTTGCAAATTGTTATTGGGTGTTTACATCTGGAATTTCCAGGGGCGTATTTACCCTAGGGCCAAAAGGGCCATGGCCCGGGGCGGCAGGCTGCGAGGGGCGGCGCGAGCCGCACCTCGTGCTCAGCTTTGTCCGTATTTCTTTTTGACTTTATATGTCTGAAGAAATATAAAAAAACGCCTACCTAATTTACAAAAACTCAAACTCATTTGGTTGTAAGTTTGATAGACATCAAGACGCGGGGCTATCGCTTACTGCTCGGCGGCGGGGCGGCGACAATATGTCCGTCGGACTCCGTCGCGACTCCGGACTAGCCAGGATGTTTCGACGTTGCTCGTGTCGTTTTTGTTCATGTCCATAAGCGAGAGCTATAGTCAGCGAGAGACGATGCTTGTACCAGCCTTGATAAAGATTGGAGCCATCTCTCGCGCCCGGCCATCTCTCGTGCCCGGCCATCTCTCGCGCCCGGCCATCTCTCGCGCCCGGCCATCTCTCACGCCCGGCCATCCCTCGCGCCCGGCCCTGGTCCAGGCCATGGTAAGGAGCGAGAGTGAATGGGAAGCTGTCACCTCCTTCTGCGAAGCAGTAATGCTCGCGAAGGAGGAGGCAGAGCGCGTGAGGGAGAGAACCTTGCTCCCTCACGCCCCTAGTAGCCCCTGGCGACGCCCTGGGCGTCGGGAATCCCGGCTACCAAAGCCGCGGGCTTGCGGATGGCGAAAATTTTAGCTCACTGTCCAGTAAGGACCGGTATCGGCCCTAACAGACGGGGTCCGTTAGGGCCAGTGTCTGCCGGGTTGTTTGGAAGTGATACAGTGGCCCTGGCACAGGCAACTGAAGGAACACGGGTGGGTTTTAGTCAGTAAAAGTCTGACACGCCCTGCCGCTCCACCCAGAGCGGGAGAACTCATTTAATGATTTCCCACAGAAAATAAAAGGGCTATTGGCTCAACAAAATTGGTTTAGGACGCAGCCTAATTGCGTAACACAGTATTACTCAGAATCTGAATCATTTTGAAGGATATTAATAGATAGATAAGGCTAATCCTTTCCATATGTTCGAAAAATGTATCTGCTAAACAACGTAAATAACGCAATGAATGTTGTTTGACTTTCAAAATTAAAGCCACAGCGGGATAATTGCGTAACAGACTAACGGTAGGACGTGAGTGTATTACGCAAGTATCCCGCCGTATTAAAACAGTTTACTATCGGTAGTTTCCAAAATTCTACAAGGTGTCGACACGGACGTAGAGGAAGTTTGTAGTTTCCAGGCTTAACATTACTTTTGTAGAAAATCAACGGGAATATTTTGATGCTTTTTAAGATTGTGGTAAAAGAAAATTCTCAGAAGAAAACAGAAACAGTCACAAGAGAATAAATAATAATTATTAAGAGAAAGAAACGAGACGATGAGTGTCGCGAGGCAGAAGTGTTGTTCCAAGGATGTGATTTCAGGGTTTCGCCTTCTTCACCTTCTTCGCAATATGCGACTAATTGTTGGGCGACTTAGGGAATCACAAAACTTCGTAAGACGTGGTAACCACAAATTTTGCATGTTTATGCAAATTGGATCCAATGTCTGAATAAGAAGTAAGAGTGAATACATTAAAAAAATGCTTGCCCAAAACATGCATAATCTCAGAAATAAAAGATCTTCAGTTAAAAATCGAAGAACGCTCACAGCTCGAAAACCATCCAGTTTTGACCCATAGTATACAAGACTTAATTTGCTGCTAATGGCCTCTTGTATAAACCCTTTTCAAGGAATAGGTGGAATTTACCGGTCACCCTGTAGAAGCTGCTTGACCCAATCCGTTAATTTAACAGTGTCATTGAAGAGTTTGATAGCCAATCTGTACATCATTAAAAAAAAATTGTTGGCATTCCCTCATTCTCAGCCCACATCAACACACTGCTGGATTTTATTTTACAGTGAAAATGTTTGCTTTTTTCCGTTAATTAAAATACGCCACTGGGAATTTCTGATTAGCAGCCTGGAGTCAGGATTCGTGCTCGGTTGATGTCAATAAGCTTGCTCCCTATTAAATTGACGCTTCGGGGAATACATCCGTGATGTTATGTTTTAACCTTCCGACTGGGTATAGTTTTGTTTGTGGTTCGTCATCAATAATGACAGAAGGCGATATCGCGTGTACAAGATATTCATTGCAATAGGTATCATTATCATCACGATCTGTAAAACAATGTTGCTGATAATTGTTTCTACATTTCCTATATCTACCTCCTGTTATTTCAAGGAATCAGAATATTAGTGTTTTTTTTTAAAGTTAGACCTTATTGATGAATGTATTTAAAAGGAAATTCGTGAAATGCACTACAACTTCATGACAACATTATTATAAAATATGGTACAGATATTTTTCTCTCCATGGCAGTTGGACTTCGTAGTGCGCTAAATTGTCCTTAGAGGTTCTATGCGTTAGGCCTAGTACAACACGGAAAATGAGACAATCGTTGTGAAACGGTTCCCAGTCTCACTGAAATAGGTACCTATTACACAGACATACCATGCCACTCAGCAAAATATTGCGAAAAACGTTTTATGTATATGAGACTGGCCATTATAGTCTATTTTGAAAATATGACTATTTGTATGTAAAAATAGGAACGTTCCAGTTTTTAAATTTCCCTCCACATTGTTAGCGAGCTAATTTAATTCAACGTGTCTCATTAAAAAAACATTTTCGCGGTAAGATTTATACGATTTCAAGTGAGGCCTGATTCCGGCCGAATCGTACGATAGGTTTCAAATGGAATTTTCCATAACTGTTTTACTGTTACTGATTGTAATATAAATCATGCTATCTATAACTGTTTTCTTGTAAAAAAAATCGCTCGATTGTGCGTTGGCCGTGGCTGTCGCGGTAGCTGTCGCAATGGCACTGCTACCACCGTAGCTGCCATTGCCACCGCAGCCATCGCCGCATCCACCACCACCGTGGTTGTATTGGTGGTTGTTGGGTTGTTGGTATCCTTGGCCGCCATTGTTGCCGCCGCCGTAGCCGCCCCCACTGCCGCCGCCGTAACCTCCGCCAGCGCCACCACGTCTACCATAGCCGCCGCCTCCACTGTTTCCACTGCTTTGGCCGCCATTGTAACCGCTACCTCCGTGATGACTGCCGCCATTATGACCTGAAACAATTCAAATTCAAACTCAAAGCATTTATTTCAATTAAACCATTTACAGGCACTTTTGAATTGTCAAGGAGTCGGTCAGTCAGGAATATGAAGCTTGTTGCCCATTCCAAAGCGTAGAAGATACTTATGGAGAAGAACGGGCAAGAAACTCCGTGGACACTCTTTTAAATAATACTCGTATTGTTGTTACAATAATATTAGTTACATCATTTATGTGGACACCATAGGTGAGAACAATTAAAATGTGTAAACCGGGATAAAAGTTTGCGAAGAACCTGATATGTCCTGAAATTTATCAGGTGCTTACTGCAGTTTAAAGTTCTAAAAGGTACCTCTTTTATCTAAATACAGTCCGTAATCTACACATTTTTAAAATCTACTGCTACATCCATTCAACTAGTTTTACGTTCATCATTTCTTAACTAGTTTAAATTTACTAGCCATTACACAAGCATAATAATGATTGCATCTGTTGACTACAGTCATCGCCAATTTTTAAATTGCTTGAAATATTAATAACAAAACACATAAAATACATAAAAGAGTGTGTGCGCAAAAAGCAAAAAAGCAGTGCAGTGCGTCCGTACCATGATCTTTCACCACTTTAACAATGATAATTTTAGATGGTTGTTCGTAGCCACCACAACGGCCGCCATAGCCTACTCCAAAGCCTCCATAGCCGCTGCCATGCCCTCTGCTATAGTCGTGGCCGCCGCCGCCATGGCTGTAGCCTTCGTTGAAGTCACCAGACACTCCACCGAAGGAAATGTCACCTCCGCCGATACCTCATTTCGTTGGCAAATAGCGTTTCTGTCTGTTGAGCCCAGGCTGCCCTTGGTCTTCAAGTTTCTGCGAAAAACAAATGAATTAGTTTAAAATAAATTATTCATGCAAGTATGCACTGCACGCTTAGGAAAGCTAACCGGTACATAAACCGGTAAATAAAAATAAAACTTATATATTTATAAGTTTTATTTGAATGTACCGGTAAGCTTTCTTAACGTAACGTATCATCATCATCAGCCTATATTACTGCTGGACATAGGCCTCCCCTAATGAGCGCCATAGCGCCCTGTCTTCAGCTTGACGCATCCAGCATCTGCCGGCAGTCTTTCGCAGATCGTCATCCCACCTGGCCGGAGGGTGTCCAACACTACGTTTGCCGAGTCGCGGTCTCCACTGAAGTACTCGTTTACCCGGCGGTTGTCGGTTCTTCGAGAGATATGGCCGGCCCACTGCCAGTTCAGCTTGCTAATTCTTTGAGCTATCTCGATAACTTTGGTTCTCGGAACGTAATGTCTCGTTAATTATAACATGCCTTGGAAATATTTATAGATGTCATAAATATTGATTGGTTTTAAATAGCTGGTGCGTTTATTCAGGCTGACGAACAAATAGGTAAGCGTCAAGCATCATTATTTTAGTATTTTTCTACTACTTCACTACTAATTATGTCCTCGTAGGTCATCTGATCTTATTTAAAATAGTTCGTGCGTTCAGTAAAATAATTAGAATGAAGATGTGGTGAGCTCGAGGTGAGACGATAAGTTGATATTCTTACTTTGAGATGATTATGCCAAAATTGAAATAAACCGTCTAACGATAGTTAACAAGCGGTTACAACCTGACATTAGTTAGAATACCAACTGAATAACGACCACATTCAACATAACGATGACTTATAGTTTCCTAGTTCAATTACAAATTATCAGAGTGAAAAATTACAGAGAAGCTTAGTAGTTACTATGTAATAAGATTCAACACCAATGAAACATAGACAATGTTAGCGTTACTGAAATTATTTAACATGCAAGAGCAAAACTCGATCAGTCATTTATTTTTAAACAAGCTTATGCCTGCGGCTTCGACCGTATGGATGTCGGAAATTATACCACGGGAACGTATAACCGAGACGAAAAGTAGCCTATGCTCTTTCCCAGGATGCCATTTATCTCCTTGCTATCATCAAATTGTATCGAAATCGGTTTTCGAATTTATAATATTAATATGGATGTATTACGCTGGGATTACTATGAAGTAATCCGTCCATATATCATATAACTTTAATAATTACACATATAAGTTCAAATTATAGCTTGTGTTAAAATTGTCGCTACTTATTAAATATTCAATGTGTTCTAGAATATGCAAGTATGTAACAAATCGTGCACCAGTAGTAATAGATATTGAGCTTAGTGATTTCAAAAATTTAAGACATTCTTCATCGAAAGTTTTAAAATAACTAATTGAACGTAAATGGGCTGGGGGTTTCTCAAATATTTAGCCTTGGGTTCCTGACGCCCATATTGTGGGTTGGGTTGGGTAAGGCGCATAAGCATCGGGAACTGGCTCGAGCGCGTCGTGTCATGTAACCTGGAGTCACGCGGAGGGGCCAGCACCGGCGACACGAGCACCACTCGCTCCCCGGCGTCCAAAGAATTGTCTCCGATTGACATGCCCGCTGTCGCAAGCGCTGAAAGCGCCAGCACGCTTACCACCACACTACTGTATCCCATCATGCAATCACTGACGCAGGGCCAACAAAGCAAACCTATTTATATGACGCGATTTCACTGCGGACGATTCGACGTCATGAATCGACTTCTTCTCCCATCAGTCCGCGGGAGTATCCACGGAACGGCAGATTTGACGGCAGCGTAGAGGCGGGTTCGACTTTGCACTTTGTAGTAGAACCACAGATGTTAGTAGTTGAAAAGACGAGCACAAGGGTTAGTACAATATAAATATTTATCTTATATAAAAGTGGGTAATAAACAACACAAAGACATTTAATACATTTTTACATAAATACTACGCACCAACCGCAATTTGATTTCATTTTCGTTTGAAAAGTTGTTAAAATTTTAGAGAAGTGATATAAAAGGGAATGAAAGTTAGTTACGAGCGGAATGTTACATTTGGAAATTTCTTGAGCAGGAGAAAAATGTATGGTCCGAAGTTCAGTTCCCTGTGTGAATGCGGTCTTGCGTAGGACAAGACCGCAGTCACACAGGGAACTGTCCTTTACATGGGTCTTATTCAGAAACACTGAGCTACGACAATGTCCGAGTCTGCAAAGCGACGAAACAGTTCTTTTGGACAATTTTGAATATTTAAAAAACCAAGGTTTCCTCTGGATGTCGGGCTGTATAGCGGCGTTTCCTTGGCTTTTGTGGTTTCATTCAGTGTTTTCGTCCACTTGTCGAGCAATTTGGGCTTCGGACCATTTCGCAAGTCGTACATAAGTACAGTACAGTATATTGGATATAAATCCCAATCGAATGAGTTTAGCCGGTATTTTAAAATATGAGGGGAGACATTAGAGGGAGTGGGCCGTAATCCATCACGCGGGCCCAGAGCGGGTTGGTAGATGTCACATGTCTTCGAATTTATGGTTCTAAGACATGCCGGTTTCCTCTCGATGTTTTTCTTCTCCGTTTTGAGAGCAGTGGTGATGAAATTTACACAAAGTAAAGCGCCTGTCTGGGTTCGAACCAACGACCTACAACTCGTAAGTCGTGGCCGTTACCACTGGGCCACCACTGCTCCCACACAAAGATAGATTCACTACAAATCAGCTCAGAATTCAGTTACATGTTTTTGTCACAGGTGCTACTTTCAAACTCCGTATTTTATACACATACATACACACACTCATGCCTTCTCATGGGGATAGGTAGAAACTACAGAACGCAACCTGCTGCGATCCTTACATACTCCTTTTGCAGGTTACTCTATCACACTACCCACCCACTCACTCACTCTGTCCCATAATTCCTTATCTCATCCATTCTTCTAGCTCACCTTCCTTGAGAAATTCATGTGGCTTTTCCATGCGGGTCCTTCATCTTCTTACGCTCTGAGTTGAGCCACACGATAACTGACGTGCACTGTCTGGACAGGTCCACTCAAACTTGTGTGAGTGGATAGTGTCATTTAGCGCTAAGATGCCGAATATCGGGCCCCTATATTTAAGGTATCCCTTAGGACCATAGGTGTCCCTTTAGTGATGGTGAAAACGAAACTCACACTTGAACCTTCTTAGTTGCCTCCCTAAATTTAGGGAACGATGGTGAAAACGGGCATAAGAATTCTTTGATAAATTAAAGACAATTCTAAACTATTTATATTAAGTATAAAAAATTCAAGATTGTAGTAGGTGGAGATTTTAACATTAATATTTTAGGCAAACACTTAAAAACGAACCATTTTCTGGATCTCATGCTAGAATACAAATTCACTCAAAAAAACCTACGCGTATTACAGAAGCATCCCCAACATGTCTTGATATAATATTTACGAATTTTGACGACAAAAATATGTTTACAACAGTTAAAAAAAATCGGCCTTTCGGACCACAGTGGATCAATAATAAGTCTGAGCATACCTCAACCTGCGAAAAAAATTACTTGGTACACAAATAAAAGATTATTTAACCAAGCGAATATTAACTAATTACACAAAACTGGCACGAAATAATACAAAAAAACAATTATCTAAATGAAAATTATAATTATTTTAACGACCTCTTACTAAAATGTTTAAATCAATGTATTCCTATACGTAAAATTAAACTCAAAACCAACTATAAAAAGTACTGGCTAACTACAGGCATTAAAGTCTCCTGCAAAAACAAGATTGTTAAAATTATTTTCCACTAAAACCAAAAACCATATAATTACACAGCATTGTAAAAAATATGAAAAAATATTAATAAGGTTATTTTACCACTGCAAAAAAATACAATACACACAAAATAAAGAAATCACACAACAAAACAAAAACGATGTGGAGCATTATAAATGAGAGAACAAATAAAAACCAAAACAGGAAAAAATTTGCATACAATTACAACAAAATAATACTACTGTATCTGAACCCACACAAATTGCAAATATTTGTAATGACTTCTTTGCGTCAATAGGAGAAAACAGCAACAATCCATCGGGCAGTGGACTGGGTGGCATGTCAACACATTCAGTGTGTGTGTCCACGGAGAACACTATGTTCCATAGCCCAGTAGAAGCTTGGGAAGTTAACCAACTAATAAAAAGCCTAATAAATAAACAAAGTTACGGTTTAGACGAAATTCCACCTACGTTATTGAAAGAATGCGCAAATGAGCGCACTCTACCATTTTATCTATTATTAAATCAGTCTTTTACATAAGGCACTTTACCCGAATTGTTGAAAAAAACATTAATTAAGCCAATACATAAAAATAACACAAAATCTGATCCTAATAATTATCGCTCAATCGCTCTCTTGCCCTCAGCCTCCAAGATCTTTGAAAAAGCGTGAAAATGTGTGATCGAATTTATGCTTTTTGCGAAAAAAATTACATATTCAGCGATTGTCAGAACGGTTTCCGGAAAAACCGTTCAATCCCGTTAGTTGTTTGTAATATATTCAAGAAGCCCTTAATATTATAAATAATAAGGAATACGCCGCACAGTGGGTCGAAACTATGATTTTAGTGACTTAGGGCTCAACTTTGCTTTTTTACTTTTTTCCTCATGTGGATGGATAGAGCTCATTAACCTCAACAATAATTGTTCTGACGTATTTTTTCCTAAACTTTATACTTTGGGTAGAAAAATGTGTTTTGTTATTTTTTTGTATGGAGCGGATCAAATAACCTTAAATTCCTGCTAAGTAGCGTGTGATCCCGCGTTGAAACTTTATTTTTCATATACCTTGTCTAGTCTATTATCATTTGATGCTATTAACGTGTGCATAAAGTTGCAACTCTGCCAAATAAATGGATCGAAAAAAATGAAAAAATATATAGAATAAAAAGCTACATTTTTTACTTTCGTAAGTTCTTTTAAGTTAAATTTGATATGGAATAGTAAGTAAAAGCACGTAATAATACACATAGTTACTTAACAACTAACAACAATACATTTAAAAGGTCCCTAATTAGCTTAAATTTACTAATATATGTAGTATTAGTAAATTTAAAGCCAATCACACTAATCATAATACATTTAAAAGGTCCCTAATTAGCTTAAATTTACTAATATATGTAGTATTAGTAAATTTAAAGCTAATCACACTAATCATAATACATTTAAAAGGTCCCTAATTAGCTTAAATTTACTAATATATGTAGTAGTAGTAAATTTAAGCTAATTAGGGATCTATGAATTTCAATTTCTTTGTTTTAATGACTTTAACATGTTTATGAAATGTTATTTTAAGTTAGATTTAATACTGAATAGTGAGTAAAGATAGGTACATAATAATACAAATTAGTAAAGGTAAACTTACATTACTACAACTAACACAAGCAAACTAAAAACTAACTATAAACAACATCAAACATTACTATTTCCTTTCAATTATGAGTTTGACATTTATAAACTAATAAAAAAAACAAGAAACTTACAAACTACCAAAAAATCTTATTCACTATCGCTATGACTATCTTGTAAATTATCTACATCAATAAAATCTATATCGGATTCTGTGGGAAAAATCAGCAGAAGCTCTTTGACTTTTGGAGAGAGAACCATTATATTTTGTTTCACCATTCGAGGTCTTAGACTTGTGATCTTTGGATCAGAAGACAAAAGAAGATTGTGTATAATATCCTCATTTGTCGCCGTTCTACTTACCTTTCTAGAATGACTCTCTCTATATTTCCGGAAATCTTTATTACGAGCTTCCGCTGCCTCTTCCGACAGTTTACCTATAGGTATGGCACCAAAGTGCTTAATTATATCACTCCCATGTACTAACAATTTATGTATACTGGAAGGCATATAATACCAGGGATATAAGTGAACGTACAATTGTGCAGTATCTCTACAAAATTCGGAAAACGCTCTCTCCAGATGCAACCGTCTGAAGAATCACATGAAACCTTTCTATTAAATCTTTATCTATTCCTGTTATGCGAGCTGTTGTTTCTGCATCCCTAAAAAATCTTCTGGCAGTATTGCCATCATTGGTTGTGCCTACTCCTTGCTTGACTACGTCAATAAGTAAACCGCATTCTTTCTTAAACGCTTGCTGTATAGCGCTCTTTCTGAGTGACATTTTTTCTTTGTCATCGCCCCTGCAACTCCATTTTTTGAAGTCCAAACGATAAGCTGCAAACAAAAAGAAATATCACTTAAATAAAAATCTCACAAGTAACTATATAACGTGAAAAAAATTATGAACTAATAAAATTATATTTACCGATATGAAGTAAGCACTCCATGCTTCTTATCCAGGCATGTAAAGATGACATTCCATACTGGAACACTTCTTCGTTGTTCTCTTTTTGAGCAAGTGACTCTAAATTGTTCATCTCTGACGGTTTTGCTTTGCAGATATCACAGACAGCTGAAGATGTGTCTGACAAATATGACGATATTTTGCCGTCTATCATCGTCAAGTGCAATTGATGCTTAACTTCAACTTGATTGAACTTGATTGGCTGAAGTGTTTCTATTTCTTCGGTTATGCTAGCTTTTATAGTTACCACTGTTGACTGCGTTTCTTTGGTAAATTTGAACATTATCGGACGGCAATAGAAAGTTGATGAGGGTCGATCGTTTTCCCAAACAATTGTTCCATCACATTGTTGAAGCCTTATAGGAACTAGACTGGCCATGAAGATAGTTGAGTCATCAAACTCTGCTTCAGTCTTTTGTTTATAATTACTTTGACCTGAGGCTCCATCAAAACCCCATTTGCTTATTAGCAGTAACTCAGTTGGCGAATCCAAATCTAAAGTAATCACTTCTAAAAGCCTAGATACCGTCAAGTTGAGTAAAGCTTGCAGTTTAATAGCAGCTCCTTCTTCAGTTATAATTATGTCTTCTTTCCCTGGATAACATTTTGCCTTCGCTTGTTTTATTTTATAATAAGAAGGGTATAAATCAGACCTATTTTCACTTGCTGCTTCTCTTAGGCTTATATACTGCCACTTACTTAATTTAAGTGAAACTAATAAAGACAGTGCCTTATCGGGTGAATATGTACTACTTTTCGGTTTACTTGTACTTAAACACTCTTTAACTTTTTCTAGATCTTCGGGGTGATTTAGTAAATGGTTCATAATTTTTCCTACATCCTCATTTCCGGTGTTTCTTAAACTAGCAATTGTAGTAGCTTTAAGTTCATCCGGGGATAACGAAAGCGATTGGTTAATTTGATCAACGCGTCGTCGTTTTTGCCTGGAGCCCAATTCCTCGAAAGGTTTTCGAGGTGTAAATGTAGATGTCGAAGCTTCTGTAGTAGATGGTGGTAGATTTTCGACATCTTCAGTATTACAAATCTCGAGCCTTTCCTGTTCAGTGTTCACAGCTTCAGGTATCATTCCTTCGGGCCAGTTTATTGCACGTTCCAACCAATCACCATTTTTTCTTACAAACTGTGCTAACGTGCGACTACTTCGTTCCCATCTTGCACTTATATTTGAACAAAAGCGCGTACAGAATTTTTGGAGCTCAACACTGTTCTCTTCGGTCACGTTTATTTTATGTTGTAGGAATTGAAAGAATTTTTGACTATCCGACAGTGACTTGACCTGCTCTCTTAAAATCATAAATAAATCTAAATTGTTAACTAAATTATCCATTATAACGAAAAAGGGACGATCAGAATCACGAGATGTTAGTAGTAGTACGAATAAACGAACACTAGTTAGTATATAATAAATTATGGTCATTTTATACTTCCAGAATCCAGTGACAAACAATGTTTACTAATTTTTCTACTACCCTCATTAACTAATTATCCTAATTAATATTACAGTAATGACTAAAAGTGAAAAACATTGTTATTTTATAAGGTAAAAGGTTAAGCTAATTACAGTAATTAAACACACAAATAGAAATTAATTGATTTCATATCCACATTTTTAAATAAAGGTCCCTAATTAGCTTAAATTTACTAATATATGTAGTATTAGTAAATTTAAGCTAATTAGGGACCTTTTAAATGTATTGTTGTTAGTTGCTAAGTAATTATGTGTATTATTACGTGCTTTTACTTACTATTCCATATCAAATTTAACTTAAAATAACTTACGAAAGTAAAAAATGAAGCTTTTTATTCTATGTTTTTTTTCATTTTTTTCGATCCATTTATTTGGCAGAGTTGCAACTTTATGCATTTGTTTATAGCATCAAATGATAAAAGACCAGACAAGGTATATGAAAAATAAAGTTTCAACGCGGGATCACACGCTACTTAGCAGGAATTTAAGTTTATTTGAGCCGCTCCATACAAAAAAATAACAAAACACATTTTTCTACCCAAAGTATAAAGTTTAGGAAATAATACATCAGAACAATTATTATTGAGGTTAATGAGCTCTACCCATCCGCATAAAAAAAAAAGTGAAAAAGCAAAGTTGAGCCCTAAGTCACTAAAATCATAGTTTCGACCCACTGTGCGCCGTAGCGATACTACTGGACATGACCAAAGCGTACAATTTAAATTACTGCTTAATAAACTGTATAGAATAGAAATCCGCGGGAAAGCCCATGAATGGCTTACGTCATATTTAAAAAATTGAGAACAAGTAGTTGAAATCGAATACTTTAACCGCAATAGTAGAGAAATATAAAAAATCCGATCAAAAAGTAAAATAACTAACGCTTCCATCCCCCAAGGAAGTGTCACAGGTTGCCTATTATTCCTCGTTTACATCAACGACTTACCTAAAACATAGAGGGGCCATGTGTTTTATTCGCGGATGACATATCTTTATTAGTCTCATGTCAAAAAAATACAAACATAGAAGACAAACTCAGTTCCCCACTCACAAAAATATGTAACTGGATGGCCACATATAATTTAGAAATTAATTATACCAAAACGAAATTAATGATTTTCCACCCTTATCAAAAAGCTCCTATAAACTTAAATTTCACACTTAAGTGTGAAATTTAAGTTTATAGGAGTTATATAGTTATTTATATTTTTTTTTAAATATTTATAGCCGTTAACGGCTCAAAATTAGAAACTGTTGATGAATTTACATTACTTGGTATTATAATAGCTAAACATATTAACTGGAAAACGCAAATACAAAAAACCCGTTCAAAATTTCAAAGTTTTCATACACTCTCCGGGAAATTAAAAAAACAACCAATCTACAAACTGCCCTCGCCATATATTATGCGTATGCCAACGCATGGCTCACCTACGGCTATATCCTCTGAGGAAATAGTACAGATGCACTGACACTCTTTACCCTACAAAAGAAATTAGTAAGGATCTTGGTAAACATTGATCAAACGGACAGCTGCAAACCCTATTTTCTAAAGCATAATATTTTAACCCTCCCCAGTATTTACATTCTAGAAATATGTAAATTTGTCAGGAAACATCAAGAGTTATACACAAAACGCGAAGACATCCAATCACAGTACACACTTAGGCACGGATCTAGGCTTAACATACCAACATCCAAGCTAAAAATGCATTCTACAAGTCCCTACATAATGTCTATAAAAATATACAACAAACTTCCAGACATAATAAAGAAATAAGAAAAGATTAATATATTTATAACAAAACTTAAAAAAATACTAATAAACAAATGCTATTATTCCTTAGACAAATATTTAAATGGTAAACATAAATAATAGAAAAAAGGTATCTTATTATGTTTAGGGAATTACTAATATAATAAAAAGTAATAATTGATAACAGTAATTAATGATAATCGCGCAATCTATAGGTATGTTTAACATATATCAGTGAATAACAATGAATAAATAATATAATAATAATAAAAAAACGTAATAACGCAATTAATAATAAATTTTATAATCAAATAATATAGCCAAAGCAACTATTCAAAGAAAACAATATAAATTAATGAATAAACAAGATATAATACATATCTACAGGTATCTAAAAATAATCTAAATTATTGTTGTACATTTTGCAGATCTTAGAGATCAGAGAGATCTTATTTGCGATCACCTGACTTTGTTTACAATAAAGTTAAAGTTTGCTCTTATAAATACTACTTGATTGTCTCCTGAAACAGGGCTTCCTCTCTCCTAAACTTTTGCTGTACCCTACAGGGTCCATAATGATCTAAATTATATAGTTACCATCTATGAACACATTATGGTAAAGCAATAAAGATATTGAGTATTGAGAATTCTAACTTTTGACAGTTCTAACTTCAAGCAATTCCTCAACTATAGAGTCTTTACTTGAGCAATTATTTTTACTCAAGGAATCACTTTCACTTGTTTATATATACAGGTGTAAGTAAGTAATGCTTGAATATTAAGTTGAGATCAGTAATACGGCCTTGTATATGTAAACATCGATACAGGACATACTTTCAAAGTAACAAATCAAGGTAATAAAACCACGACAGTAAATGGGGATTCTTATCTAATCGCCAACCACAAAACTTCAAATGATAGGCTCCAATTAATGCATTTGCTTTACAATTAACTCGTGTCTACAGAAACAAAGCGAGCCGGAACATGAATGAAATGACGTCAAGTTCTTGCATGATTGAGATTTATTTTGTAAGATACATCACCGCATCTCATTATTATGCCCCCTGATATTCAATTATCAAGGAAAAGGTAAATTAACTGACCTCTGAGGTGAGACAATTGAAAAAGATACAAGTTGTCTTATGCATAGAGCTTTATTTTCAATAACAAGTATGTATTCATATCAGGTTAATGTAATGAGGTTCTGTAGTCTATAGTCTTCTTGATGGTACAGCGTATAGTCTGTTTTGTCATCAAATAAAAACGTTAAATTTAATCGTGCCTTTTACCAGAAGACATTAATGACCGCTGTTGTTACAATGTAAAAAAAAATTACCAATGAATGTTCACAGGAATAATTAAATGTAAATAATCACCGAGTATAAAATAACGTTTACAACACGAATATACGATTTCCCATTATGTGTGATTATTTTTGTGAAAAAAGACAAACGTGTAGTTATACTTAGTTGGTAATATGGTGTCAATTTTATTACGTAACTGTAAAATTTACAACATTGTCAAAATTAAACCTCATAGAGATTTGTAAAACAAAAGATTTGTAAAAAAAAGTTCAAAATATTAAAAAATTGTCGAGGCGCCATTGAAAAAAACTTTTAATTCCCCTTTTTGTACGTGGCAGAATAGGCGCAAACCCTATGCGTGAAAAATAAAATAAAAAACCTCATCCCTTTAGTCTGTGGCCGATCGCAATGCGCGTGCATAGGAAAACTGATTAATTTTTCCCGCCATAGCATAACATTTTTCACAACTCGTTTTCACTATTGAATTTATAGTTATTTATTAATTAAAATGTCTACAAGTACTAGTTACGAAGAAAATGATTTAAGCACAACGCCACTCCACCAATAAATTTTTAAAAACAATCTATAACTCACTAGTGAGTTATAGCAATGAAAAAGTCACAGTTTGGTTAAGGGTGTCATTCTGTGCCTAATTGCGGTGACCATAGAGCCACTTTATGAGCAAGTGGTTGAAAAATATTTTTTCCGCCTACGCACCCTCGAAAACCACGAAAACGAAATGAAACATTATTAACAAGACCCAGCAGTGTTCACTTAAAAATATATTACTAAAATAGCAGTGGCCTACGAACAAAGATTTCTATCGGAGCTATTGTTGTAACGACTTTGATGTAATTATTTTATCAGAGACTTGGCTTAATAGTTCTGTTCTGAGCAGCGATCTGTTCGATGGCAGGTACGTAGTCTATAGAAGGGAGAGGGAAAAAACAAATTTAACGGGATTAAAAAAAGGAGGAGGATTTAAATAGCTTTAAGAAAACGATAAAGTCCGAACGTGTAAAAGACTGGAAAAGTAATTGTAAAGATCTCTGGATTACTATAGAACTACCTTGGACACGAACCGTCAGTCGAATAGCTTTCTGCGCAGTTTACTTACCTCCCCCAGTGCGTCGCTGTACTTTGGAACACTTTGTGAATTCTTGTAGTGCGGTTTATGAACAAAAAACTGACTGTGACGTTTGTCACGTGGGTGATTTTTAATTGGGTAACATCGATTGGAAATGCCTGGATGGCACCGGGAAAAGGGTTGGACTATGGCGGTATCAACGAAGTTTTGCTGGATTTTATAATATTTATCAAAACTCAAATCACTTATTTCAAATAAACCAATTACAGGCACTTTTGTATTGTCAATAGGTCGGTAAGTCAGAAATATGAAGCTAGTTGCCCATTCCAAAGCGTAGTAGGTACCTATGGAGAAGAACGGGCAAGAAACTCCACGGACACTCTTTTAAATCAAATTATGGTATATATTGGTTACATCATTCATGTTGTTAATTATGCACCTGAGAACGATGCAGAACATTAAAAGCGTCCAAATATAAAGTTAAAAACAATTAAAAAATAAAGTTTAATTATAATACGCTGTGGCAGCTAAGAGATGATCAGTCCCTACTGACGGCGCCTGTCCACGAATATGACTCATGGATTAGCAACATTCAACTCAACAATTTTGAAGGGAGCTAAATGATCCAACACACGCGCCACCATCAGCGAAACATTAGAGTGAGCATGACATACTCTCAGCCGCCAGGGCATACTCAAGTCAACGAAAGACGTACCCAGTGAATGGTAGCTTTATAGTATGTCCATTGTACTCACATATGGCTTTAGCAATTATACAAAACTAAAGGATTGAGTTTATACAATGCAAAGATAGTTTTTTTTTTATCTTCAGCAACTCCAACAGTATTTTCAAATGCTAATCAATTAGTTGATGCGTCCTTGCGGAGCAGGACCAGCGATTAGCCAAGCAATTTCATCAGCGATGTAATCCCCCAACTTATAATATGCCCGGCTGCATAGTGTGCTTTTAATGCAAGACTTAAATTTGGTTTCATTCAGTTCATGTATGTGGGGAGGTATTGTATTGTAACATTTTAAACAGTACCCCACGCAAGATGAGTCTACTTTAGCCAGCCTGAAACCTGGTTGAACTAATTGGTCCCTATTTCTAGTGTTAAAATGGTGTCTTTCACCTCTTTTACTACAAAAATGTAGATTTTCCATAACGTACATGATGTTTTCATAGATATATTGACAAGGTACCGTCATGATGTTAATATCTTTGATCAATTCCCTTAGTGAGTCGCGCTTGCGGAGGCCATTATATGGGTCTGATGGCTCTTTTCTGCAGAATGAAAATAGACTTAATGTCTGCAGCCCGTCCTCATAGTAAAATACCGTACGACATAAAACTGTGAAAGTAACTAAAATAGACAAGTCTCGCGGTACCATCAGTAAATTGACGGATTTATCCCACAGCATATGCTGCTGAACTTAGCCGTCCTGCAAGGGATGTTAAATGAGTACCCATTGAAGCTTTGAGTCGAGCGTGATCCCCAGGAAAACAGTTTTGATAATGAATTATATCTAGTTAATAAGTAGTATAGTAATATAGTTTATATTGATTCAATACTATCTCACAATTAGTACTTTTGACATTTGGTAAAGAAAATATAATGCACTTAGTTTTTCCCCCATTTAGTACTAAATTATTAGCAGTGAACCAATTTTGGATCTACAGTGAGGCGTTATTTACGTCGTCCAGATTTGATGCACGCCTATTAATTTTAAAAATTACGGAAGTATCGTCAGCAAATAACACCATTTGTGGTTGGGTTTTAAACAAATGGGGTAGATCATTAATATAAACTAAAAAGAGGAAAAGACCCAATATCGAGCCTTGTGGTACCACCCATTTTTAATTTTAAACCAAGTGAATTGACACCGTTTATTAGGACTTGCTGTTGTCTATCATTCAATTAAGATTTTACTAAACTGAGCGCAAGTTTTCCAAGTCCATAATACTCAAGTTTTAAGAGCAAGGTTTCGTGCCACAGAAGATTCCTATGGCGTCTTGGGCCTCTTCCCAAGCCGTAAATATGCGTTTTATTAAGGTGACACCGGCGTCAGTCGTAGAACGTCCATTGGTGAAACCAGACTGTTGACCGTGTAAGATTGTATTAGTGTAAAATAGATTTAACATTTGATTCAGCATTACCTTTTCAAACACCTTGCTGAAAACTGGCAACACGTATACGGGTCTATAATTATTGGTGTCTTTACTGTCCCCGGATTTGAAAAGTGGTATTACCTTACTGTATTTCATTAGGTCCGGGAAGACTCCTTGATCCACACACAAATTAAATATTGAAGCCAAGTACTGTGCTATAGACTCAATAATGAAGGTACAAACTTTGATAGACATTCCCCATAGATCTTCTGTTAGTTTGATCTTGATTTGCTTGGGAGCTTTTACTACTATTATGGGGTTAATATGCTTGAATTTAAATTCAATCGGGCAAGATGAAACGTTTGCTTATAATAAGTCAATAGAATGCAAGGGCGAGGAGTTTAAGGTTTCAGTAGTTTTAAATAGGATACTGGTAAATAAATTAACAAATTCTTGAGCTACTTCTTTGTTAGTGCTTACGAGACCACTTGAAGTCTGTAGAGTGAAATCATAATTATGTCTTTTATTCCTGTTAGTTTCATCATTGATAATTTTCCAAACCGTCTTTATTTTATTATCGGCGGTTTTGATCTTGTTGCTAATGTACAAGGTTTTAGCTACCTTGCAGGTGTTTTTAAAAGTTTTGGAGTAAGTAGCAACGTAATTATTAAACATTTCAGAATTAATATAAGGCTTAAGGCCATACAGATCAAACAATTTTCCCCTGCTTTTCCTAATACCGTTAGTTGCCCAGTCACTGAACAAAAAATTGGGGCAAATTGTTTTTGTTTTTTTCTTTAAAGTATTATTGAACTCGGTGCTCGGTACCGACAAGAATTCCTCATATAATTAACTTACATTGTTTCTAATATGGCCCGGTATTTTTAACTTACTAATTAAGTTATTATTAAATCGAAATTTTATGTAGTGGTATGTTTGACTTGAAAGCAAATTTTTGACCGCTGTGATCAGAAGGGAGATAATTTACAATGGCTCTATGTAAGTAAAAATATTATCAATGCTTGTAGCAGAATTTGTAGTTATGCGGGTGGTTTCTGAATACACATTTGACAGATTGAATGATTTAAAGAGACTTAATAAGCGACTGCCATTTGAACTATTCTCTAAGATATGAATATTGAAGTCACCGCAGATAATTAGCAATTTTTTTACCAGTAACGTGACTCAAATAGGAATAAGGAGTAGGTCTGTAAACGCACACTCTAACATGCTTATCTAGCTTAACACAGGACAGTTCAATGTTATGTTCAACCAAAAGATTAAAACTATATCTATACGAGTGTTAGATGTAATAGACTTTTTACTAAGATTAGTGAACCCCCACGCAGCATAGATTTTTGGTTGCCCACATTATAATTTTCATAATTAATTAGCATTTCATAATCTTTCAACCAATGTTCTGCCAAACAAATAATTTCGAAAATGGTTTTTTCAAAAAATTTATCTTTTTCTAATGGTTTGGAAGTAAAACCTTGAATATTTTGATGAAACATTGTCAAGGAAGTCTGTTGAACCACCTTGTTGTTGGTAGGTATAACTGTATTGTTAATGTTATCTTCTTTTGTCTTACTATCTGGTTAAAATTTAAATTAACGTCCAGAGTGAGCTCCAAGTATTTGCCATAATGACACATGGATCCTCCTTCGTACAATGGTTGTAAAAAGTTATAACATTAGTGCTACAGTTGCTTAAGGTAAATTATACTGTACTTGATTACTCAACTATACTACATATGATAAATCTGTGGACGGGGCGTTTCTATATATTGAAAATATTTAAAAAAAGTTAAGGTGTTAAAGGATAATCAACAGATGGCATTTCTGTAATTTTTGGAAATTTTGTCTGGATTTTTTTGTTTATTTTAATTTTGTTTGGATGTGAGAGATTTCTTAGGACAAGTATCACGTAAAAAGTACGAAACTTTTGTACTCAAACATTGTTTATGACTCGGAGTATTATTAGTTTGTGTTTCAACGCAATCGCTTCGATTTTTCAAAAGATAAAATCAATTTAAGTGTTCAACACGTAACGACATCTATTGACGCCAAATGGTACTAGCGAATAAAAGTGTTATATGATAACCATAAATTAAGTTAATAATAACACGTCTTAAAGGTAACAACAGTGTTATTTAAAAAAGTAATGATATTTATTAAAATCGCTTTCCATTGGTGGTGAAGGGATATGAGGAACAGGGTGTAAAGTTCACTCATACTCTTGGAAAAGGGAGGATCCTCCGACCAGATGGATGTCGTATCTGGTGGGCAACTGCCCGATGATTGTTGTCGGGAAGTTGTATATATGCTAGCTGCGCGGTAAAGTTTGACTTCCAACACGTTGTACACACGTTGCCGCCTGACCTGCCATCCACGTGGCTCGTGGGTGCCGAGACCCCACGCCCGCCACGTGTTGAGGCCCTGCCTGTGTATTTCCTGGTAATTAACGCTACAATTGTTAACAGAATTATAATAGACTAGTGGCTAGTCAATGCAATAAGTATTATGGGAAAGCATTCTTGTACGAATTATTAAAGCAGGGAATCAAAACTCAGTCCCATTGGCTTATTAGCCTTTTTGGCCTTACCAAAAACAGTTAAACTGGAAGGTGCAAATAGATCACATCAGATCCAAGTTTTTCTCAATTTTGGGTTCATTATGCAAATTGTCATGGCCTTCCTCATCGAGTGCGCCAGACCATTTGCAACACGTTAGTAAAGCCACGTCTGATGTACCTAATTTAAATATGGGACCAACCGGAACTACAGATCGCACAAAATAAAATTATTCAACCATTATTTCACTATGGTTACCTTACACCTACAGTTAAAACTTACAGGGAAACGAAACTCACGAATATTAAACCACTTCATGTACATTGCACCAGCATATTTATAAGAAATATTATAAATAAGTCCACTCACACGCAACTACACCTCACAAAAATACAGCAAGTATCCTGTATAGAACCCTATGTAATCGGCTACCTTATTGAATAACAATTTTAATATGATGAGCCATTGCTGAGATATCGCATTCAAGATGATTGCGGAGAGATGGCCCAACTTCGTTTAGACAACGGTTGAGGGGCATCCCGCCCTATTACGCCCAAGATGGTTAACAGAAGTCATAACAGCCGGACGGGCCGAGCGACCAGGTTAAGCCACGCCTGCCGCAGTCGGTCCGTGGATGGGTGGCCATCCTCACTCACCAAAACCCAGCCGCGCCATGGGAATGGTGATGATGGTTAACAGACTGCGGCGTCACAGAAGATTCGCTCAGACCGTCCATACTTACTTCCAACCTGTACTTGAAACCTTTACGCATTATATTTTTGAAACTTTGCGCAACAGACACGCAAGGGTCAGATGCGGGTACCGGCTAGCATTCCGTTAAACAGTGAGAACCGCTATTTTTTTTAACGGAATGCGCTCTTAAACAATGCAACCTTCTGCTTTCTCTCGATCCCAGCCGTTATGCGCCACCCATGCGCCTCCCGTTTGTCCGCCAGATGTGGACATTGAGCATCAACAAAGCGTCTACACTTACAAAATAATTATGATATCTAAATAATAATTTACGCCTCTGTTAAATTATAACTTTGGTATGTTTGAGAAAAATGTTACCTGGATTAAAATAAAATAAATTCAAGCAGGCTTTCATAATAGTCAGTGAATAGTAAACTTGTTCAATGTAGTTATGGTTATTCGGCACAATGTGTATGAAGTATTAGGTCAAGAGATACCGTACTATACGGTCTGAATTCATTTATTTCGAAAGATTACAAATCACTTGTACGGAAATAAGTACTAAACATTACTTAATTAAAACATTGATGTCCAGGAGTAGCAAGGGCTTATATTGTTAACATTACGAATTTATGAAGGTAATTGTTACATAATTTATGAAGGTAGTTTGTGAAGGTGTTGTTCGTTTTTGTATTGCCTACCGCCGTGCGGCGCGTTGACGCGGTTACCGTGTGATGACTCGTTATCCTTGTTTTTATGTTTGAAATCAAAGGACTCAATCACACTATATGCCAGAATAATAGCATCGTTTATCCCGCACTACTACATTTAATATGAATACACTGTCGTAATACAATTGTTTAAAATTATGTTGAACATGCGCGTGGCTTTAAATCGACGACCTAAAACGCAGCCGCAGCTAAGAAGTACAGCTTAGGGTACGGAACGATCTCACCAGTGACGCGGAAGGGATCAGGCCATGTTACTCCTCGGCAGGTGTCTCAGCTGCATGGAACGCACATTTATTTATCTTTTGGACCGATTTAAAATATTTTGATTTGCGACACAGATACACACACACAAAAGAAACACGGTTTGATTTCTAAGTCCGGCAAGTAAGCCACCATCTGTTGGGCACGATGCCTCAAGCGAAAACAAAGGTACGACCATCCGGGTCGTAGTTTCGAACTGAACTCCACACAGACACAGCCAATTTATTCTATCAAGGGATTATTTTACAGAGGGTAATTTTTATGAATGGATAATCTTACGGAAGATCAAACACCCACTGTGTTTCAACAGATCATGGAATGCGAAGAAACATTATTTATTGTCTCGGATCTCCTCAATAACGAACAGTATACCTACATATTGTGGCGCCTGTGCTGGAAATCAGGACATCAAAATCCAGAATGGCAGCCATTACCAGAGGTGGATCTCAGTAAATGGGTAGCTCTACACACGGACAACTTTACGTAGAAGGTCTTTCGAGGGGCAAGCAGATGTTAGTGGTTCTAACATCGTTAACAAAGAAGCAATTTATTAATTAAAACAAGTTTTTGACATTATATTTATCTATTTATTTGGGATTTCCAACAAAGCAAACGTAGATACAATACAAATCAAAATAATATTATATTGTTACTGCCTCGCTGGTTTAGTGGTCGCAAGAGCTGAGCATGAGGTCCTGGGTCCGATTCTCAGGTCAGGCAAGGTGTTTTTTTATATCTAATTTTTTTTAGTAGCAGCCCGGAGTCTGGATGTGTGCCGGTTGATGGCAATAGGCTCGCTACCTATTACATGGGAATTAAGAATAACTGGCGAAATGTGGGTGTACTATAGGTACTCCTCTGCGTAACCCTTCCGGGATTACAGTCGTGATGTTATTTGTTATGTTATGATAATTTCATAAGTAGTTATTTTGCCTGCTTTTTTATTAATTTTCATATACGGTCTTAAAGCGTGATCCTTCTTCACCATGATAACGCTTCAGCACACTCCGCCAGAAAATTTATTGAATACGGCAGGTGCAGTCTGGCGCCTTGATTTAATATTTTCTTAAAATCAAATTGACACTTCGTCGCATATAGATTATAAACCCTGAAGACGCAGTGACTGCATTCGAAAGAGCTTTGTTAGATCGGAAGACTCTTCCTTTTCAATGTGGTAGTGGGACACATTTTTTTTATTGATCTCCACTTTGACTCTCTTACGAAACAGAAAGCCATCGTTAACCGTTTAGTATTATTACATAATTGTGTAAAGGACAATGCAAGATCCTGCCCCAGCTATTTACAGGAAATGTCAATTAATGAAAACAATTGTAATGATTAAAGGTTAAACCTTTTCATAATACATTGCTTTTCAGTAGAACTTACCGATTACAAAACAATTTTAAAAGGAATTCAACCCCTGAATTTAGTTTTATACAACCTAATGCACTGCTGAAAAATTTTACTCAAGCTGCCATTGTTGCAGATCTAGTAACAGCGTCCACAGACATATGTTTTACAGAACATTCTCTATCACCGAGATCAGGAAAATTGAAGTGAACTGAATTGTTCATCATGCATGTAGTTTGGTCCTTTTTAGATATATACCTGACAAAAGAGAGTAGGTGAAGATGTGAATAAGTCGACTTCTTTAAGGTTTTATTTTTATTAATGAATCTAATCACTGTAAGGTGTTTATTATCGTCCTATTGAAGTTATCCAACGCGAGTATTTCCTCATTGCTAAGTGGTTTTACAACAATTAAACATTCTTGTTTAATCCGCTTCGATTTTACTGAGAATCATGATTATTGCGATAAGTAGAAGGAAACAGATGATGTCATTCATGATGAGATCAGGGTGAATGCCTCATAGGAACGAGTTGGTATATATTTCATAGGAACAGTTTTTTTATCAAATAAATAGAGCGGGTTATTCTGGGTAGGTACCTTCTATTCTATTCCATTGGAAGTTACAAAGTAAGAACAATTTTATTTGTATTTTTTTTAAAGCTTTTAGCCTGAATCCTCAAAAGAAGCAATTAAAGTCCTTAAAACTAAGGGGGGTGTTTGAAATTGTTGCCAGTGACAGAAAAGTTGAAAGAAAAAAAAAGGGGGAGGAAACGCAAGTGGCTAAAACAGAGATAATGTTGATGTTGATGTATGGAGAGGGAGAGGAAGGTCAAGGAAAATTGATTGTGTGAGGATTATACCAAAGAGAAGGGAGTGAATAATAGCGTGACGTTTGACAACGTTTAGGTATGTTTTTGAGAGCAATGACCTTGACAGCTAGGCGTTAAAATGCACTGTTATGAATTTAAATTTAGAAACGTCTAAAAATAAGTTTTTTAATTTTTGAGAAAAAATAAACGGTTCTTTCATACGTGTCCAAACGAGCCCAAAACATAGGCCAAACTAGCAAATTTCACTTTCACTTCACTTGAAACCTAGAAAGGCTTTTGCGGGATTTACCTTTGCAAGATTGACAATTTAAGTCACTCATTGACAAACAAATTTCCAATCTGTTGATATTACTTAACTCAGCAGAAATATTTTTCTGCTGAGTTAAGTATAGCGTATAGTGTAGCTGCATTCGAAGAGGCTGGAAGCGGAACGACACAAACGGTGGACAAAGACATAGTATCTATGTCGTAATATTTTGTTATTTTGGTTTGTCAAATGTACCTAGTTCATAAGTAAATGATGTGATCTATAATTGGAAGCACACACTTGTATTTGTCCCTGTTATATGTATACTTGCATGTAATTGTGAAGTCTCTGTTGGAAATCCAATAAATAAATAAGTAAACTAGTGTAGATGATGATGATGCCTTGTTGGAATTTCGGATTGGGATGTTATATTGGGTTTTTCCATCTGGAATTTCTCAGTAGCCGTCCGGAGTCTGGAATTGTGCCCGGTTGATGTCAAAATGCTCGCGCCCTATTAAATTGGACTTTAACATAACTGGTGAAATGTGGATGCACCTTGCACGCTCTAGGGAATACAGTCGTGATGTTGTCTGTTAACCTACCGACTGGGAATACTTTTGTTCGTGGGACGTTATCAATAATGACAGAAGGCGATATCGCGTGTATAAGATCTTCATTGCAGTGGGTGTCATTATCAGCACGATCTGTATTATAATGTTGCTGCCTCCTGTTATTTCCAGGAATCAGATCATATTTGTGCTGTTTTAAGTGGCAGCTTATTGATGAATGTATTAAAAGAAAATTCGTGAAATGCGCTACACCTTCAAGACAACATTTCTCCCGGGTAAAATGAATCGGATTTATGATTTGGCAATCGACCCCGTGAAAACTTTAAACTCGGCAGCTGTTTCCGTGTTCACAATATGTATGAGGGCGTAGTATGTGTCTTAAAATAAATAAGTCTTGAACCATACCACAGACCATATTAAAACAAGGAATTTACAAAAATATCTGTATTTACTTATATTAAAATTACAAGTTACGCATGTAACAATAGGTATCTAATTATTGTTATTGGCGGAAGTTAATTACTATACATTATTAAGTTTTTGTAGATACTGTAAGCGGTTTCAGTCTTACCTATCATTTATGACATTTAACCTGCATATCCTATGACTGTAAGGCAGAATGCAACGTTTATCACAAGTCAAAATATAGCACAATCCTAAAATAAACAAAATGACTGACTCATAGCTAAACACTTTTTTTCGTAAAGCCACGTACCTATAGGAACAAATAATAATCATTATAAGAGCAAATTGCACAAAAAAAAGTATTCCCGGCAAACTTCTATTTTCAGAATGACAAACTTTTGAACATCGTAATAGAAAAAAACTGTTTGTAAAGAAAACTGAGTCTTTTGTAGTTAATTTATCGTTCAAATTACTAAGACAATTTAAAACGGGTAAATGTATAGATTATTTCCTTGTTTTCATATAATTGCATGTATAGCAAGTAACATTTTGTAACTAAATCTATTTGGTGTTAAGCGAATATCATCCGGTCACCGGTAATCAAACCTTGTTCAATGCACTTCGAAACACTCTGTTAATTCACTGCGTACTCCGAAGTTAACGTTTTCTGCAAAAGAAAGAGAAGAATACCTTGAAGTATAATGTTGAAGGACCTTCTTTAAATGGGCATGACTTCTGTCATCAACACGCAGTTATTGTATGCTGTAGGCTTTTTTTTTGCAGTCGCTGTTCTATATTATCATGCAATGAATTCCTAATGATCCTTCATTGTTGTGTACTGTGATGATAAAAAACGACAACGACGTGCAACGATTTTAATTATAGTAATTGCCTCAGTGTCAGGAGTTATTCGTTTGTATGTCTTCGACTATGTCCTAAATGGTAAATTGTCTTTCTTTCAGCTCATAATAACATGTACACGATCACCAATCATGGTTTTTATAAAATGGTTTTTGACGGGGTCTTTTAACAAGCTGATTATTATTTTAAGTTTATGTGGCAAAATAATTAAATTATTCTCACCCGTAGCCGTTTGATTGTGCGTTGGCCGTGGCAGTCGCGGTAGCCGTCGCAGATGCACTGCTACCACCGGAGCCGCCATTGCCACCGCAATTGCCGCCGCATCCACCACCACCGTGGTTGTTGTTGGGTTGTTGGTATCCTTGGCCGCCACCGTTGCCGCCGCCGTAGCCGCCACCACCTCCGTAGCCACCCCCGCTGCCGCCGCCGTAACCTCCGCCAGAGCCACCGCCGTAACCTCCGCCAGAGCCACCGCCGTAACCTCCGCCAGAGCCACCACCTCCACCATAGCCGCTGCCTCCACCGTAACCGCCACCTCCGCCAGAGCCACCACCTCCACCATATCCGCCGCCACCACCGTTTCCACTGCTGTAGCCACCGTCGTAGCCGCCACCTCCGCGATGACCGCCGCTGTGACCTGAAACAATTAAAATAAGTAAACCGGCATAAAAGTTTGCGCACCTGATATGTTGTACAACTTAGGTGATGCTTACTGCAGTTTAAAGTTCTAATAGGTACCTCTATTTTCTAAGTACGGTCCGTAATCTACCCTTCTTTAAAATCTAGTATAGCTTACTACAAGCGTGCAAAACTGACATGCTGCTTCCAAGCCTAAAGTTTTCCGCATTTAACGAGGATAAAATATAATTCAATCTATCCAACTAGTTTTATATTCATAATTTCTTAACTATTTTAAATTTAACTAGGCACCTACTTTACTAGGATTCAGAAGCCAAATTATCTTCTATTACACAAGTTTTATCATTATTGCATGGCCAATTTTCATATTGCTTGGAATATTAACAACAAAACACAAAAAGCAAATAAAAGTGTGTGTGCGCAAAAAGCTGTGCAACGCGTTCGTACCATGCTCTTTCACCACTTCAACAATAATAGTTTTGGATGGTTGTTCATAGCCGCCACCTTGGCCGCCATAGCTTCCTTCATAGCCACCGCCGTAGCCTCCACCATAGCCGCCGCCATGCCCTCCGCTATAGCCGTGGCCGCCACCACCATGGCTGTAGCCCCCGTTGAAGCCACCAAAACCTCCACCGAAGGAAATGCCACCTCCGCCGATACCTAATTTCTTCAGCAAATGGCGTTTCTGTCTGTTGAGTCCAGGCTGTTTTTGGTCTTCAAGTTTCTGCGAAAAACAAATGACTTAGTTTAAAATACATTATTCATGCAAGTATGCACGCTTAAGAAAGCTAACCGGTATATTAAACTTGAACTTATAAATATGCTAACATTGTATTATGTTAATTAATACGTCTTAGAAATGTTTATTGTGGTCATAAATATTGATTTTCTTCAACTTAAAAGCTAGTGCATTTATTCAGGCCGACCAACAAATAAGCGTCATACATGATCATCATTATTTAATTAACAATTTTTCCATGACCTTAACTATTTTCACGTTGACGTACGTAATGTTAAAATGTTTGTACTTTCAAAGTAAAATGAAGAAAGGATATGAGAAGGGTTTGGATTGACTAAATCGACACAATGAATACTTAATTCATTCTTCAATGATCTGTCCTGAATCCACTCACAAAATCCAATAACTACCAAAAACATTCTTGCTAAGAGTTGTTTATGCCATAATTGAAATAAAACGTCTAACGATAGTTAACAAGCGGTTATAACCTGATATTAGTTAGTATACCAACTGAATAACGACCATGTTTGTCACCATGCTAATTCTGTGGTTCTGGCTAATAGGTACCTAGTGAAATTACAAATTATTAGTTACTTAGTAATAAGATTAAAACACAAATAAACATAGACAATGTTACTGAAATTATGTAAATGAGCAAGAGCAAATGTCGATCAGTCAATTATTAAGTCCAAACTATCTTCTGCCCGCAGCATCGCCTGCGTTGATGTCTTAAATTGTCCCACGGGAACGTACTACCGGGACAAAAAGTATGCCTATGCTCTTCTCTTCCACAGGAACCTTGCCAAATTTTAACGAAATCCGTTCAGAGGTTTAGGTGTAAAAAGATATAGACAGAGTTACTTTCGAATATATAATATTAGTTTGGATAGTATGGATGGTTTAATTCAGAATAACTTTATAAATTTCATTTATACGCTCAAATTGTACCTCGTATTCATTTGAATACGAGCTTGAGCGATTAGTTAATCGCTCCGAATAAATAATTAAATAACAACAAATATTCAATGTATTCTAGTAAATGGAAGCATGTTACGAATCGTTAACTAGCATGTTATAATTTATTTGCTTCTTTTATAATATGAGGGTGTTGTCTTGAGAACAGTGATTTCAATACTTTTAGACATCCTCGTAAGTAGCCCCTTCATCGAAAGTTAATTCACGAAAAGACAATTGTAAAATAAATACCTGAACGTAAATAGGCTGCGGGTTTTTCAAGGATTTAGCCTCGGGTTCCTGACGCTCATATTGTGGGTTGGCCTGGGCAAGGAGCACAAGAATCGGAAACTGCCTCGAGCGCGTCTTGTCGTTTAACCTGGAGTCCCGCGGAGGGGCCAGCACAGGCGAAACGAGCACCACTCGCTCCCCGGCGTCCAAAGAATTGTCTCCGATTGACGGCACTGCTGTCGCAAGCGCTGAAAGCGCCAGCACGCTCACCACCACACTACTGTATCCCATCGCGATCACTGACGCAGGACCAACAAAGCAAACCTATTTATATGACGCGATTTCACTGCGGACGCTACGACGTCATGAACCGACGACTACTCCCATCAGTCCGCGGGATTATCCGCGGAACGTCCGATTCCCACGGTGACGTTGACAAACGGATTGCAACTGTTGTCAATAATATGACGAGAACAAATATCATTCGCCATATCGAAAACAAAAAGATGATATGTAAGTACATGTGGTTGAACGAGAAAAACGTGATGATACACGCCTGGCAATTTGTGGATTCCATACACGTATTAAGCTGGTTATTCCCACTAACCGGATGCTCGTATGTGTGTGATATTGGGGATGGTAGAAAAAGTGACAACGCAACTTCAGAATCGCCAACCTACCACTTCTAGGCTTGGTTTTCATTTATCAATATTACCTATCTTAAATCAGTTTGATGTTCGTAGAAACCATATTTGTAGTACTCACACTGATTTTAATATGAATCACTCACTAAGTGAATTAAAAGAAGATAAGAGCTGTGATATTGTCCCAGAATCAGTTAGAGAAATGTCCAAAAATGTAACATTGAATTTATTGCCTACTTTTAAGATTGTATACATCAAAATTCAACACATTTCATTTTTTTTTTCATTAATTGGTCGCAATCGCTACTGGTGAGCATGAGGTCCTGGGTTCGATTCCCAGGTCGGGCAAAGTGTTATTGGGCTTTTCTATCTGGAATTTCTCAATAGCAGCCCGGAGTCTGGATTTGTGCCCGGTTGATGGCAATAGGCTCGCCCCCTATTACATGGGACTTAAACATAACTGGCGAAATGTGGGTGTACAGGTACACCTCTGCCCAACCCTTCGGGGAAACAAGGCGTGATGTTATGTTATTAATTAAGTCGATGATGGGTTTATATGACACGAGCTATAACATAGTATACTCGTGACTTATGCGTTTTGCAATAGTCGACTACTTAAGTCACACGTAGGTATCGTTATGTACCTACTCGTACTATTGTGGCTAAGTACCAAGTTTTGTCGTCGTAACGTAGATTAAAATTATAAGTTCACGAACTATTTTTTGTGTTTAGTTGATTATTAAAGTACTAAATGTTAATGAATCGACGTACGTTACCATCGAATAATACCAAATATTTGAATATAAAAAATCTTCCGAAATTGCCAGAAAGAAAACTACTCACGTTGCGAGTGATGCGAATACGGAAATAGACATAAACGAAATAATAAAAGTTCTTAAACCTGCAAGCAAGTTATTTGGCTTTAACCAATCGTGTTCCTGTTGATTGTGGAAAATACCTACAGTATTCTAATCCTGATACAAATTTATTCAATGTTCGTAACCAACTCAATCTAGGTAGACAGCTAAGTAGGTACATTGATTTGGTTATAATAAGAGAATACTTGGCAGGTTTTTAGCGTATATTCTCACATACCTCAACCTTATATTTAGGTTTTGGGAATAACGAGGTTATTTGCTTTATAAAAAAATAAAAATAAACTTTGCCCTGATTCTTTTTAGACACTCGGACAGGTCTACTCAAACTTGTGAGGTGCTTTCCTAAAAATTCGAAACCACCTCAGACATCAACCTACATGTCTTCATCATATTATAATTTGGCCAATACAATTTAGTTGTATGGTCTTTAAAACAGATATAGTCGGCTAGGAAACACCGACCTCATCTTGTTTCAATAAAACGATCAATCAAATCAATCGGAGTGCAAATAGACGATCTTGAAATTGTGACAAGACTCTAGCATTACTTCAAACTAGTTTTAAGGAATGCTTGCATTTTGGGTTAAGATCTGTAATACGGGCTTATATTTGTAAACTTTAATACCTTCAAATGATAGGCTTCAATTAATTTATTTTCTTCACAATTAACTCGTCTCTATAGAAACATAGCGAGCCGGAACATGAATGACATTATGGCAATTTATTGCATGATTAAAATTCAGTTTCTAGGCTACATTGCCGCATCTCATAATTATGGTCACTGATATTCAACTATCATGGAAAAGGTAAATTACCTGACCTCTGAGGTGAGGCGATTGAAAAAGATATGAGTTTTCTTGTAAATAGAGCTTTATTTTCAATAACAAGTATGTATTCTTATCACGTTAATGTAATGAGGCTCTGTAGTCTATAATCTTCTTGATGGAACAGTGTATGTACTGTTTACTACCGATGTGATGTAGTTGTCACCTGTGAAAGGAAAAACGTTTCAATTAATCGTGCTTTTTACATTTAAACATGTTTATCTGCTGTTCTTATCATGCTGTACCTAAGATAATTCGATACTAATGAATATTCATAGGAAGTTTGAAATGTAAATAATCCCCGAGTATAAATGTAGTAAAAAATTACAACACCAACATGGGATTTCCTATTCTTAACGTGTGATTATTTTTGTGGAAAAAGGCTAATGTGTGGGTGTTGTCGTACTTAGTAGGTAATGTGGTGTCAATTTAATTTTTTTATTGTGTCACGTTTAATGGAGAACTTATTAATTATTTTAAAGTCTGATTTTCAAGAGGATACGTTTTTATTTGTCATCCACAATAGTAAATCACAATTGGGTAATTTTTTTTTTTTGTAAATAACAAAATAATTTGACTGCCATCGACATGATCTATGTATTCCATCACATTTAACATCTGATTTGTAATACCTACATTCTTTGCAAATAAATGTATTCTATTCTATTTATCTTTTGAGATAAAAAAAAATAGAATAACACATAACATCACGCCTATTTCCCGAAGGGTTAGAACAGTTGTACCACTTGTAATAGGGGGTGAGCCTATTAAGTACAATCAACCAGAAACAAATCTACTACTTAAAAAGTCCAATGGAAAAACCTAATAACGAATCGAACCCAGGACCACATTTTCAGCTAACAGAATGAATTTTATAATTATTGATATTTTTATTATTATTGGTAATTAGTATTACGATATTTATATAACAATTGTGCGAATGTTGTTCTTGTGGAAAATCCGATGACCAGAAGCGCATAGAAAATTTCAATGGCATGTGGGTAATATTCAGAGCAAAAAAAAAAACTTGATCTTGTTGCCGTTTCTCAAAAGTGTGTGTAATTGTGTCGTTTAAGTGAGAATATTTTTAACATAAGAACATAAAATAAATATTATAAAGAAACTTTGCTTACTCAGTGGGGAAGCAGTAGGTTTCAACTCATTCAGACTACACCATCACACCTAAAGAAAAAATGCGGCATAATCATTGCGGCTTGGTATTGCACACTAGCGATCTCTGAGCAAATTGGTTGCGGCAGTGGCGCAGTACCTTTAAAATTTGAACGTGATGAGTCATGAACACAATTGCGTGACTGCGTGACCTATAATAGATTTATTCTCTACTATGTTAACGTGCATTGGTCAAAGGTTAAGGCAACGATCAATACTAACAATAATATTATTGTTTACCTCTGCCTCGTAAACATTAAAAACATTTTTGGTGTTTATTCGATTTACTCCTTAAGAATCGTTTCATATATAGGCACGTTATGAAAAATACATGGGCAGTAAAATCAAGCGTTAACAAAAATTGAAGCCGTTATGGTTTTCGTCTGCGTAATATACTGGCGAATCTCAAGGCGCTCCACGCTCCTTAAGGCCAAGTACACCTTTATTGTTTTTATATTTTTTTCCGATAATAATAGGTCTATGATATATATAGGATAATTGCCGTTTAGTAGTACATAAGTCAAAGCCATTTTTTATATAAATATTTTTTATTTCTATCAATCGATATATGCAACAACGCTATCAATGCATCTCTTCCAGCGCAGAGGTAATTTTTCAAAGCCCTTCTTGAAGTAGTCAGGTTTACGGGAGCAAACAACCTCCTCAAACGCATTTTATACTGCCTCTCGGGTATTGAACTTTTTCCCTGCCAAGAAGTTGTCCAAATTTTGGAAAAAGTAGAATTGGGGGGTGACGGAACACTTCCAAGCCTAGTTCTTGTAGCTTAAAGACCGTTTGCTGTGCCGTATGAGTTCGAGCGTTGTCGTGTAGGAGCAGCGAGGACGAGCGATTAACCAATAACGAGTCGTGCATTCGTTTGCAGTGTTCACTCAATATACGTTACTAATGTTGCGAGCCGCTTGTGTGGCATTGCTTTCGCGACGGAACTCGTATTCCATAATTACTCGTTTTTGTATCGTGTCCATATTGATGAAAAAGATACAAATGAAGTGAAAACGAAACACTAATCAATACAAACAAATTACTGAATTTGAATATGGAATTCCATTTTTTTTAATAAAATTTATTGAATTTAGAATTTATTGCCAGCCATGCATAAATTACGTTTCACATGGCTAGTATTCCAAAACGGCAACTTCATAGGTAAGACCTAATGTTTTATTGAAATTCAAATTTATTAATTTTGTGAACATAAGGTAAAAAAATACAGATTTTATATAAAATAGAAACAACAAAATTTGTCAATAGATGTCACAATTTAATGCCAAACACTAATACTTAATAGTATGTCAGTAAATTAAGACGGCTCATAAACAAATGGGTGTCTATTATTAGGTCACAATTTCGTATACAATGATAAATGCAACAAAAAATGTCAAAAAAGAATATCATCGTCCTTGGGGAGCAACATTTCAACTATAGATTAGCTACAGACAGACATAAAATTATAAATAGTTTTTAACCATTAGAATATTCATTAAATGTATAGTAAAATAGCCAATGAAATAGGAACAAAAATGAAGATATTCACACACAAGTCAGAATTATTTATCAGTCAGAAATTCATCAGTGCTGTAATAGGCCCTCTTATAATAGGTAATCGTACCACTATATACGGGAAAAGGCTCTCAGCAGGAGTGTACAAACTACCGCGGCATTAGTCTTTTGAGTGTTGTCGGCAAACTGTATGCGAAGGTTTTGATAAACAGAGTGATAAGAGTGACAGGGATGTGCATCCCATATTTTCTCATCTGTCACTCTTATGCCAGGATTTAGAGAGGGAATGGGCAAAATCTTCTCCATAAGATGCATAGCCGAAAAACATTTGGCAAAGCACAAGAAAGTCTACTGTGCTTTCGTTGACTTGGAGAAGGCATATGAAAGTGTGTGGAGGGAAGAACTGTGGTCGACACTATCCTTGTACGGTGTGGACTGGGGCTTGTTACGGGCACTGAAATCTTTACACAAGGATTTCAGCGCTTGTGGTAGGACAAATGGGGCATACACGAACTGGTTTTGCATCTCAAGGGGTGTTAGACAGGGTTGTGTAGCGTCACCGTGGATGTTCAACCTATACATGGATAGTTGTTTGACAGATTTGAATGTGGATTGACGATAAATTAGTTGCCTATCAAATGCCTGCTCTATGCAGATGATCAAGATCTACTTGCAACGTCAGCAGAACAGTTGTCACCAGATACATGGTGACTGTGATGGATGAAGCATATAAGACTAAAGACATGGTGTTTGAAAGAGAAGAAGTTGTATCGATGTGTGATGTGAAAATAAATGATAAGAGTGTGGAGCAAGTAAGTGAGTTCGTCTATTTGGGGAGTCTGTTCACAAGGGATGGAAAGATTGATGGAAATGTGGAAAGGAGACCGACGGAGATTTATGTCAGGTTTTAAATTTAGTTTTTAAAATTTACGACTAACAGGCTTTTGGCAACTAGAGTTTCCACCAAAAAAATCGAGCTTTGCTTCTGGCAACTACAGTTGCCAAAATTGATTTTCTATTAAACGACTCAAAACTTTAGGGCGTAAGGTTATTTTAAACAGTAGTATCTGGACACAAGATTGCAACATGAGAGAAATACATTTTATGTAGAATTAATATATGAAGTTGCGAGTGGCCGACTCGCAACTTCACATATTAATTCTACATAAAATTTATTGTGTGTTTTTATTGCTTTTCTGTTCTTGTACGCCGCGCGTGGTCCGTGAAATAATGTCGAAAGTGTTCTATTTAAATGTTTATTACTAATGTTACGGTGCCAAAATAAGCTAAAAACTTCAGTGATACTTAGTGAAATGAGCGTGAAATGGTCCAAATCGAAAGTGTAAAACGCGTTTTCGGTGAAGTTTTTTGTTTACGTATTTTAAAGTGGTAATTTATCGTAATTACTTAAACCTGCGGGAAACTTTGTGTTACTATAATGTTTAGACATAATATTAATCATAAAAACTGAAATGGTGTATCAATATCTTTTAAATGTGCTGGATAAAAGGAATATTAGATAGAGGTGAGTTCAAGGTCAAGTACTCGTAAATGTTGTCGTATGTATTATTGTCTAATTTATTAGAAATATTTCAATATTCTGTAATATTTTGCTATAAATATAAACTAGAGCATTATATCTATTTATCAAACGATAGAAACCGGTTAAATGAAAGCAAGTTTTCTTCGTTATTTTATTTTGAAATCGCAAACTAAAAAAAAAGAAAAAAAAACCTACTATTTTTTCTCTAACTAGAAATTATCATATTATAATCTTATTAGCCCTTAAAAACGCTAATAAACTGGTCTTTCTCAACATTTTTTTTATATTTTTCTAGGTCTTACAGTTTTTGTATAAATCGACTTAAATTAAATGCATGCAGGATACAGAAAGAAATTAAAAGTGCAGTGCAGTAAATTGTGAGTGTTAATTTTGACAAAATGGACTCCCAACCATCGACCATTAGCAGGTCACTACTAAAGAGAAAAATCCATCATCACGTTGACGTTGAAAAAAAATCCCGACCGAAAAGGCAGACCTCCATTACTTTTACTGGCACTAAAGCATATAACTATGATAGTAGTTATCCTGTAGACCAGGCAAATCTTAAACCTATTAATGTTAACGAATGTATCTTGACACAGAATATTTTGAAATATATATTTGAGCAAACAAATATTTATTTTTCATGTATTAATTTTTTGCAATATGATGTGTCGTATTCAACTAATGTTATCTTTCTGAGGGTTCGGAGGTAGTGTGAGAGTGATATGAGTGAGTGTGTGTGAGTGGGATAAAGTGTTTGTTATAAATATGTAATGACAGTACTCTAACGGAGGCTTCGGTTTCTAAGTAGGTTTAAGATTAGCCATTGTTAAACACTGTTTTTTTACTTGGTTGGTTCTACAATTTTTGATGTCACAGATTTATGCAATTTTATTATAAACGAAACTGAGCATAAATTCTTGCATATGTTGTGCAAAGGCGGTTTTTACTACAGTAAGTAGACATTTGTAAATTCGTTGTGTAGTTCTTGATATTATTTGGATTGGATTGTTATTTTAAGTTGTTTTTAGTACTAATTTAAGGATGTATAACTGTCGGATATTAAGGACTGATGCTTCTTTATACAGGTGATCTGTAGGACAACGAAAGTGTTTTCTATACATAACCTAAAGCCCTGATCTTTGGGCTCTTTCCAATTGTATCGTTGTGGTTATACCGACTCCGCCCCATATTGGTATGCAGTAGCAGAGAACTGACACACATAATGTCACATACACCAGGTGTAAGATCTATTTGCTGGCCTGAATCAGCTTTCTGATTCGTTTGGCTACCAAGTTGATATGAGGTCTGAATGAAAGACGTTGATCTAACAGAACCCCTAAGTATTTTAGAGATTCAACTTTTTTAATTTCCTCACAGGTGCAGGGAGTTGAGCTGCAAGTTGAAGGGTGGATTTGAAGCTGTAAAGGAAGTTTTGGTGCTGATGAGAGAGTTTTATGGAAACAGATGTAGTTCGTTTTTTTATTATTAAGACAGAAGACAGAAGGTTAAGGTAGAGCCAGTCTTTGATAATAGTTTAGCCAGTTTGGGCTTCTTCACGGACTGTTACCCAAGATTTGTTATGAAAAATAATAGTCGTGTCATCTGCATAGCAGCTGACCTCTGCATTTTGTGTAATGGCGTGATGAATATCATTAATATAAATGATAAATAGTGTCGAGCGAAAGAACTACCTTGAGGCACTCCAAATTCTACGCTGCTATGACTACTGATGGTGTCCCCAATTTTCACACATTGCCTTCTGTTAAAAAGGTAGGCCTCAAACCATTTGAGTGGCAGTCCTCTTATACCAATCGTCTCGAGCTATTTTAGAATAATAGGAATGGCAACGGTATCGAAAGCTTTTGCAAGGTCTAGGAATATTCCTATTCATTTTTCATTCTCATCTAAATAAGAAGTTACTGCATCTTCTGTGGATTTGTCCTGTGCATCCAAATTGCTTGTTAGATCGACAAATTGATTTACAATTTTTTCAAGAATTTTGGAGAATATTGCTAGTTGGGTTTTGTTTTGAACCGCTCGACGCTCTTATGTACCTCTTTCCATTTGTTACCGCCATATACGTCGTTGATGTCCAAATACATACATTGAATTATATCTTTTCTTGAATGTGGCGGTAGTAGGTACGTTTCTCATCAGTCCCTTCCTTTCCATCCATTCCTGCAGCGTCTACCATAGGACAGAGAGAGACAGCAATACATGGCTGGAATAACACTGACCGGAACGGACGCCATTTTTAAAAGAAAAGAATTAAGTTTCGTCTAATCCGTTGCCGCGAAAGCATCTCTTCAGAGCTTTTACCGCTAATATATCTGGATTACGTGATAAATCCGGGTTTTCGGGTCTATATATCAAACTAGACCTACATAATTATCAAGTTACACTGATTTGAAGTGCTGTGAAAGTAATAGGAACCGTTTATCTGTGAAACCACGCTGGCTTGCCGCGTGGCTAACCTACACATCAAGGGCATGCCCCTAGCAGCTGTAAGGTGACTTCAGACTTCTAGAAAGGTAAGGCGCTGCATCCTGTATCCTTCTCTTGTTCCTGTTTCTCCATACCAATATAGCTTCCTTCAAATCAATGTATGCTGCCACATAAATTTTAATTACAGTCCACAAACCGCCGATTCTCATAGCAAGGCTTTGAATCACCGCTCCAGGCTTTTAGAAGCCTAGAAAGAGCTGTTTAGACAGTTCTATTCCCGCACCCTCTTGTTAGCCTTTAAAGATTTCCATAAAGCTCAAGGCGCTAACATTTTGGTCCTTCGCAAGCCGGATTTATTTTCTATTTACAATCCAGTGTATTAGACGATCTTCATTTCTTTCCCTAGGGATCCCCGCACTCGGATCTGAATTCGTTCAGATTCAACTACTTAATTACATTCGTCTCATTAAATTTTACTCAATAATTTCATCTAATCAAAATCATAGCCAAGTACCTACGCATTCCTCTATAAGGAACCGGTTTAATATTATCAGTTTTCTACATTAGCGGCTATTGTTACCGCGCGCATTATATGTAGTTATCGAATATAGGTTGTTTACGCTAGTTTGAGAGCTCACTCACTGCATTCCGATCTTTTTACTAGAACTGTTGGTTCGTTACGTATCGATCTATTTCATTGTTTTAAATCAAGATGTCTCGACCTGCAGCTGATGCTAAGGATAAGAAAACTGATGAATCAGCCTCATTGAATTTAAGTTCAGAACTTATTCTCGTAGAAGCAAAACGAAATGCCCTTTTCGAATAAATTCAAATTGTGTTCGAAAGGGCGAAAAAGGCCCACATTGACAGCGAAATGGCGGAGAGTTTTCTGGATTCGGTCGAGACTATTGATGAAACTCGATCTGAATTTAGGGACCTCGTCAACGAGCAGAATAGGCTTCTTTTAGAAATTAATCCATCCGCGAATCCTAACTATCAATCGTTGATTTCCTTTGATGATCTTTTTTGTCGTATCAAACGTGTGTTGAAGCAGGTTGAGCCTGTGCCTTCTAGGGTGAACGCTGACGCTACTGGCCAGCATGCTGATCAGATGATCATTAGATCTAAACGGCCTACTTTAGCGCCAATAGAAATTGTGTCATTTGACGGTGACATTCGCAATTGGCCCCTTATTCTATGAATGCTACAAGTCTACAATACACGAAAATCCATCGTTGACAGACGCTGAGAGACTGTACTATTTGATAGGAAAGCTTTCCACAAAAGCTCAAGCGGTATTTTCAGGCATCGCACCGTGTCCTGAAAACTATAAAATAATCGTAAAGTGTCTCGTGGATAGGTATCAAGATAAACGCACACTTGCTTCTACATATCTAGATCAGATGATTAATCTTAAATTAACTGGCCCCGCTTCTGCATCTGATATGCAAACTGCATGTCACTGCCGCAAACGCCATAAAAATTCTTGGAATAAATGATTTGGCAGATTTTGTATTTTTGCATATAGCGCTCAAAAAGTTGGACGGAGAAACGATACGTGCTTTCGAGTCACAATATCGTGAAGTTTCGTTGCCGACTTTTAGTCAGCTGGCCGAGTTCATTAGAAGTCAACATAGGATTTATCAAAACACATTGCCTAGCACGGCTGGTGTTTCGACACGTAGTTCCGTTAAATCTCGTAATAATGCTCCAAACCCGCAGAGTTATGTAGCCACCGCGACTGCTAACAAAAAATGCCTCTGTGACAATATTGTGCACGATCACTTTTTCAAGTGCCATAAATTCACTGAGATGACGCCGTCCGCACGTTTTAAATGCGTGAAAGATAACGGTGCACGTATCAATTGTTTAAGCATTAAACATAAGTCTCGCGATTGTAATTCAACGGTCAAATGTCGCAACTGTCATCAAAAACACCACTCTTTATTGCATTTCAATAGGGGTCCGAATCAAACCGCCTCACAATCTAATAATAGTGGATTGGTGTCGGTGGCCAGATCCGAATCTGCGACACTGAGCGAGTGCGCCACGGCGCCGCCGCAGCTGTCGTCGTCGCAGTCGTACCCACCGCTAATCAGTGCACTCGTACCGGCGGCGGCATCTACTGCGAGCGAGCCGAGGGTATCGTCCTTGCACACATCCATTGCTGCGCCATTGCAGTTTAGTCCTAATGACGACGACCGCGACGCGCGATGTATTCGCCCTACAACGATATTGCTGTCGACCGCTCAAGTTATTATCTGCGATCGAAAAGGACAGAAGCATATTGTAAAATGCCTTTTAGATTCTGGATCGCAGAGCAATTTTATAAGTACGGACCGTAATCAGTTAGGTATACATTATAATAAAAATACGCAAATGATGGTTCGAGGGTTTGGTGGTTCAGAAAGGCCTATCACAGGTTCCACTGACTTTAAAATATTTTCTCGATTTGACAGTAACGTTTCTTTCTATGTATCGGGATTTGTCGTAGATCGCATCACGGATGACCTGCCCACAGTTCCCGTGGACGAGGCTGCCTTTACCCACATCGTATCATTACCGCTCGCGGACAGTACGTTCGCCACTCCCACCGCTGTTGATGTTCTGCTAGGAGCATCTATTTTTCCGCACCTGTTGATGCCTGATACGGTACATAGCAGCATGCATGGAATACCGCCCGCCATACAAACAGTGTTAGGGTACGTTATAATGGGTTCGGCGCCCGCACTGCTCCCCTATAAGTCTACAGCCGCATGTTGTGCTGTCGTAGAAGATGATTTAGGCCACCTCCTCAAGCGTTTTTGGCAACTTCAGGATGTTTCCGCTCCAACCTCGACCAGTCAGGATGACCTTGAATGTGAAATTCATTTCCGCACTACTACTACGCGTGATTCTAGTGGTAGGTACACCGTTGCGTTTCCATTTCGCGACGATGTGTATAAGTTGGGAGATTCTTTCTCCACAGCGCGTCGCCGGTTTATGTGCTTAGAAAAAAGGTTGGAATCATCAAATTTTCTACGCAATGCCTATGACGACATCATTCGTGAATACATTTTGAAGGTTTATGTAACCGAAGTGGGTCCTATTGACAGTAATAATATAATATCCACCGCCGCCGCTTCCTATTTCGTACCACATCATTGTGTTCAACGTCTAGATAAGACATCCACTAAGGTCCGCATGGTTTTAGATGCTAGTTGTAAAACTAGCACAGGTTTGTCCTTGAATGATGTTCTTCATTCAGGCCCTAATTTACAAGGTGACTTGAATAGTATTATTTTGAATTTTCGGTTATTCAAAATCGCCGTTTCAGCAGATTGTAGACAAATGTTTCTGCAATTGGGAATGTTGGAGCGAGACCGCAAAAATCAAAGATTCATTTATCGCTTCCATCCGGAACATAAATAGACGGTTTTTGAACTGAATCGTGTTGCGTTTGGTATGAAGTCATCTGTATTTCACGCGATCCGCGTAGTTCATCAGCTGATTTCTGATGAAGGTAAGAAACTCCCAACTGCAGCTGCAATAGCATCCGCTTCCACGTACATGGATGACGTCTGCTACAGCATTATGTCAAATGATTCTTCGCAAGAAGACGAGAACGTCGCTATCAATTCATGTATCGAGCTTATACAATTATTTAAATGCGGTCAGTTCGAACTCGTGAAGTGGACAAGTACCTCGGACGCTGTCCTTCGCGCTATTCCCGCCTCGCATCGAGCTTCGTCAGATCTCGAGATTGATAAAGATGTACCTGACAAAATCCTAGATACACACTGGGACAAATCCGATGACGTTTTTAAGTTCAAGATCGCAAAGCCAGACTCAAGCTGTACTAAGCGCAGTATCTTATCCGTCGTTGCGCGCTTATGGGACAATCTAGGGCTGGTAGCCCCCGTCATACTTTATGCCAAGCTCCTGATTCAGGAGTTATGGTTATTAAAGTGCGACTGGGACGATACCCCCCCGCAACGCATCATAAACCTCTGGAGGCAGTTCTGTAGCGAACTTCCCGCACTCAACGAGATACGCGTTCTGCGGCATCTCGGGGTAGTGCAGGGTTGTGTAGCAAACCTACTAGGATTCGCTGATGCAAGAGAGCCTACGGCGGAGTTGTCTACTTGCAAGTCAAGGATAACGCTGATACGACCGTTTGACTTGTGTGTTCAAAATCGAGAGTTTCGCCGCTTAAAACTATTTCAATTGCTCGCTTAGAATTGTGTGCTACAGTTTTATTATCTACGCTTATGCGTAATGTGCTGAACAATTTTGAACCAAGGTACAAAATTTCGAACATCTTTGCGTTTACCGACTCGAAAATCGTTCTTTGTTGGATTAATTCTTCTCCGCACCGCTGGCAAACCTTTGTGGCAAATCGCGTCGCAAAGGTTGTCGATAACATTCCCGCAAGTTGTTTCCATCACGTGGCAGGCATTGAAAACCCTGCTGACTGTTTATCGCGTGGTTTATCACCCGCGCTGCTTGTCAATCACCCTCTGTGGTTTACCGGACCCCCATGGGCATCAAAGCATTCATCAGAGTTGCCTATTTCTGAATTCGACCGCGAAGACGTTAATGAGGTGCCGGAACTGAAGCCATCTGCGCACGCTATAACAGTGGGTGGATCAAAATCGCCTATTTATGAGCTCGCTCAACGTGTCTCTTCATGGTCGAAGTTACTTCGCATTATCGTCTATATGTACCGCTTTTCAAAGTTATTACCGCGCAAATCTTACATGAACAAATCTGATTTAGATTTTGCTGAAATTAAAATAATATCCGCATTACAACAGGTCTATTTTATTGATGATATAAATAAATTAAAAAATAATGAGAACTGTTCCTCCGCTATGCAAAAACTTAAACCGTTTCTAGACGCGAACTGTGTTATCCGCGTCGGCGGTCGGTTGACTTACGCAGAAATCAATTACGCACAGACACACCCTTATGTATTACCTAGGCATGATCACGTGATTGATATTTTAATCGATTATTACCATCGTAAACATTTACACGCCGGCCCCGAATTGCTGATGTCCTTACTTAGGAATCAGTATTGGATAATGGCAGCGCGACGCGTTATTCGTCATCGTATCCACAAGTGCAATACGTGCTTCAGAGCAAAACCACGTCCTTCTTTTCCAATCATGTCAGACTTGCCCGAGTTCCGCGTCACCCAAGTTGACAAGCCATTCACGCATACTGGATGTGATTATGCTGGTCCTCTCCAGTATACTCCGGTTCGTGGAAGAGGTATTAGAAGCCGCAAGGCTTGGCTCTGCATTTTCACGTGTCTGACAACCAGGTTTTTGCATATAGGAATCGCTACGGAATTAAGTACCGCCAATTTCCTTGCTGCTCTGAAACGATTTCTAGCACGTCGCGGTCCTGTGCAGTGTATATACACTGACAATGGTACTAATTTTGTCGGATGTAGTTCTTACCTTCGCGATCTTTATAGGTTCCTCGATGAGCATCGCCCGCATCTTGAATATGAGCTTTCAGAAAGTCGCATAGAGATGAAGCGCATAACACCCCAGTCGCCTCATATGGGAGGTTGCTGGGAGAGCATGGCAAAGGTGGTAAAATCTCATTTATTCAAGATTATCGGTCAACAAATATTATCTTATGAAGAGCTGTTGACGGTGCTAACGCAAATCGAGGCACTTGTAAATTCGCGTCCTCTGACCGCTATGAGTAGCGACCCTTCAGAGCCATCGGCTCTTACGCCAGCTCATTTTCTTAACACTGCTCCCCTACACTCTCTGCCTGCTCCCCAAGTGGAAAACGTAAGTTTGCTGCACAGACATTCGATTTTGCAAAAGACGGTACAGTCTTTCTGGCAGCGATGGCGCGTAGAATATTTGCATCAACTGCAATCTAGATCCAAGTGGAACACTCCAACCACTCCTATCCCGCTGCGATCAGTAGTTATACTGATTGTCGATAACGCTCCACCATTTGCTTGGCCTCTAGGTGTGGTGGAGGCTGTTCATACCTCGAAGGATGGCATAACGCGGTCTCTTACCATTAGAACTTCTAAGGGTAGCCTGGTCCGCCAAGTTGTCCGTGTGTGTCTTTTACCGAGCCAGTGAGTGTAGCTCTCTTACTTTAGGTTAGTTTTAGAGATAGGTTTATTGCAAATAGATAAATTTATGTTTTCTCTGACTCTTTTTAGAGCAGACGATCCCGCAAATAAATTGTTAAGGACTGACTCTGTCTGGATCAGATCCTATCGCTTAATTAAATAAATTAATTAAATAGGTAAACTTTAGGGTTTACTTGACTACTTACTTTCTTTTAAAGGCAACCCTTTAAGGTCGGGAGAATGTTACCGCCATATACGTCGTTGATGTCCAAATACATTCATTGAATTATATCTTTTCTTGAATGTGGCGGTAGTAGGTACGTTTCTCACCAGTCCCTTCCTTTCCATCCATTCCTGCAGCGTCTACCATAGGACAGAGAGAGACAGCAATACATGGCTAGAATAACACTGACCGGAACGGACGCCATTTTTAAAAGAAAAGAATTAAGTTTCGTCTAATCCGTTGCCGTGAAAGCATCTCTTCAGAGCTTTTACCGCTAATATATCTGGATTACGTGATAAATCCGGGTTTTCGGGTCTATATATCAAACTAGACCTACATAATTATCAAGTTACACTAATTTGAAGTGCTGTGAAAGTAATAGGAACCGTTTATCTGTGAAACCACGCTGGCTTGCCGCGTGGCTAACCTACACATCAAGGGCATGCAAGCCCCTAGCAGCTGGAAGGTGACTTCAGACTTCTAGAAAGGTAAGGCGCTGCATCCTGTGTCCTTCTCTTGTTCCTGTTTCTCCATACCAATATAGCTTCCTTCAAATCAATGTATGCTGCCACATAAATTTTTATTACAGTCCACAAACCGCCGATTCTCATAGCAAGGCTTTGAATCACCGCTCCAGGGTTTTAGAAGCCTAGAAAGAGCTGTTTAGACAGTTCTATTCCCGCACCCTCATGTTAGCCTTTAAAGATTTCCATAAAGCTCAAGGCGCTAACACCATTTGTTAGGAAATATGCCTGAGTCTAAGCTAAGGTTTATAATATGTGTGAATGGAGTTATGATTTCACTTTTATTTGTTTAATATGTGCTTTTTATGTGTTGGTGTATTGTTATCCGGGCCTGGGGCACTGTCGTTTCTCAGATTTGAGATTATTTTGTCTACATCATAAACGACAGTAGGATGCAGAATGAAATTTGTATTTTGGGGCTCTCCTTGCTTTAGTTTGCTTTTAACTGATTCCTGTGTTTCATTAATGTCTGACAGAATTTTACCGGCTAAGTTTTTGCCAATGGAGGAAAAGTACTCATTGCAGTTGTTTATCGAAGCTTGTGCAGAAGATTCACCTTTAAGCAGTTCATTGGGAGAACCTCTGTTGTTAGTCTGTTCACTAACATTTCTGATAGCTTTCCATAAACCTTAAACATTGTTTTTGTTATCTTTTAATGCTTTATTGTCGTGTTCGCGTTTAAAAGAAATTCTTGTGGCGATTGTAAATTAGTTTTTTGGTTTGGTCTTTAGAGTGTTTATTTGAACCACGATGAAGTTTGTCCCTGTGGTTCATACATCTAATAAGTCCGGGAGTAATCCAAGGTTTTCTGATGTATTTAGAGCGGCTAATTGTCTTTTCTATCATGTGATTTTGTGCTGCACTTGTCAGAATGTTGCGGAATTCATTGGTTGCATTGTTGACATCTAGTTTGGACACCACTCTAGACCAATCCACAACTTTTAGTTCATTTTTCAGTGCAGGGAAATCGATTTTATTTACTTTGCGACGTTTATATTTTGAATCGGTTGGCGTGAGCATGTTGTACCCCATCATGACCATACGATGATCGGTGATATCAATATCACAAACTAATCTATAACAGCCTGATATCTTGATTTAAGAAATATGTGATCTAAGCAAGACTTTTGACGAGTTGGTTTCGAAATAACCTGTTACAGTCCGTATTCGGACATTAGACATAAATAATCCGACTTTGTAATGTCTGGAGACGATAAAATATTTACATTAATATCGCCGGTCACAACAATGGTTTGATATTTACTTATTGAGGTAAGTCCTTGATCTAGAGAGGAAATGAAGCCTTCCGGTTTGTGTGATGGGGATTGGTAGATGGCAACTAGAGAAATGTTAGAGAGTTCTACTAAAAGAGATTAAGCGTCTTGAAGCAGGGGTTCTGAAACTGTAGCGTTCCAGCATTCCCTAACATGATAAATGATTTTTATTTCTGTAAGTGGGTTTGTACAAACACTTTTACACGTCAAACATTTTTTTTTAACTAGTTGGGATCAGCGTTTCCTATCTGACTACTCTGAGAAGATAGGCCGAAACAAACTCAGAGGTCACAGTCTCTTTTAAAGTCTACATAATCTTGGTCAGATCATGTAAAGACCATGTGGATTGATGTCTGAAATGGTGTTTTGAGGAAAGAACCACACATATTGAGTGGACCTGTCCAGTCAGTGCACGCATTTGTCCGTAATCGTGGAGCTTAACTCAAAACATAAGGAGCTCAACGACGTGAATATAAGGGCCAGGTACACGAAAAACAATTGCTTACATCTAAGAAAGATACCCTTTATGGAGCTCGAAAGATTTTTTAAACATGAGTAGTGTAAAAGTAAAAGACTCAAAAATTTAAAACTACTACATAGTTTTGCGGAAGGTTTTTTTTTGTACGGCGAATATTATTCTTTCGGTCAGAGTTACGGAAATATTTTAAATCTAAAAACCTTAACTATATGGCGACTGTACTTTTAAAATTGTTCCATCTCTATATTATAAAATGGATAGTTTGCATGTAGAGATGTAGCACAGAGTGATCATATGGTGGATTTCATACCAATATTTTTTGGTCTCTTACCCAATAAAAACAGAATACATACAAGAGATTGTTTTTAATACAAAACCAACCATTTCGATAAAATTAAATATGTACAAATGCGATTTTGAATAGATGAAGAGAGAATGAAAAAGATAAGTAGTGACATATTAAGCTGTTACGATATAAAAAAAAAACAGAACGACAAATGGTGTTGAGGGTTGAAATTGCCTGATCAACTTGAGAATTCCACCAAAACCCAGTATGGACCAGTTTAATTCACTGCTAAAAAAAGAAGCCAAATTAAAAGTAAAAATAAATTTAAAATATAGCTTTACATTGCACTGATATGAAAATAAATAGAAAAGCAATAGAAAAAAATAGAAAAATTGGAAGTATAGTCAACGATTGTGTCAAAAAAACAATCTCCATTAAAGTGTGTTTGAAACGGTTATGTATGTATGTGTATGTATGTACTTAAGTATAATAATTTACCAAAAAACAATTTTTTTTTAAAGAAAATTTTTATGGTTTCTTTTGTTATTCCGTTTTCAAATAAAAATTAAATGATACTGAAAGCTCCATTTTTTTGTTTATAAATTACCACTTTACTATAATGTTGAGGACTTCTACTTTGAATGTGGTATCATAAGAAAGTTGTGTTTGCGAATGTGATATTTTGAGGTCATGATGTTGTGATGATTTGAGATTATGATATTATGAGAATATGATATTCAGAGACGGAGCGAATAGCAAGTATTTTATTCAATAATACTGTGAATGTGTCAACTGAGGGTAGTGTTTAGAACTGATTATAGCCTATGCAGTGTGAACTAGTGTGTTACGTTAATGTGTCATCGGTGATGCTCATGGCACCTCAGTTATAGGGTGATGCTTTGAGCATCATCGGTGGGATCAGTAAAGGAGGTGTTTTTTTTCGGCCAAAACTTGTATCGAGGTACAAATTACTAATAAAATTCCTTTAAATAAAATGTGTTATTACCAGTATTTAAAATCCTCCACTATTCGATAGATTAGGAAATAAAATAATATAAAAATATAAAAACCTCACATCGTATCTGCGTTCAACGAAACGTTCCAGTGACAGCTGTCAAAAACGAAACGGAATGACACTTATGGTGAACAAAAAATAAAACAAGGGAATTATCAGCCTTGGAGCAGTCTTTTGGTAAGCTAACCAAACGCATAAATATTTCTGAAATGTGAAACAAAAGTATAATTGCTAAATATTGCATAAAAATGTTCTAGGCAAAAAATAACTGTTTTTAATGCAAAAATAACATAATAATCAGTACATTTTTATTTTTACTACTATCTGGGAGCCTTTCACCAAAGTTTTTTCTAAGAATTCTGATAATGCCCTAGCTTGTTATAGCTTATTGGATAGTTAATGAAACGAAAAATATATATTTTTAACACATCTGCAGCATGTCTGTCATAGACATTTATTTAAATATTTAAGAAAAATAAAAATTGTTTTGGCGAATTTATTTCATTGTATAACTACGAGTATCAATCGTTTACTAAGACCCAGTTGGTTCAGTTAACTGCAATTTTAGTGTTGAGAATAATAAAGAAACTTATCTACTACATAAAAATCTCAAAAAAAAAATGAACAAAAAGAAAAACACCAAAAAAAAAATTGGCCAATAGACAAAAATCGGCGATATAAAAAAAACTTCAAAGTCCAATATCTTGAAAACGTTTCAGTTTGGGGTACGGTGTTCCATAGTCAAATCAGTCAGGAATGGTGGAAACTACAACCTCTTTAAGGATCTAGGTCGACTTAACCTGTAGCCCTGTATAATTACCAATAATTACAGTCATAATAATTGGAGATCTCATAGCATTATTGGTAATAATAAATATATACAGGGTCAACAAAAGTCTCACAATAATGTAGGAGAGATTATTTAAAAACCATTTTCGAGTTATTTGTCATTTTATGTTTTTTTGAAGATATCTATGTCAAACAACATTGAAAACAAATATCTTCAATCCTTTAAAATCAAAGCAAAATAGTTTATAAATTAGAGCATAGGGGTCATATACTACATCCCCTTAACGGATTGCCGTCCAGTAACCCTGGTTTGTTTTCATTACCAACCTGACATAACATAACATCACGCCTGTAATCCCAGAAGGATTAGGCAGAGGTGTACCTGTAGACATTTCGCCAGTTATGCTTAAGCCCCATGTAATCGGGGGCGAGCCTATTGCCATCAACCGGGCACACATCCAGACTCCGGGCTGCTACTTAGAAATTCCAGATAGAAAAACTCAATAACACTGCCCGACCTGGGAATTGAACCCAGGACCTCATGCTCAGCAGTAGCTCTTGCGACCACTCCAGACCAACGAGGCAGTCACTCCGATACAATGTTTTCTATTTGGGTATTCCTTTCAGACATCTCTGGTCGGAGAACCAGCCTGCTCCTGGTTCTCAAAATCGATCTGCCACATCCAGCACAGACATTACGATGGCCAAGTTGTGGTTGGGTCTCATGTGCAGAGCATCGTTTGGGTTACGATTTATCAACTCCTAACATTGAGTGTCAAATATAATGGTCTCCAGTTATCTGAAAATATTATTACCATGGGTCTATATTAACAATCTATGTTAACTATATTTGGTATTTGGTTTTCATTTTGTGTTTTTGAAACACAAAATACGTTTATAAGTTTAGGCTATAATCATGTCCTGGTACCAGGTTAAGAATGTGACCATCCCATGCCATGCTGCCAAACCAATAGTGATACAGGCACCCATATTGAGTAGTTTTAAGGATAGACTATCTAAAATCTCCACGCATCCGGTAGTTGAGCTAGTAGTGCGGTTATGCAAAATTAATAATATTCAACTATTCCATTTTCATTCCATTTTTAGGAAATATTTTAAAATGAAACACAAAAACGCAAAAATAGTTTTTAAATCCCACTTTAGCACACAAACTACGGAATGACAATTATGATATTTGACATGAAATTTTTGACACTGACGTTCCATTTTCCATTTCAGGTTTTCAATACCGTTTTAGCACAATATTATTATATATTTGTATGTACGGTCTGTCTACATTGTAGGTACTTTTCATATTTCGTTTTATATATTTCTAGTTTATTTATCAAGATGTAAGTATAAAAGAAGGAAAACCGCCAAGCGAAAACTTACATATGCATAAGAAGGAAACTGCACAATGACTTATTAAAATTAAAAAAAAACATTAATAACTTTTAATTTCCAGAGTTCTACATAAAAAATATTGAGCTCCTAGGCGAGCTCAATATTTTTTATGTAGAACTCTTATAAACTTGATTTTATAATTAATATAAACCAGCCCGTGAACGGTGCGTTAATTTTTAAATTACTTAGGTCCAACCTCGCCATCCTTCTTTTCGTGATTTTTGAAGGTGCTAAAAAATAACAGTTTCTGATAGGACACTGGGGACAACTAGATATAGAACAACCATTCCTGTGAAATTTCCACGATTCGTAACTTATGGAACGTCTGTCGTTCAAGTATTGTATTTTTTCTCCACTTTTCGCCATCTACTGCCGATTAAATATAATTCAAACCATCCAAATAGTTTGACTTTTTTTTTCTCGTTTAAAAAAATTGTATTCAGAATCCAAATCATCTACTATTACACAAGTATAATAATTATTGCATCAGTTGACGACAGTCATCGCCATTTTTTCATATTGCTTGATATATTAATAACAAAACACAAAAAGCATATAAAAGTGTGTGTTCGCATAAAGCTAGGTTCTGCGTCCTTACCTTGCTCTTTCACCATTTTAACTATGATAGTTTTGGATAGTTCTTCGTAGCCGCCACCATGGCCGCCATAGCCGCTTTCATAGCCACCGCCGCCGCCGTAGCCTCCACCATAGCCGCCGCCGGCTGTAGCCTTCGTTACAGCCACCAAAACCTCCACCGAAAGAAATGCCAACTCCGCCGATTCCAAATGTCTTCAGCAAATGGCGTTTATGTCTGTTGAGTCCAGGCTGTCCTTGGTCTTCAAGTTTCTGCAAAAAATTTAGTATTTCCCCATAACGGTTCTTACAACAATAATCTCAGATTCTTGTTTACTCCGCTTCGACTTTACTGCGAAACATGATTATCGCGATAAGACGTAGGTCACAGATGTTGTCATTAATGATGAGATCAGGTTGAATGCCCCATAGGAATGAGTTGGAATAGTTACCAACAATTTCAAAGGTAACGTTTTTTGTTATAAGACCTACTCAGAAAAACCCGCTTTATTTATCTAAGGCGGGTTATTCTGAGTAGGTACCTATTCCATTAGAAGTTAAGAAGTAAGAATCATTATTTTGTTAAGAATCATTATTTATAAACACTCCGAGCAGAACTTCCACCATATAAAAATGTTTCTTATTTAATTTGGTTTTGTTGGTTAGGAGCATCGAGACTACAAGTTAATTTAAGCAATTAACTCTGTTATGAATATAAAAACGTCTAAAAACAAGTTTTTAATTATTTAGTTAAAATACGTGTTGGTACCGAGGCCAACACGTTTTTTTTAAGGAAGGAAATAATGGCGACTCACTTGAAACCTAGAAAGGATTCAACACTGCAAGATTGACAATTGAACTCACTTATTCTCATTTTTTCACTCTGGTGATATACTTAGCAAAGATGGTGGGTACCATTACCAGCTTACAGGGCCAGTGAATAAAATTGCTGCCAAAGAGGCTGGACTGGGCTAGATGATGTTGATAAGTTGGTACTTACTGGGTATAGTTTTGTTTGAGAGACGTCATTAATATAAACTAGTTCTCCATCTCGAGGGGTGTTAGACAGGGTTGTGTAGCGTCGCCGTGGCTGTTCAACCTGTACATGGATAACTGTCTGAAGGATTTGAAGGATTTCGTCAATCCACATACAACCTGTATGTGGATTGACGATGAATGAGTTGCCTGTCAAATGCCTGCTCTATGCAGATGATCAAGTGCTACTTGCATCGCCAGCAGAACAGTTGCAAGACATGGTGACTGTGATGGATGAAGCATATAAGATGAAAGGAATGAATATAAATGTAAATAAGACGAACGTCATGGTGTTTGAAATAGAAGAGGATGTATCGGTCTGTGATGTGAAAATAAATGATAAGAGTGTGGATCAAGTTAGTGAGGTTCGAGTTCGAGTTCGTATATTTGGGGAGTCTGTTTACAAGGGATGGTAAGATTGATGGAGATTTGGAAAGGAGAGTGAATGCTGGAAATAAAGTTAATGGTGCTACACATGCAATTGTGACCAACCAGTTTTTGTCCAAGAAGGCACGACTGGCTGTTCACAATAGTGTGCTGGTGCCTACGCTTATGTATGGAACTGAATGTTGGGTGTGGCAAATGAAGCATGAAAGCAGAATAAATGCTGTGGAAATGCGTTCCTTGCGGAGTATGTGTAGTGTGACTTTGAATAGATAAGGCAACGTTTTGGTTTAAAAGAAAATGTAGTAACAAAAATTTAAAAGGGTATGCTTAGATGGTTTGGTCATGTTGAGCGGATAAATGAAAGGAGATTAACAAAAGGTTTATTGGTCATGTTGAGCGGATGAATGAAAGGAGATTAACAATTTACAAGGCAGATGTGAGTAGAAACGCCGGGAGGGGACTCCCTTGGAAGACATATAGTGACCTCTTTGGTGATGTTCTTCAGAATGGTCAGGTGCGTAATACTCTCCACCGGCGCTCATGTATGACCAGATGTATGAACGTAAACGAAGCAAAAGGAGTATGTAAGGATCGTAGCAGGTGGCGTTTCTGCCTACCCCCATGGGAAGAAGGCGTGAGTTTATGTATGTATGTATAATTTATCTGAAATAAATGAATTAATAGTAATAATAATAACTCTTAACCAGCTGTCAACGTTTCAGCACAAAGACTGTCGGATCAGATGGGGGTCATCCAACCTAATCGTATGTTGGATGGCACTGTGCTTGATCGCCTGCGAAGTGAAATGCAGAGTAGCCATGTCATCGCCCCCCCGTCGCAGACCGTTGTAGTTCTACCACAGTCCAACATAAATCAAGCTGACGAGGGAAATGATGATAGAGCTACAAACGTAAGTACCCAGTTCAAAGAGAGCGGTAAACTAATCTGGTTCAGGGAGGGCAATACTCGTCCAAGAGTGAGGCGGGCGTTCTCAGGGACTGATGTAAGCCCTCATAACTATGTGTCCTGTGTCACAGAGCGCATCGTCTTCCTGAAGCAGAAAGTGTATGCATGGGCTAACCCTATCCGTAGGTTTAAGCGGCGATTAGAACGATACATTCAGAATCGCACCTTCCAGAGCGATGAAAGGTGGCTTTAAAGGAGTTGGGAGCGACCGGACCAAGGTGTGGCTTCTGACACGTGCCTGTCTGGCGCAGTATCTAGTCGGTGCCTGTCAGTCACTCCGAAGGTGATTGTGCTCGGAAAGTCGAGCTCGCCTGCGATCCAATACCAGAAATGGGGGCTATTACCATCTGCCCCCAAGATGTAGCTCGTGCAGACCGTCCGTTGCCCTCAGAGTCCTCTCCGCATCCGAAACCTATAAGTATTTGGGTATGTCGGAAGCGTTGGGCATCAATGGTACTGACATGAAGCAATCGTTGAAGGATCGTTTCTTTGGCCGCCTGAAGAAAGTGTTAAATAGTGTTCTGTCAGGCGGAAAAAAGGTGCGCGCCTTTAACGGTTGGGTCATGCCGGTTTTGATGTACTCTTTCGGCATTATCTCCACGACGACACATTATCTCCAGGTGTTCTCGTCTAGCTAACGAAGAGTACTTGCATAGACACAACCTTGTAGCCAGGATAATCCATCAGCAAATTGCTCTGAAATACAGCCTTGTGGAATCGGAAGTGCCGTCCTACAGGTATGTGCCCGACCCAGTTTTCGAAAATGGAAATTTCACATTGTACTGATCGATCCATCTTCACTGACAGGACTATTGTTGCCGATAAGCCTGATTGTTGGTATAACAGTCCCGCATGACGGTAACCTCGTGAAAGCCGAGAAAGATAAAGAAATCAAGTTTCTTGACTTGGCTCGCGAGGTTGTCGACATGTGGAATGTGGACTCAGCAATCATTGTGCCGATAGTCGTGACAGCCAATGGCTTAATAGCCAAGAGCCTTGACAAACATCTGAGGAGGCTCTTGTTGGGCAGCTGGATCAAGGGCTTGATTCAGAAAGCGGTACTTCTGGACACAGCTCGCATTGTCAGGAGGTTTCTCTCTCCCGATACCGGTGGGCTACAATTTTTATTTCTATCGCCTACTGTTTCTATCGCCTAAAAGTGTTATACAGTGCGAGGCCTTATTTATCCGAAAAATTACGGGAACACTTGGTGGAAACGCTGGTTTTGTCCAGGTTGAACTATGCTGACACGGTTTACGGCCCACGCCTACTAGCTCGTACAGACCGCCTCATCCAAAGGGTACAAAACGCTTGCGCTCGGTTTTGTTACAATATTCCTCGCAGAAGCCATGTAACACCCTTTCTAAATAAGCACTTTACACCTAAAATGAAGTCCAGACGCAAACTGCATTTGGCTTGCCTTCTGTTCGGCGTGGTTAAATATCAGAAACCGGACTACCTATATAACAAGCTTAGTTAGGTTACGAGTAGACGGGAATGCGGGAGAAGGCAATGCTCGCAACAGCTCTCCACCCGGTCTCAGGGTACAGCCGCTTTTAGAGGCAGCTTTCGTTATGCGGCTTCCAAGGTATGGAATAACCTGCCACCACCGATTAGAATAATTAAGACGATAGACGCTTTTAGACGACGCTTACGGCGGTACCTCATTGAAGCGCAACGGAAGTTGGACATGATTACACTAAATGTCTCAATTATATGATGTATGTACTTAACCACTTAATTATGTCATTATTTCTGTCGGTGATTGTTGCACGAAAATGTAAAAATAACTGTTGTTATACTGTACAGTTTAATTGTTGGGAACCACTCTTGCTCATGCTAAAGCTCGGTGTGGCTCGCTGGATTATGTCCCGTGTATCCTCGGCCCGGAGGGTGTTGATGCGATATCCGCAGCATTGCTGCGTCCCATTCGCAGATGTGAGACCTGTAGAATATAAGACAACACATTAAAATAAACGTTTATTTACAATTGTATGCATTGCTATTCCACGTTTTACGTACCCAATGTGTCTGGCCTACTTGCACGCGACTGAAATGTATGATGTCAGGATGGCGCCAGTTGTCCCATCCTTCACCAAGTCCTAGCAGCGGGCGACCCTCTGTGCAGTTTGTGATTTGTCATTCCCATAGATAAGCATAAGACTATAGAAATACACCGAGAAATTAAAAATTAAAAATTGGTATGCGGGTAGGTTACCTACCTGTCATCTTATAAAGAATTAATGAAACTGTTTATTTATTTATTTACTTCCAATTTCACTTTCACAAAATGTTTAGCTGACTTATTCATGTTCGATAACCATCGTATTTGGGCAATCTCGATGCCAACCATAGCTAAGAGTTAAAACACTAAAATTAATTAATTATACAATGCGTTGGAGCGTGGAAGTCTGGCATCGTTTAAAGCAGGTTTTGGTTTGTTCCGGCTTGTTTTCGAATTATTTCTCTATTTTCGTCTCATTTATTTATTTATTTATCAGCATGTTTTTTTTTTGTTTGTTTTTTTTTTGTTTTGCATTTTACTCTATGTATGTATGTACTTAATCATCACTATTATTATTTGAAACAATTTTATTTTTATATGTATGCATACACACGTCACGTTGCAGTATAAAACTGATTTACATCCGTTACCTCACAATTCAGGTCCAGTTGAAAACCAGCGTCAGGCACTAGTTGTCTGGCATTTTTTTTGCTGAACTGGGCCTTTTTGGCGCAGCCGTGAGGCACACTACCCTGCTAGCTTCATACTTCGCACTGTACACCTTATTTTTATTTTTATCTTTATTTTGATTGTTTTTCTCATAATTTTTACCTGTTTTGTGTGCCTTTTAGTCTGTGCTAAATTAACGTTTTTTCTTTCTTTCTTTTATATATTTAAATGTTTTTAATGAAAATATTTAAAATTGTAAAAGACAAGTTTGAAAATGAATAAACGAGATAATAAAACTAATAATGGCAGTAGGAGATCATATCACGTGAATAATCCGATAAAGACCATTAATGTTTATTATTAGTTACTGAGTACGAATGAGAATAGTAGTATTTTTCTTAAAATAAATTAGTCAGGTACTTAAACAGTAACACTAGTCAGATTAAAACAACTTATATCAAAAGTACAAGTTACCCATGTAACAATAGGTATTTATTTTGTATTCAAAGCAGTTTCAATCTTACCTAACAAACACACACATTAAATGTCCTTTGACTGAAAGGCGAAAAGCTAAAAAAACTTTCAACGTTTATGACATGTCCAAATATTGCACAACCATAGAAATGTATCTTAAGGACACACATAAACAAGTTATATACAAAAACGAATGTGAAATATAAGAACAATTTTACAAAAAATACAACAAAAAGTCTTCCATGCAAACAGTTAATTTTAGAATGACAGAAACTATTGAAGAAGATCAGAAAACAATTCCCAGTTGGTGAAGAAAACTGAGTATTTCATAATTGATTAAACGTTAACATTAATAAGACAATTTATACTGGTTCATGTAAGTTAAGTTTCTTGTCTATCATTATATGTATAGCAAGTAACATTTAAATTTAAAGCTATTTGGTGTTTAGCGAATATCATCCGGTCACCGTTAATCACAACTTGTTCAATGCACTTCAAAACACTCTGTTGATTCACTGAGTACTCCAAGGTTAACGTTTTCTGTAAAAGAAAGAGAAGAATATCTTGAATTATTATTTTTAAAGGGAAACTAACTTAAACGAGCATGGCATGTGTCATCGATACGCAGTTATTTTATGCTGTAAGGTCTTCCAAAATGTAATCTTAATTATACCCATCCTTACTAAGTGGCAGTGGTTATCAGTCTTAGCATCAGTTTAGCCATATATTATTTTCAAGGCTAAAGTTTGTCGTTTTATTTTTTTGGAGTTACACTAGGATTCCCAAAAAAAAAAAGTATCTTAAGCTCGTTAACTTTAACAGGGCATTACTTACTACTTCGAGGTAATAGCAAGACCATTTTATAACGACAAAATGTATTAAGACTTAAAGGTTGCCCTCGATTGTAAAGAATTGTACATGTTGCTGCTTTGAGCAGAAAAGAAGATACATAAACATGATCAACAATCATGGTTTTCTTTTAATGGTCTTAGACTGGGTCTTTCTACGTCCTGAATATTATTTCAAGTGTAGGTTGCAAAATAGTAAATATATTCTCACCTGTTGCCACCAGCGTGTGCAGTGGCCGTGGCAGTCGCGGTAACTGTCACAGTGGCACTGCTACCACCGTAGCCTCCATTGCCACCGCAGCCGCCGCCGCATCCACTATCACCGTTGTTGTAGTTGGATTGTTGGTGTCCTGGGCCGACGCCGTAGCCGCCGCCTCCTTCGTTGCCACCACCACTTTCGTATCCGCCACCGCCGCCACCGCCGTAGCTAACGCCTCCTCCGTAACCGCCACCTCCACCATGGCCGCCACCTCCACCATGGCCGCTGCCTTCACCGTTTCCACTGCCTCCTCCGTAACCGCCACCTCCACCATGGCCGCCGCCTTCACCGTTTCCACCGCCGTAGCCACCGTCTCCTCCGTAACTGCCACCTCCACCATGGCCGCTGCCTTCACCGTTTCCACCGCCTCCTCCGTAATCGCCACCTCCACCATGGCCGCTGCCTTCTCCGTTTCCACCGCCGTAGCCACCGCCTCCTCCGTATCCGCCACCTCCACCATGGCCGCCGCTGTCACCGTTTTCACCGCCGTAGCTAACGCCTCCTCCGTATCCGCCACCTCCACTATGGCCGCTGCCTTCACCGTTTCCACCGCCTCCTCCGTAACCGCCACCTCCACCATGGCCGCCGCCGTCACCGTTTCCACCGCCGTAGCCACCGCCTCCACCGTAACCGCCACCTCCACCATGGCCGCCACCTCCACCGTTTCCGTGATCTGAAACACAATTAAAATAAGTTATCCGGTATAAAGGCGCTACCTGCAGTTTAAAGTAAATAATAAGTAATAAGGGAATAGGCTATACCAACATGGTACTAGGTGCTACTTAGTTAAATAGCCTTTTGCTTTTTTTGTAATTAGTTGAATGGATTGAACTATTATATTTTATCCTCATTACGATAAAAGATAGTTCAATCAATTCAACTAATTTTAAATTATGTACGTACTTTAAATAATCTAAATCATCACACAAGTATAATAATTATTGCATCAGTTGACGACAGTCATCGCCAATTTTCATATTGCTTGAAATATTAATAACAACACACAAAAACACATAAAACTGTGCAGTGCGTCCGTACCATGCTCTGTCACGACTTTAACTATTATAGTTTTGGATGGTTGCTCGTAGCCGCTACCATGGTCGCCATAGCCTCCTCCGTGGCCACCGCCGTATTCTCCACCATAGCCGCCGCTGCCGTGGCTGTAGCCTTCGTTGAAACCACCAAAACCTCCACCGAAAGAAATGCCACCTCCGATACCAAATGTCTTCAGCAAATGGCGTTTCTGTCTGTTGAGTCCAGGTTGTCCTTGGTCTTCAAGTTTCTGCAAAAACAAATGATACCGTATAAAATAAATTAAACATGCAAGTATACACGCTTGGGAAAGCTTACCGGTACATTAATCTTGAACTTATAAATATAAAAAAAAAAAAAATTATTTATACATAAAACTCAGTTTACAGGAACTCTGTGTTCGATAACAACTGCATTAGTAATAATACTGTGTCGCAGTCATTAACGCCCACCTCCAAAAAGTCCGAGACAAAAGAAATCCAAAACAAAAAATTTAAATAATAAAAATAAGAGTAAAAAATTAAAATTAAAACTGAACAATTGTTTCAATGTGCAATTTTGTGTGAGATTGTGTGTTTGTTTGGAAGGATTGTGTAGTATTGTGCGTGGAGAGTATATGTGTAAGGGTGTATGTGTGTGTGTGTGTGTGGGAGAGAGAGGTCTCAGTTTATGCAGGGCTGTGTGTTTGCGCATGTTAGATATATATAAAGGGCAAATGGAGGGTGAGTTTAAGTGACGTCGTCGACTCTCTCCCCCACTTCCCAGCCCGGTCACTATGTACGGCAAGCCAATCCCTTGGGAGAAGCAAGCCAAATACCTAGGCGTGATCCTCGATGAGAACCTTACCTTTAAGGCTCATATTAAGGCGGTTCGCGCGCGCGCCTCCTTCGCTCTTAGCAGGCTCCAATTCGTACTGACAGCCCGTAGTAAACTGTCCCTCAAATGCAAGCTCCGCATCTATACCGCAGTCATCCGTCCCATCATGACCTATGCTTGCGTTGTATTTGCGCACGCTCACCCACGTCATCTCCATAAGATGCAGACCCTCCAAAACCGTTTCCTCAGAAGGGTCACGGGTGCCCCCTTCTATGTCCGTAATATAGATCTTCACGTCGACCTCAAAATGCCAACCATAAAACAGTTCATGAAACGCTTATCAAAGCGTTTCTTCGACTGCGGCATCAAACATTCTAACCCCCTGATTATAGCGGCCGCCCGCTACACTCCCTCCCGCATTAGCAGTATTCGCCGACCAAGGCATACTTTAATCGACCCCGACGACGCCACTACCCTCCTCCAGGAGAGTAGTAAGGCCACTAGCACGCTACATAAGCCCAAAACCCGATCGCCGTCTTACCGCCCTCGCCGCCGAGGCCCGCCGCGACGCCATTTGGGCGTCGCGGCGCCTGATCCAGCTAGTCATTTGCTGCCCTCTTCCAGCGACGCCCTAAGCCGAGGTTCGTACCCCACAGGGGGTGCCCTTAGCGTTGTCGCTTAGTTTTAGTTAGTATATAAGTTTAAGTCCTGGCTGGAGGCCTTAATTTATTAGGGAATCCACAGGCAAGTCCGCTTAAGCAGACGACAACCGCATAGGTTGACCTGCTAGATGCCAAACAAACAAACAAAAGTGAGTTTAAGTTTTTACAAATGTTCCGTGATCCCTCGACATTCTCGCAAGGTTAGTGGATATATATTGACCTGTTTATTTACTCTATTGTACAAAGTGGAGCTAGGAAAGTGATACTGCCGCCGAAAAACTTGAACTCTTGCAGATTCCACCTGGCAGACTGTTAGATCTTCGTTTTTGGGTAACGACAACAGGATTGAAAGGAAGTTCCAAGTGTTTACGCTGCACTACAGCAAGAAGAAATGCTTGTCTGACTGTTGGTAATTCGCAAAGAGCGTACAGTTCAGTAGTTGGAAATCGAACAGGTTTGTGAGTCATGACTTTTAACACTGCCCTCTGTGCCCTTTCCAGTTGGAGCATTAAGCACTTCCCAGCCCCTCCCCATGCTGCAATACAATATTTTAGGATGGAATGTGCCAGAGCGAAGTATACTGTTCGTAGTGTGCAATGAATGAGCTGGTAAACTCACAATCAAACACCTGTGAGCATTGTCAAATACCATCTAATGTTCCTTCACCGGACCATTCATTGTCAACATACAATACCACCTTAGTGCAGCCTTGTGTTGATTTGACTATTCCTGCTACTATTAATAGTTCCAGTAAACAATGTAAACAAATAGTACAAAATAATATAATATTATTTTGCGATGAGATTGGAAAGGACTTAGGCCACTTATTGACAGATGAATATCCGGGACACTCTGTAATAAACTACTGTATGCCTGGTTGTTCCTTATTTGATATTATGAAAGAAATTATTAAATGTAACTTTAACCAGGACACTACATTACAAATTTTTACGGGTAACAGGGGAAACATGAACAAAGGAGAATTGCTCCAATATTATAGAACATTGTCTAATCTTAGTTTAAGAAAAATAGTGTTGTTTACATTAGTTACCATATAGTAACAGTTTGCCACAGGAGGAAAATAACTTAAGATTTGAAATCAATATGACATTACATAATTTGACATTTAATAATAATCTATTTCAAATAATTGATACTAACAATTATGTTGGTAATAACTTGTATTTGACAAAAGATAGGTATAATATTATTATGTACTATCTTTCAAACTATCATAAAAGACAGATAGCTGTGTCCCTATCATATTTTTTTTCTATTACAGCCAAGAATTTGGCTAAACAACTTGCTTCTTTTGAGCAATGCAATGACATGTTAGACTATTCTGCCAATAATTTAGAACCAATTGTGGACATTGACTTTCATTTAAATTAGAAATAAAGACAATAGAGGCAACCTCTTGCAAAAATGGAATTAAAGCAAATGGTAAACCAACTGTGTGTAAATAAATTAAATAATATCAACCTGGTGCATCAAAATATTCAAGAGTTTTTAAACAAAGATTTAGAAGTAGATTTATTCCTGAATTGTAACAATATAGATATTCTTTGTGTGACAGAACATTGGCTTAAAGGCCACCAGTTTATATTCAATTTTAGTAATCACTAGGTTGGTAGTTCGTTCAGCAGAGTAAATGCTATACATGGTGGCTCATTAATATTAGTAAATAACCAGATCAAATTTAAAGACCGTAAGGATATTGTGTGTCTCTCTGTTGAGCGAACAATTGAGATAGCCTGTATCGAATTGGAGCAGTTCATTATATTAAGTGTGTACCTACAGACCGCCTTCAGGATTGTATGATTGTTTTGAAAAGGTTTTGGATGAAGTGTTGAACAAAATCTGTAATTCTAATAAGTCTATCGTCACTTGTGGTGATTTTAATGTTAATTTGTTAGAACATTCTGGGTTAAGTACTAGAATTATAAGTTTGTTTCAGTCATTACAATCTTGCTCACCAAATTTGGAGCCCACTAGGATAACTCCCACTAGTGCCACATGCCTAGATAATGTTTATACAGATGTTATACCAACCCACAAGGAAATTATTAATTTAATAGACTTAGATCATTGCGGACAGTTGGTCACTATTTCAAATATTAACAAAAAAAACAAAAAAAAGATATCACTGTCAATCCAAAAACTACTAATCGTTTGGAAACATTTAAACTAAACTTCTAAGTATGACTCTAATCAACAATATAATGCTTTTTTCAAAATGTATTGTACACAATTTGATAATACTTTCATTCCAAAGACATTTTCGGTTAAAAGTAATGCTTCCTTCAGTGACTGGGCTACCATTGGTATACATAAAAGTAGAAAACGACTTTATGAGTTGTATGATGAACGGACTTGTATTAACACTGCTGAATTTAATTTATATGTTAGGAATTATTCAAAATTATTTAAAAAAGTTTGTTGTATGGCCAAGTCACGTTACTTGAGTTCAAAAATTAAAAATAGTAGTAATGTAATTAAAGCGACACGGAATATCATTAATAGCGAAAAGGGAAGGTCATGCAAGCGAAGTAGTGACTTGAGCCTTGATTTTGATGGCAACATAATTAAATCAGATTCTCAAGTCGCCGCGGCCTTTGAAAATTTCTTTGCAGAGATTCCCGTATCGACTTCTAAATCTCTGAACTCATCGCCCACTACTGCAGAGTCTTTGCTTAAAGAAAACGTTCGTTTGTGATTCTGAATTTAATTTCCAATATGTCACCTGTAGAGATATAATTAAAACCTTTCACACATTAAATGTTAAAAAGACCGCAGATCTATGGGGTAATTCTGTGGACGTTGCTAAGTCAATTATAGATATTGTAGCACCTACTTTAGCTGTTATTTTTAATAATTGTATTGACCGTGGTGAGTTTCCTGATCTTATGATAAACAGTAAAATAATACCATTGTTTAATTCGGGTAGTACATCTGACCCTACTAATTATAGACCTGTTTCAGTGCTACCTACCTTTAGTAAAAAATTTGAGAAACTTATTTTAGATCAAATGCAAAGATTTTTTAATAAACACAAATTACTGCATAACAAACAGTTTGGTTTGATGCCGGAGTTGAACTTTTAGGACATGTTTATAATGCATGGGAGGACAAGTGCGATGCTTTGGGCATCTTTTGCTATTTGTCCAAGGCATTTGATTGTGTTCTTCATGAAACATTAATCAGGAAACTGCATCACTACGGAATACGGAACGCCTCTCTGGATCTTCTTACTTCTTACTTAAGTGATAGGATTCAAAGAGTAGATGTTAACGGAAAAAGATCACCTGGATCTGTAGTTAGAATGGGGGTCCCCCAGGGCTCAATTCTTGGCCCATTTTTGTTTCTTATTTATATTAATGACTTGCCATACCTCATAAAGGATAATCATGATATAGTGTTGTTTGCAGACGACACTTCACTTTTATTTAAACTGAAATGTCAGCAGCTGGTTACTGAAAATGTAAATAGCGCCCTCGCTAAGGTAGTTGACTGGTTTAATGTTAATAACCTACTTCTTAACGAGAAAAAAACTAAATTTATTAAGTTTACGATACCTCATGTTAGACAAGTAGAAACTAGTGTTCTTTTAAAGGGTGAAGAGTTGAAACCCGAAAACTCTACAGTATTCTTAGGCATAACTTTGGATGCCAAGCTTATAGATACATTGTCAAAAAAACTAAGCTCTACAGCATACGCCGTTAGAAAAAATCGTAATTTAACTGATTTAGAGACAGCGCGTTTAGTTTACTTTAGTTATTTTCATAGTGTGATGTCGTACGGCATTCTTTTGTGGGGAAATGCCGCCGATATTCAAACAGTTTTTATTTTACAAAAAAGGGCAATTCGTTCAATTTATAAATTAAGTCCCAGACACTCCCTCAGAGACAAATTTAAAGAGATTAATATAATGACTGTGCCTTCTCAGTATATTTATGAAAATGTTTTATATGCACATAAAAATATTAATCTATTTAAAAAATACGGTGATTTCCATAACAAACATACTAGGAATAAACAAAAATTTGTTGTTCCCACTACCAGGCTCAAGAAAATAGGTGGCCCGTTTAAATGTCAATGTATACGTTTTTATAATAAACTTCCTAGCCACATTCAAGAACTAAGCCTTAATAAATTTAAATCTTTTATAAATAGGAAATTATGCCAAAAAGCCTATTATACTGTCAAGGACTATATTTAGGACAAGAAGGCTTGGGATTGAGCTGCTCCAATAAGTTTACACAGACTTAATTGATGTGTAATTTGCTATTTTTACTTTTTTTTCTTTTAATGTTTTTTTCTATATACGTACCTTTTTATCTAAACAATGACATGTATATATTTACTGTATAAAGTATAATATTGTTTTAATTTTTGTGAATGTGAGGACTATGTGGGTCATTGCATTTTTTTTTCTTCTTTTAATGATGATGGTCTGGCTGTTTGAGTACTTTACGCGGCCTCCCCAAATGTCCTTTCTTTTGTATTGTTCGCCGGATCGTTGAGCTCCTTAGTTCTGAGTTGAGCTGCACGATGATTGACAATTGCGTGCACTGACTGCACAGGTCCACTCAAATCCGTGTGGTTCTTTCCTCAAAAGACCAATTCAGACACCAGTCTACATAGTCCTCATATGATATGACCAAGATTATTTTCATATTTTATTTACACTTTGACATTGATGCACTTTATATATGCAATGACATTTACTTTGTAAAGGATTATACTATTTTAGTTATTGTGAATGTGAAGACATTGTGGATTTGTTGTTTTTTTAATGCATTTTTTATTATTATTAGTTTTAATCATGGTCTGGCAGTTTGAGTAATTTATGCGGCCTACCCAAATGTCCTTTCTTTGGTAATGTTCGTCGAATCGTTTAGCTCCTTTAGTTCTGTGTTGAGCTGCATGACAACTGACAAACGCGTGCACTGACTGGACAAGTCCATTCATTCTGTGTGGTTCTTTCCTCAAAAGACCATTTCAGATATCAATCCACATGGTCTTCACATGACCTGACCAAGATTATGTCTGGACTTTAAAAGAGACTGTGACCTCTGAGTTTGTTTCGGCGTTTCTTCACAGAGTAGTCAGATAGGAAATGCCGATCTCACCTAGTTTTTAAAATATGATTGACGTGTAAAAGTGTTTGTACAAACCTATTTGCAGAAAATTAAATCATTTATCATTTATCAAAATCAGCAGATGATCGAAGGTTTTTAAAGACGAATATTAATTTTTGTGACCCTGGAAACCAGAGCCTCAATTTGCTCCTTCCATGTCAGCGTACTATCCAGTATAAGGCCCAAGTATTTAATACTATCGGTGCGTGCAACCTGAGCTAAACCCGTGCAATCAGTCGATAATAACTCGCATTTATGCGCCGTCAGAGTATAGTGAGAAGGAGGTTGTGAGGCTCTAGTTGGAGCAATTTTTCTACATTTAGGGTTAGCAGGTTTTTATTCAGCCATTTCATTACAACAAGCAGAGCGGATTCTGCATATGAGCGGGTTTCCACCCAATCCTTACCATGAATGAGCATGACTATATAATTTTAGCATTAGTTAGAGCCAGATTACATAGTTCATTTATGTAAATAAGAAACAGGGTAGGTCTTAGGACACTACCCTAAGGGACTCCGTAGGTTAAAAATTGCTAACATGTTTTTCTATCTTTACGGTTTGAGATCGCTCACTCAGGTAACTCCTAAAAATGTCTAGACACACTCCTCTAACACCAATACATTCCAACTTTTCAAGCAAGAGGGGAACAGAGACTGTGTAAAAGCTTTAGAAAGGTCTAGGAAAATTGCCATTGTTTTGTGTTTATTGTTTATATTTTTTTGCTATATTTCCAGTTACCTCCAAAACTGCATCTTCGGTACTTCTACCTGATCGAAAACCATATTGGTTCGCTGAAATTATATTATGTGAGTTAAGGTAATTAAGTAGTCGACTATTTATAATTTTTTCTAAAGTTTTTGGCAAAATTATAAGTACAAAGATAGGCCTGTAGTTATTGACACTGCCCCTGTCCCCACTCTTGTAGATAGGATGTACAAGTGCTCTTTTAAAGACAGCCGGCAATACTCCTGATGTGAGTACAAGGTTAAATATGTGCGAAATAATAGGGATTAAGGTGTCACGGGCAGCCTTGATCAAGGCAGCAGAAATACCAACCCAACCCACGGCGCAATTGACCCTGAGGCCGAGGATGATGCGTTCAATCTCTTCACAGTCTGTTGGTATAATGGCCATGGACCAACTCCATGGCCATTCTACCCATGGCCAGTCTCTCAAACTCAGTTCGTTCAAATTCCCGTTTTTTTTAAATGTTATATACAGAAGTTTCTATACCGCTTGAATGTCACTTGTAGTATACTATTATTAGGGTCTCGTTTTGATTTAAGGCAAAGATTATCCCTATTTCGTATGCACCTCAAAAGCCCCGGTGTGATCCAGGGTTTTATAATCCTTTTTTTACTTGGGATAGTGCGAGCCACCGAGTTGTTATTGACCACAGTAGAAACAATATTAACAAATTCAGTTGCAGCCGTGGTTGCATCATCACAATTCATCACTGAAGAAAAATCTACAGCTTTTATAACTGCAACGCAAGCATCCACGTCCACTCGGTGCGATGATGAAGGTGTTTTAGTTATATCAAATATTAATTTGCAAAACACAATTACTGGAGCATTGTCCGTGATAGAAGAATCAAGGACTAGGGTTATTGCAGGTTTGTTTGATTTGATAACTACGAGGTCTAGACAGGCGTTAAAACGACAGGGAAACAAATGTGCAGGAAGCATTGCATGGGATGCTACTGTGTTTAGATACGTGTCAGAATTTATATCGTTACCATTTTGTGAGATGTTTATATTGATATCGCCAATTAAAACAATAGTCTTAAGCGAAATTAACGAGTGCAGGGTTACATCTAGACATTCAATAAAGTTCTTAGTATTACGGAACCTCCGGCACAGAAATAGCCTCCAGGGCTATTTCTGTGCCGAATTTTAAAATCAAGCAATTCGCGTCCATAAATCTCGGAATTTCGACAGTGACTCGCAGGTTTTGCCTAACATACACAACAATACCGTCGTTTTGGTTTACGTGATCAGACTGGAATGCTTCAAATCCTGGTAGAGTAGGCAGGTAAGGGCATTTGCGTAACCAACACTCCGATAGCACAATAGCATCAAAATGCACCTTAATTCTGTTTAGTAATATTAGGAGATTATTAAAATTAGTACTATTGCCTATACTTCTAATATTCAAGTGGAATATATTTAGACCGTTTGCAACATTATTTAAGTAACTATCACATTGTTCAGGTGAACACTGATAGGATGACGAGATTGATAGTTGTTCTATTCCGTGTGTAATTTCGGTATTTTCATTCATTTTGTAATTTTAAGGGGTAACAAACTAGCCGCAGTATCAATCAGTGAGAGCTTCAAGCAAGCCAAACTTAATGGGTATGGGTTGTAGCACATTCGTTTTTAGTTTAGAATAAAGTGGTAGGTGAAAAAGTTTCCACGATTTGATCTGGTGTGGGTGAATGCAAGAGAGATGAGATGAGAGAGTTTACATATTATTATGATTATGATGTGCGTGTGTTTCTATGTGTGATTGTAGGTTCGAGAGTGAGTATGGTATAGTGTGTCAACTAGTTTGTGTATAACTTTTGTGTGGCGTGCATGGATAGGGCAATCCGAATATAGAGCAACAAAGTTTGCATGAGATTTACAGTGTGATAGGGACATGTTTTTTTTATAAAATTTAGTGTGATTAGCTGGTTTGTTTGATTACAACATATTATTCCGTTTGCAGATTTACGATTGCTAACATTGTATTACGTCATTATAACATGTCTTGGAAAAGTTTTAAACTTAATAGCTGGTGCCTTTATTCAGGACGACGAACAAATAAATAACCGTCTTAACGTCATCATCATTATTTTAGTTTTTTCCATTCACTACTTTACCTACGACCTTAATTATAATTTCCATGTTGATCATCTGATCTCAATTCATGTAAGTTCGTATTAGTAGAAAGCAGGACATCTATGGGCTTTGATGGTTTTAAGGAATCTTTATTCTCCAATTATCCGTCTGGTAGACATTTTGGTTTACTAAAATTTTATCTGACTATGTATTAAGAAGCGGGTGTAGCCTGACATTTGTTGGAAAACCAGCTAATTAACGATCACGTTTGGGTTCATGCTGTCTGGTGTTCAACATATTGATAGATAGAATACTCTTTATTATGTACACCTTATAAATTACGGACAGATGTAGAAATTTAATTTATATTGATGATTAATAGGTACCTTGCTAGTTAAATTTACACAAAATTATATTTGAAAATCGTAATAAGAAACATAGACAATGTTCATATTACTAAAATTGCTTTAAAAAAACAAGGGCACAAGGGCAAAACTCGATCAGTAATGACTCAATTTAAGTTCAAAGTATATCTTGTATTCAAATAGTCGCTATGTTTATATAAATTAACACAATTTATTAATATTCTAGTATCATAGCTTATGGGTGTTGTCTTGAGCATCGTAATTTCAATAATTTAGGACCTCATAAGTAGCCCCATCATTGAAAGTATATTTAAAATAATTACCTGAACGTGAATGGGCTGTGGGTTCTTCAAATATTTAGCCTTGGGTTCCTGACTCCTATATTGTGGGTTGGCCTGGGCAAGGAGCACAAGAATCGGGAACTGCCTCGAGCGCGCCTTGTCGTGTAATCTGGAGTCTCGCGGAGGGGCCAGTACCGGCGACACGAGCACCACTCGCTCCCCGGCGTCCAAAGAATTATCTGCGATTGACGGCACCGCTGTCGCAAGCGCTAAAAGCGCCAGCACGCTCACCACCACACTACTGTATCCCATCGCGGTTACTGACGCAGGACGAACAAAGCAAACCTATTTATATGACGCCTTTTACTGCGGACGCTACGACGTCATGAACTGACTTCTACTTCCCGATCCCGCGGGCTGATGGATCATCCGCGGAACGGCCGTTTCCCAAGGTGACGTTGACAAACGGATAAGTCCGACTGTTTTCAACATATGACAAATATAATTAAGTTAATCAGGGTGTCGTCGTGTTCATGGATTTCGAAAGTGAAGTCAAAATAAAAATCAAAGATGGCGACTGCGAAAATTTTAAAAATTTTCATCATGGGTTTAGAGGGTGCTGAATTCAGTAGTGAGGTCAAATTGAAAATCCAAGCTGGCGGGTGCGAAAGTTTTCTGTTTTTTATTATTTTCAGAGTTTTTGAGGGTGCTGAAGTCAAAGTAACAATCCAAGATGAGCGCTGCATAAACAAAACAAATTTTCCATCATATGTGTCGTTTTTATGATTTTTGAGGAAGCTACAAAATAACATAATTTAAATCTACTTTCTGTTAGAAAACTGAGGACAACTAAATATGGTACAACCACTGATGCGATGTTTTCACGATTCATAACTCATGTAACTTCTGACGTTCAAGTATTGTATTTTCGTTTCTAAAAACCTATTGTCAATGTATTTTTCTTACTATTAATGCTATTCACTTTTGCCATCGTAGCAGTTATCTAATTCTGTGAAATGATTCAGGAGAAGCCAGAAATCCTTTTTTTATATCTTTGTAACTGTTTTAGCTTTGTATACACTTTGAACAGGTACCTATCTAGTTACTTAGATTTAAAAAAAACTTTTATCGTCTATGTAAAGACGCAGATTGATATGTTAATTTGCTAATAACTTATGTGAGACGACAACGTTAAAGGTTACTGGTCAAACTTCTTCTAATACGAGTACGTTTGATTTTAAAGTGAAATATTTAAAAAGTCACCTTTTTAGGGTCCCGTAGCCAAATGGAAAAAATCGGAACACTTATGGATTCGTCATGTCTGTCTGTCTGTCCGTCCGTATGTCACAGCCACTTTTTTCCGAAACTATAAGAACTTTACTGTTGAAACTTGGTAAGTAGATGTATTCTGTGAACAGCATTAAGATTTTTACCCAAAAATAAAAAAGTTTTGGGGGTTACCCCATACTTAGAATAGATGTATTCTGTGAACCGCATTAAGATTTTAACACACAAATAAACAAGTTTTGGGGGTTACCCCATACTTAGAACTGAAACTCATTTTTTTTCCATCAAAACCCATACAAGTGGAGGGTATCTATGGATAGGTCTTCAAAAATGATATTGAGGTTTCCAATCTCATTTTTTTTTCTAAACTGATTAGTTTGCGCGACAGACACTTCCAAATTGGTAAAATGTGTCCCCCCCCTGTAACTTCGAAAATAAGAGAATGATAAAACTAAAAAACATATATGATGTATATTACCATGCAAACTTCCACCGAAAATTGGTTTGAACGAGATCTAGTAAGTAGTTTTTTTTATACGTCATAAATCGTAAACCGCAATATGAAAAAAAATACACTATTATTAAAATATTAATCAAAGTTACAACGAACTACAAGAGTTTTTATATTATGTTACTTGCTGCTACGGAACCTTCACGGACGAGTCCGACTCGCACTTGGCCGCTTTTATTTGCTGCTAATAAAGTTCTTTGAATTTGGTCAAAATTCTGGTACTTTAGTCCAGTGTTATACAACTTAATTGTGTATTACTGCCAGCTGCTACTCAAGCTGGCATTGTTGCAGATTTTTCTAACAGCTTCCACAGAAATATATTTTACAGACCATTTTCTGTCACGGAGATCAGGACAATTGAAGTGAATTGAAGTGTTCATCGTGTATGCAGTTCAGTCTTTAGTATTAGGTTTATACCTGACAAAAGAAAGAAGTCCACTTCTTTAAGGTTTTATTCGTATTAATGTACCCAATCACTTTGTGGCCTGGTGAAGATGCCTAGTCAAGGATTTCTTTTCTGTAACATAGTATGTAGTTACATCTAAATTAAAGTTAAATTGTTGAAAATGCACGATGGGATTTGGCATATCCGTATGGAAAAGAACCCTTTTAATAATGAAGAATTTAAAAAATCCTAACCTAATCACTTTAAGGTATTTGTTATCGTCCCATTCAAATTATCCAACGCGAGTATTTCCCGTTAACTTAGTGGTTTTTACAACAATAATCTCGGAATCGGTATCGGAAGAAGAAAACGTGTTTCGCCTACTCCAAGTGACATAGACAAGGGCAGAAAGATGATGAGCAGAAATCCTTAAAAAATCCCAGAGCAGAACTTCCACCAAATTAAAATGTTTTATTTCATTTGTTTTCGGTGGTTAGGTATGATTTTTTGAGCAATCAACTTGATGGCTCGATGTTAAAAACGATTGTTATGAATTTAAATAAAGAAACATCTAAAAACAAGTTTTTAATTATTGAGTTAAAAATACGTGTTAGTAACAAGGCCAAACGAGCAATTGACGAAGGAAGGAATGGAAAAAGTTACTTACTCCAAACTTAGAAAGGATCAACACTGCATGATTGACAATTGAACTTACTCATTCTCATTTTTTCACTCTGGTGATATAGCTTACAGAGCAGACGTGAACAAAATTGCAGCAGAAGAGGCTAGACAATGTTCATAAGTAGGTACCTACCTACTGGGTATAGTTTTGATTGAGATACGTCATCGAGGAGATCATAATATCACGTGAATAATTCGATGAAGGTCATTAATGTTATTTATTTATTGCCGACTATGATCAGAACCTACGCCCTCATAGGCGTAGTGTTTTCCTTAAAATAAATAAGTCAAGTACCTTAACCATAACACAAGACATAATTATTAAAACAAAGTAATAAAATATAAAAAATATTTACTTTATTTTTACAACCGCTAGTAAAATAACTATAATGAAAACTGTTTCAGTCTTACCCAACATAAACGAACAATGACATTACATATCCTTTGACTGGAAGACGAAAAGCAAAAAACTTGCAACGTTTAAGACAAGCAAAAATATTGCAGCAATTTAAAATTATATCTTAGGGACACCTATGTGAACAAATCGTGTACAAAAACGAATTTGAAAATATAGAAACAATTTGCACAAAATAGGTAGAGTAAAAAAGTCTTGCATGCAAACAGTTATTTTTAGAATTACAGACTATTGAAAAATATTATAAAACAATTCCCAGTTGTTGAAGAAAACTGAGTCTATCAAAGTTGAATTAACGTTAAAATTCCCAAGCCAATTTAAACTGGTCAATGTATAGTTAAGTTTCTCGTCTATAATTACATGTATAGCAAATAACATTTTGTAATTAAAGTTTTTTGGTGTTTATCGAATATCGTCCGGTCACCGGTAATCACAGCTTGGTCAATGCACTCCGAAACACTGGTAATTCACTGAGTACTCCGAGGTTAACGTTTTCTGCAAAAGAAAGAAGAATACATTGAATTATAATTTTCAAGGAACTTCTTTAAATGGGCATGACATGTGTCATCGACACGTAGTTATTTAATGCTGTAAGGTCATCCTACATATTATCTTAATTATATTAGTGGTTATCAGTCTTACCGTCAGTTAAGGCATATATTTTTTTCAAGGTGGTTTCTCGTAACTTTTTTTGGAGATTCCATTTGTTAGTTAATTAGTTATTTTTTTCTAAATTTCATTAAAAAATATCATCTTCAGCTCGTAAACTCTCACAGGGCATTAATTACTACGTAGAGAGAGACACGACCACTTTATAACGACACCATGTATTTAGACTTAAGGGGCCGCACAATCATATGGAATTGTACATGTTACTGATGTAGCATCAGCTAGATAGCAGGATTTTTATTACAATTATTATTACAACAGTAACAGTAAAACAGTTTTGGAAAATTGCATCAATGTAAAAACACTACATTATGTGTAATTTAGGGTCATTGAAAGCTTACTCGCAGTCTTGCCTTCTCACCCAACGATACTTATGTAGGCACCTACGTATACACATAAGTTCCTAATGGTTCTTCATTGTTGTGCCGAGGAAACGTTTATAAAAGTAATATCAATTAAACCCGAGAGAAAAAAAAGTGACAGTAATTGTAGTGGTTGCACCACTTCAATTACTGACACTTTGTCAGAGTCAGGAAGAAATCATTTGAATGTTGACTCAGTTCAAATGATAAGTGAGCATAGCTAGAATGCTTTTATTTAGTCTTCTTTTCTGTTCATAATACTTTAACATGATCATCAATCATGGGTTTCTGTTAATGGTTTTAGACTGGGGGTTTTACCTCCTGATAATTATTAAAAGTTTAGGTTGCAAAATAATATTAATATATTCTGACCCGTAGCCGCCAGAGTGCGCAGTGGCCGTGGCAGTCGCGGTAGCTGTCGCAGTGGCACTGCTACCACCGTAGCCGCCATTGCCACCGCAGCCGCCGCCGCATCCACCACCACCGTGGTGGTAGTTAGGTTGTTGGTATCCTTGGCCGCCGCCGTATCCGCCGCCTCCTCCGTAGCCACCACCACCTCCGTAGCCGCCACCGCCACCGCCGCCGCCGCCGCCACCGAAGCCAACGCCTCCACCAAAGCCACCGCCTCCACCGTTTCCACCGCCGTAGCCACCGTTGTAGCCGCCACCTCCGTGATGATGACCGCCGCCGTGACCTGAAACAATATTAAAATAAGTAAACCGGTATAAAAGTTTGCGAAGAACCTGATATTTTATATAACCTACCCATCTCTAAAATCCACTTCTACAAGCGTGTTATACCAACATGGTGCTAGGTGTAACTGAGTTTAATAACTTTTTGCCATCTACTGTGGAAAATATAATTCAAGCCATCCAGCTAGTTTTACAATTTTTATTTACTAGTAAAAAAAAACTGGTATACAGAATCCAAATCATCCACTATTACACAAGTAACTACTGCATCAGTTGACGACAGTCATCGCCATTTTTCATACAGCTTGAAAGAGTAATACCAAAACACAATAAGCACATAAAAGCGTTTGTGCGCATAAAGCTGGGTAGTGCGTCCTTACCATGCTCTTTCACCACTTTAACAATGATAGTTTTTGATGGTTCTTCGTAGCCGCCACCATGGCCGCCATAGCCTCCTCCATAGCCACCGCCGTAGCCTCCACCATAGCCGCCGCCGCCATGGCTGTAGCCTTCGTTGAAGCCACCAATACCTCCACCGAAAGAAATGCCCCCTCCGCCGATACCAAATGTCTTCAGCAAATGGCGTTTATGTCTGTTGAGTCCAGGCTGTCCTTGGTTTTCATGTTTCTGCGAAAAACAAATGAAATCGTTTAAAATAAATTAAACATGCAAGTATACACGCTTAGGAAAGATAACCGGTACATTAAACTTGAACTTATAAATATGCTTACATTGTATTACGTCAATGTTTTAAACTTAATAGCGGGTGCCTTTATTCAGGCCGACGAACAAATATGTAAGCGTCAAAACATCATCATCGTTATTTTAGTCTTTTTCCATCCACTACTTCACCTACGAACTTTATTATTTCCACGTTGATCATCTCATCTCAATTTAAATAAGTTCGTATTTTCACAATAAAGTAGAAAGCAGTACGAGTACATCTATGGGTTTCGATTGTCTTAATGAATCTTATTCTTCAATAATCGGTCTGGTAGACTTTTTTATTTACGAAAATTGTATTAAACCATATCGATATCTAAGAAGCGGGTGTGGCATGATATTTGTAGGAAAACCCGCTAATTAACGATCACGATAGGGTTCATGCTGTCTGTTGTTCAACATATTGATGACTATTAGGTACCTAGCTAGTTAAATTTACACAAATTAGTATTAGTAAAATTGTAATAAGAAACATGGAAAATGTCTATGTAAAACGACTTAAAAAACAAGGGCACAAGTACAAGACTCGATCAGTAAGAAATATATTTTCAAGTTAGGTACTTAATGATTACTTCAATATTACTTTAAACTATATAACTGTATAACTTGTATTCAAATATTTGCTACGTTTATACAAATAATGCAATATAATGAAATTCTAATATCATATTATAATTTATGTCCTTCATTCATGATGTGAGAGTGCGCATGAGCATAGTGATTTCAATAATTTATTACCTCGTAAGTAGCCCCATCATCAAAATTATTTTTAAAATAATTACCTGAGCGTAATTGGGCTTCTTCGTCGGATGACTTGACGGCACCGCTGTCGCAAGCGCTGAAAGCGCCAGCACGCTCACCACCACACTACTGTATCCCATCGCGATCACTGACGCAGGACCAACAAAGCAAACCTATTTATATGATGCGATTTTCCATCCGTCCGCGGGATTATCCGCGGAACGGCCGATAAACGGTGACGTTGACAAACGGATTGTTTTCAATAATATGACGAAAATAATTAATATTCACGTATCAGATATTATTTGCCATATAGAAAAACAAAAATAACGTGTAGTTGAACGAGAAAAACGTGATGATACACGCCTGCCAATTTGAGGAGTCCATGCACGTATTAAGCTGTTTCGTTAGGGGTGTCGTTTTCATGGATTTCGAGGGTAGTTACTGAGAAGCCAATACTGAGGTCAAAATAAAAATCCATATTGGTGGCTGGGAAAGTTTTCAGTATGTTCTTCATAGGTGTCGTTTTCGTGATTTTTTAGGGTGCTTAACCCAGTAGTCAGGTCAAAATGAGAATCCAAGATGGCGACTGCAAAAAAAGAAAAAACCGTCATGTTTCCATCATGTGTTTTGATTTTGTGTTTTCATTATTTCTGAGGAAGCTAAAAAAGAACATAATTTAAATCTAGTTTCTGGTTGAACACTGGGGACAACTAGACATGGTACAACCATTGGCACAATGCGACGTTTTCACGATTCGTAACTCATGTAACTTCTGACGTTCATGTTTTGTATTTTCGTTTATAAAATCATTCATTTGCCATCGTAGCGGTTATCTATCTTTTAGAAATTGCTTGAGGAATACCCATGTTTTAGCTTTTTATATACTTTAAATAGGTACTTATCTAGTAAAAAAATTGTCTGTATACAGATGCAAATGGATATGTTAATTTGGTGAATATGTTTATATCAGATAAGTATGTGAGACGACAGCGTTAAAGGTTACTTACTGGTCAAACTTCTTCAAACACGTTTGTTTTAAAAGTAAATTATTTAAAAAGTCACCTTTTTAATTTCTGCTAATAAGAGCTCTTTGAATTTGGTTGAAATTCAGGTACTATAGTCCAGTGCTTCAGCCTATTATGGTCCTACTGCTGGAGTGCAATACAACTTAATTGTGCATAGCTGCCAGCTGCTACTCAAGCTGGCATTGTTGCAGATCTATCGTACAGCGTCCACAGAAATATATTTTATGGAAAAAATTCTGTCACGGAGTGTTCATCGTGTATGCAGTTCAGTCTTTTTTATTAGGTATTTATCTGACAAAAGAGAGAAGTCAATTTCTTTAAGGTTTTATCCTTATTAATGAACCTAATCACTATAAGGTATTTGTGTTTAGGTGAAATACTCTTGAACTTCCAAGACAAATCTATTTGAAAATTCGGTAAAACACCTAACAGGAGCAAATTTTGTAGCCAGCGCGTTCCAGACGTAATTATATATTGTATGTAGTTCAGTCTTTTGTATTAGGTATATATCTGATAAAAGAGGGAGGTCAAATTCATAAGGTTTTACTATTTATTATTGAACCTAAGCACTATAAGGTATTTGCTATCGTCCCATTCAAGTTATGCAACGCGAGTAGTTCCCAATAACTTAGTGGTTTTTACAACAATAATATCACATTCTTGTTTACTCCGCTTAAATTTTACTGAGAAACAAGATTATCGCATTAAGCAGTAGGTAAGATCAGGGTGAATGCCTCATAGGAACGAGTTGGTAACTATTTCAAAGGTAGTTTTTTCTAAGAAATAAATAAAGCGGGTTATTCTGAGTAGGTACCTATTCAATAAGAAGTTAAGAAGTAAGAACAGTTAGATTTTTATAAATTTTATTTTGATCACTTAGCCTGACAGTTCTTAGAACTGAGGGGGATGTTTGAAAGTGTGACCAGTGGCAGAAAAGTTTAAAGGAAATCGTTTGCCTGGGAATGGGATGAGGAGATGTGGATGAGAGGGTGGGGTGATGAAGAGGGAGGAAACGCATTTGACTAAAAGACTGATTAATGTAAATGTTGATGGATAGAGAGGGAGAGGAAGGTCTTAGAAAATGGATTATGTGAGGAATGATATGAAAGAGACGGAAATGAATAATAGCGTCATGGTTGACAGGGGGTATCGGCAGAAGAAAACGTGTTACGCCAACTCTAAGTGACATAGACAAAGGTAGGAAGATGATGAGCAGAAATCCTTAACTAAACCCAGAACACCAGCAGAACTTCCACCAAATAAAAATGTTTTCATTGCATTTGTTTTCGTTGGTTAGGTATGTTTTTTTAAGCAATTAACTTGATGGCTCGATGATCAAACCATTGATGAATTTAAGTATAGAAACGTCTAAAAACAAGTTTTCAATTATTGAGTTCAAAATACGTGTTGGAACCCGGGCCAAACGAAAAAATAACGAAGGAAGGAATGGAAGAAGTGACTCACTAAAAACCTAAAAAAATCAACACTGTAAGACTGACAATTGAACTCACTCATTCTCAGTTTTTCACTCTGGTGATATTCTCAGCAGAGGTGATGGGTACATTACCAGCTTACAGGGCAGACGTGAACAAAATTGCTGCAGACGAGGCTTATTAATAATGACATGAGATCATATCACGTGAATAATTCGTTAAAGGTCATTAATAGTAGTTAGGTCCGAGTTTAATCAAAAACTACGGGCGTAGTATTTTACTTCAAATAAATGATTCAGGTACCTAAACCATAACACGGGACAGATCAAATCATAGTAATTGTACAAAATCTGTATTAATTACTTATAGCAAAAGTACAAGTTACGCATGTAACAATGTGTTTGTGGCGGCATCTACACCGCCACATGCGAACAACGCATCACACTGACGTCACACAAATCCTGCATCGCGCAATTTGAGTTTACCGCGCAGCTGGCATATATACAACTTCCCGACAACTATCCTCGGCCAGTTGCCCACCAGATACGACATCCATCTGGTCGGAAGATCCTCCCTTTTCCAAGAGTATGATTGAACTTTACACCCTGTTCCTCATATCTCTTCAGGTTATTATTTTTACAACATCTGCTAGTAAAAATGACTATATTGAAAATAGTTTCAGTCTTACCTAACGTACACGAACTATGACATTACATGTCCTTTGACTGGAGCACGAAAAACAAAAAAAACTTGCAAAGTTTACGATAATTAAAAATATTGTATATGTCATCAAAATGAATCTTGGGGACACATATTACAAATCGTATACAAAACCAATAAGAAAATATAAAACAATTTACACAAAACAGGGACAGTAAAAAAGTTCTGCATGCAAACAGTTAATTTCGGAATAACAAACTATTGAAAAAGATTATAAAATAATTTCTAGTTGGCGAAGAAAACTGAGTCTATCATAGTTGAATTAACGTTAAAATTCCTAAAACAACTTAAACTTGTCCATGTACCAGGCTACTCAGATTGCGCAAAGAGTTTGAAGTATTTCTATTTTGTATAATATATAATTTGTGAGTAATAAGAGATACGTTCCAATTTAAAAATTTCCCTAAACATTGTTTGCGAGCTAATTTAATTTACAGTGTCTCATAAAAATGGATCTGCGCCGTGAACACTTTCACGCTAAGATTTTTTACGATTTCAAGTGTCGCCTGAAACCGGACGAATCGTACGATAGATTTCAAATGGCAATCATGCATGAAGACCGTTCTAAGGCAACCGTGTATCGTAGGTATAACGAATTTAAGCACAATCGACAAACTTTGGGGGATGAAGAAAGAAGTGGTCGCCCTCTGACGGCTGTTACGAATGAAAACGTGCTAGCAGTAAAAAAAAAAACATTACAAGAGGCGAGTTACGTATCAATAGATTCAGCACATACTGCAGCTTGGATCGGGAAACCTTCACAAAATTCTACACGTGCATCTTCGCGTGAGGAGGATAGTTTCACACTGGGTGCCGCACAACCTAACTGATGCTCAGAAGCAGGCACGGGTGGAATGGTGCCGTGTTAAGATAAACAAATTTGAATGCCACCACCACCTCCGTAGCCGCCACCGCCACCGTTTTCACCGCCGCCGTAGCCACCGTTGTAGCCGCGACCTCCGTGGTGATGCCCGCCGCCGTGACCTGAATCACCAAATAAGTTAACCGGTACAAAAGTTTGCGAAGAACCTGATATTTTATACAACTTTTATACAACAAAACTCGATCAGTAATATATTGTAAGTAAGTTACTTACAGTTACTACATGAGGAATAACTTGTATTGAAATAGTCGCTATGTAATGTGTATGTGGCTTCGAAAGTTTTTAGTATTTTCATCATGGGTGTCGTTTTCATGGTTTTTGAGAGTGCTGAAGCCAATAGTAAGGTCAAAATGAAAATACAAAATGACTTGCCAAAACTAGACAAAATGTTTTTTTTCATGATTTTTGAGGAAGCTAAAAATAACATCATTTGAATCAAGTTTCTGGTAGAAAATTAAGGACAACTAGCGATGCGATGCAATGTTTTCACGATTCGTAACTCATGTAACTTCTGACGTTCATGTGTTGCATTTTCGTTTCTAAATCCTATTGTTACAGTATTTTTTTCACTATTATTGCTCTTCCATTTTGTCATCGTAGCGGTAATCTAGCTATTAGAAATTCTCGAGAATAAGCCAGAAAAGCATTTTTTTAAATCCCTAAATAATACCTGTTTTAGCTTGTTACTACACTTCAAATCAGTACCCATCTACTTATTCTAGATTTAAACAAATATTTTTATCGTCTGTATAAAGTCGAACGTGTATTATAAGGCTTGGACTCGAAGCAGACATGTTTAACAAACTGCTTGCGATTGCGCAGATATTCTGAAAAGGTATTTAAGAAGATTGGACGAGAAACTGATGCACCCCAGCAACTTTTGTCAACAGCACAGCGTTGTCAACTAGGCATTCGACAATGCTTTCCGGAAATCGAAATACAGAACGGCGACCTGACCAACACAATCAGTTAATTCGAATTTACGGAGCGCGAAGATATATCTACGCGTTTGAAAATGAAAGCGTGGAGTATAAATGCTCGTAAACCTTAGCAATGGTTCGCAGGATAACGATGGGTCTGTGTTTGCTCTACTGATGTATTGTCACTGGTTTTAGTGATGGGAGTGAATCGCGATGTTTTCAATTGCTCAGGGTATACGCAAAGCGAAAAGCAAAGAGTTTAAAGACAGGAGAAAGAGCGTTAATGACGTGAAACAGAGGGGCTGCCAATATACCATGACATTCCTTAAGAGTAAAATCTGAAATGTTGTCAGGGCCAACCGAGCTACAGGGTTTGAGTTTTGCAATCGCCTTAACCACATCCGGATGGGTTTAAAAGGGAAGAGGAATGTTAGAAACACGCTATCAAATTACTGAGCCAGAATGGTGAGAACCATTTTACACCAAGTTTGGCTCGTAGCCGCCCTTTGATCGCAGGCTAGAAACATGCTGCCAGAACTGTCGCGGAATTTTGCCTTTGTTATTTTCTAACGTACCTAATACAGTACAATCTTGTGGTTTTACTTTAAGATCCGAACGCAGAGATCTAAATTCTGCATATACAGGGTGGAAGGGACATCGACGCACAACCTGATACCATGGACTCAGTACATGATTTTGGACCCCCCTGCGAGCTGCGTTGTTTGATTTTTTTTTGTCGGTTAGTTAAACAAAAATTTGCTATGCCATACATTTTGACCGCGTAGGTACTGTACTTTTCTATGAAACAGCAGTTTTTTTTTTTGATAACCGATGAAAAATTTCAACTCCAGAATCATGTACTGAATCCATGGTGTAGAATTTAGTGCCTGCTTGGTTTAGCACTAAACTCTGGGTTGGTTGATATTTGGTTGATTTGGTACAATATCAGACTGGTTATGGTTTGGTAGTTGATTTATGATCACTGATTTAATGAAACGAAATAATATGGTTTAAAAGCTATATTGAATACTACAATTAATTATAATTATGAAATGGTAAATCTAAGCTAAATTAGCACTTAAGATGGTTTGATATGGTTTGGTTTAAGTAACGCGAATGGTAGTCGAATACGTACTAACTGGTAATTACCGCGATACATGCATTTATGGAAATGAACGCGGGCAAAAGTGCGTAGCTATTCGGTTGCAAATATTTATTTATATATTTATTTTATTTTAGGAAGGCTTACAGACTAATAACATTATAATAACACTAATATGAAACTAAATTGCTAATTCCAAGCCTCCACAGAAAAAAACACAAAATTAATACACCCTCACACTCACCATGAAGTTATTTCCTCAATTGGTTGATTTCGTTCAATCGACTACGAAATTTAGTTGGACAATAAACGGCTAGGTGGCAGGTGCTTCTTGTACAAAAAATGGCTTTGCTAAGAGATTCCTAACTGTGCTTGCATTAGTGCAGAAAAGGTCAATGCCGTGCTCGCAAGAGATTTCATTAAAACTACGACTAGCTCTCAGAAAATATGCATTAGGCCGATAATTCGTGTTTGCATAAGGTATATGTAGAAGAGGTCGCTGTCGCAGCCCCAACTGATTAGTGCGCATCCTTAGTCTTGAAACCAGTTCAGGACAGTCAATTGAACCATTTGCGATATTAAACAAGTAGCATATATCATTAATATGACGTCTACGGTCGAGTGGTAGAAAATGATACCTTCTGCATCGGTGATTGTAGTCAACAGATACTTGTTTTGCCCTGTAATCAAGGTACTTAAGAAATTTTCTCTGAATGCCCTCAATACGAGATTTGTAGATCCCGTATTGAGGGTTCCAGACTTGTGACGCATACTCAAGGTGCACCGAACATATTCCCGAGCACAAGATGGGATAAGAAAATATTAACTAATCATAAAATCACCTTAGTTAAATAATAATACAAGTCAAATGGTAACCAATACTAAATTAATTATAAAATGGTGAACAAAGTAAAAGCATTCTAAAATGTTAAATATCGATAAAAGTATAAATTACGTACAGTTGTCCGTAAACCTATAGTTATTTATACTATTGAGTCTTCAACTGTAAACACACGCTCTTTTCGCACTGCAGGCAGCGTAGCCCTTTCATTTTTACCCGCACTACGCATAGCATGGCCACCGTCTGGTGAAATATGTACTTAAGCCTATCGGTTCACTATCACTTTGCTGACGGTCAGCAGTATTCTGCTTTCGCGGATGCACTTCACTAGGCACTCTGGTTGACTCCGCTGTAGTCGCCACAAACTCCTGTCTGTGGTGAGGCTCCGCCCGGCTGGTCGTAGAAAGCGAACAGCATCTCACTCTTCTCCAGACCCAGGCTGCTGCCGCGCATAGGACAACTCCCAGCACAATGTAGAGACGGTGTACTGGTGAATGTCATGGACTGATATGTAATCGACCTCTGCTTTGTTAGATTTTAGTGTCTTGATCTGTTCTCCAAGGATGTATAGAGACCTATTCAGGCTCATGTCTTCTGGTAATGCTGTTTCCATCGGTATTTCAATGTTAACCATGGTTTATTTGGTCTAGCTCTGGTACAAGCATATTTGGTGAAAAATTTAGTTGGTTTGATTGTTGTTGTAAAGAATACAGTGTGAAATCTTTACTTTTTCTAAAGCATTTCTGGTTCATGCTAATGACTCCCGCTCGAGTCAGCTGACGAACGGTAACTTGATCGTCGCATATGATTTTGATGGAATATGTGTCACAACAGAAATATAGGTATTGTGGCGTTGAGTGTAATTCTACCCATCTATTTTTGCACGCTGTTCTTTCTGTTTTGCCCCTTTGGTTAATTGGGCTGGTTTTGCAAAAGTTTTCGTCACTTCCCAAATTTTTGATGGATTTGAAGAGCTCGCACATGAAGGATTCTTCGTGGTACAAGCATGTGTCAAGTTCATGTATGGTTGGTACGAAATAAGCATCCTTTTGTAGATTCACTGCGATGTATTCCGATATTGGTGTTATGCTGGTCATTCTTAGTTTGCTTGACGCGGTATTGGTAGTATCCTATATAATTTAAAACTTTCTCTTACTATGAGCGGGAATGTAATTTCGAAGATAATGTATTTTTCGGTGATTCGAGCCTTTATTTTCAGTAGCTTGTAGATGTGTTGAAGATCTGCCTCTATGTTTTCGATGGGTAGGCCTAAGTCTTGAAGCATTTAGCCATAGATAATTCGTAGCTCTCGTTTGAGCTGCACTGGTGTCAGAAGATGCACACTGATTAGGCCATGGTAGATTTCCGATATTATATCGATCAAAGTACCCTGTATCTGTTTCAAGTTTTGCATCTTATTAATGGTAGCTAAAGCGACTAATGTGCAGTCCTGTTGTATTGTGATCACATCCATTTCTTTTTGCAGCTTGCTGTTAACCTTGTCCAAAGCATTTAAATGTTTATTTATGGTTTTGTGTTGCTTTGCTATTATGTCTTCAGTTCTTTGTAGTACATTGTGCTCTGCTTCGACGATAGATGTCAAGTTCTTCCATAACTGACCTTGGTGTTCTAAGTTACGGTGCACAAGTTCAATGTCCTGCCTGTATTTTTCTGCGAAGCTTTTGTCTAATACTCCGAACAATGAGTTTGCAATTGAGCCGACAGTGTTGATAAGGCCTCGTCGTGATCGTACGCGTTTGCAGTTCGTTATAATCGTTACGTATTTGTAGGAGTATCATATGACAGTGACTTGATTCCATAATCGTTTCACATGTTTTCTCGAGATAGCTTATAAAGTCATTGATGGCTTTGTCTCCTTGCCAGTATGGAGACATGTTAAAATATGTGACTAGTGTCCACTTATCTCGAATCAATTGTACTTTCCCCACAGTGTCAAAGTACAAAGATTTGTTGGTTTCAAATTACGTAATATTATGAGAAGCTGTTGTGGGTAAATGAACAGTACCAATGCCAGTACAATGTTTACTATCTTGGGATAGGTACTGTGCGTTCTGGTGTTGGGTTGCGGGTGATTACGTGGTTCCTTTTCGACTTTAGTCCTTTGATGTTGTAGTGGTTCGTCCTTTTGTGTTTCTGGTATGGTTGGTTCAGGTTCGTTTATCGATAAAACTGACAGTTAACTACAGGACGCTTCGTGTAGCCGTTTTTGGTTTTTAGAGTCACTACTCTGACAAGTTCATCTTTTCCTGGATGGACTTCCATCACTTGACCCATTGGCCATTTCCCTGCTGGTAAGTTGTCGTCATGTATCATTACTAAATCACCCACGTCGACATTCTTCTGGTATTTCATACATTTTATTCTGGTTGATAGTTAAGTTAAGTACTCTGTTTTCCATCTCTTCCATAAATGTTGTGTTCTGTGTGTTCTGGCGCCGTCTGCCGTGTCTATTATGGTTAAACCTGGTCGTGCTGACAGGAAATGGGCTGGAGTGACGAAATTTAAATCGTCCGGGTCTTCCGATAGGCGCACAAAGTGGTCGTGAATTCAAGCAAGCTTCCAGTTTTGATAACAGTGTGGCGGATTCTTCATAAGGTAATTTTTGTTGTCCAATCGCGCGTTTGAGGTGGTGTTTGAGACTTCGCACAGCTCTTTCCCAAAGTCCTCCCGCATGTGGCTATGAAGGTGCGTTGAAATGCTATTCAATTTGTAGTTCTGTTATCTCTTTAAAAAATGACTCCTTGAACACATTTTGAAGGTGGTCGTATTCTTCTTGCAGCATTCTGTTGGCTCCAACAAAGTTAGTTCCATTGTCGCTATAGATGTGACGTGGAGCTCCGCTGCCTTTCTGTTTATTGCGGCTAAGAAAGCTGAGCTGGTTAAGTCTGAGACGAGTTCTAGATGCACAGCTTTCGTTACCATACATACGAAAAGTGCTATGTAGCCTTTGGTAGTTTTCATCCCGCGCCCTTTGTTTGCTTTCACATCCACAAAGCCAGTGTAGTCCACACCACAATGGTAGAAGGCTTTTTCAGGGTTCACTCTGGGTGAGGGTAGATCACCCATTAGCTGATATTGCCGAATGGGCTCTTGCTTCTTGCATGTAACACATTGTCGTATGACTTTCTTTGTAGCTGAATATCCGCTGATTATCCAATAAGTTTGTCGAATACTTAATAAAGTGAGGCGCGCTCCGCCGTGGTAGGGTAGCTCATGAGCGTATTTAATTATTAGCGTGGTAATTCGATGGTTGTGTGTTAATATGATTGGGTGTTTCATCTCGGGACTTATTTGTGCGTTTCTTATTCTGCCCCCTACTCGCAAAATACCATCTCTGTCTAGGATAGGGTGTAATGGTAGAAGTTTACTTTTCGAATGCACGTTTGCATTCTTAAGTAAGCAACAGACGTCACTGGCAAACTCCATATGTTGCAAACTTTTAATAATCAGCAGTTTTGCGCGACGGAGTTCATGTAATGTGAGATAAGGTTGACGGCCTGCCTTTGCAGTAGGTAGTCGTATCCATGCAAAAACGCGTTCGATTTTTGCGAAGGAATTTAATTTGTTCAGTAAATGGTGGATAATGTTGGGTATGGTCATGGTTACTTTTTGGTGTTTCTCTGCAACTATTGCATTGGACTGTCTTATCTCTGGGCTGGTTTCATATGCTGGTTTCATAGGAGGTATGTCATGGTTGGCCCTTGCCACCAAAGATCGTGGTTTCGTAATTGTTTAGTTTTCAATCCACGGCTGGCACAGTCAGCTGGATTATCAAGGGTTTTGACATAACGCCATTTTTCTCTTGATATTGTTTTAGTGATGGCTGTCACGCGATTTGAGACGAATGGTTTCCATCTCGCTGAATCTCCTTGAATCCAACCTAACACTGCTGTTGAATCACTCCAGCAATATATTTCCGGGTTATAAGACTTTGGAGAGTCTTATAACCCGTTATAACCCGCAAGTCTGAACTTTTTGCATCAGCTGTGATAATAGTTGGTTTTGCCATCGTTTGACTGTTATGGTATTTATATTTTTTATTCCTCCCCTTAACTTTAGCCACTTCATCTTGATATCTTCTGGTAATGCGTCATCCCAGTTAAGACTTGACGACCAGACGCTTTGGAAAAGCATCTTCATGGTGATTGTTAATGGTGTGAGCCAGCCTAATGGGTCGAATATTTTTGAAATGTCGGAGAGAAGTGACCTTTTGGTTGGTTTTGATAATGATACTGGCTCCAGTCAAAAATGAATTTATCCTGTTGCGGATCCATCCTTGCCCCAATGTTTTCGTTGAGTCTTACTGCTTAAACTCGTAGATTTGCTGGTTCCACAAATCTTTTTCTAAGTCCGCGAGTAATTTTGGTTCATTTGTGGCCCACTTTCGTAAGTTAAACCAACCCTGCTGAGTAGTTTTATTAGGTCTGATTTTAGTTGTTTTACTTGTTCCATTGAATTTGCTCCGCCAAAGTAGTCATCCATATAGAAGCACTCTTCTAATGCTATTGCTGCATCGGGAAAGTTTTGTTTTTCTTCGGCAGCTAGTTGTCTTAAGCACATCATAGCCAAAAATGGTGCAGGCTTAGTGCAAGTTATGGTTGTAAGTTGGTATGTCTGAAATGGTGTTATGGTGAGTCCCTCCATGGTTTTTCATACGACTGATCTTCAGGATGCACCATTATTTGTCGATACATTTTCTCGATATCAGCAGTGTAAACGTACTGATACTGTCTCCATTTTAATATCAGCTCCTGCAGATCCTGTTGTAGGTTGGGACCTCGGTACATTACGTCATTCAAGCTAAGTCCTGATAATGATCTAGCAGACGCGTTGAACACGACACGAAGCTTAGTAGTGGTTGACTCGGCACGATGTTTTATTTGAAAAACAAGGTTTATTTAAATGGTTGAATAGGCAATTTGTGCAACAGTTTAGACTGTTGACAGTTTTTAGTTTTTGCTCATCCGACATTTGCAAAAATTGGGTACACATCCATAACCCGTCTTCAGCATTACACAATGTAAGTGTAAAGACTTCGTATGGTTTTTCATATTATTTAGATAGCTTTTATTTCCGACCGCACACTGTTTTTGATGTCGAAGACGTCTTAAACCAGTGCGGAGAGCTTGCGTGATGTTCAGCCTTCCACGTGGACAGCCTAAGGTCATGTTCGGACCTCCATTAAGTCTACAGCTGCATTTGTTCACATTTTGATTCCCGACATGCATAGGATGAGTCCATCACCGGGTTGTTGGGTGAGTCATCGATACGCGGCCGCTTGCCCATTTTTTTTTGTTGGAAATCATCAAATAACTTCTCTTTCTTCGAGCGGGAGGACGTGTCAGACTTTTACTGACTAAAACCCACCCGTATTCCTTCAGTTGCCTGTGCCAGGGTCACGGTTTCTCTTTCGAATTTCCCGCGACTCTGACGGCGATTGCCTCCGCGAGGACACGGCGATGCTCCCCCCAAGCTGGGCAGACCTCCACCGTGTGCTCCACCGTGTACTCCGGGCGATCCACACTATGGTGACACCCGGGCGTTTCTTCCTGCCGGCCGCTTGCCTCTAACAGTCACATTTGCATTGGACTCATTCGCATCGCATCTAGAAGCCGAAGCAATATCAGGAACATATTGCGATTGCCCTGTCTAGGGGTCTTCGGGGATTTAGGAGGAGTGCGATGCGTTTAAGGCATTTGTAATTGATGCAAATCCATTAACAATAGGGGCCGGCGAGTACTCCAGTCGCGTAGAGTATAAGTAGACGCTTAGACGTAGCGTATTTAAAAAAAAAAACAACAGTAACTGCTCGAAAACATGTTATTTTTATTTACGTATCTGAACGTTTATGTCAGGATTCTCAGCTGAGTGTTGTTAGCACTGACGACGGGTAACCCCCGCACTTAATAATATCGGTTGCACACGTTTGAGTCAGGATAATAAGTAATATCAACACTATTTCGTAATTTATTTTTAAAAAAATTGAGAAGACTAAACGTTTTGCGATTATGATAGCACTTAGTTTGTTCGAAATACTCTTGAACTTACAAGACAAAACTAGTTGAAAATTAGGTGAAACACACAACAGGAGCAAATTTTGTAACCAGCGCGTTCCAGACGTAATTAGATATAGTATGTAGTTCAGTCTAGTCTAGTTTTGTATTAGGTGTATACCTGATAAAAGACAGAAGTGAAATTCTTTAAGGTTTTATTTTTTATTGTTGAACCTAAGCACTATAATGTATTTGCTATCGCCCCATTTAAGTTATCAAACACTAGTATTTCCCCATAACTTAGTGGTTTCTACAACAATAATCTCACATTCTTGTTTACTCCGCTTTGATTTTACTGAGGAACGAGTTGGTAACTATTTCAAAGGTAGGGTTTTTGAAATAAATAAATAAAGCGGGCTATTCTGAGTACGTACTTATAACATTGAAAGTTAAGAAGTAAGAACAGTTTTATTTTTATTAATTTTATTTTGAGCTCTTAGCCTGAAAGTTCTGAGAACTGAGGGGGATGTTTGAAAGTGCCACCAATGGCAGAAAAGTTGAAAGGAAATCGTTTGCCTTGCGATGGCATGGCAGGAGATGGGGATGAGAGGGTGGGGTGATTAATTAAAAGACTGATTAATTTAATGTTGATGGATAGAGAGGGAGAGGAAGCTCTTAGAAAGCGGATTGTGTGAGGAATGACATAAAAGAGACGGAAATGAATAATAGCGTGATAGTTGACAAAAGGAAATGGAAGAAGAAAACGTGTTTCGCCGACCCCAAGTGACATAGACAAGGGCAGGATGATGTATATATGTATGTCATCATCATCATCATCGTCATCATGTGATGATGATGATGCGCAGAAATCCTTAAAAATCCCCGAGCAGAACTTGCACCAAATAAAAACGTTTTTATTTCAAGTGTTTTCGTTGGTTCGGTAAGTTTTTTTGAGCAATTAACTTGATGGCTCGGTGTGAAAAACCACAAGAATATAAAGATAGAAACGTCTAAAAACAAGTTTTTAATAATTGAGTAAAAAACACGTGTTTTTAATAATTGAGTTAAAAACAAAGGAAGGAATGGAAAAAGTGACTCACTCGAAACCTAGAAAGGATTTCAACACTGCAAGTTTGAAAAAGGAACTCACTCGTTCTCATTTTTTCACTCTGGTGATATACTTACCAAAGATGATGTCTTACAGGGCAGACGTGATAAAAATTGCAGCAGAACAGGCTGAACTGGGCTAGACGATGTAGATAAGTAGGTACCTACCTACTTGGTATAGTTTTGATTCACATACGTCATCAATGAGGAGATCATATAACGTGAATAATTCGATGAAGGCCATTTATATTATTTATTAAATACCGAGTATGATCAGAACCAACGCCCTCATAGGCGTAGTGTTTTGCTTAAAATAAATAAGTCAGGTACCTTAACCATAACACAAGACAGATTAAAACAAAATAATTGCAAAAATCTGTATTTACTTATAAATAAAAAGTACAAGTTACCCATGCAACAATAGGTAATTATTTTTACAACATCCGCTAGTGAAAATATCTACATTGAAAACTGTTTCAGTCTTACCAATTATATACGAACAATGACATTACAAATCCTCTGACTGGAAGACAAAAAAAAACTAGCAACGTTTGTGACAAGTAAAAATAATGCACCACCACAAAAATGTATCGGACACAAATGTGAATAAAACATAATTACAGAAACGAATATGAAAATACACTTGGGAGCAAATAAATCGAGCCACTTCCTTTTTCACGCATTATGGTTATTATTTTTGGTATTATGGAACGCATCGATTCGAAACATATATCGCCTAAAAGGGTATTTAATAACCTTTACAATGAGGGTAGTTAGTTGTCAAAATTTCATTTTAATTAAAGTTTAAAGGGTAGAATAAAATTATCGCATTTAATTTGCTTATGACATTTTTATTGTACTCTGTTAAGAAAAGATTAAATTTGAGGTTTTTGTTAATCATACCCATATTACTTGTTATTGTTGTCTTTATCTGTGTCTGTGTAATCAAAATAACCTGATAAAATGGATACTACACCGACGGAAGCTGCCCAAGTTGTAGCTTTACTTGAGGTTGGACACGGACAACGTGAAGTGGCACGCAGACTTCATTTGAGTCGTTCAAAGGTACAGCGGGTATACCGCAGGTATCTGGAGACTGGTGCTTTTGTTCGGCGACCTGGAACTGGCCGACCACGGGCAACAACAGAACGTGACGACCGCTTTATTGCAACCAATTCGTTGCGCGACCGTGGACTTAATGCTGTTCAGCTACAGCAAGCGTTACGTGACGTTCGAGGTGTCGCAATCAGTAGGTGGACAGTGAGACGAAGACTAAAGGAACGAAATTTAACATCACACAAACCAGCAACTGGCCCAAAATTGACTGTAGCTCATCGCCGATGTCGCTTGGAGTTTGCTCGAGAACACATTAATTGGACGTTAGAAGACTGGAGGTCAGTTTTGTTTTCTGACGAGTCAAAAATCTGTCTTTTTAGCAATGACGGGAGAAACCGAGTGTATAGACGTCCTGGTGAAAGATTTGCCCAATGTTGCATTCGAGAAACTGTGAGTTTTGGTGGTGGTTCTTGTATGGTGTGGGGAGGAATTTCTCTAGACGGAAAAACGGAACTTGTCTTCGTCGACCCCGCCAACGATGGCAGTGGTAGACGTGGATTAACAGCTGACCCATACATAACTGACATTCTTGAAGACCACGTAATGCCGTATGCTGGTTTTGTCGGAGAAAATTTCTTGTTTATGCATGACAATGCGAGACCTCATACCGCGCAGATCGTTACGGAATACTTGTCTGCGATCGGGATTCAACAAATGGTATGGCCAGCACGAAGTCCCGATTTGAACCCGATCGAACACCTATGGGACGAGCTAAAACGGAGAGTCCGAGCCAGGGTTCCCGCTGTTTCATCCATTCCCGAGCTTAAAGTCGCTGTGCTTGAAGAGTGGGAGAACATACCACAATATGTCATCGTAACTCTGATCAGATCGATGACTAATAGGCTACAAGAATGCATCAGGGCACGGGGGGGTAATACCAGTTATTAAGAATATTTTTTTGCAATAATTTTGTTTTTTATTGTTTTTATGGACTGTTTTAGCCCTACTAAATTTTCTATCAAAATTACCATTTTTCTTGCAGAGCCAATAATTTATCATTCAATAAGGTTATTATTCAATAATTTACCCTCATTGTTAAGGTTATTAACTTAACTTTTAGGCGATATATAGTTCGAATTGATACATTCCATATTCCCAAAAATATTTACCATTTTACGTGAAAAAAGGTAGTGGCTCGATTTATTTGCTCCCAAGTGTATAAAAACAATTTACACAAAATAGGTACAGTAAAAAAGTGACACATGCAAACAGTTATTTTGAGAATTACAGACTATTAAAAAAGTTTATAAAACATATCCCAGTTAGTAAAGAAAACTGAGTCTTTCATAATTGAATTAAGGTTCAAATTCCTAAGACAATTTAAACTGGTCATGCATCAAATAGCAAGCGCGTGTGTGCTTAGCAAGTACTATGTTTGGTGATAATTTGTAATTGTAAAGCTATTTGGTGTTTAAGAAATATCACCCGTCACCGTTAATCATAGCTTGTTCAATGCACATCGAAACACTGTTAATTCACTGAGTACTCCAAAGTTAACGTTTTCTGGAAAAGAAAGAGAAGAATACCTTGAATTATAAAATTTTGAAGGGAAACTACTTTATACGTGCACGGAATGTTTCATTCAATCGCAGTTATTTTATGCTGTAAGGTCTTCCAAAATGTAATCTTAATTATACCTATCCTTATTAAGTGGCACTTTCACAGGGCATTACTTACTACGTCGAGGTATTAGCACGACAACTTTATAACGATACAATGTATTTAGACTTAAAAGAGGGCCGCCGCACGATTGTAAGGAATTGTACATGTTGCTGATGTAGCATCAGCTAGAAACCAACATGTTTATTAAAATTATTATTCCAACAGTAACAGTAAAATAGTTTTGGAAAAATACACCAATGCAAAAAACAAACACACAAGGTCATTGAAAGCTATCTCGCAGTCTTGCTTTATCTCACTCAACGATAATTAATTAAGTTATCTACACACATGAATTCCTGATGATACTTCATAATTGTGCCGAAAAAACGTTTTATAAAAGAAATATCATTACAACCCGAGAGCGCATCGACTTCAATTTACTGTCATTCTCTCAGTGTCAGGAAAAAAATATTTGCATGTCTTTGACTCTGCCCTAAACGATAAATTGTCTCTTATGAGCATAGGTGCATATCTAGGATACTTCTATTAAGTCTTCCTTTCTGCTCATAGTACATTGACGTGATCATCAATCATGGTTTTCTTTTAATGGTTTAAGACTGGTTATTTTTACGTTATGAATATTATTTTAAGTTTAGGTTGCAAAACATTTTATATATTCTCACCCGTAGCCGCCGCCACCACCGCCGCCACCACCACCGCCGCCGCCACCGCCGCTGCCGTAGCCATAGCCACCGCCGTAGCCATAGCCACCGCCACCGCCACCACCGCCGCCGCCACCGCCGCCGCCGCCACCGCCGCCGCCGCCGTAGCCATAGCCACCGCCTCCACCGTAACCGCCGCCATAGCCACCGCCGTAGCCGCCACCGCCATGACCTGAAACACAATTAAAATGAGTAAACCGGTATAAAATATTGCGAAGAAACTGCTACGTTGTAAACTTAGGTAGTGCTACCTGCTGATTAAAGTCAATAATAAGTAATAAGGAATAGGTACCTCTATTATCTAATTCCAGTCCATGATCTACACATCAATAAAAACTACTTATACAAGCGTGCTGTAACAACACGACATCTACTGAGGATAAAATATAATTCAATACATCCAACAAATTTTAAACATTCAAGAGTTTGTTACTAGATTTTAATTAGGTACTTACTATACCTACTAGGGTACTGAATCCAAATAATCTACTATTACATAAGTATAATAATTATTGCATCAGTTGACGACAGTAATCGCCAATTTTCATATTGCTTGAAATGTGAATAACAAAACACAACAGGCAAATGTGTGTGTGCAAAAAAATGTGCTTTGCATCCGTACCATGCTTTGTAGATTGTCGTCTGTGGCCGCCACCGAAACCAAATTTCTTCAGATGGCGTTTCTGTCTGTTGAGTCCAGGCTGTTCTTGGTCTTCAAGTTTCTGCAAAAAACAAATGAAATCGTTTAAAATAAATTAAACATGCAAGTATACACGCTTAGGAAAGCTAATTGGTACATTAAACTTGAACCTATAAATATGCTAACATTGTATTACGTGAATTATAATATGTCTTGGAAATGTGTAATGTGCTCATGTATGTTGATAGGTTTAAACTTAATAACTGGTGTGTTTATTCAGACAGACGAACAAATAGGTAAGCGTCATAACGTCATCCTTTTTTTTATGTCTTTCACCATCCACTACTTCTCCAACGACCTTAATTATTTGAACGTTGATCATCTGATCTCAATTTAAATAAGTTCGTATTTTCAAAGTAAAATAAGTAGAAAGCAGTACATCTTTGGGCTTTGATTGTCTAAATGAATCTTTGTTCATCAATTAACTGTCTGTTAGAGTAGAGGTTTGTTTCGTGTTGTTTACTAAAATGGAATTAAACCGTGTAACGATATCTTAGGAGCGGGTGTAGCCTGATATTTAATGAAACATTTAATTATAAATTTTTATAATTTGAGAGTATGTTCTAATTAATAATAATACAAAATATTCTAACTTAACTAAAACTATTCACAAATAAAAAATTGCGTCAAAAATTCATCCGCATCGCTGTCAACTGGTAATGTACCCAAGAGACTGGCGGCATTGCCACGTTGTATGGCAATGCTTAGCCTCTGGCCAAGGCAAAAGCCAGCTCTTGGGTCACGGGAAGTTTCAATTAGCCGTTTTGAAATTTACCTATAGAGACCATGAGCACTCGGACCCCACGGCCCGAGGGTTTCAATCCCAAACGGCTCGAAAAAATAATAATAATAATAACGCCGCTTGAGATTTTCCGCAGCCGTAGCAGCAGTGCCAGCACAGCTAGCCGAGCCAGGAAGATGGGATCGCGCAAAAGTATCGACACTCGTTGCATTCCACACAAGAGTCCTACCCATCTTCCATGGAAATAAAGCCATACCGTCCGGTCTCTTGCCATCATCGCGTGCCAAGCCATTGGGTTCTAGTACAGCTGGTATTTTTTGGAACCGAGTCAAAAATAACGGGTCAGTCACATAAGTTCGAAAATCTACAAAACTATAAGACATATTTCAATGAAATAAAAAACACAATAAAGACTATTTAGTTGCGCTTTTTATTACATACTTTTTATACTGGCTGATGAATGAAAGTTATTTACAAAGAAGCAAAATTTGAAAAATGGAAATTTTTTAAAACAAAATTTTTGCTTCATGTCATTATGGTTTCTTTCCATTTCTATTCTGTCACAAAAAAAATATTGTGAACGACTACCACGTGCATAATCAGTATTACGTGATGTGGAGCATGGCAGTCACGTTAGTTGAATGTACCAGAATCCTGACTTTCTTGGAACTTGGGCGGAGCCAGCGTGAAACAGCAAGAAACATTGGTGTATCTTTGTCGACTGTTCAGCGGGTAGTCCAGAGGTACCGAGAGACCGGATGGCACCTTCGGCGACCAGGAAATGGCAGGCCAAGATGCACGGCCAGGGATGACAGATACCTGGTGGCTACAATGCTACGAAATTTGTTTTCAAACTGCAGTTGGTCTAAAAAACCACTTTATTCCCTTTGGTGGTAGCAATTTAAGCGCACGTCTTGCTGAGGCAAACTTGAAACCATTAAGGCCCCCAAATGGCCCTAAACTGGAACGGCAACATCGAATTGCAAGACAGAGATACGTGCGCGAGCACCAACACTGGACACTGGACGATTGGTCTAGGGTAATGTTCACGGACGAATCGAAATTCATGCTTTTCAAGCATGATGGTAGGCAGTTGGTATACAGAAGACCAGGGGATCGCTTCCATCAAGACTGTGTGGAGGAAAAAGTGACACACGGCGGAGGCTCAGTACTTGTTTGGGCTGGAATTTCTGCCGAGGCCCGCACCGAGCTCGTGCTAATTCAAAATGGCAATCTGAATGCAGAGAGGTACGTGGAGGAGATCCTGAATGAGCATGTGGGACCTTTCATGGCGAGGATGGACCGGGATGGCATATTAACGCATGATAATGCGCGTCCCCATACCGCCGGAATTGTAAATGAATACAATTCCGGCGATACCGACCTTGGAGAGGTCGGTATCGAACTGATGCAGTGGCCAGCACGAAGCCCTGATTTAAACCCCATAGAGCATGCATGGGACGAGCTTGAGCGTTGCGTAAAATGTCGTAACTCCCCACCAATCACGCTACCCGAGCTCAGACAAGCACTGGTGGAGGAATGGGAAGCCATTCTTCAGAACCGGCTCCAAAACTTGGTGTTCAGCATGCCGAATTGCCTGGAAGCTGCAAGAAGAGCTCGGGGATGCAATACGAAGTATTAAAATTATGTATGTAATGAAAAAAGCAAAAAAAAATCATCTTACAAAATTATTAAGTTTCAGAAAAAAATGTCTTACTTTTTTGTTTTTGAGAATAAGAATGAAGGTACACATAAGTTTCAATTTATTCGTTTTTGTATTATTAAATGTCCAATCGAACAGTATTTGTTTCATTTTGATAGCATACGTAGTTCGGGAGATATTCGGACTTTTGTGACTGACCCGTTATTTTTGGGACCGAGTTAGTTGGAAAACCAGCTGATTAACGATCACGTTTGGGTTCATGCTGTCTGTTGTTCAACATATCGATGACCAAGATTTACCTACCTAGTTAAATTAACACAGAAAATAATAATAGAAAATCGTAATAGGAAACAGACAATGTTCATGTTACTACAATAACTTAACCAAGGACAAACCACGATCAGTAATACATTTTTAAGCAAGGTACTTCATGAAAACCTCAATATGTGATCAAAGTTTAACTTGTATTCAAATAATCGCTATGTACGTGTAAAAATAAATTAATACAATATAATATTTAATTAACATAGTATTATATTATATTTAATGTCCTACATTCAGGATATGAGGGTGTTGTCTTGAGCATAGTGATTTCAATAATTTAGGACATACTCGTAAGTAACCCCATCGCCTAAAGTTAATTCAATAACACAAACTTATAAACTAATTACCTGAACGTAAATGGGCTGCGGGTTTTTCAAGGATTTAGCTTCGGGTTCCTGACGCCCATATTGTGGGTTGGCCTGGGCAAACAGCACAAGAATTGGGAACTGCCTCGAGCGCGTCGTATCGTGTAACCTGGAGTCCCGCGGAGGGGCCAGCACCGGCGACACGAGCACTACTCGCTCCCCGGCGTCCAAAGCATTGTCTCCGATTGACGGCACCGCTGTTGCGAGCGCTGAAAGCGCCAGCACGCTCACCACCACACTACTGTATCCCATCGCAATCACTAACGCAGGACCAACAAAGCAAACCTATTTATATGACGCGATTCTACTGCGGACGCTACGACGTCATGAACCGACTACTACTCCCATCAGTCCGCGGATTATCCGCGGAACGGCAGATTCCCAAGGACAATAAATAAGACGTTGGCAATAACATGACGAGAACAATTAATATTCACGCATCAGATATTATTCGCCTTATAGAAAAACAAAAATATGATATTTAAGTACGTGTGTGAAAAACGTGATGATACACGTCTGGCAATTTGCGAGGTCCGGATGCTCGTCTGTGTGTTTGGACCCATACTTAAAAACAGCGAGCAGGTTCTATTTTGTGACCGATTACCAAGATAACTCAGTTGTTAAATACAAAAACGTGGAACGTTTGGTTAAATAATAAAGTAATTAATGAACTTACGTAAGCAACAATCGATCGAATAATAACAAATAATTATGAGAACAAAAATAGATTCTTCCAATGTTGCCAGAAAGAAAACTACACACATTGCGTTGTCTAGTGATGCAAAGATGGAAATAGATATTAATTCCGAGAAAGAAATATGAAAGTTCTAAAACCTGCAAGCACGTTATTTGGCCCGAACCAATTGTGCACCTGTTGATTGTGGAAAATACCTACAGTTTTCTTATCCATATGGTACCAATTTATTCAGTTTTGCTAAACAACTCAATCTAGCTAGACAGCGAGAAGCTAGCAAGTTTTACACAAGATTAGTAACTCGAACGAGTTCACTATCATTTGCGGTGATTTTAATGTAAATTTATTAGAAAATTCAGGTTGTTGTAGTAATATAATAAGTTTGTTGCAGTCCTACAACCGTGTAAACATATTTTTGGAGCCCACAAGAATAACCCTACTAGTGCCACATGCCTACATAATATTTACACGGATATTATACTAAGCCATAAAAAAACTAGATTCTGATAATTGCGGCACTATCCAGATGGTGGCTAAAAATATATCTCTGCTAACCCCAAAACTGCAATCGGCTTAGAGGCTTTTAAATTTAAACTTATTAATAAATTACCAGTTTTCTATTCATGTTTATCCTGATCATATATGTAAGGTTTTCTTTTTAAATATATATACATTCAAGAGGTTGGTATCAACTTTAGGGCTTGGCCATCAAGAAGCCCTGATCTGAATCCGATCAAGCACGCCTAGGATGATCTTGGGACTTGGGAGGCTGCTCAGACTGTCTCCTACCATACTCAGGGCTCTAAAATAGGCTCTAATGGAAGAATGGGAGAATATTCCCCAACATCGCCTCCGAAAGATTGTCTTCAGAATGCAAAAACGGTTTGAAACTGTAATTAGAGGCTGAGGCTGAAAATGTAAATAAAAAAACACAAAAAGAAAAAACAATGACTCGCATCACATAGTCATTGGTTTTTTAATTGTTTTATTTTATCATCGATTTAATTATTTTATTCTATCACGAAATAAATGGATCTGAATCAGTTATTTTTAATCTTAAGATGCATGCAAACTGCCAGACCACAGTTTGAGTAATTTATGCCAAATGTCCTGCCCAAATGTCCTTTTTTAGGAATTTTTCGTCCAATCGTTGAGTTAGAGTACTGTGTTAAACTAGATTGTGGGTTTGTAAACGAATACTATAACATGCTTATGTTATAGTATTCGTTTACAAACCCCCAAATTATCAAAACGACTCTATAATCGAGTCGGTAATTGAAGATGTTTTGGCAAAACATGCAACTGGTAATAAATCAGTTATTATCTGTGGTGACTTTAACATTAATACACAGACTTTATAAAATAATTCAAATACTAGTAGATTTTTAAATTTGTTTAAATCATTCAATTTGTCAAAAGTGTTTGTAGAACCAACCCGAAAAACTACAACTACTGCTTCATGTACTGATAGTGTATTTTGTTGCTGCGACTATTTAGATAAAGCTATCGTTAACTATCTCCCTTCTCTGATCACAACGTTTAAACCATAACTTTTGAGTCCAACATAGCGATACAAAAAGTGCAGATGCAATACAGACCAATAACATCTGTTCATTTAAATAACTTTATTAGCACTTTAATTTGTAATTTAAGTAATTAGGACCTTGTATTGAATAATTTTAATATTTTGAATAACGAGTTCTTTTTAGTAGTTCAAATCGAATTTAATAATTATTTTAAGAAGAACACTTAAAGTATCAGCTCTTAATTTTTTTTAAATTTTGGGCGGGAAATCTGAAAATAAGAAACAGAGAAAGAAATGAATGACAGAGTGAATGAAATGCACCGACCCAAGCGTGGTTTGACCAGACTCGATCAATCGAATGAACCCCAAGATTTGCACTAGCCCCTGAAGCCTCATGCTTCATGGTGCTACAAAGTCCATTGTATATCAAGGAATAGACCGGGGGGTACTGTAATGGTAGAGAAGACGTGCCCTTAGGATAGGAAGGATCAAGAGCCTACGGAGTATGTACCCTAACGTACGCATGGGATTAGTGGAGAGGCGGGTGATATGTCTATGTCTATGGGAGGGCATCTTTTAACGACGTCACAGCAGTGTTTATTCAGGTCGAGCTTCATCCGTGAATCTTTAAGCGGGGTTCAGCTGGTTTCCCGGTTCTTTTCTATATCACTGCTCTGCTGTGATAAATGTTGCTGTTCTTTTCAATGTCTTCGTCTGAGTTCTCGATACTGACCGTTTCCGGTTTTTGTACATCTCGTTAGCGGCGTTCTTGATCTTCCACCATGTCCATCCAATAATTGAATCCCTTATCGAAATATTTTAAGTCTTGGGCTATCGTCCGAGTCTCAAATGTTGTTATTCGAACTATCCAAAAGTAGAATGGGCACTGTTGGGGAATCGAACCCAACACAACACATTGCGCTGGTCTGCACGCACAGGCCGCGTGTTTAGCGCGTCGCGGCGACGACACGGTTCGGCCCGATGACCACTCACTTCTTCTGACTTCACCGCGACGGACGATACTCCTCTTACTTTAGTTTCGTTATTAGCTGTTTATCCGATACAGTTGTGTTATTGTTATAAGCACGTCACTAAACCCTTGCCTTAAATACATTAGTCCACTCTTTAGATGATCCCCGCGCTAACATTGGTCCTTCAAGGATCTCGCCGTCTTAATTTCAAAAGTAACGGTCTCAAAAAAAACTTCAGTTCGAAGCTCTTCAGTTGCGTTCTTCAGCGGGGACAGCTCCAGCAGGAATCGGTATTGAACCTTGTTGAAAAAGCTTCGCGTAGCACTGCACACGCCCAGGGGTCGAAGTTATGGGACGAAGTCGGGCCAAGGAGAACTAAAACTTGCAGACAATCGTTTATCCCGTGGATGGTTCATACATTTTGTAAGTTTGTTCCAGTTTGTCCCTTATTTATTAATTAACTTAGTTTCATTCCATATGTTTAAGTAACAACATTTAAGTGAGTTTTTTCATTTATATTCAAGTCTTTTAGTGGCAATCATTCTTATTCATAGCCTTATATTTTTCTAAAGTCACTTATCTGCTTATGAAGCTAAAATATAACGGTCAGGATAATCCATCTGTTTACACAATTCCTTCACTTCACTATTTCAGTTGATAACTCGGCGACGTGCTTCCTTGTTATCTTCGCATGAGCTGTTCCTTAATTCGCACCTAGTCATTCATAATCAAAACTCATTAGCTAGTTACATTTCGTATTGATTTTATAAACTATTTTGTTATCTCTTCTCTAATAAAATTATTTTTGCGAGTTTGCTGCAGGTGCTGCTATGAATCGTTATAATAATAAATCTTTATTTATCTCAACATCATATTGCAGGCACTGATTAAAATAATGCACAATCATAAACAGAGAAAGGTCTCTGTGATAGAAGGGTCCTGAGCCACAAATCACCCAGCTGTCTTAGATGACATGACATGTTAATTTACAAAACTGTTAGAGAGTCAAGATGTTATTTAAAAAGTTTAAGATTAAAATTAAGTATTTAAGTAAAAGTAGAACCTACAAAATTAACAGAGACATTGAAAAAAAAAATTGTTTAAGATACTCGTAAAACTGGGAAAACTTGCAAATTATATTGACTAAAATCTAATTTAACTAATTCATAATAATCAATTTGAAAGCAGTAAGTACTTACAGTTATTACTAGTTAACAAAATTCAGAACTAAAGGTGTAAAGTCAAGCAAAAAAAAAACACGGATATAAGGGAAGATCAGTGTTTTTTATTTTATTTTATTTATTACAGTTATGAGAATAAACAACTGTCGGACCGTTAGCACTTGGCAGTGTTGGTAAAGTTGGAAAGGTGGAAGGAGGATTGTGAAAATGCAACTCACTTTTAATATAGCTCTTAGAGCTCTCTCTAAAATGATCATGTAAGTTATGGCCTTCCTCATCGAGTGCGCCAGACCATTTGCAATACGTTAGTAAAGTCACGTCTGATGCACCTAATTGAAATATGAGGCAACGCGCCAAAAACCAACCTAACGGACCTACAGATCGCACAAAATAAAATTATTCAACCATTATTTCACTATGGTTACCTTACACCTACAGTTAAAACTTACAGGGAATGAAACTCATGAATTTTAAACCATTTCATGCACGTTGCATCAGCATATTTATAAGAAAACTTCTAAAGTCCATTCACACGTAACTACACCTGATAAAAATACATCAAGTACCCTGTTTTGAACCCTATGTAATCGGCTGTGGCGGCATCTACACCGCCACCTGCATCGCGCAATCAGATTACCGCTAGCTAGCATATATAGAATTTCCCGACATCAAGCATCGGGCAGTTGCCCACCAGATACGACATCCATCTGGTCGGAGGATCCTCGTACTTTGCTTTGGAGACGGGCTGCAGACATCGAGTCTATTTTTATTCTGCAGAAAAGCGCCATGAAAGCCAAATATAATCTGACATCACACCAATCCTGCATCGCGCAATCAGAGTTTACTGCGCAGCTAGCATATACACAACTTCCCGACATCAATCGTCGGGCAGTTGCCCACCAGATACGACATGCATCTGGTCGGAGGACCCTCCCTTTTCTAAAGAGTATGAGTGAACTACACCCTGTTCCTCAGATCTCTTTATATCTATGAAAACATAATGTACGTAAGAAAAAAATTACATCAACAGTAAAAGTGGAAAGAAAAAAATATGGTACTAGAAATCGGGACCTATTAGTTCAACTAGGTTTCAGACTGGCTACAGTAGACTCATCTTTCATGGGGCACTGTTTACAATGTTACAATAAAATACATACAAATGTTACTCGTACATTACAACTAACATACAAATAATACTTCAACTGAATGAGACGAAATTCAAATCTTTTATAAAACGCACAATATGCAGGCATATTATAAGTTAGGAGATTACATGGCTGGCTCAATACTGGTCTTGCTCCACACCACAACTCATTAATTAACATTTGAAATACTGTTGGAGCTGCAGAAGTTTGAAGATTGTAAAATATTTGCATTGTATAAACTCAATCGTCTTTGAATTATATAAATGCATAGCACAGGTGTGAGTACAATGTACTATGGAGCTACCATTTACCGAATAATGCCTAATATTGACTTGAATGTGCCCTGGCGGCTGATAATATGTCATGCTCACACACAAGGTGGCGCGTGTGTCAGATCATTTAACTCCTTTCAATATGGTTGATCTGAATGGTGCTGTCCATGCGTCATGTTCGTGAACGAACGCCGTCAGTTGGTACTGGTCATCTCTTGGCTGCCACGGCTTATTTTAATTATTAATTTTTTGGATTGTTTAGATTTATTTTTTACTGCACCCATAGTGCTCGCCCTTTCTTCTCCATAGCCATTTCAAAGCGTAGTAATGGGCAACTAGTTTCATATTTCTGACTGACCGACTCCTTGACAATTCAAAAGTGCCTATAAATGGTATAATTGAAATAAATGTTTGGAGTTTGAGTTTGGGCTTGGTAACGAGGGTCTAATGATGGTGGCTAGGAGCCACTGAAGAACCGAAAACCGCTCAAGTCATAACTTCGTTGACTTCAGCCTTATCAATTTAATGAAAAAAAAATACGTGCGGAAAACACGCTTTTGTCACGCACTAAAATTTATTTAACTAACTAACTAATTATTTTAATATTTCTTGTTGAAGTGTTTTTTCGTTGCCTATGTCAAAGTCAAAGCATTTATATCAAATAGGCCCATTTACAGGCACTTTTGAAGGTCAAAATTTACATTAAAAATAGAACTGGTTCTAGGCGCCACTTCCGTCGACTGTACCCGCCCTAAAGATAGGGAAATATGTTCAGAGCCTCCCAGCTGCGTACTCTGCGGCCAATCGGGACACCCGGCAAGTTACCGGGGCTGTCCTAAGGCCCCGAAGTCCTCCTCTCCCAAACTCGCGAAACGCGCGAGCGACCGCCAGCACAGGGAAAGCCCCTGGGGTAAGCCTCCTTCCGCGCTGATGCCGGAGCGGCTTAGTCCGCAGAGGCCGTCTCCCTTTTTTTTTTTTTTTTTTTGTTCCCGTGGTGGAAAATCCTCATGAAAAGGCCCCTGGACCCTCCTCCGACGCCCGGTGCGTCTGCTGCGGGCCGGGTCGAGAGTCGAAATCTCTCTCTCCCTTTCCGCAGCCTCCTTCTGCGAGATGACCGTTTCGCAAAAGGAGACCAGGACTCTGCGCCGCCGACCATCGCGTTCACTACGTCGTTGCCTACTTCGGTGATGAGGGCACGGCGCGGCTCCTCCCAAGCGGCACACTCTGCCAGCGTGTGCCACGCCGTGTCCTCCCGAGAGGCCGTCTCCCTGGGCTAACCTCAATCACCTGAAGGCTCCCTCAGCTTCGGTGCCATTTAAACCCGCGCAACCAGCGCAACCCGCGCAACTTCCAGCGCTGATGGCTTCCGCCATCCCAGCGCCTTTGGTAGCCCCCGCGGCCCTTACGGCCTCTCCAACAAAACCTCGGGGAACCCAGGGCCGAAACAGCGCCCAAATCATATTAAGTACATACGCGGCTCTCTTCACCACCGCCGCGGATAAAATGGCGGAAGAAATCGTAGCTGCAAACGGCAACGCACTACGCCTTATGGAAATCCTCAGCGCGTATCCCGAAATCGCGCAAGTTCTACACTCACTCAAATATTAATTCTCAATGGATAATACGAGAGTAAATTGTAATAAACCCCGATCCCTTAAATTAGGCTTTTTCAACGCAAATGGCGTTTCAGGTCAACGCGATGAGATCGCCGCTTTCCTTCGCGACCATCAGCTTGACATCCTCCTCATACAGGAAACCTTTTTAAAACCGCATCACCGAAACCCGAATATTGCCAACTATAAACTAATTCGCAATGACAGGTCTCGATGCCACAAGGGTGGCACACTAATATACTTTAGGAAATCTTTGTATTGCATCCCTATAGACCCACCTCCTCTCTTCTCCCATCTGGACACCTCTAGCTGTCGGCTCGGCATGACCGGTCACCAACCGATCACCATCATCTCTGCTTATATTCCACCAGACAATGGTCCGGAGGATCCCATCTCTCTCCAAAAGGACTTCACCGCCCTCTTCGGTATGAGTGACTCCGTCATATTGGCGGGGGATCTTAATGCCAAACACCCGGCGTGTAATAGTAGCACGACTTCTACCAGAGGTCGGATCATTTCCAAGTTAGGCGAATCCCTTAACTTTGACGTCATCGCTCCAATGAGTCCGACTCATTTCCCCGGAAATCCTAACGATCTTCCTGATATACTCGATGTAGCGCTGCTCAAGAATGTGAACCTCCGTTTGCAATCGATAGAGACGTTCCACGAGCTTAACTCTGACCACCCCCCAGTAGTCATGCATCTTGCCCCCTACTCTGGCCCAAGCGATCCCAACCACCCCCTCAGACCCAGATGATAACCGACGGTAGGAAAGTAAGTGAAAGACTGAAATCCACCACGTCGCCTCAATTGGACACCATCCCCGATCACATAGTGTCAGTCGCCGACACGACGGCCGCAATCGACTCGTTTACTGAGCACGTTCAATCTGTTCTGACGGATTATTCACGGGAAGTTCCGGTGATGGAAGACCATCGCTGGAAACTACCTACTGACGTACGTGACTTGATAACCGAGAAGAATGCAGCTATTCGTGCCTACGACTCCTTCCCTTGTGACGAGAACAAAGCCCACATGCGCCATTTACAGCATGCTGTAAAGAAACGCATAGGGGAGGTTCGCTCAGAGGGTTGGAACAAGATGCTCAGTGAACTCGAGCCCACTCACCAAGCCTTCTGGCACCTTCAGAGGAAATTGCGCTCCTCCGAGGAGGTCTCTATGCCTCACCTCATCCGCGCCGACAAGAGCGTCGCGTTCGACAGCACCGACAAGGCCGAATGCCTTGCTGACAGCCTAGAGTCCCAGTGTTCTCCCAGCTCTCAACCAGTAGACCAAGCTCACCTGAACAAGGTCGACGCTGAAGTCGAACGGAGAGCCTCCCTTCCACCTGTCGAAGACCCTGATGATCCTCTGCCTCCCGTCACTCCAGACGAAGTGCATGACATCATAAAGGGCTCCAAGCTCGTAAAGCCCCCGGTTCGGACGGTATTACCAATAAGGTATACAAACTCCTACCTGCCCCTCTAATAATCAACAATCAACAACATCTTCCCACAAGCGTGGAAAGAAGCAACAGTCATCGGTATCCCAAAGCCAGGCAAGGCAAAGTCTGAGCCCTCCAGCTACCGTCCCATTAGCTTACTCAACGTTCTCGGCAAAATCTACGAGAGGCTTATTTATAAGCGTCTCAAAGACTACGCCGAAGCAAAGAGCCTCATTCCCAACGAGCAGTTTGGTTTCCGTCCCCAACACTCGAGTATCCACCAGGTCCACCGTATCGTAGAGCACTTGTGCGCCGGTATGCAGCGTAACGCGACGACGGGTGTGCTATTCTTCGACATAGCGAAAGCCTTCGACAAAGTCTGGCACAACGGCTTGTTATACAAGCTTTACCAACTAGGAGTGCCAGATCGTCTCGTGCTCATCTTATGAGACTTTTTGTCGAATCGCACCTTCCGCTATCGCATCGAGGGTGCACTCTCGTCCCCTCACCCTATTCGCGCCGGTGTCTCTCAGGGTTCCGTCATATCTCCTCTAGTCTTCACGCTGTTCACCAGCGATATCCCACAGAGTAAAAAGGCTCAGTTGGCTCTCTTCGCCGACGACACTGCCGTTTACTATACCGGTCTTTGTCCCAATGCTATAGCTCGTACTCTCCAAACCTCCGCAAACGTCTTAGGCGCTTGGTTCCGGAAATGGAGAATCGAGGTCAACCCCGATTAGAGTCAGGCGGTTCTCTTCTCGAGACGTCGTCGACTCCCTCCCCCACTTCCCAGCCCGATCACTATGTACGGTAAGCCGATCCCCTGGGAGAAGCAAGCCAAATACCTAGGCGTGATCCTCGATGAAAACCTTACCTTTAAGGCTCATATTAAGGCGGTTCGCGCGCGCACCGCCTTCGCTCTTAGCAGGCTCCACTTTGTACTGACAGCCCGTAGTAAACTGTCACTTAAATGCAAGCTGCGCATCTACACCGCAGTCATCCGTCCCATCATGACCTATGCCTGCGTTGTATTTGCGCACGCTCACCCACGTCATCTCCATAAGATGCAGACCCTCCAGAACCGTTTCCTCAGAAAGGTCACGAGTGCCCCCTTCTATGTCCGTAATATAAATCTCCACATCGACCTCAAAATACCTACCATAAACCAGTTCATGAAACGCTTATCGAAGCGCTTCTTTGACTGTGGCATTAAACACTCCAACCCCTTGATCTCAGCGGCCGCCCGCTACACTCCCTCCCGCATTAGCAGTATTCGCCGACCAAGGCATACTTTAATCGCCCCCGACGACGCCACTACCCTCCTCCAGGAGAGTAGTAAGGCCACCAGCACACTACATAAGCCCAAAACCCGATCGCCGTCCTACCGTCCTCACCGCCGAGGCCCGCTGCGACGCCCAAATCCACGCCCCTCCCGACCCTTGCTCGAGCCAGCCCGCGCCGCTGAGCCTGTAGCTTTAAATTCGTCCCTAAATCACTCAAATCCTGATCCAGCTAGTCCCTTGCTGCCCTCTTCCAGCGACGCCCTAAGCCGAGGTTCGTACCCCACAGGGGGTGCCCTTAGCGTTGTTGCTTAGTTTTTAAGTTAGTACATAAGTTTAAGTCCTGGCTGGAGGCCTTAATTTATTAGGGCAACCACAGGCATGTCCGTTTAAGCAGACGACAACCTCATAGGTTGACCTGCGAGATGACATGACCAAAAAAAAAAAAAAAGGCGCCACTTCCAAAAAGTAGTTTCGTATGCAGAAGAAGTGGCAAGAATCCATCGTTACTCTTTTAAAATGTTTTACAATATTTTGTATATATTAATTATATTTCTATATGTGAAACCGATGCACCAAGAATAAAAATACTATACCACAAGTTGTAAAAAGAATTAAAAATAAAGCAAAGTCAGATAAATTTATCACGTGATGGGTAAATTGTGCTCACATATTTACAAACATTGTAAAATATATGATTTTCCTAAAATATTAACTAGGAATAAGTCAGTGTGTGAGTAAAGTAAGAATAACAAATTATACAATACAATAAGCAACTAGTATGATTTGTCTAGCCTCTAGATTGTCCTAAGAAGCAGGACCAGCATGTTTTCAAGCATTCTTATCTAGGATATAATCCTGTAATTTGTAATAGTTATATTATGAAGAAAGTACCTGCTGAAGTGCAAGAAGTTCCTTTTTAACCCGACTTTGCTAGGAGTAATGGTTATGGTTTTAACATGTCTGTGTAGTATCAGAACTACACAGACATGTTAAAATCATAACCATTGTGTCCGCATCATCAATCATGTCCAATGTGACCGCTAATATGAAAATGTATAGAGCACCCTACACATAGAAGCGAAATCCTACCAAAAACATTTCATGTAAAGTAGGTCGTCAAGACTTCTCACTGTTCAATAGTTTTCAGGTTTAATATACAGCCAAGCCCCTTACTCTACAAGGCCTAACTCTAATAACCTCACCTACATCTTGACCGTTCCATTTAACTATTGCATGATACAACAATAAAGGCCAGTGACTAAATTTCTTACCATAAGCCCATAGGAATGTCTGTGCGACGACCTCGAAACGGCTAAGCGTAAATTTTGACCAAGATGTAAGGTTTGTAGAGTTAATCCTTGTAGAATTACTTTGGATATTTATTATTAGAAATTGCTTGGATATTTATTAGATGCGATAACTTTTTAACAATAAAAGCGGTAGGTATGTAATTCTTGGCCTTCTTCTTCCTTCTTTACTTTTAAATGTTTTTGTGGGTAACGTCCCCGTACAGAACCCTCTCCACGTGAGTTCAACTCGTACCTGACCGGTTTTTTAATTATGATTGACGTGTAAAAGTGTTTGTACCAACCTTCTAACAGAAATAAAATCATTAAATATTTAGTAATTAGGAAAATGGTAAAAGCGATCTTCGTCTCTCCTACTTTTTAAAACTTTGTTGTGCCCGACAGGGTCCAGAATGGATTGCATTCAAGATAAATAGAAATTGACTGCCTCGTTGGTCTAGTGGTCGAAAGAGCTACTGCTGAGCATGAGGCACTGGGTTCGATTCCCAGGTCGGCCAAACTGTTATTGGGTTTTTCTATCTGTATGAGGCTATTTTTGCCTGGTTGAGGCTTGCCCCCAATTACATAGGAGGGTACACCTCTGCCTACCCCTTCCGGGATTACAGACGTGATGTAATGTTACGTAGAAATTTAAATGGAAGATCTTAAAAATGTGACAAGACCTGTGCCTGAATCTTAAGTTACGTTCTGTAATACGGGCCTATATTTGTAAACATCGATACCTACGTTCATATAAAGTAACAAATCAAGGTAATAAAAGCACGGTAACAATAGGACATTCTTATCTAATCGCCAGCAACAGCACTTTCTTGGTTCTGTTAACTTCAAATAATAGGTTTCAATTAATGCATTTCCCTAACAATAAACTCGTCTCCATAGAAACAAAGTAAGCCGGAAGTAACATGAGTAAAACGACATCCATTTCTTGCATGATCAATATTAATTTTTAATCTACATCACCGCATCTCATAATAATTGTGCCCACTGATTTTCAATTGTCAAGGAAAACGTAAATTACCTGACCTCTGAGGTAAAACAGTGGAAAAGGAATAGAGTACTCATATAAATAGAGCTTTATTTTCAATAACAATTGTGTACTCTTTATCATGCTAATGTAATGAGGCTCTGAAGTCTATAGTCTCCATAATGGTACAGCATTTGGGCTGTGTGGCGTAGTTGTCACCTGTGAAAGAAAAAACTTTAAAATTAATCTTTCATTTTACTTTATATATATACATTATTTACCGCTGTTGTTATCATGTAAAAAAAAAACGATACTAATGAATATTCATAGGAAGATTTAAACATTAATAATCCGTGAGGATATAATAAACATTAATGACACTAAAAGGGGATTTCCTATTCTCAATATTTCAGTTATGTTAAAAAAGACAAATGTGGGTGTAGGTATACTAAATGGGTAATATGAAGTCAGAATCAGAATCATTTATTTGTAAAACAGGTTAAAGTTAAAAGGTCATATAAAAATTGTTTTGTCATTGATGACATATAAATATCAGGGAAGATTATATACACTAAAGGCAAACAAAAGCCACCATAGAAAACAAACAAAAAAAACAAAACAAAAGAAAATACATGCATGCATTAGATTAGTAATAGGTCCAGTAGCGCTCATAAGTCCATAGGCAATCTCACAAAGTAATAGATTGACGCTTCGGTTTCACTTACGACCTTCTTCTATAAGTTGTTTCTATACTATATACAAGCACACACACTCACTTTATCTGTAATTGATAGAAGTTCATAATTTCAACTAACTCAACATACGGCGTATTAGTTTAGTCGTTACCGTGCTTGGGTAGGAGCGATTATGGCGAGCCCTGAGTTCGAATCACACCTGCTCCTACTTTAATAAAATTACTTGATGTGGTTCGATAATCATTCGATACATGTCTCGTTCATCTTGTTTAAGTAAACTTTTTACTATCTAAGTAGATTATAAAAGTTTGTCGGTAGACCACAGAAAACTGAGTAAATTATTTCGATTTCTGTGAGGTAGATGCAACTCGTTACGACTATTCACCTAATTGAACGTTGTTGGTTAGTGACGAATATTTAAATCTGTTAATTAGCAGTATTGTGGTTAAAATTTTCAAAATGCAATGAAATATAAATATTGAAGCGTTGGCAATAATGTTCCGCTGCGTAAAAATGAACATAAATGATGTGATAACAGAACTGAGCGTGAGTGTTATCATTTAGATATTTCATATTTAACAAAATATAAATTATTATTTGTTTAAATTACTGAATGATGAGTAGAGTTTTTTTTAAAATTATTATACTTTATAGTATTTTGCTTAGAGATGTCTAATAGTATTACATTCTTTGTTCTAGAGAAATACCATGAGTATGTGGGTTAAGAGATGTGAGGAAGATGGAATCCTTGCTAGTCGGAGCGCTTGTTTATGAAGTGGAAAGCTTATTTAAACAAGACTTCACATGGTGAATAAATATCAAACTAATGGTTTCATACCAACCGGACATTTTGCTGAATTATGCAACACGTCATTAAAAACTGTTCGCCGTGTAATCCACGCTATAAAGGTTGCATCACCGAAGCCCAGCAAACAATAACGTAATAGACAAGAACGTTTAAGTTCCGGAATAGTTTATTCTGCATAGGTATTTAATTATAAAAATTGAGGTTTAGTTTCAATCATCTTTTCTTAAAGGAAATGAATACTTAAGCTATCCTTAATATATAATCTATATTCACTAAAGCCAAACAAAATGTGAAATACTTAATGTAAACAAACAGCCCTCAACCCATAACCACATATTAAAATCATTTATTTTGGAAATTAATGATCGAAGCTTAATATTTATGGTGAAATAAATCTACTTATTTTTTTTGAACATTTCACATGTCAAAATAAAACAAATTGCTTCTAAGTTCCCTGATATAGTATTGCACATCCTATTTGGCTGAAGAAGTTATTACAAATAATCGTATCGGTTTGTTATTCTTATGTAAAATATTATAACAAATAAATGTGTTTTTTTTTTGTTATCACTTCTCACGCTTTTTTTATCCTAAACCATATAATGCAATGACAAAAATAAAAAAGCAGCATTATTTTAACATTGTTATTATTGCAAACCAAAATGTAAAAATTGGCAATAAAACTGCGCTGCATCTTATAACCTAAGCCGACTGCTTCTCAGTCCAACGCTTGGTACCTACTGTTGCCAGCTCATATTAGATAAACTCGAATTTTAGCAATGCTATAAACCGGCCAGGTCACGAAATATGTTTTTGTTTCGTGCAGTGCGATGCGGGTGCGCGACTTTACGTCAGTGTGTGCCGTGCAAAACTGCGATCTTTGTGGTTTGTGTCGTTTAAACACATACAGTCGTACCCCGAGTTCACAGCAATACGACTCTTAACGTGCCTATGCACTTTTGAACGCTTATTGTACCTACAGTAGTTACAGTATTATATCATTTAAACAATCATCTAGGGCATGAAATCAATCAATTTTAAATGTTATTGTTTCATGTTTAAAGCAGAACTTATTAATTATTTGAAAGCCTGATATTCATGAGGATACGTTTTTATTTTTTGTCCACAATGAAAAATCCCAAATAGGTAATACTCAATTTTTTTTTGCGAACAGTAACAATTTGACTACCATCAATATACTACATGTAAAATAATATCACGCCTATAACCCGTAGAGTTAGGTAGAGGTGTACCGATACTGCACTCACATTTCGCCAGTAAATTATGTTTATGTTACATGCAATAAGGGGCGAGCCTATTGCTACCAACCGGGCACTCATTCAGACCCGGGGTTGCTACTAAGAAATTCCAAATGGAAAAACTCAATAACATTTTGCCCGACCAGAGCTAACATGACAAGAGCGAGAACGCTCCCATCTCGATTTCTCGAAATATTGTCTACGATTTTGACGTCATTTTAATGCCTAACATGACCGATAAGCTCGAATAAACTCGAAAAAGGCACTTTGACACTTCTGTATCTCGCGACGAGAGACCGATGTAGCAAATTATTAAAAAACAAATAATTTTTATCATTGCAATATTGTTCGATTTTACGCATGGAATTAGTATGTAGTATATTTATTCTGTGTCCAGCTCTTTTAATTTATGTTTATATCTATAAAACTGACATTTAAGACTGTTTTTTCATTGGAATGCTAAAATTAAAATAAAAAATTGTGGCACTTATTTTACTCACTAGATAATCACCACAATTAATAGGTCTGGTTCGAAACTCCGAACGAGACGGTCGCGCCTTTGTTTCCGCTTGAGGCATCGTGCCCCACAGATGTTGGTTTGCTTGCCGGACTTAGAAAACAAACCTTGTTTCTTTTGTGTGAGTGTCTGTGTCGCAAATCAAAATATTTAAATTCGGTTCAAAAGATAAATAAGTGCGTTCCAGCTGAGACACCTGCTGAGGAGTAACATGGCCTGACCCCTTCCGCGTCACTGGTGAGATCGTTCCGTACCCTAAGCTGTACTTCTAATCTGCGGCTGCGTTTTAGGTCGCTGATTCAAAGCCACGCGCATGTTCAACATAATTTTAAGCAATTGTTATAGGACAGTGTATTCATATTAAATGTAGTAGTGCGGGATAAACGAATATACGCTATTACTCTGGCATAGTGTGATTGAGTCCTATGATTTCAAACATTAAAATAAAAATAACGAGTCACCGCACGGTTACCGCGTCAACGCGCCGCACGGCGCGGCGGTAGACAATACAAAACTTGTAACAATTACCTATTACACTTGTAATCACTATTCACTGACTATTATTATTGCTTCCTTTGGAGAAAGCCGGCTTGAATTTATTTTATTTTAATCTAGGCAATATTGTTCTCAAACATGCCAAAATTATAATTTAACACAGACTGAATTATTATTTCGATATTCAAAACTATTTTGTATGTCGCGAAATAATTTTCTTTGGAACTGTACATCTACCGTCAACGCAGGCGAGGAACTGCTTGCTTGCCAAAGGAGCCTGAGCTTCGAATTTGGTAAGATCAATCCATTCTATTGTTAAGGAAATTTAATTCTCAATAAGAAAGTACAAAGATTTCACTTAGCTAAGCTATTGTTTTAATTTGTAGCAAATTGTTTGAGGCTCCAACGAGCAAAGAGAAAAAGCTCGAAGGCAATGAATAGCTTGCGTAAAGACCCTAAAAGAGAGGAAGGCCTGGATTTGTTGTGATCAATTTGCATTTTCTAGTTTAAATGTCACTAAGTTCTGTTAAGGCCAAAAGGGCTAAATAAGCCAATCGGATGAGTTTCGATTCTCAGCTGTAATCTTGTGGTAGGGCCAAGCGGGTCAGCAGGGTCGTGAACTTGAGGTTTGGCATTCTGGTGAAGGGTGAAGTTTATCTTGACAAATTTCTGTAGGATGCTATTGACTCAAACAAAAAGAGCGATGTCGATTTAGAAGTCGTACAAGAAATGCTCCCCCTGATACTTACCTATCATATGTTAACAACTGCAGCATTAATTCCCAGGAAATACGGCTAACAAATAATCTTAGTAGATGCAGACCCTTTCTTTTTTACCACCTCTTGTGTGACATATGGCAAGCGAGGGTTCGGATGCATCGACAAAAAAAAACTTTCTACGCTGAATTGTAAAGCTCCACAAAAAGATACATTTCCTCAGAATCCATCAGGGACGGCACATTAATCTTACCCCTGTCTTATTCAAATTTCAGTGTGTTTATCTTTAAAGTTTAAACAAAGCAAAAATTCGATAATGGCTATTGGAATAGTACCTATGAAAAGGGACGGGAATTGTTTATTTAGAGCCTTAGCTCACCAAATGAACAATGTATTGGGTCTGACATTCGATCACTTATCGTTACGCCGCGATCTGGAAAAAATTGTGTCAATGAATCGAGACGATGAAAGAATAAGCGTAGCACTTTTAAATAATATTTAGGACTTTCTTCCTAACAATAATCTATCTCAGGAACAAATGATAACAGAATACGTAACCGCGCAGTTCAATGAGGCGTTCTGGGGAGGAGAAGACATCTTAATTGCCGGGTCAGAATTCTACCTTGTAAACGTGTTTGTTCACATGAATAGCGGGAACACACTGGTATACCGCGCTGGAACACGCTGGCTACCGGCGAGGCAGTACCAGGTAACTTACATATTTTCTACAATGAACAGCACTATGGCAGCGGGGTGTTAATTGACGACGACCAGTATAACAGTAACCAGCAAATTCTAACGCAGGAATCAACCAACGCCAGAACATTACAACATATCAAAAACTCAAGTTACCAATACAACTTATGAGGAGAGCAAAAACAGCCCTCAACACCTCGGTTCCAAAAGAATAACCCCCAATTACTTAATCCATTAAGAACGCGTGAACAATTAGCGTCCTCATTAGGTACACCGATGTCAAATGAAGTAGCGGATGCCACTGGATACACAATCCTCAGAAGTCCGCCCACTGCCACAATGAAGTACACCTGCCCTGACTTGTGTATTGCAACTTGGAATTTCCGTGGCGCCTCAAAACAGAATTAAAATAGACAAAAAAAAAAAAAAAATAGACGCTAATCTTTCACATAGAGCCATACACGTAGCCTGCCTACAAGAAACAGGGATGAATTCAGGAAGGTACAACTCCGCGCACTATGAATGGCACCTATCTGGACCCACAGGCAAAGCACACCGAGTACTTGCGAGTCTAATCAGAAAAGATGCCCGAATTGAAATAAATAACATGAAAAAGGATACCGACGCGATGTCAATTACCCTGAGAATTGGTACACAACGTGACAAGCATGCTCCCCTTATATAATCAACTCACACATCAACAGTTGTACCCATAAAGCAACTAGATCTTTCATAGGGGTATTAGAAATGTACGCTAGTAATCCTAGGCGACTTTAACGCACACATTGGTCGAAAAGATACGCTAAGTTTCCAACGCCCTTTGCGTTTGAAACTGATTCACCAAAACCTCCATCATGACTATTCCAACCACAACGGGGAAATGTTAATGGATATAGCCAACAGGGAAAAACTGCAAATAGAAACAACAAAAGCGAGACCACCTTGTAAGATAACATGGTCTAAATGCACCCAGAAATCCCAATTGGATCACATTATTACGCCACATACAGGAGAAAAACTCTTTCACTTCATTAAAGGTGAATGGGCTGCATCTCCGACCATAAAATAATCTGGGGGCTGCTAAGAACATGCCTAATTCTACACAATAACGAAAGCTCCAATAATAATACAAAAGGGCAAGCGCAAGGCGCGAAGGGAAAAATCTGGAGGCCAAGGATTTTAAACATAAACAATGCCATTACGCCGCTCTTGATAGCAAATCCACCAAAACCAAATACCAAGAATGCATAACCAAAAAGCTATAAAATATAGGAATCAATTCAACGGATGCAAATATCGAAATACCTTGGAGTACTATAACGGGAGTACTAAAAGCGGCGGCCCAGGAAACCCTGATCTTTCAATCAATTCATTCACGCTCTTGCCAACCTCCAAAAGTCTAAATTCTTAGAAAGAAGGCAACCCGATAACCTAAATACACATTATAGTGTAAAAGAACGTCAGGCAACGCTTTAAAAGGTTAAATACAAAGAAGAACGAAACTCATGCGGGGGCTTCTTAAATGGACTGGAAAAAAACATCCTTCAAAAAGCATGCAGGTACTGTACCTATTTTACAGGAGCAGCAAACAACACACCAAACGTGGTAAAAGAAACGCATATATACCATTGTCTTCCCATTTGGACATTGGTATATATGCGTTTCTTTTACGACGTTTTGTGGCAAATCCTAAAAAGCTCTGAGGGCAACAGAGCAGGTACCAATCCCGAAAGATACAAGCTACTAACGACGCATATCAATCAAGAATCATAGGATGTGTCATCACGCACATGTCCACAGACGACGAAAACCACACCTACTACATGCAGCAATGCAGTATAAGGCAAAATCCAAAAAAGTCGGCCGACCAATTTACACTTGGAATGACAACCTCAAACAGGACATAACTTACTTCGACAAGGAAATCAACTTCTGGGTGGACACGGCTGAAGAACGAGATAGGATGAAAAAGGCAGCTAGCGAGATATACAGGAAACCGGAAACGGATAGTAGCGAGACCTCAGATGAAGATATTCGAACAACACATCATAGCAGCGACCGGCTGCGACGTCGTTAAAAGATGCCCTCCCATAGACAAATATTACCCCCCAATATTACCCTCCAATGCTAATTTAAGGGTGCATTACTCGATTGGCTCTTACACTCCTATCCTATCCTAAGGGCACGTCTTCCCTACCATTACAATGCCCCCCGGTCTATTCCTTGATATGCAATGGTCTAACTGGCGATTTTCGTAAATATGTTGCGTAGGTTTGATATTGCCTTGTTGCCATAACACCCTAGATTTCGGTAATCACCATAATTAGCAAAGAGACTGGTCATTACTGCACGTGATGTTTATTAAAGTAATATGGCTTTTTCTGTGCCACACAGTCGAAATGAATTTAATTCCAATGTGTATAGTAGGTGTAGTTAAAACTAAGTATTTTCATTATAATTATGTTGTTAAATTTGGACAAAAATAAGTAAAACTATGAATTAGCCATGTTATTTTGGATATTTTATTTTTATGGTATCATTATTTTGTCTACTCTTCTCGTCGTCAAAATCAAGTACGACAAAATTAGAGAAAATCATGATTTTCTCAAGTTGCATTGTCAAAATGCTAGAAAACATCAAATTTGACACAACGAGTCGCGTGTACGAGCGACGTGCGTCGCGTGATGGCAGCACTGTCAGAAAACGAGAAAAGTGACAGATATGGAAGTGACGAGAAAACGCGAGAGCGAGTAACTGTCGCGTCATGTTAGCCCTGCTGGAAATCGAACCCTCGAATCGGACCTCATGCTCAGCTACCAGAATAAATTTTGTAATTATTGTAATGTATTATTATTTTGAAGTAGTATTATTAGTAGTATATAATAATTTTGCGAATGCTGTTCCTGTGGAAAATCCGATGACCACAAGCGCATGGAAAACTTCCATGGCATGTAGGTAATATTCAAAAGGAAAAAAAAACTTGTTGCCGTTTCTCGAGTGTGTAATTGTGAGGCTTAAGTGAGAATATTTTTAACTTAAAATATATATTATAAAGAAACTTTGTTTACCAGTACCCAGTAGTTGGGAAGCAGTAGGTAGGTTTCAAGTTTTTATTTAATTAAAATCTTTATCCTTTTTTACAGCTACTACTATCTGTAGCCAAAAAAAAAACTCATTCAGATTACACCGACAAAGAATAGAAACACCTAAGGATAACAGGTAAAGAGACAAAATAAATACGAGTTAAGCTCTATCCACACAATATTAGGGCCGTGCCCGGGCCCCGGACGGACCGGACCGTCCTCAGTCAGGAGCCCAAAAACATATCGCTGCGTACATTTTAATTGAACTCATTCACACACGTCCGTTGTCGGGCCGGTGACGGAGCTTCAGTGCCTCCCTGTGTGTGCCACGGTCCTGTTGCTTCCCGGGTACGGCCCCGATATGTGTGGATAAACCATTATTCCCGTTTAGAGGAAATAACTATACAAGAAAAATAAATGATTACATAACGGGAAATTATAAAGACCATAAACCCAAAACATGAGATTAACATCTAATTTAAGTAGATATTTATACGAGTTTCGATGTTTGTCGTGAAAGGCCACTACGCCAACTACAAAACGTGGTCACCAATCCGTCTAGTTACCTCAAATTCAAAGTCAAACTCACAGCATTTATTTTAAATTACCTATTAACAGGCACTTTTGAATTATCAAGGGGTCGGTCAGTCAGAAAGATTCTATTTGCCCATTTCAAAGCGTAGTAGGTACCTATGGAAAATAACGGGTAAAAAACTCTATAGATCCAGCGGGTCCGTGGCTTACGACCCCAGCAGTGGTCGACGCACCTGTGGCCGACGCCCCCGATTTGATAAATTTAATAATACTTTATTTTTGTGCTTTTTTTCAGTTAACAGTCAAAAAGAAAAGTGTTTCACCAAAATAATAAAGTATTTTTACTTGATAAACAAAAGTTATCTATCTAATAGCAGAGAGAATAGTTCATAAATGATAAATGATAAATGATTTTATTTCTGTAAATAGGTTTGTACAAACACTTTTACACGTCAATAATATTTTAAAAACTAGGTGAGATCGGCATTTCCTATCTGACTACTCTGAGAAGAAACGCCGAAACAAACTCAGAGGTCACAGTCTCTTTTAAAGTCCAGACATAATCTTGGTCAGGTCATGTGAAGACCATGTGGATTGATATCTGAAATGGTCTTTCGAGGAAAGAACCACACAGAATGAGTGGACCTGTCCAGTCAGTGCACGCATTTGTCAGTTGTCATGCAGCTCAACACAGAACTAAAGGAGCTAAACGATTCGACGAACATTACCAAAGAAAGGACATTTGGGTAGGCCGCATAAATTACTCAAACTGCCAGACCATGATTAAAACTAATAATTAAAAAAAAAAATGCATTAAAAAAAAACAACAAATCCACAATGTCTTCACATTCACAATAATTAAAATAGTATAATCCTTTACAAAGTAAATGGCATTGCATATATAAAGTGCATCAATGTCAAAGTGTAAATAAAATATTAAAATAATCTTGGTCATATCATATGAGGACTATGTAGACTGGTGTCTGAAATGGTCTTTTGAGGAAAGAACCACACGGATTTGAGTGGACCTGTCCAGTCAGTGCACGCATTTGTCAATCATCGTGCAGCTCAACTCAGAACTAAGGAGCTCAACGACTCGACGAACAATACAAAAGAAAGGACACTTGGGGAGGCCGCGTAAAGTACTCAAACAGCCAGACCATCATCACTAAAAGAAGAGAGAAAAAAAAAAAAAAACGCAAAGACCCACACAGTCCGCACATTCACAAAAATCAAAACAATATTATACTTTATACAGTAAATATATACATGTCATTGTGTAGATAAAAGGTAAAAGAAAAAGAAAAAAAAGTAAAAATAGCAAATTACACATCAATTATGTCTGTGTAAACTTATTGGAGCAGCTCAATCCCAAGCCTTCTTGTCCTCAATATAGTCCTTGACAGTATAGTAGGCTTTCTGGCATAATTTCCGCTTTATAAAAGTTTTAAATTTATTAAGGCTTAGTTCTTGAATGTGGCTAGGAAGTTTATTATAAAAACGTATACATTGACATTTAAACGAGCCACCTATTTTCTTGAGCCTGGTAGTGGGAACAACAAATTTGTGTTTATTCCTAGTATTTTTGTCATGGATATCACTGTATTTTTTAAACAGATTAATATTTTTATGTGCATATAAAAGATTTTCATAAATGTACTGAGAAGGCACAGTCATTATATTAATCTCTTTAAATTTGTCTCTGAGGGAGTGTCTGGGACTTAATTTATAAATTGAACGAATTGCCCTTTTTTGTAAAACAAAAACTGTTTGAATGTCGGCGGCATTTCCCCACAAAAGAATACCGTACGACATCACACTATGAAAATAACTAAAGTAAACTAAACGCGCTGTCTCTAAATCAGTTAAATTACGAATTTTTCTAACGGCGTATGCTGCAGAGCTTAGTTTTTTTGACAATTTATCTATATGGGGGCCCCATTGAAGCTTGGCATCCAAAGTTATGCCTAAGAACACTGTGGAGTTTTCGGGTTTCAACTCTTCACCCTTTAAAAGAACACTAGTTTCTACTTGTCTAACATGAGGTATCGTAAACTTAATACATTTAGTTTTTTTCTCGTTAAGAAGTAGGTTATTAACATTAAACCAGTTAACTACCTTAGCGAGGGCGCTATTTACAATGTCAGTAACCAGCTGCTGACGTTTCAGTTTAAATAAAAGTGAAGTGTCGTCTGCAAACAATACTATATCATGATTATCCTTTATGAGGTATGGCAAGTCATTAATATAAATAAGAAACAAAAATGGGCCAAGAATTGAGCCCTGGGGGACCCCCATTCTAACTACAGATCCAGGTGATCTTTTTCCGTTAACATCTACTCTTTGAATCCTATCACTTAAGTAAGAAGTAAGAAGATCCAGAGAGGCGTTCCGTATTCCGTAGTGGTGCAGTTTCCTGATTAATGTTTCATGAAGAACACAATCAAATGCCTTGGACAGATCGCAAAAGATGCCCAAAGCATCGCACTTGTCCTCCCATGCATTATAAACATGTCCTAAAAGTTCAACTCCGGCATCAGTAGTCGAACGACCCTTTGTAAAACCAAACTGTTTGTTATGCAGTAATTTGTGTTTATTAAAAAATCTTTGCATTTGATCTAAAATAAGTTTTTCAAAAATTTTACTAAAGGTAGGTAGCACTGAAATAGGTCTATAATTAGTAGGGTCAGATGTGCTACCCGATTTAAACAATGGTATTATTTTACTGTTTTTCATAAGATCAGGAAACTCACCACGGTCAATACAATTATTAAAAATAACAGCTAAAGTAGGTGCTACAATATCTATAATTGACTTAGCAACGTCCACAGAATTACCCCATAGATCTGTGGTCTTTTTAACATTTAATGTGTGAAAGGTTTTAATTATATCTCTACAGGTGACATATTGGAAATTAAACTCAGAATCACAAACTGGAACGTTTTCTTTAAGCAAAGACTCTGCAGTAGTGGGCGATGAGTTCAGAGATTTAGTAGTCGATACGGGAATCTCTGCAAAGAAATTTTCAAAGGCCGCGGCGACTTGAGAATCTGATTTAATTATGTTGCCATCAATATCAAGGCTGAAGTCACTACTTCGGTTGCATGACCTTCCCGTTTCGCTATTAATGATATTCCATGTCGTTTTAATTACATTACTACTATTTTTAATTTTTGAACTCAAGTAACGTGACTTGGCCATACAACAAACTTTTTTAAATAATTTTGAATAATTCCTAACATATAAATTAAATTCAGAAGTGTTTATACAAGTCCGTTCATCATACAACTCATAAAGTCGTTTTCTACTTTTATGTATACCAATGGTAGCCCAGTCACTGAAGGAAGCATTACTGTTAACCGAAAATGTCTTCGGAATGAAAGTATTATCAAATTGTGTACAATACATTTTGAAAAAAGCATTATATTGTTGATTAGAGTCATCATTAGTTGAAAAAAGTGGTAAATTACTTAGAAGTTTAGTTTTAAATGTTTCCAAACGATTATTAGTTTTTGGATTAACAGTGATATCTTTTTTTTTAGTTTTTTTGTTAATATTTGAAATAGTGACCAACTGTCCACAATGATCTGAGTCTATTAAATTAATAATTTCCTTGTGGGTTGGTATAACATCTGTATAAACATTATCTAGGCATGTGGCACTAGTGGGAGTTATTCTAGTGGGCTCCAAAAATTGGTTAGCAAGATTGTATGACTGAAACAAACTTATAATTCTAGTACTTAACCCAGAATTTTCTAACAAATTAACATTAAAATCACCACAAGTGATAATAGACTTATTAGAATTACAGATTTTGTTCAACACTTCATCCATAACCTTTTCAAAACAATCATACAATCCTGAAGGCGGTCTGTACACACTTAATATAATGAACTGCTCCAATTCGATACAGGCTATCTCAATTGTTCGCTCAACAGAGAGGCACACAATATCCTTACGGTCTTTAAATTTGATCTGGTTATTTACTAATATTAATGAGCCACCATGTATAGCATTTACTCTGCTGAACGAACTACCAACCTGGTGATTACTAAAATTGAATATAAACTGGTGGCCTTTAAGCCAATGTTCTGTCACACAAAGAATATCTATATTGTTACAATTCAGGAATAAATCTACTTCTAAATCTTTGTTTAAAAACCCTTGAATATTTTGATGCACCAGGTTGATATTATTAAATTTATTTACACACACATTTGGTTTACCATTTGCTTTCCTTACATTTTTGCAAGAGGTTGCCTCTATTGTCCTTATTTCTAATTTAAATGAAAGTCAATGTCAATAATTGGTTCCAAATTATTGGCAGAATAGTCTATCATGTCATTGCATTGCTCAAAAGAAGCAAGTTGTTTAGCCAAATTCTTGGCTGTAATAGAAAAAAAATATGATAGCGACACAGCTATCTGTCTTTTATGATAGTTTGAAAGATAGTACATAATAATATTATACCTATCTTTTGTCAAATACAAGTTATTACCAACATAATTGTTAGTATCAATTAATTGAAATAGATTATTATTAAATGTCAAATTATGTAATGTCATATTTATTTCAAATCTTACGTTATTTTCCTCCTGTGGCAAACTGTTACTATAGGGGAATGTAAACAACACTATTTTTCTTAAACTAAGATTAGACAATGTTCTATAATATTGTAGCAATTCTCCTTTGTTCATGTTTCCCCTATTACCCATAAAAATTAGTAATGTAGTGTCCTGGTTAAAGTTACATTTACATTTAATAATTTCTTTCATAATTTCAAATAAGGAACAACCAGGCATACAGTAGTTTATTACAGAGTGTCCTGGATATTCATCTGTCAATAAGTGGCCTAAGTCCTTTCCAATCTCATCGCAAAATAATATTATATCATTTTGTACTATTTGTTTACATTGTTTACTGGAACTATTAATAGTAGCAGGAATAGTCAAATCAACACAAGGCTGCACTAAGGTGGTATTGTATGTTGACAATGAATGGTCCGGTGTAGGAACATTAGATGGTATTTGACAATGCTCACAGCTGGTGTTTGATTGTGTGTTAACCAGCTCATTCATTGCCAACACATATTCCCTCATAAGATCTTCAGAGGTATTATATTTAGTAGTCATTGCACTAAGTTTCTCTTGCAAATGGTCAAGTTGAGATTGCAAGTCCTGTGTGTCAATGTTGTATTTCCTAGTACTTTGGTCCAAATTAAAAGAATACATATCTAATTGTTTCAATAAGTTTAACCTTTCTCTATTGAGTTTAACATTTTTGATAAAAAACCTTTGTCTTTTTACCATTTTTTGTGTTTTCACAATATATTTATTGATTTTGATGTATTTCTTAAGTTTGTTTTTACTGGTGACTACTCTCACTGAATTACATGATCTAGATTCATCATCACCTGTCAAATCAATAGTGTAAGAGGGGTTCATGGCCGAAACCATTGACGGGGCAATAGGCACCAATTCATTGAACAGACTTTGGTTCAGCGATGCAGTGATGTTAATATTTGTAGTCTCAAGTTGTGAAATCTGACTTTGAGCCTCATGTAGCTGCTTTTTAAGTAAATGTTTGTGACTAAGAGCTTGTTCATACTCTATGCTACACTGGCTGAACCCATCCACAACAACTTGGAGCCTATCCCGGGCTTCTATGGCATCAGTGTATTGAATATATATATGAGCCATTTCATTTTTCAACTTCCTATTCATTTCATGGGCGTCAAAGAGCACCTTTTCATTGTCATCTATTTCCTTATTTAGTTGGTCACAGTACTCCTTTGACGCCTTTAATTCGCTCAAAGCCTGATTGAGTTTAGACTCTTCTAGACGAGCACGGGCGCTGCGAGTCATAATCATGATTATTAGGAAGAGAAAACAATTTAGAAGAGAGGAGGTAGTTGGGGCAGCAGTTTAAAAGATGTTTAGTTTAAAGTAAAAACGAAATTTAGATGAAAAATAAGAAGTTCTGTCACCAAACCAAACTAAGGTTATGTTTACGTTCAAAGGTCATTGGCATCAGTAAGTAGCCGTATGTAAAAGTGAACAATGTAATTGATGGTGTAATTATATACGCAAACAAACTAAAAGCAAGTAAAATATTAAGTATTGTACCTGTTTCAAGATGACAATGCAAAAATCACTTGAGCCGGTAACTGTCACCGAATCACATTGATTAATTAACACTTATTATGCACTTGTATGTGAATCTAATACAAAACACAGATTATTATCCTAATTTACTTGATGAGTAATTGGAAATAGGCTCTAAGACATAAAAAATAAATATATTTTAGATTAAATTAACAAGAAAAGTTCAAATCAGCTGTTAGCTGTTGTAGTGTTGCCACAGGACCAGTTCGCCACTTAACTATATCCTTACACACCATTTTCCCCATTAAAATCATTTACACCGAGCGCAATTGTCGCGGCAGTGGAGCAGTACCTTTAAAATTAAAATTTGTATGATTTTCTTCAAGTGCCTAGATACAATTGCGTGACCTCTATTAGATACATTTCTGTACTATGTTTACGTGCATTGATCAAAGGGTAAAGCAAAGATCAATACTAACAATGAAATTATTGTTCACATGATGGAATTCCTGTACACATTTTGAATGACTCGCAAACGTGAAAACTGTTTTGGGGAGTTTACTTCTTAAGAGTCGTTTCTAATATAGCGCACGGTAAAAAAATAGATGGGAAGTAAAATCAAGCGTTATCAAAAAGGTGAGGTCAAAACTACTAGTGCAAATCCAAAATTTGCTATTATTGTTCTTGTTCGTTTTGAGGAAGCTAAAAATTAACTTAATTTAAATCTAGTTTCTGGTAGAACACTGGGGACAACTAGATATGGTATAACCATTGATGCGATGTTTTCATTTATTAGAAATGCTTGAGGAAAAGCCAGAAAACCATTAACGTTCCTCCAGTTTATATAAGCGGAACTCTATTGTAGCGTGGTGCTCAGGTGAAGTACCTAGGACATGTGATCACGGAGAACTTGTCCGATGATGCAGATTTGGACGGGGAGCGTAGGGCATTGGCGGTTCGGTGACACATGTTAGCCCTTGCCTAGCCCCCAAACCTTCTACACGTGCAGCTTGTAGGTGGAATATACGCAGAGGGCCTACAACGTCCTACGAGTTCAGTATAATAATGGATTTACTTTGTTGATGGGGCTTCCGCGCTTCTGCAGCGCTTCGCAGATGTTCGCAAAAGCCCGTGTTGACGATTTCCATGCCATAATGAGAGGGCGGCTTCAATAATGGGTACGTTGCGCGGAAGCTACAACAGCATCCTAAAAACATTGTGCGATAAGGTGCACACATGCACAGCCCCTTTATTAGGCACTGGTTGCAGAGGCACGTGCTAACATGTGTTGAGCCAAGTAGGCATTAGTTGTTGTTTAGTTAGTTTTGTAAGTTTTACTAACACGGTTTTTAAGTCGTTGTTACTAATACTATACGGATTGTGTGTACTTTTATGTGTGATCCGCAATATACGTAATATATGAATTACTATTAATTACTAATTACCGAGTATTATAAAAACTAAATAAGTCAGGTACCTAAATTATAACACAGGACAGATTAAAACAAAGTAATGAAAAAAAAAACTGTATTTTACTCACATCAAATGCACAAGTTACGCATGTAAAAATAGGTAATTATTTTTACAACATCCGCTAGTAAAAATACTTATGTTAAAAACAGTTTCAGTCTTACCTAACGTATACGGACTATGACATTACATGTCCTTTGACTGGAAGAAAAAAAGCAAAAAAAACTTGCAACATTTATGACAAGCAAAAATATTGCACCATCGTGGGCATATATCATAAGGATAGTTAATTTCAGAATAACAGACTCTATTGAAAAAGATTATACAACAATTCCCAGTAGGTAAAATTCTTAAAACAATTTAAACTGCACCCTAATTGCGTAACACATTTTCGGAAACGATTACTACTAATCTGTTGTATTTTGACAGTTCAACAACATTCATTGCGTTATTTATATTGTTGAGCAGATTTTTTTATCGAACTTACGAAGCAATGGTTTAGCAATCTGTTCCAAAATGATTCAGATTCCGATTGTTTGTGTATTACGCAATTAGGGTGCTGGTCAATGTATAGTTAATTTTCTTGTCTATCATTACATGTACATAGCAAGTAACATTTTATAATTAAAGCTATTTGGTTTAAATTTGGTCAAAGTACTTCGACTCCGTTAAGAAGTTCACTGAGTACTTCAAAATTAACGTTTTCTGTAAAAGAAAGAGAAGAATACCTTTAATTATTAATTTTGAAGGACAACTACTATAAACGGTCATGGCATGCGTCATCAACACGCACTTATTTTATGCTGGAAGTTCTTCAAAAATGTTATCTAAATTGAACCCATCCTTATTAAGTGGCACAGGTTGTCAGTCTAAACGTCAGTATTTTTTCAAGGTAAATTGTATCGTAACTTTTTTTTGGTGTTATACTAGAATTCACAAAAAATAATATCATCTTCAGCTCCTTAACTTTAACAGGGCATTACTTACTACGTCGAGGTAATAGCACGACCATTTTATAACGACATAATGGTTTTAGACTTAAAAGTCTTAAACTCTTTTTAAGGTTTGCACGATTGTAAGCAATTGTTCATGTTGCTAAAGAAGCATTAACTAGAAAGCAGCATGTTTATTACAATTATTATTACAACAGTAACAGTAAAACAGTTTGGGAAGAATCATAAATGCAAAAAAAAAAGAACTTAGGTATGGGTAACTGAGAGTCATTGAAAGCTATCTCTCAGTCTTGCCTTATCTCACCCAACGGTACTTATGTAGGCACATAAACACATAAATTCCTAATGATTATTCATTGTTGTGCCGAGGAAAAGTTTTATAAAAGAAATATCATTTAAACCCGAGAGTGCAACGACTTCAGTCACTGTCATTTTCACAGTGTCAGGAAAAAATAATTTGTATCTCTGTCCAAATAATAAGTTGTCTCTTAACTGAGGGAACATTTTGTTCCCCGGGATTTTGGCCGTCTGCGGTTAAGAGCATAGCTAGGATACTTTTATGCTCTTTTATGCTCATGATCATCAATCATTGGTTTCTTTTAATGGTTTTCGACTGGGTCTTTTACGTCCTGTGGTGCTATTCTGAAACCATCTCACCGTGAAAACATAAAACATAGGTGAAGTGATCGTGGAGTGAGCTATCAGTGCCACCGATGCTAGGGTATTGACCAAGACGGGATGACACTGACAGCTCGTTCCTCTCAAGTCTTCACGGTGTGATTTTTACAGAATCGACATACTGATTATTATTTTAATTTTAGGTTGCATTATAATATATACTTACAGCGCAACCTCGAGGTAACAAATTTTAAGGGAACAAGTAAATATTCGTTATATCAAGTAATTCGTTAAACTGAGTTTTATTATGTTGTGGTTAGATTGGTCTTCTATATATTTATGTATATTCACCCGTAGCCGCCAGAGTGCGCAGTGGCCGTCGCAGTCGCGGAAGCTGTCGCAGTGGCACTGCTACCACCGTAACCACCATTGCCACCGCAGCCGCCGCCGCATCCACCACCACCGTGGTTGTAGTTGGGTTGTTGGTATCCTTGGCCGCCGCCGTATCCGCCGCCTCCTACGTAGCCACCACCACCTCCGTAGCCGCCTCCGCCGCCACCGCCGCCGCCGTAGCCACCGCCTCCACCGTAACCGGCACCTCCACCGTAGCCACCACCTCCACCATTTCCGCCGCCGTAGCCACTGTTGTAGCCGCCGTGTCCTGAAACACAATTAAAATAAGTAAACCGTTATAAAAAATTGCAAACGAACCTGCTATGCTGTATAACTTAGGTGGTGCTACCTGCAAGTTAAAGTGAATAATGAATAATATGGGAGAAGGTACCTCTATTATCTAATAACTCCTTAAGCTACCCTTCTCTTAAATCTACTTCTACAAGCGTGCAAAACCAACATGGTGCTAGGTGCTACTAAGCTAAATAACTTTTTGCCATCTACTGAGGATAAAATATAATTCAATGCAACCAACTAATTTTACATTTAATTTGCTATTAGGGTGCAGAATCCAAATCATCTACTGTTACACAATTATAATATGTAATGCCTTAGTCGACGACAGTCATCGCCAATTTTCATATTGCTTGAAATATTAATAACAAAACACAAAAAGCACATAAAAGTGTGTGTGCGCATAAAGCTGGGTAGTGCGTCCTTACCTTGCTCTTTCACCACTTTAACAATGACAGTTTTGGATGGTTCTTCGTAGCCGCCACCATGGCCGCCATAGCCTCCTCCATAGCCACCGCCATAGCCTCCACCATAGCCGCCGCCATGCCCTCCGCTGTAGCCGTGGCCGCCACCACCATGGCTGTAGCCTTCGTTGAAGCCACCAAAACCTCCACCGAAAGAAATGCCACCTCCGCCGATACCAAATGTCTTCAGCAAATGGCGTTTCTGTCTGTTGAGTCCAGGCTGTTCTTGGTCTTCAAGTTTCTGCGAAAAACAAATGAAATCGTTTAATATAAATTAAACATGCAAGTATACACGCTTGGGAAAGCTAACTGGTACTAATTAAACTTGAACTTATAAATATGGTAACATTGTATTACGTCAATTATATTAAGTCTTGGAAATGTTTATTGTGGTCATCAATATTGATAGGCTTAAACTTAATAGTAGGTGCTTTTATTCAGGCCGCCTAACAAATAGTTAAACGTAATCATCATTATTTCAGTCTCTTTCCATCCACTACTTCACTATGACCTTAATTATTTCCACGTCGATTATCTGATCTCAATTTAAATAAGATCGTATTTTAAAAATAAAATATGTAGAAAGCAGTACATCGATGAGCTTTGATTATCTCAATGAATCCTTGTTCTTCAATTAGCAAGTCCCGCAAAATTCAATAGGTAGACATTTTTGCTTTGTGTTGTTTACGAAAATTTAATTAAACGTTCCATCGATGTTTAACAAGTCAGTGTAGGCTTAGTTCGAGAACCAGCTTATTAATGATCACGTTTGGGTTCATGTCTGGGTCTGTTTTTCAACATATCCATTTCAATAGGTACCTACCTAGTTAAATTAACACAGAAAATAATAATGGAAAACCTTAGTAATAAGAACCATAGACAATGCTGACGTAATTACATAAAAAAGCAAGAGCAAAACTCGATCAGTAATATATTTTCAAGTTAGGTACTTCATAATTACCTCAATAGAAGTTCAAATTATCTAAAATTATTCATTTAATCGTAATGTATTAATAAACTAACTTATTATAATATTATTCTTGTTATTATTTATGTCCTTCATTCATGAAATACTAACGAGTATGTCCCAAATTGTTGAAATCACTGAGCTCAAGACAACAGCTGTCTTGAGCTCAGTGATTTCAATAATTTAGGTCATACTTGTTAGTATTTCTAAATAATTACCTGAACATAAATGGGCTGTGGGTTTTTCAAGGATTTAGCCTCGGGTTCCTGACGCTCATATTGTGGGTTGGCCTGGGCAAGGAGCACAAGAATTGGGAACTGCCTCGAGCGCGTAGTGTCGTGTAACCTGGAGTCCCGCGGAGGGGCCAGCACTGGCGACACGAGCACCACTCGCTCCCCGGCGTCCAAAGAATTGTCTCCGATTGACGGCACCGCTGTCGCAAGCGCTGAAAGCGCCAGCACGCTCACCACCACACTACTGTATCCCATCGCGATCACTGACGCAGGATCAACAATGCAAACCTATTTATATGACGCGATTTTAATGCGGACGCTACGACGTCATGAACCGACTACTACTCCCATCAGACCGCGGGATTATTCGCAGAACGGTCGATTCCCAAGGTGACGTTGACAAATGGATAAGTTCGACTGTTTCCAATAATATGACAAGATTATTAATATTCACGAATCAGATATTATTATCCACATACGAGTACTTATAGAAAAACAAAAACATGATATTTAAGTACGTGTGGTTGAACGAGAAAAACGTGATGTTACACGCCTGCCAATTTGCTGAGTCCATACACGTATTAAGCTGGTTATCCCCATAAACCGGATGCTCGTCTGTGTGTGTTTGGACCCATACTTAGTAACAGCGAACAGGTTCTTTTTTGTCGCCGATCATCAAGTTAAGTCAGTTGTTAAATAGAAAAACTTAGATTAAAACTTTAAGTTATTATGGAATTTACACTACTACTACATTTTGAACATAAATATATTAATCTGTCAGTTGCCAGAAAGAACACAACACACGTTGCGTTGCCTAATGATGCGAAGATGGAAATAGACAAATTCCGAAAAACAAATAATTAAAGTTCTTAATCCTGCAAGCACGTTATTTGGCCCGAACCAGTTATGTACCTGTTGACTGTGTAAAATACCTACAGTATTATAATCCATATGGTACAACTCTATTCAATGTTGGTAGCCAACTCAATCTAGCTAGGATATATGCTTCTAAGAAACATAAAAAAGTCTTGGCCCTTATTCTTTTTTAGACCCTTTTGTTTCGTTTACGTTTTAATTCTGATACACGCACGCCAGTTGTGAGTACAGCGCCCCTGACCTTTATGAAGAACATCACCAATAAGGTCACTATATTTCTTTCATACGTTCATTGAGTACTTGCAGGTCGTTGAGTTTCTTACATTCTGAGTTGAGCTACGCGATAACTGACACATACGTGCACTGTCTGTTAGGGCCTAGACAAATGGCATAAACTTCGGAGCGATTCCATTTATACAATCGCTATCGCTTCACTATGATACTACGCTATTATGACATGTGATCACGTGGCATCTCGATAACTTGTCAACCCCATATTTTTATTGCTTTTCTACTAGCGTCTTCGCTAATAGAATGTTACTTTGTCTAGTCCCCCAAACTTTTTTGATGCTTTCCTCAAAAGGCCACCTTGGATATTTAAATTCATGGTTCACATATTTTTATTTGACCATAATAATAATTGTATGGACTTTTATTTATTTATTTATTATTTATTTGAAACACACATACAACAATCATCGCAGGCTTTCCTAATACAATAATGTAGTTATAGATATTTAAGCTTACAGAGATGAGACTTACAATACGTTTTACCGTTTTACCCCTTGATGTACCCCACACTGTTTGTGCTCGGTATGGTCGGATACAACCAACTGAGGGTGCGACGGGAGTTCACGCTTGTGGCGTATCTGGTTAGGTTACTTCGTGGAATTGAGCATAACCCGGGAGTACTGCAGCGCCTGTGTATATGTGTACCGGACCGATATGTGTGGAGGCGGCGCCGCCCGCCTTTGCTGGCCGTGCCGGCTGCCAGGACTAACCTTCTCGCCAAAGCACCATTGACCCGTGCAATTCGGGTGATTAACGATCTTCACGGGAAAATCGATGTATTTACAAGCCATTTGAGTGAATTCGCAAAAATACTATTGTTTGTTTTATGTTATAGTGTAAATTAGTAAATTAATTAAGTACTAGTATTTTTAAGTTTTTCATAGTTTTTGAAATTTATATTGTAGGATAATTTTAAGACCTCGCTATCGCATTAGGTATCACCTGTAATGATAGTTGTAAGGGAGATTTTAATAAATAATAATAATAATAATTACATTATTATGAACATCTACGAGTATGACTAATTATACAATTTGCGGCCCGTGTTAATTCACTCAGAGTACAATTGAAGCAATCAATCTGTTTTGACACCATATTGAGCGTATGCAGGGCGCGCGTCAGGGGCGCGTGCTGCAGCAGGTGGGTGTGAGCACAGCAGCGGCGGTCACCTCCGTCGCCCCATGTGCCCCAGGTACACACAAACCCACCGTGCGTAGAATACCGAGGTTGTGTATTTTACCACGCATAATCTTAAACAAGTAAGTGGCGAGAGCTACTTCCCTTCTTACTTCCAGTTCATCATAGCCTACCTTGCCGCTGGGCAGAGAGAAATAGAGATCACAAATAGAGTGCTGACTCTATTTGTGATCTCTATTTCTCTCTCTCTATTTGTTAGGATACATCAGTGGATATCCTGGATATACACCATACTGATTTAAGTACAGGAATCTTACAAATTTGTTCTGGATCCGTTCTAGCATAAGTTTGTACTTGGCTTCATGTGGGTTTCTAACGACAGCATTGCATTCCAAATGACTTTTTACACGCGCTACGTACAACGATCTCAGAGCACTGACGTTCGTGAACTGGTTTCCTACCCGTAAGACCAACCTTAAATTGCTGTATGCTTTTTTAAAATCATCAGTGTTACGCTTACGGAAATTTAAATCAGTTGTAAAGTGCACGACCAAGTCCTTAACCTCTGAGACACTTTGCAGTTGGATTCCATCTGATCTGGGTCGCGCGCACGGGTAAATGTTAACACCGAAGATTTGGCCACACTGAAATACAACCTATTGCTACGACTCCACTCTACCACTCTATTTATATCCTGCTGCAATTGGTCATGATCAGTTTCCTGTTTTATTTGAAGAACTAACTTCAAGTCGTCAGAAAATAACAATGGTATGGAGTTATTGACTACTCTCGGCAGGTCGTTAACTGTTAAAATGAAGAGAAAAGGCCCTAAATGACTGCCCTGACTAACTCCTGATCTCGTGAAATAGGGAGGTGTACAGCCAATTTTGCTAGAAGGACGTCGTTATCTACTGTTTCAAAAGCCTTTTGGAAATCGAAGTAGGCAACATCTACCTGTTGACCCGCATCCACCGTCGGTAATATTTGTGTCTTAAGATCCAGTAGGTTCCCCGTTGTCCCCCGCCCAGGACGGAAACCACACTGCGCGTCGGGCCACAGCGCTAATCTGTGGATACAGGCTACCGTGAACGGTCGACTCCAAACACTTTCGCTGGAGTGCATAATACCGCTACGATTATATTCGCAGGGTGCTGAACCTCTACTACCTTTTGACACGGGTACTACCCGCGTCAGTTTCCAGCTCAGGAAAAGTTGCGGTCTTTATACAGACATTATACAAGTGTAGCAACGGCTTAACCAACACAGCACGGCAATCCCTAAAAATGTACGCGGGAATACTATCCGGCCCCCTGCTAAGCGCTTAGGCAGCAAGCGTGCGAGTGCGCGCTGTTCCATTTGAAAAGATAGAAACCTGGACCTTTGTTTCGATGTTTATTTCTCAGACCCGGGGGTGTAACCAATGTGTGAATCGCTCGGAGGACACGGTGGAGCATACGGTAGATGAGCTTGGGCAGACCACCGCCGTGTTTTCCATTATTCAATCAAGGCCTAAAATATTAGGGCACTGATGATGATAGGAGATGGTCTGTGGCTTCTGACCAGCCTTCAAAGCTCATCCTGGGCGTGTTCGATTGAGTTGAGGTCAGAACTGCTTGATTTCCAAGTCATTAAGTTGATATCAATCTCCTGAATTTACTCTTGTACTACCCGAGCGGCCATCGTCTGCGGCCTGCATCTGTATCGATCCATCAACCATTTTCACAAAATATGACGCTGCATACTCGTTAAGGATCTCTTGAGCATATCTGTCCCCAGTCATGGTGTCATTTTCTACGGCCACTAGCTCTATGCTACCTCCTGAAGAGCTGCCAGCCCATTTGTGTACAGAGCTTTCACCGTATTGGACTCTTTCTGTGAAGCAGTCTTGAATGTGTCGTTCACCGGGTCGCATGTATACTCCTCGCCTTCCATCGGAAGTGAATAGTGAGAATCGAGACTCATCATTTAACAAAACTCTTGCCCATTCTTCACGGGCGTAGCTTAGTCTTGCTACTCGATACCCTCTCTCGAGTTTGGAGCCACTTTCTGGCCTTTGGGCTTCAGGTTTGTCTTAGCAAGTTTGCTTCTCACTGTACTGTCACTAATGTAGTCTCTTCGGGTTTGAAGACGCTGTTGCTGTACTTCAACTGCATTAAGGTGGCGATTTCTCAACACAGTGGACACAATATAGCGGTCTTCTCGGGTACTAGTGCAACCGAGGTCTGTCTTTACAAAGTCTCCTCAGAGGGTTTCCAGTTTCTTCGTACATTCGCTCCACCTGCCGTACCGTTCTTTATGTTACACCCGCCATTCTTGCAGTACGATGCATACTGATGCCTATTTCCAGAAAAGTCATGATACATTTCAGCTGAACGAGGCATGGTAATAAAGTTTAGGTGCAGTAAGACACCTCGGCTTCTAAATCAAAATTCATCGATCAAGAAATAAATGTGGAAACAAAAACAGAATAAGTCAACAATTTGAAAAAGAGCGGTTTTGAGTTTTTTTCTGCCATTCCTTAAAAGAAGGCATGGACTCTAAAATCATTTATTTTTTGTATGCCTTTTTAATTCGAACATTTAAATATGTTACGTACTTAAAAAAATATTGCAATTTTAAAAGAGTGGTACTAAGTTTTGAAGGCCAGTGTATTTCATTATGAGATGTCGTACGGTTTTCGGTTGTGAGGAATTTCCAACATTCAGACTATCTTTGTTTTTGCAGAAAAGAGCTATTCGATCCATTTATAAATTTAGTAAGAGGCACTCTCTCAGAAATAAATTTAGGGAGATTAATGAAATGACTGTGCCGTTTGAGCATATTTCTGAAAATCTTTTATATGACTTAAAAATAAAAAATTGTATAAAAATGCAGTATCCTTAATATTTAGCACAATTTTATTATACTAGACACAAGGCGCAAGAAAAAAGGTGGCTCGTTTAGATGTCAATGTATACGTTTTCATAATAAACTTGCAAGCCACGGTCACATCTAAGCGTTAATAAATTTAAATCAGTTATTAAAGGTAATTTGTGCCAGAAAGCCTTTTACACCGTTAAAGATTATATTGACTTGCTCCAATATTTACATACTGAATGTTGTTTTTATTGCAAACTTTTTTTTTTTTTATTCATACAGGGATGAGGCCCTCATCAGCGAAATTACACTTGCTCTTTGTAAGTAGACGCGGATTGTCGGGCAAAGAAAATAGAGACACTAGTTACAGCACAATCACTTTATTCTTCATCACAATTTCTTATAAAATAATCACCATAAAATAACCTGAAGGCAGAGGTCCAACATCTTAAATGAAAGTATAAAATATAGCAGTAATCAACTATTTTGTTCCAACATCTTGTTAATGAATTAACTGAATCACTATAATAGTTTTGGGCGCTACAGCAGGTGCACCGGGCCGTGCCTGCCACGAGAATGATCCCTGCTTATTGCGGTCGTCTCTGCGCCCCCAAAGGGGTCGTGAGGAATTGGCCCCTTGCCCGAGGTTGCGGTCTCTCGGTCCCTTAACATGGGGACCCGTCTTTACGGTACCCTCCCCTGTCCGGTAGCTCAACGTCTACGATGAGGTCGCGCGGAATGCGCTTGTAGTCGGGAGCTCAACACCCTCAACGCCAAGTTTATGCTGAAATCATCGATGATCTCGACACGCAAGTCTCTGTGGACTACCGAGTTCCTCACGAACCGAGGAGCTTTTACTATTTGACGCAGCACGAAGTTCTGCTGCGTCCGGAGCTTCTTCTTGTGTGTCTCGGCCGTGAGGGCGAGCCAAGCGGAGGGGGCGTAAGTGAGTTGCGGTCGCACGTAGGTCTTGTAGAACCCTAGTTTGACTCGCGTGGAGAGGCATGACGAGGACACCGGGCGAAGTAGGTGGCGGGTTACTTTTACCCACGCGACAGAGTTGCAGACGTGCGGGCCCATGGAGAGCCGATTGTCTATGGTGACCCCCAGATACTCAGCGGTCTTGGTCCACCTGAATTCGGTCCCGTTGAGCTCAAGGCTCGGTGTGTTCATACGGCGGCTGTGTGCAGTGACGATTATCGCCTACTGCAAGCAAGTGGAGACTGTTGGTGAACGCAGGTAAGACTACCTGCGTTCACCAACAGTCTCCACTTGCTGAGCAAGTCGGGGAGTTCGTCCAGTGCGCTCTATGATCCCTCCCTCGCTGCGCACTCGATTATATAGAGTGGCTTGAGTAGTTGGGGAGAGTGAGGAGGCGAACGTGACGATTAGCGTAACTCGGACCGCTGCACGTGCTGTTTAAAATGGTGACGCTGACACTACACTTCGACATTTCATGATTATTCTAGACACCATGACATGAATATTTACTTTGTGTTATTATTATTTGAATTTAAAAAAAAAAAGTAAAAAGTTTATTTTCACAAGAAGCATTTACAATAATTTGGTACATATATGTATACAGTATTTATTTAATTTTACCTGAGGTACTAAAACTGATACCCAAACTAAGCCAGGGCTTGTATTTTGGGATTCAGTAATCAAACGTGGAGCATTGTCGTGACGTAAATTATTTTTTATTTTCTAAGAATGTATGTGATTGTGTGTGTGTGTGAGTGTGTGTGAGTGAGTGTGTGGGTTTGTGTGTCCGTGTGGTGACCTGTGAATGTGAAAGTGAAAGCGTGTGTTGTATGATATTACGCAGTGTGTGCAAGTAAGTCTTCGGTCTTTTGGTAGTCCAATTGCTGGAGTCCTACAATACTAAGCTTTTTGTTTATGCTATCGTATAGTCTACTACTTAGGCTGCTAAACTGTCTACTGGCGAAAGCTGTTTTACAAGGGGCGCGAGGGCAAACAGGCATTTTGCTTCGTCTGTTTGGGCCGGGTAGGGGCACAGATGGGTGTTTCCTCAGTATGGATTTGAGCACGCAGAGCTGACGAACTGTTAGTACTTTACAGTCTGAGTACAGTTGTGTCGTAGAGTAGCGTTACGGTTATTTAGTCATGACTTTCAGGACTGCTCTATGCGCTCTCTCCAGACCAAGAAAATAGGTTTTAGCAGCACCTCCCCATACGGTGGCGCAATATTGAATAACTGACTGGCATAGATAGGGCCAAGTACACAAGTTTTAGCTTGTCGGGGGGTGCAGAGTCCCTCAGGGATTTAAAAATGTGGATCAACCGCCTTGTTCTGGAGGTTACAACTTCAATCTGCTTTTCCCATCTCAATCCACTATCAATATGCACACCCAGATATTTAACGAGTTCCGCACGGTTGAGTTCTTAGCATGTGCATTTTTCTATGGAACTGCAGATATGAGCTCGAATAGAGAAATCATGAGGCGGTTTCTTATTTTTTATTATGGAAAAGGGCAAATAGCTGGTTTAGTGTTAAAAGATTTTTTGTTAGCCTGTTCATGACCTGAGAAAGGGAGTATTCTGCTCTTTTCTTGACCGTGTGCCAGTTCGGACCCCATACGAAGAGAGCAGTGTCGTCTGCATAGGTGAATATTTTGGTATGTGGGAGAGACATTGAGCAGAGGTCATTTATATACAGCAGGAAGAGAGTGGGGCCCAGGATGCTCCCTTGCGGAACGCCATAAGAAACTGTTCTTTCCTCACTGAGGTGTTCAACTCTTTGCTTTCTGTTACTAAGGTAATCCCTAAAAATGTTATGAGCGATACCTCGAATTCCGAGCTTTTCCAAATTTTCTAAGAGAATGGGGACAGAGACCGTGTCAAATGCCTTGGATAGGTCTAAAAATATACATAAACAGCAATTTTTTGCATCTAAGTTTTTCACGGCTGCGTTTGTTAGGTCCATCACTGCATCTTCGGTTGAAACACCAGAGCGGAAACCATACTGGTTTTTGGCCAAAATGTTAAATTTTTCCAAGAAGGACTTAAGCGCACGATTTAGTATTTTTTCCAGGACTTTTGACAAAGAAGATAGTATGGCTATGGGACGATAATTATTTACACAGCTTCTGTCCCCGTTCTTGTAAATGGGATGTATTATTGCTTTTTTAAAGGCATCGGGAAATACACCAGTGGTTATGGCGCGATTGCAGATATGCATGATAGGAGGGACCAGTACCTTTCGACATTGTTTAATCAGGCTGGACGAGATGCCGTCCCATCCTGTCGCACAATCAGGGCGAAGCTGCATTATGATGGTATCAATATCGATATCACTTATCTCCAAAATCACTAACGAGTTCGGCGGGCTGATTATAGGCGAGATTGGAGAGTTATCAGCGCTAGCTGTGTTGAAGGAACAGTTACTAGTGGAAGGGTTCGAAGAAACAACTTTGTCCGCCAAGTTTTTTCCAACTTCGGAGAAAAATTTGCATACATTGTTAGCAGCCGCAATGGGGTTATCAGATGCTCATAGAAGCTCAGAAGAACTGACCTTTCCCTTTTGAGTGTGTGTAATATTTTTTATGGCTTTCCAAAGGGCCCTGGGGTTACTGCCTGCTTCGTCTAATTGAGTTTTGTCGTACGCTATTTTCAATTTACGGAGAAGACGATTGCAGAAGTTACGGTAGCGAGTGTATGTTACCTTGAGTATTACATTTCCGGGAGCTTTTTTGGATTTCGCGTGTAGTCTGTCGCGGTTTAGTATACAGCGGAGTAGGCCAGGTGTCATCCACGGTTTGAGAATGTTGTTTTTCTTTGTTACCGTGGTCGTATGGGTGTGGTTTGCTACAACGCCCACAATCATGCAAACAAGGTCATTTGCTGCTAAGTTGGCGTCAGCAGTTGCTTATATATTCGCAAAGTTTGCAGTTTCTAGATCTTTTTTTACCAGTGAATAATCCGTATAAGACGTGGTGGGGGAGAATTGTGAATTGGGATTGGATGTATCTACAGATAAAATTATTGGCATGTGGTCTGTTATATATGATTCTAGAACCAATGTCGTGGAGGGTAGACTAGGTTTTGTCAAATAGTGGTCTAGACAGGTGTTGATTCTCGTAGGATGGGCATGTGTTGGGAATAGGCCATGAGTTGCGTTAAAAGTCAAATACTCCTCCCGAAAGGGGTCAGAGCTATTTGGGCATATGTCAATGTTTATGTCACCGACAAGAACTAAATTGCTAGATGTTACGTCATTGTATACGTCATTTAAGCTGATTAAGAAGTTATTAAATTTCTCTTTTGTTTTTGATGAAGGAGAGCGGTAAACAGCCACGACTCCGATGCTTTTATCTATTTGGCAAACCAGACAGCTTGCTTCTCTCAAAACTGGTTCGCGAATTATACATGTTAGATTTATATTAGTATACATAATTACGCCATCAGTTTGGTTAAGGGTATGCTTTGTGGAATAGGCAATATATCCTTCTAGGATGGGTGGGTTGCTGACCTTGCGGAGCCAGCACTCGGTCAATACAATGATATCAAATTTAACGTTAGTCAGTGAAGGGAGTATTCGTAGTTGATTAGTGTATGAGATTACGTGGATAGATTACGTGGGTCCTATTTTATATATTTTTCGTTCTCATTTTTTAATGATGATCTGGCAGTTTCAATACTTTATGCTGCCTACCATAATGTCCTTTCTTTGGTATTGTTCGTCGAGTCGTTGATCTCCTTAAGTTCTGACCTACACTATTAATCACAGACGCGTGCACTGACTGGACCGGTCCACTCTAATCTGAATGGCCATTCCTTAAAATACCATTTCAGACACCTATCTGCATTGATGTAATCAATATTATTTCCGGATTTAATATTAAAAAAAAATATAAACACTGAGCTGAATATTGACTTAGTTAAGTAATAAATTGTTGTAATTATTGTAAATGTTTATACTATGTGGGTCTTTGCTTTTTTAATAATTTTATTTTATCAGTTAGTTTTAATCTTAATCTTGGTAACTACACAGAACTATAGCTTAATATAATTTTCTAACGCGATTTTTGTGAATGCGAGGTCGATTGTGGGGCATTCTTCATTTGTATTTTCTTTCTTTCAGTTACTTTTAAATGATGGTCTGGCAGTTTGAGTTGAGCTGCACGATTACTGACAAATGCGTGCACTGACTGGACAGGTCCAATCTATCTGTGTGGTTATTTCCTCAAAAGATAATTTCAGACATCATGGATTGATGTCTGAAATTATCTATTGAGGGTCATGGTCTTCACATGATCTGACCAAGCTTATGTCTTGACTTTAGAAGAGATTGTGACCTCTGAGTTTGTGTCGGCCTTTCTTCTCAGAGTAGTCAGATAGGAAAAACCTCATCTAGTTTTAAAAATATGATTGACGTGTAAAAGTGTTTGTACAAACCTACCTAAAGAAATAAAATAGTTTAAATATTTAGTCATTAGGAAATTGTTAAGAGCGCTCTTCCTCTCTCCTACTTATTTAAAACATTGTTGTGCCCGACAGGGTCCAAAATTGATTCTATTTATTAATACTTACCACCTGGATACATTATGGATTACAATAAAGATAAGTGAAAATATCAATTTAATTAAAATGGAATATTTTGAAAATATGACAAGACTTGAGCATTACTTCAAAGAAGTCATAAGTAATGCTTGAACCTTGAGTTGAGTTCTGTAATGCCGGCCTATGTTTGTAAACATCGATCCCTACGTTCATATAAAGTAACAAATCAAGGTAATAAAACGACTATAACAATGGGAGATTCTTATCTAATCAGAGACAACAGAAGTTTCTTGGTTCTGTTAACTACAAATAATAGGCTTAAATTAATGTATTTTGATCACAGTAAACTCGTCTCTATAGAAACAAAGTAAGCCAGATGTTACATGAATGAAATTACATTACTTACATGATTGTTTTGAAGCTTTTTCACTGCATCTCATAATTATGCCCACTGATATCAATGATCAAGGAAAGGGTAATTTACCTGACCTCTGAGGTGAGACAATGGAAAAAGAAACCAGTGTTCTTTTATAAAATAGAGCTTTATTTTCAATAACAAGTATGTGGATTCTAATCACGTTAATGTTAGTCGTCTATATCTTCTTGATGGTACAGCGTATGGGCTATTTACTACCGGTGTGACGTAGTTGTTATCTGTGAAAGAGAAAACGTTGATACGAATCGTGGCTTTTATCTTATTACATTCTTTACCGCTGTTGTTACCATGTAAAAATAACGATACTAATGAATATTCATGGAAATATTTAAATGTAAATAATCGACGACTATATAATAAAATGAATAAAACTAACATGGGATTTCCTAGTCTTAATATGTCATAGTTTTTGGTAAAAAGGCAAATGTTAAGCTATACCTACTTAATAGGTGTTAATTTTATTTGTTTGTATCATGTTTTTAAAGCAGAACTTATTACGTTAATTATTTTAAATTATTCAAGAGGATTGTCCGCCACAATTTATAGTAATATTAAATGTATGTGTATATGTGTGTGTGTGTGTTGTTTTATTTTTATTTTATTTATTTATTATTATTTGTTCACTCAATTTTTTATCGCTTACAAAAATAATTTTACTGCCTTTTACTGTAAAATACTGGTAGTCCGCTGCATCCGGTTAGACTGGATGCTGACCCTAACTTAGTCGAGGAAAGGCAGATGATGAATCAAGGCAGTCACTGACAACAAAACATTTAAAACAACCATTTCATCTTTTGAGACAAAAATAACTATCAGAATTACACATAAAATCACGCCTATTCCACGAAGGGTAAGGACCTAAAGTGCACTGACCTTTCGCCAGTTAATGTTTAAGTCCCATGTAAAAGGGGGTGAGCCTATTGCTGAGCACAAATTCAGACTCCGAGCTGCTACTAAGAAATGCTCAGCTAGAGCATGAGGTCCTGGGTTCGATTCGTGGGTCGGGCAAACTGTTATTGGGTTGTTCCATTTGGAATTTCTTAGTAGCGGCTCTAGAAAAAATCACCTGGCATGTTGATCACTACAGTTGGCCTGTTGGCACCATAAGGATCACCAGCTGATGAACTGGGACCATAAGAGGAACCTGGTCGCCGGTATGGAGGAGGAACTGAAAAGACAAGAAAAATATAACAATTATAGAGAGCAGCTAGTTAGTTGCCCATTTCAAAGCATAGTAGGTGCCTATGGATAAGAACAAGAAAGATACTCCACAGTTCTAGCTTGACAAATTTTGCAATTCCGTAATTTATAGGTCCGTATGATCCAATATTACGCAATGTACGATAATCGGTTAACATGGCAGAGCATTTAACTGAAAAATTATAATGCGACTAGTGCTTTGCTACACATGATGTATTTAATTTAGCTCTGCTGGAAAATTTTATTAAGGCTTCTTTATCCGTGGGTGGGCCACATACTAAACAGTACGCACGGTCTCATGACGTCACTGTAAGACGCGTAGTACACACAGCGTAGGCGCAAAAACACAATTGTGTGAACCATAATAGATTTATTCTGTACTATCTTTATTTGAATTGATTAAAGGTTAAGGCAACGATCAATACTAACAATGAAATTATTGATCACATGATGGAATTCCTGCTAAGATTTATTATAGACTCTTAAAGACGAAAATTATTTTTGGAAGTAGTCAATTAAGTTTTATCTTGCGGTAGGAGTAAACTCGTAGAAATCGTCAGTCACTTTTTATTATATGTATTTAATAGGGAGACAGAGAGACTGCCTCGCTGGTCTAGTGGCCGCATACGCTACTGCTGCGCATAAGGTCCTGGATTCGATTTCCAGGTCGGGCAAAGTGTTATTGGGTTTTTCCATCTAGAATTTCTCAGTAGCAGCCCGGAGTCTGGATTTGTGCCCGGTTGATGGTACTAGGCTCGCCCACTATTACATGAGAGTTAAGCATAACTGCGAAATGTGGGTGTACTATAGGTACACCTCTGCCTAACCCTTCTGGGATTACATGCGTGATGTTATGTATTTGAGACAGAGAGATAAAGAGATAGTTTACATGGTTTTCGAGGGTAAAAAGCCGATTGCGATGTCAAAATAAAAATAGACGACAGCTACTGAATTTTTTCTTTAACATTTCGTCATTGGTTTCGTCTTCATGGTTAAGCTGATAGCGAAGTCAAAACCATCATGACTTTCGTCATTTTAGAACTTTCGCATCCGCCATCTTTGATTTTCATTTGAAACTTCGTTCCTGCCAGTCCGTGAACCCGCACGTGTTTTCTTACTATTATTGCTATTCCCTCTTGCCATTGTAGAGGTTATTACATGTATTTTAGAAAAGTTTGAGGAATTGTCAGAACACCAATCAATTCGCCAAGCCTTAACCCAACTACGTTGGGGTCAGCTTCCAGTCCAACCGTATGCAAGAACTTCCGTTTTTTTTATATATTTTTTTATTTACTTGGAGTGACTGCTTTTTCTGACCACCACAACCCTGTTACTGGGTACCACGATACCTTTTGGTTACTGGTTGCCAGACTTTTAGGCTACTGACTACCCGTAATAGTTGTAAAAGGTGAAATTTATCGAATGACGGCCAATGAGGTACGAGGTCTCGATATGGGTGACCATTCAAACCATCCATAAACCGACCGCGATAAGCGTAACTTTACCTTCGATCGCTCCACACAGCTGTTATAATTTAGCCACGAACCCCCTCTGGAAAAGTTAGAAAACTATTTACAATGCCTGTTTTAGCTTTTTATACACTTAAATAATTTGTTGTTAAACATATCTTTTTATTGTTTAAGAAAGAAAGAAAGAACAAGTATTTATTGTGACTTGCACAGGGATACGCAGAACGTAGTGGCTAATTTCATTCCGTATGTATAAAGGCGCAGATGAGTATGCTAATTTGCCATTTAAATACAGTTTTTTTTTTAACGCGTACTCATGCAGATAGGTAAAACTGTTCAAACTTCTTCAGATACCTACCTTGTATTTTAAAGACGTTTCGTCTAAACATTACTTAAATGAAAGATACAGACAAGGATAAGGATTACGAGAGAAATCCTAAACCCACGTACAGCCATCATTTAGCTAACTAGGCTCATCAATGCTGCATTCGTGCTAAAGCAACTTCCTGAGTCATGGAAAGTTGCTGAAGTGATTATGATTGCAAAGCCCGGTAAACCAGCTAACGAAGTTTCATCATACAGGCCCATTTCCCTGTTGCCTATAATGTCAAAACTGTTTGAAAAATTGTTTTTAAAACGCCTGAAACCTATCATAAACGAGAGAAACCTAATTCCTGACCATCAGTTTGGTTTCAGAGAGAAACACTCAATAATACACACAATATCATTGAGAGAACGCATGAAGATAAAAAAGTCTGCCCAACCGTAGTTTTAGATGTTGCACATGCTTTTGATAGTTTGGCATGAGGGTTTGATACACAAGTTACGACTCATATTGCCCAATAATTTTGCCGATAACTTGCAATCATACATAACAGATATTCCGAGTAAGGCAGGCGGATGCCTTTTCCGAACTAAGAATTATTAAATCTGGCGTACCTCAAGGTAGTGTGCTGGGCCCAGTCCTATACTTGTTGTACACTTATGATATGCCAGAGCTGGAAAATAATACTATCGCAACCTTCGCGGACCACACTGCCGTTATGACTACAGGGTCATGCCCTAAGGAAGCAATCAAAAAGGTAAAAATCGCTGTAAATGCGCACAAAAATGGAGATCAGAATGAATTAATCGAAGTCACTTCACATTGATTTCACCAACAGGAATTGTGATTACCACTCAATCTTCATAAATGGCCAAAAAGTGGCATACGCAAATACAGCCAAATACCTTGGCATAACGCTTGACGCGAAACTGCGCTGGAAAGCGCACGTCAAAAAGAAAAGACAGGAACTAGACATGCGTTTTAAAACATGTATTGGTTGATTGGACGGGGTTTCTGCCTATCGATATATAAAAAAGTTTTACTATATAAGCATATTCTTATGACAATATGGACATATGGAGTCCAATTGTGGGGCTGTACCGACCAACATCGAAATTATACATACAAACATTCCAGAATAAGGTACTCAGGAGTATTGTTAATGCGCCCTGGTATATAAGAAATGACGACCTCCATCGTGACCTAAAAATGGAACCCGTCACCAACATAATCCAAAAATTTGCCGACTCCCTTGATCACTGACTCCACTGACATATGAAGATTGAGACAATTCTGCTGTTAGACCACACAAATATAGTACGAAGACTAAAATGAACAAAACCTTTTGAGTTAGTGTAGTGTAAAGTGTAGAAATAATAGTGACAATGACACGCATAATGACACATGAACCAAGTGTTTAAATCATTAATTATCAGACTAGAAGAGAGTGGAACGGACTTGTGTAAAATACAATCAACACTATTGGAAGTTTTAATATAATTATCACGTAACAAATTAAGTAAGATTAAAATTGCTCATTAGTAGTATATGCTTGATTGTAATCAATTATTAAGAACCTGGTTCTTTTTAATAAAGGATAAAAAAACGTGAAACCTTAGATGATGTGAGCGCGTTCATTCCACCAAGTTGTCGATTCTGTATTAATTTCACCGTAATGACTTACGTTGAATGAGTTGTCAGTGTCATCCCGTCTTGGTCAATCCCTAGCATCAGTGGCACTGACAGGTCACTCCACGCTAACGTCACCTAAGTTGTCACCGTGAGATTTCTGCAGAATAGACCATTGATGGATCGAAATAAATGTCGTGATGACCGATTATATCTAAGCGGAAAAGCTGGCTGTGCTCATAGCTCTAATCAGAAACGAACAGACAATCATAACAACAGAACACAAATAACATAAAACTGTAATTTTTAAATAAGCGACCATTGCCATTTACGATTTGACGAAACTAGGAAGGCGGATGAAAGATATACTGGAGCGAAGGATTTGTTCCTTACTCAAATCGTCAGAATTTGACTGTAGATATTTTAAGAGATAAATGTGTTTACACTAAAAGTTTATAAAAAGTGTTATGGTTAAAACATATTTTGAATAATAATAATTGTGTAAGTAATTTAGAAGATTAAGGTTTATCCTCGTTTGATAAGTTTGTAAAAGATATGAACATTCTCAAGATTTGTATAGTTGTATTTATTATGACTCAATGAGCTTTGAAAAAAAATATGTTTAAATAGATGGTGTATGGATTCGTTTAAGAGGTGAAAAGTTGGTGAGTAGTAAGTGAGTGTGATTGGTTTAATAAGTTTTTCGAAACTTTTAATTTAAATATAACATCACATATCATCACGCCTGTCATCTCAGAATAGGCAGATGTGCAGGCACCTAAAGTACACCCACATTTCGCCAGTTACGGTTAAGTACCATGTAATAGGGGGCGAGCCTATTGCCATCAACCGGGCACAAATCAAGACTCTGGGCTGCTACTGAGAAATTCTACATAGAAAAATCCAATAACAATTTGCCCGACCTGGGAATCGAACTCAGAACCTCGTGCTCAGCTCTTGCGACCACTAGAACAACGAGGCAATTTAAATATTTTATTGTTTAATTTCCTGTTACATACAATCTTATCCTATTCCCAAACATCCCGACCCGGCAGCGGCTAATTCGAGAAGATTGATGATCGAAATGGCTGACACTGGATTCTTTTATTGTGGAAATAGTATAGAATAGACGATCAAGCAGCATGTTTCTCATCAGGGGGTCGTAATAGAAGATTGGGGACTTAACATATTTTTTTTCAATTTGATAGCTGTTAATGGATGAGATTATATTTAATGAGTGACTGAAACAGAGAGTTTTATTGTTAAATGTTGGAAAACCTGTTGTAAATGACTGATCATAATAAAACAAAATTCAATCTGTGGTACAATCGCATTGCAGTAGTGTATTATTGGGGCGCTCTGCGTTGCGAACCAAGCGAAGCGAGGTGAGTGATCCAGTACCCTAATTGCGTAATACACAATCAATCGGAGTCTCAATCGTTTTGAAACTGATTGCTAATCCATTGCTTCATAAGTTCTATAAAAATTCTGCTCAACAATGTACAAAACGCAATGAATGTTGTTGAACTGTCAAAATCAAACAGATTAATCGTAATCGTTTACGAAAATGTGTTACGCAATTAGGGTGCAGAATAGGTTAGTTTGTTAGGTAGAAATAACTTAAAAGTGTGTTAATATAATATTCTGCAGGCAGCGGGCTCTTTGGCTAAAAATACCAATTGCTTTTTACATTTTGATAAAGAAAGCCAAATATCCAACTGCATCTAAAATAGATATGCCACAATTCTAATGTCGTGACATTTGACAATAAAGATAATTCTGTTCTATTCTATTCCTTATTGTGCATAATTATATCTTGTGGCATGAAATCATTATAATGTACGAAGAATAAATCGACATAGAGTTACGTGATTGGATAAAAAAAAATACATACCCAATACAGGACTTTGTCGTCTAAACCGGATTAGAGAAGAATGTCGTAAAGCGACCTGTAACAAAACGTAGGTATTGCACAACTTTGGACTGTATAAAATATCTCATTTAAAAATAAAGAAGTTATATTTACCTGCTTATAAGTCAGTTGAATTAGTTTTTGCTGAATATTTGGAAAACAACTCACATTTACATATGCTAGGGTCAAAATAAAACAAAAATATAATTTATATGGCATATTTGAAAAAGTGACTGGTATTCGCAGTTATTTTTTTTCATATACTACAACATGGTACTGAAACTCCCTTTTATATATAAAATTGTCAACTGTAGATGGTATCTCAAATATAATTACTTTGTTATTTATGTCCTAATTACACCCATAGTTACGCAGTTTACTTTTTTACCTTTAACAAGCACAGAATCATAACAAAATGATGGAATTTTACTAGACCGCATTGTTATAAAAACACCAAGTTTTTTTCTAACATATTTAAATTTTATTTTTTATCTTATATTATTAGTAACCAACCATGAGGTTATACAATATTATATTTGACATTCGGTAGCGTGTTTAAGAAAGAAACAGAATAACGGCACTAACAGGAATGTTTTTATCATTTTGATAGACTATTAACTCAATCTGAATCAGTTAATCAATCAAAATGTATCGATATGCTTTTATTTTGCTCATGGTCACTTTATTTCATGCATAAAGATTGAAAGAAAATAATTACACCTGTAGACGCTGGTAATGATTTAATTAAACTTGAAGAATCATTAATATCTATACAATACGGTCCTAGGTACTCTGTATTCTTACTAACATCAACAATTACAGCGATCTATAACCACATTAAAGACTTCATATATATACATAACATATGAAACGTCGTTTACTTCCTTCTAAATTTTTTATGAGCGTTCAATCTAAATAGGTACTTAATTCGTTCTAGTAATAAATGCTCATTAGTATTATTTTTTGTCCAACTGTTAATATTTGTGTACAAAGTAGATCCTGCTTGTTTTCCTGCGACGTCTCAAGAGCTGTCTTTGGTCTTCTAGTTTCTGAAAAATAGAAAAAAAAGCAAATATTTATTTTCCGATGAGTTGTGTCTGTGTAAGTCTCATGTGTGAAATTATTGCCTTTTACCGGTAAGCAATCCAGACTCCGGGCTGATACTGAAGATTTCTTGATCGAAAATCTTTTCTCTTTACCCGACTTGGAAAATTGAACCCTAAACTAATAGCTGAATAAAATTGTTATAAATTTAATTCCTGAAAATAGTCCAGTTCATCAGCAAACTTACTTTCACATATACAGGCTGTGGTACCGCAGAGTTATCCGTAATTTTCGCTTTATTGGTTCCTGCATCTTTGTTATCACTGGCCAGTAACATTAGCAAAGGAAAGTCTTTAGCCGTTTCATTTATTTGAGCTCTCGCATTTCTATAAGCAGCTAGAACCGGCGAAATTAACACTACTTTCTCATCCTTACTTATTTCACTTTTCGTAACACTTGCAATGATAATGAGAATTAATAATTTGAGTACTAAGCGAGTATATCTCATCGTGTACAAATATAAATCTGTACATGGTGTTCTCAGGAACTTTATTTATATACGATCCTTCTTCGTTAACATCACGATTTTTTGAAATGATGGACACCTGACTTAAACAGTCTTGTTGAGTCACGGAAAGATTTATAAAATTCATTTTAATCTTGTTAGTGTTGAAGACACTTTACTCTGTTTTGATGATTAATTAAAGAAGTCGAATGACAGTAAAAATAAGATTATAATATGTGATTACGTTCCTTAGCTTCAACACGAAAAATATGGTAAATCACGTCAAGTACAATTACTAATACATTTTATAATAAAGCAAAATGCAATGCAAACAACAACAACATTGCACTGCTACATTAGCTGTAATCTACGTTGTAATCAGTTCCTAGTGATTATTAAACGACTACACCCTTTCATATTTTCACTGGACACATTTTATAACATAACGTCACTCTTATTATCCCAGAAGGGTTAGGCAGAGGCGAACCTATAGTACACGCACATTTCGCCAGCATTCAGCGTTCAGTTTTTCGCATTTTCATTGGAGTTAGAAAAAATATTGTTACAAAACAAAATAAAAGGTAGGTAGTGAGGTCAAACGTCCACAAAAAATAGGTACCCTAAACCAAAACTGGGAAAATCCTGTATCTTAAGCGGCAGTGTCTTCGCATTACATTGAGGTGGAGCGATTTATGTGAACATACAAGTTGAATTTTAAATATTTTTTATTAGAGAATTGACAAAGATAAGGTTAAGTACTAGTGAGATGAAAAACGTTGTGTAAGAACAGTATTATATCATATCAGTATTAGTATCGTATCATATTTCATGAGACTTACAAAAACCCAGTGTACAATCCTACTAATTTTATAAACGCGAAAGTTTGTGAGTATGGATGATAGTATGTTACTCTTTCACGCAAAAACTACTGAACGGATTTGAATGAAAATTGGCACACAGACTGTTTATAACCTGGATTAACACAAAGAGGACTTTTTATCCCGATACTCCCACGGGATCAAGATTTATGCGGGTGAAACCGCGGGGAGCAGCTAGTTTAAGAGCGGAGCGCAGCGGAGCGGGCGGAGCAGGGAGTGTCTAGTAGCCATGAATAAGATCTCTTAAATGAATTAACATTATAACTATGCATGTAGATGGTCAATGAGCTCATCTCATCGCTTTTTGTATTATCTGTACACTTATAAAGGACTTACTCAGACAGAAAACGTGGATATGCTTGCAGATATAAAGAATGAAGAGATTAAAAAAAAACTTCCTGCTTTACAAAGCTTAAAAAAAATAAAAAATGATGTAGGTACCTATGAAATATTTATGCAGCGTGCCAGTAGTGCTATTCTGTAACCATCTCACTTTTCATCTGACCTTAAAGCAGGAAGTTTTTTTTAAATCGTTTGGGGGCCCAGACAAAGTTAAGTTCGTAACATTCGATTAGCGATGACGCTAGTAGAAAAGCCAAAAAATGTATGGGGTTGACATAAGCATGGGGTCTCATCTCGAACAAATTATAATGAGTCTTGAAAAGAAATCATAGATGGCAGCATAGGTAACCATTATGAAATTAACAATCATTAGAAATCGATAAACGCAGAATTTTGGCTGAAGTAAGATTTGTTAAAATGAAAACTTCCTTTTATGTATAGTGCTGATTTATTTATTTACACTCATTATTGCATGTGTTTTAACAAAAAAATATAGAAGAAGTCTTTTTCTTCAATTCGAACGCTTAAAATGATAAAAGTAGCCATCTCTTAATCATTTTGTTCAAAGCTCTTCTCAATAGATGGCGTTTTACTCAATTTGTCCTGTCATCACGGTAGCCAATTTATCGTTGCTAATTTAAATCACACAACTTTTTTTTGTATTACTTTACATATAATTGTAAAAGAAATCTATTATCATGTTTTTCTGAACCCAGAACTATTAAACATTAAATAAAAGGATAGCACGATACGTTTTAAAAGAAGGTCGACTCCTAGATGGCGTTGTAAAACTACAGTGTCTGACAATATGAGAGTCGGTGATGCTGCCATCGGTTGAAAATTTGGACGAATTGAAATAGCCAGCTCAATAGCCATTTCGTTGTATGGGATTGGGTATCTGTACGTAGTATTATCTGAGACATAAGATATCGAAATGTCACGTGATCATAGGTCATAGCGTAGTAACATAGTGAAGCGACAGCGATTGTAGAAATAGAATCGCTTCGAAGCGAATGCAATTTGTCTAGGTGTCTATTTATTATATTAACGTCCCAACATAATAGACAAATGATTTCTAATCTTCATTATTTACTAGTTTATATTTATGACAAACAGCATTCCACTAGTCGTTTAAAGACGACAAAAATGGCACGTGCGAAATATTACCTACTTACATCTCTTTGTATGACCTTTTAACATCCATCGTGATTGAGGTAAGAAATAAAAACGCCCGATACCGAATCGAATACATTTTATTCTTTAGATTATATTATTGTTATTGATCTCCGAATATTTCAACCTAATTGCTCGTCGTGACTCGTGTCTGATGCCTGTTTCTTGTCCGATGTTGCTTTTTTTTCTTGTCCCTGGAACGATACGAATAATTAGCAAAAAACTTATTGAAAATAATACATCTTCTAATAACTATATATATACCTATCGTCATAGACACATTAGTTCACGAACGGATTTACATTGAAAATCTACGGAAGTTTTATTGAATTTAAAGTCGAATATGAAGGAAGCTTTTGAAGTTAAAGAGCGGGTATTATGTGAGTGTGTTCAACAGTCAGTCAGTCATTCAGTGTGTGTTCTTATAGTTTCTGCCTTCAAATAATCATGGCTTATGGGTCTGTGGTTTTTTCAGACTCAGTTTACAAATATTAATAAGCGAACGGTTTCTTTGTATTATTTTCATCTGACCTTTTCTATTTTAAATAATAGCAGAGTCACGTGATGCCACATTATTATTGTATCATTTATTAGTTGCTTCATATTTATTTTAAGTATTTTATGAAAAAAAACAATATCTGATGTGCAGCCTCTCTTTGTTGATACCCCTCTTAAAGCCATGAAAAACATACGAAATAAGTACAATATATTTATGTTTATCAGAGTGCGTCCACTTAAGAACGCTGGGTAACTTAACTTCATTCTATTAGGATCCTGTGCAAGTAACCACAAATAAATAATTATTGTTTCTTACATTGTATTGCAAATACTTAGACTCGCCAGTCAAAGCTTCATCCTCGGGCTTGAAGTAGATTCCATCAGGAAATGTGGAAGCATCTCCATTCACTTTGGTTAAGCTTAACACATTGTCCTTTGGCTTAAAACCGCGTATTAGATCAATGAGTTCGATTCCAGACACTTGGTATGTCGCAGTTTCCTTAGACACAGTATATTGCACTAAAATAAGAAGTGATATTATTGGTAGCCACCGCATTTTCACTGGAAGGTAGTGGCACAAGGATAAAATCAGCACAAATGCTTTTTTCAATAATTCAACCAGTCTTATATAGAGTTACCTTTGTATTTAGTTTTGAAGCTATAATTGAGGTCGATTATACATTAGTGTTGTGCTTTAGCTATCAATCATAGTTATCAGTTAATCACATTGAGATGATTTTTTACCTACCGTTATAACTCGAATTTGAATAAGGTATTTTGCTTCTATTGAAATGTATCTCATAAGTATTGAGTTCACTCCTGTCTTTTTGACATGTTTAAATCCTTTTCCTTCGTTTATTTTATTTTATTATCCATAAGGAAAGATGAAAATTGGGTTTAATATTTAATTGCACTACAGATTAGTTACGAGTACTTTAAGTACCTAACACAGACTATAGGCGTCACCAGATTACTCATCTAATTATGAGTGAATGTACATCACTACTGAAATGTATGATGATATAATTAATGTACAATGATGGGAAATAAAAGGCAATAATTTGTGCGAGTTTATTATGTTTGTCATATAACGTAGTGGTTTGGCTGGTCACCGGGGATTCTCCGTGATCAACGTGCGAGACAAAGGCATCGTGTTCGGAGTGCTTACGTTATGTACTTATTAGGGCTGTCAGCGACGTACAGACGGTGGACACAGATAAGAATCCACTTAACGAAGCAAAATAGGTACCGGGTGAGGAACACTTTACTTCGTTTACTGACTGCATAGTCAGGTAAATTAATTGATGTGTGTGTGTGACGAACGAATGACATTTGTGATTTGCATATCTAAGGAAAATTTTATATGGTACTCAATATGCATTACAATTGATTTCCCTGTCTTTAACATAAGAAAAATTCATCAAAATTGTGGATGTGGATGCCCTGATGACATTTCAAAGGGTCAAATTAGGCAGGATGTTAGTATTTCAGAATTTGAATTCATTTTTGTACTCGTACGTGGTTCTAGTTGTATTTTTCATTCAGACTGGACTTGAAAAAAACGATGCGTAAAAAGTGATCTTGAATTAATTCTCGAAACAAGATGACCTATTTCTGTCTCCAATCCCACACCCCGTAAGTTCACCCTAAGTCGTACAATCTCATGCAGTCGGAGGCATCTTGGCCTCCAACTTATTCTTCCTTTGCGTCGCGCGGGCAAGTAAAAGCATCTGTTTCAAACCATTATCAATATTACAGCGCTTGACCCAGAATAAAACTTGTTATATTCATAAGTATAGAAAAAAATACACGTTGCACCGATACCAAATAAATTGCGATAATTGCAGAAGAATGATATTGGAATTTTCCAATAAGTTCAAAGTGAATGAAATCTGTTTATTTCTGGTCATTCAGTTATCATTCACAATATGAGTTATTATTTTCATAATTATTTTGAATCTGACGCAGTTTAATACAAATATGGTCGGTAATCTGTGCTCTTGGCTTATGAATAGATAAAATAAGGAAAATATGAGTGATCGCTAATTAACCCCGCATTATCACTAAGAAGTAATTGTTTCTATTTAATTATAAATTAATATGATAAACAAACTAATTATCAATATGATAATTTCCGTAAATAAACCTTTTGCATAATTTCTCATTTCTGACTTTAATAATCTAATTACGTAGGTACAACTTTTGTTGCTAATTAAGCGACTCATTGCTGTCAATAATGTAAATATCTATAACAATAAAGGAATCGATAAAATCACTGAATGTCAAAAGTGGGTTCACCTTTTTTTTGTCGAAACAATTTGATATTAATAGACGTGACAGCCCTTCGGAAACAACCCAATAATAATACACTCATACATAACTAAAACGTGTAATTTAATTTGTCAGATAAATATACATTTCTCATGAAAAACATTAATTAATGCTGTATTAGACAATGATGCTTGCATTTTCATAAAGATTGTGGGAATTCCCAAAATGTTTGGCAAAAAAAACATATTAAAAATGTTAACTTGTCGTGCCAAGAGTTCCGTTTACATTGAACATGGGAAAAAACGCGTTTTAGCAATCCTTCATTTGTTTTTTTAATCTTCAATGTTTGAAAACATGTTTATATCCAGACTATAGGTATAATAGATGTTTGACGAATCATGTGGCGGCAAAACTTGTTTTACAAACGCAAAACGAGTTTTGACGCCACATGGTTCGATTAGGCGACCACCTATTGAACTCGGATATTACAAAACCATCAGTTTTAGGCCATGGGGGTACATGACTAAATTTACATAGTGAGGATTGGGAAGAAGCATAGTACGACATTATTGCACTAGCACTTTATAACTATTTGTGAAGATTTGACCATTATCCGTGACGCTAATTTGAAGATTTGGTCATAAAATATGCAGATCCCTTGGGAATACTCTGTTTTTTCGGGACAAAAAGTATCTCAAATAAAATAAACTAACAGGCTTTTAAAAATTTTAAACATATTTATCCATTACTTTTAAAATGACGCGTGCATAAACATATACACAAAAAGATAAACAGACCAACAAACGAACAGACAAATACCCAAAAAATTGTTGAAACGCATTCCATTGTTTAGCTTTGATCCCCACAACAATTATATTTGTAAATATTTTCGACTGACATGAGTAACTCAACAGTTTTTTTGCATGTGATTTTGTGTAAACATAAGGTTATTTATGGCTTGAATTATTTAAGTCGTAGGTCCCGAAGATATCAGTTATGTCTTTCATGGCTCGTAATCAACGTAGTTACTCCGTCTGAAAAAAAAGAGACATAAATTAGTAAGTCAAATGGTTCATGAATGGCTGTCAGCCTGCTTACGATTACGAGCTGCTTGAGAAGAACACAAGTTTTTTGTGTGAGTAGATATGCATTTTTTCTACATTTTTACAGTTCAGCGGTTTTTTTATCTACTAACTCAGGGAAATGAGGATTGACCAAATAGGCATATACCTTAGGCGGATCACACACTACTACACGACACGCGACGGGGCGCGTGAAATGGAGCCATTTTTTATTGCACATGTAGGTTACAAAAAGAATATTAAAAAAAATACATCCGACTTCCAAAAAAATTACTACAAAGTGAAAAATAACTTATTTGTTTTTTTTTGCCCCGACTTCCGAAATGAACGTAATTTTTCATTTTGTACCTTCTTTTTTTTTGTACCTTTATCATCGATCATCGATCAGACGTATTATAATCAATGGCTTTTCGCACCAGTGTCTTGTTATCCAAATTCTAAACTATTTAATACACTTCAAACTGAAAGGTATGTTTAATTGGCAGTGAGAACCCTGAAAAAGATTTGCCTAATAATGCTCGGCTTTATGAGTGGTCGCAGAATATTTTAATCATTTGCAACAACATTCGTGTCTCCATATAAGGATTTAGCTATCCATTGCGTTACATGTGAGGACACATCAACGAGCTTTTGTTTGAAAACAGCCATTAGAACGAGTCACGGAAGCAAATGTGGAGCAGATGATTGCGACTGATGCATTTGAATGCCAACAAGGAGATTATATCAGTTGTTTATTAGATGCAAAGGTGACGTCATTCTAGATACTAGACATTCAAAACGTCTTAATAATATCCATACAGAGAGACTGGAACTATTTCATCATCTACTGGATCGAACAAATACAATGTGTACCTACTAATTGTTGCAGTCTTAGGGTCATTGCAATATTTGGGGCGAAAAGCCCTTTCAAATAAGATAATCATTTGAATCAAGCTATGCATATGATTACATGCAGGACTATTTACAAACGGAAATTCCAAGCATACATAATATAATTATACATTCACAAATATAATAACAAGATTATGTTCATTAAAGAACGCAAGTTTAAAAAACCTATTTTGAGTTAGGTAAAACAGGTATCCAAAACTAGCTTTGGAACTATCGTAATTAGTAGATTGTGATTCTCTTTGAGGAAGAACCAGATAAATATACTAGTTTATGTATAATCCTTGGCAACCTTGAGTAACAAGATTTTATAATAAATACACATAAAACATGATGACTGACTTTGAAGACGTGTTACATAAAATAATTTTCTTAATGATTGTGGTTTTTTTATTTAAAATACTTAGGTAAATCTATTTTAATTAAAAAAAAATACAGGGTGGAAGGGACATCGACGCACAACCTGATACCATGGACTCAGTACATGATTTTGAACCCCCTGCGTTGTATTTTTTTGTCAGTTACTAAAAAAATATGCACTGCCATACATTTTAACCGCGTAGGTATTGCACTTTTCTATGAATAGACAGTTTTTTTTTTTTTTAATAATCGATGAAACATTTCAACTCCAGGGGGTCCAGAATCATGTAGTGAATCCATGGTAATAGCTTGTGCGTCGATGTTCCTTCCACCCTGTATACAGCCGAATTTTTATTTGCTAGCCAATCTGTGAGGATGGAGACGAAGATGAATTTTATTAAAAAAATTAAACGAAAACAGATTTTAAAAGATCAGCAGCAGAATCTTTCCACATTCCTTGATGAAGACCATGTGGCTGTGATACTTAATTAATTCGATTACCTACTAAGCGTGGTGATAGTGACTATTTGCCCCAAAACATGTCAGTTCTGGTAAAATTTAATAGCCGTAGAAAGATGCTCAAGTACTAACCTTTATTATTTCTCAATAATATAAATTGTTTACAGGAGATGGACTAACTTGGACAGGTGGTCGTTGATGATCTACTATAATATCCAGAGGTATGGGTTCTAATGGAAGTTAATCATGTTTAGTCTAAAAATAGCTGCAAGTCATACATCTCTGTCTACGTGTGATTAATATCAGCATGTTCACTTTGGTCACATACATAAGTAAATCTGAAATATCTATGTTAATTAAAGCTAAGTGCGCTTCTTAAGCGGGCCCTCAACGATCAATTATATTGCAAAACTATATGTTGCCCGCAACTTCGTCTGAGATCCAGACTGCAAAGTAGCCTATGACCTTTTTCAGGTCATGGTCTGTCCCCATTTGCTAAATTTCATCCAAGTCCGTTCAGCCGTTTAGCGTGAAAGCATAACAAAGAAACATATCATTATTTATAACATTAGTTTAGAAATGCGAATGATTGAACAAAAGTTTGAAGGAGTTTAATACTTATTGCACTTTTTTTCATTGCATAGCATTACATAACATCACGCCTTGTTTCCCCGAAGGGTTGGGCAGAGGTGTACCTGTACACCCACATTTCGCCAGTTATGTTTAGGTCCCATGTAATAGGGGGCGAGCCTATTGCCAACAACCGGGCACAAATCCAGACTCCGGGCTGCTACTGAGAGATTCCAGATAGAAAAACCCAATAACACTTTGCCCGACCTGGGAATCGAACCCAGGACCTCATGCTCAGCGGTAGCGATTGCGACCACTAGACCAAAGAGGCAGTCTTTTTAATTTCATCGTGTAGGATAACTATTGCGCAGCACCCTAATTGAATCTGAATCGTTTTGAAACAGATTGCTAATCCATTGCTTCTCAAGTTCGATAAAAATTCTGCTCAACAATATATAGAACGCAATGAATGTTCTTGAACCGTCAAAATCAAACAGATTAGTCGTAATCGTTTACGAAAATGTGTTACGCAATTAGGGTGCTGGTCTTGCTCATGCTAAATTATTTAAGCTAATGGTACATCAATGTTTTTTGTGGAAATAATGGACCATTTGAGTGCAAGGGACTCAATCATATTGCGCAATATTTTCTATTGCGCTATATAACTTTTTGCACAAATAGTCAATGATTGATATTTTGTTGGTGGTCGCAATCGCTACTGCTGAGCATGAGGTCCTGGGTTCGATTCCTAGGTCGGGCAACGCGTTATTGGGTTTTTATATCTGGAATTTCTCAGTAGCAGCCCGGAGTTTGGATTTGTGCCCGGTAGATGGCAATAGGCTCGCCCCCTATTACATGGGACTTAAACATAACTAGCGAAATGTGGGTGTACACCTCTGCCCTGTATAGGTACACCTCTGCCCAACCCTTCGAGGAGACGGGGCGTGATGTTATGTTATGTTATGATATTTTGTTCAGTATGTCAAGAGTATAAGATATTGAGCAATATTCACAAAATTTAATACTTTCGCTACTTTAACTGTGCATCTCCCCTTCTAATGCCGTAATACGCTACATCAGACACTATATGTCTGTATGTGTAATTATATATTCAATATTAATAATAACTCAATTACAAATTTACACACTCATACATAACATCACGCCTGTAATCCCAGAAGGGTTAGGCAGAGGTGTACCTATAGTACGCCCACATTTCGCCAGTTATGCTTAAGGCCCACGTAATGGGGGGCGAGCCTATTGCCATCAACTGGGTACAAATCCAGACTCCGGGCTGCTGCTAAGAAATTCTAGATAGAGAAACCCAATAACACATGCCCGACCTGGGAAGCGAACCCAGGACCTCATGGTCAACAGTAGCTATATATTTAATTCTACACAGGCACACAGGATGTCCCGTAAGTAGACGTCAAGCCGCAGATTAGTTAACAGAAAATGTTTAAAACAAAAACATGTAGGTAATAGGTAGCAGGAGACATTTTCTCGATTTTCGAAATATTACTAAATTTTATTTTATTCGAAGCAAATACTTTTTTTTTCTGTTAAATTTATGACTATTTTTACCCGATTTCGGCTTGACGTCGACTTACGGGAAAACTTGTATATAAAAACCTGATATTCTAAATTTACTGACTGCACAGCAATCATCTTTTCTAGGTGTTCACCTTTGTTATGTGGGGAATATAAAACAAAGTTCAGCAAAAATAAAGGATTATTAAAGATTCATCACGTAAAAGGGTTAAATAGGGGATTCAAGTTTATATGTAAGCTCGCCTTTTTTGCAGATGCGCACGGCTTTAACTAAATAAGTACCTTAGGTGGAAGCAGATCTGATGCGGGCACGCTGACATCTTGTGTAGATAATACCGGGCTGACAATTTTGGATAATGCATTAAACTTATTTGGAAGATTGGCTGTTGTAGATGCTACTGGATACCGCGGCAGAACAGGAGTAGGCTTCACGTGATTATTTGTGAAAATGTCTCTTGAAGACGATATCGGAAACCGCGGCAACACTGGAGTAGGCTTTACCGGTACAGACGCAGGCGCATCCGGCAAAGGAAACACTCTCCAACCATTTACAAAACATAAAGCAACAGACAAAACTAATAACGTAAAACAATTTTTAATCATTTTTTTAATACTTTATGTATCTTGCTAACACGAAAGAACTGGTCGACTGATAAAACTGGAATGGATGTCGTGTTTTTAATTTATGTTGAATTTATCATTCTACTGAAGTGTTGTGTTAACATAAATTGTTAAGTAAGAGAATGTCGAAACGAGATCGGTCGTCGAGACCTATACACCCACACACAATTAATGATGATTACCGAAACTCTCCTATTTCAATAGATCGCATGATCAGCCTATAATGATCCAATTGCTGGGACACAGGCCACCTCTCGGTGAGAGGGAGTGGGCCATAATCTACCTCGCGGGCCTAGTGCTGGTTGTCGGATGTCACATTCCTTCGAATTTTTGGTTCTAGAAAATGCCGGTTTCCTCAACATGTTATCCTTCACCATTTTGACAGCAGTGGTGATGAAATGATTTGAAAAATAAAACCCCTGCCTGGCTCGTATGTCGCGGCCGTTACCACAGCGCCATCACTGCTATTTTTATGAATATTCAACAAGATTATGCGAAAATCAAATAGGATGAACTTGAGCGAGTATGTGTGTTCATATTTAAAATTCCGTCACACACATGTCTCATATCATGTCTACGTAATAAGGATATAAAATATATTCTTGACATAGAATAAATATAAATTACCTCAAGTTTTCACCTTATCGCGAATTTTGCGCCATCTATTACGGGATTATAGTCCTGGTTCTTCGATTTATACTCCTCACCATATTCCGATGAAGTAATAGAAATAACGAGAGTTATACTTATTATTAATACATAAACAGTGACATATCCAATAAATGCAACTGTTTAGCTATCACTGAATGAAGTCTGGCCTTTACTTGCCTATCATGAAATGATAAGAATATATATAGGTATATGTTTATAATGTCGCAGGGTTGTGATGAAAAACCGTGTTTAGATCAAGTTCGATTTAAACTTGTCGCATAAATCCTATCCTCTAGAAAATATATATGGTGTAATTACGTAACACATACAAAATGTATGATCGCATTTTTTGTTTTCAGTTCAGCTACGTCCATACATACATACATAATCTACCTATTATGTTCCTACAGCTGGGACACAGGCCTCCTCTCTATGAGAGGGAGTGGGCCATAATCCATCACGCGGGCCCAGTGCGGGTTGGTAGATGTCACATGTCTTCGAATTTTTAGTTCTAGGACATGCCGGTTTCCTCACGATGATTTCTTTCACCGTTTTGAGAGCAGTGGTGATGAAATAATTTACACAAAGTAAATCGCCTGTCTGGGTTCGAACCTACGACCTCCAACTCGGTAAGTCGAGGCCGTCACCACTAGGCCACCACTGCTCTCCCAGCTACGTCCATTGCGTAAATACGTTGTTGAGCCAACGAATTTTTCAAACATTTATGCCGCCTTCTTCCCATGAAGGTAGGTAGTAACTTTAGAACGCCACCTGCTACGACCCTTGCATACTCTTTTCGTTCATACATCTTGTCATACACACACGCCCGTAGCGAGTAATAAGCACCTCACCAATAAGGTCACTATATTTCCATCTAGGGCGGCCCCTCCTTTCCACCGACCTCTGCCTTTTAAATATCTTTTGTTCGTCACCTTTCATTCATCCTCCTAACATTAACCAAACCATTTAAGCATACTCTTTTCAATTTGGTCACTACATCTAGTTTTAAACCGCACCGTTGCCTTATTACATCATTCCTCAGCCTATCATTCATAGCAACGCCACATGTTCTTCGCAAGGAACCCATTATGTGGAAACGCGTTCCTTGACTCTATTCTACTTTCCCCAACATTCACATACATAAGCGTAGCTATACATAAGCGTAGGCATTACACCATTGTGAACCGCCAGTCAAGATTTTTCAATCGCATGGATAGCACCATTTACTTTATCTCTCCCATTTACTCTTCTTTTCACATCTGCATCAATCTTTCCATCTTTTGTATCACAAGACTTAAATATATATACAAACTCATTTATTTGCTCCATTTTTTTTTCTTTTTTTCACATCACATACCGACACATTCTCTTTTCTTTCAAACACCATGCCCTTCGTCTTATCCCTTTCATCTTATATGCCTTATCTAACACAGTCACCATATCTTGCAACTGTTTTGCTGTCGATGCAAGTAGATCTTGATCATCACAACGTAGTGAAAGCGTTTGACAGGTCACTCATTCATCTTCAGCCCGCACGCTCATTGCTTTTTTCTCATCTATGAAGCAATGGATTAAGAGTTTCCTTTAAAACCTTTGGATTGTGAATGAAAGTGTTTTAGGCAATTCAGGTGACGAATTTGATCAGTAAAATGAGTTTCAAATAAAATAAAAGAGGAATGTTAAGTGTTCGTTCTTTGATTGTCTCAAAGGTTTTTAATAGTGACTTTTATACCATCATAAAAGTCACTATTAAAAACCTTTGAGACAATCAGCTTATCATCATAAAAACAAACTTTACTTACATAGAGTTGGTTGGTAACCTTGTTTGAAGATATACAGTGGCCTTCAATACTTAGAACCACACTTTAAAAATTGCCGATTTCTTAAAACAGTGGTAATAAGTACGCGACTTACCTAATAATTATTAGCACATTAATTAATATGTGTTAACAAGCGTGAAGCTGTCATTAAATTGTCTGTCATAGTATAATTGCTTATCGAGTTTTCTGGAACATTATGAATGAATAATCCAATTATGAATAATTCGTGAAAACTTCATGATTGTCGGCGCAAGATACGAAGTTTTTGCGACGACAATCATTCGTAATGACAAGTGGAAAGGTTATCTCCTCGTAATGGCTTTGTTGAAGGTTTGTCGCAACGTTGGCCCACACATCACTCGTCCAACGTGTGTATGGAGATAATTTAGCTAAACTTGACAAATGCAAGTTTCTCGATGCACCCGGGCGCGTGGTGTTGGGGCCAACGTTGGCACCAACGAGTGAGGTCGGCGTAATGCGTATAACAAAACAAAAAAACATTAAGGTTACCTCTGAACCACAGCTCTGGACTTAATGGAGTACTGTGTCTAAACCTGTCTTATGCTATAGAAGTAAATAACGAATTGTGAAAATAAATAAATATCAAATCATCTGCGAAAATTGTGAACATTCCACTCTGTCCTACTGACACAGATTCGTACAGATTGATGGGGCAAACTGGAATGATCCTTTAACATTATATCGTGTTTGGTATCTAATGAAAGGCGCATAATCCAGCCGCAACGGGCCGCAGCGCAACGTGCGGCTGTAGGTCGGTAACTCCGGTTATTTTCCGGATAACTTCGTTACTGATTTTATCGTTCAAATAAATTCCGAGCATAGCCATAGCACGCTGAGCGCCATTACATTTGTGGACCAGCCCAACTGACAGTATCCACGTTTCGGAACCATATGTTATACAGGGCAGGAGCACTGGTTAGCTTACCTTAGTCTTCAAACATTGCGGGATTGGCGACGAGAAGACTTTACCAAGTTTTCCAAACGCTGCCCAGCTCAACTGGATCCTTCTGTCGGACTCTTTCTCAAATTTGGGTCTACCAAGCAGGATGACTTGCCCTAGGTAGACATACTTACACCTTCATAACTTCGAGGACCGACCATTTGATGTCTGGAATGGACTGGGCAAGACGTGCGAATTGTACATGACCTTCGTCTTGTCCAAATTCATGCGGTCAACCCGCCGAGAGGCTCAATTTAGGCTATGCAGCATCTGGTCTAACTGTTCCAGCGTCTCTGACATTATGACGATGTCATCGGCAAAGCGAAGGCGTGAGATGTATTCGCCGTTTACGTTGATACCCTCTCCACACCAGTCCAGCGTCTTTAAAAAGTCCTCAAACGCATTGGTGAACCGTTCTGGGGATATCGTATCACCCCCTTTCTCAACCCCCTGAGCAGTCGGATGGGGCTAGTTTTCTTATCCTGGAGCTGAACAGTCATTGTGGCAGCGTCATACAAACTGAGGTGTCTATATGACATGACGCTACCACGATGACTGTCCAGATCACAAACACCATCAATCAACATCGTTGCAGAGAGACCAGAACTGCCCATATTTCGATAGATTCGAAGGCATTCTCGTAGTACTCTTTGGTTTTTTCACTATTTGCCTCAAATCATGACAACTATGTTAATGAAATGTATGAAAACAACTATGTTATTGACGCATTTTTTTTAAATGTTTGTATGGACATGCTTAAGTATTTAATACACATGTCCGTAGGTATGCCAATTAAAATGTCAACCCCCCATTTGAACTCCCATTGCAGCATTGCAATGAAAATAACTATTCCGACTAAGTTGTTACCATTTGTAGTTTCTGAAATAAGCAGCTGTGACAGACGGACGAACAGACAGACAGAGGGTCAGACAAAGGCACTCCTTTTTTAAATTTTCGTACGGAACCCTAATAAAATGACGAGGTTATGATGTGTGAACTCTATAAGTGAATGAGGGCTAGTTCGCGCGATAATCGCGCTCCGTTATCATATAATTATTTCGTTCAAATAGTTTCTGAAATCTTGAACCTTGTTATCACGACGAAAATTTCTAGGTCATGGTACATAATTAACTCATCTAAATGAACTCAATTGAACTAAATAATCGCACACACAATATTATTATCATTTTTTTAAAGTGTAATGTGCTACTTGAGTAAATGATGTATGTCCATTAGCAAACCATTGTTGTTATTACTTATATAAATACGGCTATACATATCTATATTTAGGAGTGAGGTGGTCCGGACTGGAGAATTGGTGAAAGAGATCTACTTCTTGCAGGGTCTACGTAGTCTTGAGGGTTTCTATTTGCCATTGTTTTAAAATAAAATTATTTATATCGTAAAATTGATTTAATTTACAATTACAAAACAAAGTGAGTACAAACTGTAAATATGATTCAGGCGTGACCCGTGTCACAATTAGGTTGCGGACGGGGCGGTCGCTCGAATCCGAATGTCGCCATTGTTTTTTTTTTTTTTTTGTTATGGCATCTCACAGGTCAACCTATGAGGTTGTCGTCTGCTTAAACGGACTTGCCTGTGGTTGCCCTAATAAATTAAGGCCTCCAGCCAGGACTTAAACTTAATACTAACTAAAAACTAAGCGACTACACGCTAAGGGCACCCCCTGTGGGGTACGAACCTCGGCTTAGGGCGTCGCTGGAAGAGGGCAGCAAGGGACTAGCTGGATCAGGATTTGAGTGATTTAGGGACGAATTTAAAGCTACAGGTACAGCGGCGCGGGCTGGCTCGAGCAAGGGTCGGGAGGGGCGCGGATTTGGGCGTCGCGGCGGGCCTCGGCGGCGAGGACGGTATGATGGCGATCAGGTTTTGCGCTTGTGTAAAGTGCTGGTGGCCTTACTGCTCTCCTGGAGGTCCGTGGTCGTCGAATACTGCTCCGTGGTCGTCGAATACTGCTATTGCGGGAGGGAGTATAGCGGGCGGCCGCTGAGATCAAGGGGTTTGGGTGTTTGATGCACAGTCGAAGAAACGCTTAGATAAGCGTTTCATGAACTGTTTTATGGTTGGCATTTTAAGGTCTACGTGGAGATCTATATTACGGACATAGAAGGGGGCACCCGTGACCTTTCTAAGGAAACGGTTTTGGAGGGTCTGCATCTTATGGAGATGACGTGGGTGAGCGTGCGCAAATACAACGCAGGCATAGATCATGATGGGACGGATGACTGCGGTATAGATGCGCAGTTTGCATTTTAACGACAGTTTGCTTCGGGCTGTCAGTATAAACTGGAGTCTACTAAGAGCAAAGGAGGTGCGCGCACGAACCGCCCTGATATGTTCCTTAAAGGTAAGGTTCTGATCTAGGTTCACGCCTAGGTACTTGGCTTGTTTTCCGAAGGGATCGGCTTGCCGTACATAGTGATCGGGCTGGGAAGGGGGAGGGGGAATCGACGAAGTCTCGAGAAGAGAACCGCCTGACTCTTATCGGGGTTGACCTCGATTCTCCACTTCCGGAAGAACCAAGCGCCTAAGACGTTTGCGGAGGTTTGGAGAGTACGAGCTATAGCGTTGGGACAGTGACCGGTATAGTAAACGGCAGTGTCGTCGGCGAAGAGAGCCAACTGAGCCTTTTTACTTTTTGGGATATCGCTGGTGAACAGCGTGAAGACGAGAGGAGATAGAACGGAACCCTGAGGGACACCGGCCCGAATAGGATGAGGGGACGAGAGTGCTCCCTCGATGCGATAGCGAAAAGTGCGATTCGACAAAAAGTCTCGTAAGATGAGCACGAGACGATCTGGCACTCCTAGTTGGTAAAGCTTGTATATCAAGCCGTTGTGCCAGACTTTGTCGAAGGCTTTCGCTATGTCGAAGAATAGCACACCCGTCGTCACGTTACGCTGCAGACCAGCGTATAAGTGCTCTACGATACGGTGGACCTGTTGGGTGCCCGAGTGTTGGCTTCGGAAACCAAACTGCTCGTTGGGTATGAGGCTCTTTGCTGCGGCATAGTCTTTGCGACGCTTATAAATAAGCCTCTCGTAGATTTTGCCGAGAATATTGAGTAAGCTAATAGGGCGGTAGCTAGAGGGCTCAGACTTTGGCTTGCCTGGCTTTGGGATACCGATGACGGTTGCTTCTTTCCACGCTTGTGGGAAGATGTTGTTGCTCAAGGCGCCATTGAAGATGGCGGTCATAAGCATTATTAGAGGGGCAGGAAGGAGTTTGTATACCTTATTGGTAATACCGTCCGAACCGGGGGCTTTACGCGCGTGGAGCCCTTTAATGATGTCGTGCACTTCGTCTGGAGTGACGGGAGGCAGAGGATCATCAGGGTCTTCGACGGGAGGGAGGGAGGCTCTTCGTTCGACTTCAGCGTCGACCTGGTTCAGGTGAGCTTGGTCTACTGGTTGAGAGCTGGGAGAACATTGGGACTCTAGGCTGTCAGCAAGGCATTCAGCCTTATCGCGACTGTCGAAAGCGACACTCTTGTCGGGGCGGATGAATTGTTGCCATTGCTCGGTGCGCCGTCTTATAAGTGCCGTTCCCCTCCACAACAGTGCCAAGGCGAAACCCGCGGCGCACTAATATTCCCGGGTATAAACGCCTCCTAGCCTCCCTGCTAGACAGGCACTTATCAAAAGTAACCATAAGAGACCCTGCACAATTAGAATACACCGTGAATAAACTATCAGAATACCTAACCGAAGCATACCATGCATGCTGCAAACTAAGAGCGCCAAAAACCAACAGTGAGAGGAACCCATGGTGGAACGCTGAACTTAGTAAACTCAGAGATGCATTACGTAAGCAATTTAACAGAGCCAAAAACACTAGACTCCCGGACGACTGGGATTTATACAAAGAGACCCAATATACATACAAAAAGCAAATCAGAACTGCCAGAAGAACAGCATGGCGGAAATTCTGTGAATCCATCGAAAACAACAACGAAGCCGCAAGGGTAAGGAAAATCCTATCAACTGATCAGGACCGAACCCTCGGCACGCTGAAAAAACCCGATAACTCATACACACTAACTGACCACGAAACCAGTAAACTTCTCTTAGAGACTCACTTCCCAGACTGCGAACTCCTAGAGGACAAGGCATGGGAAGCTGAACCAGACTGGGCCCCAACAGACCAAGACTGGTCTAGAGCACACGATATAGTAACAGAAGACCGGATAAAGTGGGCCATCAACACCTTCCAGCCCTTTAAATCTGCAGGGCTGGATGGCATATTCCCAGCCCTTCTACAATGGGGGGCTGATTTACTAGCACCATGCCTGGTGGAGACCTATCGGGCCTGCATAGCACTCAGACACATACCCCTAGCTTGGCGCGAAGTGAAAGTCATTTTCATACCCAAACCAGGCAAATCCGACTACACGCAACCCAAGGCCTACAGGCCCATAAGCCTCACATCTTTCTTATTGAAAACCCTCGAGAGACTCTGTGATAGATACATTCGTGACGGACCTCTCCAGGAAAAACCACTTCACAAACAACAGCATGCGTACTCCACAGGCAGGTCAACGGAATCTGCGTTACATAGCGTAGTATCCAAAATTGAATGCGCCGTGGATCACAAATGCTCAGCACTAGCCGTCTTCATCGATATCGAGGGCGCCTTTGACAAAACCACTTTTAGTAGCATCAGCAAGGCCCTCGACAGACACAGCATCGACCCGACCATGAGCGGGTGGATCACCAATTTGCTCAAACTGAGAGCTGTACAGGTAAAAGTAAACGACACCACAAGGGCCATTGTGGCGAAGGGCTGCCCGCAAGGGGGCGTCCTCTCGCCGCTTCTGTGGAACCTGGTTGTAGACAGCCTCATCAGAACACTAAATGACAAAGGCTACTTTACTGTAGGCTATGCCGATGATATAACCATAATAATAAACGGCACTCACGAAAATACCTTATGCAACCTTATGCGCCAAGCCTTGAAAATAGTAGAGGACTGGTGCGACAGACACCAGCTATCCGTCAACCCCACAAAAACTGAACTGATTCTCTTTACAAAAAAGAGAAAACAAATGACACTACAACTACCACGCTTCTTTGGTACTACCCTAAGCCTGTCGACCGAAACCAAATACCTAGGCATTTATTTGGACAAACAGCTTAATTGGTCGAAACACACCAAATATATCACTACAAAAGCCAGCATATCTCTGTGGCAGTGCAAGCGAATGCTTGGCAGAAATTGGGGGATTAGCCCCAAAGTCACCTACTGGCTACACACTACTGTTATTCGACCAATTATCACGTACGGCTCGTTGGTCTGGTGGCCTAGGACAGATCTGAGCACAGCCCAAAGGGATCTCGAAAAACTGCAGCGGTTTGCCTGCGTAGCAATCACTAGCTGCATGAGAACCACACCCACTGCTGCCCTACAGGCGATGCTTGGGCTACCACCCCTACACCTCATCGTGAGGGAGGAAGCGACCCTAGCTGCCTTCAGGCTCCACATATCGGGAACCCTAAGCAAAGACTCTAGGGTCAAGCACATACGCATAAAGGAAGATGCGGTCAACCGACAACCAATGATGGCATCACCCTGCGACAAAATCCCGAAACGACATTACTTTCAAAAGCACTACAATATCATACTCTCAGAAGAAAAGTGTGACTACTCAGGCACGAATGAACTGAGAGTATACACCGATGGCTCAAAGACCGGATCCGGTACAGGAGCCGGAGTATTCTCAAATGACCTCAACATAAACATATCAAGTCCGCTGGGAATGTTCAACACCGTTTATCAAGCGGAGTGTGTGGGCATCATACAAGCGGTGTATGCCATAGAAGCCAGAAGAGTTACGGACACCCACATACGTATACTCTCCGACAGCGCCTCAGTCCTCAAATCATTAGGGAAAGAAAATATTACCTCGAGTCTAACACTAGAATGTCACAATGCCCTAGAACGAGTTACGGTATCTAACCGCAACAAGGTGACACTTCAATGGATAAAAGGACACAGCGGATCACTAGGCAACGACGCAGCTGACGAATTAGCCAGGAGGGCATCCAGCACATCGGCTTGCGGGCCTGAACCCGTCATACCCATCCCTTTCAACCAAATACGCAGGTGGCTGCGGGAATCCACCCACACACAAGCCGAGAGGTGGTGGACCTCGGCACCAGGCTGCAGGCAGTCCAAGGAAGCTTTGCCATCCTTAAATGGCAGGCTAACCAGACGGTTATTACGCCTGGACAGAAATGGCCTGCGCCTGATGACGGGGACCATCACAGGACACTGCTCGCTAAACAAACACCTTCACACAATAGGCATTACGGATAGTCCACTGTGCAGAGCTTGCATGGAGTCGGACGAAACCATTGCGCATGTGCTCTTTGAGTGCACAGGCGTTACCCAGATAAGAACAGAAACCCTCGGGACACCCGGATCTTTCACAGATGTTCTCGACAGACCAGAAGCTCTGATCGGCTTCTGGAGGGAGGTGGGCTGGTTGGAATATTAACCACCGACGGCCGCCATGGCCCACGCACAATGGTCCACATGAAGGACTAAGTGCGGAAACCAAACCCTCTAACATAGAACATAGAACATCCCCTCCACAACTCGCCTGATTCACTGAGTGGGGCGATGATGTCACTAAACGTTGCGTTCCGTTTTACATTACAATTTTCTCACGCCGACATATACATATAATAAAACCGTAGAGGAGTCAAAACTTTACATTGTTTTTTAGTGTTTCGGTCGTCCTGAAGAAAAACGGACCCTTTATAAGACCACTCGTGGGCCTGTGTGTTTGTCCGTCTGTCACAGCCAATTTACTCCTAATCTACAAGACTGATTAAGATGAAATTTGGTACACATATGAATTCCTGTGCCCCAAACACGGTCGTATAACGTAAATCGTCACTTTTATACAAGAAAATTAAAAACAAAAGTTTTGCAAACTGTACCGTGTGACATATCCAATAAAAAGGTTGGTTATGAGGATCTCAACCATGTTTCTTGTATAATTTTAAAATAAACAGCTTTGAAGGTTATAAAAAATAAAGAAAATTTTTCGTCCCCTTATCTCCAAACACCGAGCCTAAAATTTAAAAAAAAGTACAGAAATTCGTTAATTACTTACAGATTACGGAAAAGACTATAAGATGTCTGTGGTCTTCAAAAACGCAGTAAATTTTTCAATATTGTGCGTACAAACTTACAATGCAATATGAGGAACAGGGTGTAAAGTTCACTCATACTCTTTAGAAAAGGGTAGATCCTCCGACCAGATGGATGTCGTATCTGGTGGGCAACTGTCCGATGATTGTTGTCGGGAAGTTGTATATATGCTAGCTGCGCGGTAAACTCTGATTGCGCGATGCAGGATTTGTGTGACGTCAGTCTGATGCGTTGTTCGCATGTGGCGGTGTAGGTGCCGCCACACAATTTTAACCTACTTGTAATTGTCGTATCGAAATTAAACTTATGTAGAAGAAGTTCGGATAACAAAACTATAATTTGGTATCAAGATACCAAATGATTTCATTGTCAGGTCAGATCCAAGGAACTGATCCGATAATGGAGCCAGGAGGTGAATAGTAGAACTCTTCAGTGGCTACTAGGAAACCTGTCGAGTTTGGGCTTATATTATTCGTTTTAACGAGTCCAATTTATTTCACTTAGTGTCGAGGGTCTAATGATGGACCCAGGAAGTTGATAGTGGAACTCGTCAGTAGATAAGTAAACCCCTCGAGTTTGGTGTCATATGATTTTTTTTAATGACTCCAATATATTGCACTTGGTGTTGAGGGGTCTGATGATGAAGCCAGAAGGTGGGTAGTTGAACTCTTCAGTGGCTGCTTGTAAACTTGTCGAGTTCAGGTTCATATGATTCGTTTTGACGAGTTCAATAGATTGGGGAGGGTCTGATGATGGAGCTAAGAGATGGATAGTGGAAGTCTGCAGTGGCATCTAATAATTACTTCGACTTATTAAAATAAAAATAAAACTTTTATTTCGGACCCATAACGTCCATTTGGTTATTAAACAAACGACTTAGAAACTAGTGTAAGTACTTTAAACTAAAAGACAATCAACATAAACTATATTTATTACCATTACGCCACTGTGGCATGAATGTGTATCCAATGTCCCAGTATGGGGCCGCCCTAGCTACTATAGCATTCAAAATGCTGTTGGGGCTCGCTTGAGCATGATGGCGTAAAAGCCATCTACTCCTGCCTCTGCGAAAATGCCGGAAGCACTGCAGTAGTGCGGCAACGCCATCAACGCCCTAAATGCATTATTGTATTGATATGGGTGATACTATTTGTTTTTATGAATCCAATATGTTGCAGTTGGTGTTGAGGTACTGATGATGGAGCACGGAGGTGGATAGTTGAACTCTTTAGCGGCTGCTAGTAAATCTGTCGATTTTCATGACGAGTTCAATAGATTGGGTAGGGTCAGATTTTGGAGCCAGGAGGTGGATAGTGGAACTCTTTAGTGGCTACTAGTAAACCCATCGAGTTTGTGCTTGTTTTATTTGTTTTCACGATTCCAATAGATTGGGCTTGTTAACGAGGGGCTGATGATGGTACCAAGACGTGATAGTGGAACTCAGCAGTGGCTGCTAGTAAACCGCTCAAGTCATAACTTCGTTGATTTCAGACTTAGCAACTTAATGAAAAATATACTAGACTTAAAAGAAAAATACATGCTTAAACAAAACACACTTATATCACGCACTAAAATTTACTTAAATATTTAACCTACATATTTTTTTGTGGCCTATGAAGAAAGTAACTGCTGACGTGCAAGAGATACCTTTTTTTGCCGACTTTGCTAGTAGTAATTATGATTTTAACATATCAGTACAACATCACCGCTAAAATAAAAACAAATAGAGCACCCTACAACAATAAATTAAATCCTACCAAAAACGTTTCATTTAAAGTAGGACGTTCAGCATCATCAGGTTTAAGTCCAGCCAATCCCCTAACTCTAAAAGGCCTAACTCTAATAACCTAACATCTAGACCGTTCCATTTAACTATTGCATGATAGTAATTAAAGACCAGTGACTGAATTTCTTACCATAAGCCCGCAGGAGTGTCTGTGCGACGGCCGCGAAACGGCTAAGCCGTAAATTTTGACCGAGATGCAAGGTTTGTATAGTTAAGCCTAGTAGAATTAGGGTCTTGGTTATTCATTAGATCTGATAACTTATTAACAATGAAAGCATTATGTAAGTTTTGGCAACCTTCTTTACATGAAATGTTTTTGGTGGGTAACATCCTCGTACGGAACCCTCTCCACGCGAGTTCAACTCGCACTTGACCGGTTTTTGTTTTCCAATTTTTTTCGAGGTCTGAGGAGCAATTCTCGTATTTTTAAGAACATTCGCATTCTAATCTCATACTATCAAAAATACCTCCAATTTTCATAAATAGAGATAGCCTCTATTTATGAAAATTGGAGGTATTTTTCATAAATAGGCCTCCTTTGTAACGGCATAGAATATGTACACTTAGAAGAATGTACTAACTCATCAATAGAATGTGTAATCGAATGTTGCGCTGTAGAAATCACATCACAAAACACAATTATTATTAATATTTACAGACTCTGGTCGCGACCTTGAAACATTTTTTGCTGTTATTATAGAAATATTAAAAAATGTACAACCCAAAACGCACATAAAACATATTATATTGACTAGCGATTTTAACATTGACAAATAATCTACAAACAGAGACTACCAACGGCTACATAACATAATGCACCTAATAGTCAACGAACCAACTAGACAGACACTGACTACGTCATCCTGCATAGGTTTAATATTCACTAATCAAAGACAATGCAAATGAACTATTGACAATACCAGTATTTCTGACCACAAAAGCCTAAAATATTCACAAAAATCACCGGGAATAGAACATGTTGTTCTTCTACTTCGTGACAAAAAGACTATTTAATGAGAAATCTATATAACTCCGTTTAAATTTAACCTTGGCCAAACGGATTGGAACGAAACATTATGCGATAATAAAAAACAAAAACGTTAACGAAATTTACACAGAATTCGATAATAAGATGCAAACGATACTAAATAAAGCTATACCAAAAAAGCGCGTTAAAAATCAACTGTAGTAAAAGGAATCCGTACTTAACTGTAGGTGTAAAAAATCGTGTAAATTTTTAAAATTGCTTAAAATTTTCGTAGAAAAGACCAATATCGAACTTAAAAAAAAAACACGATAAAATTTATGAAAAAATCCTGATAAGGTGTGTTACATTATCAAAGAGATTTAATCACATTAAGGAAATGAAGCGGTCACAAAATAAATCAAACCCCATGTGGAACATAATTAAGAAAAACCTTAAACCAGATTCCAAGTGCCGTACAGAAAATGTTACCTTGCGTAATGAGGACAATAAAACCACAAGTGCATCAACATCAAAAGGTTGCTAATATCTTTAACGACTTCTTTTTTCAGTCGGCGAACCACTATCCAACAGCACCTCATATGCATGCCCGGTTCTTATACCATCAATGAATTACGTATTTGTTCAACCCGCCACGGAGCGTGAAATCTATAATATAATACACAAAATGAAGAACAAGCGGAGAGCCGGAGTTGATGAAATACCATATTTCCTAATTAATGAATTGGCACCACCTATAACCAAATTAATAAATCAATCCTTCCATCCAATCCTGATGAATGTATCTTACTGGATAAACTAAAAGAAGGTAAAATACGACCAATATTTAAAAAGGCGGCAAGCCCCAGGACCCCTGCTCCTACCGACAAATAGCCCTCCTGCCAGTAATATAAAAAATATTCGAATTAACAATGTTAACTAGAATTAATAACTTTTTGGAAAAAAATAATCTCTTAGAAATAAATCAGTTCGGCTTTAGACAAGAAAGATCGACCACGCTCGCCTTCTATATTTATGTACAAGAAATATCTATCTATATCATGACTAAGCATATGATAAAGTTTCACATGAATGACAATTTACTCCAAAAATTATATGGCATAAGAATTCGGGGTACAGGCCCTATATATGGTTAAAATCGTACTTTAAAAATAGAAAACAATATGTTGAAATTGAGTGCTACAACAAAGAAGCAAAATAAATAAAAATCATTAAATCACGGACAAAGCATTAACCACTCCATTCCACAAGGCAGTGTGTTGGGGTGTGTATTATTTATAATATACATAAATGATCTACCTAAAACAATTGAATCGAAATGCGTTCTATTCGCAGACATTGTATCGCTAGTGTTTAGGAGTACGGAAAACACCAAAACCATGACCAACATGGAAAAAACGTATAAAATTGTTAAATGGTGGCTAGAGAAGCACAATTTACAAATTAATGTTAACTCATTAATTTGTAGATTGTGCTTCTCTAGCCACCATTTAACAATTTTATACGTTTTTCGCAACGTAAACCGCTAAACATAAATAGCCTTAGTAATAAATTAAATATCCCAGAAAGAGACGATCTAACTCTTCTTGGTTGAACATTGGACAATGATCTAACATGGAAAAAACATATTGTCAATCTGAAGACTTATCAAAGAAATTGAATAATCATCAAAATTTAGATACGCACTAAGCAAATTAAACTATGAAACAGCGCTCTCAACATACTATGTATTACGGACCATTCTCTATATGGTGGGTTTTACCTACTGCATTAAATCTTAGGGATTTTTTTGATAGTTTATTTTCACCCCACTTCGAGTAATTAGCCTTTTATGCGCAATACATAAGGGTTCTTGATTAAGTGAATCGGCATTCTCACGTTCATTCGCTGAGCAATCCGATTGGTCTACGCATGAGCACAGTAGCGCCATGGTTCCGTGTGTGGTTTTCCGCGACACTAACTGTTCTTAACTCGAAACTAACGAGCGCAGCGCACTATTAACATTTTCTGAAATAAAAAGGTCCTTCGGTGTATTCGTGATTACCACCCCCTCATGTTACGAACAATTATACGAGCACAGCGTCTATGGAATACATGTGTAGTGAAGTGTACAGGCTTCAAGACAACTGGACGCGCCGCAAAGCCATCATCAGCGCTAAGGAGCGTGCAGGAGTCGGCGGTAAGCTTTTTTCGAATCCTCACCCTTTCACACATAATTGTTTGATCCTACTAGCCGGAGGTATATTTCTACTCTAAGTAGTTGTTGTGGGTTTGTTTTTCCTAGTTTCTAAGTTCTTAACTTCGTAGTTCATTTTGCGTCGCCACGCGTCCAGATATTTTCGAACGTGAGATCATTATTGATGATCTCCAACGAACATTACAGTTCGTACACACTGACGAACAACAGTTTAGGTCACGCTCAAAAGAGTTAATTTTGCAACAGAGAAAGTTCTTCAAACTACAGGTAAAAATAGAAAAAGTCTTGATCAAGTCCCATACTTTCGACAAAGAGGAACAATTACAGATTCACAACAATTTCAATGATTGTTATTATGCAGATAGTGTTCACTTAAACAAATTGAAAGAAGAGGACAATGAGCGTAAACGAAGAATCTCGTCTAGCACGTCGAATAATAATTCAGTGGTACATATTCCATTTAACCCTAATAATACTGGGTCTGCTCAGGGGAGACCACGGATTGGGCTGCATTTCACGATTTGTTTCGTTCATTGGTACACGGAGACAGAGAAGTTTCGTTATCTGTTGTTATCATTAAACCTTATAACCTTATTAGGTCTATACCAATTACTGACGACAACTATAGTGTTGCGTGGGATATTTTGGTTTCTCGGTGTAACAACAAACGGGCTATAGCCACGAAACATCTCGCAAATATATTAGAAATAGAACCTAGTACCGAGAAAAAGACTCAATGTCTAAGAAATTTACTCAATGTTTATCAATAAAAAATCAAGGCATTGCTTGCAGGCGATGCAGTTTCCGATAGATCAATGGATTTTCATATTAACGACGAGTTTACTTCGTAAAATTTCGTCTAGTATCCGAAAACCTTTCGAATATAATTATCAAAACCATCGGATATACCCGACATAAATACATTGATACATATCTTAGAACGCGAGTTAGCCGCAAACGAATTCTCTTCATACCCAAAAAATAATAATAATAATCTTGAAAATGTAGGTACGTTACGGACTTTGACGGCGAAGTCATCGCGTGGCAGCGAAGGACCACGACGCGCGCTCGCAGCTAAAGTCAGTCCATCGAGTTCGATAAATACGGAAAAGTCCAACAACCAAAATAATTTAAAAAAATATTGTTTACGTTGACAAAATGTTCAAAATTCCTTAATTTATCTACCCGTGATAGGTATTCTTTTATTCAAACAAACATGTTTTTTTCAATTATTACATGTCGGTCATGATTTAAAACAGTGCAAATCCAACTTTGTTTGTCGTTCATGTCATAAACGACATCATTCATTAATTCATTTCGAGAAGTCTCACAGTTTATCAGTTATTAATGAAGTAGGTAGTAATGATAATGCTATTTCACATTCTGTGAACGAAACGACAGAGACAGTGGTTCCCAGTACTTCGCACGCCGCCGCGTTGGCTGCGGTAAATCACGCGTCACGCGAGAGCACAAGCGATTCGAGATCCATTGCTCCGTCGGTTACTGCAAGCACTGCATAGCACTGCAGCACTTCATAGTACAGCAGCACTGCATAGCATTGCAAGCAAATGCATTAAGTATACGATACCTCATGTTAGACAAGTAGAAACTAGTGTTCTTATAAAGGGTGAAGAGTTGAAACCCGAAAACTCCACAATGTTCTTAGGCATAACTTTGGATGCCAAGCTTCAACGGGCCCCCATATAGATAAATGGTAAAAAAAACTAAGCTCTGCAGCATACGCCGTTGAAAAATTCGTAATTTAACTGATTTGGCGACAGCGCGTTTAGCATACTTTAGTTATTTTCGTAGTGCGATGTAATGTTTGTTTTACAAAAAAGGGCAATTCGTTCAATTTATAAATTAAGTCCCAGATACTCCCTCAGAGACAAATTTAAAGAGAACAATATAATGACTGTGCCCTCTCAGTATATTTATGAAAATCTTTTGTATGCACATTAAAATATTAATCTGTTTAAAAATACAGTGATATCCATAACATAAATACTAGGAACAAACACAAATTTGTTGTTCCCACTACCAGGCTCAAGAAAATAGGTAGCTCGTTTAAATGTCAATGTATACGTTTTTATAATAAACTTCCTAGCCGCATTCAAGAACTAAGCCTTAATAAATTCAAATCTTTTATAAAGCGGAAATTATGCCAGAATGCCTATTATACTGTCAAAGGCTAAATTGAGGACAAAAAGGCTTGGGATTGAGCTGCTCCAATAAGTTTACACAGATATTGTTGATGTTTAATTTACTGTTATATTGTTTTAATTTTTGAGAATGTGAGGACTATATATATGGATCATTGCATTTTTCTTTTAACGATGGTCTGGCTGTTTGAGTACTTACGCGGCCTACCCAAATGTCCTTTCTTTTGTATTGTTCGTCGAATCGTTGAGCTCCTTAGTTCTGAGTTGAGCTGCACGTTGAATGACAAATGCGTGCACTGACTGGACAGGTCCACTCAAATCCGTGTGGTTCTTTCCTCAAAAGACCATTTCAGACACCAGTCTACATGGTCCTCATATGATATGACCAAGATTATTTTCGGATTTTAATTTACACTTTGACATTGATGGACTTTATGTATACAATGACATGTTAGTTTACTTTGTAAAGTATTATATTATTCTAATTATTGTGAATGTGAAGACATTGTGGATTTGTCGTTTTATTTAATGCATTTTTTTATTAGTTTTAATCGTGGTCTGGCAGTTTGAGTAATTTATGCGGCCTAACCAAATGTTCTTTCTTTGGTAATGTTCGTCGAATCGTTTAGCTCCTTTAGTTCTGTGTTGAGCTGCACGACAACTGACAAATGCGTGCATTGACTGGAAAGGTCCACTCATTCTGTGTGGTTCTTTCCTCAAAATACCATTTCAGACATCAATCCACATGGTCTTCACATGACCTGACCAAGATTATGTCTGGGCTTTAAAAGAGACTGTGACCTCTGACTTTGTTTCGGCCTTTCTTCTCAGAGATAGGAAACGCCGATCTCATCTAGTTTAAAATATGATTGACGTGTAAAAGTGTTTTTACAAACCTATTTACACAAAATAAATAATGTATCATTTATTACAGCGTCGGTTACAGCGGTGTATTATTGATACAGGGAGTCAAGCGACTTTTATTACCGAGACTTGTGTGCAGCGGTTAGGTTTAGCCAGCAGGCGCATGTTCCCATATTCGGTATCGGCGCGACCGACGTCGAAACTGTTTAACCCAAGGGCGTAGTATCATGTCATATCACTCCTGCGCACGGGGATCAACCTTCTATTTCAGTTGTGCATTAATTTTATCTAATTTTATTTCACGTATGCCATGTGTGCCGTTGCCTTATAAGTGATGGTCACACATACAGAATTTAACTTTAGCTGATCCTAAGTTGTATCTTCCACAATCAGTGGAAATGCTTCTAGGTGCGGATATACTATCCCAAGTTATAATAGGTCACGTGATCAATGGTCCACCCGGCTCACCGATGGCTGTGAATAGTATTTTTGGTTATTTATTGATGGGTGATGTTTCTTGCAACCAAAACACACCGTCTTCACTTCAAGTATGTCTCAGTTGTTTAAGCTCATCCTACGATGACGGCATCAATCTGACACGATTCTGGGAATTAAAATCGCTTCCGGAAAAGAGAATCCAGACGAAGCCTTGTGTGAATCTATTTTCATTAATTCGCATACTAGCGATGCAGCTGGGCGATATGTCGTTCCACTTCCTTTCAAACTTGATGCTCCCGTCCTTGGTGAATCACGAGATACGGCGGTCTCCAGGTTTAGAAATGTAGAATGTAGGCTAGAACGTAATCCTCAGCTTAAGGTAGACTATCATGCGTGCCATCAGGAGTTCTTGAAACTCGGTCACATGGAGCCAGTTGATAGACTTACTTCTTAAGCTAATAGCTACATTCCGTATCACTGCGTGGTCAAAGAGTCCAGCGAGACCACTCGCACTCGCGTTGTCTTTGACGACGGGTGTACATCGTCGAATGGAATTTAATGATGTTCTACTGACTGGTCCGAAATTGCACCAGGATACATGCTATTGCTGTCACTGCCGACATCAAGCAGATGTACAGAAACATTAAATTACAACAATCCGATTGGGATTTTACCTACTATTCAAAATATGTATTAATCTTACTAGCAGGTCACACACTATAGCAAAATAAATAAATAAAAGATGAGCTTCACCACATAACACGTATTTTTTTTATATGAAAAAATACACTGAAAATTTAAAATGTAAAAAGATAATCAAAATACATAACATACGCCTTCATCCTATGGGGGTAGGCAGAAACCACAGAACGCCACCTGCTACGATCCTTACATATTTCTTTTGTCTCGTTTACATTCATACATCTGGTCATACACGAGCGCCGGGTGCGAGTACTACGCAACTGACCTTTCTGAAGAACATCACCAATAAGGTCACTATATGTCCTCCTAGGGCGTCCCCTCCCGTCGTTTCCACTCACATCTGCCTTGTAGTTTGTAAAACATTTAAAAAATAATTCAGTTATGAATTATTAAAAAAACTAGATAAACCTAGTAAAACTTAGAGGAAGATTGATTTAATGGAAGATATTTTGGTAGTTAAACGTATTGAAATAAACCAATTGCAATTGTTTTAAAAACAGGACACTAAAATCGAAATATTATCTTTACGGTAGACAGTAGAATCTAAGAACTGAATTAATTTAAAAAAAAACTATAAATATTTAGAAACTACAATAATAATGAGATAGGTTGTAAGAATACTGGGAATCCTGGGAAGGGAATTTTAGACTTGTAGGTTGGCACACGCAGTCTGAGCGTAAGCCGAGCCGTGAGAAACCAACGCTGATAAAAGGCTTCGCAATGGGTCACGAGCTGTTACGATGGCCCGTCGGGTGCCGAAATTCGCCTTGCATTAAACAGTCGTCATCTATAGTTTAAAAAATATAGATTCCAAAGATATGTGGCGGCATCTACACCGCCACATGCGAACAAACGCATCAATCCTGCATCGCGCAAGCAGAGTTTACCGCGCAGATAGCATATATACAATTTCCCGACAACAATCATAGGGCAGTTGCCCACCAGATACGACATCCATCTGGTCGAAGGATCCTCCCTTTTCCAAGAGTATGAGTGAACTTTACACCCTGTTCCTCATATCTCTAAAGATACAAGCAGATACGTTGTTAAAGCGAGTGAGGATCAAATTAAATACTTCCATCGTTGATGAGGTAAATTCTGCTATGAAATTCTCACTCATTATTTTTTCTGTTTCTTATTTTAATCATGAACATTAAGCATTTATTCGATAATGTGTAAGCTTATAATGATGTAGTTACCTGTAATCGAGTGTGCATTAAGGATAATGTATTTATTATAAACGTTTTATTATTGTAAAAGATAATTATTGTAATGTATTTCTTGTTGGTAATCCTCAAATGAATAAATGAATCCTTCTGACTAGCATCCCGTTCACCCCATATCGCTAAGTTTTTGCTCAGATTGTGTGTCACGATTGTAGGTCTTATCATATTAATATTACACTGCATTGGCTTGTGATCCGATCAATAAGTATCATACAACACAGTTGCACTAACGAGCAGACGCCTCACGGCCTCGGTCATTACCCAGTGGTCGAACCTTTTTTTTTGTAACAGGCATCTCGTAGTTGACCTTGAGAGGTCGTGACTACTTAACCGGACTATCTTGCGGCTGCCTTAAGCGGACTCAAAGCCAGAGGCGAAAAATTACATTACTAAGCGAATGCTCGCCCTGAGGGATATGGACCTCGGCTTAGGGCGTCACTGGAGGGTGGACAGCAAGATAGGATGAGATGGGAATTTAAAGATTCAGGCTCAGCTACACGGCGCGGGCTGGCACTTCGTCGAGCAATGGTCGGGGGCGTAGTCGATGTCAGCGGTGGAAACCGCTTTATAGCCGTGTGTAGGCACGCTTCGATCACTATGGAAGCTAGTTGACCAACACGTTTTTTCTACGGCGCAGTTAATACGCCGTACAGTAGAGAAACCGTGCCGTGTGCAGATGGCCTAAGGGTTACCCCTATGGAAAGGATGCAAAAACTGTTAGGTTTGAAGGGGTTTACTACCCGTACATGATCTATGATTGGGTTGCAGGGGTAGCGCGTACTTAACCCCTTTGCAAAACCGTTTGAACGACTAGCCGAAATGGTTCCGCTTTACACATACTCAATTATCTAGGCTATGTGTGTCTGAGATAAAGTAGATATAAAAAATACCTAATTTAATATTAATAAAAAAACAACCCCGCAATTTTATTGATACAGTTCGCTATCAAAAAACTCTAATCAGATAAGCCAGTGACGTACTTCATACAGATATTTTAGTATGAACTATTTTAATGTTTACTTTGTATTTTAAGGGGGTACCGCGCTTCTGGCGCTAATAAATAATAAGCGATAGAGGCTCACCGTCTGACACCCGAAGTTCGTTAGAATGGGCAGTTCGCCCGATAATTTAGGTATTACCTTCGTATTAGGTTGTTGTTGTTGAAAAACTTGTTCTCTCATACATAGATATACGTCACTGTCAAAATCCCCAACTGCAAATGTAAGTTTGTTAAAATACACGTAATGGAAATGTAAAATGTGTAACGTACACACGTATTTCTGAAGACATGTAGTTTAGTCATTATTAAAAAAACTGATGACCTTCCTTTTGTATTAAGAGATAACTTTGGACTTTTTCTATCGTTGAAACTACAAGTAATCGAGTTTTTAAAGTAAACGATTTATGGAGTAAATCCTTAACTATCTCACGTATTAATTGCATAAGTGAAGGTTAAGTAGTAACGATGCAGCAAGGGATCAAAGGAACGTAATTATTTCGCAATTACGTATTGTCTCAGTAATCAGAAGGTTGGTGCTGAGGCAAAATAATTATGAGTCATTGGAACAACCTGATTGTAAGCGATGATCAATTTATGACAAGTTTGCTTTGTTCGTAGTCAAATTACGTAATATTCCATGTAGGCATTTGTGATCGTTTCAATTCAATGGGACATTCGGGAAATCCTTGATATTTTTGGTCTTTGAATGGTTGTTTCTGTATTGAATGTTAATTTGTTGGTTTTTTTTTGCATTTGTTGCGCGAAAAATACTTATGCCGCACCATTATCTTATGAAAATAGCTTATATAAAGATTAAAGGGCCAATTTTTTTACTTTATGACTTTTTTGTTCTTTTAAAATTTTATATAAACGTTTATTTTTTGGCTTTTTAACCTTATATACCTATACTAAACACGCTACGATCGACACGTGCCTCGCTTAAATATACGCAGCTGTACGTATATTTCCCACAGTGAAGCTAGTTGCAAATTTTATCAAAATTTCTGTTTTCTACTCCATCATCAGACCCTGATCACTCCTTATCTATAGTCTGTTCATTTAGATCATTCCAATGAGCCCATAAACGATACTTCTGGGTGAGGGAGTTGGGTATACTGCAAATTCAGTTGAAGCTGAAGCGTCAGTTCAAGGAAGCACATATAAATGTGCTTCCAATCAGTGGCGTAGCGTGCCTTGGCGGGGCCTCGTATAAACATTTGTTTGGGGGCCCTTATGAAGGGTAAAGATTTCTCACAAAAGAAAAAAAAGAATTTGCTTAAAAATTAAAAGAAATTCATATAAATTATCTATCTGCCACTTTTTCCAAAATTTTTACACACAATTCAAATTAAATATACACTCGCCTTGCCTTTTTTTCGGCAAACTGATTTATTAAATCATTTATAGCTGATGATGACTTTAGTTTTTCTAAAATTTCTGCCTCTATGGACAATGGTGGCAGGTCTGACAGGCGTTCATGTCGGGGGCCCCCGTGGCCCCCGTAAAATTAAAACGACAGATACGGCGGTAGCTACACCCCTGCTTCCAATATCATTGACGTAATAGAATACCAAATTTTGACTCGATCAGACCTGTATAAGACGCTCACATCCTTTCATCAACGAGAAGGAAGAGCTGATAATCATCAAACGGTTGAACAGATTTTCTTCAATCATAGCTAAGAACACTCTTGATTAAGTCACCTTTGGACCACAACAAAAAAAAAACTGTCCATTCGTTTAGGAGCTACGATGCTACAGACAGACACTCAGGTACACAGACCGACAAGTCAAACTTCTATCACTCCTCTTTTTGCGTCGGGGATTTAAAAAAAAAAAAAACAATGAAAGTAACGGAGCCATATTTTACTGGTCTCTTTTAGCTAAAAAATACCAACAAAATATTCCTTCACATTGACTGGTCTCTGGTAGCATGCCCAATTGACTGGCAACCTGGCCGTGCTAAAGGACTCTGCTTATCTATTAGCCAAAGAAAACTCAAACCTTTTGGTCACTGGAATTTACGGGAAGTGACATGAGACCATATTTACAACGTTTGGTAATCAGTAGAAGTTGCACAGGTTCAGACAATCAAGGTATTTCAAGCTCTTAAATTCTTTAATCATATGTTGTTTAGGAATTCAATATTATTATGGAGCCAGAGTCAACGAGCGGAACGTACTTGTGGCTACTTGTAAGCATATAAAATAAAAAGTTAATACTTAAGATATTTTTAGCCAAGGCGGGCGGGACCGGTTCCATGGTCCTTGAAGACGTCAGATCCATCTTCAACTTGAACCTGTTTTTGTTTGTATGCTGCTTGGAAGAATAAAACACAGTAACAATTTCTACTTTATAAATCAGACCTAAGAAATGTAGCTACAAAACTCCGGTTAGGTAGATGATCAACCTCCCGTTATGACTCTAAGATTAGTTTTTTTATATCCGGGTCAGTAATATCTCAGTAGTAGACCATAGTCTAGATGTTTTACTGGTTGATGGCAATAAGCTACTACGTTCCTGGTGCAATGTGGCGGTAGGATAACGACATCTACTTACTCCTAAGGGGATTAAAGTCGTGATGTGTTATGTTGTCGTCGGACAAAGTAAAATACCATTTGCCTGATCATTTCATACGAGCAACTACGTAATTACCATTGCATGAAGATTGTGCAGGCGCTGAGTAGGCTTAACCGAAAAATCTATCGTTCACTGTGCAGAGAATACTTCGTAGGCAGTGAAGTATTTATGTTTATCTAAAACTATGTAGCTGACCGAACTTCGTCGTCATCGTTTCAATCGTTATCCTGCTATTCGGGGCGCAGGCAAAACCAACAAATCAAAGATCATAAAAGTCGGTCCCGCCGTTTTTGAATTATAAGTGGTGTAACTGACCCGACTTTGTTGTGTATTTATACGTATTGTACAGTTAATATAATACACTAGTACGGTATAACATCCAGCCTATGTTCTATGTTCCCCGTATGTTGGCCTATTGCCATCACCCGTTAAAATTTACACGCTGTGCTGCTTCTAAGAAAACCCACACACAACACACAACACACACATGAGTGTGTGTGTGTGTTACTTTTTAATGTATGGTTTTCTTAGTAGCAGCACGGCGTCTATATTTGTGCTGCTACTAAGAAAACCATAAAAGTGCTGCTACTAAGAAAACCATACATCGCACGGCGTCAAAAACAAACTGTGCAAACACTAACTGTTCATCTAACTTATTAATAAACTCAAAAGTGTTCGTGGTTGTGGATGGACTGCGGGCAGCTATCAGCATCAAAAGAGTCCTCTTTCAGATACCACTATTTTCAGAGCCGTTACATTTTAAGTAAGCTTTACGCAGAGCACCGGTTAATTTATAGGTTAGCTTGATAATGGTTTTGAAGAAAAAAGCGACTGATTAGAAGCGGTTACATTTTGAACATTTTACTGTCGACTTCTAGTTAATTAACTTTGGATTTCTCTTTCTGTCCTTTCGTAATTAAAAGTTCGTAAAGGAAAGGATTGGAAGGAATTATTGCAATAGGTCTGTAAAGACTAATCACAAACCGTATTATGCGAGTGCTCCACCTATTGTAAATTTTACTACTGAGTGAGTGAGTTTTACTAGTGAGTGAGCTTTGCGTAATAAGGTTTTCCAATAAGAGGTGTTATTTTGAATAGCCCGCTATTTCGGTAGATATCACTTTTGAAGCTGTCATTGCTGAAAAGCCTCTCTATCCTCAACGTGTGACTGTTTGGTGCGGTTTATGGTCCGGCGGAGTCATTAGACCTTACTTTTTCGAAAATGAGGCTGGAGCAACAGTTACGGGGAATGGATTGCGCTATCGAGAGATGATTAATGATTTTTAATGGCCGGAATTGGATGGTATTGATCTGGACAACGTTTACTTTCAACAAGACGGCGCTACGTGCCACACAAGCAACGAAACCATTGATCTTTGACGGGAAAAGTTTCCGGACCGTGTTATCTCTCGAAGTAGTGATCACTATTAGCCAACGAAATCTTGTGATTTAACACCTTGCGACTTCTTTCTTTGGGGCCACGTGAAAGAGAAGGTCTACGCCAACAGCCCAGCGTCGATTAGACCTCAAAAATAGAATTCGTGAGGCTATCGAGGACATAGGGCAGCCACTTTGCGATTTGGTAATGGAAAATTTCATGAAAAGGATATGGTCCTGTAAGCGTGGTCGTGGTGGTCATTTGCCTGGTTATTTTCCACTATTAACGGGATACCTTCCTCTTTATAATGAAATAAACATCCTATCATTTATATTAAAAAATGCCATTTTTCTTTGAATATCAAAATGACACCTCTTATTGGAAAACCCATTACATAATCAATCGGAATCGGAATCGTTTTGAAACAGATTGCTAATCCATTGCTTCATAAGTTCGATAAAAAATTCTGCTCGACAATGTAAATAACGCAATGAATGTTGTTGAACTATCAAAATCAAAAAGATTTGTCGTAATCGTTTACGAAAATGTGTTACGCAGTTAGGCATCAGGTTTTCTTTCTATCTTTTCCTAGTTTTTCGACTAAAGGTGGTTAGTTTAAGTAATGACAGTTTTAGAAAAAGAATATGGCTACTTTGCTATATAAACATACCTTCGTCGCAGTCATATAACAGGCCATGAGAAGTGTGAGCAACGAGGCATTTGAATAGCAAAATTGTATCATTTACTTAGACCGTTTAACGACCACATAGAGGGGGAATACCTTTGGTCTGAGCTGGTAGATATGATCAAATAAACATGACAATGAAAACAACAAGCAGTTAAAAAATAAAATTTTAGGACAATAAGTATATTTATTTTAATAAATAATTTTTAAATTAACACAACAACTTAAATAATAAATCAATAAATAATTCGCAGTCCACGAGTAAGACCTTATTCCTATGCAGGTAGTATAAAAGACATTTGTTTAGTGCTTAGAAGATTACTGCCCAAATGATTCATAATACCATCGGGCCAATAATAAGTAGCTACCTACTCTGTACCAAAAAAAAAAGACGAATTAACTAGCTGATTTAAATAAATAACAAGTTTATGGCACACTTCCAAAGTAATAAATCAACCTTATTGGAATAGGATTCTTAAATGGTCGGAAAAGTTCTGTTTATGTGCGTCGAAATCGAACTTTGTTGTTCAAATATGTAGAAGGTTCCTAAAAGTGTCTGAAATTCTACTCCTAAAAAATACCTATTATTTTGGAATGCTGATTACGAAACTGCATTACGGCGTTGTAAAATTAAGGTCAATGACACACAAAAAATAAATAGTTTTTCGATGAATGTACATAGTTAAAGCAGTTGACGACTTTTTCGCGCGCTGTTGAAGCATCAGTAGTCAGACCGAGTCAGACGCAACTAAAACGACCTGTGGATGGTTTGGAGTAACAGGCAAACTTCCTTTGCACACATTATTTTGTAAAGGACCTTAGATTATTTTCTTCAAGAACCATTCTTCTAGCCAACCTACAGTGCTGTTACTTGTGAAATTTAATCAGACACGAGAACCGCCAAAAAATCATCCCTATTTCTCGATGAGGGACCGCTTTTCCCGCTTCGGAAAGCCGCAGCACCGACCCCCTTGCTTCTGCCCCCAAAATTGGGGAAGGGGAAGTTGGGGACTCCGCTATGCCTGACATCTAAGAGGCCTTCGCCGAAGAACTGAAAAGTGAAAATAAATTATGGTTATTAAAATATTAATATAACCTATTTTTCTGTTCTTTTCTTCTGGTCTGTTAATATACATAATGTGCGAACATAAATGGTTTAACAAATAAACAACGTTATAAAATTATAGAGAGTTGCGTGGAGACGATTTAAAAGTTTAATGAGGATTTAAAATTTTAATTAGCAGGTCCGTCTACACAGAGTCACATTTTTATTACATTAAGATTTTTATAACAGCTTAATTTCGTACATCGGCCACAATTTGTAAAGCTTTCGTTTTGACACATCAAATCGACAAGGCGAAGTACATTCCTATATTTAAATGAATGTATTGTTTTAATTTGAATTCATCTAAATAGCTTCATCCTCTTCTTCCTCCTTGACCATCCCATATACCTACTTAGGGTCGGCCATCTTTGTCCGTCTTTTCCACTGACCACATTTTTTTTGCTGTATCTGCGCCGAGTTGAGTTTCCCGGTTCTCGATATGTTATGGATTCTTTGGGGCATTCGCAAAATAACATACCTTGATACCTACTTTATTTATTTCTGTACGAATTTCTCCTATAACTGTCTATGCTAACCATCTTACAGCTTAATCAGTCATTTGAACTAAATTTCAAATCAATTTGACTTACTTCGGGTTGCTGCTGCTGCTGGAAGCCGTTTAGGGAGTTAAACCCGAAAGCCGAGGACGCGCTCTGACTCTGGCCTCCACTTCCACCGAACCCACTGCCGAGAGCCGAGGCCGAAGAAGCAGCACCTGACCCTGACAGTCCAGAGCCGCCGAATGAAGCCGCTTGACTACTCGCCTGGCTACCGCTGAAGCCGCTGGAAAAAAAAAAAAAAACAGTTTTATGATATTGTTGAATTTGAAGATCTTGGTTATTCAAATAATGCCTAATCAGCTATCCGCGAGCTGGAATGAAGATTACTGACACCAGAATCCGTAAACCACTTCTGAACAGGCCCTCCCTAGTTATAAGTATAACACATCGCCGGAGGGACGCCTTTGAAACCTTAACAACCCTATCGCTTAAAAGGGTTTTAAATACTTACATTTGAAATTTTTCAAAATAATCATAATACAAATAGTTGAACAGTAACTTGTTATTTTTTTTTAAAGATATTTAAAAATGATGTTGTAACTTAAGTTGACTTTGATAGTGACACATTTTTTATGTAAGTAAGGACATGCTTACGTATTTAATACACGTGTCCGTATACCTTAAAAGTATGTCTGTGACGCGTTGAGTTACATTTGGGAAACCCAGGCATTTTTTAAAGTGGTTTTTGCCTTTACACACTATAAGCCACTGCACCTACTTAACTATACAGTAGCATTTTTAATAAAGATGTATTTTTGTTGTTTGCCCGATTGTCACTTCCTGTTTTAATTCCACAAATAACTCCACAAATGGTTAAAAAAAAAATTGACAACTGGATATTTACAGCGGAAATAAATCTGATAGTGTCAACAGGGATGACCGTTAATGAAAGTTAATTACAAAATAAACCGCAAATTTTTATAACACGTACCTTAACGGTTATACCGTAATAAGTAGCATTTTGCACAACATAACTTTCCGTTTAAAAAAAAAAACTATGCAAATTCGCCTTGCCTTGTTATAATAATGTTACATCAATCCCATTCATCTAAATACTTATGTAAATAATAAGGTGACTGACCTTCCGAAACCATTGAATGACGACGCTTGGCTGGCGGAATGCGAAGCGCTGAAGCCTTCGTTGAATCCGAACGAGAAGGACTGCGAGGCTGATTGGCTGGCACCAAGCCCACTTGCACTGCTGCTCACACTCGCAGTCAGGCCGCCATTCCCAGAGGGAGCAACGTTGAAACCTCCGCCGAACGAGCCGAACCTTGGTTTCACTTGACTAGGTCCTGGAGCCCGCCTCTCATGCGGCAACAAAGTACTCGGATCACGCTCCAAATGTTCCAAAACAGGCAGAACGGGTGGAGTGATCACTGGCTCCAATTTCTTCTCCCGCCTCCTCTCATCCGGGAACACGAACCCATTCGCCGGAGCCGGCAGAACTATCTTCAGCACAGAGGCGAAGCACAAGCACGTGTAGATGAACCTCATGGTGTCTTCTGGTGACTACGTGAGATTCACGATGTATCTTGTTTTAATAGGGTCGCACGAGGTCAACGGCGGTGTTGGCATGCGGCACGCGCCGCAGCCTTCAGAAAACCCACTGCGCTGCGCTGCGCCCGAGACGACATCCTGCCAACTATCCATCCCCCCCTATACGCCGATGACCATAAAAGACGTATTCCTTTTAAATTTAACGACTTTATTGTCTCCAGTTTAGTGGCGACGTGAAAATTAGATGGCTAGGTAGGGTATTGGGAAATCCAAGTGTCCTACTTTATTTGTACAGTTAAATACTCTGAGCACGTTGGCAGTGTGTGGTCAGCCGCGGAAGCTGATGCGCTCGGAGGTTTAATTCTATGTGCATCTCATTATATACTCTAGGCAACATTTTCGTTGTGTGGTCTTTTCATTCAAAAACATTTGTAAAATAAAGTTAAACAATCTTGATGTGACTTTTTACACAAACACATTATAAACAAATAAACTACTGCTTAAACTAATTGTTCAATTGATTAAGTAATCATTATTGTTGTATTTACATTGGTTTTGTATAGCATTTTATTTTTAAACTGAGTGAATGGTTAAAAACACACATCAAGATTGTTTACCTTTATTTAACTACTTAAACCTTTCTAGGCGGTTGGAATATCGTCAATAAAATCATAATTTCTCCATTTTGTTTTGGTATCGGTCAGGGGTTCACAATTTGGCTTGGTATTCAATTTATACATACGATGTTGTTTGTTGTTTTATCTATTTTCAAAAACTGTTTTTGAGCTGTAAAATAAAAACAGTATGATTTGGGATATTCCTAGAAAAAGCAAAAATAACGCAACGTATCACATGTGCGCACTAAAAGTGTGCTAAAATTCTAGTAATTTACGTTTTGCACTACCTTCTTACCGCAAGAATGTTGGAAGTAGCTTCTTATAGAGAAGGTAAACTCAAACTCAAAGCATTTATTTCAAATAAACCCATTACAGGCACTTTTGAATTGTCAAGGGGTCGGTCAGTCAGAAATATGAAGCTAGTTGCCCATTCCAAAGCGAAGTAGGTACCTATGGAGAAGAACGGGCAAGAAACTCCATGGACACTCTTTTAAATAATATGGTTACAGAAAATTTGTTACATCAGTCTTGTTGAAATTAGTGAGAACGATGTAGAAAGACCCGTAATAAAAAACATAAAAATCTGAAAAGAAAAATTAAAAAAGCCGTGGCAGCCAAGAGATGACCAGTCCCCACTGACGGCGCCCGTTCACGAACATGACGTATGGATCAGCACCATTCAGCTCAACCATTTTGAAGGGAACTTAATGATCCAACACACACGCCACCACCAGCGAGACATTTGAGTGAGCGTGACATACTCTCAGCCGCCAGGGCACATTCAAGTCAATGACAGACGTGCCCAGTATAGGGTAGCTTTATAGTAGGTACTACATAGTGCTCACACGTGTGCTTTGCAATTATACAATACTAAAAGATTGAATTTATACAGTGCAAAGATAGTTTTTACAATCTTCAGCAGCTCCAACAATATTTCCGAATGCTAATCAATTGTTTAGGCGCCCTTGTGGAGCAGAACCAGCGTTGAGCCAAGCATTTTTGTCAGAGATGTAATCCTCCAACTTATAATATGCTTGGCTGCATAGTGTGCGTTTGATACAGGTTTTGAATTTCGTTTCATTCAGTTGGAGTATGTGGGGAGGTATTTTATTATAACATTTTAAACAGTACCCCATGAAGGATGAATCTACTTTAGCCAGCCTGAAACCCGGTTGAACCAATTGGTCCCTATTTCTAGTCCCATAGTTGTGTCTTTCACCTCTTTTACTGAAAATATTTAAGTTTTTCCTTACGTACATGATGTTTTCATATATATATTGACAAGGTACGGTCATGATGTTAATATCTTTAAACAGTTCCCTTAAAGAATCGCGCCTGCGGAGGCCATATATTGCTCTAATGGCTCTTTTTTGCAGAATTAAAATTGACTCGATGTCTGCAGCGCGTCCCCATAATAAGATACCGTAAGACATGATACTATGAAAGTAACTGAAATAGACCAGCCTCGCGGTATCTACATTAGTAAACTGACGGATTTTTCTTACAGCATATGCTGCTGAACTTAGCCGTCCTGCAAGAGATGTTAAATGGGGACCCCATTGCAGCCTCGAGTCGAGCGTGATCCCCAAGAAAACCGTTTTATCAACGAATTCTAGTTTCTCTTGATTCAATACTATGTCACAATCAGTACTTTTAACATTCGGCAAAGCAAACCTTATGCATTTTGTTTTTTTCCCATTTAATACTAAATTATTAGCAGTAAACCAATTTTGTACCTGCAGCAGTGCGTTATTTACGTCGTCAAGATTTGATGAACGTCTACTTATCTTAAAAATTAAAGAAGTATCATCAGCAAATAACACCATTTGTGGTTGTTTTTTTAATAAATGGGGTAGATCATTAATATATACTAAAAAGAGGAAAGGACCTAATATCGAGCCTTGTGTAAAATGTTTCCAGGTGTGCTGCTAGGATTTACATGGGACATTTTACCTACCGTAGATAAGTATTAGGTACAAAATTGAGATTTAAAACCACAGTTGGGTTATGCGTAACACAAATCATGATCAATTGTCAGTTTGATCGCAATTCATTGCGATGTTTAGCGGACGATTATTGAGCAGACGATTTTCTCAAAACTATTACGCAAATACGCATTTCCTTCAAAAGCCTCAGATTGTGATTGAAAGAGTGTAACGCAATTATGGTGCTGATGCCTGAAATTCAGAAAGCCATTTAATGTCTGATTACAAATCACATCTCTTAATTATCCAGTAATTTCATTAGTTGTTGTTATTTAGCCACCCATTCAAAACAACTTTACTTAAGATTTACAGCAGAAGGGCAATACGTACATACTCTCGTTCTCAAAAAACGTTATAATTACCCGTCTAATTATAGTACTCTTTGGTTATAATTCAAGTCGCAATTAATGACAGTGACTCAGCGACAATCAATGTCAAAAACTTGTCAATAATTAGAAGTTTTTTGACAGATTGACACTAGCATAAGAAGCAGGGGCAATGGGGAAGGTCGGGCAAAGCTAATTGTAGATGGCGTGACCATAGCTAGGTCCCTAAGGTCTTCAATAAATTTGACATTTCGTTCATTCATTCCGTTTTGTGTTCATTCATGAGTTTGATTTTATTTCACTATTTCGTTATTTTCGGTGATTTCAGCAATATAAATCAAGTACTTGACATGGAAAGTGTCAGAATTTTAAACCTTGAATACTTCCTCGTAATCACTTTCTTTCAAAATGTTTCCAACTCAAACTCGCACTCAAAAAAATCTCTATGAATAGCTTTAAACCACAATCTTCTAATTTTAGGTTCTTCGGGAAATGGTGCACTCCAATTTCAGAGTATCTATGAACACAATAACGCGTCAATTTTCGCTAAAATAAAATAAAACCACTTCACGCCTTGTATTATTAGCTTATGTTGGGAACTAGCTACGACAGCGCCATTTTGACAGTTGCCTTCCCCATTCCTTTATTTTTAAGACGTTCGGATTCTAATCTCACTCTCAATCTGTCAATTTTTTTTAAATTTACCTACATTTTTCACAAGTTTTTGACATTTGTTTGTAGCTGCGGTGAGACAGTAAGACTGCGACTTTTTGAACCGACGGTTTGTACGTTTTCATTACGAGAATTGGCCTTCAGATTTCAAATTCGGTCTCTAAATTGTCATGTAATTTGATGATCATTTGATATTCAGCTAACCAATCAAAACAGCCTGTAGTCCCAAGGGTGAGTGAAGGGTTACACAGAGGTGTACTACCTATAGTACACCCACATTTCACCAGTAATGTTTAAGTCCCATAATAGCAGCGCATTTGTGGAGTCACAGAATCCATCACTTCCGATAAGATGTACATAATGACTCTATACTTATTACTCAAACCTTGTAAACGACATAATTCAAGTTACTATTAACTTGTCATAAAGTAGCAGTTATAAGACAGTGCCCTATCGGTTATCATAATTATTAGTAGGGTTGGCGACATATATTTATTTTTATTCTTTTGCGACCTACACATTCCTTCTCTGTATGAGTAGAGGCCTTTTCCCAGCAGTGGGACAATCATAGACTGGAATTATTGTTAATTACTTTCAGCAAACTAAACGTTAAGTGGTGTAAAATCGTTTTTTTTTTTAAACACTAAACATCTTATAAAATCTCTATTTCAACTTAAAACGGTAGATTTGTATTATACATTTGTTACGTTTTATATCTATGTATCTTTGTATTTCTGTAAATGGAGTATTTAATTGCCTCGAAGCATCCAGCTGTATTGATTTAAATAGGTGTCTATTGGCTCGCGCGATGGTTATAGGATAAGTAATGTTTTAATCAAATAAAATGGCTGAGTTTAGACTTCGACCGGAAAAGTATTTAAAAAAAAAACGAATACCTAGGTAAGAACTTGTGGGGGTATTCAAAATAAAGGGCTTGAGGAGAAGAAATATTGAAAAAAAAAACACGAGAAGGTACTACAAAACCTGAGATTTACCTGAGGTTCACTCTGAGATTTAACTAAAATAACTGCCACGAACTGCATCAGACTAATGGAAAAGTGAGCTATATGCGTATTGTCCAGAAGTATTTTTTGTTGGAGTCAAGTTTTACTATTTTTAATTTTTAACAAACACTTTGGATGGCTGGACACTTGGACATGCTGTGAAAGCCCTAAACAGTAGTGGTTCGAAGTGTAAGGTGAGTGTGAACAGGGCCGGGGTCGCACGTCTCGTGTCACGGTCGGCAATCAAAGCACCTTATCGCACAAATACGTGTCGCTACATTTCATTGTTAACATAGCGGATGCCACTCAAAGAGGGTAAAATCCAGTTTTCATCAAATTTTCACGAAATTTTGATGAACTTAATATGTATTTAACAAGTTGGCCATGTGCCAACTTGACGTTGACGTCTAAACCCAGCCTTTTTAATTTTATTAAAATATAACTTATTCTATAACCATCGCGCGATCCAGACGAGCCAATAGACACCTCATGTATCTATTTAAATCACAAATAAACATAACAAATATATATACATTAATTATTTATTTTCGTAGCTGCTAGCTTCATTGATTCCCATGACATTGCAGCTAGGTGGTGTTATTTATATCATTCATTGTCATCGACAAGACTTTTTGCGAGTACCGAACCAGCGGATATCCGAGTTTGCTCCTACCGTTGGTGTTGTTATAATTCATGATGAAAAACCCCGAAAATTGAGTTTAGTATTTCACGCTAAACGATTTCTGAAATACAGAACTAATCCAAGGTTGAGGAGTTTGTGTAGGTAGCATTAGGTAGCTTAGTGAAATAAATGCTTTTATAAAAAAAAATACTGTTCATAAGATGCAGGTTATTGAGTCACTATTGAGAATGTAACTGTCTGCTAATCGTTGTGAAATGCGTTCACACTTAGTCACCGGCCTGATGATATCAGAATTTACGTATTTCACATTTGGAAACAGTTACTGTTGAGATATTGACCAATTGCTTGGTCGAAGACAACTACAATTAGTGTTACTTGTTCGCATTTTACATAATACATAAAAGTTGTATTATCGTTACCCACTTATCAGTTATTGGGTGATGAAATGAGAGGACGACATTGTAGCCACCGCGCGTGGAACCTGGATTGGCTTAGGCAAAGAGAGTCTCATGTTTTTGGGTGAATTCGGGCTGTGGATGACGATGAACGATACTGTTTCTTATATGCTATATTAAAGCTCCAGTGCTGACGAATACTTTTTTGACGAATTCCTTACATGAAAAAGCAATAGCTACTTACCAGCTACCAGCTGAAATCATATGATTCTTCAGTTATGCTACGATATTTCTAGATATTTTTAGACATTAGTCGGGACCTTCGAATATTGAATCGTCTTATACAAGTATACGTCTAGCTATTCATTAATGAAATTGTACACGTACGTACGCTACTTGTAATCTTGACCTTATTTGTCTGAACTTTTGCGCACCTATTTACACTGTATGTTTTAATGGAAAATATGTTTTCTTTTAATTATTATTGTAACGTTATATTTCGTTTTGAAATTTAGTAACGGTTTAATTAAAAACGGTTTTGCCAATAAATGCGATTATATGTTATCTTTTTTTTTATGGGAAATTATCAATTGACTTCTTACTGGGTGGAGCGGGAGGGAGGTGGCACTTTTCCTGACTAAAACCCACCCATGTTCCTTCAATTGCCTATGCCAAGGTCACTGTATCTCTTTCGAACAACCCGCGACCCTGGCAGGTATCAGCCCTAATGAACCTGTGTCAGGCGGAAGGTGAGGACGCCATAGCGCCTCTCCAACCACTCCTTAAAGAGGACTTATCGCCGCTATTGCGGCGTGTCCAGCACTGGGTTGCGACAATCGCACCCTCCATGTCGCCATGAGATCCCGCAGGAGCTCTGTCCGCTATGCCGTGAGTGCAGCAGAGTGCAGCAGCGGAGTTACACCCCGGCGTTTTGCCTCCTCGTGCCACTCCCATACGTGCCCGAGGGCTTTTGCCTCCAGATCCCATGGCGGCAATCCAGCAAGGAGGTTCGTCGCCTTGCAGGAGACCGTGCGGTATCTCCGGACCAACCGGATGTCTTTGGGATACGTTCAACCGGCTGGCTGGTCGGCGCCTCAAAGAACGCGCCCATACCAGTGCCCCGTTAAGGGTCAAGGACCGCACGACCCCCGCGTAGAGCCTCCAGCAGGAGGCGTTTGGACCCCCTATATTGGGCAGGAGCCGCTTCATGGCAGCCCCGGTCCGCTTCAGTCTGGGAGCCAAACGTCAAAAAATTTCCACGAAGTTCCATCGGCTTTCGAGGACGAGTCCCAGATACTTCATCGTCGACTAGACGCCGATGTGAACCCCTCTTGCCATTATTTGGGAACCCGACTGTGGCGCGTTCCGAGGACCATGAAAACACATGGCCTCGGACTTGTGCAGGGCCACGTCTAGTTCCAATTGCCGGATCCTCGCCGCCGCCTAGTGCGACCTTCCCTGCGCCAGGACCAGCGTGTAGGTGTACCCACTACGCCACTAGGGAGGTCGGCGCGCAGCACCCAGTCGTTACCAATAACCCACAGAAGCGGTCCCAGGACCGATCCCTGTGGGACACCGCACGACAACTCTCGCCGGTTCCACTCTCATGTAATCTTAAGATGTTGTTTATTTAATTTAAGTTACATGTATGAAGAAATTTTAATTTGTACTACGCGACATGGAAATCTGCATAAAAATATCGACATATTTATGAGTAAAATAATTGGAATGTTATGAAATCTCATGTTAATACAATTGTACCATGCATTAATATTAAGAAAGCAACATGTATTCATATTGCTTACATATATACTGTTAGTACAAAAGTCAAAACCGTTTACGAAGACATCGTTTAGAACAACATACCGGTTATACTGACCAAAATCAAAGGTCCCGGCTGAATTCTATTAGACCGCCTTATAAAAACACAGCTTTTTACGACATCGCTTATTACAGCATATCTCTTTAAGCGACTACATTTAACTTTAACTGATATTTTCGGAGAATTATATCTGTTAGAACGACCAGCCGTATTGTAAACATTTGAATGGCACACTAAAGTCATAGTCAAGATCGCAAAAGTAAACAATAACGACTCGAGTTTAGGGTCTATTGTATTTCTCAAAAAAAAAATAGGTACACGTGTATGCAGTATAATCGAAGCCCAAAGCCCGCTTTCTCATTTCTCTTTAGTCAGTTTGTTACTTATCCGAAAACAAGACGCACCAAAACATATTGTTGAGTTATTCGTGAAACTTTGAACATGTCGCAAAGAAAAAGAAAACAAATTACTATAGAAGAAAAATCGCGTATTATATCAAAGCTTGAGAGTGGAATTCCAAACAAAGACTTGGCCGCGAAATATGGTGTATCACACTCGACAATTTCAACCATTTGGAAAGAGAGAGAAAAAATTCAAACACTTTTTGAGAACAATTTATTGAAAATGGAACGAGCAAGAACAATGAAGCATACGAAGATTGAGGAAGCTTTGCTAAAGTGGTTTAAATATCAAAGTACAAATTGTGTGCAAATAAATGGACCAATTCTTTAACAAAAAGCAAACGATTTTGCTCAGCGTTTTGGTGAAGATTTCGTTTGCTCATCCAGTTGGATTCAACGTTTCCGGGCTAGGCACGGTATTGTCGGCGGCAAAATGAGTGGTGAAGCTGCCAGTGTTAATAGTGGTGTAGTAAAAGAATGGATGTCGTAAAAGTGGCCTGCGTTATACGAAGACTACGGAGCAGATGACATTTTTAACGCTGACGAAACCGGACTTTTTTTATAATATGACACCACAAAGGACTTTAAAGTTCAAAGGAGAGAATTGTTCTGGCGGAAAATTATCTAAGACGAGACTGACGATCATGGTTGCAGCAAATATGACAGGATCCTGTAAAAGGAAGCTTTTAGTTATAGGAAAATCTAATAAACCAAGATGTTTTAAAAACATACGCTCACTGCCGGTCACGTATGAAAACAATATGAAATCATGGATGAAATCGGATTTTTTTAAAAGATGGTTGCGAAACTGGGACGCTGAATTAAAAGCACACAATAAGAAAATTCTACTTTTAGTTGATAACTGTCCTGCTCATCCGGCTGTTACTAATTTGAAGTGCATTAAACTTGTGTTTTTACCACCAAATGTTACATCTGTACTGCAACCAATGGACCAAGATGTAATAAAAAATTTAGTTTAAAATCTCATTATAGAAGAGTGCAAGTGTTAAAGTTAATTCAAAACCTTGACAGTAACGACCAGAAAAGCTTTACGGTTCTTGATGTCATCATGTTGATATCAGAAACATGGAAAAAAGTTTTACCAAAAACTATTGCGAACTGCTTTAGACATGCAGGTTTCAAACACCTCATGACAATATCCTCAGATGATGTGACTGATGATGATGAAGATGACAATATTTCTGTGGCTCAATTAAGCCAAAATTTAAGACCTACTTTATCTACTACTGAAGCAGAGGAGTATATTGATGTGGATATTGCAATTAGTGCACCAGCTGCGGAAGAAGATATTGTTCAAGAAGTTCAAGAGGAAAATGACGAACAGGGAGAGACTGAAGAACAATTTACAGTGCCAACTTTGAATTATGGTCTCAATGCTGTCAATGTATTACGAAAAATTGATCTTTTTAATGAACAGTTTCACATGCAGGGACATTATGACAATACTTTAATTAAAACTCAGCGTGTGAAATACAAAGTGCGTACGTACTACAGAAGTGTTTCAAACAAACTAAAATAACAGATTTTGTTAATGTAGAAAAATTGTAATTATATGTGCGTAATGTCTTTTTATTATAATTTTCATGTGCAATAAATAAAATGTAGTTTAATTTTATTGATGAGTATATTAATCACACATTAAATAATAAGTATTAGGTACTTAATAACAACGTCATCGGCTGTTACGACTATCGGTTTTTACGACTAAATATGAGTAGTCCTTTCGATGTCGTTAAAACAGATTTTGACTGTATCGACATCTCTATGAGTAAAATAACTGGAATGTAATGAAATCTCATATAGATAAACATTATTAAATAAAATGTACCCATGCATTCATTCATATTAAGAAAGCAAAATTTTATTATATTGCTTACAGACTGAGTATTAAAGAAAACCACAAGTCTCATTTAGTTAAATGTAGATAAGTACACTGTAACGTAATAGTGGTTCCTAACTACATGAAAGATGCAAATAGACTTGGTACAGATAGTTTAATAGATGACATAGAAAATACAGGTGGGACTATAAAAACACGGTTTATACGACACTGAATTTCATATGGAAGGCTGGATGAACAGCTGGAAGGTTCGCCGGGAGGAGGAGGATGAACGATCTTCGTATATCGACTTCGTGGGCGTATCTGCTCTGTGAAGGGAAGAAGAGGAGATGGAGAAAGAGGGTCTTCAGGTGTCGAAGGGACACTTTAGAGTGCCAGTACCCCTCGACAAAGCTCGAAGTAGACTCTCCAGGCAGATACTCAGCAGAGTGCAGACGTAGAATTGATGGATGAACAGATGGTTTGTTGGACGCCGAATCTCTTTCAGATGCTTCAGCCTTTTCTTTTATAGGCAAAATATTCCTTTTCCAGAATTTAGCGAAAACGATTTTTGAAGTTTTCAAAATAGTTTTTCTTCATTATGACATCTCATCTGCCAGTCATAAAACCAGCCTGTATGTTCGGCCAAGATGTACTAAAACCTCCACGATCGAGTCTGAGCGTGTCCTTATTAATTATTTTAGATGTCGAAATTCAGTTAACAATTGTAATTATATAAAAATACAATACACACATCAACAGAATCTAGGGATACCTTAATCCTTAATTATTTACGAATCTATAGTTTAAAATCTGTTTATTTTCTATTAAAAGTTTATAAACAGATTGAAACCTCATTTATTATATTCTCTAAATTTAAAAATGGAAATAAAAAAACAAAAGTGACAACAAATTACGGCGGCAAAATTGTTAGTAATTCGTTACGCTAAGAAAAGTTTAAATTGTTTTATTAATATTAATTTATGAAAAGGGATTAGACTGATTTTCTTTTTTAATTTAACGTGTCGTGTGAGCTATAAAAGTCATGTCACGTCGTCATTTGAGTCGAGATGAAATGTTACGAGCCATGGGCATGTTAGAAAATGGTGCTATTCAACGCATCGGTAACTGTACACTGGTAGATATCGTGTTACTACGCAGAGACTGGATCGATATCTCCAAATGACCGCCAGAAGACAACCCAATATCACAGCGATGCAACTAGTACAAAGGCTCCAGGAGGACCATCAGCTGCTGGTAAGCGACCAAACCGTTCAAAGGAGGTTGCATGAAGTTGGTCTTCATGCTCGAAGACCGCTCCGTGTTCCAGCATTGCGACGTGGCAATCGCGGTCGGTGGCCTTCGTGGGCTCGGGAGCATTTACCATGGAGTGACGAACAATGGTCTTTGGTGCTGTTCACCGATGAGTCCCGGTTTGGGTTTCATACGGATTCACGAAGAACACACGTTTGGAGATCTCCGGGGAGAGTTAGCCGTCTACGGTACCCTCAGGAGGTCCACTCATACCAAGGCGGGACAATCATGGTGTGGGCAGGAATTCGTTTTGGCGGACGAACCCAGCTCGTTTGGATCCAAGGCAACATGACTGCACAAAAATACCATGAGGAGGTAGTAGAGCCTGTTATTGTCCCACACAGAATCCAAATGGGCCAGGAATTTCTACTCATGCACGATAATGCTCCTTCCCATACGGCGCGTCTCGTGTCGGCCGCTCTCCGAGACCACAATATTCAAGTTTTGGATTGGCCTGCACAGTCGCCCGACTTAAATCCTATCGAGCATGCCTGGGACATGTTACAACGAATGAGAGATTTCCCGCCAAATTTGACGACGGAACAACAACTTTACGAACACTTGCAAAGAAAATGGGACCTCATAACGCAGCAAGACATTGACAATTTAATTTTGAGTATGAACAATCGATGTCGATGTGTAATTAATGTAAGAGGTGTCAACACTGATTATTAATAATTAGATTTTATAAGAGTTTTTCAATTTTAATAAAAATTAATAGTTCTAAAAGAAAAAAAGAAGTTTTTTTATCATACTAATTTTCTACGGCGATTTTAAAAATATGTATTTTTATTTAAAACAAAAGAATCACGAAATAGTTTTTTTATTATTAAAGACCTTAAAATAACCTATCATTCTTCCATTTACTAAATCAGAAAATTCTTCATAGATTAATAGATATTTGATTAAATATAAAACGTCCCTAGATTTTGTTGATGTGTGTATTTCAGCTATACCTATTGATAAAAATAATTCAAGTTATATACGATTACGATTCCTAAAATGCTAGCAAATAAAAGAATATGATACGGGACATGAATGGATGAATGATGACTAATGGTGTAAGTATAGCATACACTATAACACCAACATCTACATTAGAGAGCTTGCTCTCCGCATGCATGTAATGTGTACTTACCCCAAATATAGTGTTTAAAATTATGTTGGATTTTAAAATAATTACAAATTACAGCTGTTTATGTCTGTTGACGAACTATAAGTTTTCTTTACGTAGTTTCCTTGCGTAGGTAGACAGAATTCCGCAAACAACGACTTTGTTTGCAGAATTCAGTCTACCTGATTCATACAGTTTGAATCATAATACCTCCACATAATACGGTTGGAAATAAAAATCGTAACGATTCAGAGAAGATTGCAACAAAAATAAAGAAATCTAAAGTCGTGGGCGTGTCGGTATGCCAATGTTTTGTTCTAATTTGTCGCGTAATTTATCAACGATCGCCGCGTTCGCATCAGTTTGCAATGACATTGAACGCGTTGCTTAATTTGTTTTACGTGCAACGAATACATTATCTGGCTGGGTAAGGTACATGGCACACTGCACGCTAATCTTAGCAGTAGGAACTTCTTTATCGAACAGCTTCGTGATGTCCCCGTTAAAAAAACAACACGGTTTTTATCAGAGATCAATTGGGTAGCGGCAGGTACCCACTGGTCGCCTGTCCAGCGCGGCCAGTTGCGGAAGAATGGTACGTTCCCGCGACCCCCGGCGTTGATGTGAGATGGGACACCGGGGTGGTTTTTATTCACCCCGGTGTTCCATGTCAGTAAGAGTCTGACAAACCCAACAAAGCCTTGGGGCGGGCGGATGACATCCATGAGGATCTACCACTTGAAAAAAAAAGGTACTGGGTCGCCTTAAATTTGTGGAACTTATTCATTTAAAATTATTTTTTAGCCTATGTTGTCCCACTGCAGATCAAAGGCCTCCCTTTATCCTTTCCACTCTTCTCTGTCTTGAGCTAGTGTGGACCAATCCTGTCTGTAGGTGTCAAGCTTGTCCCGCCACCTTCTCCTGGGTCTGCCTCGATGTCGCCGAATGTTTTCGGGGACCCATATGGTGGTAGATTTGGCCCATGACTCGTTCGACAAGTGGCAAACGTCTCCGAAGCCCAGTCTCACTTAAGCTTGGTTGTTTTTTAAGTGACGTCGGCGATTTGTGTTTTGGAGCGCAGCACTGTGTTCCTAACACTATCCGTTAATCTGACTTAGAGAATGCTGCGCTCCATTTATTTATTTATACCTATCGAACCCAAAGAGGTACAAAGGCGGACTTGATGCCTTAGGCATTCTCTACCAGTCAACCAAGGGTGGTGATGAGATAAGATGGCACCTGTCGTCTTATCTCTTATTATCACTCGCGTTGGTTGAAGGGAATAATGATGAAAAAAACTTTAAAAACATATAAATTGTGATGTGTGATGTAAAATAGACATAACAAGGTAATGAACTTATAATACACATACATACATATTAAAATAATATATACTTACAATATATATATATAGGTATATATACATATATACGAATTTAAGGGTGAAAGGTGTTGAGACGACTCCACGCTATTTATTGTGAAAATAACTCTGCAATTTGCGCTTAAATGCATACCGACTGGTGGCCGTCCTGATATCTAGAGGAAGCGCTTTACAAAGAAGAATGGACTGAATATGAAAGGACGAACATGAACAAAGTCAGAAGTATGATCAGGACAGAGCAGAAGAAGATTGTTGGAAGAACGTAGTTTCTTAGCGTGAGATGAACATAAATATTGGAAGCGAGACACGAGATAAGAAGGAGGAGTGGGAGAGTCTCAACTCTCCCACTCCTTCTTCTTATCTCGGAGAAGTGTAGTCAAAGCGCGCAAACTTCTTTGGCGAATGGACATCCATTTGAGCTCAGACCTATAGCCCAACACATGATCATATTTTCTGAGGCTGAATATGAACCGGATACAATTGTTGAGCAATTTGTCGAGCTTATCCAAAAAAAACCGCATTCAAGTCAAAGTAGCACACGTCACTCGATGATCGGGAAAATCGAAGTCTGCTCAAGCATGGTTTTCGTCTTACCGGGCAAAAAGACGATACAGGGATCGCAGAGTACCGTTGACCCTTTGTCTAACACTAGAGACCTGGCGTTGCCAGCTTAGTGTCGAGTCAAGATGCAAACCGAGATCTTTCACAGTAGGGGTAATGGGAATGGCGATACCATTGACAATAAGAGGCTGACAAACCCCAAGATTGAACCTCTGCTGAACTGTCAAAGACCAGGTTTGAGCGCCGTACGTGAGGATAGTGAGTATACACATGGCCATTAATTTGCGTTAATGGCAAATTGGTAGGTCTCCTTTCACAAGGTTTGTCATTGACCAATAGCTTGTCTTGCCTAAAATGAGACTATTTGGCCGAGGTAGATGTATTCTGTAACATATGCAACTTCCACACCCGCTACATACAGTTTGGGTTGGTCATGAGTTTAGTCTTTGACATGTTCATTTGAAGTCCAATCTCGAGGCTTGTCTTATTTAAATCACTTAGCATTTTGGCTTAAGTCAGTTGCCGAAGATGAAAATAGCACGATATCGTCGGCGAAACGCAGGTTGGTCACGCCGATGACTACAACTTTATCTGCCCAGGTGTCTTTAAGGCTTTTAAAAACTTGATTGACATAGGCGATCCCTTTATTTTGATTCAAGAGTGCCTTAAATAGGGAATCATGGTGAATGCTGTCAAACGCCTCGGCGTAGTCGACGAATGCTAGATTCAGAGGGATTTTGAATTCAGTGCACTTCTCTTTTATTTGGTTGAGGGATTGTAGGTGGTCAGTAGTGGAGAGATCTCATCGTAATCCTGCTTGTTCAGACAACTGCTGGGAGTCAAGTTGACTTGATATACGGTTTTCGATTACTTTTATGAATGTTTTATACAAATGAGATAACAAACTGATGGGGCAATAGTTGCCAATTTCAGATTTAGCACCATTTTTGTGTAGCACTATTATTGTGGTATGGCAAAATTGAGAAGGAAATGAACCAGTTTGTAGTATTGAGTTGATTAGAATTGTGATGTGCGGAATTTATACGGGTTCTCCGATTTTAAGAGCTTCCGTGGAAATACTATTTTCTCCAGGTTTTCCACAATATTTAAGGCTGCGGCGCAATAGACTTCAAAACCTGAATCTGGGGTGAAATCTGATGTAATTGTTGTAAGAGGGAAAGGTCATTTTGTGATTAGTATGGACGCTAAATAATAAAGTGAAAATACTTTACTCGTAAAATCGTAACTAAGTTCTGGGCCGAAACGATTATAGCTAGATTTACGCGGCGCGATTTAATTGCCTTAATTGCGTAAATTGAAGCAACCTTCCTGGAAACACAGTGTTTAGTCGATGCAAGTCATTTGTTGCTTCAATAAATTATGCCACACGCAAGAAACTTAGAGATACGTAGAGAAAAAAATAAGGCAGATATTTGCATTTATTGATCATATAAACAGAGCACAGTGTAGCACTGTAGCTTCAGTGTCAAGCGAGCTTTATATTAAAGATGTACTTAGTTACCTACTGTGTGTTTATGTGTGTTTACATTTGGTGTTCCTTTGACAATGAACTGACATTAAGTGGGGGCACTGCAGAGGGCATAGTGATACTATGGTAGGTAGGATAAGTCCCAAGTCGCAGTAAAAGAGAGTATATTGCAGATTTGCAGCTAGTTGGCCACGAATCTAGACTCTGGGCTGCTACTGAGAATTTCGTAAGGGTAGTACCTGGATGAGGCTGGCACAAGAGCGTGTGGATTGGCACAAGCAAAGAAAGGCCTATGGCCAGAAGTGAAACAAAATAAAGCATTGGCCGACCTGCGGATCGAACCCAGGACCCGTTATAATATTCATAATAGTTTATTTGCTTAGAAAGTAGGTACAAAAATAAGGTGTTTACAAACTTTGTGATTCCTTTACACTCTACCTTAAATTAGGCATTAGTAAATAAACTCGTCAGTCAAATTAAAATTTACAAATAATAATAATTAGCCAACCAACGCAGTAAACACATGCAACCACTAGATGACCAGACCGATGAGGTAGTCAGAGAATCGAGATTACGCAGTGATAGTTGGAGAATAACACTACTGTACTTACTTCTGTACTCATATGCTAATGTATACGTGTGTCGGGTGCTCTGTAGCAATAAGTCGATCATGTCATGTGGTTTCTCAACGTCTTATGTAAATGTAAATAAAAGGCAGAATGTTTTAAAATTTGTGTTAATACTAAGTACAAACTTCACAGTCGTTGGCCGACTGAACTGTGTTGTAGTGAAAATGATGTAAATATAAGCTGTTTAGTTGTTTTACAATTGGGTATTTTATTTGCTGTTATAGCAAGATTTCTCTTTGTCTTTTTCCAAAGACAAATTGGGTGATCGGAATCGTCACTTCGACATAAAAAGAAGGTTAAAGACAACTTTCCTGTAGGTATCTAATTCGTAGGAAAGGCGTAGGACTCAACTTATAAACAGATCTATTCTAAATTCAGTCATCATCATTATTTCAGGTGTAAGACTTTCATTGCTGAACATAGCAGCAGATACCGACTACCTGCAATATTGGCTCTCCTTCTCCCTTTAATCCAACCAAGACCACTCATTGTGTTTCCCCGTTTTAAACATTTCTACATTTATATCTGTAACTTCTATGGTGAACGTAATCAAGAGTATATATATAGACTATATATTTATCAATTTATAGGCCTCGCACATCCATCAATCGGTCGAGAAAAACACGAAAAAACCAGTAGGTATACAAATCTATTCCACAGAGTTAAAAATTTCTAAAAGTCGAAAATTAAAAGCCAACCAGTAAATTGCCCCACCCTTCAATTACCTACTGAGAAAGCGAAACAGCGCAAGAAACTGTACAGCAACGCATTTCTTATTATCATTCTACAAAACCTAATGACAAAACCAGTTAATATCAATATCTCCCAAATATTTCGTACGTAATCGAGAACAGCCTAAGATGCTAATATGCAAACGAGACATTCATTGTTCTTACTGCCGCGGTACCGTTATGGCTGACATAGCCTTAGATCCGCTTGTGGCACATGCTTGTGGTTGGGTTCCTATTATAGAAAGGCGAATTATGAGAACTAGTCAGCTCTGACGTCATAACATATGTATCTGAGACCCGGAATCTTGTCAGTCGGGTCTGCCAATGAACTCAGTAGTGAAGATTGACGGATTTTTGTGGTTTTATTCAAAAAAAATATTTGGGTACCTTACTGTTTTTTTCTTATTCCGTCAAATGATGGTTGTTTGTTGTAGGGATTGCTAGTGCAGCTATCAAGACTGTCTACCGGCGGGGGGGGGGGGGGTGTTCCTGATAACGTATAATTATTAATCATGTTTATGGGTTGGAATTATAATTTTATAAAAAGTGAGTCATTTCAGATTCGGTAGAAAACCCAAATAGAGCCTACAGCAAAATTTAAATCTAGCTAGTTCTGTTATTTTATAAATTGTTATAACTTATAACATAGATCACAAAAAGTCATGATTGCTATTGTCCTTTCCGATCAAAATGCAAATATTTGCGAAATCCATATAACTGGTCTGTTTCCATCTAGTCTACATATACATAGAATATGTAGACAAATAGAACTAGTCCTCACTCAAGGCTGATATTATGAGTTATAACCCTTTCTTGGAAAACAACTGAGCTGTTTTAAATACCAGCTATCTAGTTAATGTATGGCATCATAGTATTCACTAAATATTGTGTCTCCAATTTAATTACAGACTTGGATAAGGGCGGAAGACCACCCGTCGGTGGTTAAAAAACCAGTAGCAGTGGCCCACCTGATCATGAAGAAAGCGTCGCATTTGAACCTTCTGAAATACCTATCCCAAAGACAAAGCTGAAATTTGTCACGTGCCAGAAATCACACCGGCACCAGAACCTAGTGCTATTCTGTAATCATCTCACCGTGAAAACTTAGGTGAAGTGAGCTGTTAGTAACACTGATATTAGGGATTGACGCAGACGGGATGACACTGACAGCTCACTCCGCGCAAGTCTTCACGGTGATATTTTACAGAATCGACTTTTATTCTTCAAACCGGAACACAGCAGTGCAGGAATAGGTGGGTGGTAATCATTATTCCGTAGTGGTAGTACTTTCCTGAACGAGTCAATCTCACTAGCCTTTTCCAAATTTCATTGGTGTCGGTTTCTAGTCCAACCGCATGCAGAACCAGTGATTTATATGAAACGACTCTGCCCTCCTGACCTCCACAACCTAGCTACAGGGTAGCATGATACCCCTTTGGTAAGACTGTTTGTCAGACTTTTGGGCTAGGTCAAAGATCTACGAATGACAGCGGAGACCGGAGACCAACGGGTTAATTTTGTTTACCGAGGCACGGCGGGGTCTAGATATGTAATAATGGATGGTCACCCATCCACGTATCTTACCTTTGATCGACCCGTGCGGCGGTTATCATTTAGCCTCGAGTCCCACTTCACCAAACGAATACAACGGTACAAGATTTTGTACCTAGAGTGAACAAAAAAAAACAATGATGTTTCGGTAAGATTGTTACAAATTAACATGCATTCGGATGTAACTGCTGTTTCGGCCCTAAATTAACTTATTTTCTTCACGTTTCCCATTTATGGAAGCACACTCACCTTTTAGACATAATGGACCAAATTATCCGTCATACATTAACTTCGATTTTAAATGTGGCCGTGGACGACCGATCTTGGGCACAGGCTACTCTTCCCATTCTTATGGGAGGCCTCGGCGTCCGCTAAGTTTCTAGTATTAGTTTACCAGCATTCATGCAGTGCTAGCTCTGCTGCTTCCGTTGCGAAAAACCTCAAGCGGCAAAATTATAATAAACTTATCTTTAATTATATTTTCGAGCCGTTTGGGGTTGAAACTCCATGGAGTCCGAGTGCTCATGGTTTGTTCAACGATATCTTCAAACGCCTGGTTGACACATCCTGTGACCGTTTATCTTGGTCAGAGGCTAAGCATTGACATACAACGTGGCAATGCCGCCAGTCTCTTGGGTATATAACCAGTCGACAGCGATTCGGAGGAACTTTTCGACGACATAATTTAGTTTGTTAATAGTTGTAGTCAGGATGGGTTATTATATTTTAATAGTTTGTGAGTTAATTTAGTTTATTGTTGTGTAAAACATTAATTATTTTATTATACTTGAGTGAACTACTTTTACCACTAAACTATAGTGTGAAATAGGACATTGGAATATAATAATAATAGGAATAGAATTAGTTATGAGTTTCTGTGTTTCTCGACACATATATGTGTCACATTTCAGCTTGAAATGGTGCTTCTTGAATCCGTACTTACTTACCAATATGTGGTATTAATAAGGACATATTGTTCTAGAATTAACTCGCCTTAAACACTTACTTAATTATTTATTTGATTACCTAATACTCTAAACATTGTATTGCTTACAACCGGCAAGCAAATGGCCCTAACTCAGGTTTTTTTTTTCTTTCTCGCGAATATAAAATCACACTGCTCATAATTTTCATACTCGCAAACTTCGCATTCAACCAAAATCCATAACAGATTTTTCATAACAATTTAATCCGTGACATCAAAATCTTTGATTGTCAATCATTTGGAATTAATACAATAACAGCTCAACGCGTATACTTGTAACAGTTCAGGTTTTTAATAAAAAGGCTTTACTGCTAATCTGCCAATAATCGTACGTCACAATTTATATAACACTAAACTGTTGCAACTTCGAAAGCGCGTTCATTAACGCAAGGATGCATTGGCTGACGTCACCAGTCATGTGAGCTGGTATGGGTAGCTCGAAGGCGCCTACGTAGTCCAACGCGGATGTATTCGTACATTTTGTACCAAATTACTGTAAACCATGTTGCGGCATATTTTGCGTAAGACAACACAACATTCTTAACGAGTTTATTCACTGACCTCAAACTTTGTCCGGCTACGTTTATCGGATGAACTTGATCTGGGGCTGCCAAGTTATGGCGATCGTCTTTCAGTCCAGTTTGGCAGTAGGGCTGGCTCATACTTTCATATCATTGCAGTTATGCAGAAAATATTTAATTAACAGGAAGAGAGCGTCTTTATCCTACTTATGTGTCAGATATGAACTCAATAAATATATTTGTGATATCATTCGCTGTGATAAAATACAGCAAACAACAAACGTGTAGGTTTTAAAATATAAAAAAAACATTCGATTCAAATTAAACTCAAGAAATAACATTCATGAAGTTTTCCATGCAAATAGCTACACGTACAAAAACATTATTATAAGACTTATCAGTTTTGTTTTCTATGAAAACTGCACGGTTAATGCACATACACGTCAGATTTAATATGGTTATTAAAACAAGTCGAAGGAATTTCCACCGTTTTATTTTTCTCATATAAGTTTCAGAGTTGTAGAGTTTTCAGACGTTCGTCCGTGCACGTTTTTCGCCATCTTGGACTGCTGAAAGTAAGTAAAACAACCGAATGGGAAACGGAATCCATTGTTATTTATATATTTTAATAGAGAACTCGTCACCGTCCATAAAAAATGGCGCAAGTCACGTCACGTCACAAAAATCGTGACAATACACGTGACGAAGCTTTAAAAGGGTGCGGACGAACTTGTAGGTATTACACGTAATTACTCCAAAATCTTGTGGATCCTGTACACAAAAGTCATTGTTGGACACACTTTGACGTTCATTGATCCTTTTGTTCAATAAATACTTTTATAGTTTCATTGTTAACCGTCAGTGCATTAAGTGTGCTCAACTGGAGTTTTGTGCGCAGCAGTCAACTTCTAAACAAACAAAGAGTACAAATGGATGTTATTCAACGTTATAGTTTAATTAGTTACAGTAGTGATGTGGAAAAGACAAACATCGAAGGTAAATATGATTCTCTTCAAGTTTTAAATATGATCAGTGTGAATCATAAGTGATGATGAGTCAATAGAGACTTGTAAGGGAATGTTGTTTGGGCAACAACTTTAAATTATTTAAGGAGTTATCACTATTGTAATCTAAACATGGTATAGAACAAAGCCGCTGTTCGCTTCTTTCTGTGACAATGCGTTGTTCTTCTAAATTTCACAACGGCTTTTGATACGGCTTTCATTACTTAGAGAATTTATTCGAAATTATGTCAAATCAAATGAAATCAAAATATTTTATTTCAAATAAACCTACATGGGCACTTATGAAACGTCAGAATCTAGGTGCACGGTTCCAATGGGGAAGGCAATTGTCAAAATGGCGCTGTCGTAGCCAGTTCCCAACACAAGCTAAAAATAAAAGGCGTGATGTGGTTTTATTTTATTTTAGCGACAGTTGACTCGTTGTTGTTTTCCTAGATACTCCGAAATTGGAGTCCGAATTTCTCGTAAGCCCCTAAAATTAGAAGATTGCACTTTAAAGCTATTCGTACAGATTTTTTTGAGTTCGAATTTATGTCGTGAACATTTTGAAGAAAGTGATTACGAGGAAATATTCAAGGTTTAAAATTCTGACACTTTCCATGTCAAGTACTTGATTTAAAATACTGAAATCACCGAAAATAACGAAATAGTGAAATAAAATCAAACTCATGAATGAACATAAAATGAAATGAATGAACGAAATGTCAAAAATTTTGTAGGCCGTAGGGACATAGCTATGGTCACGCCATCTACAATTAGCTTTGCCCGACCTTCCCCATTAGAGCATATCCTATGGAGAAGAGCCGGCAAGAAACTCCATGGTAACTCTTTTTAAAAATATTAGTTTTTTACCATGTTTTCAAATAACAGTGATATAGGTATGGGAGGACAGTGTCGGCATGTCAACAAGTACCATATGTTTATCGAATAGACAATGGTTTATAAATTTACAATCTACAAAAATAAAAAACCAATTTAAACCAAATGATATGATTGCCATTTCAACTGTAACACAAATCTGAATTAACATGCTGTCCACAAAAGCCACTTATGAAGAGTTGAAATTAAAATTCTAGGTATAAAATGTCAATTAATGATAATATTATGTCAAAAAGTTTTGTACAAAATTTATATCTAATAATACAAATTAAACACCGTTATTTGGGAGCAGTCATTAGAAATTTACATAGTTATGCCGTTTATGAGGTACCAGGGAAGCCACATGTACAGAAGCAATTATTGCCAAACTTCCTTGCCTTCGACGTTGTCTTCAATCTTATAATATGCTTTGTATTTATATGTAATGTATTTAGTACATTAGGTGTATGTAGGTTTGTACCAACACTTTTACACGTCAATAATATTTTATAAGCTACATGAGATCGGTTATTATGAAACTTACATTAAATTATAGAAATCTATGTTTTGTCAAGTTGTAAAAACCGCACAAAGCAGGGACAGGTCGCTATGACTATATCCTACTAATATTATAAACCCGAAAGTTTGTGAGTATGGATGGATGTTTGTTACTATTTCACGCAGAAACTACTTAACGGATTCGGATGTTTTTTTTTTTATCCCGATTCTCCCACGGGATCATGATTTATGCGGGTGAAACCGCGGGGAGCAGCTAGTACTTCAATAATTTTATAAAGAGGTAAAATTTGAGTTTTTGTAAGAAAAATACAAAATATACGGGGTAATGTCAGGAAGTTCCGGTCGTATTTAAAAAAAAAAAAATATCCATTTGAGAACCCAAATCTCAAGAAGTGCTATAGGCTATAGGTAATAGGTAATGCGGGCTGGTGTCCGCAACTCCACGACAATGTGCGTATTTTGCTTACGGTGGGCAAATCGATCATTCGATCCACCCCAGCTCCTGGAGGAAGGCCAGCAACGCCTTGGTGTTACTGACAGCCTCGCGTAGGGTACCTGGGTTACCGAAGTACTTTGCCCTGTATGTGGCGACCACTAGGCAGTGTAGAAGCACATGAGCTACTGTTTCGTCCACCTCAATGCAGGCCCTGCACAGAGGACTGTCTGTGACTCCTATGACAAAGAGGTGTTTATTGAAAGACCCGTGGCCAGTTAAAGCTACCGTAACTATACGCAGCTGTTGTTTGGTTAGTCGGAGAACCTGTTTCGTGATGCGGCCTACAATAGCAGGGAGTGCTTCCCTAGCCTGCCTGCACTCACCTTGTTCCGACCATAGTTTGTGATGTTGATCCCTGGTGCGTTTCCTTACCAGAGTGCGTAAGTACCCGAAGGGGAGTGGCAAGATGGGTTCAGGTCCTCACTCGACCCCCTTCTGGCAAGTTCGTCGGCTGCATCGTTGCCCAGCGAACCGCTGTGTCCTTTGATCCATTGAATGGTTGTGTTATTGAGGCTACCCATCTGATTAAGGCGCAGGTGACATCGTATATTAGCCCAGATTAAACTGTGGGGCTGTTCAGCGCTTGCAAAACAGCCCTGCTGTCTGAAAGTATTAAGAAAGTACTAAGTCCGGATCGAGTGGTCCCTAACTTCCCTGGCCATGATGGCCGAAGCAGCCAGAGAAATACCCATGCATTCGGCTTGGAACACTGTGTTATAGGCCCCCAATGGTGTGGCTATGCGAATGTTGAGGTCCTCCGAGAAGACTCCAGCACCTGTGCCATTACCTGTTTTGGATCCGTCTGTGAAGATACGTAGCTCTGCAGGGCACAAACCCTCGCACCTACGATCCTCGTGAAGCTGGATCTTGTATTTTTTATCGAAGATAAATTGTTTGGGTACCCGATCATTAATAAAAAATCATTAGCAAAACGATAAAAAATCTGTTCGAACGTTAAGCGAAAACGAATCGGAAGCGCAGTGGCAGAAGCTAGTCACTTATAAATATGTAATATACCACATCAGCTAATCAACTGAACTGATTCACTCCGTTTAGACTCATTTTCGTTCGACTTAAGGCTAAAAGTTATTTGCATTGTTTGATAAACTATAGTTTAGTTAACAATGCAAATTACTTCAAAATGAAAGAAAACATCGTAAGGAAACCGGCATGTCCTAGAACCAAAAATTCGAAAACATGTGACATCTACCAACCAGCTCCGGGTCCGCGTGGTTGATTACAGCCCATTCCTTTTCGAAGAGAAGAGGCCTGTGCCCCATCAGTGGGAAGATTATAGGCTGATGCTGTACTATGATATTGTCACTCTTAGGTAATAGAGAGCTAATGTTCTTATGACTGTGAGTGCAACGGTAAATGACTAAAATGGTACATACCTAACCTAAGACATATAACTCGGCAAGCTAAAGCTTTAAAATTTTCAATTTTATTTGCTTAAATCGTTCAGCCTTACCAAAATCGCATCTAACGAGTACAGTCCGACAACTCATGCGCCGTATCAAATCGGTAACTGGTATATTTTCCAATTACTATTAATAATAAATTATGATATGTTACGCAACAGTGGAGTGAATTTCGTCACACAGAACTAATAAACAGGACAGATGATGAAAACAAAAGTGCTGGACAAGCGAGCGTAAAGGCTAGCGCAGATTGGGGCGAACCGCGCCACAACGCGACGCATTGCAAAAATCCACCTTCATCACTTTTGCACATCATCATCATCATCATTTCAGCCGAAAAACGTCCACTGCTGGCCATAGGCCGGGAGGCCAAGCATCGCCACTTTGAACGGTTCTGTGCTTCCCGCATAAAGTGGATTCCTGCAGCCTTCATAAGGTCATCGGTCCACCTTGTGGGAGGCCTTCCAACGCTACGACTTCCGGTTCGCGGTCGCCACTCCAGAACCTTTCGGCCCCATCGGCCATCTGTTCTGCGAGCAATGTGTCCTGTCCACTGCCACTTAAGTTTGGCAATTCTTCGGGCTATGTCGGTTACTTTGGTTCAAAAGTGCCTTGTTATGTGCCTATTTGAAATGATCTCTTCATTTCTGATTCAATCACGTAGGGAAACTCCAAGCATAGTCCTCTCCATTGCCCTTTGGGTGTCTTTTAGCTTTCTGATTGGTGGCTCATTGTGAGCGATATCTTCGGTATAGCGTCGGGTTAATCTAGCTCTTGGGTTGTTTACCAGGTTCGTAACGGGGTTACCTCTCGATCTCTCTCAACAGCTCCGGTTTACCGGATACGGTCGTGCCATCATCAGTCTTCAGTTTCACAAGCTGGCTCTGCCCAATAGACAGATCTCTAGCAAAGACCTTGGAGCCTTTGTTCCGCTCTATCGCGTCCTTAACACGGTCTGTATTAACTCGGCGAAGGTCGCTACTCAGAGATCCGTCTATTGAGCTGCCGGTACTTCAGTGCATCGTCTGAAGACTGCAGCTCATCTTATCATATCGAGAAACAGAGAGCCTCTTCTTTCTATTTGTACGACGGGTCTTGAAGATCTTAGACCCGACCGTATGGACAGTTTACACGAACCCATCGTTGAAAATCGTCCACGGAGCTCCCTAGGCACTGGAAACGATTTTGAAGTTCGAGCTGAAAGTTCTCGGGGTTCTAGGTTAGAGGGTTTGGTTTCCGCACTTAGTCCTTCATGTGGACCATTCTTCGTGAGCCGTGGCGGCTGTCGGTGGTTAATATTCCAACCAGCCCACCGCCCTCCAGAAGCCGATCAAAGCTTCTGGTCTATTGAGAACATCTGTGAAAGATCCGGGAGTCCCGAGGGTTTCTGTTCTTATCTGGGTAACGCCTGTGCACTCGAAGAGCACATGCGCAACGGTTTCGTCCGACTCCGTGCAAGCTCTGCACAGGGGACTGTCCGTAATGCCTATTGTGTGAAGGTGTTTGTTTAGCGAGTAGTGTCCGGTGATGGGGACCATCACAGGACACTGCTCGCTAAACAAACTTTTCTCGTTCTAGAGCATTGTGACATTCTAGTGTTAGACTCGAGGTAATATGTTCTTTCCCTAATGATTTGAGGACTGAGGCGCTGTCGGAGAGTATACTATATGGGTGTCCGTAACTCTTCTGGCTTCGATGGCATAAGTTCTCGGGGTTTTGGACTTGGATCGGTGCTAGGCGGCGCGTAGACTTCATCAGTTGAGACCTTTTCCAGCTTGATGTTTAAGTTCAATGTGCCTCTTACCATGCGGTGATCAATTCCAGTTTTCACCGCATTGATACACAGATACATCATGCGCACTTGCTTCTTCGTCGACATTATGAAGTCAATCTCATTTTTAGTTGCACCATTAGGGCTCTGCCAGGTCCACTTTCTGTGCTCACGCTTTCTGAAGAAGTTCATTTAAAAAAAATCCTTCCTTCTCCATAAAACTAGCCAGTTGGTGACCTCGCTGGTTCCGTCGACCAACTCCAAATTGCCCCACTCGCAGCTCACCATCGTGTCGTTTGCCCAGTTTTGCGTTGACAACGGTGAAGTGAGTTTTAGAAGCCATGCATGGCTCTGGAAATATCCTCATACATGGTTCCCACCTCATCGTCAAAGTGTGACGAAGTCGGGGCGTACACCTGCACGACTTTCAGCGAATCCCTTGCTGATATTCTGAGTAGGTGTAAGGTACGCCAGCCTGTACGACACACTCTCGATCTTCACCACGTTGCTCACAAGGGACTTATGGACGACGACATTTTTGTCCATTTTCTATGAATGAACCAATGCACTCTAAAGGCGTGCCACACCGCACTTTTTTGTATGAAAATGCATTGCATTACAATCCGTTGCGGCTGTAATTTGCCCTTGCCTTAACAAAGCGGTGTGTATCGACGATGACTAGTGCACTAGATCATTATGGCAAGCAGTGACAATCTTTCTTAACTTATAGTGTGGAGCCACCATAATACTCGATTTACAGTCGAAGAACGAATATTTGAAACTATTTTCAAACAACTTATCCTACATAAAAGACACAAGTCACCTTTTCAAACCGTCTTTTCATTAAAAATGTTAGCAATAAAGATTCAAAAAATAATAAGGTGCAAGTAAAAATAAACCTCAATTTGTGTGACATATTGTTTTTTTTTTACTGTCCCCAACATGATATATGTTTCAGCCGCTGCGCAGTGTTGAATAAGTTTCCCTGAAAAGAGCCATTCGTCACACTATTTGTACAGCTTGGTGGATGAACAAAAACTAATGAACGATATTTAAAAGAACGTGTATTGCAAGCAGCTCAGTTAATCTTCAAGTGTTGGTTAACTACATACATAGCGAATAGTTTACCACTAATAACACAATCTTGGCCATACAATGGCTTTCACAACGTTTATTATGACCGTGTCGATGATCGCCATCGCGAGTGGTAAGTTACTTTCCTTTTCCATGTTTTCATAGAAGTTACCGTTAAAGTGAGGTACTTAACTGAAGTATTTATAGTGGAAGGTAAGGTGCCGTTGAAATTTGTTATTTCAAAAAAATAACGATACAATATTGATCAAGCGATTTCGTTCTTTGCTAATCACTTTTTATTAATGAGTTTTGATTTATCTATGTACGTTTTTTTTCATTCATACTTTAAAGTTAATAAAGCCATTAATGTATCTATAGATGCTTCTTCATTTTGACGGTAACTAACTCAGGTAGTTCCAATTGTAATTTAAAAATGCTCAACTTTTCTTTATTTCAAGCTTTTTTTTTTTAAAAGAATTATTAAACTTGATATAATGAGACATTTCTAGAATATTACAATAGAATGTGATCAAGTTGACTTTAGGTTCTGCTTTATTGCTAGTGCACAGTTGTGTCAATACAGACAGCGGTCATAGATCTAGTGTTTATATTTTCAACAATGAAATGATGTTGATGCTTTTGCTTAAAAGTTTAAACGATGGTTCCTGTTGTGTATGTGTTTGTTGAGAACACCTACCTGCCCTTCTTGCGAAGCATGACTACTTTTATCTCTATTGTCTTTGTGTGTTCTGCGAAGACCAAGTGTCATTTTTTTCATAATTTTAGACATTGCGCCGTAGAAATCTGTCTACGTTCTGTCTTTTTTTCTTACCTAATAAAGGTGGTTTTGCTATGCCGGCTATATTTCGATCAACTTTTACGTGCAACAGCCGTTTTTCGATCTATAATTTTGGATCGGACGTACGATCGGTTTTTGTTTATCTTTTTGATTTTCGTTTACAACCAGAACCACCAATAATTGCACAGATAAATTGGACACACTATACGCGTGCTGCCCTGCTGTCAAATCAGTCAAACGTTTAAAAGTTTAATTTGAATATTTGCTCCTCCTTACCATATTATTGCTTTAACTACTTGTCATAAATTATAGTAACTGTTACTAATATTTATGATCGTTTCTGTCAGCTAGGTACCTACTAAACTGCTTAGAAGGTACCTAGCTGACAGAATCGATACCTTTGTCTAATAACCGCTACGCTAAATCCTTTCTAGAACATAAGGACAGCATTTATGTATAATCAAACGTTTGTTTTCGCCTAAACAGGGCTTAATTTTGGCCACTTCTTTTTAGCTGGCTTTCCAGGATGGCCTGCCAACGATAGTCCATTTACAGGGTGAGTAACGTGCAAGCATCGAAGGACTAAAAGACTAAACAACAAAAAAAAATACAAATATAGTCTTCAATGGTAATTTATTGGAATACTGTCATAATAAATGAGCCAGCTAATTTAACCGACATTGTTTCAGATTTCCTTCGCCCATGGTAAGATTTTAGAACGCTTTAAGGACACATACACACCACACAACACATTCATTAGTTTGATGAGCATAGTTCGTCTTTGTCGTTAACGGCCATCCAATTACGTCACACATTAAGGGATCAGCAAAGTGTGACATCGTGTGAGGGGGGGGGGGTCATAACCGACGAGTTATGGGTGTACTATAGGTACACCTCTGAGTAACTCTTCGGGTATTACAGGCGTAATGTTATGTATGTTAAACTCAAACGGTTTAATTTTAAAATTTGTGATAGCACTATAGGGGAGGAGTCGTCCCTGCCAGGGTAGCGGGTTGTTCGAAAGAGATACCGTGGCCCTGGCACAGGCAACTGAAGGAACACGGGTGGGTTTTAGTCAGCAAAATTCTGACACGGCATCCCGCTCCGCCCAGAGCGGGAGAAGTCATTTGAGGATTTCACACCCAAAAAAAGGGAGTTATTTATGGATGACCACTTATTTCCAGATGTCGTCATTGCGTTTTGGTCCTATGGCTCCTCCTCATGCTATGTTTGGAATGCCCACTTTCCCGCAAAACTTTCCGTTCTTTCAATTCCCTTTCTTCCATACCATGCCCGTTTTCCCGCCAATGCCATCACTTGCAGACATAGCCAGTGGGGCTCCGACAAATGGAGGCTTCACCGGCGTGATAATAAGCTCGAATTCTGAAACGAAGAGGCAAGAAGATGGAACACTTGTCAAAGAGGGCGGTTCTACAATTGTAACGAACACAGATGGAGTAATTAATATTAAGAAAAGTATGTATAATAATATAATTATGGGGTCTTGATGGATGAGGATTACCAGTTCATTATGTCTCTCCTTTTTTTACATCAAGAAAATTGCAAGGAGCTAAACATATCGACACTTTATTATGTATATCACGAGGATATGAATATTTAGAATAGTGAAAACACAATGTTTTATTAAAACTTCTTTAGGCGATTTGAGCAATTTTTGTTAGCGGAGTTCGCGTCACCGACATTATTTCTGTAGCTTTGAGTTTGACGTGTTATGCTTGACCAGCAGTGAAAGCATGATTTAGTATTGTTTTCACTTCTGTCTGCAGTAATACGCAGTAAATGGGGATTTTTGTTGTAATATTATTATAAAATTTGTCATGAACTTTCGGCAAAATTCAAGACAGTTGTATGATGTCGATGAAGAGATGATGAGAACATCGCATGTCATACATAATAAAAACGCAACAAGAAATAATTTAATAAAGTGTTTATGAAATTTTAAACTGCGCGGCGTGCATGCTACGCATAGCGCCGTCCTTTCCGATCCGCGGCGTAGCTCGCACTGTAACGCGTAGCGTCGTATGTGCTAACGTTGAAAAAATATTGAAAAGATTTCTTTGCTTTTGCGAGACAAATAAAAAAACAAACATACTTAACATTTCAAACAATTTTCAAATCAAATAAATAATCTTAAAATGTATTATTATTAAAATGTATTATTCCTAATTAAATAAATACATTTTGTGTGTAACCAGATGTCCGAGTCATTCTCCAGATTATTAGTATCACCCTGTGGCCACCCGCTACACGCCCGACCACACTAACCGAAACGCGTCTTGTGAGAGCGACTGCAGAAAAAAAATTTAAACGTTGTTTAGAGCATGCCGTGAGTCATCGCGACGCGATTCGCAGAGCGACGCACGACTGTGCTCACGCGAAGGACAAAAGTAAAGGCTCCCACAAACAGGCGCGACGATGCAGCGCGACACAAAAGCACCGCTCGTCCGCGGCACCTTTGTGTCGCGCTTTAGCGTTGCGCCAGTGTGAACGAGCCTTAATGCCCGAGCGTGACACTTGACGCAAATTGCGCCGCTAGTCGCAGGGCCTTAGAAATACCACTTTATGTAATTATAATTAATTTTCAGCTGGAAACAACCCACCTGAGATACTGACCAAGTACGTATTTCTGTAATGTAGTAACAATCTGCACAAATGTTTTTCAAGCAAACTCGTAGCTTTTAAGTTTCTACAATACTTAGTTAAATTCATGAAATGTGATGAAGTATGTTAAAACCAGGTGAAATGATGTCTACAGATTACTTTGATTTATTAAGGAAATCGTGTCAGGTCGGGGGACCCCCATTTAAAACGTAGTTTCTTGCGATTTTTCTTCATCTTGAAGCCGCCATTTTGGCATTACTTTTACTACTACAAAAAAAAAACAAAATTATTTTCTTTCCCTTGCAGCAAAATGGATGATAAGAGCTAATATTTTCATTTAAACCTACTGTTAACTAGAAGATCACGAAATATTCACTACATATTCCTTTGTTTTCAGTGCTTCACCGGTAAGCAGCGGAAAGCAACAGACGAAATAAAATTACATAGTTAATTAATACATATAACAAATATAAATTCTACATAATAATTACATAAACCTACACATACTAAAACATTTTAAATTATCAACTGCAGGAGAAAAACAGTACAGAATGAGGTAAAAACAAAAGCTACCAATAATTCTAAACATTCAACTAATCTATTTATTATTTTTATTATTTCTGACAGGGACGAACTATACTCTTTTCTTATTCTACTACTACACACTTTTCACTGTATTACTTCATCTCCTACTGCACAATACACACTTTCCACTTCAATTTCATTGTCTTCTAGTGATGCTAATATTATGTTCTCTTTTGTTACAGCTTGATTTCTACTACCCAAAGGTATAACCTTTATAACTTCGATTTACTTTTTGGTTGTGTTTCCGTAGCCAGGTGTATTTAGGACAGTATAAAACGTTTGGAGTTTTCATTTTCTTTGTTCTTTCATATTTTATTAGACAACTTTCAAATACAGCCAGGAACATACATGCCAGTAACTTGCACAAAGGAACTATCACAAATCTGAAGTCGTTGAGTATGCACTTCGGTAATATTCGTATTTTAAAATTAGCATGAACGTCGCACCACAGAGTAAACCCATCAGAGGCAATTCTGGTAAGTTTTATTCTGCCGCGGTTTGTAGAAGTGCACTATCGTTGCGCGTTTGTATGTAGTTTTCGCTCTGTTGGGTTATCTACTCCGGTTGTAGATCATTAATTATCTCATTCAATAGTTTTGAAAAGTTTTTTTGAATTGCATAGGGATGTTAATCTATAATTTTGTAATCATGGCAATACAAAATAGATAAGTATTTCCATGGTTGTAACAACTCTATATTAGATTGCATCGCGTGTTGGTATTTACGAAGATAGACGATGATTTCCGTGTTTGAAAACTTATTTTTGATAAGTTGTAAATGCATAACTCTGTGCAAGAAAGTGGCATGTTAATTCCTGGCTTAAAATTATTTTGTGTGAAATATACGATACAAATGGTACTGCGAAAACCCATAGGTATACTACTGGGCCGCAAAGAAAGTGGGTCGCTTACAAAAAATGCGATAACTTTTAAAATATTAAAGTAATCCTATAAAATAAAAATTGAATGACAGATTATTTCGTAAAAAATATAGGCAAGTAAAACCTTTTTTTTTCTAAATTATTTATAATACAATTAAAAACAAAAGACGATTATTTAAATTGGATAAATTTTGTATAAATTTGTTTTACTTTTTTTTCTGTTTAAAAATACATGGCATTCCTTGTGCAGAAATTTATTATTCTGATCTAATACAATTAAAAACATGCCACTATCCCCTGAAGAGTGTAGAAATCTGAAAATGCTTGAAGACGGAGCAGCCAGCGTTACACAGCGAGAACTGTTGGTGAACCATTTAAAGAGTGCTCGAGCATTTGAAGACACTGGGGCCAATATTCGCAGACCAGTAACATGCCAAAAACGGAGCACGACAGCGCGGAAGGAACGATATAGTGTGAATCATAATGATAAATCGATTTCAAACGGCTGTTGAAGTCAAAAATCACCTTCTACGTGCTGGAGGGAACAATCTGAGCACGTGTTCAGTAAGGCGGCGCGGCGTCTTGCTCAAGCAAACTTAAAGCCATTTAAACCTGCAAATGGTCAAAAACCAAAAAAAAAACTAGGATCCCTCGAAATTCGAGGATGACTTTCGCTAGAGAACATGAATGAAACTCTGGATGTCTGGTCAAGTCGTAATGTTTCCGGACGAGTCGAGGTTCATCAAAAACACGTACGATGGAAGGCAAAGAGTCTACAGAAGACCAGGAGAGAGCTATAACCAAGCTTGCATTAAAAAGAAAGTACCATACGACAAAGGCTCCATACACTGGAATTTCTTCCGAAAGCCGCACCGTGCTAGTGATTATAGAAAATGGCACATAAACTACAGAGTGATACGCATATGAATTCTTAAATGGGTATGTTGGCCCATTTTTTTGCAAACATGGACAACAACGCCATCGTTATGCAAGATAACGCTCGTCCCCATCTAGCTCGGATTGTGTTTGACTACCTTGAAGATGTCGCTATCACACGCCTGGAGTACGCAGCCGACATTTGAACCCCATCGAGCAAGCCTCGGACGACGTGTACGCTAGCGAATTTCCCCTCCAATCACGATTCGTGAACTGAAAGCAGCACTGATAGAGGAATGGGAATATTCCTCGGCACTGGCTCAGTGGCGGAAAGCAGGTCAAACCGTATAACAGCTGTATTAATAGCTCGTGGTGGCAAAACAAAATACAAAAATTTGTAAAAAAAATGCTTATTTGATTCCGTAGCACATTTTTCTAAATCTAATTTAAATTGTAATTTTCACTTACATACATAACATACACATGATCAGCCTATTATGTTCACACTGCTGCACTCTGTGAGAGGGAGTGGGCCATAATCCACCAAGGGGGCCCAGTGCGGGTTGGTGGATGTCACATGTCTTCGATTTTTTGGTTCTAAGACATGCCGGATTCCTCACGATGTTTTCCTTCACCGTTATGAGAGCAGTGGTGATGAAATAATTTACACAAAGTAAAGCGCCTGTCTGGGTTCGAACCTACGAACTAAAACTTGCAAGTCGCGGTCGTTACCACTCGGCGACCACTGCTCTTTTACTTAACTTACTTTTATTCAGAATAAACTAACTGAACAATACATTATGTTTAACTTTTACTACATTGATTTAAGCACTATAAAATTGTCTCTTCTATACTCGTAGGTACCTACACCTAGTTACAATATTTTGGAAGTTATTGAGGTTTTTGTTACCGACCCGCTTTCTTTGCGGCCCAGTGTATTTTGAGACCATTGTATTAGACACAATTATTTTAAAAACAAATGATTTTGCGCTATTGTTTGCCGTCATATAAGTTTTGGCTACGGTTTGTCAACTTTGTATAACAATTATTCATAATTTATCTTGCAGCGCCCTGCACTGACATTTTGTAAGTAATATAGTTATTACCCTATTGCCTGGATCCTAACCTAAAAAAGATTTTCTGTTATTCATGCTAATAATTAAATATTTCGGGTAAGAGAATAGAATATTTGTTCAGCAGTGAGCCATCGGTTAGTAAATAACTAACCCCACGTTCGTAAGGTCTTTTTATCGCACAATGGACAAAGCTTCAACGCTCTGCTTAGCGTCGAGAGTTGAAAATCCGACTGTGGTTTTTCGACGCGCTGGGGTGCACTCTATTAGATTCTTAACGCTCCACAGTATTTCGCCTAGAACATGCTAGGTGGACAAAATTCAAGTTTTCATTTCCAGGAAATCTTAATTGCATAACACAAACAACACCCCCAAACTCCAAATTCCGAGAAAAAGTTGTTTTTCAAATGCTTAACTGATGAGTCATAGAGTTCAGAAGTCAGGTAATGAGTTTAATGCAAGCGTTCCGGTCAATCAGTTGCAATTTAGCGACACTTTTGTGCACATCTCATAGTGGTTTATCCGTTGCGTGGTGGACAAGACTACTCCAGTCTGCAAAATAAAAACAGTCAATGGTGGAAGCAGACTAGAGTAGTCTGCTTGAGACGCAGTCTGTTTTGACGTTAATATTTAGTATATTTCTATATTTTAAGCATTCAAACTTGCACAGAGTGTACTAAATGAAACATTCATGCTATTGATTCGCCCGTACGCTTCGAGGGAACGTACCGCCGGCGGTTGTCAGCGATTGTTTTGACATGCTCGTTGATTTCGTTTCCTAGCAACAACTTCAATTATTTACCTTTTAAAATTTTGCTGTATTACCGTGATTCGGAATATTTCAGTGTGAATATATTTTCGAAGATGAACAGGTAAGTGCTTAACAGTTTTTAGTGATTAGGTTGAGAATTAGTTAAAGGATTTGGTTACAATTTGTTATTTCCGCAAACACCGTTATAGTGATATTGTGAAAGTTTTTTGTGATGAATATTAATGCTGAGGGTGTGTACTATTATTTAATATATTATTTTTATCAGAATCTATTAAAATGAATTTTTAGCATTTTTTTAACTTAATGCATAAATTTTTGCGTATTTTTTTTCATAAACAAAACTTTGAACGTTCAGGAAATACATTGATTCGCCTCTATTCGGGCTAGTTTTTAGATATATTGTAGGTATAACTGTGTAGTTTGTAAAAATACACATATTGTTCAGCACACTTCAGTACAACATATTTTTTTATATTTTTTTTCAGAACACGTGTACTCTATTTCAAGGGTAGCATTTTTTGAAGAGTGGTTGAAACACACGAAGAATGATAAAAGATCGCGTATTTATGACTATCTTTCTTCAAAATTTCACTTTGGTGACATTACTGAAAGCAGCCAAAGAGAAATAAAGTTGAAAATGTCCAACTTTTCTACTAAGATTGAAGCCAAATGGTTGGCTTCGGGAAAATCGAAGGAGCGTTTTTTATTAGAAATAAGACTTGGCTGGATGAAGGAGACATACAGTTTACTGTGAGTTCTTTAGCCCCACAACCTTCAACATCGAGTGAGGTTGTGACATCTGCAGGAAGGCCTCGCAAAGATTTCGAGGAATCGTCGTTTAAGACGAAGAAACGTCGAGTCGTGGATCTCGTAGAATTTCGAAGTGCCAGTGAATTAGTGACTGCTGCCGAAATTGCTATGCGTTCAGCAGGGCAAAGAAAAGTTGCCCATGTGATTAGAGACATTAGTGAAAGGCCAGATAATATTATTAAGTCAAAAGAAAATACCAGTTCCGTTAATCCTAGGCAGTTAAGTAGTGACGAAGCCTTAGCATACTATATAGATTCGAGATAGAATATTAGTACACAGTACTGAGGTCATCAAAGCAGCATTGCTTCCAATTGGGCAACTTTCCGAAGAGGCTCAAGAAGCACGTAACAAAGATTGCCGCAGATTTAGGGAGTACAACACCCGCAAGTGCTCACGTGTTGCCACGAATAGAGACTTGCTGTCCATGTTAATAATAACATCTGACCCTTTGATCAATGGCCTTCGTGAGATTCCCCGAAAAAAGCCGGAAAAAATATGTGCAGATGTAATAAAGTTAATCGTAAGCCCGACCATAGTATCATCAAGACCGGAAACGTCATCATATTGTCGCACATTACCACAAAATGATGACGATTCACCAGAAGATTTTGATGATGATTCTGATAATTAGGTTTAGGTTAAGTTAGTTTGTACAGTAGGTATTTATTTATTTAATGATTTTTTGTTGTTTGTTTACTATTTTTAAATATTTTTTTTGTTTTTTATTACAAAATCATACCAAAAACTATTAATAATGCCTCAACATGACTACTTATATATAAAAGCATCGTTAAATATCATAAAATAATATTGTCCACCTAGCATGTTCTACGCGGTACACTGTGCGCTCGGCTTAACACCGAGAGGTGAAAATCCAGTGCGCGGTAAATCCCGCCGCGATATTTTTACGTCAGTGCCAACTTGGGCTAACCGGGCTTAGGTTCTGTAACTTGATTTGACACTTTTCTATTCAATGTTATCTTTTTCTATTATCTTTGAGCGAAAAGGTACCTTTTAGTTGGAGAAATGAAATTTTATAACTAAAAGGTACACGCTAGTCTGCTCGTGTTATTCCCTTTGTGTATGTTGAATGTCTTTCCTGAAAACTATATTTCTTAGCATATCGATGGTCTATTAGATAAGTTCTTTATTTTTACCTGATTTGTTGGTTTTGATAATTTGCAACATAATATACAGGACAGGCGAAATGTGGGTGTACCATAGGTACACCACTGCCTAAGCCTAAGCAAAGTACTTTTATACTGTAGATAGAAAATTTAACTCAAAGAAAACATCTCTTTATTTTTGAATTGAAAGAAAACTGCAATTCAAAGATTTTCGAAAATTTGCTTGCCACACCCGGGAATCGAACCGACTAAAATCTGCTGTAAAAATTATACCCATATCACATTCTTCTTTGTTTCTTTTATCGAGAATGAATGCCATCTTCTTTACCTCCTGGCTACTGCTTACTATCAGCCTGCTTCATCCCACTGGACAGAGGTCTTCCAGCTACTTATTCTTATATTTTGTCATTACTGGTTCCGTTGAACAAAGCTCTATTGACACAGTGCCCGCTACTTCAGATCGTTTTCCATCTTTGTGTGATTTGGCATGTGAGTTTTTATTTGAAAACGATTGACTAACTGCCGCACTCGAAGACGGCACTTAATTACACTAAATCAATAACTTTTTAATAACTAAGCACCAGCTTAGTTTAGTATAAAAAATATGTACGTTTCATTTTTTACCGTCATCGTTACAATAATAATAAGCTGGTAAATTACGGTTAATAATAGATTATTAATAATTGGCATCTCTGAGGTAAAATTGGTTATTTTTAGTAACACTACAATAATCATATATTTTTTTTCTATGTTCAGATCAAGCCTTCTAATCTCCACCCGTTCAAGAAATACAACAATTTAAAAAAGAACGATGATTTCAACAACTTCGCTTTCCGCCACACATTTCCTGCCATAGACCCAAAGAAGATAGAGACCTATGTACCAGGCGCTGGCGAGACCTTCAAAGGACACTCCACCAGTATTCACAAGTTTTCCACCAATAATAATGGCCAGGTTAAAGAAGGAGGCAGTGCGACCAGAATAGACAATGACAACGGCCACGTAAATAAAGAAATCGTTGCTTACAGCAGCGATGGTACACATTCCTAAACCTATTCATGAAATCCGCGACTTTCAGTATAGTTACGCCCGTCGTCCACGACGGAACCCAAAAGTACATAACCAGTTAAGTAAAAACTTATTAGTATCAATTTCTCCCAACAATGATGACACTGACAGCTCTTGAACGCGGTTTAAAAGTATTTATCGCGATTAGTGAAATCAGCAGCATTAGTATGTCAATGGAGTCCATACACATAGCAACCAAATATAAACTAGTTCATAACGCGTTAGTGAGGGCGAATTTCACAAATGAAAGCGGTCACGCTGAGCTGTCAATGTCATTATTATATATGGAATATTGACACTGACAGCTCTTGAGCTTGAGCTCTCACTAAGGCCGCATTCTGAATTGAGCTGTAATCGATTTGAGCGCGCTTACACCCGTTCCGAGTTAGCATGAGCGCGATAACGATGTCCCGTGAATCGTCATAGATGACTTCATGACATACGCCATCTTGCGATAACGCCGACCATGCCTTTTAATAATATCACTGTGAGCGAATTGTTGACATCTCTCATCTGTCATAATCGTGATAACTAAATCGGAACGCAAATTATCGATGTGAGTGCTGTCAGCGATATGCGGCCTAGGTCGCGTGTACGGACCGCCATTGAAGTACTAGCGCTGGGACATTCTGGCTACTCATTGTTGAGTTGTGTTTGTAACTGGTTGCTTTTGAAAAGCGTCATGGACAAACGGTCATAATTTGTGTTTAATAGGTGACTTAAATTTATCTTTTTTTTTCAATGTTACAATCAGTGTATATTTAAGTTTTGTATTCGAATTAATTATTTTCGATTCATGTTAATTTAAAGCTCTGTTTTTAGGTTTATTTATTTCCTAGATTAAACAATTTGCATTAGATAAGTTTCAGTGTGTTGTTTTGGAAATACAATATTACAAAATATAGGTAATACATACAAAAGCATTAGTTTATTTATCTATTTACCTTCGTGTACCTACACAAATTAACTTTTGTACTACACCTGCTCGGAAAGTACCTTATTACTATTTTAAGAATGATACACAAGTACGTCATTACTGTTGTACAAACGTGCGGGTCGAAAAAGGGTTTGAAAATCCATTGTTAACGTACTGAGCGGGCAGAAAAAGCAAATGAATGAGTAATGAGTTCTTATTTTTAGGGCAATTCAGTAGCTAACCGAATTAAATATAGTACAACGCCAAAAACAATTTTTTTACCAAAATGCGCAAAATGATACTGGCCGCATACTTTTGCTGAACATTGATTTAAAATATTAAATCAAAAGAATGGACAAGTGAAAATCCCGCGGGCACGAATAGCTTTTTTTTGTTTTATTTATCAGAATTTTCAATTTGTGTTTACGATCCAATCAAATGCAGTCTAGTAGTGATAGTGTAGATTTAATGACACTGCCGCCAAAATTAAAAGAAACTGCCTTACCTGTTATTGAGAACCTACTGCCCGAGAAATCCAAAAAAATAAATAACAAGACATGAAGTGTTCAACCGTGAACATACAAAGCCAATTACAGCGTCAGCATCAAGAGCGACATACATTCGTACCACGTGCCGGCAACACCGGCACACAGTCAGCGCTAAGAAGTGACCTACTGAGATCTTCGCTTCATCGGCTCAATACACACACAACACACATGGATATACGTATCTATGTGTATTAACCAACAAATTTGTATATAATTAAGTTAATTTTCATAATAAACTAGTCATCAAGCTGGAATCGAGTTTGATTCACCTTCCGGAACTCCCCTCACTGTGGCCAAGACACGTTTAGCCATCATCGATCCTATGAGTCTGTGGGATCGGCAGTGAGATAACCATTTCCTGTGTACATTGTACGACGTACACAAACCCCTATTCCTACCCAACTTCCGTCTGTTACCGTAGGTCTCATTGTTACAGTTTACAAATAAACGGCACAAACTCATTAGGGTCTGAAATATCAATGGGCGTTCCTCAAGGTTCGATATTGGGTCCATTCCTCTTTTTAGTCTACATTAATGATTTACCCCAGTTACTTCAAAATCAACCGAAGATGGTGTTGTTTGCAGATGTCACTTCATTGATCTTTAAAATAGATCGAAGGTCACAAAATCTTGACGACGTGAACAACTCTATACTTCAGGTCCAAGATTAGTTTACGGTAAATAATTTGGTACTAAATGAGAAAAAAACCAAATGCATTCGATTTAAATTACCTAATGTTAGAAGTAGCGAATGTGACAACATATTGAACGGAGAAAAACTGGAATTTAGTAATCCGACGGTTTTCCTAGGAATCACGCTAGACGACAAGTTACAATGGGGACCCCATATAACATCTCTCGCGGGGCGACTAAGCTCGGCAGCGTATGCTGTTAGAAAGATAAGACAGTTAACAGACGTTGAAACCGCGCGTTTGGTTTATTTCAGCTACTTCCACAGCATTATGTCATACGGCATTTTACTGTAGGGTCGGGCTGCTGACATTGAATCCATTTTTATTTTGCAAAAGAGAGCTGTCAGAGCCATTTACAATCTACGTCGCCGCGAATCTCTTAGGGAACTATCTAGGAAGATTAATATAATGACTGTACCTTGCCAGTTCATTTATGAAAATATTATGTATGTTAGAAAAAATCTGCATCTATTTAATAAAATAAGTGATAGACATAATATTAACACTAGAAATACAAATAAAATAGATCAACAATTTTTCAGACTATCTAAAGTACATAGATCTTTTATGGGGTACTGTGTTAAATGTTACAACAAAATACCTGGTGAAATATTGCAATTAAATGAAAGAAAGTTTAAAACTCATGTTAAAAAAACACTTTGTAATCAAGCATATTACAAATTAGAAGATTATATCCTAGATAAGAATGCTTGGAAACATGCTGGTCCCGCTCCATAGGACAATCTAGAGGCTAGACAAAATCATACTATTTGCTTATTGTATTGTATATTTGGTTATTTTTACTTTACTCACACACTGACTTATTCCAAGTTAATATTTTAGGAAAATCATATATTTTTACAATTGTTTGTAAATATGTGAGCACAATGCACCTATCACGTGATTAATTTATATGCTTTTGCTTTATTTTTTTGTACCAATAGTGGTATCGTATTTTATTCTTGGTGCATCGTCTTCACATATAGAAATATAATTAATGTATACAAAATATTGTAAAACATTTTAAAAGAGTAACGGTGGAGTTTCTTGCCACTTCTTCTCCATACGAAACTACTTTTTGGAAGTGGCGCCTAGAATCAGTTCTATTTTTAATGTAAATTTTGACGTTCAAAAGTGCCTTTTTATGGGCCTATTTGAAATAAATGCTTTGACTTTGACTTTGACAGATTTCCCTCAAGTGAAACCAACGTAACCTGCGTTTGGTATGGTTTGTATGGTAGGTAGGGCATTAGGAGAATTTGGGTGCTAGCTTATTGCTAGAGGGCTAGGTTGTAGTCAGTAGGGTCGTAGGTAAATCCATAGGTACCAGGCTCAATTGATTAGACATAGCCAACTGTACGCATTTGGAATAACGGCCGTACTAAGCTGTGAATACCGGTGCGTACATTTTGTTCCTTCGAGCTATTTTTAGGGAAACCAGGGTAATTTGTTTTAATCGGTACTTCAACATTGTAACATTTTCGAAATAATAATCATAAAATAAAAAGTTCTTCTTTTTGTCTCGCGCAATTACTAACTGACTGACGTATTTACACGCCATATATACTATAACGGATCGGAAATCGGTACCACGAGCAGCGGGTCGCCGATATTTTAAGAAGTCGCACTAAATAATATCGTAGGGACAGTAAAGAAAAATGGACATACAAGAAATAAACGAAGTTATAAGAAGCCAAGAAGCAGATTACAATGAACTGAGACAAATATACATCAACATCAAGAAAGATTCAGCTTCTAGAAAAACCCACAAATATATCACTACCAATTACTATAGTTTTATTAAAACACAGTATACACAGGCAATTGAATACCTGTTAATGTGTGAGAAAAGACTACAGGTAGTGAACCAACTATATGAGCTAGAAGATGTAAAACTCGAAGAGGAAGAATGCACTAGCACACCCAAATTATTTATTCAACTATTTCGGGTAAATTAGATGCAAAAAAGCTACACTCAGCAACTCAATCGATGACTAAAGAGACAGCGAGTTGGCACTTAGAATCTTTAGTGACTACTTTACAAAAACAGTGGCAAGAAATTGAAGAAACACACGTATTAATTCTAATGGAAGATAGTACGTTGGAACACAGCTATTTTCAAGAAAACATGTTTGAGAAAACACAAACGGAATACGATCTTGTAATGGATAGATTATTAGCGACAATAGGTCAAAAATCGATACACAAAAACCAAAGAACCTCGGTTAAATTACCAAAATTAATAATACCAACGTTTAGTGGAAGTTACGAGTCATGGAATTCTTTTTATGATTTATTCTTGAAAATAATACACGAAGATAAATCGTTAAGTGACACGGAAAAAATGCAGTATTTAAAAACGCATGTAACAGGTGACGCCGCGAAGCTGATCAAGCATTTACCAGTCTGTGACGCTAATTACACAACTGCATAGAATCTGATAACAAGACGATACAAAAATGAAAGAATAATTATCACTAAGCACATCGATAACATTCTAAGTATGCCAAAAATAAGAAAAAGTAATGCCTCAAACTTAAGAAATCTCCATGACACAATCAACGAGAACCTAGAAGCACTAAAAAGTCAAAACATCGATATTTCAACTCGGGATCCTATTCTGACAAGAATAATAAGTAGAATATGGGACTCTGAAACAAATGAAAAATATGAACATCAATTAGAAGAGCCAAATAAATTGCAAGAATTTTCGGCAATGACACAATTTTTAGAAAAAAGTTTTAAGTGTCTGGAAACTTCAAGCTCCTTGCGGGAAGAATTTCCTGCTCACAGATCGCGCCATGAGTCATTAAATACAACAACCAAACAAGTAGATAAACGTGTGTGCTGGTTTTGTCGAAATCAAGAACACAGCATTTACCAATGCTCTAGTTTTAAAACGCTGTCAGTGCAAGATCGCAATAAGGTCGTAAACGAAAAACAAATGTGCAAAAACTGTTTGAGTCATGAAACGTCGATAAAATGTCACAGCAATAAAAGTTGCGGATATTGTGGTAAAACAGGTCATCATTCCTATTTACACCAGAGCAACAATAACATTCCTATAAGACAAGCAAAAAGTGAGTCAAGAAACGACGACTACACAACGCCATCAACAAGTTCAAATTCTTAAAGAAAACTGTCTCAAATATGTCAACTGTTAACAAAACTAATGTACCCAAAACCACACATCTGGCGACAGCCTTAATAAAACATGGGACATCGCATTTACTAAGGGTTCTATGTGATCAAGGCATCATTCTGCACAGAAGAGGTCACCCAACTATTGTCATACCCACGTATTATGATACATACCGAAGTAATCGGGATTGCTGACCAAAAACCTAAAACATCGAAAAATTCTATAAATGTTATGCTACAGCCAAGATTTCCGAGTGAATATACCTATATTCACTCGGAAATCTTGGCTGTAGTATACCAGTCACACTTATAATACTACCAAGACTAACTGGCTGTTTGCCAGAGAAAAATGTACCAGAACTAGAAGCAAATTGTTTGCAAAACAAACTATTTGCCGATCCTACTTACTACACAAGAAGACCAATAGATATAATTTTGGGGGCTCAAGAATATAGTAACTTACTTCTAAACGGGTTACACAAGATGCAAGACGGAATAATCGCCCAAAATACCGAGTTTGGGTGGATTTTATCCGGGATTTGCGGCACTACTACCAATACTAATAAAGTTATCAGTATGATAACACGTACTACAGAAGTTCAACAGCTGAACAAGTTTTGGGAATTAGAAGAAATTCCTGAAAAATACCAATTATCTAACTATAAAAACTATTACCAAAAAACTACAAGAAGAATTAATCCAGATGGAACCAAACTAGGAAGAAAAGGGGTATATTGGGACAGTTATTAACGTCCATCTTCGGAGTCAATGATGAGGCATACCAAGATATCGACTCACTAAATTTGAATAAAAAAAGGATAATTGAAGCTGCCAACCATCAAACCAAATTTATGATATCAACAATGTCACAAATCAACAAAACTGAACAAAGAATGAACCAGAAACTTATAGGATTTCAAACTAAACTGAAACAAGTGAAAGGTTACATTGAGAATTACAACCATTGGTTCAGCACAGTCAACCACAACAGTGTAAACATACAGATTATGCAGACTTACCAGTTAGCATATAATTACATAAAAGAAATCATGGATCATTATAACGGGTTATTAGAGATATACTTAACCAAGGCAACAGTATACAGTGTATTAAAACCGAAAAATGTCAGTGAGTTAATATCATCAGCAAACAAAAAACTACCTTCTAATAAAAAAATCGTTCAACAACAGTTACTAGATACCAAGATATCTGAAAAAAATACTTAAAACAGTGGAATAGCGAGAAAAATGCGCCTTTTTTTCTAAAAAGGTTTTACTGTCTTATTTTTGTGGAAAAGCGTAAAAATGTAAGTATTATATTAAAGCGTAAAATATAAGTATTGGCAAGAAACGACACCAATAACACACACACACACACAATACAATATATATGTATGACAAATATTTGGATAACAAAAATCTTCAGAAAAGCAAATGCGCGGGATTCCGTAGTAAGAAATCAAAAGTTAAAAAATCGACTAAGCGTGTATATTCCTTTTTGCCAAATGTTCCAGATGAAAAATATTTGTTGATGAAGGAAAGGTTTATGAACAAACATACTATTTACATTATTTAATTATTATTAGTACCTCCTTATTTTTTGAAACTTACTAGGTTTTCATGTTTACCTTTTTACAGGTTATTTTGATATTGGGAGTAAATGGTGCCTGCAGTTCGCAAGTACTTGTAAATATAACAACAGACGATATCGACATCCCCGAGAATTTAATAACTGTCAAGCTTCCTAACACCAAAAGCAAAAAAAAAAAAAAAAAAATCGATCATTAATTTGTGACATCATTCTTATTTTATGAGGTTGTGGTTGGTCCTAATGAGCACCAATCGCTTTTTAATGCAGCATAAAAAAAGTAATTGGGAAAACAAAATAAGTACAGGGCCAAAAGAAATAGCTTCCTACCTAAATTTACCCAATCCACAAGATACACTGGCCTGGCAATTGCTTTCGCAGAACATAAGCGACTATGCCGATTTAACCAAATAAAAACGTCACGGTGATTGGTTATCATTCGCCGTTGCAGAAGGTTACATCGAGAATTCAGTTCAAACAAAATACAAATGACTAAACAAATAGCAGCACGCTAAGAAACTGCGTTCTTCCAACAATCTTCTCCTGCTTTGTCCTTCTCATACTTCTGACTTTGTTCATTCTTCCTTTCATATTCAGTCCATTCTTCTTTGGAATGCGCTTCCTCTTGATATCAGGACGGCCACCAGTCGGTATGCATTTAAGCGGAAATTGCAGAATTATTTTCATTGCCAATAGCGTAGAGTCGTCTCAACACCTTTCACCATTAAATTTGTATATATGTATATTTATATTGTAAGTTTTCAATATGTATGTATGTGTATTATAAGTTACACAACATTTGACATATATTTTACATCGCACATCACAATTTATATATATTTTTTTTTTAAAATTGTCCATCATTGTTCCCTTCAATTAAAGCACCTGCCATCTAATCTCTTCACCACCCTTGGTTGACTGGTAACAAATGCCTAAGGCATTAAGTCCGCCTTCCTCTTTGAGTTCGAAAAGTTTAAATAAATAAATTACTTTGCATCAAGATTCATCTCCTCAACCATTAACAAGCGCGACATCGGCAGTGGCACCTCGGAAACCAGTAACCCCTTTGGCACCACGTGACGTGGTCCACGTCCTTCCCAGCGCAGTGCCAAGAGCACAGGCACAGCAACTAATCTTCTCAGCATTGTTTCAAATCTTCCTATCAAAAGTATTGCATTATGTTTTAATAACTTTAACAATTATGATATAAATTTCACTTAACAAAAATGTGTGTTATTTTCCTCGTAGGTATATTAGAGAGTATTATTTATCTTTTGAAAGAAAGTGCCCAAATCGTGTGTATTAAGGCCACCGGCTAATCCTCGGGCCTCAAACTAGACCCTCGTTAGTCCTGAACAATGTATTTTTCCGGCTGTCCTAAAATACCCGTGAAAGTCTACAAGAACTTTTATAAGCAGTAAGGTATAGTATTTCTTTTGGATCCGTTAGATTAGTTTTAACTTGACCGGGAAGGTTAGCATCGCCCTTTTTATGCATAAGCATATTACGCCTTTAATGTTCCCACCGCTGGCACACACGCCTCCTATTTTTGTGAGAGGGAGTGGGTCGTAATCCACCACGCGGGTCCAGTGAGGGTTGGTTACCGGACATGCCGGTTTCCCCTCGGTGTTTTCTGTTGCGGTTTTGAGAGCAGTGGTGATGAAATAATTTACCCTAAGTAAATGCCTGTTTGGGTTCGAACTCACGACCTACATCTCTTAAGTCGCGCCCGGTTCTATTAATTTTGAATAATGAATGAATAAATTAATAAAAGTCATAATCGCTTTGAAAATTAAAGCTCCTAGTGTTTACGGCATGCATCGGTGCAGTGTCTACATTTTGCTCTTAAAGAACTGAAGGCAAATAATTATCTAACACTAGCTGACCCATCTAACTTTGTACCGCCTCAGATTTTTTTTTTTTAATAATATCTACTACTACTTGCTTATGTCGGTTACAGAACTTATTGATGAAAAGTTCAAAACCCACACCAAACGTGTCCCTATCAAAAAAGCTTCAAGACTACGTTGAAGACAAGAATTTTTGACAAAAATTCCTTCTGCGCATGTGGCTTCCCTAGTACCTCATTAACGGCATCACTTTGTTAACGTATATTACCGAAATGCTTCCAAATTAAGATGTTTTTTTATAACTTACTTCTTTGACATAATCTTCTCCTCATTTGACATTATATACTTACGTGCACCTAGCTTCTGAGGCGCACCTTAGGCGTTTCATAAGTAGGTTTATGTGCAATAAAATATTTTGATTATGGGTTTGTTTCCGGTTCGCTCGCCGCTAATAAAGAAATCCTTGTTTAGTTTTTTCCCTCCCTTACTACCTAATATGCGTAAATTCGGCGGGTGATCCTCCTTGAGGCCAATGATTTATTAGAGAAGCAGAGACTAATACGTGGAATATTTTATCTGCTTACATACGAAGAACTTTATTAAAAAAAAAAACAACTGACTTCCAAAAACAAACACTAGAAAGTGAAAACTGACATCCGGATGTTGGTTTCATTAGTTTTGTGTTTTCGTTTTTTTTGCCACCTACTTCCGAAATTAAAGTAATTTTTCACTTTGTGGTGTTTTAATTCAGAGATAAACAAAGAAAACAGCCGGACTGAGAACCTCCTCCTTTTTTTTAAAATCAGTTAAAAATAGTCACTATCTGATGAATCGATCATGCCAAAACAAAAGCGGCTTATACGTTGCCCAATTATTGTAATTGAAGAGTCCCGCGTTACCGCCAACGCGTGTCCTCGCCTTCGTGTTTGACGACGATGCGTCACATTATATGGCTATGTAATTTTGTATGTACTTCTTTTGTTGTTTTTCTAACGGTAGACCGTTCAAAATACATCTAAACGAGGTTGTTATGCACATCCGCGTCATAGGACCGTCATTTGCACTTAAGTATGCTCGGCATTCATCACACCCTGTAACAGGTGGATACGTCAAGCATATCATGAAGCGCAATGTAGCATTTTATTTTATACCCGGCTCTCAAGCCAGCTGTATAAAATGACAAGCCCATGAGCAATGCCCATGAGTGACGATGACAAGAGTGGTCCTCTGGGGGTCTACTGTCTAAGCACGAAGTCCGTAGTTTCGGCCTTCGTTACGGACATTTCCTACTCCGTATCACCTACGGACTTACGATTAGTCCCGAACTCGAACTAAGAATGAATGACAACACGATGTGACAGTTGTCCCTACTCCCGATGCGTTTTTGCCCGTCCGAAAAGTTGGTTTTGACACTTGTTTTGACGGAACGTTATGTCATCTAATACGACATCAAAATAGTTATCGTGCTGCTGACGAAAGTTAATAAATTGAAAATATGGCTGCTGTTTTAATGCTCGAAGAAGCTTTACAGGTAGAACGGAGGCGTCGCCAATTGCCTCTTGTTAAAACATGTCAATAAATAGGGTATTTGTATTTATATTATTGATTAGGTAATATAATTTTCAAACTTGATAGTTTGCTTACAGGACATAATGGGTGTTAGGACAGGCGGAATATACTGTTAAAAAACAAATTTTACACAATAAAAGTATTGTTTTTGGTAAAAAAAAATATTTAGCATCAGTCAACACAACTCGGCTTCTTGCTGAATCGGCAGGTAGGTGTCGCCGAACTCGTGGTCGTGCACGACGAGAATGTAATACTGTAAACAAATGAAAAAAAAATACTCAGTATTAGCTTAGTATTTTATAACCATGATTAATGTGATCTATTTACTAGTGATCAATAATACTTACTTCGCTGATTATGAATTGGCAGTTCCTTTTACCAGTGCCTCATTGATCACTGCGGGTTGCTCCTGGGAAAGTGGGTTGGCAGGTGTAGCAGCAGATATTTGTGTGGGTGTGATGACTGCTAGGTCTTGTCTTACAGTTGGAACCTGTACAACAAAAACTGAATATCATTGACGGACAAGAAATGTATAATTATTTAATTTAAAAGTCACGGGAAAGACTCCAGCAGGGCTAACATGCCAGACGCGACAATTACTCACTCTCATATTTTCTCGTCGCGTCTATACCGTCACTTTACTCGTTTTCTGACAGCCCTGCCATACAAAATACTTGACTTGTTCGGTCAAACTTGATGTTTTCTCGTTAAACCCTAACATGACCACCTAATTTATCTCGCATTTTGATAATTCAACATGAGAAAATCGTGATTTTCTCTAATTTAGTCGTCCTCGATTTTGACGACGAGAAGAGTAGACAAAATTATGATTAAAAAAAAAAATAGGATATCCAAAATAACATGGCAAATTCATAATTATACTTATTTTCGTTCTAGTTCTATTAGACAACATGAAAAAACTTAATTGAAATACTGAATTGACATAATTGATTTGATTGAATGGAATGAAAATACTTAGTTTTAAACAGCCTACTATACACATTGGAATGAAGTTCCTTTCGGCGGCCGCGAGAGAAAGTTTGGCGCAGGGAAGCACTATTACGTAGATGAGCATCAAGTGCAGTAATAATCAGTCTAGTTTGTCAATTATGGTGATTATCGAAATCTAAGGATGTACCTTCCTACGCAACATAATGACGAAAATCGCCAGTTAAGTCCGCAAAGTTGGTGAGTAAAAGCAATATCATGTGTTTTATGGTGATTGTTACAATATCAACCTTCGCTTTGTCGAATAGTGACCTTCGGCCGATTTATCAATTGTGGTGGATTATCTAGTGAGTATAATAAGTGCCACTAAAAGTATGTTTTAATTTTAGCATGCCAAAGAAAAACAGTAAAAAAGTCGGTTTTATGGAACTAAACAAGAATTAAAAGAGGTGGACGTTAAATCAATACAGAACATACTTATTCCATGCGTAAAATCGACCGATGTTGCAGTGATAAAAATGATTTGTTTTTAATAACTTGCTACATCGGTTTCTCGTCGCGAGATACAGAAGTGTCTCATTTTATATATATTAGTCTATGGAAGTGTCAAAGTGCCTTTTTCGAGTTTACTCGAGCTTGGCGGTCATGTTAGGTGTAAGGATGACGTCAAAATCGTAGACAAATTTCGAGAAATCGAGATATCGAGCGTTCTCGCGCTTGTCATGTTAGCCCTGTGCATTTTGTTTTTTTTTTACCATCAGAACAATGCAAAATAATTATAAATACATTATTGCTGTTGTTTTTGTTTTTTTTACCATCAGAACAAATTTACTACCTATGTTCAATTATAAATTTAGTTATTACCGATGGAAAAGCTGGCACTCTTGCCTCAGTTTGCGGCTCTCTAAAACCCTCTCCCATAATTGACAGTATCCTCAATTCAACTTGCGAGAGGGTTGGTGCTACCGATGGGTCTCCACCTGTAGCACATGTTGAACGTCTGGCAGATCCAGCAGCTTTTTCGGCCAAATATTTTTTATCATTGTATGCACTTTAATAATGGCAAGACCTTAAGATCATATTAATACGAGTAAAACTTACCCTTTGCCACTGCTCCACGGACTTTGTGCAACTCCCCATTGAATTAAGGGAGTTGCACAGGCTTTCCCACAGCCGTTTTGATCGGATTCTCCTGTCGGCACCCCTCAATAGTCCGCGAGCCAACTCATTATGCTCACTCATAAAATCGAGGAGGGCCTCAATTTGTGCATGAATTGCTGCTGGAGCGGTTGGGGCCATTTTACTAAACTAGCGAAAACTTCCCGCGTCGTAAAAATTTTGAAAAAAACTGACATTTCATTTGAAAGTTGCCGTAAGAAAGAAAAAGGGCAAAGGTATTAACAGGATAAGGCCACGAAACGGTAGTTCATGAACGATGAACGAATAGGAAACGTATCTTCGCACTGTACTAAAAGAAACGTTTCCGAACGCTGATTCGTAATCGGTCTATTAGGTCTAATAGGTCTTTTCGATCTCGGACATTGTAAACCGCGTGATCGTTTGTGCGAACGAGAACGAGAAATGATAAACAGTCACTGATTGTTTGACAGATACGTTCGATGTCTGTGAATGAGAACGAGAGGGAATAGCCGATGAATGACGATGCTAACCGAACCCGACCCACCGAATCTGCAAGAATGAGATCAGATGCTGACCACCGAGAGCGAAGACCGAATAGAGCTATTAGAACTAATAGAATGAACTAGTTCACTGTCCGAAATGAATTAGTACGGAGCGATCTTAAAAATGACCGAGCAGGCACAAGACTAATTAAAATGGCCAAAATAGTTCAATTCTATAACTAAAGACATTATAAAAACTATATTGTTAGAAATGTGGTCTTTTTCTAAGAATACCAATATATTTTTTTGTATATTAAGCTATAAAACTGCAAAGTAAGTAAACCGGTAATCGACCGGTAAAATAGCGCAGCTCTATCGTCATGCGTCATTCGTATTGTCACAAGTATTGTCTATGATTCCGTTAGAAACTAATGAATCCGAAATCAATCGGGAGTAGGGTTTAGTGCTTAGTTTCGAACTACCTTCGTACGGACCCGTAACGTCGTTGACGGAGTAAGAGAGTAGACCCCCTGGTCCTGTCCTGTATTTCCACAGACTGCAATAAGCGTTCGAAATGTCGATTTTCAAATGGGTCAGTTCACACTATGACGCGCAGTTAGCTGCGTTCTTCATCGACCCGCGAGCCAAGTGATCCACCGTCCAGGGTAACTGTTTTTTTAAAAGTAAATTTGGATTATAACTACTTTGACAACTTTACATGAACAAAGTAGCTATAATCTATGCATGGACCAGTGGATCTTTATAAATCTATAAAGGAGCGCTACCCAACCACAAAAATTATCAGCAACGTATAATTGTAGCATTCATATTTTAACGGCATTATCTATATAGTCGGCCATACTGCATAAGGCAGGGTTGGGGAGCAATTCCCTGTTACATAGGACTTAAAGATAAATCCTCCGCGAAAAACCGACGCGATGTTGTGTTTACTGGTTGAAGACGATTTGAAAATTAAGCTCCTGGTATTTATATCATACCTTGGAGCAGTTTGTCCACATTTTGCTCTTAACTATCTGAAGGCGTTTAGGTGATTGACTAATTGCTACGTTCGTTCCGATACGTAATTGTATTAACTCCCAATATAGGGTAGCTCATTCGGAAATTACTGTGTGTAATAGATATAATAAGTGCAGCTTATATGACTGGTCACGTTTTAGCTACAACACGGTAGTATAGTCTTAACTACGTAGCAGAAAATACTTAACGTTTATAATCTGGTATTTTAGGAAAATTTACCGTCCTAAGCACATAGAAAATCCGAAGCGACCTTGTTTTAATTTTTAATGAAAACATTGGTATTACCTACATACTTATTCATAGAATGCGACTAGAATATCTTGACATACGGCCAAAGATAGAACTAAAAGAAAATATACCAAATTTGGCACTTGGATAGTTTGCCTTTAAAAGTAACGCTACTTTGGAATACCAACTTAAACTGGACATGTCATAATGTGCATAGAACACATGTTCGAAAAAGACTTTTGTCAACAACAACACGTATTTTAAATTCGGAGAAACATTTAACAAAAGAAAATCGTCTGACATAAAGATTCATTGGTAGGCACATTCATGCTGCTTTAGACATTATCACGGTGTAGTTCACAATCTATTCTTGAAACGATAGGTATTAACGAATTTTTACAAATACAGCTTCATTTGTCAAAATTCGTATGTAAGGGTAAGTTTAACCATTGAGTATCTCCGGTGCATTTTTTATTATTAATAATATACAGAGTGACGACTAGGTTATCACATTAAATAGTACAGCGATTATTACACATTGTTATAAGTCTGTTAAAATAATACAATTGAAAAAACCTAAAAAGACAACTTAATTTGCCAAAAAAATTGCACGAAATAAACCACTCTTTATAACAAGGCACTAGACACGCGCTAGGCGATACTATCAACAATTCAAAACAAACTTTATGATATTGCTACCAAATAATTACAAAAATCTAGTTTAATGTTGTTATGTACTAAAACGAAAAATAAAAGTCCCATTGGGTAGAATGTTAATTGTTAGGTACTCATTATTTCAATTAATTCGTGGTTCAAAATACGTAACGGTACGTGGTTTAAATCAATGTGATGACCTTATCGCCACACTGTATAAGGAGTGATTATAAAAGCTTAAAATGTTCTAGGAAATAAAGAATTCTGTAAATTAGCCAATCTGTTTTGTAAAAAAACACCGGACATAACTAATGTGAAGTGAGCTAGAAATGAGCTGTCATTAAACCTGTATATCGAATCTGTAAGAATCTCACCGTATAGACTTGCGTGGAGTGAGCTGTCAGTGTCATCCCGTCTTGGTCAATCTCTAGCATCGGTGGCACTGACAGCTCACTCCACGCTCACTTCACCTATGTTTTCACGGCGCGATTTTCACAGAGAAGATTCACAGGACTCAGTGTTGTTTATAGAACTTAAACTGAAAAATACAACCACATTTACCATTTAAAATTAACATTCCACCGACACCTAAGTATAAAATGCTGTAAAAAAAAAGAACTTTAAAAAAATGGTTTCAGGCTGATTGGTAACACAAGGGAAAATGCGAGACTTCGAATATAAAAATCCACTTTACCCGATTCTCCCCTTTACATGTGTTATGAGAACTATTGACTGTTTCAAGGTCCACACACGCTATGTATAAATACCTCCTGAATGTTTAATACTTTTCATAATATTGTGAAATTTCGGTTCAAACACTTGCTACCTTTATAAAACTGAAACATGGTGAAAATCGTCATATTTGTTGCCATCGTAACATTGGCTTGCGTAAATGGTATCTATATTTTATATAACTATTAACCTAATTATTTTTGTTGATTTCTGTAATTAGTAAAAATTTCTTAGCTACAGGATCGAGAAAAGATTCAGTTTTATTTTGGTCTGTTTATTAATTATAAGATAAAAATTTATGAAATCGGTTAAAGTAGTGCATATTATGTCATTTCCGAAATCTCATCTAAAAGTGGTAACTCTTGGTAGATCGGCCGGCAGTGTCTCTGATTATAGCTACAAAAAACAATAGTGCACTTAACACGTTTCTTTATTAAATTTTGTAGCATCGCACAAAATTCTGTTTTAATTTGTCTGGAGTTTTTAATTTTTAGTCGTCCATCATGTCGTTCGTCAAACACGTTTACTTTGTTGTCGTTTAAATTATTCAAGCAAAAAATGCTATTGTCGTGATACGCCCAATGTGTTGCCTGTATTGTCTTGTTTACTTGAAAAACCAATAAACATATCAAAATTCAAATATCTTACAATATTTAAAATTATATGTTTTATTGTCAGTACAAGTTACTTTGTTGTTCGTGTTCATTTTATTGCTCATTTTATTATTTTCAACGACTACAAATGCGTTCATAGAATTAACACTTGTGTAAACATAATGTTATTGTAACTAGAGAGTTTTCAGAAATAACATAATATGCAAACTTTTTCTAGACTATTCCTAGCTATAAATTCATTAGGTTCCACAGTTTTTTTTTTCTTTTTAACACAGTGCATTTTTTGCAACATGCTGTGATTCCGTGTTGAAAATTTTCAGTGTAAAATAGAGAAACCAAACATGGCGTTTGGATGTGTTTCTCTATTTCAAACTGAAAATTTTTCACAAGGAAATTCCAGTTATTATTTCTTTACCAATTCTTATTACCTACATTACATATCGAGACCCCTCCGCCGACCCCAACAAAGTTACTAAAAGGCTAGGCAGATGATGATCAGTTCTTATTTCCAGCCTGTATTGTTTTACTGTAGGTGTTTTTTTTTATTTTCTGGGCGATCTAAGTGACTGTTGAAATTTTTGGGCGATCTAATTGACTGTTGAAATTTTTTTTTTCACGTCTATTCAAAAAGAGCTAGTTTATTTGTAAACAGGGACTAAAAGTAATTTGAATTTGGAATGTGGATATTGTTGGTAAAAGTTACAATCACTAAAAAGATTAATCACGAAGATTGTATGAACAAGTAACTGTACGATAAATTAAGCAGCGCTAGAAAAATTAAAAAAAATGCGACAAAATGAAGAACGCGCGAAATGCATTCTGCCTTTGTAATTGTTTACTCAAATTCGGATTTTACATCGTTCTATAGAAAAATGTGCGTCTTCCTCTAATAGTGATATAAAAAAATAAACGTCATATTTTTATTCCTATACTATGTTGCTCTTACTTATTTTCTCATACAGAGACATAAAAAGTAGAGTGTGTACTTCAAGAGCAACACTTTTTTAACCTCGGGTGACGTACTTTGAATACCTTGCTACGCTCAGGATTCTACTTTAGAATCCTTAACACTCTCGCCTTTAAAACAGCGGTTTGCTCCCTAGGCAAACAATCTACTATTTCACACCACCTGCTAGCTAACGCCAAACTATCCGTCATGCAAACCTAACTTAGAGCATGTTATTATAGCCCTAGGCTCTAACCGGGCATTAATATAGTACTGAATTTCATTATGACCCATTGGTAATTAATGTGAGTTGAATTTGGAACCTCAACTGACAAAATAGTATAGTAATTTTAACCAAAAACTTGTTTTTTTTTTTCTATTCATTTGCAGCTCGACCAAAGAGTTCTCACATCTTATCTTTTACTTGACGTCGAACAAAATGATCGGATGCTGTGGCACGTACCCCCGTGTTCGAATGTTGGATTTGGGCTGACGCCTCATAGATGATATTAATTATCGTGTTTTTGATGAAATTGCTTTTTTTATTTCAAAAATTTAAAACCCGACAGGCAGTACATTATTTTGTTCAACTTCAGATATGATGCCACCAACTGCATCAGATTGCTCGCTTGAAAAGTGAGCTTGTTTTGAATCTTAATTGCAGTCCTGTTTTTTGAATTGCTCTTTTTTTTAACACTATTACTGTGTTATATTTTAAGAATCGTCTCTTCAAGCCCTTTATTTCAATACCACACTAAGTCAGGGTAAAACTTATTTTTTTCAAGACTTTTCTTATTGAAGTCTAAAATCCGCCATATTGATTTTATTTAAACAAAACATAGCCGACTTCTCATGCATCCAATTTATGTAGTCGGGTATGCAGGATGTCCCAGAAGTCGACGTCAAGCCGGGTGATAGGTCAAGTAATAATAGTTATTACTAACTTTTACACTAAACAGTATACAACTAGGTATTCCCCGGTTATTATCATTTTCTTAAACTACTAATTCGATAATCGAATTTGTCACACTTGGTGCGAAAAGTAGAGTATCCTCCTCGGGGGGATTCTTAGATTCAAAATCAGAACTCTCCTGCTCTGCTCGGGAGTTAACCCTAGTCTCCTTCTTTTCGCTCGGGATTCAATACGTCGCCCGCCACATAAGACACTGCTTTATCCCCTTGGTGCACAATCTACTATTACAACTGATTTTCTTCTTTTTTTTAGCTCAACGTAATTTTAATATTCCCGGATTTCCGTAAGTATTATCATCATTACCATATCCGATATTTATTGCATTCGACATTAATATACATTATCAAGCGGCTGAGACAGCCCCTTTTTTTTGGGTGGGAAATCATCAAATGACTTCTCCCGCTCTGGGAGCGGGAGGGCGTGTCAGACTTTTACTGACTAAACCCCACCCGTGTTCCTTCAGTTGCCTGTGCCAGGGCCACGGTTTCTCTTTCAAATTCCCCGCGACCCTGAGGCGTCGGCCCTACCGGACCCCGTCATTCAGTGCTGACATCTCTTTGAGGCACGCGTGGAACACGACGCGCCGTCGACCCGGGCCTGGTCCCTACCGGACGACTAGCTACCCATTGCTCGCCGCCCGCAAGCGCGCGCCTACGGTGGCCGGGAATCTGCTTGCGATTCCCGACGCCGGCTGACACAGCCTGCACATTAATAATTCAAAATCTGCAATACATATAGTTGACACGTTTCCGTAGCGAATCATAAACACATCAGATGATGTGTTTAGTTTCGTCATCTGGTACCTATTCTTCAAAATCAGGGTACCGGTAGGTCTCTCTAGGTACCCTGCTTTACCTGACCCCTTTTATAAAGCAGAAGAGGGGAAGAGGGGTTAGGTAATGCGGGGCACTACACAAAAAGAAACGGTGGTCTATCCAACGGCAAGTGCATCTTAAAACTCATTGCTCACTCATGAGCAAAACAAATTTTTCGAACAAATTATTATGAAGCAATGGATTAGCAATATCCTTCAAAATTATTCAGATTATGATTATTAGTGTGTTTTATTAGTGTGCAGAACAGCGCAATCCCTTCAGACTATTAATAGTTAGCTTATAATTATTGTTTTATTTTGCTCGCAGAACGGGCGGAGTTTTTGATATATTTAAGGTGAGTGTACGAATTCATAATAAAACGGCTTTCAAATGAGGCTAATCTAAGGTTCTTAATTAGAACAACATTCTGATTATTAGGCGAAAAGACACAAAAAAGACTTTGTGTTTCTTATGAACTTCCATTCTTTATCAAAGTTGAAAAAACGTTCGAAAAGTTGAACTGAGGAAAAAACTAGGAAAAAGGCATCATGTATTATCCTAACTTCATAACTTATTATTATAAATGCGAATGTTTGTTTGTCCTGTGTGTTACGCTTTCACTCCAAAACGGCTAAACCTATTTGGATGAAATTTTGCACACACTTACACCATGTCCTGGGTAAGGATAAAGCCTAGTTTTCATCCTGGATCGCAGACGAAGTCGCGGGCAACAGTTAGTTAAGTACTATGAATTAAAAAGTTTAAATGTAATCCTGATTCCGCTCAACAATAATGTAACAATCGTCAATGTACATATTATTTGTAAAGCGAACTGTCATTCTACGTCGATAGGCCTTGTTAAAGTCTTTTCATACAACTTTCAAGAATGACAGTTGTGATTTGAATAAAGGATTTAAGTTGGCGACGACATTTGAAGCTATAAATCCCCAGTATAAACTGACCTACTTGAAAAGTACCTATTGTTTGATGATATGAATGTGCTGTTTTATTTTGTACAGAACATGAGAATGATGACTCCCGAAGGATTAATTAGGCAGCACAACATAGAAAAGATGAATCCCGAGGAAATAATTAATAAGCAGCCAGGGCCGAAGCAAAATTACCAAGCACAATGCGTCAAATCGGAAAGCTGTGGAGACGGGAAGATACGCACCGTCGTGCGTCATAACAATAATGGACAGATAACGGGTTATACATTGACTAACTAAATCTACTAGAACTAGCCGCTTTAATTCCAAAAAAGTATAGGATAATCTACTTAAATTTAAGAAAAAAAAAATTAACCTACATAAATCATAAATACTTTTCAAACTGTTCATTTACGAAAATAGAACCACCCATCTATCGTCGTGTACCCTAGGCTGTGTTCAGACCTGAGTCAAGATTATGTTTGGTGTGACTGTTACGTTATGAATACAATGATGCACTTAATCGCAATGAAACATATGCCTCATTGGCAAAAATGTCTATAATTTTCTAAAAACTGTTAACCTGTTGTATTGTACTTTGGTTATCTAAAATCGCCGTGATGGCGCTACATACTAAGAAAATATTGTATAAAAATTGTATCCTAATTAAACATAATATTATAAATGTGAAAGTAATTTTGTTTGTTTGGCTTTCAAGCCAAAACGGTTGACGGGATTTGGATTAAATGACAATGCCAGATCCTGCCCCAGCTATTTACAGGAAATGTCAATTAATGAAAATAATTGTAATGAATAGGACCTTTTCACAATACATTGTTTTTCAGTAGAACTTGCCGATTACAAATCAATGATAAAAGGAATTCAACCCCTGAATTTCCTATTACGTTACTTATTGCTCATGATACACAACAAACAAAGTTTTAAATACCAGTAAAACAAAAACTTATATTACCTACTATTATTATAATTATAATAATGCGTAACGTATATGTTGTTTAAATCCCTTTATAACAATTATAAACTGCACCTAACATATAATCAATATCATTATTGTTTTAAGATTTTATCAGAAACCGCAAGTTCTAGAGGCATTAGAACAAATGTTTAGTTGACAGTAAAAAATTTGCTTTAAGATGCTGCATATTGCAGGCTTGTAAATGACTTTTCGATTTGAGTGGGGCAAAGTTCTATAGAGTTTCTGGCATTGTCCTTTGGCCCATGAGTAGACCATGACCTGGAGAAGGAAAAAGGCTTATTTTCATCCTGAGTTGCAGACGAAGTCGGTGGCAGCAGCTGCAGTCAGTGTCTTACGTTCATTAAAATTAAGTTCAGCATATTGCCGCCATAGAAAAACAATGTTTATTTCCTACCTACCCTTTAAAAACATAACGATAATATTAACTGGTCAATCAACAACATTTACTCGTAGTATAAAACTTGTTTTTTATTATTATTGTTACATTGAAATGGTGACGATTTTGCATGTTGTTGGCAAAAAAAACTCTGGCAATGTAAATTTATTTTTAATATTCCAATAAACTAAATTTATACGAAAAACGCGATTAATTTATTTAACAATACTAAAGAATGTTGACCGTCTACGAAATTATTTGAGGAGTAGGTAACGTAACAAAGCGCCAAATTGATAATAGGTATGATAATTTAAGGCATTCTTAATAACTACGACACGAAAAAATAAGTTAAAGTGCAAGTGCACTAGAAAAAAAATTGGTCTCACACAGAATCATCATAATTTTTTCGAAGTTTCCTCAATGCTGAGGATCGCGACCACACACGACGCGTCTCGAAGTTATGCGGTCTTCTGCAATGTGGACCGCTCGGTAAATACTGCCTCCAACAGCCAAGGTTCATAATATGACATACCTAACTACTTATACCTACGTATTTACCTACCTACTGAAAGGTAAATGAATTTTTCAGAGTAAACCTAAAGTAGTTTTTTTTTTCAGTATACATTAAAATTTCTGAGAAAGCGGTGTCAATTTATAAAAACTTGTTTATAGAAGTCCTTTATTGATGATGTTTAAAAATAAACGCGTCGCAAAATGTGGGTATACTACGCCTCTAAATTCCGTACACCTAAAACACTTAAATTATTAAGTAGAAAAATGGGCTACTAGAAACATAACACCACGTGTGACGTAAAACCTATTACACTGTGACGCGCAAAAGGCTATTGTTTGGCCTTTTGCCAAATTCTTAGAGCAATAGACAAAGACGGGACAGAAATAGTTTACATAAAAGTAGTCCATGAGACTAGACAATACGGTACCTATAACAAAAATCTGCTTTCAGGAGAGCACTATAATCTCCTAATTTGCTAGACTGTATTTGCAGTAATCAACTTGGCAGTGTGCAGGGCACAACACCCAAAGGTTCAGGAGCAGGGACATAAAACACCTTCATAGAGGTTACAGAATAGGTCCGCATTACAGAAAGAAACTCAAGCATTGATCTCTGTTTAAAACTAGTTGTAAGTCTTGTTTGAATTGTAGAACGTTCCTCAAGCATAGATTCATTGATCATAGTTCAGCTGAGTTATGCTTTATTCTAGATCTGCGCTCAATTCGCGAATCGAACCCAAGCAGTGATTTGATCTGTAATCACTCAAGTGTGGTCGCGACCGCGCTTGAGCATAATTTTGTCATGTCAATGTCAGTTTTTGTTCTGTTCAAGTGTATGCGTTGTCGAGTTTTATTGGTTTGTTTGTTTGTTTGGCATCTCGCAGGTCAACCTATGAGGTTGTCGTCTGCTTAAGCGGACTTGCCTGTGGTGCCCTAATAAATTAAGGCCTCCAGCCAGGACTTAAACTTAAATACTAACTAAAACTAAGCGACAACGCTAAGGGCACCCCCTGTGGGGTACGAACCTCGGCTTAGGGCGTCGCTGGAAGAGGGCACCAAATGACTAGCTGGATCAGGATTGATGTTATTTTGGGACGAATTTAAAGCTACAGGCTCAGCGACGCGGGCTGGCTCGAGCAAGGGTCGGGAGGGGCGTGGATTTGGGCATCGCGGCGGGCCTTGGCGGCGAGGACGGTAGGACGTCGATCGGGTTTTGGGCTTATGTAGCGTGCTGGTGGCCTTACTACTCGCCTGGAGGAGGGTAGTGGCGTCGTCGGGGGCGATTAAGATATGCCTTGGTCGGCGAATACTACTAATGCGGGAGGGAGTATAGCGAGCGGCCGCTGAAATCAGGGGGTTTGAATGTTTGGTGCCACAGTCGAAGAAACGCTTAGATAAGCGTTTCATGAACTGGTTTATGGTTGGCATTTTTAGGTCGACGTGAAGATCTATGTTTCGGACATAGTAAGGGGCACCCGTAACCCGTCTGAGGAAACGGATCTGGAGGGTCTGCATCTTATGGAGATGTCGTGTGTGAGCGTGCGCAAATACAACGCAGGCCTATATAGGTCATGATGGGACGGATGATATACAGGTCTATAAGATGCATGACTACTGGGCGGTGGTCGGAGTTAAGCTCGTGGAACGTCTCTATCGATTGCAAACGGAGGTTCACATTCTTGAGCAGCGCTACATCGAGTATATCGGGAAGATGGTTGGGATTTCCGGGGAAATGAGTCGGACTCATTGGAGCGATGACGACGAAGTTGAGGGATTCGCCTAACTTGAAAATGATCCGACCTCTGGTGGTAGTCGTGCTACTGTTCCATGCAGGGTGTTTGGCATTAAGATCCCCCGCCAAGATGACGGAGTCACTCATATCGAAGACGGCAGTGAAGTCCTTTTGGAGCGAGATGGGATCCTCCGGACCATTGTCGGGTGGGATATAAGCGGAGATGATGGTGATCGGTTGGTGGCCGGTCATGCCGAGCCGACAGATAGAGCTCTCCAAATGAGAGAGGAGAGGAGGTGGGTCAATAGGGATGCAGTATAAGGATTTTCTATAGTAGATTAGGGTGCCACCCTTGTGGCATCGAGACCTGTCATTGCGAACTAGTTTATAGTTTGCAATGTTCGCGTTTCGATGGTGAGGTTTTAAAAAGGTTTCCTGTATGAGGAGGATGTCAAGCTGATGGTCCGGAGGAAAGCGGCGATCTCATAGCGTTGACCGAAAATGCCATTTGCGTTGAAAAAGCCTAGTTTGAGGTAGGTATTTGGCTTACTTCTCCCAGGGGATCGTCTTACCGTACATAGTGATCGGGCTTGTCGAGTTTTAAATATTGTTGTTTTTCTTTATTACTATCATAATGGATATATTTGGAGAAGTAGATCATTACAATAATTTATTCAATGATGATACAAATAGAAGGTTGAATTTCTGCGTTCCTCTCAGATATTTAAGGAATACACAAGACCCTTATAATTGTGAAAATTTCAAAAAGAAATACTGGTTTTCACAGGATGTGGTGAAAAATGTAATTCTACCCTTGATATACGACGATTTAAGAAAACCACACAACCGTGGGCATCGCATAGCCCCAGAATTGCAAATACTTGTGTGTTTACGTTTTTATGCGACGGCTTCATATTTCAGATGAGTGTTTTATTTTCACCCTCACATTGATTTTTGGCAATTGATGTTTATGTATATAGATTTACAGCTACTTTACCCTAGTTTAATTATGTAGTTTTCATAAATAAAACAATACGTAAAATTATCAACTTTTTATTAATAATAATCAGTCAAAATACATAAAAATAATAACTAGCACTTGTTTTTTTTTTCTAGCTTCTATCTATATAAAAGGGGAAACTTGACTGACTGACTCAGCACAACCAACATTAACAAATACACGAAACAAATTAATATTAATACTAAATAAAAACATACATAGAGCTGAACTTACATACAACCTTTTTGGAAGTCAGTTAAAAATAGAGTGTATGTGCAGTAGTAAAACATTATAATTATGATCACAGAAACTTATGATGCTTGGGACGCAGATCTCTTTATAAAAATTATTTTTAATTAGCACTGTTGTTATGTGCTGACTCGGCTTTTGCAGATGCTTCTTGTACAATTTTTTTTATATTGCTTGTTTTTTTTTTGAATTTGACATCTAATATGTGCAGTTCATTTGCTCTTTTTTCTCTATTTAAGTACAATTTTTTTTAAAGATGCACTCGGAGTTTTTGTCCATTTGACGACAATTCCGGTGGACAAACCAACCTGTCTTGTGTTGCTGTGTTGGGTTGAGCTGGGATGTTGGGATACAGATAAGATTTTTATGGGAGCAGTAGTGGGTTCAACAGCATCTGAAGAGATATGTTGGCTGGGATCAATTATTGTTGGAGTATGGTCTGGATCGATGGCAATAGATTCTTGGGCCGGCATTATTATTACTTCCTCTCTATTTGAATCTGGATCTGCTTGAAGTTGTGTCACCAAATCTGAAACTAACATCAACATGAATAAGCAGTTACTGAAAGAGGAAGCCCAACCATTGCCACCACCTAAGCTGATAATAAACAATGTTAAAATATATAAAAGTTTGTATACCTCCAGATAACTATGATAACACCTTAGGGTTAACAAAATAATTCTATGAAAATAAGTTATGGCGACTAAACTTCATGGAAGAATAATTCCTAGAATGACGTTTGAGAGTGGCGGTACAAAGGGCATCAACATTAAGTACGAGCGAGCGCCTGAAGAGACGGGCGGCCAGCACTTATTAAATCTCGCATCATGTGGGCAATAGAGAGGCCTCACGTCTTCGGGCTCGATGACGATTGCCATACACACTCACAGACGCTCTCCTCGACTCACAAAAGGTCCAAATTACAGCCACTCGGTTAGTCCTCAACCTGTATATGGATAATGTTACCAGGAAACTTATTTAATTTAATGTTTCTGTCCATCCCTATCCTTGTTATTTGAGAGAGCAACAATTACTTACACAGATGAGTAAATACATTCTGAATTATCAGACAAAGCGTATGAATGCTGGAGCGGCCCTAACCGCAGAAAAAAACCTCAAAATTTTTGTGATACAAAAACTCAATTATAGTTTTCCCGACCACTGCAAAGAGGTAAGCTGCAGAAGGCAGGTGCTTAGTGCTGTTTCCAAAGGAGTCATGTTACTCATAGTAAAGAATAGAATTCAAAGATAGCAATTACCCTGGTTACGTACCATTGCAGTCAGAGTCTATGCTGTCACGAACTTCTATAAAGAGAGCTGGAGATATCTCGGCTATGTTAGGGTCTACTTCAGCATCAGGACAAGGACCACCACCTCCCGTGGCCATCCTTTGATGACGCTCTCTTGTGAGAGCATCTCTTTGGCGGGTTTTCAGGTTTTGCCAAAGGCGTCTTAGCTGTTCTCCTGATGCCTGTTACAATAAAGTAGGTAATTATTTTATTGATAGCTAATTGAAAAGTAGACAACTACTAAGATAACCCCATTTTATATTACTATATTACCTAATTTAAGGACATAAATACGTACTTACTGACTCACATACCGTAGGCGAACTATTAAATTTCTCCGCAATACGGATCCAAGCAGCCTTTTTTGTTCCTGTGCTCACACTATCTGTTTTATTTTATTTTCAATTACTCTATTAGAAGGTTTTTTCAAAAGTAATAAAAAAATTCTTGCGCCCTGCCATTATAATAGTCTTACGAGTTTACAATCAGCAAAACATACAACGCTTCACAGACTCGCGCTGAGATAATTATAGTACTCTATTGCTAAGGCTGCTGGCTGACACCTAATTGACATACTGAATTACTGACTGATATTACCAAATTTTAATTTATATCCCAACGATGCGGCGGAGGTAGAGCGGCACCCGATGATCCCGCAGTGCCTCCCGAATACAACTCCAGGGCAGGGTGTTGAAGGCGTTGGAGATGTCCAAGGACACCGCCACCACCACCCCACCCCGGGACACCGTTCCCTTCGCCAGGACTCTCACCCGCGATATAGCGTGGATGGTGGAGCGCCCATGCCGAAAGCCAAACTGGCTCTCGTCCAGGTCCGGCCCCTCTCTGTACAAGTGGCAAACGAGGCGGGCTGCGATTATCCGCTCGAACAGCTTACCCACCTCGTCTAGCAGCACTATGGGCCGGTACGCGGACGGCGAGTCCGCAGGGCGCCCCACCTACAGGTTGAAGAGCCTGGGTGAGCTAAGCCGCCCCTACCTCACGCCGCATTCCAACCTGTACACATCAGACATGGCACGTGCCCCTACAATATATTTGGACTGGTTGCTGTACCAGTACTTCAGCACAGAAATCAGTACCTCAGGAAGGTTAGTGTCATGGGAGAGTTGCATGGCAGAGTCATAAGAAACTAGGTCGAATGCCTTGGAGTGGTCCAACAAGCACGCATGGACAGGTGTTTCCCTTGTTGCATAGAATTTTACAGTACGCTTGAGACAGAGGATCGCTGTTTCAGTCGACAAATGTGGCCATAACCCAAATTGGGCTTCATGTAGGGTTGTATAATTATCCAACTGCCTGTCAATCAGACCGTCCAACACCCGGAACAATGGTAGAGGTAGGCCTGTAGTTGTTCTTGTCGCATCTCCAGTCTTGTTCTTTATTATAGGAACGACAATCGTTTTCATGAGGTCCTCTGGAAGATACGAGTGTCGCATACACAAGTTAAACAAGAGAGCTAATACATGTGGTAAGTGCTTACCTGCATATCGTAGGTGTTCTACGCTTAAGAGGATAAGACGATCTACATATTAAATGGCCTAATTAGGGCCAAAGGAGGTTCGGCACATTCGACTAGGAATGCGTTAACACATTTGGACTGAACTCTATCTAGCCTTTGCTGCAAGGAATCAGAAGATGTGTTCCATAGTCTAAAACACTACGAAATTACGATTACTATTAACTAATTTCATGGTGTAAGCGTGAGCTCCCCACCAAAAACCTACAAGAACTTTCAACATTGAAATAGATCTTACACACTTTTTAATAAGATAATTTATGTGATATTTACCAGTTTATTTTATATCCGAATTATCGCCTTAAAATATTACTTTTTTTACTACAGAAATGAGGAATGAGGAACGAGGAATTAGATCAGCGACAGACCATGGCTTTAAAACCACTGATTAAAAGAATCCAGAGGGAGGCACAAAAATAACGCAGCGTCAACTATGGAGGAATCTGTCACATACAGAACAATTTCGTCGGCAGTCTGTCAGTCGGTATCTGTTTGTGTGTCTGACATATTGTTTAGGACGGACGAAAGGACCCAAAATCAGCCGTATATAAAATGGGACTGAAGACATTGCCTTGTGGGAGTCCTTTACATATCTGCCTTGTATCTAACTCCTCACCCTAGATTCTCAGAACCAATGAGCGGGACAACAGAAGTTCACATATGTATCGTATCGTCTTAGCCTTAGCTGTTGCAGTTTATGCCTGAGTACGGGAAGATATACCTACAATTACTAAATCTATGGATGCGACGGTCTGCTAGAGTGACATTGATAAGCCAGTGTCACTCTTATACGACATCTTAGGTGGTTCCAGTAACTTCGTAACAAAACTAGACGGCGCCACTTGCTGCGCTGTCATTGATTTACTCGTATGTTTATTAAATAAGGTAAAAACGCCAGTTAGGTAGGTAGTTTAGGTACAATGTCATTGGCTCAAACCAGTGCACTGAGCTGAATATCTAATAAGGTGGATCGCGTGCGACTTCAAATGAAGGATTTTCAAGTTAAGTTAGTGCGACATTTTGTTTGTTTGTTTGGCATCTCGCAGGTCAACCTATTGGGTTGTCGTCTGCTTAAGCGGACTTGTAGTTAGTGCGACATTTCATATACCCAATTTTATATTCAGGGTCCGACTGTGTAAAGATATAGGTACCCAAGATTTTAAGTTATTTTATTTGATGAACACAATACCTACAAATACAAAATTCGAACGCATGATCTAACACTGAAAATTGAGAGAGAGGAAGGCAGATTTCGCAGATTTCGTGAACATTTAATTCTACCTAATTGGTTTGTTCACAAACACTACCCTCCCACCCATCTGTTTTTTCCTGTTGGTGCTACACTGTTATCAAATCATAAAATTCTTGGAAGTGAAGCCTCAGGTAAACTTTGGAGTTGCACCTTATAACTTTCACATAATAAGTAATCTAAAAAAATCTTAGGTGGAACAAATTTCCAAAGTTTGACGAATAATAATTATTATTCAGTAAATATATTATTCCTACCTACAGTTGCGCATTTTGATCAACATACGTTGTAAAACAGAGCTGCAAAAAACTATTGCTATTGCTATTTTAACTGTTTGATATGAGTTTCTTTTATCTACTACTCTTATAGGTTATAGTTGAAAGAAAGCAGATTATGCACCTCGCCTTAAGTAATTTATATTGCCCTCGTGCCTGTTAGATTAGAGCCCTCGCTAACGCTCGGGAACTAAATCAGGCACTCGGTACAATAATAAATTACTTTGTGCTCGATGCAATAATCTACTACGAGTATTAAAACTATTGTTTATCCTAAACAACTGATAAACAAGATTTTATAGAAAAGTGTACGCAGAATAAGGACCAAGTAGTGAGTTATCATAGGAACGACGGATCTTATAACCATCATCATTCTTGATCGTTCATTGATACCAAACCTGACCCTCGTAGTAGTCAAGCCAGTTCCACAAGGTCTTTTAAGGACCTTAGCTTGCCATCCTTGCTTGCAAAGCCAGTTGTTTAGATTACTGTCACAGATAAACTAAACTAAGTTCTTTAAGTTCGATAACATTGTAATAATCAATTACATTAGTAGGTAAAGGTAGACAAATTAATTGTTTATCAAATTGACTGCCTACTTAAATTTACCGTATTTTCACATCATTTATTTCAGCCGAAAGACGTCCACAGCTGGACATATGCCTCCACAAAGATCTACACTTCGACTGGTTCTGTGCTTCCTGCATCCAGCGGATTTCTTCGGCCTACACAAGGTAATCGGTCTAGCTTGTGGGAGGCCTTCCAACGCTGCGTCTCCGGTAGGTACTCGGTCGCTGCTCCAGAACCCAACCCACCCCCCATACCATCTGTTCTGCGGTCAAGATGCCAAGCCCACTGCCACTAAAGTTTGGCAATTCTAACACATGTAACAATAAGTCACATATAACCAATAACCATGGAATAAGTATGTAGGTAATATACAAATAATATTTTTTGACAGTTCTGTGTTGATAAAATATTAATATCCCTGACCGTACCATACCCCACCTATATTTTTCTCAATTAATACCACGTGTTGAAATCCAACAAGAGTAACGTTTCCCCCCGCCCTCCCTTTTAGTGGATGACAACAGCATCAGGAATTCAATTATAATTTGTCTTTTCTAATTCTAAGCCACTCTGGTTGCAAGAAAACAGATAGTTGCGCATAATTTGTTCATTGCACGAAAGCATTTATTCAAGGAAGACAAATATGTTCGTAAAACTACTATAGTTAATAAATTGTCAGCTAGATATTTTGAACTGTCTGATTAATAATACTATCAAACATCCAAATTATATGATTATAAGACACGTTTTCTAACAAAACATCATAATGACGAATATACAATACAGGTGCTGTTGCAAGTGTACTATGTATATGAAACTGACATCAGAATAAAATGCACTTGATAATGTTATAGGCCAAAAAAAAAAACACCAATAAAATCTGTTATTTTCCGATCAGAAAACGCAAAACGGATCCTCCACAAAACAAAAAATGTCACGAAAGAATTGTCACAACAAAAAGGACGATCGCTTAATGGATATTAAAATATGAGAGCAAAACAAAAGACAGTTTCGACCCTATAAGAGTATCCTGCTAAACAAACATAGATACAGTATGTGTGAAATATTCTCGTTTATAAGACTTGGACGCTTTTGATGGCGGCATTTAGACGCGTCAATTCACACAGACCGCGCGTGTTCTCGCCACACTAGCTAGACAAATATTCATACGAAATGGCAAAATTCGCCTCAACTTTAATACTAGTGGGTGTTATTATCACCGTCCAAGGTAAGCCACGTCTTGTATCTTTAAGTCTATAAAAGAGGAAAAGTTAAGAAATAATAGTTTTAAGTGATTAATTCAGACTTAATCAGTTGCGTTGTTTTTGTAAAAAAGACCTGTGCATATAAAGTTGTTCCTGCTTAGAATTGTTTTCTCAAAATGTGATAGAAACATATTTATATATTACATAACAACATAACATCACGCCTTGTTTCCCCGAAGAGTTGGGCAGAGGTGTACCTATAGTACACCCACATTTCGCGTGTTTATATATTACTATGCAAATTAACTTATTATTGGAATTGTAAAGGCGGAAATCAAACAAGATTTTTTCAAACAGTTTTTTTTTTCAAATCAAATCAAAGTATTTTATTTCACATTTACCTACATGCGTACTTATGAAACGTCAGAAGCTAGGTGCACGGTTATAATCGGTCGTTTCCTATGGAGAAGAGCCGGCAAGAAACTCTACGGTCAATCTTTTGAAATTAATTGGCATTAACAATGTTTTCAAATTACAGTGTTAATAGGTATGGGAGGACAGTGTTTCTTTCATGAAATCTGTTTTGTTGTAGATACTTCTAATTAAGTACATTCTAACTTACTTAAGTTATTACGGAGCAGGTTTAAATGTTCTGATAACCACTTTCCCGATCCGTCATCATTTACAACTGTTCATCATTTACATCAGTTCTTCAAATCAAAATACTTATAAAATTTTGAAAACTTCCATTGGTTCTATTATTTTAGGGTCATCAAGAAGTTGTATAATTATTTGCATATTGTAATTAAAGTAAAATCTATATCCTGCATCTACACACCTATTACTAATAATAAAGCCGAAGACTTTTGTTTGATGTTTGTTTGAACTTGCTCATGTGTGGATATCTCAGGATATGAAAAATTATCTTTTAATTTGATAGCCTAATTCTTGAGGAAGTTTTTAGGTTATTTAAAATCCCGCTACGACCTTGGAGCCTAGTAAAAAGAAAAAAGCCAGAAAGACGTAACGTGGTGACGTGGTGGGTCGGGGGAACAAGCGAAGTCGCGGGCATAAGCTAGTGAAATATATCAGAATTCTGATAAAACTGGTATTTGCAATTTGACAAAACATGGCAAGTGCAACAAAAGGGTTACATAACTTGAAAAAAACTGATTAACTATAAGTCCAGCACCTTAATTGCGCAACACAGTTTCAGGTACAATCCCTGAGTTTTCAACGATATTCCTAATCCATTGCTTCATAGGTTTAATAAATTAATCTACTCAACATCGTAAATAACGCAATGAACGCGGCTTTGTCATTTTATGTGCCCCCTGCTTTACCCCGCAGATTTCCTTCACCGATCTCAGTAGATAGAGTCAGTAGGTAATAATTTAGCTGAACTTTAATTTTGAGGGGTCAAATTCATAGAAATACCTAAAACGACAAATATTGCACATTTCAATCATGTAGAAGCAAGTTATGTCACGGTCAGCAACTTAAATTTACGACAGGTTCAATAATATTAAAATAATTAAGTGCCAAAGATGACGACTTTACTCAAAATTATTAATTAAAAAAAACCACTAGGACTTACTGGTAGATGGACATAATTATGTCAAAAGCGTATTATTATTACAAATCCGACCGAATAAATAGTATCCAATCAGTTTCAAATTCAAAGTATCGCATATGAATAGAAGCTTTCTATTTTATTTTATAATTAGAGGCGATTTCATGGTTCCATTTCAAGACTGGATTCGCCAAACAATCAGGGGACGGATTTAAGGGGGGGGGGGGGGACACGGGGGTATTTGACACCCCCCCCCCCCCCCTCCAATGGAATTTTTGTGTGCTGTGGAGATGGAGATCCATCAAGACGTTGCGGCAAAAATGGACGCTAATGAAGTGGACATTAGCGTCCATTTTTGCTGAACATCCTTAGCAGGAAACATAAAAGAAAACTGTCTATACTAAACATTTTTTTATTTTATTTTATGTTTTGACACTTTCATAAACCTTCATATACATACTAGAGCTTGTAGAAATAAACTATGTGTATGATAGGTACTTCAAGTTTATTTCTAACAGTTACTGTTAATTTTTTGCCCGTCCGGCGTCCGCACCTTGTCCCCCCCCCCCCCCAGAAAAAAATCCTGGATCCGCCCTTGCAAACAATGACATTTGAAAATACTCACGTGGCAATACCAAGTAGTCGTAAATTTAGTTGATTATATTATAGACAGTTTACGTATACATAAACTTTATACTAAGATGTATATAATAATTAATTGTTTCCAGAGTTTCAAATGAAACAAAAGAAAAACTTCTGTGTCCCTTCCACATTTAACCCGTCCGCCATCAAAGCAAGAGTGAACAGGTATCTTCTTGACTCGTTCCTTATTAGACCTCATCTATCGCTTTCCATCAGGCTTGATAGAGGTCAACAACAGGCAATTGGGATGATGACTACTGTTAAAAATGTTCGTAAAATTCAAAGAAGGCATAGTAAAAATGAGAAAATTAATCGAATCCGTGTCTCGCGGTACGGACAATGTACAGCGCTAGTATGAAGGTACATAGTCGTGACGTCACTTCTACGATAGTGCTGTCCTTGTCTAACACATATATTAAAACGTTTATAACTTTGCAGTTTTTAAGCTTTTACACTTTTTGTTATATTATTTGCACTATTTGGAAATAAACAAATTTTAGAGATAAAAAAAAATTGTCATCATCCCCATTGAAAAATCCGTCAATAAAATAGTAAACGATGGGTTTGCTAATGTGGTTACAAAAAGCTTGTGATGCTAAGTCAAGATATTAATTGCTTGCTATCCTAGACTTAAAAAGAACCCTCGTGTTAACGCGTGCTTATGAGCGAATCCGAATCTTTTCCTTTCGAATTAAAAGGTCCTAAATGATAAATCATTGTAAAGAAGAAACAAAGTTTTCGTTCATATAAGGATCATAATAAGCCTTTGAGGAAAAATAAGTATTACAAAACAAAATTATTTAAGGAAATACCTGTCTGTTGTACCTAGATGTTTATTTGATTTCTTATTAGTGGAATGCAGTTTTTTAAGTATTATTTAAACCACTAACCAAATAAATTGGTTAACATAGTATTATCCTTCTCAAAAAACTGAACATTTTAGCAAGAACCTGCATCCTTTTTGAAAACTGTGTATTATCAAATGCCGATTTATTTTTCTGTTCAAATTTGTATTGGCCTTTAGAAATATATTCCTACCTGTTTTGTAGTAGACAAGTGGACTAGTCTTCAAAAATCTACAGGTATCTGAATATGTATTTTTACTTCACTAGTTCTTAAAATCCGCAGAAAATGCGTGTGCAAATATTTTCAAAAATGTGAAGTTCTGATAAAAAAAAGTGTGAATTGATTGTGATACAAAGAATCTTCTTTGCTTAGGACCGAGTTCCGTATTTATACGCATATTATCATCGAGTTTCTAATGGAATAACTAAAAAAAATCTAAGAAAATAAAAACATTGATACAAAATTATACGTCATCAGGCGTTTAAATAACAAGAATATTAGTTTGTTGTCTCGTCGCTCGTCCACCAAAGTGGGTTTTTTATAATTTTTATAATTTTGTATCTTCGTAAATCCTTAGTACCTACTTACCCACTGTAAGGAGGCCGCCAACAAGCACTGAATAAAGGCTCCTTCAAACAGGCACGACACAAAGGCACCGCAAGTCGCGCGACAAGCGGTGCCTTAATAATGCGTGGGATTAAAATCCACACAGGATGTTCAACTTTCGTTGTTAAGCCGAGCGTTGAGAATCTAACAGAGTGCATCCCAGCGCGTCGAAAACAAACACTGTTGGATTTCGAACTCTCGGCGCTGAGCAGAGAGTTAAAAATCCAGTGTGCAATCAAAATCCCGACGCGATATTTAACGGGGGCTTACAGACCTATACTAATATGCATGTTTCGTTTCTATTTCAGCTCTTCCACCTACGTATGATGAAATCTTAGCAGCGGCACGGGAAAACCAATGGGACCAGGTCCAACAACTGTAAGTATAATCATCATACTCAAAGATTACCTTACCTACCTAAAATTCAGGTTTCTTAGATCTTGCAATCCGTTTCGAAATCTCAAAATAAATATTTCGAAAAGGACTGTTCGATCTATCGTGCTCCATTATTGGTACTCTAATAACAATAAACAAGAACAACTAAGTGAACGACGTTATGCTTACAAACACGACGATTTGCTTATTTTATGTGAAAACAATAATTCTCAAATTTCTGGTGCCAACTTTTCAGTACACAGTGACATCACAAATTATTTATAAAAGTAAACTTGTAATAACCATTTAATTGCTATTTATGATGTTTCACTAAAATATTTCTTCTAAGATATTTTTACAATGCCATAGAAAATATGAACTATCCAGTTTCTATATTACTGGTTTATTCTAATAAGCAAAGAAAGTAAGTTTTCATAATCGAACGTTTTATGATCTGCCGGATTGTATCTCTTCTGAGATGCTTCTTAGTGGCACAAAATCCTAAAAACAACGTCGTAATCCTTTGAAACAGTCTCTGAGGTAGCTGCAGGTCATGGATCGTTAAGATAAGAGCAGTAATAACTTACCTCTACCGAGTAGTTTGCTTCCAAATGGCTTGTTAAACTCAACTGGGGAAATCCTCAATTACATACTTTGAGTTACATGATGGTCATCTGCGTGCAAAGCTAGCACTCTATATCCCGGTATTTCATGTTTACTTTTGCTTACCTTGTTTTATTACTAGAATAACCTGCTTTAAGACTTATCGTATTTGAAAAAGATTGCTAACCAGCGGGGTAATCGCGTAACACACCAACAGTAGCAATGGCTTTCGTTTTGACAGTTCAACAACATTCATTGCGTTATAAACATTGTTGAGCAAACAAATTTTTCGAACATATGAAGCAATGGATTAACAATATCCTTCAAATTGATTCAGATTACAATCGATAGTGTGATACGCAACTAGGGTGCAGGTATCCAAAGAAAAATCGTCTGCAATGTTCATTCATCATTTTTAGGGTTCTGTAGTCGACAAGGAACTTTTATAGTTTCGCCATGTCCGTCTATCCACAGCTTCACTCAGCTCTTAGTACTAGAAACCTGTCATTTGGCATTTATCAAAGTGGTAAAATAAAAAGTTTTTTTTTTTTTTGATAATAAACCCTCACTTTATTACTGTGGAACTTTAGTGAAGTGAGGATTTTTTTTTTTCTCGTAGTGTCGTTGGAAAGGTGTGAAAACCATTTTTCGATTCAGGGATCCGTTTGCGAAGCATTAATCTTTAAAGTGCGAATTTTTGTGAGTGTCAGCTAAATGTTTGGTTTTGGATATGTGAACATTTTCACTGCAGTAGTATGTAAAACGAAGTTAAAACGAAAACTATCACAGCTAAGTAGGCTTTACAAGTAAACGAGTAATAGTCGACCAATTTATTTTGCAGTTGGAATATATGGGAGTAAATGTTTTTCAACTACAATATTTAGTCATTTAATTTATTTGAAATAATTTAAGTACCACTTAATAAAAACATAACAAAATATATATATAACTAAATTAAATGACTAAATAACTTACTACCTATACAAATTAATATAAAAACACTACTATATTAAGTTTGTTCTTGGGATAAATTCACCAAACTACGGAACCCTTCAATGTGCATGATCCGAAACGCACTTGGCTGGTTTTTTAAAGACGCCTTCGCCGTAATATGTGTTGATAATCCCCTTTCAAAGTGTTTTAATTCATTAACAGTGCACAATTTATTTGTGGACCTACAAACTGAGCTGAAAATAATTAGTTAAATTATTGACGGCAATGTTCTCATGTTTACTTTGAAGGTGTTATCATCCAAACAATATTATGAACAATAGTTGTGCTCGTCCATTGTTTCATTCATTGATGACCACACTTGTAGAAAAGAGATCAAACGATAGATGGCCATGTAAAAGATGATATGGCTAGAAAGGGAATGACTATCAAGTTTAACGATGGGCGATTCCGAGATCTTTTAACAATCGAATGAATCTGAGTCGTTAAAATAAACCATCGAGTCAACCATCGCATCGCCGTTCTACCAAACAATCGAGATGTTTTTCGATTGTTTCGAGTCAACGGAATCGACCGTTTTCAATTGTTCGATGAATTAGTTTGGATTCGCAATCACAAAGCAAGTCAAGAACTCGCGAAACTCTAACCCATCGAGAAACAACTCGCGTACGAATGCGCCATGCGACAGTCGCAATAACAGACCGAGTCAGACTCGAGTCAAAGTCGAAACAATCGAGAACCATCAAAATTTTCAAATAAAAACTCTAGCCATCGCGCATTGCTTATCAAAATGACCACAAATGGATATTTAAGGAAGATAAAGACACGTTACTTAAACTTAAACTTGGGCAGGAGAATGATGAATGATGCACAGTAGGAAAGAGGAAATGATGAGCTAGTAAATGTGATTTTGTAAACAAATGAATATACAGGATACATTTTAAATCAGAGCGTTGGCGTAACCATGAACTTAGCACATGATTTCGAACGCGGTAGGTGTTGCATTTTTCTATGAAACAGCTGTAATTTTTTTTATAACCGACGAAAAATCGAACTGAGCTGCAACTCCCATAATTTTAAGAACGGTAACAGCCTGATCTCGGTCTAAATCTTCCAAAAAACCTCTTGTTTCCGTCATGGGTTTACCTACTTTTTTGACATTGATTGTCGCTGAGATGAGATTGCGATTCGATGTAGAACGTTTTTAATTACGGGAATCGTTCTTCTGGTAGTTTCTATATTGAGTTAATATGAAGAAGTCGTTTCTACGATAGCTTGATGATTTTCACAAATGTTACCCTTTTTATTATTTACAGGATACGCAACAATTTCGCAAAGAATACTGAATTTAAGGTACGTCAAATAATAAATAACATAATTTAATTAACTTACGCAATATGTTATAAAATATTGGTCCATAGAGCAATGTTATAAGAGTTTATAGAGCAATAAAAGTCGTCATTTTATCAAGTAGTGTCACAGCTCACCGGAAAACCTCTGTCATACGGAAGATTTTTCCTGTTGGCAATGATTCTTGAGTCTCGCCCATTTGCTACTGTTTAGAAACGGCCTTGGATTCACATTACATTACACATAACTGTATTCTGTAGTGCTATTCTGTCACCATCTCACCGTGAAAATTTAGGATTGAACAAGACGGGGTGACACTGACAGCTCACTCCACGCAAGTTTTCACGATGAGATTTTTACAGAATTGACTTGCTGATGTGGAGCTTAGAAACATGACTTAAGCTGATGTTTCTGACAATTATAACTAACGAATTAGGTAACAATTAATACGCTCTCGGCTTCCTTTACCAACAGTATACTATAACCATTTTTTTTTTTTATGACTTTTCGTTGGTCAGGTGTTCGCAAGCACTACTACTAACCATGAGGTCCTGGGATCGATTCCGGGGTCGGGCAAAGTGTTATTGGGCTTTTCCATCAGGATTTTTTCAGTAGCTGCCCGGAGTCTAGATTTGTGCCCGGTCGATAGCAATAGGATCGACATAAATGTGGGTGTTACTATAGGTCATAGGTTATATGTACACCTCTGCCTAACCATTCAGTCATTACTGGCGTGACACTTTAAATGGTTGTAATCAATATGATAGCATCGAGTCCTAATCTCTCATATATTAAGGTCATGTACTTTCGCGGAATGTAAATGGTTTGTTCATACTAAGGCTAGGTGCAATCTTACCACATTGACATTGAACTACGTTGACTACGTCGGCGATCCAGGATATAAACTAGTCTTTGGCCTTACCGAGGTCAGTTCCGACGTTTTGGAGTGAAAGCGTAAAAAACAAACTTACTTTCGTATTTATAATATTAGTTAAGAATTTATATATACCAAATTGATCGCTACTAAGAAATAACAATAATACTCCCGTTAAAATCTCGGCAACCGAATTTGTGGCAGTTTTGTTGAAATGCTAAGTGCTAACGCTCTTTAACTTTCTTATTTCAGCCTGTTGTGTTTGATGGAGTGCGGAATCTGAAACCAGTAGGTGGTGGTCATGTCTATGGCGAAGCAGAGTACTCCTTCCACTCTGCCTCCAACATCGATGGCAAAACTACCGAAGACAAGGCAGGTCATAAAGTCATCAATGACGATGGAAAAGTCAAGGAGTTCGATTTCACACCAAAAACTGAACTGTCGCCCCTTGTAAGTATATTTTCATATTCATCATCATAAAATCATAATCGGCCTTTAATATTCCCACTACTGGGACACAGACCTCCTCTCTGTGAGATGGGGTGAGCCATGCTGGTCCAGTTGTAACGGCTGCGACTTACGAGTAGAGTCGTTGGTTCGAACCCAGACAGGCGCTTTACTTTGTGTAAATTATTTCAACACCACTGCTCGCAAAACGGTGAAGGAAAACATCGTGAGGAAACCGGCATGAAAAAAACCAAAAATCTAAATACATGTGATGTGACATCTACCAACCCACACTGGGCCCGCCGCGTGGTGGATTTTTACATTATTAATTGAATACTTCAAGCGAATTATTTCCGTAGGCCTTTCTCCCGGTCTACCTCTGCAATAGATTTAAGATAAGGATAAAAGCCGTTTAAAAAAACTAAAGAATATAAACTCATGGAACACACACATTCGGAATGACCGTTATTTGTTATTCGAATGCAGAAAAGTTTTCGTAGAGTGGCATTCATATTTATCATACCTGTGTCCGAAAATAGCCTTTATTAAAAATCAGAAAATATTAGGTATATCAAATCACACCCTGATTACCAATGTCTGGTGAATCACTAATCTGCACACACGCCAAATGCTACTCTAAACTTGCAGCTTTCTATTTCAGATCCACCCGATCAACCCCCAGTCGCAGATCGGCAATGACTACAGTGCCTCAGATTACTCCTTCCAATATGCTCCGTCTTCTGCCGACCAGTCGGACTACACCAGCATCGGCGGCAATAAAGTTGGCAACAATAACATCAAAATTGGACAGCCAACAAATCTACCTGCGATTGTAAGAACTCACTTCGCGCAGTCATCATTTTATACAGCATTAAGCATTTAAGTTAAATGCAGGTCGTTTGGCGCAGAGATATCATAGATTAGGACCTCGGTCAACCCCTTAGGAGGCTCTCACTGGGCAGCTGGATCAAAGGCTTGTTAATAAAGGAATACTCCTGGATACGGCGGCGTATTGTTAGGAGTTTCCTCCAACTACTTGTATAGCGGATGACCGGTGGCGTGCACCTTGTTCCCAATACTGATAGAATAGGTACATTTAAATTATGCATTTATGTATAACATTCGCTATAGCAATGCATGAACCACAGCACCGACTGATTATTATAATTAAAAAATGCCTCTAAAGTTCCAAATGCTGAGTGCTGAGAGTACAGTCAGTGATCTGCCTTACCTGACCCTCTTCCGGGTCAGATAATGCAGATGAGATTTTTTTGGTTCTAGTATATTTCAGTTTCCTTACGATGTTTTCCTACAAGGTTTCAAACTTTGTTCAACCATGCGTTATGTTATTTCAGCCACATTCGTTCACCAGTATACCTAGCCAGGGAGCACAGGGCAGCCATAACTCATACAACCATCAATACTCCTACTCACACTCACACTCCTACGTTAACGGCAAACCGGTAGAGGGCGCTCTTGTCAACAATGGCGGCAAGTACCAGCTGGGCACAGAGAAGCCAATTATTTCCGTAAGTTGTTTTCTGCTGCTTAAAACTTAGAGTGGTCAAATAGAGATACAGCATTTGAAAGAAAGTCGACTATTATGGTTAGAGTTCAATGCTAAATCTTTCACAGATATTCCGGTGACTGAAGGCATTACCAAAGATGATAATGATTTTGATGATGTGGATATCGTAGGTGGCCATATTTACCAGCTTAAGGCAATGAAACGTGATTTTTATTGAATATCTATCGTATCGTAATTTAATATGAGATGTTTTTACAACTGTTGCATAACCTAACACAATTTATCATTTTCAGCCTTTATCGTACACCGATGTGCGGGATCTGAAGCCTCCACAAGGTGGCCAGGTCTTCGGTGAGGCGCAGTACCAGTTCCACACGTCTTCCAACATCAACGGCAAGGTCTCAGAGGACAAAGGTGGTCATAAAATCATCAACAATAATGGCAAGGTCCAAGAGTTCGATTTTACACCAAGTCCTCAAAAGTCACCCGTTGTAACTTATTTTAATTAACGTGCTTAAGCTTTTTAGTGACTTGTTAGTCATTTCTATCCTTCTGTTAGTCTACTCCTTTGAAGGATATGCGTTTTAAAAATATTTTTAAACATAAAGTAAATGACTGTACTTTTTAAGTTCGAGATGTTGCCTTTATCCGTGTTTGATACAGACAAAGAAGTTTGTTACAATACTAGCTACTAACAAAGGTATGTCCGTCTGTGATGGAAACCATAAATTATTCTGATTTCTGATATTTATTAACTAAACGAATAGACTTATACCTCCCATAATTTGATTATCGGATTACGGCCGAACCCAATAACGTATCTATAACCAATTTTAGCGTTCTAGAGATAGAAATACCTATCAATCTCTGGTTTTAACGTCTCAATAAAGCCAAAGTAGGCGTCTCTTTGTCATGATATTTGTTTGATTGACAGCTATTTGTTTGACAGGGACAGATAGAATTATACTATCTATCATCAATAGCGATCTGTCTTTCACTGAAAATAGTTTATTGGGTTCGGCCGTCAATAGGTAGGTATGGTAACTTTATAAAATGCAAAAAATCTTACGTATTAATAACCTACTTAACAGCTAGACAATACTAGGAATATTCTTCTCCTTAGCGTGTCGATGTGAATCTAAATATTCCGGAATAGGACCGGAATTCTCTCTGACACCAGGACTTTCTTACAAAAAAAGAGAGATTAATTGTAACATGCTACTTAATGAAATAAGTAGATAGGTTATAAACTACAATTACCATAAAGTTGTACACTTACCTATGGTTGTAAATTCCAAATTATTTTTACCGATATTGTTATATAATTTTATTTAACTAATGTGAGATTATTTAGTCGTTGATGATCTGTGATCGCTATTTGATTATTATAGGTGGTACCTATGTATTGTAAATAAATTAAATAAAATGGAAACCTTTAAAATTGATTTTTCTATGGTTTGTCCGATAAACATGTTACTTCGTACAACGTTTCGCCGACGGTTGTTGCTTCGATGTTTCTTTCTCGAAACTTTTACTTCTTCCTCGAAGGGTTTAATAAATAAAACTTTCACTCAAATATAACTTTTGTTTTCTCTGTAATAGAAGAAAACTTTTAATTCCCCATTTCGTACGTGGCAGAATAGGCGCAAAACCTATGCGCGGAAAATAAAAAATAAATCCTCATTCCTTTAGTATGTGGCCCATCGCAATGTGCGCATAGGAAAACTGATTAATTTTTCCCGCCATAGCGAAACATTTTTCACAACTCGTTTTCACTATTGAATTTATAGTTATTTATTAATTAAAATGTCTACAAGTACTAGTTACGAAGAAAATGATTTAAGAACAACGCCACTCCACCAAAAAAAAAATATATATAATTCACTAGTGAGTTATAGCAATGAAAAAGTCACAGTTTGATTATGGGTGTCATTCTGTGCCTAATTGCGGTGACCATAGAGCCACTTTATGAGCAAGTGTGTTGATTTTTTTTTTATTTCACATAAACCTACATGGGCACTTATGAAACGTCAGAATCTAGGTGCACGGTTCCAATTGGTCGTTTCCTATGGAGAAGAAACGCCGGCAAGAAACTCAATGGTTACTCTTTTAAAAATATTTGTCTTTTACAATGTTTTCAAATAACAGTGTTAATAGGTATGGGAGGACAGTTTAAGCCTGTCAATAAGTACCATATGTTTATCGAATAGAAAATGGTCTATAATTTACAATCTACAAAAATAAAAAAACCAATTTAAACCAAATGACATGATTGCCATTTCAACTGTAACACACATCTGAATTAACATGATGTCCACAAAAGCCACTAATGAAGAGTTGAAATTAAAATTGTAGGTATATAATGTCAAATAATGATAATATTATGTCAAAGAGTTATATAAATGTATGAGGACAGTGTAGGCCTGTCAACAAGAACAATATGTTTAACAAATAGACTTTGGTCTATAAATTTACAATCTACAAGGCCTAAAACGTTGTCACATTTACAAAATATAAAATAATATAATAAAGTAAAATAAAAAAACTAATTAAAAATTGTAAAGTAACTCCTAGAAATACAGTTTCCGTAATACCATCTACTTTCTTGCCATCAAGTTTTTAATTTAAGCCCACTTGGGGTACATTTGGTAATGAAAACTAACGACATTTAGTTTTGTTCGCATTGAGTAAAAGATTATTTCGAAAGAACAGCCAGACCATCATTCACATGTAAGACATCCGTATCTTTTCTATCTATTTTAAAAATAAGAGAAGTGTCATCAGCGTATAAAAATAATATCTGATAAGTTAGCCATCCTGTAAGGAAGGTCATTAATATAAACTAGAAATAAGACAGGGCCAAGAATTGAACCTTGAGGCACGCCCATCTTACTTAAGAACCCCGAGGACGTCGCCCCGTTAAGTTTTACTTTTAATTGCCTGTTTGATAGATCGGAAAGAACAAGATTAGCGGCTTGTCCACGAATTCCGTATTGACCGAGTTCTGGACAACCTCTCAAAACTCCAACGCCACCGAATAAGGTCCCGTTAACTACTCCTCCAAAAATTAAAACAAAAGCGCTTGTACATCAGAGCAAGACTGATGGACCAAAACAGCCGCAAGGGAGTGACGAGAGTTCGCCGCGAGAAGCACAGCCCGTGAGATACTTAAACCGAACCACGGAGGCAAAGGCGTGTCTCCAAAAGGCGAAAATCCAACTCCTCAGCTCTAGAAACCTGAAAAAGGAAATAAAAGATGAAATCACAAAAGCGGTTGAGAGACTATACCAGCTGGTGAAGGAGGCTGAAACCGAAAACCATAGAGAAGCTGACGAAGCGTATAAACTGGTAACCATAAAAGAACATAGGCCGATCACAGGTGAACCGACGAAGCTCATGAAGAGCCTTGTGGAAGATCTAAAAGAGCACAAGCTCGCATTGCAGGAGTGTTCACAGCACACTCGGGCTCTGTCGGAGCATCTCCAGCAGGCCCCTCGCTACGTTGCGGGCCAGGGTCCGACCTTCGCGGAGATGGCCGCCGGCCCAAAGCAACACATCCAAGGACCTCTTCACTCGGTGCTCGTATCATCCGTCAGTGATCAGGACACCGGTGAAGAGGTAATTGAGAAGCTCAGGACGGCGGTCAATGCCAGAAATGAGGGCACTAGGATCTAACGACTGCGCAAGGCAAGGGACCAAAAAGTGGTGGTCGGCTTCAAGACTAAGATAGAACTGACCAGAGTGACCGACCGGATTAGGAAAGCCGGTGGTCTGGTGGTGGAGGAGGTTAAAAACAAGGACCCGCTTGTTATCATTAGGGACGTCCTCTCTTGCCACTCTGATGTGGAGGTTACCCAAGCTCTGCAACGACAGAACACCCATCTGATCGGGGACGTACCTGCGGAGGATTTGCGGTTGGGGGTGAAGTACCGTCGTAGGACGAGGAACCCCCACATGTGCCACATCATTCTGCAGGTGTCCCCTACAGTATGGCAGAGGCTGACACTGGCTGGTCGCGTGCACATTGACCTACAGCGAGTGCGAGTGCAGGACCAGTCTCCACTGGTGCAGTGCACTCGCTGTCTGCGCTTCGGCCATAGCCGAAAACTGTGCACGTAACCCGCCGACCTCTGCATCCACTGCGGTGACCCCCACATGAGAGTGGACTGCCCGTCACGGCTGGTGGCGGAGGCACCTAAGTGTCACAACTGCCTATCGGCCAAGCTGGACAGGACCGACCACAACGCCTTCGACAGTGAGTGCCCTACACGCGTGAAATGGGACGCATTGGCGCGCCTGTCGGTGGCGTACTGCTAAGGTGCATTTAGCCACGCCCGGAAACAAGAAACAGTGCAGTATGGCTCTAACTGACCCTCACGCCCGTACAAATTATGAAATTAATGTGGAAGGAAACGCGAGCTCGGACTACGTCTTCAAAATTAAAACACAAAAAACAACATTTACAATAACTCTTACAATCGAAATTAACAACACAAGAAAAGCGAATTGGTGCCAATTTCATAAGAAATTGGCCCAATTAATAGCAGAGATATATTTTCATTTCTTAGACAAACAAAAAATTAACAATAAAATGGATGTAGATATTAGTAAAATAAAAAACATTGATATAGATAATACAACCAAATTAAATTACGAACCCATGTTAAGGAAATGGTCGAATGAGCTCATTGATGTAAAGAGGGAGGTTAACACCAGGAGACACCGCAATCAAAGCCCTGCAACTGTCAAACAGTCCCTAAAACAAAAAGAAGCACAGGTTAGGAGCCGGAAATGCCTTGGTAAGGAGCAGGACAAATTACCAGTAATAACAAGGTTAAGAATAACAGCTGTGAGACTGCCAATTATAAAAAGTCAACAAAGACATTACGGTTTAAATATAGAAGTAAATATGTATAGAATTGATATGAACAAAATAAGAAGTGTAAGAAAATATGTCTATATGATATATTGTATATATATTAGGATAGCCATAACAGTGAAATAGTGAAGACAAAGTAACAGATATAAAATATTATTGGAAGTAGCATAAGTAGACTTATAACATGAAAAAGCAAAATACAAAAATAACATACAGATTCAAGTTTAGTAGTTATTAAAGATGATAAATTTTTAAAGAAATATCCGTAACAAAAACAATTTACAGGTATAAGATATAGAAGAATTTGACGCAGTAAGGGGACTGCTTCCGGGAACTTTTTACTTCCTACAACAGGACTGCCCAAAATAAAAACAAAACAAAAATAACGACAACAATCACAAAACATTGCAAAATAAGGGCTCTGATCATGTCAGAGGGACACTGAGCAAAGGCAGCAGTGGGTTTTAGCCGGTAAGAGTCCGGCACTGCCCAGACTGGCTCACAAGTGAGGCAGTCTGGGCGTCCATGAGGATTTCCCACTCCTGCCAAATCAAAAAAAAAAAAAAAAAGAATTCCGTATTGAGAGGTCACATAAAATGACTTTTTTTTAACTCAAACGATCTACATATGTTGGTATCAGTGTTACAAGACTCATCATAGTGCTGCAATACATCAATATTATATTCTACAATTAACTATTGCGAACAGTGACATCTATAATTCAGTAGTAACAATTTCAATACTCATACAGTATTACCAAACCCATTATAGTGTTGACAGGCCAAAAAATATATCAAAGTTTAGTAGCTTTTTTCATTTTTATTAGTGAAGAAATAAAATAAATAATTCATGTGTGAATGTTAACATTGGAAAAAGCTCTGCCAATATGAATTTCTTGGATAACTTAACATTCCGTCGTAACAGCAGCAGAAGATCGGAATCTAACATAGATGACAGTAGTAACACGTCTCGAACTTTGAATTGTACTACAAATAGTATGCCAGAAATTTCAGAAGATGAAGAGAACAACCAAATAAAAAAGTTGCATAAGATTGATGATTTGACGTCTCAACTTAATAGCGCACATAAGGAAATTGATATATTGTGTTTAGAAAATAGCAGTTTGAAACAAAATAATGAAGAATTATCCAGAAAAAACAATTTCTATAAAAAATGCTATTTCTCCAGTCAAACATAAGCCAACAACACCCAATAAAACTCAGTCAAGACAAACCAAACAAACACATCAGGTGTAAATATTGGCAATACTTCTATTCATCAAGACAGCAAAACTGTAAGCATAGATGTCACTCGTACTTCTTCTCCTAATAATGAAGTATCGAGCAATGTTAATACACTTGATCTACAACAGGCAGGGGCGTATTTACCCTAGGGCCAAAAGGGCCATGGCCCGGGGCGGCAGGCTGCGAGGGGCGGAGCAAGCCGCACCTCGTGCTCAGCTTTGTCCATTTTTCTTTTTGACTATAAACGCCTGCAGAAGTTACAAAAAAGTCTACATAATTAACAAAAACTCGAAACTCATTTGGTTGTAAGTTTGATAGACTTCAAGACGCGGGACACGCTTTTTGATCTGCGGCAGGGCGGCGACGTGTCCGTTGGACTCCATCGCACTCCGGACTAGTCAGGATGTTTCGACGTTGCTCGAGTCGTTTTCATTCTGTCAGTCCATAAGCGAGAACTATGTTCAGCGAGAGACGATGCTTGTACCAGCCTTTATATAGTTTAAAGCCAAACAATAGCGGCTCTTTGAAGTTAAAAATGAAGCTGTAGGGCTATTGGCTGGATGACACGGTGTAGCATACGGTGATAGTCTGCCCGGCTTGGGCGGAGCACAGCCGTGTCCTCGCGGAGGCGGCAGCGGCGATCTCTCGCGTCAGGCCCTGGTCCAGGCCATGGTACGGAGCGAAAGGGAACGGGAAGCCGGCACCTCACGCCCCTAGTCGCCGATGTCAGCAGAGTGGGAGAAGTCATTTGATGATTTCCCACCCAAAAAAAAGGGCTATTGGTTCAACAAAATTCACTATAAACTGCCATAATATCGGAATTTTGGAGACCTGCACCCTAATTACGTAAAACAGTATTAATTTTTTGCAAATCAATCTCTCAAATCTTTTGATACTTTTGAAGATTCTGGTACATGAAAATTCTAAGAATAATACAGTAACAGTCACAAGAGAATAAATTATTAAGAGAAAGAAATGAGTGTCGCGAGGGAGAAGTGTTGTTACAGGGCGACGTGACCATTTAAGGGTTAATTCCTTCATCCCATGCGATTAATTGTTGGGGGAGCTAAGGAAGCGCAAAACTTCGTACGCCGTGGTAACCGCCAATTTTGCATGTTTATGCAATTTGGTTCCAATGTCAATACCCGATTGATCTGGCGGATGATCTACAACAAGAATGTGTTCTTTTAAAACAATTCTTGACGTCTTATGAAAATAAATAAATGGATTTGAAGGAAGCATTTCCATTTACGGAAAAAAACTTAACGCATATTTCTGTGCACTGCGGTGACAATTGCAATGCGGAAGGTTCGTTTTCCGTTATGAACAGTTCAGCAATTCTTAATATACAGGGTGACAGGGCAATTCGACCTGTGCCTTGAAAGGGGTTTAGAGGTAATTTGCAACAAATTAGGTCCAGTTAGCTAAGGTTCAAAACCGGATAATTACCGAGCTGCGTCGGTTCTTCTATTTTTTTAATAACTTTTCTGAATTGTTACCAATAACAATTCAGGATAAAACTACTCCACTCTAAATATTAAATTGATGCTTTTTTGTAAGATGAAATATTTGTGATCATTAAAAAAATATGCTTGCCGAAAACAGACATAATCTCAAAAATAAAAGATCTTCAATTAACAATCGAAGAACCGTCACAGCTCGTTAACCATCCAGTTTTGACCCCTAGTTTACAAGACTTAATTTGCTGCTAATGTCCTCTAGTATAACCCTTTTCAAGGAATAGTTCGAATTGAATTTCCCTGTCACCCTGTAGAAGCTGGCTTGACCCAATCCGTTTGTATGACAGTGTCATTGACAAATCTGTTAGCCAACCTGACCATCAGAAAAAAAAATTGTGTTTGCATTCCCTAACATCATTCTCAGCCCACATCTGTACCCTAATTGCGTAATACACATTCAATCGTAATCTGAATCGTTTTGAAACAGATTGCTAATGCATTGCTTCATAAGTACGAAAAAAAGATATGCTCAACAATGTAAATAACGCAATGAATGTTGTTGAACTGTCAAAATCAAACAGATTAGTCTTAATCGTTTACGAAAATGTGTTACGCAATTAGGGTGCTGATCACACAGATTTGTTTTATATAACGAAAGATTTTTTTTCCGTTATGTTATGGGGTAAACCTCATAGGCCCAGGGCGCTGAATCTTAAAATACGCCACTGACAACAGGCGCCTCTTAAGCTTAAAATATGCATAATTAGTAGTGAAAATAGCAGTAGAATATACAAAAAAACTAATAGCACTAGTTTACTAAATAGTCATGTAATCTGTCACTATCGTAATCCGAATTGTAATTTAGAACGAATACATAATAATACAATTTTTTATACAATCCAATATAGATAAAAACGTCCAAAACTTTAGTAAATCAAATTTCTGTATAATCTACATAGCTGAAGAAGATTTTAAAAGAACACGAAATTACATAGAACTGTTGTACTTATTCGTAAAAAAATATTACCTTTGAATCCTACTAATTTTATAATATGCCTACCAAGTTATAAATACATGAATGATGTTAATATTATGTCTAACAGCCGAGTTGAGACTTTTAATAATCTACTCAATATGGATGAAGAAACATGTAATTATGCTTCTTAGATTCTAACCTTATTTTACCATATACTTATGATACTCGTACATACAATCCAAATTACGGGACACTTAATAACAAAGGTCTACAAATTATTCTATTAGATTTAATAGACATGATCTTAAACTGTAGCACTATGACAACCACTACTAGTACAAGCTCAGAAGTTGATTGTTCCCAAAATACACAAAAAGAAATAACAAAGTCACAAAACAATTCTCGGTTTTTTCTATAAGTACTTAAATATTCTTCACCAAAATATGGCGGGACTGATGAACAAATCAGAAACACTAACAGTCAAAATAGAAGAACTTCACAACACGGGAACTAATATTGATGTAATTTGTATAACAGAACATTTTATTGAGTCAGGTTATGAAGATTTGTTGCATATACCTAACTTTGTACCAGCAGCATTCTTTTCTAGAAGTGCCAAACGCGGTGGTACGTGCATTCTTGTTAGAGCAGGAATTCAATTTAGAGAATTATCTGACGTAGCAAAACAGTCGGTGTCGGGTGTCTTCAAATCAAATCAAAATATTTATTTGCAAGAAAATACATAATTTACAAGGAAAGATCTCATAGCCTTCAGTCACTGTATTCTGCCTGCAAGCAAGCGTGCAAATTATTTATGTTTTTATGTCATAGTTATTATTAGTACATTTTATTATTGCATTATTATTACATTATTATCACATTATTATCACACATTATTATTACAAACAAACATTTTTATGTTCTAAAAATTCCTTAATGCTGTAGAAACAGTTTTTTTGTAACCAATCTGACAATTTTTTTTCTGAAACATGACCCTGCAATAATTTAAATTCATTTGGTATTTTATTATAAATTTATATACACATATTGAACACATTTCTCTTATAAATATCTTTATGTCCAGCTGGATGATATAAGAGGTTGCGAAACATAGCCCTTTTCTGACGTGGTACAACCTCGGTATGTTGCTTAAAATAATGCATGTGTGTCTTTGTAAAAGTGCAGATATCTCTAATATAAATACAGGGCAGTGGAAAGATTTTCATCTTTTGAAAGAGCGGTTTACAGCTATCTAAAAACCAAGCCCTGTTTATGACCCGGATGCAGCGTTTTTGGAGCTTGAAAACTCTGTCAGTATCGGTTGAGTTACCCCACATGATTAGTCCATAGCTTAGAACAGATGACACGTAACCATGGTAAGCTGCAAGAGCGGCTTCTACAGACACATTTTGTCTCAGCTTTTTTAAAGCAAACACGAACCTATCAAGTTTCTGACATATATGCTCCACATGGCTTTTCCAGTTCAGGTTTTTGTCTACAATTATTCCTAAAAAATTTAATTGGTCCACTTGTTGTACCTTTTCACCATTATACAGAATATCCAAAGCTAATGATTTGCTATTATAGGAGTTAAATTCAATTAATTTTGTCTTGCTAATATTTATATTTAATTAATTATTATGCATCCAGCCTATTATATCTTTTATGGCCTTTTCCGTTGCTGATTTGTAGTCGCTTTTTTCCTGACATTTTATGATAACTGTAGTATCATCTGCAAAAAGTATACATTTCTGCAAAGTGGCCTCTGGAAGATCATTTATGTAAAGTAAGAAAAGTAAAGGGCCGAGAATGCTTCCCTGAGGCACGCCACACTTATTAATCACCGCTATTGAATTGAATTTCGCTTTGGAATATATTCTGTCACGTTTCTTTACAACTTTGGATATCTCGGTACACTGCTGCCTGTTTCTTAGATAACTAGATATCCATTCCCATGCTTTTCCTCTAATACCGTAGAAGTCTAATTTGTTTAGAAGCGAAGTAGTAAAGTAAAGTAAAGCTTCGAATCCTGTGCCATAGAACTAATACATCATAAGATTATTATTATTTGTATATATCGCATACCTAAACACAATTACAGCATATTTTATGAAAAATTAGAAAATATTTTAAGAAAAATTTGTCCGCTTTCTAAGAAAAATTTAATCTTAACTGGCGACTTCAACATTGACATCTTAAAAAGAAATAAAATTACAATAGAATTTGAACATTTTCTTACCCAATTTAATCTTAACTTAGCCCTTTACCAGCCTACTAGATTAAGTAGCAACTCCTGTATATAACTTTGCACATACCTACAGAAAAGACTGTACAGCACAAATAATAGACCTAATTCTGTCAGATAATACATCTTAAATACTAAGTGTATGTCAAATATTATTAAATCATGAATGCTAAAATATTGAAAAACTCAAAAACAAGACAGAACCCCAGAAAAATTTGAGAAGTTTAAAATATTAGAGCAGTCTGTATTTCACGCAAGTTTAAAGCACAAATGATGTGAATGACTCATTAGACTTTTTGCCGTGGATTTTTGATGCTATATAAATTATGTTTTCCCACAAAATTAGTAATGATAAAAACGAATACTAGAACCAAATGGATATCTCGGGGTATAAAAATCTGTAGTCAGAAGCAAAGAAAATTACTTTGGTCGTATAGATTTAAACCTGACCATAAAAATAAACTTGATTTTAAGAATTACACTACGATTTACAAAAAAAAATATACGACTAACACAGAAAGCTCAAAATAACCACTTCATAAACACTACTCACAATAAATCAAAAGCTACATGGCAAGTAATTAACAAGTCCAAATATCGCCTACCACAACAACTAATACCGTCCATAAAGAAAGGTAATTCCACAATCACACATCCCACGGATATCGCAAATGAATTTAATGACTTTTTTGTAGATGTTATTGAAAATAACATACATAGTAACGTTTCTTCGGATAGTAAAAATATTTTTAACAATTTAACTTCACAATTATTATACATGCAACCAGTTTTACCTATTGACCTTATCAAAATAATTAATAATATCTTATTATTTTTTAACCATTTACACTTGAGGTACTCCGGCCGCTACTTTTTAAATATATATCAACGATCTCCCACTAGTCATATCTCAAAATATGGTTCTTTTTGCAGATGACAGTACAGCTGTTGTAAAGTGTACTAGTCCTGTCTATTACGAAAATTATATTAATGATTGTCTAAACAAATGATTAACTGGCTTAATAGCAATAACCTAATAATTAATTTAAACAAAACAAAAGTAATGCACTTTCATCAAAGGTGTGAAAAGCCTCCAGTTCACGTTAGATATGAAAAGTCTAAAATAGAAGATACAAACAAGTCCAAATTTTTAGGTATGACGATTGATAGTAAACGAACATGGAAACCGCATAGCGAAGAAATTTGTCTGAAATTAAATAAATCTGCTTATGCACTGTTTCACCTGTCAAAAAAAGACATACACAGACACTTCTAATAGCGTATCATGGATTGTATAGTAGTTGATACACACGGTTAGATAGTTGCATCAATTCTGCGGTTTGTTGTTATTTTTTGGGGCCAATTGCTGAAAGAGACACTGTTTTTAAAGCACAAAAACGATGTGTTTGATCCATGTGTGGCTTAAAAACTACCGAAACTTGTGCACCCCATTTTAAATCTTTAAAACTACATACTATGCCAGCTATGTACATCTACGAGACTGCCTTGTTTGTTAAAATTTATTTACACCTCTTTCAAAAAAAATCCGATGTAAAAAAGACCTATGCGTTCTCAATGCATAAATCAATTGTGCGACATGAAATGCAGAACCACTTTGATGAAAATGTCTTCGAAAATTTATAATAAAATACCCAATAATATAAAAAATATGCCACCATCAAAGTTTAAGAAAGCTCTATAATCGCTTTTAATAGAAAAAAATTACTATACTGTTCCAGATTTTATAAATGATAATTTTTAATATTTTTAATTTTATTTTGTCTGGTATTATTGTTTGTTTTATTAGGTATTTTAGTTTTTTAATTACATTGTACCTAATATTTGTACGGCTTCACGGGAAAACATGGCGCCCAAATAATATGTTAACCTAACCTAACCTTTATTTAAATACCTATGTTTTACAAATAAATATTCTAATTCTGATCTGATTCTGACCTACCTTTCGTGAAACCAAACTGGCGACAATGTAAAATTCCATTTGACTTAAAATGTGGCAACATCTGGTCTAGCATGATTTTTTCAGATTTTACTCAATGCTGGTAGCACAGATATAGGTCCATAATTAGAGGGATCACTCTTACTACCCGATTTCAAAATTGGTACTACTTTACTAAGTTTCATTAAATCGGGAAACGTACCGCTGTCTAAACATTGATTAAATATGCCTGTTAGGGCAATTGTGTCAATAATATCTCCAAGAACCTTAACGGAAATCCCCCGTAAGTCTTCAGTGTTTTTTATGTTAAGGGTTTTGAACGCTTTTTTACTGAAGTTTTCTTGGAGTAAAGATTCAACTAATACAGATGATGAGGGAAGAGATTTCGTAACCTCAATTGGGATGTTGGTGAAGAAATTTTCTAGTGACTCAGCAACTTTGAACTTATCTGAAATGGTTTCATTATCAATTTTTAGCGACAAGTCATTCTGATCTCGCTGTTTTGTGTTTCCAGTTTCTTTGTTAATAACCTGCCACACAGCTTTTATTTTATTATGAGAAATACCAACTTTGTTACTTATTCATTTAGATTTAGCTTGAGCGCAGACTCTTTTGAATATTTTAGAATAATTTCTTACATAATCATGAAGAGTTAGATCAGACGTCAATGATTTCTCGTGATACAATCTATATAAAATATCTCTGCTTTTTCTAATGCCAGCAGTGGCCCATTCACTAAATTTTGGTTTAGTATTGATAGTAACTTTTTTTACAGGACATGCTTTATTGTATTCTTGGCATACTGTAGAAAATAGTGTACCATAGTTTAAATTGGGGTCTTGTGAATCAAAACCAGCTGTTGAAAGATTGCTATTAAGATTATCATTAAACATTTTCAACTTATTTTTAGTAAGAGGGCTTATTTCAATGGTTTTATTTGAGTTTCAATTTTAATCTAAGTCAAATGATACAAGTTGACCAGTATGGTCTGACCTGATGCCACTAATTAAGGTGGAGTCTTTTATTTTACAGTTAGTAAATACATTGTCTACGTATGAAGCCGAGGTTGCTGTTATTCTAGTCGCTTAATTAAATATACATTTTGAATTGAATGATTGAAAAAAATTAGCAGATCAACATTTAGATCACCACAAACAAAAACTAATTTATTATCTTTAAAAAGTTTACTTAGTATTTCTTCCATAATGATCAAAAATGATGACAAGTTTGAGGCTGGTGGTCTATAAACACATAAGAAAGTATGGCCTTCAACCTCCGCACATGCTACCTCACATAAGCGATCAACAGAGCAGGCAGTGATATCCTTCCTTTCCCTATATCTAAAACGACTATTACACAATATCAATGTACCACCCCCTATTGAGGACCTGTTGTATGCACTGGCAACTGAAAATTTATTTACATCAAACAACATCCTATCCGGTTTTAAACAAGTTTCATAAAAACATAAGATATCCGTATGATATTTATCTAATAACATTTCCACGTCTAAGATTTTGACAGAGAAGCGTTTTATATTTTGGTGGTACTATAGTAAAATAATATTATTTTGGTTCTCTTTTGTCGACTCTAAAAGTTTAAAGAATTAATTACAGTATTATTAGTAGTACTATATAATGCTGTTTCGTCACTTAACGTATTCTCAGTTAAATTATCAATAACTGGGTGTATATTGAACGCTAACAAAGTAGCGAATATATGTTGACTAAAGCACATGACAGAGACATAAAATTAGGTTTACGGCAGAACGAAACGTAACGCAAGTAAAACATTTTGCTTATGGGTGTATTCAACAGTACAGGGGTCGTGGTGGTATTTAAGTTAGTACAAGTGACTCTCGGCTTCGTTACATGTCTTTAACACCCGTTATTGTAGGTAATGGATGGTCACCAATCTATGAGCCTACCGTAGCAAGCGTAGCTTAACCTTCGTCGGTATTATTTTGCCAGAAGCCCAAACCGAGCTATGTACAATATCTATTTTACCCTTATCTGTTGAACCGACACCGCATCGTTGTTTACCAAGGTAAATAGGTATTCTTTATTTCAATGGCGTCATGGCCCCCACTGTGCGAGCCATACTAGTGGGTCGTGAGGCACGATTACCATTAATTACACTCTCGCACATATAGTTATATACACTACATATAATTATACGTATAAAAGATTTCCGTGACCGTCTCACTGACGAGATGGAAAACCCCTGAAAACTGTACGATGAAACTAAAAAATATTTTGATGTCCCAAAACACATGGGTTGATGGACACATGGTTGAGAAGGTTGACGTATGAACAAACTCGCAGGCTGCAATAAGTGGAAATAGTAATGCTCGCGAAGGAGGAGACGGAGCGCGTGAGGGAGAGAGCCACTCACGCCCCGAATCGCCTACAGATTCCCGGCCACCGTAGGCACGGGCTCACGGATGGCGAGCAATGGGTAGCTCGCCGTCCGGTAAGGACCAGGCCCGGGTCGACGGCACGTCGTGTTCCACGAGCGTCTCAAAGAGATGTCAGCACATAGTGACGGCGTCCGATAGGGCCGTTGCCTGCCAGGGTCGCGGGATGTTCGAAAGAGATACCGTGGCCCTGGCACAGGCAGCTGAAGGAACACGGGTGGGCATTCGTCAGGAAAAGTCTGACACGCCCTCCCGCTCCACCCAGAGCGGTAGAAGTCTTTTGATGATTTCCCACCCAAAAAAAAAAGGCTGCAACAAGTGTTACGATATTTATGATCTCGCTGTCACAATTTATGTAAGCTGAATAGACAGGACAACACCGATTTACATGAATGAGTAGGTGTCTGCGTGATTTTTACTCATTATTTTTATTACTACGCAGTTACTTCTTTTCTATGGAGAGGTATGAGTAACGGGGTGTAACGTTTACCCATACTATATGGAAAAGGGAGGATCCTCCGACCAGACGGGTGCTGTGTCTGGTGGGTAAATTCCCGATGATTGATGTCGGGACCCTGCATAGGTATTACCTAGGTGTGCTAGTTGCACGGTAAACTCTGCTTGCGTGATGCAGATGCATAGTTCGCATGTGGCGGTGTACATACTTAACGGCGTATATGCCGGCCACATTATAGGTGTGCATCACTTCAAAACACGACCACTTAGCGTGAGTTGGGTTCGATTCCCAAGTTGGTATTTTACAGTAGGTGCGCAGCCGATGGCAATAGGCTCGGCTCCCATTACATGGGAGTTATATCATATGACTGTACTAAACACCTCAATGTGGGTGAACTGACCTCAGTCCAGTGTCCAACCCTTTAGGAACAGACATAAAAAAAGGAAAAATGATTGAAGTGCAAAATTACTACCAGCTTAGATTGTCCGTATATTCAAATCACACCCATCTTAGACAGTTGTAAGTACCTATGAAATGTTTTTATCACGACAAATTGACGCAGCGTGTCAATTTGCTTAACAACTGATTTGTTTGACTGTACATATTTTTAAGTTTATGTATAAAACCTAACCAACACAACATAATTGCTTCGTGCCTATCTTATAATGATATCAGATTCGACCTTTTCAGATAGCGCCAAGCAACCTTGACCAGAGATCTTCCACAGTATGCATTTGGATGATAATGCTGATTTGCATCGTTTTAATTAATTCACTATTATCGTGTTACAATTACAAGCAACTAGATTTTATAATCATAGTTTATTAATTGGATGTCATTATAGTGCATTAATTTTAAATGCTGTGAAGACTTTCTGTCACCGTAAATTAAACCACGTTAAAAAAAAATTAACGCGTATTCGATTAGATTTTTTTTTAATGTATGAACACCGATTCCTCCGTGATTGCTAGGCCGATTTACGTGATTATTTTTTCGTTTGGTACCAAGAGCATGTGAATGCATACATTGTAAGACCCGAGTTCACCAACAGATGATTAAATTTTAAACGGATGTTTAAACCTTAAACGGCTGATTATCAATATTTTGGTGTTCACCACGCGCTAATCACATGTTTAGTACTGTAATCGAGTGATTAGCTTAAACGTACTAGGCAACTTAGTTTAAACATTGGTTTATGCTTCCTGACGTGAAGTTTTACGTTGTGCATCACTTTTAGTTACAGTATAAAAATGCAAGACGCTTTGAATTATATCTTCGAAGAGGATAATGTGTTAGATAGTTTTGAAGTTATAGAAAGAATTTTGCGCACTCCCCGAATATTCTGAAGAGCTGAAGAGTCATTATACAATGAATCACAGATAAGGACTCGCAATCCCATAGAAAGGTTGTTTGGGATATGGAAGAGACGGTTTCCAGTACTTTTTTAAATGGACATGCATTAGGAATGCATGTCCATTTAAAAAATTGCCTTCCAATAATCGTTGCCACTGCTGTCCTTTACAATATTCTTCAATCGAAGCGAGAAGAATGCCCTCCTGATGACCCGGATTTGGATCTGCATGCATCTTGGGAATCTATAATAGAACAGGGCAGGATAAGGCAGCAACGGCATCCTGACACTGGTACGGAAGCGAGAGACATTAATCCAGAGAGGAGAAAACTAATTAACAACTATTTTAGAACACTACAACATTCATAGCAACCTAAATAATTATAATATGGTGATAGATAAAAAAACAACAAGTTTTTTATAAAAATACTAAGATAATAATTACAAATAAAACCGTTTTTATAATAATTTTTGTGTTTTGATTTTTTCTTGTTTGAGTTGTTCCTGTAAAATTAAAACTGTAGTTTTAGACTCTTCTTGTGAGTTTTGGATCAATGTTTTGACCAACTTAATTTTTTCTTGAATAACCTGGTCACTCAAACTTTGCTGATCGGGTCTCCTTCTTTTCAACCAACTATTTCCTGTATTATTCTTAGTTGACGATTTAAGAATATCTGTTAATGGCTTCTTCAACGAATTTGGTGTCCACCCTTCCCATTTCAAGTTATTTGCCTGTAAACAATAACAATATTGTAATTAACTGTGTTATAAATTTGTAATTAATTAAAACTTGAAGAGCCCCTAAGAAGAAGAGCTTGAAGAGCACGTATTTGTTGTTGCCGCCATTTTGTTCTGTTTTGTTTAATTTTTAGAATAAAACTTTTGCACACCGTATGTTATGGTAGAATGTGTGTATGGTAGAAGATAAAGTGTTACATTATAAATATCAGGAAAAACAAACATTTGGATTTAATTACCACATCAATAATTACCAAGTTTGCTTACCAGTCATAAATAATTCCCGTTTTCGACTTGCAGATTGTTTTTTTCTTTGGCGTTTGATATTCTCCCAGCTCTTTAAGCTCTCGGAAGTACGTTTGCAGTAAGTGCTATGAGCGTTAAATTCTTCAGCCAGATGCTTTCAACCACTTGCTTTTTCGGCATTTGTTGTAGCGTCCAATTTTTTATTTTCTAAAATTTCTCTGTACTTTATTACGAGTTCCGTAAGTACTGATTTCTCGTCACTGGTAAAATTTACAGTACGTTTGCGTTTATCTTACATATTCACTGAATTTTTAAGAAAACTAACACGACACTACAAAAAAATAATGAATTTAGTTTGATCACAGAGTTTGACACTGAATATTGAATGACGTTGACATTCGAAATTCACAAGAAAAATATCGAATTCGGTCATTCAACATTCGATCACATTCGATCGTTTCAACTTACTCATTCAAAAACGTTTGGTTATCTAACCGTTGGTTAGAAATGAATGGTGAACTCGAAAAAAACGTGGTTTGTTTAAACAACTGTTTAATGCTAACGGGTCGGTTACGTAATCAATTGTTATGTTGTAGTTGGTGAACTCGGGTCTTAGTTCGCGGCGTGGTCCCGTCCCATATTTGTTAACTATGATTGAGCGGTTTTTGAGTTACCTTCAATCATACATATTTAATCCACGTTATGTACTTCGATAATGTTATATAAGTTCCTATCACTGTTGCTTACCAAACACTTAGTGGTACCGATAACAATTTGGTGTGGTAGGGTAGGTGTGACTCAGCCTGTCGGTTCTGTTCTGCACGGCATAAGAGTGGAACTCACTACCTGCGTCTGTATTCCCGAACGCATTCAACCCGAATATCTTCAAAGTTAGAGTGAACAGGCTTCTTCTCGGTAAGCTCACTCCATCGTAGAATTTATCTCTGTCACCTCTGACCTTGACTTAAGTCAAGACGAAACCCATCTAAAATAAATAAATAAAAAAACTAAAGTTTTCACGGTGAGATGGTTAAATACAATAGCACTACAAGACGGGATGACACTGACAGCTCACTCCACGGAAGTCTCCGCGGTGAGATTTTTACAGAATCGATATACAGATCAATCCCTGGCATGAGTGGCACTGACACCTGACTCCACGCTTGCTTCAACTACGTTTTTACGGTGAGATAGTTACAAAATAGCACTACTGGTAGGTTCTGGTTGTGTGTTGTGTAAAAAAGGTTTGTACGTAGGTGAAGTGAGCGTGGAGTGAGCTCTCAGTGCCACTGATGCTTTTCTGGGACCACGCAAGTTCACGTTTAGATTTTTACAGAATCGTCATGCAGATCAATCCCGGACATCAGTGGCACTGACAGCTCACTCCAAGCTTGCTTCAACTAAGTTTTTACGGGGAGTTAGTTATAAAATAGCACTGCTGATAATTTTTTTGTTTTTTTTGTAAAAAAAGGTCTACTCTTAAAATTAAGGAGAGAAAGTAGTAGATGTAATAAATTGTGTATTCAATTATTTTATAAATAAATAAATTGATTAATTGCCAAGATACATACCTACATAAGAAATATGCCTAAAATAAAATGAACGTAGTACATGCATGGTAATAATAACAACAAAAAAGCAAGGAAATTATTATAACGCGCAATTTAAAAAAACTTACACAAATATTAATTTAATGTGTAACATTGTTTGGTTTTCGAACAAAAAACGTTCAAGAAGTTTCGATTCAGTCTTTGTTTTCACGTATCATTACTTTCTAGAAATATTACTTTCATGGAAACCCATATTTAAATATTTGCAATTAAATACTAACATCATGAAAACAGTAAGTAACCTATCGTTAAAACACTAATTTATCACATCCAAGCATACCAGCAGAGTCTCAATGAAATCTTTATTGAAAAAACTTTACTTTAAATAAATAATTCAGTCTGTTTGTTCCCTCAAAAGCCTTCCTTTATTTTATGAAATACTTGAAATTTATTAAATTCCAATTCAAATTAATAAACTAATCTAACAGCCAATTACGGATTTACAATATAGTAGATTATTATATGCACAGAAACAAACAGGATGACAGGCTCGCACCATCCAAACACATCTAGGTGTGCAGGTGGGTGCACACTCCGGGCGCCGGAGGGCGCGGAACGATCTCGAACGAAACGAACGGGTGAGGCCTGCTGGCAACAGACTTGGGGAGTTTGTTGCCTGAACAGTGAAAGGCCCGAGACGGCACAGGGCGGCGCGCCGTCTTCCGCGCGCGCGCCTAGCTCTAGAGGAAACGTATTCGGCCGCGGTAGGTTATGGGGTCCGTATGAGTTCATGCAGGCCAACACCTAGCCGGGGGAGCGTGACGAAATGCGCAAGCACTCCAGCACCCCGGCTAAAGGTAGCAGCAGAACACCGTGTGGTTTTAGTCAGTAAGAGTCTGACAGACCCCTCCACCTACCCCAGGGTGGAGGACATTCATGAGAACTTCCACACAAAAAAAAAGGTGGGTGCACACTGCAAACCTATGTGAAAGTATCCATACACCATTACAAGTCTGTGATGAGTTGTAATGGTGTATGGATACTTTCATACACTTTTCCAAGTCAGATATTTTAATAGCATAATCAGCCTATAACGTTCCCACTGCGAGACAGGCCACCCTTCAGTGTGAGGGAGTGGGCCGTAATCGACCACGCAAGCCCTGTGCTGGTTGGTTGTATTGTAATACCTCCTCGTTATTTTATCATTAAAAGACTATTTACTTTTAAAGAGTAATTATTAGGATCGTTCAAATCATTCATGCCTAAATATTTTTTTTTATCATGACATCCGCCAGTCTGCTAAACTGACCCCTACTGTTTTTTCTTCTATTCTAAATTCATACCTCTAAGCGATTATCTACAAATTTTATGTCATTATTCTATAGTTGTTAGAAAAGGTTGCTATGAAGGTCATTAACTTCTAAAAGGGGCCCTCCCCCTACTGGTAAAATAGGCTAATGTAGTGTTCAATTATCTTCAATGGTAATTTATTGGAATGCTGTCTTAATAAATGAGCCAGCTAATTTAACCGACATTGTTTCAGATTCCCTTGTTAGAAAAGGTTGCTATGAAGGCCATTAACTTCTAAAAGAGAGCCCCTACTGGATAAAATAGGGCTAATGTAGTGTTCAATTTTATCCTTAAAAGATAGCCGCTACATATACCTGCATATATATATTAAGAACAATTACGAGTACCTAACGCCAGAAATACAATTGACAACGTGAGTTCCGTATCTTGCAAGAGAAAGCTTATTCATAACGAGCGAATCGTGATAGTCTGACACCAGGACAAGCGTCAGTCAAGTTAACCATTAATGTGTGCCAATGTGCACTTACACAAACTAACGTCGTCATGCTTAAACCTCGTCACACCAAAACTGATGAAAAAGATGCGACACGGCCTCCGACAGAGCAAATGGAATGACATGACAATACACATCAGCCCAGAAGGGGTCCAGAGGGGCCCAGAGGGGGGGGGGAATATACGAAAACCTCATACAACAACGTCTTAAACTTCGACTGACGTTACAGAACTGGGTTAGATTGATCACACTTACGGCAGCCGCCGACGCGTCTACGGCTGCAGCCTCTACCGTTGACGCGTGCCGCTGCGCTGTTGAGTTTGATTAACTCGAAAAAAATCCCGTCAAATCTTTTTTTTTTTTGTATGTGTACAAAAACAACATGTCTGCGGAGTTTCTTTAGCTAATTTAATTTGACCCTGTAAAGTCTAAATTACAATTACAATTTAATTCTCACTTTACTTTTCATCTTTCAGTGTTTTGAGCTGTTGTTAAACGTAATGATCTGGTCACTTATATAAAATGTCTGGTTTGGGCTGTCTGTATGTATACATAATATTTTATGTTAATTCCCTACATACTCTCTTTAACTGAAACTGTTTGCACCCTACAAACAGTTTACGTTAAAGAGTTTAGTTTACTTTACTATACTATATTATTATTAGTTAATATAGTATAGTATAATATAGGTAGTTTAGAAAAAAAATGTCGCGGGCGTGCCCCAATTGCTAAATCAATGTTCAAACATAGTAAGTACATACATAGACATACAGTCTAGAAATTTAAATAGAATATCTATTGAAATGTAAACATATCGATCCATCCATAGCGAAGAGCTGTGTGTTATTCATGAAGAGCCCTAGAAGGAACTCCTTTTTTCCACATCAATGACATTGCCCCCGGATGTTTGCAAACACATCATGGACACGTGTCGCGGTTGGGAGTACAACACCCTACAGTGACAAGAGATGACATGTGTCGCGAACTGTACCGAATTTATTATGAAAGATTCATGTTTCAACCAAATCTATAAAACCTTCTTGTCTTGTCACCGTAGTGCTTGCTAAGTCGTAAGTTGGTGAGCCCAGAGGGTTTTTGAGCAAGCATATGCAGGACGAAACGTTGAAAACGCCGAAAATATATTTAATAAGTTTCTGGGGTCCACTTTCAGATTTCCAAAACGGACAAAAATCGTCACATTCAGTGCCTTCACAGAAAATATGCGCAGATGCTACGTGCATATATCCAATGCCATACAACGAAATGGCACCTCCCTAAGTCTGGCTATTGAGCTGGCTATTTAAATTCGTCCAAATTATCAACAGATGGCAGCATCAGCGACTCACTCATTGCCAGAACCTGTAGCCGCGCCATCTAGGAGTCGACACTTACAAGGTTTCGTGCAATCCTTTTTATTTAAAGTTTTAAAGGTCCGGGTTCAGAAAAACATTTTAATAGATTTCTTTTATATTTCTATTAAAAGTAAAAGATACAAAAAAAGTTGTTTGATTTAAATTCGTAACGATAAAGTGGTTACTGTGATGACAGGACAAATTGAGTAAAACGTCATCCATAGCAAAAGAGCTCAAAACAAAATAATTACAGATGACTACTATTATCATTTAAAGGGTTCGAATGGACTGGCTTCATTTATTTATGTTTTTGTTTGAAAAAAACGTGTCTTTAGCCAAAATGCTGCCATAACGCTTTCTAATCATTGTTCAATTTCATTGGTGAAATCCACCCTAAGTGTCAATTTCATTAATGAAACTGAACGCGATTAGCACATCTAAACCGCATTCAAGAACTGTCAGTGTCAATATTACCTAGAAAATAATGACACTGATAGCTGTTAAACGAAGTTTATGTGCTGATCGCGTCAGTTTCAAAAATTATATTAATTTACCTTCTGATAGCTTGTGAATTCTCGTGCACACAGGCGCGACGCCACAACGCGGCACAAAGGCACCGCGTGTCGCGCGACGAGCGGCTACTGCATGCTATGTTTTATTCAAACTGAACATGTTTGTGCTATAACAATTATATTTTACAACATTGTATACCATGTTTCATGCAAATAAATGATTAATTTATTTTATTTATTAAAAAATGACTCGCATGAAATATAGGGGCAAGTTCTTAATTTCAGAAACTACAAAAAACCACATAAAAGTTACGTAACGCACTCGTCACGTAACTTTTCTGTATGAGTATCAAAAATATTTTTTGCTGATTATAAAAAACCTTGCAATATAAGACTGATGAAAATAAAAAATACTACATTATAATTAGCATCAAATCCGACTAAAGTAAAACTTTTAGTACCTTTGAGCCAGTTTCAGACCAAGAGCTTAGAGATGATGTTATTTTTGCAAACCGTAAACTATGAACACAAGTATGAAAACTTACCTCAGCTTTAAGAACTATGTTAAGATAACTTAGCTTAGCTCTTGGTCTGCAACCGGCTTTAGGCTGCTTTTTCACCAGAGGTGTGTGTGATGTGTGTTGTTGTGTGATGAGAACAATTATATTTAACAATACCATATACCATGTTTTATGCAAATAAATGATTTATTATTATTATTTCCTTTATTAAATTTAACAAACTTATAATTTACATTTTTAATTTTTTTTTTTAAATCGGAAAAAAAACATTTAAAAATAAAAAAAAATTGTATCCCACCGGTATCGGGAACAGGGTCCAAGCTACCGGCGGTCAGGGCTCCATAGAGAGGAACCTCCTAACAATGCGAGCTGTGTCCAGAAGTACCGCTTTCTGAATCAAGCCCTTGATCCAGCTGCCCAACGAGAGCCTCCTCAGGTGTTTGTCGAGGCTCTTGGATATTAAGCCATTGGCTGTCACGACTATCGGCACAATGATTGCTGAGTCCACATCCCACTATGTCGACAACTTGATTTGTTTATCTTTCCCGGCTTACACGAGGTTACCGTCATGCGGGACCGTTATGTTAACAATCATTGTGCGCCGCTCTACTCGATCCACCACCAGTGGTGGTGGATCGAGAATAATGGACTAATGTTGCCAATAAGCCTGATATAGTATATCAGGCTTATTGGCAACATTAGTCCTGTCAGTGATGATGGATCTATCCCAGTACAATGTGATATTTCCATTTTCGAGAACTGGGTCGGGCACATACCTGTAGTACGGCACTTCCGATTCCACAAGGCTGTATTTCAGAGCAAGTTGCTGATGGATAATCCTGGCTACGAGGTTGTGTCTATGCAAGTACTCTTCGTTAGCTAGACGAGAACACCCGGAGATAATGTGTCTTATTGATTCCCCCGGACGGTGACATGCCCGTCAGATGTCAACCGTGCCGTCTTTCACAATAAATCTCTGGTAATTGTTCGTCATCATAACTTCGTCCATAATTGCACAGACTAAACCTTCGGTTTCTCCAAAGAGGTCACCGAAACGTAGCCAGGTCACGGACGCTAGAAGATCTACATCGGATCCATGTAGGGCCCGGAAAAAGCGTCCGTGAAGCTACTTACTCTGCCATACTTCCATGCGACCATTAGTGTCAAGCACTACAGGTTTGAGCCAGTTCTCTTTGGCCAAGGAGAGCGGGGTGAGGCCCTTGTCCACCTCGAACATATCACGATGCATCCCCACGTCGGCTTCTAGGAAATATTCTCTGAGGCTGCATATCTCGCGATTGTGTAGGGTCTTAGCGTTTAAAAAGCCTCGACCTATACACTTTCGCGGGATATACAGTCTCATTACCGATGACCGTGGGTGATGCATTCGGTTTGCAGTCAGCAGTGTACGGACCCTCCTATCCAGGGCGTCGAGTTCGGTCTGAGTCCATTTGAGCATGCCGAAAGAGTTAAAGGCGCGCACCTTGTTTCCGCCTGACAGAAGACTATTTAACACTTTCTTCAGGCGGCCAAAGAAGCGCTCCTTCAACGATTGCTTCATGTCAGTGCCATTGATGTCCAACGCTTCCGACATACCCAAATACTTATAGGTTTCGGATGCGGAGAGGGCTTTAAGGTTTATGGAATCCGAGAGTTGGGTTCCCACGGATTCCACAATCTCCCCTCGCTTTACATGCATGACCGCACATTTGTGCACACCAAATTCCATCCTGATGGCGCTACTGAAAGTTTCAGTTACTTTCAGTAGCTCCATTAGTTGCAAATTGTTGGGGGCAAAGAGTTTTAGATCATCCATGTACAGAAGGTGAGATATAACCTGACCACCTCTCCTCAGCCGATAGCCTAGACCTGAATCCTCCAGCAGTGTGCTTAGAGGATTCAAGGCTAAACAGAACTAAAGCGGGCTCAAACTATCGCCCTGAAATATGCCTCGCTCGATCCTTATCGGCTCGCTATTCCTCAGGATATTCCGACATCCTGGATAGCGAAGGACCGCCCTCCATCGCCCTATACATGCCATGAAGAAGGTGCGCAGAGTTGCATCTACTTTATACAACTCCAGCACCCTCATGAGCCACGTACGTGGCACCGAGTCATAGGCCTTCTTGTAATCTATCCAACATGTCGACAGATCCTTTCGGGAACGATGAACCGAACCTGTTGGCTAATGGCTATATCAATGAGGAGTAGCTCCTTAGTACCGCGGGACCCGTTCCTACATCCATTTTGAGAGGCAGACATGATGGAATTGGTGTCTATATTTTGTTAATTTTAGCTCTCATAATGGATGTAAGCACTTTATAGACCGTCGGTAAACACGTGATCGGCCTATAATTTTTGGGTTCCGCGGTGCTACCTGATTTATGGAGCAGGTGGGTAACTCTTATTGTTAGGAACTGGGGTAGCGAACCAAACTCCAAAGCCGTCTGGTACTGGGCCGCCAAGCGAGCGTGCGATCTTGTGAACCATTTAATCCAAAAGTTCTGCAGCCCGTCCGGCCCTGGAGACTTCCAGTTAGGTAACGGACGGACTGCACGAACTACATCTTGGGGGCAAATGGTAATTGCTCCCATTTCTGGTATTGGATTGCAGGCTCGCTCGACTTCCCGTGCCCAGTCACCTTCGGTGTGACTGCGCCAGAAACTGCCCCAGAAAGAACACATGGCATCATCATCTGGCAGGCACGTGTCAGTCACACCTTGGTTCGGTCGCTCCCAACCCCTATAAACCCACCTTTCATCGCTCTGGAAGATGCGATTCTGAGTGTATCGCTCTACTCGCCGCTTATACCTACGAATACGGTTATGCATACACTTTCTGCTTCAGGAAGTCGATGCGCTCTGTGACGCAGGACAGATAGTTCTGAGAGCTAATATCAGTCCCTGAGAAAGCCGCCTCACAAAGCGCATCACTCTTGGACGAGTATTGCCGTCTCTGAAGCAGATTAGTTTGCCGATGAGCGCTCTGGCCCCACCAATACGGTGCTCAATTCTGCACTGCCAAGCTGGTACGGTTGGTTTCGGTCGCGTAGCTCTAGAGTCATTGGTAAATTTGACGTGAGCTACACGACATGCCGCTACAGCCGCGCAGTACAGAATCGAATGAGTATCGGTGAGGTCTTCGCAGTCATCAAAATAGTTTGATAACTGCGAATCCAGGACCGCCACCAGCGCCCTATTTTTGTTATGCATGAGCAAACGAGGTAAGCGTGGTCTAAGTTCGGGTGATATGAACCGATATTCCCAAATCGCACACTCCAAAGCACTCCTCAATTCCTCATTTCACTGGGTACTTACGCTTGTAGCCCTATCATCACTTCCCTCGTCCGCTTGATTTATGTTGGACTGTGATAGTACCACAACAGTCTGCGACGGGGGGGGGGATGACATGGCTACTCTGCATTTCACTTCGCAGGTGATCAAGTACAGTGTCATCCATGTCATTGCCCCCCCCGTCGCAGCATACGATTACGTTGGATGACCCGCACCTGATCCGACAGTCGTTGTGCCGAAACGTTGACAGCTGACTCAAGCACCTGAAAAAGAGAGAGCATCCGAACAAGGTACGCGGTCAGATTTTTGCCCCCCTCTGTAGCCCCATAGTATGAGCGCATGACGTTTTCATTGATGGATCGTGTCCATCTCATGCGCTGCACACTTCGCTGGGAGCTGGGACCCTATCAGAGGCCGGTGGGCCTCGAGGTCCTAAGCCGTCCGGCGGCCGGCGTCCTCCTCGTCGACGAGCAGGTGGTGGCGTCGTGGGCGGGAAGAAATACTCGTCGCTCGAGCTCGATGCAACTACCGCGGCTGGTGTCGTCACAGCGCTCACAGTAGCACTGGGTACCGGCGGCGGTGAGGCGGAGCTGAGCGATGAGTCCGGAGGTGGTGGGCGTGCTTATTATTATTATGCAGCTATGCTGCCAGGATGTGAAAGCTAAGCTACGAAACTATGTGACAGTTTCTACTAATGGTAAGCTGTGAAGCGGAGCGAGTAAGATGTGCTATGAAGATGCCTCGCCAGGAGGTAGCTGTGTTTTGACAAACATGCTCCAACTTTAGGTACTCTGCTCTGCACATAGCTACACCGCTCGCGCATCCATAGCTCCCATCTATAGCACGCATCCGTAGCACGCATCCGTTGCACGCATCCGTAGCACGCATCCGTAGCATGCATCCGTAGCACGCATCCGTAGCACGTATCCGTAGCACGCATTTGTAGCACGTATCCGTAGCACGCATCCGTAGCACGCATCCGTAGTACGCATCCGTAGCACGCATCCGTATCACGCATCCGTAGCACGCATCCGTAGCACGCATACGTAGTACGCATCCGTAGCACGCATCCGTAGCACGCATATGTAGCACGTATCCGTAGCACGCATCCGTAGCACGTTTACGTAGCACGCATTCGTAGCACGCATCCATAGCACGCATCCGTAGCACGCATCCATAGTACGCATCCGTAGCACGCATCCGTATCACGCATCCGTATCACGCATCCGTAGCACGTATCCGTAGCACGCAATCGTAGCACTCATCCGTAGCACGCATCCGTAGCACTCATCCGTAGCACGCATCCGTAGCACGCAACCTTCCATATAAAAAAATTGCTTAGTTGAAACCGTTTCCACCAGTGCCATGCTATGCTATGTGGACCAATGAATATGATTGGTTGATATCACACGCATCCATAGCAACGTAGCATACAAAGCATATATCTGGTGGAAAAGCAGCCTTACCTAGACACATACAATATAATGTAGGTGTAATGGCGGTGTGTGTGTGTAGGTATAGTTAACCTAGTAATTGCTGTATCACTTTTGACTACAATTTTCAATAACTTGAAACTTGGTTATGGTCGAAACTATCTAACTGTCACATAGACAAATAAACATTGTCATTTTATGACGTGCACGTGACATTCAACCTTAAGGTGATAAAGAAGCAGTTACAAAATCAACTGTACTTACCTCAAAGTCTATCACACATTAAATATTAGAAAACTAGCTGTTGCCCGCGACTTTGTCTGCGATCCAGGAAGAAAAAAAACCTATGTCCTCCACCAGGTCATGGTCTACCTATGCGCCAAATTTCATCCAAATCCTTTCAGCCGGTTTAGCGTGTAAACGTGCAAAGAAAAAATAAAAAAGGATAAACATTAAAAATTATTAGTTCGCTCACCACTTTCACGCTACACGCTAATACTTCACAGAATGATTTAAGGTGCCTCAGTTTAACTGACTTCGAATTTTAATATAAAATAAAAAAAGTTTTCTTTTATTCAAGGGCATGGGCACACCTTGGGCTGGATTAACAGTATATTTAGTTTTTATCACAATCGTATAATTTTATGAGTTGCAAACCGTTTTGTGAATCATCCGCAGGTATTTACGATTACCTACATAACTAGGGAATAATAATTATGATAATAAGCTTTATTTTATTATATATCTAACTGTTTACAATAAGCTGATAAAGTTATAAATATTTATAATCATTTTGAACCTAATGACATAGTTATCAGATAAACAAGTTATTGTTTATTTATTATTTTAATTAAGAAACAAGTTATCTACAACTATTCAATAAGATCTTTTTTAAGAATTTAGTTCTGAATTGGAAATTATTTTTGTCGTATTGAATTCAAAACTTTATTACTCAGTTATAGATAACCAAACAAAATTATCGTTAGTTAATTTATATTAATAAACAATTTTATAATACATTTTGAAAACAATAATTTACTAACAATGAAAACACTTCCCACGTGATCCACACGCGTCAGTAAACATATATTAGTATTAAATTTAAACCGTGAAAATTGAATCAAATAAATAGTAGTAGACTGCAAGTTCGTTAAATCGCTAGTGATGTGATAAGCGCAGTAAAAATATATTTAATATAACGCGCGTGTTCTGCGACCATCACATCACGTCGACCATCCGACCGACATACTCGTGTATCGATACTCTAATTGTGTTCCTTTAGAGGTGTTACTCGTTCTTCATTTGAATTTTAAAATAGAATCTTCAGTGAACGTGTCAATATGATGAAAATAATATTCCTAGTGATGCTACCCTTGGCTTGGAGTTATGGTACGTTTTTTTATTTACTTTAATTTTAATTTGTCATAAGTTTTCATTAATTACGACAGTCCTATTATCATTTTTTTTGTGTCAAAATCGAATGGAAAAATCCAGTCATTAACAAAATTATAATTAAAAAGTATTTAGTCATAATTCGTTTTGTCACAATGGTTTTAGTTAACAATGCGGTTAATTAACGACTTAACAAGTTATACTTATTTATGTTCTGTTCTGTATTTACTTGATGAACGTTTCCATGTAAACGTGTGTGTCATACGCGGTCTTATACTATTGTTTTTGATATAGAAAGTTTTCATCAATGCAGAAATGTTTTCCGTGACATAGAACATGCATTATAATAATCTCAAGACTTAAAGGATACCGAACTTCATCAACATTACACGTTTGTATAACCCTTGTTTGAAGTAGTAAACAATTAAATAAAAATCTAGAGAAATTTATTGGTATTATTGGGAATATAATACTAGACAGTATACACGATGGAAACACGATTTGATTAAGTTGTATCGATAGAATAAATTCGCAATGTTGTCGAGTAATTGTTTCTTATATTTCCCTACTTTTTTATACAAACAAGTAATTTTATTTTATTCATAGATGTCTGGAGCGTTTATACACTATATTTTTTTATTTTTATATATGAGAGCAATGTGATGAAAATAACAACGGAAAACATTGAAAAAGTGCAAAAGTGTGGTAATTTTCTTAACTATTAACACGTAAAGAAAAGGACAGACAAAGTCAAACGCTCCATGCTCCCTTAAATTCTTGACCACTTCTCAACCTTTTTAGTAAGGACATGGGTGAAAGTGGCCAACCCCCAAGTTTGCCGAGTGTACCAAGAATCTGACGGACAGTACTGTATTTAATAATAACATATACACGCAATAACATTCAAGCATAGTAAACATTGCGTCAGGTCAAGATGCATTACGTCAGGGATATAAAAGGTACCGTGTTTGTTCGTATTGCTGCTCTTAGCCATATTTTAAAGAGGATCTTGATTGACTCGATAGTGCTTTGAATAAACAAAGGTTTTCCAGTTGATTTAATATTTTCTAGCTTAAGAAAGTTTCACGTAGGTATTAAAATAGCAGTAAGGTCAGGGTCGTGCTAAAAATGCCATAATGACCACATTCGTCTGTCTATTTTTAAACGTCCGACTGTGTCATCTAGATAATTAATAAAATCTGAAATTAATTAATTCACTTACGGAGCACTAACAAAGGACTTTTGAAAATGCACACCCCTAAAGATGTAAAATAGGGTAATACAAAACATACTTAAGTAATAGTAATAGTAATAGTCCATTTCATTGTCAGAATATTGTCTTCATCGTCAGTCTCAAAGACTGAGCAAAATCTACGGACGCGAACCTGATGACTGAATTGCTAATTTATTAAAAACTACACGCTCGCGCTTCGCACTGTTTAAACGAATTGACGAAATATTGAAAATGCATTATTATAATATGTACATATGTATGTACAAACACATAAACCTTCCGGAAAAATCTCTAATTAAATGATGGTGAAAATCCGTTGAGATACACAGACAGACAGAAATGCGACTTTCATTTATTATATGTGTTAGGTAGACTAGCATTGTTGATATTATATTATAAAATCAGCCTGTAATTGCTCCACTGCAAGAGAACAAGACTACTCACACATTAAAGACACACTGAGAAAATATAGAAAAAAAACAACAACATACAATAATTACAGTACATTTTAAAATAACACGTTGTTCAATGTATGGGCAATTTATACTCAATGGGACTTGACAGCCATCATTTAAAACTAACCTAAAGTAGCCTATTTGTAGTTTCCTTAAGTCAAGAGCTAAGGAAATGAACACGAATGCAAAGTTATTAAGTTACATTTTGAATTTAAATAGCGATTTTTGGGAAATTCGACATTCTAGAGACAAGGACATATAATTTTATTTCATCGGAGAAGTAAGGGGCATCCTGCTCCCGGAACTTAATAAAAATAATGATACTCAAAAAAAAAATCAGCTTTATTTTCTCGATTCAGCCATCTGCATAGTAGGTACAAATTATTATATCTATTGCTAAAACGCAAACCAGTAACTACTGACTAGTTAACTGTTTATTGTGGAATTAATAAAAGGACCAAATAAACCGACCGTATTTTATCCAAGGTTTTATAACAGGCTCTAAAACACAATAACCGTTCTGTTGTCAACGAAATTAAAATAGTAAAATCAATTTAAATACTATTAAAAGGAGAATTTTATGCGTCACCAACACTAACATAACTAGATCTAGAAGCTCTATTGTACTACTGGAGCCGATAATTTCTGCATAAAATGTACCCATGAAATGATACCGTTTTTAAATGCTTTCCAGTCTTTGATAGTTAGCCACTATCCTATTTATGTTCTTTTCTCCGTGTCATCCAAACAGGATAAAAAGGTTTCTCATTACATATAATACGGACGAAGTTCAGAGAGAAGACAAATTTCTAGACCTGCGGGGTAGGTGCGTAAAGTCCGCGAGGCCAAAGCTGAGCTTTGCATTTGTGTTAGTGATTACCAATCGCACCAATATGCGCCTCAGGCCGATTGGATTGCCCGATTGGATTGCCAAGTAAAGTGAGCTTTGCATATGTGCACTCACACAAATAAAAATGTCAGCTTAGGCCTCGCGGACATTGGCACGCCAAAATAGCGGCGGTATGTCCCCTCTTTGAGGAGTGGTTGGTTCGCATAAGGCGGGAGGAAACGCCCGGGTATCAACATTGTGTGGATCGCCCGGAGGATACGGTAGAGCATAAGGTGGAGGTCTGCCCAGCGTGGGCGGAGCACCGCAGTGTCCTCGCGGAGGCGATCGGCGGCAGCGATCTCTTGCGTCCGACCCTGGTCCCGCCATGGTACGGAGCGAGAGAGAATGGAAAGCCGTCACCTCCTTCTGCGAAGCAGTCATGCTTGCAAAGGAGAAGGCGTAGCGCATGAGGGAGAGAGCCTTGCGCCCTCACGCCCCTACTAGTCGTGACGCGAGTTGCGGACGGCGAGCAATGGTTAGCTCGCCGTCAGGGAAGGACCAGGCCCGGGTCGACGGCGCGTCGTGTTCCACGCGCGCCACAAAGAGATATCAGCACAAAATGACGGGGTCTGATAGGGCCGACGCCTCAGGGTCGCGTAAAATTCGAAAGAGAATAACCTTGGCCCTGGCACAGGCAACTGAAGGAACACGGGTGGATTTTAGTCATTAAAAGTCTGACACGCCCTCCCGCTCCACCCAGAGCGGTAGAAGTCATTTGCTGATTTCCCACTAAAAAAATTGCCACTATCAGTAGCTATCGCAATATCCAATAGCAATATCCTTCAAAATGATTTAGATTGTGATTGATAGCGTGTTCGTTCGCTATTACGATGCAGATAATTCTGCTTTTATTACATGTGCGTAAACTGTCAGTGCGATAAGCGTTCGATGCACTTGACATTTTTATTGATTTCCTCTTGGAACAGCCTTCACGTTGTTTATTAGGTCTCGAAAGTAAATAAATAAAATGATGCTTGCAGGTACTTAAAATTTTATTTCTAAATTAGCCAATTTCGTAGCTAATCATTCATGGCGTAGGTATTTGTATAAAGTTTTTTTATTAGGGCTGCGCCGTTATTGTTGTTACGTCAAAGTGGAAGGTTCTTTTTCTTCTGATTGCACTGAAAACTAACACAGTGTTATTTAGAATTAGTGATCAAATTGCCCAATAGGTACACAATAATCTGTTTTGAGGATATACCCTTGAATCTATTGAACCCATTATCGATGAATAAATTGGCGCGAAGGTAATATTTTGACAGCGCCATGGTTGAGATTGTATTCACAGTGAGAATTCAGTGAGAATAGTGAGACTAAGCTTGGTAGACTCTCACTATCCTGTTTGAGTGTAAATTACTTACCTTATTTACTGCTAATTCTTTTTAGAATTAATTGATTCCCGAGACGCGTTAATTAAACGTACCTACTTCACCCGGGAGTATCACTTCTGAAGCAACAAGATAAATGTTGCAAATCCCCATGTATAATATATACAGGGTGTAACGAAAACCCTGTCCGATCCTGAAGGGTATTATTTGGTATCGTAGTGCGTACACAAATACGTAATCATTTAATGGATACGAGATAATAATTTTTCCCCAATGAAAACAATTAATTTAAAAAATTAAAAATAATCATACCAAAGGCAACACTGATCGCTCGACAGGGTTCACCAGAGTTCACCAGAGTTCACCTACAGTTTCGTGTCAAAGAAGCCGCCTGAGCGCGGCGATCCTTTGTCGCAAGCCGCCAAAGAAACGTAGGACTAAAGAAATCTACGTTTTGCCTATGCGTAGGTATCAGCTGATATTTTATTGTAAGCTTACGCACAATGACCCCGATTTCTGACCTTCTGTGTATCAAGAAACAATTATTATTGAGTTAATGTGATGTGCTTTTGGCAATGTACCCACTGTAGGTATCAGTTTATTAAAACATTTACTTGTTACATACTTCTATCTATCTAGAACATTAGTACACATTCGACACCTTTTTATTAAATTTGCACGTACTCTTCGCAGCGCACATGTGTACGATTTGAGTGACTCGAAAGCTTCCACAATCCGAGCTGTTACTTCGATTTCCGAATCACACATTCACTCACAAATAAAAATTAACATATTCAAATATTCCTGATTGGTATACGACATTGTTCGCGATACGATAGCGGCACGTGATACGTACGGACATCCGATCGCAAGCTATCTCCACGTGCGACTGGCGAAGTGTCCAAACAAGTAGCGACCAGTCGGCTACATCAAAGGATCGAGGACTCGTTATGAGTACCTACAGCGCGGCTAATGCAGGGCGGTGTCCTTTGAAATAAAATAGGCAAAAAATAAAAGATTTCGCCAGCCGGTGGAGTGTTGTCAACTTATGAAAATTTACCATATTTAGTGTTACATTTCGCATGGTAACTAAAAATAAAAAAATCAATAGCTTTTGGTTTTTATGAGTTAGATTTTTTTTACTATTTTTTCTAGTACGTATGTTAAACCAGGAATACGCCTTTTTTGGATCGGACAGAGTTTTTGTTACATATTGTATAATATATCCAACTATCCTACTTGCTACTATTTCTATATAATAACATAACATCACGCCTTGTTTCCCCGAAGGGTAGGGCAGAGGTGTATAGTACACCCACATTTCGCCAGTTATGTTTAAGTCCCATGTAATAGGGGGCGAGCCTATTGCCATCTACCGGGCACAAATCCAGAGTTCGGGCTGCTACTGAGAAATTCCAGATAGAAAATCCCAATAACACGTTGCCCGACCTGGGAATCGAAGTTTGTAAGGATGGATGGATGTTTGTTACTCTTTCACGCAAAAACTACTAAACGGATTTTGATGAAACTTTAAAGTAGTATAGCTTCTTATACATCAGAATAACACATAGGCTACAATTTATTAAGATTATGTGTAATTTGTCTATAATATAACAATAAGTATCAAGTAAGTCGGTAGAATTCCTTCCCGCTGAGAGCTATCTTGGCGTGTGCTGCCTAAACTGTTAGACTTACACGAAGATACGAGTAATGTATGGTGGGATTGTTTGTTTTAAATATTTCTATTTCTACCTTTTATGTGGAAGCTATTACAGCCAAAATAGGGAGCTATAAATACATTTAGACTGGATACTTTCTTTACAGTGCACATTTCATAGTATTTAGTTATTTCTTATCATATTTTCTCGATTCATATATAAATTTATCGCTTTTGATATTTAATGTAGATAAACTTTATCTACTTTGTACACTAAGTAATTTGGGTTGAATGTTAAAAAGTTACCACAGTAAGAACGGCAGCACGGGCTATGCGCAGAGCGGGGCTGTGATGTGATGTTTCACGGCTAATCCGTTGAACTGAGTCTGAAGCCTGGGGAAATACATAGGCTACTTTTCATCAAACACCACGCGGGCTATGTCGCTGGCGGAAGCTAGGAATATTATAAATGTGAAAGTTTGGATGTTTGTAACTCAATCACGCAAAAACGGCTGAACGGATTTGGACGAAATTTGGCACAAAAATAGTTTTTAACCTAGATTACTAATGATACTTATGATACTTTTTAATCTCGGTAGTACATTCCCGTGGGATGATATCCGACCTCCACGCGGGCGAAAGCTAGTACCAAATAATATCTTAAGCATTATCACTTATCCATTAGCACCTTATTAAGCTTATCGTAAAGGAATTTAAAACCATGAAACAAAAATTTGATCGGATTAATAAAACGTATTATTTATTTCATCAGCACCTTAAACAGCTAGAGGTGCTTATTTGCTATAGACTGTGGCGAATAGTCTGATTAATGAAATTCTTTGGTCACACTAGGAACAATGTTGATACAATTATAGTGGTGGTAAAGGACCGGCTACACTGCCTTATCAGCTCGATTCTTGCAATCATTACCAATTAGAGAAATGACATTGTCAGCTTTGGTCCAAGTGTGTTGTAGATGTACATTGTACTTTACCAGTGCAATATGTTTTAATATGGCAGCAAAAATATATCCCAGATGAACAGATTTTTTGTACTAATGTCTATATAGTTTTGTATATATATGAAACAAAGTCGGGTTAGTCACACCATTTATAACTCAAGAACGGCTGGACCGATTTTTATGATCTTTGATTGGTTGGATTTTTCTCCTCCAAAAAGCAAAATAACTATTAAAACGTGGGAAAAAAATACGAAATAAAAATGAAGATAATGTTCTGACGCGATACGAAACAGTTCAATGTGGATGAATAAAGTCCAGAGGAATAGCCAAGTTGGTATAACTTTGGCGAATAAACATGATTTTTTTTTCAGAGACCTTTTGCCTTTTTAAATATTTTTTAATATAAATACACATATGTACGTTTTTGTTTTGCTGCTAAAATAAGTACTGTTGGACTGGTTGAGACCTTTCGTACAATACAGATCTGCAACACACTTGGACCAGCACCCATACTCAATCCGAAATTCTCCTTAGCAGTGTAAAAAACGGTTAAATTTTGTATATGGTATGGATCCGGACCTGAAAAGAAGAATGCCCATTTTCCACCAGACTATGTGTAGAAATGAAATAAATCTTAAAATACAGCTAATTTAATTGTATATTAATTACTCTTATCACAATGTTAAAAGAAACGCAGGGAAAAATAAATAGTGTTTTTTCTTCATGCTTATTCTACGTCAAGGGTAAACATATTAGCATGTTCTGAACGCATCTCAACGACCTTTTTTAACGACGCTCCATTTTACTATTGACTGCTACTTGACTTTGTTCAACTCTGTTTCTGAGTTTCATACATGATTTTACGTTTTATATAATCAGTAAGCATTTCTTTATTAGTCTTATCTAAGACAGATAAATTTAAAATAAGATAATAATTAAATTAGATAATCATGCAGTATGTAATTGAGTTAGCACGATTGTACGGATTGGATTAATTTGATGCTTGACATTAAATTTATAGTGACATTCATCTAGAGTCTAAGCAGTGACATACGGGCAGTTAGTTTGAAGGAATTCACAAAGTAAAAAAGACGTTTTAGACCATCGGTATTATTAGAAGCATTCCTATTATAGACTTAAATTGGAGCGTTAAATAACTAGTTCTAGCACATTTATTTCTTTCTATTTGGTAACGGCAAATCCTAACCTAAAAAGTAACATTGATATTTTTTGGACTTCGTAGCGTTTAAATCATAAAAATGACTATATGACATTATCTTCTAAACATACAGGTAGTCTTTCTAGTATACCTTATAAATATACATAAACTTTCATTATCAGGTTTTTAAATGTATGGGAAGTGAGCATTGTTCATCTTTATTTCGATTGTTACTTTTATAATTTTTACCTGCTTTGTGTGCCTTTTAGTGTGTGCTAAATAAACGTTGTTTCTTTCTTATTTCTTTCTTTCTAAAGCATTTTTAAATTTCCCTATTAATCTTATGAATGTCAAATTTCTTTTGGTATCATCATCACAGTTATTCTTTGTTGCAGTATTTCCACTCGGGCCAAATCGCTGGGGGCGACTAAGTTTGGCTAAATTAACTGCTTAAGAATTAATAAAGACATGCTCATTATTTAGAATTAGTTGACAGATTTATTAAACTTGCACAGTAAATCTGTTTAAATAAGCAAATACATCATCGACGATGTCTTTCTTATTAGCAATAACTTATTTTAAACAATTCTGAAGAGATTTTAGAAACGCCTACAGGCAAGCTCAGTTCACTAATTGCTATTTGAACTTCATTTCTTTGGTATTTTTCTATTTTACTGATGAATAACGATCTTTGTTCGTTTGTACACTTTCATAATTCAAAGGACTTAGTTCAAAATAATTATGTTCTTAATGACTGAAGACTTCACTTTTTGCGGTAATTTGAAATCTATTAACTACACTACACTCCACTCATGAAAGACTCATTCAAAACAATTAGTGGGTTTTTAATATTGTGAGATTCAATTTACTTTATTCTCTTTGGCGGTACCAGCATGTAGGTAGGTATAAGAAAATTAGGAATTTAATAATTTTACAAAATGATTGCTTGAAAGAAAGTAACGTTAACCATTTTTAGGAAGTATTTAAAATAGATTATTGATTACTGCACAGATTCGAATTAATCAATATTTTATTTTTCTAGAACAGAAAATACGTCCCACAAAAATGAACGATTTACTGCATAATACTTATTTGATTTTAAGTGTAGATTGGAATTGTGTTTGTTAGACTTTTACACAAAAATGAAATAAACAAATGTTGATAAAATCTAGTACATTTTGTAAAATAGTTTTACATCAAGAAAGGGCATTCAGATCAAAGATTTAATTGTTTTGAAATTGATATTGTATCTATGGTAAATCGTTGGATTTTGAGTGTTATGAGAAGTTGGATAAAATGAGGTTTGTTACATCGACCTAGACACGCCAATTTAACAAATATATTAATATTGAAACTGCTTTTAAACAAATTAATATTGACTAACATTAATGATTATGGAGGTGCTCATCTTGCCAAAAGCACCTTATAATAAAAATATAGTAAAAGAAATCAAGTTTCAAGCCATTAACAAAACAAAGGAATATCTGACTACTATAATAAACTTGTTTGATCACAAGATAATACCTACTTATGCCTCAAAGAATGCCTTTAAGATTTACATAAATAAAGTATTTTTGTAACTTGAGAATATTTAGGCAAATATGCGGCAGAATTTTAATAAAATAATTAAAAAAATATACCTAACAACCTGTTTTAACAGTCTTGACTAATCGAAAAGTTGGTCCTATATACCTAATAACATACCTACGTAACTACTGAAAAGAGACACACTCCTTAGTCAACAAATACCTAAAAAATTTCGGAGTGTTTCACCTATTGTGCCCAAAACACAAAAGCTTTGTAAATGTACCTTGTGAAAGTAGGTAACGTTCCTTACAAACGTTGGTATGCGTATCTGATGACAGATGACCCATGTCTTAAAGATTCTCTAATCTTTGACCCAACACGTATCACCGACATCCTTGATGATACCTTCGATGTTGTCAATTTAACTGTAGGGTCTCCGTTTCAGTAGCGATAGTTGAGTTAGTTTAAAGGAAAATGCAACTACGTTCGTAGGTGAAAAATGGTTTGAGACAATCTGGTGGACATTTAAATGCTCACTGTTATATTTGCGTGCACTTCCCGAAGAAAATTCTTAGACTAGTTCCTTCCAGTAATATGTATTTGTAAATACTGACAATCTTCACATATATAAGACTTCTGTGCGTCTGTATGTCACTGAACTCCTCAAAAACGGCTGGACCGATCTTGGTGTTTTTTTTGTGTGTGTTTGAGACTAGATGTTTCATATTCACAATTGGTCCCGCTAGGTAACGCTGCGATCGAGTTCTAAGAAACAGGACGTCTGACCTGTCAGTTAGTATTAGTTATAATTCGATGTAAAATACAATGACTTTAAAGTTCGTGTTGAAGGGATGTGTTTGGTGTCAGCATTGCGTCCAATCTATCCAACTCAGTCTTTCAGGCTTCACCTTGTCTTATTATTATGATTCTTAGTTACAACGTGCGAATTCTTAAATAACTAAGTTAAGTCCCTGACGAAAAATACATCCACGTGTACTAAATCGTAGTGATTTTTTCACACTGTGTGCAAATTGCTAAGTGACTCGGTAAACAAACTTAGAAGTCGCAGTACACATCTAAAAATGGCAAAATATATACCTAGGTATACGCAAGATGACGGAATCGTCTCATTGAAAACTGTTTAGTAATTTCTGTTGATAACATCTATCCTGGTTTGAGGTCATTGAACTTGCTGTACATAGAACAATTTTCACACTCCTTGACTTATCTCACTCACTGTGCATTTTCGCGCAATTTATTAAAAGATCATTCAGGCACCAAATATGTTGGGTGGCTTTTATTATAACCGGATGCAGGTAAATACATGAAGGTACTTATAATATTCTACATGGAGCGTCTTCAGGCTTTAAATAAGTATGTAAATACGGAGAGATATTGAAATATTCATGTAACAGTTGGTAGGCAGCTTTTTTAAAATTTTGGTACCTCTAAATTTAAAATAGATTTTAAGAGGCAGTGTAAATCTCAACTTCCTGAGGCGGAACTTGGTAAAAAAACACACAGTAACGTTAATTTTCAGTTTATTGATGTCCTTTGCATAATTTTACAATTTAAACTTTTCTATTATAATAAAATAATATTTTATTAATAATAGTGCCTATCTCAAAATGGATTCGTTTGAAACGCCGTTTAACTTTGTTGTATTTGAACTTTTACTCGGGTATGGGGTCTCAACTCGAACAAATTATAATTTGTCATGAAAAAAATTCATAGATGGCAGCATAGGTAACCATTATGAAATCCACAATCATTAAAAAGCGTTATACGGCAGAATTTTGCCTGAATTATGATTGGTAAAAGTCTAAACTTCCCAGTTTAGTGCAGATTTATCTATTTCCACTCATAATACACGTATTTTAAAAATAAAATAAAAAGGAAGCCTTTATCTTTAATTCGAACCCTTTAAATGATAAAAGTAGCCATCTGTTAATCATTTTGTTTAGAGCTTTTTGCAATAGATGGCGTTTTACTCAATTGGTCCAGCCTCATCAGTTTCTAATTTTGTTACTTATTTAAATCAAACCACATTTTTTTATTATTATTTTTCACTTATCAATATAAAAGAAATCTAATAACATGTTTTTCCGAACCCGGAACTATAAAACTTTATATAAAAGGATTGCATGAAACGTTTTAAAAGTAGGTCGACTCCTAGATGTTGTAATACTACAGTCTCTGGCAATTAGTGAGTCGCTTATGCTGCGATCTGTTGAAGAATTGGAAGACTAAAAATTGCCAGCTCAATTGCCAGACCTAAGTCTGGAAACCTCCCTAAGGAGGTTTCATTTCCTTGTATGGGATTGGGTATCTGTACGTAGTATTATATTATCTGTGACTCGGGGCACCCAAAACAGGATGGGCGAAGGTTTTCTCTTTGCAAACAGACGGCATATTTGCATCATAAATTTTAAACAAAATATTTATTACGAAGACCAAAGAACGTAATTATTGTGATACGATATGTTCAAATACAATAAAGTTAAACGGCGTTTCAAACGAATCCCTTTTGTGATAGGCACTATTGTTAATAAAATATTGTTTTATTATAATAGAAAAGTTAAAATTTTAAAATTATGCAAAGGACAACAGTAAACTGAAAATTAACGTGTGTTTTTTTACCAAGTTCCGCCTCAGGAAGTTGAGATTTACATTGCCTCTTAAAATTTATTTTAAATTTAGAGGTACCAAAATTTTATAAAAGCTACCTACCAACTGTTACATGAATATTTCAATATCTCTCCGTATTTACATACTTATTTAAAGCCTGAAGACACTCCATGTAGAATACTATAAGTACCTTCATGTATTTACCTGCATCCGGTTATATTAAAAGTCACCCAACATATTTGGTGCCTGAATGATCTTTTAATAAATGGCGCCAAAATGCACAGTGAGTGAGATAAGTCAAGGAGTGTGAAAATTGTTCTATGTACAGCAAGTTCAATGACCTCAAACCAGGATAGATGTTATCAACAGAAATTACTAAACAGTTTTCAATGAGACGATTCCGTCATCTTGCGTATACCTAGGTATATATTTTGCCATTTTTAGATGTGTACTGCGACTTCTAAGTTTGTTTACCGAGTCACTTAGCAATTTGCACACAGTGTGAAAAAATCACATCGATTTTGTACACGTGGATGTATTTCTCGTCAGGGACTTAACTTAGTTAAGTATTTAAGAAGTCGCACGTTGTAACTAAGAATCGTAATAATAAGACAAGGTGAAGCCTGAAAGACTGAGTTGGATAGATTGGACGCAATGCTGACACCAAACACACCCCTTCAACACGAACTTTAAAGTCATTGTATTTTACATCGAATTATAACTAATACTAACTGACAGGTATGATTTTGATACTGACATTTTATTCTGTAACATGGTTTAAAAAAACTCTTTTTCACGTCCAAAAGATAAATAATACTTTAAAACTTAGACGAGGTACTGTTTCCTAACCGACTACTCTAAGAAACACAAAAATATACTCAGAGGTCATATAGTCTCTTCTAAAGTCTAGACATTATCTTGGTCAGATAAAAAAGTGTAAAGGCTCCCGCAAACAGGCGCGACGCCACAGCGCGACACAAAGGCACCGCTTGTCGCGCGACACGCGGTGCCTTAGTGTCGCGCTGTGGCGTTGCTCCAGTGTCTACGAGACTTAAATCTTAGTTGCGAAGTTCATTACCGCGATGTACGTTACTGCGAAAGTTTACTATCGCGACGTTCGTTGTTGCGAAAGTTCTTTATTGTAGATTAGACTGATGTTGAAAAGAAGAGATATGAGGAACAGGGTGTAAAGTTCACTCATACTCTTGGAAAAGGGAGGATCCTCCGACTAGATGGATGTCGTATCTGGTGGGCAACTGCCCGATGATTGTTGTCGGGAAGTTGTATATATGCTATCTGCGCGGTAAACTCTGCTTGCGCGATGCAGGATTGATGCGTTTGTTCGCATGTGGCGGTGTAGATGCCGCCACATCACTCCCCTCCGAAGACCGGAGGTCGATAGTGGACTAAGTCTTGTATCTTGCGATGCTTGCCAATGCCAGTTGGGTTCCAGTGGGTTGGAACCGGGTGTCGCATAGTTCGCGGTGAGTCGGAACTGTCTGCGAAGATGCCCCAGTGAGTCGGGGTGGCTGACTGCTGGTGTCGACCAGGAGAGGGATTAAGCACTCTGCTTGTGGACCGGCCGAATGTGCAGTGTGCTGTGCCAAGGTTGCTGATGAGGCTGAAGGTGATGACCAGGTATGCGCTTGCGCTGCATGCTGATGGTCAGGACAACCATTCAAGCCGTTGTTGCTGGCTGGCTGTGTGACTTGCGGGAGTGATGATGATGACGTCACGCTGAAGTAGCTGCACGAAGGCTGCGCTGACGTTCATACTCGGGGTCACCAGTGTGATATGATGTTCATCACGTCGGGACTGTCACCAGTGAAGAGATATGAGGAACAGGGTGTAAAGTTCACTCATACTCTTGGAAAAGGGAGGATCCTCCGACCAGATGGATGTCGTATCTGGTGGGCAACTGCCCGATGATTGTTGTCGGGCTCTTGGAAAAGGGAGGATCCTCCGACCATTCTCGGGGTCACCAGTGAAGAGGTGAGAGGAACAGGGTGTAAAGTTCACTCATACTCTTGGAAAAGGGAGGATCCTCCAACCATGCGCCTGCGATGCAGGATTGATGCGTTTGTTCGCATGTGGCGGTGTAGATGCCGCCACATCACTCCCCTCCGAAGACCGGAGGTCGATAGTGGACTAAGTCTTGTATCTTGCGATGCTTGCCAATGCCAGTTGGGTTCCAGTGGATTGGAACAGGGTGTAAAGTTCACTCATACTCTTGGAAAAGGGAGGATCCTCCGACCAGATGGATGTCGTATCTGGTGGGCAACTGCCCGATGATTGTTGTCGGGAAGTTGTATATATGCTATCTGCGCGGTAAACTCTGCTTGCGCGATGCAGGATTGATGCGTTTGTTCGCATGTGGCGGTGAAGATGCCGCCACATAGTATTAGTCGGTAAGAAATCTAACTTGGAAGTAGCGCTCGCTCGGCTCGCGCGCTGTTGGTCACAGTACTAACCTTATTTTTTTTGTTCCGGGTGGAAAATCCTCATGGATGTCCTCCGCCCTGGGGCGGGCGGCGGGGTCTGTCAAACTCTTACTGACTAAAAATCACCCCGGTGTTCCATCTCACACCTACGTCGGGGTCGCGGGAACATACGATTCTTCCGCAACCCCGACTGGTGCCGGTTTCCGCCTCTGCGAGCCTCCTCGAGTTGGGGGGGGGGGGGTGAGGTGTTTGACTCCCCCCGCACAGTCTAAGAGCGGCCTGCGTGGAACACTACGCGCCGCCACCTCGGGTCCTGATGTGCGGCGTGGCATACGCTGGCACACTGTGCCAGCGAATGTCCTCCCGGCAGACGACGCAGTGGTGACACCGAGCGTCCGGCTCTCTGTTTATGCGACACAGATACTACTTTCCGAAGCACCCATGCCCCGAAAGTACCAGCATCACCCGAAACAACAGGGAGCCGAGCCTCTTCCCTAACCAGTGGTCGACCACTGGCCGGACCGCCTCTATGGTGACGAGGCGCCGGGTTGGGCGTGAGAGCCTGTCCCGCCAATCCGCCACCAGGACCTCGCGAAGCTGCGACCGACGCTGCTCCATCTGGCGCTGCATCGGCCGCTGACCCCGCCACATTTCTAACCTAACCTAACCCATTACTTTCGCAACAACGAATGTCGCTATAATAAACTTTCGCAGTAACGTACATCGCGGTAATGTACTTCGCAACTATGATTAACACTGTTGACATATAAGTACTTACTTCCACCCATTATGTCCAGTGTCTATCAAGCCATAACCGAACCTGAGAATAGTTCTTAGGTTCTTCCATCCATAGAAAGGCAAACAGTCTTCTGCAACCCATAACACAAACCAAACGTAAATTGAGGTAGGTACCTAATAGCAGACAGAACCCAATCAGTTCGCCTCCGTTCCCCGCACCACCGACATAAATAACTGCAGTTACACACCCCATTAAAAAAACAACAATAATGTATTTTTAAAGCATGACAAATATCTACAATTCTACATTATGCAGTAAGCAGCTGAATGGGCTGCTCTGACGTCTGTTTTAGTATTCACTAGGCGAATTTACCGGTCACTCATATATTTGTGAATTCATAGTAAATAGCAGTCAATTCAAAACATGCATTTACCATACTGACCGAGAAAATACCTACCTAGTTAAAAACAATGACTTTAGGACGTTGTTTGTCTTAGGAATTCCTAATGAGACTGATTAAGAGCAATCAACCGCCTGCCAACTTGACATTGGTCAAAGACCTTGGGTTGTGGAGGACGGACGGCAACTCCTATTCCGTGTCATCACACGGATCATCTTCTAATATAAGAACGCAGCTGGAATAGCAGATCCTAATAACCCTATGATAAGGCTAGACGGATTTCTAGAGAACAAGACAGATTCCAATATAATGTATGTTGTGATTGTCTTACGTTTGTGAAGCTACGACAATTTTTTTCGAACAAAGCAAGGAAAACATATTTATAACTAAACCAACTGAAGGCAAAGGTAGGTAACAAACAATACCACATGCTTACCTTTGAACAAAAAAACAAATATAATTTTCTAGACAAAACATTTTTCACAATTCACGTTACTAGTTGTCAACGAATAAGGTGCTACTGCTAATGATCATTTCAGTCACGCAACAGGACATTAAAATTATGTCAAGCTTTGACAGTTGCCAATTCATTCGATAATGCGATGAAGAGTTCAGTCGTTTACTCGAGCGTTTACATGATAGACAACATTGTAGGTCTGACTGTGACCCTTTCGACAAACAAAACTAGATGATTAACGTAATCGGGTTCGTTCTAACCATGTTCGCACTTTAGCTACTGTGTTAAATGGCAATGACAATCCCCTTGAGCTGTCACTCTAACATACTGCGGAAAATAATCTTATTGTTAAGCCAGAACCGTTAAGTGAACCAATTCCTGAATGGACCTCTATAATCTCAGACATAATCCTCAGTATTTCCATACAAAAGAATTGCAGTCGTGTATCCTAAGTTATCATATATAAATCTAAACTAATTTCGTTAGCATTTTAGACAGCTACATTTTAACAATGCAAGAACACTCCTTTAATTAGTTTAATTAATTTCAAGTGTATTCCTGTACCTAGATTTTGATCGCCGACTCGATTTTGCATTACCGAGTCTCATGACTTTATTCTCATTAAAAAATACGTGATTGTTATCCGAAACAAGTGACGTCTGGCGTTATGGTGTATATTAAATTTATTTTATCGCTTTTATTTGATATGGTAACAAAAATAGGTACTGTTAAGAATAAATTGAGCTATGATCAACATTGATTATCCTCTTATTTACACATATTTTATACTATCCTATAGCTAGTGCTTCACTAGTCACCTGCATTCTAAAATAAAATGATTGCTGATTCATTTTGCTTTGTATTTAATGACTTTCATTTATTATCCATGGTTCACGCCTACACCAATATCTTCTTTAAGTATCATTACATTATTTTCATCATTTTGTGTCCGTCTCGATCAAGAATATTTACTCAATTCGAATGTTGTCAATAAGTTAACATTGAAACTATTAAACTGTATCTATTAAATTAATAAACCTGCAACAATTGACTTAAGGTAGCATTTCCACGTGTCCGTTGTCATTAAATTAAACCTATTCACATATACCCATAGTTATAGCGATATTATGGCCCTGTAAAAGGTTGTTATCAACATGATTTATATAATATTCTAGAACCAGGAACTACGCCTTTCTTTGCGATTCTACTCATGAGATACGTCATTTGATGTGCTCATGCAACCTCCACCATTATTGTAGTTGCATTTGACTTTATTGCTTACTTCACACCAGTGTCCAGTAGTTGTGGTGATTTCAGTACATTATTTGCTGCTTAAGCGTTGACGACATAAGGTTTGATGTTTTCATTATTTAACGGATTCTATTTTGTTTTTTATTTGTCGATCTAAATTCGTTAGTGGCTAGTGATTAAAAATATGTTTTTATCAATTTGTAAACCCGATAGCTCAGTTATTTTAATCCTACAAAAAGTTAATGTGGTCTGGAAATTAATCTTGAGGTGTAAAATTATACATTTACATTTTTCATCAAATTAATATAACATTAACAAAAAAATCTGCACCACTTGCTTCAATTGAGTAATGTTTATTTTGAATAACAAAAGAATTTAATTTTCGAGCGTGAAGTTATGGCTCTGTAAGTTTCCGCAAAAAAATAAGACGTAATTAAAATCATAATTATAGAATCCATAACAACCGATTGCATTGCAGGGATTCCCGTCGATTAAACAATGATCTCAGGCTGATGTGATGCGCTTGAGTTTTTATACGAACCACAGTACTAATGGATGCCGACGTTAAACGCTTTGACACGTTTAGTTATCTGCCTATAATTAAAGATGTATCGACTTTTTACATGTATAAACACGTGACTTGTGTACTAATTTTTAAAGAAGATGACTTACAAAATTAGCGTTTCAAATGGATTTATTGTTTTGATCAGTGATTCATGTTTGGTTGGTTTTCCCCATTCAGTTTAAGTATCAACTTTTTAGGCTTCGATTATCGACACCAAAAAGTGATAAAATTCGTAGTAATCAAATATTTGTACCTAGGTGCTGTGAGAGCCTTATGGCTCTCTGTACTGGGATGGGCAAATGAAACAAAGTTTCAGCGTGTAAGCTTAGTAAATATTACGAGAAATTATACGTTGTACCTTTTATTTAATTGATCCTTGTTCAAAGGGTTGTCAGTCAACTGACACTTACGATTGTTTCCTTGATTCAAGCGTAAATAGGCTATAATCTCAGTACATAAAGTATAAGAAAGTTGTTAGGGTTATACACCAAGATTTCACCAAAGGAACGGCCGATCTAAGGATTTCAACTTTACGTTTATAATCCTTATTTACGTAATATTGAAATCCTTCCTTATTAGTAAAACACACCTTCCAAAATATATATATATATTGGTAAGACGTGTGATCTCAAGCCTAAAAGAATAAATCAGTCACTATGAGGACGTAAGGATTTCAGTCAAGTGGTAAGAGCGTGCTCGGATAGTGTAAAAGTATATTGATTAATTAAAATGAGAAAAACGAAACGATCGTGTTGAAGTAGGGAAGATTTGTTTTTGCTATAATCTAACAAAAGTACCTAGCCGTGATTATTGAAAAACAAAACCTGTTTTTGCATCAGATAAGCTTTTATAAGGATAATTTTTTGTAAATATGCATATATCTTCCTGAATTGTTTAGGTATTTTAATAATGAATAGTTTATCGATTCGATTATTAAATTTAACGGATTCGAAATTGATTGACTCAGTGGCTCCATTTTACTTAAATCTACAAATGACGTCAATTCAATTACTATGATTATCATCGTAGGTGTATCTTTCCATATCTGGACATCTTTATTATTGTATTTCTTGATGAATCCTTTTAATTGTAATTAATAGTATTCTGCCCACGTGCAGCCATTGTCAGTGCCAAGTCTGTTTCCAGCATCATCAATAACTAAATATTTATCTTCTCTGTTACCAGGTGAACCAAATTCACAAGGAGGTGGAGCATTCGCGTTTGTGGACTCATCGGGCAATAGGTACGGAGGTACATACGGCCTGAAGGACGGCAGGGTCGTAAGCAGTACTGGCGACGCGTTCCCTCAGCATTTCGCCGATAACATCCCGTTTCCTCAGCACTTCGCCGATAACGCGTACCAAGGCGAAGACGACTTTGGCCCGGCCTATTTCGCGAATCTCGAGAATTTGCTCCAAGAGTAAGCTCTAAAACGTGTCTGAAGCTACACGCTTCCGGTGGAGGAAAAACCGTGTCTTGATGGTGAAGGGAACATTAGAACGGAATTCGGATACCTAATTTTTTTAATAGATTTATGGTTTAAAGTAGGTTGGATATAGTTTTATAATACTTTTCTCAGGCTTATAAAATGACATAGTCTACGAATACAGCTTATGACAAAAAAGGAATATGTGGTCTTTGTAGACAGTTTAATGTCGATTTTCCTAAGAGCACTCCGAATTATTCTCATTGTGTTTTCCAACGTTAAGATCTCGTAATAACAGTTGTTGAATAAAAGTTTGAAGCAGTCGTTTCAACTTTTCAGCAGAACCATCCTATGTTTTATCCTACTTCTACTTTTGTCTGATGCATTATATAATACTATTAATTAATAACTTGAATTTTATAGCGATAGTAGCCCTCACGGAACCCGGGTAAAAAGGTAATCTTTGACAGTGCATGTGCGTGGAGTGCCTTGATGATCGTTATAACTTTCCAGTGTTCCAATCAGACTAAAATACCGCTTTACCTTCTCTAGCGCTTCCATCAGCTGCCTCTAATATTGCATACTAAACCATTCAGTGTGATTGATTAACAATTTTGTGCTTACAGAGTGTTCAAAAAGAATTTAGACAGCCAGAGGCTAGCGTTCAACGCTGCAAGAAAAGCCTTTGACTTAACGTCGAATCAGGCTAGTGGCGGCTACTCTGGTGGCTATTCTGGTGGCTACCCTGCTGGCTACTCGGGTGGTTACTATCCGAATCCAAACATTGCCTCCAGGTTCCCAGCGTTCCCGAGTTTTCCTGGCTTCACAATGCCTCGACCAATTACGAATTTTGGAAATAGCGCTTACGCGAGCGCAGCCGCAGGACCAGGATACCAACATCAAGTTGCCTCTATATATCCAAACAATCCAGTAAGTATTTTTTTTTCTTTTATACATATATCTATGAGAAAATCTTGTCCGTGTTTGCAGGCACTTATATTGTTTTAATGATTAGATCACGATTTTTGCATTTATTGCCTACCTGCAAATCCGGACCGTTTTTGTTATATTTTTTTCTTGTTTAATTTTAAAACTGCGCACCTTCTACTACCAAAGTATTTTAATGTTTTATTTTTCATCGTCAACAAATTGAGAATTTTTGTTTGTTTGATCAATATCATTTAAAGATTATGATCATGAGATATTGGAGCTCTTCTGAATTCGAAGCACGAAAAAGTTTTTTCCCAATTGTTTTTTTTCTACTGTTTTGACATTATAATAAGGAGTTATTTAAATATTGGGTTTATAACGATGCATTGCTATGTACTGACGTGGCCTTATCAGTCGTGACTAAACTGAATTATAGCATAATTTCAATGGGCTTCAGTACATGCTATTATTGAATTCAATGAACCTCATTATTTACTTTTACAAAAACAAAAAGGTTGCAGTATTATACAAAATAATTCCGTGATGAGGAAGGAGGAGGTAGTTTCAAATTATTTTAATTATTTCAATTACTTTTATCTAAAACTAATAATTATATGAATTAATTAATGAATGAAATGCACCGACCCTAGCGTGGTTTGACCAGACTCGATTAAACGAATAAACCCCAAGATTTGCACTAGCCTCTGAAGCCTCATGATTCATAGTGTAGTAGGTACACAGAACATTGCATATCAAGGAATAGACCAATAGGCCACTGTAATGGTAGGGAAGACGTGCCCTTAGGATAGAAAGGATTAAGAGCCTACAGAGTATGCACCCTAGCGTAGGCATTGGGCTAGTAGAGAGGCGGGTTATATTTATCTATGGGAGGATCTTTAAACGACGTCGCAGCCGGGTTGATTCAAGTCGAGCTTCATCGGTGAATCTTTTAGCGGGGTGCAACTCTATCGAAACTAATTATTATAAAGAGATATTTTTTTGTTTTGATAAACAAACATTTGTTTATTATGATTTTACGCTTAAACCATGACCAGCGCCCTAATTGCGTAACACACTTTCAGCCACAATCTGAATCATTTTGAAGGATATTGCTTTATTATGTTCAAAAAATTTGTCTTCTCAACAACGTAAATAACGCAATAATGTTTTTAACTGTCAACATGAAAGCCATTGCTAGTGTTAGTGTGTTACGCAACTACCCCGCTGGATTAGGACATGTGATCCTTTTATCCTGATATTCCCACGGGAGATAGACTTTGTATACTTTAAAATAATAGTAACTTTGTTTTAAATTTTTTGTTGATTTGGTTCTGTTTGATTTTTGTAAAAATTACCAATGATTTTTAAGTAGCATGTTTACCAGACATTGAATTCTAAATATTCCATATTGCATTGGTATGGTGTTCAAAAATCCCTGTCTGCAGCCATCAGCTGTGACTTTCCAGCAAAGTTAACGCAGAAAAAACACTCACTTCAGAAGTTAACAGACTCTAGCTCCTGAAATATTTGCCTAACCACCAATCTAACAGAAAATTTATTTTCAGAGCAACCCGAACGTGGATCAAATAAACCATTACTCCGACGCCGCAGCGCCAAGTGACGGAGGGTTCTATTCAGTCTCCAGCAAATCATTCTCTTCATCTTCCAATGTCAATGGCAAGGAAGTGTCCAACAGAGGTGCTGAAACCGTGGTCAACGATAACGGAAAAGTCACCCATTACAAAGTACAATCCTAAGCTGCGAAATTAACGAATCCACGATGTTTAAATGCCTACTCGTATTACATTTATTTTAAAACATGGACCTCACGACACAAAAATTATTGATGATCGTTCACGATAGTATAAAAACTATTGTTATTTATTTATCCAAACTGTATACCTAGTATTTCGTTATGTACTCGTAGAGGCGAACAGAAATTATATTTATGTAATGATGAGTTGAACTATTAAAAAAATATTTATAAATGAAGATGTATCAATACAGTGGTTAAACAGATCATGGGTGATCATTTACAAGTGCAGAAAAACTATTGTAAAACACTCAACACACGGTTCAATCGAGAGTGTTAGTTAAAGTTTTTGTATTTTAGTACTCATCAGGGCAAATTGTGAGTAAAGTTTGATCATATTTTACGTATTTTTTTGGTTTTCTTGCCATTTTCCTCATCAGGGTATAACCCTTGAAAAGTTCAGCTTTATTAATAGCTCTGTATGTTAATTGTGATTAAAGTAAATACAAACTTATACCATAATAGCTTTAAAGTATAATTTTAAATCTCTAGGTATTTGAAATGTAAAACATCACTTTTTGCACATTTTATTTTGATTATATGCGATAGACTAGTTTTTAGAAAAGAACAAAAAAGGTTCGTCTACCTTGCAGACAGACGCAGTAATTAAGCACAATGATGCTTTTACATAATTTAATAATTAGGAATGCTTACCTATTGATGAAGGAGAAGATATGGATTTAATAACATCTGACGAAAACATAAGCATTAACGAATACTTGGAAACGTGCGCACAATTATGAACGTCTCATTATTCCATGCCTTTCAACCTCTGCGCTACGTCTCAAGGTCGCTGAGATAACATCTTCAAGTTTTTTCTGCACACTTACGGATACGGGACGAACAAAAACAATGACCGCAAACAAATTAGTTTAATTTCGCCAATTTGCCGTCCAACTTCAGTTTAGGAGTTGTTGTCTCGTATATCCAGGAATTGCGTCTTTGTATTGGGCCTTGTGGCTCTTGTGAACATCCCCTCATACCGTTTAACTCTCTACATTTCTTGCAATAGAATTCTTTCATACCGTCATCTGTTATCCTCCTATGGAACTTTCCAGGAGTCTGGTAAGCTGGTCTACTGCTTACTTTCCAGCCTGTATTATATTCTGTTATTGGCCCTTCTTGGCTCATCCAATTGATATTATTGTAGAAACTTGAAGGTTTCCATTGTGAAGGGTTCGATACATAGTTAGGGTATATATCGAACTCGTCTCGAACATTTCTATTTATAAATACAGAGTCAGGGTAGAATTGACCCCTAGTCCTTGTGTCTGGTGTTCTTATTTGAGTTGTTTCAACTGATTTGTATCCGTTTAATATGGGAACTTCTCCACTGTCTTCCTTTGCTTCTTTGTGACCGACATTATACGACAATGTTCCTGTGTTACCTGTATGTGTTAAAAAATATGGACGTATTAGTTAACTATACATTTGAAAACCTGAAAGGCCACTGTCATAATAAAAATCAACACAACCACCTAACATAGGACCTGTTAAGGTGAGGCAGACATAGCTTTGAACCTAAACACCGGTCGGGGGTTTACGTAAATACACGGATAGATTCTCTGGATATAGCCTGCACCTAAACTCGAAAATATCAACAGCAAACTAAGTCATTATAATCGGGTCAGTAACATCGACCTTGTGCAGATTGGTGATATCTACGCGTAATTCTGTTTGTTTTCCGATCCATATGATTACTATCAATAATCTCAACCTAAACATTCGTTTAAGACTTTGTACTAGTATGTTGAATTTTAATGTTCTCATTATCTAACAGACCATCTGCATGTTGGCTCGGGTCAGCCGGCTGGAAAATTACGCTTGCGTCCATTGCCCCACTCACACGCAAGAAGTTCTAAGTATGCTTTAAAAATGTACACTTAATTAATGCGCTAATCTTCGCAACTAGAGTTGGTTAGAAAAAGTGGTATTTATAACTTAGAAGAAACATGCAAAAAAAAATGCAAAATACTCCGTTACCCTTGAACATAAAATATAGCTGGTGAAACAACTGAAAATCCGCTAATAGTCTTACGTTCATTATAGCTATGTAGTCCTCTTCTGTTATTGTTTTTCAGTTTTGTTGACAGAACAATAGTATGTTGCACTTCAACATCTTCATCTTCTAATTTAGTAGAATTGGAGACTGTTGTTAAGACCTCGTCACCGCCAAAATCCATCTTTGTTGAGACAGCATCACTCCAGCCGGCAATGGCTGAAATTACAATTAAATTTATTTGGTATTAATACGTGAAAATAACATACGTAATCTTATAAATAATAAAGGGGGGTAGGTACTCTTAAAACGCTAAAATCATTAATCTTTTTGGTGAAAATTTTTATGGGATTCTTTTACAATGTTAGATGGAAAAAATGTGTGTATTTTCATTTATCATTTGATCACAAGCTTTCTAGTAAACAAAGATTTGCAGAACGCATATTATTATAACTCATTCCCATAATTTGAATTCATGATTCAAAATCAAAATGGCCTATTTATCAAAGTCAAGCAAACATTGGCCTTGGCCTTGCTCTTTAGACCCTTTCTCTATGTGAAATTGCCCTGCATTGTCATTGACTATTTTCGTCCCAAGGTTTTATTTTCCCATTAGGCACAGAATAGAAAATCCTTGAGCTTTTGTTTGTAGCTATTTAACGTTTGGTTTCTCTAATAGTGATCTATTTAGGCGTTATTCTTGTGTTTAAAAAGATCTATTCAATACTATCAAAACATAAGGTACCTGTAAAGTACCTAATTAATAAAAATAAAAGCCTTAATGACTTTAACATCCACGCATGCGGAGCTTCACAATTTTATAGCGTATATCTACGTGTCTTTGTGTAAAACACTCACTCAAAATTTCACACTGCGCAAACGAATACTTTGCTTTTGAAAAAAAAACATAAACTTACGTCAGCCTATGATGTCCCCATTGCTAGAAATCAGGCCTCCTCTATCTGAGAGGGAGTGGGCCGTAATCGACCAGGCGGGAGGGCGGTCGATTATTATGTTTCACCGAATTGGGAGCAGCGTTGACAAGAATCTAACTTCTAGGTTGTTCCGTTTTACGGTCAGACAAAGTGATAGCGATTTTAGTAGTTTTTAGTATAAATAGTGTAAGTTTTTAACTTTAATTCATTTTTTAATAGCTGCAAACAAGATGAACTCAATTATAAAGCAAATAATATAATTATTTAGATTAAAAATAATAAAGTTCTTTTTCGTACTCTTAAAAGATCGTGGGTAATGAAACGGTAATGGATTGTAAGTGACGCTAACGTTTGACTGGCAGGACAGTTGTCATTTTTTGTAGGCACTCATCGTAATTTATTGTAGTACACACAGCCGAGAGTGTCTATCGTACTCCCGTTTGTAACAACGATTTATTGACACAATGGCGTCCCCTAAGTCCCCGAACCTATACACTACGCACCCAACCAACATAATACAAAAAATAACACGACTCGCATTAGTTAAACGGCAATGTCACTAGAAGAACTTGGGGTGCAAGAGCGAGCGAAGCGAGCTCAAGATTTCGGGCACCCCGACTCAGGTTAAGTTGGAAGGGGATGTCGGGGTCTAGTGAGCGAGCGAAACGAGCAAACTAAGACCCCGCTATTTCCTTCTTAGTTATTTCTTAAACCATTCAGAAGAAGGGGGCTCCGTCAACTACACCTTATTATTATTGTTTGGAAGCAAATTTAAACCCGCCCCGTGATCTTCCCCACCGATTCCGAAAACAACAGGCGATTTATTTTCCTGACACACGGTTTTTCGCACTTTGGTCTTATAAAAAATACACTAACAAGGGTCTTAACTACCAAAAAAAATAGCTACTACAAAAAGGGCCGGGTGTTAAAGTACAGTGGCTCCAAAAATTTTTGGGGTTGATGAGTTAGTCAGTGAGTCATATTACCCGACTGCGGACTGCGTGATAGCAATGATAGGTTTATTATATGTATTGATACTTAATAGATCTCAGTTGATTGACTGATGTACCATTAACCAATTAAATCGTAATCGATTTGTTTTTTTTGCACATTGAGCCCAGTTAAGGAAAAATATATAAACAAACTAATTGACGTGATAAAGGTCTACAACAGTAGGCACAAAGAAAATGGGGTAATAATGTAAAACTTGGTAAAGGTAGGTAGGAAGGAAGTGAACACTCAGATAACGGCTGGCTGCTAGAGATGATGTGCACGTATTGAAATTATCCCAAACTAAGATTCGTTTTGTCGTCAGAAAACTTACTTTACTTTTAGAAAGCTGATATGATGGAGAACAATAATTTAAAGTAATAAAAAGGGTAGGTAATCTTGGCTTTTATTGAAAAATTTTGCGATGTAAAATTTTTTATTTTAATTTTGTTAAAACAAAACCCTTTGATTCTCAATTGATGGCGAGTTTTCTCTTTAGTTTTTATTTTATGAGGACGCCCTGTTATTTCCTGTCATTACTGAGTATGTTTTATCGCGATAGATCGTTTAGTTACAAGTTATTCCGATTTGCTTACACAAGGGTCATTTCAGCGAAAAAGAATTGAAAAAAATATTTTTTTTAGGTATTTAATTTTGTTAAATATTTTGTCCGACGATAAAATTAAGCTTAGTTTCTCTCATTTCGATATGTGCACATTATGAAGACTCACACTGTAAATCAACTAGCCATTAAATGAAACCGTGAGGGTTAAATAAAAGGAAAATTTATTAACCCGACGCCCTGTAAATAGCTCAAAAATATCATCAATTTCTTACCACAAACACTAAAGCAGAGATACAACAGCCCTGTCATGTTGTCACTTCGCTCACAAACAATATGACATCCTTCGCGTGCTTCCTACGTTTTATATAAACTATACAAAATTGCTCTAAATGATGTCGCAAAGGAAGCTGCACAATTACCTCTGTGTCGAAGCTATAAGAAACATAAGACACCTGACTGTAATGATGGTAGATACTGGCTAATGTTTATTTGTCATGGTTTGTAAGTACGCACGCAGAAATGTTGTTTTATGAGAGTCACGTGGCATGGTGTAAAAAGTTTGACCCCTGATCATGACACTATGTAAATCTCTAAATGCACTAATGTTCGAAAGAAGCACAGAATACTTATTTTTTGTTACCAGTACCACAGGTGGTTAGCAAATAAAGTCTTAAAACATTTCAAAGTAAAAACTAACTTTAATTTTTCAAAGAAAAAAAAGCAACTGAATTGAGACCTTCCTTTTTTGTCAGCTATATAAAGAAAACTACAACTTAACGAGGGTGTTTAAAAAATTAATAAAAAAACAAAACAAAAATATACAAGGACAGTTCTAAGTATTATGTGGTCTAGTGGTCGCAAGTGCTACTGCTGAGTAGGAGGTCCTGGGTCAATTCCCAGATCGGGCAAAGTATTATTGGGGATTTCCATGACAACCAATTCCCGTAAATAAAAACATTCAAAATCCAGTCGCAATTTCATCTCAACGAATATCAATGTCAAAAACGTGGGGAAATTAGAAGTATTTTTTACAGATTGTCGCTGAGATCAGACGTTGTTAAAATTACGAGAATTGCCCCTCTACAATTTCTCAGGGAGCCTGGAGTTTGTGCCTGATGGTAGCATAGCCTCGGTCCTTATCACATGAGACTTAAAAATAACTGGCGTAATGTGAGTGTATTGTAGGTACAATTCTGCCCTTCCGGTAAACCAGGCGTGATGTTTTGTATGTATATGTTACGTATGGAAATATAAGATCTAGTCACAAAGAAAGTAGGTAAAAGTCTAGGGAGTCTTTTCTAGAGAATCTTCAAAATATTCACTACCGTAACTGAAGAAAACCTACTGCAGTCGCAAAGAGTGTTTTAAGATTCCTATAGCCGTAGTACATCTCGGTCTGCCGGTTCTTGGTCTTCTTATGTTCTGCCCAGTTTCTTGGAAACGTTGGACGTCTCGCTGTACTGTAATGAGTGACACGCCTATTGTTCTTGGTGTGCTTCGGTGCCTTCTGCCTTCTTCTAACATAGTGACGATATGTGTACATTCTTCTGGTGTTAGCGACATGATCGTAATTCAACAAAGATGGTGAAAGACGACAATGACCGTCTTTTATAAAATTTAAAACAAAAGAACATTATTAACAAATTAGACGTTTAAACAATTTTTACAATTTTTAATTACGCTGTTGTTCATTTAAGGATTAATTTCATACGACAATAACATTCTCTGTAATATAATGTTAGTTTCATATTACTAATTTGATACTCAACAATGTAAATAACGCAATGAATGTTATTGAACTGTCAAAATCAAACAGATTAGTCGTAATCGTTTACGAAAATGTGTTACGCAATTAGGCTGCCGTACCTACTCTTTGTCCGCCAGTGTAGTAGGTAGTCACACACAATAACGAATCGTTTGTATGCAAATTTCTAACTGGTGGTAAAAAGTGGTATTTATATGTTAATTTGTCTGTTAATACTATTCACAAATGTTATCAATTTACATAATGGTAGATGGATATAATACTCACTTATTTCTACTTACTTTACACCAAAATCGTAATACAGCTTTATTACAATAACAAAAGATCAACAATGTACAAACAATATCGAGGTGAGCACGTCTGGTGGAAAAAAACTAGGTAATTTACTTCGCATTGTTGTATTTTTTCAACAAAAAAGAAACCTGTTATAAAATCGTCAAAAAGTCAACGTCACGTGGTGTTCCCAGGCGGTCACCCATCCAAGTACTGACCACGCCCGATGTTGCTTAACTTCGGTGATCGGACGAGAACCGGTGTTTTCAACGTAGTATGGACGTTGACGAATGTAATTTTGGAAAACTGGTTCGGTATCGTGTAATGCACTCAGTATAGTCGCCGGCACGTAACTTGGCAAGAGTCGTTGGATGAGTTTTTCCTTTCTTTAACTGTGTGCTAAAAAGATGTTTAAAAAAAATATAAAAACCATAATTTAATGACAAGCATTTTAGGCGAAAATAAATAAAAGTTACGCATAAGTGCACATGCGCGAACTTTATGAACTTACTCCCAATATTCCATATCCTTGCCAAGTTACGTGCCGGCTACTGTACCAATCATAACATAATAACATAACATCACGCCTTGTTTCCCCGAAGGGTTGGGCAGAGGTGTACCTATAGCACACCCACATTTCGCCAGTTATGTTTAAGTCCCATGTAATAGGGGGCGAGCCTATTGCCATCTACCGGGCACAAATCCAGACTTCGGGCTGCTACTGAGAAATTCCATATAAAAAAAAAAACAATTACACGTTGCCCGACCTGGGAATCGAACCCAGGACCACTAACTAGACCAACGAGGCAGTCACCAATCATGATTATTTTATATATGGAAATAATGTAGAACAGCTAGATAATTTATCAATTACCTAGCCAATTAGAGGACCGTAAAGTTTTTGTCATATTAAAACCAGCGCCATCTATGAACTTATGCATTAAGTTTTAGGAACAGAGGACCAAAAGTACTCTGTGCAGACGGACGACAGAGACAGCAAATCGCCGCAAAGCTTCAGACATTACGGATAGATGGCGCTGAACAAAGTTGAACTTAAACAGGCAAAAATAGATTTCGCCCAACGTGGGGCTCGAACCCACGACCCTGAGATTAAGAGTCTCATGCTCTACCGACTGAGCTAGCCGGGCTGTATGTTATAGTGTATAATTACTGTTTGGTTTCTATATTAAATGTATTGTTTATTTTCACTCAATGATGTTATCGTTGAATTTAAAGCATTGCAGATTTCGCTTTTAAACGAAGATTTAAACAATAATAATGGCGTTCAGTAGGTACAGGCAACAGAATCAATCAAGAACAAAACAAAGGGTAAAAGCGCCCAAAAAGCTGGCAACATAGCGAGACTTTTCATCACAATGCAATTTATGCAGTACCTACTGGGCGTCTCCTCATTGACGATATCCACTTCCACCACAGGACCATGTACCTACCTTACCTCTTAATATAAATAATTATTAAGTCGTAGTTCAAATAAACGTTACTTTTATTATTATAATGATTAATCCTTATTTATCTCAACATCATAAGTGTAAGAATTTAACAGGCAGTAGAATGCACAATCTATAATAGAGAAAGGTATGATCACCTCGTTACAAAACATGTCCTATCTCTCATAAGACATGTTTATATTTACAAAACGGTTAGAGTCAAGTTATTATATGTAATATAATAAAAGTTTTAATCTGCAATTAAGTACTTAAGTGCAAGCACCTACAAAATTAAGAGAAAAAACTAAATAAAATACAAATGTTTGCGATACTCATAAAACTGGGCAAAATTGCAAATTATGTTGTCTAAAATCCTATTTGACTAATAAATAATTTGCAGTTTGAAAGCAGTACTACAGTTACTGCGTTTACAAAATTCAGAACTTAAAATGTAAATTATAAATTTATAACACAGCCCAGTCTCCGCCTCACCGTAAACAGTCTCAGAAGTCATGATATCTTGGCATGCAAAGAGACCTTCAAAGAACTAACTCTCTTCCGGGCAGATGTTTGCCCGTGGATATTGCGCGCTCAAAGCTCAAAGCTGTGTTGTACCTCGTAGGGGGATCGCGGACCGTATTTGAGCTATAGGTAGGGTAGCTTGAAACGTCAAACGGGCGCTATTTGACTTGGTTAATGATATTGGTTGAGCTATTGTGCGGTGATTGGAATCTTTGTCCGATGGACGATAGAGGAAAATTGTGTCGCGGTTTGTTAATGGTTGAATAATGATAGGTACCTATTTGAATAAGAGGTAAATTCAATATTTATTCAAGAATTACCAAAAAAATATCCTAACCTAAATTAAGTTCGAATAGTGAGTGCCGATTCCACCAATGTTACTTAACGAGTGCAGCACATCTAAAACGCGTTCAAGAGCTGTCAGTGTCAATACTCCATAGAAAACAATGACACTTATAGCTCTTTATCTTGGTTTATGTGCTGATCGCGTTCAATTTCATTTGTGAAATCCACCCTTAGTTAGTAATGTAGGTAATAGAAACTTGCGAATGAAGGCTTGTCGTCGTAGACTGATTAACGTTTAGAAACCTGTTGTAATCAATAAACAGCCGGTAAACATTTCGTAGGTACGAAACCAACAGACACTGAGAATAAAAGGTCCCTCAAACTTCTTGGACATTGTTTCACCCAAATCGTGACCACATAGCGACGCACTACCTATTGCGTTGCGCCTGGTAACACAATAACCTATTTTCAGTGAAAGAGATATATATCTATTGATGATAGACAGTATAATCCTGTCTGTCCCTGTCAAACAAATAGCCGTCAACTTGTTAAAGGGTCGCATACTTTGACTTTATTGGGACGTTAAAACCAGAGATCGATAGGTTTTACCTTCTCCAGTACACCAAAATTGGTGATAGGTACGTTATCGGGTTCGGACATTAGAGAGGTCACCACACAATTAAGATTAGTTTAGTAGATTACCAAGCGTCCTTACTGCTCCTGAAAACGTGAAAAACCGGAGGCTCCAAACGAAATCGAAACTAGCCGTACATTCCGTATAAAAATACCAATTCTTTCAGGTAGCTACACTGTACACAGGGTTCGTCAGGTATGTGCAATGATTATGGAAAGTGAAACCACAAGAAAAGTTGTGTTTTTCTTCTGGTAAGCTGGGGGGGAGGGGTGCGGGTGACGCTTTCAAATTACCAAGACGCTGTGCTAGTTTCGTACAGTACACAGGTACAATCGACTGAGAAAATATAATATGGGCACAGGGGATTCAATTTATTCGATAAGGTTTTGTAGGTATACCTGTGTAAGTATGTACTGTCGTGAAGTTAAATTGGTTATGATTCGATTGATCTATTTATATCTATGATAGTGGATAAGAGAAAGCTGTGATAATGTATTGTAATAAAAAATAGAAATATGTAAATCGTAATAATATGTAAACTATAGAATATTCGCATCTGGCTAGCTTAGGGTTGCCAACCCTACTATAAAATATAGTATCCTAATTTATTAGAGGCCTTAAAATATAGTAGGCGAAATTACTTTATTTTCATTTCAATGCAAAATGGCGAAATAAGCGCAATAGCGCCAGTATTCATCTCACAAAAGTTGCATAAAATTATTGGTATTTGGTTTAGAGTGACATAACAGTTGAGTTATAAAAAAAAACTGTAGACTCAAAAAGCAACAAATAGGCGTAAAAAAAAAGAAGATTTTGTACACATCGTCATCGTCGTCAACATCGATATCTATAAAATACGTATGCACATAATTGGGAAAAGTTATTAGAACAAAATCAAAAGACAATTAGCCAAACTAGGCTGAATAGTAGCACCTCTTTAACGTCAAAATTACATGTTGACAGTCCCGCAAAAGGCCGCCCTTCACCCAAAATAACAGCAGACAAAAGAACGCTGTGTAGGCCCGGTAGACCGGACAGATATTTCTTCACCCGAGTGTACAAACGGTGTTCATAGTACACGAATATGGCTGATGCAAATGGCGCGCTCGCAATCAGCGGAGTGGGCCCTACCGCCCCACACCGTCACAACTTACCTGTACCTCATGCTCTTACGCTAAATATTGCATATATGCTAAGTTTTTCAAGGAAAACACTTACTTAACGTGGTCATTCGAGGGCCACTTTCCATTAAGGTACCGGTCGAATATGATTCCAAGCAAGTGCTATTGATAGCGGTTACGCGTTCAATTTTGATGCTAAAAGGAAATTCGTATCCAGATTTAAATACCAATATGGATAAGTAAGGCCTAAATCGTATACTTTTGTACATATAACGAACACAGTATCCTATGCAGTATAGAGTATCAGTAATCGTTACATAGATACTGCAAAGATGGTCTGCTAAAGATGAACTTATGTTGTGCAGGCTGGTAATAAAATAACTCTAGTTATATTCGAACAGTTAAGCGAGTAAAGAATGAGCTTTTTTTATGTTTTTTTGTTTTTTAAAGAACCATTGAACAGATCCGCGCGTTGCTGTAAACGCGAACGCTTAGAATAAACCTAATAATCAAATATAGCGCCTTTCCCTCCCACGACTCCGTAGATTACAAGATTATTACAATAAGTACTTGTATGATTCACCAGCACGCCACTTGCAGAGCACACTCTCCGAAGAAATTTAAATGAAATTCGTAATTCAATGCTTCATGGTTTTGAAAATCGTCGCCTCGACTGCTTCAATCACGCAATGAATGTGTTTAACTGTCAAAATGAAGTCATTGTCATTGCTAGTGTGTTACCCAATTAAACCGCATAATGTTTTTGTGTGTGATAGTGGAAGAATAATACAAGGAGACTTCGTCAGACTAGAAAGTCCTTCGATGTAAAGTGTTTTCATGTCATTACCACAGGAAGATTATTATTTATATTACTTAATCAACAAAGCGTCGTTGTGTTACTTTACTATACTTTAAAGCTTCGTTTTACAATACTTTTCTGTTCAAAAGTTGCCACGATCTAAAGTACCGCAAGAACACGAACAAAATAAAAACTGCCCACAACAAGTCAAACACGGAACCTTTATAACAAATAATTGTTTCCAATTTATAACGCAGAGTAAACTATTAAAAGTTTTGACAGCTGATCAGTGCGCGTTATTTTAATAATAACTTTTTCATACTTCGCTAACAAGGCAAAAAATATCGGCATACACAAAGCGTTACTGGAATTTATAGCATGCAAAATAACTGACTTGTATGTACTTATGTACCTGGTTATAAGGCAGTCACGATTGGGTGAAAAAAAAATAGACACAATGTAAATTCAATAGGAGATAAACTGGCGGCTACTTCTGAGAGAGTCGCTGTGCAGTTACCATGGTTTGGAAGTTAGATGGGATAATGCTAAAGAGAGTTTCATATCAGTGTAGCGTGGAAATGACCAACACCCCACAAAGGCGTAAAACACGTTCTTTCACAATCAGCATGTCGATTCTGTAAAAATCTCACAGTGAAGACTAGCGTGGAGTGAGCTGTCAGTGTCATCCCGTCTGCGTCAATCCCTAGCATCAGTAACACTGACAGCTCACTCCACGCTCGCTTCACTTATGTTTTCACGATGAGATGGTTACGGAATAGCAATACTGCACGCGTAGCATGATCGGGTGACAGATAGAGTAGACACCAAGGGTACTTTCCGAATTAGACCATAATCGCTCACAGCACTCACATCAATAAATGGCGTTCCGATTTAGATATCACGATTATGACAGCTAAGAGCTGTCAACAATTCGAACGCTCGTGGACGCGCTCACTGTGCTCGCTCAACATCAAAACTTATCGCATGACCCCAAACCTGGGATATTTTCATGAAATTTATTGCATTGACACTCGCCATATTTCTTCTTCTTCTTTGGTTAGGTGGCGACTGTAGCCAAAAGCATAATTTCGAAAATGCCAGATTACAAAACAGCACAAGCACAACTGTCATTTTTGACAGCGTTCACGGTGATATTAATAAAAGGTACGGCGTTATCAAATCGCTATCATTTGATAACGCCGTACTAATGATAATACATTTAATAATGTCATGACGTCATCTATGACGATTCACGGGACATCGTTATCACGCTCACGCTAATTCGGAACGGAATGCAGCCCAAGACAGATTTCATTTGTTCATCTATCATGTTGTCTATTCTTCTGTCGACAAAACTCGTTTCTATTGTGGTAATTATTGTTATTACTATTTATTCATCATCAAATAACACTCAAATGATTATATGCACACAATTTAATACAAATATACAAAACATTAAATGCAACTTATTCATTTACAAAAAATATTGGTCACTAAAATACAATAAAATACACAATAATTGTATTTCTTAACCGGCATTGGAACAGCAACATGCGCCTGCCACAGCAATGCCGGACATAAATGCAGCCTGTTTGCGATCATTGCCAGGCTAGCATAACGCTACGCCTGCTGATAGATTTTGAAATGAACTCCTAATCAATTGCTTCATATGTGTAAAACATTCGCCTGCTCAACAACGTAAATACCAAGCGTAATTAAAAAAATTGAAAATGAAAGCAACGATAGTTTGGAAATGTAATCGATTTCATTACGATATTTCAATTTTTGAAAGTGAAATTTGACGTAAAGAAATACTAAAGAATCTTCTGAAAAACTAAAACGTAAAAGGCGTGGTATGTAATCTAAATAACGAAGTTACACTTAAAAATAAAAACACTGAAAAGTATAAAAATCAAACAGCGTCGAATTACTCACGAATATCTGTATGTTAAATGTTCAAAATTAATGCAACACCAACAACAATCAATTAACTTATTGGCTGAAAGTTGAAACTGGAAACTGCCGGTAATAATAAGGTTTCCGCCATTAATTGAAATATGACAGGAGGGGTACAGCCCAAACCACAGCGTCGGGAAGGCACCGTGATAATATACGACATAAATTATTATTAGTTCACAGGTGGCTCTGCACTTAAATACAATCCCCTAGTAACACCACCCTAAGTTGATACGGAAATTTCTTATAACAGACTAAAAAGAAGAACATCGTAATTATTGCTTTATTATGTGAGTACGATCTTTTTGGAAGGAAAAGTTTGGTGTTTTCTAAATACACAGGGTGTAAAAAGACCCATGACATTGCTGTTATCTTCGCATTCTTTAAATCAAACTAATTAACATTGAGCAAACATAGCAGGGAAAAGACTTTTATTTTTGGTGTACAAAATCGCTGTTTTCGGCGGCGCACATTTTTAAGCACGTAAAGCGTTGTGCTTATGGGTGGATGCAACGATGCAGGAATTGAGGGGTTATATAATAACACTTATTACTTGTTTTCGTGAAACAAAAAAACCTTCAAAATCTCAGTAACCAGAAGGTATGGTCCACTACAAAAAAAAATATTATAACGACGGGGACTCAAACGTAGGACACCGCAAAACGCTCATTTTTATGTCGCTCAATTAAATTGAGTGTATTTTCAAAGAAAATACTTATATAAATATTTCATGAAAATAAAATAGTTTATTTATATAGCCTAATTTTAAAATTTTTGAGCGTAAACTATAATATTTTATGTAATATTAGTATAGGGAATTCGATCAAATAAAGAAATACCAAAAAATTATTCACCGAGCCGTGAATTTATTTTATAATTCAATTAAAACTTCAAAATTTTCTTGTCATTCGATTCAACTAACATCAAACATCGCTGTTTTGAACATGATTTGTTTCTGCGATGATTATCAATAGGTCAATCACCAAAAAAATTTTAATTTAGTTTAGTCGGGTAAAAACATTATAAAAATTTGCGCAAAAAAAAACTCCTACCAACACTATTTATTACCGCCTTTCTTTTCGCATGAAACTCAATGTTTTTTTCCTCTCTATGTATATTATTCTTCCCGTGAAATTCAATTTTCTCAACACGAAATGTCATATGAGTAATGGAAATGGGTATGGCTCCTATCCCTACTGAATGACTTGTCATGTTCTTGTGTTTCTATGTCGTTTGGTTTGAAAAGATATACACAACAAGATGCTAGTACTAAAAAAGCAAAAACCCTTTTAATGTTATACAAAAACTAAAGAATCCCTCTGTAATTTGTATTTTTGTTGTGTAGGGACTTTACAAGATTTAATAATAAAGGACTCGGAGAACTACCTTCTTACACCATGTATTTTTATTTATATCAATGAGATAAGTATTTAAATAACACAACATTGAATCTCAGTAAAATTTAAAAAAAAAACCTATTCTTTGAAACCTTGCTAATGAAAAATCAATGTAACCCTCGCATACACGACCTAAGTGCTCTTTAAAAACCAGTGACTCAGTGATGACTAATCCTGCAAGGCAATTCATGTGCACCCTACTCGCGAAGAGGGCGGGTCAAATGTTATTCACTTATAACAAGTTATCTGTCAAGTCGACAAGTAACCACGAAGCGTCAGACCGAATTTATTAAGTGTCCAGTCTTTCTTGGACTCTTAGCTGTTCATTGCGGGGCGCTGCTTCTGCAGAATTTGCAAATACACTACTGGACATTAAAGCATTGTATCAAAGTCTTATTTAATTACATTCACGTAATAAAAGCCACCAATAAGTACTTATTCCTATATATATCCTAACCCCACTTGGTGGTTTTATATTCATAGTTGCAATTTTACTCCTCATCTCAAATAGTTTCTTTAGTGGAGGTGAGTTTGAGATGAGGAACCAACTGTCAAAAATATAAGGAACAGCATCTACCCTGAGGCTTCCTTCCAACAAGGAAGTTTTCACCAAAACACGCGTATTATCATAATGTCTTTTGAAGAGTTTATTGAATATTGACGTATTCGTGACTTATCACCTCGACTCACACTCTTTCGAAAGACCTCATAATTTCCTTAATCTGATGAATATGAATAACAATTTTGAGGGTGTTCCGAGGCACGCCATGAGTCTTCTCGACAGAGTTGTGAGTCGAGTAGCTTTCGATGTTACGACTTAGAATATAGATATAAGGGTCACTTCTTAACCATGAAATATTAGTGATGTTGATGTACTCGCAACTGACGTATCTTTCAACATGCTATTGACAGCAACTACAAGCTTACGTCACATAAGTTTTCACGTTGAGATGATAACAGAATAGCCCTGCTGCTATTCCATAAAAATCAAACCGTGAGAACTAGGCGAAGTGAGCGTGGAGTGAGCTGTCAGTGCCACTAATGCCATGTGGACTGACCAAGACGGGATAACACTGACAGCTCACTCCACGCAATTTTTTACGTTGATGTTTTTACAGAATCGACATGCTGCGCTGATAAAATCTTAAAAGTTCTGAAAGTTTGTGCAGTTTCCATGTAATGGTGTGTCAGCTAAATCAATTTATTTCAATACAAATGAGGATTCTCATTTCACCACCGTTCAATTTATTCTGGACATAACATGTCTTAGTGCTAAGATACTTGGCGGCAACCGCTTTGATAGAACAAGAACCCACCACCTATACTCATAGTGTGAGATACGTATCAGCTACATTGTTATTGCCCGATATTTATGAGCAAATATTTAACCCATAAAATAATTTAATTATATTTTTTTGTCAGATTTTTTGCCGGATCTTATCAAGCCTAGGCAATATTTCTAAATTGATATCTTCTTAATTAAATCGGCAGAGGTACCTAGTCGTTGTTATTAGAGGCGTAAGCTTATAACTGTTTAAATACACTAAACATTCCTTCTAATAAATCCCAAGGGTTGAATCCAATTAATTTACCGTTCATTCAATTAGCAAGCAAACCAAACTTTTGCACAGTGCGTTTTAATAACATAAGTAAACCGAATAATCAAATAAAATACCCATCCACCGTGAAATATTCAATTAAGTCCAATAAACGCAACGTGCTTAAGTGATAAGAGCTTCACAGGTCGATCGTAGGTTAAGCGCGGTCGGTTCGTGGATGGGTGACAGAGACAAAGTCTACGATGGAGTGAGCTTACACAGAAGAGCCTGTTCACTCTAACTTTGAAGAGATTCGGGTTGAATGCGTTGCGAAACACAGACGCAGGTAGTGAGTTCCACTCTTTTGCCGAGCGCATTATGAAGGATGTTTGGAAGCGCTTAGTGCGAATTGGTGGAATGACAACTAGGTATGGATGGTAATTATTAGTACGTCTGGATGTCCGATGCTAGAAGGGGGCAGGTGGGATGAGGTGTTCATGCGGTAAGACTGATTTTTACATCAAAATGCTTGGCTAAGACTAGGCAGATTGAAACGCATCGCAGAGTAAGTTCACCAACTTCACAAGTGGCTACGACGGACAATCCCAAAGGTTAATAAAAATATTATAAATAAAAATAAATCACTCACAAGTCTGGACGTCCACTTACATTCGATAATCACGATCGTGTTTAGATAAAAAAAGAAAAAGAAACAATAATAACAAAATAAACAAGGCGCGTAATCACCTCCTGTCAGTCGAATGAGCAGTAGGGTGACCAAGTAGTTCTGTTTGGTCTCCTACTCGTTTCTGAGATTTTTAAATAAAACAACATGACATGACGAAATAAGAACATTGTTTTTGTTCTTAAATAACAACTTCACCTTTACTTTAACTTTCAGTTTTTTGTAATGCGATACCTACCCGTGCCCACAGGTGACCGCAAAAAAGGTTGAATTATTGTTGCATTCTTAGAGTCGGTGTGAGACCAGCCAAATCCAATCAGAAAAAAAGTAGGTAGGATGCTGTTGGAATTTGAAGAACCAGGTTTTGTGGCACAGCTTGGGAAAATTTTATGACTAGCTGTACAAAGATAACATAAGTCACATGAGAAATAACACTGAAAACATTCCTTTTCTAATACCTAATGTATGGTCACTGTACTTTTCACTTCAAAATCAAGCTTAAAGTTTCGTCATGACATGACGTATGAGCGAACGACGTCCAAAATACTTATTATATTTTATTAAAATTATTAAGTGTTTAAGCACTTACGATTTAATAACTGCTTAGTTCTTTTATCGTGTTTCTCAAGCAGTGCTTTGACAGTAACGACATCGTAAGCTTCACGAGAACGGATGACAGATTTGTTAGTGAATGACTTTCCAATTACTAATTCCATAAAATAAAGGGTTTTATTCAAACATCTATAAAATAAACAATCACATTTATATAAATTAACAGAAATTCTGATGAATAGAAAAACACTGACAGATCAACGTTTTACAGTAAGTACCAGATCAACGTTTTACAGTAAGTACTCAAATGTTTCATTAATTCACGTTCTGAAAACGAATGTTCCTAGTCGTCACAAAACAAAGAACACCTACCTATGAATAATTAAATAATGTCAAGGAAACAACCATTTATTTGAATCTCTTAACTAAAGACGATGACTACCACCTGCGCCAAATGCACTTGGCTACTCCTATATTATATACTTTATCTCAAAGGTTTTAAGGTAGCATATTGGAAGAGCAGGATGTTGTAGAGGTATTTTACAAAGTTGATCAATAACTTTGTAGAAGTTCTTCGGTGTTTAGTTGATGCAACGTTAGCGGTGAAGTGTTATGGTGTACTAAAGTTAACATCTTGTAGATAGTAAAGGGGAGGACACCTGGGGCTAGTTATTATACGTATACAGATATGAGGAACAGTGTGTAAATTTCACACTCGGGCAACTGCCCGACGATTGATGTCGGGAAGTTGTGTATATGCTAGCTGCGCGGTAAACTCTGATTGCGCGATGCAGGTTTTGTGTGAAGTCAGTGTGATGCGTTGTTCGCTTGTAGCGGTGTAAATGCCGCCACATACTGTTACGTACTTACCGAGTCTGGCCAGCGCTGTAGGGCCGAGAGGGACCTCTAGAAGGACGCGTTCTGCATACGCTGTTTATACTGTTTTTATAGCGATGCTGCAATCGCTTCATTGGGAAAGCTACTAAATGTTCACTCAAATGATCATTAAAATCAGTTTACTCTACAAAGTACCCCAGTGTCTTCAAACAGTATATCTGAAACATTATTTTTAATTGCTGTTAAACATTTACCAAAGATTACCTACACAAAGTTAATAAACAAAAATCATCAAATTATACATTTAGCGTTTTAACCCCCTCACAGCGTTTACAAGTGCAAATTTTGCCCATAATCAAAGTAAATTTTGCATAAAGTCGCTTGAGCAAACAACTTTGGGTAGCCAGATAGGAAAATTGCGGTTATCGTAAATTTTAATCATAATTTAAGGAGGGCGATGAAGAAATACGACATAATAAGGAAGTAGGAGAAGTTTAGAGCCCGTCAGGCATGGTAAGCAAAGAGGGCGCGAAGGTAACTAAAGAAAAATATTGTTATGCATTATGTCGGTCCGGGAACTGGGTTATTTATTACACAAGCTGGTGCAATTTTTTTTCACGGGGATCTGACTGGATTTTTGTTTAAGCTCTCTTTTACCTTTATAGAATTGTGGCATCTGTCGAAAGCTTTTGTGATTCCCGTAGCTTTATAGAAATAGAAATAATATTTATTTGTATATAACACGTGGTATATAAAGTTGTTTTAAAATACATTACAGAGCGTACATGTTTTGCTTATATCACATAGCATGCAAATAGGTTACATTACAAAAAATTTACGGTCACTAAATTGTTAAATGCTGTAAAAATTATTGGTGTTTAACCATTTATGTACCTAGTATTTTTTTGAACAATCTTAGATCTAACGTTTTTAATTCACTTGGAATTATATTATATATCCGAACACACATGGCTTAACAGCTTTTACTACATTTTGTCAGTCTTGGTAAGTCATCTAATATAAGCCTGTGAGGATCTCGCCAGTTTCGAGGATATACAACACATCCTTTGCCTATTTAAATGAATGGGTGGTTATGAATGCTCAATCTGTTTTGTGAGAGGCAAGTGACGATAACCAAGCAAATTATACTTAGTTTGTAACAACCTTTTAATGGACTTAAACCACTTGGTCGTGTCGATGTCACAATCGGGTATGATGAAAGTTTTAAAGATGTTTAGTTACCTTCCGTTTATAAACCCAACTTCCAAGATCAAATCTCAATAATTTCTTCACCCGTATACTCTATCTCACATTTCAACAAACAAATACTTCTATCCTCATTACGACTCGTCGAACGAGCTGCGGAGGCTGCAATTTTAAATCTCTCCGTTCACTCGTTATCCGATATTGATCCGACAAAATTGCAAATTGCATTCCTTCTTACCTGAAAAAACGACCGGCTAACGATCCTCTTCATTTAAACCTCTGTTTATTTTATTTTGGGAGTCTAGTGCGTTATTGTCTAGGTTGGAGTATTTTGTATGTTTGTAAAAATAATCAAGTTTTGAGCTGTGTGTTTTTTTTTGGGATGCTACAAGGAATTATACTTGGCCTATCTTAGCTCATGTGAACGTTTTCTGTGTTTAGGGTTATACAATTGTACAGTTGGATGAAGAAACTTTTTCATGATGGAAGTTTTCTTAGATCTCTCATTCTTCAACCTTCTATTCCTTTGTATGTTTTCAATTACTCTAGAAATTATGTGACTAATGTTAACGGTTGCGTTGGTAGTTGAAACAAATGATATAAAAACTACGTGGACTCAATGGTCTCCATACAAGTACTTTTGTAATCAAGGCACAGGCAATAAGCCAATAATGCCTACCGGCACAAAAACACACACATCGGAAATTACCCACGATTTTTTACAAGAATCATTTCTTCAGAACAACCATGTTTGTTTTACCCATCAATACTCTGACAAATTACACAGACAGACGGCTTATTGATTACTGTACTGTGCCCTGCAATTATGATAATGTTACGTTTACATACCAATTCAGTTGAGATTGTCTTATTATTTTTAAGCAAATTATCGTCGTTGCTCGTTGTGAGTTAATAAGGTGGTTGTTTCATTTCGCAAGTGTGTTCAAAGGTTTTAATTATACTTATTGGAGTTGGAGAAATAATTAATTAAACTTAATGAAAATGGTTGAATCGTTGTGTCATTACTCTATATGTAGGTACGTTTTTGTTTAACATAACTGTTCCTCATCGCAGCATTCGCAGCTTTGGTTCAATTATATACGAATGGCTTACCACCTAGCATATCTTTCTTTTTGCATAATTTTAAATACATTAAGGTACCATACATCATCGAAGGTACCGAAGGTATTTATTTGTCAGCAGGGACTTAAAATCACCTTCTTACAGGTTACAGAATTATAAGTGTTACCTACATTTAGAATTGATAGCAAAATCAAATATGTAACACTTATAAGTGTAACAGGTACTAGAGGTGTTGCCAAAATAGCCCCAATCCCGAATGGATTGCGGCCATTTTGGCAATGCCGTGTCTGTCTATCCGCCACGCGTTGTTATAAATGTTAAATGACTTTATTTCTGTAAGTAGGTTTGTACAAACACTTTTACACGTCAATCATATTTAAAAACTAGATGAAATCGGCGTTTCCTATCTGACTACTCTGGGAAGAAAGGCCGAAACAAACTCAGAGGTCTCTTTTAAAGTCCAGACATAATCTTGGTCAGATCATGTGAAGACCATGTTGATTGGTGTCTGAAATGGTCTTTTGAGGCAAGAACCACACAGAATGATTGGACCTGTCCAGTCAGTGCACGCATTTGTCAGTAATCATGCAGCTCAACACAGAACTTAAAGAGCTCAACGATTCCACGAACATTACCAAAGAAAGGACATTTGGGTAGGCCGCATAAATTACTGAAACTGCCAGACCATGATTAAAAGTAACTAAAAAAATACATTGTTGCCGTACCGTGCAATTATACCTAAAAGTGCTTATTTCTGTTACACTTATTACGAGTAACACATATAAAAGGTTACACTTTGATTCTGTAACCTTATTGTCTCCATTACATTAATTTTTCACATGTTATATAATTATGTTACATTATTTATTTATTATTATTATTAATTAATTATTATTGTTTCTTATAAAACAGTTTAAAAAAACAGTGTTAAAAAACTGACAACCTGCTGGTAGAGAAACCACATTTATATATATGCAATAGCCGTATAAATAATAAATAGCCTAGGTACTTAGTCATTAATAATTTATTTCATTGTAAATATTGCCATCTACAAAATTACGACTCATTTACGTCGCGTGTCGCCGTTAGGGTTGTCGCAAAAACTATTGTGTGAGTCCCCAATAAAATAACGAGAGAGATAAATAAAATAAGCATTGGTTTATAAAAAATTACTTGCGTATTGTTCGGAGGCGTTGTGCGTGGGAATGACAGCCGCCTCGGGTGATCTCTGGGAACGACGTTATTAAATAAATGATACTTTTGTTGCAGCCCTATGAGATGGTTAAGCATCAATATTATTGAATTCATGATAGGCTGATTTTTATGTGTAATTATAGAATATTTAATTAATAGGAAAGGTCCCAATCTCAAACCTAATGACATTGAATGCTTTCCATCATTTGTGTTGTGTGTGTGACACACTGGAAGATGTTTTGCATTTATTGACGGAGTGTGTCAGATTTCAGTCTGCAAGAGAGGATCTAGTTAGAGAGCATGAGATAAAATTTGTACGATGTTCCTATGTTCCATCATATTTTGTCAACACCTAGCTGCTTATAATTTAATTTAGTTTGTTTTGTTACGTTTCACATAATAAGGTCCGATAGGACTGGCATGTACCTACACCTGTAAAAGTACATTTTTTTTTTCAATTTAATTGTTTACATCGTAACAACATATATATAACTAAATTAAATTACTAAATAACTAACTACCTGTACAAATTAATATAAAACACTCAGGCGTCGAAGTACTCGTCCGCATCGCTGTCATCTGGAAACGTGCCCAGAAGACTGGCAGCATTGCCACGCTGAATGGCAATGCTAATTCTTTGGCCAAAGAACAATCCAGCCCTCTGGTCACGTGAAGTGTCGACTAGTCGGTGAGAAATTTGTCTAAAAAGGAGACGCGCACTCGACCCGAGCGTTTCGACCCCAAACGGCTCAAAACTGTAGTTACCCATAAGGTTACAGTATTTGCGCCGCTTGAGGGTCTCAGCAGCCGCAGCAGCAGCGCCAGCACAGCTCGCCGTGCTAGGAGCATGAGATGGAGCAAGGGTATCGACACAGGTTGCGTCCCACACCAGAGGCCTACCCATCTTCCAAGGCAACAACGTCATACCGTCTGGTCTCTTTCCATCGTCACGTATCAAACCGTTTGGTTCTAAAACCGCAGGTATACCGGCGGTGACAAGGGCTCGACGAATAATATCGTTGATGCTGGCGTGCCGTGCTATGCGACCTGCGCTCCTGTAGCAGGACAGGCCATGGTGCCCGAGACTGTCGACAGCGTCACCGCAGTGACACCGATGCGGAGCAACACAAGGTGCGCCCAAGCGGAGACATGTAGCAACCTAATTTAACTGTTTAAATTGATCAAATAATAAAAGTGTTCCTTATTTGACATAGGCTGACTCTTTATTCGTTACTTACTTAGAACATTGTAATGTGGCCCTTCCCTAAAACCCTTATAAAAAATAGTGACACGGCCGTTCCTGCATAATCGCATCAAAACTGTCACATGTGTACAATATAACATGAGTCTACCTTTTGCAATGACACAGCACTTTATACAAATCTTTTGACATCATGCGACTAAACTGTCGCAGCTCCCCACATGACGCGACAGTTTTTGCGACAAAAAATCGACCCTGTTTACCCTAACTTTAGTTATGGTCGATGGAGGATGGTAGATGGATAACGATGCGACGCGAAGTGCAAAGAATTTTTATATAAAGAACGCGTTTGTCATGTTTCACTTATGTAATTAAAAATGTAGTTGGCGTTATACGTTTCGGCAAAGAATTTAATTATTTTTTAAGTTTTTTATGTAATTTAAGTTTGGTGTTCTATGCAGCAATTAGGTAGATCAGCATTAATTTGGGTTTTCTGCTTATTTTTCTTGTAAATTGGTAATTTTCTTCGAATGTTTAAAACATATAGTGTGACAGCAACTCGCTGACACATAATATATTGTAATTTTACAGTTCTATGAAATTTCTCCTATCTCAGAATCCTGCATTTACCGGACTTTTAACTTTACACTCTACTTCCAATTTTTACAAAAACGAAAACAACTCTATGTGAAAAATAACTATAATTTTGGAAGTCGGTGTCTATCGTTTTTTGCCACCGACTTCCGAAATGAAAGTTACATATTTTTCACTTTGTAATGTTTTTGGAAATAGTTTTTAATTTTCACTTTTTAAGTAACGGTACCTACACCACCACAAATTAGAATACACAGCATGTGGTCTGCTATGTAAATTACAGTTACAGGAACTTATTAGAACATCATCCACATAATTGCAAGATTATTACAGGATAAATACGCATTATTGAAGCTAACTCAAAAACTCCACAAGTAACTTTAAAAATAAAAGTTATGTGGGACCACCTCGAGATCATACCCTTTCAAACAAAAATTATTTTCAAAACTGATCCACAATTGACGGAGATATAGGCGCGACCTCATACGTACAGCCGAACATATTACCTCCTCCTTTTTGGAAGTCTGTTAAAAAGATAAGAAGTGACTACCGTACAAACAGGGGTCGGAAAATAAAACAAACTTGAGATATGTTTAGTCCTGGCCACTGTGTGTCCACTCGAACAAATTGCTGCACAAGATCGAACTCGTGTTTATTCATAATTATTTTGTTACTTTAATGATTCCTAATTAAGTTTGGACATGGTATCATGGCATATTTTTGTCAAAGTCTACGACACAAACGCGGCACGAGATTGCAGAAAAGCAATGCTGAAAGAAAATGTTACTTGCCAAATTAAATCGCCACAAAATGAATCTGATCATCGTAAACTACAAAAGCTAAGTGACTTAGTGGCGAAACTTGATCTAAAACAAACCTTTTATAAACCCACAAGACGCGATGTAGTTACTGATAGCGCACTGTAAACAGTTTGGAGTGATCAATTAGGCGCGGGCGCCTGGCCCTGGCTGTGTGGGGAGCTGCCTGTGCCCGACAGATACGGGCCGTAAACAAACATCAGGATTATGATTATACATCCATTGGATACTTATTATTGGAGCCATCCATCATTTGAGGGTTAATCGAAATTTGAATGAGTGCTTGGATATTGAGTTATGTTTTTTAAGAACTTTATTATTTGGGAGATTTTGTTTTAGGTATGCACCTAAATGTAACAGCGGAATAGATAATGACAATTCTATGTATTTTAAGTTCAACAGTCCGACATGAATAATTAAAAATTAAAAACACATGATTTTTACATGAACAACGGTTTTTCTGTTGACTGTACTTACCTGTCAAAAAAAGTAAGGGTATCAGCCCGGAATTACAAAGTTTAGCTAGTGAATCAGACAGGAATTTATAAAAAAGAATAACCAGCGCGGGAACAGATCTGGGGATCCGGCCGGAATACCTCCTAGTAATTGGTATTAGTGTAACGACATTTTTCAGGATTGTGACTTAAACATATTTTCAGGCAGCATTTATTTTTATTTTCACATGAATGCAAAAACTGCAATTAAAAAAAAACTAAAGAAAGATAGGAAATTATACTTCATCTTCATCTCTACTCTAAAGTCAACTGTTATCCATCCAGATATCGGTGGAACATGTCACAAAGTAATGCAAAACCGTTGCTCATTGATTTTCCAGTCACGGCTATCATCCGTATAACATAGGAACTCACCAACGATCTGTCTAGTTAACTTATGCATGCACTTGTTAGACTAGTTATCCGGATCTAATATTAAAATGAACCGCAATTTGTGCGCTGCCGATACGGAACCATCAATCTACCGGATTGAACACACCCTGTACGTCTGCTGGAGTGGAGTGGAGTCGATGTGTTGCTAAAATAATTATTAATACTTTTATCCATATCTATTTCCAGGGGATTAAGTAGTTAGTGGAAAGACGTCGATTTTATTTTGTTTCAATAAACTCTACTTACTATAAAAGCTGATCTTTTCTGGCCAGGTAAAACAAGAAAGATTATTTCTACGTTTAAAGTGAAGAATTTTTATTGACAAAAATTAACCTTAGTGTAAGGGCGGATTTCACCAACGAAACTGAACGCGTTCAGCACATCTGAAACGCGTTCAAGCGCTGTCAATGTCAATATTGTTACCTATGGAATATTGACACTGACAGCTCTTGAACTGGGTTTAAAAGTGCTAATCACGTAAACTGAACGCGATCAGCACTTTTAACCCAGTTCAATCGCATCGCGAATCACGTTCAGTTCTCACATTCTCAAATCGCGTTCAAGAGCTGTCAGTGTCAATATTCACACAAAGTAATGACGATGACAGCTCCTTCACGTAGTTTTTGTGCTGATCCCGTTGTTTCGTTGGCAAAATTCGCCCATACTGGAGCTAAGTGTTCTAAAATCATCGTAAATTGAAGAAAAAAAAACATGAAAAACAAAAGCGTTGCCAAGGGTGACTAAATCTTATATAAAGATAGATTTAAAAATTAAGTTTACACCTCACATCATGTAAAATTATTATTAAGAGAAACATATGCACGAATACTCTTACACCCACCACTTACTTTTTTATTTATTTATTGGAGATGGGTTTACTTTTGACTCTAATCTAGGTCAGAGGTGACAGAGACAAAGTCTACGATGGAGTGAGCTTACCCAGAAGAAGCCTGTTCACTCTAACTTTGAAGAGATTCGGGTTGAACGCGTTCGGGAATACGAATGCAGGTAGTGAGTTCCACTCTTTGGCCGTGCGTGTACTTACCACTTACTTGACAGAAGAGTCATGCGTCTCCACGGCATTCGCTATCCAAAGGGCGTTATTCAAATAAGACGCGCTGCGTATCGCTGGCAACTTGTCGCTTGATGGATAGCTTCGGACCATTTTTAATCATCCCCTGTAAACCATTTACATAGCCATAAACACCTTCACGCAACAACTGAAATCAAACTCTAATGACTGCTGCGAAGGTTCTTTTTAGGTTTGCAAGCAGAGTTCTTGATGGCATATCAACTGAATCAATGATGTGTTTAATATGAGTTCCGCTGTCAAATAACATGTCTTGTCCTTTCCGTGTAATTAATAAAGCAGAGTTGTCCTCTTGAACAGTTTTTAGAAAGAACGCACATTTCACTAGAATAGATTATCCGAATGTTATCAGTTTTCACATAATTATTAATATAATATTTAAATAAGTATTGAACGAGCCACGTCTCAATGTTCTTGAATGCCGTGGCAAAAAATACATTTAAGAAATTTACTTTACTGAACCATAACTTTGTCAAGTTGTAAGTAAATTAGTATTGTACCAAACAATACGGAGTCCTAAGCCTTACAGACTAAGATGGCTCCACAAACAGCGCACAGCCAGCTTGTCCCCGGAGCCACATGATGCAATAGTTTAATCCACTAGCCGTGCTCCGTCAACTGTAGATCGTAGAGCAAGATGAATTATCTTTACTGAAACAAAGCCTTTCATTCGCATTGTTCAGAATCCTCGCTACGTGCATTATAAACCCACCGCTATTTTGCGACAAAACCCTCCATTACAGGACGCATTGTGCCACCACTCAATGCATGATTAATGATTGCAGACTTCGAAAACATATTCATTCGTGGGAGCCCCTCTATTCCGTTGTGTCGTCCCACTACAATGCGAGATATCGATATTTATCCGCGAGACGCGAAAAATGGTATGTTTACATCCGCTCGATTAAGCGCAGAGGATGGTTTTTTGAAAAATCGACGAACGCCCGAAAGATATGCGTCGCGTGCCACGAACCTATCATTTACATAACCAAAATTCAACTTTACGTCCCACAGAATACGCTTCAAAATGAATTGTTCTGTGCAAGTTTACCCCGCACTTAGTGCTTCGCGAAGCGTAGCAAGGATGTTGTTTTATTGGAAACGGATAATTTATTTTGTGTATTTATGTTGTTGCGGCACGTCGCCGACAGATTCAATAACGTGGGAGCGAATTTAGTGGTCATGGCTATATTATTAGTATGTGAAGAACGATTGAACATATTGACATACCCAAGTGTTTTTTTTTCTGCAAAATGGTAGGTAGGTAAGCTCAGCGAGGGAAAATACAGGTGCAGTAATACCAGCTATTCATTTTCCACACAAAAAGGTAAGGAAAATAGGTTAGTGGGAAACCTGCAATTTGTAAGCGATAAATTAGAAAAGCGTCGTTAACTTAAGTGGCAGCCCACCTACTCTGAGACCTTTCTGTTTATCGCAGCAAAGAAAACGTAATTACATAAAACATTTAATGGAGGAAAATGTTCCTACATTAAACCTGACAATTTGTTTCGAGCTCGAAAAATATAGGAGTCCAGGGTGAGGATTGCAAAAACAGAAAACTTATCTCATTTGACGTAAAGCTTCAAATTTTGGGAACGGGAATTCTTAACTGAATTCATTTTAAAAGTAGGACAGCACTCAGCTCTAAGTATTTTCGGTTAACGAAATTTTCTTGGAGACGGTTATTTTCACTAGTAGCCGCAGTAGCTTGATGTTATTTGATACTGAAGCTACGACAAGACTGGGAAACAAATTACGTTGTAACTCGACTGAGCAACTCCTAGACTAGGCATTTCAAAGAATTTAATCTCTTCCCGAATAAGTTAAAACTATTTCAGACGTCGGCGAAACTCAACTAAATCAGTTTATCCCCACAATTTTTGCACAACATCTTTGGTATCTTTTGCGGTTGTTATTACACAAAGCATTCTTTACAATCTTTTTCGTAAGCTCGTCCTCCATACTTTCAAAAATATTTTTAAAAAGAACCTAACTTCATATGTTTCCTTCTTTCTTAGCTAACTTCATTAGTGTCAAGCAATATGGAACCATGTGCGATGCAACTTCCTGCACTAGATCTTCCCTGCAAATGTTTATTGTACGGGCGCAGAGAGTTCCTAATATTCAAGCTTCGTTTACAAAATCGAGTCTATTAGGAGTCCGGGACTTTCCAAATCCCGGCGGAAATAAACTGAGACCCGTGTCAAGCTACAATGTCCTTTAAAAACTATCCTAATGACATTTCAATGGAGTTGACGTAACTATGTACCTACTTTACATAGGTCATTTGCATACAATATGAATCGGTTCTAATTTTAGAGATCAAATCTTGTAAATCTTCGGTCCTCTTTGTAGTACTAAATTACCGAAAACCGAAAGCTAACGGGATTAAACTTATTGTTTATTTAGTTTTGTTCTAAAACGGGCAAAGACAAAAGATTTTGAAGGTCCCCAGACTGTGGATGACTATAACAAGGTCTTTCGATTGTTGATTTCTTCTTTTGAATACATTCATTTCAAATAAGTATCTTTGTTTACTACTTGTATCAGCCAGTATTAAACAAAGATACTTATTTGAAAAACAGACGCTGTCCTTTAAAATTTACTTTAATAGTTCTTACAAAATCCCATAGCAAAAAAAGACACTAAGTTTTGTCGAAAATTCCAATTCCAATTATTCTTTCAATAAAAATCTAATTCGAACTATTACGAACATTTCAAAACGAAAAATTGCCAAATCCGTCCAGCCGTTCTCAAGTACCTAATGCGCGTACCAACAAAACAGTACTTATCGAAAGTTTATTTATGTATAATAATTAAGAATAATTAACAAAATTCACTTATTCTAAGCTACAATAACACTTATAATTGAGGCACTTAACAAGGCTAGCAATTCGCATTTCAAAGCTTATGAGGGATAGTTTCAACTTTTCGTGAATAAAAGCTGCCAAAGTTCACGCCCTTAAACTGGTATGCCCTTTGCGACACACACGGAGCCACTTTGGTTCAGTTTGGGTAGCCTTTTATAGCGACCCATCCGACCGTCTCCATGATTTTCACTACCTAAGTACTTATTTCTATTTACGTCTATTCAGCCTTTTTTGATTAAAAAAGTGGAAAAGAGAGAAAGGAATGTTGCTGCCATACATATTATAACTGCATTCGGAACTCGGAGAGTGGTTTATAAGTACATTTGCATCAAGAATTTTACAATAAATAAACACAACTTCAACTTTTAACTACTATGGAGCTCCATGGCGACTGTAGAAACGTTAAAACTATAATTAAAACTAAAGTGAGGTAGTTTAAAGTGATGTTTGTCGCACAAAAGCGTCGGGAAAGTTGGGCAACTGCTGGCAGAAGTCGTTTTAAATGTTTTTCGCCGGCGAAATTAATTTCAGGGGACCAACTGAGCTGAAACACTGTAAATGCTAAAGTGAAAAGTTTGTTTTATAAGTGATTAAGTCTTCAGCTGAATTTACAGCTCTCGTCATCTAGAATAAGTTCAGAAAATATACTTACAGCGTTTAAAATCATACTAACTATTGTCACACTTGTGGTAGAACTTATCATTGATCATACTTAGTCTAAAAAGGGCGGGCTATACTGGTAATATGAAGTTTAGGTTATTCCATACTATTGCAAATTGGTGCAGAATCGCCTGCACATTTGTTTCGACTTGTATTTATGTAGATATCGTAACGAGTTCGTCCATGCTCTTGTATACAAGGTGTAAAAGAATAAATACAAGACCTGAAAGTATTTGGTGCAGAATCAGCTTCTGCATCGCTTTCCTTCATTTTCATCATCATCATCATTTATATATGCGATTTTTTCTCTACTTTTCAGAATTAGAACCACCGCCTCCTAACACTTTAATTAAATTAAGGAAATTTAAGCCATATCTTAGAGCAATAAAGACTACTTAAAGGCACGACTGTTTTTTTACCATTTTACGTTTAGTCAGGACAACTATTTTATATTAAAAACATGATTATTTTGATGAACTAAATTAAATTACAGATGTTATTTTGTTCTTATAATTTAATATTCTAATTGGGGTGTCTGAGGTCTTGCGTTTATTCTGTTTCACGTTGTATAAGTTATACTAGAAAAGATAGAACCTTGAACATTCTACAATCCAAACCATAATTAAAATATATCCAAGAAGGTTTGCCTACAGCGGGTAGGCGAGGGTTGATGGCGACCATTACAACTTCGCTCAAAACATGCCACCGATACAGTTAAATTAGGGATACGCTGGAGCCTTCCCATTGATTGCACAAAGAAAAACGAAGAGTGGAACCACTATTGCATGAAAAAAAATACATTCGATGAAATTGTTTGGTATAACTTATGTCGCGTTGAACTTTTATTTGGACCTTGATAGCGAGCAAGACAACATAAGCTTTCGTTATTAAACCAGAATCACATACCTTTTAAATGTTCCTATTGATACATAGATATAAGAAAAGAATTCTGTTTTTTTTATTCTATTGGAAACATTGGTAACTCATAATACTGTTATAAGTGATTATCAACCATTTTCGGTAAATTCAATATACATAGTGCAGCGTGACCTCTGCTGTTACATCAATATTTTTTTCTAGTTCGTCATGAATTTTTTTTTTCCAGGCTCGCGAGCTCTTGGCTGTTCTACCAGCCGCATAGACTCCTTGGAGTTCGAGACCGGCAAGTCTGTTCTGGCCCGCGACACATTATCGTCGTATCACTTAAGATTCCATCGAGGCGTGCTACGATTTGAGACTGCCATGCGGTGCATCAGATAAGTAGCAGTATTAGTACTTCTAGGGTTTTTTAATACTAGTTAGATATTATATTTTGATGATTTTTTTTTAAACTTGTCATAGCTAGTGGTTTTTACCTTGTCCAGAAGATTTCGATGGAGAAATGGATCTGAATAATAAAAATAATTAATCAGAAAATGAAGTCTCCAACCCGTTTCACTGTTCTTAAGTCTAGGCAGACGGAAATCATCGTAGAGCTAATCTTGAGGGCGGGCAGCCGCTTACGCAAATGTCATTCACGCGACCCCTTCACGCTTTTGCACACCAGGCATACAAGACCCACCCTGCCTCCCTCCCTCCTCATTAATACAGGCGGCAAAGCGGAAATCGTGTGTTGTACACAAGCTCTTATCTGATTGGTCGTCCATAGATATGTGAGTAGAATAGGATTCGGGCACAATCCTTCGTGATTGAGCCTCGTTCCATTTTCAAATCCTCTACGACCGTTTATCGTCCGAACTCAAACGAGCATCGGTTTATTTCCATTTCAAAGTTTGAATTTAGAAAGTTTAAATGCTGAAAACAGCTTTGACAAATTAAAACTGCTTTTGGTCTTTTGGAGCAGATCATTCATGGAAACATAACTTTTTATCAAAGATACGTTATCAAGAAATTAGATTAAACAAAACAGTAGGTAGAGGTACTCGTATCTACCTTCCTACAGTAATAATCTGGAAGATTCGACCTGCATCCTAAATTGAACGTTTGTTTGTCCAATTAGTTCTGCTTTAGGTACCTACGTACCTTAAGCAGATAAATATAATTAAATAACACTTCAAATACAAAAGTGCATTCCTTCCCAAACCATTTATTCTGCAGTTCCCAACTTACAACAAATAAGTCCATACAAATTATACGAACATTAATTTAACTAAGAACATTACTGCCAAAACTTCCGAATTACAAATACCGGTGCACCATTAAGATAGTATTAATCAAAGGCACGATAACCCCAAATCCAAGACTGTACCCTTAAATTGTATTGTCAAACCGACACATGGTCCCAAAATAGCTCCTTTGGCTACTGTCAATGACAATTTACACAGAGTAACTAAAACACCACCTACAAAATTTCCTACTGCGAGTTTCCCAACAAAGCTTTCATCGTACAAGTTAGTCTGTGGCTTAATAGTGGGCACACGTGCAAAACACTTGAAGAGGGAGTGTTACTAAAATGGACCGCCACTATCACGTAATTAAGTGCCCCCGTCCGTTGTTCACCGGACCGTAAGGGGACACTGGGCTAGAATGGCTAAAGTATTAAAATAACAAATAATTTTGGCGAGGGAGTTTCAACCTTATGTTTTGTAGCTTAAAGTTTAAAGTTCAACAGGTGAAATTAGTGGAATAAGGTATATTTGGCAATTGGGGTAATGTGTTAGGTATAAATTACTAGTTTTCTTTGGAGTTGAATTAAGTACGGATGAAGGCAGTTTGTAGTTAGTGTCCGGTATAATGACTATGGGAACGGGTGTGGGGCTGTGATAATAGATTAGCGAAGGACCTATTAATTTGCCAAAACCGACCAAAAAGCCAACAGCTTTACTGAAGTACCCCGCATAGAGATTAGACCCCTAATCCTTAGTTATGGTTGGAGCAAAGAATTCCCTAATCTAATGTACGGTTAGACAAAAACTTAACTATTCGTTAATTAAGTACGTAATTATAAAAAGAGCAAGAGCAGTGGTGGGCGTGATGGCCCAGTGGTAACGCCCGCGACTTACGAATTGTATGTCGTAGGCTCGAACCCAGACAGGCGCTTTACTTTGTGTAAATTATTTCATTACCACTGACTGCTCTCAAAACCGCCATGTCCTAGAACCAAAAAAAACGAAAAGACATGTTACATTTGACAACCCGCACCGGGCCCGCGTGGTGGATTACGGCCCACTTCCCTTCACATAGAGGAGGCCTGTGTCCCAGCAGTTGGACAGTTATACGCTGATTTTGCTACAAATAGGTTTTCACGCCACTTAACCATATCTCTCGTTGGGCGACAGTTTTTGATAAAGATTCCCTCCACAATCTGTAATTCTACACCCAATACCAGAAAATCTAAATCTGTCACAAACATATACAAGAAAGCATTCGTAATTCAACACATGAACCTCAAACCATAATAAAATAAACAAGCTTTTTATACGAATAAAATGTAATCGGTGTTAATAAACATTAGTTGTGAATTCACAAGCGTGTACGCATCCGGAGGTCGTATAAAAACGATTAATATTCTACACGTTAGCCGTAAGGATGGGAATAGGAACAGTGATGATAAATAACAGGTATATTGGAACTGTGATGTGTGCTTTTGGCAAAATATTTCATAGAAAAATGACATAGAAATAGAGAGAATAAATGAGTCTTGGATTCATTTACCTGCAAATAAACTTGCAGTAGAGAATAACTTCTAGTGTAGTTTTATTTTATTTTATTTTAAATCTGTATTAAGCTCTTGAGATATGTGTACGAAGATATTACATGGAAAACAGCTCATAAAAAAATCACTAAGGGTGGGTTTGACTTAAACTGCGTTCAAGAGCTGTCAGTGACATCATTGTTGTGTAATAATCAATCATCAAAGTAAAATCGTTCAATTTATTTAATGTTTTTACCGAACCGACTAGAGTAACTCCAACTTCTGCTACTTGTATTGATAATGTCTTCTGCGATTTTGATTATTTAGAAAAAGCCATCGTAAATTTTCTGCCGTCAGATCATAGTGGACAAACGGTAACTTTTAGGTTTAAAACACCTTTACAAAAATTGCAAATACAATTTAGACCAATAACTACTGGCAAATTAAATAGTTTCAATAGTGCCCTAAATAATAAGTTAAATGTTCTGGGCCATAATATGGACGATGCAAATAAATTTTATGAGGATTTCTTTTCATTAGTCCACACTGAATTTAATAAAACTTTTGAAAAGAAAACAAAAAATATTTGCACTAAATTTATATTTAGTGACTGGGCAACCAGAGGTATTAGGATTAGTAGAGAAAGACTGTTCGAGTTGTATGGCCTTAAGCCTTACATTAACACTGAAACTTTCAATAAGTATGTTGCTACATATTCCAAAACTTTTAGAAATACCTGCAAAATAGCTAAAGCCCTGTACATTAGCAACAAGATCAAAACAGCGGAAGATAAAATAAAAACTGTTTGGAAAGTTATAAATAACGAAACTAGTAGGAAAAAAATACGAAACATTGAATACACATTGGAGACTTCACGTGGTGCCATAAGCTCTAACTTAGAAGTAGCTCAAGAATTTGTAAATTATTTTACTAATATACCATCTTAAACTACGGAGGCTTTAAATTCCTCACCCAAAGTCTCAATTGATTTATTAAGAGCGAACGTTCCGGGCTGCCCGGTTGAATTTCAATTTAAACATATAAACCCTATGATAGTTATAAAAGCTTTTCGGCAAATAAAAATCAAGTTGACCGAAGATCTTTGGGGAATGTCTATCAAAGTTTGTACATCCATAATCGAGACCATAGCACCATACTTAGCTTTAATATTTAATTTGTGTGTAGATCAAGGAGTCTTCCCGGATTTAATGAAATACAGTAAGGTTATACCACTTTTTAAATCTGGGGATAGCAAAGACACCAACAATTATAGACCAGTATCCGTGTTGCCGGTATTCAGCAAGGTGTTCGAAAAGGTAATGCTCAATCAAATGCTTAATCATTTTAACATCAACAAAATCTTACACGAACAGCAATATGGTTTCACCAAAGGTCGTTGCACGACTGATGCTGGTGTCACTTTACTAAAACACATATTTACAGCGTGGGAGGAGGCCCAAGATGCCATAGGAATTTTCTGTGACCTCTCCAAGGCATTTGATTGCGTTAATCACGAAACCTTGCTCCTAAAACTGGAGCATTACGGACTAGGTAAACCTGCGCTAAGTTTAGTTAGATCTTATTTACAAGATAGACGGCAAAAAGTTCAAATTAATGGTGTCAATTCACTTGGATTAAAAATAAAATTGGGTGTTCCACAGGGCTCGATATTGGGTCCTTTCCTCTTTTTAGTATATATTAATGATCTACCCCATTTATTAAAAAAACAACCACAAATGGTGTTATTTGCTGATGATACTTCTTTAATTTTTAAGATAAGTAGACGTTCATCAAATCTTGACGACGTAAATAACGCACTGCTGCAGGTACAAAATTGGTTTACTGCTAATAATTTAGTATTAAATGGGAAAAAAACAAAATGCATAAGGTTTGCTTTGCCGAATGTTAAAAGTACTGATTGTGACATAGTATTGAATCAAGAGAAACTAGAATTCGTTGATAAAACGGTTTTCTTGGGGATCACGCTCGACTCGAGGCTGCAATGGGGTCCCCATTTAACATCTCTTGCAGGACGGCTAAGTTCAGCAGCATATGCTGTAAGAAAAATCCGTCAGTTTACTAATGTAGATACCGCGAGGCTGGTCTATTTCAGTTACTTTCATAGTATCATGTCTTACGGTATCTTATTATGGGGACGCGCTGCAGACATCGAGTCTATTTTTATTCTGCAAAAAAGAGCCATTAGAGCAATATATGGCCTCCGCAGGCGCGATTCTTTCAGGGAACTGTTTAAAGATATTAACATCATGACCGTACCTTGTCAATATATATATGAAAACATCATGTACGTAAGGAAAAACTTAAATATTTTCAGTAAAAGAGGTGAAAGACACAACTATGGGACTAGAAATAGGGACCAATTGGTTCAACCGGGTTTCAGGCTGGCTAAAGTAGATTCATCCTTCATGGGGTACTGTTTAAAATGTTATAATAAAATACCTCCCCACATACTCCAACTGAATGAAACGAAATTCAAAACCTGTATCAAACGCACACTATGCAGCCAAGCATATTATAAGTTGGAGGATTACATCTCTGACAAAAATGCTTGGCTCAACGCTGGTTCTGCTCCACAAGGGCGCCTAAACAATTGATTAGCATTCGGAAATATTGTTGGAGCTGCTGAAGATTGTAAAAACTATCTTTGCACTGTATAAATTCAATCTTTTAGTATTGTATAATTGCAAAGCACACGTGTGAGCACTATGTAGTACCTACTATAAAGCTACCCTATACTGGGCACGTCTGTCATTGACTTGAATGTGCCCTGGCGGCTGAGAGTATGTCACGCTCACTCAAATGTCTCGCTGGTGGTGGCGTGTGTGTTGGATCATTAAGTTCCCTTCAAAATGGTTGAGCTGAATGGTGCTGATCCATACGTCATGTTCGTGAACGGGCGCCGTCAGTGGGGACTGGTCATCTCTTGGCTGCCACGGCTTTTTTTAATTTTTCTTTTCAGATTTTTATGTTTTTTATTACGGGTCTTTCTACATCGTTCTCACATGTTTAATTTCAACAAGACTGATGTAACAAATTCTCTGTAACCATATTATTTAAAAGAGTGTCCATGGAGTTTCTTGCCCGTTCTTCTCCATAGGTACCTACTTCGCTTTGGAATGGGCAACTAGCTTCATATTTCTGACTGACCGACCCCTTGACAATTCAAAAGTGCCTGTAATGGGTTTATTTGAAATAAATGCTTTGAGTTTGAGTTTGAGTTTAATATGTACACTGACAGTTATTGAACGCGGTTAAGTTGTACTGATCGCGTTCAGTTTTATTGGTGAAACTGGCACTAAGTGGTAACAATAAAGATTTAAAAACAGAAACCACACACTATTCCAGCACTATGTTTTCCTCGGAAAATGTCCAAGCGGATGACGGTTTTTGAAAAGCGTTCCGAGAACCATTATCAGGAATTCCAACTACAATCTACCAGAACCAAAGCACAGCTCTATCGTTTGATTGAATATGTTGCGTGAACGCAATAAAATGGTTGCTACAAGATTTTAACGCTGTAAATCGACTTCGTACAGGAAGTCGGTAGTTAATGCATGTAGTACAAGATAAAGATAACAGAACACATTCATGTTTAATTAATTTTTCTTTAATTGATTTTAAAGCAACGATTAAGCGGATGCACTGTGTTTGTATCATCGAAATAATAAAGTAATATGATGACAATCCTTTTTTTTAATGTTATTTCATCATCCCGATGACAATTCTTTTATTTTTATCTAAAGAAAATGTTGTTTACAAATAGTGCAAACAATATTACAAAAAGTGCATAAGCTTTAAAATAAGTATAAGTACACTACTACAGTAGAAGTGACGTCACGACTGTATAACTTCATACTAGCGCCGTACATTGTCCGTACCGATCGACAAGGACGGTAATAATGCCCTCCGATTTTTTTTAAAGCGTGTAGCTTCTTCATATTTACATCGATTTATCAGATTTTTTTGATTATCTCATTTTTACTATGCCTTCTTTGAAATTACCTTATTTTGACGAACATTTTAAATATTCGTCATCATGCCTATTATACTTACAACTTTTGTTGTTATTAATTATGTATTCAATGGTTTGCTCTTCCCATTCCTTATTAACATAACATAACATCACGGCTAGTTTATTATAATTAATTTGGTATTAATATGAATTTATAAATATTTAAAGGTGTCGTCTGTGATTGGTACACAATTTTTTTGTGATTTCAGAAGGGTTAGACAGAGGTGTACCTTATAGTACACCCACATTTCGTCTGTTATGTTTAAGTCCCATGTAATAGGGGGCGAGCCTATTGCCATCTACCGGGCACAAACCCGTAAATACGAGTAATAATATAAAATTCAAATCATCAATAGCTAAGTGTACATAATCGGCCTATTATGTTCCCACTGCTGGGACACAGGCCTCCTCTCTACGAGGAGTGGGCTGTTATCCACCAAGCGGGCCCAGTGCGGGTTGGTAAATGTCACATGTCTTCGAATTTTTGGTTCCAGGGCATGCCGGTTTCCTCACGATGTTTTAATTCACCATGTTGAGAGCAGTGGTGATGAAAAATATTTACACAAAGTAAAGCGCCTGTCTGGGTTCAACCTACAACTCGTAAGTCGGGGCCGTTACCACTGGGCCTCCACAGCGTAGTGTGAATTAATTTATTTATAGGTTTTAGCCGCAGATCGGCAGGAAGCGTGGGACGCTCCCAGTTAGATGGACGGAACGCGGAAAACCGGCTATTAAGGCACATCTTGGGAGAGACATAATAATGAGTCCAGCAGTGCTATCAAACCCTGAGTTTATTGTATGTTTCGTACTACAAGAGTCTTGAAGACTACTCTTGCATAATATTCCTCTCTATATTCCGATTCGTTTAACAAAAAATCGTCTTAACACATTCCAGTCACACAAATCCAATGCTTGACTTATAACGTATCTCTTTCGTCCCAAAGTCTATCCAATTCCCATATCAGATGTTAACATTCACAATGGCTTATTTGACTAACGAACAGTATCGGACGATTATCCTACGTGGTTCTTGAATTATGTATGAGTCACTTCCTTCCAGCCCTTGCATGACTTACGTAATGTCACCTACGCGTTTTGTTACAAGAATATTTAGCTTTACGTGTTTCTGTCAGCTTGGTTTTGGTGATCGATGTGACGTCGTTTTGGTTTACATGTTCATAGTGATGTTTTGGCTTATTTGTTTCTTCATTATCTAGTATAAGGTTGACTAGTATAATGTTGACTGTCTTAAATGGAAAAGGCCTTAGGTATATTTCCCATAAATTGTGTTGTAGGGTTATATTGAATAAATGAATACTTAGCATAACATAATAGGACTATAATGTTCCCACTGCTGGGCCTCAGGCCTCATCACTTCGAGAGGGACTGGGCCCAGTGCGGGTTGGTAAATAAATCCTTTGCTAAATCGAGTGCTTACATATACGCGGAACTGTGTATTGGCAATATCAATATATCGGTATTGGGACAGCCGAATCAATGCATGCAAAATTCCCAGAACACGAGTTTAAGGTAATAATAGTTCTAACAGTAGAAGCTCCAGGAAATGCCTCCAAGCATCCAGCAAAGGATATAGTTTTAGGTATAGAAGAATAGGAAAATCAAATCAACACATGCAAAATTTGCAGAACACGAGTTTTATGGAATAAGTAATAGTTCAGCAATAAAAGCTCTTCATCCAGGAAATGACAAAGTTTAAGATATTAGAAGAACAGGAACAGCCAATTAATTAAAGTAAACGTGAAAACCATCAGACGGTGAAGCACCAAGATATAGTGAATTATTTTTAGATATTTGTTCTCGTAGTTAAGTAGCCGACGATATCATGTCAATAAAACCCTTGTCCCTCTCAGTTCTGAAATTAAATACAACAAAACCCCTTTTATAAACATAATTTAATTGGTATTCAAGATAGAATGTATGGTCAGTGCTCTGCATTACGTGACCCTTCTTACAAAGAGGAAGAGGAGAAGAGGGATCAGGAAATGCAAAACACTGACTGTACCTACCTATCTGTAGCACCATCATATTCTATTTGAAAGTACAAAACAAATCGCGTCCGCGGCTTGTAATCACACAAATTGTTCTTTAATTGCTTTTTTTTACTTCACATTAAGGTACAATTAGTCTGTTAAAGTATTAACGATGTGACAGACGGACGGACCATGACAACGCGTAAATGTTACATATTGAAACGTAGAACAAGACGTCTGTGGAGTATGCTGTGTAATTAAAATGTTTGAACTCGATTTCCTTCGCTGTGTTTTTTTTCCTTTTTGCAGGCATCATAACTTTGTAAACCTGGAATAAACGGGGAATGTTTTTGTGAAGCGTTATTTTTTCCTCAAATTTTCAGCTGCTTTAATCCACAATTTTCAAAACATTCCCGAAGTCTTTTTTTGTAATTTTAGCCAAACATTTTCAGTTTAATTAAAATAAAATCAAATTTCTATTATTCCGGGAATTTAATTAATAACTCGAGTATTCTTCCCAAAATTCTAGAATATTTTATAAACAGCTCCGCACCTCTATAACCACACCAATTCAAAATTATAAAGAAAAAACACACGGTAACGATGACGATGCGTCTCCGAAGGCTTGTTTGTTTACCATCATTGTTTTATTGCACACAACACATCTTGGGCACATCTCCATACAATGCGCCCGCGCACCCGGCCACCCGCTCCTCATATTTTATTATCAGCTCTTCCAATTTATGGTCTTAAGATCGAATAAAGTTGGTTCGGAAAGGCTAGTGTTACCTGCAGGAAGATATAAATCAGGTGTTAGACGGTCTAAAGGATCTTTAAGTTGTTTGTATGAAGTATCCAATTTCAACTCAACTATCCAATTTCTTCAAAATTCAATTTTAAAACAAATCATAAGGTACGCTCTTCCCATGGACAGGTTCTTATAATTTAATTTCCTAATGATTAAAGTTTTACCTCCTCGACATATGTAGAAAACCAAAGCTTGTACATATAGCATTTACACATTAAGAAGTTCGATGATTGGCAGTGTGCCTTTACAACAAAATGGATGGATCCAATTGTCTTAATAAGTTCAAGCCGTTCCATTATAGATCATTTCTAGGATGATTAAAGTAAAGGAACCGCATCAATCTACGTAACCTGTCAAATAATTGTCCAAAATTGACAATCCGTTGCATTAACGATTTTTTAGAGACCCTCAGATCTCTCAATCATGTCACCCTGATTTTCTACGAAGAGCACCGAGATCACAAGATGTTCCCTAATTGCAACAAATAGCCACATTTTTCACTATGACACCCCTGTTATGGGGTGACGTGATCGATCAATTTGCTTGTACGGCTTCAGGCAGTAATGTTATTGGAAAGGCGTTGCTTCTATTAGGGTTGAAGTTGAAGTGCAGATAGTAGGGACGACTGCAACTTTGTAAGTGTTGAGTACTCCACATAAGAGACTTTTACTTTCATTCCTACAATTTAACAGAGAACCAACTTGAACATGCTTTTTATGAAGAAGAACACTGTCATATCGAAGGGTACCTGGAGAACTTTTCTTATTATCTAACTCATATTTTCATCCATTTCAATCACTATATCACCTTCATCAGGATTTTCACACATACTCAAACAAAGCGGGTAAACAACATATTAAAAATTACACCGTGGTACGTCAATAACGTTAACTAATTAACCCTCATTCATCAGATATCCGATTACCATAAAAATAACCGATCGTTCATCATCCCATAACCCTTCACTACTCAAGTTGCCCCGATCCCGATACCCGATAGACAGATACAAATTTATGACAGGACTCGTGAATTATTCGGCCTCCATTTATTGCTTATCTGAGGATCTAACCGCACGTGGTCTGGCGTGATGTATGGCCAGGCCGCGACCGCAGAGCAGCGAAAAGCGGTTAAACCAACGACTTTACAGCCGCGTGAACCTTAATCGTCCATCTTAATAGACCCAATCAGTTCCGAATTCTGATTGCTACCGCAAAATTGATACTTAAAAATAATTTGATGATGATGTTTGAACGTGAATTGGCTAATTAATTTTATGCATTTCGTCGTTAATTTTGAAGAGCGGAAAGATCTAAAGATTATGGCATTTATAGCTAGTTTTATAAAAAATTTAGTTAAAAAGAAGTTAAGACAGGTGAAACCGCTTCTGATTAATTATTTGCATAACATAACATCACGTCTTGTTTCCCCGAAGGGTTGGGCAGAGGTGTGCCAGTATTAATGTGTGTATTTATGTTCTGATGAGTGATTACAACAACCAAATTATATATAAATTATAATCACGGGAACTCGCTGGATGCCAGAAACACAAGACCGGTCGATGTGGCGACGCTTGAGATGTGCAGCCTGCAGTGGTCGTCGGTTGACTGAAATGATGACATGTTCATTAAGAGGTGAGATAACTCAACTACTTTCCGTCCTTCCTGACCCGCTACCCGCTCAGCTTATGAAACCGCTGCAGCTCGTTGTCATGTAACCAAATACTGAAAAATTACGAGCGTATCATAAACGTGAGTGAGTCCTGCACTCCTCCTTGCATGACAATTATGATGGCATTCGTTTTGTATCGCAATGATTTATGGGAAGCTCGCGTTCGGTGACCCTTGCTGCTTTTGGAAATAGGTCGTTTCCTAATGCGTTTTATTCAGCAGTTTTATGTGTATATTTAGCTAAAGGCTTAAGAATTTGTATGGAATTTCCGGGTGCTTTGATAGAAATAATATATGATGAATTAAGGCTACCGAAAGAAAATGTTTTAAAGCAAATCTGATTTTACATATTCTTTCAACATACGATTTATGATAAGAGCATACATTTTCTGTAAGTGAACTACAACAGCCGCACATTTGCACATGGAGTCTAGATACAAGTATAAAAGATTTTGCATAACAATTTCCATTCCTACTAAGAACTTTTCAGGAAGGCATAAAACTATGGCCCAAGATTCATATTATCATTAACTTATTCTTTATAAACTTTGTAGAATTATGCAGATGGGACAGCTAAGCCAGGTACGGAGCCAGCTATAACTAAGACGATAATAGATGCAGGGTTACCGGGACCTCAGCCAGAGCTGGCTTACGTCTGGCATACTAATTTGAAACTAACAATCGGGCTGTCAGGGATACGCGGGATTCTTAAAGGATTTACATAAGTTAGGGAATTCGGAAGGTGTTCTTTTAGAAGGATTTATTGGATCCGGATTTTTAAGACATTTTTAGCAGAAAAAAAAGTATTACGACGTTATCGGTCAAAATAGATCATTACAAAATTACCGATGAAGATGAACATCTTTCTTGTGTCTTATTTTTGACGAGCCTAAATATTTTCGGAGAAGAGGAAGTAAGCTGGTGACTGTGACAGCCCCATAATATCTCCCATAGACTTATGTTGTTACAATACAGTATCAAGAAGGAAAAAATGACTCGTGAAATCCAAATAGCTTAAGAATGTGGAAGTACATCATCCACCGGAAAGTGCTAGATTAGCAGTCGACAGTCACCGTACGTGAGGAATCACCATCAATCATTGGGTATGATAGAACAGGTTCCTTAACCAACGACTTATCCACCATATAAAGCCATCTAGCAGCATATTTTCCATACAAAAACCTCTAGGAAGATCCTAAACACATATAAAACATCAGAAACAATAAAACCTCTTTGATTTATGAGAATATAAAACAATAAAGCTTAGTTGTCTCCCAGTTCATTCATTATGCCTATTAGAACCCCGCATCAGGACATTTTGATGCTCGTATGTTCAAATTGTAATACGTTTTAAACGGTCCACAATTAAAATGTTCAGCGGATTGTAAATTGTCTCTGCACTTGACTCTGTAGCTTTGTAGGTACTGCATCTGGCTTGTAAATGTACGTAATTAGAAATGACGTGCGGTTTTATTTTTGTTTCGTTGGTACTTACGGTAAGTATAACTACTTTAGACCGACAGGATCAGGCATGATGTTCTGTGGCTTCTTTTCATGAGTAGGTAAAAAACAGAGATCCAACTGATCTCAACTTATTGACCGAGTGTGCAGTCAGGGAAACAAATTGACACCCTACGTCAATTTGGCGTGATTTCAGCCACTTATCTATTTCAAGCAACATACTTAGCATAATCAGCCTCTTTTGTTCCCACTGCTGGGACACAGGCCTCCTCTCTGTGAGAGGGATTGGGCCGTAATCCACCACGCGGGCCATGTGTGGGTTGGAAGATGTCACATGTCTTCGGATTTTTGGTTCTAAGACATGCCGGTTTCCTCACGATGTTTTCCTTCACCGTTTTGAGAGCAGTGGTGACGAAATAAGTTACTCAAAGTAATGCGCCTGTCTGGCTTCGAACTTCTGACCTAGAACTCGTAAGTCGCGGCTTTTACCACTGGGCCACCACTCCTCCTCCTATCCCTATTTTAAGCAACTGTCAATCAATGACAGTTTTGATTTGATATACGGTCAATTTAAGTTGGTAGTTACCTTGCTTAGCAATTGACTTCCCTGACTAAATGTATAACCTGGAAGTTTCATTCGCATTGCCAAGATGAGACACAAATCCAAAACGTCTCTTGTATCTGTCCCAGAAGTCCATGTGTCCTTGCAGTCCCTGAACGGTCCGGAAATAATTATGTTTATTTTAAATATTTATTCCTAAAACTACAAGTGTGTTATTTTAAACCTTTATTGCTGCAACAAAACACCACAAACGACACTGACGCGATAATTCCTTAACTTTTACTGTCTGTACATTCGCATACCTTGGGTGATTGTTTCATGTTTCTCTCATTGTGCGTCGTGGCGGGTGTAAGTTACGACGTCGCATTTGTCGCGCCGGCGCCGGCCGCGCATCGCGCATGCGTGTCGCTAACGAGATCCTCGCGGGCGGCACGAGTAGGGTTACCATTTCAAAATTTAAAAGTCCTGACTAATAGCCGGACAGTGGCAAAAATGTCCGGACATTTAACTTTTTAATCTTTCTTTTTTCAGTAGGTTTAGTTTTTCTTTTATTTGTCACAGATACATGTGCATTTAACAAAGATAAGTTAACTCGAATTAAAAACAAAACAATGTTTACAATTTTACAAATGTACACAACGGGGTAATTGCGTAACAGACAATCAGACTATCACGCTTTCATTTTGACACTTCAACAACATTCATTGAGATAAGGAAGTTGGTGAGCAGATTTTTTTTTAACATATGGAGCAATGGATTAGCAATATCCTTCAAAATTATTCAGATCATGATTATGTGTTACGCAATTGGGATGATGACAATTTTTTTATTGTTGTCTCAAAAGACTGTTTGTTTCCAAATAGCGCAAACTATATTACAAAACGTGTAAAAGCTTAAAAATTTGCCAAGTTATAAAGATAATTGTTAGACAAGGACAGCACTATCGTAGAAGTGACGTCACGACTATGTAACTTCATACTAGCTCCGTACATTGTCAACACCGCGCGACAAAAACGGCAATAATCCCCTCCAAAAACTTGTAAAGCGTTTATCTTCTTCAAATTTACACCGATTTAACAGATTTTTTCGATTATCTCATTTTTACTAAGCCTTCATTGAAATTACTTTATTTTTATGAACATTTTTAATATTAGTCCTCATCCTAATTGGGTGCAGGTCTATAATCACGAGCACAGACCAGAAATAGTCAGCAACTGCACGTCGTAACGATTGAACTCTATACATTTTCAAAAAAACCTCATAAGTAGAAAATTCTGGACAAATGACAAGGCCTGACAAAGTTCGGACGCGGGACGGGGGGCCAAAAAGCCGAACATGTCCGAGCAAATTCAGACGGATGGTAACTCTAGGCGTGAGCGCACCCGCTACTAAATAGGGTGTTAAGACTTTAATGAAGTTATTTAATATAAACTCCTGTTTATGGTATTAATGAATTTGCGCTGTGGCTAGCAGGAGTACCTACTCAAAGACGGGCCTAAAAATAAAAACGGATATTTTGTAAGAAAATGCTGTGGAAGTCCGTAATTTGTAAGTACTTTTAAACGACAATATTCGTCTGTATTTTTCTCAACTAGGTACTTACATTTACGGTAATTTTGGTTTTTTCATTAGAATGAAAGGAAGAGTAAAATTCATACCTATTCTTCAAAAATACATAATGCATAAACTACCTACTATAAATAAAAACCTCTTGTAAGTTTTTGGTCATTTCTATTCATTGGCTATAAAATACATTTAGTTTCATTTATCCGCAAAAATAAATTACCACGAAAAATAAACCAACACCCTGAAAAACCCACGTGCGCACCGCAGTCGCGTGCATACCGCCCTGCGCCCGCGCAGTACAGCCGATGCAAATAGTTGATTTACTCGCCCACTCCTTCGAGTTTACACTGCGCGCGCAGTTGTTACCCCCTGTCAGTGTACCTCGGATAAATAATATTGTCTCCGGCAAGACGTATGGGTCTGCGAGCAGCCCGCGACTCACGCGCAATGAAATGAGTAATTGTGATCGAGAATAAATCGGGAACACACAATTTAAATTTAAACTCTGAGAACAGAGAGATAGTGTCCAAAATTGAGTATGAAATATTATTTTCATAACTTACTGTATCGTTAACAATATAATTAATATCGAACTGCAGTGAGAATAATGCTGTGAGATTTAAATGGATTCTCATACGTTTTGCAATTTAAATAACGATGGTGAATTAAAATAACAGATGAATTGCTTACAATGCAGGACTGAAAGGTAAGAAAAGCAAAGAAACGTGAAATCTAAATCATTTTGATTTAATACGTTGCAGCTCGCAAGCTTTGCACGATGTAACTTAAGATAGGTAGATGAAATAGGTAACTTATATACATTGTTGATTCTTCATCCTAGTATTCTGCCTGGCTTGTTGCCAGGCATGTTGCCGTTATACATTTAGATGTGGGTTTCACCTGGAACACAGACTTCACAGCTGGAACAAACCTCTTTGTGTAGTTGACAACTGACTAGTAAACGTTTTGAAACGTAGTTTTTTTTCAGCACGAGAGCCAGAACCAGAACCCTAAAGTGGAAGAAGATATTTTAATGACATTATTTAAAGAAACACCCTAACGTTGACACTCTTGTATAAAATTGTTTCATGTTTTCAGTCATCTAGGCAGTAGCCAGCACTTGATTTTAATCAATATCCGGAAACAAATCCCCTTTCAGGAACATAATCCTAAAACTTTTTCTATTTCCCCAAACATCACCAAATTACCAACAAGAATTTCTTGTCTGCTTCCACATTTTGCCTGTCATCACACTAATAATTACACTATGAAAACTTGAAAACTAATATAGTTTCCGCTTCTGATCGCATGTCACTTAATCCTAATTGCGGGATAATCAACAACAAAACTTTATGGTAGTCTATGGCACTCCACAGCCCCGCTTAATTGAATAGTTTGTAAACAAAATAGTTTTGAACTCATTTCATAGACCGCGGCTGAATGTCGCATGCCTTTGGCTGATAGAGATTAATTATTGACAAGTTTCGTGGAAATAAACAAAAGAAAGCTTTTAGAAAAAGATGATGATAATTAAGTGTTTGTCAGCTTGTAATTAAGTACATATATGTTGTTAACTGCGTATGTTTATTTATGTTTCTCTTGCTCATTGTTTTCGTATACATCTAGACCATGAACATAGTTTTAATAATAATAATATAAAATCATTTATTTCAGGCTACAATGGCCCATAAACATATACCTTACCAACTAACATAATTATATAAAGTATAAAACAACATTTTGTTAATAAATATAGCTTAAAACTATGTTAGTAGCACTTCCCTAGCGTGTTCTTGTGCTGTTCTGAGGTACTTGTCCGCGGAAGCGATGGAACACCACGTCCTGAGGCCTAAAGTCTTCTTCCATGACGGTGGGCAGTTATAAATTCGGTACGTGCACCAAGAACGCCTTGAAGTTGACGTTGCGGTGCGACTCCAGTAACTGCACCCTCGGCGTGTACCCCATCTTCTGGCGCACGTACTCTACGATGTCTTCCGCCTTAGTAGTGTAGTGTAGGCGGGAGATGTACACCGGAGAGCTCGGCTTTGCGGCGCGCAAGCTGACTTCGGGCATCTTTGGAGCTTTGCCGCAGCGGTTCTTGTTCGTTCGCGATCGGCGCTTCCTCCTTTGCACCGTCATGAAACCTTCATCATCAGCCCTATTCGGCGCCTTTTCTGGCATAGGCTTCATACTTGAAGAAAAATAAGTTAATAACAGTAACAGTACACTACACACACACAGTAGTGAGTAGCAGTATAATTAAGTTGTTAAGTCTAACAACTATAATACTGTTTACTTTTTTGGCTCACCACAGTTTACTTGCAGTATTGTTCTCCTTCTCCCTATAATCTATCGAAAAGTGGTCTTTAAAAGACCGCCATAAGCGATAATACCGCCCATTGTGTCACCCTATGTAAAATTTCTACATTTTATTTCTGCAATATATCATCATTCATCATCATAATTTCAGCCAAAGGTCGTCCCCCAAGCACCACCACGTTCTGCGCTCGCATCTAGCGAATTCCTGAGGTCTTCGACAAGGTCACACCTTATGGGAGACCTTCCAAAGCTGTAATTTTTTGGTTTAAATAAAGACTAGAAGAAGAAAAATAGAATTGATTTTATTATATTTTTCGGTTCTAATTTGAGGCAACTGAAAACAAAAAACAGACTTCTGAAAAGCAATATTCAATTGTAAAATTACTTACGCCACACGTACCAACAGTAGCCATAGAATAAATATTTGCAATTCTATGCACCAAACGCAATCAAGACCCAACTTTATTTATAGTCGAGCAACAATAGAATGGATTCAGAAGGTCGATTGTGTTCATCGAAAGCGCCCATGTAAAGCGAGAGCGTTTGTAGAGCTTTGTTAAACAGTTTCTAAAGAAATGCTACTTGCGAAAACTTACCTGAAGGCCAGTTCCTTTATTTCACGTTCAAAATGTGTCGTCATCTCACCTCAGTGATAATCATGGACAACAACTTGATAAAAAGTAGTATTTTTTTTAAAGACCTCAAATTTCTGTTTTCGACAGAAATTAGAGGTCTTTTCGACAGATTTACATTGACGTAAGAATGCGAATGTGCTTTAAAATACGAGAATTTCCCCTCGGATGTTGGAGATTGAAAGCAAATTCACTGACACGACGTATGTGCCTGCGTATTCTGATGCAGCCTTAGCAACCAGCCCGCTATCTACCTTGCTATCTGGCTAAGACTTGTTTCCACCACCTCGGCTAGAAGTTTTCTCGTGTCGTTTCAACTTCATAATTTCTGCCAAAAGACATCCACTGCTGATGGACATAGGCCTCCTCCAAGCATCGCCCAGCGACAGATTCGGTGCTTTTCGCATCCAGCGGATTCTAGTTGCATTCAAAAGGTCCACCTTGGCCACCTCGGGCCAAGGCCCACCTTGTGGGAGGACTTTTAACGCTACGTCTTTAAGTACGCGGTCACCACTCCAAAATCTTAGGGCCCCATCGGCCATCTGTTTTTCGAGCAATCTGCTACTACAGAGAGATATTTCTAGTGGTCCTTCTGATCATACCCATTGAATGTCAGTCGTTCAGAATCAAATCACGCATGCTGCATCACGTGCCGTTAATGGGTGTCACCCTCATTATTGTGATCTGGAACATTATTACTTTTGTTGAAATATCGATCTGGAGTACTGTTGGGATTATGTTCGGTTTTGAATGGGATGTTGTGAGTAAAGTAACAATGTTCTTGCGGGTGCAAAATCATCGCAACTTTAACGTTTCGAATAGAAACTCTCCGGGAAGATCCAAACAGCTTAATTTATATATTCAAAATCGTATGCAATAAATATTTTTTTTTTTCAGAATCCATTTTGCTTAGCTGATGGTATTATCCCGAGTTACACACTGTCTTCCCGCTTCACTCCGTACTACAGCTAGCGTAGGTACTATATAACACAAAAATAATGCTTTGGCTAAACGAAGCAATGAATAAACTATCGATCCCAAATTTTACAGAACCTCACATCTGCAAACCAAATAAATAAAATCAGAACCTCGCTAACAAGCAGTCTAAATCCCTACAACATGATCCCCGAAACAAATTATAATAATATAGGATACTTATCGAGCGTCAATACAGGGCGTGGTAATGAGACGGTCCGATTGAGTCGTCGCAGTAGCAGTCACGAGGTCAGGGGCGCTAATCCGCCCCTGTGCTTACCCTCGACGATCGGTAGTGAAGGCCGCTAAAATGATGCTAGGAGCAGCTGCCCGCTGAGAAAGAAATAGAGAAACGGTGACAACCATGATCGTGGAACTTTTCGCAAAACGTGTATTGGTGTTAGAATCGAGTCTCATTGTGGGATATTATGAAAAGACATTTGAAAACAAAGGTATTTTAGAAAATGTATGCATACTTATATATAATATACAAATATTAATGAAAATATAGGAATTAGGCTTCTGCTAAAACTAAACAAACAATACCTACTAGAGCTTGCGAAACGAATTGTTCTGAATACAAAAATTCGGATCAATCTAAACTTTTCATCCTCGTTTTCTCATACCAATGATTAATTATGATTTTGTGCTGTGACTCATCTGGAAATATTTCGATACAACTACTAAAAACTCTTTACGTGCAAACAAATCGGCGGTAGCCCACCAGCATAAGTTCTTTCCAATAAATGTTAGCCATACGTCCATTCATCTAACGCCTTGTTATTTTCATTCCCGGGACGTGACCGCGCATCCCTAATTCCACGCCGTTCCCCGTCAGCCTGAGAAATCCAAAGGGGATTTATAATGAGGTTTTATATCAGCATTAGTGCGGGGCTATGTGAGTGGACTTCCGAAACTAGAGGTCTTTTGTTCGATACGGTATTTGGTTCGTGAAGTTTAAAACTGAGAACTGTGTCATCCATCGTCATTTTGAAAGTTAACTTAATCACTTGGAACGAGTAACTAAATACAAAAGATAGTAGAATAGGTGTTAATGATACCAATGCACTTGGAAAGTCAGGTCATCATTCATAATAAGATCCGACTCACATGAATAACAACATGTCTGACACAAATTTTGTTTGGCCCAATTTGGTCAATTGTGACAGTGATTTAATTTCTAGTTGAAATTTAAACCGTACGAAAGCAAGTCACGTTAAAACATGAATAGTTGTCAAGACGACATTTTAGCTGTTTTCATGCTCAGTGGTATTGACAGAATTAATGAGAACATCGTTATCGCTGTGACTGCTCAAGCGACTAATCAAGTAAAATAATGTTGTTTGAAAACACGAGCCTGATAACGTTAGAAGATTTAAAATATAACAAACAATATAAGCTCTGGAAGATATTTTAAAAGTCATAAATTAGAAAGGGCAACCCATTTAGAATGATCAGATATTAGACATATCTGATCATTCTAAATGGGTTGAACAAGATACAAATATTTTTACATTATATTATTAGTTAATTACCTCGGAATAAATTGAAAGAATGGAAGAATGTACGAACAAGAACAGCTCCTGCTGCCATACATAATTTGATGACTATTCAATAAAAAAATCGATGTTAAGTGTTTTACGTTACTGTCAAAGGCGGTGTAAATTTTAAAATACCATCAACAGATATTGGTATATTGGAGATCGTAGTAGATGTAGGTGAAGTTAAGCCTATTCAAACGCAATCCCCATAATCGCTTTTTACGACACCCATGGGAGGACATGGGTGATCAAAATGCAACTCAAATGACAATAGTTATGGGTTCAGGGTTACAATGACAATTCCGCTCAATTGCTTCCTTTGTAGAGCACCCAGAACGACACTATATTTCTCCTTTATTTATTTCGAAATGGAAATGAATTCATATTCCCCACTTCTACTCGAATCCTTCATTTTATTCAACCAGCAATCCTCGTTGGCCGCAATATTTACAGTTTTGTCATTTTATCTCGTTCGCGAACGAGGATTACTTTCAAGTAAATTAAAAATTAAAACTTTTCGAAAACAAAGTGGTTTGACGAAGAAATATTACGATCACGTTTATGAATGCCAAGACTCGGAAGTAATTCAACTTGGCCGAACAACTCGCCAAGATCGTTCCCCCTGATGATACCTCCGACAATTTTTATTTTATGAAGTTTTATGAGTGAAACATTCGAAATGTTTTCCGTTATTTCGTGCAAATTGTCTCTCGTTTATTATCGTTATTTGACATTGTTGGCTTACTTACGTTGGTATTTTGCAATTTCTTTTTACGAAACAGACATTCACAAAAGAAGCAATTTAAAATGTTTATTAAATCATTAGATTCAACATTTAAAAGCATTTAAGCCGTCCGTCGTTGGTACATGTTACGACAAATAAATAACAATAATTATAGACAATCAGAGACAAATCGTTGGAGCAGCTTATACAATATACTTCCTAAAACGATTCAATTGAATTTCATCTTTAAGAACCACGAGTGGCAATATCAGATTGTAGTCCCAGCAAAATATTCTAGGAGACAATATGTTTCATTGTTGCGAAAAGCAATTTTTCTACCATCCGCCTATTGAATGAGAGCTATCAATACAAGTAGGATGCTGTCTCACGACTGCCACAATTCAATAACGACTCTGACAATAAGAATGCAGCTGCAGCATTCCGGTCCAAGCTTACAGCCGACATTATTGGACTATGGTCCATGCTGTTTCTGTTATCAGCCACAAGCTGAAATCGAAATGTTAGAAAGAGTTTTTGGAAAGGGATAAGTTAGTATTTATTTTTATTGGAGATAGGTTTACTCTTGACTCTAGTCTAGGTCAGAGATGACAGAGACAATGTCTACGATGGAGTGAGTTAACACAGAAGTATCAGTATCATCATACTTTCGAAATACTCGGTCCACTGCTGGATATCTTAGGGTCTGCCAATATTCAATCACCAAAACAAGAATATCATTCTAGTTAAAACCAATACGTCACGAATCTAATCGTTCTTAAAAATCATCAAATACATAATTATAGTGTTCAGGTAACAGTTACAACCCTAACACCCTATCTTCCTTACACTCCAAAGCAACCCAAAGGCCCGGTGTCTTCTAAGGACCCCGGCACCGATAGATAAGCAGGCACGGAAACGGATATCGAATTATTTGCTCATGTCAACGATGAAGGATGACATGGGCACGGGCATATCCATCCATTTTGATTATAAAATTTGTGTTTACTTACGATTGGCGTTCCTGCCATCAGATGTTTTTCTAAAGAAGCAAAAACTATTTACGACTGTGATAAATTCTCTCTCTCGTGTCCAAAAACTTTTTATGTTGCCAAGATCACGTTTTCGTAGATGTTATTTCAAAGAGGTACACAGGTATGTCTATTCTTTTCTTTCTGCAATTTTATTACCCCATAAACTTTATCAATAATAGCTTTGAGATCTTCTTTAGAACCAATAGGGTTTTGTTATAAATCAAATTTTACTACTACTTTTATGATAATAACGTTGCAACTAATAACTTCTGTCCACTTTATAGCTGTAATTTATGGTTGCTAAAAATAAGTTGGCTTTAGTATCGTCAGATAGTAAAGATGTGATAAGTTTTCATCAAAAATGATATAACATGATTATTATAGAGAAATGTGACTCTAACCTACCCCGGGCTAAGAACATCATTCTCATAAGACATTCCATTTCACTGATATGAAAATACCCAATAGATACCACGAAACCAAAATATCGTTCTTGGAATTCCAATATCTCTCCCTCATCAATCGTTCCAAACTTGCGCCACCATCTTCATCCAGTCTCAACCATTTCCCGACTCAATAATTTCCTTTGTGGTGTCCTATCGCTCCAGAACTTCATTGATTAAAACCGAATGTAAATGCCACGGTCCATCGCCTGCCACTGCTAGGCCTTTGTACATAGTAAGAAACTTTTTCTTTGTAACCACTGAACAATTAGAAATTGTACAAAGCTCTTCGATGACGGAGTGGGTGCATAGATGGCTGAGATTTTATTAAAGTGGTTGGAAAGAAGGTTTTAAAGTGTGGTAATTATTTTCACGAATAAAGAGCCAGAAGCAAAGATTCATCTTTTTCTGAATGAACATGTAATTTACTTTCATCGTTACCTCATCTCTTTTCCTATCCTAGGGTAATTTGTGTAGTATCTTATCTACAACTATATCGATGAGTTGAGGTTGAACGATTAGCACAACCATTGCATTTCACATTAGCGAGGCTGTTATCGTCATGTTTGTTGATTTAGTTGTGCTTATGTAGTTTCAAATATTAAAATCGTCAATCGTCAGTTTCAAATATTAAAATCATTAAAATCGTCGCGACGTGTTGATGTCGATCCCACCCCAAACATGGCTTAAGCAAATAAACAAATCAAGTGATCCAATTACAACAATATATCCAGCATAAAAGTAAAGTCATGAAAATAAAGCTGTACTAGCGACGATATCCTACAGTTGAAAGTTATAAGTGTTCGCACTCAGCTTGAATAAGAATTAGTTTTCTTCTTATTCCTCCTCCAAGTTTTATGAAGGCTCTTGGGAATAGTTTTTTATTAAAACGGACAAGTACACATGAGCGTATTTTAAAATAAAAATGGCTGATGTGGGAACAAGAGAAAAGAAGGAATGTAGTTGATGTTTGTTCCAAGGTTCCTCGGGTAAACGAGGATATGGGGACGACGCGACGTGAAGGATAGTAGGCGTAATGGAGGACTGAAATGAAATATTTTGCTTCTGATTTGTGTGTAGTGGCAATTCTGAAGAAATTTTATCTGATAATAATGGGTTACTGAGTAATGGGATTCTCGATTAATGAATGTATGATAAAGCATCACAAAATGCAGTTATTCTACGATACTAAGACCCTTACGTCTCCACAACTGCAAAAGAACCGCTACGCCATTCACAAATGCAATCATTTATACCGTTCAATACCAAGCAAACCCGAGCAGACTTTACATTTATCATTTCACACCCAGCGATTGTTCAGTCAATAGAGGGTGTTTAAAATTTTAACTGTATGAATGGAAGCCTTCATTATTCACTATTTCGCGTGTTCCCCTTGACAGAAACTGAAGTAACGCAATTTCTGTGCGACATGTTAGCTTTTTTGTACGGACTACGTTAGTAACCCCCTGTTGTGAGGACCCCTGTATTTCTTGATAACTTCATTGGGAATGCGCACGGCGAGCCCGGGACGTTGTTCAACAAGAAAGGAACATGATTTGCAGTTTTTGTTTTGTTAGCTGTTTGTTCTCTGAGATGTTCTAGTTTTTAATTGAATCTTCCTTTGTTTTGTGTTATGGCTTTGGTCTTTGCCAACTAGTATGGCACCTGTGGTTTATACTCTTAAGAATGTGTTTTTATAGATAAAAGTTAAGTTATGTCTATCAGCCTGTTTGCTTGTTGCGTTCAACATCCTGTGTTCAGATTGTTGGAATAATACATGTAAACAGGTTCTCAGTATTCTATACCATTAATAAATAATCCTTGTTTAAGTTGTAAATTCTTTAACATATGAATGTCACTTAAAACTTTACAAATTTCGATATGAATCCGTTAGTGGTTTGATTGGAATCCGGAAACTCCAGCGTCGTGACTGCAACATTTTGAACTATAAAAGATTTCTTCAAGACTTTTAGAAACGTGATATAACGGTACTAATATTCGCAAAGTCTTGTTACAAACCGCTACATTTGGTATTTGACTTATTTGCTCTTATATTGCATGAACCGTGCTATGCACAGATGCAGGTCGGATGCAGTTTGCTCCCCGGGGTCTAATTTTCGTAACCCTGCCCTGTGGGGACTTGACACGTCGCTATATTGTTTCCATGTTAAAGAGTTACTGGGTGGTATGTTTGGCTATTATTTTAGTGTGACAATTTTCTCTATCTGCTTAATTTTTACAAGGTTGGTTAAATTAATAATTTACTGAATAATGGGAGCTTTCCCGCTAGAATGAATTAGTGCTGCATAAGTGTAATCTTAAAGATCTTATTCAGTAGTTCCAAGTATCCATATTTTGTTTAATTTACTAATCTTGTTCAAGAGCGATTTTATACAGAGATACCTATGTTACTTCTGAGAAAAGACTCGTTTATTAAAAGCTTTACAGAATTAGGTAATTATTTTACCTAAAGTTTCTATTAGAACACGAATCTTTATCTTGGTTTACCATTGGATTAAGCTAGGTCAAACTGTAAGTCCAATAAAATTGTTTCTGGTCAGATCTGACTGTCTATAATGAAAAAAAGACTAAGCCAAGTGGTCTGATTCTTAATACGGCAGCTTTTTTAAAGACGCAATCGAAGATGGTAATTTTGCCAACTGCTCTATATCCATAATGGTTTATAATACCCTAAAAAAGGGAAGACATCCGTTAATCTACGCTACGACTAGATGGTTGTCAGTGAATTGGACGATATCCCCCGAGGCGAGTAGACCCCTGAACATATTTCAAGAGCAGGATTAAAACATCTATAGAGTGCGAGTGCGAAGCGTTTGCTCCCGACAGATCGCCTTAAATTTAAGAGCTTTTATGACCCGAAGTGAGCCGGGAAATCTTTTTAATCCCACATACGAACCATTTAGCAGGTCCGTGTTACTTACAGATGTTTTTAATTTTATAATTTATTAGGTTTTTAAGGCTACGAATTTGTTCATAGCGCGGGATAAGTAACTGATGATGAATGGATTTTGTAATCGTCATAAAGTTGTATGTTAATTTGGTCATTGTGATCATAATGTTGTGATAATGATATCTAGTAGGTAGGTATGTAATATAATGTGACCTTTTAAGTATTTAAACCTATACATATATGTAAAACGTAATAATAGGTACTTCCTAAGCCCTAACAGGGTCATGTAAGTACTTACTTTAAAGTTTTTAACCTTACCTGTTATTGAGTGTACATTATATGCAAATAAATAAAAATACGTTACAAAATCTTTTTTTTTAATTATCTACAGGGTATTCTGTCTTATACTAATAATAAGTTTATTGATCCAAAAATATATACACAGACACAGGTTGTATAGTAGTATATGCTAAGACTTAATCAATTATCAATGGACACAATGGGAGAAAGAAATAATTGTCTATATTACCAAAAACTTTAAATTCTGTCTCCTAAACTAGGGGTGGCCTGTATCTTAGGAGACAGTGATTCAACCGAGCTGTACTGTAAGTTAAATTAATGATGGACAAGTGTCGATGCTAATCTACTATAAAAAAATATAGATGTGAGTTAGTTCAGTAAGTAATTTTAGATTTATTTGAGCATGGATGGATGGATCGATGGATGCAGGAATGGAGAAAGAGTGGGGATGTGAATGGGAGAGACGTGTGTGTGTTCATGTTTGTGAGTGTAATGTTAGTTGTGTTGTATGTCTATTGACTTTCAAAAATTTTCATTCTGTTCCAAGCACTTTTCCACTGTAATTTGTAATTGCAATGTGTAACTGTTTCTTTGAGGTCCTGGGTTCGATTTCCAGATCGGGCGAAGTGTTATTGGGTTTTTCTATATAGAATTTCTCATTAGCAGCCCGGTGTCTGGATTTGTGCCCGGTTGATGGCAATAGGCTCGCCCCTTATTACTTAAATATGACTGGCGAAATGTGGGTGTGTTATAGGTACACCTCTGCCCAACCTTTCTGAGATTACAGGCATGATGTATGTATGTAAAAAATTGTGTACCAACCACAGACGATACCTTTAAAATATTTATAAATTCATATTAATACCAAATTAATTATAATACAGGTAATTTTAATTTTAGACACCTATTCAAATAGCTGGAGCTGTTGACGAAAAGATAAGTAGATACTATAATCTTGGTATGGAATTAGTGCGGCAAAGCCAAGTGGCATTAACAGTGTAATAACAATAAATCTCAGCTGATCCGTAGTAAAAAGTTATATCTATTCCGAATATCAAACGAATTCACGTTTCGTAGAAGTACTAAATATTTTACATTCTGTTCTTTTAAAAGTTCATCAGAACTCGGAACTGTAGCAACTTTTGTACGCATTTTTGGTGCTATTTAACCTAAGTGGAGATTTATTCTTCTAAACATTTGAGAACAGTGAAAACTAGCAAAATATTTAACTGACTATTGAATGATATTTTTATAAAATTAATGAACATGAACACAATAATAATACTAACTTTTTATTAAATGATTGAGCCTCTTTTAACTTTCAGGCCTTTCTCACAGGTCGCAGTAACTAAGCTAAACATTAATTTTAGGACCCCAAAATAGGAAGTATTTGAGGTTCACAAAAAGATGCGCAATCATTATATTTATTTATTATTTACTTATTTATTTACTTAGGGACAACAAACAATTATTAATAAGTAAATATAGGTTAGAAGTTAATAAAAGTAACAAACACACTACTCACAACGTTATCCACACATATTAATACAATAAATCTTTAGCAGCGCAAAATGGTAATTGATGGTTACATTAAATACATGCTTCAACTTAGAAGGCAGCTCGTTCTTTATGGTCCCTTCTAGAAATGCTATGTCAAGTGTCTATGTTGTCACCCGTGAAAACGACGGCAGAGTTCTTCAAAAAACTACTCCTACTGATGATGATTTGCCGTTTCAAACGGACCTACTCATATTCGCACAAACAAAAGCCTACTCGCAAACCGAAATCAAATTATTCCACATACCTAAACCTACATCGGCCTATAAGAAACATCTGAAGCTATGTGCAGGGTTTTAATAAGTCGATCCTATGAAGAAGAGCCGGCAAGAAACTCCACGGACACTCTTTTACAAATAATTAGCTATTACAATATTTCTAAATTCCGATTATAACAAGTATGGAAGAACAGTGTAGGCCTGTCAACAAGTACCAGTAACCATCATAGCTCCACTATCAACCTAATAACCCCTTTAGTAGCTAACATTTTACAATAACACATTATTCTACTTAACTAATTTGGCGTCCCCAGCGCCCGCTCACGTGTTAATTAAACATAAGCTGTATCCAGCAGTAATTAATAACTCATGATAAAGCAGGATACTGTTTTAAGTAAAAACGTAGCGTTTCGCTGGACGTACCGTGTGTGAAATAACCCTTCGGAGACTAGGGTTGGCAGTACTCGGTGTTTTATTCTTTACATACTTCTTTGACATAATCTTCTCATTATTTGACATTATATACCTACAACCATACATACAACCACACAACAATACAACCTTACAAGCATTTGTGAACAGGGTATTTTTTCAGATTTGTAACAGTTGAAATGGCAATCATGTCATTTGGTTTAAATAGGTTTTTTATTTTATTATTTTATTTTTCATTTATTAGATTCTTTTATATTTTGTGAAAGTGAGAACGTTGTAGACCTTGTAGACTGTAGATTTTAGACCATTGTCTATTTGTTAAGCATATGGTACTTAATGACAGGCCTATACTGTCATCCCATACCTATTAACACTGTAATTTGAAAACGAAGTGAAAAGTGGAGTTTCTTGTCGGCTCTTCTCCATAGGAAAGGACCAATTGTAATCCTGCTAGCATCTGACGTTTCATAAGTGCCCATGTAAGTTTATATGGAATAAAAAATAAAAATTTGATTTTGAGTTTATTAAACAATCTTATATTAAAAGCAAAGAGTTTAAATATCGGGAATCGAAATTCTTTAAATATAAAATATGTAACACAACTATAAATATTATCACTCGATACTAAATTGAGTGCATAGTCCGGTTAAGTAGTCACGACCTCTCAAGGTCAACTACGAGATACCATTCCCAAAAAAAAAAAAAAAATATATTGAGTGACTTATCATCTAACTATACTAATAAATACAAAAACAGTAGGACAATAAGGCGTCGAAGTACTCGCTCCGCTGACATCCGGAAACGGGCCCAGGAGACTGGCAGCATTGCCACGTTGAATGGCAATGCTAATTCTTTGACCAAAGAACGAGCCAGCCGTATGGTCACGTAAAGTGTCGACTTGAAAAATGATCTTTAAAAGGTTGCATGTTCAAGTCAATGTAGACTGGCTTCCAAACATTTGTGGTAGGTATAATAGGTACCTCCCGAAACACATTTTCTTACTAATTTGAAATCTATTGTGAAAACATCGAATTCTGCTTACGTATAATTTATATTTTATCACAAACTCGCAAATAAATTGAGTGGCAATTCCTATGAAATTCCTGAAATTATTTTCTACCTAGATAAATATTGTTAGTTAATTCATTTTAAATCCTGATATCAATCTCCGACGAAAGGCATAAAATGCAAGTCAAAATTATTTTATACCTGTATTCTAAATCGTTTCCTCATAAAATTCCTGCACTTCAATCAACGTCCAACACATAATTTGAAATCCACTGTTGTCAGAAAAAGTCAAGACCCTACTTAGAACTCGAGGGTATACCAAAACAGTAAAGGTCACTATGCTTGTTCGTTATGCTTGACAGATGACAGACAGTTTTATTCTGATAGCATGTGAAGACTTTTAGTTTTTTCTTGTGGCAACCCTAACTACAACATAATAAAGACACCCTAAGTAATTGCTGTGGAGAGCGTATAATTGCAGTTAAGTATTTATTGACACGTCATAACACTATTTCATTTTTAAATTGAGTTTAATAGTCTAGTGTGGGAGCCATTTTTTGATATTTATCTGATGTGACATTAATTGTTGATAGGAATAAAAGTGGGGTAGATATTATTCTGTGAATATACTTAATAGGTAATAGACAACGTAAAGAACGATTGCCTAATTACCTATGCATACACATACCAAAACTCACGCCTTCTTCCCATGGGGGTAGGCAGAAACCACAGAACGCCACCTGCTACGATCCTTACATACTCTTTTTGCCTCGTTTACGTTAATTAATATTGACTTATTGTAAATAAAAAACTGAAAATTAATTGTACTTAGTTAAGAATTACAATTGAATATTATTGTAAACAAGGCAAAAACCACAACATAAATATATGTTGGTGTGGAATGTTCAGAATTTAGATAAAAATTAATATTCTTATTCTGAACACTAGTTATTTTCTATCATCTGATATAATGAGAATGACCAAGGTGTATAAAATAACAGAATACTTACCTATCTAATATTAATTGTGACGATTTTCTTGTTATGGTGGAGCCATAAATTATACCAAATACCTAAGTTGGTTAAATACCAACCTAAGTTACTACATTGCTTCATTATTATTGCTACGCTTACATAATCAGCCTTTTTATGTTCCCACTTCTGGGATACAGGCCACCTCTCTGTGAGAGGGAGTGGGCCGTAATCCACCACGCGGGCCCAGTGCGGGTTGTTAGATGTCACATGTCTTCGATTTTTTGGTTCTAAGACATGCCGCCGGTTTCCTCACGATGTTTTCCTTCACCGTTTTGAGAGCAGTGGTAATGAAAATAATTTACACAAAGTAAAGCGCCTGTCTGGGTTCGAACCTACGACCTACAACTCGTAAGTCGCGGCCGTTACCACTGGGCCACCACTGCTCTCATTGCTACATTACATTAATTGTTTTTTTGTTATTGGTTTTCCAATGCAAGATATTTTGCAGATAAATTATCAGGGGCCTGAGGCCCTTCCAACCAGAAGCTACGATATTCTTTGGGTGCCTTATATATTTGTGTCTAATTAACATTTGCTAATTGGATTTGTTTTGTGTGGATTGGATTTGTGCCCGGTTAAAAAATAGGTCCACCTCTGCCTAACCCTTCTGGGATTACAGGGCACAGGCGTGATGTTATGATGTTATAAACAAACTACACATTTATCATTACTCGTGTCAACGTTACTCAGTAAATAAAAGAAATAATTTAATTTACAGAATCCACAACTGTTGATTACATTAGTATGTATTGGTATACATTAATATCTTTTTATGACCATTGGCTAAGTCATTGGCGTGGTTATAACGATCTCTTTGAATAAGTAATTAAATTAACCTTTTTAGCATTACTTTAGACATCTATTACTACTACTATCTTATCGTTATCTAGGATGAAGTTTTTTTTTTTTATAACTCAGCTGGCTCTAGAAAACCACTAGTTCTTGAGAAAACTTTTTACCTACTTTGGACCACTGTCCATATTTAGTTTTTAACATGAGAACACGAAACATACAAACACACAAGGTATTTTTATGTTTCAAGCATTTATTTATTTAGTGTCAAATAATGAACGTATTTTTTCAAAGGAAAAAAACGTCCTGCTAAAAGCTAACATGGGAAATACCAACGCCAGGGAATATTTACCAAAAAAGAACTCGATTTTAATCATATTTACAGTAATATTAAACCATACAAAATCACGATGAAAATAACCACTAAAACCTATACAATACCTAAGTCTACAGTTGCAGCGTGCGTGACCATAGAGAATGTAATTAGGAACGGTAAACGGTTATTAAAGCTCCAATGTGCGATGGATGACCGAACGGCTACTGACGTTGTAAATTATCGTTAATCATGTTATCTGTCCGTCAATCAAATAGTTTTATAGCTACGAAGAATATTTATGTTTTAGATGTGATATCTTTTCAATAATGAGGGAATTTGCTTTTATGTAGCGTACATAGGGGTACTTAGGAAGTTTAAGATAAAAAAGTACCTAACATATGTTCTTACCCAGGCCATGGTCCATCTGTGTGCCAAATTTCATCCTTAACCGTATAGCCGTTTTGGCGTGAAAGCGTAACAAACAAACAAGCTTACTTTCGCATCTATAATACTATATAAAATTATTATTTATAAAATTAGGATTTGTATATTTGAATTAATGGTGATTTAAAACTTGTTTCATCCCTTTTTGGATCGGCTGAAGCTTAATAAAATCAAGTTCAAAGTTAACACTAAGAACAGAAAACGTGATTAGATAAAGTCCTGAATATCCACCGTACCCAAGAGAATTTATTATGATAAAAAAAATACCACATCCAAAACGAACTCTTCGCGAAACAGCGATCAACTTATCATCTATCACTCATTCTCTATTTTTTCATATTGTCATCTCTTTCTCACACTTTTATATACATATACCAATTAGAGTGAGGCAACTATACAAATAATTCAAACTATAGAACAATCAAGATGGCGTCTCCCACGACAATTACAACGGTGTCAAAACGGAAGCGGAACCCGATAGGGAACGGGAAATGGACGGAACCCTGGATTTATGTGTTTGTTGCAATGGCCACGTCAGTTCAGGGGTAAACAACTTTATTTATTGTAGTTATTTTATTGAGCTTTGAAATTGCTGGGGCATATTGGTGTTTCCCGTGTGTTTGATGCAGCTTGTGTCAATCCTAAAACTTTTCATAGAATTTTTTGTTGTATTTTTTTAAAGTACTTACCTATTTATGAACAACAATGTTTATTATCTTTTCTAACAACATTTCTGAATTAGTTGAGCTATAAATGTAATACATTTCTCTATATAGATATTCAAAAACATTTTAGGAATATCATACTTTCTTAACTTAATTCTATCTCTGAAAGAAAATAAGCAACAAAATCTTTTATCCCACAAACCCACATTCAAATGCGGCAAAGATTTACGGGAAAAGTGAATTGACCTCTCTCAGCAGAAGTGGGATAATCTGCGAAATATGAGGGTCAGGTCTATCAGCCCGCGGGCCTGTCCCGACAAATAGCTGGATTATGCTAAAATACAGCGCTGCAGCAGTGATACGGTAATAGAATCCTTAAAGTAGGTTACACTTACAAGTAAGGATATGTAGAATGGGGCTATTTGTTCAGGATAATAGATATTGGAAATATATTTTATCGGAAACGATAATCGAATTACATAGGGAATCCTCATTTAAATATTATGTTCAGTGACTGACTCGTTGGTCTAGTGGTCGCCAGAGCTACTGCTAAGAATGAGGTCCTGGCTTCGATACTCAGGTCGGGCAAAGTGTTATTGGGTTTTTTCTATTTAGAATTTCTCAGAAGCAGCCTGGAGTCTGGATTTGTGCCCGGTTGATGGCAATAGGCTCGCCCCCTATTACATAGGACTTAAGCATAACAGGCGAAATGTGGGTGTACTATAGGTACACCTCTGCCTGAACCCTTTTGGGATTACAGGCACAGGAATCTCCATAGCTCAAAGATACATTTGTGGTCTTCTTTTATAATTCAACAATTAGGTTCCTACTCAGCCTTTTTCAGACAAACAAAATAAAAATAAAATCTACAGGAGCACTGATGAACAAATGAAAACTAACAACGTTGGCAGATGCAAAACAAAGATTCTGCTAAAATGTGCTGAAACGAATTAATCAGCGGATTCAGAAAAATCTCCAATTTGCCAATTGGAGATTTTTCTTCCAACAGTTTCGCACATTTGAACAACAAGGCAGACCCAACATCACCAAAACGAATGAACACACTTACACCACACATGAACATTTCACACAGTTCACTCTGATCGATTAGATGATATTCGTTCCTCGTTAGGCCCATTCCGTGGAACATAACGATCTCGAAGATAGAAATAGTGTACAAACACATACCAACATATTGGTAGCAGAGAAAACACGTGCTATTTCTCTCCCTGGATACTTACGACATGGCGACGAGATAAGTACCTGATAATATCACCTTATTCTCAGTCTGGAGGTAGTAAAATGCCCATTTTACTACTCCGCTTTGGGAGTGGCAAACTAGTTGTTTGAAGGCGAAGTGTAGGTGGCGAATTAATGTACTTCCTATATTATGTTACTCTATCGATACTTGAATCTTTTACTCTCGGTACTGTTTTACTGAACACAAATGAATTGCTTCTACATTAGCGTCTAACGGTTGTTTTCGTCCTTTAAATTAGATGTTATCGTTTGTTCTAAGATTTAGCTTTTCATCAGAGATAAGCTGTCGCGTTTGAATTCGCAAAATCACGAATAATAATGGACATACGCAGAGAACAACGGTGTTGTCATGTTAATGCCATAAATCACCCAAAAATGAATTAGTGACAGAGTGAAGAAAAACAAAACACAAAACAAACTGTCTTTTGGAAGACCGTTTAAAAATAAACACACGACGATACATAAACCAAATGCTCGCACTCGACACTTCTGAAAAACAAATAAACAAAGAATAGCAATAATTTACTCAGTGTTCTGACATACTGATAAGGAGTCCCTTTAGAGCACAGTTTAATGTTTATTGTAAGGAAAGTCCACAAGTTACAACTGAAACAATAATCAAGTTTGTTCTGCAGCAGCTAAGAATAACAGAGTTAAGATTTATTTTGTACAAGTTTATTTATAATGCAAGAAACTTGGAGCCATTTGAACGAATAAAAGTAAATTCAAAAACTAAAATCACGCTCTAAAAAGTACGAAACAAGATAATATTTCAGACAGAAATCAAGACATCGGTTACAAAAATGGTCAGGGTAAAGCTGTGGTCATGTGACGTCATATACCCTATTACTAGCTGACAATCAAGACGCTTCAAATACCTCATTTGTCGAATTATGATATGTAGTTTACAAGTTATGAGGGAGCAGATGAACATACCGGACAAAATTATAAACCTCCTTGTACTAGGCCGCGTTCGGATAAAAAATAGAGCATGTAACTCGTAAAGCAAAGAAAAAGGTCTAAAATCAAAGTAGTATATTAAGATTAATAAGTGTGCGCTAAAGAAAGTGATAATCTCATATTCAAACAAAAACGTATCTATATAGGTACTGTACTATCAAGCATTCAGGCAGGAAATAAAAAAGATCCAATCATCATTATTCACATTTTTCTATTTCCGCTCTTAATACAAATCAGGAAACGATGCGTCTGACTCGACTTTTATTATTTCAATACATAAAGTATCCTCTGCTATCCAAACAGGATATAACGTTTTTAATACCCATTTGTATTGCATTTTTATGAAGTAAACTGCCAAATCGCATTCACATTCCACACCGGGTTTACACATGTCATAAATCTCCAAGATTCGCGAGTCATAAACCGAAAAGTGAAATAAATTTTAACGACTCTAAAAGTTATGGTTACTACGCTCTTCTCCTATTCTGAACAACGAAAACTCCATAAAGTCGTTCAGAAATGTCCCATAAACTTCGTTTGGCCGATTTTAGGAACAGATAGGGAGGCACCATTGACTCAGTGACCTAATTCCGGTAGGGAATGGCGGAAACAATGTTTGGATGAGTAGAAATCAAATTAGGTATGTCGTGTTTCTGTGCAATCTAATCTATAGCACTCAGAGCTTTTAAATTAATTAGAAAATACATAGGTACACACAGTATGGACGTGGGTTAGCAAGACATATAGACAGGATTTTAACAATGGGGGATGTTTGTCTATGTAGAAGAGTGTGTGTTGTCTCAGCAATATCATCGGTCACTCGAAATTATTACAAGTTTACTATAAGATTTGAAGTCTTTCCAAATGTGAACCAATAACTTAAAACAACCCATAACAATTGCCGGAGATCTTAACGGAACTAGAGGACCTAAACGCAAGGTTTATAATGCCTAAAAGTATTTGATCCACAGCACTAAACAAAATCAGAAAATATATGATATTCTTCAGGTTATATGCTAGTTAGATAGTATGTTGAAAACATAATACAACTTATTTGATACGATAGAAAAAAATACGAAGATACCAATAAAAAATATTTAAACTATTAAAAACCATATTAATATACATGCAATCATTCAGATTTTTGTCAGATTATTCTACAAGCAACATTTTAACGTAATAATGTTTTGTTTTTTTTTAGTCCAATCAGCAGATATTTCGGAAATAGATAATTCCTTATTTTTTTGTTGTGTCATCACGCTTCTCTTTAGTTGTCTAGTCTGACAGTGACCGCGCTCTAGCTCTTTTCAGCCTCTTAAAAATAAAAATAAACTCTTACCAAAATTGATCAAAAGTCAATCCGTTTCAACATATTTCCTAACGTTTTGATGTCCCTTCACCTACCTACCGCACATAATAACAGCCAAATAAATATCCCAATAGACATAAAGCTTCCTCTATCGCGTGTAGTAAGAAATCGAGGAAACAACAACAAATGGAAATAGTATCGGAAACAGTAACGTTGCCGCAGACGTATTTAGTGGTCGCGGCCGGCGCGTGCGCTTGCTGACAGACAGATCGACTGACGACAACGCACGGGCTGTGAGCGCTAAATAAGATGATGCAGAAGACACGTTTCTTGTGACTAGATAAGAATGTACTTACTCGAAAAAAATAACACATTCAATAAATTTATATTCTGCTGTGCGCAGCTTATCTCTCCCAAACTACAACATAACACAACACTTCAACTTAGAAGTAGTAAATTTTAAAAAAGCAGACACCAACCGTCTATAAACTAAGTAGCCAACAAGGCATTTTACTGGCCATGTAAATGCCAATTAGTAAGCGAATCCTTCTATCAATGTGTTTTAGTGACAAAGTTTCTAAACGTAGATATTCTCTTTTCTTCACACCTTCTGCCACATAAACAGTTCCACGAGCAATTCTACAGGAAAATACAAATAGCAAATGCCTACCATTCAAAATAACCTTTGCGAATTCCCTCAAAGGGCATGAAAAGTTATCGCTTATTTCATCGCTCTCATAATACTTAGAATGGTGGTGGCTTCAAAAACATTATAATGTTATGTCCTGGTTTGTTTTGGTATTCGGTCTACCTAACTATTTTTTGTCATATTCTCGCGTGTGTGTCCGCGCTTACCTTCTGCATGTTTCCTATTCTGTTCTAAGAAGGTAAGCTAGTGCCAAAGCTGTGACAATTAGTATCTCATACGGCGTAATAAACACTTTACTTAAATGCCAAATGATGCTGAAGCTACTTTGTTGTTTTTTACTACTGTAAACTTCCTGCTGTAGTCTGTAGAATGGAAAGAATAGTTTATGGAAACTGATGGAGGTTGTATACCTACATGACCAGTGGCGGATTATCCTTAAGGCAAACTAGGCATGTGCCTAGGGGCGCGAGGGTACAAAGGGGCGCGCGGGCGGAATTGTAAAATAAAGAAAAAATATACAATATAGCACAAAATTAATTGCGCCAGTGAGTAAGCCACCTACTTAGACAATAAAAAATATTATTTTTGCTTACAACCACAATTTGCTTTAATTTATAACAAAAGATAAATTTAACGAATGGGACTGACTAAAACTTACGTGAGCGTGTTCCTGAGGACCTTCCGTTCTAGTGTATGTGAAGCTATAGGCATAAGGTTGAACTTAGAACGACTAGAAACTGCTTTTATGATCGTGTTTTGTGGTTTCATTTTGGTTCACATGAACAATACCAACAAAAAAATACAGTCTATTGATATTGACATTTGTACAGTATACGAATGTATGGGAGTCTAATTGAAATAATTTATGCAGAAAGAAAAAAATAATAACTATGAGCAAAAAGCCTTGGAACTCTCACTAGCCTAAGAATATGAAAAGGATAAAAACAGGATTCGGAAGAGAAAGCTCGCAGCAGATGAATCTTCCGAAGATATTATTACTTTTTCACTATCTGGTCGGGAAACATTGAGAGTGATAGTATATTTGGCAATTATAGATATACTCTTAAGATAAAAAATAAGAAGATACCACTTCAAAAGACACGAGAATCATATAGTAGTTTTAAAGTAAATTTTTGTTTTTAAACAACTTGACCAATTTGAGCACTCAAGAAGTTCAAAATAGAGCAAGTACGTTAGTAACAATGTATTCCGGTGATTTAATAAAAGTGTTTTGTGGATGAATGTGTCAGCCTTTTTTTTGGGTGGGAAATCATCAAATGACTTCTCCCGCTATGGGTGGAGCGGGAGGGCGTGTCAGACTTTTACTGACTAAAACCCATCCGTGTTCCTTCAATTGCTTGTGCCAGGGCCACGGTTACTCTATCGAATTACCCGCGACCCTGAGGCGTCGGCCCTATCGGACCCCGTCACTTCGTGCTGACATCTCTTTGAGGCGCGCGTGGAACACGACGCGCCGTCGACCCGGGCCTGGTCCCTACCGAACGGCGAGCTACCCATTGCTCGCCGTCCGCAAGCCCGCGCCTACGGTGGCCGGGAATCTGCAGGCGACTCCCGACGCCCAGGGCGTCTCCTGCGGCGAATAGGGGCGTGAGGGCGCAAGGCTCTCTCCCTCACGCACTCCGCCTCCTCCTTCGCAAGCATTACTGCTTCGTAGAAGGAGGTGACGGTTTTCCATTCCCTCTCGCTCCGTACCATGGCCTGGACCAGGGCCGGACGCGAGAGATCGCCGCCGTCGATCGCCTCCGCGAGGACACTGCGGTGCTCCACCCAAGCTGGGCAGACCTCCACCGTATGCTCCACCGTGTCCTCCGGGCGATCCACACAATGGTGACACCCGGGCGTTTCCTCCCGCCTTATGCGAAACAGGAACCTCCCGAAACAACCGTGTCCGGTGAGGACCTGTGTCAGGCGGAAGGTGAGGACGCCGTGGCGCCTCTCCAACCACTCCTCAAAGAGGGGACTTACCGCCGCTATTGTGGCGTACCCAATGAATGTGTCCGCCTGCGTTCTTATTTTACAACGGTAACTCGAGACGGAAAACTGCCCCGAACAACCAAGGCAATTTTAAAGGTTCAAAGAAATGAAGAACTTGAAACAATGTATCCAAACGTTGACATAAGTCAGAAATTGCAGTGGTGAGCGGAGCTTTTCCTGTCTAAAGAGAGTGAAAAATTATCTTCGCTCAACTATGACAGATATCAGATTAAATTCGTTAGCAATCATAGAATTAAACTAATGCAATAAGTTTGATTCTATGATTAGTAACGAATTCTCTAAACTATAATCTTTAATTCATCGTCCTAGTTTAATAATCTTTAAACTATGACGATGTTATCTATTGACAATTTCGCAAGACAAAAATGTAGGTGCCGATTTTTTTTTTAGTTTGTCATTTAAGCAAATAATTCGTAACTTGTTTTTTTCCAAGTATTATTAAATTCTTAAAATTTATAAAAGCGCCAGACAATTCACGACGATGTTCGTTTCTCAAATTTGCCCGACCGAGAAAGAAATCCGGGACCTCCGGCGCTTACGGCACACACGTAGGCAACTATCTATACTATCGATGTCGAATTAAGTAACTAGAATATTTTAAAGTTACTTAATTAGATAAATGAAATATTAGATACACTGATTTAATTCTTTTTTTATCCCGTGTTCTGTTGTTCTGTTTTTGTGTCCGTAGATATTATTTTATTTCCTTGGCCCCCATCTCACCGCGTTTTCCTAAGGGGCGGTACATTAGATAAAATATTTATTCCTCGGATTTTTATAAATTGCACCTACCATTTCTTGTCTCTGCATCACCCAAAGGTTGACTTGACTGGTAGAAAATGCCTATGGCATTAAGTCCGCCGCTGTACAATAATGTGCGTGAAGTATAAATAAATAAATGCATCGGTTTCGGTCAAACTATAGTACGAGTGAGTTATTTTTAATATAGGCCGATGAGATGCTTGCCTACGGCGCTCTCAACGTTTAATCCGCCTCTGTACATGACAGTGTTCTAAGATTCGAGTAAAACTGTTTGGAACCTGTCAATTAAAAACTGTTCCGTCAAGGAGAAAAATCATTGTGTATTATATTAACACACACTGTAGAATGCTTCACTAGAAACATTCTATAGTGCCTTGGGTATGGATGAAAGAGTTTTCAAATGTTTAAGATATTCAATTCAAAAAATGTCCTGATACGGAATAAAAACCTAAACCGAAAAGCATGATATTTCCCAACATTGCCTAACACTACTACTGTTCCAATTTGGTATAATATCTTGAGCACATCAGAGACCCAAATCTCTAACTGCATACATCTTAGTGAATTAATCATTTTGCAACTTCTGGAATCTCAAGTTACACAAATTGAGCATCGCGAAGCCAATAATACAAATAGCCTTGATTGCACAGTTCGAGCATATCATGCTCATTGCTCTCAAGTGACATGCTGATGGAAACGTTGCGACTTGCGTCGGGTCATTGAGCTAACAACAGTAGTGTGGTTCAACTAAACGATGCTGATTCATGCGTCTTGTTGGAGGATGAGTGTCCTCTGTTAACATGAGAGGTCGAATCAGAACTCGATATATCCTTACTGATTTTTAAATCTAATAATTTGTGAAGATAAATGACTGAGTGGACTTGGCACACATATTAACCATGATGTGGACTAACAAAGGATAATTTTCAACTGAGTATTTTATTATAATTACCATTGCTTTCATTATTGTAGTTTAATTCATATTATAATTTGCTTGACGTAACTCAAAACCAACTAGATAAACTTGAGCGGCTTCAAAATGTTTGTATAAGGTTCATATTCATATGAAACTCAACTGGTTACTGGTTCGCCGGAACGCTCCTATTCTTACCCTTTTGTATAATGTGCTATTTTCCCCTTCTACCCCTCTCTATCTCAAGAAACGTTTCGAGTATCTTTGCGACTCCCACACAAAATTTTTGAGGTCACACCGCGACTCGACTGCCTCGTTGGTCTAGTGGTCGCAAGAGCTACTGCTGAGCATGACGTCCTGGGTTCGATCCCCAGGTCGGTCAAAGTTTTATTGGGTTTTTCTATCTAGAATTTCTCAGTAGCAGGCCGGAGTCTGGATTTGTGCCCGGTTGATGGTAATAGGCTCGCCCCCAATTACATTACAAAAAACATAACTGGCGAAATGTGGGTGTACTATAGGTACACCTCTGCCTAACCCTTCTGGGATTACAGGCTAATTATGACATTTGTTTTGTTTATGAGTATTGTCAATTAGTGCATATTTATAATTAAGCTTCGGGGACGGCAAAGTGTTGGGTAAAATAGTTGATCGACACATTTATTTGTTATAAGTAATATTTTAAATAAAGATTACCGCTACGATTATTCATAATAACTTCTTCAGCCAAATAGGATGTGCAATACTATGCCAAGGAACTTAGACGCAATTTGTTTTATCTTAATATTGTGAGATGTTCAAAAAAAATGATGAGTAGATTTATTTCACCATAAACATTAAGCTTCGATCATGATTTTCCAAAATAAGTAATTTTAATAAGTGGTTATACAGGGCAGTTTGTTTACATTAAATATTTCACATTTTATTTGGCTTAAACAATATAGGTTACATATTGAGTATAGTTAAGTATTAATTTTCTTTAAGAAAAGAAGATTGAAACTAAAACTCAATTTTTATAATTATATATTCTTATATGACAAACTATTCCGGAAGTTAAACGTTATTGTTTATTAAGTTATTGTTTGCTGGGCTACGGTGATGCAACCTTTTTAGCGTGGAGTACACGGCGAACAGTTTTTAATGACGCATTTAATTAATTCAGCAAAATGTTCGGTTGGCATGAAACCATTTGTTTCAAAATCATTCACCAAGTGAGGGCTTATTTAAATAAGCCTTCCACTTCATAATAAGCACTCGACTAGCAAGGATTCCCTCTTCCTCACATCTCTTAGTAAAAAGAATGTAACTATTAGACATTTCTAAGTAAAATACTAAATACTACAATAATTAAGTTTTTTTTTTCCAAATAACATTATATTTATAACATAATCAGCCTTTTTATGTTCCCACTTCTGGGCCACAGGCCACCTCTCTGTGAGAGGGAGTGGGCCGTAATCCACCACGCGGGCCCAGTACGGGTTGGTAGATGTCACATGTCATCGAAATTTTGGTTCTAAGACATGCCGGTTTCCACACGATGTTTTCCTTCACCGTTTTGAGAGCAGTGGTGATGAGACAATTTACACAAAGTAAAGCGCCTGTCTCGAACCTACGACCTACAATTCGTAAGCCGCGGCCGTAACTACTGGGCCACCACTGCTCCCCTGTAACCACTGGGCCACTACTACTCCCACTAGGCTCCCTATATTATAACTGATATTTATAAAACTACTCATCATTCACTAATTTAAACAGATAACAATTTGAATGTAATAAAATACGAAACAGTTTAAATGATAACACTCACACATAGTCCGGTTTCAATAAATATTTGTGTTTCATTCACATCGTTTACATCCACTTTTAGGCAGTACAATAATATTTACCAATGCTTCAATATTTACTTTTCACTGCATTTTTGAAATTATAACCACAACACCGCTAATTAACAGATTTAAACATTCGTCACTAACCAACAACGTTCAATTAGGTCGTAACGAATTGCATCTACCTCACAGAAATCGAAGCAATTTACTCAGTTTTCTGTGGTTTACCTACAAACTTTTATTATTTATGTAAACAAGATGAACGAGACAAGTATCGAATGATTATCGAACCACTTCAAGTAATTTCATAAAAACAAACAAAAATTGTTCATTTTAGGTATTATTAATAACATATCAAAAACTATAAACGGATAATCTTGAAAATAACATCATGCTTAATCCGCAGGCGCAGGTGCGATTCGAACTCAGGGCTCGCCATAATCGCTCCTACCCAAGCACGGTAACGACTAAGCTACCATGCCATTAGTTATGTTAGTTGAAATGGTGAACTACTATCAATTACAGACAAAGTGAGTGTGTGTGCGTGTCTACAGTATAGAAACAACTTATAGCAGAAGGTCGTAAGTGAAACTGAAGCGTCAATAATAATGCTTTGTGAAATTGTTTATCAACATTAATGATGCATCTATCGGGATAGGCCCTCATCAGCGATATTACACTTGCACTTTGTAAGTAGGCGTGGATTGTCGGGCGAAGAAAATAGAGAAACTAGTTACAGCACAATCACTTTATTTCACTCACAACTTCTTATAAAATAATGACCATGAAATAACCTGAAGGCAGAGGTCCGACATATTTAAATGAAAGTATGAAATATAGCAGTAACCAACTTATTTATTCCAACCGCTTGTTAATTAATTAAATAGATCGCTATAATAGCTCTAGGCGCTACAGCAAGCGCACCGGGCCGAGCCTGCCACAAGAATGATCCCTTCTAGCGGTGGGTAACTCCGGAGGTACTGATCCAAAGGAGCCGGTACCGAACGCGGATACGTAAACCTTATTTATTCCTCACAATCCTTACCGGCACCGCGGTACCAAATGATTCCGGAGCGGGGCGGAGCGCGCGTTCACTATTCACTCTCGTTCACTCGCTCAAGTCACTCGGAAGTACTCGGAACACGTCGTATCGCTCTAACTAACCAACTGTTCAATTCAAAATGTGCCAAATGATCCAGTGAACCAAATGAATAAAATGTTCTGCGAAACCGGGGAACCAAAATGAGCGAGTGAGTGCCGGTGCCAAACGGTGCCAAAGGAATAAATAAGGTGAACCGGTACCGGACCCGGAGTCGGAATAATTGAATCAATTCACTTGCCGGAATAAAGATTACCCACCGCTAATCCCTTCCAACGCTGCGCACTCGCTTACATAAAGTGGCCTGAGTAGTGGGGAGAGTGGGGAGGTGAATGTGCCATTTTGCACAGCGAACTCGGCCCGCTGCACTTGTTGTTTACATAGATCACGCCGACACGGCCATACTGACGTGCGGACGTCCTCGTACGCGTAGTCTCATCAAGCATTATCTAAAATGACAGAACGTTAGTACTAATGTTCGTTCATCCTGACTAGCAATCTGGTCTGGATCATCCCTTCACAGTTTGCCACTTACTCTAGACCGCTCGACATCGAGCCTTCGTTATTTATCCTAATACTAGCAATCTGGTCCGGTTCACCCCTGCAGAGTTTGCAACTAATTCTGGACCGCTTGTTATTAAGCCTACAGGACTTTAGCAATCTGGACCGGTTCACCCCTTCAGAGCTTGCTACTAATTCTGGACCGTTCATTTTTGAACCTTCAGTACTCATCATTTTTTTTTTCCTTTATTTTTGTTCTCTGGACCAGTCATTGCGAACTCTACAGGGTTACCTCATATGCTAATTATTAGTTTTTATTTGAATTTTAATAATAGACACAACTTAGACACTCCACCGAACACGTAGCAGGCCTGTGTAATGCCGACCGAGTCTCAAGTCATAAAGCCAGCAAATCGTCACTTCAATGTGCATAAGCGTTCGGTGTTGTGTCATAGTGTCATGTCACCGAATGTGTCGTATCAGACACATAATTCATGTTCATGACACTAAACTAGCAGCGACAACTATGAAATCTAAATAACAATAATTTTAGTATTGAAGCGCCGTCACGACCAGACTGACATTCGCGCGTCCTTGTGCGTCTCCATCCTCATATGTCGCCGTAAGTAACCGCGGGCCCATTTTTCTGTAAAGAGAATAAAACTGGTAGAAACATTACTTTTACGCTCGTCCATCAGTGACACACATTACAATGTTTTATATTCCCACAAACTCAACCTTTAGGAGCTGACCCGGACAACTGAAATAGGCGTCCCTCCAACCAGCTATCTCGCCAAATAACATGGACCGGGCAACCCATCGGCGTCGCTCCGATCACTCACTAGTACCACCCACACATCTCCATTGATCTCATAGCCTCTCAGACTAGACGATCACTTTATAATAATTATGATCCAGAACATCAGCCTGCATATTCCAGTTCTATAGTCCACCCAATGACACACATCATAGGACGTCAACCCGCATGAGTCTGTCCCTTATATATTCCTTTTCCGATACAGAGAGGTTTCCAGAGCTGGTGGTTAACGTACATGAACTACAAATAGACAATACATCACTGCCACCACCCGACGACACCCATTCCACTCGTCAATCCCGGACTGCCGCCATCTTGGCCTCCTTCAAGCTACCAGTCAAGGTGGTAGCTACATCCACCAAGCCCTCACATTCCCCGGGCATGGCAGGCAAACGCTCACGACTATATTTGTATGCTCTAAGACACACAACAAAGGGAAGTCGGTACTCCCTGCAAGGTGACCCATCTGGCACATTCAATGAAGAAGGTATCGCCACTATAAAACGGTCTCATTTTTCCCTTTGCGACGCAGCAGCTCTCCCAATATTCTCAGATGCTATCTTACGAATTTCAACCAAACCTAACCGAAACCCAGACTCAAAATATGAAGCCAGACTTAAAAGCCGCGCCCGAGTGCCGAACACAAGTTCTGTTCGTGTGTACCATAGACCTTGCACAATCCGTCGCTAGCTGCACTTCGAGAAGCTTGCCGCGCCAGGTCCCACCCAATTCACTTTCGATTATAACGAGTAAGCACCAAATGTTCTCATGACTCTCTACCAGCTCTGCCAGAACCAGTAGCAACAAGGTGCAACTTTTCACCATGGGCACCATAACATTGCACTGTCTGCGCCTATACAATACCTGCTCCGATCCGAAATGATCCGCGAAATCGCACCGAAAAGACAGACAGCATCCTTAAGAACTTAAACTGCACCAGCTGCATCCAACTAGGAAGTGCACTCGAAAAGGATGCATTTAGTGGAAGAGTTAACAATGACAAGAAAACTCCTTGCTATCGATATCTCCACTAAACTTCCCCGCGGTGTCTAAATGTACAGTATGCCATTGTGCAGAAACCCTAAGCATCGGATGGAGTCCCCGTACCTATTGAGCCCCGAACAATCCCTTGAGGCCCAGCAAACAATGCAGGACTTACTTTCGCACCCAACTAGCCATCTCAGGGAACCAGAATTGCTCACAAACCCCAGCAAGGGCTTCATCCGCACCAAAGAATCCAACCTCTGTGTGAACACGACTTATCAAAGTCCATGTTAATGACCCCGGAACTAATGGAAGCCAAAATACACACTTACCACGCTCAATTCTCCTGCACTATACTAACCCACGAACGTCGCAAGTGTGAGCCACAGCCTGACTGCTTCGCCCACCCATGATAGCATGGATCTAGAGTCGCGGCGGCCCGACCAATGAAAGCCAACGCAGATGCAATTTAACAAACTACACAATTTTTCCTGCCAGACCATGGGATGTGACCATGCACCAACTCCGTAATTCGATTTCGGGAACAGAAAACCTGCATGCTCTATGCCACTCCACGGCCCGTGGATTATATCGAAGTCATAGACCCACAAAAAGGCCCACCTCACGTGAGCACCTGGAACGAGGCCGATCACTAAACTAGATGCCTTGACGGAGCTACGATCTGTAAACACAGTATACGCCCGTCGCTGGAAACCTTCAACAGCTTCAATGACGGCCAGGGTCTCCAACTTGCAAAAACAACACTGCGATTCTGTATCAGTTATTCGTCGGCTAAAGTCAGACAAGACATAAGAAACAAAAAACTTACTTTCTATCAATATTGCCCCGTACCCTCAGAGCTCGGTGTTTAGTTCCATCAGTGCGTTACAGTCAAATAATTATAGTCAGAACCGGTTCTGATGTAAGTAATTCGATCATTTTCTTGTGGATATCTTATGTCTGTCCATTTGATAGGCCCTTTTTGATTTGATTCAAGGTTCAAAACGTAAAACACGTGAAATATGGGGCAACGAGCCAAAAACTAACCTCAAGGACCTACAGATCGTTCAAAATAAAATGATTAAACTACATATTATTTCACTATGATTACCTTGCACCTACAGTCACATTTCACAAAAATACATCAGTGACACAATCGCGGCTGTCGTAGGAAGGATCACATTTTACTACCGCGAGTGCGGACAGTCAATGGCGAGAGAACAATTATTTATTCAAGGTGCAATAATAAAATAAGCTACCTAAAGAGGTAAAGAATGCAAACTCGTTGGGTATTTCCAAAATTTAATTTAAGAAAATCACAATCTGAATGATCAAATACTACTCCAATAAACAGACTTGCCCTGCTGCTGTTTTGCTTTATTGTGGCACCGGGATCGCATTCCTTATCTACGGTAATTATTTCTTTTGCGGGTGGATCGAAAAGTTTTAAGTTTTGTGTTAGTTAATAATGTTATTTGAGTACGAAAAGAAATGTTATTACTACTTAGATGATAATTAGATTAGCAGCTTAGTTTGTGTGTGCAAGTTATATTTAAAGTTTAAAAATGTTCTCAAGTAAGTGAAATCTTTGTAAGTTCTCAATGAGAAATAAATTTATTTAGTCATAAACACCAGTCGTAATGCAACGCGGTATACCTGCCATAAAGAAATCATAATCCTTTTGCAATATCTGAACTAATGCGAGTTTACCTTCACCATGTAGGTCATTAATGTTATTTATGAATAATTAATCTCTTCAGTAACGTTAACTTCTTTCCCCGGATATAGTGTAATTTTGTCAATATCTGTACGAACATGGATACCACTATCTAATAGATCTCTACCTATAATAACTGGTTCTGTAATTGAGTTAACAGGCACAACATGAAACATAAAAGGACAATGACGTGTTGAACTTCATCACGGCTCAGTATTCTGCTATTCATATTTAACGTTTTCTTTACCTATATACGTAAGGTAAACTAAATCACAGCGCATAGTGCCCGGGAACTTTTTGAAAAAGCTAAAAGCTACAAACGAACTAGCACATTATCTATTAAAAAGAAAAGGAACGAGCTCACCGGATGATGTGGTTGTCCATACACGTAACAGGTGAGACGGTTCGTATCACGACCGGTGCTGGTGCTCGATTCGAATTCTTCACTTCGTTCAAAGGTTCGTACTGCCACTTGCTTCAATCAATTGATTTTTGGTCCGTTGTGCTTCAACGATGAGATGTGCCATTGAAACTATTGTCATTATCACGATCAAACCGTGAAATTTGAAGTTTGCGGTTAAGCGGTTGCCGGAAGTCGTGATAGCAAAAACTCCATATTTTGAATAGATTAGACGTTGGTCCACACTTCACTGTCGTCACTATTTTCTTCAGGTTTTTGCCCTGCGAATCCCAATTCTGATATCGGGATAGGCCCTCATCAGCGATATTACACTTGCACTTTGTAAGTAGGCGTGGATTGTCGGGCGAAGAAAATAGAGAAACTAGTTACAGCACAATCACTTTATTTCACTCACAACTTCTTATAAAATAATCACCATGAAATAACCTGAAGGCAGAGGTCCGACATATTTAAATGAAAGTATGAAATATAGCAGTAACCAACTTATTTATTCCAACCGCTTGTTAATTAATTAAATAGATCGCTATAATAGCTCTAGGCGCTACAGCAAGCGCACCGGGCCGAGCCTGCCACAAGAATGATCCCTTCCAACGCTGCGCACTCGCTTACATAAAGTGGCCTGAGTAGTGGGGAGAGTGGGGAGGTGAATGTGCCATTTTGCACAGCGAACTCGGCCCGCTGCACTTGTTGTTTACATAGATCACGCCGACACATCTAATTTTTTTGTAACAATATTATTTAAAAGAGTTTCCATGGAGTTTCTACCCCGTTCTTCTCCATAGTGTACCTACTACGCTTTGCAATGAGCAACTAGCTTCATATTTCTGACTGACCGACTCCTTGACAATTCAAAAGTGCCTGTAAATGGTTTAATTTAATTAAATGTTTTGAATTTGAGATTGAATCATTTTGAAGGATATTTCTGATCCATTGCTACACTAAGTTTGAAAAATTTGTCTGCTCAACAACGTAAATAACTTAATGAATATTGTCAAAACAAAACGATTCCTAATGATAGTGTGTTACGCACTTCTACGCGGTATTACATTAGTTCGGATTATGTGAAAAATTACTCTTACAAACTTTTCCCGAGGGAATGAACTGCGACTAGAATGTAAACTCTTAACTATTTTGAAGAAGTTACTGAATACTTTTTCCTATGTTCTCGTTTGATCTCATGTAAAATTCTCTCCAACTTTCGAAACTAAAGCTCGCTCTAGAAACTCTCCGCTCCTATTAATCATCGGCGAATGCACTGCATTGCGCGAGCCGTTGATAATCTAATAAATTATCTAGGATACGGAAAACCGCAACTTCGAACCACTAGTTACTGAACCCTGCAAGCTTACAATGTACACGCTATTCTCGTCTTTACGAACCGTTAAATAGAGAACATTGTGGCCTCCGCTACACTTACATTATGATCACAACAATGTTATAAAACGTACTTAATTGAATTTATAGTATACGATCAGGCTTCAGATATTTTTTAAAGCCAACCATTGTTTCATGTCTTTCCTCCTTAAATAGCGGGCTGTTTTTACCTTGTTAAGGCAAGTTTTCTAGTAATATTGAAGCCTTTATTTTAAAGAACTTTATGACATTACAGGTCTAAGATACCATTATGTTGTGTATCGTCGAGCTAAGCCTTAATGACCCGTGCTGGATGAGGGTATTAAAAACTATGATTGTGAAAAAATTCCTACACTCAAAGACTGTGAGAGCACAAATCAAAACAAAAGCCAGCCAGATATAAAACAAAATGTCAATTATCACTTTCTTCTAGTAATCACATAGGATCACGACATCTCCGAAGCAAGAAAAATTACCTAATACTACTTTCACTCACCACTTTAATATATTTCCATCAAGCTGTATTATCCTTATACAAATCTTTTGTGCTACAATGAGAACACAGCATGGATGAGTGCACGACTCCCACATAAATAACACCGGTTGCCCGCTCATAGTAATAAACGCTCTCTTCACGAACGCTCAGGTTTCTGGGTGCACGCGCGTGCTCGTCAGTAGGTGCGTGCCCCTGCTTTATGTGGAATGGTACCCTTTCCTCCTTTACTGAAAGAGTTATGTTAGTTAGTTTGGTTAGTAATTTGAAAAGATTTTTCGTAATAAGACCTTTAGCTGTGTCTTCCGCTTCTGATTGATTGTTTGAAGGTTGCCGTTATCCTGACTGCTTTGACACCCCTTGTGTTTGAATTATTACAGTATACAAATGGCTTCCTGAAGCTTTTCTGAATATACTGATGAAGCTTTTCTTAATATAACATAACATCACGCCTGTAATCCTAGAAGGGTTAGGCAGAGGTGTACCTATATAGTACACACACATTTCGAAAGTTAAGTTCAAGTCCCATGTAATAGGGGGTGAGCCTATTAGCATCAACCGGGCACAAATCCAGACTCCGGGCCGCTACTGAGAATTTGTAGATAGAAAAACACAATTTACCCGACCTGGCAATCGAACCAAGGACCTCATGCTCAGCAGTAGCTCTTGCGACCACTAGACCAACGAGGCAGCTTTTCTTATGGTGGAGTTATCAACAGCGGAATTCAAAGGTTGCAAAAAATTCAGACAAACACCGATAACTTTATTTTTAAATTTCCCAAAGTAAAAACTCTTTACCCACACATTAACATGAAACCTTGATCACGCTGCGCATGATTCCACGATAAACATCAAACTATCCATAAATATCCCGATAGAAGTCAAAAGAGCATGTTCAAATAAAAGTAACATGGCAAACATCCGCTCACTAATAAGCATACGACCATTTTTGATTTGTTATTATAAAACAAACACATATGCAAATAAGAAGTTTACCACCCGTTGGGCTTTGGCACCACACGGGGCCTTCTTACAAGTCCCAATGGTTAAAACCACCCAGTCCAACATTTAATTCTACTCTCACTCACATAAAGTTGATTATCCTTTGGTATTGTTTCACGTTCCTCAAGGTTAAGTTCGTGTAACAAGTCCAGAATGTATGTAGACGATCTGACGGCATGCGGGCAGAGTGCATATATCAATTTCTTGCGGTAGATGATAAATTAACCGAGATATGATATGCGCCAGCGCAGCGTCGGGTAAGTAACCATATCTTTTATGAGTAACGGCTTGTAAATCTTGTCTGCATTTATTTTGAGAAGTGATAACTGGCTATTGTTTTTGAGGTCTTATCCGTAGTTTGTAAAGAAGAAATGACAGAATATTAATGTTCATAAGATTGAAGTTGGAGCTGCTCAAAAGTGTTTTGTTTGGCTACCTACTGGAGTTTTTTTTTGGGTTTTGCTTACTGTTTCTTTTATCGTGTGATACTAAAGTTCTCATCTGAAAGTATAACAGACCACCTCATATAACCTCGACAAGATATAATTTTTTGAAGATCTGTTAACTTAAAGTTACCGACATGGTCGTTGAAACGTTCAATTTATTTTCACTCAAAAAGATTGTTCTGTAAAGTTGGTTCCATGAAGAAATTCGAGTTATATGGACCTTTCCTCCATACATAAAACTGAACTCACTTCATTATAACATTACCGTAATTATTCGCATAAATTTCATTGGACTGCCCTACTTTACTTAACTTTTCTACAGAATGGCTGGCGTTGAATTTACAGCACTTCTGTTATTTACGTCCAGTTCTAAATTAATGGAAGATTTTTCTTAAAAATATTCGGACCAGGGATTTTTTTTAAGTTAGTCCAAACCAATTTAGTAGGAGGTATTATTATTTTTCTCAATTAAAAGCACTGCGTATGATTTAAGGGGTCGCGCGCCGGAATTTTTGCGTCGCTCCGTAAAGCGATAAATAACGAAATAAGGAAGCTCCGTGCCGTATATACACTGCTACGTTCATATTGGGGGACCATATTTTTGCGATATTATTGTTTTTATAAGAATTTCAACGCAGTGTAAGAAAAAAAAAGACAACTCTACGAAAGGCAGTTATTTTTTAAGAACATGTCCAAAATGAACTCCGGATCATTTGAAAATTCATAAAGCTTGTTGTGTGTTGTCTTTCCTCCTTGTTGATAACATAATGTATTCGTTGGCATAAGATTGACGAGGTTTAATGCGATGTTTTTTTTTATGACTGATGATTTCCCCTTTCCCGTGCACGAATCAATCAACGAAAGGGAAATGGATGCATCAAGTTACGTTAAGCAAAGTCAAGGAAATAGTAGTTGATAATGTGGATATGTCGATATGTCAAGCATGCATCATCATCAACGGATTCGTAATAATTGCAAACATTATCCGTTTCTAATAATTCCAAGATCATAGCAGTTCCTATTCGACAAAATGACTCCTCCTTACTGACTTCAGAAAACATCTAGAGAAATGCATGCGCAAAGAATTGCAAAGCTAAAACAGCAATCCCTCTTCTAGACAAGCGATATTAAAACAATTAGGGATGCAGCTCATCTCTCAGTATATACGCGAGTTGCTGATGGCGCATGATGCACGCTTCGGCGGTAAATCATGTGAGAGGAATGGCCTCGGGTCTGAGCGACGACTTTACGTGCTGGCCTAGCAATTCACAGGACTTTTTTTGTCTTCGCGTTCAGTATGTGATATATTCGGTGGCTCAGGATTTCAGCTAATCCAAAGCCAAGATGGGCCATGCCACAGGTCTTGTGTACTCCTAAATTATAGCTACGATCAACAACTCATCTGAAAATCAATATGAAAATGGCATTAGAATTTTATTTTAGCTTTTTTTGTTAGGCCTATGATCATCAGTGCCTGTTCATGGGCTTGTTATCATGGTATCTCAGTAAATACCACAAACAAGTTGTTCAAGTTATTGAATTTAATTAAAGGGCCCCAGATCTTACTGTTGTTTCTTTTGGAACATGACATTATGAAGAATTATTTTTCATAGCATAATCAGCCTATAACGTTCCCACTGCTGGGACACAGGCCTCCTCTCTATGAGAGGTAGTGAGCCGTAATCCACCACGCGGGTTCAGTGCGGGTTGGTAGATGTCACATGTCTTCGTATTTTTGGTTCTAGGACATGCCGGTTTCCTCACGATGTTTTCCTTCACCATATTTCGTTGAAATAATTAATGCTTTATAGATTTATGGCACTTCAACGACCTATTCACTAAAATATACTACAAACAAAAATCAAAATAAAGTTTTAGGAATCGTGAATTCGTCACTTACAAAAGTGCACAGTACTTAATAAGAGAAAAAAATTCAAAGGAAACTCGATAGCCATATTAGAAGCTCTTTCACTTGAGTATGCATAAAATATTTCCCTTTGCAATAGCAATAAGTACTCTTATAATGGCCCATTTCGAGCCAAGTGTGTGGGAGTATGCGAATGGCGCTGAGCGATGCTATACGTATGCTAAACAGAAAAGGGTCTGATGGATGGCTATGATCAGAATTTGTTCCTATCTCAAACTACTGGCACTAATAAAGATATAGAAGATGCAAAATTGAGACATTCTTTGTAATAATCTTTTAATCGAAGCTTTTGAGCGTCTGAAATCAGTGACGGAAAAACCGGCATTACCTTATCAAACCCTCGTTTGTTACCTACTTCATCGTCTTAACACACGATTCTAGTCATAATTAAAAACTCATAGCACTTACTGAAGTCTAGATTCTTCAAGACAAATTTTAAGCATTAGCATGTAAAGTGAACATAAATATTTATCTTTCATTATCTAGCTTTTCTCTCAGGTTTCCCTTGGGATTTATAGGATGAACTAACTGTTAAGAAATACATATTTGAATATGCAAAGTGCAGAAAGCTATGAAAAAGAAAAAGTTTTTTGTATCCAGTGATCCAGTGGCTTAAATATAAAGGTTGGAATTAAGTAGTCTAAAGATAATTAGTATATCCAGTTCAAGAAAATATTAGGAAATGGGTATCTAATCCTATGAGAGAGTAAGTTTGTTTGTTTGAACCTAAACCACTGAACCGATCATCATGAAATTTTTACCTAAACATAGTCAGGGGAAAAAAAAAAATTGTACAGAAAAAGGCATAGGGCACCTTCATCCAGATAAAAAATTACTGTTCCCGAGGGAAAGAACATCATAACTTTCGGCTGTCACAATGGTTTGAGAACGCTAGATAGATGGCGCTACGTGTCTTTTGAATCATGACTGAAGTAGGTACCTATATTATTAGAATTTTCATAAGTGAGAGACTTAATTTTCTTAAATATAAGTTATACATTTTGTCCGTTTATTACCTGGATTAAAACATAGGATAATTTCCGACCTCCACAAGCTAGTATTTAATCATTCTAAACATTTAAAAGGGTACATACAAATCGTAGGATCTTTCTCCCTGGGAAGATGGGTTAGCCAAGCAAATTCGCTGACATATTACTGGCAATATTCGAGATACAGCGTGCATTCAGTCAACTTCAGAGCCGTCCCTGCCCTTAGGGTGCAAAATACAGCAATTTTTAAGGATCATAAACTGAACGGGGGTCGGAATGATAATATGATGAATGGATGATGCAAATAGTACCTATCGTGTGCATTATATATACATATTTCTTGTCTAATATAATTATGTTTGGTTTACAGCCTTTATTTTAAAACCATTCAAGTGCCACATTCGCGATCATTTGGAATGATTACTTTTGACGTGAGGTCATTATTATTTTGTCCATAAAGTTTAAAAAAAGATCAACGATACTGAAAAGGGTATATATTTTCTAAATTTATCTAGCCCATTAACTATCCCTCCAGTACCAAATTCACAATTAAAGTCCTCTCCTCTGTAGCTAAAGATCGCGTGAGGTTCAAGGATGTATACATGATTTATATCCACCACCAGGGCTTCCGTGTCTTCACTTGCAGCGAATAAATCGTGAAATTAGAAATCTGCGGATGAGTGATTACCCTAAATCCTATGGGTACGGGACACATTATTCTTATGAGGTTGGCGTAAATTTGATTATTTTAGGGCCTTTCGCCTGATGGAGTCCGGGGATAAAATATTTGAATTAATTTTTATTAGGCCCTGATTAGGATTTTTCGGAATATTAGCTATTCCGAATATGGAAGATAACAGGGGAGTAATTTTAGTAAGATCATTAACCAACATAGATGGCGGAACTCATATAAGTAGGTAGGAACCTATCTAAAACGTAAAATCTTTAGGATTGCAATGTGCTGCAACTTCGGAACGTCAAAGCAGTCTTGATTCCTTTCTATACCTATTGTGGTATAGTAATTTTATCAAGGTGCATCGTCTTCACATAAAATTAAACAATGAATGTATAAGTACAAAATATTGTAGAACATTTTAAAAGAGTAACGGTGGAGTTTCTTGTCCATTACGGAACTACCTTTTGAAAGGGGCGACTAGAATAAAATCTATTTTTTTGTAAGTGTTGACGTTAAAAGTGCCATTTATGTGACTTTTTCAATTACATGATTTGACATTGACTTTCCATTGACCATGTCTCGTCTTTAATGTTATTTACGACAATCTTCAACATTTAAATCTATATCTTCATCTTTCATAGTTCCTATAAAATATTAAAAACAACCATGCTACAATATTGGCTCCAATAATCTGAAATAAGTACACAATATGCCAGCTATCCAGCAGATCTATGGATTGTAAACAAACACGTAGGGTGGCCATAAAACACCGTGATGTACGCCGTCCGGCTGTCTCGCGATATTTGCATCAAACCTTCTTGGCACGTCATGACTACGAGGAGTTATTCTGCATTCAATGTTGGAAATAGTGTTAGTTTTGATACTGGCTGGTGATGTTTTTGTTTTGTTGTCATATTTGTATACAATTTACTGTTTTTCTTTTGTTTACTTTCATTTATGTATTTCACTAGCGACCCTCTCCTGTTTTGCACGTTTTTTCGACTTGATAAAACATCGAGATTTAGTGATTATAATTATATAAGTTTAAAATGTATTATTTAAGTCTATAAACTTTCTGAAAACTGCATCAAAATCTGTTGCGTAATTTAGAAGCACAGCACAAAGACAGACAAGAAAAGCGACTTTATTTTTTTATATTGTATAGATTTGTGATATGTTGATGTTAAACCAGCCCCTATCAGAACCTCAGAAGATTAAAACTAGCTGAGAAAATCACTTCATTCATACTCGGATCTTCGAAATGCCTGTCTCTGAAAACAAGAGAAAATTATAACAGCAAAAGAAAAAGTGTTCATGCGAGTGCAGCCCTTGAAATATATTACGATAAAAGTAATTATGTAGGTAAGTCTAACAATATTCATTGCAATCCGATTTTCAATTTCCGTAACAATGAGCCTCACTCACCCACCATCTTTATAATTCTAAATTTGAACTCCCTTCGTGCGTTTCCTGCCATTCTTCCAAATAATCTTAATTCTGTTCCGTGTCCGTAATCAACAGCCGTAGCAGGCGCCCCCTGGCAGAGATTTGCACAACAATAGCTGAATTTGAATCACCTCTAATGCCTGTCGTGTTTCCAAGAAAAGCCTCTAGGAAAAATGAAATCATATTAAAAAGACGATTACGATGTAAACTTTTGAAAAATAGCCGTACACTAGAGCAGTCCCAGCATGTATACTAACATTAAGATTATCTTCGACAATATTTGTAGTATAAATACTTAACCAAATAGGCTATATAAATCCGTCCTTATTAAAATCACCACAAATTATACACAGAAAACATTTATGGACCGTAATTTCACACCCGGAATCCAAAATATTTCTCAGCAGGGAATAACAAACTATTGATACAATTCACACAATGCAGATTAACAATTCATCGATTAAAACGCTCGTTATTTTTTGTTGTAATTTCACACCAATTGTATTGATATTTAGCGGCACCCGTGAAATCTCAAACGTCATCAAATACGTCTAAATCTGCTATTGTGTTGTATGGTGACAAAAAGTTTGTAAGACGCCATATGGCGGCTCTCGTGACAAAGCGTGTCGGATTAATCGTCGACAAAATTTTGTTACCAGATTGAATTTGACGCTGGATTACAGGGGCTTCGCATATGTACGTACAATACAGAAACTATTTGTAACTAATTGATGGACGGTTTGTGTGTATTGGACGGAGCGCGCGAAATAAACGCCGAAATCTGGCAGCCTTCCAACGTATTCAAAAAATTGTGAGAATGCTGCCAAAAGTTTTTACACACTGAAAAGTCATGACGGAAAATAAAGGTGTTTATGTGACGATTACTAGTCATACAGAAATGAAAGTGTACCCAACCCATTAGAATGACAAAGTAAGTGATGGAAATAAAACGAAAAATACGAACGCTACAAGTCTTTGAATAGGAAGAGCATCTTGACGTGTGTAAAGAGAATTGGATTGATGACTACTATTAAAAATGTTCTTAAAAATATGTCATTTTAAAGAAGGCATAGTAAAAAATAAATAATCGAAAAAATCTATTAAATCTATGTAAAAATGAAGAAGATACACGCTTTTAAAGTTTTTGGAGGGGATTATTCTTGTCCTTGTCGCGCGGTACGGACAATGTACGGCGCTAGTATGGAGTTACGTAGTCGTGACGTCACTTCTACGATAGTGCTGTCCTAGTCTGACACTTACTTTAAAACGTTTATAACTTGGCAGTTTAAGCTTTTACACTTTTTGTAATACTATTTGCACTATTTGGAAATAAACATATTTTTGAGATAAAAAAAAATTGTCATCATCCCCATTATGGACGAACGAAGAAGCGACATCTCTTTAATAAATTAAAAATGATTAATAATAGCTCTGTGGAAGGTAGGAATATTTAAATAATCCAAAATGGCACTGGATAATAATTTCTCATTTTAACAAGAGCTTAATTAATTTAAGCTGAAGCGAATTTTATATAGCAGAATTGTCCCCCGCCGCGCCACAATAAATAACCAGCTATTATAATACACTTGAGTACAATAGTCAGGACCTGAGGGGGCGTGAACAATACATCGCATGTGGCGGGTCACCAGCATTACTTGACATTTAGTGGAGGCGCTACTTGCTGCGGCAAATGTCAAACACAGTACATTAAAAAAAATAGTTCCATGTTTCGCCGCGTCTCAGCTTATGTCGGACCGTGAACCGTAAGGGCATCATTCGTACATTAAAATCATTACAAATCGGCATTGGATGGGCGCGAATTACATTATAACAAACAAAGACGGACTATTTCAAGTGAATCGAGTTAGAAGCTCAGTTTATTGAGTTACATCGAAATTATGTGCCTCTTGTTGCTTAAACAAATTGATGCTGGCTGCCGCTATCGAGATGAACAGTATTGAATTGCTTCAAAATGTTATTAAGTTTGTGGTAATTTAAATCGTGGTGAGCTGACTGCTTTTGTTTACAAATAGGGAATATTTTTTTTTTTTTCGAAAAACAATAAAACCTAATTGTGATTGAATTGGGATGATGACATTTTTTTTTATTTTTGTCTGAAAAGACTGTTTGCTTCCAAATAGCGCAAACTATATTACAAAAAGTGTAAAAGCTTTGATAAACGCCAAGTTATAAATGTTTTAAGATAATTGTTAGACAAGGACAGCACTATCGTAGAAGTGACGTCACGACTATGTAACTTTATACTAGCGCCGTACATTGTCATTACCGCGCGTGACAAGGGCGGCAATAATCCCCTCCAAAAACTTATAAAGCGTGTATCTTATTCAAATTTACACCGATTTAACAGATTTTTCGATTATCTCATTTTTACTATGCCTTCTTTGAAATTACATTATTTTTATGAACATTTCTAATATTAGTCATCATCCCAATTATGTTCATAACCTTAGGCCTGCTAAGTATTGTTTTCTTTTATTGCGATGCTACAGGTACTACAGGTACTAGATGCTACCTTTATATCTAAAAACCTAGGAAAACCTTAAACCTTAATTCCTTAGGATTTAGAAATAAAACCTAAGATATTTGTGCTTTGCATCTAAAATAAACAATCAACTGAACGTAAGTATACGATAAACCTTTAACTTACAAAACTCACGCAAAAAGGAATTGAATGAGGTGACTCATTCAATTCCTTTTCTCCGTAATTTATATTTGTTCGCCTAGTCTAGATCTTAATAGCTGGTCTAAATAGCCGGTCCCGTTGTGTCGTGGTTGGGAGCCGCGGCCAACGCAGCGAGCCGAGCCAAGAGCACGCGCGATCCACGGCTATCGGAAAACAACACCCATGAATGTAGGGACGGCTCCATTGGCTTACGACAAACTTTTATTGAATGTGTGATCTTCCAGTACATCTAGAGCACTCTACATTTGCTCCTTTGTAACTCAATCGAAAAGTTTTTTTTGCAAGTAGGTTTTGCTCACGGTTCTGAACCTACTCTACTAAAAAAAGATCATAATTATTTCATAGTCAGCCTATGGGAACATTATAACAGGCATCCTCACTGTGACACGGATTAATTCACCACGCGGGCACAGTGCGGGTTGGTAGATGTCACTGCTCCATAATTATTTATGTAGGTATTATTTTTGCCCCATTTATGTCCAGGCAAATCACTGTCTATTCCAAGGTTGCCTGGGAGAGATCGGAGAAAGTGATAAGGCCGCCTATTGTATATTTTGTAGCGTGTGATTATTTTTTGTGGTGTACAACAAAGTATGTATAATTAAAAAGCCTCGAATATAACTATACTCATGTTCGCATGTGCATGTGCATGTGCATTACTTGCTTGCTACATAGATTGAAAAATTAGCCTTGTTTATCTCATGCATTCATTGTGAAAAACCGGCCAAGTGCGTGTCGGACCACGCACAATGAAGCGTTCCGTAGTTGGAATGAATTTATCCCAAGAACAACCTTAACAATGTAGTTGAAAAACATTTTCTCCTTTAGATGGATACTCGTAAACGTCACGGTCAACTGTAAATGAAGTAAGATTGTAATCGAAAAAAAATCTACAAATTGACGATTTTCGGACTATTTCCCTTGACCTTGCTTCTTGCCAAATTTAATGGTCCTAGATCTTCAGTAAGTGCTCTATAGGTTTTGATTTATTTGCGAGTATCCTTTAGGTCGCATAAATCGCCGTATTTTTTATTGCGTTGACTAAGAACTGCTGCAGGCTTTAGAGCTCCAAGGGACCGTAGAGTACTGTAGAGTAGTTACGTATTTGATATTAATATCAACTTGTCCCCCATGCGATTCTGAAGAAAGAGTCTCAGACAGACAGACGGACAGACAAATGGACAACGAATGATCCTATAAGTATTCCTTTTTTTTCCTTTTGAGGTACGAAACCCTAAAAATACTGAACAGTTCAGTATTCAGCAAATATATAGCTGAAATTAAAATTCAGAGTTAAAATAACGCAGCGATAATGGACGCATGCTACAGTTGTTCGACAAAAGCGCTCGTTCCAGCACCTTAGTACAGATTTACGGTGGCGAGCAGCAGCAGGAACAATACCGGTTGTTATTGCGACTCGCGAGACTGAAAATATTTAGTTTATTTTATTGTACCACCACGCCTACGTCCGACGTGCTCGGCGGCTTACGCAGAAATGAGTAACTATTTGTATAGAGTATGGCGGACTTTTTTTTTCAACTATGGTGTACAGTTTTTCTTTTAACAAAGGTTTGTTAGGGTTGGGTTATCTTTTTTTTGTTGATAAAATCTAGGGTTCCTATGTTAGGCGTCCTTCAAACTTCGCGTGCGTCAACACATTCGATTCAACAGTAGATATTTGTTGGAAACAAAGCCGACCCGAAGCAATTACTACATATTTAAATTCGATGAGATGGAGAGCAGTGGTGGCCCAGTGGTAACGGCAGAGACTTTTGAGTTGTAGGTCGTAGGTTCGAACCCAGACAGGCGCTTTACTTTGTGTAAATTATTTCATCACCACTGTTCTCAAAACGGTGAAGGAAAACATCGTGAGGAAACCGGCATTTGACAAAATTCGAAGACATGTGACATCTACCAACCCGCACTGGGCCTGCGTGGTGGATTACGGCCCGCTCCCTCTCACAGAGAAGCGGCCTGTGTCCCAGTAGTGGGAATATAATAGACTGATTATGCTTATGCTGTATTCGATTATGCCAATGCCGCCCGCTTGCTTTCGCAAACAACTGCGAAGCCTTAAAGAAAATACGTTTCAAAGCATTTTCATAAGGTGAATTGTCGTATATTTTTTAAAGATCTTCAACTATAAGAAAAACATCCCCTATGAAATAATCAAGCAAAGGTACATAGAGTTATCAATACGGCTAAGCATTAACTCGGGTTTAACTTTCAAATTAAATCTCATTTCATATTAAAGCTTGAAGGCTCCTACAAATTGGCGCGACACGCGACGCGAATCACACGTGACACATTTGCACTCCTCATCGCGCGACACGCGGTGATTTTGTGTCACGTGTGATTTGCGTCACCTTTTTGAAGTAGCCTCTAAAGTCTCTAAACTAAACTGCCACCAGAAAGATCAAAATCAGTTAAATTATATCGTATTTGGAATTCTGCCAAAATCGGATATTCCGTTCTTAACGGAAATAAGCCTATTTTCTGCTAAACAGCGTACCGTACCGTAGTTCATCCCTTAAACGTAAACAATACAAAATTTTGCGGTAGGTACTACATGATACAACGTAACATATAAATTGATTAAAATTTAATCAAATTTTGTGCGCTTCCCGTTTCGATTTGAATATAAATAAGTGGATAACAAGGTTTGCGCACATTAATTAATATTGCGACATTCGATACCGCCTAACGTATGGCGAAATCCAATTTATGAATTAGGGAAGCGTGTTGTGGAATTAGAGCGGTTTTATCAAGCCTCGTATGTACAGTGAGTGCTTCTGCTAATGTGTATCGCTTCTATATTTTATGTCATTAACGCCTTAACGGGATATAACTCCTAGGTGATTTGATGAAACAAAGGAATTATAAATAGGATAGGACGTACCTATGGATTCATACCTACAACAAAGACGTTGTTGACATCGATTTATTTTCGATTACCCAGAAAACCTGCATATTACTACCGTTTTATAAGATGGATGCAATTTATTAAAGGTATGCAGATACTAACATAATATAATAGATACTAGGAACTATTAGGCAAATATTTTTTTAGATAACACATAGAAACACTTTCAGATGAAATAAAAGTATCATCATTATCATAATTATCAGCAAAAAACATGTACATAAGTCTCCCCAAGAATCGCAACAACAACCGAGTATGACCATGCCTGTCTTTCCACCTGCACGCGTTGCATAACAACCATAGAAACAATTTTTGTCGACGGAAGACAAGACAAAATTACAGAAGAACAAAAGAAACTTGCGATGTTGTCTATTCTTCCTTATATAAAACCCGATCATGGTACGCGTGCTGCATGCGTCATGACTCATGCATGACCACTTCTATCTCTACTCTAAGTATGAAGAGAAGACAACTCACTTTGTTAACAAAAATACATTCTTTTCTTGAATTTTGACATCGCGCCGTAAAAATCTTTCTACAATTCTGTTATTTTGCCTTCCGTTTCTACCGTTACAGTGGCCATGCTGATCAGGCTGATAGTAGGGGTTGACACTACATATTTACAGCTCACTCCAAGCCGACACCTACGTTTTCACGGTGAGAATTTAACAGAACAGTACCCTAATTGCATAATGTATTACGCAATAAGGATATTTAATTGCGTTATGTATTACGCAATCAAGGTATAATAATTACAATTAATGTATTACGATTCAGATTCCGATTGATTGAGTACAATAAATCGGAATATGAATCGTTTTGAAGCAGATTGCTAATCCATTGCTTCATAAGTTCGATAAAAAAGTCTGCTCAACCATGTAAATAACGCAATGAAAGTTGTTGATGAGTCAAAATACAACAGATTAGTCGTAATCGTTTACGAAAATGTGTTCCGCAATTAATCTTCAGATCGGCTGTACCCAAACCTTTTACATCTCTACATGAATTATACCTACAACTGTTTCAAAAACCCACATTCACCACCCTGAACTATTAAAGCCCACAATGGCAGGCCAAAGGTGGCCAAAGATGGCTAAAGCACGTGTTGGGACTTCGGGGTCACCGACCTATGCTAAGTACTTGCTAAGTGAGCAATGAGCAGGCAATTACTTTAATCACCTCGCACGTCTGTTGCTGCCTAGATGATCCTGAGGCGTGGGGTATTAGGACTGCCGAGATTTGAGCTGAGTTTTAAATCGGTTTATTTTCACCAAGATCTTCATACATAGGTCTTGGTGAAAGAGGTGTAGTTTTCAATCAAACTCAAAGCATTTATTTCAATTAAACCATTTACAGGCACTTTTGAATTGTCAAGGAGTCGTTCAGTCAGAAATATGAAGCTAGTAGCCCATACCAAAGCGCAGTAGGTACCTATGGAGAAGAACGGGCAAGAAACTCCATGGACACTCTTTTAAATAATATTGTTACACATATTATATTAGTTACATCATTAATGTTGATCTTATATGTGAGAACGATGTACAAAAACCGAACATTAAAAAATAAATAAAAAATACCAACAACAAAAAAATAAGCCGTGGCAGCTAAGAGATGACCATTCCCAACTGACGGCGCCCGTTCCACCATTCAGCTCAACCATTTTGAAGGGAGCTAAATTATCCAACACACGCGCCACCGTCTCAGCGAGGCATTTGAGTGAGCATGACATACTATCAGCCGCCAGGTCACATTCAAGTCAATATAGGAAATAACCCGGTAAATGGTAGCTCCTAAGTACATATTACGTGAGTACTATACACCTGTGCTATTCAATCTGTAGACACCACAATTATCGATGTTACTAGACTAAAGATACCATCATAATGATCTGATCTGCCAAGCCTTTTTCAAACAATGTTCCTTATTCTGCCTAATATCTTTATTTTACATGGAGCGACTGGCTATGTATTGTAGAATCTATAACAATAGTTAAAAGCAAAGACATCGTTCTAGTTGCTTGGGAAATCAAATTATTTGCATACTCTAAGTAACACATTTATGTAGAAAAAACTAAATTAGGTATAGGATCGCTTGGGAAAAGCTTTCAAGCAACAAGATTTAATATTATTCAAAGTTTTACTGTCAAATAAAGTAATAATTTACATCCCACAATCCTAATCCATTCACAACCCACATCTATTCAAATAACACGAACCTTTGCCATTTAAAATCCTAATATTGTTTTTTTTTAACTCTCGTTCATCCTTCATAGGACCTCCTCCCACGTCCACCATTGTCCCAGCACTGAAAGAACTATTAGTACCGAGCCGATCCTCTTGTCTACCCTCCGCACATACATAAGATATTAGAGCCTTATTTACTCATAAGTCCTGGCCTTATGTCATTGTTTCGTTTTGAAGAATGATTCGAAGCGCTATAATCTTTAGTAAAATGCTTTAAATCATATTTTGTCCGTCTTATTTGAGGAAAAGGATAAAAGTTTAAAGCGTTGCTTATCTAACGATCTAAGAAGTTCGATTTGACAGGTATCAAAATACTTTGTATAGTGATGGGAAAATGAAATAGGTTGCTTTAAAAACGATTCTCGAGATTATCATACCTACTTAGAGTTTGCAATCGACAATTTATCTACATAGCATAAAACTGATTCTCAATGCATATTGTTTTATTAGACGTACGAGTTTGTTAATTTTAACAAATATTTTATAGATTCCAACTTAGTTAAAATTTGGGCTGGTTTCAAAGCCAAACCAAGATATGAACTAAAACCCGACATACAGTTTTTTTTTTCTTCTTCACAGCAAGAAGTCCCGTGCTTTTCCTTTCAAATTTTTCCAACGGTGCCAATTCCAACCGCTTACGCTTGTACTAAGGCAAGTCGTTTATGAAGCTCTCTATTTGCTGACTTTCGTTCAAAGTACTCGTGCAACGTCAAAACTAAGTCACGAGGCTGGCTGTTAGAGTACGTCCTCTTTTAGACATGTTGCCGAGTTCACACGATAACACCAAAATCACGTAATGCGTCATCAAAGTCCGGAATTAGCAAGCCAAGGTCAACGAAATTTAAAAAAAACAGCCGAAAATTAATAGCCTAGTCAAAAAAATATAACAATAACAAATAACACCATAACTTCTAAGATAGCGAGAGACTACGCGGACCATTAATATATCAATTAAGACCATCAGCATAGTAATAATCTTTTTGTATTTCTTCCTACAATATGTAATGTGTCACTGTTTGTTTTTCCTAATAAATAAAATAAAATTAAATAAAAAATAATAAACCATTAATATTTCAATACAGAAAATTATTTTGTTAAAAAGAAAACTTTTTTTTAAACAAAGCAATTTTCTGTATTGAGATATTGATATGAAAATAAAGCAAAATAAAATAATGTTATCAGATTTTGTTTCAGTATGTTTAAACATTTATAATTAGAGATCGGATATTCGGATGCATATTTTACCTATAGATATTTTTTGCTATGAAGCGGCTGCATTTTTTTTTTAATATTACCGATTAGTGATGCATTTCCGGTGTGCCGTGTTCCCAGGTACACCGGAAATGCATGCATGCATGCAGTCAGTGTTTCTTTGGAAGCGACTTAAAAAAAAACCCGGGATTATTTACAATATTAGGTAGATAGATATTCATCCGATTCTACAGCCAGAAATAAACACAAAAGTTATTGATTCCGCACCCGCGGGTTGTTTTTAAACAAAAGCGCATTCCCTAATTAGCCAACATCTCAACTTATCCGATCTCAATTAGGAGTTATTTTACATTTCTTTCTTTAATAAATGTAATGTTTGTAAAAGTTAGATTTTTCAAAACATCGATTTTATTCGGTCAAAAAACGGCCCAAAACGGTCACATTTACAATACGGTAACGAACCCAAACAAATGACATTGTAAACGTCCTGTCGAAATATTAATCAACGATAAATTCGTGTTTTTGAGTGCTATTTTTTTCAATATAAAGTCAAACTTGGTGCTTCCGAATGATACTCATCGATATATTGTTATCATAGTTATTAATTAGGATAATGAATTGGTTTTTTTTTATTTCTTACGTAGACGTTCATAGAAAGTTATCGTGTATGATGAGAAACGTCAAATCGGACTTCTTTTAATTACCACGAGTAATAGTTGTTAGGTGTATTTTGACTGCCTCGTTGGTTTAGTGGTCGCAGGAGCTACTGCTGAGCAAGAGGCCCCGAGTTCAATTCCCAGTTCGGGCAATTTTTTTTTTCGTTTTTCTATCTAGAATTTCTCAGTAGCAGCCAGGATTCTGGATTTGTGCCCGGTTGATGGCGCCCCCTATTAAATGGGACTTAAGCATAACTGCCGAAATGTGGGTTTAATATAGGTTAACCTCTGCCTAACCCTTCTTGGATTACAAGCGTGATGTTATGTTTGTTGTTGTTGTAGGTTTTCAGCTCAAACCTCTGCTTATATTTTCTTGAATCTAAATCCTCTGTTCACAAGATTCACAGAACGAGAACTGGAGCGAGATCTCTTTAATAATCAAGTACCTAGAGCTTCCCTAATACCTGTTCCGAAGTGCCCATGTATTATTTATTATGATCTAAATAAATAATATAAACTAGTTGACTGTATAGGCTGTATACACAGCCTATACAGTCAACTAGTTTATTTTTATGACATGTTTGTTCAATGTATTTGGCATACAGTCACATTAAACAAACATGTAGACTGGTGAATTGGTGTCACCGTGCCGTACCTAAATGAGCCAAAAGAGTTAAATAGCAAAGCAACTCTTACATTTGTTATGTTGCAACTAATCACCTCATTAAGCATCGTAAAATCAAAGACACGTACACAAAGGAATTTTACCGAGCGTCTTTTTAAATATTTTAAAACCTATTAGGCTAATCTGGCCAAACACGGACGCTTGAACAAGCCTAAAGACAGCCTTGCATTCCATTACCAAATAAGAGCTTACCAGTCTTTACTAGATTCTTACAATATTTCTAAAGAAACAGAGCTATTACATCAAACAGTGTTCTAAGTTTACCTCATAACTCATTCATTCATTACTGGCCAGACCATTTCCAAAATCTAAAAAGGTATTGGTAACCCAAATAATTCTTTGTAAAAGAGGCCAAATAGATTAGTTAACTCTATTAGTACCTACCAACACCGACACCAATGAATTTCCCATTTCCCGAACTAGGACAATGACGAATAGCGTGTAAGTTACTTGTATAATTAACGATTGAACTTAATTACTTAATGAGCTACCAACTTAGCTAGTTTGTAATCTGTTTTACTGGATCCACAGTTATTAGAAGGAAGAACACATAATGAATTATATCGGTGGTATAGCTACCAAATTACCATTCTTCGTTCAGAGGATATGTCATTTAACATAATTATCCAAGTTACTACAGTTAACTTTGTTCTTAAATCCGTAATAATGTACGACAAAATTATGATTCCAGGGTGTCTACTCTCTGGGCACGCCACTATAGCGACGGTAAATCCACTCTGGTTGGAGAGGCGCCACGGCGTCCTCACCTTCCGCCTGACACAGGTCCTCACCGGACACGGTTGTTTCGGGAGGTTCCTGTTTCGCATAAGGCGGGAGGAAACGCCCGGGTGTCACCATTGTGTGGATCGCCTGGAGGACACGGTGGAGCATACAGTGGAGGTCTGCCCAGCTTGGGCGGAGCACCGCAGTGTCCTCGCGGAGGCGATCGGCCGCGGCGATCTCTCGCGTCCGGCCCTGGTCTAGGCCATGCTGCGGAGCGAGAGGAAATGGAAAGCCGTCACCTCCTTCTGCGAAGCAGTAATGCACGCGAAGGAGGAGGCTGAGCGCGTGAGGGAGAGAGCCTTGCGCCCTCACGCCCCTAGTCGCCGCAGGAGACGCCCTGGGCGTCGGGAGTCGCCTGCAGATTCCCGGCCACCGTAGGCGCGGGCTTGCGGACGGCGAGCAAAGGGTAGCTTGCCGTCCGGTAGGGCCCTGCCCGGGTCGACGAGACGGTCTCAAAGAGATGTCAGGACAAAATGACGGGGTACGATAGGGCTGACGCCTCAGGGTCGCGGGTAAGTCGAAAGAATAACCGTGGCCCTGGCACAGGCAACTGAAGGAACACGGATGGGTTTTAGTCAGTAAAAGTCTGACACGCCCTACCGCTCCACCCAGAGCGGGAGAAGTCATTTGATGATTTCCCAGCATAAAAAAGAGTAGGCACGTCTGTCAAATCGTGTTGTCATTAATTCTAAATCGGGGCTTCGAACCATTCTCATGTCCGTAGGTGAAACGGATTGGAAACACCCAAATAACAGAGGGTGTAAGAATGTATCTTTTAGGTACTCATGAAACCATTACAAGACCTCCACCATGCAAGGCTCAATAATAAATTAGACCTACTTTATCAACCCTTTATATCCCCCAAGCTTTCTATGGCCCATTAAAAGGAAAAATCAGGTCTCATTACCAGATATTTGTTACGACAGAACAATAGAAGAAATTCTAATAAAAATTCTGCCTTTGTCTGCACATTGTATCTGAAGGCAAACCCTCTTGTGCGGCGAATGTTCGCGTTTGTACTGAAAAATGCTCAAATATCTGTCCCGCATTGTGTAGGCTTTTGATTGTATTGCTGTGATGTTTTCAGTATTGAATGGTTTTCAATAAAACTGTCTAAGAAAGGCACACCTATGCTATCTCTACTTGTATGTCATAGAAAGTATTTTAACTTTAAGCATTTCCATTTCGTTAGGACTATCTTCAGACGACTTTTTGAAACTGATTACCGCATTTTTCATCGCATTTTGTTTCTGTACCTGCATAGGTAGCTACTGATAAAATACAGTTAAGCCTTGCTGATTACGGATGCACTATGTCCACAGGATGTACTTATGTGCGCTTAACTTAAACGTCGGTAAGTAGTACCTATTCAAGCTTCATATCCGCAAGCGGTGAGTCAACTTGAAACAATAGAGTTTTAAAACTATCTAGTGCCTGTTCACACTAGAGTTAGTTGTGCTGGTTTATGGACACAGTTTTTATCACTGTAGTTATACTGACAAAGTTCTTGTTGTGGTCCTTTCCTAGACATTTTTCCGTGTAAGAGATTACACACTACACGCACTTCTAAAATTTTGTACTACATTTACTAACATCATAATATATGGATCAAGGTCTAAATTAAAGAAGATATTATTTAGTTTTGATTTTTTCCATGTAAAACAACAACACCGAAAAGTTATGACCACTACTTCTATTAACTCAAACCAATCTTCCGACATCTTGCAAAAGCCCATAAGTTCAGTGCAGCACCCTAATTGCGTAACACACTATTAGTAGTAATCACTTTCACTTTGACAGTTCAATAACATTCATTGCGTTATTTACATTGTTGAGTAGACACATTTTTTGAACATACGAAGCAATGAATTAGTAATATCCTTCAAAATTATTCAGATAGTGATTATTTGTCTGTTACGCAGGATGCAGGTTTCCGTCCATCTTGCGGTACAAAGGCAAATCTTTTATAAGAAAATTGAAATAGTTCAATAAAGGTTCATTATAACAGGCGAAATGTAGTTTTACTATAGGTTACTTCTGCTTAACTTTTCGAGGAATACAAGCGTTATGTGTGTGATAAAACCTATTTCAAAATAAAATCTAAATTCAAATAGGTGGCTACTGCAACGCGTAGCGGAATCCATCTTAAAATTGTAACAGTAGCGCTCGCACAGCGGAACCACAGCCATATTGGCTACTACGAATTCTCATCACGCTATTGGTATCGAGCGACCTACAAGCGACGTGATATGATAAGCCCCGTCTTCCGCTACCTCTTATCACGTCTAGCCGACGCGCTGTATAGATACCGACGTGCAAGGATTACGTACGAACAGGGGAAGCTGGGAAGCTGGGCTTAGAATTAGGAGCCAATGGTGGCTACATTGGGTTGTACCACGTGGTTAGTAGTAATAATAATTATTATTTATTTATTTTTCACTTCAAGACACAAACATCAGTGTAGCCCTGGCTCTTGTACTAGGATTACCTGTATTACAAGAGCCAGAAAGTAGTAGTGCAAGCGTGAAGCCTGGTTTATGCTGTCACTCTGTGGAGGACTGACTATATTCAGTCTATGCATAAATGAACTCTAATATAGGGTGGTTATACAGAAATTGCAAAGGAATTCAAGCTACGATCTTTACAATGCTCCTTTGCCTTCTTCCACGTTCGTGCACCTTTTCATACAGCCCTTGCTGGTTGGCAAGAAAAACTGACTACGATTTACCTAGTACCTACATACACACACGTGAAAACATACTTATATTTCAACAAGTCAATGTTATTATTATGCATTTAAGTTAACCCTTCAGTGGTAAACATCAAAATTAAACAAACTCAATACAATCTATCCTTTGAGAACAAATAAGGGTACAGCGAGAACGCTAACAAAACACGAAACACGAAACAAGCAAAACAATCTCACCGCAGCTTCGGCAAACAATTTACTTAACACCAAACCGCAAATCATCATTTAGAACCGAATAATTACATTTGCGAACAAATTTTCCGCAAAATTAATAACACAGCACAACTTCTAAGCAAAAAGGAAAGTTTTCAGCGCTGATAACGGCATTACAGAGCGACCAATTTATCTTTACAGTTCACAACGGCGCTGCTTGCGAACACCACTGTCAACGAAATGTCAGACTTAGCACATTTTAATTTAGTTCCGTATTTCGCCACTTGCAAAGATATAACGGTTATCCGCTACACTTAAGTTGCTGATAACCAACGCGGAATTTAATTATTATTTTACAGTAATTCGCGCCCCCACTTCGTTATTGCGGGTGTTTGTTTTACCAAAAATGAGGTAATTGCGCGCGGATGGAGGGCTGAAGAGTAGACGTTGATTAATTATATTTGCTCTGTTTACATAATAACGGTTGAGTGAACACCTTGATAGTCTTGCGTTGCCAAATCTAGGGAAGAGGAATAAGGAATGAGCTTTAAACGCAAGTTAAGTCGTGCGAAGATGGCAGAGATCCAACGCTTGAGGGAAATGATAGGCATGAAATTGTAATAAAAATCCTTTTACAACCGTTTTCCATGCGACTGATAAAAGTGGGCAAGAGATTTATACAAGTACTTACTTAGTCGCAACAATAAGTTTAAAGATACTGTCTAAACGAATGAAGATGTACCTAGTAATAGAAATATGTTGATTTACTAAGCAATTAGTTAAGTACTTAGTTAGTTCTCTATGCCGGGGTCACTATATACCTACAAAAATATCGTCCTTCAAAGCTCTGTGTCTGTAGAGAGTCCCAATTTTACCTGCAACCCCCAAAATATAATCAGTAGGTAGGTAGGCTACTAACATTTAAATTCGACATTCTCTACCAAAAATCGTTACTGGAAATGTGTTCCAATATCATCGAACATTAAACACATACGTCGAATAAATCCCTTGCCCTACCTGTAATGTTATCTCTGGCAATTTTCATATCCACAGGCATGTACAGTCGGCCAAGAAAGTGTTCTGACGGTTAAGAAAAAAGGTCTTGTAGTAAGAATGAGAACTTCCCTGAAGTTAACTGAGGGAATCCACCACGTCAATTTAAAATAGGAACGTCAAGTGACCTTAAGTTGTAACATAATAGTTCCATGGAAACACCTCACAGCACTACCAATAAATGATAGAAACCATTACTGTCATCAGCCATCATATAATTATGTACCTACTACTGGCCACTGGCATTCTGGCGAGCATGTCGATTCTGTAAAAATCTCACCGTGAAGACTTGCGTGAAGTGAGCTGTCAGTATCATCCCGTCTTGGTCAATCCCTAGCATCAGTGGAGATGGTTACAGAATAGCACTACTGCTCTCTGTGCAAACACCGAGCACCGCACAGTCCCGCCCAGAGTGTGTTGGACCGAATGTTTTCGATTATTGGTTCTAGGACATGCCACTGGCTGCCGGCTTCTTCACGGAAGCAAAAGAATCCATTGTGAAAATGTAATTTATGCGGGTGAAAATACCTTATTGCACCAACGTTCAAACGAATTCCAAGGTAAGAGTGTCAGGACGTTTTTTTGCCGACTGTACCTGCCCGCGTGTAGCTATATGTAAGTAAGTACTTGTATTATTTGAGCATGGCAACACGTGTCGTATAAAAGGGCTAAAGAAAATGAAGTGTCGGCTTATAGAAACCTTTGAAGGATCGCGGGAACTCGTCCAGGGGAAATTGTGAAGGTTTGAGACATATCATGGGTTTTATTTTACCGTAGACAAATCGATACGATGGCCTACGGATGGAAAGGTTTGGTTTATTTTATGGTTATCTTTGTGGGTGAAATATGCTTAGCTGTCATTAGGAAATTGATTTCTAAGAGGGACTTTTGGAGTGGACTTATTGGAGACTAGTTTCTGCCCGTGGCTTCGCCAGCGTGGACGTCTGAAATTATCCCACAGGAACTTGCTACCGGGACAAAAATTATCCCACAGGAACTTGCTACCGGGACAAAAATGATCCCACAGGAACTTGCTACCGGGACAAAAATGATCCCACAGGAACTTGCTACCGGGACAAAAATTATCCGACAGGAACTTGCTACCGGGACAAAAAGTAGCCTATGTCCTTACCTAGGATGCCATCTACGTATCTCCTAGGCGCAGGAGAAGGGGACTTCTGGGCCCAGCAGTTAACTACTTGAAATGTGTATTAAAAAACCGTAATATTTTTCTAAAGGAAATCACAAAATATGGTACCATGTTTCTACCTAAAAAGTGAGAAAACTTAAATTAAGTTAATGAAACTTAATAATCGATTGAATGTCTGAATTACTACAAATCGATTATGAATCAATAAGTAAAATCTGAGAATATGTATGAAAATCGAGTGACAAGTGCATTTTCGAGCTTTCGTGGAATCGATTGAATCGATTCATAGTGAGATTTTTTCTTCCAGCAACACTTGTGCCTGATATCCGTCGCGCACGTATTTTCCTTGTTTTATTGTTTAAACCCACGACCTCGGCTTTGCTTTATAACGGACTATTGACAGATCTTGCTACTCTAACTGGCTGGACAAATGACGACAACTTTTTTAGTTTTTAAAAGGTTGTTGCCCACTGCTTCTAGGTTACAGGATATTGGATGTAGAATTTTGTCTTCGACTGTAGCGACTGTCCCTGCAGGCCTAACATGCCAGACGCGACAATTACTCACTCTCGTATTTTCTCGTCGCGTCTATACCGTCACTTTACTCGATTTCTGACAGCACTGCCATACAAAAGACAGAACAAGTCAAGTAGACTTGTTCTGTCAAACTTGATGTTTTCTCGTTAAACCCTAACATGACCACCTAATTTATCTCACATTTTGACAATTCAACATGAGAAAATCGTGATTTTCTCTAATTTAGTCGTCCTCGATTTTGACGACGAGCAGAATAGACAAAATTATGATACAAAAAAAATAAATAGAATATCCAAAATCACATGTCAAATTCATAATTATACTTATTTTCGTTCTAGTTCTATTAGACAACATGAAAAAACTTAATTGAAATACTGAATTAACATAAATGATTTGATTGAATGGAATGAAAATACTTAGTTTTAAACAGCCTACCATACACATTGGAATAACGTTCCTTTCGGCGGCCGCGAGAGAAAGTTTGGCGCAGGGAAGCACTATTACGTAGATGAGCATCAAGTGCAGTAATAATCAGTCTAGTTTGTCAATTATGGTGATTATCGAAATCTAGGGAGTTATGGCTGTACCTGCCTACGCAACATAATTACGAAAATCGCCAGTTAAGTCCGCAAAGTTGGTGAGTAAAAGTAATATCATGTGTTTTATGGTGATTATTACAATATCAACCTTCGCTTTGTCGAATAGTGACCTTCGGTCGATTTATCAATTGTGGTGGATTATCTAGTGAGTATAATAAGTGCCACTAATTGTATATTTTAATTTTAGCATGCCAAAGAAAAACAGTAAAATAGTCGGTTTTATGGAACTAAACAAAAATTAAAAGAGGTGGACGTTAAATCAAGAACACACATAGTCCATGCGTAAAATCGACCGATGTTGCAGTGATAAAAATGATTTGTTTTTAATAACTTGCTACATCGGTTTCTCGTCGCGAGATACAGAAGTATCAAAGTGCCTTTTTCGAGTTTACTCGAGCTTGGCGGTCATGTTGGGTGTAAGGATGACGTCAAATACGTAGACAAATTTCGAGAAATCGAGATATCGAGCGTTCTCGCGCTTGTCATGTTAGCCCGGGGCGCGGGAGAGCCAAACGTGTCCGAAATTCGACACGTCACAAGCTCCATTCATAAAAAAATTACACAACCGAAGCCATTTAAAAGTATTTCGTTAATAACATAATAATAACTACAATGTTATATTATAACCTCACTTTTATTATTATTCATATTACTTTGTTCCTGGATAGCCAAATTTCACCAAAGTTTCAGCGAGGCCTTGTTATTATATCCTCTTACAAATAAGGCTAGTTTGATTCAGTTAAAATCTGGGCCCAGGAATCTATGGATTCATTCCCGTCTCCTTTTATCGAAATCTGTTTAGTGGTTCAGGCGTAAAAAGGTAACATACAGACAGAGTTACTCTGGAATTTAAAATATTAGAATGGATATTTGGAGTTGGTTTATAAGAAACTTACTTATTTTAATATCTCCTATCGATGCAAGAGATAATTATCGACAAACAAGGATAACGTTAATTATGTAGGTTACATACACAAGCGTAAAAATTACCAGCTCTACTGTGATTACTGTAGGTAAACATTGTGGGAACGCATTTAAATACTTTCATAATAGAGACTGGAACAATAATCCCGTAGAAAAAAAAAGACGTATTAGAAAATTTTCCGGGAAACTTTCCCTATTTTTCTTTCTTTAAAAACTGAATTCGGACTATTAGGAATATTTAAAAAAAAAAACCAAATACGTCCAGCTATTCACCAGTGACGCGCTTACCAACGAACAGCATTTCATTTTTATTTATACATAAAGAAGATGGATGAACACTATGACATTAGGTATTTATTATTACTAGCTAGGTAGTTGAACTATAGCTCCATAGTTACAAATGAAGTATGAACATCACACAAAATAAATAACGAACGCCCCAAACATATCAACTCCACCAAAAACAAATATCTGAACACACAACCAATAACAGTTTACCTTAATGAACCGCTAAGAGATGCACCCAATCTTGGCCAAGTTTCATGCCGCCATGACAGCCCGATGGACCAAAACGAACGTGTCGACAACCGACCAACTCTCCAGTCACAAAATGGAGAAAAAGTATTCTTCTTCAGTAAGAACGCCAATCTGGGAATATGAAAACCGAAATGTACCTACGTGTTACATCTCTATGTGCGGTTCTGAAATGGCGTTGTTATGTTTTTATTGCAATTGGCTTCATTTCCAGGCAACTTTTGAAATGGTGTTCATTCATGATATTACTTGGCACTTTGCCAACAAACTACTGCGTATTTTTATTATGCTACCAAGTTCTCTTTTCTCTGAAAATCAATATTTTATCGTAAATACCTCTCCATATTAAATAGGTCAATCAAAAGTCGCGATCTCAAACTTCTGCATCAAACGAATTTATCATCTGAAAACAAATGTCGAAGTTAGAAGTGCTCACTCAGCAAAAACATAATCTCCGTTAAATCTCGAAAATTAAGAGATCTGGATTTGAAAACAATGAAATTGATTTTCCGGAGACGGCGCCGGATAAGGTACCTATTCATAATGTTAACGATATTTCGGAGACTTATGGGCCGTCGGGAATTCATTATGTAAAGTAGAAGGGATGCAGGGTTTCACAATCCGCGTCCAATGAAACGAAAATGAAGTGTCACCTCGGGTAAACAGGGGAGAATGTGACCGGTAACACGCCGCACCGTGGGGGTCAGGTTACAAAACCGCAAGCGTAAATATTTTTCGCCACATTAGACGCTGTAGTGTTTTTCGAATCGTAATACGATCGAGTTCTGTTTTTGATATCGGGTCGGAAAGCTTTTGGGAATTGAAGTTTGAATAAGTGACATCGTTTTTTCCACGTATATGTAGTCAATGAAACGGATATTTCGTTGAGCAAAAGACTCGACAAAAGATCACTTATTGATAAATTTTAACTAAGCTGTATCAATGACAAACAAATAAATAAACTACTCATTAGTACTAAAATAATTATCTACCACCAAACAACTTGATAAAAACCCAAATATTTTGATATTCATTCCTCACGACGACTGAAACATCAATTAATTAAATCGGTCCCCATCATCAAACTCATTACCAACACTTTTAATCTCGCTAACGAACCTCACGACACATCGACACCAGGGAATATTCATGAATAAATCTCACAATTTTATAGATGAGCAAGCAAATTGATTAAAAATGAGAATGATTGATTGTGCGTACCGCTCGCACCTGACAGGAGCGATTTCACTGCACGCGATCAATCAAGTCAAGACTGACAGTCGCGACAGGGCAGTCACTCACCGAGCACCTAGCTTACGCTGCAAGCATTAATGACATGATAGTATAGTGTCCGACCGAACCTTCGGCTTCGGCTTCGGCCACCTTAGGCCAAAAAAACCACCTTCAGCTTGGGACAAAATGGGCCAAAGTTAAAGGTTTTTTGTTAAGAAAAACTGAGACTAATTGTGATTGTTAAATTACTTTTAAATAAATTAATGATATAATCGAAATTATTTATGACAAGTTCAACCACACAACAGTCAACATAAACTTTAAAAAAAACATTATTTCATTGCCAATCTTGATCTGAATTTCTTAGGGTTAATCTGCTTCGGCTGCAGCTTCGACCTACGGTCGGACACTACAGTATGAGTATTGATATTTGTGTAATACAGCAGGTAATCATAATGATGATAATGACGTCAACATTTTAATGAAATCGATACATTGTGAAACAAATGTCGAGTTCGGAATTATGAATGTCATTTGCAAGTGTGGCCTTTTTGTTTTACGAGGCGATTAATGCGCTTAATAAATATTACGGAATGCATGTTTAATAGTGTTGCCACAGCTAAATGATATTCATAACTGAACATTTAATAACCCTTATTAATGAAGAACATGTCGTTTTATAATTTGTACAATAAATATGCACGCCACAACTTACGTTTACCAATTTTAATTTGATATTCTAACGTTATAACTAATAAAAAAACATGTTAAATGCAAGTTGCTGTCAAAAGGCAATTATAATAATAAATATCGAAGGTAAAACTTATAATTTAAGCTTTTATTATGTAAATCGAAACCTACATATTCAGCTAGGTTCAGTACTAACGAAAATTCATGAACATATCACTAACATTACTCGGAGACTGGATAAACTCTTGATTACACAAACAAAACGAATGATCATCCTTCAACCGTTTTTTCGCGTCATGTAAATGAATATGATGGTAGTCATCAATCACCGTTTCAGTGGACAGATTAAATAATTCCGCTTTTACTCTTTCCTTCTAAATTCCTTCACTAAGGCTTGAGGCAAACGAGCAGGTTTGTGCTACTGTAACTGAATATTTGAAACACATTACAAGCAGCACAACATATTAACAGGTCTATCTGGTTATTATCGTTCTGCAACACGTGCACTAGTACAGATATTGTGCAAAAGTTGCAGGCTTGCACCGTTGCAGTCCCTAATTATAAATTATAAAATATGTTGTCGTCACCAAACTTCTGAAAGCTGACAGCATTAATACCAGATGTAGCATACAACATTAAGAAACTGCTCGCGTGTACCGGACCTTAATGTCAAGTAGGTAAATATTACAGTGTTACGTTCTCCCCCAGTTTCCTTATTGTTTTTCTTCCGCAGTTCGTTTAACTTGGCAAATGTTTAAATATGAATTATGTACGTACTTAATTTGATAAAGTGTGAGTCATGTAATAATTTGAAGTAAAATGACATAATTTACCTGCCTATTTATTTATAAATAAAATTCTATTGCATAGCTATGCTTTTTTTTCAAACTTGAATTTTTGACCTACAACTAATAAACTTATAATGCACAGCAACTTATATAGTTTATTAAAATAATTTAATAAACGCTATGAATACCCACTGTGAATTATTAGGCGCCTTTTTAATTTAGCTCTACGAGAAAAAAAAAAGAACGAGAAAAAATGTTAAGCCGAGCTGTCCCAATTACTTTTTTTTTTTTTTTTTTTTTTGGGTATGGCATCTCGTAGTTGACCTTGAGAGGTCGTGACTACTTAACCGGACTATCCTGTGGCTGCCTTAAGCGGACTCAAAGCCTCCAGCCAGGGGCGTAATACTACTTATATTATTAAGCGAACGCTCGCTAAGGGCACCCCCTGTGGGGTACGGACCTCGGCTTAGGGCGTCGCTGACGGGAGGACAGCAAGATGGGACAGGCTGGATCAAGTTTAGTTGATTATTATTAATCGGGGAATTTAAAGCTACAGGCTCAGCTACGGCGCGGGCTGGCACTTCGTCGAGCAAGGGTCGGGGGGGACAATTACGTCGGGATCTTCGCGAGGAACCTCGGCGGCGAGGTCGGAATGTCGGTCTGTGTTTGTGCACTGTACTGGTGGCCCTACTGCTCTCCTGAATGAGAGTTATGTGGTCATCGGGATCGGTGAGGACATGCTTGGGACGGCGGACCTGACTAATGGAGGAGGGTATATAACTAGCGGCTTTCACAACCAGAGGGTTGCGGTGATTCGCGGCGGTCTCGAAGAAACGCTTTGAAATACGTTTCATGAACTGGCGGATAGTGGGAATCTTTAGGTCAACGTGAAGGATCTCGTTGCGAACGTACCAGGGGGAGCCTGTTATCCTACGGAGGAACTTGTTCTGGAGGGTCTGCATTCTATTGAAGCGAACGGGCTTGGCGTGTGCAAAGACTGCACTGGCATATGTCATGATCGGGCGGATGCACGCTGTGTAGATACGCATTTTGCACTTAAGTGACAATTTGCTACGAGCATTGAGGACAAAGTGAAGTCTACCTAGAGCGAAGGCGGCGCGCGAACGAGCCGCCTTGATGTGCTCTGAAAACGAAAGGTGTTCATCTAGAACTACACCCAGGTATTTGGCTCGCTTCTCCCAAGGGATCGGCTTGCCGAACATGGTGATCGGTCGAGGGGGGCAGGGGGTATGACGCGGCTTCGAGAATAGAACCGCTTGACTTTTGTCGGGATTTACTTCAATTCTCCATTTCCTAAACCAGGCGCCAAGCTTGTTGACTTGGGTTTGGAGAATGCGAGATATCGAGTCTGGATCGCGGCCGGTGTAGTAAATGGCCGTGTCGTCTGCGAACAGAGCCAGCTGTGCCTTGCTGCACTTGGGCATGTCGCTGGTGAATAGCGTGAAAGCTAGAGGAGAGATCACAGAGCCCTGAGGGACTCCTGCGCGAATAGGGTGGGGGGAGGATAGCGCTCCTTCGATGCGATAACGGAAGGTGCGATTCGACAAAAAGTCCCGTAAGATGAGCACGAGACGATCTGGCACACTGAGTTGGTACAGCTTATATAATAAGCCGTTGTGCCAGACTTTGTCGAACGCTTTCGCTATGTCGAAGAAAACAGCACCGGTCATCAAACCTCGTTGGAAACCGAAGTTGATGTGTTCGACTATACGGTGGACCTGTTGTACGCACGAGTGTTGGGTTCTAAAACCAAACTGTTCGTTGGGGATGAGGCCCTTTGTCTCGGCGTAGTCTCTGAGGCGCTTATAAATAAGCCTCTCATAGATTTTGCCGAGGACATTGAGCAGACTGATGGGGCGGTAACTACTAGGCTCTGACTTTGGCTTGCCGAGCTTCGGGATACCGATGACGGTGGCTTCTTTGAATGCCTGTGGGAAGATGTTGTTGCTCAGAGCACCATTGAAGATGGTGGTCAGTAGCATTATCAGGTGGGCAGGGAAAAGTTGGAATACCCTATTGGTGATTCCATCTGAGCCGGGGGCTTTACGAGCCTTAAGACCTTTGATGAGGTCGTGCACTTCGTCGGGCGTGACTGGGGGCAGTGGATACTCTGGGTCTTCGACGGGAGGAAGGGAGGCTCTATGTTCGACTTCAGCGTCGACCTCAGTGAGGTGAGCTTGGTCTACTGGTTGAGAGCTAGGCGAGCATTGGACTTCTAGAGTGTCGGCTAGAAGCTCAGCCTTGTCGACATCATCGAAGGCGATGGTCTTGTCGGGACGGATCAGGGGGGGCATGGAGACTATTTCTCCGGATCTGAGCTTCCTCTGGAGTTGCCAGAAGGCTAGGTGGGTGGGCTCTAGTTCGCTCAACATCTTGTCCCAGCCGGCGGTACGCAGCTCCTCTATGCGTGTTCTTACAGTACGCTGTAAGTAACGCATATGGGCTTTGTTCGCGTCGCAGGGGAAGTTGCTGTAGGCACGGACAGCCGCGTTCTTCTCATTCAACAGTTCGCGTACATCGTCCGGCAACTTCCAGCGACGGTCATCCGTCGCTGGAATTTCCCTTGAACAATCGTTCAGGACTGATTGTACGTGAGCTGTGAATGAGTCGATCGCGGCCGTCGTGTCAGCGATAGAGTCAAAATGATCGGGGATTGGGTCCAAGTGGGGGGACGTGGTGGATTTTAAGCGATCGCTTACTCTCCTCCAGTCCGTTACCACTTTGTTGGGAAGGGGTTGGGTGGAATCGGGCAGACCTATGCGGGGGACCAGTTTCATGACTACTGGACGGTGATCGGAAGCGAGCTCTTGTACCACTTCTATAGAGTCCAACCGTAGGTTGACGTTCTGTAGGAGCGCCACGTCGAGTACATCGGCGGTGTGATTGGGATCGGGGGGAAAATGAGTGGGAGTCATCGGCGCGATGACATCGAAATTCTGAGAGGAGGAGAGGTTGAACAAGTGTCTCCCTCTGGAAGAGGTCCTGGTGCTATTCCAGGAGGGATGTTTTGCGTTGAGATCACCCGCTATGATAACGGAGTCACTCAGGCTAAAAAGGACAGAAAGATCTTCAGTAAGGAGTTGGAAGTTCTCCGAAGTATTAATGGGGGGGAGGTAGGCCGAAACTATGGTGATCGGTTGATGACCTGTCATGCCAAGCCGGCAGCAAGACACTTCTAATCGTGAGAGTGTGGGAGGGTCTATGGGAATGCAGTATAGCTCCTTTTTGTAATAGATAAGGGTACCGCCCTTATGGCAACGCGTCCTGTCATTGCGAACTGTACGATAGTTTGCAATTGACGGATTTCGGTAACTCGGTTTAAGGAAAGTTTCCTGAACAAGGAGGATGTCGATGTGATGGTCGCGGAGGAACTCGCTGATTTCAGCGCGTTGTCGCAGGATGCCATTGGCATTGAAATAACCTAACTTTAGGGATCGGGGTTTGGTTCGCGCGAGGATTCCTTTATCCATGATTGGGGTTGGGTTGGTTGTTGAAGGACATCAGGGCTTGCGTAATGTCCGGGTACGCATTGTATATATTTTGGATCATATAAATGTTGCCGGCATTTCTGGCGGCAACAATTTCACTTGCCATTTTCCTGGCGCGAGGGGTAAGGAAGGCCGTGAACGTGCTCGAGATCACGTTGAAGGCGTCCATTGGATTCTGGCCGACCATACGGGTGGCTGCGGGTGGAGCTGAAGCGGCGGGAGCGGCTTTATTTAGAGGCACAGGAATGCCTGGGGGCGCGTTGACGCGGATGCGGGGGTCCATAAGTGGAGGGATGGCCGCAGGAACGGGTCTAGGTGCTAAGGCTGGAAAAGCCTGCTGATGGTGGAGGTAGTTCCAGGGCGAGGGCCTCTGAGGACTGAGTCGCTCCTGATGTTGAGTGGTAGGCCACGCGTGGGCGTAGCGGGGGCTTTCCCTTTGCTGACGGGCGTCTGCACGCTTCGTCAGCTTGGGAGATGATGTCTTAGGGGCCTTGGGGCACCCACGATAATTGGCCGGGTGGCCAGAGTCGCCGCATAGCACACAGCTAGGCGGCTCTGTGCATAAGGTGCGGTCCTTTGGACGACTGCAGTCAGCAGTGCCGTGATCGCCCAGGCACTTGACGCACCTGGGTTTCGCGTGGCAGTGCATCTGCGAATGCCCGTAGAGTTGGCAGCGGTGACACTGCCCTATGACACCGGTCTTAAAAGGCTTCTCAATCTGCAAGCCGGTGAGGTTGCAGACGGAACGGACGTTAAAGATAGGGTGGTGACCCTCAGTAGGAGGGCAGACGACGAGGACCATGTCGAATGGTACCCTGCCTCGGGCGCGGTGCATGCGGTGGACTTCCGCAACGGGGACGTTTTGCGACAGAAGGTCGGCTTTTATCTCTTCCGCGGGTATCTCCTTCGGGATCCTACGGATCACGACGCGGACTTGACGGTCTTCGGGGAGGGCGTAGGTGTGGAAGGACACACCTCTAAGGCGGAGAGTCTTTGTGAGCTCTCTATAATCGTTAGATGTCGGGACTGTTACCTTAATACCCTGTTGGGTAGATTTCGCGCTGGTGTAGCCAATGCGCAGGTCGGTGCACCATTTGGACACGTCTGTCCACTTCCCCTTGTCCTGGATGTACACAGGGGGAGGGGGGGCGATTTTCTTTGCCGCAGAAGGCTGGGCAGCGGGCTTGGCAGCACTGTGGCTGAGGGAAGAGGTTGAGGCCGAGGCGGCCTGAGAGGGGGCGGTGGCGGTGGCGGATGGAGCCACGGGAGCGGAGGTGGCTTCTATATTCGGCTTCTTCGTCCTTGTGTCAGGACTCTGTTTGAGGCTCCTTTTTTTGGTGCCGACCGTCTTAAAGACGCCTTCGTCGGAAGAGGGGGAGGAGCTCTGGTCGTCGCTCGATATTACGTACGGCGAGGTCGGGCGAGGGGAAGGCTCGCTGGTGTCCATGTGGACAGCCGGCGGCGGGCAACTTAGAAGTTGCGACTGAGAGGGCTCGAGGGCATCGCTAAACGTAGCGATATCAGAGCTGTCGTCGGTGCCTACTAGGTCAGAGGGACCGGGGACGGACTGCTGCAGTGCAGCGAATTTAGCGCCATACTTGGCGAGGAAGTCGGGGTCCTTAAATAGGACCTCCTTGAAGAACGCCACTATAAGGGCGTCCTCCATGGTCGGAGTGGGGGGAAGGCCTAAGGGAGGGAATGGTGGAAATTAAGTTTCCACTTAGAGCCTATCAACCCTATACCTAACTCCCCGGGTGGATTGGCCCGGGGATGAGTTCCCTCCCTGTCGGGTGCAGACAGGGAGGTGTGTACCTAATGGTGAGCCCTAAGCTTGTATACCCGTCGCCAGTCTTATTGTGCGAACGGGGCCCTGACCAGTCTAGCGCGAAGGGTGTAGACACACCCTAGAGACACTAGGTGAGTAGCTGAAAAGCAAAACTGTCACCAGAGCCGACTAGGAGATCCCCCAAGGCCGGTTATCTGGGACCCGTCCAACTAACTGCCTCGCCCTGAAGGGGTTCGGCGGGTGCGAATTGGGTCAACACCCCACTCGGCTTCGTTGACACCGTAAGGTTTCAACCGAGGACCACGAAACTGTGGTTTTACCCAGAAGGGGCCTAGTGAAGCTACACACGAAAATCTGATGAAGAAATAAGATTTGCCTTGAAAAAGGCACTTTTTAATTGATTAAAAATAAAATCAATTGCTTGATTTTATTTTAATCGGAGTAGTCGGGGCGACTACGATGACGTCACGTGGTAGCGACGAGTAGAAATTCGAAACACAACACTGGAGCGGGAGAGCGCACAAACACGTCCGTCCGCGGCGAGAGTCGAGCGTCGAGTGTGTCCCAATTACGCGAGTGTTCTTGCTTAAATACGCAAACAGTTTTTCACAGTTCTAAATGAGAAATTCCAGACTACCTGCGTTCGGAAGACAGCGGCGTAATTGTCGCGTTTTTCTCCTAAATTAGGCGCCTTCCAAATATTTATGAGGCGTAGAACGTCTAATTGCTTTTGTTATTTCAGTCGTAAAGAGTGTGAGGAGACATTTTGAAGAAACAAGCGTAGATTTGAAAGTTCTGTCATACAAACATGTAATGGATATCAATCATAAGAATTGGTTTTCTTTGTAGTCTGAATAACGTATGCAAATATGTCATCTACTCGTAATATTATGTGGGCGTAATGAGGTTCAATCAGGTAAATTTAAGAAGGTCACCCTTAGGTACTCTTACGAGCATGAAACTCACACTTTTCACATTTAAACGTTGGCATGTTAAAAGCTACATTTGCGACAGTGCTGATCCTGTACTAGTATTTATTTAGTAGGATACGAAAACAAACTACTTACCACAGTGACGTATTATAAATAGGCGCGTCATACTCATGTTATACTCGAACGTTAGTGCACTCAAAAACAGCGTAAGCCATGAATGTATCTACGTGCTAGTACACACAATCATACAGTGCGCGAAGAAAAGGAAAGAGCATACTGATACCTGCTGTTAGAAAGAGATGAACATACATAATTAGTTATGTCACTAGCTGCTGCATGTTCATTGGCGCAATGAACATGCAGCAGCAAAACAGTTTCAAGTCAGGCAATTGCCTTGCTTTTATCTTGCCAATATTGAGCGCAGGTGACGCGTCTAAACGTAATAAATACATCATTGACTTACTATGGGTTTCTATCACTAATCTTTATCTACCGAAAAAACTAATAAACAATCCTCTTTTATTTCTTAACAATAAAAATGAAAAAGCAATAAAATCTTATCTGTCCCTTCTATTGTGGAAGGTACCTATTTAAATAAACAAAAGTTTCATAGACTTCCAAACAGCACTTACATTATTTTGATATAGTCTCCGATTTTAATTAAAGATCGCTAGTTGTGATTGCTCCCTCTATCAGCTGCGGTGGGGTGTTGTAAGATCCCATCCCATGGGACATGGGGTTTCACTGAATTTCACCAGCAGACTCATGCACTCTCTGATATTATGTCGAATGCACCCTCGTAAAATTACTTTTTTACACTTGCTGGGTCCAAAAATTTCATGATAAATTGTATTTTCTGTTGAATTAAATGTCTAACCTTTGTAATATTTTTACCGGGCAAGTTTCCGATACCAAATGAAAAAAGTTTTTTTTTATAAAACAGTCTACGATTTACGAATTTGTCGTTGAACATACGTTAAAAAATACCTCCTCCTTTTTGAAGTCGTTTAATAAATAGATAGGGTACCCATTGTTAAGTAAAACTGAAATCGCCATATGCTTCGTTTTCCTCCGACCGCTGGTCACTGCCTAAACAGAACATTTTTTCTTTAACTTCAGCAATAAAAAAAAAATATTGAACTTAATTGCATTTAGTTTTGGTAATACTTATCTCTCAAGTACATCAAGTACCTAATTAATTCTAATTAACACAAAACTACACACTTAACATACCTCAACCGTTATCTTCAGACACAAGACCAACATAACTTAGACCCATACATACCACACAATCTTGTAATTTCCAATCGCTGTTGTTTCGACCGCCGCGTTATCAGCCGGCCAGGATTATGTTCAGACCCCTACACTGTTATCTGAACACAAAGAGACCCATCAGTAATTACTCCCCCAGTAAGGACACATAACTTGAACTTCATTACGACCACAAAAGTACAGGGCTGGATTTTGCAAAGGTACATTTTGTGCAGTTAAACTAATAGTAATATAAGTTATCTACCTTGTTTTAGAAAACAAATATTATACCTAAACGTATCAGTATCGTATTTTCAGAACGCATGAAAAATGCTGTTTAAAATGAACAATATAACATCACGCCTTGTATCCCCGAAGGGTTGGGCAGAGGTGTACCTATAGTACACCCACATCTCGCCAGTTATGTTTTTAAGTCTCATGTAATAGGGGGCGAGCCTATTGCCATCAACCGGGCACAAATCCAGACTCCGGATTGCTACTGAGAAATTCCAGATAGAAAAACCCAATAACAAGTTGCCCGACCTGGGAATCGAACCCAGGACCTCATGCTCAGCAGTAGCGATTGCGACCACTAGACCAACGAGGCAGTCATATCTCTTCATATACCTACTTAAATAAGGAGAGCTTTCATAAATTTCATATTTATTTGATTCATATTCTAATTTAGTATCAGCTCCGACTCCCACCCTGCCTCAACATTTTGAGAGCCTCAATATTTCCCCATTTTCTTAACAACAATCGACTATTGAGAGTCGTAAGCGCTTATCGCGATAAAATGTGCGACGTCAGACGAGTAATGGACTCATTCTGTATGAAACAGTGAAATATTTAGCAATACGACCTCTTTATTGGCAATTTCTTATTATCTCGAGAAAGTGCTGGCTGTGACTACAAATAGTGTGTGTGAGTCATGCACGAAATGGATGATGTTACTATTTCTGATGGTTATTCTGCAGAGCAATAACAGCAGCAATGGATTTAATTTTGAAAGTTCAACAATATTCATTGCGTTATTTACGTTGATGAGCAGACGAATTTTTCGAACATATGAAGCAATGGATTAGCAATATCCTTCAAAATGATTCAGATTGTGATTGACAGTGTGTTACTCAATAAGTGTGTTGATTTTAGGTACTGAGAGGTGTCACGTGATTAATAAAGCTTAATTTGTTTTCAGCGTGCAAGACAAAGGGATTTTTACTTTTTAAATGGCAATTTAGAGAAATGGTAATGAGTAGGCCCTTTTCGACCCCCAAAATATACAGGGAAACCTTTTGCAAAGCTTGGTGGCGTGGTAACTAAGGAAAATTAGGAAGCCTTTAAATTAAAAGATTGCCTGGTGAATTGTAGGGATTAAATTGTGACCCGTGAGCCATGGCCTATAGAAATAACGGATTAGCTAGAACTTTGTACTTATAATTTATAAATTATGGTCCTATTTGCACACTGGATCTAATACAGGAAAACTTTCCATATACGAGTCCATATGGAAACCTGACCAATATGTCCTACTATATAATATCATAAAAAAATATTAGATCCCACCATCTTGAAATGATGCCAAGTTGTGTTATCCACACATGCAGTATTGTTTTCCATGTAAGGCACGGATAGAGTCAACACGAATCACATCGCAGATTTTTTCTCACTCCAAAAATGTCGGACATTAAAATTGCAAATTATTCAGAAAAAGCTGGCCGATTAATATTTATGATCTCTTGCAGGACTGCTAGTTACGAGTAAAGTTTCTTATGGTGCGGTAATCCTTTTTAGTCTTATGGTAAATCCGGGCTTACATATGCAGTGTGGTGGTTGTCTTTGCAGTATGGTCGGATTGGGAACACGTGGTGGTGCAATTAAGCTGAGCTCAGAAGCTAAGCTTGTGTCTTAGTAGCTTAAAGTGTCGGGCATCTTCTCAAGGAAGATTGGATAGCAGAACTGTGGAGACAAAGGGAACTAAACTTTGCGTTATCAACACCAGAATGGAATTTCCAATTTTGTACGTAGCTTGTGGTTAGAGAACATAATACTATTTTTATTTCTTTGATTTGTGATTATTCTTCTTATTTTTTGTATTTTATTACTAATTCTCCTTTTATCCGATGTTTGGGGTTGATGAAAAGGCCCAAATACAAACAACCAATTTAATAACTCCATAATCTATGTGAATGTAGGTACCTAACCATGTGAATAGGTACCCATTTTTATGACCGAGCTCAACATCCGCTAATTTATAGCCTACATGGGATTGTCCGTTATGCTCGTAACACACATGAAACGCCATTTTAATGGCTTCATTGACCATAGATAAATAACATTTAACTAATTAATCGAAAGGGAACATAAACAGCCCTGTCCCGCGCATTTTTGTCGTCATAGATAAAAAACTGATCCCATGAAGGACCAAGGGGTTACTTTCGCTTTATGGGAACCGGCAGTCGTCAACCTCATAATGAAATACTGGAAAAAATATTGTGAGTGAGTGCAATAGAACGATCATTTCGTTTACAAGCGCAATAACAATGACTGATAAAAATATAAATAGCCCCAATAATCGTGATAAAGTGGCAATTAAAGTCATAGTAACACAAAAAATATTCGCAGCCGGTAGGATTCGAACCTACGCTCCCAGAGGGAATCTGATTTCTAGTCAGACGCCTTAACCGCTCGGCCACGGCTGCTACGTGAGACGTGGCTAAATAAAGCTTCTGCTACTTTCTACGTGATATTCAATGATATTACGTAGAAAGTTATGTCATATTATGCGATAATGGGTCACACCAATCTATAAAACTTCAGAAATCATTACCACCAACAAAATTATAATTGACAACTAGACGGTATTAATAACTGTCTGCCGCTCAACAAAAATCTACTTTTATTTCATTCAATGATGTAAATAGATTATCTGTAGGTTTAGAAGGTGTTAGAAACGGGTGATGTGTTTTTTTTTTCAACTCAAAAAAAGAATTGTGTCCAACTAGTGCAAACAGTATTAAAAAGAGTGTAAAACCATAAAAATTGCGAAGTTAAAAACGTTTTTAAGAAAGGGTTAAACAAGGACAGCACTATCGTAGAATCGTGATGTATCGTGACGTCACGACTACGTAACTTCATATCAGCGACTTAAATTGTCCGTACTGCGTAACAAAGACAGGAACAATCCGCTCCAAAAACTTTTAAAGCGTGTAACTTCTTCATATTTACAATTTTATATCCCCCAAACATTCATAGTTATATTCTAAGTACTGTAACGTAAGGTACGTATAAATATAAGACTCCTACTACATATTTCCTTACCAAGTTGCTTGTAGTGGCCGGAGCATGCTATTGAAAACACACCAATGCTTATTATAAAACATAAGTAGGTAGATACGTTAAGACTAACACATCTCGATTTTCGCATCGTACCGTATCGGGGCATGTCAAGTGCCTTCTATAAAGTACATTTTATCTACAAGTTGGGTGAAAAATGAGGGGGTGCCTAGAAGCGTTCGCTCGTCTAACAATTACAAAAGCAACATCAATCAAGCAAGACTAATTAGTATTCCTGCCAGAATCATTAACATTACTTAATATTTATCTTCGCACTTTATCGATAATAGCAGTGTACTCGCCGTACTCGGCTACTGGTATTGTTATCGCCATTTAAATAACTCAACACAATAATAAATTGTTTATTCAGGGGCTCATTGTAAATTCACCTTTATCTGCAGCCATCATAAATCTCCCTTGAGAGTAGTACAATGTATCCCAAAATTTCACATTTGATTATAAGGCGCCGTGGCTTAGTTGGTTAAAGCGCCTGTCTAGTAAACAGGAGATCACGAGTTCGAATCTCGTCGGGGCCTAGAGTTGGTGAACCAGTTTTTTTAGTTTCGCAAAATTTTCCAAGATTTTTTTTTAATATTTTACGTTAGCTTTGCTTAATATTGCCTGGACCAGAGAGCATACTAGTAGATAAGACATTATCGTCCTACATAAATAATGTGTGTGTGTATTTGTATTATTTTAAACGTCATTTTGAAAACATGTCTATACTATGACTATTACTATACTTACCTATTTATTTGATGTGCTTGTCGAATGAAATTGGCTATAAAATAAACTCCTTAACAGGAGAGGATGGACAGGAAAGTTTACGTAGCACTGGAGCTTTGTACAGGGAGGGTTGGTAAAACGTATCGAGGTGTGTTATTTGTATGTACACATGCGCAATTGCGCATTTGTGTGAAAAATGCTACAATTCGTTTGTTTTAGATACGTTAACGGTGACCCTTGTGTGTGACTCACCCATGTGCGTGTGGTACAGAAATTAATGTTGTCTGTGGTTGTGGAACTTTTTGAAGTGTCTTTTTTGCATTTTTTTTAGTAGCCATGCATTTTTAAAAAAATATTTTAGGTGAAGATGATATCAATTAAAATGAATTTCGTCTTTCCTTTTTTTATTCGTAAACCGATTCTCTGATTTCAAATTATTACATGGTAGGTATATTTCTTTTCAAAACAACTTCTATTTGCCTTAAGTCTAAATGAACATGATGTTGCGAACGATCCATTGGATGAAAAGATGTTGAATGTAGGAAATCAGGTCAAGGCCAAGATGTTAAGATGAGCCATTCTGTTCCCGGAAAATATTATGATTAAAGACTACGTCGAAGACAAGAAAGTTTGGCAATAATTCCTTCTGCACATGTGGCTTCCCTGGTACCTCATGAACGGCATCACTATGTAAATTTCTAATAACTGCTCCCAAATAATGGTGTTTAATTTTTATTTTTTATTATTAGATATGGACTTTTACATATCTCTGACATAATTCTTTCATTATTTGACATTATATACCTAATTTTTTTTATTTTTTTTTTTATTTTACTTTATTAGATTTTTTTATATTTTGTAAATGTGAGAACGTCGTAGGCCCTGTGGATTATAAATTATAGACAATTGTCTATTTGTTTAACATATAACTGTTGACAGGCCTACACTGTCCTCCCATACCTGTTAATCACTAATTGGAAAACATTGTAAAAGACATATTTTTAAAAGAGTAACCATGGAGTTTCTTGCCGGCTCTTCTCCATGGGAAACGACCAATTGGAACCGTGCACCTAGAATCTGACGTTTCATAAGTGCCCATGTAGGTCTATGTGAAATAAAATATTTTGATTTTGATTTTGAATAGCATATTTTCACTCGCCTAGCCAGCCCGAGGCATTTTGTACAAATTATGGAAGGTCAAACTTGGGCGGAGCTAAGGTGAAATTAGTAAGATAGGATATTGGAGCAGCCGCAAAATACAACCTTCCATACATAAGATGGAAAAATGAGGAACAAAAACACATTTTTTTTCAATATTAATCACTCATATATTCACATTTGTATAGTCTTACAATATTTACACATGTACAATATGTATTGCTGCTCCAAATAACAGGTCTCTTACTATACACTATCGGTATCAACTCTATTTGGGAAACATTCACTGTCATTCACAACAAAATTATTGACAAGAATGTTCCTAGAACTAGATTGAAGTTACTGTTTGTGGACTCAACATTAATGTTATAATTTCTTAAGAAATCTATACCAGAGATATTTATTTGACTGCATTGTAATGAATGTCGTGTTTCAAATTGAAGGTAATTTTTTAAGTTAATAAAATTTTAGCTACACAAATGTTAAGTCTCACAAATGAGTTTTTAGTCGATTCAAAAACTTAATTAAATTAATATATTTCCAGTCATTCACATGTAAAACTTCAAATCCTTATTGTTTTAGTTGTAGCTAATTTAATCAGTACTTTTCTACTTTTACATGATTCAATCATTCGTCAATGTTTCATAATTTATTACAAGAAATTATTCATTAAATCACCATATTTATTATCTGCTCATTTGGGTTTTAATTTAATTGTCTTGGTAAATTAAGATTTAAGATGCACGTAGATCATCTAGATAGATATTCCAAATTGCAATTTATTAATTTTGTTATTTAATTTGAACGAATACAGAAAATCTTTATTTAAAGTTCAAAAGGACAGCACAGATTATAAATATTATGTCATAGATAATTTTAGTAGAAAGTGTCGGATAAAAACTGCTGTTGAATTAAGAACCATAGATTAGGTATTGTAAGGCAGAATATTTTATTAATTAGTTTGTGGGTAAAATTGTTTCTAGTCCAGTCTTAATCAATAATTATAATACTCTAAACACATATAAACGTCTTGATAAACTCTGAGGCACATTCAATATTACGTATTATACAATATAGTCCCTATCACCTATAAATATTTACAAAATTTATCTATTCTAATATGGCAGTATAGAGGTTCAAATAATATAATAAGTATCAATTTTCTAACTTGAAACAATATGGTTTCCTACGTAGTAGTATTAGAGAACTGACGAATGGTATCAATAGTCATCACATATTTTAGGATTTAATAATTAAATGAAACTTGAGACGTTCGCGTTGTCACAGAATGACCACAGTGTAACCACACCTCGCAGTAGACCAACTCAAAAGATTGAGCGGAAAGGTGTTCAAACACGAACATGGAACTTTATCTCTTGAAGAAATGCGATGCAATTTTTGTAAAGAAGATAGTTATACTGTGGTAATAGGCCAACGCATTTTTTTATTTAGTACCAAACATGGCAACAAAGGATTGCCGTTTTTGCTTTTAAACAACAATTAATAAGTAGAACTGCTGAATATCTGTAATTCAATACAACAAAGGTACGACAAATTTGTTCCATATCGAACTAAAAGATAGTTGGTTGGTTTGGTAATCAAAATGAAAGTTTTCATCTTGGTTTAAAAGAAACTTTAAAGAAATACTATTTTGGCTGCGATTTACTGAGTAACGTAAAACAACTTTGTAGATAATTAAATAAAGAACCACTATTTTGGTCTACTACGCCGTATTCGTCTGCCATATACATATATGTATACCGAGTAACAGTGGTACTTAATGAGATCAAAAGTGAACATAATTGCTACATTTTGTACTTACGAGTAGATGGAAAAATATATGACGTAATTAAGGTCTTAAGCTGCCCAAATGGTTATTTACCTTAATTGGTGGTAATTCAAACAATTATCATGTAATTGTCGATATTTTGCCAAACGGACACTGCGCTGTGCAGTGTGCCAGAAAGTGATTATTAAAAGAAAAAAAATATTACCGATAGTTTAAAAAATCGTGGTCAAAACAGTACATCAATAGTGAACAAGTACTACAAGATGAAAACCAAATATGTGATAACTATGTCAATTAAATAATTCACAAATCAAATAAACGCAAAAATCAGTCTCTTTAACAATTTCACTGTACACGGTCACTTTGTCACTCACTCCGCGGTAAGGCCTCTCACGTCCTACTATATCTCACTAGTTGACTTTAAATAAGACTTTATTGTCGTCTTTGGGATGTCTCTAAGAGTTAACAAGGAATGCTTTACACGAATCTCGTGAGTTGCGTGTGGAAGTCTCGTAAGAAGATCTGTAGTTGCGGCAACGTCGGCCGATCGTCGGGCGACATCGCCCAACAGTACGCCATTACCGCAAACCTAGAGAAACAAACACCAACATGAGAATATTGAACTAGTATTTGACTTTGGCGGATACTTCAGTCGTTGAGGAGAATGAACTTTAGATTAGCAAGCATAAACACCACTTAACTACCAAAATACTATTCCAATTGGCTACGGCCCTGGTAACAGAAATACATGTCGAACAAATCATATCAGAATAGTGTTAAATATGGCTGGTGCTACTTACAGTTCATCAGGGCAATTGGCTGGCTGCTGCAACCGATACCCGTCCCTCAAGTAAGCGGCAACCTCGAAGGGATCCACCTCTGCGTATGGCTGATGTCCTAAGGTCGTTAGTTCCCATAGCAACACTCCTAAGGCCCACACATCGGCTGCTGGGCTGAACTGTCTCTTTGTGAGAGCTTCTAGCGCCAACCACTTGATCGGCCTGTTCTCGTTGTCACCGAGGCAGTGGTAGTCAGCGGGGAACAGGTCTCGTGAGAGAGCGTTGTCTGCGATCATCACTCGGAGATTTTCGTCAACTCTGTCGAGAAAGAAGTCGGTTAGGAATATTTTCTATCAGAAAGTGCCTTTATTATTCATTATTTTGGAACAAATCATTTCAATCCAGAATTTTTCATCAAAATACAAAAGAATACTTACATGCAATTCCTAGCAGCGATATCTTTGTGTAAGACATGCTGTGAGTGGAGATATAACAATCCATCTAATGCATGGAGTGCCATCCTGACGACATGTTGTGTCGTAAGTGGCGGCGGTGGAGGAGCCCCACCCGCCGCGCCCCCTACTGTAACTCCTCGACAAGCCAGGAGGAACTGCTTCAAGTTCCGCCAGGTCGAATTCCAGGGGTACAGCAGGAATGGAGCTGTCTGGTCCTCGATACTAACACCCAGGACTGATAAAACTCGCTCGTGGTGAAGCCCGTATAACATGCAGCCTTCTTGAAGTAGCAGTGATACCTACGAAAGAACAATATCTATAGTTACTAAATGAGGTTCTTACTTTTAATTTGCGTTTCTGACAAAACGATATACTTTGGTATTGATTCAATTATGACAATATATTACAGGCAGATTACAGAACCATTATTACCTGCACTTGAGAAGCGTGTTCCGCAACAGTCTTCACGAGCACCTCCTGTTCTCTTCCATCTTCATCAGCATACGTCCCTCTGTACACCCGGCCGAAGGTTCCCTCCATGGCCACAGAGCGCAACCTCACTCGGCATCGTTGTATCGTCAGCTCAGCTATTCTTTGTTGCAAGTCCCTAGCCTTCTCTTCAGCCACCACAACTGGCAGTGAGGTAGGTCGGCGGTAGCTGGTGTAGCTGGCGGCAGACTTGCAAGACGAGTCCGGTAAGAATGCATGAGCGTCTTGTTCGTCACTTCGCGCTCGTCGCAGCTTCCTCGCTCGTGCTCTACAAGCTGCAGCAGTCACTGCAGCTATCAGCAACGCTCCGCCAGCGCAACCAGCTCCCGCGTAAAATATATCAGCAGATGTCGGTGCATGTGGTACACTATCCACTCTGACGGCCGGTCTGAGAGTTTCCTTAAGACATATCTTTTTCCGTCTGAATCGCAACGTAGAGGACGAGGGACCCGTCGATACGTTCAGAAATATAATGATATCCACTTCAGCGGCGACCGTGTGCGTACAAGGCAAGTCCACTCGCCATGTTTGCGGCTCGGTCGGCACGAAGCCCTCGTTTGATATATTGACAGTCGGCGGGTGCATAGCATTCTGCTGGTCTGTCACGTCCACGTGTAGCGTGTACGGCAACTGCAATAAAAATAATCATTGGTGACTGAAGCACACTAAAATGTTTGCTTATAACTAAGTGGACTCGACACATTCCTAACGGTACAATCACATCACAATGTAACTGTATCAGTGCGCAATTGACGGACCTCGGCACGCAAGGTGACCCTAAACGGTCCGTCTGAGCATCCACAGCCGTGTCAGAAGAGATCAAATGTCGAGAGTAACCCACCGTGAGAGCACGAACATCGCTCCTTTATAGGATGAATAAACGACATACTTTGTTACCGTTGGCCATCGACTATATTTGCATATGTAGATGTCGGGTCGTTCGATGTGGTTTATGTTTCCCTTATGTGGATGACGTGAACGTATTGTGACACGCCGCGCGGAGGCATGCTGCACAGATGTTGTATCTCTCGTCGAGTTTGTTTTGAAGCCGGTTATTAAATATTATGACCATGGGGCGCTCATTATCTAACTAATCATCAGGCGGCGTTACATGAATTCTTAAACAAACAGCATTCGCCGCGGGCCCTTTGGCCGGCTCATCAGACATGCATCACAGAGGCAGCGGCTCGTAAGTGGAGGACCGCGGCGCTGCGGAGGTGCGACACCGCGGCCGCTAATTAAATATTATCAGTCGGCAGTCGGTGCGCACAGACAATAGTGTTCATCGGCGCTAGTTAACCGGTTCCCAAATATTTGCTCTGCCTAGTCAAAGGCGCCGACATATAAATAAGGGAGTAGCGGTGAAGTGAGGGGGAATCGCAGATCTGATAGTGGCGGCGCACAAAGCTCGCCGAGATGCTGATAACAAGCTAAGGGCTCGGCCGAGTGATCGCAGCCGAACCATACTCAGCACTTTGTTTATTTTTCAAATGTTCCAAAGCAGGGCGTCGTCGGCGGTTTCAAAAGGTAATATTCATACATGTTAATACTGAAGCATTTGGCTTAGATTTTAGTCGGCAACATCTAAATGCTATTCGTTATGTTAAAGAACTGTACATAGAGTTTATGTAGCTTACGCCATCAAATCCTGCAGACGGCGCCATGAATACATTCAAATTGATGAAGCGTCCCGTAATCTGGCGAGCGTTCGTATGACTTGCAAATAACATCCTAAACAAGCAGATGTCTTATTGACAAGTTCACCGAACTTGTTTGCGGGTGCGGGGTACTTCGGATGCTACTTTTGTTGGCTGACTATTGAATATGTGAAGTGGACGTCGCATCGCTCCTGATCCAAATGCAATGCCGCTCAAGTCTCAACTGATTTCTTTTAGTCCGTGTCGCCGTGTGTGCAGACGGCAGCGGATAAAATAAATAAATGCACATAATATTTGGTTAGAGATGCAGAGGCCTCGTTGGTCTAGTGGTCGCAATCGCTACTGCTGAGCATGAGGTCCTGGGTTCGATTCCCAGGTCGGGCAACGTGTTATTGGGTTTTTCTATCTGGAATTTCTCAGTAGCAGCCCGAAGTCTGGATTTGTGCCCGGTAGATGGCAATAGGCTCGCCCCCTATTACATGGGACTTAAACATAACTGGCGAAATGTGGGTGTACTATAGGTACACCTCTGCCCAACCCTTCGGGGAAACAAGGCGTGATGTTATGTTATGTTATGCAGAGGCCGGGCTACGTATGGCATAATGTGGTGCTGCGTCGTGATCAGCCACCGGCGGTATTAGCATGAAAAGCGATGCAATTCGAATTACCAAACGAGGAAAATGTAAGGAATATTCGAGAACACAGTTATAATCAATCAAAAGGCGGAGCAGATGTTGTGTATAATGTTAATTTCATTGAAACTAAAAGAAAGTTATCTAAACTTGGGTAGGGGCTGCTGCATTACCATAAGAATGGCTCGTTTGCGGGGCTCGGAGTAAACATGGGATCCTCTGTCCGGCAACTCGAAAGAATAAACTTTCCTCTCAAAGTTAATTGCTTTGGCTAAGGTTGTTGACGCTGTTTCAACAATAAAGTAAAAAGTTTACCAAACTATTCACTAATTGCGTGGATAAAGAGTTGTTGACTTGGAGCGTGCGAGACTATAATCGTGATCAATTTCGCATTCGTTCCGTGTCGCACATTACCATAATAGTGCGATTGTTTCATCAAATCAATTAATTATTCGTTAAACCAACGCATAACTCTATTTCTATCGACTGGTTTTAAACTGGATAGCTTTTACTGCCGTGTTTTTTTCTACCGTTATTTAAATTCCGAAGTAATTGTAGTTTTAAACCAAGCGTTACAATCCGTTTCACGATTTTGTTCGCATTAAAAACTAGCGCGAATTGACGTTCCAAAACATTCTCATGGAAATTCAATATCGTTTATGGCCCAACAAGAATCTCTGATAGAACTAGATTTGAGTAGTGATTAGGTCTGGATATGAAATTGACCGTTTATTTTAAGTACTCGTAAATTAGTTAATAATAATATTAAAGGTATCGTCGCTGACAGCATCCTTCCTACAGCAGTTTTAGTTTCGAAGACAACATTTTCCGTAAAAGTTATAATTGTTTTGAATTGACAAATTGATAACTTTTACGGAACAACAATTATTTCTTTTAAAACTCATCCTGGCCAACAGCAACTTCTTCTTCTTTAGAGCACAGTAAACAATTAATACGTTGTCGTTGAACTACAACAGACGATATCTATGTTCATATTCTCCACCATCATTATCATTATCATCACCTTTTCCTTTTTCGAAGAGTAAAGTAATATTTACCGGTTTCCTAGTAAGACTCTGCCAGGTAAAGTGCAAGTCTGCGATGGTGGCAGGCACGGGCACCACGAAGTTCAGCGCGTACTCGTTTATCTGTCCATCTCGCACGTAGAACAACTCCGCTGTTAGACCTGGGGACAATGGAGGAGGAGGTTATTAGTTTGTCAAGTTAATATCCGACTAGACTGTCTAGACCGGCTACTAAAAGAGAACCTAGGGAAAACTTACATTTGTATAAGTAAGTATTGAAGATTTATGTAAACATATAGTAAACTGAGAAAAAATATACGCTTTAAATGAAATACGAACGGATATATTTCCATTCGTAAAAATAAATAAAAACTTATCAAAACGCTCTGATATTTATTTCCTTTTACAGACTTCCCTACTATTACACAATACGAGAAACACGACGCCAGTCAGTCTGCCTACTCTCAAAGCTTTTCTAAGCACCGAATCTATTGAGAGTTCACAACAAATCAGTATGCGTCAATATCGAACAATTCGAGGCAAAAAGTTTTGTACGCGAGCGTACAATGAGGCGGCGAGATCAAAGAGCTACCTCAAAGACGCCGCGAACGACGCCCGCGCCACCTGTCCACAAATCATGAGAACCTGGTTTAGAGAAAAAAAAAAGTTTGTGGCCAAAAACTGACTACTGAGAGATTTTTTGCTCGCGAAACTTTGTTGGAAAGTTTCTGGAGTTGGGTCCTATCTTGAGTTCGAGATAAACCTTAGTGGTTTGTGTCAGTAAAGTTGTGTTATAAACTTGCGAGATACCAATAAAATATTAGACAATTCGTTTAATATTTTAAATCTTCCATAAAAAGTTAAACAATTTCGTATCGTCTCTTATTATCTTCCCCGGGGAGTAAGCACAGTTTTAAGTGCACAGACCAAATTGGAAACTCTTGAGGCCACTTATATTAATGACAAGTGGGCTTTCTTGATTGTCATACCCATTGCAGACGGGTAGGTATTCGTTTACTTTTAAACTTTTAGAGCTTACAGGTAGATAGCATGTGGCGAATAATTATAGCGAATTTGCTTCGAGTTATTAACATGTCTAAGTAAACATTAGAAGGTGCCTTACGCCAATTTACACTTTTATGGAGAAGGCACATTACTTTTCTCATCATTCTATACTATTTACGACAAAATTATGTATAAAAGCTTAAGAGATAGTGAGTTTGTATGTAGCGGATAATCTCCGGAACTAATGGAAGCTACAGTATTACCGAGTGTCACAGGATGGATTTTTATGTTAAAAAGAGAAATTTCAGGTGGACGAAGTCGCGTGTACTTGTAGTAAAATGAACAGGTGACGAAAAAACAATCATACCAATATTTGAAATACCCAAAGTAATTGCCACACATTGGTTTTGGCAACCTTAGTTTATTTGGTTTTTACAACTGATCTTCAAAGATGGCGTGCCAAGCGCGTAGGGATGATGACAATTTTTTTTTACAAATAGCGTAAAAAATATTCCAAAAAGTGAAAAGCTTCAAAAATTGCCAAGTTATAACGTTTGAAAATAAGTTTTAGACAAGGCCAGCACTATCGTAGAAGTGATGTCACGACTATGTAACTTCATACTAGCGCCGTATATTGTCCAGATCGCGCGACGGGAACAATCCCCTCCAAAACTTTTAAAGTTTGCATTTCTTCATATTTACATCGACTTAACAGATTTTTTCATCTATCTCATTTTTTTAACTTTCTTAATTCATTATTATAAATGTTCGTAAAAAAGCAGCCTGTAATTTAGCCAAAAGGTAAACGTCCTTTAAGCAATCCTCTCCCCAAATAACCTAACGAGCCACTGTACCCACAAATGAGTTATGTCTATCATACCGTAGATAACCACCACCTAGTATGAGCTTCCTGCGCCGAAGTCATTTCTCAGAAGACGCGCAGTTATAATACGTGCCTCGTTAAGGATCATATCAAGTTCCAGCATCATCAACTTTATGATTTTTATGTACATTTTTTGGTATCAAGTTACTCCTGAAGTTTATGTCGTCTCTGGTGTAAAGATACAGAAATAAGATAATTGAATTTCTAATTGAAATGAGTCATTAACAAGCGACGTCGCCAAAATACGACGTTATTTAACAATAACTTTACACCCACAATCGAATTAACACAATACATAAAATAAACAAGTGTTTATGTTTTTACAGCAACGTATACCTTACTGAATTATTTAATTCTACATCCTGTTTTATCTTTATGAATACTTGATTAAAATCTAAAGTAAGAAAAATAAAAAGCAACAACCTCGAAAACATTAATTCCATTTGTTGGAAGTGTCATAATCTTAAACAAGTTTAAACATTGTGACCGGTTCTATAATCATAGCACCAAAATCCTTGCAACGGGTCTGATAGCGGTGTTATTAATACCATTATCATTAAATAATAACACCCTATCTAAACACACTGGTAAGTACACAGGTATGCATGTAAATGAGGCTTCGAAACAGGCGTTGATGCGATTATATTAATAATGTTAACGCGTTTAATGGGGATTTGTTTATTCGTAGCGCGATAAAGGCGATTATCCGCTAACGAGTGACGATAAATAACGATATAATTTGAATACGCGCCGCGTGCGACGACTCGACACGAGAAATCGCCGAGACTTGCGCAGGCGCTGCGTTGCATCGAGTTTCAACGCACCGTTGTTTACGACTGTACCTATCCACATTTTAAAATGCAAATTTATTTATTTAATTGGCTGTTCAAATTTGAGATGTAATTTATGGATTTAAAGATTTTACAAGGTATTCTGGATGTTGCGATAGTAAAATCTGAAATAAAATTAAAATGATAAAGATCAAAACGTTGCGACAATATTTTATGCAAATATTAAACAACTGACTTTTAAATGCATAAATAGTTCTCATATTATTCAGATGATCCAAACGAACTTAACATACATATTAATAATGCATAATATTTATACGAAAATAAATTATTTATAGTTTAACAAAATGATTATAAAACCAAAACGTGCTACAATAAAGAGGTTGAAGAACTTTCTAATAGAACACCTAATTTATTAACAAATTCCACAACCGGTGTTGCTCGCTTATCTAGTGAAGATATCTCACAAAGTTAAGCCAATACCTGAATACAGTTTTAATAGATTGTTTCCACGAAATCGAAGTTCGGTGAGGTAGTTTTCAAGTAGGACAGACAAGAGGTATCTCCAACTTTTACGAGAGGCTATAAAAAATAAATACGTTTGACTTATAGCTGTTCCTACATTCTCACATTGTAATAAGCAGCGGGAGTGCTACCGTGCGCGGCGCCTTTGAAGTCGCGGCGGAGCAAAAAGAACTACTTGATACGACAAATAACTAGAGATAACCGGCACCCGCCTCCACCGGCGCCCGCTTTTTTCTGCTTTTTCAAACTAATTCCCGACACGCCAACTAAGCTTTTAGCCTCTTATCGCGGATTCCTACATGCCTCGCCACCGAAATTCTAATAATAAAATTTAATAAGTTGAATGCCAACAAAATGGCGCGATCCGCGTGCTCCTCACTATTGACGCATTCTACATTCGCACCTCCGAATAAAGCCTTCATTACAGTCGTACAAAAACCCAGTTGTGAAGAATAAAATAGAAAGACGCACAATGGGCACGTTGATATTTCGTATAGAAAGTTCCCCTTCCAGGAATGTATGTAAAGATTTTAGGGCACAACAGATGCTTTATTGTGGAATTATGCGGACGAGGCTTGGAAGAAAATAAAACAAAGTGCAAAGGTGTCGATAGGATTATAAAGGTGAGAAAAGGGACGTGCAAATGTGTAGGTAAACATAACAGTCGATTTTTATTTCATCAGCATTGCTATTCACAAACATTCGAATCGCTTCCGTGCCGAATCCAACATAACAAATCCGAAACCTGAAAATATTGACAGTTTAAATCTGCTGCTGTCTGCAGTCGGGGACTAGGTAAATCAGGTAACCTAAAATGTGTAATTTTTGATTCGGAAGCCTATCTAATGCAGATGACTGCAGATCTTAATCAGCAAAATTCACTACTTAACATAAAAACGAAAAGACTAAAAACCATATAATGTTTAATTAAGAGCTCAGCGTTCATAAAACTAATATCAAACGGGCTTGCTTTTCTGAAATAACCATAAACTATAAATCACCTAAACTCGTTTCGGATAAGGTATTAATTGTACATTCAATAAATTAATGATAAATTGCTGCTGTAATATTTAATCCTAATTAATAAGTCGACAATATTACAGAACAGCACATCACTAGTTATAACGTTGTGCGTTGAGTTGCGCGTTTACAAAATGCACTTCAGTAGGCCCACGCGAGGGTTCGTTTCTCAGGCGGGGAAAAATGTCGTCGTTTATTATTTCTCCCACACATTTGCATTATGATTATGAAGTATATTTTGTACGACGGAGGGACCATACAACTGAAGAACCGCTAAATAAATAACTGTTTAACATTTTACAGCATTACCACATCCCATAACGACGTGTGATAAAGTGATAATAGATACCATAAAACACAGTTATGTGCTAAGAACAGATAGTGGATGTAAAATTAACAACATTTTAGGTAGTATGGTTGCAACAGCGGTCATTTCATAGATGTTTCCTTCGTTAAATGGTGTGAAGTATCGAAAATGGTTATCGGCAGCAGCGTATTTTAGGTCTTGAATAATATTTACCCAGTTTTAACGCTACTGTTTCTTTCTATACGTAACTGTTTAAAAACAAGATATTTCCAGCACGGAACGTCCCCAATAAACATTGACATTTTTGTGAGGTGACATTTAATTATCCCTGCGACCAATATAAAGTTTCCATTACTCAGCGCACAAACGCGCTGCGCTAGACAGAATTAGCCGATTATAAATCTGCGACACGAGCACACGACACGAACCAAATTTGTCGCTTTAATTGTAAACAGCTATAAAATATGGGATCGCAATGCGCTCGAGATAGTCGATTTGCTCGTAAAAGACGCTCGTAATCGGTTATTTATCGATACTATATCGATGTTCGTAAAAAGAGAATATATTCTACACACATCCTGACATGAATTGTACAAGTTACGAAGAATTTTATGTTTCTGTAATAATAAATTGTTATTTTCCCCAGAAACGATATGGCCTTAATGCAGAAAAGAACTTAATAATAACGATTTGTCTTATGTAATGTACGCATAAAAGTTGTAAAAATAAAACATGTGGGTGGACTGATAAAACGAAAAGGTTTCGTGACCAATTTGGATGTGCAAAAACTAACAAAGACCCTTTAAAGAAATTAATCGACTACATTATCGACAATTGAGGACCGCACAATTACACGCATAGAGCAGATACTAAAAGGTAACATATCGCGTTACATAACACGGCAATTGGACCGTAGATAATTGCGTAATAGCATTTGTCGAAAAAACGTCAGACAGAAGTGTAGTCAGGTGTAAAACTTTGAGCCATTTTGAGGTTTTCAGAGTCACCGTGCCGGAAGTGAGGTGGGGTAATGCGATCCACCATTGTTCGTCCGTCAGCCTGCCTGGGCTTTGTCCCTAACAAGATTTGGCCGAACGTCTTGCGATCAAAGCTGATCAGCGACACAAAAGCCCTGTGAAATTAAAGTCTGTAACATACCCGAGGCGCGAAGAGCTCACTTTATTTTTATAGATATGTACCACGAAAAAAGTTCAGCCAGCCAGCAAGACTGCTGGACGATAAGACAAAGAGCTTTAGTTTTCGAAGATGGGTTTAGACTTAGTTAGCTTTTTGTCAATAGATGAGTAGTTATAAATAACGTCGCTGCTAAACAATCAGCTCGAAATATCGATTTCGAAGACGCGTGTCGCGCGATGAGCGGTGCCTTTGTATCACTCTGTCGCGTCGCGCCTGTTTGTGGGAGCCTTTACAAAAATATATTATTTATTTATTTATTTATTTATTTAAACTTTTCGAACCCAAAGAGGTACAAAGGCGGACTTAATGCCTTAGGCATTCTCTACCAGTCAACCAAGGGTGGTGAAGAGATAAGATGAGGGATCATGAGGGAAATAATAAAGTGAGCTGTGAGTTTCCTCAATAAAATCAAGGTGCAGGCTACGAGGGGCGCAGAAGATGTATACACCATCTTGGAGCAGATAATGTGTGCAATAATCACCACCATCCTTCACCGCCGCACTGTTACATGTGCCATTTACCCCAACCCTCCCCTTCCCAGTTAATTACACAGTAATGCAACAACACGTGCATTCATTAAAGAAATTTATAGAATTAATCAGAACAGACACACTAGGTAGCAATTGTAACAAATTAAACAAACAATAACTGCTGTATTCACAGTTTATTTAAACAAAATTGCAGTTTTAACACGCTTTTATTGGTACGATTAAACCAAAGACTATCTTATCTACCGATCATAAAATTACGCGAGCAGAAATCTTAAATAAAAAGTTTAACAGGCATTTGTAATGAATTAATTCGAATGTCGAAACGACCAATTAGTTGAGGTATAATCACCAATAAGTGTGATATGCGTGCCATCGCCATATCAAGTAAATTAGCCGCGGTTTTTCTTTTATCTCAAACAAGTTCCGACGACTGGAAAGAAACGATGTTGGGTTTACATTACATTACATTGCTGCGAATATTGAGGACGCCGTTTAAATAAGCGAAAGCTGCCAGCGATACTCGAAACGTACGATAGAATGGTCGAGTTCGAAATTTAAAAATATCCCGCACCGCATTGGCGCGTTGATTGATGCGTCTTTTTGCCCGCGTGCCCCTCAGACGTAATCCCGACGAATTAGTTTGACAGTCGGAATCTTTTCCTGATTTTTTGTCTATGGTAGTAGAGTGGTACCACATGTTTATTGAGATTCTGCCCCTAATGATGTGCAGCGATACGGAATCAGTGTCGATTATTTACAGCTTTGTCTAATTAACTATAAGTTATTTTATATTTACATGCGGGCAGAAGAATGTTGGATGTTGTACTTTGAGCAGAAATTATCAAGCGTGCGTGCGTTAACGATATAATAAATAAGTGTTCTAATTAAATAAATAGTGTGTGTTTACGATCAGTACCACTCGTAGATCTGTCCGCGCAACACTACCTAGTGTTGCGCGGACAGATCTACGAGTGGTAGTAGTAATGAACGCGCAACTGACGCTGAAGTAATGCGAATACGTAAACAATAAACATTATCATTAAATTACCGTAAGTACGTTATACAAGGAACATCGAAACAAACTCACCTGTCTTGTGTTTAAGCTGTATACAGATGAGAGAATGGTGAAAGGCAGGGTTACCAAAACTCTTATACGATTTTGTAAAACTTTAGTTATAATTGAGTATAAGATAAGGAGTCGAGTTAAACGCTCACAAGGATTTGACGATGCTTTATTGATACATATCACATTATCAGGTTCTACGAGGCAGATATTGAACCTAACTCATCACTACGTATAACGACATTTTTGAAGGAGCCATCGACCACCTTTGCAGTGTAAAACTTTTCAAACAAGATATTCTAGCAAAGGTTTTGAATGTCGACCTCGGCAATAGTCAACAGTCAACCCTAAAAGACTCGCTAAAAGCTACGTCGGCAAAAGTGTGAAAATTTATGACATCACGTGCGCTACTCCAGAGGAAATTAAGTTTAACTTAGTTATGTACTTGAATCCTCTGCTCATGTGATATTAAAACTACGCTTCTTCGTCTTCAGCTGAAGTCTGGTTGGTGGTTGACCTAAATATGTAAATTCACGATATCCTTATGATAACAGTCAAGACATGCGTCATGTCAAATAAGAACATATCACTGATATAATGTATCTAAAGAAAACTAAAAAGGAATTTCCAAATTGGTTAAGATTGGAAGTGAGGTGGAAAGCTCCATAAGTCGCAACTTCACAACCAAAGCCACAAGTTTAGAGAAATCGATAAGTGGGCTCGTATTTCAATCTAGTTGGTCGGAATATTTGCTTCTAACAAGATCAAGCTAATCCCAGTCTAGTTACGCGAAGCAGAAACCACAAAAAATCGTGACCACATAACGCGACCACGCTTCGTGTTCGCCCGCGGACCACAAAAACCGCAACTAGAACTCAGCACAACTATCGCTTCGGGAAACACTCTAATAGCAACGCTGATAGATTAAATTGCCTGTCTCAGAAGCTTTAAACGAAACATGAAAATCATACAAAAAAGTAACCCATTTCACTCTGCAGCTCGAGGCAGTGCCATGTGACAAACAGCACCACGTAAACTAGAAAAAACTGAGCACGAACACAGTCGTGACATGTTTGTAAATGTTGCCAGATTATAACCAACCCCTCCACATGAATTTGTGTCTTGTATCGTTTAAATTCCAATTACAGAGTCAGTCCACGTGCACGACAGTACACACGACGACGAATTTCTCGAGCTTATCTATTCGATTACCACAATCCTTCCGAAAAGGTTATCACACGGTAGCCCTGCTGTTAAAACCGATGCCTTATCGCCCGATATGATTTATTTTCGACTTATCATCACTTGATAAGAAAAACACACAAATATTCGTTGGCTACTGGTTTCGATTTATTTGGAAAAATGACTCGCATCGTCAGATGTACAAACAAACAGCTGTACCGGACGGAGGGCCACCGCGTTCCTGAAAACTCCCATTAGTTTGTGTCAGGGCAATTCAAATAGAAACTGTGTGCGGAGTGGAGGTGTCCAATAACAAAACACACGAACATGCTTGTCAAACAAGACTCACCAAATATTATCCGACCGCCACACTGTATTATGTCGTGGATTTGTACTAACACAAGCAGTGTATGGTTTGGGACAGAAGCACGACGAGAAGGCTGTTTGCATGGAACTTAGAAAGGTTATAACGCTCGCCAGGCACAAAACGGGCAAATATTTTTGCCCGTTTTGTGTAATATTTTTCTCTTTTGCCATTTTGACACCGCGCGTCAGTTATTTGAGAAGGAACGAAATAAAATGGAAAGAGCGAAAACAATACGGACGGTTAAAAAAATCGTCTGTTGAACGAAGGCTTGAAGAGAGCAGTTTGTAAAGTGCTCTTGACGAGGGCTCTCCAAACGAGCGTCGACGCCAGCCAGCGTGCTTAACCTGGCTCTGTTTACACCCGGCGAACACCTACGTATCGTATCATATACACTTGTAAACCTGAAGCACAATTATATTTCACGTTATGGACGTCGAGCAAGTGGATCCAAAACCATTAAAAATACGTAATTGATCGCCGGACCCCATCAAATAAATTAAAGGCCATCGAAAAGAATCGCACACACGATTTGGAATGATCGAGTTGGCAAGCGTTCAGAATATAATTTGATCCGAACCGCGCCCGTAGCCGTCAGTCATAATGGAAATCATAAAATTTAAAACATCGGCCGTAAAGTAAACAATAGGCAAAAAGAGCAAAATTTATAAATGGTGGGTGTAAGCGAGGCCTGCCCTCCGGTGCCCTGACGTGCTCTCTTGTTATTCCTCATCCGAGCTCTTATAAAAAAAAGTATCAAAAGCATCAAGCCGCGTGAATTGTGGCGGAATTCTCGGCTTCAGGGAGAATTCAGGAACTCGCTTGTGAAGTTAAGACGTTTAAAACGCTTTTGTTTCTAGTTCTCGCACTGGCAGACACAATTGTGCTACGAGATAACTTTCCTGAAGAATTTTAACTGCAATATTTTATAACCACATAGGAATTTGTAATATGTGCCCTTCAAACGAAGACTTTTTGCCCTTTTAATACTTTTTGGACGAAGCTACACTGCGACCATGACAAAAAACGCCACTTCGTTATCTGTCAGTTTATACAGCCCTACAATTCCTGTATAACAAGGTAGGTATGCAGCCAACAAGTGTATAGGATGAGGTTATAGGTGTAGCTATTTAATTACACGGTTTTCCACGCCTTTCGTCACGGGACAGTTTCCGGGCAGAGCGACAATGCTCACCACTCCGATCACAAATTGGATGCGCCCCTGACTAACTAGCCGTGTTCGATGCCCAACAGACCAGAACAAGATTGGGCAATCAACACTAACTACAAATGATCGGTTTTATATCACTTCTGAGCCTACCATTACAAGCGACTTGAATATTAACCAGCTAGATAGCCACTTTATGGATAATATCCACCAGACGTGTAACGTTAGTAGCTAGTTAAATTCAAATGTGAGAATGTTTAAATATGCGTGTGATTCGAATCGAATAACAAACAAACAAATTCAATTAATTTCCCAGCCATCGCCGCAGGATAACATCTGTTTTGAATATAAAATACACCAACACGTACCGTCGTCCCTTGTTCAAACCCCAATAAAAATGAGACCCACACAACTGACTATAACAAAAAACAATACATAAAAAACGCCTACACGTACTTACATCTTAAATTTTGATCTAACGACCCTGAAGGATCCAATATTATTAATAAATCGATGTCTAAATAAAACATTGGGGCAACATAAAATATTTAATAAAAAAGGAGGATAAATTTTTTTTCCAATACGAGACATTTATTAACACGGGCGCGCAATGGATGGAGATAAAATAAACATGGCGGGCAGCGCGCGCGCATATAAACATGGAGTTTAACGTGGGATGCTGTCACAACACGCGCCCATTGGGCATCGCTGACGCACCGGTGAAAGCTAAGGAGACACCCTACGATATAAGACGAGATGATGTTATCTTACACTTACATTTCAAGCCTACGCATCGCCTACCTCGTCGTCATTTTAGTGGACACAACTTCAGATTCCAATATTTCGATAATCATTAACACACTTTGATAGTCATCGACTTCATGAATCGTTGGTCAACATCCACATATGTTAACCATTTCGAATACCTTTCAACTTACCCGGCCATCACAGAGATTCATCAGATTTTCTGATTATAAGAGTTCTCGAACTCCAGGAACATTATATTCATTTTTAGCGTTTTTCTAACACACTCTTACATGTCGGAATAAGCTCAATCTATGCAACCAGACATTGTATACAATAAACTACATTTCAAACTATCACTACTTTAGAGGAGAACCAATTAACTGCATAAATAGCCTATTCAAACGTAACAAGGTTCTAACAGGGCGGAAAAAGCGGCGCGGACGATGCGTTTATCAACAAAACAAAACAACAAAGAAACGAGTCGTGATCTCCATCACAGATCCATCATCGAGTGGCGGCTGCTGAGATGGATTGCCCGTATTATCCCAACAAGCACCTCCGGATAAACGACCGAGTTTCAATTGCCTACAATCTGTCCAAGTCACCTCTTTGTACAGAGCGTACCAGTTTTGCTTAAAGGAATAACTAACTAGGATAGGTTTTTCCTAAGAATGGACGTAATAAGAACGTCCCCGTGAGATCAGTCAGATGTCTTAATAATGCAGCAAGTGATTTACGTTTACCGCATATAGATTGCAGGGATATCCGCAACAATGAACACTCGTGCACAGCTGCACTTCCTGCGATGGTTTGGCTTCATTTAAAAAAATATTAAAACTAACTTTACATCAAAAGACTTTTTGGAGTCAGTATTTTAATTAAGAGTTCTTATTAAGAATTATGAATGAGTTAATTGATATTATGACTTGGGAACGTCGAGGGGAATCCACCCGTCGCGTCGCAGGAGATGCAACCATAACTTTATAATACCAGCATGCGGTGTCTATAAATCAGAATTAAGGACGTAACCAAGGAAGATTTAGTTTTCGGCGTCGATTAAAGTCGACTCGAAAACAAACAGTCTCTCAGCAACGCCTCTCGTTTCTTTTTTCAAAGCCTTCGGGCGAGTCTGAGTATTATTCCACCTGGTTGCTGCCTATTACAATTTATTAGACCGACCTCTTTTAATGTTGCTACCGGTTCTTACATAACCGTAAAACGACACGACACCTTATTTTAACGTATTTAAAGTTCTCAAGTCACGAAAACGTGGGACAAAGAAAAAAAAAATGTCGTACCAGACCACGCAAGGTTGCGAACTACGATCAGTTAAAACGGTAGCGTTCCAAAAACAACAGTGAGAAAAGCGAATTAAAACTAAAATAAAAACCAAATGAGCGGCGGTCTCGCCAGTGTAGAAGTAAAAAAACTGTGCAGTATATTTTAAATGATCAGGAAAAGTAGAGCTCCTACCAATCGAAGAAGACAAAAGAAAATAATTAAGTCGAGTCGTTAATGAGGGAACATGTAGAATGGAGCAGTCTTGAACAGTCTCCCGTGAATTATCTGATGCTCTTAACTTGAGCGAGCGGGTCTAATGGTAACCGCCGACCCTAACAACCCAAACAAAACCGCAAATTTTGATTTTACAGAGTACCCACGGCCGAATGTGGAAGAGATATTAGCATACTAGTAAATATTAATCTTTCGCACGACTCCGCTGCACCGGCGAGCTGGCAAATAAAAACATGCAGTAAAAGAGTAAAGTAAACATTTCCATTCGAAATATTCTCGTAAAGATTTCCGAGTTGGAATTGAATTTGCATATGCAAAAAGAGTGTGCGAGACTCGCTGCGCCCACACCTCGCTCACATTAGCTCGCGTACTTGCATTCCTCTTTATAGCCAGACGACACGTCCCCACGACCAGCTAGCTACACGACAGATTTTTTTTTCACAGAAATCCTATATAATTTATGCATGAGGTATAATAATGTTGGTATAAAATGCAGCTGCGACGGTAAATCCATATTGACTTTTATAGCACATTATTTGCATGGGTTTTACGTCTTTTTTCTTCGAGGTAGAAACGTGACCGTAGAGCGGAGGCGAGCATTTCCCCGATCACGACGACGCGATGCAATCAGACGACAGTGGGACACTCGTTCATGGTAATGTGGGCACAGCGCACGAGATCGACGATACACTCCACAGACACAATTAACCTAGCAACCCTGCATACCTCGTTAGCTTTAACGTTCTCCAAATCAAACTGGAATTTGAGGACTGCTGATTGACTGGAGATTAAGATATATGCTTGTATTACTAGATCTTGGAGTTGAACTACTGTATCTGGTACTCCAGTATATAAAGCTAACATTCGTTTGGAAATGTTTTGGGAACTTTCGCCTAGTTTAGGTGAGACATAGGTAAGTCTTGAATGATGCGATGAGATAATCTATCAAAACAAAATAAACTTGTACTTCCACTCATTTCCCAATAAACATAAATCATTTACCAGAAACCTCATTAAGCTTATTAACACCATCTCAGTCTAAACTTAATCCGACAAAATTGATGGACGAGGCGAGGAAATGACGTATGGCGGTACTGCAGCAATGTTTTAAAAATCCACACGCGGCCATAACGAGTCGAGTTACGAGCGGTTAAATAAACGCAGTCTCCCATTACTGCCATTAATATGTACGATTGCCTCGAACCAACTGAGCCAGAAATAAAGTTTAACCCGAACTTGAACGTAATCGTATTGAGCGACATTACGAATTAAGGAAATGAGTTTTACGAACGTTCCGCTGTAGAATAGTATACAATAAATAAATCCAAACGTTTATTTTATATTCTATTGAGAGTGTCTGGAATAATTTATTAGAGAATATTGTGACTAAATTGTGGGAACACACAAAAGAGCAGATACATTTTGACGCAACTCACTGAAGTAAAATTCAAAAATTCTTCGTTATATTCCCACAATATGATTGAAACTAGAATTTAATCGTACTTTGGGTATGAGTATGACCACCATCAGCATGTAATGTCCTCTACTAAGCAAATATTAGTCCACGCGCACCTCCGAACGGATTCAACCAATATTTGTTCTCTACAACTGCTTCCCAAAAGTGTATTTTCTTATTCAACAACTTCTACCGTACAACGCCCGCGAGGGTGTCGCGATGTTTGACTAACCTGCCTCCACAAAGCAAACATTAACTTCTCATGAAGACAGCATTTGTTTATTAAATTAATCTGAATTTGTTTTTTCCTTTCCAACTGGTAATAAAACAATTGACATGATATACCTCCAAAAATTTAGAGACAGCTTTTAAATAAACTCAAGATGAAAACAAAATATCCAGTCACCTCCGGTGATCGGGATGACTGGTAAATGTTTATTTACTTTCTTAATAAAATAAACATCGGACACAAAAACCAGTTTGGGAGCCTAGTGTAAACAAAACTTGAGGACAATACGCCAGAGTCGGTCCCCAGGGATCGCAGTGACAAACTTGTGTGTATTTAATTGATTCAAAAGCGACTAGACGTTATCTAGTCGACAGCTAGAAACTCACAGCGCATTACAATAACCCTTATTCGAAGTCAGAATGTAAATTTTGGGGCATGCGGGTCCTCGCAGCAGGCCCTGCGCCGCAGGAGACCATAGGCCAACAGAAACACCGTGACTCGACCCATATCTACGCCATGCTGCGAAACATACAAACTCACTTTGAGACATGTTTAGATTTACTGTCCAAATCCATCTTTGTCATACTTTTGGTTTCTTAGAGTCTTGTCTAAACAAACTCGAGGTCCAAATAAACGTCACATAATGCAGTTTATTGTGATGCAAAGATAACGTTAGATGCGATTTCACGCTGTGTTTTAGGACAACTTATGGGTGGTCGTCCCTTTGATATCGCACATCACATATGGGTGAGTCAAATAAATTGTCACAACCTCTCCTGTTTTTTTTTAACAATAATAACGTAAGGGAATGATTGTCTTTCCTGTCCACAAATTCACCGAAACACCCATGGCATTAGCAATAAACTTGTATTTTCATTGCAAAACATAAATCCAGGGACACTTTGGTTACCCATCGACCATCGACGATAAAACGTAAGTGTGCATTCGTCAATTCTACGACAGAGGCCTTTAAAATGTTATTATTTAGGAGCTCATAACTGGAAAGATTTACTGATCATAAAATAAGAAGAGGTGACCACATCCCCACACGAATAAGATTTCCTTTATTCATTGTTGATGCTAGAGGAGTCTCAAGTGGCAAACTGGCACTGCGCTGCGCCGTTGGGCCGTTGACCAAGTCTTCATTTATAGGCACATGATGGATATGTTCGAGTGGCAGCCATATCCGGTGCAAGCAAATTTAACTTCAAATAGCCTTGTTTATTCAGGGGTGCACTGAACCATTAAAGCTCAGTTGAGTCGTAACAACGTCGACCGCGTTAAATTCTTCAATACTATCATAATGCTCAACTTTAATTGCTTTCTTACGAACCCATAAAAATCTAAAGTGGCTGCAGTTCAATATTTACGACTCCGGTTTAAATTTGAAGCGTAACGTTATTAAATCGAAACAATTACCACATTAGGGAAGAGAATTTCCATTGTGCAGTTCTAACTAGTGCCAGTTATAGAATTGTGAATATCGGCTCTCTCTCTCACTATAACATTAAAGCTCTTTTTAACGTCAAAACGTTTAGGGCTTTATCGACACCCATAAAGGCCTTGTGGCAAAAAGTTAAATACAGTCGCGACCCCATTGATTAATTTGTTTCACCATTAGAATTCTCTTCTCGGGCTACAAAAATGTCCCGGTGGAGAGCATCGCAGCCGAATTTTGGGGCATTATTTATGGTGTGCCATTCTCTTCAAAGGACTGTATGATTTACAGCCGGCCGTACAAAAGGCACTGCCTTATTATGACGTGCTGGCCGTGCATTGTGCCAGCATATTTATTCGTCCGATTGTGCGCGATGTTTGTTTATTTTCGGTCCTTCTTCGTAAATACTGTATTGTCACAAAACTACGACACAATTGAGTGGGACCATATTTCACGGTCCTTAATAACGACAATGTGTATGGAGAAAATGTTTTGCCAACAAAGCACATTAAGAAACTTTTGTGATGCTTCTGAAGTCTTTTTAAAATTCTACACTCAAGGTAAAACATTGGATACTGAAAACTAGTTACGAAAAATTGAATGGTCAAACAAAATGAGTAGATAGTTTATCCGTGAAAGTACTTACGAGCTATCGAGTTGTTAACTAGGAAAAGAATGGCGTCCCATAATGATAGCATGTGGTATCGTGTTTAGAAGTGATTAGCACCACGCACAAGCTAAGCGGGAGTGTACACATAGACTGCTGGGAGAGTCAGGTATGCTCGTAGCAACGGTGCTGACGCCAGCCATGTTTGCTACCGCGCGCCCACCGGCCGGCCGGTATGTGTGGTCCCCAAATATTTTTTATTATAAATAACCAAAACCCAAAAACAGGAGTATGTATTCACGTTTAAGTAATGTTTTCACGATCAGGTCGAAGTAAAACCCTTCACCCATTAGGTAGCAAACAGCCCATACTTAGTTTACGATGTGTGAAATTTTTACATGTTAATGTGTCTTCCTTCACACTGTCTCTAAGCTTTAAGTGCATTAAACAATTTAGATAATATCTCACACACTTTGTGAATATTCAAAACATTACGAAGCTTTTAGTAGCGTAGTCCCAGTAGAAATAGAATAACAGCTATGATTAGTTAAATAATGTGCGTAAACATACATAATATTACATTACATTAGACACATTTATTTGCACATTTTCTCCTAAAGCAGAGCGTGTGCCACCCGGCCGCCTATTCAATTACGCTGCGTCGCCAAACAAAATTGTCACAGCATTATCCTTAATGGCACATTTTTGAGCTCCCACAAACACAAAGGAAATATAAAATACTAGTCGTGTGCCATCACTACGGGAGTTCTAATATTGTGCTCGTCGCATCATAGTCGCGCTGCGAGATACTTCCTTCGTGGGCTATTAAAGCAGTCATTAACTATGGACGTGGGATTATGGGTCAGCGCCTGTAATCCTCGGCCCCAAAACAAACACACATCTCATCTTTAATAGCCGAACAAAAACAAAAATGAGCTGTAATGTCATTAGCTAAAACGTTAACGAGTGTCCATGTCGAGGCGGTTGCTATTTCGGTTTGGGCACATTCCACGCGTTCGTATATCATCTATCATGGTCGGAGAACTGTCAGGTTTTAAACTGAGCTTAAACTGCGTTCGGTGCTGGCTCGTCGGTGGCAGTTGATGGACGCGTCGTGACGGTTCGCCGACGTTCGCTCACAAGCCGGAGGGACGCGCACAACATCTGACCTCTCTCTATCTATGGCACAATGCTACATGCGCTACTGTTTAGTGCATTACTCGCGGTAATTGTGCTAGTTTTAGTCTAATTTTATTGTCATCGAGTGACGGAAGTATCTCGTTCGGAGGCCGTTGCACCTCCATCTCGCTAGATACACGTTTTTCAGGCGCATGCCCATTGTCCCAGTCTGTTAGCGCTCCCCCATCCTCCTGAGAGAGTTTTGCAGTAATGAGTACTCTATAGATTCTACTAGGTGCTTATTCACATAATTGTCATCTGGATATGAAATCGAATAAAACTCTTGAATTAGAAGTTTCAAACGTTGTTTAAAAGTTGTCATTGTAGTTACTGATTATTTTTTTATTGTACAGGTGCAAACACAATCGCATCACATAGGTACCGAAAAGCAATCAAATCTGAACGAACAAATTTCTAAACAAAGTTAGAGGGTCACACAAAAAGCGACTGCGTGCGTCTTGCGCTGGCGCAGCATCGCTGATCGATCGAAAGTTTTTGTCGCTTTGACATCTCCATCCATTCGGGCAAATTGCCGAGCGGGCACAAAACCGAGGTGTGATTGAGAGGTCGACCCTCGCCGGTGCCGACGCCCGACGCATTATTTTGAATATGTTCAACTATCGATCACGTGGAGAAAAGTAATTTTAGAACGTTGATCTTTCCACGTGATATGTGCGGCGTACAGCTTAGATTTTTCATTGTCAGTTCGACAGATGAACGAGCTTTTTATGCGTTTTTGTTTCAACTATTCATAATGGTTCAAAAGGGTTCAAAATCAAATACAGTTTTGTGGATTTGTTACTAGGTATAGTTTTTATAATAGATTTACATGTGCTAGAAAATGAAAATTTTTAGTCATTTTAATTTAGCTTTCACGTGATAAAAAAACCCTCGACACAAACTAGGTATGTATTCAAGCTGACCTTAGCCTGAAAACAACAGATGTCTCACTAGATTATGCCTAATTGACTAAGCGCCAGTCAGAGATGCATTACAAATTAGCCATGTCTTCCCGCGGTTTATAACCCAGAGTTTCGCGTTATTTATAAAAGATCTATTTATTCAGCTGTTGACTGACCTGGATACATTGCCAACTGGTCACTATTGGCTGCAGGCCGTTTCACGGCTCACTTTTTGTTTTGGTGTTTGGATTTACGTTTTCTACTTTTATGTTTTGATTCGGCCTTTTCCTCCTTCGCACGTTTTCTCATAACACATTTGACATTGACAGAATTTTCGACACTGGCACCATTGCCAATAAAGAAAAATAGAATTCGGCCTTTGGTTAGTTTAGAATGACAGACAAGTTAATAAAGTTATGCACGACCAAAAAACAGAGTAAATTAATTGTTTTTAACGTTTTTATTCATTTTCATCTTGACATTAAAAGAAAATACAAACGTTCAGTAAGGAAGAATTCACCTTATTAACACATAATCAAATTAAACTAAAAACATACAGCTGTCCATTCATAACTAAAAGCGAAAAACAATTACAAGTTTGGTAAAGCGCAAAACTAAATTCACCAGCATTGCCTATACTTATAGGTAGTAGGTAGGTAGGGAGCAGAATTGCACAAAAAGCTATTTCACCAGCGCCAGCGCCATAAAGCTACGCGAAAATTATGCGTATCTGCATAACGAGATGTGTTGCACCTTGTAAGTGCGTGCTTCGTAAGTCGTAAGTGAAGTAAAAACTTGTAACACTTTAGGTGGTGAGAACGAGAATACATGATAGTTTATGGTTTGTAGGTACATGGTTATAAAGTTTATATTCCTTATAGACAGGGCCGTAATGCCCGGGTTACACGAGGCTAGTTTTTCAAGCTAAGATAGGAAGATAGAGCTAGTTGGCTAGTCACACTGACCACATGAGTAAAGAAACGGAACAGAGACAAAGCTTGATTCAACAGCTCGGCCAGTGCTCAAAGTGCTGAGCAGAGTGGATCGCCCATCCACGGACGGTTGCTTAACCTCATCGATCGACTCGTGCAGCTTAGCAACAAGCCCTCTCGGAATAAATGTTGTTATTATTGGTAGTGATATTTAGGGATGTAACGATACATGAATTTGCCGATACGATACCGATACCGATTATCGAGGAAAATAATCGGCGATACCGATACCGATGGCTTAGTAGTAAATACACCCAGTAAATAAAGAATGATGTACTTTAAATGCATAAAAAAACTTACTTATGTTACATAGAATAAATAGACACTCCATTCTGTAAATTGTGCCAAAATGGAAATTAAAATTAATGAAAAAATTAAAAAAAGGTAAAATATCATATCAACATTTATTTGGGTAACATTTATCAAGGAATCAAATCAAAAGTAAATCAATATTAATAATCAAAGTTCACTTTAGGAAGATTTTTGTTAAGGAAACAAAGTTTATTCAAATTACTAGCAGATAATCTGTTGCGCAAATCATTTTGTATAATCGGCTGTATTTAAATCGGCGATGCCGATATATCGGCCTGCCGATTATATCGGCCGAAATACCGGTATCGGTATCGGTATCGTTACATCGCTAGTGATATTGATACTAAAACCTGGCAAAATTTTCAATTTGCTATGCCTCGCCCTGGCTTTCCAATAGATTATTTAAAAAACTGTTTGATTTAGAATTTACAATTCAATTAAAAGGCACAACAAATAGTGAAACACAAAAAAAACTATCAAGTTACTCTACGGACTAAACAACTGTACCACAATGCTGCTGGCTTAAAATTTCCTAGCATCGTGTTAACAGCTCTAGCTTGGGGCCAAACCAGGAAAGTTGGCCAGGGTATTTCTTGCTTGCTATAATAGCTTAAAAAATTAGCCTCGTGTAGCCCAGGCATAATGGCGGGAATGCGGGAGTGTGAGACTTAGCACCGCAGTCCGCACGTGCACCGATTGCTTTGTTTAGTTAGCACAGTTTAATGGACACTGCGTAATAGTCTATTAAATGCTTTGTGTGTACTGATAGTACCATCAAGTATTGCGTTATGATTGGGCTATTAGATAGGGTTGAGTTGAGTGAGTGCGTGCTTACACATTTTGTTACTTGGTCAAAAAATATAACGTGCGTGAAAATGCTGATAGGAAAATTACCATTATCTTGGTTCGAACATCAGTTTTATATATCAAACAAAGGCTTATGTTGAGTGTTAATTCCATAACAAAGCCCTCCCTATCTGTGTATTCAACGTACACCGCAAACCGCACCGACTTGACTGATGGTTACAAAGCCAGGGATGGCGTAACAAGATCCCATCATCGAGCGGCATACAAAAAACTTTAACTTCAGAACATTTAAGTTAAAAAAAATATTTTTTACTGCAAATTCTGTACAAAATTGATCACACACAATAGAAATGTTATTAGTTGTGAAACGTTCCTTTCCGCAATTTACAGTGGCGTGCATAATAAAATTGGCCACCATAGAAAGTTATATATATACGATTGCATTTGTCGAAGTTTCTTATTGTATCCTTGTGGAACACATTGATTGATCTGAAAATAGCCAACAACTACAGAAAAATTAACAGATAGAAATAGAAAAGATTGCAAAGGGTGATACAATTTAACTGTCATATTTTTTGTCCTTCTGAGCCATGGTTTGCAAAAACTACGAGAGGTATTATGCGAAGTTGATGGATCTCCTGCACTGAATCGATCATCCTCGTCGCACTAGTAGGTGATTGCCTTTTTAAGACGATACCTATGTATGAAACAATAATTTGTTTAAGGTTTTTCCAATGCAATAAATACCTGTGGTGTAAAATTTACGATACAATCTTATTAGCCATTGTTTAATTAAGAAAGCGAAATCTAAAAGTCTAAAGCAAAACATGTCATTACAAAGCTGTTACATTCAGATCCCAACAGCATAATGAATGTCAAGACAACATGCATTTAATAAAGCTATGACAATGACTAATCATTAAAATTGCATGAGCTGTCGACGACAATGGCAGGGCTTCAACGATTAAAGCTAAGTCGACGTCAAGCGTAATTGAAAATAACGAGATGCTCATGTTGTGCACATAGGTAGTAAGTAATCCGTCTGTCGCCCGCGGCTTGCTGCATGTGCACCTAATTCTATTTCTGCTATCCAGTCTGCGTAGACAGGGGTTTCATAACTGCTTTTAAATTAACCTCCTATTCTACAACAAACATATATGCAGTCAAAACTAAATCATCTGGTTATATGGATGGTTGGGGTAGATGACTAACAAACTACTCGACTGAAATAACTTGATCGAAGTAAGCTGCTGTTACTTGATTAGCATTCCACACCCATTTCTTCCTATTTCCAAGCTGCAAACTACAGTACACACAACTATCTCATACAGTAATTATCATCTACATACTGGGATTTGCTCACATCTTATAATTTTTAATCATCTTGTAAGCATAAAACCATGCTACATACATATACACATGGACACAATTTATATTTTTTAATTAACCATTCTCATTCTGATCACGTAAGCGTAGCGTACGTACCGTGGTTTGCCTAAGCCGCACCTGCCCGCGGGAAACATATCACACCCCCACAGATTAAAAACTGCTACCCAGCCGTCCATGAAATTAAATTTATTTAGGGCCCACTCCACATCATCCCGCGTGTCAACTGTATTTACATAAAGAATAGTTTCGAGAAGGACGTGAGCCCATATTTATATTGTGCCGTCGCTGGCTGTTTATTGAAATATTTCATTGTTAATTCTCTAAACGACATCTTCGTTTTGGGGGACGAGATCCGAATGGCGCGGACTGAATGCAGCATTAATAGTATTTATTAAAATAACAATGTCTATTCCTGACTGTTTTTATTTATTCTATTGTCGTTCCTATACTTACCTGAATAGTGAAAGAAAGTGTTATCTCGTAAGATGATGTCCCGGATGAGAAGCTTAAGCTTTGGACTGTTACGATTCACACGTAGACCAGTTTACTGCTAGTGAAACTGATAGATAATATTGGTATAGGTCTAAGAAAAGAGCATCCTTCAGATAACAAAATAAGATAACACGAGTACACGACCGGAAATGTGAAGAACGCAAAAAAAGGCTTCCCACAAATCGTTAATGTTTCAAATGTAAATACTTTGAGTTTCTAAAAAGATAGACCAATGTCAACAATTCTGTAACCGGGAGAGGAGGTAACGGTGACTAGACGGAATCCTACACTGCATCGGAGTATCGAATTACGCAAAGTTTTTTGTTGTGCCCACCACAGCTTTAACCATGTAACCCAAGACGATGGTACAAGATATTTTTACAATCGTCGGATGCAGGAATTAAATACCAAGTACTACTAGATATTTTTCTAATACATCAATGTACTTACAAACAACTAATTTATAGTACCGTTAGAAAAGACTGGCAACGGGATGTAATCTGGCAAAAATACTGTGGTTACAGAAAGCATGATTGCCGTAATCAATCCAACTGTTCTCATTTTATTTTGCTTGGCTTTATATCACCGCAAAATTGCTTTTGTTCTCGGATTCAAACCAAACTTTCGAATAACCAAGCATTATAACTATTATAAGTAACGAGTTTTAGTTATCTTGGCTGTATCAAGCAAGGAAATGTTATAGGTTTGCGCCTACGTTCCTGGTTGGGGGCTGATCGAGGAACAATGCGCACTGGCCGTGCGCCTTTCTTCAGAAGCGAAATAGTGGTACAATTTGTAGGGATTGTGCGTTTTATAGTCTTTTGACTTTCGGGTATGTTCACTGCTAACATGTATTAAAAAAACAGTTTTATACGGTTCTTAAAACGAATATCATGTCTGACTGTCTTAAAGTCAAATAGTTGAGGAAGATAAAAGTCTCAAAACGCTGAACTAGCAAGACTTGGATGTTTGTTGGTCCGTAAGTTCGCCAGAATACAGATGAACGATAACTGGTGAACATAAACCATCCTGTCGTCTGATACCGCCTTAGCTCGCCGGCCGTCCCGGATTAACTAGCTGCTGAATACTGCAATCCTAATAGAATTTGGCGTTGATATAAGTATTTAAGTATTTTGGTAAGGTGTCGCAATACTTTTTTAAATGAAGATTCCTAAATGATGTTAGCGTTAAATTTATTTACATTCTGTGTCGGAAGTTGTCGGAACATCAAACATGTGTTCGTCGAATAAAAATTAAATAACCATAAAGCGACTAGGCAATTTAAATTTGATTTTGCGATCTTGTAGTTTCTAATCAAAACGAATTAAAATATGAGTCCCATAACGTGCTGGATTACACATTTTAGGCGTCGTGTTTATTGGCTGTGCTCCATAGAATCTCCATAAATGTCATCTGAAATAAATGACATGTAGCCGCGTACCCGCAGAGCTGATCGAACCGCCTGATACACCGCCCGGACTCGCCTCGGACACCATGGAAGCTTTACCAGATAACGCATTAAGATACGTGATATGTCAATTTTTATGTGTTTATCGTTGGAAATAAATTATCTTTCGTAAAGCACGGAGCTGCGGAGGTAACAGAACGGTGCCGTTCCCAACATGTGTTAGTTCTACGTAAGGTAATTTACATAAATTTATAATTACTTACTGCTCAATTTGTACAGAAAGCATTTTTTTACTTTAGTTTAGTAAAATATTTATCCTATTTATTAAGTAAGGAAACTGATGGTCCCGTTTACTCCTTTATATTTTTAGTTATTTATTATTCTAATTTTTAAACAAGAACAAAAGGCAGATGGTTCGGGCGTTGACAAAGATGGATTGCGCTCTATAGCTGAGGCAGGTTGTTACAATAAGAGGGGACAAAAACTGGCTTATTGTAAGGAGCGTCACATCTCTAAAGCTCATTACCTGCGCGCGCGCACGGGCCCTTTCGAAAATGTCACTAAAGCTTACCTCAAAGACATAAATGACAAGCTCACAGGTATAAGTTGTGACGTTTGTCTAATTAAAATCGTGAGGATTAAGTGCTGAGGTAAAGAAACAATGTTCCCGCTTGATTTGAAGTGTTATAACCGACAATGACTATTTTACCGTTAGTAAATAAAAATAGAATTTACTGCAAATTTTAAATCCCGTTAATCCAAAATATCCGCAAGAACCTCTTTTTAATATAAAGATATTTTGTTTGATGTTTTCTATGAAAGTATAGAGTGTATTAATTGATAATAATAATGACAGTTTCATTACAATTCATAAGTAGGTACCTACTTGTGAATTCGTTATGTGTTCATGCAGTTAGTCAATACTTTCTCAGTTAATTTTAAACCAGTGAAGTGGTCCAGTTTTATTACATCAATTGCTTAGAGTAACTTAATGATGTCTATGTTCTTTATTTAGGGATATAAGGAAATTTTAATTCAAGAAGATTTACTTGACCGTAACAATAATACATAACCATTCCTAATATAAAATAGCCCAAAGATAACATCCCAAAATTCAATTTATTTTTATACAACTTAATAAATAATAAGCTGTGGTAGGTATGTTTTTGTGGCCGCCACTGTAACCAAACTTAAAATTATGAATGTTCCAGGTAAATTCATAAGAATTTTTTGCATATTTTTGTATTTTGGCACAGTATTTTATGCTTATTTGATCACGTTTTGACGCTGCATTTGTTGTTTTTCATAATCTGGTAATTACCAGATTAATGTTAAGTTAATTGTTATGATAAAAATTAATGTTTTACAAACTGTATTTTTTAAAGTTGCTTTTAAACACTAAGCAGGCGATTGTTAGCCAGGTAAGTACCTACCTAATTGCACCGATTTATGACCGATTTAAAGACGTCATCATTAGAATTAGGTAAACCGTGTTAGTCAGCTATTTTCGCACCGATAGATATAGGTGCATATCCTTCGTGTGATAACGAGTAAGTAGGTAGGTTCCTACCTACACTTGATCATGTTTGCCAGTTTATTTTGTTTCCGCAAACGATAATATAACTAAAATAAAACAAATTACGTCGACTTGATCCTATTTACATATTTAAACATTTTGATAGCATAACGCACTAAACCGGCTTATCACTACTAATTTATCGATATCAGCGATAACACTTGCAGCTACGTGCAGCTGTTTCATCGAAGGGCAAATGCAATTGCACTTACCTAATAACCTCCACACTTCGGCGCTACTCAGGTAAACATTGAGGTGTGCCAGGCACGCAGGCAACAACAACACGAACACCCAGCACCTCATCCTGCCGGCTCCAACTACCACAAACGTCTCAAAGTACCAACTCCAAGTCCAACACCACGGTAAGTTCACCAACACATATTTGTTTCACATTTTCATCCACCGTCCCAACAAAATCAACGATGCTGAGTTCTCGCAGATACAAGATTACACACTCGAATTAAACGTACAAATCCAACAGATAAACCAAGTAAACTCGTGATTTAACACGTATATCTACGAAAGTCTTTAATTTTATTCATGAGTAGAGGTTCTAGTTTCGGTTTCTTATCAAATTCTGTTTATAAACATAGATATTATCAATGTTACTTTACGAAACAAAGCGACACTACCTCCGCGCGCTACGGTTCCTGTCAAACTGGTTGTTTGTGTTGCGTCGAGTCGCCGCGTGCGTAGCGGGTTCAGTTCTATGTGTGCGTTTGTGAACGAATATTTTTGTATAAGTGGGAAAAGAGATGATGACGAAGCGGCAAAGCAGAGGCCACGAACTTTAAAAATACTCCCTAGGGCGTACACTAGATGGCGACACAATAAACATTTTATTAGAAGTTTTCAATATTTGGAGTTATGTTGTTTGTTTTGTTTTAAAATTTAGGATCATTCGGTAAATGACTTTGGAGTAAAGCTGTGCTTAAGTTTTTAAGATTAGTGTAAGTTTTATAGTAAGTTATAATAATTGAAGTTATTGATAAACTTAGTATGTACATACAAATAAAAATTTCCACCTTGATACTCATTTACTGTAAGTTACAGTATAAATAACACATAACATCACGCCTTAAATCCCAGAAGGGTTAGGCAGAGGTGCACGTACCTATAGTACACCCAGATTTCGCCAGTTATGTTTAAGTCCCATATGTATATAGGGGGCGAGCCTATTGCCATCAATTTGGCACAAATCCAGACTCCGGGCTGCTACTGAGAAATTCTAGATTCTCTGCCCGACCTGGGAATCGAACCCAGGACCTCATGCTCTACAATAGCTCTGGCGACCACTAGACCAAAGAGGTAGTTTATATAATATGTAGATAATAATAATAAAAGCTTTTATTACATGATCAGCCTACAAGTTCCCACCGCTGTGACACAGGCCTCCTCTCTGTGAGAGGGAGTGGGCCGTAAAGCTAAGCTTTTATTGATTCCGTACAATTACAATACTTCGATTACCTATAACAAAATCATACCTAAATTATTGTTTACTTAATAAATCAAAATGTATTAATTTCAAAATACATTCCAATCAAACTTTTAAACATTCCTAAATACATTAATTTTAAAATGGAAAACATTAAATATTAAAATATTATTGTTACCTAGTTTATAGAAATTCATAATAGTTTGTAGTTTTTTTTTGTTTTGTTATTCCAGCTCCATGGAAAAACATGAAGCAGACTAGCTAGGGATAGAACAAGATGGAGACAGATAGAGGAGGCTCTAACCGCACTACCGCTTAGTGCGTCTTTATATAAAGTTGAATACAGCGAATAGATAGGCAGGCAATGTTGATGGTGTACAGTACAAAATCCAAAAAACCCGAGTGTGTTATCGAGTCAGTTCCTACCAAAACAAACTCGATACTAATTACGAGTATCGAGTGATATCGGTACTTTGGTAGTGCTAACGATGTCTGTGAACGGTGTGGGACCACCCACAGGCAGCCACCGTCTCATAATGAGAAGCTCATTGTGACTAACAAGCGTGTAAACAACTCGATATCGAATCTCGAACGAGTTACGATCGATGGGGTGTGAAAGTCGCTGCACTTGCTACTTGCATCTTGCATCAATACAAGGCGTCGGAAAGCGGCCCTTATTGGCTTTCTGCTTCGCTAAATCATGGATCTTCGCTAAATGATTGGATACTAAACATTAACGAATTATACTGATATCTGATTGGGTATCATAGCTGTGGAAACGTTAGAAAATACTAGTTATTGTTAGATAGTGTTGATTAAGATTATAATATCTAATCAAAAGTAAGTCCCTATCTGAAATAACAAGTCTTTCCTATTAATTACATAACCTCTTGATTTCTACATGAAAAATTTATGAAATCCGTTTATTTTGAAATTTATTCTGGTAAAATCATTTTTATATCTACAAAAAACATTACACGTGCCTTAGAGAAGATTTTTAGTTCATCAACATAGTAACTAAACTAACTTGATCACCGGATAAATCGTAACATAATTAAGGCACATAACGTTAACAAGATCGGTGGAACAAGGCTCTTGTTTGTTTCTGTCCGCAATTTTGTTCCAAATTATAGAGAGCGCTTGCCGCTCCGCGCAGTTTGAGGCACGCCTCTCACGAACCACCTCTAGGGCCACCAAAAGTACCAAGATTCTTCTGATGATAACTAAATAAGGAAATGGACATAGGGCTCGAATGAAATTATCGAATTGTGAAACGCGGCGTTATCTGCTGCGATTTGATGTTGATAAATATTTTAACCCATCACAGTGGTTGACCCGCGTTTGGCAATTTGTCACATGCTGTTTGCGATAATTTTGGTTCGAGAAACTGGCCCTTAGCGACTCAAGTCTAACATAGACTTTAATTTCCGATTTCTAGGGTCGTACTACCTATGAACGTGTTAAAGCCATCATCGTTCCGTAAAAGGGGTATTGCTATTCGTCCAGCACCCTAATTGCGTAAAACACTATTAATCAGCACCCTAATTGCGTAACACATTTTCATAAACGATTACGACTAATCTGTTTGATTTTGACGGTTCAAGAACATTCATTGCGTTCTATATATTGTTGAGCAGAATTTTTATCGAACTTAAGAAGCAATGGATTAGCAATCTGTTTCAAAACGATTCAGATTCCGATTGATTGTGTATTATGCAATTAGGGTGCTGGATCTGAATCACTTTGAAGGATATTGCTAATCCATTGCTTCATATGTTCGAAAAGTTTGTCGGCTCAACAAAGTAACGCAATGAATGTTATTGAACTGTCAAAATGAAAAAATAAGAAATTGTAAATTTTTACATTCAAAACAAAAGTGCCTTTGAAGTACCTGTTTGTAATAAATGATTTGACTTTGACTTTAGCTTTGAAAGCCATTCCTACTCATATTGTGTTACACAATTACCCCTATATAGCTCCATCTCATTAATTAATTAGCCAACAGATTGTCAAACTCATACTGACTGCTGTGATTAGATTGACTGAAAGAACAGCAGCCAACCAATCACCTAACATTATTTTGACAATCTGTTAGCTAGTTTGTGTCCATAAATGCTGCATTCATCCAAGATAAATTTATGATTCGTATGATAGACAGACTTATGCGATCTGGCTGTTGCACGGCGGCTTAGGTGACCATAAAACGTTTGGTAGGAAGTCGGCAACCCTACTCACAACTCGATAAACTGTAGGTATACCTACTGACATGTTTGGTTCTCCCATAGTTATTTACAAAAAAGATACTCATACATACATGAAGTATAAGTATGTAATATATTTAATTTCCGTGAATCATTCATTAAAAGTTTAGTTTTTTACTTTCGCATTTTTATATTATAATGGAGTACATAAATACATTACATTAATATTCAACTATCTATACAAATGAAGATAAACCAAAAGGAACACTTAGGCGTCGAAGTACTCGTCCGCATCGCTGTCATCCGGAAACGTTCCCAGAAGACTGGCAGCATTGCCACGCTGAATGGCAATGCTATTTCTTTGACCAAAGAACAATCCATCTTTTAAGTTGCTCAATCAATCACCAACCTAAAATTTCGTTTACCACAATCTAGAAAGAGTTGGATTAAGGCTTGACTAAATTACTTGTCCCACAAGAGACGTTGTCGTGATGATATTAGGTATTCATTTTCACTACTGACATCTGTATATTTAAGTACGCAAACAGGTTGGACTCGAGCTACACATGGTTAAAAAAAATAACACTAGATGGCGCTGGTTTACATTAAATCACATATAGAGTGTTCCGTAGTGATGTTCTTTTTTGAAATTTGATAGTGCGTAGGAAGCAATTATTACTCTGTTTTAATATAAATATACGAAAGATAACTGTAAAATTTATTTTCTTATGTAAAAAAAAAAACTAAACTTCACTTTTTAAGTTGATTATGATACATTTTTCGGCCGCTTCTATCATATCTTCGGTAGTATAGTGGTAAGTATCCCCGCCTGTCACGCGGGAGACCGGGGTTCGATTCCCCGCCGGAGAGTATTTTTTGCATTTTTGTTTTTTTTTTTCCATCAGAAATTCAAACAACTGAAAACGTTCCATAATTTAATCTCCAATCAATTCTTTCACTTCAGTGAAAATCTACTTGTTCTAAGTACAATGTGTTCTACATTGTAGAACAAGTACGTTGTTAAAGTTAATGATAGTTGACATTACTAGCTTCTGCCCGCGGCTTCGCACGCGTGAAGATCGATAAAAATGATCCTACTTATGTGTTAATCTTTTTTTTTATAATTTTGGAAATACAATCGTAGAAATATCAATGCATCCAAAGCCTGCTTCGTAGTTTATTGCCAACATAAGCAGCAGCTGAAAACGCTCGCAAACTAGACCTGGCAATCCCGAAAATCCCTAGATTAGCCAAGTACAGTTCCGGGATTTTCGGGGTCAGTAAACGGCCGGGATCCCGGGATTCGGAATCATGGGATTGTATTCTTGTAGGAAGTTTAAGCTAGGTAGCGGTTTACCTACCGTCGGAAATGAAATTTCTTAATCGTTGCTTTTCTGCTACTGCTTGTTCATCGTATGGTTAATTAACAGAGCAAGTAGTGGTACATACCAGGCATAGACTTCAAATGGCATTCATGGATGAAGGCCCTTCTAAGGCAACTGTTATCGTTGGTATAACGAATTCAAGCGCGGTCGACTAACTTTGGGGGATGATTTTGCTACTTCAACTTATAAAACACAACCGTGACTTTTAAGAAAGAAGTGGCCGCCCTTCGACGGCTGTGACGAAAGAAAACGTGCTAGCAGTGAAAAATTTACGTTTCAAAAGATTCTGCACATACTGCAGGTTTGATCGGGAAGCCTTCAGGAAATTCTACACGTGCATCTTCGCGTGAGGAGGATAGTTTCACGCTGGGTGCCGCACAACCTTACATCGGTAAGGTTGTACGGCTGTGTAAGTAGCAAAGTTTTGGGCCAACAGTACTTAAGCAAGTGTCGTGCCATTGACACGAAGAAGAAGAAGAACAGGTAATGAGTCTTGGATTTATGAATACGATCCAGAAACGAAGCGCCAGTCGACGGTTTGGGTGTTTCAAAACGAATCAACGCCTACCAAAGTGATGCGATCTCGAAGCAGGGGGAACATTTTGATCGCGAGCTTTCTCAATTTGACTGGCTACTTGGTGTCAATTCCTTTATGGAACCAAAGAAGCATCATCGCTGAATGGTATAAGTACTACAAAATGTTTGGCAGAAGTTTTCTCTGTTGTGAGCAACAAGCGCCTAAACACACTCCGCGGGCTCCTGCTCCACCACGAAAACGCGCCTTCGCACACCGCGCTCAAAACGAGGAACTTCCTGGACAGCACGCCGGTCGAACTCCTGGGTCACCCTTGTTACAACCCTGACCTAGCACCGTGTGGCTTCGTCTTATGTCCCAATGACCAAGGTACCAAAACTATAAAGGTCAAAGGGGCAAGACGGTGGCAAAAAACGAAAATACAAAACCAACAACAGACTTCCGAAATTAAAGTTGTTTTGCACTATATAGTGTTTGTTTTGGAAGTCAGTGGTTTTCTATATCCCTAGGTACTAATACTTCAGATTTCTTACTTACTGATATACTTACTTACTGATATACTTATTTACTTAAGTATTGCTTTTGTAGGTACGTGGATTTCTGCACGTCGTCCACTCTTTTTGTGTTAGAGGATCCTCGAGACACCGCAGTTGCAATGGGTTTTAGAACCCCTGTTGCTTCCATCCAGCACGTGTGGAATGACTACTATAGAACACGTATTGTCGACGGGAGAATAGACAAAATGATAAATGACAGAAGAATTAAAGAAATCTGTAATTTTTTCTATTCTTCTGTTGACAAAACCACGGGACAAAACGGAACGGACTCGTTTATATGGTGGTCAGGAGTATTGAAAAATATAAAAAACATTGGTAATTTCTTTGCACATAGGGCATGGTTCTGTAAGCAGTTTCGTTTATATCCGAGAGTAAGATTTGCTTAGTGCCTAATTTATCTTGCTTGCCAGCCAGGGATATCAATTAATTTATTTAAGTAACTAAATAGTTTTGAATTTAGTGTGTCGCCAAGTCGCCTCCCAAATTATACTGTTCGGTTAATCTTATAGGTACTTACGTAATACTTATAACAATATATTTATAGACTAATCACCGTCTCGACTGTCACCGTGTCCTTGAAATCCCGCGGCGTCTCTGAATTATTTTAATATCTCCGACTAGCATTTAACCGCTGTTTTTATATTATCAGTTTTTCATAACATAGCTTACTACACTAAATTTACATGTGCCTAATACATGTGTATCATTATCACTACCGTGAAACTAACAGGAAGATAGTGTTTTTCGCAATGATAAGATTAGGTACCTACCAAATTATCTCATTAAAAACTAATAATGCCCCAGTTTTAACATCATGTGTTTTAATTAATTATTTCCTAATCAATATCGTTCCTATAGCTGTCAACATTTAATCATTATTAGGATTAGTAAACAAGACGTGTCGGACGGCAGATACAGATGGCACAGTGATTTAAACAAGAATGTGCAACCACTGTGATTAGAAATGGAATGATACTGGCTGTGTATTACCTATGTTTTATGATTACTGCCTTCTTATAAAGAAACTCAAGTCAAAGCAAAGAAGAAAAAAAACGCATATTAGGTATTCCAAAATAGACTTTTATTATAAAATTTCATAAAAACTTTAGTTTTCATAATAAATACGTCTCGTCCTAGTTAGGTAGATCAATTTTCAGAACAATAAAACCAATTATCATCACTTGTTAAAAACATAAAAAGTAAATCATAGATTAATAGAAAAGTAAAGGTATAAAAATCAAACTAAACAATACATTTGCCGTGTGATAATGAGTATAAAATTTATTCTAACATCGTATAGTAAACATTACGCGATACATAAAAGCATAATTATTCGAAAATTAAATAGACATTTAAGATTAGAAAGGCTACGATTATGGCACAGAGGAACTATCGGGAGCGTGTCGCGCGCGCTCACTTCTCTTTGGGTTTCTTTTCCTTCTTGCGCGGCGGCGGCACAGGAGCGTCGACGCCCGCCGCGCCCTCCTTCTTCACCACTTTCTTGACCACCTTTTTCTTGGGCGCATCCACGGCCGGCGCCGACGACGTCGGTGACGTAGGCGGCGTGGGAGTTGCAGGGGTCACGGGGGTGGTGGGGGTGGCCGGCGGTGTCTCCGTGATGGAGGACTCTATCTGCGCGGCGATGGAGGACTTGCCCTTGGCGGGAGTCTTGACACCGATCTGTGAGAGCGAGACCGCGCCGATGGGCGGCGTGGGCACCTCGGGCTCGTCCACGGACAGGCGGGCGGGCGAGCTGGCGGCGGTCGCGGTGACGGTGGGCGTGCGCAGTTCGCGTGCGATAATGTCAGAGGCGAGCGCGGCGGCGTCCTCCTGCTCGCTGTCGGGGGTGGGGAGCGGGTCAGCGACGGCGGGGGGGCTCAGCTTCAACTTGCCGGCCGGCTTGCGACGCTCCTCCGCTACACAACCAATTTCTCGCCTTTATTCTCTCGAATGATTAGACGTGGCGTTAGTATGGCGGTCACATTAGAGAGCAAGCTCGGTTAGGGCCTGGAACAAAGTCGAGGGAAAACATAGCTACTAGGTTAATTAGAAACGATGCAAGCGGAAAGTTAGGACTGTGTCAGTTTAGTGGAGTCTCAAAGCTTCAATGGCCATTACAAGGATTATTATTGTAGGTATTCTTGATTTCGGTTTTCTGGCGAGGATAACGATCCATTATATTTGTAAATAGGTCGGAGTTATAGGTATGAATAATTCATAATTATTTATAAATAGGTTCTACGTGTGTGAAGAATTTGTGTGCCATCTACGTGAAGCTATGATAAGCGTTGAATAATGTTCCTTGCAATGTGTGAAACAAAAATGTAAAGCATCGGAAAAGATTTGTTACAATTTCGACATTTGGAGAGATTGAGAAAATTGCAACGATCTCCTTGGGAAAAACACACAGACATGCGAAGTTGCACCAAATAATGGTATCGGATGCAACCGCACAGTAACAACTTATTCAGCTGATTAACTTGGCATTTATCACATAAGGAGAATCGCCAACATGATAATTTCTCCAGAAATAGCTGAATGAGAGGTCGACCAAATGTCCCTACGATCTGCATCTACTTGGACGCAACCCAAAATTCACAGAATATTTCTATCGAAAATTGTATAAACCACAATGAGGAATTTCAATTAGGTTAATGTACTTATATTTTAATTGGTGAAGAATTTAAGCAGATTTGAATTAATATTAATTGGAAATGAAAAAACGTGGTGTATAGATTGTATACTTCACAAGGTGTGGAAGCTTTATAAACAAACATGTAGTTCCTCCACCGTAACCCAAATTCAGCGCAAATAATATGAAGTTGCGTTGAGTCCAAGTAAAATAATAATTATTACCTGATCTATCAAAGCCGCGTCTCTTGCGCTGCCTCCTCGGAAGCTGGGTGAAATAACAACGAATTTTGAAACGTATGCTGATAAAATAAACATAAAACCAAACATCACAAAACGGCACAAAAGAAAACATGTGGACACATCGAGTTACGTGCCGGCTGTCAAGCTGTTCACATACATCAGCTGGCCGAGCCACGTAACAAGGATGCAGCTAAACTATAAACATATTAGTAGAAGTCTGAAAACAGCAAAATGAACTCGGTGAGAATTGACAGTGCAAAGCTGTTAACCGTCGGTGGCGCCATCGCCGTTGTGCTGATACTCACTTTTGGCAGCCGGCTCCGTGGCCGCAGTCTCCTTGGGAGGCGTCGTGGCCACGGCTTCCTTGGAAGGCGTCGTGGCCGCGGCCTCTTTGTGAGGCGTCGTGGCTGCGGCCTCCTTTGGAGTCGTCGTGGGTGCTGCCTCCTTTGGAGGCGTCGTGGCTGTGGCCTCCTTGGGAGGCGTCGTGGCTGTGGCCTCCTTGAGAGGCGTCGTGGCCAGCGGCGGGCTGGCGTCGGCGGGCGCGGGAGTGGCGGGCGCGGGCGCGGGAGTGGCGGACGCGGGCGCGGGAGTGGCGGGCGCGGGTGCGGGAGTGGCGGGCGCGGGCGCGGGAGTGGCAGGCGCGGGAGTGGCAGGCGCGGGAGTAGCGGGCGCGGGTGCGGGAGTGGCGGGGCTGCGCGTGGTGGGCGCGGTTAGCGCCGGCGACGCAGCTTTCGGAGCTATCGCCTCCGCCACAGGAGCCGCAGCGGCTGCTGCGGGTATTTCAGTCTTTTGCGCCGGCTCCTCTAAGACGGACACGGCTTTTGGAGCCTTTGGAGCTTCGACCTTAGGGGCCGCTTCTGGGCCGGAAGCTACTACGGGCGGCAGTGCTGCTACAGGCGCGGGCACGTCTGGGACGATGGCCTCCACGGATACAGGAACTGCTAGTGGAGATTTTTCAACGGGTATAGACACTGGCGAGGCTGGCGTCTGCACAGTTGCAGCTGCTTCCACGGGCGCGACGGCCTCTACTGAGACAGGCACGGCAGCTTCTAAGGGTGCCACAGATTCTTCTGTGACAGGCACTTCAGCAGTTTGCACGGGTGCGGGTGCAGTCGCTACTGGTGCTGGCGCGGCACTCTCCGCGGGGACGACTTCCTTTGCCACTTCCACTTGTTCAGCCACTGGTTCCTGTATGACCTCACCGGACTGAACGACCACCTGTTCGGGAACAGGCTGCGGGGCCGGTTCCCTCGGGGGAGACTGTTTAGCTGGTGAGGTACGGGGCTGGCTCAGTGTTTGCGAGATCTTCGCCCAAATGTTTGCAAAGGAGTCGGCACCCATGTAGTCAATGTTCCCGGCCTCCCAGCCCTGGCGGCGCGAGAGCTCGTCCAGGGCTTCGCGCTGGCCGGCCGAGCCGGGCAGCACTCGCGCCAGATTGCCGGCGACACCACTCTGTAACAGAGGTTAGTTTCATGTAGTTTCAGCTTGTGTAATTGTAATGATATGACTACACTTCTAATAGATTTTTTTAATACATTTCTAAGGAATAGTGTTAATAAATAGTTAAGTTCGTGCGGAGTTCAATTAAGTGGTGAGCATGCAAAGCGTATCTACAAACTGAGCTTAAATTAAAATGGCAAACACTTTTGCATTCAAGCTTTTTCATAAGAAAAATGTTTTACCTCTGGTTGTCGAGGGTGAATATTTCAGGGTGTAACTTACTTGGACTTCAGAGTCGTTGGTATCCAGCGGCTGTTCCTCTGGTGAGTGCAAGTCATTGTCTATCGGCGACGGGGAGTCGGGCGGGGGGGAGGGAGACGGAGTGGGTGGTACTTCATGTGAGCAAACTTTTCGACCTCGAGCGTCGACGGTGGCTCTGTGCCTGAGATAGAAGCCATCGTACGGGTGCCTTGGCACTATGTCGTCGAAATCGTCACTTTCCGTCTCGGAGACAGCTCCATTCACAATTCCTTGTTGTTTTTTATAAATGTCAATGCGGTGCAGTTTTCGAGTACGGCGAGCGCGTTTCTTTTCTTTTACCACGTGAACATGGTGTACTGTTATCTCTTTATGTGTTCCCGCTTTTTGAGGAGTGAATAAAGTAGGATTACTATAAGAGTGTTCATGTTTTTGTTCTACAATGGGATAATTTGTTGGTTCTTGTTCAAAGTGTTGTGCGTGATTGTTATTTTCGTGTTGTTGTTTATGTGAGTGAGTATGATGGTGATGATCATGACGGTGACTGTGATGTTCCTGGCTGTGACTGTGATGATCATGATTATCGTGAGTGTGATGACCATGAATTTCGTGATTGTGATGAACATGATTTTCGTGAGTGTGATGACCATGATTATCGTGAGTGTGATGACCATGATTATCATGATTGTGATGACCATGATTATCGTGAGTGTAATGACCATGATTATCGTGATTGTTTTGACCATGATTATAGTCAGTGTGATGACCATGATTATCGTGATTGTTTTGACCATGATTATCGTGAGGGTGATAACCATGATTATCGTGAATGTGATGTTCATGATGGTCATGACGGTGATGGTTTTGATGATCATGATCATGATGGTCGTGACTGCTCCAGTTATAATCGTGTTTTTGATGCGAGTGACTTTCATGGTGATGTTGATCGTGTCTGTGTTCATGTTGTGTCTCGTATTGCCAATGATCTGTGTAATGCGTTTGACTATCTTGATTCGGATTATGTGCTGTATAAGAGGACGCAGGTTCTTGGGCCTGATAATCCCAGGCGTATTTTCTAATTTCTTCGTGATCTTCCACTCTTCCTAGTTCGTCATGATGGATATGTGCATCTTCTGTATTTGGCGGTATGTTTCCTCTATAAATTTTCCATGGATCGTAGAAATCTGTTGCGTCTATCTGTGTCTCATGTGTTTTTTCTTTATTTTGGACATCGGGATGATGCCAAGCAAATTCCGAATCCGGGTCCGGAGTTGGCTGATAGCGGAATTGGTGTTTCACGTCTAGTGGTAGTAATTCTGGTTGCGCTTCATGTGCGTCATGTGCGCCCCCCACCTCAACCTATCGGTTGAAGTGAAACAACTCAGTAGTATGCATGCACACAAACACTTGAACTAAGCTTCGCGCACTAGCAATCTCACTATACAGTGCAAAAAACTTGTTCAAGCGGCTATTGGTTTCAAAATAATAATGCGTCACTTAATAAACATACTGACTCAAACATAAACAATGATTCTGAAGGAAGTTCGGTAGCTTTGCAGAAAAGAGACGAGAACCATAAAAAAATTGATTTAAAAAAATATATGAAAAGCATTTTTCGGTATGTTTATAGAGATTCCGCGTTGAGTATTCCACCAAAATACCAACACCATCTACTCCGTCCCATACAGATAAAAAAACAAACCGTGCAAAAGCAGACAGACATTTATTTTGTAAAGTTAGAAAATGTTAGTATTTTGGAGAAATATTATGTCACACGGGTAAAATAATGCTTCAAACAAAAGGTGCGTCAAGTAGCAGTAGTAGTGCGCAAGCGCAGAGTGCAAGCTATTGTTATAGTTACTGTTAAGTCACTCAGGGATACACAAGACCTCACACGGTGCTATATTATAAAGGATAAATACAAAATCATTTAACCTACACATACATAGAGATAAAATTGTATAAAGGCAAGGTGGAAAGCTGAAGTTGTAATGTGTAAGTCTCACCTCTGCCACTTTAGAGTTAGAGTCCTTCCGTGAATGCTTGGAAAACATGTTGTAGTGTTCAGATCGGAGGATGTAATGACAATGGATCGATTTACTGGACCGTACGAGGTACCCCGAGGCACTCGCGGTCACGACAAACCGCACACAGATAGGTTCGATTTCAACAGTGTGTAATCGATATGGAAATTAATCTAGATCAATCGCAATATGTAATACTTAAGACTTCTTGAGGTTACAATTTACAATACAATTGAATTACATTTTTGTGGTAATTCGATACAGGAATATCGATTTCATTTGTTCTATTTCGATTCGCTGCATATTTATATAAACAAGTCTGCGTTCATATGACTAGGCGGACTAGACATTGTTTGCGTGTCTCGTGTTATATATAGGGTCATTCATTTTCATAATTGTGTTCTTAGAAAATCACCAAAGCCGTTATAGAATCATATATTATCTCTGCCTGTTTTATCTAATATAAACTCCTCTATGACTTACCATGCCAGTGTCAAGCTGAGAGTGGACTTGTCCGACGAAGATGTCCCACCACAGCTGGAGGAGGCCACGGATGTGCTCGGGCGCATCGACGGAACCGGACTCGAAGTTAAACTGTTGCAGCCAGGGCTTGGCGGCGCCGATGAAGTGGATGATCTTCAGGTTCTGCCCGAAACTGGAAGAGCAAAGGGACTGATATCGTTTGGCAGTAAATTTGGTCGTTTTGGGCGGAGAAAGTATGAGATGATAGATAACAGCAATTATCAGACTGGAATCACCCACTGCCAGGAATAGGCCCCCTTTCCTTTCCGCCATACTTTCCACTTCTATGCGTTACTCATCCAGATGTTTCCCGCGACTTTGGTGATATCGTCGGCCCAACGCGCTTTTATACCTCTATGGTAACTAAGGCCTAACTTTGGCCACCATTCACATAACTCACATTACGTATAGGTACACATATATTCACACCAATTTTCAATGGAGGAGGACTGAAAGTACAACAATTACCCTGTCCATCCATTAATTGCATCCATTAATCCATTAATTGTAGTCATGAAGGCTTTATTGCGACTAGGTATGTTAAAAATAAGTTCAACAATAGAAGTCTATCTTCCGCTGATAATATGGGATGATTAGGAACTAACCCTTTCACTGTTATTGTGTTATTTCCTCGAATTAGAGTGAGATAGCACAATTAACAGTCATATGCAACATTAAAAACGTTGCTGGATCATGACCTCTGAAGCAAGATTTGGAGTCCCTACCTAATGCTATTTTAAATTCCTGTTAGCGTCATACAAAATGAACTTTATGACGTACCCATTAGTGAGTTTGCTTGCGATTGCGATACTGTATTCACAATTGCCAACGTCAATATCGAGCGTGCGAATGTATGTATGTATATATATGTATGTATGTATATGTATGCGAAGTATTTTCACTCGTGCGGACCAAAGTGGCAAGATAAACGGTTTCTGGGTTTTAATCAAGTTTCTATGAGCCATTTTGTCTTGCAGGTAATGAGTTTGTACAATAGTTTTTTTTGCAGGTGTTCACTTGACTTGATGTCTACATTTTTGGGAAAGATACTTTTTGCTAATGCGCATAGGTGGTCGAAAATTTTTCAGACGACTTGGATTTATTGTTGGATGTTGTTGTGTTGAGTGAACAGTCAACTATTGAAGAAAAATTTAAATAAATATAACTACATAAGAACATCGACTCACTGTTTCAAAGCTGGCAGGTACGAGTAGAAGGCGGCAGATGTAACATTGTAGAGGAAAGGCAAGTGCTTGTTGATGTCTCCACGCGCCCAGTCGGAGAAGAAAGAGTTCAACAGACCTTGGTCGCCACCTGTTACCGAATATCAATGATATTAGACGCTGAAAAACTTGACAAATTACCATCACTAATCGCGTGAAAACACTCGAACTAAAAGCAACACGTTTCATATTAGTATCCATGACAGTTTACATAAAAAGATGATGAATTTATTTCAACTGTATAAATAAAGATAGCTTTGCGAATATCCGCTAGAAATGATGCAATATTTTCAGAATATTTTTTTTCGTCTTCAGGCAATATATATGCATAAGCGCAGAAAAACTGCTTCGACGATGACTTTCTTAACATGGCGATCGAAACCTAAACTGAGTCGGTCCAGAATGTTGCTACATGTTTGGCACTTTTCTACTGATTCAATTCCTATGATTAAGATTGATCATCATCATGATGATTTACAAAAGGATCTTACCATCAAAGCTGCCGCGCTGCTGTGCGAAGGTGATGAGCTTACTAAAGGTGTCAGCTGACGGGGAGTACACGAACACTCCCGAGTTGAAGCAGTCGGGCCAGCCGACGTCAGGAGCTGCCGAGAGCTGCTCACGTTCGAACAACTCATCGCTGTTTTGGACCACCTAGTGAACGAGATTATCGTTAGGTTAACATGTAATATCCGAAGCTTGGCTCGAGACGATCACGTTAGCGATCGCTTGTAGAAGCAACTGCTTGCGTACAAGCAACCAGTTTCAAGTTTTAATAACACACATTATTCTAGACTATGAAAACCAGAGGAAGGTACAATTAAGCACAAATTAGTATTACTATCGCATGATGTGATACTATCCTTTTGACCTATATCATCTCTTATTTTTTTTGATCTAAACAAAATTACGAACTATAATGCTCTCATTAAACAAAGAATTCGTTGTGATCAACGTAAGGAACATGTAAAGCTAATAACTGTTATGTTTATCAAGAAACTTTTATCTGCTCATGGATAAAAAGAGTTGACTCAATAACCCGCGATAAATAAAAACTCAATGGATTATATCGGAACACTATCTTATTGGAACTTAAAAATCCATAAATTGATTTTTTCTACACGTTTATATTATGTAATTTCATGATATAAATGATAACGACATGCAAACATTGTAATGATAGTTTTATTTTCACAACAAATGTGCTACCTTCAAAAGAACAGAAGAATGAAAGTGTAAAATTTTGGAGCTGGTCCAAAATTGTCGAGAACAAAATATTTGGGCCACGGTTATGTGTTCGTCATCTCCTGTTACTGCACTTACGCCGGCATCCGGTAACATTGACTTTCTTATAGCATAAACAGTTACATATCGAAATAGAAATTACGACTTTTAACATACGCTCGTTAATAAGTAAATCGAAAATGATTTAAATCATGTTGACGCAAAGTCCATTGCCGAGGGTCGCGCCATCACAACACGCTCGTTAAACATTTGCAGATTTGGCTAAGACAACTACAGTCCACAGTGTTAAATATTTGACCATTCGTTTTAGCATACTCTTAATGAAACCACCTACGTCTCACTAATAGTCTTGAGTGTTGAGTTTGATCACTTTATGATAGAATATAGTTTCATCAATTTGAGGCGACAGTTACTACTCGAGAATTGATTGAAGCAATAAACGACGTTTATCATAATTGCTCTTTGGTATTGCAAACATATCTACACTGAAAAGTTTGCTTTACCAATCCAGATCATCTCGAATAAATTTGTATGATAAAATGAGAGTGACGCTAGGACATGAAACCGTTTACTAGATCGTTGCCGGCAAACAGCTAAACATGTACGATCTATTTTTGTTTAATTCATTAGAGCTGTCGACGTTTAAAGGACGCTGATTAATTAAACTTTACAGAGAAGACAGATCTGTCTGAGACTGCTGCCAAAAAAGCTCACCAATGTGTCGGCATCCAGGAACACGCACTTGTCGTACTGCGTGAGATTCCAGCAGTGGATCTTAGTGAAGGTGATACCGAGCTCGGGGCGCTGCAGCAGAGCGAGGTGTGCCGCGTCCTGCGAGTCCAGCACGTCCACTGTGATCACCTCCGCGAACACTGCGCGAAGACGATCTCTGAGAAAACCCAACATGAGAATATTTAAACAATCTTTCCATACTACCCTCCATCTTTATTGTGCAGTTGATTTGAGAACATTTTGTGTGTAGGTTGTTAACCACTTAAGATCAATTGTCATTGACCTTGATCCCCACGTTATCTGCTGTTGTTGTTACTGCACTTCCAGAAAGAATCGTTCCATCGTGTGTAAGGTGTTGCACTGAGATTCCATGTCAATATTTGCATTCAAATCTACTGTAGGTATAGGTAGTATTTGGTAGGTCGGTATTTGTGTAGTCGTTCTTACGTCCCCAATGAATACTAAGAGACAAGTGTCAATCAAATCATTATATGAGTAATCATTTCTGAATATTGACGAATACATAAATGAATATTGTGAATTATAAAGTGCAAAATTAATATAATGGTACAGTGATAATGGCGTATGACGATCATACCTACAATCAGTAAATAATGGCAATTTAAAAATAGGTGTTATCTTCGTACACACACTGAGTAAGATCCACCACAGTGTTCGCGGCCTACTTTTTATTGAATTTCCATCAATGTTCATTTAAACTGCGAATGCAATGGACTTTGATTTATAACAACCGCAGCTGAACTTGATTTCTGATCAATGAGGGTATTCATGAAAATTCACGCCACCAGTTGGCACCACTTTGACAATGAGAGTCAAGGGCGGATCTAGGTATTTTTCTGGGGGGGCCACTTGGGCCAGATGGATTGGATAGATTTTATTTTCACCATACATACTGAAATAGGGGTTACGTTGTCAAGGTATGTAGATTTTTTTTTATTGGCTCTTTTTGCATACCTTCTATTAGTTAAGGTTTTCTCAAGACTGTTGATACTGAAATAGGAGTTACTTTGTCGACGTATGTAAAACAGTTTGAATATTAAGGGAGGAGTTAGGTTTTTCTAGTACTTTTGATCATTCATACTGAAATAGGAGCTTCGTGGTCGACTCATTATGCTGAAAACTTGGAGGTCTAAGAGAATATTAGTGCGAGCTTGAAAATTTTAGCACTCTACATTAATATTTTGTTCAGTAAGAAGCAGTTTAGATTTGGCCCCCGTACGTCTTACGGGGGCCAACTCTAAACAGCTTCTTACTGAACATAATTATTTTGACCTTGTTAACCAACCACGGGCCCGGGACGGACCGCTCCTGCCTGCAAGAGCGAGTGAAGCGAGCTTAATAATTTTAGCAGTGAGGTGCTAAAATTATTAAGCTCGCTTCACTCGCTCTCTCTATTCTCTCTCTACTCTATTTGGTTTGTTAAGTTTTTAAGCGCCTGGGCGCCGGCTACAAAAAAGATCGGAGTGCAGAAAATGCTCAACACGATCCAACAAGGATTCGCCCAAAAGCTCTGCAAATCCTACCGCACTGTTTCCCTGAACTCGTCGATGGTACTGGCTGGGATTCTCCCACTCGACCTTCGAAGACAGGAAGCAGCCGCTTTGTACGAGGCAAAGAGAAGGGTACCACAGCCAGCCCTTGCGGGCAGGGAGGTGGAGCGTGTGGTGGCTTTTGCGGAGACGCCACATCCGGCGAAACATACGGCCATGAGTCTGGAGGACCAGTCTCTTGTTGACACCCACAACAACCAGGCGTACATCATTCGTTTCAGTCACGACTAAAGAAAATATAAACGCTTTAACACTTTTGACAGGTGCCCGGAACTGACGTCTCAGTGCTGCCCGAAAACCCTCATTAGTCCTTCCGAAATCTTTGCATTTGTGTTTGGTGATTTTATCAATCGCTACTAAAGCGATAATGTAAATTGTCATTAACTTTTGATATTCGTGGCTTCGTGGTGGTAAGAAGGATGCAATTTAATATCGTCATCTTCACTTCCCAATTTAAAGCTTGACTCCTCATTTTAGCCATGCTATCTAGTGTCAGTTTCAGTGTTAGTGTCAGTGCCAACCTGCATTATTACAGAATGTAATATGTGTAGGAAGTACCGTTATGTTTACACACAATTTTTTGTCTTGTCATCCAAAACTAAAAATAGGTTACCTCCTCTCGTAGGTGTAACCGTATCGTACTCAGAGAATATTAATGGGATGAGTTTTGAGTAGGCAATAAAATCCACGTGTGCGCAGCACAAGTAATGTCATAGCGTTGGCAGATATAAGTCACCTTAAGTAAAAGCAAAAACTTACCGGACATTGGACGAAGGGAGGGACTCATTACGAGTATAATGGCACCATTAGGTTCTTTTCACATAAAACCAGAAATAGCAACAAGAAACAAAAATAACTTTGTATAAATACCTCATAGGCTCAGTGACGGATGGTGTGATGAGTACCACGGCAGGATACGTGGAGCCGACGCGGCGCAGCGAATGCGCCAGCACCAGGGCTCCCAGGCCGTAAGAGTCGTTTGTGGCTAACGTCACCCATGCTCGATCTGCACACAAAACAATACGGTAAGAAGAAACCAAACGGACGATCAACATTGCATTAACATATACAGTTTTGTTTTGTCAACAGTGGCATTTTTGCAGAGTCGCGGTGCACAAGTGGGCTTGCATCGCAGCTACTGTTAGTTTCGAATTTTACTTTTATTGGTTGCGTCGGCTTATGGTCTTTATGTAGCATGACCATTACCAGGAAGTCAACATGGAAAGTAAAGAGGCACAGGAAAGAACCCCAGAATATCATTGCACATTGATTTTGCCGGAAGCATTTTTAGTATGGTAATCGGAGTATTACCTAACATGGTAGGTATCAATTAAAAATTAACATGGCATAACATCATGCCATGCGTATTTCCCGAAGAGACGGGACAAAATAGTATATCTGCATTTCGAAAGATTTAAAATAAATAATGTTTCTTTTAAAGTATATATCTGAAAAAAATACAGTTAATGGATCATTATTCATTTTCTTTGTGTTCATTTTACTTTTACGAACGCTGGCAAAAGTGTCCTCCAAAACCATGTTTAGGATTCGCAACAGAGATACATTAAAATGGTTTATGCTCCTTGATTTTTACTTTATTACCGATAGCAGAATGCGTAGTACGCCCACTAGAGAAACGGAAAATTAAATTACAGATTGTAGAATGATATACCTATCATTCTACAATCTGTAATTTTGCGGCGGCGCGATGACAAAAATCAAGAAAAAAATTACTTTTTGATCTGTCTTCTCTTCGCAGAGTATAGATAGAAGTGTTCATACTACTACGCATGCTGGTAGTGCACAGGGCAACTATCTTTCAAGCTTATAATAGTGCTACAAGGAACGGCAATAAAAGTAATGCCATGAAAATCTAGAATAGCATACTATACAAAAAATATCACAAGAGCCAATCCGTTTGAAAATGTACTCTTAATTCAGATTAAAACTGCTAAATGAGGTGTACATATAATACGCTGATGTATTACTCATATCGTTAGGAGTTTAGAGGACATCAAATTACACTAGGTTTACAGGTTCACCCAAGCAAGCCCAACGTGATAACGCTCGCCAGAACGTTAAAAATAAGATAGGTACATAAATAAGTGTAAGGCTTTGCCAAAGCTGTTATCTAAATATGACCTATTTTGGGTGCGCTCCGAATTCTCTAACATAACGTTGTCACATTTCCATGCGAGTTTTCTCGAAAATGCTTGGAAATTAAAACATTATTTTGACAACCTTCTTCGAGATAAATCGAAAATGCTGTACTGGTCAAATAGTGAAAATCCATATCTGTCGTGTTTAGCAGCCGAACAAATTGCTATGAAAACCATGAAAACTCATAATCAATTTAAAAATGGAACGAACTTTTTACTTCGACCCATGGCAACCAAGGAGGTAGCATAAAAAACTGGCTAAGCAAATAGAGCTGTCTACACTGAAAACGAAACAAATGAACACAATTTTTTTTTTTGCTAAATTAATACAATTATTGGCGCGAGAAAAGTTGTAAGTCATTGATTCTGGAATTTATAAATTTACTTAGTTTGAATTTCCGCGCATTATTTGAAAAAAATACCATACAAAGTATACAAGCCTTGGCCGCAACAAGGCATTGATGGACTCACGTATATGTGTGCCTCGGCTTTTCATGTTCGTCCATCAATGCCTCTGTTGTCGGCCGCTGCAGTAATGTACTATTAATTCTCTATCTAAAACCAAGACCGGGAACTATTAAGTCCTCATCTCTGTACTATCTTACTTTAAGTAAAATTAAATCAGAATTTGCAGTTAGCTTCATAACAGCAGCCATAGTGCCATTACAAGACTAGCGTCACAATAGTTATGTACTTTCTTATTTCCTGAAAATTTATAAGACTCAATTAAATCAAACTGTCACTGATTCATTTGAACAGGTTATTTATAAATCCGCATTATAATTTATGGCTAATTTACAAAAGCACGAGTCTAATCACATTTCTTGTCTCGCCTTTGGTGCCAAAGACGTAAATATCTAAAATAACTGGAGAAACGTTGTTTTGGAGGATTACGTAGTTCTGTATTTTAGCGATCTACTGTCTGTTTGTGTCGGGGCGTCGAGGCGGCGTATGAGGAAGTGCGCAGTTTCTTCCTCTTGAGAAAGACGCAGAGCAGCGTGGGTACGTTATGTAGTAGGTACATTTATAACATCGGCACGTGCTACGAGAGTTGCCTCCGCAGATGCGTATGCGCCCTTATTATTCTTCACCTGTCAATATCACCAAGTGTTCATACTGTAGTCTCGACATTCAGTCTAATTGGGAACATTAATTGTTGTCTACTCATTTATTATCATGTCTTGTGTAATATTGGCATGCCATTCAATTTATTAGACTGCTTTAATGCCTACTACATTTAGACGATCAATAGAGCCAAAGCATCATTCTAAGTACTGAATGTATTTCCGATTATAATATGGACAAACGTCTCAGATTCCACAAAAATATTCGCCGGAATAGCTCCCGGCATTCAGTCTGCGTGGGCCATTACATACAACACCATGTAATAGACAAGTGCCGCACGTTCAGTCAGTTCGGAAATAGCGCGACACAAATAAAATTCAAAATAAAACTACTGTGTAGCGTTAAATTTTTGGTGTCGAGCCCGTCCACGCCTATGTATTCCACAATTAAACTTGCAAGTCTTCTCTATCAGCGCGAACTGCGTCTATTTTTTTGTGACGTTCCAGACAGTAGGACATTCCCCAAGTGCACAAAACGACTAAGCCTTTATCCAATTGCCTGCAAATATATCTATATAGGAAGATTCAAAGCGAACTCTTTTATTAATCTGTCGCTTGTGGTTTTTAACTCAACCAATCCAGACGTTCAGTTTTCCTTTGATATAAATAAACTTAAAACGTTCTCAAAGTCATAAAACTATCAAAACTTTGCATTAATTTTATTTCAGGAAATTCCGTCAATGTTCGAGGCCAAATTTTCTCTGCTCAGCTCATTACATGTTTTTACAGATTAACGGTTTATGAACATCGTAAAGCCACAACGATTAATTTTCAGAAATATTCGCCGATTGACCAGCTACTGCTAGCTGCTAGCTGGATGATATAACAGAAAACCTAAAATAATTTTGAGTAAATAAACGCATGCAAATGTTCTCCCGGCAAAATACACCCCAACAAGGCACTCTAGAGTTGAGATGCAGGATCAGGCGCGCTCGGGAGCAATGTCCCTGCGGTTTCTATTTAGGTGCGGCCGGTCCGGCGGGATGGAACCACGCGGGCAGTCGACCGTTTATCGGAATAAAGGAATGCAATGATGACGTGTTCATCTTTTTATATTGTCACACATACCTATTTAAAAGTAGTATATCTTCACCATTTGGAAAAGTGGCCTTCGTGATCCACACTTTCTAAGTTCGCGTATATGTTGCACACGCTATGCGCCTTCAGCGAAATGTATTTCACTATAGGTAAATAGTCAATTTTCACTGTTGTAAATTGAAAACCGAAGACCTAGACCTTGTCGTTAGAGAAAGTGGGACTAGTTTGCCAATGATCCGGGTTTAGTACGTACGAAACCCATAAATCTTTCTAGTTATTGTGATATATAACTGAACGACTCCATGTTCTGCAAATTCCAATTCCTATTGAACATGCAATAAATAATAACTCAAATTACCCTTTCATAATGTCAACTAGGGTCTTTCGAATATGGATTACGTATTACGATTGTCTTGAAAGTTGAATGCTAAATTGCATTCAAATGAGAACGATAATATGGCAGATTGGTGCATACCTAGCCGGCGCCAGTTTAGCCGCAATCAGGTCGGATGAACTTTTGTGGTTAGTATTAAATATCGGATATCACGCTAAGAGTACCTACAAGGCTCAGGCGCCAGTCCAGCAATACGTACTGTAATCGTATTACCTAATACGATTTATGGAACTGATGAATATCTCTTGGATTCTGGCAATTATCTGCCCCACAAACCTGCTACGTGTATCTACTAACCAGTGTACCGGCTATACTTTTCATAAAGATACATTGATCCAATTCAACAAGAACGTAGGTACCCTCTTTTTTAAATTTAACATAATTTCGGTAGCCCAATGGCCAAAACTGAAATATTAACTGAGAATAATCTTATAGGTTTAAATGAAGATTAAGGTAAGCGATTACCTACACATACACTGTACACAATACTGCAGCTTCCTTATAACAGTTTCATATCTCGTAGTTGATAGGCCGGTGTTTATGTATGTAGATATTTAATTTTGTAGTAGATAACAATACTCTGTTTACGATCTCTCACTGCTGATACGAAATAAATTAAACGTAGGCGTAAACGTAGGTTAGGCCAATTCACAATCTTTGCTAACATAGAATGACGTAGATGTTTTTGGGGTCAATAAAGATATCGGACACTTATTAGACCAGAATAATTCAAGGTTATCCGGCTTCCTTACATATTTTAAACAAAACGAATAAATATTATAATAAATTCGGACAATGCTGTCGATACTCATATTAAAAGATAACAAGTTTAAGATGGACGATATGGACCTCGTTATAGCCAATTTTATGGGGAAATTGTGCATTGTACGAGAGAAGTGAAGTGTTTCCCATATTACAGCATCAATCTTTGACATTTCACCCATTATTGAACTTGTATTCATTATACTTTTCAGGGAAACTATATTAAAATAAAAGTAGGTAGGCTCCTGTAGTTTAAAATGACTATTATAACATTTTCCTTGAAGAGTTATTATTTCTTAAAGTTAACTAATAGTAAAACGAACTGTTTAGTGCTGAATAAAATAGGTGTACTATTTCGAGTAATATTCTAACACACTCCAAGTATGTATTTTTAACTACCTTAAAATGTTTAATTAGTTAGTTAATTAATACCACAAATTATTCTACTCAATTACCAATTGAATTAATAAAGCAATGCATGAAATTAAAAAAATATAAAAAAATGCCGGTAATGGGTATAGCACTATTGAAGCTTACTTGACATTTTCTGGCCGGGTGTAGTCTCGTGTGTGACACTTCCAGTCACCGCTGATATCACAAACTACACGCGCTCTTCGCGCAGCACTAGCTAATGCAGGCAGCGTGCGCGACCGGCGACCGCGACCCCCTCACCGCGGTGATACCCACACTATCTCACAAACGTCATCGTACTCAACACACACACAACGGACACAACGACGCATGCGTTAAATAATAAAGAACGAACGATCTCGGCTGTTTTCATGAATATCCATATACAAAAAAGCATCGTCTAATTAGCGAAAAATTTTAAAATAAATATAGGTATTTTTTTAAATACTCACCGCATTTTTTTTCAACCACCTATTAACTGGCAACTCCAAGTCAAGACAAAGTCAACCAGCTGCTCGAGGCGATCGATAGATGTCAGTGGGTGTCGCTTTATTTTCGTCGCCATATATACAGCATAACGGTATCCGTAGTAAAATCATTTCAATATAGGGATGTAAGCAGTTTTTAGAAACCACGATGAAATTAATTGTGTCCACTTGTAACACTACGAGTCTGCGACACAGAATGTGATTTTAACTTTGTTTTTTTGGGGAAACTCGTCTAATAATCAAAAGTAAATTGTTGCTTCATTTAGTCGAAAAAAGGCTAAATAAACAATAATTAGACGACGATTTTGACAAAGAAATCAGTAAGTACTTGTTTTACCACCAATTTCATAAATAAAGCCCGACTTTAATTACGTGTCGATGATTCTGAGATAATGTTTGACGGTATTTTGTCGACACTTACTTTTATCGATGTTTTCTAACACTTAATCCATCCCTACATCGCTATCCAATAGTCTCTTTCATACTCAGGGACGGTCCGCGGTCTTCTTTGATAATGTTGTACTCGAAGTCGGGTCGATGAACGAATTCGGAAAAAAATGACGGTCAATTATGCAATACGATATAATATTGAGAGTCCGTAACCACGGATTTGTGTTGGAAAATAAAAAAGGTCGTTTTAAACAAAAAATGTCATAAACGGCAGGTTAATGTTGTGTTTGTTTTCGGTGTTTCGGTGGAAACGATGGCCAACTCCCCGACTAATATAGAAACACAAATAGACAGTTTTTTGGAGCAATTTAAGAGAAGTGCGTCCAAGGCGATGGAGGAGAGGATGGAGTGGCCTGATGGTCCGTCGCCAGGTGTCGTGAAGTCTCGCAGTAGCTGCTTCGCCCTCGACGCAGCTGCTGGTGAGTAATAGACCTAGACTTAAAATAGCTGGTACCTGGACACTAGGTAGGTACTTACTTACCTACAATGACATCATATTAATCAGCCGATGCTAAATGCTGACCATACATCTAAGCGTTTAAAAAGGAAATAGGAAGCGAATGCCGATAATATTAAAGTGAAATAACAACCAAATAAAACGGCATAGATCTACATTTAAATCACTTAAACAAACGCACTAACGAGGGCACATAGGTAATTAGTGTGGACTTACGGTTTCTTATTTATTAGATTACAGTCATGATTCTTACGCACATTACAGTAATAAAGAGTAAAGAATTATTTTAACTATTGTCACATTTGTAAAAAATAAAAATAAAAGTGGAAAAGGATGCTAGGTACTTTTTTCACAATAGACTATTTCTAAAAAGAAACAACTTGTAACACCCCTCTGTTTCCGTCGGGGCGGGGGTTAAAAATGCTGAAAAAGGCGGTTTGTTTTCACTGATGATTAAATAATCTAGCTAATATCCTACAACGAGAGCTGATGATGAGTGGTGGGATGGGATCAGTTCAAGTTCAAGAGTCGTCAATGAAAACCAAAAAAAAGCAAACTGTCATCGCTGATGACAGTGTGACCTTGTTTTGGTTTTGCGTTGAACTTGAATGTATAAATTTTATTTTCTTGTGGCTGCGCACGGTTTGTGCATTCAGCCAATGTCACGTTTAGTTTTTTACGAAGAAAACAAAGTTGGGGAAACAAAAATATTAATAATACTAAAATTATCAGGATTTAGGGATATTATCTGTAGGATGATAGAATCAGTATTTATAATGTATTATTACACCATAACTCGTCTTTAATTTTTATGAGCCTATGAACTTGTTCATACATTCTAGTCAACCATTAAATTAAGTAGGTAGGTACATAATTGAATTTAATGAGACATTGCATATTTACTTACTAGTCAATAATCAATTTGAACGACAATGTAGGAAATAGAAGCGCGGGTGATGAAAGGAAATGACTTTAATAGAGCAACCGGTGTCCATGTGTCGACTTCTGATGGTTAGTACGAATATTCAAATTACGTTCACTTCTATGTATGTTTTTTCAAAAAATATGTGGATCTTTCTTTACTGTACCTACTAACCTACCTATACATACAAATTAAATGCCAGGGTTGAATGGCAGTTGCGTTTTGTTCCACGTCGTTGCGGACCCTTAGGTAGGTACGTCGAACCCTGCTTTAATTGTGCGTAGATTTTTTCCAACTGTTTTGTATAGTTACTTATATATCTGAAGCATAATCATAAAAAAAATACTGGTTTAATCCGAGACACGGCACAGTCACAACCGGCAAAAGTAACTTTACCCTTATGAATACGTAAAAGTGCAAAAGCTTACGAAAGAAGGTTATTGATCGGTAATGCTTTTCGCTTTTAAATGAGGTTTCCACGCTGAAAATAAAAATAAAAACAATCATATGGTCAGGAGGATGATGACCTATAATAACTAATTGTAGGATGGTCGTCCATAGATGCATACCTATGAGTGAATACCTACCTAATAATTATGCCTTTCTAATGTTTAATCTCACTTGCAAGTACTCGCAGTGGCGTAGCTACCGAAGGGCTAGACGGTACTGTGCACCGAGGCCCTTGGACCCTGACCAGCAAGCCTCGCATTGATCTAGCTAAATTATCTCCAACTTTCGGAATGTTAATAAAATAGGCTGCAACATCACTTTAAGGTGTAGGTCAGAGAGTTCCCGTTTAGTTTATTTTAACGGCGGTTAATAGATTATGGTAAGATAATGATCTCGTTAAATTCTTGAAAAACTACAGAGAAGAGTAAAAAGATATAGAACTTTGAAATTTTTATGAATTAGCTTCTGATTACCGATTTCGAAAGCGGGGAGAAATATTTAAAATTACAATTTTTTTAATGTACTAGACACAATAATGTCTCAATTAAATGCACCTGCCATATATTCTTCTTGACCACCCTTGGTTGACTGGTAGAGAATGCCTAAGGTATTAAGTCCGCCTTTGTACCTACCTCTTTGGGTTCGATAAGTTTAAATAAATAAATAAATGCAGGTTTTGGTGGTAGGAGTGCAGTCAGTCAATTTTTTTTTAACATCAATATTTTTACTGGATACAAATGAAACAACTAAAATCCAAAAGTGTGACCAATCCTTATAAATATCTCTGGCCCCAACTTTTTCCTTCAATTTCTTGATATTTACCACCTACTTCTACCTGATTTAACTAAGGCATGGACAATTTACAAATTCTGCAAAGAATAATGAGAAAATATGGAGTGCGAAATAAGAATGCGACGTAACAAAAGTATTTACAGCAATGTTACTGTTCCATACAATTCCTGTCACTTCTGCAGAAGCTAGAAGATAGTTTTGCAAAAAAAAGGAAAACTATACTATAAGCCAAGCCAACTAAGGCTAGGAAAAGAGTATGGATTAAATTGTATTTTTTTTGTTAGCATAATACGTGGGTCTGACTTTCGTAAAATAACTGGGACAGATCCTTTAAACTTAAGAGGGAAAAGTTTGTCTTTGACGACTTAACTGCATACACAGTTGTTTTTTCACCATTTATCTGCACCGAAAGAAATTTCTGCTCCGTTTTGCGGGACGAAAGTGCAACTTTACGCTTAAGAGAAAACAAATGAAATAGTTTGACATCTGCACTAACCTTCCAGAAAGACAGAGCCAGAATTTTTAAAATTTTGGTTTTAATTATAGTGAAAAATACACGCTAGCGAAGGAAGAAATAGGATTTTCCAATGCGCGTGTTTGCCACCAGTTGCGAGTCAATTTTACATGTTAAATAGTCCTAATAAGAGGTGGGCTTCCATTAAACATTGTGAAACTGACATCTGACTATAAGGAGTCTATGATCCAACATTATGGTTGCCATAAACAACACTTTCTTCCCCCGGTGTGTAATATACTAATCATGTTTTATTTCCAATAAAGTGTTTTACGTGCATAAACCTTTTGATTTACTTTGTTTTATTGCCTAATACCAAACCCAATATTATTAATCTAAGTAAACGTTCTTAACTCTTTACCTGTAGAACCTGGGCGATCACTAAAGCTCACACAAGACAGTTATGCACATACATGTAGTAAGTAGTTTTATTGTGCCAAGCAGTGCACGAAAAAGAGCTGATGTTAAACTAGTAGCTTTGTACCTTTAATGTATATACATATATACTAGCTGCTCCCCGCGGTCTCACCCGCATAAATCTTGATCCCGTGGGAGTAACGGGATAAAAAGTACTCTATGTGTTAATCCAGGTTATAAACTATATGTGTGCCAAATTTCATTTAAATCCGTTCAGTCGTTTTTGCGTGAAAGAGTAACAAACATCCATCCATAATCACAAACTTTCGCGTTTATAATATTAGTAGGATATTTTTACTTGTTAAAACCTAAACAGTTTAATTATGGCCCTAGTTTTTCCTGCACCAGGGCCTTTGGTTACCTAGCTACGCCTCTGAATACTCGCTAGCCGCGAGTATTAATTTATTATTATTATGAGTTATTTTCGTTGTTCATAGTACGAGTACATACGAGAATTGACGTCTTTGTATTACTTGGTTTTTAAACCATATTCCCTTTATTAGTTTATTTACTAAAGCTACGGTTTCCTATTAAAGCGGTGACCGCCCACATAGCATCCGTAATTTACTGGTGAATGACGTCACTGAAACGTTATCCATGAAAGTAAGTTAGCGTTTTTTCAAGCGTTTTTGGCACCGTAAAGTCAAACCCTGCTGCCCAAATATTTAAATCGATAGATTTGCCCTCACCGTACTTAGGTTGGATTTCACTAATGAAACCATAGAATGAAACTGAACGCGATCAGCACATAAACTACGTTTAAGAGCTGTCAGTGTCATTATTTTAGAATAGTCTACAAATCACGTCATCTTCCGCGAGGTAATAAAAAGTATTCATAGTGACATACCCTATGTTAGGTTTGCGTGACATTGATTTGACTCTATCGAGCAGGTGGTGGTGGTGTGAAAACCTAATTCATACTGCCTTCAAAGTATTTGAACTTATTGTAAAAAAATCAAAACTTTTTGTTTTAAAGTTTCTTTTGTTGCTGGGAAACGGTATTATTTATACTTACATACAAAGATAACAATATTGTTCTTTCTGTATTTATTCAGTAAAATACCAGTCGTCGTTGCAAAATAAAACGTTTTATGTTTAAATTTTGCCGCGCTAGGTCGCGACCTGAGTGTCGATACGGAAACGTGTCCTCAGCGCCGTCTGGTGGTGGCGCACTGTACAAATTACGTGTTCTACGGCGTCCTCCGATTTTATTCACGGAAAGTGTATCGCCATATTGCTTCCGTGAACTCAGTGAAATATTTGTGCATTTCTCTATAATTATGACTGTAATATCAAAATGAAGTGAAATAGAACAAACCACAGTCTGTTAGAAACTGTGGGGATACGTTTTTATGCATCTCAGTCTCTGAAATAGCGTGAAATAGGTGAGTTTTATTCTTCCTTTGCTATGACTATATGGCCCAATATTCCACGGGAGTTCGATCCGCTATGCGATAATGAAACTTAAAAAATGCGATTAAGGTTAATAATTGCGCGGTTTTTGTTATGTTTATTTACATGAATTTGAAAAGTTATCGCGGTTTTTCTTGTATTGTGTCTTGGGGTTGTCGATTCTCCTAGCGGTCGGGGCGGGTTAGTCGTGTGGCTTTGTACATACACGTATGTACGTACATGTGATTTGATGTGAACGATCGGTTGTAGCGTCGAGCAGGCGGAATGTCGTTCGAAAAAATGGAAGTGGTGAATCCTGCTGAGAAAGAGGCGAGCGAGGTGCTGCATTCGCTGCTGTCTGTAGAGCGGCGAAGCGTGGACAGCAAGGAGGCCATAATCGTGTCCATACCAGCGGACCAGAACGGCGGTGGCGAGTACGGCGAGAGTGCTCAGTGGCACACTCCCGTCATGGGCCAGCACTCCGTCTTTGAGATGGGAGCACAAAACATGCAACAGCATAACTACAATGGTCACCAAGAGCAGGTACTAACATTACAATACCTATTCACATAATTAGGCATACTTGCTAAGTACATTGTGTTGCTAAGGTTCTTCAGCCGCTGGAACAAAGGTGTATAATCTAAATTTTTATTAATTTACAGGTTTTATGGCAAGGACACACAATACAGGTGGAAAATGGTGCTGCCAATTTGCAGAACATACCAGGAACCTACAATATTGAATTTGAGCCCCATGTTGAAAGTGAACCAGCAGACATGGAAGTTGATACTAAACCCAAAGTTGAAAAGAAGACTGGCAATAAAAAAAAGAAAAAAGCTGAATCTGATAGCGATGAAGAAGTTCTCGATAATAAGTTGGAAGATAATCCTACACAGGTAAGAAGTTTTTTTTTTGTTTTGTTATGGTTTTGATAGCGTTTTCCTTTTTTGAGGTTATCTTCCCAAAGTTCATAAAACAAGAGCATGTTCATTTTAATTGTGCCTTGCAAATTATGATGCAAAAAAAACTCAACCTTATTTGTCATCTCTTAGAGCTTATCACCCCTGTTGGACTGTACCAGATTTATTCAAACTCCAGATTTACTCTACTCTCCCCTCACTAGATTGTGTCAAAGTCAGCATTGTCATCCTCTGTGTATTTTCCAATATCTTTGTACTCTAGCATAATTCCTCTTGTTACTTACCACTTCTTTGTATCTTAAAATTACTGAGTTCTATTTTTCTAGAAACTGACCCACATACTAAGTGAAACACAGTTTCGAGTTAATATTAATATTGCAATAATACTATTTCAGGTCAAAGAAAGACTGAGGAGAGGTTGCGATTGTAAAGACAACTGTTATCGAGGACTGAATCCAGAAGCTGTCTATCGGCATAGACTCAATATTGCAGAACTGACTAAGAGTGAACATGATATGTACCTGATGGGCATCACAATGGCAAGCTTGGCTAATCCGGCTGAGACTTCACGGCACAAAGTCAGGAGGAGACTAAGAGCATGCTATGTCTACCAAGGAAGAAAGGTTTGCCTAGAGGCTTTTTTGTATCTTGAGAATGTTACTCACTATCAGCTGAAGCGGATCAGGCAACACGTAATGACGCACGGTGTCGCGCCTCGGATACATGGCAACGTCGGTAAAAAGCCATATAACACATTCACTTTAGATATTTACAAACATGCAACTAATTTCTTGAAGGAATATTTGAAACAACATGCAAGTTCACCTAAAGATATTCAACCATCTGGGGAAAGTGGCAAAAAAGCCAGTAAGACTGTCATTATTCAAGGAGACTCAAGGAAACATTTATTCGAGGCTTACAAGGAGTATGGAGAGATTTTAGAGCCAGGTGTGAAACTTATGGGATATTCAACTTTCCGTGCATTCATGAAAGATCAGTTCCCTCATGTTAAATTTGCAACAAAGAAGCAAGATATTCCAAAAGACATGGTGCCATTCCGCAGTGGTAAATGTATGTCATATGATAAGAACAAGGATCCTATTAGACTACAGCAGGAGAAAGAGAAGTCCGATGCTAAAAAAGCAGCTATGGAGGCTAAGAAGAAAGAGGAGCATGATAGAGAACAGCAGGCGCAACAACAAGCGCAACAACAAGCGCAACAGCAGCAACAACAGCAAGTGCAGCAGCAGCAGCAGCAACAACAACAACAACAGCAGCAGCAACAACAACAACAACAACAAGTGCAACAAGTGCAAGTTCAGCAGCATCAACAGATGCAGAACCAGGCCCATGTTGTTATTCACCAGCAGCAGCCTCAACAACAGCAGCAAATGCAACAACAAATGTTGGTGCCGCAAGTAAGCCAACACCAACAAGTGCTCACACAGCAAGGTGTACAACAAGTGGCACAGCAGCATTGTGTCCAGCCATTGGGAGTCTCAGAGGAGAATGGACAGCCTGTGGAAATGGCACAGCAAGTTATACCATTGGCTGTAGTCCAACAACCGCAACAAGCTTATATTGTGACTCCGGTTTCACATTTCCAAACTCGCGTTCAGGGAACTTGGTACAGGCATTGACGGCGATTTATAGCTATGGCATAAGTTTCAAGTAATACAAAACATAATGTAGCAGATGCATATATTTGTACGTAACCTTCGATCTCGCGACGACTGAACTGTTGTAAATATGAACAGTTCCTGGAAAAATCTGGTTAATTTGAAAAGCCTCACGTAACTTTGGCAATAAGTTAGCAAGGATAGTTAGGTAACACCTTTTCAGTATTGGTTGAAAAACTAATTTAATAAAACTATCTGTAAGTATAAAAGTTAATCATATTTACACCATTAGCAATTAGCTATGTAGTTAATTTTAGAAATATGTAATGTGGTTTTTCAACACAGATAACTAAAATTATTTTTATTATGAGTATAAATAGACATTGTGTAGAAGCTTCATGAGCTGCGTGTGAGAAGAACTATGTAAGCGTACATCCAATTAATAAACTGTTGTGCGATAGTTATTAGATTTTAGCTATGTATTTGAATTGATTCCAATCAGTTTTGCACTCAAAGCTGCAATAGTTAAGTTGGATGTATGCAGGTCGTAGTAGGAGATTGTAGTATCTGACTGAGAGTAACAAGCAAAGATGTTTTAGACAACCAGTGATATCACTATTCATAACCACTAAATGCTGAACATTTACCCTCTTATGAATAACGCGATGTAAAGTTTAAACCAGTATTCAATTCTGTTCAACCATAACTTTTTCGAGGCTTAAGTTTTGCATAAGTTTACAACGGGTTTATTAATAATAGGGAAAGTGCTTGTTACTCTTATTACTTGAGTCATGAAGAGGTTGGTAATGACAGCTAGCAGTTTTGAAGGAGAATGTTTTACAATAGCGATCAATTAATTTATCACAATATTATGATCGACAAGTTATTTTCGTGTAACAAAAAAAGCAGTGCCTTCATAATACGACTTGGATTTTTGACATTTCTTGTGCGATAACTTGTGCATTATAATATGGGATTATAATTTCGGAATAAAATGTTTCGAATAAAGTAATAATAGGATTTTAACAAAAAGTGATGGATTACAGTGCTTTAGTACAGTTTCAATAGAATAACCAGATACCCAAATTAATTATTTTAGTAACACGGAATTTTTAGGAAGAACAAAATAATTACTATTCTTTAAAGACACAGTAGAAGAGTCTATCTCTAGTAGTTTGATTTTCTCTGATTTAAACTACATACATATCAATATATAAAGCATGTGCACACATTTATTGTACACAACAATTTATCAGCCATGCCTGTGTTCCCGTTAAAATAATTGTTGTTATAAGAGCGCGCAAACATTGTCGCTGTTTTTAGCATTTTAGATGTTACTGAGGCTGTCTGAAGACTACTTACCGTTTTATTCTGTATCATAACATAATTTTAGTAAATTTAAATCACGCTTCCAGTGTAGTTTTGAATTTTTAGTGCAGACCAGCAATAATTCACATAGCAATACTCTTGAAAGTCTTACTGAAAGAAATAACAAACATAACGTATTTTGTGATTTCGATTTAGAGTCTATTTACTTATCAAGTTATCACATTTTAGAAGTATATTACAACAAAAGAATGCATACTATAAATATAATTTAAATCAAAGAGACGCATTTGTTCAGTGACATCATCAAGCGCACTTACGTTTCCTAAAACTATTTAATTGTTGATCAAGAAGGCTGACTTTCGGAATGTTGAGTTACAAGACCTCGACTATGAGTTTGTTCATTAGTAAGGATTTATTTAATAAGTGCAGACACACTTAGGTCGTTATTTTAATACACTAGAAGCTCTTGTGTACCTAGTTTTAATATCACGGTGACCAAACAAAACAATAAAATCGTTTTTGAGAACCATGTGATTTTCATGCAGAAATACAGGAAACACTTGCTGATTTGATTCGAAATCTAGAATGTTGCGCTTACACAGCCAAATAATTGCGCGATATTTGGCAATCTGTGGTCAATATTACGTTTCGGCAACACGGAACAATTTACGGCAGTTCCAAGATTGTATAGAAATGGCCCGCGTAAGCGCATGTTTAGATACGAGTTTCAATTTAAATTGTGTTTTTCAGTTTAAGTACAAATGTCTCTTGAATACTACAAGTACGCTGTTTAGGTAATAAAACAAGGCCCATAGTAATCTATTTTAGTTTTTTTTATGGCTTCAAATATTTCAAGGGACAATTGATTTATGAAGTGTTCATGGTTTTGGGTGCTTAATTTCAAAATGTATAAGTTGGAACATTTTCAAAGACATGAAGAACGTTATTGATAATTTAATTCAATTTTAATAATTTGGTGTAACATAGAGTATCTGAAGTGTTCAGGAAAGATTTGCCATTGTGCCCTTGCATTACAACATTGCAAATGTCACAAGACAAGCTCAAGGTTTTAATGTCATTGTAGACTACATATTTTATAGAATTGTTCCTACACATTTAATTGGCATATTTATTTATCCCAACGATATTTTACTTTTAAAAACATTATTAATAAACGGATAAAATTTCTTTTACTGATTGGATTCCTTGTCAATTTTTTACCGAGCTGATTAAATTGAAGTCCTCGCGATGACAAGACTAATAGTTTTCGAGCTGGAGACGAAATTGTAAATCTCATTTTTATTTTAAATTAATTAAGATAGATATAGCGTAACTTATGTATAACTGATAGAAGTGTGTAATCATAATCAAAATAACCATAGACAGTACAGAAATGTGCCTAGAAATTATGCTTATCCATGTATTTTTATAGTGCAATAACATGTAAGATTCGGAGCAATTTTATTAATGAATATCATAATTTTCTTATAAAAATCAGCAGTCCATAGTAAAGCCGAATACCGCAAATCATGTAAATCACCTTCATCTTGAACTTTTCAAGCTCAGAAACAGTTTTTTGCTTCGAGTCGTAGTGATTTGCCCTTAGCATGATATTCGGCATCTATGTTCCAAAATTATTACCGTAGGAAGACATGATGTGATAGAAATTAAACCTTTTTTACGCTACAAATTTTTGTTTTTTAATAAACCCGTTTAAACCAGGGTTTAGGGACATTTGATGTGATCGGGGTCGAGGCTCCCACGCCATCCTCCAATAGACCGGTGCTGAGTTACAACCGGAGATTGCCCGCCGGGGGTGTACGTTCGTCGCACTCGTTCTGCCTCGGCTCATTGGTCTCCTGCAGCCGGCCACTTCACTCGACAATTTAATAAATCCTCCGCGTCGTTCATTTGTAAACAAAAGTCATTGTTTCGGTACCAACCGAACCGGGCAGTTTGACGATGGCGACATTCCTTAGCGGGCGCGCGCGGTGTCATCTCACTTCTTGGTGACCTCTGCGAAACTCGATAAATATGAAGTTTTGGAAGTGTAGTACTAAAAGCGAACGACGAGCAGCTGCTATTGGTGAGTGCAAACACTTTCTTTTATTTTGCTAAACGGCTTCTTGAGCGCTAATTTTTTTGGTCGTAGCCAATTAGTTGTAGGTAAGTCAATATTATTGACGCCTAAACTACATCTAATAATATGATAAGACAAATATGTGCCTACCTCCTACTTGACTTTATTAAATTAACCCAGTTTCGGACCGGTTTGCTGAAACGATATCTGTAATTTGTCTTGATTACGGAGTGCGGAGAAGATACAGTTCTACGCATTGTAAACGAGAAGTCACTGAACGATCAATTGACTGTCTTTATTAGTGAGTAGTACCAATAGCGAAAAACGTCTAATTCCATATCTACAGCAGAAACCAGTCTTGTTTTCTCAGTGCTAATACCTACAGACTTGTGTTCTTGGGGCTACATAAGTTCTTATTAATAATGTGTGCGCTGTGATGATATGTATAATTGAATGCTGACCTCACCAAACTAATAAATGCATTACAAATTCTACACACGGTGATTTGAAATAGAAAATAATAAACGCAGAATGATAAAAATAAAGATGATTTTATTATCTTTAAAAATATCCTTCTCTTATATCTTAAAGGTTCTTATCGAAATTGATCATCTTCGAAAACGGAATCAAAATCGTCCAATATCCTGCCACTTCTTGAGTTTACGGTGGAAAACCATATTTGGCTTAATTTTAACTCAATTCCCAAGACTGAGACCTGACAAGACCAATTGACAAGTTACTGGGTTTCAAACAATGTCACAACTTGATTATAACTTCCTAGTTTTTCCAGACATGACAAAGCGAAATAACATCACAAATGACTATCAAACTTCAGCAAATAAAGGTGTATAGATACTTTGCCATGCAGGTGTAAAACAAATAACTAAGGCTACTGCACTTCGACTACGTTACAACATACGATTGAAGTTGTATACATAAATAATAATAAAAACAATCAGGTAACCAAGCATGTTAATTTATTGCTTCAATCTTGTAACACGTTGCGGTCATTTCTATTATTTTTCCTTCCTTGCGTCAGTAGGAAAAGCTGGAAAGGAGGCTTAAGATACCAAAATCACAAGGTACGAGGGCGGGTCAATAAGTCCGTGACTTTTGGAATAAAACAGATTTTTTTGATAAATAAATGTTTTATTTTTCAACGTAGTCTCCCTTGAGCTCTATACAGTTTGTCCAACGCTTCTCCAATTTTTTTATCCCTTCCAAAAAATATGATTTGTCGAGGTCCTCAAAATAGGCCTTTGTTTGCGAGATGACTTCATCATTGGAGTCAAATCTTTTTCCACCAAGCCATTTCTTCAGGTTTGGGAACAAGAAGTAGTCACTCGGAGCCAAATCTGTAGAATAGGGCGGATGAGGGAGCAATTCATAGGCCAATTCATGGATTTTTGCCATGGCAATTGCACATGAGTGCATCCTTGCATTGTCTTGGTGGAAAAGAACTTTTTTCTTGGCCAAATGAGGTCGGTTTTTTTTCAAATCGTCATAGAATCGGTCCAATAAGTTGGCATAATATTCCCCATTGATTGTTCTTCCCTTTTGAAGGTAGTCAATGTGGATTATCCCGCGTGCATGCCAAAAAACAGTCGCCATAACTTTATTGGCTGACAAACCCACCTTGGCCTTCTTTGGCGCCGATTCTTCCTTAGAAACCCACTGTTTTGACTGTTGTTTGGTCTCTGGTGTGTTGTGATGGATCCATGTTTCGTCCACGGTTACAAAACGGCGCAAAAACTCCTCCATATTGCGATTAAACAACGCCAAACCTTCCTGCGAAGTTGTTACACGATTGCGCTTCTGGTCGACTGTGAGCAAACGCGGCACCCATCTTGCGGAAAGCTTTCTCATGCCCAAGTGATCATTCAAAATTTAAACCACTGAGCCATGCGACATCCCTACGGCTTCCACAATCTCTTGCACTTTTAATCTTCGGTCGGCCAACACCATATCGTGAATTTTTTCGATTGTTTCGGGTGAAGAGACCTCAACTGGGCGTCCAGGACGTTCGGCATCTTCAGTGCTTGTACGGCCACAACGAAATTCAGTAAACCACTTTTTTACCATTGAAATCGATGGTACAGAGTTCCCATAGTTTTTATCAAGCTTAGCCTTGGTCTCGGTAATGGTTCTTTTTCGCAAAAAGAATTGCTTAATAAGCACGCGAGTTTCACTTTTTTCCATTTTTTCCTCAAATTACTGGGTAGTCTGTATAGTAAAAGTACTCTGTGGTAGTCTGATAAAGATAGCTGTCAAACACAAACTAACTGACGCAGCAAGTTCAAATTTCGACAGGAGTCAACTGACAGATGCCTGTTGACAGGAGTAGTGTTGCTTTTTCAGTAAAGAGGTCAGAAATTCAAAAAGCCACGGACTTATTGACCCGCCCTCGTACCCATTTCATGAAGTAGGTACCTACTTGTTAAGTAACTAAACACTATTTTATTATACCCAAAACTTGTTCACGCATAACGGTACCTATATTACCTATTGAGAGGAACACCCACGTCAGTTTCTAAAGGGAACTTGTTTATTAGAAGTCAGCATGAAGTCCACAGACGGCCAGAGCGTGACCGCCAATCTTTATTACTTTGTGTGCGAAACGGACCTTTCTTTTTGTGCTGTTTCAGTTAAGCTCATTTATTTCGCCAAGAGCGCACAGATGTGTGGGGGAATTAGGCGTTTATATTACGTGGGTCCGTTTATCAGCATTGTGACAAAGATAACCGATTAGAATACCGAAATGCAATCGTTTGCCTACCTTCTCTCGCCCCATCACCCGCTGCCCATTTCTGGACAAAAGCTTTAATATAACAAGTTAAGCCACTGAGCCACAGCAGTAACTGGTCCTCTATCATTATCATCCCCCTAAATTTTTTTAATGTGTAGGTTTGTGCCGCATGACTTCATCCATACTATCAAGACGTCTTATCAGAAGTCACCCCCTTTGTTGTCATAATTGTCATCTTTCATACAATACAATCCACGTCTTTGGGCGAAAAATTTATACACCAACGTTAAGCATTAAAATAAACCGATCAAGAAGATCAATTCGGATGCCAAAGACGAAAACTTGGAATGCGACGGCGATGCCCATATCTCTTCATCCCAACATTTCTCGACAGACTGTCAAGTTTCACTCTTCAAAGAATCGTCAACTTGGTGCGTTTTAAAAGCAATAGACAATACAGTTCGTCAAAAAGGAATTTTAGACACGTGCCAATCAGTTTTATCAAACCGACGCACGTACGTTTGGGCATATCGATGCGATGTGACGTTTACGATAATATATATACAAGCAGGCTCATGTTGGCGGCGACTGTGTGTCCACTACATAGATCGGCAAAGGGGTACTGGCTCCAGGCTGATTGCTATGCGAGCCACAATCCGCCAACCATCGGCTTTTGTTTGCGTTTCACATTGTCCCATCCTTCCTTTCCGTTCCAACTTTTACTGAATACGAGGCATTGTTTGATTTTCATTAAAATTTCATTGCAATGTATAGCGGACGGCAGCAATATTTCGATAATCAAGTTAATTGATCCGTTTTACCTCACGAAATACTAGTTTCATCACCGGGTAAATTAATAACTAACGGTAACTTTTGTTTGGATAAGTTAAAATAAGATTTCTTGTTAGATTTTATGACATATCCATCAAAAACTGTGCAGGTAAAGGTGCACCAGTCGATCCTAGATGCACCAAATAGAACATGGCCGGGGAATAGCATCAGAGATCGGGCCCAAAATCTAGCGTGTGTGAATGACAGATTTGTCTTAACTTGCCAATAAATATATAATATAAATCACAAAAATCCCTAGTCCTAGTCACAAACATGGATTTAATTGTGTGAAATGGCAAACACTGGTCATCATGGAAATCACGCCCCACCTGTGAGAAGAAGCCTGCAGTGTGAAAACTCTGACAAATGATGAGAAGATCAGAGCAGTTACCGATTTTTTTGAGCTTCTGTGTCCATTGACGAACGAGTCAGCCTGAAGTTCGCATTTATCCATTACCTACTCGACACTTTAACGCGCTGAAACCACAGAACCTTATTTATCAGCTATAAGTAGGTACCTATTGATTTTTCACGCAGTCGTGCCTGGTCGTGCCTACGAGCCCCCATTGTTTAGTAATGTTAACAACAACTACGAGTAAGACTATCCCAAAGATCGTAAACCAACATGGGATGAGTGGCGCGAACAACGGAATTACGGCAAGAACTGAAGTAAAAATATTTAGTAGATTTTATCTTTTAAAAGACATAGTTTAACATAGAGTAAAAAGGGAATTTAGTAAACGAAAATCATTCGTAAAATGAACGCAACTCAGCAGAGTTGCATTCAGTTTTTTTCTGCATAATTAAAGCTTGATTTAAAAGTAAGCATCCTACCTGATACTAAACTTGCTTCAAAATGATTACCTAAATAAATGATTACGGCCCGCGGGTTCGCCCGCGTGGTCTGTCGATGTCCTTCCCCATCCCCCATGCCATCTAACTCCTTGCCAAACTTTATCGTAATCCGTTCAGTGGTTTAGCCGTGAAAAGGTAACGTACAGACGGAGTTACTTTCGAATTTTCAAAATTAAAGTATGGATTGGTTGTATTCTAGTCCAGTGGGCCTAGTGTGAGTTTATTTTAACCGTCTCGATTTTACACACTTTCTACTTTACGCATCGGTCGATGCGTAAAGTCGAAATGGTAAAAAAAAGTCACACTAGGGCCTCAGACCACCAGTGTCAAATTTAGGACCCGCACCCTAATTGCGTAATACACAATCAATCGGAATCTGAATCGTTTTGAAACAGATTGCTAATCCATTGCTTCTTAAGTTCGATAAAAATTCTGCTCAACAATATATAGAACGCAATGAATGTTCTTGAACCGTCAAAATCAAACAGATTAGTTGTAATCGTTTACGAAAATGTGTTACGCAATTAGGGTGCTGGTTTTTTAAAAATCAGATGTTTTTAGTAATTGAAAATAACACGACATGCAGGAGTACTCTGTAGTTATTTTGCTACCCAGTGTTCAATTGTCCACCTCAAACAGCTCAGTGAGCTAATACCACAAGACAATTGAAGTGGTCGCATATCTTCGGAGGGCCATTATTATTAATTTCGGATCCAGGACACAATGCCCACGTTATGAATACAATAGACCATCGTCTTAGTCGACAATGACCGGCTCTGACGTAATAGCTTAGCCAAAATTAGACATACTAAATTCCAGAGGAGACAAGGATAATATTGGAACTATCTGTGCAGTTTAAAAGTAACAGAATTTATGCATTTTCATTATACATAAAGTGTTCAAATTCAATGCATGTGGCAGATGCAACAGAATAAAATGTAAATATCAGAAGTGGATGGAATAACGATCAAAACTGCCTAAACGCTTTTTCCTGCCTTATTGGTCTAGTGGTTGCAAGCGCTACTGCTAAGCATGAGGTCCTGGGTTCGATTCCCTGGATGGGCAAAGTGTTGAATTATTTGGTTTACTCAGGAATTTCTCAGTACCAGCCTGGAGTCTGTTTTTTTTTGGGCTGTTGATGGCCATAGGTTCGTCGTACTTAAGACATAGGACTTTAACATTACTGGCGAAATGTGGGTGTACCTACTATGTGCACCTCTGCCTTACCCTTCGGGGATTACAGGCGTGATGTTATGTAATTTCGAGGACGAAGTAACGCAACAAACTCCCCAGCAGCACGTTTCTGACTGTAAAGATGACTGCGCGTGCGATCCTATCCTCCGGTCAGGTAGCTAACTTTGAGGTCGAAGAAGATCCTGATAATTTCCATCTTTGTATGTTTGGTAATAAAATTCTACATTCCTCCTAATTAATATGAGGAACCATCTTTTGGTAGAGGGCCCATTCATTTGTAATGATACTTTTGTACGTTACCGAACAACTGTTTTCACGCAAACAATTACTTACTCGTACAAACAAAACTTTCCCCTCATGGTATTATGATTTTAGGTGTGAGTTCTAATCGGTTTGAATAAAAGAAGTTAGCAATAGGCAATAACAAAAAGGGTAGATGGCTTGTGGCTAAGTCACACTACTAAGAAAGAAAGAAAAATTGAGGCCTATAAAAAAATTAACGGGGTAAAAGTCAAAGTCAAAGCATTTATTTCAAATAGGCCCATATAAAGGCACTTTTGAACGTCAACATTTACATTAAAAATAGAACTGATTCTAGGCGCCACTTCCAAAAAGTAGTTTCGTATGGAGAAGAAGTGGCAAGAAACTCCACCGTTACTCTTTTAAAATGTTTTACAATATGTTGTATACATTAATTATATTTCTATATGTGAAGACGATGCACCAAGAATAAAAATACTATACCACTATTGGTACAAAAAAATTAAAAATAAAGCAAAGGTATATAAATTAATCACGTGATAGGTACATTGTGCTCACATATTTACAAACAATTGTAAAAATATATGATTTTCCTAAAATATTAACTTGGAATAATACAGTGTGTGAGTAAAGTAAAAATAACCAAATACACAACACAATAAGCAAATAGTATGATTTTGTCTAGCCTCTAGATTGTCCTATGGAGCAGGACCAGCATGTTTCCAAGCATTCTTATCAAGGATATAATCTTCTAATTTGTAATATGCTTGATTACAAAGTGTTTTTTTAACATGAGTTTTAAACTTTCTTTCATTTAATTGCAATATTTCACCAGGTAGAGTCATTGATTACGATAAAGAAAATAATCTTAGGGTACATAAATATAAAAATTGAAAATAAGCACGGAGCTAGTGCAGCATGAAATAGTACAGTGTTTAAATGTTTGTTCTTCTCTGTATTAGCATTTAATAGGATTTTGCCCTGCAGTGTGACAACAAAATGAAGGCCAGTGGAATGGATCCTATGAGCTAAACTTACCTCTTTGCGGGCTTACCGTTTAACCTCAAGGGGTAATCAAAAAATATTCGGTATAATCATAGATCTTGCGATACACGATCATCGATTACCAGTGCGATGTCGATGTCTGCACATTGCAGTGGTAATTTGGTAAATGCAAGAAATGTGTTTTTTTCCATAAAAGTTGAGAAAGATAGACCATGTATAGTGAGTTCCAGCTGTGCCTATTAATAGTTTTAATCGGCAGCCATATAAACAAACTATTATTGAATGTGCTCAAACCGCATGCGTTCAGGCAAATAAACTTTCTTGCGGTATTTTAGTGCAGACGTCCTACCGAGTAATCCAATCAGGGCCCATTTCCTAGACAAGCAGTAAACGGGTGCCAATGCGAAGCTGTCGCCATGTCGACTAACTGCTTATATGCTAATAGAGATGTGGTCAACGATTCTACTTTAAATCAATACATTTATACAGGAGATGATTTTAAGATTGAAAACAAAATAAATGATCTTGAGACAGTTGTATGTCGAATTGCAGAAGTTTTCAAACTCCGATCCCTTGTCAGTTTAATGCCTTGTTATGTAGAAAAGATTCAACGAAACTGGAACGAATGACACCTTAAAGACAGAACGGATAACAAACAACGAATTTCTGTCTCTTGGATTCATAGTTATCCTCATTTTCCAACTTGCGCTCTCAGATATTTACTGAGTACACAAGTTTCGCAATATTAAGACGGATACATTAATGACACCCACTTTCATTTTCTTCACAAGAAATAAAAGGGAACTCTGATTACCGACGGAGGGCTGTACTTTACTGTAATATTAAATGCCAAAGCATAGTGTTGTTCCATATTTGACAAAAGATGTGGTGTAAAAGATCAAGAATACTGCTAAGGAGATTCACAAAAACCGAAAACGGTTAGTAGCGAGACCTCAGACGAATATATTGAAAACAACAACATGTATAAACGGCAGAGAGAAAACAGAGCCCAGAAAGCAGTTGAACCCCGCCAAAAGATTCACTGGTGAAGCTAAACCCGTCTCTCCACTAGTCCCGATACGGCAATCCTTCTCAATCCTCAGGGCACGTCTTCTCTTCCCTACCAATTACGGTGCCCTCCGGTCTACTCCTTGTCATGCAATGGTCTCTGTAGCACCATGAAACATGAGGCTTTAGCCGCTAGTGCAAATATTTGGGATCATTTGATTAATCGAGTCTGGTCAAACCATGCTGGGGTCAGTGCATTTCATTCATTCATTCAAATAAAATGACAGGTCTGATAACCAACAGAGGCCTGTACTTTGTACTGTAATATTAAAGGCCAAACCGTAATGTTGTTCCGTTTTACTTGACAATGCCTTACAAAATGTTTTATTTTCTGCTGTAGTAATCCCGGGATAGTGCTGGGGAGTCCATTTCTCATTTGTTTTTTTTAGGGTTTGCTTGCATTACATGATTTTCATATTATTTTGTATACACTTCGATCCGAAGATAGTTTCGTTAGGTAGGTAAGTACTGGACAAGCCTGTCCCAAGCCTGAAATGTCTAGGTTCTTAAGATTTTTTTTTAATGGGCCTATGAAATCATTGGATACATTGAAACATGCATATATATCTGTTATCATTATCATAGATAGCATCTGCACACTCAATAAAATCAGTGAGCCATGGCACCGGGATACGAATCTGGAATAGACGAATTTACAGTCATATTTCGAATTTTATTGTAAGTTTTGAAGTGAAAAATGTCGTTAGTTTTGTATTTTCGTTTTTTGCCACCGACTTCCGAAATTAAAGTTATTTTTCAGTTCATAGTTTGTTTTTTGGAAGTTGGTTGTTTTTTTTATTGTAAAAAATATTTTTTCTCTTTTTCGAATACCAATAACTGCCATGTACCAGGCCACTCAGAAAGTATTGCGAAAAAAAGTTTTATGTATGAGAGACGGCAGTAGTCTATTTTGAAAATAAAATTATTTGTAAGTAAAAATGGGTATGTTCCAATTTCAAAATTTCCCTTCACATTTTTTGCGAGTTCATTTAAATTATTGTGTCTCATAAAAAAAATTATCTCTGCCGTGAACATTTTCGCGCTATGATTTGTTACGATTTTAAGTGTCGCCTGAAACCGGACGAATCGTACGATAGACTTCAAATGGTATTCATGGATGAAGGTCCTTCTAAGGCAACAACGTTTATCGTTGGTATATAACGAATTCAAGCGCGGTCGGCTAACTTTGGAGGATGAAGAAAGAAGTGGTCGCCCTTTGACGGCTGTTACGGAAGAAAACGTGCTAGCAGTGAAAAATTTAATGACAATATGCGAGTTACGTATCAAGATTGATCGCGAGCTTTTTCAATTTGACAGGCTGCTTGGTGTCAATTCCTTCACGGAACCAAAGAAGCATCAACGCTAAATGGTATACTACTAAATGCTTGGCAGAAGTTTTCTCTGTTGTGAGCAACAAGCGACCAAACACACGGCTCCGCGGGCTACTGCTCCACCACGACAACGCGCCGCACACCGCGCTCAAAACGTGGGACTTCCTGGACAGCACGCCGGTCAAAATCCTGGGTCACCCTCCTTACAGCCCTGAATTAGCACCGTGTGACTTCTTTTTATTCCCGAAAATGAAAAACCTGCTCAAAGGGCTACATTTTTCGTCGCCGGAAGATGCGCTGTCAGCGTTCGAGCAGCTGTAAACTTGATGTCTACGGCCGCGGAGGTCTAGAAAAAGTGATTCGAAAAGTGATTCAGCTAAAAAGTGATTCAGTTAGATTTGATTATTCATTAAATCTTTTCAAAGTACATATATACCTACAGAACATTATTTTATATTTTCGCAAAACTTTCTAAGGGTCCCACGTAAATTACGTGACAGGAATTTATTAGAACATCCACATTTTAACTAAGTGGGAAAAATACGCATGATTGTAGCTAACTTCAAAACTAACCTTGAAGCATACCCTTTCAAACAATACATGAATTTTCAAAATCGGTCCACCATTGACGGAAAAATCGGTCAAAAATATTTAAAAAACATACAGGAGTTGATATGTTCATATAAACTGGGGGAGTTTATATGAACATATCAACTCCTGTATGTATTTTTGGAAGTCGGTTAAAAAGCAAAATTATCATTATCCAATATGCATCTGCCCGGTTATAGGAGTCGAACTAAATTTTAAGCTTATTACAGCGTTTGTGGCGGAGTCTACCCTTTAAAGCAGAACTTTTATGTCATAATATTATTTTGCACAATAGCGGCATAAACTTCATTTCGCAGAAAATCGTTTGGCGAACACTCTTTTATCATACATTCAAAACTCATAACTTCTTATATCAGAATCATCTTGAGGCTTAAATTTCATATCCATAATAATTAAAAAGGAGAACCATCATATTGCCGAAAGTTTACAGTCAGAATCGTCTTTTGGCATGCATTTCATAGGTATCGATAGGCAGAACAGTCATTAAAAGGCAGAACTATCATAACTCAGAATGTTTACAGTTAGAATCATCTTTTGGCATACATTTCATATCCATAATAATTGTTCATATAAACTGGGGGAGTTTATATGAACATATCAACTCCTGTATGTATTTTTGGAAGTCGGTTAAAAAGCAAAATTATCATTATCCAATATGCATCTGCCCGGTTATAGGAGTCGAACTAAATTTTCAGCTTATTACAGCGTTTGTGGCGGAGTCTACCCTTTAAAGCAGAACTTTTATGTCATAATATTATTTTGCACAATAGCGGATAGCATAAACTTCATTTCGCAGAAAATCGTTTGGCGAACACTCTTTTATCATACATTCAAAACTCATAACTTCTTATATCAGAATCATCTTGAGGCTTAAATTTCATATCCTTATGGATATGAAATTTTCTAAATAATGAAATATTCTTCTAATTAAAAAGGAGAACCATCATATTGCCGAAAGTTTACAGTCAGAATCGTCTTTTGGCATGCATTTCATAGGTATCGATAGGCAGAACAGTCATTAAAAGGCAGAACTATCATAACTCAGAATGTTTACAGTTAGAATCATCTTTTGGCATACATTTCATATCCATAATAATTGTATCACATTGCAAAAAATTCAAAATAAAATTTTGTATTTCTTACAAGAGGAAGCATAGGAGAAGCATGCAAACAAGCATACACCCATGCATGCAGAATTCAAGCAAGCATGCAACATGTCGACGACATGGTTTCTTTCACGGCTCCAGCGCTGCGAGGTTCCGGAGGTCCCACGCGAGCTTATCGTCGCACCTGCTCATCAGCTCGCGGGCAAAAAACTTAAAGTAACCGACTACTTACACGCCAAGGGGTACCCCCTGTGGGGTACGGACCTCGGTTTATGGCGTCGATGGAAGAGGGTAGCAAGGAACAGACTGGATCGGAATTAGTAGCTTTTGTAGCACAACATATTGACTTTTTAAGACAATATTTTAATTTCAATTTAGGGTTCAAAATGCTATTTTATAGAAATAACAATTTTGCATAATAAATTTATTCCAAATGAAATTCTGCCTTCTTTATAGCATGCCAAGTGAAATAGTATACCAAATTATCGTCGCTCTAAATAAACGTTAGGTATGCTAAACGAAATTATGCGGAATCAACACTTTGCCAAAGGTAATTTACCTACTAACTACCTATGCCAAATAAAATTCTGCCATCTTAAAAGTACGCCATTGTAGATTCTGACACATAAACATTCGGCCAAACAATAATTGTGACAATTTTTATGCCTTAAAAATATTTGTTTAAAGAATATACGCCAAGTGTGTTTTGCCAAATAAATTTCGGAGCATCAAGACTCAGCCAGATAGCCTTAACCCTTTGTGGTCATGTGGCGATCTGCTAACAGCAATTTATGACCCGCAATAACTTCCGTACTTTATATACCATAGCAATCTTTACCTGTTTATTCCTTAGAATGATTTTTTTTTATCGCGTTACATATGCCTGTAATGTGTGTCTTCTATAGACTCATTTGCATCTCAAAAAACATGTTGGGTCCCCATTTCTAAGCAGTTTCAAGGCTGTGCGGTGTCTATACATATCTCATCTATGTAAATTGTACATTATTCTATTGAAAGTACTTCATAATTTACCTCTTTCATTACATACGTTTCTTATGCAAATAACTATTCATGGTGTCCTTAACTGAACTCTTTGTAGAAAACGTTCTACTTCAATTCAAGGCGTTAAGTCCTGGAAGAAGTTTTATCCCCTTTTTGAAAACCAAACTCCATTATACATATAACACGATTTTTGGCCGTTTGCGTCCAGTACTACTTTCTACGTCCAGAAAGGTTTTGGGGTATAATATTGTTTTAAAGATATCTGCGGAAAACACAGTTACAAAAAAAAATACATAATAATATTGTTTTGGCTCTGTACCACATTATGTGATAGGCTTGCAATTTACCACATTGGAACCTAATGCATAGTTTTGGCATTCTTTTGCATTTATACCAATTTTTCGTTTCATAAGTACATAAATATAAGAGCCTCAAAGGTTCTTGCAAAAAGTCGTTTTAGTCTTAACGACCTAGTGCAGAAGATGCAGAATGGAGTTGAATTGCATTTAGATCGTCGTTATGGTTTTCCTATAATACGATTACACAGAAAATATCGTCCCTCTTTTCGCCTCTTTCATCAGACACATCAACACATGTTGAGATAGTAACGTCTACTTATTTATGGTAAGCTGATTTGTATAGAACTCAACGGTTACATGTTTACAAAGTTAACTGACGTGTGAAAAACACTGACCAATGACCATCGATTTTATCTAAATGAGGTAAAAATTTACTTTTATGTATTGAAACGCTAGGCCGTCAAGCAGACAGATTGAAAAACATTGCATGTAGGCTGTAGCGGAGACGAGAATGTTGAGATGGATGTATGTTGTGACAAGAATAGATAAAATATGAATGAGTTTAAGTATTAGGAGAAGTTTGAAAGTAGCGCTAGTTACAGAAAAGTTAAAAGGGAATCGTTTGTCTTGGTATGGGGGTTAGGGGCATATCGCACCCCTAGATGAAGACTCCGGTAACTACAAAAAACTCATTTTTCAGAAATGACGAAAAACTGTTTTTAGAGTAATTAGAAAAGATATCAAAGATCTAACGAGACATTCATAAAGGTAACGTTTTCTAAAGCTGTTGAATTAGCTTATCTGTATTTTGTCAGTTAAAAACCTGGAAAATAAAGAGATTTCTTAGTTACTCTAGTTTTGCAGCGGGAGTAAGCAAACTTTTTGTGTACTAAGTCAAGTTACTTTAATTCATCTGAAATAAAATTGAGTTACATTACTTTTCACCCCAAAAATAAGATTACTTTTTGTCGGGGGTTTTGAGTTATGCTATGAACGGGTGATTGTAACGTGCTAATCTTAGAGAGTTTTTATAAATCTAAAATAGTTGAAATAAATAAAATATGTTCTCAAATTTAAAGTTATTTATTTACTAACTTTTTGAATAACAAAGAAAAACTAAATACAATAATGAATGTTATAAAATATTATGACCTTTTTATAACAGTTATTACTTAGATACTAGGCATTTTAATGAAATTGAGATCGTACACGTATAATAATTAATAATTATGGGTTTTTTAATAATCACAGAAATAATATGTTAACAAAAACTCTCATCTCCCATAAACATTATCAAATTTGAGTATTCTTATCTCTTTACGCACTATCAGAATAATCTTAAAATAAGCACAGCCTCTGAACAAATTTTAATAAAAGCCAAAAACTATAAAATCAACAAGTCATTATAAAATTCTCAGGCAGCCTCTATTTTCATCTTAGTTTTACTTACATTACCCAACAGTCTTAAAATTGCAAATCACAGTTTATTTATTGGTCTATTATTCTTAATTAGTACTCTATAATCAAATTAATTTGTTAATGGCACAGAATTCTTAAACTAGTCTACCTACTTCTATTATAAAAATTGTAATGGTATCGTCATTACAAAACATTTTTGTAAAAACTATCATAGTAAGGCTTCGGAATCACATCTTTGTCTACAAGTTCTTTAATATCTTTCTTTTTTGATTCAGACAAACAAATTTTTTCTGTGTATGCTCTACTCAAACTCAAATTTATTGTATTACCAGGTGTTGATTCTACTGTGCGTCTAGTCTTTCTCTTGTTCACCCAGCATTTTTTAAATTCAGTCTCTGCAAAGGACGTTTTATAGAAAAAGGCCATCGGATTTCCTTTTTCTACTTTGAGGACTTTTATATCATGCCACTTAACTTGGTTGTTACTTTCATCGATATTGAAGTTTGTGCCCCAAGCTTCTTGCAACACTTTCAAGTCATAAAAGCGGTCATGTGTCATTTCATGCACTTTGTATGCTTGTCCAGATTTTTTGGCAGACCTGATCAATGTTGTATATTGCTGTGGTGTGTAAATAGGGCCTGATTTTATGTGCCTTTTCACCTGCTTCTCTATAACACTGTGAACATTGTCCCCTTCGTTTTGCGAGTGGCCTCTAATTAAAAACTTATGAGTTATAGACTTCACTCTCTTATTGAACACAGCATAGGCATAAGCAGATAACAAGTACTTGTTTTTTTGTTGCCCGCAACAGTTGTCTGAGTAAAATATTAGATCTATGTCTCCAGTGGGATGATTATTGAGCAGCATTTCGATGAAAGCTAAAACACAGCTTCCGATTTCTACTGAACCACGCTTTCCTTCAGTTTCATCCCAGAAAAAACAGTCCACATTCTTTGCATACAAATCACTAATAGTAAAATTAAAACAATTTATTCTAGACTTGTAAAAGAACAGAGACACTTGCCCTTTAGGAATTGGCATAACTGCCTGGAGATCATAAACGACAACTATAGCATCTGATTCTTTTTTGTCCCTTTCTTTCTCACTTCGCGCTAGGTCTTTCTCAAACAGATGCTGTTCGTAGGCTTGCTGCAATGTCAATTTTTTTTCATCATCTGCATTTTTGTAGCTCTCACACAAATCGCACAAATCTTTTTTTGGACTAAAAAAGCCAATGTTGAATTGATAGTTGAATATGCGTTGAAATGTTGATTCGGAAGCCAATGGCAAGTCATTAGCTTGGCGTAAGCTTTTATAGTCCCGGTAAATATCTGCTAATGATCTTTCGCTTTGAATTTATTCCCGAGTAGTCTGAGCTCGAAGATAGTGCGATTCAACTCGTGGAATTGAGTTGATAAATTGGACAACGCTTTCTTTAACCACAGGATCTATCGTAGGATGATTTTTATGTTTTCCTCTGTACTCTCCCTCTATAAACCCAGCTTCCGTCTTTTTGGTTAACGCTGTTTTAATTACTTGGTCACCTAAATCAAGCGTGGCCTTAAAAAAGGTCTTGCAAACACGAATGCGCAAAGTATTTTCTTCAAAATAGAAGGCGGTATTTAGAGCCCGGAAGTTTTCCGTGCTTGAGTATCGGTACTTGGGCTTTATATCATGAGTATGTCGTACGATGTACTCCCTCTGTCGCTGAAGATCACCGAGTTTCCAAAATGCTTCAAACCATTTTTGACGAGTTGTTAAGTTGAACTTGGTACTACATTTCAAACGACACTTTTCTCCGCAAGGTGGTCGAATTTTGCGAGCAGGGATTTCTTGTTTTTGTTTACCCCTCGACTTGTAAGACTTGCCTGAATTTTTTAGGGTTTTGGCTATATTGGCCTTCCATGTCTCCGGTTGCCTTAGTTTCTTTTTACACTGTTTTGGTTCTTCTTGCGCTAGAGTCTCATCACTTGGATTAATATTTTGACCCAGATTGAGATCGTCGTAGTTATTGTCGGCATTGTTATTTACGTTCCGTTGAATCTCGCAATTAGGGCCAGTATCATCATGTTCATTCGTTGAGTTAGTACTGCTGCTGCTAGAGCTACTGCTGGAGCTACTACTCGAGCTTGATGAACTCGAACTGCTAGACGAAGATGAAAGGGAGCGAGTTCGTGGCATTTGTGAAATAGGCGAGTTACGCAAGGGAGAGAAAATTATTTTTCTTTTGGGAATAGGGTTTTCATAGTGCGGGTCTACATCGGAATCGTCGAAATCGCTTTCATCGCCGCTGTGACCTGGCAAGGCAGCATACTGACGTTTAGGAACTCGTCGTCGTCCTGCAGAGTTTGTGGGTTGCTCATTAAGATTCAACGAAGATTCTAAAATGCTCGGTGATGGAACTAACCTTCCATTAGCTGGCAACTCAGGCTCGTTTATATTATTGAGCGTTTCTATACCAGGAAAGAGAATAGGTCTTAAATCATCCGTTGCTGCTGGTTGCTCAGGATCCTCTTTTTCTTCGTTAATCATTTGTACCATGAGTTTTCCTCGCCCTGTCATTATCCTAAAAATATATAATGTTCAAATTCAATAATGAATCAAGTTAAGTCAACCAACTCAAAAAAAATACAACAAAGGCACGTACTATGTTTAGTACTGTGAAGCAAGTAAAAAAAAAATAGAAACTGTCATAAACAATCTATTTTCTCTATAAAAAGTACATATTTCACTGAACTGGCAAAAATAAACAAAGTTAAAGTTAGTATCAACAAAACTACGGTAAATCGAAATTTACCTTTACTTTCATGTAAATCTGAGGAACTCGAAATATAAAAAAAAATATTGCAACATAAAATCATCAAAACCCCCGTAAATCAAAATTAACTAATACTTTTACAATGAAATTTCAGTAAAACTCAATCAACTCAAAATAAATAAGGAAACTTACTCAATAAATTTCGTGTAAACTCCTGCAACTCAAAATCTGCCACTATTCAAACGTGCGTCACTTACGCCAACCAGAACACAACTAAAAATGGCGGACTAGTGCTCGCGCCTTTCGGGGCAAAATCATTTAAGTAAAGCAGTGTTTAGCGCCATCTTTTAACAGCGGTTGAAGGTATTTTTACGCGAGTTGTATTGATGTCTAGGTATTCGAGTCAGGAATTCCATAAAGCCACTAACTCAAAACTCGTACTTTTTGAGTTAGCGGGGTTTTTATCTAGGGGTGCGATATGATAAAGAGAGGTTTTAAAATCGATGGATGGAGAGGAAGAGGAAGACCAACTCAAAGGTGGATAGATTATTTAAGGGATGATATGAAATAAAAAGGAGTGAATTTTGTTATGACGACTAACAGGGGAGAATGGAAGAGAACAAGGGCAGGAAGATGATAACAAAGAACAATAATAGCAGGCTGTTACTGACCTACTGCAGGGCAAAGACCTCTTCTCATACAACCTGCGTATCTTTAACAACTGCTCATCATCATTACTTTGAAGAACTTTACCACCTTAATAATATGAAATATTATCAATCAAAGTTATTTCTTTTGCAAATGACTGACTATCATAATATATAGTTGTTTATAATAATAACGGTTCCTTGTATTATGTCTATCATTAAACTGCATCCAATTCGTCATAGTCGCCTTATTCAATACTTCCTGGTGGCTGATAAACTAGTGCTCACTTTGTCATGTTTATTCGTTCATCGTTCATTGAGCATTGCATATGAAATATTTTAAACGCGTTCACTCGGTCAGAAAGTTTTTGATGGAATAAAAATTTGCACATCAGTGGCAGTCAGTGCAGTATATAAATTCCAATAATTTGTTTAAATGTTCAAAGTTTAAATGTTCTAACCGAAAAATGTATTTCCCACATGTTCAAATGCTGGTTTATGCTAATTTAATCCCATAGTTGTGCAATGGGTGGATGGCTTCCAATGACCTGTTCCAGTTTGGTTGCTTTTGTGTCCCTGTGTTCAGACATTGTTTACAGTATTTCAGAACGCCTTTGTTTTAACACAAACTAATTTTAAATTAGCAGATTGTAAAAAAATTGACAGTTTGAGAGTTAGTCTGAGAAGAGCTCTTGTGTGTGGAACACGGTGGCGGGGACGTTTGTTTTGTGAACTGATAAAGTAATAGTTGTGGCGTTATAGGATCGGCTCTAATCTGTGTGTGCATTTCGTCACATGCAGATTACATCACATCTCACGCGTCGCATTCGCATTTAGTGTAGAATTGTAGATGTAGGGCGGCGCGGCGGGAGCCATCCCATTGCGGAAGGACGGCCGCGCGCTCAGTACGCGCTCTGTTGTCACCGACGAATATCCGATCCGCTCCATCGCCCCACGCGGCGCGAACGTACGAATTTTGCATTTCGAAATTCTGCCGGCTCCGAAATAGAAGTGTGTGATAGAAAAACGAGTGATATGAAAATACGGTTCGAGGTGCCAAACAAATTGGAGATAACTTTCGGAAGAGGTACATACATATAGTGTTATGTTATTTTGTGCTTTACTAATTGTTAATTGCCATGTTGGTAATGCAGGCGCTGTCGAGACTGTCGATATCAGGTAAAATTTACAACTATATTGTTTTAAAATTATTTCTAATTTATGAATCATTTATATAAATTAAGTTAGCGTAACCAGTTTTGTTCAACTTTACGCGAATGTTGGTGAAACTGGTTTATCAGTACAGTTGGCAGCAGCAGCTACTTTAATCGCACTGTTTGACCACATTTATGATCTTTGAAAGAGCCGATATTGTAAAATAAATAGAAAATCTTTACCTTTTATCTGTCGAAGGGATTTTAAAAGCTCTTTGAGGTATCCTTACAATTGTCTACCTCACCTAAAATCATTTCGTAATAAGGTTTGTTGACTGGAGCGAAAATATTACAAGCATGTAAGCAATGGAACCCGTTTAACAGAATCTATGTAAAGGCTTTGCAAGCAGCGCCGGCTTTACGCTCCTACGCGCTGTAATGCTTCCCTTTATAATGTTAGATTTACTACCCGCCACATGTAGGGCTTCAACTAAATTATTTGCATGAACCTAAGTCATGTAACGTTAGTAAAGACGATTTGAATAACCAGTTGAGCCTTTGATGTGAATGTAAGATTTATGTCGGGCAAACAGTCGAGCTCGAGTAGCAGCTGCCGTGATGTGTTTGCTCTCCAACAAGACCGGCACGATCAGGTAAATGTGTGTGACGGCCACTCGATAACCGATCCATTAACGGTTTACAACGAGCGTTAAAACGACAAACGTACGGGTAGGTACTTACATATGAGGCAATTTGTAAGTATGTTATCATAGGCTTACTTACTTCGAACTAGAAAGATATTTCAAAATTTAGTTTGAAAGCCTGTCAATTCAGTGAAAAAAGTTGTACAGCTGGTAAACACTAGTGTAAATGACAAGTATTGCAAGAAGAACGACCGTCACCCCGTCAACCACTTCCTTTGATCGACCCTCTACCATTGAAACGTGGACAGTTGACAACGGTCTTTTGTTCATTGAAGAACATGTATTGAATGCTGCCGATCGAATACTGCTTATACTTTAGAGGACGCCCTGAAGTTTAAAGGTGATTTATGGGTTTAAGAAACCCTTCACTCTCGGCCCGCTACTCTGATGTTGCTGACTGGCTAATACAGCATGATAATATCTCTATATATACATATTTATAACTAGCTGACCCGAACTTCGTACCGCCTCAATATCTTCATAATTTTTTTCGTGATTCTGCTATTCGGGGCGGAGACAAATCCAACAAATTAAAGATCATAAAAATCGGTCCAGTCGTTCTTAAGTTATAAATGGTGTAACTAACCCGACTTTGTTTTATTGCATTTCCTATTAGGTGTGTTCATACTTTAATCTCAGCAGGTTAATTGTGTAACACACAACAGTAGGAATGGCTTACATTTTGACAGTTCAAAAACATGCATTGCGTTATTTACGTTGTTGAGCAGACAAATTTTTCGAACATATGAAGCAATGGATTAGCAATATCCTTCAAAATGATTCAGATTGTGACTGATAATGTGTTACGCAATTAGTGTGCTGCTTTCCTTTCGCATGTTCATGGTTTATGGCATATGTGGTGGAAACTTATAAATTTCAGAGCTACGTTTGCCTTTTGTAGTTAGACCAAAACATTGCGGCCATCCGCATTTGAGCTCATTGTTTAATAACTGAAACACCGACTATGCTGTTTGAGGCCCTCTCTGTGGATTATGGATAGTTTTGAGTCTATTTTTAATTCGTCATCTCATGTAAGTATTGTTTGCTTTTCTCTTCTACGAAAGAAACTTGAAGACGAACTTTTTTCATCATCATTATCGTTCACTGCTTCAAATTAACCACGGGCTGGTTCAATACCTTATTTCGTTTACTGCGAACTTTCTCTTGTGTTGTGCTAAAAGTTTCTAAAGTTTGATCAGTAAAAAAAGTGTTGAAAATAAGTAGAGTCGCTAACTCCTTAGTCAATAGTCATTCCATGAAGTCAGATTTCCATTTGATGTGTGCTGCACTTAGTAAGTAACGGCAGGCTAAGTCCCCTGTGCAAACGAGACACTCAACACAGGCAATTGAAAGTCAGTCACTGTGATGCATCATGAATTCATGATGAATCACCAGCATTCGGTATATTCGACCCTAACGTGAGAATTGGGTCTGATAATCAACTGTTTATCATATCGCCCTAATTCGCTTACTAATCTGTATTACTAACTATATCAGATAATGCTTCACAAGAAACTCGATAAGTAATATTAAGGGGGACGCGCCGGGTCGCAGTGACAATGATTCACGACCATTACAAGTATGTATTTACAGAATTATAGTAATTAAAATCTCAATACAACCCTCTAAGTTCCTATAATCATATCTTGATTGATATTTTATGAAATTGTCATTCTATAGAGTATTGTATGATCTAACAGGGATGATTTTTATGATTATAATTCTGTAAATACATACTTGTTACATTTGCGAATCATGTTTGGTTCGACACACAACCTGACACTGACCTGCACCCTAATTGCGTAATACACAATCAATCGGAATCTGAATCGTTTTGAAACAGATTGCTAATCCATTGCTTCATAATTTCGATAAAAAATCTGCTCAACAATGTGAATAACGCAATGATTGTTGTTGAACTGTCAAAATACAACAGATTAGTCATAATCGTTAACGAAAATGTGTTGCGCAATTAGGCTTCTGGAAACTGCAAAAAACGAAAAAAAATAAAAATTCGCGGGCAGCCAGGCGCTTTGCCCTTAATCATTTAAACTGACAGACGACAATACTATTTGGGATCGAGTCGAAAGTTCGAAGCTCACACAAAAAATCTGGCCTGAATTCCATTCCCAAAAGTGTAATTAAAACGAAATACAAAACCTCAATCGTTCTCCGAGCAAGGCCAGGAATACATCAGGTTATTAGGAACAAAGACTATATGTATGACACAGTGGACACAAAGCTAGGTACAGAAGTACAGACGTTATCTGGGCATTGTGCGCTATTGCGACCCTGACTTAGATAACTAGCTAATCGTAGTTCACAACGCATCGTATCGATCACATACGACTATATAAATGTAAATAACAACATAGGTACAACGCGTGAAAAGTAACATGAATAGATAACGCTCAATTTCTAACAGGTACTTAGTCTCATTAGTCTTTAGCCTTTATCCGGTTGCACACTGTCGAAGAGTTATTGTTACTGTTGATTGAGGAAGTCCCAATCTCAATATTTAAGAACTGAAACTGGAAAACTAAAACATCCTGGTCCCGTGACCACCGGGTTACAATGAGCCTACTATACCTTTGTACTCATTTGACTTGTAAAATCGAAAAGCAATCATACCGGTTGTAAAACTGTCCAAGGAGCTGTTTGTTCTTGCATTCAGCGTCCACCAATTTAGCAAATCGTATTGCTTCGAACCAAAATAAATCTAGCCGTCTTTGGAGACGTTTACTTAATTCAATCACCGACCTGCCTCTCGTTATTTATCCAATACGGTTCCAATCAAAAGAGACGCTCTTATCGTAACAGAATCTTCAGAAAACCTGGCTGAATTTTTTTATCCATTAGAATATATTGAATAGTTGATATTCAGCGGTATTAAATGAACGGCCATAATGTTCAAACCTCAATAGACCGGTGTAGCGAACTTTTTGTACCAACTTCAAAGAAATAATTTCTCATTTGGCTTTAATTAAGTATATTTCTCTTTTTAACTTTAACTACATCAAAGAGGCTTTTCTGAGTAATGAGTTTTGGTGAACTCAAAATTAATTAAAGCATTTCGTGTTAAATTATAAATCCGTAATTAAAAAGAAATGTTGAATTTGTGAAGAAATTCCGGTCTGTTACAAGTGCGCAATGCCAAGGTCGCCGGAGTGACAATGCGCGGATGCGCGGGCGCCGTCGCTCGGTAGCACCACTGCGCAGAGACACTGGCTTCAACCAAGGCCATTATGTGTCATCTGTACAAATGTTACGTTTTTTCACAAAATATGTATTTCACTGTTTTATTACTAAGTACTTCTTTAGCATTATATTGGTTTATTTTGTCGCTAAACATTTTATTCCGGATCGGATATGTTTTGTTCCGGATCTTCAAAAAGAATTCTGTAGTTATCTGTCTTGCCTTCTTGCGCAACTTTTTGAAGAGGCAGTAAAGGAAATAGGTTAAGTAATGGGGCTCACAGCCGATGAGTTAACAACCTGTCGGTCGTTAGCAGTGTTTCAAACAGTGTTACTGCTCAATCGTTCAGAACAAAACACTGTGACGCAGTATTGAGCTCGGATTATGGTAGTTAAGGTTGTGCACTGATAAGAGTAAAACAATCAATACAAAATGTGCAAGTTTACAAGGTATCTACCACCAAGGTATCTAGGTATCACCGTCCTCAAGCATTGGAACAACTTCCGGACCTGATTATTCGTTCGATATTGACTGTTTCGTGATCCACTGTGCCTCCATCAAGAGATACAAATAAGAGTTCAGTAAGCCCTACTTGAATGTTTGTCATACATTGTTCTATAGGATTGTCATGATTTTTAATATGAATATAGGTAATATTCCCTTGCCGTGAACCATTCACATTCTCACTTATGTTTGCTACACCGATTGTTTCCAAGCCTCATTGATTGTTCCCGAGTGACATAAAAACTATGTTCTTTCTCGTGGTAACCTTTCAGGCGTGTTTTTGTATCGGTCCATTGAAATCAGTTCGGTGCATATAACCTTTTCGTGTGATTTGCGACCTTTTACCTACTGTAATGAATGCAATATTAATGAGTAGTTCAATCGTAATGAGTATTGTTTCATGTGGGTAGTCTGTCCATTACATAAACAACGTAAACGTAGGACCGATAAACTTATGATCGAGCTTCAAAACATTACCTTCTTCATTCATGGTTTTAATAGTCGGTGCATGTTGTAAGTACCTACTTGCAGATCATTAACTCGTATGTCAGAAAGTCCAGTTTAGTTAAAGATCGGTGTTCCAGTCTGTTTGCCTGCATTCCGTACCGCGGTGGCCCCGTTTGCCTCGCCATCGGAACCGAAACATTCGGATTTCTGCCTACATTCCGAACGCGTTTAATCTGAACTTCTATTTTTTGCAGGCGCTCTTCCACGGTATTTTATAAAAAGTTGTTGGACTCGAGCGTACTGTACAAAACAAAGCTTATTGCTTCCTATCGTTTATCAATTCATCAAACACGTGCATACATATTTTGGTACAGACGTCGTCGTGATTGAACACGGATCATGAAGCATCGATTTTCATCTATTTTAATTGTACAGTCTGTATTACAACAATAATTTTATAACTCATGAAAACAAGAGAAGCTGTGGAAATCCCATAGTTACCTACCTAAAAAGTGATAAAAATCCTTCCTGATAAGATTCATGCAATCACGATGAAACGGAACATTTCACGATAAAGTTGACAGATACTCGTACCACCAGATACTCTTCTTACGGCATGGTTCGTACAAAGGGTCACCCAATCGAAGAAGAGATACAGAAATCACCTCGTTCTGATCAAGGGCTTATCAACAATCTTATTAATAGAGAACTGATGATAGCGAATACTGTACCTACAATATCGGACCGTCAGTTTCGGTTCAGCGCGCGCATTATACTGTGTGTAGTAGCGTTTTGTGCACCTTGTTGCTTCGTGATAAAGCCACGAGTGCGTGTAAGGCAAATGAAGGTAACAAAGGTCGTATGTCAAAGGGTTATGTGATGTCAGAGCGTGACAACTGTAGTGTCAGTGTGGCCGCGAGGGGTGCGTGCTGCCGCGTGCGTCGCAGGATGCAGTGCTTCGGATTCCAAGGTAATGCCTTTAATTAATAACGAACGGGCACGCGCGACAAACACACGTTTCCATGCCTCGATGACGATTGTTATCGAAAACCACGCGATGTTTAACTAATTTTCGTGACTGAAGAAATGAAACTGCGCAGTCAATTTGTTTTCAAACATTGACCGTTGATGAAGATTGCCCATGCATGAAATCGATTTTCCGCTTAGCCTTTCGATGACTATAGACAATTCAACTCGCTAGTGATTGAAGACATCTTCAGATGAACGTTGATGGTCTGAAGGCGGGAAGCGCACAAGCCTGCGCGCGCGCAGACGGATGTGTCGCATTGTGTTTCGCGTGTGGGTTGCACAGATGCGACTGAGTTACTTTTTCATCAAGACCGAGAAAATAGGCAAGTGATTAAGTATTTCTTCAAGTTTTTGTTAATGTTTTTATTGTGTGCGAAGTTTGCGTCACGAAATACGCGCGTGTAAGGTTTATATGTGAAAATTAAAGTGTATTAAGTGTTGCTCGTGTATAGTGTTACGCTCGAAGAAATTGTATTATTTAAAAGTGGTAATAGAAATACTTCCCAACTAGGTTTAACATAACTACATCACATCACACCTGCATAGCATAATCAGCCTATAACGTTCCCACTGCTGGGACACAGGCCTCCTCTCTATGAGACTGGTTCTAGGACATGCCGGTTTCCTCACGATGTTTTCCTTCACCGTTTTGAGAGCAGTGGTGATTAAATTATTTACACAAAGTAAAGCCCCTGCTTGGGTTCGAACTCACGACCTACAACTCGTAAGTCGGGACCGTTACCACTGGGCCACCACTGGGCAATCACACCTGTAAGAAGGAAGAACTGTTATGTAGAGGTGTTCCTATAGTACACCCACATTCAGCAGCTAGGCAGCGAGCCTACTAAGTTTATAGCATATTGAGTTATAATATTGTGAATACGGCCTTCGGTTACCTCAAGAATTTTAGGAATGTTTTACAGAATGTAGTAGTTGTCTTGGTATTATTAGGTAGTAACGCTTGGCTACACGATAAATGTTACAGAAAAATTAAATTGTAAATAGTAACGGAAGAATAAAATGCTTACGTATTCGAACTCCCGTCACCCATTCCCCTAAAATAATGCAAATACGTTATTACGTCATACAAAGGAAAATAACGGAAGAACAGTTAACCACAATTTGTTTTAAAAGTGTGATAAACACGTGGATATAGCACGAATATTTGAATGTTGGTAGGTATTTCGATAACGTGCTAATCTAGATGAAACAATAACAATATATAGATTAAAATTACATTTTAATTGAATTAATATCTAGTTAGTAAAGTCCTTTATAGCTGTTAAGAACAAAATGTGCCTCATACCTATGCAGGCACGAATCAATACTCCCTGCATACCTAATTTCATTGAATTCCGTAGCAATATTGAATATGATGAATCGTAATAATTATAATCATGCCTAAATGAATGAAGTAAGTAGGTACTTTATTTTTAAATACAACTTAGAACATAGGTATTCACTATGAAAAAAATCCAGGTAGGGTTTGTGGTGTTTCTCCGTCTGTGTTTGTTTTCTTATTTACCTTATTCGTTATAAATTATTACTGTAACCGATAAATACATTTTAATGGGCCTCATCGTATAATTTATAACTATTTGTAAGCAGTGGGCCTAGTGCGTGATTATTTTAACCGTCTCGATTTTATGCATCGTTAAAAGAAACTCACACTAGGGCCTCAGACGTCTGTAGGTTAGGTCCGTCGGTTCTACTGTAACAATTTAAGAGAAAGTAAAATCATCGTCAACTTAATAAGAGACCAACCTGTATATTTAAGTGAGATTTCAATCAAAGTCCACGTAATTTATTAGCAGAACCTAGTAAGTATGTACATAGCTATATAATTATACTAGTTATATTCACTCTCTAAAAATAATTTGAAAATTATGCTCACTGGTTCACCCCTTATGACGAGTTTTCCCTAGCTACTAATTTCCACGATTTGTGTTTGGCAAGGCTACCTACCTTGTATTCAGACATCCGTATCCACCAATGCAGTACATTCCCGCTGATTGATAGAAACTGCATTAAATAAAACATGGCCAATGAAAGAACTAAGTTTATACAAAACAGTACTCCTCAAAACAGATATCTAAGATCTAAAATAGAAGTAACGTTGTTCTACATTTCTTTCAGTGTTTAAACCACAAATCTTCCTCAGTTCGTTAGCTAGATGGTGGAGTATAAAAACATGCTCTGACATAGATTGCCTAGATCTATATTTTATAGACACGCACGTTACGTCAGACCGTTAACACTGTATTGACTATCACTCTGAAGATGAAAAAACTTTATTTCGCCAGGGGGTTGGGATTTTGAGTTAGTTCCGTTTCTACCTATCAGGGTGAAAACGTTTTATTGCAAGGGATGTTATAGTAACGAGTTTTTCTTTAACAAACTGCGACCAAAAATGTACAATCAAACTCAACATGCAGGTAATAATTTTTCATATAAAAACTAAAAAAAACTATATAAAACACGTTGAGGCTGCCCCCTCTGCGCGCCTCCGACTCTAAAATAATAACGGGGTAGGGCAGACAAGTAAGTGCCACGTTGCGAAGCCAAAAGACAAAAAAAAAACCCACAGGGTTCGCGATTGTTAAATTCGATTTTAGTTGTGTCAAAATTATTTTAAATTTAGAGTTTTTTTTGCAAAGAAGTGTAAGATTCTCATAGCAAAAAGTAGGGAATTTTAGTGTCAGTTTAGTAAGTTTAGTTCGGTGTACAAGAGAATCGGCACCAATACCTTCACAAACACACAGCTTACTATTCTGAACAGGCGAGTCAATAAATGTCTAGACAATATTTCGCATTGCCACAAGATCCCTACAGTGTTAATCTGATTTCAGTAATTAATCCTAGACTCAAAGAGAAAGCCAAAACTACTAACACACATAAAGAAACATCATGACTACTGGGATGCCTGAATTGGGTTGCACGCCGCATAGCAATGAGGTCGGGATGGCAGTTTAAGAACTCTTTGGCCCGGCCACAACACCGGCCATTGATACGATGCTGACAACGCTGCCTTCGGGATATCTGATTAACTGAATAAGCTGTGGCTCTCAACAGCTGTTCTTGAATATTGAATGAAAATGGAAGAGAGTGCTTATTTAAATAGTAAACGTCAATTAAGAAATCTAAATTCAAGAGGCTTTTAGAAAATACTCTCTCGTGCAAATGTAATTGATTTTCTGCCAAGTGTCGTTCACAGAAAAATATGGAAAATTCGCGTTGGACCAAAATTACTTTTCTTCAAATAAAATTGAACCATCGCTCGTGTTTGTAGAAGGTTTCCCTCAGTCTCATATGTATCTTTGATAACTTTCGAAGCAGGCTTATGGTGATAATCATTAAGGGCAGTTACTGACGGCACTATCCGAGAAACGAGGACAAAGGTAATGAGGATTCGAAAACTTTCAACAAGATGACTTGAGACCTCTCATTATCTCATCAATTAAGATCAACGGTCTAATCCGTAGGCGATCGAGTTTAAATACCCGAAGGATGTTCGTATCCTTTGGAGATGATATCTGCATTGTGAACAAAGGGGACCTAATATACTCCTTATTATAGTTTGCGAGGCCGTGGGAATTTGCACTATAACTGGAAACATTGTTGTTGCGAGGAACTTGGTTATGGCTACAAAGACGAAGATTATGTACGGTAGGAATATTGTTTGTGGAAACAGTGCTCGGTGAAGTAATAAAGTTACGCAGAAATATTAAACACATGGTTGGCCTGTTAATTGTTCATAAACTAAAAAAAAAAAAAACAAGTTAATAAACAGAGTATACGATTTGGGACACGGACCATATAAGGACCTTTTGGATTATTTGTTTTGGTGGGGTACTGGAGACATTGATAATTTAACGATGATGCAGTATTTCGCTGCATCGAGAGTAATCTGTTGTTCGTGTTCAATTTTCCAACAGCATGATGTATCAGACGATACGTTCATCAACTCTGTCATTTGTATGATCGAGAATCCGATTACGATTGGGATTCCGTCGCCATAATTATAACTGGGCCTCGTATGTGACTCGCAACAATGACGATGATTTGAATACGACGATCGTATCATTAGAGTAGCGTCAGCGATGGCTAGGTGCCGCATATTGCGGAAGTAAATCCGCCTGATGGCCATAATCTCAGGTACCGAGCAGAAATACCGCAGGAAATATTTTCTTATACAGATATTTACATAGTATTAAATTGTCGAGTGTCGTCCTTCGTTTCGTAACAATATCGTGAGCTCTCGTCAGCTATTGGGCCCTTCCTATCGTATATTACATTTCTCCTGAAGTGTACGAAGCATTTTCCTGCGTGTATGACTCGGTAGACCCGTAAAGGTGATAAGAAAATCGTGTAAAGTAGAAAAGTAATAACCTAACGGACATAAAATGGGTGTTTAAAAAAATGTGTCTTGTAGCTAACAATTGTCATGACTGACCTTGTGTGGAAGATCTCTTGAACTGTTATGCAACTAATGAACCGTTGTGTGTTGTGTCTACTTCAGCATTGTTGGTTTCAGTATACCATCTGCATTTTATGTTGTTATTGTTTCTTACGAGAATTTATAAGGTACTAAACATGTCCTCGACTTCTTGTTTAGTGTTCTTACTTTAGACAACGTAATTTCAGTATCCTATGCTAATTATAACCTATCGCACAATTCAAATACTGAAAGTATGTTGTCTTATCAACCTTTGTCAATTGTATAGCCTACGTAAACTCTTATAGCGTATTATGGTTATGCTATATGAGTTTTAAACCTTCTCTACAGAACTCGCCGTAAACTCAGCATTTCGGTTATGTTTACATATATATATATAACAAGACTACTTAAGAATAGTAAAACTATATGTAAACAAATGTTATCTAACTTCGTTCTCGTTGATCGCAAACGGTAGTCTTACGTAGCTATTTCTGTACACCGCGATTTATACAAACATTACGCATCTGATGAGCAAGTAAATAATGTTTTCAGTTTTCACTCATGACTTCCTTTTATAGTACTATTCGTAATGTTCTACTTTATGTATTGAGAGTATTTGAGACGAGGCCTGAATGCATAAAAACTTGTTTACGGAACAAAAACATGTATTGTGTGTACTCGTATTTACGACTATTTTTGTCTGCAAAATGATGGGCGTCTTACTTCACCTTTGATCGAACAGTGCATGTAGCCTGAAACAACGGGATAGTTATCTTCTCTTTGTATTTACGTTTGTTTTGACAAGTTTTCAGCTTCGCAGTATTCAGGCTGAAACGTAAAGCCTAATTTCACGAATCGTGGTTTTGTTGTTATGTAGTTTTCAGATAATAAACATGCTTAATTTAGGTAAGTACTGCAGTTTTAGCGTGTTATTATTTTGTGAGTCTAGAAAAAAAAATACGTAGATAAATAAAAAAAAAAACGTAACTATTTAAGTAGACGTGCAGAATCATATTTTGACCTCCTAAAATACTAGTAGGTAAATCAGATTGCACTGCAGTTACTGCATTACTAAGTGGAATCTAAAGTGTGAACTGTAAGGTCAACTGAGTAGAGTTGATGGACCTGCATTAGTGCGAAAATTGCCAACATTAAGTGAAATTGTCTCGTAAAACAACGTAAATTTTACACACTTCCGCATTTATTTCGTATAATACACATAAAATCATGTGTAGAATCTTTTGTTTCGGTGTTAACTTGCGATTCTTCGCCTCGGCTCGGAATCAATTATCTTGACCTTTGCGCGCGAGTCGCGAGGTCGTCGAACTTGATTTGAATAATGACCGTTGGCAGTTTGCACCACGTCTTGCCAGCCTTGCAGCAGTTTAATGTTGCGTTTGTGAAAAATTAACAAGTATTAAGATTTCAGTTAGCATAAATAAAATAGATCATTTCCGCTTCTTGAGGATGTTTTGGTACACAATTAAGAAAGTCACAATAACCATGTATTTTGTTTTAAGCATGAGCTCAGTTTTGGCATTTGGCGCCCACAGCAGAAAACATTGCCGTGTGAGACTAGACTACGCGTGGATTCTAGATAGGAATATATTCTTGTAACATGCTTTTCAGTACCTTTTTCCAAACTCGCATTTCACTTCTTTAAATTTTATTTTAGCTTTGAGCCATGCCAAAATTCTTGGTTTATACTTTGTACAAACTCTCTGGGCGAATAAATTTTCCGTTGCGGTTATTCATTCAAGTTTAAATAATGCCTTTGAGGTGTAATTTTGCAGACAAAATTAACATACAGGTTTTCTTGAACGAAGCAGCGAAGCGAAGGAGGTGTCGGGTATGCCGCTAAGTACGTAACACCCTAGATAGGCACGTAATAATACTAACGTGACTTATAATATAGTGCCCTGGTACAATATTAGGTATTCTGGTCTAGTTAGTGAACCATTCGATACTTGCGGTTAATGCTTACCACGGCTAGATTGTGTAACTGTTTGCGTATGAATGATACCCTTGTAGCTGGTGAAGAGATGTGAGGAACAGGGTGTAAAGTTCACTCATACTCCTTAGAAAAGGGAGGATTCTCCGAGATGGATGTCGTATCTGGTAGGCAACTGCCTGATGATTGTTGTCGGGAAGTTGTATATATGCTAACTGCGCGGTAAACTATGATTGCTCAATGCAGAATTTGTGTGACGTCAGTGTAATGCGTTGTTCGCATGTGGCGGTGTAGATGCCGTTCCCATTGATGATCCCATTTTGTATTGCTTTGAAATGCAATATTCTCACATTTCAGCAACACCAAGCTGTCAATGGTTATGAAAAATGATCTTCACACATACGTAGATATCTATAGTTATTATATTATGTACAGTGAAAAAATGCTTACACCTCTACACATTGCCACTTACTGTTAAGACAAAGCCTTTGATACTCTCTATACTCTCCATCCAATGCTTCCTGTAGTACCTACCGCTACCGAGCCTATTTGGAGCATTCTTGTAAAATTGGGTTGACCTTATTTCATCGTCTGTGTAAGTAAGCGTCGCGCTCTGATGCAGATGTCTAGACCAGAGCCATTTGACAGTAGGCTTGGTCCATTTATGTAACATTTTAACCAAGCAAAGTTATGATGGGCATACTAATCAAGTAACAAGTAAGTAATTCGAAAGTCTTCTTAAGTAAGAGTCCAGAAAGGCATCAACAAAAGGCGATTCAAGTTAGTTCTCCAGTATGACTTTAACAAGCCTCACACGATAATAAAGTATCCAGAACTTCTAACAACGATCAAATCTGGAAGTTGAGCTATTATCAGTAACCATGTTAATACTGAAAAGTAGTGCTATTCTGAAACCATGTCACCGTGAAAACTTAGGTGAAGTGAGCGTGGAGTGAACTATCAGTGCCACTGATGCTAGGAATTGACCAAGACGGAATGACACTGACAGCTCACTCCACGCAAGTCTTCACGGTGAGATTTTTACAGAATCGACATGCTGGCCTTTGTGCCTAATACTTACGTTCAGGTAAATGGTCCATGTTGGTCCGGTATTTGTTTGTCGCATTGAGTAGTCCGTACTCGGCCTATTGAGGTTGAAACATCCCTAACCTGCGGGCTGTGTTGCTGGATTAATAAAACCGTTTCAATGGATATCGATACTGTTGTGTGGTTGTAAGTATTGTAGGGAATATTTTTAGGACGTAGGTACAGTGTAGACTACTTTGCAAATATGAAATTCCTCTGGATTATTCTGATGTTCTCCTCGAAATGCGATCGACTTTCAAGCACTATCAACTTTGGAATAGTTAGCACGAAGCACTTATGGCTGATTTTACAAAGTCAGATAACATTTAGCAGATATATCCGTGAAATAAAATTGACGTCTGACAGTTCTAGTAAGGAACAACTGTCAAAAGTTCTAAACTTATTCTCAAGATATGAATTATTCGAGGTATAAAAGTTTTGTCAAGTTTCTACAAAGTCCTTGACATTAAACCTTCTCGGTCAAAGTAATTTAAGTAATTTCTGCTATATTATCAGAGTATTATTATAGTGAGGCATGCGACAAAAAATGCAAATCACTCATTTTATGACGCTATTAGTGACGAGAAACGTAAGCACGTTCACATTAAATAAATTCCTGAAAATCCATCTTGATAAATCCCCATGCTGTGTACGGTACCTTAAGTTGTTTCTACCCTGTTCTATATAATTAATTGTTAGCCATCACGCGATCGCGCTTTTTGTAGCTAACTTTAGTTAGATCGCTTACACAGCAATTTGCTACAATGATAAATCGGTATAATTTATTTAAATACCTTCCCAAAGTCGACTGCGAAATTGAAGGTTTCTAATAATATTTGTTCATTATTTTTCCATTATTCTTTTCGGAGTGAAACGTGGAAAATTAAAAAGATTCCACTGATTACACAAAGGGTCCGACTGGATTCATCTTTATTTAAGTAAGTAAAATGCTTTGTGCAAGTTAGTGTAATGCGCAGTTGGACTTTTCATTGACTTTTTTTAAGTAGATTTACTTAGGTAAGTAAGATATGTAGAGATATAGGTTAAACGTAAAAGCTGTAGAATTACAAAATGCTTAAATCTATAAACAACACGGTTTTCCTAAAACGAAAGCGGGATGTTCCACAGTTCTATCTTTCATTGTACAAATATCTGATGAATCCACATCTCCGTCCGGAAAGTTCTCAATTATTTGAAAACTCTAATGAAGCGAACTTCCTTCATATACCTGCGATTAAAGTCTACTTGACTGGGAACTAAACGAATCCTCCGGCTAACTCTTTCAACTGGACGAACTCATTAGTCGACCGGATATTCAAAAGGACAATGCCAGAAACTCTATAGAACTTTGCCCCACTCAAATCAAAATGTCATTTACAAGCCTGCAATATGCAGCATCTGAAAGCTTATTTATTACTGTTGACTAAACATTTGTCCCAATGCCTGTAGAACTTGCGGTTTCTGTGAAAATCTTAAACAATAATGACATCGATAATAGGTTAGGTTCTGTGAGAATTTAAGCAAGAGTGTGTGACTTGATTTGTTGGTATAATCCTAATCATTAACTAATACAATTTAAACTGTTATAAAGCGATTTAAACAACATATACGTTACGCATTATCATAATTATTATAATCGTAATATGAGTTTTTGTTTTTACAGGTATTTAGAACTTTTTTTGTTGTGTATCATGCGCAATAGGTAAAACGCAATAGGAAATTCAGGGGTTGAATTCCTTTTATCATTCATTTGTAATCGGCAAGTTCTACTGTAAAACAATGTATTATGTAAAGGTCCTTTAATCATTACAATTATTTTAATTAATTGACATTTTTTTACATTTAACAGTTTTTTAAATCCTACTGGTTGATAAAAGAGATTATTGCGTTCAAAAAATAAAATACTTACCATCTCTTTATTACATTAGTTTATTACATTAGTCTTCGATTTTGCAATAGCGGTACCTATTCGGGCCAATTTTTGAGTTAATAAATAAGGAAGTGACAAGGCAATAAGTCAATAACACGACAGGGCTTGTTTTAAGAAAAGCATTTGGTACATTTCCATCGTATGAGTAAACAATATTTAAACCAATTTCGTGTTAATTCGTTGAAAAACCCTGATACACGTTATTTATTATGTATGGTCTTAAGTATAAGTACTGAGTTTCGAGGTAATCGGACCGCGCGTTAAAATTCTTCCATACAAACTTTGACACGCCAATCCCCCTATTTGGGGTAGTTTAGAAAAATACAAAATTACAGTCTTTGTAATTTACTTAGAAATGTATTCGTGCCAAGTTTCAAGTTTAGTAACTCAAGGAATAAGATTTTTCATACAAACAAAATCCCCCCTTTTCACCCCCTTAAAGGCCGAATTTCCAAAAAAAAAAGCGTTGATAGACCACCCAATCTGTCACGGTTTTCTTTTGTTGATTAATGTTTGTATGTATAATGTATTGTAATAATTAGAATCGTTATTATATTAGAAAGAAAGTAATACAGATTATACAAAATTATGAATTTAGGTTAACGATAAGGTAATTAGTATTCCGATGTAATTAATAGTAGGTACCTACTAGATAACAGTGAATCCGTGGAACTCTGGGGTCCTGTTTTTTTTTTCGTCATGTTACTAAAAAGTTAACTTCAGTGTAGGTAGATTTGATAAAGTATAGGAAAGTACCTAAGTAATAATTAAGTATCAGTGGATAATGTAACTGTCCTTATAATATATGTAATCCATCTGTAAAATTAAAGCAGTCTAGATAAAATCTAACAATCGACTCACAAAATTATTTATCTTAATAACTACCCGTTTTTTAAATAACACTCAGAGATATAAATCGATGGATCGCGATAAATACCTTTGTTTTAAACTGACACAAAAGAATCCCTACCAATAATAAATTGTTATTGTCATAAGATAACTAGCGACCCGCCCTTGCTTCAAGCACCCTTATTGCTCACTTTCAATCGCAATGTGAATCATTTTCAAGGATATTTCTAATCTATTGCAAAATTTGCAAAAATGGTATCTTGGTATGTACCAAATTCTTCTGAAGCTTCTTGTGACATTTTTACTTTTACTTTAACCTAAGTTGGAAACATTTGCCTGCTCAACAAAATAAATAACGCAATGAATGTCGCGTTGTTGAACTGTTAAAATGAAAGCCATTGCCACTGATAGTTTGTCAATTACCCCGCTGGTGCAATGGCGAATGTAAAAACATCGAGATTTTTGTGCCAAATGTTGTACCTACTCTTATAACACACAGCTATACCTTCCAGAATAAAATCTTCGTAAAAGCTTCCTGAGACACTGGCGCGACCCCACAGCGCGACACAAAGGCACCGCTCGTCGCGTGACAGGCGGTGTCTTTGTGTCGCGCTGTGGCGTCGTGCCAATGTGCACGAGACTTACTGATGATGAAAACCGCATTAAAATCGGTTGTATAGTTTAGAAGATCTAAGCGATCACAGAGATAGACGGGAAATGACACTTTATTTTAGATTATAATTTTTAGATTCTTCACAAACAAAGACACAATAATGATGTGAAATTAATGTATGTCCTCAGAAGCGGAGTGCGATGGCTGTGGTGGCGATGGCGACGAGGGCCGCAACGTCAGCGAGTTGCTGCTGCCGCAGTACGCACTGGCGACCGGGGGCCTGGCGAGGGACCACCGGCCCCTCATCACCTTCCCCGATAACAACAACTTCCACATCATCACGCCCTCGGAATACCGCAGGCTGCTGCTTTACCTCACCTCTGTGCCCTCGTAAGTAATTATGAAAGTATTGTCCACAAAGGGAGTTGATAATTATTCATCATACTTCGGGTATAGGACTAGGCCAGCGTGGTGGATCATGGCCTGATGAGTAGATGGCTCATCCCTTTCAGCAGAGAGTAGGCCTGATTCCCAGTGGTACGAACATTAAAAGGCTATTGATATTCTGTTTCTCTATAAATCTTAATGTTTATAAACTTTTTAAGAACTACTGCTAGACAGTCCTCGACATTTTCGATCAATGAATTTTTGGTCAATTATCGGGGAGAAGACGATAGATTTTAATATTTAGGAGATCGAGACTCGCCTCAGACACTGGCGTGACATTGCTAACAGCGTTAAAGTTGTGTCCTACAATGTGTTTTGTAGACCGCAGGTAGTTTTAAAACAATGGACTGGACGACAATCTTGTGAACTTTGTCTTTACTACGACATTACAGACTTGCATTTTCTAGCTGAAAATACTTTTGCTTACATAGTCGAAATCTATTACTGTTAAGACTTTTAACTGCACGATAGTGTATTACTGTGCAGTCACATAATTTACCTCTAGTTCTAGTCCACTGCAAACATTTTCCTGTTTCGGTACTAAAAGCCCAGTCACTTTCTTTCAAACCTACCCGCTTCATTGCATTTATTATTCGCTGTTTCGTAAAGGTTACAATAATAATATTTTTATCATGAATCACTTTCATTTAATCTCCCGTTGATATTTGTGACATTTTGCTGCTTACGCTAAAAGCGTAGACCACCCGCAGAGAATCTTACGCTTCATTGAACACTACAACGCTTTGAGTAATATTGTGGAAATATAATAATGTGTTGTATTAGCCTTTTATTTTTTTAAATGTCTTGTATTTTAAATATAATTTTGGGTTCTTCCTATGAATAAATAAAATACAGGACTATCATGAGTAGAATCCGCGGTCGTCATAGACAGGAAAGTTCGACGTCGAAAATATCATGATTCTGTAACTACCTACCTAGCGTTATGAAATACGAGGGCGGGTCAATAAGTCCGTGACTTTTTAAGCATTATTTTTTGCGAAAAAAAACCATTACCGAGACCAAGGCTAAGCTTGATAAATACTATGGGGACTCTGCACCATCGATTTCAATGGTAAAAAAGTGGTTTACTGAATTTCGTTGTGGCCGTACAAGCACTGAAGATGCCGAACGTCCTGGACGCCCAGTTGAGGTCTCCTCACCCGAAACAATAGAAAAAATTCACGATATGGTGTTGGCCGACCGAAGATTGAAAGTGCAAGAGAATGTGGAAGCCGTAGGGATCTCGCATGGCTCAGTGGTTTCAATTTTGAATGATCACTTGGGCATGAGAAAGCTTTCCGCAAGATGGGTGCCGCGTTTGCTCACAGTCGACCACAAACGCAATCGTGTAACAACTTGACAGGAAGGTTTGGCGTTGTTTAATCGCAATATGGAGGAGTTTTTGCGCCGTTTTGTAACCGTGGACGAAACATGGATCCATCACAATACACCAGAGACCAAACAACAGTCAAAACAGTGGGTTTCTAAGGGTGAATCGGCGCCAAAGAAGGCCAAGGTGGGTTTGTCAGCCAATAAAGTTATGGCGACTGTTTTTTGGGATGCACGCGGGATAATCCACATTGACTACCTTCAAAAGGGAAGAACAATCAATGGGGAATATTATGCCAACTTATTGGACCGATTCAATGACGATTTGAAAAAAACCGACCTCATTTGGCCAAGAAAAAAGTTCTTTTCCACCTAGACAATGCAAGGATGCACACATGTGCAGTTGCCATGGCAAAAATCCATGAATTGGCCTATGAATTGCTCCCTCATCCGCCCTATTCTACAGATTTGGCTCCGAGTGACTACTTCTTGTTCCCAAACCTGAAGAAATGGCTTGGTGGAAAAAGATTTGACTCCAATGATGAAGTCATCTCGCAAACAAAGGCCTATTTTGAGGACCTCAACAAATCATATTTTTTGGAAGGGATAAAAAAATTGGAGAAGCGTTGGACAAAGTGTATAGAGCTCAAGGGAGACTACGTTGAAAAATAAAACATTTATTTATCAAAAAATCTGTGTTTTATTCCAAAAGTCACGGACTTATTGACCCGCCCTCGTATTAATGGGTCTGGGTGGTTAAATTCCTAAGTGACCAAATTATTAAGATTATAATTGTAAATTAACTTCAGAAGAACAACTTAAAAATGCTCGTTAAATTCATGATTTATCTCTAACTTATAAAGAGGATATTTTTTGTTTATTTAAACCCTGTAAGTACTAAACGAAATGTAGCAGCGTTTCACAATTTGATAGATTATTTCACAGAACCTCTTTTATCTGTTCTGTGGATTATTTAGTATCGCGGTCACATGAGAATCGATACCAGACAGAACTCATAACTGATTGATGACTAATAGCTAGCATCACTAATCAATATCCAGTTACATTATTCATGGATGATTTATTTCTCATTTCAGGTTATTGGAAGCAGATATGGGCTTCCACATTATAATAGACAGAAGAAAAGATCGATGGAACTCCGTCAAAACAGTATTATTAAGGATCTCAGTAAGTATACATTAATAACCTATCTAACGCTAATTACTAATTAACTTTAAGTAGCCTAAAAATACAGAAATCAATAAGTGATACGTAAATTTAGGACACGATAAGAACAAAGTGACATGGTATTGTTATAACTGTTAGTAAATAATAAATTGGAAATTATAAGACGGTTTCTTTAAAGATTTTTCTTTCTATTTTCCAGGAATTCTTCCCAGGAATAATTCACGCTGTGTACGTCCTTCGACCAGCTAGTTTTCTACAGAAGGCGCTGTCAGAAGTCAGTAGTAAATTATTTAAGGAAGAGTTCAGGTTCAGGGTGCTAGTTTGTTCGTCAGTCGAGGAGCTGTGTGAACACTTCGACCGGTCACAGCTGACGCCAGACCTTGGCGGGGATCTACAGTATTCACATGCTGAGTGGATACAGCAGCGGATAGTAAGTAACCTTTTTAAAAATTTAAAATAATATTAGTAATAATTATAATGAGATCTATCATTAAAATAAAATAAAAAAGATAAACCTTAGCAAAAGTTATAATGAGGACACAGTAGTGCCATCTAGTTGTTTAAAACTAAACTAAACTGATAATCCTAAATCGCGCAATCAAAGTTCTCCGAACAATTTTAATATAGTCGGAGAGTTGTATTAGTTTGGTAATGTTCAATGATGTCTATCCTTGCGCACCGAATTAAACGTGTGGATATGCGGGAAATTTCATACAGCGCCGATCGCCTGTGTGAAATACTGAGAACAATTACCTGAATTAAATAATAAAGTGTGTAATTTTGCAATAATATCAGTAATTTGAATTTAAATTAATATTTGAATATAATGTTTATCTAGTTATTGTTTTATTTTACAATTCACCTTGTAGATACTACCAGTTAAACTTAATATATTTGTGTTTCAGGCACTAGAGAAATTTTCTACGTTGATGAAGGAAATCTCAAGTAAATTGGACGAGTTTACGCATGAGATTGTAGACTGCGATATGGGGAACGACCCGACACAAACCAAAGAATTATTAGACTGTCAGGAAAATAGGTAACTTAAATAATCTCCGTCATTAGTAAATGTTGGCTTTTTTCCTTGTCGAACAGCGATGTTTTATGTTAATTATGTTTCTGTTTTAGGTATAAAGCTTTAAAAACTGAACTATCGTCGGCAACATCGCAAGGCGAAGAGTTACTGACGCAAGTACGGAAACCAAACCTTACTTATAATATTATCAGCCATGTCGCTGCGGTTGAGAGGTAATTATGTATTTTAAGAGGAAGGTATTAACTATTTATCGGCACCTAATATGACCCGATTAAATAACTTAGCCCGAGATTCTATTACTCTGATTAAAAAACAAGATGATTAAATATTATAAGAGCCCAATGATGTATTGAAGGTACCATTATGGGAACCACTTGTGGGCTGAAAGTAAATAAGAGAGTTAAAAGGGGATGCAGAGCTAGACTGACGTTCAATTAAAGCAAGTCAAAACTTCCTTATTACCTATCGGAAGTTATTATTGGCCATCAGACAATTACCTACCTATGTCAACCTACAAAGTTAAATTAACAGACGTTGACTTTTAGTTATAATAAGGATGCAAGAAAAATATAGAACGAAAATAAATAAAATGTTTAAACGCTTACGTTTTGTTCCAGATTACTGGTGCAACTGGACGAGACGGAAAAACAATTCGACAATTTCTGGCAAAAACATTCCACAAAGCTAATCCACTGGCTGAAGTTCAGAACATTTTTATTAAACTTTAAACAGATGCAGGTAACTTACGCTTAATTAATCTAATTACCAATCATTCAATCAGAGTTTTTTTTTTCATTACATTTTTGTTATGAGTTTACCGGCCGAAACTGGAAATGCGACGCCTGTTTATTTCTGTTTCGAAAGTCAAACATTGGTGTTCGTGGTGAACACACTCTGTGTGATTCGTCAGGGCCTTTTGCTGGTCGGAAAACAAAGTCTGAAGCTCTGTTCGAGACCAAGTCTGAAACCGCCCTATTGGCGACCAAGTCCGATATATCCATACATTTCTCTTTACTATCCATACCTTCGAAATTGCGAATATCCTTCCTCTTCTGAGCGTCCAGTTGGAATGTTAACTTCTGTATTTTTCTTGACTTTTCTTCTAGACGCGCCTTGAAATCCTCGGCTTGTTTGCTCTTTTTATTACATTCTGATTGTAAATTACTGACCTTTCGTTTGCAAGTCTCAAGTTCCGCTTTTAGTTTTTGAAGATTCAATGTGTTTATTTCTTCCATACACTGTAATTTCTCTCTTGCATGTTTTGCGACGCTCTCTTGGTATAACGTCTCCTGTTCAACCTGGTACGACCAAAAAGACATTGCACGCATTGCAATGTCCATGATCGTGTCGGGTCGCATTCCCGCCAAAACTATCGATTTAAAAGTTTCATTGGGCCTAAGATCTGCCTGAATCACATCAAACTTATCACGTAATTCGGTCCCACACGCGGGACAAGTCAATGAATTTTCGGGAGTTCGTTTGAATTCTCTTTTTCCGTGTTCAACACAAAATGCATGTGAACAAGTCGTTACCCACGCTTGATTTGATAGAGTCTTTCTGCATTTGCGAAAGTTGCACACAATTTCCATAGTCATTAATATCACTTGTTCCGTTTCATTACAGTATTATTTTTATTTTACACCTACATTTCTTAATAATTTGTAAATAGAGGTTATGTATGTGTCAAAGGTTTTTTTTAAATAATCTAAAAGGCATCCTTTAAATTCCTCCATGTTGGCAGTTGCATGCGAGTTCGACCTCCATGTTCCTTTTTTTTTTCACAACAACATAACTGGCAATATGTGGGTGTACTATATGTACAGCTCTGCACAACCCTTTGGGGAAACAAGGCGTGATGTTATGTTACGTGTTTTTCTTGTAACGAAAGATGATTTATAGTTCACATTATAATGTATTTATACAAAATAACAAGAAATGTGTTTTAAAATTGCGTCGTTTAGATTTCCATTTATTTATTTATTTCATGTATTTATAACCATAGTTTGAAGTATTAAGATGTAATTTTATTGTAGGCTACTTTAGACAACCATCTAAAAGCAGCATGCGACATGACGGAGGTGGGCGAGACGGCAATCAGAGTAGACAGCCTTCTACAAGAGGCTGGCGACTTTGAGAAACTTTGTAACTGTGATCTTGATACTGCAACCTCAGTAATTGACGACGGTAACGTATTTCATATTATTACAAGACAGTAGCAACATAAATTAAAAATCAAGAATTAGGTATTTTTTATTCAAATAATTCCAAAGATGTTCGAATACAATTTCAACGTCGGTATGTTTTTTTTATAATAAATTTCACAGTGTATGAGACTGGCTACAAAAAAGGAAAATAAAACTGGGTTCGATTTTCGAATTGAATGGAAATTCAGCTTTAGCATGAATGATTTTTTATGGAAATTAAGTGATTTTGTTATTTATTAATCAGTTAATCGGTTAGGTACAGGGATTTATTGTTAATTAAAGGTATATTATTAATAATCATATTTTGTTGCAGGAGAGAAATTAATGCAAGATCCATTAAGTCAAGTCGACCACATAGAATCCAAATGCGAAGAACTGAGACGAACGAGCGCATTGCTTTTAGAAAAGATACTAAAACGAAATCTACTTCTGACTAAAGCTAGAGAACTTATGGACAGGATAGATAAGGTAAGTTGTAATAATTAAACCTAAATGTAAAAGTAGCCCGATACCTACTGTAAGTAAATAGTTTAAAAAAAGCTAATGTATTTAAAAAAGAATTTGGAGAGAGTTTGAATAAACAAAAAACAAAAAATTGAACACCAAGTAAAATTTTCTCTATCACACTCACCACCTAATGCCTATTTCATCGCAATTTATTATTGTCGCTGGGAAAGTGCTAATATTATCAAAGCAAAGGTAGAATACCATTGTATAAATAATTGTAATTTTGAACCGTATATCAATGTGCATAAAAGTTAAATAACATGACTTGTGGTTTCCACCAATTAAACTTACATTTGCAGGTTTTTGAAATACTTATTTTGTTCATAATAGGCGAACGAATGGTGCGCAACAGGCGTAGAAATCTTAGCAGGAGAAGGAGGGTTAATAGCAGTGGATAAGTTGTTAGAAGACGCTACGAGCTTCGGACTGGCGGCTCCAGACCAGTTCCGGGATATGTTGATGCAGTCTGCTACACAGGAGACCAGGGCACTCGTCACTCAGGTACAGTACATTATATCCTGAAGGTTACTGATGATAAGTCTTAAAGAAGACGCTATGAGTTTCGAACTGACTGCTCCAGACCAGTTCCGGGATATTCTGATGCAGTCTGTTACATAGGAGACCAGGGTACTCGTCACTCAGGTACAGTACATCATATCCTAATGGTCGCTGATGATTAGACTTGTTAGAAGATGCCACCAGCTTCGGACTAACGGCTCCAGACTAGTTCCGGTACATGCTGATGCAGTCTGCTACACAGGAGACCAGGGCACTCGTCACTCAGGTACTGTGGAATGAAATATGAACTAACATCTTAACTATGCTGTAGGCAAAGATGACCAATAGCGGCTAGAGCAGCAGGCACAAATGGCTTATAGCTGCATGCAAATTGTTTTGAAAACAACTTTCACTAAAAACCTTTATTCCAAAGTCTAGAATAAAATGTCAGTTGAAGCTTAAGGTCTGGAATCTAAGCCTTTGGTTTCGCTTTATTCTCATCTCCAGCAGTTGACGTCTTTTAGCAAAAAATATGAATTCTCTGACCTTTTGACCCTCTTATCTTAGTATTTTGACCACTCTCTTATACCGATCTCTACTAATAACTAAAGTATTCTACAGGTTGCCCAAAGAGTAGAAGATGTTTGGCTGATGGTATCTGTGAAGCGCGCATCTCTTCAAAGAGCAGCTGCGAAGCCGGCGCGACCTGTGCAGTCAGTTCCACCACAAAGCGCCGCCATAGCTCCTACCAACCACAAGGTCAGTGACAAAAGTGTTGTTTTAAAAAGGGAAATTTTACCTACAACTTTACGTAAATTTGCAACGTTCTCGTCAGTTTTCGACAATTATTTTTTGTTATTTCGTAATTTAAATAACATAGGCTGCAATCCGAATTGCGCTGTAATCGATTTGTGCGGGATAACACCGGTTCCGAGTCAGTGGCGGTACTTTCATATAAGCCAAAAAGGCCGGCTTGCCCTAATTAAACTATAATTCACAAGAACAAACGTAAGCCTATCAAAACAAAACTACACCAGTCAATGAACTCGAATTCAAATATTCATGTTATAGGACTAATATAATTTCGAAAGTCCCGCATTTTCTGCCGCGCGCACTAGGTTGCCAGAATTACGCACCCGTTGAACTCCAATCATTCATATTTAAATTCCGCGCTATCTCGTTCTGGCACTACTCTTTGCGTTCAAATTTGTCGTCTCGCTCACACTAGTCGGCTTGAAATCTGGCTTGCCTCACCTATCTTTGTCTCCCAGTTTTCGCCTACAAATTGCTATAGAAACGTTTACATTTGTTGATGTATTGGTAAGTACATAGAAGCAGATTTCTATGAAATGAGAAGCTGGCATTTGACAAGCATTACATTCGCGCAAGTGCAATAACCGCGTTGACCGCGTGAAGTGAGTTGCGAGCTTAGGAACGCGAACGTACGCAATGACGCGACGTGACTCAATTTGTTATTATTTTGAAAGATTATTTTCTAGGTGCTGTGGTTATTAATTAATTGTATTATTGCGGCAATGTCATTCCCTATGATTTTGTAAGTGAATATAGTGTTCTCTTTTTATCAAAATGTGAATTCGGAAACTGTCGTCGGTGGAAAGATATGTTTCTAATTAAATACATTGAGTTTCCTGATATTAAGTGACTTCACCCCAACCATCCTCTAATTATTGCATGTATTTTACGGACATAAAAAAAGTAATGTTTTCATCTGTTGATTGTAACACATGAATACAGTTGTTTGCATTTGTAGTTTTGGTAAACCACTGAAAAAAAAACGTCTCATATCTCATCTCATAACAAAACAATAATGTTCGTATCGAAGAGGTTCTTCAGTGTTTTGAAATGAAGATACGAGTTAGCTATTATCATCATCTTTAGGTAAGTAAGTATAAGTTAAAAAAAAAAAAAAAAAAAAAATGGGAATATCATACGTTATCATTTTCAATCGACATTCAATTAAATAAATTAAGTATTGCGTACGGCAAAAGAGTATCAAATCGATAATTTGGAGGCCATCTAGTGACTTTTGATAGATTTTTTTCATGTGACAAGCGTATTATGAATTTAGGTAAAAAGCTCCGGAAATGCGATGTGGTAAAGCGCTTCGTTAATATAGATGGCGCTTATGACAATTACGTACTTGAAAGTAGCTTCTTAAATAAAAGTTATCTAACCAAAATTAAAATAATGGTGTTAGTAGTACTAACAACCATGTTACCATTTATTTTAGATCCATTTCTTTTCGTACAAAATCTGTCGGCTTTGACCCCTAGGCACGCCACTGCTCCGAGTTGGCGTGAGCGCGCTAACGATGTCCCGTGAATCGTCGTATATGTCATGACATGCGCCATCTTGCGATAACGCCGATCATGCCCTAAATTATTATCACCGTGAGCGCTGTCCAAAATGACAGTTGTGTTTTTTTTTTTTGTATGTATGGCATCTCGTAGTTGACCTTGAGAGGTCGTGACTACTTAACCGGACTATCCTGTGGCTGCCTTAAGCGGACTCAAAGCCTCCAGCCAGGGGCGTAAAACTAATTACATGATTAAGCGAACGCTCGCTAAGGGCACCCCCTGTGGGGTACGGACCTCGGCTTAAGGCGTCGCTGACGGGAGGACAGCAAGATGGGACAGGCTGGATCTGGATTATATTATTATTATCTGGGGAATTTAAAGCTACAGGCTCAGCTACGGCGCGGGCTGGCACTTCGTCGAGCAAGGGTCGGGGGTTAACAGTTGTGAATATAGCTGACGGGCTTATATAGCCACAAAATTCCTTGATTCTCAAATTAGAACAATACGAGAGGGGTGTCAAAGCGTTAAACTTTCATTTTCATAAAAATGTAATAAGAAAGCACTGTGTGCGCGTTCCCGAGCGTTACGATTTGCTGACAGCTCTCAGCTGTCATAATCGTAACATCTAAATATCGTAACCCAAGTTATTGATGTGAGCGCTGTGAGCGATTATGGTATAATTGGTAATGTACCCATAGAGTGTTACAAGGATATTTTGGCGCCTTTAAGACATTGTCAGGCGATTTGAAGACAAGATGGCGGCGTTAGTTCCGATTTTGGCCACAATTGCGTTGGTAGTCAATTTGCAGAATAATAAATTTCCCTAACTTAACATCCGTATATGAAAAGGGAAAAGCTACAATTAATTAACTAAATCTGCAATGTAAAACTATCTACATCTGCAATTAAGAAAGTCAAGTTGTTGTCATCGCTCGTCTAATGTTTTATTTTGAACAAATGTGTTCTTTACTCTTGTAGTAGGTACGGTCCGCTCGTCAGCGGCAACACTTTGACCTTCAGCTGGCCTAGCGTACCTACCACGGAATTTCAATAGAGGCCAGCTTATACTGGTTTATTTTCCATTGACGCTGACCTACCTTAAAACCCTGCTATGCACCTAAGGGTGCAGCTGATGATGATTCAGTCTGCACAAAAGTGAGTACAATTTGCAAGCTAAGTGGGAGTTCGTGTACCTACCATTTTAAGGCTTTAGGTCACTGCTACTAAGTCCATGCGGTTACTAGCAGCCCCTGTACGTTGATATCGTAGATTGTATCACAATTGTGATCCGCAATATAATCTGGGTGAACATGATTATTATAATATTCAAGTAAGTAAACCCGAGCGGTTGCGAGCTGCCATAGCCCTTCTCTTTATGTATTTTTTCCGCCCTCCCAGTGCATTGTTTTGTCACAATGTAAATAGGTTGGTAACAGAAGTACATATTTATCAGACTCCAGTACAAGGTTACGACACAACTCTGTGTTATTTGGTATTGTATTTGTATACCTACATGATAAGTCCAAAATTTGTAATTTTCTGTTACATGACCCATACTTATATTTTATTGACTTTCTTGTGGTCTATTCTTTATAAGTCTCCTGCACCCTAAATGTGTAATACACAATCAATCGGAATCTGAATCGTTTTGAAACAGATAGTTAATCCATCGCTCCTTAAGTACGATAAAAAATTCTGCTTATCAATGTAAATAACGCAATGAATGTTGCTGAACTATCAAAATCAAACAGATTAGTTGCAATCGTTTACGAAAATATGTTACGCAATTAGGCTGCTGCTCTGCTATAGGTTCATGTAACAGTTTGATCAACAAACATAACTTTTCCGATTTGTAGAATTATGTTTGAGTTTCAAATGCTCATTGTGTAAAATCAGATCTTACCGTGTAAGTATACCAAATACCACATAACTATTTAGCTAACTCGCTAAATAAGAATTCAGGAAATTCTAATCGCATCCAAAAACATCGACTGACCGACAATCGCCCTAAGGTTTATTACATTAATGAACCAACCTAGAATTAAAAGTATTTTATTCTTACAATAACATTTTCAACGTCAATGTTTTTTAACTTCCTTTGAATGTTACAAAACATTTTGGCTGTCCGGTGCCGGTGCCTAATTAAAAAACGTTTAATTAATTAGACGCCCGTCTGTCTGCTAACCGAACACCTAACAAAAGCAAGCAGGCGTAAAACGCGTATCTTTCATCATAAGAACATGATTGTACCTAATAACTTCAACAATCAAGTGCACTGTTAACGCATGCGACACCTGCACGAACACTTTCTTGCGCACGCGCATTCTCGTACATTGTGACTGTGACCGATACGCGCCGCGCATAACAAGGAAACTACTTTAAGTACCTGTTCTGCCTCCGTATTATGAAAGTTGTCGGGATAATTGCTTGATGGACTGATTAAGGATTTCAATTATATGAAATTTATTATAGGTTTCGCAAAGAAAGTTGACTTTTGACGCTGGGAAAACATAAATAAAAAGTTATTTTATTACTATTAAGCATGTTACTGAATGCATTTATTTGTCATTAAATCTAGTCTCATAGCTTGCGCAAGAACTAAAAACGACCGCGCATTCGCAAAGTGCCCCCAAATTAGCGCTACCGACCACGTTAGTTACCCATACAGCGTACTATCTTAAATAACCATAATTGTCTAAATAAATCACGAAAGCCGCCAGATACACTTGCGGCTTTAAAACATAGTCTCGCTAACGATGACACATGAATCGCGCGAATTATCGCAAATCGCTCGCAAAAACGCGAATAATTGCGCTATCGTGTAGAAAGTGCGCGAAACCCACAGAGGTCGCGCACTGCACAGTGCACATGTCAAAGGCGCAGCTTTCATACCGAACGGGTTGTTATGATGTGATGTCATTAGTAAGTTTTTTTTTTCTATTGATAGACATTTTATCAAATGCGAAAATAGAAGGCTGAGTCTGCAGTTTCGAAACTAGGTCACGTCGATGGAATCATCTAGGTATTCTAACGTAAGATAAATAAAATTAGGGTAATCACATAATATTATGGAAAATAAGACAAAACGATTCCACATACCACCTGCTAATTTGGTATAGCTATTTATGGATAAATTAAGAAAAGTAGGAAGAACTATCATAACTTTACGAATCACGAGAAAATATAGATATAATCTAAAAGGGAGAAATCGAAAAAAACCTGTTAAGCTAGTAAAAGGATCGCGTGCGTCCGCAAATACACCCGTTTCTTTACAAAGTTTGATTTCCTTGGGGAAATTGAAGTCTCAACGGATAAAGGTTTTGCTTTCGGCGATCTTGCTTGTCAATAAGGTTCTGGGTAAGATATAAGATGATACTTATGTCAATAGTGCTTGTTTATTTTAGAAAAAAAAATGATGAAAAAAAGGTTTCTTTTAGCAATTTTTTTTCTAAGGTACGGAACTAATAACACATGTCTAACTAACGATAATCAACTAGATATAGTAAAGAGACATTTGCTTAGAATAAACTTAGTTTTACAGCGGCCTCTACGCAGTGTATAACCATATAACGTATCTAGAAGAAAATGCAATGCAGAACGAACATAATCTCTTAGCTTATTTGACGTGCATTGCCTTATTTATTATTTAGCCGTTCACCCATATTCTGGTCGATACACTCCCAACGATTGGTTTTTTCAACTCTTCCTTTCCGTATCTGAAAATAAATATTGCTTCCGCAACTATTTTCAAATTTTTCTTTCGTTTGATGTCTTAGTAACATCCACCTATTGACCGAAACACGAAACAGAAACCAATTTCACGCCAAATTGAATCTTGTGCCCTCGATGAAAAAGCCTAATCATTCATCGAACACAGATAACTCACGTTTACTTTAGTGCGGACTGCTTGCCCCTTATTAACTTTTTTATAATATGAAATATAGATAAATAGGAAACCTCGGAATTGGTGCATTGGTAACATTGTAAAGATTTGAACCGACTAAAGTCTCGTGCCACTGGCGCAACACCACAGCGCGACACAAAGGCACCGCGTGTCGCGCGACGAGCTGTGGCGTCGCGCAGGTTTGCCGGAGCCTTAATAATTAATAACACATAACAACGTGAATACAAGTTGTTTTTATATCCCATAAGTCTAGGGTATGAATGAGACCATATCAAAGAAACAACTGGCATATGAATTATTTTTCAATAATCATTTTCTATTTGTTTTCACTATTCATACAAAATTATTCGACAAAGTCACGATTATTAATGTAAAACACCCTTACGTGAAATATGACAACGTCGCATTTTCTTAGCTTTAATTATGAATGATTGTTTTGAATGAAAATGAATAACTCTCATTTATCAATTAAACTTAGATACCTACACACATATAATTTTTGGAGGACCACCATATTCTAGGACTTTTTGTATTATTTTTACTTAGACCCTACAGTTATGAGATATAAAAACCCATTGTATAAAGTAACAACCACATTTTGCCAGATACGTTTAAACATAACTCACATGGTAACACGTGGCTGTAACTTAGGTACTTAGATAATAATATCACACGAACCTGCTGGATTAGGTATTTATTGTTTCCACATTCAGAGCAGTACTTCTTATTCAAACTGCACTCTGATTTTTTGTGATTGTTTTTTCCACAACAATAACATTCCACAGAATTTTGTTCTCCTATCGTTTTATTTCACATATGCAAAGATCTAACACATCCGTTTTTAGGTTTTTATCTATAAATTGATAGCATTCTAAAATGCAAATATTCAGAAATTAAATGACTAGAATTTTGGTCTCTTGAAGCTTATTCGAGAACATGTGTATTAATATTTCGTAGTTTTTACCAGTTTGTTTTTTTACGTTGTACTTACCTAGTGACGCTTTCTTTTTTAACAATTTTAGGACCTTGAAGACAAGTGCGATGTGGTATTCATGTACACGAGCGTCATAACAACCAAACATAACGTTTTCTCTTTATGACTAGTAGGTTATAATAACATTGCGTAGTTCCATTAAAAAACATTGTTGTGAATATACATATGTATGTTGCTGACATTTTATTTATTTCTGTAACACCCGTAAAAATGGCAATAGAAGCGCCCAGAAGTTAATTTAACAGAAAAGCAGTACCTGGGTGCAGTCAGGAAAATTTATTGTTAAGCAGATTGATACTAGTCACAGTAGTCACAATGTGATGTGCTATAGCCATTTCATGTGACTGTCACAAAAAGACAGTTGATAGTCAATTTGCTCAGCAATCATTTGACTTCACATAGAGCTTAAGCTTATTCAGAACAGCACAAATAACAGTAAAGCTACTGAACTAACTAGTTACAGATACCTCTCTACATTTACAGCTCAGTAGCTAAACAGCTTTAACCTACAATCTTGAACTGACTGTTAAACAGATATCTATAGCAATATTAATGGTTGTTTAGTTATTATCATTATGAACAGAATAAGGTAAGGTACAGTACAGAAGGCGATAGGCTTGGTCAGGGCAAAAAAGTACATAGATACATACAGACCAGAGACTATACACATGCACCGCAACTTCACGTTTACGTTTATCCTCTACCACCTTCCGTTATAGTCCACTCAAAAAAGGTTTTGAAACCAGTAATTTACAAACAGAACTCAAAACTCATGTGTTGTGTTAAAAGCTTACGTAGCTCGTACTTATTTATGATTTGTCTGCCCAAAAGCTTCTTTAGCACAAAACCATTTGTAAACACGTCTACGTACAAACGTAAAGCACTTTCTTCTTCACCTCAACATAGCTCATGTGTTGTGTTACAAAAGATTCCTTAGATCGTTTTATTGTTCATAGACAAAAAGACAGCCTGAATGCTTTTTAGCTCAACCCCGTAGTACATTGTACAAGTGTTGGGACGAAGAAGCATTTTTTATAAACACGCGGTCAGGGCACGCATCTCTAACCACCATTGTCTTGGAACTTATCTCGCTGCGAACCTAAATCTATTTTCTTACAGTTTCTCTAAAAGAAGGTTGGATGACCCATAGAAAATAGATGGCCATTAAACAATCGGCCTCATATTAACCTCGTCACGAATCACGCTTACACCCATCAGTACCTATGTGAATCAAATGTCGCAAGAGTACACAACATTTATGGCGTTGTATACCATGGTGTTCCGTTGACAAATAAGTCGCGCCATAATATTTATGGTGTTAGTGAAAGTGCAGCATATAATAATGGTCGTGGCGACCATGAGGTGGTGGCGCAATATCCTTGATACACTATCGTAGATAGGAGTAGCACTGTCGAAGACGCTGCCATATTACAACTATTTTGATTGCTCAGTAGCCCCAAAGGTTAACTAAGGCAGGCGACGTAAAGAACTTTCTAAATTGAGATAGACATAGATAGCCATAACCTGCCTACCAAAAGACATCTCTGAAGTATTATACAGGAATGCTTCGTTTTTAAAATTCATATTCCTCGTCACAGTCTTGATGTCCAAAGTTGTCTTATGATATGAGCATAGTCCTCCAGACCGAATTTCGGCCATGGCAGCCAATCTCAGCGGAAACTAGCCATCTGCGAGGAGATATTATAGTGCATAAGTGTGTGCGCAGACATAGGAGCACTTAGTCTTCTCTCACTTTCATAGTCCGATGGGACGCCAATCCGACACGACCGGAGAAAGATCAAGTGCAGAGGCACCGGGGTACCACACCTCCAACTTCCAAACTCCTTGCTGTAACTGAGAAATAAGGATAGTAGGTGCCTATTAATACCATCTTATTGTTACTGTGTAGTACATGTTATTGTACATACAAGTGCGGAGTCCTCGAGGGTTTGTGAGAAATCTTGTTTTATTTAAAACTCTCGAGAGGCTGATAAGAAAATCACAGCAAAATCCTTTCACACGTAGTGAATAGTAATTGTTCGAGAATAATTTGCGAATGAATATTCAATCATAGTTATTTGCGTTGTCAATTGACAAATTTGCAATAGACCGTTAGAACGTTGTCTGTAGCTATTAACACACTTTATCGTTCCGAGTTCAATTGTCCCAATGTTCACGTTTTCATACCTACTGCAAATTACCATGATTATCACAGAACTCACAGATATAATAGGTATATGAATGCACCTAAGATGAATGAAGAGTTAATATAACCAATTAGATCAGTTTCAGGAATGCTGCATTCTCCGTTGAGTAGTGGCAATCTGAAAAAAAATCCTTTCACAAAGTAAAGCTACTCACTGAATCAAAGCAACCTGCCATGAAAGAACTTAGTAACGTTGCAATGTTAGTTCATTATTGTAAAATATGCAGTATATAGGTAAACGTCAGATGTGAAAAAATTGAACCGGTTGTATCTGAACGTCGTCCTCGATGCATAGTTCACAACAGCTGCGTTTGCGCGCGTTTGTGTGGCAATCGAAACCAATTGAATAAAGGAGCCTCGTACCACTGCACCTATTTGGAAAGTTCACGACCCTTGCATTAGCCGTCCTCACTTCTTGCTGGCGCCAAAACACTCACTTTTATCCTTTTCCGATAATTGCCAAGTTACTACACATGCTTGACATTTGATCTATCAATTTGCAAGTTGCAAAACATGTGAACATGTGATGGCACAAATGATCAATTCTTCCTTTAAGTTTGGATGTACCAAACTTAAATTGTTTATTGTTCATTGTGGTCCTTCATCGCTCCATCAAAATATCAGAGACGATTATATGTTGACACGAGTTTTAATGAGATTTCATAACGGTGCAGCCTCGACTGTGCAATTAAAATCCTGTACTTGTACTTACATAGTAACGTTGTAAACACCTTCAAGTCTCAAGGATTCGCAAAATCGTTGGCCTAAACGAATCGAAAATGGAAAATAAATTAATCAGTGTTCTGAAATCGCTGTTTAACTAATGACTAATTACTCGGTTTCAGCATCAGTAAACACCCTGCTTCTTTCCATTCTGAAAGTTAAGCTCTTACTAAACACTCTGTTAGTTTTGCTTGCCGTATAACGTAACAGCCTTTCCAATACTGGCTCCACTTCCCGCTTCAAGGAATGCTGGCACCAAGGCAAGTTGGTGGCAGGACTGATCCAACGCCTACGATGATCGATCACTTGTAGAACATAGGTACAGTACCAGATATGTATTTGTATTGCATTGGAAACGTGGGAGTATCTCCCAATTTAAAAACACATCTGACCCAACATAGTGTCGGTAATATTATTTAATGTGTGGGCTTGAAGCACTTAATCATAAAAATAATTTACTCATTTATAGAATTTCAAGGTCCAACAGTTTCCTCGCGTTCAGAAATCGCTGCACTTGAAACTATGTATATACAAGTGCGCTTATTGTAATATTTCGCTGGTGAATTAAAATAATCCATAGCCAGGTGGCGCTTCAAGATTCCATATAAAACGTGCCCAGCTTTTGCGGGGTTAACGGACTTAATGTGGTTCGGTTTACAAGTCTTTTGTAATGCAACCTTAATCCTGATAGAGATAGGGCTTATTTTCATAAACCAGCCCCTTATATGGCTTTTCCTGTCATAGAAAATTACATTCCCGATTGTACAGGACTTCGCTTAATTGGATTTGAGATTTCATCTACTTGAAACTGACAGAGCAGTCTTGGGAATAATATAGCTTTGTTATTATGTTCTATAGCCTCTGACGGCCTGGTTACATAGTAAATGGTAACATTCCATTCCCAAGGTGAGCAAATTATGGTTTAGTTAGTGTTTAGTACATTTACAATTCATAAAAATATCTTATGTCATGTCCGACAATAGATACGTAATTCGCTCTACAAACTTGTCTGTCATTATGTATGTATGCCTTGACTAGTTATTCCACTTGAGGTATTGACAAAAAAAAAAGGCTGATTAGTGCTCCATTTCAAATGTCAACCACAAGTAATTATTATAAATTGTTGTTTGCAAAGTCATTATTTTTATAGCTCAGTATACGCTTCGACTCCGCGGAGATGTACTGAAAATTAGCTTTTATGATTTTCAGTGTTCATGGATTCATGTATACTATTAATTTTTAGCATTAACAGTAAAATATTTCTCAGTTAAATAACAGATCATAAAACACAGAATGCGTGATTTTCTCATTTACAATACGATTGCACTTTTTATTCAAGCTTTTCCGTTACTACAATACCCGTGACACAATGTACAATGAACATGTTTCTTTCGGCCGCACCTGTATCCTGCCAGTAGCTGATGCATGTCGTATTGTCTTCGATTTTTGTCCCTTTTCGGTTGCTTTGTTAAACTGTGGTCGATCTATGAGTGATCTATTACGTTCCCTAGTTTAAGTGCACTCTGAACATGATCTTGAATTTTACGTGGGAAACATATGTAACTTCCCAGAATGTATAGTAAAACAATCATGGCCCAGATCCGTTATATTGTACAGTTTCTATACTGGCATTGTGAAATCACACAATATAGAATCCTTACTTGTGATGATAAAGGTTTCCACTGCTTCATTAAGGACTAATGGAGGAGGTTGATTCTACTATGTTATCAGCTGTTATGTAACACATGGCCGATTGTAGTGCTAAATTGTTTAAAAATGAATGAAATTGCTTATAAAAGTTACGGTTTATTCTTTCGTGTTTCCATTTAAGTTACCTAGGCGTAGCTAAAGAATCACGTTTCCAATCCGTATCTCATTTTTAACAACCTCGTATTTCCAAGTTTGTAATATAAAATGCTTCAAGTCATCAGCAAAATCTCCAAGTATGATGGCGTGTAGCCTAAATGCCATTCGCCCACTTACGACCGTATTTAGCGTGCATGGGCTCTGGTCAGCTAAAAAGACCGCTTTAGTAGCAGCTATTTAATATTTTATTTATTCAGTGATATTCATTAAGTATCTGGTCATTGAACAAAGAACCGGGATGTATGTGTCATCTTCTTTGTTTGATTAGGCTTATGTAGATTTTTGAGCGGAACATTTGACTAGTGGACTGTGTTGGTACTGGATGTTATGATTGTTGTTAGACAGCAATTAGGTAAAGTGCGTTTGCGTATAGTAGGTAAATCTTATTTCGTAATCATAAGGTTCATAATCAAATCTGTAGCTACAACCAAAACCTACCTCACTAATTAACTTGCATATAAAGTGCCTAACCCATGTCTAAGTAAATTTTAGCCTTAGCTTAGTTGATTGTTAATTCAAATCGTTGTTTAGCAATAAACAGCCAACAGTTTTCCTTGCACTACCTTTGTTTGCCACTTATAAAGCTATAATTTTATCCGACAACATTATAACAAGCCCGGAAAATACATTTTAGATCCGATAAGCACAATGTCAATGAGCGAATGACTTTGTGTAACAATGACAAAAGATGTAAAAACTATGACGTCCGTTATTATGTATGTATATTATTAATGTATGTCGATCGGCAAACCACGTTCTCCTTCGTTCCACCCACATCGGACATTCACTGTCTTTGCAGGAACTCATTTGCAATGTCCTAATTTGACTATCGAAAACGAGAAAACTTTCTAAGAGGTACCTATTTATACCTCTTAAGTCCCTTACTTTCATATTTAACATCTATTTGAACGTGCTCCTCATATGAACTAGGAGTAATGATATCATTAACATCTACATAATGCAGCACTAAAACAGCAGTGACTGAAAGACAATGAATGCATCGATGAAATCAACATGTGATGATAGGCTTCGAAAAATTTACATTTTAATTAAATAGTTTATCGATGTTGTACCGATGCGAGATCACGATTTCTAATTACGAAATTAATTCGACCAAGTTACTATCTACGCGTGTCTATCAATCGGCGGCCACGATTTGAAGTTCAATGCCGCAGACAGCAGCACCAACGAAAACGATGACAAAGCATCTCTTTACAAAAAAATTGAATCTTGTTTCTGCATTATCATCGTATCGTATTGATACAATAAAAGCTCGCGTATGTCTGAGTGCTACTAACCCACAACTATTGTCCCTAGGCGTGATTTTTTTTGTTAACTTTTTAGTTCTGTTTTTTGTAGACAGTTTTGTTTACGAACCTTTCAAGGCCATGTCCTCCTCCTTGCGCCGTATTCCTCAATGCTGAGGGTCGTGCACTCCCTTTAGTATAACCTTCTCTCGGATGATCTTTGTCCATCTGTTTCTATCTCTGGCTGTGTGAAGGGCGCTATGGACTGTGGTGTCAAGGGCGGTGCGGATCTGGTCAGACCATCGTATTGGGCTGCGTCCACTAGGGCTTTTCCCATCCACCTTGCCGGTCACGATTAGCTTTTCTAGGTTGCCATCGTCTTTCCTAGCAATGTGACCGAAGTATTCCAAGATTCTGCGCAGGAACTCGGATGACAGCCGTGAGGAGATTTTGAGCTCTCGCAGTATGGAGACATTTGTCCGATATGCTGTCCAGGGGATACGCAAGGCATCTACGTGTATATTTGCAACATGGCAAGTTGTTGTTTACGAGTGATTACTCGCATTTGGTTAGTGCAAATATGGACATGGCAAGCCGCCTGGCGCAACGGTAGAGCGGATTATGCGCTAACGCAACCGGTAATTAACGAGGGTTTTCTGATCACACCGCTATATTTAGAAGCAGTGCTAGCTTTATCAATTAGCAAGCTTTCATTGCCGCATTCTGCTTTGCAGTTTTAAGCTGAGGACCATGTTAAGAAACCAAAAGAAAGTCTTTGCCACTTACTTTCAAATACATATCAATTGCAATACGTTTGTGCTCCAGTTTCCGAAAAAATCCGAAGCACGTACAGATGGTGACACGAAAAGAGACCGCAGACAGAATACTCACGCGTCCAGTTTTGTGGTCGTTTTAAATGAATAAGTTAACCCTGAATTGTGGAACGGCTTAAGTCCGACAAGATTTCACTAAAATGCTTTGTTTAGAATCGAAAGTGTTTAGCTGTTTGGCTGTGATAAAACTTCAATCAATCAATCTGCCTAACCTATTCCTAAATATGTTGCGGTCGGCTTCCAGTGTACCAGTATTTTACATGGAGCGACTGACTATCTAACCTAAGATCTACGAATCACAGCCAGGACGTGCTTTCCGAGGCACGAAGGGGTCTCGGTATGTTATGGATTGTCATCCATCCACGGATAAACCTCCGCAAGCGTTGCTCAACCTATTAGATCGACCCGTGCTGCTGTCGGTACCTATCTATAAATATAACTAGGACATAGATACGACTAAAAACAAATAACTTAAATGATAAACGACAAAATGATGGATTAAGATCTTTATGTTCAACGCTTTATTAGAATGATTGCAAATCGAAGGTCACTGAGTAACATCGACCTTTTTTGTGCATTGAACGTTACTATGACCAAGACCTTTGGTATGCATAAAATAAGTCAATTTCGTTGATGTAATTTACCCTAAGACTGATTTTAGAGAGACATGAAAAGTTTTAATAGGAGTAAGGTACTCTGCTATCTATCCTAATCATGATAAGGGTCTATTTTTTAAAACATTTTAAACTTTAAGATACTTAACACTAAGTATCTGTTGTGAACTCATTATAATTTCTGACACAGTTATTGTCTTTAGCTCAATTATACTCGTACAAGGTAAAGTATCTACGAAGCAATACTTAATGCATTAAATTACTCAACTGCTTCTGTTAATTAATCGTATTACCTCATTTATGTTAGTTTTAAACACTTTAATTCGTGGGAAAACCATTATGTTTTGCAATCCGTGCGAACGTCAGTTAGGACATACGGATTGTTCCTTAACTATCGAAGAAATCTAAAACAAAGTGAAATGGAACTCCAAGCCGGTGACATGACATGAATGTATGAAACTGCAGCAAAGAATGCGTGTTTGCGTTGGATATTTGTCAACAAAGCTTTGAATTAAAAATATTTACTATGTGTAAGTGATCGGTGGGTTGCATCGACCATTCATTGATTCAGTTCCTTTATGAACTTGCTATGAGTTAAATCGATTGTTGGTTACAGGTTTTTGTGCAATTCTTGGCTGCAGTGCGTGTGTTTCGTGCTGTGCATAATCACAAGATAATACAATTATTTTTATCTATAATTAAAATTTCCAAGGTTCTTCCAGGGTTGCTAGTTTTGATACCCAATATGATGGATTACCTACAATATTATTTCCAATGTGGTTCAGACAGCTTTTCATAACAGTGAAGGAAAACATCGTAAGGAAACCGGCATGGCTTAGAACCAAAAATTGGAAGACATGTGACATCTACCAACAGGCACTGGGCCCGCGTGGTTCAATCGCCATAATTCTACCATAATGTCTTTTAGTCATCCGCTCCAAAAATGTTTCCTATTTTAAGGCAGAATCGCTTTTTTTGTTGTTAATTTTATAGAGTTTTTTCCAAAAACATAAATTGTTTTGGTCTTCGCGTTAATGGAAGACTTCCTTGCCAGAGGAGAGTGCCAGGCGCGGCGGGTTTGCGCGCGTACCAGTCTGCCCGATGAGCCGTAGCGCGGCGGTCTTGCCGCCATGCTCGCGTAACCTTACACTACCGTCTCGTTCTCGACAACATTTTTAGAGTGAACTCGGAGAGTTTCGTGAAGCATCTCAAAGTGATATTATAATCTGTGACGTTCAGGGTTCGAACCGTGCATGCATTGAGTATATTTCAAGTGTCAGTGACATTTTATTCAGTGTTAAGTGATGAATTGGGACGCCTACGCGAATTACATCATTTGGTGATGTTGTCTTCTTTCAAAGGGAGCGAGTGTTTTAGAACGTTTTATTAGTTATTAAAAGTGTCGTGAACCGGGAGATCATCCTGATGAAGCGTTCGACGTGGGTGGACGTGGAAACGGGCGGCCGCCTCGGCTGCAACGGCGAGATCTTCTGGAGCGAATGCGCTGACTGCGATTGCTCTTACTGCAACCCAAACTACGTTTGCGTGTGTAGTGACAAGGTATTATGACTTACAGTGGATATCATGACACCTACTGGACATAGATACGTCAATAGTGTACAGTTTATGTTTCTACTTTTGTAACAGAAATATGTCTTTCCCAATAGCACACAATGGACAATAAACATTTTTAAATATGTAATTTAAGACTGAAATACCCACTCGTTTATTCCCGATTGCTGCATCGCAGTAAGTCTGTTATTCATATACATAATAGGAGGAAAGGTAACACACTGACAAAACAAAGTTTGAGCATCGTTATCTCTTTTCGTAATGGACAAATATTTGCTTACTCAGTCTTCAAGGTCCAACGACCTTTCAAGACGTGTGAATTTTTATGCAATGTAATTATAACATTCACATTTCCGATTTTGAAAGGTTGCGAATATTATGGTCAAACTATAACATTTGACATAGAAACCTGTCTATAAATTTTAAAGCTTACCTAAATAACCTACTTTCGTGCGTATGGTACAAGTTAATGTATTTGTATGTACGTTGAGAAAAACGATTGAGGCAAATCACCTCTAACTCGAAGTCTGATGAGGCTTTGATGGCCGCGGAACTTTAGCACGCAGTCATGCAACTTGTTTCTGACATGTGAATATTTATGCTCATATGGTAAACTTTTGTGGTCACAATGACGCCGCAAGCTACGCCAGAACCTTTGCCTAGAAATCTTGTGTTTTTTTTCAGGGTGTTTTACCCTGCAGGTGGTAATCTGTTTGTATTTAAACACTGAAATGCTTTTTGGGATATTTCATATTGCCCAAAGAAACCACATTGTCGTTAAGTTAACGGATGTTATCCGTGCAAATGTACCTAGATCAAGACTATCCGTTGTCTTGCATACCTATCCACTAATAGCGCCGGTTTATTATTGAGTACTGGAATTAAATATCTAATCCTAAGTATTTCGCTTCATGAACTTCTACAATCTAGTGTCCACTGTCCAGGCTCAAAATATAAACATGGTAGATAGCATTCAAGTTCCTACATTTATATATTTGTGACTCAATGGTGACGATCAAGAAACAGGAATGGAATTCGTACAAAAAAGGATATTCTGCGATAATTTCGCGGATTCTGAAAACTTCACTTTGATATCAAATGCCATGCAGCTGCTGTGATTGGTTGAGCATTCTTATAAAAACCAATTTTCAACTTTGACATGACGTTTGACAACATATGAAATTGTAAAGGGTTTCAGGAAACCCTCCGAGGATACATTAGCTAATCTGGGTTGACAGTGTTTATCAGGATGTCTTGCTTTTTTAGCAACGACTTTAAATATGCGCGTAATAGATTTGTAAGTTCTTGTGAAATTATTCTTTATAGCATCTATTAAAACGTGTAAAAAAGTTCATCGTCCCACCTTAGAATTAATGCTGAGTTACTTCATCATTATTGTAAAACCATATAAGTCACGCCTACCAAATTTGTTTAATGATAATGCCGAAAACAGTCTTAATGCCCCATAAATACACAGATATGTCGTCTGCGATTCTTATAAATCCTGTAGATATTGTTCAGAAAATTGTTTTTTTTCTCCTTGAACATGTCTTTCAAGGTGGTGAATGAAATCCTTGACTAAAAGACGTCTAGTCTCTTATGTTGCCTTATGTGGTGTCTATACAATGGCGCTTTACAATACTCATGTATTGTGAAGGAAAGTGAAACTCGAGACGAGTTTTTTCTTGCCTTCCTCTGGCTTTATCTGAAGCGCACACCGCACACGTGAAACGAGCTGTTTTACCCGTATGACGCCTGGGAAAAGCTTTTATGATATTGTTTATTGATTGTGCGATAGTGTTGCTGGGAACCTGCTCGCATCAATCTTTCTCGTGATTTACGATGATGATAGTGCAAGGCAAAGTGTTTCATTTGTATTACGTACTTACAATGTTGATTTGCTGTATTCTCAACAACGATATCATTTCTCGCCCAAACTTGGTGTTATTTGCGTTGCTTCATTCTATTTCTGTTATCTGTATAAAGGTACTTGTACTACACATTTTCCATTGATATTATAAAAATCTTACCAGAGGTTTTGTTTGTGATGCTTATTAATTACATATTATGACACCAAATTTGTAAAAAAATAACAAATTTGGTGTCATAACATGTAATTTAAATCGTAATGTTTCTTTCATAAAATTTGAATTTACCTCATGAATGATACTTTACAGTGTGCTTCATAAAATGTTTTCATATCACATTATTGAAAATGATGTATTGAAAATAGTTAATAATTTCGTTAATCGGTAGTGTAACTACTTCCGAGTAACGAAATTAATAACTATTTATTAAAGTTACATTTCCTTCAAAAAATTGTTTCTTTCTACAATAATAATTATGTACTTTAACAGTTGTTGCTGCATTTATTGATTTCAAGCAAGTATCGGTTTGTTAGTCAACGATCTTATCATTGTTGATTTAGGTTTATTACTTTCCAAGACTGTTTGTAAATTCGACTAAGTTAGTTACTCATTAATTAGGTATTCTCATTCCATTAAATTTAATTGAACTTTGTTATTTGATAACAGATAACATAGTATTGCTTGAAAATGAACATCATGTTTACCTGCCTTTTTGTATCCATCCATCATCCATCCATCTTAATTATCTATGTAGAGGTTACCTATAAAATTAAATTAAATTAAATAAAACTCTATGAGACTTTTGAATTTTAACTTGAATTTTGTCCTACCGTAATATGAGAAGCAAGCATTATTCCCAAGTTTAAGTTATGATGACACTCATCAACATCTCGTGAATGTCTTCATACAATAATTCTCATTCGTTACGTATTATTATTCTTGATTCACAAGTTATTTGTTGTTTAGGAACACTAATGAACTACCGATTTAGTATATGTAGCGCTGCAATCAGCCCTGTTTCCTGAATTAGGTCGCCAAGTGCATCTTCACCGTACCAATTCATAGGGACAATCGATTGCTTAAGTGTTTATTGGTTATAATAGTGTACGAGTAGTGTTGATGCGTTGTTAAGAAATGTGTATGTATTTATTCATGTCAATTGTTTTATAGTAAGAATGTAACTCCAGAACGATAATTCTTTTATGACATCAATTTGATATTTGATGACTGCGTTCGTTCCTTAGAACTTGTAGGTTCTGAAAAAAAGAATTAAGGCGATTAATATGATTTGTATACCTATTACTAAATATGTAATTCATTGGTAGGTGCTGAAATAGGTCACAAAACTTGAAACTTTCCGTTTCACATACGTCACACACAATCATTTTGAAATTGTTCATCCCTTTACCTCACATAAACGTAAAATAAGTGTTCAAACAATCAGCAATTACTCATATCTACATAATAGTTTATATATACAGAGGGTGTCTGTATAGCTTGATTACAGCATTTTCCCAGTCCGTTTTAGGGATAAACTTTTGGGTCGTTTTAAACAATAAAATAAATTATAAAAGCTTCAAGAGCTTGCTTTTTTGGTGTTAATGGTTTTTTAAACAAATTATGGGAAAAAGAAACTGATAAACGAAGCGAAAATCAAAAGTGAAATCACGGTGATAATAAAATAAAAGTCGCATAAAAATTTTTATTATCACAAACAACAGCTGATTGAGAAATAAAAGTTTTAAGGTAGTCCTGATGGTATACCACTTGTTCCGGCGTCGTGTCGTGACTCGTGCTGGGAGACGTCAAAACGGTACGAGCTAGCAGTTTTCTGATTTCTAATAACCACATTACCATATGTTGGCCTTTCACGTTCTATGTATTGGATAACTCACGCGATTTTGTATCAACGAAATTAATAAATGGACTGTTTATAACATTTCGAAGCAGCTTTCTGACATTTTTTTTTCTCAACAAGTGCAAATTGTTTAATTACCTGCACTGAAATTCTAATTCGAATTCATTTACTAGTGTGATTTTTGGTGAATTGCTCTCCACAAGTCGCAAGAACTTTATCAAACAGATTTTGGTTTCTTATTTATTAAATATGATTGAAAATTTAGTATCTCTAAGAGGAATTAAGTTAAAATATTGGAAGTATTAATAGAATCTAAAATGACAAACAAGCAAAGTTAAAACCGTGTTATTTTACCCCAATTCATCAGTTTTCCTGGACACCGTGCTGTCCACACGCGTGTGTAATTATTTAGTAAAGATATAAAATGCTAATAAAGAAGTACAAAGTGAATAATTGTAATGAAAGAATTTACAAAGTTGCGTTATGTTTCCGATTTTGGGGGTTGCAGTGTGAAAGTAAATATTCACAGTGAATTGATCATGAACGGGGAGTGCTGTCTACGTTTCTAGATATTTCCAACAAAATAATTGTTATTTCTTATTTGATCTGCATACCACTGCTTAACAACAATAAAAAACAAACTTTCTTTAAGAACCTACATTATCTACAAATGGCTGTATGCTTAACAAATAAGATACTTAGGTATTATCGAAGATATAGGGGTGGCGACAAATGTGTTTTGATACAAGTTTAGAAGAAAATGGCCTTATTGTTAGCGTGTGTGGTGCGCGAGCACAGCAAACAAAGCGCTGTTGAGCGTCCGTAGAGGTGCTAACTACATATTTGAGAAACAAACACGCATCGCCATTAACACATAGCTTTTCAGATAACGCGTTCACTACCGGTGTTGTCATCAATTCTTAATGCTCCTGTAGTGTACGCTAATATTCATATTTTAAGTGCCAAATTATGAATTTATGAAGTTTACATTCAGCAATGACATGTGTACGCAAATTGTACAAAAACCAGTATACGACCTCGATAACGTTTTAACGATATATACGTGTAGAATGCAAGATTCCTAAGTACTACAGTAAAACAATGAATTTATCCACACACTGCATCGTTCAACTAAACAGGACAATATTTTGCATTGTTTCCGCCACGACCAATGATGATAACCGATGTGCCTTGACATTATTTGCCTCGACAGATATAATTTGCCCAGATTTGCTCATTGCTGTCTATTCACAACCAAAAATTTAACGGCTTTGTATTTCAACTCTAAATATGTATTATAACAAGTTATAAGTGACATTTTGTTCTCTGGTAAACTGGTTATTAAATTTATTAATAGACCATTTATCAAATAGCGTGTTTGATGTTATAGAGTACCAACTTGAAAGTACAAACACGCAGGCAGTGCGTAATTTTATCCTGGTATACCTAGTATTATCTAATGTTTATTTTTAAATACAAACTTGAGTGCATAATTAAAATCAGTTTTAAATTATGATCTACACATTCCTGATTAATGGCAGCTCTATTTCGGATTTAATGTTGTTTTTGTTTACATGTGGCCGGGCGTTGCCCTTTCAGGCGCTCTTTATAAGATATAGCCAGGCATGCTCAGCCTCCCTCCCATACTCTCATCCGCCGGCGGCTCATCTAGTTTCAACTAGGCCGTCAAGGATGTGGTCTGTGGTTGAAAATTCTTTCTTACCCATTTTATGAGCTTGTCGAGGAGTCTTATCATTTTGTTTTTATTAGAGCTTTGGCTTTACATCCTTGTCATATTATTTTGCTACGTCTACATTCAATTGGCTTTAATAATATATTGAATGCAGAGGCAAACTAATATAAACACAAGTTTTAGTTTTTTTACATTCTTAATCTAATACATGCATTTTAAAAAAAAAAATTGCATTTATAAATATGAAAACAATTATCTTTCCATCAGATTTATTCTTCTTTGCACGTGCTTTCGTGTCTAGTAGTAATTCCACAAATTCGTTTCCTGTGTTTAAAACTGGACAATCACACAAATTACTCGTTCAGTTCGTCGTGGTTTAATTGCGAACTCCGATTTCTCACTAGTCACGGAGAATACGTTGGTCCAAGTGAAAGTAAACTTATTCGACTTCTGGGCTTCAACTCAAACGTTTATCAATTTTAATCATATATCACTGGGCCGCAAAGAAGTCGTTTAAAATTTTCACTCGATTGAGGGCGATTCAATTTGTACCCTAAAATTTTCTCATAAATGTCAGTACCTACTTGCTTGAATTTTTATATTATCAGGCAGTGTTCTCGCAACAGTTTTATCTAACCGTTTAACGGTAATGTACTTACTTGCTGTCCTTCATTCCAGCTTTTTTTCATACTGGCAAAGAAGCAAATTTTCACTAAATATTGGATGCTCGAAAACTCACGGCCCACATTCAATCAATTTAAATACTCGTTCAGTACTTGTGCGATCAATATACCGTTGTGAGCTTATTGCGATCATGCATGACGGTTTTCGCGAATCTTTTGATCTGTCTGCTGTAGTGACATTAATCTGTATGTACCTACATGAATGTGTAATGAGTTCCCACTTCCCAGCGTAACTGTTCATAGCGTTACATGAGCTTATTAGTGTTGTGCTGATCTTCGCAGAATCAATTCCATTGTTGTCACGGACCTAACGGGATTGTAACCATACGTTAGTGCACCGCAACATTTTACACGTATACTTTATGATGCTACTAGCTGTTCCATGCAGTTCCACCCGCATAAATCTTGATCCCGTCGGAGTATCGGGATAAAAAGTACTCTATGTGTTGATCCAGGTTATAAACTATCTGTGTGCCAAATTTCATCCAAATCCGTTCAGTAGTTTTTGAATGAAGGAGTAACAAACATCCATCCATACTCACAAACTTTCGCGTTTATAATATTAGTAGGATTTCCCTCGCTGCATGTGTCGCAGGTTTAACGGATGTGATCGTCGCACTCCGCAAAGCAAAACCGTCACAACTACTCACCACTAATGCACGCATCATGTTCACGTTTAGCATTAACGACTGAAAGCAACTGGTTGAATGACAGCAGGGCTGCCATTTGTACGATTTAAATCGTATTTGTACGACTTTTTGCAGATTTCATACGAGTACGATCGAAGCATCGAAATCGTACGGAAAACATACGATTTTTTACATTCGATCCATTTATTTTATTCAATTAGGTCTGGCAACAAAGTAACAAACTTTTGTCTCAAAAGAGTAAGTATCTAGAGCAGTGACAGAATAATATAAATAATGAAACGAACGTGCTCAGCCTGCCCAGAGTGTTGAGGGAATTCCCTTTTATTCTAATTTCCTTAAATTAAAAACCAAACTTAGAAATAGTTTGGCCAACGAAACTGTCAATGGCACCTTGCTGGCAAAGCAAATGATAAGAGTCACCGGAAACTGCACCGATTTTAAACCGACCGATGACATGATTAAACTAATTAATAGGGAAAATTTATACAAAAAAAAATGATTTTATGACTATAATTTAAATTTTCATACTATTTTCATTACATATCATTACTTATTTCGTAGTATTTTTATTGTTAATTTTGTAATAAAAGTCAATAAACCAATAAACGGATGAATAATAATGTACGATTTTTTGTTTCGAATTTTCCTTGGTTATACGACTTTTTTAATGCTGTGGTACGATTGCAGAATTTTTTCACCTGGCAGCCCTGAATGACAGAAGCATGTCCATTTGTAATTTTCAATTGACCGTAGAAAGTGGTCGTAGAACTTTTTCGCCTAGCGAAATGTCACCCGGAAATACTCGTACATTGGTACATTAGGCGAGCATGTTATAAAGGTACTCTTATTTTATTTCATCTGTTATATCCAAGCAATGGTACACGTTTTTTTGCAATTATACGCTTCCTTTCTATTTACTTGGTTTTGAATATTTAGATGTATTTCTTTTAGTAAATGGTTGTATCTGATACAAGTAAAATAATGCAATACTATCTTGTAGACTACAGGTTTAACAGAACTACCTATGATAACAATGCACTAAGTTATTGATTGCGTTCTATGGTTTGCTAAACGGGAGAAACCAGTTCAAGAGACAGTGTATGATTCGTTGATTACGTTAAAAGAGACATGCGTGTATATGTAAAATGGCTATAAAACTATGAGTTACCAGTACCGGTAACAAAACCCCTTTTTTCTTGCGATGAATATTACCTACAAATACGTTTTTATGAACAAACGTGCTTTCATAATATATCTTGATTTTTCTTTCAACGTGTTGGTTTTTTTTAAGTTTTTGGGCAAGGTTTTTCAAAAACTGCTCTATCATGTAGTCTTTATTAAGTCTTGGATCAGTTAGGAACACTAACCAGGATCATTCAAGGTTTCCAATTTCCTTTTACTCGTGTTTCATAATGTGTCTAGTCCTGTGCCCTGGTTGTATTTTCTTTCGGTCCTCGGACCCATAATCCAACATTCATCGTTCACCATAATAATGGAAGTCGAAATCTACGAAACGAATGGAAGATGAGGTCCTGGGTTCGATTCCCAGGTCGGACAAAATGTTATTGGGTTTTTCTATCTAGAATTTCTCAGTAGCAGCCCGGAGTCTGGATTTGTGCCCGGTTGATGACAATAGGCTCGCCCCCATTACGTGGGGCATAAGCCTAACTGGGGAATTATAGGCGTGATGTTATGTTATGTTGTTATGTGAATGGTGGCTCAATAGGTTTACTTGTGAGGCCGCGAATTTATTTATCTGCATTCGACACTTCGAGTTCATACAAAACACTGTGAAAGTCTGCCGTAGTGCCTCATTTTAGGTCACAGTTCAAACCAATTATATCTATCTCTTCTACGTAAATGATGTAACTGAACTTCCGTGGTACATCATACCCTGTGTTATGTATTCATATGCCTCCAATAATTAGATGTTTTTTTTTCTTTTATAGAGTCACCAACAATTGATAACACTGATACAAACACATAATACATTTTTGAGAAGTAAAATAACAGCGCATCAGTAACTTATAGGTAAACACCACATGCATAATAAGCTACTTATTTCGATATTAGCGCTTATTACTAAGTAAGTTACTTAGTAATAAACAAATGAAATTCATAAAATATGAAAAAAAATAAAAAATTGTTTAAAAATTTGTAAAACAAATTAATAAATTGGTAACAACGGCACGGTTGGCGCAGTGGTTGATCGATCGGCTGCTGCGCTGCGTGTCGCGGTTTCAATTCCCGCACGGAACAAATATTTGTATGACCTACAAATAGTTGTTCCGGGTTTGGGTGTCTTGTGAATATGAGTTTTCATGTTTGTGAACGCACCCACGATACAGGAGTTATTCCTAGTGTGGGGCAACGTTTAAAAAATAATAATTATTAAATTCATAAAAAGTATTAACATGTAGTTGGAAAATACATAAAATTGATTGATAAAATTTAAAAAAAAACGGTAAAAATAAAAGATAAAATTGATAAATTAATAACATTGGTAAAATTTACACAATTATATAAAAATATCTGATTCGGATTAGGGGTTGGTCGGTAAACGATTGAGGATGGCTTTCTGTTTAGCAAGCGAGTCAAAGTGAAGATCGATAACATCACTGCAGGCATTTACTGCTTTACACATTCTTGCAAAAGGCGAATTGGCTCCCAAAAAAGTTCTTCCAAAAGGTGGACAAAGGGGCGTCATGGCACTACGTGGGATTCTAGAGGGAGCTCGAAAACTGAAAAGGGCAAGCAAGCTGGGACTTTCAATTTTATGCTTAATGATTTTAAAGGCCAACATTACATCAATTATTATATTATCAGCAATATCCTCACACTAAATGCGGATAAAACTCAATATATAACGTTTTCAATGCGTAACTCAAACGCTCCTCCTCCATCGCTCTCCTTAATTTCACACAACTGTAGCAACAGTGGTATATGCCAATGTCCAACATTGGTCAAAACCAATATGTTAAAATATCTAGGAATATTAATAGATAATAACATCTCTTTTAAACCGCACATACAACTTGTTACAGCACGACTAAGAAAACTAATATATGTATTTAAAAATCTGGGACATGTGGCAGATCCTAAATGGCACTCGGTCAATCTGTCTTGGGATACTGTATTACTGTTTGGGGAGGCGCACCTAAAACTATTATAAAACCCCTTGAGGTAGCACAAAGAGCTATTCTCAAGGTAAGCACTTTTCGTCCGTTTTTGTTCCCTACATATCAACTTTATCAATCTTGTGAAGCCCTCTCCGTCCGCCAATTGTTTATACTGCTAACTACCCTGAATCAACATTCGAGACAGAACTTTGATAAAGTAATGATTCCATCTAAGCGTAGAAAACCTGTAGCCCTTCCCGCCAGACCCATGTTTATACATCCGTTCGTAAAGTAAAGTTCTTAGGTCCATATCTTTATAACAAATTGAATAACATAATCGACATACATGCTGTAAATAACAAAGAGTGTAAGAAAATATTGTTTCAGTATATCCATAAACTGACCTATGACGAAACTGAAAACCTTCTAAATGTACCGCACTAGATATATAAAATGACGCACTCACCCTCCCTCACACACTCATTCTACTACACTCTACACAAAAGTTTCAAACTTATTTCCTTATTTGTTTGTTTATTTTATATTTTTGTGTAATGTTTGAGCCGCATTATTTGGCCTCCAAATGACATATTTATATGGAATAGCGCTGTTGTCTGAGATACAGATATTAAAATATCTAGTTCAGACACAGTTTGTAAAACTTATTAGACTTACCTTAATTGATCATTATATATTGTGATATATTGAATGTAATTGCAAGATAAATAAAAATTATTATTATTATTCATTACGTGCCTACCTTTTTCCAGAGAAGTCATGTTAAAATGCATAAGTCGTTAATTGTAAGAACGTATTTTTAGCGACACCATTGGAAAGTGTAAGTCGCCAAGCGAAGCGTTTCTACATGTTCAAGTCGCAATAAATGCGTTGCGTAGTGAGGACGCCAAACTACACTATTATATTCCAGGATGCTGCGGATGAGACTGTATATAGTTGTATTTTGGTTCTATTGTGACGAAAGGTTTTGCGATTTCTTAGGACGAACCCTAACATTTTCGAAGCTCTTTTTAAAATACTATCGAGATCTGGCGTGAAAGTTAACTTCTTGTCAAAAAGTACACCAAGATCCTGTATTGTTTTTACTTCCTTAATTTTGTCACTAGAAATATGATAATTGCTGCCTATTGGGATATTCTTTCTTGTAAATTTACCATAGAACGAGACGCTTGAGGTCACTTTGCAGTAATAATGAGTCTTCCGCAGCAATAATAATTCTCAAAAACTTTAAATCGTCAGCGCACAAAAAAACGGAGTGCAGAAAGCACCTTGGAATATCGTTTATAAAATAGAAAAATAAAACTGGTCCCAATTGTGAATCCTGGGGAACGCCGGAAGAAACGCACTGTATAGCTGATTGATAACCATTAACGAAGACAAAGAAAAATCTATCCGTTAAATACGAACTCAGCCACTCTAACAAGGATCGAGAGATGCCGTAGGCGCGCAACTTTGCAATTAAAATTTTGTGAGAAACCTTGTCAAACGCTTTGCTAAAGTCTATAAATAACGTCGATCAGTATATGATACTATTTTGATATCAAAGTTCAAAATTATGATTATTGTGTAATGATCTTAATCGACGAGCTAAACAGGTTGGATTTGTGATGATTTAACATTGTAAGTGAATTATGTTTAATTAATAATTTTTCTTTTGTTTCGTTGTTTAATTAAGTAAATAGTTTAAACGTTCAGTACAAATATTTTGCATTCAATCTACTAATGGCTGATTCCTATAATTTACGGACCGTTATTGGTTAAAATGAACTCTTATTGTATCTTTACCAATAATGAAGCTAAGAACTCATAGCTTCGCATAGTAGACCCTCCCATATGGAAATAGCTATCACAGGTAAAATAAACTTAATAATCTCTTTAAATTCTTATTTTGGCAAAAAAAATATGCTACCATTGGTAAGCAAAACGATTCGTTTGAGTTAATAGGAACCGAGCATAAGCTATCACGACGTTTGGCCTCGACCACCACTGTAGAGAGTGTTTTGAGAATTCGGTCGTTAGCTTTTATTTTATTCAAATCTGAAGGCCGTCTGTATGTCGGCACTCATGTAAAGTTTCGAGTTTCTACAACGCTGTCCCACTTCCTGGCTCGTTTCCGCAAGACCGGTTGTTTTGATTACTCCGTGATCGAGACTAACAAAATGATAGTCGCAGAACGGTATCATCGAGCCCACGAACCATCATCCAGGTCAATCGAATTCATTTCCGACAGTTTCGATATTTTCGTCATCCGTGTGTAGATTACTTAATTGAACTTATATTTTTATAATTTAAAAGAATGAAGTACTGACTACTGATTTTAGGTAATATTTGTTAGTGAATAAACCTTTATGTCTCGTATTTTCATCGATATGATAGTTAGAACTGTTATTGTAAGTCGTGTCGTGTTTCCATGAGTCTGCCTTAATCCAGTTGACTAATGGAAACTACTACAATACGGAAATAGCTTCATAAAACGTTACTTGTTTCGTTTATTGTCACCGACTTGCCTAAATCAAAGAAACACTTTCACATTTAGATGCCCGCTACCGCCGACTCAGGGGTTATAGGTAAATTACCATAATCCAATTCCACTATCAATACTAGTATTTCACTGGTTACAATCACTAATTGTTACCGGAAGAATACACTTTGACCCCATTTTATTTAAAACTGTTTACTTATCTGCAAATAATGAGTTTTTTTAAGATTACTACATTATCTTTATGAGCTCATGTCATTTGTTTGTTTATGATTAAAATGCATCATCCTTCATGCACAAACTCAGTTAAGTTTGTTGTTGAACGCGCCAACTGTGCCACACGGAGTTTTAAAGAACTAGCAATGTTACAATGACGTCATCAGGACCAACAGAACTATCGGAAAGTGACAGTGTTGTGACGAACAATAAAGTGTCATTGACATTCGAAATGGGGGTCTCGAGTAAGAACTCAATTCCTACTTCACTGAGGTCGAGTGCAGCATTAACAGTCGAAATGGGGGTCTCGAATACGAACTCGATACCTTATTTACTAAAGTCGAAAGCGTGTTCGAAGCTCGAAACGGGGGTCTCGGATAAGAACTCCATACCTACTTCGCCGAAGGTGGAGATCAGATCTACGCCACATTTTAATCTGCCCAGGGTGAAGAGTTTTCAATTGGGATGGTCTCAAGTAGTGGAAGAGCTCTCATGGAAACTTAACTCAGTGAGTGTTTGTTCGATGTTACTAATGTATCGTCACTAACCTAGCGCATTTAGGTACCTATTTATTTAAATTCTATCGTTGAACTATGGATCAATCAGTTCTCTAGACACGCGGTAGCGTGTCAAGCCAAGTTCAAAGAAAAAGGAACTGGCGAGGCTGCAGCAGCCGTGTGTATTTCACGAACCAGAAGACACTTTTGACCCCGCAGGTCAAAAAGAAAAGTGTATGTCTGAATAAATATATTATATTATTAAACTAAAACAGCCACTGGAATTTGAACAGTCGAATTCTGAGTCAAATCTTGAGCTTCAATTTTTCATAATTTACTTTTTTGTGTAAATAATTAGACTGTTCGACAATTTTTTTAATAGCAAACATTGTTGTAGTAGAAAAAAACTAGAAATTATGTTTCAATTTTTTTTACAATGTTGTAAGTTCTTATAAACAAATAGCATTATCTACAGAACTTGGCACCCATTTACATCTCAATTCTTTTGACGGCGCGCGGCGAAGTCGACAATCACGCATATTCTTAATATTGAACTCCCAATTTACATTTATGTTTTATGGGATTAGTTGTTCTTAATCCACATTTATTATTGTCAAAATAGTATTTGGAATGGATGATTTGTTAATGGTTCCAAATTCTTATTGTTGTTAGATTGGCAAAACTGTTTTCCATTTTGGCGCGGAGTTTCAGTTTGAGTTGCATCTGTACAGTGCTGTTTTAGATAGATCATATCCAGTGTGTATTGCGAATTTCATCTTATTGGACAAAAACATCTAATAGTTTGTCTTAAATTTTGCATCGCCAATGATCAAAAACATGTACTTATGAGTGGTACAAAGAGTTCAAAGGCGGTCGAGATGTGATGGAAAATTTACCTCGCTCTGGTAGGCCATCAACGCCTTCAACTGAAGTTGACATAGGAAAAGTGAAGGAAATTGTTACTGAAAATCCTCATTCGAGTTTGAGAGTGATAGCCGCTGAACTTTCTGTATCTCACGAGACGATCCCTACCATTTTAAATAATCACTTGGTTATGAAATATGTTGCAAAAGTGAAGGAAATTGTGACTGATAATCCTCATTCGAGTTTGAGAGTGATAGCCGCTGAACTTTCTGTGTCTCACGAGTCGATCCGTACCATTTTAAATAATCACTTGGTTATGAAACATGTTGCCTCTCGGCTAGTCCCGAATCTGAATTTTCTCCAACAACTCAATCGCATAGGAGTCGCTGAGTACAGGCTAGAACGAGTCAATTCCGACCCAAAATTCATGAAACATTGTTACTGGTGACGGGACGTGGGTTTAGGAGTTTGATATGCAAACTAGTCAACAAGCTTCAGAGTAGCGCCTTCCAACTGAGCCGAAACCGAAAAAACCACGCCAAAGTCTATCAAAAGTCAAAGTCATGTTGACTATCGCGGTGTTGTAAAATGTAGGTTAAAAAAGGTAAATAAAGAATATTATTTCAGCGTTATGCGGCGTTTAAGAAAGCAAATTCGACGAATAAGGCCAGATTTGCGGAAAGAAAATTCTTTTGCATCACGATAATGCGTCCTCGCACAAGGCCATCATTTTTCATTCGGTAGAAGACGTGAAGTAGAATTCGCGGCGAGAACTGAACTCAATTCCGGAAAAACGTTTAAAAATATGTTAAAGGCGATAAAATAAATTTCGATGAATAACTAACATTTTGTGTATTATTGATCTTTTCCCGGTACTTTCTTGACAGAGTATTATATTCCTAATCTTAATTAATGCACGCCTCTTCATTAATTGGTTTGCTTGTTATGTGTTTACTGCTGCTTCTCCATCTGCACAGTGCTTATCTCGCCTCTCCGTAGAAAGAAATGAAAGGTTAATTAACATGACCCATGCAAGTACTGATTATGACACCAGCGTGTGGTTAATCTTTTATCAAAAGTCTCATACGCAAGATTATGAAGTTCCTTCCTGTTTTGTATAATATCTAGGTAGGTACTAATAACAAAAACATATCATCATGAAATACTAACACAATACACGATTATATTCACAATCCCTGTTTGTGATAACGTTACATGAAGTCTAGATTCAGTCATCACAAGCTTCGTAGATGAGGTTCTTTAATTATACGAACTTGTTTGTTTCAGTTTTTTGATAACCAACAGACCATGACACAAACATGAAGAGCAATATAATAAATAATTCCCATGATAATGTAGCGTTTTATGTGGTACTGTTACTTATTAATTTAAATGTGTAGTAAGTGGTAAAAAGTATAAAGATATTACAAAAGATACAATACTATATTATCAACCGCCTCAAAATCAATTTAAAAATCGCAGTAATTGATTGCGTTGTCACAATTTGTATATTGTTGAATTTAACTAGCTGAGCTGAATGGTGCTGATCCATACGTCAAGTTCGAGAACGGGCGCCGTCAGTGGGGACTGGTCATCTCTTGGCTGCCACGGCTGTTTATTTTTTTAAATTTCCGATTTCTAGAATCTACATCTAGAGATCTACATCGTTCTCACATGTAACAAATTTTCTGTAACATGTCTGTCCATGGAGTTTCTTGCCCGTTCTTCTCCATAGGTACCTACTTCGCTTTGAAATGGGCAACTAGCTTCATATTTCTGACTGACCGACCCCTTGACAATTCAAAAGTGCCTGTGTTGGGTTTATTTGAAATAAATGCTTTGAGTTTGAGTTAGAACTATGTGAACTATATCGCATTCATAACTGAACTCAAGATTAATATCATCGATCACAAAAAATCGGTCATGTATTATCGCACACTTACACAGTTACCTAATAATCTAATACGTGATTAAATTATGTTACTTATCTAGAAAAATACGGGATTTATATTAATGAATAAATAAAATATTTCCAAATAAAGTAGCTATCCCATTTTCAACATACGCGTTAATTGAAAATACAGATAGTATAAAATACACATTTATTATACTTTGTTGATGTATTTGCTAGGGGACACAGTAAGTGGATGAACTAGGTAGTACATTGAAGTCAACATACAGTTTATAAATAGTAAATAAACCAATTTAGTATCTCAAATGTTTAACGTCTACTAAACCACAAATGTCTTCCAATAATTGTAAGATATCACTTCAACGAAAGACAATAATAATAAAGAATTACAAATGACGTTATTTAATATTAATTCCTTGTAAAGTAACATGAGTTCCATAAAGCCGTGATACACAGTAACGGTCGGCGTAACGGGAGAGCGATCCAGTTACGCCACGCACTTGCAACTGTTGTTCCTGGGAATTTATTGATGAACTCGCGTTTAGGGCTTCATGTCATGTCACAGTTTAACTATAGTGTTCTACTAGTAAGTAAAGATAAAAAACATTGATACCTGTACCACTCATGGTACTCTTTGTTTTCTTGCGCTTTCCAATAGAGGTTAATGTAACGCCTGAAACAGTTATCTCCCTAGGTAAGCTTATTATTATATCATCGATATAAATATTTATAGATGTAATCTTTAATAATCGGCCACTGCGATTATCTAATGAGCTTATTTCTTCAGTCGCTAACGTCAACCATGATTATTACATATCGCGGTAGTGAAAAACATTGCCAAAGAATTAGAATAAATAATTATTTGCATATTTTGCTAATAATTTGAAACAGTCAAAAGTTGGGTCTTGTTTTGCGAAAGCTATTCAGGAGTTGCGTTGGCACAAACTTACTAAGCTCATTTTAAATGTGACGGCAAAGGCCTCCTTTTCATAGACAGAGAACGGAAGAAATCACGTCAATACAAATAAAAAATTTGCCTAATGAAATTATGTAAAGAAATGCGGAAACTGTCATCTTTAATCCACATAAAAAGTTAATAATAAAACCTATAGTGCCTTCTAACTGGACGATTACCCAGCCTAGACTTTGCGTAGACGCAGCGTAGGTGCGCGTAGGCAGGCGGAGGCGCGTGTCAGAAAGGTGATAGAACGGGGATGAAAACTTTATACAATGTATAAACTTTGAGTGTCAGAATGGTTACTAGTTATTTACTGTTTATGAAAGAACCTATGTATATGGCGTGTAGTGAAAGGAATTTATGAAGAAAAGCACAAGTTAATGAGAAAACTATTTGTCCTTTCCTAGCTTGCGCAAGTATTTTATCAACACATGTTTACATAAGCGTATATATATATTATTGTTATCACATTAATTTAACACATATGACATTATATTTTAACACAAACACACATTTATCAACATTGTTATCAACAATAATCAAGAAACATGATCAAACATTGTATACTTATAGGAGTTATAGGTTGTCCAGTCCATCTTTCACCACAGTTGTTTATAAAAGTACCCAGAATTGGCGGGCCACACGTATTTTCATAGTCTCCCAATATTACTAAAGTAGACCCAATACCACCACCATTTTAATCCAATAACAGATGGTCTTAAATTATTGTTAAAAATTTAATTTCTAATTTAGGCAATAATGATGTAGGTAACCATTTTTAAACTGAAGAAGGTATTTTTTTACTTATTTTTAAACAAAATGTAAAATAAGATATAATTATTTTCGCATGAACTTTTCAAGAACGATAAATGTTTGAAATTATTTGTTACTTGAAAACTGCAACATAAAATTGTATTAAACATACTTAGTATCTCGGACCTAATCCTTCTGGCATTTCAGGCGTGATGTTATGTAGGTAGTATGTACCTAAGTATTAAACATTATTAGTATCTCGCTAACTTAAACATTTAATGTAATGCTAAATTAGTAAACGCTCGTTTTGATTATTCAAAAACCACAAAAATCATAACTTTCGTTTAGACCTTTTGTTTCGTCTAGAATCGTTGTTTGTGATAGTAGTGTATTAAGTCACATTATAAACCATTTACAGAACAACTTATACATCAGGTAGGCAAATAAAATCAAAGATATATTTATAGGACAATTTTATGCTTCTGTTATATATTTTTTGTATTTTGTAAGTATTTATTTAGACCAACTCACAGATCACAGGTTGTGTTCGTAATTGATTGTTCTTCAAGAAATACTGGGACAGTTTAGAAAATTAATTAAGTAGAAGTTTCATTTAATACCAACATATTCGGATAACGTAGCGTCTAGCGTTCGTAGGCGTGCGTAGAAGCGGCGCTGGTGTTGCGTAGAAGACGATACGGTGAAGTGCAAACGCTATTTCTGAACCGAACACCCAAAACAATAACGCCTCTTTTTTATGGTATAAATAAAGGATGGCTTCATGTTACTTTTTATAGGTACGTACATTGTAGACACTCATTGTTAATTAAATAAGTGCATCACACACTGAGTTCATCGAGTCCATAGTGAATCACTGCATACGACGTGCGCGCAGCCGCCGCGCTGCAATTGAACGCATAATATGGTCAATCAGTTCAAGTGCATTTACTGTCGAGGGTCATGGATGAATGAAGCCGCCATATTTTCATTTACACCGCATCAAATCTCGCTTACGATGTGATAACAAACAGAACAATCTGGAATGTGAATTTAAAATTACATTATTTTGATACCTAATGGAAATACATGCATAATCAGCTAGAGTAATATATTTACTGTGAATCAAGGTTACTCTTCACTTGCTATGTTTTGTCCTTTATCAACACTTTATTTTATTATCATTTACCAAACAAACCATGGTATGTGATGCGAAGGAATGAGAAAAATATCGTAAGGAAAGTTTTCAAATCAAATCAAAATCAAATCATTTATTCGCATAGAATGCAGGTATTGTACAATTTTATTTTTTTATGTATGGCATCTCGTAGTTGACCTTGAGAGGTCGTGACTACTTAACCGGACTATCCTGTGGCTGCCTTAAGCGGACTCAAAGCCTCCAGCCAGGGGCGTAAAACTACTTACATTACTAAGCGAACGCTCGCTAAGGGCACCCCCTGTGGGGTACGGACCTCGGCTTAGGGCGTCGCTGACGGGAGGACAGCAAGATGGGACAGGCTGGATATGGATTATATTATTATTATCTGGGCAATTTAAAGCTACAGGCTCAGCTACGGCGCGGGCTGGCACTTCGTCGAGCAAGGGTATTGTACAATAAAGTTGTTTTAATAAATATAGTGAGCCGGGTACATTCTGCCTGAGTTTTGGCATGCAAAATTTAAAAATGTCACTATCAATAAGCGTAAATGCATAAAATTATGAAATAGAGTGGTACCAATAAATTATTTAAACAAGTCAGAAGTGTATAAAACAATGTCAATAATTTTAAACTGACGAGATGTCACACATAGGGTCATAAAAAAAATCGCTTAATGTATATTAACATTTCTGAATCAAAAAAGTAGCCTTAAGTTTGTTTTTAAATAGTTGAAGGGTGTCAATTTTTATGCTGTCCGGTAGTTTATTAAATAATATTGGGCCCATGCAGAAAACACTTTTCCTAAGTAGTGCTGTTTTATAGCCACCGATAGTTAAGAGGTTTTTGTATTGACTTCTCACAGGACCTTTCTTGGAGTCCGAGACTTTAGCAAACAATTCTATATTACTTTGATTGTTTTGAGTATGAATGTGGAGGACTATACGAGTAAGGTAAGGGAAGAATAAAGAAACGATGGTTCTGTGTGAAAGATGATATGGCTAGAAAGGGGCGAGTACCGAGATGACGACAAATAGAGAAGAAGGGAAGAAAAACATATGCTGCGTCGACCACCAAGTAAGTACCTATCACGTGATTGATTTATCTGTCTCTGCTTTATTTTAAATCATTTTTACCTATTGTGGTACGGTACGGTAGGTGGAGTTTCTTGCCCCTTCTTCTCCATACGAAACTACATTTTTGAAGGGGCGCCTAGAATCAATTATATTTTAATGTAAATGAAGTCGTTCAAAAGTGCCTTTTAGTGCCTATTTGAAATAAATGCTTTGACTTTTTGACTTATGCCACCAATAAATTGGAATAAGGAAAGGAGAATGATGCTGATGATATCAAAGCAAACCACTTCACGGGTAGGCAAAAATATACCTAAACTTACGAATGATTGCATCTAGACGCGTGCGAAACATTTCAAAAATAATGGCTTTAAAAATGCCTTGACTTTTCACGCGAAAGTAAATTTTAACGACTCTGACATTATAAAACGACTAGCTTTTACTGGGGACTTTGCTATTTGTTTGTAAACCGTAACGAATGCCGCCTAGTATTAAGCTTAGGAATTCTATAACTCGATCATTATTGGTTGCTTTGGTTTAGTGAAAACACAAAATTCTTCAAAATTTATTACTTTTGATCTAACTAGAAATAATGATAGGTATATTATAGTTAAAAAGTTCGACTTATTGCTAGTCCTAGTAAAATTGTTATTTATTATAAATTTAAAGTGATTAATATTATAAACTACATAGATAACATAGATAATATCATATGATACCTACGTAAGGGAAAATGTAGTGGATTTTAATTACCAAGTCACTGACAAAACAGATTTACTTTTACAGAAAGTGGACGTCACAAACGTCATCTTAATATAAATCATTTAAAAACGGTCACAACGCCTACTTCATCAAAATTTAACTACCTTACTTTTGTGCTGGATAAGTGCGGTGAAAACAGTGCAAGGACTTTCTATTATCAGCATCATCAAAACAGCAACTGACTTTTGGACGCGACGCTGTCTCACGCCAGTGAGACAGCGTCGCGGTTACCAGGGCTGCGCCAAAATGTCGTAAGGCGGCGCGGCGCCCCAGGCTGCCAGCGCGACTGCGCCGCTGTCATTGTGCTTCAGTCAAGCTCTGACAATTTTTATATGTCAATTTTGTTATTTTAATATTATTTTAGATTTTAAAGTTACCTAAAATTGTGTGAACGAAAAGTCGTGTAAGCAGTCTTTGTTTATTTATGCTGAATACTGACGACAGTAGTAACGCCGTACGAAGCGCCAGTCAACCTGCCACATCGCTGGATACCGTAGTGAGATGCCCTCATTGTCCCCAAGCACGTTTTTTTAAAGGTGAACGAGGCTTGAAGGTACATTTGGGGAAGAAACATAAACCCCACAATGTGCCTTCATCATGCCCGACAGTACACACTTCCCTAACACCTGATTCACCCGCTCAACCCTTTTGGAAAACCCTTGCAACAAGTAAAACGTCAACTCCAGTTTTAAAGAGAGTTCCTCGTGGTGCGAGACCATCCGTGGCTTCCTGTTTAGCGCGTAGTATCCGCCTGGCCATCCGAGAGAACTCTATAAGTGCTTGGGAGCAATTACTCACCTTCCCGTTTAGAATTCTACATGTGCAAAAAAAATTGGCAAATAAAAAAACGTTAACAGCACAAATCAAAGATAATTGTTACATTTCGGCCCTAAATTTCGACCCTAAATTAACAGCGCCCCTCCCCCAAAGAGGCTTATTGCACCACGTGGAGTCTAAACTAGGCGAGGTTGATATCAAAGGTGCGGCTAGGATCATCTTTAGCAGCGATGTGGTTGCGCCGTACTCTCCAGAGACACTTACAGCTCTGGAGAGCAAACACCCCGCCCCGGCAGATGACATCTCCTTCCCTGACCCACCCCATTCGGAATCTAACTCACTTGAAATTACAGCTCAAAAAGTATGCGCGGCTGTGTACTCCTTTCGAAGTGGCTCCGCCGGCGGCCTCGACGGCCTGACACCTCAACATCTCAGAGACTTAATGTGTTCAGGCGCCGGGGAGGCTGGTGAGACCTTTTTGAAGGAGCTGACGGCCCTCATCAATCTCATGCTCTCCGGCAATGTGAACGAAGCCGTCATTGATATTTTATACGGTGCAAATCTATGTGCCCTGCGCAAGAAGGATGGCGGCATTCGTCCCATTGCCGTAGGGTCCACTTACCGTCGTATCGCAGCCAAAATTTGCTGTGCTTTTTACAGCGAAACATTGGCCAGCAAATTCCAGCTCCTACAGCTGGGCTTTGGGTCTAAAGGGGGCTGTGAGGCTGCGGTACATGCATTATCCACTTTCCTCAATAGTGCTAAAGGTGAGGTCATCCTTAAGGTTGACATTAAGAATGCCTTCAATTCCGTAAACAGGGACACCTTGTTGGCAGAAGTTCAAAAAGAAATACCCAAAATTTACAGTTTTCTATATCAATGTTACAGGTACCCCTCTAAATTACTTTATAAAGACAACCTTTTGAAATCAGCTGTAGGTTGCCAACAGGGTGATCCTCTTGGGCCAGTCATTTTTAGTTTGGCAATAAATCCAATCATTCGACAGCTAAGTTCAAAATTCAACGTATGGTATTTGGATGACGGAACCCTAGGAGGTGATGTAGACACAGTCATAAAATACTTAACTTTTTTAAAAGAAAAATTCAGTGTTATTGGCCTAGACCTTAACTTTTCAAAATGTGAAATTTATCTTCCCGAAACCACTGACAGACAGACTACCTTAGCAAAATTTTGTACCGTAGCACCAAATATCAAAATTACGGAAAGAGACTCTCTTCACCTCCTAGGGTCCCCAATTTTTGACGAATCCTTTCCAACGTTCGTTGAAGAAAAAATAAAAAAATTCAATGATGTCTCGGAAAGACTTTTCAAAATTAACATTCATTCGGCCTTCACACTCATTCGATACTGCTGTTTTGGACCAAAATTTACATATAATCTTCGCTCCTCCCATCTGTGGAAACATCCACAACTTTTAGAAAAAGTATACCAAGTTATTAGAAACACACTAACTTCGATCCTAAATGTGGCCCTGGACGACCGAGCGTGGCAGCAAGCCACACTTCCCATTCGCCTAGGTGGTCTCGGCGTCCGCAAAATTTCAAGTATAAGTTTACCGGCCTTCCTCTCCTCGGTCCACAGTACTGATAAATTAACCAGGAATATTTTATCTTCTTCACTGGTCGATTTTGAAGTACCGTGTTTGACCGATGCGTTGAACGATTGGAAAATGGCTTGTCCCAATACGGTTTTCCCCGACAACCCGTCCTCCAGAGACGGTGGGACGTGCCGCTCTGCAGTATTATACGGAATACCCTGATTAACACGTCACCTAATACTGTTGAGCGTGCCCGTCTGCTGGCTGTGGGAGAATGGGAGTCAGGCTTGTGGCTTCAGGCGCTCCCGTCATCCACCATAGGCACTATGATGGATGACTCTTCGTTTCGGCTCGCTACATTTCTCCGCTTGGGTGCACCTTGTGTTGCTCCGCATCGGTGTCACTGCGGTGAAGCTGTCGACAGTCTTGGGCACCATGGCCTGTCCTGTTACAGGAGCGCAGGTCGCATAGCACGGCACGCTAGCATCAACGATATTATTCGTCGAGCCCTTGTCACCGCCGGCGTACCTGCGGTTTTAGAACCAAACGGCTTGGTACGTGACGATGGAAAGAGACCAGACGGTATGACGTTGTTGCCTTGGAAGGTGGGTAGGCCTCTGGTGTGGGACGCAACCTGTGTCGATACCCTTGCTCCATCTCATGTTCCTAGCACGGCGAACTGTGCTGGCGCTGCTGCTGCGGCTGCTGAGACCCTCAAGCGGCGCAAATACTGTAACCTTATGGGTAACTACAGTTTTGAGCCGTTTGGGGTCGAAACGCTCGGGTCATGGGGCCCGAGTGCGCATCTAATTTTTAAACAAATTTCTCACCGACTAGTCGACACTTCACGTGACCAGAGGGCTGGGTTGTTCTTTGGACAAAGAATTAGCATTGCCATTCAGCGTGGCAATGCTGCCAGTCTTCTGGGCACTTTTCCAGATGACAGCGATGCGGACGAGTACTTCGACGCCTGAGTATTTTTTATATTAATTTGTATAGGTAGTTAGTTAGTTATTTAGTAATTTAATTTAGTTATAAATATGTTGTTATGTTTGAACTAGAAATAGGTATCAACAAACTTACAATAATAAGAAGTAGAAGAACAGTGTTCAGAATTACTTTCTGTATCTTGGCAACTACTTGACGTTGTATTTGTTATTGCATAGTTGCTTGCAATGAAAGTGAGTATTAGGAATTGAAGATTTAATACATTTGTGATGATTACATTCATTTTTATTTTAGTCTGTCGGAGATAAAACTTATATTAATGTCATATTTAACTTCTGATGATAATGAATACAATCATGAATATTATTGAAACACATTACATATTTAAATTTACGTAGACCGTAGGTTGGTACCTCATATTCATAGTATAGTTAAATTATGTATCAATATTCCTCAATTTACTATATACTAAATTTTTTTTATGATAAATCGCCAAACAGATGAATATTTTCTAATTACTCACATGTTAGTGGGCAAATACTAATAGCTTATACTTAATTATAATGAATCATTTATTCGTTCTACATCGTCATGATTATCTACTCGAATAGGTATAATATAGACTCCCGTCTATACCTAAGTACCTAACGTGACCGTCATTTAGTTTGTTTCTTGGTTTTAGCGTTGATTTGTTTTACCGAAAACTTATTGCCAAGCGCCCATTTGACCGTTTTGCTCTTTAGTACAAACTAATAATATTCACACCAGCACGTGCTCAAACTCATGTCCGAACCGTACACAAAACAAAGGAAATCCACAGATGTTTCGGAGAAACGAGATAAAAAAGAATATAATAAACCTCGACTTGAATATTTTAGATCAATAGCGTTGAGTACAAAACGGGTAGAGTGAGACCCTTGGAACTACGAAGAGATTGGCAGGTGGTGGTGGCCTACAAACACGTGCACAAACGTGTAGACACACACTCACACAGACGGGTGTTCGTACAACGTGCTTGGTGTAGTGATGGCGCACGTAGCTGCACGCCGCGCCGCCCTTTATTACCGTTGTACTGCCACCAGCATGAACACTGCTCTACTTATGGAAATAATGATTTTCTGAAAAATACTACTTACTAATACTAAACTTTTAACACGCTCTTATCTCGTTGAGTAACGTTCTGCTTAAGTTTTAATAGTTATCTATTCTGTATATGAAAATCCAATAATCATCGATCCGTAACATTTTCAATTAATAGTTGGCATCCTGTTTGTGTCTCATGTCCGTCTATCTCACATCACAGCGGCCTATTACCCAAATGATTGATATTGTTTATCTGCAAGTAACACAAAAACAATCATCTTCAGGCGTAATGCAAGACAGCAACGCTTTTAGAATTTATACGAATGCTGTAATTTTGTTTCGCAATCCAAAACAAGCGAAAAGTCAAGTCTGAGTTATTCTTTAAGGTAAACGGTTAACCAGGTTACATATTTTACATAAACATTAAAAATAATCACATTAAAGTCAACACTGATCGCTCGACAAAGTTCACCTACAGTTTCGTGTCAAAGAAGCCGCCTCCTGAGCGAGGCGGTGCTTTGTCGCATGCCGCCAAACAAACTTAGGACTAAAGAAACCTACGTTATGCCTACGCGTAGGTATCAGCTGATATTTTATTGTAGGCATAGACGCATAGTGACCCTGATGTCTGACCTTCTATTTATCAAGAAACAATTATTATTGAGTTAATGTGATGTGCTTTTGGCAATGTACCGACTGAAGCTATCAGTTTATTAAAACATTTACTTGTTGCATACCTCGTGTTCCACATGTCTACCTCGAACATTAGTACACATTCGACACCTTTATAATGAAGTTGCACGTACTCTTCGCAGCGCACTTGTGTACGATGTGAGTAAGTCGAAAGCTTCCACAATCGGAGCACTTACTTCGATTTCCGAACCACACTCACTCACAAATAAAAATCAACATATTCAAATAATCTTGATTGGAATACGACATGGTTCGCGATACGATAGCGGCACGTGATACGTACGGACATCCGATCGCAAGCTATATCCACGTGAGACTGGCGACAAACAAGTACCTTGCCAGTAGGCAACCAGTCGGCTACATCAAAGCGTCAAGGACTCGTTTAAACAGCGCGGCTAGTGCAGGGCGGCGTCCTTTGAAATAAAAATAGGTAAAAATAAAAGATTTCGCCGGCCGTTGGAGTGTTGTCAACAGAAAATTTACCAAATTTACTGTTAAATTTCGCATGGTTCATAAAAATAAAAAAATCATAACTTTTCGTTTTTATGAGTTTTTTTTTTACAATTTTTTCTGGTACGTATGTTAAACCAGGGATACGCCTTTATTGGATTGGACAGGGTTTTTGTTACATGCTGTATATTGTAGCTTTCGTAAAATGTGATTTCGTCAATAGCCTATAGAATATTTCAAAACAGACACAACACTTTTATAACATTTTGATAGCAATTTAAACGCAGTTCCCTGTAGTTAAGAGACGTTTCCTTGAACATATAGCATCTGTTAATCTTTTTAAATAGCACGTGCTATTTAATTTCACAGCGGTTCACTCGACTGAATTTACAACCTGGCATCTTTTCCTGTGTAACATTAATAAATTAATAAAATAAATCAAACATAAAACGAGGCTACATAGTTGACAAGCTTTTTATACGACTTATCATCGATGTCCCTTTTATTGCCGTATAAATAAAGTAGAGCATCTACCGTGCCAGTTTCACTGCACAAAAGTGGAGGCTACAACTTTTTTTACGGTCCCACCGTATTCCCGCGGCCGGCCCCTTCTCATCCCGGCCCAGTGCCATCAGTTCCTTATTCTTACACACGTTTAACAGACACAGACACCATGTGCTCGGGTTCAATTTTCAACAAACTGATTACGCCTAAAAATATTCTTGAAAACACTTTACAGTGGACAACTTAGTGATTTTGGTGATAAGTGTGTTTATTTTTGTGATAACTGTCAATTTGTTTGTTAACTATGGATACGTTAAACGTTGTGCTCAAAACTGGATATAAAATTGTTAAAGATTTTTCAGAACAACATAAACCTGTAAGTATTTTAGCTGCACACTTAGTCAAGCTTTAGGTACATTGGTGCCGATTCTCTTGTCACAAATGCCTCTAAACTAGACAAAAAATCACAAAATTTGGTTTAATCCAGTCAAATGACGATTTTCCATTCTGAAATTGACTAAAGTGACACAACTTAACTATATTTTAGTTTGACAGCACTAAGATTGCACTGAGTTATTAGTTTAGTGAAAATGGCAATTTTGCTATTCTGAATTTAACGATTTTCACCAAAAAAAAATATTGTCTAACTAAATCTGAACATGAATCTGACTATTTTTAATCGCGATTAAAAAGGTGTGGAATAAAATTAGTTGGCGTGAACTAAAATTCACACCAACACCTCGACTTCAGACGTTCAAAAACGGTACTTTAACTTGTTTTTCTTTTTTTCTCATATCTGAAAAACGGTGTGTCCTATCACAAAAATAATGATAATTTCGACCCCCTTTGAAACCACGAAACCACCAAAACTTTACATGTAGATATTTTAATTTTATATTTTCCATACAAAAAGTAAAAAATTCCATATAAAACACGCCTAGGCTGCCCCAGGCTGCCTCCGGCTCTAACAAAGACGTTGCGAAACCAAAAGAAAAAAAAAACACGTGGACTCGCGATCGTCAAACTCGATTATAGTTGTGTCAAAATTATTTTTAAATTTAGAGTTTTTTTTCGCAGAATAGCTTCAAGATTCTCATACGAGTAGTAAGGAATTTTAGTGATAGTTTAGTTCGGTGTACAAGAGAATCGGCACTATTGTCGTCCTATAAAGTTTAGCACTCAACAATTTAGCTACTCCACTCTACTGCTCAGCTGAATTCCAATCTTGAGTAACTAGCTTGTTAATATTGTCAGTAGACTTCACACAACGGACAACGGTTTGCACGTTTTATGCGTATATTTTTACCTGAGTATAGTTATATTTCTGATGAAAAAAGCTTGTTGGATTTGCTAATATTAGCATAAACTATTTACTTAATTATTTAGTCTGCCCTACCAGAAACATGCTCTTCCATAAAATCTTTTTCGTTGGATAAGGCATGTTTCAGTAAAGACCATTGCCCTAATCTTTTTAAATTTTAATAATGTCAAGATGAACGTCGTCGTCGACATCTTGGCTAACAACAACAAATATTTCAAAAAGTAACGTGTCTCTAAGAGTTTTTTTACAAAAATTACGCCTTACATTTAAAGCAATAAACTACAACAAGAAGGAATGATACAAACAACGCTATGAAGTTTAATTTATAGGTTTATTTAATTTTGTGCGTTTCATGCGGGGCTTTCAGAGGTACATACTCACATTTATTAGATCGCGCAGTTATTATCTATTGTGAACAAATAGATTCAACAAGCAGTTTATTTGCTAAAGTGTTGAAAAGGCTACCCTGTTGTTTGCTGAAAACGGTGATTACATATTATATTCTGTTCATTTACTTACAATTCACGTTAAACAACAGTGTTCATCATCATCAACTTAAAGACCAGAGAAGCTTTCTATTTTTTCTTACTGTGTTGCGTTCAGAGTTGGTAATTTTCGACCAGACGAACTTACCTATGTTTCATATTGAAAGCTTAATTTATTAAATATGAGCATCAAAACAAATGGGATAGATAACTTTATGTTACGAATGAAAGTGATGCACGCTCTATTTACAATGACTAAGGAAAAGAAAATCGAATGAACAGACCTTCTCCAATAATTGCTTCTATCTTCACTTTTAATGTAGTTCTGTAGCCAAATGTACTAAATTGACTAAATTATAAATGTACTAAATTATGTCTGTAATAAGTACTACCTACGTATTTAGATGTACATATACATATAGAGCAGATTTATGTTCCTGGTCGAACTTTTCTTAATGTAGTAGGTACCTGGGCCTTATTTAACCATTTTATTTTACTCTAATTCATTCAACCTATTGTATACCTACTTCGAAACTATACGTATTTGTACAGTCGAGTTCCTTAATATCTGAGTATGTTCAAAAATCAAAAATATATTGGAAATGGTATGTTTCATAAAACTCTAAACAGCTTTGCCTTACCTACATTAAATTGTAAACAATCTGTGACATCATAAATAAGTGAATACATTAAATCCATAGTATTGCTGCAGACAAAGACTTTAAAAATTGTGCGCAATCCCTTGTTCCTATTATTTAGCGCAAAGTTCACAAATATTTATGCAATTATTCTATGAAAAATATCTTGACATTTTAAAATGTCTCGAGGTTTTAAACAAATAGGTGGGTATAGTTTTCGTTCGCGGGCTTGCGGACGGCGACCAAAGGGTAGCTCGCCGTCCGGTAACGACCATATAGGTCACTTTATGGTCGTTGCCGTCCATTAAGGACCGCGTCGACGGCGCGTCGTGTTTCACGCGCGCTGCAAAGAGATGTCAGCACTAACTGACGGGGTCCGTTAGGGCCGATGCCTGCCAGGGTCGCGGGTTGTTCGAAAGAGATACCGTGGCCCCTGTCACAGGCAACTGAAGGAACACGGTGGGTTTTGTAAGTAAAAGTCTGACACGCCCTCCCGCTCTGCCCAGAGCGGGGGAAGTTATTTGATGATCTAACACCCGAAAAAAAAAGTATAGCCTTCGTTGACCCTAAGATTTCCCTAAGCGTTGACTCTAAGATTTCCTAAGTTGAATATTCAAAGCTGTATAGATATTTACGAATCCTAGGTTGCACCAAATATATTGAAATCTATGAATGTATGTGTGTGTGTGTATTTAGATATTTATGTTCCGAAGAGTAGTCAGATATTCATAGTCCGGTTAAGTAGTCACGACCTCTCAAGGTCAACTACGAGATGCCATACAAAAAAAAAAAAAACAGATATTTTTGACTGCGCTACCGTAACGTACTGTTCATAGGCACCTATGAACAGTTTCTAGGGTAACATTATAATGATGTCTAAGTTTGTTTAGAACTTTATGATCATTTTAACGCTTACAATATTTTGAAACATTGTCCCTGCCAATATATTGGTGAACTTGACTGTACCAATAACTACATTAATAATTATTATAATGCAGTAGGTACTAATTATCGTTTTATTGTGATGAGCAGATGGAGACTTCAGGTGGTTCGGAGAGTTCGGGCGGAGAAGACGCAGAGGCGCGGCGGGCTCGGCGCGGTCATGTGCTGGCCGAGCTCATGCAGACCGAGCGCGTCTACGTGCAGGAACTCGGCTCCATACTCTCTGTAAGTTCCCACACAACTTACACTACCTAACACATTTAACCGTAAAACGCCCGTCAATAATAGCTTACAACTATAAACGATGACAACTATCAATCTACCTACTCAAGAACAAATTTAATAAGCATTTATTCATCAATCTAATAATAAAGTTTTTAAAAGGATTAAAATTTATGTAGATTGATAAAAATTATAAAGTTTTTAGATTGATGAAATTTACATCCTGTATCTTGGCACCTGGGCCGCAAAAAATGCAACGCTGATTGCATTTTTTGCGGCCCGGATGCCAGGATTTAGGATGTAAATCATTGAAACAGATGCCCACACTTTTTATCGCGTGACGTCATGCACCAAAATGTCTTTATATAAACAAGACCGTTAACCAGACGAACGAACTCTCTTTAAATTCATACATGGTGTCAAAATTGGAATACGAAGCGAAAGCAAACACGCCTTTCTCTGGTGCCAGGACCACGTAACTCAACAGTGGTGATAACTCTGTCCAATATGGCTACGCTCTTATATGACACACCACTTAAATGAGCGTTAAAAACCAAAGCTGTCATAGCCGGCAGAATTAATCACACTTGTAAGCACGTGAGGTGCATGTCGTTCATTAGTAAAGAAAGTCATATATCATCGTAATAAAACATAACATAAATAACATCGCGCCTGTAATCCCAGAAGGGTAAGGCAGAGGTGTACCTATAGTACTGGGTGTACTATAGGTACACCACTGCCTTACCCGTATATATTTATATATATATATATGTTTATTTCGCCAGTTATGTTTAAGTCCCATGTAATTGGGGGCGAGCCTATTGCCTTCAACCGCGCTCAAATCCAGACGCCGGGCTGCTACTGAGAAATTCTAGATTTAAAAAAACAATAACACACCTGCCCGACCTGGGAATCGAAACCCAGGACATCATGCTCAGCAGCAGCTCTTGCGACCACTAGACCAACGAGGCAGTGTATATAACTATCCCAAATAGATACCTACACATGCAATACAGTAATAGATAACTTCCTGTTGTAGTTATGGTCAAATATCACAATAAAAGGGCCTGGCAAATTGTACAAATTTTATGGATGTTATTTAGATCAAATCAACGCACTGTCACGGAAGATTAGTTCCAATAAAACACATGCATATCTCCATGCCATCGCCTCGCTCTGAAAAACAAATGTGCCACTGCCATGTATGTAGTGCGTGTGCTAAATGTTTATGTCCCTCCCGCCGCACAGCTCGCGGCGAGGCGGCTTAGTACGTCTATCTAGTGTACTGGATGCACCGCACGCAACCGACTGCTTCAGCCCCTCAAGCGGAACGCAATGCACGCTACTCATTCGCCAGCTGCACGCCAGTGCAGGCTCTCGGTCGCTTGTTACACTTCGCCTCCCTCTGCACCATGAAATATGGAAAATACGACCTCCATAAATCTTCTGCGAATCTCAGCGTCGGCACTTCCTACTCGTGGTACTACAGGAAAAACGATAACCCCACCCCGCGAAAGCAGAAACGAATCGCCAGAGCCGCATCCGACTCCACACTTTTCAGTGACTACGCTAACCAAATTCCTCTGTTCGAAAGAGGGAAGCTTCGGGACAAAAAGTGCAAGAAATCAGTGAGTGATGTGGGAAAAAGTAGTCGTTTTAAATATAACCCGCGTAATATTAAACCGGTGCGTATGGAACCGTTTACTGGAAATTTCTTTTACGGTAAAACACTACCCGGTTACGAGTACATACAGAAAAGTGAAGAAAAAATAACTTACTTGCCGGAATCCGACGCGGTCACTGCCTCCGATGACACAACCGGAGAATCTCTCACGACTTCTGCACATACAATACTAGATATTCCGGAATTGGTAAAGAATCCTCTCTATGGGTGGCTAGATGTGAATCTATCATCGACTGAATATTTGTCTAGCTCGATAGTTTCAAAAGATTCCCAGTTAAAGTCATCCAGCTGTACTGAGCTAAGAAATACAATGGGAAGCAGTAAATACTCAGGGGATATCCTAACAAGTATCCTCAAAGATTATAAAAGAATAATGAAAGAGTGGAACTACACTATAAAAGATCATTGTATATCAGTCTCTCACTGCACGCATAGCAGTAAAAGAGATTCAATAATGTGTAGAAGAAGCAACACCGATAGTTACGTACGCAGCTTACACTCTACCTTGTCATGTCGGAAACCAAACAAATGTCTCAAATCCACAAGCAATAATCATTACAGTTACGCATACGCTTCACGAATTTGCAATGAAAAGCAAAGTAACGTTAATGATAAAAGAAACACACAAAGCTTAAATCACAACCAAACATTTAGTAATTGGACGTCGACGCTACAGGTATTAAAGAAGAAGACAATGTTTTGGAAGATGAATCACAGTTTGACGCCTTCAGAATGTAAATGTTTGGAGACCATCTATGAAGACTATGATAGACGCTTGCAGGATTGGTGTGATACTATTAGCCATTGTACATCACTTCTCAACCCGGTACATAAGTTTTACGATTTATTATAGATTCCCGATCATCATCCATTTCTTATATTTTGTTGAAATTATAATGATTTTACTCTTTCGCCTTTCAGGGTTACAAAGAAGAGATCGAAAAGCCAGAGAACCAGCACCTGTTGCCTGCAGCACTAGTTGGCCAGGCCGACGTGCTGTTTGGCAACTTACACGAATTGTTCACATTCCACCAAGACGTGTTCCTAAAAGATTTAGAGAAATCTATTTCTGCGACAGAACTCGTTGCCTTATGTTTTGTTGAAAAGGTACGTTTATTTATCTTTGTTAACAATCACGTCATGTCGTAAGATCTTTATTAATTTGTAACATTGTTTCGTCCGTAAATATAAATACAATTAAGACCTTCATAATTCCGGTTTCCTGTGTTGCAAAATAGCCGCCTGTTTCTAGGAACTTACGAATCAGTTCCTACAATCTTTGTTTCTACTTAAAATTACCCTTTAAACACTTACTAATTAATTCAGTTCTTTATCCGATCTTGTAGTTACAATACACTATGTTCTAACCAATAAAATCTCACTTGTACTGTTTAGTTTGCTATACACAAGTAACCATTGCATGTATTCGTACCATTCATGACTGACGTCTGCTAAAATGCGTTTAGTAAATAGTTACTTACCGCTTGTTTGAATTAACTCATTCACTTCATTTTTTTTTAAATACTTATAGAGTCGGTACTTGTTTGTTTCTTCTGTATCAAAAATGTCTTCCTCCTATTCAATGTTTTGGTTGTCTTCATCAGAGGGACACATTCTTCCGGCTATACAGCTACTACTGCCAGAACATCCCGCGGTCGGAGCGGCTGCGCGAGACACTTGTGGACACACATTTATTCCTACAAGCTTGTCAGCTGCGACTGGGACACAAGCTTCCTCTCGCAGCATACCTGCTGAAGCCGGTGCAGCGGATCACCAAGTACCAACTGCTGCTGAAGGTCAGTACTACTGGGTAACATTATAATAGTCGTCGATTCAGCAAAACAGACTCTCCACCAAAAGCAATGCTTTTGTCTGCCAAGCTCTCTGCCTGCTCCCGTCATCGACGATAAATACGGAATCAGTTTTTTTTTTATATTTAACTTGAGGACAATTATTGATACATACATACATACCTACATACATAAACTCACGCCTTCTTCCCATGGGGGTAGGCAGAAACCACAGAACGCCACCTGCTACGAATATGATGACATACTCCTTTTGCCTCGTTTACGTTCATACATCTGGTCTTACAAGCACGCCGGTTGCGAGTACTACGTAAGTACCTGACCTTTCTGAAGAACATCACCAATAAGGTCATTATATGTCTTCCTAGGGCGTCCCCTCCCGGCGTTTCCACTTCCAACCTTCTGTTAGTCTCCTTTCATTCATCCTCTCAACATACTCTTTTAAATTTTTGTCACTACTTCTTCTTGTAAACCGCACCGCTGCGTTGTCACATCATTTCTCAGCCTATCATTCATCGTCAATCCACATTCACCCTCTTTCAAATCTATCAGACAACCATGTACAGGTTGAACAGCCACGGTGACGCTACACATGCCTGTCTAACACCGGTCGAGATACAGAACCTGTTAGTGTATGGCCCCATTTATTCTAACACAAGCAGTGGATTCCTTGTATAAAGGTTTAAGTGCCCGTACCAAGCGCCAGTCCACACCGTACAAGGGTAGTGTCGACCACAGCTCTTCCCTCCACACACTGTCTTAGGCCTTCCCCAAGTCAACGAAAGCACAGTAGACTTTCTTGTGCTTTGCCAGATATTTTTCAGCTATGCACCTTAAGGAGAAGATTTGGTCCATACATATTTTCCCATACATATTTTCTCATCTGTCACTCTTATCACTCTGTTTAATAAAACCTTCGCATAGAGTTTGCCGACAACACTCAAAACACTAATGACGCGGTAGTGTTATATATATCCGGCAAGGTACTGACGAAATGCCAGCTTTTCATTATGCACTTAGTATTAAAACAGCACACTATCCTTACCTACAATGCTACCAATACTAACAAGAGACGGAATGACATAGTATGCTTATCCAATGCAACCTCGAAACATGTCTTTGTAGAAAGATTTTTTAACATTCTTAGGCCCATTTTTGTACAATAAATTAAATAGAAAAGTAAGTATCTATAAATTAAATAACTATAGCTGTAAACAAATTATACTTAAATATTTACTAAACATTAATTATGCACACACAGAAGATCTTCTTGTTGTCTGCAAACAGATCCACCAACATGCTATTTTACTTTTATTTACCTAAGTTAGAATTTCTTTTTTACTTTATACTCAATATTAATTTATTATATTAAGTACTTGTGCACTTTCTAGCCTGAAACACAGGTTCAGCCTAGTTCAGGCAAATTTGCAACTGTGCTCTTTTTAATTGTAACGGTATTTATTGTAAACGTGTCCCTTTTTATATAAATAAACGATTTTAATATTTATTTATTATTTATTTATTTATTTATAGTACATGGAGGATTTACAGATAGTAAAAACAAACACAAAAAAAGGGGGCTATAGCCACCAGGAAGCCAATTACAAATCCTCACGTATAGAATTTTTTAATTATAATTTATACACTCCTGCTGAAAGCCTTTTCCCTTATATAGTGGTACGATTACAGCCTTAAACCAATCAGCCGATACACGGCAATATCTCCAATACATATTAAAGATCCAGCACCACAGGCTAGCCATCACCCTGTCACCGCCCTTCAGCATTTCAACAGATAGTCTGTCGTACTCTGCAACGATCCCGACTTTCATCCCTTTCGGCGCTCTTTCATTCTCATCTATTTCTATTTCATTCTCTTCATCTACATCAGAGCTTGGGCCTTCAAAAACTCTTCATTTTTTACCATCTCAAACTTTTTCATTTTTTACCATCTTTTTCATTTTCGTTTTCACTTTGGCGTATTTCTTCTTCACTCGTTCTAAATCACCGGTCACATTCGTTGCCTGATTCATCCTATTTTGGGCTTTACATGCTTACACATTAAGCCAGGCCTCTTTCTTCCTCCTCCCAATCTCTTTATCTTCAACATCTACCCAAGAATCATTCGTTCTACTACCACATTTCCTTTGCGCCAGACCACATAATTTTGTGGCTACTTGCACCATACTATTTCTTGCTATATTAGTTCTTCTAGACTGTAATCATTCGTATCATAAATATTTTATCCGTCTTCACTTTTACTTCCCTCTTATATTCTTCTTTTTACTTTTAATTCTTGCCATCTTTCTACTTTTATTCTGTCTAGAGCAGTACCAGGAACTCGCTCGGTGACGCCAAATTATTCATGGTAGCATTTATTGGCTCACGAGTCACGCTTGACAAGAAGGCCATCCCACCACTTCCCTCAAATTCCCGAGGTTTGTTTCTTTCCGTCAAATCTCAAAAAGATGTCTTCACCTCGTTGTGTACGCGGTCTGCCGTGACTCCATCTAGCTATGTAAAGCAGAAAAGTATATAGATCATCGATAAGATTAGATTTTCGCCCTACAATGAATAAATATTTAACTAAACATGACTAATCCTACGCACCTCGCACCGATTATACCATTGTTCAGCCGCTGCCCTTATGCGGTTTACTGTCATTATGATAATCTTTCCATTTGATATTTTATGTTCCAATATGGTTTTGATAAACTACACCCACAATATTTACTTACATTTTACCGTTTTATTGTCCATAAAGGAAGGATTGAGCAGAAAATTTTACCGGTTCGTATGAATGCTTATCATGATGTTTTTTTTGCAGGATCTGCTTCGGTACGGCGAGTGCGGGTCGATGACGACGGGTCTACAATCAGCGCTGGACTGTATGCTAGTTGTTCTCAAATGCGTCAACGACTCTATGCATCAGATCGCCATCACTGGCGTCCCTGTAAGTAACGAATTGAAGAATTAGACTGAGAAGCATTGTATTTAATATGCCTCATTAAGAAAAAACTATACCTACCCTTGTAGTTGACTATGCTAATGCATAATACATTCTTCCAACAAATAATCTTCATCCAAATTTGTTCAGCGTTTATGGTGTTTTTGAGTAGGGAATGAAATTAGTTAATATTGGTCCACTTAAACTAATAAGTAAAGCAGATGAGACCGGATAATGTGCTGCTAATAGCCAATAATATTTCTTACTGACCAAGGACGGATCGAATTATAAAATTAAGCAGTTCCGTGCCAATGGCAATTTTAAAATCTGTTTTAACTATCTCTATTACATTATTAAAGAATTTCGAGAAACTGAGGTGGAGCGTGAAATTATGCAAAAAAATACTAAAGATACCATCATTTCGCCTTTACCATTATCTTTTTGCACGCCTTATCATGTTGTGGTAGAAGATAATAACCAAATACTTATAAATAATAGGAATTAACATGTTTCTAATAAATAATCTGTAGTTCATAACTGATACCCTCATATTTTAAGGCTCAAATTAGCGTGCAAAGTAATAACGAAATCAAGGTACTGTTAGTCAAGCGTGTCATTATAGACCAGAAGATTAGCTCATTAACGTATGCACGATTGCACTTCGGCATGCGATACAGTTATAAACTAAATTACCTGCTGATTTTCCTGCCACTCTCATAAGATTGATGGGTTTATTGTATGAATATTCCTAGTAAGCTAGCATCTTTTTTATTTCAATTGAGTTATAATAAGTTCACGACGCTGCTTACCGTATCTGATGGATACGGTAATTCATCGTTCACCCAGTCGTTTTCAAACTAGATTGGAGTCTAAGGAGAATTTACAACCACCACATCAGTTTCAGTTAACTAACGTAGCAGATTATTTTATACGCATTCTGTTCCATTTTAAGATCAATCTGGTTGATAGTGCATAGGTCCTATGCGTACATTGTACTAAGCCCTTCCTGAATTTACTCATCAATATGATTCAACTCAAAATAGTCAGAGATATTCCTAACAAAGCAGATATCAACAAAAGGCTTAATGAATACCATCATAATATCCTTATTCCCAGCTGGACCTAAGTCAGCAAGGCGAGTTGCTGATGCAGGGCTCGTTCCTGGTGGTATCGGAGAACAAGCGTGACATACGGCTCAGGATACGTCCGCGGCGGCGACACATCTTCCTCTACGAGAAGGCTATGCTGTTTTGCAAGCCTGGCACCAAGAACAGTCATAATAAGGCCACCTATCACTTCAAACATGACTTACAGGTAAGAAAGATAGTAGATTAATTCGCATAGGTTTAGTATTCATTCGTGTTACTAAAGTACTACCAAGTAAAAAAAGTTTTTTTTTTGCATGTTGGTTGAATTTAATCTTAAGCATTAGTTGTTTAGTTGGCTCGCATGCGTCATCTGTTTGTGAAACTTGTTGAATTTGAAATGGCTGCGGATTTTTTTGGATATTTCTTATTCACGGCAGTGTTTGAAAACTCAGAAATATCTGTCAACCTAGGAAGACTTTAGAATATGAGATGATAAGATGAAATTCGTTTACGATATTGTGATATTTGCAGAGAGACCAGACATACTACAAACCAGTGCTGGGCTCAAACACTAAAATGTTCAAACGATTGATTGGTCAATCTAAAATTAGTTTTAACGAAATCATCGACGGTTGAAAATTTAGTTTAAGACTAAAGTAATGACCAATGCAATAAAGGACATAGAAATAGAGATAGAAACAGGACAGGAGGTTATCGAATATGTTAATAAATAATATACAGGGTGTTTGGTGCATCGTGTGCTATAGTGAAATGGTCAACTGATGGGATCATCTGCTAGCCTTTCGGACCCTTTAACACCCCTCATGCCCTGTGGTTTTTTTATCGACTTTTTATTGTTTTACTAAAAAAAGACCCAAATTTTACAATCAAATACAAATTAATAAAAATGTATAAGGAAAATGTAGACTCTGAATTTTAATTTTATTTCGATGAGTATTGTTTAAGAGTACTTTTAAATACAAAATTAGTGACTTATGTCACCTAGGTTTTTTTTTATTCACTCGCAAAGGTAAAACTTAAATTAAAGCTGTACAAGTTAAAACTAGGTGACTAATGTCACTAATTTTGTATTTAAAAGTACTCTTAAACAGTACACATCGAAACAAAATTAAAATTCAGAGGCTACGCCTTATATATTTTTTTTTTAAATTTTTATTTGAATGTAAAATTTTGGGTCTTTTTTTAGTTAAACATTAAAAAGTCGATGAAAAAAATCCACAGAGCATGAGGGGGGTTAAGGGGTCTGAAAGGCTAGCAGATGACCCCTTCAGTCGACCATTTCAATTTGGCACACGATGCACCAAACACCCTGTATATTTGGGACATCTAATATCAATAAAAGACTAATACTCAAACGATATTGATAGAAGAATAAGCAACACTTGGAAGCATTTCTGGTCGCTAGAAGAAATAGTTAAAAGCGAAACAATACCAATGTTGGTGAAAAACAAACTCTTTATCACGTGCGTTCTCACATGTCTCACTTATACCATCACTAAGTGAAACTTGGCCTGTTAGGAGCAAAAACAAACAGGAACTTATACATGCTACGCGGCAGGTGGACGGCCTCACAAATAAGATACGATAACATTATGAGATTTACAAAAATGGACGAAAGGCGCAATGGAATGCTATCATTTTTTTTTTGTTTGTTTGGGAAATCATCAAATGACTTCTCCCTCTCTGGGTGGAGCGGGAGGGCGTGTCAGACTTTTACTGACTAAAACCCACCCGTGTTCCTTCAGTTGCCTGTGCCAGGGCCACGGCATCTTTTTCGAACACCCTGAGAAATCGGCCCTATCGGACCCCGTCATTATGTGCTGACATATCTTTGAGGCGCCCGTGGAACACGACGCCACGTCTGGGAGCCAAACGTCGGAAATGCCCCACGAAGTTCCACGGGCTGTCGAGGACGAGTCCCAAGTACATCATCGTCGAACCGACGCCCATGTGAACCCTCCCTCCGTTATCTGGGAATCCGACTGTGGCGCGTTCCGAGGACCATGAACACATTGCCTCGGACTTCTGCAGGGCCACTTCGAGTCCCAATAGCCGGATCCTCTCGACGATTATCGCAACCCCGCTTGTCGCTTGTTCGGCCACCGCCTGGTGCAAACTCCCCTGTGACAGGACCAGCGTGTCGTTAGCGTAGCAAATCACGCTGACGCTACTACGAAGGTCGGCGTGCAGCACACCGTCGTAACCGATATCCCACAGAAGCGGCCCCGGGACCGATCCTTGTGGGACACCGCACGACATCTCTCGCCAGTTCCACTCTCCCTGGTGACCGGGGTAGATGACGGCCCTGTCCGTCAAATAGGCCTCGACCACGCGAAGAGGTAGGTCGGCATCCAGTGAACCGAAATGCCTACCTGATGCAATTCCAGGGCAGGGTATTGAAGGCATTTACGATATCTAAAGACACCACCAAGACGACCCCACCCCGGGCCACAGCATCCCCTGTCGTGGGGCCTCGCACGCGCATGATGTCGTCCACCGTAGAGCGCCCTCTGCGTAAACCAAACTGGGTCTCCGCCAAATCCGGCCCCACCCGCACCAGCCGCCCGACGAGGCGGTTTGCAATGACTCTTCAAAGAACTTGCCCACCTCATCGAGAGGCAATGGAATGGTATCCTAGTAATGGAAAAACACAAAAAGAAGTCAAATCAAGAAATGGGAAGATGGGCCAAAACCATGGGTAAGATTAGCTCGTGACAGTGATGAGCGAAAGAAACTACGAGAGGCCTCTGTCGAAGGTAAACCTGACCAACAAACTGCTTGCTGAAGAAAACGCATTTACTTACCTTACCGAATAACGTTTTTTTTTACATTATTTAACTAGATTTAAAGTTACATTATTTATGTTAGAACTGAATTGGTCAGCACATAAAGGCTTTTTATTATTATTATTAACATACATCAGTTGAGTAGCTGTTTCGTATCTAGAGACCTAAAGAAGTCAGAAGTTGATTTTGGGAAATGACTACTTAGTGCCGATTTCACCAATGCTTGATTTCATCAATGAAAAGCTGTCTGTTTCAATACTCCATAACAATTTTGAGGGCTCAGGTTTTTAGCGCAGCTTGCAGTAAGATATGTATATTTTTTGAAAAATTGTAGTAACGTAACGAAAAGGCGTTATGCCCCTCCATGCGACTATTTATTATATATAATAGTAAGAGACAGAGATAGTTTTTATGTTTTTCGAGGGTGCTAAAACCCATATTAAGGTCAAAATGACAATCCAATATGGCGGCTGTCTCTTTGTTTTTTTCATGATGGGTGTTGTTGTAATGGTTTTCTAGGGAGCTGAATCCAATCATGAGGTCAAAATGAAAATCCAAGATGGCGGCTGCGAACATTAAAAAAAAAACATATATGGCGGGCACTTTATGAAAGCTTATTCTAAAACTTATACTTGATGGCTCTGTATTAAAACGAGTATTAAATTTACAATTTATCTCTCTCTCTCTCTGTGTGTGTGTCTGTCTCTTTCTATTAAAAAACGAGTGTGTGTGCGTGCGAGTATCGCGTATGGAACTTCGCCTTAGAGGATGTAGAGGATACATACATACATATTTAGCCTATAATGTTCCAATTGCTGGGACACAGGCCTCTTCTCTGTGATAGGGAGTGGGTCGTTATCCACCACGTGGGCCCAGTGCGGGTTGGTAGATGTCACATATCTTTGAATTTTTGGTTCGGGTTAGGACTTGCCGGTTTCCTCACGATGTTTTCCTTCACCGTTTTGAGAGCAGTGGTGATGAAATAATTTACACGAAGTAAAGCGCCTGACTGGGTTCGAAAATACGAAAAACAAATCGTAAGTTGCGGCAGTTACCACTGGTCCACCACCACTGCTCTTCACGTAGAGGATACATTGTCTCATTAGAAAATCCATCAAAAACTCAGCAAGACCCTTCATTTCCCACACAGATGTCCCAAATCGGTCTGACGGAGTCGGTGAAGGGTGACGTGCGCAAGTTCGAGGTATGGAGACAAGGCCGCTTGGAGGTGCACACGCTCACTGCGGCCAGCGCGGACGTGAAGCGCGCCTGGGTGGAGCGCGTCAAGCGAGTGCTGCTGGAGCAGCTCAACGAGCTCAAGGGCGAGCGCGTCAGGCAGTACAGCGCGCAGCACAGGTATGTGTGCACACGCTCACTGTGGCTATGAAGCGTGGACGTGAAGCGCGCCTGGGTGGAGTGCGTCAAGTTGTTAAAATCGTGAGAAGCAGGGGCGGGTCGCTAGTTAGCTTATCATTTAAGCTAAAATATTATAAGTTGGTTACTATTGATGATGAATGATAATGATGTCTGGCCACGTACGTTTGCCCTGCAAATCTATGAAGATCGTCACACCATCCACGCCGCTATTGACCATGATGGCAATATTCTCCTGCAGACGTAACTTTATCGGAGTATATAAATCTGTGGTTTATCCAACATTTTATCTTAGTAACAGAACTGCACCATGTCGGCTACTTGTTTTCAACACAGACCCAAAACTTACAAAGTTCATCCTTCCCACAGAACACTAATCCAAGCCAGCTCGTGGGACCTCGGGCCGCCCGCGGCGCTGCCGCAGAAGCCGGCGGCGGCGCCCGCGGCCGCGCGCACGGCGTCCTGCGACACGCACGACGAGCCCTGCTGGTCCACCGACCCCTCCGACGACGACGACGACGACACCGACCACCCGCCGGTATGTACGCCCCGCTAACATACGACTGTATGTACCTGGGTAGGGTGTGGACACGGACGGTTGATTGACTACGAATGTCCATAAACAATGAGCTAACATTAGGTCCGCCCACTGCGTTAGGCGGGACGTCCGCGACGTATAAATTCTTAAACGGACAGCCCGAGCCATGTAGGCGTGCTCGACCGCGGACCGTCGGTAGTGGACGACCGCCTTACGCAGCGGACGGCCTATAGCATTTTTCAGTAGTAAAAATTGTTAATACTGAAAAATTACTTAGTCAATCAATACTCCCAATTAAAAAAGTAAATAATGACTGAACTGTTATTGCATTTTAATGTTGATCTGATGAAATTTTAGCAGGAATTAATTGGTTTTGTTATGTGAAATGTGACTTGTTTGGGGAGTTTGTCGGTATACGGGATTTGTAAGAAAGAAAATTTACCTGTCAATAAATAATAACTTATGTTCACAGTAAATGTCAGTAATGTCTTCTCCGGTAACGAGTACTAACATTGGACTGTAGTGCTTACTGTCGGGGTAGCTTTACTAAAACGTGGGTCTCTTAAATTAATGCCAACTAATTTTGGGTTTGCAGTGTTGAGTGAAGTGAAACCCACTCTTTATGTAAGTGTAAAGTGTATTTTTAAAGGAATGCGGGCTGAATAGTCACGGGTAGCGCATGACAACGCTGGCAACCCCACGCACATGATGCTTCCCGATAACATTACTGTCTAATTAATTATGGATACAGGATTCAAATATTGGTCAAACGGTGGTAGAACATGCGCATAGTCAGAGAATTTGCAGTATCTGCTTACTTAGATCTAGTCGTGTAAATTATGTAAATACTACAAATTCTCGATACACGATTAAAAACATAACGTCCTGCCCTAGTCCAATAGGTTTCACGCCCTCACTGCATAAAAGTTACGTTAGCCATCATCGCTTTTAGTTCCTTTTAAATGATTTAGCGACACTAGCACTGAAAACTTATGAATTTAGTAATTGCACGGTCCATGTACCAACACTTACCGAGAGAGGTGTACCCACTGTAACCAGGCGACGTGTAACGAAGCCATGATCAAGTTGTATTGTTCTACAGGTGACGGAGGCCGTCGCAGTCGGTCTCAACGGAACCATCCACAGAATGGTTCAGTTCTTTTCAGTGGCCGGCTCCGCACAAGCCACATCCACGTTTTACGTGTCACAGTACTGAATAATATAAATGTTTCGAGCATACAGCCAGTAGAGGCTTTGTACATAATGAAAAGACTGAGTTTATATCCAAAGCTTAAACTATCTAACCAAAGAGAACGTGGATATTTCGGTTGTTTCGCTGAACTTTAACTATCGTGTAAGTCATGTTTTGTTTGTTATGTCACTCATTGTCAGTGTGCTTATTGGTTTTTAAGTTAAATTATGCGCTTGCTTCGATTACATCTTATACATACATCAGTGTCGATAAATATTATTATTTTTATCTTTGTATTACATGGAACATTTCGTGGAAACACCCTGTATATTATGTAATACTAAATACATACATATACATATATCTTCCTTATTTTATGTTACGTAAATATATTTAGGTGCATAATAATGTCGCTTGATTAAAATTACGCAATATTGGGTGCACTATCTAACACCAATGAATAATTTAGTGCAGACGTCCCGTATTTATATCAAAGCGGATCTTCGTATGTTATAGTTATTATTTAAAATTGATATCAGTATATGTAATGACCAAGGAGGTTATGAAGAGATAAGTAGCGTGATTGGACACAGCTGAGCACGGCATCACAGCTTGCATCATTCACTGACCACCGCTTTGAACGTGCAATCAATAGCTTTACTGTAATGTTGTTTACTTCAGTGTGACACGTTTTCTGATACTAGTTATATTATGTATTCATTTTATCTGAAAATTGATTTCTAACGTATTATGAGCTCACAAATCTATTCAGTTTAAATAAATCCGAAGATAACGTGCCCTACGTGTTCCAACCATTGACTCATATTAGGTACCTACATGATTGTTCATTGTAGGTATAACTGCAGTTATTTATAAAAAATCTATTTCTGAATAATTGTTTTATCTTGTTATTCATAGTGTAATTATGACAATTAATCTGCTTACCTACTTATAAATATTTTATTAGTCACATTTTACTGACACGATAATTAAATCTCCTATCATGGTGATCTACCACAACAATATTACTGCCTTCAATTTATATTTATAGGTAGGTACTTACAACTCCATAAGCTCATAATATGAGAATCAGTTTTTAGATTATTAGCACCCGAATCAACTGGACTTATGGACGTATTTCTATGAATATTTACAACTATATATTACTGGAGTGTTTAGTGCGACTGTACTTGGGAACTGTCAATATTTATATATTATTATGTAATATCTGCCTACGTTTGATGTCAACATAATGCTATACATATCTTCTAAAAGTATTTTATATGACTGTCATCTCTTTCGTTTATGGGTACAATAACTGTTTACCTAAATTACTTGATTAATATATTAATTATGAGTGTTATCTAATGTTCTACTAATCGCTTTATTAACATGCATGGTCTGGTCAAACACCAAACTACTAGTAGATGGAAATACAAAAAGGAAACTTTTTGTACTCAATAGGTACCTACTTACTTTACAGAATTTAAATGCATGTTTGTGTTCTGGGCCAGAGTCAAATTACTTTCAAATATCTAACTCCTTTATGGAAAGATGGCTGAAACGATCTCTAGCGTTCAACAATCAGAAATTCCAAAGTCGATAGTCTGAAGGATGTTGGCAATTTTTTTTAAGGTTCCGCATCAAAGCTATTATGAATTTTGTGATATTTGACTTTAATGTGGCTCTACGCTGTCTGTTTGACCAGTGGTGAAGGAATGCATGTTGATCGATGTACAGAATGAATGGTGTATATTTATTATTAACTACATTATGATTATAACAGTATAACAGTCATTATACCGCTAGAATCACGACAGTACGCAACACACTTTTTTCTGGACCTACATTGGAAAAAAAAGTCAAGTAACTAACTGGATTCCATGAAATCTTGAAGGATGTTTTTAATTCAACGATTGTTGCATCAAGACAGAAGCTTATTATATTAACTATCCTCGTTCCATAATTTAATATTCCCATGTTATGCCATTTTGAAGTCCTTGTCATGATTATAATTGGATACAGGAAAGAGGTTATAGCAAAAATAAAAACCTAGTTTTAACGAGAAGTGGTTCATAAAAAAATTGTTATAAAGTAAGAGTAGGTACGTTACCTTTTATTTACCGCAGTGGCATTTCTTTGCAGGATTTGTTCCTTATCAGTTACACTATCGCTGGGTTCCACCATTATACAGTACATTTGATCTTATTTTGATCATTGTGTATCATATAGTCCCCAGCGATAGTATTGCTCGTAAGGATCTAATTCTGCAAAGCCAGGTTATATGTCAAATCAAAGGCAATTTCATCATAACAATTATTATTCAAAAGACAGGCACAAAAAGAGCTTTTAAGGTCATTAGATGTCATGAGGCCACGGTCGGCTCGGCATTTTTTTTGGCCATTCTCCTTTACGCGCTCATGCCATTCACCTACATTGAACAGTTACATCATCGCGAACAAATTTCGCTGCTAAGAAGTTGCAACAACCATTGAAATTTAAAGGATCGTTAGCTACAGTAAAACATGACAGTAATACATAGCAAGCTAGAGAGTAAAGTTGTATGCACAAGTGTAGTAACAGGTGTGTCATGTGTCAGGCGGTGGGCTGCGCGCTGGTGGCGCTGTCGGACTACACGGCCGTGGGGCCCAGCGAGGTCGCGCTGCGGGAGGGGCAGCACGCCGAGCTGCTCAAGGTGGGCTGCGCCGGCTGGTGGTACGTGCGGCTCGCGGGTACGTACCCACGCGGCGGAAGGTGTGTCATGTGTCAGGCGGTGGGCTGCGCGCTGGTGGCGCTGTCGGACTACACGGCCGTGGGGCCCAGCGCGCGCTAAATGTGTTTTAAACTGTCTCTGTTATTTAAGAAAAACTAAAACATTTACCTAGTGCTAAATGGCATCTGATGATTTGTGGTGCAAACAGTTCTAAATCATTGCTTATACTTACACTTTTGTTTCCCCAGCGGGTCAGGGCGAGGGCTGGGCGCCGGCGGCGTACCTGGACCAGCGCAAGACGTCGCGCTCGTCGTCGCGCTCGCACGAGCACTGAGCCGCCGCGACGCCTCGACCACACCGCGGCACGGTCGCACTGTCACACGACGGTAGTAGACTACTCAGCATATTATTCCAAAATGACTTTGTTTGGCGGTCTACGAATCTACACAGTTTGGTAGAAATCAATCTAGTGCTCGTTTTTTCTTGTCATCCCAAGTCTACGGTCAGTCGCAATATGGGTATGTGTAGAAGACCTGACCGTCACTGAATCTGGTAAAGTTTTAGACCAAGTGCCTCAGATCTTCTTCGTAATCATATTCGGTTAAAATACTGATAAAGCTGTTGATATTAAAGTTGTTTTCCAGCACCAGTAGTCAACGCCCCGGAACCCCACTTGTTAATATTTTTCAATGTATGTAAATGTTGTTCTAAAAAGCTTTATTGTAAATTAGTTTTAGCCCAAACGTGTTGTCGTTACGATTATCCAAAGCTATATATAGTGGCGTAGGACGTTGTTAAGTAGCTGTGACTGGTATCGTATCATTACTGTATATAATCTACATTTATGTTTTAACTATAGTTATTTATTTGACGCTAGTTGAGCTTTCGGTGTTCATTCGTGTTTACGTCTCAATTCCCCATGACAGACCCTGTATACTACTGTTTTCCTTCGTAAGGTACGTCTATTCTATGATCGATCGTTTTCCTAACATTTGTTATTATCATATCTCAGTTATTATCATTATCTTAAAATACGTCATTTGGTGCAAATAATACGTTATTATAATAAAATTAAATATTTAAATGATTGAAAATTTAATACTACCTACTTGTGTAATGCTTCGAGGATTGCCCTTAAATGTTAATGTGTTTTGCTAGTCGGCGTGAAATATTTTTACGATCTCACGAGGTAGGTACTATCAATTCAGCATACCTACCATGAAATTTCATTTGCTTATTTTTTTATTTTATTAAATCACTTTATTTTACTTTTGTTTCGCCTCGGTAACATCTCGTTGTTGTAATATAAAGAAAGTCAAATCTACACATAAATTGTAGATACCTACTATTATAATAATTGTTCTTTTGTATAAAATAACGTTTATACTTATTGAAAATGATCACAATTACACTGAATCGGTCCATTTATTTTGTGTTTTATTTACTTCCTTTGAGCTTGCATACTATCATATCATAATTATGTATTAAATCATTGATACAATCTTTGATTGACTTTAGCGCCGTTTACATTACGAAACTAGTAGGTAGGGACCTCCCTATCGTAAACTAATGGTTGACAAAAGTAAACCTTGATAGGTTAAGTAAGGACACAGCTGTTAACATATTATTTTGATCAGTGAGAACAGAGAATGACCTCTGGGTTTTTGAACCCTACCTACATCCGGATTACAGAAACGATAATCAACACAAAAATTTGCTAAGAAAATGTCAAACGCATGTCATGCACTGTGAGTGGATGACTGATCACTGAATTATCAACAGCCAATCAGATCACTTGACATGAGTTTAATTATGCCACGCCGATGATAAAAAAACGTGCTTTCGCATTTTAAATAGTACAGTAGGTACCTACCTACAATTAACAAAATATATTTTCTCTACATTTTCGTATGTTATGGCTTTGCGTCAAAGTAGGTACAGTATAATTATTTTCTTAATGTCCCTCGGCAATCTGTCGTCGTGCCTTCGACTTTAGCAACTTCCCTCCAATTTTTTTAATAAATAGCATTAAGTAATAAGAGTATTAAGAACTCTTTGTACTTCCAAGTCGATTGAGATCGTCCGGTCTGCACCAAGTGCAAAGGGCAAGTGACATAAATCCGACGACTGACGAAACACGAAGTTTGCCGAGGGACATTAAGAAAATAGTCTTACTGTACATGCATTTCCTCCTATGAGCTATCGATAAATTGTCAAAGTATGTTTTTAAAGTATTGTAAACATAATAGTAGATAATAGCCGTGATAGGTCAATGCTTGTGTCTACAGTCGTATAGGTGTAAGACAAAAATATCTACATTAAAATACGCATTGTTATCCAGCTTATTGATTTAAGTACCTATCTATCTATCCATAACGTTTCAAATTATCTTTAAATCTCGATTCCATAAAGTGCAAATATTACGGCTGTGAAAATACCCAGTGATGAATTTTATAAATGTTTACCTACCTGTAATTCACTCCTAATTGTAATATAATTAGATGGTAGGAATTTTAACAATACCCTATATAGGCCATCGCACACCCTAACGACTCGACACCAGCTCTACACGTAAAATAATATTATCTATGGCTCTACTCAAAGCTCAAAGTAAATCACATGCACATGTGTAGGTATGTAGGTAGGTTAAACCGATGATAGTTAACGACTCTTTGTTTAATTACTTAACGTATTCGTTGACGACGCGTTGTTGACTCGGGAACAGTCGCCGAGTTGACGTTCTCGTTGACGTTGAGACAGTGTTGTAGATTGTACTTAGTAGTGTCTAGTTGATATGGTGTGCGATGGTCATAATACTGTGTTTTATAGAGCGATGTCCGAGGATATAATATATGACTACTATCGTATCATATTAGGTATACAGTACACATGTATGTAGGTAGTAAAACCGATGATAGTTAACGACGAGTTGTTGACAAAGAACGCTCGCCTAGTTGACGACTACAGTTTGCGCGTCGATGTATATGATACTATCGTATCATACGAGTATACATCGACGCGCAAACTGTAATTTAGCACAAGATTCTAGATCCCCATTTCAGAATCATGTACCTACTGAATCCATGCATGGTTACAGGTTGCGCGTCGATGATGCCACTCTGTATTTAATTAAAAAAAGGGTATTTCTCTTTTGAGGTACGTAGGTACCGTAAAACGGGGTGAATAGGGATGCAGGGGTGATCGAAACGAAACTTTAAAAGGGATTTTAACATTGAAATAACATAATTATGTTTGTTGCCAAAAATGTCTCTTATGTATTGAATGTATTATAATTAAAGATTAAGTGCCTCTGTTGGCAACAAACTATTTAATTTCAATATTAAAATCCTTTTTAAAGTTTCGTTTCGATTCAAAATCAAAAAATCAAAATATTTTATTTCACATAGACCTACATGGGCACTTATGAAACGTCAGATTCTAGGTGCACGGTTCCAATTGGTCGTTTCCCATGGAGAAGAGCCGGCAAGAAACTCCATGGTTACTCTTTTAAAAATATGTCTTTTACAATGTTTTCCAATTACAGTGATTAACAGGTATGGGAGGACAGTGTAGGCCTGTCAACAGGTACCATATGTTAAACAAATAGACAATTGTCTATAATTTATAATCCACAGGGCCTACGACGTTCTCACATTTACAAAATATAAAATAATCTAGTATAGTAAAATCAAAAAATAATTCAAAATTTTAGGTATATAATGACAAATATTGAAAGAATTATGTCAGAGATATGTAAAAGTCCATATCTAATAATAAAAAATAAAAATTAAACACCATTATTTGGGATTCACCCCTGCATCCCTATTCACCCCGTTTTACCCGGTATACCAAGTGACATCGCCCTACCGACCAACCTAGGCTGGTATAAGAAATAACTTAATACTTATGAACTGTATTTAAATCGAGTATTAGGTACTCCATGGCCGAACATTCGAATGCCACACTGCATTCAAGGCCCTGGTGCAGACCTATTAATAGAGCATCCTTGGGCTTCACAGCACCTAAACTTGTACATTAGGAACTTGTAGGCACTTAAAGGAACAGCCGAACTCAAAAGAGTGTAGAGCAGAGGATTTTCTTATGAGATTGAATGGTAAACTTATTTTAAATTGAAAATGAGCCAGAGCGACCACGCTTCACCGCGGAGAGTCATTTTAATGTATAAAACAATGTTTATTAAATCAGCACAATGTGTAACTGAATCGTTTTTTGTTATTTTGAATACAGGTAATCCCAGAAATAATTAAAACTACATACCTACCACCCGTTCGCTCTAAGTTTGCGGCTGACGATGCGCGATGTGACAAAAAATAAAATAAAAATGTCGTCAGAAAACTGAAGAACTTAAGGTGCCAAATAAGTAACAATCACACGCGCTTGCGATGACGTAGCTTACGCTACAATTTTCTCGTTATTTGCCGACGTCACATCGACTTATTTAATATTATTTATATACATCACAATTGCTTGCTGCACTTACAGTAAATACCAAAGCGCGCAGCAAGCTAACATTTACATTTAGCTAAAAGTCCCTTGACCCTTGTGTGACTTGTGACTTGCACCTTTACATAATTTATTAACAACACGAGGGACGAGGGGCAATTCCTATATTCTCGTATTAAATAGATGGTTCGCATTAAAATCTCAGTCTCAATCTGTCAAAAATCCAATCAATTTACATACATTTTTGAAATTGACTATCGCTGAGATGAGATTACGACTTGGGTTTACGAGAATTGGCATTCTGTTTTTACACCCATTGAAGTTTAATGCGTTAACAAATAAAATCTTTGACTTTGTCACATCGTCAGCGGCAAACTTAGCGCCAACGGGTAATAGGTTTACTTAAGGTAGGGTATTACAGACACACTTTCGCTGTGCAGTCAAATAAAAATATGTAAGTAAGTACTTCAAAAAAACATTCATAAACAAACAGTAAATTTAAGTATTTTATATTTTTAGTGCGTGATAAGTGTTTTTTTAAACTAGTTACATATTTTTCTTTTTAGTCTAGTATATTCTTCTAGTGTAGTTAATAAGACTAAAGTCAACGAAGATATGACTTGAGCGGTTTACTAGGTGCCACTGAAGAGTTCCACTATCACCCCTTGCCTCCCTCATCAGTCCCTTGTTCTCTAGCCCAATCTATTGGACTCGTCAAAACGAATCATATGACTCCAAACTCGAGGGGTTTACTAGTTAGTAGCCAGCATTGAAGAGTTCCACTATCCACCTCCTAGCTCTATCATCAGACCGTCAACAGCAAGTGCAATCTATTGGACTCATCAAAAAATCGTATGACCCAAAAAGTCGAAGAAACTATTAGAAGCCACTGAAGAGTTCTTCTATCCACCTCCTGGCTCCATCATCAGAACCTCGTTGCCCCAGCCCAATATATTAGACTCGTCAAAGCGAATCATTGGGGCCCAAACTCGAGGGGTTTACTAGTAGCCACTGAAGAGTTCCACAATCCACCTCTTGGTTCCATCATCAGATCATTTCCAAGCTACTAAATTATAGTTGTCCACACAAAATTTATTTCACAATGTAATGTAATAAATAAACATAGGCATACATTATAGGCATAAAAAAAACGTTACGAAAAAATTCATGTAGTTTGTTTAAATATTTTAATTAGCGTGTTCGGCAACACCCCACACGCTCATTAGAATATTTAATTTTGGACATATTTATACAGTGTTAAGGTTAGGTATTCAATGTCATAAAAAACCCTCTGCTCTGGCTCTGCACTCCTCTTGTGCTGTTGAGAGCGTAGGTATTGGATCGGGTGAATATACCTAGGTACTCATTGGTGAATACAAACAGATGCTCGAATCCGTTACACAAGTTCCCGACCAGTAACTGCCTTTATGGATTACTGTAGCGTATTAGGTATAGTAAGTATGTATAAGTATTATAGCTATTATTTAAGCTCACATAATTGGTACCATTATACTGTTCTACTGTTCAAGCACACCTATTAAAGTCAGTTTTATAATAACTTTTAATGATATAAAAAAATCTTACGTGCATTTATTTACGTGCCTTGTACTTGTGCACAAAAACAACTCCAAGGACTATAAACTATGTAAGTAGTTCAGAATTAGTCGCCCACAATTATTGTTTGTGCGTGAATCTTTGGAATTTTTGTGAATAATGTTCTGATATTTCATTTTAGCAGGTAAGGCAAAGTCTACATGCCTTCATAATAGCCTACATAAAAATTGAATGTATCAACAGCTAATAAATATAAATACTTAAACACAAGTCTTTTTTCCTTAAATGTAGGCAGTTACTATAAAACGCAATGACTACAAAAGATGGTTATAATGTGTCATTCTGAAGTTTCTGATATCCCCAGATCCATTATACTGGATATAAAGGCTGATATATCCTGATTATGTAAGAGTGTGCAACCTGTTATAAATGAATGTGTATTAGCCTTCTTTCGAGCTTAGCATGTTATTTTAAGTACTTTTCTGAACAACAAGTTAATGGAAAACAATAAAGTTCTAAAAACAAACCAGCTTTTCATTATGTTTATATGTAAGAATGCTGTTTTTAATAAGTACATTAATGTTATATTTGTACAATAACTATAACCAAAGTATTGTGTAGTAAGCAATAGTCACAGTGGGTTTTAGTATTTGTTAAAGTATTATCTTGCTATATTATAATCAAACAAGTAATTCCATGATTCCAGTCCACTGTATTTGTTTAAGAAAAATAGTCTCTAAAATAGATATAGATTCACAAAACCAAACAAATGACAGTTAACACACTGAAATATGGAAATAAGATTTGTACAAAACTTCTTTCCTTAAATACTAAGTTACTGGGCCGCCCTTTGCCTTGAAAAGATCCTAGTTTTGAAGATGTTATCGATCTTGCTAAACACTTGCTCAGAAGAGCTAGCAGCATCTATCCTCCAGTGGAGACCTTTCCTCATATAATAATCCACAAGGGGTACAGTCTGTGCATGATATGTTGCAAGTCGCTTTTTCAAAGCTTCTACATTGTCATCAGACCTTCTTATCAAGCGTTCCCCAGTGATATCATCTACCATGGACTTCTTAGGCGGATGGAACTCTTCATGGTAACTACGACCACTGGGAGGATGAATGAGCCTGCCTGTGATTCTGCGTACCAGCAAGCTATCCTGAATGTCAAACTCAATAACAGCATCCAGTGCAGTTTTACGTTTTTCCAACAAGATATCCAACTGCAATAAAAATAAGTGTTATTTTGAATAAGTGCCTTATTAGTAATTTATCACTAGCATTAAGTTCATGATAATATAACTCTTATCATGAAATTAAAAACTCATTGTGTTCCAGTGCAAGCATTTTACTATTTTACATTTAAGCTGAGACATTTTCTTTAATGACCACATTGTGTGAATTCTAAAGAGTGTTATTTGTAATTTTTCCTCAATATAACATTAAGTAATTAACTTTTAAAAGCAAAGGATTTGTTCAAGAGGCAGACTGAAAATTTAAACATCTACTTACATAACAACTATTGCTTTATTATGTAAATACACTATCAGGGAATGTCACTATAAATGTAGTAGTTGGTAAACAAAAGATAAGAATAAAGTAAAAAAACTTCACCTTTTGAGCTTGTGGCACAGTTCTAGGGAAGCCATCAAGGAGAAAACCATTCTTACATGAAGGTTGATCAAGATTCTTGTCAATCATGTTTACAACCATTTCATCAGACACCAGTTTTCCTTCATCCATGATCTTCTTGAGTGAACGACCCAACTCTGAGCCTGATGCTACTTCTTCCCGGAGCATGTCTCCAGTAGATAAGTGGCAAACACAGTATTTCTCCTTAAGGCGAGGAGCCTATAACAGAAACAACTCAGTTATGTAAATATAATTATTTGTAACAAGTACCTATCTGATTAAAACCTTTTCACTACTCTATTAACTGTAAACAAGTTCTTATCTATATTATAATCATCAATAAGAATCAAATAGTTAAGTTTTCGATTACATAACATTAAAATAATCAAAGATATAGTTTCGTTAATTAGTTACCTACATAATAAGTGACTAGATTTATGTAAAAAGTAATGGACTAAAGGTCAAAGATCACAGATTATATTACCTGAGTGCCTTTCCCAGATCCTGGCGGTCCAAGCAGTACAGCCCTGATGCCTATGGGGTCATTATCGGGCTTAGGTTGCAATACAGTAGCTGCTGGAGCCATGTCGCTGGTCAATCAAGCACTGGGAAAGTAAAGCTATAACCAACAAAAATCCAAATGTATAAATGAGACCCAATACATACGTTCGCCTATAGTATGAGCATCACGTGCACTGCTTATTATATCCAATTAAGTCTTTGATAAACCTACCAAATTAAAATTGATATTAATTTGGAGTGAAGCTGCCGACCCTCAGTCATGTGGTGACGTCGGTCGATAAATGTCAATTCAATAATGACATATATGACATTCACATGCAAATAAACAAAAGGAAAACAAAATATAACTTAGGTCACACAGAGAGCGTTAATTTCTTTCTAAGAACTGGAAAATTATCTATAAATTCAAACTGCAATGCTGAAAATAAATAGTAACGTATTTTTTTATTAATAAACAATATTGTTTCGATTTATTTTCTAAACAAAATTTTGACGCAAAAGCAAAAACAAAACGTTCCATGTTCCACAGTTTTATAGACTGTTGTTCTCGAAACTTTTTTATTTCTCATAATTCGTAACGTATTCTGTTTATTTTCTCTGTACAGTTTTAGAGAGTGAGAATTATTTCAGAAAAATGTTTATTTTGAGGTTTTTCGTAACCAGGGACATTCACAGACTACCTACAGATACAATGTACTTTTTTTGACAATGAATAATACTTGACATTTGTCAAATTTGATGGGGTGACGGACTGACGGTGACGGTTAATTCTTGTAACCTAAAATGCCATGGCAGTCTGTAAATAAATCTAACAAAAAATAAAGCTAAATAGACATAATTTCTCCAAAAGTAGCATTTGCAATCATGGCCGCAAATGGCATAAGGTGTGTATACTAAAATATATTCTTCTATTTCCATTCTGTTCTGTTTGGCATTTTAATATGGACATACATTTCACAGCTATTGGAAGCGATTATGGCGCTGGACCACATCTGAGAGCTTTTCCAATGAAGAATTAGTTTCCGTACTTGGGAATAAAGAGGTTGTGAAAGGCCTGCAAGAAGGTCTTGCTAGTTATAAGCCACACAAAGCTGAAAGTTTTTCACAACTGCAAACCAAACATGCAGATCAAACTAAACTGTTGAGTGTGGTGCAAACACTACAAAACTATATCGTAAGTAAAAAGCCTACATTTATTGATACATATTCAGTAATTATATGAAGCTCATTGTTCTGTACAGTTGTTTGTTAAAAATTCATTAATAATATTCTCTCTACTTGTAGGATGTGGATTGCTTTCAAATATGGGAAATTATGAAGAATTACCTGTGTGATATATCATATGGTACCCCTGCCAACGCCCTGAAAAATGTTGCATTTGTGGATACCAGGCCTGTGTTCCTACTGCCAAATGTGTGGACCTTCTACTATGCAGAGAGATTATTTGTGCTTAAACTGTTACAATACATAGTACAGTTTAGAGACGAACCTAATCATATGTATAATGAGCAATTCAAGAAGATAATAAAAGAAATAGGGATTCAAAACTTGAAAACTTCCCTTATATCTCAGTTTGATAAGTTACTGAACACAGTGCCTCCTTCAAGGAGAATGCAGAAAGATTTCTCGAATGAAAACATTAGACAGGAGTGGGCAGACTGTAATCTTAGGGAGCAGCTGGCCATCTTGCAGATTCTGCTGCATATAGCTGAAGAGGAGATATTCACTGAGTTTGAGTTCAACAAGTTGTTCACATTGTTCAGGAAGCATGGGTTTGGCAAGAGCCAAGGGTACAGTGAACTGCTGGAGGAGAGGCACAGAGAGCCATGCATGAGGATCATGTACATGGAAGTGTGCATTTTTATGGTTATTGCAGATGGTATGAAAATGTAGGTAGCATTTTATAGGTCTTACAATTTCATTAACTAACATGCATCTTTGAGAAATGTTTGACTACTTTTTGGGATCAATAAAAGTCTCTCACTTCAGTTTTACTATAAGAATACTTAATATTGATGAAAAACTAATACAGCTTCATTATGGTTTACCATATTTCAGCAACAACTTGGCCACATGGATAGACGGTACTAAAGAGTTGGTTGAGGGTGAGCTCACTAAACTGCATATGACTGCTGAACACAGTGCCATGCTTATCACTTGGATGATGCTCACTCTACAGGTATTTTAATTTTCCCTGGCTAAATATATGACATATCCATTATTCAATGTTGGTATGCTTTATTTTTACTTATTTTTACTATTGTAGCAAAGCTCCTTCAAAGTTTAAATAATTTTGTGGAACAAAAGCATTTCAATTTGCAGCACATTGTAAAACATGATGCACTGCTGTTTTCTTTCACTGCTAACATTATAGGTTGTGATAAATGATGATAAATGAGAAATTAATGGAACCAATAAGAAAAAGCATTGGATTCGCTTGTGCTTAAGGGGAAGCGCCGGGTAAATTCAAATTTTCTTACGTTTTTTTGCAATTTGCAGGTCAGTGACAGGTTGTGTGTTGAACAAAATATGATTTTCAACTGTAACAAGTATGTATTTACAGAATTATAATCATTAAAATCATCAATACAATCCTCTAAGTTCATAATTGAGATGGCTATTCCATATTTTGTTCAATGTACAATCTGACACTGACCCGCAAATTGTGAAAAACGAAAGAAAATTGTTATATCGCGGACTTCCCTGTTGGTTCCCTTTTAAGGACTAGGGAATCCGACACAAAGTTTTATTGGTTAGGAATTCACGCGACTGTTCGCGCCAGGTGCAACACCTCCGTACAGCACGACCGAACGCCCCGCATTCGTCCCGCATTCCGCGCGGGAGTCATGTTAGCTTGACCAGAGCTTTATTAAGTTTTTTAATTAATTAAAGATGTAATGATAATCTTTTTCAGAGTGATCACCATGTTAAATTATTTGAGAGTCAATATCAACACTTTGGTGCCACAGCACTGCGGATGCAAGTTTTTGAATTCCTACTACAAATGCTGAATAGTTCAGTTTTTTCTGTAAGTATGATCAAAAATATTTAGTATGCTTTGCCAATTGTCCTTTTATAATCTTTATGATAGTGCCTTATCCTTCTGCGACTACTTCCACTATCCTTTATTAAACTCCATTTTAATAAAAAAAAATTATAACCCCTTAACATTTTATCGTAAATTTTACATTTTTATTATATTTTTTTTATTTTTACAATTTTAAGAAGGCTTACAGACTAATTACACGTATAAGTAACGAAACAATAACAGCTGACAATTGCTTACAACAAGCTTCCACATTTATATTACATTTTTATAAAAAGAAGATCAAAGAAAAAAGTTACTTAAAATATGTAAGTATGCCGTGATAAGCCGCGAACATTCACCCAGCAAAGTAATCCTTACTCAAGATTTTCATGATTCTTAACGCACTTTTACAAAATAAGTCGATTTCTAAATAAGGTGGCAGGTTGTTAAATAATATTGCACTGCGTATACAAAAAGCGTTACGCCTATAATTTGTTTTTGCAAACGGTACTTGTAATAATGGTCGTAATCTTAGGTTATTTTGATTGGTTCGAAGATGAATTTTGCTAAGTAAATCGGAACAATCGATTGATCCATTTGCAATGTTGATAAGAAAGTAGATGTCATTAATATTATGCGTTAATTCTAATGGTAGAAAGTGATAACGCTTGCACCGGTGTACATAACCGTCTGGAACTGTTGTGCCCTGAAATCTAGGTATCTCATAAATTTCCTCTGATCTAATTCAATGCGAGATTTCTAAGTCTCATATTGGGGGTTCCATACTTGAGAAGCATACTCAAGGGTACTGCGCACGTAAGAACAGTAAATTACTTACCTTTACTGGTTTTAAAGAATGAAAGTTAGAACAAGTTCACATTATGAATCCCAAAGCTTTGGAGGTTTTCTTTATGATGGATTCTATATGTTCGTCAAAAATTAGTTTACTGTCATGCATCACGCCAAGATCTCATGCAGTTTATTTATGTAGTGACTATTTTATTTTATACGCAGAATCAATTAAACGTCTTTGCCGTGTTAACGGTACATGAAGACATTTAGCTTACATTACATTAGGCTGCTAAATATAACTAAAAACTCCACTTCTTAACACACAGGACAAATCAAAATGCTCGCTAATCGCGCGACAGCGAGTATTCCGACTTCTAAACGACCTCTGTGACAAGTTCGACGGAGACGGCACTCTCAGCCACCAGGTCGGCGTCATGCAGCTCTGTTCCCACCTCCTTTCATCTCCCGAGATCAACTGCCAGTTCTGGAAGCTGCACAAAAGAGATGAGAATTGTGGCGTGGTATCGCTGTGGAATACTGCGCTTGAATACTTCCCGTATAATTTTAGTGCTCTGTCTACCTTGGCTAGTGGACTAGCTGAGGGTGGGAAGTGCAGTGTGTTGAATGTGAGTATACATATACCCTTTTTCTTAATGCTGGATATAGTATTGTTATGTTTTACAATTTAGTTAAAAGCTACTCTTATCCTTCGAACTCCTGGTCTAGATAAGGACCACTAAACTAAAAATACTTAAAAGGTTCGACTTGGCGACACCGCTACACGATGCTCGATACTTTCTCGTCTTAAATTATTTTGCGCCCAGTGACTCACTCACATCCAAAGCTCAGTTTACATTTCATGAAGTATTTCCTACTGTTCCTAAGTACCCTAATCTATAAAATGTAATGTGTTGCTGTGTGTTGTAATCTTGAAAACGACTTGACCGATTTGGCTATTCTTTTGTTTTAAAATGTTCGTAATAGTCCGAATCAGGTTCTTAAGGAAAGACACATTTAAATAGTTGCCAGGAAAATCTTAAAATTCAGGAAAAACTGGACATCTATTTTTGCATGAATTACTGAAATTTTGACATAACCACGTCTGTTGGGACAGCTGGTCAAATAATAAATTTATTGTACGCAGCTACTATCTGAACTCAAGAACCTACCAGTCTACACAGAGATTTACAATCCAAACGCAGTTCCTGTAATGTCACTTCAAGCTGATGACGCCGTCATAGGCAGAGAGTATTACCCCCTCGGAGACCCATCATATCGCATCGAAGTTGGGTCCAAAGCCACTCTAATGGAACGAAAAGAGGGTACAATGATTCATTTCAGAACTCCATATTCCTTCTGGACAGTTTTCAACAGTGAGATTGAGAAAGCATTGGATCGGAAACAACATCATCAGAATAATATTAATACGACGTTGGAAAGGATCTACCAGGGTACGAAAGTGTTGAAGGGGGTGTTGTCAGCATTGGTGGAGGATCGTGAGATACCAAAGAGTTTGATGGGGCCGAGTGAGGGAGTGTTTGATGTACTGGTCAGGTTCATGAGGGCCGATACGCCGCCGTTAGCTCTGCTGGTTGAATGTCTCGCCGTTTGTACTGCCTTGGTGCCTGCTTTTCCTAAGGAGATTCATTTGAGGTATGTTTTTCTTGTTTAAAGTTCTTTAGATCATTCTTCACCCCTAAATCTATACTAGTATAATAAATTTGAAGAAATTGTTTGCTTTGTTTTTTTCCTTGTTTGAACGCGCTAATGTCTGGAAATACCAGTCAGATCTGTGTTTTTTTTTTAATGCATTTGATGGCTCCATTCTTGGGGAATGTATGTGCTATTTATCAAACAGGCAACAGAAAGTGAACGTTAACGGGGCGACGTCCTCGGGGTCCTTAGTTAAGATGGGAGTGCCTCAAGGTTCAATTCTCGGCCCTTTCTTATTTCTAGTTTATATAAATGACCTTCCTTACATGATGGCTAACTTATCAGATATAATTTTATTCGCTGATGATACTTCTCTTATTTTTAAAATAGATAGAAAAGATACGGATGTCTTACATGTGAATGATAGTCTGGCTATTCTTTCGAAATGGTTTGCAGCTAATAATCTTTTACTCAATGCGAACAAAACTAAATGTCTTAAGTTCTCATTACCAAATGTACCCCAAGTGGGTTTAAATTTAAAACTTGATGGCAAGAAAGTAGATGCTATTACGGAAACTGTATTTCTAGGAATTACTTTAGATTCTAAATTGCAATGGGCAGCTCACATTAGAGCTCTTTCAGGTAAATTAAGTTCAGCTGCGTATGCAGTAAGAAAAATAAGGCAGTTGACCGATATAGCCACAGCTAGGTTGGTATACTTTGCTTATTTCCACAGTATTATGTCTTATGGCGTTCTGCTGTGGGGATCAGCAGCTGACGTAGATTCAATTTTCATTTTACAAAAGAGGGCAATCCGCGCGATCTATGAAATGGGTCCTCGCGAGTCTCTTAGAAACAAATTCAAAGAAATTGATATACTCACTCTGCCTTCCCTTTATATCTTAGAAAGTATTTTGTATGTTCGCAAAAACTTAGAACTTTTTAAAATAAGAAGCGATTTCCATAATATAAATACACGTAGTAAAAATGAAATTGTTATACCCAAATTTAGATTAACTAAAACAAGCAAATCATTTCTGATAAACAGTATCCGCTTTTATAATAAGTTGCCAAAGTCGGTTACAGAACTTAGCGATGGAAAGTTCAAAGCCCACATTAAACGTGTCCTTATCAAAAAAGCGTACTATAAGATTAAAGACTACGTCGAAGACAAGAAAGTTTGGCAATAATTCCTTCTGCACATGTGGCTTCCCTGGTACCTCATAAACGGCATCACTATGTAAATTTCTAATAACTGCTCCCAAATAATGGTGTTTAATTTTTATTTTTTATTATTAGATATGGACTTTTACATATCTCTGACATATTTCTTTCATTATTTGACATTATATACCTACAATTTTTAATTAGTTTTTGATTTTACTTTATTAGATTATTTTATATTTTGTAAATGTGAGAACGTCGTAGGCCCTGTGGATTATAAATTTATAGACAATTGTCTATTTGTTTAACATATGGTACTTGTTGACAGGCCTACACTGTCCTCCCATACCTGTTAACACTGTAATTGGAACATTAAAAAAGACATATTTTTAAAAGAGTAACCATGGAGTTTCTTGCCGGCTCTTCTCCATGGGAAACGACCAATTGGAACCGTGCACCTAGAATCTGACGTTTCATAAGTGCCCATGTAGGTCTATGTGAAATAAAATATTTTGATTTTGATTTTTTGATTTTACGCTACGACCCTTAAGAGCTGTGCAAAACGAAAAAAGTCTGAAAGAACGCTAAGTGAAAACGAAGTTATGTCGTAGGCGGGCGATGCGATGCTATACGATATACTTTGTGTTAACTGGGAACTGCCTAGTGACACGTGCAGTGTGACACCGGGCATTACCGTGCATTAGCACGAAGTTATCCCCGACAAAGCGCACACGGAAAAACATAGTCCAGGAGTTGCCCGTAATATACCGATCAGCGGTCAGACCGCCTCCTCGGCCTCCCCCAGGCATGAAAACGAGGGCTGTTTTACCCTCTAGGGATATGCCAGCCCACATCATGCATGAACCACCCCCAGCACTGTGCAAAGCGCTCGCCCGGACGTCTGTAGACCCGGCCTCTCCTGTCACTGCCGTGCAGACACATTCTGCACTCATCAGTGGACAGGATAGGCCGCCATTGGTCAATGCTCCACAGACGGTGTTCCCGTGCAAATTGAAGTCGCGCTTGCCGGTGGCCTGGGGTCAATTTTGGGCCTGCGGCAGCCGTTTTGGGGTCAGGTTCGCTTCTTTCAAGCGTCTTCTGACTGTCCACTCACTGACAGACACCCCTCGCACTCGCCTCAGCTCCTGCTGGACAGCAACACCGGTAAGGTGGCGATTCCGCAGTGCAGTCGAGACGATAAAACGATCGTCGACTGAGGCCTTGTTGCAATAGAGCAACAGCTTGGGCAGCTTCAGTTTGCGTAGTATCCATAATTATGGATAAACAGTAAGCTTCACAAGCGCAGATGTTACCAGGTCAACATCAGATAAGCAACTATAAGGAAATTTCAGTTACAGGTGGTTTTACAGGCGCTCGCAACGTGCAACTCATGCGTACCGTGGATAGCATTTTTTCCTGTATTTTCATTGGAACCTCAATATTTAAAAAATATCGTACCAATTATCATGATTAAGGTTGTATTTTAAAGCTTAAATTATAAGCTTTAGAATGAAATACGCTTTTTAATATCAGTGTCGCCATATTTGAGAAAACCGGCCATGTATGCGCGCTTTGGGGTTGAGTCGATTAGGCTGCACGCGAGTGTAGTTTCAGACATACCTAAACCTGCCTGCTGAGTTAAAAAATAAATTTTGTCTCTTCCTTTCAGACTGATAAACACAGGCCTACTACCTCGCGTTATGAACCAAAAACTGTCTCACATAGAATACGCGAACGGTGCATCCTTCGACTCAGCGGCCGTTGGTTCCTATTTAGTAACAATAGAACAACTGAGTGGCACTTACAAATTCTTGGGAGCCTACATTGATCTGCTGTGCGCATTTCTTGAGGTGTGTTGAGCCTTGTACGAGTTAATTATAATTATTTCAGCCTATAAAGATGATGGCTGACCACAGACCATCTATTACACTGCTGACCATATGCCATCTATTGAACCTATTCTAATCTGTCATTCATTACACTATTGCCAAATAAATTGTTGCTCATATAAATAATTATTAAGAAGTGAACATTGGTGTTTATTTCAGCAAGCCTCAAATGACGACCGAATTACTACTGAGGTTATTCTTCCCGGCCTTATATTGATATTAAGGGAAGTATTCCCTAATGTTTACGGCTGGCGTTACAGCAACAACCGCGAACGTCGCGACATGATACAGCGTTGCGCACATTTCTTAACGCTGGTGTTGCAAGACCCGAAGAGTACTAAATCCTGCAACTTGTTGCTGAAACAAACTTGTGTTTATAGTTTGTTGCATACTGAGAATGCATTGGAACTTTTGAAGTTTATTTCTGTTGGTATGTACCATTCAGTATTATAATTATGTCTTTATTTAGCTGAACTTGCAAAAAATGTAGAGAAAAAAATAATTTCCTTTTTTGTTCATTTAGGAAACGACCAACTAGAAAGCGTTATAAGAAACGAAACAAACTGGATATCGGGCACTGGTTCTCAATACATATCAACTATACAGCGCTGTGTAGCGATCGTAATCTTCGCTTTACGCTTAAAGCCAATGGTCACGGTGGCCACTGAAGTGACGCCGTTGGAACATCTGATTTTCGCGCAGAATAAACAGAAAGACTCCTTGAAAGTCGTGCCTCGAGTGACCAGTTATATCAATCATGCGTTTAATAAGAGCTTGCCGGTGCTATGCTGTCGATTACTCAAGAGATTCGCTGATGTAAGTGAAGGTTACTTATTTGAGAGAAAATGCTAAACTTTTTGCTTTTGTTATTGGAATTCTCTAGGACTCAATGACCAACTCAATTATTATAACGTCGATGTGCGGTTAGTGTCTCGCCAAGTGTTAACAGATTTTATAGCAGATGGCGCTGTAACACGTTGCCCTGCATGTTGATTCTGTAAAAATCTCACCATGAAGACTTGCGTGGAGTGAGCTGTCAGTGTCATCCCGTCTTGGTGAATCCTTAGCATAGAGTGGCACTGACAGCTCACCTCACGCTCACTTCACGGTGAGATGGTTACATAATAGCACTACAGATTCCGTTTAGATGTCTAAGGAATTTAGACAAATTCGTCCAGTTTATCAGTGTAATGCGGGCTAATGACCAAGTGTAAATGCGCCTTAATAAATGATTTTCCAAACATGTTTAACATTTTACATAATCATTCTTTTTCAGCGCTTCCAAATGTCTCTATTCGCATCTCTAGACATGACCGCCTACCAAGTTCGCGTGATGTTTCTCGACCGCTTAAGAGACGAGTACGAAACAACAGAACTAAAAGTAGCCATTTTGGAATTCGTGGCTACTTGTGTAGGCACCCAGCCAGGGCTTACCGAAGCCTTCTTTATGATGAACCATGATCACAGAATGGATACTGAAGAGGAAGGTAAAGATAAGAAAACTACCATTGAAAAGAAACCAGAGACAGATGAAAGTTTTGAAGGCATTTTGGGTTTTATGGCTGACTACCTTGGGACCGTGAAGAGTGTTAGTATTATTCTTTACTTACCTTTATTTACACCCCTCTTATAACCCTTTTTACCTTATGTTCATCATCGTCATCTGCCTATTTTGGGGTCAGCGTCCAGTCTAACAGAATGCAGCTGAATACCGGTATTTTACATGGAGGAACTGCCTATCTGACCTTCAGAACCCAGTTACTGGGTAACACGATACCCCTTAGTAAGACTGGTCGTCAGACTTTGGGCTTCTGACTACCAGTAACAACTGTCAAAGATCTACAAATGACAGCCGGGACCAACGGCTTAACGTCCTTTCCGAAGCACGGGGGGCTCTCGTTAATTAACGAATTCATGGCCCGGCCCGACCCGACCCCCAGCCGACACGGCTGTAATTAAAAATTAGCCACAAGCCCCTATTTCAATACATTGTGTACCTATTTGATTTCAGGACCCCAAACTACTTCACAGCCCCTTGCTGTCATGCATAATGGCTCTGTTCCATGCGTTATGGAAGAACAATATGCAAATACTTGTAAGGAAATTACGTGAGAACCCCAAATTTTGGGAACACCTGACCAGTCCACTGTTCAGTGAAATACAACCAGGACTCAGAACATACTCGCAAATATTTAACGTTATTGGAATAGAGCTTTTCGTCTCAAGGGACAAACTTGAGCCTAATCTGAAAGAAATGTTAGATCAATTTTTCGATACGAACAAAAAGCATTTAGATCGATGGATCGACTACATATTTTCCTTCAACTGTAGATGTGAGAGTGACGATGTGGTCGAGAAAGTCCCTGTCTGGCTTGGTATCTTGACTTCATGGAAAGATTTCATCACAATATTCTGCAAGTGCTTACCTATTACTTTAAATATAGCACACAAGGCCAAAATGGTCGCGCCGTGTATGAGCGCGCTGCTAAACGAACTCGATGACTTAAAAGATGGTCGGCTAGTCGTTATATTAGCCGAGCTGTATGTGATAATGCTTGCAAATTGGAAAGATGACTGTTTCGATAACAGAAAGTCAAGTGCAAAACAAGTGGACAATCTGCTGACCAACACAGCTATTGTTTACGAATGTCTGCACCCGAGAGCGATTCGTGCAATCCTCTCAATTTGCACAGTCGCCATAAGCAGCCTGGACTATGAAATAAAGGCTAACAGTGTGACCGCACAGAGTATCATAAGATCTGTCACAAATATCAACAGTTTGGAACTTGAAAAGCTGTTAGATGATATCAAAGATGACCCGAAACCTCCCGAGCCGAAAGTAAATGGTCATCCAGTGAACGAAAACATTCCGCCCGTGGTACTATCTCTGGCGATGTTAGAACAATGTTTGGATTTATACGACGATATGTTCTCAGGGTTGTCACAATGGTTCCAGTCCAGTAGATTCATCAATAAGATCCTTTGTTGTCTACAAACATGTTTGCAGAACAGGCGTCACTACCACACATCTTTAGCTGCCTTGCGATGTTTAACGGCCTACTCTAGAGGGCCGTTTAATAAAGACTTGTTAATGAGTGATATAGATCAGTTTCTTTGGCTGCAGTTATTGCCTCCGAAGTTTGATGGAGGTTCTACCTGGAAACCTCAAGAATGGTGGCGAGTTTATGCTTATAGTTTGGACTTTATTTCTATGATGGTTATGAAGCATGGGCAGTTCTTCGCCAGTGATGCTATAACGTTCGTTGGAGTACATTTAGAGCACCTGATTGAAGCAGTGCTCTTGCCAAGGCAGGTGTTCAATATCGACGCTCTTAATTTATGCGCGTCTACGCTAAATCTGGTTGTGCAGTTAGTTAAATTTGAGGCGAGGTGGCGTATCCAGAATATTACTTCTTTGACCGGGATTATGGTAAGTTTTATATATGTTGTGTGTTATAGAGGGTAAGGAACATCGACGTGCAAACTGTTTCCATCAATTGAGTACATGATTCTAGACCTTGCCTTGAAATTTTGCGTCGGTTATTTAAAAAAAAAAACCTTTTTCATAAATTGGTAAAATTGGCGATCGATATCCCTTAAACCGTTTATATTCCTAGCAAAAAAATGACACGATAGTAATATTTGATCATGTTATTTGTGCAGCGCAGTATAAGCGCGTGTCTGTATCAATGCGTGACGCTGATGATGCGCTCGCGTCGCTCCACCGACCCCGCGATGCAGCCGCCTGATGACGCGCACAGTCCGGCTCCTAACGTGCTACACCGGTGAGAGAATACGAAAGAATGCTTATGTTCATGCATTTTTGATCAAATGAAATCAACCTTTCACTGACTATACAATGGATCTACACTTAAATCAGTAAACGCATTATTAATCTTTTTAACTTAACCTATATCGTAATAACGATTCCATTCTATAATATTGACAGTTCAAAATAGTTTCCTTCAATTATTATCATCATGTAAGAAAGAATGAAAACATAGAAGCAACAGTAATTATGTACCAAGAATTTTGTAATATAATGATTTAAAACAATGTCGTTGTAGTTTTTTGCCCGTTCTTCTCCATAGACGTCGTAGGCGTCGTTTTGGAATGGGCAACTAGCTTCAACTTTCTGACTACTGATTGACTCTTTGACTATTTAAAAGTGAACTGGACAGCCACTAAAACAATACAACATGATTGTACTAGGAATATACTTAAAATTAAACAAACCGTCGGAAAAAGCTTCGATACCAATGTTAACTTTATAAATAAACGCTTACTTTAATCCCGTCACCAGAACTCTGGAGATCCTACACATGGCCACACTCTGCCTGCTATCCTTCAGCCCGGAACTGCTATCTCTTCTGGCCGACCCTGGACTGGACCTGGAGCGCTGGCAACCCCTCGTCGAGCTGCACTTCGGAGCACCCAAGATATCCTACGAGCCCTTCCCGCAACTCACCTTCGGAACTTTGGTGTCGGCCATCTGTTTGTTGACCAGATCTTTAAATCATGTAAGTAGTCGTAACTTATTGTTAGGCAAAAGTTATGGTTGGATAGCGGAATAATTTATTTACTTATCGTATTTCGGTGAGAGATATTCACTAATGTCACAGTATGATAAAGTAAGCAGTATTACGTCTTCATACAAATCGGCCGAAACGACGCGCTACTGTACACCAGTATTCAACAGGCGCTTGCGCTGCAGTTACGTTAGGTATCCGGACTGCACGAGACGCTCCCGCACATTTATTTACGTGACATATGGCACAAGGATATCGACTGTATTGTTACTTGAATTTTTATGGATGTTTGTTTTCATCAACATAATCAAACCAGTTTTTTTTATTATTACCAATTCAGTCGGCAAGGTAAGACTATATAAAAATAACATTATCTGTGTTAAGTAGGTATTTGTATATTTATTGTAGTGTAGCGAGCATGACTTCCTTGACAGGTAGGTACTTAGTACTTGAGTATCTCTCTTTTTCCATGCAATCAATGCCCGATTGAAGGTACAACTATACCTATACTAGCTTCTCCTAGCGGCTTCGCCCGCGTGGATTTCAGTGCCACAGAAAGTCTTTATCGTGTGTCCCGCGATCAAAAACACGTTCCTGAAATAATCTAAACTGTTCATCCCACATTCATTCAAATGATTAGTTGTGCAATTTTGATGTACATAAAATTTTCCTAACGTAAAGCAAACTTATTTCGATAGGGATATACTTATTTACCCTAAACAAATTAACATACATATTTGTTTTATACAAGTCTGTCATGTTTTATCAACTTATGAATTAAGCTGAGCATTTAGATGTAATATTATGTCAACACCGGACTATTTATCTAACTTTTATATTTAGATAAAAGGGCATATAAAAAGTATCTATAGACAAAATAAAAAAAAACACTCAAGTCGATCCTGAGCCAATTTGGACCAATCCATCTTATAAGCATCAAGTTCATCCCACCATCTACGCCTGGCCTATAGAATGTATTTTATTTTTGAACCCGAATAAATGGATAGTCATTGTTATAAAAATACCTGGCCGAATGGCTTCGGCTGATGTGCCGAAATGCTTTAGCAAACTAACCTTACACCGCAAGCTAGCGGATTTATGAAAAAAAAATATACAGGATATATATACCTTCAACAAATAGCAAGGTTATCAAAAATAGTGCTCTACCATATTTTTTTTACAAATTAATTTGCCGGGTTTTTTAAGTACAGTTACAACCGAAGAGACAGTCAGTGGGCAACCCTAGTGCGTTTTTAACTACTGAGCGGCCGTACGTAATAGTCAGTGGGCAACCCTAGTGCGTGTTTAACTACTGAGCGGCCGTACGTAATAGTCAGTAGGCAACCCTAGTGCGTGTTTAACACACTGCCGAGAAGTAATACTGCTTACTTTATTTTACTGTGCCAATGTCTTATATGTTAAAGTTATGTAAAAATATATGAAATATCGAAACTCTTTTTACCAGCGCAATATTAGATTCGAAAATAAACTACATCTTCGGTATTAGCGCACCCCCAAAGCCAACGGAAAGTTATGAAGAAAAGTTTTATTTATTTTATTTGGCCTAACCTTCGGGAGCTACAGGCTTTATGTTATGTTATTAAATGTTTCATAACTCAGGCATACCACACCGAAGAAGGCAGCGGGTCCCGCTCCCCGCGCGCGCGTCGCCGCGCCTGCTCGTGCGGCAGTCCGGCGGGCGAGCGCCGCGTCAACCGCAGCGAGTCGCTCACCAGCATCTCGTCCGCCGCGTCGCTGCCCGCGCTCGACGAGCGACTCGTCGCCGGCGCACTCGACGCCAGCGCCACGTTACTCGCCTCGCAGGTATAGCACTATCAGGTTCTCTAGGCGCTTGGTCAAAATCGTAACTAACGCCGCCATCTTGTTTCTTGAACACATTTCAAGTGACATTCCAGAAAACACACGTTTTTGATGTCACTCATACCAACCTAGTTCGAAGTTCAAGCAACATAACCCCAAACTAAGTTTTTTTTTGTTGCTTCTTAGGCCTTACTCGCAGTCCGTGACCCCAGCGTGCCAGCCCGACACAAACAACTTATCCGCCGTGAGCTGAGCTCCGAACTGACCATGTTCCACGACTTCGTGCGCAAACGCATACTGTGCGCCGCACACGCGCGCCCGCACCTCGTGCGGAACAAACTCGGCGCCTGGCCGCTCATCGCCAACGAAGAGGAAACTAAACGCATAGATGAAGCCAGGAAAGAGGGAACCGCCTGCATTTGTGATACTGACGTGGACAGATCGCTGCCCCCGCCCCCGCCTCCTAAACGTGCGGCCCACGACTCGATGCGCGAATACATACTTCGAAAACATTACCTTGTCAAATGCGCTCAAACACCAACCAAAGGCCCGCCGTCGCCGGTTTCCCATTCGACTCCAACTTCCGATAAGAAAAAGGAAACTTCTCGAAGTTCAAAGCGTGTGTCCTGGGCAGAGACCACTAGGGACAGCGATGAAATTCTAGATAGTTCGTTACAGGAAATCGAAGAGCCTGCTTACTCTAATTTAACTGATGTACAAATTAATAATGACGAAGATTATTTTCACTTTATGTCGGTAGTTTTTCTTTACATTTGTCAAACTGAGTTATAATTTTTCATGATTAATGTTAAGTGATTGAAATAAATAAGTTTTCCTTTTTTCTGCTATACTGTATTTTTATTAAAAAACAAACAGTTATCATCGTCTGTTGGTCATCCATGTCTGTCGTCCTCCAAAAGAACGTCCAAAGAGGACCCGTAAAGTGCTATTCTGTAAAAAATCTCACTGTTAAAACGTAGGTGAAGTGAGCTGAACATAGCAGAATAGACCGGCTGGTAAGTTGCCAGTAGCTTACGTGCCGATTTCACCTATGTTACTGAACGCGTTCAGCACATCTAGAACGCGTTCAAGAGCTTTTAGTGTCAATATTCCATAGAAATTAATTAAACTTACAGCTCTTAAACGGAGTTTATGAACTGATCGCGTTCAATTTCATTGGTGAAAATAGACCATCTGGCTGGATATGACCATCAGCAGCGTCACCGGTGTGAGTGACCGAGTTTGCTACGAAACATGTAAAGAAATACATGTAACACGTCAAGCCATACTCTTTTGATAATATTTGTGGATACGTGTTTAACAATCATTCATTTTGGGCTAAATATTTTTAGTATAAAAAAAAGGTAATATAATTCGTAGACAGAATATTTTATTCTCTTCACTTCTCACACAAACTACAGATTAATTTATAATTTAGTTTTAAAAGTGATAACTGTGATGTTTATCACAGCATTTTTTACTGTTCAACTAAGGGTGGCTATTCTCCGCACAGCTAAAGTGTCGGAAAAAAAGGTAATTCATATTTTTATAACAGTTTTTCCAGTTATAAACAGGTAACATGCAACAGGTTTTTAGTTATTGAGTGGTTTCTTTACGATAAAAAGTATAATTAAATAACACATGTTTTAATAGGTACATAAATTTTAACAAAAACAAAAAAAAACGCGGTCCAAGCTCCAAATTATTATATTTTCTAGACCTTTGGTCGGTGGAATTATTCGTGGCTCTTGCCGCGCCAAACCCATGACGTGCGTACAACATCCTAATGTGCGTTGGCCTACGTTGCAGACAGCTACAATAATAGTGAGCAATTGCCTTCCGTCCACATTTACATGGCTCTACAGCGATGTAGTGAGTTTTGGCTTGAACGTGGTTATATTGTGGCAGGGTCAAAAAATGCCGTTTGCTGTTGTGTTAGGATTTCTCTTATGACCAGGCAGTAGCATGGATAAGCGCAATTTTCACCATGTCCATTGTTTCCTCCAATACGTTTTCCTGCCCCCCGTTTCTTACAGTCATCATCATAAATTTATTTCGCCAAAATAAGGCTCGGAGGTTGAATCTGAAGCCGCCATGGGATCTGGAAGCAAAAGACCTCGCGCACGTATGGGAGTGGCGCGAGGAAGCAAAACGCCGGGGTGTAACTCCGCTGCCGCGACAAATCACGGTACAGCGGACAGAGTTCCGGCGGGTTCTCATGGCGACATGGAGGGTGCGATTGTCGCAACTCAGTGCTGGGCACGCCACAATAGCGGCGATAAGTCCCCTCTTTGAGGAGGTGTTGCACCATTGTGTGGATCGCACGGAGGACACGTTGGAGGTCTGCTCAGCTTGGTCGGCGCACCGCCGTGTCCTCGCGGAGGCGATCTCTCGCACCCGGCCCTGGTACGGAGCGAGAGGGAATAGAAAGTCGTCGGCTCCTTCTGCGAAGCAGTAATGCTCGCGAAGGAGGAGGCGGAGCGCGTGAGGGAGAGAGCCCTGCGCCCTCACGCCCCTAGTCGCCGCAGGAGACTCCCTGGTCGTCGGGAGTCGGCCCGGAGAGGGTTTGCGGACGACGAGCAATGGGTAGCTCGCCGTCTAGTAAGGACCAGGCCCGGGTCGACGCGACGGCGCGTTGTGTTCCACGCGCGCCTCAAAGAGATTTAAACACATACTGACGGGGTCCGATTGGGCCGATGCCTCAGGGCCGCGGGCTGTTCGAAAGAGATACCGCCGCCCTGGCACAGGCAACCGAAGGAACACGGGTGGGCTTTAGTCAGTAAAAGTCTGACACACCCTCCAAAGCCATTTGATGATGATCATCGCAATAATAGTACCCAATTATTGCGATGATCAAACAGACAGATTATTCAGATATACTAAATTCATATAAACACATAGGCATAATATGCAGTTTATATAAGCCATATTTCTTCAATTCTGCCATTTCAGTATGTTCTATTGCCTGAACAACTTATTTCAATAAAATAATTCATTTCATCACTCATACGCCTTTCTCAAATAAGTACAAAAATAAATCGATGAAAACAATGTGTTATGAAAAACGGCTAATTTATGGTCTAGCTAGATTGGCAATAATATTCGAGGGGTAACACTGGAAGCCAATTTATTTGGTCACATGATTTGTTTGGGGCAGCTACAATTTGATACTTTAGCATTGATGACATTCATAAAAAAAATCGGGGTAGGTAACTACCCCGATTTTTTTTAATGAATGTGCAGAACCAAGGTAGGTGGGCCCCCGCTCTGGCAATCCACTGGATGCGAGAAGCAGAACTGGTTGAAGTGGCGACGCTTAGGTGAAGCCTACGTCCAGCAGTAGACGTCGTCCAGTTGAAATAATAATGATGATGAGACAACTCCGACCTCAACTGATCGGATGACCGGTCGTGCGGCTAAAATTATTGTTGGTACAGAACAGATAAAAGAGGTCTTTTATCTGTTCTGTGGTACCAACAATAATTTTAATTTGTTTTTATTTTATTCTGTTCTGCGGTTGGTAAGGCCAAGATTGCAGCTTGCAGCCGATCGTGCAACAAGTCGTGGTCGTGGTCGTGGGCTCGTAGAAGCGTAGCTGTAGGGCGCGAGATCCTTCATGGCTAGTATATGGTTCTGGACTCCTGTATAAAAAGTTAGCTTGGTATCAAAATATAATATATTTCACACATTGTAGTGTTTTTTTTTTGTTGGTAAGTAGTTTTGTGGTGTACAATAAAGTATGTATAAATAAATAAAGACATCGTTTTGAAACTTTTACTGATTTGAAACAGTTGCGTTTGTTTTACAGAACATTCAACTTTATTTCAGTTTTTCTTTGGTAGATTTTAGTAGATTTTGAAAATACTGTTTAGTTGAATTTATTTTTTATGCGAATGGCAACATTTTTAACATGGCCGCATGTTGAACGAAACGATTTTCTTTACTGTTTGCCAAAATAAACTCTATAGTCGTAATTAGTGAGCGGATTTATGTAGATTGCATAGCTGAGGAACTGATTTGCTCGTGAAATATTGTGAGGGTAAGAAATTCAGTGTGAATCGACGTTTTTGACGTAACAATTTTGCGGTGTTTATTTGGTGGCAGTTCGCGATATTTATAGTTTGTTTGTGTCACAACGGCAGTGGTTCGTGAAGATGATGCATCACCCGAACATGCATCATCAGCCGATGTCGGGGCACCCGCCGCAGCACATGGGTGGGCACCAGGGAATGCCCGCGCACCATCAGATGGCTCCACATCAAATGCACAGAGAGAACAGGCACGTAACACTAACTAGGTAGAGTAACGTTCGGCTTTTCATTATTTTATTTGTTTGTAATGCTTCGCGCCGAGATATCGCTGTACACACAATCATATCGCAGATCGTTTATTAGCAACAAACCATAGCTATACGCTTCCTAGTAACAGTATCAGACCGAAAGTCGTAAATCGTGCACCTATATAGGTCAAAATAGTTAAACATATTACTACCTAACTAAGATTGAATTATTGCGTTGATATCCTTTATTTGTTGCAGTTTCATACATTTCCAATAAGCCACAACAGGTCCTTATGTCAAATGTTGCACTTTTCTGTCAAAAGTTGTTTATAACCTATCTGTTCTGTTTACTGATAATTATTGTATCTGGAACACTAGTTAACAACGTAAGTACTTTTAAACAAATAAATTACAACAAGCTCACCTGTTGAATGACTTGCTCATTAGAGCCAAGGAATGGAAACAAACAATGTTTGTTGAATATTCAATTAGATTTTTCAGCCCAATGATAACTTTCACATTTCTTCTTTGTCTGGTTATTATTACCAACATTGTATGCTCTTCAAGACTAATCTACATAACAGATACAGAAAACTAACATGTAAAACTTAATATTTCATGAGTTAAGATGTAACTCATGTTTAACACAATTCCATGAGAAAACAATACTGCTACAATTCTAATAAATTGGTCACATAAAATAATAATAACACATCCATAAATTCCACAAAACTATACAGCCCCAACCAAACCAACATTCATTTTGCAGCCACATTTCTCTGTAGTTTTACCTAATTTCATTACTAAATAGTTTTGAAGGAATGAGTCAATGGTCATTGACCCTCTACTAAACCAATTACACAGTTATTCATACAGCCCATACAGGATAAAAAAATATGTTTTTAATGTTACTTAACTAAATTATTAACACATTATCATCATCGTAAGAGTCACTGCTTATCATGGGCTTTCCTGACAACCTCTTGGTGCTGAATGGTAGTATCAATGGGCACTCAGAAGCCAACAAACTCATGTTATGCTGATGCATCAAGTTCTCATAAATCTTTGGTTGCCTATGACAACATACTTTAATAAAAGTAGGTAATTGTTGGATGAACTTTTGCTTTGTGGCTTTGATTTCATAGCTCAACTCAATAATCAGCCTATAATGTTCCCACTTTTGTGACACAGGCTTCCTCTCTGTTAGAGGGAGTGATATATAGTGCTTGCAGTGCGGATTGGTGGATTCTCACAATGTTATCCTTCACCATTATGAGAACAGTGGTGCTGGAATTAAATACACAAAGTAAAGTGCCTGCCTGGGTTTGAACTCACAACCTACAACTCAGTAATTCTGGACCGATGCTACTGGGCCACCACTGCTTCCAATAAAATCAACTCAATGTACCATATTAATCCCCTGACTTTGGTCTGTTTTTATGAGATTTTTATAAGAGCAACCCACACTAGAACAGTGGCCAGCGATTTAACCAGGCCTATTGATGGGTGGGGGAGAAGAACCTTTACATGTTGCCAGGAACACTGCAAAATTCCATTTTGCTGTTGTCATGTTAATTTCGAAAATCGAAAATTACAAGACCATTATAATGCCCATTTTTTCTCTCAACTATGATATTTATATTATAAAAGTTTTAATAATTAAAGGTGGAACTAGCTACTCATCGACGACATTGACTGTCCAGCTGCATTCGTAGAGTGGCCACTAAAGTAACGGAAGACAAAATGAAAGGTTATTAGAAAGATTCCTATGGTGCGTGATGTCTTAATTCAAGAAAAGAATTACTTTTTGTAGAAAGTGTATTGTCTTCTCTTCATAGAGTAGACATAGAAATAGACAAGCTAAGCATGCTGGTCCAGATATTGATCTGGACCAGCATATATAGGGTGGTGCATGTCATCCAGATTACATACATATTAATCAACCATGGATTATGATTTGGGGATATTTTATTGTTTCACCTCAGTGTAAAAGCAGAGCAATCTTGCGCAGGGTCAAGAGGGTAAGTGGGTCAAGCTTATGACCCAACTGCCTTAATGCAACTTGATTGCCAACTACAATCAAGTTGCACCTTTAAGAACTTAGGCGCCAGTTTTAAATCTTCCAAAAAAAAACATGGCACAAATGCTTTTAATATTTTATTAAAATCGTCCAGCCTGTAGAATTTAAATCACACTCAAGAAAGTCTTTTAGTAAAGTATTGAAAGTCTCAAAAGGTTCATATTACATGACCCATACAGTAATAATAACTGAATATGAGTTGGTTACTCGAACTTTGACACTATTTAGTAAAATAACACTGTCTTTATCCGAGAAAAGAGTGGCGGCCGCATTGATATGCAAATACTGTGTAATTTGTTGATATCTCGAGGGTCTTTTGCGGCGCCCTTTGTCGCCTAAACTGGTTGCCAATGAAACTGACAAAGGAACATATGACGACGTCTCTATTGATCCGCGGGGACCCAGGTTTTGAATGCCAGCCGACCTTTCTTCGTTCAGACTAATATATCAAGTCCTTTGACCACTAGACAGTTGAAATAACAGTGTCGCGCTGACTGTGGAGCTGGACAGATTACTTTCACCGAGCTGAACCGGTGCTGCGATAGTACCTAGCGGATATTTTGCGAATATCGGTCTTTTAAGAATAATAAGTTGTGATGTACACAGCGCTGTGTGGTGCTTGTGATATTGCTTTGACTAATTATAAAGTGATGATAGTGCGCGATTCTGACTGCGTTTCGGTGTGAAGGGTGCCGCTGGGTCCGGGGCAGGCGGGCGGCGCCATGGGCGCGCACGGACAGGCGCTGGGCGGGATGGGCGCCATGGGCGTGCCGCCACCGCACCACACGCCGCAGCGACCACCTCACCCCATCAGGGCTATGCCTCATCATCCGCAAGCGCAGCACCACTCCGTACCACCGGTGAGAGACAACTTACTTTGCATTTTTTTTTTTAAGTTTAGCACTTTTGCGGCGAAACGACAATTTTTTCTCATATGAATGCAAATGTTGTTTTGTGTTTTGTCAAATGATGAGCACATCACACAATTCGTTAGAAGATTCCTTTATTTGATCTAAATACATCGGATTGGCTGGAAAATTTACCATGTAAAGGGGCGGCAAACTTGATCGAAAGCTGGCGGTGGACCACCGCCGGAACTAAAACGTTATTAACGAAGGCACAAAATAAGCTGCCTAAAAAATAATACTTGTCGAAACAGACTACTGTCTAACAAGATGAAAGCTTTCTATTCGCGTATGTTATGCGTCAACCTATGTTTCCCGAACTTATGGCCAGTTTCCAATACCTAAGTTTTGGTCTGCCACTGTATAACCTTTTCCAAGCTAAGGTAAATTGGACTCAATTGAATTGGTGACTTAAATCCGTAGCTTGGTAAGCACAAGACATGTCTTTTGGTTAGACTAGATAGATGATAATACCGCCAACTGTCAGTCATGATAGCCTTTGGATTCAATCTAAGGTCCTATCAATGTAACTCATCGAAAGACCAGCACCCTAATTGCGTAACACACTATCAAGTACAATCTGAATCATTTTGAAGGATATTGCTAATCCATTTCTTCACATGTTCGATAAGTTTGTCTGCTCAACAACGTAAATAACGCAATGAATGTTGTTAAACTATCAAAGTGAAAACGATTTCTACTGAGTGTGTTAAGCAATTACCCCACCGACCTAATAATAGTAATCGCAAATTTTTACTCCACTCTAGCGGTGGGTAATCTTTATTCCGGCAAGTGAATTGATTCACTTATTCCGACTCCGGGTCCGGTACCATTTCACCTTATTTATTCCTTTGGCACCATTTGGCACCGGCACTCACTCGCTCATTTTGGTTCCCCGGTTTCGCAGAACATTTTATTCATTTGCTTCACTGGATCATTTGGCACATTTTGAATAATTGAACAGTTGGTTATTTTATTGATATTATGATTTAAATTTCGTACAGCGTATTATTTTTATTTTACTTCATTCCCCGAGTTATTTTTTTAAAATAAATAACAGTTTTTTGTTAAAAACTGTTATTAATTAATTTATTAAAATCTCCCTTACAACTATCATTACAAGTGCATACTTAATGCGTTATTACGGTCTGTTCAAGTTTGCAGAAGAATACCAACATTCTCTAAAAATAAATAAAATACATGCCTACATAATTTTGTTAATAACCGTGGTCTGTCTTTTGAAGGACTCTACAATGACACAAAAATCACGTTTTATGCGTGCCAGTCAATCCATATTTAACTCTAAGTCAATTGAAATAAGAGCGCACCGTACTGTTATTGTGTCCCTACTAATGTCATAGTGCCAAGGTACTATAGCGATACGACGTGTTCCGAGTACTTCCCACAGTGACTTGAGCGAGTGAACGAGAGTGAACAGTGAACGCACGCTCCGGAATCATTTGGTACCGCGGTGCCGGTAAGGATAGTGAGGAATAAATAAGGTTTACGTATCCGCGTTCGGAACCGGCTCCTTTGGATCAGTACCTCCGGAGTTACACACCTCTACTCCACTCGCTAGTTATTAAACGTCCTATACTCCGTCAATGCCTGCCTCAGTTCATCTAAAATGAACGTGTTTGGCGAATAGGGATGATGCAATTTTGTTTTTTATTTTTATTAATTCAAACAATATTACACAAAGTGTAAAAGTTAAAAAAATGGCTAAGTTACAAACGTTTTAAAATAAGGGTTAGACAAAGACAGCGCTATCGTAGAAGTGCCGTCACGACTAAGTAACTTCATACTAGAGCCGTACATTGTCCGTACCGCGCGACAAGGACGGGGATAATCCCCTCCAAAAACTTTTAAAGCGTGTATTTTCTTTACATTTATATCGAATTAAGAGTTTTTTTCAATTATCTATTTTTTACTGTCTTTGAAATTACATAATTTTTACGAACATTTTTAGTCATCATCCCAATTCTGCCGAACCTTAAAATTGTGTCTTAATAAACACGGTGGCCCAAAATAAAGTTGCCACGAGGTTCTATGAATTATTTTATCAATTTTATACGTGAGTTAAATAAGGGTATAAGTTATAAAAATGCACTTTATTTCCCCTCCCCCTCTCTCCATTATTTTGAAGATAAATAGGGAATCCCTATTTGTCTTCAAAATAACCTTTAGCGCGGATACATAAAGGAGACACGCTTGGTAAAATTTTCAACAATTTTCCGCACTTCCTCCACAGATATTTTGTCTCACTCTTGTGTAATATTTTTCTTTAGCTCATCAATACTTCTATGACGCGTAGCACAGGACCTTGCTTCTAAGATAGACCATAAAATGTAATCCATCGATTCAGTTCATGCGATCATGCGCCATTCTTTGGAGCTGATGAAACCAGGAAAACTGTCTTTGCACCACTGTTGAACACTTAAGAGCCTGTGAGCTGGAGCAGAGTCTTGTTGAAATATCCATGGACGATTACCAAAGTGCTGTTGACTCCAAAGAAGAAGCACATTTTCTTGCTTGATGAGCTAAAGGCAACTCTTACACGGCAGTGCGATAAAATATCTGTAGAGGAAGTGCGGCAAATTGTAGATAATATTACCAAGCGTTTGTCTCTATGTACTTATCTGTGCTAAAGCAGGCTATTTTGATGACAATTAAGGATTCTTGTATAAAATTAAGTGTATTTTTGTAGTTTATAACCCTATTTGACTAACGTAATATTAATATTGATAAAATTATTATTACGTTATTTAGGGCCAGCCATACATCGTTTTTGGGATGTGGTGACGATGACGCCAGGTGGGATGACGATCTGCGAAAGGCAGATGCTGGATGCGTCGAGCTGAAGACAGGGCGCTATGGCGCTCATTAGGGGAGGCCTATGTCCAGCAGTGGACTACTATAGGCTGATGATGATGATGATGATGATGATACATCGTTTTTACTGTCCAACATGGATCTTAATGATTGTGGACGGCGGCTCTGCTTGTGAAGTAGAGACCGAACCAAAATGGGCCGAAAACGTCTCCATTGTGGTTTTTCGTTAGATTTTTGTTTGGTAAAAGTATGGATTTTCTCTAAGTAAAAGATATTTTCGACGAAAACGAAAATAGAGCATGTGATTTGAGTTTTAAAAAATACGATCTTGTTTTTTGTCATTAAAATACTTCTATAAAGCAAAAACTCTATTGTGACTAAAGATCCGCGTATATTTAATGTTAGTTATCTTTACCGCCACGTCCATTTACATCCATGTCGGACTGTGTGAGCCCTTCCATACGTTCTTGTGTAGTGTGTTGTAAGTAGTAATGTGTTGACGGTGGACAGCAACAAATGAAGGCGCTTCGCCGGCCATACGCGGTGGGCGGCGGCTACGGGCCGGGCACCGTGCTGCCGCCGCAGTACGCACAGCCGCCGCCGCTGCAGCCGGCTGCTGTGCCTATCGCACACGCAGGTACCAAACAATTTATGCTTTTACAAACTCTGTTAAGCGCTACAAACTTTTGGGGTTGGCATGATTCGGCACAGCCGGGTGTGGCAAAATCGGATATAATTATATTGGTATTTTCGGGAAATAGCCGCTCGGCTTAGCTTGAATTGTGCCGAGTCGACCCGAACATTCAGCGAGGATAGATGCTGAACGGAGTTTGCCGATCGGCACGAGTAAAATGAAAGCAAACAAACAAGAATATGTGTACCCAAGTAACAATTGCCTCGAGTCGGCTTTGTTCTGCCAAATCGATTGTGAATGTCAACCTGAAGAAGTGTCAGCACTTTGAGCTCGTATTACATGGGACTTAAAACATAACTGTCTAAATGCAGGTATACGTAGGTAGCACCTCTGCCCAACCCTTTTAGCTATACTTATATTATAAAGAGGAAAGATTTTATTGTTTGTTTGTATTGAATAGGCTCCGAAACTACTGGACCGATTTGAAAAATTGTTTTACCATTAGAAACCGAAATTAAGTCTGATGAACATAGGCAATTTTTTTTTTTCGTAATCCACGCGGACGAATTCGCGGGTGAAGTGCTAGTACCCCATAAAGGCATGATGTTATGTTGTTGGGCACACAAATATGTGTGATTTTGTTACTGGAACTATTTGTCGTTGTAGTTACTCTCACATTTACGACCATATCGCATTTGTAAAACTGCTGTAAATAATGCTCAATAACAACAATTTATCTACACATTACGTGAATTGAGATGTAACTATAGCGTTAGGTTTAGTGCCCACCTAGAAATGGAGATGTTCAAAAATAAACTAAGACACGATTATATTTTCATAATAATATTGAAGTTATAAAAATAAGAAAAGGTCAGATCTGGAAATTAAGATACTTCCTCTTAGAGTGAAAGAGCCAATATGCACGATAACATCATTGTGTCACAAGGGCTGAAAAGCAGCAACAGATTTTAAGCATGTCCTCCGTGACTCAATGGCGAACGGTCAAAAGAAAGGCTGAAGCTGTGCCGAGATAGTAACCCCCAATGGGTTGGGTTACTATCTCGGCACAGCTTCAGCCTTTCTTTTTTTTCCTCCCGCCTGGACAGGAGTTGCCTTGGCTCACCTGGAAATATTTAAGTGGGATCCGGATTCAGGTAGGCGGAAGCAAAGAAAACCTGCTCAAATGGCGATTCACAGATGACTCCGCTCTGTAAATGTGGTTCTGCCCCACAAACAATGGGGCACATGATATAGTCGTATCCTAAGGGCAAATGGCATTGACCTCGGAGCGATTCTATTTCTAAAATCACTATCTCTTCACTGTGATACTAAGCTATGACCTATGATCACGGGACATTTCGGTAGCATAAGTCAACCACATACATTTTTTGGCTTTTCTACTAGCGTCATCTGTAATCGAAAGTTACTTTTGTCTAGGTCCTCTGTTGTCTGCACACTACAGGAGTTGATGGACACTACCAAGGTGCCAAGCTCATAGCCAATTTTTGGGCTGATTGTATCGACACGGTAGGAAGAAGAAGCGTGTCGGTTTTGTTTGAAAGGAAGTTAAATTACGCTAATACCATTCTTTAACGCAGACAGAAGGTACTTGAATAGTTGTTGAGTTTAAGCTAATGAAATGTTTTGTATCCTTCTAGTAGTGTCAACATCATCAGCGCCAGGCGCGTGCCACGCGGCGGAGCCGTGCCCGGCGGAGGCCGCGGGCGCCGCCCCCGCGCCGCTGCCGCCCGACGACGGCGACGCGCTGGACGACAGCCCGCGCGGAGAGGCCAACAGTAAAGAGAAGACCCCCATGTGCCTGGTCAACGAACTGGCCAGGTACAATAAGGTAACGTTATAAAACTAACCCACGTTTTCTTAAATCAATATAAATGTACAAGCATATTTTGGTGAGTGAACAAAATCAGAACTAATGCCGCCATCTTGTTTTTCACAAATTAATGTTTTTCACCAAACACCATCAATTTCATACCAGCACCAAAAGATACTTGTACACACGGCTACATATCAAGCTATACATTTCCGTGTGAGAGAGACCTCTCATTGTAAATAAATCCTACTGCTTATGGTTACACTGGAAATGTATAGCTTGATATGTAGCTGTGTACGGTCCGTTCACAGTTATCCTCTTGAGTTTGCGTCACCTTCGAAATCACGGTGATCTTTATTGCCGTTGCAGTAAGGTTGCTGTTGGGTTGCTATCATACACAAGTCTGTCAAATTCACAATTATTTTTATTATTGTTACAATAAGGTAGCTATTGCGTTGCTGCTGTCAAGGGTAAAATAACTTCGAATGGACTGTAGCACTTAACGTGGGATAATAACATCCCTACCATGTAGGTACTCATTTGACATAGCGCAGGTAAATATTCGTAAAAAAAAATAAGAAGTGTCGTGCAAAGGTGTACTGCGATTTTACAACACGTGCGGTACAACTGTAACTGACGATCTTGACCTGCCCTACAAATTATTATGATACGGGCCCCTTACCCGGGCTTTATTAAGCCACATATCAATTAGAGAGACTGTTACTTTGAACTTTTGAACATGACCTTTTTCTTTCACCATACCTTTTCTATAGTACATACCTGCCAAGCAGTATATACATGGTCCAGTATGAAGGATACGGGTGCCGATGCCGGTGTGATTAAACGCACCTTAGATATCTTTGAGATAGCAAGGCACTTGCGATCCGTCTGATATTTAAGATACATAGCGGTGGACTACTTACTATTACTTCAGCGGCCTGTTTATTTGCCACCCAATAACATTAAAAAGCCTCTAATAGTTAATAAGCTCAAGCTATATTTTTGGTTCTAGAATTCTAATTCAAACTTCGTAGGATTTCTTATAATTTAGTCCCCTCCGCCGTAACGCGAATAAAATACACGACTAAACGTACGTACGTATAGCGCGCGAATAATTCGCGCGACTTATCCGCGTTCACTAAAACTACGATATCTCAGAAACTGCGCATCGCAGCTTGACAAACCCTACGTCTGTGAAATGTTTATTAACTAAGCTATCTGATTATATGGGGGTTTGTATAGTTTTACCTTGTTATTTATTGTTAATAGTAAGTTGAAAGTAGGCTGAGTGACTTTTTCCCACTTTTTTGTACTAAAGTCGTCATATTTATAAAATAAAAGCATTGTTTCCAGCAGTTATTGTTTAATTTACTTGTAGACACATCATATTCAACAAACAATAAAAAAAACAGACCTCTCCGAACACTTTATACAAAGGACTCGCATTACAAATAACAAGTCTCAAGTGGGCGACCCGAGCCGATTAGCAAAAAATAGGGTATGTTTACACATTCATAACGGGAAGTCATTGAGCCGAGCGACTTATGTGTTTACGTTATTGCTTATCTTCGTTCACATATATAACACAGACAAAGCGTTAGCTCTTAGAAATGTTTAGTTTACAATGAGTGAGTCACAATGCAAGCCCATAAAAAAGGCGTTAAAAAAGACCCTTTCATACTTTGAAACAAAGAGTAATTATTATTGCATTTATTTTAAATCTGACTATGCGTTCTACACTAGTAGGATATTTACTAATGAAAAAACAATACACAAAGGCATGTTGCCTAACGAAAACATTATCAAAACAAACAAATGAAAATCATAAAACACGCAATTTTTGCACAAAAAGTAATAAAAATCAAAGGACATAGTACAGGAAACAACCAGAACGTCAAATCTTAACAACAATGAAACACAAAATTAATATCATGCGATTTTCAAACAGGTGTGGGTTATTTCTTTTTAGTATGAACTTCTTATGTTTTTTTTTTACTTTTTACCTAAAAAAAAAAAAAAAACGCAAAACACGATAAAGTTAAAAGTTTAAAGTCTCCATGGGCGTAACGGTAGGAACAGGAGGAGCTATCTTCCACGTCCAGTGGCGTCTCCCAGAAGCTCCTCAGCGCCCTTGGAAGTCCCAGGTACGGCACCACATCGTCGTCATCACTCGAATCGGAGTCTGCTTCGCTTCCTGTGTAATAAATAATAAGTAGGTAAAACATCTGTTGGAACTTGTTTGCCCCTAGCCCCATCCCGACCTGAAAAAAAATCAGCAGCTACTTACCATAGGTGAGGTGCTGGAACATGTCCAGATCACGCAGACTCTGTCTAGGATGCTCGATGGGTGCCGTCACACATTCCTCAAACCTGGTTAAAAAGCAATTAAAAAGATTAAAAAAACATAAAATAAAAAAATCAAAATTAAATAAAAAATAATTATTTTTCTTCAAGTCGGTCAAAAATATGTTACTGATCAGTGTCGGTATTGTCGATACTGTGTACAATTTAGTAAAAAACATGGCGTCGGTCACGTGACATAAACACCGAATGCCTGACCGTAACCGGTCTGATTCAGTCCGCATCTTTTTTTTCAATGTTTACCTTTTTACATTTAAATAATTTCGCAAAACTACATTGTATTTCACTATTTAAATGGCTAATACATACGTAGTAACGTATCTAAATCATGTTTAGACAGACATTTTGCAGTCAATAGTGTATTTTCTACTCATAGCGAGTCGAAAAGTACAGCCATGACGCGCGAAATTCCTAACTGTTTTTGTTGAATTAACAAGTTCAATCCTAAATCTCTAAACATTACACAATGCTGCTATTAAAAACTGTTGATTACTTACCCGTTCATGCTGTTTAATCCTTGAAAGGTGTATTAATGGCTTGAGTCTAGTATCGTTTGGCAGGAGTTTTGGGGTAAAAAGGGTTGAAGATGGTAGGGATGGGTTCCCTTATTATAATGCTACCACTCTTATTACAAGGTAATGCGTATTTTTCGAGAAATTAATAATAAATGTTTCTAACCTCAAATTAGATTACAGCGTAACGAAACGTTAAAATCGGCGATTGACAACCAAATCTGTACTAGTGCATTGTCTGTGGTGTAAACTGTCGTGCAAAATTGATGAAACGGAACGTAAAAAAAAAAAAACGCTATTTGCGTCATGTGTCAGTGTCATTTGTTTACGTTCATTCCGTTCCTCCCAGAGTTGTGAGAAGTTAGTGCACCCCCACTTCATGGTTAAAATAGGTCGACATTGCTCCAAAACCGAATCGGGGCACCCCGACTCCACGTAGTCTTTTGGCTCCTACCCCTAGAGTGTTTATAAAAATCCGGAGGCGCGAAGGGAGGGCAACCCCCGCCCGCTGTAACAAAGCATAGGCACCCGTGCGAATCGTAGCGGCTGAGGCTGGTCGCCGGAGGCGACCAGTAAGCCGAAGCTGCGGAGGTTAGCATGGGTGCCTATCCTTTGTTACGCAAGGGCGAAGGGGTTGCACTTCCCGCAGCGCCGGAGACGTTAGAAAAGCGACATTTAAGTGTTTTGAGGTTAGGTTACAATAATTAGTTTTTCTCAAGAACGGTGCGTTACCTTTTCACGGGAGTGGTACCAGGGGGGACGGAGCACCCCCCTCCTTCCCCCTCACCACCTCCCCACCCCTTCCTCCTGCCAAACGATACTAAACTTTTACCGTATTAATAGCTTCATGGTTATTAATTTGGGTGTTGAAAATGCGAGTTTTGAAACGTAATGGACGCGTCACCGTGGCCGTCATATTTGAAACATTCCGTGTCAAAACTGTCACGAAATGTTTAGCTTGCGTTTTGTATGGCTAGCCTACTCTATTACGTGCACTCTGATACAAGTTAGAGCAGGATAGGTGGCCGGACAGAGACAATATAGCGGTATAATGCTGGGTACACTCACGCGGACTTCTCCTGACTTTTTACGAATGTTGCCCTTTTTTAACGCGGACTTCTCCTGACTTTTTACGTTCCAGGGGCTACAGGACTAAATTATAAGAAATCCTACGAAGAAGAGAAATCCTATGAAAATTCTCAGGTTGGTTTTTGCGATGAACCGCCATACAGGAAAATAGTTCTTTTTTTTCAACCTGTGTTGCCCCACAGCTGGGCAAAGGTCTCTCTTGACGCTTTCCGTTCTTCCATTAAAATTAATGTTAAATATTTTTGAGTGGCACTCCCGAAAGTTATCAAATATTTTTGTGCTCGATAAAACTTACATTGTTAAACTACACAGCAGAACCTAACCCATTGCGTTGTCAGACCACTTACGTGACCGGTTTTATCCAGATTCCGCATGAGACATGATAACTCATAAATTGTTACCAAAATTTTATCCTACATAAAATTATAATTATGCATAAACATATTAGTAATTCCAAGTGATTACTGCAGTTTTCCATTGAGGCATTCATTCTATACATCACAAGATCCTGCACGTTCGAAGTGTTGCTACTTGATTACAAATAAATATTATAAAAAGGAAAAACAGGACATCACTCAATTGATTTTTTATTACGACAAAGTACAATACCATCACAAGTATATATTAAAGAGTGCTTTTGTAACCAGTCTTTACATACTATAAGTAAATAACAGTGCAGTTATCAGTTTTAAAAATGTGTTCAACAAAGTCATGAGTGTTTTTGGATTTGGCGACAGTAGAAGAGCTTAAAAGAAACAGGATTACTGACCTGAGCCTGAAAGCTGTACACCGGAGTCAGTACTTAGAAACGGAGATAGTAAAGGAAGCAGAAGATAACTTGACAATCTTGTTGTACAGAAACCCTAACAGTGACGATGACCAAACTGTGTTTGATAAGACAAAGTATTATAATGTTATGGCTTTTATCAATACAAGAGAAAAACCTGTGTGCTTTATCTCCCATTATGGAGATGGTTTTGATTTTCCCATACTCAAGCTAAAGCTTCAGGAGTTGAAGGTCAGTTTACCTAATTATGTCATGTGTGCCGATAACTATATAGCTTTTCGTTATATAAAACAAAATAAAAACTTGCGAACTAATGTCAATCCTAGTACATCAAATTTTAGTGGATCAAGCAATCAGGATCTGTTGATCTGCAAGGAGCAACTGACTCTCAAGATCATGTAAACAGTGAAGGTTTAAAGAATCCTAATATGCAACGTCAAAATGAAACAAACCCGCCAAAAAAAACTACTCAAACTACTCTGCAACATGTTGTTAGAAGGGAACCCAGAAATAACATACCTTCAAACATGGGAAATACTGTAAGAAACTTATTCACACATAACATAACATCACGCCTTGTTTCCCCGAAGGGTTGGGCAGAGGTGTACCTATAGTACACCCACATTTCGCCAGTTATGTTTAAGTCCCATGTAATAGGGGGCGAGCCTATTGCCATCTACCGGGCACAAATCCAGACTTCGGGCTGCTACTGAGAAATTCCAGACAGAAAAACCCAATAACACGTTGCCCGACCTGGGAATCGAACCCAGGACCTCATGCTCAGCTGTAGCGATTGCGACCACTAGACCAACGAATCAATGATAATCGAGTTTCATATGAACTAAAGGACATAAGTAGTAAACAAATCTTTATATACACAGAACACCTGCTTGAAAATGACAACAAGATTTTGTTTGAAATATCACAAGTATTTGGCAGCCATTTTGTTAACTGGGTAGACCGAAATCAACAATCTTTTGCCACGGTTAAAGCTCAAGATGTCCTGATTACAAGAAAAGAAAGTAGGTGTTGCTCTAAGCGAAACATGCGGAACGATTACAGGCTGCCTGAAACTGACCCCGGTCAGCGCACAATATCCCACACAAACAAATTATAATTTGTATTGAAAAAAAAAAAAACATAGATGGCAGCTTATGTTACCATTATGAAATCTTTAAAAAGCGATATACGGCAAAATGTTGGCTGCATTATGATTGGTAAAAGTCTAAACTTCTCTGTTTAGTGCAGATTTATCTATTTCCACTCATAATGCAAGTATTTTAAAAAATTGTTTGTAATTGTGTGTAAAACACAACAAAAAATTTAAAAGGAGTAGCCAACTGTGAATCATTTTGTTTAGAGCTTTTTGCAATATATGGCGTTTTACTCAATTGGTCCTGCTTCATCACAGTTTCCAATATTGTTACTTATTTAAGTCAAACAACTTTGTTTATTATTATTTTTTACATAGAAATATAAAAGAAATCTAATAACATGTTTTTCTGAACATGGAACTATAAAACTTTATATAAAAAGTATTGCATGAAACGTTTTAAAAGTAGGTCGACTCCTAGATGGCGTTGTAAAACTACTGTCTCTGGCAATTAGTGAGTCGCTTATGCTGCTTTAGGGATATGAGGAACAGGTTGTAAAGTTCACTCATACTCTCAGAAAAGGGAGGATCGTCCGACCAGATGGATGTCGTATCTGGTGGGCAACTGCCCGATGATTGATGTCGGGAAGTTGTATATATGCTAACTGCGCGGTAAACTATGATTGCGCTATGCAGGATTAGTGTGATGCGTTGTTCGCATGTGGCGGTGTAGATGCCGCCACATTGCCATCTGTTGAAAAATTGGACGAATAAAAATTGCCAGCTCAATTGCCAGACTTAGGGAGGTTTCATTTCGTTATACGGGATTGGGTACAGATACCCAGGTAGTATTATATTATCTGTGGTTATAGTAATAATGCATGCTTGAAGTGGGTGGCAGGTAGCAGTGCAAAATAAGCTGCGTAAACTTCCAAACAGAATATAAATATGTAGTATATAAATAAAAGTTAGTGAGTCCAATGCCCCACCAACATTTTATTTATATACATATGTTACCACCTACTATATTTTCTGAACACATGTTTGTATTTCCTTAACACATTGGTACATTTCCGCAATTAGAAAGTGAACCTTAACTACATAAACAGTAAGTAACCAATTCGTCGTATAAATACAGTGTTAGGGTTTCTAGTTTGACAACAGCACCCTATAAACCGATTAGAAAAATCCTTTTGTTTGTTTGAAAAGGTATACTTATCGAGTGGTCCTATTTAAATTTGGTAAAGTTCTGATTAGTGGTTTTTGAGTTATCTTCATTATTACCTACATATTTTTTCCACTTAGTGTATTTTGATGATGTAATAATAACTTCCTGTCACTGTTATTTACTTAGCAAGTGAAGGTATACGAATTTGTGTGGGGTAGTTACCACAACTAAAAAGTGAAAACAAAAACATCCAACTTCAAAAAAAAAAAAAGTACTTGAATAACTTTAAAAGTCGGTGGCAAAAAGCAAAAATACAAAACCAAAAACAGCGACTTTTCACATTTTATTGTTTTTTTGGAAGCTGTTTTATTTTTTTCGTAATAAAGTTTTTGTGAAGATAAAAATACTTTATCAGACTACCAATTCCGTGTCATTATATCAAATGCAATATCGATAAGGGTAAAACTATTAATACGTCAAATTTGACAACAGTTATCACTTATCAGTATTAAAAATGACTCCGATAGAAACATACATATTTATGGATATGACGACTGAACGAAATGAATTGAAAAAAATAACCAGAATTACTGAAGTGAGCCTGTTAGCGGAACAACGGAGTCAATACCAAGAAACTGACGACAGCAAGGCAGCACCTGAGCAGCTCACATTCCGACTCTTCAGAAAACGTAACAGTGATGATGACCAACCTGCATTTGATATGACAACTTTTTACGATTTTATCAGTTTTATCAATGGTAGAGAAACACCTGTGTGCTTAATCTCCCATAATGAAAGTGATTCCGATTTTCCCATACTCGAGTTACAGGAGCAGTTTCAAGTGTTTAATGTCAGTTTACCCAATAATATCACGTGGGCTGATAGCCTTACCGCTTTTCGTTATATACTGGAAAATAAAAACTGGAAACCTTCCAATATAAATAGCAGTACATCAAATATTAATCGCTCAAGTGACCAGGAAGCCAATAATCTACAAGAAGAAACAAGCTCATACAAACTAAAGGAAATTTATGAACAAGTAGTCTCAAATCCTCAAATACATGCACTCTCACCTGAAAGTTACAACATGATGATGTTTAAAATATCACAAGTATTTGGCAGATTTTTTGTAACCTGGGTAGACCAAAATCAACGATCTGTAATACAGGTGAAAGATGTTATTATTAAAGATAATAAAAAAACCGGCCCAGAACGTGGCCGGCTCGCCAAACTTGGCATTCGTACCAAACTACAGCCTTCTTCTACTTCATTGTGCTAGCTCCTAAAGTAAACGTCTAAATGACTTGCTTAATAGCAAGGGTGTTACTATTCCTAATACCAGTACCTTTTAAACAAAGAGAAACAGAAAATACTGAAGTGAAATACCTACCACCAATCTACTACATATTAAATTCTCATCAGACACTGATAGTGTCATTATTTGAGCAAAGTACAAAATAAGGGCTAGGAGCCAACCAAGCCAAAAGTAAAATGACGACAATTAAGGGCAATTGACAACTGTAACCATTTTACTGGAAAACCTACAATACGTCGATGAATAAAACTACCCAGCAAACCATATCATATTTGGAGACTGCCGTTACAAATAAATAGAAATTAGTAACCAAAAGGAAAATATGCTTACTTCCCACGTTCTAAAATACGGCGTCTACAAAAAAAAATACGCAGAAAATATTTAAAGCAAAAGACGAAGGAGCTTGAATATGAACCAAGAAAATTAAGGCAAAGGAAGTGGCCAATAAAGTAGGCTTACAACGGAAATGAACTGGATAGGAGACTCGTTCAACGAACCCCAGAAAAGTGCTTAATAGTCACCTCGCGATAATCCGTTATGTTGCTTTTGTGTGAAAGTAGGACATACCAACTACCACATTTTCGCATTTAGGATAGGATTGTAAATATTATAAGAACTACATTGTAACTTGAAAACAATGTTAAAGGTAATAAAGAATATATTAATTATGCAGTTATGTTGCTGCGGAGTTTAATGCGCCTCTTCTTCCCAGCTAAAACACTAGGAAGTGTTAAAGGGTGTAATGGACTTGAGACTCGTACAACGAACTCCAAAAAAGAGCTCCATGCCTAATAGTCACCTGGCGATAATGCGTAACGCTGCTTCTGTGTGAAAAGAGGACAAACCATTTTTTTTTTTTTTTTTTTGGGTGGGAAATCATCAAATGACTGCTCCCGCTCTGGGTGGAGCGGGAGGGCGTGTCAGACTTTTACTGACTAAAACCCACCGTGTTCCTTCAGTTGCCTGTGCCAGGGCCACGGTTTTCTCTGTGGAATAACCCGCGACCCTGAAAGAGGACAAACCAACTAACACATTTTCGTATTTAGGATAGGTTTGTACATATAATAAGAATTACATTCTATTTGAAAATAAGAAATCAATGTGAAGGGTCTAAAATATTAATTTCACAGTTGTGTTGCTGGTTGTGTTACAACTGGAAACTTTGTAAAGTCTGTCTTTACCTGACCTGATGCAGCCAAGATTGTTTCTTATGTGGGAAATATTAAGCAGGGCTGTGAAGCGAAATGTAATCATAATGAGATTCAGCGGTTAAAAGAAAATTATAAGTGTGGTGATCTAAGAGTTAATACAAAACTTATTCGTAAATCATAGCGGTTTTTTGTTTGTCGTTAGCTTAAATTCCATTGAAATCCGAATTCTAATAAACGAGCACGTTAAACCGCCGCCATGTACTGTAGATCTAATACATTTAATGTATGTTAGTAGTGTGTTATGTAGATATTGTGTATTTTAATGAAAAATAAAGAAGTGTAACAAAATCTTCAAGTGTTTCTCTTGTGGCCGCTACACGTTATCACAGTAGTAATAATAATATTCCTACTGCTTAGAATAACCAATGTCCGTTTTCATTATCATTAAGCAACACCTAAATGTCAATGCCTTAATATTATTGCACTTTTGGATTTTCTACGCTCATCGCAATGCCGAGAGTTGAAAATCCAACATTTTATTCAAAATATTAAGGCGTATTTTTTTTATTTCATTACTGGACACAGGTCCACTCAATCTGTGTGGTTCTTTCCTCAAAATAACATTTCAGACAGCAATCTATATGGTCTCCACATGATCTGACCAAGATTATGTCTGAACTTTAAAAGAAAGAGACTGACCTCTGAGTTTGTTTCGGCCTTTCTTCTCAGAGTAGTCAGATAGGAAACGCCGATCTCATCTAGTTTTTAAAATATGATTGACGTGTAAAAGTGGTTTAACAAACCTACTTACAGAAATAAAATCACTTATAATTTATTTGTAACTTAGCCGCCAATTAACCTCGTAAAGCGAGGATCGTTAATCGACACTTACGTCATCCTTTACTGACGTAGTTAATCGAAATAATGATAAGTAATGGTGAGATAATCTTTTATTATCACCTGATAGCATAGTTCGTATCGCAAAATACTTAAGTTTATTTTTATTGTTTTTTGCTACTCTATGTATTGTAAGGAACGCTTAGTGTTCGAGTCCGACTCGCCCTTCCGGATTTTATGTTATTGGGTAGCTAACAAGCAGGCGGCAGAGCTGATGTTTCGTAGTCACCACTAGGGCATGCTATCTCGTATCGACAGGCGTACCATTAAGGATCTCGCACGGCAATCCGGCGAGGCCTGTTTTCGAGATTGAAATTTCACCTTTTCTTTTTGAAATAATGCTTTCTCTCTGATCTCGAGATCTGCACAACTAAAGCCTAACAGTTACTTTGAATTGCAAGCATTATGAAAAAAATAGCTCATTTCTTATATTGATGTATTGGCTGTATAGTCTGGCCGTTCAAATAGTGGCCAGAATTAAAACAGAAATAATTATATCTCTGATTTTAGTTTGATGTTTATTATTATTAGTTCTAAGGTACCTCACAATGAACTAAGCTTAGAAGCTGCATAATGATATAAAGTAACCCAGGCGATGAAACAAAAATAAAATTTTGCTAATTCGAACTAGTCGACATGCGACATTTTTTGAAATTTTGTCACGTTTACTGTCGTATTTTTCAGATTAAGCATCAATACCGCCTCACATCAGAGACGGGACCCGCGCACAAGAAAGTATTCACAGTAACACTCCGACTGGGTGATACTGAGGAATATACTGCAGAGGTGAGTGTGGAGTAGGAAAGTGCTCTATGAAGTGTGATGGGTAAAACCTGCAGCCTCATTGCGTAACACACTATTCATCATAATCTGAATAACTTTGCAGGGTATTGCTAATCCATTGTTTCATTTATGTTCGAAAAATTTGTCTGCTCAACGGCGTAAATAACGCAATAAATATTGCTGAACTGTCAAAATGAAAGCCGTTGCTACTGTTAGTGTGTTACGCAGCACGCATGGCCACCGTAGAAATAAGTTTTTGACGAAAGAAGTTGTTTGTCTTTAAACTCAATTCGATTTTTATTTGGCCTTTAGTCATGGCTAATAGAGTTGGAAATCACACATATGATGATAAATTCGTTGATAAAGTGACTACAATCAGGTTAGATTTTAACCTTTTTAACGTTATTGACGTATTAAAAGGCTGCGGCTTCGTTGATCTTAAGTGCTTACTTTATCTACCTACCTATTTAAATCTTATTTAAAATCAGGAGATTTGTTGGACTATAGTTCGACTGAAGCCTTTTTATGACTGTTCAATAAAAACACTCGTATAGGCCTATGTATGAAGTACGATACAGTTACATACTTTTAAGGGATATTGATATATGCATTATTGGTGTATTTGCAGGGCTCGTCAATAAAGCGCGCGCAGCACGCGGCGGCGCAGGCGGCGCTGTCGGCGACCAGCTTCCCGCCGCCGCCCCCGCGTGCGCCCGCGCCGCACGCCGCGCACCACCCGCACCACCGACACGCTGGTACGTACACCATCACCTGTAGCCGGGCACAGACTGATATATAACACGACCAGCTTCCCGCCGCCGCCCCCGCGTGCGCCCGCGCCGCACGCCGCGCACCACCCGCACCACCGACACGCTGGTACGTACACCATCACCTGTAGCCGGGCACAGACTGATATATAACACGACCAGCTTCCCGCCGCCGCCCCCGCGTGCGCCCGCGCCGCACGCCGCGCACCACCCGCACCACCGACACGCTGGTACGTACACCATCACCTGTAGCCGGGCACAGACTGATATATAACACGACCAGCTTCCCGCCGCCGCCCCCGCGTGCGCCCGCGCCGCACGCCGCGCACCACCCGCACCACCGACACGCTGGTACGTACACCATCACCTGTAGCCGGGCACAGACTGATATATAACACGACCAGCTTCCCGCCGCCGCCCCCGCGTGCGCCCGCGCCGCACGCCGCGCACCACCCGCACCACCGACACGCTGGTACGTACACCATCACCTGTAGCCGGGCACAGACTGATATATAACACGACCAGCTTCCCGCCGCCGCCCCCGCGTGCGCCCGCGCCGCACGCCGCGCACCACCCGCACCACCGACACGCTGGTACGTACACCATCACCTGTAGCCGGGCACAGACTGATATATAACACGACCAGCTTCCCGCCGCCGCCCCCGCGTGCGCCCGCGCCGCACGCCGCGCACCACCCGCACCACCGACACGCTGGTACGTACACCATCACCTGTAGCCGGGCACAGACTGATATATAACACGACTAGCTTCGTAATGTTTCCCTCATTCAGTTCATAAACTAACAGACACGCCACCGTGGCGGAGCGGAAATAAATATGTTTCGAATACGACCTCTTATAAATGTTGAGCCCTTTAAAATTAAGAGTACTACTAACTCTTTAATCTACTATTTCCACATTCGCTGACCAAAAATAAAATTGTGTCGTTTCAGGCGCAGTAATGCCTACAGTGGAACTAAACGCGCTCGCCATGAAGCTGTGCCAGCCGGCAGTGTACACGTCCATCCCGCCCGTGGCAGGCCCAGCACGCCTGCACGCGCGCGCCGCCTACCGCGCGCACGCGTTGCTGGCGCCCGCCTACGCCGCGCCCGCGCTGCTGTACCGCGTGCGCGTGGCCGTGGGCGGCCGCGCCTGGCTGGGCGAGGGCGCCACGCCGCAGGCCGCGCGACATGACGCGGCCGCGCGCGCACTGCGCGACCTGCGCCCCAACGACGCGGCCGAGCCGCCGCCCGCCGCCACGCACGCGGATACAGATGCAGGTCAGTCGCACTGTGTTGTTGCTCTAACACCAACATTTGTGGCAGTAGCGGTCTTGATAACTTGCGAATGGAACGGTGAATATATCGTGTGGGATTTCTTACGATCTGTGACCGCGAGATCGAGATCACGCCACGATTTGCAATCGCAACTGCCACTAACATTATCGTATCGTAAACATCACTCGAACTCCTGGACCATCAGATTATCAATTTTAAACTTTAAAGTCATAATTTTATCTTAGAAACTTTTTTAGAGCTTTTTTACAAGAACACCAAATTTGAACTCACGCTTTTCTCGTCGTGGTATATTCCAAAGAATGAAACAAGATATTGGAGTACAAATGTTTCGTTTTAGAGCTTTCCTGCAATAACCCAATGAAAACAGATTTAACATAGCAACTTCAGCAACTTTTTACAACCGGCCGCGAACAATTCTGGAATCTCAATACTCGACACACTCGTATACATATAATAGAAAGAGATCGCATGAATATATTAACCCTTTTTTCCTAATTAACGATTTCTACCAGTCAACTTCTACCGCAAGCCGCAATAAGGAACTTTTTTACAAAAACTTTCTTCTTTTCGTTGGCGCCATATTAAATTTTGATTTTCAACCTATAATCGTTTTTAGCTCCCTCGAAAACCATGAAAACGACGACACCCAAAGAGACAGAGAAAGTCGCATGGGGGGCATCACGCTTTTTCATTATGTGACGATTTCCATCAGTCATAGGAGTTGACGACAGTCGCGTTTAAAGAACTTCGTTTCAATTATCTGTTTTGGTACTTTCAGCAAGCGATACCAACGCAGACTTACTGAGCTCCGAAGTGAAGTCGCCCGTATCCCTGGTACACGAACTTGCCCTTAAACGTAACCTCTCCGTGCAGTTCACCGTCAAATCCGAGCGCGGCCCGCCGCATATGCGAGTAAGTTTTAAATAGAGGACCAACCGAAAATAGATCTCTTTTACGAAAGAAAACGAAAAAAGCCGACAAATGTATATTCAGGGTTCGAAATCGCTTTCAAATATTTACCTGCTATATTTTATTGAAAGTTTTAATATGGTAATCCCCCAGGTGTTCATTACGGCGTGCACGGTGGGCGACATGGAGACAGAAGGCGAGGGCAACGGCAAGAAGGTGTCCAAGCGCCGCGCTGCCGAGCGTATGCTGGACGAGATGCGCAGGCGCTGGCCGCCCGCCCTGCTGCGCGCGCGCCTCGGGCATGACAAGCGACGCCCGCAGCCCAGCAAGAAGAAACCTAGGAATCTCATCAAGGTGACCACACTTTCCTTCATTAAATAGCTTATTGTAAAAAGTATTTTGCCCAGCAGTGGTACAAAACAGGTTAAATACAAAAAAAAAACATGAGTTGTTGGCATTTTGTGTCCTCATTGGCTCATTTAGACGGACAGACCCACAAGCGAGCCGTCATGTGCAGACGGCTCGCGTGAGGGTCTGTTTCAGGAAAAGTTAAAGAACACCGTATGGTACGGGCCCTCTGGCGAAGAAGTAATAGAAAGCTAAATCAGCGACGAGAGCTCGTCGGCCTAACGCGTACCAGAAGGTCTGCTGCGTTAGGCCGACGAACACGACGAGCTTCCGACGCTCATTCACGATTCAAAGATTTGAGTTGATTGTGACTTGACGATGTTTATTTGTGCAGGAGGGCAGTACAGGTGGCGCGGCAGCCGCTGGCGGTGCCGATAACCCAATCTCCCGCCTCGCTGTCGCGCGCCACGCCGTGCGCGCGCGCAGCCCGCAGTACCGCGTGCTGGAGGAGCGTGGTGCGGCGCGGCGCAGGGAGTTCCTGGTGCAGTGCGACGCGCCGCCGCACTCCGCCACCGGCCTGGGGCCCAACAAGAAGACCGCCAAGCGACGCGCCGCGCACAGTACGTATCTCATGTGACACTAGTACTATCGCCCGCCTCAAAATTGGCCAAGTAGTGCCGACCGAAAGTGTTTTCGCGTAGTGCCGCACGGCACAGCGTGAAATATTATGACACATCCAATTATACGCTTTCGCGCTGCAGTGATGGTTCTGCCTCTGTCTTTCCTCAATTGTAATTATAGAAATGGTGGAAATGTGCTCGTCAAATTTTTCTTTTATTCCCCTTGTTTACATTAGGAACCATAATACGTCGATGTCGCGAAGCATCTTTTTTAGTCTTAATTACGGCTTGACTAATACGCACACAAAAACAATGTGCACTTGCATACAAAACATAATTAAATGCAACGCTCATTCGTTTTTTTTTTTCCCAGTAGAGCAATAACCCACAAAACCTTTGCCAAATACTAACTAACATATATGTTACCCTCAACAAACGGCTGTATATGAACGTTGCAGACGTGTTACTAGCGATGGAGATGAGCAGTAAGCCGGCGGAGCAGATCAGTTGCAGTCCCGACCCCGCCGCTCCCAACGAAGTCAAGAACAATGGTGACGCCAAGCGAAAAGTAAGTTATACCGTGTACTATATGAATTCAGATCTCAGATAATGAGGAACGCAAACTCAGGCCCATGCACAACAAATTACAAAATGCGTTTAGCGCTAAACGTTATCAAAACATCGTTCTGGCTCATGTTCATATGATTGTCAGAAACACAACGATGTTTTAAATTCGTTTAGCGCCAAATGTGTTTAGCAATTTGTGTTGCAAGTGGGCCTGAATGTGGGCCATCACAAACTTCAAATTCCATTGCAACCATAATTTATTTAGGACCTTTTTACAACAAACGGTCAATCAAAATTTGAGGAAAGGCCGTTCTAAAGATTTGAATAATACGCTTATATACTTTTATTTATAAATTGGAAAGTGTATTTTACTATTCTTTTAGCATTGTGTGCAATCACACGTCTTAGGACATGTGAGGCCTCCACTCCTCACAAAGTTTCAGTACCAAGTATTTGCTAACAGCCAAACCCTAAGACAAAAACCTAAGACAGATAGCTACTGATGATAGACACTACCATTATATCTCTCCCTGTCAAACAAATTGCTGTTGAAACGTTATGAACGCAGGCGGGCCTGCGGGCGGCCCTATAACGTTACTTTGGCATTATTGAGACCTTAAAACTAGAGTTGATAGGTTTTTTCTACCTCCAGTACGCCAAAATTGGAGATAGATACGTTATTGGGTTCGGCCAAAAGTCGATATCGTTGAATCTATTGCACATCATCCATGTCGAACGCATTTTATTGATCACGAACTCGTCTTCTTTTGATCCTTGATAGATTCACTATTTTATGAGAAAAGTCACTTTCCAGGAACACAATCATTTCATATTCGTCACACTTATTTTATTTCTTTATCTACATAACACTCGAATAATTTTGCCAAATAAACCCAAAACAGTTGAATTTATAAGCCTTTCTGAAACTCCGTAAATTGAATGGATTGATTGATGGATGCGTAAATATGAAATGACATGTCAGACGAACGTTCGTAGTACGGTATTGCCAGGCAATATTCGGGCAGAAGTCGGCCGGGTGTCATGTGACCGCTGACTGGCTTGTTTGACAAGTTCATAATACGAAATTGCAAGGCAGTTCATTTTACGCCGTAAACTTCCTAAAAATAACACTTTATAATAAAACTATGATGGAATTGTCACCTTAATTTTGAAGTAAAATCGCTTTTTTTTTATTGAAAAAGCTTCTGCCTGAGCCACGAATCGAATTAAAGTACTAGTACTAGAAGGGAAAGAATCATGGCGAGATCCTTTCATTAATTTGTACGAAAAAATAATAAAGAGAGATGTAAATATTTTCCATTGTTGAGAACACATTACCAGGAGTAGATTAATAATCTTATCATATTTAAAACAAAATCGTATTGAAAATATCATTTTTTCGTTTTATCTTGTTGCCCATTTTGTATTTACAAAAAAGAATAAGTGACAATGGGGATGATGACAATATTTTTAATTTTTATATAAAATTTTTTTTTATTTCCAAATAGTATTAGAAAAAGTGTAAAAGCTCAAAAAACTGCCAAGTTATAAACGTTTTAAAATATGTGTTAGACTAGTATAACACTATCGTAGAAGTGGCGTCACGACTACGCATCTTCATACTAGCGCCGTACATTGTCCGTACCGCGCGACAAGGACAGGAATAATGCCCTCCAAAAACTTCTAAACCGTGTATCTTCTTCATATTTACATCGATTTAACAGATTTTTTCGATTATCTCATTTTTACTATGCCCTCTTTGATATTACATTTTTGACAACGGATCTATCGAACTGACAGACGAGTTGAAAAAGTATATTGATGAATCATTATTTCTGCAACATTTTTCATAAAACTATGTGTGGATTGCGTGAAAGACGATAGAGCGAGAAAGTTTGTGAGTACTGTGATGAAGGCTACGGTTAAGGCATCCAAGAGTCAAGACAGACAAATTGGGCAGACTACTTATAAACGGGGACAACAGTGGTTGGAAAGAAGCATGTTAGCAGTCAAACTAAGGGAAATCAGAAACGCCGAGATTAGAAGAAAAACTAAATTCAAGGAGTTATTGGTGCATAAAGACCTGAAATGGTGCTAGACAGAACACATGCTTCGTTGCAAAACTGTTTGTTTGCTGTCTGTTTGTTTTTGGCATGGAGTAAAAAAGTGACCAGAAATAAAAGGAAAAAAAAAAGATTATTGTCTAGGTACCGGTAGAAGACGTCAAATTGATATCAAGTTTGTGTAATAATTGATGGACTAAATCTGTTGAGAGTGTTAGAATGTTCACTATGAAATGATTTATATAACATCGGTTTATGTCTAATAAAATAATATAAACTTGATTAAAACACAACACATTCCTCTTCTACAAAATCATTATTTTAATGCAGAGCTGGTAGTAAAATGTTATCCAATAGTTGTATTTGTTGTTGCCTTGCATATGGGTTTGTACGCGCTACAAGTTCACTTGGAATCCTTAAAACAAAGCACTCACATGTAATGTCTCCCTAGAGTGTCCAATAAATCTTTAAGGCTGGTTTAGATTGCTAGAGCTAGCTTCAGATAGGTGACTGTCACTGGCAGTTTCCATAGTATTCAATGATTCATTGATAGCCCTCATAGCTGCTTCCCTGCATTGAACATATATGCAATCCGTTTCAGTTACCTGCAACTAAACAACATAATTATAATAATACTAAGCTACTATTGTCCCACTGCAAGGCAAAGACCTCTTCTCATACAAAGAACACATGAGCATTAATAACCATGCTTGCTCAAAGCAGGTTGACGATTTCAGACTTACCTAGATCCATTATTATTTCAGGTTTCGTGACTATTTTTTCTTCAACGATGTTAGTGATGTCAAGATAATCTTAGAAAGTACATACTATGAATTGAAAAAGTCACATTAATACCCACCCAGATTTGAACCCACAATCTCGTGCATTGGAGACGAGGCCTTAAATACTGGGCAATCAAGACATATACCTAAAATTATGTTAGTACGTGGGGAACTATGTGAATAAATGAAAAATAGGTACTTACTATGACAGGAGCAATCCAATCTGCTATCATTGAGATCTTACTTCTTATGTCTAATTCTTCTAAAACAAGTATACGCCGGGAATGGTGAAGATCGAGGTCACAGTTGATACACCTCATTGTCCAATTCGTAAATCAAAATCCAGTGTCGAGAATATAAGCACAAAGTCAAAGATAGCGTGAGATTCCAAAGTCCGAAGTAGAAGCCGAGTTTCCAGGTTAAAGCAGAAATCAAATGTCCAAGAGAGTAGTCAAAAACGGTTAAAGAAAGCGAAAATAACACCGTAGCAAGAATACACGCAACACAGTCGACGATAAAATACAGTCTGGTGTTCTCGGTAGAGAGTAGTTATATTCTTTCGTCTGGTGGGCACAGTCCACAGATCATAAAATACCCCTAAAGGAGGGTCGTAGACTGAAAACCGCCGTTTCGTTCTAAAATAATAAGCCCCTCGTTAAACTATTTACTTTAAACATTATATTTTATTGCGGGGTTTTAGAAATATTGTAAATGTCTGAAGACACTTTTTAGGCACCCAAGAGCATAATAATTAATTCCTACTTCTCAAAAAATCTTTTTTTTTTTTTTTACAAATCCTGCCATGATTCTTTATTCGGTATAAAATCGGTTCTATAAGTCAAGCAGTACCTGCCCTACTATTACGTGTAAAGTACTACAAGGATCTTTTGGCGCTCGAATGTCGTTGGCATCGGCCCGCACTGTTGGTAAACATTTGTGAAATTGTTTTGTGAAATGTATTGAACAAAACAAGATGGCGGCGTTAGTTCCGATATTTAATTACAATTTATATGAATTATACGAATTGGAAAAAACGTAAGAAAATGTGAATTTCGCTGGCAACCGCCACGTTGGCCGCGAAATTGAATTTGCCTGTTTTAGAATCAACTTTAAAGGGTCAAATTAGTGTATTTTGGTCCTGAAAAAAATGTGAGTCTATTTCCCTCATTTCCGTTAATTTTATCTATGTGTACATCCCTGTTTTAGGACAGTTAACTGAATCAGTTAATTTCCTTAAAATAAACTATAAATACGATAAACTGTAATTTGCTTGATGAAAAAAAAAACTCAAACAAGGTCGATTTCAAAATCATTTTCTAATTACAGCACATAATAATATGAAATTGTATGTGCCCTCAGGAAATGTGTTTAAGAAAAAAATAAACGTTTGTACTTTATCGAGGGTGGACCTGTATATTTTTTTTTTATTCGCTCTGCCGTTCAAAAAAATATCTAATTAGACAACAACACATTAAGGCACCCCGACCAAACGGGTCAGGTTAGAACTGTAACCAAACGCACGCGAGCGGTTCCGCACTGCCGCGGCAGCGTCCGGCGAGCGCTGCTTCCAAGTTGGTAGTTAGCGACCACGCCAGTAAAATAGGTACCCAGCGCGGGATCACGATGCCCGGGTTTGCCGGAAGGCGGTGGTCCGGATATCAGCGTCTGGATGACTCTGGTAATCCCGGATTGAGTTCGGCGAATGCAATCAGCCGGAACTAGGGAGATGGTTAACCGGTTAAGCCGGTATTTTGGACCCTGGAAATAAACGTCCAGCGTGTCACAAGATGATCATAATGGTCATCTCCGCTGATTGTGACACCAAGGCATAAGCAATCCGAGATGTACTAGTGCGCTAATGATGGTGGTATGTGGTTATCAATATCAGTACGGAGTATACAAAATTGATGTGAAGCACGACATCACTTGCACATCTTGAGAGAATGGAAAATACAATAACAAAATACAAAACTCAAAAGGCAAATAGGTCGCATACTAAACATTAAAACTGAAGGCTTACTAATTTCAAACAATGAGAGACAATAAGCACAAAGGCACGCCCTAAGATGACCTAGGTAGGTAGGTACACAAAATATCGGGCTTGCGGACGGCGAGCAATGGGTAGCTCGCCGTCCGGTAAGGACCAGGCCCGGGTCGATGGCGCGTCGTGTTCCACGCGCGCCTCAAAGAGATGTCAGCACAAATTGACGGGGTCCGATAGGGTCGCGGGTGATTCGAAAAGAGATAACCGTGGCTCTGGCACAGGCAACTGAAGGAACACGGGTGGGTTTTAGTCAGTAAAAGTCTGACACGCCCTCCCGCTCCATCCAGAGCGAGAGAAGTCATTTGATGATTTCCCATCCAAAAAAAGAAAAAAAAAGGTACACAAAATATAAAAGCGAAATTGTTCAACACTAAACCAGTATGGGGTTAAACACCGAGTTTAATTAATAAAATAATTAATAAAATCCGATACAACGGCGACACCCGTGGCTGCGGAACGGACAGACGTGTGATGTCGCGCCGGCCGCTGAGTAGCAGCGTCGTGAGCGTTTGCTCGTCATAGACGGTGTGCCTGGTCACAGGCGCGTGCGACGCCGTGCAGGGCTCTTGCCTGGCGGGTGTGCCGCTCGAGGCGACAGGGGTGAGGCAATAAGAGATCGCTACACAAACGAGTTTCCTGTGGCGACCCAAGGTCACGAGCATTGCGTTGAATAAAGTCGTCGGAAATTTGCTTTCATACATAAACAAATGATAAGGATGCTTAGAAGAAGTCAAATCTACTGCATAAAATCATTATTTTATGTAATAAATATGTAATTAAAAAGACGGAACATTACAACTGCAAATATTCTATAATGTGGCATGGCTTTTCCGCGAAATGGTCGGAGGCGCATCGTAAATATGTCGCGCTGTATTTTGGGGAGGCGGAGGTAACGTTTCAAAGGCCTACATGCCCGGGAAACCTCGCCTTATGCAATAACCGAAGACTTGATAACCTCGTGTAACATAATGTTCGTGACGTCACCAGGAGGGTGAGGTCGGGGGCGGCGTCGCAGGCAGCGAAGTGCGACAGCCAGTGCCCGGCGTGTTGCTCATGGACTACCACACGAGGACTGGCCAGCCGCATCAACCTAACGGTCAGTACTACTTTACTTGGAATTATTTATTTACAAGCCGTATGCCCGACGGGGTTACGCATCGGCAAATATACCGAACTTCCATACCAACTTTCATTCCTATTTAACCCCTTTCGGGTATTTTTATAATCCTTCCTTAGTGCTCACCTTCGTTATTAAAGACACTCTTGTGCAAAATTTCATGCTTTTAGATTCAGCCGCTGAGCGTTGTCTGTCGGGGAATTTAAGATTTTTATTAAGTAGATTATCTTACATCTATCTTTACAGGTATTTTAAACCCTATGCGAAAATGTAGGTACTATAGTAATGCAGTAAGGGTAGCCAGACCATAGAAATCTAGACTATGACTCTACTTAGTATGCATTACGGATTATTTATGGTGTTGCAGGTGTGAGTGAGACGAGCGCGACTGGTGGCTCGGGTGGCAACACGCCCGGCGCGAAGGACCAGCTCATGTATCTGTCTCAGCTGCTGGGCTTCAGTGTGCAGTTCTCAGATTTCCCCAAGGTAACGAACTATTATAGTTAGGTGGTTTTCTTCTCACGTCAATTTTTGGCCCTAGAAATCTGCATGGAATCTGCGTGTATTCAGTAAACGCCGACTCGTCAGCTGGAGTCGCTTTAATACGACGTTGCTTGACGTAATTGCTTAGCACAACGTATGTTCGGCGCGTCCACGGCGCCTCCTGCTGAGATCTTGCCTCGTAGCGGGGCCTGGCTTCGCTGGATCGACCTCTATCTTTAACATGACAGTTTTAATTTACAGCGCAACCACGGCGAGTACCTGTCACTAGTGTCGCTGTCGACGGAGCCGCCCGTCATGTGCCACGGGGGAGGCGCCTCCACCGCGCACTCGCACGAGCAGTGCTCCCGCGCCGCCCTGCGCGCGCTCGCGCTCATGGGACTAGACGCGCCCACGCACCCGTACGTATACAACATACACACACACATACAGACACACTCGCACGAGCAGTGCTCCCGCGCCGCCCTGCGCGCGCTCGCGCTCATGGGACTAGACGCGCCCACGCACCCGTACGTATACAACATACACACACACATACAGACACACTCGCACGAGCAGTGCTCCCGCGCCGCCCTGCGCGCGCTCGCGCTCATGGGACTAGACGCGCCCACGCACCCGTACGTATACAACATACACACACACATACAGACACACTCGCACGAGCAGTGCTCCCGCGCCGCCCTGCGCGCGCTCGCTCTCATGGGACTAGACGCGCCCACGCACCCGTACGTATACAACATACACACACACATACAGACACACTCGCACGAGCAGTGCTCCCGTTAGAACACGAAACATAAAGAAGTAAGTCAGTTGGCAATGTCCCTTGGTAAAATGTATCCCTTTATATTCCAGGATCCAAAATGTTGGTGGCACGCCGCCCAAGACGAGCGTGGTGAGCAACGGCATCGCGGAGTAACGACGCACACGAGCAGCTAACGTTCACCTGTCATCTCGCTTACCTCTCGACTATATTGCAATATTACTTCATGTGAATATCTCACAGCACGAAATGTTCGGGACGACGCGACTTAGCTTAAACTCAACCTGTTGACTGTTTTGTGCCGTTTCCGGCTATGACATATTCACGACGTTTTGTTTGATCTCGAATCTTGCAACAACTTTAGTTGAATTCCTCTATGAACTTTCATATTAATAGAATTTTAAATGTATATTTTTTGTTATACATAACGATCTGTAAGAAACTATTTAGTAATTTTATTTTTACCTTTTCTGGAATTATGTATCGCCCACAAATTAGGATAAAGTTTTTTATTTATTTTTCACACTCGAGAAATTTCAATTATTCGGTAGACTTGTTTCTGTTATAACAGCAGCGCTCATCTGCCTTGAATTATTAAATTAGTTTATAAATGCACGTTAGCCATCAACGATCTAAAATATCTCTATATTTATTGGCTATAATATATACTGAAACTTTTCTGTTATTATATAAGTGTAGTAAGTAGTAAATAAAGAAATAAAATATCATTAACATTATGTAGGAACGAATATTGTAACGAAACTGGGGCTGTGAAGCCAAACCAAAACAGTTTCCTAGGGACTGGGCAGCGCCCCGCGACCCTCGCTGTTTGAACTGCAGCCCGCGCACGCGTGTAGCGCCACCTGCACGTACCGTGTGGCCGGCGAGTGCGGGCGCACGTAAACACCGGGCGGTCGTGGCCGTCCCGACGGACGCTAAAGTTACATCATGCGGCCATGGTGTCACCTTAGTTTAGCTCTACAGTAGTAATCGCCGTGGCCCTTGTCTCACTGTAGCTGTAGCTTTTAAGTGCGCGGCTGTCTCCTGTATTTTCCACGGTTCTTCGGTACTATTCCTGTATAGTTAGGATATACACGCAGAGGCTACGGCGATTATAACGATGTTTGGCCTCGATTTTTAACTGACTTTGTAGTGGATGAGCGTTATAAGAATAGTTCCCCCGACCCTAAGCTATGAAATGTGTAATTATAGACTTATGATGATAGAGTACATGTAGCAGACACGAGTAGCGATCTAAGCTATCGAGTAAGTATAAGGTTGAAGGTTGCTTGTTATACCTAGGCTCTATGTAACCTATATTTAATGCAGTACCACGTAATTGTTTAGTATAGCATTTTAATAATGACCTTCTTTCTAGGTGTTTAAATAAGGCAGTTATACAATTGATCGGTACGATATTAGTGTATTGTATTTTTATGATAATCATATCTTTAGATTGTGCGTATGTATCGTTTCATTTGTGTTGTCGTGAGGATGCGATCCAAGCGGGACCCAGGCACCGGTCAATTGTATGTTCAGGAACAACCGATTGTACATTTCATTGTAATGGGTCCGTGATTATACGAAAATGTATCGTAACCGTGTCTCTTACTTTTACAACTGTATTGAACTGTAGTCTTATGTACTAAGGACATATAATCACTAGCGACGTATTTACTTCTTCGTTTCTATGTTCAAACGATTTTAAATCGAGGCCATCGATCAATTTCTTCATGTTGAAAGTTGCACAAGTAACAAGCATAAAGAAATTAACTTTTATTGGATAAAGAAAAACGCCAAAAGGGCATTAAGAAGTTTATTTATTTTGTTGTAAGCAACTAATATTTTATATTATTACGTAGGTTGGAGCAAGTCCCAATTGGATTTCGTGCTTTTAGCAACTGTACTGTAAGGATATAATAATAAAAGTTGAATATTACATTTTGTTTTCTTTACGACGAAGATCCTACATCATTTACCCTGTACACTATTTACGAAAATCAGCAAGGAGAATCAAGACAGGATACTTTACACATGGTATCGCAGACGGACGATTATTCGTAATCCTGTAAGACTTTCGTGAAAGTCTACAAATCCATACTAATATCATGAATTCGAAACTACCGTATGCTACCTTTTCACACTTACACCACTGAACGGATTTCAATAAAATTAGGCATCCTGGGTGCGGGCATGGCTACTTTTTGTCCCGGTAGCACGTTCCTGTGGGGTAATTTTCTAACATCCACGCGGGCGAAGCCGTGGCCAGAAGCTAGTCGGACAATAAAGCTGATTCTATCAACGCCCACGCCCACAAAAAATCTGATTACATATAGCCGATTATCGTCAGTGGAGCGATACTGTGGAATGAAATAAAATGATGATGAAATTTTATATCCAATCGAACCGCAAGGAATGAGTTTGAGGTTTGTGGCTAGTCACCCTTGACACGAAATGTAACACCTTTGAGAACACTGCGAATTTGATCATGTAATTAAAGGACCATGGGCTGGTATTAAGTCAGGTAAATGTTTAACGTATAGATTACCCGTAAGTACGTACATACCAGGCCACTCAGAAAGTAACGCAAAAAAAAGTTTTTATGTACGAGAGGCTGGCCAGTTATAATATATTTTGAAAATTTGATTATTTGGAAGTAAAAATAGGTACGATCCAATATCCCTCCAAATGTGGAGGTATATTGGGTCGTACCTATTTTTTTTAGCTCTCAAACAATGGTTTGAGAGCTAATTTAAATTATCGTGTCTCATAAAAAATTGGATCTGCGCCGGGAACATTTTCACGCTATGATTTTATACGATTTCAAGTGTCGCCTGAAACGGACGAATCATACGATAGACTTCAAATGGCATTCATTGATGAAGGCCCTTCTAAGGCAACCGTGTATCGTTGGTTTACCTTATTGTAGCGCGGTCGTCTATCTTTGGGGGATGAAGAAAGAAATAGTAGCCATTTGACGCTTTCATGAAATTATACACGTGCATCTTCGCGTGAGGAGGATAGTTTCACGCTGGGTGCCGCTCAACCTCACCGATGCTCAGAAGCAGGCCCGGGTGGAATGGTGCCGTGATATGATAAACAAATTTGAAGCAGGCTTGTCTCGGCGTGTTTACATCATTACAGGTGATGAGCCTTGGGTGTATCAATACGAATCGTCGAGTGGCGCTTTGGTTCTGGATCGTATTATACGATCCAGAACCAAAGCGCCAGTCGACGGTTTGGGTGTTTCAAAACGAATCAACACCTACCAAAGTGAAGCAATCTAGAAGCGGGGGGAAGATTTTGATCGCGTGATTTTTCAATTTGACCGGCTACTTGGAGTCAATTCTTTTACGGAACCAAAAAAGCATCAACGCTAAATGGTTGAAGAAACAAACTTTAACAACAGAGAAAACTTCTACCAAATGCTTGGCAGAAGTTTTCTCTGTTGTGAGCAACACGCGACCAAACACAGGGCTCCGCGGGCGACTGCTCCACCACGACAACGCGCCTTCGCACACCACGCTCAAAACGAGGGACTTCCTGAACAGCACGCCGGTCAAACTCCTGGGTCACCCTCCTTACAGCCCTGATTTAGCACCGTGTGACTTCTTTTTATTCCCGAAAATAAAAATCTGTTCAAAGGGATACAATTTTCGTCACCGGAAGATGCGCTGTCAGCGTTCGAGCAGGCTGTAAACGAGGTGTCTACTAATGAGTAGTTTTTTTAATCAAATCTCTAATTACTACAAAAATTGTTCAGTTACTAAGAGGCAATTAGAAGTTGGAAAACTTGACCTAGGCGAGGCGACATGCTAAACATACACAACATTCTCTGAATTCTCAATGTTTTCTGCGTGGGTCGACAAAGCTCCTGTTTACGGAGGGTAATACGGGGTGCAAACATTTTCGAACTTGCTGCGCTCGCTCTTGCATCTTACAAGTTTAAATAAGTTGACAAATCCTATTTCTGTATGAATTAACATGAGAAAACCTATCCTTGATGAGGTAGGCCTGCTCTGCTCCCTCCAATGAGTTCCCGCATTGACGAGCCGGGGGGCTCAGTAACCGTGGTTTGGGCCGCGGCGGGAGAGGAGTGCCGGTATTGCGGTGCGGCGTTCTCCCTACCTTCCGCAGCTTTAACGGGGTCGCCACCGTATGATGGCGGACGCGGTGGGGCCGCAGGGAAAGAGTCGGTATGTCGTTGGCCGCACTCCCTATCCTCTGCGGCTGAAAAATGGTAGTAGACGGGGCCATTTATCAAACCCGTCGAATGGGGTTGGTCGTAGGCGGTGGACAACGCCCTCTTCCAGCCCCCCGAATGGGTCCAGGGACGGCGGACTCGGTGACGTCCGCCACCCTCCAGACACCGAGACCCGTGGTGGCGGCGCGTAGAGTCCCACGCGCGCCCCTCTTAGACGTTGCGGGGGGAGTCAAACACCTCACTACACCCCAACACGAGCAGGCCAGTCGAGGCAGGCCAGCACCAGTCGGGGTTGCGGAAGAATCATTTGTTCCCGCGACCCCGACGTAAGTGTGAGATGGAACACCGGGGTTGTTTTTAGTCAGTAAGAGTCTGACAGATCCAGAGACAGGACATCCATGAGGATTTTCCACCCCGGAATAAAAAATAAAAAAAAGGCCTTCTCTGCTCTCCAAGACTGGAGGGGTGATAAATCGGATTGGTAATATTTTGTTTGGAAATCTATGTTACTTGCACCAAACTTTTTTTTTCTCTTTATTAAGGAGCTTTGTCACAATACTGACTATGTCGCTCCATCATAGCCAAACTTTGAATTTTAAACTATTTAAAATGATTGTAATATATTTCGTACAGTTTTAGCCTCGTCCGACATTGGCTTAGCTAAAACACTGTTTAAAGTACCAATTCCAATTATATTTTGGGAATCAAACAGATCTCTCCTGAGGCGTCCGCCCCGCCCACACTCGATCAAGATATGTTGTACGTCCTCGATTATTCCACATTTCTCGCAATTAGGTGAAGGTGTGAAACCCATGAGGAACGTAAACTTCCTCGATGGGATGTGACCGGATCGAAGCCTCATGGCAGTAACAATATCTTTTCTATTAAGGGAACAGTAATCTATCCAGGGAATTACTAGAGGTTCAGGTTGAATGGTTTTGTACCAGATACCATTTTCTCTTGATCTCACGTCATGAAATGCACCAAACTTCTGACGTTTCATAATAATGCCATACATGCGTAATAAACAAGATTGGGGCTTCAAGAGCTGCTAGACAGTTGTTGCTATTTTTACAAGCAAGCAACCAATAACCCGCAAACCAATCAATTCAATGCACCTCCGAGTGTCAAAACGGACGGGAAAACTCGGCGAAGTGGCGAACCCGTAAAAAAGTTTTTCCTTTCAATTTTTGATCACAGGGTCGCTCATCCACTCTGTTTCTCAACATCTCTGTTTGCTGTAGCATCCGCTCTGTACGCCCTATAAAAACGTACTAACTAACTAACCCAAAATTATCCCTAAAGTTTTGATTTCAAACCGATATTTTGCCACAAAAAGCAAACTTCAGCAGGCTATTGCTGGAATTTCGTCTCGAAATCTGGATAAGTTAACTCTTCGTGTAAAGTTTGGTTACATTAGATTTCATTAGAGCAAGTCAACAGCCCAAGACCACCACACGGGGAGTCCTTCCTATGAGGACGAATAGCGTTAAGCCTAAATTGATGTTTTTTTTTTCTTATTCTGGTCTATTCGATTTTTGTGTCTAGGAGTGTACTTTTCATTTTACTAAAAACCTTCTAGTAAGATTTGCAGACCCAGATACAGATACTTGGTAGAATATGCCGGAAACTTACTAAGCATGCATTTATGTATATTTGTCAAATTATTTACTGTAAATGTATTTTTGCAAATAAATAGATAGTATTCTTATGTGTCGTATATGTACGTACGAGAATATGCACACCAACTCGACTTTAAATCAGCGCATTTATCTTTAGGGAACTGTCCTCAACATAACGCAAGCCACACACGTTACAATAAACTTGCGCAAAATTGGACTTAGTATACATTAAGTGTGAGTGGGGATGTATCCGAGAGCCATTCAGTGTCACGAAGCAAGCAAGTATATCGTAACGTACATGGTTACCATTAGCCCCTTGATCTCCGTCGAACGTTACCAACGAACTGTTTACCAAGTGTAGGTATGTAATAGGTAGTTAAAGCAAGAATAATTTTTAAATTGCGGCACCTGCGCGATATTATTTTTGGTCCTCCAGGATGAGTAGGTTCAATGGCCCCTTTTTCGGATTTAGTGGAATTAAGCAGGTTTTAGTTAGCCGAAATCAGAAGTAAACGTGATCCGTCGAGATGATTCAGCTAAGGACACATCTAATGGAAACTTTTGGAGGTAGAGAAATTGATTGAACGCACACGGCGTTACGCCAGTCAGAAAATGTCGAATATCGTCATTTCAGTGTTATAGAATCAGAATTACTGTATTTCTCTAGTTTAATACAGCAATACTTAAGTCTCGTTTTACAAAAAGGTACGTGCTTCACTTTGTCCGCAGGTGGGAGCTTTTGAAACCTATCCGGGTTTTTTCCTCGAATTACTTGTGTATAATTATATCTAGGTGAGGATAGCGATGAAGCAATGGGGATTAGCCCCAGCGGCTGGCCGCTTATTACTCAATGAATGACGCTACGGTCGTAGCCTACGCTGTCGGAAGGGGGCCAGTCGTTGAAGAGCGGCTTGTCTTGTCCCTATCTTTTTTATTTGATTATTGAATTTCTCTTACCAAGAGTAAAGTAGAAAAGAGTAGTAGTAGGAGAGTAGTGAAAAGAAAGGGATTGCGTTGCCCGCAGCGCGTGTACCGGGGCCTTTTTCTTGTAGCCCTTCGAGACAGAGATTTGGGACGTTCTATAATGACGAATGTGCCACGGGTCTTGTTGTACGAGTAGTACGAGGGTGACACTGAAAATTATTGGAAAATCAAAAACTGAACAAACTAGCAAGTTCTTAGTTTTATTATATATTTTTTATATAGTTTCCATTTACATCAATACATCGCTGAATCCGATAGAACCACTGAGAAAAGCACTGTGCCCACTTGTCGAAGGCATTTTGAAACGCAGAAACTGCTTCCTCGGCGTCCATTAAATGTTTTCCTCGAAGTTTTTCTTTTATTATCGGAAATAAATAAAAATCGTAAGGTGCGAGGTCGGGGCTATAGGGCGGGTGACCCAGTAATTCCACGTTTGACGTCGCCAAGTAGTCGATTGTTTGCTTGGCAGTGTGCGAAAAGCGTTGTCGCGGTGAAGGAGGATCCTACTGCGAGGTCTTTTCTCCCGAACTTTTTCCAAGACAAGTGGCAAACAATTGTTAGTGTACCACTCCGCAGTAACTGTTTTTCGATCCTCTAAAACAATTGTTGCGTAATGACCTGTCCTTCCGAAGAACGACGCCACCATCTTTTTTCGCACGCTTCGACCTCTCTTCACTTTCGTTGGCAACTCCTCTGAAGGAAACGCCCAGACAGCAGACTGTCTCTTAGTCTATCGCACGATTCGTCCGATTTCTGGCGACACTTGAAATCGTATAAAAGCATAGCGCGAAAATGTTGCTGGAGCAGATCAAGTTACTATACTCTATGGAGCAGATCCATTATTTTATGAGACACGATCGTTTAAATTAGCTACTTTTACTTCCAAATAATCATATTTTCACAATAGACTAACTGGCCAGTTTCTCATTCATAAAAACTTTTTATCGCTATACTTTCTGAGTGGCCTGATATGTTAGTTATGCATAATGGGGTTTGACACAATAGCACGACACCAAGATCGCTAAATAAAACGCAACATGCAAAAATAAAAACAAAGTTTTATTAATAAAAATAGTAGCAATGCGTAACAATATCACCAGTCTTATCTAAGACCCCGAGGTAATCATCGAGACACTGTGGTTGTTGCTATATTTACATAATACTATTAGCGTTCATCTCGTTTAATACTAGTTGTGACGTATGGCAGGTGGGTTCACTTGATGAATTTGAGGCCGAGGGCTTGGCTCATGAAGCACAGGATGTCCGTGTGCTCCTCGATCTGAAATGCAAATAGTACAATTGTAAATGGAAATAGAACCAACTCTTTTTCGTCTTTAAGTTTTTCTTCAGTTTATACCATTGCTGGCATCAATAAATTGTTAATTTGGGTTGAGAAGTAAACGAGTGGATCGTGTGATATTTAATATGGTTTTTACTCATCATGGCGAGCAAGACTCACGGCTTCAGTCGAGACCGAAACAGAAATTTCAAATAAATAGCAGAGGTCAGGCATTTAATCTTTATTGCATGATATTTTGTCGCACGTGGGGCTTTGAAGTTATACTTCAGTGTATGCATACATGCCTTGGTACTATTATTGTTTTGCTTTATTTTACTTAGAAGATTCACTGAGGTAGGTTCCTCATCCATACATGTGACCTTGAGAGAAATACATCGGTTCCGCCAATTATCCTGTGAGGACACTGACGTTGACTGTCATAAAGAAGTAAATATATGTAAAGAGTGTCAACACTAACAATTTTGGCGGTAGGTTTCCCGCCGCCGTGTCCAGCCTTCGTGTCGACGCGCGCCAACAGCGGCCGTCGCTGTCCGCCCGCCGCGTGCTGCAGCGCCGCCACGAACTTCAGCGAGTGCAGCGGCACCACGCGGTCGTCGTGGTCTGCTGTCAGCACTAGCGTCGCCGGGTACTCTGCGCCTGCGGGGAGAGGGCGGGTACTGTTACACTACCTGGCCGTACTCATCGAACTTTCAAAAGAGAGACAAAGTGTAACTTTTTCTAACTTTGAAAACTAAAAACCTTGATTTAGTACACATTTACGTACAGCAAACTATCACAGACTGACTATAAACATAATAATCTCTATGAGAGGGAGTAAGCCGTAATCCACCACGCGGGCTCAGTGCGAATGGGGAAGGCAACTGTCAAAATGGCGCTGTCGTAGCTAGTTCCCAACACAAGCTAATAATACAAGGCGTGTGGTTTTATTTTATTTTGGCAAAAATTGACGCTTTGTTGTGTTCCTAGATACTCCGAAATTGGAGTCTACAATATCCCGAAAGCCCCTAAAATTAGAAGATTGTGGTCTAAAGCTATTCGTAGAGATTTTTTTGAGTTCGAGTTTATGTTGAAAACATTTTGAAGAAAATGATTACGAGAAAATATTCAAGGTTTAAAATTCTGACACTTTCCATGTCAAGTACTTGATTTGAAATACTGAAAGCACCGTAAATAACGAAATAGTGAAATTTAATCAAACATGAATGAACATAAAATGAAATGAGTGAACGAAATGTCAAATTTATTGTAGGCCGTAGGGACCTAGCTATGGTCACGCCATCTACAATTAGCTTTGCCCGACCTTCCCCATTGGTAGATGTCACATGTCTTAGAATTTTTGGTTCTAGGACATGCCAATTTCCTCACGATGTTTTCCTTCACCGTTTAGAGAGCAGTGGTGATGAAATAATTTACACAAAGTAAAGCGCCTATCTAGGTTAAAACCTACGACTTACAACTCGGTAACTTGACCACCACTGCACTTGCAGACCATAAACATGTCATTATTTAGTAAGATCCAGAAACTATTACTATGACCGTTCAAACACACTTTTAATAATAATTTATCAAAATTAAAATATTTATAAAACTGATTACCATTTTGGGGCTTGTGTATATTGTGCAGAGGCGAGTACTTGAGCAAGTATTCGAACTGCGTCTTGTTGTCCGAGCTGCCGTAGTCCGACACCCACGCGTGACCGATCGTGAACTTCTGGAACCTCAGCATGTCCAACACTCTGGAATTGGTGACATTATATGATATAGCAAGATAACAATGTTCGAAGTTGATTGCCAATATCATAACCCACCAGCCAAGAGGGTGACCGGTTAACGTGGACATGATAGAACGTCATGTAGATTTGCGTGGCCGGGTCTTGACGGCTGTTCTTCTTTTATTCGAGCTACTATGTCTTAAATTGTGATGTTTCTTGTCTGTTGACGTGTCTTATTGCTGCATCCAAAGACTCATTTTGTCTATTATATATGTCATTCGTCGACAACACTAGTGTCTATGGTGGTCATGCCACGCGTGCTCATTCGTTATTTCTGAATCATGGGTGCGTTAACAACAACACCAAACAGAAAACCTATACGAAAGTCATACAACAATTACCTCACCGGTTTTGTAGAGTAATTATACCTTGTAGATCCTCAATAAAACCAACAAACAGTTGTTCCACTCACCCAACTTGCACGATGGCCGCTCCATAGAGGTCGGGCCTCTGGTTGATGCAGGCGGCCACTAACAGGCCTCCGTTAGACCCTCCCTGTATAGTGACGAGTGAAGGACTGGTGTAGTTCTCCTGAATGAGGTACTCTGCGGCTGCTTGGAAGTCATCGAACACGTTCTGTTTGTTGAGAAGGCGGCCCGCGTTGTGCCATCTTTCGCCGTACTCTCTGGGGAAAAGGTAGGGTTCATTAACAAAGGCACTAATGTTAAGGAATACTGGCATACGGGGAAGAAACAATACAATCATATTTCCGTTATGACTTATGCCAACAATTCTGAACACCAACTTAGATATCTGTATTTGTTTCTGCATTTCAGAGGTCTTTAGCTAAGCGAAGTAGACTTCAGTTGGCTTGTAAAAAATTAACTTAAAGTAATAAAAAAAATTGCAAAATAAAACATTTCTTCTCAATGCCCATATGAACCAAGAACTTATATTGATTGTCTCACCCTCCTCCACGGATGTTAGGTATGGCGACAATGCCGTTAAAGTGCTGCATGAAGACTAGTCGCGTGACGCTGAAGCTCGGCTGGATGTTGATGTTGAAGCCGCCGTAGCCGTAGATCAGCGCCGGGTTCGACCCGTCGCGGCTTAGACCCTGAGGTAAACAAATATAATTATTCATAGGATTCCGGAAAACAGATACACACATTGTAATGATGAAAAGGAGATTACATGTGTAACTCGGCCGTTGATAAGACAAAATAATCATTTATTTACTCAAACATGAGTACAATACAAACAACACATATTGTCAGTATACAGGACATGCACAAGGCACATTAAGATATATGTTCGCGACACGAAAAAATGTATTATAGTAAATAGAACAAATCTTCATTTGTTAATTGCATTCCAAGACCATATAAAATAGCAGATACGATGTTACAATACATGCACATTTATATTTTATGCTCCGTTAAGAGAATCTTGTGTATTCTGCATATTTTGATACCCGACTGTGGTGGAGCACATTATAAGGGCTAATGTGTTTAGTTGTCGTTAAATGTTTCAAGGTTGATATTCATAACAGTACAATACACACTGTTCAGTTATGCGCCTCGACACGTCTCTTTGAAACGCGAAATTTGCTGAGGCGCATAACTTATTCCGTCATATGGTGCTGCAAAGAAAAGTAGTAATGATATGAAGTATTACCTTTTTGGAAACAATAAACATGGGAACTTTAGTGCCATCTTTGCTGGTGTAGAATATCTGCTGCGCTTCGTACTGCGACGCGTCAAAGCCTTTCACTTTGACCTCTCTGAACACCTAGAAAATTAACAAAAAATCACATAAGTTTTGTGTAATTAATTATGGAATCCAAATGTTTTCCATTTCAAATTACAGTAAAGCTCGTTGAAAGGTTTTTTAAAGAAATATAAATAAAATAAAAATATTCGAATTTAAGGCACAAAAACGGCTACACGGATTTGGATGAAATTTGACACTCTCGATAGTTTATAACCTGGATTAACACACACTTTAATCCCGGTAGACGATTCCGTGGGATATTAACCGACACCCACAAAGCCGCGGGCAAAAGCTAGAAATATCTAATTCACTTACTTATAATTTGACTTTTGCTGCTGACTGTACCTGGCCATTCTTTTGTAGACCTTAAACAGTTTTTTTTTTCTTGGAAACTCATACGGAGCCGCGGGGCCAGATACTTCTACGATATACCATACATGCTTGTGTTGTGGTATGTAACAATCAGATAAACCCTCACTATTCTCTAGAAACAAAAAAAAAAACATAAAAACTCACTGTAGGCTGGTAAGGTTGTTTGGTGAAGTCCACGTGGTAGATGACGCCGGGCGAGAGGAAGGACATGAAGTGGTAGAAGATCTCCGAGTGCTCCTTCTTGCCTGAGAACCCGACCACGGAGCCCACGTCTAGCGCGAACGTTTGTAATAACCCGCCGGAAGTCATGTTGTGTAGTTGGAGGACACTCTGGAATCAGATTGGACGAAATATGTTAGAAGTGTTGTTTTTAATGCTAGCAGAATCAGTATTTATTTGAAAGATTTGTGGAGACAAGGTTGGATAATCACTGCACAGTTACACACATATCTAAAATAACCAATTCTAGTTCAAATAGATTTGTTTCAAATGAACTTGAAAAATGCGTTTCGAACGTTTCAATTGGCTATCCACATTAGTTTGGGATTTGGCCATCAACGATGCATATAAAGCAACAATACAAAACATCGTTCTACCCGATATCTGTTTATTTATACGTTGTTGTGGTGTAATATTCATACCGACTTTCCCTAAGAGTCACTACGAAAGCCGCTCAATAAGGTTTGCCGGTAGTTCGATCAATCAAAAATGTTTACCAAAGCCGGTTGACAAGTTGTACTTATTACCTAGGTACTCGATAGTAAAAAAAAAGGATTTTACCTTCACATCTCTGACGTAGTGAATGACTAACTTGTCGTTGTCCACAGCTGACGCCCAGTCCAATACGTCGCTAGGATGTTCCTGTAAAAAACAAAACGTATTGGTATTAGACTTCATATTTCATAGATCTGGAAATAGAGTTCAATTTGTGCATCCTCAAAGGCCTTTCTTTACACGAGTATTCAAGCTATTGACCGCCTTATTGCTCTAGAATTTAGATTAAATTTGCACATTTATCTTACTAAGCGATTCAAATCGTTTCCAATAAAGTTGAATAAGTTGATAACTTACAGGTATGAGAGTCTGCCAGTTCTCTTCGGCGGGGTTGTGCAGATCTATCTTGATGAGTCTGTAGTTCGGCGCGTTCTTGTTGGTACGAAATATACACACGGAGCCTTCGTTTGTTATGTACTGAAATTTATACATGATTAAGAGTAATGAATTTTAAAAAATTGGAAGAAAAGTAATCATCGTGGAGCTATGAAAATTGTGTATTATTCCTGACAATCGCTCCTGATAGCGGAGCATCTGAGCAAAAGTTTGTGCTTACCAGGTCCAAGAGTTTGGGTTTTAGCGTTGATGAGTCTGTCAGTGAGTGAGCAAGTCAGGCCTTTTGGTTTCATATGTATGTATTGTTATTTATTTCTCTTAAAGCAGACTGATTTCTTCCAGTGGGTCCACGCACTACAGGCCTTTTACCGGGTACCTTTCTTAGCAGGTAGTAGACAGTGCCTCACTCAGGACTGTGCAGTGTAACTTACCTCATAGTCTGCCTCAAACTTGTGCACGATCTGCGTGAGGAGCAGCTTGCCGCTGATCTCGGGTTGTTTGCTGAGGTCTGCGTAGAACAGCAGGTTGTCGCGACAGTCCTTCACCGGAGACACGATCAGGTACCTGCCGCAGTCTGTCACCTCCGCGCCGCTGTAACAACGGTCTGATACTTAGCATGTATGGTGGAGGTGGGAATCATTATAATTCATTGAGTAAATAGCTACTTAATTAACCCATTCGCTGCGGCTATCAAAACACACTATTTTAGCGAGTGGCGGAGCTGATTAAGCCCTTCCTAACGTCCTAACAAATATTATAAATGCGAAAGCAAGTTTTCACGCCAAAACGGCTGAACGAATTTGGATGAGACTTGAGTAAGGGCATAGGCTATTTTTCATCCTGGATCGCAGATGAAGTCGCCGGCAACAGCCAGTTAGTTAATAAAAATAAAATCATTACCTCGTCTGTGCTGTCGCGCTATCCGGTAGGCGTTTGAGCACAATGCCGCTTCAAAAGAGTTAGTCATTTCTCTATTTCATTTAAGATGTATGTGTCTATTACTTACGTTACATACCTACTTTTCTATTATCCTTTTAACGAATGCCTTACTTTAAACGGATATGGCAAAATTACTCAATTACATCAAAGTGGTGAATGAAAATTTTCTTCCATAATTACAATAAGCTGTACGTTTGTTCAAAGTGCCCTAAAAGCAACATCAACAACCTTCATATTTCTACAATTAAAATAAAATGAAATTCTACAGAATACTGGTATATCACAAAACGTTACGCGCGTTTCTCTTCACTGTAGTACATCTGAGTGTGGGTGTCACTGCAGATAAATTAAATAATATTCATTACACTTTGAACAAACATCATACAAGAAAAGAGCAATCTTCACAAAAAAATTCGACGCGTTTCATACTTTGGAATTTTACCAATCAGCATGACTACTTCTATCTCTACTCTACGAAGTGAAGACAAATCAAAAAGTTATTATTTTCTTGAATTTTGCCATAGAAATCTTTATACAATCCGTTATTTTGTCTACCGTTTGCATAGTGGCCAAGCTACACATGCTGACAAAAAGAGTCTGAGCAACATAAAACCGTAGCGCGAGCATCAAAGAGAAGTAAGTTATAGAGTGAGATTCACTGTGCGCACTTAAGACTTTAATTTGCTAAGTAAGCGTATCATTCGAAAACGGACATTATTTATATAATATTAATTTAATGCTTTAATTATTAGGAGGGTTTCACATCTCCGCCGCGAAAGCGCAATAGTTCCGTCATGACTTGTCCGTTGCACGACAAACGAAACAGTCTATTCTAACGTAGTACTTAGTAAGTAAGATTTGCGTAAATACATAAATAAATGATTCTATTCATTTCGCCAATCTGCTCGGAAGCAGTTAGTTACACGTACACGCTCAGCCCGCTATTTTGTTACGGTGGCGTGTTTGTTTCGCACGTTTCTGTGGCAGTCGACATGTTTATCAAGCACACTATTTTTTTTGTTGGAATATGGATGTTGATTTTACGAAAACACTAATTTAAAACGAAGTCCGAGATAGACCTAAACTTTATTTGCTAAGTCGAAAGCTAGGACATTTTGCTCTGATTGCTACAATTCAACTGACTCTCATGAGTCTCATGATGTTCCGCTACTCGAATCGTGACATATTGTAGTTATGTTTCATAGTGGGATTCGTTAAGCGGTTTTATTTTCGCGGCGGAGGTGGAATGCACTAATTAAATTATTATTCGAATTGGTTTGTTCGAATATTAATTTTACATGCAATAAGATTAGGTAAATATTTGTATGAAACATACTACTAATAATACTTCTACTTGCCAAAGTGAAGTTAAAGTACAGTCTGTGAATTTCGCCCATAGTTTCAGCATGGTAAGTAATGCTAAATGGCTTTCGAGAATAAACGTGTGTATACTCACATCCTCCACAGAGGCTCCTCGGGGAACTCAACAACGATGACATCATCAGCTTGCGGCGTGTTCACTCGGTGGTAACATAGCTTCTGGTCCCGGTTCACTTCCGTCTCAGAGCCGTCAGTCTTGCCTGCCTGGTCTGGGTACCGCTGTGTACGGGAAGCATGAGTTAGATGTGTCATTCGAAAACTTGAGACTTTCAGTTACAGTAAGGGATACATAATTAGTTTATAATGGCCTGTGTCCCACTGCTGGGACACAGGCCTCCTTTCTTTTTTGAGAGGGAGTGGGCCGTAATCTACCAAGCGCTAATGCGGGTTGGTAGATGTCACATGTCTTTGAATTTTTGGTTGTAGGACATGCAGTAAGGAATAACATTAAAATAATAACATATGAAAATAAACAATAATTCTTCCTTTTCTAAAGAAAATGCCCGTTGAGATTCTACATAATAAAAAAAAAAACTGTTTTATACACATGTACACGTGTGAACAGAACAGGATTAAAAAATTTTTTCCGGATTGTAAATTTGATTATTATAATGATGCTCCAAACAACCCATATAAAATATAAATATCACCTAATAGTTATTATGAATATAGATTCATCTGCATCCATCTAAAAATAATACTTACACAAAAACTAAATATTTGTGGCTTTATCCTAAATTTCTTAGCTGCCATATGGAAAGATTAACCAAATTACAATTCGCATCACGTCTACGACCACATTGATGACGTATACACAAATACCTGATCATGAAAATAAACGTGATCTTGATCATCAAGGTTAGGAAACAGGATGAATAAAAATGTTTTCCTTACAAAAAAACCGATACTCACCGAATAGAACAGCCCTTTATTGTCCTTGGTCCACGACATTGAAGCGAACTTTACTTTTTTTAACACCTCTGGGTAATCTTCACCTGGAACATGAAATTATGTATTGATTACAAAATCATATCATGAAAATCTATACTTTTATGCATACATAACATCACGCCTTGTTTCCCCGAAGGGTTGGGCAGTTATGTTTAAGTCCTATGTAATAGGGGGCGAGCCTATTGCCATCTACCGGGCACAAATCCAGACTTCGGGCTGCTACTGAGAAATTCCAGACAGAATTTTATGCATACAATTATCTTAATAACAGTCGATGAATTAATGGTTGCAGCAAAATTATAATTACAGCAAAAATAAAACGATTAGATACCTTTTTAAATACCCTTCTTAAAGTATAAGTTCAGAAAAAAAGTACCATCTTCAAAACAACCACTACATAGTGAAAATTAGCTTCAGTTTCGGAAGTCGTTCTCTAATTTCACTTTTTCTATGTGGTTGGTACCCCACACGAATTCGGGTACCACTACTTTCTATATTATAACTTCATCAACACAGATCATGTGGATAAAAATAAAATAAAAAATACTGAAATAACTCATATGCTACTCAAGCAAAATTTATAAAATGTTTATGAAACCAACAGGCGGGCTTACTCTACCAAATGAAAAAAGAATCACGAAAATCGGGCCTATAACCACGGAGATCTGATGTACCGTCAGGGATTATTAATGGGGAAGGTCGGGCAAAGCTAATTGTAGATGGCGTGACCATAGCTAGGTCCCTACGGCCTACAATAAATTTGACATTTCGTTCATTCATTTCATTTTATGTTCATTCATGAGTTTGATTTTATTTAATTATTTCGATATTTTTGGTGATTTCAGTATTTTAAAGCAAGTACTTGACATGGAAAGTGTCAGAATTTTAAACCTTGAATAGTTCCTCGTAATCACTTTCTTTAAAATGTTTCCGACATGAACTCGAACTAAAAAAATCTCTACGAATAGCTTTAAACCACAATGTTCTACGTTTAGGGGCTTTCGGGAAATTTTAGACTCCAATTTCGGAGTATCTAGGAGCACAAAAACACTTAAAACTTCGCTAAAATAAAATAAAATCACGTGACGCCTTGAATTTACGGCTTCTGTTGGGAACTAGCTACGATAGCGCCATTTTGACAGTTGCCTTCCCCATTGTTTAGCAGCTTTGGCACCCTATGTCATTTTGCCGTGTCATAACCATGTCATACATCCGTCAAGAAATAACAGTTGTAATTTGAATTAACAGACAATTTAAGATAGGGTTCAATTAGCTAAACAATGAATTTCCCTGATTTTACATGCATGAAAACAAAATACTCACCGAATGTATACCCTCCTCCTTTTTTGAAGTCGGTTAAAAAGAGAATGGATTGTTGAGACGTGAATTTAAAGCAAATAATGAATGATAAAACAAAAACAAGGAAAAATATCGTCGTAATGTTATCATCAGTATCATTGAGTGGATTACAATCTGCATTTAAATTCCACTCATTCATCAGGAAAACCACACGTTAGTCAATGAGATTAAGTTTAAACTTACCTAAAAGGAAGCGTTGATTAGTTTTAGATAAAGCTAATTTTTTGGGCTTTTAACATTTAAAATGTGTTTTTATTCGGTTCAATCAAGCATTCAAGCATTTGGAGATGAATCGACTATGAGTGGCTAAATATTTTAAAAACTACTACAATGAACTGACTTTAGCAGAGTATGTAACGGATAGCATTTGTTGCCGTGGTTCTTTGCAATTTCGACTATAGTCCATACAAAGTTATTTTAGCCGACAGCAGCAACCCAATAGCAACCTTATAGTAAATAGAATAAAGATCACTGTGCGGGGTTTAAACTGTGAAAGGACTGCAGGCTGTTTCATAATTAACCCTGCTAAACCATCCCGTTTAATATATCTTATTGTCCATATTTCAGTTAATAACTGCATGAAACCACACTGCTCAATCCACTCTGATTCTTACCTGTGGCAACATCCTTCAGATGTATAGTGATCCAATCAGAGCCGCTGGCGGACAGTCCGTACGCAAAGGTGTTGCCATCCTCCGTGAACCGACTGCCGGAGAGGGCAATGGTGCCGTCTTCAGACAACATGTTGGGGTCCAGGAAGACTCGTGGCTCGCCTTCCAGGCTGTCTTGTACGTATAGGACACTGGAAGAATAGTAAGGTTTGTTAAAGATATAATTTGGCAAGGCATCCAAAGAGATCAATATTGATTTAAAAAGAAATGATAAAAGAAAATATAAATAAATCATTGTAATGATTGGTTGCTTAGATAAATGATTTTATTTCTGTAAGTAGGTATGTATAAACACTTTTACTAGTCAATCATATTTTAAAAACTACATGAAATCGGCGTTTGATTGAGTTTGTTTCAGCTTTTCATCTCAGAGTAGACGCTCTGAGAAAGAAAGGCGATACAAACTCAGAGGTCACAGTCTCATTTAAAGTCCTTACATAATCTTGGTCAGATCATGTAAAAACCATGTAGATTGATGTCTGAAATGGTCTTTTGAGGAAAGAACCACACACATTGAGTGGACCTGTCCAGTCAGTCTACGCGTTTGTCTGTAATCATGAAGCTCAACTCGGAACTTAAGGAGCTCAACGATTCGACGTACAATACCAAAGAAAGGACATTTGGGCAGGCAGCGGTTAGCCAATTGGCTTTCTATTAGTTACACTAGGCTAGGATATCAATAACCGGAAATACTTTCACGGTGACGCTACCAAAATGGTAATTTAAATAATTTCGTAATAATTTTTCGATACAAAAGTTGTAACATAACAATTAATTATGCGGAAGCCGTTGTTGTCGTGAAGACAAAGATAACTGTGTACAGTTGAGGTTAGTATGAAAACATGACAATAATGTGTAATAAATAATAATACTTAAGTTAATTAATAGGGTTGTTTGCCACAAAGCAAAAAAGAATTAACAAAAAAATATCAAACCCTTTGTTCGTCAACAAACACAAAAAGTTACACGTAGAGCAACAAATAAAACAACTCACTTCTGATTCTGCAGGCCAGTATTTTTAAAGAAGAAGTATCTGTTTCCCCTTCTAAAGGGGCACGAGTATTTGGGATAGTTCCAGAGCTCCGTTAATCTCTGGTTGATGACGCTCTTCACGGGACAAGCGTCCAGGTACGGTCGCGTGATTCTGTTCTCTGCGTCAATGAACTCTTTGGTTTCGTTCGAGTCAGGGTCCTCTAGCCAGCGGTACGGGTCCTGGATCTGTTGATGTTTTAAAAAGAAGAATTTTTTAAATATTCTGATTGACGGACATAAACAGAATTGCATAGTATCGGTAGACGGACACTGAACGAAGCACAATGGAAGTTTTATTGTTATTACGCCTTTGGGCGTTTAGTGTCCCTCGAATGTGTTATAAAAATACTGTAATTTTAGATTATAAATAAGCAATGAATAATAATAATGCTCTGAGCTTCCAGCTCGCTGTTCGCCTATTTAAATCTAGCAGTAAAATTAGGAATGATACAGAACTTGATCAATGTAACATGGTTAGGTATCCCAAGCAAGTAATATAGTTGCTTAGTTTTAAAATTAATAGCTATATAGTAAATTGTACCGATATGATTATATTCTTAATTACTCTAGCAGAAAATAATTATTGCTTGTTTACGCCCAAGTGACTTACTTTTAAACATACGCACAGAATACTGATAAACTCATGGATTTAATAATAGATAGATAGATAGAATACTCTATAATATGTACACCTTATAAATTACAGACATAGACGTAGTAATTTTTTCACTGTGTGACATAATGGGCGGTCTTATAGCTAAAAGCGTTTTTTACAGACAACCTTTGGATGGATTAACGGGAGAAGGAGAGAAAATACTGCAGGAAGTCACTGGTGTACTATTTGGGTACATATTCATTAAATATATACATACATTAAACATATGATAAAATACCTTAGAAATGAGACAAAATATTAGTAAAATAAAAAGGTTTTATTGGTATATTTATAAAAATCAATTGCTGTTCGCTAGTCTCGCTAAAACTCCGTCCAAACCGATTTGAGTTTTGTTCTAATACAGGGGGAGGCATTAGCTTGTTTTTTGTAACAATACCTTTCTGCCTTTCAACGAAATAAACGATTTTGAATGTTTGTCATAACTTTTTGTTAGAAACGATTCAGCGCGTACAAAATCACGTGCTGTGTAACGAAATGGATCATAAATTATATATTTTAACTAATGTTTTTACTGCATTGTGAACATTTGTAATTTCAAAGTATCCCTTGCAATTTAAAGTAACGACACAACATAAATTATGTCATTTTAAGCTGTTTATGAATTCATTACTAACAAGCTGTTGCCCGCGACTTTGCAATCCAGGATGAATGGTATGCCTGGTAGTTGTCCTTACCCAGGTCATGGTCTATCTTTATTCCTTCAGTTGCCTGTGCCAGGTATCTCTTTCGAACAACCCGAGACCCTGGCACGCAGCGGCCCTATTGGACCTCATCACATAGTGCTGACATCACTTCGAGACGCGCGTGAAACACGTCGCGCCGGTCGCCCCGGCCCTGATCCTTACCGGACGGCGAGCTACCCATTGTTCGCCGTCCGCAAGCACAAGCGGCGCTCTCGCTCCGTACCATAGCCTGGACCAGGGCCGGACGCGAAGCATCGCCTGCGCGAGGACACGGCGGTGTTCCGCCCAAGCTGGGCAGATCTCCACCATAGTCCACCGTGTCCTCCGGGCGATCCACACAAAGGTGACACCCGGGCGTTTCCTCCCGCCTTATAAGGAACAGGAACCTCCGGAAACAACCATGTCCGGTGAGGACCTGTGTTAGGCGGAAGGTGAGGAAGCCGTGGCTCCTCTCCAACCACTCCTCAAAGAGGGGACTTATCGCCGCTATCGTGGCGTGCCCAGCACTGGGTTGCGACAATCGCACCCTCCATGTCGCCATGAGATCCCCTCGGAGCTCTGTCCGCTGTACCGTGATTTCTTTGCCTCCTCGCGCCACTCCCATACGTGCGCGAGGGTTTTTGCCTCCAGATCCCATGGCGGAGGTCATGGTCTATCTGTGTGCCAAATTACATTGAAGTCCGTTCAGCCGTTTTAGCGTGCAAGCGTAACAAACAAACTTACTTTCGCATTTATAATATTAGCTAAAATTAATCAAAGAATTGAATAATTATCATAAATTGATGTGTGAAGTCAGCTGCATAAAACAATCGTATAAGACCAATGTCACTATACCTATTTAAATAAGTCATTAGACGTAAAGAAGAAATAAATGGATAATTAGTCTGTAAGATAGGTATTCCATAATGAAGAAATAATAACATAAAACATCAAATTGTTTCCACTGAATATTACTGCTACACTTACAATTTTAACATTCAATTATAAATGAACTAATGATTTTTTTCATCAATAGGCGAAATCGCCTTTTTATGTTTACGGTTATACCAACTGTTATAAATAATTAGGCCAATAAAGTCATTTAAAAAATATCTATAGGTAATTACGGAACGGGCAAAACAATGTTAATTTTACAGCGTGGCATGGGATTTCGACGACCAACCTCCGTTTCAGTACATGGTTCTGAATCCCTCGGCGTTATTTAAAAAAATTGCCTTTCTGTACATTAAGATCGCGTAGGTATTGAACATTTTTATGAAACAGCATTTTTTCATATAGCAATCTACGACGATTCAGCACAATCATGACGAGTCGATGTCTGTATTCAATTACCTAAACTCATGGACAAAGAATACGGGTCAGTACGAAAAACAAAAATTACTCTTAAAATAATAGAGCTAGCGGCATGAATGAAACTTTATGTTGTAGATAATTTATCAGTACCATAAAACAACACTTAAATGTTGGAAACATTACTAGTTTACTTAAAAAACAAAATGTCAATAATTTTTACGTTGAAAAAATTATGGTTGGTACCTCACACACAACACAAAAACGAACTTTAAAACAAAAGTAATACTTTGTTTTGCTTTTCTCACCCTTAGCTGCCAGGCGATTGGGCATGCTCTTTATTAAGTTTATTATGCGATCTTGCGGGATATTGGTCCATTCTTCCACTAACGCATGTCTCATGTGTCAGGTCTCGGTGTGTAGCTGGGGCGGGGTTTCAATTTCTTACACACCTCCCAAGCTCGTCCAAAGCGTGTTCAATTGGATTAAACTCCGGGCTTCTCGCGGGTCATACGATTGATGCCAAAATCCTGGAAGTTACTTTTTTACCATTTGAGCTGTATGTGGCCAGGCGTAGTCATGAATGAAAAATGAATTTTCACCCAGATTACCTACTATGCTCGTTAAGAATTTCTTCCACACATCTTTTACTAGTTAGCGTACCATTTTCTATCAGCAGTAAGCAGTAACTTCGCGCGACTCGCTGATGAGATTACTGCTAAAACCAAACCGATCCAACGCCAAACTTTTTCCTCAGCTTTTCCTCAAAACAAGCTGTAATAAAACGTTCCCCTGGCTGTTGGTAATAAGGGTCTGCGCCGCCCATCAAGTGCATACCTACAACATAAATCTGTATTCGTCAGAAAACATTAATCTCGCCTATTCTTCGTCTCCCCGTTGTGCGTGTTCGCGGGCGTAACGCACAAGGTTACGTTACGCCCGCAAACACGCACAATGTTCCAATACCCAATGTTCCCTTTCCAGTTTTGGCTTACGTCGTCTCTACGGGTCGAAGTTGATTTGTTACTTCCAAATGCCGTGAGTGCCGATTTCGGAGCACAGTCGTAACAATAAATCGATCCTCTCGAGACGTAGTAGATCTGCGTTCCTGGTCTTCTTATGTTCTGCCCAGTTTCTCGGAAACGTTAGACGACTCGCTGTACTGAGAGTGACACGCCTATTGTTCTTGCTGTGCTTCGCTGACTTCTGCCTTCCTCTAACGTAGTGACGATACGTGTACATTCTTCTGGTGTTAGCGACATGATAATAATTCAATAATGATGGTGACAGACAACAATGGCCGTATTTTATCATTTTGATCAGACTTTTGCTTGTTTTGTTTGTAGTAAAAAACCGAGAATTGAATTTATAAACAAATTCGAGGTTTTTATAAATTTTACTTTTTAAATTACGTTGTAGATAATTTATGATTTTATATCATATGATATTAAAATTGTCTGTAGGATAAAGGTAGTTTTATCCATGTACCTTTATTAATTTGCAAGTTAGGTACATTGATTTTCGTCATCGAACCTTATTATTTGACCGCGAGTGTATTGTTAGATGTATAAATGCGGGCTTTACAGTAAGGCATTATGTACAGTTAATTTTAATAACACTAATATATTTTAGTTCACAGTTTTAGAAATAATCTTTTTTGGGAAATATCCCTTATTTATACACCTTAATATGTAAGGATTGAAATTAAATCAATAATTAATATTTTAAAAATTATATCTATATCAAACCTATATTTATGCTTAGGAACAAAATGGCCAGTTTCTCATTTTTTATTTAGTGTTTATTTATACATATTATTGAAGCTAAAATATATCAAGTTTTTTGATCAGATAAATAATAACAAACGGTTTAAAATATTGAGGAAAAAATCGAAAGGCACATGCTAATATTTAATCTGAAACCCGATCCTAAAAGGAAACTTTCAATATAAAAAAACTTTTTTTTAAATAAAAGTGTGATCGTTTCCCAAAACGTCGTTGTTGTTTTTTTATAGAAGGCCACATTAATATTGATCAAGTTTGCGATACGCTTTGAGAATATTTAATACAAGGCAAAATAAACGTATTCTTAGGGTTGTCAAGTTTCAAGTTTTCCAAGAAAATCGGATAGTATATAGTATTCAAGTTGTGCGGAAAATCCGGTATGAAAAATTAGTTCTTGGTCATGAGCCCTGTACTAGGCTGGTCGCATTCAATTGAATTAATAGGAAAAGCTAAAAGAAAAATTGTGACTGTGAGAAAAAAATACCCTACCTATGCAGAATTACTTTGATTGATCAAAGATATCGGAATAATAAGTTTATTTTGCCTTCATATGAAGCCCGGTGATACGAGCAATAAATCATCATTTGTTGAATGAAAATCAAACCAAAACCGCGAGTTCTGATGACGTATGTTCATTGTTCATGTCACAATACCTGAATTAAGTAGGTACGATGTTTGTCCAAACATTAGGAAGAAAGGACAAAGGCAAACTTAAGAAGAAAAAAACAACCCATGAAGAATCCGTAAATCAAAGCGTACGAGTTAGCGGGTAAAGCGATAGTGTAGAATAAAAGCTCTCGGAGACCGGCGCGACGCTACCCTGGTGGAACAATTTCCACGATAACTTCATGAAATTGTTCTACCAAGGGGTTTACTCTCTAAGCACGAAATCCGTAGTATCGGCCGAGGTTACGGGCGTTTCCTACTCCGTATCACCTACTGACATAAGATTAATTCGGAGCCCGAACTATGAGTGAATGACAACACAATTTGATAGCTGTCCTTATGCCTCTGCCTTGAATTTTGCGGGCAGCGGGGCGGCGTTATCGGCGGCGCGGGAGCTGCAGGGTTTTGATGCATAAAATCAAATGGACCGGCCTCGAAAACAGCGACGCGGCAGCGGGGCGGAAACGGGCGACAGGGTGCACTCCGCGCCGCCGCCCTGCGCTGCCCGCCAAATTCGAGGCAGAGGCCTTACTCGCGATATGTTTTTGTTACCAACAATAAAAAATTAATTTGTCTCTTGTTTTGACGGAACAACTACTTTCGGACGGGCCCGTATCTTCGTTGGCAAACTTACCGGCCGAATCCAATAACGTATCTATCTCCAATTCGCTATCCTCCAATCCAGTACGCTAGGTACTGGAGATAGAAAAACCTATCAATATTTGGTTTTAAAATCATATATTTTTACAATTGTTTGTAAATATGTGAGCACAATGTACCTATCACGTGATTAATTTATATGCCTTTGCTTTATTTTTAAGTCTTTTTACCAATTGTGGTATAGTATTTTTATTCTTGACATATAGAAATATAATTAATGTATACAAAATATTGTAAAACATTTTAAAAGAGTAACGGTGGAGTTTGTTGCCACTTCTTCTCCATACGAAACTACTTTTTGGAAGTGGCGCCTAGAATCAGTTCTATTTTTATGTAAATTTTGACCTTTTATAAATGCTTTTTATGGGCCTAAAATAAAAAAAAATTACGTCCCAATAAGCCAAAGTATGCGACCCTATAACGTGTTGACAACTATTTGTTTGAAAGGGACATAGAATTGTACTGTCTATCATCAGTAGCGATCTGTTTTAGGTTATTGGGTTAGAGAGAAGACCCACTGATCCGCGTCGCGGAGTCGCGTGCGCCGCGCCTTTCTGTGGATGCTTTAAAAGATGGACTTGTTCCGTGTTTAGTGATACTTTGAATCGTGTTATTATAAAAAAAGTTTGATCAAAACTCGGACATAAATAACAATTTGGACACATACATAAATTTATTTTGAGATAACATGCGATGAAGTTTTTTGTCTTTTGATGACCAATACAGTTAGTTAGTTTCTCGGGATCATAAAAACAAATCGATATTTTGTAGCGAGCAGTACATTTGAATTTATTACACGAAATCCAGTTTTACAAAACGAGTTCACAGTTGTTGAGTTTTTTAAACTTTTAATGTTCAGGTTTTTTTTTCCTCTTAAAGAAGAAGATATCCTCATGACGCCGAGCGTTGATCCCGGATCTTTTAGCAGATAGAGCAATTAGCAATCATAACTACAGAGCTATTATTGTTAGTTTAGCAGGATACCTGATTGAATAGACGGTTGATTATTTAGCAAAAAAAACTACCGAGAATTTTTCATACAAGAATAGATGAAGGTATATAATACCTTAATGATCAATTATTTTCTATGCCGTTGTCGGCACGGTACTCCCAAATTATTGGCTCAAGGTTTTTTGTATTAAGTTTATAACAACATTCACAATTTCCATATTTTACAGCAAATACCTTTAACACGAAAAAGCTGTCAAAACACAATAAAATGTCGATAAAAACACAGATTGGTATTAAGTTTTTACACTACAAATAAACAAAGACTCTTACAATAAAAATAAAATCATGACAAGAGCAGCTGACCGTAAAATTAAGTTCCCAAAAGTTCTTACATACTCGTATACATTTTTTATAAGGCTCGATGCATTGCAGTGTCCTTCTAAGTGGGTCGATCGATTTGTATGGAAATTACGTGCCTCGAAGGCATGCAATACCACCGTTAACACGTATAATTTATATTAGTAGCCGATGGAACGAGCCTTTATAATAGCAGTTTGCTAGTGGTTTTAGATTATTATTTACATTCAACGTTATCATTATTATTGAAGTTAGTTTCCTTCAAAAACAAAAAGTTTTGTTGCTTCGGTTGCGTGATAAAATATTACGCGTGATCCCACATGTCCATCTGGTATTTATTCTCATGACCTTTGCTTAGAAAACACTGAGTATTAAATTGTCGTATAATAATGTGGCGATTATTATTAGAAACTAGTATGTGAATAATTAGAGCGTTCGCAGCACTACCATATCATTTTATACCTAGTTGTTTCGCCTATTTGTACTTCGAATCGATTACTTGTACCGCTTTATGTCGTGCCTCGTTGTCGGCTTTTCCGACAATTAATGCGCTAATGAAACTCCCTATTATGTAGTTGTTAAAATGCATTATTTATATCGATGGTTGATTGAAGTGGATAAAACAGAAGTTATTTTGAGTCGGTTTAATCTAATCTTTAATTTATACTGGTTGTATAAAATGATTCCTAATAACAAAGGAGTTAAAGGCTATTGTAGTGAACTTTTGAAACAGTACCTTAGTGCCATGGTAGTCATCGACGACGGTCTCATCCCTCCTCGCCTCCGGGTAGTGGAAGAGCATTTTCTCCGGGGCTGAAGTGGATGCGCCGGCGCACTGCAACAAGGCACACACTGACACAACACAGGCATATTCAAAAACACGCATGGCGAACCTTGCGCGCTCTGACACTCGGTAAAGACTGGCCGCCTTCGAGGAAACCAACGACTTATATGGTAAAACCATCGGAGCTAACCAACCGTGTTTTATTAAACACGGTTGGTTAGGTTGGAGCTGGGTCGCCAGAAGGAGAATTTGAATTTATTAATTCAAATTCTCCTTCTGGCGACACAGCTCCGAAAATTGTGCTTCTGTCGCTATTGCTAGACATTCTTGCTATGTTTCCATCAAATTTTTGACGTGATTGGTATTTTTTATAGACCGCCAGACTTAAAGACTTCTTTGCAACCAAACAGGTTTGTTTACGAAGTAAAAAAATTAAGTGCTTACTTTAGATTATAACTTGAGCATAAATGTGCGATAAAAAATATTTGAACACGTAAGTAAATAAAAAGTTTTCTCGCATTCATAGAGGCGGGTCCTAGCTGTTGTTGTACAATCTGATAATAAATAAATTTGAAATTAGACTTATTGAGATGAAAGGCAATATGAGACGGTTTTTTTTTTAATAAGCAAAAATTTCGATCAACACTGATCGAAGGGTTTGCCGATGTTTCCAACCCGGCGCAAAGTTGAACTTATCACGACAATCATATCTACAATTTCACCGACAATCATACTACTTCAAATCGGAAAACAGGAATGCTGCTTAGAAGAAGCAATAGGAATAGTGCTACTTACCCGGAAGTGCCATTTTCAACAATGCCTTTATTTGAGAGTGCCTTATTCGGTCTATAGCGATTATCTAACATAAAAGAGGATGATGTCCGTGGTCCCAAGTTGGCGCCAGGATGGAAGGCTGCTGATTGCAGATTCAGTATTCGGTTTTACTTAATTATATAGGCTACTTCACCATAGGCTACGCCGATGACTTAACCATAATAATAAATGGCACCCATGAAATACCCTGCAACCTCATGCGCCAAGCCTTGAAAATAGTAGTAACCCAAAAGGACCTCAGGTAATGACGCAGCTAACGAACTGGCTAGAAGAGCACCCAGGTCAGCAGTCTGCGGATCAGATACGCAGGATGACTGCAGGAGTCCACTCACAAACAAGCGGGGAGCTGGTAGACCTCGACACCGGGCTGCAGGCAGTCCAGGGAAGCTATGCCATCTTAGATGGCAAGCTAACCAGACGTTTATCACGCCTGGACCAGTCACCAGGCGCATGCCATTCCAGAATACTGGTAACGGAGGTCGGAGACCATAACAGGACACTGCTCCCTAAACAAACACTTCCACACAATAGGTAAAACGGACAGTCCTCTGTGCAGGGCTTGCATGGAGGCGTAGGAAACCATCGCGCATGTGCTCTTTGAGTGCACAGGGGTTACAGATTAGGACACAAACCCTCGGGGCACCCAGATCTTACACAGATGATCTCCACGGACCAGGAGATTTAGTCAACTTCTGGAGGGAGGTGGGATGGTTGGAATATCCACTGACGACCGCCATGGCCTAAGAACAATGACCCACTTGAAGGACTAAGTGCGTAAGCCAAATCCTATCAAATAGAACATAGAACTAGACAGTTTATCAATCATCAGCAAGCAACAGGGTGCTGCATAAACAAAGGTGATGAATAGCTTGTTGTTGGATTGGTCTTGACCACGATATTAATAAATAAACGGTATGTTTAGTATGGAATAACGGGCTGAGGTCCGCAACTCCACATCTAAGCGCGTAAGACTTATGCCCGTCGTAAAAAGGGATGTTTTGAGACGTGCAGGACGTACTAGTACAGAACTTCCGTCAGTTTTTATAAATTAATTTAATCCTTAATTAATCTCTTCAGATTTCACACATGTAGGCTATGCTTCTTACACGCCGCACGATTTATGCACTCCGAGTCTTCCGACCAAGTGTATTGCGGTAGTTAGCAAGACAATTAGATCGCGATGTGTCGAAAACTTATAAGTGGGTTGTTGTCTGAAGGTTCGGCAATAACCCACGCAGACGGGTGATAAAGGGAACTGTCAAATTAATGCCAATGCGCAAAACGTCGGCTTTAAACCTCGTGGCTCTTAAGGCCGACGAAAAAATACGTCACAGGAGATGAGATAGAAGGGTCTCTTGACGGTTAATCTTCGGGGGTCCGAAGACAATCAAGGCAAACCAATGCGTATTCATTTGCATTAATTGGGAGTGATCCCGTTATGAGCGAATAGGGCATCGACCATCATAATCAGCCTATAATGTTCCCACTGCTGGGACACAGGCCTCTTCTCTGTAAAAGGGGGTGGGCCGTAATCCGCAACGCGGGCCCAGTGCGGGTTGGTAGATGTCACACATCTTCGTTTTTTTGGTTCTAGGATATTCCGGTTTCCGCACGATGTTTTCATTCACCGTTTTGAGAGCAGTGGTGATTAAATTATTTACACAAAGTAAAGCGCCTGACAGGGTTCGAACCTACGACCTACTTTTATCTTTAGGCAATTCGCAAAGTTAATAGAAAGGGAGGAAAATTAAATTATAATACAAGCAGTTCCTCAATAACGTCATGGGCCTGATCAGTTCTTACACTTCATTCATTAATATCCTTAATTACTCAGGGGAAAAAACAAGCATGACTGTATAAAATCCCCACTTACAAATAGGTAGGGAAATTGCATCGGAAACAGATGATTTTTTAATGATTATAGATGCCCATGCCATGCGAGCAGTGGTGGCCCAGTGGTAACGGCCCCGACTTACGAGTTCAGTTCTGGCAAACAATTTTTTTTTTTTGATCGTGAGTAATGCTACCGCGAAGAAGAGGCCAGCTCCGGATATTTGACTCGTAAAAGCTACGATAGAAAGAGTTTGCCAGTCGCATCCTATGCCGCTATCTGAGCACACGCACAACCAAGCTTTTGAAGAGCACTTCAAAAGCTTGGTTGTGCGTATAATTTATATTAGTAGCCGATGGAACGAGCCTTTATAATAGCAGTTTGCTAGTGGCTTTAGATTATTATTTACATTCAACGTTATCATTATTATTGTATAATCTTTGAAGTTAGATTCCTTCAAAAACAAAAAGTTTAGTTGCGTGATAAAACCATTACGCGTGATCCCACATGTCCATCTGGTATTTATTCTCATGACCAAAGTTTAATCAGTCAGCAGACTGATTAAACTTTATACCATGGCATGAAATATCATGAATAGTCTCAAGAAGTTTTGAGTATGAATGTGGATGGCTATAAGAGTAGGGAAGGACTGTGTGAAATATAATATGCCTAGAAAGGGGGCCGACTACTGATATGACGTATTTAAGTAAAATACATGTTGCACCAACCCCAAACAAGTTGGGATTCTTGGGATAAGGGCAGGAGAATGATCATGATTATACTAGAAGAAAAATAAACTGATTTCATTGCTTTTAGATGCCTCACCATTCGCGTTTGTGAAGTTTCGCCAATAAATTTGAAAAGGTTCCTGTCTATTAGCCAGTGTTATAAATATTAAAGCCTGCATTTATTAAGACCTCAGACTATATTCTATTACCGATCTATTAATAGTTCAAGCTACTTACGTGTCGATACAGACTGTTACGAAATCGGTGAAAGTGTTGTGTTGATATAATATTATTTAGTTCGTAATACGTGCACTATACTCGGTTGGTTGTTCGTTATTATTTCATTATTACATTGCGTCTCGTACTGTACGTGATTGATAATGGAAGTAAATAAGAGATAAATGTATCTGCTCTCAGCGAATGTTTTGTGAGATATGAACGATATCGTATTTGGAGTTGAAACGAAAGCGTGATACGACGTAATTGTCGCGATTATAGGTAACTAGATTCCATTTAATTGAGCTAAGAAAAGAGCCAATATTATGATGTAAAATAACAGTTTTAACTTATAAATAATATTACCCTGGCTTGGCTGCCTAATGATCTAATGATGGTGATAGGATGCAATTGGAAAAAATTAAAGTACATCACTTTTTAATATTATGTTGTTTACAATTAAAATAATGTTATCTTTAGTGCAAGCGTTAAGGTGACATGTAGATATTTTGAACACATTTGTCTATAGAATGTATAAAGGAAATTGTCAAGGTATTGTCAACAATTGTGGATGAAGACAACATAGTATAGCCCATTGTTTTAACCGACCATAAATTATAGGATATAGAGTTAGCCTTATTATTATGCAGTTAATGTAAGAGGGTGCTTGTTGTAAGTTCTTCACAATTCAAGTTGTATTCCATTTGAAGATGACACAGTCATAGTTTTGTATATTCTATCATGTTTTGGATTACTATGTAGTTTTGTTGTAAAAGTGTAGATTTGTGAGAAAAAACAGTAAAATTTACAGGAGAAAAATTTGTGATTTTTATTAATGCCATTTGTAACACAGATGTAAGAGATTATAGTGAAAGGATATATTCTGTGGAGAATTTACTGACCTGATTGGTAATCTTCTTCAAATATGACAGGTGTTAAGTACTTCCAGCGAGGTTGCAAGATTGAAACATTGCATGAGCGGGCAAGAAATAAATGAGTAGGTATGTGAGGATTGTAGCATGTAGTGCTAAAACCTTTCTAAATACCCCCATGGGAAAAAGACTAGTTGATATTTTAAGATGTTAAATACTCATTTATTAAATCTAGTTACAAGCTCCACTATGAATATACTACATAAAACAGTTGGCAGTAAATTCCACAATTAGAAAAATATACTAATACTGCTAGTGATTGGGAATTATTCAATAGTCATCTTTCTAGGATGGCGGATTTGTAGTTTTCTATTGCTAATGGTGTTATCCAATTAAATAGGTCAGACAAAATTAATAAATCTTTCTAAACAGTCATTTTGTAGGATTCTCTAATAAAGGCCTGTTGTTCCAAAAGTAATAAGACAATATACATTATATTGAGCTGAATTGGAACATATAGAACAAGGTTGATCATTAATTGGGTATCATATCACAGACCCTTCAGTGGCGAAATTGCTCCTTACCAATCGAGATTCAATGTACTTGTATGTGAAAATGGTTAGTTAAACGACCTCAGCATGACAACAGCACAAAGTAGATTTATTGAATAGAAAATAAGGTCGACAATAAGGCGCACAATTTATCGGATATGCCATCATATTGGAAACATCAATAACGAACGAAGTGACTGACAATTTTCACAAACAGCTTTCAGGTTATTGGCTTTATCAAAACTTATATTAGCAATTCTGAAATAACTCACATAGGTCTCATTCTGCAGCGGGAAACTAGCACGCCAATTATGTAGGACAATAAGTTCAAATTCAAATCCTTATCGTAGAAATCAGTCACATATTGCACTCAAGTAAACAATGTAAACAAAGATAAATCTTACCGCTATTCCTTTCTTTGTAACAAAATTTGTTGTAGTACGTGCACAAGTGAATATTTTCTGTTGTGGAGTAATAAATACGGGTATTTTCGTAGTAATACGGCAATGATTGGCAAAAAAGCGACGCACCGACATGCAGTTTGACATTTTAACGGCGGTCCTACCAGCCATGAAAATAAATAATGATGACAATTGACAAAATTAAAAGTTTGGTAGATTTCAGGAGTTTGTGGCGGCATCTACAACGCCACATGCGAACAACGCATCACACTAATCCTGCATCGCGCAATCAAAGTTTACCGCGCAGCTAGCATATATACAACTTCCCGACAACAATCATCGGGCAATTGCCCACCAGATACGACATCCATCTGGTCGGAGGATCCTCCCTTTTTCCAAGAGTATGAGTGATGTAGCGGCATCTACACCGCCACATGCGAACATACGCATCAATCCTGCATCGCGCAATCAGAGTTTACCGCGCAGATAGCATATATACAACTTCCCGATAACAATCATCGGGCAGTTGCCCACCAGATACGACATACATCTGGTCGGAGAATCCTCCCTTTTCTGAGAGTATGAGTGAACTTTACACCCTGTTCCTCATATCTCTTCACTGGTGACCCCGACGTGATCCTGAGTATGAACATCATCTCCTCACTGGTGACCCCGAGTATGAACGTCAGCGCAGCCTTCGAGCAACTACTTCAGCGTGTCGTCAGCATCATCACTCCTGCAAGTCACACAGCCAGCCCCCAACCACGGCTTGACCATCAGCATGCAGCGCAAGCGTATATCTGGTCATCACCTTCAGCCTCATGAGCAACCTTGGCACAGCACACTGCACATTCGGCCGGTCCACAAGCAGAGCGCTTAATCCCTCTCCTGGTCGACATCAGCAGTCAGCCACCCCGACCCACTGGGGCATCTTCGCAGACAGTTCCGACTCACCGCGAACTATGCGACACCCGGTTCCAACCCACTGGAACCCAACTGGCACTGGCAAGCATAGCAAGATACAAGACTTAGTCCACTATCGACCTCCGGTCTCCGGAGGGGAGTGATGTGGCGGCATCTACACCGCCACATGCGAACAACGCATCACACTAATCCTGCATCGCGCAATCAAAGTTTACCGCGCAGCTAGCATATATACAACTTCCCGACAACAATCATCGGGCAATTGCTCACCAGATACGACATCCATCTGGTCGGAGGATCCTCCCTTTTCAACGAGTACGAGTGAACTTTACACCCTGTTTCCTCATATCTCTAAACTGGTGACCCCGACGTGATCCCGAGTATGAACATCATCTCATCACTGGTGAACCCGAGTATGAACGTCAGCGCAGCCTTCGTGCAACTACTTCAGCGTGACGTCATCATCATCACTCCCGCAAGTCACACAGCCAGCCAGCAACCACGGCTTGAACGGTTGTCCTGACCATCAGCATGCAGCGCAAGCGCATACCCGGTCATCACCTTCAGCCTCATCAGCAACCTTGGCACAGCACACTGCACATTCGGCCGGTCCACAAGCAGAGCGCTTAATCCCTCTCCTGGTCGACATCAGCAGTCAGCCACCCCGACTCACTGGGGCATCTTCGCAGACAGTTCCGACTCACCGCGAACTATGCGACACCCGGTTCCAACCCACTGGAACCCAACTGGCATTGGCAAGCATCGCAAGATACAAGACATAGTCCACTATCGACCTCCGGTTTTCGGAGGGGAGTGATGTGGCGGCATCTACACCGCCACATGCGAACAAACGCATCAATCCTGCATCGCGCAAGCAGAGTTTACCGTGCAGATAGCATATATACAACTTCCCGATAACAATCATCGGGCAGTTGCCCACCAGATACGACATCCATCTGGTCGGAGGATCCTCCCTTTTCTGAGAGTATGAGTGAACTTTACACCCTGTTCCTCATATCTCTTCATGTTTAATTTGATGTTTTTAGACCATTTATCAGACTCTGGGCTGGCGGACATGTGCTTGCACATGTTCATGTAGCCAATGTATAACTATTTTATTTTTAAATTGTTGAATTTACTAACATAGATTAAGTTCATACTAACACTGTATGGATCCTTTGGTATGTTTTATTTTTTGGATATTGTCTTGAATTTTACAATAAGACGAACGATTTACTTCAAACTAGAGATGAAACGGATATCTGGTAGCTATCCGGTATCCGGCCTATCCGGAGGCCTTAATACTATCCGACCGAATACTGGATAATTAACTACCTACTATTCGGCCGGATAGGCATCCCGCCGAATAAAAAAAAATCTGGATTAAAAATATATTTTTAAGTAATTATTTGCTTTATTTAGTTAGTCTTAGTATCACTTAAGAAATATAATTAGTTTTGGTTGTAAATTTTGAATCACACAATAGTAAATGAATGTAATAGAAAGAAAATGAATGAATGGGGAAGGCAACTGTCAAAATGGCGCTGTCGTAGCTAGTTCCCAACACAAGCTAAAAATACAAGGCGTGATGTGGTTTTATTTTATTTTAGCGAAAGTTGACTCGATGTCGTGTTCCTAGATACTCAGAAATTGGAGTTCGAATTTCTCGTAAGCCCCTAAAATTAGAAGATTGTGCTTTAAAGCTATTCGTACAGATTTTTTTGAGTTCTAATTTATGTCGTGAACATTTTGAAGAAAGTGATTACGAGGAAATATTAATTCTGACACTTTCCATGTCAATTACTTGATTTAAAATACTGAAATCACCGAAAATAACGAAATAGTGAAATTAAATCAAACTCATGAATGAACATAAAATGAAATGAATGAACGAAATGTCAAAAAATTTGTAGGCCGTAGGGACCTAGCTATGGTCACGCCATCTACAATTAGCTTTGCCCGACCTTCCCCATTACCTACTCGTAGTACTCATACTGCACTAAGGTAAAATTATGGTGAATAAATACTAATTTCTCTGTATTGAGAGGTAGCAAGCGGTTTCGCTTCTCTTCATAAATAAGGCCAGCTTCAGAAAAAAGTCTTTCGCTGTACACACTGCTGCAAGGTGCTGAAAGATAGATTTTGGCAAACTTTGTTAAATTTGGGTATTGTTTGGCATTAGCTGCCCACCAAGAATATATACCAAACGCTAAGTTCCGCCGGATATTCGGCATTCGGCCACATGGTTGGCCGAATATCCGATATCCGGTATCCGGCCAAACTGCTATCAGTTTCATCACTACTTCAAACCCTCTTGAAGCGAGCCCTTTAACTACTGCTCCTATCTTTTTTTTATTTGGCCATAATGTGCGCAGTGCGTGTGTGCTTTCGTGCGTCTCTGTACATCCAAAGGTTGTCTGGAAGAGTGGAAGATATCGCTATCAGCGATAATACCATCATTGATTGCATTGTTTCCAACCTTATTACATGACTGTGTCCTGGGTAGGTACTAGGCAAAACTTTTGTACAAGTCTAACGAATAATTTGCAAACATAACATCACGCCTGCATTCCCCGAAGGAATAAAAGCATGGATGTATTTAAAGTATCACATTTCACCAGTAGGGCCATGTTTCATGTCACATGTGACAGGGGAATGGGGAAGGCAACTGTCAAAATGGCGCTGTCGTAGCTGGTTCCCAACACAAGCAAATAATACAAGGCGTGATGTGGTTTTATATTATTTTAGCGAAAATTGACGCGTTATTTTGTTCCTAGATACTCCGAAATTGGAGTGCACCATTTTCCAAAAGACCCTAAAATTAGAAGATTGTGGTATTAAGCTATTCGTAGATATTTTTTTGAGTTCGAGTTTGTGTCAGAAACATTTTGATGAAAGTGATTACGAGGAAATATTCAAGGTTTAAAATTCTGTCACTTTCCATGTCAAGTACTTTATATAGAATACTGAAATAACCGAAAATAACGAAATAGTGAAATAAAATCAAACTCATGAATGAACACAAAATGGAATGAATGAACGAAATGTCAAATTTATTAAAGGCCGTAGGGACCTAGCTATGGTCGTGCCATCTACAATTAGCTTTGCCCGACCTTCCCCATTAATAATGTTGTTCCTGCTTACCTAAATAATTGGAAAACACACATAGTAAAGTATTATGTATATTACCCGACTGCGTCCGGAGGGTTAGGTATTATAGGTATTTATGTCTGCAGCGTTTCCTTGCCGAGTGAACATGTTGTTGTGAGCAGCTCAAAGAAACAACATCTATTTTCACTACAACGAGAAAACGAACAATCGGTCTGAACAAAAGCTCGTACTGAATAGTTCGTTGACGCAGCAGCGTTCTCCAAGCGTTCTCATTCTCAACAACGACAATGACGTTGATTTGCTTTTGGCTTCTAAAAAAACGCTGTGTTTGTAATAATTGGAGCTTTACCTAAAAACGGAAACGAAAAAGGCGGTATTTTTGTTAAACAGAGATAATAAACCGAAGATCGTACGGACGGCTTCCCAATTTCTGCCGAATTAATGAACTTAATTTAATTTTCAATTAGTTCCAAAGTTTTTTCTTGATTCCACTACATGTTTGCGTTGAATATTTAAACAAAATGTCGTGCACAAACCGAGCACATCTAACGTAGAGCGAATGCAGAGCACTCACACTACTCACAGACCAGCAATTCCAGCACACGGAACATTAATACTTGTTGCAGCAACTGCCTGCTCTCCAAAGAGTACTATAATTAGACGGGTATGCTCTCTTGCAGTAGCCGGACTAGCCGGTGACATCGACAATTCCACTGAATGAATGAATGAAAGAGCGTGCAATCGTTCGCAGAGTCCAACCAATCATCATACATCACTGAACAAACATGTTCGATTTACCGAGCGAACAAACTCTCGCTCAGAACTGTTCAAGTGAATACGCGCTTTTTATGTCCGTGACGGTGTCTACCGCAGTACCACGAACGCCAATCGCTTCTAGATTTGGTAAATAATTAGTACCCGAACAACAGAATTGGTACCTTAATAGTTTTCGCGAAATTCGACTTTGAAGATGGTCCTGCGGTAGTCACGCTCACTTCAGCAGGACCACCAAAAAGGAGGCATGCTACAGCTATTATAAGTATACAAATAATTGGAACTCTTAGATGAGCATTTCATAAAAAAAAAATAGAAAAAACAGAACTGAAACATTTGTATTTACCTACCGAAAAATCAACGATGATAACTTTCGCTTTCTCGTTCAGCAGGACCAGGACTTTCAATGTTGATTCTAAATTTCCAAGTTGGAGGAGCTTATCGCTTTCCTCAAACCAAGAACATAGAAAATTAGTACCCTGCAAGATAAATTCGTTCCCAAAATTAGTGCTCCAGTAGTTTACGAGATATAACGTGCCATTGGTGGGGTGGCGGTAGTCACGGTGTAAAATTTTCATTTCATTAATTCCCTTATAAGACTCTAACTTTTCCCCTTAATACAAAAGTAAGTACCTACTACTAAAAAGTTATAGTGACCAAGAATTCAGATCCCTAAGTGAGAAATTAGCTATAATTACTTTTTCATACAAATTCTACGCGTATGATCCGACCAAATTAAGTTGTCAACGGGATTTAACTGTTTAGTAGATGCACACATGCACACAAATTTATGGATGTCGGAATAGTAATAACAACAGTCTATAATTTTTATACAAACTGTGTACGTAGGTACGTAGAAAAATAATAACCTATCGTTACTCATGGCCTGTGTGACTTGGCGCTAAGCAAGGCGTTGAAAACTCAGGGCACAATAAAAAATGTCGCGTTAAAAAAACGCCCGAGAGCACGAGGTACTTACATACAAAAAAAAAAACGCAATAGTAAACATGAGGAACATTAATAAAAGAATAATTTGGAATTCATATCGTTTATTTACGATGAGTGGTCACAGCGTCCTACACGAGCAACGTAACCCCGCCGTCCGTCGTAAGGCACTAAGTAAGAAACGGACGCACCGGACATAAAAATAATCACTACGTTTGAAACTAACACAAACAAATCAACCCACTACAAAAATATAATCCTTACTATATCAATAACATACAGCTCTACGCATTCACTTATAAAATTGTACTGAAACACACAATTTTATTAGTAAAATGAAAAACTACTAATTTGAACTCAACACAGATATGTTAACATTTACCTCATGATATTTACAATGTAATTCAAATAATATGAATAGATTTGGTTCTTTTAGGATTTCTACTATCTCTAAAACTAGATTAGTAATTAGACTAAGAAAATCTATAGTATTGTCTTAATACTGACTTTCGGTAATTTTAGTCTTAGGAAATGGATGTGCTTACATTGAAATTTTACTGCAATTCTTGTTCAGATTTGGCAAAAATGGAATGAATCAGATATAATATTGCAATAAGAGTTCACTGCACACTCCTGAATATTTTATTTACGTATACAAAATATGAGCTAACTTACTAATATTTCAAGAATAATAAAATAATTAAGACGTATGTGCTTTAAATACCCTACATGAAATATATATGGTATAGATGTTGAATTGAAAAAGCGGGTTTTTGTTTTGTATTTTCAAGAAAATGATAATACGACAAATGCAGATGTATTCGTAGCACACGAATTTCGTAGATTAGACGATAACAAATGTATAAAACAATTAATCGTTTTGGCTTAATGATGCACGTGGCTTTGTAAACGAATAATTTAGACGGTATAGTGCATCTCGTGGCATTCTAAATGTATTCATTAGTATCATAGCAAGATTACGGAAGAGAACAATGGGCGTGACAGTGTTACTTGAACTGAGGCCGATGCAATACTAGGTTAACAGTAAACAGCTTACTCGCCACTTAGCTCGCCATGCAATAATGATGTATCGTTTCGTAAGAACGCTCTTTTTAAATCTTGTGCTCATTGATGATGAATGGTCTCATATCCGCGGCCTTAGTCATAAAATATTTTTGAAATATCAGTGTCACCAAAAGGAAGACATCTCAGTGCATTATATTCTATTCCAAAGTGTTTCTAACATATTACTAAAAATCTGAAGAATAGACGAAGAAGTGATAGAATTTGTTTACAGTAAGTAATTAAATCTTAAACCTTATCATAAATATGGCAAGACTCCGCAAATATAATCACAAAGTGCTTATAGTGTAAACAAGTGATGTTACGCAATTCCTAACATTTGATTATGTAATTGAGATCTGTTAGACATATTTTAAGTGATTTTCATTTAAATTTAAACACTGCGATTAATAAATCGAATCTTAGCATCCATTTACACGCTAAAAACTCAAAATGTTGTTTTTTTATTATACACACTATATCAATTTTGGTCTCAATTTTCACTCGAATTTAATATGCTACATGTTTCTAGTATTAATAGAATAAATATATTCTTTACAAGATAAACTTAATACTGTTTAACGCACAACTAATCGGTACTGGACTTACGGTAGATAAAAGGAACAAACATTCTAGTTAAAAAAATATGATCTTTATTTGATCCTAACGACTTTCATACTAAAACCTTTTCTGAAGTAATTTATATAGAATAATTAATTTTAATGGTTCACACCTGTCTTCTAAAAGCCGGTAAAGTGCGTGCAATTTTGGCGCGCTGTAAATAGAAAAACATGTTGATAGCTATTTGTTTGACAGGGATAGTTTGAATTATACCGTTTATCATCAATAGCTATCTGTCTTTCACAGAAAATACGTTATTGGGTTCGGCCGTTAGTAGACCAATTACAACGGTTAAGGCGAAAGCGCCAGAGTAGCTCACGAAATTCAATTTTTCTCACGTTTTATGCAATTTGCAGGTCGTCAGGTTGTATATTGAACAAAACTATGATTCGCGACCGTAAGAAGTATTTACAGAATCGGGATGATGACATTTATTTTATTTTTCTCTCAAAAAAATGTTTGTTTGCAAACAGTGCAAACATATAAAAAGTGTAAAAGCTTAAAAAATTGCCTAGTCATAAACGTTTTAAAATAAGTGTTCGACAATGACTGCACTATCGTAGAAGTGACGTCACGACTATTTAACTTCATACTAGCGACATACATTGACCGTACCGCGCGACAAGGACGGGAATAACCCCCTCCAAAAACTTTTAAAGCATGAAGCTTCTTCACATTTACATCCATTTAACAGATTTTTTCGACTGTCTCATTTTTACAGGATTTTAAAGAAGGCATATCTTTGAAATTACATAACTTTTTCGATTTATTATTAGTCTTTTTAATATTAGTCATCATACCTATTAAAATCATTAGAATCATTTTTTATTTATATTGAGTAAGAAAAGCTTTAGCCTCAAATGTTATGATTTCTGAAAATCTTTTGATTTCCAGAAATCATAACAATTGAGGGCTTTTCTAACTTAAGAGTTATCATTCTAATGAGTATAATTCTGTAAATACATAATTGTTACGGTCGCGAATCATATTTTGTTCAACATATAACCTTTTTTTGACACTGATAAGCAAATTGCAAAAAAGTCACCAATCAGAGAAACTTCATCAACTTTTAAGAAACCAGGGTTGAATCTCTCATATGTGTCGATTTGGACTGAAAGCTATCGACAATGCTATATTTCGCGTCTATTTTAGACAGCACACGCGTATTAAACGTCTTTAAATACAAAGACGAAGCAACAACGATGGCAACAGTGAGGATATAATAAAAATTGCATTAAATTTATTAGCTGTTCTTGATTAATGTGAGTCAAGTTTTTGTTTACAAAGTTTTGAGATACTGCAATCAATTGCACTTAGTTCTCCCAAAATGAGCCAACTCGCAATCTCTCATTAATTCAGTTAATTACGTCAAACTACAATAATCTACGAAAATGTCCAATATTCATCCAATACTAGATAGAATAGATTTAAAATTAATCAGCGATTACTATCCAAAATAATTACAATTACTTCCGTAAATGGGAGAAATGACGTGTGTTGGTTACTTTTTGGCAGAACTAAAATCACATTATCTTACTGTTTTTCGCCAAAAGTGAAAGTATCTCTTCTCCTTTGCAAAACTTGTTTTTCAGACACCATCTTATCCATAACTGTATCTAACAATGCAAAGATAAAACTTTTTTTTTATTTTCACCCGTCACCTCCAATCGCTATTGTGATGACTCATGTTCACTTTTTTAGATAAGTAAAACTTCAAGTAGCTGGATATACCACAGTCTACCTATTACATACTACCTACAGTAGGTCAATAATACAAGCGAATTATCGCAAACCATTAATGCTGTAGAAATGGGCGGAGTTTATGTCCCGAGTCGTCGTACGGCAGCTCGGGACCGTATCTTTAAATACAAGATAAACTGTGGCTATACCATGTGATTAAGAAAAGCTGTCTTGTTCGCACTCATCCCAGCTGTCACATTCGTATTGATCGCAGTCATAGTCGATGTCGCACGCCGCATGGCCAGTTGCATCCGAACTGATATCGGTCAGCGCCGCTTCGGATACCGGCTTTGATGATATGTCCAAGATCTGGGGGAAAAGTTGAGGTATGCTTATATTGTAGTTTATTTTAAATAAATTGATATGTGGAAAGTGTTCAAGGGTGAGTTCTTTAGTCTGTTGCATGCAATATTTCTTATCGATTTTGTTTATTTTGATTGACGAATCGATCTTTTGATTGTCGAATCGATCGTTTAATGGATTGAATCAAGGATCTAATTAACTATTCCGTAGAGCCTATTACCTTTGTTTGTTAATACTTAACATATTATATGCATGGCGATTTGATTTGTTATGCTGATAAACTGTATACAGAGATAGTTAAACCAATTGCCTGTACTTTCACGTTACTTCTACACACTGAAAATACAAATGTTAGTCGACGCGTCTCACTGTTCCATGTTAATCCCCTTTTTTATTTTCCTTGTAAAATGTAATGTATACATACATCGGCAGAAGACCGGAGGCTATAGTTGTCAGATTGCGCATCTCTGTCGGCTGTGGAGAGCGCATGTAACGCTAAGGAGTTACGTTTGGGCTCTTCGCGCGATAGGTTTTTGCCGTCTGACCGAACTGCCACTTCTGAAGGATTTGAACGCTCTGGAAATAACAACAAAAAGTTAAGAATAAGAATTTTCGGACTACGTAAGGCGTTATAATAATTAACTGTGCAAATTGTCTATAAGTGGATTACAAGCCCAAACGCCTGCTGCAATAATTACAGCAGTTTAAATGCTGTCACTGAATTTAAAGTATTGTAGCCAAGCGCGCAGTAGGAATGCACATCCAGATAATTGGTCAGTGGTCTAATAGGCCGACCGCCGGAAGCGCGACCTTGCTGCTAAAGTGTTTCAGTTCAAAAGAGGGCTGTTCTTACAGGGCGGTCAGGCTATAAGACTTTATACTAATATTATAAATGCGAAACTAAGTTTGATTGTTTGTTCCGCTTTCACACCAAAACGGCTGAACCGATTTGGATGAAATTTGTCACACAGATAGACCATGACCTAGGTAAGGACATAGGCTACTTTTCATCCTGGATTGCAGACGAAGTCAACAGCTAGTTACCTAATTGTATAAAAGGTTTGGAAGACCACTTACCTTTTACTAGTGGATCTGCAAGTGATACTTGTGATCCGCTGCGAGGCGAGCCTAGACTACCGCTGAAATACATTTCAGAATTCGCCTCATGCCGATCTGTAAAGAAAATTTTTATTAGCTGAAAAAAAAAAACATTCGGTTTTCAGGCTCTTTTCTCTGGCTTGGTTTTGGCATAGCATTAGGCAACACATGATATAGCTTTTGTGCCTGGTACCAACACATAGCATAGTATAAGCATAATCAGACTTAAAACTTACGAGTTGTAAGTCGCGTGTCGTGATCGTTACCACAAAGCTGCAATTGGTCCCGGTACCCACACAAATAATAATAATTTGTTCACTTTACCACAGTCTACAATCTCGTGGAATACGTAGTTGGCAGTGACGACAGGTTGTCGTATCCAGGGGTGTGCCATCAGCTGCGTTATCGTGCATCTGTTGGCTGGCTCCTTGCACAGCATCCAACGGAGAAGGTGTTCTAAATCTGTGAAATAAGAGAGATGATCTCAAATTCTGATCAACTTATCTCTGGATCTCAATAAAGAGTAGAGTGGGAGCACTTTATTCAAATTAGCAAAGTCGGTGTCAAGGTGTCAATCTGTAAATAAATAGGTAAATACCGAACAAAAATAAAATTAAAACGGAATGTAACGAGGTGATTCAAAAAATTTATAGGAGACATCTTTACGTTAAGTTTTTAATGCGGTATCACCGTAATAGCACCGCTTTATCTATACACTTCTACAGCAGATGAAAGAAAGAATAAAAGTAATATTTACCTTCAGAAACCACCTGCGGGAATGCTAGCGGCCCTTGTATTGTATCTTCAATGTCAGAAAATGGGTTAACAAAGAATGTCAGCACATACAGAGTTATCCCCATTGACCACATCTCTAACTCAGGGCCTGCGTATCTGTGAACATAAGTAAAGTTTCATTTAAGTGATAAATTAAAAGTGAAACAAACGGTCGGAAGGCAATATTAACATATGGCAGGCCCATGTTCGGTAGTGGACGGCTTTCTGCTCAATGACGGCGAAAGTGGTGGCGGAGACTAAAGTGGGCAAAGTATCGTCACCTGGGAACACCCATCATGCCAAAGACTTGAAGGTATAATTCTGCTAAATTTGACATTTAGAACATTTCTTAGCTAGTATGTAATAAGAAGACGCATATCTGCATTCTACATCTTACAGGAACTTCAATGTTCAATAAATATTCTGTGATGAACACAATCGAACGCCTACAGCAAATCGTTTCATAGCATCGAACTTACTTGTTCCCCGCTAAAACTTCAGGGCTGCAATACTCTGTGGTGCCGTAGAAGGTGGAGAACAGCGTGTCTTTGCTCATGAACGTCGCTGAGCCGAAGTCTATGAGTTTGACGTGGAATTTGTTGTCTATGATCACGTTTTCGTCTTTGATGTCGCGGTGTAGGATGTTTAGGGAGTGGAGGTACTCGACTGCTAGTCCTATCTGCAAATATAAACACGTAAATTGTGAATAGCTGTAGAATAATTAAGAAAATGCAGTTAAAATATTACAGAGAGTTGTATTAAAATCATCAGATTTTAATTCTATATATACATATTTCGGTCGGTGTGGAATAATATTTTCTTGATATGAAAACTGAAATTTCGCGGGCAACCTGGCGCTTTCGCCACACATAATTGACGCTTAAATAAATAAGTACCTGTCTAAATATGTAACTTAGTAGTGGTTCGTCGAGCCTTGGTCTTCGCTCGATAAATTCAAATAGATCCATTCCCGCGCCATGCTTCTCCATCACCATTTGAAAATACTTTTCGTTCTCGAACATGTCTACCACACTCACCTGAAATAAAATAATAATATAAAGAAGAATTAGAAGTGTTAACCCCGGTCATGTTCGTTTTTGACTATCTTGTTAAAATGGTGGAATATATTAAAAAAAAACACCTGAGTGTGTGAAACAAATGGAGCAAATGTAACGATGCGAGCAATAAAAAACAAAAAAAGTGTGAGAAATACTCACAATATTTGTATGTTTTAGCGTGAGCAGCAGACTCAACTCCAGCGGCACGCGTCGTCCATCGGGCCCGTCCACCCAGAACTGTGTGCCGACTTTCTCTTTGAGTATGAACTTGGCAACTGTCAGTAATCTGTCAGAACGGCGGTACGCCATCTTGACACAGCCGTAGGCGCCTTTACCTGGAAGGGTAGTGGTTTTTTTTAAATCTGGGTTAGTTGTTTTGCTGACTGAACTTGGAAACAATGTTGTAAGCTAATGGTTACGATGAAACAGTTATACGCCTGCATTTATTGGTTTCTGCATTATTAATATTAACATAACATAGAAGGTGAAAACCGCATAACAATCCTTTGTGTAATTTTGAAGATCTAGGCGGTCTGTGTAGGAGGAGGCGGAGCGCGTGAGGGAGAGAGCCTTGTCGCCGCAGGAGACGCCCCCCCCCCCCTCTTGGGCGTCGGGAGTCGCCTCCAGATTCCCGGCCACCTGCGGCGCGGGCTTGCGGACGGCGAGCCATGGGTAGCTCGCCGTCCGGAAAGAATTCAAAAGAGAAACCGTGTCCCTGGCACAGGCAACTGAAGGAACACGGGTGGGTTTTAGTCAGTAAAAGTCTGACACGCCCTCCCGCTCCACCCAGAGCAGGAGATGTCATTTGAAGATTTGCAAAAAAAAAAAAAAAACGATCTGTGTACACAGACACGAAAAGCGAAATACAAATATTAGACTATATCAAGCTTAAAGCAAATGCTTTTGTAAGTGTATTGTATAATAAAGTGTTAAAAAATAACTACTCGTATATGAAATACCTTGATATTAGACAAATATTAGACTATATCAAGCTTAAATCAAATGCTTTTGTAGGTGTATTGTATAATATATAGTGTTAAAAAATAACTACTCGTTTATGAAAAATCTTGATCTTTTAATTTGTTGTTCTGAATATGCACCATTTTATTTGTAGAAAAGAACGATATAAAAGACATTTATGGCAGAAAAAGTGATGTCCAAATTTAATTATTTTAAATTAATTCATGTGTGCTTACCAATCTGCTTAAGCGTAACATAATGTTTATTGTATTCTCCGGAGACTTGCTCGTCGCCACACTGACTCACTAGCGACATCGACTGAGGCCTGCTGCTCGCCGACTTGTTACCCTAATAGAAAAACAAATAGAGTCGATTTTGAAATGCAATTTTTAAAGAAAGGTAGCTATTTGTATTTATTCAAATGGGGTTTTGGACACGCTTACGCTTACTGTTTTGGTATAAGATAATGATCTAAAATTATAAAGATAATGGCATGGTAATATAATTGGTTAATGGTTATGATATGATAAAAGAATATAAGAGCCTTTGCAATAATGTCATTGAAATTGAATTGAAAAACTATTACATTTTCGGAGCTATACCTAACCACAGATAATATAATAATACGTACAGATACCCAATCCCATACAACAAAATGACACGTCCCTAAGTCTGGCTATTGAGCTGGCTATTTTAATATGTCCAAATTTTCAACAGATGGCAGCATCAGCAACTCACTTATTCCTAGAGAGTGTAATTTTACAACGCCATCTAGGAGTCGACGTACTTCTAAAACATTATTGATTTTGACATGTAAAATAATAACAACATTCAAAAGTTGTAATAAGATTTAAATTTGGACAACAATCAATAAACTTTTCACCAAAGTTGCATTTATAATTTCTAGCCAATTAAATCATCGTTATCTGTGTGTTGCAATGTACAATTGAATTGGTAAATGTGTGAGTTTGGCGACACTGGTTCCCGCACTAAGAAAGTTTAAGGGCACTACCACTCTTTTTTGTTATTCCGTGGCTGCATGCACCCATATGCACAATATTTTGCATGGGTTACAGCGATTATAAACAAACAAAAAAAAGTTTTCTCAATTAATTTTGTGCTATGTTACTTATTTTGAGGTTTCTTTTTAAACTCTGTATGAGTTAAGGTAATCAGTTTTTTTTTGTGTTAGTAGTTTCGCCAGCTAACTTAATTTGATACCTCTAAAATGTATTACTATTATTATGTCTAACTAATACACAAGACATACTATAACCACAGTGTTACTAACGAGGACTAGCGAGTTGTCGGCCGTGGACGCGACACTGGACGCGAGCGTGGTGTGTCGCACCGCGTCCTCTAGCTGTACGCCCAGCCACACGCAGCGGACACGAGAACCCGTGTTTAACTGCATACTTGATACTGTGTAGAGGACATCTGGAATTGAGCGACAGTTAAGTTACAGTCAGTTTATAAAATAATGCTTTTAGGATGCGGTTGGGACTGTTATGGCGTTGTAGCGCTTCGAGAATATTCGCGGAGGCTCGCACAGGTGGTTTCCATGCCATCATGCGAAAGAAAGCGGCCTCCATACTACAGCGCCTGCATGGTAGTACCAACATGATTCTGAAAACGGTCGCTGCCAGAGCGGACTGTCATTTTCAGGGCTACTGGGTGGCAACAGTAATATGACTTATAAAATAATTATGTAGTAAAAATTAACAATATTTTCCTATTTACCTAAGCTTTGTTATTAACATTAAAATACTAACAAAATGTGGACCTTAGTCTGAAATACGGTTTAATTTAATTTTTTATTTTCGATATTTAAAATAGTCTAAGAAAAGAAAAGTTTTTTGCTGTCTAGATAGACCAAAAACATCTCGCTGTCGATGCCAGATGAAATACGACTCTAGTTCATCTAGCATACGCCAGCGAGACGTCAATCGCTGGCGAATCACAATCGACGCTACTGCTGAGCGTGTCACTACGCTCAGCAGTAGCGTTGATCGCGCGCTCGACATGTCCCCCTTCTGTTGATCTCCTCAACGGTCAGAAAAATTAGGTATTTCCAGAAAATTCTCAGTAGCACAACGTTGTCTGAGTATGTGCTTAGTTATTGACAATAGAGACGCCCTCTATGTTATGATATTTTTTGTAAAAGGCAAAGACATTTTTTATAAATGTGTTCATTATCAATGTTTACATCAGAGTACTCACTAAGATGAGTTCCATCCTTGTGCAGTACTACACCTCTGTAGGTGCCGTCTTTATGCTGGCAGTCGGTCGCGCACTCGCAAGGTTCCGCTTTGTTCCGCGAGTGCTGCGGTGTTGACGTCATCACTAACGTGCGGACTATGCGCTTCGGTACGCACGGAGTTTCGGGCGCGTCGTCTGTGGGAAGAAAAAGTTAAAGAATTACTGGTTTTTCGACAGAAGTTACTTTGAGCGAGTTTCATCAATTAAACTGAACGCGATCTGCACATAATCTACGTTTAAGAGCTGTTTGATATGACAATGACATGAAAATTTACTTTGTAAAGTATTACAACATTTTAATTATTGTAAATTTAAAGACAATGTTTTTTGTCCTTTTTTTTTGTTAGTTTAAATCATGGTCTGGCAGTTTGAATAATTTATGCGGCCTCCTCAAATGTCCTTTCTTTGGGACTGTTCGTCGAATCGTTGATCTCCCTAAGTTCTGAGTTGAGCTGGATGATTACAGACAAATGCGTGCACCGACTGGACCCAATGCGGACACAGACAGGTCCACACAATCAGTGTGGTTCTTTCCTCAAAAGACCATTTCAGACAACAATCCTCATGGGCTACACATGATCTGACCAAGATTATGTCTGGACTTTAAAAGAGACTGTGACCTCTAAGTTAGAAAAGTTCAGAAAGAAAACCCGAACTCATCTAGTTTTTAAAATATAAATATAAAAAAAAAAACATTTAATTCAGGCAAAACCCATATAACAAAAAAAAAACACTTTCATTTTCAGTACTGTAACAGAAAATTTGAAATGGAAAAGTGTTTGTACAAACTTACAGAAATAAAATCATTTATCACTTGTCAGTGTCCTTACTTTCTGTGGAATATTGACACTGACAGCTTTTGAACGCGGTTTAGATTTGCTGATCGCGTTCAGTGTCATTGGTGAAATTGGCACTTAGCACGTATGGCAGTAATTTTTACACTTAACACTTGAACAGCTTTTATTATTTTATTTGTTCACCACAATTTTACAAACATAAATACATGGTATCATGTATATCACACTATGCTCTGTTTACTCCAAAGGGTTAGACATACCTTTAGTACACCCACATTTCGCCGTGTTTCTGTTGTGATTAATCTGTCGTTAGACGGTGGAGTGGAAGATTCGTCGTCTAACAGGTTTTGTGTTGGAAAACTTGGTCCTAAGATTTTAAAAATCTGTCCTTCAAAATTCAGCCCTAACAATAAAAATAAACACATTTAGCTTACCGTAATATAATTTCCTAGGTGCAGATTCAGTCTGTGTCTCCAAATCGTTGTCATTACTCAAGCTATCAACACTTTCATTACCGTTGTGCTTCGGCAAGTCTTCAATCTCACAACCAGGGGGCGGCATCTCGTTTATAGGAGTCAAGAAGTCTGCACTAGTCTCATTTGAGTCACAGAAGTCTAAAGACAAACTCGTCCTATCGTCCTTCCCTGGTAAATTAGCTTTTAAAGATCTATATTTACTAGAGTCGAAAGAGAGTCTTAAAGAGGGATCGTTAAGCCTCACTCTAGGAGTATTACCAGTGGGTGTAACCTCTTGAGAATGCTGCGAAGTATAATAAATAGAATCGGATTTCTCCGCAGGCTTGGCAATAGGCCTCGTAGGATTGCTCTGTTCTGAACGTAGTATATTCTCACTCCGAGATTTTGATATGCTGCTGTGACAATAATTTTCGTCGTCGATAGATATTCCTGACATCCCCGATGTGACGTCAGGTAGGGCGGATATGTCGTTCCGTTGTTCCGTAGTACTGATGCTGGATACCATGTCTTGTGTGGGGGTGGGGGTGTGGGTGACCATGCTGCAGGACTTGTCGAGACAGAGGGCGCTGGACGATTTCTCTCGCGTCGTGGATAGGATGGATGGATGGACGTTTGAGGACATGCACGCGGATTTTTGGCTACCGTTGAATGCACCGCATGAGTCATCGTCGGTGTCTGATGCTGGAACAATAAATGAAGAGGTATATTTCAGAACGTAAATAGTTTATGCAGTATTTAAAAAAAAAGTTGTTTTCTGGTTTGAAACATTCAAAATATACATAGTAGGAAATTTTAAAAAAATAGTTTTATTCATTCCTAACAATGTAAAACGATCGCTTTTGAACATTATTATTTTTATAGTTTATTAAATTCTCATATCCTCTCATATGTCGCGGCCATTTTGGCAAAAAATGCGCATCTGTCAAGCTACTTCTGGGTGGTCCGGCGTGAAAATGGCACGTCTGATTAAAACGATGATATCTCCTAAGCTTTGTATGGGAGCGGCTTGGAAGTTATGTCGTTAGAATTGTTATGAAATTAGCTAACAGAATATGTGTGGTTTAATCTAGTTTTGTCTTGTAATGAATATGTAATCCTAATATGTAATCAGAGTGAGGGGATTTTTACCAGTTTCTTGTGTAAAGGTCTTTATAATTAAAAAAGCAAACCATTATTTCAAAAAGTTTTTGTTCTATTAAGCTAAATACACATTATTTCACATTAATCAATCAAAAGAACACACCTCCCCATACATTTTTTTCATCACACTAGCAAAACAATATCATGACGTCATTGAGCGTGCCGCGTTCCAAACAAAACAATGGATATTGTTTACGCTTCGTTTCTGAGAACGCTTTAAACCAAGTGGCTTGGGATTGTTATTTATATTAATGTTTGGTCCACTTAGCTAACACAGACAGAGTCTCAGCTGTTAGAAGTGTTTAGTTTAACGGTATCAGCTTACCAAAACGAACACTTGAAAACAAGTGCAAAAAACATCCTCTCAAACTTTGGTCAAAGTTTAAATTCTGTTGCTTAAGTGTTAGTTACAAATTAACATTCTACATTTTGAATATATTTACTATTCGATAAGCACAATAGAAAGGCATGCTGCCTTACAAAAACATTACAGAAATCAATAACCAAAACAAACAATTTCACTACAAAATACACAAGTACATGCACCAGAACGAAAAAAAATGGATACTACAAGTTTTGTCACATCGGAACTTCAAAAAATCAATACAAAAAAATTGTACTTTTACATATTATTATCAATGTTTACATGTATATTAGCTTAAATATTATGTAAATTTTTATTAACATGATATTTCACTTTAATTTTTATCGTTTAAAAAAAAAAAAAAAAAAATAACAAAAAAATTGAAGTGTCCATGAAGCTGGAATAAAAGCAGTGTTGTAGTACCTATATCTTAAGAATAAATTATAAAATTGAAATGTACGGATGTCCTTTCCACACATTTCAATCCTTGACATATTTGCCGATTTTAATGTCATTGACCTAAAATACCCTGTCCGTCAAGAGGCCTTTAAAAGGTCTTTTTATGTTTACAAATTTTGACTTCGTATTTTGCGTATCAATGTTACGCAAATTTCAATGTAAAAGTTAAAATAAATGCATAGGAACAATTGTACGATACATGCAACACACTTATTTGCTATCAATAGTAGAATTATTAATCGTATTACGGGACATGCGACGGCGGTCGCGGCGAAATGGCGGGAAAATGGCTCGCGATGTTTTTTTGCAATAGCCATTTCCGTGCAAAATATTGATGTATTATAAAATCTTGGCAATAAAAACAGTTTATTACTTACCCGTATACACTCTCCATATCTGAAATTCACTGAACACAAGGTTTTATCCACGCACTACTCCTTTTCTCGACCGACGTGGGCTTCGCGCGCGCTTTCAAAAACCGACTGCGGGGAGCGTCCCGAAATGCCGTTAGCAACCGTCACTGGCACGTCTCAGAGAGGGGATGCGTTTTGGTTTATGTTCCGTATTCATTTGTGTACACAATGGTCCATGTATAACCATTCAATGCACAGATTATTTATACAAATATTAGACAAAACAAACGCGGTTTTTTACAGGCCTTTAAAAGGCCTTTGACGAATGCGCGTTTTTTGACACAAGCCTTTTAAAGGCCTCCCGACGGATGAGAGGATATACATCGATATATATATGTCTTCCCATGTGTATCCACAACAGGGACTCAAAACACCTTCATAAATGTTACAGAATTAAAAGTGTGACATTTTGAATTGATAACAGAATCAAATATATATAGCCCCAATCCCGACTGGATTGGGGCTATTATTGAAGATATGGCAACCCCGCATCTGTCTGTCCGCCGTGTTATAGATGTGCTTCTTTTAAAACAGTCTTAAAACATTTATTACGGTTACAATTTGAGTCCCTGGTGCACAACGAAGTCTGAGAAATTTCTGACTGAAACTCGCGTTTCATAACAAGGAACAATTCAATAAAATTCTCTAACTATTGATTTATATTTTTTCAACATACCTGACGCATTTTCATCATTATTGACCGGCGAAAGTGTCATATGTCTGTTTCTTTCAGGCATCTTCACTATATCAGCCGCTTGACAGAAGTTCTGTATGACATCCTCAATGTGATGGCCTATGACTTCGGTGTGCGGCTTGCCGAAGGTCAGCATTGCGAAGTGGTGGTTACAGGCGGTTATGATACCGCTCTCGTCTACTACTAGGAGACCGCTGACGTTGTAGGTGACCTAGGAATCATAGAAAGAAAGAAAGAAAAATTGCTTATTCTGCACAAACAAAACGCACTTAACAAAAAATAGAATGACCTAGGCCTTGTTTTTTTTTTACATTTTGTCCATTGCTCAATGTCACTTGTCAGGACAAAATACATTACGTAAATGTTACATATATCGGGATAGGCCCTCATCAGCGATATTACACTTGCACTTTGTAAGTAGGCGTGGATTGTCGGGCGAAGAAAATAGAGATACTAGTTACAGCACAATCACTTTATTTCACTCACAATTTCTTATAAAACAATCACCATGAAATAACCTGAAGGCAGAGGTCCGACATATTAAATGAAAGTATGAAATATAGCAGTAACCAACTTATTTATTCCAACCGCTTGTTAATTAATTAAATAGATCGCTTAAATAGCTCTAGGCGCTACGGCAGGCGCACCGGGCCGAGCCTGCCACAAGAATGATCTCCCTCTTCGCTGCGCACTAGCTTACATTAATTTGCTTGAGAAGTGGGGAGAGTGGGAAGGCGAACGTGCCGCTTTGCACAGCGTAACTCGGCCCGCTGTACCTACCGCTAACGGTGACGCCGACACGGCCATACTGACGTGCGGACGTCCTCGTACGCGTAGACTCATCAAGCATTGTCTAAAAAGACATAACGTTATTATTAATGTTCGTTCATCCTGACTAGCAATCTCGATGAGCAAACAAATCCAGGTCATCCCTACTGACTGTGCAACCAACTCTGGACCGCTCAATATTGAGCCTTCAGGACTTATACTAGTAATCTGGTCCGGTTCAGCCCTGCAGAGTTTACTACTAATTCGGGACCGCTCGTTATTGAGCCTTCAGAACTTCAGCAATCTGGTCCGGTTTACCCCTTCAGAGTTATAATCTTCTGGCCCGGTCCAGCGACCCTTCAGAATTATAACCGCCTGGTCCGGTCAAATGACCCTTCAGAATTATAACCTCCTGGTCCGGTCTTACGACCCTACAGAGTTATAATCTCCTGGTCCGGTTATAACAAACCCTTCAGGATTATTACGGCTTGGTCCGGTCATGAATGACCCTTCAAGAGCACTCCAGTTTATACAGTTTTTTTTTTCTCTTTTTTTGGTCTCTTTTTGTCTCCTTTTTGTCTCTCTTTTGTCTCTATTTAGTCTCTTTTTTAGTCTCTTTTTAGTCTCTTTTTTAGTCTCTTTTTAGTCTCTTTTTTAGTCTCTTTTTTACTCTTTTTTTTAACTCTTTTTTTTAGTCTCTTTTTTTTTGTCTCTTGTTAGTCCGGACTAAAATGGTCCCTGTAGATTATATAATCAAATGTATGAAAGTACTTGTCTCAACAATCCACATATGCTATGTTCATTGGTAGTTTCACTACCACCAAAGTCATTTACTTTAGAGCCTTTAACAGAAACAAACTATTTTAATCTTAAGAATAGACTTGACTTAGACACTCCACCGAATGCGTAGCACGCCTGTGCGATGCCGACCGAGTCTCATGTCATACAGCCAGCAAAATGTCACTTCAAGGTGCATAAGCGTTCTGTGTTGTGTCAGAGTGTCATGTCATTGAATGTGTCGTAGCAGACACATAATTCATGTTCTTAACACTCTAAACTAACAAATGACATCTATGAAAACTAAATAAAACTAATTTAAGTATTGAAGCGCCGTCACGGCCAGACTGACATTCGCACGTCCTTGTGCGTCTCTATCCCCTTAAAGTCACCGCGGGCCCATTTTTCTGTAAAACGAATAAAACTGGTAGATACATTACTTTGTACGCTCGTCCATCAGTGACATAAATTACAACGTTTTATAACCCACAAAATCAACTTTTAGGAGCTGAGACGGACAACTTAAATAGGCGTCCCTTCAGCCAGTTATCTCTCCAGATAACATGGACCAGGCAACCAATCAGCGTCTCTCCGATCACTCACTAGTACCACACATATCTCCATTGATCTCACAGCCTCTCAGACTAGACGATCACTTTATAATATGACCCAGAACATCGGCCTGCATAAGCCAGTTCTTTAGACTACCCAATAACACACACCATAGGACGTCAACCCGCATGAGTCGGTCCCTTACTTTATCTCACAGATTAGTACCAATGTTACGTTTAATTACGTTCCTTCACTCTCCGAGGCCGAGAGGTTTCCAGAGCTGGCGGATAACGTACGTGAACTACAAATAGACAAAGCATCACTAAAACCACCCGACGACGCCCACTACACTCGTCAATCGCGGACTGCCGCCACCTCGGCCTCCTTCAAGCTACCAGTCAAGGTGGTAGCTAAATGCACCAAGCCCTCACTTCCCCCAGGCATTGCATGAAAATGCTTACGACCATATTTGCATTCTCTATTAGACACACAACAAAGGGAAGTCTGTACTCCCTGCGAAGCCTAATCGAACCCCCCCTGTCACATTCAATGAAGTAGGAATCACCACTGTAGAACGGTCTCATTTTTCCCACTGTGACGCAGCAACTCTCCCAATATTCTCGGATGCTATCTTACGAATTTCACCCAAATCTAACCGAAACCCAGACTCAGAATATGAAGCCACACTTAAAAACCGCGCCCGCGTCCCGAACACAAGTTCTGTTTGTGTGTACCCTAGACCTTGCACCATCCGTCGCTAGCTGCACTTCCAGAAACTCGCCGCGCCAGGTTCACTTTCGATTATAACAAGTAAGCACCTCAATGTCCTCATGACTCCCCGGTCTACCTGTACTCCTGCCCTGCCAGAACCGTTAGCAACAAGGTGCAACTCTACACCATGTTCACCATAAAATTGCTCTGTCTGCGCCAATACAATACCCACCCCGATCCGAAATGATCCGCGAAGTCGCACCGAAAAGATAGAGCCTCCTTTAGTGCTTCATCTGCACCTGCTGCATCAAACTAAGAAGTGCACTCGAGAAGGACGCATTTATTGAAAGAGTCAACAATGACAAGAATACTCCCACCATCGATTCCTCCATCCTTCCTTCCTTCTCCGCGATGTCTAAATGTACAGTATAACATTGTGCAGAAACCCTAAGCCTATGGATGGAGTGAGCCCCGAACAATCCTTTGAGGCCCAGCACACAAGTGTGAAGTTCAATCAGTGCGTTCCAGTCAAATCATTTTAGTCAGAACCCGTTCTGATGTTAGTATTTCGATCACTTTCTTGTAAATATCTTGTCTGTCCATTTGATAGGCCCTTTTAATTTGATTCAAGATTCTTAACGTAAAACACGTGAAATATGGGGCAAACCGCCAAAAACTAATCTAAAGGACCTACAGATCGCTCAAAATAAAATTATTAAAATATTATTTCACTATGATTACCTTACACCTACAGTTAAAATTTACAGGGAAACGAAACTCATGAATATTAAATAACTTCCTGCATATTGCACCAGAATACTTAAAAATTCTAAGTAAGTTCATTCACACAAAAATACATTAGGTACACAATCGCAGCAATAGTAGGAAGGATCACATTTTACTACCTGTGTGGACAGTAAATGGCGAGAGAACAATTATTTTTGCGGGAGTGCAACAATGTAATAAGCTACCTGTAGAAGTAAAGAATGCAAACTAAACGTTCGGTATTTTTTTTTATTTTTTTTAAATCACTTTCTAAGTGATCAAACACTACTCCATTAAACAGACTTGCCCTACTACTGCATTGCTTTATTGTGGCACCGGGATCGCATTCCTTATCTACGGTAATTATTTCTTTTGCGGGTGGATCGAAAAGTTTTAAGTTTTGTGTTAGTTAATAATGTTATTTGCGTACGAAAAGAAATGGTATTACAACTTAGATGATTTAATATAAATTCAAACAATAGCTGCTTAGTTTGTGTGTCCAAGTTATATTTTAAGTTTAAAAACGTTCTCAAGTAAGTGAAATCTTTGTAATTTCTTATCGAGAAATAATTTCTTTAACCATAAACACCATACCACCAATAAAGAATCAATTATCCTTTCGCACTGAACTAATGCGAGTTTATCTTCACCATGTAGGTCAGTTTTGATGTTGTGGTATATGATAATGAAACTCTTTAGTAACGTTAACTTTCTTACCCCAAATAGAATGTAATTATGCAATATATGTAATATTCCAACCGCTTGTTAATTAATTAAATAGATCGCTTAAATAGCTCTAGGCGCTACAGCAGGCGCACCGGGCCGAGCCTGCCACAAGAATGATCTCCCTCTTCGCTGCGCACTAGCTTACATTAATTTGCTTGAGAAGTGGGGAGAGTGGGAAGGCGAACGTGCCGCTTTGCACAGCGTAACTCGGCCCGCTGTACCTACCGCTAACGGTGACGCCGACACATATATAAGTGGCGACACTGGCAAATGACAACAAACAAACAACCAAAACAAAAATTAAACACCTGAAGGGATATGAGGAACAGGGTGTAAAGTTCACTCACACTCTCAGAAAAGGGAGGATCCTCCGACCAGATGGATGTCGTATCTGGTGGGCAACTGCCCGATGATTGTTGTCGGGAAGTTGTAGCTGTCTAAGTTGCTGATGTCGACCAGGAGAGGGATTAAGCGCTCTGCTTGTGGACCGGCCGAATGTGCAGTGTGCTGTGCCAAGGTTGCTGATGAGGCTGAAGGTGATGACCAGGTATGCGCTTGCGCTGCATGCTGATGGTCAGGACAACTGTTCAAGCCGTGGTTGCGGGCTGGCTGTGTGACTTGCGGGAGTGATGATGATGACGTCACGCTGAAGTAGTTGCACGAAGGCTGCGCTGACTTTCATACTCGGGGTCACCAGTTTAGAGATATGAGGAACAGGGTGTAAAGTTCACTCATACTCTTTAGAAAAGGGAGGATCCTCCGACCAGATGGATGTCGTATCTGGTGGGCAACTGCCCGATGATTGTTGTCGGGAAGTTGTATATATGCTATCTGCGCGGTAAACTCTGCTTGCGCGATGCAGGATTGATGCGTTTGTGCGCATGTGGCGGTGTAGATGTCGCCACACACCCATTGCAGTGGAAAAATAGCAACTTTTGTAACAATTACAAGAACAATTAGATCGTACGTCGCATTTGTGCAAGAACAAGTAGTTGCCAGCAAAGTTCTGTGACTTCGGACGAACCTATCGTTAACAGCGCCGACTTTCAGCTACTTCCTGATGTGGAAGGCTTGGATTATTGAATGGAGCTGTTGTAAGAACCACCAATCTGCTCGCGCAGTATGACCAAATGACAGATTTCTTTTATTCATCAGCCATTTTGACTGTACTTTCGTCGACAGAACTCGTTTCTTCGCTACGCGTGCTGTGCTACCGTCAGGTTGAACGGAACTGAAATGCTCTAAGCAAGTAATAATGCGGCTAGTGTGTTACTCTACATTTTGACTAAATTTACTTTTTGGGTTCATTGTTTTATGAAACGTACTGAATAAGTAATAGAAATGATGAAATTGATGAAAATATAATGTAATCATGAAAAAAAAATACGTATTTTAATTTCTTACCCTGACATTGACTTCAAACACAGGTCTGTGTGACTTGACACCGCAGACAGTGGACCATAGGGAGTTGTCTGTGGTATCTGGTTTTGATATCCACAAGCAAAGCGGGAAACACCCGCCGTCCAGCGTCCTTCCTGTAAAGTAATATATTGTTTTACTGTGTTTATTTAGAAAACTTTTATTGCAGCAGGAGTTAAAAGACCGTCACAGGCAGTAGATTTTCTCTTTTTTTTATATAAATGCCCGTAATTTTTTAAATACATAGCAAAGTGAAGAGATATGAGGGACAGGGTGTAAAGTTCACTCATACTCTTGGAAAAGGTGGGATCCTCCGACCAGATGGATGTCGGATCTGGTGGGCAACTGCCCGACTATTGATGTCGGGAAGTTGTATAAATGCTAGTTGCGCGGTAAATTCTGATTCCGCGATGCAGGATTTCTGTGACGTCAGTGTGATGCGTTGTTCGCATGTAGCGGCGTAGATGCCGCCACAAAAGATTTTTTTCTTGACCTGTCACCCTATTCCGGCATTTCAATTTTTCAGCAACATATTTTATTAGTCAGAGAATCAGAAAAAGCCAGCTGGCTGTAAGGTAGCTAGGCGCGCTAGGAAAAGAGCTTACCTACTGTGATTTGAATTGAAAGAAATAAAAAGTTAACTATAGACTATCCATTTTATTCATAAAAAAACAACTGGCTTTATAAACCTACTAGCTGCTCCCCGCGGTTTCACCCGCTTAAATCTTGATCTTGTAGGAGTATCGGGATAAAAAGTACTCAATGTTAATCCAGGTTATAAACTATCTGTGTGCCAAATTTCATCCAAATCCGTTAAGTAGTTTTTGCTTGAAAGAGTAACAAACATCCATCCATACTCGCAAACTTTCGCGTTTATAATATATGTAGGATTTTAGCTATTTGTCCCCTGTATGTATGTGTATCTGTTTGGTCCCCTGTATGTATGTGTATCTGTTTGGTCCCTTTCTGTCAAATATATGGATGGCTAAAATAGGTTTAAAAGCGAATGGCTTTACTATGAATAAGACGGTATTTATTTTGAATTTATTGATACTTTTTTACCTGTAAGTTTCTGTTTAGCCATATTCCTTGGTATAGGAGCATCATAAGAAGGCAGGCGCGCGTTAGGTATGAGCGAAGCGAGAGGCACTCCCACTAATTTGTCACGTGACTCTGCCCCGAATAGTGCAGCCGCTGAAGAACCTTCACACGATAGGACTATGCCTGTGTCGGCTTCTACTGTTAACTGGAAATAAAAAAAATGTCTTGTATGGTAGTACATAATTAATTATGCTCTGATCAGTCAGTGACTGTTTTGTTTGTTGGTTGAAACGTAACTCGATTTTAAGTAGCGGTGTATTTTATTTGAAACGGAATATTACGAGAAAGCCTTAAGTGTGGTGCCGTTTGGGAAGTCAGGGTTATGTTAATTAGTTCGAAATCGTTAGGTTTCTTAAAGTATTTTTGTTTGATTAATATAAAAAAATCAATCTGAGTAGCCTTTTCCCAGCTATGTTGAGGTCGGTTTCCAGTCCCACTGGATGCAGATGAATACCAGTATTTTACATGGAGCGACTGCTTCTGACCTTCACAACCCAGTAACTGGGTAATATGATACCTCTTGGTAAGACTGGTTGCCAGACTTCAGGGGTTCTGACGACCCGTAACGACTGTCAAAAATCTACGTTGGACAACCGGGAACGTCGGCTTAACGTGCTTTTCAAGGCGCGGAGTGGCCTTGGTAAGTAAAGATGGTCACACATCCACGGACCAACCGCGGCATGCGTAGCTTACCCCATTGATATACCCGTGCGGCAGTTATTACTTAGCTCCAAGTTCCTCCAAGTATTTTTATATACTACATCATCATCATCATCATCAGCCAATTGCCGTCCACTGTTGAACGTAGGCCTCCCCCAAAGAGCGCCAACCATCCATTTCTACTACATCTGGGTCAAATTGCATCAATCATACAAGTTTTGAAATTTCCCATCACAATAGATTTACTTACTACAGTCTTGTCAGCCTTTGGTGGACCAGAAATAAATCAACCACAAAGATTATTGTTGCTATTGAAACTCACCACAACAGTCTTACAGTTGACAGGTTCAGCAACAACTAAGCATGGACCATCATTATCCAGCTGTCTTATCCATAATGACACTTGGACTGAACCACCATCCTTGGATATAAGTTCAACTACCTGCAACAATATTTACATACTTGTTTGACATTTATAAGCAGAAAGGTCACTTGTTTTAAATAACATCTGTGACGATTAAAAATAGAACTCATCCCTTTTTTATAAGGATGTATAATATTCAGAACAGGGGTGCACTAAAATAGCCTTCACAAGTCCCTCCTCTCTGATGAGTGGACATTTTTTATGGATTAATGAAAAAAAAAAAATGGATAGACAGGCAAGGAACAGGGAGAATTGGAAGGGGTTGGAGGCATTTGCCGAAGGGCACACAGAGGCTCAGAACGGATATTATGTCACCGATAAAAGGCTATAATTAATTAAAATATCTGAGGCCCTAGTGCGAGTTTCTTTTAACCATTTTTTCTACGAACTATTTTATGAGATTACCTCAGTGGCTAGGGCCACTGAGGTATTCTCATAAAATGTGAGTTTATTTTAGCCGTCTCGAATTTACGCATCAACCGCTTCCGGCGCTCCGAAACACTTTTTAACTAAACCTAGGATAATTATAAATCACATAAAATTTACTTACTATTATCGGCTTATCGCACTCTACTGCTGGAGGCCTCTCCGATATTGCGACTTAAAACGTGGTTCTCCGCATTCTACATTTAGTTTGTCCTGCCGCTTAGTTGCGTAAATAAATAAATTCTGATGTTTACCTTTCCACTGAGCAAAACAACAGTTCCATCTTCTGAAGTATCACAATCTTCAGGTTCATGTAAACTGAATGCCTTATAGTTCCTGTTGCGGAGCAGGTCTGAGAAACGAAGACCACACAGCTCCCCTGATGAGTAGCCCAGCAGTGAACAGGCTTTGTTGTTTACTATTAGAATCTGAAAGTTGTTAGTACGTAAAGTATTTATTAAGAAACCATCATAGAGAAGGTCTTATAATTATTCCCTGAGGAAATTAAGTTAATTCTGATCTATGATGGTTCTGATGAATAGGGGTGATTGCCAACACACAATTTCAAACATTCATAATTTTATTATAAATAAAGCTATAGTTGCTGAGGTTAAATGGTCAAGTTGGGTTGAACCCCACATAAAACCTGTGCTGTATGCCCTGCAGAATATTTGTGAATGTTCGGCTGACTTCTGTGCAGTACTGAGTCTATGATAAATTAGAGAAACAATGCTCTTATTAAATTGAAAATAAACATAAAACAAGTTTATCGTTTGCTCTCAAATAGGTAAGTGTAAAAAAGGTTCTAAGCAGAGTACCTTGCCATTATTTTTTAAAATATTCAAGCTTTTTATTTATTTAACATTAATATTTTATTAAATTTCTTTCAATCAAATCAAGATCAAACTAACCGAAGATCTATGGGAAACGACTATAAAAGTTTGTACCACTTTTCAAATCCGGGGACAATAAAGACACCAATAATATTATAGCCCCGTAGCCGTGTTGCAGGTTTTTAACAAGATGTTTGAAAAGGTAATGCTGAATCAAATGCTCAATAATTTTAACACCAATTAAATCTAACACGATCAATAGTTTCACCAAGGGAAGCTTCACTGTATTTTTTTTTTTTTTCACTGACCCGTGTCACCTTATTAAAACACATATTTATGGCGCATCTTTTGTAACCCCTTCTAGGCATTTGATTGCGTCGACCATTAAACCTTGCTCTTAAAAATTGACTATTACTGACTTGGAAAACTTGCGCTCAGTTTAGAAAAATCTTATTTAAATGATTGACAACAGCGAGTTCAAATAAATTATGTCAATTCACTCGGTATGAAAGTAAAAATGGGTGTACCGCAAACCTCGATATTGGGTTCTTCCTTTTTTTAGTTTATATTAATGATCTACCTCATTTGTAAAAACCCCAACCACAAATGGTGTTATTTGCTGACAATCCTTCCCTAATTTTTAAAATTAATATTCGTGCATCAGATCTTGAAGATGTATAAATAACGATTTAAAATTGTTCACTGCTAATAGTGCAGCATTGAACATTTCAATTTTGCGGTTGTTAACCTGCCGAGGATTCTTTCCTAGTTCTATGCAATGTGCATTAGTCATTCGTACTTGCCAGCCGAACTGATGCGAACTATAGTTGTACCTATTGTTAAAAACAGGACAGGGTACATCTCGGAGAGAGAAAACTACCGTCCGATTTTCCCTAGCGGCCACCTTGGCTAAAATACTGGACAGTATGCTTAACTCAATGACTATATGCTTCACTCATACTTGAAACAATATTTAGGTTTGCACGACGCACAGTTTGGGTTCCAACCTATACGGTCGACCGAAAGTGCCATGCTGAGTCTGAAGACTATTATCCAGTATTACTATTACTACTTTACTATGACTATTATCCAGAACGCAAAACCGCGGTGTACGTCTGTTTCCTGGATCTTTCCAGAGCCTTCGACCTGGTGTCATATGATGTGCTTTGGAGAAAGCTGGGGGACAGGAATGTACAGGAGGAAGTTCTGAAAATCTTGCGGTATTGCTGGTAATGCGAATCAGACAAACTGTGTCAAGTGGTCTGGAGCTTTCTCTGAGCCATATGGGTTGGAGTGAGGTGAGAGGTAGGGGGGGTTGACGTCTCCCGGACTCTTCAACCTATATATCAATGCTCTCCTAGAAGAGCTCAGCGGTATGCGTGTCGGCTGCCGGTTTGGTGGTGTTGGTACGCGGACGACATAGTACTGCTGGGCCCGACTGAGGGATCTAACAGAGATATGCTGAAGGTGTGCGAAAAATACGCTGAGACATGGTATTTAAGGCCGCCGGTATGTAAGTGCCCTAATCATACACCTAATTTCACCCTAAATGGCATAAGTAAAGTGAACCAATTTAAGTACTTGGGGCACATACTTATCGACGACCTTAAGGATAATGTAGACATCGATAGAGAGGGAACGTAGGGCACTAGCGGTCCGAGGTAATATGTTGGTCCGTAGATTCCCCGTTGTACCGACCAAGTCAAAATCTCCCTGTTCAAGGCGTATTGTCAAGGTTTGTATGAAAGATCAAGAGATCAAAAAGATCGCTAGATACCTTGCGCGTCCAATATAATAATGTCTTTAGGATGTTGCTGAGACTGTCCCGGTTAATGTAGTGCATCTGAGATATTCTCGCAGAACCGAACTGATGGTTTTCATGCAGTCATGCGCAAAAAAGTTGCATCACTGATGCTTCGAACGCGGGTCAGTAACAATAGAATCCTGAAAACAGTGGGGGAGACCTTGCTCCCCCATTCTGAGGCATTTTGTGGGGATGATGGTCAATCAGGGATTACCACTTAAGTGATCGATCTCTGCACAATCTGCTTCGGACTCTAAAATGGTACCTGTGTTTTTGTTGTTTTTGTTATCTCATATTACTAACACTAGTTTTTAAGGAGTTTTACTAACAAAATGGACCCACATTGTTGTCTGAAATTAATAAAGTAATAGAAATAACAATTTTGTATTATTATTTATTAAGTAGTGATCTACTCCATTTATTAAAAAGTCAACCACAAATGGTGTTATTTGCTCGAGATATTTTCTTAATTTTTAAGGTAGACAAAAGTGCTACAAATTTTGACGACGTAAATAACGGCCCTACTGCAAGTCCAAAATTGGTTCACAGCTAATAATTTAGTATTAAATAGGAAAAAAACTAAGTGCATAAGATTTTCATTACCAAATGTCACCCAGTCTGCTCTACTGACTCAACAGAAGTTGTGACTATCGACACTGGATACTGTACCATCACTTCTGTCTACAAACCACCAAACCAACCCTTCAAACTGAGCCCAACCGACAACTTCCATGACCGGGAATAAAAAATCGTTGTTGGAGATTTTAACAGTCACAATATTGCTTGGGGCTACCAGAATACAAATCCTGATGGCTTTGCCGTGGAACACTGGGCAGAAGTAGAAAACTTGACCTTACTGCATGACGCCAAACTTCCAAAATCATTTAACAGCAGCCGATGGAAGCGAGGCTATAAATCTAATTTTTTTCAGCGACAATATCAGCCGTCTCTGCGTAAAGACAGTGTGCCTGCCAATCTCAAGAACACAACACAGGCCAATAGCATGTCAAGTCTATGGCGCGCTAAAACCGACAGCGGTACCTTTCAAACGTCGTTTTAACTTTTGCAAAGCCAACTGGAGCAGCAACACAATTCATCGTCCAAGTCTTGGGATAAGACTTGGACGATGAATTGTGTGAAATTGAACCTCTACCAGAAAACTACGGCCAATTTGTGAAAACGGTCTGGTCAGTTTCACGCCGACAGATTCCAAGAGGCTGCCGTTCCCTTTACGTGCCGGGCCTGGACCTAGACTCATCGATATTGCTAGAAGCCTACAAAAAATTGTATGCTAACGATGCCTTTTCTGCGGAAACTATCACAGCCGGAGAGAAGTTACTGTCTAAGGTCAGTGAAAACCACAAACAAAAGTGAGACCTGGAATTTGTGGACCAGCTCTATTGTCAGTGTCCACGTTTCGGCACCGTATGTGATATCGGGTAGGACGCACTGGTTGAAAACCTGGTCTTAAAACATTGTGACGACGAGAAGACTTGACGAAATTTCCCAAACGCTGCCCAACCCAAATGGATACGTAAGTACTACATACTGATTCACAATTTTTTATTAATGATTATTTAAGCACATAGCCAAAGAATAATCCTATAAAACTTTCAAAACTAAAACCTTTATGTGGATTTTAAAACTTATCGTATTTTGCGTGACCAAACAAAATCTGATATATGTGCGCGAAAAATACAAAAAAGAATATTTTGGGCTTAAATGGGGTAGTTAAGAAATCAGTAAAATCACAGTAAAAAATTAGACACTTTGCCAGCATTCTGCGTTTTTAGGTATTATTTAAACTTATTATTTATCAGATCAGTTTTTGCCGCCCCGAAAAGTCCACATACGGGCTTTGGCAAGCGCACCCAAAATTGAAATAAATACTTTCGAGTTTGAGTTGCTTACCTTAGAAGTGTTTGGTTCAATGGTGAAGACAGCCTTGCTTGGGTTGATAGCCTGTTGTAAGCGTTCAGTCTGAGATGGAGCAGGGGATCCTGCAACTTCAGTTGCTAGAGATGTGTTGAATCTGAGCCCATTTGGCCCATCCACTGTGAATGATTTAAAAAAATTGGTTTCTGTCCACATTAGTACAACTAGATATGCAGTTAATTGATTAAATTTTTGAAAAAATTAAATTTTTATGTTTGATTCCCAAGTCAGGCAAAATGTTACTGGGTTTTTCTATCTAGAATTTCTCAGTAGCAGCCCGAACTCTGGATTTGTGCCCAGTTGATGGCAATAGACTCGCCCCATATTACATGGGACTTAAACATAGCTGGCGAAATGTGGGTGTACTATGGTACACCTCTGCCTAACCCTTCTGGGATTACAGGCCTGATGTTATGGTATGTGTTTTTATGTTGTCATTTGCCACAAAGAACAAGTATTTTTGGTATACAAACTATACCTTGTACTCATATTTGTCATCTATTTTTTTAATTCAGAATATAATGCACTAGCAAAATGCAATGATTTTTTGGTGCGCATTAAAGCACATTTAATGTGTCTAGTTATAGATCAATTTGAACATCCACTATTTATAAGACAGCACATAAGTGCACTTTTCACTGGTTTTATGACAAATATCAAAAGGTAGCTTATACACACCTCTAACAAGATCAACAGCTTGTTTCAGTTTGGTGGGTGTCTCCAGTTCCATGTTCATGGGTCGAACCTTGCGGCTCAGGCGCGGGAAGCTTTGGTTACCTTCAAAGGAACAGTTGCTAAACACATTCCGGTAACGGCGCTGGGCTTTTGCAGTTCTACAAGATTTTAAGGGATTAAACACTTCTTGATCATAGATCACACAAATGTAAAAGTGCGGGAATATTTGTTACAAATCTATGAAGAAAATAGAAAATCAGTCAGGTCAGTGAAAGGTCAAAGTTAATGAATGTGTTATTCACTTACCTGCATTTAAATTCACCTTCAGGAAACTTTTCAGGGGTAAGTAAATTTGGACTATCATCCCTGGCTTCAGTAAACGTGAGTTTTGGTTTCTGCAAGATGAACCAAGAACATTCATCAATCATCCAAAGAACTTATTATATTTTGTTATGAATAAATTACTTACTGGTCGCGGTGTTATATTTAGATGCTCAGGCGAGTAAACATCCACAAATCTTCCGAGTCTAGGCTTAACAGGCGTCAAGCTAGACGAATCTGCGACACTATTCCTAGAATACACAACTCCTGTTATCAAAACACCTGAAACTCCGATTGAAAGCTTGCTTGATAAACTAAATACTAAGAAAATGCTAAAGGTCCGCTTTATGATTTATTTACATCGTTCCAACTTATTTTGGGAAGGAAAATCAATACAATACAGCGCGCAAGTTCAAAATATGAAGAGAGGAGAAAAAAGTTTGTACACCTTTGATAGTTTAGCAAACCAGCGGATTCCATGTTTGGAAACCACAAATTAAACGAGATCCTTTATGATATTCTGTTAGATGAAATGAATACGACTTCGAATATTCAAAATGCACCGTTGCTTGCTTTTCTAAACCATTTCAAACAAAAGAAACAAATTGAACAGCTGAGACGGTTGTCAAACTCGGAGTAGGTTCATCAGTTTAATTTTAATTTTTTTGTGATAGTAACATTTTCTTATTTACTCAATTTTAGGTACCTACGTATTTTTAAATAGTGTAAAATTCAGAAATGCGATTAGTTAGAGCTTAGAACAAAAAATAAGAAATAAAATTATCATTGGAATATCTTGAAAACTGCGAATTACGCCACCTTTATTTTAAATCTCGCTTTATTAACCTTCAGTTACGCTACTGTTGATTTTACGCATGAATGTTAGATGGCGCTGAACTTTTGGCGGTATTTTACTTAAAAATCATAATACAACGAGAAAACTCAAAATCTCCAAACTTACAATCATATCGAGAATGTAAAAAGTTGTAATACCTAAACATGTCATTTTATAAGATTTGAATTAACAACCATTTAATAGTAACAGTGTGAAAATTTCAACTACTCTTTCGACTGGGAGCGTGGCGTCTCCTGTAATCCGGCTTCTCGGAGGTCGGAAGCGGAGGATGGTTTGAGGTCGGGGGTCCTGGTGCTGAGTGGCACATGTTGACTGGACGTCCACACTAAGCCCGGTGTAGATATGGATCCCCCGGAGGAGTCTGGGGGATGCAGGTCACCTAAGGAGGGGCGAACCGGGCCAGGGGGGAAACCCAGCAGCCAAAAGTCCCCGCATCGGGCAGTAGTGGGATAGCGGCCGGGAGTGGGCGCTCAGTATCAGCCTGACCAATAAAACCAGACCCGTTTCTTTTGAACTTTTTATACCTACTGCAAGTTTTTTTTTCAAGGAAGTGGTCAGATTTTTTTTCGTATCTTTTTAATCTCACTGCTTCATTTCTTATCTACTTATTCATGAAGTGAGTGCAAGTATGGAAAAAATAGATTTTCTTGATTATTTATGTAAATAAGTACTTAGTGAATGAATGAAAACGAAATGGATCAAAATCAGACACAATTTGAAGAATGTTGCATGTCATACCTACGTCCATTACATTTACACGAGGTAACGACGTGATGAAGGAACATTTAAAATATAACTTTTTATGTTCTCGACTTTTCTCTGGAACGTAATACGGGTAAGTACCTACGTCACTGTTACGGTTACTGCGTGCACTTTCAAATCCCAAGGTCCCTATAGTGGTACATTCACGTTTCAAATCCGGATTATAACTCTTATAATTTAGGTAATAAGGGCGATTTTCGTAGTATGTTTATGATCATCGTCTTATTAATTATAGATAATTTGTTGTTATAGATTTAGTAGGGCATTGTTTTACGGATGTTGGTGGTTTTGGCTCGTAATTGTGTATAATGAATGTGAAACGAGAGACTGGCAGGTTTGTGTAGGCACGATCTCGAATGTAATGTGTACTGTTAGTGAATAAACATTAATCGAGGCCCGAGACAAGAGTTAATTATTTTAGAACGTGTAATTTATAAGACAATCGCTTATTTGTGTTTAATTATTGCATGGTGGTTCTATCGCTGAGACTTAATTTTAGCTGTTTAGCAGAACATTTTGAAATAGACTTATAAATCGATACAAATCAGGCTTCGTAACTTAGTCTCAACAACAAGTCTTTGCTGTATCATTAGCAGGTATTCTGAGGGGGACGGCGCGAACGCAGTCCCCACTACCAAAAATTACGCATCCGAGTTATCCACATTAGGGATAATCGCAGGGGTCAACCCAACCGCAGTGCAATGGGAAGGCCTCGCCCTGGGGGAACCGCCTTATTGATCACGGTATCCCCTATGCCAGGTAAGTATGATTATTTCAGGGAAATTCACGAGCGTCGTTCAACGGCGGAGAGTCTTAACACCGCGATTCAGAAAAGTGACGTAAATGTGCAGCGCCATCTAGTTTGAACTATACAAACCAACATTGAAGCCACGCCGCCGCGCGCCGCCCGACGCTCGCCGCCAACGTTACACAAATATAATAACCGGTTTAGAATTGATAACAATAGTTTGTCACTGGGTACTTTTATTAGATAATTTAATTGAAACATCTACTGTGTGGAATTCGGTTGTATGTTAGGGGCAAAGAATAATAACCTCAAAGCAAAATAATGTCATCTGTATGAGCATGGGCTACGCTAGTTTGGACATGGACATTTATTGTGATGCTGAGAAATAAGGAAAATGCAGTGAGGAAAGTTTTGGCTAAGAATATGGATAACTTTAATAAGAATGGTACCATATAGCGTAAAAAAACGTAGAAAGACATGAAAAGATAAAAATATACAATAAAACAAAACAATTCAGAAATTAAAATTAGTAGTGGCAGTTAAGAGATCACCTGTGCCTACTGCACCATTCATCTCAACCATTTAGATGGGAACGTAATGATCCAACTCCCACGCCACCACAGCGAGACATTTGAGTGAGCATGACATACTCACAGCCGCCAGGGCACATTCAAGTAATTGAAAGACGTACCCAGTAAATGGTGGCTTTATAGTGGGTACATAGTGCTCACACATGTGCTTTGCAATTATACAATACCAAAAGATTGAATTTATACGATGCAAATATAGTTTTTACAATCTTCAGCAGCTCCAACAATATTTTCGAATGCTTATTAATTAGTTTATGCGTTTTGTGGAGCAGGACCAGCGTTAAGCCAAGCTATTTTGTCAGCGATGTAATCTTCCAACTTATAATATGCTTGGCGGCATAGTGTGCCTTTAATACAAGATTTAAACTTCGTTTCATTCAATTGGGGTATGTGGGGAGGTATTTTATTGTAAGACTAGCTGACCCCGCAAACGCAGTTTTTTTTTTAAATTTGATGTTGGCCGATTCTCAGACCTACCCGATATGGACACAAAATTTCATACAAATCGGTCCAGCCGTTTCGGAGGAGTTTGGTAAACAACACGAGAATTTTATATATTAGTAGATTTTAAACAGTACCCCATGAAGGATGAATCTACTTTAGCCAGTCTGAAACCAGCACCCTAATTGCGTAACACATTTTCGTAAACGATTACGATTAATCCGTTTGATTTTGACAGTTCAACAACATTCATTGCGTTTTGTACATTGTTGAGCAGAATTTTATCGAACTTATGAAGCAATGGATTAGCAATCTGTTTCAAAACGATTCAGATTCCGATTGGTTTTGTATTACGCAATTAGGGTACTGGTTGAACTAATTAGTCTCTATTTATAGTCCTACGGTTGTGTCTTTCACCTCTTTTACTGAACACATACATACATACGATTTTTTTTTTCCTAACGGACGTGATGTTTTCATATATAAAGGTATTGACAAGCTACCGTCATGATGTTAACGTCTTTAAATCGCGCCTGTGGAGGCCTGATTTTGCTCTGATTGCTCTTTTCTGCAGAATAAAATAAAGTCGATGTGTGCAGCCCGTCCCCATACTAAAACCACCACAATCTTTAACTTACAGATCACTATTAATTTTCGTACTTGTATATTGTATCTTCAAAATTAAATATGTATTTATGATATACATATAAGTCCTTCCACAGCATCTATCAGTCGTCAACTCGGTAGTGTGACCCAATTCATGCCATATAATCTTTCACACAGTCCATCCATCGTTTTTTATTCTTTCGTATTGTAGGTAATTAACTACCTATCCCATTTTCTGCTATCAACTGTCACACTATGTATTCATTGTTACTTTGGTGTTTTAAGATAGATTAAATTTCAACATGACCGATGTAAACAATTTTATGTAACAGTTTTTTATTAATTTAAAGGAGTGTCCGTCGAGTTCCTTGCCCTTGAATTGTCAGAAAGATGAAGCTAGGTACCTACAATGCTTTGGAATGGGCAGTTTCATGTTTTGGACAATTCAAAAGTGCCTGTAATTCGTTTATTTGAAATAAATGCTTTGAGTTTCAGTTTGTGTTCAAATCGTGTCTTTATATTTTAAAGTCTATCGCAACTATAAATTAAAGATTGAAAAAATATTGAAAGATACGCCTAATATATCGCCTACGCACGCCCGTGAGGAGACTAAGACTTAGGATGTCTAGACTTAGGATTATGGGTTTATCAACTGTTGGCAGATCACATAAGAGATTATGTAGCGAATGCTGTTTTTTCCTCATGGTTGATTTTGTCTCTTGGTAGATAGATATATAGATAAACCATTTAAGTGCACACAAAAGACAGAGCACAACACACAAAATTACAATTAAATGCTAACAAATTACATGACTATATAAAAACAAGGTGCCTTAATACACAAAACAAAAAATTAAAAACATACTAAAGAAACAAAGTGACACTGCGACATACTTTAAAACAAATAACGAATATAAAAAGTGCGGTGTGTCTCAAGGTTGCAGCTCAGCATGTGTCAGGCAAATATACCTGACACTGATATTCTGCTTGGTCTCTAAGACGTAAGAACTGGGACAATCCGTGTAACCAAAATAACTCCAGTCAGCATGTTTCAAAGTCAAAGTCAAAGCATTTATTTCAAATAGGCCCATAAAAAGGCACTTTTGAACGTCAAAATTTACATTAAAAATATTGATTCTAGGCGCCACTTCCATAAAGTAGTTTCGTATGGAGAAGAAGTGGCAAGAAACTCCACCGTTATTCTTTTAAAATGTTTTACAATATTTTATATACATTAATTATATTTCTATATGTGAAGACGATGCACCAAGAATAAAAATACTATACCACATTTGTACAAAAAAATTAAAAATAAAGCAAAGGCATATAAATTAATCACGTGATAGGTACATTGTGCTCACATATTTACAAACAATGGGGAAGGTCAGGCAAAGCTAATTGTAGATGGCGTGACCATAGCTAGGTCCCTGCGGCCTACAATTAATTTGACATTTCGTTCATTCATTTCATTTTATGTTCATTCATGAATTTTATTTTATTTCACTATTTCGTTATTTTCGGTGATTTCAGTATTTTAAATGAAGTACTTGACATGGAAAGTGTCAGAATTTTAAACCTTGAATATTTCCTCGTAATCACTTTCTTCAAAATATTTCCGACATAAACTGGAACTCAAAAAAATCTCTACGAAGAGCTTTAAACCACAATCTCATAATTTTAGGGAAATTTTGGACTCCAATTTCGTAGTATCTCGTAGTATCGGAACACAACAAAGCGTCAATTTTCGCTAAAATAAAATAAAACCAGATCACGCCTTGTATTATTAGCTTGTGTTGGGAACTAGCTACGACAGCGCCATTTTGACAGTTGCCTTCCCCATTGTAAAAATATATGATTTACCTAAAATATTAACTAGGAATAAGTCAGTGTGTGAGTAAAGTAAAAATAACAAATTATACAATACAATAAGGAAATAGTATGATTTTGTCTAGCCTCTAGATTGTCCTATGGAGCAGGACTAGCATGTTTCCAAGCATTCTTATCTAGGATATAATCTTCTAATTTGTAATATGCTTGTTTACAAAGTGTTTTTTTAACATGAGTTTTAAACTTTCTTTCATTTAATAGTAATATTTCACAAGGTATTTTGTTGTAACATTTAACACAGTACCCCGAAGATGTATGTACTTTAGATAGTCTGAAAAATTGTTGATCTATTTTATTTTTATTTCTAGTGTTAATATTATGTCTATCACTTATTTTATTAAATAGATGCAGATTTTTTCATAAATGAACTGGCAAGGTACAGTCATTATATTAATCTTCTTAAATAGTTCCCTAAGAGATTCGCGGCGACGTAGATTGTAAATGGCTCTGACAGCTCTCTTTTGCAAAATAAAAATGGATTCAATGTCACCCGACCCCACAGTAAAATGCCGTATGACATAATGCTGTGGAAGTAGCTAAAATAAACCAAACGCGCGGTTTCTACGTCTGTTAACTGTCTTATCTTTCTAACAGCATACGCTGCCGAGCTTAGTCGCCCCGCGAGAGATGTTATATGGGGTCCCCATTGTAACTTCTCGTCTAGCGCGATTCCTAGGAAAACCGTCTGATTACTAAATTCCAGTTTTTCTCCGTTCAATATGATGTCACATTCGCTACTTCTAACATTAGAATGCATTTGGTTTTTTTCTCATTTAGTACCAAATTATTTACCGTAAAACAATCTTGGACCTGAAGAATAGAGTTGTTCACGTCGTCAAGATTTTGTGACCTTCGGTCTATTTTAAAGATCAATGAAGTGTCATCTGCAAATAACACCATCTTCGGTTGATTTTGAAGTAACTGGGGTAAATCATTAATGTAAACTAAAAAGAGGAATGGACCCAATATCGAACCTTGAGGAACGCCCATTGATATTTCAGACCCTAATGAGTTTGTGCCGTTTATTTGTTCTTTAACCTTTCTGTCTTTCAAGTATGATCTTAGCAAATCAAGAGCTTCGTTCCTAATCCCATAGTGCTCCAGTTTCAGCAGAAGTGTCTCATGGTTTACGCAATCGAACGCCTTAGAGAAATCACAAAAGATTCCAATGGGATCTTGTGATTCCAGGCGCTAAAAATGTTCTTTATTAGGGTGACACCGGCGTCAGTGGTACAACGTCCTTTAGTGAAACCGTACTGATGTTCATGCAAGATGGAGTTTTTATTAAAGTGACGGAACAATTGATTGAGCATCAACTTTTCAAACACCTTACTGAGAACTGGCAGAATTGACACGGGTCTATATTTATTGAGCTCTTTACTATCACCGGATTTGAACAATGGGATCAGTTTACTATGTTTCATAAGATCCGGAAAGACTCCTTGGTCTACACTGGTGTTAAATATTAAAGCTAAATAGGGCGCAAGGGTTTCGATGAGAGATCCATCGAGTTTATCCTTAATTTGGAGTTGGAGAAGCATCTCTCTTTCCCTTTCTTCTTCTTCTTCTCTATCATAATCTTCATAATTCTCCAGTGTGTTTTTGTTTCTTTCTTTAAAGCTAACCAACTATATTCATACGGACATCATCCATTTACTTAATATTATAAATTTGATAAAAGTAATTCTGTCTGTATTTTACTTTTTCACGCCTGAACAACTAAACGGATTTCGATAAAATTTGGCAAGGCGGTAGATGGCATCCTGAGATGGGGCATAGGTTACTTTTTGTCCCGATTACACGTTCCCGTGGGATGAATTCTGACATCCACACGGGTGGAAGAAAGGTAAAAATAAAATCATTGTTCGTATTTCCCAACCAAACTGATAAGCCAGGGTATCTCTGGGATTTAACTTACGAAAAACTTTATGGTGATATAGTTCCAAAAACCAGTACCTGAAAGAGTCTAAAGATATTTTAGTAGGAACTTAAAAATAAGAAATATGAATGTGGATAGTTATAAGAGTAGAGGCAGACCAAAGAACCGATGAATCGATTTTGTGAAAGATGATTTGGATAGATAGGAAATTACTACTAGGATGACTTATTAGAGATGTACATATGTACTAATATTATAAAGAGGACAGATTGTATTGTTTGTTTTGAATAGGCTCCGAAACGACTGGACCGATTTGAAAAATTGTTTAACATTAGAAGCCGAAATTATGTCTGAAGAACCTAGACTACTTTTTTTTATTTCATTTTATTAGAAATCCTCGCGGACTAAGTCGCGGGCGAAGTGCTAGTAAAAAATAAAAAAAATAAAGTTATCAGGTTGGCACAATTATTTTCCATTTTAGCGCGGAGTTTGAGTTACATCTGATAAACAGTGCTGCTTGTAGTTAGATCATTTACTTAACTAGTGTTTATTGAGAATTTTAAATGGACAAAAACATCGAACAAAGAATTTGTCTTAAATTTTGCATCGCCAATGAAATTTCATGTTCGGAGTCACTGAAAATGTTACAGAAGGCTTACGGTGAATCTACTGTATCAAAAATACGTACTTATAAGTGCTATAAAGCATTCAAAAGCGGTCAGGATAAAATATTAGATTTGCCTCGCCCTGGTAGGCCATCGACGTCTTCAACTGAAGTTTATTTCGCAAAAGTGAAGGAAACAGTGACTGAAAATCCTCATTCAAGTTTGAGAGGGATAGCCGCTGAACTTTCTGTGTCTCACGAGACGATCCGTACTATTTTAAATAATCACTTGATTCTGAAACATGTTGAATGATGCAAGATAACTCAATCGCATAAGAGTCGTTGAGGACAAGCTAGATGATCCATATATTAAGAATTTATCAATTTAAAAAAATTAAAAAAATAAGGATAAGGGAAATGTTTACTCGAATTCACTTTCCTGAAACTGAATTAAGTCGAGAGTTTCAGCAAAAACGCTCTGCTTTCTCTTGGCATCTAACTTAGGCCTTTGTGCACTTAAGAAAGGATCCGAAGAAACAACAAGCATATTTAAGAAATCTTGATTGGAATCTTGCCCGCTTCTTTTCCGCGAATGATGTTCCCGGAACCTCCTAAAATCTTTGTTTCGAGACTGAGGGCTTCTTCCGAGAGAGTCCTAATCGGCACAATGAGCATGGTTTTGGGTTCGTCCATACAGTATTATCTCCATCTGTCAGTTCTAGTGGCACCAAGGAGGTCATGAAAATGCTTGAATCATCTTGCTCACCCTCCATTTACTGCTTGTTTCGGCTTTGGTTGAAAGAATCATCAAATCCCAACTTGGATATCAGCTTAGGCTGATTATTTTGCACATCGGCATAGTCAGAAAGACTTTGAAGAATCCTCGTGACCGTGTTGTTAAGTAAAGCTTGAAGTGTAATGTTAGCCGAGGAATCAGTAACTGACACTGATTGCTTCGGAGGGTAGCAATCAAGCTTAGTTTGTTGCACTTTATAGTAGGATGGATAAACATGCTTAGCACCTTACCGAATGGCAGCGTCTCGCAAACTAATATTTTGCCACTTTGTCAGTTTTAGTGAAAGAAGCAATCCAAGCGCTTTCTCTGGTGTAAATATGACGAGGTTTCTTAAGAGTTACATTAATTTTAACGGCTGCTTCAGGATTTTTCATCATGTATTATCTATATAATCTGGAAGAGATTAACACACAATCCTCACATTATTTACCCGAGGAGAAGTTGTGTGAGGAGCATTTAGTCTAGAATACGACACATTTAGAGAATGGTCATTTTTGTGTTCGTATTCCTGTTAAGCAAAATCCTTCTATTTTAGGAGAATCTTTCCAAAGGGCATCTAAGTGTCTATAATCCCTAGAATGCAGATTGAAGTCCAAGCCTGAGTTCGGTAAGTTATATCGTGACTATGTCTGAATATGAGACTTAGGACATATCCCGAAAACAAGGATAAAGTCAGTCCTTGTGGATATTTCATACCACACCACGGGGTACTGCGTGAATGTTGCACGACTACCAAGCTTCGTGTAGTTTTAATGCAAGCTGTGCTACTTCTTCAGGGGTATCCTTCAATGACGTGCAGATGGTGGGTCCTACAGTGCAGGACGATCTATTATCTATACTTCTTCGGTTTCGACAACATAAGTTCTTCTTATAAGCTGATGTTGCGAAGATGTATAGATGTATATACGTCCAAATCAAGATCAAATTGACCGAAGATCTTTGGGGAATGTCTGTTAAAGTCTGTACCTCCATAATTGAACCTATAGCACCTTACTTAGCCTTAATATTTAATTTGTGTGTGGATAAAGGAGTTTTCCCGGATCTAATGAAATACAGTAAGGTAATACCACTTTTCAGATCCGAGGGCAGTAGAGACACTAATAGTTATAGACCCGTGTCCGTGTTGCCGGTTGTTAAAATCCTTCACGAGCAACAGTATGGTTTCACCAAAGGGCGTTGTTCGACCGACGCCGGTGTTACCTTATAATAACATATTTTTAACGCGTGGGAAGAGGCCCAAGACGCCATAGGAATCTTTAACTCTCCAAGGTATTTGATTGTGTCGATTACGAAACCCTGCTTTTGCATTACGGACTAGGAAAACTTGCACTCAGTTAAGTAAAATCTTATTTAAATGATAGACAGCAGCAAGTTCAAATAAATGGTGTCAATTCACTTGGTTTAAAAGTAAAAATGGGTGTTCCACAAGGCTGGATATTGGGTCATTTCCTCTTTTTAGTTTATATTAATGACCTACTCCATTTATTAATAAATTAACCACAAATGGTGTTATTTGTTGACGCTTCAAATTTTGACGACGTAAATAACGCTATACTGCTGGTCCAAAATTAGTTTACTGCTAATAATTTAGTCATAAATGGAAATAAAACTAAGTGCATAAGATTTTATTTAACAAACGTCAAGAGTAGAGATTGTGAGATAGTATTGAATCAAGAGAAACTAGAATTCGTCGATAAAACGGTTTTCTTGGGGATCACGCTCGACTCAAGGCTACAATGGGGTCCTCATTTAACATCTCTTGCAGGATGGCTAAGTTCAGCGCTTACAGTGTCAGAAACATCCGTCAATATTCTGATGTAGATACCGCGAGGCTGGTCTATTTAAGTTACTTTCATAGTATCATGTCTTACGGTATTTTACTTTGAGGACGGGCTGCAGACATCGAGTCTATTTTTATTCTGCAGAAAAGAGCCATCAGAGCCGTATATAATCTCCGCAGGCGCGATTCTCTAAGGGAATTGTTTAAGGATATTAACATCATGACGGTACGTTGTCAATACATCTATGAAAACATCATGTATGTAATAAAAAATACATCTTAACAGTAAAAGAGGTGAAAGACATAATTATAGTACTAGAAATCGGGACCTATTAGTTCAACCAGGTTTCAGACTGGTTAAATTAAACTCATCTTTCATGGGGTACTGTTTAAAATATTACAATAAAATACCTCCCTACATACTTCAACTGAATGAGACTAAATTCAAATCCTTTGTAAAACGCACACTATGCAGGCAGACGGCATATTATAAGTTCACTGCCAGGCATTTTCATCACTGATAAAAATTTCTGGCTTAATGCTGGTCCTGCTTCCACACCACAACTAATTAATTGACATTTGAAATACTGTTGGAGCTGCTGAAGATTGTAAGAATATATTAGCATTATATAAACTCAATCTCCTTTTTATTGTAAAGATGCATTGCACAGGTGTGAGTACTTTGTACTATAGAGCTACCATTTACCGGGTAATGTCATAGATTGACTTGAATGTGCCCTGGCGGCTGATAGTATGTCATGCTCACTCAAATGTCTCGCTGATGGTGGAGCATGTGTTGGATCATTTAGCTCCGTTCAAAATGGTTGAGCAGAATGGTGCTGATCCATGCGTCATGTTCGTGGACAGGCGCCGTGTGTTGGGACTAGTCATCTCTTAGCTGCCACGGCTTATTTTAATAAGTTATTTTTTGGATTGGTTTTAATTCTGTTTTGCTGCACTCTGGACGCTTTTAACGTGTTCTGTTTTTATACAAAGTTCTCACCTATAGTGTCAACATTAATGATGTAACTCAGGGGCGTACCTACCGCCGTATCTGCCGTATCAATTATACGGGGCCCCCGGGCCACGAGGGCCCCCGACATGAACGCCTGTCAGACCTGTCACTGTTGTTGCCATAGAGGCAGAAACTTTAGAAAAACTAAAGTCACCATCAGCTGTAAATGATTTAATAAATCAGTTTGCCGAAAAAAAGCCGAGGAGAGTGTATGTTTAATTTGAATGGTTTGTAAAAATTGAAGTGGAGGTCTAACGTCCCTAACTTAATCTCCGGAGCTTCTCAGTCGTCATTAGATTTAGATATGGGATCTAATGAACCTGATAAGTTATTAGGGTTTGACTAGCTTTTTAATAAAACGAATTTGGGTTTTCAAGTCCAACGTTACCTTCTAAGGATTCTGTTACAAAGCGTAAAATACTTTCTGCCATGGCACGTATTTTTGACCACCTAGGACTTTTATTTCTTTGCGTAGTCACAATGAAAATGTTTTTACAACGGATGTGGTTAGACAAGCTCTCGTGGGATGAGCTACTAACCCCAGCACTTATTGCTACTTGGAATACAATTTTCAAAGCATTGCCGCTTATCAATAATTATTGTGTTCCACGACTCGTTGTATGTGATGCATATACGATACTGGAACCACATGTATTCACAGACGCATCAAAGCGTGCGTATGGTGCGTGCGTCTATGTACGTAGTGCCAATGATCAGGGTGAGTATATGGTTCGTCTGTTAGCCGCTAAAAGTCGAGTACCATTCCAAGACTTGAATTGTGTGGCGCCGTAGTTGGAGCTCGTTTGTGCGAGAAGGTTACGAGTTCACTGCGACTAAAGTTTAGTCATGTTTATTGCTGAACTGACTTCACAGTCGTGTTGGGATGGTTGCCGATGTGAACTTCTAAGCTTCAGCCATTTGTGTGCAATTGCGTTGCTGAAGTTTTACATAAGGCGGGGCACTGTACTTGGCGACACATCCCAACCGCCAAAAACCCTGTAGACCTATTATCTTGTGGCGTGGATATAGTGTTCTGCAATCTTTGGACTTATGGTGGAGTGGTCCCAGTTTTTTGAAGCAAGTCCAGTCTCATTGGCCGTCTCAATATAAATCGTTAGAGTCAGACAAGCTGCCTGAAACTCGACCTCATGTTTTAATGAGTGCTAGTGTTAGTAGTAATAGTCAGTGTTATACATGAATCGACTTTAATCGTTTTTCTAGTTATTCAAGGCTGGCTGATCCGTTGTATAGCAACAGTTTTAAGGTTTATAAAATTGTGTAGGAAAATTCCTTACATTAATTTTCTCTCACAAGTCGAGTTGCAGGATGCATTAAATATTATTATTATTAGAAGCCAAATTGAGTCTTTTCCCGAGTACCAATTACTCATTCATAATCAGAAGTTGCCTTATAAAAGCGCCCATATAAAATGTAACGTTATTTTTAGATAATAAAAATAATATGCGTATCGGAGGACGCTAAGCAAATTCAACTTTATCTTTTGATAAAAGCATCCCAAACACAGTCCGGTCAGTTTTACAGTCCACTCACAAATTTACGAAGTTACTGTTCAAATTTGAACATGTAAAGCTAATGCATGCAGGCCCTCAGTCACTGCTGGCTTCTATTAGGGATTCATACTGGCCCACAGGGGGACGAAGCCTAGCAAAGAGTTGTTATCGTAATTGCGTGCGTTTTTGTCGCATAGAACGGTAGAACAGTTACTCCTTTGATGGGTTATTTGCCACAGCAGCGTCTCCTTCCAGGCGGTTATCCTTTGAAAGCACTGGTGTGGATTATGCTGGTCCCATCATGGCTGCTAGTAGACAAGGTTGGGGATGTAGGCTGGTAAAAGTGTACTTAGCCATCTTTGTGTGCGTCACCACCAAGGCTATTCACTTAGAGCTGTTAAGTGACTTAACCAGCAATAAATACTTGCTAGCTTTATTTAGATTTATCTCGCGACGGGCAAAACCCAGTGACATCTACTCCGACAACGGTAACGGGATCCCTCACGGAGATCTACAGAACCACTCCACTGCTTCGTTGTCTCGTTTTCAAAGGATCGAGCAGCTACGCCAGCATTTTTTGGCTCGTTGGAGTAAGGAGTTTGTGTCTGAGCTGCAGCAACGGACCAAGTGACATACCTGCAAGATACGCTAAAGTTGGGTTCTTTGATCGTAATAAAGGAGGACATCTTCCTCCGTGCATCCAGGATAAGACGGAATTGTTCGTGTGGCAGACGTCAAAACAACCGCTGGAGAGAAGAGCTTTTAATAGGATTTGTCCACTGCCCGTTGATTCTACGTTCGGCTGAAAGCGCCTCTGCTGCTTCCAACGTCCGGGGCATGTTCGAGCAAACGCCTACTCGTTTGGAATCAGCAAATCAAAGACCAACGGACTAATTAAGTTGTAATTAGATGTAAGTATGCTCTGTACATGCTTGTCATTATAGTTTCCATTTGTGTTCGTCATCGAGGCAATACACGTTTGACTAATAATCAGAATTTATGGAGTTTCTTTGAAAAGTCACCTAAAATTCCCCAACACAAACAAAAGAAATAAATTGAACAGTTGAGTCGGTTGTTAAACTCGGAGTTGGTTCAGTTTAAATTTTTCCTTTTTTTTTTTAATAACATTTTACTATTTACTCTCAGTAATTAAGTTTAAAATTTAACTCGCGAATGCAATTAGTTAGAACCAAAAATAAAGAAATAAAATAACCATTGAAATATCTTGAAAGCTGCGAATAACGCTGCCTTTATCTTAAATCTCGCTACATAAACCATCAGAGTCCGCTACAGTTGATTTTATGTATTATTGTTAGATGGCGCTGAACTTTTGGAGGTAATTTTACTTAAAAATCATAATACAACAAGAAAATTCAAAATTTCCAAACTTACAATCTTATGGAGAATGTAAAAAGTTGTCATACATAAATATGTTATTTTGTAAGATTTGAATTAACAAACGGATAAGAGAAACAGTGTGAGAATTTCAACTGATCTTTCGACTGGGAGCGTGGCGTCTCCTGTTATCCGGCTTCTCGGAGGTCGGAAGCGGAGGATGGTTTGAGGTCGGGGGTCCTGGTGCTGAGTGGCCCATGTTGACTGGACGTCCACACTAAGCCCGGTGTAGATATGGATCCTCCGGAGGAGTCTGGGGGATGCAGGTCACCTAAGGAGGGGCGAACCGGGCCAGGGGGGAAACCCAGCAGCCAAAAGTCCCCGCATCGGGCAGTAGTGGGATAGCGGCCGGGAGTGGGCGCTCAGTATCAGCCTGACCAATAAAACCAGACCCGTTTCTTTTGAACTTTTTATACCCACTGCAAGTTTTTTTTCAAGGAAATAGAAAGTCAGTCAGATTTTTTTTCGTATCTTTTTAATCTCACTGCTTCATTTCTTATCTACTTATTCATGAAGTGAGTGCAAGTATGGAAAAATTTGATTTTCTTGATAATGAAATTAAGTACTTATGGATCAGAATCAGTCACAATAAATCTGAAGAATGTTGCATGTCATACGTCCATTACATTTACACGAGATGACGACATGATGAAGGTTAACATTAAAATATAACTTTTTTATGTTCTCGACTTTTCCTGGAACGTAATACGCGTAAGTACCAACGTCTATGTTCCGGTTACTGCGTGCACTTTCAAATCCCAAGGTCCCTATAGGGCGATATATTCACGTTTCAAATCCGGATTATTACTCTTATTTTCTAGGTCATAAGGGATATTTCAATAGCATGTAAATGATCATGGTCCTATAAATTGTAGATTAATTGTTGTTATATATTTAGTAGGGCGTTGTTTTATGGATGTTGGTGGTTTTCGCGCGTAATTGTGTATAATGAGAGACTGGCGGGTATGTGTAGGCACGATCTCGAATGTAATGTGAACTGTGAGTGAATAAAAATTAATCGTGGCCGGAGATAAGAGTTAATTATTTTTGAACGTTTAATTTATAAAACAATCTCTAAATTAAATACAAATTTTGCATGGTTCAATCGGCGTTCAATCGTTCAGTCTTAATTTTAGTAGAACATTTTGGACTAGACTTATGAATCGATACAAATCAGGCTTCGTTACTTTGTAAGTACTTAAGTTGACCAGAGTCATAGCGCGGCGCGGCCATTAGGGTGACGACGACGGCGCGAACGCAGTCCCCACTACCAAAAATAACACATCCGTGTTATCCACATTAGGGATTATCGCAGGTGTCTAACCCAACCGCAGTGCAATGGGAAGGCCTCGCCCTGGGGGAACCGCCTTATTGATCACGGTGTCCCCTATGCCCGGTAAGTATGATAATCAGTGTTGCCACCTCCGATTTTTTTTACCCTAACGCTCGGCGAAATTACCCTTAATTAGACACCTTTTTTTTTGTTTTTACCCTAATAAAAAAACAGATTAATTAACGTATAAATGCAATTTATTAATAAACTAATAGCCAAACTATTTCACCGTTTCCAAACATTCTTGGAATGCATCCATAGTAGTCTGGGTTTCTATGTCGTCTGCAGTATTTTTTTTCTTGAAATCGTAGATTTCATTAGAAAGTTCGTCTCGTCTGTCAAAAATAGATTCTTGTGCTAGCGGAAGCATACTATAGTGTACTCTGTGAGCGGAAGACTGAAGCGAACGGTACATACTACATCGTCACAACAAGTTATGTACTTTCCGAGACACGTATTCAATCAATTACCAATTTGCTTGCAAGGAGTTTTCAATATTCTATGCCCTAAATTTAGGGTAAAATACCCTAAGGCGTGGACACAAAAAAAAAACTTCAGTAAAAGAGGTGAAAGACACAGCCATTGGACTAGAAATAGGGACTAATTTGTTCAACCAGGTTTCAGACTGGCTAAAGTAGATTCATCATTCATGGGGTACTGTTTAAAATCTGCTAATACCTATTTAAAATTCTCATGTCGCAATGTTTGTTACCAAACTCCTCCGAAACGGCTGGAGCGATTTGTATGAAACTTTGTGTGCATTTCGGGTAGGTCTGAGAATCGGCCAAAATCTAGTTTTCAAAAAAAGGGAAACAACGTTTGCGGGGTCAGCTAGTGTTACAATAAAATACCTCCCCACATACTCCAACTGAATGAAACGAAGTTTAAATCTTGTTTTAACGGCACACTATGCAGCCAAGCATATTATAAGTTGGAAGATTACATCGCTGACAAAAATGCTTGGCTCAACGCTGGTCCAGCTCCACAAAACGCATAAACTAATTAATAAGCATTCGAAAATATTATTGGAGCTGCTAAAGATTGTAGAAACTATAATTGCATTGTATAAATTCAAACTTTTGGTATTGTATAATTGCAAAGCACATGTGTGAGCACTATGTACCCACCATAAAAGCTACCATTTACTGGGTACGTCTTTCATTTACCTGAATGTGCCCTGGCGGCTGAGAGTATGTCATGCTCACTCAAATGTCTTGCTGTTCGTGGCTTGTGGGTTGGATCATTAAGTTCTCGACAAAATGGTTGAGCTGAATGGTGCTGATCCATTTTAATTTCTTAATTGTTTAACTCTGTCTGTATTTTACCTTTTCACACCTAAACCACTAAATGGATTTCGATAAAATTTGGCAAGGCGGTCGATGGCATCCTGATAATTTCTGAAATCCACGCGGCGGAACATAGTTAAAATAAAATCATTATTCGTATTTCCCAACCAAATTTCCGTTAAGCCAGGGTATCTCTGGGTAACTTACGCAAAAACTTTATGGTGATATAGTTCCAAAAACCAGTACCTGAAATAGTCTAGCGATATTTTAGTAGGTAATTAAAAAAAGAAGTATGAATTTGGATAGTTATACGAGTAGAGGCAGACCAAAGAACCGATGGATCCATTGTGTGAAAGATGATTTGGCTAGAAAGGAAATTACTCCTAGGATGACTTATTAGAGATGTTCATTCTGTCAAAAAAGTGTTGGGAATGGATGATTTGTTCATGGTTCCATATTGTAACGAAACGTATAGCCGGCCAAACGTGGTCACAAGTAATCGCTAAAATTCTTTGCGAACTATCTGCACGACCGCAAGCAATTTGTAACATACAAGAATGCCAAATCGCAGCGCTACTCGGTCACTTCTGGCATAGGTCAGGGCACTAACCTCGGGCCCCTTCTTTTTTTAATTGTAGTTAACGATCTTCCCACATGTGTAAAACACTCCACAGTCTTAATGTAAGATGATGATGTCAAAGTTGCTCTTCCGGTGGCTAACTCGAGCGATACGGCCACACTTCAAATCGACATCGACAACATTTACACTTGGAGCACTGTTAACAACCTCAACCTAAACATATGTAAATGTGTGGTCATGACCTACACAAAAGCTACACAACATAGTCTACACTATGAAAAATGATCCCCTGAAATGTGTTTTAACCGTTCGCAATCTGGGTGCTCACTTTGATCCACACCTTACATTTAACCAGCACATAATTCAGACCTGCAACAAATCCCGCAAAAACCTAGGCTTTGTCTTACGTCAGGCAAAAATTTCTCTAATCGTCAAGCCATAACCATACTGTATAACTCCTTCATCCGCAGCTTGCTGGAGACCAACAGTGCTATCTGGAACCCCCATGAAAAAGTTCATACGCTGGTCATCGAAAAGGTACAGAAATCTTTTGTCCGCTACCTCTACTTAAAACTTTATGGTTATTACCCCTACATGTACCCAACTCCATTTGTGCTGGGTATGGTGGGATACCAAAGTTTGGAAGTAAGAAGAAATCTTAGTCTGGTAAAATATTTTATCCGCCTAATTCGTGGTACCCACTTTAATTCCTCGTTACTTCAGCACATCTCCTTTAACATCCCACCACCCATTAGACACGCACTTCGCCCTCGTCAACGTCGTCTATTCTCAATACCTCAAACTATAACCATGACCCTTAAAACTTGTCCATTGTACCTGGCCTTCACCCATATTAGCAACATTTTGCTGTATGACAAGTGCTTAGATGTCTTTGTGAGTCCTGAACTGAGATTCCTGAACGCTGCTACTCGATACCTTGAGTCCATTGCCACTCCCAGTGCAATCTCCTTGGAGTAAATAACTGAATTGTATATTGTTTTTTAATATATTTGTTTCAATTTTATTCAATTTATATTGGCTCATTTTATCCAATCTTGTCTAATGTTATCTAATTTTAATTAAAACCTACTTTTATCTAATTTAATCATATTTTTTTTCTTTTCTATTTTTTTTAATGCCATCTAATTATATGCCAATTAACCTAGTTTTGTGTTTGTATGTGTAATTTCTAGTACTGACCGATAACTTGTATGTGTGGTGCTTACTGTTAATATAAGTTGGTTCTAAATAAATAAATAAAATAAAAAATATAAATTTAATACTAAAGTAAGATAGAAATTAAAATTAAAAGATGTGATGACGCGAGGCATCTCGCGACGGCGGCTCCTCCGGCCCGCAGTCTGTCACGTGGGAGCTCGCGGTCGCGTAGCAGCTCGCGCGCGCAAAGCAGCTCACGTCGGCTGCTTCACCGGCCCGTAGCCAGTCGCGAGGGAGCTCACGGTCGCGAAGCAGCTCATATCGGCCGCTCCACCGGCCCGCAGTCCGTCGCGAGGGAGCTCGCATCGGTAGTAGATCGTCGTGGAGGAACTCGCGAGGTTCTCAATCCTTCACGCACACAAGGTCAAGGTTTCAATTATTGATGAATTACAAAAAGCATTTTGCATGCGGTGTTTGCCTGTAATTGGTTGTCCAGTTAGGTTTAAGACACAATTACTTTTATGTTCCTATCTGTGTAAAATCTGTAACAACTGTTGGTGAACCTTAAATAAATAATTGATGAATTAATAAACTCACATTTTTATTTAGCATATCTATTAAAATTTGTACATAACATAGAAAATCGATCACAACAACAAAAAAAGACAAACAAGAATAACGAAAGGAAAGAAGCCAAAAGAGCGAACCAAAAGAGCGAGTCAAAAGAACGAGTCAAAAGAACGAGTCAAAAGAACCTGATATTTTTTTTTTATTTTTATGTATGGCATCTCGTAGTTGACCTTGAGAGGTCGTGACTACTTGAAGAAACGCTTTGAAATGCGTTTCATGAACTGGCGGATAGTGGGAATCTTGAGGCCGACGTGGAGGATTTCGTTGCGAACGTACCAGGGGGAGCCTGTAATCTTACGGAGGAACTTGTTCTGGAGGGTCTGCATTCTATTGGAGCGATGGGGCTTGGCGTGTGCAAAGACTGCACTGGCATAAGTCAGTCGGGCGGATGCATGCTGTGTAGATACACAATTTGCACTTTGACAAAGAACCTGGTTAAAACTCGCGGCTGCCTTTTATAGTTTCTGGCCGACTTTCTAGAAGTTACTTTTTAGTTTTGCAACTATAAAATCCAAATTCTTCATATTTGGTTATCGGACAGAAACAATAAATATGGCTTACAGTGACAACGTGGCTTTACGCTAGTTTTACAATAGCTTTACAATAAATAGATGACCTCGTAGCTCTATACCATAGAAAAAGTTAAACTGACTGGCTCCGAAACTACTGGACCGATTTGAAAATTTGTTTTACCATTAGAAGCCGAAATGATGTCTGATGAACATAGACTACTTTTTATTTATTTATTTTTTTCTTAAGAAATCCACGCGGACGAAGTCGCGGTCGAAGTGCTAGTAAAAAATAAAATTTAAAGTTATTAGGTTGGCACAACTATTTTCCATTTTAACGCGGAGTTTGAGTTACATCTGCTATACAGTGCTGTTTGTAGTTAGATCATTTACTTAGCTAGTGTGTATTGCGAATTTCAAAATGGACAAAAACATCGAACAAAGGGTTGAAAATGTTACAGAAGGCTTACGGTGAATCGACTTTATCAAAAACACGTACTTATGAGTGCTACAAAGCGTTCAAAAGCGGTCAGGATAAGATTTGCCTCGCCCTGGTAGGCCATCGACGTCCTGAACTGAAGTTTATTTCGCAAAAGTGAAGGAAATAGTGACTGAAAATCCTCATTCAAGTTTGAGAGGGATAGCCGCTGAACTTTCTGTGTCTCACGAGACGATCCGTACTATTTTAAATAATCACTTGAGTCTGAAACATGTTGAATAATGCAAGAAAACTCAATCGCATAAGAGTCGTTGTTGAGCACATGCTAGAACGAGTCAGTTCCGATCTAACATTCATGAAACGCATTGTTACTGGTGACAACACGTCGGTTTTACGAGTTTGACATGGAAACTAGTAAACAAGCTTCGGAGTGGCGATGGCGCCTTCCAACTGAACCGAAACCGAAAAAACCACGTCGAAGTCGATCAAAAATCAAAGTCATGTTGACTGTTTTATTTGACTATGAAGCTCTAGATATAGAAGAATGCAAGCTCAAACGGTAAATAAAGAATATTGTTTGAGCGTTATGTGGCGTTTAAGAGAGCAAATTTGGCGAAAAAGGCCAGAATTGTGGAAAGAAAATTCATGGATTTTGCATCACGATAATGCACCCTCGCACAATGCCATCATTGTGAACGAATTTTTGACCAAAAACTCAACAAATACGGTGAATAAGGTGTTTGCTCGGTTCAAGCACCTTATTCATCAGATATGTCTCCAGCCGATTTCTTTCTTTTTCATACATAACATCACGCCATGTTTCCTCGAACGGTTGGGCAGAGATGTACCTGTACACCCACATTTCGCCATTTATGTTTAAGTCCCATGTAATAGGGGGCGAAGCTATTGCCATAAACCGGGCACAAATCCAGACTCCGGGCTGCTACTGGTTCTTTCTTTTTCCTAAACAAATTATAACTTATAACTTCATGGCACCCGCTTTCATTCGGTAGAAGACTTAAAGGAGTATTCGCTGAGAGAACTGAACTCAATTCCGGAAAAAGCGTTTAAAAATGTTTTGATGATTGGATTATTCGTTGGCGTAAGTGTATCGTTTATAAATAAATAAAATTATAAAGGACAATGCCAGAAACTCTATAGAACTTTGCCCCACTCAATTATTGAGTCATTTACAAGCCTGCAAAATGCAGCATCTTAAAGCTTATTTATTACTGTTAACTAAACATTTGTCCTAATGCCTGTAGCACTTGCGGTTTTTGTAAAATCTTAAAACAATAATGATATTGATTATAGGTTAGGTGCAGTTATACGTTACGCATTATTATAATCGTATTATGAGTTTTTGTTTTACAGGTATTTTTAACTATTTTTTTTTGTTGTGTATCATGCGCAATAAGTAACGCAGTGACGAAATTCAGGGTTTGAATTCCTTTTATCATTGATTTGTAATCGGCAAGTTCTACTGAAAAATTGTTTATTATGAATAGGTCCTTTAATCATTACAATAATTGTCATTAATTGCCATTTCCTGTAAATAGTTGGGGCAGGATCTGGCATTGTCATTTGGATGAATAACTAACATTTTGTGTATTATAGATCTTTTCCAGGTAATATCTTGACAGAGTAGTCTGAAAGAAGAAGACCAGCACTCTTATTGCGTAACACGCTATTAATCATAATCGGAATCATTTTAAAGGATATTGCTAATCCATTGCTTCATATGTTCGAAAAATTTGTCTGCTCGACAACGTCAATAGCCCAATAAATGATGTTGATTGTTGAACTGTCCAAATGAAAGCCATTCCTACTGTTAGTGCGTTACGCAATTCCCCGCGCTGATTCTCAAATCACGAGGTTTATCCAAGCCAAACTTGCAAAACTTTAACTAAAACAAAAACTTCGTTATCGTTCAGAATAATGGACACAACTCTTGCGCATAGTTGCCAGTTGCTATTGTTCTTGTGTCAATACCTTAGTGTTTTTATACAACGCTATATTTCCCATAAATTTCCCCTTAAAGGTAAGAACTGAAAGATGATGAAAAAAAATAGGTTTGGTGTACTGTTAATACATTTTTGAGAGAACTACAATATCGTGTAGGCAAGTCCATAAAACCGATGCGTATGTCATAAAGTAACGATACCAAGCAATTACCGATGAAGCATTCAAATCGACAAATCCAATGAATACTGATGTTAGTGCATTTAGGTAGGCTAAAATTGCATTTGGATCGGACATTCCGTGGGCGAATGGTGGGCTAACCTTTGGCTCTGCGTGACATTACGTTCACCGCAGCGGTCATGGGATAGACATACGACTTACAATGTACTGTAGTTATAAATACTGTCGTAACTCGTATGTCGTGCAATGAATAAATAGAATGGTTTTTAATTCTATGGCATGAAGGGAGGTCCTATCTTCGAGTGTGCACCCCTGATCTAATATAATGTATATCAAATAAATATCGTTGTTTGCATAAAATATGGTAGGTAGAAATAAAATTCTGTGCGACGACACGTACCGCTAAATACGTAGTGATGACATACAAGTATTACGTCCATTCAACGACCATAAAAATTTGACTTTCAGTGTCTTTATTACATAATAGTATCTTAGTTCCACATGTGTTAATTCCTACTGCGGTGTAGTTGACCGTTTCTTGGTAGAGAGGGTCTACTAAGCTCGAATTCCGTAGTTTCGGTCGAAATTATAGGCGTTTCCTATTTATCTCTCACGACATAAGATTAGTGAGGGCCACGAACTAAGAATGAATGCCAACCGGGATTTGGCAGTTGTCCCTAATCCCGATGTGTTTTTGCCCGTTCGATTTTTTTGTGTCTCTTGTTTGGCGGGTCATCAACTTTCGGACGGTACCGTATCTTTGTTGACGGACTTACGGCTCAACCCAATAACGTATATATATCTCCAATTTAGGCGTAGGAGAAAGAAAACCTAATAATCCCTGGTTTTAACCCAATAAAGCTAAAGTTTGCGACCCTATAACATATTGACAGCTATTTCTTTGACAGAGACAGACAGATTTGTACTGTCCATCATCAGTCGGTCGGAGCGATCGGTCTTAGGTTAGTGGGATTGGTCGTTAGAGAGCACTTTATGACACTCGAGAATTTACTATAGAATGTCATCAGAAAATCCCCTGTTTGTGTTGCTCTCTGGCTCGTTTACGAAGTCATGGCAACCTGGGCTAGCGTTGGTAAAACTAGCTTTATCATTTAATATTAACTAATCCTTTTATTTAAGAGGTTTATACTCCAAAAAGTGTAGGGTTAAGCAGACGCAAATTATTCCTTAAATTTATGCAACGTTTGTAAATAAGGTGGACAGTGTTTTTGGCCACAATACTTACCTACAACTATAATAGCCAATTGCCATTTGTTTTATTCGAATGTAAAACAGTGCTGTTGCAAGTCGACGCTCAGCAACGATAAGATTTGAAATTATACTACCTACTGCAGTCTTGAGACTTTGTACCTAATAGGAATGATGACTAATATTAAAAATGTTTGAAAAAATAATGTAATTTTAAAGAAGGCATAGTAAAAATGAGATTATAGAAAAAATCTGTTAAATCGATGTAAATATGAAGAAGATACACGCTTTAAAAGTTTTTGGAGTTGACAATGTACGGCGCTAGTATGAAGTTATGTAGTCGTTACGTTACTTCTACGATGGTGCTGTCCTAGTCTAACACTTACTTTAAAACGTTTATAACTTGGCAGTTTTTTAAGCTTTTACACTTTTTGTAATACTATTTGCACTATTTGGAAACATAATTTTTTTTGAGATAAAAATAATAAAAATGTCATAATTCCCTTTAAAATGGATGAAGACAGGAGGAAATGTCGAGGCCATGAGCATGTTTGTCTCCCCAGTCTCGAGTTTCTTGTTTTGTGCAACCATTTCCTTCTGTACCACTGCTGGTTTCCTTCAATCATCTGTTTATCTTTTAAAATTCCAGTGTCAACATTCAATTTAACTTGAAAATTTGTCTTTGCGATAGTGTTCATAATTGGTAACGTAACAATAACGAAAGAAAAATAAATACCAAAAAATGATTTCCGTTTTGTCACTATTTTGGTCAATATATCTGGTCGATTAGGAGGCTGACAAGAGCTAAAGCGCGGTGACTGTCAGACTGCATAGAAAAGAAAGAGAAGCGCGATGACACAACACTGGTAATTTATTGCAATAAATGATGCAATTATCGGTTAATAATAAAACACTATTACATTAATATGTTTCTTGTAGAATAGTCTGACAAAAACACCGAATAATGGCATCGCATGTATGGTACTCTATCGTTAAAAGAAATTTTTGAAGATATCTACGTGATTCTTTTGAATTGTATCAAATAAGCTGTATTATGTTTTCAACACACTATCTAACTAGCTTATATCCTGAAGAATATCATATATTTTTCTGTTTTTTTTTACTGCAGTGCATCATGTACTTTTTGGCATTTTGAAACTTGCGTTTAGGTCCACTAGTCCCTCTAAACAACAGAACAGATAATCGGCAAAAAAAAATACTAGGCTGTCATTAGATAAGCAATAAATAACCTATATGATTGTGTAACATGTTTCGGATCATTGCATTTAATGATTTCGAAATTGACACAGATATTAATCGCTTAATCATTTTTACTTGCAATTTGGGCTATCAGGATTTAGGCACTGCAAATGCCTAGAGAGCAGTGGTGGCCCAGTGGGAACGGCCGCGACTCACGAGCTTTAGGTTGTAGGATCGACCCTATCCCAAGCCCAAAAACCGTAGGTTCGAACCCAGAAAAAAAAAACAGAACCCACGGCAAAAGAGTGGAACTCACTACCTGCGTCTGTGTTCCCGAACGCATTCAACCCGAATCCCTTCAAAGTTAGAGTGAACAGGCTTCTTCTGGGTAAGCTCACTTCATCGTAGACTTTGTCTCTGTCACTTCTGACCTAGACAAGAGTCAAGAGCAAACCCATCTCAAATAAAATAAAAAAGATGCCTGTCTGGGTTCGGCTTTTATTTTGTGTAAATTATTTCATAGTTCGACCAAATATTCGAAAAAATGTAACATCTACCAACCCGCACTGGGCACGCGTGGTTGATTACAGCCCACTCCCTCTCGAAGAGAGGAGGCCTGTGTCCCAGCAGTGGGAACATTATAGGCTGATTATGTCTGCATTATGGCTACTCTAAAAAAGTTTTTAGTTGTTTTAGTTACCAGTAACAGCAGCACTGGACAGTGGATTATTCGAGGTTTTACATGTTAAAAAGAAAGAAAAAAACCATTACGAGTCAAATTGTCAATATTTGAAAAACGGTGCTGGTGGTCCAAATATTTGAGCAAAATGTGGTGAATGATAGGATAGTCCGTTGTTCGTAAAGTAGGTACATACATACAACAAAAATACAAAATCTACTGCAATTAAGTACTAATCCAAATGTAAAAATAATTGCTCTATTTATAGGTTAAAAATGCAGATACAATCTGCATTATTTATTTATTGCACAGGGTCATTACTTTAAGTAATAAGACAGCAAAACTTAAATTATTCATACATGCAACATGTATAATTACGATATAAAGCGATTTCTTATAGGAAGGATGATGTAACTCCACACGATTGATATAAAAGCAATTAATTGTAACGCATTAGATAACTGGACTGAATGTGTAATTTGGCTATTGTTTAAATATCAAATGGAGGCCGATGTACTAACGAATTGGTGAGTTTCCATTGCACTAATTGGAAAACCCAAAGTGTCATAAAATTCAGAATCATTTGTCACCACGATCATTGGCACCGTTATTATCCACTGCTGCTTATAAGCCTCCTTTCTTTGCCATGCTTAACGGCAACCTAATAGCGTAACACAATATTAATCACAATCTGAAGCATAACTTAACCTCAACTCACGGCTTCTTGCCATGGGGGTAGGCAGAAACCACAGAACGCCACCTGCTACGATCCTTATATACTCCTTTTGCCGCGTTTACGTTCATACGTCTGGTCATAAGCGAGCGCCGGTTGCGAGTACTACGTCCCTGCCCTTTCTGAAGCACATCACCAATAAGGTGACTATTTATGTCCTCCAAGGGCGTCCTCTCCCGGTGTTTCCACTCACATCCGCCTCGTAAATACCTTTTGTTAGTCTCCTTTCATTCATCATCTCAACATGACCAAACCATCTAAGCGTACTTTTCAATTTTTGTCACTACATCTTCTTCAATTATTTTTTTAAATCTTCTTTTAAACCGCACCGTTGCCTTACCATATTATTCCTCAGCCTATCACTCAAAGTCACACAACAAACGCATTTCTACAGCATTTATTCTACGTTCATGCTTCTTTTGCCACACCCAACATTCACTTCCATACATAAGCGTAGGCACCAGAACACTATTTTGAACAGCCAGTCGTGCCTTTTTGGACATCAACTGCTTGGTCACAATTGCATGTGTTTACGCAATTTCTCTCTTTTCCACATCTCCATCAATCTTTCCATCCCTTGTAAACAGACCCTTGTAACAGTTTCCCTAAAAATAAGAACTCACTTACTTGCTCCAAACTCTTATCATTTATTTTCACACCACACACCGATACATCCTCTTCTCTTTCAAAAACCATGACTTTCGTTTTATTTACAATTACATTCGTCGCTTTCATCTTATATGCTTCATCCATCACAGTCAACATGTCTTGCAACTGTTCTGCTGACGATGCAAGTACAACTTGATCATCTGCATAGAGAAGGCATTTGACAGGCAACTCATTCATCGTCAATCCACGTTCACCCTCTTTCAAATATCCATGTACAGGTTGAACAGCCACGGTGACGCAACACAACCCTGTCTAACACCCTTCGATATGCAGTACCAGTTCGTGTATGCCCAGTTTATCCTAACACAAGCACTGGAATCCTTGTATAAATATTTCAGTGTCTGTACCAAGCGCCAGTTCACACCGTACAAGGATATTGCCGACCACAGTTCTTCCCTCCACACTCTATCATAGGCCTTCTCCAAGTTAAATGACAGATGTTTTTCGGCTATGCATCATCATAGAAGGTCGCGGATCATGCATCAATTGTCAAAATGCTAGCCATTCCTACTGTTAGTGTGTTACGCAACTATACCGCTGGTCTGAGTGATTCTCAACCAGGTCTTACCGGCGACCTTCTGAATGTCATCCACACATCTGGCTGCAGAGCTGAGCAAAAACTTATAGCTTAGCTACATAATATCTAATTAAACCTAGATGTAACGAATACACATTTCGCATTTCGATTCCAGTTCACTTGATGCATTGAGTCGTACCCCATTCTTCGGCATCGGTTAGCAATATATCGTGGAACAATGGAACCACGCAACATAGAAAGCATCCCAATCCGAAGTACCGGAGCATAGACAAAAATAATCGTTCCATAACCGAAACATATCCGTCACAGGTTTCGCGTGAAAGTGACGTGCACGTGGGCCGTACGATGGACCAGCGAAGATTAATGGCAACTTGATCGATTAGATGGACTTAGTTTTGTTTTGAGTGGGTGTAGGTACTGGCAAGATTATCGAATGTAATTGGCGATTATGCTGGTGACTTTAAGGATTCGTTGCTTTATATGGCCACAGATAAGAAAAACTGCAAAATAAGGTAGATAAGAAAAACTGCATGACTCCTACATGCTTATAAAATATATAGCTGCGCTACGTGATTTTACCCGCATAAGTCTTGATACCGTAGGAATATCAGGATATAAAGCATTCTATGTCCTAATCCAGGTAATGGTCTACGTGCAAATTTTATCCTAATCGGTTCAGACGTTTAAGCGTAAAAGCGTAATAAACAAACATACAAAAACTCAAATCTTTTCTCTTTATAATATTAGTTTAGATGAGTGAAGTGAGGATGATGACAATTATTATAACTTTATTTAAGAAAAATACCGCATTGAAATATAATAACATAAAATTATGAGAAAGTTCAATAGTTACAGGTATTGAATAATATAGCAAGAGTTTTTATAACTAACTTGAATACAGTGAATAACTATGTGAAATTAATTAACCAGAAAGTTTGCACCTAAATGGCTAGACATATCTCTGATGTGAAGAAAGTGGTATCGTCTGGCGCACAATCGTCCTCGACGATTCTGTTACAAATGACTGACCGAAAAAAGCTGCATAAGAAGAGAATTTTGAGAGACTGGAAAACATTTCAACATATCAGCTTAAGACACAACGATTTTCGGAATGTGTAGTGATGATCTTTCACCGAAACCAATAAAGAAATGGTTGTATATGTCGGATCAGGGGTGGCTGAGATGCGACAACATCGGGTCTTCTTCACGATCCGACACATTTATTGTGGGCAGTGTAGTGCGTACTCGAACGAAAAGATAATTCGAATTTAAATAACTTTAATACACTGGCTAACGATATAAACACGTGCAACGGAAACAGACACGTGCGTTGGTACTGAGCGTTTGCCAAGACTGTCCAAACTCGACCGTATTCTGTTGACTCGGTCTCTCCGCCAGTCCTCGCTGCATCCCCTCCACAGACGATCGTGTCCAAGCGGTAGGGCTCGCTTTTGTTTCCGATCACATGATCATTCGTTTATGAATCAAATTGTTAGATGGCGCTGTCCACTGTACTGTGGCGCCATCCATCCACGACATATATAAATGATTTTTATTTAGAAACCTTTACCGGAGGCTACACCGGCTATTATCTCGTTTAGTTGTAAAAGTCAAGTGAATGTCGCTGTTTGTGTACTGGAGTGATCTTTATCTCCATAAGCTGTTATTGCAGACGTGGTACCGAGCCAATAACTATACACTTTCGATACGTCCTCGCTTCAATATAGCCTATCTGTTTATTCATGAGGATCTTGAAATTAAATCGAGTTTTAAATCATTTTCACTAACGCCATTTGACCGATTAGTTTCGAGGCTAGGATTCCTTCTGTGTTCTCAATTTTTATCTTCATTCCCGTACCGTACGCTATGATTAACCAAACTTCAATCCTTCGTATGTTTGTATAAAATACTTCATTATTGCAATTTCTGTTGGTGAGGTACACGTCTGTGGGCTGTTAATAAATCCTATAAAACAATTATATAGTCCTTCCTTAATAACACCCATCCATGGTGTGCTAAATTAATGTTACCATATCAAAATTGTATTTATGTAAGTAGATTTGTACAATCACTTTTACACGTCAATCATATTTAAAAAACTAGATTAGGTCGGCATTTATTATCTGACTACTCTGAGAAGAAAGGCCGAAACATACTCAAAGATCACAGTCTCTTCTAAAGTCTAGACATAGGTAATCTTGGTCAGATCATGTGAAGACCATGACGACTGTTGTCTGAAATGATCATGTAATTAAAGAGCTATACAGATTGAGTGGACCCGTCCAGTCAGTGCAAACATTTGTCACAGTAATCATGCAGCTCAACTCATTACTTAAGGAGCTGAAAGATTCGACGAACAATACCAAAGAAAGACATTTCGATAGGCCGCATAAATTACTCAAACTGCCAGACGATAACCTTGTTTCTTAAAATAGTGTTCTAATCAGAACTTTTAGAATATTGTTCAAATAACTTTTGATACCACTTTTCAGGACACTTAACGCCCTATACCTTAGCTCTAGGCGTAAAACATAACAATAAAACTTTTATTATGTCTCGTTCTTTGTCCACCAACCGATACCTAAATGTATACTAAAAAAATATTAATATTATGATTTCCAATAAATAGTATTAGCAAAGAAAAATATTCAATAAAAACAGCAAAAATATGAGCCATTCGCCAGCAGTGATGGCTATAGTCGCATACAACTTTTTGACTTGCTCGGTAATTTAAAATGTAATTGATCACGTATTACAACTTTATGACATTTCGGAGCTGACTAAGATCGTTTCCGTGTCAATATTGGCACTGGTATTAATTGTCTTTTTTGTGTGATTGCACCCTATATTTCCTGATGTCTTTGGATTTTTGTAACTCTTCTGTTGAGATTGTCGATTTAAAATGACAATGCGTTTTTTCATCATAACTTGAAGTTTACAGGTGTACCCATTTATTAATTACAAGCTGTGATTACAAGTTACTATTACTGGTGACTTGCTATGAAAATGATGCATTCTCGAAATCAAGACTCGTAAACTTATTCTAATTTAGCAACTTTTTCACAAAGCAGGAAACAAACGTAAACTTAAGTTACAAAAGTAAGTCAGTGCTCTACATTGTCATATCTTCCCATATCCGCTAAGGATTTGTTGTAGAAAGAAAATACTTTTATTAGCGGTCAAGCATGATGCAAAGAAAAAAACACAAAAACAATAAAGAAGAAGGTGGGGGAAATAAATGCATAACATAACGACCAAAGTAGCAGTGACACAGTCTATGTGCCGATTTCACCAATGTTACTGAACCAGTTCAACACATCTTAAACGCGTTCAAGAGCTGTCAGTGTTAATATTCCATAGAAAATAATGACACTGAAAGCTCTTATACGTAGTTCATGTGTGATCGCGTTCAGTATCATAGGTGAAACCCACACTAAAAGATTCAGGAGCTGTCGTGTCAATATTCCATAACAAGGATAACACTGACAGCTGAACGCGTTTCATTGGTGAAATTCGCTCTTAGTGCCTACATCAAATAGTATAAAGAACACATAATATATGACCACACCTGTAACTACCCGAAGGGTTAGGAAGAGTTGCATGTACACCCACATTTCGCCAGTTATGTTTAAGTCCCATGCAATAGGGTGCGAGCATATTGCCATCAACCGGGCACAAGGGTTCCTGACTCTGGGCTGGTACTGAGAAATTACAGACAGAAAAACCCAAAAACACTTTGCCCGACCTGGGAATCGAACCCAGGACTCATGCTCAGGCAGTGGCGCTTACAAAGACACTGTGAAGAATATACGTTAAATAATCCAATTACACAATGTTGGTACAACCCGTATTCATTTCAATTAAACTGATGTTGATGAGTCTATAATTAAATCGCCTCATCATCCGTACTCTGGAATGTTATGTAGTTTGACGTAATAGTTTCGTGCTATCGTTTTGATAACACAATTTAATTTAAAACTATTAAGCCTTTCTGACAGAACGTGTTATACCTAATAAATAAATTGGATCGTGTATAAAATTCTTGAGTCGTAAACTAGACCAGATGTTATTGGAAATATTTCGCAATATAAGGATTATGTTCTTGTAGTTATTTGAAGCAATTTTTTTTTGTTGTTTTTCGGACGTAGTTTTCGGAACCAAAATCGAAACTTAAGTTACGCCAATTGCCCCAAATTCTTTTGACTACAGTAACTGGACAGGACAACAGGAACCGAGCCATTATATTGACCTTCCAATAAAATATTTAAAAGTGGAAGTAGTTCATTAGCTTGGAAATTGGCCAAAGATCAAGAAAGAAAGAAAAATAGTTTTATTTAATACCACAACGAATTAATTAACATTTGAAATACTGTTGGAGCTGCTGAAGATTGTAAGAATATTTTTGCATTGTATAAACTATTTTTTTAAAATATTGCACAGGTGTGTGAGTACTTTGTACTATGGAGCTACCGTTTACAGGGTTATGTCATAGATTGACTTGAATGTGCCCTGGCGGCTGATAGTATGTCATGCTCACTCAAATGTCTCGTGACGGTGGCGCGTGTGTTTGATCATTTAGCTCCCTTCAAAATGGTTGAGCTGAATGGTGCTGATCCATGCGTCATGTTCGTGGACGGGCGCGGTGTGTTGGGACTGGTCATCTCTTAGCTGCCACGGCTTAGTTTAATAATTTGTTTTTTGGATTGTTTTTAATTATTTTTGCTGCACTCTGGACGCTTTTAACGTGTACGGTTTTTGTACATCGTTCTCACCTATAGGGTCAACATTAATTATGTAACTAATATATTTGTAACAACATTAGGTATTATTTAGAGTGTCCATTGAGTTTCTTGCCCGTTCTTCTCCATAAGTACCTACTACGCTTTGGAATGGGCAACTAGCTTCTATTTCTGACTCGGACTCCTTGACAATTCAAAAGTGCCTGTAAACGGTTTTATTAAAATAAGTACTTTTGGTACTACCCAGTAACTTCCAGTAAGTGTGTTGTGGGCCAGATAGGCAGTCAATCTATGTAAAATACTGGTATCCGAGTTTGCGTTTGATTTGTCACAGAAACAAGTACATTCATAAAGTTAATAGTTAATACGGAATAAGTAAGTGAACGGCGGGCCTTTTGAGGGACTGACTTATTAAATTTTAACGTTCAAAAAGTGCCGATTCCCAGCCTAGTTTGAATAAATGACTTTTGATTCGATTTGAATAACTTATAGAGATATGAGGAACAGGGTTTAAAGTAATCTCTGATCCTCCATACAAAAGGGAAGATCCTACGACCAGACGGGTGTTGTGTCTGGTGGGCAACTTCAGTAGTGCTATCTGTAACCATCTCACCATGAAAACTTAGGTAAAGTGAGCTGTCAGTGTCACTGATGCTAGGGATTGACCAATACGGGATGACAACGACAGTTTTTTCAGTCTTTACGGTGAGATTTTTACAGAATCGAGATACTGTTACTGAATTGTTTGAACTCATAAAAACATAACAATAGTCCCTTCAACCAGCTACACCAAAGCAAATATCACAAAAATAGCTTAAATTTCTCGCTTTAATGCAATCTAATTGATCCGTGACCACCCGAAATAATATACTATTATATGCAATGACGGCTCTATCCGCAGTATTATAGTCAGTCAAGTTGTTTCGGTAAGACGTAACCAATGGATTTTCCGATGGAAACGGTTGAATAACAGATATTGTAGCCCTATTGTAAAGTCGTCCGTTGTTCTAACACTGTGTAACAGCTTTATAAAATGTCTAATATCCTGTTAAAGCTTTCTATTACAGAATAGGGATTATGAGTAATATTAAAAATGTTCGTAAAAATGATGTAATTTCAAAGAAAGCGTAGTAAAAATGAGATAATCGAAAAAATCTGTGAATATGAAGAAGATACACGCTTTAAAAGTTTTTGGAGGGGATTATTACCGTCCTTGTCGCGTGGTACGCGCAATGAACGGTGCTAGTATAGTAGTACGATAGTGCTGTTCTCGTCTAACAACCAACCGATCACCATCATCTCCGCTTATATCCCACCCGACAATGGTCCGGAGGATCCCATCTCGCTCCAAAAGGACTTCACTGCCCTCTTCGGTATGAGTGACTCCGTCATCTTGGCGGGGGATCTTAATGCCAAGCACCCGGCGTGGAATAGTAGCACAACCTCAACCAGAGGTAGGTTAGTTTTCAAGTTAGGCGAATCCCTTAACTTTGACGTCATCGCTCCAATGAGCCCGACTCACTTCCCAGGTAATCCTAATCACCTTCCCGATGTTCTCGATGTAGCGCTGCTCAAGAATGTGAACCTCCGTTTGCAATCGATTGAGACGTTCCACGAGCTAAACTCTGACCACCGCCCTGTAGTCATGCATCTTGCACCCTACTCGGGCCCGATCGACCCCAACCGCCCCCCTCAGACCCAGACGATAACCGACTGGAGGAAAGTAAGCGAAAGACTGAAATCCACCACGTCGCCTCACTTAGACACCATCCCCGATCACTTAGTGTCAGTCGCCGACACGACGGCCGCAATCGACTCGTTTACAGAGCACGTACAATCCGTATTGACGGATTGTTCACGGGAAGTTCCGGTGATGGAAGACCATCGCTGGAAACTACCTGCTGACGTACGTGACCTGATAACCGAGAAGAACGCGGCCATCCGTGCCTACGACTCCTTCCCTTGTGACGCGAACAAAGCCCACATGCGCCATTTACAGCGTGCTGTAAAGAAACGCATAGGGGAGGTTCGCTCTGAGGGCTGGAACAAGATGCTCAGCGAACTCGAGCCCACTCATCAAGCCTTCTGGCAATTACAGAGGAAATTGCGTTCCTCAGAAGAGGTCTCTGTGCCTCCTCTCATCCGCCCCGACAATAGTGTCGCTTTCGACAGTCCCGATAAGGCTGAATGTCTTGCCGACAGCCTAGAGTCCCAATGTTCTCCCAGCTCCCAACCAGTAGACCAAGCTCACCTGAACAAGGTCGACGCTGAAGTCGAACGAAGAGCCGCCCTCCCTCCCGTCGAAGACCCTGATGATCCTCTGCCTCCCGTCACTCCAGACGAAGTGCACGACATCATTAAAGGGCTCCACGCTCGTAAGGCCCCCGGTTCGGATGGTATTACCAATAAGGTATACAAACTCCTTCCTGCCCCGCTAATAATGCTTATGACCGCCATCTTCAATGGCGCCTTGAGCAACAACATCTTCCCACAATCATGGAAAGAAGCCACCGTCATCGGTATCCCAAAGCCAGGCAAGCCAAAGTCTGAGCCCTCCAGCTACCGCCCTATTAGCTTACTCAATGTCCTCGGCAAAATCTACGAGAGGCTTATTTATAAGCGTCTCAAAGACTACGCCGAGGCAAAGAGCCTCATACCCAACGAGCAGTTTGGATTCCGTAGCCAACACTCGGGCACCCAACAGGTCCACCGTATCGTAGAGCACTTATGCGCTGGTCTGCAGCGTAACGCGACGACGGGCGTGCTATTCTTCGACATAGCGAAAGCCTTCGACAAAGTCTGGCACAACGGCTTGATATACAAGCTCTACCAACTAGGAGTGCCAGATCGTCTCGTGCTCATCTTACGAGACTTTTTGTCGAACCGGACCTTTCGCTATCGCGTCGAGGGAGCACTCTCGTCCCCTCATCCTATTCGCGCCGGTGTCCCTCAGGGTTCCGTACTTTCTCCTCTCGCCTTCACGCTGTTCACTAGCGATATCCCAAAAAGTAAAAAGGCTCAGTTGGCTCTCTTCGCCGACGACACTGCCGTTTACTATACCGGTCACTGTCCCAACGCTATAGCTCGTACTCTCCAAACCTCCGCAAACGTCTTAGGCGCTTGGTTCCGGAAATGGAGAATCGAGGTCAACCCCGATAAGAGTCAGGCGGTTCTCTTCTCGAGACGTCGCCGACTCCCTCCCCCACTTCCCAGCCCGATCACTATGTACGGCAAGCCAATCCCTTGGGAGAAGCAAGCCAAATACCTAGGCGTGATCCTCGATGAGAACCTTACCTTTAAGGCTCATATTAAGGCGGTTCGCGCGCGCGCCTCCTTCGCTCTTAGCAGGCTGCAATTCGTACTGACAGCCCGTAGTAAACTGTCCCTCAAATGCAAGCTCCGCATCTATACCGCAGTCATCCGTCCCATCATGACCTATGCCTGCGTTGTATTTGCGCACGCTCACCCACGTCATCTCCATAAGATGCAGACCCTCCAAAACCGTTTCCTCAGAAGGGTCACGGGTGCCCCCTTCTATGTCCGTAATATCGATCTTCACGTCGACCTCAAAATGCCAACCATAAAACAGTTCATGAAACGCTTATCAAAGCGTTTCTTCGACTGCGGCATCAAACATTCTAACCCCCTGATTACAGCCGCCGCCCGCTACACTCCCTCTCGCATTAGCAGTATTCGCCGACCAAGGCATACTTTAATCGACCCCGACGACGCCACTACCCTCCTCCAGGAGAGTAGTAAGGCCACTAGCACGCTACAAAAGCCCAAAACCCGATCGCCGTCCTACCGCCCTCGCCGCCGAGGCCCGCCGCGACGCCCAAATCGACGCCCCTCCCGACCCTTGCTCGAGCCAGCCCGCGCCGCTGAGCCTGTAGCTTTAAATTCGTCCATAAATAATACCAATCCTGATCCAGCTAGTCATTTGCTGCCCTCTTCCAGCGACGCCCTAAGCCGAGGTTCGTACCCCACAGGGGGTGCCCTTAGCGTTGTCGCTTAGTTTTAGTTAGTATATAAGTTTAAGTCCTGGCTGGAGGCCTTAATTTATTAGGGAATCCACAGGCAAGTCCGCTTAAGCAGACGACAATCTCATAGGTTGACCTGCGAGATGCCAAACAAACAAACAATTCTCGTCTAACACTTGTTTGAAAACGTTTATAGCTTGGAATTTTTTAAAGCTTTTACACTTTTTGTAATATTGTTTGCACTATTTGGAAACAATCATATAATTAGATTTAAAAAAAAAGTGTCACCATCCCTATTGTATCACTTTTATAAACGTCATAAGATATCACAGTGGTGTATTGTTGAGGACTTAATGCAAGAAACTTTAATTGATTTCGCGGAGTAGTTTCACTGTTTTCGACGTTGTATCTTTTGAAAAACTTCTTGAATGTGGTTTTCTAATTGTTCCCTTCGTTTCCAGCCATATCATATACTTACTACACAATTCTTTCATATTTTGTTTTGTAGGTATGCGTCTTTTCGTGTAGTATGAGGGTGACATTCCTACTCTTACTGTCACATGCATTCTCTTGACAACTACGTTTCTCAAACAAAAATTGAAGAGCTCTTAACTTAGCTCTTTTTCTGCAATGGCATTTTGTGAGGCGGAGGATATTAAGGCGACGGGACCAATTATAAAACAATATTTCACTTTGAACAATAAGTCGGTCCTTTGATACATATTTGCGAAATGTAGAACTTAGGTGTGGCCTTTGTCCAACAGAGTATTGCCGTAGGCCGTCTGTTCAATAGCCAATTTACCTCGGTGGATTTCAAAACAGTGAATGATCTGACCTATGTAAACATTTTACAAACGGAATGTAATTAGTACTTAATTAAACTTATTGACATTGTGCACGGGTCAGTGTACTTTTTGTCGTAAACAGGCACACACTCGTAATAAAATCAATTTATTGTGGCAATGTGACATAATCGCCGCCTCTTTTGTATGATCATGGTCTTAGACCTAATATGTCATTCAATAATGACAGAAATAGTCGCCTTCCAACTGATTTATCGTTTACTTGACCTAAATTGAGTATAAATTTAAAAGAGAAATGAATTTCTAAAGATTACTTACAATAACAACACGCGGGCTTATCTACCCCCGATATCTTCGAAATTGTGTCAAATTGAATTTGATTCGAATGATTAGAATCAACTTCGATTCGATCCAGATTTTCCATGATTTCGGGAGAAAACCAGCTGGATAACATATAATAAATCATTATCTCGCAATTGAAGCAACCATTTCCAAAACAAACCGTCCAGCACATGATCCAAGCCAGATGACATTATTTAAATTGAGAATGAACGTAATACAAACTACATTTTGTTATTATAAAACTAGTGACCCACCCCTGATTCACACAGTTTTGGCGACTTGACCAAACATCGAGATTTTTTTATTATACATTATATATAGGTGAAAACTGCATCAAAATCAAACAGGATTTCTCAAAGTTGGGTAAGCAAATCCTTAGAGGTTCGCCATTTGATAGTTTGCGACAAGATTTCACATTCCGATTTGAAGATGAAACCTGTCTTAAAAGAGTAGCTGACGTTTTCTCTTGTCTCAGGGATACAAATGATTCTAGGTTCCTCTCATATTCCACACCTATGCAGCGTATTCAGTGTGCAGGACAAAATACACGACTCATGAAAAAGTAGAGTTCTGGAAAACATGCTTGAGATCAAATGTTTTCTCTTCTGCACGAATTTGCCACATCGATCGACCTAACCGCGGATTTCGAACTAAGGGCTGAAATTGAAGTTCAACTTTTTTAGGTCTCCGGCGAACGGGAAACGTATTTTCTAGATATCGATGTTGCTGAAGGCTGGATTCGAAACCAATTTATGATCACAACAGAGAGCATACGGGTTTGAGTATTAAGCAACAGGAGTTAAAACTAGAATAGCCGCAAATGAATCTCTTCAAGCTGACTTAAAAAATATGTCTTTAATTGATTTTTGGGCAGCTAGACGTAGATAATAATCCCGAACTCTCACGCAAAGCGTTCAATTTCCATTTAACCCTTCGCAACAAGTTCCTGTTTTTCCTTTTCTTTATCTTGTGAGAGTGGGTTTTCACACCTGGTCATGACAAAAAACAAATAAAGTAAGACTTGATGTTGAGTCAGAATTTAGATTTTAATTGTCCTAAATTGCTCCTACAATCGACTCAATTAGCGACAAGAACCCACCCATTACATTATTAAATAACGTAATTATTTTTGTCACTGTTTTACCTTTTATTCAAATAAAAAACCTTATTTTCTTATGTAGCTAGTTTTTTTATTTCGGGGGGTACGTGGGGCATTAACTTTGAGAAACCCTGGTTTAGAAGAACAACGTGGCCACACAGACAGACACTAAAAGCGACTTTAATTAAGAATGATGTATACCTATAGATAGACAATAATACTGCAATGAACCTGTTATCAATATTGGCAACGATTTGCGACATCGGCCACCTGATTCCGTCGTGTTTAAGGTCCGTAGCCGACATTCAGTGAAATAGTTCAGTTGATAAGGCGGGTTGCACAATAGACACCTTTCACTACGTTGTATAAGTGTCCAGCACTCGGGCAGTGAGACGGTGCACTTATCAAGGTCGTATTTATCATTCGATTGACGGTTTTATGTTTGTTTAGTTGATATTCAGTTCTTTATGTTAATTGGGGAGTGGGGGTGGAATTTGCAGGTAACTGACAGGTTGTATGTTGAACGAAATATGATTTGAATTAGCCTTAACCTTGCTCAAGGATTGGGCTATCAAATGCAAAGAGAATTTTTCAAATCCTACTGGTGCTTCCAGAGATTAGCACGTTAAAGCCGACAAACAAAAAAATAACTCTATAGCTTTCCAGTTCTCGGCACGCCACAATAGCGGCGGTAAGTCCCCTCTTTGAGGAGTGGTTGGTGGGGCGCCACGGCGTCGTCACCTTCCGCCTGACACAGGTCCTCACCGGACACGGTTGTTTTGGGAGGTTCCTGTTTCGCATAAGGCGGAGGAAACGCCCGGGTGTCACCATTGTGTGGATCGCCCGGAGGACACGGTGGAGCATACGGTGGAGGTCTGCCCAGCTTGGGCGGAGCACCGCAGTGTCATCGCGGAGGCGATCGGCGGCGGCGATCTCTCGCGTCCGGCCCTGGTCCAGGCCATGGTACGGAGCGAGAGGGAATGGAAAACCGTCACCTCCTTCTGCGAAGCAGTAATGCTCGCGAAGGAGGAGGCGGAGCGCGTGAGAGAGAGAGCCTTGCGCCCTCACGCCCCCACTAGCCGCCACAGGAGACGCCCTGGGCGTCGGGAGTCGCCTGCAGATTCCCGGGCACCGTAGGCGCGGGCTTCCCGACGGCGAGCAACGGGTAGCTCGCCGTCCGGTAAGGGCCAGGCCCGGGTCGACGGCGCGTCGTGTTTTACGCGCGCCTCAAAGAGATGTCAGCACAAAGTGACGGGGTAAGATAGGGCCGACGCCTCAGGGTCGCGAGTAATTCTAAAGAGAAAACCGTGTCCCTGGCACAGTCAACTGAAGGAACACGGGTGTGTGTGAGTAAAAGTCTGACACGCCCTCCCGCTCCACTCAGAGCGTGAGAAGTCATTTGATGATTTCCCACCAAAAAAAAAAAGAGGTCTACAATCATGTGCTACATCATCATCATCATGTATTTCAGTTTGCGCACCGATTTCCCTGTCACCCTATATAGATAAGGCCTTTTGTATGCTTGGAACATGCGGTACGTTAGTATGGTCATTGAATTTAGATAGGTATTTTCAGTTTTCTTTTGCACTTTTCACGGATCATCTTTCCATTCACGCTGGTTGCGAGAAGGCACTACACACACAAGTGTGCTTTTCATCACAGCGGGCCCTATATCAGACTACCAGCGCCAGCGCTGTGACACTTATTTTTAAGTGTCGCACCGTTATGCTGAGATAGGGGCCTTTTGGCCTCGTACAGGACTTTGTTTTTATTTTCATTTTATTTAGTTAAGTTTGTGATACTGCGTATCGTTTACAATCATTATCCTTTTCTACACAATTATGACCACCTGTGTAAATATGGATAAAAGGTAGAAAAATTAATATTATCGTAGTCGAGCCTATTACTGTATGACACTAATCTCTTGATTGGACAGTGATTATGAAATAAATTTATGGTCATGATATAAGAACTTGTCTTCCACGGATTCATTGTCAAATTATAAGGTATTTTTCTTCATAATTTACTATTCAATCACTTGGCACGCCCACAATGATTGTGACTATAAGTATAAGTTGATTTTTATGTTGACAAAAAGCGTTCGTAGCGGTCAGACCAATGATTTATCAAACGCGCCGTATTTACTGTCATTTTGGTCCAACCATGACCCTAAATTCAACCGTTGATTGGACAACATAAAGTACCAGTTTAAGACATACTGTTTCCTTCTACAAATATCATGTATTAACCCAGTTTAACGAGGCGTTTTTACAGAACCCGCCGTATAAAACTCTTGTACTAAATCAGAGTTAATACCTCTGTCCGTAGATTAACTGAGTACTTAGTTCTTTGTATCTGATTGAACCAAGGGGCACAAATTAGGGATCATTTGTCATGCAAGCAAAACAGCAAATCTACCTTAGATTAGGCTATAATTTCCTGTGATTGATGATCTGTAAATACTTCATACAGTTCGCGTTGTAAGTGTTAATTAATAACATTAATAAAATAATAATACCCTGCGTGAAAAGGTCACGGTGTGGTTCGCGGCCTTGCGCTTGCGTCGCATTTGTGTCAAGCGTGAGCTGATACTTTAATTAGTAGCTGTAGATAAGTGAACAATTACTGTGGGTAGACCTCGTTTGGATTCTTGAGAAGTATTTAATTCATACTGATTTGATTTTGTCAGTTAACCTGAACGATTATCATATTATTGTTTGTCTCAAAGTTTTGTTAGTAATTTTTTATATTGTGTTTCGAATTTTCCGAACTACAATAAAGTGGTTAGGTATATAAATAAATAAATTGTACAGGGTGACAGGGAAATTCGTCCTATGCCTAGAAATGGATTATATTATAGGTCATTGGCAACGAACGAAGCCTTAAGTAAAACTAACAGAATTAGTAAATTTAACTGGGGTAAAAACTGGATGGCTTTTGCTTTCGGCTCCATCATCATCGTAAATATTTTCTATTTTTTTAGTGCCAACTAAACTAAAACTTAACCGTGGCTGTCAAATCGTTGATTCATTACCGACCCTTTATCTTAAGAACTCCTTTAATGAAACATGATTGTTTGTCTGATAAATTACATACTTCTTATATGTTCATTGTCAGTGATATGAAACACTCTTAAAGGCACACTACACTACACAATACTTGTAAGAGTGTGCAATTCAATTTCGCATTCAAATCATTGATCAATGGCGCACAAGCACAAAAGATTTACTATAGAATAGCTCGTTCACATTGTTCGCTTTTATTAAGGGGACTACCGGAAGGCGCAAGTTTTATAATGCCTTAAATTATTATGATCCAATGCAGCAAACAAAATCAGAAAAAAATATGATATTGTTCAGGATAGTTGCTAGTTAGTATGCGTTGAAAACAACAACTAATTTGATACGATAGAAAAAAAAACACGAATATACCTAAAAAAATCTTTTTGCGATTAAAAACTATACTAATATGCATGCAATCATTCAGATTTTTTGTAAGGTTATTCTACAAGCAACAAAAAAAAAGTGTATTATGGTTTTAGTTCAATCAAAAGATTTTTTGTAAATTGCTTAATTTTTTTGCAACAAATACGAGCGTTGTGTCATCGCAATTCTCTTTCTTTTCAAAGCAGTCTGACAGTGACCGCGCTATAGCTTTTGCCAGCCTCTTAATACGTTTCACCAATTATGACCGTGTATATCTCATAGCCTTGGCTATCGATAAAGCGTATACGATCCAGTATCGATCATTGACATGGCTATAATCGATACTCAACAGCAAATATGACGGATACAGATCGTGATGGAAACGGCATTGGGTATTATTGTCTTTGTTGCGCGTGCCCCGGATTTGAACGAAATTAGGTTCAAGAACTCATATCGTAATGGCAACTTGAACTTTTTTAATGCGTGTCTAAATATTGAAGGCTTCATAAAAAAGTTTTAATAATAACTCCTTAATTTAGGACTTTTTTAATTCAATTATCGATAGCGTTGCGAAATCTTTTGTCAACGATCACGAAGTAATCGTTATCGACCTCCATTATGTACTCATACGATATTTATGTGTCTATCTACCATTGAACTTGTGTGACTTTTGTTTAAAAATTTCGTAACTTGCGCTTTGTCATGTCAAAGGTCATGAGCGAATTTTGTTATGAGAATTAGTGGTGAGGTGCCAAATTTTCTGTTTAGAATATCGGGGGGTGTGAATGGGGTGTTGAAATCAGCCTTCTAGTCATCGAGGGTTGTGAAATGTTCGTTGGATAATTTTGTTAGCGTGTGTTACCCGTTCTTACGTACTCGTATCTCTTGTAATGTTGTTGTCGCGGATTCGATAATTGACCTCTTCATTCAATGTCGCGTATTGTTTCAATTGATTTCACCTTCAACTGTTGATAATAATTTCACTACTAATGCTTCGAGAATATACACCTACAGGTACAAGTAGGACGAATGTTGGCAGACCAACAGCAAGAAGGATGGATGACCCATAAAAGACCGTGAGCAAGACCAGGGCCAAATTTAGATATAACTGTAAATGCGACAATTATTTTCAAATAATAAAAAAATGCACATTTTCAAGACTGGTAGCTTAAAAAGCATATAGCGTTCCCACTGCTGGGACACCGGCCTCTCAGTGGGAGGGAGTGTGCCGTTATCCACTGCGCGGGCGCAATACTGGTTGGTAAATGCCACATGTCTTCGAATATTTGGTTCTAGGACATGCCGGTTTCCACACGATGTTTTCCTTCACATTTTTGAGAGCAGTGGTGGCAGTAATACGCCTGTCTGGGTTCGAACCCACGATCTACAACTCGTAGGTCGCGGCCGTCACCACTGGGCCACCACAGGTGCTGTGTAATAAAGCAGAAAACTATGAGACAGAGTTACAAAAATTTCAGGTGGTTGTATTGTTATAGGTCGCCTGTCGGTATGATTAAATAGACCCCTGGATGAGACTCATGACTTCACTAACCAGTGAAGCATGTCACAAATGAGAGAAAGCCCAAACTCAACAGAGGGCGGAACAAAGACTGCCATTGATAATGATAAGACCTGATCACGCAAGAGTTTGGAACACCTTAATGGATTAAGTCAATGAGTTTAATGAGTATTCTGTTAACTTTGGCGTTTTCCGTGTCAATTACAAATGTGAGCTCTTAATTTCGTTAAAACAATAGGCAATACACCGTGAGATGATGCCGGAACACAATTTGATATATTTTTCACTGTGTCCATTGCATAACGTAAATGTTAAATGGAACAGTTAAAAACAATTGAATCTGGATTAAATAATAACAACACAATTATGACTGGAATTTAAAAGATCCCTCTGAGTTTGTTTCTGTTTTCTTCTCAGAGTTTATAAACACTGAACTCGACTAGAGTTTTTAAAATATTACAAATGTGACTAACTGACTGCGTCGTTCATCTAATGGTCGTACGCTACTGCTGATCATGGATTCGATTCCCGGGTCGGGCTATGGAGGCATGAGGAACAGGGTGTAAATAGGACAAGATGTTCTTGAGGAGGCTTTTTAACATCGTGCCTCAACTGTTCCATACGTAAATATGCAGGACTTGCCTTGACAGGCTGGGGAACGTGCGCCTCTTCGTCGCCTTGTTTATTCTTACAACATACATTTTATAGAACTAGAAATATTTTGTCTGTCTAAACAATTATTTAAGAAAATGGCTCTGGGTATTTTGTTTAGCGAGTAATTTAATTTCAATCAAGCGAACTAACCCAGCAATATTGTGACAGCGACAATTGTTTTTTTTTATCACTTGTCTTCAGCACTTCTTTTAACCTTTTGTTAAAACGTGAATAATGGTGTGGGCTACGTGTTTGTTAAAACTTAGTTTAGTAGTTCTCTGTATTTTGTAGCATGTAACTGTTTTTATCCGTAATAAATAAATAAACATCGCGCTAAGTAGTCGAGCAAAAAAAAACTGACAGAACTTTAAGCTAAAACGAAATAATAGCGCAGATGAGCGCATCTCATCTGCGCTATTGCGGGGTGGGTCGTGGGTACAAGAAATATTAAAACAGATTAAATTAAGTTCTTTGACCTACATTTATTACCTACTTCTTATAAGGGAAAGACCCCATTAGTGTTCCACTACTACGTGTTTATGATGATGCTCAATTCAAAGCGGCGCCGAGTATACTAAATGCTTAACGGTCCATGCAATCGATTGACAGTCGGTCAGATGGAAGTACTGTTCTCGATTTAGATTCGAATGTTGGTTTGAAAGGATTCACCGCAGACAAAGTCGCGGGCATAAGCTGTAAATCATATTCAAGATTGATCTGTCTTCTGACTGCACCTTATTGTTACTAATAGGTAGATAATAATATTTGGTAGCCCGCTATTGGTCCAATAACATACTCTTTTAAATCGAGTGATTCGCTGAATTTCGCTCTGTTAAGTTCTATCACTCCCTCACCTTAAAAACAGTGATGATTCTAACACGACAGGGATGGATTTAGTATTTTATTCAACTGTGAGCCACAAAAAGATACAATGATAGACTTGTGATAGAATGCATCCTAAATATACGGCATTGTATCTTTCAGGACCCACCAGCACAATCTGAATCATTTTGAAGAATATTGCAAATCCATTACTTCATTTGTTTGAAAACTTTGTCTGCTCAGCAATGTAAATTGCGCAATGAATGTTGTTGAACTGTCAAAATGAAAGCCATCCCGCTGATTCTAAAATCACGAGGTTTAACCTAAGTGTTATCCAAGCCTAAATCTATATGCTCCATTTTTCAAAACTTTAAGGAAAACAAAACCTCATTATCGTTCAGAATAATGGACACAACTCTTGCGCATACGAGTAGTTGCCAGTTGCTATTGTTATTGTGTCAATATGTAAGTGTTTTTGTACAACACTATATTTCCCATATTCGCTTGTAACTCGTGTTATGTAATGTTAATGAATAGGGTATTATCAAATGTTTGTAATGGCCTATTGAGCGAGGCTGATGAAACCGCACACGGAACGCTTATTTTAGCTTGAAATGTGGTATAATTCATAATAATTAACAGCTATTTGTACGCATTGTTATGTTAGCCGATGATTTGTTGATGACGAAATTCTAACACTAATCGTGGGCGACCGGCTGGTGCGGCAAATGGAAAAACATTTGTTATGCTTCAAGTATACGGTAACGGTAAGATAGGTACTATCGCCTGCAGTCCGAATAACATTGGTTTCTTATGGGGGAAGCGCCAGGGTAGACCGTGTGTATTTTCAGAATTATAATCATTATTTTTCTTACGCGTAATTTCTTTTGCGTCTTCATTATTGGTAAAGATACAATAAGAGTTAATTTTAACCAATAACGGTCCGTAAATTATAGGAATCGGCCATTATTGATAGTGAAGTACCTGCTTGAAATAGGTACTACAGACAGGAAAAGTTTGATTAATGAAATACTCACAATCCTCGTGTTTAAGTGATTTAACTAAATAATTAACACGAAATAGAAATCAGCACGATTTAACATTGTACACCACTTTGTTCGTGTTTTTAGCTTGCATAATCAAGAACGGGGTAAATCACGCCTTCAGAATTTAGACAAAAAACAAAAACAATCATAGCTTTTTTAACAATCGATTACGTAAATCGAGAACACGACTGTTGTCAAGTGAAACGTCTGATTTTTTGAATTTAGTTTATATTTGACGGAAAATTTTGTGTCATGTTTCGTTTTTCAGTTTTTGCGTGTTTTGTTAGGTTTTGTTTTGAAGATCTTTGATTGAAATGCAGCAATGAATTAAAACTATACATTAGATCATTTATGGATCCATGTTCACAACCTGCCTAGCCTTTTTCAAACTATCTTGAAGTCGGCTTCCAATCTAACGAGACGCAGGACAAGAATTTTTCACTGGAGTCATCTGTCTGACCTGCACAACCCAATGAATAGATACCACGAAACCCCATGGTAAGACTGGTTGTCAGAATTTCGGGCTTCTGACGACTCTTAACGACTGACAAATATCCACGAATGACATGAACCATGTGATATGCCAAAAACAATAGGGATGGAATCAAACATTTTTTTGCAAACAATATTACAAAAAGTGTAAAAGCTTAAAAATTGCCTAGTTATAAACGTTTTAAAATAAGTGTTAGACAAGGAGAGCACTATCGTAGAAGTGACGTCACAACTATGTAACTTCATACAAGCAACAATGTACAGCACATTGTCCGTACCGCGCGACAAGGACGGGAATAATCCCCTCCAAAAACTTTTAAAGCGTGTAGCTTCTTCATATTTACATCGATTTAACAGTTTTTTTAGATTATCTCATGTCTACTATGCCTTCTTAGAAATAACATTATTTTTACGAGCATCTAGAAGAAGTGGTACGAGAGCCGTAGAGCCAAAACTCAGCTTCCTCGGATTGACACCGACTTGCTGCTGCCCGTATCCGGATCCGTATAAAGATGTTGTAATAAATTTCCTGCTAAAAGCCATAACATTTATTACGTAATTTCCTTCACTGAAAGCCATTCACGAAAACAATAAGGACGTCTCAATTAAATGTTACATTAGTTCAAAAAACATTTAAGTAACGTTATCATTTTATCAAACGTGTACTCTTATTGTCACGCAGAAACCACACTTCCTACGTTACATCAGAGATTGCACTGGTATGCCTCAACCCGGATGCGAACTCTTAACTCTCCAGGTAACACAGGTGTTCACCTGAGTACATACCAGAAATAGTTCAACATCGCCTCATTCATATTTAATTCATTCATTTTCTTTTAGTTATTCATTCAGAGGTTTATGGAACGTTGTTGGCTTGAATGTAGGAAAATGCTTAAGAAGGGGCAGCAAGAAAGCTTTAGCAGTGTTATGTAGTTGTAAAGTATAAAGTTACCGTCAAAACTAATCGTCTAATCGGTCAAATCTAGTTTGGCCTGCAAAAATTACTTTTGACTGGTTTTGACTGTGACATGCATATTACATACACACTTGTAAAAATTCGCCGCCTCCGGTTATTTTAAGTCGTGTACATGCCCATCGACGGACGCAATTGCCATTTACTGCATGTGCCCAAATCCCGAATCAGGGCTGTTCCTGAGAAATTATTATTGTAACTCGGTATTTTATTATTATTCATGTCGTTTTGAAACCTATACATAAAGAAAAACTACAAATTATTTTCATTTGAAATTAAGTAATGTTACAATCTACCCATTCGTGTATTTTTTATCAGGCGATCAAGATTTGAATGTAGAGTTGATATTTACCTTGTTAAATATTTAATTTTACAGTCTACTACCAGATTAAGAATAAATGGAGTGTATCAGCGCTTATCTTTCTGCTCTAATAATAATAATTAATTAAGGTTAAATTCTCTTCCGAAAGAAAATATCCCACAATTAATTTTGTAAGATTGTGAGAATGCTTAAACTTGAACTTATTGAAGGTAATAAATTAATAATACATACAATACCCACAATTTCTTCGAGAAGTCTTTGGAGACCAACACACATTGCGAAATATATAATATGGCAGGAACATCGACGTCCAAACCGTAATTATGAATTCAGCACAAAATGATTCTAGACAATTCTAGTGCAGATATTTACCGTCAACTTTCGAAAAAAAAAAAACGTCATACATTTTGACTGCGTGGGTAATCCTTCGCGGTCTAAAAACACCTCTACGTGTTTTTTTTTTAATAACCGACGAAAATTTTCAATGCAGTAGGCTTTAGAATCATGTACATTCAGTACATGATTCTAAAGCCATGACAACAGGGTGCGACTCGAGATGCCTGCCACCCTGTATACTCAAACTCAAACCATTAATTTCAATTGAAACCGTTGGAGAGCAGTGGTGGCCGAACCCAGTCAGGCGCTTTACTTTGTGTTAATTATTTCATCACCACTGCTCCCAAAACGGTGAAGGAAAACATCGTGAGGAAACCTGCATGTCTTAGAACCAAAAATTCGAAGACATGTGACATCTACCAACCCGCACTGGGCCCGCGTGGTGGATTACGGCCCACTCCCTCTAACAGAGAGGAGGCCTGTGTCCCAGAAGTGGGAACATTATAGGCTGATTATGATGATGAAACCGTTTACAGTCACTTTTGAATTGTCTAGGAGTCGGTCAGTTAGAAAGATAAAGGTAAGTGCCCATTCCAAACCGTACGAAGAAGAACGACCAAGAACTTCCACAAACACTCTTTTCATTTACACTACGCCACACTACACCACGCCACACCACACCACACCACACCATACCACACCACACCACACCACAATACGCCACACCACACCACACTACACTAGTACTCAAATTTGAATAACTTTTTTTTTTGCAAAATACAAATTGTGAAGAAAATTTAAATCTCTAGACCGACTGTTGTGTACCCAACCCTCTTTCATAAATGGATCGCTGTATAATACAACTAAGTGCGGATTTCACCAATAAAACTAAACGCGATTAGTACCTACTTTTAAACCGAGTTCAAGAGCTGTCACTGTCGATATTCCACTGCAATTTTGACACAAACAGCTCTTGAACGCAGTTTAAATGTGCTGAACGCGTTCAGTTTCATTGGTGAAATACGCCCTCAGTAAGCTTAATGAATGTCACAAGCATTTATTTTTTCCGCAATTCAATTATAATTAACATGATTAAATGTGAAAGACATTTCTTCTCATATGGTGCTCGGTAAAAATCTGTAAGTACGTTAAGTCAATCGGAAACACTTGTATCAAATTGTCTTTGACAACGCCTTTAAGTCGTAGCAGTAAGTGCGATTTTCGTAGTGCAAGTTTAACCGCAGATGTCCGGTTGACGGTACAATTTACGGTTATTTATAAGGACAAGTTGCCGGTACGGTAAAGGTATTCGTTAACTTGTCTACGCCGACAGACGAGAATGTCGATAGTACTTTTAGTCGTTTCGTGGGGTACCTAAAATATCCGCTGTCAGTATTTTTGTCAGGACGCGTATTTTCTAATGTTGGTAAGTTTAATTAACCTCCGGTTCCTTAAAACCTTATCGGCTAAACATAATCAGGAAATCTATTGTCGAATCTCGTGTTAAGGGTCCTTCAAACAGCACGACATGCGACCTTTAATTGTTGTGATTTGCAAAAAAATTAATAAACGGCGTTAGTGCTATTCTGTAACCATCTCACCGTGAAAACTTAGGTTAAGTGAGTTGTCAGTGCCACTGATGCTAGGGATTGTCCAAGACGGGATGACACTGACTGCTCACTCCACGCAAGTCTTCACGGTGAGATTTTTACAGAATCGACATGCAGGTCAATTTGTCTGACAATGCGAATTACAATTCGTAGCTTGAGGTTGCTTTCTGAAACGGCTTTTCTGAGTTACAATAATCGGAAGTTTTGTTTTAATTATTTCAGGTTCATTGAAAATATGGCTCCACTGTACTTTAGCGCCTACTCGTGCAAAGCTTCACAATTTTATAGTTAAACACTTTCGTAAAATATTACACCCCGGAGACGCCTAGTTTTTGAGAAAAAAAATCCTAAAGTTTCAGAAAATTCAACTTATTTACATAGTAAAATCGACATTTTACCACAGTTAATCTAAGAATTTCACTTTCAAGTTGTTCCGTTTTACGTTGAGACATGGTAACAGCGGATTTTAATGGTTTTGTGTAAAAGAATTGTTACTTTTTAACATTAATTCAGTTTTAAATGTCTGCTACTGCCATGAACTCAATTATGAAGCAAAAAATATAATTAATTATTAACATAATTAAAGTTTTATTTGTACTCTCAAAAGATCGTGGGTAACGAAAAATAATCGAATGTAAGTGACTTTAACGTTTGACAGTTGTCACTCGTCGTACTCACACTTCACAGTCGAGCGATTGATTGACACAACAGCATGTCGTCCCCGAAGCACCAGCTTCGTGTTTTGCTGCTTCATCTCCCGATCCTAAAACTCATTAGTGTTAAGTGTCGTACAAGTGTTGGACTCTAGAGAGCCGCTTGTGCCCGTCGCACCACGGATCGAGGCTTCGAGTGTTGTGCAGGTGTCGGGACAACTTAGGATGCAAGAGCGAGCGAAGCGAGCTCGGGATTCGGGGCACCCCGACTCGGACAGGTTAGGTTAGAAGAGAACCTCTTCGTGGTTATTTTTTTTTAAACCACCCAGAAGAAAGAGCCCCGCCAAGCGGGGCTCCGTCAACTACGCCTACATAAATTGAAAACTTTGAACTTTCGACTGCCACGAGATCTTCCCCACCCGTAATATTCCAACGAAAAAAAAAAAAAAATTCTCGGCACCTAAGGATTTCCTAGCTTTGGGGTTTTCAAATTAATACTAAAAAGGGTATATTCTACCCAAAAAAAAATACCTACTATAAAAAAGCGATCGGCGCTAAAGTACAGTGGTTCCGAAAATATATTCTTGCATTGAGGAAAAACGTTTCCTGATCCAACTTTTATCTTTTTATTCAAAACGAAATTCTGCAACTATCAACATGTTTTTTTTTCCGAGGAAGAAATAATTCAAAATTCAGATACTTGATTACCTATTATACTAGGTTTTCTAAAACTGCGGCCGATTAAGGCAGTCTGGGAGATTGGTGGACCTTGGGCCTCTCAGACATTCGACCAAATTGAGAGCGTTCTCGTGTCAAACGCCTATGTGTGGTGGTCATATGCACCTATGTTTGGAGGTGTGTTTATTATGTTATAATAAATTGTATTCTAATGGTTTTCCTTACAGAGAGGTTTGATATGTTTTTGACTAGGTTTTTAAATTTGCTGTCACAGTAAAAACTGATGATAACAAAATCGGAGGATACAGTTTGGTGTTGCAGCAACATATCTATCATCTACATCCAAAATATAATTACACCACTCGATACCTAAAGAATCAAAGAAATTGTTACTTTGAGTCAGGACTGTGACGGCACGACCTCTACCTACCTCAGAAAATATTACTCGTTACGTTCACGTATTCAGTTAAAAGACATACTCACGACACAGCAACACCCCGTTTTTATAGGTTTTAATACAAGACTGACTTGTGGTCCATTATTTAGTAGTTTAGCTTTGTATGGTATTCAGCGGGTGCACAGTGAACAGCAGTAGAGGTAATATAGTATTAAAGAGAAAACAGTTTTTTTTTGTGTTTGTTAAGCTACACACACACATGGCACATGAGTAGACCATCACCTGGATTAAGATCTGATACTATTTATTCCGATATTCACACGGGATCTAGGCTTCATCATCATCATAACATCACGCCTGTAATCCCAGAAGGGTAAGGCAGATGTGTACCTATACACACACCATACCTGTACACCAACATTTCGCCAGTTATGTTATTAAATAGGTACTATTATTTAAAGCTTAGAGCCTTGTTACATGGGCGCTGATACTTACTTAATAGACAAAATGCTTTTCTAATAAGTTTATAATGTATGTGTGACCTTAGGTCTAAAAACTAGACTGGTTTAGCAAGGTCCTGTTCGTAATAGTTCCATTAAGTAATATACAGTGTTTGCTGTGACTGAGATTTATTGAATTTGTTACAGTTCGTTTGACAATCTATTAAATTAATGTTATTTGTATTTTGTTGAGGTGCCTTGTCATTTAGGTATCGATTTTAATTTCAGGGTTCAAAACATCGTTGCCTCATTTTCCGAGGAAAATGGAGCTATACCCACCTACACGATGGATAATTTTCGCAACGGATATAAGTTTCTAAAACTTAAAATGATTTTATTAAAATGTTTCCATAATTAATATTTAACATCAATGCAAGTATAAGCATTAAAACCAAAAAAAAAGTGAAAGGATTTAACTGATTCTTATTTATTTAAGTGGCGAATAGTCAACTTCTTTCATCATTGCTTCATTTAAAGTAGTTCATCTTAATATCTCATAAATATTTCAAGGCTTCTCATTGGTACAATTAGATTTTATATCTTTCTAACATTTAATTGAACAAGGACATATTTTATTATCCGTTGCATTTATCAATCATCGTACTGCGTCAACAACATGAACTAATTTCGAAATGCCAAGGCGTGAGACATTACCAACTGGACTTATGTTACCGGCTATCATAACTTGAGCTGCCGAAAACTATAGCTACCCCTTTAGTGGCCAGTATTTTTGAGGAGCCAAAGAGGCGAGGAAGGTCTTCAATAAATAGTTCATATAACCAAGTGTCCAGTTCAGATATTATATGGCGTTGGTTCTCACAGTACCTAATATGACTATTTATTTAAAGGTCATTCTAGAATAGTTGAGACTTGAGATACAAATGAATTAGATCAGATTAGCAGTGACTTGGCAATTAATGTGGTGATTTTAGGCACGCAAATTAAATGCAGGGTTTTTTGTTTAACTTGACTTGGGGTTACGCCTGGTATCACCATTTATGCCATATTAATTAACCGTGAAATGTCCTCTGCGGGACCTCGGTTTTTATACCAGGGAGTATAATCACCTTACTGGCCTGTCGCTTGATTCCTTCGTTAGTTCACACTAGGGAATGCAATCTGGCGCGGCATTGGTCACGGTAATGTTCAAAGTACCTTACAAGTTTTATCTGAGTTTTAACTGCTTTTTATGCGCAGTATACCCTTTGCGAGGGGTAGCACTTGCGCAGCTGTGATGGTAAGCCTATGCTGATAAGTTGCTACGAAGCCGATTGACTGGCTCTCGCCGAAGGACTGGCTCTAAATTCAATCGATTGACTGACTGACTTATCAGAGATCCCGTGTATAACGTGACTTAAAACTTGAACCTGTTAATCGTTGCGACTTGACCTGATGATTTTGTTTGTAAGCCCTAGTAAGATTGTTGAATTTGTAATGATTTTAAGTTTTACGATCTTAATTTTGTTAGTTTTAAGATTGTATGGCAGGATAGCCAAGCTACCTTAGTGGTAAGGTATTGGCAGGATAGCCGAGTTGTTTTACTCTCTGAGCATATTTTGTCCACAGGTACTACACCCGAGGACGGGTGCTAGTCAGGGATGGCCGTGTCGTGGATGGATGGAGCCACAGTACAGCGGACAGCGCCATCTAACAATTTGATTCATCAACGAACGATCATGTGATCGGAAACGCAAGCGAGCCCTACCGCTTGGACACGATCGTCGGTGGCGGGGATGCAGTGAGGACTGGCGGAGAGACCGAGTGTGGCGACAGTCAACAGAAAACGGTCGAGCTTGGACTGTCTTGGCAAACGCTCAGTACCAACGCACGTGTCTGTTTCCGTTGTACGTGTTTATTTCGTTAGCCAGTGTATTAAAGATATTTTAATTCGAATTATCTTTTCGTTCGAGTACCCACTACAGTGCCCACACTAAAATGTGTCGGATCGTGAAGAAGACCCGATGTTTCGCATCTCGGCCACCCCTAATCCGACATATATATATTTAAATACATATGTATATATTCGTTTTTATAAAAAATTAAACACCTTTACTATATTTTTACCATCGTTATAATTTATATTTCTAATTGGTTTTATAATCACTTTATTCAGTTAAAAATTTTAAAATCAGCCTTAGGCAGCAATAATTAGTTTTAAGAATTAGTATTATTAGTCAGTATAGTTAAAAAATAATAGGAAGTAATAAACTGAAACTGAAATTCAAAAGTTAAAAAAAAAACATGCACGCGAGTATATGCACAGGGGATTCATTTCGCGCGCAGCCGCGATACACACAGATAACAGCATCGCAATCTCGCGAGATCTCGTACAAAAATTGTATCTCATTTTGCCATCATTGCATTCCCTAGTTCACACGGTTTTATTTCTTAGAGGATAATAAGCTCTGACCAGCTGTGCTAATGGACGTCAGCTAAACATTATGTCTTCTGCAACTAATTGATCGTGAAGATAAATATGATTATGAATGTGGAGGGGCTATGAGTAGGGGAAGGCCAATGAAACGATGGATAGATTGTGTGAAAGTTGATATGGCTCCACTCCAAAGGGGGTGAGTACCCGTAATGAAAAAAGAGCACATGCTTCGCCGACCTAAAATTAATTGGGGTGATAGCATGAAGATGATAAACTAATAAAAAAACATGTGTATTATCTATTCAATCAAATCTTACCGATCTCAAAGCATAAATGTGAAAATAGGAGCCATATTTTAAAAAATATGCGTGGTTGTCAACTTTGTCGACATAATAATTGAGATCTAAATGGGTGCCAACTTCTGTAGATAATCCTGAAGTTTATAAAAAACATAGAACATTCTTAAATAAGCTTTAAACACAATTTCTTATTTTTCAAACAGAACAATGTTTGCCATTTGAAATATAACTTCTTAAATTTGAACAGTCGACTTGTGTCGAATTGAGTTGAATTGTTTCCACAAAGATAACTTGGAATCAAATTAAGCTCAAAATTTGAGTTAGCTAGTTTTCACATACAAGCTTTCTTATATTATACGCAAGTACTGTTTTTATATTGTTAGGTAACTTATTTGGTTTGATGGTAAAAACTAGCCAAGTCAAAATTTGATTTTCCAACTTCGAACTTAATCTTTATTTTATTAAAGCCATAATAATATTACTCTAATAAGCAGTATTATTTTATTACATTATAATACATAATAGCATTTAAATGTCTCTGCCAGCAATGTAATGAAGGCTTTCTTAAATCGATAAAAACAAAATGGCGGCCTTTATTAACATTTTTGTTATTGTGTGAAATAACACTAATGTAATAAGTTTCTTGGTAGCTGAGTTAAGAAATTAAATATCAATCAAAGTTGGGACCTTGGTACACGATATATTTTTATAGGCTTGGCATAATATTTTATTGATATATATTTTTTGTCTCGTTCTTGTCAGGTAGGTCGTCTGTAAGTTCATTTATATTTTAATGATTGGCAAGGTGTCAACGGATTGTATTGAAACTGGTTGTGTACTGCCTGAAGGGAAAATTAATAAAATACAGATTAACGATTGCGCTAAAATAATTTTTATGATCCCCAACGGGTAAAGTGTTGCCAAGTATTACGACGATAATGATTTCCTGAAATAAATTATACATTTAACTATTAAAATATATTTATCTTATTACCTACATGTATTTGAACTTTAAAGCCTTCCGGATTATAAATTTGCAAACGTGTAAAATAAAATACTTACTAACAGAAAAAAATGAGCAGAAAAATTTACAAAATATAAACTCGAAAATATTTTTAAAGCAAATACAAACGCTACAATTCCATGAAAATCACTACTCAATCAGTCGCTTTTCTTCCACAAATAACGTACCATATCCAGCGCTCAGTGCTCATTGGTACCGATTTTACAGCACGAGGGAATAAAGCAAGACACGTCATGTTCAGAATGTATAATTTGTATTGCAATGGGCCTGGCTTAGGTAGCTGGGCTAAAGGTTAAATAATGTGGGAACTGTCGCATCCTTGGCGATGTGGTTCACGGCGAAAATGGACGTGAGTAACTCGTATTGGAGTCGTGGGACGTCTTGGGATAAGCTACTGTTGGGCCATGACTTCCATTGTTCTTAGGGGTTAGTTTCGAATAATATTTTAGTATTTTATTAGAGATATATATATTATTATAATTAGCCCTGGACCGCAAGCACTGAGGAGGTGTTTGCCCAGCTGTGATATGGCTAGAAATTATAAGCTGTTCCAAACATTTACGTTTGCATGACTCGTCTAAATGTATATAATTTTTTCGCGATTTTTGTTTCGGTCCCGTGGTAAAATGTTGTTCATAATGATTAGTACATTAACCCCTTAAGAGGATAACGGTGTTTACCCTTACAACGTGTATTTTCTCGTGTTTCTTTCCTTGTGCATCATGAATGTAAGTATGAGTCAGGAGTTATGAGTCTCCTGGTAAACCATTACCATAATTTGACAGAACGGTAACTTGGGACCAGAAAATGGACTTGTTTCATAATCATTATGATCAATTCAAAGGTTTCAAACGATCCTAACTATAAAATGTGAGACTCGACGGGACTCTATCGGAACAATCTCTATGAAAACTTCTTGAAAATTGTTCTATAGGAGTAGCGTCACCGTCGGTACCATCGCGTTGCGCCGTCTAACTAAATAAATGCGTTTACATGCAAGTCATGAAACTCGTTTATGAACTACGGCACTACGACTTCAAATCATGTAAGTTCCACAATTTATATTCCACTTTAAACTGTGTTAACACCATAATCTCAACTTCAACATGTTGCAAGTACATGCGACACACATGCAAATAGGTGCTACAATTTATTAATACCTACATTTCGTATTTAGCAACGCACCAAACTCGAAAATTAATGTCGTACGGTGTGGTGTACAGCGAATTGCGTCAATGAAACCAGGTCCAGAATTAAAGCAATAAAAATTACTTTCGATTACAAACTCGATTTCCATAGTAGGGCTCAACAATAAATTGCTATGCAATATTATTTGGGTCGTATTGTTTGTTTCATAAAAGACCATTATCATTATGCTCTTAACAATATAATCAGTCCCGCCCGTCGAAAGATTGCCAAAACTCTATTGAAAAAAGGTATTGTCTTAAATTCTTTCTTATCTCTGCTTTCTTTGTTCAGAAATCTGAATGTTAATCAATTTGTATTAAGTATTGAGTTTGTGTTGAAATTCTTTCATAAACACTGACGATGACCAGGATTACTGAAATGATTTTCATACAAAAAGCTGTCTCGGAGTTACTGTTAAATCACTTTAATTCGGATGACGATGTTTTACAATACTGTGATGGACATTATCCTGAATGTAATAGGCAATAAGTTCGACAGCCCACTGGTGTGGAACCTCACCCAGAGGACTAAGTACCTCTTAGATATTAGGAACTAACATAGTTTTTAAGATCATACTTACGGTATTAATGTAAATTTAAATGTATTAATGTAATTAATGTATCAATGGTCGTACATACACATAACATCACGCCTGTAATCCCAGAAGGGTTGGGCAGAGGTGTACTTATAGTACACCCACATTTCGCAAGTTATGTTTAAGTCCCATGTAATAGAGGGCGAGCCTATTGCCAGCAACTGGCCCAAATCCAGACTCCGGGCTGCAACTGAGAAATTCTAGATAGAAAAACCCAAAAACACTTTGTCCGATCTGGGAATCGAACCCTGGACCTCGTGCTCAATGGTTGTCTGAATAAATATATTATATTATTATTATGCTCCAAAAACTGCATTGTACTGAGTACAAGTATGGTTTCTGAGCCCTTCACAAACCTATATATGTCCACTGCTTAGCAACAACATAGATTACAGCGGCCGCCCGCTACACTCCCTCTCGCATTAGCAGTATTCGCCGACCAAGGCATACTTTAATCGACCCCGACGACGCCACTACCCTCCTCCAGGAGAGTAGTAAGGCAACCAGCACGCTACACAAGCCCAAAACCCGATCGCCGTCCTACCGTCCTCGCCGCCGAGGCCCGCCGCGACGCCCAAATCCACGCCCCTCCCGACTCTTGCTCGAGCCAGCCCGCGCCGCTGAGGCTGTAGCTTTAAATTCGTCCCAAAATAATACCAATCCTGATCCAGCTAGTCATTTGCTGCCCTCTTCCAGCGACGCCCTAAGCCGAGGTTCGTACCCCACAGGGGGTGCCCTTAGCGTTGTCGCTTAGTTTTAGTTAGTATTTAAGTTTAAGTCCTGGCTGGAGGCCTTAATTTATTAGGGCAACCACAGGCAAGTCCGCTTAAGCAGACGACAACCGCATAGGTTGACCTCAACCATGAAGACAACCATGTTTTAAGCTACCGCTAACAAACAACATTTTCCCTACAAAAATAACCATCATTTCCGTTTATTAACTATATTTGACTATAACTAATTATTAACAATTACATAGAAAACTTAATTATCAGCGTACCATTACGAATTATCTAATATCCTGTGATTCCAATTAATTTTATGATTTCCGAATACTTGTGTTTTTTGCTTGTCTGATTCGGTGTGGCCTTGGCAGTAATATTTAAAGTTGTCGCCTGAAAGAGATAGAGATAGGAAATGGCTTAATGTATGTAGATCAAGATCAATGTTGCAGAAATTGATTCCGGTCCTGAGGCGAAAAATTATCACAGTGTGGGCAGATTTAATATTGTGATCGATTTTTGAGGAAAATGATGGGGAAGAGAAAAACTTGCATCTAAATCAAGTAATGGGTATGAGTCAAGGGAAGTATATGATGACAAAGTCATAGATCCTTAAAAATTAGAAGCATGGAGGTAACAGTTTTGTTTTTGATTTATACGTCATAATCGACAGAATGAACTGTCTATAACTTTGTTAATGGCTGATCATTGCGTTATGCTCGTGAATGGGTGCTGCTTGTGGTGACTGGTCGTCTTGCTGTCTATGGTTTTGTATTGTTATAGTAATTATTCTGTTAATTTATTTTACTTCGATGGTCCTACTTTATCATTGGTGTGTACTTAACAATTAATCCAGTGTTAGATTAATTGTTAAGTACACATTTCATTAAATTCATATTCATATGAATTTGTATTATAGTTATTATTCTTTATGCCTGGAGACTTTTATTTATTTAGTTTTATGTTGTACAAGATAATGTTCTATTATTGTATTAATACAAGTTTTTTTTCTAACTGAACAGACAGCTGTGCTGCTGGGGAGTTTTTTGCACTTCTTCTTGCCAGCTAAAGCACTAGAAAGTGGTGAAGGGCGGGCGTTTTGGGGGACTGTCTTATGTAATTTTGACGTTCGAAAAGTGCTGATACTCAGTCTAATTTGAATAAATAACTTTTGATTTTGATTTTTAAAATTGTCTTGCCCGTAACACTTACATTTCAGGTAGGCCCTAAAATATTGAAAACAATGCTGAAATAAAGTTTTAAATACAATTCTTTAACACTTATTTTATAAAATTTTCATGCACAGTACTCCACGCGGTGATTTTCTTATGTGTCACATTATAGGTTCAGCGGATTTCCAAAAGAAAATTCTGTAGGTACAAAATGTAAATGGAAACATTTGAAGAGCTACGGAAAATGTGGATCTCCGTTACGACTGTCAAAGATCTACGAACGACAGCCGACACCAACGTCTCAACGTGCTGCATCCACGGCGCAACCGCAGCATGTGTAGCTTAACCTGATGGATTGACCCGTTTTATTACTTAGCCACAACCCCCTCGTTGTTCTTCTAAATTATGCAACGGATTCGGAATTGGTTTTCACAACTATTTAGAGAAACTATTCCGGAAGAATATAATTATTAAACTAATTAACGTGTGTAAAAGGACACTTAACGAAGCCAGTACAAAAAAAATACAATGACAGGGAACCTTCTGGTTACGGAGATACTGAAGGTCAAAGTTCCAAATTTTACATACATTTTTTTTAACGAAAACAAGTTTTTAACTCAACTTTAAATACCGCCACGACCCTAAGCCCACCCATAAGCGAATTATTTTGCGTGCGTTACGTTGCGCACTACAGTAAACAGCGTTTTCACACCAAAAATTAAATGTGTAGTTGACGGCTATTGGATGGGTGTTTTTACACCTTGTATAATAGTATTACCAGCATGTTGTTGTCCCACTGCAGGGCAAAGGCCTCTGCTCATACAGAGAAGGCACGAGCAATGATCAAAACACTTGCTCAAGACGGTTTGGCGATTTCTGTTTTATATTTACTATAACTCCAGGTTCCTTCACCGATGTCGGGTATGTCCAAGATAAACTCAGAAAGTACATATTATGAAAAAATAAGTATAATATTAATAAAGAAATTTCGATGTTTCGTAAAGTCGAAAAAACCGTGCCTAGCAGGGGCGTGTCGCTAGTCACGTAAAAAAAAAAACAATTAGGAAATACGGAACTCTCAAAAGGCAAGGACTTGCACTGGCTTTGAATTCTACTATGGTCTAATTACTAGAGCAATTTTTGGTAATCGACATTAAATAACCGGTTTTTTTCTAATGCTATTTCCTCAAGTCTGTCGGGTAAATGACCATTAAATCTAAGAAACGCAATAATTTTATGATACAGCCTTCTGGTCTATGTTTTGATAATTTATTAAAAGACATAGATGTTATTATTATTTTGATTGTGTTTACGAAAAAGGACTTGTTTTTTGATTATTTTGTGTGAAGGTAATCTAGCATGGTTCTCGTACTCGTCTCTAAGTGCACATAAGGGTTTTTACCCATAAGGGTAAAAATATTTTTGCAAGGAATAAAAAATAATCATCACGGCTGTTATCCCAGAAGGTTTAGGCAGAGGTGTATCTATAGTACACCCACGTTTCGTCAGTTATGCTTAAGTCGCTTGTAATAGGGGGCGTGCCCGTTGTGCCCGGTTGATGGCAAATCCAGACTCCAGCCTGCTACTAAGAAATTCTAGATAGAAAAACCCAATAACACTTTGCCCGACCTGGGAATTGAACCCAGGACCTCGTGCTCATCAGTAGCTCTTGCGATCACTAGACTAACGAGGCAGTGCAAGGAATATATTTTGAATTTAAGACGAATTGTAGGTTTTGCCTGAAATTCAACTACAAATGATCACACTGTTATTTGTGTCGGTTTATAAAACTTGTATCTTTTGACGGTCAGGGTAATAAATTGTTAAGCAAATAAATCGTCGCCGTCATCATTTATTTATAATATTTATTTAAACTTTTCGAAACCAAAGAGGTGCAAAGGCGCACTTAATGCCTTAGGCATTCTCTACCAGTTAACCAAGGGTGGTGAAGAGATTAGATGGCAGGTGCTTTATTTGAAGGTAACAATGATGGAAAAAATACTTTAAAAAATATATAAATTGTGATGTGTGATGTAAAATAGATATTGTGTAACTTATAATACACATACATACATATAAAAATATATACTTACAAAATATATATACATATATACAAATTTATCGCGCCATCATAGTTTACCGCGCAGCTAGCATATATAAAACTTCGCGACAACAATCATCGGGCAGTTGCCCACCAGATACAACATCCATTTGGTCGGAGGATCCTCCCATTCCAGGAGTATGAGTGAACTTTACACCCTGTTCCTCATATCCCTTCAGGTGTTGAGACGACTCTACGCTATTGGTTATGAAAATAACTCTGCAATTTCCGCTTAAATCTATACCTATCATATCATTCTCCCTCCCTTATCCCAATTGATGTCTTTTTAAACGATTTCCAAAAGGGGGAAGTTCTCAATTCTTCTGTATGTTTTTTTTGTATGTTTGTTACGCGACATCTCCGGCAATTATTATTCGATTTCGAAAATTATTTATTAAATCGATAGGGTATGCTTGAGGGGTGGTTATTTTATCAACTTTTTTAGTTGGCTTCAATAATACGCATTTTTCTCTTAGTGTATATTGATGATGTTCTAATATCTTCCTGTTACTGTTATTTACATAGCAAGTCGTAGTATACGAATTTGGGGTAGGTGCCACAAATGAAAGTTATAAAAAATAAACTTAATAAACATACGACTTCCAAAAAAAAAACTTTAATTTCGTGAGTCAGTGGCAAAAAACGCTAATACGAAACCAGAGACACCGACTTCCTAAATCAAAGTTATTTTTCAATTTGTAGTGATTTTTGGAAGTCGGTTTTGATTTTTTCTTTCATAGATCTCTTTTAGTCGTCACCTCGGTAGTCGCCCTTTCTAACCATATCATCATTCACACACCTCTTTTATCATTTCTGTGAATCGACCAGTCCATCCATTTTTGTTTTGTTTTTGTTCTTTCCCCACTCGTATAGCCAACTAAGCAAATTAATACCCTTAATTCCGATTTCACCAATGAAACTGAACGCGATCAGCACTTTTAAACCCAGTTCAAGAGCTGTCATTGTCAATATTACATAACAATTTTGACACTGACAGCTCTTGAACGCGTTTAAGATGTGCTGAAAGCGTTCAGATTGATTGGTGAAATTCGCCCTAAGTATTTTTCGTCATTTTATAACTATTCCATACAATTGTCAAAGATCAGACTATCGTGAATTGAATATGCGGACAATGAATTTGGTGGTCAATTCCCTTTTAACAATACAATTTTCAAACTTTACTTACCGGTATCTACTATCTTTTCTATTGTTGTGCTACTAAGCCTTGCACGTAAACTATCGTGACAAGATATGTCACGGAATTTCGTCAATCTGTCTTACAAAATGTGACAAAATCCGTGAAACATGCCTTGCATGTAGTACGTGTTATTCATCATCATTCAGTGCATTCATCATTTTTATTGTCTAAATGACACAGTGCTGGCCAAAACTGGCTATGTCAGAAGAATGCGCCGAAAAGTTGGCCAAAGATCACTGGTTGCCAGAGAGCAACGGCGTGCATTGCTTTTCAGAATATGTAGGCAGGCACGAGGCCGCCTGGCCTAGTCTACGCACAGAGACGCGGTTATTAATCAGAAACATTACTAAAATATCTATATTTTGAATGTTTAAATTATTTTCTTACCCATTACGCGCCTTCTATGAACTAAAACAGCAAAACATCTTCATCGAAAGGCCACACCACAGATCACAACACCACAACACCGCCACTGATATCCCAAAAAATACATGATAAGCTAATGACACATTACAGAGTGTAATGTGTCCCACATGCAATTTTGATGGATATCTGTAATGATATTCTGTAACCACCTCACCGTGAATACTCAGGTGAAGTGAGCGTGGAGTGAGCTGTCAGTGCTACTGATGCTAGGGATTGGCCAAGACGGGATGATACTGAAAGCTCACTCCACGCAAGTCTTCACGGGTGGTGTGATTTTTACAGAATCGACAGGTTGTAGTGGCTGTTAAAAAAAAACGTTTAATTTTCACTTTTTCGTTAGTACGTACGCACTTTGAGTAAGGCTCATGGACACGTGTATTCTTCCCGTCTTAACTTATCGTGCACAGTCTTGATCTTTGACTAACATCCAGAAGACCAAACTCAAGGTATGCTAACGAGCAATGGAGCGCAGTATACTATGCGTTGAATTTACAAATCGTGTTGGAAATACAACACTGCGGTCCAAAACAAAGATAGCTGGCGTGGCTCAAAAGGCTGCCCAAATTAAATGGGACTGGTCAGGACATGTTTGCCGCATGCCGACTAAACTGTGGGCCCAAATAACACAGAACTGGTGCCCTGGGATAGTGAGGCGGGGTCGCGGCATACCACGTAGGAGATGGCGGCACGAGCTGGACAGGTACCGTGAAAACTTAAAGTAGGACACGCGGGGGAGGCCTTTGCCCAGGAACCCAGGTTAGTAAAAAATGAAATAAATGTAAACTTTTGCATGCCCATGTGACGATAAAATATGGAGAACTATTTAATAAAAACACCTATGGACTTTAACCATGTTTGCAAAGAAATAAATTATTTGATTTGATTTGACGCACGCCCCTTGCAACCATCCTTTTTTTTTTCTTTGTACGGGTAATTCACGAAGTATTTTTACATTATAATTTGAGTAAGCATGCCTTCTTAAGGGTGATAAATTGCTAAGGTCGAACGTCATGCTATTACGCGTGGTACGTACGTGTTTAAAATGTCGTAGTATTATCTTGAACGCGTAAAGACCAAATGACTTAGTGCAAATAGTACATAAGGAAGCCAAGTAAACCGTCCGGCGACAGCCTACTGACCTCCACGTGACGCACCGCGCGTTTTTGTGTATGAAGTTTTTATTTTTTTTGGGAATGGCATCTCGCAGGTCAACCTATGAGGTTGTCGTCTGCTTAGACGGACTTGCCTGTGGTTGCCCTAATAAATTAAGGCCTCCAGCCAGGACTTAAACTTATGTACTAACTTAAAAACTAAGCGACAACGCTAAGGGCACCCCCTGTGGGGTACGAACCTCGGCTTAGGGCGTCGCTGGAAGAGGGCAGCAAGGGACTAGCTGGATCAGGATTTGAGTGATTTAGGGACGAATTTAAAGCTACAGACTCAGCGGCGCGGGCTGGCTCGAGCAAGGGTCGGGAGGGGTTTGTGTATGAAGCTTTTGTTTCTGTTATATATAGTATGAAAATTTAGTTAGTTTCTATAATGTAGGTTTATGGTGATATTTCGAGGTACTGCTTATATGCCTTTATGAAATGTACGCCACTGTCAGAGCGACCTTGCTAACGAAGATATCATACCGATTCGCACGCGTTTGCAGGCTCATTGTAATAGGGCAAAGTAGAACAGCACCCTCATACCACACACACACAAACACGCTATTAATCCTGATCTAAATCATTTTGAAGGATATTGCTAATCCATTGCTTCATATGTTCGAAAAATTTGTCTGCTCAACAACGTAAATAACGCAATGAATGATGTTGAACTGTCAAATTGAAAGCTTTTTCTACTGCTAGTGTGTTACGCAATAACTTTCAGTTCAGAAAGAAAATGGTGTGGCAGTTGCTCATTTTCACAGTTCCCAGCAGTACGTGTACACAGGGTAGGTACTTGTCCTCCATAGGGCTCTACAGATCGACTCCAAACGCCTGAGTCACACGTCAATTTAGAAGCGAAATTAGCTTAGGCCAGAGCTTACCATTCGTTTTCCAAACAAACGATATTCACCTTCTTGTAACAACATCTGCGTATGCAAGGTTACACACGTGTTAATAATCTAATACTAATTAACTCGACATTTAACATCTAATGCTGTAATTAATCTTCCTTAACGTGCAATATCTTAATTACGATCGACTATTATATAGATAGAAGATGTGAATTGATAAATGATTGATTGATAAAGTCTTTTAACATCTTAGTCTAATGCATCTGCTGAAAGATACCTTGATTCATTAATAAGTCTGAAAGATAAAGATATGCGCCAAGTTAAGTAAAAAGTGTATTGATTTTGATTAAGTATTACAATATTTAGGTATGACACTGGATCCTGCACTAGGATACCCTGTGTCGCAGGATCCAGTCTCTTTCGACAGTTAGTGTGATTTAGGTAAAAAAATATAACATATGAAACAGTTAATAATAAAATAGAAAGAACTTTTTTAAATTATAAAGTTAAATAATCAAAAGAAATTAATAAAACTTAGGACTAAAAGGTAACCAGATGTACGTGTGTATGTAACGAGCGTGAGTGTGTATGTGATGAGAGTGAGTGTGTGTAAGTGATAAGAGTGAATGTGTATGTGATGAGTCTGTATATGTGATGATGAATACTTTAATAGTTGATTGATAACAGGTCTTCTGTTTCAGCATAATTAAGCCCAAGCAGCCAATCCCGAACCTGTTTTTTGCACCCAAACTTTGTTACGGGGAAGATTTTTAGCTTATTGTTAACATTTTCATACAGGTATGGTTCAATTCGAGAGAAAGCCTTATTGCAGAAAACTCTGTTCCACTTTTGTTTTCTGCGTGAGCGCTGATCAGTTAGCTCTGTGGCAGCTGCTGCACTCTTATGAAATTTAAGTAGCACTGATAAAATGTACAGTTGGCGCACCGTAAGCACTCTCGTTTTTCGATATAACATTTCAGTCGGGTATCGGAGTCCTAATCCATGAAAGACCTTAAGGATATAGCGCTTTGTGCACGTTCAGCAGTAATTAGATAACTTTTACCAGCGAAACCCCAAGTTATTATGCAGTAACTAAGCACAGACTGGCATAAAGGCAGGTAAGTCATCTTGAGAGTATCTTTGTCGAAGTCTTTTAAACATGTACAAAAGCTTTCTGACACGAAGTAACTGATTGAATTTGCTTTGAACATGCCAGGTGTTGGTCTATGTTAATACCAAGATACTTAATACTTAATACTATTATCTTGTTCAAAAACAGGTCTGCAGCAGCTACCCCTTAGACTAATAATATATATACACTCCATATGCCACGTTTGCAAAAGTATTCTGGAAATCATCTAGGCATACCTTCTGTTTACGTTCATAAAAATAAGAGGCAAACCATTCCAAAGCAATGCCCCTGACACCTAAGCGTTCCATTTTCTTGATCAGTATGGGCCTTGGCACTGTATCAAAGGCCTTGGTATGATCAAGGAAGACGCCAACACAATTTTTGCCTTTGTCAAGTTTATCAATGACATGATCCACCAACTTAGAGACTGCGTCCTTCGTTGATCTGCCAATTCGAAAGCCGTACTGGTTGGCCGATAGCAGTTGCTTCCCCTCTAAGTACGCTAATAGCCTCTTGTTCACCAGATTCTCCAGAACTTTGGATAGTGACGTAAGAAGAGATATAGGCCTGTAATTAGATGGGACTGATGCGTCACCAGCTTTGTAGATCGGACAGATATTAGCTGTTTTTAACTAAACTGGGGACTGGCTAGACAATGTTGAGCTAGTTTAAAAACACGATTCGGAATGCCATCCCAGCCAGGAGCGGAATCGCTTTTAAGGTTGCCTATTATAGATATAACTTCTGTTTCGTCGGTTGGAGTCATGAAGAAGGACTGTGATAGAGAACGGTGTTATCCAGCGTGAGTGCTTAATTTGCTAGTTCTGTTACATTAGAGATGTTTTGAGTTGAGTCAAGGACTGCTCGGCGAGTTGTATTCCCACATCAGCAAAAAAGGTATTAGCCATATTCAGCGAGACTCCCGGATCAGGATTTGCGTTAAGTAGAATTAAACTAGTGGGTTTTTTGTTCTTAAGGTTACAGATTGATTTGATTGCTGCCCAGGATTTTTTGATATCTGCTTTAGAACTGTCTAGGAGTCGTTTTTCATGGGCATTTTTTAGATTTTAAAAAATATTATAACAGTGGTTTCTATAGTTTTTATATTTTTGTTGCAGAGGGTAATTTTCCCTATTTTCGTCTTTTTTTGTTTCAGAGTGCAGTGTGTCTCTTTTACGTATACATTTCAGCAGATTTTTTGTCATCCAGGGTCTTCTAATAGTTTTGGAATTGCGCAAAACTTCTTTTTTAGTGTGTCGTTTTATGATGTACCGTAAATTATCAGTAAATATATTCACTGCTGCAAGTGCAATTGTGTATTTAGTGGATCACGGTTGTAATCCACTAAATACACAATAACCCGATCGAACCCAGGACCTCATGCTTAGTAGTAGCGTTTGCGACCTCTGGACAAATGAGGCTTAATATATAAATAAAAAACAACGTATGTTGGCAAAGATATAAATAAAAAATTGCAAATGCTGGCAGATATATACATAAAAAACTAATGCAAATGTTGGCAAGTATATAAATATAATAAATTGCAAATGTTGTCCCAATCTATATAAATAAAATCAATTGCCAGAAAATGTTTGTCCGCGCATCACTTCAAAGCGGCAGCACCTATTTGGCTAATTATTTTTTTGTTGTGTTAGTAATTGTCAGAACAAGGTTTGTATGAAAGAACATTTTCTGAAAGAAGTTTGATGCTATTTTGGTATGAAATTCACACCGGGCGACGCCGGACACGAACAGTAATGCTATTCTGTAACCGTCTCACCGTGAAAACTTAGGTGAAGTTAACGTGGAGTGAGCTGTCAGTGCCATTGATGCTAGGGATTGTCCAAGACGAAACTGACAGCTCACTCTACGCAAGTGAGGTGAGATTTATACATAATCGACATGCAGCCAGTCGGGACATAGATATATTCTAACGCTTTCCTGTCCAACAATATACTGCTAAGTAAATTGTAGGTAACTGGGATCGCACATGACTGTTTATATGAGAAGCTAACAGTCAACAAAATATCTATGAACTCATTCACTATTAGTTAATTAACATATATTTTATTTAAATTTTACTTCTAGTATATAAGCAGCTTCTGTCCAATGTCTTTTCTCCCCAAATATTATTTTATTTTATAATTTGTGATACAAATTAGCAGTAATACCTTTCCAAAATACCTTTGTACACCAATAAGGTATATTATACTGTTAGTGTTTTTTAATAAATTAAAAAATATTCGTTAAACTAGATCTCTCAAAAAAAAAGAAGAAACGAACTAAATGTACCACGATTTTTGTGGCACTTGCAGGCATTTATTACAAAACACTATTAATTACTCTACACAGCTACGCAATGACAATTGCGGCATTAACACAATCATTGGTCAATCAATCAGTTTCAACGAACTTCTGCTCTACTATAAGTGTCGCAATATCCTCTAATTAAAAGATTGCTATGTTTTAGTTGCTTACAGAGCAATTGACTTAAGTACATTAAGCTTTGAAAATGTCAAGTGTATAGTTTTCACAAAGCTGTGCTGTTTGAAAATCAGTATTTTTTTCTAATTTACCAGTTGTAGGGAGAATTTTTCTGGAAACACAGTAACACACCATCTCACTTGAACAGACGTTTAAACGTAAGAAAACGTTAATAAGTCAAAAGAAAAAGAAAATAAAGATCCATCATATTTTGAATACCCAACCCACTAAGTAGTATTTGATGTTTTATTGCAAGGGGCGAGTTAATATACCCATTTTTAGAACACAGTTCAAAAGTTTCGGCCTACGCATTTTTGGCAAAACAATATCTACATCTTTGGAAAGGGCAATAAACAACTGTATACTAGTACAACTACTAGTAGGTAACAACTACAGGTACACCATTGCTCGTTGGCCACAATCATTCGAATTAATTCAAGGCGAGTTTACAACACATGCGTGTGAGTGTCGCAACATTGTTGTTTTGGTGGTCAATTCACATTTACCGAAACAATGTTGATTGGTACAGCTAGCATTGTAAGTTCGTAAATAACGTACAATATGTACAAATTTGTGCCCTTTTTAATCCCCGTCGGAAAAAAGAGGTGTTATAAGTTTAACGTGTGTTTCTGAGGCATCGTAGCTCCCAAACGGCTGAACCGATTTGTTTTTTTCTTTTGTTTAAAAATTTCCTTGATCAAGAGTGCCCTTAACTAAAAAAAAAAACCTAAAAATATTTAGCAGTTTTACGACATAAGTTTGTGTCGGGAGTTGTTAAAAATTTAAAACTTGATCAAATGGTTTTCACAGTTCAGCAACAGTAAAAATTTGTTTTTTTTTTGGGGAGAATCTGGTATGTAAATAAAAAATAATGTTTGTCCGCACATCACTTCAAAGCGGCTACACCTATTTGATTAATTGTTTTTTGTTGGGTGCTTTTTTAAAATGAAATTCACCCGAGCGACACCGGGCACGAGCAGCTAGTATTAAATATTTAAGAGTTAAACATAACCAATTGTAGTATGAAATAATAAAATATGCCATTATTTTGAAAATTGGTCATCACAGGAGACAACTGGAATCACCGGCTACTTATCAGTATTCGTAAATGATAAATGATTTATTTTCTGTAAATAGGTTTGTAAAAACACTTGTACACGTCAAACATATTTTAAAAACGAGATGAGAACGGCGTTTCCTATCTGACTACTCTGAGAAGAAAGGCCGAGCTCAGAGGTCACAGTCTCTTTTAAAGTCCAGACATAATCTTGGTCAGGTCATGTGAAGACCATGTGGATTGATGTCTGTAATGGTATTTTGAGGAAAGAACCACACGGAATGAGTGTACCTGTCCAGTCAGTGCACGCATTTGTCAGTTGTCATGCAGCTCAATACAGAACTAAAGGAGCTAAACAATTCGACGAACATTACCAAAGAAAGGACATTTGGGTAGGCCGCATAAATTACTCAAAATGCCAGACCATGATTAAAACTATAAAAGAAAAACGACAAATCCACAATGTCTTCACATTATTTAAAATAATATAATACTTTACAAAGTAAACTAACATGTCATTGTATATGTCGGCGTCACCGTTGTAAACGGCAGGTGCAGCGGGCCTAGTTACGATGTGCAAAGCGGGACGTTCGCCTCCCCACTCTCCCCACTTCTCAAGCAACTTAATGTTAGCTAGTGCGCAGTGAGGAGGGGGATCATTCTTGTGGCAGGCTCGGCCCGGTGCACCTGCTGTAGCGCCTAGAGCTATTATAGCGATCTATTTAATTAATTAACAAGCTGTTGGAATAAAAGAGTTGGTTACTGCTATATTTCATACTTTCATTTAATATGTCGGACCTCTGCCTTCAGGTTATATTATGGTGATTATTTTATAAGAAATTGTGAGTGAAATAAAGTGATTGTGCTAAAACTAGTATATCTATTTTCTTCGCCCGACAATCCACGCCTACTTACAAAGTGCAAGTGTAATATCGCTGATGAGGACCTATCCCGATATATACATAAAGTCCATCAATGTCAAAGTGTAAATAAAATCCGAAAATAATCTTGGTCATACCATAAGAGGACCATGTAGACTGGTGTCTGAAATGGTATTTTGAGGAAAGAACCACACGGATTTGAGTGGACCTGTCCAGTCAGTGCACGCATTTGTCAATCATCGTGCAGCTCAACTCAAAACTAAGCAGCTCAACGATTCGACGAACAATACAAAAGAAAGGTTTGGGTAGGCCGCGTAAAGTACTCAAACAGCCAGACCATCGTTAAAAGAAAAAAAGAAAAATACAATGACCCACATAGTCCTCACATTCTCAAGAATTAAAACAATATAATACTTTAAAACAGTAAATATACAGATGTCATTGTTTATCTAAAAAGGGAAGAATATATAAAAATCTAAAATAAAAGTTTAACAGCAAATTAAACATAGACAATATCTGTGTAAACTTATTGGAGCAGCTCAATCCCAAGCCTTCTTGTCCTCAATATAGCCTTTGACAGTATAATAGGCATTCTCGCATAATTTCCGCTTAATAAATTAATTAAGAATTAATAAAAAAAATATTAAGGCTTAGTTTTTGAATGTGGCTAGGAAGTTTATTATAAAAACGTATACATTGACATTTAAACGAGCTACCTATTTTCTTGAGCCTGGTAGTGGGAACAACAAAGAACATTGGCAAGATCCCGAACAAATTTTTGTTGAAATTATTTTTTTGCGTCTACCGATGAAAAAAGAGTTTTTATTCCTGAATAGGTTTGTCTTTAGTTATACTTTTATAGGAGGTCGGGAATTAAAGGTATTCAAGTTCGAAGTTCAAGAGGTTATGTTTTGTCAACAACAGACCCTAACCTAAAAATTAATATACAAATACCTGCCTAACACTTATAATATCATTGATAGAAATGTATTTGTAGAGTAAAATAAACTACGGATAACGTATTAAGAAGTATAAGCCTAGCTGTCCGCGACGTGCGTAGGTCTGCGTCCCAAATGCGGCAAAGGTACCTACGTAAATCCCCCCGGTGGGTTCCCGCATTGACGAGGCGGCCCCCCCGCCTCAGTAACCGTGGCTTGACCCCCACGGTGAAGCTAATAGGAATCCGAGGAGGGGCCGCTCGTCAGGAATTTTGCCGCAGTGGAAGAGGAGTGTCGGTATGCTGTTGGCCGCTCTCCCTATCCTTTGCGGCCCAAAAATAGTAGGCGGCGGGGCCATTTATCTGGCTCGTCGCAAGGGGCTGGTCCCATTGGGTGCCCAGGTGCGGGGTTGTCTGGCGCCTAGGTGCTGTGTTGGTTCCTGGGGTGGTTACGGCGTGCCATGTGTTCTGGTGCGCCGGTGATGGGTGGTGTACCCGAGAGTAGGGTCCGGTGACGGACAGCCGCGGCGGGCTCGCGGATGAGTGCTAACGCGTGCCCGTGTTCCCGCCTAAAGCGGAGAGGAGGACACCGTGGAGTTTTAGTGGGTTGGAGTCACACATAATTGCACTATATCCCTTTGATAGTGCAGTATGCAAGAGCATTTCTGAACGCAAAATATTATATAAATATAAAGGTACCTACGTAAATAAATGTTCAAAAGAATATTTATTTAATAATCTAAGCAAACTATTTACTTGTACTAGTTATACATATATTTAATTAATTATATGGTAGGAGTAGGTCATTGGTAGGTTTGATAAAAAAAAAAAATATTTTTAATATTTATTCCTCATCATCCCTAACCACAATGTCATCAAGAAAACCTGCGGGTACTAAAATGTTTGGTTGATGTCTGGCCCATCCTAGATACCATACCACAGTCATTGTATGAGCGCAACATCCAACAGTTCGTCTTCCAACTAGACATGCGCAAAACAGTGCGTTTTAAAGTGATGTTATATGACATTACATTTCGTACCGAGGAATGTTGCATTACACCATGACTCCAAACATGACGCGAAATGACGCGCCACACGCGATGGCTATTGTAATGAAATGCTCGCGTTGTAGAAGATATACAACATTTCATGAGATACCGCATTAAATTGTGATGTGCAATGCGTCCTCGCTTCGCCGAATTGCACACTTGCTTTTGTTATCATATTCATAAAGTAGTTTTTCCTTCATACTTAATAATTCAATAATTACACAATCATACAAAATAACACAATACTCAATATTTGTATTTGTTTCGTGTTACTGTTTTGTATTGTATTACGTATGGCGCGCGCGGCAAATCATAACGCGTAACTGTCATAGTGTCATACATTACTACAGCGCGAGTCATGTCATGATTTAAAACATCACGTAGGCCTAGGCAGTCCGCGGTGTCAATTAAACGTAAACCTTAAAGCGTCAACAAAACGGTTCTTTATAATAGTTCACTTATTTCGCAGCCAGCCGACCGGCGCATGCTCCTTCTCACTTGCTCACATAGCGAAAATTACCGAGAGAAGTTTACGAACACCGAACAGCGCGCCGCGGCCCGCGCGTCAATGCGTCATGTGCCATGCTTAATTTGGTCGAGTCATGTGTAATGCTACATTACGCGGTCGGGATATATGACGCGCAATGCAACAATCGCATTACTTACACAAGTCTACTTCCAACTAAGCAACTACAACTGTACTCTACTATTCCTGCTCGACCGGGTACATTATTTTCTATTATTATTTATACATAATATTGTCTTCTAGAGACATGGCGTGACTTTATTTTACCTCTTATTAAGGTAGTGTCACCACTGCCTCTAAGGTTGTACTCAGCCGAATTAAGTCGCTGACTGCATACTTCGATCCTGCACCCGCCGTGGAAACGTACATGCTCGCCGTAATACGAACGGGCCTGTCTTATTTGGTACGTTCCCAAGGCAAATAAAATTAGATCCCTGTATTCTAAGACAGGAAAGTAAATATTACTTCTGTCCGCGGTCATACTTTGGAAATTGGAGGTTCTCCTATTCATATTGACAGACTCAACCATACTAGCCAGATTGTTTTCTAAATTCATATTTTCTCTAATAATGCTTAATATTTCATTTGCATTGACATTATCTTGCAGGCGAGCACCAAACTTGTTTATTAAAGCTGCTGCAATTTGGAAGTTTTGCATCATGTGGGGAAGTGATCTATGGAAATATTCTTGCCTAAGTAATTTAAAATCTCTTTTGAAGTAGCCATTGATAACTTGCACCACCCATCTGCAAATGGTAACGCAGCGGCTTCTATTTGCTTGAGCTGTAGTTAACTGGTGCTCGCCTTCTAACAAAGATTCTGGCATAAATGGTTTGTAGCCACATCCTTCCAACAAAGCAATGCTATCTCTAAAACCTCTAAAATCTAAAATGAAAGCGTCATTATTTCTGAAATACAACCTTAGTGCAGAATTCTCATTACTGAATAAATTATTCATGATTACAGAGTCTGATGTAGTTGCTTTGTATGGGCCAAAACAATCAACAATGTATCCAACACTGGCAACTATCAAAAATGGTTTCAGGAGATTTCTATACTTGTGCAAAGAATATATATCTTTTTGAACCATATAATTGGAACTTTTGTTGATATAAATATATGTGCCGTCACAAATGACAACGGCGTTGTTATTATTTCCGAACAGCCCATTGGGAACTGTTAAATTGTGTAGAATCAATTCATCTCGAGTAATATGACCAATCCCCAGATATCTAGATACAAAATCTTGGCATAAAATCTCCCGTACTTTGTCCATTAAACACTCCAACGTTCGACGAGGCACTTGTACCAATGTGGCAATTCTCTCATCTGAGTCCCCTGTTCTCATCTTCAGCAAAAGTGCTGCCAAGCCCAAAGTACCTCTATTCAGTTCAGAGACACGTGGTATTTCTCAAATTAAAATATTGAATTTTTCTTTAGAAAATTTTATCCAGTATTCAAATACTCTCTCATCCATATCCTGAATATTCTCAAAGTCAAGCGAGGGACTAAATGCATTTACAAAAGAAAAAATGTGCTGTTGTTGATCTACGTTATGTAACGAGTTTTTTTACACCGTTACATGTATTGATAATTCTAGTCGATTTCGGTACGATTTCTAAATTGTATTTTTATCTGTGATACATTTCGTATGACATTTTGGACGTCAAAATTTGACAAGTCACTTTTGCGATCTTTGTTGGTGAAGGTGACAGGTCTCCTGATTTTCCCTGAATGTAATCGTAACTAATCTGGTTTATAGTGGCGCTTTAATGCCCTAATCCTAAACCAAAGGACCCGTGGAATGGTCCCGGTGGATATTAGTATCGGATTTTTGGTAAGTTGGACTCTTTTCGAGAGAAAATTTCCTTCGACGATGGCGGTTCGTTTGTGACCATCTTACGGTTTTTCGCAGGTTTCCTCGTCGCCTCCCTACGTCTTTTGATACCAGATATCTTCACGGTACACCGAGGGAGACGCGAGATTAAATACCTGGAATAAGCGGTAAGTTTTTCGTTGGTCGATGCGTCCCCGCGTGTCCGAGTTCGGAGTGAAATCACATCTCAGAGTTCCTTTTTGTCCACAGCCTACAATTGTGGGTGCTTATTCCACCTTTACTTCAATTCAACCGGGAAATTTCTACTGGCCTTCCACGGGGGCTGATTACCTGAGAGGTACCACCTTCCGGCTCTCGGGGTCACCTTCAAGTTTAATTTTTTTTATATTTCTTTTTCCTTTATAACAAAACAGCCTTCAGCTGCGAATTTAAAGTTACAAAGATGCAATGATGATATAGCAACTAAAATTTATATTAATATAATTGTATTCATTAGGCTAAAGGTAAACAATAAACTGAGAACGTTCAAGGTAGTGAGACTTTTATTCACCATTGACATCCACAGGCCCCCATCCTAAGATTAATGGTTCAATCTCTCCAACCTTACCTGGCTATCTATTAATAGTGTGTCGCTCCACGGCGCCCGAAATTTAATTTCTTACATTATCATATTTTTTTAGGAGATCACACACTCAGAAACACACACACACCTATTCTTTAAAGTTTTAATATTACATTTGGCTTCCCGATTAGGGACCTATTCAAAAATTATTATTACATTTGGTGCCCGAACAGGGACTTGATTTTAGCTTACTTTGTTTATTTATTCATTGCATCTTGAGCATTACTTCTTCTTTTTCTTACAAAACCAACATTTTGTATGGTAAGACAGTTTGTTTTATCTAAGTGTCTCAACAGTGTAAATTAAGTGCGGTGAAACTTTGTTTCATATTTAATCTAAAGCAAACTTTAGTTTAACTAAGTAATCTTACTTTTACTAACTTGAATTGATCTTGTCATCACAACAAACTTTGAACATATCTTTTTAACCTCAAGTATTTTACAACTTTGGAAGTTTTGTTTCATATTTAATCTTAGGTAAACTTTGGTTTAACTTGGTAACCTTACTTTAAGTAGTTTAAACTTATCCTGTAAATTATTATTGCATCTTTTTACTTGATAGTTTCATCAAAACAAAACTTAGAAAATATTTTACACTTACCCTCAAATATTTCACTTTTTTTTTAAATTTACATCTTGCTTTGCTCATCAATTTTCGTTTAGTTTATTCATGATGGCTAATGAAGACCAGTCTTTTCCGCCTATTGCTAAAGACCTCATAGAATCTGATGGTGCTTGCGCAGATCCTAATGTTGCACAAACTGCTCCGGACATGATTAATTTGACAGAAGTACCACACCCTTTTGATCATAATGAAAGGATTGCACACTCTTCGTCAGCTTTTGCTTTGCACGCTCTGCCTTCATTTAGTTCTATGAATGCTTTGGTTATCTCGTGTTGGAGAATTTATTACTGAAGTTGAAGAATATTTTTATACAAAATGTAGAAGAAATTTTGTTGGTTGGTTCAAATAGTTATGCTTTGGGTTCAAATAGTCAGTAAATTTTTACAGTTGGGTTATAAAATAAATTCCGTTTCTAGGGCTGCTTATATTTATTGGTATCATTGAATTACCTGTTACTTGTGATAATTTAACTAAAAATATTTATTTTCTAATTATCCCTTCTTTTCAACTTGATTTCATTTTAGATTTTGCTTTTTGGTTAAGATTCAATTTGGCTTTTAGGTCTTAGCAATCCTAGTGGACGCTTAGCACGTTGGACTGCTAGAATTTCTCAATTTACTTTTGATATAGTTCATAAAAAAGGATCTTTACATTTAGAACCAGATGCTTTGTCTCGTATTGAAATAGCTGCTATAGGAATATCTGAAAATAATTTAGTTTTACCCGATGATGATATTTATGATCCTTGGTATAAAAAAGTATTTATTAATTGTCAAAAGTCTCCTTGCAGATATAAGAACTTTAGAGTAGAAAATAAAGCCTTATATAAGTTTTGTAAAAGTAAGTTTGATCCTAATAGTAATCTTAATTGGAAGATAGTTGTTCCTAAAGAACACATATTAGATACAATTCGTTCTAATCATGATGATATTAATTCTGGACACTTAGGTATTCATAAAACTTTAAATAAATTAAAACAACACTATTTTTGGAAAGGGATGTTTAATGATGTTCAAAAATATATTCTTGCTTGTGATACTTGTAAAGCTTATAAACATACCACTCAACCTCCTTTTGGTATTATGGTTAACCCTAAAAAAGTTGATCGTCCTATGTTGATGCTTTCAGTAGACATAAATATATTCTTTCAGTTGTTGATGTTTTCACTAAATACTGCTGGATTTTTCCTACGATAAATGCTACTACTAGAGTAATAAATAAACTTTTTGAAAAATAAATATTTCTTAAATTTGGTTGTCCCAAAATAATTGTTTGTGATAATGGTACACAATTCACTTCTAAACATTTTGAAGAGTTTTGAAGGGTTTTAACATTAATAAAATATTTTATAATACTTTATACACGCCTCAAAATAATACTGTTGAGAGATATAATAAAACTGTTGAAACTTGCATAGCTTGTTTTGTCAAAGATGATCATAGAACTTGGTCTAAATATTTACCTAATATTCAACTAGCTTTGAATAATAGTGTTAATCTGGAAACAGATTTCATACCTAATTTTTTGATGTTTGGTAGAGAACTTATTTTTGATGCTTCTTTACATCGTTTTAGTGATTCTATCGATAACATAGATGAACTGGAAATTTCCAATAGAGTTCACTATGCCGATTCTCTCAATTCACTTAGTAATATTTTTGTTAAAGTGCAAACTCATTTATTAAAAGCTTATCAGCGTAATGCTCGCTATTATAACAAAGGTCGCAAAGTCATTTCTTTTGATGTGGGTGATGTCGTGTGGAGAAGAAGTTTCGTTCAATCTCATGCACCTACTTATTTTTCGGCAAAACTTGCTCCTAAGTTTATTAAATGTAAAATTATTGAAAAGATTTCTGATAATGTTTATATTCTGAAAGACCTTAATAAGGGAACGACTGGTCGTTATCATGTTAAGGATATAATTAAATTTTAATTTGGTTTTCCATTGTTAATCTTGATTTTGATAATTTTGGTTGACGGTCGCTTTTGATAGTGTGATGCCTGTTGGGATGGATGATAGGTTATCAGCGATTTGAATGGAGATGTATGTTAGGTAACTTCTTATAAATTTATTAAAATCTTGATTTAACATTCTAAATTACAACTTAGGACATTTTTTTATAAACTTCTTCAACCCACACACATACATTTTCCATATCGAAAGATCTTATTATTATATTTTTTTTTTAAACAGTCTTCTATGCAATTTTCCTGTGTAAAATTTTGCATGCAATTCCTGAATTGGTGCCTACTACCTTTGTACGTTTTGTTAACACTTGTAGAGGTTTACCTATTTTTTTTATCTTTTTTGGATTTAACTTGTTAGTCAGTGGCGAAGGTGCTTAACTGAACTCCTGTGGTTCTTTTGATATTATGGGTCGGTTGTGCTAGTATTTAGTCTGCACCTGTAAGTGTTGTTTGTATACACGCTGTTTATATTTCCTGTTTTTTTTGGGAAACTGTTCGTTTTACCTTGATCGTTGTTTTTTTGGCATAAAAGAAATTGCTTTCTTTTAATTTTTTCGGGGAGGGATGTAATGTAACGAGTTTTTTTAAACCGTTACATGTATTGATAATTCTAGTCGATTTCGGAACGATTTCTAAATTGTATTTTTATCTGTGATACATTTCGTATGACATTTTGGACGTCAAAATTTGACAAGTCACTTTTGCGATCTTTGTTGGTGAAGGTGACAGGTCTCCTGATTTTCCCTGAATGTAATCGTAACTAATCTGGTTTATAGTGGCGCTTTAATGCCCTAATCCTAAACCAAAGGACCCGTGGAATGGTCCCGGTGGATATTAGTATCGGATTTTTGGTAAGTTGGACTCTTTTCGAGAGAAAATTTCCTTCGACGATGGCGGTTCGTTTGTGACCATCTTACGGTTTTTCGCAGGTTTCCTCGTCGCCTCCCTACGTCTTTTGATACCAGATATCTTCACGGTACACCGAGGGAGACGCGAGATTAAATACCTGGAATAAGCGGTAAGTTTTTCGTTGGTCGATGCGTCCCCGCGTGTCCGAGTTCGGAGTGAAATCACATCTCAGAGTTCCTTTTTGTCCACAGCCTACAATTGTGGGTGCTTATACCACCTTTACTTCAATTCAACCGGGAAATTTCTACTGGCCTTCCACGGGGGCTGATTACCTGAGAGGTACCACCTTCCGGCTCTCGGGGTCACCTTCAAGTTTCATTTTTTTTATATTTCTTTTTCCTTTATAACAAAACAGCCTTCAGCTGCGAATTTAAAGTTACAAAGATGCAATGATGATATAGCAACAAAAATTTATATTAATATAATTGTATTCATTAGGCTAAAGGTAAACAATAAACTGGGAACGTTCAAGGTAGTGAGACTTTTAATCACCATTGACATCCACAGGCCCCCATCCTAAGATTAATGGTTCAATCTCTCCAACTTTATCTTGCTATCTATTAATAGTGTGTCGCTCCACGGCGCCCGAAATTTAATTTCTTACATTATCATACTTTTTTAGGAGATCACACACTCAGAAACACACACACACCTATTATTTAAATTTTTAATATTACATTTGGCTTCCCAACTAGGTACCTATTAAAAAAATATTATTACAGTTAAATGTAGCTTTACTGTTTTCGGAATCATATAATGTATTCCATGAATTATATGTCAAATGTTGACTACATACACGAGATAACTTCGGCAAATAATAATTATGATTGTGCAGAACCGTTGCTCGTAACTTATCAGAAATATTGTGAAATGTTGTGCTGCTGCAATTTGTAAAGACACAAGTGTGTGTAGAATTGGCTGCTCGTCTATAGTTGGCTAATTCCACTGTTTGTGTCGGCTCAGGTTGGGTTGCTACCGTTGGCTGGGTCAGATTTTCTTCTCGTTCTACATCTTCAGTTGTATCTAGTTGATGTCTGCTTTCATCTTGACGATTCATACGTACAACCTCTCTTTTTGTGCGTAACCGTGCAGGCATGACAAACGCGATTAGAAGATGATATCTGAAACCAAAGAATAATTAATAGTGTTTAAAACTGCTGCCTTATAAAGCGTGCATTGTCATCAATCTTTAATCATTTAAATTGCAAAAATAAACAAACCTCTCGCGGTGCTACTTTGCTCTGTATAATATTAATTATAGATTGCTGCATCTCAGTAGGGTTTTCTTTTAATATTTTGTCACTCTGTCTTCGCAGAGTTGAACAGCCACATAAAAGGCACACATTTGTATACCCCATTGTACTTGGTGCAGCTTCTTCACTGCCAGATACTTCTCTTTGTGAGTTAACTGCAGCCATTGCAAGATCTCTGCATGCCTCGCAGACATAGTCATCTTCCAAAATCTAGAAACAAAAAGTACAATACCCTTAAAATATAATGATTTATTCATTGAAACTTGTCAACTGTAATTCATGATATCTATGGTAGAAGCGCAATATGTTATTCGTATAAAAACAATATTCCTCTAACCTATTTAGTACAAAGCTTTAGATGGCTAAATATTAAATTATTTTAAAATCATGATTTTTAACAACATAGCTTGCAACTAACAAAAATCAAACACAATGTTTTCAACTAGGTTAAATTATTTTGTTCTATGTTTATTAATAGTTATAAGCAATGAAGATAATCACTGTCTTGTATCATGACTAGTCGCCAGAAATACTTACAATTTGTGGGTATACCCAGCTGCAGATTAAAGCAGTGGCTCTCGTGTCAAGTGCCAACGCTGGGTATCGGCGCAATGTATTGACACATATGTCAATACATTGACAACACAAATGATGCGTGTAGGCCTTACACGGCTTCCCATCGTTTTAAAAAAAGGATGCACACACAACAAAATCCAAGGTCTCAGGCAGAATCGTAATCCAGAGTGTCAGAAAAAATGTCGTCGTAAAAGCAAATAATCAGAATCCTTAGGCAAGCACTAGTCACAAATCAAATCTCAAGGTCCATAAGCAGAAGCAGTTGATAAAGTAGAAAATCAAGGATAATCGATGGAATGGAACACTAAATACCGTAAAACGGGGTGAATAGGGATGCAGGGGTGAATCGAAACGAAACTTTAAAGGGGATTTTAAAATTGAAATAATTATGTTTGTTGCCAAAAATGTCGCTTATGTATTGACTGTATTATAATTAACGATTAAGTGCCCTCTACAAACTCTATTATTTCAATGTTAAAATCCTTTTTAAAGTTTCGTTTCTATTCACCCCTGCATCCCTATTCACCCCGTTTTACCGAGATAAACTCGCAAGCAACGAACGACAAGTTGTGTTATGTTGTCATAGCAACATTAAACGTCCAGTCAAGCCAGAAAAAGAAAAATAGCCATGAGTATTTTATGTCATCAATAAAATAGTCAATAGAATTTTCATTAATGACGATTTTTTTGCCCGGCCTCGATAGGCCATAATCTTGATTTCATAAAACTTAGTAAATTATTTCGTCAGTATCTATCACGGTGACATAAGTAGACGCTTTCTAATTCCATTAACAATTTCGTCGCCTTTGTTCTTTGTGTTTGTTCCTAGTATTTATGTTATGGATATCACTGTATTTTTTAAACAGTATATTTTTATGTAAATACAAAATATTTTCATAAATATACTGAGAGGGCACAGTCATTATATTAATCTCTTTAAATTTGTCTCTAAGGGAGTGTCTGAGACTTGCCCTTTTTTGTAAAACAAAAATTGTTTGAATATCGGCGGCATTTCCCCACAAAAGAATGCCGTACGACATCACACTATGGAAATAACTAAAGTATACTAAACGCGCTGTCTCTAAATCAGTTAAATTACGAATTTTTCTAACGGCGTATGCTGCAGAGCTTAGTTTTTTTGACAATTTATCTATATGGGGGCCCAATTGAAGCTTGGCATTCAAAGTTATGCCAAGAACACTGTGGTGTTTTCGGGTTTCAACTCTTCATCCTTTATAAGAACACTAGTATCTACTTGTCTAACATGAGGTATCGTAAACTTAATGCATTTAGTTTTTTTCTCGTTAAGAAGTAGGTTATTAACATTAAACCACTTAATTACCTTAGCGAGGGCGCTATTTACATTGTCAGTAACCAGCTGCTGACGTTTCAGTTTAAATAAAAGTGAAGTGTCATCTGCAGACAATACTGTATCATGATTATCCTTTATGAGGTAAGGCAAGTCAATAATATAAATAAGGAACAAAAATGGGCCAAGAATTGAGCCCTGGGGGATCCCCATTCTTACTACAGAACCAGGTGATATTTTTCCATTAACATCAACTCTCTGAATCCTATCAATTAAGTAAGAAGTAAGAAGATCCAGAGAGGCATTCCGGATTCCGTAGTGGTGCACTTTCCTGATTAATGTTTCATGAAGAACACAATCAAATGCCTTGGACAAATGGCAAAAGATGCCCAAAGCATCGCACTTGTTCTCCCATGCATTATAATCGTGTCCTAAAAGTTCAACTCAACGCATCAGTAGTCGAACGACCCCTTGTAAAACCGAACTGTTTGTTATGCAGTAATTTGTGTTAATTAAAAAATCTTTGCATTTGCATCTAAAACAAGTTTTTCAAAAATTTTACTAAAGGTAGGTAGAACTGAAATAGGTCTATAATTAGTAGGGTCTGATGTACTACCCGATTTAAACATTGGTATTATTTTACTGTTTTTCATAAGATCAGGAAACTCACCACGGTCAATACAATTAAAAAAATAACAGCTAAAGAAGGTGCTAATATCTATAATTGACTTAACTACGTCCACAGAATTACCCCATATATCTGCGGTCTTTTCAACATTTAGTGTGTGAAAGGTTTTAATTTTATCTTTACAGGTGACATATTGGAAATTAAATTCAGAATCACAAACTGGAACGTTTTCTTTAAGTAAAGACTCTGCAGTAGTGGGCGATGAGTTTAGAGATTTAGTAGTCGATACGGGAATCTCTGCAAAGAAGTTTACAAAGGCCGCGGTGACTTGAGAATCTGATTTAATTATGTTGACCACCTCGTTGGTCTAGTGGTCGCAATCGCTACTGCTGATCATGAGGTCCTGGGTTCGATTCCCAGGTCGGGCAAAGTGTTATTGGGTTTTTCTATTTGGAATTTCTCAGTAGCAGCCCGAAGTCTGGATTTGTGCCCGGTAGATGGCAATAGGCTCGCCCCCTATAACATGGGACTTAAACGTAACTGGCGAAATGTGGGTGTACTATAGGTACACCTCTGCCCAACCCTTCGGGGAAACAAGGCGTGATAAATGATAAATGATTTTATTTCTGTAAATAGATTTGTACAAACACTTTTACACGTCAATCATATTTTAAAAACTAGGTGAGATCGGCATTTCCTATCTGACTACTCTGAGAAGAAACGCCGAAACAAACTCAGAGGTCACAGTCTCTTTTAAAGTCCAGACATAATCTTGGTCAGGTCATGTGAAGACCATGTGGATTGATATCTGAAATGGTCTCAACTAGCTTCATATTTCTGACTGACCCGACCCCTTGACAATTCAAAAGTGCCTGTAATGGGTTTTATATGAAATAAATGCTTTGAGTTTGAGTTTGAGTCTTTCGAGGAAAGAACCACACAGAATGAGTGGACCTGTCCAGTCAGACCTGTCCTGATTCGACGAACATTACCAAAGAAAGGACATTTGGGTAGGCCGCATAAATTACTCAAACTGCCAGACCATGATTAAAACGAATAATTAAAAAAAAATACAAAAACAACAAATCCACAATGTCTTCACATTCACAATAATTAAAATAGTGTAATCCTTTACAAAGTAAATGTCATTGCATATATAAAGTGCATCAATGTCAAAGTGTAAATAAAATATGAAAATAATCTTGATCATATCATATGAGGACTATGTAGACTGGTGTCTGAAATCTTTTGAGGAAAGAACCACACGGATTTGAGTGGACCTGTCCAGTCAGTGCACGCATTTGTCAATCATCGTGCAGCTCAACTCAGAACTAAGGAGCTCAACGATCCGACGAACAATACAAAAGAAAGGACATTTGGGGAGGCCGCGTAAAGTACTCAAACAGCCAGACCATCATCATTAAAAGAAGAAAAAAAAATGCAATGACCCACATAGTCCTAACATTCACAAAAATTAAAACAATATTATACTTTATACAGTAAATATATATATATGTCATTGTTTATAAAAAGGTACGTATATAGAAAAAAAAACATCAAAAGAAAAAAAAGTAAAAATAGCAAATTACACATCAATTATGACTGTGTAAACTTATTGGAGCAGCTCAATCCCAAGCCTTCTTGTCGTCAATATAGTCCTTGACAGTATAATAGGCTTTCTGGCATAATTTCCGCTTTATAAAAGTTTTACATTTATTAAGGCTTAGTTCTTGAATGTGGCTAGGAAGTTTATTATAAAAACGTATACATTGACATTTAAACGAGCCACCTATTTTCTTGAGCCTGGTAGTGGGAACAACAAATTTGTGTTTATTCCTAGTATTTTTGTTATGGATATCACTGTATTTTTTAAACAGATTAATATTTTTATGTGCATATAAAAGATTTTCATAAATGTACTGAGAAGGCACAGTCATTATATTAATCTCTTTAAATTTGTCTCTGAGGGAGTGTCTGGGACTTAATTTATAAATTGAACGAATTGCCCTATTTGTAAAACAAAAACTGTTTGAATGTCGGCGGCATTTCCCCACAAAAGAATGCCGTACGACATCACACTATGGAAATAACTAAAGTAAACTAATCGCGCTGTCTCTAACTCAGTTAAATTACGAATTTTTCTAACGGCGTATGCTGCAGAGCTTAGTTTTTTGACAATTTATCTATATGGGGGCTTCATTGAAGCTTGGCATCCAAAGTTATGCCTAAGAATACTGTGGAGTTTTCGGGTTTCAACTCTTCACCCTTTAAAAGAACACTAGTTTCTACTTGTCTAACATGAGGTATCGTAAACTTAATACATTTAGTTTTTTTCTCGTTAAGAAGTAGGTTATTAACATTAAACCAGTTAACTACCTTAGCGAGGGCGCTATTTACATTGTCAGTAACCAGCTGCTGACGTTTCAGTTTAAATAAAAGTGAAGTGTCGTCTGCAAACAACACTATATCATGATTATCCTTTATGAGGTATGGCAAGTCATTAATATAAATAAGAAACAAAAATGGGCCAAGAATTGAGCCCTGGGGGACCCCCATTCTAACTACAGATCCAGGTGATCTTTTTCCGTTAACATCTACTCTTTGAATCCTATCACTTAAGTAAGAAGTAAGAAGATCCAGAGAGGCGTTCCGTATTCCGTAGTGGTGCAGTTTCCTGATTAATGTTTCATGAAGAACACAATCAAATGCCTTGGACAGATCGCAAAAGATGCCCAAAGCATCGCACTTGTCCTCCCATGCATTATAATCGTGTCCTAAAAGTTCAACTCAACGCATCAGTAGTCGAACGACCCCTTGTAAAACCGAACTGTTTGTTATGCAGTAATTTGTGTTAATTAAAAAATCTTTGCATTTGCATCTAAAACAAGTTTTTCAAAAATTTTACTAAAGGTAGGTAGAACTGAAATAGGTCTATAATTAGTAGGGTCTGATGTACTACCCGATTTAAACATTGGTATTATTTTACTGTTTTTCATAAGATCAGGAAACTCACCACGGTCAATACAATTAAAAAAATAACAGCTAAAGAAGGTGCTAATATCTATAATTGACTTAACTACGTCCACAGAATTACCCCATATATCTGCGGTCTTTTCAACATTTAGTGTGTGAAAGGTTTTAATTTTATCTTTACAGGTGACATATTGGAAATTAAATTCAGAATCACAAACTGGAACGTTTTCTTTAAGTAAAGACTCTGCAGTAGTGGGCGATGAGTTTAGAGATTTAGTAGTCGATACGGGAATCTCTGCAAAGAAGTTTACAAAGGCCGCGGTGACTTGAGAATCTGATTTAATTATGTTGACCACCTCGTTGGTCTAGTGGTCGCAATCGCTACTGCTGATCATGAGGTCCTGGGTTCGATTCCCAGGTCGGGCAAAGTGTTATTGGGTTTTTCTATTTGGAATTTCTCAGTAGCAGCCCGAAGTCTGGATTTGTGCCCGGTAGATGGCAATAGGCTCGCCCCCTATAACATGGGACTTAAACGTAACTGGCGAAATGTGGGTGTACTATAGGTACACCTCTGCCCAACCCTTCGGGGAAACAAGGCGTGATAAATGATAAATGATTTTATTTCTGTAAATAGATTTGTACAAACACTTTTACACGTCAATCATATTTTAAAAACTAGGTGAGATCGGCATTTCCTATCTGACTACTCTGAGAAGAAACGCCGAAACAAACTCAGAGGTCACAGTCTCTTTTAAAGTCCAGACATAATCTTGGTCAGGTCATGTGAAGACCATGTGGATTGATATCTGAAATGGTCTCAACTAGCTTCATATTTCTGACTGACCCGACCCCTTGACAATTCAAAAGTGCCTGTAATGGGTTTTATATGAAATAAATGCTTTGAGTTTGAGTTTGAGTCTTTCGAGGAAAGAACCACACAGAATGAGTGGACCTGTCCAGTCAGACCTGTCCTGATTCGACGAACATTACCAAAGAAAGGACATTTGGGTAGGCCGCATAAATTACTCAAACTGCCAGACCATAATTAAAACGAATAATTAAAAAAAAATACAAAAACAACAAATCCACAATGTCTTCACATTCACAATAATTAAAATAGTGTAATCCTTTACAAAGTAAATGTCATTGCATATATAAAGTGCATCAATGTCAAAGTGTAAATAAAATATGAAAATAATCTTGATCATATCATATGAGGACTATGTAGACTGGTGTCTGAAATCTTTTGAGGAAAGAACCACACGGATTTGAGTGGACCTGTCCAGTCAGTGCACGCATTTGTCAATCATCGTGCAGCTCAACTCAGAACTAAGGAGCTCAACGATCCGACGAACAATACAAAAGAAAGGACATTTGGGGAGGCCGCGTAAAGTACTCAAACAGCCAGACCATCATCATTAAAAGAAGAAAAAAAAAATGCAATGACCCACATAGTCCTAACATTCACAAAAATTAAAACAATATTATACTTTATACAGTAAATATATATATATGTCATTGTTTATAAAAAGGTACGTATATAGAAAAAAAAACATCAAAAGAAAAAAAAGTAAAAATAGCAAATTACACATCAATTATGACTGTGTAAACTTATTGGAGCAGCTCAATCCCAAGCCTTCTTGTCGTCAATATAGTCCTTGACAGTATAATAGGCTTTCTGGCATAATTTCCGCTTTATAAAAGTTTTACATTTATTAAGGCTTAGTTCTTGAATGTGGCTAGGAAGTTTATTATAAAAACGTATACATTGACATTTAAACGAGCCACCTATTTTCTTGAGCCTGGTAGTGGGAACAACAAATTTGTGTTTATTCCTAGTATTTTTGTTATGGATATCACTGTATTTTTTAAACAGATTAATATTTTTATGTGCATATAAAAGATTTTCATAAATGTACTGAGAAGGCACAGTCATTATATTAATCTCTTTAAATTTGTCTCTGAGGGAGTGTCTGGGACTTAATTTATAAATTGAACGAATTGCCCTATTTGTAAAACAAAAACTGTTTGAATGTCGGCGGCATTTCCCCACAAAAGAATGCCGTACGACATCACACTATGGAAATAACTAAAGTAAACTAATCGCGCTGTCTCTAACTCAGTTAAATTACGAATTTTTCTAACGGCGTATGCTGCAGAGCTTAGTTTTTTGACAATTTATCTATATGGGGGCTTCATTGAAGCTTGGCATCCAAAGTTATGCCTAAGAATACTGTGGAGTTTTCGGGTTTCAACTCTTCACCCTTTAAAAGAACACTAGTTTCTACTTGTCTAACATGAGGTATCGTAAACTTAATACATTTAGTTTTTTTCTCGTTAAGAAGTAGGTTATTAACATTAAACCAGTTAACTACCTTAGCGAGGGCGCTATTTACATTGTCAGTAACCAGCTGCTGACGTTTCAGTTTAAATAAAAGTGAAGTGTCGTCTGCAAACAACACTATATCATGATTATCCTTTATGAGGTATGGCAAGTCATTAATATAAATAAGAAACAAAAATGGGCCAAGAATTGAGCCCTGGGGGACCCCCATTCTAACTACAGATCCAGGTGATCTTTTTCCGTTAACATCTACTCTTTGAATCCTATCACTTAAGTAAGAAGTAAGAAGATCCAGAGAGGCGTTCCGTATTCCGTAGTGGTGCAGTTTCCTGATTAATGTTTCATGAAGAACACAATCAAATGCCTTGGACAGATCGCAAAAGATGCCCAAAGCATCGCACTTGTCCTCCCATGCATTATAAACATGTCCTAAAAGTTAAACTCCGGTATCAGTAGTCGAACGACCCTTTGTAAAACCAATATGTTTGTTATGCAGTAATTTGTGTTCATTAAAAAATCTTTGCATTTGATCTAAAATAAGTTTTTCAAAAAATTTACTAAAGGTAGGTAGCACTGAAATAGGTCTATAATTAGTAGGGTCAGATGTACTACCCGATTTAAAAAATGGTATTATTTTACTGCTTTTCATAAGATCAGGAAACTCACCACGGTCAATACAATTATTAAAAATAACAGCTAAAGTAGGTGCTACAATATCTATAATTGACTTAGCAACGTCCACAGAATTACCCCATAGATCTGCGGTCTTTTTAACATTTAATGTGTGAAAGGTTTTAATTATATCTCTCTCTCTCTCTCTGATGTTATGTTTTATGTTTTTTATGTTGCCATCAATATCAAGACTGTCACTTCTGAGGTTGCATGACCTTCCCGTTTCGCTATTAATAATATTCCAAGTCGTTTTAATTACATTACTACTATTTTTAATTTTTGAACTCAAGTAACGTGACTTGGCCATACAATTTTTTTTTAAAATAATTTAAAAAAAAAAAAACAAAAGTCATTTATTCAAATTAGGCTGAGAATCAGCACTTTTCGAACGTCAAAATTACATAAGACAGTCCCCCAAAACGCCCGCCCGTCACCACTTCCTAGTGCTTTAGCTGGGGGAATAAGTGGCGCAACAAACTCCCCAGCAGCACAGCTGTCTGTTCTGTTAGAAGAACTGGATTCTAAACAATTGTAAGCAAATTACCAAAACATTAACTAAATTGCCATACGTCAGCTAGCCACGCCAATACAAAAAAAATATACAAAAAATGAATGTAAATAAAACTTAAAACATAAATAAAAGCCTCTAGGCCTAAAGGGCATGGTAGCTTACATGTGCAATACTGGATTTATTATACAAACAAATAAAATAAATAAATGATAAACTAGGACCATCAAAGTAAAATAAATTAACATAACAATCACTGTAACAATAATAAAACCATAGACAGGAAGACGACCAGTCACCACAAGCAGCACCCGTTCACGAGCATAACGCAAAGGTCAGCCATTACCCCCCTCGCCATATTTGAGGGAAGGAGGAAACCCGACCCCCGACGCTACCGCAAGCAGTGACATCTAAGGGAGCATGACGAACTTGCTGCCGGTTGCTCAGGCAAGAATAATATTATCAATTGTCGAGGTCGCTAGCTAACCACATATTGCAATACAGCTCATTAAAAAAAAACATTGTAATGAGTAGATCATGTCAATAATAAATGAAGATAACAAAATAAATGACTTATACCGTCAAATAAAATGATAAAAAAAAAAAAAACTCATATACCCTGTCAGTAGGTAAGCTGATTCTGGAGAAAGAACACGAACATTGTCTTGAGTTAATCACAGCGACCAACAGTTCTTATCGTTTAAGTAGTCGTTAATGGAATAATATGCTTTTGAACAAAGGTTGGATTTTACTTGAGCCTTAAACGCATTAAAAGGCAAATCTAGCAAAGAAGAGGGCAACTTGTTATAAAAGGTTATACCAAGCCCAACAAATGAGTTATGGACCTTATGAAGCCGGTGAAAGGGAGCACGTAGTTTGTTCTTATTTCTAGTGTTAACATTGTGAAAATCACTGTTTTTAGTGTATAAGTGTATATTTTGCCTAATATATAAGATGTTGGCGAAGATGAATTGAGATGCCACCGTGAGAATACCAATATCTTTATAAAAATCTCTAAGAGAAACTCTGGCTCCTAGCTGATAAATTGCTCGGACAGCTCGTTTTTGAAGGACGAATATATTTTGAATATCAGCGGCTTTGCCCCACAGCAGAATACCGTAGGACATAACGCTGTGGAAATAACTAAAATAGACTAACCGAGCTGTTTCAACGTCAGTGTATTGTCTTACTTTCCTGACGGCGTAGGCGGCTGAACTGAGCCTCCCTGCTAGGCTTGATATGTGTGGGCCCCACTGAAGTTTGGCATCTACTGTTATGCCCAGAAAAACCGCCGAGTCTACAGTTTCAAGCAGCTCTTTATCTAAGAAGATGTTGGGTCCTAGTTTTCAAACATTCGGTAAGACGAATTTCACACATTTCGTTTTCTTGGCATTGAGAACTAGGTTATTTGACGTAAACCAATCCGTAACCATTGAGAGTGCACTGTTTACGTCGTCAAAATCTTGTCTATTCCTGTCTACTTTGAAAATAAGAGAGGTATCATCTACAAACAGTACAACGCCACAGATATCATTTAAATAGAATGGTAAGTCATTGACATATACTAAGAACAAGAATGGACCCAGTATTGAGCCTTGAGGTACACCTATCTGAACTGTAATAATCAATAACGCAAATCACTTTTGTTGCTGATATACCATCAGAGGTTAAAAAGAATCACTTACAACCTTACGCAGTAACAGCCTTATCCAGAACTAATCACTAAGCCCTTTACATCTCAACACGGTAGTTTTAGATATATGTCGAAATAAGAGACGTGACAAATTCCTGTGGTTTTATGAATATTTGTTGTGATATATTTATTAATTTTTGGCCATCTTTATACTATATTTCGTTTTTAAAAGATTCTGGCTAGCTTATAAATAAACAGAAGTACACGTTCTTTCGTCCGAAACCGGAGTTAAATTGCTAATCTATTTATCTAAGTAGCGTAGGCCAAAAGCTGTATCCATTTAAAAGTCGACTTACTGATAAATCACTAATTTATTTATTTGTGAAATACAAACACAATATTGCAGACCTAAATACAAGCACAGTTGAATTTCAATAAAAACAGACAATTTGATCATAAGGAAGGAACGTAATTCAGAAGAAGACTGTGAGAGAAACCTCTCAGGTTTGCCTTAAATATCACTTATAATCTCTGAAACTTCAGCCAGACTACGGCAGAGCAGTAAAACTATTAAAAGTTAGGTGATCACTCTTGTACCTATAAACTTCTACTGTCTTTTGAATGATGGCTCCTCGATAAAACGGTCCACTTAAAGGACTAAGTGCGGAAACCAAATCCTCTAACAACGAACATAGCTCCTCGATATCTCATGGAAATGCTCCAAGAAAGCCGCTCATCGTGAAATTTGCCGTGGACGATGCGCTTTACGACACTAGGAAACATTGCAAGCATAGACGAACCTTGTGCCACTTGTTTGTAACCATCAATAGGTGTTCATTTCAAGCACAGGACAATATTATACCAACAAAACACAATGCAAGGCACAATACTGTGTATTCCCCCAATTCGCCTCAGTTACTCAATGCAGACATCATTTGAGACGTCGCTTCGCAATGGCGGTATCATCATTGTCCAACGATAATAAGGTTGGTCGTGTATCTTGAATCTATTGTTATTTTATTGCGAATGGTCGCGATGTGTTATTAAATGGATGGAATGTAAAAGGGGTTTATTTTGTGTTGCGGCCTCGCAGTATTGGTGTTCGGTAACTACACGGTTAAATTTAGGTCGTTCTGGAACCGAAAGCCATGAACTCGATCATGGAATTCGAAACGATTGAGACCATTATTTAAAAAAAAAACACGAAAATTCCATTTTGTATTTTTTTTGTGAAATAATGAGAACTCTTATTAACGCTTTCTTGCTGTCAATGCGTAAGTGTGTAAAACGTATCGATGAATAGCTGCACAAATTTGACAATCATTCACAATAAAAAAAACATTAAATTTTATTTTTCATGTTTTTCTTGTTATTTTTTTGAAAATAATGGTCTTAATCGTTTCGAGTTCGATGATCGAGTTCATGGCTCTCGGTTCCAGAACGACCTAAATTTAACCGTGTATTTAACCGCGCAGGATAGCCTCTACCAGAACTGTTAATCTTATTAGTAGTTCAGCATCTTCAATATTATCAAGACTGTGCCGGAATATAGCACCAGGCGTACCATGACCACTTCTATCTCTTCCCTACGATGAGAAGACAAATCACTTTCTTAAAAACTCATTTTTTCTTGCATTTTGTCATCGCGCCGTAGAAATCTTCCTACAATCTGTCTTTCGTCTTCCGATTCTATAGTAGCCATGCTGCGTATGCTGTTCTTCGTGGACGAGGTACGACTTCGACAGTGGCTCCCCTGACCTCATCTCTGTCATCAGAAGACACGCAACCATCGATGCGACGTTCTGCTAGAGTAACTGTCACCAGCCAGTATCACTTTCATCCGACATTTTCGGTAATTCCTTAAAACTTCCTGACAAAACTAGACGATGGCGGCGCCAGTTTCTGCGCCGTCATATTTAATCGAGCTAAAGCTACGGTTCTACGGCTTCCTAGAATAGCGGTGACCGACGTAATTTCCAAATACATTGCGATTTTTGACACTTTAATGTTAAAAATACTAATGAAAGTGACAGATTTTCATGACGTCCGCTATGAATGTGACGGAAACGGTATTCTAGGAAACCTTAACTAAGTATTGCGCTGACAGAAAATACGATGCGTCACATGATAGAGAATGATCGCGTCCTAAGTATCTGTAAATCAAGTCCCGCTTTCAGGGCTTCGACATAATTTCAGCAGTGATCAAATTCTGGTCAATCATTTATTGATTTTGTAACCTGAAACCTGAACTGTACATCAGTAACGTGCAGTCGAGAAGTTTAAGCGTTTGTCATTAGATTGAAACGGGTATGAACCTGGAAACCAAACTTAGGACAATATCAAGCTAGGCAAACGCACCAACCAACACAGAGCAAAGGAGACACCAATTTAGTGTATATGTTCACCATGATTTATGAAATTTGATTGAATTTGAGGGGTATTATCATAAATACCCCTCAAATTAGCTCACCGATTAAAGCAAAGCTATACTCGTATGCACTTTCTGAGAAGAAAATCAAGATAAGCTCGCAAAGTCAATCTTCCTTACAAGGCGTTGTGGTTTCCGGCGGTAGCTTTGGCACAACCGTGATCTCATTTCCTTTGTCTGAGGGTAATTTGCCCCCAGAAAAGGTAAGATAATTGTGTACGGTTAGCAGACCTCTATAGTTGCGAGTAATACGAGTATGGCAATTTCGTGAATTCTGCTTTTAAATAGTTCGTCAACCTATGCATTTTATGGGATTGCGGAAAGCGGAAAAGGTTATTTTTTGTGAATATAAGATGAATGTAACGATTATCAATTCTTTTATCTGAAAGTACAGTCACATAAATAAATTGTTATGTAAATTGATACCCTACGTCAAGTTGCAGTATCATAACCATTTCATACAAGTGGAAAATAATGACAGTTGCGGTTTGAATATATGGTTAATTGAAACTGTAGTCCATTTGTTTAACTATCAATTTCGGAAGGGAGGAGAAAGGCGGCTGTTCTACTGTTACTCTGCCAACTTGAAACACTAAATATTTTTCTCTCAAATGTCAGAAAGAAGACAGAGTGGTCTAAAAGCCAGGAGACAACATTTTGCACGGCCAAGCTTTTCACATCAACGAAGTGAGTTCAAGATATTACCAGACAAACGCATACCAACGAAGATGTTACTGCAGACAAATGACAAATCCGCCTTCCAGCTGCTAAATCAATTGTGTTTTATTCAATTTTCTCTTTTATCTCCAATTTTTTGCTTGAGACAGCTCCAAAACAAGTATTATTGTATCACACTAGGGCTGCCTCAATTTACGTATGCTCACAATGTTTGAGATGTTTTTATATTGGGTCAAACTAACCAACTCACTTACTCAGCGTGGCCTATAGCCTACATCCGATATTGAGGAAGCCCTATGTCTGGCTGTTGAAGTGATAAGCATGAATTGCACATAAATAAAGCCTTGACGCGTCGCCCAGCAAATGCAGTAAATGGTATAGTATATTTGTTCTTGGTGCATCGTCTTCACATATAAAAATATAATTAATATAGACAAAATATTGTTAAATATTTTAAAAGAGTAACGGTGGAGTTTCTTGCCCCGTCTTCTCCATGCGAAACTACCTTTTGGAAGGGGCGCCTAGAATCAATTATATTTAAATGAAAATGTTGACGTTGACGTTCAAAAGTGCCTTTTAGTGCCCATTTGTAATAAATGCTTTGACTTTGACTTTGAATTCAGCGGCATATACGTTTAGCACCTCTGAACCAAATTGTTTGTAGTTGTAATTATTGAAACTGCAGGCAACAATGAAATATGGGCAATTAATTGAATGCCTATATTAATGAGCATGCAAAAACAAGCAAGGACACATTCCATTGTTTCAAATACCTTTTCAAATAATAATAAAAAACAGAAAGTCAATACCTTTATACCTACTAGGTATTTATGTTATTATGGACTGTTGAAGCCACCATATTTTCCAGTAATTTTAGTCTGTCATATAGAAAGAAAGAAAGAAAAAACGTTTATTTAGCACAGACTAAAAGGCACACAAAGTAGGTAAAAATTATAAGAAAAACAATCAAAATAAAGATAAACATAAAAAAAGTGTACAGTGCGAAGTATGAAACTAGCAGGGTAGTGTGCCTCACGGCTGCGCCAAAAAGGCCCAGTTCAGCAAAAAAAATGCCAGACGACTAGTGCCTGACGCTGGTTTTCAACTGGACATATTAAAACAAGTTAAAAATAACCTTGAATTATGTAAATATTACTACGGATATTTCATTGAATTGAGCTTAAATATATGCTTAACACTTTAAGCAGTTCCCAGTGACATTTATGGTAACGCAGTATATTTTCGTATAGTTTCCATAATATGACTCTCGGTTACTGAAAATCAGAAGGCCAATTCTCGTACCTCAGCGACAATCATCGTCCAAACCTTGTCAAAAATGTACGTAAATTGATTGTTTTTTTTGACAGATTAAGGCTGAGATTAGAATGCGAACTTTCTTAAAAATACAGGAATGCTCCTCTGTTAAATATGCTAGATGCTTGTTTGATTACTGTCAAACCACATGTACGCTGTTGGCATTGGTTATCGGAAATAACAACAACAAATTAAGTCGCATCAAATGAGATTTCAGTGCAGTGCAGATTGCAGTGGGTGCCCAGTGGTAACGGCCCCGACTAACGAGTTGTAGGTCGTGAGTTCGAACCCAGGCACGCGCTTTACTTTGTGTAAATAATTTCACCACCACTGCTCTCAAAACGGTGAAGGAAAACATCGTGAGGAAACCCGCATGAACTAGAACCAAAAATTTGAAGACATGTAGCTTAATAACATAGCGTACATCTACCAATCCGCACTGAGCCCGCGTGGTGGATTACGGCTCACTCCCTCTCACAGAGAGGGGGCCTGTGTCCCAGCTGTGGGAACAATATAGGCTGATTATGATGATAATGACATGAGATTTACAACTTATCAAACTGAAATAGGCTCATACAAACCGGGAAGAAAGTATTCAATTTTTAAATTCTTCTTCTCAAACGTGTGTAACTTGAATGTGTCTTTTAAGCCACCAGCCAACAAATTTTCACAAACACTGGCGCGCTGTTGGATTTTTAACGCACGGCGCAACACCGAAAATAAAAAAAAAACAACAGCGTGCATAAAGAGCTTTTGAAAACGGGCATCAGTCGTTCGGTTTTGATGGCAAAAATGTTTCAGTGAAAGAGAAATAAGATAGGCTTTTTGAAAAGCCATTAACGAAAGACATGATATTCTTTCTTCAAACTGGCAGTTAACAAAGGCTGTTAACACAACCACCAAACATGCGACAAAGCGAAATGAGCTCGCAGACTTATTATGCTCATGAGTGATAATTACAACCCACATACAACATACTTAAGATTTGAGATAAAAGTACATTGTTGCAAAAAATGCCGGCGACCGCATAATTTGGCAGATAATATACTAGGCTAGACACGAATTGACATAATCTAGACATAAATTCTTATGTCCAGGACCTGAAGTTGAAGGCTAAGTTGTTATATACTTAATGTAAAACTATTCAGTGCCTATTCTTTATTTCGTAACCAGCGAAGCGCCTCTGCTTCGCTCAATGACGTGAAAAATAATCGAGATTTCTTTTTAAACCTTCCGGAATAACTTCTATAAAAATATGGTGAAAACCGCTTTAACCCGTTGCGTAGTTAGAAGAACAACGCGCTCACACAAACGGACACGAAAAGCGACTTCAAAAGGCTGACAAGAGCTAAAGCGCGGTCACTGTCAGTCTGTATAGAAAAGAAAGAGAAGCAAAATGATGAAACAAAGCTGTTAATTTAATGCAAAAAATAAAGCAATTATCCAATTACAAAAAATCTATTGTTTAGATTAAAAAAATAAAACACAAATATGTTGCTTGTAGAATGATCTGCCAAAAAATCTGATTGATTGCATGCATATTAGTATGGTTTTTAATCGCTTAAAATTTTTTTGAGGTATTTCGTGTTTTTTTTCTTTCGTATGAAATTAGTTGTATTATGTTTTCAACACACTATGTAACTTGGATATATCCTAAAGAGTATCATATATTTTTCTGGTTTAGTTTAATGCAGTGGATCATTTACTTTTAGGCATTATAAAACTTGCGTTTAATAATAAAGTCACAATTCGTAGCCAACTGCAAAGGCACTAGTGCATTCCACAGGTAAAGTACCTACAACACAAATGTGTCTTATTCAATCCTTTAAAGTACAAATATTTGTTATACACACGAGTTCAAAATATACACACAGAATTTAAAAAATGCGGATGTAAATATTTAACCATATTGACCCCTTAGCGTACTTGAGTACGCAGCCAACAGCATTTTTATTAAATTAAAACGTGATAGATAATGAAGACTAAAACTGTGCTCTATATTTTAACGGTTACGGTTAGTATTTGATCAACATGATAAAAAGCTTAACCTGTTTTGCCGTTCACTTAGAAGAAACGCCTTAAATCTCAGTAAAACGCCTTAAACCTTAAATATCTTCGAAATTATAACTTTGTCACAAGAACAATGCAATCTTAATTTGGCAATGAATTTAGGCCTGTATCTCGAATTTTGTTCCACAAATTAAAATATGTAACAGCAAACAAAACTTTGTCATTTCAACGCTGCACGCTGGGGATAGTTGAAAAGTTTCCCCAGCCGACGCAGAGGTCGTTGGCAAGGCCGACGCAGGCTATTATAAGTATCATGTTTGAATTATTCCTCGGAATTAGGTCCCAATAACTAATGGAAGTGTTAATCATTTGCGATTGGTTTGTTTTATATCAAATTATAATGAATGACAGTGTGTTAAGCTGACAATGTTATAATTGGTTAGCTGCGTAAAGTTCTAGATTGCATATGTATTTTTTCTAGATTTTTTTTATGATGAAGATTTAGAGAAATTACGGTTTTTAAATGCATTTGGTTTTTGTTTTTACAAGGTTTGTATTAGAACAGGGGCTTATGGAGCATACAAGATGACAGACACATCCGACACATTCCATACACAGTCGTAATAAAAAACCCTCAAGGCAACAAACGTCAAGGCCACAAAAAGCTATCCCAAGATGCAGCAGCCGATCACAAAAAATCCGGATCACTGTTACACAATGCAGATGGCCACTTGAAACAGTTAATGTAGTCAAACCAAAACAGTCCAACTATTAATTATTTCCATATCTTATCATGTAATGAATTCAGAAAAGCATCAGTTACGTTTAAGCAGCGCTTTGTACGCTTAATAGCAGCTAGGTAGGTACCTTATTTAGGTAAATAAGGTCGTTACCAAAGAGAATTGAAGCAGTGATTAAGAAAATGCTTTGTTTCATGACCTCAATCTTGGTAAATGAATGTTTATGTCGAAGGAATGAGTTTAGACAAGCTGTACACGTGGAATGTTTAAAACTGTTTTGCATAATTGGAGTATCTTTTAATGTGCGTGTACTGAAATCAGTAGATTTCAACTGCAAATGCTTTAAACCATATCAACATTTGGTTGTCTACTCATCCATAAAGTTATAAAGTTGATGTTCTGTATTGCTCCATTTAATAATACGCGATAATTTAATGTTGGATTCTATGAAGCCAGTTTTGGGTATTGTAACATCTTCCATGTTAGTTGTGACTTGCGCATTTTACTGTTGGTCCAAATTAAATGAGATAAATCTGAAGATTATTAGATTATTCGTGAACGGCTGCACTACAAGTCTTGTAATAACTTTATTATTTTAACTAAACCTAATGTCAGCGACATTGTAACGACAGTGTGACGTCCGGCGGCGAGGTGGCAGCCGATATTGTTGCCATCGCGGGTAGAACCTGGATGAGGCTGGCCCAGGAGGTGGGACCGTGCACAAGATAAGAGAAGCCTATGCTCAGCAGTGGGTGAAGTAAGACTGTGGATGATGATGATGAATGTAGCAGCAGAGTGGAATAATTTGCGTACAATCTTAAAGGTCACATAAACAGACGTGACGAACATTGCCCAATTTTCGCAGGAGCCAAAACCATCTACCAAATAGCCTGCCGACTCCATCACGATTAAGCTGTAAAATTTACAAAATAGATCATGTTTTCCATAACGAAACGTGACAGTCATCACCTACTTGGTTCACAAGCGCAAGAGACGATACAAGTCGACGTGTGGAATTCGATAAGTGATCTTGTATCACGCGCGAACTTGCGCGTGCGACTCTATGAAGGATTTCCGCATAATTCGCGGGGCAGCCTTGTGGTTGTAAGTTACGGGGTTATGGGACTGATCTGATTCCAATTTCGAATTACATGTCCTTGTTTGATTGGATTTTTTGTCAGGTGTTTTTGGTGGGTGCGTTTTTATTGATTGTGAATAAAACATTGCTGTTATTATGGTATTTTTTTACCTTTTCAGAAATTCAGCACTATTTTCAACGGAAGCAGTATTTTAAACCTCTGCTTAAGCATAAAAAAAAACAGATGCGTAAAAAAGTTCTACTTTGTGACATTTCTAAGTTGTTATAGGATTAAAGTCCTTGTTATCTAAAAGAGCACATTTAACGAGTATGTACCAAATTATAACAAAAGACGCGTTTAACTACAACCAACTCTAAACAATGGTACTCGACCGATTTACAAAACACCAAGTAGATTATAAAAAATGCAATTACGAGTGCATAACAAGAGTAGATACTCTGAGTGATTTATTGAACAATTGATGAAATTATTACAATACATTCTTTAATAGAATCCAGTTTTCGAAGACCTCTATAAAAGCAGCAGTTGTTTTTTAAAAGCGGTCTTAATAAATGGTCGTTGTGGAGATGGGGCCGAATGATAACAAATTACTTAATTATTATTTCGACAATGGCTTTGTACTTGCGGTGCTCCTAAGTGATTGTGGTTAATTTTAACATTGTCTTTGAAAACAGGCGTAAATTCTACTATAAGCTATGCTAAAAGAAAGAGATCTTAATCATCATTCAATCGTTGTTAACGAGTTCTTCAATCTGTGTTCTGAACCTAGATTTGGTAAGTAGAGATCCGAGTTTAGGAGTCAGGTTATGCGTACATTTTTACATCTTTAGAATTTAATAAATAATATTTATTAAGTACACCAAAAGAATCATACTTACATATTAATGTAGAAATTTTACATAACATAACATAACATCACGCCTGTAATCCCAGAAGGGTTAGGCAGAGGTGTACCTATAGTACACCCACATTGCGCCAGTTATGTTTAAGTCCCATGAAATAGGGGGCGAGCCTATTGCCATCAACCGGGCACAAATCCAGACTCCGGGCTGCTACTGAGAAATTCTATATAGAAAAACCCAATAACACTATGGCCGACCTGGATATCGAACCCGGGACCTCATGCTCAGCAGTAGCTGAACATACATATTAGCTCGTAGTAAATTTTACATTAACGGTTATATAATGGGCGGTCTAATCGCTAAAAGTGATATTTTAAAGAAAACCTTTGGAAGGATTATAAGGGAGATAGAGAGGCAATACTGCAGGTCTGTGGTGTGCTATTTACAGCATTAAGGTTTTCCCTTTTTAACTTATTTTGATGGATAGTTTTTTAACAACTTCCATTTAATCTATGTGATAATGCAACGGTGTGGTTTATAAGAAGATATCGTGACAAAAACTGAAAAGAGTATGCTTAGATGGTTCGGTCATGTTTAGCGGATGAATGAAAGGAGACTAACATAAGGTATTTACAAGGCAGATGTGAGTGGAAACGCCGGGAGCGGACGCCCTAGGAAGACATATAGTGACCTTATTGGTGATCTTCAGAAAGGTCAGGTGCGTAGTACTCTCAACCGTCGCTCGTTTATGATCAGATGTATGAACGTAAACGAGGCAAAAGGAGTATGTAAGGATCGTAGCAGGTGGCGTTCTGTGGTTTCTGCCTACCCCCATGGGAAGAAGGCGTAAGTGTATGACATAGTTACATGAGGAAATAGTTACATGAGGAGAAAACTCATGTAACTATTTCCTTTATCAATCAGTGTGGAGGTCATACACCACCAAAATTAGTTGAGAGGTCAAACTGTTAATGTTAACAGAACAATTGTTAGGTGAAACGAAGTAGTAACTTGTAACTAGTAAGTAATTGATTAAGTAAGGGCAAATGTAACTATGGTTTGCTGCTTGCGTTTGCTGTCCTTCAGACGAATAACCATCATTACGGAGCAAAGATCAAAGGCTTTAGCGGCTTATTAGTCTATTCGCACGAATATATTCGACCGAAACTCGCGAATCGAAACAAAAAAGTACACAATAATAGTTGATAAATGTAGTTTCTAGAGAGCTTTTCAAGCATATAAAATTCAAAATGTGTCAATTGCTTAATACTGGAGTTGTCGACTCGCCTACAAATAAGTTATCTTCGTGTGAGTCGCCTACAGAAAAAAAAAAAAAAATAAGTGTTCGCCCGTTTCGTGCGAATCGAACCAATAAGCCGCTTTAGCGTCCAGTTTTTTGCATTATTGTAATTATACGGTTATTTAGTTTAATTTAATAAAAATTACTGGCTCGCTGGTCTTGTGGTCACAGGCGCTACCGCTGAGTATGGTGTCCTGGGTTCGATTCACAGGTCGGGCAATGGGTTTTTGGTTTTACCATGAGTAATGTCTCGGTAGCAGCCGGGAATCCGGATTTGTGCACGGTTGTTGGCAGTAGGCTCGCCCGCCTATTACATGGAATATAAACATAACTAGCGAAAAGTGCGAGCTTTAACCCTTCGGGATTACAGTCATTTGTGTGTTGATTAAAATGGCGTACCGCAAGGATTGGATCGAGCTGACTATGGAAATGTATGGTAACACGCGTGCCATGACCCCCATAGAAACATGTTTTGTCTACTGAAGAAATTGATCATGCTTTGCGTGCAGGAAGGATTCGCCCTCCCACTGCTGAGCTAAGGCCTCCCCCCTTTGCTCAGCAATGGGCCGTCCATGGCATTACTGAGCAAAGGGGGGAGGATAATTAAAAAAAATGTATTCAATACGAGTATGTTTTCAATGTGTGTCCCGTAAGACGACGTCAAGTCGGAATCGGTTGATGGGTTAGGTCAAGTCATAATGGTTATTAGAAAAATATAAAAATAATGGGCATTTATAATAAAAAAAGAGAAAATCTACTGCCTGTGACCGTCTTTTATTTTAACTCCTTTTGCTACAAATTTTTACTTTTTTGATTTTCGGGCTTGTATTTAAAAAAAACCGGCCATATGCGAGTCGGACTCGCGCACCGAGGGTTCCGTACAAACCTGTAGGTATATAAGTAAAATTTCACACGCGTTCATGAGGAAAGGGGTAATAAGTTTAAAATGATTAAAATTGCGAAAATCGTATTTTTTTTGTGTTACGTCATTAAAAAAAAATACAATTTTGCAATTTTTTCTTTACCTGTGCTATAAAACGTTGCTTCGTACCAAATTTCAAGATTCTGAGTTTACGGGACATACCCTGTAGGTTTTGATTCCCTTGCGAGTGTCGAAAATTTGCGATAATTTGCGGCATAAACGGCTCTATCTTTGGATTGCGTTTGCGTTTGATTTTTTCACAGCTCCAAGGGACAGTAGACTTGAGTATTTGATATAAATTCCAGCTTGATACCTCCACGCGTTCCTGAGAAAAAGGGTCTTGACAGACAGACATACACAGACACAGACGGATGGACGGACGGTCGGACAACAAAGTGATCCTTAAGAGATCCGTTTTTTTTTCTTGATTTGACCTATCACCCGTACTTTACATAATCTTCATTCAACCTTTTGTAAAAGGTGAAATTGACAAATGGCGGTATGTGCTTTGCGAAGTTCATGATTTCGAAGGATAATTCACCAATATAAATATCATTCGATAGATATGCTGGATATGCATATATATATATATATAAAAATATATATATATATCACATACTGCCTCGGCCATCTTTCGGCTCACTAATACGCTATTCAGATAATATATGGCTTGCTTTAAGTGTTAGGCAGAGGTACACATTTGCACTCACATTTTGCCCGTTATATTAAACCGCCGACGAGCCTATTTTATTGCTATCAACCAGACACAAATCCAAACTCCGAGCAGCTACTGAGTCTGAGTAAATTCCAGTTATAAAATCCAATAACACTTTGCCCGACCTGGGAAGCGAACCCAGTACCTCACGTTGAGCAGTAGCTCTTCCGACCACTAGACCAACGAGGTAGCCACTAATAATTATGATGCTGATGACGAATTAAGCTTAAATGTATTTTACTTTCTATTAAGGCGCTGACAAGAAGCAAAAGTTCCAAGTAGGATTGTCAAAAAAAAAAAATTGCCAAATCTACATAAATATACAAGTAAGTGGTAGCGGAAAATATATTATATATTAGTCTTGAACATATTTCTGAGAACCCTTTTGTATTCAAAACACGTTTTTGAAAAGTTTTACCGATACAAAAAAAGCCTTTTGAAGTGGTGTTCTAACAAAAATATCTGCACTACTTATCAACGTACGTTGGTAAAATTAATAACCATTACGTATAGAATTTAAAATACAGAACTGGGTTGTTTGTTATTCTCGATTACTCAACTAATTTTAGAGATACAAGAAAATTGCTATAGATTTTGCAATAAATAACAAGCATTGTGTGATCGCGCATCTCTTTCTTTTATATGCAGTCCGACGACCACGCATTACCTCTTGTCAGCGTCTTAAATTACATAAACGTTTCGGCACTCACAATAACTCCTGCCGCAGGGTACAAAGACTTTATCAGCAGCCCCAGTAAGACCGATGACAAAACAATTGAGGTCATCTTTATTACGAGTATGTATCAACAATATCGCGGCATATCTTACCTTTTTATCTGATCTACTTATTATACAACCTGTGCCCGAATATTTGGTAACCCACAATTATGTAGTGCGTCTACTTATATGATTATCATAATACTTATAACAATTCGGTGACTATATAAATACCACTTACTGAAATGTAGGACTTTGCTTTTTGTGAATGTGTAACTGTACAGTCTAGCACATAAGTGATTTCGAAAAAAAAAAGTTATCAAACTATTGTTCTTTTTAGGTGTTATTTGCCATTGCCAATTTTTTTACCGCTTACAAATTGAGGGCGGTACTTAACCGCGCTTTATTACATGGGACTTAAACATATAACTGGCGAAATGTGGGTGTACTTTAGATACACCTCTGCCCAACCCCTCAGGTAAAGAAGCCGTGATGTTATGTTATGCTTGTTTCTTTTTGAGGGTACGTGCTTTACACTTAAGATTAGATACAGCAGTTAGTGTCCATTAAAATAGCCTTACGAGGAACGATGCTTAAGTACTTACATCCGCTTTAGCAAGATGCCGTTCAAAACTTGTGAGAGTCTCGACGTGTCAAAACATCCGGTGAACTCTGGAATCTTTTGATTGTAGCATGAGCATATCGATTTAAATGTCCTGCAGATCTGGTAGCGTCATGTGACGGGTCGTTGAGCTCCCAAAAATAAGCTTGAGCTACACGATGACTGATGCATGCATGTCGTATGTTGGGTCTTCTTCAAAAGATCCTTCCAGATATGGCCCTGCATTGTTAGACTCACATAAAATTCTATAAATATAATGTTTGGAGTTTAAAAGAGACCATGACCTCTTTGTTTGTTTCGGCAAATCTTCTCAGGGTTCAGTCAGCTAGAAAATCCCAGCGCCATCTAATTTAAAAAAAAAATTGACTATCAAAATATTGACATGTAAAAGAATGACTTACATAAATAAACAGTTCATTTCATTTCAAATGAAAGGAAAATGGAAAGGCCCATGTCCAGCAGTGGACTGTTTTATATTTGTACAGCTCCTACCAACACGAGAAGCTGGTTTATTCCGTAAAAATCCTCACCTGTCTGTGAAAACTTAGGTGATGTGAGCTTGAGGTAAGCTATCAATAGATCACTTCAAGCTCCGTTTATTTAATTCACGTCACATTGACATCCTAATCCTTACTTCCTAAGTAATACTATACGAGCAAATGCGAAAGTAAGTTTGTTTGTTCGTTACCTTTCCACTTCTAAACCACTGAACCGATCATCATAAAATTTTGCATATACGTGGTCAGGAGTACAGAAAAGGACATAGGGTACCTTTCAACCAGAACAAATATACTATTTCTGAAGGAAAGAACAATAACTTTCGACAGTCATAATTGCTTCAAGACGCTAGATGGCGCTACGTGTCCTTCGAATCATGATTGAATTATATTAATAGAAACTTAAGCAGTGAGTTAAGAGTTAATTTGTTTATTATAATTAATACATTTTATGAGTTTATAATCTGCATATTATGTAGTACGTTTCCGTGGAATAATTTCCGACCACCACTTTAGCGAAGCCGAAGACTTTTAGACACTTTAGCGAAGTTCGAGAACTATAAAATAATCTAAAATACTTTGTTTTATGTTTCTTGATATACGAGTACTCACTGACTGTACTTGCAATTTTTTTCATTAAAAACTAGTAAACATTTTAAAGATATCGTAATTGCACTGAATATTTAATTTCTCATTTAAAATTGTAATTAATTACCGTGTATTGTCTAATACATAAATAAGGCCAGGTGTTACAACTGTACCTGTTATTGTAAATGCCTTTATGAGCAGTTTATTTAATGTGTTAACTAAGGAAAATGTTGGTTTTGAACAATGTAAACTTGATTACGGTATCTTCTGTAATGAACTCCAAACTTTATGTCATAACATGGTAAACTTTAACATGTTATAACATTAAACCCACATTCGTACGGACGCGGACGTAAAAAAAAACGTGGCGGGGTTTTATCGCTCTCTGGATTTTCAACTCTCGGTATTGAACCGAGAGTTGAGAATGGAGTTCTCAGTTAAAGTTCAAATCCTATAGCAACCCAAAAAATGGAATTCTACAAATGACAAATGGCTACTCAAAAATGAACTATAAATACGGAACGCTAAAGTAGATAGTAGAATAAGTGGCAATAAATCTTAATTATCTAAGATTCTTAAATTCAAGTACATACCTTGCCATACCTTGCTAGTTATCCTAGCTGACGAAGAAGATGGACCAATTCCTCGTGTCTCCCAATAAGACCAACATTTAGCAGTAATCGTTTATACGACAGAGAGATGATGTCACAAATTTTGAATAAGGCACGACGACGTCTTGCTATGGTTTTTCAAACACACGCCGATGTCACAATCAAACTATTCTACCATTTCTGAGTAGTTTACTTACAACATGCCACTCACAAGGTACTCATACGTGTAAGGAGTACCAATACATACGTGGTACAAGGTACTCATACGTGTAAGGAGTATAGACAAAAACTTTCGGTCAATCTTGAGTAGTTCCGTATGTAAAGTCGTTTCTATGGGAATACCCAAACACTTGTACCTATGTACTGTTTTATATTATGATTTACTCTTTATACATACTTAATATGTATATGACACTATCGCTTACCTTAGCAACAGGATCTATTGGTTATGTTAATTAGAAATAGTGACGTTATGGTACTTATGGTAACTTATTCTACGTCATAGGGGGCTCAATAGGACGTAATTGGTAACTTACTTGCATAGATCCGTATCATGTTCAGCCTATAATGTTTCCACTGTTGGGACACAGGCCTGCTCCTGCTTTCTCTCTCTGAGAGGGAGTGGGCCGTAATCGACTACGCGGGCCCAGTGCGGATTGGTAGATGTCACATATCTTCGAGTTTTTGGTTCTACGACATGCTAGTTTCTTTACGATGTTTTCCTTCACCGCTTTGAGAGCAGCGCGTGATGAAATTATTTACACAACCAACCCGTAAGTCGCGGTCGTTACCACTGGGCTACCATTGCTCCACTGCATTTGCATAGAAGAAGTAAGTAATTTAGAAGCCTGCTTTTTGCCAGCTTTATTTTGTCCCAGCTTAGTAGATACCAATAATCGGCTTCTACGAGTAACAGGAAGCTTTTTGTCCATAATTAGCCAAAATGAGGATATTATTATAGTTCAGTGTAAGTGCTATGCTGCTTAACAGACCATGTCCCACTTACAGGAGTTTCCCAAGTGTCCGTACATTCATGCACTTTTGAGGAACCCAAGAACTGTGGCTGGTAAGCTGTACGGAATAGCTCAACAGTTATGTCATTTCGTTTCACTTCAATCATTCTTTCGCTGTCGATGTTGTCATCAACAATATAGGGTCCGAATTCCAAATGCGATCATTTTCAACCATGCGTCTATGTATGTCAGTAATTCGGGCAGCGTGGCCGTGATCGGCTATCTTCGGCCATCGTCGGCAACCGTCGGTATTCGGTTCACTTCGTGCGAAAACGAAAGTGTTTCGCGGCCTACATCGCGTTTTTGGGCGGTTGCGTAATGTTGCACTGGTGCATTGCATGTTTTAATCGAAAGTGGAAGTATTGGAGTATTCGAGGTTTCTGATATGATCGAAAGGAAGTCTTTTGACTACTTTCTTCTATAAATGAATTCAACATATTTTTCGTGACATTTACAAAACCAAAGTCATGTACAATGGTCATGTCACCCCGAGACCTATAATCGTAAATGGCGCTACCCTCGAGGTTGTGCATGAATACATATATCTAGGCCAAATTATACAACTGGGGCGGCACAATTTTGAGAAGGAGGCGACCAGAAGAATACGCTTGCGCTGGACGGCATTCGGGAAGCGGCGCCATATCTTCGAGTCATCGATCCCACAATCCCTTAAGACCAGGGTCTACAACCAGTGCGTCCTTCCCGTTATGACGTACGGAGCCGAAACGTGGACACTCACAATAGGCCTGATCCATAAATTAAAGGTTGCTCAGCGTGCAATGGAGAGAGTAAAAAAATATAAAAAAACAACCACAAATGGTGTTATTTGCTGATGATAATCTCTCTCAGTTCTTTAATTTTTAAGATATTTTGACGTTCATCAAATCTTGACGACGTAAATAACGCACTGCTGCAGGTACAAAGTTGGTTTACTGCTAATAATTTAGTATTAAATAGGAAAAAAACAAAATGCATAAGGTTTGCTTTGCCGAATGTTATAAGTACTGATTGTGACATAGTATTGAATCAAGAGAAACTAGAATTCGTTGATAAAACGGTTTTCTTGGGGATCACGCTCGACTCAAGGCTGCAATGGGGTCCCCATTTAACATCACTTGCAGGATGGCTATGTTCAGCAGCATATGCTGTAAGAAAAATCCGTCAGTTTACTAATGTAGATACCGCGAGGCTAGTCTATTTAAGTTACTTTCATAGTATCATGTCTTACGGTATCTTATTATGGGGACGCGCTGCAGACATCGAGTCTTTTATTCTGCAAAAAAGAGCCATTAGAGCAATATATGGGCTCCGTAGGCGCGATTCTTTAAGGGAACTGTTTAAAGATATTAACATCATGACCGTACCTTGTCAATATATATATGAAAACATCATGTTCGAAAGGAAAAACTTAAATCTTTTCAGTAAAAGAGGTGAAAGACACAACTATGGGACTAGAAATAGGGACCAATTGGTTCAACCTGGTTTCAGGCTGGCTAAAGTAGATTCATCCTTCATGCGGTAAACGCACGCAAACGTCAAACGCACACTATGCAGTTGGAGGATTACATCTCTAACAAAAATGCTTGGCTCAACGCTGGTTCTGCTCCACAAGGGCGCCTAAACAATTGATTAGCATTCGGAAATATTGTTGGAGCTGCTGAAGATTGTAAAAACTATCTTTGCACTGTATAAATTCAATCTTTTAGTATTGTTTAATTGCAAAGCACACGTGTGAGCACTATGTAGTACCCACTATAAAGCTACCCTATACTGGGCACTTCTGTCATTGACTTGAATGTGCCCTGGCGGCTGAGAGTATGTCACGCTCACTCAAATGTCTCGCTGGTGGTGGCGTGTGTAAAAGAAAGAAAGAAAAGAAAGAAAGAAAAGAACGTTTATTTACGGTAAACGGTGGTGTGTGTTGGATCATTAAGTTCCCTTCAAAATGGTTGAGCTGAATGGTGCTGATCCATACGTCATGTTCGTGAACGGGCGCCGTCAGTGGGGACTGGTCATCTCTTGGCAGCCACGGCTTATTTTTATTTCCGATTTTTTATGTTTTTATTACGGGTTTTTCTACATCGTTCTCACATGTATAATTTCAACAAGACTGATGTAACAAATTTTTCTGTATCCATATTATTTAAAAGAGTGTCCAAGGAGTTTCTTGCCCGTTCTTCTCCATAGGTACCTACTTTCGCTTTGGAATGGGTAACTAGCTTCATATTTCTGACTGACCGACCCCTTGACAATTCAAAAGTGCCTGTAATTGATTTATTTGAAATAAATGCTTTGAGCTTGAGTTTGAGTTTGAGCAATGGTCGGGGTTTCTCTGGTGGATAGAATTCGCAACGAAGTCATTCGCCAGAGAACTAAAGTCACCGACATTGCACGTAGAATCAGCATGCTGAAGTGGAAGTGGGCCAGCCATGTCTGTAGACGGACAGACGGACGATGGAGCAGACATGTGCTAGAGTGGAGACCGTGTTTGGGCAAACGTAGTATGGGACGCCCTGCGCTGCGGCACGATAGATCGATGATTTGAAGAAGGTAGCTGGCTACTCCTGAGCAGTCCGCATCCATCCGCTGATGGATGCGGACTGCTCAGGACCGGGATGGTTGGCGCTCTTTGGGGGAGGCTTACGTTCAGCAGTGGACTGCAATTGGCTGATGATGATGATGATGATATCTTTCGGTTTCTATTAAAAGTGAAAATTAAAACTGGGTCGGTTTGTCTGAACGCAAAGTAGATATTCATAAATGGTGGCAAAAGGTATTGAATTTCGATCTGGATGAAAAATTTATGTTTTTCGTTTTGAGTGCATAAGTAGATACAACATAGCCTCTTCAACATTTCTTGTTTGAAAAGACAGGAGAAGTGGTTCAATTTCGTCGTCGAAATCATTGAGTTCAAGTACAATTTGATCGAAAAAGGAAGTTTTAATAGATAAATGATTTTATTTCTGTAAATAGGTTTGTACAAACACTTTTACACGTCAATCATATTTTAAAAACTAGGTGAGATCGGCATTTCCTATCTGACTACTCTGAGAAGAAACGCTGAAACAAACTCAGAGGTCACAGTCTCTTTTAAAGTCCAGACATAATCTTGGTCAGGTCATGTGAAGACCATGTGGATTGATATCTGAAATGGTCTTTCGAGGAAAGATCATTTCAGAATGAGTGGACCTGTCCAGTCAGTGCACGCATTTGTCAGTTGTCATGCAGCTCAACACAGAACTAAAGGAGCTAAACGATTCGACGAACATTACCAAAGAAAGGACATTTGGGTAGGCCGCATAAATTACTCAAACTGCCAGACCATGATTAAAACTAATATTTAAAAAAAAAATGCATTAAAAAAAACAACAAATCCACAATGTCTTCACATTCACAATAATTAAAATAGTATAATCCTTTACAAAGTAAATGTCATTGCATATATAAAGTGCATCAATGTCAAAGTGTAAATAGAAAATGAAAATAATCTTGGTCATATCATATGAGGACTATGTAGACTGGTGTCTGAAATGGTCTTTTGAGGAAAGAACCACACGGATTTGAGTGGACCTGTCCAGTCAGTGCACGCATTTGTCAATCATCGTGCAGCTCAACTCAGAACTAAGGAGCTCAACGATCCGACGAACAATACAAAAGAAAGGACATTTGGGGAGGCCGCGTAAAGTACTCAAACAGCCAGACCATCATCATTAAAAGAAGAAAAAAAAATGCAATGACCCACATAGTCCTCACATTCACAAAAATTAAAACAATATTATACTTTATACAGTAAATATATACATGTCATTGTTTAGATAAAAAAGGTACGTATATAGAAAAAAAAAAGATTAAAAGAAAAAAAAGTAAAAATTGCAAATTACACATCAATTATGTCTGTGTAAACTTATTGGAGCAGCTCAATCCCAAGCCTTCTTGTCCTCAATATAGTCCTTGACAGTATAATAGGCTTTCTGGCATAATTTCCGCTTTATGAAAGTTTAAATTTATTAAGGCTTAGTTCTTGAATGTGGCTAGGAAGTTTATTATAAAAACGTATACATTGACATTTAAACGAGCCACCTATTTTCTTGAGCCTGGTAGTGGGAACAACAAATTTGTGTTTATTCCTAGTATTTTTGTTATGGATATCACTGTATTTTTTAAACAGATTAATCATCACATCCTGCACTTTCCTTTTCTTTAATTTATAGGCTCAAGTTTTATTCGAAAGTGGAAGTTAAGTATCGTTTAAGTTATTGAATTGAGGGATGATGACTTTTATTTTACTTAACAATTATTTTATTTATGTGTCCAAATAGTGCAAACAATATTACAAAAAATGTAAAAGTAAAAAAAAATGCCAAGTTATTAGCGTTTTAAAGTAAGTGTTAGACAACAATACCACTATCGTAGAAGTTACATCACGACTATGTAACTTCATACTAGCGCCATACTTTATCCGTACTGCGCGACAAAGGCCCTAACAATCCCCTACAAAAACTTTTCAAGCTTGTAGCTTCTTCATGTTTACATCGATTTAACAGATTTCGATTTTATAATTTTTACTATTTACTAAATTTTTTTTTAAGTAGTTAATAGTGAATATATTAATAATAAAATTTATTTCTACTTTAAAATTACTTCTTTTTTTTCGACTTTTTAAATATCAGTCATCATCCCTATTCAGGAGAATTTGTTTGAATATCTGTTACGATTTATGCGAATTATGGTTTGTATACCCCAATTTTGTTTGATAATACCGCATATCACACGTATCATCACGCCTGTCATCCACGAAGAGTTAAGCAGAGGTATACTTATGGTAAACCCACATTTAGTCAGTCATGTTTAAGTCCCATGTAATAGGGGGCGAGGCTATAAAACCGTAATAAATAATAAAGTATGTTTTCACTTTAATAATAAGAATGCAGATATTCTGATTATTCGTCTACCCAAATGTTGAGCTCCTTTTAATATGCGTCGGAGTTGAGCTGCACGCTTACTGACAATTGCGTGCACTGACTGGACAGCTCCACTCAATCTGTGTGGTTTCCTTAAAAGACCATTTCAGACACCAAATGACCCGACCAAGATTATTTTCGATTTGTTAAATACGCATTGACATTGATGGACTTTATATATATAATCACATGAAAGTTTACTTTAAAGTATAATAATATTTTAATTATTGTCAATGTGAAGACAACGTTGTTTTTTTATGATTATGGTCGCTTTTCCCAGTTAGTTTTAATCATGGTCAGGCAGTTTGAGTTATTTATGCGGCCTACCCAAATGTCCTTTCTTTGGAAATGTTCGCCGAATCGTTTTGCTCCTTAAGTTCTGAGTTGAGCTGCATGATTACTGACAAATGCGTGCACTGACTGGACAGGTCCACTCAATCTGTGAGATTTCAGACACATGGTCTTCACATGATCTGATCAAGATTATGACTGGATTTTAAAAGAGACTGTGATCTATGTGTTTGTTTCGGCCTTACTTCTCAGGGTAGTCATACTCGTATAGGGAACGCCGATCTCATCTTGTTTTTAAAACATTACTTATGAAAGTGTTTGTGCAAACCTACTTATAGAAATAAAATCATCATTTATATATCACTAAAGTGTGAAAAACTTTTTTTTTTAAAAGCAATAGGTACATAACGAATTCAAATCTAAAATCCTTTACAAGATTTTGAGCTTCTATAAAGCCTTTTTTGGGCAACCGTTACTAATCAAGTTTAATAATCAAGTGCGAAGAAAAAGTTATATCAATTAATTAACATACTGATGCATACAATTAAAATAAAGGTATGACACGCGACCTTGAACTCTTAAGACATCTTATTATACTAATTATACCTTATATGACATGATTTTTTACGTATTATTAAATGAAACGTCTCTCTGGCTGTTTGTTAGTGCGCCGAGAACTGAGGAACTACAGATCTGTAGTGCTATTCTGTAACCATCTCATCGTGAAAACTTAGGTGAAATGATCGTGGAGTGAACTGTCAGTGCCACTGATGTTAGGGATTCACTAAGACTAGACGGGGTGACACTGACAGCTCACTCCACGCATGTATTCACAGCGATATTTTCACAGAATTGACATGCTTACTGTCATGACTTGATGATTTAACTGATAGATATGATGTATGGCTTGCTTTTAGTGTATTTCGGTCCAGGCAATGATGTCAATAGTTTTGCCCCCTATTTCATGGGATATGCTTAACTAGTGAAATATGATTGTACTATTTACACCTCTACCTACCTCTTCGAGTAATAGTATATAATAAAAATGCCGAGAATGTAAAATAAATTGTCTAATAAAACTTTGTTTGGACTCCGATACAAAAGACGTCAACGCATTCACATAAACTTGAAAACCTACGTAAATCCAGAAAAGTTACTTTTCGTTTCAAATATGGTAGTTTCCTCTACAGTAGAGCTTTATTCATTTTAATGGCACCAATATAAAGCTTTGCTATGTCGTTATTATGACTTCTTTATTAATATTTCGGTTCATTTACGTTTAATAAATGCCGTAAAGATTTAGGTATGTAGAAACCGGAACCCTTTTTTAATTTTTCATTTAATTCCCTTGGTATTTAAAACCTGTTTTCTTAGTGTTTATTCTCGGACATGGTAGAACGAGATGAAGCTTTTAAATAGTTTTTCGAAAGTAATAACGCATATAATCTTTAAATTCATCATCATCATAATCAGCCTATAACGTTCCCACTGCTTGGTCACAGGCCTCCTCTCTGTGAGAGGGAGTGGGCCGTAATCCGCCACGCGGGCCCAGTGCGAATTTTTGGTTCTATGACACGCCGGTTTCCCCACGATGTTTTCCTTCACCGTTTTAAGAACAGTGGTGATGAAATTATTTACACAAAGTAAAGCGCCTGCCTGGGTTCGAATCCACGTCCTACAACTCGTAAGTCTCGTGCTCTCGGCCACCACTGATCTTTAAATTAGCGTACATTATTGCTTTTAAATCGTAACATAGATTGTATTTATATCACTTTTATTAATTGATGGTTATCAAATATTTGTAATAATTCATGTTGAAGCAAGACCAAAAGTTGCTACGTCTAAACATTGCAAGTCATCTGTTGCTTCATTATTATTGTATGCCACAGGTGTAGTATTACATTATCTGTGCAACAGGCAAGAAACATGATTCGTGTAAATGGGTCTTTAATCTATCTATCAAAAACATTTTCACAGTTCACACCGTTCGTGTATGACCAGTTCTATGAACGAAAACGAGGCAAAAGGAGTATGTAAGGATCGTAGCAGGTGGCGTTCTGTGGTTTCTGCCGATCACCATGGGTAAAGGAGTGAGTTTATGTACGTGTATGTTTATCGTTCAATAGTCGTTTCAGATCAACCCATTGTATAACAGAAAACGTTCAATTTCGAATAATACAATGTTGCTAGTTGCTATCTACAGTATCTACTGGCTGGTCAGTTGGAATGTTGCATTATCCCGCCCTACTCGATATCCGCCTTAGCGCCAAATCCCTGACATTTCGCTCGCTTCCGTAACCCTTGAGCAAGGTCTCATTGTCAGCGGTATTTAGGGTCTGTAGTGGAAGCAATTACAATCACACATTAGTAGTACTAAGGTACATGTCAGCTTTTAATCGGATTGACCCCAACTGCGGATTATGTTTTTCCAATAGAAATGCTCAAACAACTTCAAGTTCCATCCTTAAAGAAAGCATCTTAAGAATATAGCAATTTATGCATCGTATCGATAGAGATATCTAACTTTAAATCACGTTACATCAACGTGAAATGCAACTAAACCTTCACAGCCGGAAAACTTAACACTATACTCTAGTATTAATTTTCATTGCCAAAGGAAAACCAACTCTAAAACAAGTGCCTTACATTGATACCTTACTCCTATTGCTCTAAAGTCAATCTAAACGCTGTCACCACCGCCCGACCCTCAGCCTTCAAGTGTAACAATTGTATCGCAACCCCCCACCACGGCACACCGGCGCAGGCGCAACTCACTGCGCCAACGATCACTCTGCGCACACGCGCTGAGCTTACGCGCGTCCCCTGTGTAATATGCGTCGGTGGTGATAGTGCCAGTGTTGTGTACGATATCGATTTTGTACAAAGACCGTGATCAGTGCTTATACTGCAAACATGAGGTCTTTCAGCGCTGTAGCGCTTCTTACTCTAGCGATAATAACAGGTGAGATTATTTTTTCGCTTTTTCCGCTGAAAGTTTAGATTTTTTTTGTGGGTGAATTTAATTGGTCGTGTAGTGCAAAAATGTGCAGTCATGAGATTGAATGGTTTAGGAAGTTTAGAATGTTTGCGCACGGCAGTGTTGTGTCTGGCTACTTTTTCGTACGATGCAGTAAAATAATAACTTAATTTTTAAAAGTATGTTTTTTGTTTGTAAAATAATTACGTCAAATAGAGTGCTCTGAATATTTATAATCTACATTTTACAACAATTTTGTTTCGAAAATTTATAAATGATACCACTTTCAATGCCAGCCAAGCCAATAAATAAATCTATAAAAACTTGACATTTATAAACAGGCTTAAATATAAAACAGAATCTTGTTAAAAATTCTAACAAAAGGAATACTTTCAAATTTTTAGTTTTTACAAGTTAAATATTCATTTATATTTTTAATCACTTTCGTTCTCTATAACCAGTTGCGCTTACGACGCCCGAGGCGCTGTCAACAGAGTTTTCATTGCGCGCGCATGGGAAAAATGGTGGGAGAAAAAGTCTATACTTCTATAGCAATACTTAGCTTAAGCAATGCAGTTACTTCTACTATAGTACTTCATGTAGCAATGACTTTTTTATGGCATTATTGTGTAGGTATATAATCTTTTCTCTTTTTGAGACACAAATGTGGTACCTAGAAGGAAAATATCCTGGGAAAATACGGTCTAAAATCGCTCGCAATAAACCGACTCCTGGTGTGTACAACATCTGCCTACTATGTCCGGCAGTGGATTTCCTTCGGCTGAAATGATGTTGATGATGATGAAACAAAGTCAAAGCCAAATCATTTATTTCAAATAGGCACTTCGTCAAAATTCACAAAAAAATGCCCTTCCAAAAGGTAGTTTCGTGTGGAGGAGAATGGGCAAGAAACTGTACATTAATTTTTAATTATATGTCAAACTCAAACTCAAATCATTTATTTCAATTAAACCATTTACAGGCACTTTAGAATTGTCAAGGAATCGGTCAGTCAGAAATATGAAGCTAGTTGCCCATTCCAAAGCGCAGTAGGTCACTATGGAGAAGAACGGGCAAGAAACTCCATGGACACTCTTTTAAATAATATTGCTGTTACAAATATATTAGTTATATCGATTAATGTTGACACTATAAGTGAGAACGATGTACAAAAACCGTACACGTTAAAAGCGTCCAGAGTGCAGCAAAACATAATTAAAAACAATCCAGCAAATTAATTATTAAAATAAGCCGTGGCAGCTAAGAGATGACCAGTCCCAACTGACGGCGCCCGTTCACGAACATGACGCATGGATCAGCACCATTCAGCTCAACCATTTTGAAGGCAGCTAAATGATCCGACACACGCGCCACCGTCAGCGAGACATTTGAGTGAGCATGACATACTATCGGTCGCCAAGGCACATTCAAGTCAATCTATGACATTACCCGGTAAATGGCAGCTCTATAGTACAAAGTACTCACATCTGTGAAATGCATCTATATAATAAAAAGGAGGTTGAGTTCATATAAAGCAAATATATTCTTACAATCTTCAGCAGCTTCAACAGAGTTTCAAATGTCAATTAATTAGTTGTGGTGTGGAGCAGGACCACGCACCTAGAATAAAATATCTATACCACAGTAGTTAAAAAGAATTAAATATAAAGCAAGGTGTCAATGTTTCTTTTGTATTCAAGAAAAGGCCTTTGCCCTGCAGTGTTACGGTTACAGGTTTACTTCATATAAACAGTAGACTGTTTACGCATTGTACTTCATAAATATGTCTATAATTACTATAGTATTTTTTTGCGTAATCTCCGCTTTGTTTTTTAACAATGTATGCGCGTACGCTACCGCAAACATTTACTGAGTACTGTCAGTGAAAATGTATCATTCGTTTTCCTTTTTGTGATTGGCTGGTAAACATATCAGTCGCTTATTGATACGTGCAATCATTATGTAACGATGATTTGTTGAAAAAGTCAGTTAGTAATGGTTACCATGTCATTGACGTCTTGTAGTTCTTTCCTTATGTTCTGCGTTTTGTTGTGGCTCTATGTTCAGAAGTTTAGTTATTGTTTTTGTGGCGGTCTGTTAGTTTGGTAATTTATGGCAGAAGGACAGATATTTACTAGCACCTTAGTTGCGATATTGCTAATCCGTTGCTTCATTTGTTCGAAAAATGTGTGTGCTCAACAACGTAAATTACGTAATGAATGTTGTTGAACTGTCAAAATAAAAGCCATTGCCACTGTTAGTGTTACGCAATACCCCACCGAGTGGTTAGGTATTCTTATTGAGCACAAAATATCAACCTAAGTAGGTTTCAAAGAGGCGTTACCCGTATCTCCATCGAAAAAGGCTAAAATGTCCCATATCCACTTATGGCATAACTTATGTTAGTAATAAACTTCCATAAATATTATATTCATCATTCAGCACCTTTTTGTGAAGTCTAGACAGAAGAGGCGTAAAATAACAAAGCAGTAGTAATAAATATGGTGTAGTAAATTTAAAATTCAGAAAATTTGTGGTAATGAACTCATCACGGATAGAAATGCGAAAAAACAAAATAATGCCAATAAATTCTTTAAAAGGTAAATGACATAAGTGACTCATAAAGTGCCGTAAATGCTATTCAAATGTCTCTGGGTCAATGTGGCAAAGAAAAATTGTTAACAGTTTTTTTTTGATAAGCTGTAAAATAATATAAAATAAATTAAGACTGTGGGTACCTAAAGTTTTTTGTTAATCCGGCTAGTCTCGTGTGAATCCGGTTTTAAAATTATTTTATACAAAAGTAGATAATGTGCATTTCAATTATGCGCATTAAGTCCCACGGCTGAAAAATCTTGATTTGGTTAAATATCATTTAATTTATTGATAATTTGAATTGTTGATTTTGTCCTTGTGATGTGCGATGCGCATGTGGCGTCTACGCGTCTCTTTATAGAGCGAATAATTTTAATATAACTTGCAGGTATTCTGCTTATTCTAGAAACTGTTTTGATATTTTTATAGATAATTTAGTTTAACCGTTCATGAATGGGGAGTGACATGCAACTACTTTATTGTCTTTTGAACCCAATCAAGTACGATCAGATAATTTATTAATTGTAACATAATTAGTGTTATAATTCTAGTTTTCCTCGACCAATAAATCTTTTATAATCATTTATCTAGACATATTTAAATTTCATCGCGACAGCCGTGAACTAATTCTAGGCATTCTGTCTCCACCCAAAATTATGCGGTCTTTATTTCCTTTTGTTCCATGCATTACGCCTCTGTACAACACTGACACAGTGTTAAAAAAATACGTTCACGGCAATTTTTCACCAGATGACCAAAAAAAAAAAAGGAATAGTTACTTAATACGCATACACACATCATTCTCGGTGCTTTTGTTATGCAAATAGTACAGTTGTTTTACTGATTTCTGTAGTGAACTGTGGCTCATGGTCACTTTCCCGCGTTGCTTGGTACTTGTAGTAGCGACTGTGGCGGGTAGCACTGTCACTTTCTTGACAAGTCATACGGTCATATTGATGTTATACGACTATGTAATACGTGAGTAATGTGCGTGTGTTTGATAAGTTTTGTTAGGATAATTTCAAGTAATTGGAAATGGATTATGTGCTGATCAGTATTGCCAAAGGATTATGAGGCTTCGGAAGGACTTTAATACGAAGAAAGAAAGTGCCTTAACTGATCTTGATCTCGTCTTGAAGACTTATCTGAACTGTGTGGTAAATCGCTTAACTGACTCAGACAGACTAATTAATGTTTTGGCGTAATTTTCACGCAAACTTCCTTTGAAATCTCAAAGAATACAATGTTTGTCTAAAACACCGATTGTTTTTTAATAGTTAAAGTAGCAGAATTACAAAAGAAGAAGAGGCGCGGCATGACACACAATCGGAATTTTACATAATAGTTCTTAAATTATGTAACATAAGATCTAAAACACACTTGCCGAACAAAATATCTGTTTTATAGCTATAAATCCTACTGTGTTCAATAATGTCGGCCAAGGCTACTGCAGTTTCACAAACGCTAGCATTAGACATTCAAGGCATGTCTGTTTGTCTCGTCCTAGGCACAGATGTAGGAACAAAACAATCTGGGTCAGTGTTTCTTAAAGTAGGGTATATCCCCTGGGGTTGGTGGCAAGGTCGGGGATAGTAAAACAATAAGTTTAGTTCATCGTCGTGCCTAGATAAGAATTAAACTAGTCAAAATGTTGAAACGTATTTATAAAATGTAATTTTTTTATAGTACTTTACCTATTTAATTTTCTTTTCTGACGTCCTAATTTTGTTAGGTAGTTTTCCCGGAAAGAAAATCGTTGATTAAAAATCTAATATTACAAAATTGCGAAATAATTTATTCGAATCTGTGACCTAGGACTAAATGTCGTAATTTAAGGAATGCAAACTGAATTCTAGATCTACATTTTTAGCACCAGAAATCAGTGTTTTGGTTTGCATAGGAATGCTAGTTAATGTTTCTGTTGTTGGCAAATAAATCGTGTGAAACGATGTAGAAGACATAATACTTGAGTAAACTAAAGTGCAACAATTAGTATGAATATAACGTGGTTCAATTGCAATTCAACATGTTTTGTTAGCACATGAAAGTGTGGCTAATACATAAAAGTGTCTATAAACACAACTTTTCCTTTAAATAAAATAAATACAATACTTAGTTCTCATTTTTCCATTTAGTTTTTATGTATTGAGTAAGTAAAATTTATGATTACGATAGATAGGAAAGTTTATCATTAATATCAAGAATGGCCATCATATTTCAAATTCGCTGTCTTTGTTTAGTTTAATCGAATCTGTCAGTCTGACAGTTGACATAACACTAACACAAAGCCTGGTGTAAGCTCTGCTTTGCCTGCTTAACAATTTTAACTAAGCGATTAGAGTTAAGCTAGCAGTGCCACTCTGCTTCGCTTGCGGCTGTTATTTTCAATTTCCTTTTATATTATGAAAAAGAAGGGACGAAACAGCCACCACGACTTACTGCTGCATTTGTGAAAATTGGAAATGATAGGATTATAAAGTAAACTGGCACTTGAGGTACGGTCTGAAGAAAACTATTAAAAAAATCCCTCACTATTTGTAGCTAGCATTTTAACAGAATTTAACAACATTTTTACTATCTATAAATTCACACTCGACCAACAACAACATTCATTCAGCAAGCGTCAACAACATTCTTCAAACAGCGCTCAACCACAATATCTCGAAGAGCGGTATAACCTTACGACCTGCGTGTCGTTAGTCAATGTCTTACCAACGGTCTATCGTAGCCATTATCGGTAACAGCAGCTCGCCTTTCGCGCTAGATATAAAAGATAGGTGTCTGAGTGATATTGATGTTTTGTGCTTCTAGAACATCAACCAGTATTATTAATGGCTTACGAATAAGAGGTTAGTGTCTTATACACAGTTGTTCTATGCGATCATTTGAAGTGGTTTTGTTTGTGTTGTTACTGAATGTTCCATAAGCATAAACACCTTCATACTTTTTTATCTTTCAAGTGAAGATAGGCTTAATTTTCTTGGGATCATGATTTACGCTTAAGGATTGCCCTTGTCAAAAACTATTTCCACAAAGAAATACTTGAATCGATTATTTACCAAACACGTGTATTATGTGTAATTCTTTCAAAACACAATGTAAATTAGTTGAAAAACCAACACTAATAATAATATCTATAGCAACGACACATGACTGCGACGCTCACGCACGTTTATTGTAGAATATTACCATATTTATCATAGACTTTGGGACAAAAATGTCGAAGGGGTCAAGGGTGTCGATAGCATATTTTATAGCTATTTAATTAAAACAAGACTATGTCATATAACTCAAATGACTGGTTAATTTGGTTATGTGTAGGAAGGAGTTCCTTATTTACAGAAAAGGATTTATGCTTTGTTTAATTAATTGTACAGATAATTAAAGGTCAACAATTTAGAATCGTGACTACCGCAAATGGATGAGTAAAATATTACAAAATAATAAATTGGAAATAAACAGTAGCACAAGTCAGTCTAGACGGATATTGTCGTAAGTGATGTTACGACAAAATATGTCTGATAGTACGGTCAATATTAGATACTGTTCACCTACAACAGCTGATTATAGTAAAATTTGTCGCTGTTTTGATATCAAATACAGATGCTGTGTATATTATTTTATGTCAATGAAACTTTTTAATTGACACAATGTTCGTGCGATTGCCATCATTCTGATTTACCGTAGCAAGCGTGCCTTTAAATGTTTTATGTGTAAATCAATTATTTGGGTATAAATCTATTGTTGCAACTATTGAAGGGTTAGCATTTAGTTTATTGCTTCACAGTGTTGTAAACTTAATGTTACAACATCCTAACTTACCTAATTGCTGTTACTTATTTTTATTTTATGGAAAGCGGATACGTTTATTAACCATTGGAACGTTAATAGTATTTTAATAGAGTTCGGCGGGAGCTACTGTCTACTGAACCTTGAACCAATAACTCAGTAGGAAAAACACCATTTTTTAAACATCTTTGAGAAAATAAAATTGTTAGGTCGGTATTTTTTCGGTAATTGCTCTATTTTCACTCGGATCGATATGGGAATAGATACAACGTCATTTAATCTTCATAAGTAACATGCACATTTAGCCAACAATATTTGATGACGATATCACATTAGAAATTTTAGGAGGTAAAGTAGAAAATTTGTCAATTTTATAATTGAATTACCTTCGATCTTAGATACAGCTTTTTTTTGCAAAGAAATTAATAGCAAACATTCTTCAAGACACTGCCATAATGCTAGTGTTTATAATAAGTTACATAATATGTCAAAGTTTGCATAATATTTTGCCGATAACTTTTGCATAAGACCGTTAGAATCGTGCGATGGACAGATGTCACGAATCCTAAAAGTCTGTCATATATTTTCATTAAAAAAGTGCGTTTTTTGTCAAGGACTGGAAGTTAATTTGCAAAGATTTTTAATTTGTCCCTAGTGATATTTGAATCTAATAAATCACTACTGTCTTAATAGCTGAAAATGTGATAATAATCATTGCTTTCGAGAATTGCTATTTAATTTAAATATTTTGGGAACCCACAAAGCCTAAAAGGTCGTTGATTGCAGGTGCTAAATTGTTTCGATGATTTACTAGGTCATCAAAATACTGAAGCATTACGCTGGAGTAAATCGTTTTCATTTAAGCCATATTTCTCAGATAACGTATCATGTCATCTCTCGTATATATCAGATGATTAAATAATCTAGGTGTGAACAAGACTGATGATATCATGACACAATCATCCATCGGTTACGACGATCTGACGAATGGACGAATGGTCAACTCTAACACGCGTCTAGGCTTTATTGACACATATTAAACGACAACCTTGTACATTTGTCATTAATCATTGCGGGTATTGTGTAGTAGTAGTATTATTTTAACGTGGGTTATGTAAAATAAAATAAAATTTGGATATAGAATAGAATATAATATACTCTTTGTTATGTAAACCGTATACATCCATACTAATACTTTTAAGAGGTTTAATTTGTGAGTTTGTATGTAGGTGTACGCTTCGAAACGAACGAACAGATTAAAAACATCTTTCACTGATAGAAATCTACGCCATTGCCGAGTGCCATGGGGTATGTTATATGTTAAAACACGCGGAGGAAGTCGCGGGCAGAAGCTAGATACAGATATAAATGTAGAAATTTTACATAGAGTGACACAATGGGCCGTCTTATAAAGACAGCCTTTGTATGGATTAAAAGGAGAAGGAGATACTGTAGGTAGTCTGTAGAGATAATTTTATCTATTGTTCAAAAGGAGTTCCTATTAACTCAAATGTGGTTTATTGAATCAGATACGAGAACGATTGTGAAATCAGCTTGTTAAATATTTGTTTTTCAATAGGTTTGTGGTAAGTGCCACCAACATTTTAGAACGCCACTGAATACATAAACTATAGTTCAACTGCCCAAACATGACTTACAGACAGTAACTCTAGCTTCATTTCATTAATTGCCACTCAAGTTACACGTTATATTTAGGTAGACAGCGATCATTATCGCTTACATAACTTACGTTGTGCGACGTGAAGTCACGGAATTGTTATTTTTTTTTATTGTTTCAACGTTCCGTGCACTTTCACGGTCATGAATGGTGCGTGGTGTGGGTGACTTTCTTTTGGTGCGCAAGAGCATTCAACAGGTGTTTTCCACTAGCGCGTTGACCAGGTGATGCAATGTCATCGTCAGTAATTATTTTGGCTAATCATGCCTATTTTATTTTGCGTAATCAATTATGTAACTACAAATCGATTTGGAAACAGTGTTGTCTTTAAGTAATGGTTAGGTTAGGTTAATTTTATTTTCGCTTCTGTTGATAATCAAACAAATATTAATGCGTCTGTCATTGATATTATACCCAGTGTTTATCATGTTTCCATATTATTTTAATGTAAAAATATAAAATTAAATTAAGTCAAAACTGAATTTATTAAATAATGTCATTTAAAATTTGTGATCTGTTTAATATCTCTATCAAAGGTTAAGACGTAGAATATGTAAAGTTGACAGATAAAATGTCTCTTCATAAATGTACATTTACTGTAGAAGTAGATATACGTTATATCCGTTAGAATTTAATTATAGAAATGCAATGTCTTTAATTCGAAAATAAACGAACTTAGCTAACTAATGGTACTTTTATGACGAAAGTATGAGGAGCTGTTCTTGATGAAAGAATAGGTTATTTAAAATAGTAGGTACATTACAGTTAAAATATTTTATCAATCATAAAACATAACATTACGTATGTAACGGAGGGTTAGGCAGGGATGTGCTCTATAGAACGACCTTTTCGCCAGTTTATTAGTTAATTTTGTTTATCCTAACATGCAAAAGCGAAGATCAGAGGGCGATTCCCGAATTTTTAAGAACGTTCGCATTCTAATCAATCTGTCAAAAATACGATACATTTTAAAAATGATTGCGACTTGAATTTGATTGTTTTTTAAGTACCAGAATTGGCCTTCCGACCTAACATAACATCACGCCTTGTTTTCCCCGAAGGGTTGGTTAGCGGTGTACCTATAGTACACCCACATTTCGCCAGTTATGTTAAGTCCCATGTAATAGGGGGCGAGCCTATTGCCATCTACCGGGCACAAATCCAGACTTCGGGCTGCTACTGAGAAATTCCAGATAGAAAAACCCAATAACACGTTGCCCAACCTGGGAATCGAACCCAGGACCTCATGCTCAGCAGTAGCGAATGCGACCACTAGACCTTTCCTACTCAAAATGTCATTGACTCTATAAAAGTAAAAATCAAATCTGAAATTCACAAATCAGTTTAAAATCTAACGTGCGAAGTTAACTCAAGATTGCCTGCAGCCGGAATCGATAAAATATTACATTGACTTTTGTCATGTTATTGTATTTTCTTTCCGTTTTCCCTGTAATAAAATAAAATTACTTAATTGCTCAATGAATAGAAACTGCGAACGTAACGGAAGGTACACTGAAAGTTTAACATTATATTGATTTCCTTATCGAGAAAAGATATCCTTTAAATCCGGTTTGTACAGAATAGGTAAAATAGAAATTACAAAATAATAATTTCCTGATGATACTTGCAATCCACTTTATGTTTTTTATTGACAATCAATAAATACAAACAAAAACAAATCAATTAACTCAGCGTATCGCTGTCCACTGCTGGGCATAGGGCTCTGCCTGGCTGCGCCACAACACCCTGTCCTCCGTCCGCATCCAGTCTGGCCCAGCCACCTTTCTGAGGTCGTCGGAGGTCTATCTAACTGGAGGGAGTCCCACACTACGCTTGCCAATACGTGGTCTCCACTCCAGGACTCGTCTGCTTCACCAGCCATCGGTTCTTCGACAAACGAAGTCCTTCAGCTTCAAGCTATGTTGGTTACTCCGATTCTATTCCAGATGATATACAAAGTATTTTAAACTACTAATTACAAAATCTAATAATAATATCCTTTTACATAAAGCACTTTAGTGTAAGTGACATAATCTCACAACCGTTTGAACATACAACATTATTCATTCATTTTATCACTTGTGAACTCAACGGTACTTGACAAACAGATGACCCGTAAGTGCTAATGAGTCGTACTGTCGCGAACAGTAATCTGATCATGCGATGTTTGTTTACTCGTTTGGCTATGATCTGTGACGAGACAGCGTGCTTCATTGAAGATGGTTACGTTTTACGTTGATTCAAGGTTCAAGTGTTGTATTGTTGAATACTCTTGTATGCGTTTGCGTTTCATACGTAGTTATTCGGGAATTTGATAGATTGTTTTAGGGTTTCGGACAGCGGAACCTTAATAATAGGGTGCAAACAGGAGCCTTTTATTAAGGCTCCGCTGACCGTCTCTCACAGGGCTGATCCTTCGAACCGTAGGTAACGAAAAAAAACTTACGTAGAAACCTAAAATAAAGTTCAAAATTTAAGGTCCTCATAGAAGAAACGAAAAAATTTAGTGTTCGATATTGTACGGTGGTACGGAACCCTTGGTTTGCGAGCCCGACTTGCCTTTGGCCGTTTTTACGCCAGTTTTTACTTAACTTCAAAAAGGAAGAGGCTGTCATTAATCTGTTGAGTTATTATTTACACAATTATACTTATCACTATTGTATTTTTTTCAAATATACTGCTGATTGATACGTCTTATATGATCGATGATTATTATTTTTGTTTGTTCAATTCACGTTTCTTGCTTGTTAGTATACTTAATTAACAGGAAGATAAACGCTTAGATCCAATATAATTCCAACTGGTTTCTACAAAATACTCATAACAACGACATGATTGACGTGTAAATCGTAAATATTTGCATATTGTTCTTTACGTATATGTAATTAAAAAAAAACACGTTTTATCGAATAATGGGTTATTCGATAAAACGTGTTTTTTAAGTATAAGTATAAGTTTCCGCTTCAAAATAAAAGAATATTTTTTTACCGATCAGATTTACTAATCCTCTCAAGGTTTCGATCAATATCAGGCTGAGTATTTCTCGAATAAAATCAGGGCCAAATCATATTTCACGCGATCAAGATCGAGCGTAATATGCAAAGTCAGTGAGAAATCTTGTCAGACATACACTCTCAACGTTATGTTGAGGTGAAATGGGCACTTTCGCATTTCTCGAGATCGCGCATCTTACGCAACAAAGATGTCATCTAATTACTTTACATGTCAAGAATTTTGGACGTGGAGTACCGAATGTAAGAAAAAAAAAGTACACATATATATCAATATGTATACGTTTTCACAGGATATCACTGGGTTGAAGAGGTTAGATAGGCTTCGCTCCGTGCTCTGGTTAGACTGGAAGCTGACCCCATCATAGTTGAGAAAAGGGAGAGTGTAAAAAACTAAATTATTTAAAATTTGTTTTTTACTCCTTGTAAAAATACAAATTTTAAAAGGAGCGTCTAGTATTGGATCTCCATAACCCAGTTACTGGGTAACACAATACTCCTTGGTAAGACTGGTTTTCAGACTTTCGGGCTTCTAAAAACCCGTAACGACATTATAGGTAAAAATATGAAACCATATCTAATTTATTTAATCTTGAATTAATTTGCCGTTCATTCAATCATACTTAATTAAAACTGTTAACTGGTTGCAATATTTTTAATTAAAATCAGAATGTTTTAATATCAAATGCATCTTTTAATTGTTAAGAAACATATTATTTGCATTCGTATATTATTGACTTATTTTGCTATACATACAGGATTATTTTTTGATACAGTTTGAGGCTATTACCCTTAGCTCACGTTCGCCGAAATTTTATTTGAGAGGAGCGCAATTTTTCATCAGACATACTATACCTGTGTGTAAGCCTACGTTTGCACAGACGTAAAAATATCGCGACGGGTTTTTATAGCATACTGGATTTTCTCATAAACTAGGTGGTACAGGTCAGATAGGCACTGACTCCATGTACAATACTGGTATACAACTGCATCCAGTTAGACTAAAAGCTGACCCCAACTACTAGGACAAAGGTTAGGCATATGATGATGGGTTCATTAATAATATATATATTTTTGTAATGTTTCTCATAATCACAAAATTGAGGCAGCTCCGGTAAGTTATAAGTTTGAAGAGATAGTGAGGAACAGGGTGTATAGTTCACTCATACTCTTCGGAAAAGGGAGGATCCTCCGACCAGATGGATGTCGTATCTGGTGGGCAACTGCCCGATGATTGTTGTCGGGAAGTTGTATATATGCTATCTGCGCGGTAAACTCTGCTTGCGCGATGCAGGATTGATGCGTTTGTTCACATGTGGCGGTGTAGATGCCGCCACAAGTTCATAGAAAAGTAGTATGCATATATGCATTTCACAGTACTGCAGGGTTGTCACAATGTAAGTTTCCCAACTCACCCATACAATTATCGTCGACGCTTCCATAACGCCTCCACGGTTTATTCTTCTTTTCTCCCATGAAAGTAGTAATACAGTCAAAGTATCAATCAAGATGCTTCTTATGGAGCACTTCCTACATTGTGCAATACTTATACAAGTAATTAGTTCCGAGTAACCGTATGTATTCCGTTTATGAAAGGAAAGAAAGTGTCGTTGCTAGGAAGAAAGCGGTTTACCGCCGTTCTTTTAATATATGTACATATTTGTGGTACACAATTGGTGTATTTGCAAACGGTAATTTTATTGATGGGTTTAGTGGGATGAATGGTATGATGATTAGATGTTAAGCCGGTTGCTAATTTGCTTGTTATTTACTCGTATTGAACTTTTCGCTCACAAAAAGGAACAAAGGCGGACTTGATGCCTTAGGCATTCTTTACCCGGGAGTCGCATGCAGATTCCCGGCCACCGTAGGTGCGGGCTTGCGGACGGCGAGCAATGGGTAGCTCTCCGTCCGGTGAGGACCAGGCCCGGGTCGACGGCGCGTCGTGTTTCACGCGCGCCTCAAAGGGATACAGCACATAATGACGGGGTCCGACAGGGCCGATGACTCAGGGTCTAAAGAGATACCGTGGCCCTAGCACAGGCAACTGAAGGGACACAGGTGGGTTTTAGTCAGTAAAAGTCTGACACGCCTTCCCGCTCCACCCAGAGCGGAAGAAGTCATTTGATGATGATGATGATTTCCCACCCAAAAAAAAAGGCATTCTCTACCAGTCAACCAAGAGCATGAGGTCCTGGGTTCGATTCCCAGGTCGGGCAACGTGTTATTGGGTTTTTCTATCTGGAATTTCTCAGTAGCAGCCCGGAGATTTGTGCCCGGTTGATGGCAATAGGCTCGCCCCCTATTACATGGGACTTAAACATAACTGGCGAAATGTGGGTGTACTATAGGTACTCCTCTGGCCAACCCTTCGGGGAAACAAGGCGTGATGTTATGTTATGTTAACCAAGGGTGGTGAAGAGATTAGATGGCAGATGCTTCGGTTGAAAAAAATAAAAATAAAAACTTGAAATATTATAAATTGTGATGAATTATAAATAAAATAGATATTGTGAACATAAATATTATAATACATATATATACATATTTAGTATAGTATACAGGGTGACCCGTAAGTCGACGTCAAGCCGGAGTCGATGATAAGTCGGGCCATGATTAATAAGGTTTCAGTTTCAATAGCGTTTTGCGAGTTCTGCAGTATACGCAGGACTTACAAAACCTTTATTGATCCCGTTTTCAAAACTAAACCCATTCAATAGTTTTTTCTTTCGAAACTCGTGCAATATCTGTGTGCACAGATCTCTAATGTCATTGTTAACTAATTGAATTGTTGTGTTCTACCCACGGCTATAACAAGCACGTTTTACTTTGTGAATTAAAAACAATAGGTTATCATGATCAGGCCATAGTATGATTACTTGAGAAATAACATAACATTAAGAGAATCGAAGTCTGTTATTATTAAGTCCCTTTTACACGACTTCAAAGAAAATTAGGAGGTTCGCGCTATTTTTATGTTTGTTATCTCAGAAATAACATAAAAAGTTGTTCCCTCAGAAATCCGTTTTTTTTTAAATTATTTTTGTTCGTAAAGTGTTTACAATTTACAGAAGAGGAATTGTATTCACCGGGTCTTTTAATAGTCATAAATTGTCTGTAAGTGCTTAATAAAAGAAACACTACAAAGTGAAAAATAACTTTTATTTCCGAAGACAGTGGCAAAAAACTAAAATACGAAACAGAAGGCAAGACATTTTTCTGTTTTTAAAAAGTTCAAGTTCACTCACAAATAATTTACAACTATTCGACAAGCTTCCGAGTCGAAAATGACACAATTTTGTTTGCCTGATTAGGTAAATCAGGCAAAATTGTGTCATTTCGTCCCAGACCGTAAATAGCCGTCGAAAGAACAGTGGTCGTCTATTTGGTTTAAAGTTAGAAAAACTTTTGACTGACAACATTTTCGGGTGTCGGATTTGTGAATAGCGTTCAAAGGACTACTTCGATGACGTTGATTGATGTTTCAATCGGCAAGGAAGCGTATCGAATGGTAGTGGGGGTTAAAAGAACATTATAAGTGTGAGTTTTATCGGGTTTTCTAAGGCTTATCCATAATTTAAGCAATGAGTTTGATGTGATTATTTTAATAAAACCAACTTATGAGTTTCACTCGAGACTTAAAATTAAAGTAATACCGATCAAGCATAAAACGCAATATTTCGCTATTGAGGACAGCTGCGGTTTAAGTTATAAATATCCTATGTATATTTCTTACATACCTATGTTAGGTAATACATCAAAACATTTAAATCCTTTACAAAACATTTTATCGAATAATTATTTACTGATCGATTAATGCACACATGTCATCATCACTTGACATATTTTTGTACATTTTTAGTTCATCAATTCAATTTTTTTATTTTCTGATTTATGAACTTATCATATAATAAATAAATAAAACACTTTATTCAAAGGCATTATTCAACAGAATATTCTTTATCTGTAACATAATACATATATCGTATCATCGATTTGCGGAACCGTATATTTACCTTTTGACCCGTTCATATACTTTATTTACTCCTAGTGTCAATTTTAAGAATGTAGAAACATGATATTACAATGTGTATAACTGCCAATAATATTATTGCTCCGGCCGTACCTACATAACGGTTTTAAGTTGCAAAATAGGTAACTACGAATCAGGTGTTATTGACTTTTAAAATAACAATTACTTATACCAATAGATTACCTTAAAAATGATTAAAATCACTAGATTGTTTTAACATGACATGGTATATGGCGCACATCTGAACCGCGTTCAAGAGCTGGCAGTGTCAGTATTCCATAACAACACTGACAAGAGAGCTCTTGAACGCGCAATTAGTCTTAGGAGTTTTCCTCCTTGCACGGTCGACTTACGAAAACCTTAACCATACTTAGAACCTTGTCATATTTATACACTGTAAATGGGGACAACAAAAGTGTGACGAAAATAAAGTCTAAAATTAAGGTTTTTGAGGTGATCGTATCTGAATCATTAATTTACTCTAAAGCTCTTCATCGAACCTAATATCCGTAACTATCTTGAACAGCAATCAAGAAAAGCAAGCATCCGTGAGATCTATGCCACTCAAGCACAGGCACTTCCATCTTTGCATGTATTTATAACAAACACTGACCTCTTGCCAAACTTGAAACTCGATTAATGTATGGTTCATCTGAGGGGTGTATTGGTTTTAACTTTGCTCCGTGTTTATTAATAAGTGTTCAGGTATTACAGATGAAAAGTAGTTAATTATAAGCTAAAACGTATGAAATATACGCATGAACGCATGAAATGCTTCTGACTAACAAGTGTCATAAGCATTTCATGCGTTCTACCAGTTTCCGAACAGATTTTTTTTTTGTATACAGTGTAATGTTTATGCCTATTTTCTGTCTTCACCACACGTTACAGAACATAAACTAGGTAAAATCCGACACAAACCGATAAAACTCAACTCACAAAATATTTACTTACAAAACCAGTCAACATTCTCCTTGTTAGTGTTTACGTTTGAACAAAAAAAAACCTGGAAAAATCAGGGTTATAATAACGCACTTCCAGTTTGCAACAAGGTGAAAACGCAACGACACCAGCGCAAGCGCCAACACGCACACACACGTACGCTTGCGTGTGTGGGTTAGCTCTTTCTTCATAGTTCAGTGTTATTGGCGCAAACCACATTTCTTTGGCTATATTTCATAAGTTTTAGCTTTTAATTAAGTAGTTATCAAACAGTTGTTATTAACACATCTTCGAAATATGTACAGGCGAAATTTCCTTATATTAGCTGTTATTGCTCTTAAAATCTGTAGCATTAAACTTGTATTTATCTTCAAACATTATACAACACTAGCTCCTGCCCGCTACTTTACATGCCAACTATACAAGTCGGCAATAGTGTAGCTTTATGCCGGTAAAACAATTTTCAAAATTGGATCTTTACTTCAAGAGATTACATCCTACATCCAAACGCACGAACTTTACCTGTTTATAATACTAGTGTAGATGACCAAACTAATAACATTTGCATCTCTTACGACTAATCCAAGGTTACGTTTTTGCGTATTTTGTCACACCTCACAAGCATGAGCCAATCATATTATTTATATCAGAATTATCAGATTGCCGATACGGTTGTGTCACTGTTAATGCAATTATTTAAATAATTATGTTGATTTTTAATTAAATGGTAAAAAGTCTAGATAAATCTAAGGATTTATGTGACGATCTTTTTAAAATTTCGAAATTTTCGTCTCGATTCAAAATCGCCCAGCGCATCTTCATTAAGTATTTATACGGAGCATAAGAACTACTTAAGCTTCTGTAAATACATACTCGTTTATGGTTTATGGTCGACGATGGTTTAGAAGCAGAATGAAGCCGTAATGAAATGTAGTAAAATATCTAAGTAAATGATGCTTTGAGTAAGAGTTTTAAAGCAGACATTAATCCACTGAATAATGTCCATTCTAATTTACTCTAAGATTACTCGTACCCTTATCTTACAAATAAAATGTCAGGATTGGAATAATATCCTTCTTAATCTTAAACATATTCTTCTTCTCAGCATGTCGAATGAGCATGGTAAATTGTGTCAACCTAGAACTAAGTTATGGTTTGCCACCAATATTGTCGCAGGCTATGATTTTTATCAGGAAACCGTGGAGTCAACCCTTAATTTAGCATTTTTTGCTTTTTTCTTTTTTGTTTTCTGCTTATGCTGTGTACAAACTTCATATTAAACCATACAAGATTAACCCGTCGCCTCATTGACAGGTGAACATATGGGAATTTTAATGCACATATTACGAAACATCGTCTTATGGCGATGTAACTTATCACGTCTGTCTCCGGGTATACCTCCAGTGTTAGCAGGAACGTTCAGAACTACTTTCATCAGGCATTGAATACTTGAATTTAGCTGTAGGAGCGGTTCCCTAGCTTCCTGAATCAGGTGACTTTTTTCGTGTTAGTGGTGCACATAAATTTACACCTGCTACCAATTTTAGTGTAGAAAGCTTGTATCAAATCGGCGTAAGTTATTGTGCAATTGATATTTCTTGTTGTGTACAGTCGGCAAAAGATTTAAGTAATACAGGGTATTAATTGACATCTGTGTGTGGTGTCAACAAATAGAGTTTTTTTTCTATAGAGAGAAATAAAACTGTTTTCTTTATGGTTACATATTGTTTTTATACGGGCTCACGAATCACGGAAATTGAACCAATAATAACTTAATTCAAATAAACCTTACGAAAAGATTTCGTTGTCATCTGCTAAATAACAAACATCAACCAGTAAATGTCAAAGCGTAAAATTAGTTCTAAAAACGAATAACGATTTCGTCAATGTCAAAGTTTGCTAAATACGTCTTTATATTGCAATATTAATACATTTATCAATATTAAAAACACATGGTTGTGGCGAGTATTAAGATCGTCGATCTTCGATAGTCTTTTTTTTAAAGCAACGTTCTCTTGAGGCAAGTTAGTTGGTCAAATATGGTAATGAGGGTTTTCTGAAATGACGTTCGCTAGGTGGCAGCACTGAGACGTCAGTTCCGGGCACCTGACAAAAGTGTCAAAGCGCTTTTTTATTTGTCGCGAAATAGAGGTCGTCAGAATACAGCTTTAGTCTGAAGAAGATCGCCTTGAATCGTGAAGGCTGTCAACAAAAAAAAACTACGTTTTATTAATGTATCGTATATGTTAATAAGAGAATTGGAAATTATACCAAATGTACTGTTAGAACAGATCCGGTTTGGTGATCGACTAATGTGTCATCCTGGTAGTAAAACAAAATTATATTGCTTTCGTTTTCGGAGTTATCCCTATGTTTTTAGCAATAAGATTGAAATTCCAAGGTTAGTAGGAAACATTTCTTTAGAACTTTCTTCAGTGTTTGTTATTACTGAGTGAGACATGAGTGATGTCATTTTTAGGCATTGGTAACTACGATTTGGCCACTGTTAACTAAGCTATTAAAAATATGTTTCTGTACACCACACTTTATAATTTATTACTTTGATGCGCTAAAACATTTGCGACGTGTGTGTCGGCTTTGTATAGCGATGATGATATTTATATTATTATAAACATGTTTGTAAGCACCACTAAAAATAAACAATGATTTCGCATGCCAATGTTTGTGAGTAAATTAGCTAAAAAAATGTAAAAATTTGTGAATGCTTTAACAATTTATATTTCTTCGTTTTTTGTTTGTTTGTTTGGCATCTCGCAGGTCAACCTATGCGGTTGTCGTCTGCTTAAGCGGACTTGCCTGTGGATTCCCTAATAAATTAAGGCCTCCAGCCAGGACTTATATGAAAGACTTAGAATAAATATAAATACAAGGGGATTGCTTATGAAGAAAGAGTAGGAAAAGTTACATTGAAATACATATTTTGCAGTGGTAGAATAAATTTCAATTAATAATAAGTCTTTCTAAAATTAGCACCTGGTTTACAAACAAAAGGTTTTGATTTTGCATTTTAATTATGTTATTTATGAAATTCAGCATTATCTTTTGTACGACATTAATCACCTGGGAATGTAAAAATGTAATGAAATAGTTGCTTATCTTATCCAAGTAATGAACAAAACTATAATTAGCAACTCTTACAACAGTCAATTGAGAGTTTCTACGATGCTCATTTGGCGCCGCCCATAGTACTTTATGTCTCGTTAGTCGTAAGACTTTTCTCTCATACGATGAGACACTATGATCTGTTCCAAAATTATCTTATGATAATGTAAGCAAATGCATCAGACAACGTTCCTGTGGATGTCAATTTGTAGCGCAACTTACAAATTGAGTTCTTTGATATTTTGATTATTCGAAGCTTTGATTTTCTTAATATGGTTAATTGCTTAATTCTTAAAGATGGTTTTGATTTGACTATTAAGGTTAATTTATTAACATCAATTTTGTCGATGACTGTTTATTTAAAATTTATAATGTTATTTATACAATAATTATTAAAAAAAGAGGTGAGATATAAAGTTAAAACCTTCAAAATACAGTTAAATGTGTTAATAATTCCCTTTAATGAATGATTGCTCAAGAATTAAATCTGAACAGGGTTTGCTTATACTCTCATCAGATACTTTTAGAACAGACCATACACCATTCTAACGACACTGGAGTTTAAATGGTATGCTACATTAAAAACTTCTGAAGAACCTTTAAAATCTTGCTAACACGAATAAGGGCTTATTGGAGTTGCCAATGTCTCAAATGATTTTTCATATTCATTAGCCATCGAAGGATCTTTGGGCTAGGTGCTATGATAGTAGAAAGACTGCAAGTTCATATTGTTGATAGTAATTTTAGTTTTATAGAGAATTATTTATAAAGAAATCTACATAAATAGACACAGAAAATAAAGCAGAGATTGCAAAACTGTGCTACTTACTGTATGAGATCATCAATTAGACGACTGTTGCGCCTGCGCAGTGCTGCCAACACGCTTTGTTTCACACTCTCACAGGTCGCGAATCTCTGCAATTACTTTTCTTCACACAGAATGTTTGTAACCCCTACCACGGTGATTATGGTCGGGTTTTGATATTACAACAAGTGATAGGGAAGGACTTGGGAAGAGGGATAATTCTCAAGTAGTTTTAGATGCCAAAGCAAAAAACAACGTTTGAATTAATTCTTCATTTTGGAATCGGTTGATTTGTCTGCAACATGTCCAATCAAAGTTCAGCAAAACACGGGTTGTTATATTTCATGCGATATTCGATCTTGCAAAATGAAAAGCATCAACATTAAGATTCATAATATTATACTTTAACTCTCACCGCAAATCCAACATTACACTCTGAGAAAATACTGGTCTGACGACGACTGTTGCAATTCCACAGAACAATACCACCGAACAAAATTACAGAAACAAAGCGCGATCAACATTCACATTTTAGCACCCTTGACCAAATCGTACCATTCACTCAATCCGGCCCTGAAATCAGGTGTACTCAACCTTTTCCCATAAGAAAAGCGGTTACAGCCCGCAAATTGCACGGCATTTGCATATGGATTATGTGGAATTAAAGTGAGGTAACATAAGCCTCTTTGTTGTTGAAAAGCCTGTTGGGTGTAGGAGTCGGATTGGCTTATCCTTTTAGGACATAATTGTTTCAAATGGAGCTGGGATTTGTTGATCTTTAGAATTTAAATTGTAGTTATTACTAAATCTACCTTTGTCATCTACATAGAAGGCAGTTGAGGAATAAGTTCTAACTAATAACCCCTAACGGGAATTGTTCCAGGGATATTAACACAATTCTCACCCAACCAACATCAATATCACTTGGTAAACAGATTGGCATGATGTCATTATGAAACTTAATACCCACTAAAGTCACCCACTGCATGTAACTAGGAGGTTTCAGAAACGACAAAACCTTACACAAGTGGTCATGTTCAAATAAGTAAATAATCTTGTTGATAAATCCAAGAATAATCGTAATCTTTTTTTCAAATTCTGGTAATATTTCGAGGTATTCCACTTAGAGCACTGATTCCATCGACACTTAACCGAACGGCACCAAAGCTATTCCACTCACCGCACCGAAACAAAGTTTTGATAAGTGCAGTTCTTTGGAACAGTATAGAAATACTATTATCATTCTACGAACGGCACCAACGTTAAAGAAGTTCCTGTGATCTCCATCCATGCTTCCTTGTTTAAAACTTATATGACTTATTTCACTTTCTACTAACGACCTTTTGTTTTTGTTACAGGTAAATACTTTACTGATCGTGTAGCCGTGAGAGAAAATCTTTTACGAATGTAAAGGTATGAATGGAAGGAAAAATTCGGATACTTTCGTATTTTCACCTTAATTAAATAATAAGTGTTATTTACCTTGATTTTTATTTCCCAAGAGAGAAAGTTTATCGTACTTTTTGTGAGAAAGACTATTTTTTTGATGATTCGAGGGCCATCCAAACCTCGAATGAAATTTTGATTCAGAAGTGTTAGTCAAGCCTATCTTTTTAACCCTATGTGATATGAAACTTTCATCACGTATTTTTATTTATGTATTTTTAGCTCCCACAAGTATTAAAATGTAAATATTTTCAATTTCAAAGTTTGAACAGACAGGTGCCCATACTAAGTAAATCTTGTGCTACGGGGTTCCTAATTTCCTTATCTCGGATGTATTTGTATATTGAGAGCTATGCTGAGGACATAAATAACAGTAGCGCTTATAGGTAATAAATATAATTAAATTTTGATTCAAAGGTGTTAGTCAAGCCTATCTTTTTAACCCTGTTTGTTATGAAATTGTCATCACCAATTGTCAGACATTGTAACGAGACAAAATTTCAACGCTAGATTGTTTAGAATCACGTACTGAATCTATAGAAAAAGTTTTCGTTTTCCCTTCCACTGAGTAAATGTCAGCTACTTCAATGTATTAACTGCCTGATAAAACCTTAATCTCATACTTCAATATAGTAACACATAGACAATTTACTTAATCATCTTAAATAAAATATACAAGCTAACACTAAAATGTATATCTATGTAAAAGTATCGCATCGCTGTCGATGGGAGTGCCAAAAGGCTGGCAGCGTTGTCTTGCCACGTTGTATGGCAGTGCTGACTCTTTGGCCAAAAATAGGCTCTCTGATCACGTTTAGAATGTGAATGTAAACTCGTGTAGCGTCAGTTATAGTTATTTTTTGTCTGGTTTTTATTTACGATGGAATAAAATCCTCTAACTGATATTTAAAGCTAGTTACATAAGCGCCCTTTAAAGTCTCATGTGGCAACTGACTGTAGGTTTAGATGAGGTTAAAGTTCACAACACTGGCCAGTGAAAACATGCAAGTGAATATTTTCTTTTGTAAACCCGTATGCATCGTAGTAAGGCTGATACGTAAAGCGTCTGGGTTCAGGTTTTACTCATTTGTGTCTTTCACTCGAAGTGAAACGTCCCAACACACGAAAAATTAATTCAATGGTGATACAAACCAAGGATGTCAAATTTCAGAACTCGGCGGCATCTTTCACTAGCGCTAAAGAATAAACTACACACAAAATAGTTATTCTAGAAATATTTCCCACGTCATCGTCATTCACACGAGTGACACGGTACAATGCCTTACAAACCCAGTGTTTTGAAACCAACTCGCGCTTTTTCGCCTCTTAAAGGTTAATAGTTCTATAAGATTATCATCTAATAATACCTTTATGTTATAATGTTAGTGATGCTATTAGGAAGTTGTACTATTTAGTAGGTTATTTATAAATAAATTGATGATTTGTAAGTGATCGTAAGTGAGGTTGCGAGATTCTAAAGAAAATTGGCGGGGTAATGTAGCGTCCAATGAGGTGGTGACGTAGGTGGCGACACACGGCTGATCAAATACCACTGCTGTGAGTTCGACATACTTTTTAAAATACATCTTGTTTATTTGTATTTGTGTTTAATCATTAAGTAAATTAATAACGGTGCCTATATATGGTGGCAGGGACATCGACGTACAACCTGATACCATGGATTCAGTAGGTCTAAGACTCTGAAACCCCCTTTTTACTGGGTGGGAAATCATCAAATGACTTCTTCCGCTCGGGTGGAGCGTCAGACTTTTACTGACTAAAACCCATCCGTGTTCCTCAGCTGCCAGGGCCACGGTATCTCTTTCGAACAACCCGCGTTCCTGGCAGGCATCGGCCCTATCGGACCCCGTCACTTAGGGCTGACTTCTCTTTGAGGCGCGCGTGGAGAACGCACCGTCGACCCGGGCCTGGTCCTTATAGGACGACGAGCTACCCCTAACTCGACGTCCGCAAGCCCGCGCCTACGGTGGCCGGGAATCTGCTGGCGGTTCCCGACGCTCAGTGTGTGAGGGTGCAAGGTTTGCGTCTCCCTCACGCACTGTGTCTCCTCCTTTGCGAGCATTACTGCTTCGCAGAAGGAGGTGACGTCTTCCCTTTCCTCGCTCCGGACCATGGCCTGGCCCTGGTCCGGTCGTTCGCCTCCTCGAAGACACGGTGGTGCTCCGACCAAGAAAGGCAGGCCTCGACGAGACGCTGAAACTTAAATCTGGGTTGAAATTTTACGTCGGTTTATAAAAAAGTCTCTGCTACATTGACCGCGTAGGTATTGCACTTTTCTACGAAACAGCTGTATTTTTTAATAAAAATTCTGCGATAGGGGAATATAATCATGTCCTGAATTCACGGTTTTAGTTTGCACGTCCCTGCCACCCTGTATACTAAAATTGATTTCCTTGGTTTGAAAAACCAAGTGGTAACGTTTTACCCAGTAACTGGGATTTAGGAGTCAACTAGGCAGTTGCTCCCAGCGAAATGATAGTATTCAGCTGGATCCAGTTTGACTAGAAGCCGACCACAATATAAACAATATAGTTAGCAGACAGATTGATTGATTGGATAGGAAAACGTCGTGCAGTGATATTCTGTAACCATCTCGCCGTGAAAACTTAGGTGAAGTGAGCGTGGAGTGAGCTGTTATTGCCACTGATGCTAGGGATTGACCAAGACGAGATGACACTGGCAGCTCACTCCACGCAAGTCTTCACGGTGAGATTTTTCAGAATCGACATGCTGAAAGTAGTAAAAAAAAATGAATTATGACCGTTTCAGATTAAGTCCGAAAAATTGTGCTTTAAAGATGTTACATACATGTTACGATCTCAACTGGCATGTTAATTCTTAAGGTCAATGCCACCATGACCGTCAACAAATTATACGAAATTATAATTTTTATATTATGCCTACTGTTTCACTGGTTTGAACCAAACATTAACATCACTAGCCTTTTTTAAAATTCAAATCAAGCAATACAGGGATCCTTTTTCGTTTTAGATTCTACGGAAGTTTTTGGGTGAAAACAGGTACCATTTTTATTTTTGTCGATTGTCTTGGGGTTTATTTTAGAGCACATAGCCTGCCGTTAAATATTACGTGAGATGTGACTGAATCAATAGGTACCGAGGTATTGAGTATTGAGTTAAATTGTCTTAAAGTATCAGGTGATAAACTCAAAAGGTATCATGACGTTATCCGTTTGTAGTTAAGATATACAAAGTATCAGGTATAACATTTTTCCAGTATTCCAAAGGAAATTTTAACTGTAAGGCCAAGTAACCTTTCTCTGATTACAACATTATATGAACTGAGAACGTATGTAATTGTTGTTTATTAATTCTTGAAGAAACTTTAAAGAATATCAATCAGCACACGTAGCATTGAGATCAAAATTACGAATAGATTATCAAAATGAAAGTTGTTTTAAATTCATCAGTCTATTTGTCTATTCTTTCATCGACAAACTCGTTTCTATCTCTATACTCATGCTACACGTGCAGGGAGAACTGCAAATAAGGAAGGGGTGTTCAGATCGATAAATAGTAAGATAATTAACGATTATAGGCTGTTTTTGATCGGGAAAATTATTTTCGATGCTTGTCTATTGTCACCTCGCGAAAGATTTACTTTTGTAAGTGTCTATAAGGGAACAATTAAGGGTTCCTTTGCGTCCTACATGAAAAAACAATTTGGACTACCTGATGATCGTTAGTCAGCAAAGGAAAACATCGCAATGAAAACCATTAGGTACTTTAAAATGGTCTGAAATCGCTAGTAAGCAGTGAGTTATCAGTGAACAATTAATGATGTTTCTTTGAATGACTAGAGGTCTTCCCTTACAGATATTTATTTATCTGTGCCCTACACATCAGCCTAAAATCGTCCACTGCTGGACGTAGGCCTCTCCTCGTGATCGCCACTGAGCCCGATCTTCGGTTCTCCTCATCCAGCCTCTGCCAGTCGCCTTTCGCAAGTCGTCGCTCCACCTAGCCGGCGGGCGTCCCATTTGCCTTAACGCGGTCTCAACTCTAGAACTCGTTTTCGTTCAACTTCGATTGTCCGTTCTGCGAGAGATATTACCAGCTTATTGCCACTTCAGCTTTCTTAGTCTTTGGGCTTTGTCCATCTATGGGCTATCTATGCCCTAAAATAGGTGGATTACAAACGGCATTATAAACCATGCATATATACCCACAAAGCTAGCATGGCTAATGAAATAGTAATAGTCAATAGAGGTTGGAAACTTTGAATGCGTGAGTAGGTGTTCCCGTTCGAAGCAGTTAGATTGTTTGTAATCATAAATCATTTTGCAATCGGTCATTGCTACTTGTGCTAATGCCATGTTGTATGCACATGCATTACGGGATATGTACTTAGCATGAGAAACAAGTGTAAGGTGTCAGCGATTTAGAAGTGTCTACTGGAGACTGTAAAATGATTTTTAGTAATTTTCTGACATAATCACGAATTGACTGACTGACGACTAAAAAAGCTTAAGAAAAATCTTAAAATAAACACAACCGATTTATTTGAATTATGATAGTATTGTAGTAATTTTTTTCTCTTATTTATTCCAAAAAATAAGTTAAGATATTTTTTGGCCATATTGAAGAATATTTTGATGCCATCGATGTTAAATAAGTATGTAAATGTTGTGAATAGGTAATTAACATCTTGTAATTATGCATTTGATATTAAATGCCTTGTAAATTGAAAAATTAAAATTAATATCGAAGAAGACCTTGCTAGCAGAATATGATACACAAAACTAGCAAATATATTATCAAAATATCAAGCTCATATCTTGCATCGGCCTCACATTTCACAACTAGCCTACAAGAACTGGCCAACAGGCATACATTACCGTGAATTGAGCTCAAATACAATAAGATAAGGATGTGTGCACAATAGACAATAGTCAAAAAACAAAATTTGCAAAAATAACTGTTTTGTTTCAAGACAAGGGGAGAAGTGTAACGTTACCAATAACGTATAGGTATAAGTAGCCGGCACGTAACTTGGCAAGGTTTTGGCGTAGTTGGAGTAAGTTCACGCATGTGAACTTAGTGTAACAAATTATTATTTTCACAAATATTGTTTGTCATTATTTTATGGTTCTTACCATATATATTTTTTTAACATCTGTTTAGAAGAGAGTTAAAGAAAGGAAAAAAACATCTAACGATTCTTGCCAAGTTACGTGCCGGCGACTATATATCTCCAATGTTGGCATCCTGGAGATAGAAAAATCTACCAATCTCTGGTTTTACGTCCCAATAAAGCCATAGTATACAAACATTGTTTGACAGGGACAGATAGAATTGTACTGTCAATCATCAGTGGCGATTTGTCTCAGGTTATTGGGTTTGGCCGTTAGACATGTGCCCGTCTCTTAGTTAGCTCGCACTTTAAGTTTGAAAGTGACAAGAATAACGCTGAGCCAAAGTACGTGCAGGATTATAGATATTGGCGTCCGTCATCATTGTTTCAAAGCGACATTCAACAGCCCATATTCCATGTGCTCCACAAAACAATCTCAAAGTACAGGTTGTCAGAACTCGACTGAAAAATGTTCTGTCTTTCAGCAGACAACACCGTTTTTGACTCTGGTGTGTGCACAGACTTATCTGAAACTATCAAAACTAATCATAACTTGGGTGTACTTGAGAAACTTAATTAAATTTTAGTGCGTTTCTGTCTATTTTAATCACATCGTTATTTTCAAATTATTGAGAAATCTGTTCGTATTGCATTTCAATGTTATTTGGTATTAGTAGGTTAATCAGTTGAAATACGTAATGCATATTGTGTAGGCAAATAATTAATGTAAAATAATTGATTTAAAGTAGGCAAGTAATGTGCCTTAATTGAATCCTAATAGCTTCTGTAATTTAGTTGCTTCAAATGCCCATGAAATTAACATCTTTATAGCGCCATAATTAACCTCTGCCTTGAGTGTTATATTCGATTATATTATAAACGAATTTAAGGTGAATCCTTGGCTGTGGCCCGCTAAATTGAAATTTTCTTTGGTCTTTTGCAGATTGCCGCTTTGTTTTACTTCGTTTGTTGATCAAAATGCGATTCTCGACTGAAGGAATAATATATTAACTGAATAATAGTCACCAATTTCATATTAATCGACTTTGGAAAATTGATCCAAGTAAGATTTTTTCAGAATATTTTCTAAGAAAATTCTGATGAACATACTACGTAAAACAGAGCTGCAATTTGCAAAAAACATCACCTGAAGGTATACTGGAAGGTATCTGCATCGATAAACTAATACATTTCACCGATTTATGGTCATCATCAACACACCACTACAGCAGACTACCGAAAGAAAGCGAACCCATTATAAGATAATTTAAACAAAACACAGTTATTTGTAACATTTCCCACTGCTACACATACCCATCACTTTAAATTCTACTCACTAATCAAGAAAAAGAGATTTTTACTACGTAGGTATTACGTGAAGTTCAATTAGGATTCAGTTCACCTGTGGTTATGAAACCAGTCTGATTCATACGAGCACCCGTCTTCTATCCGTCTTCTGTAGTTCGTAGCATTGAGAGTTGCGCAACTGTTGCAACTTTAGCACTTAGGTTGTGACTGAGAATTGGTGTTCAGTGACAAATTAACATGTATTTATTTTGATGATGTTTTTTATTTGAGTTCTTGATAAAACATTTGTACAAAAACTTTTTTCCAAAAAAAAAATTGACTTAAAAAAACAAAAAAGTTAAAAAAAATAAAAATTTCGGAAGTCGGTGTCTTTGGGTCTGTATTTTAGTTTTTGCTACCGACTTCCAAAATTAAAGTAAGTTTTCACTTTGTGGTGTTTTGTTTAACCATTTCGTCGAGCTTTTTTTTGTATAAAAGGTTTTTATTTTTCACTTTTTAGTGGGTCAGTTATTAAGTTACAATAGCCTTATGTCAACTGCTCATCACCTTTTACAAAATACACGTATTGCTTTTTCCGATGCAGGGACGTTAATTGTTGAGGGCTTTTCCTGGTAAGAACCAGAACCATTGCTTAGCAACCATAATAAAGTAACCAAAAAAAAAAATGTGATGCTTCAATGTCTATTTATTTTTAAGGTACATTTTCTCCCTTGAATCTAATCGTCACGATGAGGCTGGCTTTAAAAATCTGCTATACATGATAAAACGTGAGAAAAAACGTTCGCTTTTGAACTAAAATAGTTTATGGAGTCATGAAGGGTATAGTCTACGTGCCTATGGCAGCATTCTTAACGATAAAGCAAACATAGGTACGACTACGTAGTCAAGAGAGAAGTACATAGGCGGAAAATGTGCTTACGTAAAACATAACATTATACCTGTATTCCCAGAAGGGTTAGGCAGGGGTGTACCTATACCTAGTACACCCACATTTCGCCAGTTATGTTTAAGTCCCATGTAATAGGGGGCGAGCCTATTGCCATCAACCGGGCATAAATCCAGACTCCGGGCTGCTACTGAGTAATTCTAGAGAAAAAACCAATAACACACTGCCCGACCTGGGAATCGAACCCAGGACCTCATGCTCAGCAGTAGCACTTGCGACCTCTAGACCAACGAGGCAGTCAATGTTCTGACGTTTAGCATAATATTTTCTGTTACCGTTTTCCCGACACATAAAAACAGAAAGAACCTTATATCATAAGTAAAGAAAACAAGCATCAATCACTCTTCTCAAAACGACGTAATAATCATAAATACTCACACAACCACACACACACAGTATTGTTTCTCTTCCGACAGCATTCGTGACAAAGTAACACACAAATAGACAGACAAAAACTCAACAAATGAGGTAACTTCCGAACTGTGTGAAACCTCTTTATCCGGTGCTTTTAAACAATGGGTTAGAACAATAGACCCAACTTAAATAACTCATAAGTAGACAGGTAGGTACAGACACTTTTAAATTAATTAGTATGTGCACGGAAATTGAGTATTGTGATGTGTGTATTTAAAATTCCAAATGATTGGAGCCTTTGTAATGAGGTCGCCAAGAATAGATACCATGGAGTAGGTTCTCTTCGATTGCTTAACACATCAACAGATAAGTACTTAAGTAGGTACTTTTTTTCAATAGTGATACTAACCTGCAGAAATTGCAAGCTTTTGGTTCTATCGCAGAAACAATGTTATTTTAGAGTAAATGCAACCCTCTTTCAGTCTGTGTTCAAATATACCGTTTAAAAATATACATCTTCCCGACATATCTATATCTTTTCAAGCCAACACGGCAAATTCCCTCAGATAGTTATTGAGGAAACCAACTACACCAGCCGTTCCGGATGCCAACCATTGCAAACTGTCGCTGGGATTAAGTTAATTCGATATAAATAGCTTCAAACACATCACTAGTGGCCATTGTAGCGTGTCCACTTTGCCATCCATATTCATCAAAGTCTACAGCAGGATGATTTAGTAGAAGGAAAAATGATGCAGACATAATAGACAGTTAACATGAAACTGATTTTGTTCGTTTTGTTCCCACTTGAAAAATTGCACTGGTCCATTTGTAAAGGTGGATTGGTAAATGTTGAGGAGTGTTCGTATTTGGAAAACAGACTTTTGTTTTTAATTTCAGAACGTAGATTGTCATTTGTTGTTTAAGTCAAAAATATTACTGTTTGTTGGATGGGACTAGTGCAAGCTTTGGCACGTTGACAACTAAATGTATAAGTAACATTCGAAAACTGGTTTTGATGTGACCCGGAGTTTGTTGCTTTGAAGATGGAGGGACGAATTTGACTACTACCAAAGGACTGGCCCGCGACGGCAGAGGACAGACGTGTGTGGAAAAGGAAGAGGGATGCCTTTGCCCAGAAGTGGTATTGTACGGGATAAATAGATAGACAGACAGATTTAATCAAATACGCAATATTAAAAGTTGTGAATTATTCTAGTAAAACTTACTCCGGAAAGTTAATACTAGTTTCTCATAACAAAATCTGTGTAATACAAACATTCATATTCAACAAGGAAATGTAAATCTAAATATTTTTACATCATTAATTCTTCAACAAAATCGCACATATTAGCAATTAAACATCATGATTACAATCACAGATTTATATGATCATAAAATAAAATTTTGATGAAATGCGTGACTGTATCAACATTAAATGGTAATCAGAGGAATATTATCACAAATCAATAATATAATAAATCATGATGTAAGATTTACTGTACCATAATGTAAGATTTTTTAAAAAGAGAGCTTGCTTAGTTCTCGTGGTATGACCACCATAAAAATAATTATAATAAATGATGATGTAAGATTTACCGTACATAAGTGTGAGCAAGCTTTCTTTTTAAAATACGATATTTTAAAAAACGGAGCTTGCTCTGTTCGCGTGGTATTGACCACCTTAAAAATAATTATAACAAATGATACGTAACTAATAACGTAAATGATATGTAACTTGGCAAGGTTTTGGCGTAGTCGGAGTAAGAACACGTATGTGAACTTAGTGCAACATTTTTTTTTCACCTATATTGCTTTTCTATATTTTATGGTTCTTACCATTTTTTTAAACATCTGTTTAGAAGAGAGTTAAAGACAGGAAAAAAGCATCTGACGACTCTTGCCAAGTTACGTGCCGGCGACTATACCTCAGTGTGAGCAAGCTAGAATGCGATATTTAAATAACAGAGCTTGCTCAGTTCGCGTACTATAACCATCTTAAATATAATTATAATAAATGATGATCTTTTTTTTTTTAATGCGATATTTTGGAAAGAGAGCTTGCTCACTTCGCATGACCACTATAGAAACAAGTTGTGGCGACGGACGAATAGACGAAATGACAGATATTTATTTTAATTGTATTTATTTAGGGACAATAAACAGCTACAATATGTGTTGGAACAATGAAAATATAATACAAAATATTAACATTATTGCAGCTCACTACATTATCCGCAAATTTACAAAAGAAAATATGATAATGAGTGCCACTAGATAGCTAATAAATAACTAATAAAAAATTACATCAAAGATATAACTAAAATAAATTAGTTAATTTAATCTACACTATCTGTAATTTAGTATATTCTGCGGTCGACAAACCCGGAAAGCTATAGCTATAAAAAAAGTCGAGAGGTGTCGTGGAACACCCGGTTGGAACGAAGTTCCTTTCGTTGGATGTTATCATCGTGATAGTGATCGATGTATGTTATGTATTAAATAACCGTCACAATTAAATAAATTAACAATATTTGAGAGGAGAAGATACAGGTGCCGCCTAGTTTGGGGTCCGCCGTAAAGATAAAAAGGAAGATCGCTAACAGTTACAGACCGAAATTAAGTTAAGTTAATTATAAGGTAATAATTGTAATTTTGATTCAATAAATTATTATACATTTATTTCGTTTCCCGCCAATGCTAAGGGTGCCTACAGCCAGACTTAACCTGCTTACCAAGGCACCCCCTTACTAGAGCTGTCAGTACCATCTACGACCTTCAAACCCAGATCGATGTGTTAACGTGTTGTTTGAGTGAATTCGCACAGATTCGCTATTAATATTATGCTACAAGCGAAATAATGCTTAAGATTTAGGTACTATGTTTATGCAAGTAGTTATGTTATGCTGTTTTTAAAGGTGTACTAATTTAATAATGGTGTTAGTTTTAATTGTTCTAATTTGGTTATTGTATATTGTATTGTATATATAGTAGGTTATTAGTTGAAGTTCTTAACTGTCGCATTAGGGTAAACCTTGTAATGAAATGAAGCTGTTATAAATAAAAAAATTAAATTTAGGAAATGGTATAGACATACGCTTGTTAACACACAAACAGATAATATAGAAAAAGTGTCGTGACGATCAAAATCACACTTTTTTCGGTCGAGCTCCAATTCGTCATGTGCGCAGAGTTTAACGTATCGTTATCAAAATTAAAATTTTCAATATCCATATGTCCAGAATTTTTTTCCATCCAAGCTGTCTTATTCAAATTATAACTTAACTCAAGCAAGAACAAGTGTCGAAAATTCCCAATTAGCTTACAATGAATATGCTTTTTAGGTAGAAGCAGAAAATTGTTTGGAAAACCAACCTCATTGTCACATTATTACAAGCGAAAAAAAAAAAACAAATACAGAAGCGTATGGTGAAAAACACTAACCTCATTTCACTAAACTCGAATAATAAAACTATAATAGCACACTTATTCACTTCATTATCTATGTAGTTAACGCCTGTGCTTTGTTTATCATTACGCCATTTATGTAATGATTTACAAAATACGGTTTTGCAAAAGCTAAAGCGTGTAGAGGTTTGCTTAATGAGACATTAATCACGTTGTGACATAGACTGCTGGCAGTAAATAATTATGCATTGCCACCCACTTGACTGTCCTAACAGAGGCCTCGAAAATACGAGATAATAATTCTGGTCAAGCTTGTTATTTACTGCATAATGGTATCCTTAATTCAGTGTGGACCCTGGGAATTTCAAGTAGGTACTCGTAAATTGAGGCTGTGCTGGCGCCTACTTAGTTAAGGCTCCCGCAGACAGGCGCGACGCGATTCTGAACGCGTAGCTAACCACCATAGAAACAGGTTTTGTCGACGGATGAATAGACAAAATTACAGAAATGTCATTTTGTCTTTTCTATCTATTATTTTGTCTATTCTACCTTCAACTATCTCTCTACACTACCTAGCAGTTGACGCCTGCGCAGCCTACTTGGCCTTAGCCTTTACAGTGGAATCTTGGATTGTTAGATTACATGTGAATGTGACCAATTCATTTTTTAGAATAAATCCAATTTCCATTAAGTTTTCATAGAAGTTATTCTTCTAAAGTTTGTGGGAGCCTCTAAGCGGTGACTCAATTGCCCTTAAATTGTTGTTATCTTTGACTTGCAAATTAAGTAGGTATGAAAGACGTGGAAGTGAATTAGAAATGACAAACTAGATCGTCATCATCTTCCTGTTCTTGTTTTCTTGTTACTTTTGTTTTCTTCTCGTGAAAACGTGGGATCGCCTGTCAACCTTCACGCCATCATTCACTAATGTCTAACTGGATAAGCCAGAGAATATAAGGCATTTTAAAACTTAATTTTGTCTTCTTGTTTCTCATGTTAATAAACTCATCAATATTTTAATTGATCATAGTTGATATCCATAACAGTGTTGCAATCATCAGCAGCTTTGATCACACCTATTTTCATTTGTCAACATTAAGACAAGACATGCCATATTCGAATAGTAATGTGTAAGTACTTTAATTATTGCTAATGCTATCCGCATAATTAAAGTTTGCTATACTACTCAAAATTAATTTAAATTCAAAACAAATAATGATGCTACGGCCGTTCATTATGTTGAGTCAAATTTAATTATAAGTTTGTTCGAGGTTTGAGCCTCTTTGACTAAATAAAGGCGTTAACTTCAACCATGTTACGAATACCCCAATGCAAGCGAGTCATCGGTCATCGCCTTATTGGCGGTCTACTGAGTATAGATGCGGCGCCGCCCGCGGCTATGCCTGGGTTACAAAAATAACGTAACAGCTCACTATTGAAAGTAGGTTTCCTTCAAAACGACAAATATAACAAATTGAGGTGGTTTTGTATAGAACCGGTAGGCCTACTCTTTTTTTTTTAACCTGATTTTAGGTTGAACTACATTCTTATTATGTAAGAAATGTTATCAGAATTTAGCGAAGAAAATTATGATTAAGTAACGAAGTTTTGTCGTTCTTGCCTTACGCATACCTACTTAAAGTGTGGACTAAGGTATTTTTTCTGAATACAGTATAAATATTACCCAGCATGATAACTAACATTAAGTTATATTTTAATTACTCCCACAAGTTTATAATAATTGATATTATAAAATGTTATAAAACTTTACGATTATTACAGAGTCTTAAATAATTCATAAACAATATTTCATTTGTAATTTGCAAGAAACACCTTTATAATCGATATTTAATTAAAGTGCTAAAATATGCCAAGGACTCGTTCTTGTTTTAACATGAAATATATCCTGTAGATGTGCCCCGATACTTCGTTTACACTTAGCGTTCTTTTTTCAGATATTAGCGAGTTTAAACAAAAAAAAAACTCTTCAACTTATTATTAGAATCCTTACTTATGCGTCTGACTAACTCTGTCACCGTGAACTCTGCTATTTCGTTGTTAAATTTTATTGAATTCCTGAATCGGACGCGCCTTAATAAACGTCTCACTACTGACATTACAATGCCTTAGGCATGCTACACACCGGACACGCACATAATTTTGACCCACACGTGTTACTTTACTTCATAACTCTAATACTTTCGTTTTATAACGTGCAGCTTTGAGCGTGGTCTTTTTTAAATGTTGCCAAAAGTTGCTTGACCTTTCGTCTCGCTTTTCCGATTTGTACGAATTTTCAACTACAACTTAAATTCCACTTTTTCTGTCAGAAAGCAACACAAGATTCAACTTTCAGTAAGGTTTCCTGCTCAATTTGCTACTGAGGTTGCACAAAAGAACATGAAGGATTTTTCAGTGCAAAGTACTCCTTACATCTTGCGATTCTCGGCATCATTCAAGGTGTCGATGCAGTTTGCTCCATTCAGTCATCAGTCCCTTGTTACCATGACCTTCCTGCATCGAACTTGTAAAGTTTTCATACGCTCCCCAGAACTATTTCTTCTGTAGAAGAACTTGTATTTCTTTTTGAGACTCTTGTATTGAGTCATTACTGAATATATTTTATACAAAACGTTTACTAAGCTGTTTAGTATTATACCATACAAAACGTTTACTATAGTAAACGGTATACTTGTGTTGCAAAACAAATGACCGGTAATAACAGTGAAGTGCCGCGAAAATCACTCAAATGTCGCCACTTAAGGTCATGTAAATATGTAGTTTGGTTTGCACTTTGAGTGTCGTGTACTTACCTAGTATGAGAATATTGACTTCGAGGGTTTTATCCAATAAATTTGTAGGACCGAAGTGATTATGAAATAATGTAATGTGTAGGTGAGATGGATGATAGTCATAAGCACATGAAAAATCAATCAAAATCAAAACTCATTTATTGAAGCAAGTCTTAGAATTAGCACTTTTTGAACGTCAGAGTTACATATAAAAGCCTCCAGGCATTAAGGGCGTGCCTGCTTACATACAATGCTGCACTATGTTCTTAACTGTAACTTGAAGTCGCAAAAGATATACTAGGAACTAGAAAATAAATAATTAGTTAATTAGTAATTACTAATAACAAAACCGTGGTCAGCAAGAGGAACTGTCACAACAAGCACACTAACAAGTACCTAAATAGAAATTCGATTAGAAAATGAGCCGAGTTTCGTTATTATAAAAACTGAAATTACCTGCATTCAGTTGGAGGGAATTGCGATGGGTTGATTTGATATTCATTTAATGTAGTTTTTTTTTTAACAAAACATTAATTGAAGACAATGCTTAGCAAATAAATAATGATTCTTTAACAAAATACCTATCGAATTATGAGAAACCGAAATCTTGCAATAAAATTGACCGAACCGGATTCCGTAATTAAAACCCAGAATGCACAATAAATCTCTATTAATAAGCATGTTACAATCTATAAGCAGATGACATCAAGTGGGTATTATTATTTAATAACAAAATGCAATAAGAATTTAACCTTATGACCTTTAAAAATATTAGAATCTTACGTCATTTCATAAACTATGAAATTGTGAAGCAAAATGGCAAGTCCTGTTTGGGTCATTGCCTTTGTCAAAAGGATCATGCTCATGTGTACCATAGCATTCCTGTTCAGTGACATCTAAGCAAATAAAATAAGAAAAACTAATGAAATCACAAGAAAAGGTAAAGGTCTGTTCTGCAGAAATTCCTTTATATGTACACATGTTATAATCGCATGAGATTTATTGAAAGTGAGGAGATATTTTAGGTTCAAGCATTTAGGGTCTGATGCAGTAATCTTGTTTTATACGAAAGGCCGGGTCAGTGGCCTTAAGGCTACCTGAGACCTCAAAAAACGTCATTGAATTTCAGGAATGCAATTTCAATTAATATATTGGTTGGTTCTGCTAAAAATAGGTGATGTTCAGTCAAGGTATTAGGCGAATAAAAGGGTACAAAACATGTAATCAAAAGGAAAACAAAATAGCAAGAAAGATAAAACAGCTGTCTCCTTATCTCAACTATCTCTTCGACGACGTCATTCTATTATTAAATATTGGCAAAGAAAAAAAAAATTATGACAAAGGTTTTCATTATTAATAAGCCAAGAGTGCTAATACCACTTTTCGAAGTTCTTTTAGCGCTATTACTATGAAAGCTAGTTCTAAATAATGGTCAACTACAGGCTTATATATTATTTAAGATTATGTATAAATTAATTAACATTAATAATAGAGTTGCAGCGTACTCATTTAACTTCAATGGCAATAGATTAGGTTTCATTTGACATTTGAGGTTTCCGAAAGGTCAAATGTAACAGACATGGATTTATATTTGACACGCAGAAGCGAAAGGAGACTGCCGCGGCTATGCCCGCGGCTATGCCCGCGTGGATGTCGGAAATTACCCTACGGGAAAGTGCTACTGGGACAAAAACTAGGCTATGTCCTTCCCCAGGATGCGTAGCACGGACACTGTAGAAAAGGAAGAAACGGAAGACAAAATGCAAGATTGTAGAAAGATTTCTAAGGCGCGATATCAAAATTCAATTAAAGAATATTTTTTTTTGTAGGAAAGTCATTTGTCTTCTCTTCGTAGGCAAGATATTGAAGTGGTCAGCACGCGTAGTATGACCAACTTTCGTCGACTAAGAATAGACAAAATGACTCATTTATTTCACAGTTTTTTTTTCGGGTTATCTCACAGATGACCCGAAAAAAAAACTATGATAGGGAGCGCAGGGCGTTTGCAGCCTGATGCAATATGCATTCCCGCAGGTTTGCGCGGTGCACTGACGCCAGTCGTTTTACTCATGCAGCTTGTGGGCTAGGTATCCTCAGAAGACTTACAACGTCTCCTCAGGGCAACTTCACAGCACATAAAAAAATGTTAATTATTTATCAGCAGACGGAAGTTCTTTACTTTGTCGCAAAAACTTTTGTTACATAAGAAACTTCCGTCAAAACTGTAATAAAAACAAAAAAAAAACGACTCGTCCGTAGTGTAAATGAACTCATAATAGTGTCTAGTTTTGGATGAACTCGTTTTAAAGAGAGAAAATAAAAGTTTTAGTGTGCCCGCGGCCGCTTGATGAATCTGTAAACTATTATTTTTAGACGATCAGCTGTTTATATAATTTAGTTTTAGTTTTGTTATTGTTCGATTATGGTGTTCTATTTCTGAAAGAACTTGTTTTACCTCATCATAATTTTGGGACCTCGTTTAGAGATGTGTTTATTCGTAGTTTTGTTTACAGTAGCTATGAATTCTGTAAAGACAAGCCGGACTCACTGTTACTAGTGTTCACTCATTACCATGAAATTACGTATTCTAATTAAACGTCCTTATAATTTGATTAGTGGGTGCACATGTAGGATGCACTTTTATTTCAAGGTGCTGTGCGTTATGATGCACAGTTAGATCATTCTAATAGTTACCTTGATTAATAATCTAGATAACGAGCGGTGTGCTAAATACTCAATGTTATGTGAGATTACAGTGCAAATCTATACTAATATTATAAAGGGGAAAGATTTCATTGTTTGTTTGTATTGAATAGGCTCCGAAACTACTAAACTGATCTGAAAAACGGTTTTGCCATTAGAAGCCGAAATTATGTCTGATGAACATAGGCTACTTTTTTTTTCGAAATCCAAGTGCTAGTACGTAATAAAAATAAAAATACAATTCTATCCTCAAAATGAGGTCGAAATCTTATTTCGTTTCACTTCAATAATCTCAATGCAACGCACATACGACTTACGACGACGCATACGCATTATAAATGTCCTAACCCAACGTATATCGTGGATCGTAGGACTGAACTAAGTCCATGTAACGTACGGTGGACCAAAATAATGTACCTATGTCCCTCTCGCCGCCTTAAACATACAAACAGTCTATCTGTTCTTGATATGAAGACAATAAGACTTGAAAAAGACAGAAGACAGGTTACAACGACCCCAAATAAATCGGGGGCAGGACAATGATGAGTCTCGTTGTTCTTGATGAAATATCTTAAATTACACTTGATCAAGATTGAATCAAACTACCACTTCAACTACAACTAAACACCCACATGCAGACCACTAATAAAAAAAGCGAAAATACAGGATGCGTTCGAGGTTAAAATAATTTGTAAATAAACATTTAATTATGTAACTCTGTACATATTAACCTTCTAGTGTTGTTGGTTCAGGCGTTTATGAACGTTTTAATTTCCTTTGTAGCCCTGACACGAGTACGAGTTGCACGAACCAAAACGGTGGTACTGATACTATAGTAGGTTATGTAATGATTTTGAAGAGAGATGCGATGAGTAATTCGTCTTCTGAACGGTTATCTATGGTTACTTTGAGGCCTAGAGGACTTGAGTGGCCAAATTGGTTCATTTTACATTTACCACACTTAGTTACAATAAAATTACTTTACTAGACACATTGGTATATGATTGTTAAAAGGTGTTAATGATTTTACTGATTTAAGATTGTTAGTTATGAATTTCACGGTACGATTTAGTTGCTCGCAGCATAACATGAGCTGAAGCAGCTATAAGTTGCATCGTCTTAGCAGTGTTACACGATGCAAGTCATTTGTTGCTTCAATTTTATTGTATTTATGCCACGGGCAAGAAACTTGCAACGTGTGAATGTGACTTTATTGTCCACTCTTTAACTTCGGCTTATATTACGTGGGAAGCAAACAACCATAACACAAAATCTTTCTTTTTATCTCATTTGGCGTATAAAAATTATTAATACTAACTTGCTTTTTATGATGATAAACTGAAACCTCAAACTGGATTTCTTATTTTCACTTCCACTTTCAGTGTCATACTTTTATAACATTGTTATGAAGATATTATTAAACTTTTACACGTCTCTTTATTTTTTTTAACTGTTTCACGTTTTACATTTTTGAGATTGTAGACAGGCAAGGTCAAATTCTGGGGAACCTTATGGCTGCTTTAATAATCAGGGTATAATTAATTCTTCTAGGCGTTTTGACTTGGATAAAAATAATGTGTTTGAGATTATTGATAACGTCAATACATTTAGTTATAACTTCGTGAAAAAGTTTATTTATGACATCAATTTGTATGAATCGTAAGTTGACAGATGACATAAAATTGGTAACTAAATCTACAATAGTTGCAGATAAGTGTGAAAGGAAACTCTTTTCCTTTGTAACTTTGTTTTCCATAACATGCATAGAAGCTAATATGACAGGAAATGCTAAACCTTATTATATGTGACAGTGGGAACCACGCTTGCAAAGCTGCAGTTGTCAATCGAGCACACCACTGATCGCAGTTCAATTGTGCATTATAACTCACATAGAAAGTATCTTCACATCCGTTCATGTAACAAACAAGAGATGATTAATCGTCTTATTATTAGTGTATTCTTTCCGCGGCCGCCATTGTACAATGGCGGCCTTGTCTCAATGTTGTCATGCGTACTCAGTGAAAACTCTTACGCAACTGATTATGATCTGCGACAGTTTAAGAGGATTTCGGGGGAGAATTTCAACTTTTTCTCTTTGCTGTTGGTGTTACTTTTATGTTGTTAGCATTATAGCTGGTTTTCGAATAGAGCAGTGAAAGAAATAGTTTGTAATTGCGATGTTTTAATGCTGACATTGATATGACTGGATTTCAGATGAGTTGAATGATCTTGAAGTGGTGGTTTGTAGATCTTATTTGCGTTAGTGCTTAACTATTTGTAAGGAGTTTAAATGTGCAAATAGGGTTTAGTAAGCAGTTAAAGATTAAAAGCCTAGAGCCTAGTACAGTTTTTAATGTTGCCAATAGAATGTCACTGATATGTCTACTTTCTGTAGATTTTTATAAAATTAAAATGTTTTTCTTATACAATTATTATGAGAGTTATATTAATATCTCTACACCAATCCTATGCTTTGTTTTGAGTAAATATTTTTCTAGTTCTGTTTGACTTTTTGTGTCTTGTTTGATTTCTCTACATCAATCAATGTCAAGTTTTAATAAATAAATAATGTTATATATTTAAGTGTTAGTTTTGTGCTTCAACTTTTTTCGTTCTTGTGATGAGAGTAGCAGTAAATACGAAAAAAAAACTATCTAAGTGGTTTATAGAACCGAATAATTTTGCAATAATTACGTATCAATTCAAAAAATATCTAGATTGCTACTCAATATCAAAACGGAACTGCCCAGTAAAAAAAAAACAGTTTCAACTGTTCTCATTCGTAATAAATTGATATGTATTTCTTAAGTTTGGCTTTGTAAGCCAAACTTAAGAAAAATCTTTAATTATTCATTCACTCACAATCAACCCTCAGCCTGAACTTCCTGAAGAAGAAGCATATAATTTTGCACAAGAGTTCCTTTTCTAACGAAGGTGAGCCAAAGAAGGATCTTTGAAAATGTATCCCCTAAAGAAAAGTCCCAATGGGCGTACGGCTTGTAAAGTCATAAATCCAATAAAACAGGGTAAATTACTAACCAGTGCGCAAACTGGTAACCATGAATTAAGCGTAGGATTAGAGACCAAACTGAAAAAAAAAATTGTTTCATAGAAAAGTGACCTACGCGGTTAAAATGTATAGAACTAGTATTTTGTAACCGGCGATTAATTTCTACGCTAGAGGTCTAGAATTTCATTTATGCTGAATTTAATTCTGGTTACAACTTGCGAACTGGAAAAAAAAATTAACCTGTAAATTCATTGTTCAATATTTTCGACTGCGACGTGTAGACCATTGTCTATTTGTCGTGATTAATTAAGGATAAAATTTGAGGTTTAGTTTCAATCTTCTTTTCTTAAAGAAAGCATACTTGTTGACAGGCCTACACTGTCCTCCCATACATTTTAATTGTACCAGTCAATTATTTTTAAAAGAGTAACCATGGAGTGTCTTGCCGGCTCTTCTTCATAGGAAACGACCAGCTGGAACCGTGTAGGTTTATAAATAAAATATTATGATTTTGATTTTTGACTAAATTAAACATTACAACCTTTATAACCGATCTCTAATCGTGAACTAGGCACTGTAACCCGCCTTACACCACCATTAAACCAGAGTATTTGATTGCAAGTCTAACCAAAGAAAAACACACTCATTGTTTTGGTATTAAATATTAATTTTCAATAATTCGTTTGATAATTGGAAAGTTTCGTCACTACCAATGCTTAAGGAACTAGTGAGGTGACAAGCTAAATGGTGTAATTAATGTTGTCAAGGTAATTATCGACTATTCGCAGTATTATGACAAATAATTGTCTTATCGGAAATTGTGTAATATTTATTGCACGCGTTATTTCAATGCTAAATTGTGTTGATCGAATGATGTATCATTCGATCAACACAATTTAGCATACAATTATGAGTAGATTAGAACATTTATTGTAGGCTGTTTACCCAATACTTATACTTATAGAACAATAACATACAGTTAAATAATACGGCATCATAAGGCAGACGTGGTTTGCCACTTAATTTTTATTCAATGGACTTCTCGTTAGCTTGTGGTTGCAAGAGCAACTGCTGAGCATGGCATCCTGAGTGCAATTCCCAGGTCGGCCGAAATCTTACGTTGTGTTTGCCATCAGGCATTTCTCTGGTTTGTTTGGGTATGTGCCCCATTCTTGGCATTACAGGCTCGCTCCCAAGCGACTTTAACATATCGAAAGGTGGGTGTATCCTTATCGTTGCGTGATAAAGAAAATATATTTACATTTTGGTTATATAGATCTAATTCGTATTTATGCTAATAAGGTACGTACATAGGTTATTGTAGTAGAGGGTGTCAAAGATGTAAGGCAGTTCGTTACATCAATATGTACTTACACAACAGTACACAGTTACAGTTACAGTTTTATGTAATTATGACCACATCATTATGAGTCAAAAACAATAAATTTCGGTTATCCCTATACATTAAATATTGACAAGGTGGTTGAAGTTGAAAATATTAAGTGCCGATTTCACCAAAGTTACTAAACGCGTTAAGCACATCTAAAACGCGTTCAAGAGCTGTTAGTGTCAGCTCTTAAACTTAGTTTACGTGCTGATCGCGTTCAGTTTCATTGGTCAAATCGGCATTAGTAAGAATAGATTTTGTTTATTTATTATTTTCGTTATTATTCTGCGTAAAGAGAACAATAGTTTTTGTTAAAGTAAGCCAAGGAGCTTTGGCTTTATGTGAGAATTAATAACAGCAACAGTCTAAGCCGTTAAGTTTTCTAAAGCTTAAAAAATCGTCTAAAATATTAACAAGGACTTATCACAAGTTTGCTTTCTCTACATCAATAATAATTGTCTAATGATGAACACTTACAACACTATTCATCAATCTGTGGTCTTCACTCCGGAAAAAATATAAGTCACATAAAATAAATACAGCCAGAAAGGCGTGCCCACTTCAATGATGCGTAAGATAAATTACAGTGTGAAGTTGAGATTACTTTTTATTATGCAATATTATTTGGACCGCCCACTGTTTTAGCTAAATGGCTAGACAAATAATAATACTATGTATCACATCAATCGTGATGATAAACAAACGAGGTCCATGTAATGAGGTTCGTGAACTGGCTTAATATTGGTTGTGGGATGCGTTTAACACACACTTTGAAAACTGCTTAGAAGGCGGAGTAGATACTTGGTTATGTAGTACAGTTAAAGAAAGACATAAGCTCAAAATTAATTATCCTTTAATACAAATTGAAATATGCAGACCGATTCGTCATACACTACAAAATATAAGTCAGTAATTTCGTATGTACAAATTATTTTAAGTAGCGGTCAGGCGGTGTCAAGCCTTTCTCTTATATCTATTAATTTACATAAACCTATTAATTAATGCCTATTATTATTTGGTATTTGGGATCTAGTACCTACTTATTAGATAATTTGAGCCATTCATCAATGTCATGGCTTAAAACAAAAGACAAACACAGCTGGTATTCAACTGCATTTAATTAGATTCTGAATTTGAGTCACATTTTGAAATCACTGTTCGGTTCAAATGTATCCTTGGCCTGCACCCTGCACCCTAACTGCATAATACACTATTAATCCTAATCTGAATCATTTTGAAGCATATTGCTAATCCATGGTGCTTCATATATTCGAAAAATTTGTATGCTCATCAATGTAAATAACGCAATGAATGTTGTTGAACTGTGAAAATGAAAGCGATTGTGCGACCTGTATTGTTTAAGGTGATCTACTGTTTACATTTTGTAGCATAATGCTTTTTATGACGCTACACTAATAGGTAATCTTGATGAGATGTAATTTACAGCAGTGCTATTAGAGAAGTGAGAAGAAAATAGTGTGATTTCTAGCATCTGTTGGAATGACAGCGGGCGCAGAATGACCGCCATAGAAATAAGCTTTGTCGACGGAAGAATAGAAAAAGTGACAGATGAATAAAAGTGATTATGTCTATTCTAACATCGACATAATTGGTCAGTTCAAGAAAGAAAAAAAAATGTACACCGTGAAAACTTAAGAGCAATGAGTAAGTGCTCATTGGATCTAAGTTTAATTTTGTTGTTTGTGTCAGTCCCGTACTAACCCTACAAGATCTACATTAAAATCAACTGTTTATTCGACGTTTTTTTATCGATCAAATTTTTTGTTGTAAAATTTTGCACACTTGCTTTTCCGATTCACATTGGCAGAATGGTCGACATCGGCTTTGCTTGCCGATATCAAACTAAGTATGTCAATTTTGTATTTCAAAATGATTTGGTTTCTTACTACTTACCTACTATACTTTTTTCGATTACTTCCAAAGCAAACGTAATTAATTTTAAAAAAATATTAATTCGTAATCAACATTTTTTGGATTTAGTTACGTTTCAAACACATTCCGAAGAAGCTCATAATTGAAACAGCAAACACAACCGCTATAATAATTAATGACTGCTAAACAAACACTCAATTAACGAGCTTGAAAACGATTCATTAATCGTTTTGCGAAATCGGTGACAGGGATTTATCGCGTCGCACCAAAATGATGTTCGAAAACTGGTGCAAAGTGTTATGTAAGTGAAGGCCTTTTATCGGAGTTGAATCGGTACTAGAATCGAGAATACGGGCGGAACAAATCGATAGTTATGTCAATGATGGATAAAATCGATAGTAAATTGGGGGTTAACCCATAGTGAATCACGTTTGTATGGAAAACCATTTCCATGTTTTTGTTACGTCTTGTTTGCAAAAATCTGAATGATGAATGAGTTAGGAATTAGAAGCAAAACTTCTATCGTGTAGATAATGTGTTAGTGATTCTTTTACCTACATGGATTTTAAACGGCAAAACTGACGATTTTTTTTTTTTTTTTTTTGTTACAGGTAATCATCATCAATATTAGTCCAGACAGATGTTTTTTAAATGTAAGTTAAATAAGTTAGACTCACTGTCCACGTTGGAGCTTTGTGACTTGAGTAATGACGGTCTGGCTGCTGTGGGAGAACAAAAACAGACGTGTTACATCTAGATAATTGTTAGCTTACATAAAAAATATGGCTGACACGATATAAAAAGTTCACAAGAGCAAAACAATTTAGGACGATTTTTTTACCAATTTATTTGACGGCAACAGTCATGTTAGCCATATTTTAAAATAATGTTAATTACTACAAAGTTACTTAACTGTAGCTAACAAGACTAAATGCAATGTATTAGCCATTTCAAATTGTAAAATATCGTGGCCATCTTTCATTCAAAATAACTGACAGGCGGCACGCGAAACAATTGCGCAAAAGTCAAAACTCAAAAGACATCTGTTCCATTTCGTAAACGGAAAACAACAGTTGCTATTGATAGCAATGTGTCAGGTACAGTTTCTTTTAATCTAGCTAATAAATCAATCTAAATGGAGCTTAAGAATTCAATGTAACGACTCTTTACAGTACTGACAACCATTATTAATAAGAACCTCTTTGAATGCGTTACGTAATTCAGCAAGTTTGAATTTAGACTTTCTGCGAAATGATTTTTTAAATCTGTGTCCTGTTTGAATTTTGAACAATGGAATATGTGTGCACTTTGGTGTTGATTGCCAGGTTGGCAAAAAAAAATTGGTAAAAAAAGCAATCATTTAATATTTACGCTAAGGCGAAATAATGATTGAAATTTTGTTTTTTTTTCGTTGGATTTTTCTTAAAACACTTCTGGTTTGTTCTGCAATTTACATAAAATATTGCTTAGCTAAATTTGTGCATTTTGACTACTCTAAAATGTCTATTTGCAGTATAAGTTTTCTATGATTTCTTCTTGTTTATTATTAACGTGCCTTCAAGCAAAAGTAGGTACCAATTAGACCTAAGGTCCAGCATGTGTTACGGCTCGATCGTATTGATAATGGCCGTTATCAGACTTCAAGGTCTACGGGCGACTGTTAGGCATTTATTATAAACAATTACTTGGTCCACTTTGCTATAAGGACACGACACAATAAATAATAATATTATGTTGTGCAGCTAACAGCTTGTGACCATAAAATTGTGGAAATAAATATAGTTATTATTTTAGCACAATATCTTATTAAATAACTAATATATTTCTCCGTACGTATCGTGGTTACTGTGCATTATATTACTGTATTTTGTAAGCCAAGAACCAAGCCAAGCCAAAACGGTGAAAACCGTTTTATTTAATAAAAATAATTATCAAAACAACACCAATTAGCTTTTGATATTGGGTATTTCTAATTGAAATTTGACAGCGAGCTATTCTTTTCAATTTCTTAACTTTCAGCGATAAGCAAAGTTAAACCATGATAATGGCATAACGATAGAGTTCCTTGTTTATCACAAAACATGAGCACAACCCTATTATTAGTACACAGCACTAACTTCCCAAAATGGCCATAGAAAATTACTTGTCTCAGATTTGGACACGAATTGCCACATACGGTAACAGGTACATTGTCGCTTAATCCGTACCATACCGAACTAGAAATACCAGTTCCAAATCAATTACATTATCACGTCACTGCGGTCACACAAGAGTATCAGCAAGACATTACATAAAATGCACTTGTTCCAATTAACCTGCACTAATCGAATTGGGTTGTCACCCACCCGACTCGAACATTTGTGAAATATCGATTATGTTATTATCGATAATCGGTAGTGAAGTGATTGTGTTTTGTTTCAATTTGCGGTTCCGTTATGAAATAGGTTGTTGAAGTATAAAACTGGGTGTTACGTTTGTTATGGTAATTTGTGTTTTGTGTATTACCTAACATTATGGAATGGTCGTAATTTTCTGTAATTCTCTTAAACATTATACCTGCAATCATAATGCGATTTGGTCGTATTATTTTCATTAAATTCCTTTTCTTTAAAAGCCTATGTTGAGTGTGCGTTGTTGTAAATATTTCCGCGTGAAAATCATATGCGTAAACGCATAATGTGAGCAAAACGAACGCAATATGCACATTAATTCAAATGAGGCACGCTAGTAGAAATGGAGACTACTAAGGGTGGATTTCACCAATGAAACTGAACGCGATCAGCACATAAAATGTTTATGAGCTGTCAGTGTCATTATTTTCTATGGAATATTGACACTGACAGCTCCTGAACGCGTTTTAGATGTGCTGAACGCGTTTAGCAACTTTGGTGAAATAGACACTAAATAATGTATTAACTCAAAACGGTAAAAGAAAACATTGTTTGAAAACCTGCATGTCCTGGAACCAAAAACTCGAAGACGTATGACATGTACCAATCCGCACTGGGCCCATTCCTTCTCACAGAGAATAGGCCAGTGTCGCAGCAATGGGAATGTTATAGGCTGATTATGAACTTTTTCAATGTTTACGAAATAAATAATTGCAAGTCTTGATTCAACATTTACGTAAGGAAAATATCGACAATTCCGCAATAGTAATGTCTTAGATTTTAACGAGATATCGACAACAGGTTACGAAACGTGTCCCGTTACTACAGCCTTTCCTGGTCAGTTACATTTAAATCGATATTTATCTTTCGCCATCACTAAGGTCCGAAGTGGAGCACATTTTATTCGGTAGTATAAATTTGTAACCTGCAGTGGTCTATGTTAAATAACACAGTGTTTTACTGGACCTTAGTTATGAGTCAACTGTTTCTAGTACTATGCAACTTACAATGAACTTTAATTCCTTCCTGGTAGACTAAACATGCTGAAATATCAATTGGCATCTCTCTCGACAACTACATGGACATTGAACGTTCTCAAAAGCAACAAAATATGCTCTGAATTCCCTTTGACCTTATTGGTGATGTTCTTCAGAAAGGTCAGGTGTGTAGTAGGTGCTCGCAACTACAACATCCTTACATACTCTTTCTACAAGCACGCCGTGCTTGTTAAAAGAGTATGTAAGGATCGTAGCAGGTGGCGTTCTGTAGTTTCTGCCTTCCCCCATGGGAAGAAGACGTATGTTTTTGTTTTTGTAAGATTCTGCATCTGTAAGATACTTAGGTATATCCTCAGTTCAATAATTAAACTACATATATCCAAACGAAGCGATTCCTGTTCGTTTCAAATATTGATCATCAAGATTCCGCCAAACAACTAATGGAACCAGTTAGTTCTATAGGAAGTTAAGAAAGAAAGCTTCAAGGATATCTTCTTAAACTTCGGATGTGGTGAATGGTTGAATGGAAACTGGTCCCGATTTCCGTTAGTATTTGTTTGCTTCTCAACAACCACTCGTTTGTCGTGTCTCTCTGTATCTTGTTTGTAAACAAGAAGGCCGTATGTGAACGCATTGAGTGCATGTTGACCTGCATGTCGATTCTGTAACAGTCTCACCGTGAAGACTTGCGTGGAGTGAGCTGTCAGTGTCATCCCGTCTTGGTCAATCCCTAGCATCAATGGCACTGACAGCTCACTCCACGCTCACTTCACCTAAGTTTTCACGGTGATATGATTACAGAATTGCACTACAGGTCTGAACTATGTTATAAGCAAAGGTTTGCGCTAATGTCAATGTTAAAGAAGTAGTTATTCTGTTTTGCTATGAAGTTCTCTTGTAATGGAGTTTTTTTTCTTTTCTACTTATAATGTTTTTTTTAAAGTATCGTTGTCATATTTTTCTAATGACTTCTTCCTCTAATAGGTAGCTACTTGGTTTATCACTACTATCATTGTCCTTAAAAGTAACATTACATTCTCTCGCATCACTTTCAACGCAAAACATTTCTTGTACCCCATACCCTATTACCACGAATATTGCCATAAACCGACTTATATTGTCCACAGTAATAAGAAACTTGTCCAATAAGGTGGTTTATGTAATATTGTAAACTGGAGCAATTGCTTCACGAACTAACACCACCTGCTAAGGACTTGACGTTAAGACAGTTTGCACACCAGAGGCAAAACATACTTTTCTGTCGTATATAAAATAGATAGTTTTATGCGAGCGTGCGCGCTATGGAATATATATATCGAAATGATATATAGAGAACACTACATTGAACACCAAATAGGTATAAGGAAAAGCAAAGAAGCAAAGCACTATGATTGTTTTCAAAAGTGATAGTCCGTCTAAAGTCATGGCTTCAAACTTTTGGACACTTATTTGAAGACTTATCAAGACAGGATGGTTATGTGCAAGTTATATTACATTTTGCACTTAAAGCAACTTTGCGCCTAAGGCACCATTAAAAGCAGTTGCTATGGTTACTTCATTGTCATATTACATTATAGTATTCGTACCAGGTGTATCATGATCTGGATCGTACTCTTTTGGTATACGTAATGCAATTGCTTTTTTTGGAGCGTTTCGAGTTTCTTCACGTTCAGTTTCTTCAGTTCTCCTTTATAAGGTTTATCCGCAAGACGTCACGCCCCATTTGTTTATCCGTGACAAAAAAGTGTACACAATCAGGTTGCGACTACAGAAAACTTAAATAAAGGACATCATATTAAATATATCGTGTATCAAAATGCTAATTGAACTACAAGTTCGAACATGGTTGTAACAATAAAGCGCCAACGGTGTCAATTTGCATAAGATTTTATTGTATTGCCTGACACAAAAATAATGAATGATGGGTGATCAATCAACTAAGCAAATCGATGGAGACATTTAATAAAATAAATAAATGTTAAAAAGTTCTTTTAAAGACCCTTGAGAACATCTTTCGAAAATACAGACTACTTTAGCATCAAAAGAATATGATATAATATATTCACGAATTATTTTTAATAACATATTAATATTATTATTGTTTTCCACATCTGTTTACCCATCTTCCCATATACCTGCAACATACATATGTATGTATTTCGTAGACTTGAGTGCGCAATTCGTTACGGTCTTGTTTGTACACATCGGGTCGACAACATTTTCTCAGGTTGTGAACATAACTTTATGAACTGCTACAACAATATAAAGGAAGCAATCATCTTCATCAATCAGACAAACCATCATGGATTTCGATAATTTGAAGTCTGTGTGCCAAATCTTCTTCTTCTTGAGTTACGCCATTTTTCAGCACTGAAGACTTGTGACATGCACCAACCCGCAAGGAGACCGCGTGGTGGATTACGGCCCACTCCCTCTCTCAGAGAGAAGGCCTTTGTGGTGCATTTTCGCCATCCCCTCGCATAGAGAGGAGGCTTTTGGCTGATTATGTATGTTGCAGCACCTTCCAGCTTTTGCTATTGAGGAGTAGCTTCTTGCCCAAATCTCTATTTTTGCAGAGAAATGAGAGTTTTCCCACAATATATATATGTTGCTTCAAGTTGTGTCTTCTGGTTTTCATATCCCTTTTTAATAAATATCTTCTCAAAAGAAATTCTTTGGAATTTCCCTGAAGGATACAGTGAAATTTAGCTTTGGAAATGATGTCACCACACTTACGAAATACCGATTAAAAATAAAGTGAATCATACAACTTGAATCTTGAGAAATAAGGCGTAGCATCTTTTTGATGTCCCATATCATTCAGCATTATGAAATTCTTAAAGAATTCTTACGAATATGGTCATCGCCCTTCGTACAAGATGTCTTGTCGTGTTGCATAAGTTTTTGAATATCACGCTTTTTGTTATGATAAATGTTTTTTATTTGTTAGTTCATCATGGTTTTAGTATTCGTGTATCTAAAGTTGATTCTATCACGTGTTTTACCTAATTTGGTATACACTGTTCTAGTAACGTGTCAATATTTAATGCCTATTAAATTGGAAATTCAATGTTTGGACTCCTTGAATGTTTTTGCAATGTTTTGGTTACTGAGTTGTATATATGAATTCTTATTTGTATAGTGGTTATGGAATGGTCAAGGAATTCATTATTTTTAATCTTTTTTATTAATAAGACATCTCGTTTATTATGTATGCATGGTTATTTAATGTTTTATACACTTCGTAAAATAATCGATCTCCTAAATCACTTTACATCGTTTATTTATAACATAAAAGTTCAATTAAGCTTGTGTAATATCAACATTTGTAGTTACATCGACGCAAAAACTATAAAAAAACATTAAAGTAATCGATGTACATCTAAACGTAAATTTCTCTTTGTGAGCAAACCGTTCCAAGTCTTTCTTTCAATTTCTCAATAAATTGGCGATCGCACTCCAATATCGATTTAAGAAAATCAATCAATAAAGTTACATCATCGAAATCATGTGGATAAAGGTAGATGAAATAGAAAACTTTGGCACAAACGATGAGAAAGAATTTTTATTAGTTAATAAAAAAATTAATTGCATTGGTAGTGCAAATAGGTACTTCAAATCATATCTATAATGTTTTTAAAATTATCAAAATCATCTATTGTATCATCTATAGTTAGAATATTTACAGAATATGAAAGTACAGTAGAATATGTGTGGGTTTTCATATCACGATTTCAACAATTACATTTGCCTAAATGCACCCAAAATCTGATCAAGAAACCTCGAAGAAACTCGAAATGCTCCAAAAAAAGCAATTGCAGTACGTATTCCAAAAGAGTACGATCCAGATCATGATACACCTGGTACGATACCCTATCTAGCTCCTTTATCTACGGTTTTATACTTAAGGAAATGTGTTCGAAAACGTTAGAATATTTTACCAGTATCAAATCTTTGAAAAGTCCTAAGAGTAAGCCTAGAAATATCCTGCATGGATACATACAGACATCGTTTCATCTGATCAATGATATGGAATCCATCAACAGGGTTTCAGGAAGCTTAATTGGTGAAAAGTCAAACGGATTCTACCGTTCTTACCCAACTTCTTTGTCATCTTCTTGATCAGCATCTTTGTATCACATGCATGATTCAGCATCTGTCAAGTTATGTATCTTTCAAGTTATCTTTCTAAGCATATTTACTTTATGTCTTTTGTGATTACTTTTCCATTTCTGATGAAACACATCATCGTACAGTACTTCAACAAAATTATTTAAATGAACCGTATATTATTCTAAATAGGTACATACATAACATAAACTCACGCCTTCTTCCCATGGGGGTAGGCAGAAACCACAGAACGCCACCTGCTACGTTCCTTACATACTCCTTTTGCCTCGTTTACGTTCATACATCTGGTCATACACGAGCGCCGGTTGAGAGTACTTCGCACCTGACCTTTCTGAAGAACATCACTAAATAGGTACATATTTAGCCATATACGACATTAGGCCGCGTTTACACCAACTGTATCGCCGGCCACCTTGAGCGTCGACTTCAAAATGAATGAAAAGACGTCAGCTGCCGACTGACTGTCCATTGTTTTTAATACATTCTCAGGGGTGATACACACATAATAACGCCAATCCAAAGCAATAAGTCTGCATAGGTTTTTCCTCTAGGCTTCAGATAGGCTCATATTTGGCTCATGGCAATCGGCGATCTTCGTTCGGCTGCTACCCTTGCTTGATCATGTTCGGGTCGGCTCGGCACAATTCGAACATAAGGTTTGAACGTAGTCTTACCTCAGAATAAAATTGTCACATACAACAATGCCATACAAGCATGGCAAGTTTACTACCCATATTTGTTCACAAACGATAGGTTTTGTCACGAACTACTTGTACCTACGTATTATATAATATAATAAGCGTCGTGATCGTTACTTTTAGTCGACTGCGCTAGAGCCTTTAGGTATTTTCGTAACGCTAGTTCCGAGCATGCTAATTCTAATACACGACTGGTATGAGGTGTTGAAATATCCGCTGAGCTGCAAATGTGTCTCTTTTAGAAACAATTTTTATTGAATGCTAAGGATATTTTAATGGGATAAGTATGTTTAGGTAAGTAGAGACCCAAGCAAACTCAAACTCAAAGCATTTATCTCAATTAAACCATGAACAAGCACAGTTGAATTGTCACGGAGTTGGTCAGTCAGAAATATGAAGCTAGTTGCCCATTCCAAAGCGTAGTAGGTACCTATGGGCAAAGGGCAAGAAACTTCATGTCCACTCTTCCAAATAATATTGTTCTTACAAATATATTAGTTAGTAAGCTAAGGTACTCTTAATAAAGGTTAGCAAATTTTTCAGAGAGTTTATATTGCCTGATAATAACTATTAATTAATAAATTACGATTTCTTAGATCGACTTAGATCGACAACTATAATTTTATTTGCATTGATAACATCAAACTTCAGAGCATTCTGCAAATTAAACTAAGGTAGGCCGGAAATTCAGAATCAAGAGAAAATTCTTGGGTAGCAAATCCGATATTGACTGGAAAATGTTATTTGATGATAGAATCAAGAAATGGCTCACACATCAGTAAGTGAGGAAGATGTCTATCATTAAAAAACTTTCTAATGAAAGTACAAGTTTTATGAGTAGCTACAGATGCGTCAAAAATCCTTTTTCGTTTTTCATGAAGTTTATTAATCAACATCAACAAGTAAATAGTTTCGAAAGCAAGCCACAGTCTCACCAAGGATAATGTGTGTTTATTATAACAATAAGATCTTCCATCATAAATTTACTTATGAATATGTTGAGATAAATATAGTGTATTTTTATACTCGTTAATCCAAGGGTTATTGACGGATGCGTGACTGTGCACTGTCGAATCTCTTCGGTCATTCAAATAAGCCTTGTTTGCGAAGATTTCTTCGATGACTTTTATTTTTATAATGAGTTCGGAGAAATAGTATTGTGATTATAACTTTATAATATATACATATATATTGTATATAAGTAATGATGAACATATTTCTTTCAAGAAAATTGTCTTTTTAACAAAGCTTTTGATACGAGTTGATTTTATGTCCCGGTGAAAACAATTTTACCTAATTACCTTTTGCGAAATAAGGCATTGAAAACTATATAAACTACAATTATACTCGTATATTGTAAATGACATTGTATCATAATAACACATAACATAACATCACACCTGTAATCCCAGAAGAGTTAGGCAGAGGTGTACCTAGAGAACACGCACATTTCGCCAGTTATGCTTATGTCCCATGTAATAATCGTAGGAGGCGAGCCTATTGCCATCAACCGGGCACAAATCCAGACTCCGGACTTTCATTTAAATATTCAGCCGTTTTACCGTGAAAGCGTAACAAACAAACAAACCCACTTTCGCATTTATATCATTAATAATATTAAACTACCTGCGCCCCGCGGTTTCACCCCGTAAGTCTCGATCCCGTTGGAGTATCTGGATAAAAAGTATTCTATGTCATCCTGACTACTCATGTGTAAACTTTCATCCAAATTCGTTCAGCCGTTTTAGCGTGAAAGCGTAACAACAAACTAACAAACTTTTTTCATTCAACCTTTGTTTACTTTAAATGCGCGTGATTCTTGAACACAACAATTGCAATGTAATGTTTTATTTAAAAGACATTTTGTTTCTATTTCATTGAGATTACTGTTCCGCGTCTGCTTATCACGCGTGCTACAGACTTCACGTTTAATGGTAGAGCAAGGAAAACGATTCGGAGATCGCGAGTAACTAGATGTGACAGACGTGAGGCAGTGGAAACCACTGCCTCACGTCAGTCACGAATTCAGTGGGATTGTTATGTGTATTCGAAACTTGCTGAAAACCGCGACTTCGTGTGCGATCCAGAATTAAAATAAACTTACCCAGGTCATGGTCTACCTGTGTGCCAAATTTCATCCAAATCCGTTCAGCCGTTTTGGCCTGAAAGCGTTTATCTTATAATTACATATTACGTTGTTTTTTAAAAAAATATTATTATGTCACGAGCTTTTCCTATATTTTTTAAATAAAAATTCTTTTATGAAAATAAGATTATCTTAAATTTTTTGCACCGTATACAAAACTAGATTTCTACACGCGGCTTCATCCGCGAGGATCCCGGAAATTATCAAAAAAAAAACACAAAAACTAGCGTCTCCATTTGTTCTTCCCCAAGACGCCACCTATCTCCTTGACAAATTTTATCGAAATCAGTTCAGTGGGTTAGGCGTGAACAGGTAACATACAAACAGAGTTACTTTCAGAATTAAAATATTTTAGGTATTTGTATGGATAGTTCCCTACTGTCAATTTATCTGTTCACGATTGCTCATAGTGGTAAATAATACTTGACGTGAAAACTGAAAATAAATGTCATTCATATTATCAGTAGTGTCGTGATTTTTGATAAAATCATAGAAACGATTTTTTATGCATAAGCATAAGCATAATCAGCCTATTATGTTCCCACTGCTGAGACACAGCCCTCCTCTCTGTGAGAGGGACTGGGCCGTAAACCACCCCGCGGGCCCAGTGCGGCTTGGTAGATGTCACATGTCTTCGAATTTTTGGTTCTAAGCCATGCCGGTTTACTCACGATGTTTTTCTTCACTGTTTTAAGAGCAGTGGTGATGTAAATATTTACACAAAGTGAAGCGCCTGTCTGGGTTCGAACCCACGACCAATAACTCGTAAGTCGCGGCCGTTACCGCTGGGCCACCACTGCTCTTTTATTTATTTTATGAGTTTATACAAAATCATAAGTACTCACTCATTTGTAATCACTAAACAGATAAACTTTCTACAACTCCCCGTCACATCCAGCACATCTACACTGACTAATCGCCGCTGCCCGGTCGGGCGCTTCTCTCCGCTTTCCGCATCGATCCAACAAGGAATGCATTTTCACTGCCCACAGTATCTCGATACCACTCTTCCGTAGTAAGATCTTAACGGTGGTTAACTCGTGTGGTTGATACTGTATTCGCGGTAGGAAGTTACTGTGACCGCGAGTGCGCGACGATATAGGCTTTGATGATTCAATCTGAAGTTTCCTTTTGAGTGTGCATGTCATTAGCTTGTCTATAATGTTTAGGTAGACTATTCGTACAATACTTGTATAGACAAATAAGAACCGTTCCAAAATCAAAATCAAAATATTTGATTTAACTTGGGCAATTAAGAATCGTCAGAAGCTAGGTGCACGGTTCCAAATGGTCGTTTCCTATGGAGAAGAACAAGCAAGAAACACCACGGTTACTCTTCCAAGAAAGAAAGGTATAGACGTAAACAATGTGTTTGCTCCAGTAGGGATTTACCATACCGCTGTTAAACCCGCGATGGTTAGTTTGGTAGGTATGTTTGTAAGATAACAAATGTAATCTGTATTTTTTAATAACATAACATAACATCACGCCTGTAATCCCAGAAGGGTTAGGCAGAGGTGTACCTATAGTACACCCACGTTTCGCCAGTTATGCTTAGGTCCCATGCAATAGGGGGCGAGCCTATTGCCATCAACCGGGCACAAATCCAGACTCCGGGCTGCTACTGAGAAATTCTAGATGGATAAACCAAATATCACTTTGACCGACCTGGGAATCGAACCCAGGACTTCATGCTCAGCAGTAGCTCTTGCGACCACTAGGCCAACGAGGCAGTCTTTTTATTAATAAAAATTAAAAACACAATTGTGTAGTGTTTTTATTTCGGAAACTAACGATCAGTCAAGATCTTTACTTACATAATTGTTTTTAAATGTGCGATACTTTATTATAATTTCTAAACTGACTAAACTTGTTTTTAAGTTATCTTTAAGTCGCCTTATATGCTTCTGTCCACTTTAGTGTTATTTGGATTATTTTCCAAGTGATTTGTGTGTATGCATGTTGCCTTGAATCTTTCAGTCGTCTTATGCAGTGTGTGGTCTAGTTTTGTTTTGTTAGCTAGCTGATGATTATTTTTAATTCCACAGCTCTACTTGTTTATTACAGTGTCAGAGTTAGTTTAGTATTGCGTAAATGTTATGTTGAAAGATCGAATGTTGCAGGGCAATTAAAATACTTCAATATAGGATTAGAATTGAAAGCAGCGACAGTTTATTTAAAGCAACTTCAATATAAATTAAGTGCCGTTCATAGTCATAGGAACAATAAAAAAAAATACAATCTAAAGAAAATTTTAACCAATTACAAATGTACATTTCGTTATGGCAACCTTAATGCTGTTTTAATTAAAACTAAACGTGTAGCGGACAACGACGGCCTGCCCACACGACTATTATGAAATCGCGTTCGGGTACTCTCGGCTTACCTCGGCTAGAGTTACCGAAGCCTGGGAGACTGAATTATTGCATACAATTTATAAAACGTGAAATCCCTGATGTGTTCACGCGATAAGTTTGACTTGACACCCCAATATTGCATGCAGTGCTTTGAGGCTTTGATGCAACGCTCATGCAATTTAATTGATCATATTAAGTTTAATTTTAGTGTAAACGAATGTAAGATGCAGAAATACTGACTAAATGTTTATTGCCCTGTCAGCTTGGGATTTCGTATTGAGGTGTTCGTGGTAAACTTAGTGTAGGCACAGAATTGAATTGGTGTATACGAAATTAAGGTACATAGTCTTACTTCGTAACGGAGAAATAAGGTAAGTTTTGAGTATGAAAGCGGATGGCTATATAAGTAGGAGAAGACCAAAGAAACTATGGTTGGACTGTGTGAATACCAAGATGACGACTCATAGAGAATTATAGAGAAAAATGATCGTATATCGTTGGCGTTGGTGGTATTTAGGTTCGTATTTATAAATTTACAATCATGCGTCTACAACGATAATTAAATGTACATTTAGCGTTAAGTTAGGAATGTAATGTGTGTGTAAAATGAATCAAATGAAATTTACCATTAAAAAGAGTAATCGATTTTATAAAAAGTAAATCGATTTTCAAATTTGAAACAGGATAAATAAATCTTGATCGATCCAACAACACGTGTAGATAACATGATAACCCGATTATTTTACGTATACGTCAAATACCCGGAAGACTAATCAAGTATCGGACAGATAAAAAATAACCGGATCTCATTACAGATGTCGCATGTCGTTTCAATGTAAGTTTGTGGCAAAGGTATAAAAACTGTAGAGCCAACCAAATCTTTTGCATCCTGGCTGGAGGCCTTAATTTATTAGGGCACCACAGCCAAGTCCGCTTAAGCAGACGACAACCTTACAGGTTGACCTGCGAGATGCCATACAATAAAAATAAAAAAACTTTCGCAACACAATTGTGAACATTGCTTATAAAGAATACACTCATTAGCTGCAATTAAAACGATTCCATAACTGTGTACTCTCGGTTTTACTGCTTCCTATGTGAACGTAGCCGAAAGCACAATACGAGGTTAAAAGCCCATGTATTATGGTCAATTGACTGTCGAGATTTTCAAGATTCTGTTCCGCCGGAAGCTAGGGCGGACGCACTAACCTTGCAACGTCGTCTTTGTTTATTTATTCTTAAACCAACACTTCTCTTTTCATAACAGTTGACAGATCTCGAACGCCTACTTCTGATATACAAGGTCGTAGCGACCGGTTTGAAAAGTAGAGCTTTTAAAAGATATCGTATTATGCAAAGATTTGGATTACGTTATAGAATTGCCATTAATACGTTTTAGTGACTTGCGCTGTCAGTTAAACATGTGTTTATGTGTTAAGATCGCAACCCCATCATTATGAAGTTGAGTACGACTTTATTATCTCCTCTGCAATTATTGAGCTTAGCTGTAATTACGATTAAACTTTGATGTTCAATGCTCACATTCAGGAACTATTCAGTTTAATAACAGAAGGTGTTGCCCGCTCTGCTCATGCTCTTTTAAGTATAAATAAAAGCATCCGTAACTTTTTCTTGGAACGGACCTTCTACAGTTTGTTCAAAGGCTTTGGCCAGCCTCCGAGTGTCATGTAATTAGAGACCTCGACGTGGATGTCGTGATTGCAGGTCTGACACGTGTCACCTCACATCTACGTTCTCATTTCAATCAGTTCAAATTAATTGGACATTTATAAAGTCGTAGGTACCTCATCTGGGCAATCGTGAGGTCTGTCACTATAATTTAATTAGTATTGAATCAGATCACGGAGAAATAAAGCTACTTGCCTTGTGTTTGTTTTGATATTGATAACATTTCTACTCCTTTAAAAAATAACAGAGATGTCTTTATAATGCCGGTTTTCCCCATAATAAAGCTGATTAAAATTCACTTATATCATTCTCTAAAACTTTCTAAACAACATTGCAAAACATCAAGCCTTAAAATTAAATTAACTGAAACTAAATTAGATTTCTTTGTATCATACAAATTCGTATGCAAGCAGTCGTCGGCACAATGTTACGTCGAAAGGCTGGCTATCAGCTGTCGTAAGGGCGTGTGCGCAGAATATAAGAGTACCTACTCGTACGTCCTACTTACTGAAATGTCAACATCTTTGTTAAGTGTCAATGAAATGTTAATCAATTTGTTTTCTGTTACAGGTAATTAATTATATACATCGGTTAATGTAGACAAAACATGCATTCGATTCAAGCATAATCGAGGTCGTGGTGAGTCAACCCTCATTGGTCGAAATGCATCTCGAATCCGATCAGAGCGTAAATATTTTAAGTTTTACTGTAATTATATGGCGAGAAGGTAAACTAATTATCCGGAACGAAATTAAGACTCTTCAATGTACACTTTCTTACAAAAAACCAGATTACTCAAGACAATTAACAAGTTCTTGAATGTTAATTTTGTGGTCTTGATCCAGCAATTTAAATGCGTGTTCTTGCATGATGGTATGCGGATGTCCAGTTGTTAATGACGTCTGTCCAAGGCCTTGGACACACGAAGGTCGGAGACTGGCTCCATCCCTAGCCTTTCACTAGGCAGCTGATCGATGCAATTCAGGTGAATTTATTGGTTTACTTTAATACGTGGACGACTTACGTACGTGCCTTAGGATTTTTTATTGGTATTAAAATTGACTCTCTGAATTGTCATTGAATTTAGTCAAAACCATTTAAAAAAAAGTTGTATGATCATTTAAAGTTTATGATAATCTTAAATGTACCAAAGAACTACATTTCAGCTCTATCATAAAACTAGCTATTGCCTACGACTTTGTCTGCGATCCACCATAAAAAGAAGCGTTTGGTCATGATAAACAAGTCATGGTCTATCTATATGCCAAATTTCATCCAAATCCGTTTAGCCGTTTTGGCGTGAAAGCGTAACAAACAAACAATGTTACTTTCGAATTTACAATATTTGTTAGGATTAGGATTTTTTAGCATCAGAATAGGCAAAACCACTCAATCTGATTCGCTACGGGAAGTAGATCACACAACATTTTATCTCGAAATTTGAAATTTTATTAAACAAAAAAAAAAAAACTAGCAAAGATACGATTTCCGACGGCGGTCATTTCAATTTGGTATTACGATACATAGGTACACTCGATTCAAGCTACAGGCATTTACATCAAGGCAAGGCAGTCTTACTTAGTTCCTTGCATAATCAAACGACTGTACCTATGATAGCTAGTGTACCTACATGAATTTGTGTCAATAGGACTGTGTCAGAAGATTTATATTTATCTTAAATGTTTATTTGAGACTATATCAATTCCTTTAAGTGCAACTTAACTGTTTGTTTACTTCGGTACAGACAAAGTGACTAGGTATTAGATAATACTCTTGAAATAACTAAAGCCTGAGGCAACATGTCCATATCCAGGAGTCCTTTAAAAATCAAATCTAAATGTCGAACGATAGAAATCTGATAAAATAAATCGGCAATCTGGACAGATGCTGATTAGATCATTCTGTAAATCAATTGCACCACTTTAACATTTTGAACAATGTTGCATTTACTGAAGGAACCTAATTTATTTTTGCAGCTACTAAAAGATCACAGTACTGAATGATTAAGAGTGCTTATAAATGTAGCTTTATTTTACGACGCCTACGTATATATTTAAGGAAATAAAACAGCCTTTCAAGCAGATTCTTTCGGAAAAATTACAATCATGATCCTTTTACCTAGTATTTTTCTCAATGATTCTTCATCCTTTCAGCCAGCTGTAGTATTTTTTTTCCAAACATACAACTGCTGTATGAAAATATTGAACTGAGTGAAGAGATAGCACCTTAAGTATTTCATTATCCTTTGAATCAGACATAGCCTTTTATTCTTAGGCCAAGCGATGAAACCTACAAACTGCTTCAGTGTCATTAACTTTTGAGCCATATTCTTGCGTTAAAAGTGAAGGAATTTTGTGGTCATACATTTTCCCAGGCGGCTTCGTTTCCGCGTGGCAACCAGCCCTTACAAGGCGTGGCTCGAGGTCGCCTAGTCCGCTCACTTGCGACTAGCCCACATTTAATAATACAGTCATTTAAAACACGTCGGTCGGAAAATTCTCTTACACCCACACTTGCACAAGCATGTGTGTGTGGCGTACGGAAGGACTAGTAACTATATAGTTATTGATCCTTTTAGGCATGGTTACAATGGGTATATGTTGTTTTTTAATGATAAATGATAAATGATTTTATTTCTGTAAGTAGGTTTTTACAAACACTTTTACACGTCAATACTATTTTAAAAGTAGATGAGATCGGCGTTTCCTATCTGACTACTCTGAGAAGAAACGCTAAAACAAACTCAGAGGTCACAGTCTCTTTTAAAGTCCAGACATAATCTTGGTCAGGCCATGTGAAGACCATGTGGATTGATGTCTGAAATGGTCTTTTGAGGAAAGAACCACACAGAATGAGTGGACCTGTCCAGTCAGTGCACGCATTTGTCAGTAATCATGCTGCTCAACACAACACATATGGAGCTCAACGATTCGACGAACATTACCAAAGAAAGGACATTTGGGTAGGCCGCATAAATTGCTCAAACTGCCAGACCATGATTCAAACTAATTTTAAAAATTAAAAATAGATTGAGATAAAAAAAACAACAAATCCACACTGCCTTCACATTCACAATTAACATTTTAATCTGGATTGTGTTCATTATATCAGTAGCTAGTAGCAGAAGGAATTTTAAAATCAGTTCAATACAAGATGTAATTATTTTGGATTAGTTTGCATCAAAAACGTGTTTATACATATACATGTATATTATGTAATTATCTCATCATGTAAATGGTTATTACAAACTACACGTGTTGCTGGATCGAATTTAATAGGCATCTACAACATAATTTGAACCAGTACAGAAATTTAAATTTGTCAACGTTCAACTAATTTGCATTAATTGCTGAAGATATGTTCATAACTAATAAACGGATATTACATTAAATTTATATGATCAGATTTAAATCATGTTCTGCAAAGCTACCTACTTAATCTATTGTCTGTCATTGCAGTGAATACTTAGGACTTAATGTAACTAACTTAATAGGTCAAGTAGCTCGTTTATCGTGACTGTAAAGGCCACGGTTCAGATCTGATAGATCTAAGGGCATTGTCCACGTTTGGCATTTATAATTAGCTTTCAAAGATTAATTAAATTCCTTTTTTAAATTGATTTGGTTTAAGAAAAGCAGGATTTTGCTGTCATTCCTCACATTGGATCTTTTCACTCTTCATCTTCATCAAATCGTATTCACCTGATGGTGTGTCTATATTGCACGGCATTCTAGGCTTCGCGTAATGGAGTCCTTATCTGAGCCGGCTTTTAAACTAGATGTGGTTACCCTAGTGTATACTTGCGGTAACTGCCCCGTTGGTCTCGCAAGCGCATCTGCTAAATGGGGGGTCCTGGGTTCCATTCCCAGGTCGGGAAAAGTGTTTAGGGTCCTGCGCATGATCTCTCTCCATTGCCATCCTATCTGAGCTAGGGAAGAGTGAGTGCATCTGTGTCTGCACATGCTTGTTCACTATAATATCTCCCGCGTAGATGGCTAGTCTCCGTTGAGATTGGCTGCCATGGACGAAATTCGGTCTGGAAAACTATTATTATTTATATTTGCCGTAAAGTTCCCTATTTGCTCCTGCAAATATAGCACCTGTGAAGTATGAGGATACAGCTGCCCAATATCTTACTATAATTTGACTTTAGATTTACATCATCTTCTGTCTCCTGTCCCATGTTGCTTGGCGTCAACTCAGCACGATTTCTTCTTCCATTATGAGGCGTCAACTGTGACGCAGCCATTTTTGTTCATATCATTCCCCACACAGTTCGTCCATCTTTTTTTAACAGTCATCTCCAACTACATTTTTATCCATCACTCTTTTAGTTTTTACGTCATCATAAAAAAGTTGGGAGGTATCTTGGACACGAGATTGGAACTAAGTTTCTTTCGCTGTTTATTATGTTTAAAAAAAAAACATTCCAAAAAACTGTCTGTTAGAGAGTCGAACTGGTGTGAAATTTAAATACAAATATTCATAACGTATTGTCCAAAACCACAAAAAAGTGACTTGCATAACATAAACGACGTCCTATGACACTTCCGACAAACTGTAAATGTTAAATTTTATATAAGTAGGTGGTGCGTGTGCGCATGATATAACTTGATTACCTGATGCACACTACAATATGTTATATTGTTAGAGATGTGATGGACGGCCGTAATCTTGGCTTTATTATTATTTTCTGCACATTGTTATGCATTTTTTTCTGTTTGGATGATAAATTGGTCCTGAGAGTACCTATTGTTAGTGAGAAGATTAGTGTTTGAAAGATTGTAAATGAAGAAAGTGGTCCTTTTGAGCTTTTATCATTTTATTTCAGTTGTGAAATGAAATGGCTAGATAGATAAAACATTGATTCAGTGCACACAAAAGGCATAGCACAACCCACAAAAGTTCAATGAAATGTCAATCCTTCTCTGGGTGAGAGGGAGAGGGCAATAATCCACCACGCGGCTTAGAGCCAAAAAAGTTCGATCTTTTTTGGCTCTAAGGCATTTTGGTTTCCTCACGATGTTGTCTTCAACGGTTTGAGAGCAGTGGTAATGAAATTAAATACATAAATTAAAGTGCCTGCCTGGGTCCGAACTTAGCACCTAGGTCTCGTAAGTTGCGGCCGATACCACTGGGCCACCACTGTTGTCGAAAAATGATACTGCAAAAAAGTAAAACAGTAAAACAAAAAAATTCTAACATACATTCATTGAAATTGAATCCACGACCTTGTCAAATAATCATAGAAGCAATAGTGAGCTCATTTTGTTAATGACAGACCGAAATAACAAGTCTAATGTTTCGAAACATTCGCAATACTAAAGTATCCTTAATGATAATAACTGCTTGAATAACAGGGACATTGTTAAGTAATCCAAAAATGGTGTGAATTGAAGTGTTGCTTCGAGGTGTATTAAGCTACCTACAATCGGTTTTATAAAACAGAAATGGTCAGGGTAAAGCTGTGGTCGCTTGCCTGTATACCATGCGGGTACCAGAAACACCTACAACATTATAATGGGATGCGACCACGACTATACTCTGACCATTTGTGTACCTAAGTCTTGATTTCTGTCTGATATATTTTCTTGTTTCGTACTTTTTGGAGCGCGATTTTTCAGTAGTCGGGTTTTAGTTTTATACTTACTTTTTATTTGAATTATTTTGTGGCTATACTACAATATATACGTATTTCAAATGTGCAATATAAGCCCTTTTTTTGGTGCATGTCTTTACGTCCCCCAGAGGGCGCCATATTCAATTTAATGTGACCTCATATAGCCTATAACCAGCGGACGATCAAGACGCTTCCAACAATACCTTATTATTTTGTCAAATTATAGTTTAGAAGTCATGAGGGAACAGATGAACATACAAACATGAACATACATACATCCCCACAAATATACATACCGATCAAAATCATAACCGGCCTATTGGCTTGGCCTTAGTCGTAAAAAAAACTCGTTTTAATGTAATTATGGTCTACCAATCACAACACAAAACGTGACGTTTAATTATATTAATCAGAGAATTGATAAGGCATTCAGAAACAAGGGGTCACGAAGATAAGTCGAGTGCGTTCAGGGCGGTCATCTTTTTACTAAAGCACATTTTCTTCTAGCTTGCTCCCACAACTGATAACAAGTCATTAGGTCATCATCAAATTAATTCGCAAACGTTGGGAAAACTTATGTTTACTAAATATAAGTTTTTTACTAAAGTATAACTTTATCCTCATTATTTACGTTTTAAGCTCTCGTGAGTGAAATCAAGTTTAAAATGTTCAAATACTTGAAAGTATAATTGTTAATACGAAAGGGCCATAAGACTAATCACACAGATATTTCGATTATCATACCGATATTAATTACAGTCAGAGAAATGGAAAGTAATAATTATCATTTTAATGTAGCGTTGATTTTAATGTGACTTTCTTACTAGAAATTCCTTTCATTCTTACAAAAAGTGGCATGGCTACTATGGAACATTTGTGTGTTGAAAAATATCTTATGGAAAAATGCTTGACTGAATTTATTTCAATGTCTTGTTGTGACTTACAATATACAGGGCGTAGGTTCGAACCAACTCAGGCGCATTACTTAGTCTAAATAAGTTCATCACCACTGCTCTCAAAACGGTGAAGGTCGAAAACGGTCTCAAAAATTCGAAAACATGTGACATCTACCAACCTTTTTTTTTTTTTTTTTGGGTGGGAAATCATCAAATGACTGCTCCCGCTCTGGGTGGAGCGGGAGGGCGTGTCAGACTTTTACTGACTAAAACCCACCGTGTTCCTTCAGTTGCCTGTGCCAGGGCCACGGTTTTCTCTGTGGAATAACCCGCGACCCTGAGGCGTCGGCCCTATCGGACCCCGTCATTTTGTGCTGACATCTCTTTGAGGCGCGCGTGGAACACAACGCGCCGTCGACCCGGACCTGGTCCTTACCGGACGGCGAGCTACCCATGGCTCGCCGTCCGCAAGCCCGCGCCTACGGTGGCCGGGAATCTGCTTGCGATTCCCGACGCCCAGGGCGTCTCCTGCGGCGACTAGGGGCGTGAGGGCGCAAGGCTCTCTCCCTCACGCGCTCCGCCTCCTCCTTTGCGAGCATTACTGCTTCGCAGAAGGAGGTGACGGCTTTCCATTCCCTCTCGCTCCGTACCATGGCCTGGACCAGGGCCGGACGCGAGAGATCGCCGCCGCCAATCGCCTCCCTGAGGACACTGCGGTGCTCCGCCCAAGCTGGGCATACCTCCACCGTATGCTCCACCGTGTCCTCCGGGCGATGACATCTACCAACCTGCACTGGGCTCTCGTAGGCCCTACCCTCTCACTGAGAGCAGGCCTGTGTCCCAGCAGTGGGAACAATTTAGGCTGATTATGCTTTAACGTGGCAAAATACGATATTGCCTGACTAGGCTTTCAGAAACTAGTAACAATATTTTTATGTAAAAATGTTTCCGTGGAGTTTCTTGCCCGTTCTTCTCCATAGGAATCTACTACGAATCGGAATGGGCAACTAGCTTTATCTTTATAACTGACCGACATCTTGACAATTTAAAAGTGTCTGTAATTGGTGCTTTAAGTTTCAGTTTGATGGCCGAAGCGCTGGAGTACCTACATTTAAGTAGATAATTATCTATGGAGTCTTTGCATAGTATTGAGAAATGATCTTGTTTGATGGTAGCTATATTTCAAACTCAAAAGTTAAACAGGGTACTATAAAGACCTCTTTCTCGTGATTCAAATCAATAAAACTTTCCGTAACTGCAACCTATTGGCACAAGTAACACAAAGTTCATGATCAAGTCACATAATGTAGCTAAATCATAAAGCACGCGATTGCCTCAGACTGACCATCTGCTTGGGTGTTCCAACATTGTCCGGGTTACCTCTATAACGTTTCCAACTTTCACCTTCTGTGAGACATTTGCCCAACGGCATTGAACTTGGTGCTATATTGTATAATGTTTGAGTTATGACGTCAGCCGCCGATGATTAAATAGGTGCTTGGTGAAGCTAAAAATAGAAACCAATGCAGTTGGGAAGGTTTGGGAATCAGTAATAGTTTTGGAACAAGTGAGAAGAAAATTTTCGGCTCTACATAGGTACGTACTTGCGTACAAAACCGTTTCTTGACTGACTATTATACAACGCACACACGAAAGTCAAAAGTGATTCGCTCAATTACTGGTGCTGCTAATTAGGTACGAAACGGTTATCTTTAACGCCATAAACAGTAACTGATTGAAGAAACAAACTTGAAAGAGGCTCTAATCAATGATATTTTGAATTAAAGTTTGATTGTGAACGAAGTGACAGCTAGTTTCATGTACTCGTATCCATAAAAATGTTTGGTCTTTCCTCCAAGTCTCTCACACATCGTTCCCAGCGCAATCATCTAAATAGTCAAATAAAGTCCATTTAAAACCTGAATGAATTTAATTTCGCAACATGTATCGATCCGTATAAGGAGCAGTTAATCCAAGTAACCCAAAACTAGCTGATATAAAAACAAATCATGCGTGTCCTAACGATGTCGGTATACTTCGGTGAAGGAATTTCGACAGCGTCACATACCGAACGTTACCGTTTAAATGGCGAGGTTTCTTTGAACTTCTTACCTTTAGCTACATACCTCATAATCAATCTGCCTAAACTTTCCCATCTAATTTGGAGTTGGCTTAAAGTCTTACCAGAATATAAGTATTTTACATAAAGCGACTGCCTATCTGACCCCACAAGCAAAATTCCTTGGTAACACAATACCCCTTAGGAAGATTGATTGTAAGACTTCCATTTCCAGATCCAAGAATGAAAGCCGGGACCAACAGCTTAACGTGCTTTCCGAGGCACGGAGACGTCTCGGTATGTACAGATGGTCACCCATCCACGGCCCGACCGCGGCAAGCGTAGCTTTTCCTGATTGATCGACCCCTGCGGCTGTTATTTCTAAGCCACGAGCCGCTAGGTTTACCTGTGAAGAGTTTTTTGCTACAATTACCGTTGGTTATTTGGCTAGCCAGATAAAAAGGTTATGCTACAAAATACTTGGAATAAGGTTAGGCAAAAGATGCTGAAAGAAAGAAAGAACTAACGAAAGTAAGAAAAAAAGAAAAACGTGTTTATTGGCATTGCAACACAAAAAAAAAACACTATGAAATTTTAAAGAACAGAAAACAAAGACATGCTGCATTATGCTGGTGCGATTAAAAAAGTAAAACATCTACTTTGACTCCATGTTTTGTTCTCTTGGCTACAGCCACCTGCGATTTAAGTCTAAAGGAAAAACAATTATATCGAATTGCTCAGACTATCTTAGGAAGAGGTGACATATAAATTTTTGTAAACGTTTAACAAGGAGTGCTGACAAAAGTTATTGTCTCTACGCATAATAATTATTAGTAGGATTCTTTTTAATGATTTAATTCACTTTGGTTTTCTTACCAGAGCTTTATGAATAATTATAATAATTTGGCGGTCAAAACGTTAACGTCCATATAAATGAAATGCTAATTATTCGCTTAATAAATTCACACGGTTCATAAATTTCTCACGCTACTGTTGCAAAATACTGTCTGTCAAGAACTTAATTATGACTGTTTTGTGAAAAAAATTGTGTAGTTTTTTTTAATTTTTTTAAATTCATTTCATTGTGTAGTTTTTTTTAGTTTTTTTTAATTCATTTAATTTTAGTAAAGTACTTACATACATATATTTTAGTTTATCTAAAGAACTTAAACCAAAATCAAAATATTTTATGTCACATAAACATACAATGGGCACTTATGAAACGTCAGAAGCTAGGTGCACGGTTCCAATTGGTTGTTTCCTATACAGAAGCGCCAGCACGAAACTCCACGACTAGACGGTACCGTTTTCTGTAACATCAAAGCATTCCTTGAACTAGTTACTTCCCTAAATCTTTGCCTTATATATATATTTGTTGCAAGGAACTAATGTAACATTGGCCATGTTGCATTAAGTCAACAAGGGTGGTAACGAGTAACCACTCAAAAAATAATAAGCCCAATTTATATGTAGAACAAAAACTGCATGAAAAGAGGAGGTCATTTTGAATTTCGGATGTTGCAACATTTCACATTCGGTCTGATAAATGAAGCAATACATAACGTCTCAATTAACATAAATATACATAAAATACACGTCTCGTAACATTTATCATTGCATGTAATCGGAGCAATCCTTCAGAAAAACTTGCCTAATTACGTGATTTACAAAATTACAACAGTGGAACCATTTTTTGTAATAGGACCTTCAATTCAATGTTCTATTAAATTTATATCTACTGCACGAGTTACACTGGTTTTACTTCGTTACAGTTTCAGTAAGTGAAGTATACATTTCATTGTTGTAATGTTATTTGACATGCACTTTTTACATTCATTATGTTTCTAGACTAGATTTGAAAGTAAACGCTAAGGTCAGGATACTAGATCAAAAATATTAATAGCTTACCTTGACAAATATTAGAATATTCTTACTGTTAGACCTGTCAATTTGAAATGTCGTATTTCAAGATAGATTATTGGTGCTTGAATAAATGTTGCACCTGGTTGATTTAATAGCTTTGGAGATTAAAACGTTTATAAAAAATAAAAACCTTACTTTAGATTTTCATTAATCTGCAAAAATAGAAGGAAAAACATCCTAAATTCAGTCTAACGATAAAACACAAATGAAAACAAAAGTTAGGCCATTATGCAATGATCAGCCGTTGGTGTGTTAAATTGCAAAGTGAATTGCATTTCCATTCGTTTAGCAATACTAGCAACCAGGAGACAAAACTTAGTAGCACCCGTATTATACAACCGACACCTCTTAACGATCCATTGTCTTAAAAGAGCGGAAATTATAATTTAGTTCCGCTTCCAATACTACTGATTCTTACAACATCAATTAAGTCTCATCTTTGGGTTCACTATTGTATGTTAAACGTCGATAGGGTCAGTCCATTCATTGCTATTCACCCGTCCAAGGTTTAGACACATGGCCTCAGCTTCCTCCGTTACTCTTCAAGCGGACAGTACAATGCGTGTGTAAACCATTGTTGGCATCGTCTCTGCGAACAATTGCAAGCACTATCTCAATGACATCTGGCTTTAGCGATTCGTCTAGCATGTCACCTGTAGTCTGTACAACCATGGAGTATAGACGAGAGACATTTGAGTGCCCGCATTGAGGTAGAATCAAGTTAATCCCTTCGAGTTTCTATTGATTCGCTTCTTATGTTACGAAAGGAAACATTGTACCGATGTAACCTTGTTTTTTTACTCTCCATGTTTTCTTTCTCTTTGAGCCTTGCATACTGATTCTTTTCCAAACAAATCTATTATATTTTCATTGCCTATTTTGAGAAATATCTGTGTTAAAACATTCATCATTGTCATCACAAAATTGACAGCACATAGTAGTGGCAATTTACTGGTTTTCGATATAAATCGAACGATTTACCTTGAAACTGATACATTAATTGCATCCGGAATGTAAATTTGAGTAATATAACCTCTATTATCGATCGTTGTAAATAATCATATAACAGTATCTGGATCCAAATCTTGTGAAGCTGATATGTGTGCATTGAATTATTCATTGTAGCCCACATTTTGTTTTTGCTTTACTTTTTTGTTTTTTTAAAGATCACCGTTAAGGAATGTTCATTCTTCAAGTATTGTAGCGGTAACTACAGTAACAATACGTGAATGTATGAAACCTTGAGCCTTGCCTCCGAACATTGGTTCGCAGTGATTCGGAAGAGAATTTGCATTTGAAATGTCCTTGCCAAATTATAGCTTCGTCATCCTTTTCGGTTTGGTCTTAGGAAATCTATTGGATTCAGTGTTTTTGACTAGATTATTCAGCAATGACTATAAATAGAATCACGATAGAAAATTGGTTGTATCCGCTTTTAGGAGATTTGTAACCAGGTAATTCAGGTAATTAAGTATAATTAGTTTAGATTTCTTTGTGGTTAAGTTAAATACCTAACTGTAAGTACAACAAGATTGTTTTCCTGCTCTTAACTTGTCACCACACCCAGTTTCAATCCCGTTAAACACTAAAAATGTCCTTTTGTATTCGAGCCACGAATTCGACCTTTTCAAACAATGACATATGCTAAAAATGTGCTGGAAGCAAATACGTCATTTAGTTTGCGGTTAGGTTTGCGGTTTACTGCCAACGTTCTGCTCAGCTAAAGCTAGGAAAGTGGTTTCGAAAATTAGAACGGCCGTCTTGAAAAACTGTACTTTTCACTAGTATTTGACATTAAGGAGTCTTAAAACTCTGTATTTGGACTACCGTTATTGTGTGAACATACGCCGCTTTAGTTTGTAGATTGTGGCAACAACTTTTGATTTATAACTTTAAACGTATAATTTGTTGACCGATGAACGTGTGATCTATGATTGCTTTAATGTAATTTGCGTAGATTAAGGGTCTGTTGCTCCAAAACTTGTGTTCAACATACTTATAGACGTAATCCAACTTGGTATGGTTCAACGTTCAGTGTGACGCAAAAGAGTTGAACCTGCTTGGTTTAAAACTTCTTTCGTCATATTTTTTAAAGATGTTTTTTTCAAAATCAGTATGAGATGTCAGCAGTCTGTATGCTAGGCGACAAATATACTGCCACTCGGCATCACTTATCCTAACAGAGTGACATGTCTGCATTTTCGCAGACATGTCACTCTAAAAAGTCCGGATTGCGTCAAGTGACCCGGCGATGTATTATAAAGGTGACAAGACAAGATACATTGGATACAAGGCTTCGAACATTATGCGTTAATGAACTTCAATAACAACGAACTTAATCGGCTTCGAACATAAACTTCTGTTAATGTTAAATGAAGCAACTTCCTTTACCTGTGTTAAGGCAAACAATCCAATTAATTAAGATTGCCAAAAGTCATTCGCTGTCACTTAAATCTGACCACAACATTACAATGAAGTTTAATTTCACGATTGTCGTCTTTAATGTATTCGTTAACTGATAAATGTTCTTGGGTTTGAGCATTATTACGAAATTGTTGAGTGAATTTATTACTGAGTGACACGTTTTCATAATAATACGGCCCGAAGGTTATGTTTTTTTCTGACCCTACTGTATAATGTTATTTTGCGTTAACTTACTAATTTATTGACGAGGATTTTTTTACGTTTAAAGGTTGCTAATGAAGGAAAGAATCCTACGTAAAAAGGTTTTTGTTAGGTTGATTAAAGACTGCGAATGATTTTATGGGGGAGTTTTTTAATGTTGTATTTTCTTAATCTGTTTTTTTTACTAATTATTTATTTATTTTGTTCCAGGTAAACTACTCCCCTAAAACTTGAATTCAGCGTGAGTTAAGCCATAACATCAATACCGTGAGTCTATTAAGTAAGTAAGAACTTGTTTCATGCGTCGGCGCAATTAACATGCAACTAAACGGCCGATAAGCAAAATTACTACCTTGATCACCTAGAACTTTGTACTGTACATTGTAAACTCTGTATTGCATTAGATACATACGTAAAATTACAAATGGGCTTATGTAGATTAAAATCGAGAAAAGATAAGAACCAGGAGTCTTGGGCCGAGATCTGTAAATAAGCGTCGACTCTTGTCACCGTCGCACAACTGTCAAACTACAAGTACAAGATGAAGACTACCCGTCTTAAGGCTCCCACAAACTGGCACGACGCCACAGCGCGACACAAAGGCCCCGCATGTCGCGCGACTAGCGGTGCCTTTGTGTCGCTCTGTGGCGTCGCGCCTGTTTGTGGGAGCCTTTATTCAAAATAAAGCCATTCGCTTCATAAAGCTATTTTACCTATAAAACTGTTTTGTCCCTTTCTCTCAAGTTAAAATGAAGTTTATAAGAAAGGGATAAAAAAGTTCGACAGCTAAATAGGTTTATGGAGCGGATGGCTTTATTATGAATAAGATGGTAAATGTCTAACAGAGAATTTCACCAAACTTTTATACCCTGAGACTGAGACTGAGAATAAAGAATGTTGACAGATTTCTTATACTACAACTACCAGACGTCAATTTTTATTTCACGGATAAAAGATAGATCTGACTTTGATAAAATCAGCCCTAAGTCGTAGAACCTATTGAGTAACGTTTATAGATCTGGGCCTTCGTCAATCAGAAGATGTCATAAATATGTGTTTTCATACTAGAAAAGTCAAGTAAAAACAACAAACTTAACCTTAGGGGTCAATCTTACTCGTGAAATAAACAACATACCTCAACAAACTGCGTAACGCAATGAATCGCTGCAAACATCTCATGATTGAATCGTAATCTCATAACAGTTGTAACAATCGATAAAAAGTGCAACAAGTGATCATTACATCAGCCCACCTAATAACTCGATTGCAGTAATCGTTCACTTTCACTCGGATCGATGATCCGATGATCGGACGGCGGCCGCGCAGGCGCAATCAAAGGTCGACCGCCCGAGACCATTTCTTTAAGATTCGGCAGACAATTTCGATATGTTGAGTAATTCGATCGATGGATGCCCATGTCAAGATGGAGGATAATATGTTAACTGGTTATTTACAAACGTTGTTACATTATGCATTATTTCCTTAACAGTGTTTGGATAGATGATTTCAAATTAATTTTGTGAATGTGACCTTTAAATGTATCAGATTTCTTAGTATAGTGGTCAACAACATCGAATGGTAAAAAAAAAAGTTACTCAAATGACCATAGTTCAAATTATAACTAGTGATCTGACACAATCTATAATAATCTCTGACCGAAACAAACAATCAAACGAAAGCGAAATTAATAGAAATAAGTAAACAATCAATCCGCGACTCAGTCATAGAAAATAGAAAGCTGTATCGCGTCGAAGAGGTCGCTAATGCACACGACCTGTGGCGCACGCGCAGCCTCGACCTTGTCGGTCATTAGAGTTGCGACATCGAGTACTGCAACCCTATTACCTAATGTCGATGTCGCGGGGAATCGATTACGTGGAATCTTCGATCTGAGAAACTAAGTGCAAGGTTGCTGGGTTTATGGGTTTTCTGGGTAAGATGGTCTAGGTATGGATTATGTGGCGATGTTGCCTTATATAGGAATTGTTAAGTTGGGTAACGCAGAACTAAAAACTTTGTACTTTTTCTACATCAAATATAGTTTTGATTTTAGAATTTATCAAAAATTACTTATAGAATTTAATTCATCGAAAAAAAATCTCGCTTATTTCTTAGAATAAGCGTCATAATCATGATCAAATCATTAATCACATAAGAAATACAAATACCTAAATCCGATACGATTAATTAGAAGCATTGTCGATAAAAATTGCTTTCGGTCCACTAACAATGTAGTTTTCCATCAAGAATCGTTAGTCACATTGACACAAAGTGTAGCAATCCGACCTTGCTTGTAAATGGCAAACGAGACCTCAACATTTAATCGATTGATATATCTATTATAAATTAAAATACCAATGCTTTTGCATTATAGAACAATGTGTTGATAACTAGTCTCTCCTTAACCACAACCTCTAATCTCGGGACAATCGAATGACTACTCAACATCGATAAAATCCCATCGGATTAGTTTAATCGATTACTCGGTTGGTAGCTGACATAGATAAACAGATGCAATAAATGATGCTTCAATAAATGGAGAATTAAGTTTTGATTAATTTTCAAAATCGACGATTTCCTGCTAAGGTTTGATGCTTATCTTGGAACAGGTTACTCATGATATAAGAGTAGGTAACTCAAGTTACAACATGGACTCCATTTAATCCGGTTGGTATTACAAAATATGTATTAATTAAATGTTCGATAGTGGTCAAAATCTATACCAAGATATAATTAATCATGCACGATATTATCATCACTCTTTAAATCGAAGTAAAGCTCATAGTTGTGTGCATGTTTTTTGAAGATCTTACTTGGAGCGCAGTCAAACGTTCTCAATATAAGTGTAACACTATCTGATAGATTAACATCTATTAGTTTTTTCTTCTTTTCCTTTTGTTAGTACGCTTCACTTAAACAATATGGGCTCAAAATCGTTATCAATGGTTACTCCAACATGTGTGCAGTGTTGAAATCTGAAGTACAATGCATGTATCCAAGGCTGTGTTCAAACAAGAGTGGGTTATTTACAAGGTACCTACTCCGTCTTGTAACTTGACAAAATCTTTGGTGCATTAAGAAAAAATATCTTGTCATCTCGTTACTTTTTGTCCTACCTTATCTTCATTAGTCACAGCTAATAGATTTACGGCCGAACTCAATTACGTATCTGTCTCCAATTTTGGCGTACTGGAGATAGAAAAACCTATCAATCTCTGGTTTTAACGTCCCAATTAAGCCAAAGTATGCGACCCTTTAACGTGATGACAGCTATTTGGTTGACAGGGATAGATAGAATAGTACTGTCTAAACGATAAGTGCACACGAGCCACAGACCACAACTACCGGAGGCTGTCACCTCCTGCTGCACCGCCGGCCGGTGGCGGCCAAACGTGTGTGACGAATACATAATACACAACGTATGAAAAAGCATGTGTACTGCATATCGCTGCGTTACCGGTGGCTGTAGTCAGTGGCTCGTTTGCACCCAGCCTTACATCTCCCAAGCTCCATAAGTTGATGCAATGTCGCAACATGTCGACCGCGAAACATTTATTAAAGTCCGTCGACCCAATCGATGTTTATGATCGATTATATCCGAGACTGACGAATCGATTCCTCGTGTCACTACTTCACTAGTTAACGATAATATGATTGGGTCGTTGTGATTTTTGTTTTTGTCTGGTACCTACACAATCTCGGATAATGTCCTTAGGTTTCTGGTTATTCATGATGTGGTGTAAAGCTCAGGGTTTTAATGGGTTTTTGTGGTCACTTACATTGTTGAAGCAGTGAGAATCTCGTTACTAGTTTCTTGTTCAGAAGCACACTAAGTGTAATGACGTACCCCTGGTTCGCAAAGCTATTTTCTAGCATTCTTATCTCATTTCAGATTTGCACGGTGAATAAAAACAAAACATACAAACCACACTAATATCCTTTTCTATGGGAACATACTTCCTTTCATTACTACAGCATGCACCATCTCATTTCCAAAGCTACTCAAGCACGTCGATTGCATCCATGCATTCGAACGCAATACGCATCAGCGGAGATGCATCAAAATGATCTGTCGATCATCCGGTCGCGGTTCGTTGCCCTCAATAAAATGCATTTGCGGTTGCATCAACGGCGCACAGTGGGTCGAAACTATGATTTTAGTGACTTAGGGCTCAACTTTGCTTTTTCACTTTTTTTTTTATGCGGATGGGTAGAGCTCATTAACCTCAATAATAATTGTTCTGATGTATTATTTCCTAAACTTTATACTTTGGGTAGAAAAATGTGTTTTGTTATTTTTTTGTATGGAGCGGCTCAAATAAACTTAAATTCCTGCTAAGTAGCGTGTGATCCCGCGTTGAAACTTTATTTTTCATATACCTTGTCTGGTCTATTATCATTTGATGCTATAAACAAATGCATAAAGTTGCAACTCTGCCAAATAAATGGATCGAAAAAAATGAAAAAATACATAGAATAAAAAGCTTCATTTTTTACTTTCGTAAGTTATTTTAAGTTAAATTTGATATGGAATAGTAAGTAAAAGCACGTAATAATACACATAATTACTTAGCAACTAACAACAATACATTTAAAAGGTCCCTAATTAGCTTAAATTTACTAATACTACATATATTAGTAAATTTAAGCTAATTAGGGACCTTTATTTAAAAATGTGGATATGAAATCAATTAATTTCTATTTGTGTGTTTAATTACTGTAATTAGCTTAACCTTTTACCTTATAAAATAACAATGTTTTTCACTTTTAGTCATTACTGTAATATTAATTAGGATAATTAGTTAATGAGGGTAGTAGAAAAATTAGTAAACATTGTTTGTCACTGGATTCTGGAAGTATAAAATGACCATAATTTATTATATACTAACTAGTGTTCGTTTATTCGTACTACTACTAACATCTCGTGATTCTGATCGTCCCTTTTTCGTTATAATGGATAATTTAGTTAACAATTTAGATTTATTTATGATTTTAAGAGAGCAGGTCAAGTCACTGTCGGATAGTCAAAAATTCTTTCAATTCCTACAACATAAAATAAACGTGACCGAAGAGAACAGTGTTGAGCTCCAAAAATTCTGTACGCGCTTTTGTTCAAATATAAGTGCAAGATGGGAACGAAGTAGTCGCACGTTAGCACAGTTTGTAAGAAAAAATGGTGATTGGTTGGAACGTGCAATAAACTGGCCCGAAGGAATGATACCTGAAGCTGTGAACACTGAACAGGAAAGGCTCGAGATTTGTAATACTGAAGATGTCGAAAATCTACCACCATCTACTACAGAAGCTTCGACATCTACATTTACACCTCGAAAACCTTTCGAGGAATTGGGCTCCAGGCAAAAACGACGACGCGTTGATCAAATTAACCAATCGCTTTCGTTATCCCCGGATGAACTTAAAGCTACTACAATTGCTAGTTTAAGAAACACCGGAAATGAGGATGTAGGAAAAATTATGAACCATTTACTAAATCACCCCGAAGATCTAGAAAAAGTTAAAGAGTGTTTAAGTACAAGTAAACCGAAAAGTAGTACATATTCACCCGATAAGGCACTGTCTTTATTAGTTTCACTTAAATTAAGTAAGTGGCAGTATATAAGCCTAAGAGAAGCAGCAAGTGAAAATAGGTCTGATTTATACCCTTCTTATTATAAAATAAAACAAGCGAAGGCAAAATGTTATCCAGGGAAAGAAGACAATTATAACTGAAGAAGGAGCTGCTATTAAACTGCAAGCTTTACTCAACTTGACGGTATCTAGGCTTTTAGAAGTGATTACTTTAGATTTGGATTCGCCAACTGAGTTACTGCTAATAAGCAAATGGGGTTTTGATGGAGCCTCAGGTCAAAGTAATTATAAACAAAAGACTGAAGCAGAGTTTGATGACTCAACTATCTTCATGGCCAGTCTAGTTCCTATAAGGCTTCAACAATGTGATGGAACAATTGTTTGGGAAAACGATCGACCCTCATCAACTTTCTATTGCCGTCCGATAATGTTCAAATTTACCAAAGAAACGCAGTCAACAGTGGTAACTATAAAAGCTAGCATAACCGAAGAAATAGAAACACTTCAGCCAATCAAGTTCAATCAAGTTGAAGTTAAGCATCAATTGCACTTGACGATGATAGACGGCAAAATATCGTCATATTTGTCAGACACATCTTCAGCTGTCTGTGATATCTGCAAAGCAAAACCGTCAGAGATGAACAATTTAGAGTCACTTGCTCAAAAAGAGAACAACGAAGAAGTGTTCCAGTATGGAATGTCATCTTTACATGCCTGGATAAGAAGCATGGAGTGCTTACTTCATATCGGTAAATATAATTTTATTAGTTCATAATTTTTTTCACGTTATATAGTTACTTGTGAGATTTTTATTTAAGTGATATTTCTTTTTGTTTGCAGCTTATCGTTTGGACTTCAAAAAATGGAGTTGCAGGGGCGATGACAAAGAAAAAATGTCACTCAGAAAGAGCGCTATACAGCAAGCGTTTAAGAAAGAATGCGGTTTACTTATTGACGTAGTCAAGCAAGGAGTAGGCACAACCAATGATGGCAATACTGCCAGAAGATTTTTTAGGGATGCAGAAACAACAGCTCGCATAACAGGAATAGATAAAGATTTAATAGAAAGGTTTCATGTGATTCTTCAGACGGTTGCATCTGGAGAGAGCGTGGATCTTTCTAAGTTTTCCGAATTTTGTAGAGATACTGCACAATTGTACGTTCACTTATATCCCTGGTATTATATGCCTTCCAGTATACATAAATTGTTAGTACATGGGAGTGATATAATTAAGCACTTTGGTGCCATACCTATAGGTAAACTGTCGGAAGAGGCAGCGGAAGCTCGTAATAAAGATTTCCGGAAATATAGAGAGAGTCATTCTAGAAAGGTAAGTAGAACGGCGACAAATGAGGATATTATACACAATCTTCTTTTGTCTTCTGATCCAAAGATCACAAGTCTAAGACCTCGAATGGTGAAACAAAATATAATGGTTCTCTCTCCAAAAGTCAAAGAGCTTCTGCTGATTTTTCCCACAGAATCCGATATAGATTTTATTGATGTAGATAATTTACAAGATAGTCATAGCGATAGTGAATAAGATTTTTTGGTAGTTTGTAAGTTTCTTGTTTTTTTTATTAGTTTATAAATGTCAAACTCATAATTGAAAGGAAATAGTAATGTTTGATGTTGTTTATAGTTAGTTTTTAGTTTGCTTGTGTTAGTTGTAGTAATGTTAGTTTACCTTTACTAATTTGTATTATTATGTACCTATCTTTACTCACTATTCAGTATTAAATCTAACTTAAAATAACATTTCATAAACATGTTAAAGTCATTAAAACAAAGAAATTGAAATTCATAGATCCCTAATTAGCTTAAATTTACTACTACTACATATATTAGTAAATTTAAGCTAATTAGGGACCTTTTAAATGTATTATGATTAGTGTGATTAGCTTTAAATTTACTAATACTACATATATTAGTAAATTTAAGCTAATTAGGGACCTTTTAAATGTATTATGATTAGTGTGATTAGCTTTAAATTTACTAATACTACATATATTAGTAAATTTAAGCTAATTAGGGACCTTTTAAATGTATTGTTGTTAGTTGTTAAGTAACTATGTGTATTATTACGTGCTTTTACTTACTATTCCATATCAAATTTAACTTAAAAGAACTTACGAAAGTAAAAAATGTAGCTTTTTATTCTATATATTTTTTCATTTTTTTCGATCCATTTATTTGGCAGAGTTGCAACTTTATGCACACGTTAATAGCATCAAATGATAATAGACTAGACAAGGTATATGAAAAATAAAGTTTCAACGCGGGATCACACGCTACTTAGCAGGAATTTAAGGTTATTTGATCCGCTCCATACAAAAAAATAACAAAACACATTTTTCTACCCAAAGTATAAAGTTTAGGAAAAAATACATCAGAACAATTATTGTTGAGGTTAATGAGCTCTATCCATCCACATGAGGAAAAAAGTAAAAAAGCAAAGTTGAGCCCTAAGTCACTAAAATCATAGTTTCGACCCACTGTGCGGCGCGGCGTCAGGCAATCAGATGATCGTGTGTCTGACCCTTATCGCGTGGTACGAAAAGAGAAAAGAAGCGACTTGAATTATTACGGAAGAGTGATTTGGTTTCCTATCTTTTAAACGCTTACGTAATATGATTGGCTCGTACTCTTGTTTAATGATGACTGGTAATTTTACTGTGTCTGTCAATACATATTTTATTTGGCAAATCCCAAGCTTAGTCCACTAAAATTACACTAAAATTGTGTAATTTTTTCGGCTATGTTCCTTTTGGCTTGGCCATTTTACTCCCATTTTACTCTACTTACCCATGGTTAAGTAGAGTTAGCAATGTTAGCATCAATATATTAGAATATTAATCCCCGGTTAACAAGCCTTTTCCATGTAGGGATGTCCTTTTCCATATTACATCCAGTACATGACATGCAATTTGCAGATCGCGTTCCGCACATCCTTTAAGCCACACAAGATGAGGCAACCCTTAAGTACAATCTTAAAGAATAATGGCGTAAGTAAATCATAAATATACCAAGTGTTCCGTGAGAAGTGAGGTGTGAGAAAAACACCTAAACGTAACGCGTAGTTCCTTATCGTCCAGTATAATGTTAGATTACAAATGGTAAAATGTAGATGGTCATTTGTTTTGCCTATATTTGTTTACGTGTGCCTGTTTCCTTGTCTTCATGTTTGCTTCTCAAATTCGTGATGGGTACGGAATTACGGATACGGATTTACATGTGAATTTGATATTTAAACACAGATCTGTTTTAAGAACGTGTATTTTGAGCGGTGAATGAATTTTTTTGTGGGAATCGGTTGTCGTGGAGGAGTGAGGAAATTTTGAGTATGAATGTGGAAAGTTGGAAAAGAGTACGGGAAGACTTTGTGAAAGATGGTTAGAAATGGGGTAACTAACGAGGTGATGACTAATACAGAAGTATGGTTTGAAAGGACATGCTGCCGCACCCCAAATTTGGGATACCGGAACAAGAAACTTAATGGTGAACACTGTATGGTGTTATTTACTTTGCAGCTGGATGTTAATTTTATACCTAAATTCAGTAGATCTATGAATGGACATGTGACTTTTTGAGTTAGATATTTACAGTAAAAGCCGCAATCATTTTGATTGTCCGGACTTAGTTAGGAGTCTGTGTTACATACGTGAGGTACGCACTCGACGTCTATGTGCTACTCGCCTCTGCAAATCCAACGCTGGCTCGCGTTCACCACTTCATCGTTTGGTTGAGACATATAACAATGGTTTAATCAATCGATATTCATTTTCTCAGTCAAAATGCATTAAGGAAGCAAATCCAAGCAACCCTAAAGAATCAGCAAGGTATTGTATTGTAAAGTATTGTATTGAAGTGAAGTAATGTTAATATTTTATTTTTTCTTATTTACTTTCTATTTTTTTATTTAATTTAAAATCCAGATATAAGTTATGTGTCGATTAAATAGATTATCTGTGTTACAAGCTAGTTTTTTTATACTTTAATTTTAATCTGTGGAGAACGTAGTGAGTAGCATAATTGTTTTAAAATTTAGTACTTATTTAATATATTATGACTATTTCTTATTGTGCTACTGTTTGTTTTTCCTTAAATAAATAAAAAGTCACAGATAGTCAGTTGAAGTTTCGATGTGGAACTCTTCCGTCAATTAAGAATATGATGATACTATTACTAGTCCTACATGTTAGTAGTCTACTATAAAGGTGCAGCTGGGTATAAATAAATATATTGTTTCCATAAGTGTCTATAAAGGCATTGGGAACAGGGTGTACAGTTAACTCATACTCGATGGAAAAGAGAGCATCTCCCGACCAGACTAGTGTTGAGTCTGGTGGGCAACTGCCCGACGATTGATTTCGGAATGTTGATATAAACTTAAACTTCGCTTGCGCGATGCAGGATTTTGGGTGTCGACAGTGTGATGCGTAGTTCGCATGTGGCGTTGTAGATGTCACCACATGTCTTACAAATAAGTTAGATACGTAGAATGGTAGTTAGTTAGTTCGTAGATTCAGCGTATTGATGCGAACGTTAAAACTGTTTGAAAAAACGTCTTGTCACAGCGGGGTTCCTTGTATATCGATGTTTAAATTAAATGATCAAACTGGTAAACGAAGTCAGGACGATAGATTATTGTTGTAATTAGGTATTAGAAACAAAAACATATTTCTACGCCTTGCAAATGTCTAACACCGCCCAGAGCGGGAAAAGTCATTTGATGATTTCCCACCCAAAAGATAAGATGTTATCAGGCGTTGAACCAACAGTTAAACCTTATGGTTAACGTAATGCAGCTTTATAGCTGCATTACGTTAGCCGTAAACCTTGGTTTATTTTTAATTGCTGTCTTTGCGTCAGAATTAATTAGTGGCACATGATACTTTGAGCAATATCCGTCAAACTCGGTTAAAATAATCAAGGCGCGCCATACACCGGGGTTACAAAGAACCTTGCAAGAAATGTGTGGAGTGCATGTATGAATAAATTATCAAATGTAGTGAACGTAAAGCAGAAGCCAAGCAGAGTTTTAGAGCACGCTAGACTTTTTCATACCTACACGACACAACGTAAGGTACTCTAGAAGGCAGTTCTTCTTTGCCTTCAACCATGCTTAGTGCCTATTTCACCAATGTTACTGAACGCGTTCAGCACACCTAAAACGAGTTCAAGAGCTATCAGTGTCATATTAGGTTGGAGGAAAAGTCTTTTCGCATTATAGTATGTATGAACTTGTAATAAAATCTCTTTGGCTATAATATTTGTATCTGGCTGGTTTTGGTATCACTGAAAGTTTAAATTTTAAAGAACATAATTCCAAATTCAAATTAGGAAAATGTGTGACTTTTATTTGTTTTTTCAAGATGAGTGAACTAATGAAGAAATTCGATACATTTTAAAATTTGACTACAAAAAAGGTAAAAACGCAACGCAAGCCGCGAAAAAAATTTATGATGTTTATGGACCTAGTGCAGTGTCTGTGAGAGTAGCACAAATTTGGTTTAAGCGTTTTCAATCCGGAAATTTTGATGTCAAAGATGCACGTAGCTCTGGTCGCCCTATTAAGGATAAAATGGATGCCATTTTTGAAAAAGTGGAGCAAGATTGGCATATCAGTAGTTACGACGTAGCTGAAGAACTGGGAATTGACCACAAAACAGTTTTGGCGCATTTGAAAAAAACTGGATACACAAAAAAGCTCGATATTTGGGTACCTCACGAGCTCACTGAAAGAAACCTAATGAACCGTGTACTCATTTGTGATTCTTTATTATGACGTAATCAAACCGAACCATTTTTGAAGATCCTGATAACTGGTGACGAAAAGCGGATCACGTACGACAAGAACGTGCGAAAAAGGTCGTGGTCAAAGGCACAGGCTTCACAGACTGTGGCGAAACCCGGGTTAACTCGCAACAAGGCGATGCTGTGTATGTGGTGGGATTGGAAGGGCATTATTCATTATGAGCTGTTACCACCAGGCAGGACCATCGATTCTGAACTCTACTGCGAACAACTGATGAGATGAAGCAAGAAGTTGAGAGAAAGCGGCCGGAATTAATCAACAGAAGGGGTGTGGTTTTTCATCATGAAAACGCTGACCTCGCACACATCTTTAGTCACTCAGCAAAAATTAAGAGAGTTTGGCTGGGATGTGTTAATGCATCCGCCGTATAGTCCTGACCTTGGACCTTCAGATTTCCACCTGTTTCGGTCTCTTCAGAATTCTTTAGGCAGTGTCAGGTTAACATCACGAGAGGACTGCCAAAACCACTTGTCGCGGAATTTTGATCAGAAGTCCCAAAATTTCTATAGCAATGGGATCATGTCCCTACCTACAAGATGGCAAAAAGTTATCGAACAAAATAGTACCTACATACTTTAGTTAAATGTAAATAAACTATGTTAAAAAAATGTTTTGAATTTTCTTAAAAAATGCGAAGAAACTTTTTCCCCAACCTATTATGTCTATATTCATAGGAAATATTGACACTGACTGCCCTTAAATTATGTGTATGTGCTGATCGCGTTCAGTTTCATTGGTGAAATCCACCCTTAATCTTTTTGCTTTTATCGTACACTTGTTTTGATAAATATGTTCTTAATCCGGCTCCGCCATGTTTTGATCGTATAAGTTAATAAAACAGTAAATAGTTTAAATATATCTTATTTTTAATCATGTTCAATGACCTTACAGTTTTTGTTTTATTGCGACAAGTGAATATCAAGTTATGTGTCTGTCATTGTCACAATGACAGCTGTCAAAACGTCTAGTAACGTTTCGTTTCTACAAATAGCAATTATTAGATCGAAATACCAAGTGTTTTATCCAACTTTAACCCTATTTGGTTTTCCTTCTCGCTTAGCAAAATAATAAAGTGTAAATTTAATTTTCTGACAAATAAATTGATTACGGTCCTCTGAGAGCAGTGGTAGCCCAGTGGTAACGGCTGCGACTTACGGGTTGTTGGTCGTAGGTTCAAACCCAGACAGGCGCTTTACTTTGTGTAAATTATTTCATCACCCCTGCTCTCAAAACGGTGAAGGAAAACATCGTGAGGAAACCAGCATGTCTTAGAAACAAAAATTCGAAGACATGTGACATCTACCAACCCGCACTGGGCCCGCATGGTAGATTACGGCCCACTCCCTCTCACAGAGAGGAGGCCTGTGTCCCAGCAGTGGGAACATGATAGGCTGATTATGCTATTATGCTATGCTATGCTCTCAAAACGGTGAAGGAAAACATCGTGAGGAAACCGGATAACCATCTTAGAACCAAAAATTCGAAGACATGTGACATCTACCAACCCGCACTGGGCCCGCGTGGTAGATTACGGCCCACTCCCTCACACATAGAGGAGGCCTTCGTCCCAGCAGTGGGAACATGATAGGCTGATTATGCTATGCTATGCTATGGTCCTCTGAAAATGTCTTAAACCCACCTTTGTAGCCAAACATTGAATTCATGTAAGTATAAACTTAGCGCCATTCCTCTAGCAATCTTGTAACGTTTGGTATGTTTGTGAAGGTGTTAAATAAAATGGAGAACAAACAATTTACGGTACATGAAATTCCGTTGCCCTAGGGGCTGGCGTTGATTTGATACATGTAACATAAATATCAACAGTCTCTCATTTCGCATTCTTGCTTACGACATGGCATTGCCAATCATGCGTGAAGTTTGCCAACCCTAGTATCCGTTGTTATTTGCATTTGCATTTCATGAAATTAATTACTTTAATGAAGTAAAGTAAAGCAAAAAGGCAAAACGACGGGTACCTAATTGATTTTTAAATAGTAGTTGTGGTATGAAATTAAACTGGGGAAATTTTTAATTTTCATTTGTCTATGTTCAAAGTCTTTTTTTTTTGTTTGTACAGTATATGGTTCCGAAGTAATAATTTTTGCGCTCTGAATGTATTTTAACACGCTTTCAAATTTCAATATGAATATGATACTGCAATAAATTCAATCAGCACCTAGCGGGCGGTATGTCCCAAGAATATTTGATTTGTTACAGTTCAAATTTAAATTAATATCAACTGCCTTTTCGCAATGCAACTGCCGCAGTTTAAAACTTTTATTATATTGTGCAACAATTATTATTCCTTTCGCCAAAGAGATAATTGTAGGCTTATAAAGCGACAGTAGCCAAGCATTTCCACCTTCGGGGCCTAACGAAGGTGAAAACTTGCAATATGGTGGATTTAGTTCTGGTAGTCTCCGCAGGGTGGCGTTATATAGCTCGCCAGGTTACAGCTTACAGCGGCAGCGCTCCGGTAAGGAACAGGCTCGGGTCGACGGCGCGTCGTGTTCCACGCGCGCCTCAAAGAGGTGTTTGACGGGGTCCGACGGGGCCAATGCCTGCCAGGGTCGCGGGTTGTTCGAAATAGATACAGTGGCCCTGGCACAGGCAACTGTAGGAACACGGGTGGGTTTTAGTCAGTAAAAGTCTGACACGCCCTCCCGCTCAACCCAGAGCGGCCGAAGTAATTTGTTGACTTCCCACCCAAAAAAGAAGGGTGGCGTTATACAAGGTCTTACTCGATTATTGATGATTCGGACGCGTACGTCAACAGCTTAACACTTACGAAATTGATAATCGATTCCGGAAAATGGATGAGAATTAATAGTTGAATTCGATTCTTTCCGCTATCTTGTTCCCGTCGAATTTCGTAGTATAGTTAAATATTATAGTTTATGAGGTTTATGAACTGTTCTTGTTCCTGTAGCTAGAGTTAATTATTAATTAGGCTGATTAGTTAATTATTCAATGAAAAGTTGAAGCGAAATTATTTAGTAGCAATTTTAAATAGACGTTATTGCATCATCAAGTTGTACTTATACCTTTTTTTACTTTCTTTTAAATAAAGGACAAAGCATGTCGTCCCCACCATCCAACAGATTTGAAATAAGTGTCATTTGAAGCGTCTAGTAGGCTAGATATTTTTTTTAATATGGCGACGTCCTTCAAATACGCGGGGTTTAGGTTATATAATATATTGTTTTTTTTTAAATATTTTTTTATCTTTACAAATTTACTAATTGTGCAATAAAAAGGATTAGAACAAAGCGATCTTAATAATGTTTTCATATAGGTAACGGTTTTTAAAAATACCGATTGCTATTTTTCTTTTCAGTCACACCATGTCCGTTCACGTATTTATTATAGTTATATTTTAATAGACCGGGATTTGGTTGGCAGACATGCTATTGCTTATTGGTACTGCACTTGGCTTACCGGCAATCGCACTGTGGGAAGTTGTGCGCACGTAATATCCATAGTATGGTATATGAGGTTAGGGCATCATATTGACTTTTTGCAACAGCACAAATGCTTGATAATATTTTCATAGAGTACTAAATGTAATTGTTAGTACAGTCAAGAGCAAGTCAATCTTGACTCTTTGGACTAGCTCTGTTTTGTATGGCACGCAGTATGAATCAGAGCTTAACTTAAGCTAGTAGTGTGTCGTTTCACATGCTTTGGCTGTACTAATGTAAAGTATTTTTTTTAGATAGAATCGTCATTTGTTTACGTGAAATATTGTTTTTAGTTTGTGGAAAAATAATTTTTGTTTTAAAATAAATATGTACGTTTTTGACAAAAAGAATTTTTTATTATAAATAAAACCAATAGTTTTTGCAACTAATACATGTACTTATGGGTTATTAAGGGTCTAAATAAAAAAATCGAAACGTATCCCATGACTGTTTTAGGGTGGGTACGGGGCTCGTACAAAATTCCCCATGATCCTGTCACCAATGAAACTGAACGCGATCATCACATCTAAATTCCATCCAACTGCTGTCACTGTCAATATTCTATAACGTGATGTCACTGACAGCTCTTGAACGGGCTCACTAGAGTTAAATCAAACTTTAACTTTACCACCGTGGTAATGTCAACGAAGTGCTGCTGATAACTTATTTTGTATTTTATATTATTCGAAGTTATAGTAGGTAAGTGTAATTTCGATACTATACTATCAGGCTATATTTATGAACTAAAGTATAAAAAAAAACAATAATACTTAAAAACTTTACCTAAAATATATATTACCTCATCTAACGTTTATGTCAATCAATAAACTAAATCTCCATAGACCAGAATGTATTATGTATCGTAAAAGAGATGTTCCGTTAATTGTTATTTCTTTCATTATTGGTCGGATTACATATTGCAACAGATATTGCAACTCTATTTTATGTTTCGTCGCAATCGACGATTCAATAACTGCAATGTTCCCAACTCAATAAACACCTCAGTATGTCTGGTTAAATAACCCGGTGTTACTTTTTAGTGGCACAGAGCGTAATAAGGGTAACAATGTTAATTACTTAACTCCTCTATTCATTGAACCCGACTAACCACATTTATTAATTGAATCCGACTAAACCAAAAATGCACCTTTCAGCCTCGTACCACATCTTAGGTCAACTTTTTATCAACCTCACTTACCTATAATAGTCCACAAGTTTTAATCTAAACGTTATTATTGTATGAAATCGAGATCAGTAGTGCAAATGACCCAGATTTGTGTTACAGCGGTTATGAAAACGTGCCCGCGGTCGCACGAGCAGCCAAGTCGTGATGTCTGCGCTCGCGTCGATTGTCTCTGAATTGTCTCTAGCCTTAGGAGTGGTGTAAAGATAAATATTGGGTCGCCTGTGGTTTATTGTTTGTTGTGTAAATGTGGGTAATGGATTTATTGATTAGATTCTGAGAAACGAAGAATGAATTCAAGGATCTGTGGCAAAATCAAATAAAATTTGGCAAATCCTAAGTAGATCCGGTTTGGTATGTTACGATTTCGTGGAAAATGAAGGGAAAGAAAATGGTTAGCCGATTACTAAGAGTAGGAGAAGCCTTGGCTGAAATTATGTCGATCATGATGATGAAATAAAAGCAATATTATGATCTCAAATCAGTAATAGTATTGTTATCTCACGTGAATTTCATGTGGTAACCAAGTGTAGTACACACACACGCTCACACACACACGCACTTCCGACTTCGCAATTGTCTCGGACGGTACGGAGAGCTCCTGCGCTTACACACACATTCATAGCTTGTTTGTATACTTCTTAACCACAAGTAAAGCACGCGGCGCTTGTTGCGATACATATAATGTAGTAGTGGCAACGTTTTGGCTCTCTAAAATCTGACAATTTCGCACCAAAGACATTAAAAACTAACTATAATACTAGTTTTGATAATGTACGTAAGCTTGTTTCACTCACGAATCTCTATTTACTTCTCAGCTGTATTTACTCGGTAACTAATGATTACGTCGGAAGTGCGTGAATCTCGGGCGCATCGGCGCGAGCGTCACGCCCGCCGCGCTAACGCGCATGCGCGATTTACACAACACTAACATTAGGGCCATGTTATACCAGCTCATTTATTTTGTAACGCTATGGGATGTAATTATTTTGGTAATACTAATAACGTAATTATTTAGGTTATGTTTGTGGGTTAGGTTGTGTCTAGCCGTTATGGTTATTAATGCGTTTTATGAATCGGGGGGCACGGCAGTGCCTCCGCCAAGTCAACCGCGAAGCTAACACTGCCGTACCATCCTTTACTGGAACCATTTCGCCGCATTTTCAGGCCCCTATTCGAGAAAGTTTCGCATTTATGACACTCACTCACTCACTCATGATCATCAGAATAGAACTAGTACTTCCCATAAACTCAGACAGCTGAAATTTGGTACAGAGTTAGGGTTTAATGGCCACATAAAGGGAAAACTATAAAAACTAGGATAATCGAAGATCTGGAGTACCTGGTGACCCTGATTAGAAAACACAAGAGCCCAACCAAACTATTAAAGTTCGACATACCGCCTTTACAAAAATATTCAACTTAGGGGGCCGCTTCATTTGATGTCAAAAATCGAAGGTCTGAAGTATCTGATGATGAACCCTCAGCTGGTCTCAGCTGTATTAGAGATATGGTAATGCCCCCTTCTACTATTGGTACATAAAAAAATATGACTGCCATTGCAAAAACCCAGCGTAGTGGGACACATCTTCTAATGTATCCTTGTGTACCCTTTAACGGCCAAGTCACACAACATTAACTATAATAATAAAGAAATCGCAGTAAAGAACCTTAGACTTGGCACGACTTAGTCTAGATTTCATTACTTTTTAGAGATAAACAAGCAGCTCCATCGAGACTTGGCTAGTTTTTAACAGAATGTTTTTGGTGGGATTTCTTTTTTGGAAAGCACTTTCTTTTGCCAATAAAGGATGAGGTCCGTACCCCACAAGGGGTGCCCTTAGAGTGAAGTCGCTTTATTTATAAGTTTTATGGCCCGGCTCAAATGAAATCAAATCGAAATATTTTGTCTCACATGAACCTACATGGGTACTTTAGAAACATCAAAAGACAAATTGACTTTTACAATGTTTTCAAATTATAGTGTTAATAGGTATCTATTAACAACGGTGGACAGTGGAGGCCTGTCAACAAGTACCAGGTACTTAACAAAATAGAAAATGGTCTACAAATCGACAGTTTACAAGGCCTACAACGTTCTCATATTCACAAAATATAAAATAATGTAATAAAAGAAATATGTAATAATAAATTTAAAAAGATTTTTCAACCAAATGACATGATTGCCATTACAACTGTAACAAATCCATACAATAGCCCGGTTAAGCACCCGACAACCTCCTAGATTGACATGCGAGATGCCATTCACAAAAAAAAACTGCCTCAAAGGAAAGCTAATATTATTTCATCAAACATGTAGGCAGTGAGGATCCGGACCAGAAAAAAAAAGCATCGATCTCAGAGCCAATGAGTGAGAGTTCCCAGTACCACATAAATGTACCAACACAAGAATAATTACTTGTGCAGCCTCACAAAGACTATTAGCAATACGACACTACTTAGTTACGACAGTTCTAATATAATATAACAAGCACAAGTAAATTAGGTTAGAATTGATTGCCCAACGATACGCAACGCACTGAAATTATACGCAGTACAACGTGAGATCACTGGTGTAAAAACACTAGGTATAAAAAAACTGGTCATTCCAAGCTTTCGCTAACGGTCAATGCCAGAGATTTTCAATCTTGTTTCGCAACTTCCACTTATTCAACGTAAAGCAAAGATTTTAATCATTAGATTCGCCCTATTGCGTTTCTGTTTTGTATGGACACCTTTGATACAATTACGTTGTGACTTGGAATATTGACACTGACTGCTCTTGAACGCAGTTTAGATGTGATGATCGCGTTTAGTTTCATTGGTGAAATGCCACTTAGTGCGGTGACGGCTGGTGATTTAAATCTTTGACGTAAAGTACGTAATGTATCTATATAAGCCAACTGCGTAAACATTGCTATCTTTTAAAGCCTTGTGGATTAATCAATATTAGTATTCGATTCATGTAGGGATGTGCTCGGATTTCTATTGTTTACGTAAATCGATAAAATGTAATGTGACTTTTAAAGTGCATGAAAGGAAGATATATTTTATTTTCAATTGGCAATTAAATCGTGGGCTGATTTACTTCCTGCTTTAACAGCGTATTTAACTTTCTTTATAAGTTATAGTCACACTGTTTCCTATTTGCTTATGCTCGCGCTTTGCTTGAGTGTGTGTCTGAAATTATCTCATGGCAGCGTAGGTACTACCAGGATAAAAAGTACCCTATGTGTTAATCCAGATTATAAAATATGTCTTTGCCATTATTATCCCAATCCATTCAGCCGTACTAGCGCCTATCCGGAACATACATTCAGACAGACGTGCAAAAATTCTAAAAACTATATTTTCGGCGTCAGACACACCTTGGAGTAATTACTTTTATTCAAAAACTATTTAACGTACAGTTTTGACTTCGTTATTATTTCACTATATGTATACATTCCTGTTACTTTTAAATGGTCTGTGCCTGTAACAGAACAGCAATGAGTCTCGGTAATTGATATTGATCTGCTAAAAGAGCGCCGTTTAAACTCCATTTCCTATAGCTCAGCTTATTAGCACAAAGCTCGCTACAAAACGCAGACAGCATTATCAAAATTATTGATGAAATCTTTCACAACACTGACCAAAATATCGATACTAAGATAAGGTGACGTAACTGGATTAACCGTGTCACCTTCCACTTATCTTTTATCCTATTGTAACCTATTGCATAATATCACTTTAGCTAAAAGCACGCAGGATAAACGTAACACTTCTGTGCTCGTATGTATTCTGGTGGCGTACAGTCGCGACCACTTTCACTGGCCATTGTTGATTAATTCCCGAACTGTGCGGCGACTGTGGGTTGAATCTAATATTAAGTAGAGCGGAATTGTTGGTAATACAGTATGGTACGAATGGGTTGTACTAGTTTGGATTACTTTGCCCTTTTTTTTTTGCCAAATTTACACTTAGTTACAGGCTTCGACTAGGTTTAACTGAAGAGTACATGACCCTGTTAGGGCACAGCATGGATTATTTCATATAACTAATAGCTAGGTGCCAATCCCATGAAACTGAACGCGAACAGCACATCTATTTCAAGAGCTGACAATGTCAATACTCTAATAAGAAAATAATGACACTGACAGCCCTTAAATCTAGTTTATGTGCTGTTCGCGTTCAGTTTCATTGGTGAAATCCACCCTTAACGTCAGCATTTACTATTTGTTTGTTTGTGTAGGTAATCAGAATTACAAAACATATTATTTATACAAGTAGTAGAAGAAGCTGTCACTCGGGTTGGTTCAATAAAAACATTTGACAAATCAAATGACATAAAAAGACTTAATCATTTGACAGTCCACATATCTATAGAATAACTACTAGTACCGTAAAACGGGGTGAATAGGGATGCAGGGGTGAATCGAAATGAAACTTTAAGGGGATTTTAACATTGAAATAATTATGTTTGTTGCCAAAAATGTCGCTTATGTATTGACTGTATTATAATTAACGATTAATTGCCCTTGTTGGCAACAAACTCTATTATTTCAATGTTAAAATCCTTTTTAAAGTTTCGTTTCTATTCACCCCTGCATCCCTATTCACCCCGTTTTACCGTACTAAGTTCCTTTAGCACATCTTCGATTACAGAATCAAACACAGGTAGATTCTGGTAACGTGGAGGTCTGTATACACATACTATGACATGCTGATCAAGCTCAACACAGGACAATTCAATGGCGTGTTCAACAGACAGTCCGATGATGTATTTTCGTTCTATCGATTTAATTGAATTTTTAACTAATATGAATGCCACGCCATGTATCATACGTTTTTGGCTGAAATGGCTAACTACACAATAATTTGCATAATAAATTGACATAACTTGATGATCTTTAAACCAAAGCTCTGTTTAACAAATGACATCAAGCTTAGTATTTTCTAGAAACAATTCTATTTCCAATAATTTGGCAGCGCAACATTGGATATTTTGATTAAATAATTTTAAAGTATCTTGCACTGCCTTTGGTTTTTTATAGTTATGTTACCAAAAGATTCCTTGTTATTATTCTCTAATAATAATTGGTTATTTGAAGGGTTAACTTCTGCAAGCTCTAAAAACCTCCAGGAAATTCAATAGCTTACAAAATTGCAAAAGGCGTCATAGAGATCAAGATGTTGGAATAGCTCGTTTTTGTAAACACTGAGGATTTCTGAACTATCATACAGTTTAATTTTTAAATTAAATATTTAAAACCTCATTATAATATTGTACAGTCTAAAAGGTAGGAACTTTAGCAAGGACTTAAATCGATGTAATAAATTAAATTACACCGATGATCACCGACAAAACGTTTAATCGAATCATAATCGAGTAGTTTTATCGATTAGGAAGTTTCTAATTGTTATAATAATTGTTTTTTTTGTAATTTTTTACACAATGGTAATCTTTGAGCCTCTATTGGTATTAACCGTTACATAACTGAAGAGTTTTAGATTGTGAATAAAAACTTTAAGCAGGTGTATTTCTGTGTGTTCATCCTTTGTTAAACTGATATCTCTCATATCTTGAGGTAATACAATTAATTATAAGTAAAAGTTAAAGTCATTGTTCTCCTCCGTTTCATCATTGTTTAAGTTAAACTGAAATTCTGCTGCATCCTTATTTAAGTCATGAAAGTAAGTAGGTACATTCGGAGAAGTTGGCACGTTTATATGTTGTAATGTGAGTTTTGTTTGTGCAGAATAACCAAAATTACTTTCAGTCTTTCTTTTTTTTTGGCGCTTGACCACTTTCCTATCTTAGGTATGCCTTTTCGCGGGTTGTTCGAAAGAGTAACCGTGATCCCGGCACAGGCAACTGAAGGAACACGGGTGGGTTTTAGTCAGTAAAAGTCTGACACATCCTCCCGCTCCACCCAGAGCGGGAGAAGTCATTTGATGATAGCCCACACAAAAAAAAAGGTATGCCTTTAGTCATAATTTCAGCCGAAATACGTCCACGACGTCATCCCACTTCTGGACATAAGCTTCCCACAAGCGTCGCCACATTTACCGGTCTTGTGATTCTCGCATCCAGCGGATTCCTGCAACATTCAAAAGGTCATCGGAGCCAGTGGGAGGCCTTTCAACCGTGACATTCCGGCGACCTTCTGGTACGAGGTCGCTTCCTTGAATCTTTCGGCCCCATCGGACATCCGTTCTGCGAGCAAAGTGCCCTTCCTTATGCCACTTAAGTTTGGTCCTTAGTACTAAAGTCCTTTAGGATGTACATAATAATAGTATTTCTATTCTAAGGTTTAAAAGTGGTCAGCCGCAAACTTCACCAACAGTACATTTTGTAGCCGCCATGATGTGAAACAAATTACATTTATAGCTCTTTATTGTTACTTGTAGAGCAATAATGCTCTGGCGTTCTAACTAATTGTAAAGATTTATGTTCCTTGCATAGGTACAGACCACAGTAGTTGAATGTCTACGCTTAAGATAATGGCATAAGTGCATATCCATTTTAAACTATTGCAACTTGACATTTTATCGTCGTGCAATAACTCTTATTGCTTAGTTGATACGATTGATTATTGAGTATATCTACGCATGTTACAGTTACGGCTTATGCAAGTATTCAAATTATCTCAAATCACGTACATAAACATAGCAAGATCATTCGGTCTGTCTTTCCGTTTGTCGCAACTACTTTCTCTATACGTGGACGTAATGGTAAAACATTTGTGTTCGTAATCGTAATAAATACGATTGCGCGTGGCGTAATGTGGGGCAGCCCTAAGGGACAATCCTGGGCGTAAAAATGATGCGAAATTTCGAGCACGTTTTTCAGACACTTTCACAGAACACAGAACAATTTCACTTGCAATGGAGTTAAATGGGAGAGTGTAGTCAAAGGCAATTCATTTATTTCAAGTAGACCATTTAAAGGCACTTTTAAACGTCAACATTTACAAGAAAACTGAATTGATTATAGGTTTCCAAAAGGTGGTTTCGTTTGGAGAAGAATGGGCAAAAAACTCCATAGTTGCTATTTTAAAATATTGTACAATATTTTATAAAACTTTATAAAATTATAAAGTGGTGTTGTTTGTTTGTAAGTTGTATGCAAGTAGAGCAGTGGTGGCCCAGTGGTAAGGGCCCCGACATACCAGTTGTTGGTAGTGAGTTCGAATCTAGTCAGGCGCTTTACTTTTTGTTAATTATTTCATCACCACTGCTCTCAAAACGGTGAAGGAAAACATCGTGAGGAAAACGGCATGTCCTAGAACCACAAATTCAAAGACGTGTGACATCTACCAACCCGCCCTGGGTCAGCCAACTCCCTCGCAACGCGAGGAGGCCCGTGTCGCAGCAGTGGGAATATTATAAGCTTATTATGCTTGTTGTGCTAAGTTTGTATCTCTGGAACTTCGGGTCGGATTTGAAAAGTTATTAATATGTGAAGACGATCATTCAGCTCATTTATTCTCCTGTCTAACGTGGAACAGCCCTCAGAGTACACTCCAGCGCATAAGTGTGTTAATGTTTTAATTAAATTGCGTTTAGATTAGAAGTGTAATTAAGATAGCTATGAAAGCTTGTCTTAAAATGTTTATTTTTCAATTTAAAGTAAATCGTTTGTTAGTTCATGTTTGCCTTTTAATGGTTTGTTGACGTAATTGAGAATGTTGCGTGTCTTTTTGATGTATCGGATGTACACACTTTGAGCGGTTTTTTTAAATGTTCAAGGTTGATTTTAATTTAATTGGTTAGTTGGGATTAACGTATTTATTTATCTTCTTAGTGCTTAATTTATGGAGATGTACGTCAACTCTGCCTCCACAGGGTTTTGCTACAAAACCAGTCCTACAAAAAAATCTTTTATTTTTAATTCTGAATCTGTCTTCGTATTCTTGTGTTGTGTAGGTTATTTATTAAATTAAGTCGAAAACATTATGTTATCACAAGCGTAGGATACGAAGAGAGTTTACCAACATTTAAAAAACAAAAACAAAAAAAGAGTTTAGAAAAAGATATACATCAATTCTGTTTGTTTTTTTAATGCAAATAAACTCGTCTTGCTCTAACTATTCAATACTTACAATTAAGTAGTTCACCTAAACACTTCCTTCCTAACCTCACGCAACATCTCTCAGAGGCGTTTCCACGTCAGTCTGTTACGTTCGTTACGTCTTAAAGAGTAAAAGTATTTCCCAACGTAATTACAAGTTGTACAACAGTGGAGAATCGTGCATATTTACATGAACTTAAATTGGCATCCATCGGCCGACAGTACCGCCATTACATATCAAGACCCCTCCGTGCCTAGGAAAGCACGTTAAGAACTTGGTCCCGGCTGTCACTCGTAGATCTTTAACAGTCATTACGGGTAGTCAGACCCCAAAAGTGGGGGTCGTGTTGCCCTGGGTTGTGAAGGTCAGAGCAGCCGCTACTATTTTAAATGCCGACCCCCTACATAGTTTAGAAAAGTCTAGGCAGATTGATTGTACGACAGTACCGCAAATCGGCTGACTACGTATCGGCTGTGAACTGGCGCGGGCGGCCCAGCAATTTTCCGTTCAGGAAACGATTTATGTTACAGTTCTGTTACGAAACGCTTTTGTTTATTAAGTCATTTTATACTTATTATACTGTCGAAGTGTGGAGCAATGTTGCCGTATTTACTATAAGTACGAAAATTAAATTGGTATTACGTTTGTGCGGTAACCGATGATATTTTGTATGAGGATGGTGTGTTGTCACCTGCGTTATGTTAACTATTAGCATAATATTGAACCAATCACGTTCGTCGACAATGGGTACATTAGGAAAGCGTTGTCATAGTTTGGTGGTAGGCACCAATGTTAATGATAACATCATAACATCACGCCTATAATCCCAGAAGGGTTAAGCAGAGGTGTACCTATAGTACACCCAGGACCTCATGCTCAGCAGTAGCTCTTGCGACCACTAGACCAGCGAGGCAGGATGATAATGATACAGATTTTTATCCTTTTACTCAACTAGGTGAGATAGTCAGTTTTGCTGAAACTCGTTCTTGTACCGTTTGCTTGGTAACCAAAGCATAAGAAAAGGTGTCCTATAGAAAAAACCCAAAGAAACTTTTGTAATCACAACCCGAGAGAACAATAAAAATAACGGTTGAAGGTTAATCGTAAAGAAATCAGCGAAATATTGCGATAAGAAATCGGAGAATTCTGTTCTGAGCCTACGCATAAAATAATTTTAATTCTTTGGTTTCTTTCTTCAGTGTCATTTTTTGGTAGCATTTTTTCAATAAAGCAATAAAGTTTATTGCTATATCCAAAATCCAACGTTGCCTAATAGGAATTGTCTGGCGTTTGCCAATAATTGGAAAGAAACGGTTTGCAAGAAATTAAAATCACTCGATAGTTTCATAAACACTTTTGTGCAGATCAGTACTTAAATGACATTGGGCATTCGATTTATTGTTGCTTTGCGCGTAGTCGAATGAATCGGCTGACCATATTTAAACTAATCGATTTTTTAAATCGAAATATATTTAGTGTGGTCGTTTTGGAAGACATCGATTGGTTATTGTTTTATTGAGATTCCATTTCGATGAAGTAAGCTCTAATTAATAAATTGATGTTTGCCTTTAATAAAAATAGAAATCAAGTAATTAATTAAAATTAGACTAAGCACAACACTTTTTGAACATAAAAATTACATAGGATAGTTCCCCAAAACGGGGCGCCCTTCACTATTTCATAGTGCTGTATCTAGGAAGAAGAAGAGGCGCTACAAAATCCCCAGCAGCACACCTGTCTGCTAAGTTAGAAGAAGTTAATTCTATACAAATCATTGTATGGTACTAAAGTGGTATGACGAACAGGGTGTAAAGTTCACTCATACTCTACAGAAAGTGGAGGATCTTCCGGCCAGACGGGTGTTGTGTCTGGATGCTAGTGGCGCGGTAAACTGCTTGCGCGGTGCAGGATTTTGCGTGACGTTAGTCTAATGCGTAGTTCGCACTGGCGATGTAGATGCCGCCACTTTACGATTAATTATATGGTACATAAGTAACAATGCACCATGTAGTATCTTTTCTCAAGCACATTCCACTATATTAAGCTCAGTACCTTACACAATAAATTCCTTATCTGTACAATTTCCTCATACAAGCATTTGATTAGTCAATACGATTCGAAAATACTGTCAGACTAAATTAGCATAAGCTGAAGCAGGTACAAGCTGGTGGTTTTGCGCAATATCAGATATGCGACTTACTTGAAACGTCTTGCTCAACCTTACTATTATCTTACTTAACATTACTATCATTTGGACTAAATCTGTCGCGAGATTTTCACGCCGAATCAAGGAGGCGTAAGGTATGGGCCATGACTAGGGCTGACATCAATTTTAGTTTATTTTGGTGATAAACATAATGTCATGTCATAAAGTTAAGTAAGTTCTTAAGCGTTATCAGACGTTCGAAACAAGAAAACGCTTTTGCAAACTTTTCATTTGATGCTAATTACAAAAGAGACGTATTTCTTCACATGCAGGTTACCCCGTAAGTCGACGTCAAGCTGGAATCGGGTGATAGGTCAGGTAATAATAGTTAAAAAAATAAAAATAATAAACAATCTTTGCTATGTACTTGAAAAATTACGGGCATTTATTAAAAAAAAACTAGAAAATCTACTGTATTCCACGGTCTTTTAACTCCTGTTGCTACAAATGTTCACTTTTTTTTAAATATTTTTTTGTTAACTATTACGACCCGATCACCCGACTCCGACTTGACGTCGACTTAAGGGACGCCCTTTATAAGAACTATTTATGTATTCTGTATAAAATAAGTATTAATAAAAATGTTGAAATAACATAAAAAGTAATGGAGCTAGCTAACCGCGTACAAAATTTGAGGAAAACATTCATTCACACAATGCATGATCACAGAAATACAATCAAAATTATAAGTTCATAACATTTTTGTGATTCCAAAATGGAATCATGGCACTCCTGCATTGTGTGAATGAATGTTTTCCTCAAAGATTTATACGCGTTAGCACAAAGCGTTCTACAACACACCAATGTGTAGTAAACTTTCCTGCTTGTTGTTGATGATTACAGCACTAACATAATATATCCGTCAACACTTCTGAAATATGACTAACCGTGAATGAATGATTACAGTTCCATTCATAAGGTATTTAGAGCAATATGATGTACATGCCGCGTTGGTCTAGTGGTCGTAAAGGACTACTGAGAAAGGGATCCTGGGTTCGACTTCCAGGGCGGGGAAAGCGTTTTTGGGTTTCCCATTAGTAACTTTACAGTAGGAGTCCGCAGTCTGGATTTTCAGTTAATGGAATTAAGTAGATACCTCCCATGAGACTTAAGTACATGTAAAATGTAGGAAGGTATACTATGATGTCCACCCTGATAACCTCTTCGGCAGTTACAAGATGATAACGAACGCGATGTTGTGTTATGAAATATCTATTTTTTTCTTTTTGCTTTTACATTTTTAGAAGTTTTTGACAGCCCTGTCCTTATAAACTTTGAGGTCCATTGCCATTTATTTATCGGTTCCAACATTTGAATTAGGTTCTTGATTGACATGACATTTCAGCAACGTGTAATGATGTTGTTAAGGTTGTTATCGACGCAACACTTTGAATATGAATGATATGATCGACTTCATATTTCTTTCGAATAGACCTTTCGATTTTGTATCGTTGTTGGGATATAAAAGGAAAAAAAGCATTCTAAATTGCCTGCACTCCTAGTCCAAAGTTCCAGTTGCTCATATCTATCATTGAAGATTTTTGGTAAAATATTATACTCCTTGTTACAAAATTATGATGCTTTATTCTGCAACCTTTTTTTGGATGTCTCTGATGTGGTAGGTACTTAATATAACGAATTTGGTAATGTTATATCTTCATTCATTATGTAATTAATCTTTGTGACCACTGACTGTAGAAAGAAAATATCATAAGGGAACATGAACGGGTTCGAAAATTAGCCATGATGCAGCCTCTTAGCGTCGTTATAGAGGTACGAGGGACAGAGTGTAAAGTTCACTCATCCTCCATAGAATCCAACTAGACGGGTGGTGTGTCTGGTGGGCAACTGCCCGACGAGTGTTGTCGGGACGTTAGCGTTGTGTATATACTAGTGGCGATGGCGCGGTAAGCTCTGCTTGCGCGATGCAGGATTTTGCATGACGTCAGTGTGATGCCGCCACAGTACGACTAATTCTATACTTTACCCATTTGAAGCCTATATGCATTCACCCTTATGTACCAATGCACTATGTAGTATCTACTCTCAAGCAAATTCCATTGTAGATCCCACCTTAATAGTCATTGATAAGGTAGCTTAACCATAATCAGCCTTAAATGTTCTCACTACTGGGACATAGGACTCACCACGCGGTCCCAGTGCTGGTTGGTAGCTACAACTCGTACGTCGTGGCTGTTACTATTGGTCTCTCATCAGTCGGGTATCGAAGGATTTTGCTCTGCCATGGTACAATTACAGGCTTGCATAATTAATTATTTTAACGAGCTACAATCTCCAACTACCCACCTGCTTTCCATACACATTCTAAACCAGAAAACCACATTTCAGAAATGACCTAAAAACACGATTACTTAACGTCCTCGACTAAATTATTCCTGTAAGCTTACACAAGAGTACTTTAGTAGGTAAGTATTGAAATATGGCTGACCAATTCCACCGATAAAGGAAATCATTTCCATTGAGTAGAAGGCTTTTACGTAAGTACGTAAATAGATCGGTGTTGTTGGTGGGATAGTGTGTCTTAAGTAAGGACATGGCTATAAAACATTGGGAAGTGGTCTAAGTTGTTGCAAGTTGGCGATTGTTTCATATGAAAATTAGACAAGATTTTCTTGAAGATTTAGGCTTTGGATTGTATCTTAACCGTCAAGAGGATGGTAGGATCAAATAACGTTACGGAAAGGGCGAATTCTACCAAACTTATATGCCTATAATAAGTTATATCCTGAGAACAAATTTTGAATTTCAGACGTAAATTTTATTCCACGGATCAAAGATGTTTGGCTTTGGTCGAATCAGCCCTAGGTCGATCATTCGATAGCTTACAATTTAAATTATCTATCTGACTCGGTATTTTCTGTCTTTTGCACTATTTATGTCTCTAATCTTTAAAGTTTTGGGCTAGGCAGCTCAAGCACCTTATCATTGATAATTGTCATTCAGGATTCTTTATGAAGTTGGCGTTTGGCTTCCCATCAATAGACAGTTGCTATTTTTGTCTCTGGTGAAAAGTTTCTTGACATAGGTATCTTCCTATCTGAGAAGAAGCCTTACTGTTACCGCACCTATTTTATCAAACTTGCACCAAGCTCTTTAGAACGGTGGCGCGTGCGCAACAACACGTAAAAGACGTTTATCAGCGAGTAGGTACCGTGCACATAACAGTACTGCTTCGTTTAATGGCCACAGATAATAGTAGACACTGTTGGTCTCAGTGTTGTGGAGGGATTATCTTAAGTAACGTGTTCCTTGAAAATTCCTCCAATAAATCCCATTGACCAACAAGGGGATATATTGGTGGGATTTTATTTGTGATACGAATAGGTTGTTTAAGTGCTCAGGTTGGCAAAAAAAAGGAAGTGTGTATCTTTACCACTTAGTGTATATATTTTGTAAGTAATTCAACCCACTGTTGGATATTAGCCTACAACTCCATAATGCCAATGTTTTCTGAGCTGAACTTACCAGGCCTATTTATCGTCCTTCGTTGGTTTCTCTTAAAATCTTTTCTTTCAAGGTCTTCTATGCCAGAAAGAGCGCAATTTCATTCTCAGTAAACAATACACCGCAAGCATATTGCATCAAATATTATCTTGCATAAAAATGTTCCTGTGTGTTACGTTCATACAATTATAAAAGTTCATACCCACTATTATATTATGCATTATTTAGTTTAGCTCTCATGACTCGTGACTTACATTGGAACTATCATGAATTTACGATCTTTTTCATAAAGAGGCTTGAGATGACTTGATAGGGCCCACGCGTCTGCAAAATGGTTCAATGACTTTTAAGATAAGATTATCAGAGTTTCAGATAGCATTTAGGATTCAAGGTTGAATAGTGTTTCAAGAACAGAAAGTAGTTCGAAATAAAATGGCCTTTGGGCTTGTATAAATATACCTATATTGGGCAATTTTGACAGAGAAAATAAGGAGGCACTTTCTTTTAGAATGCCGATTGAAATAGTCAAAGATTCAAATCGTTCAATTCGCTCTATTGCGTCGAATGATAGTCGCGTTCTGTTTTATTTTGACTCTTCTAACACACAATGGCGCATGAATCTTTGAAGCCTAACGATAGCCTTGGTAATAATGAGTATGCTCAGAGTTAGTAATTATTTTGACCAACAAATGAAGAATATGTTTCAGCAACAGCCCCAGGGTTTGTTTCAGTGTAAAGTGTGCCTTAGACTTGTCTTCTAAGTAGGTACGCTTATGTATAGGCCCGTCTACACAGGCCAGTGCCTCCGATATTGCAACTCCTTTAAATTTTATTACATACAGTCCATAAATCTCCCTCATAACTTATTTTCAGTACCTTATGTTACATAAACAAGAATGCTCTAGGACCATAAAAATGCAAATGAACCTTGTCTACGCAAATATACGACAGTACAGCAATAAAGACCAAGATGAATTGCAACTGTATTCACTTCTGTGTTTACCTGTACTTGACTACTTCTTTAAGGTCATGTGCGCGAAATAATTTACGTTCAATGAGTGTACTGGCAGTTTGAGAAGTGAAATCATAGTAAATCGACGGCTTAATTAATACAAGATATCTAGAAACCCAGGTATCTTGTGATGTCAAAATCGCGTAATTAAAAACTGTCAAAACCTAGTCGCAATCTCATCTCAGCGCTAAAATAAAAGTATTTTTGACGGTTTGAGACTGATTTTAGAATGCGAACGTACTTCAAAACATAAAAATTGTCCCTCCGGTTTGGTAAAATGAAATTCCTGACAGATTCTTCTCATTTAAAAATAGAGAAGCGGTTGGGGTTGGATTGATGACCGCCAAATTGTGATAGTTTCTTCCTTAAAGAAACTATGTACCTAAGACCTTATAACAACGAGAGTACGACAGTATCTCTATCAAATACCGAATCCAATAGTAAAATTCTCCTTTCTATGTATTTACAATAATCCGAACTGCGTAGTTCATTCATATTCCCGCGCTCCAGTACAGCCGTCAACACTCGTACAAAATACAATTACCACAATTAGCCAGAATGCAAGCGTAACATTGCAATGGCGTAACATTATGGAACACTTTAAGGAATCCGTAACACGAAAGACTATAAATTAAATGTTTCGCGCACGGACAGCAAGGTGCGCGGGCGCCTAACTTCGTGATGAAATAGTGTGATATGAACTGCTTTTTTATGAAAACTGTTTGTGGAAACTGAGTTGAAAATTTAAGATACATTATTGGTGGTAAACCCTGAATAATATGTTCAAAAGAATACACTATTCAAGCTAAGCTTTTTAAATACCTACCACCATTTTTGTTCAATAACATTATTGATACCATGATAAAGTAAGCAATGCCTTTTATAAACTGATTTTCGGAATGTCCACTGAGGGGTTTAGTTTAGAGTGTATTGTAGATTTAGTTTCTTTCTCATTTAAGCTTATTTTCACACATACTTACACGACTCACAGGCGTCTGCAATGCGTATTCCAGGACTTACAGGTCTACCTACTATCTCGAATTTCAGCATCACTTATCCAACTTAACGGCTTTAAAGCCTATGCATAAATCATTTCAAACATAATGAGAATCGAATTAATTCACTGTACATCTAAATATCCATCGGTTTAAGAATTGCATAACGCCGTCCGTGCCGCATTTTGTTATGCTCATTCTATGCGTTAGTTCTAGTCAGTGTGCATTGAATTATAAGATTAATGCGTTGAAGCAGAAATGATGGACCTTTTTGTATCTACGTGCCAATTAAAATGAAAGAAAAAGCAGGTCTGCGCAAAAAAAAAATAAGAACAAAAAAAAAACAGACATCGCACTGGGATACGCACGGAAACGGAGTACTAAGGAAGAACTTTTATGTAAATACTAATACATGTCCATATTATATTGATTATTAAACATAGAAATTAAATTCTATTGTAGTTAGATTTCCTATCTAACTACAGGTATATATTTCAATCAATGCCGTGCCCAGACTTTGCTATAGTTTGCCACAGGTTCACCATCCCTTCACTAAAGAACCAGGCTTCAATCCAATGTTCATGATTGTTAGGAAATTCTAGTATCGCCTGCAGTAACTTTAAACATCGGACGATAAACTGGAAACCGACACTTTTTATGGCGTCTTTCAATTGACTCGATAATGCAGTCTTAGGAAAAAGTTACTGTAAGTAAGAACGTATACCTAGCATGATTCTTACTTGATTGTACCGCTTTTACTTGAGTTGAAAACTTGCAGCTTACAGTATTTTCTGGGAATTATTCCTCTATTTATGGACTCAATCTGGACGTACTCATGAGTCAGTAAGCGACAAGATGGCCAGGGTGACAAGGATAGCCAATATTTGAACGATAGCTATGACACGAAGGAAAGCCGTCACCTCCTTCTGCGAAGCAGTAATGCTCGCGAAGGAGGAGGTGGAGCGCGTGAGGCAGAGAGCCTTGCGCCCTCACGCCCCCACTAGCCGCCGCAGGAGAAGCCCCGGGCGTCGGGAGTCGCCTGCAGATTACCGGCCACCGTAGGCGCGGGCTTGCGGACGGCGATCAATGGGTAGCTCGCCGTCCGGTAAGGACCAGGCCCGGGTCGACGGCGCGTCGTGTTCCACACGCGCCTCAAAGAGATGTCAGCACAAAGTGACGGGGTCCGATAGGGCCGACGCTTCAGGGTCGCGGGTAATTCTAAAGAGAAAACCGTGGCCCTGGCACAGGCAACTGAAGGAACACGGGTGGGTTTCAGTCAGTAAAAGTCTGACACGCCCTCCCGCTCCACCCAGAGCGGGAGAAGTCATTTGAAGATTTCCCACCCAAAAAAAAAAAATGCTATGACACGAAATTATTTATTTATTTATTTGCACAATTTACACACAGTTACAGGATATGACAAGGCTAAGATTTAAGAGTACATTACCTTGTTAGGGCGCAGCGTGTATTATAATATTTAACTTTTATTTCTATGTGGACTCCAATTACAACTAATTTTCCTCGCAAGATGCATCCATTAAAATCTACTTAAACATTAAATTGATTCAAATATTATCATGTGCACACATCTTTCCATTTCACTTTCAACAAAATCACCTGCAAACTAACTACCTACATAATGTGCTACACCCATTGTCCATTTTACAGCTAGCTCATAAACTAATGATTAATGATACATAACACTTTACTCCCGATTCGGCGCGCGCGCTTATTATTTACGACCATAGATCATGATCCGGCTATTTGTTGGTGTGAAACGCTTTTCTATACCTGCTTAAGTATTAGGTATAAAAGCTGTTTATATATATTAAAGATAGGATATTAAATGTGTGTGTATAATGTTAGGGACAGCTATTATTTGCATGTTCAAGTAAAATGTAGCGTGATAGGTGGTGTAGGGAGGTGTAGGTGATAGGTGATAGGGTGTTGCAGGCACATCAATGCGCAAAATGTCACCATGAATCAGTCCATCCATGGTAACTTGTTGCGTTTTCCCTGCCGCCCGAAATCATCAAATGACTCCTCTCGCTCTGGGCGGAGCGGGAGAGTGTCAGACTTTTACTGACTAAAACCCACCCGTGTTCCTTCAGTTGCCTGTGCCAGGGCCGCGGTTTTCTCTTTAGAATTACCCGCAACCTTGAGGCGTTGGCCCTATCGGACCCCGTCACTTTGTGCTGACATCTGTTTGAGGCGCGCGTGGAACACGACGCGCCGTCGACCCGGGCCCGGTCCTTACCGGACGGCGAGCTACCCATTGCTCACCGTCGGGTAACACCCTGCCACCCTGTATAATAATATCCAAGTTTGCTTAGTGTTACTCGATAAATTATTGTTATTAACTTTGGAGTTGTGTAAACAATTACAAGGTGTTATTGCGTAGTGTCTCTTAAATATCATACAGTTTTCATTAAAGTTTTCACTTACACTTGTATTAACGTAATGTTTTTTTTTGTTTCAGGTATAAAATACTTCAAATCACGATGCGGAATTACACATTATGGAACGATAAAGGACCGAAATCTTAACAGTTTTTAGTCGCCATTAAAGGCTGGAGTTCATCAACTTTTCAGTTAGCCTAGTCCAGTACATCAGAACTGCAGAAAACCTGAACTAAATATAGCTTTGTGAAAGTATATTGAGAAGGGAACATTCTTAACACGTGAAAAAACGAAATGTTGTCATTGAAAAAACGTAAACGTGACTTAGATATCGTTTCAGGTAGTGCCAATTGTCGTGTGCGTGTTATTTACTATACTGCGATTGTAATTAATTATGCTTAATGTATTACTTACAAAGTATTCAGTACTTTTTGTAAGGCGATAACGAAAATGATGCAGAATCTAGTATAAAAGCTGGTTACAGTAATGAAGTTTTTTTTAAAAACCGACTTCAGGCACCAGTCTCTCAAAAATTTAGCTCCTTTTTCGTGCAATATTGTCAAATATTAGCATTAAGTACGTAACTTGTGTAGAGTTAAAATAACGTTTTATATCTATTATTAAAGTAGTTTAATACGAGTTGCGAAGGCGCAAGCTGGGCAGTCAGTGATGTTGTGACTAGGGCATTAGATGTTCTCATATCTACACAGCGTCTATAAGAAATGTGCTGTTGCTGTTACGAGAGTCAATAAAGAAGTCATTTCAGAAAACAGACTTAGACTAAATTAATAAATAGTCAATTAGACATCAATGTTTCAAAATATACAATGCCATTTAAAATTCGTCATACGTGGCTCCTGGCCTGGATTTATACCTTTTGTGTTAATATTATATTTTTATTAACATAAAGTTAAAACGATTCTACGAAACACGGTTTCTGTAAGAGTTGTGAAAGTGAAATCGCAATGTTTCCTTAAAATCAGACAATTGCGATATATTTAATGAAGAAATTAGTTCTGCGGTTAATGAGCTAAGAAATTTCTAAAGTTTCACATATACTGTTTAGTTTAATTTAAATTTTCAAGCGCTTATGAAAGTTGCTACCACCACTCGGTTTGAAATCAATTGCTTCAAAATTCAGACAAAAACATAGATTGATAAATCATTAATTTGGTGCAACATAGAAGAAAAACACACAATTGCACAATTAAATGATAAATACTAAGTAAATAAGTACATGTACAATTTTACTGAGATGGACAGCAAAAATAACGCAATGGATATTGAGGATGCGGGTGGTGGTTTCCTTCTTGCTGACCCGGATGCTCTAAAGCGTCAAGATTTGTATGAAGATTCCATACCATTTGGCATATTTTATGTTCAAAAAGCTGGTTTCAACTGCTCTAGATCAATCTGAATGTTTTCCAACTCTGTAATGCCACCTAGCCATAATGTTACATAAGCACGTTTAATTATATAGCCCAGTTTATTAAGTTACCTAATTGTCTGACAACTGACAAGTTACAGTTTGTCACCTGCAGATTGATCTCAAGGCTCCAAAGCCATTAGTTTCCTTTCTTTTTATCTACAACCACTTGCTCAAGGCTCTTTTTACACTTGTGAATAATTACGACACTTAATTATATCGTTGGTCAATGTGGTTTTTGAATGATAAGAAAAACGTTGGTTGTAGGCCTGATTGCGTGTTTATGAAACTTTTATTAACGAGTGTTGATCAGATAACTGACTGTCTCGTTGGTCTTGAGGTCCTGGGTTCGATTCCCAGGTCGGGCATAGTGATATTGGGTTTTTCAATCAGAAATTTTTCAGTAGCATCCCGGAGTCTGGATTAGTGCCCGGTAGATGGCAATAGGCTCGCCCCCAATTACATGGGACTTAAACATAACTGGCGAAAACTGGGTATTACACGTATTATAGGTGCACCTCTGCCTTAGCTTTTCTGAGATTGCAGGCGTAATGATAAGTTATGTTGATCAGACTATTTTTAGTAAGGCGGTTTTTACTGAAATGACTGCTGATACAAATGTATAGATGAAGAAGAAATGGGAAGTTAAAAAGAAAAAAAGATAAAAATGAACAACATAATCCTAATTTTTTTTTCTGTAGGATCAACAAGTCTTTGCTATCAACACTATTTCCCCAAAGAATTATACCGTACTTGAGCCGTGATGCATACGCATAGTAAGTTAATAAGGCAGTTTTAAAATCTGTTGATTTTTTTAGTCTACGTATTTTTTTTTGTATGTGCTTTTTCCAGGGGATATCTAAATCCAACAAAGTTAAAGAGTCTAAGAATGGCCTCATTTGCATAATTTTGGTTTACGAGAAATAAAATAAAATAACATAGAAATAAAGAAAGCAAAAGTGACATTTCGAATAGAATTTGCCAATCCATAATTGGGTGATGATGACTATATTCATAAGGTAGTTTATTGAGCTCTAATTAAAAGGCTCACTTTCAGCATTCTATGTTCTAAGATAGATTCATGTTAATGTATACTAGTGCCTATATACTTAGAATACTATATAAGTAAGATTTAATTGCACTTGTTACATAATTGTGGTAACATAATGTGAGTCTCCATATACTCGATAATCTATTATATCCTTCCTTTGAATTCCAATTTCTGTACTATATATGGACATAATTATCTAATTCACAAGAACTCGGTTGAAATTTTATTGCAACCGATCGACTATCGAATCTTTAACTGGTTTGAGTTTTGTCAATGCCAAATTAAAACTACTTGGAACCTTTTCAATGATGTTCTAAGTTTTTAGCTTAGATTCTAAGTTTAGCTACTAAGCTAGGCTCTCGCTAAGATCATATATCACCAATTTAGCTTGCTTATTCTGCATAAGCTAAGATAACAAGATGATTAATTATTTACTTACTCGTATATTGAATAATGTGATCCAATTACTATATTTACCTATACATGCAAGAAAATACATAGTTGAAATATTGCTCATGAAAACACAGTTTAACATAAAACCTGCCATGTGTGCATGTAAGTGTAACTGATTGCTTTATCTGATACTCTACGACAGGACGTCCTATCATTTATACAGAAATTGCAGTAAATATTTCACTTAATAAGATAGCTTCTCATTTGTAACGTGAAGTTGTGAATTATTCATAAATCTCTGAATGTTTGTAATGTGTTTTATCTGAGGCTGTCGCTGTAGACTTCGTTGTTAGGAATTGTTTCCACGGTTATAAGACATTGTTAAATATAACAAGAAATGGCTCTATCTACATGACAAATGACGAGTGGCTTGAAACGCACGGAAATAGGAATAGAAATAGTAAAAGAAGCATTTTTTAACACTGTTGTACTGACAATGTCGACACCTTCATGCAAAATAACGAGTAGCCATATGTTGAATTTTACTGCTTCAACAGCAAAGCACGCTATTTATTCAGCATCTAGAATCAGTTTATTCCGAAAATTCCCATCCGGAGTGGATCCAGATAGGTACTTTCACAAATTATTTTTTCATTAACTTAACTGTAACTGAAAGCATTTTCGACAACTATCTTAGTTACCGTTATAGAGGTATGAGGAACAGGGTTTAAAGCTCACTCATACTTTATGTGGTGCGCAACTGCCCGACTATTGAAGTCGGGACGTTGTATACATGATAGTTGCGCGGTAAACTCTGCTTGCGCGATGCAGAATTTTGCGTGACATCAGTGTGATGCGTAGTTCGCATGTGTTCACCACAAGCTATCCGTCACAAACTTCACCCTACTTGAACACATCCCGTATCGTATCGCAGAATGCAACCGCCCTCCCAGCTTGAATAACTCAGCAGTGCCGGATACACGGTAGGTGGTGTCTTGCACAATTTACGTACGGTCCCTTGCAGACGCATGTGCAAGCCTCCTTGTACATTTCATTCTAATGTTACCGCCCTGCAAGTATTGTGGCGCCCGCGTTTGTGTAAAGTAAAATAGTGCTGTTTTACATAAAATGTTTACATAATGTAGAGGGTTGATTGGAATGGATGTTTAAAAGTTTCGTTTTCTTAGAAATGTTTGGTTTATAGTCCATTAAACTATTATAGCATAATCAGCCTATAACGTTCCTACTGCTGAAACACAGGCCTCCTCTCTGTGAGAGGGAGTGGGCTATAATCCACCACGCGGGCCCAGTGCTGGTTGGTAGATGATACCTTCTAAAAGTTAGGTTCTAGTACACTCCGGTTCACTCACGATGTTATCCTTCACCGTTTTTAATTTTTTTGTAAAGAGCCTGCTTGGGTTTGAACCCACGACCTACAACTCGTAAGTCGGGGCCGTTACCACTTGGCCACCACTGCTCTCAAATTATGATAAGTAGTTGGTAATTCATGTTTCTTCTTGGTCTCTATTATTGGAATAGTTTAAATCTTTAAATAAAATTAAATCGCAAGTATTTTAAATTCCAAAGATACTGAACACTCGAATCAATCAGTTGCCTCAAGATATTGTTAGTTATAATTCATATATTCCTCCCAAAATAAACATATTATTGCTCATCCTTCCTACCATTGCTGCATTGCTATCCGTACATAATATTACATAACATAATGTATTTAAAAACAGCGGTCATAGTGCATTACCGTTGATTGACACCGACATTTTAAACAAATTCTATTGTAATGGGTCATAAGGTAATGTGCATGACCATATGTATATGTAAGTGGTTTTGGGTAAGTAGATAAATAGGTCGTCTAATGATATAATGTGCTATGTATGTAATAAAGACGGATATTAGTACATTGTAATGTGTAGGTCGTGTAGTTATTATGAGTTAATGTTATGCATAATAGAGTTTTGTGAATGTGTGATTTTTTTTAAACTTTTTGTTTCTCTTGAAGCTGTTTTTTTTTTAAATATAATAAAGACATTCTCAGATTTTTCTAGAAGCCCCAAACCATACAAAAAAAATGTCTGATAGTACCAGAATTTTAAAGATTGCGACGTTATTGCTTTTGGCAATAGTGGTAAAGCTCACCTGTTGCACGACTTAGGACCAAATAAGTTTGTTACCTTGCTATGTGCTTCGATTGAATAAAAGCACGTTTATAACCACTTAAGGAGGTGTATATTAGCTTTAGTTACTGTTATAAACGTTATTTAACATAATAAAATATATCTCCACAAAATGCATAAATAAAATTAATAAACACTACTTATTTATAGTAGGAAATTCAGTGCATTTATTTTTTATATGCGAAAAGACATCGATTTTCTTACCTGAAACCAAATAAAATATAAAGATTCAGTCGAACGTGCAATAATTTGCCGCAATTTCACAGATATTAAGCTATTAGCTGTTTTTTTTTTTATCTAGAAATATTCGTATGTATAAATGTTTTTAATTTTTCTTTAAATTGTTATAATTTTTGGTTGTGCACTACTCGTTAAATCTGTTTAATAAAACGTAATGCAACTATTTGATTTTAACTTAATCCGTTCAAATGAAATAAGTTAAATTCTGTTCCATATTACACATGATGACGAATTAATAAAATGTAGAATTTTATAAATGCATATTAAGTATCTACTTAATAAATATTGATGGAGGTTGTTAGATCAAAGTTGCCAATAAATCTTTAAAGAAAAGACATTCTCAAAAGTAGAAACGTGTTTTACTCCCCGAGTAAAACACGTTTCTACTTTTATCTTGACCTCCTCAAAACAACAGTTAATGAGGTAAAAAGTTTGTTTGTTCATTATTTAGACGATCTAATAGCTACCAAAAATACATTCTACGAAAAAGCTATGCAAACTCAAATCATTTATTCCAATTAAAACAATTACATGCACTTTTGAATTGGCAACGAGTCAGTCAGTCTGAAAGATGAAGTTAGTTTCCCATTCCAAAGCGTAGTAGGTTCCTAAGGAGAAGAAGGGGCGCCTAACTATGGGTACTCTTCTAGATCAAAATAATAATTGTTATCAAATGATAGAAGTGGACCCCTCATACGTACGGGCTTAACATTATTGATTAATATACAGAAAATGTCAGACTACCAATGGCCAATAAAACGAAAGGTTTTGTAATATAAGAACCGGATTTAAACCAGCATCGGACAAACCAAATGGCATCACCTATCTCCTACCTATAAACTTTGAACACGGATTCGCCTGCCAATCATGGCGAACAAGGAATGACAGTTGGCTATATCGGTCAATGGGGTCACTTGACGTGTACGGGATGTTATATAATTGTTATATCATCATTCCATATTGTACATAGTGTTGTCTGTAACTATTGACCCATAAATCAAGGGTTGAATTGTAATGAAAGGAAAACTGGTGTTTGCTTACCTGACAATGAGCTGACTGGAAATATGTCGACAGGTATCAGGATCCGGCTATTAGAATTTTAATCTTGTTTCGGCGATCTATATTGGTGAGAAATTGTGTAGAATATACGGCCATATGTTACTTAATGCTAATGCTATATACAAAAACAATAAGTTAATAACTTTAGTTAATAATATGAAATGTTAAAAGCTAATCTCTAATACTTAGAGCTGCTTAGCAGAAAATAACTCTTTGTATTTTATCAACAAGAACTATTAATTTGATAATGAAATATGATATTTTATAAATTAAAACTAAATTATTTGCTACATTTTTCACTTCATATAGACTACATTTAAAATTAATATTTACCACTCCATTCATTATTAAATTTGACTTATAATATAAATAGAAACTCAGTATTTATTGATCCTTACAAAATTAACGACAATTCAATCATGTTAACAACATTACTAATCTTCACCTAATCAACGGAAAAATTACTACTAACAAAATAACTTTGCAGTCAAAATATCTTTAAAGTCTACGTGCTAAGGTTGACAATTATAGAAGGTCCCTATGAAAAAGCTCTTAAATGCTATTGTGAGTCATCGTGTTTCATCAATATGTCGTAGGTTATGACCGTCGTAAAAATATATAACTATCATCAAAATACCGATGTAATTGTTATTATAAAACAGGATTTTCTCGGAATGAATTGAGTGGTGGGTTATCAAGTAGCCATTTTTTTAAAGATCGATAGAGAAACCGGGTTTCTCAGCGCACATTTTCACAGTCAGGCCAAAGAGATTTTTTTAAAAGTTAGAACACCGTACTGGTGAAGCAAAACTCCCAGTCCATTAGGATATAAGTTTCAGACTGTAAAAAAATACATTTGATCGTTTCACAGAATTGATTAAAATCTTAACAACTTGTTCATTTCATTTCTTCGCTGAAATCATGTCATTCCTTAGCTGCAATCAAAGTTAAACATGCTCAAACAACCCTGATTGCCCAGTAAATAATTTAAAAACTAATAAGTCACTGATATTATCTACTAAGACGGAGGTGTGAAATTATTTAATTAAATAAATTAAAAATAACCGTATCCTTCGCATATTTAGACAACCAAAATTGTTTTTAACATTTTACTTACCAACTGTGAATGATGTTTTCTTTTAATGATTTTCCTTAAAAGGAGAAAAGTGCTCATAACTGAAGCAATATATGGTATGTTAACGCTTGTAAGTACATTTGCAATCTAATACTGAAAACAAATACTTATCGTACTAATTCTAATGGGCTTCATTCATTAGGTACTTTCATAGTAAAAGGCTACTGAACACAAACTTATTTTAGTAGCAAACAGTTCCAAGGACAATATCCTCATAATTATTAATTTGAATATTCGTTGAAGCATGTGCTATTATTGGTTGGTTAAATATAATGTTAAACTTTAGTTAGTCGATGACAATACAATTTTTTTGTAGAATGTAGCTTTTAGTTGATTTCAATAGCTTCCACAAGTGAAGACAATAATTTTTGGCGCACCCAGACTGTTAGACTAATTTCTTTGAAAAGGTCAATAAAACTTCAGACACGACTGAATAAACTCATATAAATAATTATTGATATTGATTTCAATACTAAATGACCTTTTAAGTTTAATTTACTTCACATTTACACGCTTAAGGCTTTCAAATCTTCATTTGAGCATAGACATGACTATTACTTCAAAAATATAATGATGATAAGTTTCAAATGTCCGTCTGTAAGGCCATTACTCATATTAGCATAGAGCTGTCAATACCTTAAACATAGGTTATGAAAACATGTAATCAAATGTTTAAACTCTTAGTTTGTCTTATGAAAGTTGCGATTGCGATAACGTTGTGATAACGTTTGATTTGACATAACAGTTCCTGTGGTCCACTTTGGTGGAAGGCTCTTAAATCATATTCTATACTTATACAAGGATATAGGTCAATCAACGGGGTCTTCCTTTTAATGTGGTCATCAGCCTTCTAAACTTGACCCTTCATCCCTGGTTCAAGCTATTCGAAAATTTGAAGGTTGGATGCGAGTCTGACTACCCAAAATGAACCTGACGTTCCTTCCTGAGTACCCTCGTGGATAGTTTTTGGTGCAAAAGGAATTCTCATTCTCAGGATTTAGTAATGTCTTCTCAGGTGATACAATCACAATCATCTATTGATTGTGATTGTATGACCATGTTGTGTATCTTATCGTGGGGCTATATATCTGGTTTGTTCTGTAACAAGTGAATACAATTCAATTCAATTCAATTTATTTATATCAGATAATCATCCATACATGTATAATTCTTATAACTCAACAAATAAACATACACAAAACAATATAAAGATGGGATCAGGACCGCACCACTCGCACATGTAGTTTTGTCTAATGCTCCATGAAAGGGCAGTACACATCCATTCTACCTGAAATAAGCTGCAGGAAGCTGTTAGGACTGCCCCGTATGCGGCCCATCAGAGATGCTATTCTTTTGCGATGTATCCCTTGAAAGCCATCCACTTGAGCGTCTGCAAACATACCTGATGCGCTACAAAAGCGTGGCAAACCCATCAACATCCTGAACGCGAACAATACCAATACCTTCAAAATATACCAACTTTAGCGGACGACCACTCGAGGGGCGTGTTTTAACACTAGACACGTACCGTACCTGTTACGTACTTTATCGTTATTATTATATTGCACAATCAAATTCAAATTTGTAGATGCTTAATTTATGTAATTCGTCTATCCGGTCACGTTCTTTCGTGATCAACCGGCTGATCCGATTCCGCCACAATATGACGGAACTGCTCTACGAACTACGTTTGTTACCGAACAATAATTGTTATTAGATACGAGTATAATATCTGTTACCGGTATCGATATGTGTGAAAGTTAATTAAGCGTTTGGTGCTGACCGGTTGCTGTGGTTTTTTGTTGACGGTACAGTACCGATACCGATACCAACTACTTATTGTTGATGGCTTGAAATGTTGTCTGATGAAAGATATGTCAGTCATTTATCGGTTGTATTTAAATGCGTTTCATGTGACATTCTCTATTAATAAATAATTATCTCTACTGGTTGCTCAATGTTCTCTATAAAACGGCACAATAGTCTATAAAATAAATACTTACTAAAGACAAATTACAGACGCGTTTGCATTTGATTTTCAACCATGAAACTATTTACTGAAAGTATTTATTACAAGAATGCATTCATTCTGGATGCAGAATGCGGAGGACAGTTTATGGAGCTGCCTGGGAGAGCATATGTCCAGCAGTGACTGAGTTAATCTATTGAATCATTACAAAAATAAACAAAAAAATACTTATGTTTCTATTGATTTACTTCCATAACAAACAAACAGGAAAAGGTAGGCCTATATATTGCACTAATTGTTTTCGTGAAAGATTTGTTTTGTTTTAACAAAAAAAAAAACAATACTCAAAACACGAATCCAATTTATATTGTAATGGAATAATGATACAACTTTCTATGAATGTAGTGCTCTAATAAAACAATTATAATGTTTAGACAGCTACCACGAATCGCTTATCGTTTGGAAGTTCGTCAATTCATGAGCGAGTAGTGATTTCCCCTATAAGGTAAAGCTGAAAAAAATATGGAAGAGGTTGATGTCTGTGTCAGCGCGAGAACGTCAAAAAATCGCTACTCTCATGTTTTTTTGTTGTTAATTTTCAGGAACTAGTATTACAGCTGTCTATTGTTTAAACCAGTGTTTTTCAAAGTGAGGGCCGTGACTCCTAGAGGGACGCCAAGCCTCTTAAAAGGGGTCGCCGTTGCTTTAAAATTTAAGGCTCATAAATTATAAGAAACCTTACTAGTTCAAAATGTTATATTTATAAGCTAAAGTTCATGAAAGGCTTTGGTAATCACAAATCGACAAATACCTACAAGACATTTAAATCATTAATGCGATGAGGAACAGGCGCAACCATTCACATTAAATGGTGAACCTGGTGGTGTGCATTGGATTATTCTCTCGTTATTAAATTTTTCTACACATAGGATTAAATCGTTTCCTAAATTTAAGCGATTTCTCTGTATGCTTTTTGTTTAAGCCATCGACAAAACGTTAACTCACACATGTAGTAGGTTATAAATGGAATCAAACCCTTGAAAGCTTCTGTGGTTAATTGTAAGGTATTCTGTTTAAACAAAAGGTAGGTACCCAAAGTGACAGACATAAATTCCACGTTTGAAACATCGGAGGGTCCCCGGTGGCGAATTTGTAACCATACTAAGTGGGCCGCGCCATGAAAAAGATAAAAAACTGGTTTAAACAATTCTTTGTTAATACATTATGTCATTAGTATTTACAACAATAGCGGGGTAGTTACTTAACGTTACTACGGCAATGCCTTTCTTTTTGGCAGTTCAACAACATTCATTGCGTTAATTACGTTGATTAGCAAACGATTTATACAAATGAAGCAATGGATAAGCAATTTCCTTGAAAATCTTTCGATAAATAGTCATAAATCAAAATCAAAATATTTTATTTCACATAAACCTACATGGGCACTTATGAAACGTCAGATTCTAGGTGCACGGTTTCAATTGGTCGTTTCCTATGGAGAAGAGCCGGAAGAAACTCCTTGGATACTCTGGTTAATCAAGTTTCCTTATACATTTAAAAGGCCTTTTATGAACTATTGATTTTGAAATTTTCAGGTATGTATATTCAGCCAGTAAAGGTTTACCTATATTTCCGCCTAACACTTGACCTTTGAATACTCAAAATACCTAACAGTCATTTGCAAGTCACGAATTCACGATAGTATGCGGTCACTGCATGCTGTCAAGTACTATTTACTTATATAATATTTATCAATAAAAAAGGTGTCAGAGGTGTCAGCACAAAACAGGCACGTTATATCTACTTGATAAGTTATCGCTTAATTATTTTGATGAGCATCAAGTGCAACAGCTTTGCCATACCACACAGTTCACAGTCGCTATAAGCAATTGACTTATTAAGGCCACGTTTTGCCTATACCATTGATAATTAAATAACCCTCAGCTAGATGTTTTATCATATTACTGCATTTTTCATAACAATTGGGATATCGAACCTCAAATAAATATGTAGGATAGTTTGAGAGATACAACTTCCGTATTTTTATGTTTTAGTGGTTTTCATTTTCAGTTTGTTAGTAAATCATTCACTTGAATTGCAGTAGTCAAGCTGTCTGAATAAATCCATTGACCATCTCTAATCAAGTCTATCTTTCTGAACTATATATAAAATGTACACTAACAAAACATTTGCCAACGCTCGCCGCTCATCGCTCGCGCCGACCCCGGCTGCTATTCGGAATTATTGCGATAGTCACGCGCGGTGTCGCTGTCTGTCGCCGGGACCGGGCACTTGCTGCGCCTGCGCCCACTTGTCACGGGGAATGTAGGAAATGTCGAAATTAATCCAATTGCTAGCAACGCGGCCCAACTGCCCGACTGGCTATGAGGTAATGTCGATTGGACAATAGGATTTTGTGCACAGATTATTGTTGGCTCGCGAAATTGTAGGGTACCTTTTGAGGCAAAATTTGAATAAGTGGTTATTTAAAGCAACTCCATGTTTTGTCATTGTTTTGACATCATTTTAAGCATGTTTTCAACTGCTGAAATGTGATTGCTTATAGATACAGATTTTCCCGATCTTTGACGGCTGACACGAGTTTTCTTCACTAGGTAGGGAAGTAGTTCTTTCTCTCATTACAAAGAAGTCATCGTTTTCATGCCCAAGTACTATTTCTAAACAAAACACGTGTCGACCGTCACAAATCTAGCAAATATGTGGTAACCTTTGACAAACTGTTTAGAGAGTGTTATTTTTGTACATGTGGTAATCTACTTTCCTAAATATTTTTTTCGATCGTGTGTGCTCAACGTTTTGACGATAATTTACTTTCAACTGACAATCAAACTGTTTCCGAACCCTTTTCATTGTAAAACACACGTCTCAAGCCTTCTCTGTCTGTTATTCCAGACAAATAGTCAAATACCTTTCAAGTGACACCTAACGCCACTCTCGAAAATACCAAACACCTTAGCACAGTTTCTGGGCGATACAGTTTCACAACTAGCACCTTTCCGACATTACTTAATAGAGGCGTAGTCTATAAAGTTACCGATCTGCCTCATTAAGTTACTTTTGGACTTGTCATGCTTATGAACAGCGTGGGTAGCCTGACCTATCACGAGCAATTAAAATTGAGATTACAATAGGCGATAAAGAATCCTGAATGACAATTTAGCACCCCTTCATTTGTTTAGCACACTAGTAGCTCCAAATGAAAAGCATGAAAGGTATAAATGTAGGTATGTATTTAGTCCTTAAAATAAGTTTTAAAATAAAATACACAATGTTATAAATACCAGTGGTTTAGGTACAAAGAATAGAAACAAGAAAGAAAAAACTTTTATTTGCGGTATACATGACGCAGAGAACGAACATAAACACAAAAAAGAACAAGTTGGGGGAAAATATGCGTCACATCCACGCAAAACGGACATCGCTCAGCATTATGCTACGACCCTATGCGGGACACAGCCCCAGCGCTGCCTGCGTTGACGTGATGACGTCGACCAGGGCATCCAACGCTAAGATAAGATAAAATAACAAAATAAGAAATAAAAATAAACAAAATACCTAGTTCTAAGTGTTTAAATAAACTATATTTATAAATGGTAACATTACATGGTTTGGTGGTTATGACTATCAGTGGGCGTAAAAAAGTTACCATTTCCGCCAAAATTGCCGCAGAAACCAATTATGTTTGTCACACAGATGTCTTAATTTTAAACGAAAGGTGCGAACTTTGCCATTAACAGCATCATGCTAAGAGGATCTTCATGTTATTTAATTTTCAACTAAAACTAAAGTTTCTTCACACGAACCTATTTTAATGTTTCGAAGAGGGTCTAACATTTAAGGTTGCAGCGAAGATTCCCATGGTCTATTGTCTGTTGCTAAATATTGATGGTATAGGCAGTGTGGCCTATTACAATGATAGGTCTTGTCACGGAAAACTTCGAAGTGCATTGTGGGAAAATGATGCAAGTAGACGGTTGCTAGGTGTACAGAGTATCATTAATCGTTTCGCTTCTATCAACAAATTGTCGCGATCGGTCGAGTTTGACAATGTTGAATTGGTAAAGTGAGAGCTTTAAAGTGTGCTGCATAATTAGAAGCCATTTATAATTCGAGTGCAATGACTACGTGGTTCGTATGGAGAAGAATCGACTATTTATAAAAATATAAAAGTTGCGACTAGAATCAATTCTATTTTAATGTAAATGTTTACGTTCAAAAGTGCCTTCTATGTGCCTATTTCAAATAAATGCTTTGACTTTGAATTTGATTAAATTAAAAAAAGTCATATACCATAGTTATATATATAACATAGTGACTAAGTGCCGATTTCACCAATGAAACTGAACGCGTTCATCACTTTTAAAACTAGTTCAAGAGCTGTCATTGTCAATATTCCATAACAATTTTGACATCAGTGTCAGCAGCTCTTGAACGCGTTTTAGTTGTGCTGAACGCGTTCAGTTTCATTGGTGAAATCGGCATTAAGTATGAAAGTTTTTTTTTTGTACCTGATGTAACCCTTCTACAAGTTTTTGCTAAACCTACAGGACTTTATCATGCCTGACTAGTAGATATGAAATAATATAATTATGCCTGTAATTTCCTAAGGCTTTGTTTGGTTTTTTAATCTTATCAAAACCACGTTATATTAAACCATTATTTTACTTCACTGAAATAAAACACCAAACCGATCGAAGTATTTTTTTGGTTCGTATAAAATCCCTAAGCATTAATCATTTCTAGCACCATTCGTGACTGGCTGAAAGCTGTTTTGTGAATATAAATTGAGATTGGCTGCCCTTTGCACACAATAGGAATTTCAAGTTATCGCATTACTTAGTTTTGAAAATTACCTTACTTAAACCACTATTTAATTCTTAAGTTTTTGATTTTAATGTTAACCAAAATATTTTTCGAGATTAATAATTAAGTAGGTCCTCAACTAAGATTGTCATTTTTGGGGGATAGCCATAATCGCCACGCTTGGAAGGCGGGTTGGCGATCGCAGTTTGGTTTTAAAATACGTATAGAACGCTGCTGCCCATTCTCTAGTAAGGCCCTTAGTCGCCTAATACGACCACCCACGGGTAGAAATAGGGGCGGGGGGAGTCCGGTACCACACGGAGCTAGGGGAGGCCTATCTGAAATGATGATGATGACTCTACTAAGATTTTTTTCTTAAATCTTAGTCGAAGTATGTATGTCGTGGATGGATGGCGCCAGAGTACAGCGGACAGCGCCATCTAACAATTTGATTAAAAAACGAATGATCATGTGATCGGAAACGCAAGCGAGCCCTACCGCTTGGACAAGATCGTCGGTGGAGGGGATGCATTGAGGACTGGCGGAGAGACCGAGTGTTGCGACAGTCAACAGAATACGGTCGACTTTTGGATAGTCTTGGCAAACGCTCAGTACCAACGCACGTGTCTGTTTCCGTTGCACGTGTTTATTTCGTTAGCCAGTATTAAAGTTATTTTTAATTCGAATTATCTTTTCGTTCTAGTACCCATTACCCACACTAAAATATGTCGGATTGTGAAGCACAGCCGATGTGTCGCATCTCGGCCACCCCTGATCCGACATGTATAAGATGTTGATTCTAAAATAAATGTATGTAACCTTATCTCCTGTCATAAGATGTCGTGAAAACTATATTCCTTTTTATCTCCACCATACCTGACTTTAAAACACTACATAAATATTTAACTACCTACACGCTCATGCAGCAAAAAATAGCAAAAACTTATCATAATCTCGGCTGCAAAGTGTCGCTCTAATAAAACCTTTATTGTTTTACTCTACGCTTGTTACATTATCATATCTTAAAGAACACTGACCGCTCTAACATTGAGCCGAGAAAAACTTGTGCCTGGGTAACATGACGATAGTTTTTTTTGTGATTTGTACTTTGCAGTTCAACCTAGGAGGTTGTCATCTGGTTAAACGAGATATCCTATGAATGGACCTCGTACATAAAGAACTATGCTAGTGAGCTAGTGAGAAAGATAGTAACCAGTGTAATCACTTGATAAGATGGGGTTCTATTTTTAAACAATTAGCGCTCCACCGCAAATTTTACTATCCTGCAGCCTAATTGCGTAACACATTTTCGTAAATGATTACGATTAATATCAATAATAATAATAATAATATTTATTATTATTATTAATCGGTTGTATTTTGACAGTTCAACAACATTCATTGCGTTACTTACATTGTTAAGCAGATTTTTAAATCGAATTCGTTATTCGATTAAAAAAATTAATTAATCGATTTTTTAAGAGTCAATATCAATCTGTTTCAAAACGATTCAGATTGCAATTAATTGTGTATAACGCATTTAGGGTACTGGCTTGTGTACTAGCCTCGTGTGGCCGACGAAGCTAGTATACCATCTGATCATTTTACTATGCGGACCTTAGTCCGCACCGTGACTTATTACTGCAATGTTGTTCGCCTATAATTTTCTAGCAACGTGTAAGCAGCTTTAGCATGTCACAGGCTAATAAGCCAGGATGTTACTTGCTTGATATCCCAGCTTCGTCCAACCCGGTCATTAAAGCCTCATAAAGTATCATAGTAAAATCGTAGGACCTTTACATTAAAAACTAAAGGGTAGAAAAAATAACCATAATATTGCACTTTACCTTGCATTTATTTACAAGCCGTAGTATTTAATTTAGGTTCACCCGGATACAGATAATGTTGCCTTGACATTCACAAGAGATAACTGTCAAGGAATAAGAGCTTTTCATTGTGAAAAAAAGTCACAGTGACACAAATGACAAATTCGCTGGACAAAAATTGTGAACACGATTTGTGATGATAAATAGGATATGAGGATGGTAAAGATATGAAATCAGTTTGTTTTTTGCATATTTTTTTTTGTACACTCAACATTTTTCATATTTAATTTACATCCTACAGATCTAATCAATAAAACAGATGGGCGTTTTGCATGTCTATTTTTTATTGCCAGAGTAAAATTATTATTCTATGACAGGATCTTTTTAATTATGATTTTAATACAATTAAAGATTCTTGGGTCTTTTAATGTAGGCACCTGAATAACTTACCAGAAATATCATGTTTATGAAACTCTAAGGTATTTCCTAGGATTTCTGCTTTAAATGCCAGAATCATAAATCAGTTTTTGAGCGAAATAGTTTTAGTGAATTGAAGTTCAGTCATTCTTTAGATATGATTAGTTTGAAGAATCTCTTATAGAGTACATATACTAATAATCCAGGGCCAACTATGTAACTGTGTCATCAACAAAGTTGCACTTTTAAACTTTTTAAATGGCCACAATGATTTAAACTAAACATTGATTTAGCACTATATTAACCTCATAATTTACATAAAAAATATTTTATCTCATAGCTAGAGGCATTATCTTGAGCATCACGATCTGCCACCCACAATACAGTTAAGAATCTTGACATTTTGTCGAGTTCAAAGGAAACACTATTAATAACAATTTGCATATTATGTGGGCAATATCTGCTAGGTATAACCACGTATAAAAGTGCACTGAGGTTTAAATTTATCTTGACATAGACAAAAAATAAAAAGCTAAGTTTTATATTCTTTTGTCTGATGAACTTTTTTATTGAAGTTTATATAGATAACGTTTGCGCCAATAACATCAGTTACGCGGACGACATGGTGTTGCTGAGTCCATCTGTCGGTGGGCTTAGGAAGCTGCTAAGTATCTGTGCGGCCTACGCTGAGGGTCACGGCTTAAAGTACAACGATAGAAAGAGTGAGTACATGCTCATCAGAGGTAATAATAAACAACCTGAGCACCAGTGTATCTCAACGGGGTATCTTTGAGTCGGGTCTCTCAGTTTAGGTATCTAGGGCATGTTGTGACCGAAACCCTCCATGATGACACAGACATTGAGAGGGAGCGGAGAGCATTGTCGGTGCGCGTTAACATGTTGCTACATAGATTTGCGAGGTGTACAGTCCAAGTAAAGATAACTTTGTTCAGAGCATACTGTCAAAGCTTTTACACCAGTGCCCTATGGACCAACTACACGCAGCGGGCATACAATGCTCTCAGAGTACAACAACGCCTTTAGGATTCTGTTGCGACTGCCTCGATTTTGCAGTGCCTCGGGCATCGATCGTGCCGACGTGAGGGTGGATGACTTTTACGCTAAAATGCGTTAAAAGTCAGCCTCACTAATTGGCCGAATTCGAGGGAGTGGAATGGAATCCTAAGGATGATTGCACACAGACCAGTTTCGGCAGCTTTGGGAAGGCTCATCAGGCTACATGTTAGATGACCATTGTGTGAATATTAATTTTTATTATTAATTTTTAATTCAATTTGAATGTTAAACTTATTTTCAATTATTTATTTAAAATTTTGTTTAAATTTTTATATTATAAAAAAATTATTTTTAAAAATTATATTTATGTTCAAATATCTAATTCTATGTATTTTTTCATATTATAATAAGTGATCTCCTCATAACTAACATAGTTTCAAGATAAATACTAAAAAAGAATGGACATATATATAGTATGAAATATACGAATTTGAATTTAACTTTTTTAGGTTGTAAGAATGCTGTACAAATAATTAAAATACATCATTTAAATAATCGGTTTCAATTGGCTACTGGACCAAAGTAAATAAAAAGTTGTTGTAGTTGATTTATTAGCAGCATGCGAATTCCGCTCATGACATTATAAACGTAATTGTTCAAGGTAATGATTTAAATAGAGCAGGAAGTTATTACGAGCAATCGCTAGGCGTTAAGTGGTCATAAATTCACTTTTTATTCATTAAACTAGATCAGTTATTAAACCACAAACAGACAATCTTTAAGAGGTACGTGGCCTTGATTTTCCACCGATATCTACAATTATGTTGCAGTTTGTGTACATTTTTATGGGAAATGCCATCTAATTCAACGAAATGCCAAGGCAGTCTACTTGTGTCGCTATAAGTGTTACATATAAAGGTACCTAAATAAATAACATTTTTCTGGGCGATCGGATTTTTTTTCTTCCACATTGACAAATCATTTTGTATATCCTAGAAGTTTCATGTGATAAAATAAAATCATCGTTGCAATTCTTACTGTAATTTTGTGCTGATTTAAAAAAACACAGCGTGGGAGGCATCTTTAGCAAAGGATTGTACCAACGTCCTTCCCATGGCCGTAGTCAAAAACAGTTATCAATAAGCAGTTCTCGTCTAAAACACAGCTACATTATGTTATTATTACGCAAAACAAAAGAATTACGTCTCCTCCGTTACCTTTCCTTCAGAAAAAATAACAGTTTGGACCTTGAGACATTTTCAAGTATCGAATGTTGCAACGTAGAGGCATATTTTAGAGTAGATGTGCATAAAAAAAGTGAAAAGGCGGCCATTATTACGATAGCGAGGCCGTACACCGTGACAACTAAAGTAACGTTGAGGCTCAAGTGATGAGTGGGAGGCGATAATAAAGTAGCGGACGATAATACCGTACCTCACGATAATACCATAATAAATGCCCTATTTTTTGCAGAAAGTGCTGATAGTGGTACACTGTGCACTTCATGTCGAGTGAGACCTTTGTTCCGCTGGCTTTAAGTATTCTAGAATCAAAAATATAATGCATTGCATATAACGTGATCCGTTACCAACAGTTAATGAAGTAAAGGTTTAATTTTAGTTCAGTTTGTGTGTCTGCACTCTGCTGTTATTATAATAATGTGCAATTTTGTTGAGTTTCCAACCGTTGTCCTTCTTTTGGGCTCCGCCGCAGTCGAGTTAAAAGGTTTCTACCTTAAAAAGTTAGGTTTCTACCTTAAACTTAACCTTAAAAAGTGAAGTTTTTAAAGGCCTTTTAACTCGACTGCGGCGTAAAGTTATCATAATTCGATCTATAGTCACTAAAATATCTGATAAGAGTTCAATCACCTAAGCAATCATCCAATTTATTAAGAGCTGCCTTTGTCCTAAAGCTTATGTCTTGCACAGTGTTCAAAAACACGGACGCGGAAAGTAACGTCACGTCGCGCGTCGGCGTCGCAACGAAGTGCAATGATCGACCAAATTCACGCAGTTCTGTGTGAATGTATAATTTATATTTCACACTCTGTTTAAGAAATCACGACAACGTCTATGTTATTATAAACCCGACTGAATGGCAGTGACTTGTATTTAATTTTTAATGTAGCATATTTATGGTGAGAAAAAGTAACGGAACATTTTTGATACCCCTGTTAAAGTAATTAAAATATAAGCACAATGCTATTCGCATAGGTTGCATACCTGTCTTGTATTGTTAAGTACAAAAATCGCACGTTAAGATCAAACCTGAATGAATTGAATTTTAACTAGGAATCCAGAATCCAGAAACACTAATGTAAAAACAATGTCTGTGTAAACATTTTACCGATAAAGCACGCAATCTCTTGCCAGTAACGAAAAATAATGAAAGAATTGCACTTTTATTTTCAATGAAAAAGTTTCTTCGGGATTTTTAAGCAGACGCCAAACACAAAGAAATAATTGATTCGAAACTCCATTACAAAAACAGATATAAAATAACATTAACAACAAATTTGGGCGTGGTCCGACATTATTAGAGTAACACTGCCTGGGGCAATGTAATGTTGCCACATACAAATTGCGTTCAAAACTATTAATATTGCGGCAATAAACAGAACGTGCATGAATTACTCTTAACAAGAACATTAGCGATAAATCGTTCTTAATTATGTAAGAAGTAATAATATTGTTGGTCCTGGCAGGTGTAGGATATAAAGAAATGTTAAGCAACTCATCCAACATGCAGCAATAGAAAAATTAAAATTAATGAACATAGCTATCCACAAACCCGTACTGGGCCCGCGTGGTGGATTACGGCACACAGAAGATTCTCACAGAGAGAAGGCCTGTGACCCAGTAGTGGGAACATCTCTGGGAACATCAACAAGGCCATATACTCAGTACGCTACCATCACTAGAACCAAGAAAGTGTTGACCAACTGCCAGGATGCTCTAAAAGAGGTGATCTGCTTAAAATTAGTCTTTCGGGGATTTTGATCGTTTTAGTATCATCATACTATAACAGTCTACTGCAGGACATAGGCCAATCCAATCTCACACCATGCATCCTGATTCTCGCCAAACCTCATCCAGATGATCCCAGCCTGCGAAGATCGTCGCTTCACTTCGTCTGACGCCCTACCTTACGTTTATCGATTGGCGTTTTAGTAAAGAATGAAGAAATAATGTTGCAAATTCCTCCACTTTTAGTTCCGCTCCCAAAATTAAGATATTTACTCTGTAAGTTACCAGTGTTGAATTTGAATTGTTTCTTTTGTTACGCGATACTAAGTTATCATATCACAGTCAAAATCATTTTACCGATACAAAATCACAGTTGTGTCCATACCTATTGCGTGTGACATACCTACTGTTGCGTATTCGATGTTATTTTATCGTTGAATTGAATTGTCTCACTCAATTAAAAAATCTTTAATTGAGTGTCCTATTGATTCGGGGTCACGATTTATAATCCTTTAATCGATTTGTGGTGAAGTTAATCGGATCATGTATCATTAGATTACCAGCAGATACACATTTGACGTATTTTCAATGTATTGATAAAACATTAAATATTGGCTGTCAAAATAAATTGGATTGCATGAGACATTCGGAAACCTCGCCCACGTGACTGATAATGTTTATAATGAATTCATTGTTAGTGAGAGGTCCAAGGCCGATTTTGACGTATCATTATCTATATTGTGCAGGCGAACCACGAATGGGCAGTTTGGCGAACTGATATAGGTTGCAGATAGGAATTAAAGTTTAAAGGTCAACGCGCCACAAAGGGCACGCGAGCACGATTTATATGTATTGTCCATGTATACTAGAAGTTTTGCTCTTGCCTAATACTAGAGCAAAGTAGTCATAATTGCAGCAATATCTAAAAGTAACGAGCTTCTGACCTCTGACTTAGATCTAGAACTCGAAGCTACAAAACCAGATCTGAAGATTGTAAAGAATTGAACTCTGTTTGTTTCAAAGTTATGATGTCAATATTGACATTGATTGATCTAGAAAACCTTAACTCACGTCTTTGTTGTTAAATCGAGTACCATCTTTCAGGTTAGCCACTTACATGTGTAGAGAACATAAATCGCTATGGAAATATCCAACACTGTTTCCTTCATCGTTTTGAACTTATTTGCATTAACTACATTAGCATTACGAGATTACAGATTTCATAAATCATTCAATACAATCACGTTTGTCCATGCTCGCCTACTCATCCTAGGAGTTGGTTCACCCACCTATTGACTATCCTGGTCCGTTTACCTCCCACGTGGTCACAAACATATCCTGCCGTCATGTTTTCTCTGGCTCCACAGCTCTGATGGTGTTGCCCGCTGCGAAAATCTTATACAACCAGTTAACATGGCGGGGTGATCACACATTCATTTTACTTGATGTATGACTTTGGCGAACTGAACATAATTCAAGCATTGTTTGTGAAAACGTACTTCATTCATACTTAAGAATTTCCTGCGCAGATAATTCTTTCCATTGTTTGACAGGTCTTTGGCAATTTATTTCCGAGGAACTAGCAGACATTGAAGTAATGCGTTTACTGTGAAACAGTCAGCTTGTATGTAGGTGTCGCAGAATTGAATTTTTTTTGCTTCTGTTCCAATTAAAGAGATAGGGATTTTTGTTTTGTTCCAATTGCAATTTAATTCTATTTCTGAGAATTCGTAATCACAGTGGGTGTACGTAAATGCATGCTGCAGAATGCAAATGTGTTCGCAACACTTGGCGATATACGATGTTTTACCGCCTACACTTATCCTGTAGTTATCGCCTAATAGTGTCGAGTTTCGTTTTTGATTTCACAAACATGGAAACGCAATTGCGGTAGGCTAGGAAGAAAACGCTTGAGAATGTCGGAGTCAACGATCTTGAAACATCGGATCCGAGTTTATTTAGAGCATCGAGGTATCACAATGGTTGGAGAATATTTCAACACGTCATAATGCAATGTGCAGATTAATCGCTTATTGCCTGAGCATTTCCCACACAACTAGGCATTATTATGGATCTCATGCTTCTATGGTTCGTCCACGTCGAATAATTATGGATTTGTTATAGTTTGCAACACTTTGGAGCCACGATCAGGGGATCTGCTTATTGATTAGGCTAATATGAGTAGGTATAGAGCCGGCCGTTGCGACAACTCGGTCGATTTCGTTGTTTGCTAATTCTAGAGTTGGTTGCGTTTTGCCAACGATTTGGCTGTGGTTTAGCTAACTATTACAGTGGGTGTGTGTCTACTTTGCATCCGTCGTTTGTACATAGCAACTGTTTAATGTAATTACGGACTCCTTTAATCCCTTTACGGTTTTCATTGCAGACATATTAAATTGACCGTCCAAGACTTCCTGACCAAAATAATTTATGGACGTTTTTTGTTTGATTTATTCGGAGTATGATCTAAAAACAACATTTTTTGCGTCTCATTAGGTAATGATTTCACAAAAAACTGTCCTCCAGTATTGAAGGTCGTCGATCTCAAATACGGACTTCGAATTTGCATTCAAGTATTATTGAGGGGGTTTATTTTAAATATGCTTTTGGCAAACATGTAATGGTAAACCGATTCTTAGGCTTAATAAAGTTGGATGGTTATCGATATAACACTAATGTACAATTGATAAACATAAAAATTATGCGTGAGTGAACACTAAGCCTTAGGGTACATGAGCCGCGCGTGCGCAGATCACGGCCGGAATGTTGACGGTCGTGTGTCGACACTGGGTAAATAACTTCAGTTGTTATGACCCTAATGTTACTAGTTTTATGGATGATTTTCGTATGCGAAGTTTTCGGATTAGCTACTTGTGGGAAACTCAAGCATTTGTTCGACTATTACTATTGTTCGCAGATTGTATGTAGTTGTCTTAAACACAAGGTTGTCTTGCAAAACGTAGGGTATGATGGTGGCTTATCTAGATAACGCTTGCTTATTACCTTTAGAGGATAATTATTATATTGTTTGGTTATTTCTACCTGTGTCTTTGGTATTGTATGCAGATTTGGATTTAATGTATCCATGGAATTGTTTTGTGGGCGGAAGGCGCCATTGAGTTGCAAACTTGAATTGAAGTGAGAGTGAAGTTGAACCGAATTCACAATGTATTTACGTTAGAACAGCGAGCGACAATTGTATAAGCAAGTCATTATAACCATAAACGAGTCCAAAATAATTATTTACTAACACAGTTAAAGAGAAAACTTATGATAAAAAGCTCTAAGTGTCTAATTCTTCAAGCTAATTACTTTTTATCTGTTTTGAATCATCCATCCTACCTTGGTCTTTATTGAGAGCAACACCATAAAAATGATATAAGATCATAACAAGATGTTAGCAATGTGTTTGAAGCCATTAAACGAAGAAAGTATACCATGCTTTATGTGCTGTTATTGCTCTGTAGATTTATGTGACTACACACCCTAGGTGAGTAATGGTGGTTATGGTTGTTGAAGTGTAAAAAGTTGTGTGTGGAATAGAGCTTGAATTATGGTTATTTTTGAATAAAGAGGTTTTATGTGAGAGTAAAAGGACCTCTACGATAAATTGAAACTCTAAACAAAAGGTTTTGTGGCGTAAAAACGTAGTATGTATTACTATAAGATTTAATATGGTTATGGTTAGACTACTTATATGTTGAAACCCTTTGTAAATATCTGTGATTAATTAAATTACTTATAAGGTAATCGCTTTTTCATTAAAACACTAAAAATATTGAAGAATTTGTTACCTTTGACATAATATTAACACTAGCACACCTACGAACTTTGCAGATCTTTCTTTACCTACTTGCTTTTCATCACAGGCAAGTACTATTTGCTCACTTAAAGTCACGCATTTAAATTTAAATAATGATGTAAAAAAATTGGCCAAGAGCAGACAGACAAATAGAAAAAGGAGTTCTTGAAGCCTTAACTACTTAATATCTTAATACATGCGAGAGATTCGCTGTTTGTCCCAAATCCCACGTAATTCGTGATACAATGTGGACGTGACAACATTGACTGTGATTAAGATAAAAGCTCTTAACTCTCTGTTCATTTTCACAACGTTGATAATCATCGCCATATGAATTTAAATATATGTTGCGATAATGTTTGTCACCTAGGAACTGGTGGCTATATACTATTCTGGAAAATGTGTAGGTAACTGAATCATTTACGGAAGTAGACGGAGGCAATTCCTGATAAATAAAATAAAAATACAAATGGTCTCGCACTATCGGTCACTATACGGTTTTGCAGACAGTAATACGCTTCATCAAGTGTCCATCAAAGAGGTTCACGTATACATATTGTTACGAACAACGGGAGAATAGCTCATCCCGGAGATGTCCAGGTTGCGCCCGATGCACATATATCTACATTACGATAAGCGTACGATATGCAAAGGTATGTAGGTATTGCGACTTGAGTGGAGGCTTTATCTTTTTATTAAATTATTACTGTCGTGAGACACATTCACATTTCTTGAATGTTTTCTCGAAGTGATCAGTAGAGTTAAGCAAAACTCAAACCATCATTATTATAAACATTAATTCCTTTTCACTAGTCAGCCCACTATGCGAAACAGTGTTCAATGTGCTGTGCAAAGTTGCGCTAATTACTAACAAATTACCAAATGACTACGTAACGTTATTATGTTAGCCCCGCTAATTTCAAGCGTTACACAGCATCAATTGCCAATATGTTTTCCACCATTATATTGTAAGAATGTGGAAAAAATAACAATCCCTATTGTAACGGTAACTCCATATTACACAATTGAATATGCTATATAGCTGACGATTCAGACATTGCACATTTGCGAAATCAATTAGGTACTAAGGATGGCGAAGATCTGATAAACGGATCACTATGTGAAGATAGGGGGATAAGGAATTCGGTTGCAGGTGTACGCTGCATGAGCTTGCAAGGACAGTGAGGCAACTGCATAATTTAGTGTAGATACGAGTATAGGTACGGTATCGATAGAGTACTAGATTAGTATCGTAACAAAAATATTTAGAAGGGTTTTAATCAAGATATTATTTGTTATAAAAGTGTAAACAGTAATTTGCTACATTAGTAATTATACCTGATAACGTCACGACAAAAATAATAGTAATGAGTGTTTGGTGTTGAAAGATGATATGGCTACAAAGGGGGTGACCATCGTTAGGAACACTAACAGAGAATGAAGTATGGAAGAAAAATACATGTCGACTCCAAATGAATTGGGATAAGGGCAGGAGAACGATGATATTTGGAAAAGTATCGATAATACTTGATCGCTTGAAAAGTATTTAACAGTAAAGCACTGACAATAGCGTAGGTTTTGAGTAGAGGAAGAAGGAAAAAAATATAGGTAGATATTGTAGACATCTAGGTATACTTTTTTCGAATCCCTTCTTTAGTGCTAAGTACGGCCATTAAGGCTCGCGCCGGTGGTTTCTGCTTATTATTCCGATTAGTATGCGGTTATCTTAAAGTGTATCAACGGCAACGGTTTCGTTGTTTGTGCTATTACAGCCGCTTGCGACAATTGTTTCATATCACTTTCGTCGTAAGCGTCAACGTCAAAGTGTTACATTCGATATAGGTACTTACGTTGCAATATGCTTTTACTTAAATCGATAGTCAATTGTGGTCGTTTATGCGTTATTGGTCCAATTTTTGATCAATCTCTTTGATTGTAATAATGGATTTATCGGTTAGGTTAGAAAATGTATCGTTTTGAAATATTTCTCTGCCACGTGTCAACTTTTTTTTTTAAATCTAAAATACGTGCAGGAACAACATTTACATTTTGTAAAATGATAAATTCGACAAGTTCAAATGGGCACCCGTACAATATTTTCATATATTAACTTGCATCGTATCATTTTCCATTTCCGAATTCCACAACTAAATTCCATTTTCAAATTCCAGAATGCTTCGGCGCCCACTCCGACCGGTCGCGGTCCCGATCCGGCCCGGTCCGAAGCGTGCCTGTGGCAGCCAACATCAAGCGTGACATCGACTTCGACTGTCCCGAAGAGTTTGGTTATTACCCTCACCCCACCGACTGCACATTGTACTACGTCTGCGTGTTTGGCGGCGCACTTCTCGAGTCATGCACTGGTGGCCTTATGTACAGGTGAGGAATCATTGTCATTATAACTAGCAGCCTGCCATAGATACTCCTGTAGGTATCATCTGCTTACCAATAGACAATGGCCTGGTGATCGCGGATTGTTGTTGTTGACAGGCAGAAGACCATTGCTGCCCATCTTATCTTTCAGTTCCACTGTCAACAATAAAGATGATTGTTCTTTGCTTGGATATCACACACGAAGCCACATGACCAATATAACATACTGCTACTATCCCATTTCCATTTCTAGAAGAACTACTTTTTACACCTGTCGAAATATGTTAGGAATGGTTTAAGTTTTTTATGCTGGATGCTAGATCTTGAATGATATCATTTTCCAATGAGATAATACTATTCAAATAACAAAAAAGCGTGACAATATTATCATTATTCATATAAAGAGATACGCTGTCGGGTTATATGGGAACATCTTGTTAAGCGTGAGAAATTCACATCGAAAAAGTGTATTTCTAACGGAGATAATGAGTCTATGAATTGAAATCGTTGTGAAACATGACATTGAGGTTGTTGAAAACTGGATAGAACACCAATGGCCAAAATGCTTCAGTGTTTTCATGCTTTGATTTCATTCCAACAAATCACTTCGTGTCGTGAACAGAGAATGGAATAAGACGTATGAATCAAGCCTGTCTCCTTCACGCGTAAAAACTTGGTATGTAAATATTAAGAGATGATGAAGAAGAAATGTCTCAGGGCAGTAGGTTTATGTAGGCTTGTGATAAGTGACTTTTAATCGTATCTTTATTCTAAATATATTTTTATGTTTACTAGCCACGAGCTCCAAACGTGTGATTGGCCGCGAAACGTAGGCTGTGACGTCACCAGCGCGGTCGGCGGCGGCGGTGAGGAGCTGGAGCGGATCAACGAACGCGACCCGCCCCCTCGCCCGCCGCCACGCCGCACACCCCCACCACCGCCACCGCGTGCTCAACCCAATCCCGTCATCACCTCAAGAGGACAGCCTAAGTTTAGCCGACAAGAATACGAAAAGGTTTTTAGAAAATGTTGAGTTGTAAGGGGTGGCACCGATCCTGTGGGTTTTCTTACCTAATAATTATAATATTTTACGTTCACTACAGCAACAACAACTGTACGCGGAAGTAGATGACCTACCACCTGTAGAGGAAATTGAAAATGACAGACAACAACGCGTTTACCGAGGACAGCCTCCGACCATAGGACAAGTTCAAAAGGACAGAGATGGTTACGGAGCTCAACAAACCAACGCCGGACGAAATTTTAACTCTAACATTATTCCCGCGTCCATTCCTCAAACTAGTGGTAAAATAGGCTCCTTCTCATTTGGCTCCCAAGTCGATGAACGTCGAACTGCTACTGTTACTCCCGCACCCCAATCTTACAGGTAAGGCCTAGCAAGGGTATAAAACAAGACGATATTTTGACAATGAATCAAGAATTAATAGACAGTGTCGTTATTTGCAGTGAAAACAAAAGTGACAGCGTGACTGACTCTTCTAATGACAGACAATTAGACGTTGAGACGAATGAAATTGTTACTAATGACACTACTGAAAAACCAGTCTTGAGAAAGAAAAGGGAGGTGGTAGGAAAAGACTTATTTGCTAATGAAACTAGTACTACTACAACAAAGCCAGAAGAAATGTCTAAAAGAACTGATAGTGGCGAAGAAATGGAGTATGTCGAAATAGATACTGAAGAGGATGAAGATGGTACACCACTAGATGATACCGAAAGAGGAAAGAGACAAGTCAGATATTATATTAAAAATGGCTACAAGTCTCCTGGGAAGAATTGGGCCTTGGTAAAGCCATATAAAATTGTTGAATACCCTCAATACAATACCAACGTTCAAAATTCTAGATACCAGCAAACGTATAGTAGCAACCCAAATAATAACAACGATTATGATAGACATCGTCAACAAACCTACAATAGTAACTTATATTCTACAGCTAATCCTTTTTTATCTTTTCAAGCAGGCAATTTACAATCGCAAGGGCTTTTTAAACCTAGTTTACCAGACCCATCTAGTCAGCCGTTAGCTCATAATCCTTTGAATTCTGCAACCCAAATAATTACTAAAAGTCCACCTATATCATCGCTTAACAGCGACCCATTCACTGCATTAGCTGGTGGTTTTTATAATAATGCTCCCAAGCAAGGTAACGTTCAATACATAAATCAATATTATTCTACGACTCCATCGAATGTGAATCATCAAAACAATCCGATCTCATTTCCTGACTCATCGCATGTTCCTAGTACTATTGTTACGGGTAAACCTGTCCCAGTGCCAACATCACTGCGGCCCCAAGAAAGCTACAGAACTCAAGAACAAGACAGAACTACATACCAGCAACAAAACCAACATCCAATTATCAATAATCAACAACCAACTAGAAACGTAAAGATATTACAACAACATACTGAGAAAAGACCATCAGATGAAAAAGATTATGACGACGAAGAGAATTCTAGTGAAGAAGAGGATGAAAATTCAGAAGAAGACGATGACGATGATGATCATCACAACGATGGTTTCCCAGCCCCACCCTATGAATTTACACACCCGAGTAATAGGTATAAAGATATACAAAATCCGTTTGCTAGTCCTAACTTCGATTTCGATGCATATTTGGCAAAATTAAGCAATGGTCAGTATTCAGCTGGAAACACCAATCCAAAAGCAGCACAAGTTAATCCCACAATCAAAGTAACAACAGCGTCACAACTTGGTTCTCGAGTACCCAGTTCGACATTAAGCTATAAAGGAATGAGTGCACCTAAACCTTTCACTGTACCTTCAGGGCCTGGTAGCTCAGCAGCAACATTTGTAAGTAGTTTAAGACCATCTTTAGCACCAATAAAACAAATGCAGTCAAACGACCAAGGAATTCAAAGACCAGAACCGACCAAACAATTACATCAACAACAACAGCAGCAGCAACATCAGCAGCAACAGAAACATCAACAGCAGCAGCAGCAACATCAACAACAACAACAGCAACAACTTCAAAATCAAAACACTTATATTATTAGACAAACTGCTGGTACTCCTTTAGATGCTAACAGACCAAAGTTAAAACCACCAAATTTCAATGACGACCGCCAGTTACCAATTAGTTATAGCTTCAGCAGACCAATAAGCAGCATTCCTAGACCAAATCAGGATAATAAATTGAAAGGACAGACTCATACATTTTCTGCTAGCCCTAAACCATACTTGCTCATCTCTGGGACAGGCTCACCTGTCATTGTGACAACACCGAAACATCAGTTCTTAGTAAAGCCTGAAAAGATTATATCACTTTATCCGCAGATAGTTTCAACCGCAAAACCGTATCTAGTGTCCTCTATCAAACCCCATAATGCCTATATTGCTCTTAAACATTCTACACCTAAGCCCCTGACGACGTTTGCCAATCAACAACTTTTTACTTTACAACAATATTGGAATGATCCGTCGACTGAATCTCCTTTCCGTTCTGTTTCATTCAAACCAAGTACACCAAAATCTATTCAAAATCTAGGAGATTTGTTTTCGCAAGCCGTAAAATCTACGCAATCTCCGGTAAAGAATTATAGTCATCATCAAAATACAGCTAATTCGTACAACAACCAACAACAATTCATAAGCAGCCCCATAACTACCACGACTAGAGCGCCACTTAAACGCCGACCCATACCAAAGCCTTCTCCAGAAATGAATGATTATTATTATGATGACGGAGATGAACAATATTACTACGAACCTGCAGTCAAACCAAAATATATGCCAAGTACTGAAGTTAAACCACAAAGACCACCCATGGCCCAAAATTACAAGGAATATGATGATAGTTATGAAGATAATTCTGAACCAGCCAATGTTAAGCCAAAGCCTACAAGAGTACCAATTAAATACAATAACCACAAACCAGTAAGTGCTACTAAGAATCATAACGATGTATCTATTGTGACAAAAACTCCTGTGAAAGATTTCGACAAAAACATAAATGGAAAAATTCCTATCCCTGTTTTAGTAGACTACGGTAACCCTACTCCGAATACTCTGATTCGTCCTGAAGTATCAAATTATAAAATTATACATCATATGCCTCGAAACAGAACTATTATGCATATAAGAAGACCAGTTACTGAAAATGGACCTAACACTGTTAGGCCTCCCAAATATTTGAACCAAACGACTTTGCGTCCCTATACTGTTAGGCATAGGTTAGCTAAGCCAACTACTCTAAAAGAAACTTCCCAAAATGAAGATAAGCAGACAAGAGGAAGAATAAGACATCCGAATATTGTTGCACAAATGATATCGACTACTCCTCGTGACAGCCACAACCAAGAGACTAGATTTACAAAGACTAAACATGATGATAAAACAAACAGGTAATTAGAAGAGGACAAAACTAGATAAATGCTAACTTTGAGATATCCTGGAGTCGACTTTTGGCACAACTAACTTACACTTTCTGTACAGTACTCCTTCGATTTAGTTATCTATAGCACTAAACGTATTCTGACTAAACTAATATTGACTATAATGAGTTTGACTGTAAAAAAGACTGACTAAATTGCTTTGTATATTGCAAAATCAACTGTACATACAATGTAGTAAAAAAAGTGTGACAACTTTTCTATATTTATTGAGATTTCAACAGAACCAATGGTATTTTTAGCTTGGAACCGACAGAAAGCGTAGCTCCAGTCTCCTATTCAGCAAGTCCCCGTCCGAAGATGTTGTACAATGGATCTCAAAACTACAGTCCCGATCAATACGACCCCTTCTATGCTGTTTATGATGAAGACGGTGAATTGTACAAAGATACAGGTAACATTATAATGCTAAAATTACATGATTTAGACTACATGTTAGAAAAGTGTAAGTTAATTAAAGCAAATGAATTTAAATTTCATTTGATTCATGAAATACTTTAAAAAAAAATAGATTACCATGCGAGAAAGACTAATTATTTCTCGCATGGTAATCTATTTTTTTTAAAGTGTCTCATTCATTCTAAGTTTGTTTTATAATTATAGTAGACTACTTTTCTATGGTTTGTAACAGTTTAACTAATATTCATATTACCATGACTATTTGTAAACATATAATGGGATTTCTTTTCATCATTGCTTATGCCAAATGAATATCTTTAATAAATGGTCCACTGAAAACTAATATGATGAAAGTCAGTACTACATTTTTACCCATAATTTATGAGAAATGTTAATAAGACTGTTTAATTATTCAAAACGATATAAAGTGTAATCCCATATAATTTAACTCCAAACTTCTTAATTCAGTGATGACAATGTTGTAACGATTTCAAACATTACTGAGATGATGTTTATTTCATAACTGGTATGTGTCTTCAACTCTATCCACTAAAAACGATGAATTCTAAGCCAATCTATTTCTTAATACTACAAAACCATGTTTATAATGCAAACTTCCTGTACCTTATAACTTCATGCACGTAACCCACTAACCTAACTGGTATCGGCAGACTACGTTCAGCAATATAACACGGCCTCGCTTCGCCCAGCTGTGCAGCAGACGTACCGTGGTACCCCTCCCCCCGCGCCGGCTAGGCGACCCGTTGAGACCTACACTCCGAGGCCAGCACCAGTTGACTACGATGATGAACTTATACGACCACAAGTAATTTTTGATTATTTTGCTTTACTATCTAGTAATCAATGCAACTAATTCTTATTTAAAAAAGATGAAGAGAAAAATTTACTATTTTATATCTATGACATATGGCCAATAAATTGTCAGTCATAAACAAAAGTTAAAAAAAAAAACAATCTTTGTGATATAATTAGTTGAAATTACTAAATACTAACAAGCCAAATAAAATTTCAGATAAACAACAACCAGAACCAATACCAAGCCCCAATTCGCCATTCGAATAGGTAAGTTTTAAGTGCAATTATTAATAGATCTTGAAATTTTATTAAATCTATTAAAGAGAAATGTTACTTAAATATAAATTATAAAGCCAAATCAAACCAATTAACATGGAAATATTGCCTACGATCCAGGGGCGAAGGTAATGAATTGGGATACGATCATAACCCAAGCAGCGGGAGGACGACTGTGTACGAAGCTACCACTTTTAGCACCACTCCTTCCACAACCAGCACAAGCACAACAACAACAACACAACGTCCTACTACAGCACCCTACACTGAAGCAATGACCCCGTCCCGATATAGCCCAAGGTACTACAAAAGAACATTCTTTAAACGTAAAATCATCCCGGCTTAAATCATTCTCTCAAAATTTTCATTATTTTCATTCTATCATCTTACGTTTTCATCTAAGTTTTACTAATTTATATCCTTCTTTTGTTTCGGTCTAATGGTTGTTCAAATTTTCATTTTAGTGTATATATTTATCAGTTCTTTTTCTTTTATATCTTCTATTATTATATTGATATAATTTTGTAGCTTTTGTGGTATCTTCATCTGTCTCAGCAGTGAACACTAAACATATCATAACTTGTTTCCGTATTCACTAACTTAACTAATTTATTTGTACAAACGAGACAGTTTTCCGCCAGTTAAAATAATATTTATGTAAGTAGTATTGTTTTAGAGCTTCAATTAGAAAGATATTTTTGCTTTGTATTCAACAGATCATCCACAGATGAAAGTCCAATTCCTGAATCCTCTTCAGAACTTTCTGACGAGATCTCATCGTCGATCCTTACCACGCAACCACCCTCCTTAAACTTGTCCTCCCTTGCCAAACCTTTTGAAGCGACTGACAATTTACATAGATTAAAAGAGACATTACCTACGACTGAAACGCTTGCAACCGCATCAAGACGTTCTTCTGAAGTGACTAACAATAATAATAACTTGGAGGTGATAAGATCCAAAACCAGGAGCAATAAAAAAGTGTCACTAACATCTGGTTTTTCAATCAGGCGTAATCCTAATAATGCCGATAACACTTATACGTTGACTGTTCTAACACGCCCATTAGAAGATTTCGGTAGTGCCCGTCAACCAAGTAGTCGAGGTGGTAGCACTAGCAGTAGCAGACAAGGACAGTCTGATAGGTATTATTATGATAGTAGTAGTAGTAACAGCAAAGAGACGTCCGAAGAACCGTCATCAGTAGAACCAGCATCTGTAGCACCTATAGTTGAAACCGATAGTAAATACGAAATATCTTCTGAGAGCTCGAAGCGTAGAAATGATTTTGGTTCTGACAACAGCGAAGATGACTACGACATTCCGGTATATGTACGACCAACGAGCAGAACAATACCCGTAAAATCTAGGATAAGAAGCACCACCTTGCCCTCCACTACACCCATGAAATATTACATCAAAACACGACCGACTCCGTTTTTTGCAATCAATCAAGAAGTTGTTGACTCCACAGAGAATGCTTTTAATACCGAAGCTTTGATTGAGACAGGTTTGCAAAATGTCCGTGCTAATGATTTATTAACAGGAGCTCAAAATAACAAACTAAATGAGGAACCACCAACAAGAGAATACGATCGATCTCAATACACTTGGAGCGAGCCTTCCATTTCACCTTTCAAAACATTGGATAATTTACGAAATACATACAGGAACGCTGATACACGTGACTACACTACGTCTACTACATCCACAACTGTATCCACAACAACCACACGCAGGTCATTCCGAAACCGCACTAGTAAGAAACAAAAACATTCGCGCAAGCCTTCGTATTATAGTTACCGATTAGAAGATGAAGTTGTCCCAGACCAAACAACGGAAATTTTTAATGGTAAAGTTAAAACTGTCATCAAAGCATTCTTGAACAATTTCAGGAGTTCTCCTGCACCACAATTTGTCGAAGACTTTTCAACTACAACAACGACAACATCAACTACACCTCAATCTACTACAACCACTCAAAGAGATGAAGAGAAAGTAGTTAATATAGGATACCAGAAAAAGCCATTGAAGAATGTGGATGAAAAACCTTTGCGTAGTAAAGTGAAGCGTCTACATATTATAACGGAGCCTTCTGTTAGTAGGTACAGTAGCCCGAGTGCTGAATCTATTAGTTTCACTGAAGCGGAAAGCGACAAAAAAGACTTTTCATCGACGACTACAACTATGGCCACCATGAGTAGCACTCCCTTCACATATGCCAACTTACCAACATCTCCAATGCCGATAAAAAGCTCAACAAGTGATTATAGAAGCATACCAAGTAGGGACTCGTATCAATCTAAATTCAGTAGCCTAATAGCTAGCACGCCAGAAAATGAAGGCTCGTACAAGTTCCAAAACATTATTAACGATGTTCCAGCAACTGAAAGTAATATTCGGGATATTAACGATGAAGTAGTTAAGTCAACTCATTCTATTGCGGAGGATAGAGCTACGACTGAGACTGATGGGCGACATAATAAAGTCGAAAGTGAAATCGCATCTACGACAAGTACTACGAAATCGACTACGACTATGAAGTTCGAACCGACGACTTCGACGACTAAAAGCATATCCTTTCCACCGCGAGCCTCACGAGTCAATCCCGCCATAAAGTTAGCTGCGACAAACGCAGGAGGTGGGCGCAGGAGTTACCAATCGTCGTCCAATTGCTCATCAGACAACAGTCTGCAAGCGAATCCAAAATGCAACGAAATCAAATACCAGAGGTACAGAACTCGCCGGCTAGTAGTCTAAGCAGCCTGAAGATATCTCACATTACTTATTGAGGGTGGAGGCTTCGTTTATTAAAAACATCCTTATTTTCTGCCTCGCGAGTAACTAGCATGAAGTCAAACATCTTATCCGACAATCGTTTAATAGCACCTTCATCTAAACTCTTTCGCTTAACATACTGTTCTCATTGGGGGACTTCATGTCGGTTGAGTTGAATTTCTGAATTGTTAACTCCTGACGCGACCTTTCCATTTCCTGCACACTATTGGTATTTTGTGTAGTTTGTGGAATGTTTGTAGTTAAGATAATTAGCTATTTGGGTAGCAAGTTCCTCAATGCAGCTTCACGTAATCGTATCGCACCACATTGCAAACTCATCATTACTATAAGTGCACCAGAATCATAAGTGTATCGAAATGTGTTCGTGTTTGGTACGCTACTGCATGTTGTGTAACACAGTTATTAACATATTTGTGGTATCGTAATACAGACAATCATGGAGCCACGTTATCAAATATTTAGATCATTCATACTTGGAATAAAACATTAAATCATGAAGAAAATTAAAATTTACCTGAGTCGTTATTTGAAAATAATTTTGAAAAATGCTTCGTCTTTAAATTCACGCATACTAACTGAGGACTATATGAGTGAACGTGTTGTTCAGTTGGGAATGTACAATTTGCAGGCCCACCAGCACTCGAGGCCGTGGTTCCGCGCACTACTCCACCTCAGGCGATGCGCAGCCGGCACAGGCACCCCCGAACAGAGGAACACCACCAACGTTAGAATTGAATACCAACTCAATCATCCATTTCATTTCACTTCGTTATTTAACATGATTATCTTGCTTTTTACTTTAAAATGGTTATTATTGAGTGAAATCATAACCTCGAAGGTTGACCCAGAATTTTGAAAGAAGTAATTTTATTCATTCCATGTTCACTATATTATGTAGATTAACTTTGAGGACAAAATCTGTTTTTTGATTTAGTATCTTAAATTTAATATTGTAATTCCGCACCTCTGCAATTCATTTTATCTCTATACACACAATAGCATGCCTCCTTCACCTAAAACCTATTTTGTTCTGAGCAGTCGCAGCCGACCAACATTGAAACCGTCGACGGCTATTGTCTCCAAAACGACTGAGTTCGTTGACATCTACGCGCACCCACCGAGCAGGCCTGACCCTGTGTACCCACAGCCTACTCCTGACAAGACAGCAGCTAAGTGCAGGAAGGATGTCTGCCTACTACCTGACTGCTACTGCGGTGGCAAGGAAATACCTGGTACGTTAAAACTTTAAATCTTCCTTTAAGGTTTCCTCTCTGTGAGAGGGATTTTACATTGTCTAGAAAATATTTTATCGACTGTACATTTTTAAATGATTGTTGTTAATGGTATTTGTGAAATAGGAAATTTGCCCGTCAGCGAAGTACCACAAATGGTATTGATAACATTCGACGATGCTGTGAACGATTTGAATAAAATGTACTACGAAGAACTTTTTGAGAGAGGGCGAAAGAATCCGAATGGCTGCCCTATTACCGCCACTTTTTACGTCTCCCACGAGTGGACGGACTATAGTCAAGTTCAGAATCTTTACGCAGATGGCCACGAATTTGGTTCTCATACAGTATCGTAAGTCAATGTGCATAGAATTCTCTCTGAACCTATCGGCATCTTTGGTAGACTGCAGGTTTGCCACTAACAGGGTGTTTATGGCCCTCTCTATAATATATATTTAAAAAACTATCTAATCGTTTATAATGTTGACACTAATCGTTTTTATTTTTTCTCTTCCTCAACTCTTCCGTCCATCTCGATACCTATTTCTCTATCTTCCTCTTCCTGGCACAACTCACACACCCACACGCACTTACTACATCCCGCCACAGCCGACATGCCGGTGGAACAAGTGCCTCAGATTGTTCTTCTGACCTTTGACGACTCTGTAAACGACTTGAACAAGGGTCTGTACGCTGATCTGTTTGAGAAAGGTCGCGTCAACCCCAACGGTTGTCCGATCTCCGCCACATTTTACGTGTCCCACGAATGGACCGATTACAGCCAAGTACAGAACCTTTACTCCGCTGGACACGAGATGGCATCACACACGATTTCGTAAGTTCATGGATTACTCACTACAGCACATTAATTTGACAGTTTTTGCACCCATGACATGTACAGTTTCAATCACGACTCAATTGAACTACTCCTATTCTAAATTTCTGCCTTTGAATTTTCTATTACCCTGATTTCTGGCTTTAAATTAATTTTATGGAGTTCTTTTTTCAAACTAATTATTCTTTTCGATTAATTCTTTAAATTATTCTGTAACTTCTACTTTATATCTTCAATTTTACTCAACCTATGGTAGATTTACCAACTAACGCATTATAATGATTTTAGACATAGTTTTGGAGAACAGTTCTCTCAAAAGAAATGGTACAGAGAAGTGGGTGGTCAGCGAGAAATCTTGGCAGCGTACGGTGGAGTTAAGCTTGAAGATGTGAGAGGCATGAGAGCGCCTTTCCTTTCCGTCGGAGGCAATAAGATGTTCAAGATGTTGTATGATGCTAACTTCACCTACGATTCGTCACTGCCCGTTTACGAGAACAGACCACCTAGCTGGCCCTACACTCTAGACTACAAGCTGTTCCACGATTGCATGATACCGCCATGCCCAACGAAATCTTATCCAGGTAAATATAGAAAAAAAAAAATACTTGAATTCAGAATCTCCGATAACATAAGTTCATTGTCACTTATCACAATTTCAAGTTTAGCGTTATGCAGTCTTATTGACTTTTTGTGAAGGTGTGAAATTACTGTGTAACTGTAAGTCTCAAATAAATTTCGGTTGCATTGGAATTTGAATTTTGTCATGCAAACTTTGATATCTATCTTAGATTAAATATTCAAGTTGAGTTACATTATTTGATGTTGATATTTATTGGTTTATAAGTGACAAATATCTTACATTTATAGGTGTATGGGAGGTTCCTATGGTGATGTGGCAGGATCTGAATGGAGGCCGTTGTTCCATGGGTGACGCCTGCGCCAATCCTCCCGAAGCCGAGAACGTGTACAAGATGATATTGAAAAACTTCGACAGACATTATACTACCAATAGGTAAGTTATCAAATGTTGAAAATATTCTAGTCAACCAACTGAGAACAACCAGTAACCAGCGCCCTTATTGCGCAACACGCTATCAATCACAATCTTCAATTTTCTTTCTTTCATTCTTTCTTTTTCTTTCAATCTGAATCATTTTGAAGGATAATGCAAACTTATCGCTTCATATTTTCGAAATAATTGTCTGCTCAATAACGTAAATAACGCAATAAATGTTTTTGAACTGTCAAAATGGAAGCCATTCCTGCTGTGAGTGTTATGAAATTACCCTGCAGTAAACTAGAAAACCAACTCCAGAACAACCGAAAAGAAAAAGCAGAAATCATCATTAGGATGATTATTATAATCTTGATTTATGATCCGTAGTACCATTGGTCTATCAAACTTGGTAAAAATAGATCAGAAACACGTTTTTGAATTTAACAATACATTAAAGTTAGACTGGAGACAACACATGCATTTCAAAACTCGGTTCAATTTACATAGACCATGAATATGTTCCCGTGAGATGGATACAAATAGTCTAATTAAATTTGAAATATCACATGCTTATAAAGGTTTCAATAATTTCAGGGCACCCTTCGGTCTCTACTACCACGCAGCGTGGTTCACGCAGCCCCACCACAAGGCGGGCTTCCTCATGTTCCTGGACTTTATCAACAAGATGCAGGACGTTTGGATCGTCACCAACTGGCAAGCGCTGCAGTGGGTCAGAGACCCCACACCCATCAACAGGCTTAATAACTTCCAGCCCTTCCAGTGCAATTACCAGGTGTGTATGATCTTCTGCTTAAGGCGCTTAAAAGAGGCAAATGTTATAAGTAGGATTGTAGTGTACAAGTTTGTGGTAGAGGAAAAAATATATGTCAATCTTGAAAAAAAATCTGAGAACCCTCTTGTATTCAAAACACGTTATAGAAAAGATTTCTAGATATAAAAAAGGTAAACTAATCTTTTGACATGATCTTCCAACTTAAATATCTGTATAACTTATCAACAACGTACGTTGGTAAAATTAATAACAATAACGTATCATATTTAAATACAGATCTTGGTTGTTTGTTTTACTCTTACTCAACTCAGTTTTGAGTAAATAAATAATTGCTTCATATTTTGTTATGAATTACTTCTCTTTGCATAATTTCTATTCTATGCAGTCCGACAATGACACACAGGCGCTCTGTAACTGGAGTAGTTACAGAGTAAGAGTTCGAAAAGTGCAGACGTTACTTTTTTCATAGTATCAAGATAGTTAGTCAAGTTATGTAGTTAGTTTGCGCCTACCTTTTGTCGGCCTCTTAATATAAAATTAAATCTTAAATTCATGAATTCACTGATTCAGCCAGTTAATACACAAATTGATTGATTTAGACTGCCTCGTTGGTCTATTGGTCGCAAGAGCTACTACTGAGCATGAGGTCCTGGGTTCGATTACCAGGTCGGGCAAAGCATTATTGGGTTTTTCTATCTAGAATTTCTCAGTAGCAGTCCGGAGTCTGGATTAGAACCCGGTTTAGGCTAATAGCCTCGTCTCCTATTGTATGGGAAAAAAGCATATCTGACGAAATGTGGTTGTATTATAAGTACACCTCTGACTAACCGTTCTGGGATTACAGGCGTGATGTTATGTTGTTTTTTATGTTAAGATTAAGATTTTATTGAAGAAAAGAAACACACAGGATAAACCGCGGTGTCTAGAAGCATGGAATGTATTTAAAGTTTCATGAATTTCATGAAAGTAAGGATTTTTTGAAAATGCTTCACCTAAAAGCGGTAATTTTGAGATGAAAGTCTGTATGGATGCTCGGCATTTTAGTTGATGAAATTATATGATATTATCGCGCACATGGCTGGTTATGTTATAAAACTTATGTAGAAAATATCAACGCGACTGCTGAGCGTGATGTCCTGGGTTCCATTCCCAGGTTGGAAATACTGTTATTAGGTTTTTCTCTCCGGATTGTTTGAGTAGCAGCCGGGAGACTGGATTTGTGCCCCGTTGATAGCAATAGGCTCACTCCTATTACATGGGATTTAAACATAACTGGCGAAACGTGTGTATGTATAGGAAATAGGTACACTTTGGCCAAAATCTTCGCGGAAAAAACAGGCGTGTTTTTTTTTTTTTAAGACGGAACTAATAACGTTTTTTTCTACCTTAAATGCAGCTCGCTCGCTTCTTCAAAAGACTCTTGATTTTTAAATCTCTTGCATACAAAACTGAATGCTCATCATCGTGACGTCACCATAAGTGACAGTATACAGCATACTATTAATTTAAAACTAATATTCTTTAAATAGACAAGGGTCAAATGCTATGGTTTTACTTCTAACCAAAGTTTAGTTTTAAATTGATTAATGTTTTCTGCTTTTTTTTCGTTATCACTAAGTGATAAGACCCCTTTTTAAATAAATATTTTTTCCGAAGTTAGCCCAACGTTCGCACGGGCGTAAAAATATGACGGAGGGGTTTTCAACTCTTGGTGTTGAGCCGAAGGTTGAGAATCTAACAGAGTGCATCCCAGAGCGTCGAAAAAACACTCTTGGATTTTCAACTCTCGGTGCTTACCAGAGCGTCCCAGAAAACGTAATAATCCAGTGTACGATAAAATCTCGCCTCGATATTTTTACGTCCGTGTGAACGTGGGCTTATAATCTTAACCATAATAGCATAAATATGACTCAAACTGGCTAATTAACTATAAGTAGGTATTTGTAAGGTTAATATATATTTAAAAGGTAATGTGTAATCATTAACTCCTTATATTTTATGTTCTAGGATCGGCCGAAGAAATGCAACAACCCTAAAGTATGCAACCTCTGGCACAAATCCGGAGTCAGATACATGAGGTCATGCCAACCCTGTCCCGAAGTATACCCCTGGACTGGCAAATCTGGCATCAGATCTTCACGCATTGACAACGATATCGGAGAATAAGCGGATAGTTACTATAGAATAATAATACAAACACCCTCGAAATACATGTTGATTGTTGATACATCAAATGTATCAAAGCCAACGAGGCAAGAAAGGTTTCGTTTGTGTAACTCACAGACTCATCAGTAGAAATTGTTTTGTCACCAACTGAAGAGTGCCATTTAGATTTTGATGGTCACAAAGCTAACTTTGACAATTTCATAGTAACGAAAGGTGTTCGTTATAAATCTCTAAAATACGTCCTAAATGTATTGGAAACTGTGATATTAAGTGTTTTCAATCGTCTAGCGTGAAGATAGCGTCGATTTCATTAGGTTTAATTGCATGATCTACTTGTAACAATACTAGTGCAATGTTTTTTGCAATAATAATATTTCCTATTTTGTGTTCGTTTTAGTTTGCAATACTCTTTAGATTAATGCAGATGTTGATTAACTTTTTAATTTGTCTTATCGTGATAATAAGTTACAGTCTCCAGTATTTATCGCATACATCCTAAAAATGATTACCATTTTCCGAATAATTTTAAACGAAAGCCATATTAAAATTTAGAAAATATGTTTTTCTAATCTTGCCAGCTTCGTGGTTGACACTGCCTTTTTATAATTTGTAAATATAGATATAGTTGTTAGTGTGTAAAGTTTAGCTAGGGGTTGTATTACGTACGTTCTTAGCTGTGTTTAAATCAAAGTCGTCCGTCGAAGTCCCATGATTTTTCAATTGAATTCAAGTACACAAGTAAAGTTTTGATTTGGACAATAAAGTTTGTAGTGTGTAGCATTGTGTAGATGTCTGTCCACATCGCATTTGTGTTCATCTGTGATATTGCACATGTCTATACAACTGTTCATTCATTCGAGGACGTATTACAATACATCTTTATTGATAGGAGAATTATTGTTTGAGTCATAGGTTTCCTTTTTTACTTTGGCTTCACTATTCTAGCTTTCCTTTCTAGATTACTATACTATGACTCCAACGGTAAATTCGATTCTTACTCTATTAAAATTAAATGCTTTGGTCTGCTAATGCAACTAAAGTTATTGGAAGCGCTTGCTACGAATCTTATTTAAAAGTTATTCATTATTTAATAAGACCTACTGTAAATATAGGATTAGTATTTAAAATTGGTAGTTTCACTTTTTTTATTATTGCTTCGGCTAGAACAATGTATCTCGGACATTACTGCACTGTGGTCCTTTAGTGCAAAACTTTAGAAAATGTTGATTTCGTATTTTGTATCGGCATCATTATTTATATTATTGTACAAGAACTGTAACAATTTTGTGACCAGTGCTGAATATTAAAATGCTATAAATACATCAAAGTTTTATTTGGCTTTCCCTTTGCTTATAACATGAAAACATACCTATATAAATATATGTTTATAACAATTCACCCTTAGAAGCAGGCGCTTTTTTTCCAACAACTCTGAAGGAATATGTGTTTCTGTCCTTCATAAAAAAATTACCGAGAACGAAGAAAGAATTAACTCTACGAAATAAATCTAAAAGTCATGGTTACGACCGTGACCATAAAGAATCCGCAGTGATCATCAATAATTGAATTTCAATCATAACACCTGTGTTGTGATGTTTTCGTAGACCAAGGTCAATGAAAGCCTATAAAAACCTAACACATGAGCAAACGACTCAAACATGATTCAGATAATATGGCAGTATCTTGGTTTTGTGCGGTCACTCTTGCCTATTATGTTTTTGGTGCAGAAGTAGTGGTAGAATATTATCCCTCTCAATCTATCTTGGACACGCAGTATAAAATAGACAGAAAAAGGGAAATAAAAAGAATTGATACTACTGAAAATGTATATACAAATAATACCAGCAAAGAAATTGAATGGAGGCAATTCAAACAAGAAGAAAATGGTAACGATGGAGAAATTCATAAAAGAGCGCTAGATCCAACGTTTCACGGGCATCCAAAAACCAGGGAGGAACTATGGAGTGAGCGCTTTTTAAAGGAAGTTTCATTATTTGACCAGATACCATCGCTTGCAAATTTGCTTCATAACATATCTTTGACTTATTTAAAGGATTGTACACCAGTAATACTTTACGACAGTCAAATCAAGTCCAAGGAAAGTTACTTGGTACAAAACCTTTTAAAGGGTTTTCCAATGACTTTTGTTCATGGATATATCAATGACAGTGGTGAATTGGTTCAGCCTAAACTTTTACACGCTAACTCAGATTGCCAACATTTTATACTCTTCTTGTCGGACATAAAGATCAGTGCAAAAATATTGGGTAAGCAACCTGAGAACAAGATCATAATAATTGCAAGGTCCTCTCAATGGGCTGTGCAAGAATTTCTAGGAAGTGTTAATTCAAGAATGTTTGTTAATCTACTTGTAATTGGACAGAGCTTCAAAGAAGGAGATGATGCGACTTTGGTTAGTAAAAATTTCTACAAATGGTTAAAACTTTTACCTAAAGGCCCTTGCCTTGGCCTTGTTACCTTTTACTTTTACAATATTTAAAATGTCTATCTAGGAATCACCATACATTCTGTATACGCATAAACTGTATACAGATGGATTGGGTGCCAGTCAGCCTGTAGTGTTAAATTCTTGGACACATGGAAAATTTTCAAGAAATGTTAACCTATTTCCTCTTAAAATGACTAAAGGTTACGCTGGTCATAGATTTGTGGTTGCTGCTGCTAATCAGCCTCCCTACGTATTCAGAAGGTAATTATAAAGATCTTTAATTGAGGTTAATCATATTTCTATACATTTTAGATTTCTATATTTCTGTTGTTAAGGATAAAGGCAGATCTTGACGGTGGAAATCCTCGAGTTGTATGGGATGGCGTTGAACTACGGATAATAAAATTTTTGGCTGAAAGAAACAACTTTTCTATAGAAATCATCGAACCTCAAGAGCCTCATTTGGGGTAAACCAATGACATTAAACTATTTTATTGATGCATTTGAATAAGAAGTTGCTAATGAAAGATAATTATTTGTTAGGCCTGGAGATTCGGTAGCTAAAGAAGTAACAATGGGACGAGCAGATATAGGAATAGCGGGAATGTACCTGACCAGCGATAGAGCAAGGGACATGGATGTGTCATTGCCGCATTCTCAAGATTGCGCGATTTTTATAACACTAATGTCGACAGCTTTACCCCGGTAACTTCTTATGACGTCACTCACTGCAACTTTCCTGCACCAATCTACTACTCTGTCAAGAGAGTACCGGGAAAAGATCAATAATACATAAAATTTTAGTTATTCATCCAAATTTATCTTATTACCTTCAAAGTATGCTCCTTCAGAAACGATACACTTAAGCCAACGAATAATCCAATCATTAAAACATTTTTAACCGTTTTTTCCTGAATTGAGTTCAGTTCGCACCGCGAATTCTCCTTTATATCTTCTACCGAATGAAAACGGGTGCCACGAAGTGTTAATTTGAGTTTAGGAAAAAGAAAGAAGCCGGCTGAAGACATATCTGGTGAATAAGGGGCTTGCTCGATGGTATTCGTTGAATTTTTGGTCAAAATTTTCCTTCCGTTTTTCGATGTTAACTTCAGTTCAAGACGGTGATGGCCTACCAGAGCGAGGCAAATCTTCCATCACATCTCGACCGCTTTTGAACGGTTTGTACCACTCCTAAGTAGGTACGTGTTTTTGATGAAGTCCATTCACCGTAAGCATTCTGTAACATTTTCAGTAACTCCGAACACGAAGTTCCATTGGCTATGCAAAATTGAAAACAAACTCTTTGTTTTTTTTTCCGTTATGAAATTGGCAATACACACTAGTTATGATATAACTTAAACAGCACTGTGTTAAACCTAACTAACAGATGCAACTCAAACTCCGTACAAAAATGGAAAACAGTTGTGCTAATCTAACAACAAAAAATTAAACTAAAAGAAATGAATTTAGAACCATGAACAATCATCCATTCCCGCTTTTTTTTGACAGAATGTATATGTATACCTAAGTTGAATTAAACCATTTTCTTTCAGCTATCGAGCTATCCTTGGTCCTTTCCACTGGCACGTTTGGGTTGCTCTAACTTTCACCTATCTTTTCGGAATGTTTCCATTAGCTTTCTCCGATAAACATACTCTAAGACATCTGTTGCACAACAGTGGAGAAATTGAAAATATGTTCTGGTACGTCTTCGGAACTTTTACGAATTGCTTTACGTTTCTCGGTAAAAATTCTTGGAGCAAGACGAATAAGATTACAACGCGGTTGTTGATTGGTGAGTCTTATAGAATTATAATGAAAATCTCCTTCGGATTGAGTATTGACCTCTTATAATGTATTTTTGTTCAGGTTGGTATTGGATTTTCACAATTATTATAACGAGTTGCTACACTGGTTCTATTATAGCATTTGTAACATTACCGGTGTTTCCCGAAACTGTGGATACAATAAAACAGTTACTTGCGGGATTTTACAGAGTGGGCACTTTAGGTAAAAATAATGTTTTTCAAAAAAAAATTGTGGATTTTTAACTAAAGGTACTTGTAGTGTTAATACAATTAATGTTTTTTTTTACACAGATCGAGGTGGTTGGGAAAAATGGTTCTTAAATTCATCTGATCCTGATACCGTCAAATTGTTGAAAAAACTTGAACTGGTACCGGATGTGGCAGCCGGAATAAGAAATACAACCAAGGCTTTCTTCTGGCCCTATGCATTTTTGGGATCTAAAGCTGAACTTGAATATGTTGTTCAAGCTAATTATACAGCGGCTAAGTAAGATATTTGTGGCGTGTTTTCCAACATTTTGGGTATAGAAAAATAGTTGGTTATGTTCACTTAATCTGATTGAAAGTAATTTCCTGATATCAAATAAGTACTGTAGGTTAGACTACTAGGTACTATTAATCTCAGATTCATCTCAAATTCTATACAAAATTGAACCACCATTAATACCTATTATCGATGAATTTCAGGTCAAAGAGGGCAGTCCTCCACATTTCCAACGAATGCTTCGTTCCATTCGGAATAACGATGGGATTTCCTAACAATTCGGTGTACTCTGCCAAAATAAATTTTGATATCAGCAGGATGATCCAAAGCGGACTTATTGATAAGATTACTGACGAAGTGCGCTTCGAAATGCGACGAAGTATCACTGGAAAGCTGCTCGCCGTAAGTATTTAAATACCGGTACCTAATTATGATGGAGTAAACGTTTTCATAATAAGTAGTTTACGATAAATAACAATCGTTTTTGTACGTCCACAAATAGACAAAGTACCTACTTAGTAATTATACATTCTTCATAAAAAAACTTGCAGGCTGGTAGCGGCACAATAAAAATACAATCAGCGCAAGAAAAAGGTCTGTCTCTAGAAGACACACAAGGAATGTTCCTGCTCTTAGCAGCTGGTTTCATCATAGCTGGAACAGCACTAGTCTCAGAATGGATGGGAGGCTTCACAAGAAGATGCAGATTTACGAGTAAAGTTGATACACCAATCAGTGTTCAATCTAGAGAACACTTAATCCCTACCCCAAAAACTGATGTTGATAGTGAGATAAAGATTACAGGCGACACTGAGAGTAGACTGAATTTTGATAGTAGACCGTCTACTGCTATGTCCACGAATACTCTAGATGGTCAGTTAATAAATGTAACCGATGATAATATAGATGTACATAACACTTTCAATGTTGGTAGATTTGATTCGAGACGGTCAAGCTCATTAGATCTGGATAGAGAAGTTCGGGAGATATTCGAGAAAGATTCTAAGAGACGTAGATTTTTTTCTCATGATATGGAGTCTTTAGATGAAAATGGAAGCACAATTTCTCATGCTGTCTTTGGTAATCCTATAAAACACGATAAATAAGAAAAGTGAAGAATACATAACAATATAGGTTAGTATCATAAAGATGATAGTATCATATCTTTAGGTAATAAGATAGTTATCATCCTTTAGCCTGAATTTTGTAAATCTTGAGAACGAGAATTGTATTGATGGTTGTAATGAAACACACTTAACAGATATTTGTTCTGGTCGCGAATCATATTTAGATCAACGTACAACAGACTTTATCTTGACCTGTAGATTACAAAACACGTTAGAAAATTGGAATGTGATATCTCAATGCATTTATCTACCTACAGGATGTTGTTAAACATTAAAACAAAAAAAAGGTAACGCAACTAGAATGTTAGTTGTAATTTTATTTAACCTGATAACCTCATCGCCACTCTGTTTAAAAAGATGCTGTGCAAGTTTACAAAATCCACAGAATCCTCAAACATGTAGGGAATGATTTGTATTGTCATATGCTATGTTTTATTATTTCTAGTGTTGTTTATAAATTAAGTATATGGGTAAGGTGTAGCTACAAAATAAAGAACGAAATTTGACATCCAACTCTTTATTATCCTTCGAACAGTCATCAAAATAATTTATAACAATTTTCTAACACTGTCGATAAACATTAATATTTCATTCAGCCACTGAGATGTTTCATTCATCATACAATTATAATACACAGGGCAGAAATGGCTGCCTCAACACAGAGATACAGCGCCGCATGACCTACATTAATGCAATATTTGGCCCGGCCTTATCTTAAAAAATAATTACATAATTATGACTTAATATTCACGAGACGCACCTCCGGAAAACCGTCGGCGTTCCCTCTCATTATCAGTAAAAATATCGATAAAATACAACAGATTTTGCATTCTTTGTAAAATTCAAACGAAAATATACCTAATACCTACCTAAGCATTTTGTTATATATGTATTGCACAACTGTTGTTACAATAGAAATTAATGTGAAATCGATTTGAGTATTCAATAAGGATATGTATTTAAATTCCTATATTCTATTTGGATTGTTCACTTTATCTGTAGTGCAATAGCAACGAGACGGGGTAACGTAAACACATCGACATCTACTGTGAAGAAGTTCAGCAAAATTTTCTGTTATCTTATGACTACGTATCTTTTTAAATGCAATGAACTAGATTATAAGTTAACTGAACAAGCCCTTTGCTATTGTCACACAGCGAGATAAAATACAGGTAAACACATATATTACGAAAGTAGGTACATATAAAGAACAAACAAACGCTTTTTACAATAACACACAACACGGTTGTGCGTCCAAATGAATAATTATATTTATATATTTATTAATTAATTAAACTTGAAACTCATTCCCGATAGCAAAGCTCACAACCTCGGAAATTATGCTCCCAATACCAGCTTAACTGTTGTAATATTATACAATATAGTCGATACAATAGTCTGTGCAAGCGATAAATACATAACGTCCGTTACTTTATCTCTCTACGCGAGTACAAAGGAAACTTTACTTATTGTAAACATTTTCATACGATAGCAATGTGTTTTTGTGCAAAATTGCGTTCAATGATTTGGCTATGACCTCATACCAGTGCGACTGCACTGTGATAGGCATATAGGTTACAGTAAACGTGTTTGATATCGTACAATGCAACACTTAATTATAACATACCATAGTCTACAACGGACAAGTAGAAATGAATTCTAACAAGAAACAAGGATTTCGCATCATCGCCGAACATATTGAGCAAATTTTAATACAAAACACATCGACGCTTCCAGAGAAAGGAACTTTTAGGAACGAACGACCGAAAACAGCAGATAACGCAATTGTAGAATCTCAAACTACGAGGCCCTTAGGAGAAAATTACAAAGATCGCCACGCACCAACAAGCAACAAAGATCACCCTTGTACAAACGACCAATTCAAAAGTGTGTGACGACCCAAGGGTGATGTAACAATGAGCGGACCCAGGGCTGTAACAGTGTAGGTAATTATATCACATTAACAATTTAGTCTAACATTCAAGGTTTGCCTACATGATCTTTATAATAGTTCAATATAAACGGGACAACATCCATTATGTTCCGGTAATAAAATATTAATTCGTTAAACCTAACCGTGTACTTATTTTACAATGCGAAAATACATTTTATTTTTTAAATATTCTTATGCGTTCAGACTTTTGAACTTCAAAAATGGATAACTCCCTGTACAAATTTAACAAATGTACATTTAACATTTTGTTACTGTGATTTGAAGGTTTATACTAATGATATTCTATGATGCAAAGTTGTTCATTACACTTAATAATATTTTTACAGTCATAATCACATTTATACAGTTTGACTGACAAACGTGGTACAGAAATATATTATAGGTATCGTTCTGATCGTAGTATGCGCGTACAGTCGAGTGCAAAGATAAAAAGAGTTTAAACTGCGGGGTCGGATGTCACTCTAAAAAGCGGGAAACATTTATATTTAACAGGACATCCAACATATATCTAATTTTTATGACTCTTCTTACTTCTGTCTCTGACTGTATCCAAACATTTACTTGCGTGCTACGATCAGAACCATTGACATCTTAAAATGACTTAAGATTACCAGGATGTGAATATTAAAGCAAAAATGCTATAACATACAAATTTTGGTACAAAATGGTACATATAGGCACTGTGAGTAAGGCAACTACAGTGAGACGATTTGGGGGAGGGGTGAAGGGGAAAGGGGTTCTTCGATACAAATAATTGTGGTGTGTGGATACGTGCTACATACAGGAGTTGTAAGGATAGCGACATCTAAGGAAAGCGGGGAGATGAAAGACATTATGAACTATGGACGACACAATGTACACTTTCTTTCAGACAATATCATCTAAAAATAGGGCGGATCGTGATATAGTGCATATCATAGTGTAAATATTTTAATGTAAAATATAATTTTGTATGTGCTTAAAGCTGACTCGTAGGTATATTGTTCTGTTACAATAGCTACTAGTATTAACTTTATTTAAGTAGAAAACAAATAAAAATTACTTCAGATCACATTAACAAAATTAAAAGTAAATGTACTATCAACAAAGTTGTTCCATTAATTTTTGTAACCCATTATAGCCACTAAATAAACCTACACATACTTAACAAGTAATTACATAAATATGATATTCAAAATTGACTCGATAATATTTTGGTCTGCAACGAGATACGACCTTACATACATACATACAGTATTATGAAAGGGATTTATAGTTTAAGGTATGATCGAAGCATAGGCAGATATTAGTCAGAAAAAATTATATCTGCAGTGTTCTTTTTCCGAATATTGAACCATCTGCATTGATTTGTATCTGGTAATAGCTTAAATCCAGTAAAAGATCCAATACCTATGTGTATTTTTTACTCTAGTTCATTTTGTCTGTCAAAACTAAATTATGAGTCGAAATATCAAGAATAATCATTTAAAATTTTACGATATAAACTGTGTTTACTTACAAAATCTGCTTAGAGTGCAAGTGTTATCATAAGAAATTTTAAAGCTTCGTGTGGTACCTTTATATACTCATCTCTAGCTAATATTACCTACTTACTTACATAACATTCGTTCCTAACGGGACGTGTATACATATTATGTAAATATCATTATGATTCTCATGTATAAATATGTCAATAGATAAAGTAGATTTTACAATACATATAATTTATTATCTTTTGTGATGACACTACGACTACTAATTTACAGATTCAAGTTCGGATGTCACACTATTATTATATTTTTTTAAATGGCACAAAAAACTTTTAAAACACTAACACAAAAGTCAACAGTCGTTTGTTTATAATATAGTCTTCCTCGCACTTCACAGGTTGTGGTCCGTGTCCATGCACTACACAACTCCGTCCAGCCGCTTCTTGAACGCACAAACTTCAATATTTAGTGCACTAGTACATGTTACAGTCACTAATCTTTAAATTGACTAACTTTAAGCTAAACAGACAATGGCACGGATTGCACATATAATGTCGTTATTTACATGGGAATTCAATATCTATCTATATGTAAGTAATGTTCAAATTGTTCTGAAGGGTTGCTGTTGTACTTAATTTTAACATTTAATCTTAATCTTTAGTGTACTCATGTGCATTACAATAATTAATTACGTATTATTAGAGGGTAGTGTAAATTGAACATTCAATTATATAGGATCTCATTAGAGATCTACCAATACGTAACGAACTAGTTTGCCCAGAGAGTGGGGCTTGATTCTTACAGGAGTAAGTTAGTCGACCGTGCCATCAAAATTTAAGCACCGTTTAATTTGGATGCACCTTTCCTTATCAGACTTTTGGAGCTATAAGATTAGCACTGTGCCGCGGGGTAGTCTGTTCAGTCCAGATAGAGCATGTCGGGTTGGAGGACGGTCACCAAAGCTCGATTGAGAGAAGGGGCCGCGTGGCGTGCGTGCGGGGCCTCGGGGCCACGCGGGGCTTAGCAGTGCGGGTGCAGGGGCCTCGGGTACGTGCCGAAGGCCTCATAGCCTAGCTATGTGGCCCAACCCTCGATTCGCGGCCGCTTCGTGTGCGGCTGCTCATAGTCCAGCGGGCCTGCACTGGAGTGCCGCATGTCCTGGCCAGCTGGAGAGCCCATGTTGCTTGAGGATACTGAACCTGCAACGTGCCGATACACTGTAATTGGTAAGGTTAGTATTGGTTAATAGGTTTCAAATACATTTTAGTGTCTAAATTAAAACCACTGATGACAAAGGCATTGCTCGTGTGTGAACCATTTTGTTAAAACTATTTGTTGCTCATCTATCGGGACTAATGTAGTACGTTCCATCAAATTCACGTTCCAGCTCAAAAACAACTGAGGACCGAGAATAATGCCTTGCGTTAATTTTCAAACAGTCTTCAGCCGGCAGTGGATTGTAACAGACTAATAAATTCAAACACAAGCTATTAGCACAACTACAGTTAAACAAATACACACCATCAATGACTCCAGAGAGATGGGCGGGCTGTGGCGCGGGCGCAGGTGGCGGCGCGCGGTGCATGTGGTCGGGCGCGCGCGGGGGGGACACGGGCTCGGCTTTGATCTTCACGTTGCTGGGCGACGCCGCCGGGGGGGGCGTCCCGCCGCCGCCCAATACTGGCAAGCTGCTACTGTTGAATGATTGACAAAATTAGTGATCGTGGAAAATGGAACAAAGCAAAGGAGGGAAGATCATAAGTTGGACAAATATATTGATATTAAATTGACTTCATGAAGTGAAAGAGTTCTCAAGTTTCCACATTGAGGTATGTAGCCCAAGAGATATTTAACACAGGGCAAGGACTAGGTTAAAAAAAGGCTTAGCTACTTGCTTTCAAAGATTTACATAATAATTCTTTACATAACATTTGTAATAAATTGCAAAAATTATTTACAGCATATTTTCCAGCCCTCTCATTGAACCTACGCATGCCAAATGAAAAATGTAGCACTCCATCAAGCGCCAGCTCACTAGTACCTGTCATAACGGCAGAACGTTAACCTGATAAGCCAGTATTAGCATTATGTTTAATTCATAACAGCCAATTAGAAACATGCAAAGGACTTAAAGAGCCTGTAGCAACAGTCAAAGCTAATTTATGTTGTAATTATCTGTGCTCGATTGGCGCAGTCATGCGTAGTGAACAAGTAAAAGTAGTACTTCGTTTAACAGTAGCAACCCCCTCTGCTACCCTGCTTCTTTAGCGGGAGATAGGGTAGTTTATCGATAGTGGTACTGTTGTTAAGTCTGTGAACCTTCACCAGCTCGGGTAGCCGTTATAGTCTAGTGGCCAGGCCCCTACGTTGTTGCCGTAGTAACCAAGGTCCGAGTCCTGGTCACGGCACTGATAACACTGTCACGACAGTTTTTTTTTTTTGCAAAATTTTAATTGAATGACGATTGAGATGGCCAGTAAGTCACGAACGTTTGAAAAAAAGGAATGGAACACCAGAGAAGATGGTGGTTTGACACAGAACATTTATTAAAATCGAAGATGGAAATAAAACACAAGAAGGTTATTTTTTCAAGAATTCTTATTTTGACAGCCCTCAGCCCACCGAATGCAAACATAAATTGGTTACTCTTATTGATGAGCTAAACCACGCCATCTTTGGAAGAGTATAAGAATTTCTTGGTAGCCGAAAATCAAGGGCAGTAATTGGAACAGTAGTGAAAGGAAATAATATTTGTGACTTTTGTAACAACCGTATTCGTACAGTGGCCAGTTTTTTCACTGATTCTGTTACCAGCTCCGATAGCCGTGATCGTCTAGTGGTTAGGACCCTACGTTGTGGCCGTAGTAACCCAGGTTCGAATCCTGGTCACGGCAGTGATTACACTGTCGCGGTGGAGCAATTTTTTTGGAGAAAAATTTAAAATTCTGAGTGTTACTAAACTACCGGAAACAACTTATAGGTTTTGGTGTTTTTTCAGAAATTTTAGATGGCTATCATGCTAATGTTCATAATGCTCGCTTTTGATTACAATTTCATTTAAATGGCAATATAACAGCATTGAATATGGACACAGATAATTTGAAAATTGACATCTCATGTAAACGATGATATTTGACAGCGCCAAATAATAATCGTAAAGTTTATATTATAGACTAATAAGAAGTCATCCAATAACAATATTTCACATACTTCCATTTATATGTAAGATGATTGAATGCATATAAAGCTGGCAGCGTTTCCTCTTTCTATAGCCAAACTTGTTAATACGAGTAGATAGAGGAAGCCTTGTTGATTACTATACTATAACCATTATCTCAGTGTGAGATTGATCTATTATTTATTTGACTTTGTTTAGGATCCAATAGTGTATGGTGCTAGAGCAACTTGGTGTTTTAAACAATCTAATCATTAAGTAGAGAAGTTTAATAGAACAAGCCATATACTCGATGGAATTTCCTATCAGCGACTTCTCTGGAGACTTAGGGGATGATTTCCAAAAAACGATGAAGCAACTCACCTTTACTTATAAGCAGAAGTTGAGATATTACAACTTCCACGATTCTAACTTTAATAAAAATTACGAAATTGTATACAAAATTTCATCTTATAAGTAACCTCTGTAGGAAAATAACTTTTCTACAAAATTTTAGACTTCTAGCCCCAGCGGTTTAGGTTGTGCGTTGTCTTTCAGTGCATGTATTTCAGATTTTTATTTTAAGTTGAAGATAATAGAGGGATCGCTTTATTGATAACATCTCGAAATAAGGAGATCAGGAGACCCGTTGCACAGGTTTTACTTAGTATGGGCTCCTGTCTCCCTTTGTCAAATGTTGAAATATAAAATGTGTAAAATTGAATACTTGTGGGAGAAAAAAAAAAAAAAAAAGGTCAGAAGTGCCAATATCGAGGAAACGACAGTGGTTTTTTCTTTTATTCAAAAACACGCCATCTTTTATGATCTACAAGAACTTCTCAATGATCTGAATAACAAGAGCAAGGGCACCAAAGTCACAAAGAAAACTGGTCAACGACTTTCACAATGCAAAGCGACCAGTCATTTGATTGATACATACACAGCCTCCGGTAGCCGTGATCGTCTAGTGGTTAGGACCCTACGTTGTGGCCGTAGTAACCCAGGTTCGAATCCTGGTCACGGCAGTGATTACACTGTCGCGGCGGGGGCTTATCATCTTTTTATTTCTAATTGGAAATTCAAGGAAGTTAAAGATTCATTCAGATAAGGCAGAAAATATTTCTTTAGAGTTTGGAGTCTTGTAAATATGGATGGATGCCAAACATGGCAATCAAGTAATAGGAAACTTTAGTTATGGAATCTCGTGGTTTTTGCTGTTTGGCCTAGTTTCTAACTGGGTGCTCATATATATAACATTATAATCGTTATCATGCAGGCGTTAAGATGAATATTTTTTACCTATTGATCGATTCTTTGTCCCCATTTTGAAAATTATCTTAATTTGTATCTCCATCAAAATACTTATAACATTCCTTATCAGATTCAACAATTCACTTGCTGGGAACAAAAACTTTTACGAATTAATTTGAGTTTTTTCTTCCTTTTTTCGCTGGTTTGATACGAATCCAATCTGCATCAGCTCATGCGCGACGGCCATTCATTTGACACGCCACGCCTCCCGGAAGACAATCTGATACCAGATTTTATTTCGCGTTGTGTCCTTGGTAGAATGTCCTTCTTCTTTCGAATAATGAAATATCTTGTTAAACTTCCAATCTTTTAGAAAATTCACAAATTTTATGCTTTTGGCTACTTTTAAAATAAGCCGTTATGTTTTTATTATTAGGTACACTTCTGAGTACTAACTACACCGTTTTTATTCTAGCTTATATGTATTGCATTCGGAAAGAAATGACAAACAATTCGCATTTCTTGTTTAATACAACTGTTATTATTTTATAGTTAATCTAGTTGTTTGTTTCTTTCACATAACTGACTGTTTACTTTATAATCGTAAGTTTTCATTACTTCCAACGCTACTTGAACGTGTAGGTACAGTAACATTTGTGTTTTGTTATTAGTAGTTTTTTGTTCATACACGTGTCTCTCAATGTGTTTTTGGTTTTTCTTTCTTTGGTTTAATGCCTCCACATGACAACCAGCAATTTGAATTTGTTTAGTTGCTTTTTTTTCATGTAAATTACTTCGGTTGTTATTTAATGTGGTAAGTGTTTTTTCATCTATAGTTTGGAGATTTTACGAAGTGAGTAATGCCGACACAATAGATACAACTACTGAAAATGTAGCTCCATTAAACATAGACAGGCATGATGATAAATTGATTCATACTTTTATACTAACTATTAATGAGATAATTTGCCAATTTTACGCTCGTTTGCTCACTCTGGCGCATGCAACCGTGAAGGTTCATGAAATGTGATGTAACTACTTTAAAGAGATTGTTGTTTTCGGCAGTGTTACCAGTGGTTCCGATAGCCGTGATCGTCTAGTGGTTAGGACCCTACGTTGTGGCCGTAGTAACCCAGGTTCGAATCCTGGTCACGGCAGTGATTACACTGTCACGGCGGAACACATTTTTAGGTTTTTTGTTATTTGTTTACGAAGCTATTCAGAAACTGTTATTCTTTTCTGCTGAAATACTTCTTTTCTTGAATAAAAGCTTAAATTAGAGGACAACAATCAAGCGAGTCGTCACCAACAGAGTCCTTTGTATTTTCCATACGTTGATGTTATCTAAGATCTCAATTCATAATATGAAAACAATAACTCCCATAACGAGTATTTTTTATATATATTTAATCCCTTTATTTTTAATCAGGACAGAGTTCGAGACGACTTTTTTCAGTTCCAATTAACACGGACAGGCCGGGAAACCAACGCCGGGCCCACGGTGACCAAGTATTGATAAGTTCGTGATATTCAATCAGCTTACTCATACATTCACCACCTCGTGCCCAACGCTAGCCCACAGCCTGATCGCCTCAAAAAGGTCATAAGCGACACATATAAAAAGTGGTATGAAAGTGATCACAGACATGTACCTGTTGTGCTGTAGCGTCTGCAGCTGGTGCGCCCCCCACGTCAGTCCGATGCCCATGTCCGAGTTAATGCTGAAGTCTTGTGGTCCGAAGTTGCCGAGTCCTGAGTAGCCGAGAGGTGTCTGCAAATCAGAACACTTAGGGTCACAACAGTGAACCCTCAGGAACTAAGGGTGAATTTCACCAAAACTGATCGCGGTCATAGGTGAAATTCGCCCTAAAAATATTATATAGAAACTATTGCAGTTTTAAATAGAATGAAACAAAAGAAAGCAATACAAAATTAAACAATCAACACAAAACAAAACACAAAAAAATAAACTGGTCTAACAAAGGTTCAACTTGTGAATGTTACATAATATTTTATGAATCTGCTGTGATTCTAACTAGAATTCTGCCTAAATCAGATCTTATGAAAGTTGAATAGATTGAAAGTTCGCATAGCAGATTTAAATTCAAAGAGTCATGCAATAGTTGCGAACCATATTATTATTTATACCCTTTGTTGTGCACTACCCTTTATTGTACATAAAACAAAAACGCCCATTTCACAATGGGCGGTCTTTTTACGTAAGATTATCTCTTACGGACCACTTTTGAATGGACTGAAAGAAAGCAGATTTTTTGGGGTTATGGGGCGCTGTTACGATAGGGTTAAACAGACAAAAACAAAAAAAAGTGCCTCACAATCACCTCTCCAGCATAGGAGATGTCGTCTTGCGGTGGCGGCATAGAGCTGGGTATGACAACGCGCAAGTTATTGTGCCGCGGCGAGTGGTGTGGTGGCGGTGCGTGCCCGTGCGACTTGTGACCGTGCCGGTGCGGCGAAGGCGCCGGCCCGGGCGACGGCGACGGCGTGCATCCGGCGTCTAGTGGAGATCCTGAACCTGGGTAGCCGTTTGACATTTCTAGCATTCCGCCGCTTGGGTATACTGGAACAGCAGGAAGGATTGCGTTTGGTAAAGATAGTTCAATATGTATGATATAAGAAAATCTGTAAAAAAAAATGTTAATATTAAGAATCTACACGCTTTAACAGTTTTTGGAGAGGATTACTCCCGTCCTTTTAGCGCGGTACGGACAATATATGGCGGTAGTATGAAGTTAAATAGTCGTGCTGTCCTTGTCTAAAACTTATTTTAAAACGTTTATAACTTGGCTATTTTTTAAGCTTTTACACTTTTTTATGATATTTTTTCCACTATTTGGAAACAAATATTATTTGAGTTAAAATAATAAAAATATATCATCATCCAGATCTTACAAGTTCTAGAAGGTAAAGCTCAAGGCATCCAAAGCTAGTATTGAGAAGTGATTTGAAATATCTCCGTTTGTTTAGCTAATTACTGTGTGTTGAATCAATTAGAGGTACTAAAATAATTTCAAATTATAAATAATAATAGTTGTGGCAAACATAAAGTTAGGAAATTACCTGAATCGGTTTCCGATGACGATGGCCGTGGACTGATAGAAGCATGCATCTGTGGACTAGCTTGCAGTAGTGATTGATCGTAGTTGCCAACCGGGACGCTGACGGGCAGGTTGTAGTTGCTTCCTGCCACGCCCACTCCCACTCGGCTCCCATTCAACTGGTTCCTCTGCATCATCATTTGGAATTCCTCATCAATCTTGGAATACTTTGCCTCGGTCCTTGGTGTCAGATTGTACTCGGGCTCAGCCTCAGGGCTGTCCGGGGACATCACTCCGTTCTTATGCTCTTTCTTCGTTAGTGCCTGTAAGTGTCAGCGAACACAGCTCAGGTGGCTTGACGAGCCAAACTTATAAATACTCAACTCGTACTGTATTAATCTGGCATGCATTAAAATCCAGTTAAATTATTAGATTACACCCTCTATACACACCATTAGCGTTATCAGCTACAATCGCGTTAAACGTAATTGTTACTGTTTCGTTTGTTTAGATTTTATCACGTCAGTATGTAGTTGAGGGTTTAAAATAAAACAGTGCTCTCAATAAAACTACAGTGTAACTGGGTAAAATTGTACGTGTCAAAATTTTTTAGCGTACATTTGTGTGGTGTCGAACGCAATGATGCAACACTGACTATACCCTTGTATCAAAACATCGGAGTCAGGTAGGCGCGGTTAATTCAAATAAACACAATATATATTTACAAAACCCATGCTGGTACAGGAAAAAATAACATAAATATTTGGGGTATCTAGTCATAAACTGTTAGTGGAAAACAGGGTGTCTGGTGTTTTGTACTTCATCTTTTTCTAACAGGAAATAAACATGCTGTTGCTTTTATTACTCGTGTTTGTCTATTCCTATGTGTATATTGATGTGATATCGTTTACACAAGGTCTTTGGGTACGAGATCTACATCTATAATCTAGTGAGGTTCGAACAACATTTGCTTGTTTATATCAGGGATTGTTTTAGTATCAAATGTATGCATTAGGGTATTGTGTGTCAGTACAAAGCACGCGGTTAATGGGATAAGTCAATTTTGCATGGACATTGCATTGCGATCACGGGCACACAGATGACGCCGTACTTAATGTACCTCGATGATGTTGCGGTTGGTCAGGGACTCGTGCGGCTCGTTGTATTCCGTGTATTTCAAAAGAACCTGCAAAGAAATAAACATAATTGTTTTTTTTAATCTATTTTCCGTTGTTTAAAAACTTTCTACCCTATTTTTCACAAACAAGCCGTCTCGCCTGACCTATCTCTAATGATTATGAATATATTTTGAATTTATCTTGGTTTTTCCTTCATATTTTCATTTATTTTTCTTTCAAGGTAAATATTTACTTACCTATCCAACTTGTTCATAACACACATAAGGAATTGAAGTAAAACCTACAATTAAGCATCTACACTATTTTCATAGCAACAGTGTTGTTTACTCATACAACATTTGTTTGAAAAAATATTCTTTGTTAATTACAATGTGTAGTTTAACATAGCCACCTTGACCTTACATCATTAAATACAAAATTGCAAATAGTGGCAGATCATTTGACTCAACCGTATCATCTTTATGCACGGGTTATTCATTAAATGTTGGCAGTAAACGATAAAAAATGTTGATGCAAATAACCTGAGTCTAGCTGGTATTACCACGAGTTTCATTAAAATATAAAAGCTTAGTAATATAACTGGGGCGTGTAACGATAAATTACTGCGAACCACGTTAGAAGAAATTAATTCTAACTTACTTCAAATTACAAATACGGCTTTAAAAGAAAATCACATCGAACAAAATCCTTAGCACTCATCTTTTAACGCCATGAGCGATAAAAACTACCCAGAACAGGAAGCTTGTAAAACGGACTTTACACACATAACTAACAACGAAGATCTACATTCAGAAATCATAATTAAGAATGAATTTGCATAATTTGAACACTTCTTTAGGTTCTTTGATAATCAAGGATACATCATAAAAATTAAAAATTAAAATTATAAATTCACTAAGTTACATCATAGAAATTAGAAGCAAACGGTGCAAAATCAATCCGATATAAATAAGTCGAAAAAGTGTATGCAAATAGAAAACTAAAACAAATTGCTTGGTAATTAAAGCGATATATGTATACTACGGTACTGTACGAAGAATCCTCTAAAAAGGTAATACTGAAAATAACCATAATCTCTAAACGCAGATAATGTGATGAGATGATGATGTGAAGAACATATTTGATATATTCGAAGAACAAAAACGTAATTTCACAAACCTTGTCCATATCAGTGCTGGCATATTGGTAGAGTTTGTTGTTGGAGCTGAAGATGATAAGAGCGATCTCACAATCGCATAGTACGCTAAGCTCGTAGGCTTTCTTCATCACACCAAATTTACGCTTGTTGAAGGTCACCTGAAACATTCAGATGACAAATTTAAGGAAAAAGAAGGAACATAAAACTATAGTACGTGGTTATGAGAAGGTAACGTTGAGTATGGGGAAGTGTTTTACACAGTTTAAGAATTTAATGAGAAACCCCTAATATCTTCCCAGAGTCAAACAACAAAGTTCACAAAGTAATTACCGAGTTTTAACTACTACCAGCACTTTCATTTTCAAGCATGACTACACAAAATATATCATTTAACAACACGGACTTTTCATATTGTAATTTCGATATTGATAAAATGAAAACAAAAGAGTTTTATTGGGTCACGGACGAAATCAAATTATTATTACTGGAACTCATCAAAGTTATTTGTCCTTCAGTACGTTTTAAATTCCAATATTTCAAGCTATTTAATAATGCACTATTGTTCGTACCTACACATCATCTGCGGTTAATTTGTAATTTTCCTTAATACACTAAAAATCGATAGGTGCTCTGGTGGACTCATTTGTTTAGGAACCACTAACTATTAGTAATTATGTTCTGTTCATGTTTCCTGTTATTTACAGGTACCGAATGTGTCGTCTGATTGCAGAACGATCATGTTTTATTTTAAATACCATTTAGAACAAAGGAAGTTGGACCGCCAAAAGCAAATTGACCTTCGCAATTTTAATTTTCCATGTCTGCTGCTGGTATTACTAGACCACATTCAAAGAGCTTCTCTGCCCTCTTGTAATTAAAAATGTGCTTTGAGTGAGGGGCAGATGAGGAGTGCTTTGTAGGGTCATAATAAACTGGGCATGGTTGATATACAGTGTAATCGTATAATTAATAAATTACAAGCGGGAGCGGTCGTTGTCCCGTCGCGATAATGTTTTGCAGTGGGAGTGTTGATAGGCCACATCTGTTAGGTCATGCCTCATGGTAAGGTCATTTCACTCTCCTCCAATATTATGTACGAACATCGTATTGCACGTTGCACGTATCCCTTTTGGTTTCGGTTGCAGTTACATAAGCTCAAACATCGCCATGGGCAATGTTAAGAAGTTATACCATACCTAATTCTTCTAAAATCAGTTTGGTTTCGTTTTTTTTTAAATAACTTTATTACCTAATACTTATGATGCCTTAGAACGTTTACTAAATATTGCCATAACTGACCGATGAAATTGAGCATTTAAGTAACTGTCGGATTCGTAAATACCAGATTAGCATTGGCTGCCTTTATGTAAAAATAAGTTTTTGATAAAAAGTAGGTGCCAACCTGTCGATTCCGTTCGTCCGTAATCCGGGATATTTGTATTTTCTTCCGACCCATGGTGGCAGCAATCTTGGAAGGGGATGCGGGGAGCGGGGGCGAGAAAAAAGAGTTGCCTTTGGGCTGGCTGCTACTGCGGACGTCAACAGCTGCTACCTGCAGACAAAAAAAAAAGAATTAATACTTAAATCACAAAACTTAACACATAAACACTTGCAATAAAACACATTTCCATGTAAACGATAGTGATAAATCATGACATGAATCAATTCTTAATTGTGTCCCTTATTGCTATTGTCATAAAGTCGTAGTAAATGACGATTTATTAAGGCCAAAAGCTCTCGTCATCGCGCTTGTGCCATGGTCGAGATTGTGACCATAGCGAAACAAGGCCGATGACAGATATTATAGAACAGGGTGACGTCACAAAAATGCAAAGATAATTACGTAAACATAATAGTATTTTTGTAATGGAATAGAGTATTAAGTTATGCTCCTTAGGGATAAACAGCTTTGCTTATCTCTTGGTTTGGTATTGTTAGCACATGTGTGTGATAGATGTGATTGGTGGTTTTCGATTTATCCATAATCCGGTAGCTGATGCCCATCATAACAGATAGTGCTATCTGTCACTGATTTTAAAGCATAATAGTCGGAAAGTGATTATTTTGAACGTATGTTTCCTCATGATTATTTGTGACTGGTGATATATGGGCTTCATGTATAATAAATAATTATGTATATTGCAATATTCAATAAGCCATATATTTGTTTAAAAATATCGTAATTATTTCTAATACTTAAAATGATGTATGATCGCCAGTTGAAACCGAGCTTAATCATACTTAGACTCTTTTAAGATCAAAAGTAAAAAAGCTTGTTATCAAACAAAACGCACATGTAAATGGCAAAAAAATAACGAATTTTATAAATCTAAATTAATAATAATATATGCTCCGAAGCAAGGCCGGAGACAAACCGACCGGACATCACACATTCCTACTACGTGCCTAACAGTTAAGTGATAATGTTTACAACGATTACGTAATCAGTGGTGGAGCCAGCTTTATTGGACTATTGGGGTTTGAATGAAATTTAGTCTCTCGTTAATCTATGATTGTGACAAGAACGCAATAAAATAATGATATTATGTATAGCTCTTTTAGAATAGAGACTAAAAAGTGGAAGTGTTTTAATTTCATTATAAAGTTTTTTTTTATATATTACCAATACAATGTGTTAGTGAATTACTACTACTTACTACTAGCGACAAAGAGAGGCAATATTAAAAGTAAAAATTAGGGAAATATATAGCATGGATCAACTATCTTATAACAGTGAATTTAATGGGAATTAAAATCAAACAATTTACAAGGAAACAACAGAAAACATTGTTCATACATAATGTGAACAATGTTTTCTGACTGTGTCAACTTGACACTGTCATTGACGGTATGGATATCGTACCTAATATCGTCATACATAATTCATGGTCCACCTTTGTTAAACAATAATGACAAAACAAAGTAGTCGTTTTACGTATAAACAAATAAATATTTGGCACAATCCCAAATGTGAAGTTTATTTTCTTGTGAATCAAGTTTTCGAAGACTAAATGAAAGAAATGGGAATCGCAAAAAGAAGAAATATGCAAAAAATTAAAAATGGTTGAAATTCCAAACTCAAAACATTGACACGTGAAAGTTTTATTTGTCAAAATGAGACAGTTAACAGTCACAGTGCTCGTAACAGGAAAACGTTGATTACCAATGTTAGCAGCACAGTTAGGCAAAAAACGGGGTCATGTGGGCTGATAGTAGGGTCATTATGCAAATCTGCGTGACCTGCTGTCTTGTACGCTCTTTATGGTAAATTTAATGTTTCACTTTGTTGGGATTAGTCTACAGCGATGTTGTTTATTTATTATTTGAACTATTTTGTATTTTCTGCATGGTGACTGCTTGACAGTGAGTTCAGATGATGGCGGATGTCTCCTCCTCGTAGCTTAGCATGTAAATTGATGAATTTTGCCCAATGTTGTTTTTATCGATTCGTTCTTGTAGTGAGTGCTGTGGAGTTACATCTTTTGCTTGCGTTTTAGTCTAGCTGGTTGTATTTTTATCATCGGTAACCATATAAAACTGATTATTGTAGTACAAGTGCAACTAAATTAATTTGATTTGAAACTTTCAAGCCATTTGTGCAGTGCAAAATATTTTGTTGAAATTCTTTTTGCTAATATCTAAATCTAAGAAATCATATTTTTTTCGAATGCTGTAGGTAGGAAGATAAAACAAATATACTTAGTGTCACATAATACGAGGGTTCTGTCAGTTATAAATTAAAACTTGTTGATACCATTGAATTCCTAATTAATTTTCCAATAGACTTTATCGGGATTTATAAAAGAGTTTATTTGCGTACTGGCGTGGGTGTAAGGAAAGCAATATTTGAAATGGAGAAAAAGAGAAATTTTATGTTTTAGTTGCTAAGCGTATATTTATGTTAGGATGCTAGGTTTTGTAACTTCTATGATTAAAATCTGACACACTTTAAACTACTTCTAAATAAAGTCATACTGGTTGATTTTAGTATTGTTAAGAAAGATTAACTTTACTAAAAATAACTAAATATGAAAAGAAAGACCAATTATAACTGAAACTACGAAAACGAATACTGTTATACATGTATCTGTTACAGTACCGTGGGTGGTGAAGAACAACGATGACAAAACAACAGTACCAATATTCATAGAAACACATAACCTTTTGTGCGCTTTTGCTATAAATATAATAGTAATGATCCCTGAATCTATGTATTGTGTCTACGCATACGTGGATGATAATTAAACAATGGTTAATAGACGCAATGGAGATGTAGACGAAAAAATATACTGTGACCATTGATTGGTGCCGATATTATAAATCTTTAGAATATAGATAGAATTTGGTAAGCAATTAGCCGTCATAAATAGGGAAATGACGGATTAGTTTGAAGAAAACCACTTACTGGGTTTGAATCGGATTGAGTATTGAAACGTTGAGAAAGATCTTAAACCAGGCAGATAGGTTTCATTTTTTTACTTTACACACATACACATGTATAAAGTATAAAAATGAACCTTAACAAACAAACACAATTTGGCAAGGAATTAAACTGTAATATTATTCTTTTTTACCTATTTCGTCCGACTTGACGACAAGTCTGTAGCTGTATTAATCTTATTTGTTTTCAGTTATAAGTCTGCAGAAATTCCCACTGGAATTTGGCAGATTTCGAACAGGAGTGGCTTGCTAGTCGGATAGACAGAGAAAGTACAGTATTTTTATATCTGTAGTGTACATAATAAAGAGAGAGTGTTCTATTCTTTTAATTCTAAATTATTGTTACTCTGGCACTGTTAATAATTGTTTCATCTTGCCTTATCTCTGCTTTATATGGATGGTAAACTAAAGACTGCTCCTTTAGTTTATCATCCATTGGTTCTTTTTCTTAAGCTTTGTTAGGATTTTCAATTAGCACAACGTTGTGTTTCCTTACACTTTATTAGAGAAAAGAACATAACGATACAGAAGTAATTTATCGCTGGCCACAGCAAACACGCAAGGGTGCTACACGTCAGTGGTCGCAAAGGGCGTTTGTTTCTTGCAAGGTTTCATGATACACACCTTAGCACTAAGCTCACGGCAATAATTCAGCTGTAGTCGTGTTAATCACATTATCGGTAAGCAACATCTCACCGGGAATATGACGTACTATAAAATGCAAAGGGAAAATATGTAGGTTCATATATATAAAACAATGTTATCAATATTGTTGTTCGTTTCAAATAGTTTATATTAGCAGGTAAAACAGTATTTGGTATTTCATCCTTGATTTTCTTAATACCTTTGATAGTCGTTTTGTGAAAATAATTAGCACTGATATATGTATTGTTTTTTTTGCATTTTCTACTTTATTATTTTCAGCATCTTCGCGTATTCTAAGAACAAAAGTTGCTTATGAAAATTATAAACAAACTCTGCAATTCATTCGTTGCCTAGTTTGTAGAATAATGTTCAATAATTTCCGAAGTTACAAGGAGACACGAACACGAATAATTCAATATGTAAGTTAGACACTATCTTCTTTAAAGTTTTAAGTATATAAGTTCCTTCAGATAAATAGTTTCAATAAACAGACCCTTAGACCGACCCCCTTAGTTTTTTATAAGAGCGTGATGTGAGGCACTGTTGACGTGATTAAGTTCTAGGTTGCTTTTTATGTGACCTAATTTCATAATTCATCATGTAACAAGAAAATTGCAGCATATAAAATATATGCCAGTGTTTATTTTTATTAAAATGCTTTTAGAGTTGATGTTGGACTAGTTATTTCTTCAATTTTGTGAGACAATTAATTTATATTTATATTTTCTAACATACATTAACATTGTATTTACCTTCGTGATTTTCATATCATTATACAATTTTACGTACTATTAGCACTCTAAACCTGTTTGATGTTAAAAATAGCGCTCAAATATTTTGTTTCAAAATAAAGACGACTAGCTAAGCTCGTAAAACTGAAATTTATTGCATGGAATATTATCTTTGGAAGCAATTAAAAGTGAAACCGAAAAATGTTTTCATTTTGACGCCTCACGATTAAGACTTGAACAGTCTAAATTAAAGTGTCAACATTTGATTCCGCCATTTTTCAGTTGGCAACAGAAAGATTTTATTATTCGCGCTACCGCAAAATTCCGATTCTGTTACAGTGTGAGTTGGTGCATAAACGTTCCTACGTGTGCATGAAATATAGTTGACGGTGGTATGTTTGCCCAGTTTCCCCCATTTTGCTGTAGTGTGCATCGGCCTACGCATGAAAGCCAATCGGTGTATGTTGAGTTGAACGTATGTGCGTTTGTGTGCATTTAGCTGGCATTGCCCGTGTGTAGGTCAAAGGGTGTTTGTAGGGGGTGCAGGGTGGCGCGGGGCATGGGGGTGTCAGGTCACTGTGTTTATAGGTGGCTTGTTACGCAGCACTTGCGTCTAATCATGCATTATCACGTTTCTCTGTGGGTGATTATCATGTGGTCTAATTATTACCTTCGCTTACAGATTGTAACCGAAACAGTTAGTGTTAACTCGATTTAATAATTCTGTTGCAAAATTTATTTAATTGAGGCAAACTTGATTTACCATAGAAAAAGATTTACCGCTGGATTACGTATCCGACTCTATAAACAGAACAACATTTTGGTTTAATCAAAAGACCTATAATTAACTTAGCAATGCAATACTGTCGGGTTGCCAATTATTTATAGTTTCCAGATATAAGTAAATTATATTCTATTATTCCTAGAGCTTGCAAAGCCTCCCGGAGTCCCTACAATTAATTCCTAAAATAAACTACTTACATTTTTTTTAAACTGTCTTCAGCCTTATTTATTTTAATTAAATGAACTGGAAGAGAGTATATGCAAATTTAAGCGAAGCCTAAGCATTATAGCGACGACGCAGTCTTTCCCTTTTTTCTCACGGCTCATTAAGTTTTTTTCTTAAAAGGTTAACATAAGCGTAAAGCCGTGAACTGGCCTCGCTCAGAGGTAAATAACTGAGAATATATTCAACGCAACACTCAAAAAGGAAAGCCTGGACCATAGATAATATTACAACATAGTACAAGCGAAAAAAGAAGAAAAATAAACGAAAATTAAAATCGCATATTTTCTTGCAAACATGGAGTTCATAGTCCTCACATTGGGGTATTAAGTCTTTATATTACAATTGGTAATAGTATACAAGTATGAAGAAGTAAAATTATTTATAAACTCACCCCGTTTACACGTAGAAGTGTGAGCGAGAATTCTGGCATAATTTCTCCGAAATGCATTTAAGATTGAGTACAGAGCGTTTACGATCAACGTTATGCCTTTGGGACATTATGAAGTGGCTTTGAAAAGAAATATGAGAACAAAATGAGTGTTAAATGAACCGTGTATGCACAGGTGATTCTGCCTTTTCAAGATCGTAGCCATGATCTAGATCTTTACAAGTCAGTCTATGTTAATAAAAAAGATGAAGACAACAATCATTTTCTAGATCACAATATACATAAAATCACCCTAAATCTTGTCTAAATTATTGTAAATTCAGGAATCTTGATTGTCGACCTAAATTTCTTATATCACAAGTGAACAATTTTAAAGAGAAAATTTTACACGTAGCACGCTTCAACGATTCCCTGAATCCAATAACTCTCTACCTATAGTTACTCTGTAGAGAGCTTTTAAGAGGAATTTTTCAATGTGGGAAGTGCAATGACAAAATTTATTAGTACAGCTGGTTAATAACAAACAAACCTACGTTTAATGAAACAGAAAGATTTAATTAAGAAAATCGTTAAAAAGAAGAGAAGGTTCGGTCCAGAAATGTCAGCGATTAGAATTTTAATTTTTTGAGTATCAGTTTAGTCAAATTTTGAAAATGCAAAGTCAAATTTTAAGTTTATAATGACACAGTTCAAAAAAGTTTGAGCAAAAAATAATGTAAAGTTATTGCAACAGAATAGGTAATAGAGAAATAATTTAAGTTGCAAAACAAGTTATGCCAAATGCAAAACAAGCTTACATTAATTAACTGCATTCAATTTCAGATCGTGGAATCCCTAAACAAATATAAAATATCACCACATTTACAATCCATATTTGGCATAACAAATCATGCTTGTAAGTTTATTAGCTAAGATACTTCCAAAGATACCAAATATGGATCAATCAATAAATTGCCCATTAAAATGAACACGGGAGAAGAAAATAAACAAGGGAACATCAATGATGAAAACAACTACATTTTCAATGATATTCTGAAGCTTCAACTAAGTCCCTCAGGCTAAACTGGTAGTCCTGTTTTCAGCTCATAGAGCCGTGAAAAAAACATTTAAACTGAATTGTAACACAGTTTTTTTTAATACTGCAAAAATCTGCTTGTAAACGCTTGTAATGAAAAAATCTGGGTTTTAATGAAAAAAAATGGTTGTAATGAAAAAATCCTTAGGCAAGGATTGGAGTGCGTGGGCGAGCGATTTCCAGACACCACGCCTACGGTAGCTCGACTTATAAACACGTCATATATACTACGGTATAGGTACGTCTAGGTACAGAGCTTTGTAGATATTCCAGGGGTTTCAGTCTGTAGATTTAATATCTTTATCGGATTTGCATGCCTGTGATTTTACTCTCAAGGTGAAAACTCCGAGAAGGATTAATATTTCATGTACAAAGCGAGTGTGATATGGTCGTGATATTTCTTTGAAAAAGAAGGTTTTGAAATAGGTGACGAAAAAAATGGATACACAAAGAAGCGTTTCCACAGAAATTTCTCATAAAGTGTTGGACTGATCTTTATGACTGATTAATACAACGAACTATTTTTTAATTGCACATAATAGTTGCTGAAGAATGATTGGTACACTGTTTCTCTTTTCTTAAAATCTTTGTTGAATTGTCAAGATTTTGCAATAGGTGTAATGTTTTCCCCGCTGCGCACCTAAAACGTGTGGGGAATAATTAGAAACTGATTCACTCCGCTTATCTTTTGTTTGTAGGTCAATATGGGAATTTGCCAAGTGTTACAGGCAGGCGTAACACAGCTACGCACGAAATCATAACGGAATGCTACGAATATTCACGATAGACTGTGCTAAGCCCGAATAAACTGTTTTTTAAACTGCCCTAAACTCGAAAATACTGGTTAAAAAAAGTACCTAGAATTCTAGTTTTATCTTAAACTGATACCTATATTTTTCATCATTTAAATAACATAATTATCAAAGTATTTGTAATCACAAAAAATAATATTTTAATATTGACCAGTGCCACTGACCAAAAATATTAACAAACAAAATTGATACAAAACGTAAACTCATACGCAAAATATGGTGTCCAACGAAAATTCATTATCATCAAAATTATTCACAATAGCGACAATACTGGTTAATGGATAACTATTACCAACAGATTCATGATATTTGTATTCAGCTATTGACTACAATATCTTTCAGATGAACTGGCACGACTTGAAAAAAATATCTGTGCATGTTTTTCCTCTGCAATGCAAGTCCAAATTCTATGAAGTACATTTCACAAAGGGCGGTTGTGATTGGCTGGGTTGTTATCATCAGCCATGACAGATCCAGTTTATTGTTCACGAGTTACCATTTTTGATTGTTATTTTCTATTTTACAAATATCTTCGACAACTTTAACAGTGATAGGATTAAATAGCTAGTTTCGATGCAAAAATTGTTACTTTCCATATTTTCAAGTTTTAGACAGAGCTTTAAAGCTTCGATACTACTCGATACCAACGGATTTGTAGACCAAAACTTCTAATGTATTAAAAATACTTTTGAAAAGATGACAAAGGTGTCATTTAGTAATAAGTGTTAAAGTATAAGAAGTCGTCATTTAATATTACAAAACTATGTAGTATTTTCATACCATGCTCCTAGCTTCTGACGTTTCATAAATGCCCATGTAGGTTTATGTGAAATAAAATAATTTGATTTGATACAGCACAATGCGCTTAATCAACCGTTACACAAAATTGAACCTTATCATTAACAACGGCAAGTAACTATAATGAAACCGTAGCAAATATTACATCCTGAATAAAATGATCGGACGGATTTTTTTTATTTTTATCTCAAAAAAATGTTTATTTCCAAATAGTGCAAAAAGTTTTACAAAAAGTGTAAAAGCTTAAAAAACTGCCAAGTTGTTAAAGTTTTAAAGTAAGTGTTAGACTAGGACAGCACTATCGTAGAAGTGACGTCACGACTACGTAACTTCATACTAGCGCCGTACATTGTCCGTACCGCGCGACAAGGACAGCAATAATCCCCTCCAAAAACTTTTAAAGCGTGTATCTTCTTCATTTTTTATCGATTTTACAGATTTTTTCGATTATCTGATTTTTACTATGCCTTCTTTGAAATAATATTATTTTTACGAACATTTTTAATAGTAATCATCATCCCAATTCATTTCACTTTGCGGAAATCCCGGATGCAATATTGCTGGCATGGCGGGTGCACAATCTGGTTGCTATGGAAACGCTTAGTGGAACGAGATAGGGATGTACTGTACCTCACAATTTTGTACAGCTTTTCTCGGTCAAGAGCCCTAGCGCTGTCAGGTAGGTAATTAATTCAGTTATGTTGCTGTTAGTTGGGTGGAGTTATATGATATATAGGGGAAAGTCGATTACTATATGATATTCTTAGATACAGTAACGACAGCGACATTATGCTGTTTATGTAGGCAATATATTTAATTAAAACTGTATTTAAATAAAACAGGAACTCTTAATTTTAAGCCTGAGTTAAGGTACTGGTGTTTTACCAAACTCATGATTGTGAGGCAAACAGGACCAATTATTAACTACGCCTGACTTTAAATCTACCTACATTAGATATGTTTACCGCATTCAGAATCCAATTAACAATTAGGATGACTACTTTACAACCAATAGCTAAGCACAAACGACATACAAAAGAAAGGGATCGTGACTCTAGAATAAATTGCGAATAAACAGTTAGTAAATTTAATAAACAGTCTACAGAATAACTGCATGTCGACATAACTCAATCACTTGTTTTGCTCACCCTACCGCAAAACTAGTCAAAACTGTGCGGTTCGACCTTGCGGCTGCAAAGGGGAGGTAGGGCAAATGGGGGTACACCCACGCGTTCATTATGTCCAGAATTCTAATGTACGTATTGTGATATCGCGATGGAGCCTCGACTCAATCAGTATCCGTTTGTTTTGACACTAATTTTGTATCGGGAAAGGAGGAATAATGCGTGGGTTTCATTGAAATAAAGCTTGTGGCGGCATCTACACCGCCACAGTCGAACAACGCATCACACTGACGTCACACAAATCCTGCATCGCGCAATCAGAGTTTACCACGCAGCTTGCATATATATAACTTCCCGACAACAATCAAAGGGCAGTTGCCCACCAGATACGACATCCATCTAGTCGGAGGATCCTCCCTTTTCCAAGAGTATGAAGAGAAATGAGGAACAGGGTGTAAAATTCAGTCATACTGTGTTTGTTGTTGTCGGGAAGTTGTATATATGCTAGCTGCGCGGTAAACTCTGATTGCGCGATGCAGGATTTGTGTGACGTCAGTGTGATGCGTTGTTCGCATGTGGCGGTGTAGATGCCGCCACAAGCTAATAGAATTTTAAAGAAAAGGGTTTGATAATTGAATAAAGCTCTACTCATCCTTCTTAATTTATGTTGCTTCTAGATATTCGTTAACTAATATTCTAACTTAATTAAATCACGACAAAATGAAAAGCCGCTTTTAATTTCCAAGTATTTTAATGGGGTATCCATTTAATTTGATTGAATTCCCAGCTCGCCCATAACAGCACAGGTGGGTTGCAATGAGAGGGTGGCACTTTTCACATCCCACGCATACACACTGATAAATACACGTGCATACTAGGGATGCTTGGGCGTGTGTTTCGGCACGTGTAAGTCCTACGGATTTAATTGTTGCCTGTGGAAATCCGATGATGTTATTAAGGGAAAATGCGATTATTTGCGACAACGGGTGTTTTCCGCTGCTAGGGAGAATGTGTTTTTGTTTTTAAACTGCTATTTTTTTATTGAAACTGGTATGCAGTATTGGAAAAAGATGTGATAATAGTGTATAGGGATTGTAGCATGTGGAGTTATTTAGTTACCTTTTGCCCTCATGTGTAAAAGATGATAGTTGAACGTGTGCTGAGAGATGGACCTAAGTAAGTACGTAAGTACCTGAATTTTGGGATCATAGCAAACAATATGTTCGATAATAAGTCAAATTCCGGAAAAAAGGGAGGCCCACTGATGAACTCCACTTTTGAGGGACGCATTTATTTTCCAGAAATGTTTCGCAAAGTAATCCAATGTAGCAAAGCCGAACACAAGACGAGACCGGAAAATTGTATGTATATTTATCTATAGCATCAAGTGTCTTTTGGCTACTTTGTGTATGTGTATTTCATGTTATTTCATTTGTTGTAATGTGCGTTTTGTTTGTGCGGAATTAACACTTTTTCTTTCTTTTACCACGGAAATGTGTGACAAAATACAAAAGTGAATATCGAAATGTAAAAAATGAACAAATAATTAGCCATATGGCCAGTGTTAGGGGGTTATTTGCAAGTGTGACTTATATTAATCGCCACACAGTGGCGGTTAAAAATGTAATGTTTTATTTGATGAATGTGAGGCAACTGTAAGGTAGGAATAATTTATTATTTGCAGTCCTGTAGCACAGAGTAAAGAAACGGAACAGAGATACAACTTCTAAGGAACGGAATCGGATTTTTTAAACCTATTTTCGTAGGGTTGGTACAGAAGGATAAAATTTAATGAGCGCAACGTATAAATCAGCTTTTTAATAACTATAATAGTTTGTATTTAAATTTAGTACTGTTTTTTTTTATTTGTTTAAAAAAAAATGTTGTGCCTTTTAGTTGAATGGTAAATTCTAAATCTAACATAAGCACTGGCATGGCATGTCAAACTTAAAATCTTGCACACGTTTTAGATGGGGAGCCTGTATACACCGGTTTTTCTCCTTCAAGCTTGTAGTAGCGGTTGTATGAAGCTTTGCCTCTGTTCCGTTTCTTTACTCATGTGCCTGTAGCTAACATTGGTGGAGTGTCGTAAAACTTTGTGTAAGTATAGGCAAACGCAATTTTTATTTGATATTAAGATGTGGAGTTCCCTATTAAGTAAAGCATGTAGTGTGGTATCTTTTTAGTTATTGTTTGGTAGGCATTACTAGTCATGCATTGTTTTGTGCATGCATCGGCAATGTCTGGCGCATAGTAATAAAATGAATAAATTATATGCTAATATTTTTATCATATAAAATCTGCAGAAGCCAACACTTTATAGTTCCAGAAAGCTGAGCCTTTAAAACCTTCAAATTAATTGTAATTGGAAATAAACATTACCTTAATCTGTTGACACCTCGAATAGTTCGCGAAACATATAAACTACAACATAATTCCGAGTTAATAAGGAAAACGATGACATTAATGTATACAACGGGGTCTATCCATGAGTACGGTGACGTTTCACAAGATGTCATGTGGTCAATGGTCGATCAGAACGTTGGAAGACAATTTAAACAATAAACGTTGCGAATTGTGCTCCACATTAAATTTCAAAGTACTGACGCTCGCTTAGAATCCCCACTTAAATGGCTTAGGGCAATTTCACCAATGAGACTGAACGCGAGCAAGCACATTTAAACCACGTTTAAGACCTGTCAGTGTTTTCATTGTTGTGGAATATCGACACTAACAGTTCTTGAACGCGGTTTTGATGTGCTGATCGCGTTCAGTTTCATTAGTGAAATTCGTCCATACTTGACTAACATTCGTGTCGTGTCAGGTTGATTACCTAGGATTACTGTAGGTTTTGTTTTTCCTACTCTAGGTAAGTTATTTCTTTGTTCTACTCACTCTGTAAAACAATAAAATTTGAATCGAATTATGAGGACTAAGCCACAATATGCGCTTTTAGTTGTATAAATCTAAGCAGAAACATGTTTTGAAGTACAATATATTAAGTTAATTTTCAAACGGTCTAGTTTATTGATGCTTTCTATTTCGTTTCTAGGACTACAATCAATCGACTGTTAATTTTATGAAATTATGATTCCAATTTTTCGTTACCAATTGTGTGTGATTATTCTCAGGGCCAACATTGGCTAGTTTATATGAGAACAGTATTGGTCCAACCTTGGCGTAAATATTTGAGAAGACTTAGTTAGGTTATTGACGCACCTTTTACTTATCGAAACTAATAATTAGTCCAATGTAAGTATTGTACCTATACAAGATGACGCATTAGGGAATTTCTAGGATTATTTATGCATTTTATCCTACGTCTATACAGGATAAATATACAATTTATATATGGGATTTGAAATAAATAAAGTGTAGGGAGTTGTATTTATTTTTGTATTGATGTAGCAATTTAGGTATTTTTTATTTATAATAGTTCATATCAAAAGTGTTCAATTGTTTAGTTAAAAATGTGTGGATACAATGAAAGGGAAAGGTAAAATCTATATGTGTTAGTAAATGGTTTTGTTTTATGACGACAATTACGCACTGAAATTGATTGAAAATCACAACTAATCCATTTCACAGAGTAACTATTTCAACCGAGTTGTTATTGACCTACTCGTACATATTTTTATTATTTCAACCAATTGTAAAGTCCTAAATGCTTGTCATGAAACGGAAAAATTATAACATTATTGACATATTGTAAACAGTTTTGTTTACTAATCATATTTGGCTAACGTTATCAAGCGACGTGCCAGCTCTAGTGGTACCGGTGCCAAATTTTGGACATCCTCAGACTGAGATTGTTGACTCGTATGAACGACCTTCACAGTTGGAATAGATGGATAAAAACGAGAACAACATCCAACTACGACCATACTAGACACTACGTTTATAATTTATATAATCAAATGGATACACGATCTCTGGTCATTATCGAAACTAAACTAAATAAGTTTAATTATAGGTAAGGAAGAACTGAAGAAATTTATTAAGATATTTATTATTTTAATATCACCAATGAATCTGCCGATTATGCCTATGCAATATCAGCCTTTTTTATTAAATGTCTACGCTTGCAAAACTTTGTTAGAACATTTTGCACTTAATGTTATTTAGTTTGAAGACGTTATTCATTTCTACGGGTGATATTAATTGTAATTGTCGCAAAAAAAAAAAAAACAGGATAGTTGTACGCTAAGGATACGATAACTGCTAGGGCGTCCCCCTTAAGCGACGGCGTTAAGGCTCCCCAGACAGGTGCGACGCGACTCTTGTGTAACAACTTCCATTAAGTTTCCATGAGAAAAAAACTTGTTCTCAGTTTGCAGGAGTCTTTGATCGGAATATGTCGTGAAGGTCCTTAAAACTAAAAACTTATCACCTGATGCAACCCGCGACCGACTTTCCTGGTGCAAATGAAGAAAGAGGTCCGACCCCAGTTAAACAGGGCAAACGGCTGGAGGAGGAGGAAGAAAAAGAAGAGGAGAAGCTGCAGGATAGTTGTATTATTTACTCAAAAGTCGTTTAAATTTACGTTACGGGTACGTCGCACGTTCGTGCAGGGGCTTTTGGATGACAATGGGGTCGCATATTTTTCTACATAGTCACAAACAAGTAAAGAACACAAAACTAAACACTGTGTTCTAGAAAATTATTGTTTGATCTTTGGCTGTGTCAAGATAATTACCATTAACTTCGTTACCTACATTCAAAACAACTACATAGATCTTACTTACAAAAGACTCTATTTACGTTTCAGTACAATGTTTTAATTTATAATTTTATGCTGGTACACTAATTACATCATGTGTTGACCCATCTTATTATTCAACAATTAAGCTTTGTTCTTCCACATTATTGCTTTGTGTACCGTTATTATTATTGCCAGAAACGATCATGTCTGTATTTCACGACTGGGTAAGCAGAGTACCTAAAGTAGGTGTACATACTCATTTCTCCAGTTACGTATTTTCGTGTAAACAGGGAGGCAAGACACCGGGTCGAAACCTGAACTCTGAGAAAGCCTGCTACTGAGAAATTCCTGGCAATAAAACCCAATGATACTTGCCGACCTGAAAACCGCAACCCACCCACCGCGGAAGCCACGGTGGAGCATACTGTGGAGGTCTGTCCAGCTTGGGCGGAGCACCGCTGTGTCCTCGCGGAGGCGATCGGCGGCGGCGATCTCTCGCGTCCGGCCCTGATCCAGGCCTTAGTACGGAGCGAGAGAGAATGGATATCGGTCACCTCCTTCTGCGAAGCAGTAATGCTCGCGAAGGAGGAGGTGGAGCGCGTGAGGGAGAGAGACTTGCGCCCTCACACCACCACTAGTCGCAGTAGACGCCCTGGGCGTCGGGAGTCCCATATTTCCGGCCACCGTAGGCGCAGGCTTGCGGACGGTGAGCAATGGGTAACAGTTGAACTCACGCATCGGCTTGACTGTTGAAGTTGTAAATGGACAAAATGTGTTCTTTAGGGGATTTCAGGACCGCAAGTTTTATGATGCCTAAAAGTATATGATCCACTAGAGTAAACAAAATCAGAAATATATATTATATTCTTCAGGATAAATGCTTGTTAGATAGTGTGGTGAAAACCTAATACAACTAATATGATTTGATATTTTTCTATCACGATATACTTTAAAAAAATCTTTTAAATGATTAAAAACCATACTAATATACGTGCAATCATTCAGATTTTTTGTCATATTATTCTACAAGCAACATAATAACGTTAAAGGTCTTTTTTAATTTTTTTGTCCAATCAAGAGATTTTTTGTAAATAATAATTGCTTCATTTTTTGCAATAAATTACCAGCGTTGTGTCATCGCGCTTCTCTTTCTTTTTTATGCAGCCTGACAGTGACCGCGCTTTAGCTCTTGTCAGCCTCTTAAGTGGGAATTTAAATTAAGTATACAGGGCTACAGGTTAAGTCGACCTATATTCTTAGAGAGGTTGTAGTTTCCACCATTCCTGACTGATTTGACAATTCTTAACCGTTTTCAAGATATTGGACTTTGAAGTTTTTGAAAAAAAAAGCCGATTTTTGTCTATTGGGCAACTTTTTTTTGGTGTGTTCCTTCTTATTCATTTATGTTTGCGATTTTTTTTGTAGTCAATAAGCTGCTTTATTATTCTCAACACTAAAATTGCAGTTAACTGAACCAACTGGGTCGTAGTAGACGATTGATAGTTACACAATGAAATAAATTTGTCGAGCCTTAAATTTGCCCAGGTAGAAACATCCAAGCACTAAATTAATCTGCACGGTACTTTTTTTTAGTTTCTACTGTGCGATCGTCTGTTACTGTATCCCATAATTATCTTTTGTTATTCAGCAACTTGTCAAATCAATCGGCCTAAGGTTTTTCTAACGAAGTTGGGGCCGGCTTCCAAAGTTGAAGCAGCTGAATATCATCACCAGTGTTTACATGGAGCCAACCTAGTTTCCGGGTAAAACAATGCCCCTTGGCAAGACTGGTTGTCAGTGTGCAACGACTGTCAAAGATCTGTGAATGATAGCCGGCGTCAAGGGCTTAACGTGCCTCACGAGGCACGGAGGGGTCTCGATATGCACTGGATGGTCACCCATACTCGAATTGAGCGCAGCAACCGTAGCTCAACCTTTCACGACAAGTTGTATTGCATTAAATAGATTTCAGATTATTTAATCAACTCCTAGAATTGATTCACAACGAGTTTTATAACGTTTCAGGGAATTTCAGGTGTTAAGTGTATGAAAGTTGTCTGAAAATAGGATTTCATTGTTTCAGAATAACTGCAATATGTTATTTATAATGCACATAAAAACTATGCTGTTTTTAGTTTTTACTTGAAAAAATACTATTGGATGACGGATTGCGTAATTTTTTTCCTACAACCTTTCCTAAACTGTGGCACGTTGTACATAAATGTGCAATATGTATCGTATTGTAGGTGCATTTTTAGCAAGTTTTGAATAAAAGCTCATACTTCCCCAAAAATGTTCGACCCCTCCCGACCCTTGCTCCCCTCCCGACCCTTGCTCGAGCTAGCCCGCGCCGCTGAGCCTGTTGCTTTAAATTCGTCCCAAAATAATACCAATCCTGATCCAGCTAATCATTTGCTGCCCTCTTCCAGCGACGCCCTAAGCCGAGGTTCGTACCCCACAGGGGGTGCCCTTAGCGTTGTCGCTTAGTTTTAGTTAGTATTTAAGTTTAAGTCCTGGCTGGAGGCCTTAATTTATTAGGGGAACCACAGGCAAGTCCGCTTAAGCAGACGACAACCGCATAGGTTGACCTGCGAGATGCCAAACATACAAACAAAAAAAAAATGTTCGAACTATGCCAAAATAATTGACGTAGCTATTTGATTGATAATATTTGATTCTACGGGTTTTTTTTTCAGTATCATGTTTCATAGAATTTCTGTTTTAGGATATAAGTTAAAATAAATACGCATCGCCATTTCATTACTGCAGAGGAAGTACATTTTCTCTTAAAATTGTTTCCAAGAAAACTAGGAAAACTCTCTCAGATGTTAGATTTCAAACGTCTTATTAAGATTCTACAAAACAAGGCTACCTACCACATAGTTACACAGAAACGCACATTCCATTCATATTAGAAAGATATTTGGATGACTACATAGTTTGAGATTTAAACTGCGTATTAAAACAACAATAAGTATGTAGGTAAGTACTACATATTTCCCAGATCGAGCACAAATATTTGTTGCAAGTAAACAAGTACTTACAGCAATACACATAAACTTGACTTCGTAGTATTTACATTTTTGATAATGTTGTAGGTAACCGTCACGAATAATATAATCTTTCTGTGGAAATCTCGGAAAAGCGATTTTCTTTCTTAGAATCGATCTACGACTTGATTCGTATTTAATACGAAAATCGGAACTATGATTGTTATTTGCACATCGATAGTCGTAAGGAATTGTTTAAAAACATATGAGTACAAGATGTGTTTTTATAAAAATGTAAAAACAGCTTGTATGTTATGTAACAAAATCTGATCCAGCCTGTCCCATCTTGCTGTCCTCCCGTCAGCGACGCCCTAAGCCGAGGTCCGTACCCCACAGGGGGTGCCCTTAGCGAGCGTTCGCTTAGTAATGTAAGTAGTTTTACGCCCCTGGCTGGAGGCTTTGAGTCCGCTTAAGGCAGCCACAGGATAGTCCGGTTAAGTAGTCACGACCTCTCAAGGTCAACTACGAGATATCATTAAAAAAAAAAAAAAAAATGTATGTTACAACAGTTGCAACAATGACCTAATTGTTGCAACTAAGATGATCGTCCTTTAATTTGATTCAAAATTATATACCTCTGTATAGGAGATTATCCTAAAATTGTAAGCGTTACAAAAAAGGTTGCCCGTGTTATGCGTTTCCAGCAGAAGATTAGATTGCAATTAACAAAGGTCCTAATTAAGCCATTAAGAAGGTGTTTTGTATCAATTTCGTTTGACAGCTGAAAGCGATTAAGGCATCCTATGTGGGTCTGCAAATTCGTTAAAGTGTTAATGCAATTTTCAAGTCAAAGACATGTAAATTTATTGTTTGTCAAAAGTGTAATAGATCTGCACGGGATGTAATAGATCCTGAATGATTACGTCAGAAGAGGACGGTCATTTCATAATTAAAATGTAAACCTTAACGAAAACCACAGAAACTAAATGAATAATAGGCGTCCATTAAATGATTAAATATAATATAATATGAAATTTCGTAGGCACGGAAAATGCTAACGAATCTTTGGACGAACTGTAATAAATCAATTTGTATGATAAAATCGCGATACAACCTATCGAAGTGCGTCGCGTGTGTTCGGTTGCCAAGCAACGCGTCACTGTCGCAAGATGGCGCGGATGACGTCAGCGGACGGCGGTGGCATGTAGCGGGTGAGGGAGGGGGAGGGGGGGGCAAGGTCTCACTGTCGACCGACGACCGTGTCACTTCCCAGTGAAAAAGAGACTCGAGAGAATCCGAACCAAGGGTTGTCCTTGAATTTGGCGGAAGGCAAAAGTATGAGATCAAGTTTAGAGCAATGAGGATCCTGGGACGGAAAATTGTGTTAACTTACATCGGAAAACTTCAGGATTAAGCTTTCGGTATATTTAAATTAACATTAACAACAATTAACAGTGTTATTTTTCAGTATGTCAGGGTTAAAACACAATACGATTAAAACATTAACATTCAAAGACTCAACAATAGTCCTAACAGTGTTCAATACAGTTCATTAACTACGTAGGTATGTTTACGAGTAACAAAGTCGCGTGGCTATGACATCAGCTAAACGCTTTGTTTAGCTGTGTCACCTAACTGTTCGACCCGTGTCAAGTTCAGTGAAAAGGAAAGTGATTGGTTCTTTTTTCAAAAGTCCAATCGTCCAACCACGTGTGTGCTCACGAGAAACCGTTAAGCACCTGTCAAAACGGCAATTGTAGGTATCAATAATCTCAATGTCAGCTGAAAATTTGCCATTTCTTCTCACCTTCTTTCAGGAGATATTTTGCAAAAAGATATCCGTACTAATATTATAAATGCGAAAGTAAGTTTGTTTGTTTATTGGTAACGCTTTCACGCCAAAACGGCTGAACGGATTTTAATGAAATTTGGCTCAGAGATAGACCATGGCCTGGGAAACGACATAGGCTTCTTTTCATACTGTACAGGGCAACTGGCAACAGCTAGTTTTAATATAAATTAAGATAAGTATTTTAATTGTATTTGCAGATTCACAAACATTAACTATCGTATTATTATCCTACAGTACAGAACAAGTATAACAGTTGATCCATTTAAATGAAACAAACACAATGATTCATATTACTAAGGACTGCTTGCAAATGAAACGGTTAGGAATATTAACTTTTGACTAACGACCCCAATGAAAAATGCCTGTGTTAATAAGCGAAGAATACATTGTGAGTTTACAAAAAAAGGTCCAATCAAAGACTCGTGTCGGTCGCGCGATGGTAACGCAAATGATGCTCCTCGCTCAGGACACAATGTGACATCAGAGTAACATGGTACCTACGACCAAAACAAGCCGGAATTTGAGTTGTATCCGTAATATAATAAATTATTGTCCTCGTTTGTCAGTGAAGCTAAATGTGGCTTAAACCTTTTCAAACTAAGTAGACTGAGTTCATTCCAAATTCTTACGATATTGACAGAAAAACTGTATTTTGAAAACGAAAATGTAGAGCCAGTTATATTGATGAACAAAACAACTTTCTTGTAACCTTTACAGATTGTAACAGAACAATGAAAGAATCCAGCAATAACATACCATATCCATTTATCACAAACATTTGTTACAATAAACAAATAAAAAAATACACGCAGAACAGAACCAAGAACAGTGACCAAGTGCCGCTTGTTAGCCGTGACAGCGATGACAATTGCATGACGTCACCCCACTAACACAACTACAAAAATCCGTACGTAGTGATAAAGAAAACCACAAATGTTTGCCAGTGGTTGTATGTGTACAAACATGTGTGGGTGTTGGAGATTACATTCAGTCGCGTTTACCGTCGTGATGGTACGATTGTAATTACTATAGGTTCATAGTGATATGTCAAACGTTTATCACAAAATCACATTGTTGGTACTGACTGACAAGGTCGGTTTCAACAATCTGTGAATTGGTTAATGTATTCTGAATTGAAGCAACTTGTAAACAGTGCTTAGTAATTAATAATGACGGATTCCGCTGAAATTTCATTTCATTGGAAAACCAGATCATGCTAGCCCATTAGTTTGAAATTCGTAATTTGACAATGGTAAAACCTCTTAATTGGTAGAATATGAAAGTCAAGGATAAATCTATTATGCACACCTATAGTTATTTATTCGTAAGTATAGTCCTTTGCATAGAACGTAAAAACCTTCAGGTGGGGGCTCTCTGATTCTCACAGTTCCCCCCGGACCACTGTGTTTCTCATTGCTTTCATTGCCCATTATCGCAGTCTGACGCATGCATGCATAACTTGAAAAATTTACCTAGAAAGTCCATCGATCAAACGCCATGAAACGATCAGCTATCGTGAGTTAGGCTTACTATTCAAACACTATCGATTCGAAACTCACGCATTTATTTGAGCAGACGACAATAGGCCTAAATATTTGAAAGGTGAAAAGTCAGAATTCGTTACATTACTCTAAAGATGTTGTATTAACTTTATGAACTGCCCTTTGTAATAGAGGATATCGGAAAAGTGACATTAATCTTTATTGGATTATCAGATATCTAAGAGGAGTAAGAGGAAAATTTTCCTGAACAAGCGGAACTTGGAATTAAATCCGAGCAGACTGATGCCATTATTTTGACTTGCGAAAACTGGCAAAATGTGATTCTATCCGGTGACTGATAAATTGTTAAGGAAGGGTCTAAGATACGTCGAGATCTATCTAAAGTAGATTTTGTAAAATTATACTCTCCGCAACTGGACTGAAATAAAATTTCTTTGAATTTTGTCGTCGGTATGGGTTGCAGTTCTATTTTAACTGAAGAGGTCAAAGTGTCCTTCTGGATGCAAATTCTTAGACCCAAAAGTGTACTTACTGTGAAGACCATGAGCTGTACGCTAAATAGCTAACACTTCCAGTGATATGAAACACATATACCTACAATCTCTAGTGGTGTGATCCTCTCTATTAACGAATTTAACATTAAGGAAAGTCCAACATCATGCAAAATGGAAGATCCTGATGATCGAAAAGAAAAAAATGCTTAGCAAAACAAACCAAAACCTAACCTATTTTTTAGGTGAGCATAATTATATTCTTTTGTTTGATATCTTCTGGTAATAATTTTGATTGTGTCCTAAACGAAATTCTTAACTTGGGAATCAAAGACGAATGCTATCCACATTCAATTTGAACTAAACGTGAAGGTGACATCGATAATGCACTTAATCTTATGCCAGTAGTAAGCCATTGTACGGAAGACGTGTGACAACACATGAAATATGCAACTGCTTAGCGCGACACAGTGTGAATGATGCATACTACAAATGCTGCGCTTGATCGTGCCTTTCCAACTATGAGGACATTAGTACCTATTAGAAGTGTAATAAACCACGGAACTGAGAACTGTGTCGTTTTATATGCACGTATAAATACTTTGCGTACTATAAATATTGATTTAATTTTGCCTCTTCATCGCCCGATCACTATGTACGGTAAGCCGATCCCCTGGGAGAAGCAAGCCAAATACCTAGGCGTGATCCTCGATGAAAACCTTACCTTTAAGGCTCATATTAAGGCGGTTCGCGCGCGCGCCTCCTTCGCTCTTAGCAGGCTCCACTTTGTACTGACAGCCCGTGGTAAACTGTCACTTAAATGCAAGCTGCGCATCTACACCGCAGTCATCCGTCCCATCATGACCTATGCCTGCGTTGTATTTGCGCACGCTCACCCACGTCATCTCCATAACATGCAGACCCTCCAGAACCGTTTCCTCAGAAAGGTCACGGGTGCCCCCTTCTAATATAAATCCGTCCGTAATATAAATCTCCACATCGACCTTAAAATGCCTACCATAAACCAGTTCATGAAACGCTTATCGAAGCGTTTCTTTGACTGTGGCATCAAACACTCCAACCCCCTGATCTCAGCGGCCGCCCGCTACACTCCCTTCCGCATTAGCAGTATTCGCCGACCAAGGCATACTTTAATCGCCCCCGACGACGCCACTACCCTCCTCCAGGAGAGTAGTAAGGCCACCAGCACACTACAAAAGCCCAAAACCCGATCGCCGTCCTATCGTCCTCGCCGCCGAGGACCGCCGCGACGCCCAAATACACGCCCCTCCCGACCCTTGCTCGAGCCAGCCCGCGCCGCTGAGCCTGTAGCTTTAAATTCGTCCCTAAATCAAAGAAATCCTGATCCAGCTAGTCCCTTGCTGCCCTCTTCCAGCGACGCCCTAAGCCGAGGTCCGTACCCCACAGGGGGTGCCCTTAGCGTTGTCGCTTAGTTTTAGTTAGTATTTAAGTTTAAGTCCTGGCTGGAGGCCTTAATTTATTAGGGCAACCACAGGCAAGTCCGTTTAAGCAGACGACAACCTCATAGGTTGACCTGCGAGAGGCCATACACAAAAAAAAGCCTCTTCATCGTTTCAAGTCTCGATTTACATTGTTTCCAGAAAAAAAATTCATTGGATTAATTTTTCTATCCCAAATACTTCAATGTAATTGACGTTTGATGTTATTTCATTAAGATTTCATAAATCAATTAATAAAGTTCAAGATTATTTTCATACTCGAGTTTGCTTTACTAGACAGAAATACCATTAAAAAATCTACCTATAATTGAATACTAAAAGCATTAACAGTTGCTTAGCCAACTGTATGTCTCTTTTATCTTTTTATTTGCATTCATGTTTGGTCTGGATTCTTTCTTTTCATTCTACGGTAACTTGCTAATAATAAAATTCTAATACGATTTTTGCTTCTTAATAGCGATATAGACATTGCTATGAAAAACTATAGACCAATCTATTGGATGGCAATGAAACTCGAATCAAAATGCACATAATAGATGTTTTGTACCTACTCGTGAATCCGATCAACCTGTTGCTGACGATTTGGGAATTCTCGGCAACAGAGAACTAAATGAAGCTGTGGAGTTCGATTCACTCGGATTGTTTACATATTTGTGATCTTCTCCGTTGTCAGATCAGCGACTAAATTGTATATTAACATCCTAAGGAAGTTACTGCACTCAAAGATATCATTTCGGTCCTTCCTTTTGAAAAGATGTAGCCTGATACTCATTACAAAATTATATTTTCAGTTGGATATGTAATTTCTCTAGCAAAGTATAAAGAGTTCGTTGTTGTCGAGGTGGATATGATAAAATGGTTGAGCAAGTTACTGATAAGGCGATGTCAGGTCATTCCTTTGTTGTTGGAGATTACAATGTCAAACTGTATTAAGTGGTGTTCTCTTCAGATGCTAATGTGTGGGGAAAATGGCACCAGTAGCGATGGTATCACCACTGACACTGGATATGACGATAGCGTGACTAACTAGGTAGGTATACAGGGTAGCAAAGACATCGAAACGCAACCTGTCACCATGCATTCAGTACATGAAAGAAAAAAATAAATACAAATTGAGACACGCACAGAAAATACAAACAGTAAAAAAGAAGCATGTATAACTTAAAAAAAAAATTACATTAAAAACAACCCAAAAATAAAACATCCATGATTCATGCCTGATACATGATTCTCTTACGTCATTATTATATTATCAAAAAAAGTCTGCCGCTACACACAAAAGTGCAATGCAAATCTTCATGTGTGGGGTATGAATAGGTATGAAAAATACGGTTAATTGTAGCTTTCACTGAACTGCTAACTTCTCAAAACACATTGCTAAATAATCTACAACATTACTTAACAGGTGATTATTTGAGCTTTGCTTTTATTTTCAAGCATTGTTTTAGTATCGAAGTTTAGCACAATTCGTTCTTAATAAGCCGAAGTATTCGAATATGTTATATACCTTTAGAATATCAGATTTGTGTACTCAGAAATCACGACGTGTATCGTTAGATAGTCTGCAAACAGTTCTCTGTTTAGATCAAAAGTTGTTACTAGTAAAACCAACTATCTATCGTTATCGTTTGCATCAGTTTTACCAAATTCTTTCTTCTCAATTGTTAGATGTCGTAACGGGCATAGCATTTTGTTTACAGCACTCTCGCACCCGTCTGACCCAAAACGCGAATCTGTGTCAAGCAGTTTATTCAATCTGCGGGCCGAGAGTCTTATGAAACTTTTCAAGCAAAACTAGCATTTATTTACTTTGTTGGTAGAGTTGAAAATTGTTGTGTCATGCATCATGGGGAACTTGACTACGCCCTTGTAGGTGTGTATCGTCGCTGTCCTTGAATATGGTGCTAACGACGACGTGTGGAAGAAAGTGGAAAGATTGGCACGAGTGCCACTTCCAACTATTTTGTGCATTACGTTAGCGATTTTTGTATTTCGGATTCTTCGGTCATCAGCCTAGTTACTTTTGGTATACGATTCTTGAGATTCATGTTATGTAACGTAACTTTTAGAACCAGATTGGCGTTTCGCTTTAGAAGATCATCTATGTGTAAAAAGAAATCCGGTGCTTATGGATTGGGTGACATCATTATTAATGTAGACAATTTTCAGCTGACTGAGGACTCTTGAATAATCCAACCGATTTTATTAAGACTTTTTACTTATGGTAGTAGGTAGGTAGGGCTTGTTTCCGTGCAAATACTATAACAACCTAATAACCTGATTCCTCCTAATAACTTCTGCTTTCTCACAAACCTAGCCTAAATTCTCTAACAGTCACAACATCTCCAGGTAAAGTAAACATCTTAGCCCAAAGTAAACCCAAGTTTCTAATAAACTAACATTTCCGTTAGATTAATATTAACGCCCGATTAGCAAAATTCGTCGGCAAATCCGGCAAACGTGCTACCTCCTCTAGAAAGCGGATTACAGAGCTCTGTCAGGCGTAATAGATAACAACATCACATGCTCCTTGCCAAACGCTTATCGCAATCGATATTTATTTACTTCCACGTTATTTGCCAAATAACATGATAAGATTATTGCAGTGTCAACATAATTAAGTTTATCTGACAATGATAGGGACACAGGTAATACAGAGGTCATAATTTGCAGGATCATCTAAATGATGGTTACTCGGTTTCCAGAAAAGCAAAAGACTTTTTCTGAGGTGTACGTATTTTTCTCTTTGTATGAAATAAAAATAGGTAATTTGTCGATGCTTTAAACGTCTAAATATAGAAAACAGATGAATCACTTATACTAGTTTTGTATGAATATAAACAAATAAAAGTAACGGTCAAGTTAAAAATAGTACTATGTGACGTGCATAAGAGTCATGATGAACTAACCTCTAACGGTTTTATAAAAAATGACCAATTAAAGGTTACTAGAGCAACCAAAGTAAAGATGATTTGTTTAAAATATTCTATAGTGCTACGTCAAAATCATAAAACAATCTCACAGTATGTGTTGAATGATGTATTATGAAAAGTTGATAAATAACATTATCTAGAGTAATTCTTGTATAAAACGCTTATCGTTTACTTGTGAGCGAAGAAAGATTACATTTGAAAGCAATGTTACATATTTAAGCCTGTACGTAATTATGTTTTTAAATTTTAAAAAAGTATTATATAATTAAAGAAATTAACGCTATTAATTACTGTAATACCTAGCCTAAACAAAAAGAAGTTGCCTAACGAGTTTCCTTTCAAGAAAAATAAAAATGAAATAGCGAACGCACCGCGGGGCGTCGGGTTGGCAACATTGAGCGCGCGAAAAAAAGTAATGGCCGCCGTCAAGGTCACAGAAGCTGTCCTAGTCACGGAGGGCATTTACATTTTTTTATACTGGGCCTGCAACCTCCGTGCTGGAACGTTGCATTTAATAATAATTATGATATTTTTCACAAAGATTAAAATGTATTCTTTTTAAATTTTATCTCAGCGTCGATTGCATTTATTTAATACAAATATTGATTTAAGTATACGTCGAAAAACATAAAAAGTATTTTCTCGTATGCATTTTATGGCGCCAAAGACATAAGACCGGTAATGCAGGTTGTAATGTGGTCTTCCACAGCGAATTAAGCTCAGATGATGCAAAATTACAACTTACAAGCAGAAGCGTAATATAATAAAAAGTCATATTGATAAATAGAACATTATTTGCAGTTGAATAGTTGAATAACCAAAACCTGAATTAATTGTTCTGTAAAAGATATCAGTTGATTTTTATGTTGACGATTAGTATAGGTACTTTGGTATATTTTTTTTGTAGGAAAACAATTTTGTGATAAAATATTAAAACGATTTTATGACGTTGTAAAGAACATTTTCGATCTATTTGTGAATGTCGAGAGTAAGAATTTTCATCTGTTGGTGAAGTACCCAACTGAATATGAATATAAATCTTTAGCTCTAATTTTTAGCTCTAACCAAATAGTTACGTATAGCATTGCAAACCATCTTGAATTCTAGACATTTGGTTAAGTACTTACATAATGTTGCCCACCTTTAAAAATAATCCATAAAAGTACTTATACAACATGCTATCGGTACAAAATTAGGTGTAGTTTATTTAAAACAAAACCGAAATACCTATCCAGTCGATAATATCGAGTATCGACATTGCAAGTTGCCTTGCAAAACCAGAATCTTCTCATTGTAGACCCGTTTCAGATAAGAAAAAAAAAGTTCTGTTAGTGAAGATCGCATGGGAACGTCGTAAGCGCATCGGCTCTACATTTTTTTTTATTAAATCTTGCTGGACTTTATGGCAACGCAATAAGGCATATTTTATAAATTTTCTGTATGTCGCTGAAAAAAGTGGGATGGCCCGTAAATGGCGTTGCACCTGTCAATAGGCTCCTAGCACTAGACAGGTTGTAGGAATTAGGTTTTAAATCACAATGACTAAAAAGTTAACCTACAAACAAAAAGAAGGTATGACATTTTGGATTGTAGGGAAAAAAAATGTCTAGATTAAAATTCTAAATGTTTCACGTCCACCATTGATGTACCTTTGCGACAGTAAAAAAAAAAACGTCATAGGTGCTACAGAAGAATTGTCGCTGTAGCATGATCTTTTTAATACCTAAAGATTTCGTATGAATTGATTATAATGATTCATTACCGCTGCGTTTATTAACTTATTAGGTAAGCGTCAGCACGATCAGTTGTTTTTTATCTCTTGAAACGTTCACATAAAGTGTTTTTTCAAAATTAATATAAAGATGTTATCAAATTACTAAAACCCTAATCAATTTCGAATTTGTTGAAAGAAAAAACATTAATTGGTTTGTTTACTGGGTAACTGATGACCTTCGTGAAATGAAACGATATATTTTGTACCTACTTATTATTCAGCTTACATTTGACAGAGCTATAATTTTTCTGAAAAGAATCGAAAGACCTATGTTATATCATGTTTGTAAACATTTATTGTGATTTGATTGCAACAATAATAATTGCAAAGTGAGTTATCAATTTAATTCCTAGAATTTCTTCAACTCTGACGTTCGGCAATTAGTTTTATGAAGTCTTATTAAGTCCGCTTGATTAATATTTTAAATGGATGGTGAATTTAATTCAACACGGGTTAATGCTCAGAAAATTTTCTGAAACTACTGCCAATTTTTATTTATTTATTATTAATTAAATTGGAATTCTTTCAGCCCAATCTCCGACCGAAGACCAAAAAAATAAAACTGTTATTTATGTTCGCTGATAACTAATACCCTTTTAACGACGCAATATAAAACGAGTGCGTTATAAGTTATTATTTTTAATACTTTTACTGTGTCACTTAATTGCTAGACGACCGGTTGAGGCTAGCTCGGTAGCAAGTAGCAACGACACTAAATTACTATCTGCGAAGCGATGCGTCCGCGCAGTTCACGCTCGCAGTGGCGCTCCTGATTGGTGCCCTAGTCTGCTGCGGTCTAGGGTTGGCACTGGTGCATGAAAAAAAAAGAACTTCAGAAGTTATTCCCTGTAATTTGCAGGTGTCCATTTTGTTTAAATAAAAAAGTAAATCGTTTAAAAATACCATTTCGTGGTCACCGCTTCGTTATATTTAGTGGAATGTTAGATGCTGATATTGACGAAACGTCGCTATTATATTTTAATTTAAGCCCGTAATTTTAATAACACTGGCAAGTTTAATTACGAAAATATAGGTTCTAGAATATAATGAATTTAAAGGAACTTCAGCTTTTCACTCTTTTTGTACTTCATAAAAGAGATTATAAAAAACATGTTTTAGTGTGGTTTCAATTCTTTACAATTGTGGTGTTCTCAAACAAGGAAAATGTTTTTGTCTGGCTGATAACGAGATTGGCGAAGCAGCACTCTTGGGGTTCAAAAATTAGTTTTCGTCAACTAGTGAACACTAACTTTCAAAAGGTCGAACCAATGATTAATTCAGTTATATGGTAGGTATATGTTTTTAGATAACTTTTCAGTGAGTTCAGTTTTAGTTTTATCGACTTAAATCTAGGGTCTCAGTGGAAACCCTAGTAATACAGGTGTCTACAGAAAAATCCGGCCGTTCCACTAAGATACCCGTCCTGTACTGACCGGCTGAAGCTGCTTTATCTACATTAGATTTAATAATCTACGTAGGGTAGTTAGAAAATTAAAGCCCATAAGGTATGAATAGTTAATAAAAGCATGGGGTCTCAACTAGAACATTTTATAATTAGTCTTCAAAAATAATCATAGATGGCAGCATAGGTAACCATTATGAAATTAACAATCATTAGAAAGCTATAAACGGCAGAATTTTGGCTAAAGTAAGATTAGTAAAAATCAAGACTTCCTTGTTAAATGCTGATTTATCTATTCACACTCGTTTTTCAACAAAAAAAAAAATGAAGCTTTTAACTTCAATTCGAACCCATATAATGATAAAAGTAGCCATCTGTTAATCATTTTGTTCAGAGCTCTTTACAATAAATAGATGGTGTTTTACTCAATTTGTCCTGTCTTTAAAATAACCTTTATAGTCACAAATTTAAATCAAACAACTTATTTTAATTCTATTTCTTTACATAGAAACATAAAATAAATCTATTAACATGTTTTTCTGAAACCGGAAGTATAAAACTTTATTTTAAAAGGATGGCACGAAACGTTTTAAAAGTAGATCGACTCCTAGATGGCGACGTAAATCTACTGTCTCTGGCAATTAGTGAATCGCTGATGCTGCCGTCTGTTGAACATTTTGATGACGAAAAATTGCCAGCTCAATTGCCAGACTTAGGTAGGTGTCATTTCTTTGTATGGGATTGGGTATCTGTACGTAGTATTATAATATCTGTGATAAAAGTAATGGCAGTGTGCGTACTTAATGGCAGGGATTAATACGAAAGAATAAAAAATTTACGGCCTTTTAGTTTTATTTGATTTTTATGTAACTTCTGCCCGCGACTTCATAGGAGTGAAATTTCTTGTTATAACATAAAATATATCCTTTGACACTTGGAAATACCTACTGTGGCTTTACATTAGCGAAATAAAAATCTTGTGTAAGACGGATCAGTACCTAATTCCGAATATTACCCCCTACCCTTAAAACTCACAAATTTCACCTCTGTATAATATAAGTATAGATTTTGAAATAGTGATACGGAATAAAATATGATTTATGTAAATTCAATAATAAACAGAAAAACAATCTTGCTGTCAAGGATAGCATTTTAGTAAATTCGATTTTATTTTAAAGTCGTAAATATGAACACGATGTCGTAATCATAAGTAAAGCTCGTCATTAAAGTCAGACGGCGTCGTCAATGATGTCATACGTTGGGGCTCCGCAGGCATTTTGACATCACTTCGATTAATATGAGAAAAAAAAACATGATTAAAAATATTGTCAAAAGGCGGTATTGTTATTATGAGTACTATTTAGTTCGTTTGAAGATTAGGTATAGAATCACACCTATAATCACTCTAATTTTATGCTCCAGTACCTACATCTCTGTAGAGCGAATCATGTATACCTATTAGGTGGTTAGTTGCAATCATTATAAGGTACCTATGTCATTTACTTTGCTTTTCTTTCTAAGAATAGAGTTCGTATATTTGGGGAGTCTGTTTACAAGGGATGGAAAGATTGATAGAGATATGGAAAGGAGAGAATGTGGGAAATAAAGTAACTGGTGCACACATCCAATTGTGACCAACCAGTTGATGGCCAAGAAGGCACGACTGGCTGTTCACAATAGTGTGCTGGTGCCTACGCTTATGTATGGAAGTGAATGTTGGGTGGTGTGGTAAAAGAAGCATGAAAGCAGAATAATTGCTGTGGAAATCCGTTCCTTGCGGAGCATGTGTGGTGTTAACTTTGAATGATAGGCTGAGGAATGATGTGATATGGCAACGGTGTGGTTTAAAAGAAGATGTAGTGACAAAAATTGAAAAGAGGATGCTTAGTTGGTTTGGCCATGTTGAGCGGATGAATAAAAGGCTAACACAAGGTATTTACAAGGCAGATGTGAGTGGAAACGCCGGGAGGGGACGCCTAGGAGGACATATAGTGACCTTATTGGTGATGTTCCTCGGAAAGGTCAGGTGCGTAGTACTCGCAACTTGCGCTCGTGTATGACCAGATGTATGAAAGTAAACGAGGCAAAAGGAGTATGTAAGGATCGTAGCAGGTGGCGTTCTGTGGTTTCTTCCCACCTCCATGGGAAGAAGGCGTGAGTTAATGTATGGATGTGTTCTTTCAAAGTATATGAATGATAAAACTAGCTTTTGCCTGCGACTTCGACAGCGTGAAGTTTGAAGTCGCATCACCTGCGCGCTATTACTTCTTTTTAAGGGAAAACGAAGCAATAGCGCGCGTTCGTTCTTCCTTTTTTTCTTTTTACTCAGTGACGCGTGATGAATTGAGGTATCAATTCCAAAAAGATTTTTCAAATCTGACCTACATGTCCGATTTGAAAGTAGAACTACAGTTCCAGAAATTACCCCATACGTACAAATTTACAAACCAACAGACATAGGACAATGTCAAGATTAGGCTCGAAACATGTGTAGCGTCCGACAGACTTTCTATAATAATGATAATTAATAATAAAAAACAGTAAGAATTATACAATTTAAATAAAATCTGTAGAAGCCTACCGTTGAAAACTCATTTTAAATAGTTATTCAATAAATCAACACATTTCATAATCTACAATACCTACAATTTCAATTAGAAATGTTGCCAATACCAAAATATTTATATCGATACGAAACTGCTCTTGCAAATCGATTGCAATAATATCAATATGTATATATGTAAGTGAATTATTTACTTACTTATGTCACTTAACAACTGTGTTTCCGGACTCCGATTTTCTACCAAATACGTAGTCGTATTTGTTTTTTAAAACGGAACCCGAACCTGTATTATTCATTGTTAAGTGGTCCACTTTACAGATCTTTAACTTTTTTTGGTGTACTTCTAATAGAAAACTAATTAAACCATCTTATTCTATAATTATTTTCCTTTTTTTGACATATAGTTCATCTTTGTCGGTTCTGGCCGAGTCTTGTTGGAAATTTTGGCATTCTTCTTTTAGAAAAGAAAAGAACAGAACATTTATTGTAATTTTCTTTTTTTGACATTACTTTGGTCTTTCGCGTTTATCTTCCTGCCAACCGATCAATCTTAATCTTTTTCATGATAAACTTACACGATTTGTTTACGACACAGGTTATGCGAAAAGTTAACGATAAGGGCCTATCTTTTTATATTTATCAAACTCGTGAGATATTGTTTTGACAGCAAAATATGGGTCGCCTGTCTTGTATTGATAAGCACAATTAAAATAGGTATATGTAGTTGTGTATAATTCGTGTATTGAAAGCATTTAAATGTAATCTTTCTCAATACTACCTCTACTTCTAAGTTTAAGTTCAAATAAGTAAGCAATGCGTGACTATGTTATTAATATGTGTATTGTTATCATAAACTTTAACCTAAGTCCATAAACAAAAATTAAACAGTACCATCGCGTTTTGAACGGAGGGCATTGTTCCAAAGCATACTCACGTAAATGTTGTGACGTAAGCCCGGCCAAAATCGTCGAATACTGTTGAACACCCACTGCAGAGGTCAAGCTGTGCGTACAACCGAATGGATATTATGCCCCACCAGACGACCGTGTCTTGAACTCATTTGAATCGATATCAAGAACTGGACCAGAACATACCTGAAACAAGATAATTATAATGATTAATATATTACATTTATGTCGTATTACAATTTAACGATTAAATGAAGCATACAACGTCACGTTTTGCTCCAAATTTGGTCCAGACCTAATACGAATTTTATTTCGATACACACGCAAACACTTACTTACATTTAAACATTTCAATATGCTATTTTTTTAATAGAGAGTGTCGGAAAAAAATCCTACCACGTAAGAAAATAAACTCAATTTTCAGACTTTGATTGTTGTTGATTCATCAGTCAGAATCAATTATGGAATAGAAATACGTAATTTCAATAACTGTTTTTATATCATTATTCAGCTGTCGTCGTATTCAGCACTACAAACGGTTTCGGCTATATTTTTTTATTTTATCTATTGAGTTTTGTAGCGAGATACTGTGACCCGAACTAACGAAGTGACATGAGAGATCCATGCGTGTTCAGAGCTCGTTTCCTAAACTAGCGAACGACCTAGTAAATAGGTTAGGTGGAAAGACAGATAGTCGCAGGTGGAGCCAAAACTTGGTAGAGATTAGAAAAGTTCTGACAAAAGTCAGTCTGACAGTTTTAATGTAACTGTGATTACTGTGATTAGTGACAAACAGAACTCTATTATGATTTATTTGCCTAAAGAACAGTTTTTTCTGTAATTGTATATGTATTATCAGTTTTAGACTGTCAGGGCATTTTAATGATCGACTTATTTTTTTAGGATTATGCGCGGTAAGAAGCAAAACAATAGCGCATCGCGGCTACAAATGAAGTTCGAAACAACGATGCGTTTGATGTGAGTTGAATCTGAAAATCGAAGATTTTGCAATTTTAATTACATTTAAAAATAAAAGCACGGCTCAGTGGAATTGCTTTTAGGTAGTTCTTTAGTTGATTGAATTACCTTTATTGTCATTATATAAAATATGATAGTTCTCAACATTATCTTAAATAAATAATGTTTTATCATGATACTACTGTTTTATTTTTCTGACATATTTTTGAATTAGTCTTTTCTTTGAACATTTGACAACACAATAAACTACTTATTTCTAGTTTGTAATACCAATACGCCTAACTCTGTGCAAATAAAAGACTGGTTGTTTTACGGTTTCCTAATTTTGGGCAGCGCCTTAATGAGTTAGAGTTGTAAATGGTCGAGCACAGGTTTATACTTTATGCATTCAATACCTCTTCGTATACCTCTTCGTCAGACTGTCGGGTCTAAAGGCAATTTCGGATAAACTGTCATGGCAGCGTTCACACTAACCGGTTAATATTTTAGCATTTACTCGTTATAGTTTTACGATTTAATATTTCGACATGTTTCATAATGTAGCTTCGTTTGTTGACTTTGTGATGTGATGAATTTGGCGAAAAATATTTGGTATTGCATCTCGCTACCTGGAGAGATTCTGTGTCATGCATGCATGTTGGTAGTTTTTTAATGGATTTTATTAATTATATAAATTTACTAATAGCAGTTGCTTATAGCAGGCATTGAACAAGCTATCTATCTCGACAAAAAACTATTTTTAATTTTTAGTCTTCAAAATATAAAAAGCATATTATAAAGATTCAGTAGCTACATGGTTCTGAACTCCAGTTCGTTAAAATATTTTGTCGGTTGTTGAAAAAGAAAAAAATGCTATTGCGCTGTTCTACGAATCAGTGTTTTTTTTTTAAATGACCGACTAAAAATGTCTAGGGACGCTAGAGGTCTAGTATCATGTGCGGAATTCATTGTTACAGTTTGTGTGTCGATTTCCCTTAAGTGCGGTAGTAGCCAAAATTTTCTAGGACGAATTAATAACTATGGATGGGACTTAGAGCCATCTCGGAAAAAATACGATGAGTATTTAATAGTTATCATTTTATTCAAATAAGACTACTGTCTTATCTAGATACTCTGAAACAAGTCATGGTCTCTGACATCTGAGGGATCATGTTTACATGAAATTCGGTAGAATAGGTAACTATACCTACTGCAGATAATCAATAGGTATTCGTAAAGACGGTCAAATTTAAAAATCTTGAAAATAGAATGCGATCAAAAAGAGTTTTTTTAACTCCGTTTTATCAGGCGGATCTTATTTTCTTGTTTTTGGCTGTTTTTAAACTATGCATATATTCACGTAACGCTAATTTTGTAACGACTTTAAAATTAAGAACGTTATGTTGTGTTTTATTTTAGTTAGAGCCAAGACAGCCACGACAGGTAGCTGAGAGGAGAAAATTAACGTTTATATTATTTTTATTATTAAATATTGGCGAACAGGAGTTTTCTTTTGTAAATTTTAGAAATCCCCAAGTGGTTTACTTACTTTTTTCCTTTCCAGATTGACACATGCAGTTTAGTTATTGTAAAATAGACATAAAATAAAAATATTGATTGTTATTGATATGATAGTGGTACGTATAAAATAAGGCTTCTGTAGATTTTTACATAACCGCACAAAAATTTGGTTAACCGATGTTATTAGGTACGTAGGTTCGCCTTTCACTAAGCAATTAAGTAGAGAAAGGTATACAAAACAATTTAGGTAGGTAACTACACAACAGTTTATTGTTGCGTTTGCAAACACGTCATTTGATGTTTTTTAGTCTGTATTATTTCATACTGAGATATTTTTTTAAATTTTGTAGGTAGTGCACTAGAGAGCACCGAATTATTTAAATTGATATTCATTTGTTGATATTCATTTGAAACTTATCACGTGTTAAGACAAAAACCTATAAATATTTAAGTACCTTTATAGACTGATACTGTATTACTGTATAATTTTAAATTTAGACTTCATGGTTCACGTGTCGTATTAAGGGCAAATTTCACCAATGTAACGGAACGCGATCAGCACATAAGCTACGTTTAAGAGATGTCAGTGTGATTATTATCCATGCAATATTGACACTGACAGCTCTTGAACGCGTTTTAGATGTGCTGATCGCGTTCCGATTCATTGGTGAAATTGGCACTTACTGTGAATACTAAGAAGTACAAAGCCATTTAAAATAATAAATATCTAACAGCACCATCATCATAACAAAAACTTGTTATTTTTTTATTTATGAGTCGCAATCCTCGTCAAATTTTCAAGCAAAAACTTTTTATAATAAAAAAACCGTGGGCATAACAAAAAAATACCATCAACAACAAACGAAAACAAACAATCCAATATGGCGGCGAAACGTCACACGTACTATCGGTCTCGGCCGCGTTATCACCGCGCGTAGACGATCCGTTTTAGAAATATTAATTCAGTAATAACTGTTGTACTATTTTTAGTGCGGCCTAGGCTAAAAATACTGCGACCGTAGAGGCGAGCAATGACGCTTACACTTGATAATACTAATGTTGCTCATGTAATGTAGCAGTGTCAATGACTTGGTGCAATTTATTGGTTATATTGTGCACGATTGACATAGCACGTCGTAACTGAGGTTATCGCCAATCAGTGGACTATTAGACAGGTCATTGTAATGGAGAAAGTGCACTTGGAAGCATACCAGTCTTGTAAACGTATTTTTATTTAGTTTTTTAATATTTCTGACTAAAGTTGGGAGTTGATATTTTTTTTTGGAATTGCTAAAGTCATAAATTGTGTTTTTGTAACCACAAAACAGTGTCTGTAAGTTCTAGTACAAATGGAACAAAGACTTATTCATCTCTGAATTACACATGCGAATAAAAATCATCAAAATAAACATACCTACATTAGTATACATGGCTCGATTTAAGTTTTGCTAATCAAACTTGCGACCAATGAGCGTTGCCAACTAACACGATTTGATTCGATTAGCACTCGATTTAAATTCACTACGCGAGGGTACATTAGCAAATTAATAGTTGGCTTAGGTAACTAGATGTCCACTATTAGGACGATATCGAGCGTGAGACGTGCTCGAGTGAGTCGCACAAGGCCGACTTCTCGACATTGACCGTGAAGTTACGACATCAACTCACAAAAAAACTTATTATGTTTCCGCAAATCGACCGCTCTGAATCAAGTTGAAAAGTACAGACTTGTTGAAAAACGTGGAGGTCACTTTACGTCACTTTTCGTGTAAACACACGCATTAAGTATTGAATAAAAAGGTGTCCTAACAATGTTGGATTAAAATTTATTTTGTTTTGTCGTTGCTGTTGCCGGTTATTTCATTAAGTGTATTGAGAAGTTTTTAAATTCATTAACTAAGTTTAATCGAATCTACGTGGCATTTGTGTGGCTTCATTAAAGTGTTTGGGGGTTTATGAACTAAGTTTTCTTCCGAAAAGAAATTTATCAAATTTGTTCCGTATGTGTTCTCCAGATGAGGTCGTCACTTGATTGAAATATGTAATATTATTATTATTACAATTACGCAAAATTAAAATTGCAACTTTAAAGGAAGTTCTGTCGTCATACATCATATTTGTCATCTCAATCATTATTAATAGCAGAAATTGTTTAAATAAAATGAAAATCAAATCTTTGGTAATACATGAAAATACGTGTAAGTTAAAACCGCAGCTTATAATCTAATTACCTGGTATGTACAAATAATCTTATCACTCCACATAGTTGACATGATAGCTACCCACATAAATTAGCAAAGAATTTTAAGGACAAAACGTACGGAGGTACATAATGCCAATGAATATAATAAATAATCAGCTATTCACGTGATAGGAAAAATACTTATACGAGAATTTCAACCTCATACTTCCAATAAGGAAAGAGAACGAAATGAGTCGGTAAATCGACAGAATAATTACTCATGTTAATTAAAATTGTATGTAAACTGAAGCTAAGTGATGTCTGAAATTCGTAGGAATAAAATTAATGTTCAGTTGTTGATGTCAAATAAAATCTGTATATTTGTATGTTACCAGATGGTTACCATTACCTTTGCACGTAACCAGATAGTTACCATTATCAATATGAGCATGCGGTCGTCGAGTGCACGTGTAATCCCTAATCAAAACGGAACTCGACAATTGACTACGTACACGGTAGCAAAAAGATAGGAGTATAGAGCCAATTTTCATAGAATGAGAAGGGTCTTGATAATTCGCAAGAAGAGAAATAAGTATTATTGAAAACAAGCAAGTAATTGTCCTTTTAAAACAAAGTATAAAAGTCAGAAAAAATACACAACAGTGACTCAAGTTCTGCGAAGGCTGAGTAACCCTGGGAGTGTCAGCACCCATCATTTTTATACTTATGACCCAAATTGCGAACATTAAACGACTAGTTACAACCAAATTTCTGAGTCTTGTGACATCTGAAAATGTTATATTTAGACGCTCCAGAATCCAAAATTGGTTGGCCAATTGGTGAAGACATGTTCCAAGTCCGTTTCAATTAACAAAAATTATATTAATCTCCGCTAGTTGGCGCCAATGCATCATGAGGACATGCGTCCTTTTTCTATTGTGGAGGAAGATTAAGTGGTCGTTATCGCTTAATATTCAAACAGCATAGCGCCACCCACGCTAAGACGATTGTTTGGTATTGCTACGAATGCTCGTACATACGTACAACGGAAAACTCAGATTTATTTTGCACTGAACATAAGGCGTATGTGAATGGGGTTTAGCGCAAAAGGAAATCCTTATGTGGTAAATGGAACAAGTTGAGTATGCAAGCTAGTTTGAGACAGTGAACGCAGTTTAATGTTGGGTTAGTTTAGCCGTATAAGATAGCTGATAACGTAGCAGGCAAACTGTACACCTAGATGTGGTTGTCAACTACAGTAACGTATGGCCAAATGTGATTAAAATCAAAATTACGCCCTGTAATATCATACAAAGACAGAAAACAAATAAGCTGACACAACACATAATATAACATCACGCCTATAATCACAGAAGAGTTCGGCAGAGGTGTACCTATAGTACACCCCCATTTCGCCAGTTATGTTGAAGTCCCTTGTAATAGAGGGCAAGCCTACTGCCAACAACCCGGCACAAATCCAGACTACGGGCTGCTACTGAGAAATTTGAAAATAAAGAAGATGGAACTTCTTCTACATTATCTGGACGTAGTTAATATTTTACATAGATTTTCGTAATCCATAATAATTTGCACACATGTGTTATTTTTATTTTACTTTTCACAGTATGTGGCCACGCAACCTTGACGGGTTGTAGTAACGGACAAAATATTTAATTATTCATTATTTCAAATTAATTCGTAAGAGACTGACCGTTTTTTGTTCTTTTATGCTGTGTATCGTGAATTTAAACCGGGTTTATTAGGTTGTGTTTATTCTTTAAAAGATTTGATGCTGAATCTCTTATAAGTAGTCGACAAATCCATTGTTGTTTTAGATTTTAGAGTTATCAGTTATTTTAGTTCCTTTAAATCTGTCAATCTGTTATGAAAGCTTCTTAATTACAGACCATATTGGCACTATTTTAAGCTTTTATTAAACAAAAAATTCTGTTATGAAATCAATTGATTGTTGTTTGCACATTAAGGCAATTCTTCTTTTAAGTTGAGCCACAACTACATATATCCGTGGTGAATATTCATTCATCATTATCATAATCCACAGCTATTTTCAATCTAATGAGAGCGTTAGTCTTCTCTCTTTCATTCAGTGTATTTCTATTCTTTACAATTCCCATAATTAAGCTCACCACGATTCAAGTGTTTAACGCCGCATTGTAGTCTTAATAGCTCCACCATTAAATAAGATGTACATCATCAAAATTTCCGGTCATTTTTACCGGAAATTTTGATGATGTACCGCTTATTCATATTTACAAGAATAAAGCCAAGGCTTGGCTAAAATGGAAAATGTATCAAAACATTTCAGACTACGAGCAGTTTTCCATTTACCGCTCTAGATTCCAAGTTGAGTGCAAAAATTGTTACAGAAAGTACATTGCCTCCTTAGAAGATGGTATCCGGACTAATGTTAAGCATTTGTGGTCGTTCATTTCTTCCCGCAAATCCTCTACAAGCTTACCTTCTATTATGCATTGCAGTGACCATTCAGCCAATAACCCTGAAGACATCTGTAATCTGTTCTCAAACTTCTTTAATTCAGTATACGAGCCATCCATCTCAATTGATGGTATTTCATCGCAGTGCGGAGATTATTCTGAAACCTGTTCTCTCCTTAGTAACATTCAGTTTACTGCTGATGAAATATTAAGTGCGCTAAGAGCATTAGATCCATCTAAAGGCCCGGGTCCAGACGGTCTACCGGTTGTGTTCATTAAACAGACCGCCGTAAATCTATGTGTGCCACTACAAATTATTTTTAATTTATCTATTTTACAAGGAGTCTTTCCACAAGCATGGAAACTCGCAAACATAACTCCTGTTCACAAGTCGGGACCAAAACAGGATATCGAGAATTATCGTCCTATATCTATATTGTCGGTTTTGTCATAGCTTTTTGAGAGACTTGTTCATGATAAACTTTATCCTCTTCTACATAATAACATAATTCCACAACAATATGGTTTCGTCAAAAAAAGATCAACTACCACTAACCTGATAACTTTTGTTGACTATTTATTTAATAGTATGGACTCTCGTATTCAAGTTGATACTATATACACGGACTTCCAAAAAGCTTTTGACAAGGTGGACCATCAATTGCTGTTAAGTAAAATTGCCTTTAATGGCATACGTGGCAACCTATTGAGATGGTTCTCTTCTTACGTTCTTAATAGATCTCAGAAAGTTGTGATAAACGGTTTTAATTCTGCGACCTTAAATGTTACTTCCGGTGTTCCTCAGGGCTCTATCTACTGGGTCCTCTTTTGTTTATTATGTTTATTAATGATATAGATACGTGTTTCCAAAATTCTAAGGTATTACTATACGCAGACGATCTAAAAATTTTTAGGCCGATTATTAATTTACGTGACTGATTACTTTTACATGAAGATTTAAATAGATTCTCTGAATATTGTGTAAAAAATAAACTTAAATTGAGCATATCCAAATGCCATTGCATTAGTTTTACTAAAAATAGAAACGTAATTAAATATGCATATTCATTGAACAATATAGATCTAGCAAGAGAAACAGTGGTTCGTGATCTTGGTGTTCTATTAGATAATAAACTCCATCTTGATGCTCATATTGCTAAAATTGTGAACAATGCTTTTCGTATGTACGGTTTTGTGATGAGATCGGCCCAGAAATTTAAACGCCCTGGTACTTTTTTGTACCTATACAAAACTTTGGTCAGGTCTCAGTTGGAGTACGCGGTCCCGGTGTGGAATCCCTTCTATGGGAAATATTCTCATGTGATCGAAAATGTACAACGCAAATTTTTAAAGACTATGCATTTCCGTTGTTTTCGTACGTATGCATCTTACACCGACTTGCTGAATTACTATAAGCTTCAAAACCTTAAATCTAGACGTATAATGTTGGAATCGATGTTTTTGTTTGATTTATGTAACAACTCATATGATTGTATAGACATAAGCAATAGAATAAGTTATGTAGTACCCAGAACTACTATATGTCGAGGTGTGCGCGTGCGACCGCTTTTTGCTGTAACCTCCTGTCGATCAAACGCAGGATCGCGAGCACCCCTACGACGTCTTACAACTCAATTCAATAAGGTTTTTCGGGATATAGAATTCTTTGCTGTTTCCGCCGGAAAATTTAGAAGTCTTGCACTTAAAATTATAGCAGAATTAAGTACATAAAACCCTAAATCATAATTTCTATTTTCAATATTCTATTAGGTATATCTTCTTATATTTTTATTATATCTTTTTTTATATTTTTATTTAACCATACTGTGCATCCAATGTATTCATATCGTATGCCGTTCGTGTTTATTTAACTTTTTTGTATTATGTGGAAAATGTTGTTGGTTATACATTTATGCTCCCATTTTAGTTTTAAGTTCTATACCATACATTTTAATGTGTAAACGTTTATTTTCCCAAATAAAAAAAATAAACGGTATTCGTTTTGATTAAAACATCTTTCAAACTATTCAATATTATCCACGAAGTCAATTTACAACCAGTCTGATATCTGCCGCAATATCTAGATATTTCTGTTAAACCAAGCGATTTAACATTGGTATTCAAATTCAGCTGTGTCGTTAAAGTGAACGATTATATTGTTAAAATGTTTCACAAACAAAATACGGCACTGTTAAAGCACTAATAATAATTGGGTTTTTTAATGAACTGCAATAAAAACTGCCCAAAAGATAAAATAATAATCTTATAATATTTAGCTTGAGAAAGCTACAATAAAAACTGGTGATTTAGACCTGGTCTTTCTTATAACCGAAGCTTTCATCATTTTTTGAAGCGGCTTGGTAAAATAGATGATGAAAGATGGTCCTGATTAGCGATGCATCCGATACTGATATATCGGAGATACTTCGGGTTAGCCGATATATCGGTATCGACGATATTTTTATGACCGATTCAACGATACTTTTTAATTTAAATGCAAATTTTGAATACAAAAATTATTGCCATTCGATAGAGCTACGAGTGGCGGGCTTTGGAGCGTTTGTGAAGATATTATTAAAGAGTCCGAAGAAGATGACCCCTGTCTACTCTGAGCTGTAAATCTCTCAAAGAAGAAGTCGAGAGATACCTAAGGTCTCCCAATATATCGAGAGATGCAGATCCATTCGTTATCTGGCGCAATGACGTCTTATAGCCAAACTTGAAAAAAATTGAATTCACAATAAGCGTATCGGTTTCGGTATCGCCGATATTTTTAAGTATCGGTAATAAGTATCGTATCGGTATCGTATCGGCGAAAAGGCGTATCGATGCATCCCTAGTCCTGATCATAGACAAAAAACAGCCATTATCACCCCGATTGCTAAAAGGATAAGTGACAGCAGTATGCTATTGGCGAACAAGGCAATTTAATCAGTACCCTAATTGCGTAATACACAATCAATCTGAATCTGAATCGTTTTGAAACAGATTGCTATTCCATTGATTCATGTGTTGGAAAAATAAATCTGCTCAACAATGTAAATTACGCAATGAATGTTGTTGAACTGTCAAAATCAAACAGATTGGTCGTAATCGTTTACGAAAATGTGTTACGCAATTAGGCTGCCGGTCTACTTTTAAATATACCTTTCCATATTTTACCGTTAATTCCAACATTTTTTTACAGTAGACTCGATATTCGATATATTGCGTCACTCAAGGTCATAAGTGAGGAAGTGAATAGACAATGCACGGAGCGATTTCGCAACTCAAGCGCAGACAGCCGTCCGAAGTAGGAAGTCTTTGGTTATCATGACAATCGGCCAACTACGCCAAGATAAAGGTGACACGAGTCCTATTCATAAATACAATTATTTTTTTTGCTTCATCTCTATACTGAATTGTGAAAGATTACTTTATTTATTGCATTGCTTTTTTACTTGAGTGATTTGTTATGTTAGGTAATGCCTATCTCGTATCGTTAGCATTTGTACTTTGTCTTCTGTCACTGCGATGTCAAGTGCATAAAATGCAGGAGTTTATAGATCAGTCAAATAATAATTTACTTTCTAATACTGCACGTAATGACATTCTCAGAGACCAGCTTTTTCAAGGTGGTTACTGCGAAGATCAAGTTTCATAGGGGCATAACTGCAAACATTCTCAGTTTTATGTTATTCTATAACAGATACGACCAACGATACTGTAAGCATCCTCTATGTTTACAGTACCGTTGGTACTTCAGATGGAATCTTCAGATAGTAAATAAAGGTAAGATTTTTCATGAGTTTTTTGTTATACAAACGTTCATTTCGCTCTTTGGTGTCGTTGGTGTTCATAGATACAATTTTTTTTTGAAAATGCAAAAGGGGTTTTTATGGTTTGAGAAAGATATTTTAGAGCAAGTCAAAAGAAAATTTCAACGAAAGAAAATACAGTTTGTCTAAACACAAGCCACCAGGAAAATTATTTTTTTACGATTACGATTTTAGTGCAAAGTTCGAACGATTTACGCAGAAACATCAATTAAGTATCCCCTAAGACTGATAGCGAATAATCTTCCGATAAATTATGATTATTAGTTATTGAAGAATTGATAAGAGGAGATTATTGAACGTAGTGTGATGATAACAATGATAATATTTATGTTTTGATATCAAGTTTCCACCTTCCTTTTGAATGTGGTGTATGCCATTTCTTCAGAGAAATGGTTCACTATATACAGGCTGGCAAGTACATCGACGCACGACCATATTCAAATTCAGAATATGATTCTGAACTCTCCTGCGTTGAAATATTACGTCGGTTATATGTATACATATATACACTTCGTCCTCGTTGGCACTTTTCTATGAAACGCCAGATTTGTTGTTATAACTTCTAGGGGGGGGGGGGGTCTAGAATCATGTGCTGAATTCATGTTTGCGCCACCCTGCATATATATATATATATATGCTCTAGGGTAATGTTAAGTTGGTTGAGTTTGAATAAAGCTTTACTAATGAGACTTCTTTTAAGCGTATCGATAGTAAGAAGTTAAATTAATACTAGTTTCTGTCCCCAGTCTCTATCCTAGTTATCTCAATACTAGTTCTGTTCTGTCTGTGAAATTACCCCACAGGAACGTGATACTGGGACAAAAAGTAGGCTATAAGTTTGCCCAGGATGCCATTTATCTCCTTGTCAAATTTTATCGAAATCCGTTCAGTGGTTTAGGTGTCAAAAGATAAGTAACATACTGAAAGGGTTAATTTCGAATTTATGATATTAGTAAGTAAGTAAGTATGATTGTTTGGCCCAAAATTCAGCTTTACGAACTGCACTCACGGACGCAGTGGTAAGGTCAAGAAGTGTTTAAGAAACAGGGCATGCGGCGCATGGTAAAACGTTGGCTATGTTCTGTGGGGACTAATAAATGAGGTTCCAAATAATAGAACAAGTAACTTATCTATTGCTAAGGTACTAGATGAAAAAATAAAACAGTTTTTTCCGGCTTTATAAAACTCATCATTATTTATACAAATCTTGCTTTCAAACTAATTAAATAGCAAGAAATATTCTAGAAAAATTATGAAAATTACTTGATAATTCAAAACAAAGGCGGCCGCGGTCATTGTGCAATTTGCTTAATAGCGCCCCTCGTGGGAGAACTCACAACAGTTTTCACTTAAAAGTATAGTCTTGTAACTTTACAGTGACTGTCAAGGGTACAATAATAAAGAGGTTTATTTGATATAAGAAAAGTTGGTTTCAATTTTCAGTACTGAAGGATTTAAATTTTCAGGGAGAATAAAATTGTGTTTGACACCAACTTATTTCCATAATCAACTTTTAATACGAATCTGAGGGAGTCAATAGAAGAACCAAATAGCCATAATAAACCTTTGGCATTATTATACTTACAATATTCAATTGTAATAGGACTCGGTTATTGAGCTATAAAATCAACATTGAGTTGTAAATGAAGTATATCGTATAAACATCATTTCTTTAAAATGTTATTCGCTTTTTAAGTTAGTAAATTAAATCAAAAACAAATGCGCATCAAACAAAATTATGTCATGAAAACAATTTTCTCATGTAGAAAACTTTTGAGATAAATTATCAACGGAAAGAAACCCAATAATGAGAAAAGAAATAAAATATTGTTCTGATTAGGCAAGCACTGAGAGACTACTGAGGGATGCAGTGACTTACCCAATAAAAAGACAAGAGAAAAACAAAGTTGATTTCCATCGAGACGAATTTTCTAACGTTCCCCCGTGCCGGGCCAATCGGGAAAAAAACAAAAGCTTGTGGGTGCAAATCAAAACAGCCAGGGACCTAACAGTCAGAAGTCACGACATACAGTAATATACACGTAAAATTCATAACCACAGCCGAAATGAATCACTTGACATTGAAAATGCCATAAGCCCTAAACATCCATTTTTGAGTGGTGGTTCTCGCTCCCATCGATCCCCGTGGAAATGGGTCGGCCTCCCTTCGCCTGTGACCTTGGGTGGCGAAGATGGTCGAGCATTTCCGAAAAGCGCCGAAGCGTTCATTCATTCCGAGCCCAACGCCCACCTAAGTGTTGGCTGGGGCGGATTTGCGTTTCCACGTTGGAAACCTTCTGCTTCCAATTTTAATGTCGCACGGTTTTTGAACGTTTGAGATAGGGTGCAAAGTAGAAAAAAGTATTTAGAATGTATTGGAATTTTCGTAGGTTTAGTGATAATGTTCTTTGTTTCGATTTCATTTTAAATGTTGCACAAATAGTTAAGCAAAGCATAGTGGTTATTACACAAGTATTTGTCTAATTAAAGTAACTCATTAAGTACTGCTCTGAAACAGTAAGTAAAAAAAACACGAAGTAAGTTTAATGCTTGCAATTGAAGATCGATATCTATCATGCTCGCCTTTCTTGTATATTTAAATCAGGGATATAAACTAAACTGTCTCTATTTTAAATTAAATTGTTCATGCTCAAACTGTCTCAAAATTCTTTAGATTGTTTGCCTTTCTCTTTGATCAATAAACAAAATAATCAAGTCAACCATCATGGCCAATAGTGCTTAAGTTATTACTTTAAATGGGCAAAAGGGATAGCTGATAGCCTTGCCAAGTTTACAATTCCCAAAAAGTTTCTTGACATAATTATTGTTGAGGACCATGAAGCAAATAATTTAAACTTATAAGATAGATCTACTGATGTCGTTTCTTTTGAAAGGATGAATGATGAAGAAATCTCTGCAGAAAGATGTGAGAGTGGAGACGAATCCTTTTCGTGCATGATTGATATTGGGGGATGATGGAAGACAAAATGATTACACAGAATAAAACTTGGGATTGCAAAACCTAATACAACACCAACTCAATGTAGAGATATCAGAGCACATCTATATGAATAATATTTATTGAAATCAAGACTTGAGCCTATTGTTACAAGAACAGATAGATAAAATTATTCCGACTGTGGTTTATTCATAGATTGTGCAGTAAAAAGACATTAATACTCCTTGGAGGAAACCAACTTTTCTTCATTAAAAATCGTCTGACACCATTCTTAAATCATTCATAACATAACATAACATCACGCCTTGTTTCCCCGAAGGGTTGGGCAGAGGTGTACCTATAGTACACCCACATTTCGCCAGTTATGTTTAAGTCCCATGTAATAGGGGGCGAGCCTATTGCCATCAACCGGGCACAAATCCAGACTCCGGGCTGCTACTGAGAAATTCCAGATAGAAAAACCCAATAACACGTTGCCCGACCTGGGAATCGAACCCAGGACCTCTTGCTCAGCAGTAGCGATTGCGACCACTAGACCAACGAGGCAAAATTATTGTATTTGGAACATGATTGTGATTGGTTTTCCTCTTACTCTTTATTTCATTTGAGATTACCATTGAGATCACATATGTACTTAATCTGGATTTGAAAACTGGATTTGTTTGCTTGGAAAACACTTCAGAACCTAACGGTGAGTGCACTTCGTATTCACCAATGCTTTTTGCTCCGTCCTCTTTTTTTGATTGTGTTAATTTGTTACTTTCCAAAGCTTTATTTTTTTCTGATTTTAAATTGTATGATTATTGGGTATCAATATGCTCCAAGGTAAATCATATGTTATTTATATTGAAAACTAGAAGATTTGGCGAAAGTTTCTTCAATTCTTCTGTTACTTTGACATAATATGGAAAGTTTACACTCAAGACATGTTCTTCAAATGCACCAAGGGTATTTCTAGTAGCTATGTAAACATCTTTGAAAACCGCGGAAGATGTATTGAAGCAACCTGCAAAAGACAATGCAGGGTCGTCTTATCACTTCATATCAATATTTGCATGACCTTAGGAAAATTTATCACTTTAATACATCACTCGCTATTAAATGACATTAGTTGTGTCGATATTATATAATTAAATACACCTCAAGGTCCAAACGATGGAATTTTTTGGAAAATAAAACTGGTTTTGTATCTTCCGTAGTGATTAAGTTACGTAGTTGTGTGGATTGCATTTAAAATGAATATTTATTGTTACTATTTTATTTATTGGTCACGGCGTATAAATGTGTAGTAGTAGTCCCCAAAAACGAAAATTTAAAATAGATAATTTGATCTGTCTTGATTAGTTAAAATATGAATGTATTAAATTCGAATCTTTGCAGCTTTCTTTTTCGTACATGTTTAATTATTATATTACCTTCCAACTTCAATTTTTTTTTTAAAAAAAATGTAACTTCACGTCACCTACAGAAGTTTCAGACGTCAGTGATCCTGAGATGTCGTATAAAAACAATAATACTTATTACCAACAAGATACAATGCGTAAATAGGTAAAAAGTTAAGAAATATTATGAATGATTCAAGTGTTATCAGAGCTAATATAAATAATTACAATGTACCGTTTAAATAATTAGCTGATATTATGAGTACTATAATGAAATATAGCATGACTTTTGCAGACAATAAGTGAGATAAGACACATCGCTCCAGCCAATCATAGGTGCTTACAGTCTGCCACGGAGGATTGGATTGGCTGAAAGAACCTGCTTTTTTGAACACATTGGTCAAACAAACACAAAACGGCGCATCATAACTAGACTCCAAAACTCGGCCAACTAGTTTTTAGGATCAGAAAAAACTTTGAGGTAAAAAAAACGAATCAATTTAAATATTTAAATCTTGAAACTCTTGCTAATTTGAAAACTTGAACCTCTATCACACAGGTTAGTGAAGAAAAAAAATGAAAATTCGAAGGCAATTTATTGTAACCTCGTGGAAAATATGTAGATAAACGGTAAGATTCTTTCAAAAGATAAGATTAACTTTAAAGATATAATGATAAAACCAAAGGACTAGAATAATATAAACGATGTGAAATATGCAAAAAAAAAACAATTTGAAACCCCCTTCAAACAGTTCCACATCCGAACGAAAAGCATAACAATACAGATCCATCAATGAACGTTGAAGTGCAACATCTGTGTTCAAGTCTAGTTCTAATTAAATAAAAATCTCCAATAGCAGAAGAACTATTCGAACCAACAAACATCAAAGACCGCGGCCTTTTAGCATTGGCACTTATGATTATTCAAATCGACAGACACCAATACTCAAGTGGTGTAGAACTACTGGATGGATGACGTAATACGATAGCAAAACAGTCAATATTTGATATGGAGCCATTAGCCACGGCGCGCGATAACACGCGACCAGTTCACTAATGAAAACGGGACACAAAGATACTGTCGCTGTTTGTTAATGCTAAATGTTGTACTAATTATAACATGTCTTTGGATTCGACTGCGTCTAGTTTTGTTTAAGACTCGTCGTAAAAGATGTTATGCTTGATTTGATTACTGAACTAGTAATCTCCTCGTCTATGTGTTTTTTTTTTGTTTGAATATTTAATATTTGTTAGCCGGGTGCACACAAATTTAAATGAATGGAATTATAGTTTTTATTACTTTGCATTGCCAAATTATAAGGTTGCATGAAACACCGGTTTTAATTTTAGAATCCGACCAACATAGGTTTTTACTGACTATAAATTACCTTGCAATTTAGAATGCATTTTTAAAGAAATCTCCACACACATCTTGTAAAATGTCAGATTATTTGTGATTTATAAGGGTGCTCATTAAATGAAAAACAAAAAATACCCTCTCACTTCTGCCGATCGCCTTTTTTGTATAATTATGGGCTGTGATAAGGTCAGAGCGAGGTCATTCGAAAGTCCCTTTTCCAGTATTGGATTGTTCATTGATACTGATGACCGAAGTGAATTGGAACAAAAACTTATAAGTTGTTGAAGAAAGCAAGTTAAAATGAAATGTTTCAATGCTCACAAGAAATAAGATATATGAAAGACAAGTCTAAAAAGACATGTAAGAAACAATGCTATGGTTAAAGAAATACAGAAGAACAAGATCTTATCAGTAATCTCACCTAGTGGACAGACACAGAGTACACACACATTCACACACCTACACCTACACACCCATCATACATCTCATCCTACACATACTACCCCTAATCTATTATAAAACAGAATTATTAAAATAAACTCATTTCATAAAAAAAAAACACTACAATGTATTTCGTCTAAGCCTTCTTATGCTGATCCATGTAACTGGAGAAATCCTCGACCCCTGTCATACAGGATGTCCTAGTTCAGGGGTCGAGTCTTCACTGATGTAACGTGTACTGAAGATTTGGAAATAAATTACTATTACTATTAATATTTTAATGATAACTGATAAAGATCGAAGAGAGAAAAAGACCTAGGTACTGCTCCAACTCGAACAAAATTGGCTTTTTTGTTTGTTTGTTTGGCATCTCGCAGGTCAACCTATGCGGTTGTCGTCTGCTTAAGCGGACTTGCCTGTGGATTCCCTAATAAATTAAGGCCTCCAGCCAGGACTTAAACTTATATACTAACTAAAACTAAGCGACAACGCTAAGGGCACCCCCTGTGGGGTACGAACCTCGGCTTAGGGCGTCGCTGGAAGAGGGCAGCAAATGACTAGCTGGATCAGGATTGATATTATTTATGGACGAATTTAAAGCTACAGGCTCAGCGGCGCGGGCTGGCTCGAGCAAGGGTCGGGAGGGGCGTCGCGGCGGGCCTCGGCGGCGAGGGCGGTAGGACGGCGATCGGGTTTTGGGCTTATGTAGCGTGCTAGTGGCCTTACTACTCTCCTGGAGGAGGGTAGTGGCGTCGTCGGGGTCGATTAAGGTATGCCTTGGTCGGCGAATACTGCTAATGCGAGAGGGAGTGTAGCGGGCGGCCGCTGTAATCAGGGGGTTAGAATGTTTGATGCCGCAGTCGAAGAAACGCTTTGATAAGCGTTTCATGAACTGTTTTATGGTTGGCATTTTGAGGTCGACGTGAAGATCGATATTACGGACATAGAAGGGGGCACCCGTGACCCTTCTGAGGAAACGGTTTTGGAGGGTCTGCATCTTATGGAGATGACGTGGGTGAGCGTGCGCAAATACAACGCAGGCATAGGTCATGATGGGACGGATGACTGCGGTATAGATGCGGAGCTTGCATTTAAGGGACAGTTTACTACGGGCTGTCAGTACGAATTGCAGCCTGCTAAGAGCGAAGGAGGCGCGCGCGCGAACCGCCTTAATATGAGCCTTAAAGGTAAGGTTCTCATCGAGGATCACGCCTAGGTATTTGGCTTGCTTCTCCCAAGGAATTGGCTTGCCGTACATAGTGATCGGGCTGGGAAGTGGGGGAGGGAGTCGACGACGTCTCGAGAAGAGAACCGCCTGACTCTTATCGGGGTTGACCTCGATTCTCCATTTCCGGAACCAAGCGCCTAAGACGTTTGCGGAGGTTTGGAGAGTACGAGCTATAGCGTTGGGACAGTGACCGGTATAGTAAACGGCAGTGTCGTCGGCGAAGAGAGCCAACTGAGCCTTTTTACTTTTTGGGGTATCGCTAGTGAACAGCGTGAAGGCGAGAGGAGATAGTACGGAACCCTGAGGGACACCGGCGCGAATAGGATGAGGGGACGAGAGTGCTCCCTCGACGCGATAGCGAAAGGTCCGGTTCGACAAAAAGTCTCGTAAGATGAGCACGTGACGATCTGGCACTCCTAGTTGGTAGAGCTTGTATATCAAGCCGTTGTGCCAGACTTTGTCGAAGGCTTTCGCTATGTCGAAGAATAGCACACCCGTCGTCGCGTTACGCTGCAGACCAGCGCATAAGTGCTCTACGATACGGTGGACCTGTTGGGTGCCCGAGTGTTGGCTACGGAATCCAAACTGCTCGTTGGGTATGAGGCTCTTTGCTTCGGCGTAGTCTTTGAGACGCTTATAAATAAGCCTCTCGTAGATTTTGCCGAGGACATTGAGTAAGCTAATAGGGCGGTAGCTGGAGGGCTCAGACTTTGGCTTGCCTGGCTTTGGGATACCGATGACGGTGGCTTCTTTCCATGCTTGTGGGAAGATGTTGTTGCTCAAGGCGCCATTGAAGATGGCGGTCATAAGCATTATTAGCGGGGCAGGAAGGAGTTTGTATACCTTATTGGTAATACCATCCGAACCGGGGGCCTTACGAGCGTGGAGCCCTTTAATGATGTCGTGCACTTCGTCTGGAGTGACGGGAGGCAGAGGATCATCAGGGTCTTCGACGGGAGGGAGGGAGGCTCTTCGTTCGACTTCAGCGTCGACCTTGTTCAGGTGAGCTTGGTCTACTGGTTGGGAGCTGGGAGAACATTGGGACTCTAGGCTGTCGGCAAGACATTCAGCCTTATCGGGACTGTCGAAAGCGACACTATTGTCGGGGCGGATGAGGAACAAAATTGGCACAAGAGTAGGAAAATTTATGATAGTTAAAAAGATGCAAACCTATGAGCGCAAAGTAATATGCTCAATAAAACAGGAACCAATGATGAAGCATGCAGCATTTCTTATAAAATGAAAGGGAATCTCCACGTGAACGGAGATGTAAAAACTCGCAACGTACAATAAGTCACGAGGTTATCTAAACGTTTGACTTTTGTCTGCAGTAGATCTTGCTACTGACAGCGTAAATTTACCTACTAGTACAAACACTTCCGCGATAACGGCTTGTTACTAGACTGAAAATTGAAACAATGATTTATCTGTTGGTTTTTGAGATCAACAATGAAGATTAAAAAGTCGAAGATCAAGGAAATTAGAAAGCGTTATTAGAAATATGAAGATCATCTGTATCATCAGTATATTGTTGTCGCAAGTGAGAAAATCAAAGCATCTCTATTTGTGGCCTATTCTTGTTGCGTCTTGCATTTTATACTTTATTTTTGAGATAACAGTATTAATCACAAATATACAGTTGGTAAATGTGCTGATTAAAATTTGCTGATTGTAGACATATTTAATGTCTTTAAGTAACCTTCATACTTCGATTACTATATTATGTTGGTGTTTAATTCAAACTCCTTGTTTGTTTCTCGTCACTTTCGGTAATATCTTAAGCAGTCATTTTCCAAACCACTGTTTTAATTCTGTATATTGCATTGCTTTATTGGAGTTTCTAATAGCTTTAGTTTTAGTCATTTTATTATTTTATTTTCAAAATTGGTAAGGAATGTATATGAAAAAATCCGTCTCAAGATGTAGTTTCTCGATATTTATAGGCGCAATTTCGCAAAAACATCGCATCTCCGTGGTGGGGTACCGGGGGAAGACGTCGGAAGGTTATCAAACGTGATAAGAGCACATCCATCACTCGACGCGCATCTGTCAACGAATGCTCTAGGGTGACGCTGTACGTGGAAGATTTTAGGTTTCGAACCACAGCACATATCACCAGTGACACAACATTTCTTGGTAACAGAGTAAAAAATTATATGTGTATACACGTGTTAATACATATATCCAACGAGGGCTAGGAAGATGATGTAGGAAGACTTATTGATGGCTTGTTTTTTTACTGATAAGATGATTACATCTCATCATTGGCCCCTGTCGTCGGGAAAACCCGAACATAATTTTGCTGCAAGGTAAATTGTTATTATGCCTTAGGTTATAACATAACATAAACATCACGCCTGTTATCCCCGAAGGGTTAGGCAGAGGTGCACCTATAGTACACCCACATTTCGCCAGTTTTGCTTAAGTCCCATGTAATTGGGGGCGAGCCCAATGCCATCAACCGGGCACAAATCTAGACTCCGGGATGCTACTGAGAAATTCTAGATATAAAAACCCAATAACACTTTGCCCGTCCTGGGAAACGAACCCACGACCTCATGCTCAGCAGTGGCTCTTGCGACTACTAGACCAACGAGGCAGTCAGCCTTAGGTTATACAAAAAACCTACTATTTATAAACTAAGAGCTAAATAAAACGCTATCACAGATATACATATTAAGAATGAAACCTGTTCTTAAATTAATCTAGGTATTTGATTTGATTCTCCGATATTGAGTGAACATTTTAATTCAACGAAAATTCCATATACTCGTATTATGGTATGTGTAATTTTTTCTCCGAGTTTCGCCCATCTAATTGAAATCTGAGAATCTTTGGGGTACACCGACAGAACGCCCACTTCATCCTTTGACGGGAAACATACTTAATGAGGATTGGAAAACTGAAATTGTAACATTCAATTTATGACGATAAATTGAAAACCTTGTTAAAGTGACGTGAATATTAGCGATGATGAAAAGGTAGACACTTGAATAATGTCTATTTAGTTTTTATTAATCAATCGTTTATTTCATCGCTTAAAGGCATTGCACTTAAATGATGTTATATCAATATCAAGAAAAACTGTAGATATTTTTAGGTCTACAATGAGGATAATGCATTAACACTTCTCGTAATAGTAACCTTTAATTTTCAGAAAAAAATACTCCATAGAATACCAACAATACTAAGGCAAATAGTAAGAAAAAAATCCGCTTTAGTATTCTACATGAAGTGGACAAGATTGTTCGCATTACGCAACAACTCGTGACTCTTATTACGAGTGTCACAACCAATAAAGTAACATGTATATTTAAATTCAACAAACAAAAGTGAACCTTCCACGTTTATCAATAAAGTCACATCTAGAGCAACAGCACTCGGCTGTGTTTTCTTGCCGGGCGAATACTAAAGGGCTTTTTCCTAGCCTGGTCTCAAATTATCATTTTATTAGAGCCTTATCGTTTCATTGATCCTACTGATTAACTATTACATATCTATGATGTCAACTTAATATGACACATATGTATGAGGCTTCGGTATATATGCAGCAATCATGTTTAATCGGTTATGCACATGAATTCTACTGTAATTTTTCATTAATTTTTAGGTTTTTAGAAGATAGTTTCTTTTCAACAGTAGCGGGTGATAGTTTCGTGAACGTAATATGAATGCTGTTGTTGACGCTAAAGATATTGATAATGTTAGTTTTTTTTTATTTACTCAGTAGTAGAGTTCGGTAATAAAATGAACATTATTAATGAAGAAAAAACAAAAAAGACAGTTGAACACGCACGTCGGGAACCCACAAGCTGACTGCTGGCGCATACCCGCACATTAGCAAAAAAACGTGTTCGTACACACACATACAGGAGCAAAAACTTTGCAGATGTGCTCACACGCATCGTTGTCGAGCAAAAAGCGACCGCCGCTTCTTGATCTCGCGTCGGAGTGGATTCACCCATTTGCTTGTAGCTCCTCACTTCTTATACTTTTGCGTTATTCTTTGGAATACAGTCCTTTAAAAACCGATCTTCTTCATTTTTACTTGTTACCATGTCTACGATCAAACTATATCTGAGTTTTTCATGCAATTACATTTCTTTGTTCCATTTCTCTCATTTTAAAAAGACAGTTGTGGATGAAGATTTTAGATTTAATTAGCTAAAAAAGATCCGATCACTGCTCAAACTTTTGTAATCCGTCTTCCCATAAAGTTTTCATTCGTGTGAAATGTCTGCTAAGATAATTATCTTAGCTGCGATCTCCCGCCAGTGGCTCTCTTTATGTTTTATTTTGAATAATTTCACTAATTTTATTCTATTTGGCACCTGTGCAATTAAATCTTTATTATCCCTAAGCCGAGCTGTCTTAGTGGTAACTCGTTTTTACAAAACAACTCTCGAGACATAACTCGACATTGTCGCTCATTATTTGGTCCTGCCGTCAGCACTTGGTAATGCTGTCGTCATCATAATAATAACATGTAAAGCAAGTGCTTGCTTGTTACTATATGTTGTTAATACTATTTAATCTTAAGTGAGTATTCTGCTAGTTATGTGCATGTTTATGATCAAAGTAGACTAGTAGATATATGTGTCAAGAGTGTGTTTTTTAAATCTGACTTTGACATTAAATCATTTAACGCAAAATAAAGCTATTAAATACGCAACTGTCAATACAAGTAATATTTTATTACGTAGAAGCAGCTCTTATTATCGTATATTACTTTTTATTAATAACTACATAGTTTAATTATCCTTTTAAACTAGAACGATTAACTGAATCTCCACTGTGTTCATTGTACATTTGAAAACAGACAAATTAGTGTCTAATACTTGCTATTATTTCTACGTACACACCTAAGTAAAACCTGTTTGTGTATTTATGTAAAATGTCAAACATGAAGGTCGATAGTGCGAAGAACCGACGACGACACCCAAGACTTCCGATACATTGTAAAGTTGATTTTATCACTCACTCTTGAATGTATTGATGGTTAAATATTCGAAAAGGTCAAAGACCAAAGCAGTAATACTTACTTTCGATGTTAACAAAAAGGTACACAAAACAAAAATATTATCTAAGTAAACCACAGAACTAGCAAAAGGCTCGATTACGGTTGAGCAAAATGTTTTTTAACATCCATCAGACCCATTGATCAATTATTAAAATAAGTAATTAATGCATACATTTAAAGCCAATAAAGTCGCTAGTTGAATGTTTCAACTGTTCAAATTCTTAGAGCAAATTAACATAAAACTGTAGTGCATTCACCAATTGGAGTCTGAGAGTTGTAGGGCAGGTCATGGCTGAATGCGTAAGCACAAACGGATGTGCAAATGATAACATTATCACTATTCCATAAGTATGTTTGCAGCAGATAGAGCCAGTTAAGAGAAAACAAATATTTGATCTCTACTATTTTCTGAAGTATTAAAACTCTTATGCAAAATACCGCTTGCTTCAGTGCAGGGTTTGTTAAACACTGCGTAATACCAATATGTTTTTTTTCGTCCTTTATGTTGGCATTCTATGAGTAGCCTTGTCATAAGTCCTACGTTCAATTGCCATGTTTGTCTGGAGTACTGTGTCTGGCCACTACTTCAAGTACTAGGCTGGCAGCGGATCGTGGCGGTGTCACGTTACGCGGTGGCTGTTGACACCAGCGCCTGATTAATATTTATGATACGGCTGAGCATCTCGCATGGCCGGTTCGCTCACTCGATGCGAATTATCTTCGTCCTACTCGCACATGTACGCAGTTCTTATACGCTAGACAGAACACGAACATATAGTACATATGGTAACTGCTCTTTCAACATTCGAATGTGCGTAAGTGCGAATGAGAATCCCAAATCTTCTTAATTTTTGTTAAGTTTCGTTTTTGCTACCAGTTTTTTCAGATTAAACGTGTTATGACCTTGGTGAAGCACGATGAGGTTTGGGTAAACATTGAGACAAGTTTTGTGTTAAACATTTCCTGCATATTTGATTATTTACCATACAATTCATATAAGTTTGCTATTGGAAGTTCTCAAACAATAATAGAAATTAAAATTTTGGTTGTTGAACTTAATCGTCCTAGTGGAAACGTAAATCACTTGATCGGTGTCAGGCCCACTGACCATACGATTGCAAATCGAAAAAATTGAGTATGTGGAACGAGGCGTGGGACCATCGCCTCGAACCTGACCGTATCGAGGTATCTCAACCGGACAGACTCGACTCGACTGCCATTATAAAAAAAAATGCAACAGCTATATGAGGAAACCGTGTTGTAGAAATTACAGCCATTTAGAAAATGGAACATGGAACACTTGTAGCATGTTGTTTGTTGAGACAGATAATTTAATACTTTACGACAATTTCTTGGGTACCTCCACTTAACTTAAGCAGATTCATGTTCATTTGAATTAATCATTGGACTGTTTCATTAGTCACTTAAACAATCTTGCATCGTTAATTGAAACGCATCCAAATTACTAGCTTGATCTTCTTTGCTTTATCAGTCTCGATGACGGCAATCAATGTCACTTGTTAATTTGTTCTCGTTCAATTTGCATATTATTTGCCTCTTTAATGAGATCTATTTAAATTCTATTTTACTGTTTCAGTTGACAGTGCATATTTACTTAGACTTTTATTTTTGTGTTTTCTTAATGTATTTCCTGCATGCATCTCTCACATTAACAGAATTATCATTGTGTTTGCGACACCATTATCGTTGTTTGTCTGGACATTTTCCGTGAGCTCGCGCGCTTCCAGCGCCGGCCGGCGTTCGCGAGACTCCGCTCCAAGGTCACGTTATCGTGCTATCGCCAGCCCTGAACCAATCCAAGGTTATCAGTTATCCAATTTTTGAACGTTCACGACGGGGTCTAGACTCTACATTTTTAAAATCATCGGCATCAACACGTCACTCTCGCGTCCGTCTTACAGGAACTCGGCAATCTCGACCGTCGCGCGCCGAGTCTTTATTGTTAATTTGCGAACGCTAGTGGAGCGCGCTCCGGACGCGTACTCTCGCTTTTAAGTAGCAATACCGCGATATAGTCTCAAATCAAATTAGCTGCGTGTTTACATTTTATAAATAGAGCGCGTTCACGTGGCGCCGCAGCGAGATAAGCGACCGTCGACTCGCTGACATCACTCACCGTGCGCTGTTAACATCCTCCGCGGGGTGGCACGGGATCCTCCGTCACACTGACACTCGTGCGGGATATAAAGCACTCACAAACGGCGCACTAAGTTGAGCGGCACACGCGAGGACTGCACGGCGCGACACCCACAACTAGAATGCGGGTGAGACGGCTCGTCGCGGGGTGCGGGGGGAGACCGGCAGCGACACACGGCTCATACGAAGGCGCGGCGACGAGGACTGCGGCCGAGCAAGAGCACGTTTCCCCCCATTGGTCGGAAACGGCGTGACGTCACGCAAAGTGGCCAATCGCCGCTCGCTCTTTAGTTCCCGCCGCATGCCGCTAGAGGCACTGCGATCGAGGAAGTCGCCCGCCCTACAGAGCTTTCTTCAGCTAGGGCGTGTGCTTTTGCGGGCGGCCAGCACGGAAAGAAATCACGGCTTAATGAATAATGTATTATTATAATTTATTTGATATCCTCAACTGATCAGAATAATAATAATTATTTACAGTCCTAACCTTTCCGTTTATAAAAACGTTTCAGGAGCTCAAACGATTATTCAAATTAGATCCGGCATTGAGTAAATACTGAAGATGGTTCACATACATAAGCGTTAAATAAATACAAAAAATATAAGAAAATCGATCTCGGTAACATGTCGTTTGAGTAACAGATCCTCTATTCTTTAGAGAGAAAGTTAAAAATAAAGAGACTTACTATTTTATTGGACTCACCTATCGTATCTACCTTGTTGTTTTTGTTTAGACCTCAAACAACTGAGTTTAGTAAGAGAAATGAAAGTTTCAGTATATCTTAACAAGCGAAATAGTTATATTTGCTAAACTAACAAACAATTTGTTGCACAAGAACCTGAACTTTGTAAATACAAGGCTGTTTAATGTTGAATTATTTGGTTTAGTTAAGTACAATTTTTTTAATGGGGTTAAGTTGGTATTAGCTCATTATTTAGCTTAGGAACTCATATAGTTTTATGTAGAACTGTTTATTTTATGTGACGAGGTCTGAAGTTTTTGAAAGTGTGGGTAGCAACCATTTTTGATGTAATAATTCAGATATTGACTTGTACATTTACAGGATTATATTTTTATATTACTGGGAAGTTTGCTGCGCCACTTCTTCCCGGGTGAAGCACTAGGAAGTAGTGAAGGGCGGCCGTTTTGGGGCACTGTCTTATGTAATTATGACTTTCAAGAAGTGTCGATTATCAACGTAACTTGTATAATTAATAAAATACACTGGCCTTCAAACTATGGTCAAAATTGCAATTCATTACAACAGTCATAATCTGGAAAAACTCGCATTATTTAGAAAGTCTTTCACTGAGTAATAACATTAGCCTAAAAGTAATGCAGTTACATTATATTTAAGAATGTATATAGAATAATCCTTAAAACCATGAGGTATTTTATTATTAACGACAGGTCCCATCGTCGTAATACTTTTCCTTAACAGTGCTGTTTTGTAATTACCCGAATGTAGCAAGTTCTTGTATTGGGATCTCAAGGGGCCATTACGTGTTCTCATATTCGCCAGTGACGGAATAAGTTAAGTTTGGTCTTTACAAAAATAGCCACCTCCGATATATACAAACATGGAAAAGCCAGTATCCTCAGAGACCGAAACACAGGTTCAAAGCTGTCTGTGCTTTTAAGTTTTGTCATAGATCTAATATACCGTTTCTGGGCTTTAAAAATCCCCTCCCTCTCACTACAGTTACCCCAAAATATCATTCCAAATCTTAAGACTGAAGCAACCAAGCCATGATAGGCTACTAAAAGTGTATTAATGCTAACTTTGTGTGCTAGGTTAGACAGTACGTCGGCTGATTTATTAAACTTCTTACACACATCTTCTTATTTACCATTAACAAGTATGTTTAACGCCTTATTTACAATTTAATAACTGGTACTGCCTCTTCGGGCTCTGATTACAGCTTCGAGTCGGTTTGGCATACTGAAGACGAGGTTTCGGAGGCGATGTTTGGGAATACTCTCCCATTCTTCAATCAGGATCTTTTTTCAGGACCGGAGGGTGATATGAGGTGGCCTGCGGCTTTTGACCAGGCTTCTGAGCTCATCCCTGGCGTGCTTGATTGGGTTGAGATCAGGACTGCTTGATAGCCAAGCCATCAATTTGATCCCAACCTCCTGAATGTACCCTTGTTCGACTCGAGCGGTATGTATGACACAGCGTTGTGTAGACTACTGTGTTTCTAGACTTTGAAGCTGTCGCATTTTTGAAAAACAATGCTTTCAGTCATACCCCGACATGTGGACTGTCATTGCTGCCTAGATCTAGGTGGATTCACTATCTAGTGCTCACTAGATAGTGAATCCACCTAGCACTCACTAGATAGTGAATCCACCTAGCACTCACTAGATAGTGAATCCACCTAGCACTCACTAGATAGTGAATCCACCTAGCACTCACTAGATAGTGAATCCACCTAGCACTCACTAGATAGTGAATCCAACTGCACCATAGAGAGCTTTTTGGACTTTGCATCCCCACCGTTTCAGCTGCCTTTAGTCGTCTGACTCTCGGGTTCTGGGATTTTGGGGTTGCAGTCCTTAGGTATACCAAACAGATATGCCAAAGTTTTGCGATATTACGTCCCTACACACAAACTAAATTCAATCAGCTGTTCAAAGGATTTTGCCCTTCAAATTCATTCCGTTACGTGTTCTCCCTAAATACGGGGTGACGTCGTAACAACTCACCGTCAAAAACTACTAGAATTTGAATGAGTACAATGTTTTGCTAAACTTGAAGTCTTTCTTCTATACTTATTTTGAAAATTTCTTTATTTGTGTGACTGGGTTGCTCTTCTTAACTGCACAACGGATTTTGATGCGGTTTTCCCATAATTTAGATAATTTATTCCGGAAGGTTTATGTGTACAAAACATTAATATTAAACTTATATCTAACAAAGAAATCATTACGTACATACGTACAATATAACTCTAGAAAAGTTCAAACGATTTGTTCGATTGATATTCATGAAACCTTGACCATTATAAATGACAGGCGTAAGGGCCAAGGTCGTATGAAATATTGACGAATGTGTCAGTATGGTACGTAATTATGATGTCAACTTTTTGAAAACGCTGTTAAATACAACGCCGTCATTATTTGACGAGTAGGTCCTACAAATAAATACTACAGGTTTTGTAAAATAAAATGTAGTTACTATTTGTAATTCTGTAGTCCTGCAGATCGTATTTCGGCCATGGCGGCCAATCTCAACGGAGACTAGCCTTCGGCGCGGGAGACAATTGTGTGCGCAGTAATAATTTTAATTCTAAGTTATATTTAAAGGTAGGTTATATTGGGTTACTCTAGAGAATAAAGTAAATACTCCTTTTTTAAGTGCCAGTCTGGCCGACCTATCTTGCTTTCCTGTTATTCCATCTTTTCAACGTTTCTATGTCCTTCGTATTCTTAAGATGTCATTAGTAGTCCAATGTGTTTATTTTTTTGGTCTTTCGAAATCGTCTCAACAAGAATCGAAAAGAGCGAGACATGTGGCAATCGCTTTTAGAGTGTTTCGTAAGTATTTCTACAACTTTTAACAGTTTTGACGAAAGTTTTCGGTAGCTTATGTCAATCCAATACATTTTTAAGTATTTCATCATCGTAATCGCTCATCGAATGTTACTTTATCTAGGCTCTTAGGTCGTCAGGATCAAGATTTAGCGTGCAACGTAAAAATAAAGTGTCGTCAAAAATAATTCACTGCAGAATCTACCATGTTGCTTAGAAATAAGTATTCGAACTTTTACCCACGACGTTCTTGAACACAACATGAAGTAGGTACCCATCACAAATCCGGTGTGAGTAAATATTCAGAGTAAAGCAATTCAGTAGGTACCGTGGAGATCTTTGTCGTTAGAGTGTGCTGTAAACAAAACCCTTAGTGGTGCCCGAGGGAACGACAGCTGTCCCCAAGCCTCACTCTTCGCTATTAAACACCCACGTCTGTTCATAACAGCCATCATAACAACGCTGTAAAATCAATCTTAACTTCTCAACTTCAAAGTCCAATTTTGACTCATACAAGTCATTTCTTTCTTTGAACTTCGAACGTATACAAATTGGCGAAAATTCAAATTGTGTTTTATAGAGTGCCACATAAGATTGGATTTTGAAATGGCCATCTGTAATTATATTACAGGAAATTGTATTGGAGAATTAATTATTATCGGAGAAAGAATAAAGTAGAAAAAATGTTAGTGAATGGAATAAGGATTTCAGAGTTGATAACATTTTTTTTTAAATTGTTTGTACCTTTCTAATTCGTGACATTTGAAGTTAACATTTGAAGTAAACTCATAACTTCATGAGTTTCGTATAGGAATCTCGCACAATTATTTATTTTTAAAATATGATTTCTCACAAATGTAAAATAAACGTAAAAAACGTGAGTTAAAAGTTTCTTTCGTATTTGCTCTTCTAAGAAGTTATTTTAATAAATTGTTAATCTAGAGTCACATGTCATGTTATTATGGCAAAAATTCAACAGATTACGTGTGAATCCGGTTTTTATTAGCATCTCTTGTACATACGTAACTAATAAACAATGTAAAGTCAATTTTAATCTACTTGTTAGTGTCGTATCGAAATGAAACTTTGTATGTATACGTAGTTCGGATGACAAAAGTTTGGGCTCATATGATTCGTTATGCCTACTCCAATATCAAATCAATTAAAATAAAACTATTTATTTTACATAAACCTACATGGACACTTATGAAACGTCGGAAGCTAGGTGCACGGTTCCAATTGGTTTTTTCCTATGGACAAGAGCTGGCAAGAATATAAATATTGAATTATAAAAAATAGCCTCGTTGGTCTAGTGGTCACAAGAGCTACTGCTGAGCATGAGGTCCTGGGTTCGATTCCCAGGTCGGGCAACGTGTTATTGGGATTTTCTATCTGGAATTTCTCAGTAGCAGCCCGGAGTCTGGATTTGTGCCCGTTAGATGGCAATAGGCTCGCCCCCTATTACATGGGACTTAAACATAACTGGCGAAATGTGGGTATACTATAGGTACACCTCTGCCCAACCCTTCGGGGAAACACGGCGTGATGTTATGTTATGTATAAAAAATAAAACATCGTGAGTTGGGAGCAGATAATAGAAATTCACACATTGATGCCGTTAAAGAGGGACCAGGGAAGCAGAAAGAATTATTGCCAAACATTCTTGTCTTCAAAGCAGTGTTTGATCTTATGATATGGTTTTTTGATAAGGACACGTTTGGTATGGGTTTTGAATTTTACATCGCTAAGTTCTGTAACCGACTTTGGAAACTTGTTATAAAAGCGGAAACTGTTTATAAGAAATAACTTGCTTGTTTTGGTTAATTTAAATTCGGGTAAGTATCACAATTTAATTTTTACTTCGTGTATTTTTATTATGGAAATCGCTTCTTAGTTTGAAAAGTCCTAATTTTAAGCAACAAGCCTACAAAATCATGTCTTAGATGAAGAGAATGCAGAGTTAGTATAACAATTTCTTTGAATTTGTTTCTAACGGCCAAACCCAATAACGTACCTTGTTTATACTCTATAAGTTGTAGTTTGCAATCAAGACGCTTCCAACAATACATCATTTGTCAAATAACATAAGTAATTTAGAAGTTATGAGGGAACAGATGAACATACACACATACCGGTCAAAATCATTACCCTCCTTTGTGCTTCACTCCTATAGTGTAAATACACCTCAAAGTCAAAGTCAAAGCATTTATTTCAAATAGGCACAAAAGGCACTTTTGAAGGTTTCAACAGTTTCATTTAAATAGAATTGATTCTAGGCGCCCCTTCCAAAAGGTAGTTTCGTATGGAGAAGAAGGAGCAAGAAACTCCACCGTTACTCTTTTAAAATGTTTAACAACATTTTGTGTACATTAATTATATTTTTATATGTGAAGACGATGCACCCAGAATAAAAATACAATACCACAAATAGGTAAAAAAAAAAATAATAATAAGCAAAGACAGATGAATCAATCACTTGAGGTGCATGGTGCTCACGTATTTACAAACATTGCGAAAGTAGTAAGTATATGATTTTCGTAAAATATTAACTAGGAATATGTCTATGTGTGACTAAAGTAAAAATAATAAATTATACAATACGATAAGCAACTAGTATTATTTTGTCTAGCCTCTAGATTGTCCTATGGAGCAGGACCAGCATGTTTCCAAGCATTGTTATCTAGGATATAATCCTCTAATTTGTAATATGATTGTTTACTAAGTGTTTCTTAACATGAGTTTTAAACTTTCTTTAATTTAATTGCAATTTATCACAAGGTATTTTTTTGTAACATGTAACACAGTACCCCATTTAAGATACTTTAGATAGTCTGAAAAATGGTTAATCTATTTTATTTTTATTTCTAGTGTTAATCCTCGCTTTAGGGTTCACATAAGTGCATCGGGTGGCGTTCGAACTCACAAACTCTCATGCCAGTTTAACCATTGAACTATAGGGCGCTAAAAATATATCATGTGGAAGTTAAGGCAGGAAACATGATTAATTCCGTTTTAATTACACACACAGAAACAGTACCAAGAAGTGCAAACGATCCGAAACAAAATACATTAAAATAATCTATGGGAAGTAGCCACGTGGCTGTCTATGGTGTGAAATTAACGCAAATTATTAACGATACTCCAACATGATGTCATTCCATAAAGTAAAGGAAAATGGAACAATTGTTATGATTGTAGTTGATTTATTGTTTGATTCTTGTGAAAAAAGAAAATGTAGTGAAAATTATGACTGAAATGAGTAAGCAAAAATCGTTAAATTATTTACAAGATTGTCAAAGAAAATAAACAGTTTTGTTCTGCTGATTTGGGATTCCACAGTCCTCATCGTCATGACTGTCATGTTTGTTATGTTAAGTTGATTGATTCCAGTCCTGAACATTAAAATAAGATGATCTGTCGTGTGCCCTGCAATCTAAGCTCCGAAACAGTTGCCTATAAAAATTGGTTGCAAATGTCTAAAGCAGCTCCATTCTTAGACACGGCCTAAGACAGAGGTGATAAGACAGGCGGTAAAAAATGCCCTGCATTTTTACCCTAGAGAGGAAACTGAAATGTCTGATGTGACTGTAACTACACCGACTGGCACCAATACAAGGAGTATTGATGCCGGTCCTGGCAATCAACGACGACAGAAATCAAATAGGTAGTACTGCCCCAGTCAAGTCTACGAGCTTTACTAAAAGCCTGTGTTAGTGGTCCGTGATTTCAGCGGGCTGATAGAAGACTGGACCTTTAGAAAACTGGTCAGGTTCTTTATCACCTTTCACCACAGGCATGGATAGACATGAGGAGACAGCTTCATGCAACACTTTACCACTAAATCCTAACTAATATTATGAATGCGAGGGTAAGTTTTTTGTTACGTTTTCACGCCAAAACGGCTGAACGAATTTCGACGAGACTGGCACACAGATAGACCAAGACCTAGGTAAGGACGTAGGGTACTCTTCATACTGGATCGCAGAAGTCGCGGGCAACAGCTACGATTAGTATAAAATTAACGTTCTGAAACTGAAATATTATCGTGATATTATTGTGAAGAGTTTTCATTTATCTCAACCCTATTAAAAAGCTGTGATAGATAATGTGTCCCTCCCTCTCTATATAATCAAGCGTAGTAATAAGGACATATAGTTTACTATCTGCAGCGTCTCACAGCGGTGGACTGTAAATCTGTCAGGAGTTAAACGCTCCGCCCTTCAGATTGATTGATTTTTATCATTGTTTTTGTAGAATTTTATTCCATCTTAAAAGAAGATTATTTAACTATAAAGAACCGAGAAATTAACCAAACAGGAGACTTTTTTTATGGTGTGACATACAACACTTTTTTTTTGCACGTAAGAATGTGGATGTGATTAATAAAGTATATTTCAATTGTACAATTTGAATACCAAAATGAAAAAAGAAGAAAGAAAAAGAAAATAAAAAAAAGGATAGGAAAGAGAAAGCAAGAGGTTTTTAGAAATGTCTTTCCAATTTAGTTGTATTAATTTAATCTTATATTGTGGCCAATAACAAAAAAAAGCCTTTTTCAATACCTACGTTTCTAGTTAAAAAATGTTGTTGTACTCGTTGTTGTGATGTATTGTGTTCAACGCTCACATCTACCTTGTTTAGCTATATATATGTCAGTAAGATATATTTAATTGGCATATCTTCAACCAAAGGTAGTCGCTCAATACACTTGCAGTAGAACACACGTCTTTTCTTAATAAAATCCTATCCAAAGTAAATTGAACCTTATCCCATCAACATATGGTCCTTCGAGCCGGATGCAGCAACTACGAAGCGGTAAACATCTGGCCGCTTGAACAAAAGAACCGCATTCCACAGCGATAAGGATTCGTAGAAAAACACGTTATAATAGATAGTTTTGAAATTGTTTGCAACTAAGTAATTAGCATTACTACGGAAGTTTATCAAGTTTTACGAACAATTTGATTGAAGATTTGGTTATAGTGAAATAACAATGAGTACTACGAAAGAACAACAGCAATATCTCGCTGTATTGGAAGATGGTGCTAATTTACTACAGAAAACGCAAACTAATTTGAAAAAGTGTCCTAAGGGAAGATTGACAAAAGGTTATATCGAAGCACGTGTGAAAATTATTGATGAGTATTGGATGTCATTCAAGAACGCACATGACGGGTTAGTAAAGATAACACCCAAAGAACAGAAAGGAGTTTTGCCATACTTTTTGAACGAAGAATTCTTTGTTTATGAAGAATTATACAGCTCATTACAAGGTGATTTGAAAGATATGCTTACGTCGTTAGCGCAATCGTCATCGATGGATTCTAGAAATTCAAGTATGAACGTAACTTATGCAGCGCAAAATATAGTTCATTTACCAAAAATAGAATTACCTAAGTTTAATGGAAATTATGAAGGATGGCCGACTTTCAAAGATTTATTTAATTCTTTGGTGCACGAAAATAATAACCTCAGTGATGTACAGAGATTGCATTATTTAAAAACAAGTGTGAGTGGAGAAGCTGAGGCGTTATTAAACCATATACAAGTGACATCCAGTAATTACGCAACTGCATGGGATGTTCTGAATAAGAGATATGGTAACAGACGCATAATATTAAACTGCATCATGAAAAGATTATTTTTCCAGAGGAAGATGACTTCGCAATCAGCCGTCCAATTAAAAGGCTTGTTAGATACAACAGCTGAATGCCTAAACAACATGGAAAATTTAAAAATAACAACAGGCTCTTGGGATCATGTAATAATATTTCTGCTCGTTCAGAAGTTTGACCCAGAGACACATAAAGGCTGGGAGGAGTATGCATATAAGGAAGACAGCGAAGCATTACCTACTTGGAGTGAATTAAAAAACTTCATGGAGTCCAAATTCCGCACCTTGGAGTTAGTTACAGGCATTACAGCTAATACAAGAGAGAAACCAATCAAAGAACGTTCTTACCATGTTGCCACACCAAATTCAGAGAAGACATGCATCATGTGCAAAGAAAATCACACGTTGTGTCACTGCAAGAAATTTATTGATATGAAACTAGCTGAACGAACCGAATATGTCAAGAACAAACATTTATGTTTTAACTGTCTAGCACTTGGACACTCGGTGAAGAGATGTAAACTACCAGTGTCCTGTCAAAAATGTCACCGACGTCATCATTCTTTACTACATGAGAATAAGAATACAGAACCAGCGGCTACACCGAGCACCTCACAACCGTTGGCTTCACAGCATGTAGCAGAAGAGAAGGAAGCAGTTCAAGTGAACACAGTGATCGCGTCGCATCATAAAACTAGACATAGAATAGCACTATTAGCAACTGCTGTAGTGGAAGCAATAAATACAGAGGGTCAAATCATATCACTACGCGCGCTGATAGACCAGGGTTCTCAAGCTACATTCATAAGCGAGAAAGCGACTCAACTATTGAAACTGAAGCGACAACCATTCAAGGCAAGTGTTGTAGGAGTGGGATCTTCTAGAACAGAGATCAAACGTGTGGTACAGCTTAATATAAGATCACAATGGGACCATAACTATAGTTTACCGATCCAAGCCTATGTGATGTCGAAACAACTAACCACTAAGATACCCAGCAAAACAATTGTCAATCAATCATGGCCTCACATTGACGGGCTTAACTTGGCTGATCCAAGTTACTTAACACCTGGTTCTGTAGATCTGCTATTGGGGGTCAAGGAATACGCACAGATTATACAGCCAGATTTAATAAAGGGTCCACCAGGCACACCAATCGCACAAAAAACAAACCTGGGTTGGATTATTTTCGGAGATATCTTTGAAAACCCACAAAACCATACCTATCTTGTGATGCATCACCAAGTTGACGTAGACGAAATGTTGAAATCGATATGGGAAATAGAGATTGACAAGGACAGACATTTAACTAAAGAAGATAAGATCTGTGAAGATATCTACGAGAAAACAACAACTAGAAATGAGGAAGGAAGGTACATAGTCAAATTACCTTTCAAAGCTTACAGTCCACAACTAAATGAAATGAGCATAAGAACAAAGTTACAAACACCAGAAGGAAAAACCAAGGAGATAGCCAAACAAAGATTCTTGCAACTTGAGCGGAAGTTTAAGAATTCATCAGATCTAAAACAAGAATACACAACAGTCATCGATGATTACATAGAACAAGGACATATGGAGAAGATACCTGAAAGAGAAAAAGAAACAGTATCAGTTTACTTACCTCACCACGCTGTAGTTCGTACGGACAAGGAGACCTCTAGAACACGCGTTGTCTTCGATGCTTCCTGCAAAGGCACAAACAACGTTTCACTAAATGAAGAATTATTGGTAGGTCCGCAGCTGCAAGACGATTTGAGGTACCTTCTAATGAAATGGAGAATGAAGCGTGTCTGCTTCATGGCTGATATCAAACAAATGTATCGCCAAATATTGGTGACTCGTGAAGACGCCGACTTCCAGCGAATTATCTGGAGACCCGATGAGGGTGAGGATTTCCACGAATATCGTTTGCTGAGGGTCACATTTGGTACAGCATCGGCACCGTATTGAGCTGTTAGAACACTCCACCAAACAGCTGACGATGAAGGAAAGGATCAACCAATCGCTGTGCAATCTATTAAGAGTAATTTTTTTATCGACGATTGGCTTGATGGTGCTGATGACACTGAAACAGCAATTTCTCTAGGCAAAACTGTCACAAACATACTACAAAAGGGCGGTTTTCAACTCACGAAATGGTCTTCAAACGATATTGATTTTATGAAATCTATAGATGAAGAAAAAAGATCCACCAACGCACACATAGACATGAATCTTGATGGAACAATAAAGGCATTGGGCATTGTGTGGAACCTGAAAACAGACACCTTTCAATACAAATTAACTTTACCAACATCTGAAAGTAGTAAAGTAACAAAGCGAAGTATTTTATCTGACATACAAAGGCTGTTCGATCCACTTGGTTGGATCGCACCGAGTACAGTGATGGCAAAAATACTGTTACAGAAACTATGGCTTGAAAAGGTGAATTGGGATCAGAACGTAAGTGAAACCTTACGTGAAGAATGGAATCAGATAAGATCAGATTTTACTAGCATAAACGGTGTACACGTGAACAGATGGATTGGTACAACGGAAACAAACAAAGCAAATATACAAATACATGGATTCAGTGACGCTTCGATTCGAGCTTATGCTGCAGCGGTATACATAAGAACTGAAACCAATAACAAGGTTGAAATAAAACTCATTGCTGCTAAAACAAGAGTAGCACCCCTAAAAACAATATCTTTACCAAGATTAGAATTGTGTGGAGCATTACTTCTCTCAAAACTTATGAAACAAATAGGGCTATCAATGAAAATTCCAACTTCAGATATGTATGCATGGACAGATTCCTCTATAGTTATAGCGTGGCTATGTGGTGATCCCAGCCGATGGAAAACGTTTGTTGCCAACCGTGTCGTCGAAATTGTAGAAAACCTAAATAACAAGCGCTGGTATCATGTACAGTCGAGGGATAATCCCGCAGACTTAGCTTCTCGAGGAATGTTGTTGTCCGAACTGAAAAAATGTGACTTGTGGTGGAGAGGCCCAGGTTGGTTATCTGAAAAAGAAATAAAGATTAGTAAACAGGTAGTTATGACAACAGACATGGAAATTAAAACAAAGAAAGTTACTACTCACCTCAGCACAGAAGAACAAGAGAAATCTATAACTACACAATTTGAAAATTTTAACAACTTACCCGAATTACTCAAGGTTGTTTGTTACTGCAAAAGATTCTTGAACTACAAGGTCAACGTGAACATAGATAAACAAATAACTACACAAGAATTAGATGATGCACTGACAATTTGTATAAAAAGAGTTCAAGAAGAAGAATACACGGAAGAAATAGAAAGATTAAAGATTAATAAACAAGTGAAAGGTAGAAGTCCGTTGCGATCCCTCAACCCTTATCTTGATCATGAACATATCCTCAGGGTGGGCGGCCGCCTCAGACACGCAAACTTACCTATTGAAAGAAAACATCCAATTATTATCGGAAATAAAAACACATTAGCGCCCCTGATTATAGCTGACGCACACTTTAAGACACTTCACGGAGGAATTCAAATGATGTTATGCTATCTACGTTCAAAATACTGGATTTTAAGGGCAAAATCAATGGCTAAGAAATATGTTCACAAGTGCCTCATTTGCGCTAGACTTAGTGCTACTACAAGAGCACAAATTATGGGAGATTTACCCGATGAGAGAGTGACTCCGTCCAGGCCATTCTTAAAAAGTGGTGTAGACTTCGCGGGTCCCTTTCAGATTGTGTTGTCTAAAGGCCGAGGAAACAAGACATCAAAGGCTTACGTTTCCATATTTATATGTATGTCCACGAAGGCAATCCATATTGAGCTTGTAAGTGATCTCACCTCAGAAGCGTTTATTGGCGCTTTTAGACGTTTTGTTGCCAGAAGGGGCAAATGTAATCACCTGTGGAGCGATCAAGGACGTAACTTCGTGGGAGCTGACAAAGAGCTCCGAGATGCCTGGAACGAAGCTAGCTTACAATTTACTGGTGAAATTGCAGAAACACTAGCCACAGAGGGTACTCAATGGCATTTCATACCCGCTTACAGTCCCTCTTTCGGTGGATTATGGGAGGCTGGAGTCAAATCTATAAAGTACCACCTGAAAAGAATTATAACAACTCACCTGACATATGAAGAGATGACGACGATACTCTGTCAGGTGGAAGCCTGCTTGAATTCCCGTCCGTTATGTCCCATGAACGACACTGATCCAGACAACACGAACCCACTCACGCCAGGACATTTCTTAATTGGAGAAGCACCTATTGTTGTCCCATCACCCAATATGAAAGACATAAGGTTATCCAGCTTGTCTCGCTGGCAACACACACAGAAACTTGTTAATGACTTCTGGCGGCGATGGCAGGATGAGTATTTATCCAGATTGCAACAGCGTCCTAAGTGGCATAAAAAGGAAGAAGAATTTAAGATCGGAGATATTGTCTTGATAAAAACTGATAATTTGCCACCTGGAAAATGGTCCTTAGGACGAATCGTCGAGAAGCACCCTGGTCCGGACGGTCTAACGAGGGTGTATAGTGTCAAAAGTGGTAGTTCCATTACAAAAAGAACTGTAACAAAATTGTGTCCATTGCCTCTCAATGGAACCTAGTCTCTTTAAAGTTCAAAAACAAAACTGTAACATTATAATGTGTTGATTCACACTATTTAAAATATGTTCTTTTGAATTACAATTGTTAGTAATTGTTTTATGCATGTTAAATAGTAATATCAGAGACCCCCACCTACAGATTTATATAAAGTTGTTTAGAGGTAATCTCATAATAATGTAATATTTTTAAATCATTGTTTCTTAAAAGACCTACAGGCCTTTTGGTGGGCGGTATGTTGTGATGTATTGTGTTCAACGCTCACATCTACCTTGTTTAGCTATATATATGTCAGTAAGATATATTTAATTGGCATATCTTCAACCAAAGGTAGTCGCTCAATACACTTGCAGTAGAACACACGTCTTTTCTTAATAAAATCCTATCCAAAGTAAATTGAACCTTATCCCATCAACACTCGTACTTAATTAAACCCAAATAACAACGGATTAGCTTAGGCGCGTGCTAACGTTCAAGCACCATGGCAATATGCAAGCATAGGAATCCATGAGTATTCTATTTTTGAACGGTTCCCCTCGCCAACGGCGCGAGCGCAGTCTACAGGGAGACTTTAGAGTTTATTATACCAATAAGTGTAATGGAAGTCAAATGTTTTTTTTTTTTCATTAAAAGTCGAGATCTATGGTCGGAAATCCGTATTTTTTTGTGACACAGATGCTCTTTAAAATAAAAATAAAAAAACGGCGATATATGTATTAAGTATTTGAAAACACTCGAAGATTATTGACAAGTAAGCGTCGAAAAGTTCTCATAGTCCTTCAGAGAGAACTTCATGAAATTAAGGTCCTCAGGCCTCGATGAAAGATGACGCTGCGAGCTCAAAATAAAACAACGACAGTATTGTATAATTTACTTTCACAGATTATTGTTATTCGTAGTAGATTACCGCGTCGTATAAAGGTCCAAGCACGACTGCTAAGCGTGAGTTCCTGGGTTCGATTCGCTAGGTCAGAAATTCTTCGTTGATTTCTAAGTCAAATCTGGTCTCAAGCGATACAATGCACTTCAAATTAATCATCAGAAGGATCACAATAGACCACGGTGAAATGAGCTTCATGCATACATCCATCGAAGATTAACCTTCTGGCGATTCAAAGATGGTGATATGCAAATAAAATTAAGAAGTCCTTTAGAACGAAGTTCCTTTCGCTGTTATGTATATAAACAGAGCCATCTAATATGGTCTCAAGCTTCAAGTGGTAAAGTTTTAGTTTTTCAGACTAGATGGCTGTAATGAAAAACAAAAAGAAAGGTGCACATAAAACCTTTTTTGGTCTATGAACTTCAGGCCACTCCTAAGCTTGTTTTCGGATAAAGAATAGAATTCGAAATCTATTCTTTATCCGAAAATCACTGACACTGTGGATACACTGCTACTAACTACAAGGCTCGAATGACGTTGATAGCGGGCGCTGTCGGTACACATTTGTGAAATTGTTTTGAGAAATGGCACTTGGAATCAACTCAAAAAACAAGATGGCGGTGTTCGCTCCGATTTTGGCCACGTGCCAAAATAACCTTGTATAATGTGTTATAGCGCTAAACGTAAAGATGGAAGTTCGATGGGTACTCCGTGTCTGGAATAGGTACCTTCCCAGGCCAGTCCTACCTCTCTTACCTGCGTATAAAACAGGTAAGATTTTACCAGGTGGAAGACCTTGGCTCACACTTCAGAATACCCACTATTTAAATGTTGCGCTGTGGTGACGCCTCCGTCGTGTTTTCGGTTTTGAATAAATAACATGAGTGTGTATTCGCCGCTCTTGGAAGTGCAAAGTCAAACTTGTGTTAAATAACCCCTTTAAATGCAGCAGTTTCACAAATATAAAACAAGTTTTTGTGTAATATGAGTAATGCCCGGTTCCTATAAACAAAAACGAATCGCTTTACTTACTGCAATTAAAGAGATTCGTTAGAGTGAAAAAAGGCGACAAATAAGTAAAAAAAATGGTATCCCTGGATCAACTAGGAAAAAACGTATTTGATACTTGAATATTTTTATGCAGAATAAGCTTTGATTATCATAGAAGGTTGTAAGTCACATCGAAATTAATACTACATAATAATTTATGTAAAATTTAAGGTAAATAAAATAAAATATTATCAATTTTTTCAAGGTATTGTGAAATATGTATTGTTTCTGATTTATTTAATATATCAGTTTCTTGCAAGTTTTTCAATTTATTAATTGGAGCACGGATTGCGTCAAGCTTTCGAGGACCAGTAATGCATTTGTCTGCAATAAAAACAAGTGATGAATGTTACAAACATTTTACGATTTCTCATCGCTATATTCAATTGTGATTCCACATGAAAAACTATTACATAGATAGACCAGCAACCTAATTGTGTATTTGCTTATTGCGTTTTCGTAAACGATTACTACTAATCTGTTGCATTTGACAGTTCAACAAGATTCATTGCGTTATTTACATTATTGGGCAGATTTTTTATCGAACATAAGAAGTAATGGATTAAGCAATCTGTTTCAAATCGTATCACATTCCGAATCATTGTGTATCACGCAATTAGAGTACAGGTATAATAAATATAAATCCTGTTTACTAAGTATCAAAACCGTAAGAGGATAGTCAAACAACATGTGACATTAGCAACAGTGTTGTCAATTTCTGAAAACGTGAAAAAATCACTGCCAGCTTTCATTAGACAGACTCTAGCTCATTTTACCTGTGATAGCCTTCCATATGGGAGGGTCTACTATGCGAAGCTATGAGTTCTTCGCTTCATTTTTGGTAAAGATACAATAAGAGTTGATTTTAGCCAATAACGGTCCGTAAATTATAGGAATCGGCCATTAATATTCTCATGTAAGTACTTACTACTTTTTAACGCTCAAAATCAATCAATCACTAGATGACGTGAGAGGCACACACCGTCACCGATTCTTACATTCTTATAATTAAAATTTCACAATATTGAAATATCATTAGCAATTATTTTTATTACTTTTGTGTATTGTAACAGCTACTTCAGGACCTAGTTAATACAAGTCGCCGTGATAATAATGTCTAATGAAGTGAATTGATGGCGTTTAAAAATATCTAAAAGATTTACCTAATACTTTGATATGTTTAGATATGAGTAATCGATTTCGATGATAACAGTAGTAATCTCTAATTCGGGCGTCATTGATTGCTATCAATGTGCAGCACATGATTGTTTCCGAATTTTAATCTAACATTTAAGGCATGCAATTACACGATAATGTAGATTGTTGTTCACATGCCAGAGCGTAAGGCTGAGTCTACATTTGCTGCAGCGATTTGCAATGCGATTATCATTGTTGCGATTTGTGAGGACGAATAGGATGAATGATTCTTTTTAAATGAAATCTATGTAAATAAAAATGAATTGCCACAAACGTTTGCAGTGCATCACTTTGGAGCGGCTGATGCTATTTGTTTTTTTTTTTGTTGTGTTTGTAATTGTCAAGACAAACTTTACTGGCATAGTTGGAAATTTGGAATTTTGGATGTTATTTATGTAGGAATTTCACCCTGGGCGACCGACGCCGGGAACGAACAGCTAGTCATAATAAAACTATAAATGGTGTTATTGTACCTACATTAATTAATTCCATGAAAATGGTTTGGCATTGCCAATTCCGTGGGTACCAATCGAATTAAAATAACAAGATTCGACCAAATGTTTGTAATTGAAGCCAAAAATCTGGTCGAATCTTGTTATTTTACCTTGGTTCTAGTGAGTATTGACATATGGGCAAATTTTCATGTACTTGGTGATATATCCTTGGTGACAAGCGCTTTTGTCACTAATTGGCTGTCATAAAACACTGTTGGATTTTTGTTTTATTGAATAGAGTTTTGATTGAGTGTCGTTTATTGTGCTGCACTGATCACTCGTGTTGTTGATAAGACTCACATATTATATGTTGATGACGTATTTTGTACAAGGTGAATATACAGCTGAGCATGAGGTCCTGGGTTCGATTCCCAGGTCGGGCAACGTGTTATTGGGTTTTTCTATCTGGAATTTCTCAGTAGCAGCCTGAAGTATGGATTTGTGCCCGGTAGATGGCAATAGGCTCGCCCCCTATTACATGGGACATAAACATAACTGGCGAAATGTGGGTGTACAGGTACACCTCTGCCCAACCCTTCGGGGAAACAAGGCGTGATGTTATGTTATACTTTTAATAATTATTTATAAAAAAATATGCAATGATGTAGTCAATCGTTTATAAATACTTTATTGATAAGGCTTAATCAAGTGACACATACTGGAAAGTCAGGGAGTCCCCTGAATACCGGACTTTTGACATATGCAGTATCAAATTAAAAACAAAGAATTGGGTGGACTGGGATTGGGTTTAAACATTGTAGTTTTGACATATTATAATTCATTGTATATTTTCTAGTGTTTGTTGGTGGACAATAAAGTATATGTAAATAAATAAATAAAGTAAGCGAAAATGCACTGTAACTACAAATTCTTAATCTTCATTTCCGAAAGACGTCCACTGCTGGAAATAGGCCTAACCCCAAGCACCGCCACTTCGACCGGTTCTGTGTTTCTCGCATCCAGCAGAGACTCTTCTTGTTAGGTACAGGGAATTTTACAGGAATAACAAACTCAGACATTATTTTCATATTACGTAGCTAGGTAAAATATCATTTGTCTAATTACTTTGTTAATTATTTTTATTTTCCTTAATGAAAGTAGAAAATAATAACGTTAATTTTTAACTGTTCCTCCTATGTCCTACAGACCAAAATATAGTGGTGTATTTTTATATCATAAACTACAACGCATGTAATCCCAGAAGGTTTAGGCAGAGGTGTACCTATAGTACATCCACATTTCGCCAGTTACGCTTAAGTCCCATTTAATAGGGGCGAGCCTATTACCATCAACCGGACACGAATCCAGAGTCCGGGGAGCTACTGAGAAGTTCTAGATAGAAAAACCCAATAATAGTTTGCCCGACCTGGGAATTGAACCCAGGACCTCATGCTCAGCAGTAGCTCTTGCGACTACTAGACCAACGAGGCAGTAAACTATAGAAGCCGGCACGTAACTTGGCAAGGTTTTGGCGTAGTCAGAATAAGTTCACGCATGTGCACTAAGCGCAACAATTTTTTTTTCACGTATATTGCTTGTCATTATTAAAATGGGAAGAACCATAATTCTTCCCATTTTTTTAAACATCTGTTTAGAAGAGAGTTATAGAAAGGAAAAAGCATCTAACGATTCTTGCAAAGTTACGTGCCGGCGACTATACAATACAGAAGAAAATCCACTTTATACGCAAGGTGTTTGAACTCCTAAAGTTCCGTAGCCGGCCAACTTTCAGAGTAATTGCCTGCCTATACAAGGCAGCTTATGAGCAGTTTCCGCTATTACTGTTAGCACGTATGTGTACACAAAACGCTAAAACAATCCCCACCAAACATAAAACCAACGGAACGTGACCAAGGCTCCCTCTCGCGGCCGACCAATAAAAACTTAAACTAATCAGAACAACATCACGAATGGTGGAGGAAACGCAATATTATTGTTATTAAACAAAGTATTGGTTACGTTTTATTTGTAATTAAAACAATGTGGGGTTGATTATTAGACGTAAATAATAAGAATTGAATAGGACAGGAGTTGAAACCAAGCTACATAAAAAGCTGATATTGTAAGATATGTCACAGTATAACGTCAAGCATTCGTCATTTCCTGTAAGTTTGTATGTCATAGCATGTTAGGTGATGTGATGTGGACTACTTTACATCGATTTGAAATTGGGAGGCAACGAAGAATGTAGTTTCCAAATGCTGCACGAGAATTGTCTTTCCAGTCCTTTCCTCACAAGATTATTTCAGACACCAATCTACACATTCACATGATGTTTTCACATGATCTGACCAAGATTATGTCTGGACAATAAAAGAGACTGTGTTTGTTTCGACCTTTCTTCTCAGAGTAGTGAGATAGGAAACGCCGACCTCATCTAGTTTAAAAAAAAGAGATTGACGTGTAGTGTTTGTTTTGTACGAACCTACTTACAGAAGTAATCTCATTTAACATTTAATGTGTTCAGAAGACTTATTCAGTTTCATCATCAAATAGCACGGGTATTGATGGACTCTTAATTTGTTCAGGTGTCTAAAGAATAGTACATACTTTGAATTATAATCGGCCGCATTCTGTTGAGTTCAAGTCGACTTCATATAGAAGACTATTTTATTCAATAGAACTTAGCTGAACAGAGCTTGAAGTGATCGGTTGGAACAACTAATGCTAATGATTTTTACTATTGACAGTTCACTTTACCTAAGTTTTCACGTTGAGATTTTTACAAAATGGACTGAAACATTAGCTGTTGAGAAATTCAATTGTTGAGATGTTAGGTCGTTGGCTTTTAAATTATTACTTTGAAGTAGTGATGCAGGTGTGAACTTATCAATATGTGGCTTGAAAGTAACAGAATCCTACAAACCGTGGGCCAAAACATTTTTTGTTACAAATCTCATTTTTTTCTTATCTCAGAGCTGCACGTTGTTCAATGTGTTACGCATAACGTTTAACCTTTCGCCTGTCTCATTGGAGTCTCCCACAAGGTAACACAAATTTGCATCTCCCATCGTAATGACTGCATCTGCACCATTCAAATCGAGATCTAATTTGTGGACAACTAAGGTTGATTGTTCAACGATGTTAAGTCGTCACTTATGACTGTTTGTTTTTATGTTTTCGTGCGTAGGACCCACGTGGTGTGACACATGTTTTGGACCATCGCATCCCGAGGCAGCCCGGGAGACGGGAGATAATACAATTTAGGGGAAATTTGTCTTTTCCTAAATGGATTTTGAATTCCAAGTCTCGGGATGTTCTAGAGATTAATATCAGGTTAGTGGTTTATTACGTTTGCTGTGTCAAATGTTACTTCTAGACCAAAAAAGTCAGAGTTTGCTTTGTTAATATTTTCTGATTCTTTGCAGTTTTGTGTAAAGGTTACATATAGTACTGTGGATTTAATGTATACTACAGATTTTGTTAAGTAATGGTTTTCAAAACAGACAGTTACACACAGTTTAAGTGAACTTAATAATTTCTTACGAATAACTATTATAGCTTTAGTAATGAGTTTAAAAATACCGTCGGCGTGATATATTTTTAATTGAACCGCCTACTAACATTAAAAACTAACTATAACACCAATATGAATCATCACCGTTTGAATAACGAAAAAAGTTAATTACGAGAAAACAAAATTCACTTCAAATATGAAAAGAGTCCAATGAATCAGGATTCTCATGAATTCTGAGCGGTGCGGGCGCACACACGTGTTGCACACATTTTGTGAAACCTCCCCGCTACCCCCCACCCCTCGTACACGTAGCACCCATACTAAGGGAACCGCTGAAAAAATGGACCACAAGGAACTTTAAAAAAAAGTGACCCTTACGTCAACCAGAATACGGTTTATATTACAATAAAATGACTTAGTAACGGTATCCAAAGGGACATCATTTTTTCTCTTCAAATCATTTGGATTAGGTCGTTGACCTCTTTATTTGGCACACATTTTGGCAGATTTTTCTTTGTGATTACGTCTGTTCCAATTTGTTATAATTAGGGCCTCAAAATATTTTAAATGACAGAATTATATTTAATAACATGTTCAAATGCAGGGATGATAAATGATAAATGATTTTATTTCTGCAAGAAAACACTTTGATATTCATTTCTACTTGATACTTTCGTACATTCGTTCCAAAAAGGTCGAGGTCGAAGAAAAATTACGTGATCCTTGTAGGGTTCCATTTATGCTTATGAAGAAGAAGAACAGAAACTTAAAAAAACCTTAATAATTATTGTTCATCAACTCATTACAAAGGAATTTAATTCGGAAATTCACTATCGTATTACGCCGCGTTTACACCAGGAAAATTTGTCGATCGTCTAAAGGTCGTTAATACGAGAAGAGGTCGTTAAGACGTTAATACGAGATTAATCGCAGTACAAATATAGAACTTATCTTACACTTTTTTAAAGGTACACATTTCAGTGAGAACGCAAAAAAACGCCAAATTCACACAGCGTTCACTCACTGAAGGTTGTATGCGAAAAGTTCAGTATAAACACGTGAGTAGCTACCAGATATTGTCTGACGACTCTCACCTTCAAGTCCCTAATGAACTCGTGTAAACGCAGCTCAAGTCTCGTATCAATTAAGTCTTCTTATCATTGTATCGATGACGTTATCAAAAAAGAAACACTTATTTAAACTTATATAAATATGATTTCGTTTTCAAATCGATAATTAGTTCATATTTCGCGGTTGCAAAGGTAGTATGATATTAATATTGTGCGTCTGTTCTGTGCTGGCAGCATCTGCTGCAGGCCAACAGGCGCCTACGGTTAACATCGCACAAGGTACCGTGGTGGGCAGTGTGGCTACCGACGGGGATTACTTCGAGTTCCATGGCATACCATACGCAGGCTCCACTTCGAGCACCAACAGATTCAAGGTAAATACCAAATACCGTTGATATTGTGCAGTAGGTATAAGCATTTCATAGCAACGATTTAAATCATGTGCCTATAATCAAAGTTAAGATAAATTTCTTTAAAAAAAATTAAAACTATTTTAGTGGTTTTTTTTAAAATAAAAGAATGGTATGAAGATTTTTGAATGGTTCAAGTCTAATTAACAAAAGAATAAAGTGTGTGTCGTGCCGTGAGGCATCAGTTCGTTCGTCACAAGTCTATTGAAGTCGCGCTAGAACACGTGATGTACACTGATGCGCCCTCAGATTAGTGGACACGCCATTATACAAAATGTACTGCTCCAACTTATACATCACGACCTGAAGTAAACGAAGTATAGTATAAGTTAACATTATTTTGTAATTTTCGATGTTTTCAATAAATATTAATTTTCAGGCACCATTACCAGCTCCATTCTTCGAAACTCCATTTGTGGCGAACCGAAGAGATATAAAATGTGTTCGAGCCTTGGGTGTTGGATTCGAAGGCACCGAAGATTGTTTGGTAGCAAACATCTTCACGCCAACTATAGATAATGATATAAGACTGCCTGTCATGGTTTGGATTAAAGGAAAAGAGTTTGATCAAGCAAATGTACCAGAACTGTCTTTTCGAAATTTTGTCGAAAAGGAAGTAGTCGTCGTTTCTCTAAATTACCGCGAATCTATCTTCGGATTCTTGTGTCTTGGAACGGAAACCGCACCAGGCAACGCTGGGTTAAAAGATATTATTGCAGGCTTGAAGTGGGTACAAACAAATATTGTGCAATTTGGAGGAAATCCAAAAGATATTACCCTCTTTGGTCACGGAAGTGGAGCAGCTGCCGTTGACTTGATCACTATGTCCCCCATGGGTCAAGGTTTGGTTCAAAAAGCGATCGCTCAAAGTGGAAACGCATTAGCCCCATGGGCTGTAACTCGAGACAACTTAGAATATGCCCTTCAAGTTGCTGAAGCTCTTGGTCATGAAATAACTAGCACTGAACAGTTGTCAAATGTATTTACTAGAACTAGTGTATCAGCTTTGATGGGTGTTATTAACGTACTCGATTTAACTGATAATTCACTAGCATTTGCTCCTTGTGTGGAAAGGCACGATTTGGAAGGCGTGGAACCATTTTTAAGTAAAACTCCCTCTCAAATCATTCGTGATGCTGAGTTTCTGCATATTCCTTTTATAATTGGTTTTGTAGATAACGAAGGAACCATTAGAGCCAAAGAGGCTATGGAAGATAATTGGCTTGAGAGAATGGAAAAATCATTCACTGAGTTTATACAGTCTGACTTAAAATTTGAAACCGATGCTGAAAAGTCGGCAGTAGCTCAGCAAATAAGAGATTTTTACTTTGGGGAAAATCCAATTAATATGGCGAACGTAGGAAACTATTTCCAATATCATGGCGATACAATGATGCTAGTATCGTCTATAAGGGAAGCCAGAGTTCGAATATTAGCTTCTCCGTCACCGATTTATTTATATCAGTTTTCATACTCAGGAACTCTCGGAGAACCATTTTCTGGTCCTATAAATGTAGATGCTGCAGCTCACAGTGAAGAATTGGCTTATATGTTCTACGGTACTCCTGCCACGGGAACACGTATTATAGACCATACAATTGGAGACATTCTTGTAGAAAGGTGGACAAACTTCGCTAAAACTGGGTAAATAATAATGACACATTAAGCCTCTTATAATTTTAAGAATATGCGTGAAAGTAATTAGCTTTTTTTTTACAGAAACCCAACAAGTGAAACTTCACAAATTACATGGTTTCCAGTAACAAGAGACAAAATAAACTTTATCCGCGTGCTTGAAAAGGTGGAAATAAACGATAGCGGTTTCTTGGAAGTAGCATTACAAAATCCACATTTTATCAAACTTACTTTTTGGGACCACATTTATACTGATCATTTCCATGATGCTGAAAGTACTTGGGAGATAGAAGATAATACAGAATCTCCTCCTACCGATGCAATCACTACTGAAGGAGTGACAACATCTCCACCCCCCACTGATGCAATCACCACTGACGGAGTGACCACAGAACCGTTGTCTACCGATGCGATCACCACTGACGGAGTGACTACAGAACCATTGTCTACCGATGCGATCACCACTGACGGAGTGACTACAGAACCATTGTCTACCGATGCGATCACCACCGACGGAGTGACTACAGAACCATTGTCTACCGATGCGATCACCACTGACGAAGTGACTACAGCACCATTGTCTACCGATGCGATCACCACTGACGGAGTGACTACAGCACCATTGTCTACCGATGCGATCACCACTGACGGAGTGACCACAGAACCATTGTCTACCGATGCGATCACCACTGACGGAGTGACTACAGGACCATTGTCTACCGATGCAATCACCACTGACGGAGTGACTACAAAACCATTGTCTACCGATGCGATCACCACTGACGGAGTGACTACAGAACCATTGTCTACCGATGCGATCACCACTGAAGGAGTGACAACATCTCCACCCCCCACTGATGCAATCACCACTGACGGAGTGACCACAGAACCGTTGTCTACCGATGCGATCACCACTGACGGAGTGACTACAGAACCATTGTCTACCGATGCGATCACCACTGACGGAGTGACTACAGAACCATTGTCTACCGATGCGATCACCACCGACGGAGTGACTACAGAACCATTGTCTACCGATGCGATCACCACTGACGAAGTGACTACAGCACCATTGTCTACCGATGCGATCACCACTGACGGAGTGACTACAGAACCATTATCTACTGATGCGATCACCACTGACGGAGTGACTACAGCACCATTGTCTACCGATGCGATCACCACTGACGGATTTACTACAGAACCATTGTCTACCGATGCGATCACCACTGACGGAGTGACTACAGAACCATTGTCTACCGATGCGATCACCACTGACGAAGTGACTACAGCACCAATGTCTACCGATGCGATCACCACTGACGGAGTGACTACAGAACCATTGTCTACTGATGCGATCACCACTGACGGAGTGACTACAGCACCATTGTCTACCGATGCGATCACCACTGACGGAGTGACTACAGCACCACTGTCTACCGATGCGATCACCACTGACGGAGTGACTACAGAACCATTGTCTTCTGATGCGATCACCACTGACGAAGTGACTACAGCACCATTGTCTACCGATACGATCACCACTGACGGAGTGACTACAAAACCATTGTCTACCGATGCGATCACCACCGACGGAGTGACTACAGAACCATTGTCTACCGATGCGATCACCACTGACGGAGTGACTACAGCACCATTGTCTACCGATACGATCACCACTGACGGAGTGACTACAGCACCATTGTCTACCGATGCGATCACCACTGACGGAGTGACCACAGAACCATTGTCTACCGATGCGATCACCACTGACGGAGTGACTACAGGACCATTGTCTACCGATGCAATCACCACTGACGGAGTGACTACAGAACCATTGTCTACCGATGCGATCATCACCGACGGAGTGACTACAGAACCATTGTCTACCGATGCGATCACCACTGACGGAGTGACTACAGAACCATTGTCTACCGATGCGATCACCACTAACGAAGTGACTCCAGCACCATTGTCTACCGATGCGATCACCACTGACGGAGTGACTACAGCACCATTATCTACCGATGCGATCACCACTGACGGAGTGACTACAGCACCATTGTCTACCGATGCGATCACCACTGACGGAGTGACTACAGCACCATTGTCTACCGATGCGATCACCACTGACGGTGTGACTACAGCACCATTGTCTACCGATGCGATCACCACTGACGGAGTGACTACAGCACCACTGTCTACCGATGCGATCACCACTGACGGAGTGACTTCAGAACCATTGTCTTCTGATGCGATCACCACTGACGAAGTGACTACAGCACCATTGTCTACCGATACGATCACCACTGACGGAGTGACTACAGCACCATTGTCTACCGATGCGATCACCACTGACGGAGTGACTACAGCACCATTGTCTACCGATGCGATCACCACTGACGGAGTGACCACAGAACCATTGTCTACCGATGCGATCACCACTGACGGAGTGACTACAGAACCATTGTCTACCGATGCGATCACCACTGACGGAGTGACCACAGCACCACCACCTACCGATGCAATCACCACTGACGGAGTGACCACAGCACCAACGCCTACCGACGCGATCACTACTGAAGGAGAGACCACAGCACCACCTCCTACCGATGCAATCACCACTGACGGAGTGACCACAGCACCAACGCCTACCGATGCGATCACCACTGAAGGAGTAAACACAGCACCACCTCCTACCGATGCAATCACCACTGACGGAGTGACCACAGCACCAACGCCTACCGATGCGATCACTACTGAAGGAGTGACCACAGCACCACCTCCTACCGATGCAATCACCACTGACGGAGTGACCACAGCACCACCGCCTACCGATCCGGTCACTACTGAAGGTTTGACAACAGCTCCACCTCCTACCGATGGAAGCACAACAGATGGAGTGATGACTACAGCACCTTCCCCAACAGATGGCAGTACTGCGGAAGGAGTAACTACGGCGGGAAGTACCCCAGAAAGCGAAACTTCGGCACCTCCTTCAACCGACCCTTCTGAAGGAGTTACTACGGATGAAGATACTACGGAGGACAGTACCACAGATGGGGTATCTCCGGAAGATCCAACTTCGGATGAGAGTATTACAGAAGTCCCTCCCGGGAGTGATGAAAGCGGTGAAAATCCTAGTTCCGCATCTGGTGCAGTTGCAAGTACTTTCTTAATAATCAGTCTATTTTCGTTGCTCAGCCATTTCCATGCTTTCCAGATATCGGCATAAGAAACTGCCCAGTAAAATTAAATGCTACTATCTAAAGAATTTTATTAAACTTTCGCAGAAATGTATAAAATGGTTTTGTTAGTTTATTATTTATTTGATTAAATATTTTTTTTAATAAATTCCAATGTTCGAAGTGCTAGTATGTCGTTGGTTCTATTGAGCCAGCAGAGCTACGGTTGTGCTCAAATTGTATCAAATGTTGTATAATTGAAATAAAATGTTGTCGATGACTTTTTCCGTAGATGTACAGTTTAGGAGTTATAAGCCAAACACTGAAAGCAGTCCGAAAATTACGAGGTTTTTTGAGTTCTAGGCAGTTAGCACAGGTCTTTCGAAGCTGCAATCTAGGTTTTTACTAGTGGTATATAACGTAACAACATCCCAAAAAAACCGTACAGTGCATTTTTTTTCGACCTGAATGTTCTAAATGACTGGCCCTTGTGTAGCATAAAAAAATAGGATGCTTTCTTTCAATGGCGGGATATTACCAAAGTGTTATTTATGTTTTAGCATTATTATTATTTAAGCGCCTATGAATGTACCATGTATATTATTTTCACTGTAAATAACATCGTCATTAAATTATAATTCAGAAATGTAAATAAAGAGTGCCTATTATTTAACGTTCCCTTAAACGAGATGGTTTTATTATGTTTGAGATAATATTGTGGTTTTTGATTGAGTTACATTGGATTGACTTGGAACTTAAGTATACACTAAAATATTTGTTCTGTCAATTTCATTATGAAACAGTACTAGTAATTAATCCTCTTATTTTTTAACGTTTCTGTAATAACAAACCATACATGATGTCTTTTAACTTAAAGCAATGTTTACAGATAAGGTGATTGTATGAAAGTCTCAATCAGTAAGATATCGTCTGACTGTAAAAATGTTAACCCCGACGGTAACAGAGGGGTATTACAAGTTTAAACGTATGTCTCTGTGCGTCCATGTATCTGTGTGTCTGTCTATGTCTGCGCCATCGTAGCTCAAACGGCAGAACCGATTATTTTTTTTGTTTGTTCAATCGGTGACTTAATAGAGTGTTCTTAGCTATGATTCAAGAAAATCTGTACAGCCGTCTGAAGATTATCAGCTCTTTTCTAGTTGATGAAGGGATGTGAGTATCTTCCACAGGTATGATCGCTTCGAAATTTGGTATTGTATTACTTGAATGATAATAAAAGCACATGGTAACCTTTTGCTACAGCATCACATGCAACTTGCAGAATACCCAACTCCCTCATTAACATACAGCAAAAATATCGGTTTTGGGCTCATTGGAATAGTCTCAATGAATAGGTTATTTATAGATGGTGATCAGGGTCTGATGGTGGAGTAGCAAAGAGAAATGAGCATAAATTAGTAACTAGCTTTACTGCAAGAAACATTTATACGTAGGTACAGCTGCGCAGATTTAAGCAAGGCACGTCTCGATCGTCGCGTGTCTACTATAATAAAAACAGGAAATAAAAGTAAAATATTTACACACACATAAACTCACGCCTTCTTCCCATGGGGGTAGGTAGAAACCACGGAACGCCAGCTGCTACGATCCTTACATACTCCTATTGCCTCGTTTACGTTCATACATCTGGTCATACACGAGCGCCGGTTGCGAGTACTACGCACCTGACCTTTCTGAAGAATATCAACAATAAGGTCACTATAATATGTCTTCCTAGTGCATCCCCTCCTGGCGTTTCCACTCACATCTGCCTTGTAAATACCTTTTGTTAGTCTGCTTTCATTCATCCGCTCAACATGACCGAAACCATCTAAGCATACTCTTTTCAATTTTTGTCACTACATCTTCTTTAATTCCTCAGCCTATCATTCAAAGTCACACCACACATGCTCCACAAGGAACGCATTTCATGCTTCTTTTGCCACACCCAACATTCACTTCCATACATAAGCGTAGGCACCAGCACACTATTGTGAACAGCCAGTCGTGCCTTCTTGGACATCAACTGGTTGGTCACAATTGCATCTGTAGCACCATTCTCTTTATTTCCAGCATTCACTCTCCTTTCTACATCTCCATCAAAAAATAAATTTAAAAAAACTAGGACCCAAACAAAAACCTCTAAAAAGTAAAAACAAATATTGGTACTTTAAGATTAAAATTACTTGTAGGTAATATTTTGATCAAAGCATCGTTTCGTTGCGTTGTGAGATGGCTAATGGAAACGTCAAACGGATGAGGCCTAGCAGTAACGAATGTAAGTATACTATTGTATTTTCACTGATGCTTGGATCAAAATATTACCTACAACTTATTTTAGCCGTAAAGCCGTATGTATTGCCATACATAATATTTATTTTGTTGAAATTATTTGTTTGTTACGAGGGTGTTTATTTTTTTATTTCAGAAGGGATAGTTTAACAAAGCACAAACATACAACGACAAAATAACTAAATCATGAAAAAAACAAGCAATGTGTGATCTAATTCAGATTTAAGGATCCAAAACTACAAAATATGATTCAACTGAAAAAGCAGATTGATAAACCAAAAAAATCTCGTGATATAAACTAAAAATCAACGATTTCATTTTTAATGATAAATTATTTAATTTGCGACACATTTTTTTTTAAACTGACTGCCTCGTTGGTCTAGTGGTCGCAATCGCTACTGCTGAGCATGAGGTCCTGGGTTCGATTCCTAGGTCGGGCAGCGTGTTATTGGGTTTGTCTCAGTAGCAGCCCGAAGTCTGGATTTGTGCCCGGTAGATGGCAATAGGCTCGCCCCCTATTACATGGGACTTAAACATAACTGGCGAAATATGGGTGTACTATAGGTACACCTCTGCCCAACCCTTCGGGGAAACAAGGCGTGATGTTATGTTATGTTTTTTTTTAAACTAGGTGAAGTCGGCCTTTTTTCTATCTAACTACTTTGTTAAGAAAGGCCGAAACAAACTCAGAGGTAGAAATCAGAGGTCTCTTATACAGTCCGGGCATTGTCTTGGTCGTATCATGCGAAGATCATGTAGATTGATGTCTGAAACCATACAGATTTGAGTAGACCTGTCTAGTCAGTGCACGCAGTTGTCATTAATCGTGTAGTTCAGTACATAAGGAGCTGAACGACTCGACGAAAGAAAAGACAAACTGCCAGATTTTCATTATCATACCATACCATATTACAAAACTGCATATGAGAAAAAAATATGACCCTCATAGGGTAATATGCAGTTTCCAGTGTAGTCCTCACATTCACAACAATTCAAATAATATCTAATAATATATTTCACAAAGTAAATATTCATGTCATTTTGTATTAAGTATGCAAAAATTGGAGCAGCTCAGTCCAAGGCTTTTTATTCTCGATATACCTAATCTTTAGTATTCGTATAGATTGAGGAACCATGTCTCATATTAAAACGAAGTTACTACCAATATTTAGTAGGAAATTAGCCCATTGTTAGTCCTGACCCTGGAATTTGTAGTAAAACCCACAAAAAGTTACAGGACGTTTAAGGTGGCTCTATGCTGTTGTTATCTGATTTGATCAACTGCTTTAGAAGCTACGTCCATGTATTTCCTGGAGACCGTCAGGACTGAGGACCCACATATATTCTTGTATCACCGAAATTATACAGTTTTTCCATTTTAATTTTATACTAGGAATTAGAATATATTTACTATTAAATCATTCAATAAATTTTTATTTGTAAACGTAGATAGACATAATAGGTCTTTTAAATACATATTATTGTATTAGAGCTCTATGTTCACGAACGAAATTGGTGTACAAATAGTAGTTTTAATATCGTAAATTAAACAGTAATTAAAAAGCAAAAGTCCAAACGAGTACTAGTTAACATAACATCGCGCCCGTCGTTTCCACGAAGGTTTGGGCAGAGGTGTACCTTTAGTACACCCACATTTCGCCAGTTATGTTTAAGTCCCATGTAATAGGGGGCGACGGCGAGCCTATTGTCAACAACCGGGCACAAATCGAGACTCCGGGCTGCTACTGAGAAATTCCAGATAGACAAACCCAATAACACGTTGCTCGACCTGGGAATCGAACCCAGGACCTCATGCTCGGCAGTAGCGATTGCGACCACTAGACCAACGAGGCAGTTACTAGTTTAGTACTAGTTTTAAAACAAAAATAATAGTTAAATAAATGTCAATTAAATAAAGAATTCTCAATATAATTTAATTTAACATGCATATCAAGGGAAGTTAAATTATAGGAAATGTGTCATTATTTATCATTTAAAAATTTTCAATAGAATAATACGTCTTTTCTAATAAAAACAAATTACTTTTTAATTTTTAGACATTTTGTTCATTCCTTATATATTTCGGTAAATGGCATTACTCGTAAGAAACTGTTTTAATTGGCTGATTACTTTCCAAAAAACGCTTTGAAATGTCTATTTTATTTATGACAAATCAAAGCATTGTAGCTACCTCAAAATCAGCCGAACAGATTACGCATAACTACTACAAAATCATACCCTGCAATTTTCAAAAATATCCATTGGCCAGTTTTCGAGTTCTAAGATGGCTTTTCAAATTGAAGAGCCACCTTAAACGTCCGGTAAGTTTTTAAGGGTTTTACTACAAAATCGGCTTATTTACTACTAAATATTGGTAGTATCTGGTTTGAAAATGAGACATGGCTCCTAAATTCATACAGAAAATGTCTTTCACGGTATTAAAGGCTTTCTGGCACAACTTAAGTTTTATGAATGATTAACGTGGCTTGCATTACCTATCAATGCATATTATACATTGACATCTGAACGAGCCACCTTTTTTCTTGAGCCTTCTTGTAGTTACACTTTACTAACTGTGATACATTGCTTCTTGATACATTTTAGGTGCATGGGAAAGTATTAAGCACCTATCCTTTAAGGTTTTGGTAAGTGAGTTGGAGACTATCAAAATAATGTGACATAAATGGCCGTATCTTTTGATTGCGCTAACTGAGGAGCTTGAAGGTTTCAATTATTTTTTTTTTGTATTTGACATTAACTTCAACTATACGTGACAAAAAGGTCTTGATATGCGGACACTCTTTCTTTCCAATCTCTTTTTAGAAGTGCAGAATTTGAATTGGTTGTCAGTCTCACATTCAATTTTCTATTCTGTAAATTTTAGCTGTAAGTCATCCATAGATCATAAATAAATAAATAAAGAGATCCTATTAGGGTATCATTTGTTCTTTTCGATGTATGGACGCCTAAAAATGTCTCGCTCTCGATTTCCATAATTACTCGTAATCTTATCGTGTCCATATTGATGAAAAAGATACAAATGTAGGATTGCTAAGAATAATGGTTTGACATATGGACGTGTGGCAGATTGAATAATAACTTCCCACGGCTCTATTTTACCGAAGACCCAAATGAATTGGTAACTTGGTTAAGGCCACATGGCTTTTTATTATTCCGGTTCAAGAATCAACCTAAGTACAAAAATATGGAACCCAGGCGCACACAGACTAACTCCAGATAACAATTCTTTGTACATATTAAATGTCGTTTTCTTGTTATTCTAAATTTTCTCTCTATTATTCAAATCTATACATTCTTGTACCAGTTTTCGCAGTCATTATTAAAAGCATAAATCCGAAGTAGTTTTACGGTGGATCGCCGCCCTGAATGCGCGTCGCCCGGAGCGCGACTGCGCCGCACTCGTCAAACTGTGACAGTCCGTCTTCAGTGACATTTTGTGAATTAGTGATAAATTGTTTTTGTATTTTATTTTATACGTTTGTTTTTAGGGCATGTGTATAATATACAGTTTATTTTAATGTTTTTAGATTAGATAAGTGTTACACATAGTTTAATACGTATAATTGATCAATGACGGCAGTAGCGACGCCGTAAACAGTGCCAGTCAACCTGTCCCATCGCTCGATGTCCAGATGGAAAGATGCCCGTATTGCTCTCAGGCAGGCTTTTTTCAAAGCGAACGGTGGCAAGATCCATAAATCACATAGTGTACCATTGTGCCACCCAGCCATAACCAAAACATTATCACCTCCAGATCAAACTTGTAAAAAACGCTTGTAAAATCCATCCCAGTTTTAAAGAGAGTTCCCCGGGGAGCAAGACGGTTTGTTGTACTGAGTTTGACGCGTTGTCACCGTCTTGCGACCCAGGAGCACTCACAAAGTGCCTGGGAGAAATGACTTACCTTCTCTTATGGGATTCTACATGTCCAGAAACATTTGGCAACTAATAAACCTTATCGAACCAAATTAAAGACAATTGTAACAATTCGACCCTGATTTTAGATCCAAATTGACCTGCATGTTACCAATCACAGAAAGGCTTATGTAATATATAATATACATATGAAATCTAAATTAAGTGAAGGTCAGATCAGAGGAGCGGCCAGAATTCTGTTCATCAGCGATGTGGTGGCGCCTTCCTCTCCAGAACCGCTAACAGCTCTCGAGAGTAAACAGCGCCTGCGGATGGTCTCATCTTTCCCGACCTAAATTCAACCTTTCTAAACGTTTTGGCCCCTCATTTGACTGCTGCCATGAGCTCTTTCTGAAGTGGTTCCACTGGCGGCCTCCACGGCCTGACTCGACAACCTCTGAAGGATCTACTGAGTTCAGGCGCTGGGGAAGCTGGTGAGTCGCTTTTGAAGGAGCTTGCGGCATCGATTAACCTCATGTTTGCGGCGGTGTGAACGAGGCCATTGTCAATCAACCAACCTAACCTACCAACCAACCAACCCACCCTGCGCAAGAAGGACGGAGGCATTCGTCCCATCGCCGTTGGGTGCACCTTCACGCGCACGGCAGCCAAAATATGCCGTAAGCGGTATAGTGAATCGCAAACGGGTCAAAACAACAGTGTCTAACCAGGGTGAATGCGGAATGTAAATTAATTTTGGAGGGTTTTTCCGAAATTTCGTTGAAGTTTTTGATATTTCATCGACTAAAGAAGTTGTTAGTATTTTAAAACGGTGTCTAGATCACCTCCCAGCATTCTATCGTCTAAACACCACACGTTAAATTTTGAATTTAGTTTCTGGATAATATGATGAATAGCCAAACTGAAAATGACTGGCCCGTGAGGGTCACCTGGTTGACATCCTACTGTAGATTCCAAAACATTGTCCTTCTATAATAATTGGGAAGGGTACCTGTATCATTGCCACATGAAACCAGAAATTTCGGGTAGTTCCTTTTTTATTTCAGCTAACAAAGGGTCCCTGTTTACAGAGTTGAAGGTATTCTTCACATCGACCTTGAGGATGACCTCAGCTTTTTTGAAGTTTAAAAATGTGGAAAGGGCACGTACGGCATACTCACATCCCCCTTTAGATCCAAAACCAAGCTGCTGGGGCTGAAACTTTGCTGTAAGCGATTCACTATACCGCTTACTGCATATTTTGGCTGCCGTGGGCCTGAAGGTGCACCCAACGGCGATGGGACGAATGCCTCCGTCCTTCTTGCGCAGGGTTGGTTGGTTGGTTGGTTGGTAGGTTAGGTTGGTTGGTTGACGTTGGCCTCGTTCACACCGCCGCCCGGTGAGCGTGCATTGTGACAATATCAAAAAAAGAAACACTTAGTTAAACTTATCTAAATTTAATATAGACCCGTCCCCCGATATTCAGTTCTTATTTAGCGGTTGCAACGGTAGCATGATATTTGTATTGTTCGTCTGTTCTGTGCTGGAAGCATCTGCTGCAGGCCAACAGCTACCTACGATTAATATCGCACAAGGTACCGTGGTGGGCAGCGCGGCAATCAACAGGGATTACTTCGAGTTCCATGGCATACCATACGCAGGCTCGACTTCAGGCACCAACAGGTTCAAGGTAACCGCTGTCATAGGTAACAGGAAAATCTTTTTTTTGTCTGTAAGATATTATATTTTTCAATTTATTAATTTATGATAGGCACACAAACAGCACAGTCACTTACAATTCAAATTAAATAAGGGCTCGAATTAGCATTTCAGTAACCATGCATTAATAAATTATTAGATACAGGGTCAAATAAGATTAGCTAGCGAAACTTTCCCGATGACATGGGTATGGGTATCGATATCGAATACGTGATTTAGATTTATGCGCCATCAGAATACTATGAATGCCAATTTATACAAAATGTATGACTCCGATAGGTTTCTGATGTACCAAATGATGCATCACTACGTGAACGTGCATGAAGTATAGTGTAAATCTAGTACTCGTATGAATACTAAATTATTTTTAATATTATCGAATATTACAGGCACCGTTACCAGCTCCATTCTTCAAAACTCCCTTTCTGGCGAACCGAAGATCAATCAAATGTATTCGAGCCTTGGGTGTTGGGTTCGAAGGCATCGAAGATTGTTTGGTAGCAAACATCTTCACGCCAACTTTAGATAATACTAAAAGACTGCCTGTCATGGTTTGGATTAAAGGAAAAGAGTTTGATCAAGCAAATATACCAGAGCTGTCCTTTCGAAATTTTGTTAAAAAGGAGGTCGTCGTCGTTTCTCTAAATTACCGCGAATCTATCTTCGGATTCTTGTGTCTTGGAACAGAAACCGCACCAGGCAACGCTGGTCTAAAAGATATAATTGCAGGCTTGAAGTGGGTACAGTCAAATATTGCGCAATTTGGAGGAAACCCAAAAGATATTACCCTCTTTGGTCACGGAAGTGGAGCAGCTGCCGTTGACTTAGTCACTATGTCCCCCATGGGTAAAGGTTTAATTCAAAAAGCGATCGCTCAAAGTGGAAACGCATTAGCCCCATGGGCTGTAACTCGAGACAACTTGGAATATGCTCTTCAAGTTGCTGAAGCTCTTGGCCATGAAATAACTAGCACTAAACAGTTGTCAAAAGTCTTAACTAGAATTAGTGCGTCAGCTTTAATGGTTCTTATTAAAGAACTAGATTTAACTGATAATTCACTAGCATTTGCTCCTTGTATAGAAAGGCACAACTTGCAAGGCGTGGAACCGTTTTTAACCAAAACTCCCTCTCAAATCATTCATAATGCTGAGTTTCTGCATATTCCTGTTATGATTGGGTTTGTAGATAACGAAGGAACTATTAGAGCCAAAGAGGCATTGGAAGATAATTGGCTTGAGAGAATGGAAATATCATTTACTGACTTTATACCATCTGACCTAACATTTAAAACTGATGCTGAAAAGTCGGCAGTAGCTCAGCAAATAAGAGATTTTTACTTTAGGGAAAATCCAATTAATATGGCAAACATTGGAGACTATTTACAATATCATGGTGATACAATGATGCTGGTATCGTCTATAAGGGAAGTCAGAAATAGAGCATACGTTTCTCCGTCACCGATTTATTTATATCAATTTTCATACTCAGGAACCCTCGGAGAACCGTTTGTTGGTCCTATGAGTGTTGATTCTGCAGCTCACAGTGAAGAATTGGCTTATATGTTCTACAGTACTCCTGCCAAGGGAACACCCGATAGAGATCTTACTATTGGAGACATTCTTGTGGAGAGATGGACAAACTTTGCTAAAACTGGGTGATTATAGACACATTTTTATTTTATTTTATTCCATTCGGGAAATTTACATCTAACTTCTATAATTAGTGTTCTTAAACAATATGAAATTAAAGGTCATTTACAAGTTTCCACTGATAAACACTAGAATAAATACGAATAAAAGGTCGGTACAAAGTACTAATTCTAGTGCTTTGTAACTTTACCAACAACGTTTTCGATGTGTGCAATTTGCATCAAAAAGTAACTTAGAGTCAAACGGTACATCGAGGTTCCTAATAATAGTAATAAGTAACTTATACGGAACCGTGCTTGCATGTGATTTGCGTTTGTAGGTACTGACAAAACATTCTCCAACATTAAGTTCAAGTTTATTAAGATCACAATAATTTTGCAAAACTTAAAATTAGACAACTACATATTTTAATTTTGAGAAATTAATTTGCAATATTTCTTTTTACAGTAACCCAAAAAGTGAAACTTCAAAAATTATTTGGTCTCCCGTAACAAAACAATATTTTAACTATATCCGCGTGCTTCACAACGTGGAAATAAACGTTGGCGGTAGCTTGGAAGTAGCATCACAAAACCCACATTTAACAACCGTAGCCTTTTGGGACAACATTTATAACGATTATTTCCTTGATGCCCGAAGTAAATGGAAAATAGAAGATCGTAATATCTACCACCGTCGTCCTCGTCCCATGGTGACTCGTCCTTCGAAGAGAAATACTACTAGAAAAACTGCGAGGGGAAGTACCACGGAAGAACCTACTTCTGATAGTACTTTCTTAATCATCAGTCTGTTTTCGTTGCTCAGTCATTTCCATTCCTCGCAGATATTGCTATAAAAACTGCTCAGTACAATAAAATGCTACGTTCTAAAGAATTGTCGAAACCTTTGAATTTCGCACAGAAATCACGACTTGTTTTTAGTTTATTATTTATTTCTTTACTTTAATAAAATACTTCATATCTAAAACCCTTGTTGTAATAATAATTTAAGAAATACTTAAGTGAGTGTGAAGCATACAAAAGATAAGATGCTATCTTTCAATAATGCAATATTGCAAAATTATTATGTTGAAAAAGATTCCTACATTAGTTATATGGTGTTCTAAGTTAATATCAAACAATAATATGTTCAGAAATCATTTGTACATAGTTGTAGAATAAAACAAGATTATTTAAAGTTTTGACAGAGACGGAGGATGACATTTTTGAGATTCATAACATTTATAGAGATACACTAGCTGTGCCCGCGACTTCGTTCGAGTGCATGTCGGAAAAAATATAATTTGACACTTAGAGAAGGTGTAGGTACCACTTCTCCATTGAAAAGGAAGAGTCTTCCGATCTTGCTTGGTGGGAAGCGCTGACTGGGATTCTCTAATAAAGCCCTTTCGAATTATGTCACTGCGTCTTCAGGGTTTATAATGTCAATGCGACGAAGTGTCACTTAGATGTTTGAGAATAACTCAAAATCAAGGAGCCAAGCTGCACCTGCCTGGGCACGCCACAATAGCGGCGGTAAGTCCCGTCTTTGAGGAGTGGTTGGAGCGGCGCCACGGCGTCCTCACCTTCCGCCTGACACAGGTCCTCACCGGACATGGTTGTTTCGGGAGGTTCCTGTTTCGCATAAGGCGGGAGGAAACGCCCGGGTGTCACCATTGTGTGGATCGCCCGGAGGACACGGTGGAGCATACGGTGGAGGTATGCCCAGCTTGGGCGGAGCACCGCAGTGTCCTCGCGGAGGCGATTGGCGGCGGCGATCTCTCGCGTCCGGCCCTGGTCCAGGCCATGGTACGGAGCGAGAGGGAATGGAAAGCCGTCACCTCCTTCTGCGAAGCAGTAATGCTCGCGAAGGAGGAGGCGGAGCGCGTGAGGGAGAGAGCCTTGCGCCCTCACGCCCCCACTAGCCGCCGCAGGAGACTCCCTGGGCGTCGGGAGTCGCCTGCAGATTCCCGGCCACCGTAGGCGCGGGCTTGCGGACGGCGAGCAATGGGTAGCTCGCCGTCCGGTAAGGACCAGGCCCGGGTCGACGGCGCGTCGTGTTCCACGCGCGCCTCAAAGAGATGTCAGCACAAAATGACGGGGTAATTCTAAAGAGAAAACCGTGGCCCTGGCACAGGCAACTGAAGGAACACGGGTGGGTTTTAGTCAGTAAAAGTCTGACACGCCCTCCCGTTCCACCCAGAGCGGGAGAATTCATTTGATGATTTCCCACCCAAAAAAAAAAAAAAAGCTGCACCTGCCCTACTCAATAAGTTGTTTGGCGGAGTGTGCTGAAGCGTTATCATGGTGAAGAAGGATCATGTTTTAAGACCGCAGTTGAAAAATATTAATAAAAAACAGGCAAAAAACTACTTAAGAATGAAATTATCAGTATATATATTATTGTGATTTGTATTATGTCTGTATTTTCTTTGTTGGAAATCCAAAATAAATAGATAAAAATTATCTCAAAACTTTTTTAATTAATGATGATGTTACGAGTAGAACCTCAAACATCTGCTTGCCCCTCAAAAGACCTACAGGTATAACCATCTCACTGTGAAAACTTAGGTGAAGTGAGCGTGGAGTGAGCTGTCAGTGCCACTGATACTAGGGATGGACCAAGACGGGATGACACTGACAGTTCACTCCACGCTAGTCTTCACGGTGAGACTTTTACAGAATCGACTTGCTGCTACAGTTGTCCGTGTGAAGTGCTACCCATTTACTGAGAGCACCTCTGGTAATGGCTGCCATTTGGAATTTTGATTTCCTGATTTTCGGCACCATCGCCACAATAGGTAGGTATACTGTTCGTTATTGAGGAGATCCGTAACAATGTTTCTCAGCAGTCCATGATCAGTTGACCACTAAAGTACTTAACCAGCTGGTATCTTCCGTACGATTATCCATTCTTAAAAAAATAACCCTCTAAATAAATTGCCTGTGTTGTGTGACATACGGATGGACAGACGGACAGGACGAAATGATAAGAGTTACGTTCTACATGCCATTTGGCGACGGATCCAACAGACAAATTTAGAACTTCTTTCTTTTGAAGTCGGTTATAAAGATAGAAAGCAAGAAAGAAAAACGTTTTATTTGGGACACGCACAGGAAATACAAATTGTACAAAATATAATTTAGGAAAGAAAACGAAAGAAAAACAAAAAGAAAAAAAAAACTAACAGAATTAACTTACAACCAAAAAACAAGAAAACGGTAAAAAAAACCGGTGCGAGAACAAAAAGGCTCCTATCCCGACATAATACTGCGATACTTAAAAAATTAATAACGCAGCGCTGGTTTCTGATAGGGAATGAATCGTCAATCATCAATCAATGAATCTTCTGTTTTTCTTAAAAATATTCGGTTGAAGAGAACTGAGTGAGAACTTGAATGAGATGCGACCTCTAGAGTAGAGAGAAGTCCAGAACCAAATATTCAAAGGTGCAGATCTATACTAACGAACTCCAGAACAGTATCTACCTACGAAACTAATTTATTTCCGAAATCCGACAAATCTATTAGAAAACTTGACAATAATGTCTAGTTTTGCGGAAATGCTTATCACCCCGAAGAAAATGACGATAGTTGCATAACGCCATCTATCGATTACACTGGTTAACATGGAACTCTCTCTGCATACATTATACTTTTTAAAATCAAACTGAAACCCAATTTGATTTTAAAGAAAGTTGTTATGATTTAAACCAATAAATAATTATCTAACATTCCATACTTTATCACTCAAAACACCACATCAATTATTATCATCACCACTTTTTATTTGAAATTCGTGTAGCGCCACAAATCAATCACCAATGGAAAGCCAGTTTTGTTACATTATTATCAATATCATTACTCTTTGAAATAACACAGTTGTTACCTTTATGACGTGTTATTATAACTTAATTTATGGCACATAGGTAAATACTTACGTTACGTGTATGGACATTACGTAATGAAAAGTTATTCTTGAGCACTTTAAACTGATTATATATTTTGATCGATCAAAGCGATTGCGATGAAACAAAAACTAATAATTACTCCATGTTATATACAATATTTATGTGTAAAAGTTAACCATATTGGTTTCGTACTTTTTACGTGATATCTGTACTAACAAATCTCTGACATCCAAACAGACAAACAAAAATTCTAAAAATGATAGAAATGGCATCTGTAGGTTCAACATTTTTTTTATTTTTATTTTCGATGTACAGAAACGCCTCGTTTACAGATTTAATATATGTATAGATATAGATGAAGACAGATAGATGGTTTAACTATTTAATTGCCTTCGAGTTATTTTGTTTAATGTTATATTTCCCTGTAATAACATTTTCATAATTATAAAACAGCAATATTACTTAAGGGTGTCCATTATTTATAGTTCCCTCAAACAAGATGCTTTCATTATGTTCGAGATAATATTGTGGTGTTTGACTGTTTTAGATTGACTTTGACGGAATAATAAAATATTTTGCTCTATAAATATCATGACACAGTCCTAGTGATTTTCCTCCCTATGCATTTACGCTGCTTTAAGTTATATATATATATATATATATATATATTTACAGATATTCTAGTCTATAGTTACATTTATACGTATTACGTTACGTCTATACGCATATACGTACATTAAAATAATAAACAAATTTGCATCCTAAAACAGATAAAAACCTAAAATAAACTTGCGGTCAATGAAATTTTAATATTCAACGCAAAAAAAATGTCAGAATTGTATTTTTTTAATGTCAAATATAAAATTGTATTTTTTTTTGAAAATGATATAAAAATAATCTGAAATGCAAACAAAACCATAATATTACAAAAATAAATCGTAAATTATTATTTTACATTTTTACCTGCCCCAAGCTCGATACCTGCCAGTGCTGCATGAAAGGCCACTGCCGCTGCCCCGCACTCTGATCTGATATCGAAGTCGCCCTCTTGCGCAAGCTGACATAAAAACAGTCATTGCAACGGCGATGTTCACGAGTGTCCGAAACATTGCCGATGCGCTGCATTATGATTAACGTCTAACTACCATACTTTTTCTGACGTTTAAATCGTCTCTTAACTTGATGAACCTATTCATTAAGATATCTTCATAACACCTTATTAATCTCAAACTCAAAACATTTATTTCAATTTAACCAATTACAGGTATTTTTGAATTGTCAACGGATCGGTCAGTCAGAAAAATGAAGCTAGTTGCCCGCCAGCGAGACATTTGAGTGAGCGTGACATACTCTCAGCCGCCGGGACACATTCAAGTCAATGAAAGACGTACCCAGTAAATGGTAGCTTTATAGTAGGTACATAGTGCTTTCACAAGTGCTATAGAACTGTTTTGTTCCTTTCTGTCAAGTTAAATGAAGTTTGACAGAAAGGGACAAAACAGATTGATAGATAAAACAGGTTTATGAAGCGAAGGGCTTGAAGGGACAATTAAACAAAGAAAAAACATACAGGTTGGCAGGACATCGACGCGCAACCTATTACCATGAGTGGCGTTAAAATTATCGTCCGTCATTAGAAAAAAAATAGCTGTGTTTTGATCGCGCCGCGTAGTTATTGCACCTTTCTGTAAAATAACTGTTTGTTTTTTTAATAACCGACTTAAAATGTCTACGCTCCGTCTAGAATAATGTGCCGAATTCAGTTTGCGCTTTGATGTTCCTGCCACCCTGTGTGTTTTGGCTTTGTTTCGATACGTACGGCCGAACAATAACGTATCAATCTCTAATTTTGTCGTACAATCAAAAGAAACATCCCAATAAAGCCAAATTATGTGGCTCTATAACTTGTTGACAGCTATATGTTACAGGAACAGATAGAATTTTACTGTCTATCATCAGCAGGGATCTGTCTAAGGTTAATGGGTTTGGCCCTATGACGATATCTTTACTGACGCAACGATTGTTTTTCTGTCAGTTGGTAAGGCCAATTTAAAAACACATTTTATTTAATCATTAACATGTGGTGACATAAAATTTTGTTTACGTGAATGGCAACCGAACCGATGGCTCACGTGATGATTAAGGCTGGAAATCACCAATGAAACTAAATGGGATCAGTACATAAACTACGTTTAAGAGCTGTCTGTTTTTTTTGTTTGTTTGTTTGGCATCTCGCAGGTCAACCTATGCGGTTGTCGTCTGCTTAAGCGGACTTGCCTGTGGATTCCCTAATAAATTAAGGCCTCCAGCCAGGACTTAAACTTATATACTAACTAAAACTAAGCGACAACGCTAAGGGCACCCCCTGTGGGGTACGAACCTCGGCTTAGGGCGTCGCTGGAAGAGGGCAGCAAATGACTAGCTGGATCAGGATTGGTATTAATTAGGGACGAATTTAAAGCTACAGGCTCAGCGGCGCGGGCTGGCTCGAGCAAGGGTCGGGAGGGGCGTCGATTTGGGCGTCGCGGCGGGCCTCGGCGGCGAGGGCGGTAGGACGGCGATCGGGTTTTGGGCTTTTGTAGCGTGCTAGTGGCCTTACTACTCTCCTGGAGGAGGGTAGTGGCGTCGTCGGGGTCGATTAAAGTATGCCTTGGTCGGCGAATACTGCTAATGCGAGAGGGAGTGTAGCGGGCGGCCGCTGTAATCAGGGGGTTAGAATGTTTGATGCCGCAGTCGAAGAAACGCTTTGATAAGCGTTTCATGAACTGTTTTATGGTTGGCATTTTGAGGTCGACGTGAAGATCGATATTACGGACATAGAAGGGGGCACCCGTGACCCTTCTGAGGAAACGGTTTTGGAGGGTCTGCATCTTATGGAGATGACGTGGGTGAGCGTGCGCAAATACAACGCAGGCATAGGTCATGATGGGACGGATGACTGCGGTATAGATGCGGAGCTTGCATTTGAGGGACAGTTTACTACGGGCTGTCAGTACGAATTGGAGCCTGCTAAGAGCGAAGGAGGCGCGCGCGCGAACCGCCTTAATATGAGCCTTAAAGGTAAGGTTCTCATCGAGGATCACGCCTAGGTATTTGGCTTGCTTCTCCCAAGGGATTGGCTTGCCGTACATAGTGATCGGGCTGGGAAGTGGGGGAGGGAGTCGACGACGTCTCGAGAAGAGAACCGCCTGACTCTTATCGGGGTTGACCTCGATTCTCCATTTCCGAAACCAAGCGCCTAAGACGTTTGCGGAGGTTTGGAGAGTACGAGCTATAGCGTTGGGACAGTGACCGGTATAGTAAACGGCAGTGTCGTCGGCGAAGAGAGCCAACTGAGCCTTTTTACTTTTTGGGATATCGCTAGTGAACAGCGTGAAGGTGAGAGGAGATAGTACGGAACCCTGAGGGACACCGGCGCGAATAGGATGAGGGGACGAGAGTGCTCTCTCGACGCGATAGCGAAAGGTCCGGTTCGACAAAAAGTCTCGTAAGATGAGCACGAGACGATCAGGCACTCCTAGTTGGTAGAGCTTGTATATCAAGCCGTTGTGCCAGACTTTGTCGAAGGCTTTCGCTATGTCGAAGAATAGCACACCCGTCGTCGCGTTACGCTGCAGACCAGCGCATAAGTGCTCTACGATACGGTGGACCTGTTGGGTGCCCGAGTGTTGGCTACGGAATCCAAACTGCTCGTTGGGTATGAGGCTCTTTGCTTCGGCGTAGTCTTTGAGACGCTTATAAATAAGCCTCTCGTAGATTTTGCCGAGGACATTGAGTAAGCTAATAGGGCGGTAGCTGGAGGGCTCAGACTTTGGCTTGCCTGGCTTTGGGATACCGATGACGGTGGCTTCTTTCCATGCTTGTGGGAAGATGTTGTTGCTCAAGGCGCCATTGAAGATGGCGGTCATAAGCATTATTAGCGGGGCAGGAAGGAGTTTGTATACCTTATTGGTAATACCATCCGAACCGGGGGCCTTACGAGCGTGGAGCCCTTTAATGATGTCGTGCACTTCGTCTGGAGTGACGGGAGGCAGAGGATCATCAGGGTCTTCGACGGGAGGGAGGGAGGCTCTTCGTTCGACTTCAGCGTCGACCTTGTTCAGGTGAGCTTGGTCTACTGGTTGGGAGCTGGGAGAACATTGGGACTCTAGACTGTCGGCAAGACATTCAGCCTTATCGGGACTGTCGAAAGCGACAGTATTGTCGGGGCGGATGAGAGGAGGCATAGAGACCTCTTCTGAGGAACGCAATTTCCTCTGTAATTGCCAGAAGGCTTGATGAGTGGGCTCGAGTTCGCTGAGCATCTTGTTCCAGCCCTCAGAGCGAACCTCCCCTATGCGTTTCTTTACAGCACGCTGTAAATGGCGCATGTGGGCTTTGTTCGCGTCACAAGGGAAGGAGTCGTAGGCACGGATAGCCGCGTTCTTCTCGGTTATCAGGTCACGTACGTCAGCAGGTAGTTTCCAGCGATGGTCTTCCATCACCGGAACTTCCCGTGAACAATCCGTCAATACGGATTGTACGTGCTCTGTAAACGAGTCGATTGCGGCCGTCGTGTCGGCGACTGACACTAAGTGATCGGGGATGGTGTCTAAGTGAGGCGACGTGGTGGATTTCAGTCTTTCGCTTACTTTCCTCCAGTCGGTTATCGTCTGGGTCTGAGGGGGGCGGTTGGGGTCGATCGGGCCCGAGTAGGGTGCAAGATGCATGACTACAGGGCGGTGGTCAGAATTTAGCTCGTGGAACGTCTCAACCGATTGCAAACGGAGGTTCACATTCTTGAGCAGCGCTACATCGAGAACATCGGGAAGGTGATTAGGATTACCTGGGAAGTGAGTCGGGCTCATTGGAGCGATGACGTCAAAGTTAAGGGATTCGCCTAACTTGAAAACTAACCTACCTCTGGTTGAGGTTGTGCTACTATTCCACGCCGGGTGCTTGGCATTAAGATCCCCCGCCAAGATGACGGAGTCACTCATACCGAAGAGGGCAGTGAAGTCCTTTTGGAGCGAGATGGGATCCTCCGGACCATTGTCGGGTGGGATATAAGCGGAGATGATGGTGATCGGTTGGTGGCCGGTCATGCCGAGCCGACAGATAGAGGTCTCCAGATGGGAGAAGAGAGGAGGTGGGTCTATAGGGATACAATACAAAGATTTCCTAAAGTATATGAGTGTGCCACCCTTGTGACATCGAGACCTGTCATTGCGAACTAGTTTAAAGTTGGCAATATTCGGGTTTCGGTGATGTGGTTTTAAAAAGGTTTCCTGTATGAGGAGGATGTCAAGCTGATGGTCGCGGAGGAAAGTGGCGATCTCATCGCGTTGACCTGGAACGCCATTTGCGTTGAAAAAGCCTAATTTAAGGGATCGGGGTTTGTTACTATTTACTCTCGTATTATCCATTGAGAATTAATATTTGAGTGAGTGTAGAACTTGCGCGATCTCGGGATACGCGCTGAGGATTTCCATAAGGCGGAGTGCGTTGCCGTTTGCAGCAACGAAGAGCTGTCTGTGTCATTATTTTCTATGAAATATTGACACTGACAGCTCTTGAACGCGTTTTATATGTGTTGATCGCGTTCAGTTTCATTGGTGAAATTGTGCACTTAAAGTGGTCATCTGTTGGCGCTTATCGTCGCAATATCAGAGGCAACTGAGATTCGATGTCATTCCAGAGACCAAGCGTAAATGTCACATTGACATAATGCCCCTGTCTTTCCAGCAGGGCTAAAATGATGACAGGCGCGAGAACGCTGTCTATCTCGATTTCTCAAAATTTGTCTACGAATCTGACGTTATTAGAATGCCTAACATGACCGTTATGCTCGAGATATCTCGAAAAAGGCACTTTTCTCTAATCGAGACGAGATACCGATGTAGCAAGTTATTAAAAAAGAAATAATTATCATCGCAACATCGAATCGAATTAGTATGTACTATATTGATGTTACGTCTACCTCTGAATTAAATTATGTTTAGTTTCTTGTAACCAACTTTTTTAACTAAACTTAAAATACAAAATTAGTGGATTTAGTAATTAAGTTGCGAAAGTTTGATACACCCACAACTTCCTAGATTTCGATAATCTCCATAATCTGTAAAGAGACTGGTTATTACTGCACGTGATGCTCATCTACGGAATAGAACTGGACTCCGCCACAGTTTTTCTCGCGGTCGCCGTTAGGAACTTCGTTTCAATGTAAATAGTAGTTTACTAAGTATTTTTATAATTATGTTTTATACGAGTAATAAAATAATGCCTAAAATTAGTATAATTATAAATTTGCAATGTTATATGAAATTTAAAAAAAAATTGTATCATAATTTTGTATACTCTTCTCGTCGTCAAAATCGAGGACGACTAAATGAGAGAAAATCGGTGATTTTCTCATGTTGAATTGTCAAAATGCGATATAATCTAAGTGCTATGTTAGGGTTTAAGGAGAAAACATTAATTTTGACGGAACTAGTCGAATATTTTGTATGTCAGAAAACGAGTAAAATGACGATTAGAACGAGACGAGTAAACGCGAGAGTGAGTAATTGTCGCGTCTGTCACGTTAGCCCTGCTGGGACATGAAAATATATAAAAACACTGTGAATGGACTGTTCCTGTTCAAACAGCAAGAAAAAAAGTTTGAGGTAATATAAATGTGATAGTACGGAACACCGACACCCATCAAACCAGAACACAGAAATACTACTCAGAAATAGGGAATGTGACAGTTCATGCCCGGACGAGCTCTTACGTAATTTATATAGATTACAGATACATATTAATAGTCCTGATCGATCAAGAAGAAGAAGACTGAATTTAGTTTTGAACTCCCGGTCACAACTAGAACAAAACAACTAGTAGGTTACAAAATAAACTAGCAAAGAAAAACACTCTCTCACTTTTAATTCACGTGGATAGAACAGGGCCCTAATTCACTATGACCACTTAATGAATCCTTGCTTCGAAACCACGTCAATTCCTTAGCTAGACACCGGCTAGACACGACATCTGCTAATAGCTTATTCTCTATGATACAATGAACGAAACCGCGCGAAATTAACGCGAAATTGGCGTGGTTTGAACTGTCAAAATACCACTCTTGAGAACCGTACGGAATCGTTGAAGTTTTGAGTAAAGTAAGATTGTGTTAGAGTAAAATCCGGCAAAACTTATATTGACGAAGGTTAAGAACATTTTTTTTACGTATATACATACACAAGGAACATTGTAACTTTATATCCATATAAACTCTTGACGAAAATGAAAATACGTACGATTATTTCCTTCGATCACGAAAGTACATGTCTACATGTACTTTCTTATCCTTTTTTCTTATCCTCGTATCGATGACTTTATCTGACATCATGACATTATCAAACAAAAAATGCTTCGAGCTGATCTAATCAAGATGATTCCGTTTTCTCTTCGATCTCTAGATTCAGTTCTAATTCAGAAGTATTAAAGAAAGCATGATATTACTATTGTCCGTTTGTTCAGTGCTGGCAGCATTGGCTGCAGGCCAACAGGCGCCTACAGTTAACATCGCACAAGGTACAGTGGTGGGCAGTGCGGCAACCGACGGGAGTTACTTCGAGTTCCATGGCATACCATACGCAGACTCCACTTCGGGCATCAACAGGTTCAAGGTAAATCATAATAATGAAAAAAAATATCAAGTCACATAAAGCTTCACAATGATTTTAACTATTCATATTGATTTATTAATTGCATTCCAAATTGTAATTATCAGCAAAACTATTTTGTATGAAGGTAAGTTCTTACACGCGGAGTTTCATACACGACAATTACCGTGGATATGCAATATAGCCTAGTAGTTACTGGAAAATATTTGTTTTAATGTAAGATAAATATATTTTTGAAGTGTCTAATAATCTTGTAAGATCAGATTCTCTTGAAGTAATGGGCGATGTATGAGTGAAATGAAGAAATGTAATGTTTATTATTTAGTCATCAAAGTTTTAAACAAACTTTCTTTTACAGGCACCCTTACCAGCTCCATCTTTTGAAGTTCCTTTTGTGGCGAACCGAAAAGACATAAAATGTGTGCGAGCCTTGGGTCCTGGATACGAAGGCACCGAAGATTGTTTAGTAGCGAATATCTTCACGCCAGTTTTAGATAGTACTAGAAGACTGCCCGTCATGGTTTGGGTCAAAGGAAAGGAGTTCGACAAAGTAAATGGAGGAGAGCTGTCTTTTCGAAACTTTGTTGATAAGGACGTCATCATCGTTTCTCTGAATTACCGCGAATCTATCTTAGGATTCTTGTGCCTTGGAACCGAAACTGCACCAGGCAACGCTGGATTAAAAGATATTATTGCAGGATTAAAATGGGTACAAGCAAATATTGCCCAATTTGGAGGAAACCCTGAAGATATTACCCTCTTTGGTCACGGAAGTGGAGCAGCTGCCGTTGACTTAGTCACTATGTCCCCCATGGGTCAAGGTTTAGTTCAAAAAGCGATAGCTCAAAGTGGAAATGCCTTAGCCCCATGGGCTGTATCTCGAGATAACTTGGAACATGCCCTTCAAGTGGCTGAAGCTCTTGGTCATGAAATTGAAACCATTCAACAGTTGTCAGATGTCTTTACTAGAACTAGTGTGTCAGCTTTGATGGGTGTTATTAACGATTTAGATTTAACTGATAATTCACTAGCTTTCGCCCCTTGCGTGGAAAAACAGGAATTGGAAGGTGTGGAACCTTTCTTAACTAAAACTCCCGCTCAAATCATCCGTGATGCTGAGTTTTTGCGAATTCCAGTCATATTTAGCTTTGTAGAAAACGAGGGTACCATCAGATCCGTGGAGGCGGTTGATGAAGATTGGCTAGAGCGAATGGAAGAAACGTTCACAGATTTTATTCAACCAGACTTAAAATTCGATACCGAAGCTGAACAGGCGACAGTAGCTCAGCGAATAAGAGATTTTTACTTCGAGGAAAATCCAATTAATATGAATCATGTTAAAGATTATTTAAAATATCATGGCGACACAATGATGATAGTATCTTCTATAAGGGAAGTTAGAAATCGAATGTTCGCATCTAGATCACCGGTTTATTTATTCGAATTTTCATACTCCGGAACTCTTGGAGAACAATTTGTGGGTCCTATAAATGTTGATTCTGCAGCTCACAGTGAAGAATTGGCTTATATGTTCTACAATACTCCTGCCACGGGAACATCGGATAGAGACCTTACAATTGGAGACATTCTTGTAGAAAGATGGACAAACTTTGCTAAAACTGGGTGAGTTTACTTTCATCAACAAATATTTTAAATAGAATAAGAATTTACAATTAATCTTTATTTTTTCTATTACAGCAATCCACAAAGTACAACTTCACTGATACCTTGGTTGCCATATACAAACCTAAATTTTAACTACCTTCGTGTGCTTTCCAATTCGGAAATTCTTCAAGGCGGCAACTTAGAAGTTCCATTACAAAACCCATATTTTGAGACGGTTAATTTCTGGGAAAATATTTATTCTTCTTATTTCTTGGACGCCCAAAGTAATTGGTTGATAATTGGCAGGGAAGAACCTACTACTACGGTAGATCCTACAACTGATTCGGCAACTACGGCAGGACCTCCCACGGATGACACTACTACTAATACTACGGAAGCTCCCTCGGAAAACGATGATAATTCCGCATCTACAGCGGTCGGATATACTTTCTTAATAGTCAGTCTATTTTCTTTGCTGAGCCATCTCCATTCCTCCCAGATACTGTCCTAAGAAACTGATCAGTAGACTAAAGTGCTACTGTTGCTGTTTTGCTAAGATTTTTAGAACCTTCTTTGGATTTCGCAGAGAAATCCATTTGAAGGAATTTTAAGTTATTTCTTACATTCTATAATTACTGTAATAATATTTATTATATAAGTATAAGTTTTAGCATAATAAAATACGATGATATCTTTTCATAGTGCACATTACCGAAGTATCATTTTACAAACTTTAAACGAATGCATCAGTTTTATGATGTTCTAAAATGTTACTTAACAACATGATTGGACATCTTTGTAAATTGTAACTGAATAAAATAAAACCTACAAAATCAACTAAAATGCGTCATTATTTAAGTGCCCTTTAAGATAACAGTCTTCGAGGTCGCGATGCTGTTATCAAGTTCGAGATATTATGGTACTTGATCGAGTCCGATAGGATTATCGATAAACCTTATCAAATTCTTTACTTGTTTTTCGAAAAATCGCATCTTTTGTCTCTCAAGTAAGAACATTCTAGATTGCTACGAAATATACAGATTTTTTCAGGATTATATAACTACTTATACAGAGCGGTTCGTTTCTAAATAACCGCCGCACGCGCAAAGGTAAAGCTACGCTTGCCGCGGTCGGTTCATGGATGAGTGATCATCCATTATATATCAAGACCCCTCCTTGCCTCGGAAAGCACGTGAAACCGTTGGTCCCGGCTGTCATTTGTAGATCTTTGACAGTTGTTACGGGTAGCCGGAAGTCCGAAAGTCTGACAACCAGTCTTACCAAGGAGTATCGTGGTTCTCAGTAACTGGGTTGTTGATATCAGCTTTTCAGTAATACCACGTAAAAAACTGATATTCAGCTGCATCTGGTTAGACAGGAAGATGACCCCCTTAGTTGAGAAAAGGCAGGCAGATTGATTGAAGTAATATTTTACACTACAGTAATTGGTCTGTTTTAATTGGAATGCGACTCTGAAATCTTATTTGCGATTTTTAAATGATTGCTTAGTCAACCCTTGCTGACTTCGTTTGGCCGAGTATATAATTATTAATATTATGAAAATCATAGATAAATCGGTGTACTAATATAATGCCTTATAAAACCAGTCGTGAGAAGAGGTTTTCTTATCGACTCAAGAGAAGTCCAGTTTTATCGCAGATTCATATCATTAAGATTGTTACTGTCTATTGTATCAATGTTGTAGTGTTTTAGTCAGCTTTTACTTCAAAGAGAGAAGTGGGGTAGAAAGGTACCTAATACATTGCCTGGTTTGTATCTGACACATTAACAAATTAAAAACTTACCGATACATAATGTACTCGTATGTCTACCTATTACATCCTGGTTAAGTCCATACTATCCTAACTCTATTGTATTATATATTATAGTATTTATTATTTAATGTATTTATTAAGCCCGGGGAGGAGAGCCTTGCGCCCTCACGCCCCTAGCCGCCGCAGGAGACGCCCTGGGTGTCGGGAATCGCAAGCAGATTCCCGACCACCGTAAGCGTGGGCTTGCGGACGGCGAGCAATGGGTAGCTTGCCGTCCGGTAAGGACCAAGCCCGGGTCGACGGCACGCCGCGTTCCAGGCGCGCCTCAAAGAGATGTCAGCACCAAATGACGGGGTCCGATAGAGCCGACGCCTCAGGTTCGCGGGAAATTCGAAAGAGAAACCGTGGCCCTGGCACAGGCAACTGAAGGAATACGGGTGGGTTTTAGTCAGTAAAAGTCTGACACGACCTCCCGCTCCACCCAGAGCGGGAGAAGTCATTTGATGATTACCCACCCAAAAAAAAAGAAAAGATAGACCATGATCTGGGTAAAGACATAGTACGCTTTGTATACATGTATCTTTGACCAAGTCGCGGGCAACAGCTTGTTATTTGAAATGATAATTTCAAAAGTAACTCCTGTCTGTATGTTACCTTTCGATAAAATTTGGCAAGGAAATGACAGATGTCATCTTTGAGAAGGACATAGGCTTTTTTTTCCCAGTAACACGTTTCCGTGTTCTAATTGTTGAATATAATAGTATACAAAACGTTTAATTGCATAGAATGAAGGTATGCAGGTGAGGTTGCTTAACAGTAAGAATGCTCTGACGCCAAGAGCAAGACGCATAATTTCTTCTTACACAAAACTGAAGTACCCGAGTGTTACAGGTTGCGCCACCCGTGTCTACTCCCCGAGGAAACTAGAGAGACAATACAGAATGGCACTGACAGCTGCAGGTAACTTTTCTCGTTGCACTGAAACATAAACGCTTTGGAAAATGCTTGGACAAGATCTGTGGCATCTCAGAAAACACGATCTTCACCACAATTTGATCGAAAAATTCATCTCTCTGATGCTCAGCAGCCTCGACGATCCCGGTCCCGCGTCTACGAGATATGGGCAATTCAATTCCTCCATTTTCTCAAACAGAATAGGAGCAATTGAATGTAAAAACCAAACGTACCTGCGTCAGCATAGTCTTTGACTCGTAAAGTCACTGCTAGCTTATAAGTAATTTCAGGCCTGATGGAATAGTAAATTCGAAAAATTTCACACTTGTTTAATATTATTCAATCGTATTGCAAAATAATTCAACAATAGGTTGCAAAAGATCCCCTCCCGGACAAAGTGCACCAAAATAAAATATGTCAAATGCAAATTGTAAAATTATATTTTAAAAGGGTCACATAACATATCCTTACCAATGAAATAAACATCTATTCTATTTTATTTTATTCACTGAGGTCTAGTCTAGTTATATGCAGCCACATTGATTGATAATCTTACATGAACAATTAATTTAGCACTTATTGGAACTGTCAGCTCTCCAATAGGAATTTTCCAGAAATCACAAAGATATAAATAACATTGGGGCGAAACACGTGAATGAAATTTTATATTCACCAAATAACTCTAAATCAAATTATAATAATGCTACCATACATCCGGATCAACTCTACCATGTTAAGTTATAACATTCATACAGTTATTAATAACATTACGAGCTACTTTATGATTGTTTTATTAAAATTATAGTTAAGTTTGTTTATAAGGCACGGTGGAAGCTATAAAAAGCAGATTTGCAGGGCTCCGAGTCCCCACATCTGTTGTTGCATTGTGCGAGTTGTAAATACACTTTGGCCAAGATTTCGTTTTAATTTTGATTTTATTTATTTGAGATTATTCAGGTACAGTGCAGTGACCGAACCACTTGGGATTAATTAGAATGATGCTTTGACATCCAAACAATCCACACTGGGCCCGCGTGGTACAATATCGCCCACTCCCTCTCACAGAGAGGAGGCCTGTGTCCCAGCAGTGGGAACTTCATAGGCTGATTATGCTAGGAAGACGCTAGCAAAAATGATTACTTCTATTAAATGGATTTAACGTGACACAGCTATGCTAAAATTTGTTACCTAAAAAAAAACGTAATAGATTAAAAACGAGAATATTAATGTTAACTTATCTTTACACACGACTACACATAGAAATAACATATTAATCCACTTTATTAGCCATTCAAACGGCGTGATAAGTGAATCATTTTTATTTTTAATTAAAACTGTTTGCATAAGTAAAAAAATACTGTACAAAGGCGGACTTAATGCCTGAGGCTTTTTCTACCAGTCAACCTTAGGGTGATGCGGAGACAAAACATGGTAGGTGCAACAAAATGGATAGATAACTTGAAAAGGAATAAAACGATAGGTAGAGGAGAAAACGTATCGAGCAAATCAGCGCTGGGATGATTACAGGGATGATTTTACAAACTTCTCACGAATATGTTCACGAGCCTTCACTATAAAGGATAACCGAATGGTTGCCATCCTGATGTTCAGAGGGAGTGCATTCCAAAGAAAAACTGCCTGGACAAAGAAAGATGAGTGAATAAAACCAGAGCGGTGAGAAGGACAACGTAGAAGACGATTGTTGATGCAACGAATATTTTTACTATGGGCAGAGCATAAGTATTGAACATGAGGGGTCAGGTAAGAAGGAGACGGAGGACTTTCGAGTATAGAATATGACATAGACAGAGCCCTTAACTCTCTGCGCTGACGTATGGGTAACCATTTTAAAAGCAATCGGTGCGCAGACATCATGATCAGATTTACGAAGATTGAAGTTCAGTCGAATGCAGTTATTTAGAAGGCGGTCAAGTTTTTTGAGGATATTCTATTCAGGACATAGTAACACACATCACCATAGTCTATTATGGGAAAGATTAGTGACTGTACAAGCATGGCCTTTATGTGAGATGGGCGAAGGTTTTTCAGGAAAGTGTTCAGTGTTGTCAGTAAAACTCCGAATTCTTTCAAACTGGCATACACATAATCAGCTTATAATGTTCTACTGCTGTGACACAGGCCTCCTCTCTGTGCTAAGGAGTGTTATGTTGATAATATGCTGGTTTCCTCACGATCGGAAAACATCGGTAAAGAAACACCGTTTTGAGAGCATTCATAATCAGCCTATTATGTTCCCACTGCTGGGACACAGGCCTCCTCTCTGTGAGAGGGAGAGGGCCGTAATCCACCACGCAGGGCCAGTGCGTTTGGAAGATGTCACATGTCTTCGAATTTTCGGTTAAGACGTGTGGTTTCCGCACGGTGTTTTCCTTCACCGTTTTGAGAGCAGTGGTGTAGAAATAATTTACACAAAGTAAAGCGCTTGTCTGGGTTCGAACATCCGACCTACAACTTGTTATAAGTGGTTATAAGTCGGGACCAATGGGCCCCGACTTATAACCACTAACGACATATACCACTGGGCCACTACTGCTCTCCCACCAACATTTACAGGGTGGCTGTGATATCGACGTCCAGCCTGTTACCATGGATTCAGTACATGGTTCTGAATTATTCGTCGGGTGATTTAAAAAAAATATACTCTGCCATACATTCTGACCGCGTCTGAGGTAATACACTTTTCTATGAAACAGATTTATTTTTGATAATCGACGAAAAGTTTCTACGCTAGGGTTTTAGAATCATGCGCAGATTTATTTATTTGATGACTGAAACTATGAATTCATTATGGTTTCAGTCTGTATATACGAATATAATCATCAAAAATCATCAAATTGAAGGAATACGTTCCCTTGTTTATGCTGTAATTTATTATATTACCCAAAGTTTTCTTCAGTACATTATATCTGGAAAATCATCAATGGTACTTAGTTTGTGGAATCGGGCTTTCTGATCGTAGTTTTTTTTTTGTAAATTAATAACATGAACAAGTTGTAATACTTGTTTTCAACAAGTCTAGTTAAAGACTTATAAAAAATCTCGTGTATTTATCGCGTATCACATGTATTGACGTTGTTTCAGACATGTTTTGCTTATAACGGTAAACGGAAACAGTAGACACAGTATGTATAATAAATTTTGTAAACATTGGTGTATACGATGGTCAATTGGTATGGGTTAACGTCAAATTCCCTCTTACAAAAAATCTTGAAAAATAATACACTAATATCTTGAAATATAATAATGTGCGGATCTGAATCATTCGAACAACAGCGCGGCACTCGTCACTCAGTAACCTGAACAAGGTGCATCGGATGTGGGGCCACATGGCCCACAAGAGGCGGCTGCGGCACGCCTCGCGCCCGCACGGTAGAAACGTGTGGACCATAACTGTGATGTGAGAATTGAAAAAGGTATGAACATTGAGAAGGATTAGAAGTTTAATTGAGATTTCATTGAGATGTTCCGACCTAAGGGATTAAATTGCAGTCAGTTGACGATGATCACCTGTAGATTTATATTTATACACAAACCTAAACCTTTCGGAATAAATGCTTTAAAAGATGTTGAAAACGGCATCCAAATTCGTTGCTAAATTTAGAAGAAAAACGTTTTCATTCAGAACCGAAAAGCGACTTTTTAATTTATATGACTATTAAAGATATTAAAATTGAATTATGTATTTGATATTATACATCAAAATCCCCAATTGATCACAGTTTAGAATGTGGGACAGTTTATATTATAAAAATAAAACAACGATTTCAAAACACGTTTGTTTGAAACACCCTTCACACTTACACTCGACCGCACGTCAGAGGTAGCAAAATCAATATATGCTGGCCTCGTATTCTATTGAAACTCCGTACTGCGCTAGACCAGCTCAACTTCAAATTGTTACGTGACGTCGGCTGTACCTATTGCAGTTATGCTAGACTAGCTGTTATCAGCACATAAGCTACTTTTCAATCCAGCAGGATGCAAAGTAGCCTAACCTAACGTAATCATTATCTTGCCCAGATCCTTTAACAACATACAAAAATAGTCCTTACCTACTGTAATAATTTAAACGTATCTGCACAAAAAATATAAAAAAACAATCCAATTTACTCGTATTAACGTTCATACCAGTGATAAAGAATCAAACCTCTTTAAAAGATTTTTATGATTATATAGAAAACACTTAAATGTACACCGGATTAAATTACAATGTGTGCCAATTTACGATAACTCTTATTGTACATACCTACATGTAATAAAATATGTTGCAAGACAGTATACCTACCTATAACTTTAAGTAGCAATAAAAGAGTAACCGTGAAGTTTCTTGCCGGCTCTTCTCTTTAGGAAATGACCAGTTAATTAGAACCATGCACCTAGCTTCTGACGTTTTATAAGTGCCCATGTGAAATAAAATATGTTGAGTTTGAATCCTAATTATCCTAATACTAATTCTAACTAATATTATAAGTGCGAATGTAAGGTTGTTCGTTTTTTACGCTTTCACGCCAAAACGGCTCAACGGATTTTGATGAAGTTTGCCAAACAGATAGACCATGAAATGAGAAAGGATATAGGATACTTCACATCGTGGATGGCAGACGAAATCGCGGGCAACAGCTAGTTTAAATATAATTCCTAGTCGTATCCATACTAATCTACACACAAGAAACAGTAAGTAACATTAAAAATCTTTGGGGGCACGTGTGCAACGATTTCAGATGAATACAAGAGTGGCCGCAACTAATGCTTTGGTAGTTGGTCATAAATATTGTTTCTTATTACATTGTGGGTATCTTTCAGCATGCCAATGATTCCTAGATATAATTTGTTTATTATTTTGTAAATCAAGACACAGCAACAACATATTTACAAAGATAGTAACAATATGTGATGACAAATCTTCAGTTACTGTGTAAAGACGTTACTTATTAATTCAGATTTGTTTTATAAGCTTGCACAACATTCATCATAAAAAGTAATAAAATAATAAATTATGTTTTAAATCATCACAATATTTGAAATAAAATACAATTGATACTTAATAAAATAAAAATTCTGCAAAACGGTGACAGAAAATATCGTGAGGAAACTGGGATGTCCTAAAACAAAAACAAAGACATGTGACATCCACCAATCTGCACTGGGCCTTCGTGTTGTATTATGGCCCACTCCCTCTCAAAGAGAGGCCTGTGTCAGTGGGAATATTTTAAGCTGATTATGAGGGCATAATTTGAGACCACCTTTAGAAAGACTTGACCTAGTTCTACTATTTTCCCTCTTTGTTTTGTAATGTGAATTACATCGCATTCGTAACTATATAATCAAGTTCTTCGAACTTTACTGACTGTAGTTGCTGGGGAGTTCGTCGGGGTTCGCCACTTCTCCTTCCCAGCGAAAACACTAGGAAGTGATGAAGGGCGGGTGTTATATGTAAATTTGACGGTCAAAAAGTACTGATTCTCAGTCCAATATGAATGAATGATTTTAGATATGTATAAAAACAACATTACCAATAAAATAAAATCCTTAAAAAAAGCACTGCTTGACACATAATTTTTTTTTGTCCTCATACGACAGACTACGAATGTGAGTAAAATAATATCACAAATAATATCAGCTTACGATTGTATGTTGAACCAAATGATATTGGTTAAAACAAGAACTCTGGCGTCATTGCCTATAGATAAGCGTATCTTTTTTTGGATCTTTTAGCTTACCATTTTACTGTTATCATGAAATATGATCATTGCCATTTTTATCATAAAGGAGTTCTGACAGGGTGCGGGTTATGGCTCATTTTCATTAGTCGATAACTCGGTCGATATACAGCATGCGGGGACTCCCCGCAAATTCATCGGTCGGTAAAAAGCGTGTGGAAACTCACACCCAATCAAAATGAGCCTTCAAAGCAACTGCCAAACCAGTGGTGCAGGTTCTCCGTATATCGAAATCGTTCCTTATCGACTAATGAAACCGGTTCCCTGCATGCGGGTCCTTTGGCATGCGTAACAGAAATTTCCAACTTCCCGCATACGAGCCCTATCGACCAGTGGAAATAAGCCTTAAATTGAGATCTATTAGGTATTTAGTGGCTTGTGTTTTTTTTTTGTTTACTTGGTTTTCCGTCATTTCCGGACAAGTTCCACACGACAGCACAATTTCATGCTGTAGGAATGTTTTGTTTTTTAATATTGTTGTTAGCTGACCCCGCAAACGTTGTTTTGCTTCTTTTTTTTGAAAAATAGATGTTGGCCGATTCTCAGACCTACGCGATATGCACACAAAATTTCGTACAATTCGGTCCAGTCGTTTTTGAGGAGTTTGGAAACAAACACCGTGTCGCAAACATGAGAATTTTAAATATTAGTAGATAAAGGGTGTAAAAATACACTTAACAGAGCCAAGAGTCACTTGTACTCCCCGTCACTGAAATCTTTTTTTGTTGTACTGGACCATACCTTTTTTTTATTTTTTGGGTGGGAAATCATCAAATGACTTCTCCCGCTCTGGGTGGAGCGGGAGGGCGTGTCAGACTTTTACTGACTAAAACCCACCCGTGTTCCTTCAGTTGCCTGTGCCAGGGTCACGGTTTTCTCTATCGAATTACCCGCGACCCTGAGGCGTCGGCCCTAACAGACCCCGTCATTTTGTGCTGACATATCTTTGAGGCGCGCGTGGAACACGACGCGCCGTCGACCCGGGCCTGGTCCCTACCGGACGGCGAGCTACCCATTGCTCGCCGTCGGCAAGCCCGCGCCTACGTTGGCCGGGAATCTGCAGGCGACTCCCGACGCCCAGGGCGTGAGGGCGCAAGGCTCTCTCCCTCACGCCCTCCTCCTTCGCGAGCATTACTGCGTCGCAGAAGGAGGTGACGGCTTTCCATTCCATCTCGCTCCGTACCATAGCCTGGACCAGGTCCGGACGCGAGAGATCGCCGCCGCCGATCGCGTCAGTGAGGACACTGCGGTGCTCCGCCCAAGCTGGGCAGACCTCCGCCGTATGCTCCACCGTGTCCTCCGGGCGATCCACACAATGGTGACATCCGGGCGTTTCCTCCGCCTTATGCGAAACAGGAACCTCCCGAAACAACCGTGTCCGGTGAGGACCTGTGTCAGGCGGAAGGTGACGACGCCGAGGCGCCCCTCCAACCACTCCTCAAAGAGGGGACTTACCGCCGCTATTGTGGCGTGCCCAACTGGACCATACCTGGGAACCTTCTAGTTATGGAGATATTAAAGGTCAACATTCCAACTTTTACAGCCGTTTTCTTACGAAAACAAGTGTTTCATGATATAACACAATGTTAACTAGCTGTTGGCATACATTGTGAAGTATTGACATTTCCGCTCAACTGTATAGTATCTACTTGCATTCAGCATCATCATCCACAGCCTGACTTCACCCACTGCTGGGCATACGCCTCTCATTTCCTGTGCCAATCTCCACGCTCACCTGTGCCAGCCTCAAAAAGGTTTTGCTCGATGATGGCAACGATGTCGTCCGCCCATCTCCTCGCCAGACGACCGACACCTCGTCTTGCAGTCTTGGACGCCATTCGGTCACTGCTTTACTTCTCCTATCATCACTTCGCTTTGCCATTCTCCATTTGAGTTTCTTATAACGTTTTCCGATATCGTTATATGCTTGTGATGCTTCTTTTTGTTGTCTTCAAAAAAGTAGTTCCGCTATGAGTATGATCCCCATTTGCTAGCACACTATCGACCAGAAAATAGCTCGCCGTTTTAAAAATCGATATAATAGGTATAACTTTACGCTATTCAACCACTTACAAACTCTTTTTTTTTCAATTGTTGGTGAAGGATGACCGTGTCTTTGGTTGAAACTAACCTTGGAACTAACACTCATTTTTGTTGCTTCTATCCAAAGTTATTGGATTCAATCAACAATTAATCACATTTATTTCGATTTAAATAGCAATGTAGTAACTATCCGATCGTATATAATCTGTTAAACCAATATGTATAAAAACTTAATGAGACACCAAATTACCGGTAAACAAGAAACTAGAACAAAAACTACTAAAGACAAAATAATGGGTGAACAACTTTTTTCACAATTTTCTATCGAACTGTTAACGAGCGAGAGAAAGTTTACGATTTGACACCATAGTTCGATTTTATGATAGTTATAAAACACTTTTAAAGTTCCTACCGTACAATGTTACACTAACAATATTAACGGCTTATTTTCTGAGTCGTTAATTCAACCATGAATAGGTCTGTGAACTTTTATTTAAATAATTTGGGATGTCTTCAGGTACCTTTATTTATTTGGAATCAAAGTTAGAGACGTAAAATAGATTGGGAACTGTCATACAAGCGTACATTATCCTCCAGCCCAAACATATTTCTCATGTTATGATTAATAACATTCTTCTAACTATATTCTTCAAACACATGTTATTAGTCTTCTTTTAACTGTATTCTTCAGACACTCATCTGAATATTCACCACTTTTCAAGCTTGATCTTTCGTTCACACAAATCCATTCTTCGTTTCTTTGGTTTTCCTCTATTCATAAATCCACAGTTTTAATTTCCAGCCTATACCTCGTGTGTGATTAGGATATTAAGCCTATCAGCAAGATGGTAGCCAGCCTGACTGCCCATGGTGCACCTTTTTTTTTTTTTTTTTTGGGTGGGAAATCATCAAATGACTTCTCCCGCTCTGGGTGGAGCGGGAGGGCGTGACAGACTTTTACTGACTAAAACCCACCCGTGTTCCTTCAGTTGCCTGTGCCAGGGCCACGGTTTTCTCTGTAGAATAACCCGCGACCCTGAGGCATCGGCCCTATCGGACCCCGTCACTTTGTGCTGACATCTCTTTGAGGCGCGCGTGGAACACAACGCGCCGTCGACCCGGGCCTGGTCCTTACCGGACGGCGAGCTACCCATTGCTCGCCGTCCGCAAGCCCGCGCCTACGGTGGCCGGGAATCTGCAGGCGACTCCCGACGCCCAGGGCGTCTCCTGCGGCGGTTAGTGGGGGCGTGAGGGCGCAAGGCTCTCTCCCTCACCCGCTCCGCCTCCTCCTTTGCGAGCATTACTGCTTCGCAGACTGCTTGCCATTCCCTCTCGCTCCGTACCATGGCCTGGACCAGGGCCGGACGCGAGAGATCGCCGCCGCCAATCGCCTCCGCGAGGACACTGCGGTGCTCCGCCCAAGCTGGGCATACCTCCACCGTATGCTCCACCGTGTCCTCCGGGCGATCCACACAATGGTGACACCCGGGCGTTTCCTCCCGCCTTATGCGAAACAGGAACCTCCCGAAACAACCGTGTCCGGTGAGGACCTGTGTCAGGCGGAAGGTGAGGACGCCGTGGCGCCTCTCCAACCACTCCTCAAAGAGGGGACTTAACGCCGCTATTGTGGCGTGCCTGCCCATGGTGCACCTGACGCCATTTTTATGGTCCCAAGCCTAATCAGCCTATAATGTTCCTACTGCTGGGACACAGGCCTCCTCTCTATTAGACGGAGTGGGCCAGACATGTCTTCGAATTTTTGGTTCTAGGACATGCCGGTTTCCTCACGATGTTTTCTTTCACCGTTTTGAGAGCAGTGGTGATTAAAAAACTGACACAAAATGTAGTGGCTGCTTAGGTTCGAGTGCACGACCACTCATAAGTCGCGGCCGTTAACACTGGGCCACCACTGCTCTTATTCTCGTCACTAGCAGGACTATTTTTAAGCTTCCTTAATTCATTAGAAACCATGAAGAAGAAAAAAAAAACTGTTGGCTTCGCAAGTTAGTCGGTGTCTTTGGTGTTGTTTTATTCTTTTCAGTTTCTACCGACTTGAGAAACTTAAGATAATTTTCACTTGAGATTTTTTTTGAAGTGAAAATTTATTTAGCGGCGTTGTACACTTTTTTGTAATGGGTAAAAAACGTGACCTGATCGAAAATTCGTAAGACGATTGTTGATTTGTATTGATTGATTTTTCTGAGAGATAAACTTTTTAATGTAATATAAATTGTCATGTTTGTGTACGATAAATGATAATGATAAATGATTTTATTTCTGTAAGTAGGTTTTTTAAAAACACTTTTACACGTCAAACATATTTTAAAAACTAGATGAGATCGGCGTTTCCTATCTGACTACTCTGAGAAGAAAGGCCGAAACAAACTCAGAGGTCACAGTTTCTTTTAAAGTCCAGACATAATCTTGGTCAGGTCATGTGAAGACCATGTAGATTGATGTCTGAAATGGTCTTTTGAGGAAAGAACCACACAGAATGAGTGGACCTGTCCAGTCAGTGCACGCATTTGACAGTAATCATGCAGCTCAACACAACACATATGGATCACAACGATTCGACGAACATTACCAAAGAAAGGACATTTGGGTAGGCCGCATAAATTACTCAAACTGCCAGACCATGATTAAAACTAATTTTAAAAACAAAAATAGACTGAGATATAAAAAAAAACAAATCCACACTGCCTTCACATTCACAATAATTAAAATATTATAACACTTTACAAAGTAAATTTTCATGTCATTGTATAGTATGTCAAAGTGTAAAAATCCGAGAATAAACTTGGTCAGATTATATGAGGACCCTGTAGATTTGTGTCTGAAATGGTCTTTTGAGGAAAGAACCACGCTGATTTGAGTGGACCTGTCCAGTCAGTGCACGCATTTGTCAATCATGGTGCAGCTCAACTCAGAACTAAGGAGCTCAACGATTCGACGAACAATACAAAAGAATGGACATTTGGGTAGGCCGCATAAAGTACTCAAACAGCCAGAAGATGATTAAAAACAACAGAAAGAAAAAAAAAAAAGATACAATGACCCACATCGTCCTCACATTCACAAAATTAAAATAATAATATACTTTATATATACAGTAAATATATACATATCATTTTGTATGTAAAAAGGAACAAAATATTTTAAAAAATTGCAAAATAATATTAAACATCAAGATTGTCTGTGTAAATTTATTGGAGCAGCTCAATCCCAAGCCTTCCTGTCCTCAATATAGTCTTTGACAGTATAATAGGCTTTCTGGCATAATTTCCGCTTAATAAAGATTTGAATTTATTAAGGCTTAGTCCTTGAATGTGGCTAGGAAGTGTATTATAAAAACGTATACATTGACATTTAAATGAGCTACCTATTTTCTTGAGCCTGGTAGTGAAAACAACAAATTTGTGTTTGTTCCTAGTATTTATATTATGGATATCACTGTATTTTTTAAACAGATTAATATTTTTATGTGCATACAAAACATTTTCATAAAAATACTGAGAAGGCACAATCATAATATTAATCTCTTTAAATTTGTCTCTGAGGGAGTGTCTGGGACTTAGTTTATAAATTGAACGAATTGCCTTTTTTTGTAAAACAAAAATTATAAGAATATCGGCGGCGTTTCCCCACAAAAGAATACCGTACGACATCACACTATGAAAATAACTAAAGTATACTAAACGCGCTGTCTCTAAATCAGTTAAATTACGAATTTTTCTAACGGTGTATGCTGCAGAGCTTAGTTTTTTTGTCAATTTATCTATATGGGGGCCCCATTGAAGCTTGGCATCCAAAGTTATGCCTAAGAAAACTGTGGTGTTTTCGGGTTTCAACTCTTCACCCTTAATAAGAACACTGGTTTCTACTTGTCTGACATGAGGTATCGTAAACTTAATGCATTTATTTTTTTTCTCGTTTAGAAGTTGGTTATTAACATTAAACCAGTTAACTACTTTAGCAAGGATGCTATTTACATTGTCAGTAACCAGCTGCTGACGTTTGAGTTTAAATAAAAGTGAAGTGTGGTCTGCAAACAACACTATATCATGATTATCCTTTATGAGGTAAGGCAAGTCATTAATATAAATAAGAAACAAAAATGGGCCAAGAATTGAACCCTGCGGGACCCAATTCAACACTGAAATAGGTCTATAATTAGTAGGGTCTGATGTGCAAAAAGATTTAAAAATGGTATTATTTTACTGTTTTTCATAAGATCAGGAAACTCACCATGGTCAATACAATTATAAAAAATAATAGCTAAAGTAGGTGCTACAATATTTATAATAGACTTAGCAACATCCACAGAGTGACCCCATAGATCTGCGTTTTTTTTAACATTTAATGTGTGAAAGGTAAATAGCGCAATAAATAAATATTGTATTCTATCACATAAATTATAGTACTTTAATAGTGATATTTAAAGCAATTCGTGCAAAATTATTCCCTAACCATTCCAAAATATCAAAAATGCACAACGTTAATTTTCAAGTTTCCACTTCTGCCGGCACTCCAGGAGTGCAACCCGTCGTTTTTTTTTGGAAGTCGATTGTATTTTACTGAAATAGAAAAAGTAGAAAAACTTCTACTTTTTTAAGTCGGTTGAAGCTATATAGGTCATTAAAATGGGTCAGCCATTACCTACAGCAAACATCCCTATATTCTAAAACATAACCTATTTCATACAACAATTTACTTACGTGTCACCATCACATCGGTATTTCATATCCCCATAGCATTTCAACAGTAGTTATTTTTATGTAATAACTAAAGTTTTGAAGGTTCAAATTGTCAGAGGTAATAATAACTTGGGTGTCAATACCAAACGATATTTACATGTAGATTCGATGCGGAATGCATCATCGAGAGTTGGTTGGAAAGTTACTGAAAAGTAATAATTTGACAATATTCTAGAAATATTAGGTTTTGCAGGTCATGAGTTGTATTACTTTAGTGGAAACAAACAGGTCATTGAAAACTGTTGGATCTGAAAATTATCACAAGAATTTAAACCCCTGATTAATATTCCTTTGAAGTTACGATTAAAATGACATTTAAAAATGGTTCAAAGGCAAAGTTAAAATAAGCCTGTAATCCTCCTAGCACGATGACTCGAACGATTTTATTTACCGAAAATACAACTATAGTATAGCAATTTTGTTAAAGTTTATACGACAAGCTCAATGACACCCATATTCTTAGTAACTTCGGAAGCTACTCACTTTTCTGTCAAGGAGACCTCAAGGCGTGCCTCGGAAGAAAATCGGTATTCATAGCCATTCGGATTTAGTTAATATGAGCGAGGTCCCTCGAATGAGTGTGAGTAGAGGAGATACGTCGTGAATACGTCAATATTCAATAAACTCTTCAAAAGACATGATGACTCATTGGTCTAGTGGTCGCAAGAGCTACTGCTGAGCATGAGGTCCTGGGTTCGATTCCCAGGTCGGGCAAAGTGTTATTGGGTTTTTCTATCTCGAATATGCTCGCACCCTGAGACTATTGCCATCAACCGGGCACAAATCCAGACTCCGGGCTGCTACTGAGAAATTCGAGATAGAAAAACACAATAACACTTTGCATTACATGGGACACAAACATAACTCGCGAAATTTGGATGTACTATAGGTACACCTCTGCCTAACCCTTCTGGGATTACAGGCGTGATGTTATGTTATGTTATGAAAATTGGATAAAATACGCGTGTTTTGGTCAAAACTACCTTGTTGTCTACCTAATATTTGACAGTTGGTTGCACAACTCAAACTCACCTCGACTAAGACTGTTTGAGATGAGCAGTAAAATTTCAACTATGAAAATCAAACCACCTAAATGAGGTTAAGTCAAGTCGAGGAAATCATGAGGTTTTGACTTGGTATGTGGATGTAGGTATATATCACCCAACGATATGAATAAAGTCTTCAAAGTTATATGTGCAAAACGAGTAAGTACCTATTTCCAATTCAAAAATCGTTTACTTTTACAGCGCGCGTTCGTGCAAGGCCGGCAAACAACGGTGCTATTTTTTATTAAGTTTACATAGATTGTTAACATACTACTATTTTTATTATATTTATAACTGGCGAAATGTGGGTGTACTATAGATAGATACACTTCTGCCTAAACCTTCTGGGTTTACAGGCGTGATGTTATGTTATGTGTAGCACAGGTATGAGTACTATGTGCTATGGAGCTACAATTTACCGGGTAATGTCTTGAATGTGCCCTGGCGGCTGATAGTATGTCATGCTCACTCAAATGTCTCGCTGACGGTGGCGCGTGTGTTGGATCATTTAGCTCCCTTCAAAATTGTTGAGCTGAATGGTGCTGATCCATGCGTCATGTTCGTGAACGGGCGGCGTCAGTTGGGACTGGTCATCTCTTAGCTAACACGGCTTATTTAAATAGTAATTTTTTGGATTGTTTTTATTTATTTTTTGCTGCACTCTGGATGCTTGGATGCTTGTTCTTACATACAGGATAACATTAATGATGTAACTAAACTATTTGTAAGAACCATATTATTAAAAAGAGTTTCCATGGAGTTTCTTGCCCTTTCTCCTACATAGGTACCTACTACGCTTTGGAATGGGTTTTATGGCCGTTGGTAATGGGCAACTAGCTTCATATTTCTGACTGACCGACTCCTTGACAATTCAAAAGTGCCTATGATAAGTGATTTAATTGTAATAAATGCTTTTAGTTTGTGTTTATGTTTAAATTTATATTGTTAATATTCTTATAACTATACAAATTTCAAACTTTTATATTTCATAAATTCCTCACTATAAAAACAACACTTAAGAAGCCATTCTGTCAATTTTGTCTTGAACACATTACCCTGTAATAGTTTGAATTCGTTTGGTAAGTTATTATAAACTAAAACACACATATTATGCACACATTTTTTATAGCCTACACAAAATTGTCAGTCCACAGTATTGTTCAGAATCATGTTCTAAATAAATGTAAACAGGTTCTGCGTCGAATTCTCTGCCACCCTGTCTATGTGATGCGATATGACAGCATATTATTACAGGAGTTAAGTCCACTTTCACTATTCTGCCCTCTTTCGCCATGACCGGAAGTGATTAGGCAGAAATAGCAAAAACAATATAATTAGGAGATACTTTCCTTACCGTTTCCTCTTGTTTTCTTATTAGTTCTCTATAAATATGAGATCTAATATAAATTGATTCCGGTGTTTTAATGTCATCCAAAGTAACAACAGGATTGTGGGTGCCCCTCTGCTTTCCGTTCATAACATCCTTTGCGTGCGTTATTTTCAGAGCTAAGGCTTCGCACAGATAATACTTGCAAAACCTTCCTATAAGGTCTGGTTTTGCATAGCAAAAGCTAGGTAAGAGGTGCCGTTATAAAAAAACTCCGCAAAGTGAAGGCAGTCACAAAAATCTATCATTGTCACAGGTGCTATGTCATTACGATGTCAATAAACCCGATCTAGGTGTCGCCGTAAATAAATGAAGATTCTGCTTTCCAAGAAAACCCAACACTAAAGAAAGGTTTTCAAGTCTAAAGTCAAATCAAAGATAGCGGGCTACTTGCAAAAAAAATATCAGTTTTATAGCGGTTTTGAAAAAAGACAAAATGTGTATTTCCATGCCAGACAGTCTTGTTTGACTTTGGTGTGAGCACAGTCTTTGGGAGTCTTACTCTGAATATCACGGAATTGTTGATGTTAAGGAAATGAGTGGAAAAAAAGAAAAGTTTCTGAGATATGTCTGGAGTTAAGAGTGTTTGATTTTCTTCATCCCCTTTTAGGTACAAATTAGGGATTTACAATCACGATTTTAAGGTGTAAAACTTGTACTTTTTAGATTTATAATACCAACCTTTCGCGACGTGGTCTATAAGCCCACGTTGGCACGGACGTAGACTATCGCGGCGGTATTTTATCGCACAACTCATTTATAACGCTATACTTAGAGCCGAGAGTTGAAAATCCAGTGCGCGATAAAATCTCGTCGCGATATTTTTTCGTCCTTGCAAACGTGGGCTCTAGTCAACTAGACTGAAGTGGGATTCGGCGAAGTGAGGCCTAGGACACGCTGGCGTGATGACAAAGATGCGTTTACGAAAAAAGCAAAAAATACCTTTTGTTGTTTTGTTCTTCATATTCATATCTCCGTATGATACATATTCTCGTCAATCAGTTACAAAGATAACCGAATGATTTGTCCCCGAAAGTAGAACATCAAATGAGTAAATACATACCTACTTGCGTTAGTACGTGGACGGACGATGACGGAATTCGAGTACGTTCTTACAAACATGTGCTTACTACCTTTTGTTTTACTACTGGCATTGTGCCGAAATCAGCAACAATGTGTTCTTGTTGAAGACAGAAATTATATACTATTGGATACAGTTCAACCATGCCATTGTTTTTTGGGTATCAGTAATGTATTTTTCATTCAAGAGGTTGCCCACCCTGATTCCGACTTACAAAAACAAATCAATCAAACGTCAAAGTTTTCATGTTTCATTTGCATCGTTCCTATTTCATAGGCTGCCTCGTTGGTCTAGTGGTCGCAATCGCTACCTGCTGAGGATGAGGTCCTGGGTTCGTTTCCCAGGCCGGGCAACGTATTATTGGGTTTTTCTATCTGGATTTTCACAGTAGCAGCCCGGAGTCCGGATTTGTGCCTGGTTGATGGCAATAGGCTCGCCCCCTATTACATGGGACTTAAAAAATAACTGGCGAAATGTGGGTGTACTATATGTACACCTCTGTCCAACCCTTCGGGGAAACAAGGCGTGATGTTATGTTATTATTTCATAATATGTTGGTGCCAGATTTAGGTCTGACCAAATTCGGCTGTTTGTCTAAGTACTTAATAAAACGACGTTATGATCTTGTCGAAATGTAATGTACATCTGTCTATTGTAAGGGATGAATTTGGAAGCATAGTTTATTCCCAAAAACTGACCACTAGAGGCCTATATGCCTAAACCGTCCTTATGAAAATGCACCTTTTCTTACGGTTAATAGTTACTCCTTCAAATACTATGTAAGAAAATAAACGTGTGAAAATTTTCAAGTAAATTACTACTGTTACCAGCCGTTCAAGACGTAATGAAACTACCATTGAAATCCCTACCTCCCCTGCATTCTAATGATAAAATTGCAGTGTCATACTTTTCAAACTAAACCACTTTGTCGTAGGAACTATCCGAGTTGTCAACTGTAATGATGCCGAGCCAATGTGTGTTGCCAGCATTTATTTATAAATCTTAATATCGATCGGTTCGGAGTTCCGTATATCCGTAAATACGACTCCGAGGGATCCTTGACCGAGTGACTGAAAACGTGAAAGACTAAAATACTAGGGTTGAGATAAACTATCTTAATCGCCAGCCTATTTAATTTCTATTTACATTTACGATTGATGTTGAAACATAATTTTACTCAGTGAAACGGAACTTTATTGAAAATTATTCGGAGTGACAGTGGCATGTTTTATTTCATTTAATTAAAACTTGTGCTGGTATTTGTTTATCCATATTGTGTTTCAACAGCTTTCAGCTTGAATTATAATTAATAACTCTTGTAACGAATGCTTGGACGGCCCGTGTCAGAATTTCTCGTAATTATCTCTATATGTATTTGTATTGTAATGTTATTTTTAAGCTACAGAACCATTAATGTAGTTTCACATTACTGGGTCTTGATGGCTGTAATCAGTAAAATGCAACGATGTTGAACTGAATCCGCTTATAGAGAACTATTGAAAACTGGTCGTTTGTCACTTTTACAATTTTACAATTACCTACAAATTGTGATATTGTCCGTTCCTGTTTAGTAAGACGATGACACGGGTTGCCATTTTGACTCATATGGCGACCCGTATGAATCAAAATGGCCACCCATGTATTCGTCTCTTTTGTTAATCGCCATTAACAAAATATTTTTTTAAGTAAGTGTAAGTGTACATTTGGGCACATTACTTTCACATATTAGTTAGGATTACAGTACATAAATAGAGTCAACATTCCGTCACACGCATTGTATAATTTTGTGGTTTCATGTGCGTAGCCAGTAACTGGTAATGCGTCGGAGTAGGTGTGGCGTAGTGGTTTTGGTAGTAGAATTGAAACAAGTTACCACTTAGAAACGCATTTATTGGAACAGAGCACAGATTCTTAGGGTGTTCTTATAGTCTCTAGGGTCATTCGCTGTTCCGTAGGTGAGAAAGGAAGGTACTGCCCTGGGGTTTGTCCGTTAGGGAACAACGGGGATGGCGCACGCAGTCGCAGTCGCCGGCGCACGGTAGTGGTACGGTAGGCAGTGGACGAGAGCGGCCACGTCTCCAGGGCTTCTGCTGTTGAGATGCGCTGATTGCCACGCAACGCCCGCCAAGGCTCCGTCACGGCGGGAAGTGTAGTGCAGTGGCAGTGTAGATGTAGTAAGCGCACACGTTCTGACACCTATAGTGTGTCAAACGTAGATTGGTTCCGGCACCTGCCGGTGGTAGGAAGAACTGAAAATAGCGCTAGGGACCGCCCGTGAGTTTCAGGTAGGATACCAGTAAGCCCCTGCGATGCATCGTTTCCCAGCCAGGTAGGGGATGCAGTAGCCCAAGGCAAGCATGGAATGATGGGAGGTGAAGGAAGCTCAGACGTCGCAGCGGTGTACAGTGATACAGCATTAAAAGAGCACGGGCCTTGCCATGTGCTGTAGCCTTTAACCATGGGGGTGTCTAACACATGTGGCAATGCAATTAGCGCAAGCAGCTAAGCAGGTAGCGTGGCAAGCATGCCAGCGCGATAGTTAATGATTGGACAGTGTAAAAGAATGCACATGCGTGAACATTAGAATAAAATAGCTATAATATGGTTCTCGCTAACAATTTAGGTTACCGAGAACTTACATTGCCAGCAGCCACATAAAAGGTTATAAGTTACACAAGAAAGGATGTGGCTACTGGGACATAAATTAACCGTGAAGGCACAATAGAGTACTCACCCTAACTCGAGGGGTTCGATGCGTAATCCTGGTGGTAAGCCGGTAAAAAGGAAGCAAAATGACTCGGCCACGTCTTATATACTGTTAGTTATCTGTGACCAGCTTTTACGCCATAGACAATTGTTAGTTAATACCCATAGATAATTAGTCAATTAGTGGTAATCGACTAATTACGCTACGTAGGTACGAAATCCGTAGGTAAATATATTGTTACGCCGCGGCCGTTTATGTCATCGATTTAATCAAAAAATTTAATTAAAAAGCACAAAAATAAAAATATAAAAACCCAATAAACAATAAGATCAAAACAAAAACAATAAGCCAACAATAGGTAACAACTACAAAATAACATCACAGAAAAATGGTACCAACTCGGTAACGGAGATGCCCTGAATTATGTAGACGGGGGAGTCGGCTGCGGCGTCTCTCCTACTTGCTTTCAAAGTAATGAACAGACAAACGGTAGTTCGACATCACTTTTGATGTTCGATGCCTCAGACTACGATAGAGTAATTGCTCCTATATCTGGAACTGTTATAGTTTCGTATCAATGCAATATGGCATGAGTCTGTGGCTTATAGATGCTTTAGGTCCTAGGTTATTTTGTTAATCTCTTTAAGGAGTGACCTTTGCTAAGCTGTGGTATAATCAGGCTTGGCCATCCCCTAAGTTCTTAGGTAAAGTTTAAGAGTTAATTAAATTAAAAATCAACAACTTAGTTGAAAGGTAAGATTATTTTTCATAAAAAGGTTCGGGTAACGATTAAATTGATGTTTCGTTGAATAGAATAGAAAGCATGTTTTGCTTACTTATTGATGAAAATAATTAACAAAAACACATCAATTCTAGGCACGAAAATCATGACATGTGATGAAAAAATCTTTTAAATTTAAATATTTATTACCATTACTATCGAGCATCTGTTGTCAACATATTTTTATATGTGAAGATGTCAATTGTCATTACTAGTATATTACGAATGATATACATACATCTATAATCATAACGAGTATAATGTTATTAATATTTACGATGGGAGAGACATGTGTTGTATAACAATTAGCGACATGTGCAGAGTTCTCATTGAGTTATCATGACTTTAAATGGGTCGCTTAGTTTACAAATGTGTTTAATTCTACAGTGTTTTAGGTTTCCTTACCCACGATGGTGCCAACGGGACCCTGTTACGAGGGCTCCGCTGTCCGTCCGTCCGTCTGTCACAGCTGCTGTATCTTTTGTACCATAATAGGTAGAAACCAGTATTTTTTTCAGAATGTGCACTACAAAATCAAAATGAAATCAAAAGTCATTTATTCAAATTAGGCTGAGAATCAGCACTTTTCGAACGTCAAAATTACATAAGACAGTCCCCCAAAAAGCCCGCCCTTCACCACTTCCTAGTGCTTTAGCTGGGAAGAAGAAGTGGCGCAACAAACTCCCCAGCAGCACAGCTGTCTGTTCGGTTAGAAGAACTTGATTCTAAACAATTGCAAGTGATTACCGAAACGCCAATGACAAAAAAAAGAAAAAAAAAATGCATGTAAATAACACAAATACATAAATAAAGCCTTCGGGCCTAAAGGGCATGGCAGCTTACATATGCATTACTGGAATTATTATACAAACAAATGAAATAAATAAATGATAAACTAGGACCATCAAAGTAAAATAAATCAACAGAACAATTACTGTAACAATAATAAAACCATAGACAGCAAGACGACCAGTCACCACAAGCAGCACCCGTTCACGAGCATAACGCAAAGGTCAGCCATTACCCCCCTCGCCATATTTGAGATGATCAACGCTACAATGGCCGCTATTAAAACAAAATATAAAACTAAGGTGGTACGGACCTTCGCTTCTTTTTGTTATGCTGTCTTGCTTGTTTCATTACAAAAATCCTAGTATTTGTATGGCTATTGAGTTCTTGACTTAGATTCTCAGATCAGAATATGATCAAGTCTTGTTTTTTTTTGGAATGTCATCTCGCAGGTCAACCTATGAGGTTGTCGTCTGCTTAAGCGAACTAGCCTGTGGTTGCTCTAATAAATGAAGGCCTCCAGCCAGGACTTAAACTTAAACACTAACTAAAAACTAAGCGACTACACGCTAAGGGCACCCCCTGTGGGGTACGAACCTCGGGTTAGGGCGTCGCTGGAAGAGGGCAGCAAGGGACTAGCTGGATCTGGATTTCAGCGATTTTGGGACGTATTTAAAGCTACAGGCTCAGCGGCGCGGGCTGGCTCGAGCAAGGGTCGGGAGGGGTGTGAATTTCGGCGTCGCGGCGGGCCTCGGCGGCGAGGACGGTAGGACAGCGATCGGGTTTTGCGCTTGTGTAAAGTGCTGGTGGCCTTACTGCTCTTCTAGAGGAGGGTAGTGGCGTCGTCGGGGGCGACGAACGGGTCTTGTAGACCAAATACTGCTTAAAAAGGATTGGATATTTTTCTTATCTTAGTTAACATTCATGTTTAGTTTAGAAATTTCTTGTTCCCCCGACTGCGCTTGCGCATCGCTCGCGCCCGTTTTCGCTTAGCGTTCTTTCAGTTTTTTTTCACTTTGCTCGGCTCCTAAGGGTTGCAGCGTGATAAAATAGCCGTATAACCTTCCTCAAGAATCGGCCTAACAACTTCAAAACAATTGCTCAAATTCGAATGGTTACAGAGATTAGCGCGTTCAAACAATCAAACTTTTCAGATTTATTATATTAGTATAGTCCTAATCTTAACTAATATTATAAATACGAAAGTAAGATTGTTTAATTGTGAAGCTGTTACGCTAAAATTGCTGAACGGATTTGGATGAATTATTGCACAAAGATAGACCATGACCTAGGTCCTTACCTAGGCTATGTCCTTACATAGCCTTATTTTTCATCCTTGATAGCCGGCAAAGTCGCAAGCAACAGCTAGTAACATTATAAAAGCTAAGGTAAGTTCGTTTGTTACGCTTTCACGCCAAAACAGCGTAACGGATTTGGATGAAATTTGGCACACAGATAGACCATGACCTTGGTAAGGACATAGATACTTTTCATCCTGGATCGCAGACGAAGTCGCGGGCAACAGCTTGTTTTAGAATTGATTCATAAACTTGAATGGCAAGATCATTAATGAGTAGATACCGAATTCGTTGAAAGTCAAGAAGAAAGATTAAGACGAAAATTTACAATGTTATTTAATTGAACCTTAAATTATTTCCATACTTCTTGCTTAAAAATATCATAAAAGACTCGAATATAATGATTGCTCCTCTTTTTGTGAACCTCAAACATTTCCCATTTTGGGGTCCTAAAATGCTAAATAACCAAGTAAGTGCTAATAACTTGGATGTAGCACCGCTCGCTTCGCTCGCTCGGCTGCTCGGTTGGTTCTAACCTAACCTTACCCGTTTCGTCGGGGTGAGCTAGATTATTTACTGCGACAAACTGTACGAAAAGGCCAGAAAGTTTAGAAGAGGCTTAATTATTAAAAACCTTTTGCATTGCTAGAAACGCGAACATTTTTAAGAGACTGATTAATTTTAAAAAAGTGTCCATCATTAGAAGGTAAAAAAATAAAAAAAATAAACTTTTACAGAATCAGTAAAATATTTCCCTTATTTGAATACACAACCAAGAAACCCGATAAACGTAAGTGACAATGCATTAAAATATTTACCATACAGTACATCCACGCCTTACAGAAATCAGACAAACAGTAAACAAACAGCATTTAAGTGTAATTATTGGGTCTGTTGCGTTGCTGTTGCTAATCGGTACAATTAAGTGAGCGGCGACGGAAAGCTTAAATCAACTACTCAGTTAATAAGACAGGCTGTGCATATGTGATGAGTGTGTATTATCGCAATCGCACCGGTAGTGTTTTGTTTATTGTCTCTGTCAACAGATTTGTATGCTTTTATAGTTATCACTAGGACCCCGCAAACGTTGTTCTGCTTCTTTTTTTTTGTTGAAAATTAGATCTTGGCCGATTCTTAGACCTACCCGATATGCACACAAAATTTCATACAAATCGCTCCAGCCGTTTCGGAGGAGTTTGGTAACAAACAGTGCGACACGAGAATTTTACATATTAGAAGATTATCAGTCTTCTGCACGCGTAGTTTGATCAGGTTTTGTCGACGGAAGAATAAACAAAATGACAGATGAATAAAATAATCCTGACTTTTTGTCTATTCTATCTATAATTGAAGGGCAAACTTAACGTTGTAGTTGAGAAAATATTGTACCATACATGTACGACGATTTGCCTACATTTTCCCGAACTTTGAGAGGTGTTACCTTGCTTCTTGACTTTCATGATTCTAGATCATCCGGATGTGCCCTATGGTATTAATTTATTTGCTAGTGTCAAAATATGCGAAATGAATGGCAATTTATGCCAAGATTGTAAATCAACGTCTTGGAAATTCTATTTTTTTCAGTTAAAAGGGACTGTATATCTAATTAATTGATATCAATTTCAACTTGATAAAACGCATTCCTGATAAAAAGGGTCAGACATGTGGTTAACAAAGTGATTCTAGAAGGGTTTAGATTTTTCGTTTTGAGTTACGGAACCCTTAAAAGCAAAGCACTTCCATCAAAGTATTACAACACTGTTACCAACGCATTAGCAACAGTGTTACCAAACAAAAAATAATATTAAATACCAAAAAAAAAAAATAGAAAAGCTCTTAAATGCACTCATCATTTTGAAGGAAAATCTTATGAGAGCAACACTGAAATTGCGAAAACAAAACAGCTTTTCCTTAAATTTTTTCGAGTTCTGCCCGTAAATTGTATTGAGCATCTGTTTTTTTTCGCAATTGATGAGGATGAACCCTTAAGGGGTTACAATTATTTCAATTAAACCTTGAAGTGTCAAGTAAAACTTTTCAATAAATCCTCACCTTATTTTTTACGTAAAGGGAATGCTTTAATATATTTTTTGAAGTAGGGACACACATTCAACCGTAAACTGGGTTCGATTATCAAGTGAACTTGAATTGATCAATGGGATCGGGAATCAGATTCCTCCACAGATTTACAGGCGTTTTAATGAAACTCAGGTCAATTTACAGGCACTTTTGAGTTGTCAAGGAGTCGGTTAGTCAGAAATATGAAGCTAGTTTCCTATTCCAAAGCGTTGGTAGGTACCTATGGAGAAGAAAAGACAATAAACTTCATGGACACTCTTATAAATGATAATATTACAAAAATATTAGTCATATCAGTAATGTTGAAGTTTTAATTATATGTGAGCACTATGTAAAAAAGACGGACACGTTAAATGCGTCCAGAGCAAAAAGAAAATGTGGCAGCTAAGAGATGACTAATCCCAACTGACGGCGCCCGTTCACTAACATGAAGAATGGATCAGCGCCATTCAGCTCAACCATTTTAAAGGGAGTTAGATGACATACGCTACACCGTCAGCGAGATTTTTGAGTGTGCATCAGCCACAAGGACATATTCAACTCATTGAAAGACATATTACCCGGTAAACGGAAACTGTATAGTACATAGTACTCACACTTGCACTATGCTATTATATAATACAAAGCAGATTTAGTCTTAAAATCTTCACCAGCTCCAACAGTTAAATCAAATGTAAATCAATTAGTTGTGCACACACAAATTAAATATTAAAGCAAAGTACGGTGCTATAGTCTCAACAATAGAGGTACAAACTTTGATAGACATTCCCCATAAGTTTTCGGTTAGGTTGATCTTGATTTGCTTAAAAGCTATTTATCATTACTGATATGGAGTAAAAATGCTTGAAATTAAATTCAATCAGGCAGGCTGAAACATTAGCCCCTTCATAAGTCAGCGAAGGCGAGGGATTTAAGATTTCAGTTGTTTTAAGTGGGATACTGGAAAAGAAATTTACAAATTCTTGAGCAACTTCTTGGCAATCGCAAATGAGACCACATGACGTCTCCAGTGTGTAATCAGAATTGTGCTTTTTGTTCCTGTTCGTTTAATTTTTGATCATTTTCCAAACCGTTTTTATTCATTGTCTGCTGAATTTACCTTGTCGCCAATGTACAAAGCTTTAGCTGCCATTCAAGTATTCTTAAAAGTTCTAGAGTAAGTAGCAACATGCGTCATAAAAGTTTGCGTGTAATATAAGGCTTAAGGCCGTACAGCTCAAAAAGTCTCAGCCCGATCACTATGTACGGTAAGCCGATCCCCTGGGAGAAGCAAGCCAAATACCTAGGCGTGATCCTCTTTGAAAACCTTACCTTTAAGGCTCATATTAAGGCGGTTCGCGCGCGCGCCTCCTTCGCTCTTAGCAGGCTCCACTTTGTACTGACAGCCCGCAGTAAACTGTCACTTAAATGCAAGCTGCGCATCTACACCGCAGTCATCCGTCCCATCATGACCTATGCCTGCGTAGTATTTGCGCACGCTCACCCACGACATCTCCATAAGATGCAGACACTCCAGAACCGTTTCCTCAGAAGGGTTACGGGTGCCCCTTACTATGTCCGAAACATAGATCTTCACGTCGGCGTCGACCTAAAAATGCCAACCATAAACCAGTTCATGAAACGCTTATCTAAGCGTTTCTTCGACTGTGGCACCAAACATTCAAATCCCCTGATTTCAGCGGCCGCTCGCTATACTCCCTCCCGCATTAGTAGTATTCGCCGACCAAGGCATATCTTAATCGCCCCCGACGACGCCACTACCCTCCTCCAGGAGAGTAGTAAGGCCACCAGCACGCTACATAAGCCCAAAACCCGATCGCCGTCCTACCGTTCTCGCCGCCGAGGCCCGCCGCGACGCCCAAATCCACGTCCCTCCCGACCCTTGCTCGAGCCAGCCCGCGCCGCTGAGCCTGTAGCTTTAAATTTGTCCCAAAATAATATCAATCCTGATCCAGCTAGTCATTTGCTACCCTCTTCCAGCGACTCCCTCAGCCGAGATTCGTACCCCACAGGGCGGCTCCTTAGCGTTGTCGCTTAGTTTTAGTTAGTATTTAAGTTTAAGTCCTGGCTGGAGGCCTTAATTTATTAGGGCAACCACGGGCAAGTCCGCTTAAGCAGACGACAACCTCATAGGTTGACCTGCGAGATGACAAACAAACAAACAGCTCGAAAAGTCTTTCCCTACTTTTCCTAAGTCCTTTAGTTGCCCAGTCACTAAATAAAAAACTTGGGCTGATCTTGATGACTTTTCGTGTTTTTCTTAAAATAATTATTAAACTCGATTTTAACTACCGAAAAGAATTATTTTTACAAAATATTAAAATTATTCATTGTAAGGTCCTGAAACCTTAACTTACAAATTAGTACCTTAACTTACAATTAGTCTGGATGGTATCTGTACTTTTTGTGTTGCTATGTTGGACTAAAAGGTTACGGTTTGGTAGCGGTGATCAGCAAGGTGATAATTACTCGTAACAAAAGCAATATCTAAATATTCCTAGCAACAAAAAACATAATCCCTACATGTAGCAGTAGTTATAGTTGTTCGGGTTGCTTCTAGAAACACATTTGAATTGTTTTATAACCTTGCTTTTACACTCACGTACAAGTTTTGAGACTTGTCTACGGCAAGACTAGTAAAAGACTTGTCAAAAACATATCGTGAATAAAACATAGGTATTTAAACATACGTTATTTCAGACATGCATTGTTACCTTCTTAATATATTTTAAGATTTCTACAATTTTTGTATAAAACTTGTAACTTTACAACTTGTTTTATGTGTAAAAGATAAACGAAACTAGTAGGCAAGTAAGACAACATTTATAATGTTTTTTAACTTTGGCGTAAACGCTGTTAAAACACGCTCGTCACCACTAGAAAAAGAATGGTAATAAGATATTATCTAAGAACATAGATTTAAGAAACAATAGACCATCGTGAATTCCTAGACATTCAAAATTTAAAAAAACTCCAATCGTCAGTAAATCCGCTTCATCGCTGTCGACGCAATCTGTCCAGCGGTATGTTATAAGGAAAACAATATTTGTTCAATAGGTATACCGTGGGTGTCACATTGCCGGCTAGGTGAGCCGACACGTGTATTAATTAATGTCACATTGTCAGAAAATCCTGTAGCTTCATAATAAATCATTAGGATTATTGTGTTGTGGATTTAGGTCGTTCATAATAATAATATTGTATTGGGATTATAGACGTAATCAATTTGGCCTCTGGCAGTCTTAATGTTGATAATCGCTGACCCATGTACGTTACATCACTGAGTCGACTGTTATCACTTAAAAACCGCTATAGACATGTAGCCACGAGTTGTTAAGTCGCTACACTATAAGAGAACTCGAGGAAAGAAGTCGATGTAGGTACTGATATTTCAATACCGTCCAAGAAGCAATGGTAAAGAAGTGCAAACCAAAGAAAACCAGACCCGCTGCGAACTTTATGACTGACCAATCATTTTTCTCATAACATCAGTTATTCACATACAGATTTAAAGTTTTAAATAGGAGAAAAAGACTACGGTTTATAAAAAACTAAATGTTGTATACACACAGACGCCATTCTGCAAAGACTTATAGAATGTACGAAGCAAATGTATCAGACATCGACTGGGCCATCACTTCAAACCACTTGTTGGTTTGAAGTGATGGCCCAGGCTACTACTCGAAAAGTGCGTATCTATACGTTCTTAGTAACATTGGTAAATATAATCAATATTCAGAATGGGTTCTATGTGTGGATTTTACTAGTTATGTTACATAATTATTATTGTGACAGAAGTCTAAAATGCTGAAGGCTATACCATCATTCTCCTACTCTCATACTTAAATTATTTGGGAGCGCAGCACGTTTCTTTTTCAATGCATTTCTACCAGACGTCATCTCAAACTTTAATAATCATGATTTTTATTTCGGTCTTCAATTATTTTAATACTACTGATTGAATATATATGAATCTATATGAAATGCCTTTCATATAGATTCATATAAACAGAAGATTATGTCTGGACTTTAAAAGAGACTTGACTTAGATAAAAAGTTAAACTTAAATAAAACCATTGAAATAAGACCTCTTACTAAAAATTAGTTGAAAATGTTAATAATAATGTTAATAGCAACAGCTAGTTTTGATTCAAAAGACCCCACTATTTTCTACAGTATGCCAAGAATCCAATAAAGCATGTCCTGTAAAAAAAGTTACTATCAGTACTAAACCAAAATTTTGCGAATGGGCCACTGCTGGCATTAGAAAAAGCAGAGATACTTTTATATCGTTTGTATCACGAGAAATCATTGACGTCTGATCAAACTCTTCATGATTATGTAAGTAATTGTTCAAAAATATTCAAAAGAGTCTGGGCTCAAGCTAAATCTAAATGAATAAGTATCAAAATTGGTATTTCTCATAATAAAATAAAAACTGTGAGGCAGGTAATTGACAAAGAAACTGGAAATACAAAACAGCGAGATCAGTATGACTTGTCGCAAAAAATTGATAATGAAACCATTTCAGATAAGTTAAAAGTTGCACTAGAAAACTGATGACACTAGAAAATTTCTTCAACAACATCCCAAATGAGGTTACGAAATCTCTTCCCTCATCATCTGTATTAGTTGAATCTTTACTCAAAGAAAATGTACCCCAAGTGGGTTTAAATAAAAAATTTGATGGCAAGAAAGTAGATGCTATTACGGAAACTGTATTTCTAGGAATTACTTTAGATTCCAAATTGCAATGGGGCGCTAACATTAGAGCTATTTCAGGTAAATTAAGTTCAGCTGCATATGCATCAAGAAAACTAAGACAGTTGACCGATATAGCCACAGCTAGGTTAGTTTACAAAAGAGGGCAATTCCGCGCGATCTATGAAATGGGTCCTCGCGAGTCTCTCGCTAGTTAGAAACAAATTCAAAGAAATAGTTATACGAACTCTGCCTTCTCGTTATATCTTAGAAAATAAATTGTATGTTCGCAAAAACTTAGGATTTTTTAAAATAAGACGCGATTTCCATAATATAAATACACGTAGTAAAAATTAAATTGTTATACCCAAAGGACATGGATTTTCTTTGGCCCATCACGAACAAAGACTTAATAATATTACAATAATAACGTATAATATTTGAATTTCCATCATGGCTTTCATTACTCCGCATAATTCGGAAAATATAAATTATAAAGAGTATTATTTTGTTTGTTTTATTTGATTTCCATTCGTGAGTTACTAATGTTGCAATTCTTTGAAATAAAATGGTAATTAGTACATATTTGTTATTCGAAACGACATGTAATTACTTGTAATTTAGATTATAGTAAGAAAAATACATATTTTTATGAATGTTTAGTGATAACGGAACTAAAAGTAAAAAATATTTTAATTTATCTCTTTTATTAAAAATCAATAGATTAATTGGTTCTTCAAAGTAATGGAACACTACCTTCTTCTTTTAAGATAGGTATACTCGAAGTGATAAATAAATGTTTTCAAAATACCGCACATTTCGGCATAGTGATTGGTCCAGTATACACATCCTATCTACACATCCATCCGATACATACATCACGCCTGTTATGCCTGAAGGGTTAGGCAGAGGTATACCTACAGTACACCCGCATTTCGCCAGTTATGTGTAAGCCCCATGTAATTTATTGCCATCAACCGGGCGTAAATCCAGACTCCGGAATGCTACTGAGAAATTCAATAAAACATAACATAATTAATTAGCAAGTAAGTATCTTTACAAGCAAATATTCAGTGCAGGACACATTGTTGTATTATTATAGTAAGGTAATTTAAAATACATTTTGTCATTTTTTGGGACATTTACGATATACTTTCTTAATAATAAACACATGCACAGCTATACCTAATAACTACATATTTAACACATTTTTGTTTTTTGAAAGCCGACAAAGCAAAAAGAGTACGTAAGTACCCTTCGTAGTTGTAGTGGGCGTTTCGTAGCTTCTGCCTACCCCCATGGGAAAAGCAGTGAGATGGGAAAAGCAGTGAGTTTATGTATGTGATATGTTTATACATATTATAGCCAGGTACGTGTGTTACGGGTTTTATGTCTATTGACATTGACATTTTGATTGATTGGTATTGACATGACAGTTTATGTCATTCGTGTGTAGCCAGTTTATTGGTGTATAGGTTTTTGTGGCTCGCATCTTGAATGATTTCTTGTGGTGTTACGACGACCTTTGGATTTGTATCTGGATATCTGTTGCTACTGCTCTCACGGAATTTTCATCTTTTCATTTCAATTTACCTTGGGTAGGTACTCGATTATGAACAACAGATTTGGACCCTATTTCTAATGAAGAACTGAAGCTGCACTAACTGTGGTATAGCAACGCTTCGCTTAAGGAGCCATTTGTTGGATTCACATAAAATTCAATCGGAAAGAATACAGTGGATGACTCCGTGATTGGAGATTTTTAACATTTTCAATAACGTCTTCAACATATCATAAAAGGCTGTAGGGTGTATTTGTTTATACTCATTGAGGTTTTTTATTTTAGGGCATTATGATCTTTTCTATTTGCCACCCATATGTTAGCCACGAGCTTACAGAGCGCAATCTCCAGTACCTAGGTGGCCAAACAACGTCAACGACGACAGTCAACAACAATAAGAAAGTATAATTGTTCCAAGATAATGTTTAATTAAATACTAATATCAGCCTATGCTTGTCTCACCGCAGGGCAAAGGCCTCTTCTCATACAGAGAAGGCACGAGCAATGATCACCACCCTTATTCATATATTACGTTCTAACAAACGAATTAAAATAAAAGTCATCATCATAATTCTAGGTAGGCCCCTCGCGGGCATTTGCTGTACGCGAGAAGCAGGACTATGTGATACCTATACATTATTGTGCACACGTAGTTAAAATGATTAAAAGGTAATTAAAAATAATAATAATACCAGCCTATTATTGTCCCACCCACTGCAGGGCTACTCGTACAGAGAAGGCACGAGTACTGCACGCTTGCGCAAGACAGGTTGGCGATTCAGACATATATTAACTATAAGTCCAGGTGTACTCGGAATGGTTTTCATTCACCGATGTCAGTAAACTTAAAAAGTACATATGAATTAGAAAAAGTCACACTGGTACTTAGCCAAGAATTGAAACCACAACCTCGTGCTTGAGAAATGAGGCCTTAACCTCTAGACTATCACGACAATGTAAAAGCTCACTGTATTAAACATCAAAATGTCATAACGCAGTAAAAACCTAAAATGTCTTACACCTCGACACCACCGAGTTCTGGAGTAATTAAATATTAACAGGACAATTAAATACAAATATGCCTTCATATCATATATTGTTTTATTTATGTCCATGCTGGGCCAAACTTGTATGGGAGCAATATCCATCTCCTTTAGATTAACTAAAACAAGAAAGTAATTTCTGATAAACAGTATCCGCTTTTATAACAAGTTGCCAAAGTCGGTTACAGAACTTAGCGATGGAAAGTTCAATACCCACATCAAACGTTTCCTTATCAAAAAAGCATATTTATTATAAGAATAAATACTACGTCGAAGACCTGAAAGCTTGGCATTAATTCCTTCTGCACATGTGGCTTACCTGGTACCTCATAAACGGCATCATCATGTAAATTTCTAATAACTGCTCCCTAATAACGATGTTTAATTTTTTATTATTTATTATTAGATATTTAACTTTTACATAACTCTGACATAATATTATCATTATATGGCATTATAAACCTACAATTTTAATTTCAACTCTCCGTAATTGGCTTTTGGTTTAAAAGATTTTTATTTTACATTATTAGATTATTTTATATTTTGTAAATGTGAGAACGTTGTTGGCCTTGTATCTCTCCATAGAAAAAGACCAATTAGAACCGTGCACCTAGATTCTGACGTTTCATAAGAGCCCATGTAGGTTTATGTGATATAAAATATTTTGATTTTGATTTCGTCTGTGATCTCTGAGTTGGTTTCGGCCTTTCTTCTCAGAGTAGTCAGATAGAAAACGCCGATCTCATCTAGTTTTTAAAATATGATTGTCATGTAAAAGTGTTTGTACAAACATACTTACAGAAATAAAATAATTTATCATAAATACAGAAAGGTACCTTGATAATTACGTACTCGCTTACTATGCGTTGATTATTTGAGACAATTTAGTCCAGGTTTTCTTATGTGTTTCCGTTTTTTATACAGAGATGTCTTATCCCGTATTTACTGCACAAGTTGGAATACTTGCTTATGACTAGTCTTGTGAAAAACTTGTCAAAAACCGTCGTATATTAAAACATGTAGGATACATACAGGTACCTATTGACGTTGTTTCAGCATGGCATAGCCTAAGCAGCCTAAATGTTCCCATATCTGGGACACAAGCCTCATCTCTGTTAGAGCGAGTGGGCCATAATGCACTACGCGGGCACAGTTCGAGTTGGCGTATGTCACATGTCTTCGAATATTCGGCTCTATTACTTGCTCTAGAAGTAAAGTGCCTGCTTGGGATCGAATCCACGACCTACAACTCGTAAGTTGATGCCGTTAAGACTGGGCCACCACTGCTCTCTTGTTTCGGACATGTAGTTATTAATTTTGTTCACCTTCTTGACATTAACAAGTTTTGTATACTACTTATCTTTACAACTTATTTTAGTTGTAAAAAATAAACGAAAACAGTAGACACAGTACATAAGAAAACATGTTTTATATCTAGGTGTAAACGCGAGGTTAGATTTGTAGAAACAAAATCAAAAAGTCCAGTGCTAAAACATGTAGCGCCATAAATATTGCAGCTTTTAAGTCCCACATAAACGGAACAGAAATACAATGTGCTAATTTCCCTTTTTCCGCGCAACAATCTGGAAACTTCACTAATTTGCAGTGGACACCTACTAGTTCGGAAATATCTTGTCCTAGATTCGTATAAGGCCTGGTCTAAAACAGTCTGAGTGTTACAATGGATGTCGCTCAATTTTCATTAATATACTCTCTGGTTGGGTTAAGCGATTTTCTGTGTTTCATGGTCCGAAAATAAGCGGTGCATTTGCTGAATGCAGCGCTGGATGTGGTTCAGACGTCAGGAATGATTAAAATGTCGCGAATTGCATTTAAATTGTAGTGATTTTACCTATAAAGCGCTTTTAAAACTGTTTTGTATTGGACTATGTGATTTCTATGTTTTGATTAGGTTGTAATGGTTATTTGGGGAAGATTTTAGGTTCGTAAAGTATGTTTGTGTTATTAAAATGTAATTTTCAAAGTCTCTTTTATTCGTAAATTAATTACAAGATTGAAGTATGATGTTTACTTATTATTTTGTCTCAAATGAAACTTTGGTTTTCGCAGATTTTGTCAGTTTAAATGTGTGTTTGTACAAACACAACAGAAACAATCCCCTTTTTCATTCCTTTCACACGTTATTAAGCAAAAAAAGGAGGAGAATAACGTTCAATAAACGAACCAAATTACGTATTTACACGACAAGCAAAATCCAAAAAACACTTACCTAAGCCGACCTTGCGTTGAACCAAACCCCTAACCCAAAACACTAAAATAAAAGGCCAATAGGTTTAAGGGTCATTCTGGGCTAAGTGCCTGTGACATTTCAGCGTGTGCATAATTGGGAATGGAACTGACGTCGCCCCCCTCGGGGGGTGGAAGCGTCAGTGCCGACGTGTCAAGTCAGGGACTGAATAATATATGGGCAACGAACCGGATGGCTTTGCCACTTAGCGGTACTTGAATAATGGATGCAGCAGCTATGGAGTCGGCGCTGTTTGCAAAGCTGGTATGGAAAATGTGTGGAAGAGGGTTATGGAAAATTGTGGGGAAAACTTAAGGGTTAACATGATGAACGGAAGCATTTGTGCCTGTTTATTTTTTGGGCAGTAGGTACCTATGTGTTACTTTTTACGTATTGAATCGAAATCAACTTATGTTATGTTTTCCTACGCCTCAGCGGGCACTGATCTCTTGTCTCTGGTCTAAAGTAATAAATCATGTATCTTTGCGTTCGGATAGATTGCAAATGCAACAATGCTGAATGCTGATAATTTTGATAAATCCTTTCTTATTCCAGTAAAGTTTTACTTAATTTTCAGCTTATAAAGCCTCACAATAAAATTCAACATTAATCAATCAACTCCCTACCCGAAAATTTCACCACTACCATAATTACAAACCCATTTTTCTATTCAATCATCGCTTAAAAAGTTCATTATTCAGGACCGTAGCGGAGAGTATTAAAAGCTAATAACTCAGTGCGCATGCGTGACGGCGTGTGCGCAGGTGTCCCGCCGGATGCGGCTGAAACGAGGGGAATGAAGGAGGGAAAGGGAGGGGGCCCCAGAGGAACTAAGGGTGCTCACTCCGTGTCGCATGTCGGATTTTATTATGTTTTTTGTTATCTTTCCTGTAGAGTGTAGGGTATCGAAAGATTTGTTTGAGTTTAACGTACTTGCTCGAATGTTTTGGGTTGTAAATTTTTGTTAATATGGCTTATATTTTATGTTGTGTCATTAGATTGCGTTGTTTAATTCCTGAGAAGAAGTTTGTGGTTTCACTTAGGTAAGATCAAGAGTATATACCCTTTACTTGAAACCTTTGCTTAAAGGTAAGAGATGTTTAAACGTCAAAAATTTATACTTAAACAGTCGCTATTCATTAATCAATTGTAATCAACGTTTTTATGTAAACTCCTTCATCGCCGGACTTACAAAGTTTCAACTAAAACATTTGTAAAATCTCCATTTCGTCATTACTACAGCGCTGAAACTAAGGTTACAACTGTAATTATTTTTATAAAATCCTTTTGAATGACCTAAAATAAAACCCTTTGCGGCGTATCATCATTCACAATAATTCCCTTCAACAAAAAAAAACTTAATACAACGCAAAACCTAACTTTACTTGGACAACTTAAATCAATATCTACTATCAATCAAGTAATGAGCCACGCTATTAGCGACAATTACCTGAAGTAAACTATCTTATATTCGTGTATTCAAAGGCTCTAATTTCAGACTGCGACTAAATACGATAATTTTCGACTAGAAGGACCATTTAAAATGCTGTTTTGCTTCGTTTTAAACCCGTCATTACAATACTTCTTCTGAAAATTTACACGTGCAGTTTGTAGTCGCTTGCTGTCTAAAATGCGTTTTGCATTGGTATTTGTAGAGTTGAATAGTAGTAGTTTGTAGAATAGATATTTTTACCCGATAATAATGTGGGTACGTGAAAGTCTTTAGAGAAAATTGTATCATATAACTAATTACAGTAAAACTTTTAAGGCGAAATTCACCAATGGAAGTGAACGTCATTTTGTTCAAGAGTAATTTTAAACTAGGCCACTTCAATGCTAGTGTTGAGCAAAACAAACTAAATACGTTTTTCTTTTTCTTAGGTATGAAGAAAACTAGGATTCCAAGAAAAATCAAGACCATTTCTTAATTCGAATAAGTAAAACACGAAACCACAAAATACACAGCTCAGAACTTTAACAAATGAGTTTCAGTCGACCGATGCGCCGGCGCCGGTATTCGTGGAGGGTGCGAGACAACGATGAAATAATGATCCCGGCATGACAATTGATTTGAAACACGTTTGACAAAATTTTATGCATTGTCAATAGGTTTATTTCTTTAAATAATGGGTGAATACCTAATATTTTTTTATTTTTAACCGATTTCACAAAAAGTTCTCAATTCGTTTGTAATGTTTTGTTTTATTGGCTCAGATTCATTTATAAACCGATTTGCTTTTTTTTCTTTTGTTTGAAAGGTTATATTTGCAGAGTTGTCCCATATAAATTTGGTCAAGTTCTGAAGAATGGTTTTTGAGTTAGCTTCAATAATACGTATTTTTCCACTTAGTGCATGTTGATGATGTTAAAGCAACTTGCTGTCACTGATAGTTACTTAGATAGTGAAGGTATACGAATAAGTGTGGAATAGGTACCACAAATAAAAAGTAAAAAACACAAACTTTATTACGTAAAAGATACCACCGACTAACAAAAAAAACGCTACGGAATAAAAGAAAACTTCAAGTTCTTAAGTCGGTGGCAAAAAACGAAAATATTAAACCAAAGACACCGACTTCCGAAATATATGGTAAGCTTTACTTTGTAAGTAAGTTCTTTCGTTTTCCCCTTATAGGATATATCGTTTGTAATTTCTCCTAAAGGTAAGAGAAATAAAGCTGAGTGACATTAATTTGATGCCACCGATATTGTATGAATAAACGTCTCATTCACTCAAACGTTTTATTAAACTAAGTATATAGCTTACAATATACCTACTATTGGTGTAAAATATTGAAAAGTTGTGTAACTCTCTCACTCATCTGTACAAAATGGAAAATCTGTGAAAGTACTCAACAATATACTCCATATACTCCAACATAACATTAACTGGTTAACTAAATTTCAAATCAATCAATCCAGAAAATTAATCCTTCAACATATAACGTACTTAAGTCACAAATTTATCCAGGCTCGCTCATTTATCAAGGCTAAAGTCGGCCTGAAAATTAAGGTCAATTAGGGAAAAGGGGATCATTTCACGGCGGATGTGTTAAGGGTAGTTACACACAGCACCGCAAACGCACGGGTCGATGACCGGGCCGCATTTTTTTGTGCTTACCGGCTGCGTTCGCTTCCTGTCACAATTCTTTTTTGTCTGTTGGAACACCGTTACAGGACGGCGTTGTTATTGTTTTGCAGATGACTGTGACGTCACACATTACTCGTGCAAAATTTATTTGGTATTTTTCCTAAAACTTTATAAAATACATTTATAGTAATCGGAGACCGATTAAAATTTAATTAATTACTGAAATTAATAGTCTGTCTGAACGAGAATAGTAAAGTGCTTAATTTTTTTTGTATTTGGATAAAGACTATCCTTTACTTTGAGAGAGACACAGTTAATTAATTGTCTATTGGAAACTATGCAATGTTTAAAACCTTGTAATCTACGTTGTACAGAGATTATCTTTTAGGAAGAATAATTATTCTAATAAACAATCAAATGCTTTAAAAGCTAGCAGGTAACTAGTTTCTTATTAGTCCACTACTAGGAATTCCACAAAAAAGTAGCCACGCCACCATTCAACAAAAATACCTACTTGAACAACATAGTCTATTCCGAAACGTGGCTATAAAATAAATAAGTAAGTCCTCACCATCCTTCCCGAAAATCAATAAACCTCACTACCATACATAGCCATGGACTCCTCGACCTACCGCAATTCAGTATACATCGGCAACTGTGCATTAACTCCGCATCTCAATTACCCATTCGGCTGTTACTGCACTTGCTAATTCAAATTGACAGATCAGGCCAGACTAAAATACCTTTGGCTGTCTGGCGGGTTGGGTCGTAGTGTGGGGAGTGAACATCCCCCCTTAGTTCATTTTATATCGCAGCTCACTGTTGTCATAATAGTTTTTGACAGTGCAGCTTTTGTGTTATGTATTTTTTAGTTCATGCTCGGTTTATTATTCGGAGTTGATTTTAAATTTGGCTGTTTGAGGACATTTTATTATTTTTAAATGGGGATGATGCATTTGAACAGAAAGTTCTTGTTCAAATGCATTCTGCTATGACTGATGTTTCCGTGAGTAAAAATTCCAGATGTTTTTTTTTTTGTTGTTAAGCATTTGCTATAAACCTTGAAGGTCAATTACGGTCAATAAACGTATATAATCTAGTCACAATCTCATGGCAATTCCTATATCAAATATGAGTGTTCACCTCTCCATTATGAATATGTAATAAAATTTCGACTTTCTACGCCTGTAAACGTCTACTGCCATATGTAAAGGTTTCTTCAACAATTATACACCTTATAACAAATAATGACATAGTAGATAATCGTCTTAAATAAAGGTCTACTCCTTTGAATATTTTCACAGTCATTTATCGAGGAAAAGGCAAAAAAATTGTAGGCACACAATGTAAGTCTAACGGTGAGTCGTTATTAGAAAGTGTAGTTAAAGGTTATAGGGTAACAATCACCGCTTCTAACTGCTTCTATCCTTTGATTAAAGAGTTAAAAGGTATAATTTAACAAAAGACGACATATTCTTAAAGTCGCAGTCGTTTACTATGGCTTTACATAATGGGGTGTGTCTTGGAATTATCTAGGCTAACTTAAAAAAAAAATACCCACAGGACACAAACCGCTACAGGTTATCAGCATGCTTAGCACGACGATCGCGTAAAACCAGAAGAAACGTTAGACAAAAAAGATTGTTCAAAGATTTCTGCGGTGCAACGTCAAAAATGAAGAAAATATATTTCACTGTGCATTTCATAGTTGTACCCATTATTCATAGACATATGTCAGATCAGAGTAGATGGTCATGATTCACGTGCAAGACCTAGAGTAAAAGGTCAAACTGAAAAACTTTTGAGAGTTCTAGACATAATTATCCTCAAAATACGGAAAGGTTCTATATTTTATTATATTTTTTTGTTTAAAAAACTTGTGTTCATATCCTTCATAAAGGAATAAAAAGTTAAGAATAAAACCTTATAAGCAGTTTTATAACCATTTTCCCACTTTACACAACTTCAAGATTCATCAGCTCGTTTTATTTGCTTGAGTGATATTCATTTGTTGGCGCGTAGCATGTGTGCTACGAAGGTAAGATATTTCTTGGTAAATTACCATAATTTATTTAAAGACGTAAAAATAATAAAGAACAACCTACAGTAATCTTCTATGTAGGGTTGTAAAGAGAATAAAATGTTTAAGACACATACACTGATTGCTTAGTGCTATAACTTAGAGGACACGCATCAGGGTGGCTCTACGCCTCACAGCTACGCCGCCCCACAGCGCGGGAGCGGACCGTAACGCGCGCCGCGTACGCTTACTCCCGCGGGCCAAATCCTCACAATCAATGTATAAATAATCGTTTACCAATGCGTCCGAAAACACGCAAACCCCGGGCCGTAGTACGATATTTCAGGAAGGTATTCCCCCGTCCGTCAGACGAAACTTCAGCACATCCTATTTATAAGCGTCTATGTATAAATTCACTAAAAGTTAACACCACAACACACGTAACGAATATAAACTCGGAAAAGCCTCTATTAATAATCGACCGACTGACTTTGCTACCAAAAATAATAGTCTAATTGTGAAAAGTTTATGCGCGATGGGTCGTGGACCGAGGCTATCTTGGGGCGGCTAAACTTAGTGGTGCGTGTGAGCCAGATGGTAAAATTAGTGAGACGCCGTCTGCTGCTCCTCATGACGCCAGCGCAGCGTCCGCGTCCATTCACTCACTCACCTCCCGCCACCCATCGCGACCGATACGTAAGTAACTGCCAAACTTATGACATTCCATTTACGAATTGGCCGCCATGTTGCCAGGTCGGCCATCTTAGTGTCGCCAGTTTATAATCCGGTATCACTCACCACTGATGGATTTGGTGTGATGTATTTACGTGGTGCATCCAACTCAATTGAAAGTCTTTTTCGCTGGAGTATGGCTAAATCTGCTCTGTTCCGGTCATTTCTTATTTTTTGTTGATTAATTTTGCTACATGTAAATAGAAAAGGTTTTACTTATTAGTCCATGAACGAACTCTGTATTTGACAATAAATTGCTCTCAACAAGATTGCCTGCGTTTTCACCTTTTTTGTCATCTATCCATTTAACCATCTTTGTTCCAAATAAAATTTATTTTACGAGTTATCATAAACTTAAAAACCAGCTCCATACCTTAATTTGTTTCCGGGTAATGAAAGTATGAAGATTTTTTAATAAAAAACCTTTACTTTGAAATATATAAAACATGTTAAATATAAAAACTTTCTTAACTATGTAAATAAAAGTTAATAGCTGCTACAAAGTGAAATCGTGTTTGTGAAATTTTTTTATTTAGATTTTTCTTAGCTTTACCACACATGGAAAACATTTTAAAGAAATTTATTGAAGCAACAAGTGAAAGTAGATTCACTCGAATTTCAGGCCCTATTGAGTTTTGAAGCCTTTGACCCGGGGAAATGTGATGAAGCGGCAAATCAAAGGGTTTTTCAGGGCCTTTTGTTTTCAGAGGCCCATTAATGACGGGATAATTATATGAATTGTCCACTGGCCACAGTTTTCCAATTTTTTGTTACCCTTTTTATACGTCACTTTGGGTTTGAGCTCACGCTTGATTTCTTTGTGGCTGAGAGGCTAACGCACCCTTGTGAGGAAAGTATGTTTCAGAAAAAATAAGTGCAAATACTGTTGAATGTATTCCATGATACTAACAACTACTTATGTGAGTGAGAGTCTTTAATGCACTATGTATTATATTTTTACCTTACATATATAATGTAAATATCTGAAAGATAAATTATAACTCAAGTGGAATACCTTGAGATATTAGCTTGTTAAATTTACTTATACTTAGTAACGTTTACCTTTAAATTTTTCAACAGTTCCATTAGATTTTTTGAAAAGAATTAATTGTATTAATCCTTAAGTTTCAATACTAAGTACCAATAAAAATTGTAACCTCGAATTAGTCCGGAAAATTACTGAAAACCATTAGACCTTTGTTTCGGTTTCTCAGTTTCACAATTTCTAATATTCGTAGCATTATGATGATCGTTTGGTTCGACTCATATGTGTTTTTACGCTATTGAATCCTTGAAATCGTTTCTATAAATAATACTGGCAACTCTCCAGCTATGGAGTGATGTTAATAAAATGTATGAGATTTGGGCGGACCGGTCAAAAAACTTGTGTAAACTCTGTCTTTTTACATTGTTGCTAATCGGAGAATGGATAAAATGAATACGTATTCTTTTATTCGTTCACTGTTAAAAAAGAATAACTCCAGCCTCTTTCATTGTCCCACTGCAGGACAAAAACCCCTTTCTCACAGAGAAGGCATGAGCATTGATCACCACGCAAGCTCGAGACGGGTTGGTGATTTGAGATTTATATTAACTATGAAGTACTTCCCCTAACCAAGGCTATTATAAATATGAACGTGAGATAGCTACACATACCTACATGTATTATCTTTGTTTGCTTATCCTGCATTCACGAACCAACGCCTCAACCGATCGTCTAGAAATTTTGGCACACAAAAGGTTTGTGAAGCCATGAAGGATATACTTTTGACGATGCAAGGGGCCAAGTCAAGTTGTTTTGACTTAAGGTATTGACAAGCCTATTTCAGCCCGAAATCCCCCACTGCTGGGTATAGGCTTCCCCTTTTTTCTTCCATACTCCCCGGTTCCGTGCGTCCCTTATACAAGTGTTTCCCGCAACGTTTGACGATATCATATAATCAACGCGCTTTTGGACGGCCATGGTTTCTTAGGCCTAACCATGGCCACCATTCGGTCACAGCTTTACTACATCGATTTGCAATTCATACAGATGAACCAATCACATTAAACACACACACACACACCCTCACTCTCACTCTCACCGACACACACTCACACATACTCACTCCAATTTGCCATCAAAATTGTTTTACATTAGTTTTATTTTCCATTCCAATTTGCTTCACTCTTGTTATTATTAATTTGTAATAGTTCTTTATTATGTTTAACGTGTATGTCCTTTTAAAACAGTCATAGGTCACTAGTGAGTGTCCGATGTAGGGTAAGCCTGGTGATCTGTAATACAGGTTTTAACTACTACAGACACCAGTCTCTGATTAAGTGTTACTTTGACTTTGTACTGTGTTTGAGATTATGAGAGAATAATAAAGAATAATAATAATAATAACATCGGCCGTCTCCTCGCCATACTAGATGTCCTGCCCAACTTCACATGAGGCGCATCGCCCTGTCCCCGACGTCACAGACCTTTGACCGACGACGGATTTCGGTGTTACACACTCGGTCTAGTAGGGTTACGCTCCATGGCTCTTTGTGCTACTCGTATGCGGTGGACAGTGTCCTTTGTTAGTGTCTTCCAGCTTAGCAGCTTAGAATGGAGAGAAGTGGAAAAAGAGTGGGAGGCTTTTGCCCTGCCCAGGACAGATTTATTGAGATTTTTCCGTTGGCCGTACCCTTTGAGTACGGAAACCTAAAAACGTGCTCAGCCTTTTCCGCCTACATTTTACATAACACAACGTTACAGTCGCTGACCTGCGGTAGGCTTTGAAAGTATTTGTAAGACTTCAAAACTTTACCCTCAGCTATAAACGTGACTCTTAAGGAAAAACTTTCAAAACCAACTTAAGACAAATGTTGCCAAATTCTGCACCAGTCAATTTGACGTATTTATTTTTGAAAACGTGTCGTAAGCTTAAAATGTTTATCTTGCCGCCTTTTGATAAAATAAATATAATTATCTTCTATGTTTATCTACCGTGGGCGAGAGGGTATTGAACTTTAGGTAATTGATTTTACATTAATTGGAACTATCTGTTTAAGATGTTTTCCATGTATGGTTGCGAAGTTAGGTTTAAGAATCCGGCTCGAAGGACCAAATTGTACTGGCAAGCAACGTCAGTGCGTGAATGTGTTGCACTCGAAATCATTACAAAGCCTACAGTAGCCCTACAATGACTTAACTTAAGCCGGAAAACCTGTAGGTGACAAGCAGACCTGGCAGAGTAACAGGAAGTGGACACCCATTATTTCTCTGGACCAGTCTACCAAAAATGCCTTTAACAAAACTTTATTACATCAGATCTTCGAATATGTTTTGCTTTAAAAGTGCAGTACTCTTTAAACTACTCTTTCAATTCAAAACTGTCAACATGAACTTCTTGCAACCACTGTCCTCATTACCTCTGCCCACAGTGGCCGACTATTGATTGTCTACAACGATACACTACTTGCGTATTCACTTCACTTCAGTGTACAGTCATGAACATAAAAAATATATTCTCGAAGAACTCACGATAGGTTACGTTTCAATCACAGTAGCCACGAAGGTACAATTACTTGTGTGCCCACTTATACCCAGTGCTTTTTATAGCCAGTGTACTATTAAAAGAAAGAGTATGTAAGTTTTTTTAAACGGAGGATAGGTTTTTAAAAAAAGACTTGTGGTTTTCGAAAACGTTTGAGTAATTAAGACATGAAATGGTCTGCGAAAAAGAAATTTCAGTTCATCACTTGTTTTTTTTATTTTATTATTATACCTGCTTAGAAAGAACGAAAAATAGAGTTATTGGTCACAGAAACACGTACACACTAGAAGAAAATTTTGCACGTGTTATATTTCCACACACCTACTCTAGTTAATAATAATAATATTTTAAACGCTATCCTCCACAATCGCGAGAAATGCAGTCTCAGAGAATAGTTCCTAGAAGCCGACGTGGGGATGCATCGAGATGTGGTCGCAGTGGACAAGTGCCTCACCCCGCTCTCCTTGGCTAAAGAGAACTGTCACAAGCCAGTAGTGCTTGACACTAATGATCGCATGGAGTTATGGCAGAGTAAGGAGCTGTACGGGCGCTTTTTCCGGGCCCAACATGGACCGGATGTAGATCAACTAGCGTCCGTAGCCTGGCTGCGTTTCGGTGACCTCTTTGGAGAAACCGAAGGTTTTGTCTGTGCAATTATGGACGAAGTTATGATGACGAACAATTACCGGAGATTTATTGTGAAAGACGGCACGGTTGACTTCTGTCGTGCATGCCACCGTCCGGGTGAATCAATAAGACACATTATCTCTGGGTGTTCTCGTCTAGCTAACGAAGATTACCTGCACATACACAACATGCACATAACAGCAACTTGCTTGGTTTGCCTTGTGGAATCAGAAGTACCGTACCACAGGTATGTGCCCGACCCAGTTCTCGAAAATGGAAATATCGCATTGTACTGGGATCGATCCATCATCACTGACTGGACTAATATGGCCAATAAGCCTGATATGGTGGTGGTGGATCGATTAGAGCGGCGCACAATGATTATTAACCGCATGACGGGAACCTCGTGCAAGCCGAGAACGATAAACAAATCAAGTATCTTGACTTTGCTCGCGAGTTTGTCGACATGTGGAATGTGGACTCAGCAATCATTATGCCGATAGTCGTAACACCCAATGGCTTAATAGCCAAGAGCCTCGACCAACACCTGAAGAGACTCTCGTTGGGCAGCTGGATCAATGGCTTGATTCAAAAAGCGGTACTTCTGGACACGGCTCGCATTGTCAGAAGGTTCCTCTCTCTGGAAACTTGACCGCCGGAAGCTTGGACCCTGTTCCCAAAACCGGTGTGTTTTTTTAAATTATTCAATGTTTTTTTTTTACATTTAGAAATGTAATTGATAAGATTTTAAATGTATTAAATGAGATAATAATACATTCTTTATTGACACAAAATACAGGTGTAACATACTTATTTGAAACCCTGGCTCCTGAGCTAGGAGCCAGTGTCTTCCCCCGTTTGTGGTTAATTTCATAGTATATAAGCTGTGCAATAAATTAATTTAAAAACATGGTAAAATAAAATAAATTAAAAATGCACGTTCGCTCTTTTGGTATGCAATAACTGTGCATAAATGTGTGATGTGTGTGTGTATGTGTGTGAGTGTGTGTGGGATGGTGTGGGTGTGTTTAAAGGTATGTGTGCGTGTGTGTGATGGTGTGTCTTATGAGTACTGCTGTTGTACTAGGTCTTCCGTCCGGTGATAATGCAGTGTTTGAAGCCATGTGGAAATTTTCTTTTTACTTTATCTAGTTGTTAAAGGGTTTAGGATCAGGGTATTGATTATTTTATTGTTAATGTACGTAGCCATGTAAAAGTGTTGTTGTCTAGCGGACGCGGTTTTAAAAATCACTCGTCTACAAATGTCAGTACGAATAATCGTTCTCTTTAATTTTGTGGTGTTGTGTACCGGTGTAATTTGATGTTGTCTGATTGTGAGAATAAGAAAGTACAACTGTTTCATTGTTAGTACTTTAAAATTTTCGTACTGATATTTCGTAGGAAACCGGTGTGATTTAAATTTCATGACCTTTAGCAGGGATCTGTGGGCTCTTTCGAGGTGAATTATAAAGGTTTTGCAAGCGCCTCCCCAAGCCGTAATAGTTTTAACTGTTGAGCATCCAGCTTAATAAAAACGAGGAGAGCCTAGGTTAATGTTCTTTAGAATTTTCGGTTGTAGATAATAATAATAAAAAAAAGCCTTGATCAACATCTCTCGAGGCTTTTGTTAGGCGGTTGGATCAAGGGCCTGATTCAGAAGACAGTACTCCTCGATATGGCTTACATCGTATGGAGGTTCCTGTAGCTTGGACTCTGCTCCCAATACTAAAATAAATAAATAAATGAGACACCTAGTAAAAAAAGTACATATTTATTTGACAAAAAAGTACACAGATACAGGGTGACACTTAAGCGTGCAAATAGACTGATACAAAATAATTTACAACATTACTAATGCTAGCTCCCACTCGGTCTGAAATGAAACTTTGACTCCAACAGTGATGCACTTTCAAGCTATATTACGATACAAACTCATTCTTGTGTGGACCCGGTAAGAAAATTACTTTTCTTTAAACAACACATTGTATGTATACCTACATGAATCTTTGATTTATAAGCTTTCAAACATTGTGTACTTTGTATCCGTAATCCTAGCGTAGTAACGGGCAGAAACATTTCACAGATGAAGCACACTAAAACAACATACCAATTTATGACGTCATAAATTATGTGTGTTTTCCAATCAACTGAAATCTTTCAAATGACTAGCGATTTGAGGCATGAACTATTTCTACCACCACTTTAGAGTTACGGCGCTATTACAAACTTAATAATTAAATGTATTATATTTTAGTCCGTGGTATTACATACATTCAAAACATATCTCTGTCTACTAAACTAGAAAGCTAAATGAAAGAGAAGAAACGATGGAAAAAAGCCGTATGTTTCGACAAACATACAATCATCTTAAGAGGTTCTCGTTTAACAGTTGAGTCAAATTGTTGGTCTTGGCTTTGGAGGATCATTCTAAATTATTTAAATAAACTTTATTTTACACAACAATTACTAATGTGTATTAGTGTGCGTGTGTGTGTGTGAGTGTGTGTGTTTATTGTGTATTATGTGTACAGAAATAAATAAAAGACAAAAACCACAGCAGTCCTCCACTTCCACTTTTCAAATTCACAAAACAACCATTGAGTATTCAAGTTCCTTCTACCAGACAGGCGACAGACTGAATAAATACTAACTTTCGTAGCTCTACGTCAGAAGTACAAGTGAAGGGTACGAAGTAGCATTTATTATTTATTCAGGGTTTTACGAGTGTACGGTGCCAGCCTAAAGCCGATAGTTCCCGCGGATTTCCTGTTTCTAGACAAGACAGTGTTTGATTGTTTCGGGTTCGCGAGAAGGGAACTGCGCTCTGTTTTATAACGTATGTACTTACTATATTTGGTGAATATACATACAGCAAATGTGGTGGCGGTGGTAGCAGGAGATGTGTCACTTCTAGTTTTTTGAAATAGGTTAGCGTGTTGTTTGAGTACTTCCACCTGCCAGTGTCAATCGAAAATAAGAACAAAAAAACATAAGACGATTGTTTATTTAAATTATAATCATATTATTAAATTGTATACAACGAGGGTGATATCGAAATTGATGTAGAAAATTGATTATTATGACTGAATGATGATAGAAGGTTTCAGTTGTTCATCCTCTTGAAAATCTGTTATTTAGATTTACGAAAGACTGTTCAAAAAACCCTGTCCCATATTCAGTTAAGGGACAGGGTAATTATTATATTATATTATGTGGGTGTTTTGGTTTCAAATATCTAATTACTTCTGTTAAGGGTAGATCAAAATATCTAATAAGGCATTTGAGTAATCTGATTACTTTGAAAATTGGATTAAATATCAATCAAGCCATCTACGTTCTGCGTCTTGATTGGCTCGCGCAACACAAATTGAATCATCGATCGGACTCATGACCGTTCTTATTGCATCATATTTTTAAGTAATCATCATCATCATCCAGGTAAGTACAAACCAAGGGCATAAGTTTCCGCCAGTTTTCCTTGATTTAACGCCAATCTTACCCTACTTTCAAGCTCCTTTTTCTAACTTAAGTATGTCAGATACCGATTTTTTTTTCTAGTTAAGTAACATTTATGTCTTTGATTTTTAAAGCAGCATTTCAACTCATTAACGAGTTCATTTTACAACCTCAACGTAACCTGTGACTGCCAAAGAAAAAAACATGGATTTATGGTTGTTTACACAACGCAATCTGTAGGCTTGTGGACGGCTCATTAAATACGACATCAAGAAGGAAAATGCGAGACGAGCTGCCAGTGACCACGGCTAGGTATGGCGGCAAAGAACAATGAAGACTGGGGAAGAAGCGACTGTGCTTTGCTGTGTTGTGATGGCTAGTCTCGAATGTTCTAGAAAACTCTGCGAAAATGTTCTTGCAGTTGTGTGGTCATGTGATGACAAACATCGATTATGCAAACAGCAAATTTATTACACAATGTAAAAATAAAGATAGTTTATTAATTATTCAAGTTAGTTACAACAAATAAGGTAATCAATTTATTCAAACCGTTAATTCCAAATTCCCTTAAACAGTTCAATAAAACACCAACATATTCAATAACCCCACACAAAATAATAAAATCAAATCAATCGTCGCGTCTACGCAATTCAGTGGGGAGCTCGCGGGGCGGGCGGTGCGGGGCAGGGCGGGCGCCGCCCAAAATAGCTCGCACGTGCCGCTCGCCGCCGGCTGCCCACGCGCATGCAAGATGGCCGCCGCGCCTGCGCGTGTGTGCGTGCGCGCTGCAAGCGATTGTGGCACGTAATGCGCGTTATATTGTTATGCATGGAAAATCTGTTTATGATGCCTGAGAATCAACTGCGGGTGTGGTGTGGAAATTTTAGTTAGGTGTTGAAGTCCGTTTTTGTGCGGTATTTACATGACAGTTTGAACAGGTAGGCAGACAATTGTAGTTTTTTAAATGTTTTGATTTCCACTGGAAGTAAATTAATTGAAGTTTTAAAGAAAGACGGTAGGTATTAAGTCAAAGTCACAGTCATAGATAATAGTCGATAGCCAAATTAAAGTTTTTCGAAGTAATCGTTGTAATAAGTATATTATTATGACTACAAAACGAATCGACAACACAAAAAAAATGTATTTGCATATTCGTTAATTTTGCTTTAGCTGAATGATGTGATGACAAGCAGACTTGACATTCCAAGACCTTTTTTAATAAACCGCAAAACAAAGTCTCGAATGAAAGCTATGAATCAACCTATCATCACATCCTGTAGGTCCAAACTCTCAAATCTTCGCACATGCTGCCACCATCCCACCAGACGCTACCGACGTTTCAGGAAAGATTCGTGAATCTTGCGCATACTTATTAATGAGAAAGTATGTATGTTTGACGGGTTTTAGAATTAAACAAATTGTTCAACACTTTTTCGAGATTTAGAGTATCACAGTGCTGTGATAGACAGCGATCGTGTTTGATTTGTTTTGAGTAAATACAGCATGTTTAGAAAATAAAATAGAGCATGTGGTGGTTCTGGTCAGTTTTAGCGGTGAATTTAACTTTTTGTTTTAAAGTGAAGTTTTGATGTAAAAAAAAAGTAATTCAAAAAAGATTTTCTGTGTTGTTTTGATTTCATTTAAATCAGCGATGCGATTTCAAGATAAATGATAACATTTATTGAATCCCCATATTCAATTTGAATTAACATAATTCGAAATTATTTAACAAGCGCCTCCTGATGATTTACTCAGTCCACGATATGATACATTAAGACGATGTGGATTATAACTTTTATTTTGGACGAACGCCGAGTAGGCACATCATTATTGTCTGCTATAGCCGACTGTGCTTTAAGGTCTTTGTTTTATGCTTCTGATTATGACATACCACCGTCTCTCTCTCTTTATGTACCCCTCTCTTTCATCCTTCTTAATCTCTTCAACTTATTTTCTCCCACTGCTTCTCCAGACACAGTCTTTATCTTTAGCCATCTTCATATATCCTTTTCCTTTCGTATTGAAATGTTTTAATAGCGCTTTGAAATGAAAGACTAGCCATCATTCGCTATAGGGGGACAACCAGTTTAACCAAGGGGTATCGTGTTACGCAGTAACTGGGTTGTGGCTGTCAAATAGGCCGTCGCTCCATGTGAAATACTGGTTTTCAACTGTATCCGGTTAGTGTGGAAGCCAACCATGTGAGGAAAAGACTAGGCAAATGATGATCAGTATCAGTGAGTTTTTAATCTCAACCATAGTTCTTCTATAGGTTTAATTATGTCATGTTGTTCGTATGTTATATTGTTAACTTATTGTTTCTCTGTCTTATCTATAGCATTGTAGCATGTTTCTTGTCAGTTGAATTATTGGAGCGTTGGCAGACGATGGGCCGACCACCTGTCCCTCCACTGTTACTATCAACAAATACTTGTCTTTGGGATATATTATTATTGATCGTATTTCGGCCTGAACCTAAACTCTGTATTACATTTTATTAGTTTGTTTATAAATGGGAAGAATGCTTTCGTCAATGTTAGTGCAGTCATTTTAATCATTCTTGTTTCTAATGACATTGTCTTGTTCAACCTTTGCAAGCAAAACAAGTGAATAATCTAAACATTTTTTTGTTTAGAAAATTAAATGAAAAAATGTTTTAGTTTTTTTTTTGTCTATACACTCATCGGTGTGTGTAGACAAAAACCATCTCTGTCTCATCTATAATCATGTGCGATTTCAGTTTCGTTTTGTCTACGAGTATATTTCGTCCGTGATTTCGTGACTGCCCTCTGATATATTTAACTCTTTATCAGACCACAATTTTATACTAGTATGATGTTACTATATAAATAGAAGTGAATGATGCACCTGAAGGCCAATACTCGTACTTATAAAATTCAAGTCGCGATCTCATTTCAGCGACAATCAATGTCAAAAAAATGTAAAAAAATTATGTTTATTGGTTATTTTTTTTGACAGATTGAGACAGATTAGAATGCGAATGTTCTTAAAAAACGGGAATTGCCCCTCAGATGTAGTATCCTTCCCTTTTCAAAGTAAATCTGGCAAAATGAATTAAAATTAATAATTGATATGCTAGAGCTTGTCATTACTTTTGTTGCAAACGACTATACATTCTTAAAACCGTAAATGTTATCGTTGCAAGTTTTTACCGTAAATTAGTGTCAAAAGATGAGAAAAACAATCTCGTATTTTCTTTTTATTTTCGATATTTTTATGGCTCTTTTAGTTTTATAATTTGATAAAGTAAGTGTGATCGAGCTTGTGACTGACATATACAATAAATACATATTATGTAAAACTAACAATGGAAAAGTAACCTCCTCTTTTTCCTTCTCCGGATTAGGAACTACTTACAATCATTTTCAGTTCTGATCCGACTTTTTCCAATAACGCATCTACCATTCTGAATCTCTTGGCACATAAGAAAGACCACCCTTTGTCTTAGTAACTATAAAAAATACATTTATTCAAATATTTAATTCTTATATACCTGCATCGTAAGTTCACTGCTCTCCCAGGTACATACTGCGTAAGTCTCACGCACACATCTTTAGCGTCGCGCATGCGCGGTGAAGCACGCGCACCGGCGCGCGCGCAGCTAAATATAGCCGCGCCTCCCGTCGAGCGACGTTACCAACCGCTGGAGATCTTGAAGATTCCTTAATTATTGTTTTTTTTTCTCTCTTTCTCACTGTTCGGTAACCTGATGATGGTTCAGATGTAGAACGGAGAAATAATTTTCCGAGGACCGATGGAGTGTTTTTGTATTTCAATGAGTTTGAGTTATGAGTTAGAAATGTCTTTTAAATGTTACGTCTTTTGTGGATAGGTTTCGTTTTCAAAGGGCTTAATAAATAACGATTTGGGACTATAACTAAACTATGCTACTCTAAAAAACCGTGTGTCTCCGTATACGCCGTACGTTTACCAAAGGAACTAGCAAGGCACCCTCACACTCAAACCATAAACTAGACTAACAAAATCTAGTTCAAGAATGAATCGGAAAACAGGCACCTCACACAAATTGTGTTACCTAGAAGGAATTCACTTTAAATAAATGAATAAACACACATTCGCCCGGATGTACTATCCGGCCAAAAACTGTTAATCGTCAGATCAGCTTGCGCTCCCGATCGCTCAGATTTTGGCAAATAACCACAAAATAGTTTAGGTACGTTACAATCCGGATGGCGATTATGTTTCGACCTATTTTTTTTAAGTCTTGGTTGTGAATGTCAACTAGACGTGAGTCGATGGCAAAAACTTTGGGATGAGATCATGTGGGTGGGTATGCTGTCAGATTCATTAATTCTGTCAATTGGGGGGTTAGAAAAATTGGTGGCATTTCGGATAGTAGCTTTTGGATATGTATGCGAAAACTTTACCGATGTGTTTAGGAACCGTAAACAGTACCTACGTATCAAGAATAATGACATAAAGCCAAATAATATTAATAAAAAAAGACATTTCCTAAAGAAGAATGCCCATTTTTCACCTGACTATGTATAGAAATGAAATAAATCTTAAAATACAGCCAAACGAATTGTATATTGATTACGCTAATCACAATGTTAAAAGAAACGCAGGGAAAAATATTTTTTAATATTCTTTATGCTTATTCTACGTCAAGGGTAAACATATTAGCATGTTTTGAACGCACCTCAACTACGCTTTTTTATGACGTTCCATTTTTTTATAATCCGTAAGCATTTCTTTACTAGTCTTTGTAAAATACAGATTTATTAAACATAACATAATAATTAAATAAAATTATCAGGCAATATGTAATTGAGTTCGCATGATTGAAACGGGTTTTTTTGACGTTTGACAGTTAATGCTCGACACTAAATTTATAGTGACAATCATCTAGAGTCTAAGCAGTGACATACGGACAGTTGGTTTCAATGAATTCACAAAGCAAAAGAGACGTTTTAGACCATAAGTTTGTATTATTAGGTAAGTATTCCTATTTTAGACTAAACTTTGAGCGTTAAATAATTAGTTCTAGCTCATTTTGTCTTTATATTTGGTAACGGCAAATCCTAACCTAAAAAGCAACATTAATATTTTTTGGAAGTCACAGCGTTTAAATCGTAAAAATTACTATATGACATTATTTTCTAAACACACAGGTAGCCTTTCTACTATTCCATATAACTTTACATACACTTTCATTATCAGGTTTTTAAATAATGGGAAGGGGGCATTGTTCTTTACAACGTTTTGCTGGATTAGAGTGTATATTCAATAATTAATTTCACATTAAAAAGGTAATAATCGAATTCCTAAAATCAGTCTTCCCGCTACAAGTACTGAAGAGAGTTGTTGAGGAGATTTGAGTTTTTAGCCTAGTGATGACGTATTTAACAACAAACCTGTGCTGAAATTTAAGTACCTATTCAGCTCGGAAGATGATAAATCATCAACGACATTTGTGGTCACTAGGTAGTAATTTAGTTGTTTGTGCATTGGAAACGTTGGGTATGAGTAAGACAAGCTGCAAAAAGACCCAAATTCTTTGGATTTTCACGTGAATGGAGTCCCAAAAGCCCAACAACAGCTTCATTTCCTTGTGAATGAAACTAACAATCTTGGTTTCAGGTTATTTAAAAACCTGCTTACACTTTGCTAATCATGTATAGTTTAAGATCTACTATTTATTTACTTATACAGTGCTGAAAACTTACCAACTTTTGGTTATTTAAAGTTTGAATAAGTAAGCCGAGCCTACAACTTATAGCGGCATAATTTATTTGAATAAATTTACCTTTTCGTTTCGGGAGACTGATTAGAGAAAATCCCATAAATCTGAAGAGCGTAAAATACAAAATATGAAATTCATAGTAGGTACCTATTGCGCAAAACACCTCATCATTGACATACCTTAACACGACTAACCTTGTAAATGGAAGCATGGTTACGTAATGTTGTTTACGATACTGTGAGGAGTTATCGTAAATTGTTCCTGTTTAATGGGTGCCAGTATTAATGGCGGCAAACAGTTTCGTATGAGCTTCGGCTGTGGCTTTGCTTGATTAGTCAGCGGGTACTGTGGAGGCACCTGGTGCTAAATTATGTGCGTAGTATTGCCCATCATGTATGATAGAACTAAGGTAATTATTGGAGTTATGTAAATCTTTATATTCATGTAAACTATAATCCTTTTCCTAACTTCCTAATCATAAATATCAGAAGTTCACGTCAGAACAGTTGAATTGATTTGGATGAAAATTGGCGCAAATATAGACCATGACCTGAGTAAGGCCATATAGGAATTACTTACTTTAATCCTGGATCTAGCGCTAGTAATATTATAAAGAGATAACATTTCTCTTTTGTGTGTTTGTTTTGTAACGCTTTCCACGCTCAAACGGCTAAACTACACACGTGGATTAGGACATAGGGTTATTTTATATCACGACATTACGACGGGATATGCGGGCAAAACCACGTCTGCAGCTAGTTAACAATAATGTATTAATTTATATCTTCTTTTTTTGCGCATGTAGCGGTAGATCATGTAAGTAGATAAATAAATAAATTTGTATTAGAATTTACTCAAAACAACCCACAGTTATTCATCCTTCCTCCTTTTGTTGGCACTTCATCTCTCGTGTCTGGACAAGCACAAAAAACAGAAGATATTATACAAATGAATTAGGAATTTCATGAGGCTCTTGTTGCTTCCTCACTTCTTTCTTCAATGGCTTCATAAAATTGTAGCGAAAAAGAAATAAAAAACTTTACTCGTTAGCTTTTATGATCCCGATGTTTTCCCCGCGAAATCATGTGGTTCTTATGTCGAGGTAAAAAAAAAGTGGGAGTTGGGCTGACTGCTCAAAGTCTGATGGATGCCTTCAGTTTCGTCACTCGTGAGATTATTTTCAATCCATCACACAATCTGCAATAGCTGGACCACATAATAAAATAAAAGTACTACAGAGGTTACTGGTTTCAAATCAAAAGTAGGTATCAATAAAATAAAAGACTATCGTTTCTACATTCTCTTTCTTCCACTTATTAAATTTTTCACCCAATTTGCAGCTTTGCGACATAACGTGAACTTCACAATGCTTAAAGAAACTATTACTCATGTTACAAAGGATATTTCCACGTAGACAATATTATGCGAATTATAATCACTTGATTATAATTAGCGAATGAGTAGCAGCGAATGATTGAAAAACATATTATAAAACTTCAGGAAACAACATATATAACATAACGCCTGTTAAACGCGAAGTGGTAGTCTGTGGTGTAACTACAGTTAACTACACATTTTTCATCAGAAAATGATTTAAAAAACACTTATAATTGGACATATCGGCAGGATTTAAATCTTTAGCGGTTAATTAAAAGTTAGGCAGTCTATTTTCCTTGTCAGTCGTGTTGCTTTTCCTCTGCCTTTCCGACGAACAAACACGAATGGGTTGGCCATTTTTAAAGAAAAGACACCTTTCCACTCAGTAAGTTTTATTTTTGTAAATGAATACCAATAAGCAGTGCGGCTGTCAAGAGCTAAAGCGCGGTCATTGTCAGACTGCATAGAAAAGAAAGAGAAAGAATTGCAAAAAATATAAACAATTATATATTTACAAAAAACACTATTACGTTAGTATGTGCCAAAAAATCGGAATCCGACAAAAAATCTGAATGGTTGCATGTATATTGTGGTTTTTAATCGATTAAATATATATTTTTAGCGGTATCTGTACCTTATTTTGTTTACTGCAGTGGATATTACTTTTGGGCATTATATAACTTGGGTTTAGGTCCTGTAATCCCCTTAAGACTCCCACTTTGCTACAAATAGTCTGGTCTAAAAATAGTATGCACCGGGACCTCCCGTGGGTGTTGTAAGTGACTCACAGATTTTAATCAGGAGGATCGACAAGCATCCACCTGTTTCAAGAACATGTAGCGACATTCAACACGCTTGCCAAGACGAATGGATGACAAATCAATTAGGCATCATTTCTGAGAAGGAATAATTGTTTATGTTTTTGAGAAGGTGCATGGCCAATACTACATATTACCATAAGCTGTAACGAGATTGAGTTGTCTTTGTATTCTTCTAGGTTTTGCTCTAGCAGCGGCTTCAGTTATCATGACAGTCTGTCTGTGTGCATCAAGCCTCAGTCACCCAGCCATGCATATATGTATCTAATTAAACTTCACATTTTTAATGGAATTGCATCAAGAAAATTCAGGTACGAAAGGTAAATGCTACTGCCAATTTTTATAAATGCAGTACCAAGTTGTCGCCATTTAAATTTTTTACAGCAGCAATAAGTTTAGCCTACGATAAATTGTAATAAGGTGACTGTGAGTGTAATTTTAGGAACTAAACAATATCTTATACTAATATAATCATGTGATAATCAGACTATAACGTTCCCACTGCTGGGAAACAGGCATCCTCTCTATGAGAGGGACTGAGCCGTAATCCACCACGCGGGCTCTGTGCGGATTGGTAGATGTCACGTCTTCGAGTTTTTGGTTCTAAGACATGCCGGTTTCCTCACGATGTTTTCCTTGACCGTTTTGAGAGCAGTGGTGATGAAAATATTTACACAAAGTAAAGCGCCTGCCTGTGTTCCGAACATCTCACGACATACAACTAGTAAGTCGGAGCTATTACCACTGGGCCAACACTGCTCTACTAATAAAAAAATTCAAAAACAAAATCTGATCTAACCTGATTAATCTTTTTAATTCAAAATTGGGTTCAGTTTTTATTTTTACTATGTATTACTTATTGTGTTAAAATCTGCCCATAATGTATTGCATGCTGTGCTTTTCTATATGTGATAAAGTGCTATGACTTAAGTTTGCAATAATAAATTGTCAAGTTATGCTTGTACTTATTGTTGAATGGCCTAATAATTTCAATGAATATTTATAGCCTAATAATAAATTGAATATTTCTTGAGATAAATGGATCTAAAATTTTCGTTTTAGTGTTCAGTTAGGTAAAGTTGCCTCTAGCGAAACTTGTAAAGTAAGTAAAAACTCTTAAATTCACGATGACATAATAGCCACTATCTAATCACCGAATAAATTCGAAAATGGAACAGAATTTGTATCAAACTATCTGCCAAGTAAGGTAAGCCCTTAGAATTGTTTATCGTTTTTAAAACAATGGTTTCAATCCTCAAATCAATGTTAAAACAATAGCTTGAAAAAATTCTACATACATCTCCAAGGTTTACACAAAGCAGCTGTCGCAAACGTGAGTGTACCTACAATCGTCAGCACATCAGTGTTAACATTTTCGCTACGAAAATCGCTCTTACTGCTACGGAATAAAGGCGCTGTCAATGTCAATTTGTTACCACTGGTAGAGTGTGCGACAGCTGCGTTTGCGCCTTGCTCTCGTAAATTCACTTCAAGTGAGAATCGTAACTTTAGGTTTACGGGATTTATCTAATGATGTTTCGTCTATGAGTAGTTTTTTTCTTGCTTTTGGAATATGGGCTGGAGCAAACTTTTTTTGTAAATGTAGTTTTGAAAATGTAGTTTTGAAAATGCAGTAAAAATGAAACAGACATTAGCAATGACCCAGGCTTCTGTTAAAGCACATCAAAGGTTGTAATCACAAAATCAATATCTCGAAATCGAAACAATATCCGTTGTATGAACTGATTAAGTATGTTCTTTTTTTCATTAATCATAATCATGAAAAAAGCAGTACCTAATTAAAAACAATTCGTTAAAAAACACACCAATTCTTTCTTAATAAATAATTGGCTCTCAATTCTCTGAACGTACCCTTAAAGCTGCCTCGGGAGAGCCACCCTTTTGATATTTGCATAACGATTTAATTGGCATAAGCAAATAATGTGACATGTGTCGTTTTTGATAGAGGTGTTTGGAGCGACACGTGCGCCGTGCGCAAAGTAAACTGAGATCCTTTGGCAGCTGCGGCTCAATTGTGACGCTTGCCTCTTGGTGACTCACACGCAATGGTCCATTCTGTAACGTTGTTTAATTACTTCAAAACACACGTCGTTTTAATGCAAATATACTTGTATAGGAATAGTTGAGGTTTCGTAGTGCATCATCGAGATAAACTTCAATAGTAAAGTAAAACAGCGAAACATCAAAATAAAATCTCAAGATGCATGATGCATCTCTGTATAGAATAGTTAAAAAAATATCATTTTTTTTTAATTTTATTGCCGATTGCTCCTGACCTCGATCACGCCGATGAGGTCTCTGATGGAACATGCGTTTCCAGAAGATGCTGTTCACTCTTGCTTTGAAGGCCGACGGGTTAAATGTGGAAGGGAACACAGACGCTGGCAGAAAGTTCCACACTTTGGTTTTGCGCATAATAAATGTGGAGGAGATGCGCTGAGTGCGACTGGTTGGGATATCAACCAAGTGCGGATGGTACCATGCAGTACGTCTGGTAGTCCGATAGTAAAAGGGCGATCGTGGGATCAGGTCGTGGAGCTCCTGCGCATACTCTAAGAAGTACAGTCTGTAGAAGACTGACAGGCAAGCAACATTACGCCGATGAGCCAGCACATTACATCGATGGTTGAGCCGAAGTTGAGATCAGACTTCAAATCCATGCCCAAAAGCTCTAGGCGGTCGGAAAGTAGGAAATAACTGAAACTGGCTGCTTTTGCCAGTGAAATGACACGAGTGTGTTTCCAGAGAATTTGATCAGATGGGACACGAGATTCAAGGTCAAATTCATTCGCTCTACCATGGCCTCTCTAAGAGCGGCTGTTTCCTCTCTGCTGGCTCTTGCACTAGACAGGTATCTCGCTGACACTGTGTTGTCATCTGCGTACCCGACAGCACGAAGCTGTAGCACGTCGTTGATGCGCAGCAGAAATAGAGTCGCAGAAAGAACAGACCCCTGAGGAATACTCAATAGCCTTATGATCCGATGAGCAGCCACCTATGACCACTCTGGTCGATCGATCACTCAAGAAGTCGTACGTATAGTTTTTCTATTTGATCCGTGTGATCCGTCTTAAGGAAACCTAAAGAAAAGAAGGTATCTCGTACCTGAAGTGAGGCCATTTAACAAATTACGTTCATATAAAAAAGTTCTATCTTTTGACTGCAATAGCCAGCATGATTGATTGATTGACTGAAAAGATTGTTAAGCACGGTAGCCATATTTATCCACAAAACCAAGAAAGTTCGTAAATATTCTAGTGTGTGTACACACAGAATTATTTCAGCAAGTGTCGAAATTCTTGAACCACGTAACTTCACATCTAAACCAATCATATTGTGTTCAGAATTGCTCCAAGAAATTGTGTTAATGGCACAACAAGGCAACTCAAATGAACATTAGTAAGCGTCATTGAAAAAATACTCCAATTCCTATTTCTTTGAAAGATATAGAGAGCCAATGATGTCATGACGGTTTGCGTCATTAATGTGATTCATATAAAATATTAGTCTTCTTCCCATGTTTTATTACTTTAAAACAAATTTTTCATGACTACAGGATTATGCATTCCACATTAATTTTCAAAGTTTTTATTACTTCTTAATTAACTATATTGAATGTTAAAAAAAAACTTTTTTGTATGTTTGTTTTGAGTTTAGAATTTTACTTAAAGTACATAGGTACGTAAACATTAAATAGCGCCGGGTAGGTTTAAAATGGGAGGGATAAAAATCAAACTTGAATTATAAATAAAATATGCAATTTTTCATCAGTGTCTCTGACGAAGCTGCAGTGTTTCTGACAACCCTACATAAATACTGAAAGAACTAAAACAAATACCGAAATATATTTAAGTACGGTTTTTCGGTAAGTCAAAATCAGTTACCTACATGAATTTCAAACAACACGTGTACACGTTAATAATCTAACTCAAAATTGACAAAAAGAAAAAACCAAAAGATCTGCGAAGTATTAGGAATATTTATTCTATTTTCACGATACCTACTTTAATAAGACAAAATGGGATACCAAAGCAAAATCCCTTAAAACCAACAGTTGTCCGGGTGTCGTGGAACACCCGGTAGGAGCGAAGTTCCTTTCGCTTTTAATTACGTAACAAAAGTGTCTAGACTTTGAAAATGTTACACTTTTTTTGGTCCAGCTCTTATTCGCCAATTGTGCATAATATAAGGTGCGATAAGGAACTTCGTACCAATAAACAACGTACATCCAAAACCAAATCACTTTAAGAAGTAAGTGGATGTACCATTGAGTTCTAGCCTAAATGAATAGCAATAAATCTGTTATGATAGCAGCCTCTGCTTGTTGAATCGACTCGGTTTCAATCGTAAAGTCTACACCAATAAGCTAGGAATGTGTTTCAACTATGTCCTTAGGTTGTTGATCGCGTAAGCTTCGGCTGTTAAAGGGACGCCAGACGAAATTCAAATATCGAATCGAATCGAAATCGAGAAACAGAATTTTCAAAATTCGAAAAAGCTCGAACAACGATTAAATTGCAAATTTTCAGCAGGGCCCAAATACTTCAGATAAGGAATATTACTATCGATTCAAAAAGAAGAAGAAATTACTTGAAAATTGACTTGGAAACTTACTGAAATCTAGCGAATATGGATAAAGTGCCCCCTGCAAAGTATTTATCGATCAACAAGTTTGTAGAATGAGGGTAATATCGCACGTGTCCCTTGTTTACGTTAATTCGTTCGCGCTTCAATATTATTGGACATCTGGATTTTATCTTGTTCACAAGTAATCAATTATGTATTATAATTAATTTGTAATGGAAAGCACTCCACTTCTTGGATGATATATTCTTGCATATTTAGAAAAAACAAAAGAACCAAATTAACAATGCTGTAAGAATATGTACTAAAGTTTTTATTAAAATCTGTCAAAACTGAAACAAAAAGACAAACATAAAAAAATCTAATAATTTTCAGCAGTCGACAGATTTTCGCCATCACTATCGAAAGCTCTCCCGCTAAGCGTCAAGAGGGGGTGATTTGGTGTGTTGGCCGAACGCCAGGCGGCGTCTTTGGCCGCGAGCCAAATCGGGAGCATACAGTGGAAAAGAAATGGCGTCGCGCATCTTTGATATGCGTCAGAGGCGTACGCGCAGCCCGCCGCGCCGGTAACATGTTTTTCATGATGTTTTATTGCGGTTGGACCATGAAACTGATTGCCGTTGTGTGTTAGATAGATGATCTGCGTTAGTTACGGGTTTCAGGAGGATGTAGTTAATGTCGAGGTGGGTGGAGGGAAGGGTGAGAATGTAATAGTACCCTATGTTGTAATTGACAAAGTATGATCGCTTTCAGAGGCACAACTTTTCGTTTTGCGTGTAGAATTTCTACCTACGTTCATGTTCAGATTTATGACATAATGCAAAGGTCCCAAATTGCAGCGAGTTGATCAAACAAAAACATAGTAAGCGGGAGAAACATAAAATATACACTCAAACACCGAGTAGATCCAGTCATAAGACACGAAATGGTATTCGGATCTTTGGATATGCGTCAATCTGCGCGAACGCATCCATATAAATGTTTTGAAAACCACAAAGTAATAAATCTTTGATTGCGGTTGTGGCAGTTTATAGCGAAGTAGAAGATCGCCACCTACGTACGATGTAGGCATAATACGAGTAGTTTTAGTTTCATGAAAAACTTATGTTATAACTTTTACATCGAATGCTGGAAAACGGCCAGACACTAAATGTTTGTGAATGGAGAAATGAAGGGGAATAATGTGTTGCGTTTCAGTGAGCTATGGTGTTGTTACACATCGCAATATTGTAAAGCACCTTTTCTCATAATAAATTTATGATCTGTGTTTATCTAATAAGCGTTACAAAAAACTGGTGGAAATTCAGGAAAAATGCTCCCTATTTTCGGCAAAAGGGGTACAATTGTGGTATTTTTTATTTTCTTTGATACTTTTTATCAGACTACATGGAGTTTTCTCCTAGGAAGCAGCTGAAGTTGATAAATAAATGAATGCTTCAAACACTTGCCTACACTTATTGAAACAAAGATTAATTTAAAAGCTTCAACAAACGTTCTCGATAATTCTGTTATTAAAAATAATTCCTACATTAGTTCGAATTTAAACTTGGGCAATTATAAACTTTGTTCATCTATAGGTATACTTATAATAAAGCTGAAGAGTTTGTGTGATTGTTTGGTCACGTTAATATCTGGAACTACCCTTCTGATTAAAATAGTCACATTCGCATTTGACAGTTAGCCTTTCTTTGATAAGCCTAGCCTAGCTTTGAATCATATTTCAATAACAAAACTATGTTTCTGGCCCCTAGTATACCAGACGATATTAAAAAGATAATAATGTCCTTGAATAATACAAGCAGTGTAGGTTATGACGGAATTGCTACTTACATATTAAAACATGTTGCGAATGAAATCTGTGGTCACTTGAGTCAAGTCATCAATCTCAGCATTAGCGCAGGCGTTTACCCTGACGCTCTAAAAGTTTCTATCGTCAAGCCACTATTTAAGAAAGCAGATAGGGAGCTAATGGAGAATTATCGGCCGATATCACTAATCCCTATAATTTCTAAAATATTTGAGAAATACATTTACAAGGAACTTAATTCATTTATAGAAAGACATAATATTATATGCGAGGAACAGAAAGGATTTAGAATAGGTAGAACAATTAACTTGGCCATTTATGATTTTTTATATAATATTACATTTAACGTGGATAAGAGGACACCGGTCTGTGGCATTTTTTGTGACATGACGCAAGCCTTTGACTATGTCCATTATGGTACACTCTTAAATAAACTTGAAGCATATGGAATTAGAAGAAATGTCAACAATCTAATTAAGTCTTACCTACTGAACAGAACTCAAATAACAAATATAAACCACGTTAACATGAAAAGTAAACATGAAATTGTATTTCAATCCTCAGAACGTATAATTTCGTTTGGTGTGCCACAGGGGAGTGTTCTAGGGCCTCCTTTATTTATATTATATATCAATGACCTACCGAAAGGCATCCCTCAATCTCTGACATTATTTGCCGATGATAGCCATGCCATAACGATACCTTGTAAAAGTGTTGATACTTATGAAAGTGACATAAATGATTCTATAAATCGAATGGTAAAGTGGCTAGATGACAATAACTTAAAAATTAACCTAACAAAAACTAAACTAATACATTTTAGTCAACGGATCAATAGCAAGAGTAACTTAAATATACCACTATGATGGCCAGTCTATAGAAGAGGTAGAAACAACCAAATTTTTAGGGCTCAACATTGACCAAAAACTGAATTGGAAGACCCATATCGAAATCTTGTGCAAAAAAATCAGTAATTCTGCTTACGCCCTGCACACATTGTCGTCCATATTAAGTGTGGAGGCATTACTTAAAGCCTACTATTGTTTAACCGAATCTCATCTACGCTATGGTGTAATTTTTTGGGGCAACTCAACAGACAAAGACACGGTGTTCAAGGCTCAGAAGAGATGCGTACGTTCAATGTTTAAAATAAAACCTACTGATAGTTGCGTGCCTTACTTTAAAAAATATAAGATACTTACTTTGCCATGTCTGTACATTTTAGAAGTAACTGTTTTTGTCAAAACAAATCCACACCGATTTAGACGATTAGATGAAGTAGTACCACGTAATAGGCGCGACAATAGCAGGATATGCTCTCATACTGCGAGAACAACCCTCATGAGCAAAAGTGTCTTCTGTATGGCTCCTATCATATTTAATAAGTTACCAAAACGTTGGAGAGTTGGGGGCCCTTGCCACTTTTGAAAAATAAGCTGAGATTTTTTTTAGTTAGTAAAGTATATTACAATGTTATAGATTTTTTTAATGAAAAGGACTTTTCTATTCCGACTTCCAATATATGGATAAGAATAACAATTTGAATTTTGTATCAATTTTGAATTATTCTATTTGACTGCATAATAATGAATATCCTGGGAATAATTTAATCTATGTTGACTATAATATACCTATAAAATCTGACATAAATTATTATTTATTTGTTTTGTATTTTGTAATGAAATTTAAAATGATTAAGAAAAATGCAATTTAATGTAATCTTCTATACCTACAAAATTTGTACGCCGTTATTGGTAAAACATGGACGCACACAACATACTATTACCTCAATATCTTGCATGTCTGATTAGTCAGTTTATGTAAACGCATGTTTGACAAATAAATGATCTTATCTTATCTTATCTTATCATATTTAGGCATCACAAAGAAAAAACACCAAGCCAAAACAAAGAAATTGCAGGCGGAAAGGCGATGCGATGCGATGGTGTGGTTCGGGGGAACGAGTCGCGGGGAAAAGCTAGTGCAATCCATCATCATCATTTCAGCTGAAAGACGTCCACTGCTGGACATAGGCCTCCCCCAAGCATCGCCACTTTGAACGGTTCTGCGCTTCCCGCATCCAGCGGATTCCTGCGGCCTTAACAAGGTCATCGGTCCACCTTGTGGTAGGCCTTCCAACGCTACGTCTTCCGGTACGCGATTGCCACTCCAGAACCTTTCGGCCCCTTCGGCCATCTGTTCTGCGTGCAATGTTTCCTGCCTACTGCCACTTAAGTTTGGCAATTCTTCGGGCTATGTTGGTTACTTTGGTTCTCATGCGGATCTCTTCGTTTCTGATTCGATCACGTAGGGAAACTCCAAGCATAGCCCTCTCCATTTGGGTGACTTTAAACTTTCTGATAAGGCCCATTGTGAGCGACCACGTTTCAGTGCCATAGGTCATCACTGGCAACACGCACTGGTCAAAGACTTTCGTCTTGAGACACTGGCTTTATGTGGGCCGAGAAGATATTGCGTAGCTTCCCGAACACTGTCCAGCCGAGTTCAATACATTTGCATTGAAAGTAACCGATTCAGCTGTTATTATCTAGGCCGGGATTTAAACAAGCTCTAATGGGAAAATGGAATGGGATGTGTTTAATGGCGTATCTTGGCACGACGCTGATAGAAAGATTAGTGTACTACCGTAAACCATTTATAAGACGGCTTTATGTTTTAAACGCTTGTTGTCAGGCAACAATTTGCTAATAGATTACTAGGACCTATGCTCAAAATGCAATTATTTTCAAGAAGATATTCTCATTAGACACAAATTCATAAGAGATATAGTATTTTTACTTATGGTTAACCAAGTGAACAAGCACGCTATAAATGAGAAGCATTTGCAGCATAGCAGCTACAGACAAACATACCCATATCTGTGGTGGTTCTTATTTTTCAATAGCAAAGAGACCGTGTATACTTTGCGCACCGCTCTCGGCAATGATGAATCAATGAACATTTAATACTACAAAGATAGCAAAACAGATGCTTTGATTTCCTTAGGTACTCAATCTTCAGCAACTCTCAGTTTTCCACGTGAAAGTATACGTTCTCACATATTCAATTGTTATTCAGTACTAGCTGTGCCCGCGACATCGTTCGCGTTCATGTTGGAAAACAATAATGTGTCTCCTAAAGAAGGTGTATGTACCACTTCTCTATTGAAAAGGAAGAGTCTTCCGACTTTTCCTGGTAGGACGCGCTACTTGGGGTTCTATCCCAGTCCTTTAGATGACAGTCACTGCGTCTTTTTTTGTTTTATTTTTATTTGAGATGGGTTTATTCTTGACTCTAATCTAGATCAGAGGTGACAGAGACAAAGCCTACGATGGAGTGAGCGTACCCAGAAGAAGCCGGTTCACTCAAATTTTGAAGAGATCGGGTTGAATGCGTTCGAGAATACAGACGCAGGTAGTGAGTTCCACTCTTTTGCCGTGCGCATTAGGAAGGATGTTTGGAAGCGCTTAGTGCGAATTGGTGGAATGGCAACTCGGTATGGATGGTAATTAGCAGGACGTCTAGATGTCCACTGTTAGAAGGGGGTAGGTGGGATGAGGTCATGGAGTTCTTAAACACACTCACCGAAGTAAAATCTATAGAACTCCGACAGGCAGGCAACCTTGCGACGATGAGCCAAGCTGTGAAGATTGGCATCCACCAGATATACGTCGCCAATGAGCCCCTTAGCTCTGCGTTCCACTGCGTTCCAAGCCTTCTGGCACCTTCAGAGGAAATTGCGCTCCTCTGAGGAGGTCTCTATGCCTCCCCTCATCCGCCCCGACAAGAGCGGCGCGTTCGACAGCACCGAAAAGGCCGAATGCCTTGTTGACAGCCTAGAGTCCCAATGTTCTCCCAGCTCTCAACCAGTAGACCAAGCTCACCTGAACAAGGGTCGACGCTGAAGTCGAACGGAGAGCCTCCCTACCACCCGTCGAAGACCCTGATGATCCTCTGCCTCCCGTCACTCCAGACGAAGTGCACGACATCATAAAAGGGCTCCACGCTCGTAAAGCCCCCGGTTCGGACGGTATTTCCATCAAGGTATACAAACTCCTACCGGCCCCTCTAATAATGCTTATGACCGCCATCTTCAATGGCGCCTTGAGCAACAACATCTTCCCACAAGCGTGGAAAGAAGCAACAGTCATCGGTATTCCAAAGCCAGGCAAGCCAAAGTCTGAGCCCTCCAGCTACCGTCCCATTAGCTTACTCAATGTTCTTGGCAAAATCTACGAGAGGCTAATTTATAAGCGTCTCAAAGACTACGCCGAAGCAAAGAGCCTCATTCCCAACGAGCAGTTTCGTTTCCGACCCCAACACTCTAGTATCCACCAGGTCCACCGTATCGTAGAGCACTTGTGCGCTGGTCTGCAGCGTAACGCGACGACGGGTGTGCTATTCTTCGACATAGCGAAAGCCTTCGACAAAGTCTGGCACAACGGCTTGTTATACAAGCTTTACCAACTAGGAGTGCCAGATCGTCTCGTGCTCATCTTACGAGACTTTTTGTCGAACCGCACCTTCCGTTATCGCATCGAGGGTGCACTCTCGTCCCCTCACCCTATTCGTGCCGGGGTCCCTCAGGGTTCCGTTATATCTCCTCTAGTATTCACGCTGTTCACCAGTGATATCCCACAGAGTAAAAAGGCTCAGTTGGCTCTCTTCGCCGACGACACTGCCGTTTACTATACCGGTCATTGTCCCAATGCTATAGCTCGTACTCTCCAAACCTCCGCAAACGTCTTAGGCGCCTGGTTCCGGAAATGGAGAATCGAGGTCAACCCCGATAAGAGTCAGGCGGTTCTCTTCTCGAGACGTCGTCGAGTCCCACCCCCCCTTCCCAGCCCGATCACTACGTACGGTAAGCCAATCCCTTGGGAGAAGCAAGTCAAATACCTAGGCGTGATCCTCGATCAAAACCTTACCTTTAAGGCTCATATTAAGGCGGTTCGCGCGCGCGCCTCCTTCGTTCTTAGCAGGCTCCACTTTGTACTGACAGCCCGTAGTAAACTGTCACTTAAATGCAAGCTGCGCATCTATACCGCAGTCATCTGTGCCATCATGACCTATGCCTGCGTTGTATTTGCGCACGCTCACCCACGTCATCTCCATAAGATGCAGACCCTCCAGAACCGTTTCCTCAGAAAGGTCACGGGTGCCCCCTTCTATGTCCGTAATATAAATCTCCACGTCGACCTTAAATGCCTACCATAAACCAGTTCATGAAACGCTTATCGAAGCGTTTCTTCGACTGTGGCATGAAACACCCAAACCCCTTGATCTCAGCGGCCACCCGCTACACTCCCTCCCGCATTAGCAGTATTCGCCGATCAAGGCATACTTTAATCGCCCCCGACGACGCCACTACCCTCCTCCAGGAGAGCAGTAAGGCCACCAGCACCTTACACAAGCGCCAAATCCGATCGCCGTCCTACCGTCCTCGCCACCGAGGCCCGCCGCGACGCCCAAATCCACGCCCCTCCCGACCCTTGCTCGAGCCAGCCCGCGCCGCTGAGCCTGTAGCTTTAAATTCGTCCCTAAATCACTCAAATCCTGATCCAGCTAGTCCCTTGCTGACCTCTTCTAGCGACGCCCTGAGCCGAGGTCCGTACCCCACAGGGGGTGCCCTTAGCGTTGTCGCTTAGTTTTTAGTTAGTATTTAAGTTTAATTCCTGGCTGGAGGCCTTAATTTATTAGGGCACCACAGGCAAGTCCACTTAAGCAGACGACAACCTTACAGGTTGACCTGCGAGATGCCATACAAAAAAAAAAAAAAACTTATTTGGAAGTTGGTAATAAAGGTTAATTTTTTTCTTTAAAGTGGATCCTACCGAACAAAAAATGGTGTACTACTTTAAATTGATACTTGTCAAAAAACACATACCGTACAATAACCAAGTCAGAATAGGTAGGTATACTGTTCGTCATTGAGGAGTACCGATCAGGGTCCCGTGACCACTGTTAGGTACTTACACAGCTACCTACTGTGTTTCATCTTCCGTACGATTACCCATTCAAAAAACAATAATCCCCAGGTAAATTGGGTGTGAGACATACGGACGGACAGACGGACAGGACGAAATTATAAGAGTTCCGTTTCTATCGGTCTCTAAGTCCGTTATAAAGATGCTGGAGAGAACTGAGCGAGAACTTGAATGAGATGGACCTCACAGAGAAACCCAGAACCAAAATATTCCGAGACCCAAGGCCAGACTACTGAACTCCAGATTGTAGAGTTCAGTAATCTGGCCTTGGGTCTCGGAATATGGTGCTGTTCTGCTGTTCTGGATTTCCAGAACAGCATCTGCCTATGAAACTACCTTATTTCCGACAATGTTATTACATTAATTAATTTAGTTACAAACTTTATATTAATATACGAATGAGTGTTTTCTGCGGAAAATCTTAAAACCGCGATTCAGAAAAAGATGAAATTTGCTCAGCGCCATCTATCGATTACTTAAACCACTTTAAGACTCGCTCTGATCTCCATTTGTTTTTTTTTTAAATGTTATGATTTAACTAATAAATAACTGTCTAACATTGCAGTCCTTAACACTCAGAAGTTCAGAACACAATGAATCACTTACATTATCATCATTGTTTTATTGAAATTCCTTTATCGCCACTAATCGTCCACCAATGGAAAACGATTTTTACAACATTATACTCGTAAGCAATCGTTAACATAACTTTTTATTTTAAAACACAGTTATCATAATGAAGTGTTTAACATAAATTCGTTAGTAATATTTTGCGTCCATAGATGGAGAACTACGTGTACGTGTAATGAAAAGTTCTTGTTGAACAGATCTTTTGATAGACCGAATCGATTGCGTTGAAGCAAAAACTAATACTACTCCGAGTTATACACAATATTTGAGTATAAAAGTTAACTAAATTGGTTTCGTACTTTAACGTGTTTCTTGATCTAATTAATCTCTCACATCCGAACAGACAAACAGATAAAAATTCCAAAAATGGTAGAAATGGCATTTAATAGCATTCTTTTCAAATTTTTCAATGTACAGTAACACATCGTCTACAGATTTATTACATGTATAGATATAGGTACATAAAGATGTACAGAAACGGTATGAGTGTATAGAAATAGATAGATGATAATGCCATCCAAAAGGCACCGATACATCACGAGAAGTAGTCAACCGTAGGTGATTGATGTAGTTACCCACAAGTACAAGTCCAATGTTCACACCAAACTTACTTATTTATTTAAGCAACAAGTATCTGCAGCTGAATCAATCACTCTATGTGGCCTGGTCAGCTTAGAGCCTCACCGGCTGCAGCTGACTACTAGTATTATAGATGAACTGATTATCTGACCTAGACAACCTGACTGGGTAATATGGGAACCCCTAGTAAGACTGGTTGTTAGACTTTCTAGCTTCTGACGACCCCTCGTAACGACTGTCAAAGATCCAATAATGACAGACAGCCAGGACCAACAGTTTAACGTGCTTTCTAAAGCTTGGACGGGTTTCAATATGTAAAGATGGTCACCCATTCATGGACAGGCCGCGGCAAGCGTCGCTCTGTGGATCTGCGGCTGAATATGAACCATTATTATTTTGACTACCCCAAGACGTGGGAGGAACTATGTCTATAAATCAGTTCATGTGGGTGTAGTTAGAGGCTATTGGCTCTAATTGGAGTTTACCTTTAGGCTACGCTAATATAATTTGGAATTATTCGAATGGTGCTCGATGCTCATTTCTTTTTAGTGTATGAAGAGATCCTTTGCCTTATAATGGAACTGGCAATATTTTCATTTTAAACTACCTGCGCCCCGAGGTTTTACCCGCAAAAGTTTATTCTTATATAAATAGTCCTCAAGTTTATAATCTACCCGTGTGAAAAAAAATCATACAAATCCGTTAAGCCGTTTTAGCGTGAAAGCGTAACAAACAAACATAGAAATATATTTAAAAAGAACATATATTTTCTCTTTATAATATTGTTATAGTTTTGATGACTATGAGTAATCTGTCTACAGTAAAATCAGGCCTTCGCAGTAAATTGCCTGAATTAATTTAGTCTTGGTTACACGACAATGCCTGGACACTTTTCATTTTTTTTTTTGTTCCCGGGATGGAAAATCCTCATGGATGTCCTCCGCCCTGGGGCGGGCGGAGGGGTCTGTCAGACTCTTACTGACTAAAACCACCCCGGTGTTCCATCTCACACCTACGCCGGGGTCGCGGGAACACATAATTCATCCGCATCCCCGGCTGGTGCCGGCCCGCTTGCGTGGGCCCCGTCTCGGGCGGAGGGAGTGAGGTGTACTCCCTCCGCAACGTCTGTGAGCGGCGCGCGCGGAACACTACGCGCGCCACCTTCTCGGGTCCTGATGTTGGGGGGCGACGGATGTCCCCGAATCCGTCACCCCTGGACGCAGTGGTGACACCGGGTGCTCCCTGTTTATGCGACACAGGTACTTCCCGAAGCAACCATGCCCCGAGAGCACCTGCGTCGCCCGAAACGTCAGGGAGCCGTGCCTTCTCCCGAGCCAGCGGTCGAGCACTGGCCGGATCGCCTCGATGGTGCTGAGGCCGGCGGTAGGGCGTGACAGCCTCACCCGCCATTTCGCCACCAGGAACTCGCGGAGCTGCAACCGACGCACAATGCCTGGACCCTGACTTAACGTATCTAGTTTCTAACCTTCTTAAACATTCATCGCTCTTTTGAATGAATGAACGAATGAGTACTGTTTGGATTGTTAGATTCCGTGAACAAGGGTATCCATTTACTAACTGTTCCTGCGAAGGCAATCAAGTAATGTTAAAGTTCCTTGGTCTGTTAAGCGTCCCTGCTACTGAACTGGGCCTATTTGGAGCAGCCGTGAGGCACACAATACTATTTTCATTTTATTATGTTTTTGTTCTTCTGGAATTATTGTGTGCTGTGGGACAAATCAATTTATTTTCTTTCTTCTTTTATCTTTCCTTGATCAGCAGATTTACCAAATCGTTAATTGTTGCCTGTTGCACATGAAACAGGTAACAATTAACGATTTTCATTAACCCTTATCAGTAACTGTTTAAGTGACCTGTAGTAACTCCCAACTGTGTTTAAGTAACACGTAGATACCAAGGACATCAACGTGTAAAATTAAAATAATTATTTTAATTAAGGTCAAACAAATTTTGAAGTGGAGCATTTGACATATTATGTAAATAGGCCGTACCAATACTATACATACCAATACCTACATGTAGGACGTGGGTGTTCCGAAATTCAATTACTCATTGCTTTTTCTCATAACAATATGTCAGTACTGAAATTTTGCGATTTGTTTTTAAGTTACCCATTATCGTCAGATCTATTGATGGATCCATCAAAATCAAAATAAAAATATTTTATTTCACATAAACCTACATGGGCACTTATGAATCGTCAGAATCTGGGTACACGGTTCCTACTGGTCGTTTCCTATGGAGAAGCGCCGGCAAGAAACTCCACGGTTTCCCTTTAAAAATATTTAACTTTTACAATGTTTTAAAATTACAGTAATAATAGGTATGGACGACAGTGTAGGCCTTTCAACAAGTATCATATGCTTAACAAATAGACAATGGTCTATAAATCTACCATCTACAAGGCCTACAACGTTCTCACATTTACAAAATATATAAGAATCTAAAAAAAAAACAATTTAAACCAATTGACATGATTGCCATCTCATCTGAGAAAAACGACTTTTTGTCTAAAACCTTTTTCGATTTGGAACTAGAAGAACCAGGAATGAAGAGCAGTTTTTAAACAGCCCTGAATCATTCGGCATTTTTTTACAGCTTAAGGTTCTGAGCTTAGCTGTAATCCACACTAAATCTTGAACCTACCATCCTGCACGACATGAGAATAGACCCAACCATTTCATAACTACTCCCACTTAGAAAACGTTAGCTATAAACATATACAGATGATTTAAACTCTCTAAAACATGTCCAAAATTTTATAGACGACATTATCTAGTGGAACAAGCCGTCGTGAAGAACCGCACGGCGCGGCGTTCTGTTGGCAATAGTCCAGGAGCAACAGGCGGTCTGTCCTACTACGGATTTCGTGTCACGAGAAATTTATGGAAAAATATTGTTTTAATGTATTTCTGTTAACACGTTATGCTTGAAGTCCTAGTTTTACGTGGATATTGTTGACGAGTAGAATATGTGTACCTAGAGTAGTATCTGTCGAACACAATGTTAGGCGAAGTACTTATGTAGGTGTAGGTGTATATCGCATAAACACATTGAGAAAGCGTAATCAATCTTCATGCTTTCTCCATGTGAGAAAGAAAGAAAGGAAAGATGAAAGAAAAATTGTTTAGAAGAGGGCCTTTGCCCTACGGATTTGGATTATAACTTGCTGGGGATTATTACTAAAGCTACTGATTATTAAAACAGCGGCCAAGTGCGAGTCGGACTCGCCAATGAAGGATTCCGTAGCAGCAAGTAACATAATATAAAAGTTCTTGCAGTTCGTTGTAACTTTGATCGATGTTTTTTATTATTGGGGTACGATTTATGACGTATAAAAAAAGAACTAAATGCGATTTACAGAATACATCTACTTACCAAGTTTCAACAGTATAGTTCTCATAGTTTCGGAAAAAAGTGGCTGTGACATACAGACAGACGTACAGACAGACAGACACGACGAATGCAGATCCTTAAGGGTTCCGTTTTTTGCCATTTGGCTACGGAACACTAATAAAACACCTATGTTTTTTTCTTTGAAAATACTAAATCTCTCACTGTATCTTACTAGCACTACCTAAAAGACTCTAAATAAAAAAACCCTGTTCAGGTGCAGATATCCACTTTACTCTTGAATAGTCTCAATGTGCGCTCACATTGAGACTACGTCATCAAAAACATAGCTAACAAATCTAAGAGAGCCAAACAAAATAAATCATTTACTAGAAGTTCTTGTTATCCGTGACGTCGGCACTGTAATGTATGGGGTTCAAAGATCACTAACTAATGATAAACAAAGTACTGAGTTGTGTACTGGGAATATGTTTGTTTGTCTAATCGAAACATCCCTCATCGCCACTACAAATGGAAGTAAGAGAAATTTTCCATAACCATGCTTGATAAACTAACCTAGAGGCAGCCTGTATCTTCAAGACTGTATGTATTAGCCAAGTATCTTGCCATTGCCACTGTATGCTGTTGAGTTCAAGCAGGTTTATTTCTTATGCAACAGCATGGACTGCTATATTGGGAACAGCATTCTTGTACCAAAACCTATGATTTTAGAAGAGTACTGTAAATAAAATAAAATTGTTGTTTTAGGCCGCAGCTGCGCAGAGCAGATTTTTTAATGGTTGGCACGACTGTTAAGAAATAAACTGCTATTGCATTCAAACATTTTGTCATCATTGTAGCAATACAGATTCTAATAAAACACTGAGAAACCAGCATACGAAACGAAGAATCTTTTACATTTTAAAATCAGTGCACCTTTGCATTCATATTTCCATGCTGCCACTCAAACTCTTCAGAGTATCGCAGACAATTCAAGGAACGCTTGGGATTTTAAACATTCTCATTTGGGACGCCTTTTCTTCGAAAGCTATATATCTAGCTGGTGAGTATTTTTCTAAAATTTATGCTCAAAAGATCACAATGCATTTTGTTTTTTTTTTGTAAACGGTGAATCCTTTGATTCAAAAGGTGGTTGTAACATATTGGTGGCCATAGTGTGAATAAAATTTAAATAAATGGGATTTCTTTAACGAAAAGTCGTAAGTAAATGATTAACCATTATATGAATATTCATGAAAATCTTTACAAAACCATCAGTGGAAATTAATAATCCAAGAGAAATTTAAAAAAAGATAAAATCTTTACATTTCCTTTAATAAATAAAATAATAAAAATATCTGATTCTGACCATACGTTACAATATAACATTAATTGCTTGAAAACGTCGAATACTGATACATTTTTCTATAGAACTCGAATATAAGAGCGAATCACAGATAAGTACAGGAGTTTTTGGCTAAACGCCAGCGCTGAAAGTTGTAGTGGTGAAAATTTATATGTGTGTACTAAAGTAGTACAGTCGGCAGAAAAAATTTAGTTCAGCCTAGATTTTCTTGACGTCATCAGTACGTTTATTGATTGCGTTGGTGGTAAATTCACGTGATTTGGTGGGTTGAGTTGTTAAGATTTTAGTTTGAAAGATTATGTATTAGAAATCGTAATTTTGCGTAATTACTGAGGTTTTCCATTTAAAAGATTTCACCAATAAAATCAACTGAACTTTTAGGAAGGTTCAGGCACTTTTATATCATCACAGGTAAAGAAAAATAATTATTAGAAGAGTTATTATTATAGGCCGCCCATTGTAAATTTATTAGTTTGCTTTATTTTTTTGTTATGAATTTTTGTGGTGTAATAAATTCATACAGTAGGTAGTAATAATTACTCTACTAATTACCATAATGTCTAGGTTTATATTGATAGGTCCCTATACTCTATAGTCCAACGAGACAGTTTTTTTTTTTTGCTTTTTACTTTGATCAAACAGGAATAGATAAGCGTGGCTAACGCTTTTCATTACTTAATTAAAGTAAATGAAAGAGTTGCCTTTTGTTAGGTCGGTTGAGTATTTATTCAAAGAAAACTGTTTTCCCGACCCTACCCGCTAAGAGACGATGACCTCGAATGCTCGTCTAGCCAAATGTCGGCGTGCCGATCTTGCGTTACGTCCCTAACAGATAAACAACTGAGAACGATTTATGCATAAAAATATACACGCAACTGATTGCGTAGGTTACTGAAAAACTATGAAAGATATCCGCCATCATGTACCTAGCAACTAATGTTTTGTTCGCGTTATAACATAACCTAAAATCTCGACTGTATACCGCGAACGGTTTGGCAGTTGTGTACATATAGTGACAGAACAACTTAAATGAATTAGCAGTGGTGCCCCGGTGGTAACGGCCCCGACTGAGGAGTTGTAGGGCGTAAGACCAAACCCAGACAGGAGATTTACTTTGTGTAAATAATTTCATCATCACTTCTCTCAAAACGGTGAACGAAAACATTGTGAGGAAACCAGCATGTCCTAGAACCTAAAATTCGAAGACTTGGTACATCTACCAACCCTCACTGTCCTCGCGTGGTAGATTACGGCCCAATCCCTCTCACAGAGAGGAGGCCTGTGTCCCAGCAGTGGGAACATTTCTCCACTTATGTTTATGTCCTATGTACACGTGCTCGTCCCCTGTACACCTATGTACAGGGGACGAGCCTTTTGCCATCAACCCGACACATACCCAAACTCCGGGCTGCTACTGAGAAATTCCACTATAGAAACACACAACCCACTAAGCCTTTGCCCAATCCGACAATCGAACCTAGGACCTCATGCTTAGCAGTAGAGCTTGCGATCACTAGATCAACGAGGCAGTCACGTGATAAGTTGGAGGGTTATCAAATCGTAGTGAGTCTCAGTTTTTCTTTTGTTTTCATTCGTAAGTTTACATAGTCAAACTCAGGATGCTGTTTGAAAAAAAGGTATGAAAATTAAAGGCTTAATTAAATAATGTTGTAAATAACAAAAAACACCGACTTTCTTTAGAAATATTTCCTCTTAGTATCTATTAATGAAGTTATAATAATTTCCTGTCGCTGTCACATAGCAAGTATTGGTGTATGTAAAAAAAACAATAAATTAATATTTTTTTACAAAAACTAACCTATACAAAAAATAAACACACAAATTCATATATCACTACTTGCTATGTAAATAACAATGACAGGAATTTATTATAACCTCATCAATATACACTAAGTGGAAAAATACGTATTATTATATTAGCTGAGAAACTGCCAAAGAAAAGTTAATAACATTTGTATGGGACGACCACGCCTGAAGCATTAAAAAAAGAATTTTCGAAACCGATACATATTTATTTATTTATTCATTTTTTATATGTTAATAAATAAATAACATACATACATACATAAACTCACACCTTCTTCCCATGGGGGTAGGCAGAAACCACAGAACGCCACCTGCTACGTTCCTTGCATACTCCTTTTGCCTCGTTTACGTTCATACATCTGGTCATACACGAGCGCCGGTTGAGAGTACTTTGCACCTAACCTTTCTGAAGAACATCACCAATAAGGTCACTATATGTCTTCCTAGGGCGTCCCCTTCCGGCGTTTCCACTCACATCTGCCTTGTAAATACCTTTTGTTAGTCTCCTTTCATTCATGCACTCAACTCCGCTAAATAAATTAATAAAACTAAGTAAATGTTGGAGATATCGCTTATAAAACATTCAGACGAATTGAACAGGAAAAGGACTACTTTGAATACATCAAATTGAGCGTCTATATTTTTTGAGCCCATGAAAATATAATTTTTGATTTAGTAAACTTCACAGAAATATTAAAATTACACAAATTATCAACAGCAAATCCTCTTTTGTCTGTAAATAATACGAGAGATAATGGTGGCTGCGAATTTTGCCAGTTGAAGCTGATTTATTATTCAATGCAAACACAATTAAAACGGTTTAAATAAAGGATCCCTGACCAGACTGGATTGGTTTCAAATACCAGCTGGTTTCAAATTATTCGAAAGTTTAATAGACTGCAACCAATCATTTGGGTGTAAGTTGGACTTCAGTTATAAGTTCCATGTGTCAACAAGATGGTTTATTGCGTGTATTCGGGTTTTAATCAGTCTCCAGTCCAAATCCCAAACTAAATAAATCAATCTCTTAAATAGAGATTGATTTATTTAGTCTTAGCTTTCCTCTTGGTTTAACAACTTTGTATCTAAAATCTTTGAAAACAAACCAAAACATCACGCCTGTAGTCCTAAAAGAGTTAGGTAGAGGTGTACCTTTACAACACCCATATTCCGCCAGATATGTTTAAGTCCCATGTAATAGGGGTCGAGCGTATTCCCATCAACCGGGCACAAATCCAGATTCTAGGCTGCTACTGCGAAATCCCTGACGTAAAAACACAATAACTCTTTGCCTTGCCCGACCTAGGAATCGAACACTGGAACCCATGCTCAGAAGTACTTATCGCATGTGACCACTAAGCGGTTGTCTATAGAACAATTCTTTTCTAAGTAGGAAAATACATTTATAATACAATTGTGAACGTAAAAGTGATTCATTTTCATTAGTGGTGCTTTAAAAAAAAAACGAATTATATCCACTGTGGCAACACCGTCAAAGTACAAATGATAAACATTGTAAGACTTTTAAATGAATTTTCGATAAAGCAACTGAATGTATTTTCTACTCTTAGCTGCCACTTTTGCTGCACTCTGGACGCTTTTAAACTGTACGGTTTTTGTACATCGTTCTCACATAAACATTCATTAATGTTGATGTAACTAATTTATTTGTAACAATATTATTTAAAAGAGTGTCTATGGAGTTTCTAGCCCTTTCTTCTCCATAGGTACCTACTACGTTTTGTTTACGTTTTGGAATGGGCAACCAACTAGCTTCATATTTCTGATTGACAATTCAAAAGTGCCTATAAATGATTTTATAGAAATAAATGCTTCGAGTTTGAGTTTCCTTTGGTAACACTTAGAAATAACGGTTTTGTTATTATCGTTATTTCTGGGTGGGGCACAATTCATTTTAAAATGGTAAAATGTAGTGCAAAGGCAGTCACTGCAGCAAGGAGCACCTTAAGTCGGCACCTCTGTCGCTGGTCGTCTCCGACCGGGTCTCCTCCGGGGAGCCGGAGGTCTCACCTGGCGGAGACAGACCGCCGGGGTGGCGTGAAGAAAGCGGTACTGTGGAACAGTGCCGTGGCGCTCCTGCTGAATACCAATTGCAACCACACACATCGGCAAGTAGCGCTACAGCCGCAATTGCCCCACGCCAGGCCTACATGGCCCCCAAACGAACGTGCCCAAAGTGACAGGCACCGTGTCGTCCGCGGGTCTTTAAGGTCCATGCCCGTAACCCGCCTGCCGCGCCCCCTGGCTGGGATGCAGCGACTACCCAGTAGCAAAGGCATTCATTGTTGGATTGTGAAAGAGGAAAGAATGCAGTTTTATGATTAAAAAGTATGTGGAAGAAAATAGTTTCTTTACACATTGTAATTTGTTGCCTCTTTTTTTTATAGACAGCCGCTTGCACTTATTTATCATAACAATTTTCTCGTTTTCCTCAAACACCTCTTATTGAATAATTATGTAATTATGCGTTATATCTGAATGCCCTGAGCACAAATTAAAAAACACAAAGTTTTGTAAAACACGAATTCAATGAGCCTTTTTAAGAAGAAGGTCTAATCAAGAGAGTTTCAGTAGAAGGAATAATTAATAAACCTGATTTCTTTCGACCATCTGAATAAAACATTGTTCTAATAAAAAAATACATGTCATAATAAACTTTACATATTAGAATAGTTTCGTTTTTAAAATACGACTAATGTAAAAATTTACGAGTAGACGTTTCCCGTCATTAAAATGAAAAGTTTTATTAATTTAGTTGTTATAGTATTTAAAAAATTAGATTTGTGAGTTAATTTTGAAATAATTTGATTTATATGTCGTGGATGGATGGCACCACAGTACAGCGGACAGCGCCATCTAACAATTTGATTCATAAACGAATGATCATGTGATCGGAAACGCAAGCGAGCCCTACTACTTGGACACGACTATCGGTGGAGGGGATGCAGTGAGGACTGGCGGAGAGACCGAGTGTTGCGACAGTCAACAGAATACGGTCGAGTTTGGAGAGCCTTGGCAAACGCTCACTACCAACGCACGTGTCTGTTTCCGTTGCACGTGTTTATTTCGTTATCCAGTGTATTAAAGTTATTTTAAATCGAATTATCTTTTCGTTCGAGTACCCACTACAGTGCCCACACTAAAATGTGTCGGATCGTGAAGAAGACCCGATGTTTCGCATCTCAGCCACCCCTGATCCAACATATATAAAATTTTAAATTATTATTCTTGATGTAGATAGGTACTACATTTATTCACTGGGAAACCTTTAGATATCAGCATCATTCATCAGACTCCGGTCTGCTACTGAGAACCGATCGTTAACCTATCGTTTATTTCTCCTGACAAAGTTTAATCTGTTTATATGTATGTATTTAAGTATTTATGTTTTAGTAGTGTATTATTTTTCGAGTTATCTATCCCTTTTGTTGCACCTGCCATGTTTTGTCTCTGTATCACCCTAAGGTTGACTGGTAGAAAATTCCTCAGGCATTAAGTCCGCCTTTGTACAGTATTTTTTTACTTGTGCATAAAGTTTTAATAAATAAATAACATAACATCACGCCTGTAATCCCAGAAGGGTTAGGCAGAGGTGTACCTTTGGTACACCCACATTTTGCCAGTTATGTTTTTAAGTCCCATGTAACAGGGGGCGAGCCTATTGCCGTCAACCGGGCACAAATTCAGACTCCGGGCTGCTACTGAGAAATTCTAGATAGAAAACACAATAACACTCTGCCCGACCTGGGAATCGAACCCAGGACCTCAGCTTCAGCAGTAGCTCTTGCGTCCACTAGACCGACAGCGTTGATATTGGAATAATAAATTAAGTGGCATCACATAAACAGCAGTATTCCTTAAATTATTCCATTTATTATTCACATACTTTCTCACACTTTCAATAACAATCTGAATCATTTTGAAGGATATTGCTAATCCATTGCTTCATATGTCCGGAAAAAAAATCTGCTCAACAACGTAAATAACGCAATGAATTTTGTTGAACTGTCAAAGTGAAGGCCATCGTTACTGCAAATGTGTTACGCAATTACTCCGCTGATGTCAATGCGACTTCCCATCAGTTAAAATGACGAACTTCCATACATATTTTCATCCTATTAAACCTCTTCACGGCATAAATTTTCAAACATCCTCCTTTGATAACCAAGGGACTCTTGCGCAAAGTTGCATGCTTCCAGGCCCTGGTTTAGACTGTGCACGATCCGTCAGTGAATTTAAGAATTTTAGTTAGTAATTTAAGCTTTTATATTCGTCCCAGCTACAGCCACCAAGTTCTTAAGCTCGGGATTATCTTTTGATAAATTCTTAGTAAGTTCTTGTACTTAAATTAAAATCTGTAACAGATGCGCAGTAATAAAGATTGACTGATTACAATGTTATGAATCGTTGTGAAGACATACATTAATTTTATGGCGAAGAAAATGGGGTTTAGCGAAAGAGATTTTTTTTTCAATTTTTTTTGGGATTGGCATCTCGCAGGTCAACCTATGAGGTTGTCGTCTGCTTAGACGGACTTGCCTGTGGTTGCCCTAATAAATTAAGGCCTCCAGCCAGGACTTAAACTTATGTACTAACTTAAAACTAAGCGACAACGCTAAGGGCACCCGCTGTGGGGTACGAACCTCGGCTTAGGGCGTCGCTGGAAGAGGGCAGCAAGGGACTAGCTGGATCAGGATTTGAGTGATTTAGGGACGAATTTAAAGCTACAGGCTCAGCGACGCGGGCTGGCTCGATCAAGGGTCGGGAGGGGCGTGGTTTTGGGCGTCGCGGCGGGCCTCGGCGGCGAGGACGGTATGACGGCGATCGGGTTTTGCGCTTGTGTAAATTGCTGGTTGCCTTACTGCTCTCCTGGAGGAGGGTAGTGGCGTCATCGGGGTCACAGTTTGCAACGGGCTGTCAGAATGAAGTTGAGTTTACCAAGAGCGAAAGCGGCGCGCGCGCGAACCGCCTTAATGTGCTGTTTAAACGTTAGGTTTTGATCGAGGATCACGCCTAGGTATTTGGCTTGCTTCTCCCAAGGGATCGGCTTGCCGTAGGTACATAGTGATCGGGCTGGGTTTTTTTTATTTTTTTCAAAGAATGCAATTCCGTTTTAAAAGAAAAAATATAATTATTACATAATTTAAAAAAAAAAAACGTTCTTGCATGCAAAAGGCATCAAGAGGAGAGCGTGAAAAGACTAAAAATAAACAAACGAACCGAACCTTTGTGTACTGTACAGTTTCTTGCTTCGACTACTTACGCATTACTTCATCTAATAAACGCAATAAAAATCTAGGAAAGTTTATTTATAAAACAAAACGCAACTAAAAATCGCAGTTGAGACAATATTCTGACACACCTATGACTGTTTCAGCAATATTTATGTTTCCTCAGCCAAGTCCGAGTTATGTGGGCGTAGACTACAGTCGCCGTCTTTGAATTTTATCGCGGACAGTCCCAATACATTTTGTGTTTCGGAAACATGCTAGTGTCTACTAGCATGTGCTAATTTATTTTAGTAGGGAACTAATTGATTTTGTAGCTACGCTATTCATTATTTGAATGATTACATATGTACTGGATGTATTGATTTATTTATTGGCGACATCCGTGGTCGCAATGTCCAGATTTATTGGGGACATCCATGGTCACACTATCAAGATTTACGTACTTATGTGTTGTTTTTCAAGCATGCTGGTTTTCTTATTGATATTAGGTATGTGAAGCAGAGCATCTTTCATTTTATTTAATCCATTTTACATAAGGTAAAATTTTACATTTGAAAAGTAAACCACTATACTGGGTACATTGAAGATTATAGTTAAAATTTCCACATACTTAATTGTACTAGCTTAGTACTTAGACATAACTAGAGTAAAGGAAAGTATCCTTAACAGGCATTCCAAACAGGATAAATTATAACACTCGGACACACGGTCACCGTTTACACATAAGAGGTGGCAGCAAACACGCACCCTGGAATCATGATTGCTGCACACATGATTCCATGACCCCGTAGTGTAGAATTTATTTGTCGGTTATAAAAAAAAAACGTTGTTTCATAGAACAGTGTAATGTATGGAAACGCACTTTTTTTTTAAAACGACGACGCGACGAATAATTTCAACGTAGTCTAGAATCAAATGCTGAATTCATGGTCAAAATTTGTGCGTCGATGTGACATCCTGTATTTTTGCATATTATCCCGCTTTTTCTAGTCGAAAAGTGGCCTATCTATACTAGATGACGAAATGAAAACGGAGCTAGTAAGCAAAAACACAATTAATGTAATTTCGAACGTCGCCATAGCATAAATGAGTGAGGGCGAAAAACATGCCACGGAAAATATATTCTAAAGGTTGTGTGAGATTAAATTAACTGATGCCTTTCATAAAAGTGCTCTTTTAAATCAATTAAATAAAACCTTAAAAGGAAAAGAAGCAGCGATGGACGATATCGCCTTCAATACTTATTTTAAATGAAAGTCGCTTTTTGTTTCCGTCTATGCGACCGCGTTGTTCTTCTTAACAACGCAATGAATTTTGAAAAAAATTAAACTATAATATTTAACGTTCATATAAGAAATCTCCATGTTTTGTGAAGTTGTAAAAACCGCGCGAAGCTGGGGCGGGTCTCTAGTTCATGACAAAATCGTTAAAGAATATTTGTCGAGGTCGAAACGTCTTGAATATTCTATTGCACAATAATTATGAATGGTTGGAAAGCTCTCAGCACACGTAGCAAGACCAGCATGAAAACGGGATTTGTCTAAGGAAGAATAGACAAATTACAGATGAATAAAATAAATCTGCCATTTTGTCTATTCTATTTGCCATTTTGTCTATTCTACCATCCACAAAACCAGGTCTTGCTACGCGTGCTGAAGATGGTTCTTGCATATCCTTGCTTTTCTCAGATTCCAGGTTCGTAATGACTAAATAGGTCAAAGTCGAAACACAAAAGGTGTTGACGCAAGCAAAACATTGAAAACAGAGTTTCGAGATGTTGTTCATAAATTATGCGAAGCATTTGATGGTGATAAATTAGTAGATAGTCAATTCAAATCTGACTTGTTTTGTAAACTTTGGGCATCCATGGTGTTTGTGTGGTTTGCACCATGTGCACTGTAGTGGCCTGATTCCTTCATTTAAATTGACATTTAGTACTTTTGTGGTTGGGTCTGTAAACATTGAAGTAGAGCATATTGCCAAAGGACCAACGGGCTCGTTCGGGGATTTAATATCACCTTTCCTATTTTTGGCTTCTTCCCTTTCTTCATGTCTGCTCGCCAATCCAGCCGAATAGAATCCCGACAAAACTAATTTTGTCGGGGCACTAACTGTCCAAAGGGTGCTCTAAGACGTACATCTGAGCACCTATACCGTCTCGCTTTTGATGAATAGAGGAGAAGCACCATGAATCTAATTTGGGCTGGTCACTTGAGACCAGTTCTGTCTCTGACCCGTTCTGTCTCTAACCATCACACCAATCTTCAGCCTACGTTACTAAGTCTTCAAGACAGAGTTCCTTCCTCCCATTCGATTTCCTAGATAAAATCTTCAACTTAACATTTTTATTTTATCTTTGCTGTTTCCTTCAAAACTTTCCTGTGTACTTCCTCCACTCCGCTAGTTTATTGATTTAATTTTGCTCTCGATCTGAATACTTGTTTACTTGAATTTCTTTGTTGAAGTTTCTACTTTATACTTCGCCTGGTTATTGTCAAGGTCAACTTTTAAATCAGTAGAATGAAAATCTTAAAGGTGAGTTTTGCGAGGCGAAGCAAAAGATGATGGTGTCCACTTTAACGAAATCTGCCCTCTCCTCATAATTACCACCAAAGTGATTCTGGTAACTTTATGAGATAATTTAACAAGCCAACTATGAAATGCCAATAAGGCAGATGACCGCCTGAAGATAGATAGGTATCCATAAAGGCTGCCTGTGTGTTGCCTGTCATTATGGTATGATTTCTTCATATCCATAAATCTAAAAACACAATTATCTAATAATGTCACTAGAGATGCTAGATGGTTGTTAGGACAGACTGGATGTGGAAGGCAAAGGACAAGGTGTTGAGGCACAGCCTGGGAGAGGCCCATATCCAGCAGTGGTCTACGATAGGCTGAATAGACTGATCGAATAAGGTTCACGACAAAATAAACACACACACAGATACTGAACTTCCTGAGTTATAAAAATAATGTTTACCTCCAGATCCTCGAATCGAAGAATTGATTCATTCATAGTAAATACCACGTGGTAAATATTTAGCCAATCACTCGCGCAAAGTGTAACGTAGCCATTGAAAGACATACACCAGTCAGATTCACTGACCTCATTCAATCTTTTATAGTATTTTATGGGTTGCCTCGTTGGTCAAGTTATCGCAAGCGCTACTATTGTGTTTGAGGTCTTGGATTCATTGCCCGGATTAGGCAAAGTGATTTTGGGTTTTTCCATATTCCATTGACCATGAGTACGGATTTGTGCCCAGTTGATTGTAATAGGCTCGCCCCCTATTACATGGGGCTTAAACATAACTGGCGAAATATACTATTATTATAATAAATATAATAGGGGAATAGTATACATAGGGAGAGAGGTATTCCTCTGCCCAATCTTTCGGGGAAATAAGACGTAAAGTTATGTTAGGTATCAGATTATTTAACTTGCTTTAATTCTAATTCTACTGTTAGTGCATTAAATAAAATAAGTTTAATAAATGTTTACTATTAAACTTAAGTTTTATAATTTTATCACCTTTCGCTGCATACAAATTAACTGTAACCTAAATGGAAAAGTCAATGGTACCAATTCTCTTGCACACCGAACTAAACTATGACTAAAATACCCTACTTTTTACTATGAGAATCTTGAAGCTATTCTTCAAAAAAAAATCTCTAAATTTAAAAAATAATTTAGACACAAATAAAATCGAATTTGACAATCGCGAGTCCACGTGTTTTTTTTTTCTTCTGGTTTCGCAACGTTTTTGTTAGAGCCGGAGGCAGCCTGGGGCAGCCTCGACGTGTTTTGTATGGAAGTTTTTACTTTTTGTATGGAAAATTTAAACTAAAAATATCTACATTTAGAGTTTTGGAGCTTTCAGGGTTTCAAAGGAGGTCGAAATTTTCATTATTTTTGTGATAGGACACTCCGTTTTCGAGATATAAGCAAAAAAAAAAGATAAAGTACCGTTTTTGCACGTCTGAAGTCGAGTTGTTGGTGTGAATTTTAGTTCACGCCAACTAATTTTATTCCACACCTTTTTAATCGCGATTAAAAATAGTCAGATTCATGTTCAGATTTAGTTAGACAATCAAATTTTCATTTTCACTTAACTACTCGTAATAACTCAGTGCCATCTTAGTGCTGTCAAACTAAAATATAGTTAAGTTGTGTCACTTTAGTCAATTTCAGAATGGAAAATCGTCATTTGACAGGATTAAACCAATTTTTTGTGATTTTTAGTCTAGTTTAGAGGCATTTGTGACAAGAGAATCGGCACCAATGGCTCCTGAAAAACAGGTACTCTACCTAGCTCTGGAGCAACGGTCTCACATTTTTCTGTAATCTGTTTTTATGGCAATAAAGAATTTATTTATTAATTGTATGCCAGTTGAATGGACAGTATCATTAAGACCTAGCAGCGTTACGCAAGTCCATGTTATGTGCGCGGCAGACAAACAATATACTTTTCTCAAGCTCCTAGAGTGTTGTAATTTTTCAGTTTTTCTCTATTCTCAAATTAGAAAACTTATCGGTTTTAACACATGCCAATTAGGTCTGTATTAGCATGTATTGTTTTGTAAATAGCTAAAAAGTAAAGAAGGATGAAGGTGACGCTTAATTCATTTAAGAGTGCAAGTAGCCTGGTCCAAAATAAATCATCTATTACCCCCATTCCACGAAAAACCTGTGTAACAAGGGTCATCCATTCGTCCACTATGGATGTTATAAGTGTGGTAATACCTATAGTTCTTTGTGATTTAGGTGTGTTTTTATTCTATGTGTAACACGCGTTTTGTTTTATACAACACAAGAAAATATTGTTTCTGTTTTTGTTATGAAATAAAAAAAAACCGCTAAAACTATTCACCAAATTATAGACTTTGACTGTAACCATGGCAACTCATTCTAACGGCACGGTTGGCGCAGTGGTTGAGCGATCGGCTGCTGCGCTGCGTATCGCGGGTTCGATTCCCGCACGGAACAAATATTTGTATGACCTACAAATAGTTGTTCCGGGTCTGGGTGTCTTGTGTATGTGAGTTTTCATGTTTGTGAACGCACCCACGATACAGGAGTAATTCCTAGTGTGGGGCAACGTTTTAACAAAAGAAAAAAAAAAAGAAAGAAAGAAATTCCTACATATTTGTCTTGAGTACTTGACACTAGAGTAGGTAAAAATAATTATTCCGAATACATTAGTGAGACCGTAAACTCTTAAACAACAGCTATTCCCGTTGGCTGCATAACTTGATTTAATTTAAATTTATCCGCTTCGTGCTAGTACATGCTAATTATTATTTTGCTCGTTTCTGTAAGAGTTCACTTGACATGTTAATTACTTATGTTTATTTACGTTCTTGACACAACTTTTTACAACATTTTTACAAGTAAATAGTAAAATAGTTCGAGCTAATCACACTCAAGACCCACAGTATCACTCATCACTTTCAAAAAACCTGTGAAAAGAACCACTCATTGAACATAATTTTCTGCAGTTTTATAAAACTCACTCAATTTCCTGGAACAAGAAATTTTCTTGAAAAAACTATCCCATTTCTTTTGTAAACCAAGCTTTACAAGTTCCACGGTATAGCATGAGGAATTCACAAGAAAAATATTTCTTGAAGAAATATAATCCAGCGGTTCAATCGAAGAAGGTACGGTCAAGGAGCAATAATGTTATGCAATTTTCAAACTGTTCCTTTCTAAAAAAAACCTTTCTCACATCATGTCATTTTCGTTCCAAATAATAAGGAAAAATAATTAGAATCAAATAAAAACGAACCATAAGGTGATTAAAGTTTTATTCCTTGAATGTATGTGTATAAACTTCAACAAACTCAACTTCAACAAACCACAAAATTATGACCCTTGATGTCTCGTTCAGACCACTGCAGCACTGGAACAAAATTCACAACATAATCCCAAAAATCCTCATCTCACGTATCAGAGTAACCTTTAACGCTATCGTCATGCGTTGGCTACACACTGGGTGACTAATTCCTTGGCAACGAGCCAGTAACTCGACCTATATACTCGCCTCAAGTCTTCCTACTAGTACTCCCGGCCACCGGTCAAACTAATTAGGTTATGATTTTTATTTCATCGCTTTATAAGGAAAGGTAGGATGTTGTCAGCCAATGGGTAGGTTGTAGGTCTTAGTTTAAAATTGGAATTTGTAGAAATGGGGGGATCCTCGACTTTATAATTATGTGATTGAATGAGTAAGAACCAGACAAGGTTCATCTTTGTCAAGAAAGAAACCCTCAATACTTAAAAAATAAAACAATTGAGAAAAGATGGCGAAAAGCTTTGCATTGCTTCCTCAATTATTCTAACACCGTGACAATAGAAGAAATAAGGACTTTGGCAAATAGTGGAATCCTTTCTTAGTAGGCAAACCATCCTGTGGGATATAGAAAATCCTAAAAACACAAAAAAATCTCTTCGCAGGTAGCACAAGGGTGTCAACTCAGATTTAATCTGAGGGTGTAAAAAAACCATTTCCATTAAAGTTCAAGCAAAACAACCTAATTATTGGAGGTCATTATACATATTGACACCTATACATCTATAGACAGCTGTCAAAAAACTCTTCGAACAAAAATGAAAATAAATGAGCAACGTTTCTGAGAGTTCAATGACAATTCCAGGTCACAACTAGTGTTGTCGTGCCAGGTTAACTGGCAATTTATCTGGGTCATTACAGGGAGACCTGAGCGTTTCGCCAATGTAATGTTAGCTGTGGACAGTAGACAGGTGTTATTCATGCTTACCTATGTTATTTTTTGTGTGACTTCAGAAGGAAGTAGGAAGAATACCTTGTCGCGCACAAAAATGTTCAACTGGAAAAAGAACCATGACTTTATAGGATTGTCTCTATATATCTAAGTAAGTAGGGCCTACGTAGAAATAACTATGATAGGCACTTATATAGGATTTTACAGTCGATTTTAACAAATTAGAGGATCATCTTGAATGAATAATAATGATTTTCGTGTAAAACAATGGAATAATGGTTTATTAGAACATTGACCATTAGTGTATTTTTTTTCTGGAAGCATGTAATGTTTTCATTCAATGAAAAATAATCAAGAAATACGTTCAAGTAACACACAATGCTTTAAACATTGCAATGACTCATAACGTTCATTAATTATTTTCTTTTGTTCCCATCATTCAAACAGCAAGAAAAACACCCAATATTTTGCTTAAAACCTCAGGCAGGAAAATTTGTATTGAATTTCAGTGGTGTCAGACTGCTAGTAGCTGAAAGAATGAGTCCGATGCCAGTGTGAAAGACTTGTCGGCGTCATAGGCACGCACACAAAGGCGAGTGGGCGGGGCGTCGCGTCGCACGCGCAGCACCCGACAACAGCCGGCGCCCCGGAGTACAGTCAACGAGAACGGTCCTGAAGAAAATTTGGTTTCGTTCTGTTTGTTTTGCAGAAAAAAAAGTCTGACGACCAATTTTAATAGGCCGTATTTAAAAACATTGCTTGGAGTCTTGGAGGGAAGGAGTCCGAAAAGAAATGATCCCGCAGAGAACCAAAGTCATATTTGACAGCCATATTAGTCGTAGAACCGTTGGGGTAGACGTGTTCCGTGACCGCGAATCGGCAAACTTAAGATAGGATGCCCTCAGGCTAGGTAGACTGGTGACCATCGCAGGCTGGCTTGTGGCAGCTGGATGAAAGTTGCCGCGAATGTCGTGCAATTAAAGAGTCCAGCAGTGGAGTGCTAACTGAATATGATGATGTATTTAAAAACGTATAAAATCTAAATCAACGCAATCACATCTCGGCGACAATCAAACACAAAAACTTGTCAAAAATTTAGGTAAATTAGCGATCTATGACAGAATGTTTGAATATTTGCATGTATGTATGTACAGATTGAGTTAGATAAGTAGAGGTGGTATATGCATCACAGACTTCATTCTATTTAAAATTAATTAAGACAGGTTTGAAGCCATATTCATTTAATACGGCGTTACATTTAATTAAGTACACTTGGGAGCAAATAAATCGAGCCACTACCTTTTTTCACGTAAAATGGTAAATATTTTTGGGAATATGGAACGTATCAATTCGAACTATATATCGCCTAAAAGTTAAGTTAATAACCTTAACAATGAGGGTAAATTATTGAATAATAACCTTATTGAATGATAAATTATTGGCTCTGCAAGAAAAATGGTAATTTTGATAGAAAATTTAGTAGGGCTAAAACAGTCCATAAAAACAATAAAAAACAAAATTATTGCAAAAAAAATATTCTTAATAACTGGTATTACCCCCCCGTGCCCTGATGCATTCTTGTAGCCTATTAGTCATCGATCTGATCAGAGTTACGATGACATATTGTGGTATGTTCTCCCACTCTTCAAGCACAGCGACTTTAAGCCACGCAGACTTCATTTGAGTCGTTCAAAGGTACAGTGGGTATACCGCAGGTATCTGGAGACTGGTGCTTTTGTTCGGCGACCTGGAACTGGCCGACCACGGGCAACAACAGAACGTGACGACCGCTTTATTGCAACCAATTCGTTGCGCGACCGTGGACTAAATGCTGTTCAGCTACAGCAAGCGTTACGTGACGTTCGAGGTGTCGCAATCAGTAGGTGGACAGTGAGACGAAGACTAAAGGAACGAAATTTAACATCACACAAACCAGCAACTGGCCCAAAATTGACTGTAGCTCATCGCCGATCTCGCTTGGAGTTTGCTCGAGAACACATTAATTGGACGTTAGAAGACTGGAGGTCAGTTTTGTTTTCTGACGAGTCAAGAATCTGTCTTTTTAGCAATGACGGGAGAAACCGAGTGTATAGACGTCCTGGTGAAAGATTTGCCCAATGTTGCATTCGAGAAACTGTGAGTTTTGGTGGTGGTTCTTGTATGGTGTGGGGAGGAATTTCTCTAGACGGAAAAACGGAACTTGTCTTCGTCGACCCCGCCAACGATGGCAGTGGTAGACGTGGATTAACAGCTGAGCGATACATAACTGACATTCTTGAAGACCACGTAATGCCGTATGCTGGTTTTGTCGGAGAAAATTTCTTGTTTATGCATGACAATGCGAGACCTCATACCGCGCAGATCGTTACGGAATACTTGTCTGCGATCGGGATTCAACAAATGGTATGGCCAGCACGAAGTCCCGATTTGAACCCGATCGAACACCTATGGGACGAGCTAAAACGGAGAGTCCGAGCTAGGGTTCCCGCTGTTTCATCCATTCCCGAGCTTAAAGTCGCTGTGCTTGAAGAGTGGGAGAACATACCACAATATGTCATCGTAACTCTGATCAGATCGATGACTAATAGGCTACAAGAATGCATCAGGGCACGGGGGGGTAATACCAGTTATTAAGAATATTTTTTTTTAATTGTTTTTATGGACTGTTTTAGCCCTACTAAATTTTCTATCAAAATTACCATTTTTCTTGCAGAGCCAATAATTTATCATTCAATAAGGTTATTATTCAATAATTTACCCTCATTGTTAAGGTTATTAACTTAACTTTTAGGCGATAGATAGTTCGAATTGATACGTTCCATATTCCCAAAAATATTTACCATTTTACGTGAAAAAAGGTAGTGGCTCGATTTATTTGCTCCCAAGTGTAGTTGGCTAAAACAGATCGCAGTAGGTGGCATTCTGTGGTTCTGCCTACCCTCATGGGAAGAATGCGTGTGTTTATATAGCGTGTTTTATACTGAAACTATCAAATTACATTTTGAATGACCAAAACAAAAGCTAAAATAAAAACAAAACCTAATACCTTTTTTTATAAAAAAGAGGATGCGTGCCATAACAAAACGCTAGAAGTGAAAACCAATTATTGGAGCCGAGTATACACGATACAGCAGCATCACCGACCGACTATAGCCAGGTATTAACGATTCAGCTTCACTGACCTGATCGTGACGATTCAGTGTCGTTCAAAGTTCACACCGTAAGAGCGCAAAGTGCTCCTGAAGAAACTTCTCTTTAAAAATGTGAATTGTGATATTTAACAATTAATCAAAACAAGAACAATTAGATGTTTCAAAAAGTTTTGCTCTCCACTGTATATTAGCTGCGCCAACGCACGCCATATACGGGGCGCCTCCCCCCTCCGCACCCCTGTCCGCGCCGCCCGCCCTCCAACACCGTTTGGCTCACGTTTCTACATAGAGTGAATTGCAGATGCGACATTACTTCTTTAACTAAGTTCTTCTTGTGGATACGCTCGCTCTCGAGTTGTATTTTGATAAAGATTGGACACTTTCCCTTTTTCTTTTATCTTTCCCACAAATCTATTGATTGAGACTTTGGAATTATTTCAACACAGTAGTGCAATAATACACTCGGTTCCAAAAATAACGGGTCAGTCACATAAGTTCGAATATATACAAAACTGTAAGAGTTAGATCAATGAAATAAAAAACAGAATTAAGACTATTTAGTTGCGTTTTTTACTAAATACTTTTTATACTGGCTGATGAAAGAAACTTGTTTAAAAAAATCAAAATTTGAAAAATGGAAATTTTTGAAAACAATTTTTTTGCTTTATGTCATTAAGGTTTCTTTCCATTTCTATTCTGTCACAAAAATATTGTGAACGATTTTCACGTGCATAATCAGTATTCTGTGAGGTGGAGCATGGCAGTCACGTTAGATGAATGTACCGGATCCTGACTTTCTTAGAACTTGGGCGCAGCCAGCGTGAAACAGTAAGAAACATTGGTGTGATTGTCGACTGTTCAGCGAGTAGTCCAGCGGTACCTTCGGAGACCAGGAAATGGCAGGCCAAGATGCACAGCGGCCAGGAATGACAGATACCTGGTGGCTACAATGCTCCGAAATCGTTTTCAAACTGCAGTTGGTCTATAAAACCACTTTATTCGCTTTGGTGGTAGCAATTTAAGCGCACAAACAGTGAGGAGACGTCTTGCTGAGGCAAACTTGAAACCATTAAGGCCCGAAAATGGCCCCAAACTGGAACGGCAACATCGAATTGCAAGACAGAGATACGTGCGCGAGCACCAACACTGGACACTGGACGATTGGTCTAGGGTAATGTTCACGGGCAAATCGAAATTCATGCTTTAGAAGCATGATGGTAGGCAGTTGGTGTAGCTCGTGCTAATTCAAAATAGCACTCTGAATACAGAGAGGTACGTGGAGGAGATCCTGAATGAGCATGTGGGACCTTTCATGGCGAGGATGGACCGGGATGGCATATTAATGCATGATAATGCTCGTCCCCATACCGCCGGAATTGGAAACGAATACCTTGGAGAGGTCGGTATCGAACTGATGCAGTGGCCAGCGCGAAGCCCTGATTTAAACCCCATAGAGCATGCATGGGACGAGCTTGAGCGTTGCGTAAAACGTCGTAACTCCCCACCAATCACGCTACCCGAGCTCAGACAAGCACTGGTGGAGGAACGGAAAGCATTTTTTTTATTTTTTTTATATGAGTTTAATAAGACAAATATAAATTAACCAAGTCAATCGCATCACATGATCAGTTTTCCTTTTAGATGACTTTATAAAGCTGAGAAACTGCAGTTCAGCCACTGCACGAGTGAATCTTAACTGTGCTCCGAAAGTTGGTGTTCAGCATGCCGAATCACCTGGAAGCTGCAAGAAGAGCTCGGGGAGGCAACACGAAGTATTAAAATTATGCATGTAATGAAAAAAAGCAAAAAAACTTGCAAAATTTTTAAGTTTCAGAAAAAAAATTCTTACTTTAGTTATATTTTTATTTTGAGAATTAGAATGAAAGTACCTTCACAGTACACATAAGTTTCAATTTATTAATTTTTTGTATCATTAAATGCCAAATCGAACAGTATTCGTAAGATGATTGGTCTAGGAAGGAAGCCAGTCGTCTTTTCTTAGTCTGTCTAAAAATCGTTAGCTTAATTTCACAAACAAAATCCCAAGGACATAAGTTTTTTGTACGGCTACACTAAAAAACTTTACAGATATCGTCATTTAAATCACGCGCGACTTTCACGCGGAATTACCGCAGCTTGAACTTGCTGAGGGGATATAGACTCATACTTAACACACTTCATTTCATATGCTCCTTATCGGAATGAGATGTGGAAGATCACATCTTAATTTCAAACCACGACATTCTTTCCTAGCTCCATCGTTTTGTAGTAAGTAACAATAATCCTCTTTATACCTACTGCCGCCTCTGCTGCCACCTCCTCTGAGTTCCGTCCGCGCATGTTTGTTTACATGGCAGCCGCGGTGCATTTGTTTTTTCTCAACGCGGTGTAGTGACTTGGCTCGCATCATATAGTTGAGTACATCGAGGTTTCCACACATTATTCCGAAGGATAAAGATGATTTGAAGAAGTTTCAGATATTTTTTTAGCTTCGAAAATGATTTATGACTTAAACTAAGTCATTCTAGATTGTGTTGGGAGTGTTGCCAAGTTTTTGAGTAAAATGAAACAGTTGTCACTGCTTCATTAATGTTTTTTTTCTATTCTAAATACTTGTGTATATTGAAAATTTATGTCTAATAGGTGAGTATACATAAAGATACAAACGAATGACAAATTAGAACTTATTTTCCGTTTTACTCCACAAAATATAAGGCGTGTTTCCTTATTTGATCACAGCCCTTTCAACAGGCTTTGTGGCACAACAAGTTAATAATATTGATTAAGTCACAGTTCAAACCATTAATTCAACAATATGAGGTAGCTAGTTTTTTTCCGAATGTCAGAGTTAGTTTCTCAGTAAAAGTTGATTATTTTAATGAGTATTTCCTCCACCTGAAATAAATTAATTGAAAGTCAGCATGTTTATGACGTCATCTCCAAAATCTGTAACAGCATAACTTTGAAATGGAAGTAACCACCCATCCAAAACCCGACCTCAGCAATATCTCTACCGAAGCCATTCAAGAAATATCTGTACATTGTTTAGTGTTGAAAACCAATAATGTTGGTAGTACCGTTCGTTGCACTGTAGACAGTTTACTTTAGGACCAGCAGTTAATGTTCTGAGCAATATTATTAGTTAGATAGAAGCATTATATTAGGGTGTTAAGGTCTTTACTTGTGTAGCTAGGATTAAATTACTGTAGAAGTTACAAAAGCAGCACTAATCGTTTTGAAATATAATGAGAAAACTTCGTAACAATGAATTTTTCCGGGACTATGTACGTACTGGGAGTTTTTGTTGTCAAAAAATGGCGGTAATCACCTTAAACTATCAGTTTAATATTCTTTCCGTCTGCCAACTTGAGTGTGATTCTGTAAAAATCTCACCGTGAAGACTTGCGTGGAGTGAGCTGTCAGTGTCATCCCGTCTTGGTCAATCCCTCGCATCAGTTGCACCACGCTCACTTCACCTAAGTTTTTACGGTGAGATGGTTACAGGATCTAAATGCTGATCAGAATTGAAAATTAACACTAAATAAGACTGTTAGAATTAACCACAAGTAGGATTACCTTTACCATATAAGGATAAGTCACACAATGCAGCCATGTCCACTGCTGAAAGTAGGCCTTTACCATTTAAGAAGGAACCGCCAGATAAGCGTATGCGTACGTCTTTTTGTAATTTCAGGTCAGTGACAGTTAGTATGTTGAACAAAATATGATTCACGACCGTTAAAAGTATGTTTTTATTATATTATAATCATTAAAATCATCAAAATAACCCGCTTAGGTCATATACTCCTAATAAGCGGCGCTGGAACCGTCCCCTTAACGGACGAGGTCTTGGAAATATTGTATTTACGGCACCTAAAAGTATTGCAATTTTCACAACAATATAATCAGATGGCCAAATCTGTTAGTTTATTAGGGACTAGCTAGTCCCAATCTCATCTCGGGTGACAATCAATGCCAATAAGTATTCAAAAGTTTAGTTATAGTAGAAGTAATTCTTGGTTGACTGGCATTTATGCTGAATTGAGCCTATTTGGCGCAGCCGTGAGGCACACAACACTATTTTCTTCTGATTTGTTCTGTTTTGTGTGCCTTAACCTGGGTCAAATAAATTTATTTTCTTTCTTTCAAGTATTTGTGATTAATTGACTGACATTAGAATGTGAATATCCTTAAAATGCTAGAATTACCCCTCTGATTCCTGACTGAAATTTGAAATCACTATTTACCTCGAGTATCTCAAATTGTTTTCATATCGCTCTTAATTCATCGACGAGAAGTGATAATCAACACTCGATACCAGACGGTACATCCTTTTCACAGCCTGATTAACAGTAATTACTGAAGCTGAAATCCGTTTCTCGCATAAACATGGTCTTATTAGTGAAGTGTCATTTTTCTTTTGTATGCCATGATCGAAACAAGATTAAATCAAAATGTTATTTACTGATTGAAAATAATGTTTATCTGTGTATCTTTTTCAGTAGTTGGTTAAACTAAGGTGTATCCTATTTGTTCACGGTTAGTACCGTTCTCTCCTACTTATGAATGGTTTAAAGAAAATAACCTCGAATCCCCTTCTAACCTAAACTGTCCGATTCGGGGTGCCCCAAGTTCCGAGCTCTTGTAGTTTTAACCATTTAGGATTAGCTATATCTAGTTGTACCCAGTACAAAGAAGACTACAAGAGCTCGGGATAGTATAAACTGTGAACAAATAGAACACACCCAAGTTTTAGCGGGCTATGACGAAGGTTTTTCCTTTCCATAAAAGGAAAATGGCATTCAGTAAAAAAAAGAACTCTTTTAAATATAGGAACATGATGTGTTTTGTGTGCAAAATTGTTTAACAGCGGGACAACAATACCAATTTCGCACGCATTTTTAAACCACATTTCCTTAAGAAACCAGCAGCTACCCCTACCACAGGTACTTACGCATGTTACGCAAATTGACGTTGGCAAAAAACAAATTTTGGAAGTTTTATACTTTCACGGCAATCTTACAAAAAGTTTTAAGAGTTTGTTGCGAAATTGTTAACAGGTGGGCAAATTCGTGAAACGTGCTATATAATTTCAGTTTTAATATGAAGCAGGCTAAGTTTGTTTTTGTGGGTGTGACGCTACAATGAAAACTTTATTAATGAAGACACGTGAGCTGAGAATGATAAGCTTAAAACATGTGACAATATAGTTAAGTTACTGAAAAAGAGTCTGAATTTCGAGTAAAGACTAAAATAATGCAGAAAATTTTCAATTGCATAAATATGCTAAGTTTTACCTTATGTGTCTTTTTACGATACATAACTTGTATAATCACACCAATAAGATTGTAAAAGTTAATAATTAATTAAAATATTATAAAGGTAGAGGGTACCTAGGTCAGATATTTTGTATTTATTTTAATCTAAACATGACCGAATCCATTGTATATGACTTTGTAACATTCAAACTTTACAGGCTACACATAATCTAACATTAAAACTGCCAATCATAAGAAATCGCGCTAACTTCCAGAATTTTCCAGTCGGTGCCAAAAACTGGACGCACCAACCCTATGAAATCTGCGTAAGCGCAATGTAATACGACACGCGCGCGCTTTCCGTTTATGGCTATAACGGCCGCCACTGACCAATCACAGGCGTCGTCGTCTCGCCTACCACATTGTTGTGTAATGCTTAGACTTTGCTCTATGTAATCGTTTCAGTTCTATTTTTATATATGATTAGGTATCGGGTATTGATTTTGATATAAGATGGTCCATTGAAATTGGTATTTTATGTGTAGGTATGTGAGATCTCTGCTTGTACACTTGTGCATGAGGTGAGTAGAACTGTACAAGCTAAATGAAATATGTGGAAACGTTTTTGTAGCGTTACATAGACATTAGAATAATGCGTTGTTATATGTAGGGACTAGTCGCGTGTAGTGTAAGATATTGTAAAGGGTAGGTTATCCAAATATTGTGAAGGCATTCATAAGGCTTCATGTTAACATTTTTGATTTTATTCAACGATTTTGCGGAAATCTTGATATAGGAGAATGATTTTGACGAAAAAAAACCCGCTTAGTATTTCTTTGTGTCCTTGTTAGTCACAAGCTGGCGACTTACCCTGTTTCAAAACAGCACTTGTTGCTTGACAAATGCTAACAATATAATGCGTGTTAGAAAATGCATATCTGATTTCAGATACGAATTTTCAAACACGCATTATATCGTTAGCATTTGCTCACAAGTTATTGTTTTGTACTACAAAGCAGGAGTATCTTTCAACAAATAAATTCTAACTTTGAAAACTCACAAAGTCAGGTAAATAAATTGTTATCAAATTGACAAGCAACTTCAGTTGTCCGTAAATTCAAATCCAACTGTAACTTTTTGACAGTTGTATGCGTCCGCCTCATTTATTTATAACTTTGTGGTTGTTTTATTTTGCAATTTTATTTTAATATCACATAAATAATTAAAAACTTCGTTATTATTATTATCTTACAATAATTTATTTTATTCATACATACACACATTGCTGTATAAAACTGATTTACATTCGTCTCCTCAAACTTTAGGTCCAGTTGAAAACTAGCGTCAGGCATTAGTTGCCTGCCATTTTTGTTAACTGGACCTATTTGGCGCAACCGCGAGGCACACTTTCTTGTTAATTTCTCACAACGCACTTTACACTTTATAATTGTTTTTTTTTATTGTAGTATTACATATTGTGTTGTGGGGCTTACAGTTGTAACAATTATTGTTATAGTATTGCAATTAAATGAAAGAAAGTTTAAAACTCATGTTAAAAAAACACTTTGTAAACAAGCATATTACAAATTAGAGGATTATATCCTGGATAAGAATGCTTGGAAACATGCTGGTCCTGCTCCATAGGACAATCTAGAGGCTAGACAAAATCATACTATTTGCTTATTGTATTGTAAATTTGGTTATTTTTACTTTACTCACACACTTATTCCAAGTTAATATTTTAGGAAAATCATATATTTTTACAATTGTTTGTAAATATGTGAGCACAATGTACCTATCACGTGATTAATTTATATACCTTTGCTTTATTTTATTTTTTTTGTACCAATAGTGGTATAGTATTTTTATTCTTGGTGCATCGTCTTCACATATAGAAATATAATTAATGTATACAAAATATTGTAAAACATTTTAAAAGAGTAACGGTGGAGTTTCTTGCCACTTCTTCTCCATACGAAACTACTTTTTGGAAGTGGCGCCTAGAATCAGTTCTATTTTTAATGTAAATTTTGACGTTCAAAAGTGCCTTTTTATGGGCCTATTTTAAATAAATGCTTTGACTTTGACTTTGACTAACGAAACGTTTAGCCGACTGACTAAACGTGGACACAAGTTAAAATGAAATAATTATTAAATATAAAATACAAAAGTATGTAGAAAAAGATATTAATAATTAGTAGAAGCTCGGGTAGGCCGCTCCTCTGGCCCGCAGTCTGACACGAGGGACCTCACGGTCGCGAAGCAGCTCGAGGTTGAAGCCGCACGCGTCGGTCGCTCCTCCGGCCCGCAGTCTGTCGAGTGGAAGCTCGCAGTAGCCGCTCCACCAGCCCGCAGCCCCTTGTGAGGGAGCCCACGTCGGTTGTTGTTAGACAGTGAGGCAAACCGTGTGGTGTTCAATCTTAGAAATAAATAAGATAAATGTTAATAATGGAGACGTTAGGACCTCTCGTCTCTCTGTATTGGAGGCGGCGTCTCACGCCAAGTAATTTATTCTCTCCAAGACGTTTCGAACTCCTCTCGTAGACGCAAGTCGGAGGGTCGGAGGTGATTGAATGAGTCAAACAATTTCACGCACACAATATGTTAATATTAAATAAATTCACTGAGTTCCAAAATGTTTATATTAAGGAGCTTTAGAAATACATTGACTGGTGAGTATCAAAAGACGGAGTCAAAAAGAACGAGTCGAAAGACGGAATCAAAAGAACCTGGTGAAAAGTAACGGTTGCCTTTTATCGGCCCTGGCAGACTTTCTAGAAGTAACTTTTATTTTTTAAATCCAAATACTTTGGTTTATATAATAATTGGTTATCGGCCAGGAATAATAAAGATGGCTTACAGTGAGAACCTGGCTTAACACTAGTTTTACGATACCTTTACAATAAAATAGACGACCTCTATATACCATAGAAAAAGAAAAATTTACAGATGACAATGTTAGATACAAAATGACACAACATTCAATAAAAGGAAAATAATAAGAGATCACATGAAATGAGATAAATGAATGTGGAAAATAGGCAAAGGTAGCTAAAGGTTTGCTTTTCAGCAGTACAACAATTATCAGATAAAAAAATGTAAGTTAAATGAGTTTCATACAATTTTCATAAAGACTTTAGTAGATACTGAATCATAGAAAGAATTGCTATGCACAACAGCTCCTCAGGTGTTAAATAGATAAATATATATTAAGATGTGATTCTGGTGTAACAAAATACTGTGCAATTTTTTTTTTCACATGGCAAATTAACGTAGTTTAAAAATGAAAAATAAAAACCCTGACTTAGCAACCACACTTGACATTGACATCTCCTTTTTTTAATTTATTTTATTTAAGTTTAATGGCTGTTTTCCCAGTTCAAGTATTGACGTATGCTGTTTACCGTACGTGGGACAGCATTCACAAAGAGGTCAATGGTTGTGCCTGTTTCGTTTTAGACGAAATACTTTAGCTGTAGTAGGTAAATCTTTCCATTAGTGCATTTTTCTGTAACTGCAAGGGGTATCGTGTCACTCCAAGTAAAATATGTATTTGTAAGAATTCAGCTGTATCTAGCACATAGTTAGGAAAACGCTTGCAGAAAAACTATAAGTATCTGGCAATGTTGATTTTGCTAGGCTTTTGTATGTGCACATATGTAAGTAATTAAAAAAATCAAGTTATAGATTTTTTCTTTTCCAGAAAATTGGAGATCCATTTGTGAGCATGACCATCAATGTCATCTAAAGAATAACCATTAAGAGAAAATATAATAAAACATGTTTTGACCTCACAGAAAAAAAAAATTACGACTCGAAAACACGATTTCAATAAAATCCAACATTAAGTACGTGACTACGAGTCTTGAGCCTTGGAGTAGGGTGGCTGTGTTTTATCTTCTACCATCTGGGACGTCATATTGAGAATAAACTAAATAAGCCGTGTGCCCGAAGGGATTTCACATCAGACATTATTTTTGTGTTGCATTGTGATAACACCACGTCTAGTGCCTTATTTTATTATCAAGTGTGGTGTATTTCGTGCCAATGTTTAAGCAATTTTAAATTTTAGTGTTCCAACATAACAGCACGCCTTGTATCCCCGAAGGGTTGGGCAGAGGTGTACCTATAGTACACCCACATTTCGCCAGTTATTTTTAAGTCCCATGTAATAGGGGCGAGCCTAACCCAGACTCCGGGCTGCTACTGAGAAATTCCAGATAGAAAAACTCAATAGCAAGTTGCCCGACCTGGGAATCGAACCCAGGACCTCATGCTCAGCATTAGCGATTGCGACCACTGGACCAATGAGGCCAATTTTCCATTTTTAGTCAAATTGATTATTTTGATAATGAAAGACTGATAACAAATGGGAGGAGTTGCAACTCGAACGCCCAGCCAGACTGTTGCGATTTGTTCAACATTTGGTCAAGTGGTGCGAGTTGTATTGGTTGTGTTTTTTTTTTTTGTTGTTACATTTGTTTGTTGTGTGTCAGTTCCTCTGCGTCGCAAATTAAAATAATTTAATCGGTGCAAAAGTGATATGCGTGCGTTTCTGATCTCTAGCCTGCGGCCGAGGAGCCCAGAAACCCCGAACAAGCCCATCTGGTGATACCGTTCCTTGCATTGCAGATTTGCCTTCAATGCCGTATCAGACTATATTTTATAATTTACCAGTGGTATATTATTCCAAAATCGTTTTTAAGTTTTAAAGTGAAAACATCTAGGGACCAAATCAAAACAGAGTGGTTTTTTTCGTGTATGCAGTGGGTGACTCAGGTAGCGTCCCCTTGGGCGAAAGATGTAGACGGGGCATTTTAAACAATGAAAACTCCAACTATTGTGCGTGTAAACTGTGTATTTTGTTTTTAAACGTAATGTACACGAAACTAATGTCATACTTATTCTTTTAAATATAAAACTTATACACAAAAATGTATGGCTCACGAAGCGCAACAGTGCGTACGTACGTGGAGCGCTGTTGTCAAGCCCTTTATCCGGCGACCACATTTGTTATTAGAACGATAGCTGAGGACACGAAAAAATTTGAAACGGAATCAATTTTTGGATGGACACTGCAAAATATCAAGATTGCTACTAATGAGGTTTACAAAAACCGGGAACAGCAACATCACAGCAGCGAGAAAAGAACCGAGAAAGCAGTTGAACCCCGCCAAAAGATTCACCGGTGAAGTTCGAGTTGATAAACCCGGCTGCGTGCCGTTAAAATATCCCGTAGATAAATAACATCCTTCTCTCCAATAGTCCAATGCCTCGCAATCCTTCCCAATCCTAAGGGCACGTCTTCCCTACCGATTACGGTGCCCCCCGGTTTACTCACTGATATTCAATTCTCTCTGTTGCACTATAAAAACACGAGGCTTCAGGGGCTAGTGCAAATCTTGGGGTTTATTCGAATAATCGATTCTGGTCAAACCATGCTGGGGTATGTGCATTTCATTCATTAATTAATTCATGACAGACTGATAACAACTTGTAGTAACTGTTGTACTATTTAATGTGATAACCTAATCGACACACTGAAGGAACTCTTGTCCAAATTATAAGACTCTAGACGTAGCGGTTAAGACTGTGCGTTGTCCATCACTGAATTTTATTTAAACTTCTATACTTATAGGGTATTATAAAGAGATTTATTTGTTCATTTATTTGTTTTGTTCGTTTGTGTAGGAGGAAATCTCTGGAACTGCGCGTCGTTTTTGATAAAATAATTTGTTGCGGTTAAAAGCTCAATTTATGAGGAATGCTATAGGCTATGTAACATCACGCTATGACCCTGAAGAGCCACAGAAAAATCAAAATAAAGTCAAAGTCAAAGCATTTATTTCAAATAGGCCCATAAATGGCACTTTGAACGTCAAAAATTACATTAAAAATAGAACTGATTCTAGGCGCCACTTCCAAAAAGTAGTTTCGTACGGAGAAGAAGTGGCAAGAAACTCCACCGTTACTCTTTTAAAATATTTTACAATATTTTGTATACATTAATTATATTTTTGTAACTGAATACGATGCACCAAGAATAAAAATACTATACCACAATTGGTAAGAAGAATTAAAAATAAAGCAAAGGCAGATAAATGAATCACGCGATAGGTACATTGTGCTCACATATTTACAAACATTGTAAAAATATATGATTTTCCTAAAATATTAACTAGGAATAAGTCAGTGTGTGAGTAAGTAAAAAAAATTAAAATAAATAATTAAATTAGCAACCAGTGTGATTTTGTCTAGACGGGATTGTCCTATGGAGCTGGACCATCATGTGTCCAAGCATTCTTATCTTGTATATAGTCCTCTAATTTGTAATAAGCTTGTCTGCAAAGTGTACTTTTCATACGAATTTTAAATTTTCTTTCATTTAATTGCAATATATCACAAGGTATTTTGTTATAACATTTAACACAGTACCCCATAAATTATGTATGTACTTTAGCTAATCTGAAAAATGGTTGATCTATTTTATCTTTATTTCTAGTATTCAAATTATGTCTATCACTTATTTTATTAAAAAGATGTAGATTTTTTCTTACATACATAATATTTTCATAAATAAATTGGCAAGGTACTGTCATAATATTAATCCCTTTTAATAGTTCCCTGAGAGATTCGCGACGAGGAAGATTGTATATGGCTCTCACAGCTCTCTTTTACAAAATAAAAATGGATTCAATGTCAGCAGCCCGACCCCACAGTAAAATGCCATACGACATAATACTATGGAAGTAGCTAAAATAGACCAAACGCGCGGTTTCTACATCTGTTAACTGTCTTATCTTTCTAACAGCATAAGCGGCAGAGCTTAGCCGCCCCGCAAGAGATGTTATATGTGGTCCCCATTGTAATTTCTCGTCCAGCGTGATTCCTAGGAAAACCGTCTGATTAATAAATTTCAGTTTTTCTCCATTAAATATGATGTCACATTCGCTACTTCTAACATTAGGTAATTTAAATCTAATGCATTTGGTTTTTTTTTCATTTAGTACCAAATTATTTACCGTAAACCAATCTTGGACTTGAAGAATCGAGTTATTCACGTCGTCCAGATTTTGTAACCGTCGGTCTATTTTAAAGATTAATTATGTGTCATCTGCAAATAACACCATCTTCGGTTGATTTTGAAGTACTTGAGGTAAATCATTAATGTAAACTAAGAAGAGGAATGGACCCAATATTGAACCTTGAGGAACGCCCATTTCCATTTCATACCCTAATGAGTTTATGCCGTTTACTTGAACTTTAACCTTTCTATCGTTCAGGTATGATCTAAGTAGATCAAGAGCTGTATTCCTAACCCCATAGTGCTCCAGTTTCAGAAGAACGGTCTCATGGTTTACGCAATCAAATGCTTTAGAGAGGTCGCATAATATTCCAATGGCATCTTTTGCTTCCTCCCATGCGTTAAAAATGTTATTTATTAGAGAAACACCAGCGTCAGTGGTACAACGCCCTTTGGTGTAACCATACTGTTGTTCATGAAAGATGGAATTTTTATTAAAGTGACGTAACATTTGATTGAGCATCAACTTTTCAAACACCTTACTGAGAACTGGTAGAATTGATACAGGCCTATAATTGTTGAGTTCTTTACTGTGTTTCATGAGATCCGGAAAGACACCTTGGTCTACACTGGTGTTAAATATGACAGCTAAATAGGGCGCAATGGTTTCGATGTAAGTTCTACATACTTTTACAGACATCCCCCATAGATCTTCTGTTGATTAAAAGCTTTTATAACAGCCTGGGGGTTTGTATGCTGAAACCTAAACTCCAAAGGGCATGCTATTACATTCTTTCTAAGTAAGGCAGCAGAGAACTCGGGTGAGGAATTTAAAGCTTCAGTAGTTTTTAGGGGCAGATTAGCAAAAAAGTTTTCAAATGACTGAGCTACTTCTCTAGATCTGAGTTGATAGGGCCATGTGCAGTTTCTAAATTAAATTCAGTATTACGCTGCTTTTTCCTACTTGTTTCGTTATTTATTATTTGCCAGGTAGTTTTTATTTAATCATCGGCTGATTTTATTTTATTGCTAATATAAAGAGCTTTAGCAACTTTGCACACATGTTTAAAAAGTTTAGAAAATATTGCAACATACATATTAAAGCTTATATTATTCATATGTTGCTTTAGACCATAAAGTTCAAAAAGTTTTCCCCTGCTTTTACGAATACCTGGAGTCGCCCAATCACTAAATAAGAACTTTGTGTAAATACTTTTGGTTTTAAGTGGAAAAATTAAATTAAATGGGGAAGGCAACTGTCAAAGTGGCGCTGTATACGATTGTTCCAAATTATCAGTCAAATTGTATAGCATCTTATAAAATATGTTCACAAATAACATAGAAATTACAAAGTGTTGTGTAATTGGGTGTTAAAACGTAGGCCAACACAAATTTCCAATAAATCGTATTAAAAGAAGAAAGTGGATAGCTGCCGTAAGGATTAAAAACTGAGCCTACTATGACTACGAGGTTATGTCGAGATTATTTTCATGAAAATTATTACCAAACATTAAGTGTGAGTACAGGTGGGTGTTTTAAACGATAGTTCTTCTATTTAAGCTAGTATCTATATACCTAAATTGTTAACATTACATAATATCTTTAACTACTTATCATTGTTCATCTTGTTTTAAGGTTTGCCCTGTGTACACAAACTTTTAAAGAAAGAAGCTGTACCAAGTCTCTTTTCATGGAACCAGAAAAGGATATCAGCCAGTGCTAGTGTGAGAGACGAAAGACATGCTAAGAGAAACATTCAAAAGAATCTTTTCCAACATCTTTCAAGCTATCAAAACCCACATCCTTCTATTTCTCGAGAGTGTATCACAAATAAAACTCATAAATAACTTTTAGGTATCTTTATTATATTGTAATAATCTTTATACAGATATTTATTCATAATTTCAGCCTTTATATTGATATTGTAAAATAATCTAACTTTATAATATGTTTTCTATGAACAACTCATCTTTTTGAATATAAATAAATTACAGAATTTTCTGCCACTGCAGTACATTTGTCCTTGTACTTGAAAATCATATAGGCAGGTTTTTTTAAATAGTAATTCCCCTATTGTTATTTAATCATAAAATTATTCGTTCAAACATTGTAAGCGTATTGATTTCAAAGGTCTACGTTGAACTAGGTCTAGGCAAACAGCTCCTAAAAAGTTTTTTTCAAGAGTCCTACCTTTCCACTTAATCAGCTTTTCTACGTTTATCAGACGCCCCTCTTCTCTTTAACTCGGCTTTAAGTTCAAGCAAGCTCCAAGTAGAATACATTTTCGCGTCCATGTTATCAAATAAACTACACTAACCGCCCACAATGTTCGTTTTTTTCGTTTGTTTACACGATACTCAATACTTTATTGCATTCCATATGTATTACATAGATGGTAAAAAACTAAATAAAAGATCAATATGGACCCTGTCGGGCACAGCAAAAATTAGGAGAGAGGAAGAGGGCTAAGTAGCAGTTTAATATTAATTTAAATTATTATAAGAAATGTCATACTGACGCCATTGAGAACAACTGTACGCAGCGCCATCTGAGATTACCTTTAACTTGCCATCCCCATTGTGTGTTTAATAGTGAAAAGAACTCGGCATAGAACTCATTTGGGTCACATAAATTAAAAAAACTTTGAATAAATAATTTACTGACCAAAGAGTTATTTAATTTCTCTAAATGTTTACATGTAATTGGCCTAAACCTTATTTGAATTTTTTGAATAGGCATGTATGAGCAAAATGTTACTGTTTGTCCACTGTGATCAGATGACAGCTTATTTACAATTTGTTTGTGTAAGTAATCGCAGTTGAAGAAGAAGCTGTCACTCGGGTTGGTTCAATAAAAACATTTGATAAATCAAATGACCCAAAAAGACTTAATAATCTGATAGTATTCAAGTTATTTTCTAATACATTAATATTGAAATCACCACATATGATTATTGACTTACTACTAGCACTAAGTTTCTTTAGCACATCTTCCATTACTGAATCAAACACACATAGATTCTGGTAACCTGGAGGTCTGTATACGCATACTATAACATGCTTATCAAGCTCAACACAGGACAATCCAATGATGTGTTCAACAGACAGACCAGTGATGTCTTTTCGTTCTTTAGATTTAATTGTGTTTTTAACTAAAATTAATGACCCACCATGTATCATATGTTTTCGGCTGTGTATGGGTGTTACAACGCTAAGCGAAAACGTAATAAGTAGATACGAGTAACATAGTGCTGCGTAGTGGAACGTTATTTGGATATTAAAAGTGTGGCATTGGCAATGTTCATTCTCTAAAAGCCTCTTTAATACAACCGTAAGTAGACTCACTAATCAGATATTTAATTAACCTATCAGAACCCTCATCTCACTTTTAAAATCTTATGCAATAGAACCAAGATCAAATAACCATAAATTCTTGACGAAACTCGAGTTACCCTACTCTAGAGGCTTAGTTGCGTAGCTACGGACTGCACCTCCCTTCGACCCTCACTCCCCCGCGGTATCCAGCCAGAGTTGGATCCGGGGTAGCCACTTGTTGATCATCCAGAAAAATAAGCGGGAAAAATCTGTAACCAAACGAATTTTTAAAAGGTAGGAGGAAGACCGTCTTAAAACGCCTACGGTAAAACGGGGTGAATAGGGATGCAGGGGTGAATCGAAACGAAACTTTAAAAGGATTTTAACATTGAAATAATATAGTTTGTTGCCAACAGGGGCACTTAATCGTTAATTATAATACAGTCAATAGATACGAGACATTTTTGGCAACAACCATTATCATTATAATATTAAAATCCCTTTTAAAGTTTCGTATCGATTCACCCCTGCATCCCTATTTACCCCGTTTTACGGTACAGATACTTTGTAATTTGTACGTTTATTCTGAACTTGACATACGGAAATTCGAGAGGAAATTAAGAAAGATGTTTGTCTTTGAAAGTAAAAGATTTGATTTGAACTATAAAGTTCTAGGGAAGCTTTTGTTTTAAAATGCTGTGAAAATGAACGGTTTTTGTAGAATTTAACACACAAAAAAATTACAAAAATATTTAAAACTAGCACAGTTGTTCATGGAATTTATGTCGAATATATTCTAAAGAAGTCTTCGACATTCATCTGAAGCCATGACTCAGCTCGGACAGCTCAGGCTGCCTCATTTGAGAAAACGTTCCATGTACCAAATGCCTTTGTATAAAACCAATGTTTATGTAGTGTGACCATAATTACCTGTATCAAATTAGTGCTATATCAATAGCAAATTCCTTACAAATAAAAAGATTCTTGAAACGCGAAGGCCTGAATTTTGCGACATTGGCGCATGGAGTCGTCTCCATGCACCAAGGTCGCAAAATCCAGTAATTGAAAAAAAATATCGTTTGTATCGTTTCTCCCGACACTCCCGGGCTTATCAACGCTATACATTTTCTTAGAAATGTTCTTTACAAATACGCCCACCACTATACTCAGAAGGAAGATAAGTACTTTAGTTTCAAGATCGCATCTCAATCAATACATACAGGTAGGTATTTTTACAAGATGGCAGTCTACAAAGAGGGGATTTTCTTCAAATCGTTGCTATGTGCCTCGGTTGACCTGCAAAGGTAAAAATATGCTTGGACGAGACGACGCAACTTCGTCCGCATGAAGGGAAACGGGAATTTCTGAGCCTGATTTTTATTTCAATATCTACAACACGAAGTTATTTTATTTTTATGGCGTCAGCATAATAAAATATCGTAAGTTAGTCTGTTGTTTGTTATTAATATGAGTATAATGAACTGAAAAAAAATGTAACAAAACTATGCTAGATAGCTTGCGTTGAGTGCTGTATTACTGTACTAACTTATAAACAAATTCTTAAAAGAAAATTGGCGAAACAAATGTTTTGATGTCATCTGTCTGCTAAAAAAGTAAATAATAAATTAAAACTTATTATCAGCTTATTGTTGTTTTATTTTCTATTTTTTCTTATACTCTGGACACTCTCACTTGTAAGAAAACTCGAAGAACGTGGAGATTCTTTCAAGCGAGAGTGCCCAACTGCCCAAAATTAAATTAAACTTCGCGGTGCATGATAGTTCGTTAGGGCTCAAACTAGATGTCGCCAGATGCGACTTTCGTTTTTTTTTTTTACTTGAAGTTGACATTCTTCTTCGCTAGGACGAATAGTGTTCTGTGGTAAAACCATACTGAGTAGGTCTAAACGCTGTTGTATATTGTGTGGGAATTCTAATAATATAATATTTATATCGTAAAGAAATAGATATCAGTTATATTTATTTGCAAAGAAGTAGGGTACACCGTGAAATGACGTTTTTTTATTATTATTTAAAGCAGCATTCGAATTTAATAAAATGTCGACTAATGAACAATTAATTATCTATTGATGCGAGATTACGTCACAGAGTCGCAGTTCTACTCTGTGAATATATTACTAGAGAACCTAGGGAGCTTTACATTTCTTAATGTAAACCATTAAGGTATTTAAAGCTAAAACTGAAAATTTAATTTGAATTCCGCATGAAAACCGCTCCAAAATAGGGCTGCCACGTAAATAATAAAGGCTGACAAACGACTATCACTTATACGAACGCTCACAAGACAGTTGTACAGACAGTTCAAAGGGGGTTTAATCGCCGTAATAACACGTAATTTACATAAAAAATGTTGAGAAGCCACGACATCAATGTCGGGCGTACAATCAACTTCACGCCTTGGTAAAAAAACTTTGACAGCGCCTTTATTTCGTAGCGGTAAGGGTTGTTGTAGTTCAATTGTTACATTGGTGCCGATTTTCTTGTCATAAATGCCTCTAAACTAGACAAAAAATCACTAAAATTTGGTTTAATTCTGTCAAATGACGATTTTCCATTCTGAAATTGACTAAAGGGACACAACATAACTATATTTTAGTTTGACAGCACTAAGATGGCACTGAGTTATTAGTTTAGTGTTAATGGCAATTTTGCTATTCAGAATTTTACGTTTTTCACCTAAAAATTTGATTGTCTTACTAAATCTGAACATGAATCTGACTATTTTTAATCGCGATTAAAAAGGTGTGGAATTAAATTAGTTGGCGTGAACGAAAATTCACACTCACACCTCTACTTCAGACGTGCAAAAACGGTACTTTAACTTTTATATTTCTTTTTTTGCTCATATCTCGAAAACGGTGTGTCCTATCACAAAAATAATCGACCTCCTTTGAAACTCTGAAACCTCCAAAACTCTACATGTAGATTTTTTCATTTTAAATTTTCCATACAAAAAGTAAAAACTTCCATATTAAACACGTCGAGGCTGCCCCAGGCTGCCCCCGGCTCTAACAAAGACGTTGCGAAACCAAAAGAAAAAAAAAAACACGTGGAACCGCGATTGTCAATATCGATTTTAATTGTGTCAAAATTATTTTTAAATTTAGAGATTTTTTTTCGCAGAATATCTTCAAGATTCTCATAGTAAAAAGTAGGGAATTTTAGTCATAGTTTAGTTAGTTTAGTTCGGTGTACAAGAGAATCGGCACCAATGTCATGCATTCTAGCGTACTTTTGGCTTTTTTAATGGCAGTACTTAACTACTTAACTGCATTTGTAAATAAAAACATAATGGGAGTTTGTCTATTTCGTTGATTATTCATCAAAGTATGGTATAATGTTGTATTTTTAGAACTTTCATTGTTCTAGTGCGATTTGTCTCAAACAATAAAAAATCAATCGATAATGGTTACTTTAAGCTCTAAAATCAGTACAGATTTATAGCCTGACAAGGAGATGACGCGTTTTTATCTATTATCCAGCATTTCATTCCGTCATAAATAAGCTAATAATAACGCCCAAAATCAAATTGAGGGTTTATCGAACAATTGCTGATCGATTTTACTCAGGACTAACCTAACCTAATTAAACGGTTTATTGGCAAACCATTGCTGTGTTTAGTTACCAAATAAGACAAGGAACAAAAAATGTAAGTATCTAAACAGAATACTGATTCATTAATAAAAAATATGTGTTTTGCATATTATTTCAGTAACAATAAATGGAAAAACACACAAAGTTTATTTTACGACTCAACATAGAAAATAGCTTTCACGCAATACGTACGTATTGCGTAAACTATAGATTCGGTAATTCGAATATTAAGTAGTACCTACTTAATTCTAAAATATATGACAATTCATAATTACATAGGATAGAGTCTGTTTTCTACTCAAAACAAGAACTGCTGTTTTTTTTAAGTTTTTATTTCTTTTAATCTAATAATATATGACTTATTGCGTCAAACATCTTTAAAATAATAATCTTATTTATTTAATAACAAATTATTTACAAATAACAGACGGGGGAAACTCACGTAAAATATAGCGTCTCACAAGGTAGTGTATTGGAAAGAAAGAAAAGAAAGAAAGAAAAAACCAACTTTTAGTGAAAACATGACTATCTGCAGTGTACTTTTGTAGTCATGCATCATTTATCACGTGTTATCTCTTTCCATTCTACCATAGCATAACCTGCGTAGCAATAAGGTACTTACCAAATATTTTTTCTTTATTTTTAAGAACTTTTTGTAATCCTTACCTACACAAACACTCTAAGCTCACTATACACACATCTACACTTAATCTATACGAAAAAAACATACTTCGCAATAATACAAAGTCACACAAACAAATAAAATATACGTTATATATCTATACCTTAACACAAAACCAATTTATCAAGCTTACACCTAACTTTTACTTAACCCATATGAATTTGGAAATAAACACTAAAATCATGAACCAGTATCATAAACATATCAATTATACAAAAGATCTAATAATTAAATATGAATATTCGAAATCTTTCTTTCATAAAGAAACGTGTACCTTTAGCAATATTAACAATATTAGCTCGTTACTTTCTCTCTTGGTTTATATTTATTATGAACATAATCAATGTGGTACTTGCGACTGCCTTGTGATGACCTCAATAATATTTGATATTATTTATGAGTAACACATTGCAAACAATAAATGACATAGACAGCATTGAAATTTCGAAGGCAGTTGAATGTGATCCTTCAAATCTTTCTGATCATATAGACGTAAAAAAAAATGATTTCACTATTATATCTCAGAACATAAGAAGTATTTACTGTAACTTTGATGATTTTGTCGTTATGATGTCTACTCTTAAATTCGAAACAGATGTGATAGTATTAACAGAATGTAGGCTAAATAAGAACAAACACATACCTCAACTCAGCAATTATCAGTCTTTTGTATCAACACGGCAGTGGAATCAAAACGATGGAGTGGTTGTTTTCGTTAAAAAAACGTTAAAATCATTAATTCAAGAAATTCAGGTAGACCAGGCGACTTGTTTACAATTAGACATACTAGATAACACTCTTCTGTGTATTTACAGGTCTCCATGCAACAGTAACATTGATAGTTTTGTGGAATCACTCAGTCAGCACTTAGATACGTTAACTACACAAAGAAACATAATAATAGCGGGAGACATAAATATCAACATTAGAGCAAAAGATTTAGAAATGACTCAAGATAAAAAAAAAACGAGTGAGTTATCTTAACATGTTATCGACGTATGGTATTTTACCTGGTCATACATTGCCGACCAGAGATCGAAACTGCTTAGACCACTTCACGTTGAAGATTAATAAAAAGAAGTCATCTGCGTCAATTGCTGTGTTAAAAACTACAATTACCGATCACTGTACTACATTTTTATCACTTTCTAAAATAAAAAGTAAGGAAGCCCCTAGTAAAATCACTACGACCATAAATTTTGAAAATGCACTAAAATACTTACAAGAAAAAAATCTTGCAGAACTGCTATTTTGTGACGACCCGAATTTGGTAACAGATAAACTCATTCAAATGCTGATAGATTCTATTAAATACAACACTAACACAAAAATTATCGCTAGCAGCAAACGTATAATTAAGCCGTGGATCACCCCAGGACTATTAAAATGTATAAAAAATCGTAATAAATTACAAAAAGGCTGTCGATCAGATCCGTATAATGACATCTTAAAAATAACATACAGGCGGTACAGAAACTACTGTAATAATCTCATAAAAAAATTGAAAAGAAAATTCGAAAGAGAATTACTTGCAAAATCGGTTACAAATACGAAATTATTATGGAAAAATATAAAATCAATCACCTACTCAAATCAACCTAAAAATCAAAGCAGTGAATTATTAAATATCTCACACTCTCCAACTGCATCAGTGAACTCTGTTAATAACTTTTTTGCCAATATTGGAAAGCATCTAGCACAGCAAATTCCGAATAATAAAACTACGGACCGATCTAACGATCCACGTACTCAAATTAATTCTTTTGTGCTCTTGGACACTGACCCCATGGAGGTAGAAAGTGTTCTGATGAGTTTGAAAACCGACAGTGCTCCAGGATGGGATAATATTCCAACTAAATTCCTAAAATATATCAGCAAAGAAATTGTTCGTCATTACTCATCTGGTAAATCTATGTTTTGGAAAAGGTATTTTTCCAACACAACTGAAGCAATCTATTATTACACCGGTTCACAAGGGAGGGAACAGCGACGATGTCAATAACTTCAGACCTATTTCTATCTTACCAGCTTTATCCAAGATTTTAGAAAAACTTACTAATAAAAGACTCCTAAATTATCTAAAAAAATTCAACATATTATCATCTACACAATTTGGTTTTAGACAGGGAATATCAACTGAGGATGCAGTTACAGCAATCAGCTCGATGGTAACTGATTATGTCGATTCAGGGAAAAAGTGTCTGGCTGTATTCCTTGATCTGAAAAAAGCCTTTGACACTGTTGCTGTTCCAACCCTTTTGTCCAAGCTAGAAGGAATTGGAATAAGGGGAACATCTCTTACGTTTTTTAAAGATTTTCTATCAAACAGGAGGCTTAAGGGTTAAGATAGGGACATGCATCAGTGATGACGTTGAGATATCATTCGGCGTACCTCAAGGAAGCGTACTAGGACCAACACTTTTCTTAATTTATATTAATGACCTATGTAACTTAAAAGTAGATAACGCAAAAATCTTCTCTTACGCCGATGATACTGCCATTGTCTTTTATGGGAATAATTGGTCCGAAGTAAAGCTCAAAGCTGAACTAGGTTTGACTCAAATGGCTAATTGGCTGAATGAAAATCTACTCACGCTAAACGCAACCAAAACCAATTATATATGTTTTACAATTAGAAATCGCTCACAACCAGATCAAGATTTAAATATTAAAATACATTCTTGTAAACGAGACATGAATTATGCCTGTGCATGTCCTATAATTAATAAAGTATCAAAGACAAAATACTTAGGTGTCATAATTGACCAACACTTAAGTTGGTACTCCCACCTCGAACACGTTGCTGATAGAATACGAAAATTGAAATGGATATTTAAATCTTTGAGATACGTGGTCCCTGCAAGTATAGTCACAAAAAGAGGCGCTAACAGAAATCTTCTAAATGAAATTTACACAGCCCTTGCACAATCTGTGATAGTCTACTGTATATCTGTATGGGGTGGGGCAGCGAAATCAAAATTTATAGAGGTAGAACGAGCACAAAGAGGTCTGATAAAAATAATGTATTTTAAGAAACGGAGATTCCCCACTGAACGTCTATACGAGATCAGTGGCCTGTTATCTGTTAGGAAATTATATATCTGTGCTTCAATCTTGAGGAGGCATAAGGCACTTACGTATGATAAAAACATAACATTAAAAAGAAGAAAGGATATTATTGTGCAAGTCCCACAATTTAAAACCAATTTTGCTGCTACACAATATGAAAATCAATCAGCACGGTTATATAATAAAATAAATAAAGACATATACATTTACACTGAACATCATCATAAAGGTAAGAAAATGCTAATAGAATGGTTAAAATCACGCACTTATGCAGACGTTGAGTTATTACTACAATAAATGGAAATTGGTTATACTTGCAAAGCAACATCCACACTCACTCCCTCATACACACATCCACACTCGACATACCTCTCACATACCACACACATCACACACCACACACACGCAACACACCTCTCACACCCCACACACACTATTATTATAAAGAAGCGAACTTGAAAAACTATGATAAAAAAAGAGTATTTCTAAGTTGTACAAACAGCCAAAGCTGCGAGAGAGCGGAGTTTCCTAACACAGGCGTCATCATGCTTAAAAGGAAGCTCCAATCACAAACTAATGTTCACTATTTGGTACAGAAATAAACATTTTGTATTTTTTATTTTGTATTTTTTGTAAAAAAAACGTTTATTTAGCACAGACTAAAAGGCACACAAAGCAGGTAAAAATTATAAGAAAAACAATAAAAAAAACATACAAATAATAATAAAAAAGTGTACAGCGCGAAATATGAAACTTGCAGGGTAGTGTGCCTCACGGCTGCGCCAAAAAGGCCCAGTTCAGCAAAAAATGCCAGACAACTAGTGCCCGACGCTGGTTTTCAATTGGACCTGAATTGTGAGGTAACGGATGTAAATCAGTTTTATACTGCAAAGTGACGTGTGTATACATATAAAAATAAAATTGTTTCAAATAATAATAGTCATGATTAAGTACATAAATAGAGTAAAATGCAAAACAAAAACAAAAAAAAAAAAAAAACAACGAAAACGAGCCGGAACAAACCAAAACCTGTTTTAAACGATGCCAGACTTCCACGCTCCAACGCATTGTATAATTAATTAATCCGTGCACTACATTGATGCAACGCACAATACGCTGCAAACAGCCGAGCGCGGCGGACTATTTACGGACACTTTGCAACCTCAAACCTTTTTTTTTTTTAAACTCTTAGCTATGGTTGGCATCTAGATTGCCCAAATACGATGGTTATCAACATGAATACATTTGTGAAAGTGAAATTGGAAGTAAATAAATAAATAAACAGTTTCATTAATTCTTTATAAGGTGACAGGTAGGTAACCTACCCACAACCCATTTTTAATTTTCAAGTTCTAATGAGGGTCGCCCGCTGCTAGGACTTGGTGAAGGATGGGACAACTGGCGCCATCCTGACATCATACATTTCAGTTGCGTGCAAGTAGGCCAGACACATTGGGTCCGCCACTTTTTATGATATAATAAATAAATTATCTCACGAAAACAACAACCAACAAAATTTTTATTTTTGCAGATGAGAGTACAGCTATAATAAAATGTACTAATTCAAATAATTATAAGAATGACATTAATACCTGCTTAAGTGACATTATAAATTGTTTAGAAAATAATAATTTGGTTATAAACCTAAGCAAAACAAAAGTAATTTTTATCAACGCCTTGATTACAAAAACGTAAGCATTTCCTACAAGGGCTTTGATATTGAAGACGCTAATAAGGCTAAGTTCTTTGGCATTATAATTGATAGCCAACTTACATTGAAACACATGGAAACCTCATGTTCAAAAACTATGTAAGAAACTAAGCAAATCCGCATATGCTCTTTTTCAACTCTCAAAGAAAGTTAACAATCAGACTCTTTTAACAGCGTACAATATTTTCTGGGGGCAGTCTACTGATCGGGAACTGGTATTTAGACTGCAGAAGAGTTGCATGAGGTCAATGTGCGGCCTTAAGACAACTGATAGCTGAGTTTCCTATAATAAATCGTTAAAAATTGATGGTGAATGATTTGATTTGATTTAACTACAATAAAGAAGACCGCATATTATTATTTTTCTGTAGAAAACTTATAAATATAAAGATAAGTGCATTGCTAAAACCATTTTTTAAATGGCGTAATTTCTAAGTGGCGTAAGCAAGGCCTTTGAGTTTTTCAGTTATTCTAACTAGCTATCTGATAAAATAATAAATAAAACATTTTATTTCCGAAAAATTACAGTGTAAAAATTTAACATTACAGAAAATGCCTGATTGTATCACAGACACAAAATTTTCGAAGGTGCTACATAATAAAAATAAACACTAAAATGTGTCAAGATATTGAACCAACACCACAATAAAATAACTAAGTCCGGTTAACAACTCAGTAAATGAACCTCAGAAACCGCGTATTTTATAACAAGTTTAAAAATATTATTATTTAATCTTTAATAGTCCAATATAATTCATTGATTGATTAATTATGTTAACAGTGGTCCCCAAAATCGGGTTAACTTGATCAGATCATCCATACTTTATCTTCACGCCTACTGTTATCGTGATCATCTGAACGTGACCTTTGAGTTAACATATTTACAACGGTCAATACAAGACCAATGAACTTAAATATTCCTAAAATATTTTCCATGTAAAAAATAACTTTAATTTTGTTTAATTTGATGTACCGTAAAACGGGGTGAATAGGGATGCAGGGGTGAATCGAAACGAAACTTTAAAAGGGATTTTAACATTGAAATAATAACGTTTGTTGCCAAAAATGTCTCTTATGTATTGAATGTATTATAATTAACGATTAAGTGCCCCTGTTGGCAACAAACTATATTATTTCCATGTTAAAATCCTTTTTAAAGTTTCGTTTCGATTCACCCCTGCATCCCTATTCACCCCGTTTTACCTGGTATCTGAAAATAAAGCGATCAGATACCAGAAAGAATGTCATCAGCATAAAAATGAAGTTCGTAATAAAATAGAAATATATTTTATACCAGTAATGTCTACGGAAATAATATCTATGAGCAATCGTAGCCCAGAGGTAACGGCCTTGTCTTACAAGACCTAGGTCGTGGGTTCGGTCCAGACCGATAACTATGTACGGCCAGCCGATCTCTTGGGAAAACCAAGCCAAGTACCTAGGCGTGATCCTAGATCAGAACCTTACCTTTAAGGAACATATCAAGCCGGTTCGCGCGCGCGCCTCCTTCGCTCTTAGTAGACTCCAGTTTATACTGACAGCCCGAAGCAAACTGTCGTTAAAATGCAAACTGCGCATCTATACCGCAGTCATCCGTCCCATCATGACCTATGCCTGCGTTGTATTTGCGCACGCTCACCCACGACATCTCCATAAGATGCAGACCCTCCAGAACCGTTTCCTCAGAAGGGTTACGGGTGCCCCTTACTATGTCCGAAACATAGATCTTCACGTCGACCTTAAAATGCCAACCATAAACCAGTTACTGAAACGCTTATCTAAGCGTTTCTTCGACTGTGGCATCAAACATTCAAACCCCCTGATTTCAGCGGCCGCTCGCTATACTCCCTCCCGCATTAGTAGTATTCGCCGACCAAGGCATATCTTAATCGCCCCCGATGACGCCACTACCCTCCTCCAGGAGAGTAGTAAGGCCACCAGCACCCTAATTAAGCCCAAAACCCGATCGCCGTCCTACCGATCTCGCCGCCGAGGCCCGCCGCGACGCCCAAATCCACAACCCTCCCGACCCTTGCTCGAGCCAGCCCGCGTCGCTGAGCCTGTAGCTTTAAATTCGTCCCAAAATAACACCAATCCTGATCCAGCTAGTCATTTGCTGCCCTCTTCCAGCGACGCCCTAAGCCGAGGTTCGTACCCCACAAGGGGTGCCCTTAGCGTGTAGTCGCTTAGTTTTTAGTTAGCATTTAAGTTTAAGTCCTGGCTGGAGGCCTTCATTTATTAGGGCAACCACAGGCAAGTCCGCTTAAGCAGACGACAACCCAATAGGTTGACCTGCGAGATGCCAAACAAACAAACAAACAAGTCGTGGGTTCGAACCCAAGCAGGCGTTTTACTTTGTGCCAATAATTTCATCGCTGCTGCTCTCAAAACGGTAAAAGAAAACATAGCTAGGAAGCCGGAATGTCGTAGAACAAAAAAATCGAAGGCATGTGACATCTACCAACCCGCACTGACTTATTCTGCTGAAATATCTACTGAAAGAATAATGTAAAAGAAAAAGTTATAAAAAGGCAAAGATCCACTACCTAAAAGAATGAGAGCTGTGGCGGCATCTACACCGTCTACAGTGTATGCATCTTCGCAGACAGTGTAGACTCTACACTGTCTGCGAAGATGCCCCAGTGAGTCGGGGTGGCTGACTGCCGGTGTCGACCAGCAGAGCGCTTAATCCCTCTCCTGGTAGACACCAGCAGTCAGGAACCCAAACCCACTGGGGCATCTTCGCAGACAGTCCCGACTCATGGCGATCTATGCGACACCCGGTTCCAACCCAGTGGAACCCCAACTGGCACTGGCAAGCATCGCAAGATACAAGACTTAGTCCACTATCGACCTCCGGTATCCGGAGGGGAGTGATGTAGCGGTATCTACACCGCTACATGCGAACAGCGCATCACTCTGGCGTCACAAAAATCCTGCATCGCGCAATCAAAGTTTACCGCGCAGCTAGCACATTTACAACTTCCCAACATGAATCATCGGGGAGTTGCCCACCAGATACGACATCCATCTGGTCGGAGGGTCCTCCCTTTTCTAAGGAGTATGAACGAACTTTACACCTTGTTCCTCATATCTCTTCAGAGCCAATATTCCTGTTTTTTTTTATCATCTGCCTGCGCCTTCGTCCACGGGAAATTTATGGCACCACCATCGCATCAAATCGTTCGTTCGCGCTATTATTTCGTTTTTGCTTAGCGTTCATTCTGTCTTTTTTTTCTTTGTCGGCACGGCTCGTGATGGTCGTAGCGTGATGGTAAATTAATAGCCTTTGACCTTCCTAAAAAATTGAGCTATCAAACGCAAAAACATTTCTTCAAATCTGACCGGTAGTTCTAGGTATTACCCCCTACATACACATTACAAACAAGCAAACAAATGTTACCTCTATATAAAAATAGACATCGCTAAAATGTATTACAAAAATCTAGATTAGGGTCGTTATGAAAGCCCCACCAAAAAGGCTACTCTTTAAATATCTTCTTTGGTTTTACCCCTTGAAAGCTTTTAAAACATCTACGTAATGTATATATAACAAGTAATACGATCAAGAACTAGTGGTTTTTATCCGTAATTAAATAAGTAAATACAACGGACCTCTTTTTTAGTAGCCGTGTATAAATTATGCTTTTTGCGAAACCATTTCGTCGTCAAGCTTGCACATGATGATCGTCGAAACTGAATAGTGCAAGGTATTTGCTAAAATAATTTTGACATGGACAAAGTTTGAGAATATACTAAACTTCTTTAGAATTCTCATGATACTTACGTGGTTTATGTCAGCACGATGAGATGAAGTGTGTATAAAACAGGTAAGCCCCTGGAAGCTGCGTGTCGATTCTGTAAGTATTTCACCTTGAAGACTTGCGTGGAGCGAGCTGTCAGTGTCATCAGTCTTGGTCAATCCCGAGCATCAGTGTCGTCGTTGCACAGCTGAAAACTTGTTTTTGTATATAGTGAATAGAATTATATTTATGTCGGTCAGTGTCATAATAGAAATCTAAGTTGCAAAAGTTAAAAAATCATAAAATGTTGTATAAAAGGTGTGATGTGTCATCAGCACAAAAACACAGAGTATGCGTGTGGGTAGTTCCATTCCTTAAAGACTTCATTGGCATAGCTAGGGACACTGTCTAGGGGGGGCAGCCGTCCAGCTGAACTTACATCAGTCATTTAATGAGAGGTCATAAATGACGTCTAGTAATAAATAATCCCACTAAAACCATCAGATCAAAGAAGCCCGATGAGTCGGTAAAGGCTTGGTCGGCAAACCATCAAAGGTGATTAATTACTGGCAAAACGTTAATTGTGCACCGCATAATTTTTATAGGCTGCTAATTTGTGTGAACGTACCACAGATTCGTTACAGGGATTCAGATCTATTGAAAGCCAAACCACTCATTTCAACTTGATACCTCCACGCAACCCTGAGAAGGGTCTTGGAACAAAGACAGACGGAGGGGCGAGGAACGAAGTGATTCTGTAAGGGCGGATCCCTTGCAGAATCACTTCGTTCCCCGCCGTCGTTTTATCCGTTTTATCGAATGAGCAAAGCGTCGTGAGGAAAGTTACGAACATGAATGTCGATGGCTATAAGAGTAGGGGAGGACAAAAAAAAAACGATGGTGGACTTTGTGAATTATGATATGGCTAGAAAGGGGGTGAGTACCGAGGGGACGGCTGATAGAGAAGTATGGAAGAATAAGACATGTTGCGCTGACCCTGAATCAACTTGGATTAGGGCAGCAGAATAATGATATCGGAAGTCTATCATGGGCTACGCCCTAGGGGGTCAATGGTGGGCAATTTGTACCCTAAACACTTCTTTGCCCACCCTAGAAAAATCGGCAGTTGCTTGTCACAGCGATGCCATAGAGTCACAGAACACTCTAGCCGTAGATTGCCACAGACACTTAAGGCAAGTAATGGATGTGGCTTGGCGGATTACGATAAAGTTAATTAATATATATTTTATTTTATACATTACGTTACTTTACTTATATATTATTTATATTTAATTTTATTGAATATCTATTTCTGTATCTGTCCATGACATCACAGCGGCCCCTATCACAATATCAGTGCTGGGACACTTATTTTTAAGTTTCGCAGCATTATGCTGAGATGGGGGGGGCTTTTGGCCTCGTACAGGACTTGTTTTTTTATGTTTTAAGAGTGCTTAGTTTAGTTTGTGATACTGTGTATGACAACTTTTTCTTTTGTTCTTTATTTCTAATCGTTTTTATTAGGGTTCCATACCACTAAAAGTCAAGGAAAAGAAGCGGATCCCTAACAGGATTACTTCGTAGCCCATCCATCCGGTCTGTCTGTCTTTCAAGACCCTTCTGCTAAGAAACTCGTGAAGAGGTCAAGTTGAAATAAGAAGGCTTGGCTTTCAATAGATCTGATAGCTTTTTAACACTGAATGCGGTATTTCGCAAACTAGTTTACGTTAAATGATTTTGGTGGGATCATTTTCAGATCTCCATTTCCTTCAGTTTTTCTTTACTCCTTCACTTAAACCAGGATAGCTCCTAAAATAAGCGTCTAATTTAAATGTTAATGGTATTACTGTAAAGGTTACAGTATAATCTTTAAAATGGTATATTTTGATTAACCTCCATTAGGTAGTAATGAACTCTTAAGATCGCTCGTAGCAAATCACAAGTGGGTGATTCCATAGTTTTGCTCGCAAGTGTAGTTATTCCATTTTGGTCAAGCTTTTTTCCTGTAGGTATTTTTTTTTAGCTAGATAGAATATACCTGTTAATACCCTCATTACCTGTAAGTAGAGTTCGAATGCTTGATACATTGGTCTGTTCAACTGCACGATTGAGGCAATTTCTGACTCAGAAGTGATCAGAATGTAAATCTGCTGGTCTTTAAGAAAACAGTCTTAAACCGTATAGCTACTGAAACTATCACGATTATAATGTTTACATAATCTCCAAATACCTTTAAATACGAAGAGCTCAAAGATTTCTTATGCTGGTAACAAAATACTCTTTGAATAAAATCCTAAGCCGTCTAAGGGCCGCCCACACGCACTCAGTTATTCCTTGTTAGACGTACTTAAGCATTACTGGATTTATAATACCTCTTCTGAATCTTTAAAAGGGATTAATTTTTTAAGGATTTTCTTGTTTAATTGTTTTTTAATGGGTAGATTGGCTTTAAACAACAATTTCAAGCGGATTCTCGGACCTCAAAATTAAATACAATATCTTTTAACAGTAATTAATATTTTTAATGTTTCAACAATCTCGATTTTATTTTCAAACAAGATAATATTTAAATGAGATGGTAAATAACGTAAGTCTGAAATCGCCAACCCGTCTTGAGCAAGCGCGGTGATTAATGCGCGTGCTCTCTACATTTATAGGTTGGTATTTTAACATTTTTGTAAAGTAAAAGGGAAGAAAAAGAACCTCTCTGTACGTCATGGATGTTTTTTTTTAAATAACTTTACGTTAAGTGCCAAAATATTACTTTTTAAAAATATTATTGTAACTAAATTACTTTTACGTAGGTACCTACTTCTGTTTTCCTTACCAACAATATTTCTATACTCTCGTTTGAAGCTACAGGATATTTCACGATAACACCATCTCATTCACGTTTCAAATGGACCACTTATAAGTCAAGAGGTTCAGGTGCGCTGGCGCCGAAGCGGCGGCGGCGTCTTTGTCGGCTGCCGAAGATTACCGAGCGAACACGAGTGGCGATACGTAAGTGGGGGTTTATGACCCGTGTTTTTATGTTTATTCCAGTTATTTGATATTATGCAAGAATATTTAAATTGCTTAACAAACCTATTTAAATACGCAAAATACACGCATAAAGCATCAGAAGGCCGATTCCCGTTATTAAAACAGTTCAAACTCTGTTTGCAAGCTCAACTCAGCGGCAATTGATGACAACTTGTCAAAAAATTTGGGAAATTAGAGGTATTTTTCACAGATTGAAACTGAGGTAAGAATGCGAACCTCCTCTGCACGCGTACCATGACCATTTTTTGTCGACCAAAGTATAGACAAAATTACAGATCTAGTAGTTAAAATTACAGGTTTATTTTTTTTGTCTGTAATTTTGTCTATTCTTACGTAGACCTCACTAGTTTCTATGATGGTCACGTTCTGGTTTTTTCTACCTAATAGAAATAGGCTCTAAATGTGGGTTAGCCTTCTGTAAATTAAAAAAGGAATACATACTTATGTAATAATTTGCATGGGTTTGTCTGGCAGTGAATGTAAAAAACTAATGTTTTTAAATAATAAGTAGGTATAGATACACCCAAAATCTACGTAACTAATTATAGATTATACAGCAGTCCCATTTATATGAAATGACGTCATCAAACATGCAATACTATTTTTCCCTGTTCTTAAATAACACATAAGATAAGTAATCTGAAACCTGACAAACACGTATAAGGAAAACATGGGCAAATGCTGCCTGTGTGTGTGTGCCACATGTCGGCGTCCTAATGTAACAAATACATAGTTTACACAGTCGCATTGCAACGTTAATTCTGAAGTGAATTCATTTCAAACTCAGACTCAACGCATTTATTTCAAACTAGCTGCTCCCCACGGTTTCACCGGCATAAATCTTGATCCCGTGGGAGTATCAGGATAAAAAGTACTTTATGTGTTGATCCAGGTTATAAACTATCTGTGTGCCAAATTTCATCAAAAACCGTTCAGTAGTTTTTGCGTGAAAGAATAACAATCATCCATCCATACTCACAAACTTTTGCGTTTATAATAATAGTAGGATAAACCAATTACGGGCACTTTTGAATTATCAAGGGGTCAGTCAGAAAGATGAAGCTAGTCGCCAATTCCAAAGCGTAGCATGTACCTATGGAGAAGAGCGGACACTCTTTTAAATCAACATATTGGTTACATCATTCATGTTAAAATTATGCATGTGAGAACAATGCAAAACGTTGAAAGCGTCCGTACTACCAAGAAAAAAAAATTAAATTTAATTAAGCCGTGGCAGCTAAGAGTTGACCAGTCCCTACTGATGACGCCCGTTCACGAACATGACATTCGTGCGCACCATTTAGCTCAAATATTTGGAGAAGCAGCAGATATGAGAAGCAGTGGTGGCCCAGTGGTTTTGACTCCGACTTACGAGTTGTAGTGTACTTACACACACACACACACACACACTACAGTTTACTTTGTACCACTCGCACTATCTCTCAATGTAGGAGGCTTGTGTCCCAGCAGTGATAGCTTTATAGGACTTTAATGATAATTTTCTTTTCATACAGATAACAGTATTCTGGATTCACTAAAGAATATCAATCTGAACCCAAAAACTGGTAGAGAGCTGACATAGTTAAAAAAAGAACCTAAACAACCTTTTGTGCCGCCATAAGTAATTTTAAACATTACCTAAGTCTAAAACATATCAACTCAATCCACAGACTCAATACGAGTATTACCTTGAGCAGGTATATGGTTCACAGAACTAAGAGTCTATCTATCTGTCTAAACCTCATGATGCTAGGCAGTCCCAAGTCATGAGTCATTTTTATCAAGATCGTGCCGATACTGTACAAAATATCCCTATCGATAAAAAAAAACGGTTCTGCAATACTAGAATACTGTGTGAACGCAGTGTTATGTCCCAGCACATTTTGCACGACTGCATCAGGTCGAGGGTATTCGACTTAGCTATTTCCTTTTGTAGAAATAAGAGAGCAATCCGATATTTTTTCCTTGCAATTATGTTATTAGTTAGTTGAACATCAATTTTAAAAATTATGATGCCACGAAATTGCCTAAAGAAAAATATAAATCGATTAAACTTTACCTATTAAACATTATAGAAACAGGGTGAAAAACACCCATCACATGGCCGTTAATTACGCGTTCTGAACATCAAACTAAGTAACATGGACTAAAAATACACACATAACATCACGCCTTGTTTTCTCGAAGGGTTGGCTGAGGTGTACCCTATAGTGCACCCACATTTCACGTCGTGTTGGCCAAAAATAATTGCTGGAAACCGACTTTAATTTTTGGTGTGAACAGTTGCTGTTTGCGGCAGTGCGCAATGTAACACACGCAAAACATTGTGCTTATGAGTGCATGCAACGGTACAGGGGTCGTGGAAGTATTTAAAAAAACTGAAATAGTTGGAATTTTGACCTTCAATATCTCAGTAACCAGAAGGTTCCTAGGTATGGTCCACATAAAAGAATCACAATGACGTAGAGTACAAGTGATTCGCGGCTTCGTCAAGTGGCTTTTTACAACCGTTATAAAGGCGGACTTAATGGCTTCTCTACCAGTCAACAAAGGGTAGTTGATACATAAAATGGCAGGTGCGTTTGTAGTGTGCGTAATGCTCAGTGAACTCGAGCCCACTCACCAAGCCTTCTGGCACCTTCTTCTGGCACCTGGCGGTCTCTATGCCTCCCCTCATCCGCCCCGACAAGAGCGTCGCTTTCGACAGCACCGACAAGGCCGAATGCCTTGCTGACAGCCTAGAGTCCCAATGTTCTCCCAGCTATGAACCAATAGACCAAGCTCACCTGAACAAGGTCGACGCTGCTAGAACGGAGAGCCTCACTACCACCCGTCGAAGACCCTGATGATCCTCTGCCTCACGTCACTCCAGACGAAGTGTACGACATCATTAAAGGGCTCCACGCTCGTAAAGCCCCCGGTTCGGACGGTATTACCAATAAGGTATACAAACTCCTACCTGCCCCTCTAATAATGCTTATGACCGCCATCTTCAATGGCGCCTTGAGCAACAACATCTTCCCACAAGCGTGGAAAGAAGCAACCTTCATCGGTATCTCAAAGCCAGGCAAGCCAAAGTCTGAGCCCTCCAGCTACCGTCCCATAAGCTTACTCAATGTACTCAGCAAAATCTACGAGAGGCTTATTTATAAGCGTCTCAAAGACTACGCCGAAGCAAAGAGCCTCATTCCCAACGAGCAGTTTGGTTTCCGACCCCTACACTCTAGTATCCACAGGGTCCACCGTATCGTAGAGCACTTGAGCTCTGGTCAGCGTAACGCGACGACGGGTGTGCTACTCTTCGACATAGCGAAAGCCTTCGACAAAGTCTGGCACAACGGCTTGTTATACAAGCTTTACCAACTAGGAGTGCCAGATCGTCTCGTGCTCATCTTACGAGACTTTTTGTCGAATCGCACCTTCCGCTATCGCATCGAGGGTGCACTCTCGTCCCCTCACCCTATTCGCGCCGGTGTCCCTCAGGGTTCTGTCATATCTCCTCTAGCCTTCACGCTGTTCACCAGCGATATCCCAAATAGTAAAAAGGCTCAGTTGGCTTCGCCGACGACACTGCCATTTACTATACCGGTCACTGTCCCAATGCTATAGCTCGTACTCTTCAAACCTCCGCAAACGTCTTAGGCGCTTGGTTCCGGAAATGGAGAATCGAGGTCAACCCCGATTAGAGACAGGCGGTTCTCTTCTCGAGACGTAGTTGAGTACCACCCTCCCTTCCCAGCCCGATCACTATGTACGGCAAGCCAATCCCTTGGGAGAAGCAAGCCAAATACCTAGACGTGATCCTTGATCAAAACCTAACATTTAACCTAACAGCACATTAAGACGGTTCGAACGTGCGCCGCTTTCGGTTTTGGTAGACTTCACTTCATTCTGACAGCCCGTTGCAAACTGTCACTTAAATGCAAGCTGCGCTATACCGCAGTCATCCGTCCCATCATGACTTATGCCTGCGTTGTATTTGCGCACGCTCATCCACGTCATCTCCACAAGATGCAAGCCCTCCAAAACCGACTCCTCAGAATGGTCACGGGTGCACCCTACTATGTCCGCAATATAGATCTCCACGTCGAGCTTAAAATGCCAACCATAGACCAGTTTATGAAACGCTTATCCAAGCGTTTCATTGACTGTGGCATAAAACACCCAAATCCCCTGATTTCAGCGGCCACCCGCTATACTTCCTCCCGCATTAGCCGACCAAAGCATACTTTAATCGCTCCCGACGACCCGACTACCATCCTGCAGGAGAGTAGTAAGGCCACCAACACGCTAAATAAGCCCAAAACCCGATCGCCGTCCTACCGTCCTCGCCGCCGAGGCCCGCCGCGACACCCAAATCCACGCCCCTCCCGACCCTTGCTCGAGCCAGCCCGCGCCGCTGAGCCTGTAGCTTTAAATTCGTCCCAAAATCAAATAAATCCTGATCCAGATAGTCCCTTGCTGACCTCTTCCAGCGACGCCCTAAGCCGAGGTCCGTACCCCACAGGGGGTGCCCTTAGCGTGTAGTCGCTTAGTTTTAAAGTCAGTACATAAGTTTAAGTCCTGGCTGGAGGCCTTAATTTATTAGGGCAACCACAGGCAAGTCCGCTTAAGCAGACGACAACCTCATAGGTAGACCAGCGAGATGCCATACATAAAAAGTAGTGTGTGTAAAAATAATATTACATTAAAAACATTCAAATAAAAACTTTCTTACCAGTACTCTTTTACTACACCCAATTTTCTCCCATTTTTTTCCACTAATTGAGATTAGTTATTTGTGCTACAAGTGCGGAAAATAAGTGGTTATCTACGAGTGTACAATTCGACACGAGGCGCAAATCATCTTACGCACGTGTTTCATACAACAAGGAAAAAAAAACTAGTAAGTAGCAACATGCTACGTAAGTACGTAAGTAATTATTAACGCGTTTTATTAAGCTTTAGTATTATTGAACCTTTACATTAATAACAATCTGTACTTAACTAATTTGTAAAACTTTTCTCAAATAATAAAAACTCTCACGATGGTGACGGGGGATTCAAACATAAAAAAGTGGCGCTTTCGCACAATTTGGCTGCTTGTAAAACGCTATTTTCGAGCACATGCATTGTAAACATTGTAAATATTCGGAACTTGGACTAATAAAAAATCATAGCCATTATTATTCAATAATGGCTATGATTCCATTATTATTTGCAAGCCGATTATGAATAACATTTCCTTTAAAAGACCAACTCAGTTTTGAATTGCAGTTTCCAGTGATTTCATGGAATTTGCTATAATTCATGGAGCTTCCTTTGAAGTTAATAACTCAAAGGACAGGTATCAAAGCCCCTAGAGGCGCTTTATTACATTGCGTGGGTAGGTATTTGGTCGTAAGTACTGAGAAGCAATACAGGGATGCATGATAAGACGTCCTATTGGTAATCGACATTGAGAGAGGTAAGTAACTACAGTCCGCGAGGCTTTGAGCTTTGCATTTGTGTGATTGCTTATAGCGACGCGTCCGGAGGCGTGATTTTTGCACATTGGTTCGATTTTCAATCACTCATACAAATGCAAATCTCAGCTTAAGCCTGTCGGACTTGCCACAGGGTCGCGGGAAATTCGAAAGAGTAACCGTGGCTCTGACACAGGCAACTGAAGGAACACGGGTGGGTTTTAGTCAGTAAAAGTCTGACACGCCCTCCCGCTCCATTTGATTATTTCCAAGCCAAAAAAAAAGGTATACTTAATGATATTCCAAGAATATTATAAGAGTAGCCAACCGATACAGTTTATAGTAAAGTCGTGATATTTAATATAACATTTTGTCGTGATATAATCAGTTTCTTTAACCACTTAAGTAACTTGAGACTTTCGGAGAACCAAATTATCTTATTGCTGTTCGTTAGTCTCGCTAAAACTCAATAACGGCTTAATAACCGATTTGAATGTTTTATTTGCCTTTTTTTTCAAACCACCCTTGTGTGTTCGAGCACAGGGGTGGGTAGAAAAAAAGACATGGTAATGTATTTGGACAACCCTACTAGACCTACCTATATTATAAACGCGAAAGTTTGTGACTATGGATGGATGTTAGTTACTCTTTCACGCAAAAACTACTGAACGGATTTGGATGAAATTTGGCACACAGATAGTTTATAACCTGGGTTAATACATAGAGTACTTTTTATCCCGATACTCCCACAGGATCAAGATTTATGCGGGTGAAACCGCGGGGAGCAGCTAGTTAGTTTATAAATAAAAATCAATTGCCACAAAGGTTTGTACGCGCATCACTTCAAAGCGGCTGCACCTATTTACCTAATTGTTTTCTTTTTTGGATTTGTAATTATCAGGATAAGATTTGTATGAACGAAATTATTTGAATATTTTTACGGAGAAGTGAAATATTTGAGTTTGATACCTCTGCAGATAAATAGCGAGTGAAGACATTAGGTTCTAGATAACAAGTCACCCTGTTATTTAACATCATATTACGATATTCAGGAGCCTAGCGAGGCGGGTGAAACCACGAGAATAACAATTTATTGTTATTCTCGTGGTTTCACCATCATTAGCACGATTTGTTCTAAAGAACAAATCGTGCTAATGATGAAAAAATAATCGGATGCAAGAGACTGAAAAATATACATTACACTATGAAAGGCCTATTTCTACGTAACAATCCACGCCTAACGATCAACAATATTCCTCAATTCACAGTAAATAAAATCTCAAAAAGGTACTATCTCCTAACCTATACAAAAGTAAATCACAAGACGAATCTTCTGGTACCTTCCGTGTCTCTCTCAAATAAAATATTGACGCGATTAAATTGAAATGAAGGCACTCGAAGTGATTGCCCTCAAATATTCAGAACCAGGTCCTCTGCCATTACCGATGTTACAGATACTGTTTTTGCGGGGTTTATGTATTTTTTCCACCGTCATGGGCTTGTTTAGCTGGAAAGGGTAACTGGTGGGCAATTATGGCAAATTGTTTTGACCTTATTGGCTTAATTGTTGAGATGGGAAAACAAATTCGGTATTGTCAGAAGTCTAGTGGTCGCAATCGCTACTGCTGAGCATGAGGTCCTGGGTTCGATTCCCAGGTCGGGCAACTTGTTATTCGGTTTTTCTATATGGAATTCCTCAGTAGCAGCCCGGAGTCTGGATTTGTGCCCGGTTGATGGCAATAGGCTCGCCCCCAATTACATGGGACCTAAAAACATAACTGGCGAAATGTGAGTGTACTATAGGTACACCTCTGCCCAACCCTTCGGGGATACAAGGCGTGATGTTATGTTATGTAGGTCATTCGTCTAGAATGTTAGTCAAACGTAACCAGTTGCAAACTCAAATCACCAATGAGGTAACCAGAATATCACAACAATAGTATTTCAATGGCGGTGCAATACGTTACTTTTGAGTAGCGTCGAGGGCCTTAGGAATTATAAAGTGGTCATCAGGAACTGAAAATATTTCTAAATGCAAATGAGAAACCTTTTTATAGCTAACTAGATTATTGGCAAATTTTTGCATCAACATGAAAAGACTTAAAATAATCTGACAATCGATCACCATGCTTTATTTCAGCATACCTTATCAGTAGCTTTAAAACTGAATAGTAGGTTTGCCACGTAAAACACACACAACAAACAATAGTTCATTGGACTCAAAAAAGGTCTGTAATCTTACTAAAGCCGCCAATCCCAAAAAAAAACTATGAAATATAACATAACATAACATAACATCACGCCTTGTTTCCCCGAAGGGTTGGGCAGAGGTGTACCTATAGTACACCCACATTTCGCCAGTTATGTTTAAGTCCCATGTAATAGGGGGCGAGCCTATTGCCATCTACCGGGCACAAATCCAGACTTCGGGCTGCTACTGAGAAATTCCAGATAGAAAAACCCAATAACACGTTGCCCGACCTAGGAATCGAACCCAGGACCTCATGCTCAGCAGTAGCGATTGCGACCACTAGACCAATGAAATATATAATAATTAAACTGTTTAAGTTTATCCCACACATTTCTATCACCTTTTTATCAACTAAAAGCTATAAAGCGTATAAGAAGTGTAAATATAAATAGCATTTCAAGTGCCAACAGGACAAGCTCGGGCATGAAACTTCATGGGTCAACGCGGATGTTCAATGCGCGTGAGAGCCTGGGCCTTCGACATCGTTATATACTCCTGAATAGGTATATAAGGTGTTATATAATATGTACTGTTATTGTGTAATATGTCGGTGTGCTATGTAAGGACGGGTGATTAATAAAAGAGAGCACGTGAAAATGAGCAGCTCAGTTCATAATTTGTCTGGTCATGACCGTAATCAGAAAATGGTCTGCTATGTGTAATTTGATAAACCATTGGAAGGTACGCTTTAAGATTTCCATTGATCGTTACATTGGTAAAATAACATAACTATTCTAACTTCATGTAAAAAAAAAACTTCTAGTCACTAGTGTCACAACTAGAACAGTCTAGAAATGTTGCTAGATTAAAAAAGGTTCAAAGTGACTATCTAAACCTCAAAACTTATGCATATTATAAAGTGTTTTTTTTTTGGATGTTACGTTATTACGCTTTCACTCTAAAACGGCTGAATTAATATGGATGAATTTTGGCACATTGGTAGACCATGACCTGTACCCTAATTGCGTAATACACAATCAATCGGAATCTGAATCGTTTTGAAACAGATTGCTTATCCATTGCTTCATAAGTTCGATAAAAATTCTTCTCAACAATGTAAAAAACGCAATGAATGTTGTAGAACTGTCTAAATAAAACAGATTAGTCGTAATCGTTCACGAAAATGTGTTGCGCAATTAGGCTGCTGGATTAAGACAAAGAATACTTTTTATCACGATATATCCACGGGATCACGACTTCTACGGGTGAAATCACAGGTTTTTGTTTGTTTGTTTGGCATCTCGCAGGTCAACCTATGCGGTTGTCGTCTGCTTAAGCGGACTTGCCTGTGGATTTCCTAATAAATTAAGGCCTCCAGCCAGGACTTTAACTTAAATACTAACTAAAAACTAAGCGACAAAGCTAAGGGCACCCCCTGTGGGTACGAACCTCGGCTTAGGGCGTCGCTGGAAGAGGGCAGCAAATGACTAGCTGGATCAGGATTGGTATTATTTAGGGACGAATTTAAAGCTACAGGCTCAGCGGCGCGGGCTGGCTCGAGCAAGGGTCGGGAGGGGCGTCGATTTGGGCGTCGCGGCGGGCCTCGGCGGCGAGGCCGGTAGGACGGCGATCGGGTTTTGGGCTTATGTAGCGTGCTAGTGGCCTTACTACTCTCCTGGAGGAGGGTAGTGGCGTCGTCGGGGTCGATTAAAGTATGCCTTGATCGGCGAATACTGCTAATGCGAGAGGGAGTGTAGCGGGCGGCCGCTGCAATCAGGGGGTTTGGATGTTTGATGCCGCAGTCGAAGAAACGCTTTGATAAGTGCGTTTCATGAACTGTTTTATGGTTGGCATTCTAAGGTCGACGTGAAGATCTATATTCCGGACGTAGTAAGGGGCACCCGTAACCCTTCTGAGGAAACGGTTTTGGAGGGTCTGCATCTTATGGAGATGACGTGGGTGAGCGTGCGCAAATACAACAAAGGCATAGGTCATGATGGGACGGATGACTGCGGTATAGATGCGGAGCTTGCATTTGAGGGACAGTTTACTACGGGCTGTCAGTACGAATTGGAGCCTGCTAAGAGCGAAGGAGGCGCGCGCGCGAACCGCCTTAATATGAGCCTTAAAGGTAAGGTTCTCATCGAGGATCACGCCTAGGTATTTGGCTTGCTTCTCCCAAGGGATTGGCTTGCCGTACATAGTGATCGGGCTGGGAAGTGGGGGAGGGAGTCGACGACGTCTCGAGAAGAGAACCGCCTGACTCTTATCGGGGTTGACCTCGATTCTCCATTTCCGGAACCAAGCGCCTAAGACGTTTGCGGAGGTTTGGAGAGTACGAGCTATAGCGTTGGGACAGTGACCGGTATAGTAAACGGCAGTATCGTCGGCGAAGAGAGCCAACTGAGCCTTTTAACTTTTTGGGATATCGCTAGTGAACAGCGTGAAGGCGAGAGGAGATAGTACGGAACCCTGAGGGACACCGGCGCGAATAGGATGAGGGGACGAGAGTGCTCCCTCGACGCGATAGCGAAAGGTCCAGTTCGACAAAAAGTCTCGTAAGATGAGCACGAGACGATCTGGCACTCCTAGTTGGTAGAGCTTGTATATCAAGCCGTTGTGCCAGACTTTGTCGAAGGCTTTCGCTTTGTCGAAGAATAGCACATCCGTCGTCGCGTTACGCTGCAGACCAGCGCATAAGTGCTCTACTATACGGTGGACCTGTTGGGTGCCCGAGTGTTGGCTACGGAAACCAAACTGCTCGTTTGGTATGAGGCTCTTTGCTTCGGCGTAGTCTTTGAGACGCTTATAAATAAGCCTCTCGTAGATTTTGCCGAGAACATTGAGTAAACTAATAGAGCGGTAGCTGGAGGGCTCAGACTTTGGCTTGCCTGGCTTTGGGATACCGATGACGGTGGCTTCTTTCCATTCTTGTGGGAAAATGTTGTTGCTCAAGGCGCCATTGAAGATGGCGGTCATAAGCATTATTAGCGGGGCAGGGAGGAGTTTGTATACCTTATTGGTAATACCATCCGAACCGGGGGCCTTACGAGCGTGGAGCCCTTTAATGATGTCGTGCACTTCGTCTGGAGTGACGGGAGGCAGAGTATCATCAGGGTCTTCGACGGGAGCGAGGGAGGCTCTTCGTTCGACTTCAGCGTCGACCTTGTTCAGGTGAGCTTGGTCTACTGGTTGGGAGCTGGGAGAACATTGGGACTCTAGGCTGTCGGCAAGACATTCAGCCTTATCGGGACTGTCGAAAGCGACACTATTGTCGGGGCGGATGAGAGGAGGCATAGAGACCTCGTCTGAGGAACGCAATTTCCTCTGTAATTGCCAGAAGGCTTGATGAGTGGGCTCGAGTTCACTGAGCATCTTGTTCCAGCCCTCAGAGCGAACCTCCCCTATGCGTTTCTTTACAGCACGCTGTAAATGGCGCATGTGGGCTTTGTTCGCGTCACAAGGGAAGGAGTCGTAGGCACGGATGGCCGCGTTCTTCTCGGTTATCAGGTCACGTACGTCAGTAGGTAGTTTCCAGATCGATGGTCTTCCATCACCGGAACTTCCCGTGAACAATCCGTCAATACGGATTGTACGTGCTCTGTAAACGAGTCGATTGCGGCCGTCGTGTCGGCGACTGACACTAAGTGATCGGTGTGAGTCGTGTCAAGTGAGTCGGGCTCATTGGAGCGATGACGTCAAAGTTAAGAGATTCGCCTAACTTGAAAACTAACCTACCTCTGGTTGAAGTTGTGCTACTATTCCACGCCGGGTGCTTGGCATTAAGATCCCCCGCCAAGATGACGGAGTCACTCATACCGAAGAGGGCTGTGAAGTCCTTTTGGAGCGAGATGGGATCCTCCGGACCATTGTCGGGTGGGATATAAGCGGAGATGATGGTGATCGGTTGGTGGCCGGTCATGCCGAGCCGACAGATAGAGGTCTCCAGATGGAGGAAGAGAGGAGGTGGGTCAATGGGTATGCAGTACAAAGTTTTCCTAAAGTAGATCAGGGTGCCGCCCTTGTGGCATCGAGACCTGTCATTGCGAACTAGTTTGTAGTTGGCAATGTTCGGGTTGCGGTGATGAGGCTTTAAGAAGGTTTCCTGTATGAGGAGGATGTCGAGCTGGTGGTCGCGGAGGAAAGCGGCGATCTCATCGCGTTGACCGGAAACGCCATTAGCGTTGAAAAAACCTAGTTTGAGGGATCGGTGTTTGTTACTATTTACTCTCGTATCCATTGAGAATTAGTATTTGAGTGAGTGTAGAACTTGCGCGATCTCGGGATACGCGCTGAGAATTTCCATGAGGCGAATTGCGTTGCCGTTTGCAGCAACGATTTCTTCCGCCATTTTATCCGCGGCAGTGGTGAAGAGAGCCGCGTATGTACTTAATATTATTTGGGCGCTGTTTCGGCCCTGGGTTCCCTGAGGTGCCGCTGGAGAGGCCGTAGGGGCCGCGGGGGCTACCAAAGTTGCGCGGGTTTGGAGGGCACGAAAGCTGCGGGAGCTTTTTGGTGATTTAGGTTTGCCCAGGGAGAGGGCCTCTGCGGACTAAGCCGTTCCGGCATCTGCGCGGAAGGAAGCTTACCCCAGGGGCTTTCCCTGTGCTGGCGGTCGTTCGCGCGTTTCGCGAGTTTCGGAGATGAGGACTTCGGCGCTTTCGGACAGCCCCGGTAATTTGCCGGGGGACCGGATTGGCCGCAGAGGACGCAGCTCGGCGGCTCTGCACATAGCTCCCTATCTTTAGGGCGAGAGCAGTCGGCGGTGCCATGCTCACCTGGACACTTGACGCATCTAGGGGTCGCATAGCAGTTGGTCTGCGAGTGACCGTACAGTTGGCAGCGATGACACTGGCCTATCAAGTTGTCTCGGTAGGGCTTCTCGATAGAGATGCCCGAGAGCGAGCACACCGACTTCACCTTGAATATCGGGTGGTGACCTTCCGTGGGGTCGCAGATGACAAGGACCATGTCGTATACAAGGCCCTGCCTCGCTTTGTGCAAGCGATGGACGGCGGATACTGGGACGCCTTGTGCAATAAGGTCGTCCTTAATCTCCTCAGTGGGGATTTCTTGGGGAACGCGCCTAATGACGACGCGAGTGGGGGTTTCCTCCGGAAGGGAGTACGTGTGAAAGGAATAGTTCCTTTCACGCAGGGCGCGGGAGAGATCCCTAAAGTCCGTAGACGTGGGGACGGTAACTTTGATCCCCTGGAGGGTGGATCGGGCGTTGGTGTAGTTGATCTTGCGATCAACACACATCCTAGAAATTTCAGTCCATTTGGACTTGTCTTGGACGTAAATGGGGGGAGGAGGCTTTTGCTTCCTCGCGGTAGGAGCGGGTGGGCAAGCCATAGGGCTGGCAGGGCGACTGGCCCGCGGACTAGGGGCGGAAGTGGAGCTGGACGATAAGTCGTCCTGTTTTTTCTGGGCCTTGGTGACCGGGCCAGCGGGGGCGGAGGATTTAGCCTTCCTCTTGCCTCCTTTAACGACTACTTGGAAGTCGTCGTCGCTGGAGGAGGAGGTGCGGGCTTCATCCTCGGAGAGTGGGACTGACGTGTCCATGCTCTCCGGGCGAGTCGTGTTTATTGCTGTGGCGTGCAGCTGCGTTGTCTCTGAGACAATGGCGGCCGGAACGATGGCGGCCGTGACAATGGCGGCCGGAACAATGGCGGCCGTGACAATGGCGGCCGGAACAAAGGCGGGCGAGACTATAGGGGCCGGATTAGCGGCCGGAGTATTATCTGCCGGTACAATAGAGGGTGAAACAATGGGGGCAGAGATATTAGCCGGAACATTGTTTGCCGGAACAAAGGGCGGAATGCCTTGTTCGCATGCAGGTGGCGATAGCGGGCTCTCAAGCGCGTCGCTGAAGTTAGCGAGTGCGCCTTGAGACGGAGTGGGACTGGAACATGAACATTGGCTTATTTTGGCGCCATATTTCGCCAAAAACTCGGGGTCCTTTAATAGGACCTCTTTGAGGAACGCCAAGAGGACGGCGTCCTCCATGATCGGAGCGGGAACTATATTAGGGAAGGAATGGTGGAAAGAGAAAATTTCCCTACGTAGCCTAAACCCTATACCTAACTCCCCGGGTGGATTGGCCCGGGGATGAGTTCCATCCCTGTCGGGTGTAGACAGGGAGGTGTGTACCTATTGGTGAGCCCTAAGCTTGTAACCCGTCGCCAGTCTTATTGTGCGAACGGGGCCCTGACCAGTCTAGCGCGAAGGGTGTAGACACACCCTAAAGACACTAGGTGAGTAGCTGGAAAGCAAAACTGTCACCAGAGCCGACTAGGAGATCCCCCAAGGCCGGTTATCTGGGACCCGTCCAACTAACTGCCTCGCCCTGAAGGGGTTCGGCGGGTGTGAATTGGGTCAACACCCCACTCGGCTTCGTTGACACCGTAAGGTTTCAACCGAGGACCACGAAACTGTGGTTTTACCCAGAAGGGGCCTAGTGAAGCTACTCACAAACGTCTGTTGATGAAACGAGATTTGCCTTGAAAAAGATTTGATTAAAAATAAAATCAATTTCTTGATTTTATTTTTATCGGAGTAGTCGGGGCGACTACGATGACGTCACGTGGTCGCAACGAGTAGAACAGGAAACACAACACTGGACCGGGAGCGGGAGAGTGCACAGACACGTCCGTCCGCGGCGAGAGTCGAGCGTCGAGTGTCATTTTGAGAAATCACAGGGCACAGCTGCTTTGTAATAAAGTGATAAAATCACCCAACTGCTCACATTCTCTTGGAGGGAGCTTCAATAATCTTTTGGAAACCCAAATATGGAAAGAAACCTGCCCATTGCCCAATGATCCTGATTAACCACACTGTTAAACTAAATCTAATTACATAACATCACGCCTTGTTTCCCCGAAGGGTTGGGCAGAGGTGTACCTATAGTACACCCACATTTCGCCAGTTATGTTTAAGTCCCATGTAATAGGGGGCGAGTCTATTGCCATCTACCGGGCACAAATAACAGTATAAGTAAATCTAAATATACGAATCAATAAACACAAATTATATCCTATCCCTACATAACGAATACGCAAACCAATTAATTCAACGAAACGGGCCTTAACAATATTACAAGAAATGTTACGATGAAGATTGTTAGTAATTAATACGTGAAATTCACAAATTACTAGCAGAATCAAATAGACCATTACACCGAACGATGAACCCTTTGTCAGAACAAGTATCAGATAATTGATTTGACCAAGAATTTGTCTGGACTTTTAAAGAGACTGTGACCTCTGAGTTTGTTTCTTCTTAGAGGTGTCTGGTAGGAAATACCGAACTCTTCTAGTTAACAAAAAAAATCGTGTAAAATTGTTTGTACAAAGCTACTTACAGAAATAAAATCTATTTATCATCATTCCTTTATTTTGATGTCTCGTAGTCAATCTGAATTCGTAGCAGGCTTGTAGCAGGTGTCTACGGTTTAAAGGCCGTAGCTTGCTACGAACGTCTACGTGCTACGAGATCACGTAGGCACTATGGATTCGTGTTGGAGGAATTGCTTCATATTTTTTTTTTTATAAATATTAAATGAATAAATACCTAGAGCTCTTATTTAGTGAGTATCCGAATTTTCTCCATCACAATTTCTATTGTAAAATACCGTGCCACCCTTTTTAATGGCATATTAGGGCCAAAAATCTGTTTTTTTTCTACCCTACTCTGTCCCACTCCTGAGCAGAAGCCTCCTTCTACTCCTTCCATCATTCACAAGCCCGCGTGTCCACCTTCCAGTTTTTACTTAACCTATCCATCTCCTACATGGTCTGCCGCGACCCCGTTTAAGTGTCCCAAGGCAGCATTTCTGTGCTATTGGGGCCCAAAGTTTGTCCGGCATGTCTTGCCCAGTCATATTTAAAATTGGCAGCCTTTTGAGCTACGTCAGCTTTCTTTGTTTTGCAGCACTGTATAGTGTTTCGAACACGATCTGTTATTTACACTTAATTTGCTTCTGCCCGCGGCCTCGCCCGCCTGAATGTCGAAGACGACTACCGGGATAAAAATTTGCCTATATCCTTCCCCTGGATGCCGTTTATTTCCTTGTCAATTTACAGACAGAGTTACTTTCGAATTTTTAATATTAGTATGGAAGTATAGATAAAGTATATGATTATCGTGTTGAGATATGCAAGGAATTTGATTTTGATCCATTCACAATTAGCCTGAATTCGGCCAGAAGGTGCTTAAGTCTCAATTTTTTTAAGTAGCGGTAGATTATATTGTTTTGTTTTTGTATTCATTATTTTCTCTTTTACTTCAGTCATTAAATTGTAGAACTAGTATTTATGTAGCTTCTTCATTTAAATAAGGCGATGTGTGTTTTTGTTTTTTTTTTGTGCTCACACCATAATTAACTATTACGAGTCTATACGTGAGGATTTGTAATTGGCTTCCTGGTGGCTATGCTCTCCTTTTTTGTTTGTTTTTATTAGCTGTAAATCCTCCATGTACTATAAATATATAAGTAAGAAAATCACACGTTAAAAAACTAGCCTGTCACTGTGGAGTGTCCACTGTTGCTCATTACGTGTTACGACCATCAAATAAATGACAAACAAATAACTTTGAATACATGCATTTTTTATCATATTTATTATACAGGGTGGCATCGACTGAGCAACTGCTGATCCCGAAGTCTGAACTTGTGCCCATTTAATGACAGTAATAATAATAATATAGTTTTTTTATTTTTCGTTTTAGAAAATATTAAAAAATAAGAAGACAAATAAATAAACGAATTGATAATAATAATAATTGTTATTACCACACAGTTTAAGGACAATGCAACGGTAAACAGATTATTTAATGACAATAGCGAGCTAATTGCACTCTTTAACATGAAACTTATACATTACTGGCGAAATATCTCTGCCTAGCCCTGCGAGAAATAAACAGGGTATAAAACACTCATCACATAGCCGTCATCTACGCATTCTGTACATAAAACTATGTAACTATGTGCAAAAATAATTTATGTTTAACTACTTTTGTTTGAAACTTTGCTGTTTACAGCAGAGCGCAATGTAACGCACGCAAAACATTTAACTAATGTGTGCATGCAACATAGCATAGCATAAAGCATAATCAGCCTATAACGTTCCCACTGCTGGGACACATGCCTCCTCTCTATGAGAGGTAGTGAGCCGTAATCCACCACGCGGGCTCAGTGCGGGTTGGTAGATGTCACATGTCTTCGAATTTTTGGTTCTAGGACATGCCGGTTTCCTCAAGATGTTTTCCTTCACCGTTTTGAGAGCAGTGGTGATTAAATTATTTACACAAAGTAAAGCGCCTGCTTGGGTTCGAACTCACGACCTACAACTCGTAAGTCGGGACCGTTACCACTGGGCCACCACTGCAACGGTACAGCCTAACTACAACCTTCAATATCTTCGTTACCAGGTTGCCAGGTATGGTCCCATACAAAAAAAAAAACACTTGAAGAATAAGTGACTTCTCGGCTTCGTTAAAGGTCACGTCAACGTCAAGTTGCCGATCAGTTACGTCAAAAAACATAGTTACGTAGAAGTTGTAGGACGTTGGCCACACACATCAGTCACGTCACCACCGACACGTCTCATTTGACGTCGCGTCACCGGCAAGTCAAAACTTGTATTGTTATGAACGAAACATGGATATAGAAAAAATATTGATGCGTTGTTATTACTGACTTACTGACTACCTGTTCACACGTACCTGAAATTGTCGTGACTGATCGGTGACTTGACGATCACATGACTGACGTGTTTGCAAGAACCTTAAGGGTATTTTTACACGATAAGTAGATAAATACATGCAGCATACAATATTATAGCTCAGTGCCTGAGGCAACGGACTGCGATTCAAGTAAGAGTTCACGAGTACGTAGGTTCTCGGAAATACTTTACCGGCAATTTTAGCCTGAAACGCTTATAAAAGATGAAAGAAACGAAGTCGTTTAAATTTGGCTTCGTGAAAATAAATTAATGACGGCCTTCCTATTATATCAAGTTTGAAGACTACAAAGCTTTTTATTCGACCTAGCAACAACATGCCTTCACAGTGTAAGGCCCTTTGCACACACACGTTTTATTCGCCGTGTGTAGGCACGGTCAGCAAGATTGAGTGCGCGCCGCGGAATCGACGATGCGACGCGATTCCGCCGCGCGCACCCTATCTTGTTCGCTCTAGAAAATGACAATCCTGAGCGATAGGAAAGGATGGAGCATGAAAAAAGGCGATTCTGTGCTGACAGATGTGGGTCAACACTTTTACACCGTGTGTAGGCACGATCGTAGGTGTTAATGATAATTAGGGAAGGTTGTTGACAGACACGTTTTTTCTACGGCGCGATTTATACTAATACCTATTATTTTTATTTATTTTCACCGTAAGGAAACCGATCCGTGTACAAAGGGCCTTAATCCCAACGAACTAACTTTTTGTAGAGCAATATTTAGCAACATGATAACATTAAGAAATTTTGTTTAAGTATTAGTAAGTTTACTAAATATTTTTTTGTTATCCCGTGTTGCTCACTAACACTTGCTAACGTTGCTTCACAAAGGTAATTTCAGTGTGGACCTGCACCCTAATTGCGGAATACACAATCAATCGGAATCTGAATCGTTTTGAAACAGATTGCTTATCCATTGCTTCTTAAGTTCGATAAAAATTCTGCTCAACAATATATAGAACGCAATGAATGTTCTTGAACCGTCAAAATCAAACAGATTAGTCGTAATCGTTTACGAAAATGTGTTACGCTGTACCTTTAATATCGCCGTTATACTGTGATAACCAGTAATCTTGAGATTTTGTAAAAAATGACGAATCAGTAGATACTATCCTACTCTATTTTTCGAGCTCTTCCGTCTGCGAAAACCCACTAAAGCTAAGTCGCATATTTTTTGAGATATACAATAGCAAGAACAATTATTTCGACCACTTCCGAGAATAATTCTCATGCACAAAAAAGTAACGAGACCTAATTATGACTACTAAAGATTTTGTTGCAATGGCATTCATTTAATTAAAACGATTTAGCCGGCTAACAACACTTCCACAATTTTGTTATTTTTTCTCAGAAAAAAACATTCAGGAAACTTTATTTAGTCAGATATGCACTGTAGTGGGATACAAACAAATAAATAGATTTAAAAATTTTAACCCGACGGACACCAACCGTGTCAAACAAATACCATTATATACGAAAAAGGCAAAGATCTATATGAATTAATTTCTTGGGAGATACTAATGACGTTAAAGTTTTTCTTCAGATAAAAACAACTTTGGACTCGAAAGTAATTTTGTAAACAACCATATTAAAATTTGTTTATAACATTTACGATAGTGTTATCTAAGTAGTTTCTCGTTAAATTAAAATATAACAAATTCTAAATATTCAGGGAAAACCAATTAAATAGGGTACCATAAGAACGTTAATATACTTTTTCGTTTAAACTACTCAGCAGATTACAATAAATTAATTAATATAATAAATTATACAATCGTAAATAACGTAATAATAAAGAAAATGCAGTCACAAAAATTGAAAAGGGTATGCTTAGATGGTTTGGTCATGTTGAGAGGATGAATGAAAGGATCCTAACAAAAGGTATTCACAAGGCAGATGTGAATGGAGACGCCGGGAGAAGACGCCCTAGGAGGACATGTAGTGACCTTATTGGTGATATTCTTCAGAAAGGTCAGGTGAGTAGCACTCGCAACCGACGTGCGTGTATGACCAGATGTATGAACGTAAACGAAGCAAAAGGAGTATGTAAGGATCGTAGCAGGTGGCGGTCTGTGGTTTCTGCCTAGAAGGCGTGTACTTAATACTTTTGACTTGATTTTATTTTCAGAACAGGTTGTGTTTCTTTAGTTTATCCTAAATTAATGTATTTCTTTTTCTTAATAAACGCCTGGGTGCCTTATCAAAGGCCGCGTACTGTGAATAAATTTGCCTCTCTTAAGTTGGTATGAGCTATTCTGCATGTCGGGGTGAAAAGATAAAAAAGATAGCAGGTGCGGTCCACCTTGGGAGCGCCGGACGAAGGTATATTTTCTCAACCCATTGAGGTAGGTTGTAGGTAAGTCAAAAAAATAGTGCTACACTATTATAAAGATGTTTTGTTGACCAACATGACGTAGAACAAATGACTGTTATTTTTTAGAAGATGAAACTCCTATGAGACGAATCAGTAAGTATTTTTTTTTCAGTAAAAAAATATTCGTAATATTTTGAAGAATTTAATATTTAAAAAAATGTAACAAACATACAGACAGCGTCTTCGAACAAATCACCATTCAGGTAGAGGTTCTGAGCCCGGTAGCCACGCAGCCAGCTCTGATCCTTAGTACGAATAGTTTCCTGCTTCGATAGCCTATCAGGCTTCAGGAAACTAGTCAGCCAAGGGAGTTCTGAAGGGCGATGGCCACGTAGTCCCTTTCATCCCTCCACTTAGAGTTAAATTATATATTAATTTTTGTAACGTGTAACGTAATAAGTTAAGTTGATAATAAATTATCTACAAGTTCAACGAGGCTTTAGTTCCACAACCAGCAACCCTACAAAACTTAATTTTTAACTAAAATCATGCTATGGGCGTCATTTTGTACAACAAATGTGTTCTCACCGTAATTGATTGACTACCTGGGCCGGGGGTTGCGTAGACTGGTTGCTATGGTAACGCCCACGCTTTTCCTCGCCCCCTCCCCTCCCCCCGCCTCGCACCGCTCAGCATTGACCCGGGGAACCTTGAACTTAGCTACCAGCTGATCGGCGCATGTCAGTTTCATGAGGTACCTTTGATATCTTTCGACTCTAAAACCCTCAATTTAATTAGGTCCGTTTGAGGGTTTTGGAAGGATTGGTTTGAAGATTAATGTTTTATTTTTGAGGTGGTTTTTTCTGTGTAGATTTTATTAAAATAAGTGGTGATTTAAGCTGTTGGTAGAAAAAAAAAATATATAAAGCTCGCAAATGCCATAAACAAATTAATTTTCTTCCAACTATGCTTTAATTTCATCACAATCACACTAAAAACTCAGTACAAAGCGAGTCTTTAATGCTCTAGAGTAATAAAATGTATGAAATTTAATTAATGCACAGTTTTTTTTTTATCGCAACAAACAAAAGGTGTCAATCTCAATGGATTAGCTCTATTCAGCCAGCCAATATCGTTACTTTTTTTTACGTACGTATTATTCGTTTCTATCCTACTTGTTCCAAATTTAAATATAAATTTGCCCAACAAAACTCTTAACCTTACGTTTAATAATTGCTCATGTATAACTTTTAATTTCAATAATTAAACTTCTATTTAACTGTTTGATCAGAGTTTCTTTTATCTACTATTCCTATAGGTAATAGTTGAAAGAAAAGCAGATTATGCACCTCGCCTTAAGTAATTTATATTGCCCTCGTGCCTGTTAGATTAGAGCCCTCGCTGACGCTCGGGCTCTAAATCAGGCACTCGGTACAGTAATAAATTACTTTATGGTCGATGCAATAATCTACTATTATACCACATTATTAATATGCAATAATCCTTTAAACCCGTAAAAAACAAAAGCAAAGCAAAATGCTAGTACTTTTCCTGCTCATACGTCGCTCGCCTCCTTTATATAATGGGTGGTTCCCACTGACGTCAGACAACATGCGAACGAGCACGAATGTACGTCACATGCATATGAGGTACCTATTTATTTTTGTTCGAAACCGCTTTTGTTTACCTGAAAACTCCTCCCACTTAGCTGCCCGTTCAAAAAATACTGGGAACTGTTACTGAAATTGATTGTTTGATTGTACGTGTGAACGTGTGTGAGTACGTAAGTAAGATTGTTTGGGTTTAAGACAATGAAAACACTACCAACCTTATCTTTCAAAAAGGATTTCATAAAAGTTGGATAAAAGATAATGCCAAGGAAATACAAAAATAAAATTATATAAAGCATACTGTAGTTGCAGTCTAGGTAAGGATTACATCAAAGCACTTTTTTTTTAAACAACATCGCAATGTGTTTGACAAATTCTTTATTACCTACATCATCCCCATTTCTTTGACATTCGAAGCTTGGGCAAAACACGTCTATTCACAGCGAACATTAGTATTGCATGGAAAGTTTCACTGTATTCAAAGACTGCCAAAGAACTTGAAAATACCTTCTCGTAGGAAGCTTTGTCTTTTTTACCACAGTTTAATGCACATGTGCACAACGAGCGCGTTTCAAGGAACACAGTTAAGTTGTTCCGGAAACAAAGTTCATACACGAGTACACTGGAATATTTGATTCACCAACAAATTCTTGAGAATATGAAAAATATGTAAGTGACGTCTTCACATATGTGCTTTTTGCATACCTACTTGATGACAATAATCAACAGTGATAATATTAGTTAGTTGGCGGCATACCTATGTCATGCCAACAAAATGCGCTTGTAAAATGATATCTCGAACTTACCTCTTTTGAATAAAGTTTTATATGTTTTCATAAAACAGACCTAGTTAGGATCTAGATATTCATTACACAAACTTTGCTCACTGTATTAGTATGCAGAACCCACGCAGATTCACAACTACCAGGAAAACATAAACTTTTAAAGCACCCTTTAAAACGAGGGATGCTACGCACTTGTTCGGGTCGCCAAATTCGATTCGGCAGTACAATTTGTTGAACAACAACACCGATCCGAAGCAATTACTACACTTATTCGAACTTCATTCAAACTCAAAGTCAAAGCATTTATTTCAACGTCAACATTTAAAGTCAACATAGACATTAGGCTTGTAATAGGCATCTACCCTTGCTGAATCACGGCTCGGCACAATTCAAGCTATAACAAGCGGCTCTTTCCCGAACATATTAAGTTTTATCTTTACAATAGCTCTTGCTCGGGTTTAGCTATCCATGGGGACGTGCTACCGGTATTTAAAGTCCTTCCTTCCATTAAATGACCTCAGTCTTTTTTAAAGTCATAAGTCATTTATCCATTTGTTTAGCATAGGTACAATAAGATGGTATAAAAATATAATAAAGAGTGCGCCATTTTATGCCAGAGGGCGTACAAATGTTTTATAAAAAAACGGTGAAGTGATCCAGCCAGCCAAGTCTCAATGATGAAATAATAAAAATGAAAGCTGGATAATAATAAAAAGCAATAGAATCAATTTCAATAAAATAGAAAAACAACAATATAAAAATAAAAAGAGGTCCAATACATTGCATGTCAACACATACACTGAAAACAAATATTAAGACTATAAACAATACTAAATTCAATATACAAAACTAGCATTACTAGTTATTAGCTTCATATTAATATTCTGTCATATTTTTTTTGTCTGTTATAAATTCCGAAAGACTGTAATATGCTTTGTTCACTAGTAAGGATTTTAGCCGTTTCTTAAACAATCTCACGTTCAATTCTTTGATTGACCGTGTTGTCATACACAATGAAATATGACGAATTTTGGTGGTCATGATTTATAATATTACTTACTGTTGCCCGCTACTTCGTCTGCAAACCAGGATGAAAAGTAACCAATGTCCTTAACCAGGTCATATTAAATCTGTGTGCCAAATTTCATCTAAATCCCTTCAGCCGTTTTGGCGTGAAAGCGTAACAAACAAACTTTTGCATTTATAATATGAAATAAGTTAGGATTAGGATATTTATAAATAGTAACTATATTCGATTTATCCGCTGTGCCGAATCATACAAACCCGAACAAGGGTGTAGCTCTCTTTAGATAACATGAGGTCAGCTTTTCTTAATTAATTTCTCAAAACCGAACTGATCTCTTATATTTAAATGGTGGTTTATTTATTTAATTTCTATGTCTTAAAATAACTGAGATTCAAATCTAAAAATAGATAATCTTTTGTAGGTGAACGAGGGTAAGTTATTGAATCAAACGGGTGGGCAGCATGGCATATGCATGATATTTTAAGCCCATATTGCTTTTCGTCACCTTGAAGTATTTAGATTTAGGAGAGGTTTAGATATCGGTGTAGGTGCGAATGAAACGTTTACGTCAGTAATATGTTTTCATCATGCAATCAATTTAAAGTATTGAGTCCTTTAAAAAAAACTTTTTTTACGAATTAGGCACTGCGTCTAAGCTCTATCAGAAGTTATAATAAACCTATGTGGACAAACGTTAAGTCGAACTATTTAATCCATAATCTTACAGTAAGAAATAAACGACGTACAATTAGACCAATAACTACACCGCCGTATCTTAGGTGGGGAGCCATAACAAGACAGAAACCTGCAGGGCAGCATGCGGCGAGCTATTGGGCAGCAGCAATCCCACGAACCTTAGTCTTGAAAAGAGTAACCATGGAGTTTCTTGCCGGCTCTTCTCCATGGGAAACGACCAATTGGAACCGTGCACCTAGAATCTGACGTTTCATAAGTGCCCATGTAGGTCTATGTGAAATACAATAATTTGATTTGATTTGATTTGACTTGATCCTAACTTTTGGCTTGCCTTAACTGGCCGGCTGGAGTGAACAATGACGAGGAATAAAGCTCCCACTGCTTGCACTGCTGCTGCAGCAAACGTGCTCACAGGAAGAAAGCATTCCAGTAGGATGCTGGTAGGGATCTTGACCGTACTTCCGGGATTGTCCTGATAGCCGTTGAATACCTTTTCACTACTCATAAGCACTTCAGGAATTGTTACTGTTGTGCTAGCGACCATTATCGGAGGCCCATTAATTAATGTGCAAGTCACCCCCCGTCATTTTATCTGTGTCACAATCAGCCTATAATGTTCCCATGTCTGGGACACGGGCCACCTCTCTATGAGAGGGAGTGAACCATAATCCACTACGTGGGCCCAGTGCAGGGTTAGTAGATGTCACATGCCTTCGAATTTCGGTTTTAGGACATGCTGGTTTCCTCACGATGTTTTCCTTCATCGTTTTTGGGAGTGGTACTGAAATTAAATACACAAAGTCAAGTGCTTGCCTGGTTTCGAACTCACGACCTACAGACGGGGCCGATACCACTGGGCCACCAACGCTATCTATATCTGTTTAATACATAATAAAAAATTGGTCAGGAAGCGGCTTAAGTCTTTCCATTGTCCTAAATAGCACGCGTGACATGACCAAGTAGAACAGACAAAATTACAGATTTATTTTGTTCATCTGTAATTTTTCTATTCTTATATCGAGAAAACTCGTTTGTATGGTGGTCATGGTACGCATGCAGTTCACTTTAGACACCCAAACCATAATCCAATATGTATTTTTGTATCCATAACCTGTAATATAGGACTATTTACACCAACCGTGTATTGCCCTACCGACGGCCTCGTTACGATCAGGGAGGTCCGGTCGGTACTCCACAGCTGGCTCGGAAGAAGGCACGGCTCCCTGTCATTTAGGGCGACGCAGGTACTCACGGGATACGGCTGCTTCGGAAAGTACCTGTGTCGCATTAACGGGAAGCCGTACGCCCGGTGTGACCACTGTGTCGACTGCCGGGAGGACACGGCGCAGCACACACTGGCAGCGTGTGCTGCTTGGGAGGAGCCGCGCCGTGCGCATCTCAGGAGTAGGCAGAGAATTGTCATTGTAGGCCGTTGTAGGCCGGTGAATTCGATGGTCGGCAGCGAGGAGTCCTGGGACGCAGTGGTTTCCTTCTGCGAAACAGTTATCTCGCAGAAGGAGGCTGCGAAAAGGGAGAGAGAAATCTCATTCACTCTCCCGATCCGCAACAGGAGCACCGGGCGTAGGCGGAGGGCGGGCAACGCTCTTTCCGAGGTTGCGGCGCGCAGTGTTCCACGCGCGCCCCTCTTAGACGTTGCGTGGGGGTTCAAACACCTCACTCCTCCGCCCCCTCTCCAAACCCGAGGAGGCCCGCCGAGACTGTCACGCCAAGACGGTCACCAGTCGGGGTTGCGGAAGAATCAAATGTTCCCGCGACCCCGACGTAGATGTGATATAGAACACCGGAGTGGTTTTTAGACAGTACGAGTCTGACAGACCCCTCCGCCCACCCCAGGACGGAGGACATATACGAGGATTTTCCACCCGGAACAAAAATAACAGGTGCACTTGCACAGTGCGAACACGGATAATCGTCGGTTGGTGCCACATATCATTAAAACGTCTAACGGGCCTCTGCGAGTTGGCTTCGGCCCCATGTACGCCTTTCAAAGGTCCGGACCGGGGAAATTTCAAGAGAGCCAATAAAAAAACAAGATACTTAGCAGAAATAATACAAGAGATTCGTTGACGTCAAGCTCGAGGTTAATCTGAAACTAAGGATACACGCACGGCGACGTCCGTTAATTAGTTTCCTATCCAAATATAAGTTACATATTTGCTAGCTACAGTATTTTTTTTGTTTCCTTTTATTTTATCCGTTTTACCGGATACGACTCTGAGTTCAGGTGGGAATATTTATTTTAATGGAATACGTTAATAGATGCTTTTGAGTTCGTTTATTCCGTAGTGGATGTAACTAACTGCATTTTTCTTCTAAACACGTCTGTGTTCCTGGGTTTTATGCCCAAGTCAAACGTTATTGGGAATTTTCTCAGTAGCAACTTGGGGTCTGAATTTGTGCCTGGTTGATGGCAATGGCATAATCAGCCTAATGTTACCACCGCTGGGACACAGGGCCTGCTATCTTCGAGAGGGAGTCGGCATTAATCTACCACGCGGGCCTAGTGCGTGTTGGTAGATGTCACAAGTCTCCGATTTTTTGGCTCTAGGACAAGGTCGTTTTACACGAAGTTTTCCTTTCCTTCACCGTTTTGAGTTTTGATGGCTATTCCTTATTACCAACATAGGACTTAAATATCACTGGCGCAATATGATATTACTATTCACCTCTGCTTGGTGGAATACGGAATGAAGAATATGCTTTGTTTGATTTTCTAAATCTATCTTCTGTTTTTGATCTTCTGAGCTTACATAACGAGCGAGAACGCTCTCTATGTCGAAATTGTCTACGATTCTGACGTCATCCCTAACGTGACCTAGCTGGGCATGTAAGCTCGAGTAAACTCGAAACAGGAACTTTGGCGCTTCACTTCAAAATTATCGGCTCTTGTGATAACAGCATTTTGAAAATGATCGCGTCCAGAGCGGACCGTCCCTTTCAGGGGCACTGGGTGGCCCCCGTAGTAGGCCTTAATGAATAGTTAATTTTGTAAAAACTAACAATACTAACCTAGTAACCTAAGCACTATTGTCACTAACATCAATATACTAACAAAATATGAACCTTTGGTCTGAAATAAAGTTTTATTTAATGTAATTTAATTTTAATTTTATACTGAGCCGACGATCAGAATTTGACAACCCATGGTATTGCTGTCAAACTCAAACTCAAACTCAAATCATTTATTTCAATTAAACCATTTACAGGCACTTTTGAATTGTCAAGGATTCGGTCAGTCAGAAATATGAAGCTAGTTGCCCATTCCAAAGCGTAGTAGGTACCTATGGAGAAGAACGGGCAAGAAACTCCATGGACACTCTTTTAAATAATAATGTTTTTACATATATCTTAGTTACATCGATTAATGTTGACACTATAAGTGAGAACGATGTACAAAAAACCGTACACGTTAAAAGCGTCCAGAGTGCATCAAAACATAATTAAAAACAATCCAGCTAATTAATTATTAAAATAAGCCGTGGCAGCTAAGAGATGACCAGTCCCAACTGACGGCGCCCGTTCACGAACATGACGCATGGATCAGCACCATTCAGCTCAACCATTTTGAAGGGAGCTAAATGATCCGACACACGCGCCACCGTCAGCGAGACATTTGAGTGAGCATGACATACTATCAGCCGCCAAGGCACATTCAAGTCAATCTATGACATTACCCGGTAAATGGTAGCTATATAGTACAAAGTACTCACATCTGTGCAATGCATCTATATAATAAAAAGGAGATTGAGTTTATATAATGCAAATAAATTCTTACTATCTTCAGCAGCTTCAACAGTGATTCGAATGTCAATTAATTAGTTGTGGTGTGGAGCAGGACCGGCATTAAGCCAGGCATTTTTATCAGTTATGTAATCCTCCAACCTATAATATGCCTGCCTGTATAGTGTGCGTTTGACAAAGGATTTGAATTTTGTCTCATTCAGTTGAAGTATGTGGGGAGGTATTTTATTATAACATTTTAGACAGTACCCCATGAAAGATGAGTCTACTTTAGCCAGTCTGAAACCTGGTTGAACTAATAGGTCCCGATTTCTAGTACTATAATTATGTCTTTCACCTCTTTTACTGTAAAGATGTAAATTTTTTCTTACGTACATGATGATTTCATAGATGTATTGACAAGGTACAGTCATGATGTTAATATCCTTAAACAATTCCCTTAGAGAATCGCGCCTGCGGAGATTATATATGGCTCTGATGGCTCTTTTCTGCAGAATAAAAATAGACTCGATGTCTGCAGCCCGTCCCCAAAGTAAAATACCGTAAGACATGATACTATGAAAGTAACTAAAATAGACCAGCCTCGCGGTATCTACATCAGTAAATTGACGTATTTTTCTGACAGCGTAAGCTGCTGAACTTAGCCGTCCTGCTAGAGATGTTAAATGAGGACCCCATTGTAGCCTTGAGTCGAGCGTGATCCCCAAGAAAACCGTTTTATCGACGAATTCTAGCTTCTCTTGATTCAATACTATCTCACAATCACTACTCTTGACGTTTGGTAAAGAAAATCTTATACACTTAGTTTTATTTCCATTTAGTACTAAATTATTAGCCGTGAACCAATTTTGGACCAGCAGTAGGGCGTTATTTACGTCGTCAAAATTTGAAGCACGTCTATCTACCTTAAAAATTAAGGAAGTATCGTCAGCAAATAACACCATTTGTGGTTGATTTATTAATAAATGGAGTAGGTCATTAATATATACTAAAAAGAGGAAAGGACCCAATATCGAGCCTTGTGGAACACCCATTTTTACCTTTAAACCAAGTGAATTGACACCATTTATTTGAACTTGCTGTTGTCTATCATTTAAATAAGATTTTATTAAACTAAGCGCAAGTTTTCCAAGTCCGTAATGCTCAAGTTTCAAAAGCAGGGTTTCGTGATCGACGCAATCAAATGCCTTGGAGAGGTCACAAAAGATTCCTATGGCGTCTTGAGCCTCTTCCCACGCGTTAAAAATATGTTTTAATAAGGTAACACCAGCGTCGGTCGTACAACGCCCTTTGGTGAAACCATACTGTTGCTCGTGAAGGATTTTATTAGTATTAAAATGATTGAGCATCTGACATAGCATTATCTTTTCAAAAACCTTGCTGAAAACCGGCAACACGGACACAGGTCTATAATTATTAGTGTCTTTACTGTCCCCGGATTTGAGAAGTGGTATTACCTTACTGTATTTCATTAGATCCGGGAAGACTCCCTGATCCACACACAAATTAAATATTAAGGCTAAGTAAGGTGCTATAGTTTCAATTATGGAGGTACAGACTTTAATAGACATTCCCCAAAGATCTTCGGTCAATTTGATCTTAATTTGCTTAAAAGATTTTATTACTGTTAAGGGGTTAATATGCTTAAAGTTAAATTCAATCGGGCAGGCAGAAACATTCGCCCTCATTAAATCAAAAGCACGCGAGGGCGAAGAATTTAAGATTTCAGTGGTTTTTAGTGGGACACTGGTAAAGAAATTAACAAATTCCTGAGCCACTTTTTTGTTATCGCAAATGAGACCACGTGACGTCTCCAGTGTGTAATCAGAATTTTGCTTTTTGATCCTGTTCGTTTCATTATTGATAATTTTCCAAACCGTCTTTATTTTATTGTCTGCTGATTTTACCTTGTTGCTAATGTATAAGGCTTTAGCAGCCTTACAAGTGTTCTTAAAAAAATTTGAGTAAGAAGCAACATACTTATTAAAAGTTTCCGTGTTAATATAAGGCTTAAGGCCATACAGCTCGAAAAGTTTTTCCCTACTTTTCCTAAGTCCTTTAGTTGCCCAGTCACTAAATAAAAACTTAGGGCTGATACTTTTAGACTTCTTCTTAAAAATATTATTAAACTCGGTTTGAACTACCGAAAAGAATTCTTTATACAAACTATTAACATTATTCATTGTAAGGTCCTGATTTCTTAACTTACAAATTAAAGTGCTTTTAAATTTATTTAAATTGAAAAATGTTATTGGTCTGGATTGTATCTGCACTTTTTGTATCGCTATGTTGGACTCAAAAGTTACGGTTTGACCGCTGTGATCTGAAGGGAGATAATTAACGATAGATTTATCTAAATAGTCGCAGCAACAAAATACATTATCAATACATGAAACAGAAGTTGTTGTTGTTCGGGTTGGTTCCAAAAACACATTTGACAAATTGAATGATTTAAACAAATTCAATAATCTACTGGTATTTGAATTATTTTCTAAAATATTAATGTTAAAGTCTCCACAGATAATAACTGATTTATTACCAGTTGCAAGTTTAGCCAAAACATCTTCCATTACCGACTCAAATATAGAGAAGTTTTGATAATTTGGGGGTCTGTAAACGCACACTATAACATGCTTATCTAGCTCAACACAAGACAGTTCAACGCTATGTTCAACCGATAGTTCAACTATGTCTTTACGAGCTTTTGATTTTATACAACGTTTAATTAGGATTAGTGAACCACCACGCAGCATTGATTTTCGGTTAAAACAACTGGCCACATTATAATTCTCGTAATTAATTAACATTTCAGAATCTTTTAACCAATGCTCAGTTATGCAAATAATGTCAAACATTGTTTTTTCTAAAAACAATTCAATTTCCAATTATTTGGAGTTAAATCCTTGAATATTTTGATGAAATAATTTCAAGGATTTCTGCTTAGCCCCTTTTCTACAGTTAACTATTGTAGTGCTAGAAAATACCTTTTTGTTTTTAAGTGGAACTATAGTATTATTGGTACCTTCTGTTGTCTTACAAACTAGTTTAAATTATCTGAGCTAACCACCTCAACATTAGTACTATTACTAATAGTGGTGCTAACTAAAGGTGACAATCACCTTTGGGGAATGAACTGGCGATTTTAGTCATTATGTTGCGGAGGTTTGATATTTCCATACAGCCATAACTCCCTTGATTTCGGCTATCATCATCGAAGTGACTCGGTTTGGCTGTTAATCTTTCAACCATATTCTTAGTCGTAACCTCGAAAGTTCCTCGACATACGACTCTGTCGAGGAGACCTCAAGGCGTACCTCGGTAGAACCTCAAAATCGGTATTCATAGTCGAAATTCGAGTCGAAGTGATGCATTGGGAATACGTCAATATTCAATAAACTCTTCAAGAGACATAATGAAGATCGTATAAAAAAACGCGTGATTTGGTTAAAACTTTCTTAAATTTGACAGTTGGTTCCTCAACACAAACTCACCTCCACTGAGGTAACTGTTTGAGATGAGGAGTAAAATTGCAACTGTGAATTTCAAACTACATAAATGAGGTTGAGGCAAGTCGAGGCAATCATGAGGTTTGACTTAGATAGGGGGTGATAGAACAGTTCATAAGTTACTTATTACCATTTAAAAATATACAGATATGTACCAACTTATCACTTACTACAGCTTCCGTGTTACATCAGGCTCGAAGTATTCTCAGTTTGTTTACAGTTTTAAGACGCAAAACAAAAGAAAACTCTTACAAATTAGATACTAATTTACAGTTCACTGTTGCGTTGCTATATTTATATTGGTTAATTTATAAATGATTTTAATTCTGTAAGTAGGTTTTTACAAACACTTTTTACACGTCAATCATATTTTAAAAACTAGATGAGATCGTCAGCCGTGTGATCGTTTGCCGGAACCCTTAGAGGTACTATTGACAAAGTGAGACAAAATATGTGGCTGAGCATTGAACCTCTTTTCTCTTCAGTTTTGAAATAGGTGATTAAGGGATTACGTAATAGAAACCTGTCTCCATGGCTTTTAACAAAAATAAATATGTACCTACACCAAATTAAATAAAAACAGTTTTCGATCTCTATTCTAAATAATTCTAACTATATTTTTTTGTTTATAAGTGTTTGTTTGTTACCTTTTCACGCTCAAACCACTGAACCGATCATCATCAGATCATTAGCATTTAAGTGGTCAGGGGTACAGAAAAGGGGTCGCATGTTGAAGAGCCTCCACGCGGCGCACCCTGGGCAACGTCAGCTCCAACTGTCCACCTGCTTTTGGTGGACAGTTGGGGTTGGCGGCCAATCTTCAACAAACGGGGAAGGGTCATGGTTCCAATCATCGATCATTTATAATGGTCGATGAAGGGAACCGGGCTAGGGTTGGGGCGGCCAGTCCGTCTTCGGGACAGGTCTGGTGGCCATCTCCGTCCACACCCCCTCTGTTTGCAGAGGGTGAGTTTTGTGGGCGTCGAGTGGGGAGGGGAGAGGAAGACAACCTCTATAAAAAATTACCTCAATCCCAAGGTCGAGCGTGCCGAGGGGATGAATGGCCGGAGGGAATCCGGTCACTAGCGCTGGGGGGGGAGGGAAACAAGGGACCACACCCTTCAAAGGAAAACAAAAAAAAAATGGAAAATAAGACAGACGAAAATAAACTACCCCAGGGCGGTACCGGCTGCTCAGCAGCCGGAGAATCCGCCACGTTCCCTTCGGGGACGTCAAGCCCCCAATCGTATTCTGGGGGGGGCAACGTATGTCTGACGAGCCAAGGAGGTTCGCGTTCTCACTCGCGGGAAAAAACTCGCGAAGTGGAGGGGATAGATGAGCGGTCAGAGTCTGACGCTGCATCTGGCGCGGAGGGCTCATTTAAGAGCCCGGAGCGCGTAGTAATGGGGGCTGCTGCTAAGAACACACGGTTCTTCCGGAAGCGGCCCAATCCGGGGGATGGCCAGGGGTCACTCTCGGATGGCGGAATGACCTCGGCCCGGAAAATCAGTCGGCGGGGTGGTGTCCGAGGAAGGGGTGGAGGTCTCACCACCAAGGAGGACAAGGAGCCGAGCAGAGTCAGCCCCGCCGAGCAAGCCCAGCGAGCCGGAAGGCTAGCCACGAAGGGACGCCGCCCTGAAATTGCAAGTGGCAGTGGTCTTTCGGAGTCGTCAGGTGGTGAGCCGGATGCCGCTGGCGGCTCCAAATCGGAGGGATCGGCCAGATTTGCGGAGGTCGTGGTTGCTGCGATCAAGGGTGTGGCCTTGAAGAGGGTTCAATCCTCTAAAGACAAGGCCATATCCGCAGCCACGGCCTCCATTATGCAGGCAGCGGAGTCCATCCATTTCAGGCCTCCACCGGACGGCATGCCCGAGATGCGGGCGGAGGTTGCCCGCCTAACTGCCGCCATGGAGCTTCTCCGAAAGGAGAACGAGGAGCTGCGAGCAGATCTCGCTAAGAGCCGAGGAGCGGGCTCCAGGGAGGTGCCACCAGTAAGGGCGCAGCAGGAGCAAGGCCAGCCCGTGTCTGCCGAGGACCGGGTTCTGACCCTGGTGCGGCAGGAGCTGGCTTCCTTTCGGAGTAGGTTTTCTGCTCTGGAGGCCATTGTCCTGCGCCCCCCTCTGGCGGCGAGCCAGCCGGTTTCGGGCCAGCGAAAGGCTGCCTCTTATGCAGCCACCGCGGCCAAACTAGGGTCCTTGGGGCAGACCCAAAGTGGGGCCGTGGCGGAACCCACGGGCCCGCCCCTGGCGAAATCGGCGTCTGCGCAGACGCCAAGGGCCCAAGCCCTGACGGCAAGACGACTGCCCCCGCCCTCCAAACCGCCTTCTAAATCTCCTCCGACCGACGCCGAATGGCAAATAGTCGGGGAGAAGGGGAAGGCGGGTAAGGCAGCAAGGGCGGCCAGAAGAAGGCAGAGGCGGCAGCGGCGCAAAGAGCGAAGCGTCGCGGCTAGGCTCCGTGCCCCAAACTCCGCAGCTGTAGTGATCACTCTACAGCCGGAAGCGGAGAAGAAGGGCACGACCTACCGCGAGGTGCTCGCCAAGGCGAAGGCGGCAGTAAACCTCGGGGAGCTCGGTGTCACCAATGGCCTCCGGCTAAGGGTCACTGCGACTGGGGCCCGGATGCTGGAAGTTCCCGGTGCGGCCAGCGGCCCGACCGCGGACGCATTGGCTGAAATGTTAAAGGAGTGCCTGAATGCGGACGAGGCCCGAGTGTCCAGGCCAACGAAGTGCGCTGACATGCGCATTCTGGGCCTGGACGACTCCGTGACGGAAGAAGAGGTGGTGGCTGCCGTCGTTAGGACTGGTGGGTGCTCTGCCAAGCAAGTTAGGGCAGGCACCATTCGTCCTGACTACACGGGGATGCGAGCTATAACGGTGAGCTGCCCCGTGACGGCGGCCCTAAAAATTACCGGGGAGGGCCGAAGGCTCCTGGTGGGCTGGGTCTCCGCGCAGGTCAAACTGCTGGAACCCAGACCTCTGAGGTGCTTCCGCTGCCAAGTGGGCAACCACGTGGGAGTGCAATGCGCCTCGGAGGTGGACCGCAGCAGTCACTGCTTCCGCTGTGGTCAGCCCGGTCACAAGGCCGGCTCGTGCAATGCCGCGCCGCACTGCTTTATATGTGCGGCAGCTGGCAAGCCGGCCGATCACCGGGTTGGGAGTAAGGTCTGCGCTCCACCCGCCAACGCCAGGGGCAGGGGCAGGGGAAAGCCCACTGCCACCGCCGATAAGGCTGCATCCGCCGCTACTGCCGCCGCCGTTGCCGCCTCCACCGTCGTCGCCGCCGCAACCATCGTGGCAGGGCCTCCACAGGAGGCACGGGAGGGGGCTGATATGGAGTGTCAGTAATGGCCCCATTACGCCTCCTCCAGGCGAACATCAACCACTGCGCCTCTGCTCAGGATCTGTTGCTCCAGAGCATGGCGCAGTGGTCGATTAACATCGCCGTGGTCGCTGAGCCGTACTTTGTCCCGCCCAGGGATGACTGGGTGGAGGACCTGAGCGGCTCAGTGGCCCTAATTTCGTCGGCCGCCGCCGGTACCCTGTCCCTCGAGGCCGTCAAGAGGGGACGGGGTTGCGTGGCAGCACGGTTCGGGGAGATAGTCGTGGTAGGGGTGTACTTCTCTCCGAACCGAACTCTCGCCGAGTTCCACAACTCCCTAGCGGAGTTGAGAGTCGTCGTCGTCGGGTTTCGTTCCCTCCCCGTGCTCGTCCTCGGGGACTTCAATGCCAAGAACTTGGCTTGGGGTTCCCGGCTCACGGACACGCGGGGCAGGATGGTGGAGGACTGGGCTCTGGAGACAGGCCTGGTCGTCCTAAACCGGGGTTCTGTCCCAACGTGTGTGCGTATGCGGGGTGAATCAGTGGTGGACATTTCGTTCGCCAGCCCCGCTCTGTCGCCGCACGTCATTGACTGGCGCGTCATGGAGGGGGTGGAGACCTATTCCGACCACCGGTACATCCGGTTCGACGTCTCCGCCCAGACCTCGAGCGCGCCGGTCCGACAGGCCCCAAGTGGTCCGCGGTGGGCGCTGAAGCAGCTGGACCGGGAGCTCCTCCTGGAAGCCTCGATCGTGCAGGCCTGGGTGTCACCACCGGACAGGCCTGCTGACATCAACGACGAGGCGGAGTGGTTCCGGGAGGCCATGTCCGAAATATGTGACGTGGCAATGCCCCGGGTCCAGCCCGGACGTGCTTGGCGCCAGGTGTGCTGGTGGTCGCCGGAGCTGACGGCTTTGCGCAAGGCGTGCGTGGCTGCGCGACACCTGTACACCAGGCACCGCAGGTTACGTATTCGCCCTCCGAATACGGAAGCCATTCAGGCGGAGCTGTACGAGGGGTACAGAGCGGCGAAGACCGCCCTCCAAGCGGAGATCCTGCGGGCCAGGGCCCTGGCCCGCGAGGAGTCGCTGGAGACTCTGAACAGGGACCCGTGGGGACGGCCCTACAAAATGGTGCGTGATAAACTCCGCCTATGGGCTCCCCCACTGACGCAGAGTCTCCGGCCCCAGCTCATGGAGGAGGTGGTGAGCACTTTGTTCCCTTCGCGGGGGGAGCATACTCCCCCGCCCATGACTCCGCCTACTGCGGTGCCGGATGCGGACCACACTGCCCACGACGACGACGATGCTTCGGAGGTGACCGAGGTAGAGCTGAGAGTGGCGGTACATAGGCTTAGTGCCAAAAATACCGCCCCAGGACCCGACGGCTTACCTGGAAGAGCCTGGGTTCTGGCCATGGAGGCTCTCGGGCCTCGACTTATGGGGCTCCTAAGCGCATGCTTGGAGGAGGGCCAGTTCCCACTTCGCTGGAAGACGGGGAAACTGGTCCTCATTAAGAAGCCGGGGCGCCCTGCGGACTCTCCGTCCGCTTACCGGCCCATCGTGCTGCTCGACGAGGTGGGCAAGCTCTTTGAAAGAGTTATTGCAAACCGCCTCGTCGGGCGGCTGGTGCGGGTGGGGCCGGATTTGGCGGAGAGCCAGTTTGGCTTCCGCAGGGGGCGCTCTACGGTGGACGCCATCATGCGCGTGCGAGCCCTCACGACGGGGGATGCTGTTGCCCGGGGAGGGGTCGTCTTGGCGGTGTCTCTAGACATCGCCAATGCCTTCAACACCCTGCCCTGGAGTTGCATCAGGGAGGCATTGCGGTATCACCGGATGCCGACCTACCTCTGTCGCGTGGTCGAGGCCTATTTGACGGACAGGGCCGTCATCTACCCCGGTCACCGGGGAGAGTGGAACCGGCGAGAGATGTCGTGCGGTGTCCCACAGGGATCGGTCCTGGGGCCGCTTCTGTGGGATATCGGTTACGACTGGGTGCTGCGCGCGGACCTCCCGAATGGCGTCAGCGTGGTGTGCTACGCTGACGACACGCTGGTCCTGGCACAGGGGAGGTCGCACCAGGAGGCGGCCGAACAAGCGACACTCGGGGTTGCGACAATCGTCGATAGGATCCGGCAGTTGGGACTCGAAGTGGCCCTGCACAAGTCCGAGGCCATGTGTTTTCATGGTCCTCGGAACGCGCCACTGTCGGGTTCCCAGATAACGGCGGGAGGGGTTCACATCGGTGTCGAGTCGACGATGAAGTACCTGGGACTCGTCCTCGACAGCCGGTGGAACTTCGTGGAGCACTTCCGACGTTTGGCTCCCAGACTGGAGCGGGCTGGAGCTGCCTTGAGGCGGCTCCTGCCCAATCTAGGGGGTCCAAACGCCTCCTGCCGGAGGCTCTACGCGGGAGTTGTGCGGTCCATGGCCCTTTACGGGGCACCGGTGTGGGCGCGTTCTTTGAGGCGCCGACCGGCCCGCAGGTTGAACGCGTCCCAAAGGGTCATGGCCATCCGGCTGGTCCGGGGATACCGCACAGTCTCATGCGAGGCGGCGAGCCTCCTTGCCGGATTGCCGCCATGGGATCTGGAGGCAAAAGCCCTCGCGCACGTATGGGAGTGGCGCGAGGAGGCAAAACGCCGGGGTGTAACTCCGCTGCCGCGACAAATCACGGTACAGCGGACAGAACTCCGGCGGGATCTCATGGCGACATGGAGGGTGCGATTGTCGCAACCCAGTGCTGGGCACGCCACAATAGCGGCGGTAAGTCCCCTCTTTGAGGAGTGGTTGGAGAGGCGCCACGGCGTCCTCACCTTCCGCCTGACACAGGTCCTCACCGGACACGGCTGTTTCGGGAGGTTCCTGTTTCGTATAAGGCGGGAGGAAACGCCCGGGTGTCACCATTGTGTGGATCGCCCGGAGGACACGGTGGAGCATACGGTGGAGGTATGCCCAGCTTGGGCGGAGCACCGCAGTGTCCTCGCGGAGGCGATTGGCGGCGGCGATCTCTCGCGTCCGGCCCTGGTCCAGGCCATGGTACGGAGCGAGAGGGAATGGAAAGCCGTCACCTCCTTCTGCGAAGCAGTAATGCTCGCAAAGGAGGAGGCGGAGCGCGTGAGGGAGAGAGCCTTGCGCCCTCACGCCCCTAGCCGCCGCAGGAGACGCCCTGGGCGTCGGGAATCGCAAGCAGATTCCCGGCCACCGTAGGCGCGGGCTTGCGGACGGCGAGCCATGGGTAGCTCGCCGTCCGTTAAGGACCAGGCCCGGGTCGACGGCGCGTTGTGTTCCACGCGCGCCTCAAAGAGATGTCAGCACAAAATGACGGGGTCCGATAGGGCCGACGCCTCAGGGTCGCGGGTTATTCCGCAGAGAAAACCGTGGCCCTGGCACAGGCAACTGAAGGAACACGGGTGGGTTTTAGTCAGTAAAAGTCTGACACGCCCTCCCGCTCCACCCAGAGCGGGAGAAGTCATTTGATGATTTCCCACCCAAAAAAAAAAAAAAAAAAAAAAAAAAAAAAAAAAAAAAAAAAAAGGGGTACAGAAAAGGTTAGGGTACCTTTCATCCTGAAAAAAGTTCTTCATTTACTTTAGGACGCCAGATGACGCTACGTGTCTTTCGAATCATAATCATTCTCATGATTGAATTATATTTTCAAAAACTTGACACTTGACTTGAACAAATGATACTTCTTATCCCGATAGTTAGTTTTCGTGGGATAATTTCCGACATCATCTAGTACTTGGCATATTTGGCAATTTGGGATATTTGGCAATCAAGTTGCTTAAACGTTGTAGAAATCTGGCTTAACAGACTTTATAAGTCACTCACCTTCTAATGGTAGGTACTAGACCAAAATAAAACTAAAAAGAACTAGGAAAAGTATATTTGCAAGATATCTACGGTAGCTTAGCTATCAAACAAACACAAAACAATTAAAATAAAATAGAGTAAACCAAACTAAAACTATTAAAAAACTAAAAAATTGCGCCAAAAATTCCTCCGCATCGCTGTCGACTGGTAATGTACCCAAGAGTGTGGCGGCATTGCCACGTTGTATGGCAATGCTCAGCCTCTGGCCAAGATAAAAGCCAGCCCTTGGGTCGCGTTAAGTGTCAACCAGGCGTTTGGAGTTTACGTTAAACAAACCATGAGCACTCGGACCCCACGGCCCGAGAGTTTCAACCCCAAACGGCTCGATTTTTTTTTATTTTTATAAATGGCATCTCGCAGGTCAACCTATGAGGTTGTCGTCTTCTTAAACGGACTTGCCTGTGGTTGCCCTAATAAATTAAGGCCTCCAGCCAGGACTTAAACTTAAATACTAACTAAAAACTAAGCGACTACACGCTAAGGGCACCCCCTGTGGGGTACGAACCTCGGCTTAGGGCGTCGCTGGAAGAGGGCAGCAAATGACTAGCTCAGGAATGATATTATTTAGGGACGAATTTAAAGCTACAGGCTCAGCGGCGCGGGCTGGCTCGAGCAAGGGTCGGGAGGAGCGTAGATTTGGGCGTCGCGGCGGGCCTCGGCGGCGAGGACGGTAGGACGGCGATCGGGTTTTGGGCTTATGAAGCGTGCTGGTGGCCTTACTACTCTCCTGGAGGAGGGTAGTGGCGTCGTCGGGGGCGATTAAGGTATGCCTTGGTCGGCGAATACTACTAATACGAGAGGGAGTGTAGCAGGCGGCCGCTGAGATCAAGGGGTTGGGGTGTTTTATGCCACAGTCAAAGAAACGCTTCGATAAGCGTTTCATGAACTGGTTTATGGTAGGCATTTTTAGGTCTACGTGGGGATCTATATTTCGGACATAGTAGGGGGCACCCGTGACCTTTCTAAGGAAACGGTTCTGGAGGGTCTGCATCTCATGGAGATGACGTGGGTGAGCGTGCGCGAATACAACGCTGGCATAGGTCATGATGGGACGGATGACTGCGGTGTAGATGCGCAGCTTGCAATTAAGTGACAGTTTGCAACGGGCTGTCAGAATAAAGTGGAGTCTACCAAGAGCGAAAGCGGCGCGCGCGCGAACAGCCTTAATGTGCTGTTTAAACGTTAAGTTTTGATCAAGGATCACGCCTAGGTATTTGGCTTGATTCTCCCAAGGGATTGGCTTGCCGTACATAGTGATCGGGCTGGGAAGGGGGGGTGGGACTCGACGACGTCTCGAGAAGAGAACCGCCTGACTCTTATCGGCGTTGACCTAGATTCTCCATTTCCGGAACCAAGCGCCTAAGACGTTTGCGGAGGTTTGGAGAGTACGAGCTATAGCATTGGGACCATGACCGGTATAGTAAACGGCAGTGTCGTCGGCGAAGAGAGCCAACTGAGCCTTTTTACTCTGTGGGATATCGCTAGTAAACAGCGTGAAGACTAGAGGAGATATAACGGAACCCTGAGGGACACCGGCGCGAATAGGGTGAGGGGACGAGAGTGCACCCTCGATGCGATAGCGGAAGGTGCGATTCGACAAAAAGTCTCGTAAGATGAGCACGAGACGATCTGGCACTCCTAGTTGGTAAAGCTTGTATATCAAGCCGTTGTGCCAGACTTTGTCGAAGGCTTTCGCTATGTCGAAGAATAGCACACCCGTCGTCGCGTTACGCTGCAGACCAGCGCATAAGTGCTCTACTATACGGTGGACCTGGTGGATACTCGAGTGTTGGGGACGGAAACCGAACTGCTCGTTGGGAATGAGGCTCTTTGCTTCGGCGTAGTCTTTGAGACGCTTATAAATAAGTCTCTCGTAGATTTTGCCGAGAACATTGAGTAAGCTAATAGGGCGGTAGCTGGAGGGCTCAGACTTTGGCTTGCCTGGCTTTGGGATACCGATGACGGTGGCTTCTTTCCATGCTTGTGGGAAGATGTTGTTGCTCAAGGCGCCATTGAAGATGGCGTTCATAAGCATTATTAGCGGGGCAGGAAGGAGTTTATATACCTTATTGGTAAAACCATCCGAACCGGGGGCCTTACGCGCGTGGAGCCCTTTAATGATGTCGTGCACTTCGTCTTGAGTGACGGGAGGCAGAGGATCATCAGGGTCTTCGACGGGAGGGAGGGAGGCTCTCCGTTCGACTTCAGCGTCGACTTTGTTCAGGTGAGCTTGGTCTACTGGTTGAGAGCTGGGAGAACATTGGGACTCTAGGCTGTCGGCAAGGCATTCGGCCTTGTCGGTGCTGTCGAAAGCGACGCTCTTGTCGGGGCGGATGAGGGGTGGCATAGAGACTCCTCTGAGGAACGCAATTTCCTCTGAAGGTGCCAGAAGGCTTGGTGAGTGGGCTCGAGCTCACTGAGCATCTTGTTCCAACCCTCTGAGCGAACCTCCCCTATGCGTTTCTATACAGCACGCTGTAAATGGCGCATGTGGGCTTTGTTCGCGTCACAAGGGAAGGAGTCGTAGGCACGAATAGCCGCATTCTTCTCGGTTATCAAGTCACGTACGTCAGTAGGTAGTTTCCAGCGATGGTCTTCCATCACCGGAACTTCCCGTGAACAATCCGTCAAAACGGATTGAACGTGCTCAGTAAACGAGTCGATTGCGGCCGTCGTGTCGGCGACTGACACTATGTGATCGGGGATGGTGTCCAAGTGAGGCGATGTGGTGGATTTCAGTCTTTCGCTTACTTTCCTCCAGTCGGTAATCATCTGGGTCTGAGGAGGGCGGTTGGGATCGCTTTGGCCAGAGTAGGGGGCAAGATGCATAACTACTGGGCGGTGGTCAGAGTTAAGCTCGTGGAACGTCTCTATCGATTGCAAACGAAGGTTCACATTCTTGAGTAGCGCTACATCGAGTATATCAGGAAGATGGTTGGGATTTCCGGGGAAATGAGTCGGACTCATTGGAGCGATGACGTCAAAGTTAAGGGATTCGCCTAACTTGAAAATGATCCGACCTCTGGTAGAAGTCGTGATGCTATTCCACGCCGGGTGTTTGGCATTAAGACCCCCCGCCAATATGACGGAGTCACTCATACCGAAGAGGGCGGTGAAGTCCTTTTGAAGAGAGATGGGATCCTCCGGACCATTGTCTGGTGGAATATAAGCCGAGATGATGGTGATCGGTTGGTGACCGGTCATGCCGAGCCGACAGATAGAGGTCTCCAGATGGGAGAAGAGAGGAGGTGGGTTTATAGGGATGCAATACAAAGATTTTCTAAAGTATATTAATGTGCCACCCTTGTGGCATCGAGACCTATCATTGCGAACTAGTTTAAAGTTGGCAATATTCGGGTTTCGGTTATGAGGTTTTAAGAAGGTTTCCTGTATGAGGAGGATGTCAAGCTGATGGTCGCGGAGGAAAGCGGCGATCTCATCGCGTTGACCTGAAACGCCATTTGCGTTGAAAAAGCCTAATTTAAGGGATCGGGGTTTATTACAACTTACTCTCGTATTATCCATTGGGAATTAATATTTGAGGGAGTTCAGGACTTGCGCGATATCGGGATACGCGCTGAGGATTTCCATGAGGCGACGTGCGTTGCCATTAGCAGCAACGATTTCTTCCGCCATTTTATCCGCGGCAGTGGTGAAGAGAGCCGCGTATGTGCCTAATATAATTTGGGCGCTGTTTCGTCCCTGGGTTCCCTGAGGTGCCACTGGTGAAGCCATAGGGGCCGCGGGGGCAACCGAAGGCGCTGGGATGGCGGTAGCCATCAGCGCTGGAACTTCAGCGGGTTGAGCGGGTTTGGAGGGCACCGAAGCTGCGGGAGCTTTGAGGTGGGAAAGGTTTGCCCAGGGAGAGGGCCTTTGAGGACTAAGCCGCTCCGGCATCTGCGCGGAGGGAACCTTTCCCCAGGGGCTTTCCCTGTGCTGGCGGTCACTCGCGCGTTTCGCGAGTTTGGGAGAGGAGAACTTTGGGGCTTTAGAACAGCCAGTAGTTAGCTGGGTGCCCCGATTGGCCGCAGAGTACGCAGCTGGGCAGTACCTAGGCATAGTTCCCTATCTTTAGGGCGGGAGCAGTCAGCGGTGCCATGCTCGCCTAGACACTTGACGCATCTAGGGGTGGCGTAGCAGTTGGACTGCGAATGTCCGTACAATTGGCAGCGGTGACACTGGCCAATTAATTGAGCTCTGTAAGGCTTTTCGATGGAGATGCCTGAGAGCGAGCAGACCGACTTCACCTTGAAGATCGGGTGGTGCCCTTTAGTGGGGTCACATATGACCAGGACTATGTCATAAACAACGCCCTGTCTCGCTTTATGCAAGCGATGTACGGCGGAGACCGGAACGCCTTGTGCAACAAGGTCACTTTTTATGTCTTCCGTGTCGATTTCACGAGGTACGCGCCTAATGACGACGCGAGTGGGGGTTTCCTCCGGAAGGGAGTATGTGTGAAAGGAGTAGTTCCTTTCACGCAGCGCGCGGGAGAGATCCCTAAAGTCCGAGGACGTGGGGACTGTGACTTTGATCCCCTGAAGGGTGGATCGGGCATTGGTGTAGTTGATCTTGCGATCTACACACATCTTTGATATTTCTGTCCATTTGGCTTTGTCTTGGACGTAAATGGGGGGAGGGGGCTTTTGCTTCCTCGCGGTAGGAGCGGGTGGGCAAGCCATAGGGCTGGCGGGGCGACTGGCCCGCGGACTAGGGGCGGAAGTCGAGCTGGACGATGTATTCGTGACCTGTTTCTTTGTGGCCGGACCGGCGGGGGCAGAGGATTTAGCCTTCCTCTTGCCTTCTTTAACGACGACTTGGAAGTCGTCGTCGCTGGAGGAGGAGGTGCAGGCTTCGTTCTCTGAGAGTGGGACTGACGTGTCCATGCTCTCCGGTTGAGTCGTGTTTGATGCTGCGGCGCGCAGCTGCGTTGTCTCTGAAACAATGGCGGCCGGAACAAAAGACGGCGTAAAATTGGCGGCAGGTACAAAAGCGGGCGAGACAATAGGGGCCGCAGTATTTACTGCCGGGATAATGACGGGCGAGACAATGGGGGCCGAAATAGCGGCCGGAACATTGTCTGCCTGGACAATAGCTGCCGGAACAATGGCTGGAATGCCTTGTTCGGCAACAGGTGGCGACATCGGGCTTTCGAGGGCGTCGCTGAAGTTCGCGAGTGCGCCCTGGGACGGAGTGGGGGTGGAGCGATGACATAGCTTGTCGCCATATCTCGCTAGGAAATCGGGGTCCTTAAAAAGGACCTCTCTGAAGAACGCCAAAATATAGGCGTCCTCCATGGTCGGAGGGGAAGCTAGATTAGGGAGGGAATGGTGGAAAATTATTCCCACGTAGACTAAACCCTATACCTATCTCCCCGGGTGGATGGGCCCGGGGATGTGTGACCCTCTCTGTCGGGTGTAGACAGAGAGGTGAGTACCTATTGGTGAGCCCTAAGCTTGTAACCCGTAGCCAATCTTAATGTGCGAACGGGGCCCTGACCAGTCTAGCGCGAAGTGTGTAGACACACCCTAAAGACACTAGGTGAGTAGCTGGAAAGCAAAACTGTCACCAGAGCCGACTAGGAGATCCCCCAAGGCCGGTTATCTGGGACCCGTCCAACTAACTGCCTCGCCCTGAAGGGGTTCGGCGGGTGTGAATTGGGTCAACACCCCACTCGGCTTCGTTGACACCGTAAGGTTTCAACCGAGGACCACGAAACTGTGGTTTTACCCAGAAGGGGCCTAGTGAAGCTACTCACAAACGTCTGTTGATGAAACGAGATTTGCCTTGAAAAAGCCACTTTTTTAATTGATTAAAAATAAAATCAATTTCTTGATTTTATTTTTATCGGAGTAGTCGGGGCGACTACGATGACGTCACGTGGTCGCAACGAGTAGGAGCAGGAAACACAACACTGGGCCGGGAGCGGGAGAGCGCGAGACACGTCCGTCCGCGGCGAGAGTCGAGCGTCGCTCGAAAATATATTTACTGATAAGGTTATTATACTTTCGCCGCTTGAAGTTTTCCGCAGCCGCAGCACCAGAGCAAGAAATAAAGTTTAGCTATCTGCAAAACCTATGTCACAAAATATATTTTTACCCCTGATTTGTACCCAGATGGAATCGACAAAGTCACATTCTATCAGCGCTTACGATGACGGAAAAGCTAGAACTGACATAAGCTACCAAAAAGCTTAAGTCAATCATGTTGGAAGTCGTTGTAGATATACGAAATGAGTATGAAGCAATTGCTACTTGTTCACCATTTCCTACATCAATTCAAAAAGAAAGACTTCATTTTGTAGCACTGGAAACTTCTATAACAATATTCATTATTGATTCTTCCGCACTAAGCTCCGTATGTGAAATAATTACGAATCTTCAGAACGTGTAGTTAATTACATGCTGGCATAAACGGGCGTAAGTTATAGGCTGAAACGACAAAGGCTATCTCCTAAACATTATAATTTACTTTGAATTTGGTTGATTACGTCACACCGTGACTAATACGAGTAGCAGGTGACTAAAAGTACTGAAATTAGAGTGAAAGAGAGTATTCTTCTAGCTCGAAAAGTTTACTTTAAATGTATAAAAAAGTATTTATTGGTAGACCAATTTCTGAAAAAAAAACCATGCCCTAAGCTTCTTCGCTGTTCACCTGTTATACCCAATTTTTTTTAAGATGGTAAATAAGTTTATCCGGTATAATAAGTATTTTCCTTTTACGCAGTAGAACAGAACGTAAAGTTATCAACATAAAAGTCATGTTTTCCTACAAAGTGAAACGCTTATGCCTTATCCGGTGTGTCGTGACGTTACAAGTCACGTCAAGCAAAGGCGGCATGAGTGACATACATATAACATGTGGCCGGCTCTGATTGTCTTCAATATTTAATTCAGACATAAAGTAACTGCAGTCGATAGTTACATTTTTAAGTACTTACTCAGGTATTTTACATTTAATTTAAAAAAGGTAAAATTAAAAACGACCCATTTATTGACACTGGTAACGCACTTTTGGATACGTGCTGCACGGAATTTACCAGAGCCATTGACAACTACTATAGCCACAGAGTTGTAATGTCTCATACGGAACCCTAAAAAAACATATTTCCTAAGAACGTGGAACGCTTATGCCTTATCCAGTGTGTCGTGACGTCACTGGTCAAGTCGACCAATGGCGGCTATGAGTGACATGCATATAACGAGCTGGCTCTGGTTGTCATCAATATTTGATTCAGACACATTGTAAAACCGATCAATACTTTATACTCGAGACTTGTTACATTGTGGTATGTCCTATGTACTAAGTCAGGTTTTATATTTGTTAATGAAAAGGGTGGTATGATGACAAAAGGTACATTTAATTTAAACCGGTAAAAGAATGAAAGAAAAATATTTATTTGCACACAGTTCGTGAAGCACAAAATACAAACGAAAAAATAAATTTAAAAAAAGTAACAACAACCATACAACATATTTTCAGAAAATTGCTGCAGGGGATTCACCCGAGCCATTACATCTAATATAGCCACAGACCCTAAAAAAAGATTTTTTCTGAGAACGTGAAACGCTTGCTTTATCCAATATGTCGTGACGTCACTGGTCACGTCGAAAAATGGCGGCATGAGTGACATGCATATAACGAGTCTAACGAGCCCGGCTCTGATTGTCTTCACTATTTGGTACAGACACAAAGTGACTGGAATCGATACGTTTTACCCGAGACTTGTTAAAATAGAATAGTATAAAATAATCTTAATAGCGTATAACGTATGACTTGTCATGGTAAGTAAGGTTTTATATAAGACAGGCATTTCTAGGAGTTTTAAAGAAAGAAAAGAAAGAAAGAAAATTATTGTCTCGTGAAGGTTTGTTTTAAATGAGAAGTTACTTATCCTTTCTTACAGTCACCTACAGACGCCTAAGACAACAATAGAATGTTGTTATAAAATAATTATTGCCTGATTAATGCTTGTATTTACACCCGAGCCGATACCCTTCAAACCGAAACAAGCTAAAAGATTATTAGGCGCCAAATAACTGTAAGATAACTAACCGGACAAGCTCTTTTATCAAAATCTCTTGATCACTATATAATATAATTCAATTATATATAATTCAATACATTTTTTTGTCACGATGCGACACGCGCTTTACTTGTGGTTATCAAATGTACAAATATGCTGTGTTTGTTTGTATAAGCGTAGGAGCTCTTGGTAGACAATGGCAAAGTAGGAACTGTGTGTGGGTATGTGCGCTATATGCTGACGCTTCTCGTCTTAACGCAAATATTTACAGCGTGTTTGTACACAAAAGTAATTCGCGTGTCGCTACGTCAGATAAAAATACGTTTGTCTCAAGAATAAAATTGACGTACGAAAGTTTTTGTATGGACTAACTGTCAAAAATTGAAAATGTATTCGCAAGATAAAATTTATTAATTATTGGTAGGTATAAAAATTTGGTCGAATTCAACTCACGAGTAGGTATGAATAGAATAGAATATAATACATTTATTTGCAAATAATGTAGGTATTACAAATCAGAAGTTACAATATCAACGTTGGAGTCCTTGTACATTCTGCCAATATGGCATGCAAAAATATTATGAGTTACAATTATAGAAACAAACTAACTTACAAGAACTATATCTATAAAAAAAAAAAACTTAAGTATACTAAATTATCGGCTAAAAAGTCAGAATAATAGCATTTATCTAAAGCTCCCGCGGTTCTGTAGCGCATGGGGCATGTTTGCTGATGCAGACACAGATAGTTTTCAAGCCATTATGCGAAAAAGAACAGCATCCCTGATGTGAAGGATTCGGGGGAGCACCAACAGCATTTTTAAGGTGATAGTGGAAAAGCCTGATTGCCCGTTCCTGGGGCACTGGACCCGTATGCACAGCTGCAGGTCTGGTGCAGCGGGAAGTGTAGATATGTACAGGTTTATGAATTAGTTTTATGTGTATTTTATTTTACTTGTACTAACATAGTTTTATAAGTTATACTAACATCAATATGAATCACGTGTGTTGGAATAAATAAATAATAATAATAATAAAGGGTTTTCCAATAAGAGGTGTCATTTTGATATTCACCACCACGACCACGCTTAATGTTAGGCATTTTATTATACACAGTCGGTGCAATACAAATGATTTTTTTTTTTTTTTTTTAAAGTGCAGTCTTACATGCACCTGTGTGCAACAAGTTGTGGTACTGAGATCACATGCTTGTACTTCTTTTCCTAATGTCGTTCAGAGAAGGTAATAAATATTTATTCGTTGTGACAAACATGGCTAATTCTTATGTCTCTCTCTAAGTCTTATTTAAAGACATGGGAACGTTAAAAGTTTATGAGATTTCAAAACGAGTATGCAACTATCTGTTACTTTTAAACCAAACACGGCTCTAAGGCAACGTTTTTGAGATTTAAAAATGCTTTCCCTTTCACTACAATTGCCCCAAAATATAATGCCAAATCTCAAAACTGATACAACCAGGCCATGGTAAGCAACAAGTATTGTTTGATCATTGACTTTGATAAGTTTGACGTTGACAAGTTGTGTAATGCGTAAGCAGATGTGTGATGTATAAAACTATGTACCAGTATCATTTACTGAAGCATGAAGTCCCTCACAATTTATTTTACCTACAGTGGACTAACAATAGAACATTTTTTCCGCGTAGTCACGTCCTATCACGTGAAACAGATTAAACACTGACCTACCCCACAAGTAATTCAATAATCTACCAGCTATTTACTTCGATCAACTTTCCTTCATTCACTATTTCCGGACAGCATGTAAACCAACTGAACATACGAGACTGACTATTTAAATAGAAAACTGCTTTGAGAAGTTTTAAGTATAGACTTCATGTGTAAGAAAGTATTGATCGGTTTAATTATTCAGGCCTGAAGTTCAAAGGTTTCAAAACAGTGAAGAACCATGAAATTACTTATGCATACTCCATTAGAACTAAGATTATACATTTATATAAAACTTTTTTTACAGTCCATTTAGCCGATTTTGATTTCTATTGCGTTGGATGCACGACAAATGGCAGCTGCAGTAAACAGTCAGTATTGTAACCACGTTTTTGCTTTTAACACAAAATCGGTTGAACGGACCGTAAAAAGGTTTATTTAAATGTTTAATCTCAATTCAAATGGTGTATGGGTGAACATAATTTCACTAACGGTCATATAACGTAAACGAGAGCAGTGGTTGCCCAGTGGCAATGGCCCTGAATTACCAGTTGTAGGTCGTGGGTTCGAACCCAGGCAGGCGCTTTCCTTTGTGTAAATAATTTCATCACCACTGCTCTCAAAACGGTGAAGGAAAACATCGGAGGAAACCGAAATGTCATAGAATAAAAAAGTCGAAGACATGTGACATCACCAACCCGCATTGGGCACGCGCTCCCTCGCACAGAGAGGAGGCCTGTGTCCCAGTAGTGGGAACATATTAGGCTGATTATGCATTGGGCACGCGTGGTGGATGGTTAAATTCATCATACAGAGAAGTGGAAAGAGACTACAGCCGCCGTTGCCCAGCTGTGGGACAATACGTGTGTGTGTATGTCTTTATAAGTAATAATCCAATTATGAAGTAAATTCAATAATGCACCTAAGCAAAATGTTGTTGTCAAATAAAACGATCCTTGATCGACTAACTAATTGACTGACAGACATTGCACACCACCGTAAAACAGCACGCTAACTGCGTAACATCCATTACGATCTGAATCATTTTAAAGGAATCAATCCATCGCCTCAGGGTCGCAGGAAATTCGAAATCATCAAATGACTTCTCCCGCTCCACCCAAAAAAAAGGATATAATCCAATGCGTTGAATGTTCGAAAAAAAAATTGTTTAACAATAACGCTACCAATGTTGTTGAACTGTCAAAATGAAAGCCATTAACCGCCAGTGTGTTACACAATCTCCCCGCCGGATCATGAAGGAAAATATTACTTACAGGGAAAACCCTTTCTTAGAAAACGTTTCTGAAAATGGGGAGAGTTTCAGAAACGTTTTATGGGAAAGTGTTTTAAGCGGGGGTTAAAGTACATTGTGAAAACGAAGGATAACAGCGATAAACCTCATACTCAGTTTTCTTTCCCTTTAAATTCCGTCTTTTACAACATCAGCCTGTAAAATAAAACGCAAGTTTTCTCCCGCATGCATGACAACGCTGCAAGATTCAACCAAAATCTAAACTACCCGGATATCCTTTTAAAAGCATTTATTCAGTCGGTGGATCCCTTACATGGGCTACGGGTTTAACCTTTGACATTAATCCAAAAATATTCGGCATACGTGAAATTGCTTTGGCTGAAAGTGACAGCCTTGAAACAAGACGAATCAGACACGTGGTGTTACAAATTAAATTTCAGGAATAATGTGTGAGTGAGGTGGGTTCTGTGGGTAATATTTGTTTAAGAATTTTCTTATTTTATGTGGAAATATTGATGCGATTTGAAGGTTTAGGAAGTGGTTTAATATCATCGGGTTGAGGGTTTAAATCCTGTTTTTTTTTACTGACATTTTAGTCGGTGAAGATGTTTTAGTACCAAGTAAAATCTTTAGTAAACAACATTTTCGTCATATCCTGCATGTCGATTTTGTAAAAGTCTCACCGTGAAGACATTGCGTGGGGTGAGCTGTCAGTGTCATGCCGTCTTGGTCAATCCCTCTCATCGGTCACCTCACCTTAGTTTTCACGTTGAGATGCTTGCAAAATAGCACTACTGCAAGAACACATTACATAATATGGAATTTAAAAACAAATTCAATAAAAACGCGCTCCCGCCGGGAATTTAGCTCCGTTTCCCGCGACCGTTGTAATGTCTGATCCACCTAACTTATTTTCCCAAGTTCCTACTTTGATGACATGCAGTTTATACAACAATAAAATTGTAGGTGAGTGTACCTACCTACAAATGGCAGCGACAAACTCCTCCCCTGTCAAAATATATCAAAACGTAGATACTGACCATAGATGAATGATGTACCTACTCGCAGGGCACTCACAAACAGTCCATTCACTACCATAGCACATTGATCCACAAAACTTAATACTAGACTAAAGTTTACGTAATCACCTTCGTTCTATGACGTCACTGAACACAATCCGCTTCGGAACAACACTTTCTCACATAATCCTCCTGAAGCCAATTATGATCAGCACGCGGTGCCACGCGACCACAGAGTACACTGTAGTATGCACGCGACCCCCACAGCCGTGAGCGACCAGCGTATCTACACGAGATGTCTTGTGAAACAAATGAGGGTAGGTAGTAATACTATGTTGACGGTATGAAGAAGCGGTTGGCTAGAATTTAAATGGAGAAGGCATTTTTTATTGGACAAGAAATGGCAGTAAAATTTCAAGGACGCGCCACGTTTAAATACATTTCGTTACATAAGAGATAAAAAAGATAGGTATAACTCTCTCTCTGTCTCTCACAATAAATCTCTCCTATTCTTCAATTCTAAAGAAGTTACACTTCTTTGATTTGTACATTGCTTCAAGCGCAACTATTTCTTTATTTGTTTTCTACCGACGACGCAACGCCATCTTTTCGTATTTGGAAACTGGAAATATTTTGAACTGTAGCCTGCCAGTTCTTTTTTATACCTGACTTAAAACACATTATAATCCTTCCAATAAACTATATGAAATAGCAGATATTTTTATACTACACTTCTTCTTGATACTTCTCATTGCTAACACTCGAAAGCCGAAAGTCAGTCAGAAGGTTTAAGTAGAAAGATAGATACCTAGGTACATGCTGAGAATATATTATTACATAAGTCGTTTCTGCGAAATTTTTTCTTCCTACCTTCGTGACTAGGTAACCTAGCAGCTTACTATTAACGTCATACGTCACAACTAGACACAGTGTGACGCCATGTTACTTTTATTTATGGTCTTCCGCAGGTGTGTCCCCATATTCCTCCAAATGGACTCAACGAAGGTAAGTAAGTAGGTGACTACTATATTTAATTTACACCCACTGTGGTTGCGTAAAACGTACGTAGGTAGTGTGGTTTATTTAATTTTATGACGTCCATTCTATTACATGTGTAAGGGATTATGTTTATGTAAGGTCGTGATGGCCCAGTGGTAAGACCTCGCCTCTCATGCAAGTTGTTTCGAATTCGGGCACGTAAACCCTGATTTTATCTTAGACATTATTGACATCGGGAATGAAAACATCGTGAGGAAACCTGCGGGGTAAATGCGTTGGCAAACAGTCATTCCTGGCTTTCATTTTGACAGTTCAACAGCATTCATTGCGTTATTTACGTTGTTGAGCAGACAAGATTGTCGAACATTTGAAGTAATGGATAGCAATATCCTTCAAAATTATTCAGGTTGTAAGTAGTTGATGGTGTGTTACGCCATTGCATTGGGGTGCTTGACTTATAGTTGATAAAGTCCGAAATCACCAGGCAGTCTTGAGCAAGCGTGAAAATCAATGCTCGTGCCTATTCTGTATGAGAAGAGGCCAGTGGCCAGAGGGCAGTGGGACAATAATAGGCTGTAATTATAAGGTATTGTGTCATTGTAGGTGTAGCAAGCCTGTTGTAGACATTGTATTGAAATTTAGTCGAGATGGAACCGATATGTAGTTTTAATCAGATGTAGAGTATCGACAATCAAATCCACATTAGCGGTACCTAATACTTGCACAACGAACGCTCTTAAAGCTAAAACCTAAAGGCGCTTTCAATAGCAAATTGTTACTGTTACAGACTGTTGACTGTACCTACCTATTAATAATAGTAAGATTTTGTATTTTTTTTTTCTTGTAGCGAAACCGTGGCTTTTACAAAATTACTGATACATTGACTCGCTTACTAAGATCATAAAATTATGTTCTTCTACCAAAACGATCCCTATACACGCGGAAATTTTATTGGCTGTTTTCGCACAGCGAAAAGATTTGATCTTTTGGTAGTACAATCGATTTATAAAAAGATTAAAATAAAGAATTTAAAATGGCAGATATGTAATAGTAAAAAACAAAGCTTACTTCCCACTGAACTTTTTTACGAATCGCTCTTGAATTTGTCGGCAGCGCGCGCGTGCATTTCAAGTAGTACCGACGTTAATTATATTTGGTTAGACTAAGTATTATTGTTTCTTACGCTTTCGATTCGATGCAGATATTTTAATTGAAAACAATGCCTACCTACTACTGAGGGCAAATCATTGGGCCATGGGAAAACAACGATTAAAATTTCACCGTGTACATAAGACCTTTCCCTGAATATTTCAGGGACTTGGAGAAAATGCAAAAAGAACTTATGCTGACTGTCATTCAATCAGAAAATGCGAGCTGGAAATTCAGCATCATAATCGCTTAGCTAGCTAACCAACTAGATAGGATAGCAGGTAATTAAGCAGTAGCTTGTTTTTTTATGTAGACACCTACGTATCATTAGATGATTATATTCCATTGGTTTTAGTAAATAACTAAAACGAAACAAAACAGAAAAAGGTTTTTTTTTATGGATGACAGTTTCTTGTTTAAAATTTCGTTAAGTATAACCAAATTAAATTGATTTTAGATGTTTTACGATTGTTTCCTCTTTTATATATGTTATGTAAGTTAAACATTATAGTTTATCCTTAAACTACTCTTCGTAGATGTAACTGCTTGAGCAATTTTTTTTTTGTTAAATTTATAATAATAATATAATATTTTGTAATCTGCCTATTGTAAAGATCCCAACAAGGTTCTAAACCTTTAAAAAAATCAACGAATTACATAAATTGAAGAGTACAAATGTGACGTAGACGTAGTTATCATAACTGAGTGTCTGATAAAACTCTTAGTGGCAATTTCACCAATGAAACTGAACGCTATTAACACATCTAAAACGCGTTCAAGAGCTGTCAGTGTCAATATTCCACAGAAAATACTGACACTGACAGCTCTTAAACCTTGTATAGGTGCTGATTGCGTTCAGTTTCATTGGTGAAATCGACCCCTAGTCGGTTAAACCAGACGCCTTTGACAGTTATCTCGTCATTTGCGCGTGCGTTTCGATTTTGTTGAATTGTGATATAATACATAGCTTGCTTCGTTTTTGTTATTTAGTTTTTGTAAGTTTTTGTTATTTATCTTTATTGCTTTATTGTTGCAAAATAATTTGGGTACACTCATTGCCTGGTACTAGCCGGACCAGCTCTGTACGCTCATTTCTATCACCTAAGAAAAAACGCTCCAAAAGAGGACCTCATTCATCCTTTGAGAAACAGATAGTGATAAATGGGTTAACAGATAGTGATATGTATAAAACATGGCCCAAAAAGTGTTATCCGTTCAAAAAAGATATAGTGGAAAAAACGTGTGGAATATTGACACTGACAGCTCTTGAACGCGTTTTAGATGTGAACGAGTTTAGTAATATTGGTGAAATCGGAACTTTAGAAAAAAACGTCAAAAGTTTCACGTTTCTCCACTACTTATATCTTTTTTGAACGAATAACACTCTGATCGCGTTCAATTTTATTGGTGAAGTTGGCAATTAGTAATTATATATGTATCACATCTTCGTTAAAAGTGCGTGCGAATAGGCTTTTGTGAGATTTCGGTATTTATGTTTGTAGCCCAGTAGGTACAATAAATAAATAGATTTTAAAATTTAAAAAACACGTGTTTTTTTACTCACCTAAACCAAGTAAGGGTTTAAGGAGTATAAGTAGGTAGGCGTACCTAATTGCAGACTTGAAAAGGCTACAAAATGATGCATTAGTTGATTCACAAAACACATTTGAAATGTATCGGTACATTATAGCTGTCTCCAATTTGTTTTCGATAGATTCACCACAACTCCTACCAAAGTCCCTTTCCACATAGGTACAGCTAGACAAAACTGGCATACCACACAACATTGCATACGTAGTAAAAGCCAACCCCAAACCGAGTTCAAGGCTAACCGCAGAATTAAGCACACTGTACGCACACTAACCTACTTACAAATCTCTTAGGTAGCTCATATTAAGGACCCACGCGCTGCCTCGGCGGGGGAACTCGGCAGATGTAGAGAAAACGTGCGGACTTCCCTCCCCCCTCCCTGTCTTTACTTACCTCGGTGTCGCACCCTTGTGTGGGCGGAGCAGAAAGTTATGTTAAAGAAAATCCACTTTGTACAGTAACTAACTGATCAATGGACGTAGGTCATCATCAATCCATTAGTCAAGGTCTAAATATGGGTTCCAAAAACGTTAAGTTCCCACAATTTCATGCATGACGCGTTTTTTTGGGAAGCTATCAAAAATGCTCATACATAATCAGCGTATAATTTTCTTACTGCTGGGACACAGGACTCTTCTCTGTGAGAGGGACGGGACCGTAATCCACCACGCAGGCCCAGTGCGGGTTGGTCACATGTCTTCGAGTTTTTGGTTCTAGGATATGCCAGTTTCCTCACGATGTTTGCCTTCGCCATTTTGAGAGCAGTGGTGAAGAAATAATATACACAAAGTAAAGCAATCTGTCTGGGTTCAAACCTACGTCCAGATCGTACGTCGCGGCCGTTTCCACTGTGCTACCACTGCTCTCAAAAATGCTCATGCCAATGCCAAATGTTCATGCTCATTTGCTCATGTGGCTCCAGGCAGATTGAGTATGAACGAGAATTTACTGAGAGAAATGAGAATGATCACTCATCAGGGGGAAGCACGAGGGTAAACCGCAAAATTTAAATTTTCTTACGTTTTTTGCAATTTCCAGTGTCAGGTTGTATATTGAACAAAATACGATTCGCGACCGTAACTAGTATGTTTTTACAGAATTATAATAATGTATACCATCAATCAGGTCAGTGTCAGGTGATAAACTTAGAGGGTTGTCCCTCTAAGTTCATATACACTATGACACTGACCTGTAAATTACAAAAAACGTAGTTAACAAACATTTAATTTCGCAGCCAACTTGTTGCTACCCCCTTAAGTCTTCTTACTTGGGTTAGATCTTTGAACAAGTCGAACTGACCAAATACATAACGGACGGTTAGGACGAGGTGTAGGTACCTGTAGTACACCCACATTTCACCAGTTAGGTTTACTGACCAATTAACAACTGAAAAACAATTTGCTTCAGCTTTTCTCTTTTGCTACCTACCTTTTAGATAGTTTTAAATGAGCCTTCTGTCTCTTTCGCCGTTGTGCCCATACCTACACTTGTAGCTCCCGCTACCGTGAAAATGAGAGATTTTTCCTCCAGACGGCCGGATTTCCTGCCATTATTATACTATAACCATCATAAGAGGATGGAGGTAGAAGTCGTAATTACCATCTCGAAATAATAAATACAAATGGAACGCATCCGCTCCGACAGTATGTAGGTAAGTCGAGTCCGTGAAATAAACCTCTTCAACTATAATTAAAGGACAAAATTAGGAGGAAGGTTATAGGTATTTCATACCAAATGGCCCTCTTATGTACCCACGCACATATTGGTCGGTAGCGGTCAGTTTCTACTTATTTGAACCACTGAATATAAATTGGAGAATTCACGAGGTGCCATATGCTCGAACTTAGAAGTAGCTCAAGAATTGGTAAATTTCTTTACTAATATACCATCTAAAACTACGGAAGCTTTAAATTCGTAACCCTTCTCAATGGATTTATTAAGAGCGAACGTTCCAGGCTGCCCGGTTGAATTTCAATTTAAACATATAAACCTCACACAAATAACAATCAAGTTGACCGAAGATCTTTGGGGAATGTCCATCAAAGTTTGTACATCCATAATACATACAAAGTACATACATCTTTTATGGGGTACTGTGTTAAATGTTACAACAAAATACCTTGTGATATATTGAAATTAAATGAAAGAAAGTTTAAAACTCATGTTAAAAAAACACTTTGTAAACAGTCATAATACAGATTGGAGGATTATATCCTAGATAAGAATGCTTGGAAACATGCTGGTCCTGCTCCATAGAACAATCTACTATATAACTCAACTCAATACTAATTGTTTATTGTATTGTATAATTGGTTATTTTTACTTTACTCACACACTGACTTATTCCTAGTTAATATTTTAGGAAAATCATTTATTTACTACTTCCGCAATGTTTGTAAATATGTGAGCACCATGTACCTCACTTGATTGATTTGTCTTTGCTTATTTTAAATTAATTTTACCTACTTGTGGTATTGTATTTTTATTCTGGGTGCATCGTCTTCACATATAAAATATAATTAATGTACACAAAATATTGTTGAACATTAAAAGAGTAACGGTGGAGTTTCTTGCCCCTTCTTCTCCATACGAAACTAACTACCTTTTGAAAGGGGCGCCTAGAATCAATTCTATTTAGATGAAAATGTTGATGTTAAAAAGTGCCTTTTAGTGCCTATTTGAAATAAATGCTTCGACTTTGACTTTGCATAGCACATGTGTGAGGACTATGTAGGTACTATGGAGCTACCAATTACCGGGTAATGTCTTTTATTGACTTGAATGTGCCTTGGCGGCTGATAGTATGTCATGCTTACTCAAATGTCTCGTTGACGGTGGCGCGTGTGTTGGATCATTGTCTCCCTTCAAAATTGTTGAGCTGAATGGTGCTGATCCATGGGTCATGTTCGTGAAAGGGCGCCGTGAGTTGGGACTAGTCTCTCTTAGCTGCCATGAAATTTTAATAATTACATTTTTGGATAGTTTTTTTTTTGCTGCACCCTTGGACGCTTTAAAACGTGTACGTCTTTTCACAAAACTAATGATGTTTTTTATTGTTTAAAAGAGTGTCCATGGAGTTTTTTAACCGTTATTCTTCATAGGTACCTACTACGCTTTGGAATGGGCAACTAGCTTCATATTTCTGACTAACCGACTTCTAGACAATTAATGCTTTGGAAATAAATGCTTTGAGTTTGAGAATTGTCCAAAAATAAAACACCGCTACATAAAATATAATAGTTTTTATTTGCACTTTTCTGATTAGTAATTATTAATACCACATATAATTGAGGTTTACACATAGGAATCCAGGGCACATCGATTCAGGCTTAAGCCGTATCTACACAGATATACATACAATACTGGAATTAAAATTTTATTTTAATAGACACGTATAGGCCTAATAGTAGAGATTACTTTGAGAAACGACACGCAAGTGATGTACATTGACGTTATTGGTTGATTGCAGTTTGAAAAACAAAGATTTTACCGGTCAATGTATATCGACGTTGTGTGTAGCTCCATATAAGAATAGTGGTGTAGGATTGAAATGAAATGTACGAACTTTAGTCGCTTTAAATAAACTTTTGGTGTTGAATCAAAAGACAGTCATTCCAATAAGTCTTTACGACAAGTTCTCAATCAAGGAAACTTACGATTTTTTTAAACAACACGTACCTAGGTACATATCCGCCTAGCTCTTCGTGGGCAACAGGCGTCGTGTAATGTTTTTTTTTTAAATCATAATTAGTCACTTCGTCTAAAAATCTCACATTTCGCTTTCAGTCATAACAATAAACGCTTGTAGCAGACATAAAACATAGATATGATTCAAACATTTACTATTATTAATATTATTCTAATATAATAACTTACATTTATTATAAACGGGGACCATCGTGTTTAACACGTACATCAATACTAAAATGTTTTGCTTTAAATACCATTTTCACCACACTACCTATTATTTGCAATTTTTACCCATCGATTTCCGTGGGTAAAAGCCTTTTTTGTTATCTAGAGTGTAAAAGTGTTTTAAAATTCGAAGGCTTCCGATTCAACATTTACTCGAAGTTTTAAATAAAACCAAAGAGTTAGGAACATAAAAGTTTTTAAGACAAAAGTTAGAAACGTTCAAAACCTGTCAACCGAAAATACCTGGTTATTCAGAACCGAAAATATCCGCTTTTTAATTTGTTTTATTGCTAACACTATAAAATTATGTAATTTTTAATGTTAATTTGAATAGTTCTAATCGTAATATACAGTAAAAGGTAATAAAAGTAATGGTTAACTATACTTAGTGTATCGAAATAAATGAATAAAGTGTATGAAGCATTTGTTTTGAACGTACCTTCTCACTAAGAAATGACATAAAAGACAAGGCTGTATGGCTCACTTCCTTTGCCTGCTTATATGAGCGAATTAAAAAACAACAGGCACTTGAAAGAAGCCTTTGAAAGAATCCCGTTGTGGCCTGCCTGTGTCCCGCGCTAACATTCAAAATATTTACAACAACAAGTTTTTACAAATTTCTCAAAATGAGTGAAAGCGATGAAAATTTGACTCCGTCAGAATTAGTTGAAGCGACGGAAAATGAAGAATTGTGTTACCTTCCTATTCTATACGTATTTTACTGGTTTTCTTTCTTTTGTGCAAGTTCCTCGTAGTGTGGTGAAAATTGTTGTGTTTCACTTATGGGTAAAAGTTTTTAGCGTTTCGTGATTTGAAACCTTCGCGACGCTCAGGGTTCTTCTTTTAAACCACTCGCTTCGCTTGTGGTTTAATTCTAGAACCCTTCGCTAGCTCAGGTTTCAATCGAAGCACTCACGGCAAAAAACACTTTTACCCACATGTAAAACAAATAACTATTTTCATCAAATGAAATTCTAGTCATACATAATAAGTAATGTCAATAAATATTTTTTTATCTTTCAGGGGCCGTACTACGGCATTTTAAAGCCATAATTGTTCCGCTGTGAAAAAGTGATGAAGCTATAGCTACATGTCTGTCTAGCACTGGAACAAAAATGACATACTCATAGTACGGCTCGGTCTAGACCTTTGTTTCACAAAAAAAAAACGAACATTGACGATTCCTTTTTACTATAACTTGATTTGTTTTTTCCCCACTATTTATAAAACAATAAATATATGCAATAGGTAATTCAGTTCAAACAAACGATAGGTTCCAGACTATCAAGACATACATATACTTAGGAAGATCCTATAAATAAATTACGTGACATGCATAAATAGACGTGAAATAAAAAAAAATCGATATTGAAATGTTTAAGTCATTCGAAATGCCCTCTAATGCAAAGACAATCAGGGTTTTACCACTAGGAGAAGAAAATTAACAGTAACACCTTTTAACACGTTAATAATTCACAATTTTTTATAACATTATTATCTAATACAAACATCAAGGAGAAAACACTAACAATAATGTTGCACCGAATTTGTGCAAAACATCTGCCAAGTAAGTCAAAGGAATTGATTATTTAAAAAACATGGCTGTATAATTTTCAGTAGGCACTTATTACATGAGAAAAAACAATAACGCGTAGGTAACTTTTAAAGCTAATACAATATATAATAATATTTTTTTTATGTCATAAACATAAGTTAAGGTATGTATATAATTATGATATCCACCAGATATTTTTTGTGCTTTAGTAAGCCCAAAGCCCTTTTATTCTTCATCAAAAAGTCTATGTATACATACATATATCTTCATTTTATACTTAAATGCCTAACATTCTCGAAGATTTTCCAAAGATATTTGAGATTTTTACAGAAAAGAAAAGTCCTACGTAGTAGAATAGCTTACAAAAATATAACAAAATATTATTCGAAAATGCACAAAAATATATTGTTCGCAGAAACATTATAAACAAAATTCTGTGCGAAAAAAAAAAAAAAAACCGTGGTTACGATATAAAAATTAAATTATGTGCAAATATAATTAAAAAAAAGTTAAACAGTGTAAGCTTAAAATAAGTACAACAAGACAAAAAGAGGATTTTTGACCATAAAACAAATTGTCATTCAGAGACTTTTGTTTAACACAAATACTTAACAAAAGCACCTGAATAAAGTGAGCTTAATAATAATTTCATTAACACTAAGCTAATGATATTTACAAAGTCAATTGTATGCACTTGATATTCAATGTAGTTTCAGTAAATGACGAATTACAATGCTTTTCAGTTGCTGTTAATTAGGTCGATTTCATAATGACTTTTTTATACATCTTTGTGTGCGTTTCGAATCTTAATTAAAAAAATTGTGAACGCATATTAGCTGTACGATGACTCATTCAGAGACGCCTGTATAGTAACAGGTCTACTCAAGTCTGCATTTATAATTTCTCCTCAAAGGCCAGTTTATGTATGTACTTTATTAAATATCAACCGCATGCAATCTATCAAAGTCCATTATTCGAAGCCGAAGTTATTTGTTAAACATTATTATTATGTTAGTAAGTACGCATCTGATTATATTCAAGAATACTGTCTGTCAGGTCTTACTATTTACAATACATATTATTTTGTAGGACAGAGCTTTAATTAAATTAAATTTCAGTAATGTCATTTGTTTGGCAAAATATAATGTTGTAAAGTTAATGTAAATGTTAGCTTGCTGTCTAAATCATTATATAATTTAACATAACATAACATAACATTACGCCTTGTTTCCCCGAAGGGTTGGGCAGAGGTGATATGATATGATTATAAACTGTTAGAGGTCACCAGTTTAAACGAGCCCCATTCATTGCGTTATTTACACAGATGAGCAGATTTTTGTTTCGAACTTTTGAAGCAATCGGTTTCAAAACGATTCAGATTCCGATTGATTGTGTATTTCGCAATTAGGGTACAGGTTAAGCTGCGCTTGTCGCAGTTGGTCCGTGGATGGGTGACCATCTTTACGTGTACCAAGAACAGTCTATACGGGTCGTCAGAAGCCCGAAGGTCTGACAACAGTCATACCAAGGGGTATCGTATCTAGTAACTGGGTTGTGGAGTCAGATAGGCTGTCGCTCCATGTACTGGGGTTCAGCTGCATCCAGTTACACTGGAAACCGACCTCAGCATAGTTGGTTAAGGCTAGGCAGAAGAAGACTTGTTTTCAACCTGCATGTCGATTCTGTAAAAATATCACCGTGAAGACTTGCGTGGAGTGAGTTGTCAGTGTTTTCCCGTCTTGGTCAATCCCTAGCATCACAACAACAGCTCACGTCACCTGAGTTATCACGGTGAGATGGTTACAGAATAGCACTACAGTTTTGTAAAATACTTGTCAAGACCATGTTGGGTTACATATTATGTTTTGTTATCTGTGACAAGTTCTGTATACAAATTCTCTTTAGCATCATGCTGAGTGGAAGCCTTCTTGTCAGTCAAGACGTGCAGCTGACGACAATTTATGTTCTGTGTTTGTAAGAATAAATCAGCTATGTTTTTTTTTAAATGTTTTGTAATCGATTTATTTTGTATGCACGTGTTTCTGTGACAAACAAATCTATTTTTATTTCTTTACAACATGTTTAGGTGAAAACAAAAACAGTAGACACAACATGAAAAATACGTGTTTAATACTTTTATGGCAATGCGGGTTTATCAATCATTACAATTTCTGGAGTTGCAATACCACTTTTTTGCGACGAAGTTCTCTAACGGAGCTTGCGGTAGGTTTTTTTTTGTTAATAATTTTAGAAATGATCACGTACTTTTTATTATTTATTTTTTATTACAGTTATCTAGTATGAAACAAAAACTAAAGTTTTTGACACTTGAAACTTGAGATCATATTAGATGGCTCTGTTTTAATACTTAAACAACAGCGAAAGGAACTTCGGTCTAATCTGGTGTCACGTCACACGTCCCGACTTTTTTTTAGGTACTCATGTTGTAGCCAACATTAACTTGCATCCCTGCTTTGACCTGTACTCGTGCTTACTTTATCAGTTTTGTAGAAATATAGTTAATTTCTTTAAAGATCCTAATTTAATAATTACCATAGATTTCAAGTCTTTCATACTGATTTTGACTAGAAGTATAGATTTTGTAGTTATAAGTTAATATATATTTTTCTTATACTAAAAATTTGATACATCCAGATCTGTAAAGTTTAAATACCTACATATAGTTTATAAATATAATTATGTAATTTCTACATTAACTTAAAATTTAATTATAATGTTTATAACGGGATAACATGGACTGTATATGGTAAAATATTCCAAATATTTTATAGTTTTCAAAACAGACCCCTTTCAGTCCAATGACATAATTAATTTCAAAGAGAATTTGAGATGTCTTCACTTACACTATTCAAAAAAAAAATTACATGTCATTTCCTCAGATCGTTTCTGAATTTCATGATCTATTTTATGTTTTAGTGTTAAATACATTAAAAAAATACACTAAATGTCTTTGTAACCAAAACCTAAAATTAATATAAATAAAGTTTAAAAGTAGTATTTAGCATGGAATGTATTCGTTATATTTCAGATCTTGTAATTTATGTTTTTTTTTTCAACGGCTGAAAAGCCGGTATAATTTAAAGCATATTCGCCCACCTGTTAAAACATGTGTCAATTTTTAATGGTCAATACTTTTGCAAGCACTGGAAAGGCTAAAGAATAATTTGTATCAAAATATTCTGTGTAGTCATTTTACATAAATATTTTTCTAGCTGCTTCAATATTTAAACAAAAAAATTTAGCTAACAAAATAAGGATTATTATTTATGACACCCATATATAGAAATTATCTATCTAGAGTCAATAGTTTATAGCACATTCCCTTTTTTTTGACCCCACAAGAAAAGTATTAATATTCAATATGGTTTTCTTTGAAAAACAAAGGAATCGGATAATCTATGACAAATTATGGCCTGATATTTGAACTAAGAACATGACGACAGTCAATTGTCATTACTCGTTAAAACGAAAATCAGTACACGCTACAATAGTAGAGTAGATACTAAAATTATTATACCTCAGAAATTACGACAGAATTCCTAATCTCATAATCCATTACCGTTTAACAAGCGTCCTTTTGAACCAGTCTTCGTAGTAAACCTTCAATGGAATTCAAATTTCGCTGACTGGAATGTTGACGAGATTCTCTCGCGCTCGATTCCAGTAGTAGTAGGGAGGGCCAGCAGAGAAACAATACTTTTGGTCCAATGGGGTATCGTTCTCGACCCAGTACATCAGGTAGAAGTTGCACATCTCATCTTTGTTTGTTGCTCTGTAATTGGAGAAGAACATGGATTAATTTGATGAAGATGAGACAAAGTGGCGGCAACGATACGACAATAAATAAAACACTGGCAATAAATAATTTGGAACTATGAAATAAATCCTAGCAATAAGTACTACTAAAAAAGTGGCTTTTAAAAATAAAATAAAACTGGTAGTGATGAGCCGACAGTGGGTTTTGCCAATCTTTGACTGGCTACAGTGACTTAGCTATTGAATTTTCGTATGCAGTCTGGGAACGTCTGAAACTAAGTGCCGATTTCACCAATGAAACTGAACCCGATCAGCACTTTTAAGCCTAGTTCAAGAGCTGTCAGTGTCAATATTCCACAACATTTTTGACACTGACAGCTCCTGAACGCATTTTAGATGTGCTAAACGCGTTCAGTTTCATTGATGAAATCGGCACTTCGGTATAGGTACAGTTCGCGGAAAACTTTATAAACCCTCTAAACGTAGGCCCAAGTACGAAACCGCATAAGCTACAGTTGAGTGCACAATCTATAATGTAGACGTGAAACATTTTTATCACAAAAATAATCAGCTTTTAGGTACTTTTGCAGCCACTCGCGTGCAACTTCCGAGAGCTCATAAAGTTTCGAACTGTACCTATGCAGTTTAAACTAGACTAAATTATAACTAAACCATTTCTGGTCGGACTCTAATAAAGGCGAATTTCACCAATGAAACTGAACACGATCTGCACCTATAATAGGGATACATTCCGAATTAGACCATAATCGCTCACAGCGCTCACATCACTTATTTGCGTTCAGATTTAGAAATCACGATTATGACAGCTGAGAGCTGTCAACAATTCGGAGCGCTCGTGAACGCGCTCACAGTTCCCGCTTAACGTCAAAACTTATAACATGACCCCACACCTGGCACAAGAAAATGATTTGATATTTTTATGAAAATAGGAGTTCAACGCATGTCAGGACGCTCGTATGGCTCTGATTTGAGCAAGATAGGATAGGATACATTTTATGCCGGTAGGACGCACTCGTCGAGAAAAATATATCAGGCCTCTACCGAAGCAGTGGAGAAGAGCTAGTAAAAAAATTGCTACGTACCCAATCCTCACAGCATGATCATTTGTATTGTTCATGATGCACCTTGCAGCCAACATGTCGTCTCTCTCTATTGGCTTGTTGCTGACTATTGGGTAGAACATCTGAGGAAGCTGCGGGTTCTTCTTTCCGAGGAGGGTCCATACGTCACCGTTTTCGTCTTGACGGACCACGTAACCAGTTACCAGTTGGCCTGGAATTTTATTTCAGAATAATTGTTGTTGGATTGCATGTGGATGACGAAGAAGAGCTGCTACATGAATTTACGTACGTTTATTTATATGGACAAACAAATACCGACTTTTAAAAAAAAGTCGGTGTCTTTGGTTTTGTGTTTTCTTTTTTTGCCACCGTCTTCCCAAGTTAAAGTAACTTTTCATTCTGTAGCGTTATATTTTTTTTGTATTTTTTTTTAATTTTTCACTTTTTAGTTGTGGTACCACACACAACTTCGAATACCTGGACGACCACCTGCTATGTAAATTACAGTGACATGAACTTATTAGAACATCATCCACAAATAGGTACAGTAGGCATATTTCTGATTGACCAACTTCTTGACAATTCAAAAGTGCCAGTAAATGGTTTAATTGAAATAAATGCTTTGAGTTTGAGATTGAACTCTAAAACTACCCAAGCAGAGTTAATACAATATAAATTATATGAGACGACCTCGAGAGCATGCCCTTTCTAACAAAAAAAGAATTTTTAAAATCGGTCCACAATTGACGGAGAAATCGGTGAACATACATAATAACAAAAACAACGTACTACACACTGCCGAACATTTAACCCCTTTTTTGGCCCTCAGAGCCACATTTCAGGTTTTCAGTTATTTCAAACTTGTATAATATGAACTTTAGCTGGATTTGGGGGCTTCCCTGGTACAGTGATAGCTTGATAATTTTCAACTTACCCAAGGCGTGAGTGTGAGTGCGGAACGCGAAGGGATGTATGACTTTGTTCTCGGTGATGGTGCAGGCTGTTTCCATGTTCTCAACGCGGTGTGGTGGTATGACGCCACTTGTGCCCAGCAGAATTACGCCAGCTTGACGGCGCATTCTGAAAATGAAAAAAGGTTATAAATAATTTATTCTACATATTTTTTGTAATTATTAGATTTTTGGAGAGTACACTAATTCAAATTGTAAAATAAAAAAGTAACAAAAATAGTTTATTCTGCACAAACAATACACACAATACAAAAATTTCTACTTAAAATAAACACGAGTCTTTTGGCTACTTTGTGTGTGTTTATTTTGTGAAAATAAGTTACGATAAAATTATGAACGTAGATTTGTTTCTATTAGGAAAAGCCGCTACTTATTCGAGTTATCCAGTGGCAAAATCACAAAGAATTCACGATAGTTAGACTGATAATATTAAGAAGAATAAGCTTAAGAAAAAACCTGACCCTCAAACGATCTTCCTGCGTTTGCGTGTTGGATACTCATTGTTTGATGTTCTACTAATTTACTTAAGGCTTCAGCCCGAGCAAAATATTGCAGTAGTGTGTTATTCAGACACTATATTTACTAATTAATTAAGAATAATAAACGACATTTAAAAACACATTATCAATTATTGATATCCTATCATCACATTGCACGTTCCTAATTGTTTGTGTTATATGTTATAAATACATTTAAAATATCCTAATAAAAAGGGACAAAAATTATTGATTGCATGCATCAAAACAATTTTAAATCTAAATAATCCTCGTTACTTAATTTCAAAAGATCGCTATTCACTTTTTATTTAAATCGTTCTTATAAAATTGCGAAACTGACTCCTCGACTGTAAGTATTATGGAGCGTTTTAAGCAATTTTTAAAAGGTACGACACACAGTGGGCTGAAAGTGAAGCTTCATTCATAGACTTAGCGCCGCTCCAAAATCAATTAAATTATTTTGAAAAAAAATTGACAGCGTATTCCTTTACTGACTAGCAATATAATATGTTTTGTTTAATTTTTCGATAAAACTATTTTAGAGATATGAGGAACAGGGTGTAAAGTTCATTCATACTCTTGGAAAATGGAGGATCCTCCGACCTGATGGATGTCGTATCTGGTGGGCAACTGCCCAACGTTTAATGTCGGGAAGTTGTATATATGCTATCTGCGCGGTAAACTCTGCTTGCGCAATGCAGGATTTGTCTGACGTCAGTGTGATGCGTTTGTTCGCATGTGGCGGTGTAGATGCCGCGGCCCACACTATTATTTAATGTTTTGTATTTTTTTGAAAATGACAATGTTTCGAAGGTTATCGAGATTCAGGCCTCAGTGATAATATAGCTTATATGATACAAAATAAATAAAAAAATGTTCAGCTCCATACAAAGAAAAAAAACAATATGCTAATAACTCATTAAATAATAGCTTTATCTAAAAAAATACATAATTTATATTGCTATCCAGTAAAGAAATACACTGGCATGTTTTTCTTATCAATGTACGGTACGCAAGGTAAGTATGTACGTGCAAAAAACATTTTTTACATAGATTAAAAGTTGAAAATTACAATATTTCGAAGGAGATCGAGATTCAGGCTTATGTGAAAATATAGCTTTTAATATGTATTTGAAATTGCTAATAACTCATTAAATAAGCTTTATCAAAAAATAAAAAAAACATAATATATAATTGCTAGTCAGTAAAGGAATACGCTGGCATTTTTTTCTTTCAAAATAAGGTACTCGATTTTGGAGCTGCGCTAAGTCTATATAGTTTCATTTTCAGCCCTCTGTGCGACACAATAATTTTATTTACAGATAGATGTGATTGACAAAAAAGGTGTTATTTTTTCAAGGGGACTCAAACTGTACACATTATAAGTGTTTTAACACTGTTTTTAAAACATTTATCTAAGTGTATGTTTTAATAAGTGTAACAGAAATAATGAGTTTTTGGTATAATTGCACGGTACCGCAACAATATTTGATTCTGTTATTAATTCAAAATGTACCACTTGTAAGTCTATAACATTTTTATGAAAGTGTTTTTAAAAGTCCCTGATTTCTTCTTATTTATTTCGTGTCGATTACCAGCGGAAGTAAGTGACTTTTCAAACCACTGCAGTGTTTTTTTAAGTCCTTTAAACAATATTTGACCATAAGGTACCCAATATCCGTCTTTCGTGCGCGGCGAGGAAATTAATAATTGATGCAAATATTTACCTTTCCTTCGTGTATTTGAGGAAAACTCCAGAGTTGTCGAGTTTGTCTTCTGAAAAAACATTGGAATTACGTTATTACATTTCAACATAAATGCTTGTTGCTTGACAATGGTTACTTCATTCCATCTTTTTACTTATAATAATAAAATAACGTCAACACTATTGTCTTTGGATAACGTTTTCAAAGTCATATTTCGTAGTAACTAAGCAAGCGTGCTGTCTATGTAAAACAAAACCAAAAGTCATGTTAAAATAAGCCCGAGAATTAGCAATTTTGAACGTCAAAATAACATAAGGCAGTCCCCCACAACGTCCGCCCTTCACCACTTCCTAGTGCTTGGAAGAAGTATCGCAACAAACTCCCCAGCAGCACAACTGTCTGTGAAGTTCCTTATTGTTGACCGCATCATCGCTTAACAACAGGGCATTATTAGTAGGCAGTATTTCTTTTATATTACATATTATGAGCCTGCTGCGTCCTAGTGCAATAATACAATAGATTAGATAACCTACAGTATTCCAAACAGGGACCATTTTGGTTACCCATTGAAAGGGTTTTCGATAGGGTTTTTCTTAGCGGTTAATCAAAAACCACACACCGTGGGCAACTCTTTTGAACGGCTTAATTAAAGAACCCATTCAATGGGTTCTCCATTTTGCAGGAAATTTTATTGAGTTTTAACGTAACGTCTATGGCATAGACAATCCGTTTTCCTCATACCTTATAACAAAACATAAATTATTATGATAACTGAAACCAATCATTATCTAGACCACATCATTATTGTGTAAACAAACGAATCCTCGGCGTCGTTATAAACAAAGTGCGTCAATAAAATAACACTTTTATTCGGCTCATTTCCTCAGTCACTAACAACGACATTTTCAGCCTTAGAGGGCTTTATGGTCACTAAGATCGATGATGTTGATAAAACCATCGTCTGTGTTAATATTTCACAATTGCATACAAATATATAGTTAATGCTTGCTGACTACCATGTTTTGATATAATTATTATCACAACGGCTTTTAGTGTCTGTTTCTGTTTTCTGTTTTTAACCTTCTTTAGTTTTAGTATTATTCAATGACGTACTTATAATGACTAATAACGAATAATGTAGGTATTCACAGTATAATATTAATATCATGCGTAAAAATCGCAAAACCACTCTTTTTCAACTAGCCATTTTAGTGTCACAATATTGCAGAATTTTTTTTTTTTTTTTTTGCGACACGTGTGCTCCTTAAATAATGTCACTGATGCTGCAATCAACGTGGGCAGTTATTGGGCACAAATAATATACATATAAAGGCAATGTACTAGTAGTACCCTCGACACGAAAAGAACAATCAGAATAACATACAGTAAGCAATATTTACCTGGGAAGCGGTGCATGTAATGTACTTGCAGGACTAAGTACTTGATGGGCGAATCCTTGCCTATGAGAAAGCCGACGTCCTTGGGAAGGTGAAGACTGGGTGCATCTCGAGCCCAGGCGTAAACTATCTGCAATTATTATAAGATTATTATTAACTAGCTGCCCCAACAGACGTGGTCTAAACAATAGTTCATAGAAAATGGACGTTTAGTTTTTTTTACCAATCGCATCCAAACCGGTCCAGCCGTTCTCAAGTAATACGCTCACCAACAGCGAACCGTATTTAGCAAGCTATACATTTCCAGTATAAGCTGACCTCTCATTGTGCGAAAAACCTATACAATGCGAGGTCAGCTAAAACGCAGCAATAAGTATAGCTTGTTGAGTAGCCGTGTATACAGGGTGGCAGGAACTTCGACGTTGTGCGCCTGTTACCATGGATTCAGCGCATGATTCTAAACACTTTTGACGCCGTAGCTATTCCACTTTAAAAACACTAACAATAGGAATTGCTTTCATTTTGACAGTTCAACAACATTCATACATACATCAAACTCGCGCCTTCTTCCCATGGGGGTAGGCACAGATAACTACAGAACGCCACCTGCTACGATCCTTAAATACTCCTTTAGCCTCGTTTACGTTGTTACGTCTGGTCATACACGCGGGCATACATGCGAGTCCTACGCACCTGACCTTTCTGAAGAACATCACCAATAAGGTCACTATATGTCCTCCTAGGGCATCCCCTCCCGGCGTTTCCACTCACCTCTGTCTTGTAAATACCTTTTGTTAGTCTCCTTTCATTCATCCTCTCAACATGACCAAACCATCTAGGCATATTCTAGGCATATATTGCTAATCCATTGCTTCAAATGTTCGTTGCGCTGGTAGGCTAGAAGGGGTTCTAGAAATAGAGAGACTACGAGTAAAAGCGTGAGACCAAAGAAACGTTGGATGGATTGTGTGCATAGATAATACACTATATAATATAAGAATTGTGTGAAAGATGGTATGAGCTGCACGATTACTGACAAATGCGAGCACTGAATTGACAGGTCCGCTCAATCTGTGTGGTTCTTTTCTCAAAAGACGAGAGAAAATAAATCATTTTTCATTTATCATATGGCTAGAAATGAGGTGACTATTGAAATAACAGCGAACAGAGATGTGTGATGTGTGTGAAGCAAATTTGTGAAAATTTATTCCTAAACTTTAAATTATTTTTAGTTCGTTATTCATATTTACTATAAAGATTGAAAGATGATTGATTACTTTAAAGTTTTTTTTGAATGTGTATTTCTTGGTTTTGTGGAGTCATTGTCATTTCAATTACGAATTTTAGATAGTCACACACACGAGTGATTCTATATGGAACCCATAAAAATTCACTCGTGTGACACGATGTTTTTCCTTCACTGTTTTGAGAGCAGTGGTGATGAAATTATTTAATGACACTAAGTAAAGGCTCCAACAAACACGCGCGACGCCACAGCGCGACACAAAGGCACCGCTCGTCGCGCGAAACGCTGTGCCTTTGTGTTGCGCTGTGGCGTCGCGCCTGTTTGTTGGAGCCTTTACTTAATGTCATTAAATAATTTCATCAAAATATTTAATTTCACTTTCTTTCAAAGAAATCAACATAAAAAACAGACTTAGAAATTATAATTAAGTTACAAACTAGGGTCGTTTAAATCGGAGAAATCAATATCATTATTATAATATTTGAATAAACAAACTAGTTTTCCAGTTTTTCAATTCCCAGTTGGTTTTGTTAATTTGCTCTGAACAATTCCAAAGGTGGAAAACCCTCTTTCCACAGCAGCTGAAGAAGCTATCGCCCTAAACAATTGCTTCACAACTGGTAAAAAAAAAATAGTGTTCCTCTTCGTTATATACATTTTTCTGTGAGATCTATCCCTCTAGTCGTGTCACATTTTTTACTATTTCTTCTGCGAGCATCACACTCCTGATTGGTTTTGATTTTGACTTAAGCTCTACTATCAATGGTAGCAAAACTGAACAGTGTGAATTCTGTTTGAATTCACATGTCAAACAAAAGGTAAATATACCCGCGCTGTGTCCGCGCAATCCCTTGAGGGCGCGTTCCGTTTTGCGCAAAAATATAGTTGAATTAAATAATAAAATTAAAAAATCAAAAAAATCGTTAAATTAGGATTTTTATAAAAAAATCGTGCTTTATGCGATTTTTTCAAAAAATCATGATTTTTCCAACCCTGGCCTGCCTGGGTTAGAAGTTCGAACCCACTACCTATAACTTGGCTAAAATCCAGTTTCACATTATTATTTAATATTTATTTTTGACTTAGGTATACGAATCTTGCATTTGCAGAGTAATCCTCCAGTTTCTGATCAGAAATTATAGTAGGTGGACTAGAAACGAGTAGGTAGATTCAAAGGAGATTAACCATGAAGCCATGAGGCGGCACTGAGCCGTATACATTCTGATCGATGCCTACGTAATGTAATTGATAAAACGCCTTGTCACGACCTCGTGAAATGAAAGCCTATTATGAAAAACATATATTAGAGTTAAGGCGGCATGTCCTCTTTTTGAAGTTGGCAAAAGAACATTTAATTAAAAACAATTTACCTTCTTACTTTATCTCCATCATCAGACAAATCCAAATTCTAAATCGATCAAATTGCAATATCTGTTTGCTTTGTAATTTCATATTTCTTTACGTTCCTATTTTGCTGTATGAATCAATCTCATCTCAGCGAAAACCATTGTAATTTTTTTAGGTAAATATTATTATTTACAGATTGAGACAGATTAGAATGCAAACGTTGTTAAAATTCGGAAATTGCCCACTAGATTAAAGGCACTAGAACGAAAAAAACACGTCAAGACTCGTAGACACCGGTACGACGCGACGGCGCGACACAAAGGCACCGCGTGTCGCGCGACGGTCGGCTCCTTTGTGTCGGGCTGTTACGTCGTGCTTTTTCAAAATTCCCGAAATTAAACACATTCAAAATTTTCGATTTATAAGACTAGTGTAGATACGGGAATGGCCCTTAGGGTTAAAGACACTAGAACATTTTATTATATCGTATAAATTGTTCTTTACGTTCTCATTTCATCTCCATTCAGATCAGGATCAGCTGGGTATAAGTACCAATTCCAGTATCTGCTAAATGTCTACTCAATAACCCTAAGGTTTTTGGATTATTCGGAAAACAATATCAAGAGTAAAACTGCTGACATTGATTACCTAATACAAACAAATGTGAACTATGCCCGAGGGGCGCGGTGATTCCCTGTTTCACAGTGATAGTAAACTATGTAATAATATAAATAATTGTCTTATGTCAAGTATCACTGTGATAGCATACGTTATGAAATCAGGCTTTCTTTAGATACTTACTTATGTAATTATCTTTCATATTACTGTTGTCGCTGTTTTTGGGGCACTATTGTTTATGTAATAAAAGATAAATATTTTTGTTAGACGCCATATCTGTTCGTAATATCAAATTGTAAAATTGCAATATCGTGTTGTTTTGTTTTGCTTTGTAATTTTATATTTTTACGGTCCTATTTTGCCCACATCTCAGCGACAAACAACGTCAAAAAAAAAGAAGGTAAATTAGAGAGTTTACAGATTGTGACGTTGATTAAAATGCTTAAAACAGATTCATAAAAACACGGATTTTGGCCTTTAGGTTAACCTAAAGAGCAATTTCCGGATTTTTTTGTAAGGCGTTCGTGTTTCTTGAAAGACAAACGAGAACATTTAATTTAAAACGATTTACATTCTCATTTCATCTCCATCATCAGATCAGCTGGCTATCAGTACCAATTCCCGTATCTGCAAAATTTCAACTCAATAACAACACTAGAGAAGTGGACTATTCGTGAAATTTTATCAAGAATAAAACTGCCGAGATTGATTACCTACTACAAACAAACGTGACCTATACCCACGGAGCGTGGTAATTCCCTGTTTCACATTTCACAGTGTTTATTAAACTGAGCTTATCAAACACGCGCATAGGTAATACACATACTTATTGATATTTTGTTAAGTATCACTGTGATTGCGTACGTTTAGTAGTTTAGTACCAGAGGGGAACTACCGCGCTCCGTGGGCATAGGTCACGTTTGTTTGTATTAGATAATCAACAGTGGCGTGCCTAGGGGTCAAAATTAGGGCAAGCCGACTGATTTTTTTATTATTTTTCATATGATTATTGTCCCTGTTTTTAGGACGCTATTGACTTAGAAATATATTTAAGGACATGCAACCAGCACATGATTCTAGACCCCTAGCATAGAGATTTTTCGGTTATTAAAAAACAAATCTGCTGATTCATAGAAAAGTATGAAATAGCTAAAAACAACAAAAAAACTACAAAAAAATCTCAACGCAGGTGTGTTCAGAATCCTCCTTCTGCGAAGCAGTAATGCTCGCGAAGGAGAAGGCGGAGCAATCCAAGCGGCAATCCTTGCGTTATCACGCCCCTAGTCGCCGCAGGAGACACCCTCGGCGTCGTTAATCGCCAGCAGATTCCCGGCCAACGTAGGCGCGGGTATGCGGACCCAGGGCCCGGGTCGACGACGTCAGCACTAATTGACGGCGTCCGTAAGGGCCGATGCCTGCCAGTGTCGCGGGTTGTTCGAAAGAGATACCGTGGCCCCTGGCGCAGGCAACTGCAGGAGCACGGGTGGGTTTTAGGCGGAGCGGGAGAAGTTAGTTGATGATTTTACACCCTACTGAATCCATCGTAACAGGTTGATCACCCTGCCGCCCTGTATATAATAAGACGTCTCATCTGTTCTTTTCCAAAACGTACCGTTCGTAAACATAAAAAAAAGTAACAGTGGAGCTTCTTGCCCATTCTTCTCCATACGAAACTACCATTTGGAAGGGGCAACTTGAATCAATTCTTCTTATTTATTTTGTAAATGTTGACGTTCAAAAGTGCCATTTAAGTGCCTATTTGAAATAAATGATTTGACTTGGACGTAATATCAAATTGCAATATCGTTTTTTTATTACCTTCCTATTTTGCCATAGGTATCTACCTGAATTCTAGCGCCACTAGTTTAAAATATTCTTATTATTCTGTGTTATCAATTTATCATTTTTTTAATGCCAGTTATCTAAACTGTATCTAATTGGCGAATGTTTAAATCCATGGCTAATTTTTAGGTACCTGTACAGACAGCAGGACTTAATAAACCTGCATAAGATCCTGCATTCTAAGCTGGACTCTTCAGTTCTGCTGTCCCTCATAAACATCAATACTGGGTATAACACGCGAATACCAAAAACTTTTGCACTGCTGGTCTTTACAAATAATACCTCCTATTACAACCCTATCGTTAGAATGTGTCGCCTTTACAACGAAATTTCCAAAGTTAACAATAGCATTGATATCTTCGATTCCCGTGCTGTTGTTTTCAGAAGAAATGTATGTACTCTTTCTTTTTAATAGTGTTACGCTTTAAATACTGTTTTCCTTAAATAATGTAAATTTGTCTCAACTATGTACTTTACCTGGCGTGTTGGTCTCTGTTTGGTCTCCTACTCGTTCCCTACCTAAGTAGAAGTGAGTGGGATGGAGGGCAGACGCACAGACCTTGTTCCTGTATAATTTTGTGAACTAAGCTTTTTACTGTTGTTGTCATCATTGCTATTGTTGTTGCTGGTCATGTTGTGCGATTACGATTTGGGTGATAATCAGGTAGAAACCTATAACGTGAACCTGTGATATATTGTGATTATCACCTGTTGTAGTTGCCTTGTGAATAAATAAATAAATAATACCTTTATTGTATACAAAAGCTGTTCAAATTGAAATTCAAATTATATTAATTATTAATTTAGAAATATGTAATGTACAGAAATAGCGCGAATACCGTGACAAGTAACCAATTTTGTTACATACCATCAGCTATAACTTATGTTATAGATTTCGTGATGACGTTATCGTAACATCACGCCTCTATTCCCGAAGGGTTTGGAAGAGGTGTAGGTACCTATAGTACACCCACATTTCACAAGTTATGTTTAAATTTATCCCATGTAATACGGGGCTAGTCTATTGCCATCAACCGGGCACAAATCCAGACTCCGGGCTGCTACCGAGAGATTCCAGATAGAAAAACTCAATTCCACTTTGCCCGACCCGGGAATCGAATCCAACTCATGCTCAGCAGTAGCTTAAATAAAATAAACTGGCCAAGTGCGTGTTGGACCACGCACGATGAACGGTTTCGTAGTTGTGACGAATTTATCCCAAATACAATTTCCTTGTTGACTACCTACGGAACCCTAAAAATGCTTTAATACTTACGAAAAAGTACGGTTTCGTTTGGAGTTTGCAGACACACATACACATCTATATAACATCACGCCTGCAATCCCGGAAGGGTTAGGAGTTTGCATAATAGATACTAAACCCTGAAATGTAAATTTAGGTCATACAAAATGTGTGAATCTTACCTGAGATCCGGAGCGGCATGGACTAGCCGTGGTGTATAATTTATCTACCTCATTACTCTGCATCTCACCACAGCTCCTAAAAATAATAAATATGAATTATAACATGACAAATGCCTGGTGGAGGGGACCATCACGGGACACTTCTCACTAAACAAACGTTGCCACACAATAGGCATAACGGACTGTCCTCTTTGAAGAGCATGGAAACCTTCCAACGCTACGTCTTCCGGTACGCGGTCGCCACTCCAGATTCTCCAGAACCATTCGGCCCCATCGGCCATCTGTTCTGCGAGCAATGTCACTGAGTAATGCCCACTGCCATTAAAGTTTGGCAATTCTTCGGGCTATGCCAGTCACAACGTGGTGTAACACTGGATAATAGAGTAAGGTATGATAGGATTAGAAATCTTGAGGTTTAAAAGAAGACGTAATGACAACAAGTTATTTTTTTTAAACCGCGACACAAACAAAAACCTCTAAGAACGAATGAACAGATTTTCATTTTTTTTCTTTTTAGGGTTCCGTACCTCGAATGGAAAATTCCGTTTGGGTGACCCCATGCACGCCTGTGCAAGGCGTCACCCAAATTAGAACAGAAACCCTGTCACCCAGATCTATTGCAGATGTTCTGAACAGACTAGGAGACCTAATCTGGTTCTGGAGGGAGGTAGGCCGGTTAAAATGAACTAAGATAGCTGCCATGGCCCACGTACAATGATAAACTTACGCCTGGTTTCCCCGATGGTTTAGGCAGAGGTCCCATGTTAGAGGGGGCGAGCCTATTGGCATCAATCGGGCACATTAAAAAAAAAAAAAAAAAACAGATTCTGGGATGCTACTGAGAAAATCTAAAAAGAAAACCCCAATAACATTGCGTTGCCCGACCTGGGAATCGAACCCAGGACCTCATGCTCATGAATGAATTGCAACAAGAATTAAAACGAGAAATATCTAATTATTATTTTTTATAAGATTCTTGGACAGAAAGTAACCGTATAACAAACTTTAGCAAGTCGGTATCATGTAGGTAAGTGGTTTCCTCATAGGTACATAAAGGCATTTGAAACAATCTTCAATAATTCATTCAACTTCAAATCTAACTTCTCATAGATAAGCTAGGCATGTTTATATCATGTTAATATAATATATGTTGCGTGATTCCACATCACGACACTTAAAAAAAACATGAAAGTGTCTCACGAAGTTCATTAATCAAGGGTAATTTATATAAAAGAGGTTAGTTATCTATTTGACGCACACTCATTGAAAATACTGTTGACGTATGTGCCTAGTTTTGATTGCACTAGTGTTAAAAAAAACAACACAATATTCTACCACACATCCTACCTAAAAATGGAATATTATACTGGCCATAAATTGCTTCGGCACGAGGAGATTTGGATTACGCATAAAAGGTTACATTAACATCAGCCATTCATCGATTTTCGTTTCACATGGCTGCGTCTATTAATTTGGTTTAGTGACGTCATCGTATGGCGAATGTAAGTCCACGTACGCACGGTCGCACTAACTTTTAACGCGGCTTTCTTTTACGGCGCACTGAGTTTTCATGTCTCGTCGTTAGGTCGAGTGTTTAGAATGCAACAGTGCGCTTTTTTACGCGTTATTGATGAAAATTTTCAATTGCGCCTAAAGGTGTTCACCGCAAATAACTTGTCGTTAGTAGGTGTTACCCAAAGGTTACTAAAAAACTCCATTTTACATCACCCATTCATCGATTTTCGTGTCACATGGCTGGGTCCTATTAATATGGCTTATAGTGACGTCATCGTCCTGCGAATGTAACCACGTATACGCACGGGCGTTTTTTAACGCGACTTTCTTTTACCGCGAACTGTATTTTCAACTCTACGCTTTGGGCTAAGTGTTACGTATTCAACAGTGCCATACAAAGAAATGAAACCTCCCTAAGTCTGGCTATTGAGCTGGCTATTTTTCTTCGTCCAATTTTTCAACAGATAGCAGCATCAGCGACTCACTAATTGCCAGAGACTGTAGTTTTACCACGCCATCTAGGAGTCGACCTACTTTTAAAACGTTTCGTGCAATCCTTTTTTTTTAAGTTTTATAATAACAAGTTCAGAAAAACATGTAAATAGATTTATTTTATATTTCTATGAAAAGTAATAGATTTATAGATAGAGAAAAAAAATTGTTTGATTAAAATTTGTAACGATAGTGGTTACTGTGATTTCAGGACAAATTGAGTAAAACGCCATTTATTGCAGAGAGAGATAGGGTTTCGAATTGACGTTAAAGGGTTCGTTCATGTTTTTTGTAAAAAATAAGCAATATATAAGGAAGTTTTGATTTTTACCAATCTTACTTCAGCCAAAATTCTGCCGTTTATTTAACGCTTTTTAGTGATTTTTAATTTCATAACGGTTACCTATGCTGCCATGTATGTTTTTTTGTCAAGACAAATTATAATTTGTTCAGGTTGAACCCCATGCCCAAAGGTACATTGACAATTCATCTTTGATAGTAGAAAAAAGTAAAAAGACTACCTCGTTGGTCTAGGGGTCGCAAGCGCTACTGGTTCTGGGTTCTGTTATCTGGAATTTCTCAGTAGCAGCCCGGAGTCTGGATTTGTTCTCGGTTGATGGCAATAGGTTTGCCCCCTATTACGTGGGACTTAAGGGGGAAGCGCTAGGTTGCCCGCGAAATCCATTTGTTTTAAAATTTTGCAATTTGCAGCGGGGTAATTGCTACGATCAGTATCATACAGCTTACGCCTTAAATATAACTGGCGAAAGGTGGGTGCACTACAGGACACCTCTGCATTACCATTTTGGGAAAAAAGGCGTGATGTTAAATCCATTTGTTTTAAAATTTTGCAATTTGCAGCGGGGTAATTGCTACGATCAGTATCATACAGCTTACGCCTTAAACATAACTGGCGAAAGGTGGGTGCACTACAGGACACCACTGCATTACCATTTTGGGAAAAAAGGCGTGATGTTAAGATATTATGTTACTAACATAGTGTTGTGTTTGTCAAAACCTAGTTTGAGGTCATGATTACGCTACAGTGCGAAAACCATACAGTTTTGAGGCAAGCCTAGCAAGAATATTGCTAAATTGTTTCCGGTAATTTTCATCTGACAATACCTAGAACAATTGGAAAAGTGTGCAGTTGTTTGTTTAGGCCTTCCTGTAGTGTTATTTTGTTACCATTTCACCTTGAAAACTGAGGTGAAATGAGCGTGAAGTGACCTGTCAGTGCCACTGATGCTAGGGATTGACCAAGACGGGATGACACTGACAGCTCACTCATCTGACATGATCAGGAGGCATGCGCGTCTGGTCTGGTCGATACCCAAAGGGAAAATACCCAGGTAAATTCCCATTTCAAAAATACCCGGTATTTACCCGGGTAAATTAAAAAATCATGGGTGCACGTACATGCGTACTTCTATTTCTCGAACTTTGATGCTGGACATTGGCCTCTTCCAGAAGCAACCCTTCGATGTAGATTGGACTCGGCAAGACGTGTGAATTGTACATGACTTTCTAGTCCTAATTTATGTCGAGGCCAACCCGCCGACAGGCTCCATTAAGATGTGATTGCAGCATCTGGTCTAACTGTATCAGCGTCTCTGCCATTAGGACGATGTCACCGGCATAGTGAAGGTGTGAGATGTTCTCGCCATGTTATCGAGATGGATGTCCAGTTCAGTCCAGCGTCTTAAAGAAATCCTGCCAACGTATTGGTGCACAGTTTCGAGGATATCACATACCCTGTCTTAACCCTCTGAGCAGTTGGATGGGGTGGTTTTTTATGTTGGATCTGGTGGCAGCGTGATACAAACACTGCTATGTAGCGGTCAATTAGACATCGATGCAGAGAGGAAAGAACTACCCATATTTCGATGGAGTCGAAGTCCACATATGCCGTACATACAATGCCACAGTGGCTGGTCGTTCTCTTCGCTCTTCTGTACTATTTGTCGAACAGTATGAATGTGGCCTTCAAGTATTTTCGAAAACCCGACTTGTTCCGGCCGGAACTCGTCAAGCCTCCTAGCAAGACAGTTTTGCGGCGACCCTCAAGAACAGAGTGGCTCTGAAGTAAAATTCGAATTTACCCGGGAATTTACCGGGTACAATCCCATCTCTAATCTCGTTTGAAGCAACAAAATTAAACGCAATCAATCTGTCAAGCCTATTCTCAACTATGTTGGGTTAGGCTTCCAGTCAGCTGAATACATTGCGAAAATGCCTATCTGGCATCAAAACCCAGTTACTGGGTAACACGATTAACGATACCCCTTGTTGTCAGACGTAGGCAAAATTATACATGATAAGTAAATGATCATAAATCATCCGCCAAACACGTGTTGAAGTAAAAGATAGTAGATCATTTTTAATTTATTTTCATGTTTCCATATCGTCGTTACTGGTTACATAAAATCTATTTTTATTATTTAATTATTTATTAATAATGCTTCAGGCACACTAATGTACAGAGACGAGCTTAATGCCATAGCACAGATAATGTAATACTACGTACAGATACCCAATCCCATACACAGAAATGAAACACCTCCCTAAGTCTGGCTATTGAGTTGGCTATTTTATTTGTCAAAATTTTCAACAGATGGCAGCATAAGCGAGTCACTAATTGCCAGAGACTGTAGTTTTACAACGCCATCTAGGATTCGACCTACTTTTAAATCGTTTCGTGGAATCCTTTTTATATGAAGTTTTATGGTTCCGGGGAACCATAAAACTTCATATAAAAAGATTCAGAAAAATAAGTAAATGAATTTCTTTTATATTTTAATGTAAAGTAATAGAGAAAACATAAATTGTTTCATTTGAATTAGTAACGGTACTGGGTACTGGGATGTCAGGACAAATTGAGAAAAACGCCATCTATTGCAAAGAGCTCTAAACAAAATGATTAAGAGATGGCTTCATAAGGTTCGCATTGAACTTAAAGGCTTCATTAATGATTTTTGTTGAAAATACGTGCATAATGAGTGTAAATACACTTGAGAGCAATAAAATCGCACACCCCTTGTTATTTGGTTTAGTATGATTTTTTTCTTAAATCTAAAGATATTGAGTACAAATCATTAGGCAAAATTAAAGAATACAAGTTTAGCTTTAAAAAAAACACAAAATTTAAATCATTGACCTTCACGTAACTTATAGAAACTAGCCGCACACCAAATTAGTCAAATTCACCCGTTAGCATTGTCACTACTTGCACCACTTACCCGCAGGTATAAAAGGGTCAGTTTTTGTTGGATTTTTAATCCTCGCCCCCGACGACGCCACTACCCTCCTCCAGGAGAGTAGTAAGGCCACCAGCACACTACATAAGCCCAAAACCCGATCGCCGTCCTACAGTCCTCGCCGCCGAGGCCCGCCGCGACGCCCAAATACACGCCCCTCCCGACCCTTGCACGAGCCAGCCCGCGCCGCTGAGCCTGTGAGCTTTAAATTCGTCCCTAAATAAAAGAAATCCTGATCCAGCTAGTCCCTTGCTGCCCTCTTCCAGCGACGCCCTAAGCCGAGGTTCGTACCCCACAGGGGGTGCCCTTAGCGTGTAGTCGCTTAGTTTTTAAGTTAGAACATAAAAAAAAATTAAAAATGAAAAAAGATGAAAAAGAAGAAAAGTATAACAGGAAGTTCTCTGATAACTTCAGAGCCAATGTTAAGCTGTTCTGGAAACAGGTAAGATTGGCTCGCGGAGTGACAGGAATATCGAGTATGAATGTTATAAGAGCAGAAGATGGATGTATACTGAGCGAAGAAAGTAAGGTCTTGGAACGCTGGAAGGGATACTTTGAAAGTTTGTTTAGTTGTCAGGATAGTGTGCAAGGAGTGGGTAACTGGGCAGACGCCAGTTTTGAAGACCCAAGCTCAGAAATAGATGAAGAGAATGATATAGAAATAGATGAGATTGTAAGAGCGCTGAAAGTGATGAAAGTCGGCAAAGCTGCAGGGTACGACAGAGTGTCTGCTGAAATGCTTAAGGGCGGTGACGGGGTGGTGGCAAGCCTGCTGTACCTAATCTTTAATATGTGTTGGAGATATGGCCGTGTACCGGATGATTGGTGTAAGGCTGTAATCGTACCACTATATAAGGGAAAAGGCTCTCAGCAGGAGTGTAAAAACTACCGTGGCATTAGTCTTTTGAGCGTTGTCGGCAAACTGTATGCGAAGGTTTTGATAAATAGAGTGATAAGAGTGACAGATGAGAAAATATGGGATGCGCAGGCAGGATTTAGAGAGGGAATGGGCTGTATGGACCAAATCTTCTCCTTAAGATGCATAGCCGAAAAACATCTGGCAAAGCATAAGAAAGTCTACTGTGCTTTCGTGGACTTGGAGAAGGCCTATGACAGTGTGTGGAGGGAAGAACTGTGGTCGACACTATCCTTGTACGGGGTGGACTGGCGCTTGGTACGTGCACTGAAATCCTTATACAAGGATTCCAGTGCTTGTGTTAGGATAAATGGGGCATACACGAACTGGTTCTCCATCTCGAGGGGTGTTAGACAGGGTTGTGTAGCGTCACCGTGGCTGTTCAACCTGTACATGGATAACTGTCTGAAGGATTTGAAAGAGGGTGAATGTGGATTGACGATGAATGAGTTGCCTGTTAAGTGCCTGCTCTATGCAGACGATCAAGTGCTACTTGCATCGTCAGCAGAACAGTTGCAAGACATGGTGACTGTGATGGATGAAGCATATAAGAGGAAAGGAATGAATATAAATGTGAATAAGACGAAAGTCATGGTGTTTGAAAGAGAAGAGGATGTATCGGTGTGTGATGTGAAAATAAATGGTAAGAGTGTGGAGCAAGTAAGTGAGTTCGTATATTTGGGGAGTCTGTTTACAAGGGATGGAAAGATTGATGGAGATGTCGAAAGGAGAGTGAATGCGGGAAATAAAGTGAATGGTGCTACACATGCAATTGTGACCAACCAGTTGATGCCCAGGAAGGCACGACTGGCTGTTCACAATAGTGTGCTGGTGCCTACGCTTATGTATGGAAGTGAATGTTGGGTGTGGCAAAAGAAGCATGAAAGCAGAATAAATGCTGTGGAAATGCGTTCCTTGCGGAGCATGTGTAGTGTGACTTTGAATGATAGGCTGAGGAATGATGTGATAAGGCAACGATGTGGTTTAAAAGAAGATGTAGTGACAAAAATTGAATGCTTAGATGGTTTGGTCATATTGAGCGGATGAATGAAAGGAGACTAACAAAGGTATTTACAAGGCAGATGTGAGTGGAAACGCCGGGAGGGGCGCCCTAGGAAGACATATAGTGACCTTATTGGTGATGTTCTTCAGAAAGGTCAGGTGCGAAGTACTCTCAACCGGCGCTCGTGTATGACCAGATGTATGAACGTAAACGAGGCAAAAGGAGTATGTAAGGAACGTAGCAGGTGCCGTTCTGTGGTTTCTGCCTACCCCCATGGGAAGAAGGCGTGAGTTTATGTATGTATGTATGTAACATAAGTTTAAGTCCTGGCTGGAGGCCTTAATTTATTAGGGCAACCACAGGCAAGTCCGTCTAAGCAGACGACAACCTCATAGGTTGACCTGCGAGATGCCATTCCCCAAAAAAAAAAAAATGATTTTTAATCCGTTGCTTAGCGAAGGTCAACGTGATAACATCTCTACTGAAAGAATACGGAAAAATATGGATACCACGCCCGCAGAAGCCACTCAAGCCTTGCTCGAAGCAGGCCATAATCAAAGTGAAGTTGCTCGACGACTAAACTTGAGCCGCTACTCTGTTCGTCGTGTGTACCAGAGGTTTCAAAAGACCGGTGGCTACATTCGGCGACCAGGATCTGGCAGGCGACGCAAAACATCAGAGCGTGATTACCGCTTTCTTGTGTCGAGGTCTTTAAGGAATCGGCAACTGAATGCGGTTCAACTGGGACAAGAGCTTCGAGAAGTTCGCTATGTCAGTATAAGTCGGTGGACAGTCAGAAGAAGACTTAGTGAAGCAGGACTGACTTCACATCGCCCAGCAAATGGTCCCAAATTGACCACAGCTCACCGATAAGACCGACTATAATTTGCCAGGGAACATTTAAATTGGACGTATGACCAATGGCGGTCTGTTATGTTCTCTGATGAGTGCAGAATGACATAGCATGGTCATTATGGACGCTCTAGGGTCTACAGAAGGTCATCAGAGCGATTTTCACAATGCTGCATAAGCGAACGTGTGGCTTTTGGCAGTGGATCGTGTATGTTTTGGGGTGGCATAATGTTGGACACTAAAACTGACATTGTATTCATCACTGTGGCGAATACCGGCCCGAGATCGAGAGGTTTGACGGCTGCACGATACGTCGAAGAAGTGCTCGAAGGACATATGAGGCCGCTTGCGTGGCTTATGGGAGAAGATTTTCTCCTAATGCACGACAACGCCAGACCGCATGTCGCTAGAACAGTTTGCGACTACATGGAAGACGTTGGAATCATCGCGATGGAGTGGCCAGCTCGTAGTTCTGATCTCAATCCGATTGAGCATGTCTGGAATGAGCTAAAAAGAGTTCGAGCAAGAAGCCCTGCTCCTACGCGCCTCCGCGAGCTTCAACTTGCCATTGAAGAGGAGTGGAACGCTATACCACAAGATTTCATGGTAAAATTAATACCGTCCATGAAAAACCGATTAAGAGCTGTAATCAAGGCTAGGGGAGGGACATACACCTTACTAATAAACAATTTGATCAAGAATTTTGAGTTTGTTTTTCATTATTTCTTAAGCGAAATTGGGTTTTTTTTACCCGTTTGTTGGGTTTTGTGCCGTAAAACCTCGGGTATTTTTTACACTGTATTTGATATCATTAGAAAGGTAATGAGGTAGAATTTCAATTACTGTGTGTGTTTTCAGATTCAAATGTTTATTCAGATTCATGAAAAAAACTGCCTTAACAAAAAAAAGTCAAGGTGTGCGATTTTATTGCTCTCAAGTGTAGATAAATCAGTATTATACAAGGAAGTTTTGATTTTTACTAATCTTACTTCAGCCAAAATTGTGCCGTCTATGGCATTCTAATGATTGTTAACTATTCATGGTGGTTACCTATGCTGCCATCTAAGATTTTTATTCAAGACTAATTATAATTAGTTCGAGTTGAGACCCCATGGCCATAGTCATTTTATAACATTTTATAACCTTTGATTGTAATCATTATTTGGTGTTAAATTGATTAAATGTTTATAATTAGAAATAACGCGATCCGTTTTTCTTTCTGTTTTGTATTCTCAGAATGCGTAGCATGTAGCGACCACTGTGGAAAAAGAAGAAACGGAAGACAAAAAAAATTCGACCGTTTCTTATGTTTATGTAGTGGCACAGATTCTGGATAGATTTCTACGGCGCGATGTCAAAATTCAAGAAAAGAATGACTTTTTGTCAAGAAAGTGTTTACTAACGTAACCATCTCATTTATCAGTTCAGGGTTCTAACAAAATGATATACCATTTTGTTAGAACCCTGGGGCCCTATTATGAACTCTTATTTCCAGGCAGTTTACGGCGTAAACAGAACTGCCTTGCAATTTCGTATTATGAACTCGTCAAACAAGCCAGTCAGCGATCACGTGACACCCTGGCCGACTTCTGGCCGAATATTGCCTGGCAATACCGTATTACGAACGTTCGTTTGACATTTCGTTCCGTATTAGAACTGTCAAAAAGTAACCTCACAATCCATTCAGTTTACGCTGCTTCAGAGGAGCTTTTATTGAATTGTTTAGGGTTTATTTGGAAATTATTGGAGTGTTTTCTATATAACATAAGAAAATATAATCATGTGTGGCGAAAATGAACTGTTTGAGTTCCTGGAAAGTGATTCTTCTCGGCAAACTTGTGAATCAACTAATAAAAGGAGACGACTTCGTGACCAATCTAATGCGTTCGACATGGATGATGTACAGTTCACGACTTGGGACTGAATCTCTGTGAGCAGCTGAGGCCTCACATGTCATGAGACGTGTGATCGCACGCAAGGCTAAGAATAGTAAAATACACTTTCCAATAAATAAATAAAAGGATAATAAACGTACTATCGAAATCCTAACAACGGCCTTTCCTTTTGGTGTTCACCTTTAACCCTTAACGGGCTTACAAAATCCGCGGATTTATCCGTGAAGACTAAGGTAGTTGTTTTTATTAAGTATGAACTTTACGTAAAGTTTTAACTAAACATTATTCTCATTTTAGGTTTTGGTTGCATTATCATAGTATGCTACGCTCCTACCAACGCCCCACTGGTGATATTGGCTCTCATTCAATGTCCCAGCCAACATTTTCTATAGTAGATGCAAATCACTGAGATTTCTTCAGACTTCTTGGAAGTAGTATAAAAAGTCCAACAATCTTTCCAGCTGAACATAAGTAAGGTAACGCGCCGACGAGGCGAGGGCGAGAACGCTCATCCACTATTAAAATAAAACTTACATTGTATTAATATTATATCATGTTAAAAACATGAATAATAATTGAAATACTCAATAACACTTTCGCCATCTTTTTGTTTATTCTCGTACTCCGTAAATCTTAGAATGGATCCTTCCATTAAACAAACAATACGATAGTGTTCTTTCATAGTATTATTGTTATTAACTCATGTTTGTCAAACAATACTTTCATTAAAGTTGTCGAATTCCCCGCTGACCTTCAAGTGGGATACGTTCGGAAACCTCGCGTTACAATTTGCAAACAGGAAATATTATATAAATTATTATAATCTAGAATAGCACAATATAAATTGCGTTTATATTTTCTCCTACTATACTAGACTAACTAGTTTATTATATGGTATTTATTATTTTTATCATAAAATACTTGATTTAAACAAAACCGTAACTTCCCTATAAATATATAATTGGGTTTCTGAACGTTACGTCAGAGAATTACAAGCCAGCCATAGACAAACTACCCAGCGTGAAGTCGCTCAGAACTAGGAATGTCATAATACGAAATTTAACCAGCCCGTGAAATGAATTGCCTGAAACTTGCCTGGTTTTTAAAAAGTTCGTAATAGGCCCTCTGAACCTGTACCTATAGGTACAGGTTTAGCAAATACAAAGGTACTGTATTAGTAGTATAGCCTGATTGGTGCTTGAATGCAACCTTATGAATATGCTAAGAAGATGGCCGAATAACGAGACAGTCATTAATTTAGATAGAGAATAGAAGAAAACAATCATAGGTTGATGAAATAAAAAAAGATGGAAATATGAAGATGTAATAGCGTAGAATGTAGATCTTCTAGGAATAATTCTGAGCATATACGCCGAAACTTCGTTTCATTTGACGTTCCGGTACAGCGGACTCATTTAAAGGCTCCAACAAACAGGCGCGACGCCACAGCGCTGTACAAAGGCACGGCTCGTCGCGCGATACGCGGTGCCACTGTGTCGCGATGTGGCGTCGCGCCAGTGTGCACGAGACTTAAGACTCTCACAGTACACCATAAATTATAATTCACTCTACCTATACGTAAAATCCTATATACAAAGCAAATGTAGGTTTATTATCCACAGCCTGGCTTCATTCGCCGGGCATAGAATAGACTAGAATAGAATGGAATACTCTTTATTATGTTCACCTTAAAAACCCAAAATAAGCCTATAAAGCCTCTGTTTGTGCCAATGTAAGGCCAGTCCCGCTCACAGAGAGTTGACCCAGTAATGGGAACATTATAAGCTGATTAAGATAAGGGCTAGTTAGGATAAATATTTATTAAAGTGTGCTTTTTTATGCTTACCAAACAGATTCATTCGACCCGGGCTCCGAGCATCCATACAGCAGCATATGATGAGCAGTATGCATTGTGGCATTCGGTTCAAATCCCACTGAAACAAACATTTAGTTTAGTCTAGAGGTATTCTCTTGAATTGGCTCAAACTACGAGAAAATCACATTTTCATCATCTGCCTAGCCTTTACTGTGCGCACTAAGTAACATTTTATCATCTGCCTAGCCGTTACTGTGCACACTAAGTAACATTTTCATCATCTGCATAGCCTTTACTGTGCGCACTAAGTAACATTTTCATCATCTGCCTAGCCGTTACTGTGCACACTAAGTAACATTTTCATCATCTGCATAGCCTTTACTGTGCGCACTAAGTAACATATTCATCATCTGCCTAGCCTTTTCTGTGCACACTAAGTAACATTTTCATCATCGGCCTAGCCTTTGTGCACACTAAGTAACATTTTCATCATCTGCCTAGCCTTTACTGTGCACAATAAGTAACATTTTCATCATCTGCCTAGCCTTTACTGTGCACACTAAGTAACATTTTCATCATCTGCCTAGCCTTTACTGTGCACACTAAGTTACATTTTCATCATCTGCCTAGCCTTTACTGTGCACACTAAGTAACATTTTCATCATCTGCCTAGCCTTTACTGTGCACACTAAGTAACATTTTCATCATCTGCCTAGCCTTTACTGTGCACACTAAGTAACATGTTCATCATCTGCCTAGCCTTTACTGTGCACACTAAGTAACATTTACATCATCTGCCTAGCCTTTTCTGTGCACACTAAGTAACATTTACATCATCTGCCTAGCCTTTTCTGTGCACACTAAGTATACCAGTATTTTACACGGAGATCTGACCATCACAAACCAATTTCTGGGTAACATGATACCCTTTGGTAAGACTGGATGTCATACTACCCGTAACGACTGTTATACGAATGACAGTGAGGTCGGACCTTCCGAAGTACGGAGGGGTCGCGGTAAGTACAGGTCACCTAGGCACGGACGTGCACGTGGTCACAAAATGGGATAGAAAATATTTCTATAAGGAGGCTCTTAAAAAACAACAGTGGTAGACACGAACTGTATATTATATACGAAGAGGAAAAATTCTTAAAGGAGCTTTCGGACTCCCCAACCAGTCCCCTTATTGCGTAAAACACAATCAATCGGAATCTGATTCGTTTTGAAGCAGATTGCTAATCCATTTTTCGATAAAAAAAATCTGCTCAACAATGTAAATAACGCAATGAATGTTGTTGGATTGTCAAAATCAAACAGATTAGTATTAATCGTTTACGAAAATGTGTTACAAAATAAAACTTTTTGGTTACATTATACTTACTGTACGTTTTTCAGAAGAAGTTTTTGTGGTATTTTTCGGTCAAACTGTTATGGTCTTAATTTAGATGCAAAATGCAATATGTTCACACCAGGGTTGGTTGTTAAAATAAAAACTAAATATAGGGATACAGGGTGATCGACGCGTAAACTAAAACCATGAATTCAGCACAAGATTCTAGACGCACGAAATTTTTTCATCGGTTATCAACTACATAATGTATTGAACAGCAAACTTTTTTGTCCACAACCGACGAAAAATCTAACGCAGGGTAGTTTAGAATCATGACCTGGGACCATGGTAACAGGTTGTGCGTCGATGGGGACCTGCTACCATGTATATTTTCTAGAAAAATCCTCTCTAACGTGCAACATCAAGTTTTATTTTTAGAATCTTTATTACTAAGAAAGAAGCTCGGTATCAAGGGAGTCTGGTACATAAACACGATATTGGATGATAAGCTTATAAGTAAATTGCGATGTAGCTCGGGGAATTTAACATGCTTCCATCACGAACAGCCTTGTACTACTAAGTCTAACTTCGTAACGAAGTCACAACAAGTACAAGATTTGAGTTCATATGATAGTTTATTCGACTGTGGCTTAAGCCAAAATTAATAGTACTACTGGTACTGTTTCATAAATAAAACTTTGTCTTCTATTGAACACAAGGATTGATCTATCTGTCAAACCCTTGGGTGCATATAAAAGATGGTCAGTTAAATGAAGATTCTGCATTAGTTTGCGGCGCCGCCACATGCGAACTACGCAACACACTGACGTCACGCAAAATCCTGCATCGCGCAAGCAAATTTAACCGCACAACTAGCAAACCATCACCTACGGCTTCATAAAGTATCCTGACCACCAGAATGCAGAGCGAGCGCATCAATGGTCATCACCCTCACCTCACCCAGCAATCTTGGCACAGCACACTGTCTTTCGGCCGGTCTACAAGCAGAGCCCTAAAAACCCTCTCCTGGTCGACGCCAGCAGTCAGTTACAACCCGGCGCAGTATCACATCCGACGCAATGGAGCATAACGCAGAGCCACCCCGACTCACTGGGGAAGAATCGCAAACAGTCCTGACTCACCGCGAACTATGCGACACCCGGTTCCGACACTGTAAGCTCATCTGGCACTGGCAAGCATCGCAAGAAAAAAACTCAACCCACTATCGACCTCCGGTCTCCAAAAGAAATGATGATCTTCATCGCCGCATGCGAACTACGTCTCTGACGTCACTGACATCACGCAAAATCCTGCATCGTGTAAGCAGTGTTTCGTCGGTCAGTCGCCCACCAGGCACAACACCTTTTCCAGAGTATTAGTGAACTTTACACCCTGTTCCTCATACCTCTATAAGTTGTTCATTGGAACTCCTTTGGTATTATGGTAAGTGGTGTCGGTCAGATTAACAATTGAACAATTCATTATAGTTAGTATCTCATGGGCAGAAGGCAGATGAACTATTAGATACAGACCTATGTAATAGTTGCTGTGAGGTGAAATCCTGATGGGTGTGCATAGGTAGAGTTCATCCTGGAACAAAAAATACAGTGTTATTATACCTATCTTTACATACAGGGTCAAATTAAAGTAGCAAGCGAAAGATGATTTTAGAGTGCCTGGTATTCACAGACGTGATTATTATCGATAACTGAAAACGATAAAAAAAAACTCAAATGTAGGGTTGTTACATGAAGTATGAGATGAGACAATATATTTTATCGTGTTTAGATATTAATACCAATTACGTCTACCTACACAAAAAAAAACAGATTTTATAAACTGATATTTCAAGTGAATTTATCTACTAATTGAGGTCGATGACTCCACCAAAAAAATACATCAAATTCATTTTTTTTTTTATGTTATAACATGTTTAGATATTCGATACCCCTATCGTCTGCGGAGTTTCTTGTTTCACGTATTTTTAACTTACGTGCTAATTAGGTTAATACTTCTATCTCTTCAACAATGAATGGACAGTTGAATCATCATATTTTTATCATCACACTCATCTACAAACCTAGTTTAGTTAACACAATGTTCATAAGTAATGTTTTTCATGTAAATACTCAGCTGGAATTACCAGAACGAAGGATAAATAGTGTTTTTATTCTCACTAGATTAACGCTAAATTCTAACTTATGATACATAGTTCAAGGTTAATAAACATAGGTACAAATATATATAAAAATGCCGCAAAGGGTCCTAAGGGCACACGGTATGACCTTCAGAAAAATTCAGGTGGTGCGGTTGCTTCGGGAGAAATTATAAAAGGTCACATCTATTTGTTGTAGTACGCTTCCGAGAGAACTACCTAACTTTTAGATTTCCAGTACCTACGGGGCTGTTTCTAAAGAAATATATATGACACATTCTCTTCAACTCTTCTTGTGACGCAAGGAACGCAATCTAATACAACTTTTCTTTAGATGAGTCCTCGTCATCTAAAGAAAAGTTATATTAGATTGTCATCATTCAATGTTATCAATGTATGGAATTATCACGGAATTCTATTGTCGATCTAAACCACTTAGGTAGCCACCTCATAGACAGGTACGTACCTCATGATAACAATCTTGTACGTAAACTGTTTACTAATCGCATTCTACTTTCACGGACAGTCGAAATTGTAGATTAGGATTAACATGCCGTCAATATACCTATTTTACCTTTAAATTTATATTTAAACAAGATGAAACTGAGCACTTGCGCCAACTTGAAATAGGAGGTTCAGTAACTGTTTAGTAATCATTTTAAATTTTCCAAATCCAAATTCTTGATTAACAAAATCGTGTAACTGTTGCCTAAGATAGTGCAAACTAAGCTATTGCCTTCAAGTTGAGACATATTATCCTAGTTCCAGAAAAAAAAACTGCTCGCGCCCACAGACCAATACATTATTCGCAGAGTTCACAACATGAAGCAACACAACGTTAGCAAAGCGTTGAGGTCATTTACTAAAGGAGAATGACCAAAAGTGGTACCAAAAAGTCTCATGCATCAAGATCAAAATTGTATAGTAATTATTTTCATATTTTTTTACGACAGTACGCGTCTGGGATTTGATTTTTGAACAGAGGATTTAATTTAAAGTAAAAAAAGTATGGGTAATGACAATAATGTTTTACTCCCTTTACATGACATTCCGTTTCACATGATATTTAAGATAATATAACATTGAATTTTAAAACTGTCATGATCACGTCTTTCAATAATGGCGTAAAAACATATACTTTGTCGGCTCTACATTTATTAAAAATAACTAGAATAGAATATAATTATTGTTTAGAAGACATAAAGATTATCATTTTGTCTATGGTTAATTGGCCGTTCACAACCGGTCATAGAGATGTAGAATGCAATAGAATCGATTTTGGATCAATCGACTAATCAGTCATTTTCTTAACGTTTCTTTTAGTAATAAATAATTGTAACGTTTGCTTGAAAAACATTTCACGAATCATTTGTAACGTACAAATATATAATTTGTCGGTTCTACATTAATTAAAAATAACTAGAATAGAATATAATTATTGTTTAGAAGACATAAAGATTATCATTTTGTCTATGGTTAATTGGCCGTTCACAACCGGTCATAGAGATGTAGAATGCAATAGAATCGATTGTGGATCAATCGACTAATCAAGTCATTTTCTTAACGTTTCTTTTAGTAATAAATAATTGTAACGTTTGCTTGAAAAACATTTCACGAATCATTTGTAATAGCTTTGCTTTCTTTTTGTTGAATAACAGTAACACTTGAGTAAAACCAGTACACCAAATAGAATAAGTAATGCTAATTGACAGAATATCGATTTACTTACTAAAGATTTTGATTTATCGATCACATCCCTAAATCCCGGCCGTCATATTTTTGACATTTGATCTGACGTATTAACTTCGTTTTCGCTGGCGCTATCGAATACGTCCGTCTTGTTTGGATTTTGTGTACTTATTTCTGTGTATTTCATTGTGCAAATATGTCGAGTCGTGGGGTCGACCGACTAACGCCGTCAGTCACCTGGCGAAACAGATGTGTCAATTGTTCATTTTTGATACCTAGAAACCTACATACACATTCATTAGAACAAGCGTCTACTCCAATGATTAACTTGTTACAGTCATGGATAACTCCTACTCTGGTAAGCAGATCTTATTTTACTCTTTGAATATGTAAGAATGTCAGGCATCTTCTACATCCTGTCTAATCTGTTACTGACTGCATGTACCATCCATAATCTTACAAAACATTATTTTTATAGAAAGAAGGAAACATAACTTATTATAGACTCGCACACGAAATAACAACGGATAAAGAAAAACGAACCTGTTTGTGGGCAAAAAATGCTTTACTCTTGATTATAGGTGTAACTTGTGTAATTACTATGTTCCGGAAGATTTATAACTAACAGTTAAAACACACACTTTTTCATTCATGATTTTTATTGCAGCTGTCTTCAGAATGTGTGCTTTGTACGGAATGTTTAACACTTCAAGATTGAGTAAACACAATAAGTGAAGGAAGTATATCTTTGCCTGCTTTTGGACAAAGAAGAGTGTGCTTTTCTTATGGCAATTCTATTTTATGTGCAACAAGAACATATCCTGTAAGACAAGATCGACAAGAGAGAAACATTTTAGTTAGACATGTTTCGCTGCATCTGGTAAATATTGTTGTTTATGTTGCATTAAAATAAAATATGCATTTCATCTTCTTTCTGTTCTAGTTAATATTTTTCATTTCTCCAGTCTTTTAAAGTTGATAGTGATCTCTCTAGTGATTTTGTAGTCTATTATTAAATGTGTTTATGATATTTTGTCCCGATAAGTGAAGGTTTCACAAATAAAGGATGTAATTAGACATTATTTTCTCTTTTGATACAATTACTGCCCAATCACAAACAGGTATTCCAAACAGTTATATTAAATTACATACTTTTATCAAGTCTATAACCCATTGCAAAATGTTTTAAATTACTGTTTAATGTAGGTGCTAATTACATTACTTTTTTAGATCTCAAGATTGGAAAGAGTATATGCTGCTTGCTGGAGGTCAGCTACAAGAGAAGTGCAACGTCATGATCAGCACGACTCAAACCGCCCAGGTCTTTCAGATGCTATTTTGCCAGATGCTGGATCAAGTGGGGATCTCAATATTCCTGAGCCGCCTCCACTTCCACAACAAAACTTACATGCTGCTCAAGTTAGGTCAAATCCAATAATTATGTCTTCTGTGTATAAGCGTGCTGCTAGCACACCTATTCACTGTGTTTTTGTTAATTGTTTTGAAACAGAATGTTTACTAGTACCCTCATCAATAAAGCATCTGTTATTACTTAATTATAAATTCTATATGCCACCGTCAGCACGAATCTGTCGTCACCACTTGGACCATGGCTGTTGGAGCGAATTAACTTCCCAGCTAAGAGATTTTACTGGTAGTCAATTTGACATAATTATTAATATGATGCAGCGAGCTGCCAGTTACCATATAGATTTCTCAAATATTTTAATTATGCCTACATATTTGTGTCACTTTTGGCTTGGCTTAAACTCAGATCAGTTTTATGATTTGTTAAACTGTACAAGCTAACAAGCAGTTCTAGCAGAACAAGTACCAAATGCGACAATTGCTTTAAGCATTTATTTAGTTAAGCTGAGAACTCGTGATAGTAAGGAAAGGTTGGCAACTCTTTTTAATAATACTTGTGTCACCTTAGAACGCTTAATGAATAAGGCCAGAGTGTGTTTAATTAATGAGTTTGTTCCATTGTTCTTAGGATTTAATCATATGACAGTTGAAGATGTTGCTTCTAGGAATAGAATAATACCAGAAGGATTATTTGGTAATTCAGACTTGCCACCTAATTCTAAACCAGCAATAGTCATATGTGATGCTACATACGTATTTGTCCAAAGTAGTTCTAATTACTTTTTTCAAAAACAAACATACAGTTTGCAAAAACTCGATAATTTGGTCAAGCCATTTATGATAGTGTGATGCGATGGATATATTGTGGATTGTCTCGGGCCATACAAGGCTAAGGCTTCCACTAATGATGCTACCATTACGTTTTTTTAAACTTACGTAATGAGGAATCTTGTTTAAGATCATTTTTTCCGAGGTGACGTTTTCATTCTTGATAGAGGAATTAGGGATGTTATTAATGAACTCCAGGGTAACACATATGCCAGAGTCTCTAATTGAGAATGAACATCAGTTACAACCCAGCAGGCAAATCGGTCTCGTTTTGTAACTATGTGTCACTGGGTTGTAGAAGTGGTTAATGGGAGGGTGAAAAGGGATTTCAGACTCTTTCGTCATGTTTTTAACAATAGAGCGGCTTTGCACCTAAAGGATGATTTTAGAATCTGTTGTGCCCCAATTAATAAGTTTCATGTTGTTACAGAAGATCCACCAGAAGCCTTGGAATATGTAAGAATTGCTAAAGATAGGCTTTCACTTGAGAATCATTTGGCAACTTATGTTGAACAGGCAAATCTCAATAGAAGGAGAGTGAATTTTCAGATGATTGACAGCAATAATCCACATTTAGATGGATTTCCACAACTGACAATATCTGCTTTAAAACGGTTTGCACTTGGTACCTACCAACTCAAATAGGCTAGATGTTATTATGGTGAACACATCCGTCGGACTGGTATTTATTCAGTTGAGGTGAATTATACTATCGATGATGATGTGCCTTTGATTTTAGGGCTTAATAATTACCTTTTAAGAGGTAGGATTAAATCCAGACATGTCAACAGTCGTACTTATTACACATACTTATTGATTAACAGAGATGAAACTGTGGCCAACACATTAGAAACCATAGTAGGTTATTGCTGCATCTGCCTGGTCGGTAAGCGAACCGTGGGCTGTTGTGCTGACTTGACTTGACTGTTGTGTTGTAATGACGCTAGTGTGGTATTTGAGCTGGGGACGGTATAACGATGTAACTGCGCCGGCAACGGTTTTGGATGTTTTTTTTTAGGAATATGATGAATGATTAAAGTATAAGTGTATTAAACAAATAGTTTTGATTGTAAATCGCTATTAAAATCCAAATGGACTTGTTTGTTTTATTTTTTCTATCTCTTACCTATTCGAATCACGACGACAAAATAAGCACGAGCAATAAATAGTGTCTGTAATTAATAGTATTTTATGATTACTATAGGTTCAAGATGCGCTCTGGGCTAAACGAGCGCTTTATTTAGTCTGACTGGTCACACTTATGATAATGATGTTTGGCAGTGTGATCACGGTAGCGTTTAAAGGTATGTACCCTTAGATATGTTACCCGCTCACAGTTTCAGCAATAACGTCGGGTAAATCCTAGAGTTTCAGTCACGCACCGTGTGCCGCGGCTATGTGTCGCTATAACTCTTAATTCTTATTAATATCAGCGGATTATGCTGTTTTTTAGAGCAATAATGTTCGTTCGTGTATGTAAAGTCTATATAAAATACGTCATTTTACTGCACACAAACACTTGGCTACTTTTTAAGTTATTTTCGATTTTATAAAATAACTCGGAAACCCGGGTTTTCTTTACCAAAAGAATTTTTATATGAGTTATAGTGATAAGTGCAGTCTATAAAAAACAAAGTTGATTTTGATGCAGCATTGTCCTTTGACCCTTCCTTTGAAAAAAAGTCGCTTGCGCAATGCACGTGCATCCCTTGCCGTACTCTCAGCCGCGGTGACATGCTCTAAATTTTCTTTATAACACGTTGAATTATTATTTTAATTTGGCGCACCTATTCAATTTTATCTTGTTTAATAAATAAGTGCACATAATTATATGTATAATGTACACTCATAATAAAGCTGAAGAGTTTTTTTTGTTGAACGTGCTAATCTCTGGAACTTCCAGTCGAAAATTCTTTTTGTATTTGATAGCCCAATTCTTGAGGAAGGCTAAAAGCTACTTAACATCACGCTAGTATCCTAAGGAGCCGAGCAAAAACAAATAAAAGTTAGAAATAACGCTAAGCTAAAACAAAATAATAGCGCGGGCAAGTCGCGGGCAGAAATAGTTGTGCAGTTCGCGAGGCCTAAGCTGAGCTTTGCATTTGTGTGAGTGATTACCAATCGCACCAATGTGATCGAACGAGGGACGCACAGCGCCTCAGGCCGATTGTCCAATTGCCAAGCAAAGGACGTGTCGCTATGTGCACTCACACAAATGCAAAGCTCAGTGTAGGCCTCGCGGACTGTCCTTACCTATACATACAAATAGCAGGACTAGAAGCTCTACTACCTACTGTTTTGTAAAGAACAGAATATTTATAAAGCTACTTATATACTTGAACAAACAAATAAACTAAAAGTTCCTTATGGATTTTAGAAGGTAGGTAAGGTCGACAGCACGAATTTATCCGGGTGAATGAAAATTACGAATGAAATAGGATATGTACGAGTATGTGGACTTGTTAATGATCGTTTTAATAAAAACAAACTGAACCTTTTGAACTGCATTGGGAGTCGACCATAGGCCTAATAAAACATTACCTTTCAAATAACACAAGCCTCAACAAAAAAAAATAACATAACTGTTCTATTAATAGTTACTACCACAAGCTAAAACCGATCGGATACTGGATAAAACCAGGTCGAGTCTATAAATAGCCAGCTCAACGCAGTGCTCCAATCAATGTTCAATGTAATCAACGATTGGAAATTATTGATTCTGATTGGGCATTCATTTTCACTGGTAAACGTAATTAAATAACTGATCGTCTACGTCAGAACTTCAGTGCAAAAACGTTTCGTATTGCGGCCCGGCTTATAATTATGAAATTACTTTGAGCTTTCAAATTAAAATTACTATGAATCTTAGGAAATTAGGCTGAACAATCTTTGGGGATATTGATATAGTGGACAAAGTCTAAACCAGCCAGGAAATCGGTTTGGTAATAGATTCCTAGCAGTTTTTGAACGCCCAGATGCCGAAGCAAGGCCTTTCTGGGCGCTCAAGAGGATGTTAAATTAATCAGTTTTTTTTTAAGAGAGCCCCTTTACTTGTGCACGAACTATATGAGAATATTAGACTTAGCAAGGTGGTGGTAGGGTAGCAAGCAGGATTGTCCAGGATGCGCCGACGTACAATTGAAGAAAACGATGCAATAGCACATGCTCTACGCATCTTTCTTCGTTATTCCAAAACTAGGTAGCCCCACCAAAAAGCACTGAGAAGAAAGTCTAAATACAGGAAAAACGCCAGGGACAAAAAAAGGCGCAATCTTGCCGATATCTGCAGGATGGTTAAAACATCAGCAGATCGGACCTTGTACCTAACCTTCTAACGTATGAATTCGTAGTAAATATTTAGTACGGACGTCCCAATTTGCTACGACTGTACGGACTTAACCTTGAGGCTTTGATTTGGAACGTGGGTTCTTTAGGAGTCCCGAATACATGCGGGATACGTATCTCTTTTACCAAGAAGGAATGACCTGTCTTGAGGCAAGCAAGTTCATAAGGGGCTAGCTAGGGATGCAGCTGAGAACCAGTTTTAACATGGAGCGACTGCTTATCTGACCTATATAACCTAGTTGCTGGGTTACACGACACCCTTTGGTAAGACTGCTTGTCAGACTTCTAACTACCAGAAGCGACTCTCAACGATCTGCGAATGACGGCCGGGAACACTTGCTAAACGTGCTTTCCGAGGCACGGAGAGGTCTTGATCTTGATATGTAATGGATGATCACCCATCCACGGACTGACCTGACTGATTGTTCCGTGCGGCTGTTCAATTAGCCACGCACCCCTAAAATGAGCAAAAGTGCAGTTACTAAAATGAGAAATTAACTTTCAAAGTAAAACTATTTTTTTTTAATCTTGCATAATAGTAATAATATTCTACCGCTAATTAACTGAAGTCTAATCTTGCTTTAAATACTTTAAAGGCTACTAGATCCACCGCGCTCTTGCACTGTGGCGCAGAAAAGGTAGGTAGGTACCTCAGTAATCTTTGATATTAGCCGTTTGCGGTAAGTAAATGGACCACGGAAAAACGACCAATTTCACGTAGGCACTTAGAACAACCTGCGCACGTATTGACCTTTTCCTTATCAACAAATGAGGCTTTTTCAAATAATAGGTAACATGATAAAGCTGAAGTGGTTGCATAAAACATTTATCATGATTTAGTAGAACTGGTGATATTAAACTTTTATCAAAAAACTGACAACCTCACGCGTTTATGTCCCGAAGTTAAAGGTTTAGAAGTTAATACAACCAACACATTTGGCAACTCATGTAAGTAGTACCTACGCAGTCCACAGCTGGACATAGGCCTTTCCCAGGCTGCGCCACAACACCCTATCCTCCACCTTCTGCATCGAGTCTGTCCCAGCCACCTATTTGAGGTCGTCGGTACATCTTGCTGGGGACGTCCTACACATTCATCATCATTTCGGCCTAAAGACGTCCACGGCTGGACATAGGCCCCAAGCATCGCCACTTCGACCGGTTCTATGCGTCTCACATCACGCGGATGCCTGCGGTCTTGGTCCGCTTTGAAGGCCTTACAGGCCATCTAACGCTACGTCTTCTGGTATGCGGTCACCACTCCAGAACCTTTCGGCATCATAGGCTATCTGTTCTGCGAGCAATGTGCCTTGCCTACTGCCACTTAAGTTTGGCAATTCTTCGGGCTATGTCGCTTACCAGAGAACCAAGGTAACCGACATAGCCCGAAGAATTGCCAAACTTAAGTGGCAGTGGGCAGGGCACATTGCTCGCAGAACATCTCTTCATTTCTGATTCGATCTTGTAGTTTCCCTATGAGATCCCTACAAATGAGGCTCTCATAACATAACATCACGCCTGTAATCCCAGAAGGATTAGGCAGAGGTGTACCTATGGTACACCACCCACATTATGCTCAAGTCCCATGTAACCAGGCGCAAATCCAGACTCCAGGCTGCTACTGAGAAATTCTAGATAGAAAAATCCAATAAAGTGGTTGCATGTTATTTAATTTATAATAATCTAATTGAACTTCAGCATATTGGCGGTATCAAAACATAATTACGCGTTTATGCCCCGAAGAGGAAGGTCGAGTTGCCAATACTACAAACACATTTGGCAAGTCAAGTAAGTTCTAAGCCTAAGTATTGCCAATGGTTTTAAGATCTTCGTCTGACTAGTTTTTTCCAATCTATGGTGGGGTCAGCTTCCCACTAACCACCAATGGTTTTACTATGTGATCAATAAACCTCATTGGAGACTGTATTGTACAGAATCATAGTCTGACCACAAAATGAGGAAAATTAATAATAGAAATTTATTTTCCTCATATTTACCTTCCAATATTTGAAAGTCTAGAACATAACTAAGAAACTATTTGAAACACCCAACTTAACTTGAAATCAAATGCTGGGCTTAATTTAGTTTAGCCCAGCATTTGATTTCAAGTTAAGTAAATGTAGGTAAATAGAAACATAATTTACCAATTTTTTTGGAAGCTAACTAACAACTATTGGTGAATTGATTAGTCAGTCTGTGGTTGAGTTACTTATTTGACCTTTGAAACAAAAAGTCATGTTATCTATACATCTATACCTACCTATAACAGATGATTATATAAAAAATTGTAGACAAGATTTTCTAGTATTTCTAGTCTAAATGTCAGCCTGTAAGTCTACTTGCAAAAAATCAACTGCATTTCTTACCATCAAGTGTAGAGGTCATACAAAAAATCTACAATGTTTGAATATGAATTAGGTGTTTGCAGTACTTACTGCAAGCACCTAACTTGACAGGCTAGATCAGATTGTATGTATGTGTTTATACACATGATCCGATCCAGCCTGTTCCTTGCTGCCCTCTCCCAGCAACACCCTAAGCTGAGGTCTGTACCCTAAGCGTGAAGTGAACTGAAGTCATTTAGTTTATAAGTTAATATACTCTTGCTGAAGGCTTTAATTTATTAAGAGATCCAACAAAAATTTCAAAAGGTAAAGAATTAAGTTTTAACAGCCAAAAACCTCTCAGGTTGATCAGCGAGACGACTTTCACAAAAAAAAACATGGTAAGTAATATTCTAACAAACCTAATAACCAAATTGATCTATTGGTACGCACTTATTGACATAAAACATAACATCACGCCTTGTTTCCCCGAAGGGTTGGGCAGAGGTGTACCTATGGTACATCCACATTTCGCCAGTTATGTTTAAGTCCCATGTAATAGGGGGCGAGCCTATGGCCATCTACCAGGCACAAATCCAGACTTCGGGCTGCTACTGAGAAATTCCAGATAGAAAAACCCAATAACTCGTTGCCCGACCTAGGAATCGAACCCAGGACCTCATGCTCAGCAGTAGCTATTGCGACCACTAGACCAACGAGGCAGTTGGTCTAGTGTGGTCTGTTTTTTTTTCACATAAAAACATTTTTATTTGATAATAGCGCTAAGCTTGATTGTGTTGTAATAGCTGCATTGCTCAGTGAAAGGATGAGATGCAAGTTGCAAAGAAGCATTAACAACAACTTTATCCTTCCATCTTTAATGTTAAAAAATGTACTATTGCCTTACTTATGGTAAGTTTTCGTTTTTAGAATTGAGTGTCTAGATAATGGCTCAATGTAATTTTTTTATCAGTTATAAAACCATTATATTATCGTTGTTGTTGATCTCTTGTTTCTTCTTCATGCATTGTTTTTTTTTTGTGAAATTGAAATAACTAACTATGTAGCTTTTTGTAAAGTTGTTTTATTTTCATTTATTAGGTTATTCGTTTTAAATTTTAGCGTCAGTATGTATTTTTTTGATAAGCTCGTTCAAAATTAAATTAAATTTTCAATCAAATAAGTAAAATAATTACCAAATGAAAGGTAAGTGAAACAAATGTTGTATAATAATGTAAAAGTACTCAACAGATGTTAGTAAAAAAGGTTGTATTTAATTAAGTCGAATAAACGGAATAAATAAATTCTTTAAGTGAGTACTTACCTTGTGAGGCCAAACATTAGGCATCAGAAAATCATAAGTATCGACTTCAAGTGCAGATGCCAATAAAACGCAACCGAGCGTGGCAAACACAACCAAAACAATTTTTTTATCCATTATTTATAATTCGAATAAAAATTAAAAATTAAAGTCACTGGCGCACAAAATTTCAAGAAGATACGAATTACGAACTTTCACGATTTTATCACTTGGCGAATTACAACAGAATGTATTCACATTTTATGATTAATACAGAACGTTTGATATACTGCCGCGTTGCTTCAATAATGATGCACAATCGTGTTTGAGCTGAGAGAGAAGCGACAAGTGTTTGTATAAATAATTTCGCAAATAAAACCGATCAATACTGGAACAAGTTTACTAACGTCACAACTATGTTGCCAGACTAACATTTTTCCCTCAAACAAGGATTTTTTTAAACTCAATTTCGTATGTTAATTATTTATAATTAACCGTTTCTTTAGAAATATTTAATCCTTTATCTAATATGTGCTACTTGTTGAGTTGTACCATTAAAAATAATCAAAAATTAAGGAGTGGTTTCAAACAGACCTAAACAAAATGAAAGGAGATTTAATTCTATGAGTTGTATTACTAGTTCGTTCTGAATTGATTGGATATGACGTTGCGAAACACGTCTAAAACCAGAAGTTTTTTGATATTGATTATTTATTTCCTTTAACTTCTTTACTATTTAAAATAAATACATTCTCACGTACTTCATTAAACGAAGATGCAATAAAAAACACGGCAATTTTTCTCTAACACTAACACAGTGAGAAAACCAGTTACGCCATCTAGTGGAACACCATCATACTATTTGCTTAAAGTTTTCGTAATAACATTGTTAGATGGCACTAGTCACCACAATTGAGGTTTGATCTGAATTTCTTGTTTAGTATTTTTACCTTGGTACCTCATAGTTTTTGGTACGAGCGGTAGGAGTAAAGTTTTAGAAATCGTCACTAATTGAGGAAAGGTTTTAAGGCTTCTATTTTATACCAAAAACTATTGGCACTTGAAACTTGAGACAACAGCAAAAGGAACTTCGTTCAGATCTGGTGTCTCATGCTGTGCATAGCTACGCAAGAAAGAAACTATGGATAGGTAGGTAGATTGTCACCTACTTAGATTAGATACAAAAGCTTTCACCAAGTGTCGATTTCACCTATGAAACTGAACGCGATGAGCACTTAAAGTTGACACAGGTTTAAAAATGCCGATCGCGTTCAGCACATCTAAAATGCGTTCAAGAGCTGTCAGTGTCAACATTCCATAGAAAAAAAATAACACTGACAGCTCTTAAACGGAGTTTATGTACTGATAGCGTTCAATTTCATGGGTGAAATCAGACCTAAGACGTTATGCAGTGCTAGGTAGGTATGATTGGGATGGGTACCAAGTAGGTAATTTGGATAAAGGTACCCATGAACTTAACCAAGCAACAAAAGTAGACAGAACTAGATATAGCAAAATTTCTTAAGCATCCACTGTAATGGAAGTATCATGTAGTAGTAATAAAGTTAGATATTCCGTCAACTATGTAAACTACTTACGACGTCCCCTATCTAAGAGGAGTTCCGTTTAGCAATATAAATTGACGACGGCGAGCCAGCAGGGGGCAATGGCAGCATGATCTGTCACAATAAGGCCAATTTGAGATGATAGATAGGTAGATATTTGTGTGGGAACCTAATATATATTGCGTTTTCTTAGACATAAGAAGGTTTCTCTTGTACGAAAGTAGGAGTACCTACGCCTAGATACCTACAGACTTATGTCATGCCTTTTCTACTGAATCAAATGCTTTTCAAGCGACAGACTTACACCTTTCTTACCGATGACTCCCAGCCCAGCAAGTTGAAAACTACCTAGGCACTACTGCACCCCACTGTGACATTCTTTGCGTCCAAGAGACTCATCGAGATGACACCGAAAGCACATCGCATGAAACTCAAAATTCAATCTCAAAGCATTTATTATTTTAAATAAACCAATTAGCTTGTAATTGGTTTTTTTTTTACTTTTGAATATTCAAAGAGTCAGTTAGTCAGAAAGCGTAGTACAGGATCCTATGGAGAAGAACGGGTAAAAAACTCCACGGACACTCATCTATTTATAGTTTTTCAACATGAATGCATTTGAATTCATGTTGAAATTATACATGTGTGAACGATGTAGAAAGACGTGCAGGTTAAAGGCGTCTGTAATAGAAAAGATGAAAACAAAAAAAAAACTAAATTAAAAACCAACACATACGCCACACCAGCGAGACATTTGAGTGAGCATGACATACTCTCAGCCGCCAGGGCACATTCAAGTCACTGAAAGACATAGCCAGTAGACGGTAGCTTAGTAGTAGGAACATAGTATTCAGAAATATTTGACTTACACTTTCGATAACAAACAGTGGAGTTTTGAAGTAAATTCATAATACATTCCGTCTTAATTCATTCATTCACAAATCATTTATTTTCGCTATTAAAATTTTGGCCGTGTCTAGATACATCTAGTGATATAGTGCATGCTGTGGTCTCTTATAATTGAAGGAACACACGTAAAATAACCTTTTAACCTTTGTAGGAGATCCCAAATATATAAATAAGTGAATACCTAAAAGTTTGCCGCACCGAATGTCGTTGAATGTCATTTTATCAAATTACATTTTCACGGTGTGTTAGGAACGCAATTATCCCCGGTAGTGGAAATCCTCCAGACTTCCTCGTTGGTCTCGTGGTCGCGAATCGAGTGGTTCGATTCCCAGGTCGGGCAACGTGTTATTGGGTTTTTCTATCTGGAATTTCTCAGTAGCAGCCCGGAGTCTGGATTTGTGCCCGGTTGATGGCAATAGGCTCGACCCCTATTACATGGGACTTATAAACATAACTGGCGAAATGTGGGTGTACCATAGGTACACCTCTGCCCAACCCTTCGGGGAAACAAGGCGTGATGTTATGTTATAGATAGTTACAATGAGTTCACCTAGCACTGCCAAGCAAATAGGTATAGAACGTACATATCTAAGCAGCAGTTTTCATTCTACCAAAGATAAAATATCAATAATAGATAGGTAGTTATGGTAACACCTCACCCGTCTGCTCTAGATTAAGCTAAGTACATAGATATAAGCTCCATTCTAGTAACTGTATACCGTTTGCAAGCTCAGCGGTCTGTGCCCACCGAGTGAGCCATGTACGCATTGTAAGACAGAATAAAAGTCGCCTCCAAGTCGGCAATATAATACGCCTTTTCGTTTTTATCCTCAGTTATAATCCTGAGTTAAGTTTAATAATAGAAAGATTTCTCACGCATCCTCAACTAAAAGTAGGTACTCCCACATAAACATTCAAGAAAACAAACCAAATAGTGTCGTAAATATATCTTATTTTTCAAATAAATATCCGTGGCGTGATTCCGAAGCAGAATCGCCCATCATTTTATTTGATACATGACGCTCACACATTTTTGTTTGAAGCCTACTACGTGATTTGGGAGCAAGTGGTAACGGCCAGGAAAACTGAATAAAATGGCATACTTTTCAATGTAAATCTTGGAAATCGGTTGCCTGAATAATTATGTTAGGAGTTTAGATCGAAAAACTTGTTATTTGTGAAAATTCGTTGTTTCATGTACATGTTGCACATGTTGTTTCGTTGTTACATGTTCAAGGGTTCAATAAAGTTCACTCTTGGATAAAGGTACCTAGGTCTCACACAAGTTTTGCAACAACGACCGGTCTTCAGCTTCACTCATGACGTGACACAGCTTTTTGCCAAGCATACAGCATCCAAAGTGGCACTATTGGAAACCCCAAGGAGTGTCATGTCATTTGAAATGGCGCATGCATTTTCTAATAACAAAAAGTCTTGTTCATCATATTTTCAGCCGAAAGATGTCCACTGCTGGTTATAGATAGCTAGATAAAACATTTATTCAGTGCACACAAAAGACATAACCCCACCACTATTAAATGGTAACAAATTACAATAATAAATATAAAACAAAATGCCAATATACAAAAAAAGAAAACACACTTATTATGAATAAAGTGACACAATGACAAACTTTAAATGAAATAACGAACACAGTGCGGCGTGTGTCTCAAGGTTACACCAAATGGGAGTCCAGCTCAGCATGTGTCAGTCAAATATACCTGACGCTGATATTCTGCTGGATCCCTGTAGTGTCATACATAATAGGCCACCCCAAGCCCTGCCAATTCGACCGGTTCTGTGGTTCTCGCATCCAGCAGATTCCTGCTTTCACCAGGTCCACTTTGTGGGAGGTCTTGGAGAGCTTTTATATTACGCAAGTTTTTAACCTTTTCACTGGCCAGCCCGTTTTTCAGTACTATCTACTAAATACCAGTTTCTTGATGCATTCATATTTACAAATGCAACATTCTCTAGATATTAAAAAATTTTCTCAGTGATGGGAGCATGTACATAAATTGAGTTACCACCATTAAACCACGTTTAAACGTAAAGTGCGGGTCAAAGATCACGATGTGTAGACTGTATGTATTAGTTTCCTTATATACATATACTGAAATTTTACTGCCTTATGATTCATCAACAAAATAAAGCCATCCGAATCTACGAGTGGATGCCGGCTTCTTTCGAACAGAAGATTTTTAGTTGAAAATTAAGTACATCTTGTTTGGAGATTGATTTTGTTGGTAGAAAAGACTTTATGCACGACTTTTCTGAAAAGTCATACATTAAGTATCTATATTTTTTTAGCTAGTCGATTATTATCCGCCCATTGTATATTTAGTAGTTTGATTTATTGTTTATTACGCAATTTTGTGGTGTACAATACAATAGAGTATACTTATTTGAATAAATAAATAAATTAGCTACACATTGTAACTGCTAACTTGTTCTTTGAAATTAGATTGAGGTTTCTTACACAATAACTGTAAAAAAACGAAATGACACTAGCATTAAATTTATTTATTACATGGTGAAAAACGATCATCCACACAAGATCAAAAGGAGAGACACAACCCAATTGTTACCTTCATACGGTATCCAGCAATGATTGCCCTCAGGGAAATTCTACCGAAATCAATTCCTAGTAACTACGTTGATAAGATAAGGAGGAAGAAATATAGAATTATATTATTTTACGACGTTCGACATTTTGGGAATACCCACTGAAGGTCAAAGAACATCAATTACGTAAAAGGTTCTGTTTGAAATATTCTACCTTTTCAAATTATACTTGACTAAACCTATCTTTGAAGCCTGGCATTGTATCTTGTACTGTCTACTTAGAAGTTGGCCTTCGTTTATCCTGTTCTTAAGCCACTTTAATTCTTGTTAAGCACAAGAATTAAAGTGGCCAAAACAGTATTTTTTTGGTCTAGAAACTTATAGCTCATCTGCACTAATCGACGTCATCGTCAGCACTTAAGCACTGTGGCTGTTCTGCACATGAGTCGCAGCATTATATGCTGAGCGATGACGTATGTTTTCCCCATTGGTTTAATTTTCCAATAAGTAGAATTTTAAATTTAATCCTCATAGTAATCGTAAATAAACTGTTTCTCAAACATGGTTGGAAATTCGAGCAATAATTTGACAACAAGGGGATTTGACGTGAAACTGGTCAAATACATGCGAGCAGCCGTGCGGTAATGTTAACATGAAAACTCAGATCTGTCGTGTATATCGGCCGAAATTATTATAAAACGTCATATCTGTCGAACTTTTTCATTCGACACATGACAACCAAGGAGGTAACTTATCAAACTTGTAAAATTTGTTATAAGTAAAAAAGAAACAAATGAATATAATGGCCCGAGAAAAATTATCGTTGTTTTTCATTGATTCTGAATCTTTATTAATAAAACAAAGTCGGGTTAGTTACACCGTTTATGACTCAAGAATGGCTGGAAAGATTTATTATGATCTTTGATTTGTTCGATTATCTCGTTTAAATCATGGGAACAATTCACGAAATTCATTTTGTATGGAACAGACAACATTCATTGATTCTGTGGTGATACGAAGTTTGCTGTGTCAGCTATTATTTGAGGATAGAACTATACGAGCCTTGGCCGCAATCAGGCATTGTTGGAATGACGTATGTGTGCCTCAGCTTCACCTCGGCACACATTTTCACCTTCTTCCATCAAAGCCGCTGCAGTAATGTAGGAAATATTTTCTGTCTTTCTAGGTAGCCAAAGAGGGTCTTTACTTCTTTTGGTTACATTCTTGGTAACGGTTAAATCCTCATGGAAGCTATGATAGGTTCAGTATTAAACCTCCAGATCAACTAAAGTCTCAGCTACAACAAACACAAATGTCTCTTCTGCACCCTCATCTTTGCCCTAAAGCAGTTACCACACAAATCACGTGCCCGCCTGTACCGGCGATGTATCAACCCGGTCGTATGTTGTACGACCTTCAACTGATTTACGTCCGGGCATTAACCCGGTTAACGGCAGCCTTAGTGCTGTATTGATATTTTTACGATGATCGGAAAGTGATGGGGTTATTAAGGTTAATACTTCGGTTAACAATTGTAGGAAACGGTAAGGGTGTAAAAGTTTGAAGGGTTTTGTCGGATTCCAAGCTAACCATACTGCATACTCCAAAGTCGTTACTGTCCTAGCCTTGATCATAAATCCAAACTCACAAAATATTTAGTATCCGTGATGTACCTATACATTCTAATAGAATTCCGGGCTGTTCGTCGGATTTTCAGAAATCGGGTTGCTGGTTATGACATCGACAAACCCAAGTCATCTATTGCTCTATCTACTAAGTGTCAATTTTACAAATGATACTGAACTCGATTAGCACATCGCGCTATCTGTATCAATGTTCCAAAGAAAATAATGACACTGACAGCTCTTAAACGTAGTTTGTGTGCTGCTCGCGTTCAGTTATATTTGTGAAATTCGCCCTTAGTTTGTGTGTTCTGGTAGTTAAGCCTATTCCTTTTACCAATTCTTAATTAAAGTTCTTCGTTCGTACGTTTTTCCTAAAACTGAAAACAAACGGTCAATTCTTTCACCACAATAAAGTTCCATCAGTAATCGTTGTTGGCTCAGGTTATTCATTTAAGTTAATCTCTAGTTACCAACCGAAAGCAGCTATAAGCTATGAGTTATAACACCGTTAACATTTGTACTGAGCTAATAAAGAGTTGGGAGCAGTAGTAATGAAGCTAAAACCTCGTTCAAGACCAGGGCATAAAATTCAATTACGGTATTAGCAGCGCCCGCGGCTTTGCTCGTTAATGCTGTGAAAAATATAGGCAGTGCTAGTCTTTTTATCCTCTCCTTTCACCTGCAGAGCTCTGTGTTGAGATGAACAGCTTTTTTGTAACTATAGCCTTTCCATATTCAAATACTTTGAAAATATTTGTTGATAATATCATACCAAACCTACACCAGATAGTAATCGTCTATACGAAAAAGTCTATACGATCGACTAATTAATATTTGACGAAACATGGTGAATTATCAGAGAATTTTAAAAGATTCGCTCTCAAACTAATGGGGTACCTACGTGCGTCATGGGACAGGCTTGACTTAAAATGTCGATACACATATCGACATTTTAAGTCATCAGTCAATAAACACGAACACGAATAATAGGATAGACTAACCTACGTCAGCAAATAAGTAATTAAAATAGTATGTTCAGAGAATTTTAAAAGATATTTGGGTACTGTAGAGGTTGTCTACAATAGTCGACTTTATGCCTGTATAGGCTGGTAAGAAATTAACTATGGTTTAATTTCGAACGTGTACGCTTGTTTAGAAGGAGCTGTCATATGAAACATAGGTTTGATTTGTGAAAGATCATTAGATAGATAGGCCCGTTCATGTGAACACATAAAACGAATATAATTAATTGATAACGTGCCTTTTCCTCTGCAGCACCTATTTAACTAATTATTATTATTATTTAGTTGTTATTTACGCAGAACTTATTAAGTATTCTAATTATGAATAAAGGTTTTACGTACCAAAAATGTAAGTACTCATTTAGTATTATTCTATTGTGCGTCGAACACATCGGCACTGAAAGAAGACATACAGATTCACATACACAAACACATACACACACACACCCACACACACAACAACACAAACCCTGTAAAATAGACGCACATACAGTTTCTCATAGGCATACAACTAAAGTTACACAAAGAGCTGCAATTAGTTTATAAGTCATTTAATGTTATCTTTTCTTACTACATTTTTTTTTAGTGTAAAAATCGTCTCAATATTGTTAATAATTAAGGGAAGAGCGAGATAGCCCCAACACAAGTATTATCAGTTACTTACTGGGGATGTCTCATTAATAATCCATGTAACTGTTTTGGGACAAATAAACAATTTTCATTTTTCATTTCACGTATTAAAACAATATGTCATCACAGTACCTAACAAATGGTACAGGTTTGCCTAAAAATGTAAAGAAACTTCAATAATAATTTCTTCAAAAAACTATTACCAACCAATATCCTTTCAGCAACTATTTTGTAAATCGTTGTTGTAATGGCCCCCTCGCAGTAAAACCGCCCCAAACTCACCCTGAGACATACCACTCGTCAAATAGGGCTGATTCTAACAAGCTATTTATTGGACATCGAATCGAACATAAAATTTCCGGCTGTTTCCCGTGGCTTATGAAAATTCGCATGAAGGGTTTGGTACAAATTAAAAAAACGGAAGCGATTATGAACGAATGGAGTTGAGTGGACACATTCCATACGTAGTTTTATTTACATGATCTCCTGAAAGCATTCAATTTACCTACTAATCTGCTAATCTAACAGTGGAATAAAATATGGGTATACAAAACGTGAAACAAGAAAAAAGTGTGGTATCCTGTGGCGGCATCTACTCCGCCACATGTGAACTACGCATCATAACGACGTCACGCAAAATTCTGCATCGCGCAAGCAGAGTTTACCGGCCGATTGACTTCAGAGGATCCTCCCGTTTCCGTAGATAATAAGTAAACTTTACAGTCTGTTCCTCATACCTCTATAAATAATGCGACGCCTTTATTTGAAACTCTATAAATATCCGTAATGGTAAACCAAGTTCGATTTAAATAAATAATTAATTTTTTTAATGTTCATGCACAAGTAAAAAAAAACTGTACAAAGGCGGACTTAATGCGTTTCAGCTGAAAAGACGATGTAGGTGAAATAGCATGTCTTTAGATTTGTCCTGTTCCTCAACATCTTGTCATTAAACAGTAAGTAGTTTCGTGCCAGATCCCCGAAAACCGCTCTAAGATCATAACATTCGCCATTCCTCAACATAGCCACCCTTCGTCAATTCAAGTGGAAAAAATCAAAATACCAACTTCCATATCAGCTGGTTGCAATCGTTGCATTCAGCCCCGAAATGCTTCGATAGGCAACATTTTTATCAATAAGGAAACCCCAAGATGGGGCGCAATGCGTGAGATAGGACATGTGGTCCGGCTTTTATTATTTGTAGGGTAGTTGAAGTTTTTTGCGGTTTCGAGCGTGCTTTGTAGCCGACGTGATTGTGAGTTTTTGAGCTCTGTACCTATTTTGTTCTGGGTGAAATTTAATGAAAAAAAATAGTACTAATAATATGGTAGGCACAGAAAGAAAGAAAAAAAAATTGCAAAAACTAAACGCCTAGTCTAGAAAAGCCTCGTATTAAATTTTTCTTTTTAAAATTTGTCTATTGCTGAATGTCAGAGTCAAGGACCAAAGACGAACACGTTATTTTCTATATACATTTAGAAAATTTCAATGAGAAAATTACTACTTTAAATTTTTATTCATAATTATTATTATGTGTAAACAAACAAATTCACAACCAAAAACCTGCAGGGACTACATGAACGCGCCATGATCCTTCTCTTCGTGTTAATATCGTTTGAATTTAGAATCGCCTACTCTATAAGGAAAACCTTCAAAGGGAAACCATGCCGATGCCTATTTTAGGGAAAGCGTACGCGATACAAAAATTTAATTTATTACAGCCCGTGGGAAAATAAAAAAATACGAGTAAATAATTGTGCGCGAGTATAAATACTAAGGAAGTAGCTCGATATCTTACCCTTTTAATTAAGTTATTTTCGCTGGCTGAGTACAATTTCCTTTTGACACGCAAAACAAGGTCATTCCTGTTGACGACGGACACAGCCTAACAAAATAACAACAGAAAAAAACTACCCACCGTATTTTTTCCTTGTTTACTTTTTCACACTATTTTAGCGTGTGACATCTGAGTATTTTTAATGTTACTGGACAATTTATTAGCGATTCGCGTGTCTGCGTGTCCTGAAGCTATTTTTGCCGTGAAAATATCTGTCATAGAGCCTTAACTGTTGACCAATGTGACCATAGGGTCAGTGGGTCAACTCATTTTAGAGGCCATTTCTACGAAGTTTTGTGGCCAACTAATTGCGTGGTGATGTGGATTAGTCGGATTAAGTCCTTGTTTATTTCTCCTTACGGGCTAATAAAAAAGTCGTTTGCGGTAGCTTTCTAGGCTTTGTCGGCTTGTGTGTTTGGGTAAGCTTGGTGGGGTCATTAGAGAAAAAATAAAAAAATAAACCTTTATTTAGATATACACAGACTAAAAGGCACACAAAGCAGGTAAAAATTATAAGAAAAACAATCAAAATAAAGATAAAAATAAAAAAGTGTACAGTGCGAAGTATGAAACAGCAGGGTAGTGTGCCTCACGGCTGCGCCAAAAAGGCTCAGTTCAGCAAAAAAAAATTACAGACGACTAGTGCCTGACGCTGGATTTCAACTGGACCTCATTGTTTTTAGAAGTGGTTCGTTATTTTAATGACGTGTAGTGTTTTTTTTAATACCTACCAAGTGTGTTGAATCACATTTGCCCAAATGTGATTCAACACAATGAAGGATTATATGAGATTGGAGTTCGCATGTTTTGCGTTCTTAAATAGTTCCGGCAATGAACTACGAAAAAGTGACCGTTTCATAAGACAGGTTTTTAAAATGTCAAAACACTACTTCCGAAGCACCTTTTTCTACAAGACCAAACAATATCAATCAGCATCAGCCAATAAAACTACTCCTAAACCCACAGATCACAGAAACAAGTGATCTGTGGCTAAACCCCTACAAAACTTTGACCAACCGATTTTCAAACACAAATATTAATTTATGTATATTCTACGCGTAGAACGTAATGTACCGTCAAAAAATAAACAACTTAAGACTTCAACTTCGGCCATTCTCGGCTGCTCTCGTGTATTTCCGCCTATTTCTGTTTGTCCCTTCCGCTTCAATACATTTTCCATATTGTAGTTGCGTACCCCAATTTGGAGAAATTTGTTAGCTTTGATGCTTGATTGGCTATGCAGACCTCTTTGGTATGTATTTATTGCTTATTGGAGCTGGAAAAATACTTTTGGCGGTACATGTATTTATGTATTATACTGTTGTGAAAAGTTGGGTTGGTACGGTCTGTAGAAAAATTCAAAGTTGAGAGGTTTTTTGCTATATTGACATTCAAATCAAGCTTTAATAATTCAAAACTGACATATATGTGTGCTTAAGACTGAATATAATATCCAAATCTATAGTTAATTTATCCATAATAGGCTCAAATCGTTCTTTTTCACCGCCATGCTCACGAAATACAGCCCCCAAAGTCGCCTCCCTAAATCATGTAATTGACTTTTCTTATTACATGCCACATAGACGCTAGTTACATCAATGCCTACCCACATGTTTGGTCGAACCTTGTTAGGTTCTAAGGCCCGTCAAATTATACTGAAAAAAAAGGATAAGGTAAAATTAAAATTCAGCGATATGTATCAATTATTGGTAACCATAAAGTAAATAAAGGAAATTTATAATCAATGAAGAACAAACATATTGCTACAAATCAGAAACTAAACCTTTGTTAAAACGTATTTTTTACTCGATTGCGGCGAAGCTTAATGAAGGGTAAGGGTTTTTGTTTAGGTTTCTTGACACCGAAGATTTTTGAAAAATTACTGTACAAAAACTTTTAACTAACACGTGTTTAGAACAAGTCGAAGTTTTTGTGTGCCAAAAAGCTATGTTTCCGCCCGGGATCGAACCGGGGGCCTTCTGCGTGTTAGGCAGATGTGATAACCGCTACACCACGGAAACGATATACACATGATTTAATTTTTCGACCGCTCGCCCAGCGATATACGCGTATTTATTTAAACAGCCCACGTGTTCACCTTTCACTCACATACCGATCGTAGCTCGTCATAGAAGTGGAATTAATGAATATTAATTAGGACTGTAATGTTTATTTCAATTAACATATTTGAGTTACATTAAATGGTTTGGAGTCTCCTTTTAAGGTAGGAAATGCTTGTGATAGGAGACTCTTCCACTTATCTTATCCAGTTTACTTAGATAGTACTTAATTAATTTAAATGTACGTAATAATTGAATAATTGATTATGAAAGTTATGAAATAAACTCTTGATTTATGTATGTTTTAGGTTGGGCACGCCACAATAGCGGCGGTAAGTCCCCTCTTGGAGGAGTGGTTGGAGAAGCGTCCTCACCTTCCGCCTGCCACAAGTCCTCACCGGACACGGTTGTTTCGGGAGGTTCCTGTTTTGCATAAGGCGGGAGGAAACGCCCGGGTGCCACCATTGTGTACATCACCCAGAGGTCTGCCCAGCTTGGGTGGAGCACCGCCGCCGTGTCCCCGCGGAGTAGTTCAACGGGTAGCTTGTCGTCCGTTAAGGACCAGGCCCGGGTCAAAGGCGCGTCGTGGTCCACGCGCGTCCCAAAGAGATGTCAGCACCAAATGACGGGCTTCGATAGCGCCGACGCCTCAGGGTCGCGTTAAATTCGATAGAGAAACCGTGGCCCTGGCACAGGCAACTGAAGGACACGGGGGGGTTTAAGTCAGTAAAAGTCTGACACGCCCTCCCGCTCCACCCAGAGCGGGAGAAGTCATTTGATGATTCAACACCCAAAAAAAAAAATTAAACTTTTTAAAATTTTACCTTGCATTCTTACAAGATTTATAGGTGGATATCAACATAATTTTATCATTAGTGAGTTAATACCTACATATTATCAACCAATGATTACAGTATTCTTACATTCAAAATATCGAAAGTATAGCATATGTTACCAAAATCGTTATCTCACTGATTTATGGGACCACAAATAATTTATCACCGTACTGTTCATGTTATCAGTGCCATCCTACGTTAGTGATAACAATAATTTATATAGGCTGATTAACCGTATACAATATTTTAGTTTAAAGAAATGTTGTTCCCTACAGATTGGGTTTTGACATTTTATGTCGTTAGAAGCAAACCAATTTATTGTTTCCCAGAACCTACACATTTTGCCACATTGTGAAACCGATTAGAAAACGTAACGTATATGAATTTTAAATATGATAAATCTGAGCATAAATCTCCAGAGTCCAGTTAACTTATTCATACAATAATAACAAAACATAGTAATTAAAAAAAAATGTTTAAACTGCTGTGCAAGTGGTAGTACAAATATTGTTACATAGTTGACTTTAGTTAACAAAACAATATTACGTGACTACGCGTATCGCAATTAATGTTTTGTCAATATGCAATTAATTAAATATTTATTAGTTATTGTTTGCAGAGTGAAACATTAAACAAAATTGATTATTGTGTTTGTATGGCTGGAATTCCAACAAACAACCCCACAGTGTCTTGTTCAGTTAGGCAAAGTAATATAGTCAACCGCACATCAGTGGAAACACTTGCATTCCAAAAACCGCCCTAACTGCTACGACATTACGGTTAATATCAAATTATGACCACAGACCTGCAGTTTTAATTGTAGGTACGTCTCTCCGAAGTTGGGTCACAATAACCGGATTTTAATACAATGCAACTAATGCTTCTTGGAAACACATGGCTAGCTCAGTGTTTGATGCATGTTTCGAGTCCTATTGACGTTCAAAGACCTTCAAAGCATAGCGGTAAAATGTAAAACTGCAACTTATTCCACGTAGAACACCTTTAGAGTAGTCTTCATCCTGCACAAAACTATTAAAATAATACTCTAGTCTGTTGCTTTGGGCACACTCGGTAGGTATGTTGCACTAAAATAAACATCATAAGTGCAAAGTGACCTCACTGCAGTACGTACAAACTTGCTAATTGGCTAATCTAAGTGCCGATTTCACCAATGAAACTGAACGCGAACAGTACTTTTAAATCCAGTTCAAGAGCTGCCAGTGTCAATATTCAATAACAATTTTGAAACTTGAACGCGTTTTAGATGTGCTGAATGATGTCAAATCATCACATCACAAAGTAGATTTTTCATAACATAATCAAGCTATATCAGTCGCATGCCGGAGAGAAGCCTTTCTAACAGCAAAGTCATTTAACTCATAATAAGCCTTTACCGTTATTACTGCTGGGACATAGGTCTTTGAATTTTCGGTTCCAGGACTTGCTGATTTCCTCACGAGAAATTTAATTCGATCCTCGGAAACTTGCATTCTCATGCAAATATACAACCCTTTCTTCAAACCAATGTTACCAATCTACCAGGAGCCTAATAAAGACGAAGAGCCTCAATAGCAAAACCTGACCACTCGGAGAACTCCTTACTCACCAAAGTTAATGTTTACGGTTCCGTCTCCAGCTACAAGGAAAACAAAAGAATAGCGAGGAACCTTCTCGAAAGATTTATAGGAAACGTTAACTTAATGGTAGGAACAGGGAAAGACTTTTTGGATGCTCCCGCTGAATATCTGTATATTTGATACAGAATAAATATTGCATTGTCTTGTGGTGAGTGTAATTAGGAAAGTGTCTTTTGGTTATTAAGACGTTTTATAATGGGGTTGAAGATAGTTATGTTGTCATGTGTGACAGAGTTGTTAGTGATATTTTTATGGGTTTTACGTATACACGTGCCTGAACCTCCAGATTGTAAGGTACTGAAACTCTAACTTTACCTGTTTTTTAGATTGGCAGTCTAGGGGGATCTATAGATCAATAGGTATATTGTTACTTGTATCGTTTTGTCTAGTATTACTTAACTACTTTTAACGATACACCTATCAATGTATGGTTTATAAAAATGGGTAGTTACAAAATACTAATAAAATGTTCATAATGGTTTAGTGGTCGTAGTCTCTACTGCTTAGCATGAGGTCCTGGGTTCGATTCCCAGGTCGGGCAACTTGTTATTGGGTTTTTATACCTGGAATTTCTCAGTTGCAGCCCGGAGTCTGGATTTGTGCCCGGTTGATGGCAAAAGGCTCGCCCCTTATTACATGGGGCCTAAACATAATTGGCGAAATGTGGGTTTACTATAGGTACACCTCTGACCAACCCTTCGAGAAAACAAGACGTGATGTTATGTTTATGTGTGTATTAAGGAAGTATTATGTTGTTATCAGGGTTCAAAATTGTCTGTATAATCCTCTCGACCGATTTCGGTCACGATGGCCAATCTCAACGGAGATGGGCTGGGTACGCAGCAGATATTATAGTGCAGAAGTGACCTCATGTTCAGAAGTAGCGATTGCGACCACTAGACCAACAAGGCACTACTTTCTTAATGTTTCTCCAAAATTGTACTTACAGATACAATTTAAGCTTACAGTTTTCCACTGTCCTACCCAAGAAAATACGTAGAGCATACTTAATACAAAACGTAACCCTTTGAAACGCGATAGGCCGGTTATACCAAAAACTACGTTCAAACTCCGCTTAATTGGTTTAGTGTCGCGCTCTCCGGCTCTCTGGCGAAAACGAAAGTAATGATATTATATACGAGCTTTTAGGCAACGGACCCCGACGTAATTCTATTAAAAACGTTGCGAAACGCCAACTAGATTTACCTACACTCAGACGCTTTTTAATATTTAAACAAAAATTTAAAAGGTCTGTGTTTATTTTAGAATGGTGCTTGTTCTTCAGAATCGAATATTCGGTTGTTAAGTTCTTTGTGGGATGAGTTTTGAGAGGTCTTAATTAAGTGTCTGAGAATTGGATTTTGTTTTAAAATCTAGGTTGTGAGATGCTTAAGGTGATTTGTCCAGGAATTTTACTTGTTAAAGTACTTTGGATATTATTTTTTGAGTAACAACCGTTATGTACTTAGACAGATCAAGGAAAACTATTTTTTTTTTCAATCTTGAACTTAACTGGCTCGAATGGCGCCTATTTGTAATGAAGGTAAAGCTGGAAACTATGAGTAATGTTAGCCCGAGTATATGAGAATTTGCGTGTACAAAGGTTCCTTTTTGAAACTACATAAATATTATACTTACTGTTTCTTCTAGCCTTTACCATTGCCTTCAACATCCTAATAACCTCACCACGAAACATTTCAATACCAGCTTGTTTGTTCACGCGAGTTAACGCTTGCCTGCCTCGTTTAATAGAAACTGGGTGCCGCCCAAACGTTCTCCGCTTTTGATGTCTATTTTATTTGTTTATTACAAATAAACAACAAGTTATGGGTTGTTGTTGTCTTTTTGATTTGGCTGTTGTTGGTGTGAATTAGGTTTGGTGCTAATATCCGGTGAGAGCGTCAACTAACATAAACTTGAAGGTAGGAGAGCATAATAGCATAGCATTATCAGCCTATAACGTTCCCACTGCTGGGACACAGGCCTCCTCTCTATGAGTGGTAGTGAGCCGAAATCCACCACGCGGGCTCAGTGCGGGTTGGTAGATGTCACATGTCTTCGAATTTTTGGTTCTAGGACATGTCGGTTTCCTCACGATGTTTTCCTTCACCGTTTTTGAGAGCAGTGGTGATTAAATTATTTACACAAAGTAAAGCGCCTGCTTGGGTTCGAACTCACGACCTACAACTCGTAAGTCGGGACCGTTACCACTGGACCACCACTCCTCCTCCTGTAGGAGAGTTCAGAGTAAAAATAAAGAAATGGAAATCAAAAGTCACGTCAAAAAAAGTTATATATGTAGCAAGCTCGACTGAAAAGAGCATACCATCATTCTGTTTGGATAATTTTTGATATATCTCACAATCTTTTTTAATTATTTTACAGATTTTGCTGTTACTCTGTCAAGAAAGTACCAGGAAGAGATCATAATAAACAAAATGTTAGTTATTCATCCAATTTTTTTTATCGCCTTCAAAGTATGCTCCTTCAGAACGATAGATAGGTACTATACTTTTTCCGGAGCCTTTTTCCGGAATTGAGTTCGGTTCTCCTTTATCTCTTCCACCGAGGATTCGACTGAACGAGGATTTTCAGTCACTATTTCCTTCACTTTTGCGATGTTAACCTCAGTTGAAGACGTTGATGGCCTACCAGAGCGAGGCAAATCTTCCATCACATCTCGACCACTTTTGTACGCTTTGTACCACTAAAAAGTAAGTGTTTTTGATAAAGTCGATTCATCGTTAGCCTAGCGATGCAAAATTGGCGATGCATCAAACTCTTTGTTTGATGTTTTTGTCAATTATGAAATTATCAATACACACTAGGTATGATCTGACTAAAAACAGCACTGTACTTAATCTAACTAACATATGAAACTCAAACTCCGCGCCAAAATGGAAACCAGTTGTGCCAATAACAAAAAAAAAACAACAAAATTGAATTTGGAACCACACACAAATCATCCAATCCCGATACTCTTTTGACAGAATGTACAACAGCACAGTTCTAGCCCATCTAGCTAAGTATAGACGTCTTCCATTTTTTCCATGCTTCCCTGGTCGGTGCAAACATTTTGGAGTCTACTCAATTCCGAGAAGAAGTCTTCAGAAATGACAAAACTATCTTCGATTGAAAAAATATTTCCTAGCATTCCAGGTAAGCAGAAAAAGAAGTGAACTGTCATTCAAAGTCAAAGTCAAAGTCAAAGCATTTATTTCAAATAGGTCCATAACATGGCACTTTTGACTTTGAATAGGCCCATAAAATGGCACTTTTGAACGTCAAAAATTACATTAAAAATATAACTGATTCTAGGCGCCACTTCCAAAAAGTACAAATTCCACAAGCATGTCGTAAAAATCTCACCACTACGACTTGCGTGGAGTGAGCTGTCAGTGCCATCCCAGCTTGGTCATTTTCCCTAGCATCAGTGGCACTGACGGCAGCTGTCAGTGTCAGTGTTAACATTTAGTTTATGTAAAGTAAAGTAACATTTAGTAAAAGAAGGTGAGATGGTTACAGAATAGATCTACAACACTATGAAAACTCACTTCACCTAAGTCATTATTAAATATCATAATGTTATTTTATCTTAGTGTTTCATGTATGATTTTATCTTAGCTTTTACTGCACCGGTTGACGTCATCCCAAACATCATCACAACCCAGCGCTGGGGCTCTGTTTCGCATAGGGTCGAAGCGTTATGCTGAGCGATGGCCATTTTGCATGGATGTAACGAATATTCTTCCCCAACTAGCTTTTCTTGTGTTTGTTTTCGTTCTCTGCGTCATGTTTACCGCAAATACACATATTTTCTTTCTTTCTGTCCTTTTTTATAAGTTTTCACCGTAAGATTACTTACAGAATAGATCTGCGGTAAAACCACTTAACTACCTTCACATCTCATTAATCTCTTATATTTTACTTGAACAAAGTCACACGCAATGAAATCTAAGTCAAATCTCGTCTGTATTATACCGGGAGCATCATTCAATGGGGCTGTAGGCACCCTAGTCTACGTAATTAGCATCCTACCACGTCTGAGAGATATTTGAATAAGGGGCGGGCGTCATGGGTTAGGATGGGTGTACAATGTTGTGCTTAATGCAATTAAAAATGATGTTACTATTTTATTATATTATTATTATGATATTATTATATTTTTTCGAGGATCGTTTTTTTATATTTGAATAAAGTGGCGATATTTTCGATGCATAAACTACCAGGGGTTCTACTATTCAGTACATAAGATTAGTCGGGGCCCGAACTAACAATGTAATACAACACGATTTGACAGTTCTCAAAAAAGTTAATTAATCTGGAGTAGGGTTATTTCCGAAGTTTCGAACTATTTTCGGTACCGGCCCATATCTTCGTTGATGGACTTCGAGAGTAGGCCCCCAGCTGAGAAGTAGTCACTAGTTAGTCCCGTTAAAAGCTTGCTAAATAGCGAATATTTTTAACCGACTTCCAAAAGGTGGAGGTTCTCAATTCGTCTGTATGTTTTTTTTTGCACGTTTGTTACGCGATACATCCCATTGTGGATCGAATTCGAAAATTCTATTTAATGGATAGGGTATGCTTCAATAATACTTGTTTTTTTTTTGTACTTAGTGCATATTGATGATGTATTAATAACTTCCTGTCACAGTTATTTACATAGCAAGTAGTGATGTACGCGTTTCTGTGGGGCAAACACCACAAAAAAAAAAATCAAAAGCTCTGACTCGACTACGGAAAATACGAAATATAAAAATTAAATAAAAGTGGACAAATAACTTTAATTTCGGAACTCGGTGAACAAAAAAAAAATAATTTCAAAAGCTCTGACTCGACCACGGACTATTTGAAGGGATCTAAAAAGTACGACCACGGCCTATACCTTTAACATTTTTGTACCTATGTCTTGATTTCTGATTGAATGTTTTTCTTGTTTCGTACTTTTGGGATAACTTTTATTTAACCGTAGTCGAGTTAGTTTTTTTTTGTTGAAAATCTTTTCCTAAGATATATCAACTCCTAGTGCAGTATTGATCATTATTGTTTAATTTGCAAGACCATATTTGTATACTACTATTAAACTTACTACTTACTACTAAACTAACGATGTCGCTGTTGGATTACAAATTAAGAAAATGAATTAGGCCTAAATATTATGTGAATAATAACATAACATCACGCCAGTATTCCCTGAAAGGTTGGACAGAGGTGTATTCGTTTTTAATAATACTTTTTTAATTGGTCTTGACCTATGAAATTGCCGTTTAGTATACAGAAAGTTAGTATTTTTTTTTCTATCAATCATAATATGCACCCATTCTATCGATGCATCTCTGCCAGCGCAGTGATAATTTAAAGCCAACAAACTTTTTAAAGGCATTTTGTACTGCTTTTAACGTATTGAAATTTTTCCCTGCCAAGAAATAGTCCAAATTTTGGAAAAGTTGAAGTCTGTCGGCGCAAGGTCTAGTGAGTACGGTGGATGACGCAAATCTTCCAACCCTAGCTCTTGTAGCCTAGAGACCATCTGTTGTGCCGTATGAGGTCCAGTGTTGTCGTATGGGAGCAGCAGGGCGAGCGATTAACCAATAACGAGTCGTGCATTCGTTTGTAGTGTTCCCTCCGTACACGTAATTAATGTTGCGAGACATTTGTGCGGCATTGCTACCGTGACGGAACTAGTATTCCATAATTAATCGTATTTTTATCATGTCGACATTGATTAAAAGATACAAATGTAGTGAAAACAAAACACTAATCAATGAAATACTGAATTTGAAAATATAATTCCGTATTTTCGAAATAAAATAGTATTTTACTTTAAAATTTATAACCAGCCATACATAAATTACGTTTGAAATGGCCAGTAATGTAAAACGGCAACTACCTAACATAGGCAAAGACCTAACAATAAGTGCTTTTGCGAATGCTAGTGTAACAAAATGACGTTACTAGAGGAAATAGGAAAGTTAACAGAGAATAAACGTGAAACTACCAACAGTCTAAACCCATCCTAGTATTCGGCTTACACAACTCGCCTCATTCAAATCCGGTCTCATCATGTGTACTAACCCTAACGCGGGGTGTGTACGCCGGGCGTTAACGCTCCTCTGGACACGTTAATTGAAAACGGATTGGAGGTGACAGTGTAGAACGGGCTTTTTATACGATGCAACCTCATGTCTGGCAGTTTTTTGCGATTTACGTCACGGGTAAAACGTGATTTTATGGAAAATTTAAGAAATATGGAACTGGGCGTTTATCTCGCAATGCAAAAAAAGGCAGCTGTGTGCTGCACCTACATTACAGGTTGAGTTCAAGATTCGCACGTGTTTATGGAGGCTTTACGGACTTGAATCTAAAGTAAGACCTATTAAGACGACACCTTTTGAAACTGCTTTTATATTTAAATCAATTTATTACTTTCGTAAGACACACTCGTCTAACTATGGTTACTTTTAAGTATGACTGTTGGATGTTTACTACACAATTATGTATATAATTGTAAAATAATGTGTACCTATCCTGCATCTACAAAAATGTTAACAATTTCAACGAAAACCTAGTTAAACCTCTAAAGAAAGAAAGTAGAATTTATTTTGACTCACACGGGAATATTACAAACAAAACTAACACACTTAAAAACATAAAGAAAAAACAAAAGTAAAATGAAAATAAAAACAAAGTCCAGTATCCAGCATAATGCTGCGACACTTAAAAATAAGCATCACAGGGCTGGTATTCTGATAGGGCCCACTATGATCTAACGGACAAATACACCTCTCAACAACAACTCTACCTCTAACACCAAAAAAAAATATTGTGATACAAATATTTGAAAATGTAATTTTAGGAAAATATTAATAGTAATATATTTCAAAATTTACAGTATAAATTACAAATGTACGCAAACCGCACACCTCTAAAGACGCCTCCATGCAGTGAATCAGACGCACAATCAATTCCATGCATGGCAATCGCATAAACAGCTGTTTCCACCCCAAATATATCCGCTAGTGAAACTGATAATGTGCATTCACACAAGCGCAAACGTGATGACGATTGCACGCGACGCATATGCACAGCGACGATTGGACGAGATTCGTGAGCTATTAAAATCTCGCACAAACCAAACAGATAGCAAGCTGAAATTGATCCAAACGGCCACGGGTGAAATCAAGATGCAAAATGCTGGAATCAAAGATTGTGTTGACCACATCTCAAAACAATATGATTTGGTGATTAAACTGCAATGTTTAGAGGCAGAACGAAAAGCTGACTGCTCTTACATTAATGAGCTTGAGGAGAGCATGGAAAACCTCGAACGAATGATAAATTCGTCAAAAAATTGAGATAAAGAACATTCCAAAAAAACAAGGTGAAACAAAGGAAGACCTATGCAATATTATCACAGAAACGCAAAGCGTTCTGGACAACCATCTGCAGCGCCAAGTTATAAAAGATGTATATCATCCAAATAAAAAAGGATGGTGTTTCCACTATCTTGGTTGATTTCACTACCACAACAACAAAGAATAACATAATAAAAAACTTACGTCAATTTAACAAAAATAACAGCCAAAACAAGCCGAATACTACGCACATTAAGAATGAAGGTCCACCAAAACCAATATTTATCACTGAAATCCTGACCCTTAAAGCACAACGTCTTTATGACCTGGCTAGAAACTATGCCAAGGATAACGGCTACAAGTTTTGCTGGACATCATTTGGAAAAGTTTTTCTACGAAAAATTGAAGGCGATAAGCAAATATTGATTTAATAAAACCGAATCTGACATCAACATCTTCATCCGGAAAAATTACTAGCGATTTTCTCAGGTTTTCTCAATAGTACTAGTAAGGTAATCTCTTTTTATCTACTGACGCTTGTCATAATGTTGTTGGTTAATTATAATATTTTAACTACAGAACCCAAACATACACATTTGCAGAGCACACTACAACAAAATTATACATTTCACATCCACACACATACATCCACGTTCACCACCACGTTTACCAATTAGTGCATCAAACAAATGTAATTGCAAATACACCAAGTGGCAATATCATTTGTTCTTTTATCACAAATATTTTTTAATAAAACACCAATTTTAAATGACATTATTTTCAATTCTTTGTCCAATGGCGAATAATTCCAATACAATTTATTAGATTTTGATACTATCTCTATGGCAAATAGCTATTTTTGTGCTAGTACTTGTAATTCTGTGTTACATACTGTGGCGTTGTAGTCGATTTCCTACAGATCAACTAAAACGCACATCACTAGTTACGGTTCACGAGAGTGACATCCCTAAATCTTTCAAATTCCCACCACGTCACTCGGTGTCGTGGTATGGATTGGGTTATAAATATCCCTGCTTGACGCCTAACGAGCCCACAGGCAAGTCCGTTTAAGCAGACGACAACCTCATAGGTTGACCTGCGAGATGCCATTTATAAAAATAAAAAAAAACCTAACGAGCCCTTTATTCTTAATTGTGTCCTGCCAGATCGCATTCTCTATGTATTTCTGTCTGCGCGGTCTGGCAGCTAATGTAATTGTTCTCGGCAGCCCCCCTATGACTGTCGAGAAAGCTATTTACCTATAGTGGCTTCTGCCACATCACCTGTCACCTTTACTGCACCTTTGAGAATGCGTGCGCATGCTTCTCGCATTCTTCGCTTTGCTTGCCTCGCCGCGCTGCGCCTTGCTGTTCGCTTAAATCGCCTGGCCACGCGGCGAGGGACCTCCGAGAATGCCCGCGGCATGTGCACGACATAACCTAAAATTGGAAAAGGCCACGATGGGTGAGTCTTCCTCCATCCACCTTGCTTTGGGCTTACGGCTGGGAGACGCACACATCGACTGAGGTTTTCAGTCCTGGCACAACGCTTACGGAAGCATCCGCCTCGTGCTGATTCCAGGGTTCCAGAATTAGGCTTCGCCGCTGATCTCCTGCCTACCGCTGACTGACGTCATTGCTGCCTCCGCCCTACCGCTGGAGAGACGCAAGTCACGTGGACTACACACGCGGCCGCTACCGCCTCCTGACCTGCCATCCACGTGGCTCGTGGGTGCCGAGACCCCATGCCCGCCACGTGTAGAGGCCCTTGCCTGAGCGGACCGTGCCTACACGCGGCCGTGCATCCGTGCGTGGTGCTGCCCACGCCTGGTGACCTCTGGGGTCGCTCCTCTGCCCTGCTGCCTGTCCGGTGACCTCACGCCGGACCACGTGCTGCGGCGCAGCCAAGCCCAGGGCAGTAACTTTCCTTTCTCTCTAAGGAAGTGACCAGTGAAAAGTATACAGAGACCTTAAACCCACTACCCTGAATTCTGTGTCTCGTGTCCAAAAAATGTGTTAAGTGACCCTTGGGTTTCATTCATTCTTCCTACTAGAAACCCGCTGCCACAATACGAAGTCTTTGAAAATCATAACTCAAAAAATTCGCAGTATTTACAAGAACTTCGATAATTTTCAGGTACAACTAGACAGATTCTCCTTCGACATCGATATTATAATACTAACTGAATGCTGACTTAATGAGCACAAACCTATTCCTACTATTGATAACTATCAATCTTTTTCTTCCAAGACCAGGCTTAATCAATAAGGTGGCATCGTTATTTATGTCAATAAAAATATAAAATTTACTGTGAAAGAACTCATGCAACAGACGCCAGTTTTCTATTGCTCCAAGTTTACACATTTTTTTTTTTGGGTGTGAAATCATCAAATGACTTCTACTGACGGCGTGAAAAGGGCGTGTCAGACTTTTACTGACTTAAACCCACCCGTGTTAATTCAGTTACCTGTGCCAGGGCCACGGTTATCTCTTTCGAATTACCCGCGACCCTGAGGCGTCGGGCGCTATCGAACCCCGTCATTTTGTGCTGACATCTCTTTGAGGCGCGCTTGGGACACGACACGCCGTCGACCCGGGCCTGGTCCTTACCGGACGGCGAGCTACCCATTGCTCGCCGTCCGCAAGCCCGTGCCTACGGTGGCGGGGAATCTGCAGGCAACTCCCGACGCCCAGGGCGTCTCCCGCGGCGACTAGTGGGGGCGTGAGGGTGCAAGGCTCTCCCCTCACGCGCTCCACCTCCTCCTTTGCAAGCATTACTGCTTGGCAGAAGGAGGTGACGGCTTACCATTCTCTCTCGCTCCGTACAATAGCCTGGACCAGGGCCGGACGCGAGATATTGCCGCCGCCAATCGCCTTCGCGAGGACACTGCGGTGCTTCGCCCAAGCTGAGCGCTTTAGCTGGGATGCTGCCCTTGCACAATTGCAAGCTGTTGATTTTTCCTTTGTTAACGGTGACTCTGATGCAAATATTGTCGCCGATCTATTTGTTGATCATATTTCAAGTGCATTGTCACAACACTCGATCATACTTTCTTGAACCTGTAGGAAAAGATTGCTTAAACCGTGGCCTACCCCTGGTTTACTGCGGTGTATCCGCCATAGAGATAAGCTGCACAATTTTTTTCCAAAAAACCCGCAAAATACATCTGCTGATTTTCTGCGTTACAAAAGTTTCTGTATCTTTTCTGTACAGAAAAGATACAGAAACTTTTGTAACGCTCTTCTGAAAAAGTTGAAAAGGAATTACGAAAAATCTTTACTAGATACAAACTGTAATAATGCTGTGTAATGCTGTCAAATCCATAATTAGTACCTCAAAACAAAAAACTGCTGGAGACCACCTTTTACTCGTATGGCAATTAATTTAATTTAATGTTTTGGTAATTACTTACAATTGTATATTATCTAGTTCTTCTAACCAAACAGACAGCTGTGCTTCTGGGGAGTTTGTTCCGCCACTTCTTCTTCCCAGCTAAAGCACTAGGAAGTGGTGAAGAGCGGGCGATTTGGGGGACTATCTTATGTAATTTTGACGTTCGAAAAGTGCTGATTCTCAGCCTAATTTGAATAAATGACTTTTGATTTTGATTTTTGAAAATCGCACAGAAAAGTGGTTCAAGTGCTGGAAATGAGATAAACACCTACTTTTCTAATGTTAGTAAACAGCTAGCAGAAAAAATGTCACCAGCTCCCAACAGTCATAAATCTGACATAACCCCCGTCTCCAATTCAATCGTGTTATTTCCGCCAGACGAAGCCGAAGTTGAAGCGTTGATTGTGAATCTCAGGAATGACTGTGCTAATGGTTGTTATTCTATTTTGACCAAGTTTCTTAAATTTGCTAGACACATTATAGTCCCTCATCTAAATAAAATAATTGAAATCTGTCTTACCCAGGGTGTTTTTCCGAAAGTTTTCAAGAAGTCAGTCGTGTTAGAAATTATAGGCCCATCTCAGTTCTTACGATTTTATCAAAAATTAATGTTAGAAAAGGTTTAAAAAAAAGGCTCACAAACTATTTACAACACAATAAGGTACTATCAGAAGCCCAGTTTGGCTTTAGGTCGGGGAAAAGCACTGAAGATGCCGTAAGTCAATTGGTAGATCACGTCACACGTAAAATAGAACAAAAACAGAAATGTGTCGGCATATTTCTCGACCTGGCCAAAGCTTTCGACACCGTTATGACTCCTTTCCTTGTGAACAAGTTGGATAAGATCGGTGTCCGCCGGAAAGCTCTAAAAATTTTTAAGGATTTTCTTTGTGACCGTACGCAAAGAGTTAAGATAAAGGAATATGTTAGCTCTTATGTTTGGGTTACTTATGGCGTCCCACAAGGCAGTATTCTTGGCCCGAGTCTCTTCTTGATTTACATAAATGACCTGTGCCAGCCGGCACTTATAAACGATAAGATCTTTACCTACGCTGACGATACGGCTTTAATATTCCATGGGGGGACATAGGATGAAGTTCGACGAAGCGCCGAACTGGGACTGCATAAAGTAAGCCATTGGCTAAGAGCTAACTGCCTCACTTTGAACTTTTCCAAATCAATATTTCTTCAATTGTCTTTTTCTAAAATTAAACCAGTAGATATTAGACTACATGTCTGCAACTTGGCTTCGTCAACGACATGTTCATGCACAGCTATCACTATGTCTAAACATGTGAAATACCTTGGTGATGAAAAACTTAGCTGGCGTCAGCACATATACCACAACGCGTATAAGGAAACTTATTTGGGCATTTCAAAAACTTAGACACGTGGCCGACTTCGAACTCCTTCGCACTGTGTACTATGTGTTCGTGCAGTCAGTCGTGGGATATTGTGTTGCTGTATGGGGAGGTGGATGCAAGTCTTTCATGATTCACCTGGAAAGGGCCCAAAGATCTCTACTTAATGTCATGACTTTCAGACCCTTTAGATTTCCCACCAGAGACTTATACGAGAAGTGTGGAGTTTTTACAGTAAGACAGAACTATATAATGCAAATTTTTAACAAGAAACACAGTATTACACCTTAGACTGCACAAATTAATTAGAAGCGACACATAACAAACGTTTACTTACCTTTACGCTGTCACACGGCGTCCGCCAGGCGACAGCGGGTATATCTTGCCACTTTCCTTTGTAATAAGTTGAACAAAATCCTGAACATAAATCCCCTTACAGCAAAAAAGAAGCGAAAGATCTGGCTACTCACACAAGACTACAACACAACTGAAAAATTGTTGCAATCAAAATAAGTTTATAAGAACTCAAATGATTGGTATTTACACACTCATACACACACACACACACAAACATGCGCACACATACAGCACCCCTTATTTTTAATTGTATTTTGTTTAATCCTGGCTATAATGTAATTTGTTTTTGTTTTAATTTTATTTTATTGTTACGAGTATCTTCATTTTAATATTATTATTGTTTTAAATGTTTTTTTTTTCAAATTATCGTTATTTAAATTGCTCTAACTCTAATTCTACTTTTGATGTTTAAATTAAATGTTAACTCTTAAACTTAATTTTAAGTAATATAATAATAGTGATATTATGAATTTTGGTACCATGACATATGTTGTGTATGGTCAGATGTATGATGGGTGTGCAGATGGTAGGTATGTGAATGTGTGTGACTAGTAGCGACCCCCGGGGACGATGTACAAAAAATGGATTTGAAAAAAAACTCTAAACTGTACAATCCACTCGAGTGGACTTGAAAACAGCGCACTCTGTTATAATTTTTTAGATTTTTTTTAATGCAGCTACATCCTTCGTTCTTGTACTGACAGAAAGCCATTGAAATTCCTGATATTTTTGCTAGATGGCGTTGCGTTGAATTCTGCATAGTTTTTTTTATTTTTCTAAGGTTGAAATCACTTGTTGAACTGTGCGTGGTTTGTGAAAGTGAACTTTTTGAAAAATATTGCTAAGTAAGATTCTTATTGGTTTTACAAGTAAGATTATATACCGTTTTATTCCTCATTTTACGGCCTTTCGAATGATATATAATGATTGTGAATCCCGAGTCGTAAATTGGATGATGAAAGCAAAAAATTTTTTTTTTTCTGTAGGAAAATAAAATTTTTTTTTTTTTACATGATTGAAACTAATACTTTGCTAGTTTGTACTTAAATCATTGCAAATTAAACACATAGCATGATTATTTACGAACAATTTGGTACCAATATCATACCATTTAATTAAGATTTAGTTGTTGGGAAAGTATTTGTTTACGTCGCGAGCATATCTTTTTTTGAAGTACCGGCGCGGGTGGTCGTTTGTACCAATTTATGGCAGGCCATGCACAGAACGCGTGGTAGCATGTAATAAAAGTTCTAATTACATTATAATTTTTTATTTGTTATCCATAATTATACGCCAATATACTAAACCGTTTATGCCGCGTGAATTAAGGTTGTTATTTTTTGTCCTATGTAGACCCTTCGTTTAAATAATAAATCAATGTCATCGATTTACTTTTCAAAATAAAAATTTTCAAAGTTGGTATTTGGCCTTTATTGTAATCCTTATCGATTTGAGACCTTAATTCGCTAACATAAACAAAAAAGCTACTTGAGAGTTGAGCTGTATCAATGGACGACCGAGACGTAAACAATATTTTTTGCTAACTCGACCCGGCGCTCACAGGGTGACGTAACCAGTGCGCACTGCGCACTCAACGGCTTATTTTCCCATGTGGTTAATACTAGCCGAAGCTCGCAACTCCGTCCACGTAGAATTAGATTTATAGGAACTATTTGCTTTTCGGATCTAATGTAACTCTACTTCCGTTTGGTCGCTATAAAGTAACAAAAATACACATACACACATTTTCACATTTATAATTACTAAGATAGTAAGTAAGATTAACATTCGGCACAACACAAGTACATTAATTTTATACACCGTAAGTAGACATGGGTCGTACTTGCAAAATCTAGTACCTGGCTCGAGATTTAAAGTACCTAGTTTTTTTTATGCATCGAAAATTGCTCCGTATTTATATACAAATAAGGAGTACAATCGCGTATGCAAAAAAAGGATATTTCGAAATTCCAAGCCTTGTTAGGATAAAAATATTTGCATAGAACATTGATCCTTAACCTTAAATAAATAAGAAGCAGAATCGCGTTTACGAAAATAAAAAGAAAACTTTACGTAAAAAAATATTTTACAGAGCATCGATCCGTAACTTAATAGAAATTAGAAGCATAATCGCGTTTACGAAAACAAAATTTAAGGTAAAAATACTTTCATAGAACATTGGTCCGTAACGTCATAGAAATAAGGATCACAATCGTGTACAGAAAATATATTTAATGTAATATTACCTGCATATATTTTTGTCTTTCATTGATCCGTATCGATAAGAAGCTATATAGTATATAGCTATACATATATACATAAGAAGCAGAATCGCGATTACGGAAAAAAACTTTAAAGTAAAAATACTTGCAAAGAACATTAATCCGTAACCTTATATAAATAAGGAGCAGAATTGCGTCGACGAGACGGGTGAATATAGTTTATTACTTTGAAGTCTTTAGAGTATTTCGTGGCAGCACATAAGTAAAGTTACTTGCAAGTAAAAACATACACACTTTCTAGAACTATAAGTACATCCAACATAAACTTTGAAGCATAAATAATTATTATTCGTGAATGGCCGGCTTTATTTTGCACGTGACTGGTCAGTGCAATTTGCATGTGCGAAATTTATTCCGCATGATGTTATATTATTTATATTTAAAAACTTTGTTTGAACAATGGTAACTATCATGATGTCATTTGATGCACACTGAATTGGGCTATAGTTTAGGTTAAAAAAAACAAGGGGTTACCGCTTTAGATAGTGAAATAATACGGGTTTTGTTCTTTATTTACGTATTTAAAAAAAACTAAGTACTTTAAAGTTACAAATCAAGTTGTGTAGTGTGGCCTGGTCTATCCACTTGAATGAACAGTCGTTCGTTTACTATCAGTTCATAGAAACTTTTTGTTTACAAGCAGAGTTTTTGTAACTCGACACCCCGCCGCGCGGCAAAAAATGTTCAAGGTCGGTTCACATTGCGAATTTTTTTTTTTGCGAGCGCGTTAGAGGGTAGGTGAGATACGTGATAAGTTATGCCTAGTATTGCTTCTGTTCATCCAGTTTTAAAACTGCAACTCATCAAAAACATATTATGCCACCACAAAGCCTACAGCCACAGAATAATATTATACAGTGCTACAGCTTTCATCCTATAAACGTATCGCTTTCCGTCAATAGCATTACATTACTGACTTCAATATCGTTGTGAAACGTGTCAGTAACGTTATTTTGTTCACAAAACGTTCACCAGTGAGTAATAATATTGTTTACATAACTACTGTTTACTTAATGTAGGTTTACTTAGTATGTTATGTGTATTCCTATAATTAATTTCTATACTGTTTAAATATACAATTTAATAATAAAATAATCAATTTCTTGAAGATGCTTCAAGTTTTTTTTTTTTTACGAGTATTCTCTTGGTCGCAAGCGCTACTGCTGAGCATGAGATCCTGGGTTCGAGTTCCAGGTCGGGCAAAGGGTTATTGGGTTTTTCTATCTCCAATTTCTCAGTAGCATTTATGCCCGGTTGATGGCAATAGGCTCGCCCCCTATATTACATGGAACTTAAACATAACTGGCGAAATGTGAGTGTATTATAGATACACCTCTGCCTTGACGTATAAACCACGCATGACCGTGGACCATTTGGCAATTATTAACAGATTTTTATATTAGAGAGATAAGAACAGCGTACACAGTTAATTAGAACAATTGTAAGTTAGAAAGAACAACTAGATAAAAAATATCACAATAGGAACTACCAAAAATTTAAAAAAGCTCAATAATTTAAAAAGATTCTCATCGTGGTGAAGTTTAAAAATTTGTTTGACTTGCATTCAAATATTTCCCTTATTAGGGAAGATTAGTTAAAACTAATCAAAATTTAAATTTTAGTTAAAACTAAATTTTCAATCGTGATTGATTTAGTTAAAACTAATTTAATAGTTTGACTAATCAATCGATCGAAAATTTTAGTGCGTTAAAAATATTTGTGTCCAAATAGTGCAAACAATATTCTAAAAAGAGTAAAAACTTAAAAAATTGCCAACTTATAAACGTTTTAAAGTCAGTGTAGACAAGGATAGTACTATCGTAGAAGTGACGTCACGACTATGTAACTTTATGCTAGCGCCATACATTATTCGTACCGCGCGACAAGCAAGGAACAATCCCCTCCAAAAACTTCTAAAGCGTGTAGCTTCTTCATATTTACATCGATTTAACAGATTTTTTTGACTATCTAATTTTTACTATGCCTGCTTTAAAAGTACATTATTTTTTCGATAATTTTTTAATATTACTAATCGTCCATAATATCGTCATAAGTACGTCTTCTCTTCTTGTAAACCAACTTCTTACTTATCTTTCACATGATTGTCTCATTGTAACCGTCGATCGAAACAATATAAAGCAATCACATAGTCACACAGCTTTTTAGAATCCCATAATTGTATCCTGTCAAAGGCGTTACCGGCTAACATAATAGGGGGACGTGTCGTCGAAGTAATATTTTTCACAAAATGTGTCGCGACACAAAATTCAATGTTCAGCCAGGAGAGGCCGCGCCTCTGGCGAGATCACAAGCGTTTGGTGCAAGGTTATAGGAAATGAGAATGTGGAAAGGTAACGGAAGAATGATGTTAATCTAGAACATTATGTCAATATTGGTTCGGGGCGGTGTTGATGCAGTCAGGTATAGACCTACGAAGAATAGGATGTAAAGATCACTCATCGTCTATAGATATGGGAGAATCCTTCGACGGGTGTTGTGTCCGGTGGGCATCTGACAAACGATTGATGTCGGGACGTTGTTTAGCACGGTAAACTCTGCTTGCGCAATGCAGGATTTTGCGCGACGTATCATTTTGCTATTGCGTTTCATGTGCCGTGTGGTGCCGGCCTAGAATTGCACTACCCCAACTCTTCCCGTGGGCGTCGTAAGAGGCGACTAAGGGACATACACCGGGCGCCCCCTGCAGAGCAATTCCATCACAAAACTGCGATCCCCAACCCGCATGCCCAGCGTGGGGATTATGGGCATTACCCCACAATGAATGTTGAGTCCAAAAAATGGCCCCCAGTTCCAGGCCGCCTCGCTATTCCTGGCCATGGTAGCGGCCATGGTAACGGCGGGGCAGGGGGTGCTAGGAATCCCCGGGCTACGGTAGGCTACCATTCATTACACAAAAATTGACCCTGGCGACGTATAACGGACGAACTCTGAGGCTCGACCACAATCTAGCGCAGTTGGAAGTGGAGTTAGAGAACATTAAATGGCATGTTCTGGGGTTAAGTGAAGTCCGTAGAGAGGGGGAGGACACTGTAACCCTAGACTCGGGTCATCTTCTCTACTTTCGCGAGGGCGATAAAAAATCCCAGGGTGGCGTAGGTTTTCTCGTTAATAAGGCTCTCACTAACAACGTTCAAGAAATCTCCAGTGTGTCGAGCAGGGTAGCGTACCTGATCCTTCGGCTGTCCAAGCGGTATAGCACGAAGGTAATTCAGGTCTACGCACCGACCTCGGCACACTTGGATGATGAAGTAGCGGATATGTATGAAGACATATCCAAAGCCTTACACAACACCACTAAGGCTCCCTTCAACGTTGTTATGGGGGACTTTAACGGCAAGGTAGGACCGGCAACGAATCCCGAATAGGCCCGCATGGTTATGGAGTTAGGAATAGCAGGGGGCAAACGCTTGTCAACTTCCTTGAGAAAGAGGGGCTCTTCTTAATGAACTCCTTCTTTAAGAAACGGCCCCAAAGGAAGTGGACGTGGAAGAAGTCCGGACACTGTAACTAAAAATGAGATCGACCTCATCATGACGGATAGCAAGCACATATTCAGAGATGTCTCAGTGATCAACAGGTTAAATACCGGATCTGATCACCGACTGCTCCGAGGCTCTCTGAATATCAACTGGAAAGAAACCGTCTGTTGAAGTCCACGCTCCGACCTAACCCAATCCAGATCATGGCGGGCACCGAGAAGTTCCAGCAGGCTCTCGGGAATAGATTCGTTGCCTTGGATCCCACTGATGACGGCGACGAGACCCTACACAATCTGGTCGAAACGTTGAGAGACGAGGGCATCAAGTTCTGCCAAAAGCAGCGCACTGGCAGGAAATCCAAACTCTCGAATGAGACTCTCAGGCTGTTGGCAAAAAGACGGGAAACCGCCCAAGCGACTTTGTCAGACAGGTCAGACCTGAACAAGCGAATTGCGAAGATGGTACGGCGCGACCTTCGGAGCTCCAACACACGCCTCATTGAAGAGGCAATAGAGTGGAACCGAAGGTCCAAAGTATTCACTCAGCAGCTTGGCAGGAGCCACCTGACGAAGCTTAAAACGCACGACGGGAGGACTGTATTGTCGAAGCCGGAGATATTCGCCGAGATATAGGATTTCTATGGCCGATTATACGCTGCACATGCCCCTCGTTCCCAACGAGACGACCACGATTCCAGAGCCACCCTGACACGCCACTATACCGACGAACTGCCAGACATCAGTCAAGACGAGATCGTGTTAGCTCTGAGACAGCTTAAGAATGGAAAAACCCCCGGTGAGGACGGCATAACGTCAGAGCTTTTGAAAGCCAGAGGAGCTCCTGTTTTACAGGAACTACAGAACCTCTTCAAAGCTTCAAAGGCGTGGAGCGGGAGTTTGGTGGTGCTCTTTTTTAAGAAGGGAGATAAAGCCCTTCTTAAAAACTACAGACCCATTTCACTCCTGAGCCACGTCTATAAGCTGTTCTCACGAGTGGTGACGAACCGTCTCGCGTCTATGTCATCAGCGAATCGCTGATGACATAGTCTTAATGGCGGAGTCGTTGGAGAAGCTGAACTAGATACTGGTCGGCCTAGCTTCAGCCTCGCGACGCATCGTTCGCGGCATGAATTTGGATTAAACCAAAGTCATGATCAATGTTCTCATTGATCCGGGACCGGTCGTCGCACTTGGCCACCCTCTCGAAATGTTTTCCGAGTACACTTACCTTGGGCAAATTCTACAGTTAGGGAAAAACAATTTTGAGAGGGAGGCCAAGAGGAGGATCCAGCTGGGCTGGGCAGTGTTTGGGAAACTACGTTGAGTCTTCTCGTCATCCATACCGCAATGCTTGAAAACTAAAGTTTTCAATCAGTGCGTCCTACACGTCATGACCTACGGAGCTGAGATGTGCACACTCACGATAGGACTGGTCCACCAGTTCAAAATCGCTCAGCGAGCTATGGAAAGAGCTATGCTCGGAGTCCCTCTGAAGGAAAGGATTCGCAACGAATACATCCGACAGAGAAACAAAGTTATCGACATAGCTCAAAGAATTAGCAAGCTTAAGTGGCAGTGGGCCGGCCATATCTCGCGATGAACCGACAACCGCTGGGGTAAACGAGTTCTTGAGTGGAGACCGCGACTCGGCAAACGTAGTGTAGGATGCCCTCCGGCCAGGTGGCATGACGATCTGCGAAAGACTGCAGGCATATGCTGGATGCGTCAAGCTAAAGACAGGGCGCTATGGCGCTCATTAGGGGAGGCCTATGTCCAGCAGTGGACTAATATAGGCTGATGATGATGATGATGATCATTTTGCTGGCACCGACACTCCAACAGTAATGAAACTTATCGGTACAATGCAAACATGCTGGAATTATCATTCAATGGCATGTTAGAGTTTGTATATATGTCAAAACTCTTTGAAAGTGCTATGGAACCTCCATAGAATAATGCAAAAACCATTGGTGTTCTTCAAAAGAATATTAACAATGGTGTCACTTCTTGATTTTTATTTTCCTTGTAAAACGTCCTATATTTAAAGGCATTTCCAGAGGCTCTTAAGATTTTAAGGTAGCGTCACTTTTCAGAACGATGTAAGGAGGAAGCGGCAGGCATGTGAATCATCTGTGGCGGCATCTACACCGCCACATGCGAACAAACGAATCAATCCTGCAACGCGCAAGCAGAGTTTACCGCGCAGATAGCATATATACAACTTCCCTACAACAATCATCGGGCAGTTGCCCACCAGATACGACATCCATCTGGTCGGAGGATCCTCCCTTTTCTAAAGAGTATGAGTGAACTTTACACCCTGTTCCTCATATCCCTAAACATCAATACAACCCTCTTAGTTCGTAAAATCCTATTGATAATGATATTGACATTGATTAAATTCTACTGCTAAAACGGAAGTCATAAGAAACTACGACACCTCTTTTATTAAGCATAACCCCAAACTACAATATGTATCTATCCCAAACCATACTTATCAGAAGAATAGCCATGGAAAGAAAAATTTATTATTCTCTCTTCTATTGTGTTACTATCCACAATCACGCTTCTATAACTTAAACCTGTTCTTAAGGGTCTCTGAATCGGTTTCCATTCTCTTCAGCTCCATTCGCGCGGCAAAATGAGATATCACTGGATATTGAATGACAGCGTTACTGTGAACGCGGTTTCACAATTTCGGATATATATCATTACTAGTTATTGCCCGTGGCTACAGAGAGGACATAAAAAAGGACTTTTAACATTTTAACATGGGAACTTAGGATGTATCGGGATAAACTGTATTATTTGTCCTAATTTCACGATCTGAACAAGATAATGTTCATATTTTAAAAGGAAGTCTTTTTTTCGGTGTCTCTTCTCAGAGTATTAGTCGGTTAGGAAACACCTACCGCGTCTAGTTTTAAAATTTAAATATTTCATTTTGACGTTTAAAAAGTGTTTTTTTTTTACTTTTCAAGAATAAAATATCATTTATCAGGTTATGGTCTATATTAGAAAGGTTTTGGTAGATATATAAAGGTAAACAATCTTGATCTGACTTTTTACACAAACCCATATAAAACAATTAAACTACTGCTTAAACGAATTGTTTAATTGATTTAGTAATCATTATTGTTGTATTTACATTGGTTTTTAATAGCATTTTATATTCAAACTGAGTGAATGATTAAAAGACGCATCAAGATTGTTTACCTTTATTTAACAACCTAAACCTTTCTTATAGGTTCCTGTATGCGAAACTTCATCCAAATCCATTCACTTGCTAAGGCGTCGTTGACAAACACACCCAAACATACTTTCATACAATTTTGGATTAGTAGAACTTTTTCCTCCTTTTATAAAAGGGTTTTCGGTATTGGTGTTAAGGTTGCATATATTGTATTGTTATATATATAAGGCATATATTGTATTGTCCAATGGATTAAGGGTCGTGAATAGTTACTTTGGAGCCGCAATGACCGTTTCGGTTTGGTCCTTATCTGGTCTCGGGAGCTGCAATATTTTTTGTGGTTCTGCGTGAATACTGTTGAAACTTGGTGTACCGTGTCATTGACCCGATGTGGCTCTTTAAATGTGATGCTGATTATGATGGGCATAATGATACGGTATTTATTTTTAATGAGTTATGCTGAGATAAGAGCTTTTTTGGCCTAGGAGTTTTTTCTTGTCCGTTTTGTTTTTTTGTATTTTTATGTTTATTTTATTAGTTTTAAATTCTCCTTTTGATTTGAATTATTACTGTTTGTATATTCTGTGCGTGTCGATAATATTTTTTTTTTTAAATTCTTTATTTCTTAGATGTGTGAAAAATGTTTGTACAAAAGTCTTGTAAACAGTGGAAGAGGCACATTTTGATGAGTTAATCTTTTAACTATCTCTCAGTACTTCTATCTCCACCTTTTTCTCCTGACTTCATATCAACAATATTATGATTATTGTATGGACCAATGTTGCGATACTCATAGGTCTCTCAAATTTTACGAAAGCAACTTGAGAAATCAACAGTGAAGTGAAAGTGAAAAAGTAACTCAGGGATATGTACTATTTTATGTATTGCTTCATTGACGTGTATCGGCTTACATGTATCATATACAAACGATTCAATCTCCTCGCCTGTCACATCAGTTTGGTTCCTGCATAGCTTAACAACTTCATTATAAATCTATCTAAACTTAAAGCGGGTAAAGCCGCTTAAGCACCAATTGAGCACTAATTAAGTTGTATTGGAACACTTTGTTTACACCCCAAAGTTTCCAGTCAAAAGCTGTCAGAAACAGCAACCATTGACGAGGGTTCTACTGTTGGTACGATTATTTAGTCAACGTTGCTTAGAGCTGCTAATTTTAGTAGCTAGTTCCAGTACAGCTTTGTGTAATCGATTCATGATTTTGACAGCTGACAAGTTTCGAAGACTTCAACGGGTAAGAGTTTGTGATAAGCTAGTTTTGACGTTTTCTAATTATTTGACGTCTCCATGGTCTGACCATGAAGGATCATTTTTTTTTTATAAATGGCATCTCGCAGGTCAACCTATGAGGTTGTCGTCTGCTTAGACGGACTTGCCTGTGGTTGCCCTAATAAATTAAGGCCTCCAGCCAGGACTTAAACTTATGTACTAACTTAAAAACTAAGCGACAACGCTAAGGGCACCCCCTGTGGGGTACGAACCTCGGCTTAGGGCGTCGCTGGAAGAGGGCAGCAAGGGACAAGCTGGATGAGGATTTGAGTGATTTAGGGACCATGAAGGATCAGACGTCAGGTAAGTACTTAAAGAACCGTCAAAATTTGTCACAGTTTGAACTTTTAAGACAACTTAACACAAGTTCTCTATGGACATTGACAATGGTCTACATCGGCTTTGCTTGGCAAAAAATAATAGAATAAAACAAAATAGAGATTCGTTCAAAAAGTAACAATGTAAGTTTAAGTTATGAAGAATTCTGATAAAATATGTGTTTATGTCTACGTGAAAATAAGCTCTGACTTCTAACAGAATATTATTTTCCTTACCTGATATTGCCTGGGCGTCCAGCTCCGGTGTCAAACTGCCTCGTGGCATCGCTAAGGAAAATGAAATGCTCCACGGATTTAATATACTGGAAAATTCTACTACCTTCAAGATTATGTGTTTACAAGGACTTTGCGTAACAGTAGGTATTAGTGATTTTGCAAATGATATAGAGATAAAATTTTGCACTACTAATTTTTTCTAAGAAGTAAAGAGGCATCAGTTTAGCTGTTACTGAATAGTCCAGATTTATTTTTGATGATGTTTTTTTTTACATAATCTGATTTAAATTTTGGACATAACTTTTTAGAATCATTATTTACACTGTTTTACGCCTTAATCTATAGGTACATATTTATTTGATCCTCCACCCTGCAAGTTTGTGTAAATGTAGAAATATCTTTGTGTTTAGGTATTGGTTGGGACAGGTCAGGCGTCGCGGACTTCTAAAATTGAAATTTTGTTATTGAATTTACGGGAAACACACGCTATTGTGTAGTATATTTTTTACTAGAAATACTGCACAATAGCGATTAGAGATTCTAAAATTATAGAATAATAAAGTATTGTTAAGCATATTCTAGATTTAAAATGACTTGTAATATCAGTGTTTTGAACATAGGTATCTTTATTAACGAGAAGGTATATTACACCTACACTATTTTAAAAATGAAATCTCATTTTCTTTTATTTTTAAATGCCATAGGAAGAAATAAATGTCAAAGTTTCACAGGGATTATTGACGTTATATCGTTGAAGTTATATTGGTAGGAATCTTAGTAAATATTGAAGAAACCGTCAGCTGTAAACCTCTCTTTCAAGAACTGTAAATACTAACCTTTCTGTCTCTATATCTTTGGGATTTAATCGGAATTCTGTTGTAAACGAAAAAATATATAAATATACTTAGATATAAAACTGACTAAACACACCAACTTCGCTACTAAAAATGCACTACTGCAGTACCCCTTTGTCATGACGATTAAAATGTACAACAAGAAACGAGAACCCTCTAAAAAAAACAAAACAACAGTTTTGTTAATAAATTTAAACTATTTTTATTGGGCAAAACCTGTAATATTATTTAAAAGAATAATTAGATGACAAATTTGAATTTACAAGAATGACAAATATTTACACTTTATAATACTTATTACATACATAACTAAACAAATAAAACAACTTTATATAAATACTTTCATATCTAAATTGCAATTCTTATTAAATATACTAAAATACAAAGTGCAATAACTTATTTTTAATTAAAAATAATTTCTGGTCATTAATAAATAAATAATCATGCTATAAATTAACTATGCTATCATCTAATTATCATAGTTTAAACAAATACTAATCAAATGGAATAACTAACTAAAACTATAGAGGTATAATATTAAAAGAACTACTTACTCAAGCAGCTATTATTAATAACTGAAAGAGACAAAGCTAAATATTTTATTAAAATGCTTCAATAATTGATTGAAATATTAGAAGCGGCCAAGTGCGAGTCGGACTCGCCCATGAAGGGTTCCGTAGCAGCAAGTAACATAATATAAAAGTTCTTCTAGTTCGTTGTAACTTTGATCGATGTTTTAATAATAGTGTATTTTTTTTAAATTGCGGTTTACTATTTATCTCGTTCAAACCAATTTTGCCGGTATTGGATTGGTTGGAATTGGAACTTTGCATGGTAATGTACATCATATATTTTTTTAGTCTTATCATTCTTTTATTTTATAAGTTACAGGCCCCCCCCTGTAACTTATAAAATAAAAGAATGATAAGACATTTTACTACTTTGGAAGTGTCTCTCACGCAAACTCAATATCATTTTCGAAGACCTATCCATAGATACCCCACAAGTATGGGTTTGATGAAAAAAAAAATTTGAGTTTCAGTTCTAAGTATACACCCAAAATTAACTTTATTTTTGTGTGAAAATCTTAATGCGGTTCACAGAATACATCTACTTACCAAGTTTCAACAGTGTAGTTCTTATAGTTTCGGAAAAAAAAGTGGCTGTGACACACGGACGGACGGCCAGACAGACAGACATGACGAACCATAAGGGTTCCGTTGTTTGCCATTTGGCTATGGAACTCTAATAAGTAGTAATACAATACAGATACAATTACCATCTACATGTATAATATAACCACAAATATGTATATAAGCGCTCTTCCTCCGCTCTCTTACACCTGCTGTGCCCGACAGTGTACTTAATTGTAACATTAACTTTAAGCCTACCAACTGTGTTCCCATTAATCCACTAAACTATAAAGAATGCAATAAAAAATTGAGAATTGAATTTCCAAAAACACAATAGCATCAAAAAAGTAAACACCTTCAAGCATACGCTAACTTTTTGTGTTCTCGTTGAAAGGAAAGTAGATATAAATAACCCCAATAGAACGTTTTCGAACTAAAAACCGTGATTTGGAAAGAGCAGGAAGTTGAAACCGGATGTAGCAGTCTGCTGCAGGGGTGCTGCAACCGTCGCGCCGAATATTCACAGCTTCCGGTGCGATACAGGTTAAAAGCAGAAGGCTCACTACCGTCCCTTCAAAATATTATATCTTAAAGAAGGAGCATCAAGAAGATTGCAGTAGGTGCTAAGTGTTCGCTCTAGTTTGCCGGTCCGTGGATTGCGCGTCCCCTCTCTTTACCACCTACTGCACCGCTGAGTCGCCCTCTTAGTACCGTAAGCAACGTCATCGCAAGCGCAAGTGATTATTACTGATTCGGCACCTTAAACAGTATTTCTATATTTGTTAGTTTTGCTGATGGTCAGCGCTAAACTTAGCGCGAACGGCTTCTTGTAGGTGTAGATGCAACATATTTAGAACATTCAAAATTCATTGGTTGGCTAAGAGGTTGCTTATAACAAAGAAGAGTGAGGTGTGAGTACTGCTGTTCATTCATTGCAGATATGAAAACCCACTCAAAACATGGTATTAGAAGATGAAAATACACGTACATAAGGTTGTGGTGGGTTCAGTAATGTCCAGCTACCTTAGGTATATATCCTGTTACCTTAATTACAATATTGTTGAAAATGTCCTGTATTGAAATGCTGTGCCCGCGACTGTTTTCGCGTGCATAATGGATTTCAAGAGTTTTTTTTTTGCCGAACCCTATTTTTTTTTCTAAAATAATAATAGCGTTAGTCCTTACAACATCAGCTATCTGCCATTGACAGTCCCGTCAAAATCGGTCCAACCGTTTCTGTGTTTTTTCTTAAGTATCAAACGCACCGTACTTTCACAAGCATTAAGTAAAAAGCTGGTATTTTGATATTACAAACATATTTTTTAATTTATTACTTATTTGTTTATAGATGTATAATGAAACTGAGTTGATTTATTTGTATTGATGTATAGAGTATAAAATATCCTTTTTAAAACTCTGGAAATCCCCTGTATAATTATTGTTCAAGTCCTGCACTTGAACTACTGTCGTACAGCTGTGCAGTTTATTTCTGTTCGCAACGTACGAATGAGACGCTTAGAGGAAATGAATACGTCTGCCGATTGGAAGATACTATTGAACTTTCAACAAAAATCAGAGGAATTCTTCCAGTTGTCCTTAATACTCTTTTTTTTCTATAAGTATCTTATGATACTTGAAAAACAATGAAAAACAATGACAAAGAGTTAGAAACAAAATACAATAAATAAATCTAATAAAGTGCTAATAAAATTATAGTATGTCGCAAAAATTTCTCAAGGGGCTTTTTTTTTACGCGTAGTCATAATTCACCGCATATTCAATTGTTGCCTGTTTCAAACGAAATCTACTTGCTTTCCATGAACAAAATAAATCATGATTACAATGATTAATACTCTATCATCCTGAACAAAACATGTGTATTGTGTAATTCGCTTTTATTAATTACAACATGAATTTATTGCCAGATCAATGTTAATTAAATTATCTGCAGGAATAGGAAATCGAAATATCGAACTATGGGTTCATGCTTACTCAATGTTACTTTCTGGAACTGAATAACTGCTAGTACTTACAATGTCGGCACTGTATGATGGTTTCTGACGTTTGCAGGTTTTTTTTATGAGTTTACGTTAATATTATCTACTAAAACTATTGAATTACCGCTAAAACCAAGAGAGCAGTGGTGGTCTAGTGGTAACGGCCGCAACTTACTAGTTGTAGGTCGTAGGTTCGAACCCAGACAAGCGCTTTACTTTGTGTAAATTATTTCATCACCATTGCTCTCAAAACGGTGCAGGAATCATCGAATCATCGTGAGGAAACGGCATGTCTTAGAACCATAAATTCTAAAACATGTGACATCTACCAATCCGCACTGGGCCTGCATGGTGGATTACGGCCCAGTCCCTTTCACAGAGAGGAGGGCTGTGTCCCAGCAGTGGGAACATAGTAGGCTGATTATGCAAAAACAATAATTCATTCAATGTCCAAGGTGTATTTTTGTCATTTGAAGCGATAACAGTTGTCATTTTACAGTACCGCTGGTTTAATAATCAAACTCAAAGTATTTAAGTCAATTAAACTATTTACAGGCACTTTTAAATTGTCAAAGAGTCGAAACATAGACCTCTGTGGAGAAGAACGGGCAAGAAACTCCAAGGACACTCTTTTAAATCAAGATATTACAAAATCCTGGGTATATATTTATTGTTGCTTCTATATGTGAGAACAATGTTAAAAAATATTAAATAAACAATTCAAAATATAGGATTAAAATTAAAATATGCCAGTTTAGAGATGACCAGTCTCAACCTACAGCGTCCGTTCACGAACATGACGCTTGGATCAGCACCATCCAGCTCAATCAATATACTTACCATAATGATCATAGTTCCAAATAAGTAATAAAATTACATAAACAAACTGTGCTGTACCAACGCCTCACGCGATGTTTATTTCTAAATCTCTATCAGCATATACCTGCAATAGGAAAGTAAATAAAAAGAGATGTAGACACTGTGTGTTAGAGTAGAAGAAAAAACCCTTACCTTTACCAGTACCTAGGTTTATTAAACCGTGTACTTTCCGATACACAATATAACACACCATTATAGATAAAAGCTTCCATCGAGAGTACTCGGAGCTCTGGTAATCATGTTACGGTATGATCGAGTTACGATCTCGATTCGAGTTTGATCCCGATTCCCTGGGAAAAACCGACTGAGATTTTTTAGCGAGGTTTATGTCATGAGATGTAGGTATTTATTTACCCCTTCATTTGTGTAAAAAATCCTTTTTAAGAGACGTTTTAACGTCGCAAATGTATGGTTAAGCAGTCAATTATTAACTTTGAGCAACGTTTATAAATAAATCCCTATTTGTTTCTAAATAATGATTTTTATTTGACTGCGCAATTGCAAATTCACGGTTATATTTTTTACGCGTAGGTACTGGGTATGTGGCGCGTGTGGTATCTTTGTAGGTATGTAGGATTATTTATACCTTCGAAGCATCCTAACGGCTGGACGGATTTTAATGCATGATGGTTTGCTAAAGTTTGTTATTTTATAAAATTGAAAATGACCGATTTTAGACGTCAAACAGATTTCTTGAAAAAATTGTGCTGTGACAAAGTGGGGTACTCGTATCAAAATAATGGGCAGACTAAAGAGTTGAAAAAAAAAAGTTCAAAACTTGCTCACTTTTCAAGCAGTCTGATGCATTTGCTGGCATCAAATCTGAGATTGACCCCAGACCTCTTTAAATTGACTATCACAATAGTTTGGTGATGATGATAGGTTTGGCACCCTTGTTGTGTTTCATTATCTATTTGGTATTAAATGTGTTCAAGAATCTCAAAAAAGATTAATAACGGCAAAAAAACGATTTCCGCGTTTACTTGAAAAAAAATATCCAAAGCTACGAAACGCAACACCACTGCCTGATTTCTTTTAAAATACGATTTTTCAGTTACCAATGTATTATGAATTAAAGGCAAAAACTACATAAATAACTTTATAGGATAGTGAAACACCGAGAGTGAATTCAATAAATTACCCACGCTCTTTGAATTTATTAGTTTGAAAGCTCAGAAAATCTTTTAAAATGACGATGTAAAAAAATGTGCTTGAATAGTTTGAAACTTTGGAATATGAGGGTGAGAACAGTTTCATCTTTACGTTATCTTCAAAGTTTGAATTCCCGGTCCTATTAATCAGCATTACAGCTTTAAATTCTATCAATATTTAAAATGAAGATTTTTTGAACAATTTAATTTGAGATCAGCAGCACATTTAAAAATAACTCACTTTCCGCAAACAATTTTAAAAATGTTTAGCAAAACCTGCCAACATATCCTTACAGATGATGTCGGGCTCCGCAGCCCTTCTAGAACGTCACCTAACACACAAAACCCTTGATTTTTTGCCCTCGTCTATATTTCTGTCCGGGAACAATTTTTCAAAGCGCCCATCACGTGGTGTCACTCGCAGCTCACCTAACAAGGGTGCACATAATTTCAGCAGTCCGTCGGACGCCGAAAACTTGACAAATCCGCTTAAATTTCTCAAATGTGTGCACCCCTTTGATAGGGTACGCAAATATTGGAGTAATCTCATTATTGCGAGTTGTTGTGGATGGGTGCTTGTTTGTGAGGTAAATAATATAATTTTGGATCCGTATACGTGTGTAGATTACACGAATTAAATTGGAAGGCAAGCGATACAAACATTTCTGATAGCGATATTTGACAAACATTCCGACAGCTATTGCTTGTAACAATCAATTTCTCTTGCGGTCGATGAGAGAAACTTTGTCTTATGTTCTTGCAACATTTTCTGCATAATATAGTAAGTAATATTTCTCGTACCTACCTACATATTAAACAGTTTTCATTAAAATTTACTTTATATCATCCCAATCAAGCATTTTTTTCCACACACAAAGAAACAAGAAATTAAATTGCCGTTTTCAAAGAAGCATCTAGCAATGAAGTTAATAATCAAGTCCCATTTCGCTGCCATGGAGTGCCACTGAGCAAATGGAGTAATGATTTTTCTAAAGCGTCAATAACAATACAATGTGTGGCTTGATGCAATAGAAATGTAGTATATAATGTCAATAAATTACATAATCTTTGATTATTATCTATGTAACATAAAAAAGCTCGATAAATAACATCTAAAATACTCCTTTACCCACTTCTTTGTAGTCAGCATTTGCATTATTAAATCACCGGACTCATTTCATCTCGACTCCAAAAAGTTTGACGGTTAGCTTCGGCTACGCGTAGACATTCTGGACTTGTGAAGCGCTTACATTTGACTACAAGTTAGCACTCCATGTATGTACTATTCTGTCCTTATTGCAGATGCAGACCGATGCAATTTATAGGCCATCAATAATACTGCTAATGACCCAAACTCCAACGTCAATCGCGTAGATTAATTTCATTCACTTTGTGATTGCCATATTAATGTTGTTTGGATTATTCTAGGACTTGTTTTTTTTCAATATTTATAGTATTATTGTGAGAGGATTTGCTTGGAACAGACGCGTAGTTACTGTAGTATCAATTGGATATAGGTGGGTACATAATTAATTTGAAATGCAATTTGTAATTGTCTCGTGAATGGCTTGTTTGTTCAGCTGCAATCAGTTTTTTACTTTATTTATTTATATAAAGATTTAATCTAGACAAATTTAAGACAGACATAATATTGAATAAAAAATAACTTGAACATGAGGTTGGAAAATTCCTTAATTCCTTTGAGTTAGCCAACTTGTTTTATTAACACTTGAATGCCATTAACATACAAATACATTTCTTCTTAATATTTGCAATGCACAAAAGTGTCTTAAGTTTATACAGAATTAAAATGATTTGAACATAAATAAAAAGTAATAACAAATGAATAAATAAATGAAAATAACAATACAATATAAACATTTTGTACGAGTGCTTGATATTTAAAATGTCCGTTTGCATAAATACTTATGTAGCACTACTAGAAGACTTCTTATTGAACAATGCTAAAATAAGGCTGACATATAAAACACCTACGTTCGTCGGCACGGAATTAGGCGATTAAATAATAGTGCATCACGAAATTGGGGATCTTTACAAGGGCCAATGTAGGTTTACTGCAACCGTTGCATTAATTTGTTAAAAGCACATTATAAGCCAAGGTAACCAACATAGCCCGAAATATTGCCAAACTTAATTGGCAGTGGACAGAACACATTGCTCACAGAACATATGGCCGATGAGGCCGATGAGGCCGACAAGTTCTGGTGTGGCGACTGCGTACCAGAAGACGTAGCGTTGAAAGGCCTCCCATAAGGTGGACCGATGACTTGGCGAAGGCCGCAAGAATCCGCTGGATGCGAGAAAAACAGGACCGGTCAATTTGGCGACACTTGGAGGAGCCCTATTTACAGCAGTAGACGTCTTTCGGCTGGAATGATTAAGCACATATGAGAATTAGCAGAAAACGAATGTAAGACGCTACAATAATAATGTTAAGACATTTATTTTCAAGTAACATGGACTCATAGCGTTAGTAACAATTTACTTACGAACTAGCTAGCAGTATTTACAAAACATAATGAGTTACACAAATAAGTTAGTATTAGCAGTAAGGTACCTACATGGTGTTTGTTTAAAAAGTGTGAAAGACAATCCAATGTTGGCAAATAATAATTCTTGTCGTTTCTCACGAATTATGCCTTCAAAAAGCCACCACATTGAATAACCAATGTTTATTGTCGCACATGTCAAGCGCGACTGTGCAACACAAACGCAGCTGTAGTCAAACACTGTAGCGTCGCGGTCGCGCCGTGTGTTGCTAACTTTAATTAGCCGCTGTGCTGCAGACGAAGGGTTAAAGGGAAGTTGGAGTTTCAATATTTAAGGTATGTGTTTGACAATTGTTTGTTAAGAGCCGAATGATCAGCTGAAATTAAAAAGTTCGTCACAGCGAAACATGTTGTAATTTGCGAACAGTGGACACTAAAATGTATTTATAAAAAGGAGATGTACCCATCAATTACACTTATTTTGTTTCCTTCGGTAGATTATATAAGTATTTTGAAAAAATAGCTTTATCACCTTGTCTAAAGACCCATGACTAGAAAAAGACTTTTTTTTTCACGAAAATCTTTTGGTAAACTTAAATGAAATACCCACTGAAATGAAGACGTCCGAACTTAATTTAGTTTTCATCAAAGTGTTTACATTAAGTAGTATAGGGCCAAGCTTCTATGGGTTCTTCCTCATAAAGAATTAACAATAATTCACTTACTGAGGATCTAAACTTACATATAATTTTTATGAGCGTACAAAACTACGCAAAAAGTAGAGTATGAAGTAAGTGATAAAAATAGTAAATATCAATTCAACACAAACCGAATAAACACGCATCTAAAGTAAAAGAAGACCTACGAACTTGCCGTTTAGTATACAGAAAGTCTAAGTCATTAATATTTATAAAAAATACTTTGATCAACCAAAATATGCACCCATGCTATCGATGCATCTTTGCCAGCGCAGTGGTAATTTTTCGATACCCTTGTTCTAGAAGAAGTCAGTTGTATGGGAGCCAACAAATTGTTGAAAGGCATTTTGTACTGGCTCTTGGGTATTGATTTTTTTTCCTGCCAAGAGGTTGTCCAAATTTTCGAAAAAGTAGAAATCTGTCGGTGTTCGGTCTGGTGAGTACGGTGGATAATATTAATAAACATAACTTAACTCATAACTTCCAACCCTAGCTCTTGTAGCTTAGAGACCGTCTGTTGTGCCGTATGAAGTCGAGCGTAGTCGTGTAGGAGCAGTGGGGGTGAACGATTTCACCAATAACGAGTCGTGCGTTCGTTTGTAGTGTTCACTCCGTACACGTAATTAATGTGCGAGAAGTTTGTGCGGCATTACTACCGTGACGGAACTCGTATTTCATAATAACACGTATTTTTAACATGTCAAAATTGTTGAAAAAGAAACAAATGTAGTGAATAAAATAAACACTAATAAATAAACAAATGACTGAATTTGAAAATAAAATTCCATATTATTTAAAAAAAACATTTGATTTTAGATTTTATTACCAGCCTTACAAAAATTACGTTTCAAATGGCTAGTATTGTAAACAGCAACGTCATAGGTAAACCCCTAATATTATTACTAGATGTGGCATACGTGGCAGCGTACTAGCTGAATTCTTATTCATATTTCCTAAATAATGAGGTACCTCGAAGGTAGACCTCGAAATTTATAATATTAAGCTTCTAACCTGCCCTTAAACGTGATAGGGAGTGTCGACGGTGCCGTCGGTGGACGCGGTGACGTCGCAGAACTTTCATTATTTGCAAGCCGCTTTCTGTCTGCCGAGTTTCAATACAATTGTATATAACAATAGGCACCTCATAAAGTAGGTAGGTATACGTCCTATATCTGTGCTGTTCATATTATTTCCATTTTGAACACTAATTTTGTTTTCAATACTAAAACTGGCCAAGTGCAAGTCAGTGCCGTTGTTGGATGAATTAATCCCATAAACAAACTTAATACTGTAGTTAAAAACTATTATTCGTTAACTTGTAAAGCCTAATTAGCTATGAAAATTTTCCTTTTAATTTCCGTGCCGTGAATCTTTACACACATATCCAAAAACAACCAGCTGGTAGCGCAGGACACTTGGACTCTAAAATAATTTGCACTTTAACTTACATACTTTGCAAACGGATCCCTGAATCGAAAAATGGTTCCAACGACACCCCACACTATGGGATAGAGGAGAAAAAATCATATTCACTTTACGTGTAGAGGAGGGAGGTATCCTAAAATGGTTTTATTTACTACTTTGTCGGCGTGCCTAACATGTACATCCATGCCAAATTACAACTTTCCAGTACTAAGAGCGCTGGAGCTAAGACGGATGGACGGACGGACGGACGGACTGTGCGAAGCTATATAGGGGTACTGTGCAAAGCTATAGGGGTTCCTTATTGATTTCGGAACCCTAAAAATCAATCACAAATCTAATTCACTTTTACAAAAGCTTTGGCTCCTTGTAACTGTGGCCGCATCTACACCACCAAATGCGAACAACGCATCACACTGAAGTCACGCAAAATCCTGCATCGCGCAAGCAGAGTTTACCAAATACAACACCTATCTGGTCGGATGATCCTACCTTTACCAAAGAGTATGAGTGAACTTTAAATCCTTTTCCTCATATCTCTATATAACAATAGGGGTAAAGAAGTGAATAAGGCTTTTTATAAAGTCTTTTGTAACAAGCCTTATCCTTGCAGTACCGCTAAGTCCACGTTCATACGGACGAAAAAATATCGCAGCAAGTTTTTTTTTGCGCTCTGATCACTGCTTAGCGCCGAGAGTTGAAAATCCAATAACACACCACGGTGAAGCTAAGAGGAACCCGAGGAGCGGCCGCTTGTCAGTGCTTCTGCCGAAAAGCCGACGACGTAGCGGCCAAGGGTGCGGTGCCGTTGGGCACCGCAACTGAGGTGAGGCCGCAGCGGGAGAGGAGTGCCGGTATTGCGGTGCGCCGCTCTTCCTACCTTCTGCGGCCTTAACGGGGTCGCCTCGTTTGATGGCGGACTCGGGGACGTCCACCGCCTCCCATACATCAGGAACCGAGGTGGCGGCACGTAGTATTGCACGCGCGCCCCTCTTAGAGGTTGCGAGGGGAGTCAAACACCTCACTCTCCCCCTAACACGAGGAGGCCCGCCGGGGTAGGCCGGCAACAGTCGGGGTTGCGGAAGAATAGTATGTTCCCCGTTCCCCGACGTAGGTGTGAGATGGAACACCGGTGTGGTTTTTAGTCAGTAAGAGCCTGACAGACCCCTCAAGGCGGAGGACATCCATGAGGATTTTCCATCCCGGAAAAAAAAAACCCACCAAGGGTTTGGTTGGATCGGATTCATTTGGGACATCCATGAGGATTTTCTACCGCGGAACAAAAAAACAAGGCTTTCCAACACTGCAACTTCCGGTGCGATGTCGCCACTCCAGAAATTGTCAGCCTCAACGTTCGTATCAACGTTTTAAACAAACTTAAACGTATTCAAAGAGGAGTTTCAACGCATGTATCATACACTGACTAAGTTCATAAACTACATATAAAACTAAATAACTTGCTGCTGCAATGTGAAACTGAAATCAGGTTTTAACAGTGTTAGAATGAGTAAAGTACAGCGCAGCGACACAGTTCTACTTTTAGTTTTCATTGTAGAAGCTAGAATTTGTTGACACTTGTTCAAAATACAACGTTGTATTCTGTCCGATAAGGTTGTTTGTCATACGACATTTTGTCTGGAATGTAGCACCTCTACGAGTTTACCGTAGGCTCGTGCTACGAATCTGCGTAGGCGTTTGCTACGCCGCGCCGTAAAAAGCTCACGAGATTTTTACGCTCTCTGACCTTAAGTGTGAACATCTTTATGGGACTTTAACATAACTGTTGAAATGTGGGTGTACTATAGGTATACCACATAGGTGTTGTGTTAGAAAAGTTTTCAAGCGTTTGGAATTACTCATCTTCATTCAAAATTTACCATTCCTATCGTTGCTTGGGTCAATATCCAAAACCTGAGAGTCTCCAAAAAATTACACTATAATTTAAATAAACTCGTTAGAAACTTTATTTTAAATTCTCAACCCAAAAATAGAACTCACACATCATTCCATTAGAAAATTCGGACTAATTACTACTTGCACTCTGAAATATTAAAGTGTTTCTTTGTTTCTCGACTATTAGTATCCATTACGATATTGTTCGTACATAGTGATTATATTACCATTTAGAAGAATTGCTGTATCGGAAAACTGCGACCTAGTTACGTTGATTACTTAATTTTTTTTTTTAATGGTTTGTTTCTGTTAACGCACGTGGATAGCGAAATTAGAAATTTTTCATTCTGTTGTTTTTCTTGTTTTATTTCGCTTGTTTATTAATGAAATAATTGGTTAGGTCGCATTGGTAATAAAAATATACTAAGGACACTCTTTTGATGACAATGACAGTTCAGTTAAAGAGATAGATTGATTAATATATACTTGATTGAGAACCAAAATAAAGAAGATGAAGAACGATGAAGTTATTTACAATATGATGAATTAAATAGATACCATTCAGCGATGCACTCCACCATGCCACTGATCGTAATAGATTTAGAAATACTATTGACAATTTGAAACGGAGTCACGATTCTTAGCAGTGAGAAAGCGATGAAGAAGAGAAGAGAGACAGACGCTGGCTACGCAAAGCAATGGCCTTTTGGTAACTTTATTTAGACTAACTTTAGACTATAATTATAACAGACTTTTTTACTTTATTAAATACAATTAAAAAAAATTAAGACATCATGGAGACACATTGTGTTACAAAAAACTTCTGATTTTGTATTTTTTTTGTAGAGACAATAAATAATTCTCTATCCACAATTTCCAGTCAGCTACAACACATTAATTTTGCAAAGCCATTTAAACATTGCTTTAATTCAGCTTGTTAACAGTTTTTATACTTCACTAAACGCGTCGTAAAACCATTAAATTAATGCCACCATAAACTGATCATGCAGGTTAACCGTTTATAGGATATGAGTTTTATTATCATAGTTATGTTTCATTGTTAATGTTTATAGTTTTATTGTACCTTTTATATGAAACAGGGGGCTAGTTTGACATGAGGGTTAGTTTTGCTGAATTTGCAATCGATACATGTCAGCACATAATAAAATGAATTTGTGAGTGTATTCTAGTTAAGGTCTTGGAGGAGCTTTAGGGTTACTTTTCGTTCTCTAGCGTTCGTTGTCTGTCTGTCTGTACATCTGTTAGTTACAAGGTAAAAAAGGCCATTAAAAGCACTCTTGAACGTCAAAATTTACAAGAAAATAGAGCTGATTTGAGATGCTATTCCAAAAAGTAGTTTCGTATGAAGAAGAATGGGAAAGGAACTAAATACTAACTCTCTTAAAATGTTACACAATATTTTGTATATCTCTCTATTTTAACCGTAAAGTGTAATTTCCCGTATCATTAACAAAGAATCAGCATAGCATACCATATGATCAATGATATAAAAATAAAAATATAAAATTATAACCCAATTTTTTTTTTACTGTTATTGTATTAACATCATTAATATAACAAGCAACTAATATATTTATCTACAAAAAAAAAACCGTCCTTCCTCACCAAGAGAGTGGCGTGTCTGCGAACTCCTAATAATGTTCTCGACTATAATTTATATCCGAGGACCTCCATAGATCACTTTGGAGACACCGCACAGACGCGATTCTCTATTTATAATATCGGAGGTACTCGTAGTGAGAATATATGTTTTTTAAGGATGATTAATATTGTTAACAGTGAAAAACCCAGTTTACTATCAAATTCTAGCAATATTCCATTAAGGTATTGCGCTTATAGAACATATTTCCAGTAAATTGAAAGACCTTGTGATACACGAAATCATAGTAAAAGAACCAGAGCTCAACCAAAGTTTATTTCAACTTGATACCACCACGCATTCCTGAGAAAAAGGATCTTGACAGATTGTCAGACAGACAGACGGACGGAAAGACAGACAGACGGACAACGAAGTGACCCTATAAAGACCGGATGACTGCAGAGTAGTTGTATACTTTATGTTATTTTATTTGTCTTTAACTAATAAAATTGGCCTTGGCCTTTTATGTCCAATAAAGAACTGGATCGAAAATTGTAGACTATCAAATGAATTCTTGTCGATGTTTTTAAATCTTCTTGAGGCTGATTGATGTATCAAATCCAGAAAAAGTTCGGGGATCTCATTAACAGACTTCAAACAAAGGAGGAGGTTCTCAATTCGGTTGTTTTTTTTAATGTTCGGTTGATTTTTTCAAATCGTTTTATAATTGACGTTTGAAAGGGTATCCTCTACTTATCGAGTCCCATATAAATTTGATCAAGTTCTGATAAGTTTTTGAGTCAGTTTCAATAATACGTTTATGTTTCACTTAGTGTTTGTTGATGATGTTATAATAACTTCTTGTCACTGTTATTTACTTAGCAAGCGAAAGTAAACAGCACGACACATGAATAGTGAAAACAAAATAAAAAAATTCAAAAAAGAAACAACCAACTTCCCAAAAAAAAAAAAAACACTACGAACTGAAAAATTACTTTAATTTCGCAAGTCGGTAGCAAAAAACGAAAATACAAAACCTAAGACACCGACTTCCGTTTTTTTGATTTTTGTAATAAGGTTTTTACCAAAAACAAGATGTTTTTCCACATAACATAACATCAGGCCTTGTTTCCCCGAAGGGTTGGGCAGAGCTGTACCTATAGTACACCCACATTTCGCCAGTTATGTTTAAGTCCCATGTAATAGGGAGCGAGCCTATTGCCATCTACCGGGCACAAATCCAGACTTCGGGCTGCTACTGAGAAATTCCAGATAGAAAATCCCAATAACATGTTGCCCGACCTGGGGATCGAACCCAGGACCTCATGCTCAGCAGTAGCGATTGCGACCACTAGACCAACTTATGTTACAGAAATAAAAATAAATAGTATCAATCAAGAAAAAGATTCCTTTCAAGAAATAGCGCATAAATATGTTTAAAGATAAATATAAATATAAAAATTATCTGTATTCTTTACTTGACATACATAAAACAACGTAAATACCTCAAAAGAAAAAAAATACGACGACAAAAGAAAAAACAATTTTGCGTAGCAACACAACAATAAAAGCTCGCAAACACTTCAACATGTCTCTAAACAATAGCAATACGATAAAACAGAGAAAAAAAACCGTAAATATATTTCATCTTAAATCTACATTCGTCTGCAAATCCTGTAAGCCTGAACAAATCTCGATAAACTGTTTGCTTTCACAAAAAACTACCTACCCTCTGAAATCTGGTAAAGTCCTTGGAACTGTGGGGGTTGTTACAGCTCTTGAGGGCTCTCAAACGACTGATGTTGATCGTTGGGTGCGAACCGCTCTAGATAAATACCTTGGGGATGTAAGTGGTTTTAAAAAGAAATAGTTTTTCGGTATGGATTTTTTATGGGATTTAGATTTTTATTTTTGTGCAATGTGAAGGTCAAGGATATTGTGACTTACGCCAGTACGCGCTTGTTGCGTCTTGAGCAAGCGTGTTGATCAATGCTCGCTCCTTCTCTGTACGAGAAGAGGTCTTTGCCCGGTGGTGAAACAATTACAGGTAGGTATTCTATAAGATTTTATTTTAATGCCTGTAGAGATAAAGAAAATGTTTTTTTTAAAGAAATAACTTCAAACTTTCATGAAGCAATTTAACGAATTGTGGTTATCCATTTTAGGTACTTACCTATAAAAAACGTTCAGTACGTAAAGTACTTACCTAGAAAAGGGTACTTACCATTTTCTAAAGTAACAATTCAAAGCTTTTGAACACTTACTATAAATTTAAAGCATTCACTTCACACATTTATACGCAGTATGTGTATGATGCAACAACCGTGTTCCATCTCCAAAAAGTCACACCTACCACTCACATACTCACATGCAACAGTATTCCAATATTATGCTACCAAAAACAACAGAGCGTCAAGAGTTTCCCCTTCAACGCCTTATTACGTGATTAATCGTATCCATCATCGGAAAAACACCATGTTTCTACTACCGAAACAACGCTGTCTTCGGCAATTTCGTTCAGAAACTCGACAAAAACGAAACAGCCAACCAGCCAACTTTCATCTTCATATTTTGCTTGCAAAATCTTTGTGGATGATCGGTGACCCACTTATCATGACACCAATGTTAATACAAATCGAACCTTATGTCTTCCGCATCAAGCTTGTTTGATATTTCTCGGGAGACCAGCCAAAGTTGGTTAGTGTGGCAGCTAAGTGAATTCGAATATTTTTTAACATGAAAAAATGTTTGCCACGGAAATTGTTGGTGTTTGTTTTTTAAATATAAATGTAAGAGATATGGTAAGTTGTATAAGGTTGTATTATTTAGTAGGAGATTAGCCAAGCTTAACTTGTAATGTATTTCTTGAGATACTACGCGCTAAGATATTGCAAAGGCAATTAGCTTGGTAAGGTAGGTTCCAACCAAATTAAAAACTTTAGCCCGCGTTTTAACCAAGGGATACAACATGTATTCTACGTGTTGTGTTCACAAAAAAAAACTGTAAGAAGGTTTGTGAAAAACTTTCACACGTCAATCATATTTTAAAACTAGGTGAGGTCGGCGTTTCTTAGCTGACTACTCTGAGAAGAAAGGCCGAATCAAATTTTGAGGTCACAGTCTCTTTTAGAGTCCAGACATAATATTGGCTGATCATGTGAGGACCATATAGATTAGTGTCTGAAGTGGTTTTTTGAGGAAAAAGCTACACAGATTTTAGAGGACCTGACCAGTCAATGTCAATGTCAGTCAGTGTCAGTCATTTAAATGAAAGAAAGTTTAAAACCCATTTTAAAAGTACACTTTGTAAACAAGCATATTACAAATTAGAGGATTATATCCTAGATAAGAATGCATAGAAACATGCTGGTCCTTCTCCATAGGACAATCTAGAGGCTAGACAAAATCATACTGGTTGCTTATTGTATTGTATAATTTGTTATTTCTCCTTTACTCACACTGACTTATTCCTAGTTAATATTTTAGGAAAATCATAAACTCGTACTTTCGCAATGTTTGTAAATATGTGAGCACCATGTACCTCACGTGATTGATTTATCTGTCTTTGCTTATTTTAATTTTTATACCTATTTGTGGTATAGTATTTTATTCTGGGTGCATCGTTTTCACATATAAAAATATTATTAATGTACAAAAAATATTGTTAAATATTTTAAAAGAGTACCGGATGAGTTTCTTGCCCCTTCTTCTCCATACGAAACTACCTTTTGGAAGGGGCGCCTAGAATCAGTTCTATTTAAATGAAAATGTTGACGTTCAAAAGTGCCTTTTAGGGCCTATTTGAAATAAATGCTTTGACTTTGACATGATCCACCACGCGGGAACAGTACGGGTTGGTAGATGTCACTTGTTTTTCCAATTTTTTGTTCTAGGACATGCTGGTTTCGATGCATGGTGACCATGTTTTTCTCCACCATTTTGAGAGCAGGTGGTGATAAAATAATTTGCACAAGGTAAAGCACCAGTCTGAGTACGAACTTACGACCTACAACTCGCAAGTCGCGGCCGTTACCACTGGGCCACCACTGCTCTCTCTCACTGTGTTAGAGAAATAGCATTTCCTTCATTTGTTTTTGCAACTTTGTTAAAAACCATTCAGTACCGGAATACAGGAAACTTCTTCTTCCTACGAGGAATGCTTGTTAGGGCTATATTTAGAAAAAAATGCTTTATTAGAGATACGAATCAATAAATACCGTCTCTGACACAAATCTGCACTATACTATAATTATGCTCTGACCAAGATAGTAACTGGACTTTAAAAGAGACCCCAAAACAAACTCAGAAGTTAATTTGTTTCGGTGGTTCTTCTCAGAATAGTCGGATAAGAAATACTGACCTCATCTAGTTTTAAAATATGATTTTTTGATGTGTTAAAGTTTCATATTAAAACGGAATTTTAGAAATTAATATTATCGTTTAAGCATAAGGACATTATTCCTTTGAAGATACGGAGTCTGGATGTGTTATGTGTGTCGGGGTTGATGGCAATTGGCACTTCCCCAATTACACAGACCTTAAGGGGCAAATAGGACCTAAACGTATATGTATATAAGTTCTATAATTCCTAAAAGTATATGATCCAATGCAGTAAAACGAATAATAAAACTGTATGAAATTCTTCAGGATATATGCTAGTAAGATAGAGTGTTGAAATCGAAATTAAACGAATTTGATACTATAGAATAAAATCACGAAACTACCTATAAAAAAATATTTAACGATTAAAAAACCAAACTAATAATTAAACATGATTTTTTGTCAGATTATTCTACAATCAACATAATAATGTAATAGCGTTTTATTTATCTAATACAATCAATGAAACTTTGTAAATAGATAATTGCTTAATTATTTGCAATAAATTACAAGCGTTGTGTCATCGTGCTTCTCTTTCTTTTCTATGCAGACTGACAGTGACCGCGCTTTAGCTCTTATCAGTCTCTTAAACATAGCTGGCGAAATGTGGGTGTATTATAAGTATACTTCTTGCGCAACTCTTCGGGGAAAAGCAGACGTGTGCTATGTGTTTACATACTATATCTTTAATACATAGATATTTTCCACTCGGACACAAACTGGCTAGCCAGATGCTCTTATCTTTCTCGCCGTCCGGCAGGAAGTGAGCGGGACCGAGAGGGGAGAATTGACGCCAACATTGATTCTTGCAATATCGATTGATATCGTTAGAAGTCTCCCAACAAACAGTCGCGACGCGACAGCGTGACACAAAGGCACTGCTCGCGCCTGTTTTGTAGAAGCCTTTAGAAGGTATGTAGTTGATTCTTGAAAGTCGTATCATTATGAACGTCAATGAACAGCGAGCCTACTCCATAATATGGAACGGTACGGTTCAACTAGACTTGTGTTCTTGCCTTCCACAGAATAGATAATACAGCGGGCAGGTATATCAGCACTGAAATCATGAATTCAGCACATGATTCTAGACGTAAGATTTTTCTTAGAATATTTAAAATAAATTTCTGTTTCCATACATTTTGACCGTGTTGGTATATTTCTATACTTTTATAACTATACTTTATTTCTATACTTTTATAAGAAACAGCTATTCCTTGTTTTTTAAATAACCGGTGAAACATTTCAACGCAGGGGCTGTTCAGACTGAATCAATCCATGGTAACAGGTTGCGCGTGGATGTCCTGGCCAAGCTGTAGGTATACAACGCCTCTATTAAGTTAGTACCTATATACCGGCTATCTCAGACAAACCTGAATCGATGAACAGACAGACCCACTAGACCTTCCAATACCGACTAATTCTTGAAGTTTTCAACAGGATGGCTGTCAAAACAAGGTTTTCTTAGAACTGTACCTAAAAGCTTCACACAGAGCTTTAAAAGTTGTATAAACAGGGTCAAATTAAACTATATAGCGAAACTCCGCAGACGTGATGAGTATTGATGTTATTCGTCGAATAACATCTAAAACTAGGATCAAACTAACCACACAATTTTCCAGTGTCTATCCCTTGGGTCCACAAGTATCCCACATAATTAAAGTTACTAATAACTGCTATAATAATGTGAGTATCGTCAACGCTGAAATCGTTGGTGAAACTAGCGACAACTAATAAACTAACTTCATTAAATAACGCACTGGAAACTTGTCCAGCGAGAGTGTTATTAAGTGGAGTATGATTAGTTTTGTGATGTGGACATGGTATATTTTAAGGTCGTTTCAGGGCTTCTTCCAAGCCCTTTATTCTTAATGTGCTGTAAACATAATCAGCCTAAAATGTTCCCACTGCTGGGACACAGGACTTTTTCAGGTTGGAGGTAGGGAGGGGGCTAATGTGCTGTAAACGATTTTTTATCTATTCTTTATTTAAATAAAAAACTGGCCATGTGCGAGTCGGACTCGCGCACCGACAATTCCGTACAAACCTGTAGGTATATAACCACGATAAGTAAAATTTTAAAATTATTAAAAATATTTTTTTTTAAATGATGTTACTAAAAATTTACGGTTTTCGCAATTTTACCTTTATCCGTGCTATAAGACGTTGCTTCTTACCAAATTTCAAGATTCTGAGTTCACGGGAAGTACCCTGTAGGTTTTGTTCCCTTGCGAGTGTCGAAAATTTGTTGAAATTTGCGGCATAAACGGCTGTATCTTTTGATTGCGTTGGCTTAGAAGTTTGATTTTTTCACAGCTCCAAGGGTCAGTAGACCTGAGTATTTGATATAAATTCCATTTTATGAGAAACCGCGTTTATGAGAAAAAGTGTCTTGACAGACAGACGGACGGATGGACAACAAAGTGATCCTGTAAGGGTTCCGTTTTTTCCTTTCGAGTTACGGAACCCTAAAAAGAATGAATGTGAATGTAAGGGGTCTTCGGAACTGCTGATCCGATTTAAATGTTTGTTTTTGTGTTTTGTATGTTTGTTGTAGTGTCATAAGATATATTTTAGGTTAAAACAAGAAAATCTCAAAACTTTTGAACAATAACAAAACATAATAACAAAATACTAACAAAACAATTATTAAGATGGGAAAGACGGTAAGTATGCGTTTTATTAATCAATAATTGTCCCCTCGAAGGTCAACCTAGAGGGTTGTCGACAGCTTTACCTGGCATGCCTTAATAATTTGTAGCCTCTAGCCAGGGCTTCAAAAATTCAAAACTACGCGCAGGCGCCCCCTGTGGGGTTTGGGCCCCACGGTGAAGCTAAGAGGAACCCGAGGAGAGGCCGCTCGTCAGGGCTTTTGCTGACAAGCCGACTACGTAGCGGCCAAGGTTGCGGTGTTGTCGGGCGACATCGCAACTGTGGTGGGGCCGCGGCGGGAGAGAAGTGCCGGTATTGCGGTGCGCCGCTCTCCCTACCTTCCGCGTCCTTAACGGGGTCGCCACCGTATGATGGCAGACGCGGAGTGGCCGCATGGCGAAGAGGAGTGTCGGTATGTCGTTGGCCACTCTCCCTATCCTCTGCGGCCGAAAAATGGTAGGCGACGTGGCCATTTATCAGACACGTCGCAAGGGGTTGGTCGCGAAGGGCGGACAACGCCCTCTTCCAGCCCCCCAAATGGGTCCAGGGACGGTGGACTCGAGGACGTCCGCCGCCCTCCAGACACCAGGACGAGGTGGCGGCGCGTAGTGTTCCACGAGCGCCCCTCTTAGACGTTGCGGGGGGAGTCAAACACCTCACTCCACCACAAGGAGGCCAGTCGAGGCAGACCAGCACCAGTCGGGGTTACGCAAGAATCATTTGTTCCCGAGATCCCGACGTAGGTGTGACATGGAACACCGGGGTGGTTTTTAGTCAGTAAGAGTCTGACAGACCCCTCCGCCCGCCTCAAGGCGGAGGACATCCATGAGGATTTTCCACCCCGGAAAAAAAAAAAAAAAAGTCCAGCAAGGGTTTGGTTGGATCGGATTCATTTGGGACGAATTTAAAGCTACAGGCTCAGCGGCGCGGGCTGGCTCGAGTAAGGATCGGGGCGGATACGGACTGGGGTGTCGCGGCGGGCCACGGCGGCGAACCCGAAAGGAGGGCGGTCAGGTTCTTTCTAAGAGTACTAGTGGCCTTGGAAGAGGGTTGGGGCGGCGCCGTCGTAGGGAATAGTAAGGGTATGCCTCGGTCGGGGAATCCTACTAACGCGGGAAGCCGCCGCAATCAGGGGATTGGGGTCCGTTATAGCAGAGTCAAAGTACCGCTTTAAAAGGCATTCACGAACTGCTGGACGGTGGGCATTCTAAGATTCCCGTAACCTTTCTAAGGAATCTGGTCTGGAGGGTCTGCATCTTATGGAGATGGTGTGGTTAAGTGTGTGCAAAGACAACTCAAGTGGATGCGGATATGCTCCCTGAAGATAAGATGGCGGTCAAGGATAACACCTAGGTATGTATTTAGTTTACTTCTCCCAAGGGATCGGCTTGCCATACATAGTGATCGGACTGGGACATCGCACAATGTATTTATAGTAAATACAATTACTGTTTGACTGCTTTGTTGGTTTTGTGTTCGCAAGAGCTACTGCTGAGCATGTAGTCCTGGTATTGACTCCAAGGTCGGGCAAAGTGTCATTGAGTTTTTTCATCTGGAATTCCTCAGTTTTTCTTTTCTTTACTTATTATGGAACAAAACAAAATATGAACAGAAACATCACGAAAACCTTAATAGGTTTGTCCGGAATTTGAAACACTTTAATAATCATTATGAATTTTTGGCTAACACATAGTTTATAAGAATAAAACATTGTGAGGTAGTTAGTAAATAATAACTAAAAATTACAAAGACGTCACCATCACGGGTCAGGCATCCCGTCGATGCTCGTCGGGTCCGGATTTGTGCCCGGTTGATGGCAAAATGCTCGACCTTTATTACGGGGGAATTAAACATAACTCGCGGAATGTGGTTTTACTAGGTACGCTTCTGCTTAACCTTGTCCGAAAAAACAAAGCGTGATATTTTGTTATGTTATGAATACAATAAGAATGATGATATTTTTTTATTTTTAACTCAAAAAAATGTAGTGCAAAGAATACTTTAAAAAGTGCAAAAGCTAAAAATAATTCCAAGTTATTAACGTTTTAAAATAAGTGTTAAAGGTGGACAGCAGTATCGTAGAAGTGACGTCACGACTTTGTAACTTCATACCTAGCTTCCATTCTGTCCGTACTGCGTGACAAAGACGGGAATAATCCCCTCCAAAAACTTTCCAAGCATGTAGCTTCTTCTTATTTACATCGATTTAACAGATTTTTTCGATTATCTCATTTTTACTATGCCTTCTTTGAAATTACATTATTTTTCGAACATTCATAATAATAGTCATCATCCCTATTGCAATTTCTTAGTAACATATGAATTCAAAATTATCGATTCACTAATAACTACCCGATTGACACCACAACACACATGGAACACTAATCGATTCAAACACAGGTGTAGACTACAATCGACTCCCCACGCTATAATTTTCATACAGCGAATACCGCCTCCATAACTCGGTATAATTAGCGCGAACTGTGTGAACTGTGCGAACTGAAGCCACATCACTAGAGCTATGCGGTGGTGTGGGAACAACGTCACCTGATGTTATGAACTTTCTCGAAGCGTTAATATGAACCAACTTCCACTCGGATATTGAATTTTATTAACACACTGAATATTTTTGTTGTTTTTTTTTTCGTAGTTTTATTTTAACTACAGTTGAGAAGTAGTAATTAGTTTTTAATTGAGAGTTCTTGGTGTTGTTAAGTATCTAAAATTATTACTTTAAAAGTTATTGCCACTATTATAGGTTCAATGTGTCAGGTTAAAAAAAAAACTAGTTATTTAAATTTTAATTACATCGTTGAAGAAAAATCTACGTATTTTAGGTATAAAAGTATAAAAGCTAGACACGTGAAACTGAGTGTCCTCAGATTCCTAGAACAAACTTGACTGTAGTTGAAAATCATGTTCTCTCGTAGATTCCAACTGAAACTGTAAGGTTGTACGCACAACATTGAAAGATTTATCATGTTACTTTAATACCATAGACTTCTTATATTTTCCACGTAATTTGGCTGAAAATTTGATTATATACACTTTTTATTTTTCAGTATAAAAATAATTTTGGAGTTTAAATACAAATCAACAGTTTTAGGTCTACACCATATTTGCGAAACAAAACTTTTCTCTGAATCTGTACACAATCATGCACAGTTTTGGCTCAAGACACTAATTTCGACCTAACTGCAGTCCTTGTGCGTCAAAATATTTGCACTGGCGTATCTCGAGTTTGCTTCTGCAGTGTGTTTTGAGTAAGTTGAACGGTTGGATAGATCGGGATACTAATTGCCTATATACCTACGTAGACTGAGGTAGGTAACACATTGCCATGTATTCACGATATGTAGGAAGCTACAAGGAAGCTTGAGCAAGTTCAAAGCCGGGTCGTTCTTTACATCGAGCGAATACGTACATATAAACATAATCAGCCTATTATGTTGTCACAGCTGGGACACAGGCCTCCTCTATGTGAGAAGGAGTGGGCCGTAATCCACCAGGCGGGCTCAGTGCGGGTTGGTAGATGTCACATGTCTTAGAATTTTTGATTCTAAGGTTTCTTCACGATGTTTTCCTTGACAGTTATGAGAGCAGTGGTGCTGAAATAATTTACACAAAGTAAAGCGCCTGTCTGGGTTCGAACCTACGACCTACAACTCGAAAGTCACGGCCGTTACAACTGTGCCACCACTGCTCTCAACATCTCTCTCGATCATCTCTTGCAGCCCAATTACGGGAGATCATCTATGGGTAGATTTTCTGGTGCTTCTAAATGCCTGAAATAAAGAAAAGGCGCCTGTACGGAAATGGGTAAGGCGCATACTTGGAGGCGTGTATGTGTGGCGCCATCTACATCGCCACATTCGAACTACGCATCACACTGGACAGGACAGTTTACCGCGCGACTCGCTTAATATACGGCGTCCCGACATCAATCGTCGGGTTGTAGCCCACCAGACACAACACAACAATGGTCGAAGGATCCTCCATTTTCTATTTAGGATGAGTGACCTTTACACCCCATAGTTTATCTCAAAAAGATGTTTGTTTCCAAATAGTGCAAACAATATCTTTTAAAAGTTTTAAAATAAATTTAAGACAATGGCAACACTATCGTAGACGACACGACTATGTAACTTCATACTAGCGCCGTACATTGTCCGAACCGCCGCGACGTGGACGGGAATAAACTCCTCTAAAAACTTTTAAAGCGTGTATCTTCTTCATATTTACATCGATTTAACAGATTTTTTCGATTATGTCCTTTTTAAATTACTACGCCATGCCTTCTTTGGAATAACAATATTTTTACGTATATTTTTAATATTAGTCATCATGTCTATTAACTGGGCATTTATCCGGACTCCGGGCTGGTAGCTAATTAGAATTTGATAATATTTTTATTTGGTGCATTAGACATTACTTTAATTGATTTTTTGATCATGTCTCACATAAGTTTAATCACTCATCTGGTAAGATGCTGTACTAACAATAACAATTTTATTATTTACCCTTCATCATCCTTCTTTATTTAAAAAATCCTAACATTCCCACCATTTTATGTTCACGCTGGCTCCAACAGTTTATTTCCTGCTAATTAGCAATTCTTCCCGAAACCGCAAGGCGGGAATCTCCGAGTCAGTTCCTTTTCCGCTAGTAACGTCAACCGCACGTCCATTGCAACATTGACAGCGCTTTTATGTCGTGGCAGTAAGGGCGGTTTTCGTAGTTCAAGAGTTGATGCTTGCGCTGTGGACTGTATCTACTCAGCTTTGTAATGGCTGGCTTCGAAATGCATTTTTATTGGTCACTTCCCGCGGTTTGATCGTTCGGATGCGGTTTACTGAAAGCAATGATGGGAGTCGTGGGATGAAGTGCAGAGGTTGTATAATTTTTTGAGCTTTATGCTTACAATTTCTTGTACATCTTCTAAAGTTATTATAAGTACCTTTTAGAAACATATCATATTTTAGCCATCTTCTCTCTTTTCCGGAAAACAGAAGTTTATAAAACTTTCAAGACTAGCATTTTTATCATAAAATATTTCGACCAATGAAGCAGTATTAATTAGACTTGTGACTATAGTCTTAAAATAAATACTTACTTTTATTGTTACATATTTTCTTTATGCAGTAGAAATTGTTCAACTGTATAAAGACAATTTGTAACAATAAAATTCGAAATCATCCTGCAAATGCCAGCAAAGCACACATTTCTCGTACTCCTCACCGTAAATCCAATGCTGTCACATTTCCATTGACGCAAATCAATTTTATTTCTATTTCAAAATGGGGATGTCACACGAAATTCTTTGGTTAGCAGTGATCGTGGCTTCCCGTGTAGAAAATTGTATTTCTAAATCCTGTTCTTAAAGGTTTTTGTCACCTTTTGCTTGGATTATTATTCATTTATTCGTTCCTTAGATGATTGGGTGGGTGACAGGGAAAGGATTGGCCTATATTTATTCGTATTGGTAAGTAAAATGTGATAAAGATTGGGATGGGAAAACCATTGAAAGACTCAATAAATAGTCTTAAAAACAAGCAAAACTGCTTACTGAAAAAGCTTGCATAATCAAATCACGCTTGCGACGTTTTTTTGTCTAAATAATACGTACATTTTGAAGCAGTTGGACCATGTTTGGGAACTGAAATGCAAAAATAAACACAATTGGTAACTATATTAATGATTTTTATCACTTTATTTACATTACCAATTAGGCAATACAAGAGTTATTGGCAAATTGACAGAATTGACCTTCTCTCTTACAAGTTGCCTCTTCAAAACACCATTTCCCAGGATATGAGCAGAATTGGGAATCGTTGAAGATTGGCCGATTTAACTATACTGTATGAAATAGGGTCAAAGTACTAAGTGCGGTGCTTAAAATCGATAGCAAATTCCTAAGTTTGTTGTACAAATCATGCATCACATTAACTAAGAGTTACTTAAGTTTTCGGTGAGACTATGGAGAGTATGGATTAGGGAAATAATTGATTTTCGGTTAGTTTCACTAAAATGGAAGTTTATTACTGAATCTCAATCTTAAGATTTTGTTTCGAGTTGTGAAAAAACATTTGTAGTGCTGCATTGTTTATCTATGTACATTTGTACATACACAAATATAAATGAAGTTCTGTTCTTTGATCAGCGCATCACTAGAGATCAGCTGGACCGATTTGGATATTTTTAATATTGACATGTTTGTAATAGTAATTAGATTTATGGGAAGAAAAATTGGAGGAGTTTCCCGAAAAATATTAAACTTTCCGAAAAACTGAACATTTTTTTCTATGGGATTTTTGTATGAATTTAAGTTTATTTGTATCCTAATAATCATCAGAGGAAATTGAATGCGTTTCACGACATCTAAATGTGTGAAAATTCCAATCGTCAAAATGTTTTGCGACACTCTGCATGCAAACAGAAAATAATGATGATCATCATCCTTATCATCAACATCGGCAGCCTTGTTCCACCCACTGCTGAGTATATGCCTCCTCCCTTTTATGCCATGCTTCCCTGGTCTGTGTGAGTCTTTACCAAAGTCAAGATACTTGAGTGAAATCATTACACAATCCAAAAGCAAAAAGATAAGAGAAAAGCAAAAGCAGAAATCTAAATAACTCAGCAATATTGTGTCAGCGACTATTGTTTTTTTTTATCACTTGTCTTCAGCACTTCTTTTAACCTTTTGTTAAAACGTAGACAATGGTATGGGTTACATGTTCGTTAAAACTTAGTTTAATTAGTTCTCAGTATTTTGTAGCATGTAACTGTATTTTCCCTTTTTGTCACTAATAAAATAAATAATGATTCAGACAGGCTTATTTAACCGATTTTAAAATGCAAATACCATTAACAACCTACATAAATAAATCTTATGTACCCAATTCCTAGTTTAAGCAGTTTCATTGTAGGATTGGGATCCTTGTTGTAGTGAGGAACCCTTGAAGGGGTCCGGGTTCAGAATGCAATTTCTCTCACAAAGGCCCCGAGGCATGGGGGTCCTTGAGAAGGTTTGAGCGGCACAAGTGTTTGCTTACACGATTTAGAAAGCTTTTTTTGTTGTGTATTAGAATATCCGAAATTATCCTTTTTAATAGAATATGGTATTTTTCAATGACGTTCTGGCCATTGGTGTGCTTAACAACTACAGTGAGTGTCGTAAAACACGTTTTAAAGAAGTGAAATCGACCACTACCATAGATAACATAACATCACGTCTGTATTTCCGAAGGGTTAGGCCGAGATGTACCTATAGAACCCGCCAGGCGGGATCCAATTCTCAAGCTCTAGCATTCATTTAATAAAATCACACAGAAATTATAACATATTCAAGTTAGGGTGCTCCAATTTTCGCTCCTACATTTTGTTACTAAATCACAATTACAGCTTAACCTAGTGTCCCAGTATGGATGCTCCAATTTTATACCTAATTTCGTTCATGCTCATTTCATTCTCTTAGTAAAATCGCAATGAAAACTACCTACACTGCTTTGGAGCTTAGCCGCAATCAAGTAAAGAGGGGGCGCTCTTTACCTGATTGCCGCCAAGAAAGTTTTGATACAGAACCCCTTTAGGACTAGCCACGCAACTGGTTAACACATTGAAAGACACATTTTTATAAATAAAAAATGTAACACTTAGAATTCTATCATCTCCATGAAGGTGTTTTTTTTGTCACAGTCTTGGATCCACAATTTGAAATGTAGCAATTATAGGATACCTATTTTGAGCGGATTACTTTAATAAGTTGAGCTAACTTCTCGCTAATAGTTATTCACGTAGAAGAAACCAGTTAAACTAGACTTTGATTGAATAGAAGTAGATCAACACTATATTAATTTTTTGAATCCGATAACGTAGAAGTAAAGTATTGGTATCTATATTTTATTTGTTACTAGCTCTTGACGTACTACCGAGATAATAAATATCATATTATGTGTTAATCTAGGTTATTAACGTGCTGTGTTCCCAATTTCAGCAAAATCCGTTGCGCCGTTTTTGCATAATTGAGTTACAAACATACAAACTTTCACATTTAAATAGGATATACATATTTGTAAAATGATTTGAGTTGTAAAAATTACGCTATTACTTTTATTGTGTCAAAGCTTATTATTAAAGTAGTTTCCTGAACTAACAGCTTACAACTTTAGTTGTGAACCTATTAAAAGTAGGTAGCATGTATTACAAAGATGACAATATCCAAGCAATTATTTAAATTACAGACAAATTGACACGAGTTCGACTTGTGTAACATTTGAATAATTTATTATGACTAACGTTGGTGGTCGATCGCCAATGTATTGCGTCCATTGCTGCATATTTAATAACTTTGGACTTATACGATGTGTGGATGAGCTTAGCTTTGGATGGATATAATAATAATAATATATAAAGTTAATTTCACCAAAAATAAAACTCTGGATTACACATAGTTATAGGTTAGTATTTGGGAGTATATAACATGGGAGCATCTGTAGCTACTACGAGTACGACGAGTCCTGTATCTCGGCATACAGCGCCAGACCCCTTAAAACAGACAATAATACTTATTAGCCAAAGGACATGCAAAGAGATGCATCAATTTATGATCATATCACTGAAAAAAAAACTGAGAAATTAAGGAAACGAAACAAAAAAATAAAAAGTGGGTGTGTGTGGGTGTATGCGCATGATTTTGTGTGTAAATATAGTATATAATTGTAAATACGTCTAACTGAGTTTTTTTTTAAATTAAATTATTGTCAAAAGCATTCACTCATCATATAGGTACACTATTGTATACTTTGAAATGTCCCTCCCGACCCTTGCTCGAGCCAGCCCGCGCCGCTGAGCCTGTAGCTTTAAATTCGTCCCTAAATCACTCAAATCCTGATCCAGCTAGTCCCTTGCTGCTCTCTCCCAGCGACGCCCTAAACCGAGGTTCGTACCCCGAAGGGGGTGCCCTTAGCGTTGTCGCTTAGTTTTTAAGTTAGTACATAAGTTTAAGTCCTGGCTGGAGGCCTTAATTTATTAGGGCAACCACAGGCAAGTCCGTCTAAGCAGACGACAACCTCATAGGTTGACCTGCGAGATGCCAATCCCAAAAAAAAAAAAAAAAAATTGAAAAAAAAATCTCTTTCGTTAAACCCCATTTTCTTCGCCATAAAATTAATGTATGTCTTCACAACGATTCATAACATTGTAATCAGTCAATCTTTATTACTGCGCATCTGTTACAGATTTTAATTTAAGTACAAGAACTTACTAAGAATGTATCAAAAGATAATCCCGAGCTTAAGAACTTGGTGGCTGTAGCTGGGACGAATATAAAAGCTTAAATTACTAACTAAAATTCTTAAATTCACTAACGGATCTTGCACAGTCTAAACCAGGGCCTAGAAGCATGCAATTTTGCGCAAGAGTCCCTTGGTTATCAAAGGAGGATGTGTGTGCAGTCAACCTTTGGGTGATGCGGAGTCAAACATTGGTAGGTGCAACTATTTTGGCTTTAGCCTCCACATAAAATATAGATATATACTATCGCGGACTTAAATTTAAAACTGTTTAAAAATAAGCAATCCTACGTTTCATTATCTTCGTGTATGTCTGACAATTTAGGCAGCGCACGTCAAGATAGCTCTCCGAGGGCAGAAATTTTTCCGACTTACTTGATATTTGTCGTTATATTATGGCCAAATCGGACAAAATCTTTATAAATTGTAGCCTATGTGTTGTTCTGATGTATAAGATATATTACTATAAAGTTTCATCATAATCCGTTTAGTAGTTTTTGTGTGAAAGAGTAACAAACAATCCATCCATCCTCACAAACTTTCGCATAAATTAGTAGGATAATATGATAAGTAGGGTATTTCTTGGAGATAGGTTATTTCTGAATGATGTTGAGTAAAACTTGGCTCTAACAACGAATTTATTCTAACTCGAACTCTAATATTTACAAAATTTGATAATTAAAATGAAGACTAATAAAGGAAAAGCACCTACTTATTAGTGACAAAATGCGATTTCATCAAAGTCCTTACGCAGAGGTTACGCTTTGCTTTTTGTCCCTCTTGAAGTCCGGTGTCTTGTGGTGCGTCTTGCTCTTGGCGGGCACTCCCGCGGCCGGTGCGAGCGCTTGAACTGCTTGATTTTGTTTGTATTTCAAAAAATAAAAAATCGAAACGATAAAATATGTATTCTCAAAATGGCCTAACAATATACCTTATCTTTTGATCTAACTTTTTCATGGTTTCGTGATGGAATCTTTTCAAAGTACTTACACGTTTTAAATACTGATTTAGTGTCATCTTTGTTTTTTTTTTGAGACAATAATTATAATTCATGTTTCTGTCTTCACATAGCGCTTGACCACATGTAAAAAAAAACCCTTTTTTTTTGGCTCAACCTTTTCGTTTGGCTAGATTTACAGAGGTCTAAGAACGTTTTCAAACGCTTTATTACAAATAATCAAATTTTTACTTACAATTATTAAAATACGAAATATTTTTTTCGCAATACTTTCAGAGTGGCCTGGTTTGTATTACTACTCATGGAGACACTATGAGATGTACCGACGACCTTAAAAAGGAGGCAGGGGTAAACTTAATGCGGAAGAGTCCGCCCTCTTAAAATATGTAAAGCATTTATGTGCAACACAAATTAACATAATCAGTCTGTCCTTACTGCTGGGACACAGGTCTCCTCTCGGTGAGATCCTGGAGTGTTCCGTAATCCACCACGCGGGCCCAGTGCGAGTTGTAGCTGACACGTGTCTTCGAATGTTTGGTTCTAGGACATGACGGTTTCCTCACGATGTTTTCCTTCACCGTTTTGAGAGCAGTGGTGATGAAATAATTGACACAAAGTAAAGCGCCTGTCTGGGTTCGAACCTACGACCTAAGACTCGTAAGTCGTTGCCGTTACCACTGGGCCACTACTGCTCTAACCATTTATGTATTGAGATTAAATAAAACTTCGTTAAAAAGACCAGTTTATTTTTATATTCTATAGATTCTTACATAATAATGACTACAAAGAATATTCAAAAGCCCATGCTAATATTACTTACATGACCCAGTAAGTCTATTCACTGCATTATTAAGGCGTTAAAATAGGTCACTGTATTACATGACTCGGCTTAAATGAAAGCAATCATAGATAATGATTTAATAACTTAATAGCTTTTAAACACTTTTGATAAAATCTAAGTAGTATTAATAGTTCTTTGTTAGTTTTATGTTAAACAATGTGTGATTAAAAAATATATCGGAAACATGTAAACGATTTATTTTCGACAACATACATACATACATACATGCACTCACGCCTTCTTCCCATGGCGGTATGCAGATACCTTCTTTTGCCTCGTTTACGTTCATACATCATTTTCGACAAGTAAAGTCAAAACTTGACAAGAAAGGAAATAATTATTTTGTAAAACTAATCCCAGAAGCGGATTAACTGTTTCAAGGTGATTAAAAGTTTTGCAGGTTATTCAATATAATTTTATTCTCAACGTATTCTTCAAAATAATCTTCCAAGCCACCAGCCTGTCACACAAATGACCTATCGAAAACTGTCAAACCGAAATGAAATACCGAAAATATTGATCAGCAGTCCCCCTGAGGTCGACGTCCGATTATTACCTTCATTGACGAATGGCTAGGTGTCGGCAAATGAACCAAATAATCGAATAACTGCGTTTACTCGTAAATTGGATTGGGAGTTAGGTCACGTTGGTTTAGCTTGATAGCGCTCGATAGTGCTTGGAAGGTTGAAATAAGTATTTGACAATTTTATGGAAGCGTTTTTGGATTAAGTTTTGGACGCTGTCCTCCGCAAATTGGTTTTAATCCAAATAAACAGTTTTGTGATCGATAATTGCGACTGGAATTCAACAAAAGGACAATGCCAGAAATTCTATAAAACTTTGCCCCACTCAACTCGAAAAGCCATTTACAAGCCTGCAATATGCAGCATCTTAAAGCTTATTTACTACTGTTAACTAAACATTTGTCCTAATGCCTGTAAAACTTCCGGTTTCTGTTAAAATCTTAAAACAATATTAACATTGATTATAGGTTAGGTGCAGTTTATAAATGTTAAAAAGCGATTTAAACAACATATACGTTACGCATTATCATAATTATTATAATCATAATATGAGTTTTTTTTACAGGTATTTAAAACTTTTTGTTGTCCATGTGTAATGCGCAATAAGTTACACAATAGGAAATTCAGGGGTTGAATTCCTTTTATCATTGATTTGTAATCGGCAAGTTCTACTGAAAAACAAAGTATTATGAAAAGGTGCTTTTATCATTCCAATTATTTTCATTAATTGACATTTCCTGTAAATAGCTGGGGCAGGATCTGGCATTGTCATTTAACTAAAAAAATTGACTATGAATGCCATCTTGTTAGGTTACTTTAATAGTTGACATTTTTCCGATTTGTTCTATACCAATTGTTGGCAATAATTGAATAAATTGTTTTGTTTTCTTGGTTGCGTTAAAATGAAATAAGTTCAGTGATTCTGCTATTTTACACAGAAATGGCTTCTTTCTGACGTAAGAACCTAAGACTAGACTAGAAGTTCAATTAACGTAACAGATTCCAAGAATCCACTTGTATAAGTACAGGAAAGAGACACACAAACTCTTAGTCTACTTCACCCATATGCAACCTGCCAAAATAAATCATAACCCTAGCATAATCTCAGCAACAAAAACAGCACGACGATTAAATACAATTAAATTCAGTGGATGCAGTGCGTGTGCAGGCGCGATAGGGTTGTGACGTCATGCGTGAGTGATTGTGTCGAGGAGGCGGGCGACGGGCGACGGGTTGAATAGATAGAAGGCATACCTATGTTTTTGAAGATTTTTTTATGCTTTTTTGAGGGTCAGAAAGATGTTGAAGATGATTTTAAAAAGCAAAAACCTGATAGAATACTGACGATTTTTTTGTCCTGGGTCTGATATGTGACATATACAACAAGCCAACACATCAGTAATACATAGTCAAGCAACTCCACGACAATGCGCGAATTTTGCGTACGATCAGTAATACATACGGACATTACTAAAATTGCTCTGATGTGTTTAAAAAAAAACCTAGCACTTATCTATTCTATAATAAATACCTACATACACAAAGCGCCTTTTTCCCATGCGGTAGGCAGAAACTTCAGAACGCCACCTGCTACGATTTGCGTTCATACACCTGCGGGGTAATTGCATTTCGACAGTTCAACAACATTCATTGCGTTATTTACGTTGCTAAGCAGAATTTTTTTTGGATTAAATTAAATGGATTAGCAATATCCTTCAAAATGATTCAGATTTATAGTGAAAGTGTCATATATGCACGTATATTCTGTGATATCAGCCTATTTATCAAGATTACGGACATTCTGGGAAATCGGTCCAGAATTTTCTTTTGTCATAGTCCATATTAACTTATTATGTTAATCTAATCTAAAGGGGTTAAGTCTTTGTAAGTTTAAAATTATATGTATGTAACTAACAACTAATACCTAATTATTATAATACTTTTTTTTGGGAATGGGATCTCGCAGGTCAACCTATGAGGTCGTCGTTTGCTTCAGCGAACTTGCCTGTGGTTGCCCTAATAAATTAAGGCCTCCAGCCAGGACTTTAAAAACTTAAAAACTAAGCCTGCGGGGTACGAACCTCGGCTTAGGGCGTCGCTGGAAGAGGGCAGCAAGGGACTAGCTGGATCAGCATTTGAGTGATTTTGGGACGAATTTAAAGCTACAGGCTCAGCGGCGCTTTTTGCGCGTTGGGAGGATGGTAGGACGGCGATCGGGTTTTGCGCTTGTGTAAAGTGCTGGTGGCCTTACTGCTCTCCTGGAGGAAGGTAGTGGTGTCGTCGGGGGCGATTAGGGTATGCCTTGGTCGGCGAATACTGCTTATGCAGGAGGGAGTATAGCGGGCGGCCGCTGAAATCAGGGGAATTAGGTGTTTTATGCCACAGTCGAATAAACGCTTAGATGAGCGGTTCATAAACTGGTTTATGGTGGGCCGACGTGTAGATCTATATTGCGGAAATAGTAGGGGGCACCCGTGACCTTTCTGAGGAAACGTTTCTGGAGAGTCTGCATCTTATGGAAATGACGTGGGTGAGCGTGCGCTAATACTACGCAGGCATTGGTCATGATGGGACGGATGACTGTGGTAAAATAAAATACAACATAACTGATTATTAATAACAAAGTTATATCCTTATTCAATTAAAACTATTCACAAACAAAAATATAGCGTTAAAAAATTCATCCGCATCGCTGTCGACTGGTAATGTACACAAGAGACTGGCGGCATTGCCACGTTGTATGGCGATTCTTAAGCCTCTGGCCAAGGTACACCCAGCCCTTGAATCACGGGAAGTGTAAGTTTATCTGTTTGGATGCAATCTCCAGACATATGAGACACTTAATCTCTGAAAGTACTAATCCGATTTCGAAAATTCTTTCACCGGCAGAAAGGTACACTATGCCAAGTGCCATAGGGTTTTATAGTATAGCTGAGCGCAGTCGCAGGCAGAAGCTGGTAGCGAAAAAATTATTCGTCATTAGTTGCCGGAAAAAGCCTTGTTGAGGTTGAGTTTGAAATATAACAGGGAAAACCAAAAGAGAAGTAAAATATAATGAACGAATCAATCACATAGGTACCTCGTCCGCCATGACTGATTCGATTGAAACTTTATAAATAACAAGCGGATTCGTTCGAGTGAGCATCGTTAACAAGCTCCAGCTTCGGGCAAAATTAAATTATTAATAAAAAACCGATCGACTCGGATTGTTTTATTAAAATAATTACAAACGATTTCAGAACTTTAGGAATAATTGGATATTGATTTTTTTTAAAGGGGAAGCGTCAGGTTGCCCGAGAAATTAAATTTTTCTTAAGTTTTTTGCAATTTCAGGTCAGTTTCAGGTTGTACTTTAAACAAAATGGAATCCGCGAACGTAACAAGTATGTAACAGGCCACTCAGAAAGTATTGCGAAAAAAAGTTTTTACGTATTAGAGACTAGACTAGACTACTAGACCAGTTGTAGTCTATTTTGAAAATATGTAAAAAAAAAAAGTAAAAATAGGTACTTTCCAATTTCAACATTTCCCTTCACATTGTTTGCGAGCTAATTTATATTATCGTGTCTCATTAAAAAATGGATCTGAGCTGGGAACATTTTCGCGTTATGTTTTTTTACGATTTCAAGTGTCGCCTGAAACCGGACGAATCATTAGATACTCGTTGGCCTTAGAAGGGCCCTCATCCATGAATGCCATTTGAAGTCTAACGATATGATAAACAAATTTGAAGCAGGCTCGTTTCGGAGTATTTACTAAAGGTGATAAGTCTTGGATTTATCAATACGATCCAGAACCGAAGCGCCAGTCGACGGTTTAGGTGTTTCAAAACGAATCAACGCCTACCAAAGTGAAGCGATCTAGAAGCGGGGGGAAGATTTTGATCGCGAGCGTTTTCAAATTGACTGGCTACTCGGTGTTGATTCCTTTAATTCCGTAAAGGAATTTACACCAAAGAAGCATCAACGCTGAATGGTATAAGTTTTCTCAGAAGTGTTTGGCAGAAGTTTTATTTGTTGTGAGCAACAAGCGACCAAATACAGGGCTCCGCGGGCTACTGCTCCAATTCTCGTGTGATATCGCGATTTCTGTTAAGTTCGAAGTGCCGTATCAGATAGGAGTGCAGTAGGAGATATAGATTATACGAAAGACGCAAGTAGGTTCACGCGCCTACGATACCACGAAACTAGCCACGCGCGACGTGCGTGTAATGCAGGCCGGGCGCCCGATGACGGGCAGTACGTCATCACGCTCATAGGCGCAGCAGGGAAATGCATCTAAATAGATAGCAATGTGCGCGTGTGCGCGCGCGCGCAGGCGACGCCAAGGTGATAGTGGTAGCAAAACAAAACACATTAGTGTGCAGGTATTATGTTTTTTGGTTGGGTACCCTGCATTTAATTATTTTGATGGTGTTGTTTTTGTTATTAGTTAAGTTATTATATATGTATATGTTATTTGATATCTAGCTTTTTTTTTAATTTTTGAGAACCTACTTACTGTTTTATTTATTTTAATTTATGATGTACTAATTTTCATTTAATATGTTGAGTCCCTAAACATGACTTGGTTTCCGTACGTCATTTTTGGGTGACCACTGAAAATCAGCGCTGTGCTGTGGGTCAACTATAGCACAGCATCATGCTGAGTGGAAGCCTTCTTGTCACAGTCACGGCGTGCAGCTGCTGAGTATTTATGTTCTGTGTTGTAATAACAAATCAGCATTTTTATTTTTATTTTTTATATATCGATTTATTTTGTATGCACGTGTTTCTGTGACAAATAAATCTATTTTTCTTTCTTTCTTCTTTCAGTATGTACTCAAGTTCTTCAAAAGCTTTTATAGAAATTTGACAAAAAATCTATAAGATCAAGATGAAAAAAATCGTTACTCTCAGCATCACCAGATTCAATATCAACACTACTCAACAAAAATTAAGCACAAGCAATCGAATTGAGTGCGTCCGCAAACATTGCCTAACACATACTTTTCGATATCAAACATCGTCTAGACACAACCATACTACCAAGACCCCTCGGTTATCAACCATTTACCCCCCAAAAGTACGTAAAGTATACAGTCAGAGAGGTGTGCGGGAGGTCATCGTTAACTCGAGTTTGCAAAGGATAAGGGTGCATCCAGATTAACAGGGAGATCGACAAAGAAATGCAATTAAATGTAAAATAGGGGTGTTACACACGACTGTTGACACGGCGTGACGAATGGGGCAGATAGGTGTCAGTCGTTTCTTTTTAAGTGATTTTTTAGATTTGTTTGCAGCCATTTTGTTAAGTTTATAGAGCGTTTTGCGTTTCAAATAAAGGGAGGGAGGTATATTTCCGTCTCAGTTTTATTTGAAGAAGATAATCAAGTTTTTAAGTGAAAACCTTTTCTTTTTAGTAGATAGGTACACACGTTTTTCTAATTTCGCTGAAATTGTAGTCAAGTGTCTCGCGTTTCAGTACTTAAGGAGCAGTGCTCGCATTTTTTCCATCACGGATGAGAAATGGCAGTATGCTTAGAAGATGGTTTGGTGATGAAGTTGATTACGATGGATGTTTTGGTGGTTGAGAGGATCAATGAAAGGCGACTACAAAAAGTATTTATAAAGAAGCAGATGTGAGTGGAAACGCAAACATTAAGGGTGTAAAAAGACACTTAAAGAAGTCGAAAGTTACTTGTACTCCTGTCATTGTAATCATTATTTTGTACTGGACCATACCTGTGGACCTTCTGGTTACGGAGATATTAGAGGTCATAATTTCCCGTTTTACTGACGTTTATATACAAAAAAAAATTGTTTGTTATGTTATAACACAACTTTTTTTTTTCTGCAATGTTACTTAGTTTGATGTACAGAATGCATAGTTGGCGGCTGTGATTGATCTTTTAAGACCCTGCGTTAAACATAAAACTGTAAAAAAAACAGCAAACATTATTACTATAAATTAATTACATTATTAATATTTTATTATTAACCTATTTGTGTATTTATCAGAAGGCCAATTCTCGTGATTAAACACTAGTAGCAGTCTAATAAAGAAAAGAAGAAAGAAAAAACGTTCATTTGCGGTAAACATGATGCAGTGATCGAACACAAACACCAAAAAGAACAAATTGGGGGAAAATATGCGTCACATCCACGCAAAACGGCCATCTAGGCTTCATGCTACGACCCTATCCGAGACAGAGCCCGAGCGCTGGTTTTCAGCAACAGCCGGCGTTGAATGAAGTCGACCGGTGCAGCAAAAGCTTAGATTAAAATAAAATACATATACATAAAAATGATAACATTCTTAAACAATCTTAAAAACTAGATAAGTGTTAAACAAAATAAATAAAATATTGTTTATATTTATAAAATGATAACATTCCGGGCATCGAATGCTCACGCGCCGTTAGCCTTTGATAATTTGTGCGCGCGTGTAATCTTAGTTTTTATCTGTGAAAAATACCGCTAACTGTTTCGACAAATGGATAAGACTACAAAAGTCATTCTGGAACATTGTTTTGAAGAATGACTACCATTGTTTTACGTAACACCATTTTTATGACAAAAAACACTTGGACAACATAATGCCATACATAACTCATCATAACAAGTAAGCACATACCTAACAGCTATCATATTCTGGACGTAGATAAATAACATCCCTGTCCACTAGATATCGCATCGCAAACGATTACCTATTCATAAAACGGAAAGTTGAAACTCGAGGGAATCCAGTTAGCCGACCGACTGAGCCAAGGAGATTTATGCATTTTAAATTACTGTCCGAGGCGGTTTTTGTGGGACGTTACGGGTACGATACGATGATACCAATTATGTATCTTTAGATGCGTAACCTGCGCTCAATATTGGCAAGATAAAAGCAAGGCAATTGCCTTACTTGAAACTGTCTTGCTGCTGCATGTTCATTGCGCCAATATACATGCAGGAGCTAATAAGATAACTAATTGTGTAGGTATATTCAACTCTTTCTAACAACAGTCATGGGTATGGGTCTTTACTTCGCGCACTGTGTGATTGTGTGGACTAGTACGTAAAAATGGCTACTTTCATGGGTAACGCTGTTTTTAGTGCACCAATGTTCGTGTATGACGCGTCTATTTATAATACGTCATTAGTTACTATAGACATCATCACAGCAAATTATAAAAAGAAGGAAAGCTATTCGTTTTGGTGGTAGGTGCGGAACCCTTGGGCGATTAACACACTGCCTCGCACCACGTAGCGTAGCGCGTGAATGCGTGTTTTAGCACAGTCCCACACAGAAAATGCATCCACGCGCGTTCATTCAGCGTTCATTCAACGCTACATGCAGCGTGATGCCTGGCAGTGTTATAATCGCCTTTGTACGCGAGTCCAACTCACACTTAACCGGTTTCCTAAAGTTACCAAAATTTCTTAACTACTAAAATAGCGGATAAAATTAGGCTTGACAAATAATCAATTTTTGTGCTGTCATTGAGGTCATACCTTTTTTTAAATACCTTCATAAGCTGGTAGACGGTAGGCGGCCGACATGACATTAATTTTCCTCCATGCTACTTAAAATTTGATACCAACCCAAAAAAAAAACACCACCCCACGAAAATGTATAAATGACGCTCAAAAGCGCTCATGTCATTTCATAACCCTTTCTTCACCTTCGTCATGGTCACGTAAATAAAAAAATCGCTAAACAAAAAGTCGCACACATACCATCACGCAATGTTTCCAGAAGGGTAGGGCAGAGGTGTACCTCCAAATTTCCCCAAATTTCACCAGTTATGTTTAAGTCCCATGTAATAGTGGAAAAGTCTATTGCCATCAACCGGGCACAAATCCAGGCTCCGGGCTGCTGCGGAGAAATTCCATATAAAAAGACGCTATAAATGCTCCCGCAAAGCGCGAAACTCGGTGCCTTTGAGTCGTTCCTCTGTGGCGTAGCGCCAGTGTGCACGAGCCTTTACACTTTGCCCGACCTGGGAATCCAACCCAGGACCTCATGCTCAGCAGTAGCGCTTACGGCCACTACACCAACTAGGCAGTCTAGTTTTTTTCGGGAGTTTTAATACAACCTCTTTTTTCACTAACCTTCACCTTAACATTAATTTTACTTCCATGCAACTTATAAAAACAGTGGCCTGAAAAATTAAAAAATCCACTCAAAAGCGCACATTACATTTTAAAAGCCTTTCAGCTTCGTCATGATCTCGCAAAAACAAAAGGCCGCAAAACAAAAGTTCCGAAATGTCGCGTAATATAAATACGATGCTGCAGTGGTCAAAGGTCGAAACTTAACATGATAAAGGTTAACTTTGATACGATGCTCAACTAAAGTTAGTGTAAGCTTAAATTAACGACCAACCCGTTGCTAAATAAATCTATGATTTAGGAAATTATGTTTAGAGTTTGTTTTTTGTGTACTGTTTTTCGTTGGAGGAGGTGGATTGTAGCTTCTACAAGTGGCGATACTTAAGCACACGTTTGCACGTATTTAAAAAATAACGAAGTTGGATTTTATCGCACACTGGATTTTCATCGCTCTGCTTAGCGCAGATGAGTTTAAAATCCAAGTGTGTATTTTTTTTTTGACGCTATGGGCTGTACTGAGAGTCTCAACGCTCGGCTCAACACTGAGAGTTAAAAATCCATTGCTCTATAAAATCCCGCCGAGATATTTTAACGTGCCAACGTGGGTAAAGGTATGTCCGGAAATAATTGGCCAGGTAACCTATACCTTGTCGACTGTTTAACACTTTTCTAATACAGTTGCTCAAAAAGTGGCGTATTGCAGGGTCAAAATAATGTTTATTAAAAAGAAAAACCAACCATGAAGTTTTTACTAAAGAGTTTTTGTGATTCATACAAATACGTATATTTCTAAAAAGAAGCTACTAATTTATTTCAATATCAGATTTAATGATTTAATTGAACGAGTTAGCTTAGGTTTCATTTCATTTCATGTCATTAAATTTCATCTTCATTTCATATCAATAAAAAAAATCTACTGAAGACTACGCTGTATAGTTCCCTTTGCCTACCAAAATGGGTGAAGAAAAAAAACTCTGCTTATATTCTACGGTTGGCGCCATTTTCCAGAAATTTTCTTTGCGAGTTTAGTTGTTTGTTGCACAAAATGAGTATTTTCGACCATATTTTTTTTTAATTAACACCACCGGAACTCAGTATAATTGCACAAAATGCTTCGGAGAACATTTTACCGGAAAAGTCAAAAAGTCGTTACATATCTACATACGACGAATTTATAGCGTGGAGAGAAGAGAAAAAAGCAAATGGTTTTTTAGAAAATGTTATGTTGGCATACTTCTCCGAACTCTCAGCAAAATTAAAACCATCTACGTTATGGTCGAGGTTTTCGATGATAAAAAGTATGCTGAAAATAAGGAACAACGTGGATATAAGTGAATACCCAAAATTAAATGCTTTCTTATAACGACAATCAGACTGTTTTACGAGTAAAAATTCGAAAACGTTAACATCCAATGAAGTGGAAAGGTTTTTGAACGAAGCTCCCGATGATCGTTATTTGGCCACAAAGGTAATTTATTAATAAGGACTTATTTTTCTTTATTGTTCAGTTTACAGTCTCTAGTATACAGTCAATACATTATTTAAAAAAAATATTAATCAAATCCCTTTTTTTGTAGGTTGCTCTGATTTTTGGCGTTGTTGGAGCTTGCCGCAGAGAGGAGTTAGCCAATATTACTTTAAAAGATATTGAAGCCCATGGAAAAATGCTACTAATCAAGATTCCGAACACAAAAAATTTGATACCGAGAAGCTTTGTTGTTGAAGGAGATTTTCTTAGAATAGTGCAAAAATATATGAATTAGCGGTCCCAAAAAGGAAAAACGGACCGTTTTTTCCAAAATTACCAAAAAGGGAAGTGTACAGCTCAAGCTACGTTTCTTGGTCTGCCGGATGCTGAGTATTATACTGGGCACAGCTTCAGGAGGACCTCTGCTACATTATTGGCAGATTCAGGAGCCAATTTGACGTCCTTAAAGCGACTAGGAGGTTGGAAATCAGACAAAGTTGCAGAAAGCTATATTGGTTGGTGATTCATCAAACAACAAACTAGAAACTGGGAAAAAAATCACACAATCCATTAATTTAAGGTCCAGTCCGTCATCTTCACATGCTGAACGTTCGTCCATCTACCTTCGTTGATAATGATAATTCATCAGATCCAATTCCATCAACTAGCAAACGCCATTGTATGACAAATATACATGAACAATCATACGAAATTAATAATAGTTTTTCTCAAACAGTAAATATGCAACCTAAACTTCCCTAGTTAGTATAAAAAACTGTACCAATTGCAATGTATAGGTGTACTATAACTTTTATAAGAAATAAATGATTAGTTAGTTGAGTTTATTGTGTTTTTATTATTTTATTAAATTGCTTAATTTTTTCGCAACTGTATTAAAAATAGTCGTTCAGTACACTCTTTGCAATGACAGCCTTTCCGCACTTGTAATGAAATAAACTATTACCGTATCAGCTACTCTCAAAAGAATAGGTATGATGTGAGAGAAAAAACACATTTTCACATTACATTTCCTTTTTGCTTGAGTTTATTTTATTATTTTAGCATTTCTTTTGTATTAAGTACGGTTCGATTGATCAGGTTAAGCTGCGCTTGCCGCGGTTGGTCCGTGGATGTTGACCATCATTACATACCAAGAACCCTCCGTGCCTCGAAAAGCACGTTAAGCCGTTTCGTATATCTTTGACAGTCGTTACGGGTCGAAAGAAGGGACTTTCGGGTCTGACAAACAGTCATACCAAGGGGTATCGTCATTATCTACTAACTGGGTTCTGGAGTCAGTTATGCAGTCGCTCCATGTGAAATACTGGTATTCAGCGATTTCAACACAGTCCGGGAAAGGCTAGGCAGATGTTGATGTTTAATACTTAATACTACAAGCAGAAAATAACCGTACAAAAACGGACTTAATGTCTAAAGCATTTTCTACCAGTCAACCTAGTAAACATATACGTGCATGACAATTTCCAAACATTACCTACTAGTGCCATGCAGCGGCCATTTTTTTTTGTTTGATCTCAAGAAAATTCCGTTATTTTTATAAATCCGATCAACATGGATCCGAGGACGTTTTAAAGACGTATCAAGGCGTATCTGTGAGTTTCATCAAAAATCATGGAAAACGGTAAAAAGTTACCAAGTGGATTTGATCAGTGGAAGTCCAAATTAACCCTTCAAATTCATAAGTATACTAATGATTTTAATAGTTTATTTATGATTACTTTTGCCTGCCTCGTGTGTCGTCGCAAGAGCATGAGGTCATGGGTTCAATTCCCAGGTCGGACAAAGTGCTATTGGGTTTTTCTATCTAGAATTTCTCAGTAGCAGCCCGGAGTCTGGATTTGTGTCCGGTTGTTGGCAATAGGCACGCCCCCTATTACATGGGACTTAAGCATAACTGGCGAAATGTAAGTGTACTATAGGTACACCTCTGCCTAACCCTTCTGGGATTACATGCGTGATGTTATGTATGTGTATGTGTAATAATAATTTGAATAATTCTCATACGTGAAAAAAGACAAAGGATTGATGGAGGAAAAATAATATGACTTAATTTAACTTGTTTTGCTTCCGGAATAGACACAAAATCAGGGTTGCATGTTTACATTTTTTTTACGCTGCCTCATTATTTGTAGGGTTGATACCAAAGGGATTTAATTACCTCGTGAAATAATTAAAAGGCAAAGTATACAATTTCGGGCACGCACCATATTTTTTTTACTTCATAAGGGCCAACAAGAGTAACAAGATGAGTAGACACTGTGTTGTTAATATAATATTTTTTTAAACATGGTACGTTTAGGTAGAATGTTTTGGTAACCAAAGCTTTTACTGAGGACCTACATTTCCAAATAATGATGTTCTTTTCATAAAGCAGGTAATGCAAATGCAAAATAAAATCAATTTAGTTTAAAACTTCATAATCTTTACTTTTGATATAGATCTACATTATGTAACATGTTTTGGAAATGCTAGGCACTTTGTAGACCGTTATTGCTTCGTTTCTTTAAAAATAACATACAGAAACCGTAAAAAAATAACAATATTTCTTTTCTTATCTTCATTTATCAAAATGTGGATATACTTACATAAAACTACACAAAACATAATTAGATCCACCAATAAGCTAATGTCGTGATGGAGGATGTTCCTCGTAGGTAAGGTCAGCGGCACACTGCATCAGTCCTGTCAGAGATTCAGAGCTGCGTCATCAATCACTGACCAGTGGCACGAGTATGTTTATGTATGCACGTTCTGACGTCTGAGAAAATGGTGTGGAGAAGTGATTTCCAGAGATGTGAGAGTAACTATACGTAGGATAAATACATAACTGCGAGTGTTTTCTTATACATATTTCCTAGTACACAAATGCGAGGTAGAAACACTGTGCATATAACAACGGCTAGTCTGTGTTGTGAGGACTTAAAAAGACTATTTATAAAAAAAAACCTGTAGGTACCCTTCATACATACCTTATTATTAATAAGAGTACAGAGTTGTTGATTTAATATCAAAATCAAAATAAAACGTTCCTACTGCTGGGACACAGGCCTCCTCTCTGTAAGAGGGCGTGGGCCATAATCCACCACGCAGGACGAGTCCGGGTTGGTAGATGTCACAAGTCTTCGAATTTTTGGTTCTTGGACATGTCGGTTTCCTAACAAGGTTTTCCTTCACCGTCCTGAGAGCAGTGGTAATGGAATTATTTACACAAGGTAAAGCGGCTGCCTGAGTTCAAACCCACGACCTACAACTCGTAAGTCGGGGCCGTTATCATTGGGCCACCACTGCTCTCTCTCTCTGACTCTCTGCAGAGTTAAAATAATAAAACGTTATTGTGTTTAAAATGACCAATAAAATCGATTCTTATACATTGCAGACTAGCCAAGTCCACGTCGAAGATGGCGCGCGCACCCGACGCCTCCCGATGTTTGTGTCATCGAAGTATGCACTCCCGTGCCATTTGTGGAAATAAACTACTATAAATCAATAAAAATAATTTCTGTTTAGGCATTTGATGTCCAAAATACAGCCGTAAGTATGGTAAAGGAAGTTAATATTGTTCTTATCTTTCCCAAGTCATATTAATTTCAAATTCTGTTATGGTTTTAAGAAAAGATTTTATTTAATTTTCCATAAAGTTTGTGATGGAAAACTGATCTGGGATTATAAAGAAAACCTTTTTCTTTAAGTTTACTTACGAAGATAGTCAGACTTCAAAAGTCCTTATAAAAGTCAAACTATGTTAAACAAGTAAGTTTGTGTTTTATGATTTATGGCTAAGGTTTAAGTTAGTCTCTACTACCGCACACTAGTGGTTATACATGAACTGGCCTAGCGTAGGAGTTTGAATAGAATTACAGGTCAGAAAACTGGTTTTGTTATCGCCCTGCGGCCTATAAGAGTTACATCAAGGAATCAATCAACTCAGCGGTCCATAAAATTGTACACATTTTTGACAGGGCGACATTGGGCGGTCTTATCGCTTGAAGCGATCTTTTATAAAGAAAACCTTAGCATGGATTAAAGGGAGCAGGAGAGGCAATACTCTGCAGGTAGTCAGTAATGTATCAATTACATTTACAATAAATTCATACGTGCATAAAATATGTATTTATCTACACATATATTATATATATTTCTAATCACCTCGCTCCTTACACATCATCATAACTTATAGTTTCCTTGCTCTTGTTTCATGATTATTAATGCATATTTACAGGGTGGAAGGCACATCGACGCACAACCTGAGACCATGGACTCAGTACATGATTTTGAACCCCCTGCGTTGAAATGCTTTGTCGGTTATTTAAAAAAAAATTTGCTCTGCCATATATTTTGACCGCGTAGGTATTGCACTTTTCTAATAAACAGCAGTTTATTTTTTGACAAGCGATGAAAAATTTCACCTCTATTTGGTCCAGAATCATGTACTGAATCCATGGTATCAGGTTGTGCGTCGATGTCCGTTCCACTCTGTATATGTATATATAATGAGCAAGCCTTATCGACGCGGGCAAGGCATTCATAGATATAGGTCTCTCCCAGGCTGCGCTACAACACCATGTTCCGCTTTCTTCTGCATCCAGTATGCCTCAGCCAGTTTTTAAGAGTTACATACATTGGGATAAACCTTAAAACATTGTTAATTACTTCAATATTATATACTTAACTAGATTTTAACGTGTTTCGAGAAACGCTGAGGAACGTGAAAGTAATCATAGAAAAATATCGAGTTCTGTTTTGTCATCACACGCGACATTACGAATACTTTCTTTAAAACCAAAGCGGCTTTGTTACCAGCTCTAAAAGCGCATTGTTTTTTAATTTCGGCCCTTTAGTTCAACAATACTGCAATAAATTGCACCATAATGAGATTACTTTTACAAAGAGGTTCACGGAAAATGTGTAGAACATAAAAAAATAAAATTAAAGGTGTACATTCAAAGTGAAAGTGATTTTGTAAAGGGAGGGAGTTAGTTGCACCCTCGTCTGCAAGGGATGATATTAAGCAAAAAGTAAGCAAAGGTTGCATACCTACGACGGACATAACGTGGATCGTAGTTTCAAACTTTATTTCTATCAGCAATGGTCTGCTCCAAAAGTAGGTTTCTGATGTAAGGTTAAACAAACTCTGTTTATCTTAACTTGTCACGCAATCACTCACTAAAGGGTAACACTCACCTTTATATTACCACCACAACTTAAAAAAAAAAAAAAAAAATGTCCCGCTGCTGGGCAAAGGCCTTCTCCGTCTAATCAGTTAAACACGAGTCCAAATCGTCTCGCTTCTTAGGCCTGCCTCGGTGACGACACCCGTCTTCAGGAACACTACTGTTTGACGATCCTGGTTCATCTTCCTGGATGCATCCTATATGTGTGATCCGTCCAGTCCCTCATCAGCCTCGCAGACTTATCGCCAACATACCATACCTCTCTTGGCGCGCATTGTGGTGTATTGTAGTGTTGTGAATTTGGCCGGCAAATTTGATTTTTAAGATGCTACGCTCCATCGCTCTTAAGCAAACCTAGAGTTTGGTCTCCTGAGCCTGACAGACTGAGCACCATAAGTTTGGATAGGCAGGATAGACATGTCGACGAGCTCCCAACTATTAATATTTGATTAAAGCTATTAAATCATTATTTCATATTTGAATAAATTCCAACAATTAATATTTCAATGGCCGTCCAACAATTTATATTTGAATATAGCCATTAAATATTAATAGAAAAATCGTCGACTAAAATTGAGGTTATGAAATTAACCTCAATTGTCAAATGCAAAACATCTTTCAGGTGATTAGATTTCAAAAAATCGGATTTAAGTTATTAAATAATCAAGTAACACTGTAAGTTAATACATTCAGTCAAATTTTTTACCATTTTGTTTACATTTTCATCAGATACTTTTGACACAAGGTATACCTTTCAATAAATGAAACACCTACAGCAATTCTGTAAAATATGTATGACTGAATAAGTATGGATCAATTCCCTTTTCATTTGTTTCTACTGGGATCGAAAGATGTACACAGGTACAGATTAGGCCGAACCAATGCCAAGGCATATAATTTACCCAGAATAAAATAATAAATGATCATCTGCATAGAACGTAGGTACACCGGTGAGAAAAAAAAAACATTCTACCATTCCGCGTTCCAAAATGTGTACCTACCTATTTATCTATACATCAAATAAGATCGCAGCTAAGCATCAAGTTACCTACTGGGTGGCGCAGGTCAGATAGGCTGTCGACCGGTAAGATTGAAAGCTGACCCCAACATATTAGACAAATTCTAGGCAGATGATGATGATGAACTAATAAAACATCAAATTGGTGACTTTTATTCACAACTTTTTGTTGCTTCATCTCGATTCCCCATAATTTTATTTAAGTTCTACAAAACATTCATAGGTACTGAAGTTCTTCCAAGAGTTCAGCCTTCTGAACGTTATGTTACTCTTTCTTTTGCAGATCTTACACCTTATCCGTCCTAATCTTTCAGCAAGTTCTCAGTAACGCGGATAGAATGACAGTTTGATTCACTTAGCTCGCGTTACACAGTGTAAACGCGCTATCAACCACTGGGGTGAGCACTGTTACCTCGGGATTGTTTTTATATACTGCGGGATGCCAGCTTGTTTTTGCTTTTTATTGTTTAAAGATTGCGTTCTTTTTTATGTTGTTGATGTTGTATTGATGACGTTGCGTAGTTCAAAGTATATAATGCAACCTTTAGTCTATGACTAGACATAACATGATGCCTGAATAAGTACTTGTACGTGTTCCTCTAATGAAAATTGTATTGTTTTGTTTGTTAAAACGTTACTTCAAGTGGTGATGGAATAAAGTGACCACTGCCAGCAACCACCTCAAAAGCAGACAACTTTGAAATTTTCATTCTGATGACGATGCTTTCTTTGCTTTTTTGTTTTGGCGCAGCCTGAGAGAGGCCTATGCCTATGAATGCCTTGCCCGTGTCGATAAGGCGTGCTCAATCACTGTCCACTTTAAAAATTCTTGTTAAAAACACTTCCTCTCTCCTTTAACATCATCATTACATAAAGTTTCCTTGCTCTTGTTTCATTTTTATAATATGGTATATGTATAGATGCTACTAAAGCATTGACACAATAAAAAATCCCTTCACATCCTCTTCCAAAACAGCCAAATCATCTAAAATATTTCATCTATTCACCGCGACACACCTACAAAGCTACTTAAGTCCCGCTTTGCATTCGTTGGTGCCAATATTGGCGCCAGAGTGTGGCGCGCGCCCACCGCACGCGGTTTCGCAATTTCGGACTAACAGTTCGCGCTGTCCGCAGGCGACGACAGGGTCCTGATTACGGATCGTGATGCTATTGCTTTAAAATGGTTTAAAAAAATTGTAAGATCTTTCACGACCGTCATGTTTCTCAACTCAAGATAGATCGGAATCGTTGTTGGAATGGTTATCCCTTCTTGAAAGAAGTTTATGTTGTGAGTAGTAAACCATGAGTAGGCGCCAGTATTATAAAACTGCTCTAAATATTTTATGTTAACAGTTATTTGTATCAAAATAAGGGTCAAAGATAAAACAAAAAAAAATGCCTTGTGGTATTATTAAAAAACTACCTTTTTTCGAACGATACTTATTTGCCATCGATACGCTTAAATGAAAACGTTTGTTTGTATATACATCTACGTATCTTCAAATAAGTTTCAGAGATTATGCGAGTCAACCCCAAAATATACCCCAGGAGAAACTTCGATGGGACCGAACTTGAAACAGGATTGGAGAAAATGTCCATCCCAATTTCCATCTCTCAATCCCACACGTAATAGCCCTCGTCAGCTTGTCCGCAGGCGTGGATATCTGAAATCTGTCGGCCGTAAAATCCTTTGGCTTAAATCGCTTTAAAGCGCTTAAGCATCGCCTCATCACGCTGAACGGTTCCAACATAGCATTTCTTCGTTGGCTTTTTTGTTAATACGTACTGGTTTTAATTTCTGTTCTGAGGTCACTTTGACTAAAAAGCCGGGTAAGGGAATGTTCTTACTTTCGAGTGCTTTTGTTTACTTTTTCACTGTCGCGTCTAGGTTCTTATTTCTTAGTATCTTCTTCTTAATAAAAATCTTAAATTTACTGACAGACATCGCATAGCCTAAACCACCGGGTCTCGATGAAGAAATATTTGCACAAAAGTTCAATATACAATGAAGGTAAGGTTTTTTGAAAGTATGTGTCATAAAGGGATGAAATAGGGGATAAAAGTTTGTATAGAAGTTCTTTATTTATGCCGACGGGAAATTCAATCGGGCCCCAATCATAAAAAAAACAATTTTGGCCACAATCATTGTTATAGCTAATACGGGCTTTAAACAGGTGACTATAGGCGCATTTTCGCTGCCCGGTGAAAATCGACTGTCTAAATGGCAATTCGGCTAAGCCTTAAGTGACTAAAATCGCAAGTTCAAAGTAGAGTAGCTTTCGACTTTTGTCGTACGGCGACAGGTAGCATGTGGCGGGTGATTAAAATCGACCTTGAAAATGCTCAGACGCAGGCGAGCGCCCGCCGCCTAAAGGTCGGATCATGATGCAGAATGAACTAGTCACCTGCAATTTTTATTGACCCGTGTAAATGAGGTGGTGATTCGGCTTGAGAGGCGATTTGGTAAGTAAATCGGACCTAGTTTAAATACCCCATTACTCTATTGTTACCAAAACAAAACAGGTATTATCAGATGGCGTGACCTTAAATAAATATTGTTAGTGACTCAACTACAGCTTAATCGGAGGAGAGAGGATTTCCTCGTTACATGGGGCCATAAGTTTAACTGACTTTGTGTGCCACAAAAAAATAAACAACCGACTTATATACTATAACTTTAATTTCGGAAATCGGTGTCTTTGGGTTTGTTTTTTCGTTTTTTGCTACTGGATTCCGAAATTAAAGTAATTTTTCCATTTTTATTAAAGATATGATACCTTTTTTTTGTCTGGAAAATCAACAAATGACTTCTCCCGCTCTGGGCGAAGAGGTAGGGCGTGACAGACTTTTACTGACTAATACCCACCCGTGTTCCTTAAGTTGCATGTGCCAGGGGCCACGGTATCTCTTTCGAACAACCCGCGGCCCTGGTAGATGTGGTACCTACCCTACACAAATTCGGATACCACTACTTGCTAAGTAACATTTAAAATAAATAAATAAATTCTTTAATTCACCAAAAGCTATCACATTACAATAAACAAAGACTAAGAGCACATAAGGCTAAGGTTATAACTAGGTTACAATTTTTTTTTACTCTACTCCTAAACTAGGTGTATGTGTCTGTGTCTTAAGAGTCAGAAATAACAGGGACAGTAAGGTATTATAACATCATGAATGTATGCATGCTTGTGTCTTAAAAGTCAGAATAAAACAGGGACAGGAAGGTATTATAACATCATCAATAAACACTAAGTGGAAAAATACGTATCATTGATCTTAACTGAAAAACTACCCAAGCAAAGTTAACAAAACTTATATGAGACCACCCGTGAAGTATACCCTGTCCATTAATAAAATAATTTTCGAAATCATCCCCCTTTTGGAAGTCTGTTAAAATTCTTCCTAATGCATATTACAAAATTTGATTACCTTCCCGTACTATTGTCACGTGTCATGGGATATCGACGTCTCAGTGTTGGCCCAGTGGTAATGGCCCCGACTTACGCGTTGTAGGTCGTAGGTTCGAACCCAGGCATGCACTTTACTTTGTGTAAATAATTTTATCACCACTGCTTTCAAAACGGTGAAGGAAAAAATCTTGAGGAAACCGGCATCTCCTAGAACCAAAAATTCGAAAACATGATTGTGACATCTACCAATCCGCACTGGACCCGCGTGGTAGATTACAGGAGGCCTGTGTCCCAACAGTGGCTACATGGCTGATTATTTGGGGCGACAAGTTTAACTTTCAAATAACTTTATCTGTCAAAATCTTCTTCAACCGTATCACAAAATTTGATTACGTACGTCACAACATCTCGTGGGATAAAGCTCTGACAAGTATCTAATGGACTTGTGATAAATCAAGTCCATAAGACACTCTTCCCCTCTCCCAACTACAACAACATGCCTCTTATAATAAAAATAAAAAATCTGGACATCATAAGGAAAGGTAAAATGCTGACAAAACCAATGTGGAACCGTGATAGCCGATTCATTCTGTGTGTGCGAAACTGAGGTGAAGTGAGCTTGACGTGAGCCGTCATTTCACCTATTGACAGTCTAACATTAAGCTCACTTCACCTAAGTCTTCACGGTGAGTTATTTTAGAATAGATCGGCGGGTATAATTTTAAGTCCTTAAGACACTTTCTTGTCAACGGATAAAATATCGCCCACGCAAAGGGTACAAAGGGAGTTGTATGTATTTATATTACAGCAGTTATAAATAGAATTTGTAGCGAAATTATCAATACGATTTCCACGGTACAGTATTTTTTCCAGGAATATTAATTTATACTCCATTCAATTCCGCTATTGGAGCGACAGTTGGCAGCATCAATTGAATGGAAATTAAGCACAATACCTTCGATTGTTAAGAGATTGAGTGAACTGCTTCGTTTGGTTCATTCATTCATCATTCCAAAAAAAAATACATTTCATTGAAAAATCTCTCAGTTACAAAATGGATGTTTTTACTTAATTGTCACAATATTTGACCATAACACACATTCGTCTCTTCTCTTATTCGTCGTTCCCTCAATGCTGAGGATCACGCCCACATAAGACGCGTCTCCAGGTTGTGCGGTATTCTGCAGTGTGGAACGTTAGGTAAATGTTGTCTTCAACAGCCTTCACAGCCTTCTTGATCGCGTCTGATCATCTTGCCGGTGCTCTGCCTTGAGCACGTTTTGCTCCCATCCGGCCCAGTACATCTAGGCCTTTCCAGAAAATGCTTGCGTGAACGCATAATATGGCCGAAAAAGCTGAGGGTATGCTCTTTGGCATACGTTTTGTAGCACAGACGAACACGGTCTGATGATGAAGATGGTTGGTATCTGGTAAACAAGCGTACGTACGTTACTCATTTATTCATCCCGACGAAAATACCTATCTAGATCATTTGTTCCCCTTCGCTATATACGTAACAGGCATTTTTATTGAGCATTGACTTCATTCAGAATATTTTTTTTGCTCAATAGGTGAATATTTATATTGAAATGTGCACTGACTGTACAGGTCAACTTAAGTATGTCTTGTTCTTTCCTTAAAATACTATTTCGGACACCAATACATGGTCCCCACATGATTTGACCAAGATCATAGCTGGACTTTACAAGGGACTGTGACCTATGAGTTTGTTTCGGCCTTTCTTCTAAGAGTGGTCGGATAGATAGGAAATATCTAGTTTTTAAAATATGATTGACGAGTAAAAGTGTTTTTTACAAACAAACTTACAGAAATAAAATCATTTATCATATAAATGTTCTATTTACATCTACAAAATACCCTCGATAGTATAAATACCGTATTTTCAAAATATCTGGGCATGAAGCATTTGGACGCGCAGACCGCATTTAGACGCATCCCGAAACACACGTCGAGTGCACGCAATACCACGAACTTGCGGTTTTAAACGATAACCGCACTCATTTATTTCTATCCTTCACAGCTATGTGTCAGCAGGGAGATAGTTAATTCGTGAAATATTGTTATTGTGTCTGCTATTGTTTCAATGTAGTGCAGGCGTCTTCTGCTACAGTCAAGCTAGAATGATGAATGGATTTTATGTATTTGTATTCTGTTTTTATCACTCTATTTGCCTTAGTCTCAGAACAATGGTGGCAAGAGTTACGTAAATTGGAGTGTCATTGTTTAGTAGATTAGCCTTTGGGTGGGAAACCATCAAATGACTTCTCCCGCTCTGGGTGGAGCATGAGGGCGTGTCAGACTTTTACTGACTAAAACCCACCCGTGTTCCTTCCGTTGCCCGTGCCAGGGCCATGGTTATCACTTTCAAATTTCCCGCGACCCTGAGGCGTCGGCCCTATCGGACCCCATCATCTTATGCTGACATCTGTTTGAGGCGCGCGTGGAACACGACGCGCCGTCGACCCGGGCCTAGTCCTTACCGGACGGCGAGTTACCCATTGATCGCCGGTCGCAAGCCCGCGCCTACGGTGGCCGGGAATTTGCAGGCGACTCCCGACGCCCAGGGCATCTCCTGCGGCGACTAGTGGGGGCGTGAGGGTGCAAGGCTTTCTCCCTAACGCGCTCCGCCTCCTCCTTCACAAGCATTACTGCTTCGCAGAAGGAGGTGACGGCTTTCCATTCTCTCTAGCTGCGTACCATGGCCTGGACCAGGGCCGGACGCAAGAGATCGCCGCCGCGAGGACACTGCGGTGCTCCGCCCAAGCTGGGCAGACCTCCACCGTATGCTCCACCGTGTCCTCAAGGCGATCCACACAATGGTGACACCCGGGTGTTTCCTCCCGCCTTATGCGAATTAGGAACCTCCCGAAACAACCGTGTCCGGTGAGGACCTGTGTCAGGCGGAAGGAGAGGACGCCGTGGCGCCTCTCCAACCACTCCTCAAAGAGGGGACTTACCGCCGCTATTGTGGCGTGCCCAGCACTGGGTTGCAACAATCGCACCCTCCATGTCGCCATGAGATCCCGCCGGAGCTCTGTCCGCTGCACCGTGATTTCTCACGGCAGCGGAGTTACACCCCGGCGTTTTGCCTCCTCGCGCCACTCCTATACGTACGGGTTTTTGCCTCCAGGAGATTCGGTTTCGGGCAGCCAACAGTTAGTAGGTATTCGGAACTTAAAGTATTGATACGTATTAGTATTTGTACTCTCATCTAATGATTGTATCATAATAGTTTACGTGATTAACAATCATGTTGTTACGTTGTTACTAACAAAATTCCCAAGAGTTTCGACAACACAAGCTTCTTACTAATAAACTCAACTAGCAAACTCTTAAGTAACTGCAAGTGTTTCCCAAAATTCTCGATACACCGAAATAAGCCCATTAGAATAAGCCTCTAAAGTTTACTATAAGATGCGAACTCCGTACACTTCAACGCAAAGTAATTACAGAGTTAAGAAATTCTATGCGAACTGATAGTTGAAGAGTTACAGGTACTTAGTGTATTTATATAAGACTATCTTTTGCCCGCGGTTTCGCCCGCGTGTCAACGTTTAGGGGACCTCGGAATTACTTCACCACTTTTGAAATCAATTCCCGGTAAATGGAGGCTTCACTATGGTTGAAACTATCTAACTGTCACAACGCTACAAAGTTCTTTTGGCGCGTGGCAAAAATCGGAAATAACGCCGCTATCTTGTTATTCATTTAATTTGACATAACGGTATGATGACTAATATTACACTGTGTGTCCAAATATTGTAATTTCAAAGAAGGCATAGTAAAAATGAGATACTCAAAAAAAATCTGTTAAATCGATGTAAATATGAAGAAGCTACACGCTTTAAAAGTTTTTGGAGAGGATTATTCCCTTCCTTGTCGCACGATACGGACAATGTACGGCGCTAGTATGAAGTTACATAGTAGTGACGTCACTTCTACGATATTGCTGTCCTTGTCTAACACCTATTTTAAAACGTAAAAAAAAAACATCAAAACGAAGTAACGAAGTAACGTCGTAAACGAAGCATGAGGAGTATGTAAGGATTGAAGAAGCGTTCTATAGTTTCCATCTACAACCATGGGAAGAAGCCGTAAGTTTATGTATGATAGAACAACAGACAATTTAACAAACTCCCAGACTTCCACATTTACTAAGCAACTACGTCGGGAAATTTCTAGGAGGAAATGCATTAAACTATTATGTAAGTTTGTAATTGTTAGTAATAAAGTACCTACGCTTGATGGTGGAGGTGAATTTGAAGTGTTAATTACTTCGTTGGTATGTAGGAGTTGAGGTTCTGTTTGAGATTTAACTTGCCTTTCTGCTTCGAAACAGTTTCTCTGTTTTCAAGTGTTGGGGAAAATGTTCCTGTGTATTATTATTATGTCGTTTATTTATTTTTATAAAGCAACTTAAAAAAACATTTAAAAATATAAAAAATAGTGGTCCGCCGGTAGCGGGAGCAGGGTCCAAGCTACTGGTGGTTAGGGCTCCAGAGACAGGAACCTCCTCACAATGCGAGCCGTATCGAGGAGTACTGCCTTCTGAATCAGGCCCTTGATCCAACCGCCTAACGAAAGCCTCGAGAGATGTTGGTCGAGGCTTTTTGCCATCAGGCCATTGGCCGATACGACAATCGGCACAATGACAGCCGAGCTCACATTCCACATGTCAACAACCTCGTGTGCTAAGTCGAGATATTTAATTTGTTTCTCTTTCTCAGCTTTCACGAGGTTCTCGTCATGTGGAATGGTAACATCGATAATCATTGTGCGGCGCGCTAATCGATCTATCACTACTATGTCAGGCTTATTAGTATTATTATTAGGCTTATAGTCCTGTCAGGGGAGTTAATTGCAACTTTGTTGTGAACAGACGTGTCGAAGATTTAATAAAATAAATAAATAATCACTTGCTGAATCGTGACCTGGTTTTACCAAATAGCGAGTAGTAAAGCAAACGTAGGCATAATATGTGTAAATCGTATATGTGGAAATGTGTTTAAGTGACATAAAGTAAATAACTGGTATCATAATAATGGCAACCAGTCCCTTCAGCCGGGGTGGCAGATGTGCTCGGAGTCCACCTCCTACACCTGTGCCCGCACCCGCACCTGCGCCCGAGCCTGCACCTGTACCCGCACCGCACCCTCAACCGCCCAGCCAAAGAGACGAGGTCATGATGGAAGCGATATCAACGCCGGAAATCCAGAACTGGATGTCGTCCATTGAGCAGTGCCTTAACGAAGTATGCTCTATTGCATCAGAGGGCAAATTAAACATGGAGCAAAAACTGCGTATCAGCACTTTATGCCGAAAAGTTAGTCACGGCACGTCGCAGATGGCCGTGCAGTACCAGTCCATTAAGATGAAAGCCGTCCGGGCCCACTCCACAGTCCGAACACTCGAAGACCAAATTGATCTGTCGCAGCAACTACAAGACCTTAAGCTGTCAATCGGAGCTTCAAGGAAACCAGTCACGGGAACTTCTTTTGCTGAGATGGTTAAAAAAGGTACGAATAGTTTTATACAGCCTATGAATTTAAGCTCTGTGGCCATATACCCTAACGACAAACTGAAGTCTAGTGAGGAGACAAAAACACTTGTCCAAAAAATTATATGCCCCGAGCAAATGAAACTTCAAGTAAGAGGACTACGTAAGACGAAAAATGGCGGTGTCATTATCAGCACTGAAACGAAGGACGATATTGAGAAAGTGAAAAAAACGATGCACTTATCAAATTCAGGACTTACAGTAGACGAGCCCCAAAAAAGAAAGCCCAGAGTAGTAGTTATCGGAGTACCCTCATCAATGCAAGATATGGAAGTTTTTACTTGTTTGTTCCACCAAAACCTAGCCGAGAACCTCCAGGATTGCAGCCTCGAAACCTTTTTGACCTCCATTAAGTTAAGCCATAAGTCAGGTAAGAAGGACGCTGAGACCTGTAATTATATTATTGAAGTATCTGCAGACATACGTAAAGCCCTGATATCTAAAGACAGAGTGTTTATAAATTGGTCGTCATGCCCTGTGAGAGACTTTACTCTAGTCACACGCTGTTATAAGTGCCAGCAGTACGGACATGCGGCGAAATCATGTCGGGAGACTACCCATACATGTGGCCACTGTGGAGATCAGGGTCACTCCATAAAAGAATGCACAAAGAAGGCTGAGGAACCAAAATGCGCTACTTGCTTGCACTTCAAAAAGCCGAGCAATCACAAGACAAGTGATGCTGACTGTCCAGCGAAAATAATGGCTGAAAAGAGGTACATAAATTCAGTTGATTATGGAGGCGCCTAAGAGCGCCGTTAATCACGTATTTTTCTGGCCCTTGTTATTACATTTTATAGTTATGATTAATAATTTATTCAATGACCTAGATAATTTCTCTGTATCTGAATCCCATGTTTGTGAAGTTGAACACTGTAAGCAATATCTCTCCTCCTACACTAATCCACTTACCGTACTAACCCAAAATATACGCAGTATTTTTAAGAATTTCGACAATTTTAGCATTTTGTTAAAACGTCTAGACTTTGACTGTGACGTTATTGTCTTAACCGAATGTTGGCTTTCCAAACAGTATAACATACCAATAATTCCGGGATATAATATGTATAAAAGTAATGTTAACTACAATCAGAATGATGGGGTGATAGTTTATGCAAGAAATCATCTCAATGTGTCTGTCGAGGAACCAGATATGCAAGACTGTAACAGATTGTTAATTAAAATTGGGTCAGAATTAGCGATACTTGCCTTATATCGACCCCCCTCTTTTAGAAATATAAACAATTTCACTGACTCTCTAAACGACACCATGCAGAACCTGTCATCTCTCAAAAATACCATTTTAATTGGAGATATTAATATCAATATTCTTCCAGAAAATGCTGACGCATCCGCTGAGGAATACCTTAACCTATGCGCCTTCCATGGTTTGCTTCCCGCTCACACGCTTCCTACACATCAAAGTGGCTCCTGCTTGGACCATATAATGCTCAAGTCGAATTTCCCTGCTCTTGCCCTTGTAACTAACTCAACAATAACCGATCACAGTGCTACCCTGCTTATTTTAAATTGTAAATTACCTAAAGCAGTGACTCGCATCATTTCGAGTTTAAATGTCAATAAACTTGAAGAAGACTTACGTAATATCGACTTTGACCCAGTCTACTATTCCGCTGATCCGCAGTTTTGTATGTTGTACCTAATCAAAAGTGTACAACATGCAATTCAAAAGAACACAGTCTTAACTCGGCTAAATAACAAAAATTACAACATAAAACCATGGATCACGACAGGACTCATTCGCTGTATGAAAAATAGAGATAAACTGCATATGAAAGCTAAATCCAATCCAGATAACTTAATTTTGCAACTGTCATATAAACGGTACCGTAATTTTTGTAATGATCTTATAAGAAAGGTTAAAAGCAACTACGATAAAATTGCACTAGAAAAGGCTGGTACTGATAGTAAAAAAATTTGGAATTTTATTAAAAGTGTAACGTATAGCTCTAAACAAAATCAGTCATCTTCAAGTTTACTGCAAGCACACTCATCACAGTTAACATCTGCCAACATTGCAAATTGTTTTTATGTTAATGTTGGAAAGTGCCTGGCTGAAAAAGTTCGGGGCGAATCACAATATCTAACAAGCACACCATTTACGTGTAGCACTATTCTATCATCCTTTGCGTTGCTAGACACTGACGAGACTGAAGTGGATACGATAATTATGAGTTTAAAGGACGACTGTGCAGTTGGCTGGGATAACATATCAAATAAAATTATTAAACAGTTCAGACACATTTTGATACAGCCGCTGACTTATATTTTCCAAAAATGTTTATCTACAGGTCTTTTTCCCGAGTGCCTAAAAAAAGCAGTAGTTGTCCCTGTTTACAAATCAGGCAGTAAAGATCAAGTTACAAATTATAGACCTATTTCCTTGCTGCCTTCTATGTCTAAAATATTAGAAAAAATTATAAATAAAAGGCTTTACAAATACTTGGAGGATAAATTAATTTTATCTAAACGGCAGTTTGGATTTAGGCCTAAAATGTCAACAGACGATGCCGTACATCATCTGACTGACTATCTAGCCCAAGAACTTGATAAAGGTAACCACACTGTTGGAATCTTCCTGGACCTCGCAAAAGCTTTTGACACGGTTTCTATTCCTATTCTGTTGCATAAGCTTGAAGCCATAGGTATCAGAGGCACCCAGCTTAAACTATTTAAGAGCTATCTAGAAGACCGTACCCAATGTGTAATGATTGGTAATGTTCTCAGCGATGTTAAAAAAAACACGTCCTTCGGAGTTCCCCAAGGAAGTATTTTAGGGCCTACCCTTTTTTTGATATACATAAACGATCTTTGTAATCTAAATCTAAATCACGGCCAAATTGTTTCATATGCTGACGACACTGCCCTTCTTTTCTCGGCTGACTCAGAAAAAAATGTCTACAAGCTTGCGCAACACGGATTCAATGTTGTTAATAAATGGCTTCAACATAATTCACTAACACTAAATGCAGACAAGACTAATTACATTAAGTTTTCGATGCGCAAGCAAACATCAACTAGCAACTCGACATTATATGCTCATTATTGCACAAATCCCACTGATAACCAATGTGTATGTCCCAACATTAAAATGGTAAATAAAACAAAATACCTTGGTGTTATAATAGATGAAACACTCTCGTTCAAGCAACATATATCAGCTTTAAATAATAGAATTCGCAAGTTAATATTTGTTTTTAAAAGGCTACGCTATATTGCTGACACAAAAATTGTTAGACAAGTTTACTTTGCTTTATGTCAATCGATTATAACGTACTGTATTACCACATGGGGTGGAGCGGGTAAAACAGTGTTACTAACCATCGAGAGAGCTCAGAGGGCGGTTCTTAAAGTGTCTACTTTCCGCCCTTTCCTTTTTCCTACTAACCTCCTATACAAATCTTGTGAAGTATTAACAGTTCGGCAACTATTTATCATGGGCATTGTACTAAAACAACACAGAGCTCTACCCTACAGCACGGAATATACAAAAAAAAGACGTAAAGATATAGTCTGTCCACAAAATACAACAAAACATGCTTTTATATCCAAATTTTACCTGTACCTCGGTCCTCTCCTTTATAATAGACTAAACTTAAAAGCAAACATTTATTCCCTGAACTACACAAATTGTAAGAGAATTCTCAAGGAGGCTCTCCAAAGTATGTCTTATGAAGATACAGAGAATTTATTAACTGTGTTAAAGTAAACATAGATCCTCACCTACAACAAGTATTTGTTAAATTTAGAAACTAGGTTTTAAGCTACTCTACATTTAATTTATTTGTCTAGTGTCAACTTTTTTGATTGTTTATAAATTTTATCCGACTATTTTAGCACTTTTCGCCTGAAAAACAGGATTACCTAGTTCAGGCACGTAAGTCTTAGGAATACAATCTACATTTAAGCAAAACTGTAATTATTTTTATGCCTTTTAATTTTTTGAATAAACATATTATTATTATTATTATTATAGTAATGATATACCGATCCCAGTGCAACGTGACAAGGTCATTTTCGAGAACTGGGTCGGGCTCATACTTGTAATACGGTACCTCAGAATCCACAAGTTTATATTTCAAAGCAAGGTGCTGGTGAATAATCGAATCAGAAACGAAGAGATCCGCATGAGAACCAAAGTAACCGACATAGCCCGAAGAATTGCCAAACTTAAGTGGCAGTAGGCAGGAAACATTGCACGCAGAACAGATGGCCGATGGGGCCGAAAGGTTCTGGAGTGGCGATCGCGTACCGGAAGACGTAGCGTTGGAAGGCCTTTTTTTTTTTTTTTGTTCCCGGGGTGGAAAATCCTCATGGATGTCCCCCGCCCTGGGACGGGCGGAGGGGTCTGTCAGACTCTTACTGACTAAAAACCACCCCGGTGTTCCATCTCACACCTACGCCGGGGTCGCGGGAACACATAATTCGTCCGCATCCCCGGCTGGTGCCTTAGATGTGGATTAGATGTACTGATCGCGTTCCGTTTCACCCTTAAAAGAGATTAAACTTGAACACGAATGCCGCCAGTTTAGTGCGACAGATGTTAATTTGATTTTGAAAGGATCTTGTTTCACCCACTTATGTCTACCCATAAAACGATCACATAGACCCATCTACGAACTGCGAAAGTCATACGTAAACACGCGTGTCCTATTTCCGTGGCGAGGCGAATTTTCGGCGATTGCAAGCTATTTGAATAGAGTTAACCCTCTTCCGGCCCGTGATGGAGCGATGATTGATTCCTGTTTATTCAGGGGGTGGGTTGCAATTTAATATCTTATTGTTAATCGCGAGCCGCGTAGTGTTGACTCAGTGAAAACATAGGGAGAAGAGGTTGAGGAAGGTGGGCGTGCACGTCTACCATCCCGATTTGCGTAAGTACCTAAAAAAGACAATGAATGTCAAAATGATCGCCACTCTAAGAGTGGCGATCATTTTGACATCCATTGTCTTAAGGTTTTAAAAAATCGTCTGCTCAACAACGTGAATAATGCATCAAACGTGGTTAAACTGTAAAGATGGAACTCGTTAAGCTCGATTGTCATTAGTGTGATAAGCGATTACCTCGCTTTAGATAATAAACTCGTGATTTTTAACAGGTAATGCAATTACAATACATTTTGATGAGAGGTCAACATTTGACTTGTATTTTCGCGATGTAGGGAAACTATTTTTATTTATTCTGCGAAGGTCATACAGTGTGTTTACCCATCCGTTTGTGCTGAAAAACGCAAAACATTTTATTTTTTCACTTTTTGTCGCGTGGGTTGAAATTCGATATCATTCGTACTCTGATATTTGTCGTTCCGTTTTTATTTTTAAATAACGTGGAGGAACACGTTATTAAAATAATTGAACTTTGTTAGCAAAGGAACGATTTGCAAGAAGTAAAATGTAGCAGATTGAAATGTTAATAATTATGAAGTACGATTGGTTGACTCATTATTAAGGTTAACATTTTCCATTATCGAAGTTTCGTCAACTTTAGTGATGTTGGATTTGACGTGAGTCGTTTTGAGTTTGAGTCCAGTACCGAAGGCTAATAAAAGTAAATAGGTAAAGTTTTTGTTAAAATAAAATGAACTAAAATCTTAATGGGTAGGTACCTACTTTTCGCATTTGGTTTATAACTACACGCTGAATATAAGTTCTGCATGTCGATTGATTTTGTAAACATCACATCGTGAATATTTACGTGGAGTGAGCTGTTAGTGTCATCCCGTCTTGGTCAATCCCTAGCATCAGTGGCACTGACAGCTCACTTCACCTAAGTTTTCACGGTGAGATGGTTACAGAATAGCACTACTGTGCTCTTTGTAGTAGTCAAGACAATCTTGTTGTAAGATTTTATCCTGCAAAAAACACAAGTAACGTGCCCGTTTCTTTTCTGTTTCCGTATAGTTCCAACTCCTAGATTCAGCCGTTTGCTGTACGGCTCCATTGTTAATTATTATAAACGCTTTCAGTTATTGTTGTGTTTGGTGATTAAAATTTGGATTGTAAACTGAAATGAAACAATCCAAGCGGAAAATTTTCTTGGAAATCTAAAATGTAAATGTTAAGTGTTTGACTTGAGAAACGGGAGTAGGCGGGCGTTGCAAGTTTTGGAGTGTTGGGTTCTGGTATCAAATCTGATAAATATTGACTGTTGTAGTATTGTGAATGTTTGATTATGTTATGCAAATAGAGGAAAGGTGAGATGAACATTTAGGTACGAATAGTGGAAAAAATTAGATACTAAGGGCTGATTTTTCAAAAGTCTGATATTTCATAACTGAAGATTAATATTGTAGTTTGACAGCTTTTGTATAGATAATAGAATAAATATGAAGCATATTTATTCTTAAGATAAAAGTTAGCTGACTATTGGAAAATAAAACCCTTAGTATGAAAACATTATGAAAAAAAAGTATCCAATATATTTAATGCTTATCGGGCTTACTGACAGCTAAACAATGACCATTGTTTTAAAAAAAGAACAAATGTGCGATAATGAAGGGCCAAATCATAAGATGGGTAGTTATTTATTTATTTGCAATTTATTGTATACCACAAAAATACGTAACAAAAAATAAATCGAACACAACAAAATAAAGGAACAACTTGTGACTTATGAGTTGGCCGTGGTTCGTTAGATATACCTATACACCCACATTTTGCTTGTTATGTTTATATTTTAAAAACTGTCTATAAAAATATTCAAGCCGGAATGTCTTGAATCCAAGTTATAATCCATTACATAACCTTTGACACACGATGTTACATGAGTAACATTGTAATTCCATTACAAGAAACACAATTACAATATCATCAATCTCAATATATAGTTCGAAATTCAAAACACTCAGTTGATTGTCTCTGAATTCTAAAACAAACTTTGCATTTAGTGGGAGTGTGTCGTGCAGACTCGTGCACAGTCGCCGACCGCGAAAGGACTTGATCGATGCGTGACATACGGCTGTTAAGATAGGGAAGTAGAAATATTAAGATATTTTTATATAAATGTAGACCATTTCAGGAAATTAAAAAGTGTTGTATTTTAGTGGGCAATTGTTTTGTTAAAAATATGTACAAAACTATGTACCATTTCAATTATAATAATACGGATGGCTATTAGATAGTTAGATGGAGATAACGAGATAACGAAACTAGTAAGAAAATAGCTGATACAGAAATGAAGACGCGTTTTCCTTCCGTTTATCATTGCAACAAACCGAGATGAAGATGGTTACCTACTCCCATACTTTCCACAGACATGTACAGTTTTCGCAAAACTTTATGAACTCTTGGAAGTTGCACGCGAGTGGCTTCGCAGGAAGCATACTAAGTGATGTCTGCGGAAGTACAGTCGAGTGCAACATTTTATTTTTTATTTTAGTTGTAAATTTTTGTTAAGTCTTGTACTGGTGTTTGTTTTCGTTGTTTTTGTTACTGTTATGTTGCACATCTTACAATAATGATTGTGCACTGAACAGTAACATATTCGTACTCGGGCCTGCGAACATAGGGCGCTTATAGTTTTGCGCGAACTGTAGCTACGTATATAAGTCATCCATCTATGTAAGAACGTATCCCTTGCTCGACGAAGTGCCAGCCCGCGCCGTAGCTGAGCCTGTAGCTTTAAATTCCCCGAATAATAATAATATAATCCAGATCCAGCCTGTCCCATCTTGCTGTCCTCCCGTTAGCGACGCCCTAAGCCGAGGTCCGTACCCCACACGGGGTGCCCTTAGCGAGCGTTCGCTTAGTAATGTAAGTAGTTTTACGCCCCTGGCTGGAGGCTTTGAGTCCGCTTAAGGCAGCCACAGGATAGTCCGGTTAAGTAGTCACGACCTCTCAAGGTCAACTACGAGATGCCATACAAAAAAAATAAAAAAAAATAACGTAAGACCTTGACGCTCGACTCTCGCCGCGGACGGACGTGTTTGTGCGCTCTCCCGCTCCAGTGTTGTGTTTCGTGTTATTATTCGTTGCTGCCACGTGACGTCATCGTAGTCGCCCCGACTACTCCGATTTAAAATCAAATAAAAAAATTGATTTGATTTTAATAAATCCAAAAAGTGCCTTTTTCAAGGCAAATCTCGTTTCATTAACAGACGTTTGTGAGTAGCTTCACTAGGCCCCTTCTGGGTAAAACCACAGTTTCGTGGTCCTCGGTTGAAACCTTACGGTGCCAACGAAGCCGAGTGGGGTGTTGTCTTTTCTTTCCACCATTCCGTCCCCGAAGTAGCTCCCCCTCCTCCGACCATGGAGGACGCCATCCTTTTGGCGTTCCTCAAAGCGGTCCTATTAAAGGACCCCGAGTTTTGGTCGAAATATGGCGCCAAAATAAGCCAATGTTCCAGTTCCACTCCGTCTCAAGGCGCACTCGCTAACTTCAGTGACGCGCTTGAAAGCCCGCTATCGCCACCTGCATGCGAACAAGGCATTCCGCCTTTTGTTCCGGCAAACAATGTTCCGACCGCAAATTCGGCCCCCATTATTACACCCGCCTTGGCTCCGGTAGATAATACTCCGGCCCCTATTGTCTCGCCCGCCTTTGTCCCTGCCGCCATTGTCACGGCCTCTATTGTTCCGGCCGCCATTGTCTCAGAGACAACGCAGCTGCGCGCCGCAGTAACAAATACGACGGAGAGCATGGACGCGTCAGTCCCACGCTCCGAGGACGAAGCCCGCACCTCCTCCTCCAGCGACGACGACTTCCAAGTCGTCGTTAAAGGAGGCAAGAGGAAGGCTAAATCCTCCGCCCCCGCTGGCCCGGTCACCAAGGCCCAGAAACAGGACACCAATACCTTGTCGTCCAACTCTACTTCCGCCCCTAGTCCGCGCGCCAGTCCCCCCGCCAGTCCGATGGCTTGCCCACCCGCTCCTACCGCGAAGAAACAAAAGCCCCCTCCCCCGATCTACGTCCAAGACAAATCAAAATGGACAGAAATCTCTAGGATGTGTGTTATCGCAAGATCAACTACACAAACGCCCGATCCACCCTCCAGGGGATCAAAGTTACCATCCCCACGTCTACGGACTTTAGGGATCTCTCCCGCGCCCTGCGTGAAAGGAACTATTCCTTTCACACGTACTCCCTTCCGGAGGAAACCCCCACTCGTGTCGTCATTAGGCGCGTACCCCAGAAAATCTCCACCGAGGAGATTAAGAGCGACCTTATCGCACAAGGCGTTCCCGTATCCGCCGTCCATCGCTTGCATAAAGCGAGACAGGGCCTTGTGTACGACATGGTCCTAGTCATCTGTGACCCCACGGAAGGTCACCACCCGATCTTCAAGGTGAAGTCGGTGTGATCGCTCTCAGGCATCTCAATAGAGAAGCCTTACAGAGCTCAATTAATTGGACAGTGTCATCGCTGCCAATTATATGGTCACTCGCAGTCCAACTGCTATGCCACCCCTAGATGCGTCAAGTGTCTAGGAGATCATGGCACCGCCGACTGTACCCGCCCTAAAGATAGGGAACAATGTTTAGAGCCTCCCAGCTGTGCACTTTGCGGCCAAGCGGGACACCCGGCAAATTACCGGGGCTGTCCTAAGGCCCCGACGTCCTCCTCTCCCAAACTCGCGAAACGCGCGAGCGACCGCCAGCACAGGGAAAGCCCCTGGGGAAAGCCTCCTTCCGCGCTGATGCCGGAGCGGCTCAGTCCGCAGAGGCCGTCTCCCTGGGCTAACCTAAATCACCTGAAGGCTCCCGCGGCTTCGGTGCCCTCTATCCCCGCGCAACCAGCGCAACACGCTCAACTTCCAGCGCTGAATCGCTGATGGCTTCCGCCATCCCAGCGCCTTTGGTAGCCCCCGCGGCCCCTACGGCCTCTCCAGCGAAACCTCAGGGAACCCAGGGCCGAAACAGCGCCCAAATTATACTAAGTACATACGCGGCTCTCTTCACCACCGCCGCGGACAAAATGGCGGAAGAAATCGTTGCTGCAAACGGCAACGCACTTCGCCTTATGGAAATCCTCAGCGCGTAGCCCGAGATCGCGCAAGTTCTACACTCACTCAAATATTAATTCTCGATGGATATTACGAGAGTAAACAGTAACAAACCCCGATCCCTTAAATTAGGCTTTTTCAACGCAAATGGCGTTTCAGGTCAACGCGATGAGATCGCCACTTTCCTCCGCAACCATCAGCTTGACATCCTCCTCATACAGGAAACCTTTTTAAAACCGCATCACCGAAACCCGAATATTGCCAACTATAAACTAGTTCGCAATGACAGGTCTCGATGCCACAAGGGTGGCACACTAATATACTTTAGGAAATCTTTGTATTGCATCCCTATCGACCCACCTTCTCTCTTCTCCCATCTGGAGACCTCTATCTGTCGGCTCGGCATTACTGGTCATCAACCGATCACCATCATCTCTGCCTATATTCCACCAGACAATGGTCCGGAGGATCCCATCTCTCTCCAAAAGGACTTCACCGCCCTCTTCGGTATGAGTGACTCCGTCATATTGGCGGGGGATCTTAATGCCAAACACCCGGCGTGGAATAGTAGCACGACTTCTACCAGAGGTCGGATCATTTCCAAGTTAGGCGAATCCCTTAACTTTGACGTCATCGCTCCAATGAGTCCGACTCATTTCCCCGGAAATCCCAACCACCTTCCTGATATACTCGATGTAGCGCTGCTCAAGAATGTGAACCTCCGTTTGCAATAGATAGAGACGTTCCACGAGCTTAACTCTGACCACCGCCCAGTAGTTATGCATCTTGCCCCCTACTCTGGCCCAAGCGATCCCAACCGCCCCCCTCAGACCCAGATGATAACCGACTGGAGGAAAGTAAGTGAAAGACTGAAATCCACCACGTCGCCTCAATTGGACACCATCCCCGATCACATAGTGTCAGTCGCCGACACGACGGCCGCAATCGATTCGTTTACTGAGCACGTTCAATCCGTTTTGACGGATTGTTCACGGGAAGTTCCGGTGATGGAAGACCATCGCTGGAAACTACCTTCTGACGTACGTGACTTGATAACCGAGAAGAATGCGGCTATTCGTGCCTACGACTCCTTCCCTTGTGACGCGAACAAAGCCCACATGCGCAATTTACAGCGTGCTGTAAAGAAACGCATAGGGGAGGTTCGCTCAGAGGGTTGGAACAAGATGCTCAGTGAACTCGAGCCCACTCACCAAGCCTTCTGGCACCTTCAGAGGAAATTGCGCTCCTCCGAGGAGGTCTCTATGCCTCCCCTCATCCGCCCCGACAAGGGCGTCGCGTTCGACAGCACCGACAAGGCCGAATGCCTTGCTGACAGCCTAGAGTCCCAGTGTTCTCCCAGCTCTCAACCAGTAGACCAAGCTCACCTGAACAAGGTCGACGCTGAAGTCGAATGGAGAGCCTCCCTTCCACCCGTCGAAGACCCTGATGATCCTCTGCCTCCCGTCACTCCAGACGAAGTGCACGACATCATAAAAGGGCTCCAAGCTCGTAAAGCCCCCGGTTCGGACGGTATTACCAACAAGGTATACAAACTCCTACCTGCCCCTCTAATAATGTTCATGACCGCCATCTTCAATGGCGCCTTGAGCAACAACATCTTCCCACAAGCGTGGAAAGAAGCAACCGTCATCGGTATCCCAAAGCCAGGCAAGCCAAAGTCTGAGCCCTCCAGCTACCGTCCCATTAGCTTACTCAACGTTCTCGGCAAAATCTACGAGAGGCTTATTTATAAGCGTCTCAAAGACTACGCCGAGGCAAAGAGCCTCATTCCCAACGAGCAGTTTGGTTTCCGTCCCCAACACCTCGAGTGTTCCACCAGGTTCACCGTATCGTAGAGCATTTGTGCGCCGGTATGCAGCGTAACGCGACGACGGGTGTGCTATTCTTCGACATAGCGAAAGCCTTCGACAAAGTCTGGCACAACGGCTTGTTATACAAGCTTTACCAACTAGGAGTGCCAGATCGTCTCGTGCTCATCTTACCAGACTTTTTGTCGAATCACACCTTCCGCTATCGCATCGAGGGTGCACTCTCGTCCCCTCACCCTATTCGCGCCGGTGTCCCTCAGGGTTCCGTCATATCTCCTCTAGTTTTCACGCTGTTCACCAGCGATATCCCACAGAGTAAAAAGGCTCAGTTGGCTCTCTTCGCCGACGACACTGCCGGTTACTATACCGGTCATTGTCCCAATGCTATAGCTCGTACTCTCCAAACCTCCGCAAACGTCTTAGGCGCTTGGTTCCGGAAACGGAGAATCGAGGTCAACCCCGATAAGAGTCAGGCGGTTCTCTTCTCGAGACGTCGTCGACTCCCTCCCCCACTTCCCAGCCCGATCACTATGTACGGTAAGCCGATCCCCTGGGAGAAGCAAGCCAAATACCTAGGCGTGATCCTCGATGAAAACCTTACCTTTAGGCTCATATTAAGGCGGTTCGCGCGCGCGCCTCCTTCGCTCTTAGCAGGCTCCACTTTGTACTGACAGCCCGTAGTAAACTGTCACTTAAATGCAAGCTGCGCATCTACACCGCAGTCATCCGTCGCATCATGACCTATGCCTGCGTTGTATTTGCGCACGCTCACCCACGACATCTCCATAAGATGCAGACCCTCCAGAACCGTTTCCTCAGAAAGGTCACGGGTGCCCCCTTCTATGTCCGTAATATAAATCTCCACATCGATCTTAATATGCCTACCATAAACCAGTTCATGAAACGCTTATCGAAGCGCTTCTTTGACTGTGGCATTAAACACTCCAACCCCTTGATCTCAGCGGCCGCCCGCTACACTCCCTCGCGCATTAGCAGTATTCGCCGACCAAGGCATACTTTAATCGCCCCCGACGACGCCACTACTCTCCTCCAGGAGAGTAGTAAGGCCACCAGCACACTACATAAGCCCAAAACCCGATCGCCGTCCTACCGTCCTCGCCGCCGAGGCCCGCCGCGACGCCCAAATCCACGCCCCTCCCGACCCTTGCTCGAGCCAGCCCACGCCGCTGAGCCTGTAGCTTTAAATTCGTCCCTAATTAATACCAATCCTGATCCAGCTAGTCCCTTGCTGCCCTCTTTCAGCGACGCCCTAAGCCGAGGTTCGTACCCCACAGGGGGTGCCCTTAGCGTTGTCGCTTAGTTTTTAAGTTAGTACATAAGTTTAAGTCCTGGCTGGAGGCCTTAATTTATTAGGGCAACCACAGGCAAGTCCGTCTAAGCAGACGACAACCTCATAGGTTGACCTGCGAGATGCCATTCTCAAAAAAAAAAAAATAAGAACGTATGAAAATGTGTTTATTCACAGCTTATCAATCTGAGTAGTCAACGCAGTTCTGTTTTCTACTACATGTTTCAGAAGGTGTAGGCATGTTTGAGGGTGTGGTACAAACCATTAAACTGAACAACTTTCTTATTGCGACCAACATCGTAACATCGCGAAAAAATAATCAGCCGTCTCATACATTTGAGTCGAATAGATATTGATGATTTGCAGGAAGTTGTTCAGTTTGATGAACTGTACCACAATCTTAATGATAACCACGCATTTCTGATACACGTTGCGCTGTATACAGGGTGGCGGGTACATCTATACGCCAACTGTAACCATAACCATAATTTCAGCATATGATTCTAGACCCGTCCTGACTTCTCCAGCCCTGGAGGGGGAGGACGAGTCAGATTTTTACTGACGCGCGACCCTGGTAGGCATCGGTGTCTAACGGACGCCGTCAATAAGTGCTGACATCTCTTTGTTACGCGCGTGGACCACGACGCGCCTTTGACCCGGGCCTGGTCCTTAACGGACGACAAGCTACCCGTTGAACTCCTCCGCGGGGACACGGCGGCGGTGCTCCACCCAAGCTGGGCAGACCTCTGGGTGATGTACACAATGGTGGCACCCGGGCGTTTCCTCCCGCCTTATGCAAAACAGGAACCTCCCGAAACAACCGTGTTCGGTGAGGACTTGTGGCAGGCGGTTTCCCGACGCCCGCGCCCAGGGCGTCTCCTACGGTGACTAGGGGCGTGAGGGCGCAAGAATTGCCTCTCCCTCACGCGCTCTGCCTCCTCCTTCGCGAAAATTACTGCTTCGCAGAAGAAGGTGACGGCTTCACACTCGTTCCGTACCATGGCCGGACGCGAGAGATTGCTGCCACCGATTTTTTAATTTTTATTTGAGATGGTCTCTTGACTCTAGTCTAGGTCGGAGGTGACATAGACAAAGTCTACGATGAAGTAAGCTTACCCAGAAGAAGCCTGTTCACTCTTACTTTGAAAAGATTCGGATTTAATGCGTTCGGGAACACAGACTCAGGCAGTGAGTTCCACTCTTTTGCCGTGCGCGTTATGAAGGATGTTTGGAAGCGCTTAGTTAGTTTGGTCTAGACCTCTAGCGTAGACTTTTTTGTCGGTTTTCAAAAAAAAACGACTGTTCCGTACAAAAGTGCAAAACCTACACGGTAAAAATGAATGGAAAAGCTTTTTTTTAACATCGTACAAAAAAAAACACAGTGTGGTTCAGAATCATGTACTGCATAAATGGTTACTGGCTGCGCGTCGATGAGGCCACCCTGTATAGATGAGCGTCCACCCCGATTCATCCAACATGCAACTTGCTAGCAAACGCGAAGAGCACACAACTTGCAAGACATCCAATCAAACAATGTGTATCACAAGTAAAGAAATTTCCTAATCACATTAATATAGTTGCGCTGCAGCCCACAAAGTTAGTCCATTACGGTATTATCGATGGGTTTCAAATTGCATCAAATCTATGGGGACTCAACCCTATGGCGTCGGTTTTTTATAGGGTCCATCAATTTTGGAATAGATGTCCCTTGAAATCGAATTATGCATTGTGTTGGAAGTAATTTGTTGTGGTTAAAAAATCTGAAAAAATCCGTTGATAAAAGTTGAAAATCTTGTAGTTTATATTACGATTTTAATGGCAAAAATGAGGTTACAAGGCTTTTATCTCGCCCCAATTTGCATTTTAACACAAAAATGTTTGATACAAAATTTGTCCCCGCATAATTTTCCTATGTGAGCCCCATGGAAAATCATTCTCGCAGTTTGACTTGCAAATTACCAGCCCACTTTCAGGTCCAGCCTGATCGTCGTCTAAAGTTGCCATCCCACTTTAACTAAACGCGAACTTATGTGATAAAAACATACCTCTGGGCTAAAGTTCCTGAAAATTCACAGTAACTGGCCAATTTGATGGGCGAGGCTCACTTCTTACTAGACCCCGGCAAGTGGCTGCCAAGTACTGACCAAAAACTTGTCCGAAATTTGGCCAAGTTCGGTTTGGGTCAAAAGTTACATACAAGAATACGGAATTGGTTATCTACGTTATATTCTCGCGTATATTAAAGTTAGTGAGTTTGTGATTGAGTAGAAAGTTTATTCTGTCACAAACTATACTTATTTTTGGAAAACTTTTTGTTGTGTTGACCAAAATAATTTGTGATTTCCTTAAATATATTTTTTCATATTGTTCGTGAGTGGAAGTGTAAGCCGACCAGGAGAGGGATTTAGCGCTCTGCTTGTGGACCGGCGAATGTGCAGTGTGCTGTGCCAAGGTTGCTGATGAGGCTGAGGGTGATGACCAGGTATGCGCTTGCGCTGCATGCTGATGGTCAGGACAACCGTTCAAGCCGTGGTTGCTGGCTGGTTGTGTGACTTGCGGGAGTGATGATGATGACATCATGCTGAAGTAGTTGCACGAAGGCTGCGCTGACGTTCATACTCGGGGTCACCAGTCAAGAGGTATGCGGAAGAGGGTGTAAAGTTCACTCATACTCTTTGGAAAAGGATGTCGTATCTGGTGGGCAACTGCCCGACGATTGAAGTCGGGACGTTGTACATATGCTAGCTGCGCTGTAAACTCTGATTGCGCGATGCAGGATTTGTGTGACGTCAGTGTGATGCTTTGTTCGCATGTAGCGGTGTAGATGCCGCCATACGTATGTGTGCAGTGTTCCCAACTATGTTTGGGGTCAGCTTAATTTAGGGGACATACTAGTTTTTACATGGTGAGACTGCCTATCTGACATCCACTACCCAGTTTCTGTTTAACACGATACCCCTTGGTAGGACTGGCTGTCAGACTTTCGGGCTTCTGTCTACCCGTAACGTCTGTCAAAGAATAACGAATGACAGCCGGGACCAACGGCTTAACGTGCTTTCCGAGACACGAACGGGTCTCGACATGAAATGGTCATCCATCCACCTTTTTTTTTTTTCTTTCATCTCACACCTACGTCGGGGTCGCGGGAACATATGATTCTTCCGCAACCCCGACTGGTGCTGGCCTGCCTCGGCGGGCCTCCTCGTGTTGGGAGGGGGAGTGAGGTGTTAGACCCCCCCCGCAACGTCCAAGAGGGGCGCGCGTGGAACGCGCCGCCACCCCGGGTCCTGATGTATGGGGGGCGGTGGACGTCCCCGAGTCCGCCGTCCCTGGACCCATTTAGAGGGGCTGGAAGAGGGCGTTGTTCGCCCTCAGCCTGCGACCAACCCCTTGCCCCTTGCGACGGGTCTGATGAATGGCCCCGTTGCCTACCATTTTTTGGCCGCAGAGGATAGGGAGAGCGGCCAACGACATACCGTCACTCCTCTTCCTCTGCGGCCCCACCACGTCCACCATCGTACAGTGGCGACCCCGCCAAGGCCGCAGAAGGCAGGAAGAGTGGCGCACCGCAATACCGGCACTCCTCTCCCGCCGCGGCCCCACCACAGTTGCGATGTCGCCCAACAACACCGCAACCTTGGCCGCTACGTCGTCGGCTTGTCTGTAAAAGCCCTGACGAGCGGCCCCTCCTCGGGTTCCTCTTAGCTTCACAGTGGGGGTCCAAACCACGGCTACTGAGCCCCCCCGCCTCGTCAATGCTAACCCATTGGGGAGGGTCATCCATCCACCTACCTTAACCTTAACCTTTGGCTGTTACTATTTCAACACGAGTCTCCAAAAAAAAAACGCAGAGTATCACAAAAAACACAATGCTTATCTTAAAGCCCATCAAAATCAACCCCAGAGAACCGCAAATACCCAATAACGAAATGCACCAGACCCAAAATCCTACTCACACACCGATTACATAATACTCAACCGTCGATTTTTCCGGCCATGAACGATTACGGTTAAGAGACAAACTCTATTTGCTGAATAAATTCCAGTTCAGACTTGGCGGATGTCGTACGTATTTGAAACCGTGCCAAGTCCCGCAATCAGAACAGTATGTAGGCCAAGAGGCTGCGGATGGCGGCTTTCGGCTTTTTTGTCTGGGGTAAACAAAGACAGGTTGAAGACACGAGTGTTTGAAGCTATTTCTGTGCGGGTTTGAATACTAGGGGAGAGGGAGCTATAAAATCTCTAGTCGGTCTAGTTAGGTTAACAATGCTGTGAAGCCAGTTTTAGTAACACCTAAACACGATACTTTTGCTATCTCCTTCTTTCTGCACTTATCTCATGCTACTTGAGTGCGATTCAGTATGTTTTTCTCTTTAATTTTCTATGGTGCGCCTTTTACCTGCTCAAACCAGCCCTCGCCGCTGAGCCTGTAGCTGTAAATTCGTCCCTAAATAATCATTCCGATCCTGTTTGTCCCTTGCTGCTCTACTCCAGTGGCGCCTTAAGAGGTCCGTACCCCACAGGGGGTACCCTTAGCGTTTTAAGCCCTGTGTGAAGGCCTTAATTTATTAAAAGCAAGCCCGGTTAAGCAGCCGACAACCTCCTAGGAAAAAAAAACGTTCAAAGCTAAAGAGAAACCTTCGAGATGCCATTTAAAAAAAAAAGTTAAAGTATGGTCTTGCCTTTTACTATAATCTAAAAGAATTCTATATCTTAAGGTAAGTTCAACGCTGCGCTAAGACCGAACTATTCAAATTACCAGCTGATTTGTATTTTTTTTATCATACTGACAACATTGTATTCTGTGCCATTTTATTTGCCCCGTGTTTGATTCGCACGGTCTTATCCCAGCGAAGAACTTAACCTAAAATAGCTCATTCAATTTAAGTACTTATTTTAAAGTTCGTTTTTTATTGAGAACCCTTTCCGTCTTATTGAAAACTGACTTTAAACTTTACTTAAAGACGAAACTTTTGACCTGGTTACTATAATGGATGTTAAATACAACATTGACAAGTAACACTCAAGCTAAGGCTCCCGCAGACAGGCGCAACACGACTGCAGTAGAACAATTTTCATGAAGATTTCATAGAAAGTGTTCCAGTTTCTACACCATGCCATGCAAGATTGGGATATCTGTATAAAATAGCATAGATTTATCGAAAGATTATTTATTCAATCCAAACAGAAACTCCTACAAAATAAACAGTATCTAGGCGTGTTGAAAGTCTCTATTATCTACAAGCTGTGTATGGGATACACAGACACACAATGTGCGTCATGTATTTGTCGGTAAATATGTCTCGCCGATCAAACAACATATCTGGAGAATATTTGCTCGAACCTTTAAGATTCTTGTACTGTTGAGGCTCGGAGAAAAGGCGGAAGCGAGAAACAAAAGAATCAAAATAGTGTACAAACAACGGGGACAGACCTTAAAGATAAGGATGGCTATAGAATCGGGATGATGTTTTTTTTTATTTTCATCTAAAATAAATGTTTGTTTCCAAATAAGAGTAGTCCAAACAATAATACAAAAAGTGTAAAAGCTTCAAAAGTTGCCAAGTTTTAAACGTGTTAAAATATTTGTTAGACAAGGACAGCACTATCGTAGAAGTGACGTCACGTCTATGTAACTTCATACTAGCACCGTACATTCTCCGTACCGCGCGACAAGGACGGGAATAATACCCTAAAAAACTTTTAAAGCGTGTATCTTCTTCATATTTACATCGATTTAACAGAATATTTCGATTATCTCATTTTTACAATGCCTTCTTTGAAATTACATTATTTTTCCGAACATTTTAAATATAAGTCATCAGCCCTGTTATTAGTGTGTACTATGTAAAAACAAAAAAAGAACTCGATTTTTATGAAAGGCAGAATCCGAAATACCTTGGTGTTGGAGTTCACCTTAGAAATTTTGATGCGTGCATTGTCATAAAACTATCAATAAACGATGCACGTCATTCGCCGCTTCGGAGGCGGAACAGTTGATACGTCCGTGACTGACGTCCAGTCTATGGCGCGTCAACTTCAGACTAGCCTATGTCTAGCATAGGATAGGACTAGCATAGGTTGATTGAATGATTGATGGATGCCAATGTAGACAGAGCCTCGTATGTCAGTTAGTGTAACAGAAAAAATGCTATTCTGTAGACACAGTAGATTTTTGCTGATCGTCGTCAACGTGATAAAGAAAGGCAAAAAGTAAGCATAAAAAATGATCTATAAGTTTATGTCTTGTACAGAAACATCTAGAAGAAACAGGAATAGTGAATAGTTTCACTTTTCTGCACCGTTGAACTGTATGCTATGAATATACGGGGAACTTTCAAACTAGAAATCATTCCTTCCAGAAGAATGCGCTGGTATGTATTTTTAGAATTTCATTTTTTAAATAATGTCGCAATTCATGCTAGAGTTGCGACCGGTGAACTTTAGTCGCGACAGTGTGTATAAAAAATATGAGATAGATTTAGAAAGGCGTTAGATTTTAACTTAAGGAATTGCGTAGTTTTGTGCCTACTATAATAATTTGGTAACCTTAGAATAATAACGCATAGAAGGTTAGTCTCATACAGGCTGCCTACTTAAAGTGAATCCAAATTTGGTATTTATATGTGAGTAAGCGGCACGTAATTACGGTGTGTTCAACAATGCCTGACCTTGAGCACTGACGGCTCGCTGCGCTACCTGAGTCGTATTAGGTATAGTTTGAGTTGCTTCACTTTTGGTGCTTGTTCTAGGTTTCTATGCATTATTATTCTAATGTTCCTACACTGTCGGTTCTCAGGATCTAGAAAAACTTTTAATAACGATATGTGGAGCTTCGATCTAGCCACGTTTGAATGTTTTCATCAACTCAAAAATAATTTTCAATCAAACTATTCCTTCGACCAAAAAACTCGAGCCCATGGACCAAACTATTTTCCACAAAAATTAAAAAACAAATCGTCCACCAAAAAAAGGGGTACCTACCATTCGTTATTCGTAGTTCAAAGTAACGGACAGTATCTACCCTCACGGGCCAACTGTCGCACTTTCCAATTACTACACAAAGCGGGTATCGCACAGTTTCGCACACAACAAAGGGTGGCTACTTCAGACACTTAGCCCCCTTTTACTCTTTGTACCGCATTTTAAAATTCCATCTATAAGTTTGTGCTTGCACTGTAGTGTAACATTACATAGTTTGTATATTTTTGTTAATGACGAGCTCTATAATATATTTTATTAGACCAAAAGAAAAACATATTACACAATTTGTCTTAGCTACTAATACAAATGCGAGCTTACGGACAAAAGTGAACAGTTTATATAAAATATGAACTTAATTAATTAATTGAATTACTTTAAAATAATGAAAGGGTAGCTGTCCTCTAGGTGAACACAGTGAAGAAGGTGAGTGTGTGTGAGATAGAGGGTGTGTAGGGAATTAAATAGCTAGTAGATTCTTATATGGAGACAATAGATTGACAAAACCGTAAATCAGTTGAACTACTATTTTAAGACGGTTAGCAATTTCAGTCTCATCGTATGTTAACTTCCAAAGCCACAGAGATACCGAATTCATCGTCAATTTATTCATAGAGTCCATTTCAAGTATCTTATTAATTATGTCATATAAAAACGGGCCCAAAATCTACGAATAAAAGCCGTCTTTGAGTAATATAGCCTCTTATACACAGGTCAACCCTTCCGCCTTCTTAACAGGGTTGGATTGAACTCCAAGATAGTATGCTGTTTTGATACAATACTTGAGACAAACAGTTGGCGTACAGTCAGCACCTCACAGTCTTCATAAAGAAGTGTGGTTGAGTAAGGGAAAGGCTTAAAGGTACAGAGTTTAAGTATGGTTCTTTGTGAAACTTCAAGTAGCTTTATTATAGTTTTCGGAGCACCGCCCCAAGACGATATGCAATATGTAATTAGTGACTGACAAAGCGCATGATAGATTTGCTTTAGGATTACTTTTATTACTCTACGTGTTACTTCCATAGAACATTCAAAGCCAAAACAAATCATTTATATCAATAAAATAGGCAAAAAATCAAGAACTAATTGCCCGTTCCTAAACGTCGCCAATAGAAATTGCATTGTCAGTAGAAGTTATAATCCTATTATCTATTAATTGTTAATCGGTGACCTTTGTGGTTAAAAATATTGGTCTTCAGTACCATGTTGCTCTAGCAGGCTAGCTAGAGTTGTAAAATTATTATTGGAATAAGGCGTTGAATACCAGTTATGCAATCTGTACAACAGATATGAATCAGTCGTGCTGGACTTTAGGATCATCATTAATAATAAATAAAAGATTTTACTTTAGAAAGTAATACCAAGAAGTTATAATATGTAATGCAACCTTCAGGAAACTATTTTAATGGCTGAAAAGTCATGTATTTATTTTCAAAACACGATAATGCTTATTTCTAACAGCATTTTATAGAACGTTACACAACGGTGTGACGAGCAGCCATTCAATGCTGAAAGTGCACCGATGCGTTTCGACTCCAACAATTATTTCAGTTTTCACTCGCTTGAACGGAAAACTTCTCGGATTCAAAAACGTTTGTTTGATAAAGCTTTTTGGAACTAAAAGGTAATTTAATATTGGTAGTTTTGTTCCGCTAAGAGTTCTTTATAAAACTGGGTTAGTTTTTTCTTGGTTCTCCGTTCTTTAAAGCTTTCTTGTTAAGTTAAGGCTAGGTTTCAACTCCCTTTTGTCTTTCCGTAAGGCTTTTAAAACATGTATTTCACTGTTTTCACTTCCGAAGATATGGTTTAGATAATTTTGGAAGAGATTTTGTTATTGTTAAATTTATTGTCAAAAATTATATTTTAAATGCCTGTTCAGGAGGTTTCTAAAGATAAGAGTATCTTGCCGAGAGCATTCGTACCTAACTATGCCGATCGATTCCAATAATTATCAAAATAACTCTACGAGCTGTAATTAAACTGAAAATTGTGGTTCAACAAAAAATACAGTCAAGTTCAACAGTAAATTAAAATTAAGGATAATTAATTTCGGTTTACCAACTAATTTGAAACAATTTTATTTTGTGGTTGAGTTAGTACGAGCATGATAATATTTTAAATAAAACCGTTCTTAAATTCAATTCCATGTTGATCAGCAATTAAAGTGAAATGCTGATAATATTTTCAGTTAACTTTTACCTGGCTTATTGCTCGGGTTGAGGAAGTTAAAGGAACTGTTCACACTCATTTTAAAGTTTTAATGTTTTACAGGCATACAGCATGCTACAAATTTTTCTTTAATTTTTTAAATTAAATTCAACTAATGGCTTTCTAGTTTATTATGCCTTTATTTTTACTTAGTTTATTTTATAATTCTTAATCGTTTTAACTGGCTATATTTAGTGGGCTGATAAGTAATACTTTGGAAAACGTTCTTATCTCATTCTAAAAGTAGGTATATTTTCAAAAGACAGTGATGAGGAAGCTCTGCGTTAAATAACTGATATAATTTCCTAGTAAAAACGAATCTATCTGCCAAACTTGGCGATTTAAGTAGTTTTTCCTTCATGACCGTTTATTGTATTGATCACAAATAAGCCAATTCGGATTATGTTTAAACATTATGAACGGTAAAAGTGAGCACTCTTCATAACTCTATTTTCAAAGAAGGACCTACTTAAAAAGTCCGTTAGTTGGTACATTGTCTTGTTATTCACAAATGGAATAAAAATCACCCTGCCATATCTTAAACCTTTGTGATATTCAAATTCGCGACATCTCGATAACTTCCTTAAACCCTCACTTCAAGGCTCTGTTTTATTGTTTGAAAATTTCGCACATATGAAACCAAACTAGTATTAAACACTGAACAACGCACATTAACGGCACATACAAGTTTAAAAAGTTAGCCGTGAGCGCGACACATTATGTTCTGGAAGCATGCCACGTTTGCATGTCTGTCAACCGTTTGATTCAATGCCTAATATTGTGGGGCAATGCATAAGAGTTCGACGTTCTTTTGTTTTTTTTCGGATGAGTTTTTCTGGTGGAAGGAATTTAAACACGCGGTTTTGATCACAAGTGCCAGTTTCACCAACTCAAACTTAAAACTCAAAGTATTCATTTTAAATAAACCAATTACGGGCACTTTTGAATTGTCAAGGGGTCGGTCAGTCAGAAAGATGAAGCTAGTGCTAATAGCTATGGAATGTGCCCATTCCAAATCGTAGTAGGTACAAATGAAACTGAACGAGTTAATCACATCTAAACTTTAAAAAGCTGTCAGTGTGATCATTGTTGTGAAATATTTGACACTGACGGCTCAGTTTAGACCTGCTGATCGCGTTCAGTTTTATTAGTATCTACTCCTTCCTTGGTGGAATCTGCGCTAAGAATTATGACTCCTTAGTCAGAGTTTGGTCGGATTCCAACGGTTTATTTGAACTTCGAAACCTTCATGCTACCGTGTGGTCAAATTGGTGAAGCCCACTGTGACAAGTTACCGTTGCTTTTGCTTGAATCTTGTAATCAGAAGGTTATCGATGATCTATTGGAATATGGTGTACTTTATGAAAAACTTGCTGGCATAAAAGCCACGTGCCTGAGGTTATACCAGCATCTATCTTTTATCCTTTATACTTACAAAACTACAATAAATGCTGCTTGATGGCAGAATTCATCATTCGTCATTTGATAGGTCGCAACATAGAGCAATGTTTATGGGTTTGACATCAAGCAATAAAATGACGAACTTTTATTGCTTGAATACAAGGCTATTGGCTGCTTTGTCTGTGTGTGTGTATTTTAAGTATTTGTTGTTGTTTTTTTTTTACTTTCTTTCTTAATTACATATGATTTATTAATTTTATAACACTATAAAAAATGGGGATGATGACATTTTTTTTATTTTAATCTCAATTAAATGTTTATTTCCAAATAGTGCAAATAGTATTACAAAAAGTGTAAAAGCTTAAAAAAACTGCCAAGTCATAAACGTTTTAAAGTAAGTGTTAGACTAAGACAGCACTATCGTAGAAGTCGCGTCACGACTACGTAACTTCATACTAGCGCCGTACATTATCCGCACCGCGCGACAAGGACGGGAAAATCCCCTCCAAAAACTTTTAAAGCGTGTATCTTCTTATTTTTTACATCAATTTTACAGATTTTTCGATTATCTCATTTTTACTATGCCTTCTTTGAAATTACATTATTTTTACGAACTTTTTTTAATAGTAGTCATCATCCCAATTGGTGTTGTGGTTTTTCTTACATATTTTCATAAGCATAATACGAATCGAAATAAATAGCTACCACTTACAAATTAAGCTTCATGCAATTGTGAGTTCTAAGGACCCCAGGTTTCTAGGTTTACGACTTTATAACGACGCGCTAAGCAGTGAAATATGTGCTGTTAGTACATGATTATGTTAATTGTGACGTACAGTGCCTTAGGTGTGTTGCGATAATTATTCTAAGCAAATAACTCACATACAATTGCTCCACTTTTTGGTCAAAAATAATAAGTTAATCTAGGGATTTTGTGAGTATTTTAAGGTTAATTGTTTATTTTACACGTGTTGGTACACAATAGTATGTATGTGGAACATGGAAACTATTACGATGGATTTTCTTTTTAGCTAGTCCATGATGACAGTACATTTAGGGGTGGATAACACCAATGAAACTGACGCGATCAGAACATAAATAGGTGCTTGTACTTAAGCTAGGTTGCTGTCAGTGTCATTATTTTCTGTGGAATATTGACACTTACAGCTCGTAAACGCGTTTTATATGTGCGTTCAGTTTCATTGGCGAAATTGGCACTAAGAAAGTGTAAGCATATTCGCATACTTAACTGATCTGTGGGCGACTGTCTTTAAAAAATCAACCTTTATAGAAAAAAAAGTTCGCAAGAAAAGGGTTCCTGGAAGGACTTGGATTTTATGCTCTCCCACTTCTGGGTAAGGTCGTCCCCTTTGCCCAGCAATTGGACAGCATAAACGAATTAAAAAAAAAACTGTATTGTCCCATAACTTTCCACTTTTCCTTGTGTGTTGCCTTCTCCGGACAATCTCCCGTAAACGCATCTAAGTCCGCCGTAAGACTACGCCCGTCTTCTGGCACCTACTGCGTGATGATTTTGGCTCATCTGTCTTATATACAAGATGTCTTATATACATAAAACATAACAGTATTTACTTTACAATCAATATTCAGAAACTCAATAAAACATTTCCCCGTTCCCAAGTATAATAATGATTCACGATTCGGTGAATCGAGCTAACTGCATTTGAATTTCGAACATGGCGCCGATTTCAATGGCCAGCACCTCTTACCCGGAACACCAAGTTTACGATACAAAGTCTAAACTATCGCGGTGCGACACTAGTACCGCTCCAGCGAGATTAAGCGAACTTCGGCTAACTTCGTAGAACTTCGCCAGTGAACTGTAGCTAACGGTTAAGAAGCAAAATAATACAGCATGTTGCTTTAGAAAACTGTTGATGAAGTTTAATATACAATTAAGTCATTACAGAGATATACGAAGAAGGTTCTGAAAATTAGGGTGGTTAACAAATTTTCAATGCTCCATTGCAATTATATTTTACATGATAAATTGTTGAAATAGAACTGCGTTTTTTTCTGTCTGGCAGTGAACTATCAGAGAAGATATGTAGCTGAAATGTTGGTCTTTAATATACCACAGACGAAGAAAAATAAAATATCTTATATTTCATACAGGTATGTACTCTCAAACCCGCGTTCATTGACTTGACAAGCTTTATCCAAGACAATGTGGAAAGACTTTGAGACAACGTAGCATTCATAAACGATCCACCAAACCAGTCCATTATCTATTCAAACAACAGGTAAACTGAAACCATTACCTATAGCAGGTTTACTCAAAAATTAATCAAACGTATTTTCCAATCCAATTTGCCGCGCTCCGTATTACTTCATATTTATGCTGTGGTATTACCTACACAAAATAGATGCGGTCGGACTGCGGCTCGTGCCTGTCAGCCACACACTTATGTGAACCTCAGGGTTTGCACACATTGTAACAGCATAGCACCTGTAACACGAGCGCGAATTCTCGTCGAAAAAGAAAACATAACCGCGGGTGATTGCGTAACACGGCCCAACAGCCGAACCCAATAACGTATCTATCACCAATTTTGGCGTACTGGAGATAGAAAAAATCACTGGTTTTGACGTTTAAAAAAACTCAAAACTCAAAGCATTTACTTCAAATAGATCATAAACAGACACTTCTGAATTGTCAATCAGTCGGTAAATCAGAAATATGAAGCTAGTGACCCATTCCAAAGCGTAGTAGGTACCTATGGAGAAGAACGGGCAAGAATCTCCATGGACACTCTTGTAAATAATATTGTTACAAAAATATTAGTAACATTATTATGTTGATGTTATATGTGAGAACAACGTGCAAAAGACGTACACGTTAAAAAAATAAAGTGCGTCCAGAGTGCAAAAAAAATAAATAAAAACAATCCAAAAACTTAATTATTAAACAAGCAGTGGCAGCTAAAAGATGACCAGTCCCAACTGACGGCTCCCGTTTGCGAACATGATGCATGGATCCGCACCATTCAGCTCAACCATTTTGAAGGAAGCTAAATGATCCAACACACGCGCCACCGTCAGCGAGACATTTGAGTGAGCATGACATAAGTACTTACAGCCGCCATTCAAGTCAATAAAAGACATATTACCCGGTTTATGGTAGCTCCGTAGTACATAGTACTCACACCTGTGCTATGCATTTATATAATACAAAGGAGATTGAGTTTATTATAATGCAAATATATTCTAACAGTCTACAGGAGCTCCAACAGTATTTTCAAATGTTAATCAAGTAGTTGTGGTTGTGGAGCTGGACCAGCATCGAGCCAGGCAATTTTATCAGCGATGCAATCCCCTAACTTATTGCCAGCATAGAGTGCGTTTTATAAAAGATTTGAATTTCGTCTCAGTCAGTTGAAGTAAGTGGGGAGGTATTTTATTGTAACGTCCCAATTATATAGCTAGCGCGTTCTTATAACATGTTGACAGCTATTTGTTTGACAGTGACAGATAGAATTATACTGTCCATCATCAATAGCGATCGATCTTTCACAGAAAGTGAAATTAATTATTAATTAGTAGGGTTCGGCCGTAACAATTACAATGGTTAGGCTGGAAGCCGACCCGATTGATTGACTAACAATTATTGCAATGCTTTTAATTATGCCAATTGTAATTCATTTTGACAATTCGACAACATTCATTGCGGTATTTATACTGTAGAGCAGACGAATTTTTCAAACATTATGAAGCAATGGATTAGGTTTTTTTTTTTTAAATCGTCCGGATTGTGAAATAAAGATTGTTACACAATTTGTGGTGTTGGTCGTATTGATTGAACCAATAAAAATAAAGCAAATTGGTGTTCTAAATCTGCTCTTTTTTTCTATTCAAAAGGATGTTGTTAATAAACCTGTAGGTACCCGTCCAGTATCCGTATAAAAGTTAGTACCTATGTTCAAAACGCACGCTTTGACATGAAAGACGAAGCTGTGGTGGATGGTTTATTAAACCCTAAAACAAACAATGGATTAATTGGTTCACTAATTTGACAATATCAATAACAGCGTTCCCCAAGTAAATTAAACGATGACTGGTATTGTTCCTATATAAAATTATCAACCAATAGCAACGCTATTTGTAAGAGTGACACTGGGGTGGTAAGTGAGCGACAACCCTTACACGAATTCCATTTTGTGGCATTGTCTGCGACTAAACAGAATTTTGTATAAAAACTGTAATTTACGCTAGCAGTGTTATAAACCGAAACCTACTTATGTGGGAGGGAAATATGAATTGATTGAACTTGGACAGATTCCATAAATTACTTATTTTTATTATTTGACCTTAGCGTACGTCAATCTTATCTTTATAATTCTCGGTCATGCTACGATTGTTCATAGGGTTCATTTCCATTAAACACCAAGTTTTTCTTCGAAAATTTATAGGGAAAATCGATTGATTTGTGTTGCATAAACTGAGTACCAACGAAATAGGGAATATGCAAGGAAATTTGGTTCAAATATTTTTATTTCGAATCTTCATTGGCCGGATATTTGAACGAAAAAATTTTTTTTTTTTTTTTTAGATAACTGATAATTTACACATTTTTTTATTAATTTGAATGAATAAATAAAAGTGCAAATTTAGTAAGGGAAATTCAAATTTATAAAACGCAACACCATTGGTAAAAACGAAACGTGACGTCAAATAAAATGTCAACAAGTTAGTATTGCTTACATTTGTATGGCATTGCAGGCTTTTGATAAGAAAACATAGTAAGTAACGTGTGTTTTGTGAATTAATTTTATGTCTAAGTGTAATTTTAGCATCCTCCATGCATCATTGTTAAATTATAAACCAAATAGTGAAAGTGGTTTTGTAAAATCACAATCGGATACTCTGCCGAGAATAGATCCGTTCATTAGGTAGTCTTATTTTCTTTAAAATCCGAATTGTCCGCTGAAATAAAAGGACGCTACAAAGTAATGATTCTACAATAACACATAATGTACGTAATTATGATGAGCAGTAAACATAACCTGTAAAATGTTGGATTATTGAGAAACGAACAAATGTTAGAGAAGCTGCATCTTACACTGTATTTTATTGCTAAAACTAATCACATGTAGTGTTTTTCACGGTTTGTGAAGTTTGTAAGCATACTCTCTATGTACTATGGCAGATTTTTTTAAATAATGTGAAAAGAGACGGGGATGGGATTTGTGTTGATAAGGCTCGAATAACTCCTGAGCATAACGTGCGACAGAAATGCTATGCTTCTAACAGCTATTTGCCATGAAACTTCATCTCTTCTGATAACTTACACCATTCCTTACGTATTTTTTTACCTATCGGTGCTCCTGATACGAGTAAGTGTTTGTCATATCGCTGATAGTGTTTTTGCGGCGGCGAGGACGGTAGGTCGGCGATCGGGTTTTGCGCTTGTGTAAAGTGCTGGTGGCCTTACTTCTCTCCTGGAGGAGGGTAGTGGCGTCATCGGGGTCGATAAAAGTCTGCCTTGGTCGAATACCGCTTATGCGGGAGGGAGTATAGCGGGCGGCCGCTGAGATCAAGGGGTTTGGGTGTTTGATGCCACAGTCGAAGAAACGCTTAGATAAGCGTTTCATGAACTGTTTTATGGTGGGCATTTTAAGGTCTACGTGGAGATCTATATTACGGACATAGTAGGGGGCACCTATGACCTTTCTGAGGAAACGGTTTTGGAGGGTCTGCATCTTATGGAGATGACGTGGGTGAGCGTGCGCAAATACAACGCAGGCATAGGTCTGCGGTATAGATGCACAGCTTGCATTTAAGTGACAGTTTGCAACGGGCTGTCAGAATGAAGTCGAGTCTACCAAGAGCGAAAGCGGCGCGCGCGCGAACCGCCTTAATGTGCTGTTTAAACGTTAGGTTTTGATCAAGGATCACGCCTAGGTATTTGGCTTGCTTCTCCCAAGGGATTGGGTTGCCGTACATAGTGATCTGGCTGGGAAGGGGGGGGTGGGACTCGACGACGTATCGAGAAGAGAACCGCCTGACTCTTATCGGGGTTGACCTCGATTCTCCATTTCCGGAACCAAGCGCCTAAGACGTTTGCGGAGGTTTTGAGAGTACGAGCTAGAGCATTGGGACAATGACCGGTATAGTAAACGGCAGTGTCGTCGGCGAAGAGAGCCAACTGAGCCTTTTTACTCTGTGGGATATCACTGGTAAACAGCGTGAAGACTAGAGGAGATATAACGGATCCCTGAGGGACCCCGGCGCGAATAGGGTGAGGGGACGAGAGTGCACCCTCGATGCGATAGCGGAAGGTGCGATTCGACAAAAAGTCTCGTAGGATGAGCACGAGACGATCTGGTACTCCTAGTTGGTAAAGCTTGTATAACAAGCCGTTGTGCCAGACTTTGTCGAAGGCTTTCGCTATGTCGAATAATAGCACACCCGTCGTCGCGTTACGCTGCAGACCAGCGCACAAGTGCTCTACGATACGGTGGACCTGGTGGATACTAGAGTGTTGGGGTCGGAAACCAAACTGCTCGTTGGGAATGAGGCTCTTTGCTTCGGCATAGTCTTTGAGACGCTTATAAATAAGCCTCTCGTAGATTTTGCCGAGTACATTGAGTAAGCTAATGGGACGATAGCTGGAGGGCTCAGACTTTGGCTTGCCTGGCTTTGGGATACCGATGACGGTTGCTTCTTTCCACGCTTGTGGGAAGATGTTGTTGCTCAAGGCGCCATTGAAAATGGCGGTCATAAGCATTATTAGAGGGGCAGGTAGAAGTTTGTATACCTTATTGGTAATACCGTCCGAACCGGGGGCTTTACGAGCGTGGAGCCTAGAGGGAGGCAGAGGATCATCAGGGTCTTCGACGGGTGGTAGGGAGGCTCTCCGTTCGACTTCAGCGTCGACCTTGTTCAGGTGAGCTTGGTCTACTTGAGAACTGGGAGAACATTGGGACTCTAGGCTGTCAGCAAGGCATTCGGCCTTGTCGGTGCTGTCGAAAGCGACGCTCTTGTCGGGGCGGATGAGTTTAGACAGGTCCAATTTAATCTCTATTTTAAAATTTTTAAACAGCATTTATATTTGTTTACGTATTTATAACGGTGTAAACCGTGAAATAAAATTTAAAAAAAATACATACCCTATTAGTCTTATTAGGAAAATAATGATTTAAAATCTCCTTTCAAGAACTTAAAGACTCGTACACACTGGCGCGACGCGACACCGTGACACAAAGGCACCGCGTGTCATTTCAAAAGGTTAGTTTACCATTTTTTTTTGTATCGAAAAATCTTTTAATAAACGTGTTTTTAGTATAACAGGGTTCTCAGAATTATATGTTCAAGATTAACGTACTTACATATGTTTTTACCGCTACCACAAACTTTTCCGCTACTAAAACCGCTTTTTTAAAATCCTTTTAGATAATTTTGCCTCTTGTCAGTGGCTTAAATAATAAACGGGAGTAAAAGAGTTGTTCAGTACTTGTTTGTAATTTTCTGTAAAGTGAAAACGCCAACGTAAAATCCAGGTACATTGAAAACAAAATGGCAGCAGACAAAACATTAAAAAGTACATACAATTCACACTACGGCAGCTATTCATTGCAGCAAGATAACAAAGTAGGTACGGCAGAAAATCTCGTTTCGAATACACTGTCGCTTATTGAGTTGCCAAAAAAATTGCGCCTTTTTGTGTGGCTATGAATGGGCGCAGGCTGGCATGCATTTTTTGACGCCAAAACTTTCATTGCGAACACTGTTTGTGAACATTGATTGTCAATTGTTCTAGCAGGAAGGTACTAGGACAGCACATGAATGTAGGTATTGGAAAAGTGAAAGAATTCCATTACGTAGGTCTATGCATTTCTATGCCTTTGTATCATGTTTTTTGTCTACCATATTGTTTCCCGGAATCTTAGTAATTTTTATTTTTGCACTCCGAAATATACAGTCGTCTTAGATTAATTACAATTTACAAAATAATCGCAGATAAATACACTGGCAAAAATTGTTTTTTTTTTGGAAACTATAGAAGTCAGAGTATTAAACGTTTTATACCAAATTTCATCAACTCTCTAGAAATTATAGTTTTCTAGTATATTTTGTAGTATTATACATTAGTAACGTTTTTAATTTATAAAAAGATTTAAAACAAAAAAATTCAATTGTTTACGTACTGGAAAAAAATCAAACAACATTTAAATATTATGCCTTATTTACATTTTCATAACTGGTATTGGTTCCTCGGGCTCTGATTACAGCATAAGATTACCTTGTCTTCAGTTTGCCAAACCGACTTCGAGTCGGTTTGGATTTTAGAGGCGATGTTGAAAATTCTCCCATTCTTCCATCACGGCCTTTTTAGGGCCCCTGAGCGTGATAGGTTATGGTCTGCGGCTTCTTACCAGCCTCCCGAGCTGATCCTAAGCGTGGTCGATCGGTTTGAGATCAGGACTTCTTGATGACCAAGCCATCAAGTCGATAACCTCCTGAGTGTACTCTGGTACGACCGAAGCGGCGTGTGGCTGGCCGTTATCGTGCATCAGTATCCATCGATCAACCGTATTTACTAAATATGGCCCTGCATACTCTTAAAAGATCTCTTGAGCATATCTTTCCCATGGTCAGGGTACCATTTTATATGGCCACTGGCTCATTGCGACCTTCTGAAGAGATACCAGCCCATTCGTGATCCAGAGCTTCCACCGTATTGGACTCTTTCTGTGAAGCTGGAATGTATCGCTCACCAGGTCGCCTGTATACTCTTTGCCTTTCGTCGGAGTGTAAAAAAAAAAAGTGAGAATCGAGACTCCACAGTGAACAGAACTCTTGCCCGTTCTTCTTCACTCCACTGTATGTGTTCACGGGCTTAGCGCAGTCTTGCCACTTGATGCCCTCTTTCGAGTTTGGGGCCTCTTGCTGGCCTTTGGGGCTTCAGGTTTTCTTCAGAAAATCTTCTTCTCACTGTACTATCACTAACGTAGTCTATTTAGGTCTAAAAAAGCTGTTGCTGGACTTCAACACAGTTGAGACAATATAGCGATCTTCTCGGGTACTAGTGCACGTGGGTCTGCCATTACAAGGTCTCCTCAGTTGGTTTCCAATCTTTTCGTACCTTCGCTTCACCTGCCGGACCGTTCTTAATGTTACATCCACCATTCTTGCAGTACGACGCATACGGATGCCAAGTTCCAGAAAAGCCAAAAAGATTCTTGCATATTCATCAGGCGAAAAAAATATCTTGTAATCCTTTTATTTCAAAAATATATCCTAAGTACCTACTCAAGTTATTGCAATTTTAAATGTGTGGTTCTTAGTTTTTAATGGAAAAAAGGGCTACTAAACAGCGATTGTTTGCTCAAATCACTAAATGCGTTTAACTTAAACATGTTTAAAATATCGTTCTGTCTCTGTCTTCTTCAAATTTTGTAATAGAAATGATGGTTTAAATGCGATTACCGCTAAGAAAGCAAGATAAAAAAAAATTTCGTTGATTCAAAATCAAAATCAAAAGTCATTTATTCAAACTAGGCTGAGAATCAGCACTTTTCGAACGTCAAAATTACATAAGACAGTCCCCCAAAATGCCCGCCCGTCACCACTTCCTAGTGCTTTAGCTGGGAAGAAGAAGTGGCGCAACAAACTCCCCAGCAGCACAGCTGTCTGTTCTGTTAGATGAACTGGATTCTAAACAATTGTAAGCAAATTACCAAAACATTAAATTAATTGCCATACGTCAGCTAGCCACGCCAATACAAAAAAAATATACAAAAAATTAATGTAAATAAAACTTAAAACATAAATAAAAGCCTCCAGGCCTAAAGGGAATGGCAGCTTACATATGCAATACTGGATTTATTTTACAAACAAATAAAATAAATAAATGATAAACTAGGACCATCAAAGTAAAATAAATTAACATAACAATTACTGTAACAATGATAAAACCGTAGACAGCAAGACGACCAGTCACCACAAGCAGCACCCGTTCACGAGCATAACGCAAAGGTCAGCCATTACCCCCCTCGCCATATTTGAGGGAAGGAGGAAACCCGACCCTCGAAGCTACCGCAAGCAGTGACATCTAAGGGAGCATGACGAACTTGCTGCCGGTTGCTCAGGCAAGAATAATATTATCAATTGTCGGGGTCGCTAGCTAACCACATATTGCAATACAGCTCATTATAAAACTTTGTAATGAGTAGATTGGTATTATATGAACAGAAACCAATGTCTATAATGCCAAAAGGGCCTTAGCTCAGCATAATGTCAGATGACAACAAAAGGTGTACCACGTGGCACTGCAGCCCACGATTGCCACACCCTAGAATAGAGACGCACGTAGGGAAGTACATGTGTCCGTTTTAATAAATTAAGAGAATAAAGTTGATATAATAAAACCGGAATTATTCTACTTGGCCCCCCCACCAATCTGTCGTGTCAGTTTTTAAGCAAATAGATAGTATAATAGATAGATATAATATATATTTTACGTAGTAAATAGATTGTATAGTGATGTTTTATTATGTGTTGTTTATTATTTTGTGTATTTTGTATATGGGCCTTAGTTGCCTGAGAATAAAGCAATTATTATTATTAAGCACGAATGCAGTAGTTTCGATCGAAGTTACGGGTGATAACAGCTCCGTATCACTCACGGACACATGATTAGTTAAGAGCCCGGCTTAATTAAGAATGAATAACAACACGATTTGACAGTTGTCTTTACTCCCGATATGTTTGCCCGTCTGAAAAACTGAATTTGAAATTTTTCTTGATAGAGTGACTACTTTCGAACGGGCCCGTTTCTTCGTTGACGGAATTAGAGAGTAAACCAGCAGGGTAATTGCGTAACAGTAGGAATGGCTTTCATTTTGACAGTTAAACAACATTCATTGCGTTATTTACGTGTTTGAGCAGACATATTTTTCGAACATATGGAGCAATGGATTAGCAATATTCTTCAAAATGATTCAGATTGTGATTGATATCGTGTTACTCAGTTATTATTGCTGTGGTATTTTACAAGTTTTGATTTAGTTTCACTTGTACCTATCCTAACACACCGCAGATTACGTGCTATGTACCTATATCACGGAAAAACTTTACCTATTAGGTAGATACGTTTGTAGGCTATCGTACACGGTAGTCTTGCACAGGAAACATTAGGAAGCTCGACTTGCCCGATATCGCTGCCAAGTTCGAAGCGCACTATGATAGTTCAACTACCTAGTTCAGTCGAACACCTTCACGATTAGATAAGCCTTCAAGTGTTCAACTGCAATTAAAGGATACAGGAAGACAGGTACACTGTTAGGTATCATATAATTACCGTACTTCTTTATGCCAGCGGGTTCGTCCGCTCGAAGATCGGAAGTTTTCACAGAGAAATTTACTACAGGTTTTTCTATGTTAAAAACCCAGGTCAAGGTCTATTTGTCTGCTGAGGCGTCAAAAGGTTACAGACAGACAGACACAGTTACTTTCGCATTTGTATTGTTAGTACTAGCTGCGCCCTGCGGTTTCACCCGCACAAGCATACAGCACGGAATCGAGAATTCCGTTGGAATATCGGGATATAAAGTATTCTATGTTGTAATCCAACCCATGTGCCAAATTTCATCCAAAGCCTTTCAGCCGTTTCAACGTGAAAGCGTTACAAACAAAAGTACTTAAAAAATGTGTACGGTCAAGGAACTCCGGTAGGATCGAAGTTCCTTACACTTTTTCTTCAACTCCGAATGTAGTTAACTTCACTCTGCTTCAGCACCCTTAAAAACCATGAAAACGACGCTTATGATGAAAAATTGGTAAATTTTCGCAGCAGCTATTGGCTATAGCTCCCTCAAAAAACATGAAAACTAACTCTCGTTCTCTCTTTCTAATATATTGTAAAAATCGCATTGAGGCTCTTGCATTTTTATTTTCATTATTTCAGTTCCAAGATAGCGCATAACGCTTTTTCGTTAGGTGACTATTTCTAAAAAAACTAAAATTTATCTCCTACGAGTACCGTAGGCTGCGTTAAAAACTTGGCTCCAAAATCAAATCTCTTCTCTTCATAGTAATATACTAGCTGTTGCCCGCGACATCGTCTGCGATCCAGAATGAAACTAGCCTGTCTTCACTCAGGTGTTGGTACATCTTTGTGGCAAATTTCATCCATATCCACGTTTTTGCGTGATAAAGCAGCAAACAAACAAACTCACTTGCGCATTTATAATTTTAGTTTTAGGATTATTCAATATTTGTTTAGATCGATATGGTTGGCTTGTGTAGAGGAATATATATAGTGGCTCTTGTACGCTCACTAAAAGTTCCGTAGGTACTTTATAATTTATTCAATCGGAATTTCCGTTAAGAGTTCTTCACCATATTTCTCCACTAAGTTCAAAGAAGACTAATAATTCTTATGAAACATCTCAAAACAAACCCAATAAAATATGTATATTTCAATAATCATTTCCTTGTGGATAAAGATTTTTATCGTACTTCGTCAAGAACGGTAGGTACCAGGGTAACAGGAATTAAGAAGAGCTTCAATAATATTAAAACTCATCCTAAGTAATTTGAGATGGTGAGATGTTTGTAATATCATGATAAGTAAATAATATTAGGTTTCCAAATTTTTATTACCTATAGATAATAATCTAATTTATGGTTGTATAGTCGTATTGCGATATTAACAACTATTGTTGATGTTGTGGTTTAATTATAATTTTAACATCAATTCTACCTAGACCAAAGTAACGTGGTTCGCGATTTTGATATACCTACCACAATAATTCCTCTACATTAATGAACACTACTACTAATAGGACAGACTGTCCAGTTAGGTTGGTCCAACTTCGAAAAAGAGGTCAATCGTAGAATCCGACTCGGCTGGGCAGCGTTCGGGAAGCTACGCAATATCTTCTCGTCCCACATACCGCAGTGTCTCAAGACGAAAGTTTTTGGCAAGTGCGTGTTGTCTGATGAGCTGTGGCACTGAAACGTGGTTGCTCAAAACGTGGTTGCCTTAATAGAAGGCTAAAAATCACCCAAAGGGCACTGGCTATGCCCTCCCTACGTGATCGAATCGATCTTTCGGCTGAATTGGTGATGATGATTATGACAGTTACTCTCTACTGATTAATTGTTTTCTATGGAAACGAAAATGTAACTATATTAACATGTAGTAAATACAGGCTGCGGTGTACAACATGTCAATTAATTTAATAACTCAATATTCAGTAACCAATACCTAGTATAAACTAATTTCGGAACTAATCCAACCGCCGCCGCCGCCGCGCGCCGTACTGGCGATGGCGTAATAAATAAAGAACATTATTATTCCACACACAAATTCATTCCGAAATGGAATCTAAAATAATATGAGGATAATATAATAAAACATTAGTTCAATATTGCGACAAGATCGCTAAATGTTTGTCGAGATCAGACGCACAAATATTGCGTTCCCTCCATCGTGAGAGCAAACTAACATGGATGAAAATGTTTCTTGATATAGTTATGAGTCAGGATCTTGTTATGGAAAGATGTTGGATTTATTGACGTGTGCTTTTTGGTATATTTTACCAAAAAGCAAATAAAATAGAAAACATCGTGAGGAAACCGGCATGTCATAGAAAAAAAAATTCGAAGACATTTGACACGCACTGGGCCCGCGTGGTGGATTACGGCCCACTCCCTCTCACAGAGACGAGGCCTGTGTCCCAGCAGTTGGAAAGTAATAGGCTGATTATGCATTATGCAGGTTTTTTTTCTTCACCTTTCCCAAAAGGTTTTTAAATTGAGTTGCAAATGATAGATGTAGAATATGCAAGTGTTCTCCACAAGGCTAACCACTCTAATTAATAATTTGGCACAAAATGGCTTGCAATGAAAACTGTAATTTACTATTCTTGATGGTTAACATAACCTGGCGCAGCCTGCAGGCCTTATTGTTGGTAAATGATACATGATTTTATGTAAGAAGGTTGGTACAAACACTTTTACACGTTAATCATATTTTTTTAACTAGATGAGGTCGGCGTTTCCTATCTGACTGCTCTGAGAAGAAAGACTAAAAAAAAACTCAGAGGTCACAGTCTCTTTTACAGTCCAGACATTATCTTGGTCAGATCATGTGAAGACCATGTACATTTTAGATGTGAACGATAAATTGCAAGTTACTTGACATTGATATTTATTTAATTTTGACATTATAATATTAATTAAGTTATGTTGTGTTTTTTTGTAATTATTTTAACATAACATCACGCCTTGTTTCCCCGAAGGGTTGGGCAGAGGTGTACCTATAGCATCGCCAGTTATGTTTAAGTCGCATGTAATAGGGGGCGACCCTATTGTGTATTGTAATTATTTTATTTTATAATATTGCGTATACTTTTTTTATAATAATTACCGATCAATTTACAAGGAAATTTTTTGAGGAACGTATTATTTTCGTTTATTCATTTTCTTACAAATTAAATACATTTTTGAATATTTTTACAAAAAGCATACAAAATCATTTAAAATATAAAAAATGCCCATCGACATCAGGAACAGGGTCCAAGCTGCCAGTGGTCAGGGCTCTGGAGAGAGGAACCTCCTCACTATGCGTGCCGTGTCCAGGAGTACTGCTTTCTGATTATAGCTATTGACCCAGCCGCGCAATTAGAACCTCCTGAGGTGTTAGTCGAGGCTATCCGCTATTAGGCCATTTACTGTAACGCTTATTGGTACAATGATTGCAGAGTCGACGTTCCACATGTCGACAAGCTCGTGTGCTAAGTCAAGATACTTGTTTTTTTTTATCTTTGTAGTTTGACAGTGATAAAGATCTCATGTAAAAATTACCAAAAATCACACCAATAAATGAATTTGAATTTTGAATTTATATCGCGAGCGAGGCAAATCTTCCATAACATCTCGACCGCTTTTGAACGCTTTGTTGTGTTTCTTAAGTACGTGTTTGTAACACTGATAAAGTCGATTCACCGTAAGCCTTCTGTAACTTCTGTAACATGCATTGGCGATGCAAAATTTAAAGCAAACCCTTTGTTCGATGTTTTGTGCATTATAAAATTCGCAATACGAGATATGATCTAGCTCAAAACAGCACTGTGTTTAATCTAAATAACAGATGCAACTCAAACTCCGCGCCAAAATATAAAAAGTTGTGCCAATCTAACGAAAAAAAAAACAATGGGGTAGGTCGGGCAAAGCTAATTGTAGATAGCTAGGTCCCTACGGCCTACAATATATTTGACATTTCGTTCATTCATTTAATTTTAGGTTCATTCATGAGTTTTATGTCAAATCACTATTTCTTTATTTTCGGTGATTTCAACACCGCGTCAATGTTTGCTAAAATAAAATAAGACCACATCACGTCTTGTATTATTAGCTTGTGTTGGGAACTAGCTACGATAGCGCAATTTTGACAGTTGCCTTCCCCATTGGAACCATAAACAAATCATCCATTCCCGATACTTTTTGACAGAATGTTTATTAGTCTCATTCTACAAAACGCTCCTGAGCCATGAGGACATAATAAGGCCAACTGTACAGCATGTAACAAAAACCCTGTCCGTTCCAATAAAAGCGTATTCCTGGTTTAACGTACGTATGTATTCCGAATCAGTCTGCCTACCCTTTTCTGTCTATGTTGGGGTTGGCTGCCAGTCTTCCAGTCAGAACAATCTATATAAATAATATAAATTAAAGTCACTTTTCGTGTCTGCGTGATCGCGTTGTTCTTCTAAAGTGAACAACGGATTTTCATGCGGTTTTTGTTCCATTATTTGGAGAATTTATAACGGAAGGTTGTCATCATCTGCAATTTTGTCATTTCGAACCCGGACCGGTTTCCAGTCCAACTGTGTACCAGTATGTTACATGGAGCGACTGCCTCCACAACCCAGGCATATATTATAAACATTATCTAATAACAGAAGTGACAATGTGGCCAACACCAATTAGAATTTACAACTAAATGGTGTCAAAACATTTCCAGCCAGCTATACCAAACTCACACAAAAAACACGTCGATTGCAATATCGTTTGTGCAGCATTGTACAAATTGCTGGCTGGCGATATTAACATTGTTTCTGTTCACAATAACCGGGAAATATGGTTATGTGGCTATGTGCGCCAGTGAAGTGTGTGTGTGTGCGAGTTTAGGCTGAAAGCTTTCTAAGCTGCATTTGGATTTGAGTTTAATGGGTGCATGTTTGATGGTTCGCAAGGGCGATGTTTCAAATTCCGTCGTGAAAACTTCTGAAGGATTGAAAAAAGAGGTAATAAGACAGTGTTACGTGACATGTCTCTATTATTTATGGCTTCACACTCAATATTGTAGGTTTTAATTACTATGTTTATGAGGCTTATAAAAGGTAAAGCGCAGTCACTGTCAGAGTGCATAGAAAACAAAGAAAGAGAAGTACGATGACACCACGCTGGTAATTTATTGCAAAAACTTAAACAATAAAAAAGGACTATAAACAATATAAATAATGGTTTTAAATCGTAAAAAAATATTTTCATAGGTACGAGTATCTTCGTGATTTTTTTCTATAGTATCAAATTATAGTCGTATTTTTAATTAGACGAAGACAGTAGCTAATGTCACTTTGTAAAATAATGTTGCCATATTTAAAGTGATAGTGATGCGTTCAGTTCTCGTTCAATCAGGTGAATGAACAATGAGTGTGAATAGTTAATCATTTCAAACTATAAAAGAATATTATATCTATTTTACAATGAAATTATTTAAAAGTGCTCTGATATAAGTTACTAGTAGTATGTAACTAAAATCAGTTTTTTGACGGCTTATTACAAAGCGCGGCGCGTCGACTAGTGCCATTTTGTTTGTAATTCGGCTTCTAACCTCTGGTCTGATAGCACGAATGTTTTTTCTGCGCTCATGCTGTTTAGTTATTGTTTTTGTTAAGTTTTTCGTTACGTTGTGTTTGTGGTAATTGTTGAGTTTATTTATTGCTATATTGTTTCGTACAAACGATATAACGGTTGACGATCAACCAAGCACGTCAAGCCAAAGCTTGTATCCAAGAAAGAAGAGACCACGGATTGCTTTAAGCGTTACAAACAGGTATTTGAGGAGAAAGCTGCTTCACTATTAGGTACCTATTGAGGTTCCCGAAAAAAAGAATGTGTTTCGAAAACAGCTGACATTTTGGGAATTGGTGTGACCTTAGTTTACAGTGTATTAAAATAATACAAAGAAAATGAACAACTTAAGTCTCCCGAGAAACGTGGACCGAAACACAGACAAATTATGTAATAAGTGATGTTTTTAATTTTCATTACCTACCTATAATTGTTATATTTTATACATCTATAGTTTCAACTACACGATGTATTGAAAAAAGGACAGTCTTACAAGTTTCCTCGCAATGTTTTCCTTAGTGTTTAAAACACTCGGTATTCAGTATAGGTAGATACTATAGGAACATAGTCGCCGAAAACTCGTTGGTATGTATAAAGCAAGACTAAACTTCGAACCCCGTACCCGACATCGGCAGTTCGGCACACTAACTATTCACTAGACAATCGAGGCAATTTCATTCATTCAGGAGTTTTTTCAATCATTCACTTTGTCACAACACTATTTTTATTTCATCAAAAACTGACAACACAGTAAACGTCAGTTGACTTCGTCTAATTAAAAATACGACTATAGTTGTATTGTGTTTTCAATACACTATCTAACTAGCATACATCCTGAACAATATCATATATTTTTCTGATTTTGTTTACTGCAGTGGATCATAAAGTTTTAGGCATTATAAAACTTGCATTTAGTTTTTTTTTTTTTTTTCCCCTCCGCTCTGGGTGGAGCGGGAGGGCGTGTCAGTCTTTTACTGACTAAAACCCACTTGTGTTCCTTCAATTGCCTGTGCCAAGCCCGCGACTACGGTGGCCGGGAATCTGCAGGCGACTCCCGACGCCCAGGGCGTCTCCTGCGGCGACTAGGGGCGTGAGGGCGCAAGGCTCTCTCCCTCACGCGCTCCGCCTCCTCCTTCGCAAGCATTACTGCTTCGCAGAAGGAGGTGATGGCTTTCCATTCCCTCTCGCCCCGTACCATGGCCTGGACCAGGGCCGGACGCGAGAGATCGCCGCCGCCGATCGCCTCCGCGAGGACACTGCGGTGCTCCGCCCAAGCTGGGCAGACCTCCACCGTGTGCTCCACCGTGTCCACTGGGCGATCCACACAATGGTGACACCCGGGCGTTTCCTCCCGCCTTATGCGAAACAGGAACCTCCCGAAACAACCGTGTCCGGTGAGGACCTGTGTCAGGCGGAAGGTGAGGACGCCGTTGCGCCTCTCCAACCACTCCTCAAAGAGGGACTTACCGCCGCTATTGTGGCGTGCCCATGCGTTTAGGTCCTGTCCCCTTGAATCGTATTTTATTTTAATCTCTGCAAGATAAACTTTTCATCGCCGTGAAAACTTTGTGATTTATGTTATTTCTTACACCATACCTTAAAAACTTTGAAGTAAGTATCTCCAAAGTCTTGGAAGAGGCACTTTTTATGACAGAACGTGGATACATACCACCTAGCCAATCTTAAAAATACTGTATACCTACAAGGAGTTTCTTACGTAAGTGAACTCTCGTGAACCTGCACAAACGATCCTGTGAAAGACGAACTAACGCCGAAATTTCCTCTAAAACCAGCGGTTTCTCATTTAATTAGAAGTTTTGGATGTGGCACTTAAGTGAAACTGCTAAAATAATAAAGTTTATGAAAAATGCCATTAAATATGCACCCCGTTGTCTGTAAACTGGACGCTTTATGGGATCATGTGGTTTTATATTGTAATGTATGAATGCTTGACACTCGATTAATTTCCGTTTTTAGGAATGATACATACATAAGTACACACCTACTTCAATGTGGTAGATATAATCTATTCTGGTCAGTAAACCAATAGGATATTTTAAAGGCTGACTGCTAACTTCCACATTCGCCAATTGACTGCACCTTCGGCATTTACAATAATGTTACTTGCTAATCGTTCAAAGTGCCAATAAGTTCAAATTCTAGTTATAGAAAATTGTGTATAAAATCTTTGGATTCAACAAACGGATCAAAATGATAAAGATTGGAAAACAAACATATTAACATTTTATCGCATGGCGCCATAAAAAAAAACAGTAAAATATGCGTGGTGAGAATCAAATCAGTCTATCGCATTCAAAACTTGTTCATTCGTAGAACCGAATTCGAATTTCAAATCCGAATAAATTGTCGTTCGCACGCGGACATTAAACTCGTTATTAAAAAAAGGTTCCGTTTCAAAATAGATGAAAAAAAGGATAAACTTTGCAGCAGTTGCAGTAGTGCATACTTCATAGTCGTGTGCACGGGTCGTGTGAGTTTCCAGAATTTTCCGCATGAGTGCGCGTCGATCGTCGAATGCTTACAATATGTTGGATACGTAAAAGTGATGTTATTGAATTGTGAACTGTTTTGAATGTTATTTGAATTTCAAGTGTTTATTTTTAATATTTATATTTCAAACGTAGAATAAGTATTTAAGGCAATACGTCACCTTTATCAGGAGAGGTCTAATGTTTCTTATGCGTGGGTATGCGGGCGAGGAGATGTAAGTAAATGAAAGTAAATAATATTCTGAAAAACCACAAGTCTTTGATCACATTAGGGATAATTCCCTAATGTGATAATACAATAACGTAAACGACGTTCCACTGACTACGTGAGGCCCGAGCGCAAATCAAACGACCACTGCAGCATTACAAGGGTACTCAAAGTCACAAAGATCACTCTCACAACATCACAGTCGCCTTATATCAATGCCGGCTTCGATCGGTCTTCACGATCCTTTTTCTTTTTGCCGCTTTCTCAGTACCTACCCGTGGTTACGTCAAGTTGACAGCGGTCAAATTCGTTCTAAATTCAACTATGTAAGTTTGGCGTCGCTATACCTTTAGACGCGCCGTCAAATATGATACATTTGGTTTTATGGTTTGAATGTGAATGTACTTTCGACCCCTTAATACATTTAAAATAGGTGGTATAATTTCTTTTTAATTTGTTACTTACTGCTACAAAAGTGATGTTAAAATCGAATCAGTGTGCTCCAAGTAGCAATCAAAGGAAAAAAAAAACCTATACAAACAATGCATGACTAATAAACACAATTCAACATTGTATGTAATTTCATTAACATCACATACCTCACACATTATCACTAGTAATCGTTCACGCAATAATCAAAAGCAAAAGTTCCCTTGTTAAGTGGGACCATTCATCAGTGCCAGTACGAAGCGCGCCGCCATATTACTTATACATTCGCCACAAACGGCTAATCTGAACGCGGCGAGAAAACTTACCGTGTTTTGATGTATTACGGCGAAGATAGAGGTGAACGCAGCTGAAATATGTAGTATTCAATTCATAAAGGGCGTACGTACGTACGGTGACTTTTTAAATATGTATTAGGACAAATCACAAAAAAAAAGTTATAAACGTTAAAACTTTTAACTTTACAGGAAGCTGAGAGTTGCGAATGGAATTTTAAAAATGTATGAAACACCATTATCAGCTGTACTCAATAATGTTTTTTTTTACACTTTGAACTTTACCGAAGACAAAACATCAACATGATACTTTTTGTAAAAAAATGGAAGAGTATTTAAAAAAAGATACTGTAAAAGAACATGGGTAAGTTTAAATCTACCATGAACTAATCAAAAAAGCTTATAAACTCGCATAAAACAGTATTAAGAGGCAGTAACTTTAAAACACTCCATTTGCATATTGACGGAAGCTCGTAATTTAATAGGATGTAAAACGGAACTGGTATACTAATTCTCTTGAACCAACTTAAGCCTGCTTTTCATATTTTAACTCTATTATCTATTCCTTCATAAAATCACACTCTAGTTTTCCATCGTGTTCGATAGCAACTCTTGCAGAGCACTCTATTTATAAAAGAGATCGTAATTTCATTAGTACTCACAGAACGGTCCTAATGCAAAACGGAAACGCCTCTCCCTTGAGACAAACTCAATTAATTCCCTTTAAAACACGAGTCCCTCTCAATAAAAGCCTTTAAAATTTAAACACATTTTGACTATTTGAAAGATGGGGTGATATACATGACGGTGTTTGCTTCACAACACTTATTCTAAGTTCAAATAGAATCTTCAATGTATTTCGAAAAGTGTGTTCGAAATGATAGGGTTGTGCTGTGCGCATGTCAGTGAGTAACTTGTTGGTTCGCCGAGCGTTGTTGAACGGCAGTGCGGCGCGGTACCGCGAGCGTCAGACTTGTGTCCGCTTGTGAAGGTATCCGATCCGAACCACCGGCTTCCGAATTCGAAAATTTTCCGGTCGGTTTGTTTTCGAACGCGTTCAATTTGAATTTTGAACGGAGATTGATTTTGTTTTGTTTATTCCATTGGAATTTAGCTACACTTTTATTTATTTTGAGAATGTTTTTGTATAATCTTTATTCTAATTTTATGTTATTTTATAGCTAGATTTTTATTATAAGTCACTTTTAAAAATGTGAACTTTAAAAGTATTACAAGTCTCTGCGGTCAATTACATTTTCAAATACGAATGACGCTAAAATGGATACAACGTAAACAAACTTTTGTTGACTCAAAAAATGTGTTAAAATGTACTCAAAAGTGAAAATAAAATGACTGTACAGTGAAGTGTAATATGGCAGCTTACATTCTTTTTATCGCTTGGGCGGCCTGGCTAGCGTTGCCATTGGCAACGGGCCATCTGAATGTACTCATCAGCCAGGCTGAAGTAATGAAGCTGTTAGGTAAGTCTCAACTTGATTACTCTTCCAATATCTGAATTTCGAACTGTTATTGAATTTGAAACTATGATTTGGGATCGTTATTTGCTTTTAATTGTGTACTATTTGGCAGGGCTGTTGTTTCAGTTTGAAAACAGAGCTTGTTATTTTTGGACTAGTTTTCTTTGATTTAAACTTTTCTACTACTTTTTCAGTAGGTAATGGGTAATGCGGCGAGCTTTTTTTACCTTCATTAATGTTACCGTAAAAGTACGAATGTCTGTTTGCCTGTGAAAATTAAACTTGATTAATAACTGGAAAAAGAAAAAAGGTAACTTATGTTGCCGTCAAATTGTTAAGTAAATACGAGTTTTATATGTCACCGTTTTTAAGGGATCATAATTAGAGTTTTTCTATCAATGACAGCATAAAAATAATTTTATCTGAATGCTATTGTAATTTTAGTAGTATTTTTATTTATATACTTAGTACTATTTTGTATTCATTCAATTGGATTGATAACACTTGGTTTGCACGGACCTTGCCTTTTTGGTATTCTTCAAGTCTTGTTCGTAAGTAGGTAAGTAATCAGTAATGTATAACATACATACATACATACAACTCATGCCTTCTTCCCACGGGGGTATGTAAACTGCAGAACGCCACCTGCTACGATCTTCTCATACTCCTTTTACTTCATTAGTTATCTATAAATTGATATTGTTAGTTCTTGTTGATAAATATGTCTACGTACTCTCAAAGATTTTGCAATAAAAAAAATCCTTTATTCATTCTCCTAAGCGAATGTCACTGTAATAAAATGTATATCGACGAAATTCTTTGACGGTTTGCTACGATAATGTATTGTATGAAAAACCCACTCATTTTCCTAAAAATGAAAACCGATTCAAGTGGAACCTTACACTCCATTAGTGACCAATTTACTGAAATACTTTGCCACGCGTCACTACCGTACACAAACAAGCGCCAATGACGTCACCACACATTTTAGCCGACAGCCAAAAAGGGGGGTTAATGTTTGTTTCTATTTACACACGTCTCATATCTGTGACACTATCGAAGTGTAGAACACAAAGGGCCTTGCTTCAGACGTCATCCCCAGTTTCCGAAGATCAAAAAATGTAATTATCTACCCTCGATCTACCCCAACCATTTATATTTGTTCTACAAATTCGACGTATTTCGTACGCAATTTGGTGGGTGTCCAGTGTTTGACACTACACGATAGAAGAAAGAGGGGTGGCTTTTAGAAAAAAAGATTGAGATCATAAATAGATTATTTTTAGATTGTAGACAAGGGGTACAAAAAAAAAATGGAATTTGCTGCAATATGAAGGACTTATTGGTACATATTTGTATTGTTAATAAATCACCTATCTCGATGGTCGCAAGTGCGGTACTGTTGAATAAGAGCTTCGATTTCAGGTCGGGCAAAGTATAGGGTTTTTTCTTCAAGAATTTCTTTAAAGTAGCCTGCAATTGTGACCGGTTGATTGCAATAGGCTCGCCCCCTATTACATGGTAATAAAACATAACTGGAGAAATGTGGGTGTACCTTTGTCTAACCCTTCGTGGTAAGAGAAACATATTTTTTTTCTTTTGATGTGTTTTAAATAAGCACAACTCAGTTATTTAAAACCTTCTCTTGTAAGAACTTAAAGCTTCTAATATAGGTATAACATTAACCCCGTAATTTTCTTCGTGCCTTACCGTGTAACAACGGAAACGCGCCGTCAACTCCACTCCACCACTAGTTTATTACTTTAGGGAGCTCGCGACATCAAGACTATCCGAATTGGAATCTTATTACTGATAAAAGAAACTTGCCACCATGCAATGCATACGCAATAAACCCGAATAAGTACGAATATCTCCGATTGAGCCGTAAACCAACATGTCGCGAGATAAATGGAATAAATATAAGTATAATAGTTACTGTTATGGTAGAGGTCCTGTAATATTTTTGGCGCTATCTCGTTGGTAGGAAAATTCTGTTATATTGGAGGGTAAATGTATGGAGATTCCATTTTTGCAAGGGTTTTTGAAAATTGTGTTTTATGATAGGTATTTTTGGGTAAATATTTCTACAAAACAAACTACACGCACCAAAAGTGTATAGGGATCAAGGTATTAATATAATGGCCTATTGAAATCAATTACAAAAATCCTACTAATATTATAAACGCGAAAGTTTGTGAGTATGGATGGATGTTTGTTACTTTTTACCGCGATACTCCCACGGGATCAAGATTTGTGCGGGTGAAACCGCGGGGAGAAGCTAGTGTCTATATAAATTGATTAAATAAATTGTTTTCCGTATGTTTAGCCTGATGAAGTATTCTCTGCTTTAACATTAATAAAGACTTTACGCGATTTTCGCTTGTGATTCTGGCCTCATATCAAATCAAGATACGTCAGAAAAATACACAAAACGCCATCTTCTTCTGCCCAATTTTTTAGTTCACGAGCTCATTGTAAACAGGCTCTGTGATGGCGGGGCTCAATAGGTAGTACACGAAGCAGCCTTTTGGAACGGAGATTGACTTCATGCAAGCGATTTCTTATGGTTTGATCGCTTATTAACATCACTGAAAAGCTATGAAGCCTCGTAACCAACATCATCACAGTTATTGTATGAATTCGTCGAGCAGTAATTTGTATTTAACGATCTTGTCTGCGTTTGGTGATGCGAACTCATCCTCCATGTTGCTCTGCCACGCTGCCGATGCGTTTACAGTGTACAAAGTCGACTTATAACGTTCTGCCTAGTGTCCAGAGCGATTGCCACAGCACGTTGCCGAGAGCCAGCTTCCAACAGCAGTATTCGCCGACCAAGGCATACTTTAATCGACCCCGACGACGCCACTACCCTCCTCCAGGAGAGTAGTAAGGCCACTAGCACGCTACATAAGCCCAAAACCCGATCGCCGTCCTACCGCCCTCGCCGCCGAGGCCCGCCGCGACGCCCAAATCGACGCCCCTCCCGACCCTTGCTCGAGCCAGCCCGCGCCGCTGAGCCTGTAGCTTTAAATTCGTCCGTAAATAATACCAATCCTGATCCAGCTAGTCATTTGCTGCCCTCTTCCAGCGACGCCCTAAGCCGAGGTTCGTACGCCACAGGGGGTGCCCTTAGCGTTGTCGCTTAGTTTTAGTTAGTATTTAAGTTTAAGTCCTGGCTGGAGGCCTTAATTTATTAGGGCAACCACAGGCAAGTCCGTCTAAGCAGACGACAACCTCATAGGTTGACCTGCGAGATGCCATTTATAAAAAATAAAAAAACACAAAACGACACAAAAAAGCAAACTAAAAAGGAATAAACAAAATAATTTCGGTAACGGTTTTCGCAAAATCGTAGTCACACGTAATTTCCAATGTCATGTAATTAGGGCATAACACTTACAGATTACAGGTGAACCCCTCTTTGGCTTTGCCGTAGTCGGGTAATAGTAGACACTAATAAGGATAACGCAACACTATAAGTAGGTAACTTATAAATTCCAATTTCACTCGGTTTCAGTAAGTTCTAACCTAAATTCAGTAACTTTTTGAGAACTGTAGTTAAAATCGCTGTTCAGAAAATTGATTTTTCCTTCAACCGAATAAAGTTATTAAAGCCATCCATATTGTAGAACTCCTTGTACTTCTTTATATTTATTATTAAACTAGCGAACCAGGTAATAGCAGGGGTCTGTTTCTCACGGTTTTATGACTTGATTTGATAGAACATCATAATTTCTTTATCATATAATTTATTGTGGCTAATTAATAGACAGCCGCACAGGTCGATTGATCATGTTAAGCTACTCTTGCCGCGGCATGTCCATGGATGGGTGACCATCTTTACATATCAAGACCCACTCTGTGCCTCGGAAAGAAAGTTAAGCCGATAGATCTTTAGGTCGTCAGAAGCCAGAATGTCTGACAAACAGTCTTAGCAAGGGGTACCTCAAGGGGTCAGGCAGTCGCTTCTCGTTAAATATTGTTTTTCAGCTACATCTGGTGAGACTGGAAGCCAACCCCAAGGTAGATGGGAAAAAGCTAGGCAGAAGATGATAATTTATTTTACACATAAACCACCTTCTGGTACAAATTCTCAAAAACTGCATCAAAATCCGTCGTGCAGTTTAAAAGAACAAGGCGATCACACAGACACGAAAAGTGACTTTTAATGTACGAGTATAATATGTTTATAGACATTACCATTTATTTGTCAGATTATGGAACATTTTAAGGTCTTAAGATTAGTGAATGGTGTCATCACATTCTGCCGAATGTTGAGCAAATGTTGGTACAAGTAAGTGCATTAATTAATATCAGGGCAAAGATTCGTTACTTATTATTAACATAATTGATAGCTTATGTCATTTGAAAATTATATTTTGAACACAACCATTTAATAAGGATGTAAAATTACAATTAAAAGTCAGAGTATCAAAGAGTAAGATCTCAAAGTATACAAGATTTCGTCGTTTAAATTATAGTAACAATTATTACATTACAAGTCTTTTAGTTTATTTTTAAATCCATCATATTTTTAGATCACATTAAATTTAACTCTTTGTCGGATTTTGGAATTTTGTTAATGGTGCTTGGTTTTTGATTTTGTCGTTCAGTTTGTTTGAAATAGGTACTTCAGCCAAACTAAAAAAAGGTTAAGGAAAGAAGCAATACAGATGAATCACACATTGTAACAGTTAGAACCGCAATAAAGGCCTATCACATAATCTCTAATCAAATTCCAAGCATGATTCATCTCGAATCAACTACAATTACAACATGGTTCAACAACCCAATCCTTCATTCGATCAACGATTTAACGAAATAAAATAACGACAAATGACAGCTAGGTGTCAAAAAATAATAGACTGCACTGACATCTGTCGGTGAGGGGAATTAATGACAGTTCAAACATCAATTTGGGAGGGACCTTATCGCGACGCGCCAGTATGGGGTGCCAACTACTTACGCCCAAAGACAAAGCAAGAAGGAACAGAAGGTTTGCTTGTGAACAATGTAAAGTTTTGAATTCGAATACATTGATGCCGAATAGAACAAAAACGTTGCTAGAAAGTGAGCAGTCAGTGACTTCTGTGGTGTGAGATTGTTTTGTTTCAGCAGCTGAAATACAGTTAACACTATTAAAAGACGACATCCAGGTTTAAAATTGAAGAACCATCATCCTATATATGCAATATTTCTACATGTGAGATTTGTTTTTGTAAGTAACAAGGGACGCCCGCCAGCTAGATGGACCGACGTCCTTAATTAAGAAGGTGGCTGGGACAGACAGAATGCGGAAGGCGGAGGACTGTGTTTTGTGGCACAGCTTGGAAGAGGCCTATGTCCAGCCGTGGACTGCGATACACTGAGTTAATTATTGTTCATGAACCTTAAGTAAGAGCTTGATTAAAAACTCATGTTTTTATTCTACACACATAACATAACATCACGCATGTAATCCCAGAAGGCTTAGGCAGAGGTGTACCTGTACTACACCCACATTTCGCATGTTTAAGTCCCATGTAATAGGAGGCGAGCCTATTGCCATCAACCGGGTACAAATCCAAACTCCGGGCTGCTACTGAGAAATTCTAGATAGAAATACCCAATAACACTTTGCCCGACCTGGGAATCGAACCCAGGACCTCATGCTCAGCAGTAGCTCTTGCGACCACAAGACCAACGACGTGGTTTTATTCTAACTTTCTTAAAGTTTGACTTTGCACTAAGCATGTTTATTTGAATTGCACTTGCTAACTCTATCTAAAAAACTTTACGCAGGATTTACTAGCTAACAATTATTTCAGAATGTGAGACTACATAGATCAATCAACCTTCAATATCATAGCACAAATAGAAAACTGACCATAAGAGGCTAAAAACAGGCTAACACTCTCAAACTGTGTAGAAAAGATAGAGAAGCGATTATCTAGCGAGATTATCTATTTACCAAAAATCCATTGATTGGACAAAAAACTGTCACGTTATTATGATGCTTGTAGAATAATCTGACAAAAAATCAGAATGTGTTTTAAATCTTTAAAATGAATTGTTAGAGGAATCTTCGTTTATTTTTTCTATCGTATCAAATTAGTTGTATGACGTTTTCAACACACTTACTAATTAGCATTGCTATATACTGACGAATACATAAAATTTTCTGATTTTGTTCACTGCAGTGAACTGCTGACTTTAAGGCATTATAAAACTTTCGTTTGGGTCCTGTAGTCCCCTTAATAGGGGCTTCTGCACTCTCATCTGCAATGTACCATTTAGTCTAACATGAGACTTATGTCTGCATACGTCGGGCAAGATAATTGGATACTGTTTTTACGCACATAGGTACATACGAATGCACTCAGAGAGGAATGTGAATGAAAGTGATTGGGATTTAATTAGTTTGTGTGGCTGCAGTCGAACTCGTACGGGATTTTGCGGGTGCTATGTGGGCTTGGCTTTTATTAATAAAATTTTGTTTCCGTTTTTCAGGACGTTTTAGGATTTGCTACTGTCAATGAAATTCAATTACTCATTGTAAACGTACAATTAAACACCAAACTATTCACACGTAATAAAACAACAAACAAAACTTTTTTGTAAAAAGGTTATATTCCAAAATTGTAACATCAAAATAAATGCAGCAAGATCTTTCAGGGCCCTAATTCACTATAACCACTTAATGATTCCTTGCTTCGAAACCACATCAATTCCTTAGCAAAATCTGCTAATAGTGCCGATTCTCTTGTACACCGAACTAAACTAACTAAACTATCACTAAAATTCCTTACTTTTTACTATGAGAATCTTGAAGCTATTCTGCGAAAAAAAATCTCTAAATTTAAAAATAATTTTGACACAACTATAATCGAATTTGACAATCGCGAGTCCACAGGTTTTTTTTTCTATTGGTTTTGCAACGTCTTTGTTAGAGCCGGAGGCATAGATAATACACTTTTTTTTTTTTTTTTTTTTTTTTTTCCCGGGGTGGAAAATCCTCATGGATGTCCTCCGCCCTGGGGCGGGCGGAGGGGTCTGTCAGACTCTTACTGACTAAAAACCACCCCGGTGTTCCATCTCACACCTACGCCGGGGTCGCGGGAACACATTATTCTTCCACAACCCCGGCTGGTGCCGGCCCGCTTGCGCGGGCCCCGTCTCGGGCGGGGGGAGTGAGGTGTACTCCCCCCGCAACGTCTGTGGTCGGCGCGCGAGGAACACTACGCGCGCCGCCTTCTCGGGTCCTGATGTTGGGGGGCGACGGATGTCCCCGAATCCGTCGCCCCTGAACCCATTTAGGGGGGCTGGAAGAGGGCGTTGTCCGCCCTTCGCCTGCGCCCGGTGCGCCTGCTGCGGATCGGGAGAGTGGACGAGATCTCTCTCTCCCTTTCCGCAGCCTCTTTCTGCGAGATCACTGTTTCGCAGAAGGAAACCACCGCGTCCCAGGACTCGGCGCTGCCGACCATCGAACTCACTACGGTCGGCAGCGACAGGTCACTGCCTACTTCTGAGATGAGGGCACGGCGCGGCTCCTCCCAAGCGGCACACTCTGCCAGCGTATGCCACGCCGTGTCCTCCCGGCAGTCGACGCAGTGGTGACACCGAGCGTCCGGCTCCCTGTTTATGCGACACAGGTACTTCCCGAAGCAACTATGCCCCGAGAGCACCTGCGTCGCCCGAAACGACAGGGAGCCGTGCCTCCTCCCGAGCCAGAGGTCGAGCACTGGCCGGACCGCCTCGATGGTGACGAGGCCGGCGGTAGGGCGTGAAAGCCTGTCCCGCCATTCCGCCACCAGGACCTCGCGAAGCTGCGACCGACGCTGCTCCATATGGCGCTGCATCGGCCGCTCGCCCCGCGCCCTCGCTTCCTCGCGCCACCGATAAAGTGACGCGAGCACCTTCGCGTCTAGGTCCCATGGCGGGGATCCGGCCAGTGCACAAGCCGCCTCGTAGGAGATCGTGCGATACCCCCTTATGACTCTGACGGCCATTGCTCTCTGCGGCTTTCGCAGCACAGAGATGCTGGCGGCCGTCAGGTCAGCCGCCCAGATCGGGGCCCCGTAAAGGGCCATCGATCGCACGATCCCCACGTAGAGCCGCCTACAAGCGGCGCTCGGGCCCCCCAACTTGGGAAGCAGCGTTGCCAGCGCCCCGGCCGCGCCCAACAACTTGGGCGCCAGCCGCCGGAAGTGGGGTCCGAAGTCCCACCGGCTGTCGAGCACCAATCCCAGATATTTCATGGTGGGCTCGACAGCGATCCGGACCCCCCCGACCACAATATGTGATCCAGCCGGCGGCGCCCGCCGGGGGCCATGAAACACCATGGCCTCCGACTTGTTGAGGGCCACCTCCAGGCCGGCCGGAGGCAGCCTGGGGCAGCCTCGACGTGTTTTGTATGGAAGTTTTTACTTTTTGGATGGAAAATATAAAATTAAAATAATATTGGAGGTTTCTGGTTTACATAGGGGGTCGAAATTTTCATTATTTTTGTGATAGGACACACCGTTTTCGAGATAAGAGCAAAAAAGAAAAAAAAGTTAAAGTACCGTTTTTGCACGTCTGAGGTGTTGGTGTGAATTTTAGTTCACGCCAACTAATTTTATTCCACACCTTTTTAATCGCGATTAAAAGTAGTCAGATTCATGTTCAGAATTAAATTAGTTAGACAATCAAATTTTTTTGTGAAAAACGTAAAATTCAGAATAGCAAAATTGCCATTTTCACTAAACTAAAAACTCAGTTCCATCTTAGTGCTGTCAAACTAAAATATAGCTAAGTTGTGTCACTTTAGTCAATTTCAACGAGAATCGGCACCAATATCGTATTCTCCGTGTCACAATGAACGAAAACGCGCGATATACCTAAACTTTTGCTGTGCCCTACAGGGTCCATAATGATCTCAAATAGATAGTTACCACCTAAATACACATTATGGTAAAGAAATAAAGATATTGAGTATTGAGATATGAACGCGAAATTGGCGTGGTTTAAACTGTCAAAATACCACGTTCGACAACCGTTCGGAATCGTCGTAGTTTCGATTATAGTGAAATTTTAAAGGCATTTTTATGTAACGAGAGATTGTCTTAGAATTACGTAACTTTAAAATGTGATTTTTTGTTTTAATAGCTATTTTGATTATTTTAATTAAAATGTGTAGATTTATATTTATAACGGATATTCCAGTTGGATTTTTGATAATCGGACCCCGCGTTTCGAAGATATTAGAAGATTTGTGAAAGAGAAAATTACCTGAACTAAATTATTCAATGTTTTTGTGCTACACAATTTTTACACACAACACATAACATCACGCCTGTTATGCCAGAAGGGTAAGGCAGAGGTGTTCCTAAAATACAGCCACATTTCGCCAGTTATGTTTAAGTCCAATGTAATAGGGGGGCGAGCCTATTGCCATCAACCGGGCACAAATCCAGACTTCGGGCTGCTACTGAGAAATTCTAGATAGAAAAACCCAGTAACACTTTGCCCGACCTGGGAATCGAACCCAGGACCTCATGACCAACGAGGCAGTCACAATTTTTATTTTGTAAATTTTGGTTAAATTTATTACATAAACATAACATCACGCCATGTATCCCGGAAGGGTTGGGCAGAGGTGTACCTATAGTACACCCACATTTCGCCAGTTCTGTTTTTAAGTCCCATGTAATAGGGGGCGAGCCTATTGCCATCAACCGGGCACAAATCCAGACTCCGGGCTGCTCCTGAGAAATTCCAGATAGAAAAACCCAATAACAAGTTGCCCGACCTGGGAATCGAACCCAGGACCTCATGCTCAGCAGTACCGATTGCGACCACTAGTCCAACGAGGCAAATTTATTATTTAGTACGATAAAGGGACACGTATGCAAGGTGAATGTCAAAATCTACAAAAACCCTAAAACAAATAAAATATGTACACGTAAACACACTCGGACAGCTTTTCAACGAACTTACGACTGTCATGTCGTAAGTTCGTTCAAAAACAGTAACTCAATAAATTTTCACACTGCTGGCTGTCAAAATGTTTTCGTGGTATTTTTTTGTCTTTAGGTTTTTAATGTTTTTAATGTCATAAATAATGATAAAAGAAAATGAAAAAAGATACTTTAGGAACTATTGATGTTGAATATGACATTTGGATACCTTATTGTTTGACGCGTTTCTACAAGACACGATATTGACGTGGTTTGCACGAGGTTAGATTTCGCGGGGAATTAAAAGTATCATATTGACTTGGGGCCCAGCAAACAAAATGGTGAAAAACTTCTTACATTTTCCTCATCTCACAAACAAATCTTTACCATATTATTAAAGGCCTCATAAAAGGTCTCATATAAATTTATCAGCGCGAATGTTTGCACCATATTATGAGGAAATAAACCACTTGTTGAGGTGATGCGTGATCGTGGAACATTATGGTGGCCCAAATTTATGGAGGAAGGTGATATTGATATCTTTGACCTTATTACCCGCCTACTTAGGAAGGTACGCCTGCCACTTTGCTACGGGATTTTGGAAAAATTATAACGGCCGCACGTGCACGGGTCGATTGAGGGTTAAGCTACACTTGCATCCATTTTATATATAGCACGTTAAGCCGTCGATCTCGGTTGTCATTCGAGAATCTTTGACAGTTCTACGGGTCGTCAGACGCCCGAAAGTCTGACAGCCAGTCTTACCAAGGGGTATCGTGTTAGCAAGTAACTGAGTCGTGGAGGGCAGATCATCGGTTAGACTGGAAGCTGACCCCAAATATTTGTGAATAGGCTGGGCAGACTGAAACTGTCGATTTAATTGGTTTTTAAATGTTATTGATCACACGAAGATTATTTTAGATGAAAGAGTATCTAATAACCAACCGCATAATAAGTATTTGGATTACATGGAGTAGCTATACCTTGTATCCATTGAAGGGTTTTATGGCCAAACTCCCAATCTAAACACAAAGAAAACTCTAACGTTCTTGAGAATTATCTAGGAAGAGCCCTCGTCAATCCCTCATAATATATTTTAGACTTACTTTTTCCCTAAAATTACGAGGTCCTAAAGATATCTTGATCAAGGATCTTACCTGATCGGGCATTGAGATAAGTTGAGGTATTGAGACTGTGTGTTATATGACTTAGCAAGGAACTAGCGTCTTCTTTATGTGTGTAGGAATCCCCTACACACATAAACCCTGGTAGATAAGTACAATATGGTTTAGCCCATGTTCGGATGGACTTAAAAATATGGACCCACACACGCACTGGATGACGCGACGCGATATTTTCTGTTGGATTCTCAATTCTCGGTTCAACACTTATAGTTGAAAATCCGGTGCGCGAAAAAATTCCGCCGCGATATATTTACGTCCGTGCTAACGTGGTCTTACTACCGTGGTACACTTACCTACCAGTGAATGTTTCATTTTAGGTAAACAAATATTTTGTGCAAAATAGTACCCTATGTAAAGCAAAATAATTTATATGTACTACCTAAAATCCAACGTATCTCTTTGGATTTTTTCTCGTTAGGACCATTCTCGTTAGTGCACTCATTAATTGTATTATGCTAGATGTTGCCCGCAACTTGGCGATCCAAGACAAAAAGTGAATATATCCTTCTTCAGGTTATGGTCTACTCATATGCCAAATTTCATCCAAATCCGATCAGCCGTTTTAGTGTAAAAGCGTAACGAACAAACAAACATACTTTCGCATTTATAATATTAGTTAGGAATATTGGAGAATTTTATTTGAAAAAGAGCTTCAAACCTATCCACCTCTGAAAGTCTAAGCGTTCCTGTAAAATACAGATGAAACATGAACAGCTGGTCGGTCGGTGCTGACCTAAAATACATGACAAACCAGGATGAAAAGTAACCCATGGTCTTACCTAAGTCATGGTCTATCTGTGTGCTAAATTTCATCCCAATCCGTAGGGCCGTTTTGGCGTAAAAGTATGACAAACAAAGTTACCTTCGCATTTATAGTACAAGTTAGAACAAATATTAACATCTCCGTGCATCGGACAGTACGTTAGGTTGTTGGTACCGGCTGCCATTCTTGGATCATCGACAGTCGTTACACCCCCGTCCTCAGAAGCCCGAAAGTCCATCAACCAGTCTTACCAAGGGGTATAGTGTTGAAGAGATATGAGGAACAGGGTGTAAAATTCACTCATACTCTTCGGAAAAGGGAGGATCCTCCGACCAGATGGATGTCGTATCTGGTGGGCAACTGCCCGATGATTGTTGTCGGGAAGTTGTATATATGCTAGCTGCGCGGTTAACTCTGATTGCGCGATGCAGTATTTGTGTGACGTCAGTGTGATGCGTTGTTCGCATGTAGCGGTGTAGATGCCGCCACAGTGTTACCCAGTAACTGGGTTGTGAAAGTCAAATAGGCAGTTGCTCTCTTTTAAATACTGGTATTCAGCTTGAGAGAAGTGGTGGCCCAGTAGTAACGTCCGCGACTTACGAGTTATAGGTCGTAGCTTCGAACCCAGACAGGCGCTTTACTTTGTGTAAATAATATCATCACCACTGCTGTCAAAACGGTGAAGGAAAACTTCGTGAGGAAACCGGCATGTCCTAGAACCAAAAATTCTAAGACATGGCGTGGTTGATTACGGTCCTCTCCCTCTCTACGAGAGGAGGCCTGTGTCCCAGCAGTGGGAACATTATAGGCTGATTATGTATTCAGCTGGTCCGTTTAGACTGGAAGCAATTACTCAAAATCTGTAAATGCAGTACTCAAAATAGCAATTACTCAAAATCTGTATATGCAGTACTCAAAATTGCAATTACTGAAAATCTGTAAATGCAGTACTCAAAATTGCAATGACTGAAAATCTGTAAATGCAGTACTCAAAATAGCAATTAAACAAAAAGTTAAGGGCAGTCTCCTGAGACCGTTTATTGTAGCTGCAACGCTTGGGGAAGTTGCCATAACAGCCCTATCTCAAAAATCCACCCAGTAAGTATACCTCTCTTAAATATTTTACAAGAAACTGCAACCGAAAAAATATATCACCAAAACTTTGACATATGGTTATCTAACCCTTCAGTACTAAATCGTGACACGTGACAAAGTTACTAATGTAAAGCCATCTACAGCGATTCATGTTACAATATAATTGGACATATTTCTCCTGTAATTTTTCATTTCCATGTTTCGAGTAGCCATGAACATAGATCATGGTGGGTGATTGAGGGGAAGCGTAGAACGTACAAATTGACTTGAAGCTAATGTGTCATAGTTGTTGTCAGAAGTTATGGCAGTAGTCATTGATGATTTTAATGGTTGTAGCGTGTCAAGTGACTGAAATGTTTTTTAGAGACTTTTATTTTATTAATGTCGCTTCATGCCGGAAGTGATAAAATTATATTTATAACATAGGATTTAAAATATATACACTGGATAAACTTCTTGTACCAAATTAACAAACGGTAATGCTGCCAGTACGTTGTCGGTTTAAGTCATTTGTAACTATTTATTTTTAAGAGTTTAAGTTTATTAATATAAAGTGATGTATCTAGCATTCCTCTCATCTCATGGACAGATAAAGGTATGAATAAGTTATTTTGTTGAATTATTATCAGTTAATTCATACGCGTTTATGACTGCCTCGTCGGTCTACTGTTCGCAAGCGTGAGGTCCTAGTTTCGATGCCCAGGTCAGTCAAAGAGTTTTTTTATTTTTCCATCTAGAATTTATCTATATGTAGCAGCCCGGAGTTTGGAATATGTGCCCGGTTGATGGCAATAGGCTCGCCCCCCTGGTACATGAGACTTAAACATAACTGGCGAAATTTGGTGTTCTATATGTAGACATATAATACAGGCGTGATGTTACGTTATGTTATGTGATCACCCTATGTTATTACATTAATATTAGAATTTTACGACTGCGACATTTCGCCAGTTATGTTTAAGTCCCATGTAACAGGGGGTGAGCCTATTGCCATCAACCGGGCACAAATACAGACTCCGGGCTGCTACTGATACATTATTTTGATTAAAAACCCAATAACACTTTGCCCGACCTGGAAATCGAACCCAGGACCTCATGCTCAGCAGTAGTTCTTGCGACCACTAGACCAACGAGGCAACGACTCCAATTTCTGTTTTTTCTTCCATTCCCATAATATTTATGCATGTATACAAACCTCAAACAACCTAGTTCACCAAGCGTTCACCAACTTTTATATCAACATAAAATAAATGAACCAAATGCGCTCCAACTCCGAAACTTTTTCGCACTCAATAAAACATTTGATAACATCTCCCGGAGGTTCTCATAAACTAGGCCCAATGAAGTGACTTCGTTTGGTACAATGAGGGTTATAATTCAACAGTTATCATTTTTGGCCGCAATTTGCGTTTCCAAGCCCACTGGGGGTCGTTTGATTGGACATGGCGAGTTATAGCTATTTGTTTTTTTGCCCAGAATTTAATGCGGTTGATACATCGTGTAGTTCGGACAGAATGCAACTTTTTTTGGTGGCATGAGCCGTGGTTGAGCCTTAATTTCCAATTTTGTATGAGCATGTGCTATCGTGGATAAAAGCAAGAAAACTGCAATTTTATTAATAATGATAATTTGCATTTATTCCAGGGAATAATGGCCCATACCTTACAAATCATAATTTATTTAAAAATTATAAACACAGTAGTGTTAATAAATAAGGCTTAAAAACCTTGCTAGTAGCACTTCACTTTGTACAAGCTTGTCTATATGCTGTCCCGTGGTATTTGTCTGCCGAAAACTAAATTCTCTTTACACGCAAACTTAGGGAAAGTGATGGACAAGTTATATTTGTTATTCCTCAGAATAATTCCTCACTGGCACATGTCTTTCCAGCGGGACAGTTCACTCCACCCCAACATGTTCAATTTCAGTCTCAAAGGACCGAAGTAATAGAAAATGTCAAAGGACCAATTACGGTACCTACCTATAAATCCTAGGACTTGTCTAGAACACATAAATACAGGACAAAGTCCACCGTGGGAAGCATCTGGTGTCCGTCGCGACGTACGGAACCGTTTGTCAACCCCTTCCTTAGAAATTACTATTTACGCGTCCGCGGAACCCTGAAAATTAAATGTCATTCCTGTAACGGCTGTAAGTGGTTGTTGAGGTAATGACCTGTGTTTATGTCTTGAATAAGCTGGTGTTGAAATAGAAATACTGTTATGATGAATGTTGAAGCTTCTAGTTATGGTTTGAGCGGCATCAATACCTACATATTAAAGATTTAAAGTCGCTTTTCGTGTCTGCGATCGCGTTGTTCTTCTAAACTCCGAAACGGATATTGATTTTGTTATTACCATCATTTAGGGAATTTATCCCTTAAGGTTTATGTGCAGAAAATGCATTTATACAAAACTTACATGTAATATATAAATCTTAACTTCTACTTTTTCATTTAACTGTTTTATCAGCCCTAAAAATATTTACACGTGGAATTTAACTCTCCCACAACGACGGAATCGGAACTGTTTCTCTAAACACAGGCTAAGATGTAGCCTATCTGGGAGAGCAGTAATCGTCCCACTAACTAGATGTAAGCCAATCGCTGTTCTATTTTTATTTACTTCACCATGTGTCTAGTCTTAGTTCAACAATAACTTTTATTTATTTATTTCCTCGTTGGTCTAGTGGTCGCAATAGCTACTGCTGAGCATGAGGTCCTGGGTTCGATTCCTAGGTCGGGCAACGTGTTATTGGGTTTTTCTATCTGGAATTTCTCAGTAGCAGCCCGAAGTCTGGATTTGTGCCCGGTAGTTGGCAATAGGCTCGTTCCCTATTACATGGGACTTAAACATAACTGGCGAAATGTGGGTGTACTATACACCTCTGCCCAACCCTTCGGGGAAACAAGGCGTGATTTTATGTTATGTTATGTTATTTATTTATTAAGAAAGAAATCTCGATGTTTTGTCAAGTCGTAAAAACCGCTATTTCAATAATAGTTGTAACAAAGATACTTTACCACAGTAATAATTTTGGTTGTCCATTAGAATGGTTTAATCTTTTCTGTTAAATAGAAAATGCTTTTAATAGTTTTTTTTTTAGTTTTGTTGAAGTTTAGTTTCCAACTTCAACAAGGAAGAAAGCGAAGTGCCTGCAGCAGATATTGCAAAAGTAGTACAATGAACGGGCACTTTTTAATCTCATATTTAAACTAATAATGTTTTTTCTCTATACAATCTTCCCTAGTGCTATCAGCATCACTAAGAACGTGCATATCCGTAACCCAAACAATCTGGCGGACACTTAGTGGCAAAGTAAACGAACCGCGAAGTGTTTACGTTTCGTGCGCCTCGTGTGTACACCGTAAAAGTGTGTCCTTAACTTGGCCAAGAGTGCACGTGCGTGATGGACTTATTGCTTGCTTACACTATGTGATACTCGTATCTTATATCTAGTGAGAATTTTAGCGTAGATGATTTGGTTAGAATAGAAAAGGAAGCTAAATAAAAAATATCTAGAGTTGTTTGTATTTTCTAGCGTCATTGGGTCCACCCCCATATGACTACAGGGACGTAGGGGTGGGTTATTATTACCCGATATTTTGACCTTTGCTATTTTATAATAACTTTATTATTTTATGGAATATTAAATGAAACAAGAATTTCTGTGAGACAATTTTAATTAAATCGTTAAAACACTTAAAAATCAAAAAAAAAACCTTTCTTAGCATTAATTGACAGTCTTTAATTTTTATGGTACTTTTATAAACTTCACTAAGATATCATTCTAAAACTCTACTTCAGAATCATTGTTGTTAATTCAATCACAGCAGAAAGGTACGACATGTTCAGGGCAAATATATTTGTTGAAATCATGAAATGAGCGGGTTGTTTTGCGGTCTTTCTGCGCAGGACATACTTGACACGTTTTACAAGCACTGGCTCTCTTAGCTGGAGACTGCAAGAACTTTCCGAATCCGGTAATAGTTGCTCCTGCTGCGAAGATGGAAGACTTGTGTCAGATCTGTCAGACCTTATTTGATTTCGAACAGCAGACAGTAGCACAAAGTCGTCATCACTTTCTGAGATATCTTGCTCTGTGTTTCTGAGATGACTACGCACAAAGACACAACCTTCTTCCTCAGCGGACTCCTGATCATATGACATGACATCTGAGTCAAATCCTTAAAAAAATACTTTGTAGTGCTCCTTCCTTTCAATCAATTTTTTGATGTTCCAACATCAAAGTCAATAAATTAGCAAGAAACGAAAATAACACCAAAAGCAGTGAAAAAATGTCGCAATATTGTTACACCGAGTACGGGGATCGGTCAAATTACCTTTTAAACTTGGGGCACACGTAGTTCTAAGCACGGCAGCCATACAACAGATTATTTGCAAACAACGGCTACGCTTAGCGGATCTCATGAATTCCTGCTACTGAGAAGAATGCCAACGTCGCCTACGTATTTACGTATCTGTAAGCTAACAAAAACGTCTCGGGTAATTTTGACCCAACCCCTATGACGCCGGTTAACGTATCAAAAAGAATTTTCTTATGATAGACTATCTAGCCAATGATACAAGAAAGTGATTAATTTAAAGCCTTAAATTGTTAATATCGAACCCTGCTTCACACAGTTTCTATGACTCGACAAAACACCGAGATTTCTTTATTATGTAAGTTTTATATAACTGTATTATACCTATACATAAACCAACGGGAATAAAATGCTCTAAAGGATGGTAAAAACCGCATCAAAATCCGTTGCGTGGTTTAGAACCACGCAGTCACACAGACAGTCACGAAAAGCGAGTTTAATTTATAACATAAGGTACCTAAAGATTACCTAAGAAATTGCAATAGGTGAATAAAAGTTCCTTCAAGTTTGATTCTTCCAAGTAATATCCTTAACAATACAAATACACAGAGTGGCACCAAATCAACACATTATTCTAGATCTGTATCGTAATAAATTTTAGTCAGTTATCAAAAAATAAAAACTTCTGGTTCATAGAAAAGTGCAATACTGTGAAAATGTACGGACACCATATTTTTTTTTATTGAAAAATTTCGTCCCTGCCACCCTGTATTATTACTATAAGTACCTGTATATATAGACTACTCGTATACTTAAACATTTTCTGTTATTTTTACCAATGCTAACTTTGAGGCAGAGTGAACTCGAGTAAAAGGCGAACCGCAAGAATTATTAATGTAACACAAAACTTCCACTCGCTACTTGTTGATGGCGAAGTTACTTACAGTTATTTTTGCTAAATTATGAGCGAGAAACAATAATAACAGCCTGCTTTCTTATTTTTTTGTTTGGAAGTTTTTAAGTATTTTTTTACTCTTTTTGGACAATATTTTTGCAACTGTGTCTTGGGAGTTTACGAAATAACACTAACTGTGTTTAGATTTTTTCAATTAATAAATTAAACTAATCCATCACTCACTATACCTGATATTATTTAGGAAACGACAAATCTTGTTCATTGTTAATATTATTTTAAGTTATTTCACGCACGTGTGTACGTAAGCAAAATCGACAAAAGCTTGAAACAACGTCAAACTTTAAAATGTTGAATTTCAATGTCATGGCCAAAAGTGTACACTTCGTAAATAATTATAGTTTCCAAGAATTAAATTCGAAAAATGATCTTCCGTCTTGTTACCTAGAAATATTGACTTCTTTTTATAAGTTAAAGATATGTTGCAGATGGATTGCTTAATTAGCTGTTTAACACGCTAGCTGTCTTACAAAACTACTCCGTTAAGTAAAATAGCTGAACGAAGTTTAGCGGTTTTTCATAACTTAAACATGCAGAATTGCATAAACGTTTTGCATTTATTAATGCGGGTCAAGAATTAGTGGTTATGTAAAACAGCGAGTAATGAATCTTCAGATTGTAGATTTTAGTTCTTAATTTTGTCACTCGTGGCTTTGTGTATCCTAACAACAAGAATGGCGTCCGAAACAGACATAAATAAAACAAGTAATATGAGTGAAAAAGACCCTAACTCAAGTGAGTACAGTGGTTTTAAGGACAATATTTTTTTAAAGTTATCAGAGTTTTATAAAAGATGTAGAAGAACTCGCAGGCTGCTACCGCTGCACCTCTCGCTTCGCCTGCTCGGCTCGCGCGCGGGTGGTCTAACCTAAACTAATTGGTCAGGGTGCACTAGCTCAGTTACTGCAACCAATTCAAGTTCCAATCTAACCTAATCCGAGGTACTCTAGCTTAGTTACTCAATTAACAAAAAAATGTGCATCACGCCAAAGCCTTATTGTGACTGCAGATAAGCCATTCTGCATAATGTTTATACGTGGGTAGCAGTTTTTTTAAACATAGCGCAATGGTAATCTTGATGAATGAACATTGTTCAGCTGTGTTACAAAACTGAGCTGTTTTGCAAAATAAACGAACTGTTTTGTAAAACAATAGATTCGGCAATCCATATATGTGCCAGATACACAAGATTTATTATTATGTTATAGATATTCGGTAAACGATTCCTGAACCGTAAAAAAACAATACGACACATAAAAACGTACCCAGTACCCATCCCAAATTCTCAAGGTCCCCTAACTATTACGTCGCGCCCCTCATTCCTACCTATATATATTATTATCTTCTGGTTCGACGGTCAATAATACAATATTTGGTCTCACAAATGTGGACCACTTGTTGCTTATTCGTACGTGCGTGTATCTACTTATCCCAAAAATAATGTCGTCCTGCTCCTGTCGGTTACATTTTCCGGGAAATTAACCGGAAACCAGACATTTTTGATATTGGATGATATATTTTTGTATGACAATGGAGGCTGATTTATTTCGAGGTCTTTTTTAGAAGTGAGTGTGATTTTTGTCTTACAATAAAGTTAGTGAAAGAAATAGGTGATAAAATACTGTTTTGTTCAGTCATGCCAAGACGAAACACTATTAATTTTACATTAAAATGCCTTGTAGAATCCCTGTTTACTTGGAAATTCTTGAATATTAAAGTCGGTAAAATTAACTGATTAAACTTTGAAAATCAAATGCAAAAGCTCTGTGTTAAATACCAGTACAAAACACTAAGTTCAGCAACTCATCTACAAGCCACTGAGCATTGCAAGGGGCAGTTCAATGCTAGTTTAACCAGCCCTGTCTTAAGTAAAATAATAAATACAAGCATTGAAATGTGGTATAGTTAATAAATTTTCCTCCTTCATTTAACTATCAAATAATCCTACACACATATTTCTAGTTCACAAGATGCTCTATCAATGTTTTTGCTACGTCACAAGATTTGACTAATGGCTTGTCTGGTATACCCACCGCTTCCCACCGTCAGAATATGATGTATATACAGTCGGCGACATAAGTCGGTAACCATCAGTCTTAAGTTTCAAAAGAGTTTTATGAACCAAAACTTTCAAACTGTTACCTACTCGTACTTGTGACACATTTTCGAAATGTCATCTTAAAACACTTTTTTTTTCGACATGATTAGCGACTTTTGTCTTGTGTTAATGAAAGCACTAGAAAGTGGTGAAGGGCGGGCGTTTTTCGGGACTGTCTTATGTAATTTTGACTTGAAAGAAATGCTGACTCACAGCGTACTTTGTATTAATTACGTTTGATTTTGATTTTGTCGCAGACTGTTCTAGCTATGGTAGGAGTATGAGTACAATTTAATGTAGACTAAGTCAAAGTCAAAGTCAAAAGTTTATTGCGAACTAAGTGTACAATGTTGATGTTATTTTATGATAGCACTTATGACTTAGCAGCCTTTTACAAGCATTGCAATTTTATCATTCGCCTGCCCTTATCATCCCCTTATCTGCCCTAATCCTTTCTACGTGGGCTATGCAGCGTGACTCCAAGTTTTTGGTACACGTTTATGAATTGAAGTGTAGAATTAGAATGTAAGTTGGTACTGTGTTTGAAATGAGCTTTGATATTACGTTTCATGTGTAAGACAGTGTGTTATGTCTAATTTAGGGTTATAAAATCGTGTTCGCACTTAAAGTATAAGTTTTAGACACCGTTTCTTAGTGTAATCTATTGCTTTTACTGTTATATTCCTTTCCCTGAAATATAAAATAAAAACGGGGACCACCGTCAGGAATGAAGTTCCATACGCTTTTTCTTCAACTCCGGATGTAATTCGAATGAAAACGACATCCATGATGAAATTTTTTTAAATGTTCACAGCCGCCATTTTGGATTTTCATGTGACCTCACTATCGGCTTCATAACCCTCGAAAACCATGAAAACGACACCGATGACGAACAATCTGAAAACTTTCGTAGCTACCTTTTTTCGACTTTCATTTTGGCAATACTATCAGCTTATGCACCCTCAAAAACATTGAAAACGACACCCATGATGAAAAATTTCAAAATAACCGCAGCCGCCTCTTGGATTTTAATTTTGACCTCACTATTCAGCACCCTCGAAAACCATGAACACTATATCATTCTTCGTCTTTGTCTCTCTTTGTAATACATTTTGACCCGATTCCAGCTTGACATCGGCTTCTGGGACACCCTGTATGTAATAAAAAGTCGCATGGAGGGTGTATAACACTTTTTATTTACGTAACAAAAATTTAAAAAAAAAAGCGCGTTAGTGAACTTCGTTTCAAAAACATGGGTCAATTTTACTTTAGTTCTTCCGTGATAGCTTTTACACTTCTTACACAATTTATATATGGATACATATTAATACTGTGCTTCTGAGCAAACCCTGTGCGATACCTACCACACAGGGTTAGCTGAAATAACATTCATTTCATTTTTGTCACGTGATTTTCAATATAGGTACAGTAAAAGAGATTAACAAACCAAATTACTTACGAGTATAAGAATTTTTATTTTTTTGTAGGTTAATCAGCTAAGTAGATTACATAAATCATGTAGGTACGTAATTTTTTTCCTTAATTCAAATCTTAAACATTTCAATTTTGATTGAAAGAATAATATAAATTATTAGCAATAGGATTAGGCGCTTGGTTCCGGAAATGGAGAATCGAGGTCAACCCCGATAAGAGTCAGGCGGTTCTCTTCTCGCGACGTCGGCGGTTCCCTCCCCCCCTTCCCAGCCTGATCACTATGTACGGTAAGCCGATCCCTTGGGAGAAGCAAGCCAAATACCTAGGCGTGATCCTCGATCAAAACCTTACCTTTAAGGCTCATATTAAGGCGGTTCGCGCGCGCGCCTCCTTCGCTCTTAGCAAGCTCCACTTTGTACTGACAGCCCGTAGTAAACTGTCACTTAAATGCAATCTACACCGCAGTCATCCGTCCCATCATGACCTATGCCTGCGTTGTATTTGCGCACGCTCACCCACGTCATCTCCATAAGATGCAGACCCTCCAGAACCGTTTCCTCAGAAAGGTCACGGGTGCCCCCTTCTATGTCCGTAATATAAATCTCCACGTCGACCTTAAAATGCCTACCATAAACCAGTTCATGAAACGCTTATCGAAGCGTTTCTTTGACTGTGGCATAAAACACCCAAATCCCCTGTTTTCAGCGGCTGCCCGCTATACTCCCTCCCGCATAAGCAGTATTCGCCGACCAAGGCATGCCCTAATCGCCCCCGACGACGCCACTACCCTCCTCCAGGAGAGCAGTGAGGCCACCAGCACTTTACACAAGCGCAAAACCCGATCGCCGTCGTACCGTCCTCGCCGCCGAGGCCCGCCGCGACGCCCAAATCAACGCCCCTCCCGACCCTTGATCGAGCCAGCCCGCGCCGCTGAGCCTGTAGCTTTAAATTCGTCCCTAAATCACTTAAATCCTGATCCAGCTAGCCCCTTGCTGCCCTCTTCCAGCGACGCCCTAAGCCGAGGTTCGTACCACACAGGGGGTGCCCTTAGTGTGTAGTCGCTTAGTTTTAGTAAGTGTTTAAGTTCTGGCTGGAGGCCTTAATTTATTAGGGTAACCACAGTCAAGTCCGTTTAAGCAGACGACAACCTCATAGGTTGACCTGCGAGATGCCATTCCCAAAAAAAAACCTGTCTATTCTAGAATTCAGCTAAATTACCAACAACATTTTAACTGTAGTTCAACAGAAAAATTAAACAGGACCGAGAATTTAAAATAGAAAGACCTACACAAAATTAAATAAAAATAAAAAACTCTGGAAGCATTGAAGCGATGAATCAACTAAGACGTTAATGACGTAAAACTTATCAAAGGGTTTTTCTTTTTTTTTTGAAAAAAAGGGTGATATAATTAAAAAGGTGAATTTTAACGAGGCCGATTGTAAGCACCTCAGCAGATGTCACTGGCCATCAGACATTCGCGTAATGAATATAATATTTTTTTGCTTGTAATTTGGTGTAGAATTCCTTGTTTTCGTTTCGTGAAACGTGGAATTTTAAAAATGTCTGTCTGTTATTTTTGGTCCATTTCTCTGCTTTAGATAAATAATTGGATGAATTAGTATGAAGCTAATACTCGAAACTACCTCGAACTGCCTCGTTGGTCTAGTGATCCCGAGCGTCCTGGGTTCGTACGAGTATCCCAGGTTCGACAAAGTTTTACTGGTTTTTGCTATCACGAGTTTCTCAGTAGCAACACGGAGTCTGGATTTGTGCCCGGCAGTTAAATAAAAAAATATTTTATTTCTGTAAGTACGCTTTTAAACACTTTTACACGTAACATAAAAAAAAAAAACTAGATGAGATCGGCGTTTCCTATCTGACTACTCTGAGAAGAAAGGCCGAAACAAACTTAGAGGTCGCAGTCTCTTTTAAAGTCCAGACATAATCTTGGTCAGATCATGTGAAGACCATGTAGATTGGTATCTGAAATGGTCTTTTGAGGAAAGATTCACTCAGATTGAGCTGACCTGTCCAGTCAGTGTACGTATTTATCAGTAATCATGCAGCTCAATTCAGAACTTAAGGAGCTCAACGATTTGACGAACCTTACCATTACTTGTGTTGGCAATAGACACGCCTTTTACGTTGGCCTCAAACATAACTGGCGAAATGGGGTTGGTGGGTGTCATGAGATACACCTCTGCCTAACCCTTTAACTGAACACCGGCGTAATATTATGTAATACCCGAAACTTATCGGATCACACCTAAATGTTGAAATTGACCCTTACAATTATTTCGGTACAAACTGAAAACTCGTTACAGGATACACAAAACATTGTTATTCTTTTAAACCACTTTCGTATTTGTTTATGCCTTTTCTCATAACAATATTAAGTAGCTGTATTGTAATTTACCTAAACAAAACTGAAATATCTCCTAGCTGAGTTAGCTCCTAGTCTGAAGGCTTACCGAAATGTGTATTTCGTTTACGCATCAATGGTTTATAACTAAACGTATCTGCGCTCCTCCTTATAGTTAAATGGCGGAGTTTTGCCCTCTACTTATAGTAGGTAACTAAGCTAGTTCACGAACTGAAATTCAATGCGGTTTTACTATAGCCGATAAACACAGAACTGAAGTACATAAGTGGGTTGTTATAAGAACAACCTCATATCCATATGTTTATAATCAATTCGTTATTCAGAGATGTAAGTGTCGATAAAGATGAAGATAAAGATAAACGCATTAATCGTATTATGTTATCCTGTAGTGGTAGGTGTAAGTTGATAAATAAATAAAAACGAAACAAAAACTTATTTTTTCAACAAAACAATACGATCACGCCAAATGTGTGTCCGAAACTAGTACATTCCAAACTACAAAGGCACGTTAAAATTTACATACTTCAACAATAAAATCGACTGTTGTTGCCAACGAAAATTAATACAAACTTAACTCAATAAAACAACGAATTAACAGTCAAAAGTCACTTAGAATTACGATATTGGGAAGGCTGATGGTCTATATAACAAAGTTCCACCGCTTCGTTATTAAAACCATCAGCTTTTTCGGTTTTCTGTGATACGAATTGGGCCCTTCACTACTAACCAAAGGTTTACAGATGTCCCTTTTCTTCTGACGCTCTGGCTGTAACCAGAGTGCCAGAAAGTCAACCAAAGCGGTCGTGGTCTTCATGTAGTTTCTTGTTTAGGGGCTGATGTGATTCGCATCATGATTTCTCGCCATCTACTTTTGGTATTTTGAGTGTACAGGTGATGTATGGGATATGTACTACGCCATACATCCCTTGTATGATTGCACAAAAAAATCTAAAACGACATCTAGTAGTTATTTCTGAGTAAGTAAAAAAATATACCTGTGTGTCAAATCTGAAGTAGGTATAGTCAACCTCTTAATTGCTTTACCACCGTAATATTGAATGTCACTGGCACGACATAGAACGTTAAGGTCTATTTTGCCCTAAACCAACAGTGACAATAATATATTTAACTAGGAGATAAAATAAAAATGCAACCACTTTTAATAGTTAGTTCCGGGTCTGTTTTCATGTTTGGTTGTACATTGTAGTGTGACCACCAGCGGCAGCGTGGCAATTGTTCAAAACCTGAATTTGAACTTTATTTGAATTACATTACGAATGTATTTAGCTGAACTGTGTTGTGTGACCATCAATCCGCATGTCAGTTGTTAAGACTATGACTTTTGAATTTGAACATTTTTTGTTTTACAGTAAGAACGTACATCAGTTTGAAAGAATACCTCTCCTTGATTCCATCAGTTTTAGTTACATCACAAGATTTGACAAATTGACGCTCTCCTCTGGTACTTCACTCAGCTTTCCACCGTCACATTACGATGTACAGTCGGCGACATGAGCCGGTTACCATCAGTTTAGAAGGGTTTTTTAATAGCTGCTCATTTTTACGTGCTTGTTAACAATCATGAGCAGTAGTGGCACATTGGTAATGGCCCCAACTTACGAGTTGTAGGTCGTGACCACTAATGGTTTGGGTTCGAACCTAGGCAGTCGCTTTACTTTGTGTAAATAATTTCATGATCACTGCTCTCAGAAACGGTGAAGGAAAACTTCGTGAGGAAACCAGCATGTACTAGAACCAAAAATTCGAAGACAATGCGACATCTACCAATGAAACCGCACTGGGCCGGTGTGGTAGATACAGCACACTCACTCTCACAGAGAGGAGGCCTGTGTCCTAGAAGTGGGAACATGCTTATCATGAACAGGCTTAACATGCTTATGTTCTCCTTGACAGCGTATTGCATTCGGGTCTAACAGTTTTTCTGCCACACATTTTATCTGGAAAATTAATCATCTCAGGTAGTGATTATGTGATTTGATATGTCTTTATTACAGCCCACAACACAACGTTTCGAGTCTTAATTGCAGTCAATCATGAATTAATGTAATACCTTATCATCAAATGTCTCAAACACAGGATAATTAAAACAATCTAATATCTAATTGAGGTCTAATTATTATCAATTATCACTTCATAAGACGCTATATTGACATATATCGAAACACACAGCAAAGGAATATCAATAGGTATAATAGCATAGTGGCTTAACATAACACACGGCATTAAAGTTCGCTGGATAAGCAAACGACACTATTCATATACTCGTGTGATCAATAAATAGTTCAGGCATTATTTTGCGTGTATACTTTTAACAAAAACAACTGCTGTTAAAGATATATAGCACTTTTTTTTTTTAATTTGTACCATTTTATATCCTTTTATAAATTTATTTAAATTGCATTTTTATTTTCTTTTGAATTGAGCTCATGGTCCTTTTCACAGTTTTTCTACGTGACTAGTTTAGAACTTACCCATACTGGCGAGAAAAAAAAATTCACTCTGTATCCATTGATAATTCTCTTGGTAATATGTATTAATCAAACGTATTGTTATGTTCCTGCAACTCTGTCATCCAATGGATCATCCAATCTTACATCTAAAATATTATAATTTGCAAGTAAGAATCGCAAATTTCTCGACTCTAGAATGAGGCTTGAATTTATAGCAACGATAACAAAACTTCAAAGAGGCGGCATAAATTCTGTTTGTAGTACTTTCGCGTTCAGTACAGTTTGTTTCGGTGAAGTTAGGTGATAAAAATAATTCAAATTGTTGTTATATGATGCAAGGGGAGTTTTAGCATTATAATGTGGTAGTTTTAAAGATATTGGTGGTTTTGTTTATATATTCTTAACTTTTTCTTGTAATAAATCTTTTTATGGAATGGAGGAAAAACGTGAAATAAATTGTAAGACTACGCAAGTTTGTACCTACAGGGAGCATCGTGTAACATATGAAGCATGCGTCTTTATAAAATACAAGAACCATTATATTGCGTTATACCTACCCATAAACACTACCCACACATTAGTATTACAGCAAACTATACTTCCATCGATATTTTCAAATACATACCTAATTAGTAATGTAATTTCACTGTTCTACAAAACTAAGCAGTTACAGGTTCACCTCTGGAAAATATCTAAGTACTCTAAATGGTACTAAACGGTAATCAAATCACTGTATTGTTTACCGTTGATAAATCTAGCTGCTGACTTTCAAAATTTAATATAAATATAACTTCACTCTGAGACATTCATAATTTACTTTTGAGCTTTTATTTTTCAAGAGCCAAATACACTCGACATTTACACAAAGTGCTGGTACTTTCATATTCAAATCTTGTTTATTGACATGAATAGCATCAACAACAAAATCGTCCTTGAAAGACCTTCTTCCTGGCTTACCGCCAACGTTGAAGAAAGTAGACGTAGTTACTTATGTAGGCAAGTTACTCGTTAGTAAAGCTACCTACTATCTGTTTCAAAGATGTAGAGTACCTAGGCTGTGTAGTGCACGCGAAACTACATTGCCTTATCTCAGCTTCCGTATGTTATCTATATAGTACAAAATACAAGTGTAAAGATAGACGAGACGGTGTTGCTTTCGAAACCATTTTAACACTTTAAGGGACACTAAACGCCTTCAGTGTCCTTCAACCGATTAGGTTATCATAATACAACCATCATGGCCACAGTGTCCATAGAAAAAAAAACCTGGGTCACCTACCTGTTCGAGGCTGTTTATTTTTGTTCATAAGGAAAATATATAATGTATTTACAAAAGAACCCTGATTAACAAAGAACAAAAATACATTTCTCTTTCTAACCACAACAAAACACCACTAATTCTTTGAGCACGGTGAATCACAGCCGCGGAATCCTCAACATTACTTCAGCATTATCGTGTCAACCCAATTTAAATTCGTGGCAAAAAAAAAAACGTCAAAACGGCGTTCGCTGCTCGCGTGCTAACCAAACATGGAGACAATAAATAAACCTTTATCGCCATTTTAATAAATGTACGGGGAACCTCCTCAGAATAAATAAACGGTGTTCAGCAATAAAGGAAGGCTCCAAGAAGAATTTCCTTTGCGACAAAACATAGGAAGCTTTATGAATACGCGTTGAAGTTGCATAATTCATACGAGTTAGTAAATTACAATAACAGAATTAGTAGCTGTAATTGGATGCAGCTAGAAAATAATTGGATCTAGTTGCTAAGTTTGCTAGTTTTCCGTAGAACTCAGTAACTAATTTACTGAACGAAGGAATAAAATGGTTAATGATAAATTAGAATGGGACAATGACTTGGGCAGGTATATCGATTACTTAACAAACCAATGTATGCTCCTTCATAGACGATACACTAACGCCAACGAACAATCCAATAATAATAACCAAAAACACTTTCTCCGGAATTGAGTTCAGTTCTCGCCGCGAATTCTCCTTTATGTCTTCTACCGAATGAAAACGAGGGCCACGAAGTGGTGATTTGAGTTTAGGAAAAAAAAGAAGTCGGCTAGAAACATATCTGATGAATAAGTTGCTTTTCTTTTCACAAATCTGGACTTTTTCGTCGAATTTACTTTCTTAAACGTCGCATAACACTCAAATAATAATCTTTATTAATCGTTTGACCTTCTGCGAAGAATTCCGAGTGCACAACACCGCGATAGTAAAAAAAAACAGTCAACATGACTTTGACTTTTGGTCGACTTTGGCGTGGTTTTTTCGGTTTCGGTTCAGTTGGAAGGCGCCACTCCGACGCTTGTTGACTAGTTTTGATGTCAAACTCGTAAACCCACGTCTCGTCACTAGTAACAATGCGTTTCGTGAATGTTGGGTTGGAATTGACTCGTTCTAGCATGTTCTCAGCTTATGCAATTCAGGTTCAAAATTCAGGTCTTTTGGGATTAGCCGAGCATGTTTCATACCCAAGTCATTATTTAAAAAGGTACGGATCGACTCGAGAGACACAGCAAGTTCAGCGGCTGTCTCTCTAAAACTTGAATGAGGATTTACGGTCACTATTTCCTTCACTTTTGCGATGAACTTCAGTTGAAGACCTATCAGAGCGAGTCAAATCTTCCATAACATATAGACCGCTTTTAAACGCTTGCTACCACTCATAAGTACGTGTTTTGATAAATTCGATTCACCGTAAGCCTTCTGTAACATCTTCAGTGACTCCGAACACGAAATTCCATTGGCGGTACAAAATTAAGACTAACTCTTTATCGATGTTTTTGTCCATTATGAAATTCGCAATGCACACTAGCTATGGTCTAATAAAAAACAGCACTGTATTTAATCTAAATAACAGGTGCAACTCAAAGTCCACGCGAAATGGAAAACAGTTTGCCAATCTAAAAACAAGTAACAACAAAAAAAAAGAGACAAAAGAGAATTTGGAACCATAAACAAATTATCCATTCCCGATACTTCGTTGACAGAATGTATTACTATAGTTCATAATTATGAACCTACTTACTAACCCTTACTACTAATGAATTTATGGTCTGACATAAAGTTATAATTATTATGTGTTGTCTGTAAGTTCAAATCACAATTGTAATTTATGACAGGCTTATGAAATGACTACAAGACGGCAAATAGCGAAGTATATCAGTCTGGTCAACAAAAAGTGACTGTATATTATAGGTACTTAATTATATAATAAATCAACGAAACATTTTTTTTTAAATAATTTTATCCAAACAAACTCAGCGAATTTGAGCTAAACAATCTAACAACCTTTTAATACAAAAATAAGAGAAAAAAAGTTTGTTTTCTACCTATGAGATTGATAAAACATTAAGAAAAGGGGTGGCTTTGAGACTTTTTTCTATCCAGCCAAGTTTATCTAACCGCGTTATTAAGAGCGATTGCATGTCCGCCAGATCCTTAAATAAGATGTATCTTTTTTTAAGAATGTTTTACTACACTGTTTTTATGTTTCCCATTGATTCAAATTGTGTATTTTGGTACTTTTTTCTCGAAAATTTACAAGTATCTACTCTACATTTAAATAGAAACCAATTTCACCTACAGACAAATCACCAGACTTAACACCACTAATTCCAAATCAATAGCTCCTTAGCAACCTCGGATTTATCCTCGAAACCTGGAACATCAACATAAAATTCTACTAAAAGCGACTCTTGGAGGTCTTAACTACCGCATGAAACCCAGCGGTGTCGTGTCACCTGACAATTCGCAATGTAATGGTTCATTAAAGCTGGGAACTGGAGTGCGTAGCCTGGTCACAGTGAGCGATCTTTATGGGAACATTAGTGTCATTTACCTTCGCGTTACGTACTTTTAAATATAATTTCGCTGCTGGTTTTGTAGTGGAATTATGGCTGCTTTGTGGCGGAGTTATGTCGTGATGTAATTAGAATGTTGGTGGAATGAAGATATTTTTTTTTTTGATGACGAATATTTTGCTGTGATAATATTTTGAATGATGTGCTCTTAGGACACCAATTAACTATAAGTAAATGTTTGACTGCCCCTTTGGTATAATGGTCGCATGCGCTACTGCTGAGTATGAGGACCTGGTTTCGATTCCCAGGTCGGGCAAAGTGTTAATGGGTTTTTTCATTAGGAATTTGTCAGTAGCAGCCCGATATCAGGATTTGTGGGCGGTTGATCGCAATAGCCTTTCCCTCTATTACATGGAACTAAAACATAAAATGTGAATGCACTATAGGTACCTACACTTCTGCCTATCCTTACGGGCGTGAAGTTATGATATTTTATAAAATGTTGAAAATATATGAAAAGTTAAAAATAATTACACAAATGCTAAATCTAAAAGCAATATGTTTTGTACGCAGAATAAAAATTACTATATTAAAATAAGCAAAGCTATTTAGCCATACAACTACAATCCTTGAAAGCAACGCCACAAACGAATTTATTATTCACAGTACCTAAGTGCCTGATCAAATACAGCTTTATTGTTCAAATGCATAAGTTCAATGAATTTACGGTTAATTAATTTTTTGTGCTACAAAGCAAACAAAGAATATCTGCTCACAATCACAAGGATTTTTTTTTAAACCAGCTACTGAATAAGCCTGAAAATGGTAATTTGATAAACTAATTCAGTCATTTGCATACTGCTCCAGGCAATAAAAAGACAAAGCGAACATATCCAGATTGTTCTTCGTTTTTTTTCTACCAGATAAGAAGTGCATAGCATGATTTGGAATACTTAAATCTTTGTACCATATTGAATATGCTTGAAATAAAGAATTGAATCAATTTGAAGTCATTTATCCTCTGGGCTATGCAGCGTGTGGCTGGCCAAACGTGGTTACATGTTTTTATAATTTTTAAAGTATAAAATACAAAAATATGTAGAAAAAGATATCAAGAATTAGAGGCCGATCCTCAGAGCCCGCAGTGTGACACGAGGGAGCTCACGGTCGCGAAGCAGCTCGAGGTTGATGCAGCTCGCGTCGGCCGCTCCTCCGGCCCGCAGTCTGTCAAGTGAGAGCTCGCAGCAACCGCTCCACCAGCCCGCAGCCCGTTGCGAGGGAGCTCGCGTCGGTTGTTGTTAGACAGGGAGGAACCCGCGTGGTGCTCAATCTTCAGGCGGCGGCGTCTCACGCCACGTTTTTAGATCTCACCAATACGTCTCGAGTTCCTCTCGAAGACGCAAGTGGGAAGGTCGGAGGTGATTGAGTGAGTCGAACACCTTCACTCACACAACATGTTAATAATAAATTCACTGAGATTCACTTTTAGAAATGTTTGTATTTAAGTAGCTTTTAGAAAAACATAGACGACGTAAGAAAAAGTACGAAAGGAAAGAAGCCAAAAGACGAGCCAAAAGGTCGAGTCAAAAGAAGGAGTCAAAAGAACCGGGTTAAAGCTCGCGGCTGCCTTTTTATATTTTCTGGCCGATCTTCTAGAAGTAACTTTTTAGTTTTTCAAATATAAGTCCAAATACTTCATATTTGGTTATCGGCCAGAAACAAAATTGGCTTACAGTGAGAACATGGCTTTACGCTAGTTTTACAATAGCTTTACAATAAATAGACGACCTCTTAGCCCTATAATATAGAAAAAGAAAAACTGACAGATGACAATGTAAGATAAAAAATGTCAAAACATTCAATCTAAGGAAAATAATAAGAGATCACGTGAAAATGAGATAATTGGATGCGGAAAATAGACAGAGGTAACTAAAGGTTTGCTTTTCAGCTGAACAACAATTATCAGATAAACAAATGTAAGTTAAATGAGTGTCAAACAATTTTCATAAAGACTTTAGTACCTACTGAATCATAGAAAGAATTGCTGTGCACAACAGCTCCTCAGGTGTTAAATGGATAAATAGATTCTGAGATGTGATTTTGATGTAACAAAATACCACAAGCGTTGATTGCAAAAATATATCAAGAGGTACGTAAAAGTGTCAATATCATGGTGTATAAGGATGAAAGGTAGGCACGAAGCTTGGTTTTGACAGTTTCCATTAGCGAAATTAATTATATCGAGTTTGTTAAAAATTCAATTTTATTTTTAACGTCCGGAGTTTTTCTTTCTCTCTCGGCTTTATCGATTTTATTTTTACCCTCGATCAACCTCCGAGCGACCAGATTTATATTTTCACACCATCACCAAACTTGCATTTAAAATTACCATTGTCTTCCCCTAAGGCGGCAGGCTCCCCCAACCAAGCCTCATTACACAGCTCCAACTGGGCGCATTCACGCCTTTGAGTAATTAATACTAATATCTGTCGCATAAACACCATCAGCTTTAAAGGTAACTAGCTTAATTTTAACTATATGCACGTGTTTTTGTGTGTTGTGATCTTTTGTTATCTTAATCTTTTTATGTTTTCTTATTACTTATATATAGTCTTTTTCCCTCTTCCTTGGTCCCAAAACCTTCTTTAAAGACTGACTTCTTCTTGGAAGACTGCTTAATTTGCCTCTTCTCTCAATTGCAAATAATCATCTTTGCTAATGTTAATATTAAAATTATTTTTCAAATCTCCCCAGATTCTCATCTTACACTGAAATTGTCCTGAGACAACTCCCCCCAGGTCTCATTACATAGGCGCACGATCGTCTTTGTGTAATTAATACAAAGACATTGCTGCAAGGCGCTCACGTATTGTCTTCCATTAATACGTTTATTCCAAGTATTTTATTTTCTAACTCATCTTTCTAACGTTTTTCATTGTTTTGGAATTATGGGATAGTAAATTGTTTTATTTATTTTAGCCATAATTGGGATGATGACTAATATTAAAAATATTCATAAAAATAATGTAATTTCAAAGAAGGCTTAGTAGAAATGAGAAAATCGAAAAAATCTGTTAAATCGGTGTAAATTTGAAGAAGATACACGCTTTAAAAGTTTTTGGAGGGGATTATTGCCGTCCTTGTCGCGCTGTACTGACAATGTACGGCGCTAGTATGCAGTAACATAGTCGTGACATCACTTCTACGATAGTGCTGTCCTTGTCTAACAATTAACTTTAAACGTTTATAACTTGGCAATTTTTAAAGCTTTTACACTTTTTGTAATATAGTTTGCGCTATTTGGAAACAAACAGTTTTTTGACATAAGAATTTAAAAAATTGTCATCATCCCAATTGTATTTTTCTACTCTAGACTCTTTACGTAATTTCATCTAATCTTAGTTACTCTGGAATAATTTTGTGTTTTCGACGTACCGCATGTGTCGTTTTGCGTTTTGATAAACTAAACCATTCCCAACTTCTGAAATCTCTTCCTGAGTCTATTCCGACGCATTTATTTTCTTTGCTTTTCCAAAGTAATTTTATCAACAAGATTTATCATTATATATGTAAAATTATTTTTGACAAACTTGTTAAATAAGTTTTTATCTCTACTTCTCCAAAATTACATTCCTGTTTAATTATCAAACTATGTATCATTTTCAATGCCTGTCAGTCTCTCAAGCCTCATTACAGTCTAGTGCATTATCGTTTGAGTAATTAATACAAAGGCATAGCTGAGGGCTCCCACGTATTGTCTGTCATTAACGTTTACTACGTTTAAATTATGAACGTGACCGCCTCAAAGGATCGCCGTGCGAATGTGTGAATTGGATTCTGAATAATTTATATGTACTACTGTTTTGGTTCGTTAGTGTTTCTAAGTTAGTTGTTGTTTTGAGAGAATCTTCCTTTGTTTCGGTTGCTTTTTTTATCCTTTGAATTAACTGTTAGCACTGCGAGCACAGGTTCATCAGTTTCAGCGGTGCTCTAAAAACGGTGAAGGAAAATATCGTGAGAAAACCAAAAAAAAAACATCTGTGACATCTACCAACCCGCACTGGGCCCGCTTAGTGCATTACGGCCCACTCCCGCTTACCTAGAGTAGGCCGGTGTCCCAGCAGTGGGAACATTGTATACTGATTATACTTATGCTTATGCTACGAGAACATTCGATCTTTAAAAAAAAGATTCTTCTGTTTCACTTTTAAACGTGTCTTAAACTGTCATTATGTTTTTTTTTCTGAAATTGATTAGTTATTTTTTTTTATAGATTGCCCGGAAAAAAAATAAAAGAGTTAAGTTACAAATTAGAAACCTATCTTCTCGGGAAAAGTTTTCAAAACACTTCTTTTATTATTACGTTTGGTCGATATCGCTCTTTTAATGATTCTGCATAGAATAAATATTGGACACATTAATCTCATAGGAAAACAGACATTGAATAAATAAATTCAGTAAATATTTAGGATCTCAAAAAGGCGTTCAACAATATCCAACTGAATAGACTTGCATCTGGGAAATATACAGGGTGTATTCATCCTTTGTATGCTGAAAGGATATACAGGCTGTACAAAGTAAGTGGGGTAGCACGTAGGGTAGATACAGGAGGAGTATTTTGCACTCGTTCTATATAGGGGTGGTGATTCATCAATTGTGCAAAGTGCCACTTCATATTCGGGCCGTTTCACTGTCGCTTTGCGCCTCCAAATGTGCGCTGATTGGATCATCCGTTTTTTTTTTCGTTTTTGACGATTAATTTCGGCGTTTGGTCGAGCGTTTTGAATTGAGTAGCTATTAACTTTGAGTGAGGCGTTTTATTAACATGTAGCTGAGAGATACTGAGGTTTATTGGTTTTTGTGATCTGACTCGGTTTGATTGTAAATTCGTACTGATTGGTGATACCATACTTAAGAGAAATTAATATGTTTCACTCTGTTTTGTTAAAAAAAAACAATGACACACACCTACAACACAAAGAGTCATACTCTTTGTGGTGTAGATGTGTATCATTGAATGCTCTTCAAAGATTTTTACTGCACGTGGTTTGCTTTTTTTTAATAACGTAACTTTACTCTTTCTTGAAACTTTTTTATTTCTGGTTTTACATCCAAACTAATTTAAAATGCTGTCGCAACACAAATAAGATGCGCCATAATATAACTTAAAAGTATCAAAACTTCCTCAACACTACACCAACACTTCTTTTCGGCTAAGCAAATAGAGTTAGTTGGATAATTTGACGCGCTGTCCCCCGGGGAGCCGAACCTGCATCTGTGAGAGGGAGGCACACTTCCCATACAACGCAATCGTCCGTAATGCACTTCGAATTAGAATAATATGATTTTAGTTTCCTTGCTATGCGTTTGAATTTTTAAGAGGGTGTCATTTTGGTAGTTATTTTGGCGAGTTGCTTTAGAAATGGCGTTTTATATGACATTATCGTTGTTGAATGAAATATATAGCTCTCTACCGACATAATTTCTCATTCAAATATGTATGAATATTATAGAGGAGAGTAGAAGGATTTGATTTGACCACAAAATATGAGTCGGAAAATATTGTCAGGTGATCATAATACTTTCAAATAGTGCTCTTTTTCATTTATTTATTAATAAAGGACTATCAATAGCTTTTGTACACAATAACCGTTTTTTTTTTTAATTTTCTTCAACTTGTATTGTTGAACACTGGGCAATGTTTCTGCATAGATATCCACTTTTCCAAGTGCGTTGTCTTCTCTTGCCGATCTCACTCTCTTGTCTGTAAAATAACAACAAAATCTGTATTGTTTCAGGTCTTGACGCCGAGCTCTACTACGTCAGAGAAGGCGTAGTTAACAAATACGCCACCAGCTTCATCGTGCCCGTACCAGCCCACATAGCAGACTTGGAGTTCATGTGGCAAGCGCTGGGCGGGAGACCGGTAAGAAATACAATTGTTACCTATTGTGTTGAATTTGATGCGTTTTATTCGTCAGTTGTACTGTGCTTGAGAACCCGTATTTTATAAAAATGTGACTTTTGTGGTGCTTTCATTACTACGTCAGTGTTAGCGTATTATAAAGGTAGTGAATGTGTTATTGATATTCCATTTTACAACGCCATAGAGACAAGTCTAACACGTCAATGTTTTCTAAGTATTTTGGAGATTTTGACCTTGTACCATCGGGTTTTTTTTTTGTAAATACTTTAGGTTACACTAATGCACATAGGCGGACTTAATGCCATAGACGTTTTATACCAGTCAACCTTCGGATGATGCACAGACAAACAGTAGGTGCATTTACAAAAAGTTAACATTTACTAAACAATTGTAAGATTTTTCATACAATGGTTTATTAGTGCCTAAAAATAAAGAAAAACTGATATTAATTTAATATTTTTCCAACAATAATAATTATGAACTTTCTATTTTACGTTTATCTGAGACACCACTTGGTGAATAAAAACATCATCATCATCAGCCTACATTCGTCCACTGTTGGACATAGGCCTCCCCTAATGAGCGCCATAGCGCCCTGTCTTCAACTAAATAAAAAAAAAAGAATAAAAACATAATCATTATTATTTACGGAAACCTGATGGGTATTGCGTAACACACTAACAGTAGTAATGACTTTCATTTTGACAGTTCAACAACATTCATTGCGTTATTTACGCTGTTGAGCAGACAAATTTTTCGAACATATGAAGCAATGAATTAGCAATATCCTTCAAAATGATTCTGATTGTGACCTTAAATCACCACGTAGTCAGCAGGCATAGTACATTCCTGTTCTTCCTCAGTAATAAGCCTTTGTTGTTGTTGTCTGAATTCATTAATATTCACTAGTGCACAATGAATATCGGCCTATTTTATGCACAATGATTACATTGGTTCTCCTCCACATTCAGTTACGAACACAAAATTAAATGGTCGTTTTAATTATAATATTATTCTCTAGTACGAAAGCGTGAACAGCAAATAATTTTATTTTCAAACTTGTTTATTAAATTTTGTATTCCATTGAGCAAACATTCGTCTGATATTGAGCGTGGAACGTTCCGTATTTTCCAATTTGGTTTGAAAGCGATTTAATTTTGGGAAACAAAGGGACTGGGTTAAGTCCTCATTTTTCGAAGTTACGGATGTTTTCGGATTAGAGGTTGTTGAGTAAGAGGTTCTTTTGTCCCTTTCTTTTGACAAAGGACTTTTTGGTCAACTCTGTAGTTAGTGGAATTGAAATAAATTTTTAAAATAAAACATAATAAGAATCAGTAGGTGCGGCCAAAATGATCTATAGGTGTACACCTACCTAAGTGGTGTGACCGTGTTATTCTTCTAAAGTACGCAATGGATTTGGAGCGGTTTTCACCATTATTTTGATAATTTTCTTCTAATAGTTTGTGTCTTATATCTTTATTAAACTAACCTACAAATAATAAAGGAATTTCGATGTTTTTTTCACAAAGACGCGTCGCTAGTACGTCGCGGTACTGATTTATAATCCATGCAATTTCTGGCTGATCGATCAAACGATCGTCTTTTATTTAGGTAAAAATTTCACAACATTCTCACCTTCACGTCGTTTTTTATCCATACTTTCAGCACATTCTTCATTCTTCACATGGCACATACTCGAAGGTTAAACATACAAAGACAAACATCCTTCATTATATTAATACACATTAGGATCGATCGGTGTAGGTACCTTGAGGTCACGGCTGCAGTGACTCATCGCAAATAGGTTCTAATGAGAAAGAATGTCTTTTAACCTTGGTGAAGACGGGAACAGAGGTTAAATTCCTATTCACAATAAATTAATTAGTTAAAACTATTCTTGTTAAGACACACTACACTATACATACATTGCAGAATTTTTCATATGTCTATACAAAAGGATGTTTTAAGCCAATGAGTGGCTTTTTCAATTTCACTGTGATGTAAGCGTCCAAAAGTGCATAAAATAAAATTAAATAATCATTTATTTCAGAAAGTTAGGTATTCCCATATTCAGAACACAAATAATATATAAATATAGGCACAAAGGATACAATGCATTCACCAACAGACATTAATAATAATTTCATTTAAAACAAAAACTAATTAAAATTATGATTATAAAATTAAGCTACAGAACAATAAATATTATAGATTAAAATTCAATAGGCACGTTAAGAGTCGTATTGCTGTGCACTCGCGGTACGACTGTATGTGTTGAAACGACACACACCATAAAGATCGCCGCTTTGCACGGCACACACTGACATAAAGTCGCGCACTCGCATAGCACTGCACGAAACAAAAAATACATTTCTGTCGTTATTGTTAGACACGCATTATGCTCGTGACCACATTATGGCATTGCTAAAATTCGAGTTTCTCTAATATGAGTTGGTAGCTGTGGGCGCCAAGCGTTGGACTGAGAAGCAGGCGGCTTAGGTTCTGATCTCATCGCAGTTTTATTGCCATTTTTTTATTTTGTTTTGCAATTATAACAATTTTAAAAAAATATGCTGTTTTTTTATTATTTTTGTTTTTGCGATAAATGTTTAGAATAATAAAAACGTTACAAATGATAACAAAAATAAAAACATATTTATTTTGTTATAATATTTTACATAAAGATAACAAACTCTTACGATTATTTATAATAACTTCTTCAGCCAAATAGGATGAGCAATACATAGGTCAAGGAACTTAGAAGTAATCTGTTTTATTTTGTTATGTGAGATGTCCAAAAAAAATATTAAGTAGATTTATTTCACCATAAACTTTAGGCTTCGATCATGAATTTCCAAAGTAAGTGATTTTAATAAGTGGTTATGTATGGTAGTTTGTTTACATTAAGTATTTTACATTTTATTTGGCTTTAGTGAATATAGATTACATATTAAAGATAACTTAAGTATTCATTTTCTCTAAGAAAAAATGACTGAAACTAAACCTCAATTTTTATAATTAAATAATCACGGATAAAGCGCATTATACATGATAAACTATTCCGCAACTTAAACGTTATTGTTTATTACGTTGTTGTTTGCTGGGCTTCGGTGATGCAACCTTTTTATCGTGGAGTACACGGAGAACAGTTTTTAATGACGTGTAGAATTATTCAGAAAAATGTTCGGTTGGTATGAAACCACTTGTTTCATATTCATTCACCATGTCAAGTCTTATTTAAATAAGTCTTCCAAATCATAAACAAGCGCTCGACTAGCAAGGATTCCCTCTTTCTCACATCTCTTAACCCACAGACTCACAGTATTACTCTAGAACAAAGAATGTACTACTATTATACATCTCCATCTCCGACAATGAATACTACTTTATACCAGTTCCCGGGATTGCGGAATGCAATAAAAATAAATTAATTTTTTTTGGTGGTTTTAACCACTCCATGTTACCTTCCCGCCAAGTTTTGGTATTTATACTCTACCTATTCCGGACACTGTTAATAACTCATAGCTTCGCATAGAAGACCCTGCCATATGGAAGTAGCTATCACAGGTAAAATAAGCTTACCAATCTCTTTAAATGCTGAGTTTGGCAAAAAAATGCTACCATTGGTAAGTAAAACGATTCGTTTCTATTCATAAGAACCGGACATAAGCTAGCAAGCCATTAGTTATGTTAGTTGAAATTATGAACTACTATCAATTGCAGACAAAGTGAGTGTGTGTGCGTGTCTATAGTATAGAAACAACTTATAGAAGATGGTCGTAAGTGAAACCGAAGCGTCAATTTATTGCTTTGTGAGATGACTTATGAGCGCTACTGTATGTTCTATTATTTAGTTTGGTAACCGCATTTATCGGAAACACTGTGTAGAAAACCTAGATTTACTATGGTCTGAAATGGCCAACACGCTGCCAGAAAGAAGTAAGAAAGGGAAGTGATCTATTCTCGTTCCTTCTTTGTTTTAGTGCTGTGATACAAGTAAACTCAAAATCAAAATTATTGTAACCAAATTAGGATGAAAATCAGTTCTTTTGAAACGTCAATATTTCTTTATCCCTCCCTAAACCCCTTCGTCCTTCACCACCATATTGCTGGTGGGTGGCCTGCACCAAATTCTTGGTAATTACATAGAATATGTATTGCATGAAATAATAGTTGGAAACGAGTGAAATTAAACGGGTTTGCTTCCAGTATCGATATTATTATTGTGGCTTATGACTACTGTATAATCGTCGATCAATACACATGTAGGTCATGAATATCACTGTGTTGAATCTAATCAGCCTAGAAATGTATTATTTATGTTAGGCAAAAAATTATCAAACAGAAGGGTGGAGCATTAATTAACGTCTTTGCTCACTCCATGAAAGCGATTTTAATTTATAGGCTACAAGTTTTCAACGACGTTTCCATGATATTTCTGTGTCTTTTATCGTAATTATTGTATAAAATTATACAAAATGTATGTAAATTATTTAAAGTGGTGACTAAAACAATATCAAACTTCCATTGCTTAATGTCACAGAAATAACTATAGAAATCAACACATTTATAAAGTGGATAAATAAATTGCTGTAGAGGATTTGCGCACTGTATCAGGGTGTGTTGTAACCAATTTGTGACTTCAAAGAAATTGCACACAGAAAAATAAAAATTATAATATATATAGTATACCACAAGATTTCAGACAGAACTCTGATTATTGTAACCCTTTTTTAAAATAATTCTCACATGAACCAAGCAAACTGAAAAATCTGACACGTATATATACACTTGGGAGCAAATAAATCGAGCCACTTCCTTTTTCGCGCTTTTTCCTTTTTTATGGTTATTATTTTTGGTATTATGGAACGCATCGATTCGAAACATATATCGCCTAAAAGGGTATTTAATGACCTTTACAATGAGGGTAGTTAGTTGTCAAAATTTCATTTTAATTAAAGTTTAAAGGGTAGAATAAAATTATCGCATTTAATTTGCTTATGACATTTTTATTGTACTCTGTTAAGAAAAGATTAAATTTGAGGTTTTTGTTAATCATACCCATATTACTTGTTATTGTTGTCTTTATCTGTGTCTGTGTAATCAAAATAACCTGATAAAATGGATACTACACCGACGGAAGCTGCCCAAGTTGTAGCTTTACTTGAGGTTGGACACGGACAACGTGAAGTGGCACGCAGACTTCATTTGAGTCGTTCAAAGGTACAGCGGGTATACCGCAGGTATCTGGAGACTGGTGCTTTTGTTCGGCGACCTGGAACTGGCCGACCACGGGCAACAACAGAACGTGACGACCGCTTTATTGCAACCAATTCGTTGCGCGACCGTGGACTTAATGCTGTTCAGCTACAGCAAGCGTTACGTGACGTTCGAGGTGTCGCAATCAGTAGGTGGACAGTGAGACGAAGACTAAAGGAACGAAATTTAACATCACACAAACCAGCAACTGGCCCAAAATTGACTGTAGCTCATCGTCGATCTCGCTTGGAGTTTGCTCGAGAACACATTAATTGGACGTTAGAAGACTGGAGGTCAGTTTTGTTTTCTGACGAGTCAAGAATCTGTCTTTTTAGCAATGACGGGAGAAACCGAGTGTATAGACGTCCTGGTGAAAGATTTGCCCAATGTTGCATTCGAGAAACTGTGAGTTTTGGTGGTGGTTCTTGTATGGTGTGGGGAGGAATTTCTCTAGACGGAAAAACGGAACTTGTCTTCGTCGACCCCGCCAACGATGGCAGTGGTAGACGTGGATTAACAGCTGACCGATACATAACTGACATTCTTGAAGACCACGTAATGCCGTATGCTGGTTTTGTCGGAGAAAATTTCTTGTTTATGCATGACAATGCGAGACCTCATACCGCGCAGATCGTTACGGAATACTTGTCTGGGATCGGGATTCAACAAATGGTATGGCCAGCACGAAGTCCCGATTTGAACCCGATCGAACACCTATGGGACGAGCTAAAACGGAGAGTCCGAGCCAGGGTTCCCGCTGTTTCATCCATTCCCGAGCTTAAAGTCGCTGTGCTTGAAGAGTGGGAGAACATACCACAATATGTCCTCGTAACTCTGATAAGATCGATGACTAATAGGCTACAAGAATGCATCAGGGCACGGGGGGGTAATACCAGTTATTAAGAATATTTTTTTTGCAATAATTTTGTTTTTTATTGTTTTTATGGACTGTTTTAGCCCTACTAAATTTTCTATCAAAATTACCATTTTTCTTGCAGAGCCAATAATTTATCATTCAATAAGGTTATTATTCAATAATTTACCCTCATTGTTAAGGTTATTAACTTAACTTTTAGGCGATATATAGTTCGAATTGATACGTTCCATATTCCCAAAAATATTTACCATTTTACGTGAAAAAAGGTAGTGGCTCGATTTATTTGCTCCCAAGTGTATATTGTTCCTACACAAAATATTCATGGTGTTATTCCTCCCCAGCTGCCGTACGTGATGGGTATAGACTACGAGAGCAAAGGCGCCATGTTGCCGCCGCAGGTCAATATCTCCGAGCGAGGGGTCGTGCCCACGACCTTGCAGACTTTTAGGTAAGCTGTAGATTCTTACTTATTTTTTCGAGTTCTTTACTCAACTGCGCCATCGGAACCCATTTACTCAGCACCCTGTCTTTCTGTTAGTCCCAGGGAATAGAATCTGTTACCAGGGGGGTAAATCTACTAATTTAAAAACGTTGCATGGTCTCGCTATTGGCAGTTTTTACTGATTCTATCCGGCAAATCTGTCAAAAACTGACAACATTTGTAAATTATGAGACTTGTTCCAGTTTAAATATTTAGGTGCAGAATACTTGTAGAATAATATGACCTCAATATTTTTTTTTTTGGACTGGAAAGAGTTTGTTGATTGGAACACTTAGTGGTATTCTTTTGGATGTTCAAGATTGATGTCGATCTCTTACCAATACCGATTAAAACTCTACGGTCTTCTTACTACCACCATAAGTTGGGAGCGGGGATAAACTCAAACATTCCCATATGCATGGGTAATGAACGAATGAGGATGAGTCAATTTGAAATATGGGAATATTTTATCGTATTGCGAATTTTCCTAGAATGGTCATGTGAGTCAACTAAGGCTAAGTATGAGCTGGAACATGTTTGAAATTTTAACAAGAAACTCACTGGAAGCACACTTGGGTCGAGAGAAGTACAGTTCGCGCAAAACTTTATGAGCTCTCTCGCTCTCGAAAGTGCACGCGAGCGGTTGCAAAAGTACCTAAAAGCTAACTATTTTTGTGATGAACAAATCAATGCTGTAGGTAGTCATATACGAGTAGGTACTATACAAAATGTTTCACATTTACAATAATGTTATCAACTGTACAATGCGCAGTTTCGTATACGAGTACGTTCAGAGGGCATAAAAAGTTTCGCGCGACCTGTGAAATGGAATGGACGCTTGTATGTAATGATATTCCTTTAATTTAAAATTGCACAAACCCACATACACGTGTTCTTTTGGTTCCTTTCTATAATGGTACATATTATGTACAAACAATTATTTCCGAAGGATTTGTTTAAACACGTTGGCAATAATATTTCCATGGAAATATCGTTAGGTGCTTTTTTAAAATAAACCAAGGTAGATAAAGAAAGACAGAACGGGAATCGTTACGTCCGCGCCATTGATAATTTTAGAAGTTGAATCTTATCATTTATTTTACTTTTTCCTTTTTCAACTCAGGACCCACACAACGTTATAATTTTATATTTATGTCGAAAAATTCATTGTACAGTATTAGCTAAAGATCTGACAACGCCTGTTAACTATGATTTTCAATAGTAATGTCCCCGCGAACGTCATCTAATTAGGTTGTACAACACAGACATGTAGGTTATGGACAGAGCACCTAATATTTTTGTTAAAACTAACTAAAGGTCGTTTTTTAAACCCTGATAGGAATCTGACATTTCAAGTCTTCTTGTGTTTGCTGTTTAGTATAGGAGTTCACATCTACCAACCCGCACTGAGCCCGCGTGGTGGATTACGGCTCACTACCTCTCATAGAGAGGAGGCCTGTGTCCCAGCAGTGGGAACGTTATAGGCTGATTATGCTTATGCTTATAGGAGTTTGACATTACAACTGTCAAATTACTATCTGGGTTTAAAAACACGGCTGTTTCACAAACTGTTTTCTTTTTGCAATTGCAATTTTATCTTTTTACTGTTTTTTCTCGATAACTAAATCCATGTTACGTAGAGTAGGCATCTATATTTTTCTATATTGACACTTTTTTCTCTTTCCCAGGGTTCGCTTACCATGCACGGGTACCAGGAGCGCAGAAATCCTAGTGACTATGCAACTCAACATATCAGCACCTGATCGCGCACATAAAGACGTGCGGTTGCTCTTCAAAAGGAATAAGATTTGTTTGAAAGGTAAACAATATGTGTTTTACTTTATAAGATGCAAACTAATTGCAGTTTTAGCCAATAACATCTCTTAACAGTATATCAATCCATCTGCGTAGCCTTTTACCAACCTTGTTGAAGTCAGTTTCCGGTATATCCGCATGCAGATTTAAACCAGTACAATAACATCAACCCATATGAAACGAAAGGAAGTAGGTGAAGTTATACGTTTTACTTGGAAATCATTGACTGATAGTAGAGTAAGATGGTCGTAAATTGTCAACACGTGGTGAGGAAGCTTGATCTTTGAACTGCAGTAGGATAATGACACTTTAATATAAATAACTGACTAAGGTATGATGCTTAAATTAATTAATAAAATACAATATACCTAACTAATTACTCAAAGTAATTTACTCAAGAGACTGGTGGCATAACCACGTTGTATGGCAATGCTTAGCCTCTGGCCAAGGTAAAAGCCAGACCTTGGTTTTGAAATTTCCTTAAAGAGACCATGAGCACTTGGACTCCACGGCCCGAGGGTTTCAACCCCAAATGGCTCCAAAATATAATTATATTAAGGTTATTATTATAGAAGGATAATACGTAATAATAATTTAAATCAAACGCGCTAGCGTATTTTCAATGCTGATATTTCTCGCTTATATACAAAAAGAGAGACTTTTGGTGTAGCGAGTTTAGTTCCCAGAGAAATGTCTCCAATAACTTTCGAAACTAAGAAAATATATGTGACCTACTAGTACTGAGTTAGTTTCCACGTACACTATCATACTTTTGTCTCTCGTGTCTAAAGTTATGCGGATAAAACTATGTTCGTAGTAGATACTTTCTACTTACCCTGGGCAAAGTTCCGTCGTTATAAATGTTAGTCCGTTAGGAATTGATTACCGAATTCCGAGCTTAGAAATTATGTGGTGTGGACTTCTTGCATGTATCATAAATTAACCTATTTGTTACTTAGAACATGCATTCAAATATCCACTACGAATGTTACATTAACATGCGTCCGGTGCATCTCATATGTATACTACCACCTGAGCATGGCTTAGTCAGCCTTTAACGTTCCCACTACTGTAGGCTTCTTCTCCGTGAGAGGGAGTGGGCCGTTAAACACCTCGTGGGCCCAGAGCGGGCTGATTCATGTGTTTGAATTGTTGGTTCTTAGGACATGGCTATTTACGATACGACAGCATTACGATATTTTCCTCACGGACTTAAAAACACCTCTTAAAGGTTACAGAATTATAAGTATTTGATTTTGAATTGATAACAGAATCAAATATGTAATACTTATAAATGTGTTTTTCAATGTGCTAACCCAAAACACTTACAAAACGGTAACAACAGTAATATATCTGTAACCGATATAAAAATGTTAAAAATGTTAATAAGTGTAACCGCTAAACGCGGCTTTGGCAAAATAGCCTCAATCCAGTTGAGATTGAAGCTATTTTGTCTGTCTGTCCGCCGCGTATTGTTGCCTTACCGTGCAATTAAACCTAAAACTGCTTATTTCTGTTACACTTATTAACACAAACATATTAAAAGGTTACTTTGATACGTTAGCATTACTGTATCTGTTACATTTATAAAGGTTTTTCTTTGAAAACTGTTTTTAAAACAAGGTTAAATAAATACACTTATTACCTACGGTTACAGTTCGAATCCGTGATTTTTCTCCACTGTTTTGAGAGCAGTGGCGAGGCGAGATATTTTTTGTCGTTTGTTGTGAGTAACTTGTTTCTACGCTACATAAATTAAAAGATCTAAAATACCGACAGTATTTTAGATCTATTAACTTAGGTAGCGAAGGAAAATTCACACTATTCTTGTATCTTAGCGTCACTGCAAATGCAGGAGACCTACAGATTTCACTCCATAAAACCACTACTCCAAAGCAAAAAAATATTCCAGCTTTACTAAATTTCCTTTGTTTTGGAATTCCTCGAATTTATTTACAACTCTTTGATACCACTTAACCTTCCACAAAATTCAGTCTAGTGGAAACATTATTCGCCCAACTTAGTCTTAAAATTGGACTTCATTATTCAAGACTTTAAACTTGAGGCAAAACCATTACTGTGGAGAAAGCCTTTAGTTTAATTTACTTGTTAAGTAGTTTTTCAGTTATTTCTTACTCTAGTCGCGTTTACTGAGTCAAGTTGTTTTCTCGCTTTATTGTTCTTTGACTGCATGCGTGGGAATTTTACCGGTAGTGTCGTGAATGTTGGCAAGTCAAAAAGTATGGAATTTGCCTGCATGTGAACCAACCTATCTTGATGGATAAATAATTAAAACTCTGTAGTGATATGATGAACAGGGTGTAAAGTTCACTCATACTCTTTGAAAAGGGAGGACCCTCCGACCAGATGGATGTCGTATCTGGTGGGCAACTGCCCGATGATTGTTGTCGGGAAGTTGTTTATATGCTAGCTGCGCGGTAAACTTTGATTGCGCGATGCAGGATTTGTGTGATGCGTTGTTCGCATGTGGCGGTGTAGATGCCGCCACAACTCAATCGGTATCAAAGAATCAGCATTGCCTTAAAACTTGGCAATCCAGTCAGCCCAAAGTGAGAAAAGCAAAAGTGTCCAAAGCACTGTTCCTGTTGATAGCGATGCAGAAGAATTTTTTGATGCCCTGATTCTTGCCATTTCTTTTTTATACCTACACGTACATTGTAGATTATACTTTGCAAGTATCATAAATTAACCTATTGGATTTATTTTTCCCTTTGTATTTTACAAGTATAGGCACTTTTTAAGGCATACTGTCAGAGCTTTTAGGCTGCAAGCCTGTGGGTCTGTCACACCCAAAGGATCGCTGGATATCCTGCGCATCCAGTATAATAATATCTTCAGGACGATGTTGGGGCCGCCACGTTTCTGTAGAGCATCGGGCATGATCGCGCTTTTTCGCACTGAAATCTTGTTGACTAGCTGATAGGATTTCATCACCGCTTCGGAGTACCTGAATTAAATCAGTTTTTACTTTTAAATCTCTGTATAATAGTTCATCCGTTTCCGTTTTTAAAATAATTTTATTGTGTTTTTTTAAAACTGTAAGCTTAAATATTTTATGTAAATATTATCTTGTTTGAAAATAAAGTTTATCGGTAACAGGATTCTGGTTTGATCGGCTTAAAACTGAATATTTTGCAGGGATATTTGGGTTCGATGCAGTATACAACCAATGGAGTTAGTTACCAACTTGCTTTGGATATTAGATAATTATGTAGTTTAATCGAAAATTTCAGTTTCCAAGTTAGGCAGTGATTGCGCAGGTTTGTCGCACCAGGAGGCGGCCGAAAAAGTGACACTCGGGGTTGCGACAATCGTCGAGAGGATCCGGCAGTTGGGACTCGAAGTGGCCCTGCACAAGTCCGAGGCCATGTGTTTTTATGGTCCTCGGAACGCGCCACTGTCGGGTTCCCAGATAACGGCGGGAGGGGTACATCGGCGTCGAGTCGACGATGAAGTACCTGGGACTCGTCCTCGACAGCCGGTGGAACTTCGTGGAGCATTTCCGACGTTTGGCTCCCAGACTGGAGCGGGCTGGGGCTGCCTTGAGGCGGCTCCTGCCCAATCTAGGGGGTCCAAACGCCTCCTGCCGGTGGCTCTACGCGGGAGTCGTGTGGTCCATGGCCCTTTACGGGGCACCGGTGTGGGCGCGTTCTTTGAGGCGCCGACCGGCCCGCAGGTTGAACGCGTCCCAAAGGGTCATGGCCATCCGGCTGGTCCGGGGATACCGCACGGTCTCATGCGAGGCGGCGAGCCTCCTTGCCGGATTGCCGCCATGGGATCTGGAGGCAAAAGCCCTCGCGCACGTATGGGAGTGGCGCGAGGAGGCAAAACGCCGGGGTGTAACTCCGCTGCCGCGAGAAATCACGGTACAGCGGACAGAGTTCCGGCGGGATCTCGTGGCGACATGGAGGGTGCGATTGTCGCAACCCAGTGCTGGGCACGCCACAATAGCGGCGGTAAGTCCCCTCTTTGAGGAGTGGTTGGAGAGGCGCCACGGCCTCCTCACCTTCCGCCTGACACAGGTCCTCACCGGACACGGTTGTTTCGGGAGGTTCCTGTTTCGCATAAGGCGGGAGGAAACGCCCGGGTGTCACCATTGTGTGGATCGCCCGGAGGACACGGTGGAGGTATGCCCAGCTTGGACGGAGCACCGCAGTGTCCTCAGGGAGGCGATTGGCGGCGGCGATCTCTCGCGTCCGGCCCTGGTCCAGGCCATGGTAGGGAGCGAGAGGGAATGGAAAGCCGTCACCTCCTTCTGCGAAGCAGTAATGCTCGCGAAGGAGAATGCGGAGCGGGTGAGGGAGAGAGCCTTGCGCCCTCACGCCCCCACTAGCCGCCGCAGGAGACGCCCTGGGCGTCGGGAGTCGCCTGCAGATTCCCAGCCACCGTAGGCGCGGGCTTGCGGACGGCGAGCAATGGGTAGCTCGCCGCCGGTAAGGACCAGGCCCGGGTCGACGGCGCGTTTTGTTCCACGCGCGCCTCAAAGAGATGTCAGCACAAAGTGACGGGGTCCGATAGGGCCGACACCTCAGGGTCGCGGGTTATTCCACAGAGAAAACCGAGCCCTGGCACAGGCAACTGAAGGAACACGGGTGGGTTTTAGTCAGTAAAAGTCTGACACGCCCTCCCGCTCCACCCAGAGCGGGAGAAGTCATTTGATGGTTTCCAACACAAAAAAAAAAACATAAATAAATAAATAAATAAAATAAAAAAAGGAGTGATTGCGAGTTTCTGCACAGAAATACGCAGTGTTAACTCAACATAAAAATATAAATCATTCGGATAAAGAAAAAAGAAACTGCAATTTCCATTACAAATACCGATATAAAGCTATTGAAAAACTGACAAACTTTCCCCCTCGAACAAATCACTTTATAACTACAATTGCCACTAAAATCCACAACGACGGGTGCAAAGTTTGACGTTATTCACCGCAATAATAATAACCATAAATTATTGAAAGGAGGGTTATATTATTGCACCAATATACAATGTGAAGACAATAATACGACAATAAATGAAAACTCTGGCAATACTAATAAGAAAAGAGTATTTTGGAACTATCCAATATATTCTAGCATCGAAATAAAAAGGACGTGATTTTATCATACAAACTAAATATGTAGTAGTGATTCACCGACTACAGGTTTTTCCAATATTTGACTAGCTATAGTGAACAATATTAATTAATATAATATATCAGAAATATGGAAGCGATGCGGTTTAAAAGAAGATGTAGTGACAAAAATTTAAAAGCGTATGCTTAGATGTTTTGGTCATGTTGAGAGGATGAATGAAAAGAGACTAACAAAAGGTATTTACAAGGCAGATGTGACTGAAAATGCCCTAGGAGGACATATAGTGACCTTATTGGTGATATTCTTCAGAAAGGTCAGGTGCGTAGCACTCAGAATATAATTTTGTATAGCATAGAGCATAACCAGCCTATAATGTTCCCACTGCTGGGACCCAGGCCTCCTGTCTGTGAGAGGGAGTGGACCGTAATCCACCACGCGGGCCCAGTGCGGGCTGGGAGATGTATGTGTGGTAACTTCGGATTTAGGGAAATAATTAACTAAAGTACATTTTGAAGTGTCTTTGTGACTAAGACAGGAAAGCGGTAGAGGCTTTAAGACTGTTCAGTTCATTCACAAAGGTGTGAAATAAGTCTTACTTATTAATTGGTATAAAAGGAGAATAAACATCTAGCAAAGTTCGCTAGAATTTAATATTATAACAATTTACTGGGTAAAGATTCGATGCTTTTAAAAAACAATAGAAGGTAGTTTTGACTAGTTAGGATTCCGCATGATCCATGGACGTAAGTCATCTCAACTGGGACAAATGGAAAGTCGTTTCATTTGTTTATAATATTAATTGGCAAACAAAATAAGCTTTCCACAAATAAATCCGCATCATATTCCATACACTCCATGCGAAAGTTACATACAAACTCCTTCACAACCAGTTAACAGAAATAATAAGGTCGACAGTCTATCCTTATCGGTGCTAAGTCAGAGTTGCGTCTCGTGAATCCCTCCTCCACTCCATAATAACATGATGAAAAAATCAAAATTTGTATGGGCTATTATAACTACTAAGACTGTAAACTCTGAATGGATATCCGATTGTCTGAACAGTGATAGGTTTTTCTGCAAGCAACTGGCGAAAAATCGTTCCAAAACATATTTAGAATTAGTAAAAAACGCCTTTGAAAGCCTGGTTTAAACAAGAAAAGTCTCTCGAGCGACGATAGGCGAGAATGTCCATGGAAGAGAAATTAGTAGGTGAGAATCTGTTTATGAACTACTGCAGCTAGTAGTTCATAAACAGACCTACTAATTTTCCCGCGGTTTCACACGTGTAAGTCTTGATCCCGTGAGAATAACCCGAACAAAAATATTCTGTGTCCTAATCCAGGTCATGGTCTACTCATTTGCCAAATTTCATCCAAAACCGCTCAGCTGTTTTAGTGTGAAAGACGCACAATTAACGTTAAGACATTAAAATTTTCTTCTTATAATATATTATTGCTTAAGATTCTGAAACATATGAGTGATAAAATACCAGGAAATTCTTGTCTATGAGTCTCGCGAGTTTCTTTATCGATGAAAGTCGAAAATGTCCATCATTTTCGACTTTCAACGGTTAAGAAACTCTTTTCATGTCAACGAAGCTTAACTCCCAAACAATAAATAAATCCACATCATATCACAAAGTTACATACAAACTCCTTTGTCAGCAGTAATCAGAAACAATAACGTTGGCAGTGTATCCTTATCGGTGCTAAGTCAGAGTTTCGTCCCACAAATCACTCCTCGCACTCTTTATTAGCATGTAGACGGGAGGCGCAACAGGATATTCTTCGAGGGATGGAGATGTATCGAGAGGGTGATGTTAGGGTTGTCGCAGGCTGGTAACCTTGTGCGTTTTGATGACCGTCAAGGTAATACAAATTATATTTTGAGCTTAGCAGCTTAGCTCAGAGTATCTTAGTACTAGTAAGCTCTAATTTGGCATGGATATACATATTAGACACAAAGTGATAAATAAAATCTTATTTTTTTTTTTTTTGGGTGGTCTCGTTCCTGGCTATTCGTAAAGTAGGCATGAATTATTTTTTTCTCGCCTATCCCATGGTGTAGGATGTCGTTGGAAAGGTTGTTCAAAAATATTGCATGTGAGCGAAAACCGTTTTTCGATTCAGGGATCCGTTTACGAAGTATTTAACTTTAAAGTGCTAATTTTTGTAACAGTAAGTTAAAAGGAAAACTTTCGCAGCTACGTAGGCTTTACAAGTAAACGAGTCGACCAATGAACAGCTTATATTTGCAGTTGGAATGTATGAGAGAACATGTATTTCAATTACAGTATTAAACTTGTTCTTGGGATAAATTCATCTAACTACGTAACCCTTTATTGTGCGTGGTCCGACAGGCACTTGGCCGTTTTTTTATGTTGTCTTCTTGCAATAAAAAAAAAGAAAAAAACAACTCGATGTTTTATTTAAGTTACTGAATTACAAAACTAAAACCTATTTTTAAACCAGTAATACTAACATTAGAATAAAAGTTATTTTGTAACCATACACTATATGGATTACAGTTGTCCGAATTAAATGAATTTAATTTAAACTGTGCACTTAGGGAGCCTGTTGATGATTGTCTTACTGGTTGCAATTGGAAAATACGTCTGTCAATTGCACTGCAAAAACTAATGAAACCTTATAATATTACGAACATCAATTTTCAACACACAGAAGGTAAAACCCTGCGATTTTTTACGAAAATCCTTAGTAATCCATGCGTTACAATAATCTCATGAAAATCCCTTACCAGCCCTACGTTCCCCTCTTTTAATGTGTTTACAAGACAGTATCGATTGTTCCATTGTACGTTTTATTTGACTTGGAAATGTACTTGTCCCTTTTACACGCGGTAGCGTTTCTTTATGTTTATTTTTTCGCCATTTTCTTACAAAGCAAGGAGGTTTATTTCAGGCCACATCAAAAGATTCATAATTTTCGTGTTCAGTATGGTAATTTTTATCGTCATTAGAATCTTTCTAATTGATATTCAGTTGGGGTACATACGTTTAAGTTTGTGATTATCTTATTTTTATGTTGTTATTTGAATTTCATTGTCTGCCTGAGTATGAGTTTCTGGGTTCGATTCCCAGGTCCATTTTTCCTTCTTGTCTCTTATCATATGCCCTGTCCATTTCCACTTTAGTTCTTTGTAAGTTGTGTATGCATTCTTGAAAGTTTTACTTGTTATGTCTTTTAATTTACTCGGTCCCTCTTTTGCAGAGGTGGAGGTTGGAGCAGTGGTGACCCATTGGTATCGGCCCCGTCTTACGAGTTATAGGTTGTGAGTTTGAACCAGGCAGGCACTTTCTGTAATTTTTTTCATCACCACTGCTCTCAAAACGATGAAGGAAACATCGTGAGGAAACCAGCATTTCCAAATACCAAAAATAACCACCTCGCACATAGCCCGCGCGGTGGATTATGGCCCACTCCCTCTCACAGAGAGGAGGAATCAGTTCTCAGCAGTGGAAACGTTATAGGCTGATTATGCTTTCTTCCACTATAGGACAATATTATTCTTAGGTTCAGTACTTTTTACTTAGCTACCCTTAAATGATAAATGATTTATTTCTGTTAGTAGGTTTGTAAAAACACTTTTACACGTCAATCATGTTTTTTTAAACTAGATGAGTTCGGCGTTTCATATGTGACTACTATGAGAATAAAGGTCGAAACAAACTTAGAGGTCACAGTCTCTTTTAAAGTCCAGACATAATCTTGGTCAGATCATGTGAAGACCATGTGGATTGATGTCTGAAATGGTCTTTTGAGGAAAGAACCACACAGATTGAGTGGACCTGTTCAGTCAGTGCACGCATTTGTCAGTAATCGTGCAACTCAACTCAAAACTTAAGGAGCTCAGCGATTCGACGAACAATATAGACAGTACCACAGTAAGGACATTGGGTAGGCCGAATAATTACTCAAACCGCCAGACCAAGATTAAAATTAAAACTAACTAAAACCTTGATGTTATAGTCAGCCAATGTTAAAAAGTAAACATAGTTATGATTGGAGCCATCACATTTTGAGTTTGAAACGTCTTCAATCTTTGCATAATAATGTAACGTCCTTTACGATGTTCCTGGTTAATTAAAGTTATACAGCACTGACTATACAGTAAAGGAAAACGTTTCGACTTAATAGTGTATCGATTTCATCCATACAAAGTGAGCAGGCGTATCGATTAACGTTCGTTCTTTTATTGAATGGCCCTGAAGTGGGACAGTCAAAGACTAATGACGTTCAAATGTTTACATAAATAAATCTACTATTAGGTGTATAATAATACTAGTATTAGTCAATACGTTTTATCCAAAAAATTCAGTCAAATAAGATCACATGCATAAAATATTATACAAAATTAACTTACAAACTATTAAAATAAAGTAAACCTAAATAAAACTATTAATAAACTAAACAAAGGCGTCGAAAAAATCCTCCGCATCGCTGTCTACTGGTAATGTACCCAAGAGACTGGCGACATTGCCACGTTTTATGGCAATGCTGAGCATTGCCACGTTGTATGGCAATGCTGAGCCTCTGACCAGGATTAAAGCCAGCCCTTGGGTAGCGGGAAGTGTCAACCAGGCGTTTGGAGATTTTGTTGAACAAACCATGAATACATAATCAACATATAGTATCCCAATGTGATGTTACCACGCAGGACTAACGCGGTTTACTGGATTCACAAGGCTCCGATTTTTTTGTTCAAATGCTTCCACGTTTTTATTTATACATTTGAAATCTAAAACATAGCAATTTCTTCGTTTCCACCTGAATAAAAAGTCCAATATATTTGCAGTCATCGTTCGCCCACACTAAACTTGAGAACTTCCTAATGGTAAAAGTCTTATTCCTTGGAGTCCCTGTGTCCTTAATCGGTTGAGTAGCTTCAGAAATTACCTGTAGCTGGCTGGAAGTTAGTAACAACGTTTGTAAAGGTTTGCTTATGTTGTTAGGACCAAATACTTGCTAGCGGCGGTTCAATAGTTCATTATACAAGTTTACTTATGGGGTGATTGTACCTACTCGTCATTATAAATAACTTTCACAATGGGAGCAAACTTGGTTGGGAAAAAAACAGATTTTCAGTAATTTACAAGCTATTGTGTGGAAGGAATTATGTTTTTTTTTACCGATTAATAAAAGTCAATAAATCTATAAATCAAAATAATGACGTCATGTTTTCAAAGTTGTTCTTAATGATTACACGAATTATGGGCTGCTACTCAGAACATTCTGAAAAAAAAAACAAAAACACTTTGTCATACCTGGGAATTGAACGCTAGACTTCAAGCTTAGTAGTCGCCCTAGCGACCATTATGCCAACAAAGCAGACAGGCATAAAAAGCGCAATATATTTAGTAAAGGACATATTACCGTCTAAAATCGTCCGAGGAGTCCATAATGGGAATAAAAACCTTTAAAACCGTATCGTTTCAACACTCAATGTAAATTGACACTTAACAGGCAATATCCCTACTTTTTCTAGCTCATCCACCTGTAAATCGTTCATGGCTTTAATATTAGGGGCCGGCGTAATAAAGGCTGAGTATCCAAGCTCATTACGTCACCATTATACACCCTCCTTTACTTCCAAGTTTTTTGTTACACTCGGTATTCAATTTAGTGAGCATAAGCGGTGGGAGTGTCTTGTTTTATGGGAAAGCAATAAAAAATATTTTGTTTGTGTATTGTTTGGGAGTGATTTAGAGCAAAGTGTCGAAGATTGCTGAAAGACACTTTAGAGTAATAAGTAGGTCGTCAAATTTATAATGCAGTTAACAAACAATGCAATGTTTATCGCTAAAACAAATGGAATGCAAAAGGAAAGTCAGTCTCAGGCCTATTTACGAGGAGATTGAAACCAATGTAACTCCGTACCAGTTATTAAATAGGAAAATAATTAAAAGAGAAAGCTCAATTTTCAATTTTAGCTTGGGAGCCAGCGGTAAATCAGTAATTTATGCAATAAAAAAACAATATTGTCAAAGCACCTTATCACCTTTGAGTAAATGGTAAATTTAGAAATAAAGAGTTGTCTGTGTTGTTATATTCTAGATGGTAGTAATTTTTGTGGAACCAATGAATGCTCGTTCATTGGTTGCCAGTGATTGGTCGTATTTTGGGTGTAAATATTGCATGTCGTATTTTCTTATTTTTATTTTCCTTAGTTACGATATTGCTCACGGTTTTGGGTCCAACAGATACAATTTAAGCATCCAGTAATCGAAGCTGCAATATTTTTAAGCTTTCTGCCTGTCGGTTAAGTTGCCAATTGCGGTGCTCCAATAAGTTTACACAGACATAATTGATGTGTAATTTGCGATTTTTACTTTTTTTTTCTATATACGTACCTTTTTATCTAAACAATGACATGTATATATTTACTGTATAAAGTATAATATTGTTTTAATTTTTGTGAATGTGAGGACTATGTGGGTCATTGCATTTTTTTTTTCTTCTTTTAATGATGATGGTCTGGCTGTTTGAGTACTTTACGCGGCCTCCCCAAATGTCCTTTATTTTGTATTGTTCGTCGGATCGTTGAGCTCCTTAGTTCTGAGTTGAGCTGCACGATGATTGACAAATGCGTGCACTGACTGGACAGGTCCACTCAAATCCGTGTGGTTCTTTCCTCAAAAGACCATTTCAGACACCAGTCTACATAGTCCTCATATGATATGACCAAGATTATTTTCATATTTTATTTACACTTTGACATTGATGCACTTTATATATGCAATGACATTTACTTTGTAAAGGATTATACTATTTTAATTATTGTGAATGTGAAGACATTGTGGATTTGTTGTTTTTTTTAACGCATTTGTTTTTAAATTATTAGTTTTAATCATGGTCTGGCAGTTTGAGTAATTTATGCGGCCTACCCAAATGTCCTTTCTTTGGTAATGTTCGTCGAATCGTTTAGCTCCTTTAGTTCTGTGTTGAGCTGCATGACAACTGACAAATGCGTGCACTGACTGGACAGGTCCACTCATTCTGTGTGGTTATTTCCTCGAAAGACCATTTCAGATATCAATCCACATGGTCTTCACATGACCTGACCAAGATTATGTCTGGACTTTAAAAGAGACAGTGACCTCTGAGTTTGTTTCGGCCTTCCTTCTCAGAGTAGTTACGCAGATAGAAAACCTCATCTACTTTAAAAAAAAAATAGGACGTGTAAAAGTGTTTGTACAAACCTACTTACAGAAATAAAATCATATAACATTTACTAGGATCGCATAGGAAATTTAAAAAAAAGCTGGCTAAATATGAACGTACTGTAAACCCTTCATTCCGGGTAATACAAGGCAAGTTGTTATGTCATTTTCAATTGATAACTAAACATTACTAACGTCATTATCTCTTCCTACAGGTCTATCAACAGTAGTAACCCATAATGAGACAGCTCGTCTGGCAGGCGACGCGTCACAAAACACAGGGGGTGTGTTATTTGCTGCGGGAGGCTGCGCAGCGGCTGCGCTGGCGCTGCTAACTGCAGCCGCTGCAGCCAGCACCCTGTATAGGAGAGGCAGTAAGGCGAGGCATCATGATTCAATACAGTAAGTGGTCTGTTATAATGTGGATAGGGAAAATTAAATATTTCTCGTATATAGATTGTCTTCAAACCCCCTTTTCTTAGTCTTGGTTGAAGTTTATTATTTGCAATTCTTAAACAATAGACATAATTCTCTAATAGGCTTTAATAAAAAGTTGGGCAGTCACTTCGTAAACGATTTTGAAGTCCAATACTATTGAATGTTTGGGGAAGGTTTTATTGTTTGTAAAAGGCTTTAAAAGACTTGGGGTCCAACGTTTTTATCTTTTGTACCTGATGGCTTGCATGAATCAGTCATCATGTAGCTTAACCCTATTTTAGGGAGCTACACGTCCTGAGGCTCAACGCCACTCCATCATCAGCAGCACATATGCTCAAGCATATCTCACTTAAACAGCCAGACAGGTATGAAATAGTTTTAATCATAACTAAAATAAATAGTTAAGGCAATATAATATTCAAAACTATAATATAAACAGGGTGTGAAAGACCCATCACATAGCCGTCTACTTCTAATTCTGTATTTCAAACTAAGTGACATTGCAGAAAAATAATAGCTGGGAAACGAATTTTATTTTTGGTGTAAAAACTTGCTGTTTACGGTAGTGCTCAATGCAAAACATTGAGCCTATGGGTGCATGCAACGGTACAGGATAAAAAAGATAAAAAAAGTTGGAATTTTGACCTTCAATATCTCCTTAACGGGAAGGCTCACAGGCTATGATCCAGTTAAAAAAAACGATTACAGTGACGTGAAGTACAAGTGAATCTCGGCTTCATTAAGTGTCTTTTAACACCCGTAATACATTTCATTATTAAAAGTCACTTTTTGTGTCTGTTGTGAGGATCTTTGAGGTCACACAGACCTTTTAGTTCCTCCAAACGACACTACGAATCTTGAGGCGGTTTTCACCAGCATCATTTGGAGACTTTATTCTGGAAGAATTGTTTTGTGTATTCAACTTAGTTATAGCACTGATAACTCGATCTTTGGACATGTCGCCACATTAGTTGATTGCAGCCGTGCGAAGCAAGGGCGGCGCTCTAGTTAAATAATAAATTGACTTGAGCATTGAATTGAGTTGACATGATGCTTACAGACACTTGTAAGTACATACCCTTAATTATCACCATGTATTCAGAATTAATGCACATTTTGAAACTGGCTTCATAGCCAGAAAATTGCTAAAGCTGTGAACAGTTTACAGTCTTGTAGCAAGGGATGCCCACTCAATTTAATTTTGATCTGTTTAGACATTAGTTTACGCTGTCGAGTCAAGTTTATTTACCAAATCAGCAAAATAATTAAAACGTGAAGTTCGGAACAACAATAAATCACTAACAAAATAAAGTAATTTATTTCGTTAATATTTATACGCATCAACAACATTTAGCGTCCGTTTTGTATTTAGCAAAATACACGGCTTCAAAGTTTGACGCAAATTATCTCACTCGGAAACTTTGTTTAAGTTAATTCACTAAGTTATGAAATAAAGTTCTGTTGTAATTTATTACAACAATAGCGCCGAAATAACAAATAGTATGATGTTATTTCAGAGAGAAATAATGGCAGGTTTATTGTTTATATTATTCATATAAAACACACTTATTCAAACTAGGTTGAGAATCAGCACTTTTTGAACGTCAAATTACAAGACACTCACCAAAAACGTCTTTCCCAGTGCTTTAGCTGGGAAGAAGAAGTGGCGCAACAAGCTTCCCTGTAGTATTGAAAGAAATCAATGAGTTTTAGTACGAATAGTGCCCACACTGTTATAGTATTAAAAAAAAAACCAACAGGGTATTTATGAATACATTTTCAACTGCATTCATTTTATGGACGCTTAATCTTTTCGTTGGTATCGACCTCGACTTGCAAGTTGTAGGTTGTGGGTTCGAACCCAGTCAGCCGCTTTAGTTTGTGTAAATAACTTCATCACCACTGCTCTCAAAACGTTAAAGGTAAACATATTGAAGAAACCAGCACGTACCTAGGACCATCAATTCGAAGACATGTGACGGCTACCAATCCTCACTGAGCCCGCGTGGTAGATTACGGCCCACTCCCTTTCACCGAGAGGCGGCCTGTCTCCCAGCCGTGAAACATTAGAGGCTGAATATGCTACTGTACTTATTGTTAACTTTACAAGGAATCCATGTACTTTGCTATTAATATATTAATACGACGTATTTCTCATAAATACGTTGAACCGAATCTCTGCCAGGTTGCTAGGCAAAATCTCGAGTTACAGCCACTTATTTGATTTCATACCATTCAGGTTTCTGCTTCAAAGTAGAACAACATAAATAAAAGAACTCGTGTCTGCCTCATACTTTACATAAATACGAAACTGGTGAGGCCTTACAAAGTACTCAGTAATTGCTCTCGAAGAAGCAAAGAAATCTAATCACATTATAGACAAGAGGGAAATATTTTTTGAAGTTTCACGAGTTTCGCTACTCGAGGTAAATTCAATAGCCGGCTCGTTGAACAAAGTCGTTTAACTAGAAAAACAAACATTAAGTTTGACTTAGAAGTTTAAGATTGGGTCTCGGCATCTATGAAAATAAATAGGAACAGAAAATTGGTTTTTTACATTTTGTTTTGATATTTTATTTTTCATCAAATAAGTAGAGCAGAGAAATACAATTTTATAAAACAATCTATTCACAAAAATATTTTTTCCACCAAAAATAAAATTTTAATATGCCATATAAAAAGTCGTAGCACTGAGCGCTACGTTCGTAGCTCTGGACAGTGATGTAGTACGGTTCAGCGAAGCGTGGCGCCGACCGCGCTACGTAGCATAACTCTGTGTAGCGTTGCGTAGCACAGATGTATTGATACTCGTACCTATTATAGCTGTAAACTGTATTGGCTGATAATTGAAGATCGGATATTCGGGCTCATTTTTACCTAAAGTTAATTTTACGCTATGAAAGTATGGAAGCGGCTTCTTAAAATACATTTTTGTAAAAAAATACCCGAGATGCTCAGCAGTAGCTCTTGCGACCACTAGACCAACGAGGCAGTTCAAACTTAATAATATTAATATATAATGTGCCTCGTTGGTCTAGTGGTTGCAATCGCTACTGCTGAGCATGATTCTGGGTTCGATGCCCAGGTCGGGCAACGTGTTATTGGGTTTTTCTATCTGGAATTTCTCAGTAGCAGCCCGGAGTATGGATGTATGCCCAGTTGATGGCAAGAGGCTCGCCCCCTATAACATGGGGCTTTAACATAACTGGCGAAATGTGGGTGTACTATAGGTACACCTCTGCCCAACCCTTTGGGGAAACAAGGCGTGATGTTATGTTTATGTAAAATGTGCCGTGATATTATAATGTGAGTGCCTATTGGATTCTTGTTAACTTTAAACTTGCTCTGATTTTCAATATTCTGTTCACATACCATACCAAATCCGAAAACTCGTTGCTGGGACTATAACTTGCAGCTCTACGTCATTGAAATCAAATGGCTCACTTCGTTCATTCTTGCTAGATATACAAATGTTCCTATTACGACGCAAAGAATTACGGCCAAAATTTGCTTACTACAGTGGAAATACTCAGCACAAAGTACAAAATAACGTTTCATTATGCATGGCATATAAACTGCCCTTAAATTAAGGAGAAACTAAATTCTTAGAAAATATTCTTGTAAGGGGGACCCGACCCTCGATGCCCTTCGGGGCTTTATAAATTTTTCAATAATGTACCAATTTCAACACAATATCAGGTTGAAGTTGACCTTAAACATGCTGGTTGGGGCAAATGAAAAGATGTAGCGGGTTGCACAGAAGTTTTTAATATTATTTCTCTACTGCAAAAGATTAAAGAAAGATTCTCTGTTATTTTTGTCCCAATTTTCCAATAAATACACTTTAACCACTAAAATCATAACAAAGTAACAATCGAACTAAAAATCTTATAATTCTTTTGGCTCAGCCGTGGTCGGATCAAAATGTAGGTAGCATCATCATTAATATTTGTCTTTTAGACCACACAAATAATATTAAATAACCGCATTATAGGCCCACGTTTTATTCACGTTATTAATAAATAAACGCGCGTCTCAAAAAGATGTCAGCACGAAATGACTGGATCCGATAGGGCCGACACCTCAGGGTCGCGGGTAATTAGAAACAGTAACCGTAGCCCTGGCACAGGCAATTGAAGGAACACGGGTGGGTTTTAGCTCTCACGCTCCACCCACAGCGGGAGAAAATTGATGATTTCCCACCCAAAAAAAAATTGGGTGAATTTCACCAATAACACATAAAGTAGATTTAAAGGCCATCAGTGTCATTATTTTCTGTGGCATAGTGACACTGACAGCTCCTGAACGCGTTTTAGATATGCTGATCGCACTCAGTTTCATTTGTGAAATTCGCACTAAAAGTAATAAAAATTTTCATAGATTACACTTATAACGTTGTTGACGTTCAAAAGTTTCATTTCTGTGCCTATTTGAAATAAATTATTTGACTTTGACTTTATAAAAATACTAATACATTGTATGTCACCTTCAAATCGCTTCAACCCCTAAATTGCGCTAAGCCCCAAAAACATATAGGGGGCAGTTACCCCCCGACATATGTGATGGATGATGTGGTACGGAAGGTTCCATGATAGACAGGCAAAATGTTTTTATAGTTACTCGATATCCCTCTACTTCATCACGGGAAACTTTGTGGCACAAATACGAATTTATGTTTCTACAAAAACGTTTATGGCGTGCGCTATTATGACTTGGCTTTATAACCTGAAAGTGTGGGACAGGGAGTTAAAACGTACGTAATTTCGAAGGTAACTTAATAGTTATTTAAAATCCATGCACCAACTAACACTCGCGGAACGAAAAGGTTAATCAATTATCCAATTAATGTAGTTCCCTGCAATTGCTGTGAGGGAAATGAAAGTATTAAATAATTACACGTCACCCTTTCGACTTACATTTTATTTGTAATTTTGTTGGAAAAATAATTGGTCCTGAGGGCCTTGGCAAAGTGACATTCAATCAGCGAAAACGATGCTAGGAAAATTATGATATAAATGTATACTGACTTATGCTACCGAAAAGCTTATGTTAATCCTATTAAACGTCGTTGTAGAAATACGATACGCTTTGAAAGCGATTACTTACACTCCTCAACCCAGCTGACACGTGCTTTGGTTACAGCAACTCACCTCAAGTTCCGAGCTGCCGTAAAGTTTGAATCGGACTGTACTTGTCTAGGCTCTCTAGTCCTGAACGTTTTGTAACATGGAAAAATACCAAATTGAGATAATAATTAGAATGCTTTTACCTTATGAATCCTGGTTTCGAATAACACTTTTTTCGGGGTTCACGGCCTTGTACCCGTTCCTAACAAACAGAATTTCCAAAACAAAATGTTTTCCGCGATTTACTGTTTCTTATTGCCTATAATGAAGACTACCTACCTATTAATTGCATTATCAGCCTATAATGTTTTCACTGCTGGGTCACATCTCTCCTCTCAATGAGAGGGCCGTAATCGACCACCTTTTTTTTTTTGTTCGAGCTGGAAAATCCTCTTGGATGTCCTGCGCCCTGGGGCGGACGGAGGGGTCTGTCAGACTCTTACTGACTAAAACCACCCCGGTGTTCCCTCTCACACCTACGTCGGGGTCGCGGGAACATACGATTCTTCCGCAACCCCGACTGGTGCCGGAACGGCCCCGCGGGCCTCCTCGGTTGGGGGGGGGGGGGGTGAGGTGTTAGATGTTATACCTCGGGTCCTAATGTATGGGGGGCGGCTGGACGTCCCCGAGCCCGTCGCCCCTGGACGCACGCCTCCTTCTGCGAGATCTTCTGCGATCACCTGGGCCAAGTGCGGGTTGGTAGATGTTACGTTACTTAAGTAAGGGATATCTGTGATATTTTTATTCTAGGACTTTTTTCTTCGTCGTTTTGAGAGCAGTGGTGAAGAAATTAATTACACAAAGCAAAGCGCCTGTCTAGGTTCGAACCTACGGCCTAAAACTCGTAAGTCGATGCCGTTACCACTGGACCACCACTGCTTTCCTACCTGTTAATTACATAACTATAATCAGGCCCGTGGTAACGGCCGCGACTTACGAGTTGTAGGTCGTAGGTTCGAACCCGGCCAGGCGCTTTACTTTGTGTAAATTATTTCATCACCACTGCTCTCAAAACGGTGAAGGAAAACATCGTGAGGAAACCGGCATGTCTTAGAACCAAAAAATTCGAGGACATGTGACATCTACCAACCCGCACTGGGCCCGCGTGGTGGATTACGGCCCACTCCCTCTCACAGAAAGGAGGCCTGTGTCCCAGCAGTGGGAACATAATAGGCCGATTATGCAATCAGGTTCTACTGCAGCTTAACCACAGCCACATCCTTACATTAACATCAATACAAATTTAGTTCAACCAGTAAATTTATCTCCTAGGCTTGAGTTGGCCCTTATAACTTCATCAGATACCTAGTAACTGTGGGCCGTCCACACCAGATGTTACACTAACACTTCAGGTAATGCCTACATAACTATCGATATCCATTGTCATATAAGTACTGGTATTATAAAGACAAAAATGTATCAGTTCATGAAACGCTTATCGAAGCGCTTCTTTGACTGTGGCATTAAACACTCCAACCTCTTGATCTCAGCGGCCGCCCGCTACACTCCCTCCCGCATTAGCAGTATTCGCCGACCAAGGCATACTTTAATCGCCCCCGATGACACCACTACCCTCCTCCAGGAGAGTAGTAAGGCCACCAGCACACTACATAAGCCCAAAACCCGATCGCCGTCCTACCGTCCTCGCCGCCGAGGCCCGCCGCGGCGCCCAAATCCACGCCCCTCCCGACCCTTGCTCGAGCCAGCCCGCGCCGCTGAGCCTGTAGCTTTAAATTCGTCCCTAAATCACTCAAATCCTGATCCAGCTAGTCCCTTGCTGCCCTCTACCAGCGACGCCCTAAGCCGAGGTTCGTACCCCACAGGGGGTGCCCTTAGCGTTGTCGCTGTTTAAGTCCTGGCTGGAGGCCTTAATTTATTAGGGCAACCACAGGCAAGTCCGTCTAAGCAGACGACAACCTCATAGGTTGACCTGTGAGATGCCATTACCAAAAAAATAAAAAAAAGACAAAAATGTATCTTCCCGTTTGTAGCGTAGTCACGGCTAGATCGTACAACCGGTTTTGATAAATTGTATTAATGAGTAAAATATCACAAAGTCTAAATAGGTAAAATCGGGGTGTTGAAAGTACGAGAAAACATAATATCCGAGCAGATAAGCGCGGGCAAAATGCTATTCGGCTCATACTTTCTGTCAAAATAGTTTCGGAAAATAGTTGATTTACGATAATTCCAATTTTTAGGGTTCCGTTCCTCGAAAGGAAAAAACGGAACTCGAATGAGATCACTTTGTTTTCCGTCTGTCCGTCTGTCTGTCTGTCAAGACCCTTTTTCTCAGGAATTCGTGGAGGTATCAAGCTGGAATTTATGTCAAATACTCAGGTCTACTGTCCCTTAGAGCTTTTTTTTTATTTTTTTATAAATGGCATCTCGCAGGTCAACCTATGAGGTTGTCGTCTGCTTAGACGGACTTGCCTGTGGTTGCCCTAATAAATTAAGGCCTCCAGCCAGGACTTAAACTTAAATACTAACTAAAACTAAGCGACAACGCTAAGGGCACCCCCTGTGGGGTACGGACCTCGGCTTAGGGCGTCGCTGGAGGAGGGCAGCAAGGGACTAGCTGGATCAGGATTGATATTAATTAGGGACGAATTTAAAGCTACAGGCTCAGCGTCGCGGGCTGGCTCGAGCAAGGGTCGGGAGGGGCGTGGATTTGGGCGTCGCGGCGGGCCTCGGCGGCGAGGACGGTAGGATGGCGATCGGGTTTTGGGCTTATGTAGTGTGCTGGTGGCCTTACTACTCTCCTGGAGGAGGGTAGTGGCGTCGTCGGGGGCGATTAAAGTATGCCTTGGTCGGCGAATACTGCTAATGCGGGAGGGATGTCCCTTAGAGCTGTGAAAAATCAAACTTATAAGCCAACGCAATCAAAAGATACAGCCGTTTATGCCGCAACTTTTCGACACTCGTAATGGAATCAAAACCTACAGGGTACTTCCGTGAACTCAGAATCTTGAAATTTGGTACGAAGCAAAATTTGCGAAAACCGTAAAGTTTTACTTATGTCATATAATATAAATATTTTAAACAATTTTAAACTTACTACTTCTCATGAACGCACTTTTACTTATATACCTACAGGTTTGTACGGAACCCTCGGTGCGCGACTCCGACTCGCCTTGGCCGTTTTTTTTTTTTAAAGAATGTCACAACTGCTTTCAATTTTGGTGGAGAATTTGAGTTGCTTCTGATTTCGATTTAATACAGTGCTGTTTTAATTAGATCATGTCTAGTGTGGACTGCGAATTTCGTAACATGGACAAAAACATCGAACAAAAAGTTTGTCTTAAATTTTGCATCGCCAATGGAATTTCGTGTCACTGAAAATGTTACAGAAGGCTTACGGTGAATCGACTTTATCAAAAACACCTACTTATGAGTGATGGGAGATTTGCCTCGCTCTGGTAGGCCATCAACGTCTTCAACAGAAGTTAACATCGCAAATGTGAAGGAAATAGTGACTGAAAATCCTTGAAAAACTTGATGTAAATAGCCGCTGAACTTTCTGTGTCTCACGAGTCGATCCGTACCATTTTAAATAATCACTTGGGTATGAAACATGTTGCCGCTCGGCTAGTTCCAAAAGACATGAATTTTCGGCAATCGTATGAGTCGCCGAGGACATGCTAGAACGGGTTAATTCCGACCCAACATTCATGAAACGCATTGTTACTAGTGACGAGACGTGGGTTTACGAGTTTGACATGCAAACTAGTCAACAAGCTTGGAGTGGCGCCTTCCAACTGAACCAAAACCGAAAAACCACGCCAAAGTCGATTAAAAGACAAAGTCATGTTGACTGTTTTCTTTAACTATCGCGGTGTTGTGCACTCAGAATTCTTGCCAATAAATAATATTGTTTGAGCGATTTGATGCGTATAAGAGAGCAAATTCGACGAAATATTCCAGATTTGTGGAAAGGAAATTTACATCATGATAATGCGCCTTCGCGCAATCATTGTGAACGAATTTTCGACCAAAAACTCAACAAATACAATCGAGCAAGCACCTTATTTAACAGACGTCTCCAGCCAACTTCTTTATTATTCCTAAACTCAAATAACCACTTCGTGGCACCCGTTTTCATTCAGAAGAAAGGAGAACTGAACTAAATTCCGGAAAAAGCGTTTAAATAATGTTTCGATGATGGATTATTCATTGGCGTAGATGTATCGTTTCTGAAGAAGCATAATTTAAAGGCTATAAAATAAATTTGGAAGAATGACTATTATTTTGTGTATTATTGATCTTTTCCCGGTACTTTCTTGACCTACATCATCTAGAAGCAATAAAGCAAGTATGTACACTATAATCCGATCATCCAGTTAGTGGAATCATCCAGTTAGTGGAATCAATATTAAGCTCACATGCAACTTCAACGTGCTGGCTATAAATAATAAATAATGTTTACTGGCTACTCCAACCTAGTTCCCCAGTTTAGTGATCGTTTCAGAGACATAATTTATTTTATATCTCCTGAGTGTGCGACAGTAGTGTGCAGTTGCATCGTGCAGTATCTGCATTATATTCAATTTTCGATATTTGAGTTAAGAAAGAATGTTATAGACACGGGAGTTAATAAAAGCTTGTTAAAACAAGCCAAGTGCGATTCAGACTCACGAAGGTTTCCGTACTAAGTACAATATTTAACACTACTTTTTTTTAATCACACGTATATTGTATGTCGAACTTTATTTTATTTTTATTATTTTTTGTAATAGCGGCAATAGAAATACCCTGTGAACATTTCAACTATCTACCTATTACGGTTCATGAGATAAAGTCCGCTGACAGAGAGACGGACGAACGGACAGCGGAGCCTTAGTAATAGGGTTCCTACAGCACCGTATGGGTACGGAACCCTAAAAATGGACAAAGAAAACTCAAAGTACAGGGTGGAGACGTCAATACGATAACAAATAAAACAAATTTAACTTCGTAAGCGTATGTAACTAGTGACGTTCCCGGTCTAAAAACATTTTTTTTTATTTTCAATCATCAATGCATTATATTTTTTTTTTTTTTTGGGAATGGCATCTCGCAGGTCAACCTATGAGGTTGTCGTCTGCTTAAACGGACTTGCCTGTGGTTGCCCTAATAAATTAAGGCCTCCAGCCAGGACTTAAACTTAAATACTAACTAAAAACTAAGCGACTACACGCTAAGGACACCCCCTGTGGGGTACGAACCTCGGCTTAGGGCGTCGCTGGAAGAGGGCAGCAAAAGACTAGCTGGATCAGGAATGATATTATTTAGGGACGAATTTAAAGCTACAGGCTCAGCGGCGCGGGCTGGCTCGAGCAAGGGTCGGGAGGGGGGTAGATTTGGGCGTCGCGGCGGGCCTCGGCGGCGAGGACGGTAGGACGGCGATCGGGTTTTGGGCTTATGAAGCGTGCTGGTGGCCTTACTACTCTCCTGGAGGAGGGTAGTGGCGTCGTCGGGGGCGAGATACATTATATTCAATTAGTTACTACCTATAGCTAGTCAGCTGATCAACAAAATCCATAGTCGGTCCGTCATCACTATTAAGATTGTTTGAATAAAAATATTTTTTGTTAAGATGTTTTGATTGTTTTATTTTGGAATTGATGTTTCCAAAATACTCCTACGCACTAGTATTGCCCGTGTTGCCATTTATTAATTATTGTCCTCTCAAGTTAAAAGTACCAAAAAAAAAAGTTTTTTGAAAATTAATATCAACTATCACTTTTCAGCTGACACTGTTTTTGTGTAGCAAGCATAAATTCATTTTCTTATTAATATTTTTTTTAAATCAACATATAATTAAGGTTCAATCAACAGAAAAAGTATCGAGTTAATGCTTTGAATCATATCCCAGAATGTACAATAAGCAAGGAAAAGTTTATGTTGAATTCAATACGTCGAAATATTAACATTACCTTTCTTTTCAGCACTTCATATACGACAGCGGCTTACGGCAGTCATCAGAATGTTCTTCTGAGGCTCGACACCCTTGGGAGGCCTCCAAGTTCTACTGGATCATATGCCACTATCGCTAGTTTACACAAGTTTCCTTTTGGTAAGTAATTCTGGAAGCTGGTCATTCTAGAAGCTAAATATCTAAGATTTTTAAAATGATTTCCTTTTTCTTTTGGAAAATTTAATACCTATATCATTTTATAACTGCTGTTATTGGTTGATCGAAAATTAATTAAACACAAAAAGGCTAAGATGGTATAAAGTAATTACTGAATGTCATTAAAACCGATCAGTAGTCCATCCATCGTGCATTGTTTGTAAAAAGCTAATCTAATCCAGATACCTATCTAATAATAATTTACTATCTCTAGGTAATATAAATTTTATTATTATCATAAAATACACTACAAGACCATTTGGAGTACCGACAAAATATTTCTCAACAAAAACGAATTTATAGCAAATGAGAAAATGTGACATAAGGAATGTCACATAAAATTTCACGTTAGTATTTTATGTAATTCGCTTGTAAAATATTCTTACAAAAATTCTGAAACAAATATTACAGTTACATTCGTTCGTAAATGACCTACTTAATTGTATACACGTTTCCTGTAAAAAATATTAGAACAGTATGTATGATATTTTAATGTTATATCAGCTTGTTCAGTATTTATGTTTAAAATTGTTGGTGAAAAAAACCTATTCGTCTGTGGTTTACAAATTAGGAAACTGCAGATAGGATAAAATTAAATGTAGTAAAAATACAGTTATATTCCACCAGGTGAGCAACATAAAATTCTCCGAATAACTTTTGTTTCTAGATTTATGGCAAAAGTATTTCGTCCGCGACTGTTCACTGATGAAATCCATTTAATTCCAGCTTGATTTATATTTTACATTCACACCGCACATTCTCTGAGATTTGCTTTAAAATAGGGAAAACGTTTTCGAAGAAAGAGGTCACATGATATTACATGTTACGGTTGATTTAGTTCAAAAAAAAATTATAGGTACTTTGAGCGTGGAAGAGAGATTTTCTTTTCTCAAAAATCTGTTAAATCATTCTCGGTAAACACATGTTTGTTACATAGAATACTTAACCGAAATTGAAAAGAAAAGAAGACAATTTATTACATAGGTGTAAGAAATGCTTTTATTTTCATTTCATTATTATAGCAATAGGTTAGCATCAACATTGATTAAGTGCCGATTTCACCAATGATACTGAACGCGTTTAGCACATCTAAAACGCCTTCAAGAGCTGTCAGTGTCAAACATTTTATGGAAAATAATGACACTGACGGCTCTTAAACGTAGTTTATGGGCCGGCGTGTTCAGTTTCATTGGTGAAATAGGACTTTAGTCTATCAGTTTTCGATAGTTATATTGTCATCTTAATTGACATAATTTATCAACGTAATGTTTATGGATAACGACTCGATACTGGTTACTTCAGTTTAATTAACGCAAAAAAAGCTTAGGAACCAAAACGAATAAAACCAATTAAGTAGATAAGTAATATAGAAATAAAATTTGTTAAGTCCAGCTTCACGAAATTCTGTTAACAACCGGCACCCTACTTGCGCGACACACTTCCAACCACAATCAGAATCATTTTGAAGGTCTCAACAACGTAAATAACGCAGTGAATGTTGTTGAACTGTCAAAATGAAAGCCATTGCCACTGTAAGGGTGAATTTCATTATTGAAACTGAACGCGATCATAAACTACGTTAGAGAGCTGTCAGTTTCATTATTTTATCATTATGGAATATTGACACTGACAGCTCTTGAACGCGTTTTAGTTGTGTTGATCGCGTATCCGCCCTTACTGTGTTACGCAATTACCCCGCTGAATAGTTATTTTTGTTAACATATTAGATTCTAGACCTTAAATCATCTTAGTGCATGCAACGCTTAGGCTGGGTTTAATAATTAAGACTTAGGTACCCTACACCTTAGATTTATTTACTTTAGATTTAATTTATAGTTTAATGTGTTTATGGTGTTTAAGTTTAAATTTCCAAGAGCAAGTGAATTATAATTCTTAAGGCGTTAAGATCCGACAGAGCCACGCTTACTAGTTTTTTGAATCCATGGGAAACAAAAAACAGTGTTCTAAAATTCTGAAAAACTATATACACAGACATGCAATCGCTTTTAATGACACATTTAGATTACCTTTGCTGTATAGAAAAAAAATTCTAAAAGTTAGCCTTTTCGTAATTTTTAATCAATCTCATACCTACGAAACAAACGTTTTTTTTTAATGAAAAGGTAGGATTGTTTAGCATAATTCGCTGAGTTTGTCTTGATATAAAAAAAAATGTTTAAATACCTACCAAAATGCGTGAACGCAACCACTTACGAACCTACTTTAGTAGGTTTCGGCTCGAGCACGGATGAAAGGGCCGTACGAGGAATAAATATATCTCAAGCCATAAAACAACCATTTAATTGTTGTTCAAAGTTGTAGAGCAATTACGTAATAACTTATTTACCTAATACAAGCACATCTTTGCTTAAAATTTGACTATAAACTTAACAATGTAATTTACATAAGTTGATGAAATAAACAAATTTATTATTATAATAATAACAACTATAATCAATCAACACCTTTGTCAACAGGCAGTCGACGATCACCTTCACCGTATGCTACCACGCACATAGGAGAGCACGTATACGCTAAACCCGAGTCAAGAGTGTCGTATTACGCTGCTTCGAATCTCACGCATGTTTCACAAGTAAGTTTGAGTGTTTGAACTATGATAATGGTTGCTTGTATATATTTCGTAAGTAAAATAATAAAAAAGAGTGTATATTTTTTAACGTACTTTGACGTAAACATGAGGGTAGCGGCTTGTGGCTAAATAATAAAAACTCATTGCGGAACACACTACGAATCACGAACTGTATGATTTTGAAAGCTTTTGCCAATACATTGCTTCATATGTTCAAAAAAACTGTCTGCTCAACAACGTAAATAACGCAATGAATGTTGTTGAACTGTCAAAATGTAAACGATTAAAGAAACAAAGAAAGAAATAAAAATATTTTATTTGGGACACGGACAGGGAATACAAATAGTAAAAAAAAATGAAGGGAAAAATAAAATAAACCTTTTCTTTAAACTAACAGAATTAACTTAATATCCAAAAAAACAAAAAAAAAACAGTAAAAAGACCTGTGCGAGGCCAAAAAGGCCCCTACGTCAATACGTCGATTACTGACCAATACCCCCAGGTTAAGCAGTGATACGCTTGCCGTTGCCACAATGTTGCATACCCCTGTTGGTACCGGATGACATTTGTAGACTACGTGTAGGATCGTGTTATCCATTCACTGGGTTGTGGAGGTCATATAGACAAGTCGATCCATGTAGAATACTGGTATTAACCAGCATCGAGCAGACGGGATGCTGACCTTGATATATTTAAGATAAGCCTTGGCAGATGATGACCTGGGCAATATGAGATATCGCTTTTATGAAAGTGGTTTGAACACAGGTCGACGCTCTGTAATGCCGAATTTTTTGAAACTAAATGAGGTATATTTTCAGCGGGTACTAGGTTCGGTCAGCGACAAAAGTCGATTTAAGTCTCGTGCACACTGGCGCGATGCCACAACGCGAAACAAAGGCACCGCTTGTCGAGCGACGAGCGGTGCCTTTGTGTCGCGCTGTGGCATCGCGCCTGTTTGCCAGTAAGAACTAGGTGTTAATGTTCTTTTAATTTTGTGTGAGTTCCGATTTTAATTAAATATTTGGCTCTATAATTAAGTGTTTAAAAACTGAATTTTTATTTTTTTTATTTTTTGAAGTAGGTTACAAAAGCAGATGCTAGAAACAGGGCTGTCCGGGTATAAGTGCTACTTAATAATCCGTTACACTAAGGAAAACTGACTGGTGTCTATGTTAGTCTGGCGCCAGCGAGGAGATGCGGTCACTCGGTCATTGCACTAGCTAGCCTGTGGCTTAGTGAGTACTATTAAATGCATTTTATACTTAGAATACTCCAACGCATAGGTTTGACGGAATCTGTTTTGTAATATTTGTATTGAATCAAGTTTAGATCAAAGTCAAATAATTAATTTCAAACTAGTTTGTGCCCGCAACTTCGCCTGCGTGGATGTCGAAAATTGCCCCACAGAAAAGTGCTATAGGGACAAAAAGCAGGCTATGTCCTATCTAAGGATGTCATCTAACTCCTTGCCAAATTTTATTGCAATCCGATCAGTGGTTTAGGAGTGAAAAGGTAACTTACAGACAGTTACTTTCGAATTTTTAATAGGTATTGTATGAAAGTATTGCTATTTAGTGCTGATACTCAACCTATATTGAATAACAGATTTTTGATTTTGAAGTTGTTGTCAGTATGGTGGATAGCATCCTGGTAACTTGATGCGTTCCTGTTCCTCAGAGATTTCTCAGAGGGTCCAAGCCACGGGTAAATCTGGAAGAAATAACTACTATATTTATATGTTTGACTTCGTCCGCGTGAATTTTCTGGTTCCTCGACCCACCCCGTCGCATCGCCAGCCTGCGCTATTACATTGCTTTCGACTTTTTTTTTCTTTTTGCTGGGCTGCCATACCCGATGTAGGCTTCCTCAAGAATTGGACTGCCAAATGCAATTTGTTTTTTTTTAAATCCGAACGTTAATTCCAGAGATTACCCCCTACATAGCAACTTACAAACGAACAAATTTTACCTCTTTCTAATAATATATAAGTATGGATTACTCAACTTACGACTTAGTCATCTACCTGCCATCTTCAGAGTTCTGTAGACAACAGTGCGACAATTATAATAAGAAGTATGTTTCAGTGTTGGAGCATAACTTCGTTGTTCAGTGAATACTAATCCAAATTCACCTGATTTAGCATATGCATTCAAATTGATACGAGTATTCGGGAGTAAAGCCAGTGGATTAACAATTAACTAATTATGTTAGCTTACTAATTAAATTAGGTATGATTATGCTAATTCACATTTTGCCGCGTAAACAACACACAGTCGTTAGACAATTAGTCCAATGTAACTACCGTAATGGCACCATTTTGTCGAAAATGTGGTCAATTTTGTACCAGAGTGTGGTTAGCTACCATCCAAAATTACGAACAGCTATTATTTGTAGATTATTATGTGGTTTTTAGGTACGGTTTACTATACTAACTACGCATTTACATATTCACACATAAACAATTTTAGATTTAAACACTCGTTCAGTATCTATTAATATTATTTCAAATCGACTGGGGTTTATTATATGCCACGAGCAGTTACAGTAGTATACTAAGTTAAGGGTGTAGTCCCAAATTGCCCGCGAAATTCAAATTTTCTCAGGTTTTTTGTAATGTCTCTTGCACACTGGCGCAACGACACAGTGCGACACAAAGGCACCGCACGTCGCGCTACGAGTGGTGCCTTTGTGTCGCGCTACGAGTGGTGCCTTTGTGTCGCGCTGTGGCGTCTCGCCGTTTTGTGGGAGCCTTAATTTGTAGGTCAGTGTCAGGTTGTATGTTAATCAAAATATGATTCACGATCAAAATCAGTATGTTTACAGAATTATAATCATTAAAATCATCAATACAACCCTCTTAATTCATAGAATCCTACCGATTGATATTTTATGAAATTGTTATTCTTTAAGATGGCGCATCCCCCTCAAAGGATTGTTTTTATATCCTTCAATAATTTTTCTAGCAATCACAAGAACCACCAATACCCATACCGTCCGTGGACTATGGCCTGACATCATCGGCATACCAAATACTGAGACTGATTAGATAAGGATTAATTCCCAGTTCATGATAAAAAAAAAAAAAAAACCCACGAACCCAAAAACATTGGCACACTATTTTTTTTTAGAATTTTCAGAAATCCAGAAACAAATACAACTTCAATACTGGGTCATTGTGTAAAAGACATCGGGACAGATAGGTGTTAGAGTAATCGCGTCGCGTGGGTACTAGAAGACGGGCGTCGTCGTCGTAGGAGGCCTTAGGGAACGCTGGCGTGACGACTTAGATGCGATTATGGGAGACTAGCTTCTGCCTGAATTCTCCATCCGTGTGAAATTTCTTGATCTTTACCCGTATATTCCGACGTATCGCATTACCTGCCCGCGCTATCCATTCGTTTTCACTTAGCGTTTTTTCTGGCTAGTTTTCGTTTTGCTCGGCTCGAAAGCATCATAGCGTGATGTTACATAGCATATAGCATTCCTCAAGAATTGGGCTTTCAATCCCAATAAGATTTTTTTCAAATTCGACCTACGTATTTTACCTCTTTATAATTTAGTTTAGATTGGTTGAAGAAGGCAGCACATAGATAGGGAAGAGTGGAAGGCTGTGGAGGAGACCTTTGACCAGCAGTGCGATAATACAAAAAAAAAACATTCGTACAGGTTCGCCGTAACTCAAACTCAAAGCATTAATTTCAATTAAACCATTTACAGGCACCTTTGAATTGTCAAGGAATCGGTCAGTCAGAAATATGAAGCTAATTGCCCATTCCAAAGCGTAGTAGGTACCTATTTAGAAGAACGGGCGAGAAACTCCATGGACACCCTTTTAAATAACATTGTTATTCTCTTTTAAATAATGTTGTTCGTGTTGCTTACGAACACAATTATTTTTAATACAATAGGAAGCTTATAGCAATAAAGTATGGGTACAACATATTTGTATTATAACATACGTGACGTAACATTTGGCACCGCTGGTAAATGTTTCTCTGAATTCACCGAATAATAAATTAGTTTTGTGTTGGCGTAAATTTTAGTTTACTGCCGGTCTCGAAGACTTTTAAGGCCGTCTGGGGTAAAGGCGGCAACGATTTGTAGACTTATGTCTCGACTTAGGATGCAAGGGATCGAGTCTAATCATTTTAAATCGAAAAGCTTATCAAAACCGCAGACCTAGTAATAGTCGGCCTGTATATTTTTTTTCGATTAAATCAAACTCTAAGCATTTATTTCAACTTTTGAATTGTCAAGGTCGGTCGCTCAGAAAGATGAAGCTAATTGCCCATACAAAGCGTAGCATGACATGTACGTTAATAGCGTCCGTAATAAAAAAAAGAGAGTTAAAAGAGACTAGAATTACACAAACTACCTATTTAATTACAGGCTGATAGTAATTTAGAAAATGATTTGTATGATTACTTAGAAATGCATCATACCGCTAAGTAATATGGCGTGGTTTCCCCTTCGCCGCTTATTTGAAAGCGGTGACAATGCCAGTCGGTAGCAGATCCTGATCAGAAACTGTATTCTCATTGGCAATACACGATTTTACAGTATGGCACAACTTCTTAGCACACAACATTTGCGAAGAGACAAACACTGCCGCACCTAGCAACCACATAGCACTTCACGTACACCCATAAGTCACCATATTTAATTCCTTGCCTTAAATTCCGCATTACATCCCCACTTCCCAGTTCCCCACTAAATTCAGCCACTCTCCCAGATAAATTAACCCACATTACGGGGTTACTCTTGATCTCTGCCTGAACAATCCGCAAACACTTTAATGGCATCATACGTCGTACGGAGGTAACCGAGAACGGAATTAATTGTGGTGGAACCCTCAAGTCTTTTTCTTAAGCTGTTCGGAATTTAGTAATTTGTTTTTGAGGTTAGGTGGGAAATTGCTGTTAGATTGTTTGTTTGATTTGTGGGAAGATCTTGTAAGTAAAGAATTTTAAGACGTTACGAAATTGAAGGATTTCGTAATTTACTTTCAGGTAAATCTCAGAAATAGCCTCAGCTCAAATCAAAATGAAATCAATGAAATAAAATGTGTGAAATCACTTCTAACTTAAGACTTAACATCACGGTCGTAATCCCCGAAGGGTTTTGGTAGAGAACACACTTCTAAATGATTAAATTTAAAGTGAGGTTTCAAAAGGTGTCAAAAGTAGGAACGAGTGACAATTTCAAAATAATAATAAATAAATAACTTTATCTCCTCTCATAACTTAAAATTCGAATTATAAACAAACAATGTGAAATGTTGCGTAAAAAATTTTGCAAATCATCAAATATTTTCACCGCAATAAACCAAAAAGAACCCTCTACCCCAAAGAAACCTCTACCCCAAAGCATATTCGTCACACCATCTCCTTCATTAGAAGTCTTCTGCATTACAACGGCAAAGGAATGGTGCATAAAACGAGCCCTCTACCTCATTAAGAATCCAATTTAAGACGAGTTACCCAGTCTTCTCTGCAGGTGATACAAACGTAATGCAATTAGCGCTCTTCTTAGGCGAATATTGAAAACAGACTTAGAATATGTCTAGAAGTGACAAGCTTTCTTATTAAATGCCATTAGCAATGAAAAAAAAACTTTATTTTTGCATACGGATCGACAAATAATAATAACGTTAATATTTTCGTAGTTAGTTAGAAAGTAGGTCACTCTAACGAATGCGATATCAAAAAGCCCGGTTGAAAATTTTTCATGTATTTCAATAATATCTTCTTTCTTTTGCTGATGACTTTATTTTTAATTTATATTGATTTTTCTTTAAATATTACAAGCAAATAGCGAAAAATATACGGAAATGTTCAAAAAGATTTGCTCCACCGCGACAGTGTAATCACTGCCGTGACCAGGATTCGAACCTGGGTTACTACGGCCACAACGTAGGGTCCTAACCACTAGACGATCACGGCTATCGGAGCTGGTAAGTACAATCTCGAAATAACGCACTACATTCAGAAACTGGAACACTTTCACTGTTTGTAATTTGTCACGGTAAGCACAAGAGAGCAGCAATAAACTACTTTACGCAATAACGGTGCTCAACGGTTTACATAACTCAATTTTGTATTATCACAATGGAATAAAGTAATTATTACACAAATTCCTTGATTTCCCATCTTTTTTTTTTTAATTTCTTTTTGGAAATAATTGCCCAATATTTTCTTAAATAAAAAATAAAAAATACTACTGCCCATTAGAATTACAAAATTACGAAGAATTCCACTTACTAATTTGAATATAGAATTTGGCTGGAGATATTTAAATAATACCCACGATACTTAGGTACCAGGTCTACTAGATAGTAAATACTGATGCTTTAACCGCTATTCCACAGAATGAATGTGGTCAACATTATCGACTAACTCTTATCAGTTTTGCGTGTTTAAAAACATTGATAACAAATAAAAAATGTTTAACTATTTTTGACATCGCTGTCATCATTATTTCTGAAAACACAACTAAGTTTTTTTTTTCTTACTTTGATAGTTCTTTTACCTAAAAGAACTATCAAAGTAAGAAAAAAAAAACATCAAGCCTAGCAACCACGCCCCAACTATCCACAATTGCGCGCTCTAGTCTCTTCCATCAATTTTAGTCGTTTCATTATTGGTCTTGGCAAGGAACCGAGTTTTTAATTTGCAATCCGCTTTGTCCGTAAATTTATCGCACCGTTGAAAGTCTTTAGCAGGAAATATGAATTAGTGTCCTCAGTTCCTCACTGAGGAGGGATCGCTAATAAATGGAGGTGTAAATAAGAAGTTTCTTATTAAACGAGACGGTGTCGGGTACAAAGCCGAGGAAATTTTATACGGAGGATTTCTGACGCGAATTTTATTTCGTAATTGGGACTTTTGTGGGAGGCATTAAAGAGGAACGGTTGTGTATTAGTAAATGATCGATGTTTTATTTCGAACCGCAAAAATATCTTTTTTGTCGATAAAGTAATTGTGAAAAAATGTTTTCTTGAATAGAATTCTGTCAGCTTACATGATTATTCGTCTGCGATCCAGGATAAAAAGTGGTATGTGTCCTTGCCCAGATCATGGGATATATGGGTGCCAAATTTCATCCAAATCCGTTTAGCCGTTTTAGCGTGAAAGCGTAACAAACAAACATACTTTCGCATTTAAAATATTAGTTAGGATTTGGATTTTGTATATATTTGTGGTGTATAATTAAGTGTATAAAAATGAATAAACACTTACTCAGGTGCTCAAAAACCTATTAAACAATACCACCACTCTCTAGCCACGTTGACACTCCCATCATTAAAGCACTACTCGTATTTATCTACCTTCGCCGTCGACTATCAAAGCACTCTGACAAAATCGTTTCGCTGCAACACCCACTACAAAGCTAGATACTATCTCGCAAACTAGATTAAGGACATCGTTGTTCGCCGTCCGGCTCAATGCAATTATGTGAGCGCACCTGTCTCTAACTAAAGACTGGTCTAGTTCACGTCTGCAATAACTGGATATTCAGTCCGCTGGCATTTTTTAAAGTAGCTTTGTTACATACTTTCTGATTCGGAGGAGATTTCTGTGTAGTTTTATATTGTTGAAAAAACCATTGCTCTAAGTGGTCACGAGAGTGATGCTTTTAAATACGTTATTAATGACAGTCGAAAGTAAAATTCAATCGTATTATTTAAAACATGAACTGAGAAAGTTAATTTTCCATCATCATCCCTGACAGCTGTTGTTTCTGTTGAAAAAATTAAAAGGCACAAGCAAAAAAGAAAAAAAAAGTAGAAAGCGATAACAGCTCAATGTACTTATGTGAGTGCACCAGTCTAATTAACGACTCGACTGGCTAGACCAGTTTCAGATTCACGTCTGCAATAACTAAGTTTGCAGTTTGGTGGCACTTTTTAGAGTAGCCTATTACAGACTTGCTGATACGGAGAAGTTTTCTGTGTAATTTTATAATGTTGGTGATAAGTTGGGAACCAAATAGTAAGTAAAATAAAAAGTATTGTTCTAAGTTTTATTGTAGATGTAGGTACTGCCATTACCAATTTTCAAAAGCATCACAATCATTAACGTCAACTTCAAACTTACTATTTAAAATGATATCTGAGACAGTAAAGTTACCAGCATCATCATTGACAGCTGTTACAGAAATTAAAAGGTGACAAAAAAAGGGTGATAAAAACTCAATGCAATTATTTACGTGCGTGTGAACTGAAGGACCAAACCCTGAATTCGCAAAAAAAACAAGATTTAGTAGTAGTCTTTTAACAATTGCAGAACAAATCTGGGAACTAAAACTGTTGCAGCTCAAAAGGTATCCTCAGTTATCACAGACCATCAGCCAGATCTCGGAAAGTATAAAAAAGTAAGGTTTTGTGAATTCAGAGACTCAATGTCTTAATTAAAGAATTTGTAAAAATATTTCTTATTGCTGAAATAATAGACCAGAAAACCTTAAAGATAAAAAAAAAATATAACAACCAGACTATGGTCCCTTTGTCCACACAACGAAGATAAACATCTGGGTGAATATTACCGAATTAAATAAATAAAAACGTTATTTTTCTACATGTAATTTTAGTAAAAGTATTATAACAGTCTGTAAAAAAGAATTGGAGCAAAAACATTATTTGTGTTCACGTTATTTGAACATAGCTATTATTAAAGCTGGTCCTCACACCCACTGACGTATGTGCGTGGGCAATCTGCTGCCATATATTCCTGTCGCCAAGACAGGAATATATGAAAGTCTAGTGTGCTTAACTTTTTGTATAGAATAAATTATTAATTCCAGTAGAAAGTAAAATAAAACTTACTTGAAAAAATATGAACTGAGAAAATGAAATTTCTAGCATGCTCCTTGACAGCTGTGATTCCTGTTAAAAGATGACAAACAAAAAATATAGAAAAGCCAAAAGTGATAACAACTCAATGCAATTATATGAGCGCACCTGTCTCTAACTAATTAAGAGACTAGTCTAGTTCACGTCTATACTAACTGGATATGTGCAGTTCGGTGGCACTTTTTTGAGTAGTCTTGTTACATACTTTCTGATTCCAAGGAGTTGTATTTTGTGGAGTTTCGTTGTTGCAATGAGTTGCTTACCAAATAAAGAAGTAAGGAATGATTTAATGAGCATGATGGTCAAAACGGTAGAATAATGTTTGTTGGCATTCGAACGCAATACCTTGCGCGCGGTTTGCATGAGCAGGCTGCATGATCATCGCGTCACCGGTAAACTGAGGCGCGGTGAAACTGCGACACGGCTAGGCCCTGTAACGACTCGTTTCAACGGACTCCACCGCGGCGGAAGATACTTCCAATTGATTGAACGGGACAGTTTTATTATTTATAAAACCTACTGAACAAACATATGAGCGTACAAACAGATTGAACTACCTTAATATGCTTGCAATGCATGGCTTGTTACCGGGACATTACTTACCTACCAGAGGCGAAAACTGTCTGGACCACTTTATTTTAAAACTAGACAAGATTAGAAACGTTGCTTCTGTTGCTGTTTTGAATATTATCACGGATCACTTCATGATCTTCCTTAAGTTATCAAATTTATTAAATGCTTGCAAATGCTCGAAAGCTAAAAAAACTGTGGACTTTGAAAAAACAATATCAGCCTTAAAACTTAGTAATATTTCAGAACTTAATTTAATAAATGACCCAGTCACGTTGTCTGTGCAACTAATAGACAGCCTCCAAAATTGCCTTCAGCAAAACACTATTACTACTTTAGTTCCGAGAAATAATCGCATTATTAAACCATGGATAACTTTAGGAGTTCTATGCTGTATTCAAAACAGAAATAATATGCAAAGAAAACTACGATCTGATCCACAAAACAATATATTACAAATAACTTACAGAAGATATCGAAACTATTGCAATGGTTTAGTTAAAAAGCTTAGAAGGAAATATGATAAGGAACAACTTCTAAAGGCAAACAAGAATACGAAACGTATATGGAACACAATTAACAATATAACTCATCGCAAACCGAAAAAAAAACTTAATTCAGAACTATTAGAGATTAAGACCACCCCTCATGCCTCAGTAGATTACATAAACGATTACTTTTCTAACATTGGGAAAATCCTGGCTGAAGACATTTACTCCGCCAACCGATCACAATTTCAACACGATACGGATCAGATAATAAATTCGCAGGCTTCCTCCTTCGTGCTTCTCGAGACGGATCCTAGAGAAGTCTATAACGTGCTAATGGGTATTAAATCTGAAAGCGCTCCAGGCTGGGATAATATAACAACAAGTTTTTTAAAATCCGCCCATGAATTAGTCGTACCCATAATTTCGCATCTTGCTAATTTGTGTTTTAGCCAAGGGAAATTTCCACCAGCTCTGAAGCAAGCCGTAATTACTCCTGTGCACAAGAGTGGAGACAGAGATGACGTTAACAACTACAGACCTATCTCTGTCTTGCCCGCAATATCTAAAATCATTGAAAAGCTAATTAACATAAGACTAACCAGCTACACTAAAAAATATAACATAATTTCACAAGCGCAATTTGGTTTTAGACAAACTTTATCTACGGAAGACGCAGTTACAGCATTAACCAGTCATATTGTTAACTTGGTAGATTCGGGAAAAAGATGCCTAACTGTGTTTCTTGATTTGAAAAAAGCTTTTGATACCGTTTCTGTCCCCATTCTTGTGGGTAGTCTGGAAGGTATAGGCGTAAGAGGAACTCCGTTAGCATTGCTAATAGATTATCTGCGGGATCGTAGGCAAAAGGTTAAGGTAGGGGAGTATATTAGTAAGGAGACTTACGTGACCTACGGCGTTCCGCAGGGTAGCGTACTGGGCCCGCCTCTTTTCTTAATATATATAAACCATCTCTGCAAAATGATGCTAGATAATGGTCGCGTTTTCTCATATGCAGATGACACTGCTATTGCTTTCTCTGGTGATACGTGGGAATCTGTATATAAATGTGCTGAAAGGGGTCTTTCAAAAATTGCTGACTGGTTGAACTCACATCTTCTTACACTTAATATTTCTAAGACAAAATATATCGCATTCACAATATACAACAACACTCAACCTGGACCTAACACAACTCTCAAAATCCACACCTGTCATAATATAAATAACACAAACTGTTCCTGCGAATATATTGAAAAAGTGACTCATATAAAATACCTTGGTATAATCGTTGATTAGCGGTTATCTTGGCATACTCACACAGATATGGTCATGGCCCGTATGAGAAAACTTATCTGGATATTTAAGAATCTAAGACATGTGACAACAAAAAAAATGTTAACTGATATCTATGTCTCTCTGGTTCAATCAATTCTTACCTACTGCATACCCGTGTGGGGCGGTGCAACAAAAACGAAGTTTCTTGAGCTAGAGCGAGCACAGAGATCTCTTATCAAGGTCATGTATACCAAACCGTACAGATTCCCAACCAATGAGTTATACTCTCTTAGCGGTATTCTCACAGTCAGAAAATTATACATACTACATGCTGTCTTAAAATTACACAAAACCCTGCCTTATGACCCTCACCATAAGGAAGGAAGACGAAAGTACAGTGTTGCACCAGTAAAATTCGTTAAAACTGTATATGCTAAAAGACAATTCAATTCAAATTCCGCTGCCCTATATAATAAAAAAAACAAAAAAAATATCTATCCCATGACCTCCAATGACTGCAAAAAGGCAATAGTGCAATGGTTAGAACGGAAGACCTATGATGACATTGAATTATTGCTGCAAGCATCGTCAATATGATTTGAAAACTGTGCACACACGAACTCACTCACACAAACTAACACTCACAATTTTTTGGATATATCACTTACTTTAATTTTATTTTATTTAGTTACAGTTCAAGTCTTGTCTTGTTTTGGTTTTGATATTTTAACTTTAATTTAAATTTTTTGTATTTTTTTGTTGTTTTTTTTTATTTATTTACTTTTGTACACCACTTTTACCATTTTTTTAAATTTGTAATTGAAGAGCGGAATCTCCTAGCACAGGTATATCTTTTACTTAAAAGGAGGTTCCTATGTAAGATTTACTGTAAAAGATGTACAAGATTCTGTAATAAACCCTTTTTTTTGTTGTATTTTTGTATTTATAAAAAGCACGGCAATAAACCATTGTCTCTAAAATAGTCCGCTCTTTCATTGCTCACCGCGCTAACATTGGTCCTTCGAACCGGATGACTAATGTTAGCGCAGGGAGCAATGAAAGAGTGGACTGTATTTTCTCAGCTTGCTGATAACGCGTTGATCACGCAGCCGGCTCATGCAGAACGCGCGCAATGTGTTGGGTACGATTCCCAACAATGTTAAACTCTACTAATTTACATGAACCATGAAAGTAAATTGGCCATTTCTCCCTCCACTACTGTAAAACACGTGGGACTTAAAAACTAGATCACGATACGACCAATAACCCTTATGATTATCAATGTGATGCCATACGCGTAGTGCAACATTTTTGCGCTGTCGGCGTTTCTCTCGGCATACACAGACAAAGCGTAGTCGTGTACAAGTTCAACACAAATACAAATGGAACCATAATCATAGTTATACTAAAAGCCACCTTATTTTCAGCAAACAATTACAAAGGACCGGATCACCGACCCGGCGGAACAGCTCCGGCTGCTGACCACTCCTCGCTCCAACATCCGCCTAGAGATCCTGGTGCATGAAGGTACCTTCGGCAGGGTATACAAAGGTGTCTTCAAGAAAGGAGACACCTATGAGGAGGTGATTGTGAAGACTGTTACAGGTTTGTTTATGATAATTATAATTACGTTTCTACCGTAAGCTTGAAAAAAATTTAATTGAACACCGGGTAAAACGGGGTGAATAGGGATGCAGGGGTGAATCGAAACGAAACTTTAAAAAGGATTTTAAAATTGAAATAATATTGTTTGATGCCAACAGGGGCACTTAATCGTTAATAACTCGTATAATGCATTCATACATAACATACATTTTTGGCAACAAACATTATCATTTAAATGTTAAAATCCCTTTTAAAGTTTCGTTTCGATTCACCCCTGCATCCCTATTCACCCCGTTTTACGGTAATAACTAGAAACCACAAAACAGAATTTCTTGAAGATAGTTTGGGAAATTAAGGTTACGTCTGGTGTTACGATTCTCATGAAAATATTAAATGGAATTATGCTTAATTGAGGTTGATACTTAGTTTTTTTGCTGTTTTTATTGACGGTACCTACTATGCAATGCACGAGTACTTGCAACATTTTATTGTAGTTTGAATGTCTTGTTCCTACCTTAACCAAAAACTATATAACAGTTCAACAGAAATATAAAATGATTGGAACACAAAGACGCAACTACTTCCCACAAACGACTTTCTGCAAAATTCAATATTCCTGAAGTCTACAATAGCAAACCATTTTAGGTTGACTATGCTGAATATTGGCTATTTGGATACATATTGTGCAGCTCAGAGGGTTACATTCAAACGATCTTTGAGGCGGGAGCTTACAAACCGGCTTTCCATACATTTTTTGTAGTACCCTATGTCGCCAGGAATCACTCTGATACTTGAAAGGAACTGTTAGTTGGCTACAGCACTGTTTGATACAGGAAATGCGATTGCTTTGTTCTCGGTCTAGATTGGAGTTTTTGTTTTCTTACTCAATTTTAAATTCACGTAGTGAAAATAAACAAAATCCTCTTGTGTACGTCATTAATCTTGTGTCTGAAGCAGACTGTGCAGTACTACACGGACAGGAAAACACCTGTTTATGGTTGTTTTCTGGACCTGTCGAAGGCTTTTGACCTCACGCCTTGTTTCCCCGAAGGGTTGGGCAGAGGTGTACCTATAGTAGGTACCACCCACATTTCGCCAGTTATGTTTAAGTCCCATGTAATAGGGGGCGAGCCTATTGCCATCTACCGGGCACAAATCCAGACTTCGGGCTGCTACTGAGAAATTCCAGATAGAAAAACCCAATAACACGTTGCCCGACCTGGGAATCGAACCCAGGACCTCATGCTCAGCAGTAGCGATTGCGACCACTAGACCAACGAGGATTATGACATTCTGTGGCAAAAAATGTAGGATGAAACAGACCTTCCACCTGAGGTTATAAGTTTATTTAAATATTGGTATGGGAGTCAGACAAACTGTGTTAGATGGTCAGATGCTCAATCAGTACATTATGGGCTGGATTGCGGAGTGAGACAGGGGGGGTTGACTTCACCCACTCTATTTAACCTGTACATAGATCGGCTCGTTGGTGAACTGAGTAGCGCTATGGTTGGTTGTTCTGTGGATGGCAGAATGATCAACAACATTAGTTATGCTGATGACTTGGTGCTGCTCAGCGCATCAATCTGTGGACTAAGGAAGTTGCTGGCCGTGTGTGAGAAGTACGCGGAGGCTCATGGCTTGAGGTTGACGGTTGACGGATGACCAGGATATAGATAGAGAGCGCAGGGCGTTGGCAGCCCGATGCAATATGCTTGCTCACAGGTTTGCGCGGTGCACTGACGAGGTAAAACTGACGCTCTTCAGAACCTATTGCCAGTCGTTTTACTCGTGCATGTTGTGGGTTAGGTATACGCAGAAGGCTTACAACGCTCTGCGCGTGCAATATAATAATGCGCTGAGGATATTGTTGGGGCTGCCTCGGTTTTGCAGTGCATCGGGAATGTTTGCAGAAGCGCGAACAGATGACTTTCATGCCATCATGCGTAAACGGTGTGCATCGATGTTGCGGCGATTCAGAGGTAGCCCGAACAGTATTTTAGCTACACTGGCGGACAAGGTTGATGGACCATTTATCAGGCTCTGGGCTGGCAGACATGTGATCCCTGGGTCTGAAATTAAAATTTTGAATTTGAATTTGAATTAATTAATCCATGTAAATAAAACAAATTCGGGTTAGTTACACCATTTATAACTCTAGAACGACTGGACCGATATTTATGATCTTTGAACTGTTGGATTTTTCTTCGCCCCGAATAGCAATAGAATAACTATTATAATCACGCAAAAAATAATAATAAATATAGTACTTTAAGGCGTTACGAAGCTCACCGGGTCAGTAAGATGTTTATAAAACAATTAACTTATTTTTTTGTAAATTATTTATCCCCCTTTTGCCATCTTTGTTATTTTTCCGTCAAAGGATACCTAAAATTCCATCACATCACACCCTAGAAATCCTACAGGAAGTAGATATTACAAACACGAACACAACATATAATGTATTAATAAACATACATACTTGATTTCGTTTCGATTATGATGCGTTTCGATATCTAAATCTAAAATAAATAAATGATTCTATTTTTTGTTGGGGGGTAAACGACCGCTGTTAGTTTTGTTATTTGAAGTTTGAGTTGAGAAACTCTGTTTAGATATCGAAACCCGTCACGTATGTGAACTTAACACACATAAAACAGATTTTTAAACTGATATTTGAAAGGAAGAATAAACGTTGAAAGCGTATACGATACATCAACATAATCAAATCAGTCGAGATTGACGTCAAAAGCAGCACCCCATTTGCGTACATAACACACCTTTTTTATCCTACTAAGCCTACTAATATTATTAACGCAAAAGTTTGTGAGGATGGATGGATGTTTGTTACTCTTTCACGCAAAAACTACTGAATGTATGTCGATAAAACTTTAGAGTAATGTAGCTTATACAATAGAATAACATAATAGGGTACAATTTTAAAAAGGTTTTGTGTGATTTGCCCATTAAATAACGAAAAGTATCTAGTAAGTCGGAAAAATTCCTGCCTCCTGAGAGCTATCTTGGCGTGCACTGCCATGTATCATGGTATTATTTGCTTTAAACAGTGCTAAATAAAAGCTCACAACAGCATATATGTGGAAGCTATTATAGCCAAAATAGTGAGAAATAAATACATATTGTAGAGTATTTAGATAAAGGTGTTTTTATTATCAAAATTAATACCTTTATCTCATTCGGTATTTAATGTAGATTTCGTTGTATTTTTTGGCTCTATCTCTTGTATTCTAGGCTCAGCAACTTCAGTCTCCGGTAGTATATTGTTATCGATATCATCTATAACACGAAAAGTCGCTTCGATGTGTTCCATTGCTCCGAAAAATCAAACGCAAAATGGTCGAGTTCTCAATGCTTAAGTAAAGAAAACGGTGACTATTACTTAGCTAAGAATTCTACGTTTTGACAGTTCTAACTTCAAGCAATTGCTAAACTATAGAATAAAAATTGTTACTTGAGTAATTACTTTTACTCAAGTAATTATAACTTTTACTTGTTTGTAAATACGGGTGTAAGTCATTTGGACAGATGGTTCTAAAGTTACCACATTAAGAACGGCGCGCGGCGCGGGCGGTGCGCAGAGTGGGGCTATGATGAACCGCTGCCGCTGAACGGTGTCTGAAGTCTGGGGAAGACGTAGGTTACTTTCATCAAACACCACCCGGACGAAGCGGCAGGCGCGCTATCTATATTTGCAAGGAAAGAACAATGGCAGGTGCCCATACGTCAATTTATTTGAAGTAAAAAAGCTTGTTACTATACTAAAATATTCGTAATAAGTTCCTAGACTTATATCAGAAAAGATTTTCATCAAAAAACTCAGTTGTTAATAAATATTGAGACTTTAGTCTTTTTGGCGGGACTTTTGAATTTGAAACAACTTTTATGTGTTAAAGTTTTTTGACGTTTTTTGACACGATTGACGGTGTGAATTTTCGTTTTTTGAATAAATGAAAAAATAATGAATTTTTAAAAAAGAAATAAAACTGTCATCTGTAACCCAAACATTTAAAACAGCGGCTCGAGAGCAACTGTCACTGTCAGTGTTGCTAACAACGCAAAGTCTGAGTTGCCATTTTAATCAATCATTCGGACAACTAAAACAAAAAACTCGTTACCTCTTTCAAACGACATAGTAAATAAATAGGTATTGTGTTTAGGTCAATTTATTTATACCACCGGCCACCGGACATATATCTGCAGTCCACAGCTAGAAAGAGTTCTAGATCGCGCGAAAAGCATTCAGTTGGCAATATTGTTGAGATTAGTTGTTTTAAAATTCATATTTACCGCTAAAAACCAAAGAATGAAACTCGCAATATTTATTAACTACGGAGTTTAAAATATAAATACTTTTATAGAATATGTTTAGGAATTAGTAACGAACATTTTAGAATATCCTTTTTTTCTTTTTTTTGGGAATGGCATCTCGCAGGTCAACCTATGAGGTTGTCGTCTGCTTAGACGGACTTGCCTGTGGTTGCCCTAATAAAGCCTCCAGCCAGGACTTAAACTTATGTACTAACTTAAAAACTAAGCGACAACGCTAAGGGCACCCCCTGCGGCGTACGAACCTCGGCTTAGGGCGTCGATGGAAGAGGGCAGCAAGGGACTAGCTGGATCAGGATTTGAGTGATTTAGGGACGTATTTAAAGCTACAGGCTCAGCGGCGCGGGCTGGCTCGAGCAAGGGTCGGGAGGGGCGTGGATTTGGGCGTCGCGGCGGGCCTCGGCGGCGAGGACGGTAGGACGGCGATCGGGTTTTGGGCTTATGTAGTGTGCTGGTGGCCTTACTACTCTCCTGGAGGAGGGTAGTGGCGTCGTCGGGGGCGAACAATATTCTTTATTTATGTAAGAAGCTTTTATTGTTCAAATAATTAGCCGCCAGTGTTCTTTGAAATGCATTGCTTCATATGTTTGAGCAGAACAGTGGTGGCCCAGGGGTACTGGCCCCGACAAACGAGTTTGTAGGTCGAGGGTTCGAACTCTGGCAGAAGCTTTACTTTGTTTAAATAATTTCATCACCACTGCTCTCAAAACGGTGAAGGAATTCATCGTTAGGCCGGCACGTCCGGCACGTCCTATAACCAAAAAATCGAAGACATGTGACATCTACCAACCCGCACTGGGCACGCGTCGGGACGTTGTCTAATAAATTAATTTGCTCGAAAATGTAAAATAACGCAATGTATGTTCGAGTATGTATGTCGTATTGACAAGAAATTAAAGGCATTACAATTCGGGCCCACTATGTTTCTAATAATAAAAAAAAACATTATGTTTTTTCTTTCGGTAATAAGTAATTATATAAAAAATTATTTTATCTTCTCAATAAGTTTGAACACGTCGATATTTTGTCCTAGATGCGGCATCAGCAATGCAGGCAGCCTTACTCGTAGCCGAAGGGTTACGACTCTTCAGTTTAGTTCACACGAATGTGCTCACACCGATGGCCGCGTGTGCTGAAGAGGCTCGGAAGCCACTTCTGGTTTATTGCTGTCCTTCTCATTCTTCGAATCTTAAGAGGTAAGGGTTATGTGAAGGTCAATTCTCGTACTTAAATACGTTCAACTTCAAGTCGCAATCTCATCTCAGCTAAATTGATTGTTTTTTTGACAGATTGACACTGAGATATGAATGCAAACGTTCTTAAAATACGGGAATTGCCCCTCAATTTTTTCTAGTTTATTTGCAATGACACTAATTCCCGGGGGTTTCCTAATTCAAATCTTTAAAATCCATTGTCTTCATCATCTGATTACGTCTTGTTCTTATTCCAACGAATGAAAACACGATAATTTGGTGGCAGATATAGGTACCATCATAGATTGATGATGATGCCTTCTAGCCGATTTTGGAAATAAATACTTATCAGAATGGTTCAGAGCTTAGAATCTGAAGTATTCTTTCGATATCATTGATAAGGCTTGATTAAAAGTGCAGTTTTTTTACAAGTATGAATTCAAATTTGAATATAATAATTTCTTCAATATCAGGTTCCTAACATCTTGCCGGTTAGGCCACCAAGCGGCCCCCGCGACGAGAGAGTTAGTGGACTTAGGAGCACAGGTGGCCTGTGGTCTGGCGTACTTGCACGTGCAGAGACTAGTACATGCAGACGTTGCTGCTAGGAACTGTGTGTAAGTAGTACAACGGTTTACAAGTGTACTTTTTAGCAATCCACGATTAAGTTCCCACTAAAAATGAAATAATTTACCAAGTTCTTACTTAAGTAGTAAGAACTTGGTAAATTATTTCATTTTTGGTTTATTGTTTCATTGAATTCGGTGAGAAATATGTATTCGGGCATCTTGACACAGGCCCAAGTGTAAGATAACGGGTGTGAAAAAGCGCTTTACGCTGCTGAGAGTCAGTTGCACTCGCCGTCCCACTCGTCAATGTGATCATTTATTTGTACGGACCTAGGAGCCTTCTGATTACAGAGATATTGAAGGTCGACGTACAAGCTTTTTTTCACGAAAACCAGTTTCAAATGTTATAAATATTGTACCGTTGCATACACCCAAAAGCAGAACGTATTTCGTGCGTTACATTGGGCACTGCCGTAAACAGCGTTTTTTCACATCAAAAATAAAAGTTATTCCTAAATATTTTTTGTTAACTATTGTGACCCGACTCCGGTTTGACGTCGACTCACGGGAGACCCTGTATCCGAAATCCGGGAATATTATTAATTCATCTCCATTTATTTACATACACTGAGCGCATTTTCTTATACTTTCATTAAGTCGGTTGAACAAAAATACGTTTATGAATGATGACTACCTGCTAAGCTAAAACATGAAGTTTTCAGCAACATAAATTAAACATTAGTCCAACTGCTCCTAAAACTCCCTATCTTGTAAACTCTAATTTTCCAGATACGAAGTTTCATTTACCAACTTCGGTAGTCGAATTATAATCATGGGGTTCTTTGTAAAAATAAATTATCCCCAACCCATTTAAAACTGGGTCAAAGAAAATCTGATATAGCTTTAGCAATGCATTCGATTAAAATTACCTAATGTTAGAAGTAGCGAATGTGACATCATATTGAACGGAGAAAAACTGGAATTTAGTAATCAGACGGATTTCCTAGGAATCACGCTAGACGAGAAGTTACAATGGGGACCCCATATAACATCTCTCGCGGGGCAACTAAGCTCGGCAGCGTATGCTGTTAGAAAGATAAGACAGCTAACAGACGTAGAAACCGCGCGTTTGGTTTATTTTAGCAACTTCCACAGCATTATGTCATACGGCATTTTACTGTGGGGTCGGGCTGCTGACATTGAATCCATTTTTATTTTGCAAAAGAGAGCTGTCAGAGCCATTTACAATCTACGTCGCCGCGAATCTCTTGGAACTATTTAAGAAGATTAATATAATGACTGTACCTTGCCAGTTCATTTATGAAAATATTATGTATGTTAGAAAAAATCTGCATCTATTTAATAAAATAAGTGATAGACATAATATTAACACTAGAAATAAAAATAAAATAGATCAACCATTTTTCAGACTATCTAAAGTACATAGATCTTTTATGGGGTACTGTGTTAAATGTTACAACAAAATACCTGGTGAAATATTGCAATTAAATAAAAGAAAGTTTAAAACTCATGTTAAAAAACACTTTGTAATCAAGCATATTACAAATTAGAAGATTATATATCCTAGATAAGAATGCTTGGAAACGTGCTGGTCCTGCTCCATAGGACCATCTAGAGGCTAGACAAAATCATACTATTTGCTTATTTTATTGTATAATTTGTTATTTTTACTTTACTCACACACTGACTTATTCCTAGTTAATATTTTAGGAAAATCATATATTTTTACAATTGTTTGTAAATATGTGAGCACAATGTACCTATCACGTGATTAATTTATATGCCTTTGCTTTATTTTTAATTCTTTTTACCAATTGTGGTATAGTATTTTTATTCTTGGTGCATCGTCTTCACATAAAGAAATATAATTAATGTAAACAAAATATTTTAAAAGAGTAACGGTGGAGTTTCTTGCCACTTCTTCTCCATACGAAACTACTTTTTGGAAGTGGCGCCTAGAATCAGTTCTATTTTTAATGTAAATTTTGACGTTCAAAAGTGCCTTTTTATGGGCCTATTTGTAATAAATGATTTGACTTTGACTTTGACAATCATGACAATTTGTGTTCTAGAGAAGCCAAGGGCAATGCTTCTTATTTTTTTAAATTCGAATTGTTGACTTTTAGAAGTAACTTCAAATGGTCCTTAGTTGTAACTACCCCATTGGTCTCGTGGTCGCAAGCACGACTGCTGAGCGTGGGGGTCCTGGGTTCGATTCCCAAGTCGGGTAGTGTTATTTGGTTTTCCATAAGGAATTCCTTAGTGACTGAACGGAGTTTGGGAGTGAGGGAAGAGAAAGTTCACCTGTATCTGAGCACACACTTGTGCACTATAATATCTTCCGCGCTGAAGGCTAGTTTCCGTTGAGATTCGCAAAAAACGATCTGGAATAGTATTATGATTATAAGTTGTGTGGCTCTACACCATCATATGCGCACGCATAACACTGACGTCACGCAAAATCCTTCACAAAAGCAGAGTTTACCGCGCAACTAGAATAATCTACAACGTCCCGACTTCAATCGTCGGGCAGTTGCCCACCAGACCCATCACCCGTCTGGTCGAAGAGTCCTCCCTTTTCTATAGAAGATTAGTGAACTTTACACCCTGTTCTTCATACCTTTATAGTTAACAGTTCCCTAAACATACCAACTCAAAAAAAGTAAAAGGAACGTTATTAAAATCCTGACGATGCCTGCTAAAACAGAGGGCTTAGACGAACTTACCTTCCATCAGTGATAACGATGACACAAAAGTAAAAAATTTCTTGGATTGACATAAGCTACCGAAAAGCTTAAGGGCCCTTTCGCTCGTAACACAACACACCGCAGCTATAAAATGTGGGCATTGAGTGGTTACGTGTGAACGGTGTAGCTGCGACTTTTTGCAGGTGCGTTGTGGTTAGGGTTACGTTGTGGCTAGTAATTGCAGACATACAGATCGTTGTGACAGCGGTGTCGCCTAGATGTAGTCGGTATCGCCCACACGTTTGATTTTGACGGTTCCGTGTGAATAGACTAGGTATTCATTTTCATATGAAAAAGCGCGGTCCACTTGGTGTCGTGTACGTGTGATCGGACCCTAATACGTCAATCCGTTCCGTATTTCAACAACGACCACTGTTCGAGGTCGTTGTTGAAAGACGGAACTGGGAACGCTTTAAGAGCAATTGCCACTTGTCTAGACGATCTGGTATGTATTATAATGCAGGAGATAGTTAAAATATGTAATAATTTTATGCTATAAAACAGATGGTTAACTATTAAATAACAATGACATTGAAAAATTATCATTTTTGACTCAGGGTGGACGAGAAATTAAGGCTGAAGGTGACAGACAATGGTCTATCAAGGGATTTGTTTCCTGATGACTACCATTGTCTGGGTGACAATGAGAACCGGCCGGTCAAATGGATGGCTCCTGAGACGTTACTTCAGAATCAGTACACTTCAGCATCTGATGTGGTAAGATTTGGATAAATTCATTTCTTATTTTAGAGGAAAAAATCGAAATCTCAATTTAGATGAATACGGTCTAATGGGTGATGATTTTAAACGACTTTCTTTCAACTTTTGTTTTAAATAAAAGGTTGGATTTAGAACATAAAATCAGAGAGAAAATCGTTGATTGTTGACCTATTGTTAACAGGAATCAATTATAATTTAGATCCTGTTAAAAAATTGGAACCGAATTGAGTAACGCTTAACTTTTACAATGTAAATTTTTCGTTATTTAGATTTTTTTAAAATTTTATTAAGGTTTCTGTAATATTATGTTTCTCCATAGTGGTCATTAGGAATAACTCTATGCGAGCTAGCAACTCTTGGAGCGTCGCCATTGGCTGAACTTGATGCCGCTGACGTAGGAGCTTTCTTGAGTGGAGGATACCGACCTTCACAACCGCATAACTGTCCTGATGAACTGTAAGTACCTTTATTTCGAACATGAATAGATATTTATTTTGTTTGTGATTAAGTTATTTTTCTCATCTGAATTATTTTGAAATAACAAAGTAACCTGGATTAATCGGCGAAGGCTTAATGAAAAGTGATGTTTGAATTTTTTTTAAAGAATTCATTGATAGCTTAGATGTACACAATTTGCGTGACCATGACGGTAGACCATCGAGCACTATAAAAAAAGAAAACATCTATGTACTTGTTTGCAAACGAATAAATGATTTGATTTGAAAATATAATCTTAATAAATAGATCTAAAACGATTCTCCATACATATTGATGTTAAAGATGTCGAAATCGATTTTAATCAATTTAAACCTCTTATTATTGATGCATAGAATCTATTATTCAAATCCAACTACGAGACAATCCAAAAGAAAGTAGCATCAGTGTAAATGTTTGCAACGATTTAAAAGTTCAATCCGACTTAAAAGCGGCGTTGAAAAGTGTCAACTTCGAAAGTCCGGAGACGAAAATACAATTGACTAAAAGACTTTTCATTGCCAGAGGATGTTGTGTTGACCTCGTGCTAGCTTTCCATATCATTTTCGAAAAGAATTGTAAAATTTTCGTTTAGGTTTTGAGATTTAACATAATTTAGTTATTTTGCTTTTTGATATTTAGCTTTATTTTGCAATAGTCTTATTTTTTTTTTTATTTGATGTGTGAATCTTTTAAGGGTAAATGGTAATTATCTTAATATTATGGAAAATAGCCTTGTGAGTTGGTTAAGTCTTCGTTTTCCCAATCAGACAATTCCAATGCGTGTACAATGTTACTTATTGTAATTACCAGGTACGGTCTGATGTCTTGGTGCTGGACCTTGGCTCCTCTGGCCAGACCAACAGCACCTCAACTCCTGGCGGCCCTCCACGATTTCAGGCAGGCTCTCAGCACATACATATAGATAATTTACCATTTAACAGTACCCAAGTTTCCATACTTAAGCTAGTCTTGACCTGTACTTGTCAATTTCTGAAAACTCTTGGCACTATACTTTCCGTTTTCTTCAATACCAAAGTGCCTGCCAAAGTATCAAAATTAGTCGCACTATAATTTAAGTATTTTTTGTATATTGTTTTTTATATCTGTAAGTTTAGTATGTTGACAGTATAAATTATAGGTTCACATATTTATTGTCCTAGTCAATCAAATCACAAACATATAAATTTCAATTTGAAGTATATATTTTAATTTTAACAACATCAATCCTGAGAACAAAATAGAAACGGTACATGCTAACATTAGGAATTGAGGTGAAATTTATATTTTCAAATATAATGTGAAGGTGATATATGTATGTATTTAATAATTAAATACATTTGAAGGGAATACCAAAATATAGAATAGGCATTTATTATAAACTTAGCACAAACATTAATATTAAGATAATGAGAAAAATGTACAGATAATCCTGTATACCTGACCTGGGTAAGGATGAAAATTGATGATCTAATTAAATCTTTCTATGTTAAAGAGTTCTACTCACGTAATGGTAAATCATAAGAAACTAATTTAATTTATAATAATACACTTAAATGCAATGCATTTAATTATGTCGTCGTAATAGACCATTTAGTAATTAATGTAAATGCTAATTAATCGTGCGCAAGGTTGAATAGTTAGCAATGTAAATAATTTACTATATATGCACTTGCAACACCTTTAGGGTAGGTATTGATTTAAATTACACGTTTTACTAGTAAAACAATCTGCTGAAAACTAAATTGTGATGCCGATAGAAGTGAAAACTTAAAACTATGAAATAAATGTTTTTATTTTTAAATTAATTGAAGGATGAAATATTAAATTTAATTTATAATATAAAAAAAAAAAAAACATGTTGCACCGACGTTAAATAAATTGTGATATGGACAGGAAAACGGGAAAACAGAAAAAGTATCACAAAAAATGAATTAATTGGAATGAATATTTAAAAATTATTAATTGTAATAAAATATATTATGTGTTTTCACGGCTGGATAAGCGCAACACGTCACACACATAACTATAGGTATACTGTTAACACAAGCATGTCGGTGAAGCGAACCAAAGTTAAAAATAGTTTTGTAACATAGCAATTAAACAAATAAACAGCACAGTGAGAAACAAAAAATAAATTGCAATAGGTACACTACAATTCAAATAGTAAGACTAGAAAAAGACTAGACAAAATAAATAAGGTGCGTAGGCATTTAACAAATCATTATCTACCCTAAAATTAACTAAATATTTTATAATACATTATTTTGAAATTGTATAAATTGCAAAGTATAATCGACTGTAGAAACAAATTAATTTTTAAGTCTGTACATTGACACGGATTCGATGCAAATGGAATTTAATTTTTGATTAGACAAAGCTGACTGCTTTTTAATAGGTAAAAACTGTAATTAAAGTTTTAGAATTATGAATAATCTGTGCCGTACATAAAGTCTGCTTGCACGACTACTAACGGAATACAATTTAATAGCGTTGAAAACATCATTCAACCAGTAGGTTTAATTTCAAAGTAAGCAGATTTAACTTAAGTTTGATCTTAACAGCCTAGCTCCTTGACTATATCGGAATAAATAAAAAGTTCGTAGCCAAATAAGGTCATTCAATAAGTGTATAGTAGTCGCAGTCCGCAGATGAGCCAATTACAAATAAATTTAGAAAATGTCACGTTCAACAAAATATGTCTTTATTTTCATCATTTCAAATTCAAGTTTTATTCATATCTTTAAGATATTATGTCATTTTCTGATAAGTAAGTTCCGAAGAATTCCTAATTCCTTATTTTATCATACCAATACCATACCAGTCACGACTATTAAAAAGACTCGTCTGTTTAATTGTTTCTGTATTTTGTTCCTTATTCCAAAGTAATTAAGTCAGTAGTTAAAGTGAAGAGCCAGAAGGCATATAATGATAGGTATCTAGGTAATAAGTTAAATAAGTTTAGTTATAAAGTTCCTGAGGACTGTCAGTCCGTCCAGGCCAGCAAAAAGGATCAAACACCAAAACAGTAGTTAGTTCATGACTTTGTTAACGACGTGGCTTCAACGAATTTAAACTTCGTTACTTTGTGTTAGGATTAAAAATTGATTGATTTTGTATTTGTAGAGCGACCAACTAATTTTGGTCCCAAGTAGTGTATTGTGTGCAATATATTGATTGGTTTATTTGTAGTTTTGAATGTGCTGATTATTTTATATTTAAGGTATAATTACCTCATTTAATTATTAGATGTTTGTTTATAGATTTAATTAACATTGTTTATAAATTCCTTGAAGCCGAAATTCCGTACGAAAAGCATGAAAAAGAAATGTTCGTCTATTATACCACAATTATAATTAAAAACATAGATGGTTATACTGTATACAAATGTATGTTACAGATAAAATGGAATCTGAGCAATGATAGCATAATAGATTGTAAATATTTTAAGATATTCGGTATTATAAATATTTTTTGTACTAAGAAAAGTCGAGACTTTTATTGGAGTAGATGTCGATTTAAATGTCTTAATAAACTATAAGGAATAACATTTACTATCTTATCTTGAAGCTAAATTCGTCAATGTTAAATTACGCTGTGGAATATTAAATTTAACATTTGCTGTAAAAATCAAAATTCGATACCGATTCTAAAGATAAACCTTACGTATCCTGATTCCTGATTCAACTAAAGTATCAACTCAATTTTTAATGGTTTTACTGTTTCACCTGATTTGTTAATTTTGTGTCTTAAAATCATCAACGTTTTTAGAGCTGTTTCTCGGATGGTACTCGCTTTAATTATTATTTTAGTTTACCTCGTAGCATTCAAACTTAGTTTTAATTAAATACCTCAATATACGCAGTTTCTGTTATAGCATTTTTGCTTTTGTTGAAGATTTTTTTTGTATTTTAAAGCCAAACTACAAAATTGTATTGAACAAAATGACCCCTGTATAATTTATTTATATGTAACTATGTACATGCTATTGCTAAATATATTACATAAACTGTATTAAAACGCGTTATGGATAATACAGGGTGTAAAACTCTTAGGCATTATAATGCATTAGACGTGTTGATTGGAAAATATTGGGTTGCGCTTTCGAATTAGCTAGTAATTTTGACATTTCTGCTATTGTAAAATCGATGTTGTGAAATATAATATTGACTTATTTCTTTCAATATTTCGAGTATTTTTTTTGCAATTTCAAATGGATGTTCCAAGTTGTCCATAGTTCGATTTATTCAATAGCGTACTAAAATATTTTTTAAGAACATGGTGTATAATAAAAACTAGAATTAATAAAACTAATGTCATCTGTATCTAATAGATGTCGCTAGATTACAAAATTGGAATTTTCAGATAGTGTTACTTATCTAATAATAAATGTTTTGACAACTCTGCTAAAAAATGTGGATATCTTTTTCTAAGAAAATCTCGTTTCCTCTTTCCTATATTTTCTCTTGAAATTTCTTCCTTAATTCCTAAAAGAATATTTTTTTCAAACCTCACCCAAGAGTTATATTTAAGAATAATAAATTATCAAAGTGTGGAGTAAAATTGTATGAAAAATGACGTCATAATGTATGACTCGAGTGCCAGATGAATGTGATTTTGTAAGTAAATGTTACAACGTATTTAAATGTTAATTATAAGTGACGTAATTGTTTATTTAGTGTTAAGTGGATGTTTTTAATATGTAATCGAATACGGCTTCAATGATAATTATGATGAACGAAATAAAATGTTATTTTATAATATTTCCACTGTTTTATTCAGATTAAAAAACCTCCATATTATTTTCGAACTTTTTTAAAACATAAAAAAGAGGTCTTGAAATCGTGACAAGATATCATTATTATTATTCATACCCAGGCAGAGGCAAGTGTTTTGCTCTACTCTCACACCCTCTTTTAATCGACTTAAAAAAGAGGCGATCTCAAATCGGTTGCTTTAAAAAAAAATTGCCGCAATACTCCGTCATTTATGAACATTTCTGAAAATATCCTTAATATTTTTTAAACGGTATTTAGAGGTTCTATATAAATTTGATCAGGTTCTGATGAGTGGTTTTTGAGTTAGCTTCAATAATACCATTTTTTCCCACTTACTCCACTTAGTCTATGTCGGTTATGTTATAATAACTTCCTCTCACTGTTATTAACTAAGCAAATGAAGGTATACCAGGCCTTCATCGCCTTCATCTATGAATGCCATTTGAAGTCTATCGTACGATTCGTTCGGCTCCAGGCGACACTTGGAATCGTAAAAAGTCATAGCGCGAGAATGTTGTCGGCGCAGATCCATTTAAAGAGACACGATAATTTAAATTAGCTCGCAAACAATGTGGAGGGAAATTTTGAAATTGGAACGAACCTATTTTTACTTACAAATAATCATACTTTAAAAATAGGCTATAACTGGCCAGTTTCTCATACATAAAACTTTTTTTCGCAATACTTTCTGAGTAGCCTGGTATACTGAACACGTTCATGTGTAATGTCCTTGAAAACTGAAAAGGTACTCCTGTCACCTCTAGAGTGTTACATGGGGCTGACAACCGATTTATCATCCATTCTATCCCTGTCTATTATTGACGATAAATCGTGGTATTGTTTTGCCTAAAATATATAATATTAATGTCCGTTGTCACTAACACTATTGCGATACGTAAATTAATGCCTGACTAAATAAAAGTGCGTAGTTATATTTCAACTATCGGCGCCGAGCAGAGGGTTGAAAGTCCAACGGCTTTTAGTTAGGCAATCATTTTGATGTCGTTTGCGATAGTGAAAACGGGATAATGTCTCTTTACATTAGTTATTGATAAATAGCCTGATCTTAGATAAATGATTGGTCTCGCTGCGTTAGACTAGATACCACACTCTATACAAACCATAGATCCGTGAATGCGACAACTCACTATTGTAGTGTGTGTAAGACATCGCCTATTGACATTTGTCAGTTGACATTGAGAACTAGTGTGCGTGAAGAATTGTGTTACCAGTTGTGTGCTCAAGCTGTTGCCCGAGTTAATGGGAAAAATATTTTATGCGGTGGTCTATTAAGTTATAAATATAGCTCAGAAAATACACTTGGGAGCAAATAAATCGAGCCACTTCCTTTTTCACGCATTATGGTTATTATTTTTGGTATTATGGAACGCATCGATTCGAAACATATATCGCCTAAAAGGGTATTTAATAACCTTTACAATGAGGGTAGTTAGTTGTCAAAATTTCATTTTAATTAAAGTTTAAAGGGTAGAATAAAATTATCGCATTTAATTTGCTTATGAGATTTTTATTGTACTCTGTTAAGAAAAGATTAAATTTGAGGTTTTTGTTAATCATACCCATATTACTTGTTATTGTTGTCTTTATCTGTGTCTGTGTAATCAAAATAACCTGATAAAATGGATACTACACCGACGGAAGCTGCCCAAGTTGTAGCTTTACTTGAGGTTGGACACGGACAACGTGAAGTGGCACGCAGACTTCATTTGAGTCGTTCAAAGGTACAGCGGGTATACCGCAGGTATCTGGAGACTGGTGCTTTTGTTCGGCGACCTGGAACTGGCCGACCACGGGCAACAACAGAACGTGACGACCGCTTTATTGCAACCAATTCGTTGCGCGACCGTGGACTTAATGCTGTTCAGCTACAGCAAGCGTTACGTGACGTTCGAGGTGTCGCAATCAGTAGGTGGACAGTGAGACGAAGACTAAAGGAACGAAATTTAACATCACACAAACCAGCAACTGGCCCAAAATTGACTGTAGCTCATCGCCGATCTCGCTTGGAGTTTGCTCGAGAACACATTAATTGGACGTTAGAAGACTGGAGGTCAGTTTTGTTTTCTGACGAGTCAAGAATCTGTCTTTTTAGCAATGACGGGAGAAACCGAGTGTATAGACGTCCTGGTGAAAGATTTGCCCAATGTTGCATTCGAGAAACTGTTAGTTTTGGTGGTGGTTCTTGTATGGTGTGGGGAGGAATTTCTCTAGACGGAAAAACGGAACTTGTCTTCGTCGACCCCGCCAACGATGGCAGTGGTAGACGTGGATTAACAGCTGACCGATACATAACTGACATTCTTGAAGACCACGTAATGCCGTATGCTGGTTTTGTCGGAGAAAATTTCTTGTTTATGCATGACAATGCGAGACCTCATACCGCGCAGATCGTTACGGAATACTTGTCTGCGATCGGGATTCAACAAATGGTATGGCCAGCACGAAGTCCCGATTTGAACCCCATCGAACACATATGGGACGAGCTAAAACGGAGAGTCCGAGCCAGGGTTCCCGCTGTTTCATCCATTCCCGAGCTTAAAGTCGCTGTGCTTGAAGAGTGGGAGAACATACCACAATATGTCATCGTAACTCTGATCAGATCGATGACTAATAGGCTACAAGAATGCATCAGGGCACGGGGGGGTAATACCAGTTATTAAGAATATTTTTTTAAGACTGTTTTAGCCCTACTAAATTTTCTATCAAAATTACCATTTTTCTTGCAGAGCCAATATTTTATCATTCAATAAGGTTATTATTCAATAATTTACCCTCATTGTTAAGGTTATTAACTTAACTTTTAGGCGATATATAGTTCGAATTGATACGTTCCATATTCCCAAAAATATTTACCATTTTACGTGAAAAAAGGTAGTGGCTCGATTTATTTGCTCCAAAGTGTACTTAAAAACGTACAATAAATTTAATTAAAAGCGAACGTATTTTTTGTGTTTTGAGAATGTATATTTGTGTATAGGTTAGGCGTAGGTTTCTTCTTTAGAAAAAGGAAGCTATGTATATCGATGATTAGGCCTCATTTTAAATCCTTTTTTTTTACATAACATGATATATTTTTGTCTGTCAGGTTCCTTGGGGAAAGTTGTTCAGATTCATGGGTAGAATCACCCCTTGAAATAGTGCCAGCTAACATTTTACACCTTATGTGAATAGACTACAAAGATAAACATTAAATAATTTATAGAACCAGGATAAGTATACAATTACTAGGTTAGATAAATGAAATAGGATATTTAATAAAATACAAAAACGATAAATTCACATTGTAAAAATCTCAACCACGGGGAACTTGACTCTTATACGCGGCAACACGGAATGGCGTTTAGGGTTCACGTTATTTTATGTTGAAATTTCGAAATTATACGATACTTATTGATGGTACGTGATCCCAGTGTCCTTCTTAATTCTTGTAGCATTATTATTATACAGTTTCACTACGGAAACTGGCATTTTAATTCGGATTTTGCCTAAAATTTCGTAAAATATTCGGCACGTGCACGTGAAAGACAGCTTGCAGTGTGACTGGCTCGGGTACGCCTACTTGGGCGTGGTATTCGTTGCCGCAGTTTACACGTACGCCGGCGGTATCTAGTCGCCGCGAGACCTATCATTTATCTAAGAGCCTGATGTTGTCTATAAAACTTCTATTAACTTTGGTATATTTCTGCACATGGAAACTAAAGTTTTTCCAATCCAAACATTAAGTAGCCGTTTCTCTATAAAATACATACGGTTCAGTGATCTTCAATCAAACAAACACCTACCTACGCGTGCTAGATGTGTTACACAACAATTGCCCCGCTGGTTTAGTAATTGCAATGTTAAATCGTACCGTATCTACGGTACTTCATATCAATGGGTAAAAGGATATTTTATTTTTAATAAAAATTTAGTGACCATTTCACAAATGTTTGCCAATATCGCAAGGGGGCTTTGTCAATGTAAATGTCATTTAAGCGTCAAAAGATACATGCATGCATAATCAACCTATTAAGTTCCCACTGCTGGGACACAAACCTTCTCTCTGTGAGAGGGAGTAGGTCGTAATACACCGCGCGGGCCCAGTGCGGGTTAGTAGATGTCACATGTCATCGAAATTTTGGTTCTAAGACATGCCGGGTTCCTCACTACGTTTTCCTTCACCGTTTTGACAGCAATGGTGATGAAATCATTTACGGAAAGTAAAGCGCCTGTCTGGGTTCGAACCTACGACCTACAACTCGTAAGTCGCGGCCGTTACCACTGGGCCACCACTGCTCTCACTGCAAAAGATATATGTAGCACTCTAAATGAAGATTTCACAAATTAAATTGAACGCGAACAGCATTTTTAAACTCAGTTCAAGAGCGGTCAGTGTCGATATTTCATAACAGTTTTGACACTGACAGCTGTTGAACGCGTTTTAGATGTGCTGAACCCGTTTAGTTTCATTGGTGTAATCGGCACTAAGAAGACACGGAATTGTTCGAGCCAGTTTGAACACCTCCACATATGTTAGTTTACACAATCAGTGCGAGCAAATTACGTCCCGATCCCAGGATTCGTTTCATTTTAGCCAGAGCTTTATTTTCTTAACATTATTTTCACGAAATAGATCAACCTTTTTTTAGATAACTAGATTTTCTAATAAGTAAACAAATACAAGAGCAATTTCTAGAAATATCTGTATAATTTCAGCAAATATGGCGGCACGTGTAACAAGATGGAATGCTAAAATATCCTCGGGGGATCAATAGTTTAACTCCTACACATTTCAAAAACATTGAAAATATTATTTAATAAAGTAGAGTTAGTTCATAGTCTTTCTGTAGTCACAGTCCGTTTATCCGTCTACTAAATATCTACTTTTGCATGACCTAAAAAAGTTGATGTTTTCAATTCAAAATATGTACAGTAGCGCTCATAAGTCCATAGGCATTCTCACAAAGCAATAGATTGACGCTTCGGTTTCACTTACGACCTTCTTCTATAAGTGTTTCTATACTATAAACACACACACACACACTCACTTTGTCTGTAATTGATATTAGTTCATAATTTCAACTAACTTAACATATGGCATGCTAGCTTAGTCGTTACAGTGCTTGGGTAGGAGCGATTATGGCAACCCCTTTTTTTTTTTGGGTGGGAAATCATCACTCACACATCACAAATGACTTCTCCCGCTCTGGGTGGAGCGGGAGGGCGTGTCAGACTTTTACTGACTAAAACCCACCCGTGTTCCTTCAGTTGCCTGTGCCACGGCCACGAATATCTCTATCGAATTACCCGCGACCCTGAGGCGTCGGCCCTAACGGACCCCGTCATTTTGTGCTGACATCTCTTTGAGGCCGGCGTGGAACACGACGCGCCGTCGACACGGGCCTGGTCCCTGCCGGACGGCGAGCTACCCATTGCTCGCCGTCCGCAAGCCCGCGCCTACGGTGGCCGGGAATCTGCAGGCGACTCCCGACGCCCAGGGCGTCTCCTGCGGCGACTAGGGGCGTGAGGGCGCAAGGCTCTCTCCCTCACGTGCTCCGCCTCCTCCTTCGTAAGCATTACTGCTTCGCAGAAGGAGGTGACGGCTTTCCATTCTCTCTCGCTCCGTACCATGGCCTGGACCAGGGCCGGACGCGAGAGATCGCCGCCGCCGATCGCCTCCGCGAGGACACTGCGGTGCTCCGCCCAAGCTGGGCAGACCTCCACCGTATGCTCCACCGTGTCCTCCGGGCAATCCACACAATGGTGACACCCGAACGTTTCCTCCCGCCTTATACGAAAACGCCCTGGTGTCACCATTGTGTGGATTATGGCAAGCCCTGAGTTCGAATCTCACCTGCGCTTGCGGATTAAGCTTGATGTTATTTTCAAATTATATATATATGAATATATATATTTATAGTTTTTATATGTTAATAGCATTTACCTAAAATGAACAATTTTTGTTTGTTCTAATAAAATTACTTGAAGTGGTTCGATAATCATTCGATACTTGTCTCGTTCATCTTGTTTACTTATTTAATAAAAGTTTGTAGGTAGACCACACAAAACGGAGTAAATTGTTTCGATTTCTGTGAGGTAGATGCAATTCGTTACGACTTTCACCTAATTGAATGTTAATGGTTAGCGACGAATGTTTGAATCTGTGGAACCACGTTACTTTACTTTAGCGCGAATCGCTTTTTATAGCCTTTTTAGTATAAATTTGAAAACCCCAAAGTTCGGAAACCATAGGTGCCGAGTTTTTTTTTTTTTTCGGGATTGTTGGGATAGGGTATTACGGGTGGGGAAGATCTCGTGGCGGGTCGAAAGTTCAAAGTTTTCAATTTATGTAGGCGTAGTAGACGGAGCCCCGCTTCGCGGCTTCTACTTCTTGGTGGTTTAAAAAAAAACCACCTATCTTCTAACCTAACCTGTCCGAGTCGGGGTGCCCCGAGTCCCGAGCTCGCTTCGCTCGCTCTTGCATCCTAAGTGGTCTCGACACCTGCACAACACTCGAAGCCTCGATCCGTGGTGCAACGGGCACAAGCGGCTCTCTAGAGTTCAACACTTGCACGACACTTAACACTAATGAGTTCGGGAACGGGAGAGCAGCAAAACACGAAGCCGGTGCTTCGGGGACGACATGCTGTTGTGTCAACCAATCGCTCGACTGTGATGTGTGAGTACGACGAGTGACAACTGTCAAACGTTAAAGTCACTTACATTCAATTATTTTTCGTTACCCACGATCTTTTGAGATAGGGTATATATGTTGTGTTTTAAGAGTACAAATAAAACTTTAATTATGTTAATAATTAATAATATTTTTTGCTTCATAATTGAGTTCATGGCTGCAGCAGACATTTAAAACTGAATTAAAGTTAAAAAGTAACAATTCTTTTAAACAAAACTATTAAAATCCGCTGTCACCATGTCTCAACGTAAAGCGGAACAACTTGAAAGTGAAATTCTTAGATTAACTGTGGTAAAATGTCGATTTTACTATGTAAATAAGTTGAATTTTCTGAAACCTTAGGATTTTTTTGCTCAAAAACTAGGCGTCTCCGGAGTGTAATATTTAACGAAAGTGTTAAACTTAAAGACATGTATACGCTATAAAATTGTGAAGCTTCGCACGAGTAGGCGCTAAAGTACAGTGGAGCCAATATTTCATATTTGACTAAATATAAATTATTATTTGTTTAAATTAGTGAATGATGAGAAAAGTGTTATAAACATAATGTTATTTATATTACTTTTTCTTATTTATCATAGTATTTTTCTTAGAGATTTCTAATAGTATTTCATTCTTTGTTTTAGAGAAATACTGTGAGTCTGTGGGTAAAGAGATGTTAGGAAGAGGGAATCCTTGCTAGTCGGAGCGCTTGTTTATGAAGTGGAACGCTTATTTAATCAAGACTTCACATGGTGAATGAATTTGAATCAAATGGTGTCATACCAACCGGACATTTTGCTGAATTATTAAACACGTCATTAAAAACTGTTCGCCGTGTGCTCCACGCTATAAGAAGTTTCAGAATAGTTTATCCTGTACATTGCGCTATATCCGTGATTATTTAATTATAAAAAATTTAGGTTTAGTTTCAATACTCTTTTCTTACAGAAAATAAATACTTAAGATATCCTCAATATGTAATCTTTATTCACTGAAGCACAATAAAACGTGAATTACTTAATGTAAACAAACTGCTCTATAAAACCACTTTATAAAATCACCTATTTTGGAAATTAGAGATGAGAGCTTAATGTTTATGGTGAAATAAATCAACTTACTTATTTTTTTTTACATATCACATGTCAAAACTAAAAAGTTGCTTCTAAGTTCCTTGCTATAGTATATATTGCACATCCAATTTGGCTGAAGAAATAAGAAGTTATTATAAATAATCGTATCGGTTTGTTATCCATATGTAAAATACTATCAAATAAATATGTTTTTATTTTTGTTATCACTTGTAACGGTTTTTTTTTCTAAACCTTGATAACACTGATTATTGCCATAACAAAAATTTAAATACAGCAAATTTCTTTGAATATTATTATTATTGCAAACCAAAATAAAAAAAAATGGCAATAAAACTGCGCTGCATCTTATGAGATCAGAACCTAAGCCGACTGCTTCTCAGTCCAACGCTTGGCGCCTACTGCTACCAGCTCATATTAGATTAACTCGAATTTTAGCAATGCCGTAAACCGGCCAGGTCACGAGCATGATGTCATAAAGCGATGGAAATTGATTTTTGTTTCGTGCAGTGCGATGCGAGAACGCGACTTTACGTCAGTGTGTGCCGTGCAAAAATGCGATCTTTGTGGTGTGTGTCGTTTCAACACATGCAGTCGTATCGCGAGTTCACAGCAATACGACTCTTAACGTTCCTATGCATTTTTGAACGCTCACTGTACTTTCTAAGATTATCTTGACATCACTAACATCATTGAAGAAAAAAGTACTGACGAAACCTGAACTAATAATGAATTTAATTAAGTCTGAAATTGTCAACCTGCTTTGAGCAAGCGTGGTAATTAATGCTCATGTGTTCTCTGTATTAGAAGAGGTCTTTACCCTGCAGTGGGACAATAGTAGATGCCTTTATAACTAAATATAAAAGTGGTGATTCTGATGAAAGAATAGCAAACCTGATGAATATTCCGAGCCGTACACTTGAGGGCTACATGAATAAGGTCAGGAAAATCATGACACAGGAGTTTGTTCCTAGACATTTAGATTTAGCTCTTATTACCCGACAACGGATGCTATCACACAACGTATTTATACCTAATGGCCTTTATGGTCATATCGTTATCCCCATTTTTATTACCACCATATACAGGCACCTAAAATTTTTACTTATAAAAGTACCAATTACAACTTTCAAAAAATCTCTTATTCTTTTCATAAATACAGGAACCTACTTAAGCCTATGATGGTGGTTTTATATGATGGATATATTTTGGATTGCCTAGGCACATACAAAGCTACAACCTCAGACAGATTATGTTGTCCATTTTTAATGATGAAAATTATTCAGTAAGATCCTGTTTCAGAGAAAATGACGTTTTCATTTTGGATAGAGGTTTTAGGGATTCAATAATGTTATTAGAACAGTGTGGTTATGAGCCTCATGTGCCACTCTCCTATATGCAAGGAAATAGTAAATGGAGAAGGCAGCTGTCAAAATAAAGCTCTGCCACATCTCATACAGGATTTCAAGATAGCAGCGGCTTTGCACAATAAGTTTGTTGTGCGGTTGAGAGATCGTAGTGATGTACAAAATATTTTAAATGTTATAAAGGAACGATTTCATTTGCATATTAATTTGTAAAAGTATCACAGCTGATCGGGATAATATATTAATCTTCCCCCGTTTAGCCTATGATGATCTAATAATATTTTCCTTGGGTTCTTACCAAATACGGCAAGCTAACTCTTATTATAGTGAACATGTTAAAATAAACGGCACATATATAATTGAAGTATGTCTTGAACTGCCAAGTACGATCAATCTGTCTCAAATGAATGTCAGTGAAACTGAGGGTGTTACATTATTAAGGAGCAAAATACGTTCACGGCATGTGGGAAGAAAAACATGTATATTCATAAACGTGTCTTAAATTTTAATCAATTGCTAAGCAAATGATTAGTCAAATTCTTATTCATAAAAGCGTTAAGAGATCGCAAGAAAGCAATTGAAAGCAATAGCTGTCAAATTTAAACACCATCGGTAGCTTGATATGAGGATGCTAAGAGGCAAAATTGCGGTTTTCATTTGAGTCAGCTGATCGATTCAATGGGATTATGGTGTGCCTCGATGTTATTTTGTTCTTAATATCGAGCTGTGCCTTAGTAAGTATGGAATTCGACAATCTTTTACGGTATTTCAGAACGACGCAGAAAAATTAAATAATTTTGAAACGCCAGCGGGAAGTAGACGGAGGAAGACCTACAAAAATCGTTTAAATTTTAAAAATTATTCAACATTCGAGAATGATTATGATTTATAGCGAAAACTCAATCAGGAGAAGGTCTGAAACCTTCTTCTCCTGATTGGGATTTCCATTTATTTCCTTTACTCAGGAGGTTTAAAGAGAATGAGTACGAACTCATTCTCTTCAAACCTCTTAAGTACCTACTGAGCCTTCTCCTGATTGAGTTTTCCTTAAATGAGCTTTCTCACGTGCGAACGTCATAGTGATTATCCAATGTGCACCTTATCATATGACGCCAAATCTAAGACCAAAAACTAAAGAAAAGTCACGTTGTAGCAGTTACACACAAATAACATGAGACATTTTGTAAAAACAATTTATTTTGATACATAATAAAGTATCATTTTTGTTATAAATTCCCTGTTTTTGATTTCCAATATTCTTCTTACAAAGACAGGAACTGTGCAATTCTTTTCTCATGCCACTCTCATTTCTCATCAATTCCACGTAGCCTTAATGATCTCCTCACTCCCCGTCTTTGCGAGGTTGAATAGTATCGGTGCTAGGTGCTAATGGTGGCTTTCATGGCAGCAGTCAGACTTGTACCTGAATACAAGTATAATAATTGTTATTAAAATACACTAAAACCCCGTTGCAACAGCAATTGGAATTAGAAAGTAACATATAATTCATGTGGTCAGTTTAATTAGTAATTATATATAAAATTCAGAGATAAGTACCTTTTCTTGTTTACTCCAATTATCGGAGTTTATTATTTTCATTGCTTACATTGCAAACACAATGAAATAAACATATTAATTTTATATTTATCGGGATAGGCCCTCATCAGCGATATTACACTTGCACTTTGTAAGTAGGCGTGGATTGCCGGGCGAAGAAAATAGAGATACTAGTTACAGCACAATCACTTTATTTCACTCACAATTTCTTATAAAATAATCACCATGAAATAACCTGAAGGCAGAGGTCTGACATATTAAATGAAAGTATGAGATATAGCAGTCACCAACTTTTTCATTCCGACAGCTTGTGAATTAATTAAATAGATCGCGATAATAGCTCTAGGCGCTACAGCAGGCGCACCGGGCCGAGCCTGCCACAAGAATGATCCCCCCTCTTCGCTGCGCACTAGCTTACATTAAGTTGCTTGAGAAGTGGGGAGAGTGGGAAGGCGAACGTCCCGCTTTGCACAGCGTAACTCGGCCCGCTGTACCTACCGCTAACGGTGACGCCGACACGGCCATACTGACGTGCGGACGTCCTCGTACGCGTAGACTCATCAAGCATTGTCTAAAAAGACATAACGTTATTATTAATGTTCGTTCATCCTAACTAGCAATCTCGATGAGCATAAAAATCCAGGTCATCCCTACTGACTGTGCAACCAACTCTGGACCGCTCAATATTGAGCCTTCAGGACTTATACTAGTAATCTGGTCCGGTTCAGCCCTGCAGAGTTTACTACTAATTCGGGACCGCTCGTTATTGAGCCTTCAGAACTTTAGCAATCTGGTCCGGTTTACCCCTTCAGAGTTATAATCTTCTGGCCCGGTCCAGCGACCCTTCAGAATTATAACCTCCTGGTCCGGTCTTACGACCCTACAGAGTTATTGAGTTATTTGATGAATATTCCGAGCCGTACACTTGAGGGCTACATGAATAAGGTCAGGAAAATCATGACACAGGAGTTTGTTCCTAGATATTTAGATTTATTGCTTTAACGATGACATGTGCTGTTGAAGCGATTGTCATTATCAGGATCAAACCATATCAGTCGCGCAGTTGCGGTGAAATTTGACGTTTGCGGTTAAGTGGTTGCCGGAAGTCGTGATAGCAAAAACTCCATATTTTGAATAGATTAGACGTTGGCCCACACTTCACTGTCGTCATTATTTTCTTCAGGATTTTGCCCTTCGAATCCCAATTCTGATATCGGGATAGGCCCTCATCAGCGATATTACACTTGCACTTTGTAAGTAGGCGTGGATTGTCGGGCGAAGAAAATAGAGATACTAGTTACAGCACAATCACTTTATTTCACTCACAATTTCTTATAAAATAATCACCATGAAATAACCTGAAGGCACAGGTCCGACATATTAAATGAAAGTATGAGATATAGCAGTCACCAACTCTTTCATTCCGACAGCTTGTTAATTAATTAAATAGATCGCGATAATCATGCCCTGGTAACTTAGAACATTATTTTTTATTGTGAAAAGTGCCATTTGTCCCGCACACATGGAACTTTTTCATGGCAGTGTTGCCACTTTTTTTTGCTTAAAATGCACAAATTTTGAATTTTCCTATTTTTATTTAATAAGTCCAGTCGCACCAAAATTTATGATATAACAACCAAGTGTAATTTATTCGTAATTTTTTAATATAACATTTTGTATTATAAATGATATTTTCACGATGATAGAATTTTATCAGTAGTTTTCTGGTATCATACGTCTATATCCACTGGTGTGTTTACATGCTCGTACGCATTTTTCTTGTAATTTTTGGTGTTTTTGTGTTTTATTTCGTTGAGTTTTATTTGTTTCGTTTTATTTGTGTAATGCAAGTGATGAAACCGACCCCATCTTTCTACGGGCTCGAGAATATTTTATGAAAACAAAGGGTGCGAAACGACAGAGGCAAACTGGTGTCGAAATTAATGTATGATAAATAAATTAATTCAATAATATATTTGTGTGTTATTAACTCATTCCCTGTACCCCATATAACCCAAGATAGGTACTTAAACTTGTGTGTCTAAAAACATCCATAGAAATATAATTAAGACAACAATTCATGAATTCATACGTAAGTACCTATGCGTAACGGCCTATACGCACCTACCTATACAAATTATATATATTCATTTAGTTCATTGCTTGGCGTTCAGACGGCGCTGGTCGCTAACTAAAACCGAGAACGTCAGTTGCCAGTCTATCTCATTTTATATATATTAGTCTATGGCGATAATAGCTCTAGGCGCTACAGCAGGCGCACCGGGCCGAGCCTGCCACAAGCATGATCCCCCCTCTTCGCTGCGCACTAGCTTACATTAAGTTGCTTGAGAAGTGGGGAGAGTGGGAAGGCGAACGTCCCGCTTTGCACAGCGTAACTCGGCCCGCTGTACCTACCGCTAACGGTGACGCCGACATATTCATATTTAAATTTTCTGTTGATATTTTTGACTGATGTATAATACTTTGTCTGTCAAACTCACAACAGTAAAAATCGTGGGTTTGAAAATAAACAGTCTTATTTATAACAATCTCGCTACTCATTGATTAGCCACTGCTTAGCTAAGCAATTAGTTAGCTCTTATGCAATGATTAACTTCTCTTTATTTATAAACGCTAGTTAGCAGGTGAAACGGAATAGAGGTGAAGTTATGCATTCAGCACAGTTGCATTCATAAAGTTGTCAAACCCACGATGTCAAAAATTACATCATTTTTTTTTTTTATAAAAATATTTATTACGTTATTATTATTCTAATTGAGGTAGCAATGAAAATAATTAGCTCTAGTAATTGGACTATACAGGAAAAGGTATTTTTCTCTGAATTTATACATACCTATTAATATAAAATAACCAAATGAATGTAAAAGCAGTAGCTGATAATAGCAATGTTTTTTCATGTCCTCGTTTGAATATACTCTTTTGGAAATGTATGTAGGTACTTGTGTCTATTATAAATTACTTCCTAATTCCTATAGCTGTTGCAACGGGTTTCTGTGCCTTTTAACAACAATTATTATATTTGTTTATCAGGTACAAGTTTGACTGCTGCTATGAGAGCTACTATTAACACCTAGCACCAATACTATTCAACCTCGCAAAGACGAGGAGGGAGGAGACCATTAGGACTGAGGCTACGTCACCTACGTGGAATTGATGAGCAATGAGAGTGGCATGAGAAAAGAATGGCACAGTCCATGTCTTTGTAAGAGAAAGAGTATTGGAAATCAAAAACAGGGAATTTATAACAAAAATGATACAATATTTATTATCTAAATAAATTGTTTCTACAAAATGTCTCTTGTTATTTGTCTGCCACGTGGCTATTCTTTAGTTTATGGCCTTAGAACTGGTGTTATAAGATTAGGGCACATAGGATAACACATTGGATAATTACTATCTCCTATGAGCTTGCTCACGAACTCATACTCTTCAATGTAGGTACTTAATGAGCCTACTCCTGATTAAGTATTCCAAGAATCCTTTCATCATGTGTACTTCGAATGAAGAATATGTAATGTAGGTAATCATTCTCGTAATGGATTTAAACGAGATTTGTAGGTTTTCTTCCGGCTGGCGTTTTAAAATTATTTAATTTTTCTTCGTAGTTCTGTAATGTCGTAAAAGATTGTCGAGTTCCATATTTACCATAGGCATAGCTCGATATTAGGAACAAAATAACCTCGAGGCACACAATAATCCTATTGAATCGATCAGCTGACTCAAATAAATACCGCATAGTGCCTCGTAGCATCCTCTTAACAAGCTACTGATGGTGTTTAAATTTGACAGCTAATAATCAATTGCTTAGCGACCTCTTAGCACTAAATAGCGTTTATGAATAAGAATTTGGCTAATCATTTGCTTAGCAATTGATTAAATTTTAAAGACACGTTTATGAATAAGACTGTAAATATTTAAAATTCTGTTTTGTAGTCGAACATTTTAATTATAATCTGTGCTGAATGCATAGTTTCACCTGTATTCTGTTTCGCTACTAATCACCAGCTAACTAGCGTTTTTATATAAAGAAAAGTTAATCATTGTTTAGGAGCTAACTAGTTGCTTAGCTAAGCAGTGGCTAATCAATGGTTAGCGAGATTTTTATAAATAAGGCTGTATATGTTTATATTTTGACTAAAACTAATTTATCTGGGAGAAGTGGTATCTTAGAGTATTGCTGTGATTGCATAGTTGTCGCCGAACGCTCGGATCATGTGCCCATGTAATGACTGTTGTTTGATATTTGGGATGGGCAAGGTATCAGGATAACATTTTGCTACCGGCTCAGCATCTAAATAATGTTTTTGTAGAAGAAGAATGAAGACATTAATCGAGCTTTATTTTATTTCAGTAGACCCGATCCAACTAGATGTTATATAAATCACTTGCGCAAAACAGAACAGTGGTGTACCAGTGGTAACGGCCGCGACTTACGAGTTGTAGGTCGTAGGTTCAAACCCAGACAGGCGCTTTACTTTGTGTGAATTAGTTCATCACCACTGCTCTCAAAACGGTGAAGGGTTGTGTGACGGGAAGTGGTGAATCGTGAGGAAACCGGCATGTCTTAGAACCAAAAAATCGGAGACATGTGACATCTACCAACCCGCACTGGGCCCGCGTGGTGGAAGGCCCTCTCCCTCTCACAGAGAGGAGGCCTGTGTCCCAGCAGTGGAATCTTAATAGGCTGATTATGCTTACGAATCAATAATTATACAAACTTGATATAATTTGAAGTCTTCTACCGGTACCTAGACAATAATCTATATGTCGTGGATGGATGGCGCCACAGTACAGCGGACAGCGCCATCATACAATTTGATTCATAAACGAATGATCATGTGATCGGAAACGCAAGCGAGCCCTACCGCTTGGACACGATCGTCGGTGGCGGGGATGTAGTGAGGCGGAGAGACCGAGTGTGGCGACGATGTTTCGCATCTCGGCCACCCCTGATGCGACATATATATAAAGCCTTTCCGGTCACTTTTTTACTCCAGGATTGGCTTCGTGGTGCCTACGCGAGTCAAATCTTTGTTACCGTAGTCTCGTACCGCGCGGACCGCTTACTGTTTTACTGTTTCCTTTGTGTTTGCACAGGTTCCAGCCGGTACCGGTGCGAACACAGAGGGAGCCACCGTGCTGCTCGGTGATTTTTCACCGCAGCGGTCGCGGACCCACCCGCCCCCGGGATGCCGAAGTCCGGCAAACGCAGCTCTCTGGGCCGCGATGCCGAACACCAGGAGACCCACCCGGCGATGGACCGGACGACGTCGATGCCGATCATCGACGACGCGTCGTCTGATGCACCGCCCGCTGGACCGACCCGAACAAGTGAAGAAAGAAAAGGAACACCACCGACGACATCAGCGCCTGCTCACGTCGCACCGTCGCCGTCGGCGAACCGCCAACACGCGGTAGTAATCCGCCCCGCCGCTTTTCGCCCGGTGCCAACTCAGGCTCCGGGGCCTACCGCAAATCAGGGCCGCGCGCCGCCCGTGCGCGCGCCTGCACCCGCCCGCGCCCCTGCGCCCGCTGCGCACGCTGTGTCCGCCGCGCGCGCCGCCGCGCAGCACGCGCACTCCGCGCCACCCGCGCACGCACGCGCGTCCGCGTCCACTGCGCGTACCGCTGCGCCGCCGCGCCTCGCGTCGCCGCCCGAAACCATTGCTGTGCCAGCTCCGCGCACCGCCGCAACCGGCCCCCGCCTCTCGCTGGCGGGACCGGTGTTGGCTGAGCTGGAGCGGCCAGTGCAGCACACACCTCAGGCGCCCGACTCACCGGCGCCCCCACGCGGCTCCGCCTACGACTCGCCGGCCGTGCTGTCGGCATGCTTGTCACGAGCCGGGTCGAGCATGTCGCTGGCATCAGCGGGCTCGGCCGTATCAACCGACACGACGCCGCGATCCGCGCAACGGCCCACCGTGGGAGGGGCCGATGCCCACATGACGTCGCCTTCATCGACGCAATCGCTGGGTTTCGGGTTTGAATTCAACCTCGAGCCTAGGGCCCAGCGGAAACAGAGAAGGAGGAGCTCCGGGGACGTGGAGGAGAGCAAGCGACTGTGCCCCGACCCGCCGCGCGAAAGCGTGCCGCGGGGTCCGGGCTCGCCTGCGTCGCCTACATTCGCCGACGCGGCGCGCCACTCACCAGCCGCCCGAACTCAGACACCGAGACCAACGAAGGCCACAGGGGTAAGTGCCCAAAATTTACCCCCCGCCCCCTCGACATCTACCGCCACCCCCGGCGCCGCGAAGAAGACGCAGCCGGGGGCAAAACAACAAAGGAAGCTGCGCTACCCGCCGCTGGTGGTTGAGAGGCTACCTGACTGGGCCGCACACTTCCGGGCCATCGCCGCCAAACTGGGCCGGCCTCCGAACGCTCGTCCATACGGGGGTGGAGTTCGCTTCACCCCAGACAGCGAGGAGGAGTACAGGCTGGTCCAGAGGTACCTGACTGGCCTAGAAAAGGACAGCGGCGTGTCATGGTTCGCCTACTCGCTGCCAGCAGAGAAGTCGCTGAAGATCGCCATACGGGGCCTACCGGCGGACACGGACCCCAAGGAGATCGAGGAGGAACTTCGGACGCTGGGTTACCAGCCGGAGTATGTGCGCCACATAAAGGGCGTGCAAGGACGACCCGGCTGTGTTTTCCACGCCATCCTGAAGAAGACCCCAGACGTCCGGGCTATCTACGACACCACCGTTTTTATGTACATGCGGGGTGTCAAGATAGAGGCTTGGCGAGGCAAGCGTGGGCCCGCCCAGTGCCACCGGTGCCAACAATTCAGGCACAGCTCACACCAGTGCCACCGCCCGCTCGCTTGCGTGCGATGCGGGGACGAACACGCGGCACGTGACTGTCCGCGCCCGCGGGAGGAGCCGGCCACATGCATCAACTGCGGTGGCCCGCACCCCGCGTGCAACATAAAGTGCCCCGTATTCCAGAAAGAGATCCGGAATAAGCGAGCGGGGACCACCGCCATCACGGCCAACACGCGCCGGACACAAGCGGCCACAGAGAGGCCGCAAGTGGTACAGACAGAGGCCCAAGGCACGACGCTGATGGCGGCGGCCAACGGGCCCACAGACAGAGAAGCCACCTCCTCGAGGCGGAGGAAGAAGAGACGCGGGGGGAAAGGAAGAGGTAAGAAACCAACCCCCCCCCCAACAACAACGACAACGACCCAGGAGAACGCTAAGGCCGCCCCTGTCACAAACAAGGCGCAGGTTGTGGAAACACAACCTACCGCTGGCGCCGGCATAGCGCCGCGGACGGCAAGGGAGCCAACTAGAAAAGAGTTCCCTAAAGAAACTAGTGGCGGCGCTACCGGCGTCAAAACTGCCACAACTAAACAGGAAGTCACAACTTGCGCCATCAAACTGTTGATGGACCTAATTAAGGCCATCAGGCAGGGGCAAGATATAGAGACGGTCATCCTGGATGGCCTGGCCACACTATTGACCTTGTACCATGGCTAGGCCGCTCAGGGTGATCCATTGGAACGCCCGCGGTCTGAAAAACAAGGTCGCGCCCCTCCGCCACCTCCTAAGGGAACAGGACATCGACGTGGCGCTCATAAGCGAGACGCACCTGGGACCCGAAGATAGGGTAAGGTTCCCGGGATACCTCGTTTACAGGAAGGATGAAAGGTCGGCTCACAGAACATACCGTGGTCTGGCAGTATTGGTGAGGCGAAGAGTCGTCCATCAGGAAATCCCCTCGACGACACCCAGCACATTTTACGCGTTGGGTGTGCAGCTACACGTAGCCGGCGAGGACATAAACATCTACAGCTGTTACAAGCCGCCCGTGGCTCACCTAGACGTTACAGAGCTGCGGGCGCTTCTCCACTCATCGACGCACGCCACTATCCTCGCCGGTGATTTCAACTGCAAACACCCAGCGTGGAACTCGTCCACAACGAACACCGAGGGGAGGCGGCTCTTCGCGGACGCGGAAGCCTTCGGCTATACGGTGTCCGGCCCAGAAACGCCGACCCACTACCCAGACGCTGCACAGCACATGCCGGACGTACTGGACATCGTAGTCCACCGAGGGCTACAATGCCAGACCACACAGCAAGTCATAGACGACGAGTTACAGTCGGATCATCAACCTGTACTCGTCGTCATATCGGGTATGCCGACCCGACTGAAGCCCATAGCGCCACGTCGCAAAACAGACTGGACAACCTTCGCGGAGAAAGTAGAGACCGCCGCGCCGACTCGGCCTATCGTTACCTCCGCGGACGTAGATCAGACGGCGGACGATGTCACTGCTTGCATTCAAAGCGCCTACGAATCGGCGACAAGCACACAGCCGCAGGGGAGAGGGCTATTGCCGCCCCTGCCGGCTCGCCTGAATGCGATGATCGCCGCGAAGAGGCGCCTCCGCAAGCAGTGGCAACAACACAGATGCCCGACGCTGAAGACGCAGCTCAACCGTCTCGCGGAGAAGGTGAAGGCCGAGCTCCAGGCGCACACCGCCGCGGGCTGGGAGGACCGATTAGACGCCACGACTGACAACTGGCCGTCACTGCACAAACTGTGCAACCAGCTGACGAATACCCCAGTCCCGGTGCGACCGCTGCTTAACAGCGACGGGGCGCTTACATACGTAGCAGAGGACCGGGCGGAGGTCTTCGCTGAACACCTGGAGCGTCAGTTCCAACCGAACCCGACCAGCGACACCGCTCATGTCGCAGCAGTCGAGAAACACCTGGGAGACTACTTCGCCTCGCCGATAGCTCCCGAGGAGGACCCTATCTTCTTCTCGCCTGGGGCAGTCAGACGCGCCATCCTTAGGACGAGGCCTAGGAAGGCCCCCGGTGCTGACGGTATCACGAACACAGCGCTGCGCCACCTGCCGTACCGTATGGTAGCGGCGCTGGCGCGCCTGTTCACGGCGATACTGCGCACCGGGACCTTTCCCGCCTCGTGGAAGGAAGGGCGCGTCATTATGCTGCCTAAGGCGGGGAAAAACAGCCAGAAGCCGGAGAGCTATCGGCCGATCACTCTGCTGCCGACAATCTCCAAGGTGTTCGAAGCACTCCTGCTGCGACATCTCCAACCGCACATCTCACCTCGACCGGAACAATTCGGGTTTCGGGCGGAGCACAGCACGACGCTCCAGCTGTCGAGGGTACTGCACCACCTCGCAGCCGCGATCAACAAGAAGGAGTACTCGGTGGCAGTATTCCTCGACATGGAGAAGGCCTTCGACCGTGTATGGCACGACGGCTTGATATATAAGCTGGCCACATCGGACGCGCCCCGTCGCGTTGTGAAGGTGGTCTCTGACTTTCTCTATAACAGGACTTTCAGGGTGGTGGTCGACGGAGCGCTGTCTAGCGCCCGCCCGGTGCTCGCGGGTGTGCCGCAGGGTAGCTGCGTCTCGCCGGCGTGTTACTCGCGTTACACGGACGACATCCCCACCACGCCACACACAACACTCGCGCTGTATGCAGATGACGCCGCGTACATTACTACATCGCTCAATGCGAAGTACGCGGCGGTCAAAATGCAGCGCGCCCTCGAACTGCTTCCGGAGTGGTTGTCCAAGTGGCGGCTGTCCGTGAACGTGGGTAAGACGCAGGCCATGGTCACCGGGTCCGCGCCTCTCCCACCACCCCTGAAACTACAAGGAGCCGACATCGAGTGGACGCCCCGGGTCAAATACCTAGGGGTCACCATCGACCGTCGGCTCACGATGGGGACGCATGTCCACAATGTCGCCGCGCAGGGTAAGGTCGTCCGCCATCTCCTTAAACCAGTGCTCTCGTCCCGCATCCCGGCGCGCGTCAAGCTGGGCGTGTACAAGCTGTACATCCGCCCGATTTTGACGTACGCCGCTCCCGCTTGGTTCGCCCTCACGAGCGAGACGAACCGCAAGCAGCTCCGCACGCAGCAGAACCAGGCGTTGCGGACCATAGTAGATGCCCCTCGCTTCGTGAGGAACGATGTCATCCAGCGGGACCTCGGTATTGAGAGCCTGGATGAGTTTGTGCGGCGACTCGCGAAGGGAATGTTCGCGCGTGCCGACGCCTCGGACCTCACGCATGTCAAAGACATCGCGCCCTGGCACGCGCGCCCCCCCGACGCGCGACCCCTGCCCCGCGACCTGATAGCGGACCATGCCCCCATCGTACCGGATTGACGCCCGGGTAAGCTGTACTCAGGTTACACGCAGCTTACCTGTGACACTTTGACTCCACACACACAACACACATCTGTTGCGCAACGTGACCTAGGTTAATATAGGCGCGTTGCGTAAACAAGCACAGACACCCGCCACTATACAGGCACCTTAACTCACACGCGGAGGCGCGGTGCGGACCGCGATCCGCGTAGACACTGGGCGGTGTGACACACTACAATACCGCCCACACACTCATGACGGCCCCTTAGCCCGGACAGTAACGGCTAGCTCTGTGATCTGGACGGGCGGGGGCCACTCACCTACTCTGTAGGCGCGTCGAGTCGGCATCTCCGTCGCTGGTCGCCGTCGCTGGGCCTCCCCTAGGTAACTAGGGGTCTCACCTGGCGGCGGCAGACCGCCGGGATGTCGTGAAGAAAGCGACGTTTCACTATAAGCGTCGCGGCGCTCCTACAGAAACAAAATAGCAATCATTCACATGGGCGCGCATTGCTCGCGCACCCAACCACCTTACCGGCCACTGCAGCCAACAAGATGAGGGGCCCGTTTTTACGGGCCAACGTAAAGCCTCCGCGGCCGGGGGGCATAGCCCCGGAGCCACTCGCCGCGCCCCCTTGCGGGGACGTAGCGACTTCCCACGAAAGTTTTTACTCCATGTGTTTGTTTTGCAACGAAGCATGTGTTCTGTCCAGCACCATTTTCACCAGATTTTCTTTTTGGAATTGTGTAATCGATTCGATGCGCCCTCAATGTAGACGGTTGGTGTCGTACTGCACGCTGCTACGTCCGGAACAGTAAGGATGTGATATGGGTGTCATCCTCCCTCCTTTGTCCCAGTTTATAAGTAGTTTGCCCAAGTGTCTGTCTTGACTCTTGGATGCCTTATCCATAGCCTTCATCACAGTAGTCATTCCCTTTCTAGCCCTATTCTTTCACGCAATCCTGCTTCGTTTTATGGAAAACATCACAAATAATGATGAATCAATATACTTTTTCAACTCTTAGCGCAACTGTAAACAAGGATTCACATCAGTCATCACTCTTTTGTCTGTCAGTTTGATAGATCCGTTGTCAGTTGACACTTTTTTTATAAATTAAAAAATGGGCAACGAGATAAAAGGAAAAAGTGATATTTTGATTTCGATATTTTTTTAATTATTTACGTCCGTACGGTTTTAAAAATATGATTAATTTATCAATTTACTCCTGGTAATGTGTTCTCAACATTTGAACTCTCAATTTTTTTTTCGTACAAATTAATGTAAAGATGACGCCATGATTCTTTTGGCAGCCACCATTTTGGATTTTCGCCTTACACATATTTTGACCTTACGATCGGATTCAGCACCTTCGAAAACCATTCTGTCTCTTTTTGTTATATATAATAAAAAGTCGCATGAACACTTTTTGTAACGTGACGATTTCGAAAACAAAACTAAAATTTTTACGCTTGTGGAAGTACAAGCTGCGCTGCAGAACTTAGTTCCAAAAATCTCTGTTAATGAACAAAACCTTACCTTTAGACACACATCGATAGCTACAGACAATTTTAATTATTTCGGCCACTCAAAGCCAGTTTCTAGCTTCATAAAACTTTAAAATATCCAATATTTTCCTTCGACGGCAACGGAAAATATTGCAATTTCTCTTTTGTATATAAACAGCCCGCGGGAGTCGACGACAAAGTGGCAATATACTATCTCGACGGGGCTTCTCAAACAAGGGTAGGAGACAAGGACGGGGATATTTAAAATTATACAAGTCTGAAAGGGATAGAGTGAAGTTATTAATTGGAGAGAATTGACGGAAGTGCACTGGAGCGGTGTTTTTGACAAATTCTGCTTTGATTCGCCGATTACTTTCACCTCAACGCTTAGGGGTCGACTTTTAAATGTGACTCGCCTTAGATGGGCTGTTAAAAATGTAAACGTTTATTTTAGGGACGCCTGTATCATACTTTTTGGAGTATGAAAATAAAGACGTTGTAATTTGTTTTTTTACGCTTGGTGTGGTTTTGTGAAAGATGCTTAGCGTAAATCAGTATTTTATTTCCTTAGATCTTCCACTGCAGATAGCGTATGATCACAAGTGAAATAAATTTGGCTGTTCTTCCATCACAACTTTGACAGTCACACTCAGCCTTGCTGACTGACAAAGCCTTGAACACAACATGTATGTGTATCAGCGTATCAGGTGACTACTTTCTTTCCTTTCGTGAGCTCTCTGATGACTAGAAAAAAAACTGGCTAAGTGCGAGTCGGACTCACGCACCGAGGGTTCCGTACAAATCTGTAGGTATATAAGACTTGAGTATTTGATATCAATTTCAATTTAATACCTCTACGGGTTCTTGAGGAAAGGGGTAGTAAGTTTAAAATTATTAAAAATATTTTTATTATATGATGTTACTAAAACTTTACGGTTTACGCATTTTTTCCTTTATCTGTGCAATAAAACGTTGCCTCGTACCAAAATTTCAAGATTCTGAGTTTACGGGAAGTACCCTGTATGTTTTGATTCCCTTGCGAGTGTCGAAAATTTGCGGAAAATTGCGGCATAAACGGGTGTATCTTTTGATTGCGTAGGCTTAGAAGTTTGTTTTTTTCACAGCTCTAAGGGACAGTAAACCTGAGTGTTTGATATGAATTCCAGCTTGCAGAGAAAAAGGGTCTTTACAGACAGATAGACGGACGGACGGACAACAATGTGATCCTATAAGGGTTCCGTTTTTTTCCTTTCGAGGTATGGAACCCTAAAAAAAACAAAAAAACTAATGAAGATTAATGGAGAACCTATGAATACCTTATAACCTTATTATTATGATTACCTCAATGGCTGAGATCTATCTTTTGAGAGTATTTGACGAATTAAAAATGTACCTACGCGGAATCTAAATGCGACACCGAGATTTCATGGAAACCTGCCGATCTTCCTTCGGTAAGTCATTATAGAGAACGTTGACGTTTATGTATTTAGAACGAAAACTTCCTTCTATGTAATATTCAAGTTAATTACTGTTCGAGCCTTTCAGGTTTCTCATAAAAGGCTTGAAATTTGAGCCATGTTATATTCGTGTGTTTGACATTTTTCGCTTCGTTTGTCTTGTTGCTTGTTGAAGTTTCATTTTAAATAGGGTAAATCACAACCTTTGGAGTATTATTAAGGGCTTAATTAGGTCGACACGTTGTTTGCATGTCTGCTTATAAACGTCTACTGCTGAATGGTGGGGTTGGAGGACACTAAGAAAAAGATGGATTATTTTTTATTAGAAAATCATTCAATGCGTGCCTATGTTTACTGTTCAGTAACGACAATAAATTGAGTATTCAAAAAACTAAACAACGGCAGTTCTCTTTCATTCTCTACTAGCTGAGCTATCCCGGACGTTTAGATATTCCCGAATTTAAGAATTTATTTCAGAGTTTTCTTTGCGTAAAAACCTAATTCGGAAAATTACTAACACTTTAAAACACAAAATTGCCAAATCGTGGACCGATTTTTTGTCGTTCTCAAGTGATGCGCTTACCAACGAACAGCATTTTATTTTTAAAATAGTAGTATCAAACCTTATAATATACAATAATCACCCCGTCACAACACGCATTCGTCGAACTTCAAATTAAAACCAAACGACCCGTGATAAACGGATTAAAACAAAAAATATAAACTGTGTGTAAAAATTCTGAACAAAAAAAACTAAAAAAACATTCATCCGTAACGCGTCTCAATTCAATTTGGATTCAATTTAACTGAATTACTATAGACAAAGCTATTTTCCAATTGTGAAATTGTCTGACGATTCGTTTAATCAGATTAAGGCGATTGTATCAGGAGATTTTACTTTATTAAATTGCAATATATTTTTGAGCGTTTTCCCAATTAATTGGATTTATGGAATGCAGTTATGATGAACTGAAATGTGTGAAAATTTTCAGATTATATAACCCTAGTGAATTGCCCTGGATCCTTTTGATATAATCAGCCTATCATGTTCCCACTGCTGGGACACAGGCCTCCTCTCTGTGAGAGGGAGAGGCCGTAATCCACCACGCGGGCCCAGTGCGGGTTGGTAGATGTCACATGTCTTCGAATGTTTGGTTGAAAAACAAAACACTGCCGGTTTCCTCACGATGTTTTCCTTCACCGTTTTGAGAGCAGTGGTGATGAAATAATTTACACAAAGTAAAGCGCCTGTCTGGGTTCGAACCTACGTACCAACATTGTAAGTCGCAGCCGTTACCACCTTTTGATAAAAAGGATAATAATCCTTTTTCCTTAATAATCCTTTATCCAGGGCAGGGAAGGATTGCTTCACATGAAAAATTTATGTGTGTGTACCTACTTACGATTCGTGTGTGACTTGCAAGTCCGACAATTGGTAAGACCAAAGTGATGTATGCACAGCAGTAGGTCCATTAAAGCTTTGAATGACGATGGATGACGATTGATATCTACAAAATAAACACTGGTTTCCTTGGAAACGAAAGAAACTAACTTCTTCTCTTTCTTGAAAGAGAAGAAGTTAATCGTCTGTTTGTGTGAAAACATAAATATTATCTTGCAGTTAATTCAATGGCTGCAAAAATAATTGCCGAGGTCAAAAAATGGTCTACAAAACAAAAAGAAGACTCATGCAGCGGGACCTTAACATGTTAACATCAAAAGTAGTGTTCAAAAACTTCAAACATAGACTAAGTAGAATACCCGTTAATCATTCATTAATAATTTTCCAACGTCACTCGTTCACCAACGTCGACTACTGTGTACACAACCCACAAAACCAGCCAACACAAACATACATAGTTGATCGCCGTCCAAGCCTGAACACTCCGTAAAGCCACAAACAATTCCTGAGATCACTAAAGTTGCCATAAAAGTGAACAAAATGAAGTAATTCCTCTCGCGACACTGCCGGTAGTGTCGTAAAAATGGTGTTTATATGAAAACAGTATACCTTTTACGGCATGCAGCTATATAAAATGTATTAGGAACGGTTGTATTCTTCAGATGGGAGTTTTATTGATTATTATGGGAGGTTATGTAGATAATAAACAGCAACTATTTTATACTTTTCTGAGTGGTTTTTTATAAGGAATATGACACCATGGGTGAAGAATGGTTTTGATAAAATTTCATGAAGCGGAAAGAAAACAAGGAGATTAGGTTAAAAAAAAACTTGTCTGCTAATAACAACACACTGCAACGACCATTGATCCACCTACAAACCCCAAAGATTTTGCCAATCACTGTATCAGTACCCACTAGATATAATTACGTGATTTTGCCAATTCTGGGGATGAAAATCCAACCCAAATTACCTACTGGTTCGGATAGCTACGAGATGTCGAAGTCATCAACATTTATTACTTGAACATTTAATAAACCACTTCATTCAGGTTACATTTTCCACCAAGTTACCTACTGCCAAGCCCAACTTCGAATGAAAAAATCAATGTAGGAATCGTAACAAATAGAAATCAAGACAAACTCACTTCAATGCAACTTTAGCCCCACGATCATCAGTTACGTTACTGACAGATGATTGCACGCCATTCGTCACTTGCAGTCCATGTTTCTTCGCGCTAGTGATGTTAGTGTTTCGATTCAATCGAGTGATTCAATTTATATGAGTATCCGTTTGGTATATTCATCTTGACACCTCGTTACATTGTGTGTAGGCAAAGGAGAGTTGTATAGTACGATAATTTTGCCCCCGACAGAATTTATAAATTCTGTTAAATGTAGTTTTTTAAACTACGGATTATTCATTTATTTTATTAAGACACAAAAAAACGTCATATGCAGGCAGGGCCTTCGTGCATTTAACATAAATACATACCTGCAAGAATATTCCCCAATAAAAATTCAATTGAACTTTGTTTTTTTTTTTGTTAATATTTTTTATCTCAGTAGTTAGTAACATAAATGTTTGATAAAAAAATGCAGTGCAGTTTATACTGAAAATGTACTGAATATACAAAAAAGAAAGCAGTGGTGGCCCAGTGGTAACGGCCGCGACTAACGAGTTGTAGGTCACGGAACCGAGTGCAAACACGTGCTTTACTTTGTGTAAATTATTTCATCACCACTGCTCTCAAAACGGTGAAGGAAAATATCGTGAGGAAACCGGCATTTCTTAGAACCAAAAATTCGAAGACGTGTGACATCTACCAACCCGCACTGGGCCCGCGTAGTGGATTACGGCCCATCACTCCCTCTCACAGAGAGGAGGCGTGTGTCCCAGCAGTGGGAACATAATAGGCTGATTATGTTATGTTTAAAAAAATGCAATACCTACTTTAGAAAAAATAAAGCTTCGAATTTAAGCTTGATATTCAATTCGTTTAGTTTTAAACTCAAAAATATTCTCCACATTGCTTTGAGTAGGTACCACTTCAATTTGTGAATTCTCCGATACAGGCCATACAATTTTTCCTATAACAAAAAAACAGTACAATTATTTTTACTGCAGCTGAAACGTACTGCAAAACGATTCGATTTTTATCGATATTTCAGTTTCGCGAGCATCGAACCACTCTACTCGATTGTCTTTGTGTCTTCTCGATTTAAAACTCGATTAAAGCGAAGTCACATCACTATCTACGATTTATTGTCCTTCATTACAGTCCACCGACCACTTGAGAGCCATACCCAATCTTCGCACTTATCTCGAGAACAATCTTAACATTTTCACCTTTGCAACATGTGTCCTTAATGTGGTCTGTACATTTTGTTAAGTAACAACGTAAACACCTTTTCTCGTCAAACAATTTCCAACTTTCAACAGCACATTTTAAGAATCAATATCCAATTTTTCTAGTGTTGAAGTTAGGTTAGTTTTAGAAGAGAAATTTAGTTTTTGTGTTTTACCCAAGTCATCCATTTTCGGAGTGCGGCCATTGGCCAACGGTGACCTACTGTTATCATTGCTTTTGTTGGGACTAACTGTAAAACTGTTTTGGCACACTTTATCTTCCTTTTAGTTACGGCTGTGAGATTTCCTTTTTGTTACTTGTGAAAGGTTAGCATTGGCTAGCGTTAAGTTTGTGGTCTATGAAGATTAGACGTGATTCCTTTTAAGCTCATCTTAGTCAAGCAATCTAAAAGCAGTCTAAAATAACAGATTTTGAAGGATCAGTGTCAACTTTATTTATATAAGACGATGTCGAGCCTTATTGAAATTATGTCAATCAATTCGTAATGTTATTAATTATTCGGGTTTTCTAAGTTCCTATTTTACAATTGTAAAAAAATACTCAGCTGCAGACACCACATTGTTTGATAAAAAAACTTCCAAATATTTGGTACAACACTATCAATTGGACTTAAACTGAAATTTCTCATTCTCTTCTGAGTTACAATTAAAACTTTGGAGCTGTTTGAGGACATACTTCGGTAGTTGACTCAACTCGAAACGGGCAGAGATCCGATGAAATTATTGTTTACTTTGTTACTCCGACATTTTTAATTAAGTCTCTAGTTGATAATTTATGTCTTTGGCTAGACTTATTTAGCTTGTTTAAGAGTAATAAAGAGTGAAGTTTATTATTAAGACCTATCCACTTATTAAAAACAAAACTGGAATGGAGGGGAAGGGCTGATGAGTGTAAACCTGTACAATTTTCGTCGCTCATAATGATTGGAGGAATCTTCGTTCGTTTCCTAATGTTGAAAATGATATTATGCTGACTGCCTCGTCGGTCTAGTGGTCGCAAGAGCTACTGCTGAGCATGAGGTCCTGGGTTCGATTCCCAGGTCATAAAGTGTCATTGGGATTTTCTAACTAGAATTACTCAGTAGCAGCCCGGAGTGTGGATTTGTGCCCGGTTGATGGCAAAATGTGGGTGTATTATAGGTACACCTCTGCTTAACCCTTCTGGGATTACAGGCGTGATGTTATGTGATATTATGCCTTTTTTGTGAGTAAAGCGAAAACGCTAAATCTGTAGTTTTTTTTTCTAGCCTGCTCTGTCCCGCTCCTGGACAAAGGTCACCCTCCACTACACTAAATTTAGGGCCGATTTTCCAACAGATGGATAATTTTTGTCTGAAGAATAAATATGACAGTTTGACATTGTCTGTACAAATCTGTGGAACCGCAATTATCATGGTCTGTGTTTTCTCAGAAAAAAAATCGGACGAAAAAATTCAGATAATTTATAAAACTTATCAGAAGACTGAAAAATCGTACCTGATTCCTCGACTCATTTTGGGTGACGAAAGTTTTACAGAGCTAAACTCATTAGCCTCTTCCCCGTTTCAGTTTTTTTTAATAGGTAGGGAGGTCAAAATAATAAACTTCATTCTTTATTATTCTTTTTTCGTCTGTCTCCATCCGTTACCAGATAGTCTTAGGCATAGTGTATCTTTCTACATGCTAGAAAACTTTCCACAACAATTGTTCCACAGACACTGATAGTATCTTGGAAGTGTAAGCTCCATAGCACGTGTATGTTTATGTTTGCAATCTACTAGGATAGAGCCCGGTGGACATTTCTCGTAGGAGTTTAGTAGTAGGAGGAAATGCGGTCTTACTCTTAGGAAAATATGAGGACTTCTAAACACTACTATTTCAATAGTATTGTTGAGACTGTCTAAACAAAATTGAAGGACTTTTTTAGTACTCTACTTTATGTGAGTCCAGAAGAGTCTTTCGATTCTCATACAAAACTGAATCAATTGGCATCATAAAATAAAACCTGAAAGTATATTTTTTTACTGACTGTATTTTTTTTTGGCCCTCACTGCCACGTCTCTAAAACCAAAAATCTACCTAATCTATACACACCAGGCTACTCAGAAATTATTGCGAAAAAAGTTTTCATGGATGAGAGACTGGTATTTTAAGGACATGGATTTGTAAGTAAAGTAGGTAAGTTCCAATTTCAAAATTTCCCTTCAAATTTTTTGAGAGCTAATTTAAAATACTATGTCTCATAAAAAAATGGATCTGAGCCGGGAACATTTTCGCGGTATGATTTTTTACGATTTCAAGTGTCGCCTGAAACCTGACGAATCGTACGAAAGACTTCAAATGGCATTCATGGATGGAGGCCGTTCTAACGGCCTTTTGAAGTCTTAAGATCATACGAAGCAACTGTGTATCATTGGAATAACGAATTCCAGCGAGGTCGACTTACTTTGGGGGATGAAGAAAGAAGTGGTAGCCCTTTAACGGCTGTTACGGAAGAAAACGTGCTACCTACGAAAAATGTAATCCAAGACAAGAGGCGAGTTACGTATGAAGAGATTCAGCACATACTGCGGGTTGTATCGGGAAGCCTTGACGAAATTCTACACTTGCATCTTCGCGTAAGGAGTATAGTTTTACGCTGGGTGCCGCACAACCTCACCGATGTGATCAGAAGCAGGCCCGGGTGGAATGTTGCCGTGATATAGTAAACAAATTTGAAGCAGGTTCGTCTGTATACAGGTGTATGTATAAACCCATTACCAAGTCGACATCTAGGCATTATGTACATCAAATTAAGTAACAGTGTCTCTTTCTCCCGTTACTCATTATAAAATTTTCTTTTTTGTAACGATAAAATCCAATAACACATTTTCAATTCATTGAATTGAAAAAAAAACTTCTCTTTTTCCAAAATGTACGTAAACTGTTATTCGTGAAAACGAATAAACATAAATACTCATGTTATGGCCTGAATTTACCGGTTTACCTAAAAACCGGTAAAGTGAAACGCACCATGGTCACATTTTAACTACAAGCATAAATTTGGCGACCAAAAAGTACTAAACACACGAATGACGGTCAGTTAAACCAAAACGGTAGTTCCAAAATAACGGACAAACTAATCTAGGGATGCATTTTGTTGCAAAAGTCAGAACAAAGCACATGCGGTTCCCGTGTAGTGTAATCTAGATGGAATAAGACATGAATTCATTTGGTTACGGTACCTCAGCTGTTTTGTTTAGTGTAACAGTATATTAATAAATGAAGAATTTTCCATCGGCAACTTCTGAGGACCTAAGAAGACCTATCTGAGGAGAGAAGTTTCCAAAAAACGATGATAAAACTAACTTTTACTTATAAACAGAAGTCTAAGTTCTGACTTCCACACGAAACTCACAACTCTCAGTCGCCCAGCTATAGTTCCTCTCAAAAGGCAACTCGTCCAGATTCTAGTTCTTGTAGCATTATCAAATTTCGAATGGTGCTATTATTTTGTTCCACTTCCTTCCTTAATTTTTCAGATAGTCCGAAAGGACATTTAATTGAATGCTTTATTTTTTATTTTTTATTAGTTTAGGTGGTTCTTTGTTGCGAATAGAGCAGCTGGTACGATTGATGGTGAAAGTGGGTGTCTACAGAAAAATAAGGTCAAGTCGTTTAATCTAGTTTATAGGTGATGTCTCACTGCTGTTTTTGTTCTCTGCTTTGTTTTAATGCTACTTTGATAATGTCTACATAAGTTCTATATCAATGAACTTTAATTCAAAACAGGTTCTTATTGTTCAACGATCTGAATGTTTCCGGGGACAGCTTATTCTGTCTCAATAGCTCGTCAATATAGCTACTAACAAAATGATAATTATTATATTATTTTAAATATAAGTAGGTGTAAGAATATTCCTACAGCTGAGGTTGAAATACATTTTCAAAATAATTGTCAACCAATTTATACCAATGAGACAGTAATTAGCACGGACTGTAATAAAGTTAGTTACGCACTAGTGCTTTACTACAAAATTTTAGTTTATTTTGGCGAAGTCTTTAGATTCCGATCAGAAGGATTGATGGAATTAATTTGTTTTTTAGATAGTCAGTTAATTGGTGTTACAACACCTTCTCTTTAATGACGTTTATCTTTCCTTTAGTTAAGTTCAGCACGGGCTATGCCAGGTTCATAGAAACTTGTGCACACGGCGACATAATTATAAAGCTATTCATTTCTAGTTTATTATATAGCCTTGCATTGTATAGGCTTTTCGCACAGTGAGAAGTCAGTTTATACTGGAAATGTATTACTTGGTATGTCTTCTCACGTACATATTTGATATGAGTAATTTTCGAAGAGCTCTTCGATATTTTGCCGAAAATATATAATAATAATAATAATACCGGCCTATTATTGTCCCACTGCAGGGCAAAGACCTCTTCTCATTCAGAGAAAGCATAAAGATTGATCCCCACGCTTGACCAAGATGGGTTGGTGCATTTATATTAACTATAAGCCCAGGTTACCTCACGTTATTTTTCTATCACATTGGCACTTGCCCGGATACTTAGTATTTACTCAAAGCCGCATTCATGGGAGACGATGCCTTATTTCCTTATTTGGAGAGCAATGGTTGGCCAGTGGTAACAGCCCTGACTTGCTAGTTGTAGGTCGTGGAAGCGAACCCCAGACAGGCGCTTTACTTTCTGTGAATAATTTCATCACCACTTCTCTCAAAACATCGTGAGGAACCAGGCATGTCCTAGAACCAAAAATTCAAAGACCACACCACCACAACATCATCACCACCACCACCTCTACCACCTCCACCACTTCGCACCACTTAGCACTGGGCCCGCGTGATGGATTACAGCCCAAGTGCCCTCTCGAAGAAAGGAGGCCTGTGTCCCAGCAGTGGCAACATTAAAGGCTGATTATGATGAGACCTTATTCACTGGGTCATCACGACATGGTAGGACGTTAACTTTGCGATGTTTATACTTGTGGCACTTAATTTAAACCCCGGTCTGTAAAGTAACTGATCATTAAGAAAAGGAATAGAAAACGCTAATTATTAAGGAGCAATTACATTTTCCTAGCCAGTTTGTCCAAACTGCTGATCTGACTTTTCCCTAAAATGCCTTGTACTTCGCATACAAAACACCGTCCTTCTATAAATATACCTATATCTCAAGGAGTAGGCACGTAAATCTCCCATAGTAAAATTTATGAGTGGTACCCCCGGCCAGGGGCTATCAATAGTGGTTAGGTTGTAATAGCGGGCGCATTGGGCATTTGTCACTGAGCTTCTGTTATTAGCTGACCTCTGAAGATGTGGGGAGTTGAAGAGGGTTAGAAAAAAACCATAGAAGTAAATGGAATGTCAGGATATTGCCGCAAAATCCAGGCAAAAAAATACGATCGTTTGGGTAGTTAAAATTTTCTACGTGTTAGCCTGTAAAATATTTCTACTGTTTTACAAATTAATTAATGCTTTAGAGATATAATTGTCTATTCCCCAGCTAACTTTAACGCTAACGCTATTGTGAAGACTTTTTATCATAGAAAGGGAACAAATAGTTTGAGATCACATATTTTGTGAAAAGGACACTCTTTGTATCATCAATCCATACAACATCAAACAACAAATACAACATGTTAGTTTTATATTCTCAGATCACGCGTAGCATCATTACCATAGAAACGAGTTTTTTTGACAGAAGAAGAGACTAAACGAATAAAAGAAATGTGTCATTTTGTCCATTCTTCGGTTGACAAAAGTTGGTCCTACGCGAGCTGACCTCGCCACCATAAATCTCTTTAACACACGATACCCGTTACCCGAACAGCCATACGGAACCCAACCAGCCATGTACAGAACCAATAGTCGTTACACCATCAGAAATCTAAAGCGCTTTTTTAGGGTTCCTTACCAACAGGGCTATTACTAAGGCTCCGCTGTCCGTGCGTTTGTCACAGGGCTGTGTCTTATGAACTGTAATAGTTAGACACTTGAAATTTTCAAAGTTATTTACTACTATAGCCACTATAACAACAAATAATGAAAATAAACTAAAATTCAAAATTAAATGGGTGTTACCCATACATGAAACGTGTTTTAGTTTTACTAAAATAAAAAATAATATGTACTGGTAAACATTCTCCGGCGGTACAGACGTTCGTGTGCGAGTTCAGCTCGCACTGGGCCGTTTTTTTTCGGCCTGTATAGACCTAAACTGGTTTTTTTACCTATCCACTGCGCCCCTAGTACTGTCGCAGTAAATTTAAAAGCAAACAAAACGTGCAATGTGCGCTTTACGGCCGGGAGTGTCGGCCCATAGAGTCGATAGTAAAATTTACGACACGACTCCTGTGTAAACGCAGAGTGACTGCAGGTTCGCGGTCGATAACCTTAATTTGTAAATAGGGGGGAAATAAAACTGCACCAAAAAGTTGGAGAAATACTAAATCGTAGGTACTTAACTCAAACAAAATGTGAAGGTAGGTCAAGGAAATGCTGTATAATTTCATCATCATTCATTCATCTTGTGACTTCTTTATCAATGAATGTCAAGAACTACATATTATAAACGTTACCTAACACTTAATTTGGCTAAGCAATGTTCCAAAGTCAAAGGATTCATTTCAAATAGGCAAATACTCGTAAAAGGCACTTTTGAACGTCAACATTTACATTATAGCAGAATTGATTCTGGTCGCCCCTTCCAAACGGTAGTCTTATGAAGAAGAATGGGCAAGAAACTCCACCGTTACTCTTTTAAAATATTTTACAAATTATATAATTATATGTGAATTCGATGCATCAAGAACAAAATGACTATACAACAATGGGTAAAAAGAAAAAAATATCCACTATCGAAAAATTAAAAAGTGTGACTGATGCACAACTGTCAAACCACAATTGCAGGAAACGAAAAGAGACGGGAACATGATAAATGATAAATGATAAATGATTTTTATTTCTGTAGGTGGGTTTGTACAAACACTTTTACACGTCAAACATTTTTTTTTAAACTAGATGAGGTCGGCGTTTCCTATCTGACTACTCTGAGAAGAAAAGCCGAAACAAACTCAGAGGTCACAGTCTCTTTTAAAGTCCAGACATAATCTTGGTCAGATCATGTTAAGACCATGTGGATTGATGTCTGAAATGGTCTTTTGAGGAAAGAACCACACAGATTGAGTGGTGGCATGTCTAAGTAAAAGCATGTCCTCCCAACATTAACACGTTTAGATTAAATATTTCGTCACCATTCATTGGTAGCTACCTAACGCTACGTGCAGTTTCCAGTACCTTCCATCTGGATTAAGGCCTATATCGAGAATTCAACTACGAACGAACAGGTGCACGCATTACCGACGCGCGACATTCTCCACCGGGGGATTAATCGATCATGATCTGTTTGAGTAGAAATAGCCTAAGCTGTATTTGAAGACACGTTCGTGTCATTATTTTTTATTCACAGCCACGTCAACTTCTGTTAATGACAAAATTATACATGAGCAGTGGGACACTTAGAAAGTTTTGCGAAATTTAAAGAAAATATTCTATAAGTTTTTTTTTAAATCTTTTAAAAGTACTATACAAAGTTTTATGCGTCAGTACCAGTTTTCGAAACACTTTATCCAGTCTGCCGTAGATACCTCGTTAACAGCCTGCTCGAACGTTGACAGCGCATCTTCCGGCGACGAAAATTGTATCCCTTTGAGCAGATTTTTTATTTTCGGGAATAAAAAGAAGTCACACGGTGCTTGGTCAGGGCTGTAAGGAGGGTGACACAGGAGTTTGACCGGCGTGCTGTCCAGGAAGTCCCTCCTTTTGAGCGCGGTGTGCGAATGCGCGTTGTCGTGATGGAGCAGTAGCCCGCGGAACCCCGTGTTTGGTCGCTTTTTGCTCACAAAAGAGAAAAATTCATAATTTATTTATGAGACACGATAATTAAAATTAGCTCGCAAACAATGTGGAGGGAAATTTAGAAATTAGAATGTACCTTTTTTTACTTACAAATAATGTTTTTTTTTAAATAGGGTATAACTGGCCAGCCTCTCACACACGAAACTTTTTTTCGCAATTCTTTCTGAGTGGCCTGGCATAATATTGAATCTATTCTTCATTTTCAATGTTTTTTTTTTTGCGAATTGGGCTTGCTGTTATTCTCAAACACGCCTAGTGGAAAGCGATGGATGAAGTCTACGGTGGAACGATCAAGCCCAAGAGTTCACTCTTGCTTTGAAGGCTGACTGACGGGTTATTCGAGGAAGGGAAACAAAGGAAGCGTTCCAAACATTGGCCATTCGTACAATAGCTGAGTATACAGGGTGGCTAAGACATCAACACTCAAAATGTATAGAAAATGGTATTCTATACATTTTGACTGCGTACTGCGACTTTTCTATGAAACTACTGTTCTAGAATCATGTGCTGCTGAATAAATTCAGGGTTACAGTTTCTGCGTCTATATCACTGCCAACTTGTATATTTACATAGCATTTCTTTTGGAAAAATAATTCAAAAGTATTTTAAAACAATAAATTCATATTATTAAATTACAAGGTTCCTTTACGCACTATGGTAACGGAAGACTTTTAAACAATGCCAATCGGGTACGCAGGTAAAGAAGCCACACTAAGCTTAGAAATATGATATTTTGGTTCTAAAGCCCTCGTTATGAAACCTTGTCAGTCCTTTGATGAAATGAAATATTCAACAATTGGGCTTTGTAGTGGAAAAGACGAAAACTCGACTTTGACAAGGAAGGTCCTAGATTTGTTATTTGAATACAGATGATGACTAATATTAGAAATATTGGTAATGTTATTACAAAGAGGACATAATAAAATGAGATTTTAAGGCGCTACACATTTTATTAATAAAAGATTTTGAAGGGGATTATTGCCGCCCTTGTCGCGCGGTATGGACAATGTCGCTAGTATGAAGTTATATAGTCGTGACGTCACTTCTACTAAAGCGCTGTCTTTGCATAACAGATATTTTAAAACGTTTAGAACCTGACAACTTTTTATGCTTTTACATTTTTATCGTTTGCACTATTTGGAAACAAATATTTTGATGAACTTAAAATTTAAAAAATGCCATGCCGTTCCTATTGGACATAAATATAAATAAGGATTCTTGTACAATTTTTAAAGCCTTTGCATTTTTTTATAATATTGTTCACACTATTCGGAAACAATTAAAAAAAAAAAAATATCGTAATCTAATATTGGAATCAACAGTTTGGTAATAATTTAGAATTTATCATTAATTTGTAATGAAAAATAATAAAATAATAATAAGGGATACCCCTTGGTAAGACTGGTTGTTAAACTTTCGGGCTTCTGACGACCCGTAACGACTATCTAGGATCTACGGATGATAGCCGGAACCAATTTCTTAACGTGCTTTTCGAAGCACAGAAGGGTCTGGGTGTGTAATGATGGTCACTCATTCGAGGAGCAACCGCGGTAAGCGTAGCTGAATCCTACCATCCTGTTAAGTAAAAGATAAGATATATCTCTATATAATACTACCACCTGTAATATCTATTACTACCAAGCTTCTATTTTATTTTCACCTGTCAGAAATCTACCCATTTATTTTTGTGAATCTTAGACAATAATTGTTAAGTAATGTAACAAAAACAAATACTATCGGATCCTAACTACATAAAAAGAATGAAAGTAGACTTGGAACAGATAGTTTAATGAATGAGATAGAAAATACAGATAGTACTATAAAAACACTGAACACGGTTCACACGACACTGAACTTTAAATAGAAGGCTTTAAGATGAACAGCTGGAAAGTTCGCCCGGAGAAGGAGGATGGAGGATCTTCGTAGATCGGCTTCGTGGGCGTAATCGGCTCCGTGAAGGGAAGAAGAGGAGGAGGTGGAGGAAGAGGGTCTTCAGGTGTCGAAGGGACACTTCAGAGTACCTTATCCTTCGACAAAGCTCGAAGCAGAATCTCCAGGCAGATGGTTATTCTGCAGAGTTCTGACGTAGAATCCCAGGCAGATGGTTTGTTGATGAAGCCCGGACGCCGAATCCTTTTCAGATGCTTCAGGCCTTTCTTAAATCGGCAAAATATTCCTTTTCCAGAATTTATTGTAGACGATTTTTGAAGTTTCAAAATTATGTTTTTCGTCATTTTGACATCTCATCTGCCAGTCATAAAACCAGCCCGTGTGTTCAGCCAAGATGTATTAAAAACTCCGCGATCGAGTCTGAGCGTGTCCTTATTAATTATTTTAGATGTCGAAATTCAGTAAATGATAATGAATGTGACCCAACCTGATAAGTCAATGACTTTAAGGATTATTTTCAGAGTTGTATACCGCTCTCGTCTAAAACCACTAATACGATGAAATATAAAGATTTTTTAACTTTAAGGCTTATTTTCAGAGTTGTAATCCGCTCTTTAGATCATGTATGAAATATATAGATAGTTTAGTTTAGTTTTGTTTAGGGAGTCACCAGCCGCTCTGCACTTCGTCGAAGATAAGAAAGTTTGGCAAAAAATCCTTCTGCACATGTGGCTTTCCTGGTGCCTCATAAACGGCATCACTATGTAAATTTCTAATAACTGCTCCCAAATAATGGTGTTTAGTTTTTATTTTGTATTATTAGATATTGACTTTTTACATAACTCTGACATGATATAATCATTATTTGACATTATATACCTACAATTTTTAATTAGTTTTTCATTTTACTTTATTAGATTATTTTAAATTTTGTAAATGTGAGAACGTTGTAGGCCTTGTGGATTGTAAATTTATAGACCGTTGTCTATTGGTTTAACATATGGTACTTGTTGCCAGGCCTACACTGTCCTCCCATACCTATTAACACTGTAATTTGAAAACATTTTAAAAGACAAGTATTTTTAAAAGAGTAACCATGGAGTTTCTTGCCGGCTTTTCTCCATAGGAAACGACCAATTGGAACTGTGCACCTAGAATCTGTCGTTTCATAAGTGCCCATGTAGGTTTATGTGAAATAAAATATTTTGATTGTGATTTTGCTCCTTCATGGGCTTATTTAAAGAGTTGCAAGCCGCTCTGTAGGGTGTAATAGATAGTACATATATCTATAGGTTTGGATGCTTAGTTACCAATGGTTTAGGGCCTACTGGTAAAGCTTCCAGTGATCAATGGAGTAGACCATAATGATCATTACAACTAGGGCTATAAAGCAGATAGTTATAGAAGGGTGGTGATGAATGGAGTAGAGCCATCATCAGTTTTACAACTATGTCTGTAGAGCCAATAGTCATGGTAGAAGTCAAAGATGGTGTCAAATTTGTCCTACTAACTTGAAGGTTACGTAACTTGTACCTTAAAGCACTTAGTATTATCACTGATAAGAACAGATACAAACGAAAAATTAAAATTACCTTGATGGTTTAAGAACCAATGAAAGAATTAGAAAATTAATAGAGTTAATAAGCCGAAAATAACTCTAATGTTAGAAGGGAAAAGATAGTAGCATAGGTGTCTCTAGGAAGAAAAACAATTTCATCAAGATTATTAGTTGGCGTATAAAGTGAGCCAGAAGAAACTGTTTCACGTCCAAAGAGCAAGAAGTTAGGGGAGAAACCAGTGGAAGCATTTACGGAGCTATTCATAGCGTATTGGACTTTAGGAAGGTGAATATCCCAAGATCTATGGTCATCACCGACCAAAGATGACAAAACTGTGATTATAGTACGATTGTATCTTTCAGTGGGATTAACCTGAGGGCAATAGTGAGGAGAGAAAAATATGTGTGGTATGTTATATCTACCCAGAAAGTTGTGGAATTCATGGGATTGGAATTGCGATCCGTTATCCATTATAATAGTCAGAGGTACTCCATGAACCAGAAAAACAAAATTTTCTAAGTTAGAGATGATGTTAGCACTAGTAGCCCGTTTTTGTGGAAAAATCATAGGGAATATTTAGTAAAGTAACAGTTAACCACTAAATAAATTGACTTCTACGTCTAGTCATAGGCAATGGATCCATTAGATACAAAGAAATCGTTTGAAAGGGCCTGGAACAAATTTTTGGTTTACCCATAAAACCAAAAGGAGAGTGATTTGCGTGTTTGTAAGTTAAGCAATTTTCACAAATAGAAATTATTTTAGCGATATCCTTAAACATAGCCATCCAGTAATATAGAAGTGATATTTTTTATAACTTTTAAGGATTCCTAGGTGAGGCTGATCCGGAGACCCATGGTTGTCTCTGACAAGGGTTTCTCGAAGATTAGGATGAGGAACTTCCTTCCACGCGAAATCTTAAGTTAACGCGTAGGGAGATTGAGTTTAGCAGAATAGTTTATTTTCGCGAATTTTAATTAGGATATTGATCAGGGTTATTACGACATTCTAGAAGAGTTTGTTATAATGTTCCAACGCTGGCGATATGGGTTGGGGATTAAGTAAAATAGGATTAACGCCAAGTGGACATGATGTACGGGAAAACAAATCAGGGACTAAATTGTCTTTACCTCTTTTGTGTTTTAGCGTAAAATTAAAAGACGACAACCTACGAGCCCACCGCGCGAGTCTACCGGATGGATTACAAAATCTTAGAAACCGTTTAAGTGCCGCGTGATCTGTATAAACAGTGAATTGTTTACCATTATCGATATAACAACGCCAATGTTCTAAAGCTGACAGTACCGCAAGAGTTTCTCTTTCTGTAGTTGAGTAATTTCGTTCGTTTTTATTAAGAGATTTGCTCATATAAGCTTTAACAACTTCTTTATCGTCTTTTATTTGTGTTAACATACCTCCGATGCCAAAGTTATAAGCATCGCAATGTACAGAGAAAGGAAGATCGTAGTCAGGACAAGCTAGTCTAAGAGTAGTAACAAAGGCGTCTTTTAGTTTATTAAAAGCCAGAGTAGCATCTTTATCCCAAATGAATTTAGAGGCGTTTTTAACGGAATAAGTTAATTTATTAAGTGGAGTTGCAATTGTGCTGAAGTTAGGAATAAAATGACAAAACCAACTACAAATTCCAATGAATTTTCTCACTTCCTTACGAGTAGTGGGAGTAGGAAATTCAAGTATTGCTTTAATTTTAGCCGGATCTGAGCGTAAACCGTTTTCATCTACGATGAATCCTAAATATTTAAGTTCATTTTTAAAGAATTGACTTTTATCGAAGTTAATAGTCAGTTTAGTAAACGTCAATTTCTCAAGAACTTTAACTAGATAAGAGATATGCTCTTCAAATGATTCCGACATGATTATTATATCATCAAGGTTACCTTGACTCAAAAGACCTTATTGTCAAATTCAGGAGTAAAAAGCATGTCCATAAGTCTTTGCTGAGTAGCCGGAGCATTAGTTAGACCAAAGGGCATGATAACAAAGCGATACATGCCTCGACCAGGGACATAAAAAGCTGTTTTATCTTTTTCTGATTCTTCTTTCAAAGGAATCTCCCAAAATGCTTTAGCAATATCTATGCTTGAAAGAAATTTAGCGTTTTTAAGATTATCTAAAATTTCGTTAAGAAATGGAAGCTGTCTCTCAACACAGAATCTCCATTCGTCATTATTTTTAGGTGTCATGATAACCGGAGAAAGCCAAGGACTTACGCATTTTTCAATAACGCCCCATTCTAACATTCCATAATGAGAGCCTTTTGTTTTACAGGAGAAAGACGATAACATCGTTGTTTAATTGGAGGAGTATCACCAGTATCAATATGATGACTAATAAGATGTGTGCGGCCAAGTACTCCTCTACTTTCGAAGGATATTGCCTTAAATCGTTTAATCATATCATCAGCGATAGTTTTTTGCTCTAAAGAGAGATGATTATAAGGAAGTATTTGTTTAGAAGTTTCCGTAACCACTGAACATTTAATATTTGGCTTAAAAGCCGAAGAAAGTATGTGTGGAACAAGGTTAAACATTTTCCAAAAGTCGACTCCTAAGATAATTGAGGGAGATATTTTTGGGATTACGTAGGCTTGAATTATATGAGTTTGATTATCATATCTAATCGGAATGTCAATTGAGCCAATGGATTTACATTTAAGATTATTGCTACTGCAATCGTTATTGGAAAAGACTTGGATAACGTGAAGCCTAATTTTAAAATTTCTTAATGAGAGTTACTACCAAGTATTGTAATAGAACTTCCACCATCTAGTAAACCAGAAAATATTTTGTCATTGATAGAAAAGGACGATTAAAATCCCTTTCATTATCATATAGTGAAGCTATTTAGTAACAAAGAAATACATTTTTAATTGTTTGTAATCAATCATGCCAGTCTGATTGATTAGTTTTTTTTTACCCAAGTCGTTTTTAAGTTTTTTTGAGTTGTAAGTTTTATTACAGTTAGGACAATCCGTAGATTTAACATCTTTTAACAAATTATCAGTGTACGAGTTTGCGAGCAATTAGTTAGTGGGTGACCGTTAATGCGGCAGCGTACACAAAAAGCATTATTATCATTAATTGTATTAACTTAATCGTTAAACGATTACAATTTGTTCTAGGAGGGAACGTGTTAGAGGTAGAGGGCTTAGGAGATTTATACTTAAATTCAACAGTTAAAGGATTATTTGTAGTTTGAGGTTCGTTGAAACGTTTCTCTTTGTCTGAAAATTATTCACATTTTTGACAACATGAAATCAGCGCATTGATTGAATTTATATTATTATTCGCGATATAAGGTGAGTAGCAAGGTCGGATGTTACGAATTATAATCTGTAGTTTTTTAGTTTCCGTTAGTTTTTCTGAAACTCTGGAAAACATGCCAGTTAGTATGGAAACAAAAATTACTATAGGTTCATCTTTGCCTTGAGTTCGTTTATTAATGGCTTCTAATAATTTATAGTCATAGTCAAAACCGCTAAAGTCTGCAATTAAAGCTTCGCAAAGTTCATCCCTCGCTAACAAAGAGTCGCGTTTAAAACGGTACCAGTGCAAAGCGTTATCGGTAAGTAATTCGAACGCATGATCCAATAGTTTGCTTGAAGAAATATTCCTAGAAATACTAAATTATTGAATTTTCTGGATAAACGAACGCGGACAAGAGTTTCTGTCGTATTTTATTCGTTTTAATTCGTTAAGGGAGTTATTGGAAACAGTGTTTAGAGATTGAGACTGAATGTCGGAAAGCATAGTATGGAACATTGTCTCGTTGGCACTATTAGGAGTTGAAGAGGCGTCCCTCTTCAACTCCTAATAGTGCCTTAGTGTTGCCTTAGTGTTAACTGTTATTGGTTGAGGGTTGATATCGTTGGAAACATTGGATAAGGAAATAAACTTTGATTCTAAGTTGAAAAATCTCTGTTTAATTTGAGATAAACGACTTACCTCCGAGGAATCCGAATCAATATCGATCCTCTCTAGTCGATGAAATAGATGATTAATATAAGTTTTAATTTTTTTATAGAGTCTAAGACTGCCCTGTTCTAACAATAGTATTTTTGGGTCGATATATTTTAAGATAGTAGTAATTTCATCTAAATCAGTTTTAACGTCAGAAGGAGTAAGAGGTGCAAGTTGAAGAATTATTTTTTTTAAGCTGTATGACTGTATCTTTTGGTTCTTCTAATCTTACTTTGATTTCATATTCTAGCTCAGCCTTGTTTAAAAGTTCAAAGAAAATTATTCTATTCATGATTTTAAAAAAAATATTTATAAAGAGGATAAAATTTAATTTGTGAGTAAAAGATAACCCTCTTTTACTCACAATGATGAGTGCAAAAAACAGTTATAATAGTTAGTCGAAAAAAAATAGTTAAAGAGCCCACGATACTAGACCTAATCTGATCATAATCCCAGATGATAAAAAAATATTATGTAAATGTACAAGAGGATAGTGCAGTATTTGTAGTGGGTATAACGTAGTGTTTAGGGTTTGTATAAACGTCCACAGAATATTCTTCTGTATCAGTCGTGAAGTATCCCAGCAACCAACTTCGGAGTGTCCACGAGTGGATTTAACACACAAAGCGACTACTGGGTACGATTACCCGAGGGTAAACGTAGTGTTGTGCAAGTCTGTGGGATGCAGTGTAAAAATGTTTTGGTAGAGAGTTAAGTATACCAGATTAACGATTATGGGATATTGTCCAATAGCCGTCGTAGAGTGAGCCAAACCCCAACTTGCAAGAGACCCCGCGAGGTTTTAACAACACTTACAAGTGAAGAATGGATGCTAATTACCAGTGGGTAAAAGGAATGTATGTAGGGGTGTAGAGTACAATGATGTTCAGTATGAAGTGTTGAGATGAGTAAAGTTATAGTCTTCAAGAGGAGGGCTGAGGAGGAAAAATAGGTTAATTAGCATAAAGTCAAAATAAGAAACCAAAATGAAATAGAACTAGTGATAGTGTTTTTATAGTTTTGAGAGGGTGAAATGGGTTCAAATTGATGAGTGGGGCGCCAAATATAACAAAAACAAATACTATTGGATCCTACATAAAATGATGAAAGTAGACTTGGAACAGATAGTTTAATGAATGAGATAGAAAATACAGATAGTACTATAAAAACACTGAACAGGGTTCACACGACACTGAAGTTTAAATAGAAGGCTTTAAGATGAACAGCTGGAAGGTTCGCCCGGAGAAGGAGGATGAAGGATCTTCGTAGATCGGCTTCGTGGGCGTAATCGGCTCCGTGAAGGGAAGAAGAGGAGGAGGTGGAGGAAGAGGGTCTTCAGGTGTCGAAGGGACACTTCAGAGTGCCAGAATCCTTCGACAAAGCTCGAAGCAGAATCTCCAGGCAGATGGTTATTCTGCAGAGTGCAGACGTAGAATTCCCAGGCAGATGGTTTGTTGATGAAGCCCGGACGCCGAATCCTTTTCAGATGCTTCAGGCCTTTCTTATATAGGCAAAATATTCCTTTTCCAGAATTTATTGTAGACGATTTTTGAAGTTGCAAAATTATGTTTTTCTTCATTCTGACATCTCATCTGCCAGTCATAAAACCAGCCTGTGTGTTCAGCCAAGATGTATTAAAAACTCCGCGATCGAGTCTGAGCGTGTCCTTGTTAATTATTTTAGATGTCGAAATTCAGTTAACAATCGTTATTATATAAAAAAATACACAATGTTTCAGCTAAACCTATTGATAAAAATAATTCAAGTTAAATAATCCAAAAAGTATTCTTCATAGACTAAAAGAGAAAAAGAAAAACAATGACAGTTTGATAATTTGACCTAAGTGTCACAACAATGGAAAATAAAAAAATTTGAATGTTCTAGTAAAGATATTATAAAAGAAATCGTTTTAGTACTATTCGTAAAATGGTAACAAATAAAAAATATGATACTGGACATGAATGGATGAATGAATGGTGTAAGTATAGCTTAAAATATAATACTTATTCATTTCCAAGTGAGGTTATAATAAAGAGATACTGTCACTGTAAAACTTTGGACGTAGTAAACCGTATAACGGTAAACCATTTACCTACATCTCGTGCAAAACCCGTCATGTCACGAGAATAGAAAATGACACAATTTCTTCCAGAACCTACATCAGCAAAAACAAACAGAGTTATGAGAGTGTTACGTCAAAATACGGCGACAATTTGTCTCAGGAAAGTAGGCAGAACTTGCGTAAGCGACGACGTGATCGATGCGTTACTACGCAGGAGGTGAAACAAGGGACAGTCATCAGTATTACTTTGGGGTCCCAGAATAAGCGATAAATAAGGGTTTTTGACAGTGTACAAAATACAAAGTGGGTACACAAAGGTATGAATGAACGTGGACATGAATGAAATAACGCCAGTCAACAACATTCCGGGATTCTCGTAAAGGTAGATACCTAAGTAAGGAAAAATATAGTAAATTTTTTGTTGAAAGAAAGAATAATGTTTATTTGGATTAGAATCAGTTCGTGAAACACAAAATACTAATAACAAAAGAAAAAGTGAAAATAACAGCAACAATAATGTGTGCCTCACGGCTGCGCCAAAAAGGACACTCAAAGTTATTAAGTAAATTAAAAAAACACCCTACGTGTACCAAAACAATCTGAACCTAATCGTAATTAAGGTACGAACGTTGAACGATTCTACTTTAAATATGCAATAAATAATGTAGGTAAAGTTAATGTTCACGGGAAAAATCAAAACAGAAAAAATAGTTATTCCCCAAAACCAGTCAGTTCAAAGTACAATTTTAGGAACACGGCGAAAAACATACTTTAGCGGGCAGTGTACACAGTCTCGCTGACTTCCTGGCCCCACTATTACAAGCGTACGTAAGATCAAACGTTGCTATGTCTACAACTGTTTTACAATGGATATTAGATATCCAACATTCTCTTGTTTCGTCAATATCAGCCCATTATTTTATTGGTAGATCTCGAGTCTTTGATCTTGGTTTTATTGACACTTTTCACCGAATACTTTAACGTCTAGGCAAAGAGAATTTCTGCGTATTTCTCCAGTTTTGTGAAATAAGAGTAACCATGGAATTCGTAAAAACATGTTTAGGAACAGAAGCTCCAAAACATTTTTTTCTGAAGAATGCATAGCGTTTTCCTTAGGTATTTAGTAGGCTAACCTAGAAAAACGATAAGTGACAATCGCTTTTAAGGCATTTCGTATTTCTACAACGACTTTTTAACAAGATTTACATTTAATCATTTTCTGATTTTAGCCTTATAATTGTCGCTTGTGGCTATGTATTAACAGCCGGACTCGGGTCGATCAATCAGGTAAAGATACGCTTGCCGCAGATGTTCAGTGGATGTGTGACCATCTTTACACACCAAGAAACCTCCCTGTTGACATTCGTGGATCCATGACTGTCGTTAAGGGTCGTCAGAAGCCCGAAAGTCTGACAACCAAGGTGTATAGTATAACCTGCGTGCACTGATTGGACAGGTCCACTCGAATCTGTGTGGTTCAATCCTCAAAATACAATTTCAGACACCAGTCTACATGGTCCTCAAATGATCTGACCAAGATTATTTTTCGGATTTTTATATACACTTTGAAATTGATTGGCTTTTTAAAACAATGACATGAAAATTAACTTTCAGTTAGTTAGGCAGTCGCGCCATGTAAAATACTGGTATTCAGCTGCACCCGGTTAGACTGGAAGCTGACCCCAACGTAGTTGAGGAAAGGCTGCGCAGATGATGATAATCGCTAATAGAATTTCAATTTGTTCTCTAGGCAACTCTTCTTATATATCTAAAGGCAATACGTCTTATTAATCAGGAGAGGTTTCAAATACGTGGATGTGCGGGCGAGGAGAACAAACGGAATAACCACAAGTCTCTGATCACATTAGGGAATTAACAATAATGATAACTTTCCACCGAGCGTGCACGTTATGCGTCTAGAGACATGAGGAACAGGGTGTAATGTTCACTCGTGCTCTTGGAAAAGGGAGGATCCTGCGACCGGACAGGTGTTGTTTCTGGTGGGCAACTGCCCGACGATTGATGTGTGGAAGTTGTATATATGCTACATGCGCGGTAAACTCTGATTGCGCGATGCAGGATTTGTGTGACGTCAGTGTGATGCGTTGTTCGCATGTAGCTGTGTAGATGCCGCCACAGGAGCGAGCACAAATCAATCGACCACTGCATTACAAGGTTAATCACAATCATCACTACCACTTTATCACAGTCGCCATAAATCAATGCCGGTTTCAATCGGTATTTTCGATCCCTTTTCTTTTTGCCGCTTTCTCAGTACCCGGGTTTACGTCATTTTGACAGCTGTCAAATATGTTCTAAAATCAACTCTTTAAGTTTGGCGTCTTTAAACCTTTAGACGCGCCATCATATCTATATGAAACACAAGTAAGTTTTGTAATTAAAACGATTGTGCACATTCCCGGCCGATCTCTTGAAGGAGAGATGTGTAGTGTCGAATATTATTTACTCATAAACTGCTCCAAAACACATCACACAATAACTTCGTCACTATAATAGTTCCATCATAATAAACTCATTTGAACTTCCGTCCTATGATATCAAAACAATAGCATTTTGATAATTGACGTTCTTATTCAAAGCATTCAATTATAAACCAAACCACACTCAAGATAAGGTACAAAATGCATTGGAGGGAAATTAATTGTGTTGTTTACTGGAAGTTGGTTAAAGTTTAATTGAATTGAGGGTAGGTTCCCCATCTCGGTTGATGGCGTATCAACGATTTTGCTATAAAGATCACTCTTGTTTACATGTCTCCCTGTTTCATTAAGATTTCTTATTAATTTTTCAATTGCGCCAGTCCCTTTGAACTGGGTTTGTAATGAAGTATGCTTATGTGTGTTGCGTGTGTGTAAGTGGTGTACATTGATTACTTACTGTCGGCTTTACTTATTTATCTTATAAATAGATTATCTATTTTTTTGAATGTGAGAACGTTGTAGGCCTTGTAAACTAATCGATATTTTTGCCATTACTTGTTGCACTGTAATTTGAAAACATTTTAAAAGCCAATTGTTTTTAAAAGGGTAGGTAACCGTGGAGTTTGTTGCGGCTTTTGTCCATAGAAATCGGCCAATTGGAACCGTGCACCTAGCTTTTGAAGTTTCATCAGTGCCCATGTGAGAAAATATTTTCGATTTTGATTTTACTTTAAACCGTACCGTATTTTTTATTAGAATAATTAAGGTTTCAAGTAATTAATCAATCAAATATTATCAATATTATCTAATCAAATATTAATATGCTTCATTACAAAACTAAGAAAAAGATATTACGCTCTTTTTAGACCCTAAATTAAAGAGATAGAGATAAACTCTTAAAAAGGAGTCTGAAAGAAAGAAAATGAGAAGATGAAGAGAGATTGGTTTACAAAGAGATATGCGCACATTCAAAGAGGATTTTTAAATAGCTAAGTATTATTTGATTGACCACAACGGAGGGGCAATCTTCGTATTTTTAAGAACGTTTGAATTTAACTGTCTATATCTGTCAAAAATACCTCTAATTTCTGTGCAGTTTCGACAATTTTTTGACGTTGATTGTCCCTGAGATGGGATGCGACTACATTTGCAACGTTTTAATTACGGAAATGTGCCATTTGATACCATAGTTAAAGAAAAAAAGAAAACAAATAAATTTATATGACCCAGAATAAGGCACACAATATTCACATAAACAAAAAACAAAAGAAAATCAACCAAATCAATCGATCAACTTTTTAGTCCTATCAATTTTTTAAATGAAAACGTCTTTAGCGGTGTACACTTTTTTTTTGTAATGGGTAAAAAATGTTAAACTCGCGTCAGGACACGTGACCTGATCGAAAATTCGTAAGACGGATGATTGTTGATTTTCGATTTTTATTGATTGATTTTTCTGAGAGATAAACTTTTTAATGCAATATAAATTGTCATGGTTGTGTACGATAGCGCAATAAATAAATATTTTATTCTACCACATAAATGATAGTACTTTTATACTGATAATTAAAGCAATTCGTGAAAAATTATTCCCTAACCATTCCAAAATATCAAAAATGCACAACGTTAATATTCAAGTTTTCACTTCTGCCGGCACTCCCGGAGTGCAACCCGCCGTTTTTTTTTAAAATCATTAAACCATATTTATCAAAACATTTCCGGACACACTTTTTAAGCAAAAATTACAATGTTAAAAGATTGTTAAAAGAAAAACCCATTTCTTCTGACAAAGCCCACACAGTTTAGAAGCAAGGATGAAACTTTGAAAAACTCTATTACGAAGGCAGATTAAAACTGTATAATGAAGTTTAGGTGTAAATTCTAAGGAAAAGGAAGGTTTTTATACAACGAGTTTTCTTCTGCAAGAAATTTTATAGTTGATGGTTGGTTGGTGGTTGGGGTTTATTGTTGTGTAGAAGATTTTACTCATGCAAGAATATTTTGTAACAAAGTGCAATAAATTTAAAATCCTTATTAGTTTAGATGATATCAAAAAAGATAATAAATAAAAGAGATAAATTAATAAGTAAAATAAGCAGTGATAATAGTGAATTTACTAAAACTATTTGAAACTGCTATGTTTTCAAAATCGAAAACACAAAACGTTTTAAAAAAATGTGAGAGTAATCAATGTACCACTTACACACTCAAATTCAAAATAACCAGCACACTTCATTACAGACCCAGTTCAAAGAGTAGGTAATTGAAAATTTTGTAAGAAATCTTAAAGAAATCTAAGACCATTTGTACTATTCAGATAAAGATTGTACAAGAAATAGTAAAATAGTCAGTGATTATCTCGCAAAAATACCTTTAGAAAACATAAAACTAAACAATTTTGACTTTCATAAACAACACTAGCAATACAAGCAGCTCGATATTACGTTCAATTCATAAACAAAACTTCAATACTAAAATGCAAATCCGCCACCATCAATGCCACAAAAATTCGTTCCGAAGACATTTTGCTTCATTAAACCCATGTATTCCCTAAAGCAATCTTCTGAGGCGTCATTATGCAAATAACGTCATTACAAAATTACTTGGCACACCCACTATTAAGGTATTAACACGGAATAACATGCAAATTGTGTCCCGATCGGGAATCAAGTCTCTCAATGATGTATAAAAGCGGTTTAAGCTGGATTAAACCAGATTAAACCGGATTACACCGCTTCGAGGCGGAGGCGTTCATTTATTATGTAAATACGTGACAAATTAAATCCAATGGGAATTTCGTTTGACAAACGGTTGGGCCCGTTGTAATATATTGCCGTGTTTACTAGTTTCAGGTTTAGTCGAAAAGTTGGATCGAGTTTAGTGGAATTCGGCTGCTGGATTGAGGAGACTTTAAATTATGTTTGGTGTGAGATAGACGGTCACCTCTCACCAAAATGTTCAGGTTGAGATTATATCATTGCGACATCATAAGTACATAAGTTTTTAGTCGGTACCGAATTCCATTTCATGATAATATTAAGAAAATGTAACTATGTATATTTTTAAAGATGCAAATCAAATTCCTACGTAGTTACCTACATACGAGTATATAATGGAAAACGCGATATATTGTGAATGTTACATCACATTTTATTTAATAAAACATTATCGAAGCAACTTCGGTAGATACTGCTGTTTAGAATGAGCCTTTAAATTACTTAAATTAATCCTAATTAGATGTTGAGGTAGAAACTTCAGCAGCTAGTCGTAGATAGCAGAGAGCTAAAAGATCCCAAAGGAGGGATTCACTCCAAGGCTTGTAGTGCCTTTCTCTTTGTGATTTTAAGTGAAAACAGTACTTATCTAAGTGGTCTCTGTGTACAGCAGTTGTGGATCTTAAGGTTCATCGAGCAATAGAGTCTAGTGAACACAAGCAGGGGTTGGTGCATTTCATTCATTCATTAATTTTCAAATTGACACACTGCGTCAATAAGTTATTTGCTTAAACCATTACATACAACTGACAAAGAAAAATTTGAATATACGGGCATTTTAATTTGGTAGCTTTATGCAAAGTAAAAACATGCGTCGTCTATCAGGTTAAGCCACGGTTTCCGGAGTTGGTTCGTGAATGGGTGGCCATCTTTGCATACCGAGACTCCTCTGTGCCTCGGAAAGCACCTTAAGCCGTTGGTCGCGGCTGTTGTTCGTGGATCTTTGACAGTCGGTACGTGTCGTTAGAACCCCGTAAGTCTGACAGCCAGTCTTACTAAAGAGTATCGTATTACCCAGTTACTGGGTTGTGGAGATCAGATAGGCAGTCGCTCCATGTAAAATACTTAATGAAAGCCGTCGACGCACAGTGGTCTGAAAATCGAGTTCCATACTCATAGAAACTTAATATAAGAGATGTCAAAAAAAAAATTGGTATGTCTCTGGTATACCTCCCTTTATAAAATATTATAGTATGGAGGGTATGCACAGCTCCGCGCGTGAGAAAAAAAATGTTATGTATTTTTTTGTATGGGAGAAACCACTTAAAGTTAATTATTTTTGAACTGAAAGGAACTGAAGGGCTGGTGCTCACATGAGCTATTGCACATCACACGGTGATCAAGATGACATACAATTCATGCACCTTTCGGTGCCGCTTTGCTAGTAAGAAATTTTAGAAATTTAAATTTTTTGGTATAAGTGATTTTTCCAATCTTTGACGTAATTAAATGAAGTTGATGACCTCTTTTCATATGTTTTAGTTAGTAGCCTGTTAATGGCCTCTTTAATTACAATGATAGAAAATGATATTGATTACATACATTTTTTTACAAATTGCATTCAAAGAACTAACTCATTTGGTAATCACGTTCATCATGTCATTATGGTTCAGTTGTAATTAGATACTAATAACATCGAGCCCTAATGAGGGCAGTTATATATATAAATAGGACGTTTGAGCTTAACTCTCTCAGTAGCTTTTAGCACTATTACGCGCGAACTATACTTATTACGATCTATTTATTTTCGTGTTGTGATGGAAGGTTTTGGTACCAATTTGGACATTTTCATGTTTGTGGCAAACAATAGTTGTTTTTCACAGCCCAATGTGTTATTAGAAGTTTTTGTGAATGCCGTTGATTTGTCAGAAAATGAAAAGAAAGAATTGAAACAATTCTGTCAGACTTATGTGTGTTTGTTGAGAAATAAATGGATCTCGTGTAATCGCACGAGATATACATTCATAAAGAAGTATGAGACATGGCTGCAGGAAAACATAAAATGGCCTGAAGTCATCAGGGAAAAGATGACACCATTAGTAGCAGTAGAGCAGCAACCTTGTTCTAGTTCTGACTTCGGTGTTAGTGAGGATATATCAAAATCTCACAAACCAGAGACGTGCAGTGTTGGAACAACAACATCAGTTGTGAGTCAAAGAAAACCGTTCATGGAGCTAAGCCCGCTACAGAAGAGAAGGAGAGTGGAACAGCTCCTAACGTATAGCAGTGAAAGCCTAGCTTATGCGACTGGTTTAAAATCAGATAGCAAGAATGTAGCAGATATAATAAAATTGGTTACAGAGCGTCCTGAAGAGGCTACAAAGATTAAGGAATTGTTGAAGACCAAGAAAACTACGCCCATATATTCGGCTGATAAAGCTTTAGTTCTTTTTACAAAGTCGTTAAGTATTTTTTGTTTATTTCACGTTCGGGAACCACAAATGATGGGAATACGCGTTTGCAAACTTTACGCGCCTCTCTGCTGAAATGTATGTAGACCTCTATGGCTGGTATTACATGCCTTCGAGTGTCCACAAACTTTTACTGCATGGTGCTGAAATTATCAAACACTTCAACATTATGCCCATTGGTAAATTATCTGAAGAGGCATCGGAAGCCAGAAACAAAGACTTCAAGAAAATTCGAGAGCACCATTCGCGCAAATTTTGTCGTAAAGCGACAAACGAAGACATCTTCAAAGGTCTCCTTGTATCGTCAGATCCTTATCTTTCCAGTATAAGACCTCTGCTAAGAAAATCCACAAAAACAGCTGTTACTGATGATATGAAACCTCTTCTCATCAGTGACGATGCAGTTGTAGACAAAGAGAACATTTTTCAATTTGTCGATGTTAATGCGTCAATGATAGGCTCGGTTTTAGAGGACTTTGATGATGGCGAAGAAACTACCTGTTAGTAGTAGGTTTTTATGTTGTTTTACTATTAGTCGTAAATAGCTAGACTTAGTTTATTTGCTATAGATATAATAAAAGTAATGGTTGTGATATTCACAAAATAATACTATTTTCACTGTTTTTTTTTGTGTTAAATAATTATAGTGTATCATAGTTATTGACGTATTTTTGTTGTAATGTCTTGGTATTAGCATTCAAAATTAAAACTATTTGTAAAAAAAACTTGATTTTATTTGACCTTATTTTTAATCATCTATAATAAAAATAATTTAGGAATATTACTTTTCTATATAGGTATATCTTAATTGTTTTATGAATATCTATTGTTTCACTAGTATTTTCCCATTCGGTAACATCATTTAATTACGTTTAAGATTAGAAAAGTCAATAGTGTAACTACCCTCATTAACGCTGAGTAATGCCATGTTATTAGTATCTAATTAAAACTCAACGAAAATGACGGTGATTACCAAATGAGTTCTTTAAATGCAATTTGTAAAAAAAAAACGTATGTAATCAATATAGTTTTCTGTTATTGTCATTAAAAAGGTCCTTAGCAGGCTATACTAACTAAAATATATGAAAAGCGATCGGCAATTTCATTTTATTACGTAAAAGATTTAATAAATCACATAACCTAAACTCGAAATTTTAAAAATTTCCTACGCGGGAAGCGGCACCGAAAGGTGCTGAATTATATTATATATGTCATCTTGATCACTGTATGAGGTACAATAACTCATGTGAGTACCAGCCCTTCAGTTCCTTTCAGTTCGAAAATAATCAACTTTAAGTGTTTTCTCCCTTATTAAAAACACAAAACATTTTTTTTCTCCCCGTGGAGCTGCGCATACCCTCCATACTTTAATATTATATAAAGAGAGTTATTCCAGAGACATTCCCATTTTCTTTTAAATCCCTGACATTTAGTTTCTATGAGTATGGAGCTCGATTTTCAGACCACTGTGCGACGGCTAAAGACACAAAGCCTAGACATCTGCCTAGGCTTTTTGTCTGCCTAGGCTTTTTGCCTGCCTAGGCTTTTTGATTGACTCTATTTGCTAAACAATTAATTTCTGTGTATGTTTAGATGAAAGACTTTAGTGTATAGGGATCTCAGATTATCTTAGACTAGACTAGAAGATTTTGGTGACCTAATTCAACTTGTGCAATTTCGGGCTAGTGTAATGTAGTTTCGTGTCTGCATTGCCTTAGGATATCATCGCCCGACTTGATCGCTTGAAGAGACGACTCCGCAATTGAATTAGTTAGTTAGACTGCAGCAGCTGCTAGTCGCAGTCTTGAGTTAAATGTATGACCATTCCCGTGTTCCCGTGTTTGCTAGTGCGGTCATACAAATAGGTATTGACTATGATTGTTGTAAAATTGGATTCAGAACATGATTCATGAGTAACACTGCGTTGATATACCGGATGACTTTAAAAAAATAGGGTATAAGTGAACGGAGTAGAAGCATATCGCATAGTTTTCGCAACTACACGTTTGAAGCACTAGCAACTTAAACAACGAGCCGTCACTCCGTGAAAGTACTGAAACTGGAGAAAACAAGCGCGCGGGACGCGGGAGGACGAGAACGCGTGATCGGCGGCGGCGCGTGTGAATAAACTTTGATATTTTTCATCTGTTCATTATTTTTATCAAAATGGCTGTATAATTGTTCCAGTATGAAAAGTTAACTTTAAAAATAATAAGTACTATGGCTTCTACTCCGTTCACCACTCTATTTATTCAAGACGGTAAAAAAACATTGGGTATACCGTCACGCGTCGGTTTAAAAAAGAAAATTGCTGTTCCATACATTTTGAAATAGTACATGGTGATACAAGTGTGCTCTTTTGGTCATTACCCCGAATGAATGAATGAAATGCATCGACCCCAGCGTGGTTTGACCAGACTCGATTAATCGAATGAACCCCAAGATTTGCACTAGCCCATGAAGCCTCATGCTTCATGGTGCTACAAAGACCATTGTTTATCAAGGAATAGACCGGGGGCACTGCAATGGTAGGGAAGACGTGCCCTTAGGGTAGGAAGGATTAAGAGCCTACGGAGTATGCAACCTGCTCTTTTGGTTACCCACTGGGCTCCCTTATCGCCCTCGCCTACGGCTCGCGCGAATAAAACCGCCTCGGGGGTAATGATCAATGCAAACGCGTTTCACACGACGTTTTTCAATACACTTGCGAGGAAAAAAACAGACTCGTAACTTTAATTATTGAAGAATTAGTGCAAGTACAATTCTCAAAATGATACCGAACAGTTTTTGTTGGCATTTTTACAGTTTGTGTTATGGTATTGGCATTATTAATAATTTCGTTGTTTTCATTTTCTTGGGTATATGTCGGAGATGATAAAAATATTCATTGTATTTAGTCATAAAAACTCTTTACGTAGATGAAAGAAAAAAAAGAGTTAAATATCAAATACGAGTGCGGTAATGTGAAGTAAAAAGCACGTGTATTTAATACACTGCATTATGAATATAAAGCGGGGTAATAAGAGCCACTTTATGAGCAACAGTTTTTTTTTTAATGGCATCTCGCAGGTCAACCTATGAGGTTGTTGTCTGCTTAAGCGGACTTGCCTGTGGTTGCCCTAATAAATTAGAAATATAATAAATGAAATTAAAATATTTTATTTCAGACAAAAAAGTCCATAGGCAAGGCAAAGTTTTTTTGTTAGTAACAAGAATTTTACTTATAACTAATGTTAGTAATTTAAAAGTAAAAAGAAACTAGACACACCATCTACCCCTGCTCAGTATGCTCATCAGTCTCGCAACACATGGAGTTCTGTCAACCTACTGAGCAGAACAGTATCGGTTCTCTCGCCAATCATCCTTAGGACGCTATTCGGGCTCCCCCGTACTCGTCGCTCCACCGACGCAACTTTTTTACGCATAATTGCGTAGAAATCATCTACGCTGGAGCCGAAACAGAGCCCTGAATACGTTTCAATTGTAGGCTTTTTGTGTAAAGTTTGCCCACAGGCCGCTCTTGTAAAACGTCTGGCAGAATGCCTTCAACATTGTTGTTTTAACAGGAGCGAACCTGTGTGCCAACATATTACCGCGCACCGACAATGCCCTGCGCTCCCTCTCAATGTCTAGTTCGTCACTTAAGTTCTCAGTCACAATGTGTCCCAGATATTTAAACTGTGTAACACGACTTAGAGGTACACCATTAAGTAATATACCTAGGTGGTATGAATGCTTTTATTTTTTAAATCTAAATCAGAAGAATCTCTTAACTGTCAGGCCACAAGTTATCATCTAAAAAGGTATCAATCTTACTCATTGAGACGAATATTATAAAAGAACTAGCGGCCCGGTACGTGCTTTGCTACGTAAAAAGTGAAATAATAATAAAAATAAATTGGAACATCAAATTCATTTATTCAAACAAAAAAATATTTTATTAATTGCTCGCTATTTTTCTGTACACTTAGACCTGAAAATAAGTGCAAAATGTGACGTTAGAAAATTATACAATTGAAATGTCAACACACTGAAAATAGGTCAATTATTTACCTGTGCGTTTACCTTTCCAATGCAATATTGAGTATTGTAATGCATCGTAACTACGATGAAGTTCCGAAACACGTTGCAATTGCTCATTTCTGCGATGAAGTACAATATCACGGGATTGAAACTGATCACCAAGAATTAAAATTGCAACCTCATCAATTGTCGGTTCATTGAATCGCCGTGCATGTTCTCCAAAAGGTGTTCTATCAGCCCTTATTACGATTTTGTGATAATCAGATGGCATACGATAGAGAGCAATTTTGAACAATTGAACTAATGCGTTATGCTGATGGAAAAACCTTTGTAGCTCACGAATAATTTCTCGTCTTGTATTCGAAACAATTGCACAACGTAGAATTCACGATTTTCATCACCAATAAAATAAATTTGCAAAAATTGATGATCAGCGTCGGTGTATGGTAATAACGAACCAGCTTGATGATAAATCTGGCCCTAAATCTGTAACATGTATGCAATTTTAGGTAGATGTTGGATCATAATTTTTAAAACTATCGAATACTTTATGATTCAGATTCATATAAACAGGATTGTCCTGTTGAAGTATTTACCTTAAACGTCGGCATAAAATTATCTCTGATAATTTTAGTAGCACCAAAAGAAGTCATTTGAAATGACGAATTGTATTATTGAAAATGACTCAAAAAGTGCTTCGACGTGTAAGATGTCCCAAAAATATATGAATACAATGGTTCGGGTGGAGTTTCGAATGCTGGCAATCTCACTTTGCCATTAGCACAACACATGCCGGGCGTTTCACCTGGAAAGTTAGCCGCATCACAATGTGGACATATTCTGTCCATCATTCCAATATATCCGTACATACTATAATCAATTTGGCTGTTGTAATTAAAAGAAGCACGCATCATTTCAGCCAAAACAGCACGACGTATTCTTGATCGCCGTGCAAGATTCAGTACAGGTACAGGGTCAACAGATCTATTTGGTGCATTACGTTCACGCTGCAATGCATGAGCTTGTGCGCGTTCACTTTTGTGTAAATGCGTTTGACAGTTTAATTCAAATAAAGCCTGTAAACGATATGAAACACCGACCGCTCGCTAAAAACTTAGAAAAGTACACGCACACCTACGCATAGTACATTTGAACAATTCAAGACTCACCTTTTGTATGAACGCATGCACTCAACAATATTCAAAAAAATATAAACACAAAGCAATAATTATCTCTGACAATTTGCATTAATCGAAGCACGTCCAAAATGAAATGACTGCATGAATGACATAACAACATTTTTCTAATGCCAAAAATGAAAAAAGTTTCAATTTGACAGCACGATCCCCATTAACAAAACTATCCGCCATTTATTGAATTCATTTGTTACAAAAAATGTGATAAATTAAGAACCGCTCCACCGATTTTGTGCAAACTTCAAATAAACCATCTACTAAATAGTCCGAACAAATCCTAACTAAACATTTGGTTTGGATAGGTGAGCCCGTTCTTGAGTTATAAAATTACAACGAACAGTGGCATTGATTTTTATTTGGAGATTGTGCGGCCTTTCTTTCTTCATGACAACTTTTTCAATAGAGACTTTTTCCTGAGTCTTATTATAAAGGGGTTTCCAATAAGAGGTGTTATTTTGAATAGCCCGCTATTTCGGTAGACGTCACATTTGAAGTTGTAATTTTTTGACATTTGACAAGTAGAAACTACGCCATTATTAAAAATGGAACGAAACTCGCTTCAACCACGCATTTAAATTATTAAAATTCACTATAAAGATGGTGAAAATTTGGCAGAGACGGTTCGTAAAACTCGAACATTTTGGGGTCGTTGTGAAGCACCTTGACAGACCGCAGGACAGAAATTGGTGGAAAATTCATATTGTATTGATCTGGACAACGTTTATTTTCAACAAGACAGCGCTACGTGCCACACAAGCAACGAAAACATTGATCTTCTACGGGAAAAGTTTCCGGACCGTGTTATCTCTCGAAGAGGTGATCACAATTGGCCACCGAGATCTTGAGATTTAACACCTTGCGACTTCTTCCTTTGGGGCCACGTGAAAGAGAAGATCTAAGCCAACATCCCAGCGTCGATTAAAGACCTCAAAGATGGAATTCGTGAACACCACTTTGCGATTTGGTTCTGGAAAATTTCATGAAAAGGATGTGGTCCTGTAAGCGTGGTCGTAGTGGTCATTTGCCTGGTGATTTTTTCCTCTGCGAAGTAGTTACGGATTCAAAAAACAATGTTTTCGCCTTATCGATATCTGGTTCCGAGAAGGAAGATAGATACACACGCACTATAGACTCGTTTTCCATCACATCATGTTTATTTTGAATGAATGCTAGTACTTCACTAATAATTACAAACGAGCACACGTCAGCGCTGTTAAGCGAGGCCTCCAGCCAGGACTTAAACTTAAATACTAACAAAACCAAGCGACTGCACGCTAAGGGCACCCCCTGTGGGGTATGAACTCGGCTTATGGCGTCGCTGGAAGAGAGCAGCAAGAGACTAGCTGGATCAGGATTTGAGTGATTTTGGGACGATTTTAAAGCTACGGGCTCAGCGGCGCGGGATGGCTCGAGCAAGGGTCGGGAGGGGCGTGGATTTGGGCGTCGCGGCGGGCCTCGGCGGCGAGGCCGGTAAGACGGCGATCGGGTTTTGCGCTTGAAAAGTGCTGGTGGCCTTACTGCTCTCCTGGAGGAGGGTAGTGGCGTCGTCGGGAGCGATTAGGGTATGCCTTGGTCGGCGAATACTGCTTATGCGGAAGGGAGTATAGCGGACGGCCACTGAAATCATGGGATTTGGGTGTTTTATGACACAGTCGAAGAAACGCTTGGATAAGCGTTTCATGAACTGATTTATGGTAGGCATTTTAAGGTCGAAGTGGAGATTTATATTACGGACATAGAAGGGGGCACCCGTCTGTATGTTATGGATCCGAGGGTCTGTATGTTATGGAGACGACGTGGGTTAAAGTGATATAGTATAGATGCGCAGTTTGCAGTTTAGTGACAGTTTGCTACGGGCTGTCAGTATGAAATGGAGTCTACTAAGAGCGAAGGATGCGCGCGCGTGAACCGCCTTGATATGCCTTGAAGGTAAGGTTTGGCTTGCTTCTCCCAAGGGATCAGCTTGCCGTACATAGTGATCGGGCTGGGAAGGGGGGGAGGGAATCGACGACGTCTCGAGAAAAGAACCGCCTGACTCTTATCGGGGTTGACCTCGATTCTCCATTTCCGGAACCAAGCGCCTAAGACGTTTGCGGAGGTTTGGAGAGTACGAGCTATAGCTTTGGGACAGTGACCGGTATAGTAAACGGCAGTGTCGTCGGCGAAGAGAGCTAACTGAGCCTCTTTACTCTTTGGGTTATCGCTGGTGAACAGCATGAAGACGAGAGGAGATAGTACGGAACCCTAACTGATTGCATGTTTATTAGTATGGTTTTTAATCAATAAATCTATATCAATAAGTATCTTCGTGTTTTTTTTTCTATCGTATCAAATAAGTTTTATTATGTTTTCAACACACTATTCTACATGGCATGAATCCTGAAAAACATTTTTTTTTTTTGTTTACCACAGTCGATCATACACTTCTATGACTTATAAAACAAGCATTTAGGTCCTGTAGTCCCCTTAAGACACTTACCAGAAACCCTACTGTATCATAGATTAATCGAATAGGAACTGACTCCATCACGATCAGGGAAAGGCGTGATTACTCGATCGACCAAATTGACAAATACCATCAAATTCTTCCGACCGTTCCTTAAAACTGTCACCCCCACCGTTCTGTTTAATTTAGTTTCAGTTCTGCCGTGTGCCGCCCATCAACGCGGGACATCGCTTAATCGCCCCGTGACACCGCTCGGCAAGTCCATTAACTAAACTAAAGTTTAAAGTTTGTTGTTGACGCAGACATGATTAGAAGCGCTTAGTTCAGAGGTTGTTTTTGACGGTTCTATTTTATATGAAAGATTATTTATCTGGTCTACTAATGAATTTAAGTCATAAAACATTAAACAACCAAAATAATAAACCACCGCAATAAATCTGCAAAAATACGTAATGTATGTAAATCTTCCACGAAGTATCACAAGTTATAGAGATACTCTATAACTTGTGATACTTCGTGGAAGATTTTGTGTTTATAATAATTATAGTAGTCTAATAATAAAAAATACATTTTATATAAAACTACATTGGTATTAATAAAAGTTTTGCTTAAACCAGCATTTATACTAGATAAACAAAGACACTCAAGAACAAAAAATTAAGCGCCAATTTCCCCACATGAAACTGAACGCGATCAACACTTTTAAACTCAGTTAAAAAGCTGTCATTTTGACGCTGACAGCTCTTGAACGCGTTTTAGATGTGACGAATGCGTTCGGTTTCAATGGTGAAATTGGCACTTAGTGAGCAATCGAAGTCTGTAATACATATGTTTATGTGAAGTCTTTTTAATTGTTCGTTATTAATGAATTCTTCCCAAGAGATCATGTGATTGAAATCCATATATTTCAGCATAAACATGTCTGTATCGCCTGATTTAACATTGAAAAAACTACATTACTGCAAACCAAGTAAACCTTTTGATTCTTTTGACAAGTAAATAATTAACAAACGCAAACAGAATTTTGTTGTTGAACTATTTTACGGCCATATAAACCATAAAACTAAGTTCAAAATCCGTAGGTGAACTACCAGTTTCGTTAGTACTCAATTGGGAAATCATGATGTAACCCAGTGACACGTTTTGTTTATATCCTATTTTTATGTTCGCCTTTTGGGAATCAAACCGTGTTGGTTAATTTTTCATCTCATCCTCCAGTATTCCTCTAGAATAAAAATTCTTGACCGAACCGTCTAGAAATGATGAAGAACTCAACTTTGTATCTTTGACTCCATTTCTTTAATCATAATCCCAACCGTTTCAACAGAACCAAATCTGATCATAATAAATTATCAAACAGTTCTTACACATTATTAAATCATTCTGATTCAAATTGTCGACTCATTCTATATAATAATCATAAATTTTAGTATAAATTGTCAAAAATCAGTTATTTTACCTATATGTTATTATTTAAAAAAAAAACAAAAAAAAGTTAATTAGAATGTGTCAGTTAGGTATTCGTTCACCGTATAATATGGTTTTTAAATCGTATTATGTTGTTTATTTCTTTCATTCGTATATGGATCTTAATATAGAACTTAGGTGCCATTCCTAAAAAACATTTTGTATGAGGGCAGTGATAAGTGGCATAGCGCATATCTCTTGGATGTGTCAAACAGATGAAACTTTGATATGACAAATACTGCTGTCTCAAAAATGTAAGTACAGGGCAATGTCAAAAGTTTTTTTTTTAATATGGAATGCAGCGCTCTGTTGGTTTCAGTTTGTTGGTTTCACCAAAGACGTCCTGACTGATAGACATACGATACTAACAAGGATCTTCGCAATGCATGCACCTGCGCTGCCCAGGTCGGTCTTCACAACCGTCCTCCAAAGGCTCATCGTACCATAATTGCATCCAAGCATAAAGTCTACCGCAATACAACTAACTTGAATTCTGAAACACCCGCGCCAAAATCAAACGGGAATATTATTTCGAAGTTACGAATATGAACTCAATGGGGAAGGTCGGGCAAAGCTAATTGTAGATGGCGTGACCATAGCTAGGTCCCTATGGCCTACAATAAATTTGACATTTCGTTCATTCATTTCATTATATGTTCATTCATGAGTTTGATTTTATTTCACTTTTTCATTATTTTCGGTGACTTCAGTATTTTAAATCAAGTACTTGACATGGAAAGTGTCAGAATTTTAAACCTTGCATATTTCCTCGTAATCACTTTCTTCAAAATGTTCACGACATAAACTCGAAGTCAAAAAAATCCGTACGAATAGCTTTAAACCACAATATTCTAATTTTACGGGCTTACGAGAAATTCGGACTCCAATTTCGGAGTATCTGGGAACACAACAACGCGTCAATTTTCGCTAAAATAAAGTAAAACCACATCACGCCTTGTATTTTTAGCTTGTGTTGGGAACTAGCTACGACAGCGCCATTTTGATAGTTGCCTTCCCCATTAGCCATTTCATTACGAAACTGATCGGCCATTTGCAATATTTGGACAACGCACAATGCTATCATGTAACAGGGCTACATATGTACTAGGTGCTTCAATTATACGTGTGTAGACTACTACGCCTGCCGGGTCCTTCTATCCAATTAGGATTAAAGGTGGGGTTCCAGATGTGGCGACATTTTTTTTTGTACATGTGAAAAATACTTTTTGTGTTGCCTGCCAGTAATGAGTTCCTTTGACAGTTTAAATATCAAAGAAGAATCAAAACATAATAGCCTGCCTTAGGATTTTTTAAACTACACTATTAAACGAAGGGTTAGGCAGGATTAATAGCCTATTGCTATCAGCCGGGCACCAATCCAAACACCGGGCTGCTATTGAGAAACTCTTAGTGGAAAACCCAATAACACTTAACCCAGGACGTCATGCTCGGTAGTATCGCTAAATTAAGTAAATAGCAGCACGCAGTAGGGTACAGATATAAGAATTAATAAATAAAAAATGCTACCTACATACAAAGACATATTATATGATAAGCTCCACCCACGACATGACTTGAAATTTAATGTAATTTTTGTCATAGTTTCCCTGAAGTATTTTACAAAAAATCTAAATAAAGATCTGTATTCAGTTCGAACTTTATAGAGAACGAATGGAATACTTACGTGAAAAATATCGTGTGGAGCAGTTTCGTGGAAAACCTATTCAATGTCTATTTTATATTTCACTAGTATTCGACTTTGAACACTACGTAGGTCGACTGGTTTCTGGTGGAAATTCAATGTGAATATATTTGGCTTATTTATCAAAACTTCAAGTTAATATATTAGCATAGATTATCTGACTACGTTTTTCTTTATATTTTTTATCTTGAGCGATTCGCGCAGAGGTTTGATTGTACACAAACGATTGCTGTATGGTTCACTTAGGGTGAATTTCACCAATGAAACTGAACGCTATCAGCAAATAAACTAGGTTTAAAGGCTATCAGTGTCATTATTTTCTGTGGAACACTGACTCGAAAAAAAAAACTTCGACTGCTCATGACCACGTTTTAGAAAAGCTGATCGCGTTCAGTTTTATTGGTGAAATTGGCACTTAGTGAGCAATCGAAGTCTGTAATCCATATGTTTATGTGAAGTCTTTTTAATTGTTCGTTATTAATTGTGTAATATGATGAGTAGAATCATCCTGTGTTGCTCGAAATAAACGTTTTGCAGATAATATCGTGGTTTTATTCTTCTTAGGTTTTCTTAGCATAACTACACGATATCTAGAAGGTATAACTATTCGTTACCTGTTTTAAACCCTTCATACGAGAGCATGGCAAAATCAAAATGGCTACACTTTTTAACCGACTTCCAAAAGGAGGAGGTTCTCAATTCGTCTGTATGTTTGTTACGCGATATCTTAGGCAATTGTCAATCGACATAGAAAAATCTCTTTTCAATGGATAGGGATACATCAGGAGAGGTCCCATACAAATTTAATTTTGCTTAGGTAAGTTTTCAGTTAGCTTCAATAATACGTATTTTCCCACTAAGTGTATATTGAGGATGTTATAATAACATCCTGTCACTGTTATTTACAATTTTAGATACATTGCAAGTGGTATACGAATTTGTGTGGGGTAGGTACGACAACAAAAAGGTGATTAAAATTTTTTTTCACAAAAAGTAACAGTCCTCCAAAAAAAAAAGAGATTTTTACGTTATTCCGTCGTCAATCATTTCATTGATGTGACATTAAAAATGTACTTGTAACTGATCCGACAAATCGACTGTTTAATGACGGAGATAGAGGAAAAGGGCAACACGTAACGGACATGTCACGTCACGTTCCAAGGTCGGTACAATCCATTCGTCTCGTAAAAAGGGTAAGTAAGGCTTTAAACATGGTCATCCATCTCACAACTAAACAGTGGAAACCCTGAAAGGAACAAGGGTCACTACACGATAACAAAAAGCTTCAGTTCCAAGTACAACCTTCATTTAAAACCTTACTCGCCTACACTGTGTGGTATTTTGTTACACCAAAATCACATCTTATTATCTATTTATGTATTTAACACCTGAGGAGCTGTTGTGCACAGCAATTCTTTCTATGATTCAGTAGGTACTAAAGTCTTTATGAAAATTGTATGACACTCATTTAACTTACATTTGTTTATCCGATATTGTTGTATTGCTGAAAAGCAAACCTTTAGCTACCTTTGTCTATTTTCCACATCCATTTATCTCATTTCATGTGATCTCATATTATTTTCCTTTTATTGAGTGTTGTGACATTTTGTATCTAACATTGTCATCTGTCAGTTTTTATTTTTCTATGGTATAGAGCTAAGAGGTCGTCTATTTTATTGTAAAGGTATCGTAAAACTAGTGTTAAGCCGGGTTCTCACTGTAAGCCATCTTTATAGTTCCTGGCCGATAACCAATTAAGAAGTATTTGGATTGAAAACTAAAAAAGTCACTTCTAGAACGATCGGCCAGAGGTTATATTAACCATCCGATACTTTTCACCAGGTTCTTTTTGATTCCGTTCTTTTGATTCCGTCTTTTGACTCGGTCTTTTGGCTTCTTTCGTTTTGCAATTTTTCTTACTCATCAGTTTATGTTTTTCTAAAAGCTATTTAAATATAAACCTTTCTAGAAGTTATTCTCAGTGAATTTATTACAAATATCTTGTGTGCGTAAATGTGTTGGACTCACTCGATCACCTCTGACCCTCCCGCTTGACGCCGCCGCTAGTACACTGGGACGAGAGGTCCTGACATCAAATAACGTGGCGTGTGACGCCGCCGCTAGTACACTGGGACGAGAAATCCTGACATCAAATAACGTGACGTGCGACGCCGCCGCTAATACACAGGAACGAGAGATACGACGCGAGCTCCCTTGCGACGGACTACAGGCCGGTGGAGCGGCCTGCGCGAGCTCTCTCGCAACGGGCTGCGGGCTGATGGAGAGGCTGCTGCGAGCTACCACCCGACGGATTGCAGGACGGAGGAGCGGCCGACGCGAGCTTATTTTAATCGTGAGCTGCTTCGCGACTGTGAGCACGGAGAGGCTGCTTCGAGCTTCAACTCGACAGACTGCGGGCAAGAGGATCGTCCTAAGCTACTACTAATCGATTCCTATTCCTTAATATCTTTTTATATGTAATTTTGTATTTCATATTTCAAAAAATTACATTAACTTGTAACCACGTTTCACACCAGTCGGCTAAACGTTACGTTACAACTGGGACCCCAACTCTAATGGGTACTGATCACAGGAACATCGTACCGTATTAGTGGGTGGCTTTTTGAAAGGTGTCCATGATTGCTTTTTAATTATTTATCGGGACACGTATGTATCATGTTTCAGATGTATTACAGTTTGTAATTGCTGGTTTATTACATATTTATTATTAAGCTTACAGTGATTTAATGATGGTGGGTTGCGCTATTTGTTGTGGCAGTATGGTTATTATGAAATTTATTTTGCTGTTAATGACGTAGCTTATAAAACAGACGATTTGATTATGCCGTTGCACTTGGATACTTTATAAAATGTAGTGGCTGAAAAACCTCCATACAAGAAAAACGTTTTTCTAGTTAATTAATATCAATAGCTAATAATTCTACCGCCGTGGTATCTACGTTGACGTAGTGGTGGGGCTTGCGCGCTCTAGGTCTGTACTGGTAGAGTTTTGCCGAAATGGTGAACGACATTGGTCATGTCTGATATTCGTCAAATCGGCAATTCGTCAAATTTGAAATTGATCAAAGCTGTAGTAAAAGACTTTGTCTATTTACGAAATTTGCCAAATACGCTATTGGTCAAGTCATTTAAGTACAATCAACTGTAAAAATAAAAGCACCTCATGATATATTTTTTTTCTGAACTCGTTTATTCAACAACTGTTTTAAACACTTTAACGCATCTAATTTCCGCTCAATAGTTTTTGCTATATTTTTTATATTTTGGCATCTTCTAAGACGTTGGATGTTTACCTTTGCTTCTCATCTTCTCATTTAACTTTATTTAAATAAAATTTCGCTTCTTTTTTTTTAATACTTACATGACGTATTTATATGAAAATATTAAGTTTTTCTTGTACCTATGCCTAATCTCCGATCCAAGCCTCGACTGCGTTGGTGTTACGATTCCTGAGAAATTATTTTTTGCCATTGCTAAGTAAAATATTTTTGAAAATTTTACGCCCTACTATCATTTTCAGGCATCATCTCATCCATCCTCCAGAAATATACTGATGCATGTAAGTACAAGTACTCGCCGTTAGCCAGACGAGAACAACCGGATGATTGTTTTATTTTTATTTTTATTTCAAAATCAAAATCCAAATCAAAATATTTTATTTCACATAAACCTACATGGGCACTTATGAAACATCAGATTCTAGGTGCAAGGTTCCAATTGGTCGTTTCCTATGGAGAAACCGAGAGTCGGTAAGAAACTCCATGGTTACTCTTTTAAAAATATTTGTCTTTTACAATGTTTTTTAATTACAGTGTTAATAGGTATGGGAGGACAGTGTAGGCCTGTCAACAAGTACCATATGTTAAACAAATAGACAATGGTCTTTAAATTTACAATCCATAAGGCCTATGACGTTCTCACATTTACAAAATATAAAATAATCTAATAAAGTAAAATCAAAAACTAATTATAAAATTGTAGGTATATAATGTCAAATAATGAAAATATTATGTCAGAGTTATGTAAAAGTCTATATATAATAAAAAATAAAAACTAAACACCATTATTTGGGAGCAGTTATTAGAAATTTACAAAGTGATGCCGTTTATGAGGTACCAGGGAAGCCACATGTGCAGAGGGAATTATTGCAAAACTTTCTTGTCTTCGACGTAGTCTTTAATCTTATAGTACGCTTTTATTAGTCGATCAAATCGACCTTCTTCCTTTGTGTGAAACTGATGAAAATCTTGATGAAAAAGATTTAATTGCAAAAATAATTGTATATATAATTGGATAGAAAAAAAAGAAGAATTTTGCTTTATTCAATAACGGCAAACACTTAGAAATCTCTTATATTTCTATACCTTTATTTGTTTTTTTTTTCTTCCAAGATTTTCTTCTAGTGACAAGTAAGTAAATAGTAACTAAACTTGCTCTCGGTGATGAGCGAGGGGCTCGTGGATAAGTGAAAACAGCCGCTGGAGTCGATTGTTCAGGTTAAGCTACGCTTGGTCGGTCCGTAGATGGGTGACCATATTTACATACCGAGACCCTTCCGTGCCTCGGAAAGCACGTTTAGCCGTTGGTCCCGGCTTTCATTCGTAGCTCTCTGACAGTCGTTACGGGTCTTACTAAATGGTATCGTGTTACCCAGTAACCGGCAGTCTCTCCCTGTTAAATACTGGTATTCAGCTGCATTCGGTTAGACTGGAGGCTGACCCTAACATGGTTGAGAAAAGGCTAGGCAAATTGGTTTTCGCTCTCGGTGCTGACCAAAACTATGAATTTCCACTACGCAAAAGTCACTTTTCAAATACAAATCGAATGGGCAAACAAATCGATACCTAGGAATCGAATCAGTCGAGTGTTCGATTCTCAGATAGTTTTATTCATTTCAGTAGATTTCACGGGCGAAAGGATCGCAAATTGCGCCTCTCGCTCCCGGCGCGGCCCGTAATCGATTGTGCTGCCATCTGTTGGCAAAATAATGACTCCGTCTGGTATGCTCCTCCTTTATTTAGATGTGGTATATGGTCGATGTGGACATGCTTTGTTATTTTATTTTGAAAATCAGAGACTTTGTAAATTGATTATCAAAGTAACTTTTTTAGGTGGAGGTGGAAAATGAAAGAAAGAAATAAAGATTTGAAGAAATGAGGTTCTCAATTTATCTGTTAGGCCTTGATTGCAATCTGACCCACCACTTGATAAAGAAATATTGTAATAAAGTAAGTACTTTAAATTGTTCCTAATAATTTATTTTCTTACCTATCTTAGCTTGTAGATACTTAAACATGAACATCCAGGAAAATTTGTGAAATAAATTGCATGTCATTGTAAAAATCACTCCTGCCTACACCTGTTATGGCTATCACAGTGAGTATTTGTCCCTAAAATAACGAATTGGTGCATAGTCTTGTTTTATTAATTAATAAATTATGAAAAATTGTTTTTGACTAGAAATAGAACCTAGCCCAGACTAGAAATATAGCCTGAGTGTTGCTTTGTATGATTTGAACAACTTTTTTATAAAGTTCATTTATGATAATTAAAACATGGCTGGCAAAATGGTGGTGTACAGCAGGTTATTCAAGCGTAATGTTATGTTATATGTTCATTTAAAAAAACGGCGAAAACAAACCATCTAAAAATCTTACATATACTGCGCAAACGTCGTGGAAGACCAAAAGCCGGTCATAATGAAACTATTTATCTCTCGAACGCACTGATCGGCGCATTCTCGGGGAGCTGCGATACAATGTGGAGTAACTGCCGGTAATACCGACACCTCAGATACAACCCTTTTGTATACGGGGATTATAGGAGAGCGACTGACTGTATGTTGAATACCGATGACGATTTTTTTTTTAAATCTCAGATAAATATTTGTTTCTAAACAGTGTAAACAATATTACAAGAAGTGTAAAATCTTTAAATAAATTCAAGTTATAAACGTTTTAAAATAAGCGTTAGACAAGGGCGGCACTACAAAGAAGTGACGTCACAACTATGTAACTTCATACTAGAGCCGTACATTGTCTGTACCGCGCGACAAGTACCCCCAAGTACCGACAAGAATAATCGCCTCCAAAAACTTTTAGGAGCATTTTTAATTTCATCCTCCATAGTATCATTTTGATGAGAAAAAGAAATTGCTTTTTATAATGTTAGTAAGTAATATAAAGTTTAAGCACGTGAGATTAAAATATCAAAACATTCAATTACAGTCATTATTGTAGTTTATTATTTAAATAACCGATTACATTCTCGTTTCAAAAGCTCTTATGGCAAATACTTACCCCTAATTCCGTTCCATAACCAGACAGAATGGTGCTTTAAAAGCAATCTCTCAAATATTGACTTCAATAAATAGAGGATCCATCAGAAATATTTGTATTGCAAGACGAATGCCATCTGAATATGATACTGTACTTTGCAAGATGAACTGTTTGGTTTGAAAAGTGAACAAATACAGTAATATTTTTTTTACTTATTCAGGACAAAATGTTAGGCCGACAACGTACGTATAATGCATAATTTCTTGGAAAAAGCATTGTTATTGTTCGGTTTTGTTTTGTAAAGTCTTTAATTTTCGTGCAGGGTGCTGGCACAAATTTAAATAAAGCTTGAAAGTCACATTCCAATGTAAACGTTGTTTAAAAGAATAATTAATAGCGATTAAATATCACAAAAGTATTTACCTGACTATCAAAATTGTCCGCCCTGCAGTGGAACCGCGTTGGCTAAAATTAATAATAAATAAAATAAAAACTAAATGAGACCTACACTTGTACGACTAAAATAAACTACGACTAAAATTAGCCTCCCGCTAGCCCACTCACAGTAACATTAGATTAAAGCCTCTGTTTGTGGCACGACTTATACGTAGAGAAATGTTAATTGGCTCCCAAATGTTGCACTGCTCCGTCGCATAACGTGGACACATCCTACAGTACAACGTGTATACCCGTACGTTAGTTAGTGTATTACGCTCGCACTTCGCGTTGAGACTTGAATTGTTTTGATACTTTGCGAATATTCTGCGAGTTTTGTGAAGACAAACAAACGGGAGACAAATTCACCCTTTTCTTTTATAAATCAGTTTCACAAGAAATATACACAATATTTTGATTATATTATATTATATCACTATTAAAATAGTCTTTAAATAGGTATCTAAAAAAATAAAGAGATATGATTTATTGTATTTTCGTTAGTTACGCTTTCACGCTAAAACGGTTTACGCTACCTATGTGAAAATTAATTTGTTGCATGGGTAGACTATGACCTAGATTAAGATATAGGATACAATAAGGTAATCATATTAATATATTTTAACAATTACCTATTGTAAAATATGTTTGCGGAAGGCGGTTATTAGTGCAGACATACTGATTTTCAAATATAAGCCAATACTTTGGTAATTATCATGTAACAATGTCCAGCTAAATTGAATCTCTTTTCCGAAGCTTTCAGCATTTCAGAAGTCTGTTGTATACCGCAATTTTTTTTGTTGTTTCCGCTTTTTTTTACGGTGGCCAGGTTTAAAAAAAATATGTATAAAAATATATATAATAATATTAGAATAAATCTCTGACATAAATCATTCAAAATCTAATCACAAGGAGGCTGGCATAAAAAATAAAGAAAACAAATTACCTACAAAACTGTCACAAGTCAAATCTTAAAACAAATCAAACGTTCCTTTGATTAACCAGGTCCCCGTATACAACTGGCGCAAAATGCCTAAAGGGGACGATGTCAAATTGATGTTTAATTAAGTCATTGCTCGATTTGTTGAGAGATCAAAGCTCTTTGATGTTTGGGCCAAGGCTTCTCGCGGCTCGGAGGAAACTGACTTGAGAAAGAGGAACGATTTTGTTAAGTGTGAGAAATGAGTTTTTTGTGACACGTTGATGAAGTAGATTTTTTCTTTACATGAGTTTGTGAGTGCGTTTTGCGGGTCTTTTAGTAATGAAAGAATAACCATCACCATATCCAAAGGTATTGTTATGGTTCAAATCTGGGCAAGTACCAATCTGACTTTTTCAATTCATAATTATGTAATTTATAAGTTTATCTTGGACATCGCTGATATTGGTGAAGGCAAACATCGTGTGGAAACCTGGACTAATAGTTAACATAAGTCTGAAATTGCCACCTTGTCTTCAGCAAGCGTGGTGATCAATGCTCGGGCCTTCTCTATACGAGGAGAGACCTTTGCCCTGCAGAGGAGCTGTTTTAAGAATAATTGTAATAAAGTGTGGTAAGTCAATAAGGTACTGTATAAAAAAGATATAATATCTGTGAACAGAAGTGGTCTTATAGAGAAATGAGGAACAGGGTGTAAAGTTCACTCATCTTCCATGGAAAAAGGGAGGGTCCTCTGACCAGAAGAGTGATGTTTCTGGTGGGCTACTGCCCAACGATTGATGTCGGGATGTTGTAATGCTAGTCGCGCGCTAAACTCTGCTTGCGCGATGCAGCATTTTGCGTGACGTCAGTGTAATGGGTAATTCGCATGTGGTGATGTGGATTCCGCCACAGCCTTTTGATATTTTCTGAGATAGGTACAAGCTAACACTAAATAAAAAGTTTTATTTTCATGTAAAACGTAAGAAATCGATTCGTGTAGACTTTCTGTTTTATATTTAGCTCTTACGAGTATTAGATGCTGTTACTGTAACATTAAGGTTGATCCAAGACTGAAGGTTATATCTATATATACTTACAATAAAGCTGAAGCGTTTGGTTTGTTTGAACGCGCTACTCTCTGGAACTACTGGTCGGTTTTTTTTTTTTTTTTCTGCATTTGATAGCCCAACTTATGAAGACATCAAGGTTATTTAACATTAACCTTTCGACCCTTAGGCAGAGGCAAAAAAGTCGGAACGAAGGCTAAGCGAAAACGAAGTGTTAGCGCAGGCAGGTTATGCGATACCCGAGGAGGAGGCCGCGCTGTACGAGGTGTACCGCGCGGCAAAGCAGACTCTGTGGCTGGCCATCGACGAGGCGAGGACGCGATCCCGGGAGAGGATGTTGGAGACTCTGGACGCGGATCCGTGGGGGCGCCCGTATAAAGCGGTTCGAGGGCAACTTCGAGCCGCGGCGCCCCCACTTACGGAGAGTCTCCAACCCGAGCTGCTGGAGGAAGTTGTAGCAGCCCTCTTCCCGGTGAGAGCGGAGCATGTTCCGCCGCCGATGGCTTTGCCCGCAGCCGCAGAGTCTGAAGAGGAGGACGAGGAGAACGCCATCAGCGTCCCAGAGGTGACACAGGCAGAGATGAGGGCGGCCGTGATGCGGCTCCGGGCCAAGAACGTGGCTCCGGGGCCCGACGGAATTCACGGCCTGGCTTTGGCCCTCTCTCTGAAGGAGTTGGAGCCCCAACTGAGAGGACTCTACACAGCGTGCCTTGAGCGGGGCCAGTTTCCCACTTTGTGGAAAACAGGTCGCTTGGTCCTGCTCAGGAAGGCGGGGCGCCCTGCCGACTCGCCGTCTGCGTACCGGCCCATAGTGCTGCTCGACGAGGTGGGCAAGCTGTTCGAGCGCATACTCGCAGCCCGCCTCGTCGGCCACTTGTGCAGAGAGGGGCCGGACCTGGACGAGAGCCAGTTTGGCTTTCGGCATGGGCGCTCTACCATCCACGCTGTGTCGAGGGTGAGAGTCCTGGCGGAGGAAACAGTGTCCCGGGGCGGGGTGGTGGTGGCGGTGTCCTTGGACATCTCCAACGCCTTCAACACCCTGCCCTGGAGCTGCATACGGGAGGCACTGCGTTATCATCGGGTGCCTCTCCACCTCCGCCGCATCGTTGGGGCTTATCTGGCGGGGAGGTGTGTCACCTACATGGGACGTGATGGCGGAAGCCAGCGCCAAGTGTCGTGCGGTGTTCCACAGGGATCGGTCGTGGGGCCGCTCCTGTGGAACATCGGGTACGACTGGGTGCTGAGGGGCGAGCTCCCGCCGGGCGCGGACCTGACGTGTTACGCGGACGACACGCTGGTCACGGCCCGGGGGAGTTCGCACAGGGAGGCAGCGTTGCTCGCGACGGCGGCGGTCTCACTCACGGTGAGCCGCATACGGCGCCTCGGCCTGGAGGTGGCCCTCAACAAGTCGGAGGCCATGGTGTTTCATGGCCCCCGGCGGGCGCCGCCGGCCGGATCACACATTGTGGTCGGGGGGGTCCGGATCGCTGTCGAGCCCACCATGAAATATCTGGGATTGGTGCTCGACAGCCGGTGGGACTTCGGACCCCACTTCCGGCGGCTGGCGCCCAAGTTGTTGGGCGCGGCCGGGGCGCTGGCAACGCTGCTTCCCAATCTGGGGGGCCCGAGCGCCACTTGTAGGCGGCTCTACGTGGGGATCGTGCGATCGATGGCCCTTTACGGGGACCCGATCTGGGCGGCTGACCTGACGGCCGCCAGCATCTCTGTGCTGCGAAAGCCGCAGAGAGCAATGACCGTCAGAGTCATAAGGGGGTATCGCACGATCTCCTACGAGGCGGCTTGTGCACTGGCCGGATCCCCGCCATGGGACCTAGTTGCGAGGGTGCTCGCGTCACTATATCGGTGGTGCGAGGAAGCGAGGGCGCGGGGAGAGCGGCCGATGCAGCGCCATATGGAGCATCGTCGGTCGCAGCTTCGCGAGGTCCTGGTGGCGGAATGGCAGGACAGGCTTTCACGCCCTACCGCCGCCTCGTCACCATCGAGGCGGTCCGGCCAGTGCTCGACCTCTGGCTCGGGAGGAGGCACGGCTCCCTGACGTTTCGGGCGACGCAGGTGCTCTCGGGGCATGGTTGCTTCGGGAAGTACCTGTGTCGCATTAACAGGGAGCCGGACGCCCGGTGTCACCACTGCGTCGACTGCCGGGAGGACACGGCGCGGCACACGCTGGCAGAGTGTGCCGCTTGGGAGGAGCCGCGCCGTGCCCTCATCACCGAAGTAGGCAACGACCTGTCGCTGCCGGCCGTCGTGAACGCGATGGTCGGCGGCGCAGAGTCCTGGGATGCAGTGGTCTCCTTTTGCGAAACGGTCGTCTCGCAGAAGGAGGCTGCGGAAAGGGAGAGAGAGATCTCGACTCTCGACCCGGCCCGCAGCAGACGCACCGGGCGTCGGAGGAGGGTGGACAACGCCCTCTTCCGGCCCCCCTAAATGGGTCCAGGGGCGACGGATACGGGGACATCCGTCGCCCCCCAACCCGAGAAGGCGGCGCGCGTAGTGTTCCTCGCGCGCCGACCACAGACGTTGCGGGGGGAGTACACCTCACTCCCCCCGCCCGAGACGGGGCCCGCACGAGCGGGCCGGCACCAGCCGGGGTTGTGGAAGAATAATGTGTTCCCGCGACCCCGGCGTAGGTGTGAGATGGAACACCGGGTTGGTTTTTAGTCGGTAAGAGTCCGACAGACCCCTCCGCCCTCCCCGGGGCGGGGGACATCCATGAGGATTTTCCAACCCGAAACCAAAAAAAAAAAAAAAAAGGCAGGTTATGCGATGCCACGGGATGGGTTGGGGGAACAAGAATTTTCACGAGAAGGTGTATTGAACTAATAACATCGTTCTACGTTTTTGATGCTAAGCTATCTCATTACCTACTGTTTCGAGGATCTGGTGGCCCAGACAAAGTGACATTCGTAACATTCGATTAGCGATGACGCTCGCAGAAAAGACTTAAAATGTATGGGGTTGACATTAGCTATCGAAATGCCAAGTGATCATAGCTAGCGTAGTATCATAGTGAAGCGATAGCGATTGTGGAAATAGGATCGCTCCGTAGCCATTTGTCTAGGCTAACTATAGAATTTGCGGTCGAGATAATATGAACCAATATCGTGTAATAATACTCGAGGAATCTATTCATCACGTCAAACCTTTCGACCTGAGAAAGATAGAATAAAGATGATGCATCGTTTTTTTATAATGTCGCTTTGCATCATTCTAGGTTTGGTAAAGTCGCTTTGCATCATTCTAGGTTTGGTAAAGTCGCTTTGCATCATTCTAGGTTTGGTTTGTTTTCTGTACTTTGAGTGCAAAACTCAAATACCTACGTAAACTGAAAGTTTTTTGTCGTTATTTATAGAAAAAAATAGAGCAGGAATTTAATAGGTAGTCAAATATGAACAGCAGTGATTTAGTTAAAAAAACTTTAACTACAATTATAACAATAATTGGGAGGTGTGAGCGATACCGACGGAATGGCTAACGAATTATTGGTTCATATTTTATACACAAAGGCTTATCAAAACAATGACGGCATATTTTTAGAATTTCCCACGAGGCTTGTTTAGTTAAACATCAACTTGGGTTTTACAAAACGGTGTTGAAAGAAATGTATAATATGTGGAATCCGCGACATGGCTCTTTAACTAAATAATAAATACAAGAAGTTAAAACAGGGTTTTGAGTGAGGTGTTATGATGTCCTGACATTAACTCCTGGGCACTGACGCCTGTTTTTTTGGGGGGGGGAGATCATCAAATGACTTCTTGCGCTCTGGTTGGAGCTGAGGGCGTGTAAGACTTTTACTGACTAAAATCCACCCGTGTTCCTTCAGTTGCCTGTGCCGCGGTATCTCTTTCGAACAATCCGCGACCTGGCAGTCATTGGCCCTATTTATCAATTACTGCTGACATCTCTTTGAGGCGCGCGTGGAACACGACGCGCCGTCGACCCGGGCCTGGTCCTTACCGGACGGCGAGCTACCAATTGCTCGCTATCCGCAAGCCCGCGCCTACAGTGGCCGGGAATCTGCTGGCGACTCCCAAGAACTGATGATGGTTGGTTTGCATAACTAGGTATATCATTAAAAAAAAACTACGTAAAAAAAAAACACAACAAGGTATCGTGTTACCCAGTCTTCAGTAAAGTGGCGACTGCTTGTCACAAATCAGTGGTTTCGGAGGTCAGAGAGGCATGGTATTATTCTGTATCCGGTTAAGCTGGACGCCGACACTAACAAAGTTGGAAAACAGTTACACAGATGATGACGATTATAAAATCATGTCTGTAACCTTTGCACCGAAAGGGTTGGAAAGGGAAAATATGGAAAATAAAAAACAACCTTCGACCGTTGTAATAAGACGACTTAATTTTGTATGAACAACAAATTCAACTTTGACGAAAAGCTTATTTGTTGTTCATACAAAATGAAGTCTTATTACAACGGACGAAGGTTGTTATTAATCTACATATTTTTCAGCATAATTGTGATACACGCGGGTTAACGGACGGGCACTTCCAATTGTTTTTTCTATTCCGTGGGTTTAATAGTACGCACACCCACATTTTACTAGTTGTTTTTAACTTCCATTTTATAGGAGGCGTGCCAATTACTATCAACCATGCAGAAATCTGAGAGCAGTGGTGGCCCAGTGGTAACGCCCGCGACTTACTAGTTGTAGGTCGTAGGTTCGAACCCAGACAGGCGCTTTACTTTGTGTAAATTATTTCATCACACTGCTCTCAAAACTGGCATGTCTTAGAAACAAAAATTCGAAGACATGTGACATCTACCAACCCGCACTGGACCCGCGTGGTGGATTACGGCCCACTCCTTCTTGGAAACCTGTGTCCCAGCAGTGGGAACATAAGCTGATTATGCACGCCCAAATCTAGACTCCCTAATAATCTCTTATAACCCCTAAAACCTTAAAAACAAACCGAGATTCTCTTTTTATTTCTCCCAGGTTTAAAGAACCTCTGCAGCAAACACGATACATCTTAATTTCAGAGAAGCAGGTCACCGGTACCTAATTAAGTAATTCCTTTGGTTCGGCCAACCAAGCTTTTACTTAATGACAATTTAATGCGGGCGAAGCCTTAAAGTGTTTATCTTAGTGTTTATTTTGTACTGTGGCTTTCGATTGGACGTTCTTTTTTGTGGTGGGTGATTAGGTTTGTAATGAAAAGATTCTGGAATAATAGGGTGAGTTGACCTATTAAATTAACATTGTGTGATGGTATCAACTAATTGTGATTTGAGTGCAGTACATAAGTAGTATTTCAAACAATTTGGTGTTTCACTACTAAATGTTACTGCTGAAAAGCTCGTTACCAAGCGTTGCTTCTTCATCATCATTATTTTATTAATAATGACTCAGGACAATGTGAAACCCCATAATTATTTTGATATCACTCACTGCGTTGTGTTCTCGTAGACGCTCTGAAGTACAACGAACTATAGTCAGAGTTGATTTATGTACTTATTTGGTTACTAAATAAGTACATAAATCAAAGCACAAACTAGTCTAGAATTTTCTCGACGGTTTTGGCCCTGTCAGCCTGTATACTTACTAAAATTTTCAGCATCCATTAATGTCTATTTCAAAATCCTGTTTTCAAGTTTCAAGTTTTGAGTCAAAGTAAAAAAGGTACACAGTATACAAAACTTTGACTCGTTAAAATTACGAAAAAAAAAAGGGGCTGTAATTTTTTTCTTCTGATTATCACTAATTACTACGGGGTGTCGGTCGTTTGCAAATTTCGGGGGGCGTTACGGGTCAGTGACCTCAAATAGAACGACATGACGGTGATATTTTTTTAGACGATGTAATAACGGGAATCGTATTTTTTTAGACTTGTTTTTAATTTTTTGCTTGCATTGTAGGATGATGTTGCATTGTTAGTTTGTTGTTGTTGAAAAATTATGTGAAGTTAAAAACAAAAAATTTATGTTGTGTTGTGGGTATGACTGAAGTTTGACAGACTGTTTTAGGGTTTTGAATGAACTGAATATTGTCTAAAATTTGTCTAATTAAGCTAGTAATGTAGTGGTCATCATAAGGAAGAGCGCTGATGTCTGAGATACAGATATCTTTATATCTAGTTCAGACACAGATGCTTTCATTATAAATTTAAGAAAACTTGAATGTGTTCTGGATATCTGTTCAAATGTCATTCAACACAGGTCTGTGTCAATAAATATTATATTATTATTATTAAAGATAGTTAGTTATTCCAGATAATCGTATTGTACCTATTTGTGAACTGGTACCGATGCTACTATATTAAAATGCTAATAACGGGCACTCAACTATTTTACGATAAGACTAGGCTGTGTTTTGTAACACACTAAGAAAACTTAAATCATTTGTTAAAAATTGGTTAAAACCATACAAATATCTGTTCAAAAGAAACTACAGCATTATAAGCATAACATTGCTACAGAACAATGATTGGCACAAACCGCTCACAATTCAAAACGAACGCAAAACGTTTATTCACTTTTCTTTCATCAACAACCTCGCGATTCCTTATAAAAACTCCATTTTAAAATGCAAAGCCGTCGTGAAATGCTTTCACGCAATATTTTGAAAGAAAACTCTTTTGAAAGAGCTCACTTCAAACGTTTAGCAGAACCGCTTTCGATAGGTATTCATACAAAGATTTAAATAGTTAGATTCGCCCTACTGATGCTACACATCAGAGATGTGTTAACGAAACAAATGCGAATATCTTTTTATTTTGTCGTCATTGTGTGGAATGACGCAGTGACTTGACTTGATTGTCATAAAATCGCAATTTAATAATGTGTTAGCTCACTCTTCTCAGTATGAACTTTTCCGTGTGACATATGATTAGGGAAAGAGAAGTATGGTGAAGACAAATCTAGCGATTTAAATCTTTGTATTCATACCATAAAATATCGGAGTATGGAATCGTGAAAGAATTTTATCCATTTATGTGAGTATTTTATTTTTATGGCTGGACTGAAATTTTCAAACTCTTTGTGCTACAATGCTGGATGCGTTCTGTAGCATGTGTGGCTTCTACTATGGAATACAAGTACATACAGAACTATGCATCGTAAAGAATCAAGTTTATTTTAACTATTTATTTTTATTTTTCTTACAGACCTGTTTGTTGTTGGAACGGGTGTTGTTGTAACAATGAATAGAACTCTACTTGTTTATTTTTATTTTGTTTGGTAACGCCCCTGCTTCTCTCGGATGGAATGGCGACATGTCAAAACATCGAGCTATCTGTGCTAAATATTATAGTTAAATACGTGGGGCATACGGGAAGTTTCTGGAACTGGCGACTTGCAATAAAAAAAATAAAAGAGCAATTACGGAATTCGAAAATGGAACTCTCTGGGAACATGTTACTTTTTAATTTGCGAGACTGTCATTTGTTTTTCTCATTGTGGCGTTTAGAAAATTGTGTGTATTACAATGAATTTAACTCGGGAATTTTTCGCTCAATATGTTTTTTACGATTTTCGCCCTGGCTTAAGTCAACAAGGTAATTGCCAGAGACTTCAATTGGCATTTGCTGATACAGACGCATGACGCAGCTCTGTGTATTCGTAGTTCGGAAAATTTATACGTGGTCGTGATCATCTTTATGACGATGTACGTAAAGGTCGGCCGTCGACGGCGATTACAGAATCCAATAGTGATACCGTACGACAACTGATTGAAGCTTTAAAAATAATGCCTTGTCTGCAAATTCGTACTGTCTTAGGCATTAGAATCAGCCAAGTGCAAAACATTTTGAAGGGGCGGTAGCTTGGCACTCGATGGATACCGCATGATTTAACGGAAGACCAGAAACGACTGCGTGTCGAGTGTTGCCGTAAAACTATAAAATAGTTTAATGGATGGAATGGATGTCGTTGGCTGTCTTAAATATTGTGACGGGTGACAAAACCTGGGTGAACTGTTTTGAACCGTAAAAAAAAGCCAACCAGCAAAATGGGTATTTCGTTTTTAAGAAAAGTCGAAGCATTGGTAATAAAATAGTTGCTTCCATTTTCGGAAAATCAGGACGAAAGGACAGTAAGAGATAGGATAACCCAGAAACTTTCCGAATTACCCAAGTATTCATTACTTGGGTTTCTGACACACATAAACCTTTCGAAATAAATCCTCCTCAATGATCTTGAAAACCGCATCGAAATCCATTGAACAGTTCAGAAGGACCAAGCGTGCAGGCAGACACGAGAAGCAACTTTGTTTTAAACATCCTTAAGTAGTACATAAGTATAGACTTAACCATTTATGTACACATAAAACAGACAAAGAAAGGAACAGAAATACAGGTACAAAGGTCATTTATTTATTTATACTTCACGCACATTTTGTACAGCGGCGGACTTAATGCCATAGGCATTTTCTACCAGTCAACCTTTGGGTGATGCAGAGACAAGCAGTGGTAGGTGCAATTTATAAAAAACCAAGGAATAAATATTTAATCTAAGACATAGATATACATATATACCTAATTATATATAAATATAAGCACAAATACATATACATAAATATATAATTATACTAAAACAAATAAAACAGCCAATGAGAAAACATTACCCTTAAGATGATACTGCCAGCTTCTTGCGAATGTGCTCACGAACTTTAACTTTAAAGGATAATCGGTTGGTTGCCACCCTGATTTCTTGGGGGAGTGCATTCCACAGAGAGATAGACTGAACGAAGAAGGAAGAGTGAATGAAGTCTGTGCGGTGAGTGGGACATTGAAGAAGACGATTGTGTGATGAACGAAGATTTCTGTTGTGGTTGGCGCAAATGTACTGAAAGTGGGGGGCTAGATAACCAGGGAAGGAGGTAGAAACAAGAAATGAACACAAATCTCTTCCAGCAAACCTGCGATAGGAGAGTATATATTAAGAGATGTATATCCCGTTCGCTCGTTTGACGCTGACCGTCAGCTACAGAAGAATATTAAGGTGCTAAGTTATAATCACACGCGCTTGCGATGACGTTGCTTACGGTACTGAGAGGGTGACTTAGTAGTGCGGTAGGTGGTTGGGAGGAGGGGACGCACTTTCCACGGACCGGCAAACATAGAACGAACAGCATGTCGATTCTATAAAAATCTCACCTTGAAGACTTGCGTGGAGTGAGCTGTCAGTGTAATTTCGTCTTGGACAATCCCTAGCATCAGTGGCACTGACGCTCACTTTACGTAAGTTTTCACGGTGAGATGGTTACAGAATCGCACTATTGAACTTAGAGAGAACGCGTAGTAGGTAGACAAGGTTGGTAAGAGGGAGATGGGAAGACAATGACATAAAATCAAAAACTATCCTCTAATTCAAACATTAACATACAATATGTGATTAAAATTTCTTGCTTACCTTAGATATCGATCTTTACTTTCCAGTTTCGAGCATCTGATGTTAATGGCGACCTTCGCCTGTAACTTCAATGCCACGTAGGTCACGTCGAACAAAAACGATCCCTACGTGCTATTGATCTGAGCCTTCATTTTATCGACAGTTGCATTTCATAGCGGCATCGGCATATTTAACTAAAGTTAAAGTACTGTGTTGTCTTAAGAAATGTTTTGGGCTTGAGTAACAAAACATCATTCCTGTTTTTCCTGAAGGGTTAGGCAGAAGTATACCTACATAGCAATTTGAGAGTAGATATTTAAGCCCCATCCCGCCAGTTATGTCTTATTCCCATGTAATAGGGAGCGAGCCTATTGCTATCAACCGGATAAAAATCCAGAAAACCCTGATGTAAGAATTCAATAACCCTTTGCCCGACCTGGGACTCGAACCCAGAGAGCCTACCCCCTGAGCACGAAATCCGTAGATTCGGCCGAAGTTACATACGTTAAGTTAGTTCGCACTTCCGGACATAAGATTAGTTCGGGACCCTAACTAAGAGTGAATGACACAACGATTTGACAGTTGTCCCTACTCCCGGTGTAAATTTACCAGTGCGAAAAAGTTAAATAAATTTTAATTAATTAGGATTAACTCCGAGCCTGTGTTCGAGCGTGTGGGGTGGCCAGGGGAAAAACATTGTATGGTCGTATTACCGCGGCGCGGCCAGCAGCGCCAGCAGCTAGCCCGCCACGCACATCGCGTACGTAACACTATAATCGTAGAAAATCATACTACGAAAACGTTCACGGGTTATATTCATAGTTATGAAGAAAAGCATTTTTTTTATGCTGCCATAATATGAAACAATTGACGGTTAGGTGAAACAAACTGTATTCTACAGCCAAAGAGTTCCATTTTCAAATGTAGTAACTACTTTTTAAATATTTTTATGTAAGTAGCCAGTTCCGAAAACTTATAGTGCGCCCTATGTAGTTCTTCTCCAGATTAGCTGCTTTACAAATCAAATCAATAAAATCTAAAATATTTATTTGCAAGAATTTAAGTGTTACAGTAGTTTTAGCTTATTCTGCCATAACCATAAGGTGCGTATGTACTCGCAATTAGCGGTGTCAACTAACCTAACTCACAGATTCGATTGATTTCTAAATAGTCCTTAGTGGTTTAATATATTTTAAATTGTAATAGTTTGAAGAATATTTTTTTTAACATTGTCAGCGGTAAGTCTTGAAGACCATTTGGTAAATGATTGTAAAATAAAATATGCAGTAAACATTTTTCTTAAATAATATTAGTTTTATTTTTGGCAGCCGAAGTCTGTGTAAGTATATGCCATGTTCAGCTATTTGTCCTGTCAGTGTTAGTCTCAAATAAATTGTAGTTTCTCTGAACTAAAATACATATTTACAAATATATATATTTAAAAAATGTATAAACATGGCAGAGGTACAAATAGTCTAGTCTACAAATGTCGACTTCATCTCTAACCTGATGAAGCTGAATACCAGTATTTCATAAATAGTAGGTACTTTTTATTTAAGCGTATACCCTAAATCAGAACTAGGGTTTTCGCCCATACCTATAACTACTCAATACCCTTACCTGCCTAATATATTCTCCTGTCTTAGACCCCCAAGTCTGCCATCAAACAAGGGCTGCTCAATTGATGAATCACTGGCAGCCCCTACTAATATTCTATCAGTAGGGCTGTCGATATTGTGTTTGTATTGTCACTTGATACAGCGACGACTTAATGCAGTTGCTATGACGAATATTTGCGATTGTCACTCTAGAATGGGGTGTTAAATGTGGAGATAGCGTTTTGTTTGTAAAGTTTAAATGTATAATAAAAACTATGGAGATGTAAGCGAGTGTAGGTGTAACCACACATATCAATCAATAACGGTAAAACGGGGTGAATAGAGATGCAGGGGTGAATAGAAACGAAACTTTAAAAAGGATTTTAACATTGAAATAATAGACTTTGTTGCCAACAAGGGCACTTAATCGTTAATTATAGTACAGTCAATACATAAGCGACATTTTTGGCAACAAACATAATTATTTCAATGTTAAAATCCCCTTTAAAGTTTCGTTTCGATTCACCCCTGCATCCCTATTCACCCCGTTTTACGGTAATTATAAAGTCATGATGTTTTGTAGTTCAAAGTTTAGAAAATAGTCGTATTTTAAACTATTCCTTAAAACAAGAATTTTGAAAAAGATTCGTAATAAAAATGTAATACAAGAAGGTGGAAAGACGATAAAGACAATATCAGTGTACCCCTGCCTATGCCTAAGAAAATTCAGGCGAAATGGTATGTTAAGTTAATGGCAATAAGGGTTATGTTTTCCAATTCACTGTTGTGACTTATTGATTTCATTGTTGTAAACCATGTCTAGTCATTTTGTTTCAGTCTCCATTTAATTTATTACTATACCATGTCTAACAGAACTTAAAACAGTACCAATTCAATTCAAATTCAAAATGTTTATTTGCAAGAAAATACATAGTTTACAAGCTACGCTTTTAAAGATCTTACAGCCTTCAGTAATTGTATTCTGCCTGCAAGCAAGCGTGCAAATTGTTTATGTTTTTATGTCATAGTTGTTATTAGTACATTTTTATTATTTCATTATTGTCGCATTATTATCACATAGGTATTATTATTATATACAAATGACAATAATTATTACTACAAACAAATACTTTTGTTCTGGTCTGGTTCTGGTCGCGAAACCGTTACCTTTGCCACAACTGCAAGTCGTTCTAACCTTGGCAGCACCGCACCCGTGAACCATTTAATGGGAAACTATAATAAAGTCGCTACTCGAACCAATAGCATCGACATCTTCTCTAATCCATTCCGTCAATTCCGTACGAGACTTTTAACCAGCTCGGATTCTCAAGACGTCTGTGCATCGTGAGCCGCACATTATTATATATATCTTTATTAATTGTATCAACTTCCATTTCCTTGTTTGTTATTTTTTGCTAAATTTATCTGTATTTCCCATCGTAAGTATTTGTGAACATAACTCATTTTACAACCTGTAACCATTACAACTAACAAGTCTATGCTAGTGCTGTGCACTTCTGTAAGTGACGTATTCACTATACCTAAAACTGTTTGTGATTTTTGTTTGTATATGTTTTAGTGAGTAGGTCGTTGAAGTGCCTTAACAATAAATAAATAAATGTTCAAAAAATTCCTTAATGCTGCAAAAACTCTTTTTTTGTAACCACTGTGGCAACTTTGTTTTAAAAACATCACACACATGCACATGCACAAATTTAATCCATTTTTACCCCTACTAATCCAACAAAGAATCACGCCTTAAACCTGTCAACATGCTATAACACTAAACCGAGCTATTTTCCATGAAAACTGCTCGTTCATAAAGCACCTATCCTACCGCTGACGATTAACGAGAAGCGAGTATATCCAGGAACTAAAAACGAGTTGGCGAGCAGCGAATGCGCAACGACGACGCGTATAAGGAAACTCTTCCAGTATTTTGAACCCTAGTACTTCTGGCCCCTAACCCTACTGGGATTACAGGCGTGATGTTATGTGCTATGTGTACTTCTGGGGCTGCGGGACTTACTAGCATTTCAATTACCTTAAACCATTCCGCTAACCAGAGTTGCAAACGATCTGAATTCGGTTACTGTTTCCGGTGTAGTTTAAAGACTTCATAATTAAAACGCTTCCTCTACTCAGATCCTTAGAACCCGCGTAGTGTCTAATACTAAATAGCCCAGTATCTGCGACCAACTTGGAAGTAGCGAGGCCAGTCACAGTTCTAACCTAACCTGAACCATTAAGTCAGGGTATCCTAGCTCAGTTACTGTGTTCAATTCGGCATTAAAAGCAAACGCTTGTTGTGACTTTAGATTAGCCATTCTGCATTATGTCTAAACGTCGGTAGACAGAACAGAACTAAAAGTAGGGTAGGCTAATCTGAGTAGCAGTAGGAATTTATGTCCATAACTCCTAGTATTGCGTTTGCAAAGCCTTCCGCATTACAGAACTAAAAGCAGGGCAATCCATCAAACTGCGCGTTCAATTGCTTAAAGGCTCCCGCAGCCCAGAAGTACTGGGGTTCTGAATACTGGAAGGGTTTCCATAAACGCAACGGCGACGAGCGATTACTCGCACCAAGCGTAAGTCTCTCAGCGAGTGTTTTGCCCGGCAAGCGAGCGCCACTGAGCGAGTACTCTCTTTGATAGGTCTTTTCGCTGCGACAAACGAGTGCTCGCCGGCGGTGTCAGCGATCAACTATTAATATATATTGTATTTCTGTAACTTACACAAGACTTTCAATCTTTTGCACGTTTCTTGAGCGAGAAAATCGGTGATAACTTGTCGCCTCCTCGTCGGCGAGTAATCTAGAACAAAGAATCACGCCTCAAACCTGCCAATATGCTATAACACTAAACCAAGCTATGTTTCATGGAAACAGCTCGTTCATAAGCCGGTGTTAGTATTTAATTCACTTAGCCAGTTCAGCCCCGGGCGGGCGTATTGCAATAAAATTGCACGAGGGATTACCTCGGAAAATGATGAATGAAAATGATAATGTGGCAACCCTGAATATGAAGTGTTATAATGGACAAGCGTTTTAAATTTTATCGGTGAATATGGATTGGTAACTGATTAAGTGTAAGTTTTGCAATTAATTTACTGACAATTATTTGAACTTTGTTCCTGACTAAGACAGATTTTACTACTTACGCTATAATTGTTCAAATTTTCTTATAATGTAAAAGTATTCAGCATAAACAGCCATGGTTTAATCCTTAAACTTCGATTTTCTACTTACAAACGATATGAAAACTGAAGGTTCTTTTTCGAAAGTTTCATTTTAAACCATAAAAACTCTCATGATTGGTAACAATAAATAAAAATCAAGAAGACTGAAACAAAAGGCAACAATACTCGTACCTGTAGTTATATAATTAAGTGCACTCCAAAGTACATACACTGTTAAAAGTACGTGGCAAAGTGGCCATCTAAAACCACACAGGGAGAGCTGTTATGGACCAACGGTAATGATATTTACTCAGACTATATCCCTTTATTACGAAATAGAATATATCGTTCATATCCCACAAAGAAAATTGTACTCTAAGAAAACGGCAGTAAGGTTGGGGATGGAAAGGTTTGGGATGAGGACAGTCTAGGTCATTCTTGCACCACTTGGCACTTTAAAGATTTCTTGAAGAAGGAACTCAACAATTTACTTGTTTGAAATTCATTCTGACGACTGAAGTTTGTTTAGAGGAGAAAATAAAAGTTTAATACTTTAGATTGGCGTTGAAATGTAAGATTCGCTCGAACTTTTGCACAAAATTAGCTGTGTAGACTTTGTTTTGGTTTAAATTTGTGGAAATATTATTTTGTTTATGACAAGTGCGGTTTATTGTAATTTGAATAATAATAAAGTTATGTATTTTAAAAACTAATTTGGTATTCAAAAAGACATTGCCATAAGTTTTGACGCTAAAAGGTTTTAAGTTTCTGAGCTTCTATAAAATACCTACCTATAGGTATCTAGTATTCAAATCCGACCATTTAGGGGCACACTATTTCTTGGAAGCCTGTCTATTCCTTAACATCGTCAATTTATTTTTAAAGCACTTACTTTTCTGTCGATATATTTATAAATCATGAAGTTATAAATATCGTGGGGCACGGTATTACGCCCGCCAAGACGAGCCAAAAACAAAAAGCAGACCTTTTCTGGAAGCGTTTCGGCGTATTTTCGAACCCACAGCTTCGGCCTGTATAATGCAAGAGAGCTCAAATTCTAAGGATAATATTGGTTAGCAGACTTATAAAAACACTATTAAATTCGTCTAGTTTTTATACTTTGGATTTTATTAATACCTAAAATACGTCAATTTCATCACTCACTCACTTACTCATCAAAAGCTCTAGGTTCCACTTCTGACTTGGCCGTCCCATTGAACTATTTCATAACACAACATTAAAGTTCAACGACTTCATTTCTCACCATAAGCCCAAAGGAGTCTCTGTGCGAAGGCCGCGAAACGGCCAAGCTGCAAGCTGTACATTTTGAACAAGTTGTAAAGTTTGTAGAGTTAGGCCTTAGACAGTTAGGGACTTGAATCTACATTAGATCCTGATAACTTTTTAACTGTGCAAGCGTTATGTGAGTCTTGGCAACCTACTTAACGTGCCTTTTTTGGTGGGTTCTTATAATTTGGTATACAAAAATTATAACACCAGTGATCATTATCGCTAATAGCGAAATCTATACGATATCATATAAATTAACAGGAATGGCCAGGGTCGAAAACCAAATCTACGACACAAGTTATTAATCAACGCAGTTTTCAGGATAATTGATTTTATTTCTGTAAGTAGGTTTGTTCTTTTACACGTCAATAATATTTTACAAACTACATGAGGTCGGCGTTTCCTATCTGACTACTCTGAGAAGAAAGGCCGAAACAAACTCAGAAGTCACAGTCTATTATAAAGTGCAGACATAATCTTGGTCAGATCATGTGAACACACAGATTGAGTGGACCTGTCCAGTCATTGCACGCATTTGTCAGTGATGTTATGATCCTTCTACCTACATCAGAAACACAATTTTTCCTAACACACACTACCCTTCCCTATTTCGACTATCCCACCTTTTCTGATTATTTATTTAAAAAGCTAACAGTGGCCGGTACGGCACATCAACCGGCTATTATCCCGTCAGGAACCGGAAAGGACGTTTGTGACGACGGCTAACGACTTCCGTTGACACAAATGACGCTTACAACTGCTAGTTTCAGGTTCTATTCAAATTGTATGTAAGATTACTGAGAATTACGGGTTTAACGATGTTTTCATTGTGTGTGTAGGTATGTTTGATATGCAATTTTTGTGTCAATTAGTTATTTTTTGTGTATTTTGTCAGGAAATTACCATGTTTGTACACACAGTCAACTGTACATCACTAGCAACAATGCACTGATAAAAGCACCGTTACTGTTAAGACATACATACGCTGTTAACGTCAGGTTATTACCATTGATGTTTGGTTGTCTGTACAAAGCAAAGTGATTTTCAGAGTATGTAAGTGTCGTTGCAGGTCGCGTTCTATAGTGTCTGCTTAGGGCCATGGAAAAACGGCGTGGGTTTATGTATTTACTCAAGTTTGTGTTAAAACTCGCGACCCGCAAGCTACACATTTTAATATGGTTAAATCTTAATTACTAACTTATAACTAGCCAGTGGCGTTCCTTTTACTAAAGCCGAAAAGCCCGGCTTTCAATCTGACGTGAGCCTATAAAAAAAAACTACAATACTTGTAAACAATTCAACTCAATCATGATTCATCATCATAGTAAAGAATAATAACTTTTACTAAGTACCTGACGTATATACGTATACCTTTGTACATATAACATACATTATCGGCGTATTTTGTTCCCACTGCTGGGACACAGGCCACTTCTCTGTGAGAGGGAGTGGGCCGTTATCAACTATGTGGGCTCAGAGATAGATGTCACGTGTCTTCGTATTTTGGTTCTAAGACATCTTGGTCTCCTTTCTCTTTGGTCTCCTCACGATGTTTTCCTTCACCGTTTTGAGAGCAGAGATGATGAAATAATTTACACAAAGTAAAGCGCTTGTCTGGGTTCGAACCTACGACCTACAACTTGTAAGTTACCACTGGGCCACCACTGCTCTCCGTATACCTTTACTTCTTCAAAAATTATGTTTAAAAGGTGCCTCTTTCATGATGCAGGTCTTTGTAGACCATACTACCTACGACAAGGTAAGATTTCAAGTCTTGTCATCTTACTTTGCAAGCTAATAAATCGGGACTGAATAATATCAGGCGCACAGCTCGATCTTCAAGGTTAAGCAACCGTCCAGCCAGTCCGTGGATGGGTTCATCTTGACAAATCGAGACCCCTCCGTGCCTCGGAAAGCACGTTAAGCGGTTGGCCCCGGCTGTCACTCATAGATCCTTGGCAGTCGTCGCAGCCTGACAACCAGTCTTACCAAGCCGTGTCGTGTTATCCAGTAACTAGGTTGTAGAGGTCGGGTAGGCAGTTAACTCCATGTAAAGTACTGGTATTCAGCTGCATCCAGATTAGAAGCCGAAACACAGTTGCTGGGCTGGGCAGATGAAGCTGATCATCAAAACTCTCCCAAATATCTACCAAAAAACAGAGCAAACTAAATCCTTAAAAAAACAGCACACAAAACTTTATACAAATCACTGTTTCATAGTTTTCCAACTCCTATATCATAAGGGCAGGAACACATGACGTAGTTTCTTAAACATTTTTCTTTTAACGTATGCTAATGTTGGGATAAGCGTCAGTGGCTTGCAACTTTGTTGTTATCAAACTATCTTGTATGTAACATCCCTTAGGATTTGTTTGGGTAATATGTATTTGAGTGGAGACTAGTTTTTTTTTTAAAGATTTGTTTACTAATTAAACAAACCAACAAGTACAATTTGAAAAATATTATTAACTTCGGAACTCGGTGTCTTTGGTTTTGTATTTTCGTTTTTTTGCCACCGACTTACGAAATTATACATATTTTTCACTTTGTAGTGTTTTTTTTTTGGAAGCTGGTTGTATTTTGTTTTGCTATGGAGTTTTTATTTTCACTTTTTAGTTGTGGTATCTATCCCACACAAATTCTTGTATCACTAGGTACTTGCTAACTAAATACTGACACTGACAAGAAGTTATTATAACATCATCTTTTGATCAAACCCTCTATAAACTAATAAACATTAAAAAAAAAAAAAAACATCATCTTTTTACATTACCCAAGCAAAGTAAATAAAACCATGAGCCCTGGGTTATACCCCTGAGTCATCCCCAAAAAAAAAAACTTTCGAAATCGATCCACAATTGCCGGAGATATTGCGTAACAAACATTTAAAAAAAAACCTACAGATGAATTATGAACCTCCTTCTTTCTAAGACGTCGGTTATACTCGTAAAACAGAAGATAACTATATTTTGGTATAAAATCAAGTCCCACAAAAAATGCAAGAGAAGTATTATGTAACTTAGCCTTCCTTATATAGACTTCCTTATCAAGACTGGCCCAAAAATCGTTTTGAGGCCTCGAAACTCAAAGAGGTTAAACCGCAGGTATTATTTTAAACTTAAACTAACAATGTGGCTCTGTCGCAGTTAAGCTCAGCAAGCCATCTTTATACGAGCACACTCAGTATTTCCTACAATAATTTATTTTCAACATTTTCCCCCGTAATATTGCCTGAAGGTAACTCAACAAATACCAGGTGTTTATCATTAAAATATTTCAGTTGCAACGCTCAAACGACTCCAGTGCGCATGAACGGGTCCCGTCCGACGCGTCGAAGATTTTATACCAACGAGTATTTTCTATGTGATGATTTTTTTTACTGATAGTGTGGACTTGGGCTTAAACTTGAAAAAAACATGCACTATGCATTTTTTTTTATGCTTCATTTTATATTAAAAACTGCACAAATGCGAAATTAGTGTATCTCGTGGCGGCGTGCAGATACATAATATGATATTTGTTAACTAGCTATGCCCCGCAGTTTCTTAGCTATGCATCGTAGTAAGTTTCATTAAATATGGGGATTTATCAAAGAATCAATACAGCTTTGACAAGAGTGCTAGTGTCATGTGACGGAAGGCACAGAATTACGTATCGGGCTTCCATGACTTGTTCATGAAAATAGGCCAGTGCAAACACTCTAAAAAAGTTCGCCAAATCCAAACACAGTTTACATGCTAAATAAGATCTACCACATTTATGTAAACTACAGTTGAAAAAGGTATATTTTCAAGAAACAGTACCATCTTATGTATGTAGCATGCGTCTGTAATTTAGTTTCAAACATGGAAACATATATCTACTTGTGCTTTTGGAAATTTAATTAAAAAAACACATACATAAAGTTCAGAATAGATTTTGCATCATATATTGTAGTAATATAGCACATAAAAAGTCTTAAATAATATTTTTAGTTCCATATAATTTGCTTACTTAGATTAAATTATGCACTAAATGAAAAATGAAATAATGAGATCGCAAAAAAGAAAAAAACCGTTCAAGTGCGAGTTGAACTCGCCTGGAGAGGACAGAGACGAGGATGTTACCCACCATAAACATTTCATGTAAAGAAGGTGGCCAAAACTTACATGACGCTTTCTTTGTTAAAAAGGGTAGGTTACATGTTTTTTGTAAAATAATTAGTTAGTTAAATTAGTGCGTGATAAAAGCGTGTTTTTTTAGGGAAGTATTTTGATTTTTTACTTTTTAGTCTAGTGTATTCTTCATTAAGTTGATAAGTCTGAAGTCTAAGAGCCACTGAAGAGTTCCACTATCACGTCTTGTCATCATCATCACACCCTCGATACCAAGCCCAATCTATTGGACTCGTCAAAACTAAATGAAATAATATGAGCACAAACTCGAGGGGCTCCATTATTAGACCCTCGACACCAAGTACATTATATTGGACTTATCAAAACAAATCAAATGACACCAAGGTCGAGGGGTTCACTAGTAGCCACTGAAGTGTTCCACTTGCCACCTCCTGGCTCCATCATCAGATCAGTTCCAAGATACCTATACTAAGATACTAAGTTTCATTTCGATACGACAATTAAAAGGATGTTAAAATTGAGTTTTAAAATGTTATTGCATAGTAAGTTTGTACTCACAATATTGAAAGATTTACCACGTTTTTTAAGACCACAGACATCTTGTAGGTTTTCCTGTAATCTAATATTATTAAAAAAGTACAGAAATTAGTGCATTACTTTGTACTAATTTCTGTACTTTTTTCAGAATCAAGGATTTGAATATTGAATAGGAAGGTACCTAGTTATTGAAAAAATGTGTCAAGTTCAAAGTCTTCGCTTCGTCTACCAACAACCTCAATTTTATTATGTGGTCTCTCTTTTTAACGCAATATCGAGTATTTCAAGTTTGGTCCTTTTGAAATTTACTGAGTGTGAAATTCGCTTTCATTCCATTTACTTTCGACTTAATGAAATTTTCGATACAGATCGTTCGAGGGGACTGAAATTGCGGCTTTTATTAAAAAAATATATTAATCATGTTAATTTATTCAATTAATTTTTAAATTTAATTCTGATTGAAAAAAGGGACTAAATTGATATTCGAAGATTGTTTAATTAAAGTCAAATTATTTATTTCAAATAGTCACTTAAAAGGCACTTTTGAAAATAAAAACTTACAAAAAAAAAAAAGTTTCTAGTCGCCCAAAGGTAGTTTCGTATGGAGACGAATGAGCAAGAAACTCCACCGTTACTCTTTTAAAGTGTTTCACAATATTTTATACCAACCTACAAGAATTAATATACAATTGAATAAGTAACCAAATTTTGATTTTGTCTAGACGCTAGATCGCCCTATGGAGCAGGACCAGCATGTTTCCAAGCATTCTTATCTAGGATTTTATCCTCTAACTTAAAATAGGCTCATTTACAAAATGTACTTTTAATGAGTTACAAAATTAGACCCTTACTTCCATATACACCCGGAACATTATGCTCAACCATAACAATACTCTCGACTTCAAATTGAAGATATCACAAAAATCTTTTATCATTTTTCTGTAGGCACCTATCGAATATCAAATCGCCTAAAGCCAGATTCATTTATTAAAACCAGGGGTGTCCAACGTTTCTAGCTCCCCTGCCTAGTAATCTTACAATATCCCGGGGCAATCGATTTCCTTTGTAGATTGAAATGGTAAACAAAGATATTGGCAATTTTTATCATTTCTTCTATCATGATAATGTAAAAGTATTCAGCATAAACAGCCATGGTTTAATCCTTAAACTTCGATTTTCTACTTTCAAACGATATGAAAACTGAAGATTATTTTTCAAAAGTTCCATTTTAAACCACAAAAACTCTCATGAATGGTAACAATAAATAAAAATCAAGAAGACTGAAACAAAAGGCAACAATACTCGTACCTGTAGTTATATAATTAAGTGCACTCCAAAGTACATATACTGTTAAAAGTACGTGGCAAAGTGGCCATCTAAAACCACACAGGGAGAGCTGTTATGGACCAACGATAATGATATTTACTCAGACTATATCCCTTTATTACGAAATAGAATATATCGTTCATATCCCACAAAGAAAATTGTACTCTAAGAATACGGCAGTAAGGTTGGGGATGGAAAGGTTTGGGATGAGGACAGTCTAGGTCATTCTTGCACCACTTGGCACTTTAAAGATTTCTTGAAGAAGGAACTCAACAATTTACTTGTTTGAAATTCATTCTGACGACTGAAGTTTGTTTAGAGGAGAAAATAAAAGTTTAATACTTTAGATTGGCGTTGAAATGTAAGATTCGCTCCAACTTTTAGCACAAAATTAGCTGTGTAAACTTTGTTTTGGTTAAAATTTGTGGAAATATTATTTTGTTTCTGACAAGTGTGGTTTATTGTAATTTGAATAATAATAAAGTTATGTATTTTAAAAACTAATTTGGTATTCAAAAAGACATTGCCATAAGTTTTGACGCTAAAAGGTTTTAAGTTTCTGAGCTTCTATAAAATACCTACCTATAGGTATCTAGTATTCAAATCCGACCATTTAGGGGCACACTATTTCTTGGAAGCCTGTCTATTCCTTAACATCGTCAATTTATTTTTAAAGCACTTACTTTTCTGTCGATATATTTATAAATCATGAAGTTATAAATATCGTGGGGCACGGTATTACGCCCGCCAAGACGAGCCAAAAACAAAAAGCAGACCTTTTCTGGAAGCGTTTCGGCGTATTTTCGAACCCACAGCTTCGGCCTGTATAATGCAAGAGAGCTCAAATTCTAAGGATAATATTGGTTAGCAGACTTATAAAAACACTATTAAATTCGTCTAGTTTTTATACTTTGGATTTTATTAATACCTAAAATACGTCAATTTCATCACTCACTCACTTACTCATCAAAAGCTCTAGGTTCCACTTCTGACTTGGCCGTCCCATTGAACTATTTCATGACACAATATTAAAGTTCAACGACTTCATTTCTCACCATAAGCCCAAAGGAGTCTCTGTGCGAAGGCCGCGAAACGGCCAAGCTGCAAGCTGTACATTTTGAACAAGTTGTAAGGTTTGTAAAGTTAGGCCTTAGACAGTTAGGGACTTGAATCTACATTAGATCCTGATAACTTTTTAACTGTGCAAGCGTTATGTGAGTCTTGGCAACCTACTTAACGTGCCTTTTTTGGTGGGTTCTTATAATTTGGTATACAAAAATTATAACACCAGTTATCATTATCGCTAATAGCGAAATCTATACGATAACATATAAATTAACAGGAATGGCCAGGGTCGAAAACCAAATCTACGACACAAGTTATTAATCAACGCAGTTTTCAGGATAATTGATTTTATTTCTGTAAGTAGGTTTGTTCTTTTACACGTCAATAATATTTTACAAACTACATGAGGTCGGCGTTTCCTATCTGACTACTCTGAGAAGAAAGGCCGAAACAAACTCAGAAGTCACAGTCTATTATAAAGTCCAGACATAATCTTGGTCAGATCATGCGAACACACAGATTGAGTGGACCTGTCCAGTCATTGCACGCATTTGTCAGTGAAGTTAAGATCCTTCTACCTACATCAGAAACACAATTTTTCCTAACACACACTACCCTTCCCTATTTCGACTATCCCACCTTTTCTGATTATTTATTTAAAAAGCTAACAGTGGCCGGTACGGCACATCAACCGGCTATTATCCCGTCAGGAACCGGAACGGACGTTTGTGACGACGGCTAACGACTTCCGTTGACACAAATGACGCTTACAACTGCTAGTTTCAGGTTCTATTCAAATTGTATGTAAGATTACTGAGAATTACGGGTTTAGCGATGTTTTCATTGTGTGTGTAGGTATGTTTGATATGCAATTTTTGTGTCAATTAGTTATTTTTTGTGTATTTTGTCAGGAAATTACCATGTTTGTACACACAGTCAACTGTACATCACTAGCAACAATGCACTGATAAAAGCACCGTTACTGTTAAGACATACATACGCTGTTAACGTCAGGTTATTACCATTGATGTTTGGTTGACTGTACAAAGCAAAGTGATTTTAAGAGTATGTAAGGGTCGTTGCAGGTCGCGTGCTATAGTGTCTGCTTAGGGCCATGGAAAAACGGCGTGGGTTTATGTATTTACTCAAGTTTGTGTTAAAACTCGCGACCCGCAAGCTACACATTTTAATATGGTTAAATCTTAATTACTAACTTATAACTAGCCAGTGGCGTTCCTTTTACTAAAGCCGAAAAGCCCGGCTTTCAATCTGACGTGAGCCTATAAAAAAAAAAAACTCCAAAACTTGTAAACAATTCAACTCAATCATGATTCATCATCATAGTAAAGAATAATAACTTTTACTAAGTACCTGACGTATATACGTATACCTTTGTACATATAACATACATTATCGGCGTATTTTGTTCCCACTGCTGGGACACAGGCCACTTCTCTGTGAGAGGGAGTGGGCCGTTATCAACTATGTGGGCTCAGAGATAGATGTCACGTGTCTTCGTATTTTGGTTCTAAGACATCTTGGTCTCCTTTCTCTTTGGTCTCCTCACGATGTTTTCCTTCACCGTTTTGAGAGCAGAGATGATGAAATAATTTACACAAAGTAAAGCGCTTGTCTGGGTTCGAACCTACGACCTACAACTTGTAAGTTACCACTGGGCCACCACTGCTCTCCGTATACCTTTACTTCTTCAAAAATTATGTTTAAAAGGTGCCTCTTTCATGATGCAGGTCTTTGTAGACCATACTACCTACGACAAGGTAAGATTTCAAGTCTTGTCATCTTACTTTGCAAGCTAATAAATCGGGACTGAATAATATCAGGCGCACAGCTCGATCTTCAAGGTTAAGCAACCGTCCAGCCAGTCCGTGGATGGGTTCATCTTGACAAATCGAGACCCCTCCGTGCCTCGGAAAGCACGTTAAGCGGTTGGCCCCGGCTGTCACTCATAGATCCTTGGCAGTCGTCGCAGCCTGACAACCAGTCTTACCAAGCCGTGTCGTGTTATCCAGTAACTAGGTTGTAGAGGTCGGGTAGGCAGTTAACTCCATGTAAAGTACTGGTATTCAGCTGCATCCAGATTAGAAGCCGAAACACAGTTGCTGGGCTGGGCAGATGAAGCTGATCATCAAAACTCTCCCAAATATCTACCAAAAAACAGAGCAAACTAAATCCTTAAAAAAACAGCACACAAAACTTTATACAAATCACTGTTTCATAGTTTTCCAACTCCTATATCATAAGGGCAGGAACACATGACGTAGTTTCTTAAACATTTTTCTTTTAACGTATGCTAATGTTGGGATAAGCGTCAGTGGCTTGCAACTTTGTTGTTATCAAACTATCTTGTATGTAACATCCCTTAGGATTTGTTTGGGTAATATGTATTTGAGTGGAGACTAGTTTTTTTTTTAAAGATTTGTTTACTAATTAAACAAACCAACAAGTACAATTTGAAAAATATTATTAACTTCGGAACTCGGTGTCTTTGGTTTTGTATTTTCGTTTTTTTGCCACCGACTTACGAAATTATACATATTTTTCACTTTGTAGTGTTTTTTTTTTGGAAGCTGGTTGTATTTTGTTTTGCTATGGAGTTTTTATTTTCACTTTTTAGTTGTGGTATCTATCCCACACAAATTCTTGTATCACTAGGTACTTGCTAACTAAATACTGACACTGACAAGAAGTTATTATAACATCATCTTTTGATCAAACCCTCTATAAACTAATAAACATTAAAAAAAAAAAAAACATCATCTTTTTACATTACCCAAGCAAAGTAAATAAAACCATGAGCCCTGGGTTATACCCCTGAGTCATCCCCAAAAAAAAAAACTTTCGAAATCGATCCACAATTGCCGGAGATATTGCGTAACAAACATTTAAAAAAAAACCTACAGATGAATTATGAACCTCCTTCTTTCTAAGACGTCGGTTATACTCGTAAAACAGAAGATAACTATATTTTGGTATAAAATCAAGTCCCACAAAAAATGCAAGAGAAGTATTATGTAACTTAGCCTTCCTTATATAGACTTCCTTATCAAGACTGGCCCAAAAATCGTTTTGAGGCCTCGAAACTCAAAGAGGTTAAACCGCAGGTATTATTTTAAACTTAAACTAACAATGTGGCTCTGTCGCAGTTAAGCTCAGCAAGCCATCTTTATACGAGCACACTCAGTATTTCCTACAATAATTTATTTTCAACATTTTCCCCCGTAATATTGCCTGAAGGTAACTCAACAAATACCAGGTGTTTATCATTAAAATATTTCAGTTGCAACGCTCAAACGACTCCAGTGCGCATGAACGGGTCCCGTCCGACGCGTCGAAGATTTTATACCAACGAGTATTTTCTATGTGATGATTTTTTTTACTGATAGTGTGGACTTGGGCTTAAACTTGAAAAAAACATGCACTATGCATTTTTTTTTATGCTTCATTTTATATTAAAAACTGCACAAATGCGAAATTAGTGTATCTCGTGGCGGCGTGCAGATACATAATATGATATTTGTTAACTAGCTATGCCCCGCAGTTTCTTAGCTATGCATCGTAGTAAGTTTCATTAAATATGGGGATTTATCAAAGAATCAATACAGCTTTGACAAGAGTGCTAGTGTCATGTGACGGAAGGCACAGAATTACGTATCGGGCTTCCATGACTTGTTCATGAAAATAGGCCAGTGCAAACACTCTAAAAAAGTTCGCCAAATCCAAACACAGTTTACATGCTAAATAAGATCTACCACATTTATGTAAACTACAGTTGAAAAAGGTATATTTTCAAGAAACAGTACCATCTTATGTATGTAGCATGCGTCTGTAATTTAGTTTCAAACATGGAAACATATATCTACTTGTGCTTTTGGAAATTTAATTAAAAAAACACATACATAAAGTTCAGAATAGATTTTGCATCATATATTGTAGTAATATAGCACATAAAAAGTCTTAAATAATATTTTTAGTTCCATATAATTTGCTTACTTAGATTAAATTATGCACTAAATGAAAAATGAAATAATGAGATCGCAAAAAAGAAAAAAACCGTTCAAGTGCGAGTTGAACTCGCCTGGAGAGGACAGAGACGAGGATGTTACCCACCATAAACATTTCATGTAAAGAAGGTGGCCAAAACTTACATGACGCTTTCTTTGTTAAAAAGGGTAGGTTACATGTTTTTTGTAAAATAATTAGTTAGTTAAATTAGTGCGTGATAAAAGCGTGTTTTTTTAGGGAAGTATTTTGATTTTTTACTTTTTAGTCTAGTGTATTCTTCATTAAGTTGATAAGTCTGAAGTCTAAGAGCCACTGAAGAGTTCCACTATCACGTCTTGTCATCATCATCACACCCTCGATACCAAGCCCAATCTATTGGACTCGTCAAAACTAAATGAAATAATATGAGCACAAACTCGAGGGGCTCCATTATTAGACCCTCGACACCAAGTACATTATATTGGACTTATCAAAACAAATCAAATGACACCAAGGTCGAGGGGTTCACTAGTAGCCACTGAAGTGTTCCACTTGCCACCTCCTGGCTCCATCATCAGATCAGTTCCAAGATACCTATACTAAGATACTAAGTTTCATTTCGATACGACAATTAAAAGGATGTTAAAATTGAGTTTTAAAATGTTATTGCATAGTAAGTTTGTACTCACAATATTGAAAGATTTACCACGTTTTTTAAGACCACAGACATCTTGTAGGTTTTCCTGTAATCTAATATTATTAAAAAAGTACAGAAATTAGTGCATTACTTTGTACTAATTTCTGTACTTTTTTCAGAATCAAGGATTTGAATATTGAATAGGAAGGTACCTAGTTATTGAAAAAATGTGTCAAGTTCAAAGTCTTCGCTTCGTCTACCAACAACCTCAATTTTATTATGTGGTCTCTCTTTTTAACGCAATATCGAGTATTTCAAGTTTGGTCCTTTTGAAATTTACTGAGTGTGAAATTCGCTTTCATTCCATTTACTTTCGACTTAATGAAATTTTCGATACAGATCGTTCGAGGGGACTGAAATTGCGGCTTTTATTAAAAAAATATATTAATCATGTTAATTTATTCAATTAATTTTTAAATTTAATTCTGATTGAAAAAAGGGACTAAATTGATATTCGAAGATTGTTTAATTAAAGTCAAATTATTTATTTCAAATAGTCACTTAAAAGGCACTTTTGAAAATAAAAACTTACAAAAAAAAAAAAGTTTCTAGTCGCCCAAAGGTAGTTTCGTATGGAGACGAATGAGCAAGAAACTCCACCGTTACTCTTTTAAAGTGTTTCACAATATTTTATACCAACCTACAAGAATTAATATACAATTGAATAAGTAACCAAATTTTGATTTTGTCTAGACGCTAGATCGCCCTATGGAGCAGGACCAGCATGTTTCCAAGCATTCTTATCTAGGATTTTATCCTCTAACTTAAAATAGGCTCATTTACAAAATGTACTTTTAATGAGTTACAAAATTAGACCCTTACTTCCATATACACCCGGAACATTATGCTCAACCATAACAATACTCTCGACTTCAAATTGAAGATATCACAAAAATCTTTTATCATTTTTCTGTAGGCACCTATCGAATATCAAATCGCCTAAAGCCAGATTCATTTATTAAAACCAGGGGTGTCCAACGTTTCTAGCTCCCCTGCCTAGTAATCTTACAATATCCCGGGGCAATCGATTTCCTTTGTAGATTGAAATGGTAAACAAAGATATTGGCAATTTTTATCATTTCTTCTATCATGAGCACTTCCTTTACTTTTATGTTGAGGATATAAAAGAGTTTATATAGTCGACACTTCACGTGACCAGAGGGCTGGATTGTTCTTTGGCCAAAGAATTAGCATTGCCATTCAGCGTGGGAATGCTGCCAGTCTTCTGGGTACGTTTCCAGATGGCAGCGATGCGGACGAGTACTTCGACGCCTGAGTGTTTTATATTAATTTGTACAGGTAGTTAGTTATTTAGTAATTTAATTTAGTTTTAAATATGTTATATTTTAATTAATATCTCTTACACAATGTTAATTGTTAATTAACAACACTTATGCCCGGTTTCTGAGGTACTTGTATCGGTAGTTTATCTATTCATTAGCGCTATTGGTTCGACAACTTGTGAAAGTGCGTTTCCGAACTCCGCAATAAAAGATAAACTCCGTTTAAACTTAGGTTATCTTAACTGACCAATGTGTGCCGTTTATCGGCTCCATAACTATATTTGACGTTTAATTTCATAGCAAACTCTATCAAATTTTAGGTTATACAAGTAAAACGTGTATTTTTGCAATACGTTGCCAGTGAAAGCTTATTTTAAAATTATTAAAAGGAGAATACAATGAGTGCTAGCATAATGAATACGAGTAGCTCATCAGAGTCTGATTTGGAAGTACTGGAGTTTATTTTTAATATATCAGTACCCAGAAACTTAAGACGTAGGAGGAATCCTTTCGAAATGTTTTCGGATGAAGAATTTAAATTGAGATATCGCTTTGATAAGAACACTGTGATACACATAAGTGAAGTCATCAGCCCTGCTCTATCTCCCGTTACTCATCGCAAATATCCATTGTCTGTTTTGGAACAAATTTTTATCGCATTACGATTTTACGCTACAGGTACTTTTCAAGTAGTGATTGGTGATGACATTAACGTTCACAAAACCACTGTGTCAAGAGTGGTTTATAAAGTAAGCAAGGAAATAGCAAAACTTGCTGCAAGGTATATAGGTATGCCAAATTTTGAAGACCTAAGAGAAGTCAAGGCTCAATTTTTTAATATAGCTGGATTTCCAAATGTAATTGGTTGTGTAGATGGATCGCACATACCAATTCAATCTCCTGGAGGTGAGCAAGCAGAACTCTTTAGAAATAGAAAAGGTTTCTTTTCTATTAATGTACAAGTTGTGTGTGATGCAAAGTTACACATCCGTGTTATATATGCTCGCTGGCATGGATCAACACATGACAGTACCGTGTATCATAATTCATTCCTGCGAGCGCGCCTGGATAATAATGAGATAGATGGTCACCTCATGGGAGACAGTGCTTATCCTTGTGGAAGATTCATGATGACGCCATTTTTAAATCCAGCTACAAATGCGGAAAAACTGTACAATGAAGCACAAATTAAAACCAGAAACACAGTGGAAAGGACATTTGGTGTGTGGAAAAGAAGATTTGCATGCCTTTCTCAAAAATTGAGATTAAAATTAGATCACACATTAGTTGTAATTGTTGCAACAGCTGTGTTACATAATTTAGCTCTACAGCAAAATGATACTGTGATAATGGATTCTGCTCCTGAAGAAGATATTGTTACAGAATCTATTGAACAACCCCTTTCTTCTGAAGGAAACCATTTTCGTCGGTTATTGTTGGAACAATATTTTAGGTTGGTTAAGGTTCCTTTTATAAACATTTTCAAATACTATGATCACACAAATTAAAAAAAAACCAATTAAACATGTCTTTGTTTATTAAATTTATATTTCAAGTAAAAAAAAATTATGAGATAACTACAAACATGAGACATATCAAATTTAAGATAATTCTTTTAGAAAATGCAACAGTGGACATAGAATTTATAAAAGAAGAATGTTAATATACCTGATATCAACATCAACATCATAAATTAAAATTCCTCTTTTTAAATTCTAGGTCCATTCTTGCATTTTCTAGAAGAATTGTCTTTAATTCAATGTCGATATCCAGTAAAATTTTGTTTTTTTCCAATTTCATTACTTCTTGTTGTCGTTGAAGCTCCAATATTTCTAATCTTTTACTGGTTATGGCATCTTCATTAATTTGCTTCTGATTTTTTCTTTTTATTATAGAATCACTGAGGTTATTTATATTTTTTTTCTTTGTTTCAGTTAAACACATCTTCTTTAGTTTTGGTGTTTCAAAATCCTTCATACACGGCGAAATTGGTCTTTTGGAACATTCTAATTGCTTGCTAGAAGTTGCTTGAGTTTCAGTCGCCAAATCTTCCTTTGTATATGGATACAAAGGAAGATTTGGTACTATGATGACGTCTTGAGAAGTACCAGGATGTGCTTGTTTACTTAGTACTTGTGTTTTTTCAATATCTGTAATGAATAAATTGAACTGTATAAACCCATGACATGTTTTTCTATCTAGAATTTCTCAGTAGCAGCCCGGAGTCTGTATTTGTGCTTGGTTGATGGCAATAGGCTCGCCCCCTATTACATGGGACTTGAACATAACTGGCGAAATGTGGGTGTACCATAGGTACACTTCTGCCTAACCCTTCTGGGATTACAAGCGTGATGTTATGTTATGTTAAACCCATAACACTGATATGATGTTAAGATACTGAAATGTGTAAATTAAAGATAATTACAATTCAAAGGACAAACTCTTTGGACTTACCTAAGCTGTAATATGTTGCGGATGATTCAAATTCATTATCTAATGGTTTGAATTGAGGAGTTAATAAAGCCACAATTTTCTCATCAATTGGGGTTGTCTTAGGACAAAATGTTCCACCTCCTGTCTTGTACATCTCGGACTGAAATTAAAATATAACGTAAATAAATTACAATCTGGCACTATTGTGTAACAAAATAATAATATTATTACTCTATGCAGTTAGCATCTGAAACATAATCATTATGGTACCTATATTGGTATCTTGTGATATTACAGCTTGTATGCTTAGGGGTTGCTTTGACCTTTGTAAAGTTAAAATATACATATAGGGCTTTAACCAAATAGGTAAAAAGTACACTAGCAGCACGACGGGATACAACATACCTTATCATCGCTCATATTTTTTCTCGCTTTTTTCTTTATGTTATCGTATAGAGCATGTAACTGCTTTTCAGTCCTAAATCCAGTTTCCGAGACAGCATTATATTTATTTGTCAGCGCAATCCAAGCTTGTTTCTTGGCCTCGACAGAAGTCCCGTCCGTTTTTTTATTGTCGATTGTAGCGACAAATTCTTTGGCCACTTCGATAAGAAGCATCTTCTCTCTTTCAGTAAAATTTTTACTGCGTTTTCCGGATTCCATGCTATTTAATTTAATGAATTAAGCACAAACGATTGGAAAGACAAATATACTCTTGAAATCAAATGTAACGAAAAGCAAAATTACCAACCCCAACAAAACAATGAAAGTCAGTGTCAAACGAAACTTTTTTTTTAAGTCGACAATGACAATGATGTCGTTCATGCATCCGTCCATAAATAGCGACCTAACATATTTTTAAACTAAAATAGTGTAAAGGCACTTATAAACCCTCGAAAAAATATGACTATAAATAAAACTAGTAATAAAAACGAATTATGATAGTAAAGAAAAAGATCTCTTAATACAGACCCATCTAGTGGCCACTAAGAAAGTGGTTATCAGCTACATAGTTATTGAATGGTTTGTTGCGTATTCAGAAACCCAGTGACAGTTAACCGACGTTTATCGTATGCATAACTTTATTGAATCAATAGTTAGTGAGAGTTTATCTGGAAACTTCAGAAACCGGGCATTAATAAACTTATACCTAATCCTACTAATATTAAAGAGTTTATTGAAGTTTAACATTTGTGCCGACTTGTTTTAGGATTTTTAAAAGACAACGCACAGACTAGTCAACTACGTGATTTGGATTGTTTACGAAAATTACTTATGTTGTTCGTTCATTAGCTTCCTACTTGAACACAGTGTAACAATGCCCATACGTATAGATAACAGGTTGTTTGTTTTAAAGTTTGTATGTAGGGGGTAATTTCTGGGACTACCTTTCAAAAGGATTTCAAAAATTCTTTTGATAGCCCTATTCTCAAGAAATGCTATAGGCTATTGAACATCACGCTATGACCCATAAAAGCCGGGCAAAAAGGAAAAAAAGTCTGAAATAACGCTAAGTGTAAACGTAGTGATAGCGCGGGCAGGTGCTGCGTTGCGACGGGGTGGGTCGGGGGAACAAAGAATTTCACGTGGAAGAAGTTGATGGCAGAAGGAAACTATATTATAAATCAACACCCCAACTGTGTATGTAACACACTTTCTATCACAATGCGTACGTATTTGATGGAAATAACTTATCCATTAGAAAAAATCGTCTGCTCGATAACGTAGATAACACAAAGACTTGTTAAATTGTCAAAATAAAGGATCAGCAATTATTGGTTAAAATAAAAACAAAATTAAATTGAAAAGCAGTGAATCCCCGTCCAAATCAACCAGGCCTAAACAGTTTAAGCCCTTTGAAAGACCCTATGGTCAACCTAAATCTCTTTTAAAAGAACATGTTTTCAAAATTACTATGTAATACATCCAATAATAATAGCAACAAATAAGAAGGAGGAGTGGAAGGAGAGGCAATCCCTGGACTAAACAACCGAACCTAAGAACATAAACCAAAAACCTTGATGTGGTAAACTAGTAGTAATGGTGTTTAAAGCAGTGCTTAAAATATATTCAAGCAGACATAGCACATTTGAATAGAATACTTACTTTTAAAGTTGATTGCAACGAAACTAACAGGCGGACTGGATGCAGAATGTGGAGGAGCAGGTGTTTTGTGGCGTAAAATGGAAGAAGATCTTTTTCAGCATTGGTCTGCGATGGATAATTTGATTAAATTAAATGTACTACAGCAAGCAACCACAAAATACACGATTAATAATTAAAAAGTCAACCCAGATCCAAAATAAGGAAAACAATATGTTTCAAATTACGATGTACGACATCCAATTATGGTAGCAACAAATAAGGAGGTGGAATGAGAGGCAATCCCCGGACTAAACAGCGGAACCAATTTCGAGCTCATCCGTGTTTGTCAAAGTGCTTCCTTCGCGGTTACCAAGGATTTACGACGATGGAAATAAGTTTATGTTAAGTAGATTTGTGAATGTTTTCGGTTAAGTCCATGCAACGGATGGATTTGGTAGTAGTGAGGACGGGATTAATAGTGTAGTTTGAGCTGGTGGTAAACGGTTTGAAGATCGTCTTCTTCATGATTCGGTATTTAATTCGAAGATAGCTTTTAACATGTTCTGTGTTAGGACAAGGGCACGGTGAAAGTTTATCGTGAAATTGAAAAGAACTGTGCTGCGTTAATAAAATTATTGATTGGCAACGCACAGCTTATTTATCTAAATAGGAATAGGTCTGTCTTGGATTTGCTTACTTTTCTTTAACGTTTTTTTAATCAAGTACAAAGAGGATCTCTTTTATTGGCAATACCTGCAAAAATAACTACTAGGGATGGGTGGGTATACTATAGGTACACCTCTGCCCAACCCTTCGAGAACACAAGGCGTGATGAAAATGAAATAATACTAGTTGTGTACGTGCTTGGTGTCGCATGGGTAAATTTCATACAAAAATAGCATTAAACCGCCATATTGGCTCCTAGCAACCTCATAACATGCTACCGATGGTGTTTACATTTGCCAGCTACTAATCAATTGCTTAGCGACCTCTTAGCGCTAAATATCATTTATAAATAAGAATTTCGCTTATCATTTGCTAAGCTATTGGTCAAAATTTAAGATACGTTTATGAACAAGAATGTTCATTTCCGACTTTTCCGGTGGATTTGAAAAAAAAAAACATACAAATCTTGTCCTGACACAACAATAATATAATTTGCCAAATAGGTCGAGCTTTGAAGTGATGAGCAGACTAACATTTGTGGCAATTGGTTTTTAGATTACTCTCTAAGTAGCCGTTTCGATGTTGATTCTTGTATTCAAACTCGAAGGCTAGAGAAATCTATTGATGAAAAACGATTAGAATTCCAATCGAGAACGTTTAGTAACCGCTAAAACTAAGGTACGGGATGCCGTCGCCCAACGCAAGGCTCTTTGAAACTAAAAACCGGAAATTGCGTCGCGTCGCGTTGTCTTCCCTCAATGCCTAGACGCTGAACATCTTCATTAGCGGCTTAAATTAAAACGCTTTACGACGATAAAGGAACGGAATACTTCATATGGTTATTGCTTTGAAAATTGCACTGTGGATGAGGCTAAGTAGTTGTGTGTCTTGTTGGTGGGATGTCTTTGCCTTTTTTTTAAGCTTATTTTGTTAGTTAAAACAGACTCTACAGCGGTGGGTTCTTTGTTCTCTTTCTTTTTATTAAACTTTGTTTTAACCAGAAACGTAATTTGTCATTCCTATCTTTAAGTTTTTAATCCGTAAGCCTTGATTGTTTTCTATTTAGTTTTCTTTCAATGCCTAGATGCTGAACGTCTTCATTAACGGTATAAATTAAAACGCTTTGCGATGTTACGGGAAGGGAATGTACGGTTATTGTTTTGAAAATTTTCATTGTTTTTCAGTCTATTAAGTTGTGTGTCTTTGTGTTGTGGGCTCTCTATTCTTTTCTGTTTAAATATTTTTGTTAATTTTTTAGTTCTACCAAATAAAATACAGTGTGCACAAGAGATTTCTATATCACTTTATTGATTCTAACTTGTTATGTACTTAGATATTTTTTTTTACAAACAAATATTTATTCGTCAGCTTGGTTGTTTTACCTGCTTTCAATTTTAGGCTCAGGAGTGCGATATATATATGCTACCACAAAACTTTTCACATACCTATACCCTTTAAACACCACTTACATTCCAGAAAAACAACACTTCAAAAATAAAAACAAGATGAAAATAACTAAACCTCCCTAACACCTCCACTTACACCAATTAACATACGGCCACAAAAGAATGAAAAGAGAGGAAAAAACCGCTCCGTTCCAACAATTTTTGCAAGCAAAGTGCAATACTCCTTCTATTCTTAAAACAAACAGCGAGCGCGGAATGGAATTAAAATTTCCATCAGAATTGTTTGTGTAGGCTAGACGGGAGATGGCGAGGGAAATATGACGTCACAACGTGGGTAGTACATCAATGTCAGTGGTGGTATAAGTTGGTAGGATGTGGCTGTGGCTAAGGAAAGTTCAAAGTGTCTATTGCTGTTGAACAACGCAATTTGTAAGATTAACTTTGCTATACACAATAATACCGCAGCAGAAGTTTTTACGGCTTATACCCTTTCAGTGTTAAGGTGTCAACCAGAAAAAAAAAGAAGAATGCGAATTTGAAATCTCATCCTTTGCACTACAGCAGTAAAGCCTATTTTACAAGAAAACTAAGCTCATTTACTAGAAATATTTAAATTTGATGAAGAGATTAATTTGAAAACTAGATTTGTCCAATCCCCATTCCTATACAAATCTCTATCACCAGCATACTTAATTCAGCCTTTTCGATCTGACTCAGAAAGTCAGAACTTCACTTTTAGCAGTCGCACTTACACGTACTAAACCAATCAGAAAACTACGATCTATCTAAAGTATAATAGTATCTATTATCATATCCTATTTCTGTTCCAAATCATTTCAGTTACGTATCTTTCCAAGGAAAACAGTTTTATCAATCGAGGGTAATTGACTGATTTATCGAAAGGTTAGGCCCAACCTAATTCCTGACACGCAATATTGGCCCAATATATTTGTGGCCAATCGGTCACAAATACAGGGACAGTTGTTATTACAGCCACAATAATAACAACTGCATTGGTCTATCATCTAAGTTGCAACGCTTATCGAGGCCGGTCCGTGTATGGGTAACCATTAATTACATACTAAACCATCCAGTGCCTTGTTTTAATTTATTATGTACTTACTTTGAACTTCTATTTAAAGCTGACTTGGTTTCCGTACGTCATTTTTGACCAATGAAAATCAGCGCTGTGCTGTGGGTCCCCCCTATAGCACAGCATAATGCTGAGTGGAAGCCCTCTTGGCACAGTCACGGCGTGCAGCTGCCGACTATTTATATTCTGTGTTCGTAAGAATAAAACCTGCTTTGTTTTTTTTATTTTTTGTAATTGAGTTATTTTGTATGCACGTGTCCTTGGAAAGCACGTAAAGCAGTTGGCCCCGGCTGTCATTCATAGATCTTAGACAATCGTTACTGGTAAGCAGAAGCCCTAAAGTCTGACAACCAGTCTTGTCAAGGGTTCTTGTGTTACTAGTAGTGGTTGTAGTGGCCTACCTGACCACTACAACCAGTCATCCACGTCGGTCCAACCTAGACTTGAAGCCGACCCCAAAATAGTGTGGGAATGAGATAATGAGATAGGCCACAAATATTCGTCACGAAACAACGTGACCAATTCTCTCAGAAAAAAAGAAAAACTTCAAGACTCGTCAAAGTTTTAATTAAATTAGTTCTCAAGTTAGAAAATAGCACAGTTTTATAACTTGCAATGAGGCCACCCTTTAAGTTCGACGTCAGCAAACTAGTGTTCGTAAGGATGAATTTTGCATTTTCTAGTCTTCGTGTTTTCATTTGCTAAGTTTACTGGGAGAAAGAATGTGTTGAGCAATTCTGGGCTTAGTGTTTGGTTGTCTGACAAATGTTTACAAGAAACGGTGAGACTTTTGCATTTTTAATTCACATAAGATGTCTGAGCCAAGTTGTTTGGTACATGAAACTGCAATGTAATATTATGAAAATTTTATTTCACTGTTGATGATAAATTTTCCACTTATTTCTTAATGAAAAACAGGGTGATCATTATTGTCATCGTTTATCATTCATTATTAAGCTGGTAACGCTATTATTTTGCTACTAGTTCACAGAAGGACTGGAGAAAGAATCTGACCCATGTTCTAGAAATTAATCTTTTTAATTTTCCCAATGACATCGCCCAATAATGGAATGGCCTCGTTGTGAATAGTTAGCCTGTCAACGATGATTGTCAATTATTTTACTGAAAACCAGATAATAACGCATCAAAAACACCATGTAAAAACCTTGCCAAATTAACAGAATCGCAGGAAAGTGCCGCAGAGAGATAATCGTGCAGTTACAACGCTATCTGAAACATCGCAATTTGCTTAAACAGCTCTCTTGCGTTCTACCAACGTTTTGCCACTTGCTTCCTACGTTTGGGCCCGAAACAAATAAGTATTATATATTTTTGTTATGTCCGCTTATCTACAGAGAGATAATCGTGGTCATGTTTGTGACGGCTAATGAAAATACAATAGTAAACATTCATTATTGCTGGTCCTCGTCTGTTTGACGTTTTCATTAGCCGACCCCTGAAGATACTTTAATCAAAATATTACCTACAACTTATATTAAGCTTCAAGCTTGTTTGTCAGGGTTTTTTTATGTAACTTTAATTTTCTGCACACTAGGTATCTCTTGGAAAATATTGTGAAAAGTACGTTGCGTTAAATTACTCAGTTGATTTTTGGTCAAACGACCTATTTATACTTCTTCGGAACAAAATGTACATAAACATTATAAAAACGTTCGTGTTCGAGTACGTGCGCCAGAAGAGGAGGTACACGCCAAGGGTGCAGTTATTGGAGTCACACCGCAACGTCAACTTCAAGGCGTTCGTGGTGCGCGTACCGAATTGTTATCTGTCCGTCGTCATGGAAGAACACTTTTGGCCGCAGGACGTGGTGTTCCGTCGCTTTCACGGACATGTACCACAGGACAGCACAAGGGCCAGATATTAAATTGCTACTATCATAGTTTTCAGCTATACTTATTAACATATAATTTAGTTAGTTACTAAGGCATACGTATGTCTATTGGCCATTGTAGCCTGAAATATTTTTAATGATCAATTATTTATATTAATAGGGGGTGAGTCTATTGCCATCAACCGGTCACAAATCCAGACTATTACATGTACTGACAAATTCCTGATAGAAAAACCCAATAACACTTTGCCCGACCCGGGATTCGAACTCAGGACCTCAGGCTCAGCAGATCGCTAGCGATAGACAACAACAAAATTTACATTTTTCACAAAACATACGCTAAATAAACACCGTATTTTCCTGTAAACTAATTCTTATCGTTCAAGAATCTCATTAGTTCACAAAACCGTGAAATAATGAAAAAGATTCAGTTCATAAAAACCTTAAATCAACAAGAACAAAAACTACATTAGCATACATTACATTGAGAATGCAGAGTTTTCGAGAACAATGGAGTCTCCAAAGCAATTTTCTTTTCTTTTAAAACTGCGTTTTAAATGTATTAAAAGTAACATTACTCGGAAAAAACATCTCCGAACTACATTTCAGAAATGTTACTTATTTAGTTCTTTAATTAATGTTTCGTGTAATTGCGTTAGTTTCACGTTTATTCTTAGTTGTCAACAGAGAATTTACATAAGATTGTAGTTCGGTATACGTTTTTTTTTTCAAAATAAAATAGCACAGAATAATGTTTACTATCCACCCACCAGTGTCATCTAGGCTGACAAAATGAGGAATGATGCAATCCGGTTATCAAAATGATCCATTTGTTGGCTGTAAAAAAATTACCCTGTTATGGTTCAGCTCAGAATCTCATCATATTATTATCACACAGAGGATGTAAAACACCTATAGTGCTACGCCGTAGCCGTTACGGCACTAGATATTAGGGTACAATCCGAATTAGACCATAATCGCTTACAGTTATGACAGCTGAGAGCTGTCAACAGAAAGACCGATTGGATATTTTTCTTAGAGCAGGGTCGGGGTTATCGTAAGATGGCGCAAGTCATATCGTCGCGATTCACTGGACATCGTTATCGCACTCGCGCTAATTCGGTGTTAGCCCGCTCAAATCGATTACAGCGCAATTCGGAATGCAGCCTTAGATGCCCTAGCGCGAACGCGTGACGTGTACGTAAAGGAATTTAATTAAATCTTTGCATCGAACATAATTTGTAATGATACTATTGCATTTTTTTTTGCGACAAGCACAATTATTGATATGAATAATGTCTTAAAAGTAATAGAATATCATGCGTAGAATTTTCATTTTAATATTGTTTGAATTTTTAATACCCTCATTTGTGCTAGGCCACACATTCCACATCATTTAGGCGAAAGTCTATTCTATTAATAAATTTAAAGGGTTGTTATGTCAAATTATTTAAAATTTAATAACAAAGCTGATCATGTACGTTTATCCAAGTTTTAACACACTACAATAGTATCACGTTGTGCTTTGATATGAATCTATAAATAGCATAAATTGGAATTCTACTAACATGAATATTAATATACATTGTCCTAATCTAGTAATTAATGTTAATATTATGTACTTTTGAGTAATGATGTAACTCATAGCCAACTATCGATATGGTTTTGATAATAATATCGATAATGGCACAAACTTTCAAATGGTTTTTTTTATAATCTGAAACGGTGTCATCAAAAACAAACCGGCCAAGTGCGTGTCGGCCCTCGCACAATCAAGCTATACGTAGTTGGGATGAATTTATCCCAAGAATAAACTTAACATTTTAGTTGAAAAAAACCATCATCGTCATATACGTTACGGTCAATTCTCCATCTGCTGATGTAAGTTTGAAATCGCAACAAAAAATTATAAAACTACAAATTAACGATTTTCGGACGTTTTCCTTTATTTTTACTGTGAGACCTTGCTTCTTGCCAAATTTCATGATTCTAGGTTGAACCTCGAAAGATGTCGCATAAATCGCCGTATTTTTTTATTGCGTTGACTTAGAAGCTTGATTTTTTTAGAACTCCAACAGACCGCAAAACTACGTATTTGGTATTAATTTCAACTTGATACCTTCACGAGTTCCTGAGAAAAAGGGTCTTGACAGACTCACAGAAAGACAGTCGGACAACGAGGTGATCCTAAAAGGGTTCTGTTTTTTCCTTTTAAGGTACGGAACCCTTAAAATAACAGATTACTGTTTACAAACGATTTAACTTCTTTTGATACTGAACATCACTGTTTACAAACTGTTTAACTTCATTTATTTTATTTCGTCTAGATTTGCGCACTGGGGCTGGGGCTGGGGCTGGTGCAAGTCCCAGTAGTGGGAACATTATAGGCTGATTAGGTGATTAGGTAGTTAAGGTATTATGTAACAACAGTGCAGTGTATTGTGTGTGTTGCTGACTTTCTAATTGCGGCGCTGACAATACAGCTATTGTATGTCATGTTTGTCATGAAAACGAAAATTTCTACTTTAAACCAAGTACACAACTTCAGAGTCAAATAAAACTGCGGCCAAGTGCGAGTCCCTATGTTGTAATTTAAAAGTTTAATTTGAAATTTGTCGGCGTGCGGTAGGAGTTAACTGGTCACGTAACGAAAAAGCGTTATGCCCGTAAAAAGTTATTTTCAAGGGTCAAAAAGGTTTTGATTTTGGTTTAAAAAATTTGATAACAATAGGTAAGTTTTGTTACTTCAAACTTGAGACCATAATAGATGGCTTGGTTTTAATACATTATATTAAATACAGCGTACACCGGCCTCCCGACTTTTATATTTTTATTATTTGATTTATATCGGCCATAGTAGGACTTACTCTGTGAACATTTCAAGTGACCTGTTTAAAAATACAGCCCTGTTATAGACGGACTGACGGATGGACGGTCAGCGGAACCTTAGTTAAAGGGTCTCGTTGGCCCTCTTTGGGTACGGATCTCTAAAAACAACTTTAAAAACTGAAGAAGCAATATACAGCCGCACTGCAAGATAACATACACGATCGTCATATTCCACCATTAACATAAATGAAAAACCCAGTGAATAATAAACTTACTTTTGTTTTCTTAATATCGGAAAACTTTCTGCTGGATTTGTTTGAGCGAGTCCGTGAATTGTTATTAAAATTCGTACCAACGCTGCTGAAGTTTTACGTTAAAAGGATTGGGTATAAAAAGGTTAGAATAGTGCTCGTTTTATGAAGTCTAGGTACTGTTATAAAAGCATATTAATAATGGAATGGGAACTACGTAGATAGTTTAACTAGGTGGGTGCATGCATGTGAGATTTTTGTGCAAACGCTCGCGCAGTTTGAGAGAATTTGAAATGAAACCGAATAGTTTTCGACGTACTGTTTTGGAAAGCAATTGCCTTTAGGAACTTAATCTTTCTAATGCGATTGATCTGAAATCAGTTCCTGAAATCATTATAATTTTCTGCTCTTCATGAATAAATAATATTGTTATGTCAACAGTATATGTCATAAGAAAATAAATTGTGCATAAATAAATCCATAGAATAAAATAATAATTAGCGAACTTTTCTAGAACGTTAGACACTTTTATGTTTACGGGAAGTATTTTAATGAAATTTATTGCGATTCTCTATCCGTTAAACCATGTGTGAGTACTATGTACGTACTATAAAGCTAACATTTACCAGGTACGTCTTTCATTGACTTGAATGTGCCCTGGCGGCTGAGAGCATGTCATGCTCAGTCTAATGTTTTGCTGATGGTGGCGCGTGTGTTGGATCATTTAGCTCCCTTCAAAATGGTTGAGTTGAATGGTGCTAATCCATGTGTCATGTTCGTGAACGGGCGAAGTCAGTAGGGACTGGTCATCTCTTAGCTGCCACGGCATATTTTAATTACATTTTATTTTTGAATTGTTTTTATCTATAAATATATAGATAAAAACAACTCAAAAATACACTTGGAACGATGAAAGGACGATTTAAAACAATGCAGAGCTTTAAAGGTGGCCGTAATAACAGAAGCTTTTAACATTCTGCATCGTTCTCACATGCATAATAATTTCAAAATGTATGATGTAACCAATATTTTGTAACCATTATTTGATTTAAAAGAATGTCCGTGAAGTTTCTTAACCGTTCTTCTCCATAGGTACCTACTACGCTTTGGAATGGGCAACTAGTTTTTTATTTCTGACCGACTGACCGTGACAATTCAAAAGTGCCTGTAATTGGTTTATTTGAAATAAATGCTTTGAGTTTGAGTGTATACGGCGGAATGGTGGTGGTGTTGCCGTGACTGCGCTGTATTTTAAATAAATACCTACTACATGATACATACAGGCAATTATCACTCTTATCTTCTTTTAGATAATCAGCTTACAAGTGAAGTGAGAAGGTACCTCTAAAGATTTGAATAAAGAAAACGTAGAAAACAATTGCAAACAGCTTGGCTTCATTATCGTTATTGTAATCGAAATGGACAAAAAACTTTTATTTTCTGCAATGTCATCTTCATAAAACTTTTTTCTTAACATTTTTGATAAACTGTACCCATTACAAAATCAGAAATATCGTATTCTCCTCCCACATTTCACCAACTAAAACACACTTCGAACTTCACCATCCTCCCAACTAATTAGCAAGACCTACATTCAAATACTGGGAAACTTTAAACATCTCAGGGCGAGAAACTAATAAAACTCGAACGTGACCCACTCTGGGTTTCCTTCACATAATCTGCATTCTTGGAAGTATTATTTTCTCTAGACCTTTCCTGGACATGTCAAAAATGGCCACTTTTATTTCTCGCTAAGAAATATGTCTCATTCTGTTGGCATATTTCATCCCGAATCGCAGACGAAATCGAAGGCACCAGCTGGTCAGTTATATTATTTACACTGACCTGTCTCAATAACTGCCTATTATAACTGACACACTCTCATATTATTATGAATGCAATGCGTCTTTTTTGGTGAACTTCAAATAATGCCCATTTTGCTTTTCAAAACATGTATTTGAACACTCTAATATTATAATGATATTATGTTAGAGTGTTCAATTACATGTTTCGAAATAAATAATTTTTAATTGATAATTAGAGGCGCATTCATAGGCGCCTCTTTTTGTGAACCGCAAATAATTCCTCATTTTACTTTTGAAAAAACATTATTAAACACTATTATTGTAATGCGGCCTCTTTTTGTGAACCACAAGTATTCCGATTTTGGGGTTCTTAAAATACTTAATAGCCAAAGTAACTGCGACTAACTTGCTGCCGCGGCACCGCTCGCTTCGCTTGCTCGACTCTCGTGTGGTTGGTCACAGCTCTAACCTAACCTAACCCATCCGGACGGATCCCCACCTAACCGGTCGGATTTCCTATAGCTAAGTAACTGCAACTAACTGTAAGAAAAGGCCAGAAAGTTAAAAAAGACTCATTTATTTCAAAAAGATTGTTTCAAAATATTTTGAGGAAAATAATATTTTTAATTTAAACAAGCTATCATCATTAAAAGGCTAATAAGATTTTAGAGATTCACTTTAATATTTCCCATTATAGTTGACTAGCTACTCCCCGCGGTTTCCCCCGCATAAATCTTGATCCCGTAGGAGTATCGAGATAAAAAGTACTCTATGTGTTAATTCAGGTTTTAAATTATCTGTGTGCCAAATATCATCTAAATGTGTTCAGTAGTTTCTGCGTGAAAGAGTAACAAACATCCATCCATTCTCACAAACTTTCGCGTTTATAATATTAGTAGGATGACCGAAAGTCTTCTGTATTGCTAGACATCTGCCAACATTAGGCTAACGCCTCACAAGGACCCTTATACCATCTCTCCTTACCCCGATATCTCACAAAACATATCCCTTATCTGCCTTTCGCGTAACCTACCATGTAAGAACAATCTGACTGTCAAGTCAAAACTTGGCAGCTTAAGCCCGAATCTTGGCACGTTGTCAGACTATCCTGCCTAGTAATTTGAACTGGATTGGAATGTAAATGTAATTAAATGCAAATGTATTCAATTAATTGGGTGTTATAGCGAGCCATTGAGGGTTGGTTCGACTTCCATTAATTAACTGATTTCTAGACTTGGTGTTGTAGACCTAAGTTTTGATTGTTAAATCTGAGTTTAGAGACAAAACATTAAAATCAAAATAATATTAATAATAACACATTAAGTAACAGGTTCTATTATGTTTGAATCAGAATATTTTAAACCTTATGTCTCACCTTAAAAGCAACCGAGAAAGTGATCGGAGAATAGTATAAAAAACTATTGTTTTGAATTTTAGAAACGAGACAGCTTTCAAGAATAATGAAGGTTTGATAGACATACGTTTCGGTATGAGGTGCATCATGAAATTGTATAAATACGGTAGAATATTGTGATAACAGTAGGTAAGTATTACATAATTATCGTCGTTAATATTGCAATACGGTTCATGTCAGTTTAGACGCACGTTTAAGGAGAGGCGAAATCCCTTTTTTGTTGAAACTATTGGGTTACGGCAATAACTGATTTTTTGATGTTTGTTAGGTCACTTATTCAAATCATTTATTAAATATTTTGAATAAATTGCAATATACAAGCTAACACTAAAAAAATATATAATGTACAAATGTATTAAAAAAAGAGGGGAAAGAGCTCATAGGGCATCAAAAAATACTTTAGCCTAAGTTACTTTGTTTCCCATGATTTGAGATTAGATTTTAATAACACAATAATTTCTGTCAAGAGATAATGTGAAATAGAACCTATTGCATTCAGGTTTAAGGGTATTATTTATACGTTTGCTTTGACAAATGTACTCCTAACATTTTGCTTTTTTAAATGTTAGCAAACAAGCAATATACATAATGAAAAAAACTGAGAGCGTATAAAAACTGCCTTGCAAACATCTAATAAATAAGTTTACGTTTGAAGTAAAGAAAGAAAATTACTATGAAATGATCGAAACTTCTCTTAAAGTAGAACAATTTGGTCAAATGAGGTCCTGGGTTCGATTCCTAGGTCGGGCAACGTGTTATTGGGTTTTTCTATCTGGAATTTCTCAGTAGCAGCCCGAAGTCTGGATTTGTGCCCGGTAGATGGCAATAGGCTCGCCCCCTATTACATGGGACTTAAACATAACTGGCGAAATGTGGGTGTACTATAGGTACAACCCTTCGGGGAAACAAGGCGTGATGTTATGTTATGTTATGTAAATTACATACTTATTTAATTTTTTGGATATGCGGGCAGTCCAAAGGCAGAGGAGGAACAATTATGCTCCAGCACATCATAAAATGGGTAGTAATCATTAGGGTTCAAGGGTTTCATCTCTTACAGTTGAATACATTTTGCTAAGTCGATATGCAAGTGCGATGTGTACAAGGCAGATGTACTCAGTATTCGAAAGCCGCCTTGGCAAGTGTTCATACGTATGCTCGAAATAGAGTTTGTACTTAATTTTACCTTCCGGTAAGTATTTCAGGGCACAGATATCTGTGACAACAGGTTTACCCTTTTATTCCCTAATCCTACACTTCAACATTTGCCGCCATCATATTTGAAACATTCATCGTAGTTTAAAAATATCACATTATACGGATCTCTCCTGGCGCTTTTCCTGATATTTATATAGTCGGCTGGAATATAATTCTCACGGTGTGGACGCAATTTCCTTTCGATGGTACTGTGGATTGAATCCACCTCCATTTGTGTATGACTGATTTCGAGATACTTCTGATCTATCATTACCTTATTTTCAATTGCCAATTCGAGCAGCGTGTTCGCCAACTTGACCGATCGGTTTTGGTAGTAACAACCATCACTACAAAATATTACTCTGGAAGCATTTGACTTTACCAGCTCAGATCTAAGATGCTTGATTAAAATGGAAGCAAACACACTGCTATACAGACCACCATTACCCTCATGCCAGACATACACCTAGGGCACAACAGCTTAGCTTGCACATCCATAGTATACACAATCGTGTCAGCTTCAGAGTGTTCTTTACATTTCGCCTTCTCTTCCTCATGCTGACCATTTACAAAGGAATGAAAGGTCGTGCTTTCATTCCTTTGTAAATGGTCAGCATACTCATCTTCATTAACGTCTCCATTTTTGATTGCAATACATTTCTTGCATTGGTCTTCTCTTGGTTTGTAAACAGATAAGTGACTCGTGAAACTTTCTAGAAAATGAAGCAGTACAATATTTCTTCTTGCTGTTAGTGGAACAAAACTGACTATACAAATCTCCTGTTACGCTATTCCAAATAGGCTCTAAATATTTCTTTGTTGCAGAAGACCGACAATAATGTGATTCTAATTTCAGCAATTTATTATAGAACTCAACAATACTGTTAATCACTTCTGACTCATCATTTCCTGTTTGCGGTGGGGCTGAAGAATTAATAGGATGCGTCTCAGCCAAAGGAGTTTATGTAAGCCAGTTGTAGCTGTCTTAGGCCAATGGCCAAAGTTGTCATAAACATGAACTTGCAGACGTGTATTCTTTTAACAGACTGTCTGACCGCAACATCAAAAAATACTTGATTGCTCGAAGGACTTCGAAGATGTTTGGGTGCCCTCATGGTAACCAAGCTTCGAACATGAACTTTTCGAGCATCTCACGATGGCATTTTCCAAAACTCTTGAAATAATATCCGTCGGTCATTTTCACATTGAAATTGCTGCTGTGGGCCTCCATGCTGCATTACCATCGCAGGCACTTTGCAGGACCTTTGCTAGGCGTACGACAGTTTTCCTGATATTTCCCATAGTGTTATTTTAAGCCCTCATATTGCTCTCCTTAAAGTCTAGCTTCAGAGGGTCTTTTTTGTTCTAGTCTTTTTTATTTTGACTTGTCTTCTTGCTTATTTGATTAGTTTTCTCTTTAATTTTTCCTTACGGCTATTGATCGTCTAAAACTCAGCAGAAGCGTCTTGTAAATCATCGACATATTCAGGATCCGAAGGTTCGACTGACCCCAAATCCAAAAGGTATTTAAATAACTCAGTCCATATCCTGAATTATGATATTCTTGCATAAGTTATAATCTACCTTTAATACCGCTTAAAAGGGGGGAACGCCAGGTTACCAGCGAAATTCTTGTTTTTACGTTATTGCATTTTGCAGTTCAGGTTTATTTGTTGTTTTTTTTTTGTCAGGTTATAAGTTGAACAAATATGGTTGCCGACCGTTACAAGTATGTATTTACATAATCAAAATCATTGAAATCGTCAATAAAACCTGCAAAAAAAAAAAACTTAAGTAAATTTGAATTTCGAGGGCAACCTGGCACTTCCCCCTTAAAACATACTTCAAAAATAAGTATCATTTATGTAGCAACATTATTTTCATGTAGACTTAATTTGCTGATTCTGAAAGAGCTGGTGTATACTGTATCAACCCTTTTCATGCAAATTTCTAAAGTCAACAGGGGGAAATTGATTGATGTCGCAAACAAACACAGCAACTGAATGACTATAGACAATGCAATGTTGTGGTAAGCAATAGAGTAGTTAACTAAGGAATGAAACTTGGTTTTGAACTAAATGATAAATAATTTAGTTTTTGTAAGTAGGTTTGTACCGAGGGCGCCTATTACACAACATTACTATTTAAAAATGTATTTATTGCTTTTCGAAGTATTCTCCGCGAAATTTGACACATTTTTCCATACGATGGAACCAATCATTGAAGCAACCATTCCATTCGGAAGTTGGGGTCTCCAAAATGGCCGTTTTGTAGGCGTCCACAGCTTCTTCAGGTGATGAAAATCTCTGTCCACGCAATTTATTCTTTATTTTAGGGAAAGTATAGAAATCATTAGGGCTTAGGTCGGGGCTGTACGGCGGATGGTCTAATAATTATATGTTTTCTTGCCCTAAAAACTCTTTTGTTCTGTGTGCGGTGTGAGAACTCGCATTATCGTGATGGAGGATGATGCGGCGGTTGCAGTTCTCTTTACGGAGTTCAGAAGCGACCTGTGGCAAACAAATGCTAGCATACCATTCTGCATTAACCGTTCTTTGTCCCTCAAGAGGAATAGTCGAAACATGGCCGGTTTTGGAGACAAACGTGGCCACCATTTTTTTTGCAACACTCCGTGAACGAACAATTTTTGTTGGCTTTAACTCATTTTCGAACACCCAAACTCGTGACTGGTTTTTTGTTTCGGGTTCGTACGCGTATAACCAGGATTCGTCACCTGATACGATGTTGTGTACAGCATTTGAGGATCCTGCGTGGAATCTTTCGAGAGTTCTGATGCACCAAGTAACGCGAGCCGCTTTTTGCTCTTCACAGAGCGAAGGCGGTATCCATCGGGAAAACAACTTTTTTACACCTAATTGTTCATGCAAGATTATTTGTATTTGACTCATGCCAATGTCTAAAGTTGCCTGAATTTCGCGGTATGTCACATGTCGATCTTCCTCAATCAGCTTACGCACAGCATCAACGTTTTCTTGGGTGACTGCAGTTTTTGGACGACCTTGACGGGGATCATCACTGAGCTTGACACGTCCACGTTGAAATTCAGCAAACCAGCGATAAATTGTGGTTTTGGATGGGGCTTCATCATCAAATGCAGAAATCATCCGGTCAACACACTGCTTATGTGTTAAACCACTTCGAAAGTCATTATAAATCATCGCTCTTGAATTTTCTCTAGTCAATTCCATTTTCTCAACGACTAAACAAGTTTGACAAGACCGAGAATCTTTTTTTAAATAAATAAATGATATTCGATTTTTAAAACCAAGGAGTTTTCAATAAAAAAGATTTTAATATGACTGGAACAGTGGAAATATTCCATTCCCGATACTGTTAGTGCAGCCCTCGGTACAAAGATGCGTAGGTTTACACGTCAAAAATAAATTATGCTTAAACGAAAGACAAACAAATTCACACAAGTTACAGTCTCTTCTTAAGTCCAGACATGATTTTGTTCAGATCATGTGAGGACCATTTGGATTTGTGTCTGAAATAGTCTTTTGAGGAAATTATCACATAGGTTTGAGTGGATCTGTCCAGTCAGTGCAAGCATTTGGCATTATTCGTGGAAGTTAACTCAGAACTCAGAGTACCCAATCACTAATCATCTGTTTTTTTTAAAACTTACATATGGCCTTTAGACAAAGCTAGGAGGAATGTTTCCTTCAAGTATAATTTCCAATTTAACAATAAAAATGCATTTCGGTACGGTTTTACTTATAGACTATTTTAAATAACATTTCAAAATAATGCGTTTTATTATGCAGGAGGGTTCAAGGATCTCTTGCAGAAAATAAATGAGCTTGAAGAATTACGCTTCCTTACCTACTAAATTCAAGAGTTCTAGACCCTAAAATAAATCGAAAATTTACAAAAGACTCTTATTAATTGGTACATGGCCAGCTATGTATCCACCTACTGTTTCTGGGCTACCTTAGATATTTCAAGAAAAGGAAAAGTTGTTGCTCTAAAATCCAATTTCACACAACTAAATGAGTTTTCTAGTGTTCTGATACTCGTTACTTACTGAAATCCACAACTCAATTAAACTTTAAACGCTCTCAACAGAACACCTCAGTTGATAGTTGCGTTAAATATTGAATCTTTACTTAAATTCCAACCTTGCGCTCGAGGAGTTAGGGTTTAAATGAATTTAGGAGCTTTAGGTGTAGTTTGAGATTATTTTATTCGCTCGGGCAATAAAAGTAAAGAGCTTAACGACAAACTTCGACTCTTTGGATGGTTAAAGAACATCTTACCGTTGAATTAAATTTCAAGGTTTAGCTTATTTTATCTGAGTTTTTTGCTGAATCAAAGAGCATAGAATCTATGGGACGTGAGAAAAACGGTTATTGCTAGTTGGAGAAATCGAGGATCGATACGAAAATGATTATTTTTGTGCTTCTTGCAGAACTAGAGTTGCTGTTTCTCTGAGCAGCGGGATGGTTAATAACATTTACTTACCCAACCTAAATAAATATTAAATTAATTTGGGTTTGTATTGTATCGAAAATATTTAGATTCATTATTGTTATGCGCAGAATAGTAGGTAGAGCTCGTCTAATTATAAATTGCACGCCCCTCCACAAAAATTTCTACGCAAATCCTAGCCGAACTTCGTACTGCCTTAAAATATTGTCTTCATCATTTCGTTTCCATTTTTCTCATGTTTAAATTTGTTATTCTGCTATTCGGGGCGATGACAAATTTAATAAATCAAAGATCATAAAACTCGGTCCAACCGTTCTTCAGTTATAAAAGGTTTTTTTTTTTTAAATCTTTATTTGGAAAAAAGGCTTTAATCGCGAAGCGATTATGCCAGCCTCGTAGTTTTACAAAATAAATGGAAATTAGGTAATAACTAGGATCTTAACTTAATTAATTTAACAATCATATAATACAACATAATAGCTAGTTTGGATGTTGGTTTAGACAGGATCAAATTACACATGCCAACATCCCTTAATATAATTCCCGCTTCTGATTCCAAAGTTCTCCTTTCTGCCCCAACCCGAGCACACTCCACCAAAGCGTGGTAGGTGTCCTCCCTAGTATTACAAATCAGACAGTTTGGGGTGTCAACAACCTTCATCAGATGACCGAACGCATTTAACGGAATGTGCCCGGATCGCAGACGCATACTTGTTATTAACAATCGTCTATTCATCTGTACCTCAGAGAACCAAGGAATCCTTGGTGGTTCAGACTGAATTGTTCTGTACCATATACCCTTCTCTTCAGATCTTCTGTCGAAGTATTCTTTCCACATCTTATGGCAAATTGTTTTTACATGTCCTAATATGTCTGTAAAGAATGGTAAATGACTGACAAATATTCCTTCATAGGTCCCTGTTTTTGCCAATTTATCTACTTGTTCGTTTCCCATGAGACTAACATGTGATGGGATCCATTGGAATTTTACTGTTTTGCCACTTTTCCTCAATCTTAGATATAACTCTAGTATGGAATAAGCTACGGGCAGACCTCGTATACCCGAGGTGCACCGAGCTATATGCTGCAAAGCGCTTTTCGAATCACAAAGTATCACAAATTTTGCACAATTGCATGACATCAAGTATGATAAACATTCCAAAATAGCATACAATTCCGCCGCCATTATGGATATTTTGCAGTTCAATGTGAAACTAGCTCCCGTGTTAGATTGGGGATCAAAAAAGGCTGCACCTGTACCATTATCGTCCTTGGACCCATCACTGTAAATCTGATAGAAACCGTCATAATTTCGTGCAATGGTTTCCACAGATTTCCCTAGAAGTTCTACAGAAGTATGACATCTTTTCGGTCCTGTCATATCATTAATACTCAGGTTAATGTGTGACTTTATATCAATATTGGCCATCCATGTCGACAGTGAAAACATCTCTAGAACTTTAGAACGATGTAAAGTTTGATTGGACATCTCACTGTATACAATAGTTAGCAACGGTTTTTTCTTATTGCGCCAATATAATTCCTGCTCGCATATCGATGTTAAATTTGATATCATTGAAATGGTGTCACCGTCAACAATAGACTTAGCTTTTAACAAAAATTTTGCAGCTAAATACTTCCGTCGAACAAACAGCGGTGGCAGACATAACTCCGATTCCATCGCGTGGATTGGGCAACTTTTTAAAAAACCGCCAACTACTCTCATGGCTTGGTTTTGAACTTTGTCTAATCTGGAAATAATTGTTTTAGCGCTATTATCGAACAGAAAACTTGCTTAATCTAACCGACTGCGAATTATTGCAATATATAGTCTTCTTAAATGCAATGGATGGACTCCCCATGACGAACCAGCTAGCACTTTAAAGACATTCAAAAATTGCATACTTCTTTCACAGGTCTCATTGATCTGTTTGCGCCATCTCAATGATGAATCCAGCCAAAGCCCCAAATATTTAACTATAGGGACGTTTTCTAAACAGACGTTGTTGATATTGACATTTGCCTGCTGTAATGTCTTGCCCTTAGAAAATAAACATATTTTACTTTTCGTGGGAGATAGTTCCAGACCCAATACTCCCAACAAATTTGTTAAATTATCTATGGCTTCCTGAAGAGTTGTGGTTAAAAATCTAATGTCTTGGCCAGAAATATACAGGACGAAATCATCGGCGTATTGAGATACATACACACTCATAATCTCTTTGCAGATATCACTAGTAACTATATTAAATAAAATTGGAGACATAGGGTCTCCTTGGGCCAAACCTTTACATGTCCATCTTATAATTGGTACATTACTCCCTACTTGTGACACAGCTAAATGTCTCTCCCTTAGGTATTCCCATATATATCTACATATAGAAGCCCCCACCCCCATCTCATCCAGCTTAGATACCACTTTCAATATATTGACATTATTATATGCGTTGTCTATGTCAACAAAACATCCCAATGTCTTTTGATTATTGGTGAATCCTATTTGAATTTTAGATACTAGTCGTACAAGATTGTCCAGGCAAGACTGCGATCTTCTAAAACCCACTGTATTCTTGGAAAAAAGACATTTACTTTCAAAAAACCATTCAAGACGTCGCGTTATAATGTTGTGTAAGGTTTTGCAAAGACAAGATATGAGTGATATGGGTCTCAAAGATGTTATTTTGCTTGGATCGCGCCCAGGTTTCGGTACAGGCACTACTTTAATATTCCTCCACTGTCTTGGAACCTCACCTTCAGTCAAACATTTGTTAAATAAATCAACTATCAACTGTTTGCTTGGAAAATTATAAATCATTGAATAAGAAATATCGTCCACCCCTGGAGCGGTATCCTTCATCTTCAGTACATTATATAGTTCCTGTTCCGAAATCTGTGCCTCCAACTGTAAATTAGTTGAACTTAAGGCAGGACATAGTGGCAGAACGTAATCTGGCGTCAATTTTCGTATAAACTCACTAGCCCTCTCTGCATCCAAACAAATTCTACTAGTACGATACCCTTTGAGCCATCGCATTTTGTTCCACAGCTCGCTACTAGAAACCATCTCACTCATACTGTCGCAGAACTGATGAAAAGATTCTGCACTAGTCTTACGCATCAGTCTCTGTGCTGTAGCAACCTTCTGTTTAAGTCTGATAAAATTTGAAGGGGTGGGGTTCTTCCTCACCTGTGCTAATGCCAATCTATGCTCCGCAACTGCCCTAGACAGCTCGGGGGACCAATATGATTTTGGAATGAAATTACTGGTGGGGTCTTCACAAATCTTAATATTTGGAATTGAGTTTTGAGATGCAAAATTAATTAAATCTAAAACATCATCATACATTTGTTGGGTGTCGCCTGAACTAATAAAACTAATTTTACTTGAAATTATTTCTTTATACTTCTGCCAATTTGCCCTTTTAAAATGACGTTTCGACTTGATTAAGTTATTACATGCTATTTCTGTGGTTATAAGAACCATTAAGTGATCACTACCTAAGTTTTCACGTAAAACACTCCACTTGAACCGAAGTGCAATATCTGATGACGCAAATGTGACGTCAGGCGAACTTTTTTGAAGCTGATTTACTACTAACTTAAGTCTGGTAGGGTCTCCAGTATTGAGAGAAACATACTGCCAATCATCAGCTGCATCGTGAATTTGTAAACCCCTGCGATCGTTTTTGTATGACCAATTTGTATGATGCCCGTTGAAATCTCCCCCTATAAAAGTTTTATTTGACCATTTAGAAAATAGCATTTTCCAATCTTCATCAGCAGTGTGGATATTAGGAGGACAGTACACCGCAACAATATTTTCTAAAAAGTTACAGTTAAATGTTTTAATATGGAGAACTTGAATGTTTCGATTACGTAAGTTAAAATTAGTAATCTGCGCTTTGATGGAATTGTGAACTACAATTGCAATCCCGCCGTGTGAATCGTCTCGGTCTTGTCTAAAAATATTATATCCACCAACTTTTAACTGACTGCCAGGTTCAAGCCAGGTCTCAGATATAACGCATACGTGAATTTTATCTATCAATAAAAGATTCTCAAGGGTTTTAATTTTAGGTCTCAAACTTTGTGCATTCATTAAACTTTTCTTTTATACTCAGATCTCGCATATAAATAATCTCTTTCAATCGTGTAATTAACTCGTCAAAATGTACCTGCCGCTTATTGTTTACGTTGTCACCGAGATCGTTATCAGTAGCAGCTGGTTGCTCTGGAATGCGGTCCGGCGACTCCCGCTGTCCCCACCACTCCGTTTTAAATATGTTTTGCGAATGGGATTGCTTATTTTTATTACTAGCTTGCGGTGATTTCGGTCGCTTCTGCGTAAACAAAGGTGGGTCATAAGGTTCAACCTTGACGCGCAGACAGTTCACATATATAAATGCTGGTAGATATGAACCCCTGACGCCCAACTTGGCTACCTCACTAGGTACCCAGCCACCTCTATCATCTCGTCTTTGTAGCCTTTTTAATGTAATGATTTGAATATCATTAGGACACTTGATCGCTTTTAATGCCTCCTCGTCAGATAGCTCGAGGTCCATATCCCGTATTATGCCGTAGGAAATGTTTACGTCCATTGCACTATAAACCTTCCACTCTTTGGTTTTGAATTCCTGACAGTCCAACAACTTGCCCGCACATTCCTCTGTCGAAACCTCAATTTTTAACTTAAATGAGTTAATATACTTAATATGGTTTATATCAGTCATTCCCATGCTGTTAAACAGTTTTGCGATAGCAAACTGTTTAGGTAATTTCTCTTTGCTCCAAATAAAAACCTCCTTCTTGATTTGTTTCTGCTTCTTTTCTCTATTACTCTCCACCTTAGTCCAGCTTTGTATAAACGAACGTATAAACGAACAAAACGAGAAAGAGAAGAGGATGCTCTTCTCTTTCTCGTTTTGATCGTTTATCTACTACATCTTCCTCCATAGTTTTTACTTCACAGCCGTTCAATTCATTCATAATATCCAACGATTCACTTTTATTTTCTTCATCTTCTATTTGTGACATCCATCCATCTACCCGCCTCACTTCTTCCGTATCAATCTGATCCATGTTTGTAATGTTTTGTCCACAATCATCTGTGGCCATTATTTGGTTTAATCCTGCATCACCGATGAGAACGTTAATAACTATTAATTAACTTACAATTTCTACACCGTTCTCGATAGTTTTTATATTATATGTAGACGATTTTAAACATGCAACAAACAGTGGACGGGCGTGCAATTTTAAATTAGACGATATCTTTATGTACTATATTCTTCCATTTGATTTATTAGCGATATTTAATTACGGGTATGAGACTGGATTTGACTCGCATATACTAGGAAAGCATGACACAAAAGGGAGAAGATCTATTTTCAGCAGCGGTTGGTAAAAGCTGCCAATGACGATGTAATGATTATTTATTTATAGATTGGCTGAGTACAAGACGAGAAGCGATTGCCTACACATTACATCACGAAACGATTCCCTGAAGCATTAAGCATAGGTGTACCTAAAGTACACCCACATTTAGCCAGTTATTTTTAAGTCCACTGTAATAGGGAGGAAGCCTATCCCCATTAACCGCACACAAATCCAAACACCGGGCTGCCATTAACAAAGTCCAGACATAAAAGCCAAATAAAACTTTGGCCGACCTGGGACTATAACCCAGGATGACCTCATGCTCAGCAAACACTAGTACCAACTATTTGTATTTCAAAACTCATTGCATCTTATTTTTAAAATAGATAGAAAAGATACGGATGTCTTACATGTGAATGATAGTCTGGCTGTTCATTCGAAATGGTTTGCAGCTAATAATCTTTTACTCAATGCGAACAAAACTAAATGTCTTAAGTTCTCATTACCAAATGTACCCCAAGTGGGTTTAAATTTAAAACTTGATGGCAAGAAAGTAGATGCTATTACGGAAACTGTATTTCTAGGAAATATTTGAGATTCAAAATTGCAATGGGGCGCTCACATTAAAGTTCTTTCAGGTAAATTAAGTTCAGCTGCATTTGTAGTAAGAAAAATAAGGCAGTTGACCGATATAGCCACAGCCAGGTTAGTATACTTTGCTTATTTCCACAGTATTATTTCTTATGGCGTTCTGCTGTGGGGATCAGCAACTGACGTAGATTCAATTTTCATTTTACAAAAGAGGGCAATCTGCGCGATCTATGAAATGGGTCCTCGCGAGTCTCTTAGAAACAAATTCAATGAAATTGATATACTAACTCTGCCTTCTCTTTATATCTTAGAAAGTATTTTGTATGTGCGCAAAAACTTAGGACTTTTTAAAAAAAGAAGCGATTTCCATAATATAAATACACGTAGTAAAAAAAATTGTTATACCCAAAGGGGAATGCCCACCGTCCATAGGCACTTCGGCCTCGAGTGCACATATTTTAAAGTATATGAATAGTGTACTATGCAATTTCAACAATTAACTGGTCAAGGAATTGGTTTACAAAAATGTTAGGGTTTTTAAGATAAAATAGTTTTTAATCTTGACTAACGCTTTTTACACTATTGCTTTACAATCATTGGATATTTAAGTTAGGGTTAAAATAATCGTCGGAATCCATTAAATAAGCTTATTTTATGGTTAAAATAACAAACCCGCAAGATTTAAACTCAGTAAGGCAAACGCAAACAATGAAAGTAGATTCTTTAGATTTTTGTGATTTGACACTTGACTTTGTCTTGACTTGACAGCCGGCCATCGTAACTGAATGTTGCCACATTAGCAAAACAAAAAAATCGATATCGACTTTTATTCGAATCATAATTTAATAGAAAATTATAATCACTACTATAACCCCACTGAAGATAAGTACGTTTTTGTCATATTTGATATTTATTGTGCTAAACATGAATTGAATTTATTAAAACGTGTGTTATCGTTTTCGTTACAATCCTAATTATTCATTATTACAATATCAACTATTAAATAGTTTGTCCATTTAATATCAAAAGTAAAAACATAACACCGTGTATATTATAATAGATCGTATAACAAGTAGGATGTGATTTTATTAATAAAAAAATCCATGAAACATAATCGATTATTTCGTGTACGAAATTGATAAGTATTGGTAACACTGCTGCGTTATCCACAACCGTGAATGTCATTTATCATTTCAGTACTTTTTATTATTGCAAAAATATTGCAAACTTTTTCGGATAAATGAATAACTTGTTAAATAAACAGAAATTATGACGTTTTTTTTACTTATACGTAAGTTATTGTGCCTTTAGGGCCGGGCATCCCCCTTTAGATTAAAAACAAGCAAATCATTTCTGATAATCCGCTTTTATAACAAGTTGCCAAAGTCGGTTACTTAGCGATGGAAACCCACATCAAACGTGTCCTTATGAAAAAAGCATATTATAAGATTAAAGACTACGTCGAAGACAATAAAGTTTGGCAATTCCTTCTGCACATGTATGTAGCTTCCCTGGTACCTCATAAACGGCATCACTATGTAAATTTCTAATACTTCTCCCAAATAATAGTGTTTAATTTTTATTTTGTATTATTAAATATTGACTTTTTACTTAACTCTGACATAATATTATCATTATTTGACATTATTTATATACCTGCAATTTTTATTTAGTTTTTGAGTTTACTTTATTCGATTATTTTATATTTTGTAAATGTGAGAACGTTGTAGGTCTGTAGATTGTAAATTTATAGACCATAGACTATTTGTTTAACATATGGTACTTGTTGACAGGCCTAAACTGTCATCCCATACCTATTAACACTGTTATCGCTTCGCACGTACTAAGTCAGGAGAGGTCCGATTAAAATACTCATAAGTGTATGAAACTAACTCATTAATGTATGTACGTGAGAAGGGTTATTTAAAAACATTGTAAAACACAAATAGTTTTAAAAGAGTAACCATGGAGTTTCTTGCCGGCTCTTCTCCATAGGAAACGACCAATTGTCCGTGACCGGCCGTGCACCTAGAATCTGACGTTTCATAAGTGCCCATGTAGTTTACGTGAAATAAAATATTTTGATTTTGATTGAATTAAGACTGTATCGATTGAGAGATGCAGTTAACATATTTACATAATAACACAACATAACATAACATCACGCCTGTAGTCCCAGAAGGGTTAGGCAGAGGTGTACCTATAGTACACCCACATTTCGCCAGTTATGCTTTAGTCCCATGTGATAGGGGGCGAGCCTATTGCCATCAACCAGACACAAATACTGACTCCGGGCTGCTACTGAAAAATTCTGGATAGAAAAACACAATAACACTTTGCCCGACCTGGGAATCGAACCCAGGAACTCATGCTCAACAGTAGCTCTTGCGACCAACGAGCAACGACCAACATACAAGCTAAATGCCATAAAATTATAAATAATATGAACATGAATATAAAAAATTAAATCACAGGGTATCAACAAATTTGACCGCATCGCTGTCAACAGGAAAAGTGCTCAAAAGGCTGGCAGCATTGCCATGTTGTATGGCGAAGCTAACTCTTTGCCATTGAGAGAGTGAATCATCATTAATTTAAATTATATTCATAAGATAGAATGTACCTACTACATAATGTTAATGTTAATTTAAACATTTTATTGTCAACCGCTTTATAAACACAATAAACGTACATGATTATAAATGTCAGAGTAACTAGAGTTAACAGTCATTACGTTTTCAGAACTCGTAAAATGTCGGCCATACTTCAAATGTAATTAAATAACCTACCTATAAGCTGTTACCTTGGTAACGGAACTGCTCTTTAAAATAAGGCTGGGGTGCCAGTACTAGTGGGATATTGTGGTTATCATAATCGAAATCTGTTATTTTGTGTAGTAAGTTAGAGCTAGGGTTTTCTAAACCTGTGGTGGCAACACACTACCGTCGAATAACGTTACTGAAACGTTTTTATATGAAAGCAAATTGGTGAGTTTCCCTAGAAAGCATTTTTTGCACCGTAAAGACAAACCCCATGTCATGATATTTAGGAGGGCCGTCACTGAGGTCGTAAAGTGGCGGCTACCGGTACTAGGAAACCGTACCGACAGCGTTATTCGTAGCGTGTTATTGCAGAGGCCAACAGGCTTATGTCCAACATTAAACCATCAGCCTGCTACGGGCCGATATAATTGTACCTACATAGATTTTAAGTCAGTAAGGATGAAAGTCGAAAATATAGTTATATGAACTTCTAACAGGCTTATATCTAAGTATAGCTTCTGCCCGTGACTTCATCTGCGTGCAATTTCTTGTTCCCCTGACTTCGTTGCGCTTCGTTTTCACTAAACGTTCTGTGTGACTTTTTTAATTTTTACTATGCGCCTAAGGGTCATAGCATGATGTTATCAAGAATTGCGCTTTAAAATGCGATTCCAGAGATTAACCCATACAAACTTCCAAAAAAAAACCTTTGATAGTATTTAAAACCAGCGTCACACAGCATCTGTTTGGCATTAATGCTGAAATGAACCCTTTTGGCGCAGCCGTGAGCACACACTATTGTTGTTCTCTTTTTAAATTTGTATTTGGTGCTTTACGACCTGCGTGCAAATAAATATTTTTCTTTCTTTCTTTATTTGCATATACAAGAACGGAGAGCAGTGGTGGTCAAGTGGTAATGGCCGCGACTTAGGAGTTGTAGGTCGTAGGTTCGAAGACAGACGCTTTACTTTGTGTAAATTATTTCATCAACAGTGCTCTCAAAACAGTGAAGGAAAACATTGTGAGGAAACCAGCATGTCTTCGGTCCAAAAATTCGAAGACGTGACATCTACCAACCCGCACTGGGCCCGCGTGGTGGATTGCGGCCCACTCCCTGTAACAGAGAGGAGGCCTGTGTCCGAGCAGTACGAATAGAATAGGCTGATTATGCATTTATACATTATTACTATATATAATAATATAAAGTAATAGACATATATTGCAATAAACATTCGGCATTTAAATATTTATTTAATACAAAGGGTTCAGAGTAACATGTGTAAAGGAAACATTATTTATACGTAAACCTACATTTATTTTGTAACTACTTACAATTCTGTTCAACCAACATGGTAAGACAAGCGTAATACATAAGATTTATTGCCCGTACGCACGAAGAGTAAAAGTAAATACGCTTCATGGATACTAGAGCAAATAAATTTAAAATAATAAAATAAGAAAGTTTCTGAAGGGGCATGAGGAATAGGGTGTCAAGATCACTCATCCTCCATAGAAAAGGTAGGATACTCCGACCAGAGGGGTGCCGTGTCTGGTGGGCAAATGCCCGACGATTGATGTTGGGACGTTGTATAGATGACAGGAATATTCGACCTTTTCTTGAAAGGGAAGGAGGTCATTAGGACCAAATTTAGTCCAGTTACCTACTTACCAGTTACCTAGTTAGTCTACTGCTGGACATAGGCCTTCATCACCAAGTGGTGATGAAGGCCTATGTCCAGCAGTAGACCTCTTTCGGCTATGTCCAGCAGTAGACCTCTTTCGGCTGAAATGATGATGATGATGATGAATCTAAATGGGCTCTGCCCAGAAATCAGCTACGTGTTTGACGCTATCACTAGCGTCCATCAGTTTTTGTAGTCTGCAGACGACAGGACACCCAGGGCATTATGTTAAGTGTCCCACTATTTGCTGGACAGCATTACATTTACACTCCAAGAAGAAGAATCCGTAGACATGGGAGCTTATTTTTTAGCGAAAGAGAATATTTCGAGCAGATAAGTAAATTTTTTGTATGTTAGTGCACCACTTCCACTACCTGAAACCGAACTAATTACAGTTATTAAGCGCAGATACTCTCTTAAACCGACACCCCACCGCAACGTCGTCAAATCTATTTCTACTAATTCATGTAATTTGTCATTAAGTTGCGCCGAATTTAATTATTATGTATTACAGTGAGCACGAAATAGTTGTTTGCGTAAATTATTCACATTGCTCATTAATAATTGCGTTGAAATTACGTTTTGGGGGGTAGAATCAAAAGGGCTGTCTTGTTTGTGCGTTCCAGTTCAGCCTATAATTGAAGGTGATTAATCATGTTATTTTGGGCAGAATTTCCAGTAAAATCCAACTGCTTAGACTTTTCTCAACTATGTTGGAATCTAACCAGATGCCTCGGAATACCAGTATTTTACATGGAGCGACGTCCTGACCTCCAGAACCCAGTTACTGGGTACACGATACCCCTTTGGAAAACTGGTTGCCAGATTTTTGGGTATCCAACTACCCGTAACGACGGTCGAAGATCAACGAATGACAGCTAAGACGAACAGCTTAACCTGCTTTCCAAAGCAAGAAGGGGTCTCAATATGTAATGAATGGTCACCCATGGTCGCGGCAAGGGTAGCTTAACCTTGATGTTATTATATAGCCACGAGCCCCTCATCGAATTTCTAGTAATTGGCAAAAAATTATGTGAGTTATTTTAACATCACGCCTCTAATCCCAGAAGGGTTAGGCAGAGGTGTATCTATAGTACACCCACATTTCGCCAGTTATGCTTAAGTTCTATTTAATAGGGGTCGAGCCATCAATCAGGCTCAAATCCAGACTCCGGGCTGCTACTGAGAATTTCTAGATAGAAAAACCCAATAACACTTTGCCCGACCTGGGGATCGAACCCAGGACCTCATGCTCAGCAGTAGCTCTTGCGACCACTAGACCAACTAGGCAGTCAGTTAATTTCAGGATATAAAATATCGATTTTTGACGCCTGTAGGCTATTAACACAGCTGCCAATTATTTCGGTAAAGTAGGTTACTGGCAGTATGTGATACGAATTTTCATTTATTAATACTGGCTAAATTTATTAAGCCTCGTTTTGTTTGAACCACAAAGACACACATTCACATTTTTCTGTTACTCATTTAGTTAAAGAAAAGAAACTCTAACGTTGTTACTCTTTTAAAATGTAGCACAATATTTTATATACATTAAAATATTATTAAAACACATTGAATCATTTCAATTTATGAGGAACCCTAATTTGATTTAAAATGGAGGAAAAGTGATACTAACAAAAACTGTACTAAGTACTAATTTGCATAAATTCTATAAAGTACTCGATGCAGAGCATTTTTTAAACATAGCGAATTTTAACAAAAATCGTTAATATTAAATTTTAACAACTACATAATGTTCAAATTTGATCTAGGCGTCAAGAAAAAAACAATATCCGTTATATATTCACAGTAAGTTAGACTTCCCCACGAGTTTCCACACTATATTCACAAAGTAACTAGCTATACAATTAATGAATACTAATGATAGTAGAAACTGTACTTACGTTGTATAATGTTATTTATATGTAATATTAGTATTGAACATGAGAAAACAAATGTCTTAAACACAAAACACGGGCACGTTACAGTTTATAAAACGTACTCTTAACAAAAAACCGAGTATGTTACAAGCGCATTATAAAACTTTTATAAGATACTTCATTCAGAGCGTAATATAGCACTAGTGCCTGTAACTGCATAGGCTATGATTGTTATAGAACCTATTGTAACTCGTCAATTATGACTTTATACAAGTCTATTATAAGATCGACACAGAAATATATGCTCTATACTGGCGCTAGAATCCTTGATTATAGCATATATCATAAATGCATGAAATAATTGTCTTGAGAGCGTTAAAAGTACTGACTTTGCTGGTTAGGGTATTACACAGTAACTGGGTTGTAAAGGTATGACAGGCAGTAGCTCCATTTAAATACTGGTATCCAGCTGCATTGGTTAGTCTGGAAGCCGACCTAGTCTCAACGTAATTCGGAACTGGCTAGGTAGATGATGATTTGGGTCTCGTACGTACATGATAAGGAAATTATTTACTGTTCAAAGAAAATAATTCTTGCTCTTTCTTTTAATAATATAACATCACGTCTTGTTTCTGGCAAAGAGTTGGACTGAGGTGTTCCTTTATTACACCCAGTTTTCGCCAGTTATGTTTAAGTCCCATGTTGTAGGGGGCGACTCTATTGCCATCAAACGGGATTAAATCCTGACTCCTGGCTGCTACTAACAAAATCCAAATAGAGAAACCCAATAACACTGTCCGACCTAGGAATCGAACCCAGGAGCTCATGATCAGCAGTAGCGTTTTTGACTATGGAGGAAGTCTCTTCAATTATGTCTTACAATTATAATATTACTGGGTTAATAAAATAAAAGCAGGTCTACGTAATACGTAGGTATATATTCCCAAGATACCAATTACAAACTCCAATCTACATAATATAGAATATACATACAAAACAGACCTGTCGAACAAACCCGAAACTATATTACATTATATCCCTAGTTATATAATGTAATATTATCCTGAAGATCCCATACCGTTCATTGTTAACAAGAACATAATCACATAGGGATTCATTTGTTTCAGTTACAGGTAGGGTTACCAAATTCAAAATTAAACGTTTTTATTTGGTCGAAAAAATTTACGAATTCTTTGTATTTAGGATGAAAAACAGTGGTTGAAATTTAAAAAGGGGAGCCCAGAGTCGATGCAGCATAAGGAGGAAACAGCGCAGATTTATTTGAAAAGTTTCAAGATAGGATAGTGAGTTATCCACATCCACATACGGTTATACCTACATTTGGCCTGCTAAAATCATTACTCTGCTTCGGCTTCCTCGGGTAAAAAGTATGGCAACCTTAGCAATTGGCCCTATAAATAATAACACCCTTGTCAAAAGGCTTATGGGGCTTAAGATGGTTTAAATACATGTTATGTTACACTAAATAATGTTTTAACAATGGCCCGATGATTTAATCGCTTGTTCGTTAACTTAAATTAATAATGATGAACCCCAGACTAACCTCCTTTGACTCGACGGGTACTACAACGTAATATCGCAATATTCTTTTAACGGTTTACAGGATTAATTTGCCGCGCCTAACCAACTCAGTCGCCGACGTGATCTTTGCAGTGGCGTACTTACATGTCGTGTAAGTAAGTTTCTCAGATCTGTAGATATGTTCCTTGCCCATCGTTTCGATTGATGATTAGCTGATTAGCAACAAGGTATATATTGTCCAAAATAAAAACCTAATAAAACCTAGTTTATAAATGCTTATTATTTTGTTGCTTTTTACCAAAAAAATACATTTGTATCTTTTTTATGTTGATTTCGCATGTTTATAGCATATGAAGAAACTTGATCTCATACTTTTCTAGGATCACAGATTTTTTAATTAAGCACCATAAATAACCCTGTCTTTTTTAAATATTTACTTCAAATACTATTTACCTCATGAACATACGAAAGCTTTAAAAACACCTTTTATTTATACCCATCGTTTCGATGAATGGTATAGATAGTTAACCTTCATAAATACGCCATGGTATTTAGGAATGTTAGCTATCTTTTTAAGGTTAAGTTTTTAAATTATTAGGGTAGATTGCCAGGTGTCGCCTTGGATAGACGCATGTAAAGTCCAGCCTATCCAATCCTCCTATAATAATGTCGAGATGTAAATTAGAATGATGCAAATGTGAACAAAAAAAATCGACATCATATCAGAATTATGTATTTTTTACCAGCCCCACAAAAATAAAGGCATTTGTTTAATCGATAACAGTGAATAAAACTCTCTTTTAGTCATTGAGTAAATAAAAGCATTTCGAATTTAAAGAAATCACTAATAATACGAATGTACAAAAATAAATAAAACGTGCTGAAAGTACCTACTGGCTGGCCACATGGAGCTATTCCATAGTGCTATACAATTAAATTTAAAATAAATATGCCGCAAATACTAGTCAGGTTTTTTTTATATATTTTCTCTAAGCCGCCTCGTTGGTCTAGTGGTCGCAATCGCTACTGCTGAGCATGAGGTCCGGGGTTCGATTCCTAGGTCGGGCAACGTGTTATTGGGTTTTTCTATCTGGAATTTCTCAGTAGCAGCCCGAAGTCTGGATTTTTGCCCGGTAGATGGCAATAGGCTCGCCCCCTATTACATGGGACTTAAACATAACTGGCGAAATGTGGGTGTACTTTAGGTAAACCTCTGCCCAACCCTTCGGGGAAACAAGGCGTGATGTTATGTTTCTCCAAGCAATTGGTAAAAAGTAGAAAAATACATCTCGTTCCCTCGTTCTGCTCATGATTCTTATCTAGAATGCCTCGCTACGCTTGGGATTCTTATCTAGAATGCCTCGCTACGCTTGTGATTCTACTCTAGAATCCTTCGCTGCTATCGGGATCCAACTTAGACTAGATTAGAGCAATTGTAGTCTCATTAAAAATTACTAAAATAACAAGATATTATCAATTGAATGACAGAAAAAATAAAGAATTTTAATTATCACTTTATGTCTCTCATTGAGTACTTCGAATTGTCATAACGCTATGCCTTTCAAAAGTCTTCATCGTAGATCACTGTCAGTACCCACATAAATAAATGATAATGTGACTTGTATAACCACATTCAAACCGATGCTACTCATTTCACAGAAACTGTGAAATGCTAGTTTAAAGTGCTTAGAAACATAAGCTAGGAACACTAAAGACCTAATTGCTTGCTACAGTAAACAATTAATCTAAATAAAGCTATAGAATCGTCTGAAAATTGGAGCCATTTACTTGAAACAAGAACATAGTATTACCGCAAAGACGGGGGATTATTATACCAACTGGCAACATTGTTATAACTAACGAATAATTGTTATAGCTGTTGTAATGATTGCCCCTGGTATCGTAGTCGCAAGCGCGACTGCCTAGCGTGGGGTCCTGGGTTCGATTCCCAAGTCGGAAAAAGTGTTATTATGTTTTTCGTTAGGAACTTCTCAGTAACAGCCCGGAGTTTGGAGGTTGGCGGTGTGATACACCCCGTGCCTCGGAAAACACGTTAAGCTATTGGTCCCGAGCGTGCGGAGTAATTTTACTAATACGCTAATAGTACCAATTGCTTTCATTTCGACAATTCAACAACATTCATTGCGTTATTTACGTAGGTGATCAGACAATTTTTTCCAACATATGAAGCAATGGATTAGCAATATCCTTCAAAATGATTCAAATTGTGATTGTTACGAGTAGTATGTTGCGCAATTAGAGTACTGTAGTGCTTTTTTGTAACCATCTCACCGTGAAAACATAGGTGAAGTGAGCGTGGAATGAGCTGTCAGTGCAACTGAAGCTAGGGATTAGGCAAGACGGGATGACGCTGACAGCTCACGCCACGCAAGTCTTCACGGTGAGATATTTACAGAATCGACTTGCTGATCTCTCTATGGTCGTGTTGGATTACCGTCCCTTCGGACTATGAGAGTGAGGGAAGAGTGAGTGCACCTCTGTCACTAGCAAACACATTTTGCACTATTATATTTCTCGCGTATGTGACTGTCGTTGAGATTGGCCGCCATGGCCGAAATTCGGTCTGAGTGACTATTATCGTTTCATGGCAGAGCAAAAGCCTTTCTTTATACAGAGAAGGAACATATAATTTATCAAGGCTTGGTCACTGCATTTCTGGGTTTTGCAACAGTTTAAAATTTAACACAGTAAAAAAAAAAAAAACTTTATTGTTATTTATACGCCATTAAAGCTAAAACATAGAGGAATCTGTACCTGTTTGATTTATAACTATTTTACACGTATGTTTAAAAATAAAAAACTTTGACTTATGGTTTGCTATCAACTAAGTCAGGGTTTATTATAAACTACGACTGTCATTATACTCCTGTTTATGACTTTTTGGGTTCGGCTTATAGAGGCATGAGGAACAGGGTGTAAAGTTCACTCATCCTCTATATAGAAAGGAGGATCTTACGACCAGACGGGTGTTGTGTCTCGTGGGCAACTGCACAACAATTGTTCTCGGGACGTTGTTTATATGATAGTTGCGCGGTAAACTATGCTTGCGCGATGCAGGATTTTGGGTGACGTCTGTGAAGTGCGTAGTTCTTATATTAGGTGTAGACGCCGCAACATCCTCTACTCCGGAGACCGGAGGTTGATAGTAGGCTGTCTTGTATCTTGCGATACTTGCCAGGGCCAATTGAGGTTCCAATGAGTCGGAACTGTCTGTGAAGATCCAGCGTGTTGGGGTGGCGCTGCGTTATGCTCAAGTGCGTCGGATGTTGTACAGCGGTTTGTGGCTGACTGCTGGCATACCAGGAGAGGGTCTGAAAGGGCTCTGCTTGTGGACCGGCCGAAACTGCAATGTGCTGTGCCAAGGTTACTTATGAGGCTGAGGGTGATGCCAAGGGATGCACTCGCGCTGCATGCTTGTGGTTAGGATACCCGTTAAAGCCGTGTGTGCTGGCTGGCCTTGTTTCTCGCCGCTATAAAACATTGCGGAAGTGATAATGATGACGTCACGCTAGGGTAGTAGCACGAAGGCTGCGCTGACATTCAGTTTCGGGGTCACAAATATAGAGGTATGAGGAACAGGGTGTAAATTTCACTCTTCCTCCATAGAAAAGGGCGGATACTCAAACCTTACGGATGTTGTGCTTGTTGGGCAATTGCCCGACAATCGATGTCTTGACATTGTATATATGTTAGTTGCCCGGTAAACTCTGCTTGCGCAATGCAGGATTTTGCGTGACGTCAAAGTGATGCGTAGTTAGCATATGGCAGTGTAGATGCTGCCACAGGCTTATAAAAGTTAATGTATTATGCCAAGGGGTTTCAATGATCGCTACAAATAATGTTCATAATAACCGCACACCTTATAAGTCGATTGGATTGGTTTCTTTTAGGACAGCCACAGATAAAAGGCTTATGCACAGATAAATAGCTTTATGACATCGGGTACAAACCGCCCCCGAAATAATAAACCTGTATCCTAGAAACAAAACCCGTTACATAACCACAAAGATGAGGATTATGACCCCCTTATTGTGAATGGTAACTGCTTAACAATTACATTAATAAGTTTTAAGTTTACATTATTCGGACAAAATACTGAAACTCGTTAGTGTTCAAGCACCAGAGAATAAAATATAAAATTACAAATCTACCCATTCTACACAATAAAACGGTTTCGGAAATGAGGGGGAGTATTCTCAAATGCACTCGACATTACAAACACTACCGGGCAGTCACGAGCTTAAATACCTTAAATATGCAAAATGCAAAACCGTTTTCTCGCGAAAAAAATGCAATTTTGAGAAAAGACCTATTTCATAATACCTACCTATGGTTTCGATGTTCGTAACATCATAAAAATATCTATCAATACTTTAGTAGAAAATCGCTTTTGAATCTTCCGTTTAAAAGCGATTTTCTTGGCGAGTCCAAACTTCGCGCAGAAGACTGTAACGTGAAGCGATTGTGACTTTAAAGTGCCTATGTTCAGACTCGCCACGATATTTCGGCCGCACCTTACGTTTATCGAAGATGACGTCATGGTAACTCATTTCGATTTGGGGCTCAGAATCTAGGTGCACGGTTCCAATTGGTCGATTCCTATGGTGAAGAGCCGGCAAGAAACTCCATGGTTACTCTTTTAAAAATACTTGTGAAAAAAATGTTTTTTGTTTTTTAATATAAACAACAATAAAAGGTGCATGGAGTGCATACAACCTTTTTCGTTGCGTGACGATTTTTACAATACTACACTACAATAGATTTCCATATTACTCATACATCAAGCTACGTTAAAAAAAACCTGTTTCCAAAAAAAATAACAGCTGCTTCACAATATTGATCAAACTACTGAAATTCGACCCAATATTAAAGAAAGTACCTACATTGAGTCGCATTTCAGTTGGACAAAGGCGGGGAGCAGTGGTGGACCAGTGGTAACGGCTGCTTACAAGTTGTAGGTTATCGCGCTATACTTTGTGTAAATTATTGAATAACCACTGCTGTCATTACGGTGAAGGAAAGCATCGTGGGAAACCGCCATGCTTTAGAACCAAAAAACCGAAAACAAGTGACATCTACCAACCCGCACTGGGCCCGCGCGCGGCCCGGCCGCGTGGTGGATTACGGCCCACTCCCTATCACCGAGAGAAGACCTGTGACCCAGCAGTGGGGACTGTATAGAATGCTATTGCTATGCTATTATGCTAAGCTGGCGTACTAAAACATGGTGTCAATTTTTATTGTATTTTAATTATTTGATATAATATGCCTCCACCTCTAGCGTGTCAATATTTCAATAAGGCGCATGTTGTCACAAAATCTGTTATGAAATTGTAATTTTAGAGGTGTTTTCACACCTATGTTTGTTGTGTGAAAAGTGTTCATGTATTTAAGTAATTGCGTATCAAATAGATTTTTATTTTGGGTTTATATCATGTGCGAGAATTTGAAGGATTTTGTAATGTTAGTAGGTGAAATAGTGGCAGTGGGCAAGACACAATGCTCGCAGAACAGAGCCGTTGCCGAGGCCGTTGGGGCCAAAAGGTTCTGAAGTGGCGACCGTGTACTGGAAGTCCTAGGCGTTGGAAGGCCTCCCACAAAGTGGTCCGATGACCTTGTGTAGGCCGCAGGAATCCGCTGGACGCAAGAAGCACAGAACCAGTCGAAGTGGCGATGTTTGTGGACATCTATCGGCTGAAAAAATGAGCAGGATAGATACGTGCATGTGTTATCGTTAAGTTAGTGTTCTGTTAAAACAAAACTTTTTCTGGTCATTTCGGCACCAAAACTTTTAAGACAAACAGGCAATGTTTTGCATCAAGAAATATTTAAATAAAAAAAATATCGAGTGCTACAGTGCTAGGCACACCACCGCAATCTCTGAGTGTATTTCCACTTTTATTTGAGGATAAAAGCAAAATTTGGACGGACTCCAAATTAACTCTTAAGCCAACGACGCTATTATATGCATCAAAACTAATACCCACTGCATTTTGAGATAACTGAATTTCGTGTTTAGCTTTGGTACTAAAATTCCACTTGAAAAAATATCTAGTGAGTTATTTTTTAGCACAGTGCACGTTGAAGTATTAATAGTTACAATAAAATATAACAGTATACTCTTTATTATGTACACAGTACAAAATACAGACAATATCAAAGGTAGAAATTTAAATAAATAAAAAAATCATTTAGGATAGGCGATCTGCTAAATATGTGGGACAGCAAAGTAACTCAAAACTCAACTTCAACTATACGTAGTTGAAAAAAGTTCACTTGAAAACATCTGAATCTAAAAGGAAGACAATATAAATTAGCTTCTGAACATATTCATAAAGGGGGAACATTGGTGAGTTTGTATTTAAGGCATAATCTTCGGAACTTCTCATCCGATTCTAAAATTACGAAAATTATTTATCATAATAATGGAAAGCTACAGTGTTGCCGAGTATCATAGAACAAAATCGCGACCTGAACATAGTATTCTAGTATAAGGCAATGTTATAGTCTATTGGTGCTGACTTGCATAGCCTTATTACTGATTATTTATGTAGTCTGTAACCGCTTCGTTACAATTTTCCTCTAAAACGATTTTTCCGAATGGAATACCGCGTGGCCATAAGTCTGCATGCGACATGGCTTAATAAAGCAGTCACATTGACTAGCTGTTCACTCCGATATTACTAATTTACGACCTATAATTATCTAATGGCTGTCAACCTTTTAATTGCATAATTTTCTATGTGCAGCTATTGAAGCTGAAAGGACTTTTCAAGTCAAAGTTCAAGTCAAACTGATTAATTTGTAAGAAATAAAAATCTAACTTATGACCGTATTGTCCCGTAGCAGGGCCTTTGCCCTGTGAGAAATGGAAAGAGAGTAGAGACGCCTTTTGCTTTTAACTGTCTCTCTAATTCTCTCAATGTCAAAACTCAAAAAGTCATTTATTCAAATTAGGCTGAGAATCAGCACTTTTCGAAAATCAAAATAATATAAGATAGTCTTCCTAAACGCCTGCCTTTCACTTCTTCCTAGTGCTTTAGCTGGGAAGAAGAACTGGCGCAACAATGGGGAGTTTGTTGCTCTCTCAGCTGTCTGTGCAGCTTAAAAAAAAACTTGATTCTTTACAATAGTGGGTATGCAAAGTAATTAACATTACGAGACACAGAACATCAAATTAAATTATTTGCCATATGTCAGCTAGCCATATACATATCATATACAATGACAACAAACTCAAGCAAAAAAAAAATAGTTTAAACAAAACTTAATACCTTAATAAAAGCCTCCAGGCATAAAGGGCGTGCCAGCTTACATATGCAATGCTGGATTACGGCGACTTACCACAGCATCTGGTGAAATGATAGCTCACATTAAGCTCACTTACTTCACCTAAGAATACCGATGATGACAATTTTCTTTTTTAACTCAACCAAAAAATTTGTTCCAAACAGTGCAAACAATATTACAAAAAAAAATATTAACAGCTTAAAAAATGCCTAGTTATAAACGTTTTAAAATAAGTGTTAGACAAGGATAGAAGTATCGTAGAAGTGACGTCACGACTATGTAACTTCATACTAGCGCTATACATTGTCCGTACCGCGCAACAAGGACGGAATAATCTCCGCGTATGGCTTCTTTATATATATATATATATATATATATATATATATATATATATATATATATATATATATATATATATATATATATATATATATATATATTTTTTTTTTTTAAACGTTGCCCCACACTAGGAATTACTCCTGTATCGTGGGCGCACCCACTCACATACACCAGACACCCAGACCCGGAACAACTATTTGTAGGTCATACAAATATTTGTTCCGTGCGGGAATCGAACCCGCGACACGCAGCGCAGCAGCCGATCGCTCAACCACTGCGCCAACCGTGCCGTCAATAAACATATTGACATCAAATAAACAGATTTATTCGATTATCGCATTTTTGTATAATTGTTTCCGAGTACACTTACCTTGGGCAAATTCTGCAGTTAGGTAAAAACAATTTTGAGAGGGAGGCCAAGAGGAGGATCCAGCTAGGCTGGGCAGCGTTTGGGAAACTACGCCGAGTCTTCTCGTCATTCATACCGCAATGCTTGAAAACTAAAGTTTTCAATTAGTGCGTCCTACCCGTCATGACCTACGGAGCTGAGACGTGGACACTCACGATAGGGCTGGTCCACCAGTTCAAAGTCGCTCAGCGAACTAAGAGCTATGCTCGGAGTCTCTCTGAAGGATAGGGTTCACAACGAATACATCCGACATAGAACCAAAGTTATCGACACAGCTCAAAGAATTAGCAAGCTGAAGTGGCGGTGGTCGGCCATATCTCGTGAAGAACCGACAACCGTTGGGGTAAACGAGTTCTTGAGTGGAGACCGCGACTCGGCAAATGTAGTGTAGGACGCCCTCCGGCCAGATGGGATGACGATCTGCGAAAGACTGCAGGCAGATGCTGGATGCGTCAAGCTGAAGACAGGGCGCTATGGCGCTCATTAGGGGAGGCCTATGTCCAGCAATGGACTGGTATAGGCTGATGATGATGATGATGATTAGTATGACTTCTTTGAAATTACATAATTTTTTCGACAATTTTACAGATAATACTGGCAAATACTTGTTTTTCTTCCTGTCTTTTACTCTATAGCTTTGGTTGGACATACCAATATTGTAAACTATATCATAACAAACACTTGTTTCTGTTACACATATTAACACATATAAAAGGTTACACTTTAATATTGTAACAACATTAAGTCTGTTACACGTATTTATAAAGGTTTTTTTATTTTTATAAACAGTGTTAAAACACTTATCACAGTTTGAGTCTCAGCTGAGAAGCAATGGCGAAACAAACAAGGCCGCCAGTACAGTTTTAAAGTAAGTTGGTAACAAAATATGAAGTGCCACCTAAAATACCACTTTAACACTCTCATACAACTTTGAGTACCTAATCTAATCGATGCGATGTACGTAAAATGATTGATTCCGGTATCGCGTGCGCCGATGATTGGGCCGACGGATTGATGATACAATGTACATTGTCCATCCCTTGCATTGTTGGACAAACAGAGTAATAAATCAATCAAACTCGCTTTGGACGGAGTAATTGCGGTCTAAGTTAGAAGCTGTTGATGTAAATCTTAATTTGTCTTAATCTTAAGTCACCATGAGGTTTATTCATAGGTTTTGATCTTCGAGCATTATTTGGATATGGTTTTAGCGTAAAAGCGTACGTTGTGAAACAGAACTCATTCACAAATTAGAAAATATAGACTCAAAGGCGCCACAAGAACGCTTCTACTAACTATGCTATTTTATTATTATTTGATGTTTAATATAACATATGACAAAGACTTTGGGTTTGTATGTTTCTAAACATTGGAGCATACAACTTTCGAAGGTTCAATTATTACAGTACTTGATATTATGACAAAATAGTTTCAGTTAAAAAGATAATTATGTAAAACAAAATTTCTCATTTTTGAACATTATGGTTACCGAACTTTGTAGCAAACGTGGATAATGATTTTCGGACAAACAATTTTAGGAGAAGAAGTGGAGTACCCAAAGGAGGCCATTCAATTGGAGAGTTTCGAGAAAAGTTACATTTTATTACAAATTCGGAGAACTTTAAAAAATACATGAAAATCGGTTTTCCCGAATTCAATGAATTTTCACCGAGACTTTATGGGGTGCTTATTTGTTGCAAGTGGGTCATACTATCAGGTCCTGTAAGGAGTACGTCCAATTACAAGTCAACCTGTGTAAATAAATAACTTCTCTAAGACCTTGTTAATATGGAACCATCTGACTTCTAAACGAAACACAAATGCTAAGAGCATTTGTATACGCTGCAATACTTACAGTAAGACAGACAGTATGTTTAGTGTTCGGAAAAAAAGGAGCTCGCTTTGCAACAAATAGCTGAATTTTTTCTGCATCTAAAATTGTTATTAAAATCCTGCTTCATTTAAGTATATAATATAGTTACAGATTATATTTTATATATTAGAATAAAAAATATAAAACATTTAATAATACAAAAAATAGTAGCCCACCGGTATCAGGAACAGGGTCCAAGTTACCGGCGGTAAGGGCTCCAAAGAAAGGGACCTCCTGAAAATGCCAGCCGTGTCCACAAGTTCCACTTTCTGAATCAAGCCATTGTTCCAGCTGCTTAATGAGAGCTTCCTCAGGTGTTGGTCGAGGTTCTTGGCTATTAAGCCATTGGCGGTCACGACTATCGGCACAATGATCGCTGAGTCCATATCCCACATGTCGACAACCTCGCGAGCCAAGTCAAGATATTTTATGTGTATCAAGAACTGTGCGCCGCTCTACTCGATTCACCACCACTATATCAGGCTTATTGGCCACAATAGTCCTGTCAGTGATGATGGATTAATCCCAGTACAATGTGATATTTCCATTTTCGAGGACTGGGTCGAGCACATACCTGTAATACGGCACTTCCGATTCCGCAAACTATATTTCTGAGCAAGTTGCTGATGGATAATCCAAGCCAAAAGTGTGTGTCTATGCAAGGACTCTTTGTTAGCAAGACGAGAACACCCGGAGATAATGTGTCTTATTGATTCCCCCAGACCGTGGCATGCCCGACAGATGTCAACAGTGCCGTCTTTCAAATTAAATAAATAAAAATTATTTTATGTGTAATATTATGAACAATTATTATACTAAGAGCAATGCCGGGAAATATTAATGCATTACATGCGAATAATGTTAATAATGGAACGCCATCACGTCAAAAACAACATTAGTTAAACTACCACTCGCTAGCTCCTATAACTTGGACCACAATGTAACATCACGCGCCCAGTAATCCCGGCGTGGTGCGACAACCATTGACAGGATTATGTGCAGCGGACCGTACTACAGACGTATTAGGACACAAATAAGTATTAGCTTAGTCTAGACCCGACCCGGGTAATTATATCAAGGGATAATGTGGTTTATCAAGGAGGCACTTCAGTTGTAACGAATATAAATCTTGTTCTGTGCATATCATATACTAGTTACAGTATGAATTAAATTATGAATTAACCTTTTCTACATATAAACTATACACGACAAAAAAATCTTGTTCTTGGGATTGGATTCATCTTAGAAGCTTATTAAATTGTATTTTGTACATCACAACCTGAGTTGAACTGCTTACTAAACAATTCGCACGAATTTAATCACGGGAAACGGTTGAAATGACACTTTTTAATAATAAGTTTTTTTGCTTTAAGCCACTCCCACGAAGTAAATTTATTTGTGGCGAAATTTATTACATAAAAATTATGATGTGCCAATAGCCCTATACGTATTTCTGGAGTTGTCGATTCTCCCACAAATAAATTAACTTCGTGCGAGTCGCCTACAGAAAAATTGTGATTATTTAAAAATGTCGATTCGCTCGTTATAGGCGAGAAACTTCATGCGAATTGACTAATAAGCCAATTGAACGCTCTCTTTAATTTTGGATTATGAACAGAGGTTTTATGAGACAAATAAGTATAAGCCTTCACCCGGTCCAAGTAATTATAACAAATTTATTTATAGAAATAGTGTTACAAAATAAGTAATCTTAGAAGAACAGTAGGAACAGGTATGACATACCTCAATCTGAATTTTTGTCCCTATTTTCACAGATTTTCTTGTCTCGTGTCGCTTGTGCAATGGAGAAAACCTAAGCATTACTGAAAACTTGGCATCGGATGCCACGGAGCGATTTTAAATGATTTTTCGTTTTATCGGTAAAAATTACATAACAACCTACCATTTATTGTAGTAACAGAGAATTTTGAATGTATATATTAGTGTGGATAGAATGTAAACAGCAGTGTATATTAAACCAGTGCCTGTCTCGTTGGTCTAGCGGTCGCAATCGCTACTGCTGAGCATGAGGTCCTGGGTTCAATTCCCAGGTCGGGCAAAGTGTTATTGGGTTTTTCTATTTCTCAGTAGCAGCCCGGAGTCTGGATTTGTGCCCGGTTGGTGGCAATAGGCTCGCCCCCTATTACATGGGACTTAAACATAACTGGCGAAATGTGGGTGTACTATAGGTACACCTCTGCCCAACCCTTCGGGGAAACAAGGCGTGATGTTATGTTATGTTATTAAACCAGTCAACTCAGAAAAATAACTGGTCCAACTCAAGTTGCAACGCACTTAAAAATATTTTTTGTATTTTTTTTTTCTTTCTATTATCCATTTTTTTCAATTTTCAGTTTTTTAATTTTCAATTGAAAAATACCGTTTATCTGTGATGGTAGATCTGTAAACGCAACATGTCAATGTGCCAAAACGCACGTCAAGTTTTATGTAAGTGGACCTCTTTTCACTCTCGCATACCTATGGCTGTTGTACTAAGAACGTTGTGTGCTATCCTCCTATTACATCAATGTTCATCCTGCCTATTTCTTTTATTTATACCACTAATCCTTCAGGTTATGGGCCCAGAGCGTTGCAGAAATATAAATGTTAATGTATTTTACGCAAAATAAAAGTAAACCGGCGAAATTTTAACCCACGAAAATACGGTGAATAGGTTTCGTCAACAACATGGCGGGCACATCTTCAACAAATTTTCTTTCCATCGAGAAATTAAAAGGAATTGATAATTACAGCTCGTGGAAATTTATGATGAAGATGATGTTAATACAGGAAGAGCTATGGGAGTGTGTGGAAAATGTAGCACATGATGGAAAGAAACAACTAAAGGCTTTATCACGGATCGCTTTAGCAGTTCAATCCTCAGTTATTCCACACATACGCAACGCGAAAACGGCACATGAAGCTTGGAGCAATCTATCAAAAGCCTATGAAGACAAGGGATTATGTCGTAGGTTGGGGCTCCTCAGAACATTATTTGCAACTAAGCTGAATGAGAGCGAAAATATGGAGAGCTATATCAACAAAATCACCGAGATGTCACAAATGCTTAGTGGAATAGGATCACCACTAGAGGATGACTTTCTAGCTGTTATAATGCTAAGCGGGTTGACATTAGACTATGATCCGCTTATAATGGCAATAGAGAATTCAAATGTAAAACTTTCCAGTGAAATAGTAAAAGGAAAGTTGTTACAGGAAAACCTCCGCAGAAGTGACAAAAGTGAGGTTGGCTCAGCCTTGCTTGTTCGGAAACAACCAAGATGTTACAGGTGCAAGAAAGTGGGACATTTTATTAAAGATTGTCCTAAGTCCGTGCAAAAGAAAACTGAGAAGACCAATACGGACAAATCGAAAGCCCTACTAATTGCGCTGTCAGCAAACATCAAGCATGGTTTATGGTACATAGATAGCGGTGCTACTGAACATATGTGCGGAGACAAAGGTGTCATGAGTGATTTTGTGAGTGATAAAAAGTCGATAGAGGTAAATATAGCTAACGGTGACAAGTTATACACTGCTGGAAAAGGTTCTGTCAGTGTTAATATGAGAAATGGTGACATAAAGACAATAAGTAATGTTTATTATGTACCTAACTTAACTGTTAACTTGTTATCTGTAAGTGCTATGGTTAGAAAAGGTTTTAAAGTAGTGTTTAGTTCTAGCATGTGTCAAATTTTTGACAATGGGATTATGATAGCTACAGGAATGCTATGTGATGGCATCTATTGTCTAGACACAGTAGAATCAACTACTTTCAATTGTAAGTTTACTATGAAATGCGATGCCTCCCTCAGACTTTCAGATAGTGGTTGTGCTAAGAAGACACGCATTGTGGATGAGGCAGCTATAAGTGAAGAAAGTTCAAAAGCTGTTGCACTGCCTGCTGTCATCGAGAAGGAAGAGAACACTTCTCAGCAGGTTTGGCATCGTCGTCTGGCACACCTCAATCATCGAAGCATGGAGTTACTCAGGCGAGGTATGGTTTCAGGCATTTCATATAGTAACAGTGTTTTTCAGAAATGTGTATCATGTATCGAGGGAAAGCAGACTCGTACATCTTTCCCTAAGAATTCTTATAGTAGAGCTAAAGAAATTCTAGAGTTGGTTCACTCTGACCTGTGTGGTCCGATGCCTTGTACTTCATTTAGTGGAGCAAAATATTTTATTACATTTATAGATGATTACTCTAGAAAGACTTTTGTTTATTTTTTAAAAAGGAAAGATGAAGCGTTTGATACATTTAAAGCTTGGAAAGTTCTAGTAGAAAATCAGACAAATAAGAAATTAAAAATAATACGTAGTGATAATGGAACTGAGTATTGTAATTTAAAATTTCAGAATCTGTTGAAGGACTCGGGTGTTGTACACCAGACAACAGTACCATACTCTCCGCAACAGAATGGAGTCGCAGAACGTGCTAATAGAAGCATTATGGAAAAGACACGATGTATGCTGCAAACAGCGGGCCTTGGTCAGAAATACTGGGCTGAAGCTGTCAATACAGCTGTCTATATCAAGAATCGTTCCCCTACTAAAGCCGTCAGAGGGTGCACTCCGGAGGAGAAGTGGCCGAATAACAAGGTATCCATTTCACGTTTACGTACTTTTGGTTGCTGTGCTTATGTACATGTACACCGTCGAACAAAACTAGAACCGAAAGCTGTGAAGTAAATTTTCGTAGGATATTGCGAAAATACTAAGGGCTATCGATTATTAGACCCTGAAAATCCGAAAGATTGTATAAAGGCTCGGGATGTTAAATTTTTAGAAGATAAATTTATTAAAGAAAATATTCTGTCTAATGATGACAATCATTGTGAAGAGTCATTTACACAAGCTGTATTGGATGTAAAGAATAATACAGAATCATCTACTGAGGAAAATATCTCTAATGAGGTTCATTCTGATGACACAATTTCAAGTCAGCCTGAACCAAGACATAGTGTCATAATGGTAAATGATTCTGATAGTGAAGAAAGTTTTTATTCAGATCATTCTTCGGATGAAACTTATATTCCTGATATAGATGCAGAAGAGTCTTCTTCGAGTTCGCATTCAGATGGCTCCATGGTAGCTCATCTTGTCAAAGAAATATCCCGTAACAGTGATACTGATGAACCACTGACATTACAGGAGGCGCTGGGTAGTCCAGAAGCAGAGGGCTGGAAACAAGCGATGAAAGATGAGTATGACTCATTTATCATCAATAAATGCTGGACACTAACTGATCGAGTTGATGGTCAAATGCCTGTAAAATGTAAATGGGTATTTAAAAAAAAACTAGGTGTTGATGGTGAATTCCTCAGATATAAAGCCAGACTGGTCGCAAAAGGATTCACGCAAAAATATGGGATAGATTACAATGAGACTTTTTCTCCTGTGGTCAGATATTCAAGTATTAGAACACTCTTGGCTATAGCTGCTGAATACAACATGGATATTCAGCACTTAGATGTAAAGACGGCGTTTCTCAACGGTGACCTACAAGAATTGGTATTTATGGAGCAACCAGATGGTTACAAAATAAAGGGCAAGGAGAATAAAGTCTTCAAGCTTAATAAAGCAATTTATGGTTTAAAGCAAGCTGCTAAAGCCTGGAATGATAAAATTAATAAGGTTTTGTGTGACAAATTAAATTTCAATAAGTCATCATTAGAAGCATGTGTTTATTATAAACACAGTAATGATAAACTTATAATAATAGCTCTGTATGTCGATGACATTTTGCTAATGTCAACACCTAATACTTATAAGGAAATAAATGATATTAAGAATAAACTCAAAAATGAGTTTGAAATAACAGATTTAGGGCCAGCAAGGTTTATCTTAGGAATGAGAATATGCAAGTTTAAGGATAGAATAACCTTGGATCAAACTAATTATATTGAGAAAGTTTTAAGTAAGTTTCAAATGCAAGATTGCAAACCCGTAGCGACTCCCATGGAGACTGGTATGAAACTTGAAAAGTCAAACGTTGATCAAAAGGACAAATTTGATTATAGAAGTTTAATAGGATCACTGATGTACATTGCAGTAGGATCACGACCAGATATTACCCATGCAGTCAGCTACCTGAGCCAGTTTAATGACTGTTACAATGAAACACATTGGAAATCAGCGAAGAGAGTACTTCGCTATCTCAAAGGCTCAAAAGAATTGTGTCTAATTTTTCATAAAGGTGAATTTACTATTACAGGGTATGCAGATGCCGACTGGGGAAGGAACGAGACGGATAGAAAATCTTATACCGGTTATGTATTTCAGGTTGGCACATCTGTAGTTTCCTGGGAGAGCAGAAAACAACGAACCGTAGCCTTATCAAGCACAGAGGCTGAATATATGTCTCTTTCTGACAGCTGTAAGGAGGCTCTATTTCTTCGTAATTTTTTGCATGAAATACTGGGCGCATTGCGTAAAGTTACAATTTTCAATGACAATCAGTCCGCTCAAAAGTTATGCAAAAATACTATGTTCCATGCTAGAACGAAACATATCGACATTCGTCACCATTTTATCAGAGAACTTATTAGTAATGGTTCTATTGATGTCAAATATTTATGTAGTAAAGAACTTTTAGCAGATTTATTGACAAAGCCATTGCCTAAAGAAATACACAATAAGTTTGTTATGCAAATACATAATATCAAAATGCCATGATTTGTAAAATTTATTTAGAATTTATAAGTCATAATATGTTATGTTTACAGTTAAAACTGCTCTGCGTTTCTGTTTGATGATTGCATTAAGTATGTAATTTTATTAATGTTCATTGTGTAGACTATGTTGGTTTAAGGGCCAGTGATGGTAGATCTGTAAACGCAACATGTCAATGTGCCAAAAACGCACGTCAAGTTTTATGTAAGTGGACCTCTTTTCACTCTCGCATACCTATGGCTGTTGTACTAAGAACGTTGTGTGCTATCCTCCTATTACATCAATGTTAATCCTGCCTATTTCTTTTATTTATACCACTAATCCTTCAATCTGATCATTAAAAAAATGAATTTGGTTCGTTCTACTGTTTTGATTATCTTCTTCAGTAATGCAATTATGTAATCATTATAAACGAAATTATTGTGCATTAACACTGATTTAAGAATAATTAAACAAAGAATAATAACACTGTGAGATAAACAATTTCGTACAAGTTATTTCCGCTACGCTGTCGTAGCAGGTTGCGTAGTCGGGTGTCCGTAGCACTTGTAGCGCGCTACGAATGGTTTCGTAGCAACATAAATTTGAAATATCATCCCGATACGTAGCCTTTATGGTTTCTACCGTTACGCAAAGGGATAAGTTCAGTATTTGATATAAGGTGCAGTTTGTCGTGTTTGTTATTGTTTGATAAAGTGGAAAATTAAAGTAGGATTTAGGTCGAAAATTTGTCAAAAGTCGATCAAAATAAGGCTTATTTATTGCTAACTTTTGTACATTTACAACAGTTTTTTTTTTAAACCGTAGTCCTCAAATATAGTCAAACCTTCTACAGAAATGCTCGAAAACAAATATTCTACAAAATGAAACCAAAAAACAAACCACCCAACACAATTCTCAAGTCACTTCGCCAATTTCCCGTAATCCTAAGAAGGAACGTATAATATTTCAGCAATATTTCAAAAAGAAACCAAGAACTTATAAATCCCGTCTGTCCAGTCCTCTATTGGATTATGAGGAAGTCGGATTGAATGTGATGACCGCAGAAAAGGACAGAAATAGCAACACGAAAGGGACACAACATACGTCGACTATTAAGCCCTGCAGCGTAAAATTTCACGACACAGTAAATACTACTTTGAAGGAAATATGATGTAAGTTGCAATAACAATTAAATTGAGAATTAAACTTTATATCGTTTCGTATAGGGTTGGTTTTTCTTTGGTAATGTTATTAAAAAGGCTTAATTTTGAAGGCGTGCCTAGTTGGTCCTCGTTCGGATTTGAGATTTGTCGCTCATTTTTTATTGGTGTCCCGGCATTATTATTGCCGTAAGGCACTTGTAGACAAATAGTTTTTTTTCTCTTTTTTTGAGGACCGCAAACGGACAAACCTTTTAATATATTCTCTGTTCTTATAGATAGCCAAATGTTGAACGAACCTTTTTATGCCACACTGGTCCTAGGAACGAAATGAAACGGTTTTCTGCTCTTTTTTAGTGCGAGCTAATATACCAATAGCAGAAGCAATATATACCGTAGATACTTATTGATAAAGCCACGGGGGAAAAAAATAGCCACAATCTTATCATAGGTACAAGTTTATTTCCTTTAACTACTAGTCGTTGGAAGAGAATCTCACTCCAGCAGTTGACCAAAATGGCAACTGCTGGAGTGAGATTCTCTTCCTGGCATAAGTTCAAAAACTATGAATTTTCGTCGTCTTCAATTTCTTACGTTTTCTGCAATTTGCAGGTCAGGTCAGGATATATTATGTTGACCAAAATATGATTTGCGCGTTACAAACATGTATTTACAGAATTGTAATCATAAAACGACTGCCTCGTTCTATTGCCTCGAGCTACTGCTGAGCATGAGCTCCTGGGTTTCGATTCCTAGGTCGGGCAAAATGTTTTTAGGTTTTTCTATCTAGAATTTCTCAGTAGCAGCCCGGAGTCTGGACTTGTGCCCGGTTGATGGCATTAGGTTAAACATATGTGGATGTACTATGGTACACCTCTGCCTAACCCTTCTGGGATTACAGGCGTGATGTTATATATGTATGTATAATCATTAAAATCATCAATAAACTCTGGGTTCAAATAATCTTAGTAAATGTCTATTTCATGAAATCATTACATTTGAGATCAATTCTAATTTAGAATATCTAAATCAAAAGTCATTTATTCAAATTAGGCTCAGAATCAGCACTTTTCGAACGTCGAAATTACATAAGACAGTCCCCCAAAACGCTTTAGCTGGGAAGAAGAAGTGGCGCACCAAACTCCCCAGCAGCACAGCAAAGGGAGGGAGGAGGCAAGGTTAGGGAGCTGTATTGATGATTTAAATTACATACATATTTGTAGGTGTCGCGAAACTGAATAATAATGAACATACCACCTGACAATGATCTACGAATTGCGAAAAAAACGTACGAAAATTTTAATTTCACGGGCTACATTAGCTAATCCCCTTAAGCACAAGTTAAGCACATACAAATTAGGCCACTCCCTAAGCATAACAAAATATAACAAAACCTACATAAGTACGCTGTATCCTACCCACAGCTGATTACAAAATACCACAAATGGTCAGAATTTACATTAATAAACATGGAGTCGCTTTTGAAATTATAGTCAAGCAACTTTGATTGATAATTCGCGAATTGTTACAAGTTATAAAACAAACTGGAAGTTTGAATAAATCATACGTTTATTTTGAACGTTGGGTCGTTACAAATGGCGAAGTTTCTTGTTTTATGTTTAATTGAAATATCCGCGCCACCTTTAATGAATTTGAGAGGTAAGGAAAATGTTTGTTGGAGTTTCTGAATGCTTTTGTTTTTAGTCGTTGAGTTATGTTTTTGGTGTTGCTACGTGAAATGAATGACAGTTACAACAAAGATATAGGTACATACAATGTTTTGTTTGAACGTTTTTCAGAAACGGAAAGCAGTAACTAAACAGATGTATGTATCTACACATTTTTAGCTTTATGTACGAATTTTCTTTTACAGAAAAACCACCACAGTTACTGCAGTTAGCGCTTTCGACGTGGAAAATCAGCAAATTCAAATTCGTTTATTAATTTTGTGCACATAGTTTAAAATCACACGCCGTGTTTAAAAAAAAAACAGTTCACCTAAACTATGTCGCGTCAAAAGGCATACGAAATAGCTAAGGTAATCGAATGCCAATTAACAAAATAGAAACAGATGTCACGATTTCGTCGTCCATACACGAATTGTTAATAATATGTCAATAAATTAAGACGGCACAACATATAAAATGTCAATATCATCTTACAGGATAAAAAAGAAAGAAGGAAAGAAAAATTGTTTATTCTGCACGAATAAAACTCACATTACAGAAAAACTTACATAAATTACGCACACAGGGAGCAGTGGCCCAGTGGTAACGGCCGCGACTTACGAGTTGTAGGTCGTAGGTTCGAACCCAGATAGGCGCTTTACTTTGTGTAAATTATTTCATCGCCACTGCTCTCAAAACGGTGAAGGAAAACATTGTGAGGAAACCGGCATGTCTTAGAACCAAAAATTCGAAGACATGTGACATCTACCAATCCGCACTGGGCCTGCGTGGTGGATTACGGCGCACACCCTGTCCCAAAGAGGAGGCCTGTGTCACAGCAGTGGGAACATAGTATGTTGATTATGTACGTATACACATACAAAGTAGCCAAGGGCCTCGTATTCAGAAAACGATTTTTTTTTTCAATTTTGTCCATTGCTTGATGTCACTCAGGGCTAGAGACACATTGCTATGTGTATGTTGCGACACTGGCAAATGACAATAAAACAAACAATCCAAACAAAAAAAAAAGCCGATCGCAAAGTGGAAGAATTACTACTTTTGTAACACACAAACAACAATAATAGGAACAATTAAACTGTGCGTCCAGCACCAACATTTTATGTAGTTGTCGGCGTGAGCTTTGTAAACGACAAGTGCAGCGGGCCCAGTTACGCTGTGCAAAGTGGCACATTCACCTCCCCACTCTCCCCACTACTCAGGCCACTTTATGTAAGCGAGTGCGCAGCGTTGGAAGGGATCATTCTTGTGGCAGGCTCGGCCCGCTGCACCTGCTGTGGCGCCTAGAGCTATTATATCGATCCATTTAGTTAATTAACAAGCTGTTGGAATAAATAAGTTGGTTACTGCTATATTTCGTACTTTCATTTAATATGTCGGACCTCTGCCTTCAGGTCATTTCATGGTGATTATTTAATAAGAAATTGTGAGTGAAATAAAGTGATTGTGCTACAACTAGTGTCTCTATTTTCTTCGTCCGACAATCCACGCCTACTTACAAAGTGCAAGTGTAATATCGCTGATGAGGGCCTATCCCGATATCAGAATTGGGATTCGAAGGGCAAAAACCTGAAGAAAATAGTGACGACAGTGAAGTGTGGACCAACTTCTAATCTATTCAAAATATAGAGTTTTTGCTATCACGACTTCCGGCAACCGCTTAACCGCAAACTTCAAATTTCACCGCAACTGCGCGACTGATACGGTTTGATCCTGATAATGACAATAGCTTCAATGGCACATCTCATCGTTGAAGCTCAACGGACCAAAAATCAATTGATTGAAGCAAGTGGCAGTACGAACCTTTGACCGAAGTGAAGAATTCGAATCGAGCACCAGCACCGGAGAGTCGTGATACGAACCGTCTCACCTGTTATGTGTATGGACAACCACATCATCCGGTGAGCTCGTTCCTTTTCTTTTTAATAGATAATGTGCTAGTTCGTTTGTAGCTTTTAGCTTTTTCAAAAAGTTCCCGGGCACTATGCGCTATGATTTAGTTTACCTTACAGGTATAGGTAAAGAAAACGTTAAATATGCATCGCAGAATACTGAGCCGTGGTGAAGTTCAACACGTCAGTGTCCTTTTTTTGTTTCATGTTGTGCCTGTTAACTCAATTACAGAACCAGTTATTATAGGTAGAGATCTATTAGATAGTGGTATCCATGTACGTACAGATATTGACAAAACTACATTATATTCGGGGAAAGAAGTTAACGTTACTGAAGAGATTCATTATTCTTATATAACATTAATACTGACCTACATGGTGAAGGTAAACTCGCATTAGTTCAGATATTGCAAAAGGATTATGATTTATTTATGGCAGGTATACCGCTTTGCGTTACGACTGGTGTTTATGACTAAGTAAATTTATTTCTCATTAAGAACTTACAAATATTTCACTTACTTGAGAACATTTTTAAACTTAAAATATAACTTGGACACACAAACTAAGCTGCTAATCTAATTATCATCTAATTATTAACTAACACAAAACTTAAAACTTTTCGATCCACCCGCAAAAGAAATAATTACCGTAGATAAGGAATGCGATCCCGGTGCCACAATAAAGCAAAACAGCAGCAGGGCAAGTCTGTTGGAGTAGTATTTGATCATTTAGATTGTGATTTTCTTAAATTAAATTTTGGAAATACCCAACGATTTTGCATTCTGTACCTCTTTAGGTAGCTTATTATATTATTGCACCTTGAAAAAATAATTGTTCTCTCGCCATTGACTGTCCGCACTCGCGGTATAGTAAAATGTGATCCTTCCTACGACAGCTGCGATTGTGTACCTGATGTATTTTTGTGAAGTGTGACTGTAGGTGCAAGGTAATTATAGTGAAATAATATGTAGTTTAATCATTTTATTTTGAACGATCTGTAGGTCCTTGAGGTTAGTTTTTGGCTCGTAGCCCCATTTTTCACGTGTTTTACGTTTTGAACCTTGAATCAAATCAAAAAGGGCCTATCAAATGGACAGACATAAGATATTCACAAGAAAGTGATCGAATTACTTACATCAGAACCGGTTTTGACTATAATTATTTGACTGTAACGCACTGTATGAACTAAACATCGAGCTCTGAGGGTACGGGGCAATATTGATACAAAGTAAGTTTTTTTGTTTCTTATGTCTTGTCTGACTTTAGCCGACGAATAACTGATACAGAATCGCAGTGTTGTTTTTGCAAGTTGGAGACCCTGGCCGTCATTGAAGCTGTTGAAGGTTTCCGGCGACGGGCGTATACTGTGTTTACAGATCGTAGCTCCGTCAAGGCATCTAGTTTAGTGATCGGCCTCGTTCCAGGTGCTCACGTGAGGTGGGCCTTTTTGTGGGTCTATGACTTCGATAGAATCCATGGGCCGTGGAGTGGCATAGAGCATGCAGATTTTCTGTCCCCGAAATCGAATTACGGAGTTGGTGCATGGTCACGTCCCATGGTCGGGCAGGAAAAATTGTGTAGTCTGTTAAATTGCATCTGCGTTGGTTTTCATTGGTGGGCCGCCGCGACCCTAGATCCATGATCTCATGGGTGGGCAAAGCAGTCAGGCTGTGGCTCACACTTGCGACGTTTGTGGGTTAGTATAGTGCACGAGAATTGAGCGTGGTAAGTGTGTATTTTGGCTTCCATTAGTTCCGGGGGCACTAACATGGACTTTGATAAGTCGTGTTCACACAGAGGTTGGATTCCTTGGTGCGGATGAAGCCCTTGCTGGGGTTTGTGAGCAATTCTGGTTCCCTGAGATGGCTAGGTGGGTGCGAAAGTAAGTCCAGCATTGTGTACTGGGCCTCAAGGGATTGTTCGGGCTCAATAGGTACGGGGACTCCATCCGATGCTTAGGGTTTCTGCACAATGGCATACTGTACATTTAGACATCGCGGGGAAGTTTAGTGGAGAAATCGATAGCAAGGAGTTTTCTTGTCATTGTTAACTCTTCCACTAAATGCATCCTTTTCGAGTGCACTTCCTAGTTGGATGCAGCTGGTGCAGTTTAAGTTCTAAAGGATGCTGTCTGTCTTTTCGGTGCGACTTCGCGGATCATTTCGGATCGGGGCAGGTATTGTATAGGCGCAGACAGTGCAATGTTATGGTGACCATGGTGTAAAGTTGCACCTTGTTGCTACCGGTTCTGGCAGAGCAGGTGTTCTGGTAGAGAGTCATGAGAACATTTGGTGCTTACTCGTTATAATCGAAAGTGAATCGGGTGGGACCTGGCGCGGCAAGCTTCTCGAAGTGCAGCTAGCGACGGATGGTGCAGGTCTATGGTACACTCGAACAGAACTTGTGTTCGGCACTCGGGCGCGGCTTTTAAGTCTGGCGTTTCGGTTAGATTTGGTTGAAATTCGTAAGATCGCTATCAGCAGCTCTCCCAATATTCTCAGACGCTTCTGAGAATATTGGGAGAGCTGCTGCGTCGCAAAGGAAAAAATGAGACCGTTTTATAGGGGCGATTCCTTCTTCATTGAATGTGACAGAGGGGTCGCTTTGCAGGGAGTATCGACTTCCCTTTGTTGTGTGTCTAATAGAGCATACAAATATAGTCGTAAGCGTTTGCGTGCCATGCCTGGGGAATGTGAGGGCTTGGTGGATGTAGCTACCACCTTGACTGGTAGCTTGAAGGAGGCCAAGATGGCGGCAGTTCGGGATTGACGAGTGGAATGGATGTCGTCGGGTGGTGGCAGTGATGTATTGTCTATTTGTAGTTCACGTACGTTAACCACCAGCTCTGGAAACCTCTCGGCATCGGAAAAGGAATATATAAGGGACCGACTCATGCGGGTTGACGTCCTATGATGTGTGTTATTGGGTGGTCTAAAGAACTGGAATATGCAGGCTGATGTTCTGGATCATATTATAAAGTGATCGTCTAGTCTGAGAGGCTATGAGATCAATGGAGATATGTGTGGGTGGTACTAGTGAGTGATCGGGGCGACGCTGATGGGTTGGCCGGTCCATGTTATTTGGCGAGATAGCTAGTTGGAGACGACTATTTCAGTTGTCCGGGTCAGCTCCTAAAGGTTGAGTTTGTGGGAATATAAAACATTGTAATGTATGTCACTGATGGACGAGCGTAAAAAGTAATGTATCTACCAGTTTTATTCTCTTTACAGAAAAATGGGCCCGCGGTTACTTACGGCGACATAAGAGGATGGAGACGCACAAGGACGCGCGAATGTCGATCTGGCCGTGACGGCGCTTCAATACTAAAATTATTGTTATTTAGATTTCATAGTTGTCGCTGTTAGTTTACTGTAATGAACATGAATTATGTGTCTGCTACGACACATTCGGTGACATGACACCACCGAATGCTTATGCACATTGAGGTGACGATTTGCTGGCTTTATGACTTGAGACTCGCTCGGCATTACACAGACCTGCTACGCGTTCGGTGGAGTGTCTAAGTTGAGTCTATTATTAAAATTCAAATAAAAACTAATAATTAGCATATGAGGTATCCCTGTAGAGTCTGCAATGACTGGTCCAGAGAACAAAAAAAAAAGGAAAAAAAATGATAAGTACTGAAGGTTCAAAAATGAACGGTCCAGAATTAGTAGCAAGCTCTGAAGGGGTGAACCGGTCCAGATTGCTAAAATCCTGTAGGCTTAATAAAAAGCGGTCCAGAATTAGTTGCGAACTCTGCAGGGGTGAACCGGACCAGATTGCTAGTATTAGGATAAATCACGAAGGCTCGATGTCGAGCGGTCTTGAATAAGGGGCAAACTGTGAAGGGATGATCCAGACCAGATTGCTAGTCAGGATGAACGAACATTAGTAAAAACGTTCTGTCATTTTAGATAATGCTTGATGAGACTACGCGTACGAGGACGTCCGCACGTCAGTATGGCCGTGTCGGCGTGATCTTTGTAAACGACAAGTGCAGCGGGCCCAGTTACGCTATGCAAAGTGGCACATTCACCTCCCCACTCTCCCCACTACTCAGGCCACTTTATGTAAGCGAGTGCGCAGCGTTGGAAGGGATCACACGCGAGAGTTGGGAGTGGCACGCGCGCCCCCCCGACGCGCGACCCCTGCCCCGCGACCTGATAGCGGACCATGCCCCCATCGCACCGGATTGACGCCCGGGTAAGCTGTACTCAGGTTACACGCAGCTTACCTGTGACACTTTGACTCCACACACACAACACACATCTGTTGCGTAACGTGACCTAGGTTAATGGCGCGTTACGCAAACAAGCACAGACATCCGCCACTATACAGGCACCTTAACTCACACGCGGAGGCGCGGTGCGGACCGCGATCCGCGTAGACACTGGGCGGTGTGACACACTACAATACCGCCCACACACTCATGACGGCCCCTTAGCCCGGACAGTAACGGCTAGCTCTGTGATCTGGACGGGCGGGGGCCACTCACCTACTCTGTAGGCGCGTCGAGTCGACATCTCCGTCGCTGGTCGTCGTCGCTGGGCCTCCCCTAGGTAACTAGGGGTCTCACCTGGCGGCGGCAGACCGCCGGGATGTCGTGAAGAAAGCGACGTTTCACTATAAGCGTCGCGGCGCTCCTACAGAAACAAAATAGCAATCATTCACATGGGCGCACATTGCTCGCGCACCCAGCCATCTTACCGGCCACTGTAGCCAACATTATGAGGGGCCCGTTTTTACGGGCCAACGTAAAGCCTCCGCGGCCGGGGGGCATAGCCCCGGAGCCGCTCGCCGCGCCCCCTTGCGGGGACGTAGCGACTTCCCACGAAGTTGGAAGGGATCATTCTTGTGGCAGGCTCGGCTCGCTGCACCTGCTGTGGCGCCTAGAGCTATTATATCAATCCATTTAGTTAATTAACAAGCTGTTGGAATAAATAAGTTGGTTACTGCTATATTTCGTACTTTCATTTAATATGTCGGACCTCTGCCTTCAGGTCATTTCATGGTGATTATTTAATAAGAAATTGTGAGTGAAATAAAGTGATTGTGCTACAACTAGTGTCTCTATTTTCTTCGTCCGACAATCCACGCCTACTTACAAAGTACAAGTGTAATATCGCTGATGAGGGCCTATCCCGATATAGTTATATTCAGAGATAATATTATATAAATGCTATTTATTCAGATAATCACTAACAGAATAATATGCCTAGTTACTCAATAATTTATAAAGCTTACTTTTATAGTCGTTCATGTTGTAGCCTGATACAATTTGATCAGGTAGTTTGGCAGCCTTTTAATTTATTTTTATTCACTTAGCTACTTGATTTACCGTTTTATAGTTCATAAGTATCCTAATTGTAGGTAATAAAAATGGTTTGCCAAGCCATAATTGACCAAAACATGGACGTACGAAGGAAGCTGGTGACACTTAGTCAACACAACAGCAAATCGAACTAAAATTGTGTCCCGTTACCCATGATTCAGAACCATCAATTTTGACCAAAAAAAGAACACGTCCACCAAAAAAAAGAATGACCCGAAAATTATCAACCTTTAAAAAACCCGACATCCATCATTTCGTCTCCCATAGAAATGCATCCTTTTCACGACATGTACCCGCGTTTTTCAATAGCACCCCATGTCACCGGGGGCCGTGGGTTCGAACCCGGACGGTTATTAGCACCAATTCAGAAGGGTGCATAATGTGAACTTAATTTGCTTTCGGTATGTTGATGATATGTGCATATTTTATGGGTAATATATGTACATGTGTCGCTTAAGGTATCTAATGCCTGGTGGGTCTTAAGGGCTGTGGTGGTGGTTTGTTTACATGATAGTGGCGCGTTCAGAGTAACTACATTGCTTTGCTTATACAGGCACTATAGTGTATACACTATACGTGAGTGAACAAGAGACCGAATGATAACTTCAAAACATCGTCTTCTTTGTACAAAGATTTTTTTTTAAACTCTTAGGCCTATTTCTGTTTTAGATTCAATACCTTTAGCTGTAAAAAAAAAACCTTATTATTTACCAACCAATCTACTTCTTGTCTGCAAATACAACCGCTAACATGCTATTGTACTCTTAATTTCCTTACCTTAAGTATTAATTTAGTTTTTACTTCATTGTTAATGTATAACAATAAGGGCGAATGTCACCAAACTCTCAAACGTAGACGTACATCATATCCTGAGAATTAATTTTGTTTTTTTTTTTTTGTTTTTCCATAGAGCTGTCAAAAGTAAATTGTATTCCACGGATAAAAGATCTGACTTTGTTAAAATCAGCCCTTAGAATTTATGCACTTTCTAGCCTGAAGCACACGTTCAACCTATAGTTCAGGCAAATAAACAACTGTGCTCTATCTTAATTGTTAGGGTATTTCTTTCATAAATTAATGATTATTATTATTAATGACGTTCCTAGTCTGCATACGACTATTGGATATATTTGGTTGAATTTTCGGAAACACAAACTAAATAGTCAGCTCGTCACTACCACTTGGTTTGTTTTTTGTTTTTCAGCCTTTTGGCCTCGCACAGGTCTTCTCTTTTTTTTGCTGTTTTCACCTTTTTGATAGTTTTAATGTAAGACAAACAGTAAAGTTTTAATGTTCTTTTTTATTGTTGTCATGATTTTGGTAGGTTTGATGTTCTTTTTTTTTGGTCTGTGTTTCCTCTGTCTCCCAAAAAATTTTTTTTACATTAGATGGAACGGCCAGTGGTTTCATTTATTGTTGTTTTGTCGTCTCCACAATTGTATAGTATGTCCCTTTCTATACAGTGATACAAAAATGGTTGTCACATACAGTAGATAATGTAGGTATATCGTGTCCATCATTGTAAGATATTTTATTCATAAATAAGTATTGTATTGTGTTGTGTTGAATAACTATCTCGTATTATTATTATTTTGACTGCCAACCCTCTAATATTATATATCTGACTGAATATGACTAATAGTGTGATAATGTAAATTTATATTGTATTTATAAGACTTAATTATCAGACATCATGATCTAGACATTTCATTTCTATAAAATGTATCGTATTTTGTTTTGATAAGTTTAGCCTCCATTAAGAAAACGTAGCGTGTATAATTATGACATCTATGTTTGCAGTGCCCTGACAGGGTTTATGTACAAAAACCGACCGTAATATGTGTAAAATGTGTGATGTGCATGAGAGCAAACAAATAAATTAATAAATAAATAAATAAACTTCAGAAAGTTACAAAAAACTTTGATTTAGGGACGTTATCTAATCAAATAGCAATAAACATTGAATGTTGAACGTTGGCAACATTGCAGCACAGAAACACAGCCAATACCAATTTAATCTACCCACAAATTCTCACTACCAGCACCAATAAGGCAAAATATAACGTCAATTCCTATCTGATAGTTTTAGTGTCGAAACACATGAATATTTGGCACGTTCGTTGGCATAGTAACCAGTTGTTTTGGCACTTAACACCCGAGTCATTGCCGATTTGGCAGTCTTCGTTCGACGGTTGTTACGAGAATGCTGATGCTAAACGGACTTACAGAGACGGTGGTAGTACATTTAAATGGCTGTTGGGTGTCATAGCCATTTGGAATTGTGGAGTAAGTGTTATTTTATTGGTGTTGTATGTGGCAGTGATTTGTGGGACATCTTCGGAAAAGAATTTGTTAGAATTGTTTGGTAGAATTTCTCAGTAGCAACCAATAGTCTAGATATACGTGCCTGGTTGATGGCAATCAGCTTACATGGGACTAACAACAACCCTATTACATGGAACTTACACATATCTGGCGAAATGTGGGTGGTGCACCTCTGCGGGATGCGGCAGGCGTGATGTTTTGTTATTATTGTTACCTTAATATAATTGTTAAAGTAACTTGTTAAGAATAGTTAAGTTGGTTTCTAAGCATAAGTATTACCTAATCCGCTGGATGCGGGAAGCACAGAACCCTATTGAGACAGAGGCCTATTGTAACGGCTAGGGCAGGTAACTGATAGGTAGATAGATAAAAGAAACACTTATGCAATATTTACAGTAACACACTTTAGGTCAGGTAGGGTATCGTCCTTGGTTCCACTGGACATGAGAAGGCCTGACAGCTCAGGATCAGCTAGAGGCCGGTAAGGCCTTCTAGTTAGCGCGCAGTTCAGTCACGCGTGCAGCGCGCATTACAGTAAAAATGGCCGGGTGTTCTTTGTAAATTCGTGGTGTTCCATGATTTTAGTGATGTGCGTAGCAACTTACTAATTGTGAAAGATTTAGCGTCGCTCGACTATTTACTGTTGAGACTCTTCACAACGCTACACTATGTCCAGCAGTGGACGTCTTTCGGATGAAAAGATGATGAGGATTACCTAGAAGAGGAATGATAAGAAACCGTTTTCAGTGCTGAAAACCACAAAACTATACCTACCCAAAATGCACAAAAATAAAAGTAAACTGTTAAATGCCAGTAAATACGAGATATTTTTGAATTCAAAAGCTAATTTCTGATATTATAGAAACATTCGTAATTTTTGTGGTGAAAATCTACAAAATAAATACTTAAATTCTTCTAAGGTAATTAAGCAACTGTAATTATTACGTATTAACATACACATTACCTAATGACAAGACGTGCGTCTAATATTAATGATTAGGTAAAGTTGAGGAAAAGATTAATGTAACGAGGGTGATCCTTTGAACTTATGAATTAAGACGAGTAATGTCATTAAATGTACTTAAACATAATTTTCCGAGTGCCTTAACTCCTCGCACAGAAGAAATTATGAAGTATCCAGGGTGGCAGAGATTTCCACCCAGAGAAGAAGGAGAGTCATTTGATGATTTCCCACCCAAAAAAAAAGGGGTGGCAGAGATTCATCGCAGAGTAAACTGTAGCCATAAATTCAGCACATGATTCTTAACGCCATAACGCAGAAATTCATCAATTCAACGTAGGGGGAAGATAAAAGTATAAACAGCATTAACTTTTTTTAAAACAAATTAAAGACGATTAAAGATGATAAGCGACAGCCACAGTTAAATGATTTGTGTTTTTATAACTGAATAGTTAGTTGACATAGAATTTTAAATACGAAAGTACTTTTCGTTTATTTTTGTTATTATTTTATTTATCATCAATGGAATATTTCTGTAATGTAACAGGCTAGAATTAATATGTCAAATACGGCTATCGCTGAAAACCAGCGCTGGGGCTCTGTCTCGCATAGGGTCCTAGCATTAAGCTGAGCGATGGCCGTTTTGCGTGGATGTGACGCATATTTTCCCCCGATTTGTTCTCTCTGGTGTTTGTGTTCGATCAATGCGTCATGTTTACCGTAAATAAACGTTCTTTTCTTTCTTTCTTCTTTAAAAAAATAATGAATATAATAATAATAATACAATTTTATTTATTTCGAATAAGTTACAGCCGAAAAATACATATGTAATTTAAAATAAAAATAGGTATATATATATATGGGTTACAACTGGTTGCCATAAGAGTAAAGAAAGGTATTATATTATTTTTCTGTAACCTTATAAGGTCTGTACATAAAATAGGTGAGCCCTGTCCCTTAAACTCGGGTGACCTGTATCTTAAGAGACAGTGATCAGCTATATAAGGTTTCTAAAATAAACAGGAACTTGTGAAGTGTGTCAGTTGCTGTGGGTGTGTATAAATATTATCTTACATTTGTATGTATTTTGCTTGTATGTAGTATGTGTTTTTCCTAAACATATAATAACGGTAAAAAACGAGGAGAGGGGAGAGCAACTCGTAATGCAAGTGATATATTAGTTGGGCCTTATTTTTTTTTCTAAGAATAACCAAATTTAAGTGTCAGTGAGCATATTGCTCGCAGAGCGGATGGCTGTCATCTCACATTATCCATCATAACGACACTTCTGACAAATTATTTCATCATTAATATTATACATACCTACCTTATTGTTGTGAAATACATCCCTTCCGAAGTACTGCTGTAGTCGGATAAAAATACAACACACTGATTTTGTTGACAGTATAAGTAGGTCCCATGGTGTAATGGTTAGCACTTTGGACTTTGAATCCAGCGATCCGAGTTCAAATCTCGGTGGGACCTTTAAATTAATTATTATGTGTTATTTCGTAATCTGCAATTGCCAATGACGCATTTTGTTGTAGATATCGACTGAAATAATAACGTCCAAATAGTGATCAATATTAAGTAATCGTTTATCGTCTGTTTTTTTAGTTTCAATAGATGGCAGTGTCAGTCTTCATTTGTTGTTTTTTTCACGATTATAATTATGTTTTTCTTAATTAGTTATGCTCATCTTATAAAGAACAAAAATGCATTTTAAATTCAACAAGCACTCAGAGATGTATTTCAGGTCATAGAGAAGAAACTTATTACCTCTTTTACACTACTACTTTTAAAGAAGCAAGTCCTAGTATTTCCAATTAACAAGTATTATGTTATTAGTTTAAGTATTTTCTCATAAACGTATCTTTTTAATCAATAGGAATCTACTTGAAATGTCAATACGCCAAAAAAAACCTTTCTTAAAATTCATTGCTCGCTTCTATATTTAAATTCCTATATTCGTACGTGGGTAGTAATTTTTCCGATATATCTTAAATTATCACCATGGCGACGTCTGTGCCATCTCATGTTCATTAGCTTTTGTTTTTACAACGGTTTCAAGTAACAAGCGAGAAGCGATTTACTCCCAAACCCAATAACCTAAGACAGATCGCTACTGATGATAGATAATACAATTCTATCTGTACCTGTCAAACAAATAGCTGTCATCACGTTATTATCACTTTGTTATCATATTTTGGCTTTATTGGGACGTTAAAACCAGAGATTGATAGGTGTTTCTTTTTATTACCAAATTAGATGTTTTATCAATTGTCAATGCTAAATGTTTTAAGACGAGCGATAGTGATGCCGCCAAATGTCAGGCAACTGTTTAGCAGGTTTATGAAATGTGTACAAAATATTTTTTATTATATTTATTTTCCTCTTTGGTGCAGTGCGTACACCATCTATCTACAGCATCATATCTCGGAAAAGTGTGGTCATATAATTTAAGGGTGTGATACAGACTTTTAAACCGTTTTTTTTTTGTCAATGGGACCAACATCGTAATCGCGAAATAATTATTGTTCCATGCATTTGGGGCGATTAGGTTTTGAATGGGACAGTTGATATTTTTTTCTCGATGACCATGTTGGTCCCTTAGAATCCCTACCCATAAAAATGTCCACACCTTTCTGAGATAAGCTGAGTAGCCAGAAACTGTTGCATTAAAGGCTCCCGCAAACATGTGCGACGTGACAGCGCAACACAAAGGCACCGCTTATCGCGCGACACAAGGTCTTTGTGTCGTGCTGTTGCGTCGCGCCAGTGAGTGGGAGTCTTAAAAGAGATTACAAAAAAAGATAAATAGACGCTGACAAGAGGTAAAGCGCGGTCACTGTCGGACTGCATAGAGAAGAAAGAGAGCGCGATGACACAACGCTTGTAATCTATAGCAAAGTATGAAGCAATAATCTATTTACTCAATAATTTGTTGACTAATTGAAAATAACTAACAATCAAGTTCTGTATTTAAATATGGTACGTTATTATTATAATTTTTTACCAAAAAAAAAAAACGACAAGGTTCTCAGAAATATGTTTAATATTAACAATATATTTTACGGATACCGCAAACTTGTATAGAATTGGCAATTTTTTTTAAGACAGTCCAGACAGTTAGAACATTTGCCTCTTGTCAGTGCCTTAAGAGTTCTTACCGTGTCTTAATTGCTTGTTACGATACTAGAGTTAAGCGTGATCCAGACTTAACTTGGATAACTTTTTAGGGTCCAATAACGTAATTTTTAGCACTTTGATAAATAGCTCCAGTTTCAATCTAAATTCTTATCTATATACTATATACCTTCTAACAGATCTGCAATACAGCACCCTGATTGCGCAACTCTCTTGAAATAAAAATCTCCTTAGAGTTTATCACATCAACCTTAGAATAAGGATTTATAAAGTAATCTGGCTGTTGGTGGCTGGAAACACCGGGAGCCTTTTGCCTGAACGCTTTTGCAAGACATAAATAATGAACTTATTGGTGATGTTCTTCAAAACGTCAACCAGGTGCATAGTACTCGCACACGTCGTGCGAGTATGAGCAGATGTATGAACGTTAACGAAGCAAAAGTAGTATGTTAGGATCGTATCAAGTGGCGTTCTGTAGCTTCTACGCCATGTGAAGAAGGCGTGAGTTAATGCGTGTATCTGGCGGTTAGAACCGCTAAAATCTTGCACCTTACACCCATATTACAAGTAAAAGTGAGTAAAAATCTCACCAGTAAATCTTTATTGCCGTGCTCTTTGTCCTGTTATTTGTGCCGACGAGCAATATTTCGTTTTCTTTGACGATAGCATATTCCGTTGCCCGGAGTAATTGCTCGTATGTGACTCTCTTAGTAATAAAACATGTTTTACGCCACATTTTTTCGTACCTATACAACAATAAAATGAAAATTGACAGGGCAAGTTGAAAAGTGCTTGCCGGGTACTCGTATTCTGGTATGTTTTTGTGTTTCTTTTGTTTGAAATGTAAGTAATGGGGCATGTAATAACCGTTTGTTTATATGTGCTTTAAGTAGGTAGCTTTTTATTAAAAATGCTTCGTCTTCATTCGTATCGGCACGAAATAGGTATTTATCTGAAAAAATTGGATGTGTACTTATGACTACACGATAGGAATGCGAACTTACGACTGGAGCCGAGTGTACGCGATCCTGCTTCACCGACCGACTGGAGCAGAGTATACACGCTTCGGCGTCACCGACTCGAGCATGACGGTTCGGTTTCTTACACTGTTTAGAAAGAATAAAAAGTGCTGAAGAAGTTTTAACTTCAAAAACGCATGTAGTGGTGAATATATTACCCAGTCAGTAAAGTGGAAGTAGGACGGTAACCAGAATTACTGTGTATTGTAACCATAAAGGATACCTGCTCATACAGGGTGTTAAAAGACCCATCCAAGGTACTGTCATATTATTAATATTTTTAGATAGTTCCCTAAGAGATTCGCGACGACATAGATTATAAACGGCTCTCTTTTGCAAAATAAAGATGGATTCAATTCAAAATCCCACAGGAGAATGTTATGCGACATAATGCTGTGGAAGTAGCTATAAACCAAACGTGCGATTTCTACATTTGTTAACTGTCTTATCTTTCTAACAGCATAAGCGGCCGAGCTTAGCCGGCGATTTTATATGTGGCCCCCATTGTTATTAATAATACGCATTTAATTATTGTTACATGCTGATTTTTATGTAGATTTATGTTTTTTTTTATATCTGGCTTGTTTAAATTTTAAGAAGCTATTTACTGTGTTATTAGTTTTACTTTATAATGTACTTATTTTCATCTAATCTGTTGAATCCCCAAACCTGATTAGCTTTTTGAACGAAATTTTGTTTACTTTGGACGTGCAGCTGTCGATTATTTAGTTTACTTTTCGCGTTCGTAAATATAAATCTGCTTTGTTTATATGATAAGTAATCGAGTTAAACTTATCTTTTTCAATGCTCGTGGTTCCGACCCCAACAATTTGGGAAAAGGCTAAACAGATGTTGACATAAATCCGATTTTATCATGTCATGTTTCACACAAAATACACACCTAGCAACTTGTGTCCCAACCAAAAATATTGTAATCACGCCATCGTGATGAAAGGCGCGCAAGTGACACGGTCGTAATTAGAAAAGTTGAATCCAAGCGGTGTTTGTAAAAATGTCATCTCCCGGTAAGGTCGATGGGAATTTTTAATTGGATACACAATACTGTGGCAAGTTGGTCTCGTGTTGGTGCGAGAGTGTGTTGTTGCCTTTTTTTTTGCAACGAAGTGAACCAATGAGGATATAGCTGGAGAATAAATTAAAGGCTCGTACACCCTGGCGCGACGCGACAGCACGACATAAAGGTACCGCGTGCCGCGCGACGAGGGGTACCATTGTGTCGCGTTGTCGCGTCGCGCATGTTTGCGGGAGTCTTAAAGCTTAAATAATCATTGTTTTCGGTATACTGTGCAAGTAGTGTAGTTACAAGATTTCGTTAAAATTGATTAGACCGTTGTGTTGAAAACAAGTTGATGTGCGTTCAATAAAACTTGCATAATGTGTCTAAATGAACTTAGGAAGTTTACTTTAGACATTACGGACATCAGTAAAGACAACACACACACAGACTGGCGGACAAGGTTGATGGACCATTTATCAGGCTCTGGGCTGGCAGACATGTGCGTGCACATGTTCATGTAGCCAATTAATATTTAATTATTATATTTTTATGTTATTGTGTTTACTTATACAGGCTAAGTTCATACGAACACTATAAGGATCTCTGGGTCTGAAATATTTTATTTTAATTACAATTTGAATGTAAAGAAAAACATCGTCAGGGAACCTGGACTTACAGAAAATGTAAGTCAAAAATCACTAATCTGTCTTGAGCAAACGTGGTGATCAATGCTCATGCCTTCTCTGTATGAGAAAAGGCCTTTGCTCTTCAATGAGGCAGTTATAGGCTGGTTTTATTATTTCATTACTACTATAATATATGTAAATTCACTTTGAACATTACATTTAATATTAAATGGGGATGATGAAAAATTTTTTTTTTATCAAAAAAATGGTTATTTCCAAATAATGCAAATAGTATTTAAATGAGGGTGTAAAAGCTTAAAAAACTGCCAAGTTATAAACGTTTTAAAGTAAGTGTTAGACTAGGACAGCAATTTCGTAGAAGTGACGTCACGACTACGTAACTTCATACTAGCGCCGTACATTGTCCGTACCGCGCGACAAGGACAGGAATAATCCCCTCCAAAAACTTTTAAAGCGTGTATCTTTTTCATATTTACATCGATTTAACAGATTTTTTCGATTATCTCATTTTTACTATGCCTTCTTTGAAATTAGATTATTTTTATGATTTTTTTTTTAATAGTGGGCATCATCCCAATTGACAAAAGATTAAAAGATTAGGCAAAATTAACTGATTTAATTTTACCAAATCTATAGGTTATTCTGTAAATTGTACCGATTTAATTATTAATCAGCATCCCTGAAACGACGTCAAATTTCTGAAAATTAAAAAATACTAATAAGTATCAAAACTTTAACCATTAATTTCGGACTCCTAAGCGAACTCCAAAGAAATTTCATATAAATCGTTTCCGTTCTTTCTCGTAAGTAACAGTCCAAAATCTGTTCAAATTGGATAGGTAACAAGTTGGATGTGCCAGAGTAATGAACGGGATTCCGTACATACCGGAATGTGAAGACATTGCAGGTAGGAGTCGCCTTTTATTGAATTTCTCCACTTGAACTGCAAAAGCTTTTCAAGAACGCTATATTGAGTTTTTCGGAGTCACAGTGCGAATAGTTTTAGAAAGGCACGGTTTTCGCTGATTTTTTTCGCAGTTCTAGGTCGCTGATTTTGAGAGGTAGGATTGCTGTTAACAATTCCAGTTAACGCTGTTGCGAGGATCGTTTTGAATTATTTTTGACTTTTTGTGGGATGTCGATTCCATTCCGCAATTTTTGTTGGTTTTCGATGACTAGGTTTGTTTTGCATACGCAATAAAAAAAAATTCAACAGATCTCTTAAAGTGGCTCTTATCACACCGCTTTTAGGTTCATAATGCAGTGTATTAAACACGCGCGCTTTTTACTTTACATTACCGCACTCGTGATTTACATTTATGTTTTTTTTTTATCTTTCGTCTCCATAAAGAGTTTTTCTGTCTAAATACAATAAATATTTTTATCATCTCCGACATATACACAAACAATGAAGATAACGAAATTATTAATACACAATACCAATACCGTAACACAAACTGTAAAAATGCCAACAAAAACTGTTCGGTATCATTTTGAGAATTGTACTTTCACTATTTCAATAATTAAAGATAATAATAATACGAGTCTGTTTCTTTCCTCGCAAGAGTGTTGAAAGACGTCGTGTGAAACGCGTGTGCATTGAACATTACCCACTCGGCTCCCTTACCGCCTCGGGGGTAATGACCAAAAGAGCGCACTTGTATCACAATGTACTATATAATAATCTTCTTGTTATTGGTTTTATATTATTTTAGTTAGGTTAAAACACTTTCAATCAAATAATTATATACCTTCTTCCAAACTTAACAACGTTTCAAAGAGTTTGCTCTCCAAAAACATTAACTGACGACGACGGACCGAATTAACCTCAAAACGAACCTATTCTCAAGGCACTCGTTACTTCGATAACGGAAAGTGGATAAAGATGGCAAATCGTCGACATGGCCGTCTGGAGACGAAAGTGTAATTGTACCACTATCAGCCAGTATTTTTGTGAAAACCGTTTAATTTGTGTCAGCTAAAACGTGTTTTGATGAGATAAGGCGTAAACGATTTTTGATGACGTAATAGTACACCAGGATACCAGTAAAATAGGACGGTGCTCGAATTTATTGCGAAGTTTGCGATATCTTGGTTTAAGCTTTTGACTTCGAAGACCGATAAATATGTGATGTGCTTGCAGTTTTGGCTGGTGATGCAATCTTAGAAAAGTTATCATATAAATTCAGGGTGAGTTCGACCCAAGTTGAGCTGTTACAAGCAAGTAGACAGCTAAGTATACATTTTAGGAACAAGTCAATTATCATATCAAGTCCGCATCGTACTTTCGTCGTACTTACATACACATTTAATGAAAGCGTTGGAAGCTCTCCCACAAGGTGGACCGATGACCTTGTGAAGGCCACGGGAATCAGCTTGATGCAAGAAGCACAGAACAGGTCGATGTGGCGATGCTTGGGGGAGAAATATGTCCAGCTGTGGACGTCTTTCGGCTGTAATGAAATAGATTATTATTCTATACATAAACTCACACTTATACCCATAGGACTAGGCAGAAACTGCTGACCGCAACCTGCCAGGGACTCGTACTTCGCTAACAACTCAAATGTGTTCGTAAATTTAGGTTTGATTACAATAGGATGTTATAATAGGATAGTTAGTTCGGTACATTTTACTCGAGAGCATTCAAATTATAATAAAGTTAGTTGTGTCAAAACCACGGACACACATTTAAAATAAAATAACTCACTTACTTACGTACTAACACACAATCATCAATGTCAACATCAGTCTTGCTTGTACCGCGTTCCGATGCGGACGCGTTTGCAAATTCAGTGTTGACTAGCGCGGCGCAAGCTGTCTCTCTTAATTCTGTCAGTCGATGCGTCTAACGTAAAAATGTGCCTCGATGTATCGTCGTCAAATACAGCGTCAGCAGTTTCGTCGCCAGCGCATCCGTCGTTTGCTGAGTTTGCAGAGCGCCACGCCCGCGTGCCCGGCAGCCCCGCGCTCGTCATAGCGGCTCCTCCTCCTCACTCCGTCCCGCTGCCAGCGTCTGCAGCCCTGGCGAAGCCCCTACAAAAGGGTCTAGCGTTACCGCGAGAGCCACAGGCGCTCCAAGTATGAAGCCTATGCCAGAAAAAGCGCCGAACAAGGCTGATGGTGAAGGTTTCGTGACGGTGCAAAGGAAGGAAGGAAGGTAGCGCCGACCGCGAACGAACAAGAACCGCTGCGGCAAATCTCCAAAGATGCCCGAAGTCAGCTTGCGAGCCGCAAAGCCGAACACACCGGTGTACATCTCCCGCCTACATTTGCCTACTAAGGCGGAAGACATCGTACAGTACGTGCGCCAGAAGACGAGGTACACGCCGAGGGTGCAGTTACTGGAGTCGCACCGTAACGTCAACTTCAAGGCGTTCGTGGTGCGCGTACCGAATTTATATCTGCCCGTCGTCATGGAAGAAGACTTTTGGCCTCAGGACGTGGTGTTCCGTCGCTTCCGCGGACAAGTACCACAGGGTAGCACAAGAACAAGCTAGGGAAGTGCTACTGACATAGTTTTAAGCTATATATATTAATAACATTTTGTTTTATCCTTTATATATGTTAGTTTGTAAGGTGTATGTCTATTGGCCATTGTAGCCTGAAATAAATGGTTTATTATTACTAATAATAAGACAGTGCAGTGTAACTCATAACATACTTAAATCTACATTGAAAACAAAAAAAACAGCCATTTTAACAACATCTAAATCTTTAACTTAGATGTATTACATTAAAGTTAATAATCTAAATGTCAGTGGTGTTCTCAATTAATTCAGCGGTGGAGTAGTTACATTTATGAACTAAAAATTGTTACATTTAAAAATCCTGCCACATATTTATTTTTATTCTAACGTTCAAGGAAATGCAATACCATTTTAGGTTCATATATTTTACATGATATTTCACCAGAAAAGTTCAATGTTTGTTCCTAAATGTAATAAAGTTTGCAACGAAACTAACTTGCAAAATGTTTTATGTTGAAGCTAAATTCCACGTCGTGCGCTTACAGGTGTAAAAACACAAAGTTGCAGGACACGAGTTAGAATGTTATTGGGTTTCACGAGTTAGTTTGTTGAAGGTTTGTACACGGTCGTTGTATCGGTGACTTATAGAACAACAGGTGTAATCTTTGTGAAAGAATTTTATTATTAAAGTGTGTTTTGTTGTTTTTAGTGTTCTGTACCTCAAATAGAATAAACGGAACCCTTATAGGATCACTTTGTTGTAGGTACGTCTGTCCAAAATCAAAATATTTTATTCAACATAGAACTACATGAGCACTTATGAATCGTCAGATTCTAGGTGCACGGTGGAACCGTCTTGCCGGCTCTTCTCCATAGGAATTGGTCGTTTCCTATGGAGAAGAGCCGGCAAGAAACTCCATGGTCACTCTTTTAAAAATATTTCCTTTTACAATGTTTTCAAATTACAGTGTTAATAGGTATGGGAGGACAGTGTAGGCCTGTCAACAAGTACCATATGTTTAACAAAACCAAAACCCTTTTTCTCAGGAATGATAAAGTAAATATATATATGTATGTATATATACACTGCTAATACACTCACAATCACACACACTCGCCCCCACACCCTCACACCCCCTCATACACCACCACACACACAATCAATGTCAAACGTTTTGACAATTTTCTCATTTTTTATACCAAGTACTATGGTAACAAAGTTATAGTTTATTGATTCGTATATAAAATAACTTGTGTTACATTGTAATTTAAATACTTATTATAAGTATCGCTTAGTAAGATATATTGGTTCCTTGTTTCACTACATAGGTATATAAAACAATTTATTTATACATGAAAGTATAAGCAATAACGCAAAGAGGTGTATTGTAACAACTAAATTTCAGATTAACAGCTGGGTAATTGTGTAATACACTAACAGTAAGAATGACGTACATTGCGTTATTTACTTTGTTGAGCAGACATTTTTTTCAAACACAATTATGAAGCAATGGATTTGCAATATCCTTCAAAATGATGAAGGGTGCTGATAAAGGTGACTTAAGATCCAACGCGATAGAATTGGTCCTTTTAGTGCCTAGTAGCTAGGTCCCGACAGACACAAACCTATTATTCCTGGTAGCGTTCCTCCAACTAGGTTAATCAACTCCACATTTATCAGTGAAAAATAAACAACCCCAGTGTTTGTGACGTAACAACTGCAAGTTACGGCTTCAGGTACCGTTACACTGTTAACGATGAAAATGTATTCAGTATTTTATTCAAATTGTGTATTTTGAGGAAAAAGTTAAGTTTTCTTTTATAAATATTGAATTCGTAATAAAGATATAAGTTAGTGTGACAAGGGGACATAATATTTTACTAGCTAAAAAAAATCTTATGTGTTGTAAACCTACATTAATAATTATTTCGTTTACTCTACTACATTTTAAAATATTTTTATAAAAATTATTTCAAAACAAAAACTTTTAACAATATTTAAAATAGTTGTACACTGGTATCGGGAGCAGGGTCCAAGCTACCGGTGGTTAGGGCTCTAGAGACGAGAACCTCCTAACGATGCGAGCCGTATCGAGGAGTACTGCCTTCTGAATCAGGCCCTTGACCCAACCGCCTGACGAAAGCGTCTAGAGATGTTGATAGAGGCTTTTGGCCTTCAGGGCATTGCCCGAAACGACAATCGGCACAATGACAGCCGAGTTCACATTCCACATGTCAACAACCTCGTGTGCTCAGTCGAGATATTTAATTTGTTTCTCTTTCTCTGCTTCACGAGGTTCTCGTCATGTGGAATGGTAACATCGATAATCATCGTGCGGCGTGCTAATCGATCTATCACTACTATGTCAGGCTTATCAGCGATTATAGTCCTGTCAGTAATGATAGACCGATCCCAGTACAGCGTGACATGGTTTTATTTATTATTTATTTATTTCTTATGTTATTACTAATTTTATTTATTACTAGCTTCTGCCAGCGACTTCGTCTGCGTGAAATTTCTTGTACTCCTGACCCACCCCGTTGCACGGTGTTTTACTTCGTTTTCGCGTAGCGTTCTTTCTGGCTTGTTTTTATTTTTGCTCGGTTCCTAAATGACTTAGCGTGATGTTAAATAGCCTATAGCCTTCCGAAATAATTGGGCTATCAAATGAAAAATAAAATTTCTTAAATCTGACTGTTAGGTCTTGAGAAAAGTAGCTCGCCGTCCGGTAAGGACCAGGCCCGCGTCGACGGCGCGTCGTGTTCCACGCGCGCCTCAAAGTGATGTCAGCACAAAATGACGGGGTCCGATAGGGTCGACGCCTCAGGGTCGCCGGTAATTCAAAAGAGTAACCGTGGCCCTGGCACAGGCAACTGAAGGAATACGAGTGGGTTTTAGTCAGTAAAAGTCTGACATGCCCTCCCGCTCCACATAGAGCGGTAGAAGTCATGTGACGATTTCCCACACAAAAAAAAGGTCTTTGGATAAGTACGTCCGTCTGACAAACAAACAAACTCTCCAGTTTTATAAACAGTATAGAATAACCACTTTCGGCGATCCAGTACCAATGCTAGATCCTAAGATCTCCTGATATTATTATAAGAACAATGACTGCTGGAAACTAAAAACATAGGTATAGTCCACAACACGTCCGTAGGTGACACTTGAACTACGAAAATTGCCTTTACTCCGAGGACATAAAGGCACCGACAATTTCAAATTGTTATCTACCTTGGAAGTACTTTTTATTGCACTCATGGATTGTACACGTGCTTGCCAGTTAGCGGAAAAAAGAAATATTAAAGAAAGTTTCTATTAATAGGTAATATGTATTTGTTAGAGTCGCCGCATGTATCATTTACCTTCACATTTACAGGTGTTTTCTAGGTAGTTTTTGTTAGTTATGTATGCAAGTTTTTTCATAATAAAATGGGTCTAAAATACACTTAACAAGGCCGAGAGTCATTTATACTCCCGTCATTGTATTATATTTTTGTTTTGGACCATACCTGGGAACATTCTGGTTACCGAGATATTGAAGATCAAAATTTCAACTTTTGCTGACGTTTTTTCGAAAACAAGTTTTTAATGTTAAAACACAACTTTAATTTCCCCCACGACACCTGTACCGTTCCATACACCCTCATAAGCACAATGTTTTGCGTGTGTCATATTGCGCACTACCGCAAACCACAAATGTTCACACCCAAAGTAAAAGTCGTTTCCCAGCATTTTTTTTTGTGCAATGCTATTTAGTTTAATATACAGAAGGCGAAGTTAACGGCTATAGTGGTGTAATAGGTAGGTATGTATGAAATAAAATGAACATGCTTTGCACTAACAACACTGTTTGTTCAACAATACAAAGTAACGACCGTTTATCTTGATTACCTCAAGTAAAAATATCTGCCTCACAAGCCAGTTGCAAGCCAAACTTCCTCAGAACAAAAGCCCGACATACCTCGTCTTTCTAAGCCAACAATCAAGCCATAATATATTCAAATTACGGTACAGTATAGAGAAAAAAGCGACCAAGTGCGAGACGCGCTCGCACACGAAGGGTTCTGTACCACCGTATAATATTTAACACAACATTGAAAAAAATACTTATTAAAAAAACACGTTTTTAGAATGGGAACTCGCTTTATTCTTTACAATTTTTTTTTTTTATTATTCGTTGTAGTGGTGGTCCACAAGTATCTCGCGCGTCGTGGGTTCCAACCCAGGCAGGCGCTATATTTTGTGTAATTTATTTCATCACCTCTCAAAAACGGTGAAGGAAAACAACGTGAGGAAATCGATATGTCCTAGAACCACAAAATTTGAAAAAATGTGACATCCACCAACCCGGACTGGGCCTGCGAGGTGGATTACGGCCCACTGCCTCTCACAAAGAGGAGGCCTGAATCCCAGCAGTGGGAACGTTATAGGCTGATTATACTTATAATTTTGTTGTTATAGCGGCCATAGTAGATCACACACACACTGTGAAAATTTCAAGTGTCTACCTATTACGGTCCAAAAGATACAACCCTGTGACAGACGGACGGACGGACAGCGGAGCCTTAGGGCCAGCGGAGTAATAAGGTCCCTTTGGGTACGGAACCCTTAAAAAAATCACTTTCTTCCCAAGCCTAATCCGGTTCGTTACATTCAGGATAATTTGACAGTAAGAAACTGTAGGGAATGAACTGAAATCCTTTGGTTATGCCAAATTGCCAGGTTGTGTGTGTCGGATATAGCATTATGAGGTTTTACGCCGAGTGAAATATAATTTGCAAGGCTTTTAAATTTTGTTTTGGTGGCGTTTTACCTTGTGGTTTTAGGGTGCGTCTGTCTGCTGAATTTAAAGATGTGTTGCGAGATTTGTTAGTAAATCTCTGTGCAGTTTATAAATTTGATTAAATTAGGCAGCAATACTGTTACTTCCATGACCATCTATATGTTATATACAAACATCATCTTCTTCTTCTTCTAAATAATAAAAAAAAAATACTTTTAGCAAGTCTATAACTCAAAAACAGTTTAACCGATTTATGATTTTTTTTATGTTTTCTTTGATAAAATACTAGGAGTGGTTAAAAAAAAGACGCACTAGCTTCTTTTTTAGACGTTAAAGTCGTTGTTTTGTTTCTTTATGTGAGACCGCGTTGGTCTTCTAAACTACGCAACGGATTTTGATGCGGTTTATATACCTAATACATTAATATTAAACTTATTTAGGTTTTAAAGGAATCTTGATGTTTTGTCAAGTCGTCAAAACCGTGCAAGGTTGGGGCGGTTGCTTGTTATTTATAATATAAATAGGTCTGATGAGATCCAAAACGTTTTTTTTTTTAAAAGCGTCATACACAACGTTGGTACTTTTTATATAGAAGGCAACCCAAGTTCAGAAGAAATTGTAGAAAGGAACTCAATCGACTTTTAGCTCAACCGATGACATTCTTAAATGTTACTGTTAACGCAAATAGATAGAATAGAGAGAGAATCTCTATTTGCGAAGTAGCTATATGTACTCTGTTTCCTCTTACTCCAGCAAACGAATCCCGCCCACCCCCCACTCAATTCCAAAAGTACGAACACAAAATATTCAAAACAGACGAAACATACAGACAGACGGACAGTCAAATCAGTGTACATCAGTTTATACAACACAATTTAAGGGGAATACAATTGTTACCGAACTTCCCCCGTCCATGCTATGGACGCGTCGCCGTCGGAAACGCACAATGAACGCGAAAATTTGCATACAGATACTGAGTTATACCGTAGTATACATGTCGGTAAAGGCTCGTAAAGACATACGCAACGTAACGCGACTCTTGCAGCACAATATCCATGTTTTCATAGAAATTGTTCTAATAGAGTCGCGTCGCGCCTGTTTGCTGAGCCTTTACTCTCTAGACTATCGATAGTATGAAGTGGGATGCGAACTGAAATAGATTTAACTTTGGACATTAGGTTTGGGTGGACGGAGGTAATGCAAGTGTGGTGTAGTATGCTGTAGTAATCTATAAGTCACTCAAACAAATTGTACGCGTCTATTTTATGATAGTCATTGAGTACTTCATTCTACATTCTGTCAAAAAAGTAGCGGGAATAGATGATTTGTTTAAGGTTCCAAATTGTTTTTTTGTTGTTAACAACAATTTGCACAATTGTTTTCCTTTTCGGCGCCGAGTTTGAGTTGCATCTGCTTATTAAATTAAATACAGTGATGTTTTTAGTTAGATCAAATCTAGTGTGTATTGCAAAGGACATGGCCAAAAATTGTATGGGCTTGTACCCCAGAATGTACAGATACAAAATATTTGCCATCTAATAGTACTGATCTTCTACAAACAAAATTAAAAAGAGGCATATTGCTGAGCAGTTGTGGACAAAAGTTATGAACTATTGAAACGGTTGATTTTTGCACTATGGCTAAGGTATTTCATGTAAATTAATGTGTATATATCTGTGCCAGGCGTTTAATATAAATAGTATTTTAGTTTAAAAAAAATATTCGCATTGTTTATAATCTGATAAAATCTATAGTTTGTAACTATTGTTTATAGCACTTAAAGTAAAATATCTACAGTAGCATATTCTGCAAATGGCAAATAATAAAACAAAGAACATTATTTTAATCATTTAATGTTATCAAAACATTATTTCAATTCCAAAATGTAGTGTCTTCTTGCACGTATAACTGATCTCCAACAGCCATAACAAACATTGGTATGACCAAGTTGTCTTTCCCTTGAATTGGTTACAAGGCGTCTTGGTTTATTGTCATAACAGGCAGCTATGAGGTGACAACTGTGAAGGTAAAATAGGAACCTATTAGTCTTAGATTTGACCACGACGTTAGAATATGGAGTAAATAATACCTGTCGTATATATTTTAGTAAGAGGTACTTATTGAAACTAGAACTTACCTCAAAAGTTAACCACTCCTCTATAAGAACTCATCACATCAGGGGGTAATGATGATATTACATGCCGCCTGCGCGCGTTCTCTTATTGGGAAAACTACAGTCAACATCGCTTGTAAAAGGTCCATTTTAGTTGTTTGTAATTATACAGTTTACAGTCATTATTAGTTAGAGCACTCGTGTGGCGCTACGACACTATAAAATATAAACGTATAAGCGAAAACAATGAAACAAAAACACGATTAGAACGAGAAAACCGGCGAAAACGTCTACTATAGTGTACTCTGTGGTCAAAGAAGGAATATGGTATTGACAATTGACATTTGTCAGTGGTGTTGCCAGTAATAACGTCATATTACCCTATCCGTAACAGCACTAACATCTATAAATTCAGTCATAGATGGTTCGATTTATAGACAAGAACATATACAAAAAATACGTTTTATTACATTATGGTTACGAATAATTTACGTGTATATTTAAGGCCTGCTAAGCGTTTATTTATTATTTTTAAAACCTTCATATAATATTTTTTCCCTGTTCTGAACTTTTATAATATTATATGGCAACATTAAAAGGTATATAAATCGCAAATCAAATAGAAAACTTTTAATTACGATTATTTCTCCACTTCTGCTATGAGGCATAAAAAGTTATTCAAAATTCTTTATTTATTTCATTTTAATTATCTGCATTAAATGTACATGTGTACTTCGTGGGGCACATTTTGTCCATCTCCTTTGTCTTCAATTTTGAGAGAAATTTAGAGTCACTGAAAATAGTACAGAAGGCTTACCGGTGTTTCGGCGTCATAAAAACAAGTAGGTACTTATGAGTACAAAGCGTTCTAAAGCGGTCGAGATGTGATGGAAGATTTGCCTCGCTCTGGTAGGCCATCAACGTCTTCAACTGAAGTTAACATCGGAAAAGTGAAGGAAATAGTGACTGAAAATTCTCATTCAAGTTTGAGAGAGTTAGCCACTAAACTTCCTGTGTCTCGCGAGTCGATCAGTACCATTTTAAATAATAACTTGGGTTTGAAACATGTGGCCGCTCGGCCAGCCACAAAAGACCTGATGTTTCTCCGAATCCTCAATCGCTCAGGACATGCTACAACGAGTCAATTCCGACCCAACATTCATGAAACGCATTATTACTGGTGACGAGACGTGGGATTACGAGTTTGACATGCAAAGTAGTCAACAAGCATCGGAGTGGTGATACATAACTGAACCGAAACCGAAAAAACCACGCCAAAGTCGATCAAAAGTCATAGTCATGTTGACTGTTTTCTTTGATTATCGCGGTGCTGTGCACTCTATTCGAAATGTCAAACGGTAAATGAAGAATATTATTTGAACGTTAAGCGGCGTCTATGAGAGCAAATTCGACGAAAAAGGCCAGATTTTTGGAAAGAAAAATCTTTTATTTTGCATCACGAAAACGTGCACAAAGCCATCATCATTTTTGACCAAAAACTCAACAAATACCATCGAGCAAGCACCTTATTCACCAGATATGTCTCCAGCCGATTTCTTTCTTTTTCCTTAACTCAAATTAACACATCGTGGCACCCGTTTTCATTCGGCAGAAGACATAAAGGAGAACTCGCGACGAGACCTGCACCCTAATTGCGTAACACATTTTCGTAAACGATTACGACTAATCTGTTTGATTTTGACGGTTCAAGAACATTCATTGCGTTCTATATATTGTTGAGCAGAATTTTTATCGAACTTAAGAAGCAATGGATTAGCATTCTGTTTCAAAACGATTCAGATTCCGATTGATTGTGTATTACGCAATTAGGGTGCTAAACTGCATTCCGGAAAAAGCGTTTTAAAATGTTTTGATGATTGGAATATTTGTTGGCGTAAATGTATCGTTTCTGAAGGAGCATACTATGAATGTGATCAAATAAATTTCGATGAATGACGAACATTTTGTACTGATCTTTTCCCGGTACTTTCTTGACAGAGTAGTATAATATTTTTTTCTGAGTTTAGTGTGATTACTAGCTGTTGTCGATTTCGTCTGCGATCCATGGTAAAAAGTAGCCAATGTTTTTTCCCAAGTCATGGTCTATATGTGTGCCAAATGTCATCCAAATCCTTTTAGCCGTTTTGGCGTGAAAACGTTAGGATTTTGTAAAAGTAAGGATGCGTCAATGCAAGAAAATAACCAATTTCATCAATTAACAAATTAAGATTTTGAAAATAGTGATAGAGTGTCTTACTGAGGCGAAGAGAGACACTTATATATGAGAGCCTGTTTGTACACAAAAATAATGATACTAAGCCATGTTATTACAGTTTTAGGAGAAGCCAAAAGGATGCCTCACACTATCTCTTAAACCATTCCAGAAGATGGGTTGGCCTTATTTTTGAAAGACTTCGAGAAACAAGCGGAACACTTCAAAGCTAGATCTCTGAACTATGCTGGTTGCTAGAGGTACTCGTACCTACAAGTTTCCTTATAAACTCAAGAAACATTTCTCTTGGCTCCTTCCTTTAGGTAAGCTCTCTAGAAGAGCAGTTATGATGCATAAACAGGAATATTCCAGACTTGTGTACGCATCACAAAAGGACAGGTCCGTTTCACAGTTAGACGTCATAAATTGCACCGACGTCTGAGTTTGTGATGAGGCTTAAGTTATGAGTTGAAGCGGGTCTATCATGAGCGATGCGTTGAAATATTTCAATTAATTTTCGGTAATAAAGTTTCAATTACTCAATCAACCCAGCCTATCACAGACTGCTGGACATAGGCCTCTCCCAGGCAGCGCTACAACGTCCTGTCGATCGTCGGACGATTTTATTAATTTGACACATAAGTTATTTAATTTGAAAATATTTGATAAGTAATTCAATCCTGCGAAGGTCTGCAAACTGTACGCGTAGCATGACCAACTTATGTCGATGGAAAAATAGACAAAATGACAGAATAGACGAAATGACAGATTTCTTTTGTTCATGTCTTTTTGTCAATTTTTTCGTGGTCAAGTTACTCGTTCTGAAGTGTATAGAGAAGAGAATCCACATTTTTTTGCGAAATTATTTTCGCATCGTAGGTATATCTTTTCCATTGATCAAAAATTGAATGTGTGCATTAAATCTTGGACAAGGCAAGGTCTAAATCTGACACTAAAAATAAACTAATGTTATATTTTCCAAACATATCATTTTCAGAATTACAGTATGATTTTCGGATACAAATTTATTACAAAAAAAAAGGTTTTGAATATAAAATTATCTTAATACCTGTATTTTTCAACCATTATTTTATCCGCTCTTCTCGTATCACTTACGCCACCTCATCTGTTTCATACCAGCTAGCAAAGAGGTGAATAAAGTAATTTAATAGTCCCCGAAAAGATGAGCACTTGTCTACTCCACGCCAGCTTTCTCGTCTCGCGTACATCTTACGTTTTCCTATGTTATTAGTTGGAAGAATTTATGAATATATGGAGCCCTGTTGCATGTTTTTTATTTTTGCAACCTCTGCTTGTGCTTCGTGTGTGAAGTTAAATAGGATTATGTTTTGTGGAAAATAAAAGCTTCCTTCTCTGACGGGTGGGGTTTTAATAATGCTGTGGAAAAGTGTGAGAGTATTATTAAAACTCTTATATAGGATGTACAATTTTTTTATGTCATCGAACATGTCTTTGAATCAAGCGTGGGTACATAATGTTCTAAGAATAAAAGTATTTAGAATTCTAGATAATGCACCAACTTCACATAGCAACTACCAATCGATGTCTTTCCAAAACAGCAACTTCAAAACTTACCAGCAAAGATTTACCAATATCCGAACGAAGCCGATGCACAAGCATCCCAAATATCCAAGACTATAAGGAAAGCCTCAAAATTGCCCGAACCTGAACCAACAGCCCCTCACTAAAACTAATAAGCAAACATATTCAAATTCACCGACGTCCCTATTCTATAAACGTCAAACCACTTTCGTACGGCTGGACGACTTAACGCCAATCCGCCAATCACAGCTTAGCGACACTCAATACAGACGGGCTCAAGGATTAATTGAATATATTTGCATTTAATTCCGGTTAAATTTCCATTTGTTTCGTATCAACGTATAAGGAATAGTGATGCGAGAATGTAATTGTTTATGGACGATTTCGTTTAAATTAATTGTATTCTGGCAGTGTAAAATAATATGATTTAAACCTTTTGTTTGTTTGGGAGCGGTTCATCGGGTTTGATGAGTAATGATCGGGAGCTTCATAGAGCTGCATCAACGTTTTAAGTTGCGCCGTGCAATGCGCTTAAAACACCTACTTATTAGTAACGATATTGCAATTCGCCATCTAAAGCCCAACTATTTTGTTAACACGTTGGCATTTAGGTTTGAATTTTTCAAATAAAGTGTAGATTAAATCACACCGTTGACTCCAAAGTGAGAAATACCTTTAATGACTTTAAGGCTTGATGGATTAGGTCATCATTCTCAAACTCTCCGTACACGTTTTCCTCATATGTTTTAGTTTCTAGACTTGCTATTATCCACTTTTCAGTCGTTGTTCCAGTATCAACCAAATAATGTTTATTTATGATACATTGTATGTCTTAATCATAACTCAACCTGCATCATATTTTATGACAGACAGAAACTAATCTCTATTATCAGTTGACACACAAAGGACATTTTGGAGCCCGAGGTCCTCCGGAGAAGGTAATTATGAAAGCCAAATGCATACTGTAAATAGCTTACTTTAAGTCATTCAAATTAATCATATACTATAGCTTTTTGTCACAGATAAAAAAGGTCCTTCTAAGACCTAACCTCTGCCACATATGATCTCTCAATTCTTGGAAAGGCACATCAGCTAATCAACCAGCTTAACTACTGGTCGTACTCTGGAAAAGCCAAATTTTGAACCCTCTTACCTAATTTGACGTAGGACGTCGGACTTGGCTAGGTTTGGCCCAAGAATGGTGGCGGAGAGACGGTAGAATTAGAGTAGCCAGGTATATGGACGACCTACAGAAGATTGGATGATACTCGCATAGACCAGGGAAGCATAGCACAAAAAGGCTTCCAATGATGAAGACGAACCTAATTTGACTAGACTTAATTCTGTTCAAACTCGTGGCATATTTACTGTTTCTCTACTTAATACTTCCAACAATGAGTAATTTTAGTTGGTGTTCAAAATACATCAGAGACACTCACTATGTGACGTCATTTGTTTGTTCGTCTGTTTGTTTGACGTCACGTCTCTGTAACGCCAGGAGTGTTTAACGAACTTCCAGAACGCAAGCGTGGCAGTGAATACATTATTACTTTTAATACTAAAAGCTAAGATTCAAACTTTTGTCACTTCTTGTATAATATTTTGCCTTTTACTTCTTTAAGTTCCTTCTTCTTTGCATAAAATGGTGTTAAAAGTATCATTATATCGACGGGCAAAACCGAATGTTCCATAATTGCTCACACAGTTTCTGACAAATTAATACCGATTTCAATGCGATTGGTAGCAATCACATCAACCTATATGTCTTTCCCAAATTGATCGCTGAAATCATCATGAACTTTAAATAGTGAAGTAGGCTCTATTACTTGCATCACTATACTATACATTCAGGAATTAGTTATAACCATGCTCGCCATGTTTTAAACCTTATACATTAACTAACTAGTCTTCCGGAGTTCGCTGGATGCGAGAAGCACAGAACTGGTCAAAGAGTCCTCATGTCCAGCGGTGGACGTCTTTCAGCTGAAACGATGATAATGATAACATCTATCAATTTTTTGTCTATAAATTCTAACCTGCGAAACACAGTTCTAATTAAGGCCTTTGTAGAACCTTAACAAAACTGTATTCTCAGCAGAAGAGAATTGTATTGGCACAAATGCCTTTAGGGTTGAGAGCATTTTTGCCATCACAGTTCTCATGTGACAGTCAATAGTGTCCTTTTGGTAATTATTGACTGTCTCAAGACTTTGTTTTTGTCCCAACGGTCTACATTTTTAAATAATAGCAACTGCAGATATATTTTATCTCTTCATAATGGTTTCCGGGCAATTTGAACCAGCAGCTGTTAAAATATTACAGAACCGGAAGAATGGAAGCGTGATTATGAATATATTAGTTTAATTTCCCCGTTTCCGTACTTCGTCCAACTTCATTATGTATAGTTTACAAAGCCTTGTAGTTAAAAGTAAATGTACTGCTGTCAGTAAATTTTTAACGTATCACTAATTTTGAATTAATTAACTACACTTTAATCACACACTTTACACTTTAGGGGCAGAAAATTTTCAAAGTGGTTTGGTCAAAATTTGGCTTTTCATCGGAAATTAATTTTGAGTATTTTTTTTTTTTGAGGATATTAATTATTTTCAGTGTTGTAGCTTAGATTAGGAGAGAAAGTTGTGATTTTTTTTAAACCAGTAAGGGTATTTTCCCGGATTCAATTACTCGAAAAGTTTCTTCAATAATTGTTTCGACATGCAGTAATCACAAGATTCAAGAACGAAGTTCCTTGTGAAACGTTTTATTTTTATTTTGTTCCGCGGTTTGAGCACCAAAAAGCCCACATCCTACCAAAAATTCTTAAACACCATAAAACGCACCCACTTAAACTTACAAAAGACCCATTACAAAGATACTCATCTAAAATAATACATTAAATTAAATTGAGTTCCTGGCAACAAAGAATAAAAAAAACAACGCACAGCGTAAGAAAGTGCTCATTAAGAGTTCTAGGTATATAAACAAAAGATAAATTACTGCACGGCCGACAAAATATTAAAAAAACATGCAGATTTATGTCGGGACTCGTCTTGTGGCCAGAGGAACAGCGGAAATGGGAAGAAGTTAAGAAGTTGTGTTAAGAAAAGTTTGACAACTTTTGACGTATTTTTTCAATTTAAAAAAAAAAATTGTTTGTAAACCGTGCATACAACAATATGAAAAAGGTAAAGGCTAAAAAAAATGCCAGGCTTTACAGCTTGTCATTTTCTTTGCCTTAACGGTTTGGAAATCACAGAAGTGACTACGTAATTTCACACCCGCGCGCTCGGATTATTCCTTTCCAGCTATAATATTTTCATCGATTTTACAGATTTTTCCGATTCCCTCATTTTAATATTCTTTCTTTGATATTACATTTTTTGTTCGAACATTTCAAATTAATTTCATAATCTTAGTAGTCATCATCAATAATGCACTGAATAATTGCGATTTCGGAGAAGAGCAAGAAACCATTCACAAACCTGCCGGATAGCCTGCAACAAATAAAACAACAATATTACACAACACAGAAGTTAAAATTCAAAACAGATCTTGTCAGACTCTTTTGAAAGCATCACAGTTTCCAAAAAGGAGGATAAGGAAAAAGTTTATTTTTCGCTAAATTAAGGCACCAGTATCACTGCTGTCGAAGAAGCAACTAGCTAAAGACAAATTTCTAGTTCTAGATACGTTGAAAATATTGTAGGTCCCGTGTCACTATAAGAAAAACATGAGTATAAAAGTTGATCGCTGACTGTTCAACCCACCGCTGCGACGGCGAGAACTATGTCAAACAAACAACTCGTTTTCAGTAGGCTCTACTCCCTTCCCGCCAATCGCTGGTGGTGAGAGGCAGGTGCATTAAACGGAAAATTAAAACCGAATTAAAAAACAAACCGAGGCCGGCCGCATATTATGCGAAATTTCAAACAGAAAAATCTTACGCGCGTTTCACCTGCGGGGTAATTGTGTAACACATTATCAGTAGTAATCGCTTTCATTTTGACAGTTCAACAAGATTCATTGCGTTATTTACGTTGTTGAGCAGACAAATTTTTCTAACATAAGAAGCGATGGATTAGCAATTTCCTTCAAAATGATTCAGATTGTGATTAATCGTGTGTTACGCAATTAGGGTGCAGGTCAAACACCACGCACACTATCTTGTCCGGCGATTCGGCGTCCAGTCGTGTTTGACTGCGTCGGCGCCGCCACGAAAACCTTTCCGTCTTTCCACGCTCGCACAGCGATGGATGACGATACGTTTTTGCTATTGGCACTATTGTTTAGGTTTAATAGTCTTCAGAAAATTCCGTTGTCTCTAAAGACTATTTAATTTAACAATTCAACTGCTTTCATGGCCCCAGCATGGAAACATGGCGCAAGCTACCAGTGTCAGTTACACTGGAGAAAAAAAATTGTCGAGAAAAAGTAAGTGTGTTGAGATAAAATACGAGAGGCGAAGATTTTAAACAAGCGTTTTTTAACCTTTACAGGGTTGAAATCTTACGGATAATGTTATAGTTTGATAGAAATATTTTGATATTTATTTAGAAAACGTTCAATGTTTTTTTTTACATTTTGGTTTCTCAAATTTGGTCACAGTGAAGCGTTCCTGACAGCCAAGCTGACGTTGTTATGAAGTTTGTTCAAATCAATCAACGAAGCGCGGCTCAATTTGATAATTAACCAACAGGTAAGCCGCTACATATGTGGTAAACACGTTCTTTAAATTCTGACGACACAAACATAGATCATTTTTGGGAAAATTTATATTCTTTGAATGAGAAAGTTGCAAAGTAATAGCCACGCAATTTATTCATACAACATTATGTAGAAGTAGACGACGTAGAGATAAGAAAATATAACAGATACCAATCTTCAACAATATTTTGTTCAATACATTATTTCACATTTTACAAAAACATAATATCAATAGATAAACAAAACTTCAAAATTATTTTAGAAAACAATAAATAAGTCTGGTGCAGACACACAGTCCCAATGGACACGTATTACGGGGAGCATAGACATATTGACGTCTCCTAATAGTTGTAATCCCCAATACAGAACCGATGGAGAAAATACTAAAACTGTTAGACAAAATAACAATATTTTTGAAAACGAATTTCATAAAAATCCATAACAAAACATTAAATCACGCATTTTTTCCCGAAAGGGTTAGGCAGAGGTGTATCTTATAGTAAACACATTTCGCCTGTTATGTTTAAGTCCCATGTAATAGGGGACGAGCCTTTTGCCATCATGGGGCACAAATTCCAGACTCAGGGCTATACTAAGAAATTCTATATGGAAAAGCGCAACACACGAACCCGGGACCTCATGCTTAGCAGTAGCGCCAGCAACCGAACGAGGCAGTCGTATTGAACAGTGCTTTTATAATGTGAATGCGTCTACGTGGAGAGTACTAAAATGTTCTTGATTGAATAAGGCTTAACACTTCTCCGTGTTAAGCCTCAGTCAAATTGTGCAGGATCTACCCCGAGCACAGCTTTTTATACCCAAATGTTTGTGTAGGATTGATTTTATTTGACTTATGCCTATACCTAAAGATGCCTGAATCTCATGACATGTCACATACTTGCCTGTTTCGACCATACGGCACACAGCATCGTTGTTTTTGTTGTTCACACTGGCGGAAATTCGCCACTGAAATTGACACGACCACGCTTGAATTCTGCAAACCAGCTATAAATAGACGTCTTGCATGGTGCTTCGTCAAGCGCAGTTCGAAGCCGAGCGAGGCTCTGCTAAGCTGTCAAATTAAACTTAAAAGCATAGAAAATCGTACTACGATAAAAATTTCACGGGCTAGATTAATGGTGATGTAGACAAGCAATAAAAAAAAATGTCGCGGCAATGGAAAAACAATGGACAGTTAGATGAAACAAACTGTGTTCTACAGCAAAAGAGTTTCATTTCCAAATGTTCCAATTACTTTTGAAGTACCTGGGACTCGTCCTCGACAGCCGGTGGAATTTGGTGGAGCATTTTCGACGTTCGGCTCCCGCCCAATCTAGGGGGTCCAAACGCCTCCTGCCGGAGGCTCTACGCGGGGGTTGAGTGGTCCATGGCCCTTTACGGGGCACCGGTATGGCCGGGTTCTTTGAGGCGCCGACCAGCCCGCCGCACTATGTGGAGATTGAGTCGGTTTCGGGTCATAAATCCATAACTTCCATGTTTTCATAGATTTGCTGCTGATTTTTTTTTTTGTGTATTCTTGAATAAATGAACTTTTAAATAATATACAATTAATGGATATGACGGCAGCCATATTGATTAGCAGCTGCGAGAGACGGCGACTAGATGGCGCTAGGGGAACGTGCACCAGACGCATCATAAAGAAATAAAGAAATGTGGCGTGAATGGTAGAGCGCCCGTGCCGAAAGCCGAACTGGCTCTCGTCCAGGTCCGGCCCCTCTCTGCACAAGTGGCCGACGAGGCGGGCTGCGAGTATGCGCTCGAATAGCTTACCCACCTCATCTAGCAGCACTATGGGCCGGTACGCGGACGGCGAGTCCGCAGGGCGCCCCGCCTTCCTGAGCAGGACCAAGCGACCTGTTTTCCACAAAGTGGGAAACTGGCCCCGCTCATAGCACGCTGTGAAGAGTCCTCTTAGCTGGGGCTCAAGCTCCTTCAGAGCGAGGGCTAGCGCTAGGCCGTGAATCCCGTCGGGCCCTGGAGCCACGTTCTTGGCCCGGAGCCGCATCACGGCCGCCCCCATCTCTGCCTGTGTCACCTCTGGGACGCTGATGGCGTTCTCCTCTGTAGACTCTGCGGCTGTGGGCTAAGCCATCGGTGGCGGAGTATGCTCCGCTCTTGCCGGGACGAGGGCTGCGACTACCTCCTCCAGCAGCTCGGGTTGGAGACTCTCCGTAAGTGGAGGCGCCGCGGCTCGAAGTTTCCCTCGAACCGCTCGATAGGGGCGCCCCCACGGATCCCCGTCAAGAGTCTCCAACATCTCCTCCCTGGCTCGCGTCCTCGCCTCGCCGATGGCCAGCCACAGAGTCTCCTTTGCCGCGCGGTACACCTCATACAACGCGGCTTCTTCGTCAGGGACCCGACGACGTCTCCTCCGGTAACGGGTGTACTGGCGTCTAACCGCCACGCACGCGACGCGTAACTGCGCGATCTCGGCGGACCACCAGTACACCTGGCGCCTTGCCGACTGTGTGTGGACCCGGGGCATGGACGCGTCGCAAATTTGCGTCATGGCCCCGCGGAACCACAGCGCCTCCTGTTCGACGTCGACGGGTCCGTTGGCTGCCGACTCCCGGATCCAGGCCTGGACAATAGCGGCCTCCTCGCGGAGCTCCCTGTCGATGAGCTTGCGCGCCCAGCGCGGACCGTCCGTTCGCGGGACCGGTGAACTGCGCCCGCCAGTGGTCTGGGCGGAGACGTCGAAACGGATGTAACGATGATCCGACAACGTCTCCACCTCCACGGCGACACGCCAGTCGCGAACACGGCCCGCAACAGCAGGGCTAGCGAACGATACGTCCACTATAGAACCACCCCGCTGCCGCACGCACGTTTGAACCGATCCCCGGTTCAAGACTGCCAGGCAATAGCCAAGAGCCTCGACCAACACATGAGGAGGGTCTCGTTGGGCAGCTGGATCAAGGGCTTGATTCAGAAAGCGGTACTTCTGGACACGGCTCGCATTGTCAGGAGTTTCCTCTATCTGGAGCCCTGACCGCCGGTACCTGGACCCTATTCCCGATACCGGTGGGATACTATATTATTATTTTTATGATGTTTGAATTATATATAAAATGTAATTTATAAGTTTAAAATGAAATAAAGGGAATGTTAATTTTTTAAATTATCTTATAATTGTAATTTATTCCGCAATAGGTAAACCTCCCGGAATAAATTATCTAAATAATAATGCGGTCACACAGACAGACACCTAAAGCGGCTTTTATGTTATAAACATCCCGGGGAATACCCATTGAATCGTTTGGATGAATAAGTCGACGTTCGCACGGACATAACAATATCGCGTCGGGATTATTTCTCGCACTCGCTCTTCAACGAAGTTTAGCGCGGAGAGTCGAAAATCCATCAGTGTGTTTTTCATCGCGCTGCTGAAGCGACGTGCACTGTATTGGATTCTGGCTGCTCGGTTCAACACCGAGAGAGGAAAATCCAATGCAAAAAAAAACCCAACGCGATTTTATTACGTGAAAAGTGGTCTAAGGACTTGAAAGTTACCTAAGATCTTATTTTTTTTACCTTTTAAGCTAGTTTTAAGAAATGAAACAGTATTTTTAATTTTTTATAGGTTGTTAGTAGGACTAACAAGGCAGTTAACGTAAGTTGGGTTTTTCTATATGGAATTTCACAGTAGCATCCCGGTTGATGGCAATAGGCTCGCCCCCTTTTACATGGCGAAATGTGGGTGTACTATAGATGTATCTCTGCCTAACCCTCCGGAAAATAGTCGTGATGGTTTGTTATTAAGACTAAAACGGAAGGTCGATTCCTGTTTTTAAAAACGCTCAAAATCTAGTCCCAATCAATGTCAAAAACTTATCGATATAGGCAAAAATACAGGTAGTTTTGACCTTTTTAACTAATCGACATAGGCAAAAATACAGGTAGTTTTGACCTCTTTAACTTATCGATATAGGCAAAAATACAGGTAGTTTTGACCTTTTTAACTTATCGATATAGGCAAAAATACAGGTAGTTTTGACCTTTTTAACAGAATGAGACTCGACAGAATTGTCTCTCAGTTGTGTTTCGATGAACTGACGTATGACTTATGGGGCACCCGCTTAAATGGCACCTGATTGAATGGCACCTGAGGTATTCCATGTTACTCGTATTAAACTCTCAACAGATTTTCATCGATTTTTTTATTTTGACATCCTAAAAAAAAACGTCTTAACACTAGTACGTACTGATCCGGTGGTGAATTGTATTCCACAAATGGCACCTCTCCTGTGGATACTTAGATGACACTTGTAGAATGAAATTTTAAATAACAAAAAATTTGTCGACCTCCACCATTTTCAAACCCTTCCGATTCCCTACTTTGTTCTAACCGCATAAATATATCCCCGGAAAAAAAAACAAAGCACACTCACAAACTGCCTATTTATTAAAACATGATTACCTTCCCCGGTCCCTCTATTAGTAGAGATTTCATTTAGTGGCGTATTTCCCCTAAATCGTTTAAGTTAAACCCGGGATTTTTTCCCGAGGTAAGGCATTAAAGGTGCATTTGCTATACTAATTGAAAAGAGGGGAAATATTATTGATTAGCTACCTTTTTTGTTAGGAAATACTATGGGAAATGGTTCTCCTTAATTCTGTTTTGAAGTGTTTGCGATGGATAAGTTAATTGGATATCGATGTAAACTTAGGGTGATTTTGGGGCTTTACTTGGCTGATCTTTGAATTATTACATCAGTAGATTATATTATATGTGGTTTATTATAAATCAGAATTAAACTAACCCTAAACGACCCCTTACCCTGAATGGAATAAAATAAACGGTCATTTATAGCTTAATTGGCTGACATTTCCTCGTGTTATTCGTTTTAGAGATTTTTCCCCCACTTATTACGAAATAAATCTTTTACTTATTAAAGACTAATTGTCACTTTTTACTGATAATTACTTGGTTTAAAACACCTTGTTGCATTTTGAACTGATAACAGAATCAAATATGCAACACATAGAAATGTGTTAACCCAAAACACTTGCATAAGTGTAACAATAAAATATGTATCTGTAACCGATCTAAAAGTGTTAACAGTGTTAAAAAGTGTAACAGGTAAACGCGGCGTTGCCAAAATAGCTAAAATACTAATAGCATAATAGCCGCGCGTTGTTGTCGTTTTATTTCTGTTACACATTAACACATATAGAAGGTTACATTGTGATACTGTAACATTATTGTATCAGTTACATTTATAGATTGGTTTCTTTTTGAACAGTTTAAAATAACAGGGTCAACAACACTTTTGCGGTTACGGTTTGAGTCCCTGCCAATAAGTTTGAAAAATAGTTTCTTCAGGTTTGCACAAGAATATTCAGCCAATTGGGACCGCTGTCAGCACAGCAGTTTTTTTTAATTGACCAAACATAAAAGCCACAAAATCATATGAAAAACTAAGATAAAGAACAAACATTACAGATTTTTGAGCATGCGAAACACCTAATATCAAAGACAATGTATGCATACTCTAATGAAGCTATCACCATAAGACCTCCCTGACCTGACCCAAAAAGTGATGTAACAACACCAGCCCTTATTTCAGCTTGTCTGAAAACAAATAGCCATCATCAAGAAGTTACAAAGAGGGTAGGTGTAAACAACAGAATTTACATAATTAATCAAAGGATTGCTGTGACATCATATAAGAGGATTACGTTGAGGCAAATTGGATGTGGCCACTCTGTTACATGTCGTACAGTTTTTTCTACCTGGATTTTATCATTAGTTAAGGCGCTTCCTCGACCAAACGATCTTGAACGTTCGGTCCTTCTCCGTCCCGTCGCTGTGTCCCGCTCCCTGAACACTCCCCTTATCATAGAATTCACGTATTTTTAAATTATGTATTTTATTTGAAATAAAATGGAACGTGGATTATTTAGATTTTTAATTGACTATTCATTTGTGTAATCCTCAAATTATGAGACCGTCACCTAAAGCAACTTATGCATGCAGTAAATAATTTAAGTCACTTATTTATAAGGAGTTTTTTAATGTATTTTTTACACAAAAACAAATACCATACCAACATAGTAACCGAATACATCCTTATGTTTTTAAAATTCCATCGTAACATTCATTACATAATAATGCGCTATTTTATTATAACGTAATTCAGGTAGAACAATAACATTAACAGTATGTCAATACGTCAAACCTATATTTAAATGACAGCTGCACAGATTATCAAATGCTATAACGGACATGAGCATTCGATGCCCGGAATGTTACCATTTTATTAATATTGATTAATTTTGTTGAACACTTATCTAGTTAGTATGTGTATGTATTTTATTTTTAATCTTAGCGTTTGCTGCACCAGTTTACGTCATTCAACGCCGGCTGTCGCTGAAAACCAAGCAACCAGGGGCTCTGTCTCGCTTAGGTTCGTAGCATTAAGCTGAGCGATGGCCGTTTTGCGTGGATGTAACTATGCGTCACATCCACGCAAAGCGGCCTTTTCCCCCAATTTGTTCTTTTTGGTGTTTGTACTCTATCACTGCGTCATGTTTCCCGCAAATAAACTTTTTTTCTTTCAAATAAGAACGTTCATTGTGATAATAGATTATCGAAGATTATTAATGTGCTTTTAGACGTGGTTTTATCTTAATAAGTTTACTCTTAATTTTGAGTTAATAGCTTCTGAATAACGCACTATCGCAAGGTTTTCTCGGGGTAGTGCCTTAAGGGGTGTCGGATTAGGGTCTAGACTGGTAAGGGTTTAGTTTTTAATTGATCGATTAGGTTTTATGCTGGGCACTACACAAGCTAGTTAAAAGTATATTCCTCTTAGTTTCTTAGCTTGTCTATAAAAAAGACCAACATTTAAAAAACTAAAATGAATTAAAGTTTATTTTTTAGAACTAGCTGTTGACCGACGACGGCGACTTTATCTGCGATCCATAATGAAAAGTAGTCTATGTCCTCACCTAAGTCATGACCTATCTGTGTGCCAAATTTCAAATCCGATCAGCTGTTTTGGAGTGAAAGCGTAACAAACAAACTTACTTTCGCAGAATATTATTAGCTTTTGCCCGCGGCTTCCCATGTGTAGATGTCAGAAATTATTACATGGGGACGTACAACCGGGATAAAAAGTATCCTGTTTATTAATCGAGGTTATAAACTCAAAATTGTATTATTTATATTCTAAAAACACTCTTAGTGCACTACTAAAGTTTCTAATATTATACTCGTATTTCAATCATTGTTCGAAAAACACGTAGCGCCACCTAGCGTCCTAAAGCAATTGGGATGCAATGGGGACTAATATTAAAAATGTTCATAAAAATAATGCAATTTCAAAGAAGGCTTAGAAAAATGAGATAGTCGAAAAAAGGAGGGGATTGTTGGACGGGATTATTGCCGGCGCTAGTATGAAGTTACATAGTCGTGAAGTCACTTCTACGATAGTGCTGTTCTTGTCTCTTTTTTCAGCTTTAACACTTCTGTACCCCTGACAACGTATGAGCAAAATTTAATGATGATCGATTCATTAGTTTTGTCGTGAAAAGGTAACAAACAAACAAACTTAATTTCGCATTTATAATATTACTAGTTAGGATTATACATACAGAACCACTGTACGGAATAGAAAATTAATATTGCGTAATACACTTATAATGACAATTGATCGCACTAGGTTTCATTTTGACAGCTCACCCACGTTTATTGCGTTATTATCTCACTTGCTACAACAACAGCTAAGATACTTGACAGTTTGCTTAATCACAGTCTCAGTGGGTACTTACATTTACATGACGCACAATTCGGTTTCAGGGCGGGACTGTCCACTGAGAATGCTATTTTATGTCTTAAGCTTACTGTCAGGTATTATAAGGAGAGAAAGACACCGATATATGCCTGTTTCCTCGATTTGTCAAAAGCTTTTGACACAGTGGCTTACGACATACTTTGGCGAAAGCTAGAGGGAACGGGTATGCCAACGGAATATACCAGTATTCTTAAATTCTCGTATAAAAACCCAACTAACCAGGTGAGATGGGTAGATACACCATCTGACGAGTACAAGTTGGAATGCGGTGTAAGACAGGGCGTCCTCACATCTATTTTGTTTGTTTGTTTGGCATCTCGCAGGTCAACCTATGCGGTTGTCGTCTGCTTAAGCGGACTTGCCTGTGGATTCCCTAATAAATTAAGGCCTCCAGCCAGGACTTAAACTTATATACTAACTAAAACTAAGCGACAACGCTAAGGGCACCCCCTGTGGGGTACGAACCTCGGCTTAGGGCGTCGCTGGAAGAGGGCAGCAAATGACTAGCTGGATCAGGATTGGTATTAATTAAGGACGAATTTAAAGCTACAGGCTCAGCGGCGCGGGCTGGCTCGAGCAAGGGTCGGGAGGGGCGTCGATTTGGGCGTCGCGGCGGGCCTCGGCGGCGAGGGCGGTAGGACGGCGATCGGGTTTTGGGCTTCTGTAGCGTGCCAGTGGCCTTACTACTCTCCTGGAGGAGGGTAGTGGCGTCGTCGGGGTCGATTAAAGTATGCCTTGGTCGGCGAATACTGCTAATGCGAGAGGGAGTGTAGCGGGCGGCCGCTGTAATCAGGGGGTTAGAATGTTTAATGCCGCAGTCGAAGAAACGCTTTGATAAGCGTTTCATGAACTGTTTTATGGTTGGCATTTTGAGGTCGACGTGAAGATCTATATTACGGACATAGAAGGGGGCACCCGTGACCCTTCTGAGGAAACGGTTTTGGAGGGTCTGCATCTTATGGAGATGACGTGGGTGAGCGTGCGCAAATACAACGCAGGCATAGGTCATGATGGGACGGATGACTGCGGTATAGATGCGGAGCTTGCATTTGAGGGACAGTTTGCTACGGGCTGTCAGTACGAATTGGAGCCTGCTAAGAGCGAAGGAGGCGCGCGCGCGAACCGCCTTAATATGAGCCTTAAAGGTAAGGTTCTCATCGAGGATCACGCCTAGGTATTTGGCTTGCTTCTCCCAAGGGATTGGCTTGCCGTACATAGTGATCGGGCTGGGAAGTGGGGGAGGGAGTCGACGACGTCTCGAGAAGAGAACCGCCTGACTCTTATCGGGGTTGACCTCGATTCTCCATTTCCGGAACCAAGCGCCTAAGACGTTTGCGGAGGTTTGGAGAGTACGAGCTATAGCGTTGGGACAGTGACCGGTATAGTAAACGGCAGTGTCGTCGGCGAAGAGAGCCAACTGAGCCTTTTTACTTTTTGGGATATCGCTAGTGAACAGCGTGAAGGCGAGAGGAGATAGTACGGAACCCTGAGGGACACCGGCGCGAATAGGATGAGGGGACGAGAGTGCTCCCTCGACGCGATAGCGAAAGGTCCGGTTCGACAAAAAGTCTCGTAAGATGAGCACGAGACGATCTGGCACTCCTAGTTGGTAGAGCTTGTATATCAAGCCGTTGTGCCAGACTTTGTCGAAGGCTTTCGCTATGTCGAAGAATAGCACACCCGTCGTCGCGTTACGCTGCAGACCAGCGCATAAGTGCTCTACGATACGGTGGACCTGTTGGGTGCCCGAGTGTTGGCTACGGAATCCAAACTGCTCGTTGGGTATGAGGCTCTTTGCTTCGGCGTAGTCTTTGAGACGCTTATAAATAAGCCTCTCGTAGATTTTGCCGAGGACATTGAGTAAGCTAATAGGGCGGTAGCTGGAGGGCTCAGACTTTGGCTTGCCTGGCTTTGGGATACCGATGACGGTGGCTTCTTTCCATGCTTGTGGGAAGATGTTGTTGCTCAAGGCGCCATTGAAGATGGCGGTCATAAGCATTATTAGCGGGGCAGGAAGGAGTTTGTATACCTTATTGGTAATACCATCCGAGCCGGGGGCCTTACGAGCGTGGAGCCCTTTAATGATGTCGTGCACTTCGTCTGGAGTGACGGGAGGCAGAGGATCATCAGGGTCTTCGACGGGAGGGAGGGAGGCTCTTCGTTCGACTTCAGCGTCGACCTTGTTCAGGTGAGCTTGGTCTACTGGTTGGGAGCTGGGAGAACATTGGGACTCTAGGCTGTCGGCAAGACATTCAGCCTTATCGGGACTGTCGAAAGCGACACTATTGTCGGGGCGGATGAGAGGAGGCATAGAGACCTCTTCTGAGGAACGCAATTTCCTCTGTAATTGCCAGAAGGCTTGATGAGTGGGCTCGAGTTCGCTGAGCATCTTGTTCCAGCCCTCAGAGCGAACCTCCCCTATGCGTTTCTTTACAGCACGCTGTAAATGGCGCATGTGGGCTTTGTTCGCGTCACAAGGGAAGGAGTCGTAGGCACGGATGGCCGCGTTCTTCTCGGTTATCAGGTCACGTACGTCAGCAGGTAGTTTCCAGCGATGGTCTTCCATCACCGGAACTTCCCGTGAACAATCCGTCAATACGGATTGTACGTGCTCTGTAAACGAGTCGATTGCGGCCGTCGTGTCGGCGACTGACACTAAGTGATCGGGGATGGTGTCTAAGTGAGGCGACGTGGTGGATTTCAGTCTTTCGCTTACTTTCCTCCAGTCGGTTATCGTCTGGGTCTGAGGGGGGCGGTTGGGGTCGATCGGGCCCGAGTAGGGTGCAAGATGCATGACTACAGGGCGGTGGTCAGAATTTAGCTCGTGGAACGTCTCAATCGATTGCAAACGGAGGTTCACATTCTTGAGCAGCGCTACATCGAGAACATCGGGAAGGTGATTAGGATTACCTGGGAAGTGAGTCGGGCTCATTGGAGCGATGACGTCAAAGTTAAGGGATTCGCCTAACTTGAAAACTAACCTACCTCTGGTTGAGGTTGTGCTACTATTCCACGCCGGGTGCTTGGCATTAAGATCCCCCGCCAAGATGACGGAGTCACTCATACCGAAGAGGGCAGTGAAGTCCTTTTGGAGCGAGATGGGATCCTCCGGACCATTGTCGGGTGGGATATAAGCGGAGATGATGGTGATCGGTTGGTGGCCGGTCATGCCGAGCCGACAGATAGAGGTCTCCAGATGGGAGAAGAGAGGAGGTGGGTCTATAGGGATACAATACAAAGATTTCCTAAAGTATATGAGTGTGCCACCCTTGTGACATCGAGACCTGTCATTGCGAACTAGTTTAAAGTTGGCAATATTCGGGTTTCGGTGATGTGGTTTTAAAAAGGTCTCCTGTATGAGGAGGATGTCAAGCTGATGGTCGCGGAGGAAAGTGGCGATCTCATCGCGTTGACCTGAAACGCCATTTGCGTTGAAAAAGCCTAATTTAAGGGATCGGGGTTTGTTACTATTTACTCTCGTATTATCCATTGAGAATTAATATTTGAGTGAGTGTAGAACTTGCGCGATCTCGGGATACGCGCTGAGAATTTCCATGAGGCGGATTGCGTTGCCGTTTGCAGCAACGATTTCTTCCGCCATTTTATCCGCGGCGGTGGTGAAGAGAGCCGCGTATGTACTTAATATGATTTGGGCGCTGTTCCGGCCCTGGATTCCCTGAGGTGCCGCTGGAGCGGCCGTAGGGGCCGCGGGGGCTACCAAAGGCGCTGGGATGGCGGTAGCCATCAGCGCTGGAAGTTGCGCGGATTGCGCTGGTTGCGCGGGTTTTGATGGCACCGAAGCTGCTGGAGCCTTCAGGTGGTTAAGGTTAGCCCAGGGAGACGGCCTCTGCGGACTGAGCCGCTCCGGCATCAGCGCGGAAGGAGGCTTTCCCCAGGGGCTTTCCCTGTGCTGGCGGTCGCTCGCGCGTTTCGCGAGTTTGGGAGAGGAGGACTTCGGGGCCTTAGGACAGCCCCGGTAATTTGCCGGGTGTCCCGATTGGCCGCAGAGTACACAGCTGGGAGGCTCTAAACATAGTTCCCTATCTTTAGGGCGGGTACAGTCGGCGGTGCCATGCTCACCTAGACACTTGACGCATCTAGGGGTGGCATAGCAGTTGGACTGCGAGTGACCATATAATTGGCAGCGATGACATTGTCCAATTAGTTGAGCTCTGTAAGGCTTCTCTATTGAGATGCCTGAGAGCGAACACACCGACTTAACTTTAAAAATCGGGTGGTGCCCTTCAGTGGGGTCACAGATGACCAGGACCATGTCATAGACAAGGCCCTGCCTCGCTTTGTGCAAGCGATGGACGGCGGACACTGGGATTCCTTGAGCGATGAGGTCGCTCTTAATCTCCTCGGTGGAGATTTCTTGAGGGACGCGCCTTATTACGACGCGAGTAGGGGTTTCCTCCGGAAGGGAGTAAGTGTGAAAGGAGTAGTTCCTTTCACGTAGGGCGCGGGAGAGATCCCTAAAGTCCGTAGACGTGGGGACGGTAACTTTGATCCCCTGGAGGGTGGATCGGGCGTTGGTGTAGTTGATCTTGCGATCAACACACATCTTGGAAATTTCAGTCCATTTGGACTTTTCCTGGACGTATATCGGGGGAGGGGGCTTCTGCTTCCTCGCGGTAGGAGCGGGTGGGCAAGCCATAGGGCTGGCGGGGCGACTGGCCCGCGGACTAGGGGCGGAAGTGGAGCTGGACGGTATGTCGTCCTGTTTTTTCTGGGCCTTGGTGACCGGGCCAGCGGGGGCGGAGGATTTAGCCGCCTTCCTCTTGCCTCCTTTGACCACGACTTGGAAGTCGTCATCGCTGGAGGAGGAGGTGCGGGCTTCTTCCTCGGAGAGTGGGACTGACGTGTCCATGCTCTCCGGGCGAGTCGTGTTTATTGCTGCGGCGCGCAGCTTCGTTGTCTCTGAGACAATGGCGGCCGGAACAATGGCGGCCGTGACAATGGCGGCCGGAACAAAGGCGGGCGAGACAATAGGGGCCGGATTAGCGGCCGGAGTATTATCTGCCGGTACAATAGAGGGTGAGACAATGGGGGCAGAGATATTAGCCGGAACATTGTTGTGCGGAACAAAGGGCGGAATGCCTTGTTCGTATGCAGGTGGCGATAGCGGGCTCTCAAGCGCGTCGCTGAAGTTAGCGAGTGCGCCTTGAGACGGAGCGGGACTAGAAACTTGGCTTATTTTGGCGCCATATTTCGCCAAAAACTCGGGGTCCTTTAATAGGACCTCTTTGAGGAACGCCAAGAGGACGGCGTCCTCCATGATCGGAGCTTGTCCTCACATCTACCGGCCTCTTCAGCCTATATGTAAAACAATTGATCGAGGCGCTCAGCAGGACGCATGTCGGATGCTACATTGACGGAACATGTGTCAACAACATAAGCTATGCTATGATATGGTTCTGCTGGCCCCTTCGGTCAACGCCCTGAGGACATTGGTTAAAATTTGTGAACGCTACGCATCCGAGCATGGTCTCAGGTACAACTAATAAATAAATAAACTAACAATAAATAAACTCACTAAAAAGTGAGGTACCTACTGATTATTTGGGCTGGAAACCAGAGTACTGGGTGTACAGTGCCTCCGATCATGGTCGATGGAATTGCGTTGAAAGTTGTGCAGAAATTTAAATATCTGGCTCATCTGGTCACGGAGGACTTAACAGATGACACAGATATAGAGAGGGAACGCAGAGCGTTGGCGGTAAGGAGCAGTATACTGGCCCGCAGGTTCGGTCGACGTACAAAAGAAGTGAAAATAACACTTTCTATGGCATATTGCCAATTTTTTTACTCGAGCAGCCTGGGGGTTCGGTAGCCTACAACGTCCTGCGTATTCAGTATAACAATGCTTTCAGAACGCTGTTGGGGTTGCCGCGGTTGTAGTGCGTCGCAAATGTTCGCAAATGCTTGCGTTGATGGTTTCCACGCTATAGTGCGTATGAAAGTGGCGTCGCTATTCCTAAGACTAGCACCAGCTGACTGTCCCATACAGACACACTGGGTAGGAATTGTTACGGGGAATTTGTAAAATAATTTCTTTCTTTCTTTCTTTCTTATATTAGGTACCTACTAACATAGATCGTATGAAAATTGTTACTAACGCATAAATGGATTATGTCCGAAATAAATTAACAATAAATAAATAAATAAAAATTAACGATGTTGTAAATTAATTTATTAAACTTAGGTAGCAGTGAATTAGCAATATCCTTGAAAACTCTCGGATGGCGATTGAAAGCATGTTACGCTATAAGGGTGCTGGAATTAATGGTCTGAACATGTTAACTCGTGGCCAGCTTACCAATGCTCGTTTTTTATCAGTGAGAAATAAGTTAAATAATGATTGGAGAATGACCTTAGATTCAATCATGATTATTATTATTATTATTCCAAATTGCCTACTTTGTTTGAGTTCGATCTAGTTGAACCACGAACATTAAAAGTATAATCGTTCTTGGATCATGTCCTACTATCTGGATCAATTGGTTCTGCTCGAGATTCTTTATCGGCTCCAAATTCGTCTGTCCTCGTCGATTCAGCGATTTGAGTTTATACCTTTTCTATTGGTTTCCTTTTTCATATTTTGATATAAGGCTCTACACAATAACAGAACTATTTTGTGAAAATATATATTTTAGGAAGTGTTCATCAATGTATTTTCTGTAATTTTAAGAAGTAGAACATACATTGCCAAACACTTCTGTGCTTTTAATAGAAGAGCATTCTCATAGAAGTATTTAGGTTCTTTTATAGTACCGCCACGCGTGCTTGTCGGAAATTATCCCCTACGAAGGTGCTACCACGACAAATGTAACCTATGTCCTTCTTCTGGGTGCCATTCATTTGCTTGCGAAATTTTATCGAAATCCGCTCAGTGGTTTGGGCGTGAACAGGTAACTACAGACAGATTTACTTTAGAATTAATAATTATTATATTCCCTACATAAGTAGGTATTCTTAACTTGAAGTGCTGGTCGACTACGAAAGCGTTTTTGTAATTAAGTCTGTGGCGGCATCTACACCGCCACATGCGAACAACGCTTCACACTGACGTCATAATCCTGCATCGCGCAAGCAGAGATTACCGCAAAAGTAGCATTTAAACAACGTCCAGATATCAGTCGTAGGGTAGTTTCCCACCAGACACAACACCCGACTGGTCGGAGGATCCTCCCTTTTCCAAGAGTATGAGTGGACTTACTTACTCCGTTCCTCATATCTCTATAAGTGCATTTCAAATGGTAATAGCAAATTGTACTAATTTCCAGGTTAACTCAAGCAAAATCTCATAATTTGCATACACCTACAATTAGGAGGGTCTCACTACGGCATTATAATCTGCTCCACTTAAAACTCTTTTGTTTTATCGAGGTGACATAATTACTCAGACAGCCAAATCACACAAAAATTCTCACCCCCGCCTCCCATTTATCTTCCAACATTCCTAACAATAAAACATCTTCAATTTCTCAGTATAAATAATAACTAACACAAGTAACACAGCGACTTGCCATAAGCCGATTACCGTACCATTCGGCCTTCCAATTTACCAGGGCTTGCCAGGCAAATCTCCTCACACCTCGTAATCAATGAGAACCTTACAGAGGCGAAAATTACAGGGGATTGACACCGGTTTTGTGAACGGCTTTGCTGCCTTTTTTGGATATGTTTGGGTGTGGAAATAGGTAGATGGAAATTTAATTATGTTGAGTTTTTGTATGGCGTCTATGTAATGAAAAGGTTGATCTCTTAAATGAAAGAAGAAAACAAAATTTTTGTGACTGTAGTGTGCGCAGTAGCTGTGTCTCTGTGGATCCTTCAGTACAAGTATAATCAGGATCATCCTGCAACAGGCTGGGGCCCAGAATATAATTGTTAAAAGAGAGGTTTTTCATGTCTGAGGCACAGACGAGTTGACTACCTCTTGACAGTTTTTGATGAAATACGGCTACTAGCTGGGCGACTTTATTTTCTTTTGATTGAGAATAACAGAAATATTACTTTTTTTTTTCATAAATTCTCGCAATGTATCTCTGCTAAGAATATAATCTTATTTTGGCACCATTTTTCGTGAAAGCTAAGGTCTGGCTTCTATCAATTGCAAGTTAGGTATCTTTCTACCTTTGTTCAAAAAAATAATGCTTATTTGGGTGGACAAAAGATTTTAAAAAAAAGTTTATTTTCTTTTTAGGGTTCCGTCCTAATGAAAAACAGAACCCTTATAGGAGCAATTGTGTGTCTGTCTGTCTGTCCGTCTGTCACAGCCAAATTGCTCCGAATCTACTAAACTGATTCAGTTGAAATTTGGTATACATATAAATTTCTGTGACCCAAACAAGGTCGTATAACGTAAATAAATGAATTTTGAATATGGGCGTCACTTTTAGATGGAAAACTAGAAATAAAAAATTAAGATTTTACAAGTCGAGTTCGTGTGACATATCAATTAAAAGGGCTTGTTGTGAGGGTCTCAAACACATTTTTTACAATTTTAAAGTAAATAGTTATGAAGTTATTTGGGACATAATATGAAACTTCACCATACGCCCTTATCTCCAAACCCACTGAGCCTAATTTTTTTTAAAAATATTTAAATTAGTTCTTTACTTTCTTACAGATTACAGAAAACCCTATAAAAAGTCTATGGACTTAAATAACATGGTATATCTTTCAATATTGTGCGTACAAACTAACAGTTGCAGTTAGAATGTATGAGAGAACATGTTTTTCAACTACAATTTCAAGTTCTTACACATCATGCTTTTCATCTCACTAAGACAATTAGTAAAATATAGTAATAATAAACAATATAGTAACAAAAAAAAAACAGCTTGTATGCTCACATAAATCGCTCGATCTCAATGTAATACGAAGACACTGCCGCCCAAGGTACAGGATTTTCCTAGTTTCGGCTACCCCCCACACAACAACAACAACTAGAAACAAACATTAAGATTGGTCTTAATAGGTAGAAAAGGTGATGAACAAACGCCTAGTTGCTTTCTTAGAGTCGAACAACCTGATCTCCAATAAACAGTTTGGTTTCAGGAGTGGGAAATCTACTGAAGATGCAGTAAGTCTCCTGACAAAGCTAGTTACGTCTTATCTAGACAATAACAAAAAGTGCTTAGGAGTGTTTTTGGATCTTGCCAAAGCGTTTGAAACCGTTGCAATACCCATACTTCTAAAGAAACTAGAAGTTATTGGAATCAGGGGATTGTCATTGGATTGGTTTAAAACCTATCTGACTAACAGACGTCAGTGTGTGAAAGTGGGTGAGAACATCAGCTGTCTAAAAAATATGATATTTGGGGTTCCACAGGGTAGTGTTCTCGGCCCTACTCTATTCCTCATCTACATAAATGATATTCATAGTACGTTAGATCAAAATACAGATATAATATGCTATGCTGACGACACGGTTATTCTTTTTCATGGCAAATCCTGGGAATCGGTGCATAAGAAAGCTCAAGACAGTCTGACCAGTATCAAACGATGGCTTGACTTGTCATTAAATATTGATAAAACGAATTACTTGTGTTTTCACAAAACGCAGGCCTCAGCGCCCAAACTACCACATGACATCGTTATCCACTGTGCAACCTGTAACCCTCTCCTGTGCACATGCCGGAAAATAAAAAAGATAGAATGTATTAAATATCTAGGGGTTCTAATAAACCAGCGGCTCTCTTTCAAGTCCCATATTGACTTGGTGGCAAAGCGCACCAGAAAATTGATTCACATAATGAAACTCTTGCGTAACTCCGCCAATAAAAAAACTCTAAACATGGTATATGTGGCATTATGTGAGTCAATTCTGTGTTACTGTATAACAGTATGGGGTGGAGTTGGAATCACCACCATGATCCAAAGCGAACGAGCCCAGCGATCGGTTTTGAAAGTCATGCTCAAAAAACCTTTCAGATACCCGACAGCCCTTCTGTACAAAGAAGCCGCATTACTCAATGTCCGACAGTTATATATCTTTAAAATGGTACTGAAACAGCATAAAATCATAACACAGACTCCGGAATACTCGCAGCTTCTCAAACGTCGAGTTTTCAAGTGTGCTTCGATTAGGACACGTACAACTTTCGCACAACACATGCAAGAATTCTTGCTCAGTCACTTATACAATAAAGCCGTAAGAATGTGTAGCATAAGTAACTCCAGAACAAGCCAAGTCAAAAAGATTGTTCGCAAATGGCTGCTAGACCAATCATCCAGTGAATCCGAATCTCTCTTAAAGGTTATTTCGTAACACATCCACACATACCTACACACACACACACACACACACACACACACACACACGAACATACGCACCCTCACAAAAACAAACTCCTTCTCTTTCTCTCTCACGAACACACATACACCCTCTCGAGCACGCACCCCAGTGCACATTGCGTTCTAAATATTTCTTTAACCTAATTACCTACTAAACCTAAACCTAAAAACCTAATAATATTGTTTTAATTTCACTGTTTTAGATCTAGACAATGTTTTAATTTTCTTATACCTGTATAATATCACTTTTGCATGTGCTTCTTGACTGAAACAATCCATCAGTATCAATGTAATGTACATTTTCACTATATGGTAATACCACCCATGGACTCCACGAGACAGGCTCGACCTAGTGTGGAGTTCATAAGCAAAATGCTTCCTTTGCGTCTTATGTATTACTGTGTATTTTTATTTTGAATTTAACCGAGCTACATATTAATGTAGACTATAAGGAAATTGTATAGCACTGTTTTTTTTGGAAAAAAATAAACATTAAAAATAAACATTATTATAATAATTTTTTCTACTTAAGTTTGTTCACCTTTCTGTATTGTACTGCCAACGTTAATGTTTTTGTGTATTAAAAAAATAATATACGTGTTATGTCCGTTCTTGGGATCTGGGGACACGATATTACCCCCGCGAAAACAAATGGAGGAGTACTACCTACCTTTTTTCGAAGCGTTTCGTCGTATTTTCATACTCTAATAGCTTCGGCCTGGATAATGCTAGAGAGCTCTCAAATTTTCAAGATAAAGTGTTTCGAGCAGATTTGTAAAACACACTTAGTTTCAGGTGTTACTTTGAATTATATTCATTCCTAAAATATGTCGATTTCGTCACTGACCGCTGAACCTCCCGATGCCCTGGAAAACTGAAGTTTGGCATGGAAGCTAGGTTTTGCACACAAACCAAAATAAAAGAAAAGAAAACTGTAACTTTCAAAATGCAACTCCCTCAAAGGGATCAATATATTTTTACAATGTTTGTAAATATGTGAGCACAATGTACCTATCGCGTGATTCATTTATCTGCCTTTGCTTTATTTTTAATTCTTCTTACCAATTGTGGTATAGTATTTTTATTCTTGGTGCATCGTCTTCACATATAAAAACAGAATTAATGTATAAAAATATTGTAAAATATTTTAAAGAGTAACTAAAAGTCTAACTTCGATTGCATTGGTATAATGGGAATAATGTCATACCAAAAAACGATACTTTCTTTAGGGACAATAATACGGGATGTTTGTTGGCATTGTCAAAAACGCAAAAAGTCTACACATAATAATCTAACAAATCAACGAAATAATCAATAAATGATCAGAATTATTTAATATAATCACAGGATACTTTATGGTAGCAGACTTATAATAGTCACATACAAAAGGCAAGTCATAAGTAAGTTACTTATATCCTACTTCCTATCCTACGAAGTAGTTTCTGAGGAGGGATGGATGGATGGAATTTGTTACTCTTTCACGTAAAAACTGCGGAACGGATTTAGATGAAATTTGGCGCATAGATATTTTATGACCTGGAGTATCCTATGTGTTAACACATAGGATACTTTTTATCCCGATTGTACGTTTCCGTGGGATAATTTCCGACCTCCACGCGGGCGAATCCGCGCGCTAAAGTTAGTAATGTTATGTTGGCAACTTACTTATATCTCCTCTCCAATATTTATTTGATTAATCCAGTTTGTCTCCAGATAACAGTTTCTCTCAAGTAGACCCACATATATGACTGCGTGATTAAAATTAATTTGCCTATCCTCAAGATAATTGATAGAGATTGTGTTCCGAGTCATTCCGTTCATTACAAACTGCATTTAGACGTACATACCGTAAGACTCCGTGGCGCAACGGTAGCGCGTCTGACTCCAGATCAGAAGGTTGCGTGTTCAAATCACGTCGGGGTCAAAATGCACTTTTTGTAATGTTTTGAACTCGGTATTCGCATTATCTACTTCACAACTTATCGTAACATAGCGCAAGAAAGGCTAGTTTACTGCACTTACCTATAAATGCACCAAGTATTTAATTTAATAATGTGGACACTTAGGTCACTCTATGACTTATTAAAACTGAAGTTATCTCTAATAACGTGTTGATTATTGCTAGACGTATTTACAGTCGTCGCATCTTACCTAAACGTTTTACGATTGAATAGCCGTTTTCAGATACTGAAGGCTTTCTTCTTAAAGATATCAATCCACCAATCTATATACTAATAATAAAGCTGAAGAGTTTGTTTCTTTGTTTGAACGCGGTAATCTCTTGAACTACTGCTTAATCCGACTGGGATTAAAAAAATCTAAGCAAGATTATAGGCTAGTATCACGCTACGACCTGAAGGGATATGATAGTAGTAGATGCCGCCACAGACCCTTAGGAGCCGAGAAGAGAAAATGTCAGAAAAAAAGGTAAGCGAAAAGGATGTAATTGCCACAGTGGAACATGAACGTCATTATTTCATTGTTATTGAACAAACATTGACTAAAATTTAAATGAAAAACATCTTTATCGTGATTTAAAATAAGAATTTATAAATGCTGATCAAATCAAAAGCATTCACTTTTTAAGTGGCGCTACCAATAAATTGGCATCCACAGGAACGCTACGCTTGCAACGTAACGCGCTACACAAAGTAATACTTCATCATCATCATCATCATCAGCATATATTAGCCCACTGCTGGACATAGGCCTCCCCTAACGAGCGCCATAGCGCCCTGTCTTCAGCTTGACGCATCCAGCATCTGCCTGCAGTCTTTCGCAGATCGTCATCCCACCTGGCCGGAGGGCGTCCTACACTACGTTTAAGTAATACTTAGTGTAATGTATTTAATTGCCATTGCTATTAAAACTGCGAATTCTTAAAACCAATAAATCAACATGTGATATCCACTAACCTTCACTGGGTATATGGCCCACTCTCTCTCACAAGAAAAGGCCTGTGTGCCATCAGTGGAAAGCTATACAATTTCAATAACCATTTAATACAAACATAAAAAAAAAACAAGTGCAACTCATTCATTCACAAAATTATTGGTCATCTATATATAATTTCCAAACCGGCATTGGAACAGCAACATGCCTGCCACAGCAAGTGCGGACATAAGGGCAGTGCAGCTTGTCGGCGATCATTGCCAGGATAGCATTGGGGCTGGCCCGCACCCGGCGCACCAGCGACGACACACCGCTTGCGCATAGAAGCGTGGAAACAATCAGTGCGTGCCATCACGAATATCCCTGATGCGCTACAGAAACGTGGCAGCCAAAACACCGCCCGGAACGCTATAAGATGATAATGTTTATGTTTATGCTAGGTGCTGTTTACTGACCAATTCAATGAATGTATTTAAATACGTCTTCTCTTTTCGATATGTTCATAGCACGTTCACGCTGACTACCGGGTAAGTAGAGCGTTCGAAATGGTACATAATTATGGTTGAGAGTAGTTGAATATAATTATTAACTAGCGACGATTTTTGATGACTTGACAAAGCATCGAGATATATTTATTATGTAAGTTTAATCTGAATGTATGAGCCCGTATCCTACACAAACAGATATTTTTCTTCAGAATTTGGAAGGGCTCGCTAAATAAAATGACCGCGATGGTCGCGTGTTCGCGCGACGGTAGCTTTCGTTAGGATCCAGCCTTATATAATGTCACCGTACAAGTATGACAATCGTTAGTTTATAATCTATCTCGCGAGATTATAAACAACTAAAAATTGTGAACTGCAACCACAAAGAACAAACCATTTACAATTTAACGCATTATTTTCGATACCATAAAACCGACAAATTGTAAACTGGTATCAACATGCCACCGATCGCGCTAATACTAAAATCCAAGTAACTACGACCAAATTGGAAGTAGCGCTCGCAGGACGTTGCCACGGCGGCGGCACCGCTCGCTGCGTTCGCTCGGCTCGCGGTCGGTTGGTCACAGTTCTTACCCAACCTAACCCGGTCGGGGTGCCCTGGCTTAGTAGACCGACAGATTATGGGATGGATGGTTCACAAGTTTCGGGTTTGTCATGGATAGATTATATTATAAACTACCGGTAGAGGCGGGTCACTTTAACATTTGTTTAAAATAACTTTCGAATTGGATCTGTAATTTGTTTTAGTATTATCTTTTTAGTGTTATTAGATATTATATAAAAATAAAATAAAATCATTTGGGCTCAAAGTACTTCTTACGAAAGGGTTACTTTAGTACCATGAACTTTATTGGGGAAAAATCGCACTTGTAGCTACCAGTAGCCAAAGAAACCTTGAAGTAAGATTGAATATCTAGGAGAGGTTTAAAGTAAGAAAATAGTTCAAAATAAATTAAAATACGATGTCAACACACGAAAATCAACACAATATTTAAAATAAAAACAATTGCTTTTGAAAATATTTCAATTTTTTTTTTACAACCTTTCAAAACTTGCACTAATAACGGCTTTATCGATCTTAAATTAAAAAAGAAAAGAAGCCAACCAGTTTTTACCAGGAATTTTGTTCTAAAAAAAAATCACAACACTTCCCTGGAATGCAAGGTATTCTTTGATTATAATTTTTGGGGCGAATGCTGTCAGTGCAAACCCTAATTCCAAATGCGCAGTGTGAGCTTCAAACGCATTTTCATCCTCTTCAGTAAAAGTTGTAGATTCACCTGGTGTGGTAGGGTGCTTCCGGGTTATTTTTTTTTTTTTTTAATCTTTCGGGGCGTATTCGACATATCGACGACTTTCGTCTGTACGTCGATGGCATCAGGAATGTCTCCGTATATATTTTTCTGTAACAAATTGATTAAATATAATATGTAGGTAAAGTTCATCCTAATATGTAGATATAGCAGGATTACTTTGGCCCGCAGCTGCGCAGGCTCGAAGTTCTATCTAAATCAATTTTCTGGATCTCTTATTTAAGTCCCAAAACATAACACTGTTCTACATACATGCCTAAGAAATATAATAACAATCCACTTGGAAAAATAACCAAAATACCATTAGTACTAGACATCAAAGTTTGCAGCAGAAAGATACGCCGGTGGTACTGTCAAATTTTCGCATGTCGCGAACATGTACCGGCGCACACTCGAGCCGGTAAAACAGTTCCGCAAGTACGCGTTTATAACGTCAATTATTAGGTTCCCAATGATGAACGACGTTTGGTTGTGTGGTCGCGACACGGCGCGCGACGGGCAGTTCAATCATTTTCTCGATTTGGGCCAGTAGATTAGATTAGTAGATAGATTTGGTAGTTCAAGTCCTGAGTTAACCTACGGATGAAGTCGCGGGCAGAAAACTCATAAAATGTAAAAGAGCATAAATAAAAAGTCCGTTCTCAAAGTCACATCACCTGTTTCATTCATAATTCATCATTCATATTTCATTCCTTCATAATCAGCCTAAAGTGTTCCCACTGCTGGGACACAGGCCTCCTGTCTATGAGAGGGAGTGGGCCGTAATCTACCACGCGGGCTCAGTGCGGATTGGTAGATGTCACATGTCTTCGAATTTTTGGTTCTGGAACGTGCCGGTTTCCTCACGATTTTTTCCTTCACCGTTTTGAGAGCAGTGGTAATTAAATTATTTACACAACGAAAGCGCCTGCCTGGGTTCGAACTCACGATCTAAGTCGTGGCCGTTACCACTGGGCCACCACTGCTTCCCTTCATCATAATATCTCAGCCTTATTAATTAGGTACACAAAATAATAATGCAATAATATTGTTCCCACCTATGTATTACCTATACATAATAGCGAAAAAGAAGGACCAGGTAATGATTCGCGGAAAGGCTCATTGTTATGGTTACCCTGAAAAAAATCTCATAACAAGCGCAAACCTTGACCTGTTTAAATATATTTCATGATGATTAAGAACAGTATAACATATTTAGCATAATCAGCCTATTATTTTCCCACTGCTGTGACACATTTAGTTAATTCATTTCAATATAAGTTAGTTTTTACAGTCCACTGCATTTCATTTCAGTCCGAGTTAGGTCTTTACAGACCTCCTCTCTGTGAGAGAGAGTGGGCCGTAATCCATCACGCGGGCCCAGTGCGGGTTGGTAGATGTCACATGTCTTCTAATGTTTGGTTCTAAGACATGCCGGTTTCCTCACGATGTTTTCCTTCACCGTTTTGAGAGCAGTGGTGATGATATAACTTACACAAAGCACAAAAGCGCCTGTCTGGGTACGACGAAATACAACTCATAAGTCCTACTCCTTTTGAAATGGTTAAATAAAATATAACACTGTAACAGTTTTCTTCATCACTGCCCGCGAATGTGTTTTCGAGCATATGGAAACTTTTTTGTAGGTACTTTTCGAGTCGAGCATAATGCGAGTCCGACAGGCCGACCGACCGGCTAAGCCGTATAGGGCAACTAACCGAAAGTTATGCCCTAGAGTCAAAGTAACCTGCCAAAACGGGATCGAAGATAAATACGTTATATTGTGGTACTATTCTAAACTAATCGACAGTTTACAATATCGCAAAATATATTTGAAAGTAACGGTGTTCACAATCATAAGGTGACATAAACATAAACCAGAACAAATTCTCTAAGTGATGGTAAAAACCACATCTAAATTCGTTGCGTAGTTTATAAGAACAACGAGGTCACTCACAGAGACAATAAGTACGTTTTTTTTCTCAAGAGGTTTCCACTTCTAGTTTAATTGTATGATTGTGTTTATTAACACACTAACCACAAGACTCCGTGGCGCAACGGTAGCGCGTCTGACTCCAGATCAGAAGGTTGCGTGTTCAAATCACGTCGGGGTCAAAGAGTTTTTTTTACATGAATATTTATATATTTTCATAATTTTATAACATAACGTAACATAACATCACGCCTTGTTTCCCCGAAGGGTTGGGCAGAGGTGTACCTATAGTACACCCACATTTCGCCAGTTATGTTTAAGTCCCATGTAATAGGGGGCGAGCCTATTGCCATCTACCGGGCTCAAATCCAGACTTCGGGCTGCTACTGAGAAATTCCAGATAGAAAAACCCAATAACACGTTGCCCGACCTAGTAATCGAACCCAGGACCTCATGCTCAGCAGTAGCGATTGCGACCACTAGACCAACGAGGACCTAAATATGCCCTTATATTTATACAAACATATTATATTAGTAGTGTCATGTTTGTATTAAGAAGAAACGTTGCCAAACTTCTTGATACCTAGAACTCCTTAGTATTTTTTTTGTTAGTTAGGAATGACGACGCCTACGCAAAGGCAATTGACATTAAATTGCGGCTTGACACTGAATAAATTAGTGTAGTAATTTGCTATAGCTAATCTACATCATCATCTACATGAATAATACGAACAGTTACATACGTTTAGTTAATATGTTTTATTTCAGTAGGTAAAGATAAAAGATTAAAAATGTGAAATATGATCAAAATAGCCGTCCAAATTAAAAGTCGAGAGGTGAGAAGTGGAAGCGGGAGACTTTTGTCCAGGAGAGAGACAACACACCCTGACTATGTAATTTACCTTCCAAATACAAAATGCAAAAAGCGCATTTTGACCCCGACGTGATTTGAACACGCAACCTTCTGATCTGGAGTCAGACGCGCTACCGTTGCGCCACGGAGTCGTATGTGACACTCGCAAATTTCAAGACATAGCTGAACCTGAAACGATTAACTACTTTATGAATTTTTATCTGATAACTATTAATTAATAGAAATGTAATCGAGTGAAGGCCTCCCACAAGGTGGACCATGTAAAGGCCGCAGGAATCCGCTGGATGCGGGAAACACAGAACCGGTCGCAGTGGCGATGCTTGGGCGAGGCCTATGCCCAGAAGTGAACATCTTTCGGCTGAAATGATGATGATGATGAATCGTGTGAATGTACAAGTGTACATAAACAATTTAAAAAAAAATCGGGACACCAGAATGTAACTAAGTTCCTTTCGCTGTATAATATGTATTAAAACAGAGCCGCAGAATTTGGTCTAAATCAAAATAAAAATCAAAAGTCATTTATTCAAACTAGGCTGAGAGTCAGCACTTTTCGAACGTCAAAATTACATAAGACAGTCCCCCAAAACGCCCGCCCTTCACCACTTCCTAGTGCTTTAGCTGGGAAGAAGAAGTGGCGCAACAAACTCCCCAGCAGCACAGCTGTCTGTTTAGTTAGAAAACCATTGAATTATATAATTATAAGGTAATCAAAGAATAAAAACCGAAACACAAAAAAAAACATATTAAATTATCTGCCATATTTAAGCTAGCCACGCCAATATACCCAAAACAGAAACCAATAAAAAAAACAAGGAAAAAACAACAAAATTATACACAAATAAAAGCCTCCAGGCAAGCCTCCAGGCATAAGGGGCGTGACATCTTACATATGCATTATTGGATTATTTTTTAAAAAAACACAAATGATAAACTAGGACTATCGAAGTACAATAAGTTAACAGAACAATTACTTTAACAATATCAAAACCATAGACAGCAAGACGACCAGTCACCACAAGCAGCACCCGTTCACGAGCATAACGCAAAGATCAGCCATTGCCCCCATCACCATATTTGAGGTTTGTCTCAAGGTTCAAGTGACAAAAGTTTTTTTGTTTAATACTTACTAGATGGCCGTAATAGCCACTATGAAGATTTCTGCAAATCGATGAATTTAACCCAAGAACAAACTTAATATTGTAGTTGAAAAACACGTACTCCCATACATTCCAACTGCAATGTAAGTTGGTCGACTAATACTCGTTAACTTGTTAAGCCTATTTAGCAGAGACAGATTTCCTTATTATTAGTTTAATGGTTTTTTTTTCACATATCTAAAGACAACCGTTTAAGTGTCAGGTGGGGGGATACCCGACTCTAACAACAATTGGCAGTTTAAAGCTTTTGCAAACAGATCCCTGATCAAAAATGGTTTTAACTTACCCGCAATATTTTTAAACAACCTTTTCAACGACACCCCACACCATAGGACAGACGTGAAAAAAATAATTCATCCCCATTTTTTTTATTTACCTTAAATGTTTTAATAAGATTTTGAGCATGAGGTCCTGGGTTCGATTCCTAGGTCGGGCAACGTGTTATTGGGTTTTTCTATCTGGAATTTCTCAGTAGCAGCCCGAAGTCTGGATTTGTGCCCGGTAGATGGCAATAGGCTCGCCCCCCTATTACATGGGACTTAAACATAACTGGCTAAATGTGGGTGTACTATAGGTACACCTCTGCCCAACCCTTCGGGGCGATGACGATTTCCAAAATTTTCTAAAAAAAACCTACCAACTTTGTTCCTTAATCTTCTCTTCTTCATATTTCTTATATCATAATGTGTCCGGAGTCATATAGTGCCGTTGGAAAGAGTTTAAGTTAAAGTTGTATTTTAGTTGGTAGGTATAATTCACATAGATTGTCAGCCGCTCATCATCGTCTTTTAGGAGAGCACCTATTTATATTTCTTTTATAGGAGATCCGAAATAACGAAATAAAGAAATAAATATAGACAGCATTGATCATTAATTAACTAACTAAAGGCGAGTTCCACAAAACTTTTATGCTTAGAATAAGTCTTTTGCTGAGAATAAATTTTGATTTTTTTCATACTAGAACTGCCAGACGTCAATTTTATCCTGGCTTTGGTAAAATCAGCCCTAGGTAAAATAATTCTGACACGTTTCCCAGATTTTGAGCATTAACACGATGAACATTCAAATTATCCTCTCCTGGAATGTCTACAAGTTCTAATGTCCTTCTAATAGTCCAATACAAAAGAATAAAAGCAAATCTACTATAGGTTTACATATTACGGAAAGGTTCTAAAACAAACAGTCGAACAAAATACGGTCATTAAGCTCCATTACGTTTGTCTCCATTAACGTATTTAATCTATGCCTAGACACGCGATGGAACGAAGCATTGGTTTCTGTTCAGTTGAAACATTAAGGACTTAATTGCTTTAATCTAAAAATAGATAGAAAATAGAATACCTACTTTTTATTTGGTATACAATATAAATTACAGATATTAAATGTAGAAATGGTCTTAACACTAAAAGCGATCTTTTGAAAGCAACAATTGGACCGATTAAAGGGAGACAAAAACCAAACTCAAACCATTTATTTCAATCAAATCATTTACAGACACTTTTTAAATTGTGAAGGTTTCGATCAGTCATATAATAAATATAGAACTAGTTGCCTATTCCAAGCGATAGAACCAAAAATTCGAAGACATGTGACATCTTCCAACCCGCACTGGGCCCGTGTGGTTGATTACGGCCCACTCCCTCTCACAGAGAGGAGGCCTGTGTCCCAGCTGTGGGTACATAGTAGTCTGATTATGCATGTGGCAGCTACGAGATGCCCAGTCACAACTGACGGCGTCAAATCACGAACATGACACATGGATCAGCACCATTTAGCACAGCCATTTTGATTGGAGAGAGAGCAGAATATCGCTTATGATAAATAGGTATATTTGTTTTCGAACGGAATTGAATGTACCTTAGGAATTTTCTCTGCATGCCCTCTAAACGATCGATATAAATATTATAGTTAGGGTTCCAGACTTGAGAGGCATACTCGAGGTGACTACGAACGAAGGAACAATATAGGAAATGATGATGAAATGATGAATGAAAAAAACATGGACGTCTTTCGAATGAAGTGCTTATGATCATCATCATTTCAGTCGAAAGACGTCCACCAAGGGGTACTGTGTTAAATGTTATAACAAAATACCTTGTGATATAATGCAATTAAATGAAAGAAAATTTAAAATTCATATAAAAGTACACTCTGTAAACAAGCATATTACAAATTAGAGGATTATAATATACAAGATAGGAATGCTTGGAAACATGATGTCCAGCTCCATAGGACAATCCAGTCTAGACAAAATCATACTGTTTGCTAATTGAATTGTATAATTTGTTGTTTTTACTCAACTCACACACTGGCTTGAGTTTTTCCTAGTTAATATTTTAGGAAAATCATTAACTTTTACTGTTTGTAAATATGTGAGCACCATGTACCTATCACGTGATTAATTTCTATGTCTTTGCTTTATTTAACTTTTTACCAAATGTGGTATAGTATTTTTATTCTTGGTTGGTTTTAATTATATTATTATATGTGAAGACGATGCCGTCTTCACATATAATAATATAATTAATGTTTAAAAAATATTGTAAAATATTGTAAAAGAGAAACGGTGGAGTTTCCCGTGCCTTCTTGTCCATACGAAACTACCTTTTCGAAGGGGCGCCTAGAATCAATTCTATTTTTAATGTAAAATTTGACGTCCAAAAGTGCCTTTTTGCATATTTGAAATAAATGCTTTGATTTTGACTTTTACCAAGCACCTTCATCACATCAGCCGGTTCTGTGATTCTCGCAATCAGAGGATTCAAATGCTAATTCCTCCGGTACGCGGTCGCCACTCCAGAACCCTTCGGTCTCGTCGGCCATCTGTTCCGTGAGCAATGTGGCACTGCCCATTGCCACTTAAATTTGGCAATTTATCGGGCTATGTCGGTTACCTTGGTTCTCCTGCGGATCTCTACTTTTCTGATTCGATCACGTAGGCAAACTCCAAGCATAGCCCTCTCCATTGCCCTATGTGTGACTTTGAGCCTTCTAATAAGGCCCATTGTGAGCTACTACGTTTCAGTGTCATTGGTCATCACTGACAAACACCCACTGGTCAAAAACTTTCGTCTTGAGCCACTATGTGGGGCGGTTTGTGAGGCGAGAAGATATTGCGTAGCTTCCCGAACGCTGCCCCGCCGAGTCGGATCCTAACTTAATGAAAATGAAGAGCTTCTACTGATGTGTTTGATACTGATCCGTCGCTCGTACTCTCGAACATCCCTGGTGGAATGGCAGCCAAATTATTGTTAATCTGAATACTGAATTCACTTAACAGTAACTTACCTAATTCTGCCAATTCACCCAACTTCCACTACTTCGTGATTTCTGTATGTAATGTCTCTAAACTATCTACTTAATTACGTTTTAGTATGTAGTGCCAGAGGTTGCCGCAGTGATGTTAATTACATAATATTTGGAACTAAATTAACTGAAGCAAATGCGTAGCAGCTAATTAGACATCTCACAGCGTGTATAACTGACTTCAATTACGTGATAACTATCATTTTGTCACAGCAAAACCAACTCTATATCGCTGCAAGTATGGCTTATTTTACAGTTTTATGATGCAGCAGGTTGGTTTCACGTTATTTAAATTGGTGCACTTGTTTCGTGTTACTGTTTGTGATGTTATTGAAAGATATTTTAACATGTTTATTTTATGTTGGATTTGCGAGGCTTTGATGAAAGTATGTATTAGCACAAGCTGAAATGTCGAGGTAAATTTCGTCGAAACATCAGAAATTGGGCAGACAGACTGTTTTCTAAACTTATTCTAGTTTATTATTAACTTATTTTACGTATATAAATGAGGGTTGAAATATATATATATATGCATCTAAGGTAATCTGTAACTAGGTTACCGTAAATGACACAAGAGAAGAACAGAAATTATATTTAGCAGGTTTTTTAGACATAGGTAAGTATTTAGATTTACAATAAAGACACGAGTGTCACAAACTAACCTACAACTCTCCAAGTATAGGTCCAACCATCTTTCCTACGCCCAAATAAATCCCACCTAACCTTAACTTAACCTCCGAACATTTCATCAGACGAACTCTTGAAACCGAGTAATGTAGACACTACTTCAGGCAAATGAAGAGGTGGATCACGCATCGATACATATCCGAGAAACGTCGAGCATCGATCCGAATCGAATATTACCGATAACAGCTCTCGAGTTGAGTGGTGACTACACCACTAGTGAATCGCTCGCCGCTCGCACGAAGGCAAGAATGTATGTATGTACGTGTGTTGTTTTGTTAGTGAATTTGTGAATTGGTTTGAGGATAAGTTGGCTTGAGCTTATCTTATGCATAAGTGGCTGTAGCTAAGGTTTTCTTAAAGCACTATAGTTTTTATAGCCGTAAGATGTTAGAGGTGACGGCTGCCCCCTAGGGGCATCAACGTTATTCGTGGACATACATACCTTTTTTTTTGGGTGGGAAATCATCAAATGACTTCTCCCGCTCTGGGTGGAGCGGGAGAGCCTGTCAAACTTTTACTGACTAAAACCCACCTGTGTTTCTTCAGTTGCCTGTGTCAGGGCCACGGTTTCTCCTTTGAATTTCCCGCGACTCTGAGGCGTCGGCCCTATCGGACCCCGTAATTTGGTGCTGACATCTCTTTGAGGCGCGTGAAACACGATGCGCCGTCGTTCCGGGTCTGATCCTTACCGGACGAGATAGGCGAGCTACCCATTGCCCGCCGTCCGCAAGCCCGCGCCTACGGTGGCCAGGAATCTGCTTGCGATTCCCGACGCCCAGGGCGTCTCCTGCGGCGCTAGGTGCATGAGGGCGCAAGGCTCTCTCCCTCACGTGCTCCACCTCCTCCTTCGAGAGCATTACTGCATCGCAGAAGGAGGTGACGGCTTTCCATTCCCTCTCGCTCCGTAACGTGGCCTGGACCAGGGCCGCCAATCGCTTCCGCAAGGATACTGCGGTGCTCCGCCCAAGCTGGGGAGACATCCAACGTATGCTCCCTCGCGTCCTCCGGGCGATCCACACAATGGTGACACCCGGGCGTTTCCGCCCGCCTTATGCGAAACAGGAACCTCCCGAAAAAAACATGTCCGGTGAGGACCTGTGTCAGTCGGAAGGTGAGGACGCCGTGGCGCCTCTCCAACCACTCCTCAAAGAGGGGACTTATCGCCGCTATTGTGGCGTGCCCAGCACTGGGTTTGCGACGATCGCACCCTCCATGTCGCTTGAGATCCCACCAAAGCTCTGCTCGCGGCAGAGGAGTTACAACCCGGCGTTTTGCCTCCTTGCGCCACTCCCGTAAGTGCGCGAGCGCTTTTGCCAGATCCCATGGCGGCAATCCGGCAAGGGGGCTCGCCGCCTCTCAGGAGACCGTGTGGTATCCCCGAACTAGCCGGATGGCCATGACCCTTTGGGACGCGTTCAACCGGCGGGCTGGTCGGCGCCGTAAAGAGTGCGCCCACACCGGTTCCCAGTAAAGGGCCATGGACCGTACGAGCCCCGCGTAGAGCTTCCGGCAGTAGGCGTTTGGACTCCCTAGATTGAGCAGGAGCCGCTTTAAGGCAGCCCCAGCCAGCTCCAGTCTGGGAGCCAAACATCGGAAATGCTCCACGAAGTTCCACTGGCTGTCGAGGACGAGTCCCAGGTACTTCATCACTTCATCAGCCACTTCGAGTCCCAACTCCTCCTCACCATCCTCATCTCATCCTCTCGACGAGTGTCACTTGTTCGGCCGCCGCCTGGTACGACCTCCCCTGACGCCACTAGGGAGGCACGCAGCACCCAGTCTTAACCCAAATCCCACAGAACCGGCCCCAGGACCGATCCTTGAGGGACAGACACCTCACGACATCTCTCACCGGTTCCACGCTACCTGGTGACCGGGGTAAATGACGGACCTGTCCATCAAATAGGCCTCGACTACGCGACAGAGGTAGGTCGGCCTCCGTTGATACCGAAATGCATGCCTGATGCAACTCCAGGGCAGGGTATTGAAAGCATTGGCGATGTCTTAAGACACCGACAAGACGACCCTACCCTGGGACCCCGGCATCCCCAGTCGTGCGGGCTCGCACGCGCATGATGGCGTCCACCGTAGAGTGCCCCCTGCGGAAACCAGACTAGCTCTCCGCCAAATCCGGCCCCACCCGCACCAGCCGCCTGGCGAGGCGGTTTGCACTGACTCTTTCAAAGAGCTTGCCCACCTCGTCGACCAGCACTATGGGCCGGTAAGCGGACGGAGAGTCCTCAGAGGACCAGTTTCCCCGTCTTCCAACGAAGTGGGAACTGGCCCCCCCTCAAGCTTGCAGCTGGGGCTTCAGCTGCATGTTTTATGTTTTTTTTTTTTTTAATTTTTGCTAGTATTATTCTTAAACATATAAATTTATTGCTTTCCGTTAGTTTCTTTAAAACTCAAAAAAGGCTTTACCAATTTGTTTTTTTTTCTAAATCACTTTAGAACAAGGGTTTGAAAGAAAAAGGCATTGCAACGCCGGGCACTAGCTTGTTCTTTACAAAAAAATCGATCCCATTAATATTGCTTCTCAAGCTGCTATAAATTAGTCTGAAAAATGTAAATGAAAAATGTGTAGCAGAAAAGTCGCAAACGATCGTAGTGGTGCAATAAAATTGAAATATGTAAGCGTAAATCAATATTGAGCTACTTTATGTTGGAGCTATTAGCAATTTTGGATATTCATTTCAATCTGAAACTTTTTTGTAGTTTTTTGTTGCATAAGAAGCCAATTATTGCTCTCACGTGTAATGTTGACTACAAGATATACAACGTGTAACAGAATAAGCGCAAGAGCTGAAAGTAGTTTGCTCAGAATCAGCTTCTGAATCAATTTCCGTCATTATTTATATGTGTTAATTTTTCCCGGAAAAATCTTTAATTTACCTGAAATTAGTACCACCGCGTCGTAACAAGGTAATACAGTATTAGATTTAAGAAAATTTAAGCCTTATCACAAAGGAATAAAGCCTTTTCAAATGCACGACCGAATTTGCAACTCACTCATAGTTATCCTATGTGTAAAACGCGTAAAAAAAAAGTCAATTTAAGGAAACTCTAACCTTGTTCCAAAGCAGTACGTCTTATTTAAATGCAAAACCGAATTTGTAGTCCGATCATAGCTTTCTTACACACATAAGCATTGCTTTTTACTTTTTATTACATTTAATCTTGTCCTGTTGAAAGAAGTTAATTTAAGGCAATTTAGATCTTATCTCAAAGAAATAAAGCTTTTTAATTGCGCGACCAAATTTGTAGATCGTTTTACACATTCGTTTGTTTAGAAAAGCCAAACTATTAGAACATTTGTACAAGTAGTACTTCTTTTGCAAATGAAAGATGAATGTGAAAGAGCGAGATGTATTAATTTGCCGACTTACAGCTTTGACGTTTGACATGCAGACGCACGCGCCGCCACTGCCCGCCTCACATCAAAGGTTAAGTTATTCTCCGGCAGCGATAAGTGTTCCAGAATTTAATTTTTGTTGCTGTCACATTTATTTGTTTACGCGCGCGATGGCATTCAAGTACACCAATATTCAGTACACGGAGATGGTGAGGACACTAGCTCGTTGCAACGATGTGATGTCGAGTTAGCATGTCGAGAGTTCAACGAACGAGATGATACTAGAGTGAGCGCCAGGACAATGTTAAGTGCAACTCAGCGTCTGAGGGACTCCGGTACCTTTTGTCCTAACACGGCAATAGATAGAGGGGCAAATGTGCGCAGTACTCGCTTACAAGCAACGATATTAAACTATTTTGACGAAAACCCAGAGAAGAGCACAAGAGAAGCAGCGCCATTATTCGACTGCAGCCACATGTACGTGTGGCGAACGTTACGCGATGATGGTGAACTCCCGTATCACCTGCGACGTTGTCAGGAGCTGACGCCGAACGACTACTTGCCACGTCTGGAATTTAGTAGATGGAAACATCATCTGGACGGACGAGAGCACCTTCACGAGAGTTGGCATTTACAACCAGCATAACCAGCATTTGTGGAGACATGAGAATCCACATGCATGCCGTGTTGATTCGTTTCAGCACAGGTTCTCCGTGAACGTGTGGGCGGGCGTCATAGGTACACGCGTACTCGGCCCTGTTTTTCTGCCGAGGTTAACTGGAGATACCTACCTACAGTTCTTGCGGGAAACATTGCCCAAGTTATTGGAGGACGTCCCACTCTTCTTTTTAAGAGACGTGTTTTACCAACACGACGGTGCTCCCGCGCATTTCTCATGGAACGTTCGGCAGCATCTTGATGCGGAATATGGGCCCCGTTGGATTGGTCGTGGAGGGCCAGTGCAGTGGCCTCCCAGATCGGCTGATCCATTTAGACTTTTATTTGTGGGGTCGAATAAAATCGCTCGTTTACGTAAACGAGGCAACGAGTGTAGAAGACCTCAGACAAAAAATTTAACTCGCCTTTGGTATTGTGAAAAGTGACACTGAAGTACTAAATAAACTAAAATTTAACATTAGAAAGCGTGCAATAAAGTGCATCGAGCAAGGCGGTGGACATTTTGAAAGTTTACTTAAAAGGAGACGAAGAAATAGTGTAGTGTAAATAGCTCAAACCTGTAAGTAATTACTTTTATCTTTACCGAATTTATTTATTTTTATTTTTTGATTCAAATCATTCATACACGCCGACTCAGAATATGATATAGCAACAGTTAAGTACGCATCAGAGATAAAGGCTCGCACAAACAGGCACGACGGGACCGTGGGAACGAACCTTAAATGAGTTAGTCTCCGGGACGACCGTGCGGCGAAAGGGCGCGGGCGCACGCCGGAGGTGACACCCTATCGCAGACGGGCGAAAAGTTGCTCGATTTGAAAATGCTTCCCCTTTACTAAACCTAATAACTTAGCACAAAAAAATCCAAAGCTTATTTATTAAGGCTCCCACAAACAGGCGCAACACCACAGCATGACACAGAGGCACCACTCGTCGCGCTACACGCGGTGCCTTTGTGTCGCGCTGCGGCGTCGCGCCAGTGTGTACGAGACTTTTCGTGTGATCTGTACACACCTAGTGCGTACTCCTACTCTTGCAGTGCTTACCTACCTAGCCAGCTGGCAGGCACATGAGTGTGCGGTGCGTGCGCTATTAGTGTGGGTACAGATCGAGTAGTGCGCTCAAACGTTTTATGTTTAGTCAGGACAACTATTTTATAAAAAAATTGCTAGGTGTGGTTTATCTAAATTAAATTACAGATGTTATTTTAGTCTTATAATTTAATATTCTAATTGGGGTTTATGAGCTCTTGCGTTAATATAAGATATATTGCTTGCAAAATCCATTTTAGCAATTGATTTTGGTTCACCCTAGCCGAAAAAAAATCTTGGTTAATGCTGACAATACGTGAAACGCTGAAAAAATGTGTGGAGTAGGTACTTCGTATGCTCAGTGCGTATTGTACGTACCGGTGAACATGATTTGGATATATTCATTACCAGTGTATCTCAGCGTAGGCATTTGTTAGGGTAAGCTTTTTTACGGAAAAGTAATGGTCTAAAAGATTTTTAATTTATACGAGTATTTGTTGATAGTGTACTATTTTTAAGATAATGATAAGTAGAAAAGCGCAGTCTCCTATCACAAGCATTTCCTTGCTTAAAAGGAGTCTCCAAATCATATCATGCAAACCAAGTATGTTGATTAAAATAAACATTTTTATTTTTATATATTTTTTTATGTCAAAGCGGTTACTCGGCAAGGCTTCCAAGAACCATTTCATCAACCAACTTACCACCCACCCATACCAACATACAATTAGTTCTCCTCTAAATACCTGTTAGATTAATTGTCCAGTAGACCATGAAACTACCGCGGACTATAAATTAAGGAGCCGACACGATTTACTGCTGCCCCTGTAAATTACAGACCTAATGATACATTAGATTGAAATTAGTGATGTTACATGACATGGTGGTTGAAACGTTGTGGTTAAGTGTTGTGGTTGATGAGTGTTTTTAAGTTGAAAATTATTCGAAAATCCAAATCGCAACTAATATTATAAACGCGAAAGTAAGTTTGATTGTTACCTTTTGACGCCTGTAGGTTAGTGGTTTGAATTGGACTGAATTGAAAATAACCTAGGGTACCTTTCCAGAAAAAAACTACGGATGACGAGGGAAAGAACAATAACTTACGGTAACGTACAATAAACTACGGTAGCAATTGGGATGATGACTACTATTAAAAAATTTCGTAAAAATAATGTAATTTCAAAGAAGGCATAGTAAAAATGAGATAATCTGTTAAATCGATATAAATATGAAGAAGATACATGCTTTAAAAGTTTTTGGAGGGGATTATTCCTGTACATGTCGCGCGGTACGGACAATGTACGGCGCTAGTATGAAGATACGTAGTCGTGACGTCACTTCTACGATAGTGCTGTCCTAGTGTAACACTTATTTTAAAACGCTTATAACTTGGCAGTTTTTTTAGCTTTTACACTTTTTGTAATACTATTTGCACTATTTGGAAATAAACATTTTTTAAACAAAAATTACATAATCCCCATTACTTTAGGACTTAAGATGGCGCTACGTGTCTTTCGAATCATGATTGAATTATATTTTTAGAAACTTTAGTGGTAAGTAAATAGTTAGTTTTGAAAACATTTTGTGATTTTATAACCTGGATTAACATAAAATTAGGATACTTTTTATCCGGGTAGTAGATTTCCGTGGGATAATTTCCAACCTCCACGCAGGCGAAGCCGCGGGCAAAATGGACGTTATGAGTCCGATTTTTTTATTTTTATTACCTAGTAATTCATCAAATTAATTTGAACAGTTATAGGTCGTAAGTACAAAAATGTCATTATAGCTTTTTATTTCAGACATTACCAGATTTTTTGCAGTACACAATCATGAACCTTCTCAGGGTGGTAATTTTGTCACCTTCATCCGTTAAGAGGGTGATTCTACACGTCATCCTAACTTCCTAAGTATAGCATAGCATAGCATAATCAGCCTATCATGTTCCCACTGCTGGGACATAGGCATCCTCTCTGTGAGAGCGAGTGGGCCGTAATCCACCACGCGGGCCCAGTGCAGGTTGGTAGTTGTCACATGTCTTCGAATTTTTGGTTCTAAGACATGCCGGTTTCCTCACGATGTTTTCCTTCACCGTTTTGAGAGCAGTGGTGATGAAATAATTTACACAAAGTAAAGCGCCTGTCTGGGTTCGAACCTACGTACCAACAACTCGTAAGTCGCAGCCGTTACCACTGGGCTACCACTGCTCTCATCTCCTAAGTAATAAATACAAAAAAAAAGTAACTTTGTTTGTTACGCTTTCACCCCAAAACGGCTGTACGGATTTGGATGAAATTTGGCACTTTGATACTTTCCATCCTGGATCGCAGACGAAGTCACGGAAAATAGCTAGTCACATTATAAATGTTTTATATACTTTCGGATTAATAGTATTATATTAAAGTTAGGATAAACCAATTAGGTACTGGCGCTTTTGATATTCAAGGAGTCGGTCAGTCAGAAATATGAACCTAGGTACTTACCCATTCCAAAGCGTAGTAGGTACCTATTAAGAAGAACGGGCAATAAAACGAGCTTAATTAAACAAAACTTACAAAATCTCCACAATTAACCCTAAAAATCGCTCCATTCCCAATAACAACCTCACAACCTTCCCGAAATTTCCACCGATAGTTGTTACAAGTAACCGGGGCGCCCGCAGCTAGCACGGGTTGAATATTCATGCAGCTGTCAGTCATAACAAGGGCTGAATTCTGACTGCAATCGACTCGTGTCAACAAGAGCAGTGAACTGTATTTAACTGGTAGATATGTCGATGGGATTTGGTGAATACGCAGCAAATACTGTATTTTAACGTAGAGATTTTTATATGAAAGTGAGTTTTGGAATGGTTCTTTTTTACAGTTATAGTTCTAGATAAATCTCGTCTCGTTACTTTTCCAGAGAAAAAAACTACTATCGAATAGAGTACTTACCGCCAAGCTGATATGTGGCGATTTCCCTTCAAATCCCCACATTTGTATTTGCTTGGTGGTCCTGTCAATGAAAATACAAGGTGGCAAGAATCGACTCGCAAACTGAAACCTTGTATTTATCACGTGATTCAAGACCCTATAGCGTAGAAATTCTTCGTCGGTTATCAAAAAATTATCAGCTGTTTCATAGAAAAGTGCAATACCTGAGTGATAAAAATGTATGGCAGAGAAAAATTTCAAGCATGGAGTTTAGAATTATGAACTGAATCTATGATGGTATGCGTCGATGTCCCTCCACTTTGTATAGACAGAATGAGGCATGTATCTTAGATTTATACTAAAGCTTTTGTCAAACAATTTAACCCTTTTTTAAAAACTTAAACAAAAACATGAATATTTGCTGTTTATAGCATTTTATATTATTTTAATTGTTGTGAATGTGAGGACTATGTTAGTTTGATTTGGCCTTTCTTCTCAACTAGTCAGATATAAAATGCCGATCTCATCTAGTTTTAAAATATGATTGTCGTGCAAAAGTGTCTGTACAAACCTGCATACAGAAGTAAAATAAATTTTCATCTAAGATTTTTACTTAAATGTGGGTGTACTATATGTACACCTCTGCCTAACCCTTCTGGGATTACAGGCGTGATGTTATGTGATGTGTTACTTTTTCGTTTATTAGTTTTCATACATAACAAATACATTTTTAAATATTTTAAAAAAAGTGACCCATCAGCATCAAGAAAAGAGTCAAGGGTAGTCTGGGCTCTAGAGAGAAAACCTCCTAGCTATGCGTGCCGTATTCAGGAGTACTGCTTTCTGAATCAAGCCCTCGTCCCAGCCGCGCAATGAGAGCTTCCTGAGGTGTTGGTCGAGGCTCTCCGGTATTAGGCCATTTACTGTAACGATCATTGGTTCAATAATAATAATATAAATCAGCTAAAATAATCAGCTAATAATGTAAATATGCTGAACTGAAAGAAGAAGTGATTAGAATTCAGAGGCAAGAAAAAGTCTACGTGGTACCCATAGTTGTCTCCACGACGGGTGTTATACCCAATCACCTCCACCAAAGCCTTAAACTAATAGATCTGAAAGACTCAATTTACATAACACTCCAAAAAGCAGCAATTTTAAACACCTGCAGAATAGTTAGGAAGTTCATGCAAATTGAGGAAAATGAAATTAGTCCTCATATCATTAATCCCACGTAATTAACACAAAAATCACCACACACGCTACATTGACTTGGCTTGGGCACGTTAATGTAGCTTAAACTAGCCAAAGAGCTAAGAAACAAAATTTGTTTACCGAAATAATAATAATAATCATCATTTATTTCAGGAAGTTATTCCCATCTTCAGAGCAAAAATAATATATAAATATAGGCACAAAGGATACATTACATTCACCAACAGACATTAATAATATTTCATTTAAAACAAAAATAAATTAAAATTAAGATTATAAAATTAAGCTACAGAACAATAAATATTATAGATTAAAATTCAATATTGTAGATTTCAATTCATTCGTAACATTTAATTATAATGTTACAACAATAATCACATAGTAAATGGTGACGAACTGGCATGCAGGTGCACCCACCTCTCCAACACGACTGAGTCCCACCGCTCAGACAATACGCTCGTCGTGTGAGTAGTGCTGCGTCGGAAGCGACTTAGTAGCGAGGCGCTCCGCTTCCTAATAATACGCGAACATCGTGGAAGCGCTGCAAAACCGCTGCCGCCCTAGCAGTACCCTGAACGCATTGTTGTACTGTACGCGCATGGCACTGCAAACTCGCTGCGTATAGTTGACCCATAGGCTGCACGTATAAAAAGACTGACAATAGGCTTTAAACAAGCCGATCCCGATGACCACATAACTCTCATTTAGGAGAGCAGTAGGGCCACCAGTACGGTGCACAAACACAGACCGACATTCCGACCTCGCCGCCGAGGTTCCTCGCGAAGATCCCGACGTAACTGTCCCCCCCGACCCTTGCTCGACGAAGTGCCAGCCCGCGCCGTAGCTGAGCCTGTAGCTATAAATTCCCCAGATAATAATAATAGAATCCAGATCCAGCCTGTCCCATCTTGCTGTCCTCCCGTCAGCGACGCCCTAAGCCGAGGTCCGTACCCCACAGGGGGTGCTTAGCGAGCGTTTGCTTAGTAATGTAAGTAGTTGTACGCCCCTGGCTGGAGGCTTTGAGTCCGCTTAAGGCAGCCACAGGATAGTCCGGTTAAGTAGTCACGACCTCTCAAGGTCAACTACGAGAGGCATCTCGTACATAAAAAAAAAAAAAAACTTTAAACAAGGTCACCTTTACTTGTTCAGTACGTCGTGCAAACGTACGTGCCAACATGTTACAGCGTACCGATAGCGCCCTACGCTCCCGATCAATATCCTCATTGTCAGACAAGTTGTCTGTGACCCAGTGGCCTGGTACTTAAAATGGTTAACCCTTTTCAGCCTACCACCGCAAAGAGTGATCGGAGGTATAAAAGAGAAACATTTGGTACCAGCCTTGAAAATCATGTACTCACTCTTATTAGGGTTGTACCTGAGCCCATGAGCCCCAGCATATGTCTCACAAATGCCCAGCAGTTTACGCAACCCCCCAACCGACGGGCTCAGCAGTACCATATCATCCGCGTAGCTGATGTTATTAATAGGCACTCCGCCTATTGAGCAACCCGCATTAGCACTGCTGAGCTCGCCGATCAGCTGATTCATGTATAAGTTGAACAAGCGGAGCGAGGTTAACCCCCCTGCCTCACACCACAATCTAACCCGTATACGTCAGAATATACTCCCGCCCATTTCACACTGTTGCGCTGATGACTGTACTAATACCTAAATATCGACACTATCTCACTCGGCACCTGTGTCTCACTGCGCAGCTTGTGCCACAGGATGTCATAATTTACCAAGTCGAAGGCTTTCGAGAGGTCTAGGTAACAAGCGTACACAGGAGTATTTCTAGCCGTGTAGTACTGTACAGTCTGCTTGAGACAGAGAATAGCACTCTCAGTCGACAAACCAGGCGTGAAGCCAAACTGAGCATCATGTATGGGAAGGTGCTTTTCCAGCTGTCTGTCAAGCAGCCTGTCCAGCACCTAGGCTATGACAGTAGCGAGCGAGATAGGCCTATAGTTAGATACATCCTACACATCACCCGTTTTGTTTTTCAAGTCGAAGTTCCACATGTTCGATAACCTCGTGTGCTAAGGTCAAGATACTTGTTTGTATTGTCTTTTTCAGCTTTCACGAGATTCTCGTTATGAGAGACAGCGATGCCAACAATCATTGCACGGCGCTCTCGTCGATCTATCACCACAATATCAGGCGTATTGGCTACAATAGCATTGCATTTCCGATAATTACTCGTCATGATAACTTCATCCATAATCGTACAGACAAAACCTTCGGTTTCCCCAAAGAGGTCGCCGAAACGTAGTCAACAGTAACAGACGCCAACAGCGTCCGTGAAGCTTTTTGTATCGCCATACTTCCTTACGATCGTTAGTATCTAGTACTGCAGGTTTTCGCCAGTTCTCTTTCGCCAAGGAGAACGGTGAGGCCCTTGTCCACTGCGGCCACATCTCGGTGCATCCCCACGTCAGTTTGAATAAACTATTCTCTGAGACTGCGGACTGCGGTTGCGGAGGGTTTTAGCATTTAAGAAACCTCGACCCCCACACTTCCGCGGGATGTACAGTCTCATCACTGATGTCCGTGAGTGATACATCATATGCCATCAGCAATGTACGGACCTTTCTATCCAGTGCGTCTGAGTCCATTTGAGTATACCGAAAGAGTACATCAAAACCAGCATGACCCAAGCGTTGAAGGCACGCACTTTATTTGCTCATGATAAAAGTCTATTTAACCAGTATTTGTTTATTTTTCAGAAGGCCAAAGAACCACTACCTCAACTATTGTTTTATGTTGGCAGCTTTGATGCCTAATGCATCCGACATACCCAAATACTTGTAGGTTTCTTTTGAGGAGATGGATATTAGGTGTATAGAATCCGAAAGTTGGATTCCTTCGGATTCCATAATCCCTCCTCGCTTTACATGCATGACTGCATATTTGTCCACACCAAATTCCATCCTGATGGCGCTACTGAAAGTTTCAGTTATCTGCAGTGGCCCCATCAGTCGCAATGTGTTGGGGGCAAAGAGTTTCAAGTCATCTATGTACAGTACAGAAGTGTTATCACCTGACCACCTCTTCGCCTAGACCTGAATCCTCCAGTAGTGTGATTAGAGAATTCAAGGCAAAGCAAAACCAAAGCGGACTCAAACTATCGCCCTGAAATATTCCGCGCTCAATCCGTCTCGGTTCATCCTGGAGAGAGAAGGACCGTCCTCCACTGCCTCATACAGGACATCTAGAAGGTGCGTAAAGTTGTGTCTGTTTGTACAACTACAGCACCCTAAAGAGCCATGTGTTACCGAGTCATAGGCCTTCTTATAATCTATCCAACATGTCGACAAATCCTTCCGGGGTCTACGAACCTGTTGGCTTATGGCTATGTCATTTATCTTTATCCTAATCATACATGATTATTTACCTTAACGTCATAAAATACACACATTTAAATAAAAGAAAAAGGTGTCGATTTTGTAAAAATCTCACCTTGAAGATTTGTGTGGACAGAGTTGTCAGTATCATCCCGTCTTGGTCAATCCCTAGCATCAGTGGTACTGACAACTCACTCCCACTCACTTCACCTCAGTCTTCACGGTGAGATGGGTACAGAATAGCACTACAGATCACTAGAGGTTGGCTAATCCTGTACCTAATAAACCTTATCCATACTAATATTATAAATTCGAAAGTAACTTTGTCTGTTTGTTACTTTTTCATGCTTAAACCAATGAACGGATTTCGATTACATTTGCGAAGAAAATAGATTTCATCCTGGAGAAGGCCATAGGTTACTTTTTGTCGCGGTAGAACGTTCCCTTAAGGAATAAAGTACAAAATAAAACAGAAAATTGTTACATTATATATAACTTCTTGTTTAATTCGTGGGCGTATAAGGGACGAATGATGACCAAACACTAAGTATAGCGTGCGCTTGTTCATCATTCGTCCAACTGCAAAAGTAAGTATATAACCGCAAAAAAACTGTGTTAAAACTTCAAATCAACGATTTTCTGACTTTTTCCTTTACTTGTGCTGAAGACCTTCAATCTTGCAAAATTTTATGATTTTAAGTCAACGGGACGTACTCGGTTTTGATGTATTTGCGAGTAGGAAAATATGTCGCATAAATCGCTGGTTTTTTTTATTGCGAACGATTAGTAGCTTGTTTTTTTACAGCTTCAAGGGTCCGTAGACGAAGAAGAAGGGAACGCATACAGACGCGTTCCTAAGAATTCTTGAAAAGGGTTCTTGAAAGACAAGCAGACAGATGGACAACGAAGTTATTCTATAAGGGTTCCGTTTTTTTCCTTTTGTGGTAAGAAACCCTAAAAGGATGGGGTTGATAGGAATTAGAAAAATAACTTCAAGGTTGCCTAATGTACAAGGTTCCTCGTATAAATATGAGATTTATGGTACGCGCCGGGAACCGGAATTTGGTACCGGTACTTGTTAAATGGAGTACCGGTATATGGCAAGAACCGCTAAATACCGATACAGAATCTGTACTTTGGTACCGATTCCCAGTCCTGCCCACAAGTCAAATGATAAAACATAATGAATACATACGAAAAGTATTAACTGCAAAAATTTAAGTCATTAACGGAAGAGAAACACCATGCTTAACGAAAACACAGCAATGAAAACCTAAGAATAGCAATGAGAACAATCTTCGCACACAATTTAATCCTCTGAAAACTGTAAAACATTAAAAACCTGAGTCATAAGGCCAATAATATTAATACAAACAGCACTTGGAAGCAATTCAAATCCTTACAAACAGTTGCATAAAACTACAAGCCGCTACAATAGGGCTACCAACAGGACATTTCTGTTCATATTTTCTGAGTTTTTTGGGTTTTTATAAACTAAGTACCTACGAAGAATCACACTCGGATTAAGATAGAAAATCATTTATACATTGCACAGATTAAAAAAGTTGGGTAGTTCCGTCAAATTATTTAAGTTTCAATAAATAATTATAGTAGGTTTTTTAAATTATTTTTTATCTTACCTTAGTTTTTGACGAAAAGTTTTCTTAACGATTGCTTGGTCATTTAAATAAATGTAGTTTTAAACCAAATTGAGAACCCTAAACAGTAACTTAGGCTGTTTATTCGCATTGGAAAGTTAACCGTATTTTATAAATAAACAAAACTTTAATAGATACCATAATATTTACATAGTTTATATAAGGTTGAAACAATACATATTTTACTTAAAAAGCGGCTGCACCTATTTGGCTAATTATTTTTATGTTGTATTTGTAATGGACAATAACAGGACAAGGCTTGTATGGAAGAGAATATTTGAAAAATCGTACCGAAAAGTAAAGACATTGAGTTTAAACATGTCTATGGCGAAAAAGTGAGTGAAGATAGTCAAGTTCCAGTTAGGAAAATCTTAAAACATATTGACAGATTGTTTTTCTTTTCTAAACAAGACAAAAGTCCGGGGGCATGACCTGGGTAAGGACATAGGCTAGTTTTCATCCTGGATCGCAGACCAAGTCGTGGGCAACAGATAGTTATTAATAAAATGTACATTTATAACAATGTCTTTTTTCATCTGGAAAAAAATAGGGTATAATAGGTGAATGGAGTAGAAGCCTGTGGCATAGCTTTTTTTTTAAATTGATCTAGCAATAAACATGCAATTTTTTTTAAATTGAACTAGCAACTATGAAAACAGTAATTTTTGCACACGAGAAATTTTTGCACACGAGCCACTCGCGCATCCTCGCCCGCCCGCGTCTAACGCGCTCTTTTTTTTCTAAAATTCAGTACTTTCAGTAACCTACGATTAGTCACAAAGTAGCGACGCGTTGTTTAAGTTGATATGTAAAAAGCTATCTGTAGGCTTCTACTCCATTCACCTATTATACCCTATTTTTTTCAAGATGGTAAAAAAGTCATCCGGTATAAAAAAGGGAAAAAGAATCATAGAGCATCAAAAAAATCTTCCCCATCGCTGTCAACAGGAAAATGGCCCGAAACACTGGCAGCATTGCAACACTACTCGTATAAGGCGATGCTGATTATATACTCGTATAAATAAGAATATTATTTTACTTATTTTTCAAATCGGTTCGATCCCCGCACGGAACAAATATTTGTAAGATCTGCAAGTAAGTTGTTCCTGGTCTGGGTGTTTGTGTTTGTGAGTTTCTATGTTTGTAAACGCAACCACGATACAGGAAGAAATTCTTGAATGTGGCGCAGGGTTTTAAAAAAAAAAATTGAAGAAATACCTAAAACCAGTCACCTCTTAAGACTTTTTAATTTTTATATAAGACCAATATCTCTTTTTAATTAAAACTTATTGTTAAAATTATTAGGTACCAGAAGATGTACTTCCAGTACTGAAACAGCAACATACACGATATGCAATCAGTAAAATTAAAACATTCATTTATTGACACTCTGAGCCTTCGCAATTTGGTGTGGGGCCCTCGGCCTCGAGCCAATAATTCCAGTGATTGTTACAGTGGCTTCGGGATTATATCAGGATTTTCTGCAGCAGATGCATGCAACGATCGGCATCCGATGTTGAGCGTGGTGACTACGTCAATACTGTGTAGGGCTGTGCGTTTGAGGACTAAGAGAAGCTCAAATTTAAAAAAAAAATGGTTTTCAGGAACTATTCACACATTAAAACAAATAATCACTTAATCAAATTAGACTGCGATTCAGCACTTTTTGAAAGTCGTCATTACAGAACAGAATCCCCCAAAATGCCTGCATTTTAGCACTTTGTCTGTTTTAGCTTCGAAGAAGAAGTGGCGCAACAAACTCTCCAGCAAAATATCAGAAGAGATTTATTTATTATGAAAATCAACGACTTCGATAATTTTATGACTGCACGAAGGTAACTTAATTGCTGCTCAATGTGCTGTGTCTTTAAGACAAAGTCCGTCAAGCAAAACGCGAAAAAACATCCCTTAAGGAAAGGTAAAGGCTATGCTGATGAGATAATTATCTGATTACAAAAGCAATTTTGACTATGTTTCTAAAAATTTTGTTTAAAAATGAAAAAAAAAAAAAAAAAACACAATTTTGACTGCTGAAGCTTTAGCCAAAATTGTGGTTATTGATTCATACTATCTTATTCTTATGTAATTTTATAAATGCGAAAGTAAGTATGTTTGTTTGTTTGTTACATTTTCACGCATAAACCTCTGAACAGATCATCATGAAATTTTGCATATACGTTGTCAGGGTTACAGAAAAGGATATAGGGTATCTTTTATCTAGAAACAAAATACTCTTCCCGAGGGAAAGAATAATTACTTTCGACGGTCACAATTGCTTTAGGACGCTACATGACGCAACGTGCCTTTCGAAACATCATTAATTTATGTTATGAAAAACTTCAGGCACACAGGATAACTTTTATGTCGATAATACGTTTCGGTGGGATAATATCCGACACAAACTCGGTCGAAGCTGTGGGCAGCAGTTTGTGGAATAATTTACTTGTTAAGATTTAATCCATAAATCTTCACTTAAAAAGTCTCTCTTTGTCTCTCTTTTTAGATTTCTAGAACCTGTTGTGAGACTACCTTCACTGTCTCAAGTTTCTCATATCGCACACGAAATTAATAAATTGATTATCAAAAAAATATCACACTTGAGCCAACCCTACCCCGTTGCAAGCAAAGCCGGAAATACGTGGCTCACTTTACGATTATTACTTCCTTTGCGCTCTCATTGTGACACTAGTGGGTACGAACGCTTGTTTTATTGTTTATTATTCTTTCAGAGGGATGTAAAAGAGATGATCATGGACAAATAGAGGGTGAGAGGTTGAATGTTGTAATGGATGTTGTTTTCGTGTTTGAAAGAGATGTTGCAAGCGATGATGTTTCAAGTTTTGGTTTGAAGTGAACGGTATCCATTCATCCAATAAGTGCGTCCTCGTCATTAGAAACCGTAATTATTAGGTACTGATCCTTTTTTCAAAGTTAATAATATGGCGCTTGTGATCAGAAAATCAAAGTTTTTTTTCTATATTTTAAATGAGAAAATAACTATAGTTTTAATGAAGAAATTCTAAGCTTGTTATAGTTTTGTGATTTTTTTCTCAGATATTAATTGACTTGACTTCAAAACGTAGTCAACGTTAACTGTCGTTTAAGTGGCATGGCATGGTAGTCGTGTTTTTTTTCATGGTATGTAAGTAGCCAAGTATTCTACTTACTGTTAAAAAAATCTATTCATCTAAATTGAGTTTTTGGTCTACCTACCTATCCTACAGTCAAGCACATTTTTTTTTAAACAAAGCTTAACCTACCTTGGTGAATCTCCGCTGACCCCAGCGGTGGTTTTCATTCATTCATTCATTTATTCATACCTTAGCCAAAGAGCCAAATCTGCTTATTTATATTAAACTCCACATGAAAAACAATTACTTCTCTAATCTTCCAAAACTAATTAAACGCCTACTTTCTTTAATACCTATCTCTAATATAAAAACAGAGATACCAAACCTTTTGTAAAGTTAATCCCGCACACGAAATCCCGGGATTACGCCCATACGTGCACGGCTCACAGTAATCACGGACCAAGTGTGTCCTACAAACAAGTCAATCTTAAAACGGGTTTGCATAGATTAGTACAGCACTCGCTTTCAGAACACATTTGGGAGTGCCGCAAGGTACCGATTAAAGCGTTTGTGTCTAAATTTTAGGAATGATTTGTAAAATAAGAACCCTTTTTCCTGGTATTGTAAAAAGCGGCCAGTGAGACCATTCACATGTTTTATTAAACTTTCAGATTCTAATCTCAGTCTCAATCTGACAAAAATATAATCAATTCACTTTTAATACTCACGTTTTTGACAATGATTGTCGTTAAGATGAGATTGAAACTTAAATTAGAACGTTTTTAAGCATCAGAATTGGCCTTCTATCCAATATCAAAAAACTTGAGTCAGTAAAGCTATAACAAATCTTTAAAAAAGACTTTTTTGATAACCTTGAACTGGCACAATCTGCTAAGCAAATGTAGCTTTAAGCTTGAATGTTATACTATTTTTATATTTTTTGGTAGCAGTGTTGTGTTGTTCACACTTTTTCTTTCCAATCTGTTTTTAGAGTGAAGACTTTTAATTGGCTATCAGTCGCACATACAATTTCTTATTCTTCAATTTTTTGCTGTAAGTCATCCATAGTTCAAAAATATATATTAGTATTTCTCAGAAGCAGCCCGGAGTCTGGATTTGTGCTGGTTTCATGGCAGAAGGATCGCCCCCTGTTACATGGGACTTACGAACATAACGGGCAAAATGTAGGTGAACCACAGGTACACGTCTGCCCAACCCTTCGATAAATAAAGGCGGGATGTTAGGTGTATGTTTAAAGAAAGAAAAATACATATATTCAATTTTTATTTTTGACTGTCTGTCAGTCAGTCAGTTTGAAATGCATCCATTGGTCAAATGCGTCAACAGCAGAAAATTAAACTAATGCTTTTGTTTCCAACAGATCTACCCCGCTGAGATCTCACAATTTAGGCCGCCATCATACATCGCACTCCTCAGTCGTTGGCCGACGAACGGCAATCTGCATAATACGCAGACACGCTGCTATAAAAATGGTAATGCACTCCGCATTGGCTTTGCTGTGCAGGGTAATAGGTCGCTTGTTCGGCGGTTCTACGAAATTGTATGAAACCTGAATGTATTTTAGATCTTGATTTACTTTAAAGTTGTAACAAGCAATCTTGACATCTTCATCGGAGTCTCTATTATGAAAGTAATTTACGTGAACTGCGTTTGTATTAAATCTTTAGACAACATCAAATACAGCCCAATTAATAACATTACATTACACACATACTCTATTAAATGATGGAAAAAGACAGAGAGTGAGAGAGAGCAAGTCGCATGGAGCGAACATAACGCTTTTTTCTTACGTGACGATTTTTATCAGTGAACTCCTACTGCAAGCCACGTTACGGAACTTCGTTCCAAAAAAAGACAAAGATGTATGTAAGAATCTTTAAATCCCTTTATACATAGATTACTTTTCTTAAAAAGGTGCAAAAGCGATCTCATATTCTTTTATTATTTCAATATTTTTGAAAACAGGTACCGTTTTAGATACAAAAGAATTTAAAACGTTGTTTAAAAAAAAAACACTGAAATGTCAACATTGCAAGAACATGAAAAGACAATCAACATAATACACAGAACTTCCGGTAAGTAGCACAAATTTAACTACCCCACGTACACATCGTTACCCCGCTATAACCACCGAAGCCGGCGATACCACTGTTCAACTTGTAAACATAACTTACATCCGAACAGCACTAATAAACGACAATGGCGCGTACATAAATTCTCTTAAAGCTATAAATAATGGAAAATTGCCCACCCGTGTCACGCGGTATCAAACTGCTGCCGATGTCAGGAAGGCTGAAGATACTAATAGAGGATGCGACATGGTCGGGCTAACCGACACTTAAGATGGCACTGCCACCTTAAAGAATATCAGACTTTAGTTGGCAAAATCAAGAGTGGTTGGGCAAACGTTCTCAGAAAAATTATGCATTCATCCCCAAGAATAAAGCAAAATGTTAGTGAAAACCGCACCAAAATCAGTCCAGTACTTTCCGAGCTTATCACGAATATACAGATTTGCAGACGATGACTACCTAGTTTATGTGTTTACAGTATAGATATAGACAAGAGTCAGAGATTTGTAAAAAATAATGTTAAGTTACATTAGGGCCTAAGTAGTTACTACGCTGAAACTTTCACAAATGGGTAGGTGCACATATATTTAATACTACTTATTTACAGTAAATTACTTACTTGCAGCGAGAAAATTGCAATCCGGAGCTTCATTGTAAACTTTGTAATTTGAGCGGCCAAAAAAAAATTTGGACTTTTTTGGATTTGTGACATTACTGACTTTCTTTTCAAAAATGCAATTTGTTTGGGATAGGCTTCAGCTGGTTTCAGTGTGCAAGTCGTTTTTTGTCTTTATTAGGGCTTTTACAAAACACACACTGCCAGATCATGCCGGACATTGAGTAAACACTCCACATCGTAGATTGCCTCGGTTGTGATAATTGTATGAAGTATGACAGTACAGTTTTCGAAAAAGTGTTTGAACCCTTTGTATGCTTTTTGCCATTGCTTAAAATATCATAAGGTTTTAGATAATTTTCGCGAGACTTTTCAGACAAGAAACTTAAGTCTGCATTTTTTGCATGCTGCTTCAATTCTTCCGGTGGTATAGCAGACTTCGTCACCTGACTCCTTCATGTTTATTATCCCGTTATTGTAACATTTTTTTTTTGTCTACACCGCACCGGGGAACCTTCTGGTTCCCAGGTGCGGTCCAGTACAAAAATAACATAACAGGTGGACTTATGGAAGGTCAAAATTCCAAATTTTATTGACGTTTTTTTTTTTAAATAAGTTTTAAGCACACCATTAAATGCACCCACGACCCCTATACCGTTACATGTACCCATAAGCACAATGTTTTGCGTGTCTTACGTCGCGCACAACGTTCCCAGCAATTATTTTTGTGCAATGATACTTACTCGTATGGCGAATTTCAACAATGAAACTGTGTGCGATTAGTACATAAACGAAGTTTAAGAGCTGTTAGTGTCAATATTATCTGTGGAATATTGATACTGACAGCTCTTAAACACGTTTTACATGTGCTGAACGCGTTCAGTGTTATTGGTGAAATCGGCACTTGGTTTGATGAAAAGAATGCGTAGTTGACAGCTATGTGATTCGTCTTTTAACATCTTGTATGTGTATCGGAACGTTTTTGGGTCTACTAAGTAATGTTAGTACCTACGGAATTTAGAAATCGAAATTTTTATCGACCTTGTCTGATCTCTCGCTTTTTTCGTATCGAAGTGAAAGTGACCGAACAAATTGAAGTTAATATCTTAAAATTTTGTGAGTAGACCCAGCACTGATCTCGGCATTTCAAACAGTAATAAAAAAGTTACTTTGTCTCACGCTCGCAGCAAAATCGAATTTCGCTCACCGTCTCTAAAGGCGTTGAGATGAAAACAATATTTTGTTGCATGTGCCATTTCCATCGATCCGATCTGGGTGCTTAGGCTAATTAAAAACATGAAAATACCCTTTTACAAAAATCGTAGTAAGCGTAATAAGGAGCTACATAATAAGTGACGTATCCTCCGCTAGGAACTGCGTAAACTCTCTGTTCACCGAATCAAAACATACCTACTAACTAAATACTGAGACTCCAACTTTTCTTACAAAAGCTCGCTCTAAGTAACTTTTGCAAGGTTTAAACATTTAGTTAACATATCCGCGTAACATTAATCATTCGTTAAAGCAACTTTCAAAGAATGGTGCTGACAGTATCAACAACTTGCAATCTTAAGCATTAAGCTTCATTAATCACGAAAACTTCTGTTTTTACTTCATAAATGGTAAATATTTTCGGATACTGCGGTGCAAAATAAATTCCTGGATCGATTTCTTGCAAAATTGTTGTTATGAGAGAGTCGCAAAGCATCACTGCTCATTTATTTTATTCTTAGTATTGATATTCAATAGGAAATTAATTTTAGTTTTAAAATAACATCGAAATTAATACTTTGATATTTTTATTTCACACCTACATGTGCACTTATGAAACGTCAGAAGCTAGGTTTACGGTTCCAATTGGTCGTTTCCTATTTTGAAGAGCCGGCAAGAAACTCCACGGTTCCTCTTTTAAAAATTATTGATTTTAACAATGTTTTCTAATTACGGTGTTAAAATGTATCGGAGGACAGTGTAGGCCAGTCAACAAGTACGAGGTGTTTGCAGCAGCCTATTATGTTCCCAATGCTGGGGACACAGGCCTCCTCTCTATGAGAGGGAGTGGGCCGTAATCCACCACGCGGGCCCAGTGCGGGTTGGTAGATGTCACATGTCTTCGATTTTTTTGTTCTAAGACATGCCGTTTCCTCACGATGTTTTCCTTCACCAAAAACCAATCAAACACATTTTACTGACAGGGTTCAAATTCATACCTGTCGATTAAAATGAATGATTAGTTTACAAGTAACGACTTTGAGTACACAGGCACAAGTCATAAGGAGGACAACATGTCAAGTGTCACCCCTCTGAAATTCTGCCAAAGAGCAAGTAAAGATGTCCGGTCGCAGAGAGACGCTGTTGAGTATCTTTATAGCCCACCCCACCACACAGTGGTCTGAAAATCGAGTTCCATACTCATAGAAACAATATAAGGGATGTCAAAAAAAAAAAAAAAATCTCTGGTATATGGAGGGTCTGCACAGCTCCGCGCGTGAGAACAAAAATGTTATGTATTTTTTTGTATTGGAGAAAACACTTAAAGTTAATTATTTTTGAACTGAAAGGAACTGAAGGGCTGGTGCTCACATGAGCTATTGCGCCTCACACGGTGATCAAGATAACATACAATTCATGCACCTTTCGGTGCCGCTTTGCTAGTAAGAAATTTTTGAAATTTTTAATTTTCGGTATATGTGATTTTTCCAATCTTTGACGTAATTAAATGAAGTTGATGACCTCTTTTCATATGTTTTAGTTAGTAGCCTGTTAATGGCCTTTCTAATTACAATAATAGAAAATGATATTGATTACATACGTTTTTTTACAAATTGCATTCAAAGAACTAACTCATTTGGTAATCACGTTCATCATGTCATTATGGTTCAGTTGTAATTAGATACTAATAACATCGAGCCCTAATGAGGGTAGTTACATATATAAATAGGACGTTTGAGCTTAATTCTCTCAATAGCTTTTAGCACTATTACGCGCGAACTATACTTATTACGATCTATTTATTTTCGTGTTGTGATGGAAGGTTTTGGTACCAATTTGAACATTTTCATGTTTGTGGCAAACAGTAGTTGTTTTACACAGCCCAGTGCGTTATTAGAAGTTTTTGTGAATGCCGTTGATTTGTCGAAAATGAAAAGAAAGAATTGAAACAATTCTGTCAGACTTATGTGTTCGTTGAGAAATAAATGGATCTCGTGTAATCGCACGAGATATACATTCATAAAGAAGTATGAGACATGGCTGCAGGAAAACATAAAATGGCCTGAAGTCATCATGGAAAAGATGACACCATAAGTAGCAGTAGAGCAGCAACCTTGTTCTAGTTCTGACTTCGGTGTTAATGAGGATATATCAAAATCCCACAAACCAGAGACGTGCAGTGTTGGAACAACAAGATCAGTTAAGAGTCAAAGAAAACCGTTCATGGAGCTAAGCCCGCTACAGAAGAGAAGAAGAGTGGAACAGCTCCTAACGTATAGCACTGAAAGCCTAGCTTATGCGACTGGTTTAAAAGCAGATAGCAAGAATGTAGCAGATATAATCAAATTGGTAGTAGAGCATCCTGAAGAGGCTACAAAAATTAAGAAATTGTTGAAGATCAAGAAAACTACGCCCATATATATAGAGGCGAAGAAGGACTGCTACCCACCAAAAGATACCTTAGAAATCACGGAAAGAGGGGTAAGAGTCCAGCTCCAAGCAATTTTGAACAAAACTGTTGCCAGACTAGGAAAATTCCTACGTTTGGAGTCTTCGCTGGATGGCAAAGAGTTGATCCTGATATGCAAGTGGGGATTTGATGCTTCACGGCACAGTTTGTATAAGCAAACTATGGCAGACGACGACGATTTCAGTATTTTTATGTGTTCCTTTGTGCCCCGCAGAGTCTGAGAAGCTGAGATCGCAGCACTGGAGCCGTTTATCATGGGAAATCATGCTGTTAAGCACTCAATGCTTATGACAATGATAGATGACAAAATCACTTCGAAATTGTCAAAAACCTCAACGCAGACTTGTGATATCTGTAAGGCTACCCCTTCGGAAATGAATAAGTTAGAGAAGATCTTAGAGTGAGTTTAGTATAATTTGATTAATTAATGACATCTTATTGTACTGTTACCTATCTTTTATTGATTTATTCACTTTCTTCCCAGAAAACCGGTTTCGACAGAAATTTACCAGTATGGTTTATCTACTCTTCATGCTTGGATCAGATGTATGGAGTGTCTACTGCACATTTCATACAGACTAGACTTTAAAACATGGCAAGCCAGAGATGCAAGCAGTAAAGAGTCATTGAAGAGTAGAAAATAAACCATACAACAGAAGTTCCGTGATGAAATGGGCCTCCTAGTAGACATCGTCAAACAAGGTGGGTTACAGTAACAGTCGCTTTTCTCTAATTTTTTTTCTAATACGCCATTGTATACATCTTTTCGTTACAAAGTCGTTATTTTTTGTTTGTTTCAGGTTCGGGAACCACAAATGATGGGAACACAGCCAGGATTTTTTTTAGTGATTCTGCAGAAACTGCAGCTATCACAGGATTGGATTTCCGTTTGATTCAAAGATTTGCAACAATTTTACGTGTGTTAGCCTGTGGGGAGCCCATAAATGTTGACGCGTTTGCAAACTTTACACGCCTCACTGCTGAAATGTATGTAGACCTCTATGGCTGGTATTACACGCCTTCGAGTCCACAAACTTTTACTGCATGGCGCTGAAATTATCAAACACTTCAACATTATGCCCATTGTTAAATTATCTGAAGAGGCATCGGAAGCCAGAAACAAAGACCTCAAGAAAATTCGAGAGCACCATTCGCGCAAATTTTGTCGTAAAGCGACAAACGAAGACATCTTCAATGGTCTCCTTGTATCGTCAGATCCTTATCTGTCCAGTATAAGACCTGTGCTAAGAAAATCCACAAAAACAGCTGTTACTGATGCTATGAAACCTCTTCTCATCAGTGACGATGCAGGTGTAGACAAAGAGAACATTGAATTTGTCGATGTTAATGCGTCAATGATAGACTCGGATTTAGAGGACTTTGATGATGGCGAAGATACTACCTGTTAGTAGTAGTTTTACTATCAGTCGTAAATAGCTAGACTTAGTATAGTTGCTATAGATATAATAAATGTAATAGTTGTGATTTTCACTAAATAATACTATTTTCACTGTTTTTTATTGTGTTAAATAATTATAGTGTATCATAGTTATTGACGTATTTTTGTTGTAATGTCTTGGTATTAGCATTCAAGATTAAAACTATTTGTATAAAAACTTTATTTTATTGGACCTTATTTTTAATCATCTAATAAATAATTTAGGAATATTACGTTTCTATATAGGTATATCTTAATTGTTTTATTAATATCTATTGTTTCACTAGTATTATCCCATTCAATGCGTTCGGTAATATCTTTTAATTACGTTAAAGATTATATAAATCAATAGTGTAACTACCCTCATTAACGCTGAGTATGCCATGTTATTAGTATCTAATTAAAACTCAACGAAAATGACGGTGATTACCAAATGAGTTCTTTAAATGCAATTTGTAAAAAAAAACGTATGTAATCAATACAGTTTTCTATTATTGTTATTAAAAAGGTCCTTAGCAGGCTATTAACTAACTAAAATATATGAAAATCGATCGGCAATTTAACTTTATTACGTAAATGATTTAATAAATCACATAACCTAAACTCGAAATTTTAAAAATTTCCTACGCGCGAAGCGGCACCGAAAGGTGCATGAATTGTATGTCATCTTGATCACTGTATGAGGTACAATAACTCATGTGAGTACCAGCCCTTCAGTTCCTTTCAGTTCGAAAATAATCAACTTTAAGTGTTTTCTCCCATAAAAAAAACACAAAACATTTTTTTTCTCACGCGTGGATCTGCGCATACCCTCCATACTTTAATATTATATAAAGAGAGTTATTCCTGAGACATTCCCTTTTTTTTTAATCCCTGACATTTAGTTTCTATGAGTATGGATCTCGATTTTCAGACCATTGTGCACCGGTGCGAACTTTAACATGTTTGTCCGGGCCACCGGGACTTTAAACATCCTCTCTCTCAGCCCATGCCGCAGCTTACTGTTTGGAACGAGCAATGCAAACGATTCGAGTATTTGCGGACTATTGAGCATACCACGAAATACCATAAACACATATTATTATTTAACCGTCCCTATTACAAACAGGGTTGGATATATAAGTGGATAAAACAATACTTCGTTTCAAATGGATTCCATTTGATAGCATAGCAGAATCTAGGATTTGTAATGCGTGAAACCCGGGAATTTACTAACACAGCAGCTGTAATGTCACTGTGCTGTGTCTTTAGTAAGAAGTAACCTAGAAACAGAGTGCCATCATATGGAATCCATTTGAAACGAAGTATTGTCTTATGGTAGAAATAATGCAAAATAAATTTACCCGGTTCCTATACATGATAAAGTTTGGCGTTTATCCTTTCTATCCACGTTTACAATAATAATGTGTGCGAAACAACAAATCTTCGGAGAAAGAGACACCAAAATCTCGCACCGACACTACTCGCGGTATCACATGCCCGTGCATGCTATATTCATGACGTCGGGGAACCACGGTCCACGTATAAGACATCACATTACACTTTGCCACTTTTAAGAGTAGTTTGTTCTCAATGCTCCATCCTATCACCCGAACATTGTTCTGCTGCAGCAGTTCGCATTGCGTCTGATTGGCTATGCGCGTGAACAACTTCAAATCATCGGCAAATACTATGCAACCAGCATTTTTTAACAATTTCAGGAAGGTCATTTACCAATCAAATAAATTCCATCGGCCCTAAATGAGTACCCTGGCTTACCCCTGTAAGGTTGCAATACGAGTACGAGGTGAAACCAGCGTATTCTACAATTGGTTTCCGATTGCCTAAGTAAACAGAAAACACCTTTAGAAGGGCTAGAGTGAAACCAGACTTTGCAAATTTCCTTAACAAAATTTCATTATCTACGCTATCAAATGCCTTCCTGAAGTCGAAGTAAACGACGTCTAATTGGGCTAACAGTCTAATATGATATAGGCTATGTAACATCACGCTACGACAATTAGGAGCCGAGCAAAAAAAAAGTTAGAACTTTCACGAGAACGAAGTCACAGGCATAAGCGAGTAATTAATTTTTAATCAATCCTCCCAGATGGTATGTTAGTTTTAATCATGGCGGATAAAACTATGCCTAACAGATTGTATGGTTAATACGTTAGAAGCTGGTAACTGGCAAGAAGTCAGATCTTCCCTAAAGTTACTTTTTGGTCTTGGATAAAGGGTAGACATTTTGTATTTTACTAGCCTCATCCACACAAACACAAAACAACACTGTAAAATAATTTACACGAGCCATTAATACCTCTTCCGACCTTTAACAAATTAGCCCAATTAACATTCTTAAATACCAATTATCGCAGATAAAAGGCATTCAATTTGTTATTAACGAAACATTTAAATTAAAATTGCTGCAATAATGGGCAAATAGGTAATGGGCAATATGGTTTGAAATAGAGGATTAATTTCATTTGATGTTTGGTAATTATTCAAGTATTTAACAATAGCCTGAAGACTGCTTAATCGGAAACAATGTTTTCGCATTTTTATCCAACTACGGAAACTTTTATGGCAAAGGCAACCAAATTGGAGGAACACGTTTTTAGCTGTCGATGTATGCTTTTCTAAAGAGACCTATCTGTCTTTATAAGCACCTTTAATCAAGGCAGCCATCTTTTACCCGGTTTCTTGGGTATTTTTTAACAGAGTTTATTTCGACAGTGCTACTTACTAGTTTGATATCTTAATACAGTGTTTTTTAACAATGTACAGTTTTATTAAATTCAAAATTAACATCAAAACACACGAACACACAACAAAAGCCTGTAATAATTTGAACAGATTTTCTACTACTTGCGTTTTGTTTGTGCAGAATAAACAATTTTTCTTTCTTCTTTCTTTTCTTTCTACTTTTTTTCTTTGTCACTTTTCGAACAAACCAAAAAAAAAAAAACGGTTCAGCCGTTTGAAAGCTACAGTGCCGTAGACACACAGATACACACGTTAAATTTATAACAACCCACTCTTTCCGTCGGGAGTTAAAAAGAAGAACTTTTTCAAATATTATACTGTATGTATATTCCGGTCGCCTAAGTTTGCTGGTGACCGTCAGCAAAACTCACAAATATCGACACAACTGAAGAATATTAAGGTGCCAACTAAGTGATTACCACACGTGGTTGCGATGGCTTGTGTATGATCCCTTGCTAGACCGTACATTACTTTTAGATGAGGGATGAATGGAATGAAAGAAGGTAAAGTATTGAAACCACTACTGTATTGTTCCAATGGTACTTAAAGTAAAATGACTGGGAGGACTGATGGTGTGGAAATGAATTGAGTGATGCGGCAATTGTTGGCTGTAACGAGAACTCCTGTCTGACTTAATAGTCCGACGCGAACTGAGCTAATTGTTATTAGTTGAAATCAATGTGTGGCGTAAACTGCTGACTTGCAGAATGTGCGGTTGCACCGTACAACTTGCTTACGGTACTAATAGGGCGACTCAGCGGTGCGGTGGGTGGTTGGGGGGAAGGGACGCGTAGTACAGTCGACCGCACGTCTCTGGTAACACTTTGACCCTAGCTGGTCCAGCGTAGTACGAAGTTTCAATAGAATACGTTGCTTCTTGTATCTAAAAGTACTACTTCTTGTACTTAAATAAAATAAGTAAATACATATTTTTAACAGAAAATAGTTGAATTGCAAGATTGTATAAATAGTAACAGACATGAAGGGATGAATGGAACGAAAGAAGGTAAAGTATTAAAAACACTACTGTATTGTTCCAATGGTATTTAAAGTAAAATGAGCTTAATGGACTGATGGTGTGGATATGAATTGTTGGCTGTAAGGAGAACTCCTGGCTGACTTGATAGTCCAACGCGAACTGAGCTAATTGGTATGAGTTGAAATGAATGTGTGGCGTAAACTGCTGAATTGCAGAATGTGTGGTTGAATCGTACATGCTCCCGAGCGGGAAGATGAATATGAGATGAACATGATAAGATGAGTAACAAGGTGAAGCTAATTGGTACTTATACTAGATGTTTCCAATGGGTCCTTATTCTATGTTTAGAGTTTCTAAGAGACATAGGCACTGTACACTCGTCTAACTTATGCACCTTTGGAATTTCACTGTAATCTGATACCCACGGAATCTCACACTGATTACGCGCACTAACACTATATTGAACCGTGGACGATGAGATTGAGGCCCCAGCCTCTGCTCGTGCCGGTGTCGCGTGTTGCGCGGTGTAGACTCGACAATGCGGCCCTTGCCACCTCGAGATATGCGGTTCGCCTGTTACGCAGCCGTTGTACCACGAAGACTGCTGCAACCACCAACGCAACTCCGATCACCATATAAAATGCGGTGTATTGATGGATATTGTGATAAGAAACTTGATTTGGCAAATTTTCACTTGCTATAAGAATGCGGAGTTGCTTCTTGATTTCGTCAAACTCCTTGTCGCTTGAGAGGAGTGTTAAGTTTTCTATCAGTGGACTTGGGATGCCTACGTCTATGATATGATTGATTGGTTCTATCTCAGGCAGCTTGAAAGATGGTTTTATGTCTAAAGTGCTAAAACCTTATTTGCGTGAGTAAACCGTAAAACTTTCGGTTTTAATTAGCCAGTCGTGTTCGACTCCCAATATGCAGAAGCTTTTACTAACTGCCCCGGCGACACATTATCGTCGCATAGAACTCATATTTGACACTGACTACACCAGAAAAATGCATAATTGTTTATTTTTCTAAGAGCTGTCCATTGATTCGAACAAGTCGTAATGCTGATCTTGCATTTACTGGTATCAGGTTCTACTTCACAGAATTTTTTCTCATTCTGGAGATGATAAATCGGCTTCTCTATATAACATAGATAATTATTGACATTGTCACGTAAACACATGTGGACGTCGTAAATAGATATCGGTAAAAAACGAGTCTTTCTTCAAATTGATTGCAACATGTTCAGCAATCGGCGTTGAAGTCGCCATGCTTAAGTTACCTACAATTTGAGGTATTGGAAGAGTTTTCATGATTGAAAATGTATCTCTGGACACCAGAGGCAACTCCAATTCGAAGATTAAAAATTCTTCCGTCATTCTTGCTTTGACTGACAATTATGATAAATGATACTAAAGTTATTTTGTAAGTTATTCATCGACAACGTAAGATCCTTGGAAACATGACTCGATATTGTATTCAGAGTGTCCTTCAGTAGTTCTGGTGACAATAAATGATAATTAAGTCTCCCGTGATAAACATCTGTTATGGTATCTAATAAAATTGTTTGGATTGTTTTAGTTGTCTTAAAACATTGCTTGTAGCAATTGCTCCCGTACTGAAATCATTCATGACTCGACTTATCTCTCAATTGTTCAATAAAACGTTCTCCATCTTATCTAACTTGATTGATAGTGAATTAAACATCTTGTGTTGCTTATTAATTGCTTGCCCGTTCCTTTTCAAAACGTTGTATTCTGCTTCAATGACCGATGTTTTTTCTGTCAAAAGCGAAAGCAAATGATTTTCATTGTCATGTATTGATTGAATATCTTGTTTATATTGTTCTGCGAATCTCTCATCAAGTTCAATGAATAAGTCGTTTGATAAATAACCTACAACGTTGATAAGGCCTCGCTTTCTGAGAATTCATGCTGCAGTTGAACTTGTATGACGTCACAGTTTGATGTCATCTTTAAACTTGTTGCATAGCTGATCCAAGTAGCTAAGATATTTACTGCATGCTTCAGTACCTTGCGTGTGTGACAATCTTCCATTAATCTCTGATTAATAAATTGCATGTTTGCAATTTTGTCAAAATAGAGACCTTGATTGTCTTTTAATGGTGTAACATTGTATGCACAGTGGGCTGTGGTCAAAATGCTCATGAAAGACAAAAGTAACATTACCAGCGATGAGAAGCTGTAGTTTACTTTTTTGACAGGTTCAGAATAGGCCTCTTGATAAGCCCATTCTTTGTTTTCAATGTGACCACCCTGATGTGGCCATCGGCACCGGTATGCAGCTGGACGACACGGACAACTGCCCACTTCCCAGGAGGTAAATTTGCATCGTTGATTGAACAATGAAACAATGTCATTTGGTTGAATGTCTAGTTGAGAATGTCTCCACTTGCTTCTTGCTGACAGCTGAGTGAGATATTCCGTATGCCAACGTTTCCAAATATCTTGTACCATCTTTTGCGTTAAATGCCATCTCGTCCGCATATCTGTGTCTGTTTCTATTATAGTCATGTCTTGATTTAGATCGATAAAGCTTCACGGAGAGAGGAAATCTAAGTCGTTGGGATCTGCTGTCAGTGGACACAGTGGTCTCGAGTTAAGTACTGCTTGTAACTGGGCCAGAACTGTGCTGAACTCTTCAAAGGTGAGCTTTTGCTCTCCAACTTCTTTTCTTAAATGATATTTTAAACTTTTGATCGCACCTCCCACAGCCCTCCTGCTGTAGGCCATGCGGGTGGATTAAAAGCCATTCGATCTCCATGCTAGTACTTTCTTTGATGAAATCTTGATCGAATGTTTCTGGTATCTGCTCCAATTCTTCTTTTAAATTTTGCTGGCGCCGACAAAGCTCGTACCGTTGTCGCTGTACAAGTGTTTCGGCGAGCCCTTTCTTCCAGCCATTCTTTGCAACGCAGCTATGAATGCTGATGATGTGAGGTCTGAGACCAAATCTATATGAACAAGCTTGGTTACCATACAGACAAATACAGCAACGCAGCCCTTTGTGGTCTTGATACCACGGCCCTTGTTGGCCTTTATGAGCACGTGCCCCGTAAAGTCAACGCCTGTATGTTCAAAAGGCTTTGCAACGTTACATCTCTGCGTAGGTAAATCACCCATCAACTGTGTCATCTTGCTCAGCGTGTCCATGAACCAGATCTGTGTTAAATGTAAAATCATTAAAATGTGAACAACCTGTTATGTTCGTTACGCCCTTGCTACTGCTCTCCTTCTCTCCTATCCCGCAGATGACGACCCTGCAATACTTTCTTGATAAAGTTTTTTGTGGTATGATCACGTTGTTGCCGTGTTGCAAAACGTGATTTTCTTGTGATTCTTGTTTTTCCGTTCTAGTTGCTAGAACTGCCCTGTAATTGGGTTACATGAAGGCTTATTGTGAAACGCTTCATGTAAAACTGTATTAAGTTTGCCAAGACATTCGCGGCAGCGTCTTTCTGACGTACATTCTTTATCCCCATGCGAATAAAGACAATTTTTGCACAAATGCAATCGTGTTATAGCTTGTCGTTTTGCACTTGGTGTCATATTTAAAAACTTACTGCAATAGTATAAACCGTGTGACTCTTTACACAACGGGAACGTTTATTCGGTATTATTTACCGAAGTCTTACTTACAGAATATTTATTCTTGAAATTTGACGATGATTTATTATTGCTTGTTGGTGGTTTGGAATATTCGTTATTCTTGCGCGAAGATTCCAATGCAGTGAATCTGCTCTCTAGGAAGCTTAGAAACTGCGTCAATTTTGGCAGTCTCCTGGGTTTGTTCAGAGATTCCAAATAATGATTATGCGTGTCCGCATCTAATTTTAGCAGTAAAATACGAGCAATGAATGGATCCTAGCTGTCTATAGAAACGCCTAGGTTCTTTATTGAGTTTAAACACTCTAGTGTAGTATCGTGAATTTTCTTGATCTGAGGGAAGTTTGCTTGTTGAACTTCTGGAAGATATAGCAGGAGATCTAAGTGAGGTGTAAAAAGCAACCATGTGTTATTGTACCTGTTGTTCAATATCTCCCAGCAAACAATGTAGTTGTCAGAACTGATTTGTAAATACTGTATCAAACGTTCAGATTCTCCCCGCACCTTGCTTTTAAGAAACTACATCTTGTGGGCACTTGATAACGAGACTTTACTGTCGATGGCTTCAACAAACAAGTCCTTAAAAGACACCTAATCTTTATAATTGCCGTTGATGAATGGGATGCCAATTTTTGATGTCCAATTCTCCTTGTGAACTACGGACCCTAGTTTTCTATTAATTGATTTTTTTAATTCTTGTATATAGTTTCTTGCTTCGTATAAGACACCTCATATTATTGATCCGTACCCTCCAATTCGTCAAGTACGTAAGGCATCTTTCAACTACCACTTTTCAGACATAAAATCCAAATTTATCCCTGCTACAGTGCGCTGCAGCGCCCTGAAGTTGCTTGCTTGTTTCTTCAACATTTCATCAAGCTTGCTAGATGAACCTCTGGAGCATACCTTGACGAGGGGCAATTGACATCCCACCGGATCTTCTTGCTCAGACCTTGCAGGACCTTGTTCCTCCTGTGTAGAACCTCCCTGTTGAGCTACTTTCATCTTAATCAACAAAACTTAATATCGTAGATTGATGAGTGCCTTGGTCGAGGTGTATAGCTCTTTTGTTCGTTCGTATACACGGCCACTAAAATACGGATGAGATTTACTTTCTTCCGTAAGAAGGCGGTCGTGATTGTACTGGCAATCGGACCAATACTGATCTAAGTTTTCTAATCGTCGCTTGAAATAGTCGGCAGTCTTACGATCCGCTGAATCCTTTTTGATATTTGTAGCCAATTTTAGTATGGCTGTGTCGAGTTCGTCCTGATTTGCATGTAAGGCCTCCATGACGAGGACTTATTTGAAGTAAGAAATAAATGGAAAGATCTAACTTGAATGTTCTTGATAACTGCCTACGGATCCTTGGTGATCCTCTGAGACACTTGCTAGCCTCAGCTCTTGGCCTCACCTGGTAGTCCCAAAGTCTTAAATCCCTGCACTGATCTCCTTATAGTTTGCGGATCCTTGTTGACCCTGAGTCACTTGTATGTCACTCTGTTTTATAGTCACTCAACACAGCATACACTTTTCTTAGTCACTGGATCCTGCTACACTGTCCACACGCGAAAAATGGACTTTATAGCGTGCGATGTTCACTGTCGAAGGACCAAAAAGAATCTATGATCACTTACTAGACCGTACATTACTTTTAGATGAGGGTTGAATGGAATGAAAGAAGGTAAAGTATTGAAACCACTACTGTATTGTTCCAATGGTACTTAAAGTAAAATGACTGGGAGGACTGATGGTGTGGAAATGAATTGAGTGATGCGGCAATTGTTGGCTGTAACGAGAACTCCTGGCTGACTTGATAGCCCGACGCGAACTGAGCTAATTTTTGTTAGTTGAAATCAATGTGTGGCGTAAACTGCTGACTTTCAGAATGTGCGGTTGCACCGTACAACTTGCTTACGGTACTAATAGGGCGACTCAGCGGTGCGGTGGGTGGTTGGGGGGAAGGGACTCGTAGTACAGTCGACCGCACGTCTCTGGTAACACTTTGACCCTAGCTGGTCCAGCGTAGTACGAAGTTTCAATAGAATACGTTGCTTATTGTATCTGAAAGTACTACTTCTTGTACTTAAATGGATTAAAGAAAAACATATATTTTACCAGAAAATAGTTGAATTGCAAGATTGTATAAATAGTAATAGACGTAAATAGTTTTTAACATATCGACGGTGGAAAGGTAAATTGGGTAAAGCGCCAAAACCTGAAGTCTCAGGAATTAATTTTAGAGTATTATTTTTTACGAAAAAAAAAACATATACTTTTCTTAAAACGGGGGGCACGGCAGTGCCCCCGCCAAGTCGAGCGCGAAGCAAACATTGTCGTACCATCTTTTACTGGAACCATTTCGCCGCATTTTCAGGAACTTTTTTTAGGAATTTTTTAGGTATTTTTTTGAGAACCTCTGTGTAAGACCAGAACGCAGAAAAGCATACTTTAAATCCAAAATTTCAAATCTGTAGGTCATTAAGGTCGGAAGTTAAGCGAAAGCAAAGTTTTGCATTTATGACACTTACTCACTCACTCATGATCATCAGAATAGAACTAGTACTTCCCATAAACTCAGACAGCTGAAATTTGGTACAGAGTTAGGGTTTAATGGCCACATAAAGGGAAAACTATAAAAACTGGGATAATCGAAGATCTGGAGTACCTGGTGACCCTGATTAGAAAACACAAGAGCCCAACCAAACTATTAGAGATAGACATACCGCCTTTACAAAAAATATTCAACTTGGTGGGCCGCTTCATTTGATGTCAAAAATCGAAGGTCTGAAGTATCTGATGAAGAACCCTCAGCTGGTCTCAGCTGTATTAGAGATATAGTAATGCCCCCTTCTACTATTGATACATTGAAAAATCGACTGTCACTGCAAAAACCCAGCGTAGTGGGACACATCTTCTAATTTAATCTAGCCTATAGAGTCCCACTGCTGGGCGAATGCCTCCCCTTTTGCTTTGCCCACGTTTCTACAAAAAGAAGTGAAATCCCACCAAAAACATTCTGTAAGACTGTTCCGTACTGCGATTTCTTTATTATTTACGATTTCTTTATAGTTAATGTTGTGTGACTTGGCCATTGAAGGGTACACAAGGGTACAAAACCAGGTGCTCCATGACACCATTGCACCAATTTGTCGCCAGAACCGCAACCCATTGACGATGGAAAATTGCCACTTGGATAACGTTGATTCAATTGTAGGCTTGATAATGCTGCGTCTCTCTATAATACTAATGTATAGGCGAGCCGGAAACCAACAGTAAAAAAATATTATTTCCAGTACAGACGGACTTCTAATCATGGAATGTTCAACGGCCAACTCACAATAATCATAGAGTAGAAAAAAACATCTAACGAGCTGTTCATCTGTGCTAATATTATAAAGAGGAAAGATTTGATTATTTGTATGTATTGAATAGGCTCCGAAACTACTGGACCGATTCAAAAATTGTTTTACCGTTAGAAGTCGAAATTATGTCTGATGAACATAGGCTCTTTTTTTTGTCGAAATCCACGCGGATGTAGTCGCGGGCGAAGTGCTAGTTTGAAATAAAGCGGAACTAAAGCTAGGTGCAGAGCGAATAAATTGATGGATGCATCATGGGAATGAGGCATAACTTCTAAAAGGTGTACTGTGGATTATGGCTAATGTACAGATTTTGTCAATAAATTATTTAGTTTATGAGTACTATTACATATTAGGCCCTGCATTTTAGATGGAAGGCCAATTACTTAATATTGAAGCTAAAAATAAAGGACGTTTGTTTTTATTAGGCAATTTGTAATCAACTGTGTTGTCAACAACACACAACAACATCGCGATACAATTAAAAAAGTCCTTACAAAAATATTTTTATTTAAATAAATTTTAAGAGTTAGGAATTAAATGCTATCATTTAATTGCTAACTCTTACAGCCACACTTAGAGAGGTTCTGTTTAAAATGTTACAACAAAATACCTCCCCACATACTTCAACTGAATGAGGCAAAATGCAAATCTTTTATAAAACGCACACTATGCAGACAGGAATATAATAAGGGGATTACATCGCTGATAAAAATGCCTGGTCCGTGGAGCAGGACCAGGCATTTTTATCAGCGATCCACAACTAATTAATTAACTTTTGAAATACTGTTGGAGCTGCTGAAGGTTGTTAGAATACATTTGCAGTGCATAAACTCAATCTCCTTTGTATTATATGAATGCTTGCATATTTTGTACTATGGAGCCACCATTTACCGTGTAATTTCTTATATTGACTTGAATGTGCCCCGGCGGATGATAGTATGTCATGCTCACTCAAATGTCTCGCTGACGGTGGCGCGTGTGTTAGCTCCCTTCAAAATGGTTGAGCTGAATGGTGCTGATCCATGCGTCATGTTGGTGAACGACGGTGACTGGTTATGCGACGATTTTTTTTTTTTTTGGATTTTATAATTTTTTTGTTTTTTTATAAATTAATTTTTTTGCTGCACTCTGAGCGCTTTTAACGTGTACGGTTTTTGTACATCGTTCTCACCTATAGGATCAACATTAATGATGTAACTAATATATTTAGAACAATATTATTTAAAAGAGTGTCCATGGAGTTTCTTGCCCTTTCTTCTCCATAGGTACCTTTGGAATGAGCAACTAGCTTCATATTTCTGACTGACCGCCTCCTTGACAATTCAAAAGTGCCTGCAAATTGTTTAATTGAAATAAATGCTTTGAGTTTTTTGAGACATTTAATGGTTACGTTACTTAAAGGGCTCATTACAAAAAAATAAAAAAAAGTTTGCCGTCAGAGTCAGTTAACGGTTCCTTAGCGTCCCTTAATGACAATTGAAGTCAAACATTTACATAATTTTTAAGCGATTGATTTTGACATTTACGTTTGGGGTTATATTTATTTTTGCACGTAAATTCGTTTTCGTTACTTAAGCGTTTTCAATAATGTCTGATTTGGCAGACTTTATTAAATATCTGGACTTTGCCAGAAGAAATAGAGAAGTAGGACTGAGGCGGTATTTACGAGATTATTCTGATCCCTTTACAATATACTCAATTCAAGAATTTCATGCACGATACAGATGTACACCTGAATCTGTAAAAAGTATAATGTTGCTGGTATCCGACCTCAAGAAAACAACGAAAAGAGGATTACCTTTACCTACGGTAAAGATGCTAAAAACATTACGCTACTGCGCTACAGGGAGTTTTCAGGATAGTAGCCTAAGTGTCACAGGATTAAACTGTTTTGTATATAAAAAATACTGCAGGTATTCATGAAGTTTGTTAGGTGTTATTAGAAGTATGTACCTACCTAATATAAGGCTGTACATTTGTTTTTAAAGCAATGAGGGTTTTCTGAAATGATCTCCGATAGATGGCAGGACTGTAGCGGAGGACATAAGTTCCCTACGAGAGATAAAACCCGATTAAAACAGTGGCTTGTAGCCATTCGCAGAGATAAATTTACTCCAACGAAAAATAATCCATAATAAAATCAATAACACTTCCAAATACAATAGAATTTCAATAATTTATGTTCAGTACCTACGACTCTGTGCTATTTGACAGCTGTTTGGACCTGACGCCTACGAAGCGCCGCCTATTGGCAGAAAAAGTTTCGAAAACCCTCATTGGATGATCTGTCAGTTTCACGAATTATTGCCCAAGTCTCTCCATTGTTGGCAAACAAAATTTAAGACTTTGTTTAATTCCCGTCTACTATAGAAGAAATAAACACAGTGAAGTAAGGTCATATTCTTTAATATAACTATTTGTTAGTACCTCATGAAGGCATTCTTAATTTGTATGGTGTTTTGGTTGCAGGCAAACATTTTATGAACCTGCTCATTTTCCAGGAGTGATTGGTTGTATTGACTGTATTACATATTCCCGTATTACAGAACGTCACTCAATACTCAAGCATTACTTAAATCTACACTGGGCAGCAAATAAACCGTTCCACCTGCTATCTTGGCACTCTTATTCGATTTTCTCCAAAAGTATGAAACTCACAACTATCAAAGTTATACCTAAAGAAGTTGCGATTCATGATAATTCAAACTTATTGGGACTAATAAATTTATTGAGTGTTTATTCAGGATTTAAAAAAGAAGAGTCGTTTTCCAGTCGTGTTAATCGTTAAAAGTCATAAAATGAAAAAAATAACTAGAAAAGAGACCGTGCATTATCATGCACGGTCTCATGAGTTTTGCTAAACCTCCACACAATTCAGGTAAAACGACTATTAGAGTCTTTATACATCAACATTTAATACAGAAATGCATAACTATTAAAGCATTGTCGAACATGAATGTACAGACATCAATCATTTACAGAAACATCGAAATTACGTCGCTTTAGACTATGAATAGATGAAAAAGCTAGTTCTACTTGTTGTGCTGAAGCTCCAAAAAAGTACTCAAATCGATGCGAAACCCAGACTACTCGACGCGAGTGATATAAATATATTTATAAACAACTCAATATTGACCAACATGGCGCTTTAGCCATTTTACCTTTCTACTGTCGATATCAATATAATAAAAATCTATGCAGGCGTATGTGTGATAATGAATAATACAATCTGATAGCTAGAGTTTACCTGAAAACATCAGAATCTGGGCGTCAGTCCGGTTTTCTAGAAGAGCGATGGCCGACAGGTAACAGCTGTCATATAAATGACGTCATCATTGACATCTTTTTTTTGACGCCGCGGCGTTAAAGTAACGCTCTGTATGAAAACACACCCACTTACTTTCATAAATAACGTTTCAGTGACGTTAAAAATTTGATCAAGATCAAGCCACACGAATAGTTTCTCGTCAAAATGTCCACTGTTTTTGATTTATGTTACATACGTATATTTTACCGATACACCTATCGTTTCCGTGGTGTAGCGGTTATCACATCTGCCTAACACGCAGAAGGCCCCCGGTTCGATCCCGGGCGGAAACATAGCTTTTTGCATTTGATTCTTAAAAATGTCTGCCATTTAAAGTTTTTATCTTTGTTATTTTTGGATTAATCTCGGAAAGTACGTATTGATATGAGTATTAATAATGATAACGTTATGATAATAATCAAGCTAAGGATGAAATACGAAAATAATATAATATTATTTGCTAGATGTCTACGGACTCATTGTAATTTGCTAATGAACTTATTCTTTTAATTGTTGCATTGAGCCATGGCCCTTTACGTTTCTTTGATAAGTTCATGATTCAATATTATTATAATATTTTTCTCTCCATCGTTGACTTTGTCTCCGTCACCTCTAACATAGACTAGAGTCAAGAGCAAACCCATCTCAAATAAAAAACAGCCGCGCGGGTCGCTTACCCCTGTCAGTTCTTGGATAGGTGACTTGTTCTTTTTGTTTTTGTGTTCTTTCCCCGTCCTGTTTCCAGCAAGTAAACGTATTTTCTTTCTTTTTCTTCACCTCTCCGTAAAGCACGTTCAGCCGTTAGTCCCAGCTGTCATTCGTGAATCTTTGACAGTCGTTACTGGTCGTCAGAAGCGCGAAAGTCTGACAACCAGTCTTACTGGGTTGTGGAGGTCACATAGTCAGTCGCCCCCTGTAAAATGCTGGTATTCAGCTGCCTGCAGTAGACGGGAAGCTGATTCCAACATACTCGTAATTGGGGAAGGGATTGATTGATTGATTGTTCCCAGAGAAATCTTCAACGAAATAATGCACTAAAACGAGTAGCAATGACTTGAGGAGGGACAACTCGTTGCTATAAAATTTTGAATTGCTGGTTTATTTTGTCTTTAAGTTGTTAAATGATTTTGTTTCGGTTACACTTTTAAACTTCATTTATATTTTAAACACTTGATGAGATCGGCGTTTCCTATCTGACTACTCTGAGAAGAAAGGCCGAAACAAACTCAGAGGTCACAGTCTCTTTTAAAGTCGAGACATTATCTTGGTCAGATCATGTGAAGACCATGTAGATTGGTGTCTGATATGGTCTTTTGAGGAAAGAACCACACGGACCTATCCAGTCAGTGCACGCAGTAGTCAGTAATAATGCAGCTCAACACAGAACTTAAGGAGCTCAACGATTCGACGAACATTACCAAAGAAAGGACATTTGGGTGGGGCACACATATTTCTCAAACTGCCAGACCATTTTTAAAACTAACTGAAATAAAAAAATTAAAATACAGTAACCCCCATAGCCCCCACAATATCAGAAATTAAAATGATATTCTAATACACTCAACTAGTGTTAACGGTTATCACAGCTACTATAATTACTAAATGGTTCATAATGATGTAAAAAACAGCATCAAGCTTTGTTTTCAATTGACTTCAAAGTTGGAGGCTAAGAAGGCTTTTGAGTACATTGTATTTAAAATAAAAATTAACAAAAGTTTGTTTTTGTGAAATTATACTTGATTAACGCTGTTTAATATCAGTAGACATAACTCCTCTCGGAGTCTTCGATTTTCCAATTCCAAGCACCACAATCAAGATGAGTGAATTTTCCCGTGGTGAGGAAGCTCACTCATCTGATCGCAGTGGACACATTGTTACTTCGTGTGTTTGCGTGTGTCTGCACACTATAATGGCATACGTGGCCGACATGGGTAAAGTTACTGGCTGCAGCAAGCGAGGTAGGAAGACCGACGGAATTACACTGACGTCTGTATAAATGCCGATTGACCGGAAAACTGTACTTGCGAGATGGAGGACTTCTCCTATTTCTGTTTAAATCCGTGCCTGTTTTCTACCATGTCTTTGCCACATCATGAATAGTTTTGACATATGTTTGTATGTTTAAAAAAAAACTTGATTTATGTCAGGAATTAGAATATTATCACACTTTGATTATGCGATCGGTTAAGTTTGTGTTGATATTGGTGGAAGTCCCGTTAATGATATGAACGAAGTGAAGTTAAGAGCGTATATAGAACACGCATGTTCGATTTTGATCTTTAAAACTAGTGACTAGAAGTGGGATTTGCTTGAATCTAGGCTGTTATACAATATATGGTTCGACGTGTCTCCTTTCATATTTTGTTTTAATGTTCCATAATTGGCATTGACCTGGCGCTCTGTCAAAATATCAATGCAAAACCGGTTTCACCTCATTATTTTAGCATTTTATGACTATAGCTCTAAAGCATGGCGATCACTTTTGTATGTATTCCTTTCCTAATGTTCGTAGAACTGAGAAAGTAAGGTATGCAAAGCATTAGGTACCTAGTTTGGACCAGAGCATTTTTGCAAAGTCAGACTACACATTTTATAGACACAGTTGCATTATGGAACCTGCAACGTACGTAAAATAGCCAGTTTGATTTTCGTTTGAATTCAACAAAACTAAAGTAGGTAATTTTGTTACCAAATATTTTTTATACAACTCCATAGCATTATCAGCCTATAATGTTCCCACTTCTGGGACACAGGCGTCCTTTAGCCTCTCTGTGTGAGGGAGTGGGCCGTAATACACAACGCGGGCCCAGTGCGGGTTGGTAGATGTCACATGTCTTCGAATTTTTGGTTCTAAGACACGCCGTCTCTTCACGATGTTTTCCGTCACCGTTTTGAGAGCTGAGAGTAGTTTTTAAATAATTTATACAAAATAAAACGCCTGCCTGTGTTTGAGCCTACGACTTAAGACTCCCGCAAACAGGCCAGACGCCACAGCGCGACACAAAGGCACCGCTCGTCGCGTGACACGCGGTGCCTTTGTGTCGCGCTGTGGCGTCGCGCCAGTGTGTACGAGCCTTTACAATTCGTAGTCGCGGCCGTTACCACTGGGCTACCATTGCTCTGCAACTCCATCACATTTAAAATAACAATTATATTTACACATCTGAAAATGCTATAGGTTTTTTTCTAAACACGTACTAATTAATTTTGATTACTACAACACAACAAAAAAGACAACTTTTTCGCCACTCCAGTGATAGTCGTTAACGAGAATACGTCCAAAATGAATGTATGGTGTGCAAACAAGCTCATATTATGCATGACAGGAATACTCCTCCGCCATAAAAACAACTAACTGTGTACAAATTATCCTGTCACCCTACAATAAAACGGTGAAACTTTATTGCAGGGACATAGGGTGTATTTTTGAAGGGCTCCACTAGAATAGGGTCGGTGCCAGATAATGATGTAGACGAAACACTCTCGCTTCATTTTGCATGACTATTAACGCATAAGTTTGTGTTTTATTGTAACAATAGTCCTTCGAAAGAAAATAAACAAAAAAATGGGAAAGCGAACAGTGCTGTATGCTCAACATTTTTACGACTAACGAATACGAAACGATTGAATCGATTTTGAAATTTGAAACAGTTTACTGGAATGACGAGCACAGTGAAAGCTGGGTACTGAGGGCCTAGACAAAGTAACATTCGCTTAGCGATGACGCTAGTAGAAAAGCCAAAAAAGAAATGGTGTTGACATAAGCTGTCGAATTGTCACGTGATCATAGGGCATAGCGTAGTATCATAGTGAAGCGATAGCAATTGTAGAAATAGAATCGTGTCGAAGCGAATGTTTTTTGTCTACGCCCTCTGGTCCTTGAGTTGGATGGTCGCAAGAGAAAGGATACGTTTAGTGCCTAGTAATCGTCTACAGTTTAATATTTATAAATAAGCGAGCATTCGAGATGTATTTTAAAACATATTTAATTGATCTGTTAATGCTTAACTTCCAAAAAACTTTTGGTATCTATTAGTAATTTTATTTTAGGTACATTGTCTTCATGAATATCTTATAAATGGAAAAAAAAAATTTTTAAAACCAATTTGTTACTAAGGGTTGTATAGTTTCTTGGCCATTTTTCTCCTTACGAAGCGATATTTTTAACTCCCACAGAAATGCGGAATTTTCCGCCGACGACAAGGCTGCAAAACCGTCTTTTGTTTTTTTTATATAATTTATCCCTTCTAAATTTTGAAAACTCGATCTCTCGATTTTTAATCCCCGAAGGAAACAGAGAGGTGTTATACGTTTAACCTGTGTATCTGTGTCTGTTCGGAGCTCCCAGACGGCTGAATCGATTTTGATTTTGTGTTTTTTTGTTTGTTTCGAAAGGTGTCTTTATCGAGTGTTCTTAGCTATGATTCAAGAAAATCTGTGCCGCCATTTGAAGATTATCAGCTATTTTCTAGTTGATGAATGGATGTGAGCATTTGCCAGAGGCCTGTTTGAATCGCAATTTGGTAATCTGTGACTTCAGTGATCCTAACCTTGAACTGATGCTGCAGTATCATTTGGAATTTGCAGGATACCCAACTCCTTCACCAAATTATATCTAAGGTTTCGTGTTTGGGATTATTGGAATGGTCTCAATTAATAGTAGTTAGTGATCAGAGTCTGATGATGGAGTAGGAAAGAGAAATGAGGATAAATAAGTAACTAGCTTCACTGTGGAAAAAATACTCGGAGCTGCTAAGCGTAAGCTCAAAAAAAAAAATGGGCTCTAGGTTTAAAATAAGTTGTACGCATAGCTAGCTAGTTATATATCAATTGTTGTTGTCACATGTTATTTTGATACAACCGTTTGTGCGTCGACGCCCCGTCGTCGTGATCGCGTCGGGGCTTATGAAAAGCCAAATAGGCCAGTAATTTAAAACATCATCACATCAGCGTGGAATAGGCTGTCAGTGCCACTGATGCTAGGGATTGACCAAGACGGGACGCTGACAGCTCACTCCACGCAAGTATGCACGGTGAGTGTTACAGAATCGACATGCTGTGCTAACTGTTACTCGAGAAACCTTGAAATTTTGAAAATTTGAGAAACTTGAATAAAAAGTCCTAATATACATTTTCATCAAACACACACATCATAAAACATCTTGACAATTTTTGACATTCAAAAGTGCCTTTTATTGGTGACTAATTAATCATACGATTTGATTTGGCTTTTTGTCTTGGAAAATTCAACACCTCACACTTTTGGTCCTTCAGGCAAACGTAGTTTTAAACTTTGCGTAAGGCAAACTTGACACGCGCTCGTACGAATTGCTTTGCAACATTTTTATTTTCTTAGTTTACAACTAGCACTGCCCGCGGCTTCGCCCGCGTAGCTTTCGGAAACATGTTTTTTTTTGCGCGTAACCCTTATTCTTTTTCTAAAATAAAATATCCTCCATAGAACATGTGCTAGTGAGGTCCGGTCAAAAAAAAGTTCAAAGAAATGGTATTTGACTAGGGACTCAAACTGTAAACGTAATTAAATGTTTATGACACTGTTTTAAACGAAACAGATTTATAAAAAATTTAACAGATGCAATAATGTTACTGAATCAGAGGGTAAACTTTTGTTATGAGTGTTATATGTGTTACAAAAATAAGCCGTTTTAGGTATAATTGCACGGTTTAAGTTTCAACGCGCGGCGGGCAGACGGACGGCGACTGGATTGCGGTTTTCTAATCCAAAAATACATGGTTAATTTAGCAACGCCGCGTTTATCTGTTACAGATATATTACTGTTACACTTTTGTAATGGTTTTAGTTTAACACATTCAAAAACACATTTACATGTGTTACATAGTTGATTCTGTTATCAATTCAAAATGTAACACTTGTAATTCTATAACATTTATGAAGGTGTTTTAAAGTTCCTGATTTTGACATTAGGAACAGACACCTCAAATCTATTGATGGCCGGGAATCTGCAGGCTCTTTTACGAGCATTACTGTTTCGCAGAAAGAAGTTACGGCTTCCCATATACTCTCGCTCCATACCATGGCCTAGACCAGGGCCGGACGCGAGTGATTGTCGCTGCAGATCGCCTCTGCGAGGACACGGCGGTGCTCCGTCCAAGCCGGGAAAACCTCCACCGTATGCTCCACCGTGTCCTTCGGGCTCTCCACATAATGGAGACACCCGGGAGACTGACAGTCCCTATACGTAAATTATTTACTTATAGACTTTTGTCCTAATAGCATGTAACTAACTACACGTGCAGCCTAACAAAACAATTTAGGCAGGCGACACGCACTAACGAAGGCAACACAGTGTAAACTTGTTACTGCTAGGACAAACAGCCTCGTCGCTTTCAGGCAGCTTTAGCCACAGTACAAGTAAAGAACAGTAGGTTTAATAGTAATTAAAAAAAAAAAAAACGGATATCATGATCCACACAGTACAATTTACAATAAATAATGATTACAGAAACTATTACAAAAATAAAGATTGAAAAGGAAAAAAATAAATTAAATTAAAATGATGATAATATATCTGATTTAATTAAGACCCTCCAAACAGTGGATAAGATCCTATTAGCCTCAGTCTTAAATATTTCGTTGTGGCTGCCACGTATTCTGCAGATCAGAGACACTGTTCTTTTCACTGTTCACTGGAATGAAAGCCATCAGTGCGAAAAAGCGCAAACATGCCCGATGCACTACAGAAACGTGGCAGCCCTAAAATCATCCTGAGGATATTATTAAACTGGGTGCGCAGGGCATCCAGCGATCTTTTGTTGTGACAGACCCACAGTCAAGTCAACAAGTCGGTGCTCTGACAATATGCCCTAAAAAGTGTTCTATGTTAGAGGGTTTGGTTTCCGCACTTAATCCTTCATGTGGACCATTGTGCGTGGGCCATGGCGGCCGTCGGTGGTTAATATTCCAACCAGCCCACCTCCCTCCAGAAGCCAATCAAAGCTTCTGGTCTATCGAGAACATCTGTGAAAGATCCGGGTGTCCCGAGGGTTTCTGTTCTTTTCTGGGTAACGCCTGTGCACTCAAAGAGCACATGCGCAACGGTTTCGTCCGACTCCATGCAAGCTCTGTACAGGGGACTATCCGTAAGCCTATTGTGTGAAGGTGTTTGTTTGGCGAGCAGTGTCCTGTGATGGTCCCCGTCACCAGGCGCAGGTCATTTCTGTCCAGGCGTAATAACCGTCTGGTTAGCCTGCCATCTAAGGATGGCAAAGCTTCCTTGGACTGCCTGCAGCCTGGTGTCCACCACCTCTCGGCTTGTGTGTGGGTGGACTCTCGCAGCCACCTGCGTGTCTGGTTGAAAGGGATGGGTATGATGGGTTCAGGCCCGCAAGCCGATGTGCTGGATGCTCTCCTGGCTAATTCGTCAGCTGCGTCGTTGCCTAGTGATCCGCTGTGTCCTTTTATCCATTGTAGTCACACCGTGTTGCGGTTAGATACCGTAACTCGTTCTAGAGCATTGTGACATAGTGTTAGACTCGAGGTAATATTTTCTTTCCCTAATGACTTTGACGACTGAGGCTCTGTCGGAGAGTATACGTATCTGGGCGTCCGTAACTCTCCTAGCTTCTATGGCATACACTGCTTGTATGATGCCCACATACTCCGCCTGATAGACGGTGTTGAACATTCACAGCGGACTTGATATGGTTATGTTGAGGTGGTGTGAGAAAACTCCGGCTCCTGTACCGGATCCGGTCTTTGAGCCGTCGGTGTATACTCTCAGTCCATTCGTGCCTGAGTAGTCACACTGTTCTTCTGAGAGTATGATATTGTAGTGCTTTTGAAAGTAATGTCGTTTCGGGGTTTTGTCGCAGGGTGATGCCATCATTGGTTGTTGGTTGATCGCATCTTCCTTTGGGTTCCCGATATGTGGAGCCTGAAGGCAGCCAGGGTCGCCTCCTCCCGCATGATGAGGTGTAGGGGTGGCAGCCCAAGCATTGCCTGTAGGGCAGCAGTGGGTGTGGTTCTCATGCAGCTAGTGATTGCTACGCAGGCAAACCGCTGCAGTTTTTCGAGATCTCTTTGGGCTGTGCTCAGGTCTGTCCTAGGCCACCAGACCAACGAGCCGTATGTGATAATTGGTCGAATGACAGTAGTGTATAGCCAGTAGGTGACTTTGGGGCTAATCCTCCAATTTCTGCCAAGCATTCGCTTGCACTGCCACAGAGATATGCTGGCTTTTGTAGTGATGTATTTGGTGTGTTTCGCCCAATTCAGATGTTTGACCAAATAAATGCCTAGGTATTTGGTTTCGTTTGATAGGCTTAGGGTAGTACCAAAGAAGCGTGGTAGTTGTAGTGTCATTAGTTTCCTCTTTTTTGTAAAGAGAATCAGTTCGGTTTTTGTGGGGTTGACGGATAGCTGGTGTCTGTTACATCAGTCCTTTACTATTTTCAAGGCTTGGCGCATTAGGTCGCATAAGGTATTTTCTTGGGTGCCATTTATTATTATGGTTATATCATCGGCATAGCCTACAGTAAAGAAGCCTTTGTCATTTATTGTTCTGATGCTGTCTACAACCAGGTTCCACAGAAGCGGCGAGAGGACACCCCCCTGCGGGCAGCCATTCGCCACAATGGCCCTTGTGGTGTCGTTCACTTTTACCTGTACAGCTCTAAGTTTTAGCAAATTGGTGATCCACCCGCTCAGGGTCGGGTCGATGCTGTGTCTGTCGAGGGCCATGTTGATGCTACCAAAAGTGGTTTTGTCAAAGGCGCTCTCGATATCAATGAAGACGGCTAGTGCTGAGCATTTGTGATCCACGGCGCATTCAATTTTGGATACTAATTCTTAATTAAGATAATTCTTTATTTCATTATACAATTTCGCTAGTGGTTTGAAACCTTGTTTTACACAATAACTTTATCCAGTATTGACCTACTGCATCTTATTTGCATCATCCCACCACCCTTCACCTTATACTGAGAAGGGTGACATGAGCCTGATTGTGTTTACCCCACGCATACTTACACCATGTATAAGTTAGAAAAAAAATTTTCATCAGCAAAAAATTTTTTTCGTGAAAATGTTAATACAGAGGAACCTTTCTTAGGTTCTATTTACAATCCTAAATTTATGTACATAACAACATGATGTAAGGCATTTTTCATAGGAGAAATATTTTGAGCAGGTTTTAATATCAAAAGTTTTGCAAGCTTTGCTAGATTAATAATTAATAATGCTTTGTCTTCTTTCATTGTAAGTTTCGAGTTTTTAGATAGCTTTACTTATTATCGTACAGGTGGATTATTGATTAAACACAACGTTCTTAATTAATCATGCTACTGGTTTAGTTTAGTTAATTTTGATGCAAACTGAAACTCCAAGCATTTATATCAATCAAACAAATTACAGGCACTTTTGAATTGTCAAGAGGTCGGTCAGTTAGAAAGATAAAGCTTGTTGCCCATTCCAAAGCGTAGTAAGTTCCTATGGAGAAGAACCGTCAAGAAACTGCAATGACAATCTTTTAAAGCTGTGCAGATACCTAGTTTAGTTTCAAATAAACATGTATTGTATGCTTATTTGAAATTCAAGTTCAAAAGCCGAAATCAACACCATAATAAGTAGAACCTTGTAAAGATATTTGTATCATATCATAACTTTGTAACATTCAAAGCAATATCTTACTTTCTACCATAATATATATAAAATACATATTCAAAGTGAATACAATTGCATTGCACTGGTAACAATAGAGACCGAGTGGATCAAAAGCGAATGCATTGTAAAGATATCCTTTCAATTTATAGTGCTTCTGTTCAATAAGTGTCGTTTATGATTGAAAATACTTTCAAAGGACTTTTATTGACTCGCTCGACTTTTTTTAAACAATTTTAGACTCGAGAGTGTCTTGATTGCAAAATCATTTTATAGAATAAGCTTCTTTTTTCTAGAAAAGCTTATTTGAATGGTTCAACTTGAACGAGGAAGTGGCGAAATTTTGGGCCAACAAGATTTGAAATACTGTCGTACAAGCGACACGAATAAAAAGGGTTCATATGTTGGTATAATATCAGGTTTCTGCATGGTGTCAACGACCGCTGGTGGTGTTGTTACTTGTATGAGTTTATTTTTTATTGTATTTAAATATCGAACTCATCAAGTCTGTGATTTTTATACAAAAGGAAACAGATTTTTCAACCATGGGTGATGACCCAAAAAAATCTCATCAAATTATTTTTTTGTTTATTTGATCATGTCACATCTGCGGAGTTTCTCTAGCTAATTCAATTTGATGTTGTATACGGAATTGTAATCAATATAACGTGGCTATAACTTCACTTGGCATAAGATCCCGCACAGTGCCGCACACGATACAGAAAACCACAACCCACGACGATACCTCTTGTCGTGCGCGGTTCTGTCTGCACGAGCCTTAACGGGGGGTTATCAGAATTTGCCTGCTTTAGAATCAACTATAAATGGTCATATTAGTGTATTTTGGTCGTGAAAATATATTTGTCATAAACATATCCTTTTTTTAAAGAAATTAACGCTTCAAACCACGATAAATTGTAATTTGCTCGATGAAAAGAAAACCTGTTCCTGTTTTTTATTCATCGAGCTAATTACAATTTGGGTCGATTTCAAAGCCATTTTTCGTCTCATTTCTTAATTTCAGCACAAAATATGAAAACTGCTTGTACCTTGAGGTAATGGTATTTAGTAGGGAATTTAACGGTCGAAATGTTGAGTTTCATAGTTTGAATAAATATATAAACACAAAAATAGTAAATCGGGCTATATCAGCTCGCGCTCAGTCTTGCGGGACGTCATAAAGGGTGGGCCTGTGTCAAAAATTCTGTCTGTGTAAAAGACAACAAATAAGATATATGATATTGCAACAGCTCAGAAAAAAATATCTCGTAATAATATCATAGTTTTAATTCATAAAATATTTTTTGAAAATATGATTATTTTTATGTGGGATGATGACGTTTAATTGTCATCTTACAAAATAATAGTCAAGTACGAGTCACTTTAGTTTTTATAAAACATATTTTTCTAAGATTTTTAATTACAATTATCCATATTACTATATTCAATCTCCATCGAACTATCTGCGCTACTATCATATCCAACATTAACTCCTGTCACCATGTATTTCCACTATTCGTGATATCGGCGATATTTATGTAAATAAAACGTCAGCCGTATTAATTGCTTCGATATAATCGTCATCGGCTGTTGAACATTATTTAAGCTACAAAATTACAAATTGTTTCAAAAGTTGTTGACCCCCATGTACACCGATTCTTAGACAGCTTAGATTCTTAGCTACACCGCGCCGCATCGTCGAGTAATCACCGAAAAGCGGAATCGCCTTCATTTAATTTTGGGCTCAAATCGGGACGTATGGTAACGTTGCTTAGTACTGTGGTCGTTTAGAGCGTCGCAATGGTAATCGATATTCACCAACATCATCGGGCCGATAACAATTAAATAGGGTTGCCTACAAATCGGTATTGGGTTGGTGTCGTTATCTGAAAATGTGAAAACGCCCATTAGGTACACAGCCCATTTTAAGTAATCAATTTAGTTCACTACGCCTTAAGTACCTTAAAATGTGAAGGAAAAATTATCGAACCTCAGAAAAACTAATTCGGTTGATCAACTGCAAATATTTTATGTGGTGGCATGGATTTTCCGCGAAATGCTCGGCGGCGCATCGTAAATAAATACGTCGAGCTGCATTTGGGGGAGGCGGAGGTAGCGTTTCAAAGGCCTGCAGGCCCGGAAAACCCCGCCTTATCGGAATGATTATTCGCAATAAAACGAGTTAAGATTTCAGGAAATTTGCTTAATTAATTTAGGGTTGACAAGTTTACTAGGATATAATTTGAATTAAAAACAAAATGAGTTCGTAAAAATTCTCCCACATTCCTCACAAAATATTCAACGAAAAAAATTAATACCACACGCAGACCCGCGAAACACAGCCAATTTGTTATAATAACATCACAGCCTCAATCAGAACGTAATTCCAATCAAACATATACAAAACTTTGTCGTATAGCCAATCAGTTCATTATTGAAACAGAGAGTACCTACTCAAAGCCAAAGCTCAATCAATCCAGCCAGCGGACCAAACACTTGGTACATACAGCCGCCCATTGTACCAAGACCTCTTCAAACCTTACGCTGTCCCTTAACACTTCATAGATTAAGTGCTTTAAGGGGAGGGGTTGAGGTCTATCGAAGCCGGTGCGTGGTCAATCACATTGTAATTGCCTGCAGGAACAAGATACCCATGAAATGACGACTGTCCCGTGATAAGGGTCTCACACATGCTCCAGGGGATTCGATTTAGCCTTGCACCCTCTTCTCATATTTAGCGATAACGCTTTGTTTTTTTTTAGATCCCGTTTTATGGTGTGTCCTTGTCCATAGTGTTAATACTCGGGACTAAGCGATTGCATAAGGTTACTTACCTTAAAAAAACATTTTTTTTCGACTAGGTAGGTACAATCCGCGAGGCCTGTGATGAGTTTTGCATTTGTGTGAGTGGTTACCAATCGCACCAATAAGATCGCGCGCGGGACGCACAGCGCCTCAGGCCGATCGTTCGGTTGGCTGATTGCCAAGCGAAGGTCGCTATGTGCACTCACACAAATGCAAAGCTCAGCTTAGGCCTCGCGGACTGTACTTATCCGATAACGCGAAAGGGAAATTGTAACTATGTTATTTTTTTCAAGGTGTTAAAAATCATGTTATTAATTGCACTTTGGGTTTCAACTTATATTAAGCCTAAATGTTTGTGGTTGTATTGGGAAAATCAATAAATAAATAATTACCAATCCTCTAAAAACTTATGAGGGACGCTTTTTAAAATGAATGAAACTCTTGTCGAAAAAAAACTTTTCGGCTTTTAGTGATGCACACTTATAAATAAATGAGCCTCTTTTTAACTTTTTAGACTTTTCTCAAAGTAGCAATAGCAGTAGGTAACTAAGGACATAACTAAGACCCTAAAAAATGAAATATTTGAGGTTCACAAAAAGAGGTAAGTACAACAATTATATTAGACTGTTCAATAATATTTGTAACAGCGCAAAATGTGAATTATTTGAGGTTCGACTAAATACATGCCGTATTTAGTCGAACCTCAAATAATTCATACATGAAAATACTTATATGAAATAACAGTAATGTGCAACTTCTGTGCCACACATACTCATTTTTTTTTACCGTTGCATAAACCATCAATTTTATTTTTTGAAATTGCTTGGAGATAAGGAAGATATCCAGGTGACAAAAGTGGTTTTTATACATTTTTACCAGTCGACGGAGTGCAGCTCGCTCACCAGCATTTGTTCGCCTAGTGGTCGTTGCAAAAAGCGGGTAACCACGCACCTCCCTACTCAATTCTGTTCTAGGCACAACATAAGAAATATTATTAATTACTTCGATACAGCAAAAGTTATTATGAAACAATCCGTGAAGCATCATGGTTTGAATTAGTTGACGTCTTGATTGCAAAGTAAGCAATTTAAACTTTTTTAAGACAGGCTTGTGAAATGACATATATACTGCTTAGCTCGTATAGATTTACGTTGAACACTTTCAATCCCTGTAACATATTTATCATAGTAGGGGTCCCATATTATACAACCGTATTACAGCTGCGGGCGAACCAACGACTTGAATAGTTGCAAGTACGTGGCCGGGCGTTTAAAATCAGTAGAAGCTCTCATGACAAAGCTGTACATTTGGTATGCTTTTGAGATAATCCTATCTGTGTGTAGGGCTAAATGTTGTTTACAATCCAAAAGTATTCCTAAATCAAATTTTTGAGTTTCTGCTGCTGTGCGTCCCCGCCACCCTGTATAAGACATAGAAATAAGTTTTCTACAAGAACCCCACAAGGGAAATAGATAGGCCTAACTAATATTATACATGCGAAAGTAAGCTTGTTTGTTTGTTACACTTTCACGCCAAAACGGCTGAACGGATTTGGATGAAATCTGAGACACAGATAGACCACGACCTGGGAAAGGACATATGCTACTTTTCATCCTGGATCGCAGACAAAGTCGCGTGCAACAGCTAGTTACTTCTACAAAGAGCAGCCAAGTCAATTCTAAGTATATTTCTCAGAATTTTGCGTCATGAGTATAATATTTAGCTATATCTGCTATAAGAGCATGCCTGCAATTTCCTATTGGGTTTTTCTTTTTGCAGTTGGTTAAGACCTTAGGCTTTTGTAATATGGTCGAGAATCACTTGATACACTTCTTGCTGATAACTGAATAAACTTGATCGTTTAGAACGCAGGCCATGTGTGTGTGACCGCAAAGCAAACACTAATATTTGTTATTAGAAGTTCATAACATATTAGTATCTAGTCTGTCTTTTGATATAACAGTTTTATTATTATCTTTATTTGCTAGGAGTGGTGATGAAAAGCTTTTGAAACTGTTTGTTTGTAGCATCCTTGTAAAATACCAATTTTCAGCAACAATTTTTTTTTGAGGAATTGATGACCTGATAATTTAATGAGAAAAAAAACAAGATTTTTCTCATTTTTGCGGTCTAGTTTTAGGTAACAGAATGTTATTTTCTTAGGACATTATTTTGAGAAAAGTTAAAATAAAAACAAACATAATATTGTAGTTTGAATCAGAAGTAAACAAGCTTTTCTGTTCTGACATGAAACTTACCGCGATTCATAGTGGAATAACGTGCATTTGTATGAACAGAAGTTAAAAAATAAATTAAAAAATAAACACTTGCAAATAAGCAAACAAAAAATCACAGTAGTAGAAAACTTACAGTAAAGTAGGCTACAGATCCTCGAAACTTTCGCCCATACAAATATTCCTATTACCTCAATTGGAAGAACAATAAAACTCGAACGTGTCCCGTTACATTCATTTTTCTTAAGCATAAATTACGCTCCAAACGCTCCCTTTGAACTCGATCCTTTTTTATTAAGTTTTCCCATAAAAGGGACGTCTGCCAACCTTTTTATTAAAAGGTCATAAATGAAAAAGAAAAAGATCGTGTTCGTCGAAACGAGAGTGGGCACTTGTGTAACGAACCTTAAATTAATTATTATTGGGCTAAGCACTCTCAAACTGATTATTTCATTGGAAAATTCTTTTGATCTGAACGAAAATAAGGTAATGTTTACGCTAATATTTTAAACGTTCCCGAAATGGGTCAATGATTTTTAACGAGAGAACGACTTTAAAAGTGGAGTTGCGATTCTGTTGGACCACTGATGGTCGCCACAAAAACGCATAAAGTCAAATTAATCTTGTTGACGATTGCAATAATTTATTTAAATGAAATAAAATAAAGGCGAATGAATAAAACGGAAATGTGTGTAAGCTTTTAACATCACGGAACAAAATGGTGTAAAAAATAAAATAGGGAGATGTCTAACACAAAATAGTGGGATGTCATAATGTTGTAAGTATTACTTTTTATTCTGTATTTGTAAAAGTATGGAGTAATTTTTTAGGGTTCCGTACCTTGAAAGGAAAAAACGGAACCCGTAGAGGATCACTTTTTCTCAGAAACGCGTGTAGGTATCAAGCTGGAATTTACCAAATACTCAAGTCTACTGTCCCTTGGAGCTGTGAAAAAATCTAACTTCTAAGCCATCGCAATCAAAAGAAACAGCCGTTTATGCCGCAAATTTCCGCAAATTTTCGACACTCGCAAGGGAATCAAAACCTACAGGGTACTTCCCGTGAACCTAGGATCTTAATATTTGGTACGAAGCAACGTCTTATAGCACAGAAAAAGAAAAAAATTGCGAAAACCGTAAATTTTTAGTTACATCATATAATAAAAACATTTTTAATAATTTTAAACTATCCTCATGAACGCGTGTGAACTATTACCTACAGGTTTGTACGGAACCCTCGGTGCGTGAGTCCGACTCGCACTTGGCTGGTTTTTATTTACCTAATTTCTTTATACAATGAAGCTTTAAGGCAGATGGGCCATGATCATCACAATGGGTGCCTGAAGACGGGCGTCGTCACCGAGGCAGGCCTAATAAACGCAGGCGTAACGATTTGGACTTGTTCACCGATTTGTCCAGTTCATCATATCGTAGGCAAGAAAAATAAGTTACTTTTTATTTTTACTTCAAAAAGGAAACTGTAGGCTGACATCATTTACTCGACGTTATGTATCTGATCTATTTCTCGACTTTTAAAACTCATTTTAATAAGAACCTTTTCATAATGAAATATCGACAATCATTGACAGTAGCAGACATTTCCATGTGTAAGTAATATTAATTTTGTGTTATTAGATTCCTGTGCAGATCCCAATAAATACTTCTTCTTTCTTACTTTACAAAATAAAGCTTAAACACACACAGTATCCCATCAAACACCCACAGGTACCTACAAAATAATTAAACTGCACTCAGACATGGCGGATAATGAAGTTAGCCCCCCTACTGTCTGTTTAGGAAACAATTAGGTATTATTATAGAGCCTAATAGGAGGGTGCTACCGCAATGCTTCCCCTCTTCAATAACAGTACATTGCTATAGGTAGATCTTATGTATATTAAACTGCAGGCAACGGAATAGATGATTAAGCAGCCAACTACAACTGCGTTTTCTCATCTAAGGTCGAATTCCAACAATGAAAATGATGAATCAGACGGCGCGGCGACTAGATTGCGGCTATCTTATGCTTAACAACCATAAATTAATCGTAAATTTGGCAACGCCGCGCACTTTTATTTTTATATCTGTAACAAACACTTTTATATCTGTAACAAATATTAACTGTTACACTTTTGTAAGTGTTTTGGGTTAACACATTGAAAAACACATTTGTAAGTGTTACATTTTTGATTCTGTTATGAATTTAAAATGCAACACTCATAATTCTGTAACGTTTATGAAGGTGTTTTTAAGTTCAAAGCTCCGTACACTTGGAAGTCAGTCGCTTTACTTTGTGTAAATTATTTCATCACCACTGCTCTCAAAACAGTGAATGAAAACATCGTGGGGTAACTGGCATGTCCTAGTACCAAACTTTCGACGACATGTGACATCTACCAACCCGCACTAGGCGTGCGTGGTGGATTACGGCCCATTCCTTTTCACCAAGAGGAGGCCTGTGTCCCAACAGTGAGAATATTATAGGCTCATTGGCACCAAACTCTTTTGTTAGCAGTACATTCATGTAGGTAAAGGAAACCAATGCTATATTACAGCAACGCATCATATCCATCTAACTTTATAGGTAAATCTATGAACATATCTTCTGAACCAATACACAGCACCTTAGACTTGAAAGCAAATTTACTCAAGCCTTCAGAAACGTGGGGTCAGTATGACAAAGACAACATGCACACACATACATAAATCTATGTAATAAATTGTCACAACGTACCCCACGTACATCCAATTAGTGAGCTGGTTACAAAACAACGTTAGTGCCCTCACACACGGCACACAAACACCGCCACACTGTGCTAGTGCACAGGACGCGTCGAAGCGTGTTAGCTGTCTTGTGCAGGTGATTGCTAATAGACAGACGGATGGTACATATTCGATACAATATTATACTGGAGTGTGTGGAGGTGATTAGGGGTTGTGTGAACTAGCATTTATGTTGTGTTTTGGTTGCAGTAGAAAAATAGTATCGAAAGTTTTTTTCGTTGGTATATTGGCGATTGCAGTTCTGACATGCAAATAATTTAACTTAATGTTTTCTGTTTCGAAATGTTAAATACTTACTATTGTATAGAATCAAGTTATTCTAACTGAACAGATAACTGTGCTGCTGTAGAGTTTGTTGCGCCACTTCTTCTTCCCAGCTAAAGCACTAGGAAGTGGTGAAGGGAGGGCGTTTTGAGGGACTGTCTTAAGTAATTTTCACATTCGAAAAGTGCTGATTTTCAGCCTAGTTTGAATAAATGACTTTTGCATAGCATAGCATAATCAGCCTATAACGTTCCCACTGCTGGGACACAGGCCTCCTCTCTATGAGAGGTAGTGAGCCGTAATCCACCACGCGGGCACAGTGCGTGTTGGTAGATTGTCACATGTCTTCGAATTTTTGGTTCTAGGACATGCCGGTTTCCTCACGATGTTTTCCTTCACCGTTTTGAGAGCAGTGGTGATTAAATTATTTACACAAAGTAAAGCGCCTGCTTGGGTTCGAACTCACGACCTACAACTCGTGAGTCGGGACCGTTATCACTGGGCCACCACTGCCTCAAATGACTATTGACTTTGATGAAATTAATATTTTACTGAGTTATCTGCCCAAATTTTGTAGTTTTTCAAACGCCCCGATGGAATAACATATAACCAAACATCAGGAATTTCTTTGTACTGGTATCTGGATTAGATCCCGTTTAGAGAGCTCGTCCCCTATTACTTCTAATACTTGAAAATAACTGGCCAAATGTGGGTGACACCCTCTGACCACCCCTTTGGCGATCGAAGGAATGAAGACGTGATGTTACGGTGTTTCGCAAATGTGAATCTTCTAGAAAATAATATTTTCAGGAATTAAAGCGTCGGTGTGTGGTTATTGCTCTCTTTCAAACAAGTCTCAGAATCTAAGTATATACACATCTAATAAAACACATAACTTTGTGTTATTACAGCGCAAATATATCACAAATTCTTTGTCCTGACGTCGGCACAAAGTTTTCTTATTAAGAACAAACTTGGACATGTAATCCTTCTTAGAAATGAAACAAAACTAATTACAGTTTATATGTTTCGGATATAGGTTATATCGCGATCAATATATTCTGTGTATACAGAATGATTGGAAAAGTGACTTCAAATGGTAAAATGACAATGCCAGATCCTGCCCCAGCTATTCACAGGAAATGTCAATTAATGAAAATAATTGTAATGATTAAAGGAATTTTTCATAACACTTTGTTTTTCAGTAGAACTTGCCGATTACAAATCAATGATAAAAGGAATTCAACCCCCTGAATTTTCCATTGTGTTACTTATTGCGCATGATACACAACAACAAAAAGTTTTACATCTGGGTGAAAAACCCAACCCTTCGCGTAAACTAGACGTGTTGTTATTTTATGTGAAATTAGCAAAGTTGTAAATAATTTTGCATTTACACCTACAATTTTGAACTTTTGAGGAAAAATTTCAAAGATTATAATATGATTGTTTGGTTCAGCTATGCCTGAAAAAGTTACAGATTTTTTTATGGATTAAATAATTGTTTTTAGAATAAATCGATGTACGTACTATATATAGTATATGCTATACTTACACCATTAGTCATCATTCATCCATTCATGTCCCGTATCTTATTCTTTTATTTGCTAGCATTTTACGAATCGTTCTAAAACGGTTTAGTTTATAATATCTTTAATAAAACATTCATATTTTTTCTTATATTTTCCATTGTTGTGACACAAGTCAAATTATCAAACTGTCATTGTTTTTCTCTTTTAGTTTATGAAGATTACTTTTTGGTTTATATAACTTGAATTAACTTATCAATAGGTTTAGCTGAAATATTGTATTTTATATAATTACAATTGCTAACTGAATTTCGACTTCTAAAATAATTAATAAGGACACGCTCAGACTCGATCGTGGAGGTTTTAATACATCTTGGCCGAACATACAGGCTGGTTTTATGACTGGCAGATGAGACGTCAGAATGAAGGAATAACTATTTTGAAAACTTAAAAAATCGTCTAAAATTAATTCTGGAAAAGGAATATTTTGCCCTTAAAAGAAAAGGCTGAAGCATCTCATATTCAGCCTTGTTTAAAAGTTCTAATTCTATTATTTAAAAAAAATAAAGATAAAGAGGATAAAATTGAGTTTGGGAGTAAAAGAGGGTTAATGAGTGCAAAAGACAACTCTCTAATAAGAAGTCGAAAAAAAATAGTTCAAGAGCCCACGACCTAATCTGATCAGACTCCCAGATGATAAAAAAATAAAAAAAAATATATAATATCAATGTGCTACAGGATAGTGCAATAGTGCAGTATTTGTAGTGAGTGTAACGTAGTGTTTAGGGTTTGTATAAACGTCCACAGAATATTCTTCTGTATCAGTCATGAAGTGTCCCAGTAACGAACTTGGGAGTGTCCACACAACACACCAAGCGACTACTGGGTACGATTACCAGAGGGTAAACGTAGTGTTGTGCAAGTCTGTGGGATGCAGTGTAGAAATGTTTTGGTAGAGAGTTAAGTATACAAGATTAACGATTATGGGATATTGTCCAATAGCCGTCGTAGAGTGAGTCAAACCCCAACTTGCAAGAGACCCCGAGAGGTTTTAACAACACTTACAAGTGGAGAATGGATGCCAGTTACCAGTGGGTAAAAGGAATATATGTAGGGGTGTAGTGTACAATGATGTTCAGTATGAAGAAGTGTTGAGATGAGTAAAGTAGTCTTCAAGAGGAGGAAAAATAGGTTACTAGCATAAAGTCAAAATAAGAAACCAAAATGAAATAGAACTAGAGATAGTGTTTTTTAGAATTTTGAGACGGTGAAATGGGTTCGAATTGATGAGTGGGGCGCCAAATGTAACAGTACAAGTATTTCCTTATCTATTATAGGGTGCCCAATTCGGATGTCATAAACGAAAATTACCAGATGTTTTCACATAATTGTATTAGACAGGCTTGGCATTTTTGTATGAAAAATTATCTCTTTGTGCTGGTTTTAAATGCGATCGCTTTTCATCATATTTTAATAGATATTCCACTATTAGTCACAAATATTCTGATTTAAGTGTTCAAAAGTTTACCGCGTCTAGGTAACCCCACAGAAAGAACACAGTAAAAAAAAAAGAATCTGCTCAACAATGTAAATAACGCAATAAATGTTGTTGAACTGTAAGAATCAAACAGATTAGTCGTAATCGTTTACGAAAATGTGTTCCGCAATTAGGCTGCTGGCCGGTTTATGGAATTGCTAAAATTCGAGTTAATCTAATATGAGCTGGTAGCAGTAGGCGCTAAGCGTTGGACTGAGAAGCAGTCGGCTTAGGTTCGGATCTCATCCGGTGGCGCGAGGCAGCGCGGGAGCGGGGCGAGCGACCGATGCAGCAACATATTGAGCAGCGTCGGTTGCAGCTCCGCGAGGTCCTGGTGGCGGAATGGCGGGTGCGGCTGTCACGCCCTACCGCCGGCCTCAGCACCATCGAGGCGATCCGGCCAGTGCTCGACCGCTGGCTCGGGAGAAGGCACGGCTCCCTGACGTTTCGGGCGACGCAGGTGCTCTCGGGTCATGGTTGCTTCGGGAAGTACCAGTGTCGCATAAACAGGGAGCCGGACGCCCGGTGTCACCACTGCGTCGACTGCCGGGAGGACACGGCGTGGCACACGCTGGCAGAGTGTGCCGCTTGGGAAGAGCCTCGCCGTGCCCTCATTTCAGAAGTAGGCAGTGACCTGTCGCTGCCGACCGTAATGAGTTCGATGGTCGGCAGCGTCGAGTCCTGGGACGCGGTCATCTCGCAGAAGGAGGCTGCGGAAAGGGAGAGAGAGATTTCGACTCTCGATCCGGCCCGCAGCAGACGCACCGGGCGTCGGAGGAGGGCGGACAACGCCCTCTTCCGGCCCCCCTAAATGGGTTCAGCGGCGACGGATTCGGGGACATCCGTCGCCCCCCTACATCAGGACCCGAGAAGGCGGCACGCGTAGTATTCCGCGTGCGCCGCTCACAGACGTTGCGCGGGGAGTACACCTCACTCCCCTCGCCCGAGACGGGGCCCGCGCAAGCGGGCCGGCACCAGCCGGGGTTGCGGAAGAATTTTGTGTTCCCACGACCCCGGCGTAGGTGTGAGATGGAACACCGGGGTGGTTTTTAGTCAGTAAGAGTCTGACAGACCCCTCCGCCCGCCCCAGGGCGGAGGACATCCATGAGGATTTTCCACCCCGGGAACAAAAAAAAAAAAAAAGGTGCGGATCTCTTATGATGCAGCGCAGTTTTATTGTTTTTTTTTTTATTTTGGTATGCAATAATAACAATATTAAAAAAAAAATGCCGCTTTTTATAATTTTTGTTATTGAAATAAAGGGTTTAGAATAAAAAAGCGTAACAAGTGATAACAAAAATAAAAACTTTTTTTTTTAAATATATTTTACATATTATGGATAACAAACCGATACGATTATTTATATTAACTTCTTCAGCCATATAGCAATGGTACGATCATTCCTTTTGGCACTGACGTGAAGGACTTAGGCTTTCACATTGATAGTACCCTGAACTGGCGTACTCAAGTTGCCCGGGTAAGCCAGAAGGTTACCGGAACGTTGCGGGCTCTGTACCGATTGAAAAATCTATTACCATCGAGTACGAAGACAATGCTTGTGCAGTCCTTAATTTTCCCCATCATCGATTATGGTGATGTGTGCTACTATGAACTGAATGCAGATCTCCTCGACAAACTTGACCGTCTTTTCAATAATTGCATTCGATTCGTTTTCAATCCGCTTCTAACGTGATTACCCATACGTCAGCGCAGACAGCAAAGGGCGCTGACCACCTTGTTTTCATTTCTTGACTCTACCTCTTCCCCTGGTTATCTAGCCCCCCACTTTCAGTACATTTGCGCCATCCACAATAGAAATCTTCGTTCATCACACAATCGTCTTCTTCAATGTCCCACTCACCGCACAGATTTCACCATAAACATTAAGCTTCGATAATTACATTCCAAAATAAGTGATTTTAATAAGTGGTTATGTAGGGCACTTTGTTTACATTAAGTATTTCACATTTTATTTGGCTTTAGTGAATATAGATTACATATTGAGGGGATGGATAGCTTAAGTATTCATTTTCTTTAAGAAAAGAAGTTTGAAACTAAACCTCAATTTTTATAATGAAATAATCACGGATATAGCACAATATACAGGATAAACTATTCCGAAACTTATACGTTATTGTTTGCTGGGCTTCGGTGATGCAACCTTTATAGCGTGGAGTACACGGCGAACAGTTTTTAATGACGTTTTGAATAATTCTGTAAAATGTCCGGTTGGTATGAAACCATTTGTTTCAAATTCATTGCGCCTATTTGAAACAAATGCTTTATTTATTTTAAAAAGCACAGCCATATCATATACATTTATCAACTTATGCTACATATTATCATAATAATGCTTTAACTTTGACCGTTAAATTTGAAACTGAAAAAAAAATTTAATCTTTTGAAATGGCCACCCTATGTAGCACTTTTATCATAACAAGAAATATTCATCCACTTCTTTAAAAATAAAAAATAAAAGTCCTTTAGAGAGGAGCATCTTATTTAAAATCAGTAGATGTTCCAATGTTTGCAGTGAACAGAGAGAAGGCACTTCCAATATTCCTGTTCAAACATGACGTAATAGGAAACATCTTGCTTCCGGAAGCTGCGCGCAAACAAGGAAGGGAGGTACAACTCTTTATAAAATGGCTTTTTATGGGGTGTTTTTTGGTGGAGGTAGTCAAAAATAAGGCAGTAAGTAAAACATTAAAAATTTCCCCTTCTCATCTCCGGAATAGAGGGCGATTACTTGATTTTAATATTATTCAACTTCGAAATGTAGGTAGGTATAAGTGTAGTAGTGCACGTTTCCACATTTGGAATCGCAGCCGCGTAGGTCAGAATAAGTTTTCTATGAAAGTTTTATCATTTAGTTAACAGAGCTTATCAAATACAAAATCGTTTAGTGTTTTTATTTACCCCCGGTGAAAACAGATGAGTCTTATAAGTTTTTAACCCCCGGCGGAACCCCCGGTTTCCTGTTCTGTGTGTCTGTCTGCGCCAACGTAGCTGCCAAACGGCTGAACCGATTTAGTAATTTATTTATTTTGTTCGAAAGGTGACTTAATAGAGAGTGTTCTTAGCTATGATTTAAGAAAATCTGTTCAGCCGTTTGAAGATTATCAGCTCTTTTTAGTTGATGAAGGGATGTCAGCATCTTCCACAGGGCTGATCAAGTTGTATTCTATAACTTCAATTGTATTAGAAGCCCATAGTAACCTTGAACAGATGCTGCAGCATCATCTGGAATTTGCAGGATACCCAACTCCCTCATCAACATACAGCCGACGTATCGTGTTTGGGCTCATTGGAATGGTCCCAATACATAGGTGATCAGGGTCTGATGATTGGGTAGCAAAGAGAAATGAGAATAAATTTGTAACTAGCTTCACTATGGGAAACTACATATAGCTGCCATGATTAAAGCCAGGCACGTGTCGATCGTAGCTTCCCTACTATTAGTATATCAAGTTTAAAGAGCAGGAAATAAAAGTTAAATTTAAAAACCCGCGATGGAAACAAAAACCTCTAAAAAGTAAAAAACTACGAGTATCATCAATCATATCATAATCACATGTCTTCGAATTTTTGGTTCTGAGGACATACCGGTTTCCTCACGATGTTTTCTATAACCGTTTGGAGAGCATAGGTGATGAAATTATTTACACAAAGTAAAACGCCTGTCTGGGTTCGAACCTACGACCTACAACTCGTAAGTCGTGGTTGTAAAATATTACCTGCAACTTATATTAAGCTTAGACTTTTTTTTAATTTTCATGGGTTTTTGTTTTAAGAATATTTCCATGACTGGCATGAAACAAATAAGTACCTCGATTCTGCCGTGCCAGCTATTTTCATAATTTAATAAATGTCTGAACCTTTCGGCAAACTTCTCTCAAGATTAAATCAGCTCATTGTTACACCATTATTTCATCATAATTATACCTTCGTATGATATAATCAGTATCAAAATTTAGCAGCAGCACAGATCTTGTTACCGGTTGATCCAATAATAGTTCAGTACTCACACACACACGTACAATAGTTTGTAGGCGAGCGGTTGGCAACACTGTCTCGCCCCGAGCTTGCGGTTACTTGCTTTTGTAGTGGAACGTCGCGTTTATGTTCGTAGAATTGATGCTTAGGAGACAAAGAATCTTTGCCCTCTGGCTTATGAGTGTTGAAAATGAAATTAAAAAAAAAACTATTTGAATAGGAGATTCTGCAGCGGTTGCAGACGAGGGATTATTGCTCCCTTTACGAATATAACTTAAAAACTGAACACTAAGTTTTACAAGCAATTATTTTAGTTTTGACAAATAAGTAGGTAATAAAAACATTCATTCTTACAGGGTATTTTAATTGACAATAAATGTAAAGCATAAAAATCGCCTTTAATTTGTAGTATAAAAAGAAGAGTTGAATAACCTGCTTACAATTCCGCATCAAATGCACTGTCACTAATAAAAACACCGCCTAATATAATAAGTTTACGTAGTACATCGTTCCTCCATTCGTTTCATGGTGTGCACTTGCTAACCGAGTTTTTCGGCGTTACTTAAACTCAAATCTGTTTACAGACTAACATAGTTCTGAGTAATTCGATAGTCTTCGACATTGTCTGAAGAGGTTTTGATGCAGTAGTCGTGCAAGATTATGGGCTATAAAGTTGGAGGAAGCAAGACATTTTAACGGATAATGGTTTTCTCCCGGATGAGATAATTAGGGTTCTGTTGTCTTCCCAACAAGGAACCCTTACAGTTTCGCCATGTTCGTACGTCCGCAGCTTAGGTCAGAGCCTCTTAGTACTAGAAAGTTATGTTTTTAGCGTACCGCCCCTACCTGTAAAGTGGTAAAAAATTTTTTTTTTCATGATGTGTGTGGGATGTTGTTGAAAAGGTCGTTCAAAAGTATTACGGGTGAGTCAAAACCATTTTTAAGCTATAAAGTGAAAATTTTGTATTATAGCCAGGTGTGACCCCACCTGCCAGGTAATTGTTTTTGGTTATGTGAAAAAATTCAAGGCAGTTGTATATTTAAATAAGTTAAAAGAAAAACCATAACAGCTAAGAAGGCTTTACAAGTTAACGAGTAATAGTCGACCAACTTACATTTGCTGTTGAAATGTATGAGAGAACATGTTTTTCAACAACAAGATTAAATTTGTTCTTGGTATAAATACATCCACACTTTGCCGGTATTGAAGAAGAAGTGCAGACTTCTCTAGTCGTACTTTTGGCTCTTTCTGAGCTAACAGTGAATGCAGCTGGACCGTCACGTTCGAGTCGGTGACGCTGAATCGGATATACTCGGCTCCAGTCGGCCGGTGACGCTGAATCGAAAATATTCGGCTCCAGTCAGACGGTGACGCTGAATCGGAAATACTCGGCTCCAGTCGGTCAGTGACCCTGAATTGGATATACTCGACTCCAGTCAGACGGTGACGCTGAATCGGATACACTCGGCTGCAGTCGGACGGTGACGCTGAATCGAACACACACCCTCTTATTTTCATATTTGTTCTTTGGAAATATATTCAAAAAACAAGAAAATTCAATTCAGACATCAACAGACATTTTGTATGAGAATACATCCATAAGTGATCCTCATAATCAGCCTATTATGTTCCCACTGCTGGGACACAGGCCTCCTCTTTGTGAGAGGGAATCCAGAATCTAAGACATGCCAGTTTCTTCACGATGTTTTCCTTCACCGTTTTGAGAGCAGTTGTGATGAAATAATTTACACAAACTAAAGCGCCTGTCTGGGTTCGAACCTACGACCTACAACACGTAAGTCGCGGCGGTTACTGACCTCAATAAGTGATCACAAAGAGTTAATTCTTGGCATAACCTAGTTAATCTTTAAACCTGACTTGGTTTTCGTACATTTTCATTATCGGTTGACCACAGAAAATTAATGCTGTGCTAGGGTCCCCATAGCACTGCATCATGCTGAGTGGAAGCCTTCTTGTACAGGCACGACGTGCAGCTGGCGTCTATTTCTGTTCTGTGCTCGTTATTATGAATCTGTTTTGTTTTTTTTTTCTATAATACTCGAGTTCATTATATTTTAGAATGCACATGTTCCTGTAACCTATTTAAATTTTGTTTGTTGCTTTCTTTCAAGTTGCTCTTTGCGAGAGAATCCTTAACCCTAGAAGCCTAATCTGTTTTGGAGGTATTTATATAAATGACAGCCTGTAGGCTTATTTTTCGAAGGAAATTTAAGTTTGGGATATAAACTAATAATAAAACACAGTTCAATCAATGAGAAATACAATGACAGGTATTTGCTACAAAAAAACAAAAAACTATACTAAAATAAAAATATTTCCTACCAAACCATGTGTACAGGCACCTATATTGAGTAGCTTAAAGGATAGACTATCTTAAATCTGAACGCATCAGGTTATTATGCTAGTAGTGTGGTAATAGAAAAATATTAATTTTCAACTAATCAAGTATCTTGACTTGACTCGCGAGGTTGAACTCTATCAGCAGTAAGCCAAGTCACACAACATTGTTAAGAGGTTCTGTTCTCTGGAGCCCTGGCAATCAGTAGCTTGGGTCCTGATACCGGTCCTTTATTTATTTTTAGGTGTGAGTACTTTGTAAAGTCTCAGATTGACTTATGTGCCCTGGCGGCTGATAGTATGTCATTCTCACTTAAATGTCTCGCTGACGGTGGCGCGTGTGTTGGATCATTTAGCTCCCTTCAAAATGGTTGAGCTGAATGGTGCTGATCCATGCGTCATGTTCATGAACGGGCGCCGTCAGTTGGGACTGGACATCTCTTAGCTGCCATGGCTTATTTTAATCATTCGTTTTTTTGGATTGTTTTTTGCTGCACTCTGGACGCTTCTAACGTGTACGGTTTTTTTACATCGTTCTTACCTATAGGATCAACATTAATGATGGAACTAATACCTATATTTGTAAGAACAATATTATTTAAAAGAGTGTCCATGGAGTTTCTTGCCTGTTCTTCTCCATAGGTACCTACTACGCTTTGGAATGGGCAACTAGCTTCATATTTCTGACTGACCGACTCCTTGACAATTCAAAAGTGCCTGTAAATGGTTTAATTGAAATAGATGCTTTGAGTTTGAGTTTAAATGTTTTTCATTCCATTTTTAGATAATGTTATTTTTATGGTTCTAAATAAAAAAGCCTACTGCCTCTTATAATACACTAATTGCGACATTACCTTTTCTTGTAGGAGCAACTAGCGGATTATTTAAGTTTTTTGGGCTCTGGTGGTCCTGCCTGAAGTTGATTACCTGAATCACTCGTCTTAGTTTAAAGTTACACAAAGCCTAAATATACGTCTCGCAGGCGTGCTGAACCTCATGCATGCATAATCGTTCATTATGTAATCCACCACGCGGGCCCAGTGCGGGTTGCTAAATGAATATCTTTGAAGTTTTGTTTATAAGACATGCCGGTTTCCTCACGATGTTTTTTGATAGCAGCGGTGACGAAATAATTTACACAAAGTAAAGCGGCTGTCTCGGTTCGAACTTACGACCTACAACTCGTCTCTCGTCTCGCTGTACCTCAATAAGCAAAAAAATCGGGACTTAGCTTAGCGACATAGGCACCATCGCCAGGTTCCCGTAGGCCACTGAGTGGGATAAAGAGCCGTTAGAAAGAGATAGCTAATGTCCGATTGCGTGTACGCCTCGCAGGTGTAGGCTTATAAGGTTAAGTACGTCCGACCCACCCTGAGCAATGGACAGTCAGCTGCGTTTCAAACTTTTTCGACTGGCTCTTCTTTGCTCGCAATAAAGTTGATAAGAAAACCACTCAGTAAAAAAAAATAAGATATCCTCTTCTGTTTACTCTACTAAAGAAAGGAAAGAAAGATGAGGATTATGATTTTGACCGGTATGTATGTATGTTCATCTGTACCCTTATAACTTCTAAACCACTTATCATAATTTGACAAGTGAGGTCTTGACATGGGTATAGGTTATATGGCGTCACATTGAATTGAAAATGGCGACATTAAGAGGACGCAACGTCATGAAAAAAATTAAATTTCTTTGCAGGTGTTCCTGGTACCCACATGGTATACAGGCATGCGACCACGGCTTTACCCTGAACATTTTTGTACCTGTTTTAATTTCTGTCTGAATTATATTCTTGTTTTGTTCCTTAAAAATATGACCATAATACCAAGTGACTAAGATATGATTTAATCCAACCAAAATAAGTCTAATAACATAACATTAGATGTGTACCTTGACCTTTAAGTGCCATATTTACACAGAACGTAGATCCAAACACATTTATTATGTATGTAGTTACTATATATCCTACTAATCATAATACTAACTAATATTATAAATGCGAAAGTAAGTTTGTTACGCTTTCACGCTAAAACGGCGGAACGGTTTTGGATAAAATTAGGCACACAGTACACCATGATCTAGGTAAGGCAATTGGCTATTTTTTATCCAGGATGGCACGAAGTCGCGGACAGTACCTAATAATACTATAAATGGGAAAGTTTGTATGTTTGGATGTTTGTTACGCAGTCACGCAAAAACGGCTCAGCGAATTTGGATTAAATTTGGCACGCATATAGTTTGCTCCCTGGATTAACACAAAGGATACTTTCCGTCCCGGCAGTAAGTTCCTGTGGGATTATTTCTGACCTCGACTGGCAAAAGCAAGTATTAAAATAAATAAATAAAAAAGATATCAAGGAGTTAATTTTTATATTTGCAGTTAAATATAACCTTCCCTGTTATCAAATGAAATCATTAAGCGTAAACACTACGTGTACTTTACGTAATGCATACTAGGTTTCATAAAAACGAATTTATGCTTCGAAAAGCGAGCTCGGCAGACCGAAATACCGCTTTTTGACTTGATTTATCCACTTTTAGCCTGCTCGCTGTTTTCATACGAGAATTATAATTTCCCATTGCAGATAATTTGTATGCAAAACGTGCGTATTTATTAACACTGGATTGTACTGCGCCTGATGATATGATAAAGCTGAGTTGAGCCTTTCATTTTGTGATCTATACGTGAGTGTTAACTTCTTATATATATTTTTTTTTTGTTCTTCATAGCTCAATTAAATCAGAAGTGATATCATATTTTAATCTATGCTGCAGACATCTGTGCTGCTGGGGAGTTCGTTGCGCCACTGCTCTTTCCCAGCTAAAGCACTATCATTTTGACGTTCGAAAAGTGCTGATTCTCAACCTTGTTTGAATAAATGACTTTTGATATTAATTTAATTACATATTTAACGAAAAAAGTTAAATAAACGAAAAAAGTAAATTAGTCAAATTACTGATTCCGGATGTTACACTTTTATTTAAATTAAATAAAAGTAGGTACTTCAAACAACTACTAGTAGTTTATGTGGCAAACATTTTGACCTGAGCGGCTCTTTCAATCTCTCGCCAGCCGTTGAAAATTATTTCAACTTGTTCAACATTAATTTGTAATTCGGAGTAATAATTTATTGTTGTGAAATAAACTACAAAACTACTTGTACATTGAAAAGTAATACCGTGTAGTTTATTCCACCTTTTGAACTTTTGAGACTAATGAAACAATATTTTGTAAAACTTGAGAGTTTGAAATGAACTACACTGAACGTTTTCATTTGTTTCTTATTCTTTTTCTTACTTAATTTTTACCCTCACAATGGTTTCTTGATCATCTCATTTCTACCCTTATAAAACCCTTACCCTTAGCTTGTTTATGAAACTTTGAATCTAGTGGAAAATATGACATATTAACGAAGGTCTACCCTACCATTTTCGTTAATATGGATCTTTTTCTTTTGTTTTGGAATTTATTAATTTATTAATTTATTTATTTAAGGAAAAACAAACAGTAGCACAATAAAAAATAGTCATAATATCTTAAATACTAAATATTAAAACAATAATGCTACCCACTACGTTCTCCACAGATTAAAATTAAGTATTAAAAAAAAAAACTAGCTAGTAACACAGATAATCTATGTAATCGATACAGAAACTCATATCTGGATTTTAAACTAAATTAAAAAAAGAAAAACTAAACAAGAAAAAGTAAAATTTGTGTGCATACATTATTAAACATTACTTCACTTCACTTCAATACAATACAATACTTTAGAATAGAATACCTTGCTGATTCTTTAGGGTTGCTTGGATTTTTTTCATAAATACATTTTGTACTGAGAAAAAGAATATCGATTGAACTAAACTCATTGTTATATGTCTCAACCAAACGATGAAGTGGTGAACGCGAGCCAGCGTTGGATTTACAGAGGCAAGTAGCAAATAGACGTCGAGTGCGTACCTCACGTATATGAACTGTTCGAGGAACCAGGTAACACAGACTCCTAACTAAGTCCGGACAATCAAAATGATTGCGGCACACATTGAACAGAGTCATAACTTCCAGAAGTTTTCGTCTTGATTTTAAAGTCAAAAGATCATACTTTTTAAGAAGTAAGTGGTATGACATTTTATTCCGATAACATCTAAAATTCATTGCACGAAGGTATTTACGTTGTACCAGTTCTAATTGTTCACAGTATTTTACGTAAAAAGGGTTCCAAATAGGTACTGCAAACTCCAACTGTGGCCTAATTATTGATTTGTATAAGTGCAAAAAGGTGGAAGGTCGACGAAAATCCCTGGAAGATCTCATGACAAAACCAAACATTTGGTAGGCTTTGTTAACATTTTTTTCTATATGAGCATCTAGATGGAGCTTCGAATCTAGCAGAACACCAAGATCACGGAGAAAACCCACTCTACTAATTGGTGTATAGGCAAGACTATAGTCGAAATCAGTAATTTTTTTCTTTTTGGTAAATGTTATTACATGACACTTTGGAAGACTGAGCTGAAGCTTATTGGAAGAGCAGTAGTTAGAGAAACGATCTAAATCGTGCTGGAAGCTAAAACAATCGACTTTATCAGAAATACTCTTATAAACCTTTAAATCGTCCGCGTAGAGAAAAAAATTTGAATTTTGAAAACAGTCTTTAATGTCATTAATAAATAAAATAAATAATAAAGGGCCTAAAATGGAACCTTGAGGTACACCAGAGGTGACCCGAAAAGATCCAGATTCAAAGCCATTAACAACCACCTTTTGTGTTCTGTTAGTTATGTAAGATATAAACCACCGTAAAAGGTCCCCTCTGATACCATTATAAGCAATTTTATTAAGTAGTAGTGTATGATCAAGTTTATCGAAAGCCTTCTGAAAATCTGTGTACACCGCATCAATCTGTTGTCTATTATCGAGACTATCAAACAGTTGGGAAGTGAAAATGAGGAGATTGCTAATGCAAGATCTGTCTTTCACAAAGCCATGCTGTTCTTTTATTAAAACACTGTGAATAGCAGGATATAATTTATTATGTACCAGTCTCTCAAATAGCTTGGAAAAAGCAGATAGTATAGAGATAGGTCGATAGGTCGCTACGTCATGCTTGGAACCACTCTTATGAACTGTTACAATATTTGCATGTTTCCAGTCGTCGAGGAAAATACCACATGATAAACATTTATTAAATAATATAAGTAAAGGATAGCATAATGTATCGCACGTGTTTTTCAGAAAAACCGAAGGTATCCCATCAGGACCAGGACCCTTGGTTGAATCAATTGATTTTAATTCTTTACGTATGTCATCAAGAGACAGTTGCAGTTTGCATAGGAAGACATCGTGGTCAGCATTTCGAGGTGGTGGATCCCAGGAATTATAGTCAAATGCTGAGGGCTCATATGCAGACTGGAAAAATGTAGCAAACAAGTTGCAAGTAGTAATAGGATCATTGGATGAAATTTGATTGTAATGGACGGTGGATGGAATTTTATTAGCAGTTTTACGGGAAGCAACATACGTCCAAAATGTCTTAGTATTGGTAGCAACACTGTCTTCAATTGCATTAATATATTTACTATAGCAAATGTCAGCTATTCTTTTAAACTTTTTCCTGTTACTCGAAAATACCTCATAGTCACATAAATTCCCATACTTCTTCCACCTAACCCAGGCTTGAGTTTTCTTTTTGTAGGTATGTATGAGAGATTTGGAAAACCAATTGGGAAAATTAACATTTTTTGGTCGACATGTGGATGTGTTTGATTTTATAATTTCATAAAGTTTTTCATAAAATATAGAAACAGATTCATTAGGTGTTAAGTCATCCAGTAAGACATCCCAATCCACGTCACTTAGATCAGTATTTATTTTGTTATAGTTAGCTTTGTGATAATTTAGTTTTTTTTCGGCAGTACATTTGGGAATAAATGTGGAGTGAGAGTAGGAAATGTGTACATTGAAGGCTGGATGATAAGTGTCAATAGGTAAAAGGGGGGCATCTGGAGAGAATGTGACTGCACGAGCATTACAAAAAAATAAGTCTAAAATGCGTCCGCTAGAATTGAAAAAGTGGTTGTATTGTTTCATATCATGTTGTGAAGAGAAATTTGATAAAAACCGATTTATGTTTGTCATATTGGTGTTCGCAGCATATTCCATATATGATAACTTCTTTACCCAGGCAAGAGAGGATAAATTAAAGTCACCTGTTAAAATAACATTTTCCACGGAAGAGTCATCACACAATAGTGACAGAGAATTAAGAAAAGTCAAGTATGTATCATCAACAGCGTTTGGGGGTATGTAAGTAGCACAAATTATATGATATTTATTGCTTTTCGAGGGAACCTTAACTATCACATGCTCGGGCATGGTTAATGGGGGCAAAAATGAAATACAGGAGGGATTTAGTTCTTTGGATACGGCTATAAGGACACCACCGCCATCCTTTTTGTTTGAGAGTAAACGGTACCGATCGCATCTAAACACCAAATAGCGTTGATCAATAAATTCAGTATCAGATATGTCTTGCGTCAACCAGGTCTCGGTCAAGATAATGACGTCATATGCATGCAACATAATATTTAAATAAAGGGTATTCAGTTTAGTCCTGATTCCTCGACAGTTTTGATAATAAATGGATATTATAATATCATTACACATTTTTAAAATCTGAGGGTACAGGAAAATAAACCAACGGCAAAAAAATATTCACTACGAAACTCTTAAGCATACTTAAATCATACACGACTTTGATGTCATACTCAAATGTGAGGGTATAACAAAGTAAACTAAAAACAAAATAACATACATTAATAAACCCATAAGTATACCTAAAACAAAACAACGCTGTTAGCTCACACGGTAGATACGTTCTAAAAATCTCAAGCAACAATATAAGGATTGTTTTCTGAAATTTATTGCAAGGCGCACTCATTTTAACATTGTACATTAATTCTAAAGAGGTAAGGAGATGTTGTGAATTGTGAATTGTAATAAGCAAATTAAGCACACAACTGCTTGCAAAAAAATATGACCAATAAACAATTACCCAGATATTATTATTATACGGGACAGATACTACTAAGACAAGGAAATATTGCAAATAGTGCAATGTAATAATAAGCAAAACAAGCACACAGCTGTTTGCAGAAAAAAATGACAAACAAACATTAAAAAATATGTTATTTATAAACGGGTACATTATGCAATAAAGTGATCGTTTTGTAATAAATACCAACAGCGTACTATGATGTAAAATTAGACCTAAACTTATTACAAATGTCGTCTTCGGAACGAATCGCAATCGTAGGGGAGTCATCTTTCTCCTTGACCAGCACAGTAGCATTACGCACCCATACAAACTTGAACTTGCTTGTTTTAGCAGCGTCGCGGCATTTGCGAATTAACTCCTTATTACGAAGCGTCAGGTGTTCGTTTATTTAGATACGACATTGAGTCCCAGCGAGTCCTATACGATCTGATGTAATACCTTTAGATAGTCGATAAGCGCTCAGAACGTTATCACGGAGTAGTCGGGAAGTGAACTTCACAATGATATTCTTTGGACGTGAATTATGCGTGTGTGCGTGTGGAACACGGTGAATAGCCACTATGTCTTTCTGTGTTATAGGTATGTTAATAGCTGCCGAAATTGACTCCAAAATAACTACTAAATTTTCACCTCGTTTTTCCGGCAAGTTACCAATTTCAATGTTGCACTGCCTAGCCTGTTGTTCCAGGCGATCTATTTTATTAATCAGTGTAAATATGGGCTCAGACGCAGATGTAGCGATCTTCGACTCCATTTCCTTTGTAAGCTTTACGGTATCAATAATGTTCGCAGAATAGAATTCCACCGATGACTTCAACTCATCGACAACCTTCGATAATTCAAGATGTTTTGTATTTAGAATTGATACATCTTCTTTTGTATTGGAAAAATCAGAGCGTAATTCTTTCAACTCGGATTGAATTTGTGTGGAGGTAGTTGATAAGTTATTTAGTTCATTTCGAAGATTACTAATATTCGAGTTTATATTAGAAAACTGGTCGCGTATTTCAGTGCTCAGAAAGCTCATTGATCTCTTGAATTCCTCAGAAAGTGCAAGGATATCAGGTCGCATTCAGGCTGCTTTCTCTTAAAGTTTCTTTGAGTCACATAAGTATCAGCGTCGTCCCCTGAGTATAGATCAGGAACAGATTGGCATTTACCGCTTTTCGGCGAGTGTAGCATACAGGAAGCGTCCAATTCGGCCATAATCAGCTGTTATGACAACTAGGTATCTTATCCGATCAGCTGATATGCACTTGTTCCACTAAGTTTTATGTCAAGCCGGTGCTAAGTGAAAGAGATGAAAAATGACCACCGTTCCGTTTACTCGCGGGGGTGAAGGGCGCACTCAACGCCACTATCACTGCACGCAGTAGTGTGAGCGAGTCAAAAAAATATAGTCTGCACTGTTTCCCCGCGGGGGTGAAGAGGGCCGCACTCTCGCGCACTGAGACCCGTGCTTAATTGTTTAAAACAAACAGTTGTATGACGAAATTGAGTTTTTTGTCTTTGTAGCTAGGTTAGATTTTATATGGCACCGAATTTCACTGTTTAAGTAAAACTGATAATGCGTGTGCGCCAGCTAGTACCCGAGGTTCAACTGAAATTTAATTCAATATCACACTATTACGTACATATTCATAACTATTTATATTTGACAGAATTAAATTAAATTTAAATATGAATACGTCACGCTGCAGTTAAGATTTTTAACATCCGTCACCTCACGCTTCAGGTCCAGTTGAAAACTAGCGTCACTTGGTGTCTGGCATTTTTGCTGAAGTGGACCTATGTGGCGCATCCGTGAGGCACATTTCCCTGCTAATTTATTACATCGCAGTTTACACCTTTTCTCTTTTTTTTACTGCTTTTTATTATACTGTGTCTTTTAGTCGGTATAAAATAAATTGTTTTATTTTTCGTGATATATCGTGTTATAGTATCTTCCAAATGTAAAAGACATTAGGTATCTCCATTTCTTTTACGATAACTTTGGCTATGGTCTGTTCTTCGAATGACGGACGGAGCAAATGTCTTGGCCACTTCCGACCGGACAAATTTATCTACGTGTCACACGTGCTAGGACGCTATATTGCACCCGTGCAAAGTGGACTCTACATTTATGACAGGATTTTTTTTGTAGTAAGGATCGCACCCTGAATTTTCAAAATGCATTCCGTCAAAAAAGTATCGGGGATGATTTGTTTATGGTTCAATTTTTTTTTGTTGCTATTGTTAGATTTTGGCGCGGAGATTGAGTTGCATCTGTTATTTAGATTGAATACAGTGCTGTTTCTTAATAAGATTCTTTTAATATCTTGTGTGTATTGCGAATTTCATAACATGGACAAAAACATCGAACAAAGAGTTTGTCTTAAATTTTGCATCGCCAATGGAATTTCGTGTTCGGAGTCACTGTTAATGTTACTTACGCTTACGGTGAATGGACTTTTTCAAAAAAACGTACTTAAGAGTGGTACAAAGCGTTCAAAAGCGGTCGAGATGTGATGGAAGATTTGTCATATCAACGTCTCCAACTGAAGTTAACATCGCAAAAGTGAATGAATTAGTGACTGAAAATCCTCAATCAAGTTTGAGACAGATAGCCGCTTAACTTTTTGTGTCTCACGAGTCGATCCGTACCATTTTAAATAATCACTTAGGTATGAAACATGTTGCCGCTTGGCTAGCCCCAAAAGACCTGAATTTTCTCCAAAAACTACATCGCATAATAGTCGCTGAGGTCATACTAGAACGAGTCAATTACAACCCAACATTCATGAAACGCATGATGACTTTCTGGTGACGAGACGTGGGTTTAAGAGTTTGACATGCAAACTAGTTAACAAGCTTCGGAGTGGCGCCTTCCAACTGAACCGAAACGGAAAAAACCACACCAAAGTCGATCAAAAGTCGAAGTCATGTTGACTGTTTTCTTTGATTATCGCGGTGCACTCGGAATTTTTGATGGCTGGTCAAATGGTAAATAAAAAATATAATATGAGCGTTATGCGGCGAAAGAGAGCAAATTCGACGAAGAATGCCTGATTTGTGGAAAGAAATTCTTGGATTTTGCATCACGATAATGTGCCTTCGCACAAGGCCATCATTGTGAACGAATGAACTCTTGAACAAATCTCCATAAATACCATCGAGCAAATACATTGTTCACCAGATATGTCTCCAGCCGACTTCTTTCTTTTTCCTAAACTTAAGTTACCAAAATCAAAATCAAAAGTCATTTATTCAAACTAGGCTGAGCGTCAGCACTTTTCGATCATCAAAATTACATAAGACAGTCCCCCAAAACGCCCGCCCTTCACCACTTCCTAGGCCGTACCCATTTTCATACGGTAGAAGACATAAAGGAGAATTCGCGTCGAGAACTAAACTCAATTCCGGAAAAGGCGTTTAAAAATGTATTGATGATTGAATTATTCGTTGGCGTAATTGAAGTTTCTGAAGGAGCATACTTTGAAGTCTGCAATTTTGGGTGAATAACAAACATTTTGTGTATTTTGATCTTTTCCCGGTACTTTCTTGACAGAGTAGTAAAATGTTTTTTTTTTGGGTTTTTCATCAAATGACTTCTCCCGCTCTGGGGAGCGGGAGGGTTTGTCACTTTAGTTGGCTGTGCCAGGGCCACGGTATCTCTTTAGAACAACCCGCGACCCTGGCAGGCATCGGCCCTAATAGACCCCGTCAATCAGTGCTGACATCTCCTTGAGGCGCGCGTGGAACACGACGCGCCGTCAACCCGGGCCTGATCCTTAGCGGACGACCAGCTTCACATTGCTCGCCGTCCACAAGCCCGCGCCTATGCTTGCCGGGAATCTGAAACGGTTCCCAACGCCCAGGGCGTATTCTGCACTGACTAGGGGTGTGAGGACGCAAGGTTCTCTCCCTTACGGGCTCCAACCACAATCGCACCCTCTCGCGCCATGAGATCTCGCCGAAGCTTTGTCCACTGAACCGTGATTTCGATCCGACAAAATGTTTAAAAATATTGCATCTAAACACGAAGCATTTCTAAAAATATCGATGAAGTTTAAGTGCTTATGTGATTAGATAGGTTTCCAGAGCGACGTGCTCGTTCTCACCGGGTGTTGGTTAAGCAAACTTTCACTTTCACCTGGATGGCTTCACATCTGTAGGAGTGCCGTACCTTTAGGTAGGACAATCCTACCTTATCTATTTTACCTTATTTAAATTGTGTGTACCATAAAGATTATAAAGATATTAAATGTAGGTATGAAATAAATATACTAAGCTTGGTTTCACAAAATCATATTTTATTATATTAAGTAACACAAACATTCAAAATCAGAACAACAGTCATTGTTACATATAAAATAAATAATAAATCGTAGTACTTACATTAGTACTTACAGAGAGGTGCGCACTCCACAATCGCTTCAACTCAACAACCCCGTCTGCTTTTTTTTTTTTTGGGTATGGCATCTCGTAGTTGACCTTGAGAGGTCGTGACTACTTAACCGGACTATCCTGTGGCTGCCTTAAGCGGACTCAAATCCTCCAGCCAGGGGCGTAAAACTACTTATATTATTAAGCGAACGCTCGCTAAGGGCACCCCCTGTGGGGTACGGACCTCGGCTTAGGGCGTCGCTGACGGGAGGACAGCAAGATGGGACAGGCTGGATCAAGTTTTGTTGATTATTATTGTTCGGGGAATTTAAAGCTACAGGCTCAGCTACGGCGCGGGCTGGCACTTCGTCGAGCAAGGGTCGGGGGGGACAATTACGTCGGGATCTTCGCGAGGAACCTCGGCGGCGAGGTCGGAATATCGGTCTGTGTTTGTGCACTGTACTGGTGGCCCTACTGCTCTCCTGAATGAGAGTTATATGGTCATCGGGATCGGTGAGGACATGCTTGGGACGGCGGACTTGACTAATGGAGGAGGGAATATAGCTAGCGGCTTTCACAACCAGAGGGTTGCGGTGATTCGCGGCGGTCTCGAAGAAACGCTTTGAAATGCGTTTCATGAACTGACGGATAGTGGGAATCCTGAGGTCTACGTGGAGGATTTCGTTGCGAACGTACCAGGGGGAGCCTGTTATCCTACGGAGGAACTTGTTCTGGAGGGTCTGCATTCTATTGAAGCGAACGGGCTTGACCCCGTTTGCTTGTGCAACAACTACTTTTATACGCTTACCCAGTGGCGGGAGTTATGAATCACACAACACGTGCGTTTGCAGACGCACGTTTCGTTTTACGTTGAGCACAAACATACCGAGTTTTACATTTATTCATTTTAGCATTTTATATATAATTATACATCTATATTGACAACCCTACTATCAAATTATACATTCTGACACATCATACTACACGAAAAATACATACAACCAAAATGACGGGTGTGCTATCTACATCAAAACTTCCTTAAAGCTGACGTTACTGAACCAAATTTTGGTGACACGAACTGACTCTTTTGTCGCATAAAGGATGTCACAATAGTGGCTATTTATCGCCCTCCTTCTTTTAAAAGCATTTACAACTTTATTGATAGTCTCGATAACGTACTTAAATTAACAACACCTTCCGTGGTCCTGACCGGTGATATACACATTGATTTAAGATTGACAACATCGATAATCACTCAGATGAGTACTTAATCTGCGCTGCCTCTAATAGACTTCTCCCGGCTCATCTGCTTCCGACACTGCTCACAAACTTTAGGCCACATTTTACTCAAAACAAATACATCCGCAACGACTTTCGTTAATGAATCATTGATCACGGATCACGAACCGCTACTATTATTTCTACAAATCAGGAGTGCCAACTCGGATGTGACCCGTATTAGATCAAAAATAGACTACGAATCCGATATAGAGAATATAAAAACATGACCGGTCTCCAATTCTGTCAATCTCGGATCCTAATGATGCTGCAGATGCGTTAATAGGTAATCGCTCGTCTATTGTCATGAACCACACTCGGGAACATACTGTTCCAAAAAGAGAACGTAATTTTGAGTCCTGGATTACGCTGGGACTACTCCGCTGTATACGACACCGTGACCGCATGCATGGCAAATTCAAAAAGTCGGAAGATAACCTTATGTTAAAAAAACACAAAGTTTCTGTAATTCCCTGCTGAGACAACTTATACGCTCGTATGAAAAGAAACAGTTTCGTACTGCAAAAAATAATGTTAAGGCAACGTGGAATGTTATTAAGAAAGTTTCAGATCTTCAAACTCAATCTTCTAAATATCAATGCAAAAACTTACTTAGAGATTATCTTCATACACTAAGTTATGACAACACTGAGGATCTTCTGCTCGGTAATTTACAATGATGAACTATATAAATCTTAACCTAACCAGAAACTGGATGGATGAATTGGATGTAACCAGTTTACACACGTTTCTGGAGGAGGAATTCCTCCTCACTAGAAATACCCTACACTACATACACGCAAGCACACATCCTACACTCACTCACTACACACACACTCAAACCCTACATTTATTCACCTCACCACACAGTTAAACGTTTGTCATTATTTTTGTCGTTACGTTAATTACATTATGTTTTCTTCTACACCATTTGCACATTGTTGAAACATCCTGATATACACTTGGGAGCAAATAAATCGAGCCACTACCTTTTTTCACGTAAAATGGTAAATATTTTTGGGAATATGGAACGTATCGATTCGAAACATATATCGCCTAAAAGGGTATTTAATAACCTTTACAATGAGGGTAGTTAGTTGTCAAAATTTCATTTTAATTAAAGTTTAAAGGGTAGAATAAAATTATCGCATTTAATTTGCTTATGACATTTTTATTGTACTCTGTTAAGAAAAGATTAAATTTGAGGTTTTTGTTAATCATACCAATATTACTTGTTATTGTTGTCTTTATCTGTGTCTGTGTAATCAAAATAACCTGATAAAATGGATACTACACCGACGGAAGCTGCCCAAGTTGTAGCTTTACTTGAGGTTGGACACGGACAACGTGAAGTGGCACGCAGACTTCATTTGAGTCGTTCAAAGGTACAGCGGGTATACCGCAGGTATCTGGAGACTGGTGCTTTTGTTCGGCGACCTGGAACTGGCCGACCACGGGCAACAACAGAACGTGACGACCGCTTTATTGCAACCAATTCGTTGCGCGACCGTGGACTTAATGCTGTTCAGCTACAGCAAGCGTTACGTGACGTTCGAGGTGTCGCAATCAGTAGGTGGACAGTGAGACGAAGACTAAAGGAACGAAATTTAACATCACACAAACCAGCAACTGGCCCAAAATTGACTGTAGCTCATCGCCGATCTCGCTTGGAGTTTGCTCGAGAACACGTGAATTGGACGTTAGAAGACTGGAGGTCAGTTTTGTTTTCTGACGAGTCAAGAATCTGTCTTTTTAGCAATGACGGGAGAAACCGAGTGTATAGACGTCCTGGTGAAAGATTTGCCCAATGTTGCATTCGAGAAACTGAGTTTTGGTGGTGGTTCTTGTATGGTGTGGGGAGGAATTTCTCTAGACGGAAAAACGGAACTTGTCTTCGTCGACCCCGCCAACGATGGCAGTGGTAGACGTGGATTAACAGCTGACCAGATACATAACTGACATTCTTGAAGACCACGTAATGCCGTATGCTGGTTTTGTCGGAGAAAATTTCTTGTTTATGCATGACAATGCGAGACCTCATACCGCGCAGATCGTTACGGAATACTTGTCTGCGATCGGGATTCAACAAATGGTATGGCCAGCACGAAGTCCCGATTTGAACCCGATCGAACACCTATGGGACGAGCTAAAACGGAGAGTCCGAGCCAGGGTTCCCGCTGTTTCATCCATTCCCGAGCTTAAAGTCGCTGTGCTTGAAGAGTGGGAGAACATACCACAATATGTCATCGTAACTCTGATCAGATCGATGACTAATAGGCTACAAGAATGCATCAGGGCACGGGGGGGTAATACCAGTTATTAAGAATATTTTTTTTGCAATAATTTTGTTTTTTATTGTTTTTATGGACTGTTTTAGCCCTACTAAATTTTCTATCAAAATTACCATTTTTCTTGCAGAGCCAATAATTTATCATTCAATAAGGTTATTATTCAATAATTTACCCACATTGTTAAGGTTCTTAACTTAACTTTTAGGCGATATATAGTTCGAATTGATACGTTCCATATTCCCAAAAATATTTACCATTTTACGTGAAAAAAGGTAGTGGCTCGATTTATTTGCTCCCAAGTGTATATCCTGATAATATGGATTTGCTTGTAACGGAGAATCACTGACTCCTAAGACAAAGGCACGTACACCTAGTAGGAGTCAGAGTATTAAATTTATTGTGACCAATTTCTAAGCCTTGTAACAAAGTAATATAATCGCTTTTGGAGAAATAAAGAATTTGTTTATTTATTGTTTCTCGCGGCAGTGTAATAACACCCCGGCGGCGGCTCTCCCATACGTGCGCGATGGCTATGCCTCCAGATCCCATGGCGGCAATCCGGCGAAGAAGCTCGCCGCCACGCAGGAGACCGTTCGGGATCCCCGGACCAGCCCGATGACCCTGATGACCCTTTGGGAAATTGAGCAAAAGCCGCTTTAAGGCAACCCCGGCCCGCTCTAGTCTGGTAGCCAAACAGCGAAAATGCGCCACGAAGCTCCACCGGCTGTCGAGGACGGGTCTCAGGTATTTAATCATCGATACGGCGCCAAAATCAAAATCAAAAGTCATTTATTCAAATTAGGCTGAGAATCAGCACTTTTCGAAAGTCAAAATTACATAAGACAGTCCCCCAAAAAGCCCGCCCTTCACCACTTCCTAGTGCTTTAGCTGGGAAGAAGAAGTGGCGCAACAAACTCCCCAGCAGCACAGCTGTCTGTTCGGTTAGAAGAACTTGATTCTAAACAATTGCAAGTAATTACCGAAACGCCAATGACAAAAAAAAAGAAAAAAAAATTGCATGTAAATAACACAAATACATAAATAAAGCCTTCGGGCCCAAAGGGCATGGCAGCTTACATATGCAATACTGGAATTATTATACAAACAAATAAAATAAATAAATGATAAACTAGGACCATCAAAGTAAAATAAATCAACAGAACAATTACTGTAACAATGATAAAACCAAAGACAGCAAGACGACCAGTCACCACAAGCAGCACCCGTTCACGAGCATAACGCAAAGGTCAGCCATTACCCCCCTCGCCATATTTGAGGGAAGGAGGAAACCCGACCCCCGACGCTACCGCAAGCAGTGACATCTAAGGGAAAATAAAATGGCTTGCGAACACTAACAACGAGACAGTTTTGTCTGCCTCCTTGGTCTACTAGTCGCAAGTGCTACTGCTAAGCATGAGGTCCTGCAAAGTGTTATTGGGTTCTTCTATTTGGAATTTCTCAGTAGCAGCCCGGAGTCTGGATTTGTGCTCGGTTGGTGGCAATAGGCTCGCCCCCTATTACATGGGACCAAAACATGTAATTGGAGAAATGTGGGGTACTAGGAAGGACCTCTGACTTACCCTTCAGGGAAACGAAGCGTGATATTATGTAAAATAACCACTTATAGATAGTATTGTGCAACATAACACATCATTTGAATACCATTTATCATACGCATTTCATAATCAGGCAAATTTAGATTTCACAACCAAAATTCAACCTTGCAGCACTGCAACTAAAGTTCATTTCACCTTCCACAATAAAAGCCTACAGTCCAGCCTGAGAAATCCAATTATTTTGGACACAATCAACTCGGGATCATTCCGATATGTAGATGTCGCTACGCTCAAATCGAATGAGCGGTGTCGAATTGAACGAATGATTGGACTTATCGAATGATTGTTATTTGCGAATATCGAATCATCATATCGAAATTGGAGATAAGTTGGTTTGGAAATATTAATGAGTAAAATGATTTTGTGGAAAAACATAGCTCATTTGAGCTTTTTGTGGAAACAAATACCTTTGAGGGATTTTCTTTATTGTTCAGAAAATTAATGTTCGGGTGGGATCCAGGCTTTAATTATGTCCGTGTCTTTGTTCCACCGTTAAACTGGGATGCCAATCTCAAAGAAAGTAAGAAAGAAAGATGCGTTTATTGGCATTACAGGACAAAAAAAGTTTAAAAACAGAAAAAGAAGAGAGTAATGCCAAAAGGGCCTCAGCTAAGCATAGTCAGATGACGACACCATTTCAGTAACATTAAAATACGCTCTTTGCCCGCTGCTCGTTGCTAACCTAGAGTGGTTTTACCGATCTGGTCATTCTTAAATTTAAAAATAAAATTTGGTTTCCTGGACAGTTTTCAAATTCGGGAAAGACTGAATGAAAGAAAGAAAGAAAGAATTTTGTATGAAATATTGATTTTTGGATAAGACTACGTCTGTTGGGTGAGCTAGGTACTTCAAAATATTTTTGATTGATCGACAATGACTGCCATAATTAATTATTTGCATTACTTTAAGGCCCTCTTGTGGTACGGTGTCTTGAAGTGCGTCTCGGTGGGCACCAGTTGGCCAGTGCGAGCGCTTGATCTGATGTTTTGAATATTAAAAAAAAACAGCACTAGGTTGCGACAATCGCACCCTCCATGTCGCCATGAGAGCTCTGTCCGCTGTTACCTGCCTTCCTGATGCAACTCCAGGGCAGGGTATTGAAGGCATTGGCGATATCTAGAGACACCACCAAGACGACCCTACCCCGGTCCACAACATCCCCTGTCGTGAGGGCTCGTACGCGCATGATGGCGTCCACCGTAGAGCGCCCCCTGCGGAACCCAGGTATGTCCAGGTAAGCCGTCGGGTCCTGGGGCGGTATTTTTCGCACACAGCCTACGTACCGCCACTCTCAGCTCTCCCACGGTCATCTCCGAAGCATCGTCGTCGTCGTCGGCGGTGTGGTCCGCATCCGGAACCACAGTAGACGGACTCATGGGTGGGGGATTAAGCTCCCCTCGCGAAGGGAACAACGCGCTCAATACGTTCTCCTCGAGCTGGGGCCGGAGCGTTGTTTATCCCGCACCATTTTGTAGGGGCGTCAATCGTAATCATGATAGTGAACTTTGTGATCCCTGTACAATATACCTTAAATTAGGCATGCGTTGAAAATAAATGAGGTCGGTCTTTGCCGCTCTGTATGCAGTACAGCTCCGCCTGAATGGCTTCCGAATCTGGAGGGCGTATACGGAGCTTGCGGTGCCTGGTGTACCGGTGTCGCGCAGCAAGGCACGCCTCGCGCAAAGCCGTCAACTCCGGTGACCACCAGCACACCTGGTGCAAAAAGCGTCCGGGCTGAACCCGGGGCATTGCCACGACACATATTTCGGACACGGCCTCCCGGAACCACTCCACCTCGTTGTTGATGTCAGCAGGCCTGTCCGGAGGTGACACCCAGGCCTGCACGATAGAGGCTTCCAGGAGGAGCTCCCGGTCCAGCTGGTTCAGTACCCACCGCGAACCACTCGGGGCCGCCTATCGGACGGGCGCGCTCGAGGACTGGGTCGGAATAGGTCTCCACCCCCTCCTTAACCTGACTTCACCCCTAAAGTACGTACGTTACGCTACGCTACGCTACGTTATAGTACCTATTGAAGTTTTCTATGGCACGGATTATTTTCTCTCGATTACAATGTTGGTCCCATGGAGATATATCAAAATTAAAATCATGTGTACTACGTAAATAACAATGCTTAGCCTCTGGCCAAGGTCAAAGCCAGCCCTTGGGTCACGGAAAGTGTCAACCAGCAGATTCGAAATTTTCTTAAAGAGACTATGAGCACTCGGACCCCACGGCCCGAGGTTTCAAATTAATTTATTGGTGTGATTTTTGGACATTTTACGTGAGATCTTAATAATATATTATTACATAGATCCTTAATAAATCGACTTTATAGGTACACTCATTCACGTCAACAAATTAAAATAATATAACTACAACAAAACACATCATAATTAAATGGAAATAAAGATAATAATACAATGTCAAAATTAAATAAATATCAATGTCAAGTAACTTACAATTTATCATTAAGGAATTCGTCAAAAGTGTAATAACATTTTTCCAATAATAGATGTCTTAATTTATTTTTAATTGAATAATATTTAAGTCCTTAATTCCGTTTGGTAATTTATTAAATATTATTCTTGGGGCCATGGAAAATATGCTTTTGTGCATATAGGTCTATGGTGGTCGGACGCATAATTCATGTCTATATTCTTGTCTAATAATTTTATAGCGATTTTCAGATGCTTTTCTGAATAGATGCATGTTCTTTTTGACAAATAAAGCGGTCTCAAATATGTACAGGCAAAAAATATAGTTTAAACCCCAAAAAACCGCTTGAAAATATTATTACCATTAAGTTTATTATATTGCCAAAGTTGTTCAGTTTGATGGTCTGTACTTCACCTTAAAATAGGACCACACAATTCTGATGCACTCTGTGTACATTCATGGCAATATCATAGAAATATAAAATTAATGTTTCCTTTAAATCATCCTGGAATAAGCCCATACAAATTCCCTGTCATTTTCATGATTCATTATCATAATTTCGATACTGAATCACGCAACTTAGTGGCTACGAAGGTCGCAGAAGTTTATCTACAAATAAACCAATAGACAAGCTGAATGACTTGTTTTTCCATTCGACTATCATTCACTTTATTGTACTACCCGCGAAAAACGCGTGTTTACAATCCAAGACGAAGTTTATGGCGATTATTACGAGTCATAAGGGAGAAGCGACTTTTGGTTTAAAAGTAATTCAAACTTTTTCAATTTTAAATAATTCTATGTCTTTTGGGTTGCTCAACCATAAAGAATTAGAAGGTAGACAATTTTCATGCCTTTTCGAATTTCGAATTTCGAATTGCATTTTGCAGGTCGCTTATATTGTTATAGTCAAAAAAAAAAATCGTGCCAAAGCTTCATTTTAATAGTGACTTCTGAAATAAATGAATGCAATAGTTTGCCAATCAAAACTATGCCTAATATAAACCGTTTTCAATTTTCTCCAAGGTATGCAAGCCTCCTAAATGCCTTTCTTTTGTTTTTTTTCAGACGCGAGGTTTCATCATTATACAATCATTGGTACCACCATATTTGCTGTATGTTTTGCGATCGGGTGGTAGTTTTTTTCTCGTTTTTATGACCAAAACTTCATCCTTTATTGATAGGAACCTCAACAACCTATAACTTAACACACCCCTAAAGACATCCCCTTCTTGTACCACAAAAGACGGCATTCACAAACCAGTCTGGGTACTTCGTAAGACCAATATTTTCTTCGTAGAGGGGTTTGGTACTATAAATTCTATCGCTATTGATAGTTAGTGAAGCATTAGTTCTCCTTTTGTACTTCGCTAGCTATTCAGTTGAAAAAGTGGCTTAGAGACGTATAGTGGGATCTTTATGGGCGAGTATTGAAAGCCATTATTCTTGCTAGAATAATGATTTTATTTAATGTTCTGAGAACTTTTTTGTAAATGTCGTAGGTACGATAATTTTGGAAAGAAGTTCCTTATCGCAGTTCTCTGCACACTTGGCGAATGAGAGCTTGGCCAAAAAAGTGTAGCATTTTGTTCTGTGTGTTGGGTTATCAATTAATTCTGTTTTGTATGGGATTTTGGTTCGACACGCAGGCTATAACAAAAATTTGCCAAAGCTTACAAAAAGTAATAAAATATCCAAATGATTTGGACTTTTGAATGAATTTTTTTTAGGATATAAAGTTTGGGAGTGTTGTATTTAAATGCAAAAAAAAACATGTAAAGTTATATGGAGCCAAATCCAAACAAAACATTTTGGTTGCAAAGCTGTCAATATTTCTTGGCTTGTTTGTCATTTCGCACAAATTTACAAGCCCGAAACGGGCGAATCGACACTTAAAAAATACACATTATTTCGGTGCCAGTTGCTTAATACATATTTCTGGAGTTGTCGATGTACCCCCAAATTAACTTCGTGCGAAACGCCTACAGAAAAAATAATGTATAAAAGTGTCGACTCGCCCGCCCGGGCGAGTAAATTCGTGCCCAAAAACATGCAGCCAAAGTTACCTCTGCGCTGCCACCGATAACGCAGTGACGTTAAAGTGGTGAAATTTCGGGGCAACAAATTTAAACAACTGTCGTGTCGTCGACACGAAGAAGAAGTATCAATAATTTACCGCTTTTAGTTACACGACCATCAAGAAATCCAAAAAATAATTTAAAAAGCCAGACACCACCACCAAACAAAAATATACCTTATCAACAACATTTTAAAAGTAAAAACCTGTAAAAAGTAACATCACATTGTAAAATATCGGCCACCATTCCACTCACAGCTACGCTATAAGCACTCGTCAAGCGACATCAAAGCGATGTTGCGTTTATAATTGCCACCCTTACCGCCTTTCCCCCTCCGAAGGGTATTAGTACTTAACTATGAGGGTAGGCGGCCATTGAGAATGGAGTCGAAATGAAGTGGTGACCGGTTCAGTAGATAAGTATGGTTGGTTAACTTTGGGTTAAAATGTCTGGTCTGTCGTGTAATTAACGTTTTATTGGTGGGTAGTTAGTAATATTTTATAGGGTTTTACAGCTTCGCGCTAATCGTACCTGCAAATGTTTAACTTAAATTAAGTTGCGTTTTGTGACTTTTGCGGCCAGAATTATTTTTGCTCAGAAGGCTCATCTTATAATTCCACCCTGTAAAATTGCAACACTGATTCTATCTTTCTTTTACGAGGTAACTCAAACTGTTGAATCTGTTTTAAAAGAAACATATTTATAAATGTTTTCCTACAAACAGTTTCAAACATAAACTTATCACAATTGTATCTGTTACATTTAATTTTATAAATGCCTTTTAAATGTGGTAAGTGCTAATATGTGTAACATAAAGCATAAGCATAAGCAGTTTTAGGTGTCTTTTTTTATCTGTTACAGATATATCACTGTTAAAACACATTTGAAAGTGTTACATATTTGATTCTGTTTTCAATTCAAAATGTAACACTTAAAATTCTGTAACATTTATGACGGTGTTTTTAAGTCTCTGCTTTAGTTCATAGACTAGCGATCCGCCCCTGTTTTGCTCGGGTGCAATGGCGACATGTCAGTACATCCAGATTACTATGCTATAATATTTGTGCCCGCGACTTCCTTCGCCTAGATCTCATAAAACAATAATGTGTCGGTTCAGGCGTTTCGGAGAATAGCCGGGATGGACGGACAAAAAAATCTGAAAAATGTTTTTCATAATCATAATCAGCCTACGTTCCCACTGCTGGGACACATGCCTCCTCTCTGTGAGAGGGAGTGAGCCATAATCCACCACGCGGGCCCAGTGCGGGTTGGTAGATGTCACATGTCTTAGAATTTTTGGTTCTAGGACATGCCGGTTTCCTCACCATGTTTTCCTTCACCGTTTTGTGATGTGATGTGTTGTTTAGTAAAAACCTGTTATTTTGACATTACAAACAGACACATCAATTTTATTATTTGTATAGAAGATGTACAGGTATATACATTAAGTAATATGAACATTTTAATGGAATATTATTCACATAAACCTTTCGGACTAATTGCTCTAAGTAATGGTAAAACCGAAGAATTATTTAGAATTATTTAAATTTAGAATTATTAAGAATTATTTATTGATATAAGTATGTATGTATGTTTATGTATGTTATTAATTTTTTACATAACTCTTTGACATAATATTATCATTATTTACCTAAAATTTCAGTGGCTTTTGTGGACAGAATGTAAATTGAGATTTGTGTAACAGTTAAAATGGCAATATGTCATTTGGTTTAAATTGTTTTTTTTTATTATTTTTCTTTATTAGATTATTTTATATTTTGTAAATATGAGAACTTTGTAGGCCTTGTAGATTATAGATTTATATTCCATTGTCTATTTGCTAAACATATGGTACTTGTTAACAGGCCTACACTGTCTCCCAAATTACAGTGTGAATAGGTATCTATTAACACTGTAATTTGAAAACATTGTAAACGTCAAATTTTTTTAAAGAGTAATCATGGGCTTTTTGCCGGCTCTTCTCCATAGGAAACAACCAATTGGAACCGTGCGCCGAGATTCTGACGTTTCATAAGTGCCCATGTAGGTTTATGTGAAATAAAATACATTTTGATATTGATTGATTTTGACACTAGCAGCCATCAAACATACCGTAAAACGGGGTGAATAGGGATGCAGGGGTGAATCGAAACGAAACTTTAAAGGGGATTTTAACATTGAAATAATTATGTTTATTCCCAAAAATGTCGCTTAGGGATTGACTGTATTATAATTAACAATTAAGTGCCCTTGTTGGCAACAAACTCTATTATTTCAATGTTAAAATCCTTTTTAAAGTTTCGTTTCTATTCACCCCTGCATCCCTATTCACCCCGTTTTACCGTTAGTTAATGTGCTGCTCGCGTTCAGTTTCATTGGTGAAATCCACTTCAGAAGTAAGAACATTTTGTAGTCCCTACACAAATCCTTGATATACTAAACATGATTATACCTACTACATCAAGTTTCATCTGCGTACTGCAACTGCTAGCAACACGTTTTCCCCGCGGGCCGAGCGGGCACAAGTCATGCGTGCCTGTTCATGACACAAAACTATTGGAAAACTTCGCGCTGTGCAAGCGATATCAAAATGAAACGAAAGATATTTCCTTAATAAGACTCTTCTAAAGCAGTAAAAAGGCAATAGTGTGATAAAAATATTATTCCGTTTACGGCATATTATTATCATGAACGAAAATGATGAAAGATTAAAGAAAGATTTAGATAAATTAAAAAAAAATTGTAATATCAGAGAGATTTACATCATGGATAAGGTCTCCTCCACTGTCCACTCCACTTCTTTTTCACTTAGCACTCTCTAATAATGTTCTTTAAACCAACCCCCGACGGAAAAAGAGGGATGAAAGAAAGAAGAAAGAAAAATATTTTATTTGGGACACGCACAGGGAATACAAATAGTAAAAGAAATAAAATTAAGGTATAAATTAAAATAACAAAAAATGTATAAATTAACAGAATAACAACAAAAAACAGTAAAAAGACCTGTGCGAGGCCAAAAAGGCTCCTATCTCAGCATAATGCTGCGATATTTAAAAAAAAAAATAAGGCAGCGCTGATATTCTGACAGGGCCTGGGATGTTATAAGTTTAACATGAATATCTATCTGTAGCTCCTAAACGGATGAACCGATTTTGTTTTGTTTGAAAGGTGACTTGATCGGAGTGATAAAGGAAAAAATAAAGAAGAAAATTGGTTTTTGTTTGTGACGGGTTTTTTTTATTTATTTAACTGGTCCTACATGTTTGCTGTGACACTTATACTCGTAGGCAGTCAACGCTGAGATGATTTTAAAAAGGCCTACTTAAAATGTCCCGACCTAATATAATTTGGAATGGAAGGTTAGAAAGAAGAATGATGATGTTTAACTGGATCTGTCAAGCTTTCATCCAGTAAGAAACAATATTTAATTTGACAGATCCAGTTACCTTTAATTTGAGCACAAATTCACAAACAAAAATTGCCCTAGCCAATGTAACAAAAATAGCAAAAACCAAACTAAACGCAAAACGGATAAACGGTCCGGATAACAGCGGCAGCAGATGCAAATTATATGCGTGTGCCAACACTAGCAAAAGTTACGCGTATCGTGTAACACAATACTAGCAACATGAAATGTGTACCTACATATTGAGTGTGAACATTGTGCGTTTATGTTGAACATTTGTTGGGTTATATTAACTCTTGATTAAAAATAGTGGACAGACCTCAAGAAATGTGGGTGGGCAGGTACACCTCTGCCCTATTTTTTCGGGATTTCATATATATTTATGTTATGTTGTGCAATATTGACTTGATTAAAAACAAGGTGCACGGTTCCAAATGACTTTCAAAAGTGACTGCAAATGACAATGCCAGAAACTCTATAGAACTTTGCCCCACTCAAATCAAAAAGTCATTTACAAACATGCAATATGCAGCATCTTAAAGCTTATTTATTACTGTTGACTAAACACTTGTCCTATTGCCTGTAGAACTTGCGGTTTCTGTTAAAATCTTAAAGCAATAATGACATTGATTGTAGGTTAGGTTCAGTTTATAACTGTTAAAAAGCGATTTAAACAACATATACGTTACGCATTATCATAATTATGTATTATAATCGTAATATGAGTTTTTGTTTTACAGGTATTTAGAACTTTTTTTGTTGTGTATCATGTGCAATAAGTAACACAATGGCAAATTCAGGGGTTGAATTCCTTTTATCATTCATTTGTAATCGGCAAGTTCTACTGAAAAACAAAGTGTTATGAAAAGGACCTTTAATCATTACAATTATTTTCATTAATTTACATTTCCTGTGAATAGCTGGGGCAGGATCTGGCATTGTCCTTTAACGGTAGTGCTTGCCTGTCCTCTCCTCTGTACCTACGCATTGGATTAGATGCTGAAAATCTGTCAAGTCGGACTTTCGAAAGTTCCTGCAACATGTATAAAAAAATTGTGGACTTGAAAAAAATACCGAAGCTAAAAATTACTAGACTGAAAACTTGTCTTTGAATTATTTTCTTTGGGTTACCAACGCAGAATTACAAATATTCCAGAAGAAAAACTGCAGAAAAACTTGGTTTCTTGATTTCCGTAGAGGATTCGCTCCTCATACAAAAAAAACATGTTCTTTTTAGGGTTCCGTATGTCCAAATGGAAACTTTACAATTCAAAAGTGCCTTTCATTGGTTTATTTGAAATAAATGCTTTGAGTTAAAGTTTATCTTCGAAACTAATGAGCCTAAAATTTTGAAAAAATACACATACAGAAAATAGTTCTAAATCTCTCAATATTATGCGTACAAACTTACATTTGCGGTTGGAATGTATGAGAGAGTATGTGAAACACAATGTTAAGTTCGTTATTGGGATAAATTTATCCCAACTACGGGACCCTTCATTGTGCGTGGCCCAACACGACCTTGGCCAGTTTTTTTTTTTCTCAAGAACGAAGTAGAAACCACAATGAGATAATTGGTCACTTGGGTTTTAGTATATCAATGGTCACAACACTTTTACTCGCCTCCATCACCATACACTTAAAGGCTCCAACTGACCGGCGCGACGCGACAGTGCGAAGCGACAGCGCGTCGCGACTCTGGAAATCGTTGTACCTGAACTAGGTCGCGCCTGTCTTTGGCAATTTCCAAAATATGATAGTGTTACCTAGTTATTTTGTTGACTATGCAATTCCTCCAATAAAATTTGTAATGTATGTGTGGCTATATATACAAATTTAAACAATCAAATGCCACGTTGGCAAAAACGAGCCATACCGTTGCAATGTGCAAATATCAGAGCTATGTGCGAACCATTTTGTTTTACATGCAAATTCAGTGAGTTCCATGTTTTAATGATCACCAGCAATACTAAATTGCATGAATTAGTATGAAAATGTAACCAGCCAACCTACTCTGTAAAAATCTCACCGTGAAAACTTAGGTTAAGCGAGATGTTAATCCTTATTTCATATGAACATAAATGGGCACACATGAAACGTCAGAAGCTAGGTGCACGGTTCCAATTGATCGTTCCCTATGGAGAAGAAATGGCAAGAAACTTCACGGTTACTCTTTTAAAAATTATTGACTATTACAATGTTTTCAAATTACAGTGTTACTATGTATGGGAGGACACTGTAGGCCTGTCAATAAGTACCATATGCTTAACTAATAGACAATGGTCTACAAATCTACCGGCTACAAGGCCTACAACGTTCACACATTCACAAAATATTAAAGAATCTACAACATAACATAACAAAACATCACGCCTGTAATCCCAGAAGGGTTAAGCAGAGGTGTACTACAGTACACCCACATTTCGACAGTTATGCTTAAGTCCCATGTAATAGGAAGCGAGCCTATTGCCAGCAACGGGGCACAAATCCAGACTCCGGGCTGCTACTGAGAAATTCTGGGTAGAAAAACCCAATAACACTTTGCCCGACCTGAGACTCGAACCCAGGACCTCATTCTCAGCAGTTGCTCTTGCGACCACTAGACCAACGAGGTAGACCCTCTTTTATTAAAGAATCAAGTGAAATAAATTAATAGAATTAAAAACCTATTTAAACCAAATAACATGATTGCCATTTCAAATTTAAAAAATCTGAATTAATATCCTGTTAAGTTATCACGGTGAGATTTTTACAGAATAACCGGCTGATTAATGTACTTACTAATCATATGTAATTTGCCAAAAATGTATGAAACATGGGCTAAATACAAAACTATTCTATCGATTTGCATTCATAGTCTCCTTCAATCGTCTTTAAATAAGGTTCACATTAAGGCTCGAGGAGACTGGCGCGACACGCAACGCGAATCGCATGCGACGCAAAGTCACTGCGTATCGCAACAATCGGTGCCATAGAATTGCGCACGATTCGCGTCGCGTGTCGGCCTTTATTGTACGCTACCTACTTTTAACATACAGAGGGGTAGGGGGGTAATTCCCGTATTTGTAAGAACGTTCGCTTTCTAATGTCAGCCTAAGGACTCGTACAGACTGGTGCGACACGCGACGTGAATCACACGCGACGCAAAGGCACCGCGTGTCGCGCCTGTTCGTAGGAGCCTTAAATCAATCAATTTAATTTCATTTTTGACAAGTTGACATTGATTGTCTCTGAGATGAGATTGCGACTAGAATGTGAACGTTTTTATGAACGAGATTTGTCTTTCTGTTGATTATTTAAACAACGAGTTGTAAAGACAATTTTTTTTTTTTTTTTTCAAAAAAAGTTTTGGCGAAAAAAGTTTATATTGTGGCCACGCTACCCGAAGCTCTCTAGCTTTCTTTCTCCTCAGTAGTGAGGTAGCTAATGTCAACTGTCAGTTCACCACGAATGTCGAGAAACGAAGTCAGGTGCCTGCTCGAGAAGCTTGGTGTGATGATAAGCCAGTGTAGTGATAAAATCAATTAACGACCGGATCAACAGGATTCCTCAGTGAGGATTATCTATCCATTAAATAAAGTGACAGCACCTCAAATAACTACCTAGATATACTCGTAGCTACGTTGGTAATTGTGTTGTTTGCGATGCGCAGGCTTTTAAAGTTCACCCCGTATGTAAAATTGAATTTCGTCCCGCGTTCGGCGCAGACCGCTCTGAAAGCCCTGTGGTTTGTGGCGTGACGCGGCATTACCTTCGTGACGTCACTACATCGGTAATACTGACATGTTGTTATTATAAAGCTTTATGGGATAATGAAGCAGTATTATAAAGGAAAATGCTTGTTCAAAGATAATTATTAACGGGTATTTGTTGATGAAAATCTAAAGTCAAAACGATAGAGATCGATAATTACGTTTGTATATTATTGTTATTTGTTTTGTATAATGCGACCTTCCCTGATATAATGCAATAGATATTATTGTAAGACTTATAACTTTTAAACTTTTTATTTGATGAATTTTTACTAGGCATTTGGCAACTTTTTGTAAGTGTGTGTATTTTATGTTTAATTTATAATGTACCTACGTCTGATTTGTGGTAAAAACTATTTTTTCTTATCTATTTCCATTTTCAAAAAAAAAAACAAATCAGTCGTCAACTAACTTTGATTTTCTAAAACACCCACTTCCAAACCGTTGAAGACGGATTACAAAACTTAAGCCCTAAAAACACCCCAGAGCCAGACGCCGCGCCGTCTTAAAAAAAAATAAACGAATCGTAAAAACATCAAAGTTTTAAACACTTCGCTAAATCACTTTGATTTTTATATTTAAGTACGTACTTATAGATTTTGTACCTATTTACACAAAAAAAACGTCGCCAGTCGCCCTTCATAAGAAAACAAGCAAACAAAAAAAACATTCCAATTTGTAAGGGATTAAAAAATATTTGAAACATATTAAAATTAAGTCCCTTTGACAAGGTCTTGCGTTTCGATAAATGAATGTAAACAAACAAAATAAATACTGGCGACTTACATAAAAAAGAACCTTAAATGTTTTCACGGATACTTTGACAAATTTAATGTTACCTCAAGATTGGGGCTGCGGAGTCAGCGGGGTGAGCGACGGGTTAGCAACGGAGCAAGCGATCACGATACTACGGTAATGTAGAATTGTACAAAGAGTCACTTTAGCTTTACAGTTATCCATAAAATGTATAATGTTGTGTGTAGGTTACAGGACACCAAATTTAACGTGTCCTGAGTGCAATGCTAAGAAAATGTTACCGCGAGTGACGTAAAAACAACTGAACGCTTAAGACAAGAAGGATTGCAGGAGTATTCATTATTAGGTACAAAAAAAAAATCGCTTTATGAATAACACTACTTACAAAGTGAAAAATTAATTAAATTTCGGACGCAGGTGTCTTTGGTTTTGTTTTTCGTTTTTTTGCCACCGACTTCCGAAATTTAAGTTATTTTTACCTTTGTAGTGTTATTATTAGAAGTCCGTTTTTATTTTGTAAAACAGTTTTTTTCACTTTTTTGTTGTGGTACCTACCCCACATAAATTCGTATACTACACTACTTGCTATGTAAATAACAGTGACAAGAAGTTATTTTAACATCATCAATATACACGAAGTGGCAAAAATACGTATTTTTGAAGCTAACGGAAAAACTACCCAGGCAAAGTTAATACAATTTATATGGAACCGCCCCTGAGGCATGCTTACCCTTAACATTAAAAAAATATTTTTAGAAATCGCTGTCCAATTGCTGGAGATATCGCTTAACAAACTTACAGACGAATTGAGAATATCCTTTTTCCATTTCTAGAAAATTTAGAGTAGGTATGTTGAAGACACTTAGGCCTGATTTCAACAATGAAAATGAACACGATCAGTACATATACTCCGTTTAAGAGCTGTCAGTGTCATTATTTTCTGTGGAATATTGACACTGACAGCTCTTGAACGCGTTTTAGTTGTGCTGAACGCGTTCAGCTTCATTGGTAAAATCGGCACTTAGATCCAAACACTTTTAAATGTCACGAAATGTACTATTTGTCACAACAAATTATTTTGTATTTGTATGTACTAAGATCTTGGCCTTCATTTACAGCTAGCAAAATCAGCCTACAACGTTCCCACTGCTGGGAGACAGGCTACCTCTCTGTGAGAGGGAGTGGGCCGTAATCTACCACGCAGGCCCAGTGTGGTTTGGTGAATGTATAGCTACAGATACCAACTAAGCGATAATTATATAAGTTTTATCTGTCTAGTTAGCCTACGTTACGGGATTTTATCGCGCCCTGGATTTTCACCGCTCTGCTTAGCGCCGAGAGTTGAAAATCCAAAAGTGTGTTTTAACGACGCGCTGTGGTGCACTCTGTTAGATTCTCAGAGCTCGGCTCAACACCTAGAGTATAAAATCCTGGCGCGATATTTTTACGTCCGTGCGTACGTGGGCTTATAGGATTTATTATTAATATAAATGCTGCTTTCAAAGACACGCTCGAAACGTTTCAAAATGTTTACTTACAACACACCAAAAAATAATTTATTTTTTTACTCCTCAAAGCGAATGAAGCAAAGAAATCTTATCGAAAGTAGCTCAATGTAGTACCTACCTACCTATGAATGATTAGATGAGTGATAAAAGTACGTGACGTTTCGGAAATATAAATATTTTTTAAAGTAGAAAATTGATTATATCCTTAAACGAATATCGGAGTAAAGAACATTAAAACAGAAAACTGACAACTTAACATATTTAGACAGAAAACTTATTTCATTCAAATTCTAAATCAAAATATTTTATTTCACATATACATACATGGGCACTTATGAAACGTCAGATTCTAGGTGCATGGTTACAATTGGTCGTTTCCTATGGAGAAGAGCCGGCAAGAAACTCCATAAATTAATTAAAAACTGATTAATTTATTGCTCATGCTCCTATAAAGCCAAAACAATGGATGAGAAATACATCAAATATCCTTGCAGGTTAATTCAATGCAAATAAAAAAAACTTTCTTCTTCTATGTTATGAAAAATAACGTGAACTTGCTTGTTGTAATCAAAATGTTTAAAATCAAATGTCAAAATTTGTCAAAAATGTATCAAAATCGGAGGTAATTTTGCCAGATAGAGACAGATTAAAATGCTGACGATATCGTAGCTAACTAAGAGAATTACCCATCGGATTGACTGCCAACTTAGAAATAGAACTGTCACCAACACAGGTCATCATTGCGCATATCCCAATTTATATGGGATCAACATGTATTTTTATTCCATACTTATTTCTCTATTAGTTGTCATCTCGGTACTCACCCCCTTTATATCCATATCATCTTTCACACAGTCCATCCATCGTTTATTTGGTCTTCCCCTCCTCTTATAGCCATCGACATTAATACTTAAAACTTTCCTAACGATGTTTTCCTCATTCCTCCGCATCACACGCCCATGACAACAGAGAACTTTTCAGTCACCGGTGTTAACTTCAGACTTTCTTTTATGTACTAAATTGTTATTCTATCCATTCTTGTAACAACGCACATAACTCTTAGTTTTCTCATCTCAGCTGCATGCAGTTGCCTTTCATTCGCATGTTTTTGGCACAACATTCCGTTCAGTCAGTACACAGGTAGGTATATATAGTAAAAAAGAAAGTTAAAAACAAAAACCCAACAACAATAAAACAGCAACTATTAAGATGTAAAAAAGACATCGTAACAAAATAAGATCGGTTTTCGAATAACTGGAGTCATATTGCTATTCGTAGTATTTAGCAATAGAATTATATAATTTTAAGGGTGTGAGCCTGGAGATCTGTCATACAGGTCCTGAACCCAGTATAGACTCCAGCTCTCACAAAGCTTTTGACTCTGCCTGTAACCTGATACCATGTAACTAACTTGTACCTTTTTGGGAGAAATAAATTAAAAAAATTATTATATTATAAATTATTATTAATTATTATTCTTTGGCGTTGCCCTCTGGTAATAAGGAAAGATCCTGCCATTAAAAAAATTACAGTTTTTAATATTATTGAATTTACAACAATATAAATGTAACTATCCAGGATCATTGCCAATACTACCAAAAACATGCAAAATTCCCAGTTATAATTTATACACTCGTTTTATCATTCAAAAAATTCACCTCTCCGGGCATCCAACGTACTATGTCCAAAAAGCCTTTTACTTCACAAATAAGTCCCAACATGGCCGCCCTAAGATTAGCAACTAAACGAAGTGACGCGCGATATTGCAAACCACTTTTCCCATAAAGAAATTTTAATGTAATAAGCTTTCTTTGTGAGCTGGAAATTCAAAGGCTTTTAGTTTATTATCCCAGGTTATGAAACTACCGTTGGCGTACCGGGGCTTAAACTGTAGAAGAGGTTCGACGCAAAATAGAAGAGCAAGAGATAGCGGAAATTCTATCTTCAGCTCAAGCTGTCAGTAAGCAAAAGAAATGAAAAACAATAATAAACGAGAAAAGATAAAAAAAAGAGGAAATGGAAAAAGGCTTCACAAAAAAATTCTAACAACATTGTTTTGCCCCAACAGGCTGCCTCTTCTCATCATCTCATCCAGTTGTCGGATTGACGATCGACAGTTTGAAAAAAACAAACAAGTAAAGAATCTTTCTATATTTTGATAACAATTTGTACAAGTTTTATAGCTAAACCCGCCAAAACGTGAGGCAGTAAATGATGTGATAAACCACTCCTGGCGGAATAGTACTAAAAAAAACGTTCAACTGCTTGTCGCACCACGCACAAAGAAGGGTTACGTAGTTGGATGAATATATATGCCAAGAACAAACTAAATATCGTAGTAGTCAAAACATGTTCTCATAAACATTTCAACTGCAAATGAAAGTTGGTCGACTATTACTCGCCAACTTGTAAAGCCTACTTAGCTGTGATAGTTTTCCTTTTAACTTCATTTTGACTGCCGTATTTATTTTCACATATCCGAAAACAATCATTTAGCTGGTAGGTGGGGCGCGGATCTGACTAACAAAAATTATCACTTTAGAGCTTAATACTCCGCAAACGGATCCCTGAATCTTAAAATGGTTTTCACTCTCCCGCAATATTTTTGAACGACCTGTACGACACCACCTTGAGATAACCGAGAAAACAAATATGAATATCTATGCCAAATTACAGTCTCTGAGCTACGCTCTGAGACCGGACGGGCGGACGGACTGACATTGCGAAACTATTAGGGTTCCGTAGTCAACCACTACGGAACCCTAAAAAGGGAACACACACGCAAGTTACGTGTATAATCATGATATTGTAGGTACAATGAAACTAAATATGTTACTAAACTTCTGAACGGCCGATGGAAATACCCTATGGAAACATACCCTTTGATTAAATCGCTTTTCGCTCATCACTAGGAGAGAAAACGCAGCGATCCGCGGATTTATTTTGTTCTAGTAAGTACGTGAGTAACACACTATGAGGTGGATTGTACGATTATTTACTTGTAGGCTTTAATATCAAATCTTTAAACTAGTTTGTGACATTAGAATACCAATATTTACTAGATTTTTTAACGTAGTAGGTAGTTATGCAACCTGCGCCGAAACGAGTAATCACCGTGAGAGCATAAAATGCACGATTGCAGTTTAGGGTGGCCCATCTAGACGGTTCCATGCATTTTGTCAATCTAGCATTCTAAGTAGCTGTAAGTCGAACGATGTAACCACTAGGATAGTTTTGAGATTATTACATTAGAGCATACGCTTCTGCTCACACGTATTCAACTCTTTTTATTTATGACGTTCCCAAAAACTTGACTAGGTATTCGTTTGTGTTAATTTCTGGCTAGGCTTAACATCTACGATCCCGCCTCTGTTACTTAAAGGTAACTCAATAAACAGAATGTATAATTTTAAATACTTGGGCCATCTGGAAGATTCAGATTTGCAGAGGGAGCGCAGAGCGTTGTCAGTCCGGGCGAACATGATGGCCCGCAGGTTCTCTCGATGTACAGTCGCCATTAAAATAGCCCTTTTTAAGGCGTATTGCACAACACTGTACTCGGGGACACTCTGTTCAGATATACCCAAAGGGCTTGCAATGCTCTGCGTTTCCAATATAACAATGCGTTCAGGGTACTGTTGCAACTGCCACGATTCTACAGTGCGTCGGCGACGTTTGCCAACGCGCGCTCTGACAGCTTTGATCCAGTATGGCGCAAGAGATCTGCCACGTTAGATTGCGTGGCAGTCCCAACCCAACATCATTCTGCTCGGTCATTTTTAAGGTCGCTCCGTACTAGTTCATTTCGGACAGTGAACTAGTACATTCTATTAGTTCTAATAGCTCTATTCGGTCTTCGCTCTCGGTCAGCATCTCATCTCATTCTTGCAGGATTCGTTCGGTCGGGTTCGGGTTGCATCGTCATTCGTCGGCTATTCTCTCTCGTCAGTGTCCACACCTTAGGGTATTTTACCCTAAATTTAGGGTATTTTTACGCGTTTAGGGTATTTTTTAGGGTAGAAAATTATTTAGGGTATTTTTCAGGGTAAAATAAATTTATAAGGATTTTTATAGAATGTTGAAAACTCCTTGCAAGCAAAATGGTGATTGATTGAATACGTGTTTCTGAACGTACATAACTTGTTGTGACGATGTACCGTTCTCTTCAGTCTTCCGCTAGCACAAGAATCTATTTTTGAGAGACAAATGATTTCGAATGAAATTTACGATTTAAAAAAAAAATACTGCAGATGACATAGAAGCCCAGACTATTAAGGATGCATTCCAAGAATGTTTGGAAAGGGTGTAATAGTTTGGCTATTAGTTTATTACTAAATTGCATTTATACGTAAATTTATTTGTATACAATATAAAAAAAGTTAGGGTAAAAACTAAAAAAAGTGCCTAATTTAGGGTAATTTCGGCGAGCGTTAGGGTAAAAAACAAAAACGAAGGTGGCAACACTGTCTCTCGTTCTCATTCACAGACATTGAACGTATCTGACAAACAATCAATGACTGTTTATCATTTCCGTTCTCGTTCAAAATAAATGATAATAAATAAATTACCTTTTGGCCATTATTCAATTGGTTTTTAATCAAGCATGCTTGCATTTCTGAATAATTGGATTTGTTCAAAATCTAAAAGAAAGAGCCTCTTGTTTATAGAACATTATTCGGCGTAACTTCCAACGATACAGGCCTAAATTATCTTTGAATCCTAGACTTCCTATGTATAGAGTCTACTTATTAGTTTTAATGCGGCAAGTACCTAGAGTTCACATAAAAATGTTGAAAACCAATAAAACTTTAAACTTATCATACATTTTTATACTCCAGTCAACACGTTTGGGGATCAGTGATAGAAAAGAAAAAATACCAAAGAAGTCTTGTTATTAATACGATTTCTAAATGCTAGTGACATCGCCATCTGTCGTTTTATATTATAACTAAATCAACACTGTAATCAAGTTGGTTCCTTAACATCTGCGTCGTTAGTAGTTCTAAGCTGTATTGATAGATGGCAGTAAATAGAATTAGTTTTACTATGTTTAACAAACTGAATAACGGTAATATTTTTTTAATTTATGAGATAATTTTTTATGATATTTTAAACTTGAGAATCAAAAGTAAAATCGATGGTTATTACAAGGAATTAAACTTCTCCAGAGAGCAGATAGATGGCGCTTATGACTACTTTTATTCTTGAATCCTGAAACCTGAAAGGGAATTCAAGTATAGTTGTAACTGATTATAATAGGCAGGAGGACTATTATAATCAGATCTGTGGGAGGCCGTATCTAATCCACCACGTCCGGGTTTGTAGATGTGAACACATTTCTTTGAATTTTTGATTCAAGGAGAAGAAAAGACAATTAGTTTTTTTGTTTTTTTTTTGTTTTTCTTTTTCAATGGAACAATACCAGAAATACTATATCCTTCGATTCTGTTATCAGTAATACGAAGGTTTACTCAGAGATCCTGATTTTCACTGGATTTTAACCGTCAGACAAAATCAGCTTTTACGCGTCATCAACAAGCGGAAGATGTTGAAATGAACTTTGAAATTTACCCACGCAGTCGAGAAAATATAAAAAAACAGTAGGCAGTGTTCTCAAAAACATCATCAAATTAATTAGCAATCTTCAAATAACCGAACCCACGAATTAACTGCCTACACCACAGAAGAGCCAACAAGGAAATGTTCCCACCTACTTTTTTATTAAATAAATACAAGGCTAACTACTGAATGTAAATACCAAGATCTCACGACCCCTGGTTGCTTGGAACTCCTTCGTCACAGCGGCTCAAATAACACTAGACTCTTTTTAACACCAGTGGAGAAAGAATCCTCCTGATCTATATGTGTCGAGTGATGGAAGACCAAGTTATGCTGGTGCTGAGTTTTCACACGCGTATTTTAGTATGCTCAATAATCGTGATTGACGGCGTTGTATGTTTGAGATAGCATCAGAATGTCTGTTTATCTGTCGTCACCCTTCATGTGTCGAGTCTTATGTATGTAGTATATAGAGGTACTTATGTTCTCGTTGTTGTCGATTGTCAGTTTTCTATTACAAGCTTAAAGGCACTCAAGAATGATTGCAAAATGAAATGTAGGAAGTGTGAAGTCATATTTTGCTAACATTTTGTATGGGAACTTTTCAATAAAAAAAATTTGAATGGTGACTCATGACGGTGAATAATGTACCTACCTACTTGCTTGTAAGAATAACTTTACACGTTCGTTGTAATAGTTAGTAATGTGAAGATTAAGCTTCTAGTCGATTTCTGTCAAATCTTTTCACGGGATCTTTTATTCAAATTCTTGTGACACTTTTGGCTCCTCTATCCGCTTAATTTCGGGTCAGAACCTAATGGGCTCCGGGCCGTTTACGCTCAGTGTTAGGGTCGGAATTATCTGAAGCTTGGCCATGAGTGAATTAAGACTTTTTCTTCCCGCATAGGAAGACTGAGCCTACCCGAGCTGGGGTTCCCATTAAGGCCATGACCATGAAGTGTGGATGTTTATTATGTTAAAGACTATGTGGATTAACTGAGTAACAAAATATGTTTGAAACTTATTGTAGATCCATTCACAAACCGGTGGGAACGAATACATAACAACTAACAACATAGCCTCGAGACGTAAACGAATAATTACAAAAATGATTGCGCTCATTACTTCAAGCATCAGATTCAATCTTGATACTTGGACCGCGTGAGAAAAGTCTTAAAGCTACGATACAGAATTGTGCTATTTAAGTAAGGTCAGCATAAGATAATGATCATTATATACCTATATAAAAAACACCAACTTCTTCTTGCCAATGACGAATTGCGAAACTAGAATTAAGATAAAAACTATCTGAACTTGTTATTTTCACGTAATTTTGCGTAATGGCCGCGGTTTTCGGACTTCATTTGGATTGGATGAGGGCCATCTTTGATATCAACGGTTCAAGGTTACGAACCTTCCAACAACAATGAAATTAAGTTTAGTTACAAAATATGAAGCGTGTAGAATTGTACAAGTTTTCGTTACCAAGCTAGGAGCCGCAGCTGGTTAGGTACTGCGATCATCATATTGTCTGACTCATACATTTTTTTTCCTTTTGATACTTCTACTTCGAGTTTATCAGGGAATTTCATGCCATGAGAAAGAAAATATTTGCTAAATGCAATTTTTTTTCAAATATTAACAGTTCACAGCTGTTTGCTTGGAGGGGCTTCCCATCTGATAAAGAGATTATAATACTAGGTTATAATAATAGGTCTTTTACTGCATCATAACCACTTACCAACTCGCACTTTTGTACGATATAGGCGATATAGGCCGGATGTGTGATCGCGCGAAGCAAGAATCCTTTATATTGTGGCATAGCTTCAACGGGTATCCTGACCACCGGTCTGCAGAAGACGCACATAACTGGCAATCTCCCTCAGCCTCATCCGCAACCTTGGCACAGCACACTGCACTTTAGGCTGGTCTTCGAGAAAAGCTCTTAAATCCTTTTTTGATCGACGCCAGCAGTCAGCCTCAACCCGGCGCTGTACCACATCCGACGCACTGGAGCATAACGCAACGCCATCGCCACCCCGACTCACTGGGGAATCTTCGATGACAGTTCCGGCTAACCGCGAACTATGCGGCACCCGGTTCCAACTTACTGGAACTTCTCAACTGGCCCTGGAAGCAACGCAAGCGGGGTTTACCGCGCAACTAGCATATATACAACGTCCCGACATGCAACCGGCTGTCGCCCACCAGACACAACACCCGTCTGGTCAGACAATCCTCCCTTTTCTATAGAGAAGAGTGAACTTTACACCGTGTTCGTCATACCTCTATAGGTTGTAACGTAAGGTTTAGCCAGCTGGCCAAATTATTATAATTTTAGCTTATAAAATACAAGTAGTAAGTAGAGAAAGAAATTAAAGTTGATTAGACCGAGAAGCTGCTCGGGTCGACCGCTCCTCCAGCCCGCGTTCTGTCGTGTGGGAGCTCGCGGTCGCGTAGCAGCCCACGGTCGCGAAGCAGCTCACGGTCGCGAAACAGCTCACGTCGGCCGCTCCACCGGCCCGTAGCCCGTCGCGAGGGGAGATCACGGTCGCGAAGCATCTCGCTGTCGCGTGGCAGCTCGCGTCGGCCGTTCTAGTCCATGATAAAATGAATTCACTGAATGTTCAGTGATGTATTTTTAATTCAATACATTTAAGTATTAAAACTATAATGAACAGAACTCAGAAATAAAGATTGGTGTATATTTAAGCAGCTTTAGAAACTCAAAGACAGGTCAGAGAAGAAGAAGTACGATGGAAATAAGCCAAAAAAGCGAGTCAAAAGAACCTGGTTAAATCTCGCTGCTGCCTTTTATAGTTTCTGGCCGACCTTCTAGAAGTTACTTTTTAGTGTTCCAAATATAAATCCAAATCCTTCATATTTGGCTTATATTTGGTTATCGGCCAGAAACAATAAATATGGCTAACAGTGAGAACGTGTCTTTACGCTAGTTATACAATAGCTAAGAGGTCATATATACATTTACAATGAATAGATGACCTCTTAACCCTATAACATAAAAAAACTGACAGATGACAAGTTAAAATAAAAAATGTCAAAACATTAAATCTAAGGAAAATTAAAAGAGATATCACATGAAAATTAGATAATTGGATGTGTAAAATAGACAGAGGTAACTAAAGGTTTGCTTTTCAGCAGACAACAATTATCAGATAAACAAATGTAAGTTAAATGAGTGTCATACAATTTTCATAAAGACTTTGGTACCTACTGAATAACTACTACTCAAGTGTTAAATAGATAAATCCTACTAATATTATAAACGCGAAAGTTTGTGAGTATGGATTGATGTTTGTTACTCTCGCGAAAACTACTGAACGGATTTGGATGAAATTGGGCACACAGATAGTTTATAACCTGGATTAGCACATAGAGTTACTTTTTATGCCGATACTCCCAGGGGATCAAGATTTATGCGGGTGAAACCGCGGGGAGCAGCTAGTAGATTATAAGATGTGATTTTGGTGTAACAAAATACCACAAGGTACGTCGATTAATTTAGTTGTTGATGTAATTTTTGAAATGTAAAGCAGGCAGAAAAATACGACGCCAAAGGCTGAGTTACTTGTTCGAAGTTTTCTTTTCCTGCCACCTTTCGATCCCTCGTCTTCAACATATCACCTCTCTATCGGAAAACCTTCGAACTAACACTTTGCCTACATCCCTAATTAAAACCAGTTTCTCCCGACCCTCTAGTGTGCTCTCCATTTGCGTAAATCCTACCAATGTTATGGTCTTAAACAACAATTTAATAGATGCGTTCAAAACTATCGTTTTCATGTTCCTTCTAATGAGCACATGAACTGACCAAGGCTGGGAAAACAAAGACCAAAACAGCTTAGTCATCGAATCATTTGGAATATCTAGCTCCATTGTTTTTATTTTACCTCCCGTAGATCAAAAACAGTTTATACAAATATCAATGACATATTAAAAAACGAAAGTCTAAGGAATATATGTAGGTAGTAGTGGGTAACCTTGTGAGATAATTGATGGGACCATAAAAAGCTTAGGTGTGTCAGAATGTGAGGCTTGAGCGTAGATGCGATGGAGTTCCGCAAGGAAAAGAGAATGGTCCTATTATGTTTAGTTGACATTTTACAAATATTTGATTTGGCTTTGACTCGTGACTTTGTTTGTGCGGCAGTTTTATTGATTAAATTTAAAGTTTTATTTGTTTTATTTTTTGGTGACTTTTTGTTTGAGCCGTTGAAAGTTGTTGTCTTGGGTGACGTTATTATGCAATTAGAGAATTCAGTTTTAGTTTCACTAATATCTTTCTTAGAAAAAACACGATGCTTCTAACATTAAGCTTCGTTGAACGTCGACTAAAATTGCCGTTCTTATAAATGTTATGATTTACTGCTTAGCTCAGCGTTAAATCTGTAACTATATAAAATATTCTAATATTTTGGCACGTCTTTTGACAAATGATAGAAGAATGTACATATTGCAATATTGCTCAACCCCCATAACAAATAGCGTGATAATTTATAGCCTTTGCTACAGACTGACCAGACTTACAGGGAATTTCAATGTAAAATTTTAACAGAAACTGTTCGGTAGTATTTGCGTGGTGCCGGAACATACGTGCAGACAAATAGACAAACAGACAACAATTCTAAAAACCATATTCACGGCATTAGAATCGTTCATTTTTTCAAAAATATTGAATGTACAATTTTGACATCGCTACGATTTTATTACATGTAATTATAAATTAATGAATCAGTTTTTTTTGTACTTCAAACAGCTTTACACACATACGCAAAACATCACGCCTGTAATCCCCGAAAGCTAAGGCAGAGGAGCACTTATAGTACACTCACATTTCGCCAGTTATGCTTAAGTCCCATGTTATAGGGGGCGAGCCTATTGCCATCAACCGGGCACTAATCCAGACTCCGAGCTGTTACTGAGAAATTCTAGATAGGAAAACCCAATTACACTTTGCCCGACCTGGGAATCGAAACCAGGACCTGATGCTCAGCAGTAGCTCTTGCGACCACTAGACCAACGAGGCAGTGTTTTAAATTCTATAAGTTAAATTACAGACAGACTTCTGAAACCACTTTTAATATGAGTGAAACGGTCATTAGTGATGTTGCTAAGAAAAATGCGGAGTAATGTGAAATAACAACTTGCTTAATAAGGTTAAAATGAAAAGTATAAGTTATTGAAGACATGCGACTGCCTTGCACTTTATAATGTGATATATTACATGCCGAACAATTAACTTTACTGATGTCGTGGTCATCTTTCTGCTATTCTTATATTATATACCATTTTGAATGGACCCATAGGTATCGTAATTCAGCAGAAATGATGTGTCCTACGATACCTACTTACCTTTGATTTTTGGATAGTAATAAAATGATGCATGTAATAGGTAGCTGAAATGAAGATCGACTTTGATTCTGGACTACCATAATATGGAATTTCGAACAATTTACCATGTGCTATGTCACGGTGGGAGTAGTGGTGGCCCAGTGGTAACGGCCGCGACGTAGGTTGTAGGACGTAGGTTCGAACCCAGACAGGCGCTTAACTTTGTGAAAATTATTTCATCACCACCGCTTTCAAAACGGTGAAGGAAAACATCGTGAGGAAACCGGCATGCCTTAGAACCAAAAATTCGAAGACACGTGACATCTACCAACCCGCACTGGGCCCTTGTGGTGGATTACGGCCCACTCCCTCTCACAGAGAGGAGGTCTGTGTCCCAGCAGTGGGAACATAATAGGCTGATTATGTATGTCACGCTATGGCGTCGCGCATGTTTGCGGGTCCACAATGTCGCATCTTGTGATTGCATCCTTCAGAATACTTTATCTCGATAGAAGATCTCAATTTGTAGCAAGTGAGAATAACAATTTGTTTCAATCAGATTCGGTCTTTGACACCACACACACGGCCACACGATACTGCGCTCTAAAACCCAAATCGCAGACGTCACCCAAAAAGCGGCCAAGCTCAAGTGGGACTGGGCCAGCATGGGACAGTATGGGTCCCTGAAAACGTCCAACAGCATCGCGAAAGACCCAGACGTAGATGGCGGGATGAACTTGACGCTTATAAAATGTTTTGGTCCAAATTGGCTCAGGATCGAGTTGAAAGGAAAAGGGAATGGGAGGCCTTTGCCCTGCAGCGAGACAACACGGGCTGATTATAATTATTCTTATTATTGAATGTTCATTTATCCAATATAACACAGGAAATCATTACGAATTACCTACCTATGTAGGTATCAATTTAATGAGCGATGTTGTTAACTCAAGTAATGTTATTTTTCTGAGAACTCAATTTTGTCGGTAGTCTCTGATCAATGACATAAAACATAATGGCTGTTATCCAAAAACAAAAGAAAATGTAAAACTCACGAATTGTTTGCAACAAAATCTCAGGCACCAAAATTAGGCAAAACACGACCCGACTCACAATTTCAAATCTACTTTTTTTCGCATCTTCTAATATGAAATGATTGTTAAGCCAAATACACATACGACCTTTGCGTGACTTCGCTTCATACATGTATGACATTGCCGAAAAAAACTCAAGTAAAAACACACAGGCAGACAAGAACTCTTTGTGTACGTCTAGCCAACGACCTTCAGCCGTGATGAACGACTTTTTAGTCAGTAAAAAACTGTTCGGTGAATTTACCTAACTTTTTGTTAGCACTTCTAAGAACTAACTTAAGGCTTAGGTATCTAAATGCATTCTTTTCGTTTAATAGCGTCAATATAAAAGTTGGATGCCATCATTTTGGACGATAAGGATCGAATATCGGTTCGCGTAATTCGAATGTTTGTTTGGCCAACATCGGATTCCTTTCAATTAATTGGACCTTTTCTAGGGCAGAGAAACGGATGTATTTTAGTGTTGTGCCTATATTTAGGATTTGTGGAAGGAATTTCGAAACCCGGTTTGGTATTCGTTTCTCTGTATCATGTGAGAATTTTATTTCGAATATAAATTTGTTTCTTTTTACTTAAGCAAAAACTAGCGGCTATTTGTTCGATGTCTGGCCTCCCTATCAGTAATGACATATTTTCATGGTTTAGAACGTCGTGTGCTCAGGGTTATAGAACCCTCAGTTGAGTTGTGTTTAACAACCGCAATCTAAGTATAATTTCAGAAAATTGTCAAAGTAATGAGCAGCTCCATCATTAAAACATAGAAAGGTAAAAAAAAGATACTACGATTATACAATTACGAAATGAGTAGGTAACTGATTATGTTAAATCAAGAAGCACACGATTAGTCTGAACAAAGCATCAGTAAAAAAAAAAACTAACGGCGCAGAAGCATTTCCCAGAAGTTGTCGTCGTATTAATTAGTGGTTCAGCAGCTTGAATATCATCAGGATTGTGCTGGAATAATGCAGTTCGTCTTGGACGTGGACCGTGGTACGACAGCGGCTCACCTGACATTCCTGACTTCTGATCATCAGTCATCAGAAGACAACCGCCACGCAACCATCGATGCGACGCTCTACTAGAGTGACTGTCACCAGCCAGTGTCTCTCTTATCCGAACGTTTTGGTGATTCCAGCAAATTCATAACAAAACTACATGACGCCACTTGCTGCGCCATCAAATCTATAATTATTATTGGTGGTGATAATGTTAGAGCCAGTGAAACTTTAAATTTGCCATTAATCTAGAAGTTAGTTAATTGGAATTTTAATTTATTCCATCAATCAAATAACAATGTTAACATAACATAACATAACATAACATCACGCCTTGTTTCCCCGAAGGGGTGGACAGAGGTGTACCTGTACACCCACATTTCGCCAGTTATGTTTTTAAGTCCCATGTAGGGGACGAGACTATAGCTATCAACCGGACACAAATCCAGACTCCGGGCTGCTGCTGAGAAATTCCAGATAGAAAAACCCAATAACACTTTGCCTGTCCTGGGAATCGATCCCAGGACCTCATGCTCAGCAGTAGCGATTGCGACCACTAGACCAACGAGGCCGTCCATAACATAAATAGTATCATAATAATATGTAGGTCCACTTGACTTAGTGCTAGTTTACGAAAACGGTAGGGGGTTGTAACCAGCACCCTTACTAAGCTAAGAAATAACTTTTTTTATGGAGGGCATTGGTACTAAAGAATTGCAGGTAGAATAAGAAATTTGGATTATTTGTGTGTGTGTGTGTGCTGGTGTGTGTTGTATCGGTCCAGATGCAAGTAATATCTGCCTACTGCAACCACATCTTTGTTTTGTTTAACCTCATCCTTGACAGTAGCTTGAAAGGTACAATGACATTAATTAAACTGACAACATGAGAGAACACCACAAATTGATTTATTCCTAATTATGAATTATTAGTACTTCACCCGCGACTTCATCCGCGTGGATTTCGAAAAAAAATTGCCGAAATTATGTCTGATGAACATAGGCTCATCAGACATAATTTCGGCTTCAAATGGTAAAACAATTATTAAAATCCGTACAGTATTTTCGGAGCCTATTCAATACAAAAAAACAATCAAATATTTCCTCTTAATAATATTAGTATATATGTATGCAAAATACTCGATGTATTCCCCATATTTTGACAATATTTCTATATCATTCAAATTCATAGTTTTGTATTCAGCCTTCAAGATTTTATTTAAGTATTAATAATTTGGATATTGTTTCTTTATTTGACAGGTGTGGGTCTTTAAACCTGTATAAGGTGAGACTTACACATATGTTATGTTAAGATAAAACTTGATGAATTCCTCGACTTGACTCAATGTATGTGGTTCGATATTCATAGATTAAATTTTACTGCTCATCTCAAACAATTTCCTCAGTCTAGGTGAGTTTGAGGTGAGGAACCAACATCCAAATATAAGGCACGTCGTCATCGACCTTGAGGGTTCCTTGAGGATCAACAAGGCAGTTTGAACAAAAACAACGTATCACCTCGACTTACACTCATTCGAGGGACCTCTTATTTTCCATAATCTGTCGACAATGAAAACCGATTTTGAAGGGTCTTCCGAGGTACACCTTGAGGTCTCCTCGACAGAGTTGTAAGCGAGTAGCTTTACGCTTTAGAATATAGGTGTTAATCACCATTAGCAGCATTGTGAAAGAAAGAAAAAACGTTTATTTAGCGCAGACTAAAAGGCACACAAAGCAGGTTAAAATTATAAGAGTAACAATCAAAATAAAGACAAAAAAAATTAAAAAGTGTACAGTGCCAGTGTATTATGTCTTAAATGCTAGCACGGTGGCGTGAGATAATTCTCTCGACTTGTGACATAACTTCTTGACGTTTAATTGGGACTCTTTATGTCTTATTTGCTAAAACGGGCGCAGCCATTTTGTCACAAAGGTCACACTTTGACAGATGGTTATGAAAAATATATCACATTCGGTAAGAGGTGGTGATGACAAATTTATATTAATAAAAATAATATTTTCCTGCTAATTAATGCACCAAATTGCAGAAAATTATTATAATTATGTTCTTGCCAGAAGACAAGAGGCCCAAAGCAGGAAAATCTTCCGGAGAAACATTCTGGACTCCTATAACACGTTCGAGTTGCTAGACTGGGAGTTCTAACGAATTTTCCCCCTGACAACGCCTATGGTGGTTATGGTATGGTGGCTATCAAACAAGAACAACGGAACAACAAAGACGGTAAGAAAAATATTTATATTCTTTGGAAAGACGTGACGTGCGTGTGTCAAAACTGAATTAGATCCCAACCAAATTAAAAAGTTGTTTCACTTTATGAACTGCACTCATACATACATATTATTTTGATTGATCGCATATTCAGATGGCCATAGACATTTTAACTTTTTTAATTTACTGTGTCACATTATGAAATCACTAACTAGAGAGCCATATCACGCCTTATTATTATGCCACATGGTTGACCCGTGCTAGCATTTAAGACAAATTGTAAGACATGACATAATTTATCTCATCTGGTCACAAACATCGTAGGTACGGCCATGCCCCACTGTGGTGGGTTCGTTGGTGTTGCCATCTTTCACCTTTGTTTCCTTTACGAGGGATCATGACCCTTATTGTGAAGAAATCGACAGCATAGACCTTGGTTAGGGCATAAATGAGTTGTGTCAGAGGATTATGTTAATCTTGCGAGTGGCATAAATCACGAAAATTACAACAACTTCTATATTCTCTGCCTAACCTGATACCGCTGAGTGTTAAAATTATAACACCTCCAAAACATTAAATGGTGAAGGTATATAGGACTTTCTAATATTAAGGGCAGTGGTGGCACAGGAGAGTAGTGGTGGCCCATTGGTAACGGCTACAAATTACGATTTATAAGTCGTAGGTTCGAACCCAGACAGGCGCTTTGCATTATCTAAATTATTATATCACCACTGCTCTCAAAACTGTAAAGGAAAACATAGTGAGGAAACCGGCATGTCCTAGAACCGAAAATTCGAAGACGTGGCATGGTAGATGCCACGTCATCGATTTTTTGGTTCTCTTGCACTGGGCCCGCGTGGTGAATTACAGCCCACTCGCTCTCGAAGACTGAAGTCCGTGTTTCAGCATTGGGAACATTTTAGGCTATTATTATTACTGATATTATGCGATACGCCGGTGACGAAACTTTCAATAAGGCAGAAATTCACCTTTGAACGGGATCAGCAAAAGCAAGGAAGTAATTTAGGTAGTACTCCTCTGCCTAACCCCTCGTGGAGACAATACCTGATGTTGTGCGGTTGTTTTTTCGATCAGCTCATCTAAACCGCGTTTAAGAGCTGTCAGTGTCAATATTTCACAACAATGATTATTGATATATCTATAATTTTTCTGATCGAGACATGGCATTATAATCGATTCGCACATTTACTCGCTCGAACGAAACGGGCAAATCGAATTGAAGTTTAGAAAAAATTACACTATAATAATTAGTAAGTGCCGATTTCACCAATGAAACTGAACACGTTCAGCACATCTAGAACGCGTTCAAGAACTGTCAGTGTCAATATTCCATAGAAAATAATGACACTGACAGCTCATAAACGTAGTTTATGTGCTGATCGCGTTCAGTTTCATTGGTGAAATCGGCCCTAAATGTAGTTTTTTTGTGCACTTTTTTTTTAATTTATTGCATAAAATTCTAATTGTGACAATTGCTTATTACACGTATCTGGAGTGGTCAATTGGTCCACAAATAAATTTACTTCGTGCGAGTCGCCTACAGAAAAAACAATATTATTTAATTCGCACGAAATTACTCTTAAACACACAGGTGTTTAAGAGTAATTTCGTGCGAATGCCCGAAACATGATTCAACTTTTAGTGCAAAATATAATTTACAACACCAATAAATAAACTTAATTCAAAGAACAAACATAAAAATGTTAAAGCTCAACAACTATAGCAATCGATTATTACAGACATTGCTTTAATCATGATGTGTTTTTTCTCGTATACGTTTAAGGGCCGCCTCGCAGTCGTGACTGATTAACTCATAAATCCGACAATGGTAAAGTTAATGTGACTCCATTATGAGGTGGGTATTATCCTTGCCTCCTACATTGTGTTGTAGGGCTGACTAGGCTCAAATATGCAAATTCGTATCTATTTAAAGTAATTACCTATGTTTCTAAATAAGATAAGGCTTGATTCTCAGGACTGCTTTAATATCTGTATTCTTGGCGCCTTCAGCACGCCAATTGCTTCTTTCTATCATTATCGCAAGCATGTTGAAGGTAGTTCATCATTCATTGCTTCATTTGTTTGAAAATTCCTCTGCTCGACGCCATAAACAACGCAATGAATATTGTTGAATTGTGGCAAAATCAAAAACATTGGAACTGTAAGTTTGTAAAGTAACTAGCTCGCTATTCCTTTATTTTCAGAGCGAGAGAGGTCAGATAATTACAAGATTTTGAAATACCATGGACGTATCTTAAAGCTTTTTTTTCAAAAGTCAGCTTGTTTTTTTTTATGTAGTTGGTTGGTTGATTTTTTTTTCTGTTTCCTCAATGTCAAGCATTGTTGCTTCTATCCACCTGTAAGTATCTATATAGACAGGGTTCAAAATGACCCGTTACATAGCAGTCAGCCGCATTCTGTACATCAAACCAAATAACATCAAGTAACATTGCACAAATGACGATTGCTGGGGAACGTCCTTTTTTTTTTTGGTGTGAAAAATCACTGTTAACGGTAGTGTGCAAAACGTGATACTTATGTGTGCTTGCAAACGGTACAGATGTTGTGGGATATTTCAAGTTGCACTTATAACATTAAAAACTTGCTATCGTAAAAAAAAACGTGAGTAAAAGTTGGAATTTAGAGCTACAATATCTCCGTAACCAGAAGGTTCCCAGGATGGCAGTACAAAAAAATATTACAATGACGTGGAGTTCAAGTGAATCTTGGCTTCGGTAAGAATCTTTTTTTTTTTTTTATGTATGGCATCTCGTAGTTGACCTTGAGAGGTCGTGACTACTTAACCGGACTATCCTGTGGCTGCCTTAAGCGGACTCAAAGCCTCCAGCCAGGGGCGTAAAACTACTTACATTACTAAGCGAACGCTCGCTAAGGGCACCCCCTGTGGGGTACGGACCTCGGCTTAGGGCGTCGCTGACGGGAGGATAGCAAGATGGGACAGGCTGGATCTGGATTATATTATTATTATCAGGGGAATTTAAAGCTACAGGCTCAGCTACGGCGCGGGCTGGCACTTCGTCGAGCAAGGGTCGGGGGGGACAGTTACGTCAGGATCTTCGCGAGGAACCTCGGCGGCGAGGTCGGAATGTCGGTCTGTGTTTGTGCACTGTACTGGTGACCCTACTGCTCTCCTGAATGAGAGTTATGTGGTCATCGGGATCGATGAGGACATGCTTGGGACGGCGGACATGACTAATGGAGGAGGGAATATAGCTAGCGGCCTTGACAACCAGAGGGTTGCGGTGATTCGCGGCGGTCTCGAAGAAACGCTTTGAAATGCGTTTCATGAACTGGCGGATAGTGGGAATCTTTAGGTCAACGTGAAGGATCTCGTTGCGAACGTACCAGGGGGAGCCTGTAATCCTACGGAGGAACTTGTTCTGGAGGGTCTGCATTCTATTGAAGCGATAGAGCTTGGCTTGTGCAAAGACTGCACTGGCATATGTCATGATCGGGCGGAGGTAAGAATCTTCTTACACCCGTTATACATATATGTACACATATCTCTATGCCTGAAAATTAACTATTTGAGAGGTTCTTAAACCTTTTTTTCACTAAGTTTTCCTCAAATGAATACCAAAGTTAATACCTACTGAAGTGTTAATAAACATCTGATTAATTTCGAGGAAAATTGATATAAATCAATTCAGAAACTCGTGACATTCTTCTCAACATCGTTAAATAACAATTTATGATCACTAGAAATGAAAGAATGAGTTACCGCTAATTTCTTAGAAGGTTTTGGGACAAAGCATTCTGTGATACGAAAACTGAAATGAAATATTGATTCATTGTCAGGATTGTTTGACGAATGTATTAGGTTAATAAAATATTCATTTGGATAAAAAAATTTTTTACATCCCTTATAAAGTTATACATTCATTTCTCTACTTTAGCAGTTTAATTTTACTTGTTATTTTCGCACTATAGTTCATCTTAGATATATTTTTGCATAGATTAAACCATTGCATGCCCATGTGACTGTAAAATGTGGAGAACTATATTATAAAAAACACCTATATACTATACCCATGTTTGCAAAGGAATAAATGAATTGATTTGATATTTAATTGGGGAAACACTTCAAGTCAAATTACAGTTACTTCAGATATTTTTTTTTCTAAGAAGCTTCGAATGGAAACATAAAAGTAACTCAAATCATTTTCATCCGATCAGAACCGAACCAAAAAACCTTGTTTTTCCCAAGCCAAGTCTTAGCAAAACTAAGTCTGAAAAAAACTTTAGATATGGAGATAAAAACAGCGAAAGTGCACTTACATTGATAATCTAGGAATATGTCACAATTCCTATTTTAATAAAGGTGACAAGTCGACACAATAGGTTTTAATATCTAGGTGACAAGTTAATTTGCATAACTTAATCATCGCCAGACGAGTTTAGGAGTTGACAAAAAAAAACACTTCTAAGAAAATTATTACGTGTTCTTGAACTTCCGGGTCCTTTATAGTGAGTGATCTAATTGAGAAGTTCCATAGACATAAGAAAAAGACTGTTGCCACTGAAACCACTGAAAGGATGAAGAGTCCATTTTTATTTTTCCAAAATTTTAACTTCTGAGGGCTTTCTTTCTTGGCTGAATGAGCAATGCATTTGTAGCTTTGAAAGACTAATTATTCAATGTTTACATAAAGCCAGCCGATGACACCCAGTAATGTAAAGTATTCAATGAAAAATATGGTTCTATGATCTTTATCATAAACCAACATCTTCTCAAATCAATGCAGGAAAGTACCGACCTGTTTGTTTTTTTAATTGCCGTAGGTATATATTGTAAAGAGCAGCACGACGTCGCAGTAATGGTGGTCGAAAAACTGTCACAATATCGGTTCAGGTCGCAATTTCGCAAATCGTCATAAATTATTCCATTATATAAATCCATGCACATAAAAATATAAATAGCATAAGCATAATCAGTCTATTATGTTCCCACTGCTGGGACACAGCCCTCCTCTCCGTGAGAGGGAGTGGGCCATAATCCACCACGCCGGCCCAGTGCGGGTTCTAAGTTCTAAGACATGCCGGTTTCCTCACGATGGTTTCCCTCACCGTGTTGAGAACAGTGGTAATGAAATAATTTACACAAAGTAAAGCGCCTGTCTGGACCTACGACCTACAACTCGTAAGTCGCGGCCGTTAACACTGGGCCACCACTGCTCTCACACTTACTAATCATCACTGATTCAAAATGTAAATAAGATTCGCTTATTCTTGCCAACCCTGCAAATTCAACTAGGTGTGAAAATGATATGTGGATTACCGCCGTATCTAATAGACAGCTAACTGGCAATTAATTGGGATCTCATAACAAGCATTATCATACATATTCAGTTTATGTTGTCTGCCATTCGGATCTATTGTTCAGCTGACACAAATTGCTCGCGTAGGCTCTCTTGAAGCATTGAGGTTAGGAGGCAGGCAGATTCGAGGTACAAGGCTTGTGTTATTGTTGCTAAGGATAATTTTTCTATTGATTTTATACTGTATTGTGAACTTATTCGAGAAGAGAAAAGTAGGATGACTACAGAGATGACAATTAACCCTAACTATATATATGATAAATGCGCAAGGAAAGTTTATTTGTTTGTCGGATTTGGATGAAATTTAGCACACAGTTAGGTCATGACCTTGCTAAGATCATGGGCTACTTTTCATTATTTATCACAGACGAAGTCGTCGTTCTACTGCTAGAAGAGTTACATACGAGAAAGAAGACATGTTGCATCGACCCTAAATAAATTTAAATAAGAACAGGAGAATGCTAATGAGAGAAAATAGGATACAGTAAAGAGAGGCTTATGTCCTGCAATGAAACAACCTGGTGTATTATACATGTACAACTTGTTTTTTTTATGTCCCATAACTCTGAGTAAAAATAATAAAAAGTCCTCGAATATGTGGTCTAAAAATGCATAGTTTCGCCAATGTGTGACGGTTTCAAAGGGCGACTTTCACTAATGAAACTGAACGCGTTCAAAAGCTGTCAGTGTTAAAATTGTTATGAAATATACTGAAATTGACAGCTCTTGAAATGGGTTTAAAAGTGCTGAACGCGTTCAGTTTCAGAAAACGGCAAAAATTTTAATTGGAATACAAGTAATTAATTTTCATTAAAACCAATCATTAATATTTAAAGCTATGAAAATGCGACGTTGTCATATTTTACGTAAGAGTGTTTTACATTAATAATCGTGACTTTGTCGAATTATATTAAATGAGATAATTGCCTATTTTACGTAACGGTGTTTAACATGAAAAATCGTGACTTATTTTGAATGAGATATTTGAAGAATTAAATATCTGCCCGTTGATTCTTTGAAATGGTCTCATTCATACCCTAGTGTTGCGGGATATACAAATAATAGAAGAGATTGTATAACAGAACACGTGTGGAAATAAGTTTAAAAATATTGAACATTTTAGTTCAAGATTGTCAAGGCGTTTTTACGTCTTTGAAATCGGAGTCAAACTCAAACTCAAAGCATTTATTTCAAATGAACCTCACACTCACTGATCATTACTGATTCAAAATGTAAATAGTGAGTGCATCGCTAATTTTTAAATACACAAGAGATGAGTCGTATGCTTTCTCAACGAACCGGATGCAAACTCAGGTAGAACATTGTTTGCCTTTACATTTATGCCGCCGGGGTATTCAGAAAATGAACACAATTTTAACATTTTAGCATTCTAAATAATACCTATATTGTTATTCACAGAAGGAATCGAAGGCATGTTACATCCAACCGGACCTAGTGCGGGTTGTTGGATGTTCACGGTCTACTCTCTCTCACAGAGAGGAGGCCTGTGTCCCAGCAGTGCGAACATTACAGGCTGCTTATAATTATGCTGTGCTCAGAAACACTAATCACCCATAATATTATTCATCTATTGGAAAACATGAACCTCTTGGAAACAACTTGCAATTTTCTCCTCGTTTCTTGAAGCAAACACAAAGACCAGTCTACCAACTCCAATATAACATCGTTCTAACGCTATTACCACGCCGTTGATCCAGCAAGGTTGTGTGGTCGCCAGAGTTGGTGAGATTTGGTTCACGGACACCTTTGGTTTACCTCGATTAAGTAAGTGATTTATTTACAATTTCTGATCGTCTTGAGTTACAAAATTTATTTTAGGGTTTATAAGAACGGGAAGATGTCGTTAATGATTTTTTTAAATTCAATTATGTTGAGTGCGCTCTTTAAAATTACGATTTTGATTCAAATTAACTTAAATAAACTTATAAAGATACTGATCAACTATCCATTTTAAACATCAACCTGCAAATGCTTTATAGAGATACAAAAATAATGAATTTCAAACAGCTATATTTACCATATATGTGTTATCATCAGTATTATCTTACCAAAAGTATTCACACGAACATAACACATACCCTATGGAAGCATGTCTGTGGCTGCATCTACACCGCCACATGCGAACAACGCAGCACACAAAACCTGCATCGCGCAATCAAAGTTTACCGCGCAGCTATGCCAAATGTACAACTTCCCGACAACAATCATTCGGCAGTTGCCCACCAGATACGACATCCATCTGGTCGGAGGATCCTCCCTTTTCCAAGAGTATGAGTGAACTTTACACCCTGTTCCTCATATCTCTTTTTGTCCGTTAACGTAGCACACGGCGAGCTAGCTTGGTAGTTTTACCTAAAACTAGAACTAATTATGGCAAAAAAATGCTTACTTTTGAAGGAGCACAGCTGTTTAACAGAATACCCTCTAGTATAAGAAAACTACGCTCTTACAATGCATTCAAAACTCAACTTGGTTAGTACATATATAAATGCGGATCGATCACTTGGAGAAAATGTGTGTCTTGAATGTGGTGCTCCTGCCAGCTGCACATTACAGGAACTGATGGACGCTAGTGATGACGTCAAACACGTAGCCGAATTCTGGGCAGAGTCCATTTAGATTGCCATCGACACGCTAAGAAGAAGACTTTGAATGGGCATTGAATGGGCATCTATTTTCTAACTGATGACGACGAACTTTGTGTAATTTATATAAGTTCTAGTGTTAGTAGTCAAATGAGTGACATATGTCTTTATTGAAAATAAAGTATCTTTAAACCCAAACCCAGATTTAAATCTTAAATCAGAAGAAAGTCTTTCCTTAACCAGGCTAACATTATTATTACAGCGAAAAATACCCACATTTAGTATTTCACGGAAATGGGCCGAAGAAAAAAATCGGTTTTGGAAATTGCAAACTAGAATGACGTGTTTCTTAACAAGTTTGATCTCATACATCGCACGGATATTCTTTGAGTAGAATTTCAATGACGTTATCATAAGGAAACACATATCATTAGATCATGACTTTAGATTAAAAACTACAACAGAAATCTTTAGATAAATTGTTCGAACTTTGCTTTATTTATCTACCACAAGCGACCTGCACGCGTGGCATGACCGTTTCCGTCGAAGGGAGAATGACACATTTCTTTATTTCAAATGATTTTGTCTATTCTTTCGTCGAAAAAACTCGGTCTATGGTGGTCGATTTTCATGATTTAAAAAACATCGAGATTGCATTACAAAATAAATTTAATATAAAACGTATTAAGCAAATAAACCTTCCGAAATTAATTCTCTTTATGGTGGCGAAAATCAAAATCTTTTACGTAGTTTAAAAGAACAACGAGATCGCACAGACAGACACGGAAAGCAACTTTCATTTATAATATGAATAAAGTTATTGATACCAAGAATGAATTAATTGCCAATCGTAAAAACAAACCTTTTGTAGCAAAAATTATATTAATTTATTTATACACAACGATGCAATTTCATCATAGGTTGGCGCATTAAAAGGTACTCGGAATACCTAATCGATTTATTACTTCACGATAAGTCTTTAATTGACATTGACAGTTGAATACCTAACAATTATTATGTAGTGCTAAAGTCTATGGCTTTGTGAAGGTAAAGCTACGCAACTGGACTGGGGTCTCAACTCGAACAAATTATAATTAGTCTTGAAAAGAAATCATAGATGGCAGCGTAGGCAGCTACTATGAAATTAACAATCATTAGAAAGCTATAAACGGCAGAATTTCGGCTGAAGTAAGATTAGTAAAAACCAAAACTTCCTTGTTTAAAGCTGATTTATTTATTTACACTCATAATGCACTTACTTTCAACAAAAAACATAATTAAAGCCCATAACTTCTAAATAGGATTGCACGAAACGTTTTAAAAGTAGGTCATCTCCTAGAGTGCGTTCTAAAACGACAATTTCGGGCAATAAGTGAGTCCCTGATCTTCCATCCATCTGCAGAAAATTTGAACTAATTAAAAATAGCTAGCTCAACTGCCAGACTTTGGTATCTGTACGTAGTACTATATTATCTGTGGTGATATCTATAAAACCACAGGAATCTATCCAGCACCCTAATTGCGTATCACACTCTCAATCAGAATCTGAATCATTTTGAAGGAAATTGCTTATCCATTGCTTCATATGTTCGAAAAATTGGTCTGCTCAAAAACGTAAATAACACAATGAATGTTGTTGAACTGTCAAAATTAAAGCCATTCCTACTGTGTGTTACACATTCAACCCGCTGCTTCTATTCTCAGACTTTGGCAGGAGCTATACAAGAATGGTTAACACCATGCAGTGGATAAATAATCACCTAAAAGTTTACATTTAAAATCCCACTATCTTCAACACGATTCCGTAGCAGTTCACTTTCACAAAAAGACAGATAGAATAGACAAAATGAAAGATTTATTTCATTTATCTGTATTTTTGTCTATTTTTCCGTCGACAAAACTACCAATGACCATAATAGAAACTATGATGGTCATGCTAGGCGTACTGGATCAATTGAGCACCACTGAGCTCATGTTAAAGCCACTCTCATCCATCCATGACCTGTCACCTTGCAAAGGTTCTCGTTCCAAATAGCGTGACGATCCTACATTGTGTTTGCCGAATTGCACTCATCAACATGTCTTCTGTCCTACCCTCCATCGTTATTTACGTCTTCGTTATTATTGATAGCTGTCACAGCAATAATCATTTCATATCCGTCACATTTTTTATTTCTAACAGCATCTCTTACAATTTGTAATATTCAAATACAACATCAATTATCATGATTTTGATGATGCTAATTATCATAAACATGTTTCGTTTCTCGTTCAAGGGAATCCAGTATTTTTCTTAATATTTTTGACAAATTAACACCTTGTATTTCGTCGAACTTGACCTCTGATGCGTAAGATTTATGTAAACTATCTCTTTGTAAACTTGTCTTCTACCTATTACCATCTTGCTTAATGGGCAGCAGGTTCGTCACACAATTCTGTGACAAGAGATGTGCCATATCGATTAATGTTGTATCCAGAGTACGAAGTTTGTGTGAGATATCTCTGAAGCCTGAAGGTGTTGATAAAGATATTAATAACACCATTGGAACGATGATCTAACGATACTCAAACTCAAAAACTAATACAGGTACTTTTTAATTGTCAAGGAGTCGGTCAGTTAGAAAGACGACATTTGTTGCCCATACCCAAAGTGTTAAAGAACGGGCAAGAAACTCCATGGACGCTGTATTACATCAAAATATTGTACAGTTTGCTTACTTGTTTGCCTTGTACGGTTATTTCATATCTCTTTCTAGGGACACTATATCAGTTTTCAAAAATTTGTAACAAAAAGACGTTCCATTTTTTCTTCCCTTTTTTTCCTCAAGTCACTTGCAAAACTATGCAATTTCATAACCCATATTTAGTTCCAAAACCTTATGACAAAATGACGACACGGAACATTTAACAATGATGTAAAAGTTCTTTCTTACAAAGACTATAAAAGTATTAGCTGATTTAAAAGTTACGATTGCGGTTTTCGTCCTATTATGGGGAGAAACTTAGTTATGAAATACTCCCATAGACGTCAAAACACTGATTCATTGTAGGACATTCACATTTCTTAACACTGAAGTTCACCAAATGCATGATTCATGCTTTCTATGTTCTCCAAATGGCACCGGTGCAGTGCACACTGGAAGGTTAGTATCTACATAGAACCTACAGGGCAAGATTATCCATAAGGCAGTGTTAAAGGCAACTGCCTAAGGGTCCTTGCATATGCAAGGGGCCGGGCACCGAGAAAAAAAATATATTGAAAATTTTATTTGAAGATTTGTATCCTCAATGACAAATTTTTGCCTTGTTTTTTTTTTGCGGGGTAATATAAAATTGTACCTGCCGAGGAACCGTTAATATAGATTTTTGATATTATGGCACAATCAACTTTCCCGAATGGAATCATAGCATTGCAAATAAATAGAAGTCCGATTTTAACAAAGGCCACGGCGGAACGAAATAACTGTTAAAAATTAAAACTAATAAAAACTGTCATTGGTTATCAATGTCTCAAAATCGATAATGGCGATTAAAAATTATCTAATGGAAAAGGTCAACTTTTAAGATGTTTTAAATGATTTTGTAACAATAAAAGTTAGAAGAGTAATTATTTAAATACATTCTACAAGTACTATTTTCGTTTTAAAAAGACCAACCGCCCGAAATTGTATTGTATTTTATAGTAACCATACACAAATACATAAAAGACATTGTTCCTTCTCTGTATTTGTTGTTACTACCTTATCTGTAAAAGAGTTTGCTCTCAACTCTATACTTTACCTTCAAAAATGAACTTCTCAAAAAGATTCATTCATCAAGTCCGCTTAACGACGACAACCCAATAGGTTGAACTGCGAGATGCCAAACAAACAAACAAAAAATAAAACATTCATTCATTCAACACCAAAATGCCATAGACTAACATTTACTGGCAGCACACTTATAGTTAATAATAAACGTTTAGTCATAAGCTATGGTTATGTGCGGATGATGTGAAAACCGCTCGGCCCCAAGGTCTTGAGCTAACTGCTAACCTTCCGAGAGGCATTTGTGATTAGAGCCGCTAATCTACGTTTCATAACAAGAGTTTGTATTTCTGTATTGTTTTGTTACATATTCTTGGCTTTTTGTAGGAAATTCTTTATATCCTTTTTTGAAAACTTTTGTCAATGTCTTGGTGGCCCAGTGTACAGTGGTTAAAGGTCTCGCTTCTCATGCACGAGGTTATAGGTTTAATACCGGGCAACTATCAATGACATTTTTTCAATTAATATGTACTTTTTGAAGGAAAATCTCGTGAGGAAACCAGAACCAAAGGGTTAATATAAGTCTGAAATCGCCAAGCCGTCTTGAGAAATCGTGGTGATCAATGCTCATGTCTTCTCTGTATATAAAGAGGCCTTTACCCTGCAGTGGGACAATAATAGGCTAGTATTATTATCAAAGTTTCAGTTTGAGGAGGCGCGGCTTTATAATTATTTACCGAAAGTACTATGAGATTCTTCATCAGTAAACATTTTCTAAAATAGGTGATTGTTATATTTGGCTAATCATCAATAATAAATTATTACCCACTATATTTACTCGATAGATGGTTTTTTTTTTTGTTAACGTCTCATATATTACAGAACTAGGTATGTTCTTTTTGAAAAATAAATTTCTTTAAACCGACAATTTCTGCTTCCAGGATTGCTTGAAGAAATTTCTTTAGAAATATTATGTTTATGTCTTTCAAAGAATGTTATGTGTTCCTGTTTAAAAATACAAAAATAAGAGTTGAATTCTTGTCCTAGAAGAAGAGTTTGTTGTTTTTTCTTATAAAACAATATTTCAGTCGGCATTACTCGATAGCCCGTGATAGAACCCGCCTACAGAAAAAACCTACCATTAAAATCAAAATCAAAAGTCGTTTATTCAAACTAGGCTGAGAATCAGCACTTTTTGAATGTCGAAAGAACTTGAGTTAGTCCCCAAAAACGCCCGCCCTTCACCACTTCCCAGTGCTTTACCTGGGAAAAAGAAGAGGTACAACAAACTCCCCAGCAGCACTACTGTTAGTTCAGTTATAAAAACTTGATTCTATAAAATAGTCAGTAATTAACATTAAGAAACAATAATCATAAAATTACATTATTTGCCTTATCTGCTGAAATGTTGTATCTACTATACATCTGTTTGTCACCGACGGCCGGTGAAGCAGACGAGTCCTGAAGTGGAGACCGCGTATCGGCAAGCGTACTGTGGGACGCCCCCAGCTAAATGGACGGACGACCTTAAGAAGGTGGCTGGGAGAGACTGGATGCGGAGTGCGGAGAACAGGGTGTTGTGCCACAGCTTGGGAGGAGCCTATGTCCAGCAGTGGACTACTATAGATTGAGTTGTTTAAAGCGTGATATTTATAGCATAAGCATTTGCATAATCAGTCTATAACGTTCCCACTGCTGGGGCACAGACCTCCCTCTCTGTGAGCAGGTGTGGGCCATAATCCACCACTTGGCCCAGTGCGGGTTGGTGGATGTCAAGTTTCTTCGATGCTGTCGTACGATGATATTTAATTTTATCCTTTGATACAATGTTATCTCGCGTGAGAGAACAGTCAGTTTTTGCTAGGACTAGAAATAAACGAATGCGTTTATCAAATTACGGAAAAAAAACTCGAAGGTGTCAATCACATTCACAGTTTCAATTATTGATTAAAACGTAGAAAAGCTTTGTTAGCGACGATTTGCATTATATAACACGCGGATAATGTTAATTGATAAGACAATTATGGTCTGTTTCAAAAGTACCTGATAAATAGTCAACAAATGGTTTAGATAACGTATCCGTGGATGCCAATCATTTTTAGTATCGTTTCAATTGACTGCGTTGATTTGATTATTTTAATACATAATGATTTGAATAACAATTTCGGTGAAACACGAAATTGTAATTTAAATCATTATGTATTATCTTAATCTGAGTTTCATTTAACAATAGAGGTTTCATAACTTAAATTTTTGTCGACGTTTTTTCCATACGGTTAAATAATGATAATCAAACAATAATTGTTGGAAAAAATTGTGAAATATAAAGTTTAAACCTTCTTAATACAGGTAAATGTGTTACTTACTCGCTTTTGTGAGTGATTGCGTAAGAGTTTAACCTAAACACTAAACATGTATAGTAAGTATCCCTCAACCCATGCACACCGACCCGCTGTGGTGATACCATTAAATCTGTTACGAAATCTTAATGTTATTTAGTCATAGTACTGACCCGCTACGCCAATCGGCTTTATGTATTTTAAGTTATATTATTGTATGTTCTCTGTAAGTGATTATGTAAATTTTTTGAGAAAATAAATGTCTATAACCGTAAACCGTAAACAGGGTTTGTTTACACTTTGATCAGATAGTTTTCGAACAGATTATAGTCTTAGCCCACGTTCGCACGGACGTAAAAATATCGCTGCGGGATTCTATCGCGCAATGGATTTTCAACTCTCGGTGTTGAATCGAGCATTGAGAATCTAACTGAGTGCATCCCAGCGCGTCGAAAATCCAACAGTATGTTTAGGCAGAGTGTTGAAAATCCAGTGTAAAAATCCATTTCTACGTCCGTGCGAACGTGGACTTAAAGGTATTGTTATCTTTTACAAAGGCATTAACTTTATGCAATTCTGAAGTCTGTTTGTGACAATAATTATGGGTATTATATATACTAATGATGAAGTTAAATTAGGAAGGTACGGTCAACTGCACGTCAGAAGGTACACGAACTACGAATGCCCTAACGAAATGGGATGATAGAGATGCATTTCGTTAGGGCATTCAGTTCAAAAAGTTAATTGCTTTAATTATCAGTATAAAAGTACTATCATTTATGTGGTAGAATACAATATTTATTTATTGCGCTATCGTACACAAACATGACAATTTATATTACATTAAAAAGTTTATCTCTCAGAAAAATCAATCAATAAAAATCTAAAATCAACTATCATCCGTCTTACGAATTTTCGATCAGGTCACGTGCCCCGACGCGAGTTTAACATTTTTTACCCATTACAAAAAAAGTGTACAACGACGCTAAATAAGTTTTCACTTTAAAAAAAACAGGTATATACTTTCTATTGTCATAGGATTAGCCAACAATAAATTATGATAATTAACATAAAAAACACACATACCGTCACGCCTGTAATCCCAGAAGGGTTAGGCAGACGTGTACCTATAGTTCAATAAGGGAGTACTAAATTATGATACCTGTTTTATCAAAATAATTATGCAAATTAACGTAACCGGACAGACCGTCCGCTCTCCCTTGTATATTGCGCATGCGCAGTCGTCATCAGATGATACGCAAATATCCATTGTTATATATAATTACCCTAATTGCCCTTTTCTCGTGTTATAACTTTCAATGAACGGAAGCCAAAGAAATAATTGTGTGCACATTTGCATCTCATTAATTCAACTCTTTGCTACTATGATAGAAATCAAGCCACAAGGTCAGGTAATCACATTAATTGTAGTATTAAGTGTTTAAAGATGATTACTTACTTCTCTGTTACAGTTTTTTAAAGGCTTTCGATAATTGGAATGGAAAATGGCCTTATATGTGCGTCAATGATGTCTGGGGTGAGGTAGGTCGGGGACTGGTAAAAGCGAGAACAGTGTACACGCCATTGAGAGGTGCTTTTACTTTTTTGTTGGGTTCACGAGAGTGTCGTGTCACGAAGTTTGTAATTACGCTAAGTAGAAATGAGTATAAGTTTATTTCCTTTTGAAAATAACATTTATATAACATAAAAGATACTTAACAGTCTTAAAATAATAATACCAATAATAATTTTTTGGAAGTTTTGTGATAAGATAAAAGCCCGTGCTCACTGGCGCGACACGAGCGGTGCCTTTGTATCGCACTGGTTTGCGGGAGCCTTAAGCCTTATCCTGCTCCTCATCTTTCTACGGTCGCGTCGGATTACATGTCGTCCTATCGGACTACGAGAGTGAGGGAAGAGAGAGAGCAACTGTATCTGCGCACACGCTTGTGCACTATAATATCCCCCGCACCGAAGATTATATATATAGCTGAAATATGGTCTGGAGGACTATTACTTACTACTTTAAAAAGGGTGGCGAAAGAATAATACAGCATCACAAATTTCTTTCTTCTTTAATATTCAAGTGTAAAGAAAAGTATGCAATAAATATGGCAATAAGTTCAATTATATATAAAAATCAATAAAGAAAATGATGTCAAGAAAATTAAGTACCGCAATATTTTTGGTTTTCATCACTTGGTAAAATTAAATTTGAAATAAATACTGTACAAATAACTGTTGAAATTGAGACATATGTCAAAGATTTACAAGTTTACGTTTTTACAACAACAAAACCAGTTTATAATAGGCTCGTGCGCTGTTATTATTCAATGCCCAGCCCACAATATAATGACACAAAAGATATTTTATAATAATGTTAAAATATATTAATTGTGCTATTAAACTAGTAATCAGTCGTATTGACAGTTGAGCATAATTTACAATGTAATTTGCTGTAAGACTTTCGCAATAGCAAATTTAATTTTGATACATGTACTCGGTTCTTAAATTGAGAAGACGCGCCAGGTTGTCGATTTTCTCAGCTTGTTTGTTGGATTTCGTCGAACCGGATTTTTTGGTGAGAAACTTTTTTAAAATACAAAATGCATAATAACTTAGTTGTCTTTACTGGATGTACCTACATGGTATTAAAATACACATAAAACTGAGCAACTTTGCACAAAAATAATTCCCTGGTAAACTACTTATTTTTCGTGTGAAAATTTGCTGTTTACGGGAGTGCACAATGTATCACACGCAGAACATAGTGCATATGGGTGCATGCAACGGTACAGGGTCGTGGGGGTATACAAATTTTTGTTACAGCATTATAAACTTGTTTCCGTTGAAAAACGTCAGTTAAAGTTGGAATTTTTACCTTCAATGTCTCCATAACCAGAAGGTTCCCAGGTATGGTCCACATGTATGGTACAAGTGTCTCTCGGCTTCGTTAAGTGTCTTTTTTACTGTACTCACCTATACTTTATTTAATTTGGTAGGAAAATTAATTAATGTTATATGCAAAAGATTCTCAGTTTCTATTTAAATAGCTACCAAATATTTGGGTAATTGAAAGTTTTATGAATCATACAAATAAAGAGTTGATGAGGTAATGTAGATTCTTTCTCTTTCAAGCTCTGCGTAGGTGCTGTAGGTGTTTAACAAAGTCCAGAGGACAGAAATTAATTGAGACTAATAACCAATTTAAATGCCTCGTTGGTTTAGTGGTCGCAAGTCCTGGGTTCGATTCACAGGTCAGACAAAGTGTTATTAGGATTTTCCATCTGGAATTACTCAGTAGTAGAGAATACAATCCCGGTATCCCGAATCCCGGGATCCCGGCCTACATACAATCAACATATAAATGTCTATTGTCTATTCCTCCAACCAGTGTAGAACCTGAAAGAGCGTTTTCAGCTGCTTCTTATGTTGGCAATAAACTACAAAGCAGGCTTGGTAGTCAAGTCTTGGATGCAATGATATTTCTACTATTGTATTTATATATTTTTTTGTCTTTTTTCTTTTCTTACTACATTGTGATTTTTGTTGTGCAATAATATCAAAAATATATTTCAATAAATTACTCTTTTTTTTACATTTGAGACCAATTAGAAATCACATAGTCTAATCCATGCATCCCGGGATTATGCATCAATAGCCCCGTAATCCCATGCCTTTTTTTTTTTTTTTTTTGGGTGGGAAATCATCAAATGACTGCTCCCGCTCTGGGTGGAGCGGGAGGGCGTGTCAGACTTTTACTGACTAAAACCCACCGTGTTCCTTCAGTTGCCTGTGCCAGGGCCACGGTTTTCTCTGTGGAATAACCCGCGACCCTGAGGCGTCGGCCCTATCGGACCCCGTCATTTTGTGCTGACATCTCTTTGAGGCGCGCGTGGAACACAACGCGCCGTCGACCCGGGCCTGGTCCTTACCGGACGGCGAGCTACCCATGGCTCGCCGTCCGCAAGCCCGCGCCTACGGTGGCCGGGAATCTGCTTGCGATTCCCGACGCCCAGGGCGTCTCCTGCGGCGACTAGGGGCGTGAGGGCGCAAGGCTCTCTCCCTCACGCGCTCCGCCTCCTCCTTTGCGAGCATTACTGCTTCGCAGAAGGAGGTGACGGCTTTCCATTCCCTCTCGCTCCGTACCATGGCCTGGACCAGGGCCGGACGCGAGAGATCGCCGCCGCCAATCGCCTCCCTGAGGACACTGCGGTGCTCCGCCCAAGCTGGGCATACCTCCACCGTATGCTCCACCGTGTCCTCCGGGCGATCCACACAATGGTGACACCCGGGCGTCTCCTCCCGCCTTATGCGACACAGGAACCTCCCGAAACAACCGTGTCCGGTGAGGACCTGTGTCAGGCGGAAGGTGAGGACGCCGTGGCGCCTCTCCAACCACTCCTCAAAGAGGGGACTTACCGCCGCTATTGTGGCGTGCCCAGCACTGGGTTGCGACAATCGCACCCTCCATGTCGCCATGAGATCCCGCCGGAGCTCTGTCCGCTGTACCGTGATTTGTCGCGGCAGCGTAGTTACACCCCGGCGTTTTGCCTCCTCGCGCCACTCCCATACGTGCGCGAGGGCTTTTGCCTCCAGATCCCATGGCGGCAATCCGGCAAGGAGGCTCGCCGCCTCGCATGAGACCGTGCGGTATCCCCGGATCAGCCGGATGGCCATGACCCTTTGGGACGCGTTCAACCTGCGGGCCGGTCGGCGCCTCAAAGAACGCGCCCACACCGGTGCCCCGTAAAGGGCCATGGACCGCACGACTCCCGCGTAGAGCCTCCGGCAGGAGGCGTTTGGACCCCCTAGATTGGGCAGGAGCCGCCTCAAGGCAGCCCCAGCCCGCTCCAGTCTTGGAGCCAAACGTCGGAAGTGCTCCACGAAGTTCCACCGGCTGTCGAGGACGAGTCCCAGGTACTTCATCGTCGACTCGACACCGATGTGAACCCCTCCCGCCGTTATCTGGGAACCCGACAGTGGCGCGTTCCGAGGACCATGAAAACACATGGCCTCGGACTTGTGCAGGGCCACTTCGAGTCCCAACTGCCGGATCCTCTCGACGATTGTCGCAACCCCGAGTGTCGCTTGTTCGGCCGCCTCCTGGTGCGACCTCCCCTGTGCCAGGACCAGCGTGTCGTCAGCGTAGCACACCACGCTGACGCCATTCGGGAGGTCCGCGCGCAGCACCCAGTCGTAACCGATATCCCACAGAAGCGGCCCCAGGACCGATCCCTGTGGGACACCGCACGACATCTCTCGCCGGTTCCACTCTCCCCGGTGACCGAGGTAGATGACGGCCCTGTCCGTCAAATAGGCCTCGACCACACGACAGAGGTAGGTCGGCATCCGGTGATACCGCAATGCCTCCCTGATGCAACTCCAGGGCAGGGTGTTGAAGGCATTGGCGATGTCTAGAGACACCGCCAAGACGACCCCACCCCGGGCAACAGCATCCCCCGTCGTGAGGGCTCGCACGCGCATGATGGCGTCCACCGTAGAGCGCCCCCTGCGGAAACCAAACTGGCTCTCCGCCAAATCCGGCCCCACCCGCACCAGCCGCCCGACGAGGCGGTTTGCAATAACTCTTTCAAAGAGCTTGCCCACCTCGTCGAGCAGCACGATGGGCCGGTAAGCGGACGGAGAGTCCGCAGGGCGCCCCGGCTTCTTAATGAGGACCAGTTTCCCCGTCTTCCAGCGAAGTGGGAACTGGCCCTCCTCCATGCATGCGCTTAGGAGCCCCATAAGTCGAGGCCCGAGAGCCTCCATGGCCAGAACCCAGGCTCTTCCAGGTAAGCCGTCGGGTCCTGGGGCGGTATTTTTGGCACTAAGCCTATGTACCGCCACTCTCAGCTCTACCTCGGTCACCTCCGAAGCATCGTCGTCGTCGTCGGCAGTGTGGTCCGCATCCGGCACCGCAGTAGGCGGAGTCATGGGCGGGGGAGTATGCTCCCCCCGCGAAGGGAACAAAGTGCTCACCACCTCCTCCATGAGCTGGGGCCGGAGACTCTGCGTCAGTGGGGGAGCCCATGGGCGGAGTTTATCACGCACCATTTTGTAGGGCCGTCCCCACGGGTCCCTGTTCAGAGTCTCCAGCGATTCCTCGCGGGCCAGGGCCCTGGCCCGCAGGATCTCCGCTTGGAGGGCGGTCTTCGCCGCTCTGTACCCCTCGTACAGCTCCGCCTGAATGGCTTCCGTATCCGGAGGGCGAATACGTAGCCTGCGGTGCCTGGTGTACAGGTGTCGCGCAGCCACGCACGCCTTGCGCAAAGCCGTCAGTTCCGGCGACCACCAGCACACCTGGCGCCAAGCACGTCCGGGCTGGACCCGGGGCATTGCCACGTCACATATTTCGGACATGGCCTCCCGGAACCACTCCGCCTCGTCGTTGATGTCAGCAGGCCTGTCCGGTGGTGACACCCAGGCCTGCACGATCGAGGCTTCCAGGAGGAGCTCCCGGTCCAGCTGCTTCAGCGCCCACCGCGGACCACTCGGGGCCTGTCGGACCGGCGCGCTCGAGGTCTGGGCGGAGACGTCGAACCGGATGTACCGGTGGTCGGAATAGGTCTCCACCCCCTCCATGACGCGCCAGTCAATGACGTGCGGCGACAGAGCGGGGCTGGCGAACGAAATGTCCACCACTGATTCACCCCGCATACGCACACACGTTGGGACAGAACCCCGGTTTAGGACGACCAGGCCTGTCTCCAGAGCCCAGTCCTCCACCATCCTGCCCCGCGTGTCCGTGATCCGGGAACCCCAAGCCAAGTTCTTGGCATTGAAGTCCCCAAGGACGAGCACGGGGAGGGAACGAAACCCGACGACGACGACTCTCAACTCCGCTAGGGAGTTGTGAAACTCGGCGAGAGTTCGGTTCGGAGAGAAGTACACCCCTACCACGACTATCTCCCCGAACCGTGCTGCCACGCAACCCCGTCCCCTCTTGACGGCCTCGAGGGACAGGGTACCGGCGGCGGCCGACGAAATTAGGGCCACTGAGCCGCTCAGGTCCTCCACCCAGTCATCCCTGGGCGGGACAAAGTACGGCTCAGCGACCACGGCGATGTTAATCGACCACTGCGCCATGCTCTGGAGCAACAGATCCTGAGCAGAGGCGCAGTGGTTGATGTTCGCCTGGAGGAGGCGTAATGGGGCCATTACTGACACTCCATATCAGCCCCCTCCCGAGCCCGCTGTGAAGGCCCTGCCACTATGGTTGCGGCGGCGACGACGGTGGAGGCAGCAGCGGCGGCGGCAGTGTCGGCGGACGCGGCATTGACGGCGGTGGCAGTGGGCTTGCCCCTGCCCCTGGTTTTGGCGGGTGGTACGCAGGCCTTACTCCCCACCCGGTGATCGGCCGGCTTGCCAGCTGCCGCACATATAAAGCAGTGCGGCGCGGCACTGCACGAGCCGGCCTTGTGACCGGGCTGACCACAGCGGAAGCAGTGACCGCTGCGATCCACCTCCGAGGTGCATTGCACTCCCACGTGGTTGCCCACCTGGCAGCGGAAGCACCGCAGAGGTCTGGGCTCCAGCAGTTTAACCTGCGCAGAAACCCAGCCCACCAGGAGCCTTCGGCCCTCCCCGGCAATTTTTAGGGCCGTCGTCACGGGGCAGCTCACCGTAATGGAGCGCATCCCCGTGAAGTCAGGACGAATGGTGCCTGCCCTAACCTGCTCGGCAGAGCACCCCCCAGTCCTAACGACGGCAGCCACCACCTCTTCTTCCGTCACGGAGTCGTCCAGGCCCAGAATGCGCATGTCAGCGCACTTCGTTGGCCTGGACACTCGAGCCTCGTCCGCATTCAGGCACTCCTTCAGCTTATCTGCCAAAGCGTCCGCGGTCGGGCCGCTGGCCGCACCGGGAACCTCCAGCATCCGGGCGCCAGTCGCAGTGACTCTTAGCCGGAGGCCATTGGTGACACCGAGCTCCCCGAGGTTAACCGCCGCCTTCGCCTTGGCGAGCACCTCGCGGTAGGTCGTGCCCTTCTTCTCCGCTTCCGGCTGTAGTGTGATCACTACAGCTGCGGACTTCGGGGCACGGAGCCTAGCCGCGACGTTTCGCTCCTTGCGCCGCTGCCGCCTGTTTTTCCTCCTGGCCGCCCTTGCTGCCTTACTCTTTTTGCCCTTCTGCCCGACTACTTCCCACTCGGCGTCGGCCGGAGGGGATTTTGAAGGCGGGGGCGGCCGTCTCGCCATCTGAGGAGCCACCCCACCCTTCTTGGATTGGGGCGGCGGCGCCTTCGCCAGGGGCGGGCCCGCCACGGCCCCACTTTTGGTGTGCCCGGAGGGCCCTGGTTTGGCCGCGGTGGCCGCATACGAGGCCGCCTTTCGCTGGGCCAAGGCCGGCTGACTTGCCGCTAGTGGGGGGCGCAGGACAATGGCTTCCAGAGCAGAAAACCTACTCTGAAAGGAAGCCAGCTCCTGCCGCACCAGGGTCAGAACCCGGTCCTCGGCAGAGACGGGCTGGCCCTGCCCATGCTGCGCCCTTACTTGCGGGACCTCCCTGGGGCCCACTACTCGGCTCTTAGCCAGGTCTGCACGGAGCTCCTCGTTCTCCTTTCGGAGAAGCTCCATGGCGGTAGTCAGGCGGGCGATCTCAGCCCGCATCTCGGACATACCGTCCGTCGGAGGACCGAAATGAATGGCCTCCGCTGCCTTCATAATGGAGGCCGTGGCTGCGGATATGGCCTTGTCTTTAGAGGATTGAACCCTCTTCAAGGCCACACCCTTGATCGCGGCAACCACGACCTCCGCAAATTTGGCCGATCGCTCCGATTTCGAGCCGCCAGCGGCGTCCGTCTCACCACCTGACGACTCTACTCAGTAGTAGCCGGGAATCTGGATTTGTGTCCGGTCGATGGCAAGAGGTAATACCTGCATTCTTCTACACCCCTCTGTTACATGGGGCTAAAGGCTCGTACAGACTGGCGCGACACGCGACTCGTGGTACCTTTCGTATTTTTGAAATGTTTGTGTAGGTACACACACCTCTGCCTTAGCCTTCGGGGAAGGCGTAAGTGTTATTATCCAATTTAAACACCACCCAAGTGTTGTGCCCACCAAGGTACTCAAAAAAAATATTTACCGAAATACAAATGACTGTACTATAAATGGCCATTTTATAAGGAAGATAATAGAACCTCAAATAACAATAATAAATGCTCACATAAATACAAGAAATACACACATAATGCATCGACGAATTAAAAGGAGGTCAAGCAGGCCATTCATCATTCTCTAATACTGCCCGACCATTTTATTTGGACCTCTGTTGGTACCTACATTCCTGTAGCTATATTGACGTAGACCTTTTAAAAGAGTATATGATTGTTTTGTCTCCATCCCGCTCGACAAATAAAATAATCTCTACATTTAATTATTCTTTCGGGACGAATACTTTACAGATATTGCTTTATGTGAAAAAATACATTGATTTTCTATTTTATATTCTCTGTTATATCGAAGATTGACCAACTGAGCAGCGTGTAGAAAAGATTAAGAAACCCTGAGGAATAACAATCATTTCTAGATTTAACAAGATCCATTTAAAGCTGAAGGTAGGTTTGAAGACTGGAGAAGATTTTGTTCAGCCACAAGAGATTTTCCTTGTTCATTCAAGTTCTTTAGGATAGCGTGGGTAGTGCGTTCGATAAGCCTAGAATGATCTAACATTAATTCTTCTTTGCTAATACCAAAACATGCAATTCATTGTATGTGTGTGTTCGAGAATTCAGAGTTCAAGTATCATTAGCTGGCGTTAACCGAGTCGGTTGAAAAGTATGATGTTAATTATAAACGGCAAATCTCTTCCTGTTAGAACTAAGCGAGTTAAAGTAATTAATGTGTAGTCAATGCTTCCATATTAATTTTAGCTGAAGCCAAGGTTTTTTCTATGTTATTTAATGATGGAAAGGAAATACAAACTCGTGTAGGTTTTTTATTGTTACTTCGGTTGATGTCATAACTGAAGTAGATAAAATAAATATAATACTTATTGGAAAAATTGTGAACCCATAACCCTTATTATTTCCCTATAACATGGGACTTGCTTTGAAACATATCGTCTTGAAGTCCTAGACAAGAAACGCGAATTACGCAAAAGTTCCCAAAAGCCTTCGTATATCTACACGTACAATGATGCTGATTAACTCTTCTGTACTCGGTGTGACCCGGTTTTAAGACCCAATTTGGTTTATCTAGTCACCAGAGAGCTCACGAAAGAAATGAGAGGTCTGCATGGGACTTAAACATAACGTTTGAAATGTACCTAGGTGTCACGGAGGTACCCATACCTGTGCCTAACCCTTCAATAAATTAGACGTGATATTATGTATTATGTTAACTTATATTCTAGTTGGAATCATTCCAGAGATAGATCTTTCCGAATTGATAACAATTAAAATGAGTTTGGCTGGAAGGTTCATTGTGTCTAATACTCGTATTTTAATAGTAAACTTTATTCTTTTTCGGAGTTCCGTACCTCAAAGGGAAAAAGGAGACCCTTATAGGATCACTTCGTTGACCGTCTGTCTGTCTGTCAAGACCCTTTTTCTCAGGAACGCGTGGAGCTATCAAGTTGAAATAAATGCCAAAAACGTAGGTCTACTGTTTCTTGGAGCTCTTAAAAAGTCAAGCTTCTAAGTCAACGCAATGAAAAAAACACGGCGATTTATGCGAAATATATTGATACTCGCAAAATAAATCAAAACCTACAGGGTACTTCCCTTTGACCTTGAATCATGAAATTTGGAAGCAAGGGCCACAGCATGAATGAAGGAAAAAGTCCGAAAATCTTTAACATGTAGTTTCATTACATAAAAAATATTTGTTCTTGGCATAAATTCATCTCAAGTATTGAACCCTTCATTGTGCAATTTATGCCAAAAATATTATATCCTAACATAACTAAAACTATTAACAAGCTAAAACATGGCTTCGAAAAATTGCTCGGCACCGCTGTCGACTGGTAATGTACCCAAAATTGAGATCATAATTAACTTATGAACAGATTGGTCATTGAAGAACGATGTAAATTAAAAACTACATAGAATATCGTTCTGTTAAACGTGGATGAATATTTTTATGGTACAATAGCAAGAGTAACAATATCAAATGATCCCTATTCACACGATTACATGAATTAACAACCTATTTCAAAAATTACAATTATAGAAAAATAATCTAATTATGCTCCCGCGACCACATGGCGTTGAAGACAAATGCTTAATTTAAAAAGCTAATTTATTAAACAAAATACCTAATTATAGTTAAGCCTAATGGATCTATCGTATCGCAATTGCCTAGACATACGGATAATTACTTGAATCCAATTTAAATGTACTCTATCTGTAGGTGCTTATATACTATAGCCAAGCGAGCAATTACAATAAATAATGTCACTTAAACTCCAGATGAAAGCCGCTATAAAAGTAATAGTGGATTTCTACTTTAGTTAGTTTGTATGCCTGTCTGTATGTGCGAATCTTCTCACGGGCTGTACTGTTTTTGTTAGAATAGAAAGAAGATAAAATGAAAAAGACAGACCAGCATGAAATTAATTATGTCTTTCCTGGGGCCTTGGCCTGGCCTGACAGAAACGATCTTCGCGGTGACAGGCGATTATGCTACTTCATCGAATAAAATATCGTGTCTGCTATTATGGCCCTTACCCGTTTTACTACCATAACATTAATAGCCCCTTTTTAACATTACATTTAACAACGTCACAATTACCATTTTCAACTTCCAATGACCGACTTTCCATACTCAATTTCCGAACTTTAATTCGCAATTTCTCCAACTTACGTTCACGAAATTGTCACAATCTACCTCTTAATACCATACGAAGTCAGTACAACCAACTAGTTTAAAAAAAAATCGGAGAACGGCGATCAATTGAGGTTCAAGATCAAGGCTTCCCACGGTAGAAAACACCTGTGTCCTGTGGCCGCATTAATGCGTGTACCGATGAATAATGTGCCAACTTTATCAACGTAGCTGTATTTTTGTATCGGTTGGGCGTTCTTGCAAATTATTTCGTTGATTGGTTGAGCCTGCGTCGGGTTTACTTGAATTTCGTTGATGATGAATGTTGTGTGGGGAGTGCTAATTTGTGTTATTGTTATGGGCTATATCAAGATTCTTTCGGACGTATTATTATTCCTGTGGCCTGAAGCCTGCTTTTCGTTGTTTTAGCATAACATGAATACAAGGAAATAAATTATACAATTCTGAAGCAGTCAATGAGAGCCCCAGATGAATGATGGTTTGGATTGGAACAGTGCTGATTGTAACACAAATTGAGCTAACAACACTGCCACAATAATACAAAAAGAGACAGCAAAAGCTACCAGCAAAACAGAACATTTTATCTTTTATCGTATCATATCAGAAGAATCAAAATACCAAACCATTCAAAAAGCCGACCAGAATCAGATGAAAAAAATACAAACGTCGCATCTGGCTTCATCGTATGGCCAATAAAGGACAGGACAGCATGCAATAGTGCAGAATTAACCGCAATTATAAGAACAGTACAGAGACTGGACCTGCCTGGCCGGTATTATAACGGTACTCGCTCTGGGATGCGGCGGAAACTGAAGTTGGGTGTGGTGCAAGCGAGAATATCTAGTCTGTGAGTATTATTATAGATTGATAAGAGCTGGTGAGAGCAGTTAATTGTGACCATAATTTTTGCATAAAATAACTACCGGAGGAATACGAACAATGTTCCAAAAAATACTGGAGGAGTTCGTCGAAGTATTCGAAAAGACGGAAGATCGTTCATGATGTTTTGCCGAGTTTATTGAGGCTTCCTTTGAAGTCCTATTTGTGCTCGTGGTTAGATGTAATACAGAATGCTGTCCATTGGAGATAAAAGATACTGCTGCCAGACCTTCTTTCAGAATAATGCCTTCTCCGAGAAAGGCATTTACTTATAGCATTGCGGTTGCCTTTAAGAGGGACGGCTGCCTAAAACGTCTGCAATTTACCGGCGAATGACGTCACTGAAACGCTATCTATGAAATTAAGTTGGTGTCTTTTCCTAGAGAGAGTTTTTTACCACCTTAAAGTCAAATCGTCCAGTTATCATCGATTCTGATGCCGCTATATGACGTCCACCGCTCTTCTAGGAAGCCGTAGCTGCTTGTGAAGCTACGGTTACCACTGGTAAGGCAGCAGGAATCCTTAGAAACACTAAAGCTTCAAAATACGATCCCAAACTTGAACTTAAAGCTGCAACAACCACCCGACTTCTCCTAACATACACCACACGTAAAAGCTAGTGCAGAAACTAGATATTGTCACGCAAGTGGCCATTAAAGCTTTTGAACGGATATGATGGTGTTACTTGACTTTAACTGGGTTTCTTCATTTCTCCTTTTCGTAGGCCGACGGCATTTTTTTTTGTAAGCGGTCTTATCGATACATACATATCTCGGAATTCATCAGCGCGGTATTAACGACGTTTGTTGGAAAGAAATAAAAATTAAAAATGTAAATTGGGACGGTTCGAATATCGTAATAGGGGACAACGGTAAATGGGAACGGGGTTCTGTTGTTGGATTTGCATACGGACTGTGGTCATCTGGAGTGTATTGGTTCGTTGAACCTACCTCTTTATTTACTCTTAGGTTTAATTATTCCAATATATATCATAGTATCCAGGATAGGTGGAAGGTAATAGTAGCCATCCTCAGTAAATTCAGAATAGTTTTGTAATGTCCATGTCATATATGTAACTTAACAGGAAAGCGCTAGTAAAAGCGTGCTAAATTAAAATTTTCTTGCGTTATTTGCAATATGCAGGTCAGTGTCATTAACTATTCTGTCAAGAAAGTACCGGGAAAAGATCAGTAATACACAAAACGTTAGTTATTCATCCAAATCTATTTTATCGCCTATACTTTGAGCATGCTCCTTCAGAAACGATACACTTACGCCAACGAATAATCCAATCATCAAAACATTTTTGTAACGCTTCTTCCGGAATTGAGTTCAGTTCTCGCCGCGAATTCTCCTTTATGTCTTCTACCGAACGAAAACGAGGGCCACGAAGTGGTGATTTGAGTTTAGGAAAAAGACTAAAGTCAGCTGGAGACATATCTGGTGAATAAGGTGCTTGCTCGATGGTACTTATTTGTCAAGTTTTTGGTCAAAAGTTCGTTCACAATGATGGGCTTTTGCGAAGGCGCATTAGCGTGCTGCAAAATTCAAGACTTTTCTTTGATTAATGATACATGATTTTATTTGTGTAAGTAGGTTTGTACAAACACTTTTACACGTCAAACAGTTTCTTTAAAACTAGATGAGGTCGGCGTTTCCTATCTGACTACACTGAGAAAAATGGGCGAAACAAACTCAGAGGTCAAAGAGTCTCTTTTAAAGTCCAGACATAATGTTGGTCAGATAAATTACTTTACACAGATCTGGCCTATTTCGTCGAATTTGCTCTCTTAAACGCCGCATAACGCTCAAATAATATTCTTTATTTACCGTTTGACCTTCCGGCAAGAATTCCGAGTGCACAACACTGCTATAGTCAAAGAAAACAGTCAACATGACTTTGACGTTTGATCGGCTTTGGCGTGGTTTTAGCGGTTTCGGTTCAGTTTGAAGGCGCCACTCCGAAGCTTGTTGACTAACCCTACGTCTCGTCACCAGTAACAATGCGTTTCATTAATGTTGGGTCGGAATTGACTCTTTCTGGCATGTCCTCAGCGACTCTTATGCGATTGAGTTTTTGGAGAAAATTCAGGTCTTTTGGGACTATCCGAGCGGCAAAATGTTTCAAATCCAACTGATAATTTAAAATGGTACGGATCGACTCGTGAGACACAGAAAGTTCAGCGGCTATCTCTCTCAAACTTGAAAGACGATTTGCAGTCACTATTTCCTTCACTTTTGCGATGTTAACTACAGTTAAAGACGTTGATGGTATACCAGAGCGAGGAAAATCTTCCATAACACTCGACCGCTTTTGAAAGCTTTGTACCAATCAAAAGTACGTGTTTTTTATAAAGTCACAGTAAGCCTTCTGTAACATTTTCCGTGACTTCGAACACGAAATTCCATTGGCGATAAAAAATTAAGACAAACTCTTTGCTAGATGTTTTTGTCTAATATGACATTCGCAAAACACACTAGATATGATCTAACTAAAAACAGCACTGTATTTAAATGCTCTGCGCCAAAATGTAAAACAGTTTTGCCAATCTAATGACAAAAATAAAAATAAATGAATTTGGAACCATGAACAAATCATCCATTCCCGATACTATTTGGACAGAATGTATATATGTATGTCCTATTGTTTGATATTTTATGCAATTTCAATCAATAGGATTATACGAACTGAGGGGATTGTATTGATTATTATTCTATTATTCTGTAAATACATACTAGATACTATCGCGAATCATATTTTGTTCAACATATAACCTGACACCGACCTGCAATTTGCAAAAAAAGTAAGATAATTTTAATTTCGCGTACGACCTGGCCAATCCCCTTCATTTATTTCATTTACATTAATGTTCACAATTATTATATCCAATGCATATTATACCAATTTACTCCATCAGCGTTCAATCTACTAATTAGATTCAAATAAATTGCTTTATATTTAACCGCACACATTTCCATCTCAAGTTATCGCCACCAGCACGACTAACCAACAACGACCAATACGTATTACTTGACTTGACGAAAATCGGAACTGCATTTTTAAGTATCGAATTTGACAGTCGTTTGACTTTTACCTTCACGAACAGCGCCACTATGAAGGTTCAAGAATTAAAAAGGGCTTAAATCTAGTTACAAAATTACTGGACTCTATATCTACCTAGATATTAGAGGTTCTCGTTGCAAAGTAACAACCGCCACACGTGTCGTTCCATCAGGTTAAGCAACTCTTACCAGGGTTGGACCGTGGATGGGTGACCATCTTAACATACCGAGACTCCTCCATGACCCGGAAAGCACTTTAAACCGTTGGTCTCGGCTGTCATTCGTGGATCTTTGACAGTCGTTACGGGTGTTCAGCAGACCAAAAGTCGGACAATAAGTCTTACCAAGGTGTATCGTATTACTCAGGTTTTGGAAGTCAGATATGCAGTCGTTCCATGTAAAATACTGGTATCCAGCTGCGTCCAGCTGGACTGGAAGCTGAGCCCAACGTAGTTGAGGAAAGGCTACGTAGATTGATGTATATTTCGTGTGTTATTAATAAACTGACCACAGACGATAAATGACTATCGTTCAGCATCCAATAAGCTTGCATTTACTCTTTTTTTTTACTTTTTTTCCTAGGCCATGACTATTGCACCGCATCCTGTTGCGACCGTTATTTTAGCACAGATGTACGAATAATTTCAACTTTTGTATTGTGAATGGATTGATTTCATACTTATTTATTTTTCTAATGATGGCAATATGCTCGTCCCCCTGTCGAAATTTGGGTGTACTAAAGGTGCACGTCTACCTACCGACTTACACCAACCTCATCTAGCTTTTAAAATATATTGACGTGTATTTTTTTTTTACAAATCTACTTATAGATATAAAATCATTTATCATTTAACACTTGAGGGAAATACAGATGTTATGTTTTCTAAATTTGTAAACAATTTCATCTTACTGAAGTAATGAAAGTTTTTTAAAATGACGTTCACTAGGTGGACGTGCACAGATACAAAAAAGTATAGTGTCAAAGCGCATAGATTTCTTTTGTTCTTGACTGAAGACCTCTTGTCAAAGTGGCACCAACCGGTGGCGTTTTTATCAAAACCCTCCTTGAAAGCAATTTTTTTTTCTGTTTACTTTTTCACTAAAATATTCCGAAAGAGGTGTTCCTAAAATATAGCTATTAATTACTGTAATTTTAATGGCAGTCCAATTTTTGTAGCAATTTCTTAAGATATTTTTGAGAATGTCCAGGAATCTATGTAACAGTTTCCTGTCAGCATAAAAGAGCTCAATGACTTGTTCTGTCTCTTTCTACCCGACTACGGCAAAACCGGAGCCAAAAGGACGAGTTATGATTTCATTTACGATACAATATCCATATACCACTACCGTGTCCCTATGTTTATATTTCTGTAAAATAAATTTAATTACGGCAAAAAAACAAAACACAAGGACTTGGTACCATGTAAACAAGTTAGTAGAAAAGAAAAAAGAAAAATTAGGAAAATGCATTTGTTTAGCACAGACTAAATGGCACACGATATAAAGCAGATTAAAAAAATAAAAATCTAATGAAACGTGTAGTGTGGAGTGTTTGTGTATTGTGTGTGTGTGTGTGTGTGTGTGTGTGTATGGAATAAACGCCAATGACCACGTGACCGCGTTACCTTTATTATAGAAAGATTAGAAATCTCAAAATACCACCTTCAAATCCACCTACATTCACTGCCTTATCATCCCTGAAAACCAGATTGCCAGGATCTGTTTTATCCGCCCTTAATTACACCACAACTTGAATAGTCCACAGTCCACCTGTCGATTATTTTATTTTTATTTTCCATTTCATGGGAAAAGTATTAAGACACCTGTTTGCTAGTTAAAATATTAATATTCACACCACGTTTCATTTTTGATGATATTTCTGTGTTAATGCGTGACTGTTGAAGCGTCAGTGGCGTTTTAATAATATGTTATTTATGAGGTAAATAATTTTTAGATAGTTATTAGGTAGGATAAAGTTTTATCGATTTTGAGTTTTATTTATAGATGTATGTGACTCTAAACCTAGTGCGTTGACTATAGTTGAATTATTAAACACGAATTTCACAATAAAATAAAAAGTAATAAAAAAACATTCATGTTTGCAATAATGTATATTACAGTTAAAAAAAAAACTGATTGTTCCTTTAACCCTACGGCACGCAGAATTTTTGGATATTTGCATTTACAGATATTTTAATTTTCAGTCGGTACGTTAATCTTAGCGTAGAATGGAAAGAACAACACAACTTAGAATGACAACTATGAAAACAGTAATTATTGGGATTTACGGAACAACTTTCTGTAAAAAGCCATTAGTAATTTTCCTCTTCCTGGAGTTGAACCTCGTAGCACAGAAGCAAATATAGCAAGCCACTGCGCTAACTGGGCCATCATTTATTATGATGTGTGATGACCGCGGGGCGTTGGGTTGCATTGGGGTGAAGTTTCACACTATCTTACAAGCAATTCCAGTGCCTTTAAATGCCCCTGGATATATATTTAGTACGGTACATAGAAAAATAAAAACCAGGTAAGATAGGAATCAGGTATTCAGGTTGAGACGGCATAAGTAGCTTAAAATTTTACTTACAGCTAGGTTACAATCAGGGACTGAAATACAACTTCATAACGGTACCGAATTATAAGTGCTACATTTTGAATTGATAACGGAATCAAATGTGTAACACTTATAAAAATGTGTATCAAAAACAGTGTTAACAGTGTTAATAAATGTAACTGGACACGAGACGTTGCCAAAATATTGAAAATAGCCATAACACCGACTGGATTGAAGCCATTTTGGCAACGCCGCGTCTGATTGTCCACCGCGCGTTGTTGCGGTATAGTCCGCGCGGCCTAAGCTGAGCTTTACAATTGTCTTGTCAGTTGTGATTACCAATCGCACCAATGTATCGCGCTCACCACCTCAGGCAGATTGTATTGTGTGTGGTATTGTGGAGAGTAGATAAATGATAACTAATAATTAGTGGCATATCAATAACAAGTTTTTAGTTGAATGACCCTTAAACCATCAGTGGTCATTACAATTAGTATCCTCAAATAAAACCTATCCCATTTTTCTGCTGCAAACTAGGTATAATTCAAGTTAATCTTAGACATGATCTCGTATTAAATATAGATAGTCAATATTAGTCACTTTGGAATAGGTTCTCTTATTTTAACTGTTTTTAATTGATACGGGATATTACCTATCATTAATCAGGATTGAATCGATAGTGTCAATAACTCGATAAATGCTTCGTTTTTTACAAAATTAAAATTAATGTCGTGTCGGCAAAAGTGTTGAGGTACAAAGAGATATTTTTAAATGTATTGATCTTATATAGCGGCTGCGTGTCCCAGAACATTTATTGAAAAAAATATATAAAAATTGTTTATAGTCACACCACCATATGGAGCGAGAAAACATCTTACTTTGTAAACAAGTTATGACTGAGCAAGCTGAAGTTAATAACGCCATTTACACGCCTAAATACAAAAGATAGAAAGCATCTGTTGATTCATAAGAAAACATAAAACAAAAATAATATCCAAGAAGCTAGCAAAAAATAGTAACGCAACTAACAGATCAATAAACGAGAACAACAAAACTCCTAGTAATAAAACTAAAGTTTTTCGTTCAAATGGTAATTTTTCTTCTCCTACGCCCGACCGCACCATATATGGTGCACGTAATACACACCGGTCCAAAGGTGGTGGCGACCACGTGGTAACACAAAGGTGTTCTAAACAAATACTAGTTAAGAGGCCGGAGTTCATTGCTCATGCTATGATGCGTGCTATGAATTATAGATCTTTGGAGATCCGTAGACGGTCTTGATAAACTTGGGAGCACAGGTGTTGTAGAAGACTGAACTTCTGAGCATGTGGTGGATTTAACCGGATCGCCTGATGCTTTGGCTACTGACAAATTGTAGGGTAACGGTCAGCTTTATTATCTTCTAGTCAGACCATGAATGGTCTTTATTGAACAAGGGTTTCCCCGAGAGGTATTCAATTAATTGTCAAGGAGCAATTGCCATGGATAACGCAACTAGCAGATGAATGCTGCTAATGTGCTTCTTGTTGCTGGAAGACAGTGAAGCACAAAACCCGTTTGTGTACCCTTCCACATTTCACAAGTCAAGAGCAGGCCCATTCGGCAATAAAAAAACCACCATCAAACAATAGAAGGATTATTTATAAACGTTGCATAAAGTTAACTTTAATGAGCGACTGTATAATAATAAATTTTGGACGTTTAAACATATCTTATCTATATTCAACGTTTATAAATAAAGGGCCAAATATTAAGGAAGGACTTGCCAAGAACTCAGTAACGTGGATAAGAAATAGCAGCCCTATATAAACGATTTAAAACGACGACGATATTTGAATAAACTATACGTAAAACCCTAGCCACTATGTGCAGTAGCCATAAAAAATAAACATAAAGACATGGATACATCAGAAAGTGGATATAAAAGCAAAACAATTCTGGTCAAGTCGTGAACACACTATAAAATGTGCGAAACACATAAGGAGCGTTCAGATAACGACGCGTTTAGTTTGAAACGGAGACCCGGTATCAAAATGTGAAAGGGCATGTTCAGATACTTGGGACACGTTGAAATAATAAAGTGGAATATTCAATAGTAAAAAGAGGTGGAGAGAAGTGTCGGTACATAAATTAGACTGGCACTGCGAGGTGTGCTCTCGAGACAAGGCTCTAGCTATTCGTATTTTGCGTCAGTGTCTTTAAAACGGTCTGAGTTTGAGCCTGTATGTTTTAGATCTAGATCAAGGGTTTACCCAAACTCAAACTCAAAGCATTTATTTCAAATAATTACAGGCACTTTTGAATTGTCAAGGTTTCGGTCAGTCAGAAATATGAAGCCAGTTGCCCATTCCAAAGCGAAAGTAGGTACCTATGGAGAAGAACGGGCAAGAAACTCCATGGACACTCTTTTTAATAATATCGATACAGAAAAAATTGTTACATCAGTCTTGTTGAAATTATACATGTGAGAACGATGTAGAAAGACCCGTAATAAAAACATAAAAAATCGGAAATAAAAATATAAAAAAGCCGTGGCAGTCAAGAGATGACCAGTCCCCACTGACGGCGCCCGTTCACGAACATGACGTATGGATCAGCACCATTCAGCTCAACCATTTTGAAGGAAACTTAATGATCCAACACTCACGCCACCACCAGCGAGACATTTGAGTGAGCGTGACATACTCTCAGCCGCCAGGGCACATTCAAGTCAATGACAGACGTGCCCAGTATAGGGTAGCTTTATAGTAGGTACTACATAGTGCTCACACGTGTGCTTTGCAATTATACAATAACCTGGGTTAATCCAAATGATAATAGTACGTAGGTATCCTTTTTACACATCCGTAATAACTACAGGAGTTTGTGTAGTAATTTAAGACTACCTGTTGCCAGCGATTGCTGGATAAAAAGTATCCTATGTTCTTACCCAGATCATGGTCTATATAATTATGTGCCATATTTTATTCAAATCCGTTCAGCCGTTTAAAAATAAAATAAAATTTACTTTTGCATTTATAATATTAGTTAGGTTTAAGATGTGTGTGTGGAAAACTCTTCTGCAAAAAGCTCATAAATCGGCTTTCATTTCTCTTATAAATAACATAGTTAATAACCAAAACTCTTCATCATTATCATCAGTTTCTTGCCCTACCATATTTCTCTCTTAGTCGACAACTTGGTAGTCCTTTTCTAGCCACATTATCACGAAGTCCATCCATCGTCCACAATGACATAAAATATTTGACCGTTGCTACGGAACCCTTTTGCTCTAGTGTTGTAGTCATATAAATTTTATTTTAAGACTCTAGCTGACCGGAACTGCAGATGGTCAACGCATCACATCCGGTGACATCGAAGCACGATTGACAACCTTCATTGACGAGTTAAGGTTGGGATGCATGAGGTTGACGGAGCGGGAAGCGGATTGACTGACAATATTAATGTATGAGAAAACACTTTGTTTTGTAACGCATATAATTGCAGCTTTAGTGCGGATTTCACCAATGAAACTGAACGCGTTCAGCACATAAACTACGGTTAAGAGCTGTCAGAGTTATTATTTTCTATAGAATAATGACACTAGAAGCTCTTGAACGCGTTTTAGATGTGCTGATCGTGTTCAGTAACATTGGTGAAATCCGCACTAGTGTAGATTTCAGCATTGTTATTGAACGCGATCAGCACGTTAACTAGGTTTAAGAACTGTCAATGTTTTTATTTTCGAATAGAGCTTGAACGCGTTTACGACTTGCTGATCGCGTTCAGTTTCGTTGGTGAAATTGGCACTTAATTAGTAATATGATGTTATGATTAACGATTAATTGATATTTATGTTGACTCTATATGAGCAGTGCAAACGTGCACTGTAAGCACTTCACCATTCTAGCAACGACATTTTGTAAAAAAAAAATAAGAATTTCAAACAAAAGTCTAAATCGCGAGCTATCAAAAATAAACGGAAACGTGAAGAAAGTAGAGGTTACTGGCTGGAGACAATAACAAACAGCATACAAGCACCTCCATTTTGATAGTTATGCTTAAGTCCCATGTAATACGGGGCGAGACTATTGCCATAAACCGGGCACTACTGACAGACTCCGGGCTGCTACTGAGAAATTCTTGATAGAAAAACCCAATAACCCCTAAGCCTAGCCTAAGTTATTACTATAATAATATAACGTGTAAAAAAAGTAATTCCAGTCAGGTGCCATGTTAATTCACCAGAGTTGTATTTAAAATCGCTTCCGCTCAACCCTCGTGCCCACCCTAATATCCTTTTAACAAGCGGCTAAGCATTACAGGATTAAAACAACAGCTCGAACACTAATTACAGGTCCTAGGTGTCCTGCAACCGACCAGTATGCTCAAGAACACCTGTCCGAGGCATCCATAACACTATACTAGTTCTAAATAATTAAAAACTCTATTATGTTATGAAGCCATTTGACTAGCGTACTAAACGGTAGCTGGTCGTAAATAAAATTCATTTTATTGAGTTTGTGTTCTTAATTTGAAATTTAAAGGGGTGCTTTGAAATGTTCTTGCGTACTGTGTTGCCTTTAATAAAATTGTGTTGTTTTCGTTTGTCTTGAGTGGCGGAAAGGATTCGCTAAGGAAGTCCGCGAAATTTAAATTTACTTAAGTTTTTTGCAATTTGCAGGTCAAAATATATAATATGATTCTCGATCGTAACAAATATGGCTTTACAGAATTATAATTTTTACAATCAGCAATACAACTCCCTAAGTTAGAATTGGCCTAAAACGTCATGAATTTTCATGAAACATTCATTTAATTTATAGGGTAATATGAACTAAGAGAGTTTTTTATAAAACTTAAAACCAAACCAAATGAACTGCAAATTGCAAAAAAACGCAGGAAAATTTTAATTTCGCGGGCAACCTTCGCCATAAATTTTGAATTGCTTTTCATTTTAATTGCAACAAAAATATGTAATTAAGGAATAATTAAATTCTTGATATTGATGCACAAGTTAATTATTGACAGCAGTGTAGTCTTATTTAATTTTGCAGAAATATGAAATAGAAGATTGATTAAAAATCTAGCAGAAAGTATTACTAACAGTAGCCCATCTAGGGCCTGTAAGTAATCACATGGCAAAAAGGATCACCAGAATCTCCCCCGGCACATTATTTGAATTAACACCGTTCACAGTTGACTTTTTTAATAAAACACCCCACACGAAGTTTCAACACATATGAATGTAAGAAAAGAAAAAAATTAACAAAATAAATTCTCTCTTTCATCGAAGAACAACAAAATACGAATAAAAATCTCTACAGCATTCATATTGTTTTTAATGATAGCTCAGCTAACGTGAAACGTAGAGATATGTATCGGACAACCCGTTTCCCCGAGAGAAGTGTCGGGTAGACGAAACAACAGGCCACACATGACCACAGAAAGCGTGGCCGATGGTCACCAAAATTGGTCATATTTTTTTAATTTTGGTTTTTGGTCGGTTTTCAAAAGTAGACTGACTTGACTACTTTCCCGACCTATAATCGGGAGACGCCATGACTAGCCGCGGATTAATTACTATTTGGGCATTGGTTGATAGAATTTTGCTCTGTCCTATGTAGTTTAAATTGTGGAAGTGGAGCGGGAGGGCGTGTCAGACTTTTACTGACTAAAACCTAACCGTGTCCCTTCAGTTGCTGTGCCAGCACACACACGAACACGGGTGGCCACGGTATCACTTTGAACAACTCGCGACCCTGGCAGGGGCTACAGCCTCAAAAGTTGTATTATTATTAATCACGTAACGCAAAAAAATAGTTTATTTAACTAAATCTATAAATAAAAATCACACTGTAAAGTACGAAACAAGAAAATATTTCTGACAGAAATCAAGACATAGGGCATGCGTGGTCGCATGCCCTATGTCGTTGAGGCAGTGGAGGTTCACATCGGCGTCGAGTCGACGATGAAGTACCTGGGACTCGTCTTCGACTGCTGGTGGAACTTGGTGGAGCATTTCCGACTCCTGCCCAATCTAGGGGGTCCAGACACCTCCGGAGGCTCTACGCGGGGGTTGTGAGGTCCATGGCCCTTTATGGGGCATCGGTGTGGGCGCGCTCTTTGAGGCGCCGAACAGCCCGCCGGTTGAACGTGTCCCAAAGGGTCACGGCCATCATGGTCCGGGGATACCGCACGGTCTCCTGCGAGGCGGCAAGCCTCCTTGTCGGATTGCCGCTTTGGGATCTGGAGGCAAACCAGGGCGTCGGGAGTCGCCTGCAGATAACTCCTTGCGCCTTGCCGCCTAATACAACTTTTGAGGCTGTAGCCCCTGCCAGGGTCGCGAGTTGTTCAAAGTGATACCGTGGCCACCCGTGTTCGTGTGTGTGCTGGCACAGCAACTGAAGGGACACGGTTAGGTTTTAGTCAGTAAAAGTCTGACACGCCCTTCCGCTCCACCCAGAGCGGGCGAAGTCATTTGATGATATCCCACCCAAAAAAAAAAAGCCTGCGACCACGGCTTTTTATATATAGTTCATGACTTTACGTCTTCTGAAGAGCGCCATATTCTCTGCATTACGCTTCCAGCAAAACCTTACTTGTTTAATTATGATAAGAACTATGGGAGTTATGAGGGAACAGATGAACATAAACTCGGTCCCAAAAATAACGGGTCAGTCACAAAAGTCCGAATATCTCCCGAACTATCTATCATAATGAAACTGTTTGATTGGGCATTTAATGAAACAAAAAAAAAATTAAACTTATGTGTACCTTCATTCTTATTCTCAAAATAATAAAAAAACTAAAGTAAGACATTTTTTTTCTGAAACTTAAAATGTTTGTAAGATTTTTTTTGTTGCTTTTTATCATTAAATGTATAATTTTCCTCGAGCTCTTCTTGCAGCTTCCAGGCGATTTGGCATGCTGAACACCAAATTTCGGAGCCGGTTCTGAGGAATGGCTTTCCATTCCTCCACCAGTGCTTGTCTGAACTCGGGTAGCGTGATTGATGGGGAGTTACGACGTTTTACGCAACGCTCGTCCCATGCATGCTCTATGGGGTTTAAATTAGGGCTTCGCGCTGGCCACTGCATCAGTTCGATACCGACCTCTCCATTCATCAGGTATTCATTTACAATTCCGGCGGTATTGGGACGCGCATTATCATGCATTAATATGCCATCCCGGTCCATCCTCGCCATGAAAGGTCCCACATGCTCATTCAGGATCTCCTCCACGTACCTCTCTGCATTCAGAGTGCCATTTTGAATTAGTACGAGCTCGGTGCGGGCCTCGGCAGAAATTCCAGCCCAAACAAGTACTGAGCCTCCGCCGTGTGCCACTTTTACCTCCACACAGTCTTGATGGAAGCGTTGACCTGGTATTCTGTACACCAACTGCCTACCATCATGCTTGTAAAGCATGAATTTCGATTCGTCAGTGAACATTACCCTAGACCAATCGTCCAGTGTCCAGTGTTGGTGCTCGCGCACGTATCTCTGTCTTGCAATTCGATGTTGCCGTTCTAGTTTGGGGCCATTTGCGGGCCTTAATGGCCTCACTGTTTGTGTGCTTAAATTGCTACCATCAAAGCGAATGAACTGGTTTTTTAGACCAACTGCATTTTAAAACGATTTCGGAGCATAGTAGCCACCAGGTATCTGTCATCCCTGGCCGTTGTGCATCTTGGCCTGCCATGCCACGTCCGGTCTCTTGGTACCGCTGGACTACCCGCTGAACAGTCGACAAAGACACCAATGTTTCTTGCTGTTTCACGCTGGCTCCGCCCAAGTTCCAAAAAAATCAGGATTCTGGTACATTCATCTAACGTGACTGCCATGCTCCACCTCACAGAATACTGATTAGGCATGTGGAAGTCGTTCACTTTTTTTTGTGACAGAATAGAAATGGAAAGAAACCATAATGACATAAAGCAAAAAAATTGTTTTAAAAAATTTACATTTTTCAAATTTTGTTTTTTTGTAAATAAGTTTCGTTCATCAGCCAGTATATAAAGTATGTAATAAGAAGCGCAACTAAATAGTCTTTATTCTGTTTTTTTAATTTCATTGGTCTAACTCTTACGGTTTTGTAGATATTCGAACCTATGTGACTGACCCGTTATTTTTTAGTCATGTAAACATACCGGTCAAAAACATAACCCTCCATTTTGCTTCGCCGTAGTCGGGTAAAAAAATCTTGCAACTCGTTTTTTCTTTTTTTTTATATGTGTGCGAGTGCTTAAGCAACGATAATTATTAAATTATTGTCATAAATTGACTGTTTACAAAAATACCTTACCAAAAACAGAACCACAACCGACCACAAAATCCAAACCACGCCAGTGTACCCAACACTAACAGAGGTACAGTTTGACATTTACTCGAAGGGCCCAACTTTTTTATTTTAGCGGAGAAATGATCCCGGGCTATTTCCTTCGGCCCGAGAAATGCGGCCTTGGCAGGACACCGAACCTGAACTCAGTGCGGACAGCTTTTTCTACTCGAAAATAAAACAGTACCGACACTGAGAACTCTCAATTAAAATTCGCGCCCATAATGTATTGATGTGCGTAGTAATCATTACGCTGCTCCATTTTTGTTCGAGAAAATGTAGTTATGTTTTGTTTCTCGTCGATAAAATAGTATGAGAAGGCAATTAAAAGCATTATTTTATCAATTCGATTTTCTAAATGGCCAGTTTCAATTTGTATAAGAGCAGATTACTAAATTCTTTAAATATGTGTGTTCGGCACAATATAATGTAGCTTTGTAATTAGCAGCTTAATGTACGAAAGCCAACAGATACATTCCAGGTATAGCATAAGCATAATGCAGCCTATTATGTTCCCACTGCTGGGACACAGGCCTCCTCTCTGTGAGGGGGAGTGGGCCGTAATCCACCACGCGGGCCCAGTGCGGGTTGGTAGATGTCACATGTCTTCGATTTTTTTTGGTTTTAAGACATGCCGGTTACCTCACGATGTTTCCTTTCACCGTTTTCAGAGCAGTGGTGATGAAATAATATACACAAAGTAAAGCGCCTCTCTGGGTTCAAACCTACGAACTACAACTCGTAAGTCGCCAGTTAACACTGGGCCACCACTGCTTTCCAGGTATAAATGAGCAAATATTAACATAATCAATATGGTATACGAACCTCGTTGGTCTAGTGGTCGCAATCGCTACTGCTGAGCATGAGGTCCTGGGTTCGATTCCCAGGTCAGGCAACGTGTTATTCTACGGTGGACGCCATCATGCGCGTGCGAGCCCTCACGACGGGGGATGCTGTTTCCCGGGGTGGGGTCGTCTTGGCGGTGTCTCTAGACATCGCCAATGCCTTCAACACCCTGCCCTGGAGTTGCATCAGGGAGGCATTGCGGTATCACCGGATGCCGACCCACCTCTGTCGCGTGGTCGAGGCCTATTTGACGGACAGGGCCGTCATCTACCCCGGTCACCGGGGAGAGTGGAACCGGCGAGAGATGTCGTGCGGTGTCCCACAGGGATCGGTCCTGGGGCCGCTTCTGTGGGATATCGGTTACGACTGGGTGCTGCGCGCCGACCTCCCGAATGGCGTCAGCGTGGTGTGCTACGCTGACGACACGCTGGTCCTGGCACAGGGGAGGTCGCACCAGGAGGCGGCCGAACAAGCGACACTCGGGGTTGCGACAATCGTCGAGAGGATCCGGCAGTTGGGACTCGAAGTGGCCCTGCACAAGTCCGAGGCCATGTGTTTTCATGGTCCTCGGAACGCGCCACTGTCGGGTTCCCAGATAACGGCGGGAGGGGTCCACATCGGCGTCGAGTCGACGATGAAGTACTTGGGACTCGTCCTCGACAGCCGGTGGAACTTCGTGGAGCATTTCCGACGTTTGGCTCCCAGACTGGAGCGGGCTGGGGCTGCCTTGAGGCGGCTCCTGCCCAATCTAGGGGGTCCAAACGCCTCCTGCCGGAGGCTCTACGCGGGGATCGTGCGGTCCATGGCCCTTTACGGGGCACCGGTGTGGGCGCGTTCTTTGAGGCGCCGACCGGCCCGCAGGTTGAACGCGTCCCAAAGGGTCATGGCCATCCGGCTGGTCCGGGGATACCGCACGGTCTCATGCGAGGCGGCGAGCCTCCTTGCCGGATTGCCGCCATGGGATCTGGAGGCAAAAGCCCTCGCTCACGTATGGAAGTGGCGCGAGGAGGCAAAACGCCGGGGTGTAACTCCGCTGCCGCGAGAAATCACGGTACAGCGGACAGAGCTCCGGCGGGATCTCATGGCGACATGGAGGGTGCGATTGTCGCAACCCAGTGCTGGGCACGCCACAATAGCGGCAGTAAGTCCCCTCTTTGAGGATTGGTTGGAGAGGCGCCACGGCGTCCTCACCTTCCGCCTGACACAGGTCCTCACCGGACACGGTTGTTTCGGGAGGTTCCTGTTTCGCATAAGGCGGGAGGCAACGCCCGGGTGTCACCATTGTGTGGATCGCCCGGAGGACACGGTGGAGCATACGGTGGAGGTATGCCCAGCTTGGGCAGAGCACCGCAGTGTCCTCGCGGAGGCGATTGGCGGCGGCGATCTCTCGCGTCCGGCCCTGGTCCAGGCCATGGTACGGAGCGAGAGGGAATGGCAAGCCGTCACCTCCTTCTGCGAAGCAGTAATGCTCGCGAAGGAGGAGGCGGAGCGGGTGAGGGAGAGAGCCTTGCGCCCTCACGCCCCCACTAGCCGCCGCAGGAGACGCCCTGGGCGTCGGGAGTCGCCTGCAGATTCCCGGCCACCGTAGGCGCGGACTTGCGGACGGCGAGCAATGGGTAGCTCGCCGTCCGGTAAGGACCAGGCCCGGGTCGAAGGCGCGTTGTGTTCCACGCGCGCCTCAAAGAGATGTCAGCACAAAGTGACGGGGTCCGATAGGGCCGACGCCTCAGGGTCGCGGGTTATTCTACAGAGAAAACCGTGGCCCTGGCACAGGCAACTGAAGGAACACGGGTGGGTTTTAGTCAGTAAAAGTCTGACACGCCTTCCCGCTCCACCCAGAGCGGGAGAAGTCATTTGATGATTTCCCACCCAAAAAAAAAAAAAAAAGGCAACGTGTTATTGGGTTTTTTCTGGCCGGCAGGCCGGAGTCTGGATTTGTGACCGGTTGATGGCAATAGGGTCGCCCCCTATTACATGGGACTTAAAACATAACTGGCGAAATGTGGGTGTACAGGTACACCTCTGCCCAACCCTTCGGGGAATCAAGGCGTGATGTTATGTGATGTAATTTGCTCTTAATTGCACATTTGGATAATGTTATTTATATGCTCCTGCATCATTTTAACAAAAGCCATTCTTTACCTTGTGACGATGCAAAATGCTTGGTTGAAGCACGTCAACGCTCGAGCACACTGGCGGTGCCTTTCCGAGAGCCTTTAAGGCGTTGGTCCTGGCTATCATTAGTAGATCTTTGAGAGTCGTTACGGGTGGTAAAAAGCCCAAAAGTCCAACAACCAGCCTTACTAAGGGGTGTAACCTACTAACTGGGTTGTAGTGGTCAGATTGGAGTAAAACACTGGTATTCAGCTGCATCCGTTAGACCAAAAGGCTGGGAAGATGATGCTGATACTAAAGAAGAAGTGAACTGCATGTCGATTCTGTAAAAATCTCACAGTGGAGATTTTCGTGGAGTGAGCTGTCAGTGTCATCCCGTCTTGGTCAATCTCTATCATCAGTGGCACTGACAGCTCACTCCACTCTAACTTCACCTAAGTTTTCACGGCGAGATGGTTACAGAATAGCACTACAGATCATTATATATCTACTAGCCGTTGCCGGCGACGTAAGCTGTGACCATAGGGATGATGACTGATATTAGAAATGATCATTAAAATAATGTAATTTCAAAGTAGGCATAGTAAAAATGAGATCTACGAAAAAAACTGTTATATCGGTCCAAATATGAAGAAGATACACGCTTTTAAAGTTTTTTTAGGGGATTATTCTCGTCCTTGTCGCACGGTACGGACAATGTACGGCGGTAGTATGAAGTTACATAGTCGTGACCTCACTTGTTCACGCCGTCCTTGTCCAACACCTATCTTAAAACGTTTATAACTTGGCAATATTTTAAGCTTTTTCACTTTTTGTAATTTTGTTTGCACTGTTTGGAAACAAACAATTGATTGAGATAAAAAAAAAAATGTCATCATCCTTATTGAGTTTTTTTATTTTAGTTTAATTTTTTTTTATTTTTTTTTTCCATACCTCTTTGACATAATCTTCTCATTATTTGACATTATATTCGTACAATTCTAATTTCAAGTCTTTATTTGTGGCTGTAGTAAACAGCGTATTAATTCAGATTTGTGACAGTTGAAATGGCAATCATGTCATTTGGTTTAATGTTTTTTTTATTTTTTATTGTTTTATATATTGTGAGTGTGTGAACTTTGAAGGCTCGTAGATTTATAACCTATTGTCTATTTGTTAAGCATATATATGGTACTTGTTGACAGGCCAACACTGTCCTCCCATACCTATTAGCACTGTAATTTGGAAACATTGTAAAAGTCAAATGTTTTTAAAAGAGCATCCGTGTAGTTTCTTGCCGGCTCTTCTCCATAGGAAACGACCAATTGGAACCGTGCACCTAGATTCTGACGTTTCATAAGTGCCCATGTAGGTTTATGTGAAATAAAATATTTTGTTCGAGTATGAAAAGTAGCGTATTACCTTACTTAAGTAATGGTTTATCTCATTAAGCCGTTTCGCATTTTAATATTTTATATGTACGTATTAATATAGTTAGGATAGTTAGGGTTACAGATTTCCGAATAGGTTTCATAAAAGTAAAGAAAAAAGTATGTTGTAGCAAATTATTGTGACATTGACAACTCCTACACAGCCATGACCATAGTGAATAGTTGCTTTTTTTAACACCCACTCAAGAATTTCAATAGTCTTTAAAATTTTGGATGGAATTATTTTTTTAGATTAACATTATGACCAGATTATTAGTACCTATGGGTAAAACCAAAATAATTAGGTATCTACTTAGATACCTTATTTGAAGATTTTTTTTCGTATTTCTTCGTTAAGTCGTCATGGTAAGTAAACAACCGTAAGATCCTGTCCTATACGAAAGCGAACGTCGCAAGAATACGTGATCGATGGAATCTTTATAATATTAATTACTAGCTGCTCCCCGCGGTTTCACCCGCATAAATCTTGATCCCGTGGGAGTCTTGGGATAAAAAGTACTCTATGTATTAATCCAGGTTATAAACTATCTGTGTGCCAAATTTCATCCAAATCCGTTCAGTAGTTTTTGCGTGAAAGAGTAACAAACATCCATCCATACTCACAAACTTTCGCGTTTATAATATTAGTAGGACTACGCCCCGCGATTTCTACCGCATAAGGGTCGCGGGTATCTGGAGTCCATGTAATGGGAAATACATTGATCGTATAGAGATCATCCAGAAAAGGTTCATCAAGTATTTGTGTTATCTTCAGAAAGTGCCATACCGGTCTGAGATTACTTCAACCTCTATAAGAAGTATTATACAATATTAACTTGCGAGCAATCTCTGACAAAAACAAATAATTAAATATTTTAAATTTTTAATTATTCTATTAATAGCTCCGATATTCTACCCAAATGCATTTTTAACGTTCCCGGAAGGTCTAAGCGATGGAGGCAAAATTAGAAACTTTAATAACATGTGAAAACAGCATGATTTTGTTCTTTTCATAACAGGTGTGTCCTCGGCCAGAAAGTGCCTGAGCCTTGGCTTTTTTATTTAAGATTTTGTATGCTTATTTAAATAATATAATACATTTTGCGTTTTTGCAGTTGCGGAATATGTAACTTGGCCAAAATGTAAACACAATACTAGAACACTTAAGGTATATTGGATGGTAAATCTTTGTTGCGCTGGGGCTCGTCCACTAAAATACGTTAACTTAGGTAATGTTATATCATAAAGATTACTTAAGTTCTCCCGATAAAAACAGCGAAGGCTAATGCTCGACTAGCATTAAAATATTAAATCTGTAAGTGTTAATAATTATAATGAATAAAGGCGGTAGTTTCCAGGACCCCGGCGAACCGCAGCCTCGAAGTACAGCAGACCTCACGACGATCATGTGTCGTGGATAAAGGACGAAGAGCATGCCAGTTTCCAACTTCAGGGATTCTATGCGGCTGGCGAAAGCGACACTATGTAAAAAAAAACCGGTACCCGCAAAAGGGCTAAAATCTGCCCTTTTATCTGGTTCTACACTTGTACGACAAATAAAATAGGGTATTACACCAGGGAAAAAGTATAAGACTTGCGCTGAGAGAGCAGATCAGGAAAATAAAGTACCAGATTCGAAGAATGTCGAACACAAAGTGTGTAGTGACTTGGGTGACTGTAAGCAATTTGATCAAGTATTAATGCAGTACAAGACCAATAAGATTGAAAAAACTTAAAAATTATGAAAATCTGCTTCGGTCTTGATTTCTCTTTTTTCGCGGCAATATTTTTTTTTATCCATCAAAAATGTTGACATATTAATTAGAAAAGTAGGTTGTAACCGCAGAGGTCATGCTGCCCCTCGAGGCCGTCAAGAGGGGAAGGGGTTGCGTGGCAGCACGGTTCGGGTAAATAGTCGTGATAGGGTATTCTTCTCCTAGAACCGAACTCTCGCCGATTTCCACAACTCCCTGGCGGAGTTGAGAGTCATCGTAGTCGGGTTCCGTTCCCTTCACGTGCTCTCACTCGGGGTATTCAATGCCAAGAACGTGGGTTGTGGTTCCCGGTACTCGGACACGCGGGGCAGGATGGTGGAGGACTGGGCTCTGAAGACAGGCCTGGACATCCTAAACCGGGGTTCTGTCTGTATGCGCGGATGCCGGGTGAATCAGTGGTGAACATTTCGTTCACCAGTCCCGCTCTGTTGCCGCACGTCATTGAAAATGTATTTAATATAAGTTATAAATATATTAGTTTAGATGATGGGCCAGTGGTTCAGGCCTCATCTTCCATGCACGAGGTTGTAGGTTCACATCGCCAAGCCGTCTTGAGCATGCGTGGTATACTCAATGCTCGTGCCTTCTCTGTATGAGAAGAGGCCCTGCAGTGTGACAGTAATTGGCTGGTATTATTATGACGTAAGGCAGAGCTCTGTTAAATGTTGGTGTACAATAAAAATTTCTATATATCTATCATTCTATCGTCAAATCAAACGCGTCGGAAATTCAAGTTTTGTAATAGGACAGGGCCTTGGTTTCAGGCACCAAAAACAGTATCGTACAGTATTCAGTATTCATTGATTTACTTATCCACTGCTCTTCTACTTGCAAAAGCTGAATAAACGGTTTGCAGCCAAGATTGCACAGCATCTGAAACCAATTAATAAATAATTACTAGACTTGTTCATAATTATTGTAATAATTTATTACGATCGCTATAAGAATATCTTCTAATTAAAATAATCATAAAGTCTGATTAATACTAACTGCATGTAAAAATTTAATACCATTTAATGACCAATTAATTCTAACTTAATAAAGTTCCACAAAACGACAATATTAAGATAACTCCTATTGATAATTATATTGAAAAATAGTGATTATCTACGTGCACTTAGTTATTTTTAACGATTTAATTCAACGTTTCAAGTTTAATTAAGCTATATATTGAACCATTAGAAAAGGTTGTTACTATGTAAAAGTGAACACGTTGCTGTTAATTAAAATTGAAGCATTAAAGCCAAACTTTTCAATTTAACATTGACTTTGGGTGCAGTGAAATAATTTAACGACATATCTACAGAAATATGAATTAAAGACAGCATGTTTGCCAACCAAAATAGAAGTGAATTATTTTTTAAACAAAGAATATATGGTATTTATCTCTATGTAAAATGAAATATACAAAAATAACATTTACCTAATTTATTCATAACATACATCTCAGTTGAAGCTAAAACCAAACTTAAATATGGCGTCAACAAAAAACGTGTCGGGAAGCCATTCGTTCTAACACAATGTCTTTTAAATAATCTACTTTAAACTTGGCAATTTCCCATCTACTAAGTATAAAGGACTTCCAGTTTAAAGATTACTTTCCGTGCTTTCATTACCAACGATCATCATCATTATTATATATAGATACGTAGACACTTTATACTCTGAAATAATGTCCAATAATAACATATCAAGGTATATTAAAATGATTACGGTTTTTGTTCAATCTTTAATCCTATAACTAGACCATTAGCCATCTATAGATTATTTTATAATATCATACTTCGTTACCTTTGATCGGTGGCGACACCTATCAAATTATAATATGTATGAACTAGTGCTGCGTATGCGCACGAAATTGAATAAATAGAGAATTTAATAGAAATATTGAAATGTTTGAAACGCTATAAGCTCATTAGAGCTTTGTGAGATGATATCGTTGACATTTAGATTCGTGCGAGCTTAGTTTTTTTATTCAGTTTGTTTTTTGTTTTTTTTAACATGCTCTTACTTGTCATTATTTATTCGCTTCGTTCTAGAAATATAGATCATTAGCTTACTACCCTTGAAACGTGCGTTTATAATCTTTATTCTTCCCAAGGTGATTTTTAACGTTCAGGAATTATTATAAAAAAAAACTTTTGTTTAACCAGGAAAAAAATTGCGATCATCATTATCTAGGTAAATTATTCAACATAGATAATTATTAAAAAGTTACTCAACAAGGTAAACATTTTAAACGTCAAATCATGACCAGTTAAAGTTACTTAGCGGTTTAAGTTATGTTTAAATCATTTATTATCTAATACTCTAGATTGTAATGTAGATAAAGTATCACCTATTTCGATACTTTATAAAAGAACTAGTTGTGCCCCGCGTGTTCATATTCATATGTCTCGATCCCGTGGGAATATCCGGATAAAAATTATTTTATGTCCTAATCCAGTTCGTGGTCTACCAAATGTGCCAATGTCATCTAAATGTGTTGCGCCTTTTTTACGTGAAAGCGTAACAAACAATCATACAAAAAATCTATTTTATCTTTATAATAATACATTCAAACATACATAACATCACGCCTGTAATCCCAGAAGGGTTTGGCAGATGTATACTTATAGTACACCCACATTTCGCCAGTTATGCTTAAGTCCCATGTAATAGGGGGTGAGCCTAGTGCCATCAACCGGGCACAAATCCAGACTCCGGGCTGCTACTGAGAAATCCTAGATAGAAAAACCCAATAACACTTTGCCCGACCTGGGAATCGAACCCTCATGCTCAGCAGTAGCTCTTGCGACCAGTAGACCAACGAGACAGTATAATATTAATTTAGAAAAAAAAGACCACTCATATCTTCAACAGACGGCTGACATAAACTTTTTCTTTAATTAAACATAAATTTAATTGGAATAGCGACACACGACAAATAGAATAAATTCTGAGTGACATAATGTGTTTGACGTATGTATGTGCATGTATGTGTGTTCGCGTGTCTGTAAGTCAATTTGTCTGTTTCCCTGCCATTTGAATGGATTCTGTGCGTGTATTGGAGTGATAAATAGGCTTAATGAGAAAAGAAGAAAGCCTATAAAAGTGTGAAAGTTCATCCGTTTTATTCACTTATTTAAAGTACCCATTATTGTCGTTGTGTGTGGAAATTATCTTCATAGTAAACTAAACAAACAATGGTTAATAATCGTATCTTGTCTTAGATATCAAAGAATAGGCGAGAAAGCAAAAACTTGCAATACCTCAAGATACACCGAAATCTTAGACCGTCAATTTACAACGCCAAAGTTTCGTGGCAAATTAGTGTACTGTAAGGGATTCTAGAGAACCCTGTTCTTGCATCCAAGTATTTGAAACAAAAAATACGAAATAAGAATGAATAAAAAACCAAACGCATTGCTTTAGTTCCATCCGCGATCAAAAAGAAAGGTTGATTTCAGATTTTTCCTAAAATTTAAACATTTAAGCTTTCCAGCATTTTCCACAGAGAAACCCGCAAACCAAACTAAGTGTGGATGTGGTGTACAGGTGCACATAATTATATGTCTAAGCAAGTTAGAACTAAAAATAGCACCACAAGCGCAGATGCGCCTAAAGATGCACCTAACTCTTGAAAGGTCACTCCTATTTACATAGCCAACATACACATAATATACCTAACTAATATATAATCTGCTTACAGCACAATTTTGCCTCTAATTAAACGTTAAATAAAATTAATCTTGATGTAATTAAGGGCTATTTATCGCATCCAAAGTTCGCGTGCCTTAAGTCAAACGAGTTAAGCTCTTGTAAATATTTGTCTAATTTTTTTGTGCGGACAAGGAATAAATTATGATTTGCAATGTTCTTTCGTTGTCGTTGAAATATTAATTGATTTATAGGGCAGTATAAATGGTGTATCTGGTGCCGATAAAACTGTCGATGGCAATATACTTTTTACATTGGGATCGGTACTGACTCTTGCCAGGTGTGACTTAATTTCAAAGCACTACTGTCATCTGTTCCACGCAAACTAATTACTTGCTTAGACATCTATCTAGACCGCGTTGTTTATTTTAAACAATACAATGGATTTTGATGCGATTTTCCCCAACATTAAGATAATTTAGGCCGGAAAATTTCCGGAAAAAAATTCGATGTTTTGTCCAGTCCAAAAAACCGTGTGAAGCGGTGGTCCACTGTAAGACAAATGCTCAGAATTTAAGGGTTGAAGGGGTTTCAGGGGTCAATCAAGATTGTTCCTTTTATGAAGTTGTAGAAAATCGTTATGGTCATTGATTTCTACTCGATCGGGAATCGAAACCAATATTTATATTCGCGTTAAATCGTAAAACGTAGCGTAGTGAAAATGATGAAAGAATGATGCAAATACAGATGAAGAAATAAAAAATAGGTATTATAAATTACAAGGACAAAATAGAAATATACATACAAACATAAACTCACACCTTCTTCACATGGGGGTAGGCAGAAACCACAGAACCCACCTGCTATGATCCGATCCTTACATACTCCTTTTCCCTCGTTTACGTTCATACATCTGGTTATACACGCACGCCGGATGCGAGTACGCCGCACCTGACCTTTCTGACATCACCAATAAGGTCACATGTCGTCCTAGGGCATCCCCGCCCGGCGTTTCCACTCACATCTGCGTTGTAAATGCAACAATTAATTAATTAGACAGTTGAATTAGCAGAATAAAACAATGATACACGCAATCCGAATGGTTCGGTAGGCGGTCGAGTTAAGATTGTATTTTAATTAAGTTTTGTGTTCCAGACGGTGTCATCCAGGCTCATACATTGATTTTAACAAGTTCTTTTTCCGCCGTGGAAAATACTCATGGATGTCCTCCGCCTTGGGGTGGGCGGAGGGGACTATCAGACTCATACTGGTTAAAAACCACCAACCTAAACAAACCTGGTATCTGGGCTGTAGTTTATAATACTTAGGAAATCAGTAAAATATTAAGTAAATTACAACATTACTTAGATTATAATGATATGAAATGGTTAACCTAAATTATCCATGCACAAATCGATAAGTAGTTGAATTCAAAAGGTATGTGCTAATGATGGAAACTGATTAATTATGCATGATAACGCTAGTTGATTAATTAATCCAGCTTCGTCGGACTTATTGAATCATTTAATTTAAACTACGCGGAAATAAATGTTGAATTGTAATTGTTTTTAAATATGCCAAGGTAAACCAAAATGTAGACCATAAATCTATGATTTTCTAATACACAAATTAAGAGCTGGTTTTGGAAATCAATTGGTTGAGATAATATTATAATTCTACTAGCCTTTAGCAATTGACTTCTGCCGATCTATTCTGTATAATTCTCACCGTGATAACTAATGTGCATTGTCAAGAGTGTCAATCTCTATCACCGGCTATGTAATTCCCGTAATTAAAAACGTTCATAATGGAGTCGCAATCCCATCTCAGCGTCAAACAGTGTCAAAAACTTGGAAATCTGAGGGATTTCTGACAAATTAAGTCTAAAATTAGAATGCGAATATTAAAAAAACAGTCGTTGTCCCTCAGGTGGCACGACAACTTACTTCACCCGAGTTTTCTTGCTGGTCCTATACACTTCGTAGCCACTGAAGAGTTCCTCCATCCACCTCCTGGTTCCATCATCAGATCAATTCCAAGATACAGAATAATAGTTTTGTCATCTGAATTAATGAGTACCTATTTATATGGCCAGTTCTCTCACAGATTTTGACTGTGAAAGCAGGATTTATTTGTTAGCCGGGAAATTCAATACAATTCAAATTCAAAACTTATTTCATTAAAAAGAGAGGTAATAATAATAATAGTCTGTTACTAAGTAGGATGACAACTTAGGAATCGTATACATCTGATATGAGTAGGTAATAATAAAATTTTACGATCTGATGTCCTAGCTAGGTTACTTAGTAGCCTGTATTAAAGACAATCAGCCCTCATTTCCCGAAAAATATAACAAAAGTATTGCTTAGACTGTTCCATGATATTATCGTATTTTATATAAAAGTCCAATACAAGAACTCTGTTGGTGCGCGCGCTTGCGTGGTTGTATGTGTGTATGCACGTGGGTATGTGTGTGTGAGAGTGTGAGTTAGTGTGTGTGTGTATTATGAGAAAAGAAAATCATTAATCTGCTTTTTGCATTTATTTTTATTTGGCTTACAACATGGTCGCAATGGAATTATTGTATTTATTATATTCTATAGAAATGGTCCTTGATATAGAATTATTCTTTTTGTAACAGTAAAGTTTGGATGAGGTACAGTACATACCCTATTTCTTCTTCTGGGTATTGTAGAATTTGGGCTACCACGAGAGGCTTGAGAATTGATTTAGCAGGACCACCCCAACTTGTAATACAGTAAGAGATTACAGACTGGCACATTTGCGTGACGTTGTCTAAGAGTTTAAAAAAAAACAGTTTACGTACAGAGCCAGTCAGAAGATGAATATGTACTTTAAACTTGAGGTGCTTGTCTAGAGTGATACCAAGGTATAAAAATGAAACAGAAGATGTTATTAGGGGAGAGTTACAGTTTAGCGTGTTTAATTGACAGGTGTGAGCTTGCAGAGTTACGGGAATCGCAAGTTGTGATGTGATTTTGAGAGAGAAAGTAATGAGTTTTGTTTTAGAGGTATTTAAGGTGAGTTAGTGAATTAGGTCTACACTGCTACAAGAATCTTTTGGCGCATTAATGATGTTGACGTTGTTGATGATTTTTTTTTGTGAAATGTATTGAAAATCAAGATTGCGGCGTTGGTTTCGATTTCGGCTACGCCAAAAAAACCTAATAGTACTGTATAGCTTCCCTACTGGGCAATTTGGAGTAACTTCTCTGACGAGAAACCGGGATAATTTATCAGCCGGATAACCTTGGGTCAGTTGTAAGGCTAGGAAGAGCAGAGATAATATCGTGCACACTTGCACAACAAGTCAATATTAAAAATGAGCTTAAAATTAACGCAGTTGAAAAATATTAACAACTTGCGTGGGAAGACATCCTATTAATGCATTTGTTTTCTTTTTTTGCAGATAACCAACCAAAGGACACACAAATATGGCAATGACGTTCTTATGGCTTTAAAAGGACAAGCTATTTTAAGCGATTTGTTCGGACAAACAAAAGGAAATTTATAAAAGCTATTGATGACATTATAATCGTTTTACTGTTTAAACAAATACAGACAATCCACTGATTTAAAGATATGACTCCTTTTAGATTGATTTTATGATCAGGACAGACACTATCTCTAAGGACAAATTTCACCAATGAACTGAACGAGTTCAGCACATCTAAAACGCGCTCAATAGCTGTCAGTGTCAAAATTGTAATGGAATATTGTCGCACACAGCTCTTGAACTGGGTTTAAAAGTGCTGATCGCGTTCAGTTTCATTGGTGAAATGGTCACTAAATGTTAAGTCACAAATTTTGCTATAATCAACACGATAGTCCGAATGCAAGTTAGTGAGGGGTAGCTTAACTTAGGGTCGAAAACTTGCATTCCGAATTCCATCGATAGAAAAGCAGCGCAGCAATTTATAGGGATGATGACATTTTTTCAATTTAAAGCTAAAAGAAAACAAAAAAAAGTGTAAAAGCTTTAAAATTGCCAAGGCATACACGTTTTAAAATAACTGCTAGACAAAGGCAGCATTATCGATAACAGAAGTGACGTCACGAATCTATAACTTCATACTAGCGCCATACATTGTCCGCACCGCGCGACAAGGACGGGAACTCATTTTATTATACCTCATTTGAAATTACATAATTTTTTCGAACATACGATATTATTCTTCATCCCTTTTTGTGAAATGCTGGCTTAAATGTAACGCGCAACCATATCAGTACTTTTTTCACTAGGTACGTACAGCCGGAAAACATACCTGCTTTCAACAAAAAAGTAGGTTTATAGTTCAAACACTAAAACATCAGTATCCCTTACAAACACGTAAGTACAAGTACCTACATAATTAACAGTTTTGTGAGAGGTAGGCAATGTACCTAACTATAATTTTTACCACAAATAGGTATAAAGGTTAACATAATAAGCCTTGCTTTTCCACGCAGTCTGGTGTATGCAAATCAGTGTTTAAATGTCACTTGCAATATTACTTGGAAAGGGTGATGACCTAGAAACGGAGTACTTGCATTATCACAGATGAACAGGTACTGTTATTAGAAGATTTTATGAATAGGTACAAGATATGCTAGGGAACATAATGATGAGAGGTGAATTTGCGAAATATGAACGACGTAGGTTACAAATAAAACTTTAGACTTAGGTAGGAACAGGGTTTTCTTTCGTTTAAGGTAACTGGTCTTACTTTACAATTATATTACTTTATAATATTGGCGCAAAAAGGCGGTTATGGGTCTCGACCGGCACTCAGTTTACCAGCACCCTACCTGCGTAATACTGCATTCATAGCAATCTGAATAACGTCATTAAATCATACACCATTCATGTTGAAATTATACATGTGAGACTGATGGATCACCTACGGACTTCAGATTGTTTGGGCCCGAACTAAGAATGAATGACAACACGATTTGACAGCAGTCACCCTTCTCCAGAAGTATTTTTACCCGTCCGAAAAAGTAAAAAATTGGGAGTTGGGTTCACTCCGAATAGGTTAGAACTAATTTCGGACCGGTCCCTATCTTCGTTGACGGACTTTGAAGGATTTTGTTAAACCATTGCTTCATATGTTCGTAAAATTTGTCTACGCAACAACGTAAATAACGCAATGATGTGGTTGAACTGTCAAAATGAAAGCCATTCCTGCTGATAGTGTGGTATTACACCGCAGTTTTATGTATTTTCTAAAGCTTTTCACAAATGTATACAACACCTAGCCTTTTATTTCAGTTATAGTTCCACACTCATAATTATTTGATAGCATTCTTTGCTTCTGCTAACTATTGGTTTACCAAAGACACCGTTGCTCCCTGGCCGATAGGAGGTTCACTGCTTCATCATTTTGCTTCTCTCTCTCATCTTTTATTACTCTATTTTACTCAGAAGTTTCATGTTTAATACCCAAAACACCACAAAACAAGAAAAAATAGAAAGTAACTAAACCCCTTCCTTAGTATGCTGGACGTGTAAACGCAATCACAGAGGAGCTCTGTATAAGGCTATCTGCGATCAACACCTTGTAGGAACCACGTCTGTACGTAACGCGGCGCCATTGACGTGTATTGTGACAACATTGAAGAAAATGTGGGCCTTTTTATGGTGAGAAGACTGTTCAATATAGTCAAAATCAGGAGGTCTACTCCCTAAGAACGAAATCCGTAGTTTCGTCCGAAAATGCGGGGTTTCCTAACCCAAACTCAATCTCAAACGTAAAGCATTTATTTTAAATAACAAGTGCCAATCACAGGCACTTTAGAATTGCCAAGGGGCCGGTCAGTCAGAAATATCAAACTAGTTGCCCATTCTGAAGCGTAGTAAGTTCCTGTGGAGAAGAACAGGTAAGAAACTCCACGGACACTTTTTAAATCAAAATATTGGTTACACCATTCATGTTGAAATTATACATGTGAGATCCATCAGGGATCACCTACGGACTTCAGATTGTTTGGGCCCGAACTAAGAATGAATGACAACACGATTTGACAGCAGTCACCCTTCTCCCGAAGTGTTTGTACCCGTCCGAAAAAGTTAATAATCAGGAGTTGGGTTCACTCCGAATAGTTTAGAACTACTTTCGGACGGGTCCCTATCTTCGTTGACGGATTTAGAAAGTAGGCCTCCGGAGACCGAAATTTATACGTACCTACTTAAAACGTCCAACATACGCACAAATCACGGACTACATCAGTATATTGTTTGGTTGTATGAGATCCGGCAAAAAAACTCAAACATTGGTACAATCGCAGACTAAATTTGTATATCGTAGCAGTAGTACGATTTCCTCTTTGCATAGTGCTTAATTCATAATGTTCCCAATGTTCCCACTGTTGAGACGCAGGCCTCATCTCGATGGGCACGCCACAATAGCGGCGGTAAGTCCCCTCTTTGAGGAGTGGTTGGAGAGGCGCCACGGCGTCCTCACCTTCCGCCTGACACAGGTCCTCACCGGACACGGTTGTTTCGGGAGATTCCTGTTTCGCATAAGGCGGGAGGAAACTCCCGGGTGTCACCATTGTGTGGATCGCCCGGAGGACAGGGTGGAGCATACGGTGGAGGTATGCCCAGCTTGGGCGGAGCACCGCAGTGTCCTCGCGGAGGCGATTGGCGGCGGCGATCTCTCGCGTCCGGCCCTGGTCCAGGCCATGGCACGGAGCGAGAGGGAATGGAAAGCCGTCACCTCCTTCTGCGAAGCAGTAATGTTCGCGTAGGAGGAGGCGGAGCGCGTGAGGGAGAGAGCCTTGCGCCCTCACGCCCCCACTAGCCGCCGCAGGAGACTCCCTGGGCGTCGGGAGTCGCCTGCAGATTCCCGGCCACCGTAGGCGCGGGCTTGCGGACGGCGAGCAATGGGTAGCTACCCATTTTAACGCCGTCCGGTAAGGACCAGGTCAAGGCCGACTCCCAGGTATTTCATCGTCGACTCGACGCCAATGTGAACCCCTCCTGCCATTATCTGGGAACCTGACTGTGGTGCGTTCCGAGGACCATGAAAACACATGGTCTCGGACTTATGTAGGGCCACTTCGAGTCCCAATTGCCGGATTCTCTCGACAATTGTCGCTTGTTCGGCCGCCTGGTGCGACCTCCCCTGTGCTAGGACCAGCGTTTCGTCAGGGTAGCAAACCACGCTGACATCACTAGAGAGGTCATAACCGATATCCCACAGAGCAGCCCCAGAGCCGATCCCTGTGGGACACCGGAAGACATCTCTCGCCAGTTCCACTCTTCCTGGTGACCGGGGTAGATGACGGCCCTGTTCATCAAATAGGCCTCGACCACGCGGACAGAGGTAGGTTGGCATCCGGTGATACCGAAATGCCTCCCTGATGCAACTAGACAGGGTGTTGAAGTCGGTTGGGTCGTGAGGGCTTGCAAGCGCATGATGGCGTCCACCGTAGAGCGCCCCCTGCGGAAACCACACTGGCTCTCCGCCAAACCCGGCCCCATCTGCACCAGCCGCCCGACGAGGCGGTTTGCAATGACTCTTTCAAAGAGCTTGCCCACCTCGTCGAGCAGCACGATGGGCCAGTAAGTGGAAGGAGAGTCCGCAGGGCGCCCCGGCTTCTTAACGAGAACCAGTTACCCCGACTTCCAACGAAGTGGGAACTGGCCTCCACTAAACTCCAAGCATGCGCTTAGGAGTCCCTTTTTTTTTTTTTTAAACGTTGCCCCACACTAGGAATTACTCCTGTATCGTGGGTGCGTTCACAAACATGAAAACTCACATACACAATACACCCAAACCCGGAACAACTATTTGTAGGTCATACAAATATTTCCGTGCGGGAATCGAACCCGCGACACGCAGCGCAACAGCCGATCGTTCAACCACTGCGCCAACCGTGACGTCCCTTAGTCGAGGCTCAAGAGCCTCCAAGGCCAGAACCCAGGTTTTTCCAAGGAAGCCGTCGGGTCCTGGGGCGGTATTTTATGCACTCAGCCTTTGTACCGCCACTCTCAGCTCTACATCGGTCACCTCCGAAGATCAATTGTTGATAGGCCTACACTGTCCTCCCATACCTATTAACACTGAAAGGGGAATGCCCACCGTCCAAAGTCACTTCGGCCACGAGTGCACACATTTTAAAGTATATGGATAGGATAATATGCAATTTTAATAATTCAAGGAATTGGTAAAAAAAAAGTTAGGGTTTTTAATTAATATAAAATAGTTCATAATCTTGAGTAACGTTGTTATTCTACAATCGTTAAATATACTAGTCAGGGTTAAAATAATCGTCGGAATCCATTAAATAAGCTTGTTCAATAGTTGGAATAATTAATCCGCAATAAAATAAACTTAGTAAGGCAAATGCAAACAATGAAAGTAGATTATGTAGGTTTTTGTGATTTGACACTTAACTGTGTCTTGACTTGACTGCCGGCGTAACTCAATATTGCCACATACACAAAACAATTAATAAATCGATTACGATTTTCATTCGAATCACATTCGAATGTAATACAAAATCATAATCACCACTTTAACCCCACTGAAGTTAATTCACTTGTTCACTTAATATCAAAAGTAAAACTTATCACCATATGTTATAATAGATCGTGTAACAAGCATTACGGATGTGATATTATTAATGAAAAAATCCATGAAAACGTAATCGATTATTTTGTGAACGAAATTGAATTGATAAGTGTTGGCAACACTGCTGCTTTATCCACAAACGTGAATATCATTTAACTTTTCAGTACTTTTTATTAATGCAAAAATGTTGCATTCTTGTCCGGATAAATGAATGGAAATTACGATGTTTTTTTTTACGTAAACGTAACTTATTGTGCCTTTCTGGCCAAAATGGGCATCCTTTTTTGAAAACATTGTCAAGTCAAATATTTTTAAAAGAGTAACGGTGGAGTTTCTTGCCGGCGCTTCTCCATGTGAAACGACCAACTGGAACCGTGCACCTATTTTCTGACATTTCTCATGTGCCCATTTACTAGTAAAAAACGAAAAACTGATTCCCTAGCATAACATTAGAAGTGGTTACCATTTAATCTTCTGAGATCCTGGCCGTATAGGAAGAAATTAAAGATGTGACAAGTTTAAAATGTTTATAAAAATCGAATTCAGAACCAACGAAGATTATTATCATCAGGTTCTCCTGGTTTAACTAAATCAAAACCATAAACAATATTCATTGGACTTTTCTTGACTTATATTTTGGTCTTCAACAGGAAGAAAACATTGTCTTTGCTTCTTATCGTTCCAAGCAAGTCCTAAGGATCTATTGAAAACCATAGATGTCTATCTTCTACGAGTATGATGATTAGTGTATGTGATGTTAGAAGGTGATAATTTATAAATAACAACCTGTCTCTGTTTATGTACTACGACCATATTTGCATTATTTATAAATAGTTGATAAGGAAGAGTAACCGCTCTACCGCCAAACCAGGCGCGAATATCAATTTGACAAGTCTTAAGATCTTAAGATCGATACTATGAAAGTTCGATTGTCACAAGTGTACTTAAGTTGTTGCAGTCGAAAAAAATCATCTGATAGACAACAGTCTTAAGATTTTTTCCGACCACCTTTGAGCTTGATAACCAGAGGCTTCAAAAAATACATCGTTTTGAAAACTGGTTGGTACTTCAAGCTGAAACTGTTTTCCAATCTGAGTGACGGATAAGTAGGAACCCGACAAAGTGGATTAATAACCTGGTAATGTTCGCTAGAGTTCGCTGGATGCGAGATACACAGCCGTTCGGTGAGCAGTGATCGTCTTTCAACGAATTATGATAATCATTTTGTATAGCATAATCAGCCTTTACCGTTCCCTGTGCTGGGGCACAGGCCTCTGCTCTCTGAGCGGGAAAGGGCCATCATCCACGGGCCTAGTGCGGGCTTGTCAAGTAAACATAAAACGATGACGGTAAAATTAATTTTAACCTGACAAGCCATTGGAAATATAAGGCCTCAAACAAGAAACGCCTATCCTATTTAAAACAAAATACAATCAAGTTCGTCAAGCCTTGCAGTCATTGTTGTACAAAATGTTCACATAATTCAGCATTATCCTAACATCTTAGTAACAATAGTTGGGCGATGTGTAGACAATCTTATATGTAACGGTGTAGGCACGTTTAGAACAATGGGACCAAGCCTATCTAGCTTAGAGATAGAGCACGCTAATTATAGGGATGCCACTGAGTTGTTAATTAATTTAAATAATTTTACTAAATTACTTAAACCAAAGCAGGGCAAAAGCCTAATAAATTTTGTGTGTCTGTTGACTGTGTCTTCAATGAAGATAAATAACAAAACAGTATATTTTTAATAAATGTTCCCGAAAACTCAGGAGAACTTGGTATAATGACAATATAATCTGTATTTTAAAACAACACTGAATTAGGTAGTGAAATAAGAGATGAACTATCCTAGAAAAGACTAGAGTATCCTGAAATTATCAGGAGATTTTTTTAATTATTCATCACAATTGTTAAGAAAACAAGTGTATGGTATGGGACGGTATGTTCACTGATTATCATCGTGGTTATAGTAATCCTGATACAATTTCAACTTTGATACTGTCCAAACAAACCTCAACAAAAATAATAAAACAATTTCAACCTCGCAGGTAATTTCCGTCTGCCAGCCCTGTTCAACCCAAACTAGGCTTAATGTCACCAGTCTAGCTACAAAGTAACGAACACTACACCTACAGGGCAGTGTCAATCACGACTTACCTACAGCTGTAAATCTTCTGCTATCTTCCCGATCTAATTAGCATTAAATGCGACTGACACAAATAAGTTATTTTTGGGTAGAATCTGATGATCGGTGGTTTCTCAAGTCCCTTAAAGGATTTTGTTGCAGGACTTGTTTGTAGTGTGAATAAAATTATCTGGATTCGAGTTTGGCTGGCTGTTTTAGAGTTACATTAGTTCTTTTACTTTTAAAGAACCTACCATAGCTGTACTTAACAGCGGCCAACCCTTCATAATTTCCATACAAACGCTCACACATATATCTTTAGATTTGTATCTAGATTTCTATTCAATACAAAAAATACTTTTTCGGGAAACAAGTTCAGTAAAGACGTCTGAAAATCAACTTTTTTGCACAAATGTTATTTGAACTCTGGCCGTGAATAATGTACTTTTACATTGAAAAAGTAAATAAAAAAATCGAAATAGGAACCATGCACATGTAATGGAGATTCAAATGACAAAAATATTTTCCAAAAACTTGTTAGGTTTTTCAAAAACACTTTTTTCCTAGCGACGACGTTATCAAGCCTAATGCACCATGGGTCCTTCTACGATATTTTGGCCCCCAGCCAAACGGACCGACGACGTTAAAAAGGTGGCTGGGACAGATTGAATGCGCTGTAGCGTTTAGCAGCTACTAAATAGAGGCCTTCAGGTTTCCGTAATCACAATCATGATTGTATTTGTGGCTGCAATACGGATGCTGCTGCTTTTTCTCTTTTACGAGACCTAGGCACACGCGGGGCTTGTAAGTCAGGTGGCTTTATAATGCCAAATAACACACCGCACTGCACCTTCAACTGTTTTGTTGGACGGTCAGCAACAACAGTCGACTAACACTGAAACTTTTTGCAATTAATTTGCTCAACAAATAACGATTAAGAATAAAATAATTCTTGCCATAATAGCTGCTTCTGTTCGGGTTTTAATTACATATTTTGCTGAGTAATTGTGTTTTTTTAAATTCGACTTTTGTTGACCGTACCTACTTATCATGTCCAGTTTGTCATGTCATGGTCGTAGGTATATTTCGAGACCGCAGTCGTAGGCGGTCTCTATGTAAGTATGTTAGATTTTCGTGATTGTGCATAATAGTAGACAATTGTAAAACTAAATACCTTCTTGACATCTTATTCTTTACAATTCGAACTATGCAAGACAATAGTAACTGTCATTGCATTCGTGTAAAGATCACATGCGATTTTCTTCTTGTATATACATAGATAGAAAACAAAATCACACTTTTAAAAAAAGGTCAAAGGGTATGACTGAATGGACTGCCTCGTTGGTCTAGTGGTCGCAATCGCTACTGCTGAGCATGAGGTCCTGGGTTCGATTCCCAGGTCGGGCAACGTGTTATTGGGTTTTTCCATCTGGAATTTCTCAGTAGCAGCCCGAAGTCTGGATTTGTGCCCGGTAGATGGCAATAGGCTCGCCTCCTATTACATGGGACTTAAACATAACTGGCGAAATGTGGGTGTACTATAGGTACACCTCTGCCCAACCCTTTGGGGAAACAAGGCGTGATGTTATGTTATGTTATGTCAAAAGGTATCGCGTGACACCCGGTTGGAACAAAGTTCCTTTCGCTGTATATTATGTATTAAATAACAGGCACAATAATATAAATTAACAACGATTGAGAGCACCTAAAAGAAGAAAAAAAAATTGCCGGTCTAAATGTGACACTTTTACGGTCTAGCTCAGATTCGCCAAGTGAGCAGGTTATCACGTGCCATTCCGGAAAACGTAAATGACATAATTGCTCCGTTCCAAGTGCCTAGCGATAATTTATTGAATCAGCATCTTTATCTTCTTAGAATACATTTGAAAGGAATCTGTTAAGGTTGCACTAGTCGACGGCTCAAACTCGTTCGTTGGTGTGGGTATTAAGCATGCTGTTTACTTTATTTTTCTATTAATATTTTTATTTATTTAGAATGGTTTATTGAGTTTTATGGATGGCGGAAGAAGGCGTGAGTGTATGTATGTGTGTAAGTTATTTGAAATTTTGAGTAATTACCTATCCCTGTAAGGTAACAATTTTGCTATTTTCATACTCTTGGAGTTATTTGTTTAAGCTCAAAGATTCGTTGAAATATGAAAGTTTTGACGCTCATAACTTTTAACCCGTTTTTGTTTAATTCTGTTTCCGTACAAGGCTAGATATAATGACGAAATAAGTTGATATAATTTTGAGTTTTGAAAGTACACCATCAAACAGACGAGTAATCTCCATTCTACGTTCGTATGGAAGGATGACCGACTAGTGTGTCCTTAAAAGCCCACCGTAAGATTTATCAAAGGCAGCTTTCCCAGAATTATACCTTACTCATTTGATGTTGGGGAAATTTCTGAGTCATCATCATCATCATCAATAATTCGTCCAGCCAATCCCACGATCTTTGTATGACAAAAACTGGTTTCTTTATCTTATATCCTTTTCAATAGTGCACGGGCTTCAATAGAGTTAGGTACCAATAATTTATTAATAATATATGATTTAAAATGTATTGATCTATCTATAAGTTATCCGTGACTCGGAAAGCCACTAATCCTGTCATTTGTAGATCTTTGACAGCCGTTAAGAGTGGTCAGAAGCCTGAAAGTCTGGCAACCAGTCTAAACAAGGGGTATTGTGCTACCCAGTTACGGTGTTGTGCAGGTCCAATAGGCCTTTCCATGTATAATATTGGTATTTAGCCAGTTAGACTGTGAGTAAACCTCGACATAGTTAGGAATAGGCTACGCAGATAATGAGTTACGAAAGTAAGTCAAGAGACTCCAAAAGTAATAACTATCCTTACTTTAGTTATCTACAGACAAGCAATCAAAGCACATACTTATAGTTATATGTACCATCTGTGAAGATTATTCTCCAAACATTTCTAATCACTCAGAGCAAAACTGCCAAAGCTGACGTCACATAGCGACAGTAAGTACCTACCACGAAATAGTAAGTAACAGTAGACCCACTCCCTAGCAACAAAGGTCCACGTTAACGTTGTCACTAGAATCTTACCTTTTTCGCAAATAATCGTAGGTATGTTGAAGAGTGTTCTTACCACACAAAAAGTTGGCTATTCTTTTGAAGATTTGGCAATGCCGATCCAAATTAGTTCGTGAGACCGATTATCACACCTACCTTTTAAAGTTCATACCGGCTAAAGGTTCTTGAGACGGGTCCACTCTTTTTTGTCCACAAAGTTTTCTTAGATCATAACCCTAAATTCCTGTTGATCCATTGAAACACTTACAAGCTTTGTGCCGTGCATTGTATGAAATGGTCCTTCTGTGCCCTAGTTTCCTCTAGTACATAGTTGTCCTAATTCGCTAACCAATATGACGTAACTTCGGCTGCAGCCGAATGGGGTCGAGCTTTGCGCACGCGTCGATTCTCTATCGAAATGTGTTCGAGTGTTATAATTGCGATTTAAATTGTTTAACGTGTTAAATCACAGGTTGCTTGAATGGAGTTGCGTGTTTAAAGGTATTCAAAGGGATTTGTTCAGAATTCTTGGTTTATTGCGGAATTTTAGTATCGTAATAGATACTGAAGCAGGTGGTCACGAGGATTTAGAATACTGTTGTGAGGATTTATGGGATTTGAAAAAGACGCAGGAGAAGTTGCCCAGCAATATGATATTCTGACCTTTAATATTTAAAAGGTTCGTTCTATGTTGAAACAAGTCAGATGGTGATTTATATTATTTTATTGGACCAAGAAACTAGTAACTTATTTTGTTCTTTAGAAAAATCCACAGTCCCGTCAAGGTAAAATCCCAAAGGCATAACAGTAGTTGTTGTGTGTGTTTTCACATTATTGTCTTCTATGGCTGCTGTTAGGAAAGTCCAAGCACAGAAAAAAAAATTGAAAATTATTCCACCAAACAACATTGCCAAACCACAGTAATGTTCTCTACAAACAAAACGCAAAAGGTAAAAATTGCTTAAACGTCAACGAAAAAAACGTCGAAAATTTATGGTTATAAAAAGTAAATTGAGACGCATTTCTTGCGAATGGGTACGTTTGAAAGTCAGTGTGTTTGTTATGGTCAAAGACCTCAGTTAATTAGAGATAGGGCGGGCAAGGTTACTGTGACAGACGGACAAACTGTTGTCTGTGGGCATTTGTTTTTGGTGTAAGATTATATGACTAGAAAAAATTTAAGAAATTAGAGGATTAGGTTTCTAAAGCCTATCTATTATTAGACTCTCATTAGTGACGTCATACTCAGGACAAGAAGTTGAGTACATAGTGCATCAAAAAATATGGAAAATATACGAGAGATATTTTGACAAACTCCAAAACAAGTGGACGAAAGAAGTGATTTTGGAGAACCAACCAAGACAATTTGTGTTGAATTTTTTCATTGTTTGCCATTGGGTCTTCTGTATCAAGACATGACGCTTTTACTTGTAATCTTCAAGAAGGTTTCTGCACCCTTTAACCAAGCAGGCACCGATGCCATAAACTACAAAGATAGCCCGCACTGCATAGTACTGCAACCCATACAATACATAGGAAGACATTAATAGATACAGATCGCACAGTTGTCAGCCGTTATATTACAAGTGTAGGATTAATTGAGGAAAATGCAATCAAATGATATAGCACTCGTAAGGGCTAGGTTCTTGGTCTAATTCCTTAAGAAATAGACGTAACAAAAACCTCCAGGCGCCATCACAGCACATCCTTTCCCAAAAGTCCCTTAACCCCTATCTGCTCCTTCATATTCCCCCCCTTGCCCCAAATCTCATCCTTCCCCCACCCCATCCTACCTACATCCCTACTCCCTCCACCTCCATCTCCACAATTCCCACTCCTAACTGCGACCCCCTGTAACTGGGTGGTGGCGGGCTCGTCCGTCACTAAAGACAGCTGATGGCGAGTAGGAGTAAACAGTTACCTGCGCTAGGACCTGCGCAGTTGAGCGCCGTGAGCGGGGATGAAGGAGTCCTGGGGGGTTGAGCCGAGCGGCTCTGGTTTGTAATGTGCCCGTAAGGCAACACGCCCCCTTTGGTCTGGATTTCAAGCGAAACGGTGGCCCTACCCATTAGCCAGGGGTAGGGAAATGGTCATAGTGTCCCGTCAGAGGGCCACAGGCGAGGTGCGTGAGGTCCGCTGAGGTCGTCCTCGGACGGCCGAAGCGGTAGGTAAAGGTCATGCTGACGGTGTAAGTGAGGGTTGATCAGTTCGTGGGGGGTGGCCCTTAGGACCCCCTATGCCAGCCCGATCGAGCGCCCGATGTCGCACTGTAAGCCAACCTTGCGCCCCTATATCTCTCTGGTAGTCCTAACGTTCGAGCTTTTTTACAGTGAGACGTTCCCAGTTGCGGGCTCCATGGAGGGTGGGAGCCAGAGAGACGAATTTTAAAATAAAATTTTAATATGGACAAAACAGGCCAATTAAAAAACCGAAACAGCGGAGTGGAGGCAAAAGCCAATGAGACTCCAAAGGGAGGTGCTTGCACTTCCCTCGCCCCTGGTGGCCATGCGGCTAGCGCCGTTGGTACCAGCGCGGGCGTCGGTCCGGCTGTGGCGAAAACCGCAGCTAAGACCAAAAAACAAAAGTCCCAACCTAAACAAAGGACGTCGGCGTTGATTGGGACCAGTACTGACCCTTCTAATATAGAGGCGAAGACGGCGACGGTTAATACCACTGCCGGTCTGACCCTCTCCACACAGACCCCGGCGCTGGGTAATACTGGCACCGGGTCTCTCACTAAACCTCCTCCACCTCCTGTGGCTCTTCTAGCCTCCCCTCACCAGAAAGCCGTCAACGTTCAAACGGAGACGGCTAGGTGCACTGAGGACGCGTTTTCACGCGCCTGGCAAGTGCAGAAACGCAAGGGCAAGGGTAAAGCCAATAAACAAGCCCGTTGCCCTTGCACTGACCCTTCAGGTCCACCGGCTGCCTCATTACAAGGCGACCAGAGGGACAGGATCACGAGGAAGGAGCGCCGCCAAACACGATGGAAGCAAGGTAAAGGCTCCAGTAACAAACAGGCTACTGCCGCCAGGTCCGTCAAACCGACCAGCGGCCAGCTAAACTTCTCCGCCGGGAAGCGGTCACAGGCAGAGGCCAGCACTAGCCGACCAGCGCCCAGTCAACCGCCAACCGGCGTCCTAGAGGGAGCTGAAGGTACCAACAAAACACAGCGACCCGGTTGGAGGGATCAGGCCGCGGCCAAGCGAGCTCTCAACGAGACCTTAACACCTCGGGGAGAGCATAAGCGGCCGCGCCTTGATCAATCCAAACGAGTCGCACAACGAACCTACGCCCAAGCTGCCAGCGCTGCCCTTGACGTCGCGATCACCTGCGACCGCACGGGGATCCTCAGCAAGGACGTTTCGGACCAGGTACTCGCTGCTATCCAGAAGCAGATTATACTCGAGGCCTGCTCCCCCAAGCAAGACACTCCAGGGCCGACCTTCAACGCCAAGCCGCTGTTCGCCGGGGGTGTTTTAAAACTGTGGTGCGGCAACGACCACACCTTAGCCTGGCTAAGGAAAACTGTCTCCGACCTTTCTCTCCCAACTAGCATCTCGCTAGTTGTCAAGAGCCAGTCGGAGATTATGAAGCGAGCACGATGTGGAGTCGTGATCCCAGACGAGCAGGGGGTCTTCGGAGAGCCGACCAATATTGGGCGCGCTCTCAGCTACCAGAACCCCTGGGTCGATATAAAGAGGTGGGTACTCCTGCATGCCGATAAACAGGCTGCGGCATGGTTCGTGGTGGCCGGTGTCCCTGTGGACCAAATCCCGACCCTGATGAAGGCCGGACGCCGTCTCTCAATAGGATTGGGGACGGTGTACGTGAAGTTCCAGGGTCGGAACGGCAGGTTCACCGACGTCCCCCAGGATTGGGACCCCGCCACGGAATCCATCGGCGAGACGCCAGCACCAGCAGGGGAGTCCACTCCCCCATCAAGCAACCCGGAAGCATCAGCGGCTAAACCTGCTATAGCAGAGTTGGCCGCCCCTGCTGCCGCCATCGTGGACGTCGTCCCTTCATCGGGTGAGGAGCTGGACGACATCATCCTGTCCCCGGCTTCGGCCCAGGAGGGGGACGGCTTCGACGAGGGCGATTTGTTTGCCGGGCTCAGACTGGAGGGAGAAGAAGAGGGTTCGGCCAACGATGGCGTCCCTTTCGTCGACCTTTAAAATCCTCCAGGCCAACCTCCACCACAGCCAGACCGCGACGGCTCAGCTTCGTAAGTGGCTGGAGGTACAACACACAGCCATTGCCTTGATCCAGGAGCCGTGGGTCAGGGCTGGCCGCATACAAGGACTCTCCAATCTTGGCGGTAAGCTCCTGGTCACCACAGATCACAATCATCCTAGATCGTGCATCTATATCATAGGTAACCTTAAAACACAGCTTTTAAATGACTTCTGTTGCAGAGATGTCTCTGCAGTAAAGCTGCTAATACAGCGTGACGGAGCCGAGGAGATGGTGATCGTTTTCGCCTCGGCCTACATGCCCGAGGCGGAGGCGCCGCCCCCGCACGGCCTCGCTCGCCTCGTGAGCCTTTGCGAGAGAAGCGGGTTTGAGGCCGTCGTTGGAGCCGATGCCAATGCTCACCACCAACTTTGGGGTATGGACACGCAGAACGAGAGGGGTAAGGCCTTGGTTGATTACTTATTCTCGACTAACCTATCCCTACTAAACACTGGCTCCGAACCAACATTCGTAACCAGGCGAAGCCGCACAATCATAGATCTCACTCTGGCTACAGAGGGCGCGGCGGGTATTACCACGGGGTGGCAGGTCTCTAAGGAGGCCTCCTGCTCTGATCATCGGTGGATCCGCTTTGACATCCAAGTCCGTGTCAGTCCAATACCACCACGACGCAATCCGCGCAGCACGGATCGTGCCACCTACACACGCAGCCTTGAATCCAAGCTGGCGTCAGCAATCGTTCCGTTGTCACTTGCGGATACGGCACAAATTGAGGTACAAGTAAGCTATCTTACTAAATCAATGATAGACAGCTACCAAACTGCTTGTCCAGAGACCACCCCACGTAACACACCAGGCAAACAACCCTGGTGGGGTGCTGATCTGGAGCGCAAGCGTGGCAAGGTAAGGAAAGCTCTAAACAGAGCCATGAACACATGTGCGGATGAGGACTGGGATAAATATTATGCAGCCAAATCCAGCTACAAAAAATGCATCAGATTCAGAAGTACCACGGGATGGCGCAAATTCTGTGGTAGCATTGAATCCTGTCAGCAAGCTAACAGGGTAAGGAAAGTACTGGCGCAACAGAATACACCTGGGCCCGCTACCCTCCGGAAACCCGACAACACACTCTCTTCCTCGCCAGAAGAAACGAGGCGCATCCTTATTGAAACTCACTTCCCTGGATGTATCTTCGCACAAGTAATCGACTGGCAAGAGGTAATCCAAACGCCTTCAGACAATGAATGGCGTTACGCCAGCAGGGTGATCACGTTGGAGAAACTCCAATGGGCGATCCAGAGCTTCCATCCTTTTAAGGCAGCTGGTCCTGACGGAGTGTTCCCCGCCTTACTACAGTGGGGTGACACCGCTGTCGCTATAAGACTAGTGCCTTTAATGAGAGCGTGCCTGGCCTTTAGATACGTTCCTAAAGGATGGAGGGAAGTGAAAGTAATATTCATCCCTAAGCCAGGTAAGGGTGACTACACAAACGCCAAATCCTACCGACCAATCAGCCTGACCTCGTTTCTATTAAAGACTCTGGAAAGGCTGTGTGATAGGGAGGTGAGGGACGGCGCTCTGAAAACCATACCGCTACACGGTAACCAACATGCATACAGCTCAGGTAAGTCGACCGAATCCGCTCTTCACCGGGTAGTCAGCCAGATAGAGGAAGCGATTAATCAAAAAGGCACATGCCTGGGCACTTTCATAGACATCGAAGGAGCCTTCGACAAAACCAACTTCTCCAGCATCACTAGCGCCCTCACCAGACATGGAGTAGAACAGGTACTAACGGACTGGATTACAAACATGCTTAGCAAACGTGTGGTTCGCCTTGAGGGTGAGGAGCACCTGGCCATGATAGCCAGAGGGTGCCCCCAGGGAGGGGTGCTGTCCCCCCTTCTATGGAATCTGGTGATCAATGACCTCATCACCAAACTCAACGCCAGCCGCTATTATACTATAGGGTATGCAGACGACATCGCAATCCTTGTGTCGGGGAAGGTGACGGGTACGATCTGCAACCTCACCCAGCAAGCACTACGTATCGTAGAAAATTGGTGCAGGGAATATGATCTATCAGTAAACCCCACCAAAACTGAACTTGTCATGTTTACTCAAAAGCGAGCACTAGGCCCTTTCCGCCTACCAAAACTGTTCAATACAGAACTTCAGTTGGCCAACGAGGTCAAGTACCTGGGGGTCATTCTAGACAGTAAGTTAAACTGGAGTAGTCATTTGGACAACAAACTAAACAGTGCCTGCATAACCTTCTGGCAGTGCAAGAAAATGATAGGTAAAAAGTGGGGACTATCCCCTAAAATTATACTATGGCTGTACACCACAGTGATCCGCCCCATGATCACCTATGGAGCCGCGGTCTGGTGGCCCCGAACCAGACTGGCTACAGCCTCAAACAAACTACAACGCATGCAACGACTAGCCTGCTCGGCGGCTACGGGCTGCATGAGGACCACTCCGACTGCAGCGGTTGAAGCCATGCTGGAACTGCCACCGCTCCACCTGTTCATACAGCAGGAAGCCACACTGGCGGCGGTGCGTCTTAAGACACTAGATCTCTGGAGTAAGAGAGACACACCACACACCGCGCTACTTGAGGGACTCAACAAGGAGTTCCCCATTACGAGAGCCATCAATGATCGGGTACCAAAACAATTTATGTTTGATAAAAAATACAAGATCCAGCTTCACGAGGATTGGAGTTGCGAGGGTTTGTGCCCTGCAGAGCTGCGCATCTTTACAGACGGATCCAAAACAGGTAATGGCACAGGTGCTGGAGTCTTCTCGGAGGACCTCAACATACGTATAGCCACACCATTGGGGGTCCATAACACAGTGTTCCAGGCCGAATGCATGGGTATTTCTCTGGCTGCTTCCGCCATCATGGCCAGGGAAGTTAAGGACCACTCGATCCGTATACTCTCAGACAGCATGGCTGTTCTGCAAGCGCTAAACAGCTACACAGTTGATTCTGGGCTAATATACGAGTGTCACCAGCGCCTTAACCAGGTGGGTAGACTCAATAAAATCACCATTCAATGGATCAAAGGACACAGCGGTTCGCTAGGCAACGATGCAGCCGACGAACTTGCCAGAAGGGGGTCGAGTGAGACGGCAGTGGGACCTGAACCCATCGTGCCACTCCCCTTCGTATATTTGTGCACTCTGGTAAGGAAACGCACCAGGGAGCAACATCACAAACAATGGTTGGAACAAGGTGAGTGCAGGCAGGCTAGGGAAGCACTCCCTGCAATTGATAGCCGCCTCACGAAACAGGTTCTCCGACTAACTAAACAACAGCTGCGCATAGTTACGGCAGCCTTAACTGGCCACGGGTCATTTAATAAACACCTCTTTGTCATAGGAGTCACAGACAGTCCGCTGTGCAGGGCCTGCATGGAGGAGGACGAGACAGCAGCTCATTTGCTTCTAAACTGCCCTGTGGTCGACACATACAGGGCAAAGCACTTCGGTAACCCAGGTACCCTACGCGAGGCTGTCAGTAACATAAAGGCGTTGCTGGCCTTCCTCGAGGAGCTGGGGTGGATCGAATAATCGATTTTCCCACCGTACGCAAAATACGCGCAATGACGTGGAGTTGCGGACACCAGCCCGTATTACCTATACCTACCTATACCTAATGATATAGAAGTAATTGTTGGAAAATGATAACTACCCATGTTATCGTCATACACTGACCAATCGCAAAGCGGTGCAATACAGGGAAGGGCTAGGTTAGCCGCATCGCGATCAAGATTTATTATATGAGCAACGTTTAATCTCACCGTGGACATCGTCACGTGGTTTGTAGTGTATAAACTGGTCAGTATATAATATGTGGAGTACTGACGCAGTGGACTATGAGGTCCAATTTATACTGTTTAATGCGAGGTTCTAGTGTCAAGAACCAAACTAAAAGACGTAAATACTGCGAATTCACAACTTTACAAGATAATTTGTTTAACAGTATACGGTTTTTAAAGTTGAAAGGTGCTTTTATGATAGCTTTGGAGGCTGTGCTTCAAACTGGTGCAGATATGAATAGTTATCTTAGTTTCAACAATCGTATTGAGAGCAGTGGTGGCCCAGTGGTAGCGGTCCCGATTTACGAGTTGTAGGTTGTGGGTTCGAACCCAGGCTTTGTGTAATTCATTTCATCACCACAGTCACTGCTCTCAAAACGGTGAAGGAAACTGACTAATGTCCTACAACCAAAAAGTTCCAAGACATCTACCAACCTGCACTTGGTCCGCGTGGTGGATTACGGCCCATTCCTTCTCACAGATAGGAGGCCTGTAACCCAGCAGTGGGAATGTTCAATGCTGATAATGTAGCAATGGGCAACCTAACTTTGGAGTCCTTAGGTAGCTTCAAAACTTGTGAGATTATGACAGAGATTGGTCATCTAAACAGAAATTGTCCAGGAAGAAGAAAACAATGACATTGTGTGAACTTATCACCATGGAAAAATACTAACTCCATTCCTTTGGACACAATTCTTTACGTTTTGATAAAATATACGTACTCGTAATAAAATATTTTTGTATTCACACATCCCGATATCGGACCTTATCAAACGTTTTTATATCTGCACGTGTCCTAAACTCGAAAGGCCAATGCAAAGAAAAAAACCTAAAAGGAAAGACCGTGACGATTGCGCAGACAGATAAAAAATACTAAAAGCCAATAAACTAACAGTAACTATTAACAGTAGTACCCTTCGCTCTATTTACAAATGAGGGGAAGACACGCTGACCTATATCCTGTAGAGCATAAAGACCCACTGTCCTAGCAAACACAAACGCCTTCACTATTAGCACACACACAAAGCCATCGACGTGAATCAGGGTGAGTACGTGTTGTGAGTGGCGTTAGATGTGTTTGTGCGTGTGCGTCTTAGAATGGCATGTGTGTTTCGTGAAGAAACTGTGTCGTGTAGTCGTAATTATTTTACAGTATGTTTCAGTGGTTTCTGTTTGGTAGTTTAAAGCCGTGTATGAAAAAATGCCTAAATACTTTAATGAGCTTCTACTGAGCTTATTAGAGGGAACTCTAAATTGTCTCAGACTAGAACATAGTAATATGATGTTGGTCTCAGAACAGATTAAAGAGATTTCGGTGACCTATATGAAAGAAAAATAGCAAAAAAAAAACACTTTTGACTTTAACGCTCAGACCTAGAGAAGGCTGTATAGCTGTATATATGAACACCAATTATATCTGAAGCAATTAAAGTTGATTCGTGGTCTACCTAAAGCACTGTTTCTTAATCTTGTCATCAATTCGTTTTTAGTTTAAGTTACTTACAATAGAGTTTTAAGTGCAACCCTGTTATTTGACTATTAATGGATATTTTAAGTTGTACGAAATAAAATGATTATATTCATTTCATAATGTCTAATTCAAATGAGAAAATTAATAGCATTACTAGAATCTTATTTCATAGTCTCTCATAGTCACCAATAAATTTCTGCGTGTTTGCACCATTTTTTTTTTTTTACCCCTGATTGAAAAAGAGGGGTGTTACAAGTTTGATGAGTGTATCTGTGGGTTTTTTGCGGCATCTGAGCTCCTAAACGGCTAAAACCCCTTTTGTTTGGAAAGGTGACTTAATCGAGATATATTCACAAAAAAATAAAAGAAGCAAATCTGCTCAGCCGTTTTTCGAGATATTTGTTTGTGTAGGGGGTTTTAACATTTTAGTTTTGACTTGTTATAACTCAGTACCCTGTTTGTGGGTACATTGGGTACTGGGACTTTCAAAATAAGATCTATATAATTTCTAATCCGAAATTGGTCTTCTGAAAAATGAAACCTGTTTCTGGCTAACTTTGACCACCTATCCACACAAAACTAGGCCAAATGACAGACATTTGCATTTAAAATACACACAACTAAAATATACGCCATTAGTCAAAGGCATGCAAAATTGTATGAACGTAGTTTTTCAATATGTAGTTAAACCATTGCGGTCCTAGTAGTACGTAAGAATGTCTTAGATGAATATCTACATCTAAGTTGTTCCATATGACAATACTTTCATAACGTCACCATTCTTTATTCTATCGTATCTATCAATTTCCAATTAGAAACGTGAATATTATGGAAAAGAAAAGAAATCTATCGTTTTGATTTGCAAACCTTTTATTTGCATAGATTTAAATTTTACATTTAAAGTTTACATTTTACTTAAAAAAATTTGATGGCACTTATTTAGGATCGATTAGGATTTCTATTCAATCTGACACAACACATTCCAACAATCAAAGGATTTTGCAAAATCAAACGATAATATACCTGTTTGTAACTTTATTTATTATTAGACCATACTGAAATCTTAAAAAAAAACAATCTAACACAAAAAATATATAATATTTACAATTATGCATATATGTGGCGGCCCAGTGGTATTGGCTCCGACTTACAAGTTGTAAGGTCGTGAGTTCGAACTCAGAAAGGCATTTTACTTTGTGTATTTATTTTACCACTCACTTGCCTCTGATCTCAAAACTGTGACAAAAAACATTGTGAGGAAACCGGCGTGTCTTAGAACCGAAAATTTGAAGACATATGACATTTATCAACCCGCACTGGGCCCGCGTGGTGGATTACGACCCATTCCCAGCAGTGGGAACATAATAGGCTGATTATGCGATACTTATGCTATATAAATAAAGAAAAAAAATATGGGAAGAGCTTATTGGGCAAAAAAAAAATCGTCCGCATCGCTACTAGCGGGTAAAGTGCCCAAAAGGCTGGCAGCGTTGCTACGTTGGATGGCAATGCTGATTCTCTGACCAAAAATGGCCCAGCCCTCCAGTCACGTGAAGAGTCGGCTAACCGCTTGTCGTTGTCCCGTTATTGCGTAGCAGGCAATTCTAGCTTCTCCTCTTTCCTTCCCCATCCCTACAACACGTAATACTGCTCTTTTTTTCTCCTACGAGCCAAACTCTGTTACTCCAGTTACTATGAGTCGAGAACGTGGGTTTCGCTAGCGCATGCTCCGAACCCTTGACAGTTACATCAGAATCACCGGGCTTTGTAGACTATCCAAGTCCCAAGTTATGACTATGGTGGCTTTCAATCTCTGATGAAGATAATTACTACTAAACCTACTTACATTGGAGGAACAGTGGTGGCCCAGTGGTAACGGCAGCGACTCATGAGTTGTAGGTCGTAGTCGTTCGAATCCAGACAGGAGCACTATTTCAATACCACTGTTCTCAAGACGGTGAAAGAAAACATCGTGAGGAAAACGACATGTCTTACAACCAAAAATTCAAAGACGACAAAGACTTCCAACCCGCACTAGGCCCGCGTGGTGGATAACGTCCCACTCCTGAAGACTGTGTCCCAGTAGTGGAAACGTTATAGGCTGATTATGCTACTTACACCTTGACCTTGAGCTGGCCTACCGTAGTATTGAGTTTCAATGGAATTAGAGACTAGCTTATACTGGTTCTGTTACCACTGACCTATTGTACTTACGTAGGCGATGTAGCTACTACCTTTTTGTCAAAGAAAATGTTCAAATAATTGTTCTTAAAACAACAAGTAAGTCCTCTGCACAGAAATAAAAAGCAAAAATATATCCAAAAAAGCATTCTCCTTCACCAAAACAAACGTGATTTCCAGGTAAGCCCTAGTTTAACGTCCCGTTCAAAATACAATAAAAAGTAAAGTATTTAAAGGACATTGGTTCAACGTACTGTCTCCATAATTGTAATAAAGAGCGATCGAAGATCACTCTCCTGACCTTGGACAACAGCCTTTTTCTTTACATGCCTATCCACAAAAACTTATTTACGTATTAAAATTGATTGCTGTGTGAACAAAAGGTTCTTTGTTTAGTATGTGAAATCGTTCATAAGAATTTATTAGGAATGTTCGTTTTTTGTTTTTAAGAAAAGTGCTGGAGGAAAGTGGTTTGAAAAGTGTAATTTCGAAAAAGGAATACGAGATTCTAATTTTCCTTTTATATCTGATCCTTTTTAGTTTACGATCGCCAACAGCTGTATATCTAATAGGCATTTTTTATTTTAGTTCTGTAAGTAGGTTTAACACGATTTAAATATATTATAAAATGAGATATTTCGGTTCGGTATTTCCTGTACGACTATTTGGAAGTGAAACACCGAAACCAAGTGGTCACAATCTCTTTAGAAGTCCAGATATATTCTTGGTCAGATCTCGTGATGACCATCTTTACAATTACGGCCCTTACAAGTTGCCCAAGTCAATCGATCGATATCGATTGATTGATCCATGCAAAGGAGCCCTAAGTTTGACTGTAAACGTTACGAAATAATTACGTCAAAGAATGGAGATAAAGTAAACTTTGAGAAAGCATATTCTCTACTACACGAGCCCAATGTGGGTGTAGTTTATTTAAAAAAAAATAACCGAAACTCCACCAAATAAACACAATACAATTCGTATAAATCATATTAAAATGAAAAATTTTGCTAAAAATCAAAAAATTGGTTCGTGTCGACCTGTATATCTAAACCCACACGTGTTGCACAAGGTATTGTCGAAACCATTGTTGTTGTTATACAAAAGCATACTTTTTCAATCGTCTATAAAAACAATTCTAAACATGAGAACGCTTTTACTTTCTTCAAAATTTTTTGTTGCTTCGAAGCGGGTAAGCGTCGCTGCTCAGTTTTATTCCAACCAACCAAGAACCAGGTTAACAGACATAACCGAAGAATTGACAAACTTAAGTGCAGGGCACATGCATTGCTCGCAGAACAGATGGCCAATGGAATACGTTGCATTGGAAGGCTTCCCACTAGGTGGACCGATAACCTTGTGAAGGCTGCAGGAATCCGCTGGATGCGAAAATCACATGGCCCGTCGAAGTTATGAATGCGATGCTATGGGGAGGCCCATGCAGGCAGTGGACATCTTTCGGTTGAAATGTGATTGTGATGATGATGACCTTGTTATTAAGAACTTTGTCTTTATCACATACAAAAGATTGCAAAAAATCTGAAAGTAATAAGTCAAACCAAAATGGTTTTACTGAGTTCTTCTTAATATTTAATAATCATCTTTTTAAAGATTTCATGTTATTTGAGGATATTAAGTTAAATGTAACTTACTAAAATAAGATTTTGTTCATAAATTATGAAGTAGTAAATAATTATTCATTTCTGCACCAGCCTTGACCACGATAGAGTTTAAGGTGTTTTTGCTTGTCTTAAAATGACGCTTACGTAATTATATCACAGCAAAAATTTCTAAAAATGCTATAGAAATTCTCTTTGCTACTGCAATATAATTGGGCCACAACGATTCCCAACATTTACTTGAAAGCATATTGCATCGTTACCTGCACGCATTCCCACACTTCATCTCATATTCAGTCTCCTGTCCCTTTCACATGCACTACTGTTTATATTGCCGTCTCATTCTAGCAAAATATCCACTCACGATTCGACGTCATCTTTCACTCTCACTATCGATAGCAGTATAAGTAAAAGTATTAGATGCAATTTAATTACCTAACAGAAAACAATGGATGAATTTTGTTAGTGGTACTATAAGAAACTGTAATGAGATTCTTATTTTGAATAACGGTGGTTGTACAAACTAACCTACAATTTTTAATTAGTTTTTGATTTTACTTTATTAGATTATTTTATATTTTGTAAATGTGAGAACGTCGTAGGCCCTGTGGATTATAAATTTATAGACAATTGTCTCTTTGTTTAACATATGGTACTTGTTGGCAGGCCTACACTGTCCTCCCATACCTGTTAACACTGTAATTGGAAAACATTGTAAAAGACATATTTTTAAAAGAGTAACCATGGAGTTTCTTGCCGGCTCTTCTCCATGGGAAACGACCAATTGGAACCGTGCACCTAGAATCTGACGTTTCATAAGTGCCCATGTAGGTCTATGTGAAATAAAATATTTTGATGTGACTAAAATAAGGTTTCAGTAAAATAATATTTGTTTTCCAACTAAGTATTATGGACACTTTTACTTTAAAATTTCATAATTGAAAACGATATTAACTGAGTACGTATTAAACTCACTAAAAGCCACACTTATATAATCAGAGTCTGTCAAAGCAAAGTAAAAAATAATACTAGCCGACTAAAGTCTTTCATATACTATGTGTGACGTAAATCCGTTCAGCTGGATGAGCGCGCGCACTTTCTTCAAAACGAGACAGCGATACATTTTTCTTTTGGTTAGAAAGAGACGGGGTTAGAAAACAATGATGCTTGAGTTTTTTTACCGTGCAATGATACTCTGGCGTAACATCACTTTCCTTCAGTTTGTAGGATTCCGAAATTACTTGGGTCACTTGAAGCATTGTTTTGATTGAATGTTGTGCAATTTAAATGCAAAATTAATGTGAATAGTGCATACTTCTGTTTAATTCATAGAAGGTATATGTTATTTACCAACGGAAGATCGCCGGGAAGACCTGGAAGACTCGCACATACCAGGGAAGCATGGCACAAAAATGGAGGAGGCTTATACTCCAGAAGTGGGTGGAACAAGATTCCCTTAAGCAGGTTTCGTCTTGCATGTAGTTTTTAAACAAATGTGTAATCAACTAGCTTTTGCTTGCGACTTTTACTACAATCCAGGATGAAAAGTAGCCTATGTCGTTACCCAGGTCATGGTCTATCTGTGTGCCGTTCATCCGAATCCGGTCAGCCGTTTTAGCGTAAAAGCGTAACAAACAAACAAACTTACTTTCGCAATTATAATTAGTTAGGGATGTATTAAGCGCTCACTTAAGCACGTACTCTTACATGTATACAGGGTGTCAACAAGACATCGACGCACAACCTGAGACCATGGACTCAGTACATGATTCTGAACACCCCTGCATTGAAATTTTTCATCGTTTATTTAAAAAAATGCTGTGTTATAGAATAGTGCAATACATAGTGTATGGCAGAGCAAATTTTTGTTTAAATAACCGACAAAAAAGTTAAATGCATGGAGGTTTAGAATCATGTACTGAGTCCATGGTAACAGGTTGTGCGTCGATGTCCCTTCCACCCTGTATAGGACAATTTATGTTATGTGTTTAAGCAACCGTTAGTTCCACATCTTCCTTTGCTGATAAGGTCTGGTTGTCCATATTAATATCCCAATGTAACAAAATCATTTAGAAAGAGTTTAAATTATTATTTCGTTTCTTCATCAACTGCCTCGGCATTTCCATTTTATGTTTGGGTCGGCTTCCTGTCGAATCGGATGCAGATGAATACCAGTATTTAAATGGAGCGTCTGCCAAACTAACCTTCATAACCAAGAAACTTGGTAACACCATACCCCATGGTAAAAACTGGTCGTCAGATTTTCGGGCTTCTTTGATTCGAAATTCAAATGAAAACAAGAACACATCAATTTTATCCCCTGTTCTAACTTGGCGAGTTTTTTCTAAGCTATCGTGTGCGATCCGTTGACTCCAATTAATCGGTGATAGAGTGAGAGTTTAGTGTCATTGTACATGCACCACTTTCGACTCCATTAACTGATGATCGATAGTTTTTCTCCATTTAAACTGTCATGCTTGGAATGACGCAAGTGAATTTTATTTACTCATTTGTTCTGCACTTTATTCATACTTTCTCTTTACGCGGTGCTTTGGGGTTTTATTTGTGTTAATCAGGTGGTTGGTTCTTTTAGGTTATTATAAATTGGATGTAGATTTAAGTTTAAAATCGCTGGAGAATTTCTTTGACGCCTCAGCGTCCTTTTTGTTATGGTATAATAAATGTATGTAGTTAGTTATTCAGGGATTACTCAGCAGCAGCCCGAACTATGAATTTGTGCTCAGTTGATAGCAATAGGCATGCCCCCTATTACATGGGACTTAAACATAACTGACGAAATGTGGTGAAACGTGGCCCTCTGCCATACCCTTCGGAACTAAAGCCGTGATGTTATGTTATATATGTAGTTAGTTATATCAAAGTGGTCACTGAATAAAATAAAATAAACCACCGATAATAGTTCTTCATCCATTGCTTTCTTACGTTTTATGTGATTAATATTGAATAAGAGCTATTTAACAGTTATTTGTAATGACAACACTCACACTGGAATAAATGCCTTAAATGGGGATTAATAAACACATTTGATGGTGTTGATTATGCTGTCCTCGATGAAAGAAGATAAAGCTATTACCACAGTACTATCAAGAAGGTTCATCACGAACTTCATTGCAATAATTTAAAATGTTCTGATACCCCACAACTACATGACATTTTGTTTTCAAACTTACCTGCCATAAATTAAGGAAATTACGTTGACACATAGAGATTACTGTCTAGTTATTTTTCTATGCAAAGGTGGAGTGCACCTGTAGCCATTTTAAATATGGCTGCTATATAGCTTGGATAATTACTCTTCATTCCCCATACTTACCTTCTAAGGAAGCTGTATTTACTTAGCTAAAAAACAGATGTAAATATATTACGATAATCTATTTACCATATAACGGTTAACATATGCTTTTGTAAATACATATGCATGAAACATCCTCTGGTCTTTCTCTCCGCATGTGTGCGAGTACCCAAGGACCAATTACGTTCTAAAATTTCAAAAGATTAAAATACACACAGATTTGTTCAATTTCTTCGCTTCGTTCACTGGATTTATAGAGCCTTTCAACCATACAATGAACACGTACAATACCTATTTATCCGTAGACAAACGTAACCTGCAATTTGAAAAAAAAAAAACGCGATACATTTTTTTGCCTCCATTATTGCCTTACGAACGTGCTCACAAAAACTACTGGCCTGATCTAAATCGGAATTCTTAAGGGTCGTTTGTAGAAAAAAATAGAAAGAGACAGGAGAAATCAGAATTTTTTTGCTCGTCTGTCTTTCACATAACTTTCCCCGGAACACAATAGAGCCAGGTAGGCGGAGGCAAAAAAAGGACCTTCTGGTTCCCTGATTGTGTGATAGTGACATTTTATATATTCGAGGTCATGATTCGAAGGATTTTTTCTACCTTTTATTGGAATAGCGTCGAGTTTTAAAACTACTAACTTAGGTGTGAGTGGTCTTTGTTCCCGTTTTTTTTTTCACGGAATTTCGATTGGCGATCGCTTACTATGTCGTTGGTGATTCATTTCTTAAAATACATCATGAGTCTAAAATAGGCGCGTGTTTCTAGGCTAGATGCTTTAACGACTACTGGAGTACATGTTAAATGTAGGTAATTAAATGTAAGGGGCTCCTGCCATGCGCTGGCAATATACCTATTATGGACTCTCATTCGGTTAGTTTGTTTGCTTGCTAAGAGATGGCGCTAGTAGCGGGCGAAAACATGGTATAGCTTTAACCTGAAACTCTCATTCATTTTCTATTCCTGCACTTTTATCATATTTCCATGCAAAGTTATAGTACTTAAACTTTACAGCATTCCAGAAAAGCTAACATGCTCTTGTATATTTTCCATTTATTTAGATAAAGACGTAGTCAATGAGCGTCCCGCACAAATAAGGCATAAGGCATAACAGAACTAATAAGTCTAATGTCAAAGCAAAGGTTACACACAAGTCCCTTATCAATTCGACCCTGAAAGACCGTCAACCTTCGCACATTCTACTCATGTTTGTCTACCATGTTTGTACGTTTGCACTAACAAAAATGCGTTGTAGAATATTTCTTCGGCATTTTTTGCCAGATAGTTTTTCCCAGAAGTGATTCCTTTGACTGTTTCCTGGTTGCCAAGTACAATGATCAACTGATTATGGAGTAAGTAGCTATAAATAGAGTAAGCTTCTCGATAAAACGGATGACCAGGTATTTAATTATCAAACTTAAGTCCAGTTAAGCATATTTGCGTCAACTTTATTCAATGAGATGGAACTTTGGTTAATTACTTTCTCCAGTATTATAACCTGTAACCTCCAGTATTTTCTAAAATCTAGATGAAAGAGTCAATAACAAACAAAGGAACTTAAATGGAATCTAAAAGTTCTCAGAAACCAAGATTTCGGCCGCGATTTCGACCTACTAAGAGACCATTTCGTTAAAAGACCATTTCGTTACCTATTTTTGAAACAGTTTTTGTTATATTTTCAAATGTTACTTGAAATCATTTCACGTGAGTCAGAAACATTAAATGGTTCTCGAAACGAAACTCCATTACTTAAAGTACAAATAACATTTAAGCCGTTACTTATCCAGTAATAAGCATTCATAATTAAAATGTCACGAAAATTTCACAAGTGCATAACGAGTTCTAAGCTGCATGATTTGCAAAACATGTCCTTTCCCACCGCACCTACTTGTATCCAGCGATAAATGGCTAACTGGCTCCCTATTTACAGTGCCTTTACAAACTTACCACAGAGAATTTCATCATTTTTTCTAATAAACCTATTGTAGATAACATAGAAGTTTTGAACATGAACAAGTTGAAAGGAAAGCTGTTGCACCTCGGCTGTGACGAAACATGCTAGCAAGATGTGAAAGGGGATCTCGTATCGATATGGCCTATATTATCTTTTTTATTTATAGTCTAGCTACTAAGTGATTTTAAAATCTAGATAATAAGATAGAAAAAGAAAGAAAGAATCTTCATGAATAGTATGACAAATGCTAAGTAATAATTGTATTACATAAGAGCGGTCAAAATTTTAAACCGTAATGTTGAAGTAACTACTGCCTAATTACATGCAATGAAGCAAGTCAACATTAAAAAAAGAAGATCAAAATAAACAGAATGTATTTATTGAGCTAAAAATATAAATGCTAAATATAAATACGCAAGAACAGCATGGACCTAGAAGATGTGCGATGATTCACACGGTGGTCGTAATCTTTATAATCAAAGTTGGAGCTGTGACCCAAATCCGTGCAACCGCCGAGTACTTTCATTGTGAACGCTAAACTACTCTCACACTTACATATAATACTAACACAAACCTAAAACACGCTGTAACAACATAAAACGTACATACACTAGCGAAAATATTTTGCACACTGATGCAAATATGAATATAGAATGTGCACATAGAGTTACCAACACTAACGCAATTCGTGTCTCGATAGACGTATGCGTGAAAGACATTTGCATATATAATGAATCAGGTATATTAGGGCAAAGGAATTCTGTTTTACTTAATTTCGAGTTCATTGCATATATAACGGTATTATTATATGTGGAACTTATCACAAAACATAATGCACACATAGACGACCGTACGTTTGACGACACAAGAGCACGTGTACAGTGTAAAGTACACTGCGAATGTGTGACAGTAGAGTATTGTGCTTCGGCATTAGAGCGAGAAGAGATGCGTATAATGTATCATTTAAGATGTAGGACATCATTCCTGCCTTGTTCTAATTACACATGAGAATGTAGAATTGATTGATGACGAAAGCTAATATTGCTACTGAAGAATTGTAAAGAAAAAGAAAGTTTGTGGGGAAACCAAATTGTGCTATACCTTGTCATCAAGTCTTTCAATACTGACCGTATTGAAAGACTTGATGACAAGGTATGGTATGTTGGAAAATATAATAGTGAAAGTGAAGAGCATGTAATTGCAGTAAATTACACGATAGTGTCACAATGACGAACATCATCAAAAGACGATTAGGCAAATAGGAAAATAAGCATAACAAGGCGGGTAACTTTGTCGTAAGGGTTTGTGTAATCGCATTTAGTAACGTTTTGCTAACCATCTCAATATTTTGAACGATACAGTTTAATTTCATGTCGTTGCTAATCTCGTTCCTGAATGCAATTTTAGTGTTACTAACTCGAACATAGAGGAGAACTCGTAAATTAGGAGCAAATTTTGATTACTAGCCTTTTAATATGAATTTATGTTATGCTAAATTCGAGTCATCGTCTATTCAGTGCACGCTTTCTAATTTCTAATACATTGCATCTGATAACATAAACATAACATCACGCCTTGTTTCCCCGAAGGGTTGGGCAGAGGTGTACCTATAGTACACCCACATTTCGCCAGTTATGTTTAAGTCCCATGTAATAGGGGGCGAGCCTATTGCCATCTACCGGGCACAAATCCAGACTTCGGGCTGCTACTGAGAAATTCCAGATAGAAAAACCCAATAACACGTTGCCCGACCTGATAAGTCAACTAAAATCCTTATGCTTGACCTTTTAGATTTTTAGACAGAAATCCTTTGTCTGTGGTCTATGATGACTTAAATAAGTTATTACCATTGACCACGAATTAAGACTAATATCTCGCAATCGAAACCGGAAGCGAATCTCAATAAAATTTATTACTTCCAACGATCATTCAAATCAGTGTCATACAGTCATAATCTCTTCACAACGGTTGCGTAAGTTGCGCTGGCGCTGCCGTGACGTAACCGAAACGAGCTCAGCGAAAGTTGCTACGGCAATTTCTCTCTCCTGCCTATCTTTCTCTTGGCCTGCTATCTCTGTCACACATGTTGCTTTCAAATCTTTGTGTCTTGCTTCCACTTCGGAAAGTTTGCTGTCCTTATCGTTTGAATTACTTTCTGGTATGTTGCTATCTCAGTCTGTATCTTCTTCACGCTTGATGTGGAACTTTTTTCGAATTCGCACGCATTGGAGGCGTTGCCGCTACGTAATCAATTGTCTTCTCGTTTGTTTATTCTGCGGTTGCGCCTCAAGCGAAATGTTTTTATCCAATAAATGTATTAAGTACAATCAATACACTAGTTATTGACGCAATTACATGTTGTTAAGTTATAGTTTAGATGTAAGCATATAAATGTTTTTAAATGTTTTAATATAACATCTTTGATATTAGATTAGCATTCCGATATGATTTTATGAATGATTTATTGAGTGGAGGCAATAAATAAGGTTCACTTAAATGCCGAGCCTATTTCCGCATATTTAAAACGTAGATGTTGCCTTGAAATGTGCCCTCACATTAAAATTTCCAGTACCGAGTGACGAAATATGGATAATTATTATTATTAATATTGAAATTAGCGCAATAATTAGTTGTTGGTGTCTATAAGATGAATCCTAAAGGAATCAATCGAAAAGGGAAATCTTTAGCAGACTTGGTTCGCTCTGTTTCCTGGCTGATTATTATTGTTAACCACACTTTCTTTTTATCAAGGATTATTTTATTTTTAAGAACAATCAGTTTGCCTCAGAAACATGAAAAAGAGATACCATTAATTTTCCCAAAAACAATTCATATACGAGTACCTAAGCCGCCACCACAGAAATGGACAACACAGCAACAAAAGGACATCTAGAATCAAAATAAGAACTTTATTTGATATGAATGTGCAGGTATAAGATGATATACATGAATTTCCAAAAAAACCTAAACAATTGTGTCTACCGTTAAGCATAAGCTGCACCTACTCTCAAAATTGTCAACAAATCCATTCAAATCCTATATTTCTAAACAGCCAAGGAAATAGACTGCACAGAGCCAAAAGGGCGTATATCAAGGATCGGATATTTCCATGAGATTCGGGCGATTGTGGCTGACTCAAGGTTGGTGATGAAAGTAGCCCCGCTAGCATTCCGCCGACGGTTCACAACGCACTTTCGTCGCACAAGGCTGCGGCTCCCAATGAACTTATAGCTGCTATAAGTTGCTGTCGTGTATGAAAATGAGAGGAAAGATATTTAATATTTTGTGAATTTTGAATATGAATATTAAACCTAAGGATAATACTAAAACTAAACACATAGTACAAAGTAATGTAGCAGATGCTAGTCATCCTGTATATGTTGAAAAGGGCACAGAGGTCAGACTACGTAGAAAATCTATTACATTACAAATATATTCACACGTAGGTCTATCTTATAGACTTTTATGTTATTTATGACAAACGGGCTTACTTGTTGTAATTGCCTTATTAGATAGGACTCTGATTGATTTATCTGTTTACATCCACACAAACATATATGGGAGTGGTAAGAGACGTATCTAAGGTCAATAATTCCACCAACAACATGAAAGAAAAGCCTTGCTAAACAGATGTTGATGCCCTTTTTATTAACGGATGGCAAGCTAACCAATCGTTACTTTTAGTAACGCCCAAGCCAACGTATGTTTTGAAGAGTCTCAGAGGACAAAAATTTGAAGCTTTGGAACAACTTCGAAATTGACGAATATACGAGAATGTTAGCAAGACAAAATTGATCAGACATATTGAATTGTACCACTAATTGTCCTACGCCAGACAAAATTATAAATTCCGTTAACCAACTTCCACTGAATATTTACGACACAAACAGCAATCCTTTGCCTCCCAAATAGGATATATATCATCATGCTTGAAGCAAGTGGGTGAGATAAAATACAACTGCACACCTGTTAGGCCAGCCTAGCCAATGCTCAAATAGCTGGGGGCGCATTGCGAAGCATCGAAGATTACCAGGCTGCAACCATATATTATCAGATTCAGGTCTTTGGTAACGACGTTTGTTATCTTTTGTTTTAATTCAAAAGTACCTATTGGTATATACGAGTATTTTGGTTTGAGTAATTGTTAGAAATGTAAGTACTGTAGGAATTTGTTTTGGTTTCTGATGTTTGTCTAAGCATTTTAATCTTTTGCCAATATGGAGTTACGAAGCATTATTTGAAATAATGTTTGTCTAAGTTGGCACTGAGTTCTTCGATTTTCAAAATCTGCGATTATATTTGCGTTTAGCACAAATATCTTATCTTGTCTAATATTGAACTCCTTTTTCGCATACCGTTTGATTCTAATGCATTGAACTCTATATTTTCCCCGCCATATTGAGAAAAACTAAAACTATACCTAGCCCAAAGAGCCCAACGATCTACTTGAATTCATTAATTTAAATAATTATTATTTATTTATTTTCACTTCAAGACACAAACATCAGTGTAGTGTAGTGTACATGATTAGGCTTTTTCTTCGACCTCGATATTTTATAATTGAGACATACTCAATTTGTAACTCCTAAGTTTAATGTTCGGATAGGTTCATTTATAACTTGAATGTAAATAGAGCTAAGCTGACTTGATAACGATGATAGGTAGCTATCAAGTTACCTGAAGTTTATTACCTGTCATACTAAGACATGAATTAGTGTTACAAACTGGCCTAAGCTATAAACGTTCCCTTTAATTGATAATGATGTACAAATTAACAAACTTGTCTTAAGTAACCCTTGGTTCTACAGCATAACACCACGACTGTATTTACCGAAGTGATAGGCACATTTCGCCAGTTATGTTTAACTCTTTGATTTTTATGAATTTTATGAACCATGGTGGTGAATTGGCAGCTTATTGGCACATACGGCCGCTACTGGAAATGGTTTTACCAATATTGGCTACAACCAACGCAAGCTTAGCAAGCGACTTGACGTTCACCGTTTGTTTTTGACGAATACAAGTTATGCTACGAAAACTCTTTGTTCGTTACGCTGTATTTAATAGTAATCTATCTCGTGTGCCAGCCTCATCTAGGTATTTCCCGCGATGGCAACAACATCGTCTACCCATTTCGCCGACGGACGACCGACATCCCGTCTTCCAGTCCTTGGACGTCACTCGGTAACCGCCTTACTCCACCTGTCATCACAACCCAACTCCACTTGAGTACCATAATAGGTATATTTACCGATATCCAAGACTTTCGTACGTCTCTTGTTCAGCAAAGCAAAACTGATTGAGATGACTCTTAAAACAAATACACGCCCATTCAGACATTATGCACCATAAGAGCAATCCCAAAGACTCACAATTTTGAACCACGCATCTTTAACATTAAGCTGTCGACACATGACGCCCAATGACATAACATCGCCCACCAATAATTGATAACCAATCGAGAGAAAGTCACCTACAAAGTTTCCCACTACTGTTGAAAATTTCTCGTGATGTTTTTTACATAATGCTCGATCTAAATACGTGATCACTACTATCGTTTTATTCGAATGTGTGAAAATAATTGGCTTGTATGAGCGTGGGAGCCTATAGGAAAGTTAAGAGAAGTGACGATAGTCTCATGTATTACCTATATAGAGTAGTAAAATGCCAGCCTGAGTTAATTAAAGGCAGTTTTGTCTTCATATTAACATAACATCACGTACCTAAGCCCACATTTCGCCAGTTATGTTTATGTTTCATGCAATAGGGGGCTAACCTAATGTCACCAACTGGGCAAAAATTTTGACTCCGGTCTGCTACTGAAAAAAAAAACAATAACACTTCGCCCGATCTGGGAATCGATCCCAGGATCTCCTGCACAGTAGCGCTTAGTACTAGAACAACCGCAGCCCTTCCAGTGTCTTCATAATATTGTTTGAAGTTCATCACGTTAAACGTATTTTCTTTATTTGTTTTTTTTACCTTTCCAGATTATGCTTAAAAGTGGAGATCATGTATTTCGCCAGTATTGGTAGTGGTTACGACAATAAATTAAACTGGGTATTTATAATGACGTTCCCAGCCTAAATACGACTGTGTGGACCGCCCGTAGGACATGTTGGAGCATACGGTGGAAGTCTGCCCAGCTTGGGTGGATCACCGCTGTGTCCTCGAGGAGACGATCGGCGGCGGCATAATGGGTAAGGACCAGGCTCGGGTCGAGCGACGGCGCGTCGTGTTACACGCGCGCCGTCGCTCGACGAAAGAGAAACCGTGGCCCTGGCACGGGCAACTGAAGGAACAAAGGTGGGTTTTAGTCAATAAAAGTCTGACTCGCCCTCCCGCTCGGGAGAAGTCATTTGATGATTTTCCACCTAAAAAAAAAACTGCCTCGATAAGACAGTTCAATCAAATAAGTATATTGACGAGCTGTGAATAAAATGTGGGATACATTTTATTCACAGCTCGTCGGCTGGCCTTGTAGCCTGTAGATTTAAAGACTATTTTCTATTATGTTAACTACCTGGTAGTTGTTGACAGGCCTTCACTGTCCTCCCATACCTTTTAACACTATCATTTCAAAACATTGTAGAAGCCAATTATTTTTAAAAGAGCATCCGTGGAGTTTCTTGCCAGCTCTTCTCCTTAAGAAACGACCAATTGTAACTGTGTAGGTTTATGTAAAATAAAATTATTTTGTATTGATTGATGTTTAGTTTGTACTGGATGGTGTGACTTCGTCTGGGATCCAGAAAGTAAAGAAGCCTAAGTCCCTCTCTAGGTCATGGTTTACACATCCAAATCCGTTCAGCCGTTTTAGCGTGAAAGTGTAACAGACAAACAAACTTACTTTTGCATTTACTATATTAGTTAGGATTCGGATAGTTTTTTTTTAAATTTTAATGTTAGGATTTATTTCATAGCTCCAAAATACTCATTTTTGTCTAAATAAATCTCGCAGTAAACTGTTGAGGAATACGGATATATTGCAGTAGTAGTGTTTTTTTTTGTTGCTAATCTCCCATGGCAAAAAGCGTGATATATGATATATGACGTAACATATTCGATGAGCAGGTCCCTTTAAGGAATATTTTTGCAAATTTTGATCATAATACATTCAGTAGTCTGCGCCAATCAAGAAAATACGTGGGACATTCAAAAAGTTTTGCGAAAATTAAAATAAATGTTCAATAAAAAGGTAGGTAGGTAACATAACATAACATCTCGCCTGTAAGCCCAGAAAGGTTAGGCAGAGGTGTACCTATAATACACCCACATTTCGCCAGTTATGTTTGAGTCCCATGTAATAGGGAGGGGCGGAAGGGGGAAAGGTTTTTTTTTTTGTCACGGCGTTCAGCTGCCGAGTATTTATGTTCTGTGTTGTAATAATAAATAAGCTTTTTTTTTAAGTTTTGTATGCGATTTATTTTGTATGCACGTGTTTCTGTGACAAATAAATCTATTTTTCTTTCTTTCTTTCTTTCTAAATCTTTCCAAAGTACTCTCCACCAGCCTCTACACAAAGTTTCATGCGTCTGAACCAGTTTCATAAACATTTTTTCCAGTCCGTCGTGGACAACTCGTTTACAGCTCGAACGCTGCAAGCGCATCTTCCGGCGACGAAAATTGCCTCCCTTTAAATAGACTTTTTATATTCTAAAAAAAGGACTGAAAGAAGGGTGACCCAGGAGTTTGACCGGCATGCTGTCCAGGAAGTCCTTCGTTTTGAGCGCGGTGTGCGAAGGCGCGTTGTCGTGGTGGAGCAGTAGCCCGCGGAGCCCTGTATTTGGTCGATTGTTGCTCACAGCAGATAAAACTTCTGCATATCATTGGTAGTATACCATTCAGGGTTGATGCGTCTTTGGTTCCGTAAAGGAATTGACACCAAGTAGGCGGTAAAATTGAAAAAGCTCGCGATCAAAATCTTCCCCCTCATCTGGATTGCTAACCTTTGGTAGGCGTTGATTCGTTTTGAAACACCCAAACCATCGACTGGCGCTTCGTTTCTGGATCGTATTGATAAATCCAAGACTGATCACCTGTAATGATGTCGTAAACCCGCCGAGACGAGCCTGCTTTAAATTTGATTATTATATCACGGCACTATTCCACACTGGCTTGCTTATGAGCATCGGTGAAGTTGTGCGACACCCAGCGTGTAACTATCCTCCTCACATGAAGATGCACTTGTAGAATTTCGTGAATACTTCCCGATCCAACTGGCAGTATGTGCTGAATCTCTTGATACGTAACTCGCCTATTGTCTTGGATTATATTTTTCACTGCTACCACGTTTCTTCTGAAACAGCCGTCAAAGGGCGACCACCTCTTTCTTCATCCCCCAAAGTTAGTCGACCGCACTTGAATTCGTTATACCAATTAATGCTATTTGAAGTCTCTCGTACGATTCGTCCGGTTTCAGATGACACTTGAAATCGTAAAAAATCATAGCGCGAAAATGTTCCCGGCGCAGATCCATTTTTTTAAGAAACATGTAACTTTAAATTAGCTCGCAAACAATGTGGACGGAAATTTTGAGATTGTACCTATTTTAACTTACAAATAATCGCCAAGTCGAGCGCGAAGCAAACACTGCCGTGCCATCCTTTACTGGATCCATTTCGCCGCATTTTCAGGTCCCTATTTGAGAACCTCTGAATAAGACCAGAACGTAGAAATTTTCGTCATCCAGTAAGCTATAATCACATACTTAAAATCCAAAATGTCAAGTCTGTAGGTCATTTAGGTCCGAAGTTAAGCGAAAGGAAAGTTTCGCATTTATGACACTCACTCACTCACATAGAAATAGTACTTCCCATAAACTCAGACAGCTGAAATTTGGTACAGAGTTAGGGTTTAATGGCCACATAAAGGGAAAACTATAAAAACTAGGATAATCGAAGACCTGGAGTACCTGGTGACCCTGAATAGAAAACACAAGAGCCCAACCAAACTATTAGAGATCGACATACCGCCTTCACAAAAAATATTCAACTTGGTGGGCCGCTTTATTTGATGTCAAAAATCGAAGGTCTGAAGTATCTGATGAAGAACCCTCAGCAGGTCTCAGCTGTATTAGAGATATGGTAATGCCCTCTTCTACTATTGGTACATAAAAAAATCGATATGTCATCGCAAAAACCCAGCGTAGTGGGATACATCTTCTAATTTAATCTAGCCTATAGCGTCCCACTGCTGGGCGAATGCCTCCCCTTCTGCTTTGCCCACGTTTCTACAAAAAGAAGTGAAATCCCACCAAAAAAACAACTAAACAGAACCAAAAAGAAATCGTAGTAAAGAACCTTAGACTTGGCACGACTTTGTCTAGATTTCATTACTTTTTAGAGATAAACAAGCAGCTCCATCTAGACTTGGCTAGTTTTTTACAGAATATTTTTGGTGGGTCGTTCTTACTCCACTTAACAATAACTTTTTTTTTTTATAGTGAATGTACAGTTTTGACTTAGTTACAATTTATTTAATTATATAATTTTATATACTACTCTGTCAACCTTTAAGTTCATCCTAATTTATTTTGTCGCCTTCAAAGTCTCCCCTCAGAAACAATACACTTACGCCAACGAATAATCCAATCATCAAAACATTTTTTTAACGCTTTTCCCGGAATTTAGTTCAATTCTCGCCGCGAATTCTCCTTTATGTTTTCTACCGAATGAAAACAAGTGCCACGAAGTGGGAATTTGAGTTTAGGAAAAAGAAAGAAGTTGGCTGGAGAATAAGGTGTTTGCTCGATGGTATTTGTTGTGTCTTTGGTCACAAATTCGTTCACAATGATGGCCTTGTGCGAATTTTGTGATGCAAAATCAAAGAATTTTCTTTCCTCAAATCTGGCTTTTTTCGTCTTTGCTCTCTTAAAGGCCGCATGACGCTCAAATAATATTCGTTATTTATTTGACCTTCCGGCAAGAATTCCGAGTGCACAACACCGCGATAGTCAAAGAAAACAGTCAACATGACTTAGACTTTTGATCAATTTTGGCGTGGTTTTTTTCGGTTTCGGTTCAGTTGGAAGGCGCCACTCCGAGGCTTGTTGACTACTTAGTTTGCAAGTCAAACTCGTAAATCGACGTCTTGTCAGTCTGACAGTCTTGTCGAGTAACAATGCGTTTCATTAATGTTGGGTCGGAATTGACTCGTTCTAGCATGTCTCAGCGACTCTTATGCGATTGAGTTATTGGGGAAAATTCAGGTCTTTTGGGACAGACGCGCCGCAACATGTTTCATACCCAAGTGATTATTTAAAATGATACGGATTGAGACTCCTGAGACACAGAAAGTTCAGCGGCAATCTCTCGCAAACTTAAATAAGGATTTTCAGTCACTATTTACTTCACTTTTGCGATGTTAACTTCAAATGAAGACGTTGATCACGATCTCGTAAGTCACGAGAGGGATGCAAATCTTCCATCATATCTCGACCGTTTTTGTACGCTTTGTACCACTCATAAGTACGTGTATTCGATAAAATCGATTCACCGTAATCTTTCTGTAACATTTTCATTGACTCTTTGTTCGATGTTTTTGTGATCTAACTAAAAACAGTACTGTATTTAATCTAAACAACAGATGCAACTCAAACACCGCGCCAAAATGAAAAACAGTTGTGCTAATCTAACAACAACAAAAAAAAAACAACAAAAAATGAATTTGGAACCATAAACAAAACACCCATTCCCGAAACATTTTCGACAGAACCAACACGCTCTAAAAAGTACGTAAACAAGAAAATGTTTCAGACAGAAGCCATCATCAAGCCATAGCATAGGTACAAAAATGGTCAGGGTAAAGCCTTAGTCGTTTTTTTAGTTCTTATGTTACGTCCTCTAGAGGGATATTCAATGTTATGTCAAAGTTCAATCAATTAGCGGATGTCGCAAATGCAGACACATGAGAATTTTCGGGTAGGTAATTGCTGAACATGACCTATGGCAATAAACTTGCATTATACTGAGTCTTAATAAATAAGATAATTTACAGGGTCAAATTAAATTAGCTAATTGTAAAAGCGATTTGATGTTTTTTTTTTAGGGGGCAACGACTGCTAGTAGTGTTGTTACATTAAGTATGAGTTAAAAATATGTTTTGACATGTTTAGATATCTATACCCATCATGTCAGTGAGATCACACAAAAAATTCTTATGTTTAAAGTAAAGATTTTTTTTTTGTTTTGATTTCGATATCACGTCTGCAGACTTTTGCTATCAAATTTAATTTGACCTTGTATAATAATAATAATATCCTATCGTAGAACTTGAAATAATTCTGTCAAATCTTGGCCTATTGACTGCAAGATAATAAATATTATATTATAGATAGAATACTCTGCCCGCTATCATTATAATTTAAAATGCTTAGTTAGTGTAATTCAGAACCCAAATTTAACATAAAACAACGTGCCAAGATGAATTTAAACCATAGCTCTTAAGTTTTAACATCCATTATACTTTGTCGTCAAAATATTTATTCCTACTGTACCATTTATTACAGTGATAATGGATAAATAATCATTCTAAATCGTTCACAGTGTTTATTATTAAATAATGTATTCATATATTAAACTCCTAGGATGTACTGAGTTAATTTACTGCAGAAGCTAAAATATTGGGTTTCATTACACTTGGAAAATATGGATGCTGTTAAAGATCTTGACCAGATAAATGTCGTGGATGTCATAAATATAATCTTTAATGTTCGCAGTAAATAGTAGTAATCATTTGTAGCAGTCTAGGAAGAAGAAAATAAGAACGGTCCTAGAAGTTAAAAACACAGAAGGAGAAATGAATGGGCCAACTTAATTTAGCATTCCATAGACACAATAAGAAATAAAAAAAACTTCAAATCTTACTGCCAACACCACTTCAGCTATCAATACTTTTAAAAAGTTTCCAAACTGAAAGGTTTTTTTTTTTTGAAAAAGCAAAACTTCTGTAAAAGAGATTGCCCACGGCACTATGGACATATGTACTCAATTCAACATTGTTGTGTCTTCAGAAAATCATCTTTAAAATACTCGATGACATGTCTAAATACTTCCTCAAAAAAATAAAACAAAACTACAATGGCATTTCCGAGCTATTTATAAAAATGGAATTACTGTCTGAGGTTATGTTCAACCACACAATGAATTGAAAAAAGCTATTTGATTGGATTTGAATGGGTTTTTGAGTGAGCTTTGTGTCCTTAAAGTCCATTTGTGTAAAATCTGTAGCGGTTAGCTTATGTTCCTAAGTAAAAAATGTCATACTACGATAAAAAGACAATGTTCATTCTTACGTGTTGGTGAAATCTGAGATATCAGAATGTTCATGATATTATTCGGAATCTCCGACAACATGAGTCTGCGCATAATCGAGCAAGGCGTTAATCTCAAAGAGCAGTTGAGACATCGCTCCAGCAACCAGCAAGTACATGTGATTTAGAACTCTGTTAATACTTTCCATACGAGGTAAACTTGTGTGTAACCATTTTTACTCTTTGCCTTATAGGAAGTAAAGCAAAAATATCGGTTGGCAACACACAAAAAAATAACGCGTTTTAGGGCCGATTTTTCAATCCTCAGTTAAGTCGTCGAATAGCTATCTAGAGTATAAGATTATCTGGCTGTTTATCAATCGAATAAATATTTTCGATTTTTCAATCGTATGTTAACTAGAGAATACTAGCTGTCTGTGGTCTATGCTAGTGAACTTCACACTGTCTATGTGCAAGCGAGATGCACAGATACGGTATTCAATGTGTTAGACGAGAATAGCAACAAAACTTGTAAATCTGCAATTGTTACATAAAAAATGCCGCCAGATGTATAGAATCGCAGGGTGAGTAGTATTTTTTTACATTGGTGGCACACATAACTATTCCTGGAACCATAAAAATAATGAAGATGTAGGTTATGCTAATTTCATGATTGTAGGTAAATATTGGGTCTTGAATCTTGAAACAAATTTTAACAAAGATTACTTAGCTTTCTGTTTCCTTTTTAGTTTTTTCCTCAATACATAAAAGTAAATAGGCTATGGTATCTTTTTGAAATCTTCTCCAAAATTCATTGTCGGCCCATGTGTTGAAATTATCAGGCTATTCTCGTAAAACTCGTTTTTTTTTTCTCTCAGGTGGGTTTAATTAATTAAGGATTTCATGTTATTCGATTCTTTTTGACGATTTAGCGTTCTTCGATTGCTAAATCGTCCATTGTTTCAAACACATCCATCTTAACAAATTACTGGACTTTTGTCACTTCACCATAAACACAAAACGAATGAAACAGTCAAATATAACCTAAAACTTCATACATAACGGAGGAATAAAACCCTAACTGGCTCTCAAAGAAGCAGATAACGTTATTCCTCCGTTAGAGACTTTATTCAACCGTTAACTACTATCTGAGCATTGAAAAACTGAGAATCTTACTATCTTTCCAGTTCTTACGGAACCTGTCCAGCTCGTCCCGCCATCCCCTACGTGGTCTGCCGCGACCCCGCCTCATTGTCCCAGGGCACCACTTCTGTGTTATTTGGGCCCACATTTTGGTCGGCATTCGGCAAACATGTCCTGCCCAGTCCCATCTAAGTTGGGCAGCCTTTTGAGCCACGTCAGCTATGTTTGTTTTGGAGCGCAGTATTGTGTTTCGAACACGGTCGTTTAATTAAACGCATAGTATACTGCGCCCCATTGCTCGTTGGCAGGCCTTGAGTTTGGACTTCTGGATGTTAGTCAAAGACCAAGTCTGTGTACCATACGTTAAGATCGGAAGAATACACATGTCCATGAGCTTGTGTTTTAGTGTCATAGGCAACTCACCCTTGAATAGTTCCTTCATGGACCAGTAGCTCTTCCAGGCGTTTTCCGTTCGTCATGTGATTTTTTTATCTTGTCTCGCCTGGAAAGAGACTACTTGGCCCAGCTAAAGGAATTCCTGGACATGTTGTATTGTCTCCCCGTCAATTTTTATGCTTCCAGGTGTTTCGTTGCACATTACTTTGGTCTTCGACATATTCATCTTCAGTCCAACCTCAAGGATTGCATGACTAAGTTCTTGGTACATCCGTTCAAGTTCAGTGGCTGAGGATGAAAAGAGAACAATGTCGTCGGCGAAACGTAGATTTGTCAGTCTTGCTTACCCAAGGACAATGCCTCTTTTCTTCCATTCAGCTGCCAACTTCCTGAAGATTTCTTCGAGGGTACTGGTGAACAGTTTAGGAGATAGCAGATCGCCCTGTTTGACTCCTTTCTCTATTTTAAGTTTTGGACCCGTGGTTTCAAGTTTTATTGCGGCTGTACTATTTTTGTAAATGTTGCGTAATAGATATATATAGGTGGTATCAATGTTTTGGTTGCTTAAGGCGTCATAAATGGATTTGTGTGAAATGCTGTCGAAAGCTTTGGAGTAATCAACAAAGGCGAGGTATAACGGAATTTTATATTCTTGATGTTTTTCTATGAGTTGGTTGACTGCGTGCAAATGGGGGTTATAGAAACATTTTTTATTTTACCTTGATATTTATCTACAGATATTAAAAAAACATATTGCAAACACCTTTTTTATTTAAAAAAAACAGTTATTTAAATTGGCACGCAACAATAAATCGAACAATCAATCCATAATCGATTTCCTTATAACCCTCATATTGAAAAAATGGACATCCTCGTATTGACAGGCGATAGTAAAAATGGCGAACTCTATAGTCGGAAACATAAAAGTACCAATTATTGTTCAAAAGACTATCCTATTGTAAATAACAATGAAGTCTTAAAAAAACTTAAAAAACATTTTTGTATTTTAGATATTTCGTGCTGTTCAACTTTTTGAGACACGAGACAGTTCGAAAGGGTACTGTCCGTGGGCAATCTCTTTTAGGTTACAACACTAACCTACCCAATTATTTGGAAATATTTTAAAATACTTTTTCCACCAAAACGGGGGACGAGGGAGGTCAAATATCGAATAGAGGCCAAACCGATGAATCTTCCGTACACAAAAAAGACATTTAATTATTTTTCTTCTCGTAAAAATAAGTCACATCGCAATTTCCGTCTCATCTGAACGAGTTATACCGTGTTTTTACGGACATATGACGGACTTAATGCCCTTTACATCATCCAATCGCATCTCATCTGTCCCGAGTCACCTTTAGACTGACTCATATCGGTCTCTGTGACCTTTCCTTCTTATTTTTAGATCTTAAATAACCGCCGGAAGTTCCTAATCAGGATTCTTGGGCACCCTTTTTGATAATTTCGTTTAGTTTTTTGTGTAGCCTTAAAAAGTTTTTGGGAATTCCGGTTCGGATTAAAAGGTCTTAATGTTGTTTTTGGTCTTTATAAGCGGTCTTAGAAAGCTTCGGTTTTGTAATAGAGAACCTCTTCCTTTTTTAAAGTTGGTCAAAAATTGTGTTTTTTCATTTTATTCGGTTTTAATTTATTCAATATACATTTCTTTTATCTTTGCCGTAGAGGAACCTATTTAGGTTTTTTTTTATTTCTTATTTCATGGTTTCTTGCAAAATGTCTTGTAAATCGTGATAATTTACAATTTTTTTGTTAAACCTACCACATACATTCACATTGTACAGTGCAATATTATTGAGATATGGAGTAAATTATGTAAACACACATCTTATTGATAGTTAAAAAAGAGGACAAAAATATAGAAACTTACACTGGCTACTGATGATAAACTCGACATGTCCATAATTATTTCATTGTTCAGAGATTTCTACTCAAACAAATTCGCCACGGTTTGTGAATGGGTCATTAGACATTATCATCAATTATCATAAATCGCATAAGGAAGTTGTACGCTGAGAGAAAGTGCGATTCGGAAGCCCACGGTCTCTGGTGGTTTCGACGAAGGCTCGGTTCCGTAGGGACAGTTCTTTATCAACACTTCAAGAGTGGGTAAAAGTTTTGATTTAGTATAGGTCATTTGAACTTTAAAATTCAAGAAACAAATAATATGAGGATACCGTATACCGCTTCAAGGCTCAAATCGTTCATTCAAAAATATATATACATTTAATAATAATAATTTCTACTCAAATCTAGGTTAGATTTGACTACAAATTATTATGAAATCTGACAGTTTTAAAATTGATATTACATTTTTTGGTAGGTACAGCCTCTTCAACGCGAGCCGAACAAAGCTTCTATTTTGAAAAACAAAACACAGCCGGCCATATTGCGTCATGACGTAGTTTCTTCGAAACTCAAATGTCACTTTGACAGACGTGGAACAAAGATTGAAAAAGGAGTGAATCAAACATGACACATATACATTATGAGAAGGATATTCTGGACCCACAAATTCTAGGAAAGCGCTCACATAAATATAAAGAAGACCAAGGACTTTTTCCTCTTTCAATTCCTTCGCATACTTTTGGTAATCTTGTTTCAAGGTTAAGTGTGCAAAGATTTTTAGAGGTCGCGTTCGAATTGTGAGTTTAGAAGTCATGCATGACTGTGCGTATGCGTTCAAATCTTGATTATATACATATTTATAGGCTACTGAAAGACTGAAAGACTTTTTCAGGTTTATGATGATAGATAATTAAGATCCGGTAAGAAAGTATTGCCTTGAAGCAAATGATGCGGAAAGATACTTTGTTAGGTGTCGTCCAGTGCGTTTCACGAAAGGATTCCCTTCGCCGTAATATTGGCTCCCCTGTCTGTCTAAACATCAGAGTGAAGATACCTGTAAAAAACTGATTCCCGTGCTACCAAAATTACGGCGAAGGAATTACTTTCGTAAAACGCAATAAGTATAGGTAGGTTTGACAGTCATTTATTAAAAGCCTCGGCTGCGTTTAATACATTTTCTTAGATATGTCAAACTATCTGACAGTTCGTAATCAAAGGTTGGTGTCGGTAAAAGAGTTCCGTGCCAAACTTGCCATGTTGTAATAAACATACTAGATAGCATGGTGTCACTGACAAAGGGGGATGCCCGTTTTCGGCCCTAAAGGCACAATAACTTACGTATAAGTAAAAAAAACGTCGTAATTTCTGTTTATTTAACAAGTTATTCATTTATCCGAAAAAGTTTGCAATATTTTTGCAATAATAAAAAGTACTGAAATGATAAGTGAAATTCACGGAGACAACTCAGCAGTGTTGCCAATACTTATGAATTTTGTTCACGAAACAATCGATTATGTTTTCATGGATTTTTTTATTAATAAAATCACATCCTGCTTGGTAAACGATCTATTATAATATATACGGTGTTATGTTTTAACTTTTGATATTAAATGGACAAACTATTTAATAGTTTATATTGTAATAATGAATAATTAGGATTATAACAAAAACGCTACCACACATTTTAATAATAATTCAATTCATGTTTAGCACAATGAATATCAAATATGACAAAAATGTACTTATCTTCAGTGGGGTTATAGTAGTGATTATAATTTTGAATTAAATTATGATTCGAATAAAAGTCGATATCAATTTTTTTGTTTTGCTAATGTGGCAACATTGAGTTACGCTGGCCGGCTGTCAAGTCAAGACACAGTCAAGTGTCAAATCACAAAAATCTACAGAATCTACTTTCATTGTTTTCGTTTGCCTTACTGAGTTTAAATCTGGCGGATTTGTTATTTTAACCACAAAATAAGCTTATTAAATGGATTGCGTCGATTATTTTAACCCTTACTTAAATATCCAATGATTGTAAAGCAATTACGTTAGTCAAGATTAAAAACTATTTTATCTTAAAAACCCTAACATTTTTGTAAACCAATTCCTTGACCAGTTAATTGTTGAAGTTGCATATTACACTATCCATATACTTTAAAATGTGTGCACTTGAGGCCGAAGTGTCTATGGACGGTGGGCATTCCCCTTTGATGACAGTTTTTGACATTTCTTATAACCTTTACAGGGTCTAATTAATTTAGCTAGAAAAACTCAACGACGTGATGGGTATCAATAAATAAACACGAAAAATAAAAATGATTTGATAGTGTTTCGACCGCTGGCAGTGCACAGCGCGACACAAAGGCACCGCTCGTCGCGTGACTCGCGGCCTTTAAGGCCTTTAAGAAAATCTATTTTTTTAAGTGAAAACTTCTTTAGCGGCGTTGCACAATTTATTTGTAATGGGTAAAAAATGTTAAACTCGCGAAAATTCGTAAGACGGATGATTGTTGATTATTGATTTTTATTGATTGATTTTTCTGAGAGATAAACTTTTTAATGTAATATAAATTATCATGTTTGTGTACGATAGCGCAATAAATGAATACTGTATTCTACCACATAAGTGATAGTACTTTTATACTGATAATTAAAGCAATTCGTACACAATTATTCCCTAACCATTCCAAAATATAAAAAATGCACAACGCACGTTTTCACTTGGCACACACGGCACTCCCGGAGTGCAACCCGTCGTTTTTTTTTAAATTTGATCATGATTATAAATCGAAACCCAGCAATCACATTCGCGGAGTTTCGTTAGCAAATTTAACTTGACCCTGAGTAGCATTTTATATCTCTATGTCGTCTACCGAGCCGAATTCTTTAAAAGTTGGAAAATAAAATTCAAATAATCATCACAAAGTCGAATTCAACGTTTCCATTTATTTACCTTCTTGACATCAAAAGATTCAGACTATAAAACAGCTTTTCACCTTCCAACATTTAAATAGGTCCGCGTGAAAGTTGATTCGGCTGCATTTTTCTTTTCCGATAAATTAAGTTTCTGAGTTATCTAAATTCAAGGTGAAATGGCACAATATTAAGGTCTGGGAAATACCTAAATCAATTTCAATGTCAATGCTTGCAAATTATTTCAACGGAAATCCTCGTGACTTATTTTTCGATCGAAATACGAACAGGTTTATATGACACAAGTATAATAACGGCTTCTGATAATGTAAATATTTTTTTTTATATATAAAAAGCATTTGAATTCTCAATGACAACAATATCTATTCTTCTTTATGTGGGATGCGTCAGGTTGCCCGAATTTAAAATTTTAAACGTTTTTGTTGTATATTGAACCAAATATGATTCGCTACAGTAACAAGTATGTATTTACAGAATTATAATGAATAAAATCATCAATACAGCCCTTTAAGTCCATATAATCCTATGGAATGACATTTTCATAATATATCAATCGGTAGAATTATCTAAACTCAGAGGATTGCATGGATGTATTGTTTTTTAATTTGAAATGCGGGGGCATCCTGACTCATGGCATGGCGTGGCCCATAAATGCTATCGATCTGGCGAGATCAGTGAACATAAAACCACTGTACCATTGCTGCAAACGGTCACACAACACGCTTGAATTTAGTCATCAAAGAAGTGCTTTTTGCTTTTTGAGCTGTTACAGAGCTGAAAATAGTATCTCGTAAAGTACTATTTTGATGACGGTCTTTAAATTTCTCTGCAAAAGACAAAATATACCTATGCTTTGTGCGAAATGAAAAGATCCCTAGGAGAACCAAGGTAACCGACAAAGCTCGATGAATTTCCAATCTTAAGTGGCAGTGGGCAGGGCACAGTGCTCGCAGAACAGATGGGCAAAAGGTCCATCAGTGGCGTCCATGTACAGAAAGACGTAACGTTGGAACGCCTCCTTCATGGTGGAACGTTGACACTTCTGGATGTGAGAAGCACAGAAACGATGATGAGATAGAGCTATGCGTAATTATGTCAATTTGAATTGTAATCATTGTACTAATCCTTATGTCTTCACTAAATCCTGTTTGTATCTTTTGTTACAAATAGAGGATTTTTTGAGGAGTTTGAGTTTAATAGAAATAATTGAGACCGATGCAGGAAGATGCTAATTAGAACTTCTATCAAACGAATTTATTAATTTCTACAAAGTGCTCATTTCCTGAGAATAAAGCGTGTTATTTATCATATTAAATTGACATATTAATTTTATATTATTAAAGATGAATATTATAACTTGAATACCTATGTTTTAATCGCACTTTATTGTTATGTTGCTATTTAATAATCAAATACTTTTTGTAAGGATGCGTTCAGACGGGCTGTCCGTGGCAGTGGTGGCACAGTGGTAACAGACTCGGTCGGTAGTGGTCGCGACTTAAAGACTTGGTTTATAACCCAAGCAGGCTAATTTGTATAAATTATTTTATCACCACTGCTCTCTCTCAAAACGGTGCAGGAAATTATCATGAGGAAACCAGCATGTTCTAGAATTGAAACTTCGAAGACACGTGACAACCACCAACCGGCACTAACCCCGCGTGGTGGATTATGACCCAGTCCCTCTCACAGAAAGAGGAGGTCTTTGTTGCAGCACTGGGAACATTATAGGCTGATTATGGGCAGTCAGTTATTTATACTCTGTATTCACTAAAAGTCGCTGACATTTATGAAGAATACAACTGTATGAGTATGATTTAAAAAATATATTATAAGTATTGGTTTCTTTCAAGGTGAATACATATACTAAATACTGTAATATTCCACGTGCAAATTGTGACAAATTTATTCCGCTTATACCGCTATGTTATGCAGATTTATGTTAATATTTCTTGCTCAATTCGAAATTATTTAAAGCTAGCACTTCGCCCGCGACTACGTCAGCGTGGATTTCGAAAAAAAAACTAGGCAACTTTTCTCAGAAATCATTTCGACTTCTAATGGTAAAACAATTTTTGAAATCGGTCCAGAAGTTTCGGAGCCTATTCAATACAAACAAACATTCAAATCTTTCCTCTTTATAATATTAGTAATGAAAGTTTATAATATTTCTTGCTCAATTCGAATTAAAAAAAAAGTAAAAGTCCTTTTTATTTAAATTTCAACCTTTTAGAAGCAGGATTTACATTATTTTGTCACCATTAGTAGATTTAAATTTTGGGCAAAGTTCTTTTGAGTAATCTTCATAAAGACACATATGCAGCCCATCTGAATCGAGCTTAAACAAAGCGATGATTTAATTGAATGTTAGTGATACTTTATTATCATTACATTGACTGTTAAATTGCTAACATGCACATTAATGTTATATTGTACACGTTTAATACTGACATCATTTTAGAAGAATCTGTAGTTGTTTACGAAAACACTATAAAAAAATTACTAAAACATTGTTTATAGTCACCACGTGATACCAAGCTGTCATTTAATCCAGATGTTCTCGCTCTTGTTGGTATAACAAAAATTTTAAAATGCGATTAATAAAAAACTTAAACCAAGCCAGAGCTAGAATCCTGATCTAGGATTAATGGGGTGGGAGTTACTATTCATATTCTTATTTACGAACAAGGTAAGTGAACCACTTCGAAATATCCTTCGCCATTCAATTCCCTCATTATACAGGTGAAAAGGAAAAAAAAAACATCATTAGATAAGGCGTCCCGTAAAATACAGGGTTTAAGGGTAACAACCGTTATCTTGCTTAAGAAAATATCAGCTGTGCCATACATTTTGATGAGTTATGCAATTATTAATGTATGAAACAGCAATTTTTTTTTCGTTATTTTAGATTTAGAGTATTGGTGGTCAAGTGGTTACGGCCGCGACTGACGAGTTGTAGGTCGTAGGTTCAAACTCAGGCAGGCGCTTTACTTTGTGTAAATTATTTCATCACCACCGCTCTCAAAAACGGTGAAAGAAAACATCGTGAGGAAAACGCCATGTCTAAGAACCAAAAAAATCGAAGACATATGACATCTACCAACCCGCAGTGGATTACGGCCCACTCTTTCTCATTGAAAGAAGGCCTGTGTCTCAGCAGTGGGAACGTTATAGGCTGATTATGCTTTGCTTTAGGTTTGATCCCACAGTATAAGTGTTTCTTAATTATGAGTACAATGACCCCTTAGAGGATAACGGTGTTTACCCTTACACCCAGTATGATTCAGTCTTTTGAGTCGTTCAGTGAGGAAGTGGAAGTTGCCCATTCCAAACCGTAGTAGGTTCCTATGGCGAAGAACGAGCAAGAAATTACATGTACGCACGGCTACACATCAAGCTGTGAATTTCCAATAAAGCTGACTTCTCATTGTACGAAAATCCTATACAATGCAAGATCAGCTAAAACTAAAAAACCTTTTCTCAAATGTGTTGGTGTCGGCTTCCTCACGGGATGCATAATTGCTAAGACTGGTTGTCAGACTCTTGGAATTCTGACGACTCGTTACGACTGTCAAAGATCCACGAATGTCAGCCGGGACCATCAGCTTGACACGCTTTCCAAAGCATGGCGGGATGTCGGTTTGTAAAGATGGTCACCCATCCACGGGCCGACCGCGGTAAGTGTTGCTTAACCTGATCAAAAGAACCGTCAAAGTCAAATTCAAAGTCAAAAAAAATTATTTGTAAAACATAGGTGGGTGTAAAACAAGTGTTGTAAATAATAGTAAACTATGAAACAAGTGTGCTCTTTTGGTCATTACCGCCGAGGCGGTTTTATTCGCGCTAGCCGCAGGTTAGCGCGATAAGGGAACCGAGTGGGTAATGATGAATGCACACGCGTGTCCCACGACGTTTTTCCACACACTTGCGAAGAAAAAAATTGACTCGGATTGTTATTGTCTTTAACTATTGAAACAATTAGTGAAAGTAAAATTCTCAAAATGATACCGACTGAACAGTTGTTGTTGGCATTTTTACAGTTTGTGTTATGGTATTGGTTTTATTAATAATTACGTTGTTTTCATTTTCTTGGGTATATGTCGGAGATGATAAAAATATTCATTGTATTTAGACATAAAAACTCTTTACGGAGATGAAAAGAAAAAAAGATTAAATATAAAACACGAGTGCGGTAATATAAAGTAAAAAGCACGCGTGTTTAAAACACTGCATTATGTAAGTACCTAACAGCGGTGTAATAATGGCCACTTTATGTGTTGAAATGTAAGTAAAGGTACACACTATGTTTTGCCGTTGACGGGACTGTTTTTACTTTCAATTCAAAACATTGTAGTAAAATCCCTACGACAATTTATAAAGGGATCTGTACTACCTACGCTTAAACACCGACCTACATGAGCATCCTCAAAGAAGTCAAAGTTCGCCTCACAACCTTCGAAGTACCCAATCAACTATCTAACGAACTGGCATGCGAAATAAATTACATGCATTGAACATTGTTAATAAATTTAACCATGGGCGTAACTAGGAATATGTTTAGGAGTATTATATACATAATATATATGTTCAATATGTAATATATCAATTAATTATGTTAGTTACATTTACATAAGATTTATTATAAATTCCTATGTATCTATTATAATGTGTGTACTTATATCTATGTACTTATGGGATGCGATTCTGTGATATATATCAATAAATACTCTGTTTCGACTGCTGTGTGGAGGTCCTGAGTTCTATATCTCGGTCGGGAAAGTGTGATCGTGGTTTTTAGGGTTCCGTACCTCAAATGGAAAAAACGGAGACTTATATGATCACTTCGTTGTCTGTCTGTCTGTCTGTCTGCTTAGACCATTTCTCTCAGGAACGTAAATCTACGGTCCCTTGGAGCAAAAAAAAAAATAATCTTCAGAATCAACGCAATAAAAAATAAGGGCGATATATGCGACATATTTTGATACTCGCAAATCAAAAACCATAGGGTGCGTCCCCAACGGGACGTAGGTTAACACCTAGAATCATGAAATTTGGCAAGAAGCGAAGTCTTACAGCACAAGTGAAGGAAAATTTCGAAAATCATTCATTTGTAGTTTATCACATTAAAAAAACTTTTTTTTTTTTGCGACTACAAACTTACCGCAGTTGGAGAATTGACCGTGACGTATATCGATTTGGAAGAACGTCCATTGTGCGTGATCCGACACGCAGTTGGCCGGTTTTTACCGGGAAATTCGCCGTCTAAGTCTATGTGCCCGGTTGATGGCAAAAAGATCGCGCTCTATTACATGAAACTTACACATGACTGGCAAAATTTAGATGTTATTTTACATCTTTGCCTAACCGTGTTGTGAAAACAGGCGTCTTATTATATTGTACAATTTTTTTTATATATTCAAATTAACATACTATTAAAAATGCGTCGGCGGCAATTCCCGTGTGTTTAAAAACATAATTACACGCAAAGGTTAGTCGTTGCCTGGGCCAGGACTGGCAATATTTATGTTTTTTTTAACAATGTGTTCATCTACCTAAAAAATAAAAAAAAACGAATTAAGAATTTGATTAAAATATGAAAAAGTCCTCTAAAGTAATCCCATCGTAATATCCAACGACAATCTTAGGCATATAAAGGATTAATAAAAATTGTCTAAGCACACCTTTATAATGGTAATGAGTTTTCTGTGGGGTCTAAACTCAGTACAGACCACCCGTAAATGTCATAGGCTAAGCTGGTTTTGAACCAGCCTGGTTTTACCAGGTGTGCGCCACAGCATCCACCAGTAAGCGTACTCATAAGATTATACCGCACACATTATGAGCCCATTAGGAGAGGAATAATATAAACTTGGCACAGAAGAAATAACTCTTGTTTAATGACTTCAAAAAGATGGAGGTTCTTAATTTCCCTGTACAGTTTTTTTTTGTAAGTATAAAACTATTTTCATCAATTGTTGAGCGATATCGATTTTTTTAATTTTGTAGGGGACTCGTGCGGTGGTCCCTTAACACCTTTAATAATTTTGGTTTGGTAGTGTTTGAGTTGGCTACAATAATACGTATTTAATCCACTTGGTGTTTGTTGATGATGTTAAAAAGCTTTTTTTTACACTTACTTTTATTGGATTTAATTCAGGTCCATGAGAAATACTTAAAAATTAAAGATTACTGACACTGAGACAAAGAAACAGGCATCTTTATCATACCTATGTACAAATAATACAAATAAATGACATAGGTCTCTGTTGGAAAATTCTCACATTTTATTTGCTTGTACCTACTATAAATTGTTATAAAACCCGTTTTCAGTTGTACCTATGAATCTATGATATGCAGCAAAAAAAAAAATTGGTCGCCCTACTCCGTATCAGTTTTATTTTAACGGTATAAGCTACATTATGTCTACTCTTTTTTTAAATAAAACGATGCAGATACGAATAAAACTCAAACTGAAGTCGAGAGTAAAAGAATCTCCAACAAAATTCTCAACTCAGAGAACTTAACAATATCCCAACCAAATCTTTTTACACAGTATGTCTACCTACTAACATTATTAAATTTTAATAATAACTTAAAAACCCATTTGCATAGATAAAATAATACAAAGGAAAATTGCTAAATCCTTGCATCGTACCCACTGACCTCTGGGCGTAATTTCGCAAACCCATGGCCGGGCATGGTCCCGTGATGGTGTTGTAACCCTTTACACGATGGTTGTGAAATTTTTGACACTACGCCATGCCGGGATAATGGTAAATGCTTGTGCTAAGTGGATAGATAAACTGTGGAACTATTATTTGTTAACGTTTTCGAGAATGTTGCCGTGAAAAGGATATGCTGTTATCTAATTTTAAGACTTTTTTATGTGCTTCCCGGCTTTAGCAAAATATTTGAAAAATTGATGCTAGATCAGAGATAATTGCAAAGACAGTTTAATAAACGTAAAATAAAACAATAAAAAAAATGGTTTGACAAGGGTTCGCTTAACTACTGATGCTGGTGTTGAGCTTCTTGCACATATCTTAGAGGCCTGAGAGAAGTCACATGATGCCCGAAGTATTTTTTGTGACTTCTCTAAGGCTTTCAGTTTCATTTCTCATGATGCTTTGATCAGGAAATTGCATCACTATCATCGAATTTAAGGAAAGACTTACTTAATTTTCCTTTAAAATCTTTGGCTCTTAACAGTAATTGAAATCCAACATTAACACTCTAATCTAAAGAATCAGATTGTTCTACCCATTTCTATCAACTCAGCATCCCAGCGCGTTGTAAAACGCGCGCCTTTTCCCGCGATCCATTCATCTGACAGATGTCATGCTATTGTCAATTAAAACAAAGAACATGATGAAGAAAATTTTGCGGGGAAAGCTTTGAGTATGAATGTGGATGGCTGTAAGAGTAGAGGAAGATTTAAGAAACGATGGATGGACTGTGTGAAAGATGATTTGGATAGAAAGGTCAATAACATCACGCCTGCATTCCCCGAAGGATTAGGCAAAAGTGTACCTTTAGTGCAGCCACATTTCGCCAGTATGTAATAGGGAAAAAGCCCATTGCCACCAACGGGGACAAATTTGGGCACAAAATCGAACCCAGCAACCTCATGACCAACGAGGCAGAAGAAGAAAGTGTTTTTACATTGTTAAAAAAAACCTCGGCATCAAAATTCATAATATGTAGATTTTCCCGTACAAGTTCGAAAGTTTTGTTCTGCTAGTCGACATTACCTACTTCAGACTTTCAAGGTTATGAGAGCCACTTAAACTTCGCTTAGCAACCAAAACAGTCTAAAGTTGCATGAGTGCATGTTAGGTACATATTAAGCAGGTACATCACTGTATCTTCAACGAATAGAATACTAATGTGTTTACACCGACTTTTATAACTGCAAGACAGACAGCTGTTAATATTGGCACAGCATAAGCATAATCAGCCTATAATTTTCCCACTGCTTGGACACAGGCCTCCTTTCGGTGAGAGGAAGTGGGCTGAAACCCAGCATGCGGGCCCATTGCGGGTTGATAGATGTCACAGGTCTTCGAAATGGTTCTAGGACATGCCGGTTTCCTCAAGACGTTTTCCTTCGCCGTTTTGAGAGCAGTGATGATTAAACAATTTAGATAAAGTACAGTTCCTGCCCGGGTTCGAACCTACTTCTTACAACTCGTAAGTCGTTACTGTTTCAATTGGGCCACCACTGTCATTCCATCATCATTATCATGAATAATTCGGCCGAAACACGTCCACTGCTGGACATAGGCCTCCTTCAAGCACCGCTACTTCGACCGGTTCGGTGCTTCAAGCATCCAGCGGATTCCTACGGCTTTCACAATGTCATGGGTCCAATTTGTGTGAGGCCTTCTAATGCTACGTTTTCCGGTACGCGGTCGCCACTCCAGAACCTTTCAGCCCCATCAGCCATGTGTACGCATGTGTGCAATGTGCCCTGCCTACTACCACTTAAGTTTGGCAATTCTTCGGGCTATGGGGGTATGTCGGTTACCTTGGTTCTCCTGGGGATCTCTTCTTCTCTACATGGAACTATCCCTGGCATTTACCACTCTAAATATGTGCACATTAAACGTTAAAGATGATTTTAATCCAGAGACACTTAACATATCATTTTTAAACAGTTTTCTAAAAGACTTCAACATAAACATATCCAGCCTATAATGTTCCCACTGCTGGGACACGGGCATCCACTCTGTGAGAGGGAGTGACACGTAATCCACCACACGGGCACAGCGCTGATCTTCTTTTCCGTCGTGTCGATGACACAGTGTACTTATTAAGCTGCGTCTACGCTAGGCGCGCACGAGTGGAGAGCACCAGCGGAGCCCAATTTCCACAGTTCGAGAATCCCTAGTCTGTCCACTGCTCATACTCGGCTCGCCTTGCGTAGACGCAGCTTTACCTTTTGATGGCCCAAAACTTTGCTACTGCCAGGGCATTGTTGGTGGCAGCGCTGAGGTCGCTATGGCTGCATTTTTTTTTGTCTTCATATTATGTCTTCCAACTAACTAATCATGCTGATGTATTTCTCCGACCAAAATAACACAGCCAGTGAACTCATTTAATTTTATTATAGACGCATCGTCTTCTCATATCTTCTTCTTTAAAAAAAAAACAATTACTGTTCGTTAGTCTTGCTAAAACTCAAAAAATCAGATTTGAGTTTTTTTCGTTTTGTTCTCTATAAACAGGGGTGTTTAAAAAAATAAGTTATTGCAACGCATTACCTTGTAATTATATAATTAATGTAACCAAAATAACGGTGTAGTTTTTGCGCATTCTTCTCCATACAAAATTACCTTTTGGAAAGAGCGACTACAATCAATTCTATTTTCAAGTAAATTTTATGTCTTTCCTGTTTAACTTCAATTCTGAGAAGTTCAGAATATTATTACATAAAATAAACTACCGAACGAGAATAACTTTGAATATAAGGTAAAGGTGAAGGAGAAAAAAAATAATACCAACACACATAAATCTGACTGTCTAGGTTGGGTTAGTTTTATATTTAAGAATGGCAAAACGTAAAATATATTTTTTTACCGACTCTATTCTTAGTATATAAAATCTAATATACATTACTTAAAATAAAGTTAGCAAAATAGTCTTTCACTGAACCTACCTACATACAGAGTGATATCTTTACAAAAGTGTCATCATAATCATTTCGAAAACTGCATGACGATTCTGTAAAAATCTCACCGTGAAGACTTACGTGGAGTGAGCTGCCAGTGTCATCCCGTCTTGTTCAATCCCTAGCATGAGAGGCACTGACAGCTCACTCCACGCTTACTTCACCCAAGTTTTCACGGTGAGATGGTTACAGAATAGCACTACGGTTTATGGTGATAAATTGCAAATAGGTCACACTTGCACGCATTACGTAAATGGTAAAGTCGAATAAAGTCACCTGTATAACGTCACGTGCAAATATAATAAAAAAGCATGTGAGATTGATACATAAATGGAACGTTTATAGATTTCATGAATAAAGGGGTAAACTGCATATATGAAATATTTTTACATAAATCACTGTGAAATACAAAACGTTGTTTCGGTTTAATAATTTTGGGGTGATTGTGCATGAAAAAAAAAACTAGTTACAACCAATCTGCATAAGCATTTCCCAACTTTTTTGGGGTCTACAGTTCAATACACACAGAGCAATGGACAAAATTACAAAACTTTTAAATGCAGAATACGAGACCTTTGGCAACTTTGTATGTGTGTAAATTACGTCATTGTTTTGTAATGTGCGTTTTGTTCGTGCAGAATAAACAATTTCTCTTTCTTTTCTTTCTTTCAATACCAGCATTTCACAATTCAAATGGCACTTTTGAACGTCCACATTTACAACAAAAAAAAAAAAAAAATTCTAGCTGCCCTTCCAAAAAGTAGTTTCGTATGGAGAAGAATGGACAAGAAACTCCACCGTAACTCTTTTAATATGTTTAACAATATTCTGTACTTGTACATTAATTATTTAATTATATCTGAAGACAATAACCTAAAATAAAATTACTATCCCACAATAGATACAAATAATTAAATATAAAGCAATGGTAAATTATATTACGTGATCGATACATGGTGCTGACATATTGATAAATATTGTAAAAGATGATTCCCCAAAAAAATTTAACAAGTATCAATTTAGTGTGTGAGTTAAAATAATTGCAGAATCAGTCTTAAAAATTATATATACAATTCAATAAGCAACCAGTTTGATTTTCTCTAGCCTCTAGATTGTCCTATGGACCAGGACCAGCATGTTTACAAGCATTCTTATCTAGGATATAATCCTCCAATTTGTAATATCGTTGTTTAAAAAGTGTACTTTTAACATTAGTTTTAAATTTTCTTTCATTTGATTGCAATGTAAAACAAGGTATTTTGTTGCAACATTTAACACAGTACCCCATAAAAGATTAATATACTTGTTAAGACCGGGTGTCAGACTTTTGGGCAAAGATCTAAAAATGGCAGCCGGGACCAACGGCTTAACGTGCTGTCCGTGGCACGGGAAAAGCATTTAGATATAAAATACCCTTTAACTATTTAACTAACTGTATATAGTACACACGAAAAAAAAAACCACCATATTAGAAAGTATTTATTTTATGGTAACAGGACCTTATTGGACGTAATACTAACACCCATTATTTATTACCTAGCAACTTTGAAATAGTTAATTGTCATATACATAGATAAAAAAAAGTTGCTATAATCCTGACAATCTAAGAAGTCCGATTTTTTTTCTTTTGGATTCGCACGGTTGGTGCATTTAGCCAATGTCACGTTTAGTTTCTTACGAATGTAACAAAGCTAGGGAAAACAAAACATTGTATTTACAATAAATTATAACGGGATTTAGGGATAATATCTATGGGACCAGTATGTATAACAGTGATACCATAATTAATAATGAACTAAAGAACGAAAAATTACAACTTAAAGTAATGAAAGAGACTATACATTTATATACAGGAAAGCTATTTGTATAAAGTAAAGAAAGTATTGATGTAGAAAAAGGAGTACAAGAGGTTACTGAGAAAGGATGAACGGTCATATAAGGGACAGGAGAAAAATATGTGATCTAAGTCGCCTACGTCTGTGCCACACAGGCAAATGGAGTCGTCGATGATATGAAGTTTGGCAAAATGTGCTGTAGAGCAAAAGTCAAGTGACAGCTGCTGCTGCTATCAAATTACTTTGTATATTGATGGGAAAAAATCTTTTTCTTCAAAAACCGATTCTCAAGACATATCGATTTTTTTTCTAAGAGTTTGTAATCGAAAATTTATCTACATTTCTTAAATAAAATTGATTCACGAGGCATATCGTTTTATTACACGTACGAGTTTGAAATATTTAACAGATGCTGTACACGTTTAAATCCCAACTGATTTTAAATTTAGGTTGGAGTTTCAAAGCCAAACCAAGACATAAACTAAAATCCGATATATTGTTCTTCTTCGCTTTTTGGATGTGTCCACTACCTTCACAGTCAGACGAAACGTGTTTTCCTTTATAATTTTTCCAGCTGTTTTGTGCCAATTCCAAGCGCTCGTACTTGAGAGACTAGAGACTAGAGACTCTCTATTTGCTGTCTCTCGTTTAAAGTACTCGTGCAACTTCAAAAACAAGTCCCGAAACTGTCTGTTGAGAGTACGTTCTCGTTTTACTACGTATGTAATTTATATAACGGATATCGCTTCTTATTTTAAAAAGTCCTAACCTTTTGCGAACATACAAGATACTTTCTAAGATATAAAGAGAAGGCAGAGTTGGTATATCAATTTCTTTGAATTTGTTTCTAAGAGACTCGCGAGGACCCATTTCATAGATCGCGCGGATTGCCTTCTTTGGTAAAATGAAAATTTAATTTACGTCAGCTGCTGATCCCCACAGCAGAAAGCCATAAGACATAATAGTGTGGAAATATATACTAAACTAGCTGTGGCTATATCGGTCAACTACCTTAATTTTCTTACGGCATGTGCAGCTGAACGTAATTTACCTGAAATAGCTCTAATGTGAGCGCCCAACTGTAATTTTGAATATAAAGTAATTCCTTGAAATACTGTTTCCGTAATAGAATCTAGTTTCTTGCCGTCAAGTTGTAAATTTAGACCCACTTGGCGTCGTACGTAGACGTTCTTACAAAGTTATCGCAGCATGTATAATGAGAAAAGTCAAATCGGACTTCTTAGATTGTCACGAGTTTAATTAACACAAAACTCTTTGCCTCAATTAACCAACATTAAATAAAAAATAGTTTTCCCCATTTCACGGAACGTTACAACATCAATTAAAAACCATTTAACTTCTATAATAAACGTTAAAAATAGCACAATTACCTCAGTTTCACTTTCGAACAGTTTATTTGTAAAGATTACGTCATTTGGTTCAGGTTAACCTTCGTGGTTAAAAACGGATGAATAGTAAAGAAATTGTATTCAACATTGTTTTGCGTAGATCTGGATAAGGCCAAGTTGTCGAGGTTGTGTTTGTGCGTAGTCTGTTTTAAATGTACCTTAATTATTTAGAGAACTCATTGGACTGTTGGTTGCAGGCGTCAATGCTAAGCACGAGGTCCTGGGTTCGATTCCCGGGTCGGGCAAAGTGTCATTGGGTTTTTCAATCGGGAATTTCTGAGTAGCAGCTCTGAGTCCGGAGTCCCGGATTTGTGCTCGGTTGATGGCAATAGGCTCGCCCCCTATTACATGGGACCTGAAAATAACTGTACAACTGTACTTTAAGTACACTTCTGTTACCCTTCGCGGAAAACAGGCGTGGTGTTATCGTATCCATACTAATTATAAAGAGGTAAAAATGTCTGTTTATTTGGAAGTTTGTATGTAAGGATGGGTTGTATGTTATTATTTATGTAAATTTTTCACATAATTTATGTCGGCCTTTTATCGTAAAGACGGTTGAGTGAGATGTCTACTTACAAATAGGGAACAGCAAAATGAAGAGCAAAATCTCCCTCTTTTCTACAGCACCAGCGATTGAATTGTGAGATATTCAACGTCTACGGTATCTAAGAGGAACGTAAGGTAACACTACTGCAGTATAGATGCCGATCCATACCGTCAGATGCGAACTACGCATGACACTGACGTCGTGCAAAATCCTGAATCGTGCAGTCAGAGTTTACCGCGCAATTACTTTAAACGAGAATACAACGTCCCGGTATCAAACGTCGGGCAGTAGCCCACCAGACACGACACCCGTCTGGTCGGAAGATCCTCCCTTTTCTATGGAGAATGAGTGATCTTTACAACCCTGTTCCTCGTACCTCTCTAAATCTATTCCACCATTTTCTTTACCTTCTTTTCTTCGCAGTACATACCTGCCAATCACCCAAAACATGTATAGTATAATCAAACCTCTTAATTTCCAAATCAATCAATCTTCCGCAATCAATCAATGCAGCCTATCGCAGTCCACTGCTGGACATAGGCCTCTCCAAGGCTGCGAAATAACACCCTGTCCTCCGCCTTCCACATCCAGTCTTTCCCAGCCACCTTTTTAAGGTCGTTGGTACATCTATCTGGGGGGCGTCACACTGAGCTTGCCTATACGCTGTCTCCACTCTAGGACTTGTCTCTCCATCAACCATCGGTCCTTCGACAAACATGCCCAGCTAACATCCGCAAAGTGCGTCCGATTCTGAAAGCGTTCGCAATAAACATATCTCGATCGACCCTGAGCCACGCACGTTGGACAAGCACAAGGAACACGGAAGCGGCTCTAAAAATTCACGACGCAAATCTGACGCTAGTAATTTTCGGTTGAGTACGTGTTGAGTGTCTTCCTTGTGAGGTCTGAGACGTACCGATATCAGAATAAGATGCCGGAAGAAACGAGTAATTATAAGTTTCGAATGAAGATCGTGAATGTTTTTGGAGGTTAGATGAGAGCGTATGGGTGTTTTTTTTTATGATGGGCCTGTCAGTGTTGTGTTTTGATTTTCAGATTTGGTTTGAGGAAGTGAAGTTGTGACGAGAATGCATTTTTTGTCGATTAAACGTCCTTACTAAATAACAAACTTTTTGATTGAATTTTCACGGCTTGTTGTAGCTTTCAATGTCATTCTCTTTTGTCAATAACAATGCAGATTATTTGTACAAAAGACATCTAAACGTTTCTGTGTATTTTTTAATTGAATATACTATCTTGATAACCCGTAAACTTAATTAACACTATCTTGCAAACTATCTTGATAACCCATAAACTTAATTAACACCGTATCTCGAAAACCACAAAAAGAAAATTAATACCTGTTTTTGAAGAAGTATTTATTTTCTTTACACCATAAATAAAAATGAACACTCGGTGTGCCTCCGAGGAAAATCCTCAGTGCGCGTCGGGGCCTATTTTACTTGCGCGTGAGTGCTCGCTCCAACGTCTGCGTAGTCCTTTGAATGACAAATTTCATTGGACCTTGAACATGTACATATTTTCCTCGTGCGTGATTCAAATGTTTAAAAAAAAAACATATCTGCGTTCGTTTTTGAGGATAGACTTTTCGTTGAATTTGAACACTGAATTGTAGTAAATTGATAGATATTACGTGCTTTGATTGACATTATGTCATGAGTGCTAAAAGCTATATAAAATACTTTTTTTTTTTTTGTAAATAAACACAATAGATGCAAGTATTTTTTCCTTATTAAATCCACATGTACATGTACTCAAACGATGAACTTGCCATAAAAGGCCCATTTAGATATTACGAAGTTTTTTTTTTCAAAATAGGGACATAAAAAAATATGTTTTATTAATCGTAAGCTACATATGTTGATAGCAGATGGATAAAATTGAAACCGGATCAATAGACAGTAACAAATAAATAATATTACCAGTAAGTACGACCAGCTTGAGCAAAGATGATACTAATTAATTCTCAAAATAAAAATCGCACAATTTTTCTTCTTTTTATAGAGTCCAGTTTACCGTCAATCACCTGGTAGATCTACAAAATTTTATCTATTAATCTAAATAGTTTTAACTCGTTTTCGTCGCATTATCATATGAGCCACATGTCAGTCAGGTTTAGGTATATGAACAGCGCAGACAAGGCCAGTTCTTGTGAAAATTCTAGTACGTCTATTTCTAGCCGTGCATGGCGTTTGGCAAAAAAACACAATATTAAACACGATAAGTTTTATTTCCCTCATCTCTTTTTCCTGCAGAAGCAATGAGTAATGGAAATGTTTTATAAGCAATCCTTATTAAATTACCTGGTACCAAACCACAACCACTTCGATGCAGACGTCAACCGCATTACAAAGTTTTCCAAATCTTCAGTGTCACATGTAGGTAGGCGATTTTTATTTTTGGTGGGAAATCATCGAATGACTTCACCCGCTTTGGGTGTAGCGGCCGGCGTGTCAGACTTTTACTGACTAAAACCCTCCTCGTTCCTTCGTTCGCAAAAATACCTCAAATTTATCTACAATTTAAGAAGACTGACATGATTGTCGCTGAGATTCGCAATATCTGCGAAGGATAGATTTTAAATGGTTTTCATAACATAAAATAACAATAATCCCAGAATGTAATCCCAGAAGCGATAGGCAGATGTGTACCTATACCTACCCACATTTCGCCAGTTATGTTTAAGTCCCATGTAATAGGCGAGCCTATTGCCATCAACCGGGCACAAATCCATACTCCGGGCTGCTACTGAGAAATTCTAGATAGAAAAACCCAATAACCTTTTGCCCGATCTTGGAATCGAACCCAGGACCTAATGCATAAATGGTTTTCATTACAAGGAATAGACCTTCTGGTGCCGTATAGTGCCTATAGTTTTTCCCTGAAGTTCTGTACTATTAATTAAAGCCAGGGCCGGCGTCGACATCAATGCGGCGAGTGGGAGGACAATTACAGAGTGAGCAAACATCTGTGCCCACCTAAATACCTACCGCGGCACTAATTAATTATCGCTATTACAAAAACAATGTAACTACACTTAGTTTGCACTTGTCCTTTGAAGTGGAGATATGCATTTTGTTTAGAATTGGATAGTTTTTGACAAAATTCGACAACAGAAGGCCAATTCTCGTTCTTAAGAAAGAGTTCATAGCGTCAAGAGTTGATTGAAAACATTTTTCGCCCCCGACGACGCCACTACCCTCCTCCAGGAGAGTAGTAAGGCCACCAGCACACTACATAAGCCCAAAACCCGATCGCCGTCCTACCGTCCTCGCCGCCGAGGCCCGCCGCGACGCCCAAATCCACGCCCCTCCCGACCCTTGCTCGAGCCAGCCCGCGCCGCTGAGCCTGTAGCTTTAAATTCGTCCCTAAATCACTCAAATCCTGATCCAGCTAGTACCTTGCTGCCCTCTTCCAGCGACGCCCTAAGCCGAGGTTCGTACCCCACAGGGGGTGCCCTTAGCGTTGTCGCTTAGTTTTTAAGTTAGTACATAAGTTTAAGTCCTGGCTGGAGGCCTTAATTTATTAGGGCAACCACAGGCAAGTCCGTCTAAGCAGACGACAACCTCATAGGTTGACCTCCGAGATGCCATTCCCAAAAAAAAAAAAAAAATTTAAAAATGTTTCTTCTTTTTTAGGATTCGGTACCCAAAGAGTGGAACTGGACCCTATTACTAAGGCTCCGCTGTCTGTCCGTCCGTCTGTCACAGGACATTAACTTATAAACCGTAATACGTAGACACTTGAACTTAAAAACAAATAATGAAAAAAAAAAGTTTACAATACAAGAAACGTTTTTTTTGTTAAACTAAAGTATTTTAAAAAATATGGTGGTATGAAACCCCTTATGTGCAATTATCCGAGTTTGTGAAACATGGCCGCCCTATCAAAACGGTTGTTGGATAACGCCACGCTGATAGTACGTGGGCACAGATATGATTAATTGATATGGGCTTATAGTCGCTTAATTGCTTGTTCGCTTACACTAACAATGGCTATTCAAGTGTTTATGGTAATCTGTTTTCTGTTTATACCGCTCGTTGTGTTTACTGAAGAGGCTTTTCTAGGAAGATTTGGCGACGTTTCCATAAATTGCTGTGTTCGTTGGACGACTCACCATCTTCCTGGCTAGGGCTTCCAATCTTGGTATACCGAGACCCTGCATGATTTCATCAGTCCCGCTCACTGAGGGATTAAAGTGCGGGATCCCGCAGAATTTCCAGGATTGAAGATAATTACTTTTTCATCCTTTCGCGAGCGCTGGCTGTCTTTATTAATCAGGAAATTCGATGGGTAGGTACTTAACGTTGGCACACAATGCCCTAAAGTCTGCAGTGCCTTGAAGTTCTCCGCTGCCGGTTATCTTGCCAACAAGATACGAACTAGTTTCGCTGACAACACTTAAGGAATGTTGTGTTTCCTGCGAAAACACTTCCAAAATTCTCTATTAAATTTCAAACTTTAAGCATGCTGTTTTACTACTTACTCACTGTAAAATACGGGATCCCATTATACCCGGATCCCGCGTCATTTGATATTTTTGATCTCGCCTATACCGAGATGGGAGCAAGGGAATGCGGGAATGGAAGCCCTAGTCCAGCCGTTGTCTCTTCTCATTCTATCATCCATACATCTTTTATTTGGTCCTCCACTCCCTCTTTATCCATCAAAATTAATATTCATCACTCTTTTAGTTACATGCGTTTCATCCCCCTCATCACATGCTGCCCATACAAAGAGAAACGATTCCCTTAAAAAAAATCTATAACTAGCACCGGTTTCCAACTTTTTGACGACTGTCGTTTCTAAATGCATTGACGCCGAGAAAAATGGAAAATGAAAATCGCACTGGCATCATTACGGACGAGCTTCATTTAAAAGTGCAAGTCTAGACACTGAATAGGAAGATCGTCTTTCGACGCTCACGAGTTCACGACAAAGAAGGAACAGTCGCTTAGTTGGAAAGTACCTAAGGAAGTACGAAGCGTCATCTAATGTCTACATCAGTGATGACCCAAAGGGTTACGTCAACCCGCCTATCAAGTCTGTTATGAACTTTTGAACAATGTCTCTTTCTACAGAGGGATAAATTTCTCGTACAAGTGAAAAAAACATAATTTGACAAAAACCCATGATCATGATCAAAAAGCAGTACCAGGTTTAAAATGCATTTAAATTTTCCAAAAGAATAGCTGCGTTTTCCAATCATATAAGATCTTATTTGATATGATTAAAAATGTCTCTTCCTATACCTACACTGGCAACATTTTGATGAATAATTTCTCAAAAAAACAGAAGACATTAAAATTGTTTATTCTACACAATGGGGATGGCAAGTTAAAGCTAATCTCAGATGGCGCTGCGTACAGTTGTTCCCAATGGCGTCAGTATGACATTTCTTGAATCGTGTAAACAAACGAAAAAAAACGAACATTGTGGGCGGTTAGTGTAGTTTATTTGATAACATGGACGCGACAATGTATTCGACTTGGAGCTTGCTTGAACTTAAAGCCGAGTTAAAGAGAAGAGGGGCGTCAGTTAAACGTTGAAAAGCTGATTCAGTGGAAAGGTAGGACTCTTGAAAAAAACTTTTTAGGAGCTGTTTGCCTAGACCTAGTTCGACGTAGACCTTTTAAATCAATACGCTTACAATGTTTGAACGAATAATTTTATAATTAAATAAATTGTTAGTCGTTAGTATGCATATTTATCATATATTTTTAAATTTTATATTGTTGGTGAATACTGTCATGTATTGTATGTAAATAAGTTAAAATTATTCAATCAAAATTCAGGATTATATTTACAACAGCTTAAGTAATGCATAACTTTACTTAAGTAATAGTTCTTTTTACTTTTGGAGTTAAAGAGAGATGAATAATTGGTTATATTTTTCCAGGTAAGAGCTGACAAAAACTTTAACTTTAGTACACCACAACTCTTTCCAAATCCAACAGAACCCTCTATCATACTTCTACCATTGGAGATGTACCATGACATAAATATTAACTCTATTTTACCTCCGCTTGAAAGACAATGTATTAGATTATTTTGAAAGGTGAATATTTCTTATCGGTTTTATTTTATGTGATGGTAGGCAGTTCCTATTTTACTAATACGGAACATTTCTGTCATTTTGAAGATTCAACAAAAAACAGATGCATCAGAAAAATTATATGAAGACAGATTCCTCATATTGATAAGATCCGCCTTTATCAATGATCATTTTTATATAAAAGGATTTGTCAAGAAGACAATGAAAAAACTCAACTATCAAGTTGACATCAAGATAGATGACCAGGGTGGCATGGCATGGCATGGCGTAGCATGGCATGGCATGGCATGTAAGCAGAAATGGACTTATTAGCCCTGAATCTGTACCTTATATACAGAGTCAAAATGGGGAAATACTATTTTAAAAAAAACTGACTATGATTTTCAAGTACAAGGACAAATGTACTGCAGTGGCAGAAAATTCTGTAATTTATTTATATTGAAAAAGATTTCATCAGAAAACATAATATAAAGTTAGATTATTTCACAATAACAATATAAAGGCCGAAATTATGAATAAATATCTGTATAAAGATTAATATTACATAATAAAAACACCTAAAAGTTATATATGAGTTCTATTTGTGATACACTCTCGGAAATTAACATTTAAAAATATTCTTATTAAAGCTGTTCAGTAGAAACTCCGCTTACCCCACTCACACCTGTATTTCAAACGATCTGCCATAGGTAGTAATGTTGACAAAACAAATTTATATTTCTCATAATTTTCTAATCCAGTGTAAAACTTGGCAGACTCAACATAACTTAATAAAAGGTTAGCTGAAAAAAGAGACAGCATTGTGGCAGTCTGAGTAGAAACGGATGTTTAGTTATTTTGATTGTTAACATTGTCACCACAATCAACAGGTGTAACAAGAGAAGAAATTTCTAACTCTCTTTCGTATTCCATTGTATTGTGGATTCTGAGAAATAGAAGGATGTGGGTTTTGATTGCTTGAAAGATGTTGGAAAAGATTCTTTTGAATGTTTCTCTTAGCATGTCTTTCGTCTCTCACACTAGCACTGGCTGATATCCTTTTCTGGTTCCATGAAAAGAGACTTGGTACTGCTTCTTTCTTTAAAAGTTTGTGTACAAGTATTTAAAGATATTATGTAATGTTAACAATTTAGGTATATAGATACTAGCTTAAATAGAAGAACTATCGTTTAAAACACCCACCTGTACTCACACTTACTGTTTGGTAATAATTTTCATGAAAATGATCTCGACATAACCTCGTCGTCCTAGTAGGCTCAGTTTTTAATCCTTGCGGCAGCTATCCACTTTCTTCTTTTAATACGATTTATTGGAAATTTGTGTTGGCCTACGTTTTAACACCCAATTACACAACACTTTGTAATTTCTAAGTTATTTGTGAACATATTTTATAAGATGATATACAATTTGACAGATAATTTGGAACAATCGTATATAGCGCCACTTTGACAGTTGCCTTCCCCATTAAAACAGTCAAAAGCCCGTTTTGAATACAGGGATTTTGACTTGATGAAATAAAATTTTGGATTAAAAATTTCTGTAAGAAACAGCTGGTATATCAACAGCTTTTACCATTTAACTACAGCTGTAACTATTTTATACAGCGTGAATTCCGAAGTACTTGCATTCCTATACCGAACACCTTCCTACATTTCAAACGAAACGAATAGCCCTTTCAATAGCTTAGTTTCCTTACACCACAGTGTCGATCGAATGCGCCTGGGCTGCTAATTATCCATTGAGTCGCGATAATATCGGACAGGGCTCTATTCACACCGTGAGCGTTCACACTAGCGTTCAATTAAACGCGGGGTAACTATTGTTTGTGCGGTGTAAGTGAAGTACTGAGCGGACTTTTAATATTTTTCGTGGAAATAATTAGAGTGAAATCTTTTTTCAAATTCTGTAGTTTGGCGCAGGCATAGCTTAAACCAATAAAATATAGGCCTTTAATTTCTCACAGCAGGATATCACATACATATATATATATACTAGCGGACCCGGCAAACGTTGTTTTACTGCTTTTTTTTGGATAATAGTTGTTTTCCGATTCTCAGACCTACCCGATATGCACACAAAATTTCATCCAAATCGGTCCAGCCGTTTCGGAGGAGTTTGGTAACAAACATTGCACCACGAGAATTTTATATATTAGTAGATACCAATGTACACCTGCCAATTTTGGTGCAACTTCACAAAAACGATGTTCATTAAGGGTTCAGTACAATGATGCTTACCAAACCCTTATGAAACTGCCATGATACTGCAGTGCATCGAGCATGTTTGCCGTAGCGAAGGTCCCCTTTTACGCCATCATGAGGTCGAAGGTCGCGTCTTTTTAACAAAGTTTGAGACGCTATAAATAGTGCTGACGTGTCTTTGAAGCGCTTGGAACACGACGCGCTGTCGACCTGGGCCTGGCCATTACCGGACGGCGAGCTACACATTGCTCGCCGACCACAAGCCCGCGCCTACGGTGGCCGGGATTTTCTTGCTATTCCCGACGGCCAGGGCGTTTCCTGCTGCGATTAGGGGCGTGAGGGCGCAAGGCTCTCCCTCTCACGCGCTCCACTTCCTCCTTCGCGAGCATAACTGCTTCGCAGAAGGAGGTGACGGCTTCCCACTGGCTATCGCTCCGTACCATGGCCTGGACCAGGGTTGGACGTGAGAGAAAGCAGCCGCCGAAAACCTCCGCGAGGACACGGCTTTGCTCTGCCTAAGCTGGTCAGACCTCCACAGTATGCTCAACCGTGTCCTCCGGGCGAACCAAACAATGGTGACACCCGGGATTTCCTCCCGCCTTATGCGAAACAGGAACCTCCCGATACAACTATGAACCTGTGTCAGGCAGAAGGTGAGGACGCAGTGGCGCCTCTGCAACCACTCCTCAAACAGGGGACTTATCGCCGCTATTTTGGCGTGCCTAAACTCTGTTCTCAAAAATAGACGAAATTATTGACTTTTAAAGACTATGGGTACCTCTGTTTTAATTTTTATGATTATAATTTTTTTTTTTCGTATATGGGTATTTTATTACCATGCATTGGTGGTGATATCATATTATAATTGAACTAGATTACCTCGTTAGTCTAGTGGTGATTATCATCATCATAATTTTAGCCGACGTCGTCAGAAAGACTGCTGAAAAAGTCCACTGCTGGACAAAGGCCTTAGATTTGTGTCCGGCTGATAGGCTCGCCCCCTATCTCATGGGACTTAAACATAAGGCGCAATGCAGGTGTACTATAAAAACACCTCATTCCTTCGGGGATTACAGTCGTTATGTTAGCAATGTAACCGCAGTTTACTGGTGTTGTCATCACCATGGAGTGGTGAGGGTATGCAGTTGCGATACCTACCTAGAGTGGGGCTGCCTTCCAGTCCTGGATATCTGGTGGTACCTAGTGCCTAGAGCCTATTCTAGCGTAAGGCACTCGTGGGTTGCAGCAGAAAATCAGCGTCAGGTGATACATACACCTTGTGTTGTTATCTGACATTATGCTGAGCTGAGGCCCTTTTGGCATTACTTTTATAGAGATATGAGGAACAGGGTGTAAAGTTAACTCATACTCTGAAAAAGGGAGGATCCTCCGACCAGATGGGTGTTGTATCTGGTGGGCAACTGCCCGACGATTGATGTCGGGACTCTTTCTTTGTTTTACATAAGAAATTATATAATATATACTACATAACATTTTATAGAATTAATTTTGACTAAGAGCATGTTATAAGATCTGAAGTTTGATCTAAGATTATTGAGGTTTCTGAGGTTTGTTTTCTTCTTTTTTTTGCTGTAATGTCAATAAACGCATTTTTCTTTCTTTATTTCTGTAGAAATCTCACCGTGAGAACTTAGATGAAATGAGTTAGAAGTAAGCTATTAATCCCTACATGGGATAGCGTCAGGTACGATGACAGTTCTCTTCAAGCTTACTCCATCTAAATTTTCACGGTGACATTTTATACATAGACCGGCTGGATACAGCGTTTCCTATTCCTTGGAAGTTTTCCTTATTCTAAAATAATGAAAACATTACCGAAATTCAAAGATGATCTATCGTCAACGAATTCTGAGTACTACAAGTGCCAAATCCGACAGAAGATTGGTGTCTAACAACCAAATCTGAATCACAGGCGACCCTGCAAAGCGTCATCGAAAAAGTTAGCTTTTTTCAATCAAATTGACGAGTGCCACCGTGTTACAGTTACAGAAACAAAAATATTTTCCAAAATCGCTGTCTCTCACGTCTTGCGACAAGGAACTATGAAAGCACTAGATTTTATGTTTTCCTTGTCGTTCGTTAGTTGGCTTTGAACAAACTGTGTGCGTGCTAATAGCTTACCAGCGATGATTTAGAATGTGCTCTATCATTTACATAACGGACGCCAATAAAATAAATTAATTCCTATTGTTTTTTATAACAATGGATTCTTTATGTATATAGAATTTGAGTTATGTTTTGTTTGTTTTAGAGACACTGGCATGATGAAAGAAGAAAATTGGTTTAGACACACTAGGTTGGTGTCATAGGTCGATTTTTTTCTGTTAATGAGACACGTTAGTAGAATGTTGAGCTTCTTATGAAAGCCGAAATAGAAGGGCCTAACGAAAGCAATAAAAAGTAAATGAATTTTATAAAATGTTTTGTCATCTTACACCTTTCCCACTTACCTAAATCTCCCACCCTCCACCTAAATCGGGTCTAGAGGACTTGTTACAACTAATTTAACTAGACACAAGATGTCAACACAACACTGAGATATGCCAATATACAATAACTTTGAAGTAGAGCAATTTATTCACCATTGAATAGAAACCAAGCATCTGATCAGACAACTTTATTATAGGCCCCGGGTGTTAACTCGTTAATTGTGTGTTAATAGCACTTTACACATAGATGTGGATATAAAATCTTTATTAATGGCAGAGGTGGAAGGTATGACGTAAGTTTTAGGAACAAAAGGATTTGATCATCATCATCACCATCTGTGTACCTTTTCCCGTCTTTTTTGAAGTCGGTTTTTAGTCTAACTGGATGCAGCAGGGCTCTCTGGCGCAGCCGCTAGGCAAACTTTCCTGCAATTTTATTGCAACCTGTATATCGTATTGTTATATTGTTTTGTGATTTTAAGTCTGTGCTAAATTGCCTTGGTAAGACTGGTTGCCAGAGTTTCGGGCTTTTGACTATGCGTCAAAGACAAAGATCTACAAATGATAACCGGGATCGACGGCTTAACGTGCTTTCCAAAGCACGGAAGGGTCTCGGTATGAAATAGATAGTCACCCATACACAGACCGACTTCGTGTTGCCGACACGTGTCGCCATCACGTGTTGCCGTCAATTATTAAATAGACACGAGCCACAGGACGAGCCAGGTACAGAAGGTTTTGACCATCGGTTTTGGAAAAAACTTCAAAGTTGGAATAGGAATAAATTTAAGTATATCTGAAGATCACCAGGAGCTATTTATAAGTCAATTAATTAAAATGGAAAAATATTTAAACAACAAAACTTTCGTAGAAATGTTTTTAAATGTTCCGTCTGGCAAACAATATTGTTGAATAAATTAAATGTTGATTCAAAGAAGTGGATTTACGTCAGTAAGTTGGTTGAAAAAGCCTTGATAGGTAAGCTAGTAGCGGTTCTTGAGTAAATATGTTGTTATTATTTTTTACCTTTACTGTCCCACTTCAGCTGAATAATATCTCACCCTATCTCACCATCTGCACTGACGTAACCTAAAATCCTGCATCGCGCAAGCAGAGTTAACCGTGCAACTAGTATAGCCCACCAGTAATAACACCAGTTTTGACAGATGATCCTTCCTTTTCTATAGAGGATGAGTGAGCTTTACACCCAGTTCCTCATCCTCTATAACTAGTCTACTGTATCTAGGCTTCAATATTTGAAAAATCATGGCCTTAATGACAACGCTCTTCTAAGCGTTGTCATTGAGGCACGAAGCGTAGAAAACGCCGGTGTGATGAGCGTTTGCCTAGCGACGGAGATTTATAAGGGTTGGTCCATAGACCACAGGTCAGGTTAATGGCTTTTTCTTCGCCAGTCTCAACACAGAGAAGTGAGAAGATGAAGAGATCTTTATTAATTTAAAAATCATAGAATCATAATAAATGATCCAATAAGGAAAAAGATAAAACCCACCTAAGCATTTTTATATACCTAGTACCTACCCTGTATACAATGAATTAACATGCAGTCACTTACCATGATTTATGACAACACGATCGCCCTAAACCAATGCTGATAATATTATGACTGTACGCCATAATTGATATAGTATGCGATTGTTTCAGACTTAATACTATTTACTAGCATTAGATTGAGTGGTTTTAAGTGTAAGCCCAGGTACGCATGGGCGTTTTTTTACACGATGTTTTTTTTTGTGCGCACTGGAATTTCGACTCTCAAGGTTAAACCGAGCATTGAGAATCCAACAGAGTGAATTTCAGGGCGATTGAAAAAAACATTGTAGGATTTGCAACTATCACCGCTTAGCAGAGCGTTGAAAATTCAGTGCTCGATAAAACATCGCAATGGGTACGAGCGCTTCGAACAATAAAATGTGCCAGTACAGCAATAAAATCGATATATTCTTAGAATACAGTGGTTGAAAGGATTAGATACGTGAATTTATGGATACTTTATACCTAATAAACTTAATTATTTTGTCACGATGTGCCCTGCTTGAAATAATACTGAGAAGCGGTGAAGGGTGAATTTTGAATTCTGAATTTTGTTATCGTAAATAATGTTCACTGAATGTCTAATGTGATTTATTCAAAACTGTCGACCCGCCCTAGCTTTGCGCGGCTTTACGACTTGACAAAACATGGAGATTTCTTTATTATAACATGTAAGTTTCATATTAATGTATATTACACATAAACCTACCAGTTTTTACATGTTTAGAGGTATGAGGAACAGGGTGTATAGGTCACTCGTCCTCTATAGAAAAGGGAGGATCCTCCGACCAGACTGTTGGGACGTTGTAATGCTAGTGACGCGGTAAACTCTGCTTGCGCGATTCACGGTTTTGAGTGACGTCAACGAAAAAAAACAACAGTCATGCAGACAGACACAAAATGCGACTTTAATTTGTAATATGTACAGATCATGTCCATGTACATGTTTTACGGTTTTACGCAGACATTAGAGTTCTGCGGTTCAAGAAAAAAGTTTTTTTTTTTCATGGTTAGAAGCAACTAACAATGTACTTGTCTGTCATTATCACTTAAATTATATGTAATTGAAAAATTCAAACAAGTTGAAAATTCCAGCGTGGCTGTACATCTTAAAATGTAGAAAATTGTTTATTAATAAAAAAAGTCAAGAACCGCAATTAAAATTGCAAAAACTTATTTTTGTCAAGAACCCAAAAAAAACCTAACTCTATTATTTTCTAACTATTTATTACCAATGTCTATTAACCAACCAAGTATACAAAAACAACAGTTGAAACAAAAAGTTTAAAATCAATATAATAAACAACGAAACATAAATAAAAATAGGCTTCTCCTTTGAAGGTATTTAAAATACACAATGTGAAGACAACATTAAGAGAATCAATGAAAATATTGGCGATACTAGTGAATTGTATTTAATTACACTCAAACCAAATAGTAGTCGTGGTTGACTGTATGAGTTTTACCGATCAACCACCTGCACGCGAAGCATGGTCGAAATTTGCCAACAGAAGAATAGAAAAAACTATTGAGTGACAAACTTTTTGATATACATGTTTGATTGGATTTTGTTATGAAGACTAGGAACGTCATTACATGCACGAAGTTCAAATTGTAATCGCATTGTCGTCTCCACATTGTATATGGCGGGATGCATCTTTGAAAGTATGGTCCAAAGCTATGCACCATTTCATAATCTCAGATAATTAAATTACAATGCAACTTTAATATCTTCTTTAACGTTTGTATTATAATTTAATTTTTGAGTGACCATTTGTAAAACAGAAGGCCCTTAAAATTTTTGGTTGCAATGGAGTTAGAACTTCACTTCATTTATTACATTGAGTTTGTTGTTCCAAAACTTTATAATTATCTCAGATTCTGAATTCAAATATTACTACTTTTGAATATTACGAAAGGCAGTCTCTACTCTCCATCCTGACTCAAATTCAAATATCTCCACTCCTCACCCGACCCCGCTAATCGATTGTTTTTTCACTGGCCGCTTTAAATCTGGCTGTATTAAAAAGGAAAAGATAGGCTGTCTACCTCAAAGGCTACCAACCTTTCTCTGATTTACATGCAATATATTACTGAAATTTCATCAACTGTTTCAACATTTTGTTTGCCAAAACATTGACCAACTCCAACTTTTCAATTAAGAAGGTCTTGTGTAACGATTTTCCTATTTCATTCGTATGGATTTATTTTTGCTTTTAACTTTTGAGATCCTATCAAACTTTGAATAGACGTAGCTTGCTGCAGCTTTTGCCGTGGTCATAATGGCAGGTTGAAAAGAGGTGCAAAGGAACCACCCTAAACCTTAATGCTATACTTGGCCCTTACGTCAAACAGGACTTATATATTATGGTACAAATAATGTATATCGAAGCACTCGACGCTCGACTCTCGCCGCGGACGGACGTGTTTGTGCGCTCTCCCGCTCCAGTGTTGTGTTTCGTGTTATTATTCGTCGCTGCCACGTGACGTCATCGTAGTCGCCCCGACTACTCCGATTTAAAATCAAATCAAGAAATTGATTTGATTTTAATAACTCAAAAAACTGCCTTTTTCAAGGCATCCCTGTTTCATTAATAGACGTTTGTGAGTAGCTTCACTAGGCCCCTTCTGGGTAAAACCACAGTTTCGTGGTCCTCGGTTGAAACCTTACGGTGTCAACGAAGCCGAGTGGGGTGTTGACCCAATTCACACCCGCCGAACCCCTTCAGGGCGAGGCAGTTAGTTGGACGGGTCCCAGATAACCGGCCTTGGGGGATCTCCTAGTCGGCTCTGGTGACAGTTTTGCTTTTCAGCTACTCACCTAGTGTCTTTAGGGTGTGTCTACACCCTTCGCGCTAGACTGGTCAGGGCCCCGTTCGCACAATAAGACTGGCGACGGGTTACAAGCTTAGGGCTCACCATTAGGTACACACCTCCCTGTCTACACCCGACAGGGAGGGAACTCATCCCCGGGCCAATCCACCCGGGGAGTTAGGTATAGGGTTTAGGCTACGTAGGGAAATTTTCTCTTTCCACCATTCCTTCCCTAATATAGTTCCCGCTCCGATCATGGAGGACGCCGTCCTCTTGGCGTTCCTCAAAGAGGTCCTACTTAAGGACCCAGATTTTCTTGAGCGATATGGCTCAAAACTCCGCCAACGCTCCACCCCCACTCCGTCCCAGGGCGCACTCGGTGAGTTTAGTGACGCTTTAGAGAGCCCGCTATCGCCACCGGCATGCGAACAAGGCATTCCGCCCTTTGTTCCGCACAACAATGTTCCGGCTAATATCTCTGCCCCCATTGTTACACCCGCCTTTGTTCCGGTAGACAATACTCCGGCCGCTAATCCGGCCCCTATTGTCTCGCCCGCCTTTGTCCCTGCCGCCATTGTCACGGCCTCCATTGTTCCGGCCGCCATTGTCTCAGAGACAACGCAGCTGCGCGCCGCTGATACAAATACGACGGAGAGCATGGACACGTCAGTACCACTCTCCGAGGAGGAAGCCCGCACCTCCTCCTCCAGCGATGACGACTTCCAAGTCGTGGTCAAAGGAGGCAAGAGGAAGGCGGCTAAATCCTCCGCCCCCGCTGGCCCGGTCACCAAGGCCCAGAAAAAACAGGACGACTTATCGTCCAGCTCCACTTCCGCCCCTAGTCCGCGGGCCAGTCGCACCGCCAGCCCTAAGGCTGGCCCACCCGCTCCTACAGCGAGGAAGCAAAAGCCTCCTCCCCCCATTTACGTCCAGGAAAAGTCCAAATGGACTGAAATATCCAGAATGTGTGTTGATCGCAAGATCAACTACACCAACGCCCGATCCACCCTCCAGGGGATCAAAGTGACCGTCCCTACGTCTGCGGACTTTAGGGATCTCTCCCGCGCCCTGCGTGAAAGGAACTATTCCTTTCATACGTACTCCCTTCCGGAGGAAACCCCCACTCGCGTCGTTATTAGGCGCGTACCCCAAGAAATCTCCACCGAGGAGATTAAGACCGACCTTGTCGCACAAGGCATTCCAGTTTCCGCCGTCCATCGCTTACACAAAGCGAGACAGGGCCTAGTGTACGACATGGTCCTTGTCATCTGTGACCCCACGGAAGGTCACCACCCGATCTTCAAGGTGAAGTCGGTGTGCTCGCTCTCGGGCATCTCTATTGAGAAGCCCTACCGAGCCAACTTGATTGGTCAGTGCCATCGCTGCCAATTATACGGACACTCGCAGTCAAACTGCTACGCGACCCCTAGATGCGTCAAGTGTCTAGGAGAGCATGGCACCGTCGACTGTACCCGCCCTAAAGATAGGGAACTATGTTTAGAGCCTCCCAGCTGTGTACTCTGCGGCCAATCGGGACAACCGGCAAATTACCGGGGCTGTCCTAAGGCCCCGAAGTCCTCCTCTCCGAAACTCGCGAAACGCGCGAGCGACCGCCAGCACAGGGAAAGCCCCTGGGGAAAGCCTCCTTCCGCGCTGATGCCGGAGCGGCTCAGTCCGCAGAGGCCGTCTCCCTGGGCTAACCTAAATCACCTGAAGGCTCCCGCAGCTTCGGTGCCCTCTATCCCCGCGCAACAGGCGCAACCCGCTCAACTTCCAGCGCTGATGGCTTCCGCCATCCCAGCGCCTTTGGTAGCCCCCGCGGCCCCTACGGCCTCTCCAACCAAACCTCAGGGAACCCAGGGCCGAAACAGCGCCCAAATTATACTTAGTACATACGCGGCTCTCTTCACCACCGCCGCGGACAAAATGGCGGAAGAAATCGTTGCTGCAAACGGCAACGCACTCCGCCTTATGGAAATCCTCAGCGCGTATCCCGAGATCACGCAAGTTCTAAACTCACTCAAATATTAATTCTCAATGGATAATACGAGAGTAAACAGTAACAAACCCCGATCCCTTAAATTAGGCTTCTTCAACGCAAATGGCGTTTCAGGTCAACGCGATGAGATCGCCGCTTTCCTCCGCGACCATCAGCTTGACATCCTCCTCATACAGGAAACCTTTTTAAAACCGCATCACCGAAACCCGAATATTGCCAACTATAAACTAGTTCGCAATGACAGGTCTCGATGCCACAAGGGCGGCACACTAATATACTTTAGGAAATCCTTGTATTGCATCCCTATCGACCCACCTTCTCTCTTCTCCCATCTGGAGACCTCTATCTGTCGGCTAGGCATGACTGGTCATCAACCGATCACCATCATCTCTGCTTATATTCCACCAGACAATGGTCCGGAGGATCCCATCTCGCTCCAAAAGGACTTCACTGCCCTCTTCGGTATGAGTGACTCCGTCATCTTGGCGGGGGATCTTAATGCCAAGCACCCGGCGTGGAATAGTAGCACAACCTCAACCAGAGGTAGGTTAGTTTTCAAGTTAGGCGAATCCCTTAACTTTGACGTCATCGCTCCAATGAGCCCGACTCACTTCCCAGGTAATCCTAATCACCTTCCCGATGTTCTCGATGTAGCGCTGCTCAAGAATGTGAACCTCCGTTTGCAATCGATTGAGACGTTCCACGAGCTAAATTCTGACCACCGCCCTGTAGTCATGCATCTTGCACCCTACTCGGGCCCGATCGACCCCAACCGCCCCCCTCAGACCCAGACGATAACCGACTGGAGGAAAGTAAGCGAAAGACTGAAATCCACCACGTCGCCTCACTTAGACACCATCCCCGATCACTTAGTGTCAGTCGCCGACACGACGGCCGCAATCGACTCGTTTACAGAGCACGTACAATCCGTATTGACGGATTGTTCACGGGAAGTTCCGGTGATGGAAGACCATCGCTGGAAACTACCTACTGACGTACGTGACCTGATAACCGAGAAGAACGCGGCCATCCGTGCCTACGACTCCTTCCCTTGTGACGCGAACAAAGCCCACATGCGCCATTTACAGCGTGCTGTAAAGAAACGCATAGGGGAGGTTCGCTCTGAGGGCTGGAACAAGATGCTCAGCGAACTCGAGCCCACTCATCAAGCCTTCTGGCAATTACAGAGGAAATTGCGTTCCTCAGAAGAGGTCTCTATGCCTCCTCTCATCCGCCCCGACAATAGTGTCGCTTTCGACAGTCCCGATAAGGCTGAATGTCTTGCCGACAGCCTAGAGTCCCAATGTTCTCCCAGCTCCCAACCAGTAGACCAAGCTCACCTGAACAAGGTCGACGCTGAAGTCGAACGAAGAGCCTCCCTCCCTCCCGTCGAAGACCCTGATGATCCTCTGCCTCCCGTCACTCCAGACGAAGTGCACGACATCATTAAAGGGCTCCACGCTCGTAAGGCCCCCGGTTCGGATGGTATTACCAATAAGGTATACAAACTCCTTCCTGCCCCGCTAATAATGCTTATGACCGCCATCTTCAATGGCGCCTTGAGCAACAACATCTTCCCACAAGCATGGAAAGAAGCCACCGTCATCGGTATCCCAAAGCCAGGCAAGCCAAAGTCTGAGCCCTCCAGCTACCGCCCTATTAGCTTACTCAATGTCCTCGGCAAAATCTACGAGAGGCTTATTTATAAGCGTCTCAAAGACTACGCCGAAGCAAAGAGCCTCATACCCAACGAGCAGTTTGGATTCCGTAGCCAACACTCGGGCACCCAACAGGTCCACCGTATCGTAGAGCACTTATGCGCTGGTCTGCAGCGTAACGCGACGACGGGTGTGCTATTCTTCGACATAGCGAAAGCCTTCGACAAAGTCTGGCACAACGGCTTGATATACAAGCTCTACCAACTAGGAGTGCCAGATCGTCTCGTGCTCATCTTACGAGACTTTTTGTCGAACCGGACCTTTCGCTATCGCGTCGAGGGAGCACTCTCGTCCCCTCATCCTATTCGCGCCGGTGTCCCTCAGGGTTCCGTACTATCTCCTCTCGCCTTCACGCTGTTCACTAGCGATATCCCAAAAAGTAAAAAGGCTCAGTTGGCTCTCTTCGCCGACGACACTGCCGTTTACTATACCGGTCACTGTCCCAACGCTATAGCTCGTACTCTCCAAACCTCCGCAAACGTCTTAGGCGCTTGGTTCCGGAAATGGAGAATCGAGGTCAACCCCGATAAGAGTCAGGCGGTTCTCTTCTCGAGACGTCGTCGACTACCTCCCCCACTTCCCAGCCCGATCACTATGTACGGCAAGCCAATCCCTTGGGAGAAGCAAGCCAAATACCTAGGCGTGATCCTCGATGAGAACCTTACCTTTAAGGATCATATTAAGGCGGTTCGCGCGCGCGCCTCCTTCGCTCTTAGCAGGCTCCAATTCGTACTGACAGCCCGTAGCAAACTGTCCCTTAAATGCAAGCTCCGCATCTATACCGCAGTCATCCGTCCCATCATGACCTATGCCGCGTTGTATTTGCGCACGCTCACCCACGTCATCTCCATAAGATGCAGACCCTCCAAAACCGTTTCCTCAGAAGGGTCACGGGTGCCCCCTTCTATGTCCGTAATATCGATCTTCACGTCGACCTCAAAATGCCAACCATAAAACAGTTCATGAAACGCTTATCAAAGCGTTTCCTCGACTGCGGCATCAAACATTCTAACCCCCTGATTACAGCGGCCGCCCGCTACACTCCCTCTCGCATTAGCAGTATTCGCCGACCAAGGCATACTTTAATCGACCCCGACGACGCCACTACCCTCCTCCAGGAGAGTAGCAAGGCCACTAGCACGCTACATAAGCCCAAAACCCGATCGCCGTCCTACCGCCCTCGCCGCCGAGGCCCGCCGCGACGCCCAAATCGACGCCCCTCCCGACCCTTGCTCGAGCCAGCCCGCGCCGCTGAGCCTGTAGCTTTAAATTCGTCCCTAATTAATACCAATCCTGATCCAGCTAGTCATTTGCTGCCCTCTTCCAGCGACGCCCTAAGCCGAGGTTCGTACCCCACAGGGGGTGCCCTTAGCGTTGTCGCTTAGTTTTAGTTAGTATATAAGTTTAAGTCCTGGCTGGAGGCCTTAATTTATTAGGGAATCCACAGGCAAGTCCGCTTAAGCAGACGACAACCGCATAGGTTGACCTGCGAGATGCCAAACAAACAAACAAAAATGTATATCGAAGCGCAAACTCGGTATGCAAATGATGTTAAAAGCCATGAATGTAAACATTGTGATTTGGTGCAAGTCTTAAGCAGATGTGATAACTGGTGCCATACTGTCTCGACCACTAATACTGTCTTTAAACTAGTCAATAGAGATATTGTGCAATACTAAAAATCTCTCTTTCACTGATGTTCTATTGTTTACAAAAATATCATCATCATCGCAGAATTCCGTTGATATTTACTGCAGAACTAGGCTTCCAATGCAATGTAGGGTCTATATAAGCACGGAACTACGATTGTTCATCCGCATGAAATCTAGACGTAAAATTTGTGAGTTTGAATGTAGGGGGTAATCTTTGGAACTACTGATCTGAATCCGAAATTATTACACCAATGGGAAGGAATTCTACGAGTAGGTAACTATGTCGAGCAGGAATTCTCAGCTTGGCATTCAATTGAAATTAACCAGTGTACGCTATTATCATTGTCTATCTAGTATTCTTAAAATATAGAATGATTAAATTAAACATTAATTAATGCTGTTCATAACTTGCAATTATAACGGGAACAACAGCTTATAGTTTAATAAGCATATTTAAAGGCACGTCATATGACATACAAGAAAACCACGTAGATACAAGATCAGGTTAATAAAAAACATACATCTGCTGAAAACAGCTGGTAAGATTAGAACAGAAAAAGATCATGGTTTCGTAGCGAAAGGTAGATGGTAAATCTAAATATTCGAAAATAAACACGTACGTGAATGTATCATTTAATTTTAAGCGTAATCAGACTAAAATGTTACCACAGCTAGGACACAGGCTTCCTCTGTTCGAGAGAGAGTGCGGGTTGGTACTCGTATATGTTACATATCTTCGAATGTTTGGTTCTATGACATGCCGGTTTCCTCACGATGTTTTCCTTCACCGTTTTGAGAGCAGTGGTAATGGAATTATTTTCACAAAGTAAAGCGCCTGCCTGGGTTTGAACCCACGACCTACAATTCATAAGTCGGGGCCGTTACCACTTGGCCTCTGCTTTATGGCCGAAATTGTCTCACCACATTATCCTTCATATATATAATGCACTCCATTACTCTTATTCCGTGCTGTTTGACCACCATGTTCTTTTTAGGTTTCATTATTGTTGGAAAATATACTAAGTGCTTATAATCATGGTTCTTGTCCTCCTGTTTTTCGTTTTTTAGATAGAGCATCAGTTTATCGACATTAGTATCTCCCAGAAATGCGAAATTCTGATGGCGGTCACACCAGATGTGCTGGAAAGGAAATGGCTACACTTGATAATTATAAGGATACGCACACGTATTTTAACATTCTCCTCGTCACTCATACTTCTTGGTACTTTCCTGCTACCCCTCTTCCGCTTCCTCTTATAAACTGCTCACCACCATAAACCGATGGCTACAAATAGTTGGAGACAAAGCCGCAGCCTTGGGGCAATTAATTAGATTCAGTGCGTCGACATGCATAACGTATGCTGAACCGTATATTTATTGATATAAAATTCTTTTGAAGCCCGATTACTATGTTGTGGTTACCTACAGGTAATAAGGCTTTGGTACATGTTTTTTCATCGTCAATTTCCATTACCTGATATTTTCATAACTTCCTTCATATTCATCGATCCTTAATGTGATTCTTCCTTTATTATGCTTTGTGTACAGAGATAAGCACTGCAAGCGTTATAACTATAACATAGACTTTCTAATTGATACTTGGGGACTTCTTTATAATTCAGATTTTCTGGAATTACCGTAATAACTCCCAAAAATATACCTAACATGAAGGTGAACGTGCTACCTGAAGTACTGATATGACGAAGAAGTATAGATTTTTACAGGGAATCAATCAAACCAACCGCCCAAGAATGAAAGGGAATAAAATGACCCATTCACAGTCCGAACATCTGTTCGAAATGTTACACAATTTTCAAGTAAGAACCTTACCAAGTACAGTATGAGAAATTCTCACAAAGAAAAAATTACGTATTCAATTCAGCGTAGACCGCCTAATTTTAGACGCATTATTAACGCATTGCAAGGTCTTCCTTTGTGTACAACAGAGGTCTATTGTGCCTAGGCATTAATGTGCTGGTCTAACAATTTCAAGGGAGTCATAATTAGCTAGACTGTGTGTGATTGACTTGTTCTTAAGTACCAACTTGAATGTAGCAAATTAAACTTTATTTATGAGAAATAACTCGTAGCCGATCTTTTGTGATTTGTATTTACTGTGACTGTAAACCGTCGCCTAACGCGTTTGATGATTATTAATTGCTTTAGACTGGAAATTTGATAGTTTGGCTTTTACCCTAATGTAATGTTAAAAAATCCCATTGCTTTCAAAATTCATCGAAATCATCAACAACAACATCATTCTCCTGCCCTTATTCCAATTTATTTGAGGTCGGAGCAATATGTATTTTCGTTTCATACTTCTCTTATAGAGTGCGCGCGAGATAAGTCTGTGCGCGTCTGTTGGCGTGCTTAAATGATAAATGATTTAATTTCTGTAAGTAGGTTTGTATAAACACTTTAACACGCCAATCACATTTATATAAACTAGATGAGGTCGGCGTTTCCTATCTGACTACTCTGAAAAGAAAGGCCGAAACAAACTCAGAGTTCTAAGCCTTGTTTAAAGTAACAGACACTTAATCTTGGTCAGATTATGTGAATACCATGTGGATTGATATCTGAAATGGTCTTTTGAGGAAAGAACAACATAGATTGAGTGGACCTGCTCAGTCAGTGCACACATTTGTCAGTAATCGTGCAGCTTAACTCAAAACTTAAGGAGCTCAGCGATTCGATGAACAATACTAAAGAAAGGACATTGGGTAGGCCGCATAGTTACTTAAACCGTCAGACCGAGACTAAGATTAAAACTATCTGAGAAAAATAAATAATAAAAAAACACTAAAGTAAAAACAATGACCCACATATTCTTAACATTTACAATAATAACAATAAAATAATACGTAAGTAAATATTCATGTCATTGTTAATAATAAAAACATATTAAAAAAAAATGGAAATAATATTAATCTGATCATTTGAGGACCATAAATAGGTGTCTGAAATGGTATTTTGAGGAAAGAACCATACAGATTTGAGTGGACCTATCCAGTCAGTACACGCATTTGTCATTAATCGTGTAGCTCAGTACTTAAGGAGCTAAGAAAGGTCATTTGGGTAGGCCGCACTAAGTACTCAAACTGCCAGATTATCATTAAAAAAGAACTGAGATATATAAAATATATCAAAATATAACACACTTAATGTTGCCAGCCACACTACTCTGTTTTCAAAATTTCTTGTGATCGATGTGATTGCTTTTTGTTTATATATTAGCAGTAACTATATCATAAAATCATCTTCCTTACTTCAACATTTAAATGGCTATAATTCTAAAAGTAGCCCTTGTTTTTTTTTTGTGGCGCTGTAGACTTTCAATCAGATTTTTATAAGCTTTATTGTTTCCGTACTTCTATTTCCCTAGGTCCTTAACAAGCTTTGTACCAAGTAGGTTATTTCCATTAGCATATAATCATCATCGGGCTATCGTTTTCCCAACGACGTTGGAGAACAGATGCATCTGAATACCAGTATTTTACAGGGAGCGACTGCCTACCTTAACGCCACAACCCAGTTACTAGGTAATAAGATAGATAACCACTCTTACCATGGGAGGGCCTATGGTAAGACTGGTTGTCAGACTTTCGGGCTTCTGTCTACCCGTAACGACTGTCAAAGATCCACGAATGACAGCTGGGACCAACGGCTTGACCGAGCCTTGGAAACCTTTCATTGAACACGTAATAGTCGTTTTAAATTTGGTATACCAATAGTCCTACAGTGTGTTAATGCCTTCCATTCAAACATCTTCATCAGAATCCATACTGGAGTCTTCATCAGAAGATTCGGATGTGTCACCTCTTACATTAATTATAAATTTGTCCATTTCTATATCCAGTAGCCGTTCTGATTGAATATTTGTATTTAATTTTTTTATATTTAGACATACATTCAGCCATTCTTCTGGCGTTACTGTTTTGAACGCCGCTTCAGTAATTGAGGCCATTTCGCTAGTAGCTAAATCGTCATTTTTTCCGCAATTGCAATTGTGAAGAAGCATAATCTTCACAATTGCCCAAATATTCTATGATCAGTATTAAGGTGGTAAACTCAGAACGTCATGTCCATGTTCATTTAACATTTGTCCTATTTCATACTGTAGCTCACCTTTCTGCTTTTTGATTAATTCGTTTATTTGTGCAATCATCGACTTCGGGTCACGATCTTCAAAGATGAAGCAATTGCTATAACACCCTCTTGTTATTTGGGTGACGGTGCGTACGGAAGCAACTAAAACGAAATAAGAATAATGCATTATATGACATCATACCGGTCAGGCCGCTGGTACATTATATGTAAGTACCACCCAAAAACCAATACCGCTATCTAGGCACCGCTGGTATGAATATATGGGGAAATTTTGTAGCCCTAAAAATTACCTGTCAAATAAGCAAAGCGAGCTCTAAGTTTGGAAAATGGTACCGTAGGTGCATTGTTATCTTGTTCTTCTTAACAAGCATGTTTGACCTTCCCTGGCAGCACTTTTGATTACCTTCGGCATATTGATGGTGATCATTTCCTTTGGAAAACACGGGAATACAGCACACTCTCTTGACACCTGGGATACAATTTCAGCCGCGCGCAGGCTTATTTTGCGCGTAATTGTGTCGCCAATAGATAGAAAAATCGGACGACTAGCACTTACTCGTAATCGTTAATAAATCGCACCCATAGTGCTGGTAACAATTTACGACCTAAACAGCACACTTGTTAGCTGGTAATGAAGCTGGCTTAAATTTTGACATATTCTCCAATATTAAATCGTCCGAATCTTATAAGTTTTTGGCACCTAAAGTTGCCATTACCCAAATGTAGAATTTCCAAGTTATTAAACAGGTAAACAATATCAGAGACACTTAAACCGACATAACCGTATAAATTGCTGTCCCATGAATTAAACATTTATCAGGATATTAAAACTAACGCGAATGCAAAACGGAAACACTAGATCACTTTCATACGATCAACAAACCAAAACTGCACTTGCCGTTTTTGGGCGACAGGTGGCGCTTGCGACTAACTCTAATCACGTACTCACTGACAACGCAACCTTACAAGCAAGACAAGCGAAAATAGCTTCTGTTGACAAAGAATTAAAGGTGCCCGATCCAATTTTTGCTCGCAAAAATGTACCAGGACTGCATAGACGTAACCTTGGGGAGTCGGGGTATCGCAGCATATTAATAACGTATCATGTATGCAATCACCGTTCAGAAGACATAGGCAGCAAGGTGGAAGAAAGGGCATGGTATGTCAGGTAACCTCAAGGCCGACCACTCCGTATAAACCAACCATATTATGTACTACGCTATATAGAAGAAATCTCGGCACATATTGTACATACTACACTTCCCCGCGTTATAGTTAATTGCCTGCAGTGTGATGATAGAAGGTAAATAATGTTTAAGAACGATCCGAGGTCGAGATGCTTCTTTTCTAAAATGTCAAGGGTTTCTCTCTAATCTTAATTAAGCGTAATAGTAATTACAGTATTATTATTTTGTTAAATCGTCTAGAATTATTATGTATAATAATGTAATTTATAATAATTTTGTCGGATTATCAGATTTATCTTTTGAAGTGTCAATGCCGTTAGACGGCTTCGCGTCGCGTATCGTGTTATTCTACAAAAATGACGGTGTGTTGCGTGTAGGTAATGTTTTTCACAAGTAAATATTATTGCCGATATTGTAGGTACTTACCTCTTATTTACGTGACTGTAAGTACTTTGAGGTTAACTATTGCACGGATCTTCACATAATTAATTTCTATCGTCATTTTGTTAGACTACCTAAATTATTTTACATCTCCAACATATATCTTATATTATGAAGTTCTTTATATAGTTTTGATATTTTGTAATTCTTGATGTCCCTCCTAACCTTTACATTAATTGATTTAGGACAATTTTGACCATGTTTGTTTCGTAAGAAATAAAACTTTATTATCATGTTTTCTAGAACAATATTTTCCTTAATCTAACTCTATGCTTAGAATCCTACCTATATTTTAATATCTTTTCATTGAATATCAATAAAATAATTTGGAATTGAGAAACAATTTTAGACCATTAATACACACCTTTATCGACTCCTATTTAAATTCGACTTTGAGTATAATCGATTAAATTTGAATTGAAACCAAATGAAAAGAAACCATCAAGTCTAATTTTATGACTATCAAACCTATTACGTAACTGAGAGTTTTGTGAAGAGTATGAGCAACATCTACCTTGAGCTACCTTTAACGGGTGCTGATATGTCACTTACCCCGGTTTATGAAAAAAAAAAACGACTGGCGACAGATGACAGGCAATGCGATAATTTTACAAGTTTCTTTCATACATTTTCTGCTTTTTAAACAGCACCTGTCGTGAACATAAGACATTTTGTCGTTCTGTGACAAATACATATTTTATTTCGCACTGCCAATTACACATGTCAAATAGGGCCCTACGGGGAACTATCAGAAGTAATAGTTTTCATTTTGTCAGTTCAACAACATTCATTGCGTTAATTACGTTGTTGAGCAGATAAACATTTCGATCATATGAAGCAATGGATTAGCAATATCTTTCAAAATGTTTCAGATTGTGATTAATTGTGTATTAATAGATAATTACCAAAGTTGCTGTCTGGGCGGCTGCAGACAGACTATTTATACCCGAGAGAAGAAATCATTTATATATCAAACCCCGTTGTCGGTGGCTAATAATAATAAGAATATATATGGGTGGTTATGACGATTTCCTGCAGCACTTCATCAGTTTCAAAATGCTATAACTTCTTTGTTATAGCGTTTTGAAAGTCGTAGTCCAAGTTATCTCACATTACCTTAGCTAGGTAACGACCAACACATATAAGTCTTTACATAAAAAAACGTACATTGTGAAGGTAAATAACTTGTACGACTAAGTAAGTAAAGTATTATCTAACATCTATAACAGTGAGTAAACTATTTACTGTTCAAATCAATTATTTGTACTATTCAAAAATTTTGCTATAAATTGCTCTCCTTTGCTTGCAGTATCTATAGGGAAAAACTATGCGATGTAGGTAGGTGTAAAATCGTCGAGTTATTTATGTGGGGTTTATTAGTAAGTAATAACCTGGTAAGTCACATTGACTTATGGGGCAAACAAAGACAATGGTCAATGTCAGACGTTTGAGAATATTGGTAAAAGAAAACCTGTTTTAGGTTTTAGGATTTTTTATAAAAAATACATTTACAAAAAAACAAAAAAACAATGTAGCCCACCGGTATCGGGAACAGGGTCCAAGCTGCAGGGTCAGGGTTCCAGACAGAGGAACCTTCTGACAATTCGAGCCGTGTCCAGAAGTACCGCTTTCTGAATCCCCCCATCCCCCTTGATCCAGCTGCCTAACGAGAGCCTCCTCAGGCGAGGCTCTTGGCTATTAAGCCATTGGCTATCACGACTGTCGCCACAATTATTGCTGAGTCCACATCCCACACGTCGACAACCTCGCGAGCCAAGTCAAGATGCTTGTTTTGTTTATCTTGTAGAATACTCTTTATTACGCTCCCTTCTTTTTAGTTTCTAACTAAAAAAAAGGGAGCGTAATAATCTTAACTCAATTTTGACCTAATAAATATACAGTTTTCAACAAATATGTGTAGGTGTACTTTTCTGCTTTAGGCATCATATCAATTTGGCATCGAATCCATAAAAATAAAATCATCCAAATCACGTCTTATGTCGACTTCCGTCCTTACGTCACAAATCCATGAACATTAAAAAATCATTGACACTGTAAACAAACAATATACCACCCCACTGTACTCAAATACGATTGATTGCGACATACCAACATTCATACAATTACGGGCCATTACATCGCTCCATATCTACAAGGCCGTCGTCGTGTGAAGTCGACGTCTGATGCGTTTGTACAGACGAGGAAAGAATGACTAAATATGTTTTCTTTGTGACAGTACTTTATGTGCGCAGTATGGTAGTAAAGATTATTGTGACCAGACGTACGTCCGTGGTCTGTTGGTGTCGTCATCAACTGCGTTTGGTGATGTTCGTACTGTTTACATAACTAATTTTATAATTATGTGTAAGGGGAAAAATATGTAGCTGACCACATTGAAGGAATTATGTCAGTCTTCATTTTCTGTCGTTATTAGCTAAAAGGTTTGTTGTTTTAGCCAATTCACCGTGGGAATGTTAAAATTTCATGCTTACTTTTGCACTTTATGCTGCGACTACATCGCAAGTCGTCTTATATCTGTGGCAGCATCTACACCGCCACATGCGAACTACGCATTACACTGATGTCACGGAAAATCCTGCATCGCGGAAGCATAGTTTACCGCGCAGCTGGCATACATACAACGTCCCGACAGCAACTTCTGGGCAGTTACCTGTCAGGCACAAAGCTTGTCTGGTCGGAGGACACTCTTTTTTCTATAGAGGATGAGTGTACTTCAAACCCTGCTCCTCACATCTCTATGTGTCTATTCCACCATTTTCTTTTTACTTATCTCAGCAGCTCATTCTTCTGCTAAACAGAGTCTCTTACAAGGGATGTCCTAATATCTCGCCTCCCTGGTCGTAGACTCGATCTTAAAAATTCGTACTAACTAAAGCTCCAACTCAAAACAACCCCGTCAAGCTGTCGCAATGTGGCCACAATTAAAGGAACCAGCAGTTGATTAAGTAAATAGTAGCAATTTACCTAATACAAGAACTACCAACTAAGAAGGACATGACCAATTTTATTTGAATGGAAGTTTAAACGGTGGACAGGCAGTGGATGTCAGAAATACAGCAAATAATTTTATTCATGATGAGATGAAGAGCTCCCGAGATTGACTCACAATAGATACCAAATGACTGTACCAATTTGGAAATATATTTGCCAAAATTTGGAATCAATATTCAGTCATAAAAGAGAGCCTTAAAAATGGTCACATCAGTTCATTACATTTAAAATTTATATGGATGCTTACCCGACTCGAAAAAATGTAGCTGAACTTAAGGCACATAAGTACTTACTTTAATAATTACAATTTCACAAAAGGACATAATTAAGGGTCCACACTTTTTTGGGCTAAATATGAAAATATCAAACATAAAAAAAAGGTGGTTAGAATATCTTCACACTTTACAAAAAGTTAATTTAGCCCAGAGAAGTGTAGATTTATGTGCATATCATACCTAATTCATAATTTAACTATTTTCTTATTCAACTCTAAATAAACGAAGTTTTAAACAGACCTTCCTTTGAGATTTTATACATGCATGTGAGCTATCGAATTTACATACATGCCTACATAATGTCGGACTTATGATTCTTTGGAGGGTAAGTAGAGTTACAATTACGGGCTGACGACCTACTCAGAATTATAAGTTGATGATACATGGTTTGTGTTAAGTCATCGATACATTTTACTTAGGTTTAGGTTTAAAGAAACTTTTTCTCAATAAGACATATGTCACCCAGTTGAGAACAATACTGAAACATACATAAATTACACAAGGTTCCTTGTCATCAGTTACAAATTCAATACCTTTATTTCTCCAGAAGTGATCGATCCGCAATTATATACTGACTAAGTTGAGTTCTGAATGCATTGAAAGAGTGTAGATTTCTTATACTAGAGGGTATTCTTTTATAAATACCTTGTTCACATAATGTTTAGGTTTTGTTGTCTTTTTACTTGCTTGGTGCCTAAATGGTGCTTGAAGGTATGATGGCTGAATTCTCAGACGCCATTAATTTTTAAGTTGACGTTAAGTTTCATGCTCAAGAACTTCATATGTAAAATAATACGGGCTTTTTTTAAAGTTAAATACAATTCCAATGTCAACAGATGCTCAAGGTATAAATTGTGCACAAATCAATAAATAAATTTCAAGAAAACTGTTTGAGGGAAAAAGGCTTTTCGTTTTTCTTTTGAACAATTATAACATTTTGCAGTAGGCAAGGTATTATTTATTTATGAAACAGTAGCTGTGCCCGTGTGTATGTAGGAAAATATCCCACAGGAACGTGCTACCTGGACAAAAAGTAACCAATGACCTTCGCCAGGACGCCATCTATCTTCTTGCCAAATTCCATCGAAATCCGCTCAGTGGTTTAGGCGTGAAAAGGGAATATACAGACATTTTTTTTAGCCAATCTGTCTATTGAGAATAGCGGTTATAGACGGTTTTCCTTCTATAGTTTATTGTTGTGGCCATTTATAGCAGTTACAAAACAGTTGTGAACAAAACAATAACCGCATTGAATCAAATAATTTTAAACTAAATATTCATTAATAAAACATCTCCAAATTACTTATCTATTACTTATTCTTTATAAGGTTATAATATAGTTGTCTGACGAAAAAAAAAGGTAATTGAAAAATGTATTTCTTTGGTATGGTTGGCTCACTTCCGTAAAGTCTGCTTTTTTGTGTGCAATTAAAACCAGCTAAACAACGTTTTGTTCTTCAGAATCGTTTGCTAAATTAGTCATAGTTTTGGCCTCAAACGCTAGTCTGATTTTGAGCTGTTAACTACCCAAAGCCAGAAAATTGGACTTCACTTTACTCAAAATTCGTAATAAGTCGGACAGCGAGAATCGGTTTTGCATAAAAATTGAGTACCTACATATTTTAAATGCATCTTCCAGTAAGCAGCTTGGAAATGTGAAAGTCACAAAGAAAGAAAGAAAATGCGACTTGCATATAGTTAGTAAAGTGTTGTCGTAACAACACTTTACTAACTATATGCAAGTCGAAAAACTGCCATAAATTTTCTCTTTTTTATTAGTAACTAAAAGCGGAGTCTTTTTCAGATTCATAATTGTTGACAAAACTATTACCGATGATAATGAAGATTTCTATTTCATAAAAATAATTTGACATGCATACTATACTGTACCTACCAATTACTGTAACATCCTAAGAAGACAGGTTTGCAACTTTCGTAATACTTTGTTACTTTACCATTTATAGTGTCATATTGAGAATGATATGTGACAGTACAGAATGTGTGGAGTCATGCTTGCAGGCCGCGTAAAGAATGAACATGTAAGATCTGAGGTCGGGGAGTGAAAAGGTCGGTTTGGCAGATAGATTTCACTCTAGTCGATCGTACGTCGAGGAAGTGGTATAAACTAAGAATAATGGTAAATTCACACATTTCTTTCTTCAAATCACGAATGCAGCATTTTTTGACAATAAATAAAAACAAAACAAAAAGTGTGTGCATAAATGCAAGGATCCCTGCACATCATTTTCTATTGTTTCTTCATAGTCACACGAAAAATATGTCCAGAGAAAATTAAATTCCAGAGCATAGTTTCCTATCTTTATAGCCGTTACACTCCTGAAGTAGTTATTCTACAAATATCTGGGCATGGGTGGCTGCAAAGCTATATTATAGTCTACAAATAAAATAATCTAATATCGATGTAATATTCCGCCCGTCTGTACACGCATCGGAGCAAGTGCGTCCGCGCACTGCAGAATGGAGAGGAAGGTCGAGAGATTTACAACCTTTTGTGTGGCTCCTAGATGCGTCTGAGCAGTTTGCGGTAACATACAATAGATTGTTTATTAATATTCTAGTGTTTGTGCCAATTCTGATTAGGAAGCTGTATTTTTTTGTGGGTGCCCTTTTTGCCTAGGCATGACGTTTTCCTAAGTTTGATTGATAACAAAGTCGCGGTGATAACTCCTGTGTGTTCGATACATTCTGTATTGAAACTAAAGTGTGTTGTTATAATTTCTAACGTTACGATATGATCGTGAAAGTCCACGTCCATAAAATGGAATGAATTGTTATAATCGAATCGTGGAAGGACAGACGTTTACTTCCCTTTGTTATCGTGATGCGGAGACTTGGACGTCATAAAAGCGCACAATGTATTCCATATTCAAAGCCTTGTTTCTAATCGATGATATTTTCACTTAAACAAATATAAAGATACACACACAACAAACATAATATATATGCTTGAGTCTCTTTCATCAATCAGCATTGCATTGCCATCCAATGTGGCAATGCTGCCAGCCTTTTGGGCAATTATCCCATTGACAGCAATTAGAACCAATTTGCTGATGCCCTATGAGCTCTTTGTGGACTTAGCTCACAGAATAAGCAGGGCCGGCCATATTAGCCGTAGAACCGATGACCGTTGGGGTAGACGTTTTCTTGAGTGGAGACCGCGAATCTGCAAACACCGTACGTTTGCAGATTCGCGGTCTCCACTCACAGGACGTCCTAAGGCTAGGTGGAACGACGATCTTCGCAGGTTGGGTGGTAGCAGCTGGATAAGAGTTGCCGAGAATCGTGCTTAATGGCGTGCAATTGAAGAGGCCCATGTCCAGCAGTGGACTGCTGTAGACTGATGATGATGAGGATGAGCTCTTCCACTTTTAATATATTTAAATATATTAGTTATAGCTTGTATATTGTAATTTATTTGCCATCTATAAAAAAGTAATATTCACAAGTACCTCTGTGGTTGTATCTATCACAGACATCCGTTTCTTACTATGTAGGTACTACGCAGGATGAACAGATCCGCTACAAAGCAAATTATCCACTCGGCGTAATTGTTTACGAAGATTGACAGAAATAAAAAGGTAGGATAAATGTTCGTTTTGACCAAACAAACTTACTGAAAACAAGAGTTATTCACAATTTTATAACAGGGAGTTTTAGAGGATTACTAATAGGTATTCCAAAACGCGAGTGTCGGAAAGTGGAAACGTTCACATACTTAGGTTGAATTTCACCAATAAAACTGAACACGATCAGCATCAAAATATCAGTGTCAAAATTCTACAACAATGATGACACTGACAGCTTTTGAATTTGGTTTAGATGTGCTGAAATTGTGAAATTCGTCCTAAGAGGGTTCAACGGTGCAAACTGACAGAGGTCGATCGACGACGTTGTGAGTTTAATTTTATAAGAGGTGACATATCCAGGGTGTAAGGGGCTATAGGTTTTTTTTGTAACAGCCCGAAGTTTGAAAGTTGTCGGTGTGTTACCCTGTGCCTCGGAGAGCACGTTAAGCCGCTAGTACTACGCTTGATCTCGCTCCGCTCGTGTCGGATTGCCGTTCCATCGAACTATGAGAGTGACGGAACAGAGAGTGCACCTGTGTCTGCGCACACACTTGTGCACCATAATATCTCCCGCGCCCATGGCTAGTCTCAGTTGAGATTGGCTGTCGTGGCCGAAATACGGGCTGGAAGACTATATATATGTGAGGGATATCGATATCCCGCATCAGAGTTTGGGAGTTATTCGAGCGAAAACGAACAAACTAACAAAAGGTAGGTCAGTATCGCAGATATTCCCCGAGAAAGGTACCTACTGACTACATGAACATTAAAAGTAAGATAGGATTGAATTTAGGTTCTTAGGTAGTTGGAGATTTACGATGAAGGATTTTGTAATGCTCTAAATTAAATTATTTAGAGCATTACAAAATAATTCGTTTGTTTGCATTTTGTCTGTTCTGGATCTGTTTATTTACATTTATTCTTGTGTTGTTTCTCGTTCCAAACCTCTTTGTCTTCTGCGATCTCTGGCCATGTTTGCCCCAGTTTGATAGCTGATTCACTTATGTATGTTGAAAAGTGTTTACTTCATTATTGGTTTTCTCCTTGTAAATTTTGCTGAATTTCAGTCAGTAACAAAGTAATAAAAGTTTTTAATCAATTGTAAGTCTACGATGAATTTTGCAACTTTTCAAGCATCTTTTTTGTCTACTACTATTTATCAACCGTTACCAAGAATTCAGTTTACAATTGTAGACGCCTTGGGGTAGAAAATTTTGGTCGGTTAATAAAAAAAAGTTAGATTCTACACATTGATAATTACTTTTGTAATTTTGACAACTTCCAAAACCACTGTCGCCGACATTGAACTTCTGTGACATTTACACGACGAACATGTAAATATAAACAGCAATCGACGATTCAAGGAAAAACCAACGAAATGTATAGAAATATGCCGATTGCTTAATTGTCATGTGTTAGAGGATTGACAGTTTGTTGAATAGTTTTTTATTGATGATGTTAGTGACGTTTCCTTCTGCTTGCGTCTACGCAATGGTTGAGGGTCGTGGCCTTAGTGGTTTTTTAAGGAATACGTTGATCAACAAGCAACGTTAGCAAAGTAACAACAATAGCTCTCAACGCCTGGCACATTCAGCCTTCCCAATTATGAAATAGTACTTAGTCTTCGCCCCCCATTACCCTAAAACTGGCGAATTGGAGGCGTTCTATATAGGAATTAACTTGCCCTACCCTTTGAGAAAAACACTCGTATCTATTAATGTTGGTGTATATGTTATGTACTTAAAGTCTTCTGTCAGTTTTTACTTAAATCGCGGTCATAAAGATTAGTTTCTAAGTGCCGATCCCAATAACGTATCTATCCCTAATTTTGGCGTACTGCAGAAGTAAAACCTACTAATATCTGGTTTTAACGTCCCAATAAGGCCGAAGTAAAAGCGCCTGAATTCGAACCTCTGCACTCTGCAGTTTTTCAGTTAAAATATCAAATTACGAGGGACCTACTTTAACGCATAATCTCTGTAGGTTTTGGTTTTGAAACTAGAAATGGGTTTCTGGAACTATTGCATGAGGATCCTTTTCGTGAAGGGCTTTTTTTTTTCAAAACTTTGTCTATACTAATATTTTAAAGAAGTAAAATTTGTGAGATTTTAAATATGGAACTACTGATTCGATTCCAAAAATTCTTTCACTAAGACTTACACCACTAAGTGCCGATTCTACTAATGAAACTGAACGCGATCAGCACATAGAAACTGTCAGTGTCATTATTTTCTATGGAATATTGACACAGACACACTGACAGCAGTATTGAACCCGTTTTAGAGGTGCTGTACGTGTTCAATTTCATTGGTGCAATCGGATACATTTTATGTTAAAACGATTTTACGCGGTCGAAGTCGCGGGCAAACGTTATATACATAACTAAAGTTACGAACGTGCAATTGCAACGGCATTCGACTTCTTGAACACAAAAATGCTGCTTGGCGTCAGAAATGTAAAACCAGCATTAGAAATAACGTATCCTATTCTTAATGATAAACCACTGGACTAATAAGCCGGTAAGCTGTCATTATTAATCGATATTTATTCACCTCACCTCTCGATAGAACATAAAAATAAATATGTAACAAGATAATAAAGCCACTAACTGATCGGGTTTACAGTTGGCAGAGATAATTGATTAAATTAAGTGTTATATGGATTATTGGTTCAATATGGTAACTTAATGCGATATGTGAGTGTCGTAGTTTGATTATATAACGCGAGATTTATTTGATTTTCCTGACGACTTTTATTTCATGTCAGAAAAGAAGCTATGCTGACTTCAGCATAGCTAAGAAACGTACACTTTTTACATAGGTCCATGTTCAAGTCTTAGATACTATGAGTTCTGCACATATTCCGTCGACTGTACTTTCTCCGTTTTCACTTCATTTCACGCAGCTCGAACTTTGGTTGCCTATTGGCGCCTTCCGTTTATCCGCCAATGCATTGCTATGCTATGGTGTAAGGTCGCAGACAGAATTGGTAGTAATCCCCCGGTAAAGTAGCATTTCCCCGGCCTCACACAAATACATTATTCCCCAAATACGCAGTCATCAACATGGAAGCTTACCAAATCCCTCGGGCGTAAACCAAAAACCAGACAAATCTTGTTTAGTGTCATTTAAACTTGTCTATTCAGAGAAATCTCAAATTTCCTATTATAACTGCAACATAATCCATATCGCACCGGTATAATGGTGGTAATGCGACAGCCGGCGACACATGCAGGTATTCTCATCACGAACTTAATTTTATGAAGACAAGTACTTACATGTAGAAGGATGTAGACTCTGGCAAAAAATGATCAACGCCAAGCAAGAGAACAGGAACGCATTAGATATCAATGTAGTTCCTACAAAAGAATAAGCCAGTATTGCTATAGCAAAGGCTAATGAGATTGTCAAGAATAAAGGCCTAGGTAATATTATGTTCACATATAAAACAACAATTAATTGCCAGTGAAGGCCCTGGGGGTTATAACCTCGGAATTTGATGACTGATTGAAATACGCGTAAAACATTCCGGATTGTGTTTGCTACATGAAGTACTAATAAGATTTGCTTTACAAGGAGACTCGTCAGTAGTGTTAATTAAGTTAATTAATGATAAGATAGAGAAGTGGCAAAATATTCCTACAATGTCTTGACTTGAAAGACAGAAAACCAATATGAAGGTACCAAAAGGATTTACCTTACACTAGGATCTAATTTCTAAAGAAAACGGTAAAAAGGTTTTGAAACTCTCGGAGAACATAAGCATGACATCGACACCATCTGTATTCAATCTAGTTTTTCTGCTCCATCTAACCACCTGACAGTCACCGCAAACCACTTTACATAATTCTAGTTATAATCTTCCTACGCAAGCCAGGGTCAATAGGATAGGTAAAATACATCTCGCTCAAGCAAAAAAGACAATGCATGCGACCTTGGCAGCTAAGTCAAATTCTTCTAATGGGCCAATGTGTAGGCGACCGCAAAAACTATACTATGACATTGCCACGCTTGGTTACCACACAGTCCTAAGTGTAATACATTCGTTAACTTGTTGGAACCTTGTTGGTTTAATTGCCAGGTTGAATGTTGGCTGGACAATTGCTTCAGCCCACACCTCTGAGTATTGTTGTGGGGTATAGTACAAGCGATGATGTAACTATAAAATAAATTGTCTCACGGTTCTAACATGTTACTTGTATAATTATAGTTTTATTGAAACAGGCGTCAAGTTTACTTAACTCATGGTCAGGGAAATAAAAGTATATTGCTTACTTGTGTTTACGAGAGTCGTAGTATCGTAAAGTTAAGCTTTGTTATTACCTGTTGCAGTGTTAAAAGTATCATAATCAGTATTTTTATCTCTGGTTTCATTTTGATTTTGCAGTAACACCTTTGTCATGATTTGAACCTCTTTGAACATATTATTTTCGGAAAATAAATGATTACCATCAAAGCCATCGTTGCGTGTGGCCACTTATAAAGGTACAAAGTAATTCGTAATTGAAATATGCGACAATTTTATTCAAATAAATTATTTATAGATTCTTAGTATAAATCCTAACGCAATCCAGCTGTAGGTAATTGATTTATAACGTAAAACCAAATTCCAAATACTAGTAAATAAAATGAATTAAATTTTTAAAGCTACAAATTTAAGTATATTTATTTTGACTTTTCTTGTTACTATAATTTTGAGGGTCTTAATATGCGGTTGTGTTACAATCTAAATGTGCTCTGATGAAAAATATGGCATTTATTAGAAATCTGACACACGTTCATCAAATAAATACCTGCCATTTATCGGGGTTATTCTTTAAATGTTTATTAACCATCGCTATCAGTCACTATTGCTCTCTCTTTTAGTATAGCCCGTTCCTTAAATCCATAGCTTCAAAATATATATGAAATATTAAGAAGTGAATTTGCATCTCAAGGTCTCTTCGCTCCATCTTCGCTTACACAGTAGCGTCTGCCTAAAGTCTTATAGCGTAGGCGAGGAAATTTCGGCAGGTAGGTAGCCCTATATTAATTTAGCATGCAGGATCTTTTGTTGATACCATCACGTCGAGCTTCGGTGCATTCGCGCTCTTAAGTGCGTTCGTAGCCACTTCTGATTATTTCTGATTGAATATATAATCACCAGCAAAAAAAATGGGTTATTTGTAATTATATTTTAAATGAAAAAGGTTTATGCACTCGCTCTGGGAGTGTTTTCCATTTGTGTGTAATTTTACGCTTTGTAGCTTTGTTTCCACATCTTACAATTTCTGCTCATGATTGTCGGTTACAATTTAATGTAAATTTTGTTTGAAACAAACACCAATTTTCTTTGTCTTGAGTTTTCCAATTTTTTCTGTGTGTTTTTGCTTATGTTGTAAGGATATTTATGACAAGCATGTAATTTTGAATATCTCATATCTGTTCTAACGATCTAATACGTAAATTTAATTTCTTTGTTTACTACTCAATACTAGTTTATCTCGCGAAGCTATCTCAAACAGACTCATTTCCTTTACATCGCTCATAAAAATATTTGCATTGAAGGAAAAAAAATACTTTGCACGTGTTCATTATAATCATGATCATCATAAAATAATCAGAATCATTCATTATGATCAGTTCTTCTTGTTCCTTGTCCAAAATCCTTTTCCTTGTCTAAAATCGTTGTATTTTCGTTTGAACCTAATAAAACATGGCATCGTGCTGCTAATGCTCGGATAATAACTGTGGAAGTATTTTTTATTCTCATGTAAGGTTATATTTTTTGCCACTTCACTGCAGGCATAAATGTGCTGAGAAAATATTTTGTGCTCTGTTCAGTGTATTTATTGGATACATTTTGATACATTGGATACATCAAATTACACACACACACACTCATAGGACCACACACAGTGACACAGTGGGACATAATTATAGTGACCCCATTGGTGATGTTCTTCAGAATGGTCAGGTGCATAGTACTTGCAACCGGCGTCTGTAAAACCAGATGTATGAACGTAAACGAAGCAAAAGGATCCTAGCAGGCGTTCTGTAGCTTCTGCCTACCCCCATGGGAAGAAGGGGTGAGTTTATCGATGTGTGTGTGTATATTTTCTGAATTCTATCAATACAAAAATTGTCTTTATACACTGTTCAATGAGGTTTCCATGGAACAAAAGAAGACCTTGTCAACTTGACAACTCACGTTGTGTAATTTGTGAATTTTCATTTCCTCGGTACGAGGTCAAGCTTAAAATAGATATGTCATGAAAATACCTGTTCTTTTCTCGTTTCTAGAAATAATGTGAATACAATGGGAGTTCCAATTGAGATTTTATCGTAACTATCGTTTGTTGTGATAGAAATGACAATGCCAGATCCTGCCCCAGCTATTTACAGGAAATGTCAATTTATGAAAACAATTGTAATTATTAAAGGAACTTTTCATAATACAATGATTTTCAGTAGAACTTGCCGACTACAAATCAATGATAAAAGGAATTCAACCCACACGCATGATACACAACAAAAAAAAGTTTTAAATACCTGTAAAACAAAAACTCATATTGTGATTGTAATAATTATGATAATGCGTAACCTAGATGTTGTTTAAATCGCTTTTTAACAATTATAAACTGCACCTAACCTACAATCAATGTCATTATTAATTTAAGATTTTAACAGAAACCGCAAGCTCTGCAGGCATTAGGACAAATGTTTAGTTATTAGTAATAAGTAAGCTTTAAGATGCTGCATTTTGCAGGCTTGCAAATGACTTTTTGATTTGAGTGGGGCAAAGTTCTATAGAGTTTCTGGCATTGTCCTTTACTGGTTGAGCTGATGACTACAGAGCTACCGTATCTTTTCTTGTGGTTGTCTAATCAAATAACTTCTACAATGTTATCACCGTCAACTACGGAAACCACATAAGTATGATGCTCTATACAGGTTGATTTTAAAGTCATTGAAAAATTCGACATTTTAAAATTGGCTCCTTAGTATGGTTATTCATATTCATCATGAGTTACTTCTACAAACACCTACTACATCCACCGAAATATTGCCAATGAATTCATAGTCATCATGTTTACAATGTTTTTCATTGTATTATAAATACAGTTGGCAAAGACGTTGGTAGTAGAATGTCTCATTCGTTACCCTCTTCAGCCAATTAAACTCATAAAGGAGTTACTCACAATACGACATAGCTAAGTTCTTATAACTTCAACTGATATCATTCGTAGAATCAACTAACATATTTTTAACAACAACCTATCAATCGCAAACAATTTTTCTGTCGTATTCTGTGGTTACGGTCTGCTAAAAATAGACAGCTATATATATTATGATGTCGCTTCTAGCTTTTAGCTCCATCAGAAATTATCCCTCGATAAAAAGTATCATATGTCCTAACCCAAGTAATGGTATATTCTTGTACCAAATTCCATCGAAATCCGTTAAGCCATTTAGGCTTTCGTATCTCTAATAGCCCGGTTGACAGCAATAGCCTCGCCCCCTATTACATGGGACTTAAACTTAAGTGACGGGAAGTACTCATCGGAGAATACGAGCGTGATGTTATGTTTAATAAAGCATGGATAGTATGGATTATTTTGATAACCATGTATAAGGCCATAGACCTACTAAGTCAAGGAAATAAGAGCTGATCAGGCTCCAAACATGCAATTAGTTGATTGAAGCCAATACAATAAGTCTTTATGCCACAGCGAGTTTGTAGCGAAGCGGACTCTCTCAATTGGCCAGAAAACTGCATTGAAGAAGAAGTAAATTAGCCATAATAAAACTTCTTTATATCTGTGATACCTACACTACGCTGTATTTAATTCAAGTGTGCGTGCCACGTGCATCATGATGATTCATTTTCCATGAGGAAATTTCTATTCTATTTCTAAATTTCCAAACCAAAAACTTGTTTTGACTGCCATTTTCAAAATATCCCTCTTGTTATATGTAATTTTATTAAACAAGTTTTACTATTGCCAATTTTGCCCGCACTGATTTTGCCCTTGTTGTATAATTATTAAAATTAGTTATGAACTAGGACAAAAAAAAGTTCCAATAGGAGTTTATTTTCTAAATCCATGTCTTATGTTGCCAGCCTGGGTGCATGATCTACAAAGGATCGCAGAAAAGACTTGGATGAAACTCGCACATACCATAGCAACATGGCACAAAAAGGGGAGGCCTGTACTCAGCAGTGGGTGAACAGGGCTGGTGATGATGATGGTGATGATGTCATACTCTTTATGAACAAACTGCCATTTCCCCAACGATACACTACGTAGTTATATAGGTGTACCTTTGCATTCGTCTGTATTATTCTTGTGAAGTAATTTCGGGCCTCTGAAGGTTTGTCTGGTTTTTTGTTTATGTTACGTGCAGTTCTTTGTGTGAATCAAACACTCTATAGTCTGGCGTGATATTAGATGAATCATTCATGTCTTGATCTTGTATTGTTTTGTTTTTTAAGGCCTATCGTCCACGACGCTACTCGGAAGTTCAGTTTTTTTTAATCTCACGAAGAGACGCGCGCTTGTGGTAACCAAGTGTCCAAACACGATGTGAATGTGTGCGTGAAGTAGAGTTAGCAGATAATACACTCTGACTGTATCGAGAGCTCCTGCTTACACACACATTCATACCGTGTTTGTACAATTGGGAACCATAAGTAAAGCGCGCGTCGATCCGTGGGAAGCAAATAGTGTAACAAACTCAAATCAACAATGAGTAGCCAGTACGTCATAGCACTCGTAATTCGGCGGTCCATAAAAGTCGCTACTACAAACTAGTTAATAACGCGTTAATAAGTTATTGCAATAGGCACTATCACTAGTGCTATAAAATCTTCCTCGTATTGGGATTTGAGTTTTTTTTTATGGTTGTCGGCTGCTTAACACTTTGAGGGACACTTAACGCCCCCAGACAAATATTTATAACAACAAAACGTTAATTGTGTCACGTTCAGTGTCATTAATGGGTTAACCATGGGCTATCCTGTCCATGTTGTAATTAAAGCCAGCCAGGGCATAAAACTTATAAACTAAGCGTCAACACGCAGCCGCTGTAGGAAAGAAGAATTCAGCTTAGGGCGTCGCTGGAGGAGTTCAGCAAGGGACAGTCTGGATAGGATCAAAAGTGACATGAGTTTGAAACACGTTGCGTTTTAGTAGCGTCTTGAATGACGGGCCTTACTGTATTAAATTGTTCTAATAGCTAAGCATGTTGGTTGGTCAGTATGACAAGTGATTTAATGTTTTTGTTAGTATAATCTGTCTAATTTGATTAAAAGGGAATATTTGAGTGCATTGTAATCGTGCATAGATCGTTTGTACTGATAATAATCAATTAGTTTAATGCAGTTTTTTTTTTGTTTGGAATGCAATTAGGTTAAATTACTTTGACAGATTAATTCAGTAAGCAGCCAGCTGCTTGATGAATTAATTTATTTAACAAGAGTACCGCAGTGAAATGAATACTGTTGCTCAAATACGTGTAAGCATCATATTTTTAACGCCATATGGCGTCTTAAACCTACACATTCTTTTCGTCTTCAGTCATGTTCTTTTTCAGTCTTAGGTAAGAAGTCGGTTTTGTTGTTTGTCTGTGTGACCGCGTTGTTCTTCTTAACTACTTTAATGAATTTGATGATGTTTTCACAATCGTTTAGACTTATTCCGGAATGTTTATATGTACAACACACTAGATTTTGCCTGTGACTTCTTCCGCGTGAAATTTCTTGTTGCCCCGACCCACCACATCACATTGCATCGCCCGCGCATGCTTTTATTTCAGTTTTCCTTAACGTTCTTTCTGATTTTCTCGGCTCCCGACAGTCGTAGCGTGATGTTAACTAATCTTACTCAAGAATTTCAAATTTGACTGCTGGTTCCAGAGTTTAGTGCGTTGCTTTGTTCTATTAGTATAGATAAATTAATATGAAACTTACTTATACTATATAAATCTCGATGTTTAATCATGTCTCAAAAACCGAGCAAAGTAGGAGTGGGTCGCTATATTTGTGAGTGGTGATAGTTTTATGGTACCAATAGGCTCGCTTCATATCATACAGCATCTACCTGTGTAGTACCGACATTAGAGACTGAAGGATGTGGGTGGAATGTAAGTAGACCTCTGCCTCGGGGATCAGAGGCGTGACGGTTGTTGATGTTTAAGGTCGTTTGATATAGCGAGCGTGATCTTAATCCATAGACTACCTTATATAGTTACTAACCTAATGAATGCAAAACAATGTTGCTTTGTCAAGACAAACTAATTATCCCATACTTAAAATATCATACTGTTTACTACAGAAAAGTTTTAATTAAGAAGCGAAAAACTGAGGTCTTGGAAATAATTTGCAATGTACTGAAGTAATGCATACGAGCTCAAAAGTATACAACGCAATTGTTTTTAAAGGCTGAACGTATAAGTGTAGATATGAGACGTGGAAATCATGACTGGTGAATTATTTGTTTCACTGCATTTGGTGATCCAAAGAACTATAGTTGTCAGTTTAAGTTCCCAGTAGACTACTAACATTGTAGTAACCCATTTCGCTGAACAGTTAAGCCACGCACAGAATGACAATCAGCTTATTCACACAACGATACGTATTCTTAAATTAACATAACATTCCATGCAGTCTGTAACGGACTCTGCAAGTTTTTATAGAGTTGAATCGGTCCTTATGTTCGGATTGATACCTGTATGACGATCTAAGTATTGCATTTCCGGGGATATTACATGGAACGTATCTATGTGGGAAACCCAGAAAACCTAAACACTTAACCAGGACAAAACGTCGACCGATCTCACAGCAGTTACCTGCATTCTAAATGCTACATTATATGGTGTGTAGCTCATTCTCATCACAGTTGCGTCAACGGAAGACCTATAAGGTCAACTATAGTAAATAAAAGCCAATAAAGAACCAATGACTTGCAAAGACCCACAATTTGCATGGATCACGGAAAGACCTAAGGACCAAATCGCCAATAATTAAATATCCATCCACGCGAACAATACTCGGACAACTATTGTAAATAAAAGCAATTCCAAAGCCTCAATTTGCAAGATATTATAGCGGAAGGACCAAAGGACCACGGTTTTCCTATCGCCCGTTACTCCCACAGACCGTTGATTTATTCTATTAGTGGGCACATTCCATTTATTTTTAGACCAGCATTCCTATCATGCCGTTACTTGTTAATAAGATCAACCTAATTCTAATCACACACAGTAGGTTAATGCTATGTGGGAAGCAGAGTAAAGTGCAGTAAGTAGAAATGTGCAGGTAATCGTGCGCAGTTATACGATCGGCCGCGTAAGGTTGCAGGTGGAGGGCAGTCCGGTGATATAATATTTTACAACGAGCTAGGAATATGGTGATAAGACACGCGTCCGGCCGATAAAAGTCTTCGTATTGTGGCTATGACTGATCATGGAATTGTTATGAAAATCACACAATTTTGTTTCCGATCAGGGAATCGCAACACCAACTGCGAAACAGACTTTATATCACAATTGAAAGGATTTTGAAGGAAATTCATAATACATTGCTTGTATGTTTGAAAATTTCGTCTGCACGAGTAAAGTAGAACTGTTAAAATGAATGTCATACAAATTGAGATTGTGTTACAAAGGGTTCAAAATGTAGATTAATGTTAATTAAGGCAACTTCAGAGCAACTTCTAACAACTTTAAATCGAGATAGGATGACGAAGAAAAAAACTGTTTACAAGACTAAATAGTCTCGAACGACATTCGCATAGCACTAAGAAAAATGAGACAAACAAAGCTAAACCTTTGAATACAAGAGTCAATGACGTAATCAACGTTTCCTTCTTTTATGATTTTGAGAAGGAAAGGGGAACCGTGTAACTAAAAGATATCAAAAATAGTAATATCAATAAAGGAAATGGCTTATCTTGTGGTTTTTGACTCAGTTCACTTGGTAACCAAATATTACTATTGTTTTATAAAAGTATCCTGGAATAGCATTTGCATAAACGAAGTCGAAGTTTACAGAGTAAACATTGTAACCATAACATATATTTTCTGATGAAATTTTTGCAGGTTACAAAATTACAAACTCATATTAAAACCGACTACGCTTTGGAATGGCCAACTAGCTTCATATTTCTGACTGACCGACTCCTTGACAACTCAAAAGTGCCTGTAAATGGTTTAATTGAAAGAAATGATTTGAGTTTGAGTTTGAATTCCTTTTTTATACCCCGTGAAAATATGCTGCCGCGACTGAACATGCAATTATCGCCACACTGCACAATGATACATCAAGTTGTTAAAATCTTGAAACTCTGTCAAATTCCAGAAACCTACCATAGACTAGGTACTAACATAAAATAATCTCAAGATCTTGTCACATCCACTCTACTTAATACATCAACAGCAATCAGCGATACGTCCAATGCAAGCAATAATTACTAACATCGTCCTAGCAGCGTTCACAATTAACTGATCACCCATGAAGCTAACGCATAGTGTCGTTACAATGCTGCGGCATGGGAGTAGGATTATGTTGCTATGTCTATAGTATGACCATTTATTGATGTTTGAAGTTACGAAAATATACCAGTTGTCAGTGACATCAACGCGCAAATTTTTAACTTCACTTCGAATGATTCTAGAACACCGACTGTAGAATTTGGAACAAATAACGTACGTACGTAATAAGTAACGTAGAATTTCAAAAGGTATAGAATTGGAGTTTTTTTTTAATTACCGACGATAAACATGGCGATAAAAATTAGCCCCTCCCACACATTTAGACCGTGTAGGTCTTGCACTTTTGAACTACACAGTGTTTTTTTTTTCATAACTGAAGTAAACTTTTACTATGGAAGGATCTAGAATCATGTGTTGATTGAATTAATGGTAACAATTGCGCGTCGATATCCCTGACTGCGATTTGTGTCGTCATTTGCCAGACAAAAGTTATGAAACAACAGTAAACATTTTGGTCCTTGATACTCGTAACGGGATGAACTTGACGCAAATTGGCGGGATTGGTTTCATACTGATTCAAAATAAGGTCGGAAAAGCTAAAGAATCGCTTGTGCCCTGCAGTGGGAGTGGGATAACATAGGCTTATTATTATAATATTATTATTAGTCTGAAAGTTGTATGAAAATCTCTACGTGTGAAACTATTGGCTACAAAATAAATTCAATAGGTACTTTAGAAATTGAAGATCTCGAAATTATGTACCAACTTCTTTATCACAGACGTTGGTATTGAAACTAGTAATTGCATATGAGAGATATACTGGCAATCTTTTTTAATCGTAAAACTCAGTTTTTCAATTGGGCATGCCTTTTTGTCGGACCCAAACGACAAAAAGAAGTTTGCTAAAAAAATAAAAAAATGCCTACCCACAGTTTAACCTATAATATTTCCGTCAAGGCATCCATGTTTTGCAACACCTAGCCATTCAAAACTTATATACATGTTGAACAAACCCTACATGAGCATGCAAGCTTGGCAAAATCGCTGTCGTATATTAGCAAACTGTTTACCTATAATTACAAACATAGAAAATAATTAAGCTGTCTTTCGAAATATATATCGAACGTTTATAATTACTGTTTAATTACTGTGTTAGTTTGAATAACCTTTAAGTTTACAGGCATTAATTAGCATGTGCTGAAGAATACTAGTGTTACACTTTTGATTCCCGTTTGATTTATGTTAAGTATCGTCTTAAATGCTTGTTCTAAATGCCTGTTCTTGGTCGTAAATTTTCAATGTCAGTTAAAAAAATTATTTAATTATGGTTATGGTTGTTGTGGTGGTAATTATGGTTATGGTTGTGGTGGAGGTTTGTTGTACTATAGGTAAGTACACCTCTGCCTAACCCTGTGTTATGTTTAATTAATTATCATAAGTTGCCATGGTTTATTAATTAATAATAAATTACGAACGATGATAAAAAAATCAAAACAAAGTATGTATTTAGATAAAAACTTTCAGTCCATTTTATAACTGCTATCTGTCAATATGAATCAGATAAAGCGTTACTGATAAATATGAGAGATTTTAAGAAGATTACTTAAACAATAACGTTAATATCTAGGAAACAATCGAAACCGCTGCGCGAAATTTAGCAAAACCTAAATTCACTCAAGGGATGTATGTTATGTTAACAAAACTCTAATTCTAAAATGCCGACCGTTCCATAGATAAACTAAGTAGGCTCAAACTATTTCGTTCTTTCCAAGGTCTACAGCATTCTTCAAACATTTGTTTTAAGCAATGGTTACCTAGCAACAGTTGTTTTAGCATATCGTTACGACACCACACCTTCTTTCTGCACTTAGGCCCTATGTGGTAATAGTGACGTCCCATTTCAGTCAAGGCTCTAACTTCGACAGCTAAACTCATGTATAAAAGGACTCAACTGTTCAATTCTACGCATAGAAAACTGACCTTCTGTTTTATTTCGTTAAAGTGCATATTCGTGTAGCAATAAAACACTGATGATACTGTTCCACGTCCCTGCCAAGGTCCTACCGCGAGGCAGGCAGTGCACACATTTGCATAGGCGTGCTAAAAGTCTAAAGCTTTACGCACCTTTCATGCGAATGTAAGGCGTTCGACTAAGCGATAGGGTTGAATTTCAAATAGGCTCGTATAAATAAATAACACGTTTCACTTTTAGTAAATTACACAAAGGAATAACGATAGTTTTGAAGTGTTACGCCGCTGTACGTGTAACCGCGAATGTCACGTAGTTTTAGCCATAATTCTGCTCTTGGTTTGTTTATTATGTCAACATTAATTTTCTAAACTCAACCCTAGGGAAATTAGAACAAAGATAAATTTTATTTGATGGTTTACTCTACCAAAAGCTTTAGTCAATTCCAAGTGACATTGAAATCAAACCTTAGTAGTAGTACCGCAGGGCATTGTGGTATTATGGACCAGAAAGTATGTGATTAAGATTAATGCGAACAAAGTGTGGGTGGTGGATTGATTAAAGATTAAATATACTTATTGTTATTGTTCCTCGGAGCTATGACAAATAATTAGTTTCGGTTGTTAATAAATACTTATGGATTGTCGCGGCCTTTTCCATCATAGCTTGCCTGTGGACCTGTAAGCTACTGTTAGATTAACTTACGTTTCTTGTTATGGCACCGATTGGCTTGAATGTTGTTATTATTACCGAATGCTGGTGTATTTAGGACGCTTTGAGGGTTTATTATAACTAACAGAGTTGTTAAGTAAGCGAGCGCCTGACCCGTTCATATCAATTTGAATCATAGAAATCCTATGTTGCGGCAATAAGTTGCAATATTAAATGAACTCACAAATTCACTGAAACTTAATGGAATTTCAAATCAAATCAAATTATTCATATAAACCTCCATGGGCACATATGAAACGTCAGAAGATAGGTTTACGGTTCCAATTGGTCGTTTCCTATGGAGAAGAGCCGGCAAGAAACTCCACGGTTATTCTTTTAAAACAATTGGCTTTTTAAATATTTTCAATTACAGTGTTAATAAGGGAACAGTGTAGGCCTGCCAACAAGTACCAGATACTTAACAAAATAGAAAATGGTCCACAAATTTACAGTCCAAGTCGAGGCCTACAAAGTTCTCACATTTACAAACTATAAACTTATCTAATAAAATAAAATATTTAATTAAAGATTACAAACTAAAAACCTATTTTAAACCAAATGACATGATTACCATTACAACTGTAACAAATCTGAATTAATGTCTTGCCCACAAAAGCAACTATGTAATAGAGAGTTGTAATTAGAACTGTAGGTATGTATATAATGTGAAATAATGAGAAGATTATGTCAAAGAACATGTAAAATAAAAAACTCTCCGTTCATACCTGCATATTTTAATCATAGAAATCCTACGTTGCGTCGACCGCCTGAAATATTTTTTTTTTTACCAAATCCTCTGAAATACATAATGCAATTTCAAAACGATTGATGAAGTGTAGTGAGTAGATTAGACAGATTGCAGAGGCAGAATTGTTTATTTATTTACTTAACCTTAATTGTAAAAGCAGTCCAGTCAATCATAGATCAAAGGAAAACGCACCGAATACTTTCGATATCATCCGATCCCATTGACTGTGGAGCATTGTGACATACCGACAAACTCAACATGAAAAAGATTCAGTAGCAAAATAATTTTCCAAAGATCGCGCAGTCTGAAATATAATGTTGTAGACTAGGGCTAGAGGTATTGGTGTAAGGTATACCTATTTTTAATTTATGTGAATAAATAATCATATGGCCGCGTAGGGTAATTAACTAAACTTAACAAACTAAGTTAACTATTACCCATGTTCAAATGGGTAATTTAATTATAAACATAACACCACGCCTTGTTTCCCCGAAGGGTTGGGCAGAGGTGTACCTATAGTACACCCACATTTCGCCAGTTATGTTTAGGTCCCATGTAATAGGGGGCGAGCCTATTGCCATCAACCGGGCAATCCAGACTCCGGGCTGCTGCTGAGAAATTCCAGATAGAAAAATCCAATAACACGTTGCCTGACCTGGGAATCGAACCCAGGACCTCATGCTCAGCAGTAGCGACCCTCTTCCTATTGATTGTATCGTAATAACTTACACGCGCATTTTAATGTTTCAGAACTGTCTAACAGTTACAAAAATTAATAAAAATCGGCAGACTTTAAAATAATCAATAAACAAAATCCATCACTTGTCATGGAGGTGAACAATTACCTGCGGTCGTTGTCACTTCCTCCCAAAGACTATCAATATCTGTATATTTGAATACAAACACTACTGACAGACATTATTTCACATTAACCTTACCTGTAGATATATCCAGTACCAAAGCACCTCCTATAGTTGTTATAAACTTTAAAAAGTGTTTTAAAAGCTCATCATCCTCCTGCTCTATTGAGTAGGCGCAGTATGTATTCTTCTTTTATTACAGGTAACATCTGTATTTTATTGATTCTTTATCCTTGCGTACAACTCTATTTGAAATAGCCTCAGTAGTTACCCTCTTTCTGGCCAAATCATCTTTCATGCTACCAATCCATATTTTTTCCAGTATTTCTCTACTTCTTTAACCATCCACATTCATACACAAAACTTTCTTCAGGACGTGTTCCTCATTCCTCTGTCCTTACCTTTGCCTTTCCTTGCCGATGTCCCCAATACTTCTCGCGTGTCCTTACATAAATCATCAATCAATGACGAAATAATACTTACTACTGGAACAATACTCCATTACAATTTAATAATCTAATAATAACGTACGCGTTGTAGGTCGTAGGTTCGAACCCAGACAGGCGTTTTACTTTGTGTAAATTATCTCATCACCATTGTTCTCAAAACGGTGAAGGAAAACGTCGTGGATGTCCCAAAAATTCGAAGACAAGTGACTTTTACCAACCCGCACTAGGCCTGCTTATTACGGCCCACTCCATGTCACAGAGTGGAGCCTGTGACCCAGCAGTGGGAACATTAAAGGCTGATAATGATGATAACCTAAGTTTCTTTCCTAAAAATCATTTGATTATCGGCAAAGTCATCTTGGGTTTTCCACTCAATAAATTTTACTGACACACACAAACTTTACTTATAAACATACTGTAGTAAATACGCCATATAGGCTATGTAACATAACACAACCAGTGATAGAAGCGAGGCGGATGCGATCGAGGACGTCTGTATACACGAAAAAAGCGATGCAAAAGTGAACGGAGCATAAATGAGTATAGATCCCATTGTTCAATTATCTTTTTCACGTACCCAAAGGTCGTGAGTTGCTTGATGAGAATTAGTTCCGCTATCAGATTTTGGATTTTGGTTGAAAACCTTGGCAAAGGAAGTTATAAACTTTATATTTGCTTCCTCTATGTACAATTTACTATCTAAACTTTTTGTTTCAACTTGCGTGCATTATCAACATCTGGAATGGTAAATGCATCGAACCGTTCATATCAGTCTCTTTTATTGACACCTGTCGATCAAAACAACCAGTTTCTTATTTATGTATCATACAAATGCTTTCGACAGTTTTATAGCTGAAGAAAAACTTGTTACACTATTGCTATTATGTCCATTAAGGCCTTGGAATAGTGATATCATTAGAATAATGGTATGTTAATTATGTATTACAACACCAACTTAGGACTACAAAAATTCAAGAGATTTCCGTAAGATAACATTTGCATTTTTATTCGAGTTACAATTAGTCACAGTCTACGATGGTGTTTATAAAAAAAACACATAATAGGATCGAGAAAAAAGTCTGACCCAGAAACGAAACGAGATCGACAGTAAAAATGCTGTCCAAAGAATCAGTCAAGGTTCGCAGAACTTGGAAAAAGGGACCAAAATATTTGTCCACAATTTGATGATCCTTTATGTGTCAACTAAAGAAACTCCATTGTTCCGAAACAATCATATATAATCACTTATTTGTTTACCGAAAAAAAAGCGGTCGATCCGAAATTCTAACAAAAACGAGGCAAAAATTTCGCGTTGACATTGAACACGCGCGTTTCACGGTCTTTTCGGACATGAGTTCATTGCAACTTATTTGCATACGAAAAGGCATAGTGACGGCTTTGACTTTGCCGGTATCTGTCTCGACTTTCGTTGAAAAAGGCAAAAACAGATCATAAACGACGCAACTACCCAGAATTGGTTTTGCACTAATAAAATCGTAAATGCTCGTTTGTCCCACTTTTTGTCGCATGATCCAATTTTTTTCGAAAGCCGTCGACAATGGCAGAATTATGTCGTAATGTTTGAACAATAGTCTGTTTGTGTTGTGTACGCTGTAGGGATCTTTGATGGGTGCCGAAGGGGGTCCGAAACGAGAAAAAAAAATTGAGCCAGTGACGTAACGCACCTCACTTTCGATTTCAGTTTAGTGAACATGATTAGAAGAGTTGCATAAACAATGTATTTTGTTGAAGTTATTTCATAATTTTATGCCTTCCTGGTAGTGTTACTCGCATTTTGAACTCAGTTTTTGCGATGTGACGTCATGTAAATTTCAACGTTCTTTCACAATGTACATATTTGATATTACTATGATAGTGATATGCTATCACTTGTCTTTCTTTGGTGTATAACTTTCATAACAACAATATTTTACGACCAAATACTTGTCTGCCTCCATATTGTCAATAATAAATCAATCAGCACTGCAGAGGATGCAAATAAATAACAAATATAATTTTGATTAATACTTGGGCCTTACAAGTTTGTGTAAACACAGAATTACGTTTTGCTGCTATTGACCATTTTTCCTCCTTTAACTCAGGAATATGGGCGTTGATAAATCTTTACCGACGACCGAATGAATTCTCATTAAAACAAACAAAAAAGATTAACCTTTATCACCTTGGATAACCCTGAAAATGCCAAATTTCTGATACCTATGATATCCGTTCTAATTTTTCATTCGTGCAATCTGTACTTTGTAGGCACAATAAAATACTTGATCCAAGCTAAATTGATGGTGATTACAGTCATTAGGCGCAGCCTTTTATTGCATATATACCTACTTTAGTAATAAAACTAGCGTTGATGACCGAAAAAAAGGAAGCACAAGAAGGCAGGCGACGAAACAATTACTTTTGATTTCAAAAGGGATCCATTGTTGCATTATTACAAAAATAGAGCTGATGCCTTTTTTTGTAGAAGTGTGAAAGTGAGAGTTCTCGTGTATTTGTTGTTTTATTTTTTGTTTTGCTACTTTTTCCTTTATTTTAGTTCTGACAGCTTTTATGGCGCACCATTTTGGAAGACAGAAGCTCAGAGCTTTCGCTTTCTGAAAACGACGATTTTTATACGTGTTATTAAAATGTTTTTGGTAGTTTTGCCGACTGTCGATGTCGGGACAAAGATTGTGTTAAAGATTATTTTTAATTGCATTTCTTTTGTGTCTGTCGGCTCCCTTGTTGGATGTTTTAATCGTAAAAGTTTTGTGTCACTTTATTGGAGTAATTGTAAAAAGGGAAAGTTTTACTACGGTTACTCTGATTAATAATTTATACTGCAAGACTTTAGCTAGTAGCCTCATCAGTATTTAATCTGTCGTCTTTTACCTTTGATACACCTTAGGAAAATAAGTATTCCCTCTTCATTTTGTTGGAAAATCTCTCAAGAATTTCTTCGAAGACTAAACGAATAACTACATTGCATATAAATGCAAGGATCGTAGCACAAGACGTTCTTTAGTTTCTGCCTACACGCATGAGTAAAGGCTTGTGCTTATACTCGTATATATATTTATATATATGTATGTGTAAATCTTGTCAAATATTCGTTTCAATTCCACCATATTCTGTAGTAAATTAACCTCGTTTAGCATTATGATCTTCGTAATTAAAATGTTTTCTATAATATTGCCTTATTGCTTTTCCTATTATATCTATAAGGTCATGTTCGATCATTTCCAAAGAAATCTTAATTAATGTGTTTATTATCACATTGTCATTAGTGAGTGTTATAAGGTAAATTAATAAAAATATTATTTACTAGCTACGCCCCGCGGTTTCACTCGCATTAGTCTCGATCCCGTGGGAATGTAGGGACAAAAAGTATTAAAATCCAAGTCATGATCTACCCATGTGCTAAACATCAAAATCCGTTCAGCCGTTTAAGACCACGTTCGTACGGACGGTAAAAATTTTGCGGCGGGTTTCTTTCCCGCAATTTTCAACTCTCGGTGTCAAAGTGCATCGCGTCGCGTCAACAGCACGTCAAAAAACACACTGTTGGATTTAAAACTCTCAGCGATACGTTAAAGATCCAGTGCGCGAATAAGTTCCGCCTCGATATTTTTACGTCCGCGCGAACGTGGACTTAGCGTGAAAGTGAAACAAACATATTTTGGCGGGATCTACACCGCTACATGCGAACAACGCATCACACTGACGTCACACAAATGCATCGTGCAATCAGAGTTTACCGCGCAGCTAGCATATATACAACTTCCCGACAGCAATCATCGGGCAGTTGCCCACCAGATACAACATCCATCTGGTTGGAGGATCCTCCCTTTTCCAAGAGTATGAGTGAAATTTACACCCTATCCCTCATATCCCTAAACTGGTGAACCCGAGTATGAACGTCAGCGCAGCCTTCGTGCAACTACTTCAGCGTGACGTCATCATCATCACTCCCACAAGTCACACAGCCAACCAGCAACCACGGCTTGAACGGTTGTCCTGACCATCAGCATGCAGCGCAAGCGCATACCTGGTCACCACCCTCAGCCTCATCAGCAGCCTTGGCACAGCACACTGCACATTCGGCCGGTCAACAAGCAGAGCGCTTAATCCCTCTCCGGGTCGACACGAGCAGTCAACCACCCCGTCGTACTGGGGCATCTTCGCAGACAGTTCCGACTCACCGCGAACTATGCGACACCCGGTTCCAACCCTCTGGAACCCAACTGGCATTGGCAAACATCGCAAGATACAAGACTTAGTCCACTATCGCCCTCCGGTCCCCGGAGGGGAGTGATGTGGCGGCATCTACACCGCCACATGCGAACAACGCATCACACTGACGTCACACAAATCCTGCATCGCGCAATCAGAGTTACCGCACAGATAGCATATATACAACTTCCCGACAGCAATCATCGGGCAGTTGTCCACCAGATATGACATCCATCTGGACTTAGAACCAAAAATTCGAAGACATGTGACATCTACCAACCCGCACTGGACCCGCGTGGTGGATTACGGCCCACTCCCTCTCATAGAGAGGAGGCCTGTGTCCCAGCAGTAGGAACATAAAAGGCTGATCACGCATAGTTATACCATCCACCGGACCCTGTGCACGGCTGCAATGGTAACAAGACAAATAATCGAGACTTCTGTGCTAAATCAAAAAGTGGAAAAAGTTTAAAATGAATGTATTAAGCAAAAACATTTCGGAAAAATCCATTGCGGTCACACAAACAGACATGAAATCATCTTTGTTTTATTCTGTGTATTCAACTCTACTGCAAATGGAAGTGAAAAGGACTAATTCATTAATATTGTTGTTGAGGTTACTAATCCAATTGAAAATAAAATCCATTTCTTAATAACAGTACTACTACTTTTTAATTTATCGTAATGAGAATAAAAGCACCATTAGTAATTGCTTATTTGCTTACAACGGAGACAACACAACTATGTAGTATGAGTTTCATACGTTAACATAAATTCAATATCTACGATATTTCCATACTAATGAGACGATGGTTTGTAATATTTCCCCGTACAATTAAGGGCAACTAAGAAACAGTTTATTACGTTGTGAGTCGTCGCAAGTAATTGATGATACTTCCTTGTTCAATCGAGTTCACAGCTTAGCATATCAGTCGCAGGATGTTCGAAAGAGATACCGTGGATCTGGCACAGGCAACTGAAGGAACACGGGTGGCATGCCCTCCCGCTCCACCCAAGGCGGGAGGGAGAAGTCATTTGATTTCCCACCCAAAAAAAAAACAGCAACGTAGTTAACCCAATTTTTGTATTATCTGGAATAAGGTCCTACCTTATGTTTTCCTGCGTAAATAGTAATTCCATTAACATTTGTAGCATTATCTTCTTTGTTATAACCGAGTTTTCGCCTCGAAAGTTCAGTGGTACGAGGACCAAACATAAGTGGTCCTTGAAACAAAAACATAGTTTTAATTATTTTATTTTCACTTCAAGACACAAAAATCGGTTATACTTGGCTTTTATAGTAGAAATACCTGTATCACAAGAGCCAAAAAAACATGCCAACTACTATAACATAACATAACATCACGCCTTGTTTTCCCGAAGGGTTGGGCAGAGGTGTACCTATAGTACACCCACATTTCGCCTGTTATGTTTAAGTCCCATGTAATAGGGGGCTAGCCTATTGCCAACTACCGGGCACAAATCCAGACTTCGGGTTGCTACTGTGAAATCGAACCCAGGACCTCATGCTCAGCAGTAGCGATTGCGTCCACTAGACCAACGAGGCACTACTAAAATCATCTACTATAACATCTCATTCTACATGTTTGAAGCATTGTTATTTATTAGTTAAATAACTCTTTAACAAGCTATTCTGTAATAACACAGCTTAGTTAAAACAATCTTACCATCACTGACTACAGCAAACATATTAACCAAACAATCTCAAATCTTAATGATTCATAAAGTTACACAAAAGAGGCAAGTTAATGCCGCATTTTAAACAGATTAACTTTCGGGTCAGTATCAAAATTAAAGCTCAGCCTTAGATACGCGAGATTAAGTTATACAAACTTCTGTCAATGCCGCACGTACGATCCGTCAGCTGTCTAGAGATTTATCCTTACATCAGCAGCCTGTAACGCTTGGATGGATACTGGACGAAGGTTTTAGTTTTATAAAAACTATGTATTTCAAACAAAACACAGTGAAACGAGCTTGACTCCTGCTGAAAAGGGCTAGTCAGCATTGGCGGCTAAGAAGTGCGTGGGAAAGAAAGAGAGAGTGCTTTTTCTTGCAGTAGGACAAGGTTATCTTGGTTAATAGCTAGAAGGCGTCGCAACAGACCCTTGAGAAGATGACGAAATAAGCTGGACAAAGCTAACAATATTAGCCCTGGATATAAGGAGCTGGAAGACATGGGGAGAGTCCCTTTCCCCAGATGTGGGATGATGCAGGCTTCCCGTAACTTCTTTCTTTCTTTAACTCGCTTAAGAAGATAAGAACCTTTAAGTTGTCCTCGAATTCTTAATAAGTTCTACTTGAAATACAAGATGAAAATTTAAATAGGTAGGTATGTAAATAAATTAACTATTAGAGTCAATTAGTGTTTGAAGTTATCTATGATTTTTAGATTTGATTATGCAATCCAAGTTATAAGTTATCAGATAATTCAAATCGTTGGTCTACACAGATTACGGTCTTACCGCAGTACAGTTATACCTTTAATAAAATATCAACAGTAATAAGCTACATACAGTTATACGTTTAATAAAATATCAGCGCAACACAAGATTAATAAATTAGGAAAAGGGAATAATTCGATACTCCTTGATAAGAGTGGTAGTTAGACCTTCAGGCTCCTGATTAACGACTGTCAATGATAAACAAATGACAGCCAGGATCAACGGTTTAAGGTGCTTCTCGAGGCACGGAGGGTCTGCAATATGTTATGGACCTTCGACACAAAATATTCTCAAAAATCACATTAAGTACCTACCTAATTAGTTGTTGTAACAAACACACCAAGCATCTTAAATGCTTTGGAAAGAAGATAAGTCAATAACTTGAGCTCCTTCCCGATAAAAACAATTAACAACCATAATCTTTCCCATAATGTCACACAAAACCGACTCTTCTCCTCTCTTTGTAATTCAAAATGTTACAACTTGTCCATCCTGACTGTACGTCCATGTCCAATATGTTACCTTCCACGACTGTCTTCAAGCCGTCATTTGTCAGATGTCAGTCCATTGAAAACCGCAACTTATACAGAGCTGGTCGTTTATGCAAACATACATAAATATTAGATGTGACGTCACTGACATCGACGATGTTTTGGATTTGTATGTAGGTGTAGCTTGGAAAGCTTTCTTAATATTTCTACTGAAAAATCCATCAATCGTTTTTGTATGTGTTTTTTTACACACTTCCTTATGAAGTCACCTCATTTCTGGAAATGTTAACAAGATCTTTAGAGTTTAGACATACCTACCAAAAAGGTATTTTTCAAACAAATTATTTCACCAGCTTATCTACGTAAAACGCAGTGACATTAAGACAATCAAGATACTAAAACATAATCCAACTATCCTGTAGCTTAATTTCAACAACAACGTCTTCATCTTATAATACTTTTCTAACAGCTGACACTGAAATCTACCAACAACCTAAATTTGCGTCAAACAGCAGCTTCCGTCTTAGCACAACAAAGACGTACAAACATCAGGTTTAATCCATTCTTCCTGATCGGGATGATGCGGTGATGCGGTCAGCGATGCGTCATGGCTAACGTTCTAACGAGAGCATGATGTGTGATTGGTGCAAATTACAAGAGGTACGGTTTGAATGAGAGAGATGAAGGCTGATGGAACTAGAGCGGTTATGGTGCGAGTTAAAAAACGTATTGCGTGAATTTCGAGGCAGTTTTATTTGACAATGAACTCAATCACAACTTGAATAGAGTTCAAAACAGCGTTCATAAGTATTTTCACTCAGATGTTGACAGCAATGAACGTGCTCGAGCATGCTCGAGTAGGGAGTTTTTGTCAAATTGAGCCAAGCACTATGTACTCACTGTCATTCTGTGTAAATCTTAGTAGGACATACATAATGTTCATAGCAAAAACAACGCTACGGGGGCGATACTTATCGTGCAATTCTGTATGCCACTTATACCATCATTCGATAGAAAATCGTGATTACTCGTATAAAATAAAACTAAAGCTTGATGTGTTTCTAAATAACTATAAGCCCTTTACTTACATTATAATGCGCATGAGATGTTATTACGGGGGATGGAAGCGTGAAAGGTATAAACAGAAGTGCATTCTGCAATTTCACTATAAAATTGAACCATATCTCTTACACAGCAAAGTTCTATTTTGCAAAGCAAGTTCTAATGATCTTGAACACGTGAGTCCCTAAGAGTATTCAATTTACAACTCTGCCATGCTGTGATAAGATTTAAAATTGTATGACTGTTTAATTTACTCAAGTAAATAGACATTACTGCATGGACACATTTCATATTGATGCTAGGATATGTATATATTTCTCTATGCGCATAAAACGACCAATTATATTTATATCATTTTCGCAATTATCATAAGGTACAAAAGCATTCAAATTTAATTATAGCAGCTCTTTCACATGATAGATGATTAACAACTGTGAACAATAATTAAATAAAAGTCATGTATGTGTTGTGAGTAGTAACGGCAGTTAATGCTGCCAATTAAAATAGGCGACAACGCGACTAGAAGGTATTATTCAAAGAACGCTATTTATTAGTTATAAAAATATCTCAAACTTGTCAGACAGAAATAGTCTTGTGTGTAGTATTTAAAGTAAAGGAGATGAATTATTTATCAAATTAACTAACACAAATTGTTCAAATTTTCAAATCACGGCTGTCATAATTATTTAACAGTTGTATGGCATGGCAGTAACATGCCGAATAGACGCAGAGTCTCAATTTAATAAATAATTAATATCCCTGACAGAAAATATAAATGAACCTAAGGATCATGTTGGAAACCCGTGATTTTTTCTGACCCAACTATATTACTCCATCCAACAGGACCAATCGTTCTCTCTTCAGTAAGGACATGACTTGTTTCATCATCCCGCATATGGTAGGTCTCTGATTTCAACTATTGCAATTTGACCTATACGTTGACTTGTTTACAAAAAAGGTTTTGTTAGCTTACTCATCTAGGTTTAGTTCTCCGTGAATAATTTAACTGCTTTTGTACCAAAGGACCAAGTTTTTGTTTTTTAAGGAAGGACCAATTTAAAGTTCCATGTAAACAAGTTATATATGTAGATAATTATAATTATTATGACCTTAATTCTTCATTCAAGTTGCTTTTCAAGGACATCATCATTGAAATCAATACTTTCTTCGATTTTTATTATGAAACCTAGTTTCATTCGTGTTTTTTATCTTCTCCATCATTCTTAATTACATTTATTACAAAACCGCTGTCTCCCCCTAATTAATCCACACCTTACTTTCAAAGTAGATCATTAACTATACTACAAATCTGTTTCAATCTCAAACATGTGGGAGTGATCTTGTGAGCAGTTAATTACTAGGAAGGTGTTGTACACTTAATGGGTTTGCTCATAAATATGATTGGATAATCTATTGACTATCGCTTAATCTACAATTATTCGATTTTATTGTTCTTTTTCTATTGTCCTGTTCGATTTTATTGTAGTTTTTTTTTTGAGTTGGCAACTATAAATACCTTAATGTAAGCAAAGTATAGTGTGTACTGTTTCCATGTTAGTTTCATTGGTCTATCAAAAAAAAATCTCTTTGCATTAATTACTAGTTTGGGATTGACTTCTGATGTCTCCGGATACCTTCCTGAAATTAATATTGATAATTTTTCATGAATTGATATAGGTTATGTCGAAGAAAGCGTTTTGTCGACGGAAGAAAAGACAAAATGACAGATAGAATCGACAAAACGACATATTTATTTAATTTATCTGTAATTTTGTCAATTTTTCCATCGACAAAACTCGTTTCTATGGTGGTAATGCTACGCGTGCTTTTAGGCTCAAACGTATTTAAACGCACCTTAAGGCACCGAAAAAACAACACATAAGCACCGCTCGTCGCACGACACTCGGGTCGCGCCAGTGTTAACGAGCCTTAAGTCAATTTAGGGTCCTATATTACAAAGAACACTCTTGCATCTTATTTTCTTTACAAACAGTTTTTACCCGACAATCTACATAACTCCATACTGATGATTAATCTAGTTAGTACTTGTCTTAAGTGCGACTACTAAAGCCACGTGCAGACTATAATGTACACCTACTGGGTTCATAGATCATACTACATACGTATTATACTCGTACTATCGAGTCTCTGAGTAGAAATTATAATTGATGCCTTGCTCATGCCATCTATTATGACCTTGCTCTGCCGTCTGTTTCTTGGCAAAAGATCATCACTTTGGTCCTTTGAGTCGAAAAAGATGAATTTGGATTTGAAATATATGGATCGCAACATCGTTGTAAGTATTAAAAGCAATATCTTGCAATCACCAATTCATTTGCCAGATTTTGTGATTATGACAATATTAACTTACGAACTCTCTCACTTTCTTCCTCTCTCTCTTGACTGCTACGTTGATCTAGTGCTCGCAAGCGCTACTGCTGAGCATGAGGTCCTGGGTTGATTTCTAGGTTGATCAAAGTGTTATTGAATTTTTCCATCTGGATTTCCTTAGTAACAGGTTAGGGTCTGGAGTTGTGCACGGTTGATGGCAATAGGCTCGCCCTTTCTTCTTGGGACTGAAACAAACCTAGCAAAATGTGGGTATACTATAGGTAGGTATACCTCTGCCTAACTCTTTGGTGAAAACAGGCGTGATGTTGTGTCCCACGTTTATTATTTCTGGCGATTAAAACTTGGTAGTACTCATGCTCATTGCCTCCGCACTCTAGGCAAATGACGCCATTCAACCACCATTGGCCGGTACAAACAGTGGTTGGTCGTCATCATCGACACGGTTACTACGGCGCTTAACACAGAACATTAAAACATTGATATAAATGTAAGTGAATGATTAATATTATACATGAATAACATTTATCCTCTTGCCTATCACAGTGATATTTATGTTTGCTTTTATATGATTCACCATTTTGAAAATTGGAAAATGTCTCAATGCTGTGGCTACAGAAATTGGATGAAAGCTAGCAGTGACTGTAGTTACTGATCTTGAGTTTAATCTACTTACAATACGTTACAGGGCCTCTTCAGCAAGCCCTTCATTCAGCTGCCTAGTGAGAGCCTTTTCTGATTATGTTCAAGTCTTTGGCTCAACAGACTATAACCCCATGACAACTATTGACACAGTAATTCCATCCAATCAGGCATATTTGACCAACTTAGATATATCACAGTCCACTACTGAATATGGGCCTCCCCCAAGTGCCATTGCCGCCACATTACCGAGTTTTCCGCCGTACGTATCCAGTCCATCCCAGACGGCTTGTAAGGTCGTCAGTCCATCTAACTGAGGGACGTCACTCGATACTCTTACCGATTCGTGGCTTATTAGATGCAACACTAAAACATTATGATGAAAGGAAGCAACAAGGGAAACGTGAACGATATCAAAACCCCTTCACATGATTCCGTCAGCAATTACAATCAAGCCCAAAGGTTACAAGTGATTGGTAGCAGAACTGATTTGTCGATGATCACGAAGAAAATTAACAGAATTACGTAACGTCATGAAGTATACAACCTTAACCTTTTGCATCGTGATGATATCGTGTAGTTGTGCTTAAGGCAAAGTGTGAGAAGGAGGGAAGTATTTGATGAGATGGTTATCTGTTATGTTGCCAGCCCAGTCTTTGTAAGGGGTATCCTGTTACCCAGTTACAGGGTTGTGGAGTACAAAAAGGCAGTCGTATTGGTATTCAGCTGCATCTGCTCATATTGGATCCGGGACTGAAAAAAAATACTAACTTAGGAAATGTCTTAGACATGCTATTGAGAGTGAAAAACCAAAAAAAAGCGCTTTTATTACGCACAAAAAATTATAACATAAAAGCGTGTTTGTAATTTCAATCTTTTACTCTGTAGTCTAATATTCTTCATTTACATAATAAGTATAAGTTAAAGAAGTTATGACTTGTACGGTTTCCTAGCAGCCACTGAAGAGTTCCACTATAACCTCTTGGCTCGATCATCAGAACCTCGACACCAAGTGCAATATACTGGACTTATCAAAACGAATCAAATTACTCCAAACTCGGGGCTTTACTAGTAGCTACTGATGAGTTCCACTATCCAACTCCATCATGAGATCAGCTCCAAGATACCAAACTATAGTTTTGTCATCCAAACTACATAATACATAAAAAGTTTCATTCCGATTCGACAATTAGAAGTAGGTTTAAGTGGACTTCCAAGATTTTTTACATTGTTTGTTAGTTAGTAAGAAGTTAATTAGTTACAAGTGAAGCTAATAAAAGCGTGTTAATAACAAGCACCTAAAATCATATTAAATTATAATTTTGGTTTTATTTCGTAACAGGAACAGCATGTGGATTCTGTAAAAGTCTCACTGTGAGGACTTGCGTGGAGTGAGCTGTCGGTATCATCCCGCCTTGTTCAATCCCTAGCATCAGTGGCACAACAGCTCACTCTACGCTTACTTCACATATGTGAGATGGCAACATAATAGCACTACTGGACTGGATGCGAAACCAGGTGTTGTGGTGCAAGACAAGCCCACTTGAGACAAGCCCACAGGACAAGCAGCCGCGATATGCGGATGAAGCTGACTTCATCATTTCCAAAGCATAGTAGTACTTAGCCAATGTTGTCGTGTTTTCAATTTTGATTTTCGTGGTCCATATGACCTCGACTTGACTCGTCTTGATGTGAAGACTGCTTATAAAACACCTATTCAGTTTTGACTCTTTAGAAATATTGTCGTTGGTCGGGAGTTTCACTAATGTGGAAGGTACTATATCAAACCTACCATAACATTTATCATCTAGCAGGCCTATGACGGCGTGCCATAACAAGCAAGGACTTGCCACACCTTCCGAAGGTTTCATGTTTTTAACTTATGTCTGCGTGTATGAAGTTTCAAAATGTATGCAAGTCATGTAACGATCCGAAAGGGAGAGAACGTGTTAGAAAGTAAACGTTGAAACGAAAGAAGCTGTATGTTTAAAAACCATCGTGTGTATTTATATACATTACGAAATGAACATATATCTCACGTTTTAAAACGGTAAATACGTCGACTTGTAAAGATAAGCTAATAATTGATCGTAAATTCTACTGCAGGACTTTTTTGGTTCAATGAGTAGTAACTGTAGGATTGTTATCTACTAATATTTGTTATTTATTCATTGTTATTGGTATCCAGTTGATGTAATTTTTCGGTATTTCTTTGTCGGTTTAGAACGAGTTTCAGTATTTCTAGTGCTTTAATCTTTTCTCCTGACAAATGAAAGTTACTCGATTCAACACGAAAAACAGGTAATAAAGCGTGTTATTTTCTTCGCAGTAATGTTACTCATATTGGTTGACCAAAGAGCGGGATACCCATAGTTGCTCCCAACTGCATTATTAATTTGATAGTAAGTGCGTTGCTCAGCATAACGATACGTCACTTTAGCGGAAAATACGATAGAGGTATAAATCGCGAATGCGGTGGTCGAAAATGGTAATGCCCCCACCACAATGAGTAACTTTTGAAACATACGAAACAACAGGCCTTTTTTCAGGGCATCATCATGTCAGGTCATAAACATCCGCTACAGAAAGTTGATCTCCTAATTACATACATCACGCCTGTTCTATTATGCAAAATAATTAGTACAGTCCGCGAGGCCTAAGCTGAGCTTTGCATTTGTGTGAGTGCACATAGCGACGCATCCTTTGCTTGGCAATCGGCCAATCAGACAATTGGCTTGTGGCGCTGTGCGTCCCTCGCACGATCACATTGGTGCGATTGATAAGCACTCACACAAATACAAAGCTCAGCTCAGGCCTCGCGGATTGTACTCACACAAAATTTGTTTGTATTGTCGGGAAAGAAAACTACTGGTCTTCCTCTGGGCTTTAAAAGTACTCAGAAGTTTCTAGAACATCTAACTTTTCAGCTGTAATACAGGCTGACTTTAAATTGGCAACCTTTCAGGGGGTGAATGTATAAAAACAATAACTGAAAGAATCAACTCGAAAACATCAGCCTGCAAGTACAGGCAAAAACAATGTTCAAAACATAGCCTACTATATGCAGATCGTACCTAATAAAGGACTTTATAATTAAATAACCATGAATGATCAGAAATTAAAAACGAACCGGAAAAGGTCAAAGTGCAATTATTATCCCTGAAAAAGCGAAAAGGATAAAATATATGTACATTTTAATAATTAATTAATCAAATTCACTATCGGTTCTTCCACGGATACTGGGAATGTTTTTGACGTAAATGATTTTCCACAAACCGGGTATAAATTTGTTGTAAATAGTGTTATTATTACTTTAGTATCGCCATCTGAGTCATTGCCAGTATTAGTGTTATATCCTTACGTATTTATACCTATGTACGTTCGATAATTGCTGTTTTATGGTGCATTTACATGGCATCGGGAATTAGACACGATTTATAAATAACACGTAATTCTTATTTTTACCAAAATCATAAATTTTATTACCCATAACTTAATTAAACTGGCACGAAAGGTAACATTCAGACGAGAAGAGTTACTTTCAAATTTATAATATTATTATGGATTTAGTCAAGAGATCACGACAATACAAACGTGACTGAGGCACCTCATAGACTAAATAGTACGAGGCAATCCGCTGCAAAAAAAATACTTTGTAAATGTTTGGATTATGCATAAACGGCTGAACGGATTTGGATGAAATTTTAAACACAAATAGTTTATAACTTGGATTAACACACACTAGTAGAAGAATAATTTTGCTTTTCTCGGTTTCCTCTGTAACCTAAATCCACCCGATACTGACCGTAGTCATCTCCATTAGATATCATTTGTTCAGGTCTTGAGCAACCAATTCTTCCCTGCTACATTGATCATGAGGGATCATCCGCAGGAGAACCAAGGTAACTGACATGGTCCGAAGAATTGCCAAACTTAAGTGGCAGTGGCAGAACATATGGCTGATAGGTCCGAAAGGTTCTGTAAAGGCGACCGCGTAAAGGAAGATGAAGTGTTGGAAGGCGTACCACAAGGTGGTCCGATGACCTTGAGAAGGCCACAGAAATCCGTTGGATGCGTCGGCTGAAATGATGATGATGATGACATTGATCTATCTTGCCTACCTAATTATTTGTCTAAAAAGTTAATGAGATTTCGAGCACAAAAGAAAAAATACCAATATGTAGTCTGACTTTTAGAACTAGATACCTTTTTTTTTCAAAAAGCTATTGCAATCTACCCTAGGACATGGGACTTAACCATAACTGGCGAAATATGGAATATTCAGGCGTGATGTTAAGTTTTTTTATGTCTTATTTTCGACGATCAAATTTTTACTGTCTTATTTTTGACAATCTCATGATGTTCTACTTTATGGTCGCGGTCGTTTCGAAAGATATGTGATAAAAATGTTAAAAAATGGATCAGTCTCAATTTAAAATTTAAAAAAAAACATTGTTTTTTGGATAAAAAGTGCTGAGATTTAAAGTTGAAACCTCCTAAATTTACTAATTTAATATTTTACTAATTCCCTACAGTGAGTGATCGTGTTAGAATAAAACTTGAACAGGATACCCTGTTCACATTTATCTGATACTTTTGAAAAAGAAATCGGAACCAAGTCTTTGTTTCTGTTCAGTTTTCACCGTTCTTTATATTGTCATGAGTTAGAGCTGAAATAGACTATTTGACTGTATTTTTTTAATTAGCTGCTGACTTCACAACAAGTCAACTCACCATAATAACTTCGCGCTATTCGTTACAATGATCGTTTTGCGTGACAAGGATGGAGGAATAATTTCAAATAATGATAATCTCCCCATTTTTCCACCGATGTGTTTTTTATTGCAAATTGAGTTTTCTAATAACATGTTTAAAATATGTACCAATTAATGTATATTTTTGGTAGTACTCAGCTCATAACACAGTCATCTTCGAAGCCTGCTGAGTTACCTCTTCAAGCTGCTTATTCCAACCCAATGACCATAGCTCTTTCTGCATCCGGCAGATGCAACGAACCTAGTTCCAATTTAAATTACCATCTCTATGTCCACCTGCGATTTCTTCACAAAACCATAAAATAATATTCTTCCTTAAGCACTTATTCACCGGAGATTAAAGTTCAATGCGTTATGATCAACAATAGTAAAATACCTGATCATTACATAAACATTTTCCATGAATATAATAATTATACCTACGATGGAAACTACTTTACGTCTATATTTTGTTTTAGAAGCTAATGTTTATGTAAGAGCCAATGTATATGTTTATAGTATATAAGTTTCTGAGTTTTCTATACTTCGTTTTTTGTGTTTTTATTACTATCAGCCCTTATTTGCGTATTTCACTGGCATCACATTAATAAGAATTTTGAAGTAGACAGACAAAAGCTACCTGAAAACCGTTTTTAATAATAACAACAATACAAAATATAAAATCGTCTGTAGATTACTGAAGAAAAATCAAACGTATCGTTTTACATCCTGTACATTTTGTACGTCGTACGTCATGAACATTATGGGAAAGAAATTCTATCATCGATATTTTTTTAAATGACTAACTCAGGTGAAACAATATTAGCTGAAAATACTTTCTAATCTGCACACAATGTAATATAAACAACAAATACAAATATTAATCCATAAACGACTCGAAGTAATGTGAATATCTGATCAAGATAAATAGATGTTTACAATATGATTGACTGCCCAGCCCTGCGTTGTAAATCAATGTCTGACAAATATCGTAAGGCAGATGATGAATACATTAAACTTGGAGTTATGATGACCGATACAATGCAAAAACGTTTAGACATTATTATTTTGTAATGTTTGAATAATTTGAATTAAACAAGCTGAATTAGCTATGGACCGGCCATATTTGCCGGAGTTTGAGTGGAGACCGCGAATTGGCAAACATACGGTAGGAAGCCCTCAGGCTTTGTGGAGCGACGATCATCAGAGGGTGGCTGGTAGCAGCTAGATTGTCGAGAATCGAGCTGAATGTCCTGCAATTGGAGAGTACCATATCCAGCAGTGGACTACTGTAGGCTGATGATGAGTTTGTATGAATTTTACCGCAAATAGAGAAAAACATTTACAAACACATTATAACATTCAAAAACATTTACAAATTTATTTTGAATCCCTCTGTTGAAAATGGGCATCGATTAATCACCAAAAACGGTCCCTTGTTATTTGTATTTCAGAAACTTTCCAGCTACTAAAACATAACAATTTTCTGAAATAAAGGCTATATTTAATATACCCACCCTCACTTACGGAGCACAAACATGGTCTCTTACAAAGAGTCAAAAGTCCGCACTTGGAGTCTGCCAACAGGCTATGAAACGAAGTATGCTACGGGTCAAACTCACAGACTACGCGTTTTGCGTTTTTGAGTTGAGTTACCAAAAACTCAATTCAAATTGCAGTAAGTAAAGTAAAGTGGAACTGACTGTGTGCTGGCCACATATGTCGCATGTCGGAGGAGCAATGAGCAAAAACCACCACTCACTCAGTGAATCCAAATACCAGGAAAAGAATACGCTGCACTGGCAGGCACCGAAAGAGATGGCGGGATGATCTGGACTCCTTCTTACAGGATTGGCATTCCGGAAAAGTGGTAAGAGGGAAGGAAGGCCTTTGCGTTGCAGTAGGACAAGACAGGACTATAATAGTAAAATAAAAGCCAACAGACCCGATGTTTTTTTCGCTGTCACGATATCCTTTCATAAATAAATAAAATGCTTGGCAAAAAATACACTTTTCAATGATAACCCATCGGTCACCCTTAACCACGAGTTCTACAAATTGGTAAATATGTCAGAAATATTTAAATATAAAGTGTTCTATAAAAGTTGTTTCATATTCAGTAAAAGTTGTATTGATTCAATGAATATGTTTTATTTTTATCCATATTGGATTGCCGTACATCACGAAATTAAGTATCTCAATGTCCTTACGTACCTCAATAATTAAAGGGGGAAATGGTAAAATAAAACAACACACCTGTACTCTTCTAAGAGTTAAACAGTGGTTTTAATAATACAACAAATTTTGATCCACTGAGATTCTCCTTAAGGGGACCACAGGAGCTAAACACAAGTTTTATAATGCCTCAAAGTATATGATCCACTGCAGTAAACAAAATCAGAAAAATATGTGATATTCTCTTGGATCTATGCTAGGTAGATAGTGAAAACATAATACAATAATACATAGCATAAGCACAATAAGCCTATAACGTTCCCACTGCTGGGACACAGACCTCCTCTGTATGATACACGGGCTCAGTGCGGATTGGTAGATGTCGCATGTATTTGATTTTTTGGTTCTAAGACATGCAATGCAACAATTTTCTGAAATGAACCCTATTGGACATGGACAGAAAGATCATGGGTATATGCATTCTACTTACCCTCACTTACGGAGCGCAAACATGATCTCTTAGAAAGCTGTTTCTTCACGATGTTTTCCTTCACCGTTTTAAGAGTAGAGGTGATGAAATTATTTACCCAAAGTAAAGCGGCTGACTGGGTTCGAACTCAACACCTATAACTCGTAAGTCGTGGCCGTTACCACTGGGCCACCACTGCAATAGAAAAAATAATAGAACTAATTTGATACGATAGAAAAAAAACACGAAGATACTCTTAAAAATTATTTTAACGATAAATAACCGTACTAATAAAAATGCAATCATTCTGATTTTACAATTATCCTACTAGGAGCATATTAACGTAATAATGTTTTATTTATTTAGTCCAATCAATAGATTTTTTGTAAACTACCAGCATTTTGTCAGCCAAAAAGTTTGAGCCGACCCTGCTATCAAACACTGCTCTTTAGGCTCAAGCATTCAAATTTAATGTTTTTAGAAGTCATGCATGATTTACAACAAACATTTGTTAGGTTCGTTCATTCTTATTTTATTTTCTTTAACACATAACATAAAAAAAAACATAACGCCTTGTTTCCCGCAAGAGTTTGGCAGTGGTGTGCCTTTAGTACAACCACGTTTCACCGGTTATGTTTGTCCCATGTAATAGGGGGAGAGCATATTGCTATCAACCGGCCACAAATCCAGACTCAGGACTGTTACACATAAATTCTGCTTCCGACTATTTTCCATGAGTTATATGATATATTTTATCAGTTTGCAATTCACATTATTTCTATCAGGTATAGGCACATCGAAGTTAAGCTATCATTAGGACACATTTGGTACTAAATGGATCTGGTTTTTGCATCGGCACAAATCTTGGAGCGTTTAAATCCTCAATGTCGAAAATGGCAGTAACTACCTACTAAATGGAAAAGGCATATGTTATTATATTGTCGTTAGAGTAATAATTATGTGATGGAAGAAACTAAATTAGGATCAAAACTGTAGGACGTATTTTAATAGCCGGATTCAAAATTTATTAAAATAAGTTCAAACCAAAATTATTTTTAAAAACGTAATATTACGAGTAGCTTTTTAATCATGTCATCCTCATTATCATTATTTCAGTCGAAAGACTTCCACAGCATATAGGCCTCCCCCAAGCAGCGCCACTTCGGCGGATTCCTGCGGCCTTCACAAGGGCATAGGTCCACCTGGTGGGACGCCATCAAACGCTACGTCTTCCGGTACGCGGTCGCCACTCCAGAACCTGTCGGACCCAACGAGCATCTGTTCCGCGAGTAATGTGCCCTGCCCACTATTACATAAGTTTGGCATTTTTTGGGCTATGTCGGTTACCTTGGTTCCCCTGCGGATCTCTTCATTTCTGATTCGATCACGTAGGGTAACTCCAAGCATAGCCCTCTCTATTGCCCTTTGGGTGACTTCCAGGCGAGGCAAGACAAAGGAGTCGCAAGACAGACGAAAACGCGGAAGAGCTACTGGTCCATGAAATAACTTTTCAAGGGTGAGTTGCCCATTGCACTGGAACGAAAGCTCCTGGACATGTGTATTCTCTCTCATTCCCATCTTAACCTATGGTACACAGACTTGATTTTGGTCTAACACCCACAGGTCTAAACTCACGTGTCGCAGCAGGCCACGTAGGAGACGGCTGGATGATCTGGATATGTTCCGTCCAACTGGAAGAGGGACGTGTGGGCTCGCGAAAGATGGAAGGAGTGGAGGGAGGCCTTAGCCCAAGAATGGGACAGCGCATTCTAGAAAAAAAAGTCAATTACTTAAATGTACACGAACAACATAGTAAATGAAGAAGCAATGGTAACTTTATATAAATACAAAACTTACGCTATACTTGAATCGTAATATAACCATAATATTCGAAATAATCACTGAATGACTGTGTCAAGAATCACGCACAATATCCCTTGAAGGCTAAACAAAGTCATTTAATGGACAGTCAATACTATCTCTGTTTGTCACTTAATACTATGAATCGTGACTAAACTTATAGATGACGCAGTAAAGGTACTCTCATCTCACCTCTTGGCATTCTTTCACCTTCTGGTATATTTTTTAAAACTAGTCATCCATTACATTTGTATGGCGAGGAGTCAATGGCTGATCTTTTCGGTATGCTCTTGTACGGGTGCTACTTGTGGTGACTGGTCGTCTTGCTGACCATGATTTTGTTATAGTAATTGTTCTGTTTATTTATTTTACTTCGACGGTCCTACTTTATCATTTGTGTGTACTTAATCCATCATTGCATATGTAAGTTGCCCACGCCCTCTATGCCTGGAGGCTTTAATTCATGTATTAAGTTTTTTTTTTTTTTTTACTGTACTTGTTTGTACCAGGCCGCTCAGAAAGTATTGCGAAAAAAGTTTTTAAGAGAGATTCGATGAGAGTCTCGCCCTTTGATGGCGGGTTAGGGAAGAAAACGTGCTAGCAGTAAAAAAAAAATCAAGACAATAGGCGAGTTGCGTTTCAAGAAATTCAGCACATGCTGCAGGTTGGATCATTTAGGTAAATTTTCCTACCTGCATTATGTGCTCATTTGGGTAAATTAAGTTCAGCTGAATATGCAATAAGAAAAATAAGGTAGTAGCCAGATATTGCCACAGATAGGTTAGTATACCATGCTTATTTCCACCGTATTATGTCTTATAGGTATGGCGTTCTGCTGTGGGGATAAGCAGCTGACGTAGATTCAATCTTCATTTTACAAAAGAGGGCAATCCGCGCGATCTATGAAACGGGTCCTCGCGACTCTCTTAGAAACCAATTCAAAGAAATTGATATACCAACTCTGCCTTCTCTTTATATCTTAGAAATGATTTTGCATGTTCGCAAAAATTTAGGACTTTTTAAAATAGGAAGCGATTTCCGTAATATAAATGCACGTAGTAAAAATTAAATTTTGATACGCAAATTTAGATTAACTAAAACAAGCAAGTCATTTTTTGTAAACAGTATCCGCTTTTGTAACAAATTGCCAAAGTCGGTTACAGAACTTGGCGATGGAAAGTTTGAAACCCACATCAAACGTGTCCATATCAAAAAAGACAAGAAAGTTTGGCAAAAATCCTTCTGCACATGTGGCTTCCCTGGTACTTACCTCCTAAACGCCATCACTATATAAATGTCTAATACCTGCTCCCAAATTACTGTGTTATTTGTATTTCCTTTTTTTATTATTATTAAATATTTATTTTTGATATACTTCTTTAACATTATTTCTCATGATTTGACATTTTATATCTACAATTCTAATTTCAACTCGTTATGGCTTATGTGAAAAGCATATTAAGATTTGTTACAATTTAAATGGCAATCATGTCATTTGGTTAAAATTGTTTTTTTTTTTTAGATTATTTTATATTTTGTGAATGTGAGAACGTACCTAACCTTGTAGATTTATAAACCATCGTCTATTTCTTGAGCGTAAGGTAGTACTTGTTGACAGGCCTACACTGTCCTCCCATACCTATTAACACTGTAATTTGAAAACATTGTAAAAATCAAATATTTTTAAAAGAGTAACCGGGGAGATTCTTGCGGGCTCTTCTCCGTAGGAAACGACGAATTGGAACCGTGCACCTAGATTCTGACGTTTCAGAAGTCTTCAAGTGGGTATATGTGAAATAAAATACCTTTTGATTTTGATTTGATTTTAAGCAAACCCGAAAATAGTTGAAAAAGGCTAGGCGGATGATTTAGAAAAGGGATGTTTTGAAATTCACCAAATGTTCTGATCCCACAGCTTTCCGACTGAGGGTATGGCTTGGGTTTCATGTATTAAGGGACTAGTGCCCATTTTTCAGCAACAATCCGAAACTGTGTTGCTATAGTTACCGCATTTTCCAGTAAAATACCGATACAATGACGAATCTGAAATCTTTCCAAAGAACTCGTAAAACGTTGGTCGAAAATGTTAATTACATATATATAAATACGTATATACGAGTATATATATAGTGATGACACGTTTTCTTTAAAGTTTATATTTTTCATATTATTTTATGATAGGTACTACATAATGTCTCAATTCGGTCTCAATAAAAGCTTGATGAAACGTTGATGAAGGTGGTCTACAGCGAAAGTACCGCCTCCTACTGAAATAAAACATACCCTGTTTTCCATTTTGTAATGCAAACAAACAATCCAAAACTAATCACTACCAATTTTGTTAGAGAGAAGTCTGAATCGCGCTATGGTTTCGTTACATCACCCCTCATATAAGGTAGCCTGAATTTACGGCTAGTTGAAGAAGAAACATAAGAACAATATGACCTTAGTGTACTGCGGGTAAAGCTGGTTCGGTGGTCACCAGCGAAGAGAAGTATTTTTGAAAAATCGTGAACTCGCTCACGATTTTATAGACAGATAGATTCATTTATTTGCCTGAAATATGGTATCTTACAGATTTTATAACACACACATCAATAGTTCTTCATATTCCGCCTACTAAATTCGGCATGCAAATTTTGTGACAATAGTAATTAATCTAATTTAATCAATAAAAAAAATAGAATGCCATGTCAAAAAAAGTACTACATCAAGAATTGTCTACATATCAAATTAGAAATATCATTAAATTACAAAATGTATTTATGTCAACTTTCAAATGTCAACGGTTCAAATAGAAATTAAATTACAAATGTCTTAAAATAAAATTTTCAATTTTAGTTTTCATATCATGCAACTTTACATGTCATGCTTTTTTATATGGTCTTGTTATATTAGGACAACTAACACATACATTACTGTCGTTAAAGATGGAACTGTGACGGGTGAGGTATGGGTGTAATGGGATTCAGTCAGGGCGATAGGGAATGGGCAAAAATTAAATAAAAGACATGTAGATATGTAAGTTTCATAGCTGAACAGACTAGGTCAAACTTCCATACAATTTTGTCCAATCTCCTTTCAATTCCATTACTCATTCTCCATAAAAATTATATACAACGTTTCTACATCATTATCTATTCCGATTCTTATAATTTACGTACAGAAAATTTTAATGCATATTTTTTAAACGTTACGATACGTTACGATACTTTAAAAAAAAACTTGATGTTTTGTGAAGTCGTAAAAACCACGCGTAACAGGATCGGCTTGCTATTTCTGACTATAATAATACGTATATTTACGTTGACGTCGTGGTGGGGCGTGCTTCGAACACTAGGTCTGTGACGGTAGAGTTTACTTTGCAGGAACAGGTCTAGATTGAGGAGCCAGACAAAGAAACGTACAGAAACCCGCAGGGCAGCATGTGGCAAGCTGTTGGGCAGTAGCGACCCCACGGACCATATCTGCCGGGAGAAGTCTTATTCCTCACCTCTGGCTTGCCTTGGAGTGAACACTGACGAGAAATAAAGCACCCACCTATTAGCCAATAAAGGCAAGAAAGAGGTGGATCGCTTGAGTGAAGCTTCGCAAGAGTAAACGTGCTAGGAGGAAAGAAGTATTCCAGTGAGTAATGGGATCTTGACAATCTTTCGGGCTCTAGGACTGTCCTAATAGATGTGGACTACCTCCCCACTCCTAAAGCACCTCAGGACATGTAGCTCCCTCGTTGGTTTTCATGAACATTATATTTTCATTGGGCAGGCAGAGGATATAGTCCTCTCTTATTTCTAAGTAACCAATCCACTAATAGCCACCCAAACCCATAGCCCAATATGTTAGTTTCCATGTTCTGCAATAGTCTTGCACCAACCAGGGTGCACTTGCTTATAGCATGATACTTGTCAGTTGGTGCCTCATTCCATTTAAATTTGGCTAAGGGGCCTCTGCAAGTTGGCTCCGGCCTCCTCGCACGCCTGGGAATACACCTAAAAACATTTTACGAGTATCAAATGTAAGAAAATGTAGAAATAAAAATACAAGTAGAACCGTGACAATTTTTTTTTTCCAAAGGACCGACTCCATGGTACCGATATACGTAAAGATAATAATAATAGTTCAAATCAATTTAAACCTAATCAATCATTGGTTCAATCCAGAACACATGAACTAAAGCAAACCAACAATTGAGATCAAAATGTAAAAAGTAACATACACACTTCAACGGTTTTCACTTGAAACACCGCCGGCGCAAGCGCAACTTCGAATTTAGTTTTAGTCACCATTAGATACAATTTAATCAATTAGAAATCGATATTAATAGAGGGAAGCAATGCAATTAAATCTTCGATTGCAAAACATTGGTTAATTATAAAAAATAACGCAAGGATAAAACCCTTTCTACATGACGCAACTTTTCATTAAATTTCATAGTTGCTTAATCCTGTTTAAAACGAGAGTGTTTTTCGAGATTGCTCTGCTTACAAAAGTCTAGGTTGACTCATTTACTTTTAGGTTAACAAAACGTCTGTGTGTACGTGGTTTAAGCCACTTAGGAACTTACACGCGATTGTCGACTCTAGCCTCGTAAAAGCAAGATTGAAAATAGCATAAAAATAAGACAAAGGGAGGTAGTGTCAAATGTTGCACGCAGGGTAAAAACTATTGTTTTTCTTACAATTATCTCCGATTATATTATTACTGCTTTCAAGTAAGTAGCGGTTAGATATAAACCTAACAAAAACATTGCAACATTGTAATGTATGATGCAGAATGATTTATAAAACTATTTATTGATTCGAAAATTATCTTTTTAGCACGAACGTGAATTAATTGAAGGACACAGCTGAAAGTTTCAGCTTAAGGGAAGGCTGATGATCCTAGAAACGAATGAAGTAATGACCTTTTGCAGCATCTGCACGTCAGTGCTGCAGTGCAGTGAAAATATTCTTGAAGACATAGCAACCCTATTATTGGACCTACATACCGAATAATGGTCACTTATCAGAGGTTTATTTTATTTAATTGTTAGCCTATGTTCTAAAAAGGCCTCCCTTTCACCTTTCAACTCTTCTCCAAACCTGTCTGTAGGCGTCACGCTGGTCTCGCTTCGTCTCCTGCGTCTTGCTCGATGTCGCCGGACGTTGAGTTTTGGACGTTTGCAGCACTGTGTTCCTAACACGATCCGTTAATCTAACTTCAAAAATCAGAAGTAAGCTAAAGAAATAATATCATTAACTTTTTCATAGGCTGACCAACCACACTTTCTTTCGGGTTTTATTCCGGGTTTTTTCCGTTTGAAACTGACGAAAATAAATACCAAATGCATTAAATGTCGATTCGACCTTCGGAGAAAGATATACGACCTTGTAAATTGTAATAGGAGGATACTCCGTGAAAAGTAGACAGTATTATCGGGTGAAACGTAATCCAAACATATCTTAATTCTAAGTATAACATTATCACTCATTCAATGTATACACCTATTCTTAGTATAGAACATTTACCAAAGGTGACACTGAGTGCCTCTTTTAGAACTTTGTGGCAGGATATGACTCAATTCGTTGAGCAAAAAACACTGATATACACTTTCTGTTAGGTATACTTAAGGCTGGCCATCGTTCTTTTTATGAGCAGCTTAGTTATCATTCTTCCCAAAATGTGAAGCCAGGATCCACTCGTGCAAAGAAAACGTGTCCCTTTCTACATCACACTAAACATATTTTCAGGGATTGTAAGGCTTCCGTACCTGAAATACATACCTAGAGAGACACCAGTGTATATCTTTTTTCCTCCTTTTATACCATATCCGCCAAAAAATACTTTATAAAAACCCATATATGGCATATTTTTAAAAACCATGATTCCAGTCCTCATTAGAGGAAACACCCATAGTTTTGGGAATTTTCGCATTCTAATTTCAGTCTCAATCTGTCTAAAATAAAATACAATCAATTTACTTACATCTTTGCCAAGTTATTTTGACATTGATCCTCGCTGAGATCAGAAGGCCAATTCTGAAATTACAATGTACCTATGTGGATTGTTTACCACCAATGTATCTATTCCGTTAAAAGAATAATTTTTATTTTCAGCAATAACTTTTCATTCATTGAGCAGTGTCTCGTTTTGCATTCCCGAATAACAAGATGGCAGCCCTAAGCATGCTTTGAAGAGACAAAAGAAATAAAGGTCATTCTAACCATTACTTAGTAACGAGTCGCTTTAGGGTACAATGAATTACGTCTTATTTAATTGCTATTAGTGTTGAGTGATTATTTTAATGTATACCTAAGTTTTGTTTTCTAAGAAGTACCTGCAGAATACCTACATTTCCTTACCAAGGAATAAAATAAAAAGGTCCATGTTATCCTGTCTTAATGTGTACTTTATATTTCCATACAAGACTCTCTAGTTAAAGGTGCAACTGGTAATTTTATGCGATTATAATTAAATAAGTATTTTTTCTATAGAAGCACTTGTGGTGTTAACTTTACTAGTACTTGTAAATATAGTTTGATCAATATAATTTATTTGTATAGATTGCTCTGATGTACTAGTCACTATGACTTTCATTTATGTCAGTATATATATATTCTGAACTCACTACTAAATAGACATATTTTATGGTATTTAAAGGACAATATAACGCTGTACCTTTTACGCAGGGCACTCGAACAATAACAATTTTTACACTTCCCAAAACAGCCCCAGATAAACTGATTTTAAGGGCCTCCATCTGGCAGCATAGACAAGTTTTTACTTTATTTTTTTATCGAGCTGTTAACTTTAACAGGCATTATATGCTTATGTGAAAATCCTAGTACTAACTTATATTATAAATGCGAAAGAGTGTCTTTGTATTTTTTGGTTACGCTTTCACGCTAAAAGGGCTGAACGGATTAAGGTGAAATTCGGCACATGGTTAGACCATGACCTGGGTAACACAGGCTATTTTTCATCCTGAATCGCAGACGAAATTGCGGGCAACAGAGAGTAAACTATAATTATCAAGATACGATTTACTCCTTTATTTATGAATACCTTTAAGAGACGTCCAAACGTTAAAAACGTATAGTTACACAGTCCCTAATCACTACTTTACTTAAAGCAACGCTAATAAATACACTCCTTCAGAGTACACAAGAAATACCTAAAGAAATGTCTCACACAGTTGGCATTGTAAGTTGCAAGCTCACACTTTGTCGCTACACGCACACGGTTGTGATATTTTGAGCTATAAAGTAACAGGTTACTGTTGCGAATATTTAAGTTTATAGCAACACTTATCTACGTTATGTTGATTTCAACAATCTGTCTCTATATGCACGCTCATTATGTGCAATACTTATATATTTTACTATACCTAGGTAGAGGAACTCGCCTCGCTTTCGACCCTTGGCGGTAGGAGAGGTAATGCCACAAATATCTGTAAATTATTTCGCTGTATTATTCAATAAACTTATGCACTACAGATCAATGTTTCATTTAATGTGATTGATTGAAAATCTTAACAGCCAAATATTTGACAGCTTTTTGCGACGTTTGCAACTTTCTGAATGCACCCAGCATTGGAAAAATGTTATTGCAAACTTCTACTTCTAAAGTGAACACGTATCTTCCAATGACCGCTGTGATTATTTGACATAATGAACAGTGAGCAAGAAAAGAAAATAGAGAGAAAATCCGATGAATAAACAATGTGTTTTTTTTTTATAATTGATACAACAAAGTTCATAAAGTAATACCTAGTATTATATACTTACAAGGAAAAAAAGGCGAAGAGCTCATTGAGCTTTCAAAAAAAAAAATTATATCATAATATTGGTTTTCCAGATCATCAATGTCATTCACACGTTACACAAACTACGACCCAAATTGCTGCTCCCATTATGAACCAAACGCTTTTTTCCCAATTTATTGAACAAGTAGGCAACTTTGGGTCATAAAATCGACTCCTACGCGCCTAACAGCGGCCCAATCCCACAGATTGCCCAATAAAAGATAGTTCGAATACTTCCACTCGAACAAGTTAGCTGGTTTGACACGGGGTAGGTCTAATAGACGGGCAACTTTTCATCACAAAATATCCAGTCGACCAATCACAGCTTGGCATTTGAGAGCAATTCTAGAACAACTGACTATCAAAATATGAGTAGGTAGGGTGTAGTTTAAGGTTTCACGGGAAAATAACTCTTGGAAATCTCAAAACAAATAATTTTTTGTTTCTTTTTTTGGAAGGACTTGGGGGTCTTTGCCCAGCAGTGGGACAGTACAGGCAAAACAATTTAAAAAGTCATACATTTAAAAATCACAATAATTTTCAAAAACAGCATCTCATGTATTCTAGCATTGAAATGAGGTTAAGCAAGGGATGTTTAGAAACAAGATAACCCTTCATTTATTCAACGCATGATTCAAGATAAGTCCAGACAATTGATAACAGCAAGCTACCCATAAATATTTATTTTATGTGATATAGAATATTTTATCACAAATTATAAAGTATCAGTCATGTACCGCTGAACGTAATGCCATTCAATTATTTGATTAATTAAGCACTCCCGTTAATGGCGAGTATTTATAATGCCGTATTTAACTGTGTTCTAAAAAGCAAATTTTATTAATTTTACTGCATCATTAATTAACTATTTATTAAATATTCCTTATCTTTGCAGATGAATTAAGTTGAATCATTAATTAAATCTTACACATTTACATATAACAGTACGTACTTACCGAGTCGCTTACATATGGGATGTTTATTTTAAGAAATTATAAAAGCCACATAAAAGCTTCGAGAAAGTGGCTCGTCTGCATCCCCCGTGCTGACACAAGTGAGTTAGATTTATTTGTGGTACAAATGGAACAACCTGCTAATGAGGCCCTAGTTATCCGTTATATTTGCAACAATTAATAATAAGTTAACATTTATTAGACTAGTCTTGTAGAATATTGTTACAATTCATATTGTCTCAGATTGCAATCTTTTGTACCTACTTGTAATTGTTGCGGAACCACGGTACTTAGTATTAATATATTCTGTAGCTGCACACGATGATAAAAATGCTTTTAATCATGTCGTGATTTTATTGCTATGATCTTTGAGTAATTAATCTCAAATTCTTTACCTACATCCACCTGTTTATTTATTACACCATCCAGTTGAACTAGATAGTTGAGAAGCATTTGTTACTCTGTAGTTGATTTTGGATGAGCAGAGTTACTTGCGTGGTAGAGTAAACGAACGAAACTGCCAAGTGACTTTTCCCAGAAACCGACCACAAAATTGTTAGGCAGAGTAGAATGTAACATTATCAACACAACCTTTGCCCTGCTGTTAAACAAACAGGTTAAGGAAAATTGAACGCATCGGTAGCAATCCTGTCAAGGTTGAAAAGGATTAACCCAGGAAAGTAACTAGAGGTGATCTCATTCTACAATTTCACAGAATGATTTCAGAATCATTGTGTATACCTGTTGTGATGACTAATGGTGATAAAATTGTAATTTAATATATAATTGAAATTATTCAACAACACGCGTGAGGGCTTGCTTAAGATCGATCTTATTCAAGATTCCAATCAGGATTAAATAAATTAAAGGAAGGTTGGTGCAATCACAGATTACATATAAATATAATGCAGTGTAACTGTACATAACAATTAATGAACCATGTTATACAAGGAACTACTGCCTATCTGTTAGGAGGATGCTATGTGAAAGATGATCATAGAGATACTTTTTTATAGATGTTTCTATATAAGTTAGTAGGTATTGTTTTGATCATAAAACAGAGATCAGTAATACGAACAATATGAAAAAAGCAATGTGACATTTGAAAACCATTGAATAATTATGGTATTGTAAGACATTGATCATTTTTGTTAAGACCAGCCAATTTCGTAGAAACGAAAATAAACACACAAATAAGCTACCACATTTCAGGTGGGTATTACAACACCGAACAAGTGGTCATGTAATTTTCAACAAAAACATTGATCAATAAGTAAAGAAACAAAAAACATCACACTAAGCAGATGAAAGATACAGATGACGCAATGTCTGTTGATACCAATTTTCTCTTTAAGAAGGCTGATCTAACAACAGTTTGGGAGAAAGAAGTCGTCATCCTCCTGCTTGCCCTTGTCTCAATTTATTTGCGGTCGACACAGTATTTATCACTTATCATCCATCTTTTCTTGGGTCGATCTTCTCTTTATAGCTATATTCATTCATACTTACGGAAACAGAAACTACTCTAAAGATTGTTCTTGTTTGAAACACTCTAGATATACAAAGTGTTAACACAAAAACTGACTCACACGATGTAAGTACCTATTCGCGAAATGGACCACGTTTTCTTCGTTAAATTCTGAGTCACCCAATTACTGCCTGTTTACATTAAAAGTCAGATGTTCCGGAATTTCTCTTAAACTCTCATGAATGAACGATGACTAAAATAATTGTACACAATCTTTATTTTAATAGTGGTTATTCTTAGAAACATTGTGTGGGATTTGTCGTTTCATTGTAATTTGTATGGAAAATATACTCGTTGAATGAATAAGTGGTCGACAGTTGGCGTAATACGTTTTTCTTCTGCGTAAGCTTGTGATCTGTGGTATTGTTCTGAGGCGATGATGTAGTTCTTTCTGGAGAAGAATGACTGGAAGTTCTTAACTGTGAATGTAGACGGTTACTACAAAATTTAAAGATTCATTGGAAAAAGCCTTCCTTGTTAACCTATTGCGCCAAGACGCTCATCTATGGACAATTATGTTGACTACTTATGCCTGTTTCATTTTGATTCAGTCAGATTTTTCTTCAGTCAAAAGCCCAAAGGCAAAAATAAGACCTTTACACAACAACAATTGTATCTTTGTTACTTACTTACATTTAATTTTTAAATATCGAAGCGAGTAAAATCTGTCTAAAAATACCCACAAAATTAACTAACAATAACAAGTTCAGTGAAGTTTCGACCGCGTCGAACAGACCTCGACAAAACACTTTTACCAGTGACTATGAACATTCACCGGAAAAAAACACATGCCAATGATAAAATAATTAAAACTGGAGCATTTTTCCAATTGCCTTAATTTTGACAATAACCTTTTTCTTAATAGTATGACTAACAGCAATGTTTCATTTCCTTATTCTATGACGTCACAAGTTGGTAGTGTGTGAAACTTGGTTAGGAAAAGTTAAATTATGCAAGGTTTTTTTTTGTACCATTTGATACTGTATTCAATCAAGCGGACTAAGATTTGCATATTGATTGATTATACCTACTATTAATACAATAGCTTAATATGTTATAAAATAATATCCTTGAATCTTTAAAAAAGATCTACAATTGAATAAATAGATACATTACTGAGTAATTTACGCAGCCTACCCAAATGTCCTTTCTTTGCTGTTGTTCGTAGAGTCGTTGAGCTCCTTAAGTTCTGAGTTGAGCTACACGATTACTGACAGGTCCACTCAAATCCGTGTAGTCCTTTCCTATAAAGACCATCTCAGAGATTAATCTGAAATTTCCTCATATGGCCTGACCAAGATTGCTCAAAAGCATTTATTAACCAGACTAACCTCTCAAAACGTCACTCATCATTAAAACCTTATTCACGAAAATTCAATAAATACTAGAATCAATTCGTAGTCCATCTAAATCCTTAGTGTAAACGGCTACTTGCCCAGCGGGTGGTACCAGCCACAACCCACAGCGTGGCGCAAGCGCCGGCAATTTCGTTACATTGGCCAACCTTACCTCATTTCACGTAGATTGTGTAGCCGATGCCTTCGTTTGCTGAGAAAACATGTTGTATTTTGGTCTAGGTCTTGGTTTTGGTTTTGGTTATGAGGAGGATATCAGGCCTTTTTATGAAAATAAGTTGGTTATGAAATTGCCATTATCCTTGAAAGGCAACATGCTTTTGTTCTCTGGGTTAGGCAGAGGTGTAAGTAACGACTGTACAAAATACACTTAAGAAAGCCTAGAGTCACTTGTACTCCCGTCATTGTATTTTTTTTGTATTTTCCAAATCTGGGAACTTTTTGGTTACTGACAGTTTTTTTTCCGAAAACAAGTTTATATATATTTATTGTTTGTGTGTATGGCATCTCTTAGTTGACCTTGAGAGGTCGTGACTACTTAACCGGACTATCCTGTGGCTGCCTTAAGCGGACTCAAAGCCAGGGGCGAAAAACTTACATTACTAAGCGACTGCTCGTTAAGGGCACCCCATGTGGGGTGCGGACCTCGGCTTAGGGCGTCGCTGGTGGGAGGACAGCAAGATGGGACAGGCTGGATCTGATTTAGATGATTATTATTATCTGGGGAATTTAAAGCTACAGGCTCAGCTACGGCGCGGGCTGGCACTTCGTCGAGCAAGGGTCGGGGGGGGGAAGTTTTTAATGTTAAAACATTACTTTAAATACCTCCACTACCTTTGTACCGTTGCATGCACCCATAAGCATAATGTTTATTGCACTACCGCAAACTGTAATTTTTAACAATAAACATAAAAGTCGTTTCTCAGCAATTATTATTTTGCAATGTTACTTAGTTTGATGTACGGAATGCGTGTTGCCGGCTTTGTGATAGGTCTTGTAACACCCTGTATAGTTCACAAAAAGTTTTTGCCAGTTATGTTCAAGTCCCATCTAATAGGTGGCGAGTCTATTGCCATTAACCGGGCAGATATCTAGACTACGAGCTGCTACTCAGAAAATCCCGATGGAAAAATCGAATAACACTATGCTCGACCTGGGAAAACAACCCAGGACCTCATGCTCAGTAGTTAGTGACCACTTGAACAACGAGGAAGATTGCCTTTATCCTTCTAAGATGTTTAGAAAAAAGTAACAGGCAAATGCGTTTACCTATTTAAAAACTTTCAAAATGATCTCGTGATCTCATCCGCTCCACTCCACTTGTCAAAAATGTAGGTAAATTAGATTTTTCTAGAAAGATTTAGAGATGGTGGATTGGAAGATGGGCTTGGAAGTTCGATCGACTGATTAGCAATGTTAATAATTTTCTGTAAACTACTTGGACATAGTTGGATTATTTATAAACATTGCTTACTCAATACTCAATATATTTATTGCTTTACCATAATGTGTACATAGGTGGTAACTATATCATTTAGATCATTAGGGACCCTGTGGGGCACAGCAAAAGGGTAGGAGAGAGGAAGCCCTGTTTCAGTAGATAAGATTATAATTAAGTAGTTTTTGTGAAAATTCACAAAACCAACTTTAATATAATCAAAGTCAGGAGATCGCGAATAAGATAATAACATTTCGCTTAATCCATTTTATTGCAAGAAGTTCAAACGTCAAAATGGTATGCTTTAATAGTCGATAATCATTACTACACTTTTAGTAACATTACACACAAAATCTTACTTGTCAATTTATATACTTCCAAATTAATTTAAGCAAGTTTTCGCATTCTCATACATCGATAGCGAAAATTCAATTTAAATTTAAACAATTAATTTTTATATTTACTGAGTCATTCAATTTGCGCGTAAACGAATCAAAGGTATGTAAGGATCGTAGCAGGTGGCATTCTGGAGTTTCTGCCTAACCTCATGGGAAGAAGGTGTGAGTTTATTTTGTATGTCATTAAATTTTGTACCCAATTCTTGTACAGAATAAGTACAAATTCCATTCCTGTTTGCTTAAATAACAAAATAGTTAGCAAAACACCATTTACTTTAATTATACTGTCTAGTTTTCTATGTTAACAGTTAACATAGAAACACTGAATCCACCAACTTCTCAGGGAAGCGGGAAATAACATTGTGGGAAATTGATCGCTGTTGCTCATTAGCAATACTTTGCCGCTCATGGTGACGTAATTAAACTAACTATAATTATTTTTCCCGTTATAATATTGTATAGTAAAGGTATTTTATAAATGATTTCAGTCTCAAGGGGTTTCCCGATGAGATTCCCAATGATTTGTGACGTTTCAACATCAGTTATTGGATTATTTACGTTTTTGAGCAGATTTTTTTTTCGAACATTATGAAGCAATGGATTAGCAATTTCCTTCAAAATGATTTAGATTGTGATTGATAGTGGGCAACGCAATAAGGATGCAGGTGTTTAAAAAACCATGTTCAGCAACAAGTGATAAATGTGAAAATGTCTGTATGTGTCTTATCAGGAGACTTATAACGAAATTTAATCTCTATAACATTAATTAGGCGAAGCATATAGGTAGGGAAGTACATATCTAGTATTCTGGTAGGTATCCAGATATGTATTTACTTTACCACATTTAGTACCGGTCAAACTGAGAGCCATACTACAATAAAATTATTGAAATGGAACTTTTTTTTTGCATTTCTGCTCTTATCACCATCCACTAATACTTATTTGGTTAAATGACATGAATATAATTTTTATAAGTTTGGCGTATTTCAAGGAAAAATAATTAATTGTTATCAAATTAATTTTGTTTGTACAACCAACCATACGTTGGGTCATGACCTAAAATAGATGTTTATTGAAATCATTATAATTATTACCGTTTCTACCTATTTGTGCGTTCGGAAAAGAGGAAAAACTTTGTTTGCGGTCGCTGCACACTCCACGCGTTACTAATGTAAGGTTTTTTGTTTATTTCAATACCTAGTTTATTTCTATTTCAAATTATATTTCTTTTTAATCGACTTCAAAAGGTTCTCAATTCGTGTGTATATTTTTTGTACTAATGTTTTATTTTTATTTTATTAATTATTGTTACGCGATATCGCCGGCAACAGTGGATTAATTTTGAAAATCCGTTTTTATTCATGAGGTTGCCTCTTGGGTAGTTTTTCAGTTAGCTTCAATAATATGTATATCAACAACACACACTACACACCATAAAGTCCCTCCCGACCCTTGCTCGAGCCAGCCCGCGCCGCTGAGCCTGTAGCTTTAAATTCGTCCCTAAATCAAAGAAATCCTGATCCAGCTAGTCCCTTGCTGCCCTCTTCCAGCGACGCCCTAAGCCGAGGTCCGTACCCCACAGGTCCGTGCCCTTAGCGTTGTCGCTTAGTTTTAGTTAGTATTTAAGTTTAAGTCCTGGCTGGAGGCCTTAATTTATTAGGGCAACCACAGGCAAGTCCGTTTAAGCAGACGACAACCTCATGGGTTGACCTGCGAGATGCCATACACGAAAAAAAAACACCATAAAGTTGATTTCCACTTATATAGTTGACCATGTTATAGTATTTTTTTCCACTGTTATTTACATAGCAAGAGTATTATACGAATTCGTGTGGGGTAGGTACCATAAAGAAAATAAAAACCTTTTTCCCAAATAATTACAATCGACTCAAAAAATTACACTACAAAGTGAAAAATTACTACAATTTCGAAAGTCACTGGCAAAAAACGAAAATACAAAACCAAAGAAGCAATTTTTTTTTTTTTTTTTCATTATATTTGACAAGCTTATGCCATGCGTTGCAATACCTCATACGTTTTTGAGTTTTAGCGAGACCTACGAACAGCATTTGATCTGTATTTATAAGAAGAAGAAGAAGCTAACGCAAGCCAATTGCTGGAGACTGTATTCATCAGAAAAAAACTAGTCTTGTTCTTCCTGATACAAGATTAGTAGTTTTTCCATGTAGTAAAACCAAATGTAGTATGTTTTTATTTTTTTTGTAAACACAAGGCTGAAAACCAACGCTTAGCAACCCGATAAGGGGCGTGATGCTGACGATTGAACCTTTTGCTTCTTTTGTTATAGTTTTGTGTATGCAAGCTGTAATACTAGTGACAATGAACGGTTATTCTATTCTAGGTATCACATACAATCTATGATACTTAGTGGGGTACTAGGTATCAAGACGTAGTTCTCGTTTTGATTTTTGATTTTCAACCAAAAAAAAATTCTGTAAAAATAGTAAAAATTGTAGCAGTACTGTCTCAAATAAAATATTTTTCTTGCTTTCTATCTTTATCTAGTAATAGGGTTGAGCTACATGATGACTGATGCATGCCGTCTTTTGGGACAGGTCAACTCAAAGCTACAATCCATACTCTTTCTTCAAAAGGCCTTTTTAAGCCCTGCATTGTTAAACTCATATAAAACCCTAATCATTTAATGTTTGGACTTTTAAAGAGACCACCTCTGAGTTTGTTTCAGCATTTCTTGTCAGGGATCAGTCAGAGATCAGTTTTAAAATTTTGACCAACCAAATATTGAGGTGTAAAAGTGGCGTATAAGATCTACATACTTACACAAATAAACATTTCACTTTGTTACCATGGCAAAACTAGCTAGTTAATTTGATGGGATTTGGCAGATAGAGAAGCTTACTACTTGTAATTGTAAGCTCCTAATTATCTTGCCGTTTGAATTTCTCGATAGATTTGTTACTGAAGACGAAGATTTGAAACCATCGGAAAGTTAAAATTCAGCTTGACAAATTGTCAAGCGCGCGTAAACAAACGACTACGATTGGCTGTTGAAAAATCTTTCAACCAATTACCACAATTTACGCGCGCTTGATTTAATTTTGCCATGATTTTCGTAATAAACACGGGGTTGGGTTTTAACCTCGACCGTCACAATAGTGTGTAGGTATTTTTTTATCAGGTAAATATGTGAAATGATGCACCCCAAGGAAAAAGTAAAACTAGTGATACTATTTTTACACTTTGCATCGACAAAATAAAAACTCATTTATTTAAACTATGCTGAGAACCAACACTTTTTGAACGCCAAAATGACATAAGACAGTCCCCAATACGCCCGCCTTTTCCCACTCCCGTGGGATGAAGTGGCTCCCTAACAGACAAACGGCGCACTACAATCAAGGCAATGTAGTTACTAGTCGCACTACAGCCTTTTCAATTCTTATAAAAACAACACTTTCTCAAAGCTTATCTTATCCTCTAAACTATAACTCAATAGCTCTTAGCCTATTATTAATAATAGCTAATATATAACAACGAGTTCGCACCCCGTTCGATGAAAGATAACTGATATATATATTGATACAAATGTCACTTTCACGCCGCTCTAGTGCGTGTCGTTCTAGCTTTAACTATGAAAAGAACTTAATCGTATTTTAGTTGGGTTTCGCTTTTAAGGTGACCGTGTCAATTTTTGAATTTGTAAGGAAATTCAGGCTATTTAACTTTACGGAAGCGACGCACGTAGGATGAAGATGTGCCCTGCCTATTCACATAAGTTGTAGTAATCGCTTATGCATCAACCTTTTCTAGATAGCATCTCTCAACCTGATGGTCGAGATAATCAAACAAGATACCTGTCATAAACAGGGTAGCGGTAGTGGCAGAGGTAGTGGCAGCGGTAGTGGCAGCGGTAGTGGCAGCGGTAGTGGCAGCGGTAGTGGCAGCGGTAGTGGCAGCGGTAGTGGCATGGTAGTGCCAGCGGTAGTGCCAGCGGTAGTGGCAGCGGTAGTGGCAGCGGTAGGGCCAGCGGTAGTCCCAGCGGTAGTGGCAGCGGTAGGGCCAGCGGTAGTGGCAGCGGTAGTGGCAGCGGTAGTGGCAGCGGTAGTGGCAGCGGTAGTGGCAGCGGTAGTGGCAGCGGTAGTGGCAGCGGTAGTGGCAGCGGTAGTGGCAGCGGTAGTGGCAGCGGTAGTGGCAGCGGTAGTGGCAGCGGTAGTGCCAGCGGCAGCGGTAGCGATTACAGATTATATCGGTGTATTTGTGGTGTCCCATGCAATCATAAAGGTTTCTTAGGAAAAGTTATTAAAATTAATAGTGGGAAGTTAAAACGTACTAGTATGACGAAATCGTAACACTCTCGCGTCCAAAGCATATTCTAAGAAGTTGATTATTTTCGTACAAAAATAGGGCACAGCAATATATACGCAACGAGTAAAAATAAATAAATGATCCATCTGCTGTACTAGTAGATACACTTACGTCATTTTACATGGAGAATGTTTTGAGAAAAGTGTATCAAATGATCTTCCAAATTAGTTGTTTCATTGAAACTGCAACTCTACAAATAAACTTCATTAAGTAATGATTTTATGTCAATATACCCCACTATCCCATTATCCCAGTCCGATCAAACTTAATTGCAACTGCGGATATATTATGTTTGTCGCTAATTACCGTTTTGTTTTGCCTACAAATTAAAGACATTTTTGCCCAATTAACGGTATGACCCAGCCAAGTCTCCGCAAGAGTATGAACTTTTTGCATGTGTATGACTGCACCTTCCTACTTTTTGAAGAAAGTTTTGGGTTTTCATGGATAGCATTTCCTTCTTGATAGTGCCCAACAGTTACCCATCTGCAATAGTATGATAAATGATTTTTATTTCTATAAGGTTTGTCCAAACACATCAATCATATTTTAAAAACTAGATGAGGTCTGCGTTTCCTATCCGACTATTCTAAGAAAGGCCGAAAGAACCGCAGAGGGCAAAGTTTGTTTTAGAGTCCAGACATAATCTTGGTTAGGTCGTGTGAAGATCATTTAGACTGGTGTCTGTGTTGGTCTTTTGAGGAAAGAACCACACAGATTTGAGTGGACCTGTCCAATCAGTGCACGCATTTCTTAGTAATCGTGCAGTTCAATATGACGAGCGATATTACCATGTTTGCAATCCAACTTTGTACATTTTGTTTGTTTTTCAAACAAGAAAATCCAATGGGAACCCCGTAGTTCCCAAGATGCACATCTAATAAACAAAACATTTCTTTTAATAGTGATGATTTCATAATCCTACATACTGGTCTATCGGAGCCAAGTCGTAACCTTGTGTGGTGACCAGATGTTGTCGAAATAGCTCGTTTTTTGTGACATTGTACATAATGTGGGAACTAAAAGTATGTAGGTACCTTAGGAAGTCATGCATCAACAAACTGAGGTCATTATTATCAAACCACAATTGTTAGATATCATTTGTTTGTAAAAAATGCCTTATATTAATCATTTGGTATCGCCTTGGCAGACGGAAAAGTGCTGGTGAACCCTGGCATAGATTTGCGCTTTCTTGTTAGTGTTATTGGTCAATTTTTGACAAGTTTCAGGGTTTGTGTCATATACAAACATAGGGCATTACTTCACACTCTATGGAAATGTTCCCTTAGTCATGATTGCGCCTATAGCTGCAAATAATATGTAATAAATTGATGAAAATAGGTACCATTTGAATGACATTGTGTTCGTTCTGTTATGGAAATTCACGTCATATTAAATTAGCGATTTTAATGGATACCGTTATTGCAACATGAAACAAAGGTTTCATTTCACGACTAACGTTTAAAATCATGTTCTCATCTTCACAAAACGGTTAGACCATTTACCGATCTCTTTGTTTGTGGTTATTAAACTTTAATTGAAAACTAAAGACTCCGGAAGTGATCAATGTAGGTGCTTCAATGTATGTCGAGTTATGGAGACTACGACCATGACCAAGCCACTAACAAAGATCTTTGCCATTCAAAATTATCTCACACTATCCGTTTATATTAGGTAGTCGCGTCCAATTTGACGTGTGAAATGTTATGTTGTATCAATAATCAATAGTGTTTACAATATTGTTTGTATCCGACATTTACGGTGGCCTGTTCCCACCAGAGTGTGCGATCAAACTCGACATAACAAAATAAATATTCAACAGTTTGTGACTATAAACAAAGCGCGCACAGTTGTTCCTGAGCGCAGTAGCGTTGGCAGAGAAATCGTGACATAGGCGATTTATGCCGTCGTCTTCTGGAAAATTCGGGGTTCGTCGGGGAAGTTCGGGTTTCGTGCCGGATGTATTTTATTATTTTGGAATGTATATTGTAGAATGACGCACTAGACTCTAGAGAATTGAGAACTAGGTACGACACCTTGTTTTTTTCAGGAAAATGTAATGAGATTAGGTAAATGTAATATAATTTTATTTATTTAAACATTACCATTTCGAAGCGCGTGCCTACTAATAAAGGTTTATTTGGTGTATGTTTTAATTGGCGAATAATGAAGGCTGTAAGAATTAAAATTAATTAACATAAAAAGCAATTATAAATCTACAGATCTCGGTTTAAAACCAGGATTTCCTGTTTGTTACCTCTTCAAAATTAGGTACATTTACTATCGCTGCTAATGAAATAACTTATATTAATAATACCTTTTATGTACACGTATTTAAAATTTTCCTTATTCAGTGTTTTTCAACGGCTGCGTTATTATTTCCTTTACTTATAGTTATTTTTAGCGATTCTGAAATTTTGTCCTCTCAGACAATAATTGGTGCACTTGCTAACCACATTGCTTAATCAATTTAATTTAATGAGTGTTTGTTGAGTCGTTTCAGTAGAGTTTCTGAGGAAATATGGTATGTTTTCCCAATTTAGGTAAATTCCATATTAAAAACAAGTTGGATAAATATGCGACGAAAAGCAGGTGCTGTGTCTGCCAATATAATAATACAAGTGGAGTAAGGTAAGTTTTTATTAGTCTGTTTTATTTTTTTTCTTAATCATTTTCCTTCCTGGGTTAATCCTATTTTTAGGTGCTAGCTTTCATGACGTCCATGATTTCTCTCACGTACCTTTGTTTAGGGAAAACACAAATACTTTTTTTTGGTAAAAATGAGAATAAAACATTTTAGTTTTTAGGTAAGTCCCTATTAGGTTTTTATGCTATCGCTACGCTTGCGTTGTCTACGTCGCTAGCAGGGACACGTTATGTAGAACGTAAGTGATCTGTCAGTACAAGATTATTAATTATTTTTACAAGCATCCAATTGTCCTGTTCGAGCTTGTCGAGTAAAATTAATTGGTAAGAAAATGTAGGACGGTCTTACACAACACAACGTTATAGGTATGAATTCAATGACTTTAAATTTATTGGGGAACTGGTGTCCAGCCCAGGTTTCGAACGCGTGCAATCTACTAAAGTGACGACAAAATATCGAGATTTCTGTACTGTTTCAAAGTTAAATAATCATAATAAGGTATACATATAAACCTTCCGTTTTTTTTCTCTTCAAAATGATGATGAAAATCGCATTAAATCCATTGTGTACTTTCGAAGAAATAAAGGAACACACACATTAAAAGCGACTTTGTTTAGCCTTGCTTAGCCCGCAAAATCGTCCGCGTGAAATTTCTTGTTCCCCCGACCCTCGTCGCATCACACCACATCGTTTTCGCGCAGCGTTCTTTCTGACTTTTTTTCTTTTTACTCGGCTCCTTACGGTCGTAGCGTGATGTTACATAGCCATTGCATTCCTCAAGAATTGGGCTATCAAATGCAAAAATAATTTTTCATATCCGACCGTTACTTCCAAATATTACCCCCTACATACAAACTTACAAACAAACAAATTTTACCTCTATACAACTTTAGTTAAGATATGAAATTAGGAAGAAGGTATTCCATATTTGCTTCAAGAAGACAGGCTTTGGACAGTAAAGTATCTCCCTTGAACGAGAAGTGCGACCTATCCGCCACAAGAGATGATTTCCCTCATCAATGCAGCCATTTCTTCTTGAAATGAAGTGAAAACGTTTATTTCTACCAACAAAGGGACATAGGCACAAAAATTAAAATAAAGAAAAACACAAACATAACACAGATCTCGATTGCTCAGTATGTGAACCAGACAGCAATGGTTCAGGTACTGGCAATCGAACCTCTGCGCGAATGCCCTCAAGATGCCGTTGGAGTTAGCCGAACCCTGCGCACCAGGGATTTGCATCGTTTTCACATAGTAGAGTAAAAACAGTCTACTTGCGGCCCTGATGAACATCCCTGATGCGCTGCAGAATCGGGGCAGCCCCATCAGCACCCTGAATGCATTATTATAATGCACGCGCAAGGCGTTGTACTGTCTGTGCGTGTATGAGACCCACAGGCTGCTCGTGTAGAATGATGTACTTACAATATGCTCTGAACAATGTTTTTTTTCCCTTCTGGGCTACAACGAGCAAACCTGCGGGCCATCATATTCGCCCTTACAGACACCGCCCTGCGTTCTCGCTCTATTTCTGCATCGTCTTTCATATCAGAGGACATCATATGTCCAAGATATTTAAAATATTCTACCCTCTTCTGTGGTGTTCCACACAACTTTATGACAGGTATCGTTGCCGGACACTTTTGTCTGGCCTGAAAGACCATACATTCACTTTGTTTTACATAATATGTCAAGCCATGGCTGTGAGCATACTTTTCACAGATGCCCAACAGTTTTGAGAGGCCACCATGTCATCCGCGTAACTGATATTATTGAGACAGACATCATCAATATGGCAGCCGACATAGGTGCTGCTGAGCTTCTCTATCAGCGCGTTGACGTATACGTTGAAGAGTTTGGGTGAAGTTATTCCCCTCTGGCTCATCCCACATTCCAACCTGTACGGCTCGGAATATGCACTCCACCATCGCAGGACATTGACCTGGTTTTGATACCAAAAGTTATAGATCCTGCTGAGTTCCGTTGGCAAGGATATATCTTCCAGATAATAATATAATGAGGCAACGCATAATCTAGCCCTTTCTTATACTAACCTACATTCCTTAAGAGAGCTATGACACGGTTCACATACATATTTCATTCAGAATAGTCTCTGTACTAAACCTTGTAAACAAATCTGGCCTATTTATTGGTATGTAGGCTAAACTGGAACATCTGTGTAGGGTTAAACAAAACAAATGCTTGGTTATTATACAATGAAAGCGGTTGTGGGTTAGTTATTCAGCTTGAGTGTTATGTTGAGCAACGGAACTAGGGAATTATAATTGTTTGATGTGAAAGTGTACTACCGATTTAACTCCCCGCGCGAAAAGGGGGTGTTATAAATTTGACGTGTCTGTCTGTTTTTCTGTGTGCGTCAGTGGCTGTGCCAGCAAAATTAAAAAACAAAATCGGCTGAACTGATTATTTTTTTTTTGCTTTGTTCGAAAGGTGACTTAATCGAGAGTGTTCTAAGCTATGATTCAAGAAAATCTGTTCAGCCGTTTGAAAAATTATCAGATTTTTCAAATGGATGAAGGCATGTGTGCATGCCTTCATCCATGGGCTGGGCTGACCGAGTCGAAATTATGCCGCTACCGACTCGACGATGCTTTGATCTAATTATTCCCTACAAAAATTATTATTTTTACCTTTTGTAAGTTTTTTTTTTTCGTTTTATTTTTGTGTATAAAGCTGCATAAAGGACTTTATCATGAATAGTATTTTTTTTCTAGTATGTCTTCCCGAAACAAGTAGGAACACAAACTTGGTAGGTGGACACGTTCTTTACTAATACCAATATTATTAAGAGGAAAAATTTGTTTGTTTGTCAGTTTGTATGTAATGTCTGATAGCCTAATTCTTGATGTAGGCTGTAAGTAAGGCTGTAGGCTTTTAAAATCACGCTGGGGCCCTGACAAGCCGAGCAAAACGAGTGATAGCGCGGGCATGTGATGCGATGCGACGCAGTGGGTCGGGGGAATAAGACATTTCAAGCGAACGAAGTCACTGGCAGAAGAGATTTTAAAATAGTAAATGTTGTATTGTTGCTTGTGTAATATTTTGTGGCAGCACATGTACATATCGTATGAGGTATTTAGATAATTTACCATTTATCATCATAACATCACGCCTTGTGTCCCCGAAGGATTGGGCAGAGGTGTACCGTATAGTACACCTTCATTTCGCCAGTTATGTTTAGGTCCCAGGTACAAATCCAGATTTCGGGATGCTTATGAGAATTTCCACATAGAAAATCCCAATAACACGTTGTCCGACCTGGGAATCGAACCCAGGACCTCATGCTCAGCAGTAGCGATAGCGATACCAAGACCAACGAGGCAATCAGAATTTACCATTTATAAGGAATATATTAGTAACATGGGATTTAAACATAACTGACCAAATATGGGTGAAATATACGTACATACGTCTCTTCTCTGCCTAGCCCTTCTGGGAAAACAGACGTGGTGTTATATCATGCATTTGTAAATCCAAAAATAGCCTCCGAAAATATTTATCTGACTTCTTACAAAATATCATAAAACAACACACCCGTTTTGTACTCTTTATCGTTACTACGATGTTTACTATAACGTATCGTGAGATAAGATACGTTACAAAGTATTGTGAAAGTAGCTACATAGAGTACATACGCGTTTCACTTTTATTCGAGAGATAAGACAATGGAACGCGGTATCGAAGATTTAGCCGGTTTGATAATACAGCTTAAGAATTTGTTTGAACGCGCTAATCTCTGTAACTAAAGAAATTTCATGAGGATGAAATCGCGGTAGAACCTAGTAATTTATTAAAGCTGAAGAGTTTCTTTGACCGCGCTGATCTTTGGAACTTCCAGTTGAATTTGAAATAATCTTTTTGCAGTGGATAGCCCAATAAGGATGATGACTGATAGAAAAATGTTCGAAAAAATTATGTAATTTCAAAGAAGGCTTGGTAAAAATAAGGTAATCGATGTAAATTTGAAGAAGCTACACGCTTTAAAACTTTTGGAGGGGATCTTTCCCGTCCTTATCGCACGGTACGGACGATGTATGGCGCAAGTATGAAGTAACATAGTCGTGACGTCACTTCTACTATAGTACTGTCATTGTCAAACACTTTTTTAAGCTATTACACTTTTTGTGATATTGTTTGCACTATTTGGAAACAAACATTTATTTGAGTTAAAAATAAAAAAAAGTTGTCATCATCCCTATTCTCAAGTGAGCGATTTAACATAACGCTAAAAACTAAGTAATGGGGCACAACTATAGGTATAGGATAATTATTTAATGTTACACCCAGTCACGTGGAGAGTTGATAATGGAACGCGACATCAATGATTTCGTGTGTTTGATAATTGATAAGACGCGATAATCTTCACGATATTTTTAATTTTATAAGATATAGCAAAATCAGCTTATAACGTTCCCATTGCTGTGACGTATCTAAACCACCCAGCCCAGTGTAGATGTCACAAAAATAAATGTCTTCGAATTTAGGGTTCTAGGACGCGTAAACGAAATAAACTAGATACCCAAAGAAACGTACCTGGCTGAGTGCGATGGAAGTCGGGGCTGTTACTACTGAGCCACAGGGACCTTTAATTGTCTAACATATTTCATTAATATCTGGCTTTTATATAAAGATTATGTTTGTTGATAAATCAAAATTATTGTTGGAAATGTTCAATGAAAAATCCATACGTAACGTGTTTTTTTAAAATGATAGATAGGTAGGTTGCTGAAATGGGGACGGAAATCTTCATCAATAAAACAAGTCGGGTCAAACACCATTTATAAATTAAGAACGGCTGGACCGATTTTTATGATCATTGATTTGTTGGATTTATCTCCGCCCCGAGTATCAGAATAAAAATTCACAAAAATTATAAAAATGAAGATAATGTTCTGAGGTGATACAGCTAGTTTTTAATACATGGCCAACAAATGTAGGTAACAAAAAATGGATTCGATGTAGGTTTTTGTTTTATAAAGAAAGAAAGAAAGAAAGAAAAATTGTTTATTCTGCACAAACAAAACGCACAAATATTGTACCTATACCAACAATAACTGTATTATTTTAATTTACTTACCCATTGAAATTGAAAGCTCAGTAATACTGTTTTAATGTTTTCGTTAGGGAAACCGGCTTTTTCCTCTTGTTAAAGAAACATAATATAGGTCGAATAGGTAGGTTGCTAAACTAAATATAAATCCTGAGTTCTGAAATTGTGGTTGTAAAGTGGTTTTGATGTTATGTTAAGAACGCGCTAATCTCAGGAATTATGATTTCACTTTTTTTTTTTCATTCGATATCCCAATTCCTGAGGAAAGCTTGAGCAGTAGAGGCCCAGTGGTAACCCAGACAGGCGCTTTACTTTGTGTAAATTATTTCATCTCCACTGCTCTCAAAACGGTGAAGGAAAACATCGTGAGGAAACCGGCATGTCTTAGAACTAAAAACTCGAAGACATGTGACATCTACCAACACGCACTGGGGCCGCGTGGTGGATTACGGCCCACTCCCTCTCACCGAGAGGAGGCCTGTGTCCCAGCAGTGGGAACATAACAGGCTGATGATGCATGAGGAAAGCTATAGGTATTTTAACATCACGCTAGGACCCTGAGAAGCCGAGCAAAAAAAAAGAAAGTCAAACAGAACACTAAGTAACAATACGGGCACTTAATAATGCGTTCGATGGGGTGGTTCGGGGGTGCAATCAGTTATAATACATTTTTTTTATAAATCCAGACAGTGTAGATTATATAGTTATTGTATCTGTGTTACTAGCTAGTTTTTAAATAATTTGAATTGGAATCTGTGGAGAGCGTAGTGGGTACCATACTCGTAATTGTTTTAAAATGTAGTATTTAAGATATTGTGACTATTTCTTATTGTGCTACTGTTTGTTTTTCCTTTGATTAAAAAGCTGTTTTGTGAGCTGTTTTTGTTGACCACAGAAACGCAATTATCGCTCCGCTTCAATTTGCTATCGAATTTTCAGTCTCGAATTAGATAACGCGCCGTCAAAATAAAAAAAGAATGTAAGCAGATTTCTTATCTATAATGGCTCTTACGTTTTGTTTTGAAGCTTCAATCGATATTCACGTTTAAACACATTCGTTATTAAATTCAATTCAGCGATACCTACCTAAAACTTCAGTGGTGTGTGTGTCATATCAACTGCGATCATAATAATAATCACTATTCAACAGCAAAACAATAATGACTTGTAAAATATTATCAGTAAGTAGCTCTTTTCAAAAAGAAAATAAGTAATTGATTAATTCTAGTTGTATGGAGTACTTAGGGCCAAAACTCATACCTCGTCCAGAACTCATATACTCAATGTTCAAATTTCTATTTCTTATTAATTATGAAAAGGTGTAACCCCCAGCAGCTGTGTGTACACTTACGGCCAAACCCAATAACGTATCTATCACCAACTTTGGCGTACTTGAGATAGAAAAACCTAACAATCTCTGGTCTTAACGTGCCAATAAAGCCAAAGTAAAGGTCCCTAAAACATGATGACACCTATTTGTTTGATATGGGACATATAGAATTATACTGTATGTAATCAATAGCGATCTGTCTTAGGTTTTTGGTTTAGAAGATACTATATTTTAAAATAAGAAGCGATTTCCATAAAACAAATATTAAAAGTAATTTGAAAACATTGTAAAGTCAAATATTTTTAAAAGAGTGGACAATTCGATTGAAAGTTAATGTTTGTGATGTTTCCCTTTTGAGACCTAAGAGTAGGTAAAGATATATATAAAATGTAGAACGCTGAACGGCTGCTCCTCGATCTCATAACAAACTAAAATACATATGTACATCTAGCATAAGTCTGGTGTAATAACAAAGTCGACCATGAGTCGTCCTCAAAACGCCTCCTCAGGCGCCCGAATGTGACGCCGACAAAACACCGCACCACAAAAAACACATAAACAATAAAAAAGTGCTACAAATGTATGAAATATTTAAAGACGGTTGGATTGGTTACAATGGGTGGCATGCGAATTTGTGAACGATAGGTAACGCGGCTATGTAAAAACGTCATTACGTTTCCCCTTTTCTTATAAAATATCTTTGAATTTCGGTACATCGTAAAGTGGTCGTGTTATAATGGAGTAGAAAAAATGGTCGGTGAGATCAGCGGTTCGACCTTGAATATGCACGCGGACTACGTGCGAATTGAATTGGTCGTTGATAAATTAGTAGGTATATATCTAGTCGCAGGAAACACATTGCACTGTTTGCATTGCTATTGTTATCAAATATTAAATGTACATTTAGTGACACCTATCTTCTAAAAAGGCCAAACCCAATAACCTAAGACAGATCTGTACTGATGATAGACAGTACAATTCTATCTGACCATATCAAACAAATGTGCTGTCAACACGTCATAAGGTCGCATACTTTGGCTTCATTGGGACGTTAAAACCGAGATTGATAGGTTTTTCTATCTCCAGTACGCCAAAATTGGAGATTTAAACGATATTGGGTTCGGCCGCAAACTAACTACAAAAAGGAAGATTTAATAAAACAAACACGTTCATTTTTAATTACATAATATTCATTAACAGTACAGGGATAGGTTGGCAACAACTCAACTGCGCAATTGATAACTTTCATAACAATATGAAACGTTACATACTTAAATCCCTTCGATTTCCTCAAATAAACTTATTAGTATATGTAATACGAAAACAAATTATATTAATAACAGAACACCGCAATCCATAAAAGGAAAACTAAAAAACACATTTCTACTACTAATAAAACTATAAAGTAAGTACGAGAATTAAGCTGTGAAATTATAAATACTTAATAGAGCCGCTTTCAGCAAACTCGACAACATTCTGAAATCTGCAAAATATTCCACGATGTCTGAAATGGGAGCCTCTATAACCAGTGTGTTCTGCCCACCCTGACATACAGTGCTGAGACGTGGACGCTCACGCAGGAGGCTGTGTACAGGGTGAGAGTTGCACATAGAGCCATTAATCGTTCCATACTCAGCATAAAGCTTATAGACCGAGTTCCAAACATCGAGATCCGAAGACGTACGAAGGTTTTTGATATCAGAAAACGAGTTATGGAACTCAAATGAAGTTGGGCAGGACAGCTGGCAAGGCGCAGTTATGGCATGTGGAGTAAGGCAGTGACTGAGTGGCGTCCAAGGACTGGAAGACGAAATGTCGGACGTCCGGCGGCCAGATGGGCGGACGATATGGTTGCCATCGCGGGTAGAACCTTGATGAGGCTGGGACGGGAGCGTGGAGATTGGCACAAGAAAAGAGAGGCCTAAGCTCAGCAGTGGGTGAAGTCAGGCTGTGGATGATGATGATGATGAATACTTAACTTGATGTTCTACCTCGTACCTTCAAAGATTGGTACTTGCATTGCACTCAATTAATGATTTACTTATTCATCTATAAAATCAAGTGGCTTTCATGACTGTCTCTGTGACCGCGTTGTTTTTCTAAAGGATTTTGATGTGATTTTCAACAACTTTAAGAGAATGAATTCCTGAAGGTTTAATTGTTTAATATATAAGTTTTTAGGAGTGAAGTCAGTAGCAATGGCTTTCATTTTGACAGTTCAACTACATTCATTGCATTATTGACGTTGTTGAGCAGACAATATTTTTGAAGGAATGGGTTAGCAATATCCTTCAAAATGATTCAGATTTTTTGTTTGTATGTTTGGCATCTCGCAGGTCAACCTATGCGGTTGTCGTCTGCTTAAGCGGACGTGCCTGTGGATTCCCTAATAAATTAAGGCCTCCAGCCAGGACTTAAACTTATATACTAACTAAAACTAAGCGACAACGCTAAGGGCACCCCCTGTGGGGTACGAACCTCGGCTTAGGGCGTCGCTGGAAGAGGGCAGCAAATGACTAGCTGGATCAGGATTGGTATTAATTAGGGACGAATTTAAAGCTACAGGCTCAGCGGCGCGGGCTGGCTCGAGCAAGGGTCGGGAGGGGCGTCGATTTGGGCGTCGCGGCGGGCCTCGGCGGCGAGGGCGGTAGGACGGCGATCGGGTTTTGGGCTTCTGTAGCGTGCTAGTGGCCTTACTACTCTCCTGGAGGAGGGTAGTGGCGTCGTCGGGGTCGATTAAAGTATGCCTTGGTCGGCGAATACTGCTAATGCGAGAGGGAGTGTAGCGGGCGGCCGCTGTAATCAGGGGGTTAGAATGTTTAATGCCGCAGTCGAAGAAACGCTTTGATAAGCGTTTCATGAACTGTTTTATGGTTGGCATTTTGAGGTCGACGTGAAGATCTATATTACGGACATAGACGGGGGCACCCGTGACCCTTCTGAGGAAACGGTTTTGGAGGGTCTGCATCTTATGGAGATGACGTGGGTGAGCGTGCGCAAATACAACGCAGGCATAGGTCATGATGGGACGGATGACTGCGGTATAGATGCGGAGCTTGCATTTGAGGGACAGTTTGCTACGGGCTGTCAGTACGAATTGGAGCCTGCTAAGAGCGAAGGAGGCGCGCGCGCGAACCGCCTTAATATGAGCCTTAAAGGTAAGGTTCTCATCGAGGATCACGCCTAGGTATTTGGCTTGCTTCTCCCAAGGGATTGGCTTGCCGTACATAGTGATCGGTCTGGGAAGTGGGGGAGGGAGTCGACGACGTCTCGAGAAGAGAACCGCCTGACTCTTATCGGGGTTGACCTCGATTCTCCATTTCCGGAACCAAGCGCCTAAGACGTTTGCGGAGGTTTGGAGAGTACGAGCTATAGCGTTGGGACAGTGACCGGTATAGTAAACGGCAGTGTCGTCGGCGAAGAGAGCCAACTGAGCCTTTTTACTTTTTGGGATATCGCTAGTGAACAGCGTGAAGGCGAGAGGAGATAGTACGGAACCCTGAGGGACACCGGCGCGAATAGGATGAGGGGACGAGAGTGCTCCCTCGACGCGATAGCGAAAGGTCCGGTTCGACAAAAAGTCTCGTAAGATGAGCACGAGACGATCTGGCACTCCTAGTTGGTAGAGCTTGTATATCAAGCCGTTGTGCCAGACTTTGTCGAAGGCTTTCGCTATGTCGAAGAATAGCACACCCGTCGTCGCGTTTCGCTGCAGACCAGCGCATAAGTGCTCTACGATACGGTGGACCTGTTGGGTGCCCGAGTGTTGGCTACGGAATCCAAACTGCTCGTTGGGTATGAGGCTCTTTGCTTCGGCGTAGTCTTTGAGACGCTTATAAATAAGCCTCTCGTAGATTTTGCCGAGGACATTGAGTAAGCTAATAGGGCGGTAGCTGGAGGGCTCAGACTTTGGCTTGCCTGGCTTTGGGATACCGATGACGGTGGCTTCTTTCCATGCTTGTGGGAAGATGTTGTTGCTCAAGGCGCCATTGAAGATGGCGGTCATAAGCATTATTAGCGGGGCAGGAAGGAGTTTGTATACCTTATTGGTAATACCATCCGAACCGGGGGCCTTACGAGCGTGGAGCCCTTTAATGATGTCGTGCACTTCGTCTGGAGTGACGGGAGGCAGAGGATCATCAGGGTCTTCGACGGGAGGGAGGGAGGCTCTTCGTTCGACTTCAGCGTCGACCTTGTTCAGGTGAGCTTGGTCTACTGGTTGGGAGCTGGGAGAACATTGGGACTCTAGGCTGTCGGCAAGACATTCAGCCTTATCGGGACTGTCGAAAGCGACACTATTGTCGGGGCGGATGAGAGGAGGCATAGAGACCTCTTCTGAGGAACGCAATTTCCTCTGTAATTGCCAGAAGGCTTGATGAGTGGGCTCGAGTTCGCTGAGCATCTTGTTCCAGCCCTCAGAGCGAACCTCCCCTATGCGTTTCTTTACAGCACGCTGTAAATGGCGCATGTGGGCTTTGTTCGCGTCACAAGGGAAGGAGTCGTAGGCACGGATGGCCGCGTTCTTCTCGGTTATCAGGTCACGTACGTCAGTAGGTAGTTTCCAGCGATGGTCTTCCATCACCGGAACTTCCCGTGAACAATCCGTCAATACGGATTGTACGTGCTCTGTAAACGAGTCGATTGCGGCCGTCGTGTCAGCGACTGACACTAAGTGATCGGGGATGGTGTCTAAGTGAGGCGACGTGGTGGATTTCAGTCTTTCGCTTACTTTCCTCCAGTCGGTTATCGTCTGGGTCTGAGGGGGGCGGTTGGGGTCGATCGGGCCCGAGTAGGGTGCAAGATGCATGACTACAGGGCGGTGGTCAGAATTTAGCTTGTGGAACGTCTCAATCGATTGCAAACGGAGGTTCACATTCTTGAGCAGCGCTACATCGAGAACATCGGGAAGGTGATTAGGATTACCTGGGAAGTGAGTCGGGCTCATTGGAGCGATGACGTCAAAGTTAAGGGATTCGCCTAACTTGAAAACTAACCTACCTCTGGTTGAGGTTGTGCTACTATTCCACGCCGGGTGCTTGGCATTAAGATCCCCCGCCAAGATGACGGAGTCACTCATACCGAAGAGGGCAGTGAAGTCCTTTTGGAGCGAGATGGGATCCTCCGGACCATTGTCGGGTGGGATATAAGCGGAGATGATGGTGATCGGTTGGTGGCCGGTCATGCCGAGCCGACAGATAGAGGTCTCCAGATGGGAGAAGAGAGGAGGTGGGTCTATAGGGATACAATACAAAGATTTCCTAAAGTATATGAGTGTGCCACCCTTGTGACATCGAGACCTGTCATTGCGAACTAGTTTAAAGTTGGCAATATTCGGGTTTCGGTGATGTGGTTTTAAAAAGGTTTCCTGTATGAGGAGGATGTCAAGCTGATGGTCGCGGAGGAAAGTGGCGAACTCATCGCGTTGACCTGAAACGCCATTTGCGTTGAAAAAGCCTAATTTAAGGGATCGGGGTTTGTTACTATTTACTCTCGTATTATCCATTGAGAATTAATATTTGAGTGAGTGTAGAACTTGCGCGATCTCGGGATACGCGCTGAGAATTTCCATGAGGCGGATTGCGTTGCCGTTTGCAGCAACGATTTCTTCCGCCATTTTATCCGCGGCGGTGGTGAAGAGAGCCGCGTATGTACTTAATATGATTTGGGCGCTGTTTCGGCCCTGGGTTCCCTGAGGTGCCGCTGGAGCGGCCGTAGGGGCCGCGGGGGCTACCAAAGGCGCTGGGATGGCGGAAGCCATCAGCGCTGGAAGTTGAGCGGGTTGCGCTGGTTGCGCGGGGATAGAGGGCACCGAGGCTGCGGGAGCCTTCAGGTGATTTAGGTTAGCCCAGGGAGACGGCCTCTGCGGACTGAGCCGCTCCGGCATCAGCGCGGAAGGAGGCTTTCCCCAGGGGCTTTCCCTGTGCTGGCGGTCGCTCGCGCGTTTCGCGAGTTTAGGAGAGGAGGACTTCGGGGCCTTAGGACAGCCCCGGTAATTTGCCGGGTGTCCCGATTGGCCGCAGAGTACACAGCTGGGAGGCTCTAAACATAATTCCCTATCTTTAGGGCGGGTACAGTCGGCGGTGCCATGCTCTCCTAGACACTTGACGCATCTAGGGGTGGCATAGCAGTTGGACTGCGAGTGACCATATAATTGGCAGCGATGACACTGTCCAATTAGTTGAGCTCTGTAAGGCTTCTCTATTGAGATGCCTGAGAGCGAACACACCGACTTAACTTTAAAAATCGGGTGGTGACCGTCCGTGGGGTCACAGATGACCAGGACCATGTCGTAGACTAGGCCCTGTCTCGCTTTATGTAAGCGATGGACGGCGGAAACTGGGATTCCTTGAGCGATGAGGTCGCTCTTAATCTCCTCGGTGGAGATTTCTTGAGGGACGCGCCTTATTACGACGCGAGTAGGGGTTTCCTCCGGAAGGGAGTAAGTGTGAAAGGAGTAGTTCCTTTCACGTAGGGCGCGGGAGAGATCCCTAAAGTCCGTAGACGTGGGGACGGTAACTTTGATCCCCTGGAGGGTGGATCGGGCGTTGGTGTAGTTGATCTTGCGATCAACACACATCTTGGAAATTTCAGTCCATTTGGACTTTTCCTGGACATATATCGGGGGAGGGGGCTTCTGCTTCCTCGCGGTAGGAGCGGGTGGGCAAGCCATAGGGCTGGCGGGGCGACTGGCCCGCGGACTAGGGGCGGAAGTCGAGCTGGAATGATTCAGATTGTGATCGATAGTGTTTTATACAATTAGGGCACAGAAAAGAAAACAACATTGATTAGGTAGACCTAGGCTACTTTAAATTTCTCGAAAATCATTTTTTTTTTGACAAGAGCGACATTATTGTTTCATAATAAATTAAACATGAATACATTTATAGGTTACATGACTTTTATTTATTTAAGTATACGATGAGTTGATAAATAAAAAGTCGAAACGTGTCGTGTTCGTGGAACATCCGGTTGGACTGAAAACAATCGAAAACGGTAAAGAATAACAACATGTTCTTTTTCACATTCAATAGCAAAAGAGTCGTGACGGTCAAAAAGTTACACTTTTTTTTGATCTAGCTCACATTCGCCAAATATGCTGTAAGGAACTTCGTTACAAAAAAAAAACAACGAAAAATTCCCCGTTAAAATGCAGTATCTCGAATCAGTTGCCAATACTCGTGAACCGTAGTGTATCAGTGAGAACGAAATTCGCGATAGCTTCTCGTCTCGTTTCCTGCTTTGCGAACATACATAGGTACATACAAGCAAACAAGTACCGATTAGTACGCAAAACACTAATTGTCTGAGTATCGTGGCGGTGTTCGCCTTAGTACCGGTTCATTTGAGGCACATTTGTTTTCGATGCAGAAGGTAAGAAGCTTCGAAAGATGACTTTGGTTTTAGGTACTTAAGAGGCTGAGAAGAGCTCAAGCGCGGTCACTGTCACACTGCATAGAAAAGAAACACAACGCTGGTAATTTATTGCAAAAGCTGAAGCAATTACAAAAAATCTATTGATTGTACTAAAAAAATAAAACACTATTACGTTGATATGTTGCTAGGAGAATAATCTGACGAAAAAACATGTTCATTAGAATGGTTTTTAATCATTAAAAGAATTTTTTGAGGTATCTTCGTGTTTTTTGTCTATCGTACCAAATTAGTTGTATAATGTTTTCTAACTAGTATAAATCCTGAAAACTATCGCGATACGAGTATAATTCGTATTCGTAATATCGTGATTTAAACGCATTGCTTGAAGAGATTTCTATAGAAATAAGCATCAACTTTGTACATATTTTTCTGTTCTTTTTATTTTTCTTATCTTTTTATATGTGTACATTTTTTTTTTGAGATGTGTTTGCTCTTGACTCTAGTCTAGGTCAGAAGTGACAGAGACAAAGTCTACGATGGAGTGAGCTTACCCAGAAGAAGTCTGTTCACTCTAACTTTGAAGAGATTCGGGTTGAATGCGTTCGGGAACACAGACGCAGGTAGTGAGTTCCACTCTTTTGCCGTGCGCATTATGAAGGATGTTTGGAAGCGCTTAGTGTGAATTGGTGGAATGGCAACTAAGTATGAATGGTAATTAGCAGTACGTCTAGATGTCCGATCGTAGAAGGGGGCAGGTGGAATGAGGTCGTGGAGTTCTTGCGCACACTCACCGAAGTACAGTCTCCAGAAGACCGACAAGCAGGCAACCTTGCGGCGATGTGCTAAGCTGTGAAGCTTGGCATCCACCTGTTTTACGTCGCCTATGAGCCTCTTAGCTCTGTTCTTACATAAATCGATAAAATAAATAAAATGTTTTTCTGATTTAATTCACTACAGTGGATCATATACTTTTAGGCAATATAAAACTTGCGTTTAGGACCTGTAGTCCCTTGACCTAATAGTGATCTATCATTGTAACATAACAACACGACTGTATTCCGCTAAGGGTTAGGCAGAGGTGATGCACCTACCTACATTTCGCCTATAATAGGGACTTCAGACTCATTATAGGAAATTCCTGATTGAAAATCCAATAACACTGCCCGACCTGTGAGTCAAACCCAGGATGAACATGCACACCAGTAGCACTTGCGACTTCTCGACCAATTTAGCAGATATATAATTACTAGTGTACGTATATTTATTTTGGTTTAGTAGTGATACCAAACAAGCAGTTGTTTTATTGATGGAACAAACGGCACTAACGCAAAAGTTGTCAAAATAATTGTTCTAGAGGTACAAACGAGACACGGAATCTATAGAAAACAGTAAATCTTTTGAGGGTTAAACAGACGTTAATCACTGATTATCTTTAACAATTAATAATGCACAAGACTTGAAAACTAGAAAACATTTTTTTTCATATCCAGGAATTATGTGGATCAATAATGTAAATAGAATTTCTTTCCATAAATAAAGAAAGGAAGAAAGAAAAATATTTATATGCACGCAGATCGTAAAGCACAAAATACAAATGATAAAAAAAAAGAAAAAACAACAACAATAGTGTGTGCCTCACGGCTGCGCCAAAAAGGTTAATTTCAGCATTAATGCCAAACAGATGCCGTCTGACGCTGGTTTTCTAATGAACCTTGAGGGACAAGTGGCAGGGACTACAAACAGTTTCAACATACCTAATATATTATGTTTATACTAATAAATAAATTAACTAGAAATTGAAACATGAAAAAAAATACTACAAGAACTGTCTCAGTAAATCCCCTTCCTTTACTGTAGCTCCAAACACTTACAAAGACACCTTTTAGTATATCAATGTATCTGCCTAGTCTTTTGTCAACTATATGTATTGGAGCCGGCTTCCAGACCAACCGAATGGCACTGAATACTACTATTTTATATCAGACCTTAACAACCCAGTTACTGGGTAACACAACAACCCTTGGTATGACTATTTGTCAGACATTAAGGCTTTTGACTATCCCTAACGACTGTTAAAGATCTACGAATGACGGCGTGTACCACCTTTACGTGTTTTCCGAGGCACGGAAGGGTCTCTATACGTTATAAATGGTCACCCATCTACGAACTGACCTCTCCAAACGTAACTTAACCGACCCGTACAGCTGTTATTATTTACCTTTTAGTAATTGTGAATTGAAATATGTCACAGTATTATGTGAAAATTACATACATTACGTTAGGTCAAGGCCTACGGCTGCAATGTAGGTAAACAACGAACTAAAGTTTTTGTATGCATACCCATATTGGGGTGCGCGCAGCAAACCTCATCGTGTGCCTGATAGCTGCTGGTCCCTTACGGATATGATCGAAAGGAAGAGCAGTCGTCGGGCTAGTGCACCAGGGCTAGAAACAATAATCTCTTCCTGAAAAAGGTGTTGGAGTCTTTCGGCAGGGTATTGTTTGTGGCGAATTTCGGCGGGTGAGCAGCATTCTCCACGTCTCTCTTCCACGTGTCCCTCTGATTCGCAGAGGGCACAGTGGAGGACATCCATCAGGATTTACCAAACCGGAAAAAACACACCCATATTAAGCCCTTAATTACCATAGTTCAAGTAATATTATCCCAATACTGATTCGTGGGTTTACTGGTCACAAGCGCTACTGTTAAGAATGAGGGTTAATAGGTTTTTCTATCAGGAATTTCTCAGATTTCCAGATTCCTATAGCAATAGACCTCGCCCTATATTACATGGACTTAAACAAATAAGGCGAAATGTGGGTGTACAAACGGAATTGTTGGTTCCCCGAATGATTGGGTAGAGGTGTCTACCCAATCATTCGGGGATTACAGTCGTGATGTTTATGTGTTATTATCGCAATAATATTCCATCAAGACGCAGATGGATTAGCCATCGCAACTATCTTGCAAATGACCTCCCCTACATCCCCTAAATGGAATGCCGACATAATTATAGCCAAAACTGCTGATTTTGGCCGAGTTTCTCAGTGGTGAAGGGAAGGAAAAATTACAATAACGAAAAACGACCGACAACACACAGTCTTCGGTATTGGCCAAAACAAGTCTCTGGCGAAGCGGGCTGCCGAGAAAATGCCACTTAAAGTCTTGAGCCTTCAGATAAGCCTTCCCTCCCGAAAACTTAGTATAGACAAACTTTACGAATGGACGAAAAGCAAACAAATCATAACAGTTAAAAGACCTGCTTTTTTAGTCATGGTCAGGCCATAACTAGAGAGAAAAAATATTCTGCACGCACGACTTTACCAGAATATTCCACAAATAGTACCAACACCCATGAAGAACATTCGCGAACCCAGCGTCCTGACAACCACAGATTTAAATACTGAGCTCATTCAAACCCAAAAACAATAAAATTGACTTTTATAAATCGCAAACACATTTCCCATTTATTATAACCCTGTGAGGTCACGTTGGTGAGTGCCACGTGACACTGGATTATGTACTACATAGTCGATAATGGCTTCCTCTCGGCACTTTTAAATCGTGGAACTTTCCTACAATGTGCATTTTATTCGCATTTCGATAAAACATATCCTGTAAGTTGAGATAAGTCGGCATGATTATGATAAACTATTGTCGTCAGCGAATTGCTAAACTTTATGGTTTTATTTCATGTTTTGTTTCACTTACCATCTTTCGCCGCACGAGTGTGAAGCGGTGAATAATCGATTGATTTTTGATTCTCAGCTCTATAAAAAACACGTCATCATGAATTCAGTTCACGCAAAAGCAATAAAAATGCGAAAAAACGTTTTGGAAAAGAAAGGATTGGACTTAGGTTAGGCGCTAGGCCTACGCCATGTGCATATGTGATATACGGGTCATGATCATAAATGTATATAGAGCAGCAGTTTTTTTGTTAATTGCAATTTCAGTGATATTTAATACGACAAATCTTAATGGGCCTGCAAATACTGTTACCAGCCGTTTGCTAAGCCTAGGTGCTTATCAACTATTCATATTAAAACTATTATGTCTATTTTATAAAATCAATACAAAACAAAATCTTATCACTATCGCACTCGTTAAAATTTTAGCTGTAAAATAGAAACTAATTGATTATATGACATGCCTATTTAGGACCGCTATAAATCGATAAGGAACGACCAGAATACACTATCGTTTATGTAATATTAGGTCGAAATTCACATTCATGTAAGGTTTAATTACTTTGTGTATAGCGGAAGCGAAATTGTATTAAAAAAAGGATGTGGCTATTTATTTCGTATTTTGTTTGTCATAGAACGCTGGAAAAAGTGTCTGTTCTCGTATGAACGAATGAATGAAATGCACCGACCCCAGCGTGATTTGACCAGACTCGATTAATCGAATGAACCCCACAATTTGCACTAGCCCCTGAAGCCTCATGTTTCATGGTTCGTTAGTATCCAAAATGTTATAAAAAAAAAACGAAATGGGTTTTGATGCATGTTCTTTGATTTCTACTGAAAACTTAATAAGCCATAAAAACTACAAATAATTATGTTGTACTATTAACATAGTTAAATGGTGCAGTCTACTTATGTCTTCACAGCATCCGATCTCCTAATAATCCTAGTAGATAAATGGACAGACAACTCACGATGTGAGAACGAAGATTCAATTGAAATCTATAGCAGTTTGCAAGCGCCTCCTAAATACATCTGGAAAATATGTAGCTTGTGCTCATGGTGATTTGAGGTCGAAATGTCTATCAAAGGCAAGTTACAATTAGTTCTGTAATTTAATGCCTCTTTAATATTGATGATTTATGTATTTGTTTAAATCGATGGAAGTGAGACCCAGGGGAGTGGCCCTCGACGATGGACTAAGTAAGTGAAGCATCACCTAGACATCGAGATCTGCGGCGCACAACATCAGGCCAATGATCGTAACAAATGGACGGTGATCTTCAAAATGACGTCAGTTCAGACGAGCACATCACAATGGCTATTTTTTATGTATGGCATCTCGCAGGTTGCCGGTGCCTTAACCGGGCTTTCTTATTAAAGGCCTTGATAAATTAAAGCCTCCAGCCTGGGCGTTAAAACCTAAAAAATAAGCGACTTCACGCTAACACACAAGGCTCAGCTGTGAAAAAAACGAGTGAAGGAGGAGAACACACACATTTGTGACACATACTTTAACATACTTGATGAAAAACGTGATAAAATTGCCTACCTTTTTAGATCCGGCTTCAAACCTACTTAAGAAATCTTCACAATCCGGATAGAACAGTTCAAGTTCTTTTTATCACGTGCCGAGGCCGAAAACCGAGGACGAGTTAGACAAGATAAATAGTAGCACCAAAACAAAGCACATTACGACATCCGTCGACTTATCTGTGAAGTGTCTGTTATTATTTTCAAGCTTAGTGAATCTATTCAGACTGAATAAATGTGAGGAGACTACTCGTATTAATTTAACACATGGTAGTTTAGAGTTTACTGGAAATGGAGGACCCAAGGGCCTAACAAGTGAACGTCGCTTTCACGGTTTTCGTATTTCTACAATGACCATCAACAGGATCGAATTAAGCTTTTCGGTAGCCTACGTCAGTACCATAAAATGTTGATTTTTCCATTATTGTTATTGCTTATATCTATCTTTGTCTAGGCCCGCTTAATACAGATCTCTTTTTCGCTGGAGATATGAATGGTAGATTTTCGGTATATCGGTCAACCTGCTTATTTTTCATACTGCATACGCATCTGAACTTAATTTGAATGGAAGAGCTCTAATGTGGGCGTCCCATTACAATTTTAAATCTCAAGTAATTCCTATCATAAAGTTTCCGTAATAGCATCTAGTTTTTTGCCATCAAGTTAAAATTAAGTAAAAGCTGCGAACCATTTCGAAATGTTGCACCATGAAACATGAGGCTTCAGGGTCTAGTGCAAATCTTAGGGTTCATTCGATTAATCGAGTATGGTCAAATCACAATGGGGTCGGTACATTTCATTCATTCGTTCATACATACAACAGACACTTTTTCAGCGTAAGACTCTTCAAAATTGTAAACTATTCAATTTTGTTTTAAAAAAAACCGTATCTCACAGTTTCCCGAACACATTTATTATTTTAATCCTACCGCTTCTCACGAGGTCGCCATAAACCGCTTAATTGGCTCGATCACGTGGCCCATCAGCCCATGGGGAATAGTGAAAAGTTCCTATCATTTACAACTAAGTCAATTATTACCCTCAACCGTATGTATCCAAGGCAATGCGTGGGGAATTCTGAAGTTGTATGTGGAATTTATTTGATTGAACATTCTTTTGTTTTTACTGTGATGCGGGAACGTTCCTGACATTCGATGTGGCGAGACATATAGCCAGCAACATTACTAAAATGTTGTTACCAGCAATGGTTGATCAACAATCCATCTACCAAGTGTGTAGATTATGACAATAACCCCTTTAACTGTTATTTGCAGTGTTTTTTTTTCTGACACTATAATCAAAGCAAAATATGTAATTCATTTTAATAAAAAAACGTTTTTTTCAGACCAGGTCCAAATTTTGTTAGTAACAACGTACTTAAAAACGAATGTTAGTATTGGCAACAAAATTAATTTATGACATGAAGCCGCAACCACCTTTGCAGCATGGGGGCCTCCCACCGATCAGTAAAAACACCAAGTATCGTGTTGGTACTGCCACGAACGCGAGCGAGGAGGCAGGCTCGTCTCTTCCGATAGCAGCAAAGCCATCCACCCTCGCCTCAGCAAACATCCTTGACGCACTTCAACGCCATGGCAGCCCCAACAGTACCCTGAGTGCATAATTATATTGGACACGCACACGTATGCCCGCTGAGAATAGCCGACCCACAGGCTGCAGGTGTAAAAAGATTGGCACGCTTTTTAACTGAATTCATGCACCGTGCGAACCTGCGGGCAAAATAATATATGTCATGCCAAAAGTTTTGACTCAGCCAGACTTATGAAAAACCACAAGATAATGATCAAATCTTGTATTTTTCACTTTTTCATGAAAAAAGTCTCATTACTTTATAAATAATGCTTTTTATGGAAATAACAAGCTGAAAATAAAAGCATTTATTCCAATTAAACCATTTACAGGCACTTTTGAACTGTCAATGAGTCGGTAAGTTAGTCAGAAAGTTGAAGCAAATTGCTTTAAAAAAAACATCACAAAACACAGTAATATCAGCACAGACCACATAATACGGTTTCCGCTTGCGTAACAGCCCAATCTGAATGATAGCCGATATGAATCCCGGGGTTTTCAGTTTTGTAACATAAAATTTTACACATTTTCTTTTTACTAAGTTATCGTCGAGTGTTACTTAGTACCTAGTTATTTTCGTGTATATAAAGCTATTTACTGATATTTTTTTGTAACACAAACACAGATACATTAAGTTTTTGTGTTTGGGATGAAAGCAGACTTTTAGATAAACTTTTTCAGGTATTTACATACCGTATTTTCATATTTACATACAAATCACTGTCGGTGTCGCAATGAATATTGCAACAAGCACACTTATATTTTTTTTAAATACGATAGCGTGTCTTTTCATAATTTTTGATATGCGACTATTCGACAATTGGATGAGAATTGAGAGTGAAATTAAAATGACGCGTCACGTTCACGAGAGAGAAGAAAGATAAAATCTCTCTTAATCTTCATTTTTTTTTAATGCGCTTGTTAATTATTCAAAATCACGTCATATCGCAATTAGTAGGTACAGTTGTTGACACTTTATTGTTTGTATTTAGTTTTTCAATGGAATTAGTTGTATTTTAAGGCTGTTATAAAAGTACTTAAAAGTTTATAATCTTAATTAATGATTTTAATTCTAATTTATTTTAATCATTCGTCAAACCTGTTTTTTTCCATAGTGAACCAATTTCTGGTTATATTTGGAGCGAATACCTGACCTACCTAACCTCTGTCAACACCAAATACAGTGTTTTCACAATAATGATAATTATTTTTTTCCTTGTTTTTGTTTGGCAAACACACAAAACGTACCTAATAATGCATCACCCGAATAATTAGTGCACTATTAAAAATAATGCAGTCATTAGTCAAAAGTCGCGTAACTGGCTCCTTCCTCAATTGATGATATAGTTACTTACTAGACAAGTGACCTGATGACGACACCTCTACGCGTCTACGCGGCGTTTGCGCTGCGTCTACGATGCCTACGCCGAGCCTCCGCTGCCGCGCTACGTCTAACGCTACGTCTGACGCCCTAGCGCGAACACGTGACGTAAACGTAACGTAAATTTGAACGATTTTTCGATAGAAAAAACAACCATCCTGTAGTATTTTGGTTTACATTTTGCGACAAGCACAATAAGTATCACCTAAAGATATGAATAAAGTCTTAAACCTAAGTATAATTAAGAGTGAAACTAGTATTTTCAATTTTAAAATCATTGAAACTTACGTTACGTTTACTCCAATCTTGCCAGGCCTACGATGCGACGTGTCTATGGGTGCCTACGTCAGACAAACACCTAGTGCGAAGACTAGGTATTCACACTGGCTCAAAGACCACACAAACAACCGCGAACCGACAAACTAATTAACAAAACAACATCGGAGCTTATCCGCGCCAATTATAATCATCCGAAATTAGGCCATACACATTAGACAGAGAGAGAATCTCCTGATAAGCAAAGGGGTTATCATATTAAACTCACTGCTCTATTTTATGTTGAAATGCAAGGAAACACCGCTATTGAAATTATATACAAAATACGTCTTTGTTTAACCTGTAGTGCAGATAGCAACGAGATTACCTAATAGGTAAGTATGTTACCTATATCATAATAGTGATAACGCGAGTAGTTTGCGTAATACAATCTCCCTTAATTTGCTAGTAATTAAAAGTAGGTTGGATACCAAAATTTTTATTCGGAGCAACTCAATTACGTATTAATATTCTAATTTTGTAAAATATTCAACTTCTTTATGTGGGAGGTTAATGACCCCACGACTACTTATTTAGTTTTCCTCGTTGAGCTGTTTATTGCAAAACCTGATTAATTAAAAATATATTATGGGTTCTAAAGAAAATTCTTTACCCGATGAATTTCCATCGCTTCTGAAGGTTTTAGTTTTGGTTTCAATATTGCATGGGGTGATTCGAAAATTCTTTTTTTTTTTGTAAAAGAAACAAATCATGAGAGCTAAAGATAAGTAGCAGTAAAATGATTTCTATATTGAAATATAGATTATAGATAGAAAGGATTTATTTTATTTATTATTTATTTATTACTATTTTCTATTTTCCATTGGTTATCTTATGTAGTTTCATTTCGTGTCTTTATCAAAATCAAAATATTTTATTTCTCATAACCCTACATGGGCACTTAAGAAACGTCAGAAGGTAGGTGCACGGTTCCAATTGGTCGTTTCCTATGAAGAAGAGCAAGATACTCCACGGTTACTCTTTTAAAATTACTGGTTTTTACAATGTTTTTAAATTACAGTGTTAGTAGGTATGGGAGGACAGTGTAGGCATGTCAAAAAGTGCCAGGTGTTTAACTGTCCTATAATTTAAAATACCACTTCTCTGCTAACCCTCTCCACCACTACAAGCTTTTAAAGAAACCTACACGTACCTTCTCAGCCGAGTATCTATACGAATACATCATCGGTCGGCCACGTGCGTCAAATGATATTCAATACTTGTCCCCGCCGTTTCTAGGGTTACGTAACTCAACGCCTACTTTCAATGTCGAGCTGTTATCATTATAAGCATTATTGTTCGTTTTCTTCAATATTAACAATACATTTCACAAGTGTTCCTTTGTGGAGCTACACGAGAGACCTATATACCGAAAATGTACACGCTATTTTGAAGCAACACTATAGTTAAATAAGTGTCAATTTTGGTTGCAGGATTTTGGATGTCTGTCAAACTTCGGCTTTTACTCGGCATGAGAAAGTAGTTGCAGACTTTATGTATTTAAATATCTGTGTGGTGAATGTGGTAATAGGTGCGTTTTAAATGTATTTTTGGATAATGTTATCAAAGGTCATTCTCAAACAGAAAAGCCTTAACGTAGTTGAATATGTATGTCCTTATTACTTTGATAGACTAATATTGTAAATAGGAAACATTTGTTTGTTTGTAATTTTGTATGTCATGTACGTTAACTACCGGACTACGGTAGGTTTTGAAAAAAATATTTTTGCATTTAATGGCCCAATTCTACAGGTATGCTCTGGCTATGTAACTTCACGCTAATACCCTAGATTATGAGCCGAAAAAAAGAAAAATAGTCAGAATGAACACTAAGAGAAAACGAAGTGATAACGCGGGCAGGCGATGCGATGCAACGGGGTGAGTCGCGGGAACAAGAAATTTAATTTCACAGAAGATAACCGAAAAAGAACTGGAGTTACTGACATAGCTTGCAGAGTAAGCAAAGCTGAAGTGGCATTGGGCTGTTTGTCGAAGGACCGACGGCCGGTGGAGCAGACGAGTCCTGGAGCGGAGACCGTGTACAGGCAAGCATAGTGGGACACCCCCCAGCTAGATGGAACGACGACCACAAGAAGGTGGCTGGGAGAGACTGGATGAGGAAGGCGGAGGACAGGCTGTTGTGGCGCAGTCTGGGAGAGGCCTATGTAAAGCAGTGCACTGCGATAAGCTGAGTTGATTGATAAAAATATTTGTAATGATCAAACCTCCATCGGTAATCTTAAACCAGTTGAATAAGAACTACCACATTCGATATTCCTGAAACTACATATTTAGTTTTTACTGTCTCGTTGGTCTAGTCGTCGCAAGAGCTACTGCTGAGCATGAGGTCCTGGGTTCGATTACCAGGTCGAGCAAAGTTTTATTGGGTTTTACTGTCCAGAATTTCTCAGTAGCAACCCGGAGTCTGGATTTGTGCCCGGTTGATGACAATAGGCTCGCCCCCTAATACACGCCTGTTCTGGCATAGATTACCTTCAAAAATTAACGAGCTTTATTGAAGAAATTATGGAAAAGAGAGACTATACATATAAAGTGGTGTCTAGAAACAAATTAATAATTTCTTCTCAGTCTGTCGAAAAATACAAAACTCTTATAGAACACGTCCGAAGCAAAGGATTAATAGGCTACACGTTTACTCAAAAAGATGAAAAATGTATGAGAATTATAATTAAGCATCTACACTTTAGCAAACCCAAAGAGGCAATTGTGGAAGCCATAGAGGAAACAGGAAACCAAGTGAAAGGAGAAATAGTAACTGCTCGTAAAAGAGGCACCAAGTAGCCTTCAAATATTTTCTTCGTTAACATACTCCCGCATGATAACGACAAGTATGTTAAGGAAATTCATTATATTTACAACCAAAAGGTTATAATTGAAGATCCAAGAAGGAAAACCACAATAGTCCAATGTACCAGATGTCAACAATATGGACACACAAAAAACAACTGTATGGGACAATACAGGTTTGTGAAGTGTGCAGGGCCGCACAATACCACAAAGTGTACTATAGATCAAAACACACCGGCAGTTTGCGCTTTATGCTCTGGGAGTCATCCTGCCAGGTACAACCCTTGTACCTGGCAGGATTGGAAATCATCACCAGGAAACAAGATACAGACCCAACAAAGACCAAACTCACAAAAACCGATAGAAGATCTAAATGTACTTTCAGTGACTAGATCTGAGTCTGCAAGTATCATAAATATGTCAAATTTATCTTAAAAACAACCATATGATAAGAGTAAAAAACAATATAGCGAAGTAGTTATAGGTAATAATACAACGACAGCGGCGATCACTAGAATAAAAATTACTTTCGCAAATAACGTTGACCCTAAAGAGTCACAAAGAACAAATGTAGAACATAACCTGCATGAAAATACTCTTAAGTTAGAGGCCCTCCTATTAAAACAGACCGAAAGGATAGATGTACTTATCTCACAAATGAGCACAATGATGAATCTCATTACATCACTCATCAGTAAAATTACATTATGACCTCACTTCGAATGGCCACCTGGAATATCAATGGTTTGCTACCAAATAAACAGGAGCTGGAACTATTGATTCAGGCAAACAAAATAGATATAGCGATAATATCGGAGACTCATCTAAATAGCCGCAAGACATTTAAAATGAACAACTATTGTGTATATTGCACAAATTACCCTGATGATGCATCGCATGGAGGGACAGCGGTAATTGTAAAGAATAATATTAGACATTACTTACATAGCGAATTTAAAGAACATTGGCTACAAGCTACTACTCTCACGATAGAAGACAAATTCGGTTCTCTCAATTTAAGCTCTGTATACTGCCCGCCGAAGCACACACTTAAGCAGGACATGCTTTCTACTTTGATACCCTGGGCCACAGGTATGTCTGCGGCGGTGATTGGAATAGCAAGCACACAGACTGGGGTTGCAGACTGACAACAACTAGAGGACGAAAGCTAATGAAATGTGTAGATAACCACAGATCAATAACCCTCTCTACAGGCGAACCAATCTATTGGCCAACAGATACTAACCGAACACCAGATCTACTCGATTTCTTTAAAACAAAGGGGGTCTCAAACATACACCTAAAAATTGAATCGTCTCTTGATACCTTATCGGATCACTCACCAGTGCTGATTACACTGAGTGTAACAATAATACACAAAGAACAAAGTTATAAGTTAAGCAATCATTAAACAGACAGGAATGCATTTACTGAATACCTACAAGAGGAAACAAGCCTAAGTGTGAGTCTTAAAACCCAGGCAGAAATAGACGATGCAGCTTTCTACATCACAAACCTGATACAGGTGGCGACATGGCGTGCTACTCCGACGCTGGAACCCCGGTTAAATAAATGTTATATACCTCTTGAAATACGCCGCAAACACGCGGTGTTCCTGGACATTCAACAGGCGTTTGACAGAGTGTGGCATAAGAGGTCACTCTTTAAGCTCAAAAAACTTTTACCTAACTCGTTCTTCATGATCATGAAATCATACCTGCACCAAAGAAACTTTCAAGTGAAATATGATAACGAGTACTCTAACCTGTACGACATTGCTGCCTCAGTCCCGCAAGGATCAGTGCTTGGCCCAGTACTGTACGCCACTGAAGATGTAACAACAGCAACTTATGCGGATGACACTGCATGTCTTGCGAGTGACAAAGACCCGGACGTTGCTACACAAAAGCTCCAAACACAAATAAGTAAAATAGAACTGTGGCTCCAAAAATGGAGAATAAAGCTTAGTGTAAGCAAATCTGTGTCGGCAACCTTTACTCTAAGGAGGGGAGAATGTGCACCAGTCTTTATGGAAGGAAAACAATTACCAACGAGTAACTGCGTAAAATATTTGGGTCTACATATAGACCGAAGATTAACATGGGCCAACCACATCAAGGCAAATAAAAAAGAGGCAACAATATTATACAAGGCCTACTCTTGGCTACGAGTATTAGGACGCAAATAACAGTTATCTCCGAACAACAAATTACTTGTCTATAAAGCCATCATAAACAACATATCTAAAAAACCGGTGTGGACTTGTGGTATAGAACTATGGGGTTCTGCCAGTAACTCCAACATAGAAATCCTGCAGAGATTTCAAAATATAGCCTTACGATCAATATCAGGCGCAGGGTGGTTTGTGAGAAACTCCGAAATTCATGAATACCTAAAGATGCCCACGGTCAAGGAAGAAATAAACATAAACTGTACACGAAGTATAAGAAGAGACTACAAGAGTATGCCAATGAATTGGCTAAGAACCTCATAAATAACCAAACCACAACACGCCTAAAAAGATGGCATATAATAAATCTATATCGGAGAGACTGAGAATAGCTCCTATCATGCTTTGTGTTGATGTCGGCTTAATGGAGCCACATTGTCAAAATTTTATATAACCTGAAACCACATCTGATTATGGCTAGATAAGCCGATTGCAGATTTAATATAACAAAAAAAAAACGTCTGTGACTGGTTTTCGAGTAAGTGTACCTACATAACGGGTGTAAAAAGACACTTAGCGAAACCGAGAGTCATTTATACTCCCGGTCATTGTAATAATTTTTTTGTACCGGACCATACCTGGGAACCTTCTGGTTACGGAGATATTGAAGGTCAAAACTCAAACTTTGCTGACGTTTATTTTTAAGAAAACTAGTTTTTAAAGTTAACTACCACAACTTTAAATACCCCCACGACCCCTTTTTTTTGCATGCACCCATAACCACATTATGTTGCGCGCTACCGTAATCAGTGATTTTTCATAACATAAAATAAGATTGTTTTAGTGAAATGTTACTTAGTTTGATGTTCAGTAGTGCTATTCTGTAACGATGTCACCGTGAAAACTTAAGTGCCATTGATGCTAGGGATTGACGAAGACGGGATAACACTGACAGCTCACTCCACGCAAACGGTGATTTTTTACAGAATCGACATGCAGAATGGGTAGTTGACAGCCAAACACCCTGTATAACAGATTGACAACAAAATAACATAGTGAAGAATTGTTCATAATTTAAATTAAAAGGAAAGGAATGCACCTATGAAAGTAGATGTCAATACAAGATATAAGAAAAGAGGCAGTCCTAAGATAAGATGGATGAATTGTGTAAAAGAAGATATGGGGAGATATTTTAACCGCCACACTGAGATAACGTCTGATACAAGTGATGATCGATGAAATGTTTGACAAGTTTCGATGAGAAAGACATTGCACCGACTCCAATTGAATTGGGATAAGGGCATAATTATGTTAAAGACGATGATAATGATGAACATGCTTCGCAGACTGATTGATGACGTCAGTCCGCTGTTATTTGCAGACATGAGGACGCCGTCGATCATCCACCCGAGGATCCTTAATTTTTTTATATTTATGGGAAATGGTCCAATCTTTCTCAAGAATCGCATAAATGGAACTATAACAGCCGGGATAATGTGCCGCATCACCTCTCCATTTTTTTTTTTTGGTGGGAAATCATCAAATGACTTCTCCCGCTCTGGGTGGAGCGGGAGGGCGTGTCAGACTTTTACTGCCTAAAACCCACCCGTGTTCCTTCAGTTGCCTGTGCCAGGGCCATAGTTTTCTCTTTAGAATTACCCGCGACCCTGAGGCGTCGGCCCTATCGGACCCCGTCACTTTGTGCTGACATCTCTTTGAGGCGCGCGTGGAACACGACGCGTCGACCCGGGCCTGGTAGTTACCGGACGGCGAGCTACCCATTGCTCGCCGTCCGCAAGCCCGCATCATCTCTCCAGCCCGTCGTACACAACTGCATCTCCAAATTTTACGACAAAGCTGCCCAGATCACTTAGGCAGTAAGAAGCGACCTGCACCTCTCAATCAAAATCAAAATCAAAATATTTTATTTCACATAAACCTACATGGGCACTTATGAAACGTCAGATTCTAGGTGCACGGTTCCAATTGGTCGTTTCCTATGGAGAAGAGCCGGCAAGAAACTCCATGGTTACTCTTTTAAAAATATTTGTCTTTTACAATATTTTTAGTTACAGTGTTAATAGGTATGGGAGGACAGTGTAGGCCTGTCAAAACGTACCATATGTTAAACAAATAGACAATGGAATATAAATTTACAATCCACAAGGCCTACGACGTTCTCACATTTACAAAATATAGAAATAATCTAATAGAAAAAAATCAAAGCTAATTAAAAATTATAGGTATAAAGTATCTCTATTCTGTAACCACCTCACCGTGAACACTTAGGTGAAGTGATCGTGGCGTGAGCTGTCGGTGCCACTGATGCTAGGGATTGGCCAATACGGGATGACACTGACAGCTCACTCCACGCAAGTTTTTCACGGTGAGATTTTCATACAATCGACCTGCTGGGCAGCTGCATCCAGCAACCAGGTGTTGGACCAAAATATGAGACATCAACACCAGAAGAAGAAGAATCCAGTTTATCCGTGTAGTCGACCTCCAAGGTTGAATGTCACGTGCACGTGTCGCGCGAAGAGCTCACGGGTGTTGTTGTCTTCTGAGGATAGACACAGATTCACGATGATTGATAACACGGATGATTTAAATGAGTGGATTTGTTACTCTTGGGCCTACAAACTGTAAAGTTCTATTTGCCTTTGTGACAGATAGATGATTTCAACTTTAGTGAAGTTAGAATTCACTGGAAATTTTAGTTAAAAGTGGTAATGCAATTACGAGGAGGACATATTCGACTTTACCCAAAAAAACAAGTTACCGCTTGCAGCAATTATCCCTTTTTAAAAGAGACTTGTTTTCAGCACACAACTGCGATAAGCTTATTAGGGGAGGTGCTTCTGATAAAGAGGAAGCTGTGATTGGCGGTCACTGTTTCCTATTATTATTCATAGCCGTGTGATAGGTCGTTATCGCGTTAAGGAAAAGTAGCCGCGGAAAAAATAATGTTATCGTGCAATTTGTATGTGAACGTGAAATGTACCATATTTGATGAGCATTTTGTTATTTGGCAGCTTAAACTCATTTCAGGGTCAAAACGATATAGGGAAGAGTTGAAAATCAAGTAATACATAAACTCAAACTCAAAGCATTTATTTCAAATAAACCAATAACAGGTACTTTTGAATTGTCAAGGGGTCGGTCAGTCAGAAATAGGAAGCTAGTTGCCCATTTCAAAGCGAAAGAAGGTACCTATGGAGAAGAACGGGCAAGAAACTCCATGGACACTCTTTTAAATAATATGGATACAGAAAAAATTGTTACATCAGTCTTGTTGAAATTATACATGTGAGAACGATGTAGAAAGACCCGTAATAAAAACATAAAAAATCGGAAATAAAAATAAAAATAAGCCGTGGCTGCCAAGAGATGACCAGTCCCCACTGACGGCGCCCGTTCACGAACATGACGTATGGATCAGCACCATTCAGCTCAACCATTTTGAAGGGAACTTAATGATCTAACACACACGTCACCACCAGCGAGACATTTGAGTGAGCGTGACATACTCTCAGCCACCAGGGCACATTCAAGTCAATGACAGACGTGCCCAGTATAGGGTAGCTTTATAGTAGGTACCACATAGTGCTCACACGTGTGCTTTGCAATTATACAATACTAAAAGATTGAATTTATACAGTGGAAAGATAGTTTTTATACGCATTTCACCTTCCCGATAGGTTGGTAGCGATACGTATAAAATGCTTTTCAGCGATTTTTTTTTTATACTAGTGGTCCCAACAGGCATAATTGACTTTACTTATTACACAGAGTATTTCCAATCTCAAAAACTCAGCCTGTGTAGGTACCTATGAATTGAAATAAATTAACTCAAACACCGTAGTTCGACACTGAAGCTTACAATTAAATTTAAAATTCAATTTATTAATATCTACATTTTAATCTTTTAATATCTAGGTAGCAGTTACATCTGACGGTCGTCCTGACAGAGAGACGTCCAGAACTGTCAGTTTGACAGCAAAAATAAATAAGCGTTGACAGCGCCTAAATGTCATGCAATTTCATCTCAATTCAGCGATAGATAAGGTAAACCAGTTAATTCCAGATCCTTTCGTCGATAATAAAATAAAATTGTGTCATTTCAATTAGACACGCTATTGTGGGAATATTTTTAAATAACTTTGCACAATTAACGCTATGTCACTTGACAATACAATGACAGTCTTGCATGAAACATCGATAATTTATTTGTGATACTTGTGATCTGGCATAAGTAAGAATCACATCACTAACTATGTATGTCACCCGGAACTCAAGCGTACTACCGTCCGAAATAAGCTTTAATCTATTACTTGGGCTCCGATCGATGAGCTATAGTGGTTACCTTCGGTTCAACTCCAATCCTAAGTCTGCTCTAGATAGAAGTTGTCAAAAATTTAGGCAACTTATATCAATGGCTGTTTTTTTAGATACTCAGTTTTTTTTATTATTTACTTTGCCTTTCCGGGTAGCTTTGCTAATACGTGTTCTAATATTTACGATCGTCTTAATGCCCGTGGGTAAAAAGAGAATAAGAAAGAAAAGAAAAGTTGATTATCTGCACAAACAAAACAAAAAGTTCAGCATGTCGATTCTGTTGTAAAAATCTCACCGTGAAGACTGCTGCGTGAAGCTATCGGTGACATCCCGTCATGGTCAATCCCTAGCATTAGTGACACTGACAGCTCACTTCACCTAAGTTTTCACGGTGAGATGGTAACAGAATGTCACTACTGAACTCTCTGTAAGTAGATCTAAGCACGTGCCAAAGTAGACATCATGATTGACATTGCAATAAAACTAACAATCATTCAAAATTGTTAAACATACTGTGACCCATATAAACTGTTACCAAATCCAAGTAACAATGAAGGATCAATCATCGACCAGCGTCGTAGCGACAACAAAATAACGCGGGGGACTGGCAGCGATCCAAATATTGTATTGTGAACAATCGATTTGTTTAAATTAATGTTTGTTGATATGCTAACATTGCAGACTTGTTCGAGTCACGTAGAAAGTGAATGGAATTCATTGGCTAGTCTTTGACATGAGTTGCTTGAACTTTCTGTTTGGTTGCAACATTTAATTAGGTGTTTGATTAGTAGAATGTTGGTTAAGGAGACGAAATTAACTTATCCAATTTAATTCAATTTACCGTGTTTATAGAAATGATGATGTTTGAACCAAGGAGGCCTAGGTCCAGCAGCTTGGACGTATTTCGGCCGAAATGCTGATGCTGATGTTTGAAGAGACCAATTTGAACCGACGAATCTGACCAGAATTGTGCACATACTCAAAACGATCAGACTTACTTTCAACGATTTACTTCCTATAGTAATCCTTCCTAACGTGTAGGGCTTTTGATCAAATCAGACAGGTTTGAAGTTAGAACTGACCTTGTTTCGTACCCCTTAGACTGGAACGGGCAAGGAGTATCATCTTGCACCATTGAATCGTATACCCCTGTTGCTGTTAAACCCTCTTCTACTGTTCACTAGTGATCTTCCGTATGAAGATCGAACATGAAACACTGTTTATTTTGTGAAATAAAGTGACTAATTATGAAAAATTACAAAACCTTCATTGATCGTTAGCACTTGCCTCATCGAAAGTATTCTTACTAATCACTCACATCACACTCGCAAACCTCACTAATCAGCGCTGGTCGACACACTTTCCATATTGCAATATTTCGGCAATTTTCTTGAATATTTATATTTTTTGTCAATATTATGTTATAACAGGGATGATGAATATAATTAATAATGTATGAAAATATAATGTAATTTCAAAGAAGGCAATATGAAGAAGCTACATGCTTTAAAAGTTTCTGGAGTTTCGTTTTCCCGTCCTTGTCGCGTAGTACGGATAATGTATGGCGTTCAATATGAAGGTACATAGTCCTGACGTCACTTCTTCTTTTTAAAACGTTTAAAAAATTTGTAATTTTTAAGCTTTTACAATTTTTATAAATATTTTTTTACAAAAAAAAAATCACTACCCCTATTGTCATCATTTAAGTTTAATCGGGTTCTTGGTCATAGTTGAACATTAGCTGTCGTCTCCGCTGCATTTTGCAATTGCAAAATTCTGAAAAAGCTTATTATTACTGCCACCTATTGCCTCTTGACACAATTCCGTGTTTACGAAAACCCCATTAAGTGTCTTAATATAACATTCCAAACCTAGTCACGTTTGAATTTCATTCAACATCTTACTCTTAACACATAAATTGTATCGGTAAGCTGCTAAGATTTTCTCCAATCAGCCTTTAAACTTACGTCGTGGTGAAAGCAGGAACCTAAGAACTATGTTTCAACAGTCTTTCTATCATTTCCCGTTTACGATAGAAAAGCGAAAGCATCACAGGAAACTTTCCAGTAGTCAAACGTGTTATGGTTGAGAGAGGCTCGATTGGAGACATGGTTTACCATTGTATTAGGTTAAAATGAAGAACACAGGAAGTTTCGTTCAAGATCTGAGGCCTCAGCACGAACACGCGAAGAAAGCGTAGCGTTCATTCGAACTATTTAAAAAAAAGGGAAAAGTGTTTTTGCACGTTATATTTATGAATATGAATAATGAATAAATTACAACTAAAAATATTTATAAATTTTGCTTCTAAAAAAAAATATGCTATACGATAGTTGTATTTACGTTATTTTCTAACTCGTTTATTATTCTTCTTACATAATTAAATAAAAATTTATTTGAAAATTAGTGGTCCGTCGGCATCAGGAACAGGATCCAAGCTGACGGTGGTCAGGGCTCTCACTATGCGTGCCGTGTCCAGGAGTACTGTATTAATTATCGTTTATTATTATCTAATGTACGTTTAGTTTACTATCCGCGTTTGTGCTAGGGCGTCTGAAGAGTTGGTAATATTTATTCTAGAATGTACTAAAATTTTATTCAAAGTTTCAAGCAAACTTTGAAAAAAATTGGATGGAAAAAACAAATACTTACTTTTCCTTGAAGTCTTCGAAAAACAAATGCCCAATGACGCAGAAAAGTTGAGAGAAGTAAAAATGACGGCAACATTATCCCGTCTTTTAACGTACACCTAACCAACTTCAAACAAAGTAGGTAGAAATATAGGTAAGTATGTTACAAAACATGATTCACATTAAAGGGTGCATTGTGCAAAATTTTAAGGAAATGGAAATTATTTACTGAAAACGATTAGTAAACTTTTCACGAATCAGGGTGAAAAAAAATGAAAAGTAGTTAACAAAGAGTAATGTTTGAGTAAAGATAGTTGTATTTCAGAAAGTTCAAAATAACATACGGAATGCATGAATGGTATAGCGTATGGGTACGTGAAAAAGTGTTATTTATAAACTATGTTTAAGTACTAAATTTCTTTTTTGTATTTAACACAAACTTTTAACTTTTGACCTCAGAACGAACTATTATAATTAAATCGTACATTTTTAATTTCGTATGTAAAATCTCATGTCTTTATTGTTAGCCGTAAAGGAGTTCCCTCGTTTGGAGCAAATCCTTGGTATAGAATCAGGTCACGCATCATGCAAAAATGCATTGTCTATGAAACAGAATCAATCATGTAAAATTTCAACTCCGTAGGCTAAAAGAAAGTGGTTTTAATTCAGTTTGCAAGATTTCACCGATACATACTAACTTCTAACAAGGCAAGTTAAATACAAGCTTGTAAAAAGGAGCTATGTCTGCCAACAAGCTTTTTTACAGTTTGGCAGATCTACCATGTTTTTTTTGCCTACATTTCGATTGCCTATATTCCGCGAAGGATTGAGGGTGAGCAAAGCTGTAATAGTACTATTACACCCATATAACGCCATAAAAAAAAGTATTTATTCTTTGTTCAAAATATCAATGCGTATCTCACTTAGACTCAAGTTTTCGTGTGGCCTCCGACGGCGGAAGAGTTGTGTACAGCCGTTTGTGTTAATTTTCTCACGCACACTTTTTGTGCCTTAGTCATGTCCGCTAAAATATTTATTTATTATTGAAAGAACCACTTTTTAGGAACTTTACTTGGATCACCTGTTATTTTGTGAAGTCTTTAAATGTCTGGTTTTGGTTTCGTTTTTGTCTATACTTAATGGGCTGCAGAACTTTTACGAAAATTTGTGGATTACAATATCCTTAAGGCATACTAATATTATAAGGTTTGGTGTGTTTGTTACTATTTCACGGATTTCGATGAAATGGGACATGGATAGACCATGGCGTTATTTGAGTTGTTAAGCAGACAATTTTTTCCAACTTAGGAAGGAATAAGCAATATCCTTTAAAATGATTAAGATTGTGTTTGAAAGTTTGATACGCAATTAGGGTGCTAGGTTAGGACATAAGAGACTTATATGTCTTGGTAGTACGTTCAAGAAGCCGCGGGCCGCGGAAGCCTAGTATTTTTATGTTTTGTTTTTGTTAAGCTGCGTAACAGAAAAACATTTTTATCAATTTTACGGAATTGAGTTTCCAACGCACATCCGGTGTTTTAATCCGGTGTTTTTTTTTAAAACAAACAGGTAAATATAAGATAGTTAAGATTTCCCTATTGAATTCTGTGTAAATTCCTGGTATCCTGTTGTGCCGATTGCCATGAACAATTGGTATAATTCCCAAATAGGTGTTTTTGAGAAGAATACCCATAATTTTGCACAAACACTCGTGATATTTGCCCTGTTTTGTGCCGTTATCCTTATGGAGAATTTTAGGAGTGGAATGCCAGTTAGATGTCTAATCCTAACCCTAAGTTATATTATAAATGCGAAAGTAAGTTTGTTTCTTTGTTATGCTTTCACGCTAAAAAGACTGAACGGATTTGGATGAAAGACACACAGATAGACCGTGACCTGGGACATAGGCTAGTTTTCATTCAAGATCGCAGACGACATCGCAAGCAGTAGCTAGTATAGTCAGTAGTATATTAAAGGCTTTACCCTCCATTATTTTTCGTTTCACCACCTTTAAGTAATGTCACTATAGGTACGGTATACGATTCAGGGTCGCGGGTAATTCTAAAGAGAAAACCGTGGCCCCGGCACAGGCAACTGAAGGAACACGGGTGGGTTTTAGTCAGTAAAAGTCTGACACGCCCTCCCGCTCCACCCAGAGCGGGAGAAGTCATTTGATGATATCCCACCCAAAAAAAAAAAACAAAGAAAAAGGTACGGTATACGATAGCTAAAATAGGTTTATAAAGCCAATTGTTTTTTTTTTTTAATGAATAAGGCTGTAAGTAATCTCTTTTCCCGCGCCACCACAAACCAGCCCTCACGTGCTCGCCACCTCTTTCAGGGCAGGTGTCGGTGGCGCCGTCCAACTCCAGGCACCCATTGTGTGGAGACTGTTGCCCAGCGGTCATTGAGGATGCGGCTGATGTGTCTTTATACCATTAGTTAAAGCGAAAACAATTATATTAGTGTGTCAAATATTTTATTAACCACAATGTCCCAAAAACGAAATATATAATTTATCCCTAATGAATAGCCGGAATTGCGAAGAAATCTAAGAATACACAAATATATATTTATGGACATTTAATCTGCACTGAATCGAATCTAAAATCTAAAGAGGTAATATTTGTTTGTTTGTAAGTTTGTATGTAGAAGGTATTCTCTGGAACTAACGGTCGGGTTCGACAAAATCTTTTCACATCAGCAGGCTTAGCATGGCGTTTTCTGTTTCTACTCTACTGTAGAATAGAAATCTCTTTCTACGCTCCTCGAAATCTCTTTTTCGCGAGCACGAGGACACACTTAGACTCAGGTTGCTTTATAGACAGTGATTACCCATAGCAACGGGTTAGTTGCTAGTGATGTGTATAACTACCCATTTTTACCGTACAATTGCGTTTCGTTTCTGTGTAGACAGTAGAAAACTTTCTACTGTCTACACAGAAACGCCATTTTTGTCTACTCTTCCGTCGACAATACGCTTCTCTAGGGCGCTCGTGCTAAGCCTGCTGATAGCCCAATTCTTTAGGAAGGCTATGGGCTAGACCTCTGAGTTAGTTTCAGCTTTTCTTCTCAGAGTAGTCAGACAGGCAACGCCGATCTTAACTAGTTTTTAAAACCATGATTGACCTGTAAAAGTGTTTGTACAAACCTACTTAAAGAAATAAAATCATTTATCATTTATTAAACGAAATTAATATGATTTGAGAAATGAGTAGGTATTGCCAATTACTTCGCGCGTTCGAACTATAACTACGGTTTCCAAGGAGACCTGTTTCGGCACATAACAGCCGCAGGGACGGCTATCATGAAAATGATGGAGGAGGGGAGTTTGAAATTACGGAGTCAACTACGATCTTTAAGAAAACACACCAACTTACTTTTATATGTATATAAGTTTCAGTGCCCTCGTTCGCCGGCAAATTGCAATTTACCACATAATGTGGCGGCCACAGCTTTAAATGATAAATGATTTTATAACTGTAAGTAGAACCGTACAAGCACTTTTATACGTCAATCATATTTTAAAAACTAGATGAGATCAGTATGTCCTATCTGACTGCTCTGAGAAGAAAGGCCGAACCAAACTCAGAGGTCTCAGTCTCTTTTAGAGCCCAGACATAACCCTGGTCAGATCATGTGAGGACCATGTAGATTGGTGTCTTACATCGTCTTTTGAGGAAAAAAACACACAGATTGAGTGGAGCTGTCCAGTCAGTGCACGCATTTGTCAGTAATCGTGCATCAACAGAACTTAACTCAATGAAGGAGCTCAATGTTTCGACGAACATTACCAAAGAAAGGACATTTGGGTAGGCCGCATAAATTACTCAAACTTAAATAAAAAATACCATGATTAAAACTAACTTTAAAAAAAGAAGACAAAAAAAACACATTGTCTTAACATTCACAATAATAAAAATATTATAATACCTACTTTACAAAGGAAATTTTCATGTTATTGTTTAAAATAAAGTCCAGTATTTTCCGAGAGCCGTAGCTTTAGCCAACAAAACTGACGCTGGCTGTTTTCGGTGGAAAATCCCAAAACAAAATGAAAGAAACATTTCTAGCCTTACCTAACCGTAAGTACAAACGCTATTGTACTATGCACTACGTTAGTTCGTGTTGCGTTAGTGAACCTACTGGGCAAAATTCCAAGTTGTAAAAACAAAAGTACTTCATGTTATTGTTCAGTTTTAAAGATATATAACATCTTGCTCTACCTATTAGTGGGTCAGTCATCTGCTCTTTTCTAAGATTGCCCTCAGTCTACATGGAGAGACGATCTTCTGAGAGTTGTTGGTGGCAGTTCCGTGTTCAAAATTGAAAGCCTGATAAACTCCCCTTGCAAGGTTGAAAAACGTAGTAACTATAATTCAAACATGGGAAAATAGAGGAAAACAAAACTGTAGTGCTCATTCAAAAACACTTTTGTTGAAAATCTGTTTGCACCAACGTGAGGAAAAAAATATTAAAAAAAATTTGATTGGGTCGGTCGTTGGGCTGCTGAGCATGAGGTCCTGGGTTCGATTCTCGGATCGGGCAAAGTGTTATTGAGTTTCGTTCGAATTTCTTACTAGCAGCCCGGAGCCTGATTTGTGACCTGTTGATGGCAATAGGCTCGCCTCCTATTACATGGAACTTAAACATATCTATTGGTTGTTGCTAATAGTAATCACTATGGACCAAGAATAGAACAGCAGCAGCGTAATCAGCAAATAATGTTCCCACTGCTGGGACACAGGCCTCCTATCTATGAGAGGGAGTGGGAGGAAAGGCAAGAACATTGCAAAAAATAACATTATCACATAAGCAAAGGTAAATTAATAAATAAGTTCGTGTCGACAGACAGACAAGTTTTATGTAGCGAGACGCGTCACACTTGAACACACTGCACTTCAACAATAAATCATGCTTTGATTACAAGCGCCAAATGAATAGCTTTTAAAGAAACACGATTTTCATAAACATCGCATATTGCAAACACTTTTTTGTACTCATTACCATTTGAACTCGTAAACATTACTGACCATTGGCCTTTCAATATAACGTTATTATGATTGTATATAAGTTGTAGGTTGGCAAACTACTGGATGTGAAATGGTTTCTATGCTTGCATTCCTCATAGCATTCAGTCGGCGTGTCCTCGTCATCTGACTTTACTAGATTGCTAGACAAATTCACATTCTATCAGATATAACGATAATGGAAATTCAAAAATGTATTAGATTGACATAAGCTACCCAAGTGTTGAAAGTCGCTGTAGAAAGGCTTTGAAAGCGCGATTGACACTAGTCTAGGACCTCAGAAGGCCAATTCTCGTATTTAATAATAGTAAAAAAAAAACCGGCGAAGTGCAAGTCGGACTCGCGCACCGAGGGTTCCGTACAAAACTGTAGGTATATAAGTAAAAGTTCACATGCGTTCATGAGGAAAGGGGTAGTAAGTTTAAAATTGTTATTAATATTTTTATTATATGATGTAACAAAAAAATTGCGGTTTTATAATTTTTTCCTTTATGTGCTATAAGACCTTGCTGTGAACCAAATTTCAAGATTCTGAGTTCACGAAAAGTACCCTGTAGGTTTTGATTCCCATGTGAGCGTCGAAAATTTGCGGAATTTTGAGTATCTGATATAAATTCCAGCTTAAAACCTCCACGCGTTCCTGAAAAAAAGGGTCTTGACAGACAGACAGACAGACTTTGTTTTCCGTCCGTCCGCCTGTTGGGTTCCGTTTTTTCCTTTCGAGGTACGGAACCCTAAAAATAGCCCTTAGACTTGGAAAACTGATAAGACGCCCAATAGATTGTTAGTGCGGCAAAAGAAAACTGCTATCTAAGTATGTTCAGTCAGGGAAATTAATTGTTTATTTAATGGGGATGGCAAGTTAAAGCTAATCTCAGATGGCGCTGCGTGCGGTTGTTCTCAATTGCGTCAGTATGAAATTTCTTGAATCGTGTAAACAAACCAAAAAAAAACAAACATTTTGGGCGATTGGTGTAGTTTATTTGTTAACATTGACGCGGCAATGTATTCTACTTGGAGCTTGCTTGAACTTAAAGTCGAGTTAAAGAGAAGAGGGGCGTCTGTTAAAGGAAGAAAAGCTGATTTAAAGGAAAGGTCGGACTCTTGAAAAAGATTTTTTTTGGAGCTGTTTGCATAGACCTAGGTCAACGAAGACCATTGAAATCAATACGCGTACAATGTTTGAACGAATAATATTATAATTAAATAACTTGTTAGTCGTTAATACGTATATTAATTACATATTTTTCAATTTTATATTGATGGTGAATACTTTCATGTATTGTATATAAGTTAAAATTATTTAATCAAACTAATTCAGGATTATATTTACAACAGCTTAACTGATGCATAACTTTATTTATGTAATAGGTAGTTCTTTTTACTTTTAGAGTTAAAGAGAGATGAATAATAGGTTATATTTTTCCAGGTTAGAGCTGTATGACAAAAACTTAGTACACCACAACTCTCTCCAAATCCAACAGAACCCTCTATCACACTTCCACCATTGGCTTGTACCATGACATAAATATTAACTCTATTTTACCTCCTCTTGAAAGACAATTTATTAGATAATTTTGAAACGTAAATAATTCTTATCGGTTTAATTTTATGTGATAGTAGGTAGTTCCTATTTCACTAATACTAAATATTTCTGCCATTTTGCAGTTTCAACAAAAAACAGATGCATCAGGAAAGTAATATGAAGCCAGATTCCTCATATTGATAAGATCTGCATTAAATGGTCACTTTTATATAAAAGGATTTGTCAAGAAGACAATGAATAAACTCAACTATCAAATTGACATCAAGATAGATGACCAGGGTGGCATGGCATGTCATGTTCATATCTAAAGATAGGCCTTACTTAAGTGCGTCACCAGATGTCTTACTTTGTGTAGATACAGTTATTGAAATAAAATGCCCTTATGTAAGCAGAAACAGGCTTATTAGCCCTGAATCTGTACCTTATATACAGAGTCAAAATGGGGAATTACTGTTAAAACGAACCTGATAGATGATTTTCAAGTACAAGAACAACTGTACTGCAGTGGCAATAAATTCTGTAATCTATTTATATTGAAAAATATGAGTTGTTCGTATAAAACATATTATTAAAGTGAGATTATTTTACGATAACTACGAGTATATAAAGGCTGAAATTATGAATAAATATCTGTATAAAGATACAATAAAAACACCTATAAGTTGTTTATGAGTTTTATTTATGAAACACTCTCGGAAATTGCATAACATTATACATTTAAAATATTTTTGAAGCTAAAGGAACATACTAAGCATTAAGCTCAGTTTTTTAATTCTTATAGGTCTTAGTTAAGCTGTTCAGTAGAAACTCCGCTTACCCCACTCACACCTGTATTTCAAATGATCTGCCATAGGCAGTAATGTTGACAAAACAAATTTAAATTTCCCATAATTTTCTAATCAAGTATAAACTTGACATACTCATCATGACTTTCTACAAGATCTGCTGAAAAAAGATACAGCATTGTGGCAGTCTGTGTAGAAACTGATGTTTTGCTAATTTGATTGTTAAGATTGTCACCACAATCAACAGGTGTAACAAGAGAAGAAATTTCTACCTCTCTTTCGTATTACATTATATTGTGGATTCTGAGAAATAGAAGGATGTGGGTTTTGATTGCTTGAAAGATGTTGGAAAAGTTTATTTTGAATGTTTCTCTTAGCATGTCTTTCGTCTCTCGCACGAGCACTGGCTGATATCCTTTTCTGGTTCCATGAAGACACTTGGTACTGCTTCTTTCTTTAAAAGTTTGTGTACACAGGGCAAACCTTAAAACAAGATGAACAATGATGAATATTTAAAGATATAAAGTAATGTTAACAATTTATATATAATAATTTAATATATAATAATAATAATTTTGATTTCACAATCACACTTTGTTTGGTAATCATTTTCATGAAAATGATCTCGAGATAACCTCGTCGTCCTAGTAGGCTCAAAGTTTTTAATCCTTACGGCAGCTATCCACTTAATTCTTTTAATATGATTTATTGGAAATTTGTGTTGGCCTACGTTTTAACACCCAATTACGCAACACTTTGTAATTTCTATGTTATTTGTGATCAATTTCTTTAGGATGATATACAATTTGACAGCTTGTTTGGAACAATCGTATACAGCGCCACTTTGACAGTTGCCTTCCCCATTGACAAACTACGTCAGTTCACCATTTCATACAAATGTCAAAGTATGACAGCTATAATCCTTGTATCTAATCCTAACAAATATTTCAAATGCGAAACTAAGTTTGTTTGTTTTATATGGCTAAAACGGCTGAACGCATTTGGATGAAAATTGGCACACAGATATACCATGACCCGGGTAAGGACATAGGCTACTTTTCATCCTCAATCTGGATGGATTCTGAAGAATAATTGTTAAAGAAAAATCGGAAAATTTCCATCTTCGATTTTTCTCTTTTACTATTCTCGTCTTCGAGTCGATCATCACTCTTCAAACTGACAGTATGTAAAGTATTTCAAACATACAGGACCCCTTTTATCTTGATATTATCAACCAGTTTTGACAACATAAAAGATAATAATTTTCGCCACAGTTTTCTTTAGTAAAATCAAAGCAGGAAATTTGAGAGAGCCAAATGTGTAAAATAAAAAATAATCAAACTAACAAGAATTTTTTAGTCATTCACGTGATCATCATTGAGAAGCTGACTACTTTATGCATTTTCAGTCTCAGCCTGACATTGTGCGTTTATTTTTATTACCTATTGTCGTGTCAAAAATTCACTGTTCCGAGAATCCTATGACTCTACCATTGACGATCATTGCTAAATCAAGAAAGCTTATTTCTTTCTTGAACAACGTCCAAAAGTGAAATGGGAGATCCGCATATTGTTGAAGTTACAGATTTTTCATTTTCCATTCAGCTTCATTCGCATGAATAAATAATTACTTATTGTATTTTTTATTTTTAGCGTATCTGTAAGAAAATATGGATGGACTGTGTGAGAAATGATATGTCTAGAAAGGGGGTGACTCCCAAGATAACTAAAAGGAAAGAGGAAGGAGTGTAACAACTGCAACAGAATAATGATCTGGTAGAAAATGGAAATTGAGATGATACTTACGATGAAATTGTAGTACGTCTATATAACGTATACTTATGGAAAGTGATTGTTTAGCATGTTGCCAACGAGCTTAAGTTGCCCGTATGTTCAAACTTGCCTGTGACTTCGTCTGCGATCCGCTATGAAAAGTAGTAAGTGTAACTGTGTGCCATGGTATAAAGAGGTCCTGTATGTTTATAATACTCACAACAAAATCTGTTTAGAATAGTAAAAGAGTTAAATCGAAAACGGAAATTCTTCTTTTTTTCTCTTTTACAATTCTAAACAGATTTTAAATTGGCATCACAAGTACATTATGGCGTTTTCTCAATCTTCTTCTCTTGTTGCCATTTCACCAAATGTTTGTTGAAAATGCAAAGAAAATGAAATTAGGTTGAAATGAAACGGTTGCTTTTTATTTTAACCTAATTTAATTTACTTTGCATTTTCTCAAGTTTTCCTAAGTTCAAATACTATCAATTGTGTTCATACATATTACGCCGTGAGCATCTAACTAATACATGAGCCACCTCTTACTGTAATGTCGCTAACTTCGACGGACCCTAGTGTGAGTTTCTTTAAACCATCTCGACGTTACGCATCGACTGCGTTCGGCACTCCGATTGGCTTTTGGCAATCGGTGCGCAAAAAGAAAATCGCTTATCACGTACAGTACATGTTGGACGGCGTCAAGTTTCTAAGCATAAGCGACTGACCAGTAAATAGCACAGTTCGATATTTTGCAATGTTGTTTTGATAAGTATTTATATTATGTCAATTGATATGTAATGCGTTTATGGCATGGAATGTAAAGAAAACTCTGGCGAAAATTCCAGCGAGAATTCTTGTTAGATCGACTCTTTTTCATTATCCACATTTTCTGTCTCAAATTTCCTTCTTTGATAGTGGAATTGGAAGATAATTTTCAACGTGAAAAAGCTCAGTATGTTTGAAATACTTCACATACTGTCAGCTTGAAGAGTGGACTCTAAGATGAGAGACATTTATTAATAAAAGTCCTAGGAAATCGGAGCTTCTTTCTGCTTTGTGTACTGTTTAATAATATGGCAAAAACAGTAGTCACTTATACAAAGATAAAAAACCAAAAACACTCCCATTACCATGACAACAAAAAGAAAGTAACACACACTACAAAAAATAAACGGATCTCACTCAAACACACAACAATAAAAATGCAGTACTTATCTACTTACTGCTAATGAACGTGCGCTACCTACTTATTTACGAAACACATTCAACTGCTTAACTAACCAATTTCACTCGGTTTCGGAAACTGTCACTCATTAACTTTTGGGCTTAGAAAGTGAATATTTATCTGAATTAATAGCTACCGGTTTAACTTGACTTTAATTAATTTATGTAAAGTTTCATTGGTAATTTTCACTTCTGTTGGAAAATGGTGTTGGTAGTGCGACAGTGCAAGAAGTTTTTCTTGAAATATTCCATTGCTGAGCTCTGTATAATGTGGCCTTCTGTTAGCCGTTTCTTCTCCCACATACCGGATGTGGGAGAAGAAACGGCTAACAGAAGGCCTCGCCGACAACGATTATGGAAAAGTGGAAAATGTACTCGATCAACTTTTTTTTTATTATTAACCATTGTTGTTCCATTACTAGACGAAGGTCTCCTCCATACTTTTGCAGTTTTCTTTATATTGTGCCGTCTCCTGCCAATCGGTCAGGAACGAGTCCACATTGTCACGCCAGCATTTCTTAGGCCTGCTTCGGTGTCGACGCGTCTTCAGGCACCCACTGTGTGACGATCCTGGCCCATCTGTTTTGATGCATCGTATAGGTATGACCCGCCCAATCCTTGAGTTTTGCAAACCTTGAGTTTGGACTTCTGAGCCTCGGTCAAAGACCAAGGCTGAGCACCATAGGATTGACATTAGCTACTGAAAAGCTTATGTCAGTTCTGTTGAAAGAAGTTGAGAACACAGAACGCTTTGAAAGCGATTACCAACTGTCTAGGCCTTCAGGTGATATTGCCATAATCTGCATGCTTGGCGATCGAAGTGACCACAGCGCTATAGATACAGATTAGGGCGATGGATGAAAGAGTAAAATCTAACTCTTTCTTCATCTAATATGGCAACTACTAAGTACTAATACTGACTGTTAATAATACTAGTTGAAAAATCGTACATTTTCCTTCAGTCCAGTGGCTCGGTGTAAAATAGGTACATACATGATAACATACATACATAGTTTTTTTTTTTTGTATGGAAGCTCGCAGTAGTAAGAAGTCGTAAACGCTACGTACGTAACGTAATAGCTAGCGCTACAGCTATGTGTGTGTGTGTTCGTTCGTTTGTATGTTGCGCACTTCCGAATAATAACTTGTTTGTGTGAAAACTGCGTAGAATGGGATAAAACATGTTTGTATTATTTCTATTGGTGTATCACTTTGTAAGTTTTCCATTCATCTATCTATTGAAGTAGATATCAATATAATAACAATTTATATATTAAAGTTTTCATCACGTGCGCTTGTCATGGTTACCCAAGATGAAGGGCCCCCGTCAAATTAGTCTAGTTTTGATATCTTTCTCCCTTTCCTCCACTCTAAATCTTATCACATAGCACACGTTATGGCACAAAACACGATGTTGTAATGCGCAAAAATACAATTTACATCACAACATTTAATGCAAGCTTCAAGCACGGTAGGTGCATGTACTTTCAAATCGTAATGGAAACGTGTTTGGCGCTGGTGGCTGCAGCGCTACGTCACGGCGCTGAGCGGCACCTCCAGCGTGCGGCGGGCGCGGGACGTGGTCGGAACGGGAGGAGCGCGTCGCGGGAGTTGCGGGAAGCGACCTTGACGCCGAACGAGGAATGAATCACGGCAGCGAAAGTGGGAGAAATGTGCCGCCGCGCCCCGCGCCGCTCACTTTTACTTTCCAGTGTGGCGCAACCGAGAGCGGCGCCGGAGCGCGCGCGCCACTCGCCCGGCGCCCGCGGCCCGCAGCGCCGTCGCGCCGAACACATACCGCGCTCCCAACACCGCCCGCGACTGTGACTCTGCCCGGATTACAGTGATACTCCCAGTGCATCACAGGATTCAGTTTCAGTGATTCCCGCGGCGAAAGTAGAAACCGGGTCGCCGATAAGCGTTGTGCAAGTTGTTGCGCGCGGAACTCGCGCGCGGCCTCGCACTCTCCCGCAGGAAGCGTGTCGCAAGCGGGGAAGTGGCGCAAGCGCCGGGAAGCCGCACGCGCTCCACAACTCACATACCCTGGATTGCCCCGGCATCACTGGATTCTTTTCTAACATTGTCCCCTGGTAAGCATCTTCGACATATACTTGTTGCTAGGATATAATTGTATTAATTAGAAAGTGACATTCTATAGAGAAAAGCGGTAATTAAAGGTCGCGAAACCATAATGCTCCCGCGCATTCGGTTCTAAACGTCGGAGATATTAGTGAAGGGGACTGGTGTCACCAACACACTCAAAGCGCACAATTGGCGTCACCGACGACTGAACTTCGGCTCGGGTGTCGGAAACGCTACAAATAAAGAAGTGAAATATCCAAGGACAATACAACTTTCAAGTGATTTCGCGCGCGGCCGACAATAAAAACTTCGTAACGCGCCTGCGCAACCTCTCGGTCTCACTTTCGACGTGCCGAGCCTCGCTCGACGAGCGAGCGCTTTCAATAACTATTACAAAACCTCCGGCATGTCGAATTTTCTTTCGAAAGTTTTCGCAGCGAGAAATTTGATTTTGTGAAGTAATGGACGTTTCAACACGTGTCGGCGGTGATGAAAATGTGAAAAATGCGGCGAGCACATGTGGCAGAGGAAAACCTTTGTACACTTCGTGACCACAACTGAGTCATTGAGTTAGAGCTATTACAAACAGCACGTTCCGAGCAACTGTCATCATTAAGGAGAACTGAAAGGAACACGGTCCAAGGCCAGATGGATAACGAATTTTCGTTTAATATTAATAAATGGCAAGCCCTGCCGATCGTGACGGATCCAATGGTGCACGCGGATGCAGAGGACCACTGTGACCGAAACACTTTCACGCGAATAGCCGCCACGATCACAATAACCGAGCCAAATCGAAATAATAAAACGACCCGATATAAATGATATAATCGTTCGTAATTGACGAAATTCATTTCACGGAATTAGTTTAGTTGCTATGCTTGCGATACGAATTCGTTGTATCGTTACAACAACGAACACAACATTCTGTAAAAAATTGCTTTTCTATTTTAGAATCTGAATTTCACACGCTATAAAAAATACATTTAGTAACACACGTGGTAACCGAAAAGGACACATTGTTCTCACGCGACTAAACTGGTGTACTGTTGAAGTTGAACATGACACTTAGTAGGCTGTCTTTCTCTTGCAGAAACCATCTTTCTTGGACGCGAATATTCATAATCCTTTCTAAAATTTCTGTTAATCTATCAATACATCGTGATAAGAAACAAGTTATGCAATTCACGAATGCAATAACTGCCTAAACGCTTTCATTTTCAAATGCGAACATTAGTGGGCGTGCCGTTAAATGTCAGGATTAAGATTTATGATAAACGTCGTGATTAGCCAGTGACAAAAGTACAATGAATATACTCGTAGTTAAACTTTCACCCGGGGAAATGGCGACGCGAAAGTAAGGCCGCTGCACATCGGATGATTTCATCCCGATTTCACAAACCAATGTAACTAAATTCTGAGTTAAAATTCGAGGATGTAGTGTATGCACGGCCGAATAAGCAATCCGCTTCATGTTTTCATGCTTGAAGAACGATTAAAGGTCGTAGAAAGATTTATTAAATTACCTTTTTTGCATGTGAATGTTTACTATCAGGAAACGGTACAGTAATTAGTTCTTTTACTGTGAATCATAAAGATGGTCGGTGACGAAATATGAAATACACTTTGCAGGCCGTATCACTAAAGTAGACTTTGCATAGATGGCGTGTGAACTTTTTGGTGTTTTATCTCTGTTGAAGCGTGAGCAGACAAAAGTGAATAGAACACGGTCCAAGAATTAATACGATATCAAATATTTATCAAATACGAGTGGGAACGTATTTTTGTGAAAGAAACTATTCAACTGTTGATATTTTACACTAATTACTGTGTTCTAGTAGAACATAGATATTTCGTAAAACAGTGAACATTGTTTTGCAACGCATATGAAAAGGACTGTTACAAATACTATGATAAATGAATAGCTCTGCGCAACGAGAGTTCACTATTCATTTATCACTAGATTAATTTATAAAATATCAATTTTGCATGATATCATGTTTCCGTGTTTATTGAATTCAATGGCAATAAATATGTAGTAAATGTTCACATCGAGATAAACAATAGAATTATACACCACCCGGCCAATGTGGGAGCCTCTTACGATAATAAATTCTCAATAACAAAATTTTTATTAAGAGTCAAACACAAGGAGCAATTAAAGTAATTCTCACAGTAGCTGACGACGACTTAACGTAATTTGTGTCTTTTAAGAAATTCACTGAGTTATCCAATCTGTTTAGACGATGATAGTGAGGAAATGAAAGTGGAAAGCTGTTACGAGAACGGAACGAGCGATTTACAGTCGCATTAGTACATTATTAACTTTAGACACAGCCAGCTGGTCTTTTCTGGGTGATCCATATACAAATCTACATATTCATCAATATGGTAATGATTCGGTAAAAAATGATAATAAAAACAAAACCACTGTTTTTATTGGAGTAACCTTTATTTCACAAAGTATTATTTAAATATCAAACGATTTGCATGTAAATGTCCCGAGGACATCCGTATTGCTGAAATCTATAGCTACGGAAGGACAATTTAAATTTTGACCCAAAAAAAGGTCAATCCATATATTCCATACATAGCCAATAAAGGGTTTTTTTGTGAAATCTGTTTTCTAATAGCTTTTGAAAATGTTGTCCACTTTATATCACGATTTATGCCTATTTTGAACTCAAATTCTGTAAACTCTCCTTTCTTTCACCCAGTAACGGCTTTATTTGCTCAAAACAAATATGTTTCATTAAAACCATTTGCAAACTCTCTAACGACCTACTTAACCGTATTATCTTAGACGTCTTCACCTTCTGTAATTGCGACACGGTTTTCATTTCTGTGTGACCACCCACACTAAATACGTGTCAAATTGCTAATTGCATTATCAACTTTCATTGCATCATCGTCATCATCGGTTGTAATTATAATGTTTGTCCAGGCGACCAGTGCTTGTTATAACAATAAGGCTATCTGCTACACTCATTAACTTATAACTACTCCAATATTTATTTTCGACCTGACTGTTTGTTTAGTTCTGCATCCCATCGCTTGATAGAATATAAACATCTTAGATGGAAGCATCGTTTAATCTGTCGGTACCGTCAAGTAGGTAACAGCGGCGTAGGCGATGGCGGTACACATTGCAACGTGCCGATTCATATCCAAGGTCTTTCCTCGTGGAAGAGAACGGAGTTTCCTGCGGCCGCCTATCTCTCGCGCACACCGACATTCGCACGTGAACGCACACGCGCCCACGTGTCGCTATTCTTTGTGTTAAATCTTTCCTAGCTACCGTTGCGAGGCATCTTCTTTTTGTGCCGTCCGGTGGCGTTTGAAGTTTGAGCCTCTGAGCGCTTCATAATATAGGCGACGTGCGATGCGCGCGCTTCGCAGTTAGTGTGTCACTAGAGCCCGCGCGAGAGGTGGCCTGCAAGGACTGTACCGCGCCAACCTTTTTTTCTGTGCGTGCGATGTTTTCACTTTCGTCATTTTGACCGGGCCAGTTTGATTTGACGTCGCTCGCGCACGGACGTGTCTAGGTTCCGGCGTTGTGATATCCTGTGATCGCTGGTGCTGCGGATTGTTTTTGTTTATGAAATTTATTTTTGTGAAAAATATGGCTGTGATAAAGTGTTAATATGTTCGATAGTAACATTCTTTTTAATTTCTACAATGAGATTGCTAATAGAAGTGCACTACAGTTGGCAAGGTAAGGTTGTTTTGTTTGTTTACCTTAAATTTTGTAGGTATGCAGGGATGCGCATGTAGGTGTGGGCGTTGGGTAGGTAGTCACTAGTCACATCGTCGGTCCGGTGGGACGGTCGGCACATCCTTGGCTCTAATGAACGCACTATTCGCCGCTTCATCCGCCTCTCGCCATCGCTTGAGCCTCGCTCGGCGAAGAGGTTAATAGGTTCACATTAGATGGTGGTTTGCGAAATCGACTGACTGAGCTCAGCGCATGAACTGCGCCCGCGCCGCTTTTCCACGGTTGGTTTCGCGCGCATTCGACATACCGAGTCGTTTAATAAATATTTGAAAGCGATCACTCCCAGTATTAAAAATATCTATCAAGATAATAACGCAGGTACTAAATACAACATCAATGATTTCAATAGCGGAAACATAAAAAATAAAGACATAAACTAAAACAAAAACCCTCAGATTAGCATCACTAACCACACATACAACAACATGACAACACTAGCATCTAATATTATTTAATTTTCAACTTGATAATTCAATTAAATGAAAAATTAACGAGTTTGTTTCCAAACAATCATTTTTGAAACTCTCATCATTTACCGAAACACGTTAATGATCGCCAATTAATTACCTACCTGTTTAGCCGCGAATTTCACTTCTGATGCCAGAGCATAAAATCGATTTCGGAACTGATAAATGTATACTCGTTTCGCAATAGTAAAAGTCGATTCATTGCTTTTGGCACGTAATTACCGAATATCAGTTGGGGAATCGATTATTTTTGGAGTAAATATTGCGTTCCCAGCAATATAATCTTCTATCAATTTTGCTAGTTCAAGCGAATTTTCCTTAGAAAACTTTGTATTTTTAAATTCGTCTGTTTCATCTCAACCTTGCGCAACGAAAAGCTAATCTCATTGAATCATTTGAGTTATTTTCTATTAATCATTGTTATCATTCATTAATTACCTGTCCAAGGCTTTGAAGAAATCTTGTTGATAATGACAAATGTATTGACAAATATTGTTTAGATTGTAAGATTCCTGCGTGATCGTTACGATCACTTCCTTAATAAACTACCTGTTTTGATCAATAAACATAGGTTTTTTTTTTGGTTAGCATTATGTATATTGTTATTCATATTTGATACAAAATTTAAAAAAAAATGCTTGCATAAATAACAAAACATATACTTACTCATCGTGCTTCAAAACAATAATTTTGCCTACAATATTATGACGCATAATGTTAGTTTTTTATATTCCACTTTAACCCATTCAAAAAGTACACAATAAAACCTACAAGTTCAAATACGTGACGTATCTACAAGTAAATTATTTTATAAATTAACTCAATAACTAAAACTACAAAGGAAACGAAGGTTCTTATAGCTTACTGATAGATCCGTAGACCGCATGCCACTGCGCAGTTTTAAATGAAACATAATGTGATAAATGACTTGACCGTACCCAACATGATAACAAGTTTTTTGAACATGTAAATATTGGCTGCTTGTTGTTTACCAAGAACATAAATGAAGCCAAATCTATGGAAATTACAAATTGCGTCAAAAACAACTATCAAATCAAAATCTTAAATGCTTGGGACAAATTAGGAGCGCACGCAAAATTTCCCGCATAACCATGCATAATCAGCCTATAATATTCCCACTGCTGGGACACAGGCCTCTTCTCTATGAGAGGGAGTGGCCGTAATCCACCACGCGGGCCCAGCGTGGGTTGGTAGATGTCACATGTCTTCGAATTTGTGGTTCTAAGACATGCCGGTTTCCTCACGTTTTCCTTCACCGTTTTGAGAGCTGTGGTGATGAAATAATTTACACAAAGTAAAGCGCCTGTCTGGATTCGAACCTACGACCTACAACTCGTAAGTCATGGCCGTTGCCACCGGGCCACCACTGCTTAAATTTCCCTCAATCTTTGAAAACTCAAATAAAACAATATTACAAAAAACTTAAGAAAAATAATTTGAAGTTAAAAGCAATCAACAATATTTTACAGCTGCCACGACTATTCTTTACATTTACTCCAAAATTGACGAAGACAATCGTGAACGAAAATTACGCAATGAGAATTGATACTGATGCTGAGAGAGAGAATTGTGTCAATGAAGCAGAAGTGTCGGCAGTTGGCACGAGTAAACAATTAAAGGGCGAGTACGAATGATCGCCCAATGTCGTTTTTCTATTTGACTTAACGAATATCACGCGTATTTATAGTGTTCCGCAATGAAACTGAAATAAACTGTATACCATTGGATTAATCGTATCAGACAATTATCTTTAAAATCCTAATTGTTTTGTAGACCAACTGGACCATGGAAAAAGGAATAGAGTATGATAAACTCAAAAGATTATACTCAAAATCGTTAACTAACATCTAATAAACATGACTTAAGTCTATATAGGACAAGAATATCATTTGATGCATCATCTTGAATGGGCACATACAGTATATTTGGGAAGATCCCAAATAGAGGCTAAAGCAGCGAGAACAAGACGCAGTCAAATTCATAGGGAAGCTCTAATGCTCAAAATGAATACAGAAATATCAGAGATTATAGTCGTATCGGTAACATCGCCTTCGGATGACTTGTCATCGATATTATGATAATGCCTCCTTGAACTTTTCCATGTTGATGATATACATTCATATTTAATCAATTATGACAAGTTTACCATCCAAAAATTTCGTCTTATAAATATTTTAATGTAAGTACCAACAAACCTTGGTATTCAAATTTGTTATGAAACCTTTACAAACTGTAGCTGTAATATTTTAAAATATGTCTAATGGCCTTCGTATTGTCTGATTAAGACGATGGTCACTTCGATAACACCCACTGTTAACAGTTTGATAAGATTTTTGATTTCTGTAACCTTTAAATTTATATAAACTCAACCGTAATTACTATCTACTGTACTTTGGGTTTCAATTCCAAGAAGACATTCTGACCTAGCAAAATAAGACTGCTGTGACTGCTGTCTCATGTGTGAGGTAGGTATATGTTTCTTACAAGATTGGTTCTAACTAGTTTCTCCAGTTAGACTTCTTAACTAACTGCAGATGATTTTATGATTTCTAATCGTTATATCTTTGAAGTTTTTGTTGTTGTTAAATTTTTACTCTATGCGCCAATAGGCGCAGGTACTTGTATTGCGTTCGATTAGCTGCAATTGTGCCATTTTATTAAATGGTACACAATCAAATAATTAGTTTCGCATTGTCAAACAACATTAATTACACGATAATATTTATTTTACGGAATATCAATTGTAACTTCCGAGTGGAACAATCCACTCGGTTATCGTCTACACGTGGTTAAAAACTAGATCTTTTTCCGTCTGCAGTTTGCATAAACTAATTATGAATATGTCCAATGGCCTCTATTTGTTCAGTTATAATCTATTCGTTACTAATAATTGTAATATAACCACAAATGTAACTGTTGTAATTAGGTCACGCTATGATTCGATTGTAACTCGTATTTCCTGGAAATATGGCACTGTTACTATGAATTTATCACATTAAACAAACGTTGCATAGCAATAGGAAAAATCTTGAATCTAATTAATATAATCATATATAATTGTCTTGAATCAGACGTAGGAAGTATAAAAAAATAAGGCAACGTAAACGTTCTTAATAATAGGAGACTGGCAAAAACTGGTTGCGCGAAAATATGAGTTTTCAATGGAGTCATAATTAGTAAAACGCCTCGTTTGTTAGCAGGCTTTGTGCACGTATTTCACGTTCCGAGAAACTAGGTTTACAACGTAGAAACGCAAACATTTCTAAAATCCCAAATGCGTGAGCCTAGTAACTCGATGCTATTTCGCAATCGGCACTTACTCCTTGCAAAGTCGACATAAACATTTTCTCAGAACTACAAATATATTCGGCAGTTCAGAACCACATTTTCCATTCAAACACAAATGTGTCAACTTCTTTATCGTTTAATGTAATTTCTTCATAGTTCTGCGTACAATGTGACATTGAACTGAATTAAAAAGCGTTATCAGAGGGCTCGATATTGTCAGCAGTGCGGCAGTTGTGAAATACTTGTAACATTTGGACAGTAGTTATATAGAGGCTCATTAACATCTTTTCGTTTTGGTTTTAATCATTATTTAATCGAATTTTAATGTATCCTTACTATACGAATGTGATGGGCACTGTCCGTGTTCTTCTATTAGCACAGTTAACAAGTTTCAATTTGACCAGACATTCATTGCAGCCAATTCCTTGGTTTAACCGCCGACAGTTTAAATTTTAATGTACTCTTAAATATACTAAAAGCATGTCGGTACTTTTAAACTTTGAATTTGTTGAAGTCAAGGCCATAAATGACGCCATTTGAAATTATTATAAAAGTAAGCATAATAACTAAGCGGCAGATATGGTCGGTCAAAGAGATGTATTGTGTAGGACAATAAAATTCGGAATGGTCGTTGTCAAATGACTCCCAGCCCTTTCTTGTTCCCGTTCACGGTACAAATTACCGAAGGACGTTGGAACTGGGTCACTTCGGAAATAGTTTATTGTTATCGGCTAGTCTGCGCACACGCAATGCTCACACGCACGCCCGAGCCGCGTTCGATTTTCAAACGTTTACGCACACGAACGAGCCCCCGACTCAATTAGGGTTCATCCTTTATAACTCTCGGAAGTCCTTGTACTAGTTTATCTTTAGAATCTACAATATCATCGTTGGTGTTTATGGGTGCGGTTTCAAACGGCTTCCGCTTTCGTACCAAATCGAAAACATACTTTCTTAAGGCCGACGGGTCAATAAAATTGAAAAGGTGTCGGATTTATATTTTGATAATATAATGTCATTACGAGTCTTAAAGGCCAAAGTGTTTTGGTTTATTAGTTTTATTACGTAGTTACCCTTGCGTTGAATATTTAATATTTATAGTCAAACGCTTTCGACAGACCCTTGCGCTACGTTCTTCGCTAGTACATACTTCGTCTACAAGGTTCTTCGTTTCATTATTTCGTATTATACGATGTACCTCGACATATGCATTATACTGACTATTTTATGGTCCTACCAATACAACCAATGCATCGCTTAAATAATAACCTTTGAAACCTTGACCACGCCAATAAATTAATTATGGTCGCTTGTCACAGTTGGCTATAAAAATTCTCATCTACGCATAAACTCTGATTGTTCACAATTTTATAGGCAATTCGATTAGTGGCAAGTTGTAAAATAACTTAAGACCTCAAGGCTTCCAAACAATAACTCACACACGGCCATGTAGCTGGCACACTGCCACACAATGAATGATAGTGTTTCATAGATAACGCATAGACCTATCAATTTAGTCTAGCACATTCACAGGCGCACAAATCTGCGCTCACATCCGGAGTAGGGCGTGCTGCGTGCGTGTGAGTGCCCTCACACTGTCGCAAAATTTCCCACAAACCCCCACTATTCGGCGCACGCGCACGCTCACAAACAAACCCTAGAGTAAAGAGTAATAAAACTGAAGTATCGTGAACACACGTTTCACGCCCAATATTATGTATTTTTAGCATAATGCGAGCGTACGGGTAGGTCAGTTACTATTATGACTGAAATTTTGATAAGAGCCATTGACTATTGTAATGAAAGTTACGTAAAAGCTTTCATTATTTCTTATCTCTCCATTCATTTAGCCTCGGCCAGTATTGCTAATGTGCTTGTGTACATGTATGTCTCACACGTTATGCACTTTTACTCAGCATTCATTCTTCAACCATTTTTCCTTTTACTGTGTCCCTATTCCTTCTTATACTCCGCGGTACTCTAATTATGCTGAAAAATTCCAAGATACAGTCTATTAACAGATTTATTTATACAAAAAACCAAAATTCAAGAATAACTTCGGGTTTCAAGTAAGTCAACAGTTTTTTTTCCTAACAAGATTCTCGGAACTTTTTATCACATGGCTATGAATATTTAAATTTATTCTTCGGATTAGACTGAAACTAGTAGGATGAATAATGTTTTATATGCTTCCATAACTTAGATATACGACTGTAGAAAGTAAAACACAATAGCGTCACATGTGCTCGGAATATTAGGTACATTTTTATGAGTCAGCGTTTCTAGTCTACTTTGTCAATGTATGATTCAATTGTTTCAAGCACAATTTAAGCGAAAGACTCCGCTAATAGATCCTCGTCGAATTTAAATTCTTTATGAGCATTGTTCCCAGAATTATTATTTAGTTTTTCCTTTCATTGAATTTATTGTTGCAGAGCAAAGACTTTTGTTATTTTGGACGGTTAGTCCAAAAGTACAAAAGACTCTGCTCTTTTGCAGGTCCTTTGATCTGGTGCTTTGCAGCAGTCCGAATTAAATGACAATCCTTACCTTTTGTGTCCAGTTGGAAAAACATGAATTCATATAAATCTGGGCGTACCAACATGAAGGAAACCTATTGCTATCTAATATTCTATTTCCGTACTTAAAACGTTGCATAGTGATGGACAATATTCGAAGTGTCAATATCTTACGTCATTGAATCCGTCTTCCTTTTTACAACCTATTATATGTATTTGTATACAAATAATATACAAAATACAGTAACGTATCCTTGCTATAAACTCAACTTTTATAGCTTCATTGTCCTTACATGAACAAGTAATCTTGACCGTAAAAAGCCGTACTTATATTTGTACTGGATATTTTACAATCCTTTGAAATTCCTGTTGTGGAAATAAAAACAGCATCATGGTATTTGTGTAAATCCATAGTGTTAGCGACTTTTTCTGTTCTGCCTAATCCAATGCTTTTACTAACAAATTGATCCTAATTTTAAGTTGAGTTTTAACTGTGAGGCATACTAATTCAAGTTGACACGTTTATGAAAATGAGTTGACGTTTATATTCAGAGAGCGAGTTCGAAATTCAATAAAAACGAAGTCGTAGAAGAAATCCTATAACATGGATGAAACAATCTAAATGTATATAGAAAAGAATATGAAAGTATGACTAGATTCTACTAGGAAAACAGTAATAACACATTATTGTTTATTAAGTATTAGAAGTTCAATGTCAATGTCTTCGTATTACATGTACTAATAAATCACCCGCTAATACACCATAAGGTAAAACAGGTCACAAACAACATATACCTATCTGCACATATTTATAACACATTTAAACCAGCATTAGTTAAACACAGTAACTCTGTTATTAATTAGCCTATTCTCTAAGTATTGCCGCTTGTTCTACTAATCCACATAATGTAAGTGCATATAGTAATTTCATATTAATATAAGTTTCCTCCTACAAGGTTTCCTGTACCGTTGTATAGATAACAGGGACCACTTTAACAGCTATTTCCATAAGTATTCACCTAATAAACATCTCTATATGCTACATTTTATTTGTATTAGTTTCAGTAATATAACAATTCTATCTTTTTAATTCGATCTAATAATTTATGGGTCCATTCATCATCTGCCTAGTCTTTTCCCAACTCAATTGGAGTTGGCGTCCAGTCTGACCGGATGCGTCTGAATACCAGTATTTTACATGGAGTGACTGCTGGCACCTGACCTCCACAAGCCAAGTTACTGGGTAACATGATACCTCTTTGCAAGACTGGTTGTCAGACTTTCGGGCTTCTTCCTACCCGTATGAGTCCACAAAGTTATCATATTTTTTGAGATTATTATACTTTAACTGCTTCCTATTGTATTTTGCATTGTTTATCTCACAATTTTTTTTTCTAGATCAACAGTTTCATTATTGATAAGCATCAGTATGTTAGACTTGAAAACTGATATGATGATGAAATTCCAAAAAATATTATTTTCATTTCCATCGCTCCATTTTCCAAACGTGTTAAATGTTTGCACTGGTTTCGAAAGATGATGGTTATCTCAGTAAAATTACGGCACATTTTCCCACTTGAGCAACCGTTACACACAGTTAATGCAAATGTAACAAAAAATTAAATTATTTTTAGATCTTCTTATCTGTTTCTTTGTGTATTATGAGAAAGAACATTAAAAAAACTTGTGTCATGTTTTCGATGTATCTTGAAAAACAATGTTAAAAGAACATTTTTTATTTTTTTATATAAATGGCATCTCGCAGGTCAACCTATGAGGTTGTCGTCTGCTTAGACGGACTTGCCTGTGGATTCCCTAATAAATTAAGGCCTCCAGCCAGGACTTAAACTTAAATACTAACTAAAAACTAAGCGACTACACGCTAAGGGCACCCCCTGTGGGGTACGAACCTCGGCTTAGGGCGTCGCTGGAAGAGGGCAGCAAATGACTAGCTGGATCAGGAATGATATTATTTAGGGACGAATTTAAAGCTATAGGCTCAGCGGCGCGGGCTGGCTCGAGCAAGGGTCGGGAGGGGATTAAAAGAACACGAAACAAGTTTTCCAATGTTTATAGAATGGTTTATAAGTGCTTCCACTTTTTCTCTTTCCTTAGCCTAAAGCTTTCCTTAATTGTCATCTATCAGTTAGAAATCTCCATTCAGTTTATCAGAATTAAAGTCAATAAATCGGACCCTCGGAAACTGCAATTCTCCAAGTCACAAATTCGTGATTTTACTTATCTTCAGCAGTAGCGTGCGTAACGTTCCGTTGATATTTGACTTCGCTGATAACTCTGAAATTAGGACAGAGATTGTATTGTGGCTCTCAGTTGCGTTCCGTGCTTAATCTTCGCTCACAAACTTTTTGACTTGACGTTAAAGAGTTGATCATTCTGCGTGTGCGCAATATGTCAAGAACTTTTAAAAGTTAAAGTTTATCGTATAGCTTTCTTATGTTGTTAGTTCTATCAATCAGTGTTTCATCGTAATAATATGCTTCAACTAATACAAATGTTTTGGTGGAGAAAACCCGTTTGTCGTTTCTTCTTATAAGAATGATGAATCAAACATCGAAGTTTCTTTCCATTACTAATTCACTATGAGATTTTTTTTTTTTTTTCAATAAGTTCATCACTAAAGAGTCACAGTTACAATGCTGTTCATTAGTGTTTTTCCCGATCATGTTTACTCTTTAACAATTATGGGTGGCTTAAATATGAGATAAATAAATAAAGTATGAAAACAAAACTAAGACTTTCATTTTTCTAATACACATGCATATATATTAACATTTCTATGTTATAAATATAATTATGATTTAATATTATACTTAAAATCAATATATGTTTATTATTTTTGTGCCTGACAGTACATTTGATCAAAAATTGTTTTGAATTAAATTAATCGAATCGGGGGCGTCGGCCACAGGTGCCTCGACCACTGGGGCCCTAAGCCACGGCCCCACAATTAATATGGCTGTATTCAAAGAATGTATGAAAAATTACTATCTAGTATCATAGCAATCAAACAATAATCCGTATAAGGACACAAACAAGACATAAGAATTGAATAAAGATCTTCAATTATAAAAAGATATAATTCCATAAATATGTATGATGACAGACATAGAAGGAAATGTCTGTATGAATAAGGAATAAATTCTTAAGACTTGCTCTCAATAGAAGCTAAGAATCGGAAAAGATTTAATATACCTACATAGTAACGACTTAAACTAGGCTGAGATTAGATGAGAGACCAAAGCATAGATGGAGGCACGAACTTGACTCCTACTGAAAGGATCGACCCATAACAGCAGAGGACAGAAGTATGAGGAAGATGGAGGTCTTTGCCCAGCACAACATTAGGACGAACCAGGCTAGATAATTAAATAGAGATGACATACTTGATGCAGCATAATAATCAGTCTATAATGTTCCAATTGCTGGGACACAGGTCCCCGCGGGCTCAGTGCAGGTTGTTGGACGTCACATATTTTCGAATTTTTCGTTCTAGGACGTGAACATCAACATTTGCTCACCATGTTTTCCTTCACCGTTTTAAGAGAAGTGGTGCTGAAATAATTTACCCAAATTAAAGCGCCTCACTGGGTCGCTGCAGCATGGAAACCGAAATTGAAAAGTAATAAATACTATGAGAGAAAACAGTGCAAAATAAATGAGGCTGAAGATTGCAACACTAGCTAAACCGGGGCTTCTCTAAATTACCCTGAAAAATATTCACGTAACCGTGATGGACATAAAAGCAAGGAAATCAAAACTGAGTCGCTACAGCAGTTACGTGGTCGCATTACGTAAAGCCTTTCGCATACTTTCTCTGACGGCAAAATTTAGCGTTCGCCGTTATGCAACTTTACGAAATGGCAGTCGACTAAATTTCATCATTTCGACTACAGAGAAGATCACGGCTCATATATGGAAGTGAGCAACGATGTGACGAAATAAGAAATGTTCGGATGTTATTATTAAGAAAACGTGACGTTTTATTCGTTTTATGTGCATTTTGACAAATTCAGCTTATTTACCTCGCTTTTATTTACACCTCATTCAAAAATTACGTCACTGCTTAATTTAGAAACCTGTTGTCATCTACAGTTGTCGGCAAAAATTAGGAAGTTAAACTGGAATAGAATAACAGAAAACTATTCATACCAGATTTAAATTCAGCTGCTATAATCGTCTATTAAAAGAGCAATTTATTAACTATTATGCAAAACAATCAATAATAACAAGAACTTCTTGTGAAGTCGAGATCGGTATTCGTTATCAACCATAACCACTCAAGCTGAACAGGAAACTTTCAATAAAAAACAATCATAATTCATACCTGTGAATTACCATAAATACTTTTATAAAAACAAGTTGTTCTTTTTTTAAGCCCAGTGTTGACTGGAACGATGCAAACGTGAGTTTTTACCTAAGACTTGAGTGAAGTAACTTTCTAAAAACTGCTCGAGTGACCTTGAAATAAAACGCTGTTACAAAACCGCGGCCACTCGCCGGCGCTAACTCCCCCCTCCTGTGCAACTTGCGCGCGGATCTACGCACGCTCTACCAGCACACGCGCACGCCTCCGTCTCCGTGTGCGTACACCAACACACATGCGTGCACGCACACCAACACATGTCCAAACAAACACAAACTACACGTGCTACAAATGTGTGAGTTAATCAGTTGAATGTGTAGAAAGGAGTGGTGAAAAATCTAGTCCGGTCCTACAACCTTACAACATTCTAAATATTGGCATGTTCTGTGAACACGTGACCATACAGAAGGAACTTCTAACAACACAGTGATTAATAAAATGAATCACTCGACACTCCCGATCTATTGTGCGTCTTCGATTGCGTCACTACACCATGGAAAACCCGAAGAAAATAAATTACTTTTTCATTTTAATATTTATTCTCAATAAGGCTATAAAATTATTCCATTCATCCATTTATGCATTTGCGCACGCTAACAAAACACACCTTAAAATTCTGTCAGTTTTGAAATCATCGAATTCCAAATATGTGAAATCCTTGAACATGGATGTGGGTCATGATCAGGTTCCAATATGTGTCTCGAGCTCGGTTATTAGCATAGAGTTCTGAAGAGCGCGCCCGCGCCGGTACGTTGCGCAATACTGTTGACTTTCATCCTGAAGGTCAAGTACCATCCTATTTCAAAACGGACCTTGGACGAGTCTGGTTTACCTCGGACCGCTTGTAGAGAACGCTTGTAAACGGAAGAGATTGGTGCTAATAGATATTAATCAAACAAAGAAGACGTCTCTATGTTTCGTTAGCTGCTCGCTTTCAAATATAATTGCTCGTGAATTGTGAAGATCAATCGCACTAACACTTCAAACAATTGAACGTAACTTTTTAGAGAAGTATCGATTTAGTTGTATTCATATAAACTTATGTTCGGTTTGCCACAAAGCGCCCTCAGATGCGAAGGTCAACTAATTTCGCGGCGTGAGAACGCCTCTATATAGACGATTTAATTCTTCATAATTTGCTGTAATAACGCCAGAGATATTTAAATGACTGCCGACAATCAAATCCGACCTTTTCTTAGACACGTTCTTTATAAATAGTCATCTAACTGCCGCAGTGATCGCAAAATGTCGAACACGAACTCGATTTGTTTTCGAACCAAAACAGTTGCGAAAATGTAGAAATACGCCAAAGGCGGTGTGTTGATCACTGCGCGACGCCATTACCACAGGAACAGAGGAAATCTTCATCTGACTCGATGGATGTCAAAGTTTCGCAATCGCATTCTGAAACGACGTTACATTTGTAATAAGTGTGTATGTACATTAGAGCTGTTTGCAGTAACAGTTAACAAGTATCTGGCACAGGGGATCGATCGTCAATCAAACGCAAGGTGAGAGTATAACCGAGCAGCTATTTTAGCGTCATCGAAGGTAAAACTGATTTGCGCTTTCGGCCCAAGACTCTCTCACACAAGGGTACGATGGCATTTATAAATAAATATGTTTGTTAGTTGCCAACGTCGGCAATGTTATGTTTGATTATTGATCAGTCTGCTGACCGCTGACATTCCAAATCACACCCACAGACACTCGTCATAAAGCTAAACTTTAGCCGCCGAACACAAAAATAACTCATGGTTATCATACGCCTAAGCACATTGACGAACATAAAAAGGCAGATAATTATATAATACTTGACTGGTGAATGAAACCACCAAAACATTTAAAGCATATTGTAAACGTAAAGCCAATTTAATCATAAAAATTATCGTAATGGCAATGATCTCATTTGACTCAAGTCGACACTGATTAAAATAACTAATTTGGATAGTTCCTTGTTTTTACAACGCAAAAGGAAATTATCTGCGATAAGCTTATCGATTGAGACGTATAATTTTTTTTTAGTTTGTTTTCGTAACAGTTACAAGATGTTCGGTGACAATGAGTGTGGGAATCGGTGAGTAGTGCATCGATGGGGCTTAAATGCTGAGGCGAGTGGTCGGTATGAATGAAATGGCATTTGTTGTAGAGTCGGCATTACATAATATATGTGGTGCGGCAGCGCAGTCGGTGCTGACAGCGAACATTTCGTCCGAAGGCCAGCAGCACAAAGCGTGTGCGGCGTATCGCTGGCCACGCGCGCCCCGCGGTTTCCTGTTTGACGACTATCGACTTACATCACTATCGCTTTCTGTCATACTTCGCCCGCCTGTTAGAAGCTTGTAAAGGGGTCTGGCCTGTTGCTAAGTACCTTTGTACATACGTTTGTCATTGAAGCCGTGTACTACCGGCATTATTATTACGACTTCACAAACTCGTAACTAAGAACTCTTCCTTATTATTAAAATATTCAAATGCTAGCAATCGTTATATCATTTTAATAGCGTGTTTAATTGATATGTTTGCATTTCGTTATCGACGTGAAGTGAGTGCCTCAGAGATTGTCACAAAATTCAACGGGTCTGTATCCATTTTAACGCCATTTCTATAAAGTGGCGTTAAAATGGATACAGACAATTTAATTTAGCCGATCATTTCAGTTATGTAAATAGAGCAGAAAACCGTTCACGAGCAGGTAAATGCAGCTGATGAGATTATCTGCGATTGTGACCAAGCGGGCCAAATGGCGTCGATCCGGTGTCAATCGAAAGGCATCAGACCATGCTGAGATTTAACCTGGATAGTTAAACATCGGGTAATTTAATCACATTTTCAACGTACACACATAATGCTTTGTTTTGTAACGCGAATGCATTTTACTAATAAGTCAAATGGTACCTATTCATTCCCTCATAATATATCCATTTGCATTCAAATAAGCATTAGCATATAATTTGAATTCGGCTTTTTCTGTCACTCCTGCTATTGAGATCGTTTATAGCTTTAACTCTTCGCATTGAAAATCTCAAATTGAGGCTTTAAGTATCTGTCGGACGACATTATCAAGATAATGCCGGCTGGCAAGCAAATAGCATTTCTGCTTTCGATTAATCCAATTATTTCCACGGCATCTTCATGATTGTTTAGCATAACAATATTTTAATTGAACATTACCTGCGATGACATTTCTATTAGAGTCATCTCTTGCAAGAATGGTAATGAGAGTGACCTCAGCTGCTGCTGTGACGGCACCTCTGACGTCGGCGTGCCTTGTTCACTTATTTATTACTTGAACAGTATAAAGATCAGATTTTGAAATTATATCAATCAGTTGGAAACAAGGAAGTATTACTACTGAATAATGTTTTTACTGACACCGTTTTTATATTTGTATTGAATTGCTTTGAGTTTATTTTTAATTGTTGGGAGACAGTGTGGACATTGTTTAAGACAGCATTGTTAGCTTGCACATGGAAATAAGCTGTTTCATAATTTGTGGGTATCTATCACGCTGCCATTCATTGCTGGGCAACGTGTTAAATATTTTTATTTTAACAAGGCCGCATTAGGTACACTGCACTGTTTGATTATTAACTCGAAAAATGTCAACATGTTTCCGTTTTGTGTGACAACTTGACTTAAACGCTTCAATTGAAAATTGTGCAAGAGTAGTCCTTGAAAAACACAAGTTGTTATATAAACATTATTAACATAATTAATTTTTACGGATTTTAAATTTCCATTTGTAAGAATGTAATAGTATTGTATTGAAACTGAGATGATGATGACACACCTGTAGAAAAGCCCTTGTAACGATTTGTTAACCAAAAATATCGTATATATTTATTTCTGTATAGTATAATTGTGCTACTTTTTTTTATTTGAGACTCTTTTTCAATTGAATTATAACTAGCTGACCGGACTGACGTTTATATTAATAAAAACTAAGTTTTGTTAAAAGGGATTGGATTGTTTGTTTATTAAAGTAGTCCGGATATATAGCGAATGTCCGCTAACCACATGAAGGACATAGCACTAAATACATTTCTTGAACCGGGTGCAGGGAAAAACCCGGTGTTCCAAAATATCATTTTTATATTGAAAAGTAGTGAATTGTTGTCTGTCACTAACCAAACGGGAAAACATTATTATTATTATGTCAATGCGCATATTTTCCGTTCGTTTAATTGGCGGAAAACGTTCTGACGTGCAAGCCAAATATCGAAATCGGGTCTTCCCTAAACAACATTTAGAATTTGGACAGTGTAAATGTAAATTACATAACAAATTCACATAAGATGAAATATTTGAGTCAATTCGAAGACTACAAACTAACTACGGTAACAGAAATTGTTTCAGTTATAACTTCCGTAACAAAAAATGAATCAATTTCTTTGATGAGTTTCTTCTCAGATTATCATTGCAAATAACAAAATTATGCTTCGCAGATCAGCAGTGTTCCTAAATCTGCTGATTTGACAAAGACATTTTCGTAACTTTCAATTATTTGCCAATAGACAGCGTAAGTTGGAACTTTTTTCAATCATACGCTCCAGTAGGCCAATAGTGGCTGTCTTGTACAATTTCTAGGCGTGCAACAATGTTTCGTAAAACGTTTATTAACAGATAACAGTCCACAGTCTCGATTGATATAGTCAATTAATTGACATCCGAATTTTCTATCGCTTTCGTTATTGGGATTCGGATTTGCTTTTTTAGCAATTTCTTTGCTATGCAGATTGAATATTAAATCCTTTCCTGTCATATATAGTTCTACCGTTTTCTAAAATTTTCACTGAATTATGGTTTAAGAAGAAGAAGATCTTATAGAAAACTGAATTTACAGTTGTTATTGCGTTTGCGTTTGAAGCAGAAACAAGTAAATTTTGGACTTATCAATGTCCTTGTACTCTTTCATTAACTTACAATTTGCGTACGTTCTAAATCCATTTCAGGCTTGCACATACAATCATACAAAAAATGGACGTCATAAAACATTGCAACGCGTTCATTATCCTTCGATGTCGTTACATTTGAAATAGGTGCAACATTGTAAGACTTATCAGCACTAAAACTTACAGCTACGTATCTATCGACCGGACCAATCAATTCCCTAATAAGTTTTAAAAAAACCGTTCTCGTTACAGAGACACGCCATTACTTTTGTTAATCGTACTAGATACTAATTATTAATAGGTTACATATTCAGTTACAATTATGTCGTTCTATTCCTCCTTTTAGCTATACATGACTGTCATAAAAACATTAAGAGAGCAACAATCTAGAATCGGTACTGATCGCGTAAGATCGTAATGTGGACGACCATTCTAGGTCGCTACGTGGTTAATTAGTGTGGTTAGGTACAGTTATGTAAGCCTGGCGGTTTTTTTAATGAACCAACCTTGATTCTTGAACTGATCGAGATATTTTTATAGATGTTGTTGGTATTGTAAACAACTCTTGTGGTGCTGTTCTTCCTTTTTTATTTTGGGACAACAGTTGTTTAGTTTTTCGTATGTGACTTTCCTCGTTTATTTATTCCGTATATGCATGGTTGTAGTAATCGTTTTACTTTTATAGCAAGCACTTTTAATATATTTTTGTTTCGAAACTATCTTCTAGAAATCTAAAATACACCTTCAATATTTTTCAAAATATATCTGGTTGCTGGTTCTGTTTACTGTAATAATTGTCCCAAATTAGACAGCGACACAAATATATTTCAAATACTAACAGAAATTACAATCGAAACTGCGACAGCGCACGATAATTACTGGTTACTAACCTAGCCTAACCCACTGACCTATTTCACTAACTTTTAGAACTTGCGAAAGATAAAGAGCTGATAAAGATAACTATCTGCATTCTGTTCCTACATCGTTAACACGCTACTATTTTATTTAGTGATCGTGTTTTTATTTTTATTTAAGCACTATTTACGCTTTAAAAGAAACACAATTAAATACAATGTTTTAAACTATATTGCTTAACCGAATTACCTTCGTTTGTTCCCAAATGAGTAAGTAACAGGTAAAGAGATTGTGTTTATTATTAAATATCCGGAATTTTGTTTACTGAAAAGTGTTGGTGAAAGTGAGTGTTTGTTCAACGAAGGTCGCTTGTAAAAGGCCATGCAAACATAAAAAACGCTGGCTTTATCTTTCATTCAAGTTTAGATAAAGTTTCGTTGTGTCAATCTCTAGATCGTTGAGATATGTGGTGCCATCTGTTGGACGAATGAGGAAGTTTTAGAAAATGCCATCTAGCGTGATTTACAGGATAGTTGATAGAAAGGGAAAGCTGATGTAGTGCTCAATGTTGGTGCTAGAGGGCATTGCACTAAGAATTCTTATATATTCAAAAGGGTTACTTTATGGTGTGACATTTTTAATAAGTTTAGTCTATAGAACATGTTGTTCATGATGTATGTGAAGTTAAAATTTAAAAAAATACAAAGAAGTTATTTTCATCCACTGCGTAACATTTACCTTGATTTACTGATATAAATACCTACTTGAAAAACAATAGTAACGACAAAAAAAAATCCTTTGCTTGTGGAAACTTCTTTAGATAAAAGATCAAAATCTGAGGAAGTGGAAGTAGCATACAGATATTATACTGAAACTACAACCTGCTGTAATTAGGGTTGGCAAAAAAATAAATACGAAAAATGAAAATTACAGTCATAATGAAAATAAATTATCAGGCTTTAGGAAACTAGAACCACTTTTTAAACTAAAGACTTCTTACCATGGATTTTTTAAAAGGCATACAAACAATATGTTCACGAATTCTTGAATAAGAAATAATTTACAATGCAGCGTTTACCTTCAAGTCTATTGAATAATATATAAAAACCTTAAAAATTTATCAAAACACTGGTCAGTACCAGTTCGACCTTGAATATTTAAATCAACTCAAAATTATTGACGAACCTTACATTTTACAACTCAACTACACAAACTATTTACAAGATGATACTCTTTTTCTTTAATAAAGATTACTTACCTACCAACAAACAGTCACGTCTTCGGTCAAGTAATTTTCCCTTTGATGCAATGAAGCGAAAATGTTGTGGCTATTGACAGCCTCTTTGAGTCATCGATACCTTGTAATCAACCCTGAAATAGATTAGATATAGAAAAAGTTTTCAATAGTAAATGAATTCAATGAACTTTGAATTGTAAATAAACTTTGGTTAGCGTATTAATTTTGTAGACTATTGATGTAAATGTTTTACAAGATAAATTTCAAATCAACGACACTTTGAAATTGAAAATGCTGAATGAAGTATCCAGGCAAACCTGACAAAGGAACATCAACGGCCATTCGTACAGCCTTGAACCGGCTTCAGCAGGCAACCCTAGATATCGCTAATTTGATGCAAAACATGGGAACTGCATCGTTTCGACCGGCTACGCACGGACAATGGCGGGTGAGCCAGACGCGCACCGCTGGCTCCAGTCCTGAAAATAGCACTATGTATCCACTTTAGTACATATACGAATTAGATAGTCACTGTAGTATTGGCTTTTGGTCACGCCCACGGCCGCCCAAGGACGTTCAACGTACGCCCATGGTGAAAAGAGATGTGCGTTGATGATGTGTGTGTGAGAGATGTGTGCATGTTTTTTGGATGGTAAAATTTCAACGTGACTCGTATCGGGTTTTGTTAAGTTTTGTCAATTTCATAATTAAATGCATTTTAGTCATAATTTATGAATTGATTTAGGTCAGGAACTTAAAACAGCTGATAGTGTCCACAAACATGTTCTATTATTTAAATATAAATTCAACCAGTTTTGTTCCTTGGGTACCGAATTATTAAAGTTCTGTTTAAAATTAAATTAACTCAGAAAAAAATATGGTAAAAATAAACTGTCAGTAAATCTTTCAATGTTTTTAATATTAAAAGATCACACAAATACCCATACTTTTGACATCGATTAGCTTGTTCAAACTGAAACTAATAATAGAACTAGTAATCTAACCATCTTCAATGCTTGTTACTTTTACCAGTGTCGTAACCTTCGATTAGTTCCATAACGAATATTTAGAAGCACGATGGCTTAGCGAAATATTCTAACGCAGATTTTTTCAAATATCTCTTGATCACGTAAGTAATAACATTTGTCTTTAATTATGTGGCCTTCAATTAATGTCTCATTAAAAAAGACGCAGTCCACATTCATTGCCTAAGAAAAATTTAGCATCACGGTCTTAAAAATACATATCTCATTTTTTGTGGCCATGTGCAAATACAAAGCACTTAATTCTCGTTTCAATGACTGCTCGTTTCCCGCGCTCAAGGAAATGTTAACTCTTTGTCGACTCAGTCATGTAATTTTTATCCGGTTCATAATTAGCGCCCGGAAAATTAAATTATGGATATGTAAATAAGGTTCTGCATTATCTAGATAAATGTTATGCTTAAATACACGTATAACCCCAAATATTTGAACATAAGTCACACTATGTGTAGTGTTGCGATGTTTGTCAGTATTGATTAATATTTGAGATGTTTGGCATCTTGAGGTGGGTTTCCGTTTTCCGTTTCCATGCGAAACGGAAAGTTGAGTAGCAAATTAAAAACGAAATCATTACGAAGTCATGACATTTGTGGACGATCAAGATCGTCTTGTGCGAGTACATTCCGCAGTGTGCGCACACACTTACTTGTCCCTCGTTGCACTGGTATACCACCACAATTAAATATGACTTTTGAGCGAAACGGTGCAACAATAGAGCAGCATTTTGCCTACAACAATGAGTACTGTTCCACCGCTTGTGACCCCACAGTTGCTAAACTCCGACACAATGCAAAAGAAGCGCCTGTTGATCGTCTTTTAAACGATCTTGCGCTTCTATCGCAACGCTAATAGCACGTTGCGATGCCTTATCAGGCCAAGGTCCGATTGCAACAGGCTTTCTAACACCTGCGACTAGGACTTCTGTTGCTACTTTTGGCAGCCCATGAACACGTCAGCTGTTCACGTTCATTTAAATTCTTCTCACCTTTTAACCTTTTTAATTTGGTTGGGAAACTAGAATTGTTTGGTTAGCAGCTATTGTGTTTAATCTGCTTTTTAATAGTCTATGTGAACGTTGGATTTCAACGCAGATATCAATTTAAATTTCGCGAGCATTGGATTATTAAATAATTTATTATCGTAACAGTCGGCTGGCTGCAGCCTTGTCTTCCTTTAAACTAGTAGTTTTCAGTCTGGCATAGAACAAGGCTAATGAACCGAGAACGTCATTTTCGGTATGATTTCACTTACTTACATGTAGAATTATGCAACGCGTCTGATCATGAAACAATAATTGAACTCATCTTCCAATTAGAAAACATGATTCATAGAAACACAACGGACGACGAAATTTATAATTTTGTAAATCGATTCTGTTAATTGCCACGATTTTACCGCAATTAAGTTTGGATTGTAATAGATGCACTTCATTATGACTACTTAAGACTGACATTAAAAACTTGGATGTAATGATTTCAAAGTCTTCACACGTTAGTCAAGTACAATAGGTATTTGTTACGCCTCGAATTTCACATAATTGTAAAAACTCAGAGTACGATGATCGTCAATATAGGTTGTATGATTTTAACACGAGGTTTATTATTGTGTAGCTCTTTCAATGGTATATGGGTTTATTTTTTTAATTAAAAGATCTCACGCACAATCTAGCAGTAAAATAACCTTACTAACTATTTATGTTGTGGTTCTACCTGCCCGTTACTTTCTCTTAGCTCTTACTACCTTATGCAAATGCTAATCGTTACAGCAAGTTAAAGGCCAGCTTTATGGGCTAAACTAAGATTAGTTTTAAAATTATCTTCGAAAACTATTTGAATACAAATAGTCTCAACTAGCTTGAAGTTTATTTACCGCAGTGCAACTTCCAGTACACAGCTGAAATTTTCGACCCTTCCACCTTGAGTCGCGTTAAACACCAAGAGAACACGGTTATTTTGTCATTTCATCGCTTCATAACTGTCCATTGCTGTCCATTTTTCCCTAGCAAAGTGCGCGAAGATGGAATTTTCGTATGCTTATGATGTTTTTTTGTTTCAGTGCTGGAATGATGGGCGAGGGCCTGCTGACTCTGACGTACGGCAAGCACCACGCCTGCATCCTGAACGAGGTGGGGGCGGCGTGGCGTGGCGCCCGCTACTCGGACCTGGTGCTGGTCTGTGACGACGCTGTGCCGCTGGCCGCGCACAGGATCGTCATGGCTGCCGCTAGCCCACTTATCAGGTATCATTTTTTTAGAGTTGATTTTGATGATATCGTCAATAAAAGTTATTGTAGGTTTCCAGTGATACAGTTTCTACTAGAGAAAAAGAAGAAGGTGCTGGAATTGATTTGACATCAAGGGCTTTCAAAAATTGAATTACGTAATGGTCTGTTAATTTTCACTTCGAGTAAGTACACAATAGTTCTCGAATAGACCATGACTGTAATCTAATCTTAATTATTTAATAAGGTTAATTGGTAAGCCAATCCAATAACTGAAGTAACCGGTATCTTGTAGGTGTAAGGCAATGAATATACACGGAAGATAGATACATACTGTCTTATCTGGACTTTAGACCAGGATATATGAATAGAATTCCAATTGCCAACTACAACTATCATATTTCATTAAAAGTTAGGTTATTAGTTTATATCTGAGTTTCTAAGAAAAGGGCGAAGCTAACCTATTGTTTGTTTTCCAGGAAAATACTGGATGATGTGCCTTCAGTCGAGAGTCCAGTCACGATTCACATGTCAGGCATCAACAGCACTCTCATGAGGCATCTCCTTGTATTCTTGTACAGCGGCCAAGCCTACATAGAGGTTAATATCCAAACTGTTTTATTAATTCACTACACACTATTATATTATCATAAAATTAATTAGTTTCCAAGTAATGCGTCAGAGTCCGACTTAACATTTGCATTTAATTAATCTAACAAGGATACTAAATCATTATATCTATTGAATCGTTTTTCTTTTACAGTCTGGTGAAATTGATGATATGCAAGAGTTGTTTGAATTATTGGAAATCAAATCAGACGTATGGAAATCAACAAAGGAACGACAACAGGCAGAAGAACGGAACCGATCGTGCGAGCGACTAAAATCAAAATCATTGAAAACAGATATCAACAGCAATGAAAGCAGTAAACACGATGCACCTTCAGGATCTTCACATTCAGAGAGTGAACCTGTCACTCCTGGTGCGGGATACAGTAAAGACAAAGGCGATGAAAACATGGGCATAAAGAAAGAAAATATGTCAACCAGTAGTAACGATGAAAGAGAGGATGAGGAACAAGACGGAGAAAACAGGAGCAAGGAATGTGGAAGACTTGTTGCACGACGAAGAAGCTCTTCAAACCCGGTCAACTTATCCCTAGCAAGGAATTCAGAAAACACTGGCAGTGAACAAGAACACGAAGACTCACAGGACGTTGATGTGGAAACAGTTGCCGCAAAGGTAAATCCATAAATACTATCAAAAACCAGTCACAGCTTTTTTATTTAGTTTAACATAATTCAATACTTATCCTTACTTTTCTCTTTATTCCAGAACATCGCACGAAGAAGGTCAACAACATCGAGCCAGGAAGATCCACCACAGGAAACACACTACAGGAGACAGTTGCTGAGTGATCGGTTAAGTCGAGGAATAGAAAGAGCTAAAAGGAAATCACATTACCTAGAACCTCCAGAACTAGATTTACGAACTGTCAAATTAGAAGATTACGCGCATCTTAAACCACCTGACCAAGACCTAATATCACTCGTGCAGACCTCTCCCGAAAACTACGTTGTCACGCCCCATCGAAAAAGAAGACCCGGATTCCATAATTCACCCTCACAGAATCCTCCGTTTGTATCATTCCCCCCAAGTTACTTAGAAGAAATGGCACATCTGCGGTATACACAAGGACCCGGCAGTGCCGCCGCGGTCGCCAGCGCTCGGCTTGGAGTATTACAACACCCGCTGAGCACGTCGGCGCCGCCGTACTTACCTGAAAGGAGTGTCACTCCCCCTACAGCGACGCACGAGGATGTTCTCAAATACCGACCTCCAAGTGCAGGGTCGTGGGGTCCGTGGCTGTGTCAACCACAAATGGGTGGAGACGACACGCCCGCGACGGAACACGACCAAGGTTCAAGTAAACAAGCTCCAGTCAGAGAATATCGTTGTGAATACTGCGGCAAGCAGTTCGGTATGTCGTGGAATCTCAAGACTCACTTACGAGTGCACACGGGAGAGAAACCGTTCGCTTGTCGGCTGTGCGTCGCAATGTTCAAACAGAAGGCTCACTTGCTGAAACATTTATGTTCCGTGCATCGCAATGTGATATCGTCCAGCGAGAACGACGGGCGGACCAACACCCCCGGCCGGTTCAACTGCTGTTTCTGTCAGCTCACGTTCGAGGCGTTACCAGAACTCATCCGGCACTTGTCGGGACCGCACAATAGTTTGCTTCTCAGCAAAAACCTACACGAATGACGCCCGCTCACGTGACGCGGGCGCTCGTGTAACTTTGGACTTTAAATACTTCTTCTCTCATCGTGAGAGTTCAATTGTGATATGTGTTTAGAAGGATATACTATTAAGTGTTTAGTTGTAAGACATGTGATGTCGCAGAGCGATACTCATAGTGAGGCATTCGCAGGAGATGACTGCTGGTGTGACGTTGATGACTAATAAAAATAAAAATCACATGTTTGCCGATTGGGTCCAAATTATTATAATTTGTTTAAAAATTATAATCCGGGACCAACACCTTCCAAGATAGTATTTATTTGAAAGATGTATTTCATTAGGGTAAATATTATTAAAAGCCACCGACACATTAATTCCTTAAGCATAGAAAATAGACATGTTTGTCAAAGAAAAGTTGCGAAGTATGTAGAAGACCTTAAGAGATAACGTCACATAAACTACCTCCTAATTTAAATCAGTATCTTGATGAATCTACTGTGGCGTTAACATAGGTTCGTATTGACTTTAAACTTAGTAACAAGTATACTGTCAATAGTTCTAGTCAGAAATTGGAACATAGAGTTATCACAGTTGTGAGTTTAGCCCATTATGATTAGCACCAATTTTATTACATCAACACATTGGTGCTTTAATCAAAATATTTACAACTGCAATAACATAACTTTAAATAATAAAAATAAAAACTCCGTTTACTGTATTTTCAGGGTCACTGATCCCCACTTTGTTCCAAACAATCTGACTTGATATTTCGCAGCTTTTTACGACATTTACAATCTCAATATTAGGTTTTATCATTTTATGTAACTTCTAGAAAAAATGTGTTCGTAATAATATTATTTTTAGTATGCACATCCTTCCATTCGTTCGTGCCGATTTTAGCAATGTGGATAAGCACCAAAGATTTGTAAAGCAATGAAAACGTTTTGGTGTACAATTAAGAGAAATTTAAGGGACCTGAAATGATTTTGATTTTGTTAAACTTAAAGTATGTAGGTACCAATTTATTAATCTCATCTGTAATTACTAACGTTCAATTTTCTGTAACCACTTCTGTAATTCTGTTGCGAATTTTATGAAGCTTGAATATCTTCTTATTTTTGGATTAATTTACTTTAGTGTTATTACGAAGCTTACCAGGCATTATTTTCAAATGAATATTTTTATCAACTAGTACTTTAGCTCTATTTTCGATGTCGCTTTTTGTCGAACACATTACTGTGGCCAGTTATATTAAAGCTATTATTGTAGTGAAGGCTGGATGTTCAACCTAATTAAGGCTTCTATAATACAAAGTATACAAAATTGTTTCGTCAGGACGATGCCAAAAGTTTTTTTAATTCATCAATACAGTGTAATGTGCGCCTCGATTATTATAAAATTTTATTCCAATAATCCAGTTTGATACTGTACTCAATTGGAGAATATTTTCCGAAAATACTCATTTTGCACAATCCGTATATACGTACTTCTATTTGGAATTCCATTTGTATTTTATATTTGTCATTCATGCGGATACTTGTCAATGCAATTATTGTTGTTTATGTTTACTTCAACAAAACTAAAGTTACCAACGAGTTGTTCAAAACATAGAGTAAACTATGAAATGGTCGAGTTGCTTTAATGTCTCTTTCGAACGTTACCTATTATACCTGATTTTTATCGTTTTTTCGTGTTATATTCGACGTCGATATTGACGTAATTATTAATTGGGGAACAATTTAATTTTAAGGATTGTGATTTCAATCGTTTAGGTTTATTCTATGTGATAATTGTCTGTTTTGTCTTAAGTAGGCACGTTGAAAACGCTGTCTTCCATTGCGTTTTCTATTTTAAAATCTTAAGTACTGGGACACTCAAATATATTGAAAGCATAAGTACTTACATCTTCGGAAATAATAAATATTAATGACTATCTATATAGCCAGTATTCAGCGTGCTTTTGGTTTTACTGATACTTCAGTGTGTTCGCGTGTCTCAGTATTTTGTAAATAAAAATTAGAATTAAGTCAACGATGCATGACAAAAAAAAATCGTCCACAAAACCGCTGCCTAACTTATACGTAACTTGAACAAATAGTATTTTTATAAATATTTTCTTCGAAACCACTTGTAGTGTAGGATCGTTGTGATATTATGTCGGCGAAAGTCGGAATTGCCTTATTAGATAAAATATCAATGCAAGTAGGTAACTTACTTAATATGTAGGTACTTTTAGTGTTTCTTATATATACCTTGCTAAAAGCTATACATAAAATGATTGTTTTGCATACGTGCGAGGCGAAATTATCCCAGGGCCAAAAATTAAACCATTTTTTTGCTCAATGGTAAAAATTAAACAAAGGTGTATTTTTTTTACTCAAGCAATAACGTTTTTTGATTTTTCATTAAATAAACTGAATGGAAGGTTGACAATAGATAATAAAATAACTTAGTGGAGTATGTCTAAGAAACATCAAAAAACCGATTCGAAATAATAATTTGTAAAAACATGACGTTGTTAAGAAAAAAATGTAAATAATACCTAGTTTTAAGATTTGATGGTAAATAAAGCTTAACTTAATCTTGTTGAACTTGAATATTGATTTTTCTCTGTTAATTGTAAAATAAAAAGTATTTGATAAGTTTTCACATACTTGTACAATTTTATGTAGATATTGTTTAGAAAATAACATTCTGTAAAAATGTGTTCTTACCGTAGTAAATTAAATAACGAGAATATTTTAGTTACACACTCAACTGTTGTTTATTTCATTCCAATTGACTTATATTCATGAGAGGATAACATAAATATATCCAACAAACAGAATCCGCATAGTGAGTAATAAAGATTTCGAAATCATTGAAAATGATAACGGTATAATGTATGGAATGGCCGATGGTCTGAGAAATATGGCAGACATAATGTGATGTTACAAAGTGACAGCAAATAAAGCGAACGTAATGATACAGCCTCCAATTATTTCCATAGTCCTCAATTGATTAGTACCCATAACCTGTATTCATTACCTAGAGCTCGAAGAAACAAGTAATGATGAGTTAATGCTGGTAGATGATATCTACAGCATCAATGCTGGAAAAGTCTTCATAAAGATAAACACTCATGAAGAAGTTCCAGCAGATGATATAAGCCAATTAAACAATAACAATGCAGATGTAAAAAACAGTTCCCAGATTTATAGATATACAGACAGATATTGTAGCTGTTCGTCTTAAGTAAGTAAAAGTACTTGGACAGAAAAATACTGGGCGCTATACTGTCATAGAGAGTTAAATGAAATTAGTAACAATTATCGATGTAGAAGTACCACCGAACCAAACATAAATTTGAACGGATAAAAACAGAGAATTATGTATAACCGATATTAAACTAAAACCACAAAAGATGATGAATTATGTGACCTATCCTCGAAACCCTGAACTATTAGCGCCCTAGATCTCATAAGATACGACGAGATATTTGTTTACACAATGTGTTATCGATTTAGTACACGTTGGGCAAGTCTAGGCAAACTAGTGCACTAGCAAAGCTATAGATGGCGCGAATGAAGGCTATGAGTTAATTCAAGTTTTAGATAGTATGGAACTGTTTGAAGCAGAATGTAATAAGTTGATTATAAAATCAAATAATCTGCCAAAAATTAACTATAACATCCAAGATCTGGCACTCAGAAGCCTAAGGAAAGTCCCAATTAGATTGACCGAAGTGGTCTGAAGGATTTATGAAATTATAGTAATTACCTACTTTCACGTTTCGCAAGTAACAGTTGATTCCCCAATAATGTAATATGGGGCTAGCTTGTTTAATATACAATGTTTTGAACTCATCAAGTCATTAATCCTCATCTATAAAATGTGAAATGGGAGTTCGAAGTAATGGGAGTTCGAAAAACAAGTACCTATAATATTCATCGCAAGCGTAAGTTCCATCCGAATAGATTTTTGAAATATGAACCAGGCTTTCCAGCCGTTATAAATCATTTACGATACTAAAATTAAGAATTAATCAATTAAACCGAAAAATTTCGGAGCTATTGAGAAAATCTGATTGAACGATAGCAACGTGTCATTACAAGTGAGATAATGATGCTACCGATCGGTACAAGAGGAAGTCAACTTTGATCGATTATCATGGAAAGCGTTGCAGTCAAGTAAATATTCAGGTAATGTCCCTATTGTAGAATTGAAATTCACTATGCAACACTCAAAATTTATTGGGAAATAATAATTGCTTGTATCGTAAATAACCATGCCCCTAATACCAGAACAATAACCATTTACAATTTTCATCAAGTATAGAAAATAATAAATGTATTTTTAAAAAGACACCGTTATTGAAGAATTTATTTATAAAACTTATATATAATATAAAATTTTCGTAGATTTTATCGCATTAACATCTTGTATCGTTAGTATACAGATATAGTTGTTCCACTTCTGTGTAAATTCTCCGGATTTACATTGTTTTCTATACTAATATTAAAAAGAAGTAAAAGAAAATGAAAAAAAAACCAAGCTCGGCAAACGAAATATATCTCAGATTTTTTGTTAAGATGAGTAGTAATAAAATATTGTACAGATGGCTGATTGATGCCTTCTTCTGAAGCAATTTTACACATTTAGCCATTGATTCCGATGATTCGGAATCGATGGCTAAATGTGTAAAAATTGCTATTTTTCGTTGGCAGGGTCGCCTCAAATAATAATTTCTAATTAGCATTTTGTAGCATACTAGTTGCTGCAATATGACATGTTTAACTACGTTTAGCGATTTTATATATTTTAAGTACAGGTTGCGGAATTATTTAAAGCTTCTTCCAGTTTTTAAGGCAATAATTGTCCGGATTGAGTGATGAAAAATTAAAAGAAGGCACTTATTTGGCCAGACGTTATAAGAAGGTGATAAAAGATCCCTTGTTCGTTTCGAAAAACACCAAAGAAAAGGTTGCTTGGTGGACGTTTGTACAAGTCACGAAAAACTTTTTGGGAAATCACCGATCGCCCTTGTAAATCAATTGCCTGGTTGCTATTTTTCGTTGGCAAGGTCGCCTCAAATAATAACGAATGAGTGATGAACAAGTTGAGCCCGTCCACCATGATATTGCTTCAATTGAAAAGCGTTATCAAGGGCAATGGAACCCTGCAATGGTTGCACGAAGACTAAAAGAACCAACAAACTTTTATTTAATATTCCTAAAGAATTTATTAACTTTGAAATATCTAGGAAAAATTGTGAAAATTAAAAATAAATGTCTCTTAGAAGCTACTCCGTAGCATGGTGATTCCGAATCACATACTCAGATCTCTAGTGGAAAAAATGTTTTTCTGTTTATTTATTTAAATAATAAAACCAGAAAAAAAATTGACCATAGTCTACACTCATAAAAGTAATGATATATCCTAGGAATATGATTTTGATCCATTCACAATTAGTGTGAATTCGGCCAGAAGGTGCTTAAGGTTTAGCTTTTTTTTTTAAGTAGAGGTGGATTGTTTTGTTTTTGTTTTTATTATTTCCTTTTTTATTTCAGTAATATAATTGTAAAACTAGTACAAAAATTGCTTCTTACTTTAAATAAGGAGATGTGTTTTTTTGCATTTGTGTTCATACCATAAATGACAAATTGTTGCATAATTAACATCTCTAGGATTATGACAATGTTCCCCTACAAATGTCGACTGTAGCAGCACATAACTCGGCCAATGTTCGTTCATTTCACTTTGATTTGATAAAGATTATGGCGAATAAGTATAACAAGTCATCATCATCATTATCAGCAAGTTGTGAAGAGGTGTATTATGTATATTATACTCACATTTCGCCAGTTATGTACATGTCTCATGAGGTAAATTAGGATCATCATTCGGGCAAAAATCTAGACTCCGGGCTGCCACTGAGAAACTTTGCCCTGCCATTAATAAACATCAAAGACTATACACATTTCTTTCAAAAAAAGACTCGTAAGAAACATCCTACTAAACTGGATAACATCAAGAAATTAAAAGGAAAGCTTTCTATTGGTCCAAGCAAATTGTATTACGTGTAAGTCACGCGCGAGGAAGCCGTACGGCCCGTATGTAACATCGAGGTGGAGAAGCATTGCAAGTTGTGACCTAACGCTGTCCAGGTGAGTTGTATGCACGATCGTTATTCTCTAATATTGCCATAGTTTCGAACATTTTATTTGTTTTTTATCATAATGTTTACCGTCCTACTGCAGAGCAATGGTCTCATCTATAAACTTCCACATCTGTTTTTCGCTCCCTTCTTTGCCTAAACCTTCATGAGTAAATCCATAGAACACATTATGTTTAAAAAAAATGGCACGGTATACAGCTATGTAGGTACGAGCTGCACTTAGAGGTCCAGGATGAGAAACCCCACAAAGCCTGCCAGGTCAAACACTAAAGGCTGATTTAAATTTATCCTGTATTTCAATCCAGGGATTGAATTCAGTGGCACTGGTTACCAGATGGTGTTTACGTTGGTTCAACATCAATCCAGATTCAGTTAATTCTTGCGTTGGATTGAATTACTGAATCGATGTAATCAAATCAACATCGACAAGGGTCTCCCACCCTTAGAGACGACGTTAGCGAGCGAACTGTAAGCTTATTTGACCCCACATAGCTGCAAATGGTCCAATACTTGAAAGGGAACATCGAGTAGCAAGATTAAGTTACACCCGCGAACACGCACAATGAGGAGACGAAGAATTCATGATGGGCCGCGAAGAGTCTACCAACGGCCAAAGGAACGTTTTATTCCAGCTTATTTTATGGAAAAAGTGCCGTTCAACGGTGGATCTGTTATAGTTTGGGCTGGAATTTCTTCAGAGGCCCGGAGTAGCAAAATGGGACGCTAACCAGGGCAAGATATGTGACAAAAATTCTTTATGAAAATGTTGGCCCCATACTTAATTAATATGGAGGAAAGTTCAATAATCATGCATGACAACGCCCAGAAGTGCTAAGTGAAAACCTAGGTAAAGTGAGCTGTCAGTGCTACTGATGCTAGGGATTGACCAAGACGGGATGACACTGACTCACTTCACGCAAGTCTTCACGGTGAGATTTTTACAGAATCGACATGCTGGCCACATACAGCTCAAATTGTAAATGAGTACTTTTAGGACGTTGGCATCAATCGCATGGACTGGCCTGCTCGGACCTGAATCAATTGACCACGCTTAGGACGAGCTTGGAGTTGTAATGTGGAGTAGAAGTACTGCCTTCTGGATCTAAATGTTCAGCGATCACGGAGGAATACGCTAAATGAACATGAAAACGGTTTTGTGGGGTATCGTTTTAAGTTCAAGACTATTGTAGACTCTGTATAATTAAATAATAATTTTCACCAGTTTTGTCTAAAAAGCAAATATATAAACCACGTTTCGTCAAGTCGGTACCCAAGTTCCATTCAATGGATTTTCAGAATTCCCATTGAATAGTCTTGGAGTTAAATATACACTGGCCGCAAAAAAAGCGGGTTGGGAACAAAAACCTCAATAACATCCAAAACATTAAATTTGAACTAGCTTTATGAAATTTAAAGACTGTATTGACAATTTTATAGTGTAAAGCACTATAAAATCAATGTCATACAGATTCAAAATTATGAAGTTTATTTTGAACAAAAGCAAGTTAAGTAAACATGACCATTTTCACTAGATTTTGAAAAATGTGCTACGGTATCAAATATGCAATGTTTACACATTTTAGTACTTTGCATTGCCACCACGAGCTGGTATTACAGCTGTTATACGGTTTGGCATGCTTCCCACCAGATATCCGAGCCGATGCTGAGTTACATTCTTCCAGTCCTCTTCAAATCGCTGGAGCACTCTTTGAACAGTTGATAGCTACACACCAACAGTTCTCGCTGTAGAGAATTGAGGACTGGGAGAAAGTTCCGTAACATCGTCATGATCATCATCATTTCAGCCCAAAGACATCCACTGCTGGGCATAGGCCTCCCCCAAATGACGGGATTTTAGCACTATAAAAATATCTATAATACAGTCTTTATTTCATAAAACTAGCTCCAATATTTTGGTAGTTATTGAGGTTTTTATTATGGACCCGCTTGCTTTGCGGCCCATTGTAGCTAGGCTTGAATTTATATCAAGTACCAGTACTTACAGACACATTTATACTTCTCATAAACTTTACTACGATTCCTTTAATAATTAATGGCCACAATATTGAATTAGGAAATTCCTGTATTGATAGTGATGATGAGCTAATAAATAAGTAAATTGAAATGTAAGTACATTAATTTTGCACTTCTGTAAGTTAAATCGTTCTTTATGTATACGTAACAACTATCTTAACTACTGATACCTATTATACATATATGTATAGTTATAGGGATCACAGCAGCGGACTAGAATTGAAAAAAAAAAAAAAAGATTTTTTTTCGTCTTTAAAATTCAGCTTAGTTTCTTTCATATTTGGATATGTACACATTATGATGACTCACAAATTCATTGTGAGTCATCATATCATCAGAATCACTGCGTTGTCATCGAGGACATCAGGGACATCGACGCACAACCTGTTGAAATGGATTCAGTACATGATTCTGAACCCCCCATGGTAGAATTTGTCGGATCTGAAAAGATCGCTAGTCATGATTTTTTGAGACCAGCACCTCTGGCGCAAAATGATCCATTTTGGATGATAATGATAATGAAACGACCGTATGGGCGGTTAAATTGTAAATTTTCTTAGGGACTCCACCTTCCTCTCTATTGCGCTGGCTGGCCACCCTGGTCTTAGGGCTATATCCACGGCGGGTGATGCCATGTTGAAAAACATCCATTTTGATCGTGTATGTGTTGCACTTTTCTATGAAGCAGCAGTGTTTTTTTTTTATAACCAACGAAAAATTTCTAGTCTAAAAAAGTCTAGAACCATGGTTTGAGTTGGTGCGGCGATGGTCCTGCCCCACCCTGTATACTTATTTTATCGCTACTTCATCGGTAAGACTCATTTTGACTCTCATCCTTTATCCTACTTCCTATCCTTCTAATCCTACTAATATTATAAACACGAAAGTTTGTGAGGATGGATGGACGTTTGTTTTCACGCAAAAACTACCTTTGATGAAACTTTACAGTAATATAGGCTATACATCAGAATAACACGTAGGCTACAATTTATATGGATTTTGTGTGATTTGGCCAAAATATAACGATAAGTATCAATGCTGCCCTCTGAGAGACACACGAAGATTATGTTACGTGGAATTGTATTTTCAAACAATTTTAAATTAAAGTCCGCGACAGTATATACATATCTATCTTTTATGTGGAAGCTATTATAGCCAAATTACACAGCACAGTTAGAATCCACTGACTTCACTTCTATACATTTCTATAAATTAAAGTTGTTTGTCGTGTTTGTCTGTGTGTCCGCGTTGTTCATCCAAAATAAGCAACAGATTAAGATTTGGTTTTCACCGACATCTAGATAATTTATTCCGGAAGGTTTATGTGTATACAAGGAGACTTGTATTCCATCCAGGACGTGATAATATGGTCCATTTGCAACAATTAAGCCAGCCAGCTATACGGGGTTAGCCTAGGCGAGAATTCATGGAATTCGAGAAAACATAATTTTCATGATTTTTTTAAAATTTCCCAGTATTCGTAACTAAATCCGTTGTTTCGATCAAAGTTACGGGCGTTTCCTACTCCGTAGCACAAAATATGTTCAAGGCCCGAATTATGAATGAATGACAACAGTTGTCCCTACTCCTGATGTGTTTTTGCCCGTCCGAATAATCGAATTTTTCACACGTTTTACGGATCAACTACTTTCGGACGGATCGTATCATCGTACACAAAATGAAAATATAATATTATTACATATAGACATGGGCACTTATGAAACGTCAGAAGCTAGGTGCACGGTTTCAATTTGTCGTTTCCAATGGAGGAGAGCCGGCAAGATACTCCACGGATGCCCTTTTAAAAGTAATTGGCTTCTACAATGTTTTCAAATTACAGTGTTAATAGGTATGGGAGGACAGTGTAGGCCTGTCAACAAGTACCAGGCGCTTTACAAATAGACAATGGTCTACAAATCTACAGTATACAAGGCCTACAACGTTCTCACATTCACAAATTATTCAAGAACACAAAATAATAAAATTTAAAACCTATGTAAACCAAATGACATGATTGCCATTCCAACTGTAACTGTAAATCCTAATATCCTGTTCACAAAAGCCATTTATAAGGAGAATAAATTAAAATTTTAGGCATGTAATGTCAAATAATGAAAAGATTATGTCTAAAAAGTATGAAAAAAAAAACACCCTAATTTGGGAGCAAATGGGAAGCCACATATGTAGAAGGAATTATTGCCAAACTTCCTTGTCTCCGACGTAATCTTTAAGACTACGTAGACTAACAGCCGAACCCAATTACCTACTTTCAGTGAACAGGATGACTGATTGATATTGATGTTAGCTAATTTAATTCAATCATTCTGTCAAACCAACATAAACCTAAGAGACATTCACTGGCTCACGGGCAGACAGACAGTCATCACTAAGCTTGGAAAATAAAGTTCTTATATATAAAAGACACTTCTAAAGTCTTCAGACTCAAAAGAGAACGAATAGCGTCAATCTAACCAACACAAATCTTAGAACGAGATGGCGCATCACTGGATGTGAACAATCTCATACTGTCAAGTGAAGAAACAACCAATCTGATTAAAGCTCAAGGGCTGATTGCAGATCGAGAAAAAGAACAAAAAAAGGTTTTTCTATCTCCAATACGCCAAAATGGTGATAGATACGTTATTGGGTTCGGCCAATAGAGAGGAACCCCCCTCGATGATTATGATGAATAAATATATATATAAATCTACATACATGACATAATTAGAAACCATGACATCAGCTGTTTGGTAGCTCAAACTATTCCGTTGCTTCCAGGAAAGTATTCCCGGCTTGTATTTTGATAAATCCAAATGCAGTGTTTCAGTGTTTTTGAAAATATTAATTTATGGATGGACTGCCTCGTTGATGTAGTTGCGCAAGCTTTCTGGGTTCGATTCCCAGATCGGGCAATGTTATTATGGCGAAATGTGGGTGCGTACATAACGAGTGTAAAAAGACACTTCACTAAGCCGAGAGTCACATATACTGCGCGTCATTGTTATATTTTTTTTGTACTGGATATACCTGGGGACATTCTGGTTACGGATATATTAAAGATCAAAAATCCAACTTTTACAGTTTTTATGTTTTACAAATCCCTATTTTTTATGTTTATAACCCAAATATTAAATACCCTCACGACCCCTGTATCGTTGCAAGTACAACGTTTTGCGTGCGTTACAATGCACACTACAGCAAAGTTTCACACCAAAAATAAAAATTCATTTCCCCTGTTTTTTTTTTTCTGCAATGTTACTTATTTCTATGTACTGAAAGCATAGCCGACGGCTGAGATGGGCTGAAAAAGACCCATCAAATGCCCAATCCTTCGGAGATTACAGGCGTCATGTTAACCTATGTTATGTAATTAATGGAAACGCGATCCCTCTACCTGCCTTTGTAACAACGTGTTAAGGACCCAAAGTACATAATTATATTTTGTAATAAACATAAAATAAAAACAAAACATTGACTGCAACGATACAATGTAAGGTAGCCAACATACTTTCGTGCAGAAAGTAATTTTATTCGCTGATGAAAAAATAAGTCATACATTCCTTTTTTTAATGACTATTTATAATTCTTTTACATAGCGAAGCCTCTTTAAATAGACATAACCATAATTGGTATAGCTCTGGAGTAAATTACATATTAAAACTTTGGTTTAGTTCATCACCTGTTTGTTGGGGGTTCCGTCGAAATATGTATTAAAATATGTGTTGACTTCTTTTCAGTTCAATTCAATTACGTATATTATGTGCTATTATATAGAAGACCAGTAAAACTTAAAAATGAAGAAAAGTTTAATTGAAAGCAAACAATCTAAACAATGAACAATTAATATTATTTTGGTGTTAATTATTGTTTATTTAGAATTAAAATGAAATGTTCATAAATAAAAACTCATACCTAACACAAATATAATATCGTAACTAAACTAACCAACCAAAATATTATGGCGTCAAAAACTTCCTCCGCATTGCTGTCTACCGGTAATGCACGCAAAAGACTGGCGGTATTGCCACGTTAGATGGCAATGCTTAATTATTTTCGTTGCAACATTTACAAGTCTATATTTATGAGCAATTGTTTATGCAAAATAATCAACTTGATCGAAACAATTGGATTTGCGTCACAAACCACAAACAGAGAGGTTTTTTACCAAAATTTCCCTCTAAAGGAACCCTAAAAGAACTAGCTAGGCAAGCAATTTAGTCCTACAGGTCTCGGTACAAAAATAGATGGAAAAGATAGAAAATAAAAAGTTGCACTGGGGAGTTGGAACCGGTACGAAGGCAGATGGCTGGTGCCTTTTTGCTTCGTCCTAGGAACATTCTTTGTTTCTTCGGTTACTGTGGGTAAGCAGGACAAGTAGTTATGATAGTAACTGTATTTGATGATACAGTGTTCGGGATTTGTATGACTTTAGTTTTCTGTATCCTAATTGCGTTATACACAATCAATCGGAATCTGAATCGTTTTGAAACATATTGCTAATCCATTGCTTCATAAGATCGATAAAAAATCTGCTCATCAATAAAAAAAGCAATGAATGTTGTTGAACTGCCAAAATCAAACAGATTAGTCGTAATCGTTTACGAAAATGTGTTACGCAATTAGGCTGCTGGTCTGTTTGGAAGAAAAATTTAAGACATATTATGGTTTATTATTGGCTACTAAGAACATAAATATTTTATTATTAATAGGCAGTATAGGCCAATTCAAATGGATTCGACTGTGGATGATAACAACGTTTTTATAGGTATGTAAGTACTTGATGAAATTGCCAAACAGACATGTTCTTGACTGTTCATTGGGGCAAAAACAGAGAATCATTAAAAAAACATACATAAAATGCTCCTGACCATTTCACATTCATGAAATTTATAAACTTTCCTCAACAAACTAGCTAAACATTTAGTAAGACCCTCAGCCTAGCCAATATTTATTTACTCCTCACTTGAAGCTAGAATTGCAAAGAAGACATCCGGTGCAGGAGCACAAAGCTAACAAAGCAACCACATTAACGCACACCTGCGCACGCGCACATTACCTAACAAGGATCGCTGCGAAATTCATTACAGCAGCCGTCGTCGTCATAAATCAACCTTGACTTGTGGCTCTCAAAGTTGGCACCCTTGAGAAAGACGGGAAGCTTTCTTTCAAACGTTACTAATGTAAATGAGGGTTTATTAAACTGCTGAAAAACTTTATATCCTTATTTTAGAACGATGCTCAAGCTCAGAGCTCATATTTATTTAAACGTAAAAGATTAATACTACTCTTTACGGAAATATAGGTATTATTATTATATCCTGATTCATGCTCCGGAATAATATAATATTTTTGAGGAAAACTCCAAGATGATATCACACTTCTAATAAGCATAATAAGATGCAATAATTAAATTTCTAGCATGGGAAGTATCCGATTTGAATATTACTGGTCACTTTTACATTCCCAACGCACCTTAAAGGGTGGCTCCACCTTGAGAACCACTGCCCTATTGCTTACTAGATAAGGTGTCCCATTAGATGCGTTTTCAAGTTTCAGACCGGTTCGGCCTCATCTTCGAGGGTTTATAAGCCTGGTTCGGGACGTCTGACGCCATTCCCGTATCGTCTCCCGGAGCTCATCTAGTCTCCCTTCATCCCCCTTGGATCCTGGTCATCATCTATCAACTTCAAGATGTGGCGGCTACTGTTGTTGGCATTTGTCGCGACTGCGTCGGCGCAAATCCCTTCGCTCGGGTGGTGTCCTGATTTTCAAGTAAGTTATTATTTTTCTTTGTTTTTTAATATATGTTTATGTATTTTTTTTTAAATGTATTTTTACTACCTACCCTTTTTCCTAATATTCAGTAAAACCAATACATAATAACGAATATTAATGATCTAGAATTTCAACTGTTACTTAAATTATCTTTACGAACATTGTGCTTCTTACTAAAAACGTAGTTACAAACCAACCCAAACCGTAACACCCAATCTATCAGATATATCTGCAGCAAAAAGCATCTTTGGTAGCTCAACAAAAACCCCCCATGACCATGACCTTGACCTTGGCAGTGTACGTACCTAACAGCCGTCACTGACCGTGGTCAACTAACTGGTTGTCGGGCTGGTCGGGCGACGACCGCGGGATCCGACTTACTTGTGAACTTTCCTTTTCATTTATCTTACGCAAGTCCGCAAGTGTATGAGTTGGTTGTTTGTAAGTATTGGTAGATATGGTTTGGAGAGGTTTTGATATTAAATTGGGGTATGTCTTGAATGATATTAATTGGGATTTCTACACGACTACGGGAAAGCCAAAAGAAAGAGGTTTTTGGTGGTAAAGAAAGTAGGTGTCAATTGACGTTATAATTTTATAGGTGTTCTTGTACCATAGGTACAGTTTTTAAAATACATTATTGTTTGTTTCATTGTACTTACATCATAAAAAAAGAAATACATATGGGTTTTTAAAATATTATTGAGTAAATCAGTATTGCTTTTCTATAATGAGGCGCTTAGACTTAAGTTTGCAATGTACAAATTGTATGTAATGGTGTACTCATTGTTGAAAAGCCTAAAATTAATAAATAAATAAACCTAAATATTTAACTATGAATACGCTCTGTATTTTAAATACAATGCTTTTTATAGGATAGGCAGCGCTTATGCAATTACAAATCTACTATATACCTTTCGCTAATAAGCTCCCATGTATTTACAATTTAAAGTAACTGTATATAATAGGGCAAAACAATTCAGGTGTTTTCTTTATTTAATGCCTATCTAGTGAGGCTAATTGAGTGTGTGTTTTTCTTTTTTTTAATACCTCTATGCACAAGATGAGGTATTTAGACATAAATGAAAGAATTTAAACATTCATTATTTGGATGTTTTTGTTAGTTCTCGCGGAACCTCTTTAATTTTAGTAAAACAAACCTTTTGTTACTGCAGGCGATGGCAAACTTCAACATGAACCGTTTCCTGGGCACCTGGTACGAGTCTGAGCGTTACTTCACCGTCACGGAGTTGGGCAACCGCTGCGTCACCACCCACTACACCGCCACGCCTGAAGGCAGGATCCTCGTCACCAACGAGATCACTAACACCTTGTAAGTCTCGTTTTGTAGAACATTTTCTGATCAGCAAAGTTGAGGGCTAAGAGACCGGTTGGGTTACGACGTCGTAGTATCTCAAGGAGTCTCTTCTGAAGCAATCGAGACTGGCTAATCCTTCAACTAAAGATTTTCAAATGTCAAATGTGAAAACACGCGAATTTTTAACGTAAAGAAAGCTCTTATTTTCTTAATAAAAGTAATCATAAAAGTGTGTAATACACATTAGATCGTGCCTGTGTGACCGCGTTGTTCTTCTGAATTCACGATCATCTAAAAAATTCATTCAGGATTTTGTATGTGTATAATTATTAAAAAAAACTTAGATGTCAAATCAAATCAAATTAAAAGTCATTTATTCAGTCACACTTTTCGAACGTCAAAATTACATAAGACAGTCCCTCAAAACGGCCGCCACTACCTAGTGCTTTAGCTGGGAAGAAGAAGTGGCGCAACAAACTCCCCAGCAGCACAGCTGTCTGTTTATGTCTCTAAAGAAGTCTCGATGTTTTGTCAAGTCGTAAAAACTGCGCGAAGCTGGGGCGGTAGTACCAAACATGTACCTAAATGACATTTCTTCCTAGTGCATTGCTCGATATTCACGTCAAAACATCAATTTATAATGAAGTATGTATGAAAATGTGAGTGGATTATAATTCTGGGCGTATGAGCCCCTCCCTCATGTCAGGCGGCGCGGACCCATAGTCTGTTCTCCCTTATGTTAAATTAGTTGTAAAGAGTGGAATTGTCTTTCACATTAAATAGTATAGCGGCTAATCAGGTTTATATTAATTGTCTATTAAAAATTGTTAAAATAATGAAATAAGTAAATATTTATAAGTAGCTGCCACAAAAATAATTACATAAGCGTGAAAATTATCGCGAAACAAGCCGCACTTGATAATACTACAGTATGTAGTTTTCTGCCCTGGTAAAGCAACCATGTAGGTAAACACGGCTATTCATTTCCAGTATAGGCTGACCTCTCATTGTACGGAAATCCTATAAAATGCGAGATCAGCTAATACTGTAAATATATACCTTTATATGTAGCCGTGTCGATATATATCAACAACTGCTTAACACAAACTTTATGATATTGTTTTTAACCAAATCACAACAGAAAAGATCGCTCAAGTTTAAGAATCACCACATAACTGTTCCATTAATAAAATTTTGAAGTTGGAATTAAAGTTAAGACAAACGGACAAGCATCCAATTTCGCACTAAACTTTCCACAAACCACTTCACTTAGCTTATTGTTATTGTATTAATTAACGTTTCCTATCGCAAACAAGACAAGCGAGCGACTGATCTCCACAACCCAGTGCTGTGTAACAGGCTACCTCTTGGTAAAACTAGTAAAACCTTTCCGTCAGTCATCCACGAAACAACTGCGTAAGCGCAGTTGCCCGTGCAGCTATTATTGTTTAGAAACGAGCCCACGAAAATTCATGAAAATATGACGTATTTAATTTAGCTCATACGCTATGAAGTACCATAACCTATTATGAAATGTGTTCCCCCAGGACCGGCTTCAAGCGGCTAATGGAAGGTCATCTGCAGAAGGTAGGCAGGGAAGGCGAGGGACGCGTCATGGTGAAGTACTCCTCTGCTCCTCTGCCTTATGACTTCGAGTACAGCATACTGGATACTGACTACGATAGCTATGCCGTCATGTGGTCTTGCAGCGGTATTGGACCTGTGCATACACGTACGTTTATTTATGATCCATTGCATATTTCCACTTGAATTACGATTGTTGCATGACGGTCTTTAGGGGGAATATTATTTATGTACAAGTGCATATTATATTGGTGTGTGGAAGTGAAGCTACGTACGCCGGGATCCATAAAGTCTTATACATAGAGAATACGTACGTAAATCGTGAGTTTAACGATAGGTTCAAGGAGGACTGGGATTTGAGACAAGCACGTATTTTTCATCTACTCCTATTTATTAGCAAATAATTATTATTGATGCTTCTACTTGGATATGATCCCTAAGCAACATAACATAACACATTATATTTGTGTGTGTGTATGTGTGTGTGTTATATTGTCTATCACATTATAATTATGTAGACCTGTAAACAACGCGCAATAACCTTAAACACTCGACAGTATTGTAACGTTTCTTCACAGAAAACACCTGGTTGCTATCCCGTGACAGACTTCCATCACTAGCGGTGATGCAGAACGCATATTCCGTCCTCGACAAATACAAGATTTCCAGGACTTTCTTCCTGAAGACCAACCAGGCTGACTGCACGATACTGCCAGAGCCTGCTGCTATCAGTGAACTTAATGCTAAGAACGCTGATGTACCTGTTCCTGCTGAGGTACCAGCTGAGAAGGCGAAAGAGGTTGAACAGCCTGTTGAGGTAAAAAAAATAAACATACTGTGAACAGTATTTCAATTAACGATGATCAACACTGATCATTACTTTCACCACTACCGCATGTGGCTTGGTCTTGGCATCCTAAGTACATACCCAGTTATACATAATATTAAAATTCGGTAAATAAATCGTTTATCACAAATGGCCTGACGAAATTAAAACTTGTTGCTATTACAAGTACCTAACTAATTATATCACCCTAAAGATATGAAATTAACTTCACATTTACTTTGCCATCAGAAAAAAGTCGACCCCGAAGTCAAGGTAGCTGAGCCAGAAGAAAGATCAGCAGTTCTAGCGCCAGCCGAGGAAACCAAACCGATGCAAGTCCCAGAACTGATCATGTCGGAATCTGAGAAGAAAGAAGAAAAGATTGAGAATATAGAACCGTTGATAGTTGCAGAAACTAAGGAAGTCAAGGAAATCAAGGAAATTCCTGTAGTACAGTAGAAAGATAGCAAAGTTTGAAGAAACCTTCCAAGGCTGTAGGTTAAACTTAAGGCACATCTCAGCATGTAATAGAATCGTCTAGTACTGACAATGCCATGACTAGGCTAATTTAATTGCTGGCAGATCAGACATTAATCATTTAAATTTTTTGTCACTTTTGTCTGATAATGTGTATGCAACTTTTGTCTGATGTATTTAAAATGGTCCTAAATACAGCCTTGGGGTTTGATAAAAGTGTGATTCGAAGGAGCCTTTAGTGGTGTCTCAAATAGGGCTACTTTACCAAATAAGTAATGAGTACCTACTCGACACGCAGCGACGCTTGCTCTGTACAAGCATTGCTTAGTTTTAACACGATAGTCATTGTAATAAGCGAAGTCAGCTCTGAAATAAAATAGTAAGTGAATGTTGTGGTCTTATTTCAGCACGTTGTTTAAACATAGACTTTTCTTAAATGAACAGGACCATACGTTTGGGAGCTATGATGCCACAAACAGACACATAGCTGCACAGAACGTCACAGTCATCAAACTTATAACACCACTCTTAATACGTCATCGATTGGTATTCACTCACACAAATGCATAGCTTAGCTCAGGCCTCGCGGACGTTTGTTTCAACACAAAAACAATTGCAATTTACCGTAGAAAACGGCAAAAGGAACAGGTCTGATTATATTGGTCAGGCTGATACTGAGCGCCCACTCCCGGCCGCTATCCCACTACTGCCCGATGCGGGGACTTTTGGCTGCTGGGTTTCCCCCCTGGCCCGATTCGCCCCTCCTTAGTTAACCTGCATCCCCCGAACTCCTTCAGGGGATCCATATCAACACCGGGCTTAGTGTGGACGTCCAGTCAACATGGGCCACTCAGCACCAGGACCCCCGACCTCAAACCATCCTCTGAGCCCGACCTCCGAGAAGCCGGATTACAGGAGTCGCCACGCTCCCAGTCGAAGGTTATTATGAAATTTTCGAGTACTTGCTTCAAAAGTGACGTGGTTTCGAATCCAACAAATATACAATAATATAATTTTCACAAAATCCGTCACAACTATATTTCATTCAATTTTGTGAACTAATTGTTTGAATAGAACATACATTTTACAAATTAGTTTTGAAAAAAACACATTAGGAGATTCGAGCGCCACCTTTAGGCAATACTACGTACTATCAATGTATGTGCTTACCTACACATAACGTTGACGTACCTACTTATCAGTAACACAGTTATATAAAAGAGGGCGCTGGTGAGCTAGGTCTCTACCCCTTTGCAATTTATTTAACATACTTTAATAGATATGTGTTAGGTTATGAAAAATAGTAGGTCAAATAATATCTTTTTTAATAAACCTTTTATTGTATTGCACATTGTCTTGATATTTTGTCAAGACAACTTCTTTAATCTGTGACACCATTTACTCAACGTTTATCAGTGCTACATAATCAACATTAGGCTGCTTGGCCATTTGATTTAAGATTATATATTCTTTATTCACGAACCTGTTATAGGCTTATTTTTATAGATACTAGGAGTATTTTTTAATGACACGAACCGTCCACGTTCATCTTTACTTAATCATTTATCGTACTTCACTGCACACAAATTAATATTCCTTGCTTGATATATTTAGATATTACATAAGATATTATCTAAATTAACGATCCGTCACAGTTTCTTATGCTCTTCACCTATGTTTGTTACCAAGTTGCTGAGGAATTAAAACTAAATTCCGCTTAAGACCATTAGTTGATTAAAGGCAACGCCAGACTGTATGATTCGAACTCGAACATACAGGATGACTTGTAATTTGACGTATCACACGTGCACAGTTTAAAGACACGCGAACTAAGCGACAAGTGATCCTGTAGCGCGTCGACTGCGACTAATAGTGACAAGTGACAACTACTATAAAGCGGCGGCATCCCAACTTGCGATCGCATCGACGAGGTCGCATCGACGTGGCAACCTTGCGCAGGAAAGATTACTGGGTGCTAAAAGGATAACGTAAACCAGTTCATGAATTTGAAAATCACGAAATATTTTATAACAATTTTAAAAATCCACCTTTGCCACCATTATTTACTGCTTCATGGGCACCTCTGAATATATTTTAAATATTTAAATATATAATGAAGATTTAAACTTAATAAACTTCTTTCTTTAAAAGGACAATGCCAGAAACTCTATAGAACGTTGCCCCACTAAAATCAAAAAGTCATTTACAAGCCTGCAATATGCAGCATCTTAAAGCTTATTTATAACTGTCAACTAAACATTTGTCCTAATGCCTGTAGAACTTGCGGTTTCTGTTAAAATCTTAAAACTATAATGACATTGATTATAGGTTAGGTGCAGTTTATAATTGTTAAAAAGCGATTTAACAACATTTAAGTTACGCATTGTTACAATTATTATAATCGTAATATGAGTTTTTGTTTTACAGGTATTCAAAACTTTTTTTTTGTTGTTTAACATGCGCATTATGTAAAGCAATTGGAAATTCAGGTGTTGAATTCCTTTTATCATTGATTTGTAATCGGCAAGTTCTACCGAAAAACAATGTATTATGAAAAGGTCCTTTAATCATTACAATTATTATCATTAATTGACATTTCCTGTAAATAGCTGGGGCAGGATCTGGCATTGTCATTTAACTGGGAGATGTTTTAGATAAGTTATCCAATGGAATAGCAATAGAGGTAATTCAATTTGATAGTTTAGAGAAAAGGGATATTTGGTGACAAATTCTGTGAAATTTTCAAAAATATATGAAAATTTGGTTTTCTCGAATTCCAGGAATTTTCGCCTAGGCTACATGGGGTACCTAATTTTTGCAAAAAGGTATCACGTCTAGCAGTGCTATTCTAAAAGGATACAGAATTGCGTGCAGCGGTGCCGCAGCATTAAGACACGTGGTAAACGGCGTGTTGCAGCCCTGCGCGCATGGCTGTATCCTTAGTGAAAAGCACTGGTGGAAGGAATACGTCAAATTACAAATCACTCTGTTTAAACAGATTAACTTTTCATGAAATTGTCTTCTTCTATGAATGAGAGCTAAATCTATCAAGAGAGGAAAATTTTGCAAAATAAATACCTCCCACATATCAAGTAATTGAGGCTTATGGGTCAGCGGACAAAGACAATCTAGCAACCTGTTATTTTTTATACAGTTGAAAGTAAACCAAGAAGAAACTCTTTCATCTTTTAATAGAAATAGACAGTGATCTTTAACTTAAGATTATTTCTCATTCATTGTTAATCTGTTTAGATCTATGTCCTAGTGTACCTAGTGTGTTATTGGAAAACTCATTCACTGTCTATCATGGTTTTCTTGGCTGACCAAGAACTTTAAATGTTGATGAATAGCATTCGATATGTACCATCAATTAATCTGCCTGCCCTGAAGTACCTGTGGAAGCATGCGACTCAAACGGATCTAATTTGGTCACTGCACGACTATTTGACATGTTAACAGATTTTTTATCATTCGACACATTCATAATTTTATCAACATACAAACTCTAATCAGCTACAAATACGTCAAACTTTTTCTTCCTACTCAAATCGGAAAACATTAATTAGAAAATCCGGAAGCAAAAAATGTAAATCGGCAAAGAGTAGTAGACAACAGAAACATAACATTAACTTACTAAAACTGCGCGCACGCATGTAAACAGTTGTAGCTGGCTTTGCTCTCAGATGGCATGCAACGGTCAGAGTGAACGGGCGTGTGTTGTGATAGTGTTATATCAGAATATTACTTGTGATAGATAAAAAAGTCAAGGTAAGGATTTATTTCAAGTGATTGTCAAGGTTCTATTGAGAATTTTATAATATCATCGTCATCCATAATCAATTTCATGTTGACCATGAAAGCTAAGGAACCGAAATTATCATTTAACATCTGATATGATTTTTATGTAAGCTTATATTATATTTTAAGTTATAAAATTTTAGTTTGTAGTAACGAGTTTTTGGAAAGCGGAGACAGAAGCAGGTATATTTTTGCACTATTAGTTCACCGGGATTGGAATTTTCATGGTTATATTGCAAATTTTCCTACGGGAAAATCTCTCTCACTTTGTTAAATTATCGGGAATTAAATCTGTCCTTACGGCCCCGAGCCAACGAGGTAGTTAATTACATAAGTCTTGTGGCGTTTATTCGATTCCTTGAAAAATTTCATGCTGAATGCACCCAATGCAATACTATTATTTTTGTCAAATGCAACAAGAGATGATCTAATATACAAACAGTGTTACTGATAGCTTGTTGGCGTAAAATTATAATTCGTAGAATGCAAGGGTCCTATTACCAGGGAGATTAAATTACTGTTGATGTAAAGCTTATTTCCACGATCTTTTTATAACGTGGTGTTTAACATTGTAAACGCACAACATATTTTGAGTGGATATAGTTGAAAAATAAATAAAACCCACTTGTAAACAGTGACAGGACGAAGCGTGTTTTTTATTGCGTTTCTAAAAACTACATTTACTAACCAACAAATTTGGAAAATCTACATTACTAGACTAATTTAGACAGATATAGTGTTGTACGATTCGGAGTCCTTATTCGGATTTAATTTATTTTAGAGTTAAAAATTGCACAGCTGATAGGAATTGAGGGTATCCTTAATTTAGTTGACAGTATAATAGAATTGTTGAAATAATAACTGTCGAAGTTGAAGTTCGCCTGGCCTCCTGCCAATTTATTTGGGATCGGTGCATTACACTTCACTTGGTTCATCAGCACCACAGAGATGTGGTCACCTTCTTTTTAGCAATATTTCACACGATGCATCCATCTTTTCTATTTTATAGAACATTTTAATACTTGAACCTTCCCATAACATGCTCATCACTCTTAACAAACAGTGTTCTGTTTTCTAGGTCTTACTTTTCACTCGTTTACATTGAATTATTATCCAAAAAGAGTTGAACAGAAGAGTTGGCTCTATAATATTAGATATGCTCGCATTATCGTGTCATGCTTTTCAGTATACTTACCTGCACTTCTAGCAAACACTTTCATGTTCCTCAGTTCGTTTAAAATAAAGGTCAAATAGCGCTCTTCAAGATCTCGTCACAAAACAATCGCCTTGACTTATATTTACTCATCATTTATTATTTGTTAGTCTATTGGTCGCAAGAGCGTTAGCTAAGCATGAGGTCCGGGGTTCGATTCCCAGGTTGGGCAAAGTGTTTTGGGTTTTTCTATATATAATTTATCAGTAGCAGCCCGGAGTCTGGATTTGTGCCCGGTTGATGGCAATAGACTCGCCCCCTATTACAAGGGACTTAAGGTACTAAGTGTACTATAGGTACACCTCTGCCTAACCCTTCTGGGATTACATGCGTGATGTTATGATGATATGTTAAGTTAAATATTACGTTGACAGCAGAGAAGAAAATATGAATAGATAACCTGACCATTAAAAGTTTTGTATATTGTTATTATTTGTTTTGTGTATCAACAAAAACATTAGCTTTTCCAGCCCCACAGAAGTAGATAATTACTCTAATAATAACGATAATTTTATTATATTAGCTGTGTTAAGTGTCTTTCAGAAGACATTACATTACATTACATTTGAAAAAATAAAACATTTTGTGCATGGATTTCATTACAATAAAAACGCCATTCAATTTTGGTCTTTAAACTAAAATAATAGAAAAAAAAATGGATTCTACTACTATTGTTAAGTGACAAAAATTTAGTATAAAGAAAGAAAGAAAAGTATTTTATTTTGGACAAACACAGAAAACTTATGCAGTAAAAAATGAATATTTAAAACGAACAAAATTAACATTATGTTTTTTCGTATAACTAATGTTTTTACAAAACAGAAAAAGACGTGCGAGGCTGAAAACGCTAAACTATAAAGTAATGCCTGTTTAAAACAAAGTGATAGAGGAATAAACTTTGAAATTAATAATCATCACTGATGATGATAGGCTCAATGGTGTGTCATTCTGTAGTGTGGTAGAGCTAAGGTATGTTAAATCATTCCTTAGTGAAGTGAAAGTAGGGAAATCCTCTCTTTCCATTGTTTACAACAGGCTTTTACTTCCAAGCATTATGTTCATATGCCTAACCCTACAATTAAAGTTTTCACAATATATTATACGACACATAGTGATACAAAAACCATGTTCGCTGTTATTAATAATAACTAAACGGTTAATTAAATTGGGTTTTACATAGACAATGCTTCCTGAATTCGTCCTGCACAGTTCGATCGGTCGTGCAAAGTGTCTTTAAAAATTTCTCCTATTGTGCCCGGTTGATGATAAACAACCACAATAGACGTGCGAGTTGATTGGCCGATGTACTTACTTACCTACCGAAAGTAATGACAATGATTGAGGACATCACCTCCAAATTCGGACGGGCACGTGTCCCAACAATGCACCGCCGTATGTACTCTCCTTCTGGTACTTCGATTAATCGTGTAATAAAACGTGCAAAAAGGGGTTCTGCTGTGTGGTTTTATTTATGATTTCCTGCCATAAAAAATATTTATTCTACTCCAAATGATTTCACGACTAAAAACTAATTACTTTATGCATACATGAGTTCGAATGCAATTTTTAACACCGTAAGTAATTTTTCACATAAATATCATAGTTCATTGTCAAGTTTGAATAAAAACTGACTTGCTAATTAATGATAATATATCGAGAAGAATCCTAGAGGCAATTTTTGTACCTTTGTAAAAAGTTTGTACTGGTAAGTAAGTCGGTGAAAACTTCTGGAACATAACAATCCTAATTGTTTAAATAATGTACAAGTAGATCACTGTGCGTATGTAGACTTTGTTTAAATTAAGAAGATCACAAACTTTTCACTATTTTTAAGGAGAATGTTACCGAAAAAAATATTAGGAATTATTTTAATTAATACTGCGCCGAGTTTACTCTGTACATTAATAAAATTATTATAATGACTGTTATTAGATTGCATATTTCATTGTAGCAATTTATGATATGGCAAAAACTTCATCAAAGTCCTGTTGAAACTGCAAAGTGGAAAGTCAACTTGTCCCCGTTTGAATATTTTAAAGACAGCAAAACTTTCCTCTTTATGACTTACTACAATATCTATATATACATTCTGAAGTGTGATGATATGATGACCTCAATTCACCGGCAGCATACAAACGTCTCTCATATTGTGTGCATCTCACTTTGCTTTCATCGTGTCGTTGCAAGTGCACTTTCTTGAGGGATAAGTTATAGGACATAGCGTGCCACGTGAATATACAGCCTCATAATTCTGCTTTCCGTACCCTAGCGTCTCTTCGTCTCACGTTCATCTCTTCAACTTTTCTGTGGTTGTCTCTGTTCTGGTAGTCATCCATATTCACCTGTCATATCATCTATTTCTTTCATGCTCCTTAAAAACAAAAAATCATTTAGGGATTTTGATTAATCATTGGCCCATTTAAGATCTGCCTTCCAATGCCAGATTAAAAAAATATGTATTTGGTACAGCACTGACTACCTGCGGTATTGTCTCTCCTTCTCCCCTTTTTCCACCCAAGGGTTGTCTGTAAAAGATCGCTTTTAGCAATAAGACCGCCCATTGTGTCGCCTAATGTAAAATTTCTACATCCGTATCTGTAATTTATAAGGTGTACATAATAAAGAGTATTCTGTCTATATATCTAAGAAAAGTGATTTAATATCTATACTAAGTTTCAAGTGTTTCACTATGATAAGTGACTTCCTCAGTCGAAACGGTGGACATTTTTTAGCTTTCAAAATCGCGATGACTGCTACACTGTCCATTTGAACACCCTCAATTAACTAACAAAACACTACACAATAACATCATATACCTCATCAGCGAAAGGGATCTCGCAAATCGCTTTTGCTCTTCGACTGTCCACGTACGTCCAGTACATGCGCGGGCGACGTCTACCGTTATTCGGTACCGTAAACGCCACAGCTAACACACATACTATGGGCATTATTGACCTTCTGCTTGTTTATAGAATAGTATTTTATAATGAAAAATAAGTTTAAGTCTAATTTCCATTGTGTTCTGAAGTTTTGGTCTTAATATGAGATTATTCCCATTTCTCTACGAAGAAATTGAGTATTGAATTTTTCGAATAAGGTGGTCTTTTTCAATACGTGTTCAACGTATCGAAACCATCTTCTATTAAAGGGTATTCTAAATCCCAAGGACCAGATGGACTTATATATCATTAAGTTTGGAAAGCCTCGTTTCCTGCATTCCATTAGGGACATCATTAAGATTATACACTTCTACGATTGTCTTCGTTTAAGATACAAACAAACATTGTCTTCATTTTTACATACAATTGAAATTGTTTGATTTGGATTGCCCCACTGACAGACTGACTGAACTGACCTTTACAATCAATACGTAAAAGGTATCTGGACTAACAACACTAAAATCGTTGCGATTGAATTAAAATGTTAATGCAAACTTTTCAAACGCGGTTGGACAAAATTATTCTAACCCAACCTAACCCATTTGGTCGAAGTGACCTGGCTTAGTTTACTGAGACTAATTCAGGTCGCGCGTGGTTGTTCACAGTTCTAACCTAACCTTACCTTTATCTGTATCAAATCGCAGATACTGCTGAAAATAAAAACATTACAAACAAATACAATAACAACCAAAACAAAAAGCGAAACAAACAAATTACCAAAAAAAAAAACCTAACCTTACCAGTTTGATCGGGGTATCCTAGCTTGGTTACTGCGACCAACTCTTACAGTTAACTCTTAAAGGCCAGAGATTTCAAAACAGGCTCCATTATTTAAAAAAGTGAGCATCATTAGAAGCCATAAAAGTTTTTGGAGGTTAATTAATTTAAAAAGTGTACGTCATTAGAAGTTCAATAAGTTTTTAGAGGATCAGTTATATATTTAACATTTTAATTATCATGGCCTTGTTATAAATTAATTACAGAAATAGACGCATTTATCTTCGCCCGTCTATTTGGAAAAACTTGGCTTCTTTAATTGAAAAAGCACATTATCTTGCATTATATTTTTGGAAAAATGCTTAGAAAAAATTAAAAAAATATATTACTAAGTAGGTAAACATGGATTCACTTTTTGAATGGCAAAAGTCAAGTACTAAGAAGAGTTATTTTAGCATAATAAGAATATTATAATACTACTTATATACCAACGAACAAAAAATCTAAATATTCTGTTAGAAAAATCTCGTCAGAATTTTCCTCAAACGAGTTTCTTCATGAAAATCGCTTAGTTAACAACCATATTTTGTTTCTTCGTGTTAGTGGCGCAGTCATGAAATTGTTATATTTCTTATCTTGTCTATACTTCCGAGCTATATTTTTTTCTAGTTAACTTCGATAGGCAACATTTTTTTAATCACAATTGGCCTAATTCTCATACTGAGTGTGAATAATTAAAACGGTACACAAATAGAGAATAGCCTACATTACTTTCAAAAGGATTTACTAATTATTGTCTTCTTCCTAATAACAAAGAACTGTATTTCCACGCATGACTGTCCCGCACTTGACGAGTTTTCTCTTTCAATATTGAACAAAGAAAACAATAGAGCGGCCATCGAACATTTTTCTTGTCACGAAGATCATTTACATTTCTATGCGATGTTAATTAGCGTGAATTTCGTATTGTGAGCCGATGACCCTTCCTGTCGATACATTTGAATATATTACTTGCTGTCTGATGCCTACTTTTCTTACTTCTCTTTTCCTTTTTTCTCAACCGTCTTTTGTTTCATTTGTTCTTTGACCCATATTTAGGTTTCCGTAGTAAACAAGGAACCCTTATAGTTTCGACATGTCTGTGCGTCCGTCCGTCTGTCCGCAGATTAGCTCTGCGACTCTTAGTTCTAGAAAGCTGTAATTTGGCATGGACATACATATTAGTCACGCTGATAAAAGTGGTAAAATAAAACCGTTACAAAAAAAAATGTGTGCCTGCCCTACATGTAAAGTGGGGATGAATCATTTTTTTCTCGTCTATACCATGTTGTGGAGGGTCATTGAAAAAATATTAAGGGTGAGAAAATCCATTTGTTAAGCTTTAAAGTGATAATTTTTGTAAGAGTCAAGTGTGTCCCCCTCCCCCCCCCCCCCCCCTACCAAATGGTTGTTTTTAAGTTTGTGGAAAAGTTCAAGGCACTTTATAACGAAATTCAAAGGAAAACTATCACAGCTAAGTAGGCTTAACAAGTTAACGAGTAATAGTCGACCAACTTACATTCTCAGTTGGAATGTATGGGAGAACGTGTTTTTCAACAACAATATTACGTTTGTTCTTGGGATTATTTCATCCAACTACGGTACTATTTGGCATTACAGGTCTTATCATGAGGTTTCCTGGTCGGCCCTTGTTTGTTAAAGTATATTGTGTTACTAAATATTGGGTGTGTCACAGTTACAGTCGTAATAACAATACTCAACAACATAATACATACATACAAAACAAATACAATCTGTAGACTTACTTCATTAAAGTATTCGTAATTACTTAAAATTTTTGAGCATTTACCGTCAGTTTCACAATTTATTTTAGTAACCTACAATTAATTATTCATGATTAGTAATCTGTATCGTTACAATGAGCGTTTTTAAAATTGTTAATGTGAATCAGTGTTTCCAGACAGGCGTATGTATGTGTAACTATATTATTGGTAAGTGCTAATTAATCGCTTGTTTCCTCTATGAGCAAAGATGTAAAAACTATTATCGCAAGCAATTATGAGTAATGTCAACAACAATTAAGAAAATGAGCGAATGTGTGCAACAAATTTATCTATCTTATCTTTTATGGTACGCAAACAAAAAATCATTGGGTTAGTCAAAGTAAACAAACAAGTAAGAGTGTACTTTAGACTACACAAGGAGTGTAGTCTAAAGGAGTGTAGTCTTTACAGAAGGAGTGTTACTGACGCATATAAATTCCAAAGGCTCCTACAAACAGGCGCGACACGCGACGCGACAAAAAGGCAAGGTGGTGTCGCGCGACGAGCGGTACCTTTGTGTCTCACCAGTCTTCACGAGACTTAATACTTAATAAACTATTTAGAAACGCTTTTGATTTAATAAGAAGTCGTTTATATCACGGCCAAAAATTAAATCTAATGAAGCGTTCGATATAAAAATTGAAACAGACTTAAACACACAAAATATAAATTCAAATAAAAATGGTAAGGTTACTTTCGAAATCTGTTGTATAGGATTTAAAGTAGAGAGTAAAGTACTTCAACCATTATCGAACTAACAGAGAGAAGGCAAGCAGAAGCAAGGCGGCCAGTTCCTCAGTTAGGATAGACCAGTTTTGGAAAACAAAATCTTTATGACTTTGAAGACCAGCGGAAGAGAGATCTCGACAGCAGGCGAAATCAGCTCAAGAGTAAACCACCTTCCAACAATCAATATCATTACCACAATGGCATTCTAACGTGTCCGCACTGCAATATGCAACCTTTACAGTCAGGATAGGTTTCATTAGGCACTACAGAGCACACGCCCGTTACCTAAAAACAGTCACCGTAGCCGTAATCGTCAAGGGATGTAATATCAGATTCAGAGGTTTGATAACAGCCAACACTACTAGGCCGCAGAAATCCGTTAGATGCGAGAAGCACAGTACCGGACAATGTGGCGACGCTTGAAGGGCCTCCCCAAATATTTGCAGCAGTGGTAATTTCAGCTGAAATTATGATGAACGTAGACCACTATTAAATTTAAAAATGCTACACTACAAACTATATGAACACTGTTTGTATTTTTGCAGTTTAATTTTCCTTCTCTATGGAGACGATAAAGGAAGGCACAAAAGTAGCTACTAAGAATAGGTCCTAAATCACAAGAACACGAAGTGATACCAATAATTTTAAAATTCCAGATGTCAATCATACGAGCGATAGCAGTATTCCTTTGCGGGTTCCTGTCTCTAAGGATATGCAGAGCGCAGATCATCATGCCGGGATCCTGTCCTGACATGAAAACTATGGACAACTTTGATGCATCTCGAGTAAGTCTCTAATATCCGCAACATATAATTGAGTAACAATGATAAATGAATAACTACGGCTCATATAATTTAATGATTCACGAAGATCGAAGCCAAATGCTACTGTGATGCAAAAAAACCAGTTCTTTTCTTTGAAGATCAAAATAAAGTATTCGGTGTGTCAAAAAATTTCCAGTGGGGTAATTGCGTCTCACACTAACAGTCGTTTTCATTTTGACAGTTCAACAACAATTATTGCGTTATTTACGTTCTTGGGCAGACAAATTTTTCGAACACATGAAGTAATGTATTAGCAATATCCTTCAAAATGATTTATTTTATGATTGAAAGTGTGTTACGCAATTAGGGTCAATGTAGTGTCTGTTACAAGCAGTTTGTAACAGACACTAGACATTGGTTAGGTGTTGATGTGCTATGTCGTTTTCTTCCTTAGATGGTTTTTAGATATTGTCATCATTCATCTCATCTTTCACACAATTCTATTCATAATTTCTTTGGTCTTCTTCTACTCTCATTGCCATCTGGATTTCTACTCTAAGCAGACCCAACCAGTAACAGACTCAAACACAGTATCTAGACATGGTTTAAAAAGAATCAGGTAGGTGACTGAAAATATTTGACATTTTAAATATAATAGTCTAACTAGTTATCCCTTCCATTGACTTCAACCATATAAAAAACACATTGACCTCATTTATCATGTATTTTAACCATTCTAAACCTTCGTTTTCCAATGTTTCAGTACTTAGGCAAATGGTACGAGGCAGAGAAGTATTTCTTCGTGTTTGAGTTCGGAGGCAAGTGCATCACAGCGGACTACAGCTTGAATGAGAATGGAGTCGTCGGCGTTGTTAACAAGCAGATCAGTATGCTGTAAGTATGGAGGGAAAATATCATTATAGAGCATGACAATTGGTTTCCTTAGGAGCACTAATACAGTCTTGGAAATTAGTTGTTTATTCAATTGACACATTACGTCAATAGTTTGCAGTGTAACAGCCATTTCGAACAGCTGTTCAAGAATGACAGTTGCGATTTAAATACAAGATGTTTGAAAGAAGGACCGACACAATTTTCTTAGAGTTAGGGAGTCATATGCTATAAGTTTGCACATATTGAAACTATGTCAGTGTCACGGTTATTGATATATGGTTTTTTTCATGTCGTTATTACTTCTTTTTTGTGGTTGTAATAAAACGTAACTGTAACTTTTAGTGTTATTTATTTGCAATGCCACATAAACACCTACAATTGTTTCTAGAAAATGAATTAATTATGTGTCGCCAGTCTTAAAATGGTGTAAACGCATCGATCATTATGTAAAAGGTGTGAAAAAATAAAAGCATTTTTTCAGATTAATATTTATTTTAAAAAAAAAATGTATGTGCTGGCAAGTGACACTCCCTAACCCCCGAATGTTTTTGTCGGTACTTCTCCAAACAACCTGTTTATGGATTATTTTTGTTGTTAGTCATTTTGCAAAACAATAAATTTCCCTAACATTAACCTTAAATAAGTATCAGGCCACTCAGAGAGTATTTCATAAAAAGTTTTATAAATGAGAGACTGGCCAGTTATAGTCTATTTTGAAAATATGATTATTTGTAAGTAAAAAAAAGGTACGTTCCTATTTCAAAATTCCGCTCCACATTATTTGCGAGCTAATTTAATTTTTCGTGTCTCATAAAAATGGATCAGATTTTTACGATTTCAAGTGTCGTCTGAAACCGGACGAATCGTACGATAGATAATTACTGAAACTTCAAATGATATTCATGGATGAAGGCCCTTCAAAGCCAACCGTGTATCATTGGTATAACGAATTCAAGCGCGGTCGACTAACTTTGGGGGATGAAGAAAGAAGTGGTCACACTTTGACAGCTGTTACGGAAGAAAACGTGCTAGAAGTAAAAAAAATCATCAATCATCCAAGACAATAGGCGAGTTACGTATCAAGAGATTCAGTACATACTGCAGGTTGGATCGGGAAGCCTTCACGAAATTCTACAAGTACTTCGCGTGAGGAGGATAGTTTCACGCTGGGTGTTGCACAACCTCACCGATGCTCAGAGTCAGGCCCGGGTGGAATGGTGCCGTGATATGATAAACAAATTTGAAGCAGGCTCGTCTCGGAGTGTTTACGACATCGTTACAGGTGAGTGATGAGTCTTGGATTTATTGATGAGTTTGGGTGTTTCAAAACGAATCAACACCTACCATAGTGAAGCGATCTAAAAGAGGGGGGAAGATTTTGATCGCAAGCTTTTTCAATTTGACTGGCTACTTGGAGTCAATTCCTTTACGGCACCAAAGAAGCATCAACGCTGAATGGTATACACCAAATGCTGGGCAGAAGTTTTCTCTGTTGTGAGCAACAAGCGACCTAACACAGGGCTCCGCTACTGCTCCACCACGACAACGCGCTTTCGCACACAGCGCTCAAAACGAGGGCCTTCCTGGACAGCACGCCGGTCAAACTAATGGGTGGGTGACCCATCCTTACAGACCTGACCTAGCACCGTGTGACTTCTTTTTATTCAGGAAAACAAAAAAATCTGCTCAAAGGGATTTACGTCGCCGGAAGATGCGCTGTCAGCGTTCGAGCAAGCTGTAAATGAGATGTCTACGGCGGACTGGAAAAAGTATTTCGAAAACCGGTCAGACGCATCAAACTTTGTATAGAGGCTAGTGGAGAGTACTTTGAAAAGCTTTTATAAAAAAATATTTACCCATAGACCACAAGATTTTTTTTTTCGCAACACTTTCTGAGTGCCCCACGTATAACTTACTCTTTTATTCCCTGTAGGGGCAGACAAAGTGCGCAGTTATGTAAAAATAAAAAAGCGCTAATAAGCATTTTGATGACCTTTCTTTGTGTCACTAAAAACTTAATTCATAATTCAAATAATCTTTTTTTTTTTTTTGTACCTAGTGGCCCCTGGAGTAAACCAATGAGTAAAACTCAACGTTACAGTTCGATGGATTAACCTACTTCCGTACTCATTGATATTTACATACAACATAACAATCACGCCTTGTTTCCCCGAAGGGTTGGGCAGAGGTGCACCCACAGCACACCCACATTTCGCCAGTTATGTTTAAGTCCCATGTAATAGGGGGCGAGCCTATTGCCGTCTACCGGACACAAATCCAGACTTCGGGCTGCTACTGAGAAATTCCAGATAGAAAAACCCAATAACACGTTGCCCGACCTAGGAATCGAACCCAGGACCTCATGCTCAGCAGTAGCGATTGCGACCACTAGACCAACGAGTCATTGATATTCAAATCGGTAAACTCCTAATCTGAGTATGAGTGTAAAATGGAACAAAGGGCACTACCCTTTGTTCCATTTTCTGTAATTAGGCAAGTAGTTACACTTCCCTTCATCACTGTGACTCACATTTATTCCAAAAACCAAAACGGTTCGAACATTACTTACCGTTAATTTAGTTTAATTATTTCCTAAAGTGACGTTCTCAGTTTTTAAACAAAAATAATATGAAAAAAAGTCTGTTTACTTTTTTGAAAATCAGACGTCTGATTGCCAAGGCTGGTGGCAAGTGGAATCCCTGAACATTATAGAAGACTACCTTCATGGTCCTCCTACTGCTAAAGCGTCATTTTTACGGTATTCATCAAATCATTCCTATGAAATCAGACAAAATTCGTTTTTTTTTTAAAAAAAACAGCACTGTATTCATAGCACCGTATAGTTTCATTATTTTAGACCATTTTACGTATTTTGATAATTTACCAGCAACGTGTGTTGTGAAAATAGTTATTAACTCCCAATTTAATAATGGGGATGATGACATTTTTTTATTTTTATCTCAAGAAAATGTTTATTTCCAAATAGTGCAAATAATTTTACAAAAAGTGTAAAAGCTTAAAAAACAGCCAAGTTATAAACATTTTAAAATAAGTGTTAGACAAGGACAGCACTATCTTAGAAGTGACGTCATGACCTTCATACTAGCGCCGTACATTGTCCGTGCCGCGCGACGATCCCCACCAAAAACTTTAAAAGCATGTATCTTCTTAATATTTACATCGTTTTTACAGATTTTTTCGATTGAAACATTTTTACTATGCCTTCTTTGAAATTACATTATTTTTACGAACATTTTTAATATCAGTCATCATCCCAATTCAACGGCCTCAGTCCGGCCGTGTACCTAAGCCAAACAAGCTGCGTGATTAATTATAAACCAATTATCGTATAACCTAACGACTAAACGCGGATTTCATTGATGTAACTGAACGCGATCAGAAATTTTAAACCAAGTTCAAGAGCTGTCAGTGTCAATATTCCATAACTATTTGGACACGGACAGCTCTTGAACGCGGTTTCAATATGCTGAACGTGATCATTTTCGTTGATGAAGTTCGCCCTAAGTAGTAACAAAAAAAAAGTTTCTTACTGGGTACAGTTTTATTGAGAAAACCACTTTATAGCCTAACTTTACATGTTATTAATTTTCTTTACATTAATTTTCACATCTTATATCTGTAATTTATTTCGTGTACGTATTACTAAAGACTAGTATATCTATCCATCTTAGTTCTCCTGCCCTAAGAGTAACCACTTACATAATTATTTACTTACTTCATTCCGTTCCACAAAATGATATTAACTTAGTACTTGGTAAAACTTAGTTATACTTTTACTAGCTGGTCGTGCCCGGCGTCGCCCGGGGTAATTTCTTACAAAAATTGTATCTAAACTTCAAACATTCCAGTTGGATTTATCAAAAAAAAAAAAACATATCAACCTTGTCCTGACAATTACAAATACAACGGATAAAAAATGTTTTTTTTAAGGTTTTTTACAGTGCCTATTAGTAATTTTTTTATTCCAAAACCATCATGATTTTTCACAAACATTGAGTCTTTAAATACAATGTTACTTGCATAGGTACACAAAATGCACAATTAATATCTAACTGACCTCAAAACTATTTAAATATCTAGTTATTCGGACACACCCTCAATGTCCTATACCTTAGACCTTCAATCTGTATCTCGATTGCCATGACAATTCCCAGATTCCACTCTGCTGTTCTTTTGTACAGCCACAATAGTCCTACAGTTAAAGTATTTATGCGTGTCGACATATAACTACTTGTTTTTGTCCAACTTAGCTGTTACGCTGAATCCTTTAAAGTTAGTTATCATCCAATTACACTCACGGAGTAAGAATACGGGTCAGTAAGAAAAACTAAATTTACACTTAAAATAATGGGGCTAGCGACATAAATTAAAATGTATGTTGTAGATAGTTTACCAGTTCATTTTAATTGTCATAATTCCCTACAATATTAATAATTTTTACGCGATGTTGTGGGATTTGGGTCCATTCCTCTTCCAACAGATGTTTCGTTGTGATACGCCTATTGTTCTTGATGTATTTCGCTGACTTCTGCCTTCTCACATAGTGACGATTCATGTAAGTACATTCTTCTGGTGCTAGCGAAATGATAGTCATTCAATAATATTGGTGAAATACGACAATGACCGCCTTTTATCATTTGATTTGACCGATTGAAAACAAAAGTGAGAAAACAAGAATTTTAGAATAGAATAGAACATTTGTGTCAACATTTGCGGCCGCGCACGGTAACGACAGTATGTAATTTCAAGTTACACTCTGTTTTTACGGCTTGCAGCTCGTCTTGAGTCATATAAGAAAAAAAATGAATAATAGGGTACCCTTCTTAACGTTTTAGTATCGGGTGTTTCCTCCTGTAGCCCTGATAACCGCCTGCATTCGATGTGGCATGCTTTGGATTACGTTTCTGACGTGAACTTGCAGTATGCTGTCCCAAGTGGCTAGTGCTGCAATCGGAGCTGGTTACGAGTTTGAGGCGGATTTGAAGTCGACTTTATCTTTCTTTTGTGCATGTCCCAGCTATGTTCTATTAAATATAAGTCCGCTCTACGAGCTGACCACTGCAATTTTTGAATACCCACCTATTGAAGGTATTCTTCCATGCACTTTGGGACTTGTGGGCGTGCATTATCATGTATTAGGAAGAAATGTTTAAGTCCAACGAACCCCGATTAAGACACTACACGTTCCTGAAGGACCTCCTTGATGTATCGAATTGCAGTTAACCGGTTGTCGACGATAACCAACACCGTACGTGCGTCGGAACTTATAACACCCCATACTATTACGGAGCCTTCATGAAAGCTCACAGTTTGCGTGGTGGTTGGATGGGTAAAATCCGCTTTCCTCTTCTAAACCAAACTCGCTCTCGACAGTCTGGAGCACGTCATGAGCTAGCCCATTGCTCGTGGGTCCAGTTGACGTGTTCTAGAGGAAACTGAAATCGATCTACTCGGTGCTATCTGAGAAGTTCTGGTTCTTCACTTTCTTCATTCGTCTTCTCAACGTACGCTCACTAACATTTACGCCTCTCGCCATTTTTTGTCACTGGCAATCTCAACTGCAAAATTTTAAGAAACTTTCAAGGTTTCTTAAAATTTTCAGGACAATCAATCGGACGTGTCGGTCTGATGTGCATCTAACGCCACCATTGCCTGGTATGGTGTAGTAGCCTGACTCCTGATACCGTTTCAGTGCATACTGCATTGATAAACGTGGTACGTTAAGCACGACAGCAACTCCACGCTGTCTCAGCCCTTCGCCGATTAATGCTACGGCTTGTACAACATGTGCTGGTGTTAATGGCATTAAATTGGTTTTAAAGCACCTTTAGTGATTGAATCAAAACACAAAATCACAATAATTGAACATCATAGCAGTAAATTTTTCACAACACACTTTAAAAGTGCAACTGCAACTTTATCGCTCAAATGCCCCGATTAAACTAAAACTAAAAAATAACGTCCTGGTGCACTCAAATGTACTAAACTCAAACCTTTTAAAAAGACAAACATTTTCGGACACACCTGAAGGTTTTTTTTATTATTTCTTAAAGCTTTGTTATCGCGAGATAAGAGCTTGGCCGAGATTCCGTGCCTCTGAATCTATCAGTATCATCAACTCGTAGTTACTGGTCAATCGCATAATTGTACTGTTGAGCAATGTTCTCCTTTAAAATTAATATTAGCATAGATTTATCCTCTTGGCATAACATAACACAACATCACATCACTCCTGTAATCCCCGAAAGGTCAGGTATCTCTTGACCTTATTCTTTTATATATCCTCCGTTTATGTAGCGTACATGAGGTGGCATTTCCTCTCTCATTATCAATCATCTAATTCTGATATTGGTACATATAATATAATTTATAACATCTATGTTTCCAGGTCAGGAACTCAATCAGAGATTCAAGGTCAGGCGACTCAAGTGAGCAAATCGGACGAGGCGAAGCTGGCCGTATCCTTCCCATCGCTTCCGATCAACATTGAGGCTCCCTACTGGGTCATCGAGACCGATTACGACACGTACTCCGTTGTGTGGAGTTGCTATGAGTTTGGGCTGTTTCATACAGGTCGGTACAATATTCTGATTCAATGACCCATTTGGTTACGAAATTCCATTTTAAACACTTTTTTTGCAATTATTGCATTACTGCAGGCATTAATACTTGTCAGTGCTACAGACAGATAAGAAGCCATCAATATGAATGCTGGGACCAACAAAAACTTGATTATCTTTAAACGATGTTCGACTATGACAAGAATTAGAAGAACAAACTTAAGCTGTGGTTTCCTAAAAAAAGCGGTGGCCGCCACTTGCGTCCGTAATATCCAAATACGGAGCATTTTTTAAATACTGTTTGAAAATAACAGGTTTTTTTATGACGTCCGTTATTAACATGACGGAAACACTCTTCTAGGAATACGTAGCTTTACTGCTATACAAACTGAACTGATTAAAAAAAAACACTACATTCCTCTTTTTTTTAAAGCAAATTAATAAAAATGTTTTTTTTTCTAATTTCAGTAAACGCATGGATTCTGACGAGAGAAAGAAACCCACCGGTGTCGGTGATGGAGAAAGCTTATTCAGTATTGGATAAGAACCACATCAGCAGAGCGTTCCTCATCAGAACGAATCAGCGTGATTGTCAGGAGGCTACCAACTAGTAGATAAGAGAAAAACGTCTATGAGTTGTTACATAATGAGGACACTAGAAATATCTTAGTTTTCAACTGGGTCGGGAGGATCATCACTGAAGCCTTGAGAAGCCAAAAAAACAAAACTAAATGCTAAAGGGACTTTTACTTAAAATCTTCTTAACGTCCAGTCCAAATTGGTGTTATATATTGTATTTAGTTTTTAAGACGCTAAACTCTATTTTAAGATCGATTTCGTGATATCAGTCATGCATTTACTACTAGCATCAGCTTATGCTGTTCCCACTGCTGGAACACAGGCCTCCTCTCGGTGAGACGGAGTGGGCCGTAATCCACCACGCGGTCCCAGTGCGCGTTGGTAGATGTCACATGTCTACGAATTATTGGTTCTAGGACATGCCAGTTTCCTAACGATGTTTTCCTTCACTGTTTTGAGAGCATTGGTGGTGAAATAAATTACACAAAGTAAAGCGCTTGTTTGGGTTCGAACCTAAAACTCGTAAGTCGCGTATCTACTCTTAATGAGTGTTTTTAGTGTCCGTTTTCATGATCATACCTATCGCTTAGATTAAAAAGCTTATGAAAATGGATACAACTAATGAAAATATGTTCTTAAACTCTATGTTCCATTGATGTATTTAGTTATTTTATTGTAGAAATATTTATTTACATTAAAATGTATACTATTGCACCTATAAGTGCATGCATATATGCTTAACAGTAAGAATACACATTGTACAAATCGTTTCATTGGAAACTTGTGTATCTACATATTCATGATATTATATTGTCATCATTTGTGAGGATTATATAGATTATGAATAAAACAAATATTTCACAACAGAAATGTATAATATCCATTATCTAAAACTTAAATAAATTAAAGCCTTTACAAAAGTTGCTTACTTGTATTACTAAAATAATAATGCGATTAAAATTATGCGTACCTTTCGAACTTACTTTCGATACCTTAGGTTAAACACTCTATACACCTAAAGAGCATATCGTTGGGCATAGCCAAGATGGAAACAACGGAGCTTTCTTTTTAGTCTGAAACCAGTACCCTAATTGCGTAATACATAATCAATCGGAATCTGAATCGTTTTGAAACAGATTGCTAATCCATTGCTTCATAAGTTCGATAAAACATTCTGCTCAACAATGTAAATATCGCAATGAATGTTGTTGAACTGTCAAAATCAAACAGATTAGTCGTAATCCTTTACGAAAATGTGTTACGCAATTAGGCTGCAGGACTTTTCTACAAATCCAACATTATATAGACGCAGTTTAATACAATTCTTTTTCTAGACAATCTTCAATCCATATTTTAAACCATGCCATAATAAACATCTTGGCTACGCTCATTGACACTACATTCTTTAACACAATTCTCGAAGAGCAAAAAACTTTAACGGTCTTAAAAAAGTCGAAATCATTCTTGTAAAGTCGAAAACTTTAACGTTAGTAAAAAGTCGCAAACTTTTACGATCTTGGCAAAGTTTGACAAACTGCAGAATGGTCTTAAGTTGGTGTGCTATCATCGGAATGCCAACTTTTCCTGTGTTCACCGGTGGCTTCGTCATAGCTCGGTGGTGGTGGAAGATTGTCACTCTTGGTCTTAGTTGGAGTTTTAGCTGGTACTGCCAGGCGGTCCTCTTCAGCCTCTTCGGGGATAGAATCGCGACGCCTCGGGTCGTATTCAGAGAGAGCCGGTTGGGATATGTTGTTCCTTTGTCCTAGTCCTATTAGACCTAGCTTTGGCGCGCTTTGGGCTTGCTGAAATATTAAAAGTAAATGTGAAGAGAATGGAAGACAGTTAAAATGTATACTGTTGCTATGATACTACTTTGTTTTTTTGTTCGATTCTTGTGGTACAAATAGAAATTAAGGGGCCCAATTAGTTACCTTAGTTGTCTTTATCCAAGAGAAAGGACACTGCAATAAAACCTTATTTTCGAGTCTAATATATGTATATTGCAAAAATATGTAGACAAAAATTTCCATAACCTCATATGAGCAAAACATTTAGATAAAAAACCTGAAGATGATTTACTGCCTAGTACTTACTTACTTATTTATGATTGTGAATACCTATATTTTCTGTACTTTTTTCCTATCTTAAGCTACTACTTGTAGTCTTAATCAGGGTTGTAAATTTGAAATGCTACGTCACAGAAGATAGAGTGAGCAAATATAGGAATAACAGAGATCATAAGCAAGGTTTCATACTATTTGCTATTGTATCAGCTATTTAAATAATGCCAATCCATTTATAGCCTTCACAAATTACGTAATGAAAAACTGTTAGTAAAATATTTGTTAAGAATCCCAGAAGAAGGACGTAGTAATCCTTTGTTTTTATTTTTAAACTTGAGAAACAAAGGAACACTATAATTAGACTGCTAATAATGAGAGCGGATGGGTTAACACTTTTTCACTAGGTATCTTAACATTAGAATCATTTCTAAAACTTTTTATAAATACTTTAGTTAGCTTACCTTATAATGATTAGAAGTCCTATTGCTGCTAAGGCTGTTATTTGAGATGTGCCCTCGCCCATGATGATGACTAATCTCTATAGCAGAGCGGAGCATATCAACCTTCGAAGCAGAACCTTCGTAGTTACTGCCACGTCTCTGGCTGTTGCTGCCGCTGCGGCTGCGACAGTGCTCGTTTATGTCACCTTGGGAGAACTGGAAAAGGAAATGTTAACTTTCGGAAACCGAACTTTATGTATAAGATTAGACCTGAGATCATAGGTCTCAAGATCAACCTTCATCCTCTGTGTTTGAAAACTAAAACGTAAAAGTCATCATACCCTCGAGCGTGATCCTCTCGGCAAGGAGTGTAGTGAGCCCAATGGATTGAACCGCGTGATCATGTGCAACCGCTCTAGAGATATCATGGTCTCCGCGTCTTTGGTCAACGGTTCCGCATTCAGCTTGTCAGCTTCTCCAGTTTCTGTAAGCGGAATAGTGGGCGATATGAGATAATTGCTGTAATAAAAGTAAATCTGTATGGTGAAGGAGTCTTTAGTAAAATATTTTCGTTAGAACTTGGAAGAAGAGAATGAGCGGATTAGCCAAAAAATCAACATGATCACTTTTTATTGATGACGTTGGCTTTCAAATGTCCCAGAATAATAAAAGTATCAGTAAAGCTTTTGGGTTTTAAAATCAGACAACAATGCTTTGAGAGAGCTTCGAGAAAATAGAGAGGTGGATCTGGTGAACAGACGTTACAACTATGGCAACTATTCTAGGAGCAACTCTTCAATATTTATCATATTTACCTATAGTTTCATTTGCCTCTGGCTCACAAGCATTCTGCATTCCGGTCATGTTTATGTTTTTGAGCCAGAAGTAATGCAGCAGGCCATACAGAACTCCACCGAGGAAGGCAATGAGACCCATGTAGCGGAAAGCTTCTCTTGTGCCAAGTGATGCTATGAGGAGACCACCACCGAAACTGCCACTGCCCCTACCTGAGGACATGGGATAGGAAATTAAATGACGTTTACAGCACTATTTATGATTGCTGAAATCAAACACCAAACCACGCCACATTTCGTTCAAGCCGCTATGCGATAATTAAGGTTGAGCCAATCGACGGCACGAACTCGTTATTTCGTTATTTGTTTATTTTTATTTCATTTAGTATTGTTTAATTATATTGTATTTATTTATTTAGGGAAATAGATGATGTCATATAACGAAAGCGAGCCCAAAAATTTCACCTTTAGACGTATGTATTATGCATAAATTTAATAAATGAGGTATGCCTAATGGTATCAATTTTGCCCTTTTCGTATTCCGAGTTTCATTCTTCAATCGTTTACACTCAAAGATGCGTTGAAATATTCTAGTTTCGACGCCTATAACTTCCAAACCATTTTTTTTCGATTCTGCTTCTATACAGGGCTATAAAAGCGAGACAACTTGACATAATTTTTGTTTGGAACATACACCATTAAATAGACGAGTAATCACCATACTACGTTTTAATGGAAGAATGACAGACTAGCGTGTCCTTAATATCATTACAGTCATTGTTAAGTAGTAAAAGTAACTAACCAAGACTGAAGTGAGCCATTCCAAGTACTCCAATCAATGTAGCTAGTAGACTCTTAGGAGCCAGCATCGCACAGTAGGTAGCAGCTGCTACCCACATGAGGTGCACTGATAAAGATTCCATGGCTTCGAATGGGAAACACCACCAGGAGTTCCTGTAAAAGATTAGAAGTCAGAAGAGCCTTTTTGCGTGGATGTGACATATTTTACCCCATTTTGTTCTTTTTGGTGTTTGTATTCGTTCACTACGTCATGTTTACCAAATAAACGTTTTTTCTTTCATCTTTCTTTCTTAAAGAGAGATTTAAAAAAACATACAAACTGTAAGACTTAACTCAAGACTAGTTTTCCTGAAGAAGTTTAAAATGTATTTCCGGCTAATACAAACTTCTGAATATCAAACCAGAAGCCAGATTTTAAAACTCACCTCAACAGATAGATGGTAACTAGGGTCTAATTTCACTAAGGGAGATTCTTATTAGAACTTTATATGGATAAGACAGTGAATCAATTTCTGAGTTTTGGCAACATTATTTTTCAGTTTTGTTGTCTTTGTATAGACACTGGTTGTAATCCTTCAAGTCGTACATCACTCGATACTGTTTATCTTAAAACTAAATCCGAAAGCAGCCACTCAATTTGTCCTTTATCAATATTATCAATAAAAATCATTTTCATTCTCCTCATACGTTTCCATAATCTATTTTCCAATCCATTGTTCACAGACTGTGTTACCATACCAGGTAAGTGTTTGCATTAAAGCCCTCCCACACAGCATCATTGTGCTCATAAACTTGGCAATGTCGTCGTAAATACATTAATCTTGTAAATGGAGTTATAATGCCTAAGGTCATATCTGCGGCTGTTAGTTTTTGCGTAACTAGATGAACTGAAACAGTGCTTATTTAGTTTTATTTGTACTTTTTTTACCAAATCAGACACTGAGTGACGGTGTTAGAAAACATCGTGAGGGACTTGGACATAAAAAAGTTAGATCGCCAAGTGATCAAAGATCTCTTCTCTCGCTTTCCACGAATTATTTACTCATACAGGTCTGGCAAAGGCCTCTTCCTCACCTTGGCCATAGAGTGGAATACTGCTCATATTTGAAGTTTTGTATGAATCTACATTTTTTTATGATTGTAAGGTTCTCATGGATCAAAGGAAACAAGTCATCATGGTGTGTGGGATGGGATAAGAATCGGTTGTACCTGAGCATTATCGTAATGTTTCCTTCGAAAGGATTACATGGATTCAAGATATTTCCGCATACGTCATCGACCTTATTTTAATGTCATTAAGAAAGATATTGCTTTTCTTCTACATGGTGGGTCTGATCCCACTACTTATTTTTCTTTTTAAGTACATATTGTCAGTCAATCCGAGCTATACATTTACTGTCTACAATACATCATTGGTACAATGTTTCTAAATATGTCAGTGCCAGGGTTGCACTTATCAGATGCTCCATATTAGCAATCTTGTGTGTAAGACAATAAACAGATGTTTCATTGGTATGTTAATCTTCACACATTGTTCAAGCATTGTTGTGTCAATTCATATCAGTTTCTACGACCACGTAAATTGGATGCACCAAATGTAGGATATTCATAGTTTATCAAGAGTAAGTCTAATATTTGCAATTCACGAAATATACAAATCGTAATGAACTATCTAACAACGATAGTAGCAATGTTATCGTGCTGAAGCTTTACAGGATAATCAGACGCTACAAGACATAAATTAAACACACAAAAACATCAAATTCATGTAAGACTTTGCAGATGGCACGATTGAACTAACACGGAAGAGACTAGAGATACTCACTCGATAAACGAGTAGCCTACGAGTCTCGCGGCGTGGGAGAAGAACGCGACGATGATGACATTCACGTGGCCGATGCGCGCAGTGATGGCATCCGCGCCGTAGAGAAACGGGATACTGCTCAGCGTGCCCACGGTCACGGTTATTCCTGGACACACGATCCACTCAGTATTATGATCATTACTAAAACGGCTTGCACTGATAAGCGCGACATTGCAACGCTAGATCAAGAAGCATTAATCTATTACACTCACCTAATAAGAAATTGGGAGCTCCTAATTCCTTCAAGTATATAAAGAGATAAGATTCGATAAATCCCCAAAAGTTTCCTAAGGCAAACAGGAAAAATATGAAAACTATTATGTGCGGCATTTTGATAATGTTAACTAAATCTCGCAGTAAGTTGTCAGCTGGAAGTTTGGCTCCAAGAGGCATGACAGCGACGGTTACGGCCGATATTAAAAGCAGCACATCGTACGTATAAAATGCAGCTGAATAGTCCGTGTATCCTGTAATCAACAAACCGATGTAAACATTTAGTAACGCGCTATTTACATTTACGATAACAATTACAAGATGCCAACACTATACGTACCAACTTGTTTACTCCTCATATCTATTAACATGCCTGTTATGGGGGAGAATATGGCCATGCCGATGCTAGAAAACAGTCTTTCTCTGCCGAAGTCACCGCCGTATTTTTGGATCATCGTCAAAGCTATAGGATCCATGATTGTGACTCCGGCAGACAACATTATAGTCCCCATGAATCTTAAGAAGAAATAAATATAGAAAGTTTTATCGTCGCTTTCCTTATAATCTGGTGGGCACGTATCGGGGCCGCCTCTCCTGTAATATTCCAATGATAATTTACCTTTAGATAGCCGTTTGTGTATCTTTAGATAAATATTAAGTAGTCGGTTTACAAATAATATTATAATCAAATAGTAGCATTAGTAGAGAAATGCCTGTTGCCACATTACCTGAAGTCACATTTTTGTACCATGCAATCTGCAGATAGTATCTCAAGTCGCTGCTTGGAGAGCTTAGTCATGTTATGTAACATTACGAGGCCGCCGCAGCGGAGGTCCTCTTTATCAAGTGCTGTTATGTTTATGCCTTGAGCTATTAACAGTTTTTCCCCAAACCTTGATCTGAAATCTGTTATCTGATCATCTTCGTCCTGTAAAAATATCGTATCGTAATTAGGTACTAGTTAAGAAACCAATGAAACCATGAAAGCTTTAAATCAGCCGTTTTCTTTTCTTACCCTTTCCATTTCAATGCCGAGCTGTTCTTTTGGTTCTTCCAAATCATCGTGCACTTCAATCAAAAAGTAAGCTGCATCATTGTAATCTTCGTCATCGGTGCCATTTAAGAAACTGCATAAACAAAAATTATTAACTTTTCTTACAATATCTACATCTCGTTCGGTTCGACTTAAGATGCAGATAAAGGTAGATTAGAATAACAAAGCAGTTTTAATCATTTAAATACGAGTATACCGTATTCGAGGCTGCCAAAGAAGTACTGTTAGAACTAAAAATATTACGAACAAAAACTTTCGTTTTATATTTGCTTTACAAAGCCTTTGTAATTCATAATTCATAGGAAACTAGCCTGGAGGCTTAACAATAAACTTGATACACAGAGCTGCCAGTTACCAAGAAAGTACTTAATATTTGTCTGAAACTGTAGTACATTGTTATCACTCTTATTTAATATGAGTAATAGCGCCATTTACATGATTACTGCTGCGCATTTAACGTTAATAAACTCTCAGTTGTTATATGAATTACTATGATTTGTGACTACGTGAATTATCCTTTCAGGTTAACAATTTATTTAAAAAAGAGGTCGTGACCAAATGAAGGAACAAATTATAGAAAGTGCTCAATCAAAGCGTTAAAAAACTTACCTAGAATTAGACTTTAAGTTTGGCAGTTTGACCTTATGACTAATGTGGAAATCCAAGTCATCTTTGTCATCAGCTGGGTCACTAGATGGGCTCTCTGTAGGTTTCGATAGCAGACAATGGTCTACGCAACGGTCCAGCACAAAGTCTACCGTCTCATCCTCGCCAGGACATTCCCTACTAGGACAAGGGCTCCACCAAATCTACAAAGATAAATACATGTGCCAGATCTATCACCAAAGATGTTCACTACATTCATAATGTGCAATAAAACAATGGTAGTCCTCGGCAGTTAAATTTTTCCACCGCACCATCATGATGAAAAACCCAAAATTATAGGTCCGAAACGGATGAACCATTACAGCATTCAAGGGTAAAGTCCAACGTGCATAAATTTAGCTTAATTCCCTTAACTAATTCAAACAAACAGGATCACAAGACACTACTAGTTAATTCGTCCTGGGGCCGGATGAGAACGATTTGCTCAAATTCTTAGGTGTATACTGTGTTAGTATGTAACAAGGTCTTAAGGGGTCGATTTCGAAACAAGGATATGTACCTCTACACTATTCGTGATCGGGTGCCGCATGACGTAAGCTGATGGCATCATGCCTGGCGTCTCTTGGTGAGGTATCAGCAATAACGAGTGGTGGAATGCAGCATTCAGAATCAAAGCAGTAATCACGACTGGCTTGTATTCACCAAAACGGTCCACCAGAAAACCTAAAACCATTAAAATCTCCTAATTATACTGCAAATAGAGTCACTTTATTATTAAACATTCAAACTTACCGGTAATGGGTGGACTTAAAAATGTGGTGAACGGCAAAGCTAAATACACAAATGAAATTTCTGGCACAGTCAATCCTATACTCTGCATGTGTATCGTCAAATACGGCAAAAGAGATGCAGTAGCTCCGTACATTACAAACAGAGTCACTTTCAGCATGATCAAGTTCGGGTTGATCCGCAGCCTGACCATCAGCCTCCCAATGCATCCCAAATCCTCGTCACTATCCCCGTCCATGGTGGAATCGTCTTCACTGTTTTTATTCACTTCAACAGACTTCGCCATATCCGAATCACTCACATTCACATGTTCATAACGAAAGGATGTTTGTTCGTGGGCTATATCTTATCGACTGGCGCTTGATTCGGTAGCAAAGACTGTCGGTGGTGTGACGATTATTTACATAAGGGTTCTTCACCGAGTTTTATTGTGTGGTGTGGTGTACATACGTGTGTTCGGAGGCAACGGGAGAGCCAGGGAGGGTCCCGTGCTCCCGAGCGACTGCGACGCGGTCAGCTCTCGCCGGACGTCGCTCGGCACACCAATTTACAAATAATAGCAAATTACCTTCGTTTAAGAAGTGTCACGGCGATTGGTGGGGATGTTGGCTAAATCGGCTGGCGATCCGAAGACCTTGTGGGTAATGGCTGGGGTCGGGGCGCTCGCTCCTTTAGTTCCCGACACGAAGGCGCGCATCGCGAATTAGCGTGAACTTTGCAGCTGCTCTCCATTTGTAAGTAAGTTAACTTTGATTTTCTTTTCTAGTTCGTAGAAAAATGCCATAGATGAAAATAATAATCTCGGAGATTTAAAATTGCACGATCCTATTTTTTTATAACTGTAGCGCTGGCGCTTACTGGTTTCTATTGTAATGTTAATGTATGATGACGTTCATCCACAGTTCATACCGTTATAATTCGATGATATTTAATAAGACTTTTATAGTTCGTTATTTCGGTTTTCTGAATTGGAAAATATTTTAATAGGAACATTTGGTTCCTGTTCAAATATTTCCCAATAAAATGTACTAAAGTCGGACAGTGGCGCAGCGTGCCTTGGCAGGGCCCCGTATAAAAATTTGTTTGGGGGCCCTAATGAAGGGTAAAGATTTCTCACAAAATAAATAAAAATGTTCGCATGAAATTAAAAGAAATACTTATTCATCATAATTATCTATCTGTCACGTTTTCCGAATTTTTTACAAACAATTCAAATTAAATATACATTCTCCTTACCTTTTTTTCGGCAAACTGATTCATTAAATCATCTATTGCTGATGATGACTTTAGTTTTTCTAAAGTTTCTGCCTCTATGAACAATAGTGACAGGTCTGACAGGCGTTCATGTCGGGGGCCCCTGTGGCCCGAAGGCAGATACGGCGGTAGCTACTAAGTGACCAAGTGAGTTCTTACTTAAGTATTTTCAGCAAGTTGAAATACATTATGACAAAATAAATTTACACTTTCTGCCCTTTTGTCCTTTATGAAGGTCACACTAGTTACATGCGTAGTAAGGTACTTCGTTTAACAGGTTCTTTTAATTTAAATCACAGACGGTAATCTGAAGTTATTGTTAGTTAAAGTGATGCACATTAGGGGAATCCTGAAAAATTACATGCTCACAAGAAGTTAGTCATCATCAACACTGACACGATCGGCATAAGCATAAACAGTACCCTAACGGCGCAACACACGTTCAATCACAACCTGAACCATTTTGATGGAAATTGCGAATCCATTGCTTCGAGTGTTCGAAAAATTTGCCTGCTCAAGAACGTAAATAACGCAATGAATGTTGTTGAACTGTCAAAATGAAAACCATCCCAACTTTTAGTGTGTTAAACATAACATCGCTGCAGGTTCGATTCCCAGGTAGGAATGCATTTATTTTCCAAAATACCAATTGCGTAGTTTCAGTTGTTTTTAATTCAGATGCGATACTCCTTCCACTGTTAGACCAATTCTCAGATTCGTACCAGAACGAAATTTCACTTTGAAAGGCGCTAACTACTTTATAATACCTACACTAGATTGTGCCCGCGCCTTCGCCTCCGAAAATTATCTACAAAGCACACGTCAAGAGTTACTATCGCATTTACTTATAACATTAGTTTGGATAAGTATGGATGAATGAATGGCCTCCGTTTACTACGAAAGAAATCATCTCATATGACCGTTACATAGTTATATAAACCAACTCACGTTTCGGATCATCTTGACTTACCTATCCTATAGAGGGACTTATTATTATGCCAAAAAAAGTATTGTGTAGGAACACAATAGAGATAAATGATAAATGATTTATTTTCTGTAAATAGGTTTGTAAAAACAGTTTTACACGTCAATCATATTTTAAAAACTCGTCTGACTACTCTGAGAAAATGGCCGAAACAAACTCTGAGGTCACAGTCTCTTTTAAAGTCCAGACATAATCTTGGTCAAATCATGTGAAGACCATGTGGATTGATGTCTGAAATGGTCTTTTGAGGAAAGAACCACACAGAATGAGTGGACCTGTCCGGTCAGTGCACGATATTTGTCAGTTGTCATGCAGCTCAACACAGAACTAGAGGAGCTAAACGATTCGACCAACATTACCAAAGAAAGGACATTTGGGTAGGCCGCATAAATTATTCAAACTGCCAGACCATGATTAAAACTAATAAAAAAATGCATTAAAAAAACGAAAAATCCACAATGTGTTCACATTCACAATAATTAAAATAATATAATACTTTACAAAGTAAATTAACATGTCATTGTACATAAAGTACATTGTTTATACATAAAGTCCATCAATGTCAAAGTGTAAATAAAAATCTGAAAATAATCTTGGTCATATCATATGAGGACCATGTAGACTGGTGTCTGAAATGTTCTTTTGAGGAAAGAACCACACGGATTTGAGTGGACCTGTCCAGTCAGTGCACGCATTTGTCATTCATCGTGCAGCTCAACTCAGAACTAAGGAGCTCAACGATTCGACGAACAATACAAAAGAAAGGACATTTGGGTAGGCCGCGTAAAGGACTCAAACAGCCAGACCATCGTTAAAAGAAAGAAAGAAAAATACAATGACCCACGTAGTCCTCACATTCACAAAAATTAAAACAATATTATACTTTAAACAGTAAATATATACATGCCATTGTTTATCTAAAAAGGTACGAATATAGAAAAAATCAAAAATACAAGTTCAACAGCAAATTAAACATCAACAATATCTGTGTAAGCAGCTCAACCCCAAGCCTTCTTGTCCTCAATATAGCCTTTGACAGTATAAAAGATTTGAGTTTATTAAGGCTTAGGTCTTGAATGTGGCTAGGAAGTTTATTATAAAAACGTATACATTGACATTTTTAACGAGCTACCACATTTACTTGAGCCTGGTAGTGGGAACAACAAATTTGTGTTTGTTCCCCTAGTATTTATGTTATGGATATCAATGTATTTTTAAACAGATTAATATTTTAATGTGCATACAAAAGATTTTCATAAATATACTGAGAGGGCACAGTCATTATATTAATCTCTTTAAATTTGTCTCTGAGGGAGTGTCTTAGTTTACAAATTGAACGAATTGCCCTTTTTTGTAAAAAAAAATTGTTTGTATATCGGCAGCATTTCCTAAAAAAGAATACCGTACGACATCACACTATGAAAATAACTAAAGTATACTAAACGCGCTGTCTCTAAATCAGTTAAATTACGATTTTTTCCAACGGCGTATGCTGCAGAGCTTAGTTTTTTTGACAATTTATCTGTATGGGGGCCCCATTGAAGCTTGGCATCCAAAGTTATGCCTGAGAACACTTCGGTGTTTTCGGGTTTCAACTCTTCACCCTTTATAAGAACACTAGTTTCTACTTGTCTAACATGAGGTATCGTAAACTAAATGCATTTAGTTTTTTCTCAGTTAACTACTTTAGCGAGGGCGCTATTTACATTGTCAGTAACCAGCTGCTGACGTTTCAGTTTAAAAAAAAAGTGAAGTGTCATCTGCAAACAACAATAAATCATGATTATCCTATATGAGGAGAGGTACGTATTTGAAAGAAAGGTAACTGAATTCGTCAATTTCTAACATCAGAGTTGCGTTTTTTTTCTTTTCATTTTGGATTCCTTTACTGGAGATATATCATTTTGGAGCCTCGTGAACTTTTACTGTTCTAGGACTCTTAGCAGGACAAAACTCGGACCCAACGAAATATGGTTGATTTGCATCCTTTTCAAATATTAATTTTACTCCATCTATTGGCATTTGGAGTTAGTGTTTGCATCTCTTTCAGCGCCATCTGTCGTGGAATAGCAGTACTGCTGGAAATTGTTAGACGTACTATCCATTCGGAGAAAATATTGCGTGATTTGATTATGTTAGTGATGTTACTTATTTTATACTATCTCCGTCGGCTATACGTAAGTATACTTAATTATTGTAGTGAAATTGTGAAAACTATTAATGTAGATGACAGCTAGAATATACCTTATAAACTGACTTCATTGCTTAAGCCTCTTTAAGTTTCTTTGAAATGTTTTAGTGAGCATCGGAATGTTCTACATAAATCTAAAAATATAACTAAATCAATTTGCCAGTTGTGTTTCGATTCACGTATTAAATAGTGCGTACTAAAGACCAACACAAAACGAAACGATTGGTAATTTACAGAAACACTGCATTGAAACTGAAAATATTTCTCTTTTAATTAAACAGAACAGGTAGAATTACAATTCATATTAAGTTCTATTGTAGTTTTATGATATAATTTTGAACGTTTCTACTGCCACCTCTCGACCATATAGATGAACTAAGCCGAATAACTCTAGAATGTCTATAGTCTACTGCAAATTGTCAACCATAGTGCATTGCGCATAAATGGCCGCCATGTTGCTGCCGTCTGAAAGATGTTCGCAACTGTGTGTGTTTACTAATGAATTTTAAGAACTTAAATAGTAAAATTACTGTGTTTGTGAAATTGTGAGTGTACAATGATTTTATATTTCATGTATTATTGTGATTGAAAGGTCTATCAAATGTCTCTGAAGCCAATAAACAGTGAAATTTTCTTTAGATAGTCATTCGGTTCGGACGGCATAATGGCTGACAATCTGATTCAAAAGTCACATAAAACTAGTGAGAAAAACAAGTATAACAACGTGGTTCACCGTACGACGAGTGAATCTCTTCGACTGAACGAGTCGGAGAAGGGGGTGACTCACCCGACAAGTCTGCAAGCCGCCCATAACCCAAGGAAAATATCTTCATTTCAGATCACCAGTGTGACGGTCGGCTCTCGAGTGAGCACTGATGCTGGCGAAGACTCCGCTGACGATCTTGATGAATCTCACACCGACGACATATCGAGAGTGACTGACATAGAGAATGAAACGCCTAGTTATTCCGAGGACACGTTCTCGAAAGATGATGTGTTTTACAACGCGTCGAGTGCATCATTAGGTTGCGCCCCCGTCATCCCGACCAGCTCGCAGTACGGGCTGGCTATCGTCGGCCAGGACACCGCTAACAACCAGACAGGAGGAGCAGTGCCAAATAGTAATAATACAGAAGTGTCTGACATGCATGTCAGCGTTACTAACGCCGGAACTGGCAGCATTATTAATCTCATAGGAAATGCTAAACCCCAAGAAGGTATGAAAGAAATACAAGAACATGTTAGGAATGAACGGTTTAAAGTTGTGAAAATTGAAAGCACTGAGCCTTTCCGTAGGGGTCGATGGATGTGTATGGATTACCTGGATCATACAACACAGCAGAATGCACCTATTACATTAAACAACAACCTTGATGTGACCGAGACTAGTACACTGCAGGCTCCAGACAGTGGTGTGGTGATTAACGATAGTCAGCATGATGAAATGTCTAATGATCTGACCAACAGAGGGCCTAAGGACATGCAAGGTAATGCTCCAACTGTGCAGCAACTAGAACAAACTCTTCAAAAACAATTTCCAATGGCTTCTCCGGGCCAATCTTTGACTCAACCTATTAATGCAGTGCAACAGCAGATGCAGCCTGTTTCTCAGTCAGTATCAGTACAATCTCCACCTTTAGAAATACCACAACAAATGCCAAATCCAAATCTGCAGCCTAACCAGCAGCACCCTCAGAGCATGACACACATCACAATGCAGAATGCGGCTCAGAATCACCCGCAGCAGACACAACAACAGCAAGTGCAGCAGATCCCTCAAAGCTTCCCGCAACACCAGCTTCAGCAAGTCATTGCTCAGTCACAGGGTATGGCAATGCAGCAGATCCCAATGCACCAGCAAATGCAACAAATACCAAACCAGCAAATGCAACAGATGGGTCAACACATGCCTCAAGGGCAAATGCCTAACATGCCACAGATGCAGCAACAGATGCCTCAGATGCAGGCTATGCCTAACCAAGGACAGATTTCTCAAGTAGCGCCTCAGCAGCCTCAGATGCAACAGATGCAGATGCAGCAAATACAAGGCCAACCAAATCCTCAAATGCATATGCAACAAGCTCAAATGCCCAATATGGGGCAGACTCACCACATGCAAGGACAGCAGGCGATGGGAGCTCAACAGGCCCAACTTCAGCATTTGCCAAGCCAAGCCCAAATACAGGCCTTGCAAAATCAACAATTGCCTAACCACATTCAACAGATGCAAATGCCAACCCAACTCACTGGCGCTAATCAACAGATGCCACAGATGCAACCTCAAATGCATCAGATGCCATCACAGCCCCAGCAGTCAGTAGTGCCAGGCATGCATCCTCAAATGCAACAACAAGGGATGTCTGGAGTGCAGCAGCAATATAATCAAGCTGTTAGTCAGCAGTCTAATGCTCAGTCAATGATTACTGCTAATATGCCATCTTCTCAGCAGCAGATGGTTCAACCTCAACATAATGTTCCTCAATACCACACGCAGCAATCACAGATGAGCCAGCAGGGCCAAACTTTGCCACAAGAGGTGCTCACTTCTATTGTTACATCACAGCAAGGTGCAACACTACCTTCAAACCTTCAACCGATGCCTTCTCAACCACAGGGCTCGACATTGCCTGCAAATCTCCAGAGTCTCACTGGTCAGCAGCAGCCAACGCACACTATTGCTCCGCAGCAAGGGAATGTGCCACAAGGAAATATTCAGATGATGACTACGGCTCCGCAGAATATGCAGATGACTCTAGACGGGAATCAGCCTAGTATGCAGATACCCGCCTCAGATCCTATATTCATGCAGCCAACGAACGTCGGTCAGCAGATGCCTGTCGCGCAGCACATGGGGCAGCAAAACCTGTTACCACAGCAGGTGGGCGGTCAGGGGCAGATGGGCGGCGTGCAGTACGTGCCCAACCAACCGGTAGCGCAAGTGTCCATGGCGCACCAGAACATTCCGATGTCGATGCAGCCAAGCATGCCGGTCGGAATGGGCGGCGGAGTCCACCCGAACGTGGTGCAGTCCCAGACCAGCATGGGTCTGGGGTACGGGAATGTGGTGCCGGTCATGTCTCAAAGTAGTGTAGCGCCCGTGGAGGCGACCGTATCGGGGACTAACTCGCCGGTGGTGTCGATGCCGGTGAGTTCTACTGCGTACGTGGCGAACACGGCGCAGCCGGGCCATGACAGTCAGGGCTTCGGTAGCCCCGTGAGTGCGGTGTCCCATGCGATTAGTGGCGCGGTGATGAGCAGTGTCAATGTGAATTCGTGTGAAAGTGGTGCTCCGGATGTGTCCGCTGACACGTTGCAGGCTGGCGACACAGGCGACGGCAAGGAGGAGGCGCCGGCCGCTCCGCCGCCCGAGGATGAAAGGTCAGTTTCTTATTTGAAATGCAATTTTTTTTTTCCTTTCCTGCTAATTTTACACATTTACTGTGAAATGTTCTTACTTGAAGTGTTCCCATAGAATTATCCTCAAAGGGCCCTTGTTACCGATACAGTACTTGTTATAACTCCTATTATTTTCTGTCAGGAATATCTTATTTAACTTTTCATGTGGCTTAAACCAGTTTACTATTGGCTGCCAAAGTGATCCCATAGCACAGTACATGGATAAACGTATTGCTAACTTTGTCTTGTATGGACAAGAAAGATGTTCCAGTAACAGACATTAAGAAAATGTCTTATTTACTTTACTTGTAGAACTTTAGCAAGCATGAATTATTCTAAGGTGTTCTCACATATTTTTTTTTGATATTTTTGGTTAGTCTAAATTTTACAACTTTATTTCATCTCTCTCCTGATAAGACTGACATTTAAAGATAGCAACTAATTTGTATGTCAGAGAAAATCTGTTTATAAAATTATTCTATATTAATATAACTTCAACTTTCCAGCTTTGTTACCACCATTATGTCAGTAAGTAATTAAGCCATTTGCTAGGGAAGAATGTCATTCTTTATCAGTAAGTACCATTAGAATTCAACTTAGTGACTTTTGGTAATGGATGTATCTCAACATTTTTGAAGTAAACTGTAACATACTTTAAGAAACTCACGTGACTACAACTACTCACATTGTTCTCTAACACTAATGATTTGATCAAGTACTTGTCTGTGTTTTTAAGCTGTAAAAAGCAACACTTTCAAAGAATACTTTACAGATTAAAGTTACTATTTATTATTATAGTACTTAAATGTTCCATGTATTAAAAAAAAAACCGAAATGTTTTTATTTTTATGAAACACCATTCATCTTACAAAACTTCACAATGATTCAGATTTATGAAATCATGCTGCTGATCGAAATCACATGAGTCACCAGTGACAGATCTAAATATCAGGCAGCGTATTTTCTAAGCTCTGGAACTAGAAGCCGTAAGAATCTTAACTTAGCATCCGCGGTTGGCGACAGAACTTGCATGTACAGCAAGTGGCGAATCCGTATCTATTTGCAAAAATAACTCATCCGTAGACAATGGTGGTTGTTTTCGTTCCATTAGGTTGATACTCGCACCGTCGCCGAGCGGAATCCAACGTCCCTTTGATGCTGTTTATTTGCGCTTCGTCCTGCGACCAACGACATAAATAGGTGGTTGACACGTACGGTGCATGGTGCGCGCCGGTATGCCGCCGGTGACTCACGCGCAGCGCACCCGATCTACTGCCTGGCTAAAAAAGCGACCGTCGAGCGTTCTTTTTCGTCTGGCCTGCTCGACGATACGTCCTCTTTTTTTTGCACTAGATTTTCTCGCGATCCTTTCGCGGATCCTTAGTTAATTTTCTGCATTATTCATTTTTCGCATTTTTGCAGTCTCGCCAATACTGAGATTTGGGGTCACGTACAATTATGATTGCTGGACTCGAAACTCACTCAGTAACTGAAACCGCATTCCTTGAGAAACTGTCAGTTAAACCACGTATGTATTTGTATATACATCACTAAAGACTTCCTCATGTATGCATGACATGAAGCCGCAGAGAAGTTGGTATAGGCGCCAGCGCACCCACGTCACTGGCGTCGTTGGTAATCGAGTAGAGGACCGAAGGCCGTGAAACCCGAACCTTCCATTCGCTTCTGATCGACTCACATGCACTACCATTTGTGCTTAAATAGTCCAACTAAGTACTCACAATATGACTAAGATACTTAAGCAGAAGACTGCATAATTAAAAGTGGTTTCGATTTTAAAGAGTATCTTGAACACATTGTTGTTTTGTTAGTACTTAAAATAGCACTTATGTCAGCGCACTCAGCTCCCTTTATTTTATTGCTTGTACAGATTCCTCGAGTTTTTTCAATGGTCCATTGTCTAAACGTACTGTTTTTAAACTCCTGACCATTCACGGAATCATTGTCGTGTACGGCAGAACCATGGACTGAAAATCAATCACTATTTTACAAGACATCAGTAAAAAGAAAACGAAAAGTTGAAACAAGTGGCGAATGAAGGAGGAACGCTCTTCAATTTTAGTTTATTTTGCTTTGTTGGACAGATTGTGATGGATCCTAGTTCATCTTAGAAAACAGTTAGACACGGTATTGCCTTTCTGCAATTTTATTGATTGACACATAATAGGGCGTAGTAATTCCATTGTTAAATCAGGTCGTAGTATTTATTATAATGTGAAAGAGTCTAATCGCGAGAACTATTGACCCTATTTAAATGGATTTCATAATTCATAATTGCACAATTCTCGAAACAAACTCCGATGTAGGTCTCTAAGGAGTTCCAACTATTTCATTCATTTTCACAGACCAGCATTGACCATTGCGAAAATTCTTAAAAAATTGTGTGTTCTGTAAAACGGTACATTACAGAAATAAGTAGTGTTTAAATTTTTTTTACCTTTACTTTTAATAGAATGTTGCACGAACACAAATGAACACGTATTAAACGGATACCAGAACAAAGATCAATTAATTAAATTTTACGTGCAAGCCAAGTAGATTTCTAACCCACTTAATAATGTAACACACTTATCTCGGGTACACTTACACTAGTGTGACTGTTTCTGATAACGATTATTTAAGTGAAAATGGAACATCTGTATTCCGTACTATTGAGGACCATGAGAGCAGTTGTGGCCCAGTGGTAAAGGCCTCAACTTACGATTTGGTAGTAGGTTCGAAACCTGTCAGTCATTTTACTTTGTTTAAATGACCACAGCTATCGAAACGGCGAAGGAAAGCATCGTAAGGAAGCAAGCATTACGGCCCACTTCCTCTCACAGAGGGGAGGCCTGTGACCCAGCACTATAGGCTGAATATGAGGATCATGTAACAAGGCTCCAGAACTCCAGAGTTATTCGCATCTAGAGGGAATATTCGCAATTGACAACTGGAGAGAATTTATCCGCGCGTACGTTTTCTATCTCGCGGCACAATCTATTGGCGTTCTTGTATCGGTGAAAGTGGATGCACAAAATACCTTCTTGGCTGCGATCTGCGCGCTGTACATTGTCAAATAAAACGGGCATTTGTAAAAATATCTGGGCGTGTTTTACAAGTTCGTCATTTATGCGAAACCGAAACGAGTTTGGCGATTTTATGGGTTCTCGAATGTTATTGGTATTACACGCTTTATGTCATGAAGACACGACGACGAGACGTCTGACGTCGATAAAGTTTACTTTTAATTTATCAATTCGGATGTTGTTCCCTTAATCCGCACCCTAATTGCGTAATACACATTCAATCGTAATCTGAATCGTTTTGAAACAGATTGCTAATGCATTACTTCTTAAGTAGGAAAAAAAAATATGCTCGACAATGTAAATAACGCAATGAATGTTGTTGAACTGTCAAAATCAAACAGATTAGTCGTAATCGTTTACGAAAATGTGTTACGCAATTAGGGTGCCGGTAAGTAATTATATTGATCTTAGGATCTTAAAATTTTAGTATCGAAATTGCGAAGGTGAAATGGCATGAATGCGTCATCATTTCACTTAAATCAAACGTTGAATCAATTTTACGAATATGAACGTCATACATACTCGTATACGTTAACCATGTGCGATAACAATTTGCGATCCGATCGCCATAATTTTTCCATTGGTTCAGTATAGATAGATAGGTTGACGATTCATCTGCTACGTCACAGCGGTCGTGTGAATTTTTACCATTGAATATGCTTTGATAACCATATCGCGTAGTTTGTTGTCAAACTAACAGCTGTAGGTCGGCGGTGCGTGACGATGGCGCGCCTCCCAAGGACGTCCAGGGCTTGAAAAAACGCGCCGAAGTCCGCCGATCGACGCGTGCACAGCACCGTCTGAATCTCGCGAATGCAACCAAAAAATAAAGATTTTTTGCACAGCATTGAGAAACAACTCTTGGCCCCGATAAAGTGTCTATTACTGCGCAGTTTCACCAGTAAGTAGTCTAGCGTTGTAAATAAAGTTTTGTTTATTGTAGGGATGTTACACACGAGGTGTAAGTAATAATGGTGCCGATTCTCTTGTACACCGAACTAAACTATCAGTTAAATTCCTTACTTTTGGCTATGAGAATCTTAAAGCTATTCTGCAAAAAAAACAAGTCTATATATTATCATTCACACATTAACAGAATACATTATACTATTGAATTTTCTGATATATAAATAGTAAGTAAATTTAAGAATGATAGGTTATTTTAAGGCCTTTAATAAAAAATATTTCGTGATTTGAACGTGTTATTAAAAAAAAAATTGCCGCCACCGTAGCAAATTTGTGATAAAAAAAACTTCGTAGGTATAACTATTTATTAAAATTTCTAAAATCTTATAAAATCTAATTACAGTTCAACCTCGATATAACAAATCGAAAGGGAACAGGTTATATTCGTTAAACTGAGTTTTGTTATGTTGAGTTTAGAATGGTCTAAAATTTGTTGTAAAGAGGTAAAAAAATACATAAAATAATTCTGCAACTAATAAGGAACACCTTTTACGTTTCTGAGCCTGTTCAACTTGAATCTTTAACAATAGTGACGAGAAGCAGTGTTTACATTACTTTCCGTCAACCAAAAATGTTTTTTTTAACGAAAAAAAGCGTGTCGAAACCTGTCGCGACATGAATCATATACTATGAGATTAAAGCTCTCTGGGCTCAAACGCAGATAAGCACTCACCACCGTCGTCGCCGCCTCAACTGTCGTGGCAGGGCCTTCACAGGGGGCTAGTCAAGAGGGGACGGGATTGCGTGGCAGCACGGTTCGGGGATATATTCGTGGTAGGTGTATACTTCTCCCCGAACCGAACTCTCACTGAGTTCCACAACTCCCTGACGGAGTTGAGGGTCGTCATGGTCGGGTTCCGTTCTCTCCCCGTGCTCGTCCTCGGGGACTTCAATGCCAAGAAAGTGGCTTGGGGTTCCCGGTACACGGACACGTGGGGCAGGATGGTGGAGGACTGGGCTCTGGAGACAGACCTGGTCGTCCTAAACCGGGGTTCTGTGCCTATTAACATCTAATCTATATTTACCTATTAGTACACTGCTGTTTGTTGTCCCTATGTGAATAAATAAATAAATAAAAATGTGTGCGGATGCGGGGTGAATCAGTGGTGGAAATTTCGTTCACCAGCCCCGCCCTGTCGCCGCACGTCATTGACTGGCGCGTCATGGAGAGGGTGGAGACCTATTCCGACCCCCGGTACATCCGGTTCGACGTCTCCGCCCAGACCTCGAGCGCGCCGGTCCGACAGGCCCGGAGTACTCATCCTGGAAGCCTCGATCGTGCAGGCCTGGTTGTCACCACCGGACAGGCCTGCTGACATCAACGACGAGGCGGAGTGGTTCCGGGAGGCCATGTCCGAAATATGTGACTTGGCAATGCCCCGGGTCCAGCCTGGACGTGCTTGGCGCCAGGTGTGCTGGTGGTCCAGGCACCGCAGGCTACGTATCCGCCCTCCGGATAAGGAAGCCATTCAGGCGGAGCTTTACGAGGGGTACAGAGCAGCGAAGACCGCCCTCCAAGCGGAGATCCTCCGGACCAGGGAACCGGCCTGCGAAGAGTCGCTGGAGACTCTGAACAGGGACCCGTGGGGATGCCCCTACAAAATGGTGCGGGTTAAACTCCGCCCTTGGGCTCCCCCACTGACGCAGAGTCTCCGGCCCCAGCTCGTGGAGGACGTGGTGAGCGCTTTGTTCCCTTCGCGAGGGGAGCACACTCCCCCGCCTACGATTCCGCCTACTGCGGTGCCGGATGCGGACCACACCGGCGACGGCGATGCTTCGCGGGTGACCGAGGTAGAGCTGAGAGTGGCGGTACATAGGCTTAGGACTAAAAATACCGCCCCAGGACTCGGCGGCTTACCTGGAAATGCCTGGGTTCAGCCTTGGAGGCTCTTGGGCCTCGACTTATGGGATTTCACTTCGGTTCCCACTTCGTTGGAAGACAGCTCGGCCCAGCTTCTTAATGAGGACCAGTTGGTCCTCATTCAGAAGCCGGGGCGCCCTGCGGACTCTCCGTCCGCTTACCGACCCATTGTGCTGCTTGACGAGGTGGTGGGTAAGCTCTTTGAAAGAGTCATTGCAAACCGCCTCGTCGAGCGGCTGGTGCAGGTGGATTTGGCGGAGAGCCAGTTTGGTTACCGCAGGGGGCGCTCTATTGGCGGCGGTGATGTCGTGGCGCTCTACTCCGGGCCAAGAACGTGGCTCCGGGGCCCGACGGAATTCACGGCCTGGCTTTGGCCCTCGCTCTGAAGGAGTTGGAGCCCCAACTGAGAGGACTCTACACAGCGTGCCTTGAGCGGGGCCAGTTTCCCAGTCTGTGGAAGATTGTTCGTCTGGTCCTGCTCAAGAAGGCGGGACGCCCTGCCGACTCGCCATCTGCGTACCGGCCCATAGTGCTGCTCGACGAGGTGGGCAAGCTGTTCGAGCGCATACTCGCAGCCCGCCTCGTCGGCCACTTGTGCAGAGAGGGGCCGGACCTGGAAGAGAGCCAGTGCGACTTTCGGCAGGGGCGCTCTACCATCCACGCTGTGTCGAGGGTGAGAGTCCTGCAGGCTTAGCATGGCGTTTTCTGTTTCTACTCTACTGTAGAATAGAAATCGCTTTCTACGCTCCTCGAAATCTCTTTTTCGCGAGCACGAGGACACACTTAGACTCAGGTTGCTTTATAAACAGTGATTGTCCATAGCAACGGGTTAGTTGCTAGTGATGTGTATAACTACCCATTTTTACCGTACAATTGCGTTTCGTTTCTGTGTAGACAGTAGAAAACTTTCTACTGTCTACACAGAAACGCCATTTTTGTCTATTCTTCCGTCGACAATACGCTTCTCTAGGGCGCTCGTGCTAAGCCTGCTGGCGGAGGAAACAGTGTCCCGGGGCCGGGTGGTGGTGGCGGTGTCCTTGGACATCTCCAACGCCTTCAACACCCTGCCCTGGAGCTGCATACGGGAGGCACTGCGGTACCACCGCGTGCCTCTCTACCTCCGCCGCATCGTGGGGGCTTACTTAGCCGGGAGGTGTGTCACCTACATGCGACGTGATGGCGGAAACAAGCCTCAGGTGTCGTGCGGTGTTCAACAGGGATCGGTCGTGGGACCGCTCCTGTGGAACATCGGGTTCGATTGGGTGCTGAGGGGCGAGCTCCCGCCAGGCGCAGACCTGACGTGTTACGACACGCTGGTCACGGCCGGGGAAGTTCGCACAGGGAGACAGCGTTGCTGGCGACGGCGGCGGTCTCACGGACGGTGAACCGCATACGGCGGTCTTAGGGACGGTGAACCGCATACGGCGCCTCGGCCTGGAGGTGGCCTTCAACAATTTATTTATTTATATTTCTACAATCACTGCTATCATTACAGGAGGAAGGAGGCTATGGTGTTTCATGGCCCCCAGCGGGCGCCGCCGGCCGGATCACACATTGTGGTCGGGGCGGTCCGGATCGCTGTCGAGCCCACCATGAAATATCTGGGATTGGTGCTCGACAGCCGGTGGGACTTCGGACCCCACTTCCGGCGGCTGGCGCCGAACAACTGGCGCCTAAGTTGTTGGGCGCGGCCAGGGCGCACTGGCAACGCTGCTTCCCAATCTAGGGGGCCCGAGCGCCGCCTGTAGGCGGCTCTATATGGGGATCGGGCTATCCATGGCGCTCTACGGAGCGCTGATCTGGGCGTCTGACCTGACGGCCGGCAGCATAGCTGTCCTCCGCAAGCCGCAGCGGGCGATGGCCGGATCCCCGCCCTGGGACCTGGAGGCGAAGGTGCTCGCGTCACTGTACCGGTGGCGTGGGGCAGCGCGGGAGCGGGGCGAGCGACCGATGCAGCAAAATATTGAGCAGCGTCGGTTGCAGCTCCGCGAGGTCCTGGTGGCGGAATGGCGGGTGAGGCTGTCACGTCCCTACCGTCGGCCTCAGCACCATCGAGGCGATCTGGCCAGTGATCGACCGCTAGCTCGGGAGAAGGCACGGCTCGCTGACGTTTCGGGCGACGCAGGTGCTCTCGGGGCATGGTTGCTTCGGGAAGTACCATTTTTTTTTTTTTGGGTGGGAAATCACAAATGACTTCTCCCGCTCTGGGTGGAGCGGGAGGGCATGTCAGACTTTTACTGACTAAAACCCACCCGCGTTCCTTCAGTTGCCTGTGCCAGGGCCACGGTTTTCTCTTTAGTGACCCTGAGGCGTCGGACCTATCGGACCCCGTCATTTTGTGCTGACATTTCTTTGAGGCGCGCGTGGAACACAACGCGCCGTCCACCCGGGCCTGCTCCTTACCGGACGGCGAGCTACCCATGGCTCGCCGTCCGCAAGCCCGCGCCTACGGTGGCCGGGAATCTGCTTGCGATTCCCGACGCCCAGGGCGGCGACTGGGGGCGTGAGGGCGCAAGGCTCTCTCTCTCACGCGCTCCGCCTCCTCCTTTGCGAGCATTACTGCTTCGCAGAAGGAGGTGACGGCTTTCCATTCCCTCTCGCTCCGTACCATGGCCTGGACCAGGGCCGGACGCGAGAGATCGCCGCCGCCAATCGCCTCCGCGAGGACACTGCGGTGCTCCGCCCAAGCTGGGCATACCTCCACCGTATGCTCCACCGTGTCCTCCGGGCGATCCACACAATGGTGACACCCGGGCGTTTCCTCCCGCCTAATGCGAAACAGGAACCTCCCGAAACAACCGTGTCCGGTGAGGACCTGTGTCAGGCGGAAGGTAAGGACGCCGTGGCGCCTCTCCAACCACTCCTCAAAAAGGGGACTTACCGCCGCTATTGTGGCGTGCCCTGCACTGGGTTGCGACAATCGCACCCTCCATGTCGCCATGAGATCCCGCCGGAGCTCTGTCCGCTGTACCGTGATTTCTCGCGGCTGCGGAGTTACACCCCGGCGTAAAGCCCTCGCGCACGTATGGGAGTGGCGCGAGGGCTTTTGCCTCCAGATCCCATGGCGGCAATCCGGCAAGGAGGCTCGCCGCCTCGCATGACACCGTGCGGTATCCCCGTACCAGCCGGATGGCCATGAATGTCCCTTTGGGACGCGTTCAACTGGCGGGCCGGTCGGCGCCCCAAAGAACGCGCCCACGCCGGTGCCCCATAAAGGGCCATGGACCGCACGACTCCCGCGTTTCGGGAAGTACCTGTGTCGCATAAACTGGGAGCCGGTCGCCCGGTGTCACTACTGCGTCGACTGCCGGGAGGACACGGCGTGGCACACGCTGGCAGAGTTTGCCGCTTGGGAAGAGCCGCACCGTGCCCTCATCAAGTAGGCAACGACCTGTCGCTGCCGGCCGTCGTGAACGCGATGGTCGGCGGCGCAGAGTCCTGGGTCTCCTTTTGCGAAACGGTCATCTCGCAGAAGGAGGCTGCGGAAAGGGAGAGAGAGATTTCGACTCTCGACCCGGCCCGTAGCAGACGCACCGGGCGTCGGAGGAGGGCGGACAACGCCCTCTTCCGGCCCCCCTAAATGGGTCCAGGGGCGACGGATTCGGGGAGATCCGTCGCCCCCCAACATCAGGAGCCGAGAAGGTGGCGCGCGTAATGTTCCGCGCGCGCCTCTCACAGACGTTGCGGGGGGAGTTCACCTCACTCAAAACCAAAAAAAAAGTAGGGGGTCCTCTACTGTGGATGCCATCATGCGCGTGCGAGCCCTCAGGAGGGGGGATGCTGTGGCCCGGGGTGGGGTCGTCTTGGCAGTGTCAATGTCTTCAATACCCTGCCCTGGAGTTGCATCAGGGAGGCATTGCGGAATCACCGGATGCCGACCTACCTCTGTCGTGTGGTGGAGGCCTACTTGACGGACAGGGCCGTCATCTACCCCGGTCACCGAGAAGAGTGTCCCACAGGGTTCGGTCCTGGGGCCGCTTCTGTGGGATATCGGTTACGACTGGGTGCTGCGCGCCGACCGACCTAGTGGCGTCAGCATGGTTTGCTACGCTGACGACACGCTGGTCCTGGCACAAGGGAGGTCGCACAAGGCGGCGGCCGAGCTAGCGACACTCGGGGTTGCGACAATCGTCGAGAGGATCCGGCAGTTGGGACTCGAAGTGGCCCGGCACAAGTCCAAGGCCATGTGTTTTCATGGTCCTCGTAACGCGCCACAGTCGGGTTCCTAGACAACGGCAGGAGGGTTTCACAACAAAGAAGTGTTGAAGTACCTGGGACTCCTCATCGACAGCCGGTGGAACTTCGTGGAGCATTTCCGAAGTTTGGCTCCCAGATTGGAGTGGGCTGGGGCTGCCTTGAAGCGGCTCCTGCCCAATCTAGGGCGTCCAAACGCCTCCTGCCGGAGGCTCTACGTTGGGGTCGTGCGGTCCATGGCCCTTTACGGGGCACCGGTGTGGACGCGTTCTTTGAGGCGCCGACCAGCCCGCCGGTTGAACGCGTCCCAAAGGGTCATAGCCGTCCGGCTGGTCCGGGGATACCGCACGGTCTCCTGCGAGGCGGCGAGCCTCCTTGCCGGATTACCGCCATGGCATCTGGATGCAAAAGCCACCGCGCACGTATGGGAGTGGCGATTGTCGCAACCCAGTGCTAGGCACGTCACAATAGCGGCGGTAAGTCCCCTCTTTGAGGAGTGGTTGGAGAGGCGCCACGGCGTCCTCACCGGAAACGGTTGTTTCGCGAGGTTCCTGTTTCGAATAAGGCGGGAGGAAACGCCCGGGTCTCACCATTGTGTGGCTCGCCCGGAGAACACGGTGGAGGTCTGCCCAGCTTGGGCGGAGGAGAACCGCAGTGTGCTCGCGGAGGCGATCGGCGGCGGCGATCGCTCGCGTCCGGCCCTGGTCCAGGCCATGGTACGGAGCGAGAGGGAATGGAAAGCCGTCACCTCCTTCTGCGAAGCAATAATGCTTGTGAAGGAGAAGGCGGAGCGCGTGGGGGAAAGAGCCTTGCGCCCTCATGCCCCTAGTCGTCGCAGGAGACGCCCTGGGCGTCGGGAATCGCAAGCAGATTCCCGGCCACCGTAGGCGCAGGCTTGCGGACGGCGAGCAATGGGTAGCTCGCCGTCCGGTAGGGACCAGGTCCGGGTCGACGGCGCGTCGTGTTCCACGCGCGACTCAAAGAGATGTCAGCACAAAATGACGGGGTCCGATAGGGCCGACGCCTCATGGACGCGGGTAATTCGAAAGAGTAACCGTGGCCCTGGCACAGGCAATTGAAGGAACACGGGCTGGTTTTAGTCAGTAAAAGTCTGAGACGCCCTCCCGCTCCACCCAGTGCGGGAGAAGTTATTTGATGATTTCCCACCCAAAAAAAAAAACATTGTAGCTTATAAGCAGACGATCTTGGTCAGAGGACGAAGGCAGGTCTGTGCGTGTTTGCTGAGCGTGGGTTCGTAGGTTCGATTCCCCGGCCGGTCGACACAACCCAACCTGACCACGTTGTTTCTTTTTATTTTCTTTTAGCTTCGCAACGTGGTACTTGTTTGCTCTACCCCGTGAATTATTTTAGAGCCGGAGGCACGCAGAGGGGGCAGCCTCGACGTGTTTTATATGGAATTTTTCACTTTTTGTCGGGAAAATATGAAAAATTATGATTTGTTGAGTATAGGGGTCCTTATAGCGGGTCCAAATTTGCAATATTTTTACAATAGGACACACCGTTTTCGAGTAAAAAGCAAAAGAAAAGAAAAAATGATACATTACTGTTCTTGCACGTCTGAGCACCATACTTTTATTCCACGCATTTTTTATCGCGATTAAGAATAGTCAGATTCATGTTCAGATTTAGTTAAACTATAATTTTTTATGTGAAAAACCTCAAATTCTGAATAGAAAAAAATCCACTTCCACTAAACTGATGACTCAGTGCCATCTTAGTGCTGTCAAACTAAAATATATAGTAAAGTTGTGTCACTTTAGTCAATTTCAGAATAGGAAGTCTTCGTTTGACAGGATTAAACCAAATTTTAGTTATTTTGATTCTAGTTTAGAGGCATTTGTGTCAAGACAATCGGCACCACTTTCATTAAACTAATAACACAGTGCCACCTTAGTGCTGTCAAATTAAATTATAGTTAAGTTGTGTCACTTTAGTCATTTTCAGAATGGAAAATCGTCTTTTGACAGAATTAAACAAATTTTTAGTCTAGTTTAGAGGCATTTGTGACAAGAGAATCGGCACCAAAGTTAAACATTTTGAGTAATAGATGCTTCAAACAGAGACGCTCATGTAGATCGTTTTCATGTGCTTACTTGCCAAAGTTGTAGAAGATTAGTCATAAATTCTTCCACCTGTTGTATTGTGTACCTGCACAGATTTAAAATTCTAAGCGAAACAATAATAGCTTAGCAAGTAGGTTAGGTAATTATCCAGTGCAATATAAAAACCAAGGTATCAAACTTTTGGTCCTCAATAATCACAATTCAATAAAGTTTGTTGACTGATAATAAACATAGATAATAAAACCACTCTACGAACCGTACCCGCGATATCAATACTATTAACAATTCCAAATATCGATAAGATAATGATTTATTGCAATTAAACAGCGGCTATAAATTTTAAAGTCGCTTTCACTTTTACGATCGATTTGGTCTTTGTCCAACGGCACATTGTTTAAATTATTTTAACGAATTTGCTTGTTCTCGTGCATAATTATGATAGTGATCCGCATAACATAATGGACTCTACAGTTTGAATGGTTTCGTGCAAATAATTAAACAAGTCAGGAGGCCGATGGACTGGTGGATCTCACATGCATTCCTCGAATTTTTCCACGCCAGCTAATTAGCGCTGTGACCTCAGATTCAACAAAATAATTAAACAAACGATTACCAGACGATATCGTTTAATAAATCAAACATTCAAGTGTTATAATCGCTAAAAACTCTACCAACTAACCAAGTACGTACATTGATTCAATAACACAAAACCAATATGATTAACTCGTTTAATGACGTGATTCTTTTACATAATTTAACACCTGTCAACTGTGACGAACAAGCGTGAAAATTGCGATCAAACTTATCAGGGTAGTGTTAAAATTTTAATAAATTGATTGATATCTTTCATTGTTTGCTGATCAATCATTTATTTTGTTAAGCATAGGTATAGTTATAGATAGTATAATGTTTAAATATGTGAACTATGTTTTGCCAATGTATGGCGTACAAAAATAACATAAACAAGCAATTACAATTAGGGTGTCATGTCAATAGATTACATGTTTTTTTTAAACTACTTAAAATATGTCAGTTAGTTAAACAGGTCATTACACATTTAGATAAATAAACACGTCCTAAGTTAATCAATAAAATCATTTCATGAGTGTTTAATTAGCAAGTCGGAATCGACATACCTCCGTTTATCAGTAGTAACTGATAGATAAGTAATTGATTATCGGCGATCCTTTGTTACTGAGGAGCGGACATTATCTAATTAGTCGAAACATAGTAAATCAACGAAGATAATGCTTCGATAAATTCGTGACAAGATGCAGGCGCCACACAAAACAATAAATATGTTGAGATGGTGCATTATAAATTCCTTCGGTCATGAAGATACGTTTAATATGAGAGGCGCATACTTACTTATAGTAGGTTCAATAATCTGATAAAATGTGTGGCTATTATAAAATACAACAGAGTCATTGGAAATTGCGAGGCGATGCGTGTTGACCTCTGTACCAGCACAATATTTCTAATTATAAACCGTTTATCGTTCTTTGTTTTCAAAATGATATAATATAATATAGACTTGACGATGGACGCGGTACTTTATAAGACTTTAAACGTTAAATTAAAACTGACGGCTTGTTGTTGTTCAGGCTGCTTCTGCTTGCCTTGTTCAATTCCACCTACTGAACTCTGAACATCACTTCACATCGGAATCACTGTCACAGCCAAACTGCTTAGTGTACTATCACCCTCCCTAGAAGGCAGTTGTTTAATTCTAAAACGTTTTACCTGCAATAATAATGTTCTTCAAGTAACAGTCAGGTTTTAAAGTTTCTCACCATGCGATGCTTTGTTGGAAAAATATTATAAAAAGATAGATTAGAAACTGTGTCGTAGTTCGTTCGTACTGCTCACAGATTCTACACAGAATTAGTTTAAGAAATAACCTATACTGCAATTAACTAAGGCTATTGCTAAGTGGGAAGCGTTTGAGTTTAGATAAGGGTTTGCACGCTACGTGCGGTTCCAGTTTGCTATCGATACAGAAATGTATATTGCGTTTGATAAAAGCTTCTCGGTTTGTTGACCCACATGAATAGATGTTTCTCCGACACCGCTATTTACAAAACTTTCCTTGTGCTTTAGAACTGTTCAATTTGCTCCATATGTAAAGAATTTTTCTGATGTTTTGAATGACACATGGTTGAACCTCGTCCGCTTTAATTGTAATTCAGGCGTCGCCAGAACGAATCGGCGGCTGCCGCCGCTTGCCGGAAACGTCCTCAGCATGGCACATTGCCAGTCTTAATGAATGTAAGTATCATCCTTACAAAATTTATTGCGTTACAATTGTCATAAACTATTAATTTGCGCTTAAAATCAGTTTGACCGAGCTTAAATTATCGCGCGTGGTACTTGAATCGTTTTAACCCGTAGCGATGCCCTCTAGCTTCGCATTTGGATCTAATAGACGTGGGAATATATCTACTTAACCGTTGCATTTTGTAGAGGCATTTGCAATTCAAACGCAACGCTTTATTGATTGGACGTAGCGGTTTGCCCAATGAAAATTCAAGCAATAAATTGTGTGCAACGCGGCTAAATTACGTGGTAGTTGTTTGATACGGGGCCGTTATGAATTTATGGTGTATGCGACGGTGTTCGGGTAGCGTTCGTTCCGCGACAGTACCTGTGTGACCCAGTGGCGCGAGGCTGCATTTGCTTTCCCGCCAAGTTCATTGGCACCGTCCAATCCCCGGCCCGCTCGCCGGTCAAGTCTAAAAACTGACACAATAATACTCTTTGTAATAGAAAGTTGTTAGTTTCGATAGATTGGTGTGTATTTTGGCGAATGAATCACTGATCTATCAATAATTGAAATCTTCAGACCTCATGTCGTCTAGACAGATGCTGGATCAATATTGCATAACGAGATCAAATAAATGCCTGTTCTCAGATTACTTAATAGGTATTTCTTCATATTTTTCTCTCTAGTCTTTCGTTATCGATCATTATTACCTACTTATCGATTGGTATTGTTATGTTTATTGTATCATCTCTTGAGCAATAGAGGCCGATTGCCAAGCGAAGGACGCGTCGCTATGTGCACCCTCACAAATAATAAATCAGCAAATTAATATTAAAGGTTCTCGCAAACATGCGCGTCGCGATACCTCGACACAAAGGCGCCGTCGTCAACCGCTTTGCGGTACGAGCCTTAACGCTCGTGCTCGAATGAGTAACTACCTCTAACTACCTAGACATATAACAAAAAAAAAACAACAATTTACTTTCCTTGATAATTTGACAGTTTGACTTTTTTTGCGAAGTCCGTAACGGAAAGTAAGCACTCCTTCTATTTTTTAACTCTGCATAGCTATTCACAAACATTCGATGCGCTTCCGTGCCGAACATCAATCAATGTTATCGGACGAGTCCTCTAAACGGATGCTGCGACAAATCTAAAACCAGAAATTTGTGTAAGTTTAAACCAAATGCTTATCCTGTCGGGAACTAGGCATCACAATCTGAAACGAGATTTGTCGACAGAAGAATAGAGAAAATTACTGTGAATAAAAGAAATCTGCAATTTTGTCTATTCTTTCGTCGTCAGAACATGGTCGCCACGCATGCTGGTTACCTAAAATGTGTCATTTTCGATTCGAATCCTGCCGGATGGTTGCGAATATCTATGCTGATATAAATAAACCCACCACACACATTTACCGTTACGGTGAAACTGCCAGTGTCGGTCCATTCTCATTGATAAAATATAATTAAGGCAAACGTGTTGCACGTTCCGTCCGTTTTGTTTGTAATCGAGAAGTAGCGCAGCCAAGCACAAACTAATTTGACACCATGTCAGAATTTACGTCAAGCGAGAGCGTTACGTTCGTGGTTAAGGTTTCGCGAGGTTATAGAATGCACGTGTTTTATCTAACCTAATAGTTAATTATTTGCTGCTAAAGTTAGATTTGCAACAAAAAATTATCTTTGCAAAAAATCTCAAGGTTCTTTAATATACAAACTAGCTTCTTCCCGCGACTTGGCCGCGTGAAATTTCGGCCTTTGACCCACTGCGTCGCATTGACCGCCCGCTCTTTTACGTCGCTTTCGTTTAGCGTTGCTTCTGACTTTTTTTTTCTTTTTCCTCAGCTCCTAGGGGCCCAAGGGCTAAGAGCGATATTAGCCTATTGCCTTCCTCAAGAATTGGGCTATCAAATGAAAAAAATACTGTTCCAATACGACTGCTAGTTCCAGAGAATAGCGCGTTCAAACAAACTCTTCTGCTTTAAAAATAGTATATTTATAGATTCGTTTTTATTCAATCCCTTAACTCTGGTGTACTTAATTAGGTGCTTCGTTGCTTCAACAATTGTTATCAGTGAGAAATCGTGTAGCTTACTCACAGTAGGTACTTGATGCTCGATGTTTCATGACTGGCACACCTTGTTAATCTGAGTGTAGACATGATGCGTGCTTATTTGCAATGAATGAAGATTAACATAAAGTGCGTCGCTGGACGCAGACGGATGCAGCGCTAATACGAAATTAAATTCACAGACATGGTTTTCCGTTTTTTATGGATATGGTAACAGTTAGGGACAAACATTTTAGTTATGCTAATTTCAAAAGCCCTTTATAAAGCTAAACTATCTAAAACTAATTAATATAAATTCAAAATGTTAGTCAGTACTTTTGGCAAAAATCGAGTTTAGCTAAGTATAATCATGTACCACATACTTTTAAACTTGACTGTACTAACTTATTGTACTAAAACATTGATTTATGGCCTAATTAGTGATAATTAGGATTTTAATATTCGTAATTGAAACGCTAAACCAGTGACTCCGGTAGTTTAACTAAGGTGAGCTTCGGCGACTTGATGGATGGCAGTGTGTCAGCAAGCTAGATTTATTTAATCACCGCATTCTGTATTGAAATGGATACATTAGACCATAATGTCAAGAATAATATAAATTATTCAATCATTATGTGTATTTATGATAGCTGTGCAGCTGAAGTCTCTATTAAACATATTTTATTAAGTCTGTTTCTTACCCTTGAAAAGTTTTATGTTGAAAATAATTCAAGTTTATGAGACGATTTCCAATAGAGATATCAAGCTTTACAGTATTAATGAAGATTATCGATAAGCTCTATTAATGTATGTCCAAAATTCCAAATGGCGATGCTATTAAAAGAGTCTAGCTACATGTTAATTTATGTATAAAATACGAAAATAGTCCAGATTTACACGCAACTTGAACTTCAATTAGCCGATTGCGGTACAGTGAGCCCTATGTCTATGTACCAAGAATACGCCCATCGATTAGTTTCAGGTTCATTTCGCAAACGAGCGAACCAAGGCCATGGTACCGCACCAGCTCGTACCACGTAAATTTATTTGCTCTTTACTCCGTTTATTGTGTCGTGTCCCTTTTGATATCGATTTTGTAAAAAAATGAAGAGAGAACTTTTGTTTTATTGTTATGACAATTTGCTTCCATAGATGCCCGTTCCAATTCAGTTACTAAATCATCAGATAACAGTGACATTTCTAATCATATTCAGGGTAGTTTTTTATTGTAGTAAGAGAACTTACTCAAACATGTTAAGATCTATTGCAAAATGTATTCAAATATTACGTAAGTTAGCACAAAACATGTTGTTGATGACGTCAACAAAGTTTTTTTGTACGAATTTCAATGGGCCGACTGTACAAGTTTGGACTTGATCAGATGTGTAGTACTATTCTGTAAAAAAAACGCATCTAGAAAAACTTGGTGAAATGATTTTTGAAACGAGCTGTAAATTCCTAGATGCCTAGATGTGTATTGTCTTTGGTCCTGAGTGACATCAAACAGTGGACAAAGTTGTAAAACTTTTTATTTTCTGAATAAGCGGCCTTTGTCTACATTGTATGTGTGTATTAATGTAATTTTTTTGTAATGTGCGTTTTGTTTGCGTAGTATTAAAAAAAACTTTTTTTTTCTTTTCTAACGTCGTTTCAGGTGGGCCACTTTTATTTCACTTTACCGAAAATGTCACGGTGATATTTTTACAGAATAGACCGGCTGATCATACATAGTTATTCCTTATTTTATCTAACAAGCGACGCGACGGGCCAATTATCCACTTGCATATTTACTTGATTAATCGGGAAAATGCACATCGTTTAGCAGATTAAGTTTTCAATTACTATAAATGCTTCTTCTGATACTGTTGAATGCGGCACCCAGATATTTCACTGCCATTCTTGGTTTGAATTAAATTTAATAGTTGCTTCTCACGTGAGCTGAGATGTCTACAATAAATAGTACTTAAAATATCGATGTCTGGAATTTTCATCGCGGCAAGAGAATTCGATACGGTTAAATGCACCATCATTGACTTTGATGCCTGTTGTAAAGCTTGCTGCTCGTAAAATCTTCACCTGCGTGAGTTGGTCAGCTTTCGTTTGCTCATTGGCTGCCATTTTATCTTTTTCATAAATAGAATCTATGTAATTAAGCACAAGGCGTCTCGATGGCTAGTTTATTTTTGTAATCCCAGTTTTAAATGTTTTTTTTTTCTAGACAGTGTTCAAGGCAGTTGCTTGACCCATATTTCGGTATATGCCAGTAATTTTCTAAAGCTTTTTGCAGCTTTCAACTCGTTTCTATCAAAGTGACTTGTATGAGCGTTGATTGAAAATTTTATTTTGCTACTCCTAAATTTGATTCCAAAGGTATCAAGATGTTTTCTAGGAAAATGAACTCAGCAAAATGTTATTTCTATTTCCCAATAATTGAGGATAGGCGTTCGAATATATCAATATTGATTTACCTCCATCAAAAATAGATATCCGGCGGTATAATCAAGTATTTTATTGTTAAAACAGGTCGAATAGAAATAGGTACCATCTTAGGAGTAAATTGATTAATTGGCTTATATCTAACTTAAACAAACAATAAAATAGTTAGTGACTTGGTGTAGCATACTTCATTATTCCAACAGTACGTTTCTAGCTATAAAGTCAGGCAAAAATTAAATTGGTGGGTTTACAGAACTTTATTTAGTCATTAAATATGTATAACAAGTAATAAACCTACTAATTATTATATTGATTCATAAGTAACTTCGTGACAATGCAATAATGACCCAGAAAATTAATTCTATATTCACGAATACAGAATCACTTGTACAGACTGCAACCATTGGAATATAATTTAATACTCATTAATTTATTTTGTACCAACCCAGCTTTGAATGACGTATCGGCGTCAATCCACAATTGTGTACATAAAGCAGTCATACCCATTCACGAAGAGAATTATGTCTACACACGTGTGAATAAATACATGTATATGAAATACAAATATATGTGTCCACCTATTATTCTACAAACAACGCCATGCATTAACAACTTTGTATTCATCGTTATTTTTCTTCAAACATAACTAACTGGTTTGGTAAACACTGAACAGCTATCTCAATGTGAAATCTACCGACGCGCGACGGCAGCCTTCCTCGGTTCAAATAAGAAACTAATAAATAAGATATAAAACTGCTGAAAACAAGCGTAACAATGAACACTTCGATGTAATGGACAACTTTCAAACGGCGTCGCTGAAAGTTAATGGATGTTTTAACAAAGAATTTACTACTCAAAGACAAACGCGTCATGATACACTTTTATTTGAAGGAGGACTTGATCGGGGCATCCTTCGCTTTAAGTTTCACACTTGTAGCCATATGCTGTGCTACAACTGAAAAGGGGGATGTGCAATGTTCTTAAACCATTATCTTTAATTCCAGAGCTTAAGTTAGAAATAACAGAATCAAAGTACCTAAGCATCGATATGTAATTATGGACTACCGTCTTAAAATTCTCCTGTGACGCGAATAAAATGAAATATAACAAACAGAAAAAGAGCTCTTTAGCTTTTTGTGTTGGCGCTCCATTTGAAACCTACAGTACATCTCAGGAGTGGGTCATTCATCACTCATCGTTCAGAATCAAAAAAGTACAGTTAGCAAAAACTTTATTTTTAGCAGTGTGTATTCTTGGAACCGTGTTCGGACTGTTCGCTCTCACCAGAACTCTTTTGTCTAGTAATGGCTGAAAGTCAACTATGATTTCCTGTTCCGATTCGTAACTCACAGTGATTTCGAATGGACGGGTCATTTATCATGTGATTAAATACTTTTTATTGTGCGATTTATTTATACGTGCAGTGGTCTCAATTGCTACATTAGTAAGCAATTTGGCAATATGCGTTTAAAAATAGCATCTAAACATTTTTATACGCTCTTAGTTTGGTGATGAATTCAGTTGGTTATCGGATGTAGCCTAGATTTTTGAGCAGCGATTTATTTTGAATTTGATGTGGCGATGCTGTAACATTTACAATGGTAATCAGTTTAACACGTCCCTCAATTAAAGGACAGGCTTATGAACATTTTTGGTCGAAAGTGACGAATTTGAATGTGACTTTCTATTAAGAATAAATTGACTTACCTACTCTGCGAACGGAAGATGGCGCGCGTTCGGAATGCAGCCACTGCTGTGGGTAATTGCATCCGCCGCTAATTATTATATTCGATGCAAAATTGCTGAAATTCCTCTTATCAAATAGTTGCAGCAGTCATGTTCTTTTTTTTACTACTTTAATAACGTAAATTTCAAGACTATCAGGTTTTAAAACGCAATAACTTAATTTGCGAGATACTCTTGGAAAAAACGTAAATTATGCTCTCGTTGACTTCTAATGTCATTGATTCATTAAATCGTTTTACTGAACGTGTGTAATTATGTTCTTGTGAAGCTAGAGATCGCAAGGGCAGACGGGCTTTCACCGTCTTGTCTCGTGAAAATCGTATAATTCGAAACATGATTCTATCACGTTCAGTTAAAGTCGTTATTCGCTCACTATCTCATCTCTTCCTAACTTTCTGCTGCTGTCGCGTGGAGGAGTTATTGATTTGACTCTTAATATTACATGCCTTTGTACATTATGCTTTATGCTCTTGAACCAAAGTTTATGGTCGTTCAATCAGGTGTGCTTCGGGCAACCGCTCGAGGTAGTCGACATCGCAACCTAAAGAGGATTAGCCCAATTTCGCAGACTGTTTTCTCGATGCCGTCTGACGGTCGTAATCCTTTTAGTAGGCATGAAAGCGGTCTCTGAGGTCGAGGCCTTCCAGTCAATCGAGTACTGTTTCATAAATAAAACAGCTGTTTAAAGATCATTGTCCCAATAAGTGCAGAACAGAGTGATGTATTGCTCCTCGTAATTTTCATTTGCCGCAGTGTGCTGTATAATTTTACAATGAATGACAACATTTTATATTCAAGAAAGCAGTCATGATTATATCTCTTGAGCTTGACGAGAAATGTCGATATAATCGTGTCCTCGTTTGAGGCGAATTCCTTTAGGTTAAGGTGGGAATCGATGACTGGAAGCGGAGCCTTTAGCAGGGCATTTATTGAATTTTTATGAGATAAATGGAAGTCGTAAATACGTCGTTCCATTTTAGGCGTTACTTTTAAACGAGTAAAATTCGCTGGAAGTAATTAAGCTAAATAAACATATCAAGATTGAAAACAAACGTTCATAATGTATCTTAACTCCCACTTGGTTAAGTAAAGTAGTCCAACAATTCGGAAGGCGATTGACCTTACTATACTATTCACATGCTGATTTAATGGCCGCGTTCATCTCGATTTTACCTCAACGTATTCAATTTTCAAAATTAGATTCGATCAATGCATTGCTTTGTGCTTTTTATGGCGATGTAATGATTTCACATTATGGCATGTTATGAATTTAAACACACACAACGTCATGAATTACGAGTACAACTTCATACATTTCCGAGTTGCGAGTATTCTATTCGTTTAGGATTTTTGCCAAGAATTTTATTAATAACTTTTAGTTTGTAACGTATGTTTTGTACGAAATGTTTTTTTTTTCTGGATTTCCCTCTCACTGATGCTTAAATTGAGGAAAAGAAATGTAGGCTTGATTCGTTTAGCTTAAAGTTGAAGTTCTAAATATGTAAGTAGGTAACGGAAGTCTTGTACGTAACGTACTTGAACGTTAGTAATAAAAAGTCCTGTCTAAAGGCTTCCGGCGTTCCTCCAATGTCGTATCTGTTAAAACATTCGACGTATGCTGATATTATCGCGGCGCTTAAAATAGCCTTTATCTCGTCCGCGTTGAGGTCAGTGGGCGCACTGCCGGCGTACGATCGATCATTAACAACACTGATTAAAAAACCCTTTCAGTTCTGCGTAGTAGTTTTTGTTCATCACGAACGTTATCTTCTCTCTCCCTCTCTCTCCCACATACTCAATGAATATAAAATTAACACTTATGATTCAGTTATGATCAGCTTTCAATCTAGTTTAACTACCTACCTAGAGTTTTATCTTGCTACAGTCTATTAAAACTTTCATTTTAACTAGGTATGTTCATTTTTATTGAGTAGTTTTCTATTTTTGTTTATTACGCGAGAACACGTAGTATGAAAGTCTGTAATAAGTACATAATTAGGTATGTAGTTTGTAATGGGTAAGGGTATTGACCTAACACAAATAAGCTTTGTTTATTGGATTGTTCTGAGAAAGTTAATTAGTAAATGACACGAAGCCAAAAACAACTAAAATAGTGAAATGATTAAATTCAATTTATTTATTTAATTAACATTTTTACAATGTGTCGAAATGTACCTATTGCAGTAAAAACTAAAACAACATGAAGACACATAACTTGTAGATATACTTTATAAAAATAATTATTAAAAGGTCCCTACACAAAAGTGTCAGGTTTTAAAATAATCTTTGTAGATCAAGTAGAAGAAATAAAATATAATGTTATCTCATGTCAAAAAAAAGGTTTATAATTTAACAGTCTAGATATACCTACCTACAGGTAGGTATAATTCATCACTGAGAAACTCATCAAGTGTGAAATTTTAATTTTCTAGTAGAAAAGACTTGCTGGTTGATTACTTAATCCTTTACCATTCAGGCTGTTAAAATTAAATACGATGTGTTAAATAACGTGCGCTTACTTTGACTGCGGTAGCAACACCGAAATCTGTCACTTGTCATAGTTGTCACGTATCAATCTATATGTTGTCATCAGCGAAATTGAATGCCGAGTACACACTGACCGAACGAACTACATTTTCTCTTTTTGATTGTCATTGGGCTGTCTGTATGTAGTACTACATAGTGTAACTTTGACATCTAGTTTATGAAATTACTGTTTAATCAAAAATTTTAACTTTTACGCATATTGCATTTAATACGACTAGTTGATGATGAAAACATATCTTAACAATTTGTGATATGTCAAATTGTTCAATGTGCTTTGAACATTACTTCGCCGGTTCATAACTTTTTGAACGCTGTTTCAAGTTTTACAACTAAATGCAAATACATGATTTATTAATTTATTTATTCACAAAACCCCTTTACTAATCTTACAGCCAATTACGGATTTACAATTAAGTAGCTGCACTTGTTTTATGCACAGAAACAAACAGGATGACAGGCTAGTACCATCCAAACATACCTAGGTGTGCAGTATGGGTGGGTATTTGTGTATGAGGAGTTGTAATGGTGTATGGATACTTAATTCAATACTATTGAGAACTGTTAGTCATTTCGTCGCACACAGAAGTTACTAAAGTTTCCTGAATATATCTTATGATGTAAAGGAAACACACTTAGCTTTTTAGTGTTGTCGTAAATGCGTTTGATCACTGTGATATTAAATTCGCGACTCTGTGGGTCTTGCTGAGAAATGTAATAAATATGACGCAGACTCTCGCCCTTAGATGATTTAGTGCTGGACGGTCCAACCGCCTGACTTGTTTAAGATTCAACGTGCTGGCGAAATGAAATACAGGCGAAGCTCGAAGCTGCGAAGATGCGAATCGCTTGGTTCAATTGCACTGAACATAAGTGAATTCCAAAAATAAAGTGCCTTCCATGAAATTGGATTTCATTTTAGAGTTTCTAAAACGAGTTTAAATGCGGACGACGCTTGCGGTTCTTGAGTATTTTTCTGAATTTAAAATGACGTGTTAAAAAGATTTTTAGGTACGTAAGTGCGAATAAGATTAAATCGTACAATGGAATTTTATTACTTCAAAAAGTGTTTTTTTTTATTCTATATGTCGCATCATGGGTGGCCGAGATGCGAAACATCGGGTCTTCTTCACGATCCGACATATTTTAGTGTAGTGCCCACACTAAAATGTGTCGGATCGTAGTGGGTACTCGAACGAATAGATAATTCGAATTAAAAAAAATAACTTTAATACACGGGCTAACGAAATAAACACGTGTAACGGAAACAGAGACGTGCGTTGGTACTGAGCGTTTTTCCAAGACTGTCCAAACTCGACCGTATTCTGTTGTCTGTCGCAACACTCGGCCTCTCCGCCAGTCCTCACTGCATCCCCTCTACCGACGATCGTGTCCAAGCGTTAGGGCTCGCTTGCGTTTCCGATCACATGATCATTCGTTTATGAATCAAATTGTTAGATGGCGCTGTCCGCTGTACTGTGGCGCCATCCATCCATTACAAATATTATAATCATTGAAGCATTGATTACTTTGACTTTGCGCTCCTTAAGGCTCCGACGTGCGGTGCCTTTGTGACGCGACATCACGACATAAAGACACCGTACGTTGCGCGGCATGCGGTGCCTTTGTGTCGCGCTGTCACGTCACGCCAGTGTGTACGACCCTTTATGTACTTGCAAAATTTGTATTGCCAACAGATTGATCTTTGCTTGTAGGTCTTGTCTTGTCTGGTCTGTTGCAACGTGTTTAGTGGGCCTTTGTGAACGCACGACAACTGAGAACAGCTGTCCGTTATCAGAAGAAAAGGTTGATTGAGCCACTACCGAAGTGATTGATTGCAGAAGCCAAAGTTTGAAATCATTAAGCAATTTGTTATATTTTATATCTCATAATGATTCATTAAGACTGAAACTTGCTCTTTTAAGAGTTTTCGTTTGTCCAAAATGTTACCACAGATAATATAATAATACGTACAGATACCCAATTCCATACAAAGAAATTACATCTCCCTAGGTCTGGCTATTGAGCTGGCAATTTTTCTTCCTCCAATTGTTAACAGATGGCAGCATCAGAGACTCACTAATTGCCAGAGACTGTGTAGTTTTACAACGCCATCTAGGAGTCGACCCCCTTTTAAACGTTTCGTGCAATCCCTTATAAATAAAGTTTAATAGTTCCGGGTTCAGAAATAGTACATTGTGATACAAGTGTGCTCTTTTGGTCATCACCTCCGAGGCGGTTTTATTCTATATAGATAAGGGAGCCGAGTGTCAATCAATCATCAATGCACACGCGTGTCACACCACGTTTTTCAACACACTTACGAGAAAAAACAGACTCGTATTGTTATTATCTTTAATTATTGAAACAATTAGTGAAAGTACAATTCTCAAAATGATACCAAACAGTTTTTGTTGGCATTTTTACAGTTTGTGTTATGGTATTGGTATTATTAATAATTTCATTGTTTTCATTTTCTTGTCTATATGTCGGAGATAATAAAAATATTCATTGTATTTAGACATAAAAACTCTTTACGGAGAAAAAGAAAAAAAAAGTAAAGTAAAAAGCACGCGTGTTTAATACACTGCATTATGAACCTAAAAGCGGTGTAAAAAGAGCCACTTTATGAGCAACTGTGTTGAAAATCATGTAAATAGATTTCTTTTACAATTCTATGTAAAGTGTTGTTATGAAAATTCAGTTGTTTGATTTGAACTAGTAACGATTCTGTTTACTGTGATGACAGGACAAATTAAGTAAAACGCCATCGATTGCAAAGAGCTCTAAACAAAATGATTAACAAATGGCTACTTTTATAATTTTAAGGGTTCGAATTGATGTTAAGGTTTCATTCATGTATTTTGTTGAAAATACGTGGCACTATGAGTGTAAACAGATAAATTATAGCATTAAACAAGGCAGTTTTGATTTTTACCAATCTTACTTCATCCAAAATTCTGCCGTTTAAGGCTTTCTAGAATTTCATAATGGTTACCTATGCTGCCATCAATGATTTTTTTTTGAAGACTAGTCTAGTTATAATTTGTTCGAGTTTAGACCCCATGACATAACGTTATGTAAAATCGTAATTGAACTGGTAAATAATACCCATTGAAGTACTTATCGTAAGATCGATCTTTGCTTAACTGGCTGCCTACTAGCTATTGTGAGTCATTCGGCACAACTGCGTAGCTTAGATTATCGTTTCGTCATTAACACTAGATATAGAAAATTGATTACTCTAATTGTTAGTTAAACACTAGCTCCGTTGTCACATCTGTCAAGCTAGACTTTGCTCCTGGTTTTTATTTCTTCAAGAAAAACTTTGATTAAACTTGCAAGCGACGGCAATTACTTGGCAAAACTTGTATAAAGTTGGATTAGAAAATAAAATTGTTTTAAAATATATAAAAAAACAGGTTTTATACCGCTCATCTCGTTAGCTTAAATTGATTTAAGTAATCTATGTGCCCGAACCGCTTTTAATTCGGTAGTGTAACAAAAAAAGTACAGTCAGAATCGCGGTTTCGTGAACATTTACTTAGTTTCCAAGTTTGTTAGGCCATCAATGTTTGAATACCATTTCCAATTAGCCTGTACGTGCGGCTAAATTCGTGTTCTAAGTTTCAAACTATTATTTTGTTCCGGCGCAATTGAGCGACTTAGAGAATATCTTAGTCTGAATCGTGTCGCGACACGATTCTGGAAGAACAAGTTTTATGAAGTTTTTTATAGAAATTGAGCCTTTACCAGTTGCCATTTGCTCTTACTATCAATCCGATTGGATAGCAGTATGTCTTTCTAGTGACGCAAACACAGTGTAGTGCAAGATTTCATCGCTAGCCATTGATTTATGACTGTAAACGTTGAATATCATAAATAACAAACGTACTACACGTCATTTTAGATAATATCGAACGTAATGCCATTATTTGTTTCGCTACAAACACTAGTATTATACACATGTGTAATATCGGCGTAGTATAAATCTCGAGTGTGATGTTTGATTTCTTTCAACGGAATTGTGTTTAATTAGGCGCTCGCGCAACCTTGTCCTGACTGAGGGCTGCGCGCGCAGCTAAATATTAGAGACAACTGCGCAGTTGTAAGAAAATTAAAATGGAGGAAAACGAAATATTGTTTTATTTTGGAACCAACAATAGTTATATTATAGTGTTGTTGTTTTATTGAAAAAGCAAAACAGTTAACATTAAATTGCATCTCAAATTTTAAGCTTCACGGGCAGGCAAAAAATAGCGATGCAATTTGATTTCTACTGATCTGCATTAATGTCCAACGTATATTTTCTGTACAGCAGCCTAATTGCGTAACACATTTTCGTAAACGATAACGACTAATCTGTTTCATTTTGACAGTTCAACAACTTACATTATCGAGCAGATATTTTTATGGATCTTATGAAACAATGGATTAGCAATCTGTTTCCAAACGATTCAGATTTCGATTGATTGTGTATTACGCAATTAGGGTACTGGGCTTATACGAAAATATGAGAAAGAAAAGATATGTAATTATTTATCTCTTCATAATAAAATAATAATAAAATAGCTTTGGCTTGTGTGTACCTTGAATGCTACTATTAGCACCGAATCACAAATTTATATCTTCCTAATAAATATGTTCTGGGAAATTAGACCCCAATTTTTTTCATGGATCATTATTGTTGCCATGTTTACGTCGACATCGACACTCAAGTGAATGAGAATAATTCTGTACCGGCTTGCAGCGGAGATGTTAATGCTTTCAAGCCGAGAATGAAAGCTTCCGCAAACAGATGCGACGCGACTCTGGTGGAACAATTCGTATTTATTTATTATTCCTCCTACTGGAACGCCATACAGCGCTTACACCAACGGCGAAAAAAAGCTTTATGTGCTGCTTTTCATTCATCACAGGATGGACTTCTGCATAGTTCCAATGTTGCTCACATTCTTTGATTTTTTGAGACTCAATGAATGTTTCAAAATAAACACATTAAAATTGATAAAAAGGAATTTTTTTATGTGTCGTCCGGTCCGACAGATGACGTTCAAGAAATTGTTTTCTTTGTTAACATCATGGAAATTGTTCTACCGGAGTCGTGTCGCTCCTGTCCGTGGGCGCCTGGCAGCGGATTTTTTCGTTAGCTCTAACACTTAAGTCTGTTTCAAGTTAGGTGTGTTATAGCCCACTCAACTTTCAACTTTCATACAACATTTTTACAGGGTTCATGTTTGTACAAGTCCTGGTGCCCTGCCGTGTAAACATGCTCTTTAATGAATTAGTCAAAAAACTCAAAGCAAGGTACTTTGGTCTGCAATCTGTACGTGCAACTTTAATTTGATAATGACCAAGTATAGGGCTGGTTATCAGTTTCAGTTTAACTGTTGTTTTTTCTGGTGTGGCAAAAAAGATGATTCATAGAAACTTGTAATTTTTTGTCTTTACTTCTTTACATAACCCATTAGGTTTCTATTATTTTTGTTTTTGTTCTCTCTTTCTGTCTCCGAAACAGGTCTTGCAAATAATTTGCGAATACAAACTATTGACATTTTCTCAGCCTATTCTATACTCCGATCCGCTGAAAGAAACTGGTCTTGCGCCAACTATCAGACGTTCTAGGTTACTTCAACTATAATTCAGCTTGTTTAAGGTGTTAGTGCAGATTTCACCTTTAATAGCATTTCCCATTAACTATAACTTGTGCAATATTGCAAGCTTTAACATTCAAATGCTAATTATGATTGTTTACTGGAAGCCTTTCATCTAAGTTCTAAGAATATTTAGACAATCTTATGGCACTTACTTAAACGTGAATGTGAATATTGCTTTTAAATGCATTAGTAACGGACCAATCATAAGCGGCATTAATGGGGTAGTTCAAAAGTTAATAAAACTTGCATCGGTGAAAACTTTCTAGGCATTATATGTCCAGTATCCACCAGTTTAACAGTACCCATTCTCTTAGTAAACTTCAACGGCTTTCGTAGGGTAAGCAGTGATACTTTAGTAATTCTCGCTTGTAGTTAAATTTTAATGTAGTTTACAGCGAAAGAATTTGCAAGAAAGTGGTCTCTATATGACAGCCAAACGAGTTACCGTGAACCTGTTTCTCTCACTATCCATTGACCTTGAAGAGGTCGTCCTTGTCTATTCGCACTCATTCGGCAATAAAGCAGTGGCTCAATGAATTAAACCGATTAAAAAGAACCCTTGGACGGATGCCAGTCCGCGTCCGTATAATCAGTGCGAATTTAAAGAAAATTACGTTACGTAACTCTATGGGATAACAGTTTTGAAGTATTCTGCGGCTTGGCGTCATCTAGCTCTGATATCATTGTGGAATCAAGAAAACGTGCTATTTTGGTGCGCTTCGTTAACAAAGGGTTGAATGAACACAAGTAGATTATTTTGTTCTGGGTCCTAACCGCTTATCGCATGCTATATCTTTCGTCGGTGTCACGAAATCTCAACCGCAGTCTAGAATCTATTAAAAAGCTTTCTAAGTGTTTTTTTTTGTATGTTATATTTTGAATCTAAGAATACTTCTGTAGCTCTATAAGAAAATGTAACACCACTCTTTAATTACAACATTAAAAACATGAAGTCCACCCACAAAAATGTTTAGATCCGTATATTGGTGTAGCACAAAAGGCCGCTTAATTTTAATGTTTTGTTTGCAACACTACCTAAATTACGAAAGCACTGTGCTAAACTCGCCTAGTTTGATCTTAGAACTGTAAGCACGTTCTTAAGTCTCATATTTAGTCGCGGTGCGTCGACCTCCTTACTTAAAGCTAACAAAGAAAGTTCTGGAACAGTCAGCTTCCATTTCTGGAAACAGATACAATTCGCTCGCTACGCCTACGGAAATATTGTTGTAAATCACATCTCGGCTGCGACTGCGACTCATACCATGACTAACTTTATATATGTGTTGCTAGCTGCTGTTTTCAATTGATTTTACACCCACTTATGGAACTCTGGAACTCATATTGCTCTGAATATTTTAATTAATTAATGCACGAGGAATTTGACACCGCTAAGCTGTTCAGTGAATAGTGTTTTGATTAATCTGCATTCATTCGCATATGTTACCACACAGATACCGTTTATGGTTCAATCACTCAATCCCTCGATCTCAGTATCGAAGGGAGGAGGAACTAAAATACATATTTCAATTCTATTTATACGAAAGCTGTCACGTGCTTCTAAATAGGATGATCAAACGGCAACAGAGCGTGGGTTAAGCGCGCATGTACCCATACCCAAACTTTTACATGTGGCATTCTTTCAATAGAGACTCCTTGCTTTATACTGTGTTGTTACATTCGATCCATCAGATATCATTGTGCGTTGTGTGGCACTTCGAAAAGTGAACGTGATGAATCTTAATACACGTCGCCATTCAAGTCTTCGCGTTGTAAATTATCAACGAGTTCAAAAAGTTGAAATGCCGTTGGAGGAAGTTGTTTCACATGTCGTGGAGTCTTCGCCATAATTATTGTGTATGTTTTTATTGGTGGCCGGAGACAGGTGGCGTTCTGTGCTGTTAGCACATTGACTCCGCGACCTTGGCGTCCCTCGTTTCAATGGCATGCTACAGCCGTGTTATGGCATGGGCTAGGGTTTTTTCTGTCAAGGCCAATAGCTTTATATTTGCTTGTAACTCTGGTATGGTTAGTGGCATTTTGTTCTAGGCAGCTTGTTATACGTAATTTACATTCCTAAGATTCCTTTTTTCTTTGAATACAGACATCAACGTTTTCCTCGTTAATTATTTTGAATAAACTAAACGAATGTTGTAAACTGTGCCTAACTTTCAGTTTTACAAAGCATAGTTTAGACGATGGAATGGCACTGGCTTTGCCAAACGCATTGTTTTATTTGTGGACGATGTATATAGTATGTACACAAGCCGGCAGTACATAAGATTATAAGCCACGCGAAATTTACCTCGAGTTGGTATATGCTGGTTATGCTTTATTGCCCCCGCATCTTTGTAACTGCACGCTTTAACAAAGACGTCACGTCGCGGAGTCGCATTGTTTATTTCAATGCTACATTAAACACTTAACCGGCACACAATACGTCAAAACTTTATCATATTCAAATGAAAATAAATGAAGCGTCACATTTCGTTTTATTTAACGTCTTTTAAATAACAAATGAAGTTAACTATGGCTGATAGGCCCGCTGCCCCAATTGGCTGATCACACTATGACGTCATCGGCGTCTGCGCATCGTCTGCCGCCGCTTCCCGGAACGGTTGGCCGCAGTGCCTTCCTGCTGCTCACGCCCTCATTATCGCTATGAATGAACTCTTGTATAGTTCACTATAACACTTGGACGTCGTATTCATATAAAAAATACAAAACACTTGCCCTTATTGGCTTTCGTTAGCGTGACGTCATCAATGTCTGTTACTTGTCTGTCATTGTCAGCACTACTGCTCTAGTAATGGTTAATAATGATGAATGGATTTCACTCTCAAAGTCATTGAACTTTGATCTAGTTTTGTGTGTGAGAGCATAGATATGACAGTCGACAAATGTACTAGTTATTCATTTTGGCTGACTAAAATCTACATGTGATGGCTTTTTTTTCTTAGACTTTGAAATGTTCGTCTCCCGTTCGCCTTCCCAGAAACGTACAACTTGAAACTTCATTTGCAATTCTGGCAGTACAATACATTGCGCAAAGATGAATCTCAATCATGCAAATTACTGGTGCATTGTAGGCTTAATGCGTATTTTCAAGGTTTCTGACAAGAGTCATTATGCTTTGGTTACCACGAAAGTCCATGGTTTGAGGACACGTTTTGTATTCTTCTCGTATCCACTGGCCAGGAAGTGGTATACCGTTTACCTCACATTACGTTAGCTTATTGTGTTCACTCCTTCACTGGTGTATTGTTCACCAAGTGATGCTTTGCATTAAAATTGGACTTGTGTGACACTTTCAGCCGTTCGAATGGATACGATTCGTAACTTAGTAGAAAACATAGCTCAAATCCAACAAATGACAGCGCTATGTCATGTTGCTTTGGCAATTTTGATGATTCTAATAACGAGATCTTTAAGTAGACTGTAGGTCCAGTTATGACAGTGACGAAAAGTTGCTAGTTCGTCTAACTACTTACTTAATGACGACAGGAATGTCATTTTACAGATTTCTACTCCAGACGTCTCGGAAATCAATGTAAAAGGCTGGTGTCGCACTGCAGATACCTACCTACGCCGCTTCGGTTACCGGAGAAAGTTACTCGACCTATTTTCGGGCTTTACATCCAGACTAAACGTGAATAGTCTGCACATTCTCACTAATTTCGAATTAGTCTCTAGATAGAGAATTCATATTCTTCGTGTTGATTTAACTGTTGGTTGTTGTTTTTCAATCAATAGGCTTTTCTCTTATTAGAAAGACTCGAAGTTGTTACTGCTGAAGGCTGTACATTCTTGATTTGCAGCGGCTCGGCGGCAACGATATTACACTCACCGGTTCTGTTCATAATTCCAAATGAATAGTTTATTACAGTATTAATTTAGAGGCGTACGGAGATCGGATCTTGCCATCAGCCCGCGGCGATGGGCGCTGTTGTCTTCAATTAACCTAGTTCTGGTTCGACCATTGTGTGCAGTCTGCGCGGTGTCTGCTTTCTTCCACCAGTAATGAGTATAAGTAATGGGAGACTAGCGGCGAAGGCTTTGTTTAGGCGTCATTTGAGAACTGTACACACAGTGATGTGCCGTAAGTAATATTACGTTCAATCCTATTGTTACATCATCGAAATTATGCGCAATTATCTGATCAGATGGATCATTATCGGTTCATTGATTCCGCATAATCTTGAGAGCTTTTACTTAATTTTTATCCAATCTATTGATAATGTGTCCGACAATTATGTTAATCGTCTTCTCACATTAAGCCATCAGAAGTGATTGCTTAAAAAGCTGTAAAGTTATCATGTTATAAGAAATCTTACTTTATTATGTGTGCTCACATCACTCGAACTTCAATTTTATCTTTTGGTTAATAACAATTTCCCATTATTTCGTTTACTGTTTAATTTGCTTCATTAACAACAACGAAACTGTAAATTCAAATTAAGTAAGTGTTGTATAAAAGCTGTTAACTAACAAGCTTCGTCAAGAAAACAAGGAGATGATTTATTCTGGTGTTAGCAAAGTTCGTATAAGTTTTCAGTTTGCTTAAAATAGTTTTTAGGACTTCTATCAAGTTGTGTTGGCCTGTATTTTTCCCCTAAGATGCTCGACCCTTATGTATACTTTCCAAAGCTTTTTTCTTATAGATTTAACACGTACTTATCCAAATATCCATATTACTCGCAGGAATCTCAATACTGACTAGAATAAAAGTGTTGACGGTGCAATACAAATTTATACAACTTCAAATCTCCGTGATTATCATAATGCTAAAACAAATAATGACATGTCAGGCGTTGCAACTTTCTCTGAAAAGTTCAATGAACTAAAAGCAATGATTTAGCTAGCCAGCATGAATGATAGCTTGGTAATACAATAGATTGTAGTTAATATTTTCAAGATAGTTGTAGAAAATCTCGTCCAAGCTTTTGCAGTATGCACCTTTCTTTTCACGATCGTTGAAGTGGGAAAGCGGCCACAAGCTAGACACCGCCCAGACAGCGTAACAGTACGAAGTCGGTCGTTACAGTTAAATGATCCGTCACATGGTTTTTTATCATATACCATGCAATCAATATCTTAAAAGGAGGCTAAGTGCCTGTTACCGTAATCACAAGCATTACAACAATTACATTTTTTCTTTTATTTTAACAAACAAGCTGTTTAATGGTTTTCTCACCCTCGTTTAGATTTTTTTCATATTTAGGTTACCAATAAAAGTAACTTCAAATTGGAACAATGCCCTTGGGTGTTCCTTACACAATTGCCATTTTCATAAAATAATTTGTATTTAGTGATTCTAAATTCTTAGAGAAAGCTTACCTGTTAGCTATTTTCTCGTTATTTCTTGACAGACAAGTAACCCATTTGGCACACAAGCAAATTTTTGCACAGTTCGTATTATCGTTACTTCCTTGTTATTCTTTTACGACGCAATTCACGTTTACAACTAGGTAAATCAAACAACGGAGCGAAATAAGGTTCTTCTTGAAGTTCATATTCATCACAATTTTTTTACATACCTCGTGTGTTTTTACTTTCAATTACTCAAGAAATGCTTCTGTCAAGATGATCTATTAATATCTTGCTGTGATGACTTGTAAATGCGTAGGCACAAATATTTAAGAGCCTGAGAGCTTTACTAATACTTCTCTCAGTTTGGCATGTGACATAATGTGTGCCATCTTATTATTATTACATGCCACTGTTACTTTTATCAAAGCACCAAATTGAACACGAGCGTACGAACACAGTCGAAAGAGAATTCTTAATAGCGATGGGAATACTGCCGCGTCTGGGATACGCGTATGTACTACAGTTTCATGCGAATATAAACATACAGTAAAACTTAGAATATATTAAAAAAAAAAAAACTATGTAACAGTCTTAATCTGAATGATGATGTACTGTATCGGTATCGATATCGGGTGAAATTGGCGGAAGCAGACGTCAGAAAAACGAGTCGGCGAATTGTGGGAATTCACGAAAAAATAAATGACAGGCACCGCCTCCCGTGACGTGTGGCCATCTCCCACGTCTAGTTGCGTGCCGGCTGAAAAAACTTGGCAAAGATACGCGTTCGTTTTATCGTATGGCGCTCTCTGTGTCGGTGGCGTCAGAAAGCGGCGCTAGCGCATGAATGCTCAACGTTACTGCTTTATGTTCACATCTGTATTGCTTTTTCTCCTTAAGTACTTTTTTTGTAGTTTTTTAGTCATCTTTTGTCACATTAAAATGTCTGGCTTTTGGCGAAAACATTTGCAAGAAATACACCATTTCATAAGGTTCATTGATTGTTCCGAAACTGTTATTTCATAGCTAGTAATATTTCTTGCTTTGGAAACATTGTATATTTAATGTGTTTGCCAGTGCAGCAGTTTGTCAGTTTCTACATATTTTCAAGATCATATAATTTTTAACTAGCATTTTGAGGGTAGAAATCTAGTAGAACCTAGTAGAGTGTGGAGCATATCAAAAGTACATTAGACGCCAGCTGAAGCTTTAATTGGACGCTTTTCATTTTGCACGTAGATTAGTACGATGTCCCCCTTTTGAAATTTCATGTAATCATCTTCTTCCTTTAATTCAATGCGAATGAATTCTTTGCGAAAGTGTCATCTCATACAAACTTGTCAAAAATTTTTTAGCTTAGCGTTGTATGTGGCGAAAACACGGAGTGTTTTCGGGGTTTCTTCGTTGTAAATATATATATCTTCGTTCTTACTGTTGTAAGTGCATTTACGGAGTTGAAATTCGGATGTGAGTCATTACCCGAATTCACTTCAATTTACCAATACAATGATTTATTAGCGCCAGCGCCATTCCCCATTAGTTCACTACGATCGATTACCGCCGGAACTTATAAAAACACGGGTTACTACAGGTTGTATAGTTGTAATTACAAGAAGCAGACTTTCAAACACTGCGCCGCCGTCTGTCTTTCAGAGTGGTTTTCTATGTTGTTAAATAGCTGGATGCACGGCCGGCCAACACTGGCGACCAATGCGGGCTAAGTTCTATGAAAGTTTGTCCATTGCTCCACCCAGGCATACATGTTCGAACAAATCTATCAGTAACGGAGCGATGAACAGTTGGCGATAACCGACAAACATGTGAAGTTAAGGCTGTACAAATATTTGCTACTCAAGCATCAAACCAGTCGTAGCGTACTCAAGACTAGAATTGTACAGTTTATCGTGCAAAAAGCTACAGAACTTCAGTAGTACATATTTGACAAACTCTTGTACTATATAGCGATTTTCTTCACAACTGAATCGCCTCTGAATTATAAATTTCTACGTGGAAAACTAAATACTTACGTCGTTGCTTGACGCATTTATTCCAATTATGTTTATAGGAAATTCCTTAATAAAAATGGTTGAAGCTTTGAAATCTAGGCACTACACTTTACAATTGATCTGTACTGTAAAGTTCACTTCGTTAAAAATACTTGAAAGCAGCTTCAAGAATGACCACCCACGCGGTATCATATTGTTTGTAAGCCATTGAGTTTTCTTGTAAACTATCGTTGACCTATAAACAAAGATTTTTTATTGCTAGTCTATGAAACACATAAACGAATTCCTCTGAGATGAAATAATTAATATGATATAAACTAAGGAAAAGAAAGCAATTGGTTCATGCTGGGAACCTATTCGGAAACTGCCGAGTGAGGAAGAGTTTCATCCATCTTGTTCAAGTACAAAAGGAATAATCGTTTTTTCTCGTATCAAAAATAGTTTCACGAAACCTATAACCTACGTAATGATAAATGCTTACATTCCACACGAGGCGCACATCATGCACTACATTTCGGCGTTTTCTAGGAACTGTTTCGTAAACGATTGGCGTTTAATCAACTGTACATAAACGCTGTTGTTTTAACTGTATACTCGCTGACTTGCGTGACAAACCGCGACGGTTCGTTCCGATCGCACGTCGCTGCAAAAATTGCTTCCCTGAAATTAGAATTTTGTATTCAACGGTTTGGCAACTACGTATTTATGTTTATGAACTGGCACATTGATTTGTTTTGGAAATTCTTCAGTGATGAGCGTAATATAAACAGCCGCTCATCCGCTGAATCATGGTGTTACTCCAAATGACTAGTTCAAATGAGAATACCACCACACCCTTTAGAAGCATGAACGGTGAAATAGAGTTGGCTCTTTAACATCGCTGACTCATCTGAATTATTTTTGATCTGACTGTAATTCAATAATAGTACACGAAAAGTTCATAAAACCAAATCAAAAGAAGAGCTACACAATGAATAAAAAAAATTGGGATGTTCAGACACATCATTTCCAGAGAGCGGACTTATTCAACGAACTAGCTGTAAAATGATTTAAAAAAAGATTATCCCTATGCGATCTCAATAAGCGTACAGATGATTTGTGCGACCTTCATGCCCATTAAGCAACAAGAAGTGACCCAGTTGTTTAACAATTATTCCGGACACGATGCATTTTTTCTATTGAATCTGTGGAAGTAAACACGGACCGCTCTTGAAGAATTTGTGAGTGGCAAGAAAAATATTTGTTCTATCGTGAGTTCTTATTTGAAGTCTCATTTGGAATCGGTCGCAGATTATGTTACAGATAAACAGACCTAATAAATGCAATGACTGCACGGCACTAGATTTGTTGATATGTGCATCGCGATATTTGGTTAAATCAATTGTGCATTACGAACGATTAGTATTCCGTGATTGAGAGCAGTGGTATGGTGACCCAATGGTAACGGCCGCGACTTATGAGTTGGAATTCGTAGGTTCGAACCCAGACCGCCGCTTTACTTTGTGTAAATTATTTCATCACCACTGCTCTCAAAACGGTGAAACCATCCACTCCCTCTCACCGAGGACACAGGGTTTGTGTCTCAGTAGTGGGAACGGTATGGGCTGATTATGAGTATTACGTGAGAAATATTCTAGGATCGAGTCGAGTCTTTTTGTCTATCAGTTGAGAATAGATAATCGATGATTTCATCAAGGCGTACCTCAAAATTAACATTCCTAATGCGTGATAAAAAATCTACGTTTTATCGTCAGTCGTCCACAAATTATATAATTGGTCGGAAGGTCAATAAAATACCCAAGGCCGATCGTAGGTGATATGAAACCTGTTCAAGTGGTTGGCCGCTGGTCATGTGGCAAGTTCTTGGGGCGATTGGCGGTCCCTTAACGTAGAAATTATGTTGCTTATGTTGCGTAGGATTAACGAGGCGATACGGTTTGGAATATAAGTGCCTCTATGAAATAACTGCTTCCATGAATTCGGTTCTTGGAAACAACAGAGCTCCAAGGATGAAGCGAGCCATGCTGAAGTGCTTAATGGAATGAGCTTCAGTAGAACGTCTAATTTTCCAATTTCACACGGACACACATTAATATCCAATTAATTGCAGGTTGAAATAGCGTAGGAATCTCATCTCCATCTCGTTCACTCACGTCTGGTTAATTTGTTGTGTAACCAGTTTTCTCAATTGTACTAAGAAAATTGGTATATTTTGTCTGCTTTTAATGTCAGATTGAAAGGGTACGTTAATCTCGTACTAAAAAGGATAGCAATAGCATAAGCTTGGAAACGATATTAAAGCTTTTGTATGGAAACTTTACATACTATTACTGAATGAAGGCACAAAGTTGGTAGCTCTTCTAATAACACTTTAAATTGATATCGCGGGAACAGTTAAACGTAAAACAGAAAATGTTTAAGTTGCTTAAAACATCCTTTTATCAAAGTTAATAGTTTGGTACAACAGACTAGACCCCGACGCCAATATACGCGCTACCCCAAGCCGGCTACTTTATCCGTCCGAACGAAATGTAATCCAAGACAAATGTTTAAGCATCTAAAAGCATATTGATTAGTCTTGCCTGACTGATAGACATATTAATTGTCGAAATGGCGTAGAGCCTGACTTTCAGTCTAGTCTAGGCGCGTCGTTGGGCGTGGGCGAAGCTAATTTTACTATAGTTATTGCAACTAACAATATTACTTGCACCGCTGGTCATAATGTACTGATATCACTAGAGTGCGGTTCATTCACATTGAGCTCTGTCAGCGAGAGGCTGCGAACATTTATCTGTGTTTATGAAACTAAACGTCATATAAATTGCATATGTGTTGAGCTGTTTATTAAAAGAATGAGTGAGTATTATTACTACATATAATATAACAATCGATGCTTGATTACTAACGGACTCTTCATTAGTTTATCACGAAATAACCAAGCGGTTATTAATGTGTTGGAACATTCTTAGACTATATTAACGTAATTTCTACTCCCTCATTTCGGGGTGTTATTTTAATGTAAGGTTAGTCTTAAAAGATAAACTTTGCCGTATTTTTCCTTATTTAGCAGCAAACTGATGTGCGCCCCTCCTTTACGATCTGCACCCTAATTGCGTAACAGACTCTTAATCATAATCGGAATCATTTTGAAGGAAATTGCCAATTCATTTCTTTTTATGTTTGGGAAATGTGTCAGCTAAAACAACGTCAAAAACGCAATGAACATTGCGTTATTGTACCTGTCCTGTCATCCTTGTGGAACTATCAAAATGAAAGCAATTGCTACTGATAGTGTGTTACGCAATTACCCAGCTGTTTACATTTCCGTTATCAGTGCATCAAGCTTAATGTTATTGTCACCTTGTCGCCCTTATTCTGTTAAGGTGTGATGTAGCTTTGTCTAAAACAACTGAGAGGAAACGAATCAACCAATTGTTGAGCCCAGTATAATGTACACAATAGGTCCGACGGTGACGGGTGATCGATTTAATCTTCAAACAGATTTTACTTTTATTTTTTTAGTTGAGTTTTAAAACCAAGTGGTTGTCGGACGCCATTGAGTGCTGAGTCAGGTCAGGTCACATCAAACGGACAAAGCGTCCGGCATTGTGCCCGTTCAAATACTTAAGAATTAAGTGTTGCAAACCATTGTACTCTGTTTACTGCGGTTGCATTGTTGAAAGGACAGATGAAAAATATTGTAGAATTCTATGAAGGACTGCTAGATACAATGCTGCTATTTCAAACTCCCTGTACTCTGGCTTCTGGAAGAAAAATTGAGTAATCAAATGCACCTCATCTCGGATAACTCGTAAAAGTCATCGAGAGACTTTCGAAACTGTTTTGGTCTGTATCTTCACTAGAAGTAATCATAGTTGATGGCAAGAAGTAAAAACCAACCAACTATTAACTTGTAACATTATACCACAGCATTGACTGGTCTGTGTAAGATGCTAATGCCAATATTCAACATAATATTTTTATGTTCACAAAACCCTACTTATTTTATTGTATGTACACTTATAAATAGTTATAAAGTATTTAACTGGTCGGTGTTAATTGGCTGTGTACTTACAACGGTCGCATACAGATGCATAAAAAACAGCATTCTAGTCTTTTCGTATCCGGTTTTACAACCGAATAGGTCTCTGGAATATTATTATCAGCTCAGCATTTTCTTATCATTATTGGCATTTTGTGCTTATTATACTGGATTACTTTTAAAAGCTTCTGTTAGAGAAGATACGTTAGCGTTAATTTTATGTATCAAAGATAGCAATCATGAGCTTACGTGTAAGTAAGTGTGTAAGTCTGTCTAAAGTAGTTTTGCTTGAATTGGACAATTTTTTCAATATTTACATGAAAATTTATAGCAGGTGATCTGTTTCTTTTCACTAAAACGTTTTATGTGTCCATAAGAGAAATCTATGGAGAGCAGTGGTGCCCTGAAAACAGTGGTAACGGCCCGGACTTACGAGTTGTAGATCGTAGGTTCGAACCCAGGCAGGGGCTTTACTTTGTGTAAATTCATTCATCACCACTTCTCTCAAAACGGTGAAGGAAAACATCGTGAGGAAACCGGCATGTCTTAGAACCAAACATTCGAAGCCATGTGACATGTACCAACCTGGGCCCGCGTGGTGGATTACGGCCCACTCCCTCTCACAGAGAGGAGGTCTGTGTCCTAGCAATGGGAACATAAAAGGCTGATTATGCAAGTGAAATCTAAACCCGGTTGATCATTAAAATGTACATGGCACTAGCTTGACACAGCTCACTTTCGTTTAACCTACAAATGACAGTTGCGCCATTGACGCAACCAAGCAGTCTTGTGTGATTGTCATCGGGCGCTAAGTCTTTCGCCTTACCCTTAATTCATTTAACACCTGCCACGTATCTTAAGTCTTTATGCAACATTTCCATGATGTAAATGGAGGACCTCCAATATAGATCCTCCTCCACAGGCAAACAAACTCCTGTGTGCTTCGGTTTTACGTGTGCGTAATGAAACCTGAACACGCTATTTCTGATCAAATTCGCTGTGCCGAAAAATGGCGTGGCCCGTGCCGAGTTGCCGACAACCGGCAACATCGGCCACAATGCTAAAACGCACTAATCACAACTGACCAACTTTCGGTTTGTTACAGGTACTATGACAGTCTGCGACGCACACCGAGACCGTGAGTCATCCGTTGATAAATGACGCCCGCTGACGTATCGCAGAAAACATTGACACTATTATCATTCAATGTATTAATTTAATTAAATCAACGTAGAAAGGAAAAGAGGTTAATTGATTAAGAAATTAATATATTCGAAACGTATTAAACATTTGAAGCTTTAAACACTTAAAAGGGTCAGGTTGTCTTTCTGATTGAAATCTCACATTAGAACGGATTGCTGGTTTGATTTTTTTGTTCCGATCTGGAAATTCTATCTGGCCAGTCAAGCGAGCAGTCTGTATTTGTATTTGTGATAGATTACCGTGTCAGTGTCCAAAGGTGACTGATTCTTTTAGGAGTTCATTTACTTCCGTAATGATGATGATGTCATAATGATTTGATGTGAACCGTCAGTACGGCGCTTTTTGTGTCAATTGAAAATGTATAGCGTCATCGTTTCTACTAAGGTCTCTTTCCTGTCTATTGGTCAAAAAGTATGTCATGTCACGACACGTTACAATTTTTTATAACGGCCCATTAGTTTTTATTTGTCTGACTCACTTTGGTCTGATATCTATAGAAATTCGATCCCAATCCCATTCTTGTCGAATTATTGTAAGAGATCACATAATTAATGTTCTCAAATACGCCAGCAATAAATATTAAAGCAGTGAAAGCCCTCTGTTATTCAGGAAAGTTTCAGTACAAGTTACAGTATGGAGCCCCGTATATAATATGGAGGAAAGAGCCCTCTCGGATGTTCCAAAAAGTCTCATAGAGACAGGATAAAATCTTTTTCTCAGTCATCCATCACATAATACATGATTTATTTCTGTCCATACCTTTGTGGTGGACCTAAAGGAATTTCTGGCGATTTAAAAATACGATATACAATAGCAGTCTTATTCATAAACGTGTCTTAAATTTTAATCAATTGCTAAGCAAATGTTTAGCCAAATTCTTATTCATAAACGTTGTTTAGCGCTAAGAGTTCGCTAACCAATTGATTAGTAGCTGTCAAATTTAAACACCATCGGTAGCTTGTTAAGAGGATAGATCGCCAAAAATTCGATCGTGTTTTTTTTATCGTTCACTTTGTCAGGTGAAGAGATTTTACTAGGAAACGTTTCTCGTTTACAATTTGCCAAGTACGTACGTGACTTTAAGCTGATCTGCAAATCTTTGTAACTATTCAAATGTAACTTATGAGCCATGTTTCGCCTAAATTGTAATTAGGATCATCGTAAAGCGTCCGCAAACCAGTTGGTTTTGATGGTTTTAGGAAACGACTACGTTTTTGATTTACGGAATCGGTTTTAACAAGATTTTTGGTGAACGTTTTGTGTAGTTTTTAATTTGTGATAATATTATAGACAAAAAGTAAAACCTGTGATTAATCCGAAGGAATAAAAATAACCATTTAAAACGAATTTTCGCACCACAAGAAGTGCACGGCTACGAACTGTATTTAGAATAACAAATTCACAGGTTTTGCTTTTATACAGCCACTTATAATGAACGTTTTGTTTCAAATAAAATAGGGTTTCTACACAGCGACAATATTCGCAGTTTTTGTGTCGTAACGCCATTCAATAGATCGACCTTTGTTTTTGTAATTTTTTTCAACACCGACAATGCAACACCTGCCGTTGCAAGTTGCCTGTCTAACGGGTTCGTTGGCCTTTTTGCGTTTGGCAGGAAAAAATATGGATGGCGTTACGAAACATTTCCAGCCTTTTTTGGGCTATCTCTGACTATCTCGTTATCCTGTGCCCCGCCAAGAGAAGCCATCGTGAGCAGATCGTCCTCAGGGTTTGAAGTCCTACAGGGTTTGTTGGCAAGGCTACCACAATTGGTTTTTGATTTTGTTAATATAATTTTTCATCATACATTCTACTTGACTTACCATATTTTTCTTCTTTTTTTTTGCTAAAAACCGTATCTGTGGAGCATTTGACGTATTATCTACATTCATTAAAAGATCACACAAATTCTAATCCAATGAACAGTCACTAACATAACGTTTGAGTATGTAACAAAGCGCCATCTAGTGTCGAGTAGCGGTACTAGAAACTGGCTGAATTTCGTCACTTCAGTAAGACACAGTTTTCTTCCAGTAGGCAATAGAGTTTTAAATTCTGGTTCATGTTCTACAATAATCTTAAATGATTTAAGATTAAGGTCGACAACCGAATATTTATGCAGGCACAATAAGAATAATTGCGCTACTGATATCTAAGTTAATAAAAATGTGATAATAAGTTTAATGACAACTTAATTTCATGGTAGTATAAAAAATTTAGTTACCCATAGACTTGGAGTAAATCGTGAAGTAGTTTACTTTAAGCGACACGCAACTGAACATGTTTTATATCAATACCGATACGAGCCCGGATAGCTCAGTCGGTAGAGCATTGGACTTTTAATCCAAGGGTCCAGGGTTCAAGTCCCTGTTCGGGCGGCTATTTTTGCTTTTGTATTTTCTTCATATTTTTATGTACTCAATTAGTAATTTTTTTCTTAAAAAACTTGTAACAAATAAGGGACTTATTTTATTCATAGTTTGGAACAACACAATTCGGCGTTTATTAGTATTCTTGGAAAAGTCCATAACTCATTGAAACCACAAAATTAATAAAATGTGCTGGATTATGAGTACTAATTTAGTTAATTTTCTTAATATTTAGCTTTAACCAAAGCTGTATGATGAAAATTAATAAACTTCATTCTATAAGTATATAAACTAATGTATGATATACACGAATGTACTTTACACAGCATATTCATTTATTTAAAGTGGTAAATACTTTTCTCTTACAAAAAATATAGTTTAAATTATTATGATTAGCATATCAAAAATTGTAAACAGCGCCATCTCTGTGAAGCCACGTAAGATGCTTACATTGCGGTTTACACAGGAACAAGCTTTGCCAAGTAACTACAGTCGTAGCTACTAGATGGCGCTATAACGCATAAAAAAACAATTCATGACAACGCTAACAGAGGGCAGTAGTAATTCGTTTATGATATTGTGTTCTTCAAAGAGATGTTCAGCAATGATTAATGCAAGAAAAGTACTTGTTTTTTTTTTTATAATGAGTTTAGTACCCCCGTTTAAAATCTGTTAAGTAATTTTAAATCAAACCGTTCGATTAAAAATTACGTTGTTCGTGTGTTTACAAAGTTGGTTCAATGAGACTTAGGAATGTGCTCGTATGTTTGTATGTATAACTTTTTGTAAGACATGGTAGCAAAATATGGGAATATTTTTAAGGTTTGATTTTATAGTTAGTGTATTTTGTCTTTGGCAATTTACTTTATTTAGCCTGCATTGCTATCTACCCCAGAACATTAAATCAGAGCTTATAATGAGTAACATATTTTTTAAATTCATTTCCTGTTAAAATAGTATTTTAAACTTAAATTAATAAAAAATATAGATCGATATCTTTCGGCGGTCCACAAGCAAAAACAATTTTATCATTGTTGTGTTCAAATGACCTTGCAACCAATGTAAACAATAAACTTGTTACAATCCAATTATATAATGTACACAGTTGGTAATTAACGCAGTAATTTGTAATCAACGCTTACGGCTGCAGACTTAGCTATGAACCCAGCCTAACCTAGATAATTATAACATTAATTTCGTACCTATTAAGACCTGTGATGTCTTACGTACTGAGAACTAACACACGTAATTATTCTGATGTTACGATAAAAGGCTCCCACAGACGGGCCAAACGCGACTCCGGTAGAGCATTTCCATCAAGTTTTCATAGAAATTGTTCTACCAGACCAGAGTCGCGTCGCATCTGACTGTCGGAGCCTTTTATACGCATATTGTGGGAGGCAATTAAAACTCCATTTTAATAGATTTGTGCTGATATAGTGACATGATTTTCAAGTCGATTAACCGGTTTGTGCATAATGTAATCTTGAGTTAAGTAATTACTGTGTCAGGTAAGAAATAAATTTATTAAATTATCTTCGAGCTGCAAATGCATTAATTTTATAGCTTCAGGTTGCTGATCTCTGGCTATTTCAATGCAATCTGGCTTTGAAAAGTCAATTTTGCGTATTTCTTGTCGGAATATCTTTTTTATCAAATCATGCACAGCTATAAAGGTTATTTTGGTAGCTCATAAAATATATTCAAGTTATCGAATTGAATACATATTGTGATTGTGCGTAAGCAAATTTAATAATTTATTTAATCGTGTCAAGATCGCCCATGGTTAACACCTACGATTTACAATAATTTTAAGATCCTACTATTAAATGTTCTGCTGAAAGATTCAGAAGTCATTGTAATGTTTGTGTCAGCAATGAAGCAGTATTCGTTTTAAGATATCATAAAAAATAATCTTGCAGTAACGACCGATCATAAAGTAGGGAATTTGTCGCGATACTGCAAATTTTCTAATACGTTACAATGATGCCCGCTGTTACAAGACAGTATCTAAATTATTAGTTGCACACGTACCTATGTACAACATAATATAACACATAACAAACTTAGTTCTGGACCACGTCTGTCTATTATTTATTAATATCGAATCAAATACTTTCTGCTACAAATAGCATTTACAGTACGACTGTTTTCTTAATTTGCAAAGTTCATGTTTCGTCAGTCGTCGGATTTCTATCAGTCGCCATTTGCATTTGGTGCTGACCGGACGTTCTCAAGCGAGTTGGAAGTCAACTGACGACACCCGAAGTTAGGAAAAGGAAAATTAAGAACATGCTTTTATCTCCACTTTGGAACAAACAAACATTCTTTTGGGGCGTGTTTCGCATCAGATTTCATTTTATAGTTTTTTTATAAGCTGTAGTAGACTGGTTATCTCATGTTTTCGAAATCGTTTTCTTAACGCCACATTGCAAATTGACCTTCGATCGTTAGTTAGTTCATAAACATTATTAAATTAGTTATTATACAAGCTGGTGTTGTTTCGTTGCCATATTGCCAAGAAACGTATTGTTTGATTCGTCTATTTATATTTGTAAAATTAACAATCTGGAGAAACTGTAAAGCACTTCGCGCAATGTTTATAGTTATGTTCTATTGCAGTTTTACTGGTTATAAGTATTTTGCATTTTTAACATGTAAACAAATATTTGTTTTTAGAAAAAACTACTTTGATAATGAGAAAAAAGTAAGAATCAATATAAAAGTAAATTAAAGTAAAGTAAATTGCTGAAAAAATTAAATGCTGCCAATGTTTTTTTAATAGTATTTTTTGTCGGAAGTTCGCAAATACGGCGTTAAGGCTCGTGCGCACTGGCGCGACGCTACAGCGCGACACAAAGACGCCGCGCTGTATCGTGGAGCCTTTAAACAAATTGACGGAACATATTTAGGTAATTTCTGCATGCACCTATATGTACAAAAAGAAATACCATTATTTATAATATCGTATTCCAGTCAGCTTCTGGAAAGGGATGTAATAAATTATAAATGCAAGGTAACAATGATTGCAAGCTTAAAGGCGTTTCACTATAGATTGCAGTTATTACATAGGTACATAACCAACGACCATAATAATGTGGTCTCGAATCTGATTATTGATAAGTAATATCAATTGTGGTTTCAACAATACCACCGCACTTGGTAACGTAAAATAAAAGCCCCCGAAGACAGGCGCGACGCAACGGTGAGTCGCGATTCTGGTAGAACAATTTCCATTTTTTTTTTTAAACCAATCCATAATCATAATATTATTATAAACAAAATCCACTCCAACCGGTTGCCCTGCTTCTTTAAAAACATCAAATGTTAATAAAAAAACTTAAAAGAGTGGTCACAGTTATAAATAGAAATGCGTGGTAAACAACCTGGCGATTTTATCGAATTTTGTGCAAAAAAACTGTGTATTTTTGTGTAACAAGATTTAAGTTTCATCGGAACGGATTTTGAATGACTGCGTGAATTACATCGCTGTTTGCACGAACAACAAAAAATGAGATTAATTACCATCGATATAGCATTACCCATTGTGTAATTTATAGACAATTATGTTTTTCTGTGATACAATAGTTTAGTCGCCCTGAATTATCATGAAAAAAATTACCTAAGTAGTCAAACTAACACCCAGCTATGTTTTATAGAGTTTATCTCTTTTATTTATAGCGAAAAGAAGTTCAAATTTACGTATTTCGATCAGCAATGCAGCATGCACTAAGATGTCGTAGATTAACACATTCTTGACTAAGTCAGTTATTTCATTGTCGTGCTTGTAATGTCAATGAAAAGGCGTTAAGATAACGTTTGTGTGCCACGTTTAGACTTAGTTCACAGTGTTCATCAAGATATTATTATTGTTATCTCCAACCACCTTTTCAGCCAAATAAACATGTTTGCGACTTTTGGATCGTAACCCATTTTATAGAACTATTATGATAATAACTGAGGGCCGGTTCTGTTTACATTTGTTTATCTTGTTCCGTCAAAACAAGTGGTTTTGTTTAATATTCCAATTTGTGAAGTCGAGGATTATTGCGAATGTGAGGCAGGTGTTTTAATTATACTTACAATAACATGCTAATCTCCTCCATAACTGATGACTTTTTTTGGTCACGTATCTAATCGTACCAAATGTATTTTTGCCGTCATGACTAATGTCATTGTTAATTGGCTGGGCGTGTTGCAAAGTGCTTACTGGAATACAATTGCCTCAAGCTTAAAACCGAAAAGTCTCCAGCTAAATATAAAATATTCAGGGAAAAGCTGAACGTTTAACACTTCAAAGCTTCAAGTAGTTCAAGGACGAATCGTTACCCTGACTGTTCCAGAGAAATTAGGGTGAATAATACAGTCCAGTTTCAAGTAGGTACTTCACTCATCGGAAAATCCGATATCACTTCAAGGTTCAATATACTATTCCATACAATCAGATAATTATGTGAAACGTGGAAAAATATACAACGTCATTATTGTGAATTTTCTCCAATTACTGTCAGAGCTCACTACCGCCGTTGATCTCGACTAATCGATTGCGGATGATGGAAAATTACTCACGTGCCGTGTTCTTCGTGAAAACACACTCTGCAATGCGGTATAATTTGCCATATATTAAAAAAAAAACTTGAAAATTTGCCTTTGAAACAGTTGCTTATGTAGAATGCAAGAGTGTGATAGATTTCTAGATATGCGCAAGTGAATTAGCACATCTTAATTGTTTACTTGATCGAAACTTAGAACCAAGTATAGAAATTCTCTCTCTCAAAAATAATATGACAAGTCTAAGCGGACTTAAAACACGAAGTTTATGAGAAACTCCATAGCGATAGAAATATCCAGTCAAGCCTCAATAATAAGCAGAGTGCAAATCTTCAATCCAAACATCAATTGTTCGCTGACCCCAGTATTGATACGGGCTATTTAAGTAGTCTTAGTCATAAGGCAAAGGAAAGCTTGCAGCCGCTAATAAGAATGACGTCAGAAGGAGTCCGGCTGATGACATAATGAAATCTTATGACGCCTACAAGGAAGGCGAATATACATATAAATGCCAATGAATTAGCAATGTTTGACTTAAAATTACATAACTTATAGTAATATGTCCTCTTTAGAGAGGATTGCTGGATATTCCAATATTGATCATTCATGATATCACGAGGCAGGGGAAAGCAAATTGATGACGTCTACATGAAAGACTTTACCTAAATGTCAATGGATCTTAGTTTGATTTAAACCATAAATAATTTACCCCTAATTGACCTACGCAAGGGTATTGCATACAATTCGGTATTCGCCATTCAAAAGGCAAAGGAAAGCCCAAGTCCTCGTAACCATTCAAATGTAACGTCAGAATCCGGGATCAGTCAGATGACATCATAAAACATGATGACGCTTACCAGGAAGACGAATGAATACCAACACGTTTAGCACGTATCGAATCCGCTTCAGATTTTATTTATGCTAACTTAATTTGTTCCTGGTTGCTCCTATTGAACAAAGGATTTAAAGGTGTTTATTGCATTAGTAAGAAGTGATCTTTATAAATAAGTATTTTCCTCACTACTAAGCTCTTTCAAAATAGATCTCGCTCGTAAAACAATATTACTAACTGATGTAATTTAGATGAAGGTTTTGGTCTTCATGGGTTCACGACGTCGTCCTAATTTTGCTTGCTACGAAACTTTATCTTTTCAAGGTTGTCTATTAAACACACGTGCCTACAGCGTGTCTGCAGTGTCATCTTAACGATCCAGCAGGGCTCACATGCCAGACGCGACAATAACTCACTCTCGTATTTTCTCGTCGCGTCTATACCGTCACTTTACTCGTTTTCTGACAGCACTGCCATACAAAATATTCGACTCGTTCTGTCAAACTTGATGTTTTCTCGTTAAACCCTAACATGGCACATAATTTATCTCGCATTTTGACAATTCAACATGAGAAAATCACCGATTATCTCTAATTTAGTCGTCCTCAATTTTGACGTCGAGAAGTGTAGACAAAATTATAATACAATAAAAATAAATTAAAAACTCCAAAATAACATGGCAAATTCATAATTATACTTATTTTGCTCATCATTTTATTATAAACCATAATATTAATAAAAATACTTAGTTTTATAAACTACTATTCACATTGAAACGACGTTCCTTTCGGCGGCCGCGAGAAAAACTGTGGCGGAGGGGAGCACTATTACTTGGATGAGTATCACGTGCAGTAATAGCTGGTCTCTTTGCCAATTATGGTGATTATCGAAATCTAGGAGGTAGTGGGTGTATGGCAATATCAAACTTTCGCAACATAATAACTAAAGCCACCAAATTTTGTATATTAATTTTTAGTAAAAAAAGAACATGAAATGAAACACAAATTAAAAGAGGTAGACGTAAAATCATTATAGTACATACCAATTCCATGAGTAAAATCGACCGATGATGCAATGATAAAAATTATTTGTTTTTAATAACTTGCTACATCGGTATCTCGTCGCGAGACAAAGAAATGTCAAAGGCGTTTTTCGAGTTTACTCGAGCTTAACGGTCATATTAGGCATTCTAATAACGTCAGATTCGTAGACAAATTTCGACAAATCGAGATAGAGAGCGTTCTCGCGCCTGTCATGTTAGCCGTGCAGGATACTTATTCTTTAATGAAGCTATAAAGCTTAAAATGAATATGGTAGAAACATGGCTTGAAAATTGAGTAGCATATGGTGCCATCTTCATAAACTTCTTGCCTTGCTAAAGAGGAATAGGAGACGTCTATGAATGAATGAAATGCATCGACCCCAGCGTGGTTTGACCAGACTCGATTAATCGAATGAACCCCAAGATTTGCACTAGCCCCATGCTTCATGGTGCTTCAAAGACCATTGCATATCAAGAAGTCGACCGGGGGGCGTTTTAATGGTAGGGAGGACGTGCCCTTAGGATAGCAGGGATTTTGAGCCTACTGAGTATGCACCAGCCTACCTTGCTTAAGAAGTCTGTCTATGCTCTTAAATCTTAACTTTACGTTCGTTATAGGGTGGTGTACTTTGCAAACATTTTAGCTTTTAAGTGAATGTATAAGCTCCTTAGAGAAGTGTCTATTGAGCTTAAACAGTATCAAAATTAACATTTTGCCTCTCGTCAACATTTTCAATCAGTAAAACATTTTGTCAAAGCAATTCCATCACCTAGGTAATTAAAAAATTGTTACTACAGTATGTTTTCTTTGAAACTCCGCCAACCTTATATTCTTGCATCTTGGCGCAATCTACTAGAAACTGCTGTGATATCGTTTTTCCAAGTTTTGCTGAATAAATAATCCTCTCATAATACAGAGAAAACCTTATGAATTTCCTGAAGGAAATGCGCCAAAGAATCATGAATCCATTGCCGCATGAAGTCATTTTAATTTGGTTTAAGATGTTTGTCGAAAGGGTATGGCAGCAGTGGGTGACATCGCGCATTGTGTACGTTTTCAATTGTTATTTTATTACACGTCGTTCCGATGAGGTTGTTTGTTGCAAATCGATTAATTTTATGCGACACTTTCATTGATTTTATGTTTTTGTTATTTATTTACCACTGACATTGTCGTGTCGTATCGGTATTACATTATTTTAATTTATTGTAAATAGACTTTGTTCAATAAGTGGCAATGGTTAATTAATGTGGGTTTACTATTTATTTATATTCTTGGAAAACCCGTATTATTGTTTGTTTCTAGCATCGCTTCTAATAGTTCGTAATTCTTACTATTAACTTCTTTGCTTTTCTTACTGAACTAATCTTTATAAATGTTTCGCTGAAAGGCTTTAAGCTTAAATATTGTTAAAGTACATGATCTTCGTATTTTACGTTTGTAATTTACTCATTTCTTTTCCATTTTGTTATTCCAAACCCTTGAGACGTGCTTGAGACTCGCAGACTTTTAAGGTGTTCAACACAAAATATTAATTTTAACATCAGGATTTTAATAAGGAAGCAAATATATTGCAACGTCAGCTTTCAACAGAATTATATTTTACAGTAGTAATGTGCAGCCAAGGGCGAACAATTTGTCTACTGTACCATCACATGCTACCTACTGTAACACTAATTATTACATACATGCGTAAAGTTACATCAACTGATGCAACGCGTTGTGTGTAATATTTACGCCTTTACGGTCACTTCAGCTGATACTCCGATTAATTCGTTAATTTGTACAATAAATTGGACACATCCCTGACAGCTCCATGTTCTGGCCCCCTTGACGTAATATCTCGATGATGTACTGTCATTACAACAGGTTATACTTGTTCGGTATCCGTGCAAAATATTGCATTATATCTAAAAAAAAACTAATATTTTTGTAATATATTATGAAGGTAATAATAACAATAGTTTATGAGGTTTTTCCTGAAAAGTTTAACATCCAGGTTATAATTAATCGTTTGTTATTACAGAACAATACAATATGCGTATGTAATCGGTGGAATGGAACATTTGATAGCCGATTTAATTGGCAGTTTTTCTCACACAACAATAGCTTAAAACCGACTATTATTTCAAACCAATTTTCATAAAACTTGTAATTCTTAGAACTATTAGAAAGTCGTTAACAAGCGAATCGGCATAACGCTCAATTTTATGCTTTAACAGAATAATCAGTACAGTCAGTCACAACAGTACTGCGTTACATGCGGTGCGTTACGTGTAGAGTTACACAGTTGCAGTTCTGTCGTAACAATAATGCGTAATGTCGTAGATAAATAGGCGATTAAAATAAATATGCGCGTGAAACCGGAGTAGCGCAAGTGGAGCGCAAGTGGAGCGCATCTGAGGCACTGACAACTGACTGGTACTTATTTTTGACGTGAGTGTACATTTTGAAAATCGTTCTGGATATCTTTGAAGAGTTTATGGTTGTGGGTGTCGTAAATATGATAGATGCCTAGTCCACAACATGTATACAAATCGCTCATTTCCACATTTGCTGTGTTAGATCGATGGATTGGTTTGGAAAGGTATGCTCGATTAGCTTAATGCAATTTGTATTGATGTAAATGTTAAGACAAAAACATATTTCAAAAATATTCTCTCCATGTTGTCAAACCCCAATTTAGGACATATATTAGGTATGCTACCTTTATTCACAACGCAACATATAATAGAAACTTAACGACCCAGGATTTGTCGTTCTTTAAATGAACCGACTTAAAAGGTAAAATCCACTAAGGTGACACACACTCCAAAAATTATAAAGAATCAACTCTTTGACAGCTAGAATGCAACATAAAAGACATATTCTTATATCCCTTTGAAATATCTCTTGACCGTAAAAGGAACAAATTAGTTAGAACTTCCTGTGACAGCTCCAGGAACTGTTAATGTGCTACGCTGAAGTTTTTGTTCCTGCCGACTATTTTCGTTAACAACGTGTAAACAAATGGTATCTGTAACACTCGTCGTCATTGTATAGTTTTCTGGAAACCGGTTGGTTAAACATGCCTGAAAGTTTTCGGAAGCTCTACAGTTCTTGTTTAAGAGATGTATTTAACGTCACTTGTACAAAAATCTGTTCATATACCTACTAGCTACACATACACGCTTTTTTGCAATTCGAATAGTTTCCGCTACACACAGTTTTGAATGTGGATGTCTTTATGAGTAGCGGAAGACCAAAGAAACGATGGATGGACTGTGTGAAAGATGAAATGGCTAGAAAGGAGGGGACTACCTAGAGGACGGCTAATGGAGAAGTATGGAAGAATAAAAAGTCAAGTTTAAAAAACTGGTACTCGACTATGGAAAATAAAAATGGTCTAAAAAGTACAAAACAAGAAAATATTTCAGACAGAAATCAAGACTGGTACAAAAATGGTCAAGGTGCAGCCTTGGTCGCGTGACTTTGTAGGTTTTCCTGGCGCTCACATGGTATTCCCATGTCCAGGCCACGCCAGGAATACCTACAAAGTTATAATGGTTTTACTTGTTTTTAAGAATTTAAGCATGTTTATTTACTTACACTATTTGATATGTATACATATGTATTTGTAATGTGCTCGTCAAGACCTTTGTTTTGATACCAAACTTGTCATGATTATCGAATTATTTTCTTCGAGGTCAGAGATTTACGTGTTACCACCGTATAGAATTTAAATAGCGTATTTTACCCGGACCATTATTACGAATTGGTTCAGTAGTTTAGGCGCTACGGTGATGTGAATACAACATACAACATACTTACATACATACCTACATACAAACAGACTGCAAAAACCATACATAACCCTTCCTGTTGGCTTTGCTGAAGTCGGGTAAAAGGACATGTTGCGTCAAATAGTTGGGATAAGTGCAATAGAATGATGAGAATCCATACTTGAAAATCCTAATAGGAGATTAGTGACTGAACCAAGTTCGGGTGATCAGCGTTTGATTCTGTAGTGCTGTTCTGTAACCATCTCACCGTGAAAACTTAGGTGAAGTAAGCCTGGAGTGAGCTGTCAGTGCCACTGATGCTAGGAAATTACCAAGATGAGATGACACTGACAGCTCACTTCACGGTGAGATTTTTACAGATTCAACGTGCTGAGCTTATCTTGAACAATGAGACGAGAAGGTTCATAGAAATATAATGAGAATCTTTTATAATAATTAAGTTGGGCTATGTTTTGTCATTGATGACATACAAATATCAGTGAAGATAATTATATGTAAAGTAAAGAAACACAATTCACCATAGAAAACAAACAAAAAATATCAAAATAAAAGAAAATACATGCAAGCATTATAATGGATTATTAATAGGTACAGTGTATAGTTACAGGGGTTTATCACTTATGTAATCATCTAGGGAGCCCATAGTACCGTTTCTCAACTAATAATTTATGAAAACACTTTTTGAGACCGCGAATCGGCAAACGTAGTGTAGGACGCCCTCCGGCCAGGTGGGATGACGATCTGCGAAAGACTGCAGGCAGATGCTGGATGCGTCAAGCTGAAGACAGGGCGCTATGGCGCTCATTAGGGGAGGCCTATGTCCAGAAGTGGGCTAATATATGCTGATGATGATGACTTCTTAATACACCAGGTATTTTATACTCAAGGAAAAAAATTAAGTACAAAGAACCCGCAAGATAGAGCTATGTAATACATATCATAAGTCATGTATATTGAATTGTACTAAACATTGTTTGTGATTTTATGGACTTTCAATGTAGACTAAGTTATCTTTCAGGTTACAAGTACGTCTAACCACTATCGTTATATTGACTTAACCCACTGTGATCCGGCTTACCTTATCATGAAATTATGATAACACTGCAAATGATAATCGAAGTCGTAAGTAAACGTTAACGTATAATAATCTCATTAAACTATAAATGAAATCGCAAATGACTTAGAAAGCTATGTATTCATATTTGTTTATTAAGCGATAAATACTGATATATTAACTGTACGACTCTCTTTACATTTAAATACATTAGAAGGTCGCTTGAGATTTGCTGTTATTTCAAAGTTATCGCTGTAAAAGCAACTTGAAGAAAACAGCAAGTTATTGCCAATGGTTTCGTTCACTCCCATCTACATAATCGTAAATTCTTTCATGTCGTCTTCGTCTTTCATTAGTTTAAACCTTTATAAAGCTTACCTTTGGCGTAGGTTGAAGCAAGCGGAAGGTAAATAAGTTTATTCCAATAAAATTGTGTACACAAAGGATTTGAATACAACTCCTGAGAGAACAGTGAAAGTAAATTGAATTCGCATCGGATCGGTACAACTAACAATCTTGTTTTCTCTTTGTTTTTTTGTTTTCATTATTTTCTCCACTGTCATACAAGTTTAGGTCAGTGTTATAAGCGGAGGTGATCAAATTTTTATTATAGCTATTCCCTCTCAAGAACCGGTCCTTGACTGATATTTAATTTTCCTGAAGCAGATCTTGTTTTGACGATGTTATTAAGATTTCAAACAGAGAAATCGTATTGGCACAAATAAATTTATGATCATCTTTCTTGAAACCTTTCATCACTTCCCTGTAAGCTTAACATAACTTACTGATCCATTTTTTTTACCGCAATTACACAAACCCAGTGAACAGAAAGCAAGCCATAATAATGATACCAGTTTTCCATAATACACGGCTAGTAACACTTTACATAACAAATTGCAATGCACTTAGGTACGAAGGTAGCTGTCCACCGGCGCACGGGCATGCAATTGTCGTGATTTACATCGCTGACTGGACGGCTGGACGTCCATTGCATCGCGTCTGTATGAATTATGGCACGTCGCCCGTTTGATGGATAGGGTGGTTGAGAAGTTTATGTAGTGTAACAACGTAACGTGGCAGCGGTTTTTGGGACAGTTGCAGTTGGTACCTTTTTACGTTCAGCTAACCGTTTCGAAGAGCCAATTTCGATTGACGGGAAATTTGGGCTTAGTTGCTTTTTGTTACTCACTAAAGTACTCAAATACATGAAGCCTATGTATGACATCAAATCATGACTATTAAGGCTCTTCACACTGGCGCGACGCGACAGCGCGACACAAAGGCAGCGCGTGTCGCGCGACTAGCGGTGCCTTTGTGTCGCGCTGTCGCTTCGTGCCTGTTTGAGGGAGCCTTTTACAAGTCTGCAAAATTATAAACACCTCTGTCTCATAAATTATTGTCTTCAGTCTTCACTTGAGTCGAGATGACCTAGTCGGTAACACTAATTAGCCCACTTGCATTCTAGAAAAGTATTTAGATTCGTTCGATACATTACTTAGCTTAACTTAGTCATTAGCTCAGTTTAGCTTAGCAAACAGAGAAAGTATAAAGTATGTTAAAGGTAATTTATTTGAAACGTTAGCTTATTTCTTACTTCCAGATATACTACATGTTTATCTAGCTATGGAATCTCAAATTACCTAATTGCCTTTCTCTTTTTTCCCGCTCCTTTTATCCAACAAACGTCATTTGCAGATAGTAATTTGTTACGTTACGATAATGCCAATTGACAGTACATACGAAATTACTTGACAGCAAGAGTACACAATGTAACAAGTTCGAATATTAAAATCGAATTCGTGTTTTGCTCAGGGTCAGTTCCGTTTAAACTAGTCTCAGATTTTGGAAGCATCCCGGATGACACATAAATCAAAACGTTATAGTATGCAATAGAAATTCAGTAATTTGACTTCTTAAGACCCTCAAGTTTATTGCACGATTCATCTTCTAACCCCTTATTTAAAACCGCACAATCAAGCACACAATTTAAAATTACCACTAACTTGATAGATAAATATCCAAGTAATCACGTACTATCTAATTATGGGCATTGTGTTGCGAAACATGAAAATAAATCTTCTGTCAATTAAGATACTGTGACGTCCGAGTACAGAATGTAACGAGATCTAATAATGAAATCGATTTCATGTTTTACTTAATCTGAATTGTGCCTGTAAATGAAAGAGCCAGTTCCGTTGAAACTAGTATATCAGATTTTGGAAGCATCCCAGATGACACGTAAATCAAAACGGTATATTATGCTATACAAATACAGTTATTTGACTTCTAAAGACCCTCAAGTTTATTTCACGATTCATCTTCTAACCCCTTACTTAAAACTGCACAATCAAGCATAGTAAGTTCAACACAATACAAAACTGCTTCTAACTTGATAGATTTATGTCCAAGTAATCACGTCCAATCTAATTATGGTCATTGTGTTGCGAAACATGAAAATAAATCTTCTGCTAATGACGATACTGTGACGTCCAGTTCTCTATCGTTTGTGTGAAAATTGTACATAATAAACATTTAGCTGATTTGATTTAATATCGACCGGTATTGGTCATAGAATGTCGATCGCGAATGCCTGAACTGCGGTAAAACAATACTCGGTTGCGCAGCGATAGGCGTATCCTTTCAACAGATAATAGCTATTATTTACGCTCAGTTAATAATACCGTGATATATTGTCCGGCGGAAAATTACGAGAAAATCGCTGTTAATGATGCAAAACTATTAGGGTTAATCCTAGTACTACTGGTTGGAGATCCTCCTTCGCTACAAGTGTGGAGGAGTGGTGTGGGATAAATATAATATGTGCTTCCCACATGTATATTTAAATGGATTCTTCCACTCATTCCCATGTATCAAAGCAAATCTTCAGTCGGACAGGGTGGTCTATTCTTACCGAAGACCACGCAGCGCTTAATAATAACGTTATTATTTATGCTCATCTAATAATACTTTGATTTAGTATGACAGAACAGCTATTAGGAAGTCACTGTTAACGGCACTGTTCTGCTCCAAACCTATTTAATTAAACCCTTCTTCGCTCAATTGATTACGGAAACTATGAGCTCCGAACTAGGATGTAAGTCTAAGAGCTGGTATTTCGATCTACGATTATCTCGGGTGGAAATAGCTCATAAAACTATGCTCAATCACATGTCTTCAGTTTTAAATTGACGATGAGCAGAGTCTGTTTGTCCAAATTATCCATACATTTCACTTATTTGACTTAGGTATCTATCTCTCACGTGTCAGATTTCCTTTAATTACTTCTGTATGAAGAAACATTCAAACCTTAATGAAATAAGAATGCGTTTCCCCCAGCTGATATATTTTTGATGATGCGTAGGTAATGGCGCACAACAAAAATGCACGTCTAACCCAGCAATGAGGAAAAGCATTCTTATAGCACTGCTTCCTCGAAAGCATCTGAACTAATATTTTACAAACAGATACTCGTACTGTCTGTAATAGCTTTGTTTAAAATTATATAACAACACTTTTGATATAAGTATGTCGGTACTATGTTATGACAACCTCACTCTGTTGACCAGTCTGACAAATAGCTGTTAAAGAAAATATGGGTTCTCCGTTCATTCCTGACCCCAGATGAAATTACAAGGTTAGATGTTTGTAATTAGTTTAATTATGCATATATGTAATTATTATTAATTTTCAAGCACGCAATGGAAACATTCATTCAAATGTAGGGATGACACTCATATCTCTAAGGACACCTCAACGCTTAATACCCCTGACCTTTGTTTTCACGAAAGTTAAAAGCACGCTCGTCACCAACTTTAGGGTTTCAAATGACAATTTGATGTAACAATCGATTTCTTTATTTTTCAACCCTTATACCCTGCCCGGTTCACGCGAAGGTCAGTGTGAACGACCAAGTGAGCTCATCGAGCGCTTTTCAACCACTGACGTCAGCTCCCGGAGTAAACAAGTTGGGCTTGGTAGTTTTTAATCTTTTGTTTTGATGCCTGTTTGCACGCGCTTGGCGTGTTAGATTAACCGATCCGCCAACATAAGGATTAATGGAATCGTATTTTATTTAACAGTTTATGGCACAAACAACTCACCTGGATCTTACGTCATCGCTTGCTTGATTATTTTGACCGACCAAATGCTCAGCTGATTGGGGCGCCGATACCGGCCGAATTTATAAGCTTCAAACAAACCAGATTTCATGGAAGTTGTAGGAGGCCAGATAAACATTATATTTAGAAGAGAAAATATCATTCAATTAATAGTAGCTCAAACCATATTTAACCAAGTTTAATCTTAGCTTCAATCTATGAACCAAGTTCATAGCAACATAATATCATTATCTTCAAGAGCTGACTTGTTAATTTCGCATAACCGCATTAGTGGCATGTTAAACAACTTAACCGTTGAGTCGGCGACATTTTGCAAGCGTCCGCTAAATTTGACGGCCGCTAAACGTTTTATTTTGCCGATTCCGCATTGCCCTCTGCGGGAACAGGTGAAGTTGAACTGTCGCGGATAACAATAAAACAACGCCGTCTAGGCGATTATGTGTTAACAGTTCTGCGAGGGCCATTCACTTCAAATTGCCATGTGTGCCAATAGAACGTCGTTCCCAGAAACTTACAAATATTTTAAGTGAAAGAATGGAATCGGCAATCCTCTCAAGGTTTTGCATGGCTAACCATTACCTTTCGGAACGCAATCAACAATTCTGATGCAATTTTGCATTTTTATATGAAAATCAGATATAATTAAAAACTTTGTGTAGCCTTGCTCGTTGAGAGTGGATGATGGACAAACATGACGAGAGCGGCGCCAGTAAATATTGAGATTTGTATTAAGTTCAATATTTGTGGCGCCAACGGAGAGTCGTAAGCAGTCTCATTCTTACATACATATTTAAGTAGGCTTTAGGAAATATCTACTCTAGGGACAGACACTTATACGATTATGGTAAAAAAGAGCATTGCCCTATAATTTATCATCAATAAAATTTTGTACTTCTGCTAAATGTCGGTAGCATTCTGCGAACTCATTGTCTTCATTATGTTGTATCTAGGCTTAATATTCAATTTAACAAAGTTAATTTATCAATTTGATCCAACAAAAAATAATTAAAACTGGCCCGAGTCGCTCACGTACGTTATTAACACACCGTTGACAACACTCAGTTATTTTAGGGCGCGATCATGTAAAGTAACGCTCCAATGCGTCGATTGACGGGTACACGAGCTTGTGGTACTATTCCTGTGCCGGGGCTGTGCCCGATCGGTTTACAGGCATCGGGTACAGGGATCGTCGACTCACAGGGACGATAAGGTTCGATGGACCTGGAGTAACGGTCACCTGCTAAAGAGACTGGAGATTAGGTTTATTTTGCTTACTTTTTGTTATTGGTCTGTGGTTCGTTGTGATTGTTGTGGGGAGTTGTATTTATTTCAAAAGGTTTTGAATGTCTTTGCAAATGATAGGAAACTTTGTAGATTTTTGTTGAATTCATAAAAATTACATAAGTTTGAGTTGCTACTTAGCGGATTTATCGATTTATGAATTAGGGAAACTTGAATCTAATCTAAATAAGTGATTCTAAAATATAATTGCGTAGGCTACAAAAACCCACAAAAATAAACTTATTTGTTTATTTCGTTATCGCAACTGTTTCTGCTTTACTAAAATATCCATGATACCGCGAATGACAATGATTCACTTTCAGGATGTGCTTTTATCTCTATGGGAAAATATTAAAGTTGACTTCATGAAGTAATGTGTTAATGGCAACGTTTACGTTTTGATGTTATTCCTGAATATAATTGTTGATAGCCTAAAATCTTTGTTCTAAACTTTAACTGTCCCAATTTTCATTAACCACAAAGTAAGTTCATGGCTTTCGCAGTTCAAATACTGTTATGATACTTTCCATGTACCACAAACAAAGAATTGGGTCAATGAACTTAATTCGAAATACTAAGGGGTCAAAGTCAAAAGAAATACGCACATACAAAAAATGATTCACTAAGATAATTTCTCATATTCATGGCGGCATATAAACATTCATTTGCAACATCATTATGTTGGTCGTTGAACCGCTAATAGCTTCGGTTACTATGGGAACCCATAACGTTCCATCAATCTTCTGTTTGGCACCCGGAAGGCACTAGTAAGTTCGATGCACGACCTTTGTGTACGACCTTGGTGTCAAATTACTACCAACCCCAACAAACGGATCCCTTTAAATACGTTTAACGTTTGTATTTTCCCTGTTCTCATGTTTTGGTCCATGCTGACTGCTGTTGTAAACACACAATGAGCTTATTCATATAATATTTTATTATGTATGTTATATATCTAATATATAAAATTCTCGTGTCGCAGTTTTCGTTGCCATACTCCTCCGAAACGGCTTGACCGATTTTGATGAAATTTTGTGTGCATATCGGGTAGGTCTGAGAATCGGCCAACATCTATTTTTCAAAAAAAAGAAGCAAAACAACGTTTGCGGGTTCAGCTAGTCTAATATATAAAATTCTCGTGTCACAGTTTTCGTTGCCATACTCCTCCGATACGGCTTGACCGATTTTGATAAAATTTTGTGTGCATATCGGGTAGGTCTGAGAATCGGCCAACATCTATTTAAAAAAAAAAAAAAAAAAAGAAGCAAAACAACGTTTGCGGGTTCAGCTAGTGTATATCTAAGTGTATTAATGAACGTGATCCATAAGCGGACACTGTGATTTTAAATTATGTATTCGAAGTCAAAACATGACAAATAAAACAGATTTTGGTACGCAGTTGGTCTACAAATATGGCAAGCTAAGAGCTCAAAAATAAGTTAATTGATGTAGTTATTCACAAATCGGCTACAGTGTTAAATTACTTCCACCAATGAAACAGATCTAGAAGATCTCATCTGAAAAACTCAGTTGTTGAACTAGCAATAATATCTCGTAATACTCCCTTAATTGTATCCCTAATTATCGTCATCGGTCACTACCCTCGCGGCTTCGGCTTCACCCTCCGTCATTGATCAAGGTTCACCGCACGACCTTCAATGCTCCTCAGGTGTCAACTTACTAATGTGATTATCGTCAAGTTACTGCACAAGCAAGCCCAGTTGCTCTCACTATATTTTAAACCACGTACTTTCTTTGTTTCTGCGTTTGTTATTCTTCAGTTTTTTTACTGGACGGGTATTTGATTTAATTTTCATCAATTCGTACGTTTTCTGAATTCTCAATAAACATTCACAAAACTACGTTTTCAGTTTTCATGAATTCGTTTGGCTCAACTATTGTTTTTAATATTTGCAGCTTGACTGTAATATGTTAGATTGTTGTTATGGCTTTGTAAACAAAGATCTCGCACATCGCCATCATAGTAAAAAAAACATCTGTTTTTCTTCGGTCCGTCTAGTTTTTTTTTTTTGTGTTAATTTGTTGTCCTCTGCGATTATCTAACACGTCTCGTCGGTATCGTAATACTTCGGATTCGTCATTCGTCTAATTTCGTTAGCCGTGGGAGGTGGCCGACAATCTTTACGATCGCCACGAGATTCAATTAAACCACTTTACATATTGTTGTATTAGTTGCTAAATGCGTCACATCTTCATATAACGCTACATTTAAAATAGTTTCTATTCAAAATACCGTGAACACAAGTCTGTCATTCAAATGTTAAAGCAGCTTGTTTTCGTATATCAAATATATTAACTTTGTTTGCAATATTAACACCCTCTTAAACATTGACTGTTATATTTTCATAATATTTTCGCGCCAATATGTGTGTGTTGGAGTCGAGACAAATTACGCTCTTAAATGTAGCAAGTTTTATGCGGCGATGTCAACGCGTGTGAGTGCTTTTATAAATCTGGTACCATTTTCGAATGGAAAACCACCGATGTCTGTCATAAGATAAAGGATTCTAATTTCTCACGACATTTCAGTACAGTGTGTTATTCGAAATTATTCCAAGGCCACGTGATGCCACAAACCTGATTCACTTTGAGCTTGCGTACCTACTAGTAATGCTCATTCCGCTGCGCAGTTTTCATTAACAATGAACGAGCACATTTTGGAATGTTTCGGTTTTACTGTAGCTATAAAACTTTTTTTTAGCAAATAACTTGGTACTGATTAAACAATACTTTGTTACATCAACACACAGTTAAAAAATTGATCAATTGACTGCACACACTTCGTTTCAGCTTCTAGCTTTATTAACGATCTGTTTGGCTATCGTAAAGTATCGGTCATCGGGGTGTGTTTCGATGTATGACCAGGAGTCTAGACTTACGAGTCAATAACAACGACTCGACCTTCGGACACGAACCTTTCTTTTTGCCGTTTTTGCTGCAATAGTCGCGTATTGCAAATCAAAACCGACGAGATGATGAAAGTAGAACCGGACTTTTGATATTCATCACAAGTTACGAGTTTCATAAATTATACTATGTATAGCTTTGAGATGATTTCTTGTGTAAATGTCATTTACTCGGAGAGCACTAATTAAACCTTTTATAAATTCGTCTAGTGGTGCTGTCTCGCTGGCAATAAAAACTAATAGACATACGTCGTATAAGTTTCATAGCATCGTATGGATCTAACGCATCGTTGTGAAATCATTTTACACAGCTAATAAATCGTGGTATATGGTATAACACGGGATATAAATAGATTTTAGAGATCACGTTTTCTTCTTTGGAGTTTATAGAAAACATGCTAATTTTACTCTTATTGTAAACATTTACTTAGTGGATGAACTTTGTTTTGATCGTTCAGCTATGGATAAGTTTGTTGATCACATGAAGGACTTCAACAGCTGCTTTACTTTTACACGGGATTGTATCAATCTTGATACATTTTTGGTTTGATTTTTTCCGTTTTGTCAAACTGTGTTTACACGTCATTGAACCAGCACTAAAAATGCTCTTGTTCATTAAACAAACCTATGTTACAATCGCGATAGGGTGTAAGGGCAGCCTTCCGTGGTTCGTTGCACCGAACTCCGACCAAGGCGAGCTTGGCGCCAGCCCGGAGCCGGCACAAAAAATACAGCTTCGGCCAAACGTAAATAATGTAGAAGAATCTGCAAAGTGTCCGGATGCAGCCACTTAGTAAGGGTGAGAGTCCTACGGGGACTCTGAGGACACGTGTTCCAAAGATCAGAACCGGAGATAGTGAAGCTGCCTCGTATAAACTAGAACCAGTTTTAAAACCGTTAAGCTTCATTCACCACTAGAGCCCTTAACTGATAACTAAATAAAACTCTTCGGTCTTGGCGAAACTTGTTGGAAATAGAATCGTGCAGACGAAATTATAGACACGGTTCGAGACTACTCCTGCAAACGCTGCTGACGCAACGTTATAGCAAATGTCAAAATATATTACAAATGTCATGTGGCATTAGCTCAAATTAAATTTTCTATGACATTAAATACTCCATGTCATCCACAATAAACTTTGGTATAAATATTTCTGTTTTTGCTTTGGCATCACGGAAATATCATCCCGTTTATTTACATTCAAGGGTTTATGTAAGTACTTTTTTTACATGAAGGCGTTAGATTATTTTCAGTAAATGGTTCCTCTCGTTTCGTTATTATTTTTAATGTCTTCAAACACAAATACATTAAACGAGATTTTCATGTAATTTCATAGCATCAGGCGTTTCTTAAACGTGTAATGAGTATTTTAACAATAAGAAATAATAGCAGCAGTAGATTTTTTGAAAAAAATTATCTAAAATAAATAATGTTTTTTTATATAAAATAAATAATGTACAAATAAAAATAATGCATCATTCGCAAAATGTACATGCATATATTATGCACATGACGCCATATAGAAAAAACATCTAAAACGTGGAAATGATTGACACTTATGTAAACATATTTTATAGCTATTGGCACTTATCATCAGCTGCTGCGTTCTGGGCTAATGCATGTCGTTAAAGTAGATTATTTTCTATATTCAAGTTAATTAATCACAATGTTCTCATTCTAACGCTGTGCTCGTTTGCGGCAGCTTTTATCTGTTTTGCGGTCACGAACCACAATACCTAGGTACCTATTATTGTTTGTAATTTATTCAAATGGTAATTCTTTCTCAGAATAAGGGTTATAGCAAACGTGATTCCGAAATAAAGGACAATTGTTCTCTACTATTTATCACAATTCATAGTCCATTGCCTCTACAATGAGCTCACCTCAACGTAAATCACAAGAATTGAACTTTATGCTTATTGGCTTTAAGTATAATTTGTTTTGTGGCGGATTAGTCCTATGCGGCTGATTGTGTCTCGTTGTTATCGTGTCGTATCGAGTGGCGCACGCGCCACAAACGACCGCTTGTATGATTTACAACGTGCTCCACTGAAAGGCACCATTGTTGGCTTAACAGCTTCGACGGCGATTACACAATAGCATAGTTTGACGCCTGTCGAAGGTTATCTCCAGCCGTACGCCGCTGCGCTCTGAAGTTGACCGATGTTTGTAATTTTAGTGCGCTTTGTTGATGGTATTTCACATTTCTGCTCTTTTTGTACCACGGCACAGCTACCATGGCATTGAAAGTCTACGGTGGAATTCCTGCCCTTTCCCAGCCTGCATTAAAAGTGAAGACGTGCTCTAAAACTACTTTAATGTTGCCCAAAAAATCTAAACTAATTACTAAAGAACTGTTTAATGCGTTGCTGGTGAAATTGTCGCATAAATTAACTTTTATACAATCGTAAAACTTTATGCTTAATAATCTCCGTATATCGTCAATGTTTGCAATAATATATATCGCAAGCAGAACAACACACTAACTGGCACCAGATCCGGTTGTTCCAATTAGCGTTAATCAATTACGTGGTTTCGAAGATAACTGGCATAAGGTGGATGTGATGAATCACCACTTCTGGTGATTTGCCAAACAGTTGGCACGGTGGATTCCGAAGCTACATACGAATTTGTGTTTTTATTAATATCGGGAATAATATACCTATCGCGATTGCGCAGTTTGTGTTTTCTATTTAAACTGCTACGAAAATAGTGTCGAAAGTTTGAGTTGATTACTTATTTCAGTAACTATTGCGTCGCTTCTCATTTACCTTAGCATTATCCCGACACATTGCATAAGCAATGTGGAAATCATAAAAGAATATGTCTCTCTCTTGCATGTGATGTAAAAATTAGCATATGACCACGATTTCCTTGTCTTTCTTGTTTCTGATTGTAAACTGTATGGGCGGCTGCTGTTTGTGCTCTCTCTGCTTGACCGACAGTGTCTTACAATTTATTGCTATCAGAAACATATTCGAATATGGTCGTCTTTAGTTGCTTCTTCGGTCATTAAAGATACTAACTTCTTCAGATGGATGCACAGTTTTAATGTAGATCACATCTAGTTTAGGTCCCACTCCAATGCAATGTAACTGCAAAGCAAACTGTCATTCAGTTAAAAAGCAATTTGTAGCAAGGATGCAACTCACACCATTTCAATTGTTTGGGAAAATTTTGACCTATTTCTAAGCTTTAACCGCAGCATAACAATATTTTACCTTAATAATACGTATTTAGTTGATAACGCAAACAGCGCAAAATAATAAAAAACCATTATAATTAATCAACTTCCGTAGAATGCCGATAAAAAACGTTTATTATTTGTAAGCCGATTTCGATAATATACCATATCCTTTTAATAAAAAGCTTTATTAGCATTTGGACTTTTACGACTATTAATCTAGCGAGAAATAATTACGAGCCATATATCACCTAAACAATTTAAGGGCTGTACTTAACAGTGATGGTTCCTCAAGATTACAAAAAGAAGGAAAAAACACTGGGCTTATAGCAAGTTGGCGTGTCGACATGTTACCTGAGGGCTAATTCACGTAATTTTATGACGCACCGATGAAGTTGCAGTGCAGGAGCAGTTAAGTTTAGGTTTGAGTGTTAAAGGGTATTCTCGTAATCTTTGAACTGCGCGTCAGCTGCGCGTAAACTGCACGTCAACTGCACTGCAACCAAACTCGTAGTAGTCTATGCCAAACTCTACCAAATTACCTACGGTGTGGCCACATGAAAGATAACAAAATACTCACTAAATAATCGAATTTAATCGATTACATTAACATGAATATAACGTTATTATGATACTGAAATAATACCCCAGTACTGATTATAGTGCTTTTTCTTACCATTTAAACGAACAATTATGTTTTGATTCACAATCAAAGATATATTTTGCTATAATTTGGCTGAATGATGGTCTAACATTGCCACATAAAACTAAAACTGTCATATTATGAGGAAACGCGCTTATGAGCGCGAAATTCAAGACTCAGTGAACTTAGATGGTAAGTATAAATTATAATGATTATAATAAAATTATTAAGGATGTACGTACAGTGAATTATACGAAGTAGCAGCAGTTTAAATTCATTTCATGTAAGTTTCATCCTGATTCTTCAGTAGATATGACTTCACGCAAATGTGTGTCTGTGCGGCAAATGGAACTGCTGGTCGAGTATTTGGAGGGCCACAGGGATTTTGCCCGTGGCAGAGTAAAATCTAGAGAAGGGAGTGCCCTGACATCACGCCTTTGGTCGGAGTGCGCCAATATCTTAAATGCCGAGGCAGACGGGGATCCAAGAACTCCCAAAAACTGGAACAAGGTCAGTTAGGTAGGTCATATCGATATTGCACCTATGTGTATCGCTATCGGTACATTATACTTGGGTAAATAACTAGATTTGTAATATTTTTAGTGGTACACCGACTATAAGAGCCGCTTGCTCAACCGAATTAGGCAGATTCGGAATAACCAACAAGGTACAGGTGGAGGGCCAGGCGTACCCACTTCTTTATCCCCTTTAGAGGAGAGAATCGCTGCTCTGCTTGGTGCAGGCATTGAGATTGTGGGGAGAAGTGGCACGCCCCAAAATGAGGTGCAAATAAATCCCTTGTCGGTAAGTTATTGAATACGTTTTTTTTTATTTTTATCGTATTTAAGCTCGGTCTTATTGACAGTGGTATTTTTCTTTTTGCTTTGCTAGCCTGCACCCCACGCAGTTTCTCCGTTGCCTGCACTTCCCACATTACCTTCAGAAGATACTATGCATGCACCAACACTCAACAATAGTATTACTAAGTAAGTTTTAATTAAGTCAAGAACCTATCATTCTAGCTGAGCAATAACTATTAGAAATATGCAGTTCTCGTGTGAGAGGTCATTCTATTTTAATTTGGATAATTTATTACTAACCATTTAAGTACTTAATATTCATAAATGTTATTTATTTTTTCAGAAATGAAGATATCAGTTTTGAGGCTGACGTTGCAACAACACAAAACATCACACATATTACTGAAAGGTAATAAGTATAAGGATTAAGGTTGAAGCTCCAGGGTAGCCCGCGAAATTCAAATTTTCTTAGGTTTTCTGCAATTTGCGGGTTGGTTGTATGTTGAACAAAATATGATTCGCGATCGTAAAATGTACGTATTTCCAGAAGGGACAACATGTCGAGTTTTACTATCTTAGAGAGTTGTATGAATGAATCATAGGATTGTAATTGGGTAAATACGTACTTGTTACGATCGTGAATCATATAGGCTACAGTGGAGCTTCAAACTTAATAATAAGGATTATGATAACTTGTCATATTTGAGAAATAAATAACAGTCTGAAAACCATGACATATTTTTATTTTGTTTCAATATTATCATCATTATAAATACAAAAATAAATAATTATCCTCTATTCTGACTCTTATTCCCTATGTAGCCACAGGCGATTCATAAGAGCCTGTTGGACAGCCCGACCTTCCAACAAGTCTCTGTTTGGCTGCCTGTTAGCTTGCGCAAGAATACTCAGACTCTCTGCACGCACATCCTTCTCAGATGCTCAACGCCATACACGCATTCTCTCTTCTTGCTCACGCTCTTGTTGTGTCAGTTGGGGCACTGGTAATTGTGCCATGTTTGCTATATTATGCATTACAGCACAGGCATTCACTATTTGACCTGCAAAAACAGGATCATAGTGAAGCATGTGTGCAGATAATAAACACCTGAAACAAAAACATTTAGAAACTATAATAAATACCTAACAATACAATAAAAAAGGCCTCAATATATTCAAGGCTTCTTCAGATCAAGATAATAAAAAGAGTATGAATATTAAGAGGAAACTTAGACAAAACTAGTTTTACTCAAATACATACCTGAATTGAGCTTTCAAGACACCAATGCATCTCTCTACTGTATTGCGAGCTGAGACCTGCAGCTTATAATAATGGTCTTCTGGAGAACCTGGTATTGCATTCAACATTGTCTTCCTCAATGCTAACCACTGTCACCTAGAAGAATAATTATTCATAATATTGAATAAAAACAATGTTTAACATATTTTTTGTATAGGTATGGAAGGACATTCACCCAACAAAAATATTTCCTCTTCATGTAATGGGTGATCACGCCATACTGATGAATCATGGGTTGCCCCAGGCTTACTGGGGTCCATGTATAAAATTTTAAGATCCGCATCACATATTTGAAAAATCATTTTCAGATGTAGTTTTATTTTATGCCAGTAAAGCAAACAATATTTAATAATAATTGTTTGTTTTTTTTAATTATAGAAAATAAGATTGATTATGTCTAAATAGATTACATACAATCATCACATTGAGAGAATGATATCCTTTCCTATTGAAGTATCGTTCTTCATGCTGACTGGGTCTTATAATGGTAACTTGGGTGCCATCAATACAGCCAATTACCCCTGGCAACTTGACTTTCTATAAAAACTACAAAAAAACAGATATTTTGCTCATTGATTAAAACAATTATACTAACATGTATCTCTAAAACTTAGATTGTATAGAAATTTTACCTTGTTTTAATTTTGTCACGGGCTTCCCTTGTCATGGGAAACTTAACGTAATTGGTAAATAAGTTTCTCATGTTGAGGGCTTTTGTGACTTGGCGGATCACTTTCGAAACAGTGGGCTGAGATACTCCATGGCACCTGCTTTGGCGCACCAGAGTCTGATAAGATCCGCTTGCCAAGAAAGCTAGTGTAGTGAGAACCTGAAAGTCACCCAATTATTTATGGACTGCCTACCATCAAAAATAATGTATTTTGCATTATTTAATTCCAATACTTGCTGTGCCCAGCGGTTTCACCTGCGCTCGGCTCAAGAACCGGGCTATCACAATTTCGTAGCCCAATTCTTGAGTAATTTGGAAGTGACTGGTTCCAGAGATTAGCACGTTCAACCAAACTCTTCAGCTTAATTAAATTACTATAGATAAACACGATGGACTAACCTTTGCCTGTACACTCAAACCATCCTTCCTTCTCTCCTACGGAATTCATGCCTCTAGCTTTCCAATCAATTGCCGAGTCAAGTCTTTGCTCAGACGATAGGTTTTCTGGAATTCCCGATCCGAAATACGGAATGGATCCACAAAAAAACCTGCCTTTTTAGGGTTTGACGACGTTTTCGGACATCTATTTCGGCAGCGAGGAATAAAATCCTCAACCCAAGTTGGTAACTCATGTTCACTAAAAAGGTAAAAAAACATTAAGAACTTAATTGAAAACGACTTGTAGTTAACAGGTTTAACAATTAAACGTATAATATTTAATTTTAAACACTTACATTCCCAAAAAATACAATTTGATGCCAACAAAAGTAAATATTGAGGAACTTATGTTGTGCGTAAGCGAAACTGCACGTTGATCGAATTGAAACCTAAAATGTGTCATTTTGAGACGTCAAAAAAATAGCGAAATACCGATCTTGTTGCGTTCAGAACCACGCACTGATGACGCGCATTAGGAGAATACCGCTATTGCGCTCGCGTGACGCGAACTTGACGCGAGCGTATCTGATAGCGGTAGAGAATACGAAAAACGTTGTTTTGATCGAAACTTCACTGCAACTGCACTGCATCTAAACTTCTTTTGTTACGTGAATTAGCCTACTGGTCGTTTGTTCGATGACTCACTAGTACCAACTACCAACGCTATCTAAAGTAATTTATGTCACATTGCGCATGCAGAAAGCCATAATGCTTAGCCTGTAATTATAGATAAAGATGAAAAAGTAAATGGTGTAATCATTACTGTAATTATTCTCGTTAAGTTAGTCAGGACAGTAATGAAAGATTATGACTCAATAACGTTTCTATGGGTTGTTGCTTTGGCAATTTTTCTTTGAAGGATAGTAAAACTCATGACACAGTCGATAGTAAACCAACCAATCTAGGTTTGGGCTGCTTTCTTATGTTGGCAAACTTCTGGGATACCAGAACTGCTGTCTCTGTTATCAAGTCCTCTGGGACATGGAGATAGCCCGTGGTACACAAATCTGAGAATTGAAGGTATTTCAGATGATTCTTATGATGAAACTGGGAAAATGCGGCATGATCATTTGTGACTATTTAGGGAGCATTATGAAAGCAACAAAGCTATCCGGAACCAAACGGGGAATTTTTAAATTATTTGCAATGAAAGATTGCTTGATGCAAGATTTACACAACGAAAATGTTTCATTACAGCGCGAAGTCGGGAATAACTCCGCTCGTCTGTTGAAGAATTGACTCACGTGAACATCTGATGCAAAAATTAATTTTCCTAGATTCCAATGTGTTTCAAAAAAACCTGCTAAGAGATAATTTCCTTTCGAGAAAACCGTTGCGAGCTTCCTGAAATGTATCTCTACTATTTCTTTATTTAATATTTTATATTGATGATCAACTAGCAAATTAGCAATATCGTGAGAAATTTCTTGTTCCCCCGACCTGCCCGCGCTATCATTTCGTTTTCGTTAGCGTTTTTTCTTTTTGCTCAACTCCTAAGGACCCCTTAGCGTGATGTTATCTATGTTCTATGTTAGAGAGTTTGGTTTCCGCACTTAGTCTTTCATGTTGACCATTGTACGTGGGCCATGGATGCCGTCGGTGGTTATTATTCCAACCAGCCCACCCCAGAATCCGATCAAAGCTTCTGGTCTGTTGAGAACATCTGTGTAAGATCCGGGTGTCCCGAGGGTTTCTGTCCTAATCTGGGTAACGCCTGTGCACTCGCGAAGAAAAGAGCACATGCGCGACGGTCTCGTCCGACTCCATGCAAGCTCTGCACAGGGGACTGTCCGTGATGCCTACTGTGTGAAAGTGTTTGTTTAGCGAGCAGTGTCCTGTGATAGTCCTCGAACTGGTTTATGTTGAGGTCATGTGAGAAGACTCCGACTCCGGTTCCAGATCCGGTCTTTGAGCCGTCGGTGTATACACTCAGCTTATTTGGGCCTGAGGTAGTGTTCTTCTGAGAGTACGAATTTGTAGTGCTTTTGAAAGTAGTGTCGCTTCGGGGTTTTGTCGCAGGGTGATGCCAACATTGGTTGTCGTTTGACCGCGTCCTCCTTTAAGCGTATGTGCCTGTCCCTAGAATCTTTGCTTAGGGTTCCCGATATATGGAGCCTGAAGGCAGCCATTGCCGCCTATTCCCGAACAATGAGGTGTAAGGGTGGCAGCCCAAGCATTGCCTGTAGGGCAGCAGTGGGTGTAGTTCTCATGCAGCTAGTGATTGCTACACAAGCATACCGCAGCAGTTTTCGAGATCTCTTTGGGCTGTGCTCAGGTCTGTCCTAGGCCACCAGACCAACGAGCCGTATGTGATAATTGGTCGAATGACAGTAGTAGCGTGATGTTAAATAGCCGTCCTTAAGAATTGGGCCGTCAAATGCAAAAATATTTTGCAACACCGAGCGGCTGTTCCAGAGATTACCCCATACAAACAAAGAAACATATTTTACCTCTTTATAATATTAGATAGATTCATCTATTTTCAAATTACATACACCATTCTACTCACATTACATTCGATTTCTATACATTGACCACGAAAGAAAATAGTCTATTATATCATAGTTAAAATAAGTACTTGGTTAAGACCAAGCTCCTATTCTATCGTTATTTGTAACCTTAGAGTCGGCCTTGGCGCCAGCAAATAGTGAAATGCATCGACATGATGCAATGTCTCGCTACGAACAAATATTATACATCTATAACTTTTGATATTAATGTCTGTTTTTAGAAGCGTTTGTATTCGATTCGTTGTTTGATTATAAATAGGTCCTGGTTTTAAGGCCGTTATGTCTGCTGGTACATTTAACATGGTGCCTTTGTTACCAAGCTATACAATTAAATAAATATATTATAAAATTTTGTCATGTCATCATGGCATTATGTCATGTACGATGTCGGTAAGTTTCCAATTTTTCCAGTATCTCAGTATCTGTTGGGAAAAAAACCTTCGTATACTGCATTTAAGCTTTGGTATACAAACGACAAACCAAATAAAGCAAATTGTAACAGCAAGAGCCACATTTCTCTGTGATCGAACTTTTATTACATATACCATAATAATGCAACTGCGTAATGCAATGCATAGTAAATGCAGTTTTGCTGTTGTTTACATAAACTTGTAGTCCTTGAAATATCCGAGAAATCGACGCTATCAAACTCATTACAGTTTGCATGCATGGTTTGTCCGAGGTCGCATGCATGCACAACATTGACCCATGCGATAAAAAAATAATTACGTCATGCGATCATATTACTATAAAATTTGTAATCCCACGCAGGAATGTGTATGATATTATTTGTGGCATTGTGGTATAAGATTGAATAATATTACATTTGTAATGGAAACATTTGCCTTCAACCACTAACCCAACCTGGATTAGATATAATATATTGGCCCCTCTTTAAAGAAATTAAAGAATCTTCTCAGTAAAAACCTAATTAACAAGACATCCATAAACATTTTTGAAATCGGTACCATCCACTGTGGTCAGTGTCGGTATATTGGTATACCGTTAGTATTCAATTATTATAAAGTAGAGCATAAGCACGTCATGAATAAGAGACATCTTCGTGCATCAGTCATTCAGTTCCATATGAACAGAAATATAGCTAGGACAAAGAACCCGCAATAAACACATTTAGAACCTCTATTATTTCGAACGAGAGAACCCATTGCAAGCGACGGATTGGCGACGTGTAATTACGTTGATCTATGGGTAGGATACAAAGTAGTTGTTTCAACGACAACAAAGTCACTTAAGGTTTCTAAAACCGTCCTAGATACACATGAATTTCTTACTTGGCTATTCCTGATTTAAAATCAGCGTTCCAAGGGGGTCCAAGGCAAAATGAGACAGGGATTTTGAAATGGCATTCGACTTTTCTAAACAGCCCTCTAGAATGGGTAATATTTAAACACAATAGTAGGAAACAAAAATGCGAGATTTCAAAACACACATTTAAATAAATTGTCCAAATTATGTTTGACAATTGAAAGGCTTGACAATAACGCATGCAAAAGCAAATTTCCAAAAGACCTTAGCTTCACGTAAATAATTACATACAGGCTACTTCAAATAGAGATTCGTCATGCCCAGGGTTATCAGAAAATACCCCATGTTCGCGGTTCTTGATAGTTTTTATTTTGATTTTAACGAATCTTCGTAGGTTGAGTGAACGTGAACTTATAAACTCTGTGTTTTTATTGGTAACCAAAATGTACGTATTGTAAAAATTTACACAAAATAATTAGTTTCAACTGAATTGACGTCAGACCGCAATCAAATAATCATTTCAGTTCTCAACAGGATATTTATTTTGCATACGTCACTGAATTAAATTGGTTTAGTTTTAATGCACAAACAAACTTGTACAGATCTATTTTCAAACACCTCCAAGATTCTAATGCAAATTCGTTTGTATACAGTGCTTCAAAGTGACATTTGGAAGTATAAATACGACACATGTGGGCAGAAGTAAGTTCTTGTCTATAATTCTCGTGCTCAAGCGTAGTAACCCATAGACTGAACATCTGTTGAAAATGTCTTCCATTCTACTTACTCTTGGAAAGCTGTTGCATTATAACCGTTCAATTTGCATATCGAGTGCATTTGTATACTACAGTTTTGAAGATGAATGATGATGGGGTTGGGCCATTTACACGCGACATCCTGGTTGCTCTGAAAACATGATGTGAAATTGAATTTTGGTATCTTGGAATTCCAAAATATGAAGCAATAAACACCTTGTCCAACCTGTTGAAATTCAATCGAGGGAATTCACCATAATTATGCCGTTACTAGCTTCACAATTTACAGCTCAATCATACTGACGCCTTTTCCGCGAGAATCGTTTCTCATATTTGTTTGCTGAATGAGTTATCCCTATGAGAAATTATATGCATATACAAACTTTTGTATTGCAAAGGCGTCTGTTTTCCGCAGATGTTAGCAGTAATAATTTGCGATTAATTCAAACTTCCGCCGAATGTGACCTGGTGGGCCATGATGTCGTCCGGCATTCACATTTTATGGTCATGTTAATATTACAATTTACGGAAATATACGCTGTTAATGTGAAGGTGTTTCAAGACAATTTTATTATAACGCACTGTCAACGGAAATGCATAAATTGGTCTGTTTGTACAGAGAACTCACATACATTTTAGTTTTAATTTCATTTATAATGGGTGCAAGTGACACTTTGTCTTCAGTTCCTTGTTATTTGTTGTAAATTCTGTTCCGACCTACTTATATACGATGTATGACAAAATTTTAGAAAAGTCAAAGACAAACACATGTGTTTAAATTCGACAAAATGTAAATCTGCAAGTTAAAATTAGGAGACGAAAATTTAACAAATGTTATGTAAACTACAACTCTGCAAAACAGCAGAGATTGTATTGAATGTATTTTGATTTTTTCTTTTCCTGAAGTAGGAATGTAAATTGTGCAAACTTTTTATTTCAACTATGTATGAGCAAAGATTAAGATCATTGGCTAGCATTCGAATAAACTCCAATAGCGGCTTTCATTGAAATACTTATTTAGTTCCAGTCACGATAACATCTAGCCGTAGTCTCTTTGTAGTTCTAATTTAATGCGGTATTTAAAACACTCTTTTTCTGAATTTGTTAATATCACACACTAGTCTTGGAGGGATATTTAATTACAAACACCATTGGTTCCATCACGCAAACCGATCATTATCGTGTTCGTAATTTAAATGTTCTCCATTCTACATTTTATAGCTATTTTTATACATCATTTATTATTTTGAGTGTTTAATGTTCTGCACATCCTATACCAGGATTCGTAATAACAAAAAAAGGCTTTCAACAACCTCCATACTCACATTTAAACATTTGACGTCAATCAGGCTTGTAATTAACTGAAATTGTTGAGTACTACTCGTTTTACAGAATTTGTCAATATAATATTCTATTTAAATATATGGGTTTAGTCGATTGGTATAACTGCGAGTGATTTCAATTCATATTTTTGTAACAAAGCGCAACCTTGACAACGGCGACGCGACGCCTCTGCTGCTTTGTCTGACGACTGAGTCTTACGCATTTGTCCCATTCATACTCTAGATGCGTTTCGTGCGACATAATTCTACAGCGTTGACGCGACCAGCTCTACTAATTGCCTGTTCTCGCCCACTCCTTGTTACGTGAGTGATTCTTCGGCGGATTCCTCTTGAAGCTTATCTTCCTCGACTCCATGATTGGCATCACAATGGTCATTACTATTATTCACTCCAAACACTATTAAAGCCCGAGTGAATTAATTCATTGTTATATCGCTAACCGTCTAGACAACTCTTTGTCCTCTGTGACGTTACTTTAATTAATTTCGATTGCAACAGATGGAAAATGTGTAACTATTATTGCATCTGACACGTTTGTTCTTTTTATCTAGCTCTTCACATATGAATGAGTTTGATTTATATCATAATATTGTCATCGGCAATGTCTATAACAGATTGAGTGCGGAATGCTTGCTTGTCAATAATTTTACCTTTATTATGAGTATGACTGACACTCCCGTTGCCTTGCCACTAACTAAACATCACTGCTTATGTACCTTCACCCCGCTGAGAATGTTCTGCTTCGCTCGGCTGTTCGTAGTTCTTAACAAAGTTTTCAAACAAATTGATAAATCGACACATCAAAGTACTCTAATATTATATAAAAACTTGGCGGGATATCATCAATAGATTCTCTTGTCTTAACAACAACTAGATTATCGTGTTATACATTAATTAGAATAGTAACAATGCGATAGTAAAATTAGATTTGGCTTATCTGCTCCAAGGTTTCACTGAATGTTGTTTAACCTTAGTTTAGTACCTTATGTTTCATGTTGTGTCTTTGGTCGAGTAATTTCGGAGGGAAGGTTGGAGCAGCTAGGTCTTTGGGTGTTCGACGATAGGGCTGTGGTGACGTGGTCATGTGTCGGCAGCATCAACGGGTTGGCGCTGGCGCTGGGTGGCAGCGGTGCTGGCAGCCCTGCGACAGCGAACGACTCTCGGGACCAGACGACGACCTCATCTCGCGCGACCTCCCCGCCGCCAAACGAGAGGCAGCAGCACTCCAGGTAGACGCGCTCCACGCTCGGAATGTTTGGCTTCTCTGGCTATGGCTGTTTTTGTTGCCAATGGAATACTAGCTTTGAAGTTAACATATTGAGTATCGACACATTGGTAAATTCATTGTATTTGATTATAAATTACTCCTGACATTTGTGTTATCAGATGGGGTTCAAAGCTAGTGTTCCATTGGTCAAACGTTAAAAGGTGTTGGTTTCGTTTCTGACTTTCTGTACTGTAATTTTATGTGGGTCAAGGTCGTTTGCAAATGTTGTTGTTCTATTAGAACGCTGTACAACGTTCCTAGTATGTGTGCATGCTTGCCTCTTGAGTGTTTTTTTTGTTTTTGTTGGTGGTAGAAACCTTTTTGTGCTGTTTGTTATGTGTTTCGCCGAGTGTTTGAACATTGTATTTGTTTTGTGCTGTTAGTGTTTTTGTGTTCTGTTCAAAGGTTACTGAATTTTACAGCGTCTTCGACATTCACACCAACACAATATCTCATCCTATGTGTAAAAACGATTTTATTTAGTCGATATTCACACGCCAAGCTGTCAATATTAGTAAATGAAAGAGTATAAATAATTCAAAGAGGAAATTAAGTTTAATGATCGTTCTAAACTGTGCAATGTCAAAGTCAAACACATGTTTTCCTGTCGACAATGGATGACGTCAGGGCTAAATAAAACAATGATAGTCCTTGTTATTTATACGGTCGGTTAAAACAGGGCTATTTTTAACATTTTCCTAACGTGATTGATGAGAGAGGTGATAATGAAATTATACCACCAGATTCTTTGAAACATATCAATGTAGCAACTGCTTTTTAGGGGGAAAAAAGAATACAAATAAAAATCCTAAACAAACACGAAAAGATTGATAGAAGGATGTTTGACAGGTTTTAAATTCCTTATTTAGATGTTTCAACAGGTAGCTCCAAGGATGGCATCAGAGTAGTAATGAATTGGATGGAGATAAAATTATGAAAATGCCACTTGAATTCTGTTTCACAGAAGGCAAAATGAGATACTATCGTTGAAGCATAATGTCGGTTTCGGCTTGGTCGAGTCTCTGCTTTGAATCTTAATAACCCAAACTTGTACCTTCTATGCATAATCTACAAGATGTTAGGCAATTGATCAGTATCGATAATGTGAAGTTCATCGTCAAAGTCAAATTAGAGCGGGACTAAATAACTACTATAGGTTCTTAGATTTTGCTATGTTCAGCTACTGTTCAACACTCTCATTGTTGAATGAAGTCTAGAACATTATCGAAAAATTTAAGTCTAGATTGAATGCCAAAAGTAGTAGGAAGTAAAGAGCCAAATCTTGATATAGAGCAACGCCTGTTTGTGGGCGGGTTTTCGTCATTGTCACATGATACTATCTATACCGACAATTTGACTTGTTAGTCAGTCCAAGAAAACAATTAATAGCTGCGAAGGTTTTGACTCGACACCCACCTATTAAAAATGAAACAAAAGATAGATACTAACTAACACAAGTTTATAAAAAGTAAGTTCAAACATAAAACCCGACTACTGAAAAATCACGCTCTATAAAGTACGACACAAAAATATAACAAACATAACATTTCGCCAGTTATGCTCAAGTACCATGTATTAGGGGGCGAGCCTATTGCCATCAACCGGGCACAAATCCAGACTCCGGGCTGCCACTGAGAAATTCTAGATAGAAAAACCCAATAACACTTTGCCCGACCTGGGAATCAAACCCAGGAACTCTTCTCAACAGTAGCTCTTGCAACCACTAGACCAACGAGGCGGTCTAATCAAAATCAGCTTCAGCTTAGCTCATCGCCGTAAGGATGCCTGCTTGTCGGTCTTCTATAGACTGTACTTCGGTGAGTGTGCGCAAGAACTCCACGACCTCATCCCACCTGCCCCCTTCTACCATCGGACATCTAGATGTACCGCTAATTACCATCCATACTTAGTTGCCATTCGACCAATTCGCACTTTGAAACATCCTTCATAATGCGCACGGCAAAAGAGTGGAACTCACTACCTACGTCTATGTTCCCAAACGCATTCAACTCGAATCTCTTCAAAGTTAGAGTGAACAGGCTTCTTCTGGGTAAGCTCACTCCATCGTAGACTTTGTCTCTGTCACTTCTGCCCTAGACTAGAGTCAAGATCAAACCCATCTCAAATAATAAAAAAATAAACATAACCCTCCTTTTTGCTTCGCCTATTCGGGTAAAAAGAGATAAAGGGTCACATGACACTCAAAAAAAAGTTAAGTGATTGAGTACATATTTAAACAAGCACGGATATATTTTTACCATATCTTGAACAAATCGCCGTATGTTGGTCCTTCGGTACTAATACCGCAGGAGGTTATTCTTGCTTAGCAATTTTATGGTCGTAATCTTTGCAAACAACTTTCAAATATTTATTGCATGTAGCATAATTATAAATTCACACGTGCTCATGGGACGCATTCCGTATTAGGTTAAAAGATGTCAAGACCAGTTTAACTATGCACCGCTAGTCATCAAAGCAAAAGTGGCGGACTATTAACCATTGTGTAAATAAAGGCACAGCATCTGCACGGTTACGTCTTGCAAATGCAACTTCAGATCATCAAGGAAACATTTGGGGTTTTTGAAATAATGATTGGCCAACCCTAATGTCCGACCAAATATGTACGAGCATATATATCCTATACGTCATTAACTGCTAACGCCGAGACGTTGAATAATCACGTTAAATGTGCATGCCATGCCAAGGCATCCCAAAATTTAAGTATACGTGTTGATCATCTTGTAATTTAAGTCATAATTTCCGTGCACCATGGTGAAGCTTACGTCATGCTCCAAGAATAGAGCGCGGTTGCTTTCAGTGTGGAGTTATTGTAGATTTTTTGCTGGCAGGTTATTGACTTGAGCATTTAGATGTCACGGCAAGGGTACTGAACACGACTCTGCTGCAAGGCACCAAATGTACAACAAAATTGCAAGTCTGCAACATTTAAACCATTCGCGAATAAGTAAGTGTAGCTGAGACGTATCGTAAAAATGTTTTATGTACTGTTTTAATTAGGAATTCATGATTTAAGTGACGGTCAACTGGCTCGATATGAATCGATATTGCACAATATATCTCTAATACGGGGCAGTCCTAAAAATAGTTTCTTTTTCATGTTTGTTTTACAACAATATAAATATTATGTTGATTGGAGATACCTGTTTTTGCCTGCCAGATGTGAAGGTCATTTTTGTTTATTTATACATCACGATGATAACTTTAGGTAGGCAGTAAAATCGTAGCTGTCAACGACTGAGGTGTGAATAATGTGAATTTAAACGGACAAAAACGTTCGATGAAACACCTAGTTTTTTTTTGTGATTTTGGATAACCGTTTTGGTTTATTTAACTTATTAATAACAGTATTTTTTAAATAATAAGTTGGTACCTACTCAGTGTGATACACTTTATGTCTTAGATTATTGGTTCAGCAAGCAATTTTCAGTTATTTGGATGCTACAGATAGAAAAATACTTTAATTATTGACACTGCTTTGAGTGTTTCAGATTAATAACCGATACAGCTAAAATGGCACTTGAAACTATAAATTTTAAAAGCTGTTAGCAGTAAGTCACGTTCAATTGGTAAAAAAATATTTAAACAGTCGAAGTTCACTTGAAAACTGTGTAGGCGAATTACATTATGTATTTGACGAAGTAATAAAGTATCTGCACTTAGTTTAGAAGATAAGACAAAAAATGTAATAGTCATTGTAGATCTACGAAAATCTTCTCTTCTTCCAGTTTGTCAGATTTTCTGCAAAACTTTTATTCCTCAATTGTCGCTATTGCTACCACTGACGCATCATCCAAAGGTTGATTGGTAGAAAACGCCTATGGTATTAAGTCCGCCTATGTGAATTTGTTTGCTGAGAGTATTAAATAAATCTATAATAGTACTAATATTTTCCGATAGCCAAACGTGATCTTGTACATTCTTTATATCTACTTGAAATATGCCAATCAAAATACTGAATTTATGCTATACATCAGAATACCGTTCAAGCCTATTTCGCAGCATGGCCGACGAATATTAAATTGATGCGCCCTCTTTTGAATAGAGCTCGAGCCTCCAATTTAATTTGCCTAATAAAATAAAAACGTGCTTCTCAGTATGTACCTCCCGAAAACTTATTGAACGAATACATCTTCGGCTTCCTTTTCACCAGAGATGTGCTGCGCTACGTTGCTATGGGTGCGTTTGATATCCACCAATCACTTTCATTGATCCACATAGCAACTAGCACTGTTGGAAACGGGTTTTTGTTTGTTTGTATGTTTGGCATCTCGCAGGTCAACCTATGCGGTTGTCGTCTGCTTAAGCGGACTTGCCTGTGGATTCCCTAATAAATTAAGGCCTCCAGCCAGGACTTAAACTTATATACTAACTAAAACTAAGCGACAACGCTAAGGGCACCCTGTGGGGTACGAACCTCGGCTTAGGGCGTCGCTGGAAGAGGGCAGCAAATGACTAGCTGGATCAGGATTGGTGTTGGAAACGGGTTCAACTAAGCTGTTTTTATATGGAACGATGCGTCCTATGGTTGCGTGCTTTTGATGGGAGCTATCGATGCGCGAGTAGGTTTAGATATGTGCAGAGCATAGTAGTATTCCTCACACAGCTACCTCGCGGCGGTGCATCTTCAGATCACATCTTACTCGCTCCGCGTCACAGCTTAGCATTTGTGGAAACAGTCACATGGTTTCAAAGCATAGTTTTCACATCCTCACAGCATAGCTGCATAGCATGTCTCTAGTGGAAAAGCAGCCAAAAACTCGAGATTTCACACAGAAGAGGATTCCGAATGCGCGATAAAGTACCTGCAAATGTGTGCGAGATCGTTACAATAATTCACTTGTAATCTTCGTGTTGAATTCTTTGCGAAAGCGTTTAAGCTTGAGAAAAGTGAGCAATTATACTTGTGTTAGTTCGCGCGGTCACGCCCCGCGTGCCCTTGGTTGGTATGCAATCTGCAAAAAGTGTTCGACGCCCAAGTAACTGTTAATAACAGCAGGGTTGTGCCATTGTTTAGATAGAACTAGTACAAAGAATAGGGTGGCCAACACGCGTGCAGAAGTGTCAAAAGTGCAGTTAGTGCATGGTCATGCCAACGTAGTACCAAGTAATGACGCATATTTCCCAAAATACCAAACTCAATTTCATCTTTCTTTTGTAGCAGCAAGATTAGCCCAGTTTTATTTTTGTACCAACAATAAACAAATAAAATCTCAGAATGCTTAATATTTAAAATATTACATTTTGAGCAAGATAAAAACAACGTCGATAAAAAAGAAAAGATGGAGTTTTACGAACATTAAAGTGACATTCGCGCGCGGTCAAGGGGTATTTAATTTTACAAGGGCGTAAGTGGGTTTAACAACATAAACTTATGAGTCAAAGTTCAGAAGGACTTGGGATAAACAATTGACAATGAAAGGCATAAGTTTAAAGGGTTTAAATGGGACCTCGATGCGCAAACTGTTGTCATGAATTCTGTACATAAGTCTAGACCCACAAACGTTAATATTTTTCGTCGGTTATTTAAAAAAAGGAAACAGGTATTCCGCATATAAGACCGTAAAGAGACTGCACTTTTTTATGAAACAACAGTTTTTTTAAATACCCGACGAAGATTTTGTCACCGTGTTTATGTAGTACAGTTATTCGTTAATAATAAAAAATTAGTGGATGTTATGAAATCAAAATGATGCATTATAGAACAAAAGTTTGCCATGAGATTCTAGGATTTCTCAGAGTAATTCAAGTTACGAGAGCTATCAGTAGTTCTACGTATAAACAATGCAATGTCATTCATGCAATCTATTGTCACGTGCACATTGCTGAAACAATTAATAAAACATCAGGACCATATAAAAATAAAGTAATGCAATAAAAAATGCAGAAAAAATAATAGCATTTTGCCTTATAAGCGTGTTCGGAACACGTGCTCTTTGCTGCATTTAAATGCGTTGCGTCACTACTATAAATATGTTTGTATACGTAGACAGAGCAAATTAAATGAGTCCCCCATAGATTCCTCCTACACCTATTTACACGCTCCACTCGCCGCCTCAGTCTCTTCAAGGATTGCCAACTAAATACCTGACCCACGATTTTAATATCGTGCCATGTTACACAAATGAGTATATCTATATTATTTCATTCGTATGGGAATATTTCGGCGGTTTTGAAGAGAGGCATTTCATTTAAGGCGAGGTATATTCGTCTGGCCTGAAGTTCAGTCTGTAAAATAATAATTTACTAAGACAAAAACTATGCTCGTACCTATTCTGTTAAATAAAAACCTGTGACATCAAAATAAAATAAAAAATTGAATTATGTTCACGAAGTTACAGACACAGAAAGAGATGAGAGCAGTGGTGGCTCAGTGGTAACGGTACTAGTTTGTTGGTCGTAGGTTCGAACCCGGACAGGCGCTTTACTTTGTGGCAATTATTTCATTACCACTGCTCTCGAAACGGTGAAGGAAAACATCGTGAGGAAACCGGCATGTTTTAGAACCAAAGACGTCGAAGACATTTGACATCTACCGCCTTACGGCCTTTACGGCCCAATCCCTCTCACAGAAAGGAGGCCTCTGTCACAGCAGCACCACTCTTTGCCGTTACTACACCCATCACCGCTCCATTTTGAGCCTTATGCCATACACCGAACAGAAACTTTTATTATTAATAATAATTGCAGGCTTGTTAAAGCAACGGCCTAATTGCTGCGCAACTTTTGTTATTTGCTGTCTTGTACCCGTGAAGAGGCACTATGATGTGACCGTTATAATCTACCTAGCAACAACTAACCGGTAGAGAGTTCGATGTCCGAAAGAAATGTAGTGACCTCATAGATTCGCCATTCGCAATTCATAATTTCGTACAAGCTGCTACACAGACCACGCGGCGAAATTGTGCTACCTTTGGCAATACTACCTTTCTAAATATAAACGCGGTTACAACAGAGATAAGTAAGAATTTTGTACTTTGATCATAGATTGTTAGAGGAATCGTGATATATGAGGGTTAGTGCAAATTACAAGTAGATACTAACTTATTACTTTCGTCAACATCATAAATCGATAGGACATGAAGCGCTCGTTTCGGATAAATCTCACCGCAAGATATGAGTAGAAATAAGATTATTTGATGATTTCATAATACCTAAAGTTTTCTATTGCGTATATGGCGAGTGAATCATCCAGGCACTATGCAGGCGTGACAACTAAAGATACTTACTTCAAACTTTCAAAAAGGTTTGGCCGGAAAAGGCAAGGCTTTTAGAGAAGTGTAGAAAGATATGGCAGAAAGATATCAAAAGCGTTTAAGTATATATTAGCGTTTAAAATATACATACTAGCCTTTGTTTTGGCGTATACAGATAGCTAACTGGCATGAACACTTGAACAGTGCTGATTGCTGCTGCACCTAGCTGGAAATGTTCGAGTAAAAATTTCCGAAGCCAATGAACTTAATCTCTATTTAAATTCTTGCATTGCGGTTGTCTATTTACTAGTCACGAGTCCGTGTACCGGCTGTACTTTCATCCGTGCCCGTAGCAACAACGCACTAACGTCATCTCACATGACATTGAAACATATCCCGAGTGGTTGTAACCGCAGCCTCAGGATGCGTCGGCGCACCGAGCCGTACAAGGACTCACCATGACGTCACCTACAACAATACGATTACGCATACGAAATTACATCTTTCTCTATACTAGCAGAGGCGAAATTCCCCTGCAGAAAGTTTATTTTTGAACGTTGGAAACCTTGCGTGTGATTTTACTTTGTGGCTTCGTATTATGGTCGCGATGATAGAGCTCCGCTTTGGAATGATGAACTGCCAATCGAAAACTTTATGCGTCCTAAAACGAGACTCAATAAATACCATATGCGAATCGCTCAATTTTGCATCAGCATTTACGCTAAGCGGAAATGTAACCGCATTTCCTAATGCATGATGACTAACTATTGTCAACGATAAAATGCTAACACATTTATCTTTCGAAATAGATTATCTCGTTCACAAACAGTCATCTGAAGCGGTGACATCAGTGTTTGCCAGAGATTGTCGTCAAACATGAATTACGTGGATACCATGTTATACAACCGATTTGCCAACTGATTAACTTGTCACTTTTTTGTTGGGGACACTTTCTATTCATTACTTGATTTTGAGAAATATTTTCATTCATTTGACAGTAACAGCTGTTTGAACAAGATATGTTGAATTCTTAATTCCCAACGTCGTCGACTACAAAGCGAAAGAATAAAGTCTTGGACACACTGGTGCGACGCCACAGCGCGACACAAAGGCGCCGCTGTCGCGCGACTAGCGGGGCCTTAGTGTCGCGCTGTGGCGTCGCGCCTGTTTGCGGGAGCCTTAAAAACTGGTTTCGAAAAAAAACTGTCAAACTGTTGGCACACTAATTTGTTTTCTGATGACATAATGGTGTTACGATAACCAACGCTAGGTATGGATAAATCACATCCAAAAATTGGATAATCTTATAAAAAGGCAAAAGAAACCAATTTACTCATCGTGTAACCTGGCACTCGGAATGAATTACTTCAGCAACCACATCAGAATTATGTTGGTAAATACGAGTATCATAATTAAGATTAAACATCACACTTGAGTGTTGACCCATATTGGCCAGCGTTTCCGGTTCGCCGGCGATCGGCCTTGGTGTCTCCCCCACAAAGGTCGACCGTGGCGAAAGATACATTCGTAAGCATTCACTCGATTTGTTTCGAGATGTATCTAATTAGTTTATGTGGGAGCCAATTTATCGCTTAAATAATGCCAAGTCATCTATTTGCCAATCTATTCTGAAAAACCTTAACGTGAAAACAAAGGTGAAGTGAGCTTACAGTGAGCTCAAAACGAGCTGTCAATTCTTAGCATCAGCATGTCGATTCTGTAAAATTCTCACCGGGAAGACTTGCGTGGAGTGAGCTGTCAGTGTCATCCCGTCTTGGTCGATCCCTAGCATCAGTCGCACAGACAGCTCACTCCACGCTCACTTCACCAAAGTTTTCACGGTGAGATGGTTACAGAATAGCACTACTTGTGGAATAACAGCCAGTCTATTTAATTCTCACCGTGAAAACGTAGGTGAAGTGAGCTGTCTTTCTACCTGCACGCATAGCAAGACCACCATAAAAACTACTTTTGTGGACGGAAGAATGGACGAAATGACAGGTGAATAAAATAAATCTGTCATTTTGTCTGTTATGCTATAACGACAAAACCCGGTCATGGTACGCGTGCTGATTATGATAATTGTAGATGCTAGGGATTGATACTATTACTTTAACTTCACTTCTCCCAAGTTTTACGGTAAGATTCTTCAGAATAGACCGGCAGCTCACTTCAAGTTCACTTCTCCTAAGTTTTCACGGTGGGATTTTACAGAGTAGATCGGCTGGCCTTTGTGAAGAAAGAGCTCTAAGTAAAATAAACAAAGGCCATCTAAACACATGAACAGAACCGGTATACCCCTACTTTGATTCACGGGATGACTGATCGAAACTTCAATTTCAAATAGTAATCGCGAATTGCGAAAAATGGAACGAAATCTGGTAGTTTTTTCTTAGGGTTGGCGACACTGAAGAACGGTCAAATCCTTTTATGAGGACACGCTGGGAATAAACCAACAACATTAATTAAAAAGGTAACCGTTGGCAGATTTTGTTTTTTTAAATTGTATTGGCTTTGTGGGGTTACTTTGTAACTACGCAATAAAATAGGGGGGTATCAAAATAACCCCCTTTTTCGTCCAACTTTAATCACATAATTGTTTTTCTCATAATCAAGCCAATTTATTTATTTATTATTACAGTAATCGACAGTGATAAAAAAAACGATTGTTGGCCACTTTTGTATTTTTTCACACCCAAAAAATTTAAAAGATATGGACCTTCAAAGCTCAAAATTGGTCAAAGTAACCCCGGTTTACGGTACTGTAAAGTTTACTTTCTTGGTTTGGGTTTAGAAACTTATATAAAACTCCTTTCCTTTTTATGGTGGAGAAAGCAGAACTGCGCCTAAGGCATCGCATGCTGTAGCATGTTAGGAATCAAAGATTGGAATAGTGCATAAGTTATTACAAGTTGCTTATAACCAATATGGATTGTCTAACGTTTTTACAACAAGTAACATTATATTCTGAACTGGTCAAAGTCAAAAACTCAAATTCAAAGCATTTATTTAAAATAGGCACTAAAAGGCACATTTGAACGTCAACATTTACATTTAAATAGAATTGATTCTAGGCGCCCCTCCCGAAGGTAGTTTCGTATGGATAAGAAGGGGCCAGAAACTACCGTTACCCTTTTAAAATGTTTAACAATATTTTATGTACATTAATTATATTTTTATATGTGAAGACGATGCACCCAGAAAAAAAAACCACAATAGGTAAAAAATAATTTAAAATAAGGAAAGGCAGAGAAATCAATCACGTGATAGGTACATGGTGCTCACATATTTACAAACATTTCGAAAGTAGGTATATGATTTTCCTAGGAATATGTCAGTGTGTGAGTAAAGTAAAAATAACAAATTATACACTTCTATATAAGCAACTAGTATGATTTTGTCTAGCCTCTAGATTGTCCTATGGAGCAGGACCAGCAAGTTTTCAAGTATTGTTATCTAGAATATAATTTGTAATATGCTTGTTTACAAAGTGTACTTTTAACATGAGTTTTACACTTTCTTAGGGACAAGGGACACGAACGATGTTTGTGAATTTGTAATCCTATTTAGGATTATTATTAAAGTTTTGTCTCCGTCTAATTTGGACTTAGGGAACGCGCTTATCAACTCTTAGCTACCAGTATTTTGTTGTAACATTTAACATAATAACCCATAAAAGATTTATGTACTTTAGATATTCTGAAAAATGGTTCCCTTGGTTATTAGAGACAGGCCTAGCTCATTAACTATTGGGGCGTCTCTAGTTCTACGTGGAGCTAAAACTAAGGTATAAAGTTCTCCTTTTACTACCGAGAGTCCAAATTAATCATGGACCCTAGGTGAAAGAAAATTAGTAAACTACATTATGCTCAGACATAAACATATTTTCAACAGAGACCCTAACAAACTATCCAATTCATTTGATGTTTCTCCAACATGTACCTACTACAATCAATTAGATAGACATTATTATTCTACTGTCGTATTTGTAGTACCAACGACCTTGCGGGAAAATACGTAATAGTGACACCGATTTGCAGGGCATACTCTTCCCCGATTCGATTATGCAAACGTTACAGCTGATAAAATGTTTCTACCAGATGGCCTGCTTTATTTTACTGATTATTTACCAATATCATGTGACTAACGTTTATTTTGGCAAGATTATTTGAAAATTGGCATTATCTGTATTGACACAAATACTGAAAGTGATTTAAGTGTGCTTTTAGTTTTCGTTTTCGGGTTAGCAACGTAACTGATCATTACTAATGTGGGACAGCATTCTTGAACAGCTTACATCCAAAAAACTTGCTTAGAAACCAGCGAGTCAAGCAAAAAAAAACAAACGATTGCCCCCAAGCTAACTTAAACCAAAGGTCTTGACTTTCAAATACAATGGTGTATGATGTAAATATTAAGCGAGTGCCATCTTAGATCCGTTAGGCACAAATCGGGGGCGTGACTTTGCCGTCTGTGCCAAAGATTCCCCTACGATCTGCCAAGTATTCGCGACGATGTTTGCCTAACATCGGGTCGCTTGAAGCGTTCCATCATTCCATGTGTACCACATTGGGAAGCTATCTTATTCATTTTCATGGTGATTTAGTGGAAATTATAGGGCCATTTTGTTTTTTGAATCAAATCGGATTGAAAAAAAACTTTGTGTTTGTTATGGGAATTGGTTATTCCAGTTTTCTTTTGGTTAGGCCCCGTAGATTGTCAGTAATTTTGTTTAAAGTCAAAGAATTACCGAAACCAACATGATTTTTAATTAAAAAAAAATCTATGACAAAAGAAATTTAGGTAGATATGCGTCACGTTGTGTATATCCAATCAATTGCGTTGGCCACGTTAACCCGAAAGGACAAACTTGTACACTTTTACTTTTATCGTCCTGTGGTAATTCCATTCACACATTTTAACAATAAAATATAGGTTATGGAATTTTTGCCGGTTGCTGATAGGAATTATTTCAATGATATGCACGTACATATTTCCTTCAAATGATTTTAAAAGCTGAAATGTAAATTAATATTTCCAAAAGTCACTAAAAGTGGATGGCCAAATATTTTTTTCGTAGTGTAATGTTATTTTAATGTCCAATGAAGATAATATTTACTAATTGCTTGTTTGTATAAAACTTTTATGTCGGCAAACATCATCACATATCACTTGATAACCTAAGCCTTTCGTTTACTTGTTCCATTTATTGTTTAAATTACTTGTAGAAAAATGTTACCTACTGTCTGATTGATAAATAATGTCTTGTAGTGACGACGTACAAAGCTATAAATACTGATTAAAGTTGTGTGTGTGTCTATTGAAGCATCGAGGTCTAAAAGCCTATTTTTCTTGACTAGTTAAGTGACTAATGATAGAAACGTGACACGTTTATCTACCTCAGTCATCGTGGTCACCGCAAAAATTCTTGCTGAGGAAAATTAGTAACTCATTATAACACAATATTTGAAATACGGAATGACTGTAAAACGCGGTTATGTTAGGCAGCGGGACTAGGTTCTGTTATTTATAAAACAGTGTCAACATGACGGTAGAAATCTGCAGTAGAAAATTATTTATTAAGTTAACCCGTAGTTGGCAACACCACATTCACTCCTCTTGGAAATTGACTCCGAAAATGGTCATTGTGCTTACGCACTTAGCCGCGTATTTCCCAACTGAGTTTACTGTGATCCTCTAGATAACTTATAATTTATTCGCAATGTCTTAGTGCCCAGCTCCAATTAATATATATTCCCAGAATAGCCAAGGAAACGTTTTCACTTCAGACAAAGTTAATATTCCTTTAACGAACGTTTATTTACCGTTTGGAAAAGTGCGTGTCCACCTAATTGTAAAGCGTACTGCTAAGAAATTAAGATTGACAGCCCTGTACAGGCGGCGTAATTCAACTGTTTCAATCAACCGTGGGCTAACATTGACCCGGGCCACAAATAGATCTAACGAGTAATTAAACATGCGCGTGAGTTAATCTCGTATTGAGGCATTTTTTTTGTGGCTGTGCACGTTCAATGTAAAGAGGGTAATTGATGAGTATGCGAAAGCCTCTAATATAACTTCTTCATGCTTTTCGCGATCAAAAACCTTTCACCCCTTTCTTTACACATGGGGTGGTTTTGGGTACGTCGAGCAAATAAACAAATGGGGACAACTCTGACTTCTCCACATTATTCGTTTTATCGATCTATTAAAAAAAAGGCATGCGTCTACCGCAGAATATGGGTGTCCCCCATATTCTGCCGTAGACGCATGCCTTTTTTTTTTGGCAATATCAATATGTTCGTCGCAATGATCTCGTAACTTCTGGCTAGTTAAATATTCAGATAAACAAAAGAGACTTGCTTAATTAACTTGTTTTTACGATTATATACGATTTAATCAGTTATTATGTTCAGTTATGTCATGTCATAGCTGTAAAAATAACCTACATATAGGTAAACATATAATGTTTTGAACTTGTTGTATTGATTCGGAATTCCTCGCATATATAATTTTACGACCGTTGCGAACTTAATAACGTTATTTGTTTATTTATCTAATTTAGTTCTTGTCATTGTTGATTTATTCGATATCTATCTCATTTAATCAATAGCACCAAATAACTTATTTTTGCCCCAGCAAAATAACAAAATAATGAATCAATCATGATCAACAGACATCTGCAAATCAGACTTAGATAAAGAAAATATTTTGTTTGCCAATTCATCTTACCTCCCACACAGCTCCAATCACTCTTCACATCACCTGCCCATATATGGGCACCCTCGCAAAAAAACACAGAGTACATTGGCATGCGAACTCATAGAACCACCAGATTTATCCCATGGCTTTGCCCGCGTGAATGTCGAGCAGTATCCCTCGGTAACGTACTACCGGAATTAAAAGTACCCAATGTGTTAATCCAAGTTAGCAATGTATTAATTTCGAAATACATCGTTTTCATATAACTTTATTGGTTTACGCGGCGCACGCCAGTGAAGCTCCCATTTGGCATATTTTTTCGGACATCTTCAACAATCGTCGTCATATTTCAGCCACTTTACACAAAACATTTATGAATTTTATACATCTAAACTATCCGTCATATGAAAATGGTTGGTACAGTTTTTGAGTTTATCGCGTTCAGACAGTCAGACGCGGCCGGGGGACTTTGATTTGTATGTAGTGATTACTAGCTTATAAGACCGCCTTAATGCGGCCTGTCTTATGTCAATATACATCATGTAGAACATTGAATAACGTCGTATGTCTGTGGGCTGTAGACACTGTAGTATCGCGCATAAGAAACGATGTCTGTTACCGTTATCGTCTGTCAGTAGGTTTTATATCTGATGGACGTTGCCAGCCGTATAACGGTGCTCCATGCATACAATGCTAGGCTGAGTTGCCGAAGGGTGAGGCTGGGTTGAGGTGGAATGCTTAGCGGGAAATGTTTAGCCAACACGAAAAATCAATGTCAGAGGAATATTGTGGAAAACACAATTTTCATTTCAATGAAAGACAATGAATACAAATAAAAATATGAAACAGGAAACAGCTGCTGACGTTAAGTACTGTAATTTTTTTTTACGAAAGTTTACTTTTTTTTTTAGCTGAAAAAAACAACCAGTATATTTTGTATCTATTATACAGCAGGTAACAAAAACCCTGTCCGATCCAATAAAGGCGTATTCCTGGTTTAACATACGTAATAGAAAAAATAGTAAAAAAATTAAACTCTTAAAAACCAAAAGTTATTAATTTTTATGAACCATGCCAAAATTTAACAGTAAATATGGTAAATGACAATGCCACATCCTGCACCAGCTATTTCCAGGAAATGTCAATTAATTAAAATAATTGTAACGATTAAAGGACCTTTTCATAATACATTGTTTTTCAGTAGAACTTGCCGATTACAAATCAATGATAAAAGGAATTCAACTCCTGAATTTCCTATTGCGTTACTTATTGCGCATGATACACAACAAAAAAAAGTTTTAAATACCTGTAAAACAAAAACTCATATTACGATTACAATAATTATGATAATGCGTAACGTGTATGTTGTTTAAATCGCTTTTAAACAATTATAAACTGCACCTAACCTATTATCAATGTCATTACTGTTTTATGATTTTAACAGCAACCGCAAGTTCTACAGGCATTAGGACAGATGTTTAGTTAACAGTAATAAATTAGCTTTAAGATGCTGCATTTTACAGGCTTGTAAATGACTTTTTGATTTAAGTGGGGCAAAGTTCTATAGAGTTTCTGACATTGTCCTTTGAAATATAAATAGGTAAAATTGAAAAGATCTCGCCGGCTGGTGGAATGTTGTCAACTTTTCATAAGTTGACAACACTCCACCAGTGTTACCTTTCGTATGATTATTTTTAATTTTTTAAATTAATTATTTTCATTGGGGAAAATAATAATCTCCATTAAATGATTACGTATTTGTGTACGCAGTACGATACCAAATAATACCCTTCAGGATCGGACAGGGTTTTCGTTACATGCTGTATATAACACCTCCCACGCGGACTATCCAAGTGCTTTTCTTAACCCATAGTTTTTGCTATGTACGAAAAAACTTTGCACAAACGAAATAAATAAGAAAACACTCATTATTTATTCACACGTTAGTATCTCTGTCTCAATCGTAAACATTCTAATGTCTATAGAGACATTATTTTTTTACTTGTATAGACAAGTAAAAAAAATATACAGAATACGTTGCTGAATATATTTTTTTCTGTTCCACAATCTCACAACATCGTTGTCCTGCTTCAATCATTTGTTGGAACGAAATTCTTTAACTGTATGCCCCTCCCTCCGTGCACAATCTTTTGTTTTTTATTACAGCCATCTAAAATCAAAAACTAAAACTTTTGACACTTGAAACTTGAGTCCTTAATAGATGGCTCTGTTTTAATACCTACATATTATGCAGCAAAAGGAACTTCGTTCCAGTCTGGTGTCCCATGAAACCGAACATAGGTCTTTATAACAAAAAGCAATCTAATGTAGGTACAATCTAGAGACTCAAAGTGGTTGGTTTCATGGATAATATTTATTGGTTTAGTCAGTCTACTAATAAAATCTACAAACGTGTGGTCTCCAATACGACATTTCACCAAGTAATCATTCTAATACACGTACACATAAAACACCTTTGTTCAGTTAAATCTAGCTACTAAAAGTCAAGCAGAAACGACTATGTTTATCTGATCCAGAGTAATTTTGTTATTTGCACATATTTATGAAATGATGATGCTAATTACACATTATTTTTAGAAGCCAACTATCAATACTAACAAAATTATTTCCCGACAAATGGAAACACATTAGGTATATGATATTTTTGGAATTTACTGAGTAAAAATTAAAGTGTTCAAATGTGGTTTAGCAATCATGCGGAACTCAATGGAATTGTGTATGAATAACATTTTAGTTTTCAAATTAAAACGCAAACCCAAATTGATTTCTTCTTCAGAGCAAAATGCGATAAATACTAGAAACTCTATTAACTAGAGACTATAAAGAATCGAACGCGATTTTTCAAAACGTCGAATAATTCGGATTACGAGTTGTTCACGCTCTAGATGTTTCATTTAAAAGCCGCGCCGAACACAATGATAGAAGGGTAAAAACCGCGGTTAATATCTATAATAACTAATGGTTAAATACTTCTAATTTACCTGTAACCACTTACATAACGTCCACTCTCACAATTTTCACGCACAACCCGTTACCATGGATTTAGTACTCTGGACCTGGTGGATTCTAGACCCCTTAGCGTAGAAATTAAACGTCGGATGTAAGAAAAAATAACTGCTGTTTCATAGAAAAGTGGTAACTACGCGGTCAAAATGCAGTGCGGGTTCAGAATTATGTACTGAATCCATGGTAATAGGTTGTGCGTCGATGTCCCTGCCACTCTATATAGCAATTGAAAAGTAATTTATCAAAACTCCCAAGGAAAATGTTCACATAAAAATTGTGGAGACAAAAATACATTCTCCAAAATGTAACCAACATATTCTGAGTAAATGGCACTTGTTGCATTTTGAAATTGTAAGTCGTAATACTAATTTTTGAAACTAACAAAATGGATGTCAATGTAAATTAATGGCACTCGTGGTCTGTGCTTAATAGAGATCACACTGATGAGTCGTGCGGTGCGCTAGCGCATGGGACACAACGTGATTTATGCATTTCTAATCGCGCATGTGCCATGCCGCTGTTTAGTTATACAATACATACGGAAAACTTTGAGAAACTCAATAAATATTTGTATGCCTTATTTTATGTTGCAAGAGCGACCAAGGTTCAATGTCATGAGTTGATATTATGTGCGAGATTTTGTAACGTTACACCTATCTATTAGACGTGCTGTTCTGTCCAAGGTCTCATTTGTCTGTATGTGCTGTGTCTTCTAGTTTTTTGTTTGTTCATAAGCTACCGGCCTTTGTCTGTTGTCTAGACTAGTTTACTATAGCGCTGTATACTGAATTATTTACTTCAGAAAAATATGCACACACGCTTATCATTATCAAGAAAGCCAGAGAAGACTTTACTGTCATCTCGATTCCTTATTAAATTCTCATCAACAAACACATTAATCTCCGCATAGATCTGAATGAAACAAGTGAGCATATATCTACCGTCTGGCAGGTGGTCCGTCGAGCGAGTATGTTTACTACGTGAATCAATTAATATTCTCATCCACATGTTTTTCTCATGCCCTCACCAATCCCCGGCCTCTGTTAACTATATTTTTTATTTACTGACCTTGTTTCCTTCTCAGTTCCAGTTTTCATTGTAAATATTAGTTGTAGGAAAATTCTGAGCCTACCACAGCTTACCTTTTTGATTTCAGAATTGTTTCGTCTCAATGCAACACTTAAATAAAGTCAAACCTAAATAGCACGCTTGCAGCAATTAGTGACAACCTTAAGAGACATAGTACTAACTGTACTAACATTACATCTATTTCTATTTCAGGTAAGGCAATGTCTTCTAAACGGGTGACATATTTTTCCAAAAGAAGGTAAGTAACTACGTCAGACTTGGTGATCAATCAAAAGACGTCGAGGATGCTCCAATCCTGAGAAGTCGGCCAGGCCGATGTACTACTTTCGGTAAAATCTACCAACATATTGGTTCATGTCAAATTTGTCCACACCTTTGTCTGAAAGCGGTTTTTAAGCAAATGAACCTGCCCTCTGAGCCAACGACAAACAGACACGGTCATCCACCCCGGCAATGGTTACTTAATGTCCAGCGATTAGTCATACGGCTCAAAGCAAATATTTTGTTAGTGCTCGACTCACCGCAGGATCGTATGGTTTGGCTGAAAACCGCAAACAAATGCTCGCACTACAGTTTATGATTATGTGTAAAATTATTTATTTACCAGTGTTACGTCATGGATGATCCAATCCTTTGGAGGTATCAGGCCTGAATCATGGTTAGCAGCTTGAGAGTGACGTCAACAATGAATTCTGTCATCACTGAAACTTAATGTGACATCATTGTCGCTTTGAAGGGATAGCGTTTCGTGGTCCCATACACACCCATATAAAGAGCTCCGCGGCCGTCAGGTAGAGGGAAGTGTGCCGTTAGAATATAACACACCGAATCAACTCTCAGATCTGAAATAGATTGTTTACGCCATGTCCGGGCGCTATGCCAACGGTCACCTGAAGCCGCTCTATAAGGTTTTGGCACATAATTAAATTTTTATCAACCACGCTGGCGTTTGAGTCATTTTGACTGGCATTATATGTGTGCCATGCCATGTCTCAGAAATTGAGCCAATATACCTATTGTATCTTATTAAATTCACTTGATGGTGCTATATTGCTCGCTTGTCACGTTTTGATGTGTTCGAAATGTAAGCAAAGAAGATTTGAGAAATGAAGCATTTATTTGTAATATATTTTTAGTAAAAATAATCATTTCACAACAAAAATACTTAATGACAAATGAGCCACTGATTTATTACTTTTCAAAAAGGTAATTTATCAAAAATCTACAGATTCTCACAACTTAAAAAATTATAAAGAATAATGATTTTTTCACAAATTCATGCATTGGACAATATGACCGGCACGCGACAATGGTCGATTGTGATGTTATCGTGGTGTTGCTCATTACAGCACTATCTTCGCAAGCCTGATCTCCAGCTTAGATATCTTGCTGTCAAACGGTTGATAGCAATCAATCGTTTTATTGTTCCAACACTCGTGCTTTGAATGTTCTTCTTGACACTGACGTCATCCCATTAGTTGTAACGAGTGTACTGCAATTAACATGGGCAAGGCCCAGCTTTTGTTCATCTAAAGCTCTCAATAAATTTAATGTACTCACATTGTTAGGACAATATGATTTTAATTGAAATTCATTTGGAACTAGGTTTTTCCCGCGAATTAATGGATGTCGGAAAGTGTCCGACGGAAACTTATTACTGGGATTAAAAGTTCTATACGTATTAATCCAGGTTATAAACTATCTGTGTGCCAAAGAACGATGGGAACTAGCGTCTCCAAAATTGAAACTTAGTCAACAGACTTGAGACATATCTCATATAAAAAAAGGTCTTGGCGTTCTGATGATTATTTACTATGGCGACAACCGTCAAAAGTATGGGGTTTTCAGGGAAAAGAAGAAAATGGACGTACTAATATGGTACAAAATAACTTTGATTATTAAAAAATATGTGAAAGTCGCATTGGTTTTTACTGAAAGTAATGTATATTGTATTTTATTTTCATGTGATATTACGCTTGTATACCCCCGTAGGTGTAGGTAGAGATTGCGTCCCTACAACCCGATTCCAAAACTTCTCAACAGACTCGAGGCATATCTCATTTAAAAGGTCATGCCTTACTGATCTTTCTTTACCAAGGCGACTACCGTCAAAAGTATGGGGTTCTAAAAATCACAATATAATGTGGTCATATTTTGTACTAGACAATGAGTATGATAAAAAAAAACGAATATGTTATTTAACATAGGTATAAATTATACTTTGAAATTTGAACGTGACATAACATATAACATCTGTGCTACAATATAAATAGGTACAAGAAATACATAGTCGCGTAAAAACTATTACTATTGTTATTTTTAACCTGTCAAATCTTACTTGACACACTGGTATTCTTCGTTGCTCTCGTTATTAGCTTTGCGTTTTCAATCCTGTTTCACGACTAGTACCGACCCTTGCTTATTAACTGGACTGAATAGATAGCTTTTCCACGGACTCTGGTTATTCATTGTGAGTTGTTTTTTGACGGGAATTTCATCAGTGTTCTATTATGGAGAGTTGAAACCGATGTGTTTTTTGTCCACGATCTGTCTTTCGACAGAGAAGATATATTTGACAAAATACTTCGTTACAAAGCAGATAGGCGTAACGATATGTTATATTTTAAGTTGAATATTATATTAAGTCAAAGTCAAAGCATTTATTTCAAATAGGCACTAAATGCCACTTTTAAACGTCAACATTTACATTTTATTCTAGGCGCCGATTATTTTGCTATTATCGTGTTTGATTTCTTTCAATAGGGCGAATGTTCAGTTACCTACCAATGTAGCTAACTATACATAAAGAGGTGTATTTACCTCCGGGTAATACTGGTGTGATGTTATGTATTCCACGGATATATTCCCCATATATCCGTGAAATACATAACATCACACCAGTCATCATTAATATAACAACTTATGATACGTGACCGTAACAGGTGACCGTAATCGATTGTATCGAAATATCGAAAATGTTTAAAATTGAAATGCCGTGTGATTAAAATATCGAATGATTAAAAATTTTGATAGTCATTATATACCTTAGTTCAAATGTCAGCATTTAATACACTTAGTTCATAATTGACATACAAACAAACAATAAACATAACATCACGCCTGTCATCCCTGAAGGGTTAGGCAGAGGTGTACCTATAGTACACCACCATTTCGCCAGTTATGTTTAAGTCCCATGTAATAGGGGGCGAGCCTATTGCCATCAACCGGGCACTAATCCAGACTCCGGGCTGCTACTGTGAAATTCTAGATAGAAAAACCCAATAACACTTTTCCCGAATCCCCGAATCCGAATCTTTGCTTTGTCTTTTCATAATTGATAAATCAATAATATAATTTCCAATCTACCTAAATTTTTTCCACAAAATTTGTTCAATTTTTTAACTAGTCGGCATTTTTAACGTAAATATAATTAAAATTAAATTATCGCCAGTTGTACATAAATAATTACGTAAGTTGGCAATTGTATTATCATGATCATGTGTGATAATCATAAACGGTCACGTAAATTATATATGCATACACACCTGAACAGTTCAATCAATCAATTCTGCTCATCAAAGTTTTGTACTGGACAACAAACAAATGCAATAATATCCAAATAAAAAAGTCTATGATTCGAGCACGATCTAGTAATATAACTACCAAATAGGCTAGGTTAGTTAGAACCGTGACCACCTACCTACGCGTGAGCCAAGCGAGCGCTACGTCGACATTAGTCGCAGTAACAAAATTAGGGTTATCAATTGTAAAATAGTCAGTAAAATTATATTAGAAGTGCTAGCGTGTTTTAATAATAATATTGCTCCAGATTTCAGTTTTATATGCATTTATTTCGAACATTAAATTATAATTTTATATTTTAACGATTGCTTGTAATAATTTAATTTCTGAATATTCTTGTTTATGCTGTAGAATCCGATCAATACGATCGATCATCTTTGTCTGAGTACTTTGGTCTTTTAGTTTTGATGGGCTGTCACATAGATTTATTTTTTTGTGAACGCTATGTGGTAATTTTATAGGAGGGTATGCATTTTTTCAAAGGTATGAATTGAAACGTTTAGAAACTGTCACTCGATGAAATGTTTTTCTAGGTAATAAGTTTTATATTAACTAAACAAACAAAAACATTTGATTTGTTATTCTTCGATATGAATATCGAAACATTAAATATTATTTCTAACAAAAATCAACGATTCAAAAAAATTCAAAGAAAGTATTCTACATGATTTTTCTATGAAATGATAATAAGAGAAAAAAAAATGTGAAACGAAATTCTAAAACTGTTATCTATAAAACAACGTACAACCCATACAGACAAAGAGACAAAATTTGTCGTTACTGTTTTATTATATTGTTGATTTAGATTTATTTAAGAATTCTGAAATATGAAATATTTTCTTTCTTTCCTGCTCGCTCTAAAATACCTAAGTGCATTCGCTACCTCACTACATTTATTTGTCGACACACCTATTAGATAAATGCAATTAAATATTTGGTGGTATAAAAACAATTTAGTGGTTCTCAGTGGAATCGTTATCTCGTTGATGCTAGATAACCTTTACTGAGACAGGGTTAGTATTCAATAGATCCACGAAGTCAGCCATCTTTGTGTAACCTGTTATCAATGTTTGTCGAATGTGTGTTTACATTTGAACGCTGCCTCTGATAACGGAAATGATGAACGAGATTAGCGTCAATTATTAAAATGTTAATGTGAGAACCATATTATTCAGCCTATCTTAGACACGTACTGCCTCCTTGGTCTAGTGGTCGCAAGCGCTACTGCTGACCATGAGGTCCTGGGTTCGACTCCCAGGTCGGGCAGTGTGTTATTGGACTTTTCTATCTAGAATTTCTCAGTAGCTGCCCGGAGTCTGGATTTGTGCCCGGTTGATGGCAATAAGCTCGCCCCCTATTACAGGCGTACTATAGGTACACCTCTGCCTAACCCATCCCAGAAGGGTTAGGCAGAGGTGTACCTATAGTACGCCTGTAATAAATACAGGCGTGATGTTATGTTATGATAAATACGTGTGAAGTTTATAACAATTATTACTAAGGATATGGTCTGTTATGTCAGTACGTACTCGTTGAACGCCTCACAGAGGAGAGGCCCAGTAATTCACCACGCAAGCCCAGTGCGGGTTGGTGTATGTCTCGTCTCCGATTTTTTTGGTTCTAGGACATGCCGGTTTTCTCACGATGTTGCTGCCTTTAGCATATAGAAAAGTTTCCGATTTTTTTTTCATCACTAGCTGACCCCGCTAACGTTGTTTTGTATTATATTTTTTTTTATTTTTTTAAAAATAGATGTTGCCGATTCTCAGACCTACCCGATATGCACACAAAATTTCATCAAAATCGGTCAAGCCGTTTCGGAGGAGTATGGCAACGAAAACTGTGACACGAGAATTTTATATATTATAAGATGATGGATTGTGCGCGAAGTAGCATTCTATTTGGTTTAACCAATGACAGTAATAATTTTAATATGCAACACCTGCCGAGAATGCAATATTTTAAGAACAGTTACGTCACTCGGTATACTTGTATTCAGTTAATTTTATAACATAATATATCTGTTGAAAAAGTCCTGCCGGTAGTATTTTGAAACTGCGTTACGTAAAAAGTTTTACTAGATGTGTTTAGACACGGTGTTGAGTGCAGCTTGTTATGAATTAAAAGTACGCATTATGCAGTTGGCCTACTTGGAGTACTTGGTCTAACAGTAATACTCGGTAACACGGTAACAGCCACTCTGCCACTTTTGATACGTTTCCGGGTCGTACGCGTGTTCTACATTCTTAAGAAAAATGCAACTCCTCAAGAAGTGCACTAAGAAACCAGACGTAGTAGACATGAGTCATTAACACACAACCCCACAATTTAGTTTCACAAACCAGTCATTTATCAGCTCTCATAATTAGTCATAATGAGACTCTCCAGGTTAATACTAATAAATCCGCCAACAGCTAAGCTTACTATAATTCACAGCTCCGCATCGTTGTACCGCGATTGTCACGCTAAAGGTCACAAACAGCGTTTCTATAAGCAGCCGTTGTCTCTCAGCCAAGATCCAACATCAAATCAATCTTATCAATGTGTCTAAAGCGCAGACTTAAGCGGATATGCTGTGAAAACGGGTCTTAGGTCACCTACCAGCACGTGTCTCATTGACGTCAATCAACACACATTGCGATAGCTTTCTAATGCGCCTATCCGTACTTAACGATTTATTTATGTTTAACTTGAAAGCTGCCTATCTTTTTATTTTTATTACCTTTAAGCTGTCCATCTTGCGCACGTGTTTGTAAAAGATAAATATTTAGGAGCCCATCAACATATTTATCATCTCTATATTGCTAATGTCTGTGTCCTCCATTACTATCACAATATTGAGCGCGTACCGATAACCTAAATCTCTACCACGAGTTGTTTACTCCGTAGCACCTAATTGTCCAAATTCGATTACGTCAGTGGTTGCTGACTTGCTGCCCCCGCCTATTGTCCGCTATAGTATATGCTACTTATACTTACAACATTGTTCATCATTCATTCATTCATGTCCCGTATCATATCCTTTTATTTGCTAGCATTTTACGAATCGTTCTAAAACGATTTCTTTTATAATATCTTTAAAAAAACATTTATTGTTTACATTTTCCATTGTTGTGACACAAGTCAATTGTCAAACTGTCATTAAATTTTCTCTTTTAGTCTATGAAGATTACTTTTTGGTTTATATAACTTGAATTATTTTTATCAATAGGTTTAGCTGAAATATTGTATTTTCTATATAATTACCGATTACTAACTGAATTTCGACATCTACAATAATTAATAAGGACACGCTCATACTCGATCGTGGAGGTTTTAATACATCTTGGCTGAACAGACAGGCTGGTTTTATGACTGGCAGATGAGATGTCAGAATGAAAAAAAATCATCAAAAATTAATTCTGGAAAAGGAATATTTTCCTATAAAAGAAAAGTCTGAAGCACCTGATGAGGATTCCGCGTCTAGACCTATTTCACTAAACATCTGCCTCAGATTCTGCGTCTGGACCCGTTTCACTAACCATCTGCCTGAGGATACGGCGTCCGGGTTTTATCAACAAACACCTATCAATTCTACGTCTGCACTCTGCTGAGTAACCATCTGCCTGGAGATTTTACGTCGAGCTTTGTCGAAGGAGACTGGCACTCTAAAGTGTCCCTTCGACGCCTGAAGACCCTTTTTCTCCACCTCCTCCTCCGGACTTCAATTCAAGCCTATTAACTTCAGTGTCGCGTGAACCGTATTGTTATTTTTATATTCCGACCTGTATTTTATATTTCATTTATTAAAGTATATGTAACAAGTATAATTTCATCTTTTATGTAGTTAGGGTCGAGTTGTACGTTACATTTGGCGCCCCACTCATCAATTCGAACCCATTTCACCCTCTCAAAATACTAAAAAAAACTATCACTAGTTCTATTTCCTTTTGGTTTCTTATTTTGACTTTATGTAATTAACCTATTTTTCCTCCTCAGCCCTCCTCTTGAAGACTTCCTTACTCATCATCATCCTATTCTGATCAAATAAAAAAAATAGTATATAAATGTGCGAGGATAGTGCAGTATTTGTAGTGGGCTCTTCAACTATTTTTTTTAAAATTATTATTACAGAGTTGCCGTTTGCACTCATTAACCCACCCTCTTTTACTCCCAAATTAATCTTTATTGTCTTTATCTTTATTTTTTTTAAATCATATAATTTTCTTAGAACTTTTAAACAAGGCCGAATATGTGAGGTCCACTGTGTTGCAGAAACTATTCCCCATTAGTTTATATACTTGAGGATCCTAATGGCAACCAAGCTAAATGGTTTTTATTTTTTTTAAATATAAAGAACTTCATGTTATACTCATGACTCATCCCTATCTTTTCCCTTCTAATAATAGAGTTATTTTCGGCTTATTAACTCTATTAATTTTCCAATTCTTTCATTGGTTCTTACACCATCAAGATTATCTTTATTTTTTTCTTTATATCTGTTCTTATCAGATTATACTAAGAAGTGCTCTCTTCAAGTTAGTATGATTAATTTGTCACCATCTTTTACTTCTACCATGACTATAGGCTCTACAGCCATAGTTGTAAAACTGATGATGGCTCTACCCCATTCATCACCACCCTTCTATCAACTAACGGCCTTACAGCCCTAGTTGTAATGATCATTATGGTCTACTCCATTGATCACTGGAAGCTTTACCAATAGGCTCTAAACCATTGGTAACTAAGCAACCAAACCTATACATATATGTACTATCTATTACACCCTACAGAGCGGCTTGCAACTCTTTAAACAAGCCCATGCAGGAGCGGCTGGTGACTCCCTAAACAAGCCTATCTACTAAACTATCGTATCTATTTTCATATATGTTCTAAAGAGCGGATTACAACTCTGAAAATAAGCCTTAAAGTTAAAAATCTTTATTTCATCATATTAGTGGTTTTAGACGAGAGCGGATTACAACTCCGAAAATAAGCCTTAAAGTTATTGACTTATCAGGTTGCGTAGTGATCATTGAATGTGAATCCTATCTGACCTAACTTCGTAAGATGTCGGTATGTTTGTGTGAGTTTTGTAAGATTTTTTGAATGCTGTAATATCTTAACCTTAGCAAAATTTTTGTTCTAGGCCAAAAATTTTCTCGGGGTCGTTGGGGAAATATAGTATATGCTACTTATACTTACAACATTGTTCATCATTCATTCATTCATGTCCCGTATCATATCCTTTTATTTGCTAGCATTTTACGAATCGTTCTAAAACGATTTCTTTTATAATATCTTTAAAAAAACATTTATTGTTTACATTTTCCATTGTTGTGACACAAGTCAATTGTCAAACTGTCATTAAATTTTCTCTTTTAGTCTATGAAGATTACTTTTTGGTTTATATAACTTGAATTATTTTTATCAATAGGTTTAGCTGAAATATTGTATTTTCTATATAATTACCGATTACTAACTGAATTTCGACATCTACAATAATTAATAAGGACACGCTCATACTCGATCGTGGAGGTTTTAATACATCTTGGCTGAACAGACAGGCTGGTTTTATGACTGGCAGATGAGATGTCAGAATGAAAAAAAATCATCAAAAATTAATTCTGGAAAAGGAATATTTTCCTATAAAAGAAAAGTCTGAAGCACCTGATGAGGATTCCGCGTCTAGACCTATTTCACTAAACATCTGCCTCAGATTCTGCGTCTGGACCCGTTTCACTAACCATCTGCCTGAGGATACGGCGTCCGGGTTTTATCAACAAACACCTATCAATTCTACGTCTGCACTCTGCTGAGTAACCATCTGCCTGGAGATTTTACGTCGAGCTTTGTCGAAGGAGACTGGCACTCTAAAGTGTCCCTTCGACGCCTGAAGACCCTTTTTCTCCACCTCCTCCTCCGGACTTCAATTCAAGCCTATTAACTTCAGTGTCGCGTGAACCGTATTGTTATTTTTATATTCCGACCTGTATTTTATATTTCATTTATTAAATTTTCTGTGACAAGTCTACTTTCATCGTTTTTGTGGATAGAAACCACTATTACGTTACACCGCACAAATTCATCGATTCTCGATTAAGTATCTTATTTATTGCACAACTGATCGCTTGCCCAAATAGACATTTTGCAACTTGTGTTGATGCTTATCTATTGTCCGTTAGTTAAAGGATTCTGACAATATTTTAGTGCGCGACCTCACCGATGTTTCTGTTAGTTAGCCCTTATGGTAAAGCTGCTAACAGTTTTGTTTACTTGTGTCCATGTTTCTAATGCTTGCGTAATTGACGATAACTGCTTCGTGCCCTTCTGTGTTTAGTACCGTAGGCCATTTCTTATTACATTTGTTGTTTGGCAAGTTTTCGTGTGCTGCAATCATTATTTTTGAATTCTTGGGAGACGCTATCTACGCTGATAAAGTAATGCCCTAAATCTTGCGAGTATGCATCATGTCGCGTTCAGCGAAAATTATGCAAAGTTTACATAAGTGTGTGATAATATTGTTGACTTGACTCCAGATTTCAGTTGATAAATGACTCACATGTTGGAGCGTGGCTTGTTAAAAATCTACTTGTTTATGTCGCTACCATGTTGCGTAACACAGACGCTGCTTGTAATTTACGTACTCCTGAGATAACTATGAACTGTTGAAAATGTTGTAACCACACGCCCCCCCTCTTCAGTTGTCTACCGACCCGAATTCTTCGCGAAATAATTCGCTGATGACCCTATTCCATGTAATAAATTTACACAATTTTTTTTAATGTATACCATAAAAATACAGTGCTGGTGGTTTATGTAAGTGTTCTAAAAACTTACTGCGTAGGCCGAGTGTCATTGTTTTTAATACGTTTTTTTGTTTTTTTTTTTGTTTTGGAATCTAAATTTGCAGGACTCTGTTTATATTTGTCTAGCGGAATTTATGTTTTGGCAGAAATTATCAATTTAACTTCGTTCTTTACGTGAATACGGATCCGATTAAACGGTCTTAACCTAGTTGAAAGTAAGTTTTATTGTAAGGCTTCCACACCTTTACTCCTACATTAATTCTTGACAAATAAGGAGTGTCTACACGTTTTAGTTACGAGCTCTTTGATCCATACTGAGATCGAGATTTATTTTCTAAAACGGGATTTCCAGAATCCATAAAGACCAAAACCGTTTTTTAAATTGTTTCAATATTCAATGCTATTGAATTTGCATTTGACATTCTCCTTGTGGATATAAGAGTTTCTACTTGCAATTTGCTATACTTATCCAATGATGTCACAAATTGTGATGTCATTGAACTCCTTAACGTCATCACTGGTTTTGGATTGTTTCAAAACATGTTAGTGAAACCCATGGGAGCCATATGGAATAAAAAAATACCATCGTTAGCAAATAATAATGTCATGTAATGGTGAGTAATTAAATTAATAAGGTACAATTTTTTATTGGTTTTGTTGTGCGACATTAATCAAATTCAAAGCAACTTTGCCCTCATTGTCCTTCAGACAACATTTAAGTCTGCTCTGAAACGACGCAATATTTAAGCAAAGCTAATTTTACAAGCTCATTCATAAAATTAATTTTATATTTTGCACTAAGCGAGTTTGATGATAACTTTAAAAATTAAACCAATTCGCCAATGACCACAAGGAGGTCCCAAAATCTTGCCCGCTTCCTTCTCAACCGGTTCTATACAGTAAAATCGTATGATACACAATTAAGATCACGAGTGACGTCACGGCTATTTGCGAACGTGTACTCAATTTTGATAATACTAAGCATTGCAATGACCGCAAGAATAATATCAAGCTTGATTCTGGAGACGACTTCTTGAAATCGTCTTCCTCTTTCGGCATAAGCATAATCAGCCTATTATGTTCCCACTGCTGGAACACAGGCCTCCTCTCTGTGAGAGGGAGTGGGCCGTAATCCACCACGCGGGCCCAGTGCGGGTTGGTAGATATCACATGTCCTCGAATTTTTGGTTCTAAGACATGCCGGTTTCCTCACGATGTTTTCCTTCAGCGTTTTGAGAGCAGTGGTGATGAAATAATTTACACAAGTAAAGCGCCTGGCTGTGTTCGAACCTACGACCTACAACTCGTAAGTCGCGGTCGTTACCACTGGGCCACCACTGCTCTAACTGCCCTTGGTATCCTCTTTCGGCTTTAAACCTATTTTCAACTTGTTCTTGTCTTGTGAGGCATAATAATCTTGATTCACTATTCACACAAACAATTGTAACCTCTGCTGCCACTTCTTTGAAAGTCAGCTTTCTTTTTGGTTTTGTAACCCCCGCTTTGATATCGTCGTTCATTTTTTCTTTCATGCTTCACTCCTCTTACGTTTTCCTTTTGCGTCGTTTTTTTTTTAAATTTTACGTGAGTATTCGCTATTTACGAATTTAACTGTTGTATTGGAATCGGTGTCCGAATCAGACTGCCACTTTGATCAGGCTATTGGAATTGCATCACTACTGAATCACATGGTACTCGACACCGCTCCTTTGGTAATGGCATGTCCTACTATTTCCTACATAATACCTACATATAACATGGAAATTACATATATTCCGGTCAAGATGATTTTGACCGACACTGAGAGGAAAATGAGCTATTTATTGATTTGTCATAATTATTCTGAACCATGAGTGAAGACTCCATCATTGTTTACATCATCAAATTGTCCTCATCGTTCACTTCAATTCTTTCTCTATTCGTCAATCGTTGCTGAAGATTCTCTTAAACTGGTTTCCTTTTACAATACTTTTTATGTCGGCTCGTCTAGCACTTCTTTCTGATCAGATCAAAATGGTTTCTAACCTAACCTAACTTTTCTCTTGTAAATGTCGCTGGAAGAATTTAATCAGTAATCATTTAATTATTCTTTGTGGCGGCTAATGTGGGAGGGCCCATTTTCAACTGACATTTATACAATATGACCCTGTAAAAGACACAACTTACTGGGATTTTCCCCACTTCGAAATAGAAAAGAGATACGAGTGGCACGATAAATGGTCATAATGCTGTGCCGAGTGTAGTAAAAAACGTTTAGTGCAAGGAGGTCATGGCTTACTTAGGTACGCGGATCAGCCAATGCGGTTAAGCAATGATCAACTGACCTATTTGTGCCATGCCAGTTTAAAGTTTTTTTTCTAAAGTAATGTAAAGTTTGTTTGTGTAACTGGTTTATTCATGGAATGGTCGTTCAGATTATTTTCCTTGATGCGCTCAATTTGGACTTCTTTAAGCTTCGATGTGATATTTAATTCAAATATCACAGTTACATCATGGCCAATTGTATGTATGGTTCATTGAATACAGTTACACGGTTATTTAATAATGCTGTAGAAATTGTTTTTTTCCTTAATTAATTTGTTTCAAAAATAGTTCATTATATTTTAGTTATTTTAAAAGACATATATTGTGAAAATGTGTTCGTGAATATAAAAATAAAACAGACACAGCCATCCACCCACCCTTATATGGCAAGCTACTTTCAATTTGACCGTTTAGTTGCTTTCTATTTATTCTAATTCGACGTCAACCTATGCGTTTCTTATGACACCGCGATTAGCATTCAGCCGCCGACGTGAAGTCTGGGCCGTCACATGCAAGGCGTGCATAACGCACTTAAACGATTTCATTGCGCACACGACGGTTAATTGATTAAAGGGATCATCTTGATGTTAGCCTTGTTGACACGACGGTTGCTATGTTCTAGTTGTCGTGACACGGTAATGACACATGCATATACATAATTAATTGTCTAATCGCTGATATCAAGCATTTGTAGTTTAATTGATATTCCTGAGGCGGCTAGCCTCACTGCCATATTTTTTCTCAAAAATCTCTGCTTTAACCCGGAATTGGAATATGCGCCAAATAAACTGCAGAAGTCTTTTCATGCTCGGTTTCATGCTCCTTATGGTGCGTGGTTTTAAAAACATTAAAGCGGTAATCGCATTATAATGCTTTAGTTAGAAGTCAGTTAGAATGTAACGCAGTCATTTGGTCACCACATGAATCTAAATATAGGCTCATGCTGAAGAGAGTACAGAATAAGTTTTTGAGGTATTTGTACGTACGCTTGTTTGGTGTATACCCATTTTATCCGCTTATGTACCCGATCTTATTTATTTTGTGTACGGTTGGATATAACGAACTGAGGGTCAGGAGGGATCTCGCACTCACCTCGTACATATTCAAAGTACTTAGAGGCAAGGTACATAATTCGGACATATTAGGGCACATAGGTTTGTGTGTTCCGGATAGGTAGGTACGTGTGGCGACGTCGTCAGTCACGGCTGCTGGCGGAGCCGCGCGCTCGGACCAATCTTTTAAGTGAGGCGCCACTAACGCGTGCACTCCGCACTCTCAACCTCAAAGCTAGTCACACGGACCTATTCTATTGTTCTCTGAGTGAGTTTATAAAAAATGCATTATTTGTTATAAGTTACAAAATGTTATTAGAATAATAAGTTATAACATGTGTTTGGATATGTACACTATCGCAATAGGTTACTCTGTAATGATAGATGTAAGCTGGACAATAAATAAACTCAAATTCAAAATGTTTCTTAAATTCTAAAATGAAACCGATGTCGAAGAATCATGTATTGTTTTTGACTTGCTCTCATAATTTATTTAAAATCCCTGTTTAGCATATGAATATATGCTAAACAGGGATTTTAAATAAATTATCACTTTGTCTAAGAATCAGATCATTTTATATTTTGTTAACACTCATCTAGTAGCTAATGATTAATTTTTTTTATCTTGTGACTTCGAAATATGCTCTTCAAACAATTAAGGGAATAGGTCTAGTAATTTATTTGTTTTTTGCAGAAGTATTATCTCTTGTCATGCTCAGGTTGTAAATAAAAAAGGTTGAATCACCTTTCTGAAAAGTTTCTTCTTTCGTTTTATCTAAAAATTACCGAAATTAAGAGGAGCACAATTGATTTATATGAATCAGAATAATCTTGATAAAGATGTCTTATTATCACGTTATGAGTATTTAAAAACATTTCCCGAACGACTCTTCCTAGTAAATTAGTAAGTAGAGTATTAGTTCTCAAGTAAATTTTTGGTTTAATTTGAAATCGTTTCGACTCCTTACAAAATAAATTCTTAATGTTAGATCCTACAAAATAAAAGTTGATTCAAATTTCTCCCTTAGAAATAAGGCAACCTAAATACAAAATAAAAATATCGTGGTTGTAGCAAACATTATAATTGGCAATTGAAAATATGAAGAAGTTAATCAACAAATCAATTTGCTATGAACGAACAGCCGTCACCGAGGTATATTTGTTTGTACTCACGTCTATTTAATCATTGAATTCATTAGGTATCAAAGCGAAGGCCATTATCAATACATATTTCTTTCACGGTCAGTCCATTTGTAAACAACGACGTTTCTTCATGAATTTTAGCTTAACGATTTTAAATTAGATATGAAATATTTGAGTTGATGAAACTTTACATTTCAAGTCAATGCTCAAAACCGTCAGACATACTGTGTTTAAACAAATATAATTTTGATAAGTAATACAAATAACTTATCTCCGAGTTCAAATCGCTCAAGCCCATTCGACACCAACAGCTCATTGTAATAAAATCAAGTGTTTTTTTGCTAACCTATTTTTTGTAAGTTGCCTATTGAATCAGTGACTTCCTTTATCTATACAACTTTTGAATTGCTCTGCAGAACAAAATAAATATACAGTCAATTAAACTTCAATTTCATAGTTGTGACAATCGTCAAATTATATTTATTAATTAATTAGTTCACAACTTGTTTTAATAGTTTTTCACTCATCGCGATTCAAGGCGAAACATTAATTTAGTTAGTATGTAACCTTATCAACGTCAATGTATATATTATTTTACTATTATTTTATGTCAAATATCTGACTTGCTAATGTAATGACAAAGCTTACTGAAAAATGCTAACATAGATCAAAATAAAAAATGCGCAGTAAGTAGCATTACGTCACCCGCTTCAACTCACACGAGTTTTTATATCCAAGCCATGGTCGGTAATCTTTGTCTGTCTCCGTCTCGCTCCTCATTTAAGCATATGTGTCTATCTCGCTCTTTTGCTGGCGGCGACAAGCAGTCTGGGTGTTTCTGGCGGACACCGCGTAGCAAACAAAACCATAGGTCACGGGCACTGGACACATTTTCGTACAATGCCTCATCTGAATAAGTTTTCGTAGTCCCTCGCGATTGTATCCACCTTGTTGGAATGGTTTAGCCTTTAGCTAGTGTAATGGTAAATTCAGACTTATTTGCGTGCCTCCTTCTAGTTAATATTAAAGTCTTATTTAGCGTTGCCGACCTAATCTACTTACTCTATTCTTATGAGCATATTTAGCTTTAAGGCTCCTATTTTATTTATTGTAACATGCATAATCAACTATTTTGCCATAAACGTTTTGCTTTTTGCTTTACCAAAATCCAAAAAAGAAGCCCTTCATTTCAATAAAAGTAACTGTAAAAGAAATACAAATCAAAATGAATTTTGTTTTAAAGCTTGCCAATCGTTTGAATTTAGAACTACTACTATATCCTACTCATATGTATTATAAACGCGAAAGTTTGTGAGTATGGATGGATGTTTGTTACTCTTTCACGCAAAAACTACTGAACGGATTTGGATGAAATTTGGCACACAGATAGTTTATAACCTGGATTAACACAAATAGTACTTTTTATCCCGAAACTCCCACGGGATCAAGATTTATGCTGGTGAAAGCTTGGGAAGCAGCTAGTAAACATACACAATCAAGTAATGAGAATGTTATAATCGAAAATGTAATTTTGAATTTGGGGTAATTACCTATAATTAACTCCAGAGTCAAATTTGGGTAACGCCTAAGACATACGATAAAAACATAAAAAATACCGATGGACGGCATAGAATTAAATAAACTCAACTCGTTAATGAAGGAAGGTATAGCGAACTTATTTTTCGAAAATATCAATCGACGCCACAGCGCGTCACAAAGGCACCGCATGTCGCGCGACATTGGTGCCTTTATGTCGCGCTGTGGCGTCGCGCCTGTTTGTATATATTTTCCTACCTTTATTTACCTAGATACCTTTATTTTCTTTTGGCGTTAAGTCTCTTGAATGCCTTTTAACTTTATGGTAGTGTTCACGGTGCTTTCTTTAAATCTCTTCGTATTTTTCGTCGTTTTGTTTGAGTCTTTGCCTGTACCTTCTATGTTTTTCAGCTGCCGACAGTCGCGCTATTTCAGGACAAGTAATATTTCTGAAAGTAATTATACCAATAGCTGTAGGCTACTAACCACTAAAAGTTAAATTAAACAATGTCAATCGAACTTAAAATGTATACCGTGATAAACCCAAACACGATCAACCTCCTATAATCCATCATCATCCACCTTCCTTCTCCAACACCAAATCTGCTCACTGTAGGTAGGAAGGGGTAACATGAATAACAGAAGTATTCTTCCTCCTTATTGAAAATTTGTTGAAAAAGAGCCAGTTTTACTTTATGTGCTACAAGTTAACAAAATCAAAAGTCATTTATTCAAATTAGGCTGAGAATCAGCACTTTTAGAACCAAAATTACATAAGAGAGTCCCCCAAAACGCCCGCCCTTCACCACTTCCTAGTGCTTTGGTGTGGAAGAAGTGGCGCAACAAACTCCCCAGCAGCACAGCTGTCTGTTCGGTTAGAAGAACTGGATTTTATACAATTGTAAGTAATTACCAAAACATTAAATTAAATTAATTGCCATACGTCAGCTAGCCACTTATGACAATACAAAAAAAAAAATATACATAAGAAAAGGCTCTAGGCCTAAAGGGCATGACAGCTTACATATGCAATACTGGATAATGTACAAACAAATCAAATAAATAAATGAAAACTAGGGCCATCAAAGTAAAATAAATTAACAGAACAATTACTGTAACAATAACAAAACCAAAGAGAGCAAGACGACCAGTCACCACAAGCAGCACCCGTTCACGAGCATAACGCAAAGATCAGCCATTACCCCCCTCGCCATATTTGAGGGAAGGAGGGTCTCCTCCTTCCCTCAAACATGGCGACCCCCGACGCTACCGCAAGCAGTGACATCTAACCTCACCAAGTACGTAAATGTCTTAGGAGTTACCGCCAAAGTAACTCAGTTTACAAGTAACTCGGCAGACAATTGATATATTTTCATCAAAAACACTTTAAAATTGAGTATGGTACATGGCGTGAACTTTAGTCGAAAAACATACGTGACGTAAAACAAAAACAGCTAATAATTTTTTATATTTCAGTGGTTTGTCTTACTACAATTTTGTATTACCTACACAGGATAAACTGTGATAACCCGTTTTATTATATAACAAAAAAGAACCGAAAGCGATAAGTAAAAATTCATTTATAATAAAAGTCCATAAGTTTAAGTGTCGGGGACAGCAGTGCGGGTAAAATATTTGATTGAGCCATTTTCGACAACCTCACCGTTCCGCTCGCTAAATATAAAAACGCAAGGTCGGGGGGATACATTACCAAAGGTACTGAAAAACAAGGGCAACATGAAAACTCGATGGTACAATGAACGTGCCCCACAGTTCCACTCCCTTACTCACTGTTAATAATACAGTAATCTGATCGGCTGAAATCTTGACAGGCGTGCGTGCCAACTAATACATTAGCATCTCATTGGAGATAGCAGCGTGCCAAAATATGAGTTGGAGTGACGGACAAACGGGACTGCTTAAGATTTCGTGGCTCCGAATGACAAATTGTACATATTCATAAAACAACCAACCAGGAGAGCAAAAAATTATAAAAATTCAATCAATAAGATTTCTATCTTCTTGTAATCCATCAAAGACCAGTCGCTAATCTGGTTTCTTTGAATTATAATCCGATCAGTATGCAAATAACTTGACTCACTTGGTCGTTAATAGGGAAATATCAGCCCCATAGTCAATCAATCACTCCTGCTAATTTCATCAGCGAAATGTTCTAAGCACTGTCGCACTACACTCTGCACTGCACTCTGACGAGTTACGTAAATACTGTTACAGGTTTTTTCGTAGCTTTAGATTATTCACTATAACACGTGCTTTCTGCCTAAAGTTAAAACTGTTTTGGCCTTCACTCGTTACACTTTTTTTACTGAAAGCTTGTACAGTTATTAGAAAACTTGCGGTACTTCCGCAGATTGGCATTACTAATTTTTTGTTGCCTGTGCTCTTTACGTTTATAACCTTTTTCTAGTTCTAATATCGGTCATTCTAAGATGAACGGTAAATTCTAAATCATTTGAAGCCTTAGTCAAAATGTGACAGCTGTGTAGCGTTGAGTCAGTTCCCAACCACTTTTATAGACTTTACAAGAACTATAATAGATTCAAAAGTTTGGGGAAATATCAAAGTCCCGCGAAACACATAATATTATTTTTAGTATCCGCAACCACCGCGTTGATTTCCGACAGCACTGCACCGACATTGCGGTGGTCTTTTATAGTTTGTTGTGCTACAGTTTTTATGGATTCCCTTAAATAACGACCGACTCACACAGGTTGTTTTATGGGCGTCCATTTTTATGACTGTTTTATTGCTATGGATGTCTATTGCTATGATTGGTATGCTACTATCGTGTGGCGCTTCTTTTTACGATATATTTGTCGTTGCTGATGCATTATTTATTTTAAATTGACCGCGTTGTGTAGGACTCGTAGGTAAGTTTTCAGTTTCATTGATACTTCACTGACGTTCACTTTTCCTGTCATCTTTCTCATCAGTGGGCAATTCTTTCAGACATGTGGCATCAGCCCATTCTCGGAATGAGCGCGAGCGTCAATGAGTGCCGTGATGATTGACGGGTGTCTTCCTGCCAGTTACTTCTTTGCATTATTATCACAGTAATATCCACCTTAATACTTGACAATAAGACTCTTTTGGTTGTGATGATCAACATTGTAGCGGCACTTTTCACGGCTGCGATCTATTTGGCCTCTACCGGCTTAAGAGCCAAAACCGATCATCGACTTCGGGTCCTATTAATAGCTAAATGTTACACTGGAAAACTGTTCGCGTATGAGTGTGTTATTGTCAAAACTATGTTTATTATTTTTGTACTTTGAAACTTTGCCCATCAGTCGCGCGTGCTGCCATTTACTCAAATGTTGATGAAGTCATCGTTTTGTTAAGGAGTTCACGCTTGTTACATTAGATTTGATAACTGATTAAGTGGTAATCTGCTTAAATTAAAAATATTCTTCATGATTTGACTATGCATAGCTCTAGACTCTGATGCTTACGGAGTTGGGATTAAAAATAGAAAATTCAGCAAGTTTTTTTCCTTTAGCTTCAATGTGTTGATAAAATGTTTTGTCGTTTAAGTGTTAGCAACCTTTCGTAGTGCCATTTTATTTTAATTTTAGCTTTCGTTAGCTGCATCAGCTGCATGCAATTGATTTTGATATTACAACTCTCTAGATCTCGATTAATTTTGAGTGCTCAATAGTTGGAGAGTTATGAAAAACTAGATTGAATACAACTGTATGTATAAATACGTACACCATGTTATTATGTACATAGCGGTCTGTATAACTTATTTAAATGCAAATTAAGCATTGTAAGCACCATCTGTCGAGCACGAACAAAAAACAATTCATCTCACATTAACATTTACGAAGTGCCCAAAAAAAATAATGACATCACTCTTTATTTAGACTCAAGTGTTCAACGTTTGAAAGCGTTCAACCAACGAGTACTCGCACTTAGCAACAAATGAACGTATTTATCGATGAATCCAAGATAACTGTAGTTAACGTTGCAGTTGTTCTGACCCAAAAATCTTAATGAAAGCTCTAGCAAATAGCGGTAGGCGTCAGTTTGATTGCAAACGAATAATCAATCTATACAACGGAAATTGATGTCACAGAACAGCTAGTTTGAAGGCAGTATAAATTCTCGTTAATAGTCCCAGACAATGGGCTTTTTATGCTCCTATTATCCAAAACGATCAGGCAAATCGCCCAAATGTAAAATACTGGTCCTAAGTTACAAATTCTTTCTAAGTACTAGTCGGGTCACGTTTTTTTCGCGAACGTTTACGATGCATTGTAGAGGACAAGTTATGCACGTAATTCATTTAATCAGTACGCGGAATCTGAAATCAAGTGGAGTTGTAATCATAACGCAATTTTCTATAAATTTTAAATCTGCACAGTCACCAAACTCTGCAACTTTGTAGCAGTACTAGGCTCAATACGCTTGGGATCTTTCCATTGCTGTTTTTGCTTTTCTTTGGTTTGAGAAGAGACTAATTTTCGAGTGACCTACGTGGTGCATAGAAAAAACCGAGTTGGTCGGAGCATTTACTCGTTCACACAGTCACCAAAATGCGCACCCTGCGAGATTTTTTGCGAAGTTTTTTATTCGCCTCTCGCACAACATTGGAACGAAACAGAATAAACAGGTCTGTTTTTTTGTAAGATTTTTCATGGTGTTCACGTCACGGTATGATGAAAGCGTTTTAAATTACGGCCTGCAGGCTTTTTGTACACGAGTGTACTCGCTGGTTGTATCTACCGTGTAAAAATAAGGAGCGAAATAAATTAAGGCATAATTCATGGGTTCGAAGAAATGAGTAAGTAATTATTTTGTCACTTCCATTCCAATGTGCATTTAAAAGTGTCTGTTCGAACACTTGATTTCCATTGTCTGAGCAGCTTCTATCTTTCAAACCCACCATACATTTTGAAAAAAAGAATTTAGGACTGTTGCAGTCCTAAATTCTTTGAACATCACTAAAACAAACTTCCGCGACAATCTCATAATAAGATAGTTCCTTTCCACATTAGTCTGTTGTCTTTATTATTGTTTCGATTACATAGTCTCTAAATATAAACTTGAACTTGTAATTAATGCTAACTACTCCTGTTTCCGTCACGGTTATATTTAGTAGCACTTCCTCACTTGTTAACTACACTTTTTTTAATTCATGGAATAAGTGTGCTTCGTGCTCATTACCCTCAATTTGCATATAGAGTGGAGCTTCATGTTAGAAGCCACCCTCAACTGGCCCTCGGGTATAATAAAGAGGAACTGTCAACATCCAACTTTAAATAAAAATCATTTTATCCTTTATTAATTATATTCAGCACTTTTTACTGACAGTCTAGACATTATCTAACAATGATAGTCATGCATTCGCAGCGTCTGTTTTGTCTCTAAGAGTAAAAGGCTGTTCTGCAATTAATTTTCATGTCTAGAAAAACCAGGTCTTTTGATAACATATGAATGAGGGACAACTCGTGTGTATGTTTTACAAATTTAGTCCTGACTAGAATGTACTCGTTTTAATCAACGACTAGGTTTTTCTCTGCTTATTTAAACATTATTTAATTTGACGACCGTGAGCACAATGATACAAGATTTTATGTGGCAATAATTTTAGAGAAAAACATTCAAAAGATTTAACACTCGCTTAGAGTCTATTTTTGGTGCTAATCGAAATGTCTAAAAGTATAGACATACGTGGCAAATATATCGTTTGCATGCTAATAAGATAGTTTTTGGGTATGGGATCCATTTGTTTATTTGACTATTCAGTTTACCGCATATATGCTTATCAATGGATCATTTAACACAATGCGTGCCAATGTGATCGCGATAAAATCAATGAACCGGTGAATTGTTGCGTGTAATCCGCCGCCCGTGGCATTGAACTTCGCAGTCCTAGTTTGAATAAGAACAATGCTATTCTAGTAGGTAGGTACGTATTAACACTTATATTTTTTATATTCGCAACAGTTACTGATAAACAATCTCCTTTCGCCGGTGTAGTGACCGGCATAACAACAATCGGCCGGTCGCTTCTAACTTCGGTGATGATGTCAGCTTTCCTTTAATGACCGCTCGAATCGCCTGCAGCATTTCACGAGCGTAAAAATCTCGAGTTTTTTTCTCTTTAACACAAATTCATACCAATGATTACCTGTACCATCAAACGTCGAAGAGAATAACGAGCTTGTCTATGAATATTGAATTGGCCTCGTTCCATCTTTCCTATTCTACATTGTGCTGTTTTACAACCGATATAATTCCTTGCTGACTAGTATGTGTTTACATATTGAAATAACTTTACATATATCGAGTAACAGAACCGGTTGTTTTGCAATTCGGCACGCATGCGCGTTTTCTCCCAAGCCAAGCCTACCCCGGCCCTTGAGATCCCCGAAACCAATTATTAACATAATGCCTCGCCACGAGCATTATTTGAAGAACAGAATTCATAACGAAAATGATTGAAATTACTCAACTTTGGCCTCTTGTTCTCTCCTTAAAAGATTATTTTACTTGGGGAGTTTCGACAACGCTAAAATTATTATTGAACACTTTGAGACGCGTCTGAACACCGGTCAGGTTTTTATCGCATACTGAAACATCTAGAGATGGATTATGTACGAGTATGAATAAAGTTTCGTTTCTTCACGCATTAAATTAAACCTGTGAAAGCAATCACAAATAACCGTGAGGTTATTCAAGGTTGCAAGATTTAGAAACGCACCAGGAAGCACCAGTGTCAGATCGTGCAGGAAACACGTGGTCATCGGTTTCTCCAATCGTCAGTCTGCCATAATTTTGTTTTATTACTTCCCACCATGGTTTTCATTCGTATGCGATTTCTATCGTATATAATATCCTTAATAACAATGTTATAAGCCTCTGAAATGAATAGTTGCATTCGATAAATAACTGTCAGGGAGCAAATTGTAGAAATCATGAACATCGTCCAACAGTGTACGAACTTCTCTTCTATTATGTCTGGTATTTGACTTCCGCGCAAAAAACTTTATATCACATGCACTCACTGCAGTCACTTTTGAAAATTCAAATGCCACTGTCCAAAGCTAAATTACCTTAAATCTGTTCTTTACATGTAATAGGTAGGAAAGCGAGCGCTTTGAAATGACCCTGCCCAGCTCGGTTTAAGCAAGGATAAATTGAATGAACTTTTTGTGTCTGGCACTTTATAAGTGAATACTTTGTTCCTTTTTGGATTGTCCATGTAATATTTCAAGCTAATGGCTCACTGTTTTATTAAGGGTGTCAGACTTAGTTACAAGTCAAGTTTCCATGCAACAAACTTTATTAGGTGTTAGTTACTTACATAAGCTAAGTGTCTCTGAGAATATTGTTTGTTGCAGATTACTGTCCACCTATAAATAAAAGTCGGAAGGTGTCATGGGACACCAGATTGGAACGAAGTTCCTTTCGCTGTGTGTTAAAACAGAGCCTTTCTAAATTATGGTCTGAAGTTTCAAGTGTCAAAAGTTTTTGTTTTTTATTGGCTGTAATCAAAATAAAAAGGTGCATGCATGGAGGCCCGCATAAAACCTTTTTCTTTACGTGATGATTTCTACAATTTTCTAAAATTTTACTCTTACCGCTCCGTTAACTTAAAAACGATTTTCAATTACAGCTTGAGAATGAAACGCTTACAACTCACAAATTGCCGGTTGTTGTTGTGGAGCGCGATGGTAACTTTAGACACGTTAATTTGTATAATCACTTGATGCAAAATGTTAAACTTTGTAGCTCACCTTCAATTGCTGTACTTGATCCTAATTCTCAACTAACAACCTCGCGAGATACCTGTACCTTGGTATTGATATTTTCTTCCGAAAGTTCGAGATAAAATATTTAACGCAACAATGAAAAGTAGACTGAACGACATTGATTTCTCAAATGAAAGTTGTTGTGCTGTTATGGACCACAGACTACGATATAGTTAATTAACCTCTGATAAAAGAGCGAAGGTCACGGATTCAATTTTTGAGAATGAGTTGCAGATCCTGTTCTGATATAAAATTGCTTTACGTGTACCTGGCGATTGATTTGCAGCTTTCGTTCCTGAATGCTTAGACTTCTGAATGAAACGTGATGATAAAATTTAAATAGTACCATCCCAAATGAAAGAATTATTACTTGCAGTTAGTATTCAGATGAATGATTATTTTTATTCATACGTTATCCCTGTCCACACATTAAATGTTTGTCACAACCGCTACTTGGAAATTGTGATGTCTTCCGGCTATATTTCGTAACACATCGAATGGAGCAGTGGGCGTTATAAGTGCACTGAAGATAGAACTTTTTCGTTCAGCAATCATTAATGCCTGTGTTTACACAAATTGACGCCGTAAATTTAGCAACTTGGATCTCGCAAACAGTGACGTTGTCTCTAAATTTTAATAATAAGTATCTTCGTTAAATAGATTCTAATTTAGTCTTCAAAGATTAAAAGAAAACATCACCGACGGAAATGGCCGATATTTCATTTAAAGTTTTCCTTTGTGCGTAAAAGCTGTTTTATTCTTTTGTCGTCTCGTAGCTCCAGAAAATTCGTTATTTTGCATTACTGAAATAGTCTGCAAGTTCTGCAACATTCTCGACAAGACTTTGCGGCCTTTTCCTTGTGACAATTACTCTTGCGTTGTGCTCTTTGTACCAGACCTTACTGTGACGATGTGTGAATTCTTTACTTGCTAGCAATAAACGTTAACTTTCGTCAAAACCATTATTACAAGCAACGTTTATACCTATTTGAGTTTTGTATTCTTATTTGCAACAAATGTATTCGACTTGCAAACGTTGGTACAGTGCACAATTCCATAGTATTGATTGGAAATGATCACAGTCACAAGTTTACGTCAATCATTATAAATTAATATTTGCCTGACTACCATTTATTCAATGTTTTAAATTTTTGGTCGCAGGTATAATAATTTAATGTATAATTACTGCCGCTTTCTGTTTTGCTGTCGTGAAGGTAATCTACTATATTTTAAATCGTTAGAAACAGCAATCAGACCAAGTTATATTGACCGACATGAACATAATCTTTCAACAAACAGCTGTTGCCACCGATTTCGTCTGCGATCCAGGATAAAAAAGAGCCTAAGTCCTTACTCAGGTCATGGACATATGTGTACTTAATTTCATCCAAATCCGTTTAGCCGTTTTAGCGTGAAAGCGTAACAAACAAACAAACTCACTGTCGCATTTATAATATTAGTTAGGATTAGTTAGTTTGATATTAAACTTTAATGCTCAATTAATTAAATGTTAAGAGTCCCAGCATCATGTTTATTGCAACACGATAGTTGGAGATAGCTTCGCAGAATATCGAGCGATAAAAAAAAGAGGTTTATTAGTTAGACATGGATTCGTTTATTTTAATTTTTAATTGCTGCTTCCTCTACCTTTGGTTTAAAATTACAGTCGTCATAGACAGTGACATACATTCTTCACGCTTTTGTATTTTTAGAAGAATACAGATTTATCTTTTTACTCACATGTTAATAACCTGTTCGGGACAAATTTATGGAATAATTTTAGCTACGAAAATGGTGTTCATTTTGCGCGTCGAGCGTTGATCAAAGCAGTTTATATAGGCTGGTTTTCAAAGTGACGTTTATACTAATTGGTCAGATTACAGAGGTCGCTTTTGTCGTGCGACTGTCGCACTGTTGCTGCGCAACGTCGAGCGTGACAGAACGCGGTGTGGACAAGTTTGCGGAAACTCATATCGTGTTGATTAAATTTTGTCGATGCTTACTTTTATCAGACTTGGGTCAGCGTTATGCTAAGTTAGGATTTACTGATACCGTTTTGACTATCTTGTATCTCATGCGAACCATTGGTTGACATTATTAATCCCTTACTCATAGGTGTCACGAGGATAATCAATGAAATATTAAGTGCAAATTATGCAAATCACTGCATCTGCAATATTTTTCAAATTTAGACAAGTGCAGTGCATCTTTTACGAAGTAATTCACACTGAGTTAGTTTCGCTCCCGGGTTATCCCTATAATTAACGCAGTTTTAATTCTTGTCAAATGTGATGTCACTCAAGTTGCTTTATTTAATTTTAGAGAGAATTTTCCTTTTGGCACTTTTATTTGTTAGTCTCTCGTTTTTAGAAAAATAACTAGACGTCTCGGCGACGTTACTCTACGACGGGGTGCCAAAGTTAGTTATTTTCTCGAAATAGCAGAGCAACTGTTGCGAAATGTAACTAATGACTGCAAAGTCTCGGGGCGATTGCAGGAGTACAACTGTGTGATAAATTGTTAACCAACCTGATCGTTTATTTCTGACGTGCAGGTATATCATTCTCTAAGCAAAAGGCGAGCTAAAATTTAACAAAGTGTATGTTATTATTTCGTTGATGTATTCTCGGAAACGTTTCATTTTCGCCGTGAGATCTGCAGCTGTTTTGAGCGGGTTTTATGATTAATCAACTTCTCGTTTCAGTACGTAATTAAGTTCTCCAAGGTTGATCGTACTAGATTTGTAAACGATCTGGAAACTTTTTTGACATTAAAGAATTTCGTGGAATTAATATAATTATTAATCGTAACTGTACTATAGGAATGCCGTCTCGGCGCATTGTTTTAATTGTATTTAAAACATAAACACAGCTTGAGAAATTTGCCCGTCTGGCCGTAGACGGGTTCTCACGGGCATTCCCCGTACAACACGCGAACCACAGCTTGTCAGACTCCACCGACCCTTTACTGTAATATTTTGGTTTATTTACAGATTTGGGTTGATGAATTCGATACTTAGAATTTAGATTCATTGTTAACGCCGTTTTCTTCGCGAAATGAAGGGAGGTTTGGGTAGTGGTACGATATGACTGTGTTAAAGAAATATTAGCACACGTGACACTTATTTTTTTCTACATACCCACTAAGTACCTTTTCACCCCAACATTACCTTTAAAATTTCAGCCCAGACTACATTTTTCCTTATATTTGCGGTCATTATGAATTTCGATTCGTCATTATAATGCAACATTTTCCTTGTTTACTATTGCTTCTCGGAATGCTTCTGGCATCGCGTGAGGTTTTGCTAACTGTTTCTTAAAGTGTGTAATAGTAAAATTATTATTAATAAAAACCTTGATTTCTATAGGTACTGTGGCCCTCTCTGACTAAGACTTTATATTACTCGGGCCAGTTCGTACCTAAGTGAAATCGGTCACCAAAGCCCATGCGTTAGGTTATCTATATTTGATCTTTATTTCTCAGATTAATTGCTACATGATTGTGTACCATACATAACGAAGGCTAGCGATAATTCAGACTGTGTGTGGGCAAATCAGCTCTGATTAATACAAGACATAGTCTAAAGTAATTTAATCTTATCAATTGCGACAATTTGGCACATTTATTGTCTTATTGTGATACTACTATCGTCTTGTTTACTTTACGTTGACATAACATGAGAACTCCATAATCGAATACCAGTAGTGACGATAACACCCGAAAAAGTGAGATTGGTAGACACAAACGACAACACGGATTCGATACCTATTCTCCGTAAGATAACATACCGGAAATCGAAGCTTGTTAATTCAAAATCATCTGAGTTTTTTCAAATAATTGCCCTCACTACCGCAATTTGTAATCGATTCTTGTTGAATTATGCAATATATTGCGTACGTTTATTGTATCGTAATCAGACACCCGAGAGCGATGTCGGCTGATAAGGTGGCAAACGCTGTATCGCATTCTTTCCCAGTGTACACCTCGGCACATAGCAGGCTCAAGTCACCGGGGGTCTCGCGTGACCACGGATATAGAGACGTTATTAAAATCTAAAATCGTAGCAATGTTGATTAACAACCGTTTGTTTGTTACGGTAAAATTGAAAACCCTATTAGCAGGAATAGGGAAATGAAACGGCCTGACCACAGCACAGAGCGGCCACGTGCACAAACATGCTCCTGTATTTTCACGCGTCTCGTAATGTGTGGTGACATGTCATGTGCTTCATTTAGACATTCAGAAGTCCGATTAATCGTATACTATGGCCACGTTAAGACAGAATATCAAAAGGACGTCAACGTTGGAATGAATGAAAACATAAAAACCAAATGATGAAATATTCTTTCCGACAAAGTGATTATTTCCGCACTCAAATTGCTTGCGGAAGTACGAAAAAAAAACACCCGTTCCGATACTTTCGTATATTTTTGACTGAACAAAAAAAATAAAATATTTTCAAGTGCTGAGATTTTACAGCAACAAGAACCTGTACATCGTTGTCCAAAAATATATTTCAAAAAATTAAATATTTGAAATCATTTGCATGCCAATTGTTTTTGTAATTTCTAGTAAGCACTTGCCAAGACTTTGATTCTGGAAGTATGTTTTTAACCTATTAACACAGCCACACAGTCGCTTGCATCATCTGAGCTTTCACTTAACTGATTTAGCAAATGTTTCCCACAACAGCCCACATTTATACGAAAACGGTGTGCAGAGTGCGTGGTCGACCTATAAAAGGGCTTTAGCCTTTTCAAATTACGTATCAAACTACTTGTAGTAATATTGTCAAGTCACCATTTGGCACGAGACGGGTGTGCCGCAATTGCGAACACGCTCGCCAGCTCGTAATGAGAATAATGATGGAAGCTTGCGCCATAGATCAGTTTGTGCGCGGCTTGCCGATAGCGGGAAATCGCTAATACTTGCGTAAATAAGGCAGCCGCTTCTGGGCTTTGATTAGATTTAGCTGATCGAAAGAAAATGTTCACAAATGAATTTGTTACAATTCGTCATTCAGTGTTTTGCTTACATTATGTTGCATAACGATGTAAATTTTCTTGCTACTTACTACTTAGATTATTTTACATTACTATTGGAAATGAAGAAGCCAAATCCTCCATACAAGTTACAGATAAAATACCCTAGTAACGTTTATAGAGGCAACGATTTCATAGAAATGATAAGTGGGTCATATTGCATCAATAGAACGATGCACGCGAACGTTAAAGACACCATAGCGCTGATTGTGAATGCAACTTTGTAATTTTCTCGTGCCACGAACAACTACAACGTATGCAGACTCATTTTCTACACCACGTACCTGCGCGAAAATCGTGTCATTGATATAACAAATGCAGCTAGTATCGATTTAACTACAAAGGGGGATGCCCGTTTTCGGCCCTAAAGGCACAATAACTTGCGTATAAGTAAAAAAAACGTCGTAATTTCTGTTTATTTCACAAGTTATTCATTTATCCGAAAAAGTTTGCAATATTTTTGCAATAATAAAAAGTACTGAAATGATAAATGACATTCACGGTTGTGGATAACGCAGCAGTGTTGCCAATACTTATCAATTTCGTTCACGAAATAATCGATTATGATTTCATGGATTTTTTTTATTAATAAAATCACATCCTGCTTATTATACGATGTATTATAATAAATTCGGTGTTATGTTTTTACTTTTGATATTAAATGGACAAACTATTTAATAGTTAATTTTGTAATAATGAATAATTAGGATTATAACAAAAATGCTACCACACATTTTAATAATAGTTCAATTCATGTTTAGCACAATAAATATCAAATAAGACAAAAACGTACTTATCTTCAGTGGGGTTATAGTAGTGATTATAATTTTGTATTGAATTATGATTCCAATAAAAGTGATATCGATTTTTTTGTTTTGCTAATGTGGCAACATTGAGTTACGCTGGCCGGCTGTCAAGTCAAGACACAGTAAAGTGTCAAATCACAAAAATCTACAGAATCTACTTACATTGTTTGCGTTTGCCTTACTGAGTTTAAATCTTGCGGATTTGTTATTTTAACCATAAAATAAGCTTATTTAATGGATTCCGGCGATTATTTTAACACTAACTTAAATATCCAATGATTGTAAAGCAATTACGTTAGTCAAGATTAAAAACTATTTTATCTTAAAAAACCTAACATTTTTGTAAACCAAATCCTTGACCAGGTAATTGTTGATATTGTATATTACACTATCTATATACTTTTAAATGTGTGCACTCGTGTGGCCGAAGTGTCTATGGACGGTGGGCATTCCCCTTTACATCTAATCAGTTTTCAAATCAAAATTTAATGTTATTAATAAACAAATGTATTTTGTCGTAATTACGTGGAAGGATGGAATGATTTACATGATTAACACTTCATCGGGTTGTCTGTAAGTACATATTTCCCATTGTGTATCGCAACGGGGCCTACTTTACAATAATTTAAGCACCAAAGAGTAATTGGGTAGTTAACTTCCAACAAGTATTTACGATTATATCTGCCTCTAAGTTAGTAGTTTATTCTGCTGTCAAAACCTGTCCAACTCGATTGATTAAATAATAGAACTGCCTATTATGATCGTCTGAACATTATTTCTTACACCCAATAGGTAATATCCCAGTGTATTTGCAGGCTTCTGAGAATTAAGCCCTAATCGATGAGGCTGCTAAATCATTACATGGCTTTTATACTTGGCAACTATTAGTAATTCAAAAGTAAGATTTCATGATGCATCTCTCTGAATCTGCTTCTCGGAAACAACAGCGCTACGCCGGGAAGTCGAGAACTATTTTCTTAGAAGCGGACTTGTTTGTTGTCCCTCTCGTTCGACAAAAAGATTATCAAGAGATGCGATGACACTCGCCCCACACTTTATTACAATGTGAAGCGTAATTTATTTTACAGGTCTAGGAATATATCGACACTTTTTCTCGAAGTTCTTAAGCTGCAAAAAACTACTAATAAATACATCAGCGGTATACGATTAAGCAAAGCTTCTATGCCAGACATATTCGGGTCGATGTACTCGAGAAATTCGATATGTCGTCGATGTTCGCGCAGCTCATGGAGCGTTGCGGTGAGCGGGTGGGTCACTGAGAACCGGGAGCTCATTAGACGAATTCTGGGCACCACTTGTAGTGATGGCAAAAACTGTTTTACGTCATTCCGCAACGACTCTTGATTGACGGTGGGAGAGATGTTTTTTTTTGTCCTCTTGTCAGATCGCTCTATTCGCCGGTCCGTCACGCGGACGTTGACCGTGGTTCAACTATTTAGGATGTTCAATTACTATGATTATTTTAAGAGCGTGCTTGTCCTATACGACAATATCATTGAACAATTTGTTTGTTGTACTATGTTTTAGTTTTTATTCTTGGCATGTACTCGAGTTCGGGTTAGTAACAGATTAACTTTATGAAGCTTATTAATTCACGACAGATAGCATCGTCATTAAATTATTCTTAAAGTCAGTTACAGGCCGTGTCACGTCCTAAATTAATACTGTAGTTAAATATTCGATACACACACAGATAAATAATCGTATCAGCACGGCCGCTTCCATTGTAAAGTTAGCAAAAACTTTTCGCCAGCCGATCCTGCGCGTGCCAAAAAGTTTTGAAGTTTCTTGCGATTCATCATCAAACTTCTTAACAGTATGAAAGGATTTTTCTTTTTTGCTGTTGAGTTTAATGCATATTCTTCTAATGAATTAATAAGTAAAAAATTTTTACCTTTTGAATACTCATGGGTATTCAAAAGGTAAAAATATAGTTCTAGTATAGTATATGTATAGTTCTAGTCTGTATTTGCCTGAAATTATTGAGCTAACAAAGGTGTGTTTTGGTAAGTGTTATGATTGTCACACCTTCAGTATGTAAATCAAGGTGTGCAGGCTGTGCGTGAGTTGTATATAGTGAGTATAGATAGCGTGGTGAGCGGATATCGTGCGGACGGTGAGCACGCGGCGCGAGCGCGCCCAGTCAGAGTGCCGCCGCGCCACCAGACGCACGCGCGACTTGCACGTGCCAAACATAATTTTTGTCCGACCAGCTCATCACTGAACTTTGCGTCTGAAAAAACTTTATCTCGCATACAAACAAACAAATGATGTCAGTTTGCATGTATCTCGTTTGTCCCTGGTTTTTTCTCGTGATCTACTTGGCGTTCCTTATGCTGGACGTGTGAGACCGGCTCTGAGTCTCCGTACTAGTGTTGTGGAGGGTTGAGAGCGCAGACGCGGCGTCGCAATCGATAAGTGTCGGTAGCGCCACCGGTCGGTGTCAGCCGTGCGCCGCGCGGGCTAACACGCGGGTGGTTTTGGCGCGCTCCGGCGACGGTGCGAGCGGTGCCGCGTGCCGGGAGCGCCGGTGGTGTTATGCGGGGCGGGTGCAGCCGCCGCCGGGCCCACTGCTGAGCCAGCTAACCGGCCTTCACGATCGCTCCGCACGCGTCGGGCACGCGGCCGCGCGGCGCGCCCGCCATGAGCGCGGCCACGCCAGAGGTGCGCGGCCCGCCGGCCGACGCTGCCTCGCCGCATGTCGCATTGCCCAGGATCAAGCCGGACCTCGGTCTCAATGATGCGACCCTGCTCGCAGTCTACTGCTTCATCAAAAATTTCATTGGGTGAGTCGTATGCGAAAGGAAATTCGTCCTGAGTGCTGCGTCGTCCCGCTTTGTATGTGAATTCTTACATAATAGATAGAATAAGGAAAATCAAAAGGGTTCACGATTGATATCGACATAATTTACCATTTAACGCTATGTGCTACGCAATTTTTTTGCAATAATCGATTACAATCGATGAGGCTACATGTCCCCAAGAATAAAATATGGATTTTTAAATGCTCTACGTTGCACTTATACGTTCTAATCAGCAAATACCACGATATAGTTATTAAGCCATCGGAATAAGTTTGCTTTTATGAAATTACCGACGTGCTAAAATTAAAGCTTCAAGGCCAGATTATGATAAATGTTTGACCCTTGTATTCGGAGCTGCAGATTAAGTAACTGTTCAATAGACCAATCGGTCAAGGAGTTTGTCTAAATTACTTACAATAATAACAGTCTCCACACGGTGGGTGCCTGAAGATGGACGGCGCTGAAGAGGTGGCGAAACGACCTAGCCGCGTACCGCAAGTGTTGGTTGGATCGAAGTGGCTCTTTAAATAAAGGTATTTGGGGGAGCCCTTTGCTCAGCAGTGGGACAGTGTAGGTTTTCTTTAAAAAAACTGTGGCAAAATACTGAACAAAATTAATAATCTAACAGCTCGTTTTCAATTAACAGTAAAACTTCCAGGATGGTACGGAAATATTACTCAACTGTTGTTCTAGTATACAACGCAATGGGCAGCTCAACCTTGACTGCATGATTCGTCGGTTAAATCACTTGTTTACTATCAGTTAGTAACAACGTTATGCTTGTATGTTATTTTATCATAAACCGCAAACAGAGTCGAACGACCATGCAAGTATTTGGCCTTAAGACTAGGTACCCTGACACTAAAAATAATTGACAAATTTACACGAATTCGAAAATATTTCACGTCTTCAAACAAGTTTAATGTTGGTATTGATGTCTATATCAGCTACTGATAAGATTTTGTTTGGTTCAATATTCTTCTGATTCTGAGTAACCTTGAATTTAACATAAACCGAGTCATGTTCTAACCACACCTATGTTTACTTTTTTTTATCGAAAACTGGGTTTGGCACGATGAACAAAAAATACATTACTTTTTCAACTTCATATTTACCTGTTCCCTTTATAATTTCAGTGATTAACTGAAAAATGTATAATGATGCGCAATTTAAATAATTTATTCCAAATTTAGCTAAAGCCAATTGCCGCAGAGTGCCCCTGACGAATATTCTAAGAGAATTTTATTTATTTATAGTCATGGAGGATTTACAGCTAATAAAAACAAACAAAAAAGGAGAGCATAGCCACCAGGAAGCCAATTACAAATCCTCACGTATAGACTCATAATAGTTAATTATGGTGTGAGCACAAAAAAAAAAACAAAAACACACATCGCCTTATTTAAATGAAGAAGCTACATAAATACTAGTTCTACAATTTAATGACTGAAATAAAGGAGAAAATGATGAAAACAAAAACAAAACAATATAACCTACCGCTACTTAAAAAAATTGAGACTTAAGCACCTTCTGGCCGAATACAGGCTAATTGTGAATGGATCAAAATCAAATTCCTTGCATATCTCATTCAAATTTCTTCTTGCGCGCACAATATAACTGTTCTGCCTATAATTCGAAGATGTATGAGATGAGATACACGTATGGGTGGATTAAAGCGAAGTGGCTTTACTTGGCACATTAAAATAAAATTTTGACAGTAACTCAGGGTTATCAATATTGTTATTGAGGACTTTTAACAAGAATAAACAGTCTGCAATTTTACGAAGATCTATTTATTTTTATGTTTTCGACCAACTTAAATTGACTAACAACAACGACAACATTGGTGGTTGTTGACTATCACTAAGCAATCATGGAATTTTTCGATCGGGCCATTTAGCAACTGCGTGTATTGCTTCACATAATTTTCTTTTTGCCATAAACAGCCCAGTTTCTGTAGCTAATTGTTGGCAATAAAGGGCGGACATTAGCCGTGCCGAACTTCGTCAAGAGAAAGTCTTCGTTTAGAAAGCTATGTTTTGTTTTCGTGTTCTGCTGTTTTGGTTGTTGGCTGATGGTGCAGCACCCATAAGATAAACAGATACAAGATAATTCATGCTCTTTAAAGCTTCGGTACTGATATCGATAGTTGTCTTGGTAATCTGCGTTACTCGGCCACTGTTTTCTATAAATGCATTTGCAATTAATATTCTGAGTTTCCATTTTGCATATGTAAGCAGATTGACGTTCTATTTGCAACATGATTGAGTGCATAGGCTTGCACGTGACTGCGGTTGCAAAGAAATTTCATTTTCTTTAGCAGAAAATGTTTGCACGTGTATAAAGAAGTACCTGGTTTTTATGACGAGCCCCTCGTTGTAGCTTTGAACACGACTTTACATAACGTTTCACCATCGCTGCGGATGTTTTGATCGGTGGTTGATTTTAGATGCAAACTGTTGCTTTGTTGCAGCGGGCATCATCACTTTCACAAGAAGAAAAAGGGAAAGTCTCAGTGGCGCCCGCTCCCTTGCGGTCAGATTAGCTCAGGCTATCGGCCGGCGCTAATTCCTCTTGTTTATTTCATTTCACACTAATGGATGCACACTAATCTACCTCAATTTCACTACTATCAGTGCACTTTTAAGAAAAACTTCACATTACCTTTGCCTTTGTCTGCCTCTGATACTGTCAAAATAACTTTCGTCATGAAATACTAATAATTATGTAACACCAGTAAATGTGCGTACGTTTAAGGTCGATTACACAACAAATAAAGATCATTATCGATCGACATCACGTCTGTTGATTTTTATCTCAATCAATCTCGACTGTTCTACATCGTCGAACATTGTCTGTCTTGTCATATTCCATTTCTCTGCATTTTGTTTTGGTGTTGTGGATATAACGTCATTTCTAGATGGAATGTAAATTTTAGTTTCCTCCTTTTACTCTATACATGGTGTTGCCAGAGAGATAGCCTCGTTAACTTTTTCTGCTCGATTTGTTTTCGATTCATCTCGTTTTTTGCCATAAACCAGTGTTTTAATCGGTATCAAAGAAGCAATTTTTCCAGTTCATCAACCTTCGTTGTTTGGAATTACTAGAATCATTTAACTTTTAACGAATGACTATACTTTTTAAGTTTAATTGTATACTAAACTGAATCTTGTTAAGGTGTATCGTTAATCAATTGCAAGACAGCTTGAAGCAGTGCCAAAATAGTGTATTGACTATTGTATAACAATATTCCGCCTACGAGCACCAGCGAGATGCATTAATTATCTATTAACTCACCAGCTTCAGTTGAAACACCTTTTGACTCATTAATATTATCGCCACACTTCAAATCTTAAAAATATGTTTACTATTTAATCAACGTTTTTCATACGGTTTTGATCTTCTTCATCCAAATGCAGGGCTTGAAGAAATTATCAGATAGATGTGCTATCACAAAAAAGTAATATTTCATCATATCTAGGTTTCAGGCAAAAGACAATACCCGTCACGGACGTGATCTCTAACTTCGAAGACAGAACTGTTATACGTCTACAATTTGTTAAACCACAGGGACTTTTAATATAATACCTTTTAGCAATACAGTTGCCAGCCGCAACTGGTGGTTTAAATGACAGCTGACTAGCAATATGAAACCACCAGAACTAGATTAGACGAGCAAGTCATGTTCTGTCTTTAACTGGAGTGACTATGATCTAGGATTCGGCTCAACTCTATAACGGTAAAAATATGAATCTAATCCGCGCACAGCTCAGGTAACCTAATAGCTCAAGGAGAAACCTCACATCCACCATTGCACCAATGACTGGACAGCATTATCAATGTAATTTGTCATGAACATATTAGTAACACACGGCACTTGAATTGTTCGCTGCGGTTACTGTCGATCAGCTGTCGGTTCTCGCAACGATGCGTCTTGATATGATAGGAGATAGTGCGTGTCCGTACCAACTTCATGTACGTAACTGTTCACTTGCGCAACAGACGCTAACACAGTATTCATATCTGTTCGATATACCCTCACTATTATTTTATTAGTACCATTACACTTTTTAACACACCGTAATTTTTTTATATCAATTGCACCATATGCATTTTTTTTGTTTTTCTCTTCAACATTTGCTATTGTAAAAATAACGTTTCGTCATACCTCTGGTTCCGGTATTTGTTTAAATACAAGTATCAGGGGAATGGAAAGTTTATAAGGTGAAGGGTCGGAAAAAATCAGCATGATGCAGTTATGCAAGGCCGTTTGCATCTGCTGTGATGAGCATACGTAAACCTGTTGCGAATGACTTACTTGTTGCGGTTACTTTTACAATTGCACAAACGGTTGCATCAACTTCTTATCAGTCATGAAAAAAGAAAATATTTTTTATCGCACTTCCGTAAACTTTCGTTTGAGATTGAGTAATCACGCGTTTTATGCGTGACACTTGGACGATTAGCCAGGGATCTCATCTCGCATATTGATTGACGCGTTGCCTTGACGTGCTACCATGGCGCCACCCTACAAATCCGCCCCTTTCACGCAAGGACGTCGGGAATAGGGACGCGCGCATACTCACTACTACACTCGGGGTCTACATTCAGTGTGTACAGATCCATCGCACAGAGAGCACGCTTTCTCTCACCTCCGCACAAAACTGACCCGCGAAAGTGCCAAAAAGTGTTTTTCTGAATTAAACTAATCATCCAGTGCGCTGGAGGACTCTCTGAAATACCATCTGTAAGTGCTGCATTGCTTTGTACAACAACAAACCCAATTCTAAATCTAGGTCAAGCTTCCGCGTCCTCGGCCCTTTGGTTTTTATTTATGAATGGGCGTGTTGTTTTCTACGCTAACTGGCATCTTCAGTAATTGTTTAAAGTGAATTGTGTCTAATTATTTCTGGCGTATCCTTTACATAATTCCGGTTGTACTATCAAAGGTGACGTCATTACCCTTGCGATGGGTGCCATGGATACGGTCATGGGGTGGTTATTCCCATTCCCTGCCATTGATTATTAAAACTATGACAGACATAGCGCATTAAAGTGCTGGTTCATGTTGCTGTAGCTTGTGGCTTTTTAATAATTAATTACTATATTACGACAAATTTCGGTTTTGCTCCCTTTAGAAGAACGCTATAGCTTTATTAAAGTTCAAAATCAAAATATTTAATGTTACATTAACCTACATGGACACTTATGAAACGCCAGAATCTAGGTGCACGGTTCCAATTGGTCGTTTCCTATGGCGAAGAGCCGGCAAGAAAATCCACGGTTACTCTTTTAAAAATATTTGACTTTTACAATGTTATGAAATTACATAGTTAATAGGTATAGGAGGACAGTGTAGGCCTGTCAACATGTACCATATGCTTAACAAATAGACAATGGTCTATAAATCTACAAGGCCTACAGCGTTCTCACATTCACAAAATATAAAATAACCTAAAAAATAAAAATAAAAAAATAACAAAAATTAAAACCAATTTAGTTCAAAATCAAAATATTTTATTTCACATAAACCTACATGGGCACTTATGAAACGTCAGATTCTAGGTGCACGGTTCCAATTGGTCGTTTCCTATGGAGAAGAGCCGGCAAGAAACGTTCGTATTATTTGTCCCAAATGTTTTGTTTAAACTTTCCCGAAATAATTTTCCCCTTTTCAACTTATGCGACCCGTGCCGCACTTTATGGACCATAACAATACAGGACAAAAGCTTTAAGAAAAAGGAAATTAAATGTAACGCGCAGCGAACGCAACGACTCCAAACAAAGGGAGCTCAAGCAAAAGTACGGTTACCTGAATTTCTCTCAGATATGTTCGTATAGTATAGCTCGTGCTTTTATTTCTTCTGCAGCGAACAGTGCATCAAATGATAAGAATATTAACGTTTAACGGAACTCCTTGAAACAGCCACAAAGTATTGAATTTAGAGCATGGGTCAGCAACTGCACGCAGTTCTACCTAAATTTTTCTGCAATTCCGAGATCAACTTAATGAAATTTACAATTAATGATTAATACAGGAACTCTACACTTTCAGTGCTCTCGATTGTGTACGAGTAGGAACTATAAGGCCGTGTGATGATTACGCTTGGATAATGTCAATCTAATCTCGCTCGCTCTCCTTCAGAGAAAGTTGTTATCGCAGGACCCGATTTATTAATCCTTCTACTTGTCTGAGTTGTAATTACACAATATGAAGCACTTATCACTTCATCTATTAACGCCTTTATCCCTAAACACAAAACAACAGCTACTTCGCGTATTAAGAAAATAATGTATAGGTAATCGCTCTCATTATTTGCTCCGAATCAGGCAACGCAAGCGCTGCTGTCCTCCGAAAATAAAGTTTATTTTTTAACTCAGTAAACTGCAAACGCTTACTTAAGTTCCTCAGGAAGACCGACTTGCCGAAAACCAGATCTCTATTCGGAACATTCGTGTTGAAATAATACACATTTGTATTTTCACTTGAAAATCTTGAAATACTTCTCCAAAATGAGACAAAGGTATACTCGTATTAAAATGTTCGTCTGACTACAAATTTTTGCATTCACTTTTGTTCTTGCATGCGTTACATTACTTGAAATGCTGCAAACGTAACATTTTGAGTATTCATTACCCGAATTTCGGGTGTTTATTTAATGTCATTAGAAATAAACTAGTTAAAACGGATGCACTTGTGTAATAAGGAATTTATTAAAGTTTATAACGTGTTCAATTATTTAACTTTAGATATCGCCATGTTAAAATTACGTGCATGTTTTCACTTTGTTTCTGATTATAGTGATGGTGTGTTCGACCGTCCACACTTCCTGCGCCGGCGGCGGCGGCGTCAGGTGGTGCTATTTCTACCTCTCCATGAACCGACACGTCACACAATTCACGTTCAAAGTCGATTATTTAAAAACCCGAACGGAATTCGGCTTGTTTTTCGTATTTACGATTCAAGGATTTTCATCTCGGTAACATACCTCGAATTTCTTTAGTGTTTGTTTACAGACACTCTACACAAAATCTTCCTGATTGCGTTGTGAAAATAAATGTTGTATTCGAAAATTCTATTTCCATTGTGACATCTGCTGTGTACTTGTACTAATTTGATATATGAAGCGTACCAGTGCCCCGTTTAACTTTGTCCAACTCTTCGTTTGGAAGCCGAACAATGCTTGTATTCCTCTCACCGCTAAGTATTGTGATGCGTTGCAACCGACGACCTACATTGGCCATTCATATAACAGTGCAATCAGTATATTGCTCACAACTGTCTTAAGCATGATTAGTAGCCTTAGCCGTCAAAAATTCCATTCGTTTGTGATGGCTATTACATTTTTGTACGGACTTTAAGAGTAGTGAAAAACGCAGAGTAACTAATCGTATCAAAGCGTGCGTATCGTGCGTCCCCAAGATCCCGCCTAAATATAAACATGTTTATTCCGTCTCACATACACCACCTTGCGCGCACATCGGACACTTAAAAAAAGCGGCGGCGAGGTCAAAGCGTCGTACGCCGGCCGACAGTGTGGATCCCGCACGCGCGTTGTAACGACGCTTGTATCGATATCGATGCTTTATTATCACGTGCAGCAGTGACGTCACGTGTGTATGCAACGGCCGAGCCAATGGCTCTTGGCAAGTTGGCTACGATTGATTGAGGTGTACGTCTTCACTAGTGTGTGTTGCGCGGTTGAGTACAAACGTGTCCGTATGGTGCAAAAGTTGATGGCAGAGTTGAAGGTGCTCGTAGGGCAACGAGCACCGCCGGGGGGCGCGGCCCCTGCGCCGTTGCCCCCCACACCACAACCACAGCCACAACAACAACTGCAGCAGCAGCAACAGCCGTACACACGAAGAGACCTCAAGCAAAATCTGCACAGACATATGAGTATCGTATTAGACAGGTCAGTAAATGACTGAACGTAACTTTCGACTTGGTTTTACCCAACCGAACTTTGTGTTGGAACATCACGTAAGAACACCTATTTTTAACTGTTGTTTTTTATCTACGATTTATTATAGCATCTGATAACTTGCTAGCAATAACAGATAATGATTTCAAGAAGGACGAGGTAGTCATGATAAATGAAATCATTTTCACACCATACGATTAACTTGAACGTGTTATCATGATGTAAACGGGCCGTTTTCTGTACTCTGCGGTCGACCATAACGTCGATGCTATTGAATATTTTATGACTGTTTTATATCTTTGCCATCCTGTTATGGACAATATCATGTAAACAACACCACAAATTTATGCTAAATTTCATCGATGTTGAGGCTCTGATTGGCTTAAATGTCTCTATTAAAAGTCTCTTTGGAGTAAGTACTTATTTAAGGACATTAATCGTCAAATGAAGATTGGCCATAATATATAAGCACAATGGCTTGGAACATTTTATTCATAACAAAGACACTCGACCGTATTTTTGGTAACGGTTCGTCAGTCATTAATATACAGAGTGGTAAACTCTTAATTAATCCAAATTTGAAGTAACACTGGTGCTTGGAGCTGTTAATTTGACCTTAAACTTCACGAATACACATTAAGATCTCAAGGTCGGACATGCTTCCATAATTTTATTATAATCAGCATCAAATTAATTAATAACAAAGACGTAGTAACGAAGAAAGTAAATCAGCGCATCGTATCAGGTGCTTATATTCCCAAGCAAAGTATTTGGCTTGCTGAACTGTCAAATCAGTAGCAATGTAATTCGCCAAAATAAATTTCTTCCATAGCAGTATAAGAGTTGATGAGATTCAAATATGTCACTACAATAGCACTTCTAAGAGCGGAAGGTTCTATAGCTGCTGCCGCACTTTGACCTCTTACCATCTCTAGACTTCTTTCTCTCTCAGTTTCTTTGAACACATTAATGAGTTTTTATCTGGAATTATGATATATGCTCCGTTTTTGCTTATCAGACATTATATTTTCGATAATTGCCTGAACGATTATCGGACTGTTTGGATAAATTATGGACTGCGACATCATATTGTTTATCTCATGCGTAACATTTGTTGGACTCTTCCTAACTGTGAACACAACTAAAGAAAAACCAATAAATAAAATAAAGAAACATTGTTTATTCTGCACACACAGATCGCACATTATAAAAAAATACATAATGTACACAAATACAAAGTACCCAAAAGCTTCGCCAAAAAAATCATTTCTGCTTCAAAAGCATTCCTCTCAAGTCTGAAACCTACTTAAAATATTCAATTAACAATGAAATATTGCTACAACTTAACTTTCAAGGTGAAGACCTTACTTAAAAGTAAAACTATTTGTAATTATGAAATCATACGGCATACCTATTCGTACTTTTCATAGTAACAGATTACTTGAACACCAGTAATTCGTTAAGCGAAAAGAATAACAGTCTTACTCCCAATACGTTCATAAAATTCAGTATTAATTACCCAGAACATACTTTAGGTAACTACAAAGAGAACAAGGAGCATTACATCCACTTTCAAACGTTAACGAACTCTATTCCGATAATTTTCATAATTCGTCCGACAATTAAGTGACATAGATATATTTAATAAAGAGGTTGAAGAATCTTCAGAAGCATCTCCTGGCTAGATATTATAACTAAACATAACGCACCTACTTTAATCCGTTAATGTACGTGTATCTATTTTTTTTTATATCGTCCAGTAATCTCGCCAGAATTTCTTTAAGTTTCAACGTTTACTCAATCAGCCTCATCAGCCGTACACCTCACACCTCACATAGAGTTTCTTACATTATAAGCCCACCCTCAAAGTCAGTAGCCTGGCTTTTATTTTAACCACCATATTTGGGCTAAATATTTTTTCGAGATGTTTACCATATCTTCAAAGCTTTCAATTTTAACTTTCGACCTTCAAAAGAAAATGAAAGCGTCGAAAATATGGTAAAGCTTCTATTCTATCTACATAAATAGTCACCAATTCAAAACCTTCAATGAATCAATCCACAAACAAGTCAAATTGCAACCACAAATGTAATGCGTTTACGAATTTGTAAATGTTTCCTGGTATTTCTGCAGGAGCATGCCCTAGAAGTAAAGCGAAAGCAACCAAATCTTCGTTGTCACTATTTAACTCGCTTCACATCACAAATGTTTTGCACAGAATCATGTTCTTTATCGTATAAACACAGCTACACGTGGAATCTATTTGACTTGTACTTCACGCCATCTTCTTATATAACAATAATAAAAGTACTCCAAGATTCTAATGGCCATTGCTTTGAAGTACTTAGCCGGGTGTCTCATTTTCCCCAATTTATATTTACGAGTGCCACGAGATGTTTATTTTTCTTTCAAATTTGGATCATTACGTAAATGCCATTCAAACCTAACCAACCTTCAAAGGATCCACGCCTTAGGACGACCATCTTTTTATTTGCTCCGCCTTCAGAAATCTTTATTGTTAGTTGATCCTACTAAGTTGATGAGTTGCGCACATAATTTTACACCAGCTTAGCCTCTTAAATACTCGGCTTTGGAAGTTAATCCTATATCCTGTCGTTCCTGTTTTCTTCCAGTTCAGTAAAGTCGCATAGTGAGAGTGACCCTTTTCAACGTACCAAAATAGCTTACCTACTTTCCGTGTAACTTATTTACGTCAGGACCTTTAAATTTAGGCTTTAGAAGGATGACTTCTATTGAGTATTTTCATTCTGCTTCAGATCTTGTTGAGCCTTTTTACGTCATCGCATGGTAACAAGTGGACTTTATAATCCACCTTTGATCTTTGCACTAGCACAAATGCGTTGCTGTTAATAATCATTATCTACTTATATTTTTGATCTAAGCTTGCGTCACCAGCACTTTGTATCCGTGTACTATTTCTGTTTTAATTATGCTACAATTTAGCTGTCGAAATTTATCATGCAGTGTCATTATCATCAGTGACCTGTTTGTAATGACATACAAAGGAAATTTTACCGCTCTACCGAGACTGGGTTCAGTAATATCAATAGTATTTCTCATTTCTTAAATGTAACATTCTTAACTACGAGGGCGGGTCAATAAGTCCGTGACTTTTTGAATTTCTGAGCTTTTTCTGCCTGTTGACAGGAGTAGTGTTGCTTTTTAGTATCTTTACTGAAAAAGCAACACTACTCCTGTCAACAGGCATCTGTCAGTTGACTCCTGTCAAAATTTGAACTTGCTGCGTCAGTTAGTTTGTGTTTGACAGCTATCTTTATCAGACTACCCAGTAATTTGAGTAAAAAATGGAAAAAAAGTGAATTTCGTGTGCTTATTAAGCATTATTTTTTGCGAAAAAACACCATTACCGAGACTAAGGCTAAGCTTGATAAATACTATGGGGACTCTGCACCATCGATTTCAATGGTAAAAAAGTGGTTTACTGCATTTCGTTGTGGCCGTACAAGCACTGAAGATGCCGAACGTCCTGGACGCCCAGTTGAGGTCTCTTCACCCGAAACAATCGAAAAAATTCACGATATGGTGTTGGCCGACCGAAGATTGAAAGTGCAAGAGATTGTGGAAGCCGTAGGGATCTCGCATGGCTCAGTGGTTTCAATTTTGAATGATCACTTGGGCATGCGAAAGCTTTCCGCAAGATGGGTGCCGCGTTTGCTCACAGTCGACAACAAACGCAATCGTGTAACAACTTCACAGGAAGGTTTGGTGTTGTTTAATCGCAATATGGAGGAGTTTTTGCGCCGTTTTGTAACCGTGGACGAAACATGGATCCATCACAACACACCAGAGACCAAACAACAGTCAAAACAGTGGGTTTCTAAGGGTGAATCGGCGCCAAAGAAGGCCTTGGCCTTCTTTGGCGCCGATTCGCTTCTTTGACTGTTTTTTAGGATGCACGCGGGATAATACACATTGACTACCTTCAAAAGGGAAGAACAATCAATGGGGAATATTATGCCAACTTATTGGACCGATTCAATGACGATTTGAAAAAAAACCGACCTCATTTGGCCAAGAAAAAGTTCTTTTCCACCAAGACAATGCAAGGGTGCACACATGTGCAGTTGCCATGGCAAAAATCCATGAATTGGGCTATGAATTGCTCCGTTATCCGCCCTATTCTCCAGATTTGGCTCCGAGTGACTACTTCTTGTTCCCAAACCTGAAGAAATGGCTTGGTGGAAAACGATTTGACTCCAATGATGAAGTCATCTCGCAAACAAAGGCCTATTTTGAGGACCTCGACAAATCATATTATTTGGAAGGGATAAAAAAATTGGAGAAGCGTTGGACAAAGTGTATAGAGCTTAAGGGAGACTACGTTGAAAAATAAAACATTAATTTATCAAAAAATCTGTGTTTTATTCCAAAAGTCACGGACTTATTGACCCGCCCTCGTATTAGATGTGCCTAGTGTTTACTTAGTACCATAAGACATAACAACATAAATCACTTCCAGAATTATGTGCACTTATATTGTTGTAATGATTTGTTTATTTTTACCGACAGACAATTTGTCTGGACATAAAGCGATACGCGTGTCGAGAATGAGTGATAGCCAATATTTAATTGTGTTCAGAGTTATGCATGTCAAAATGTGTCGAACACTTGGCACTGATCGTATCACGCCCTTTGACGCTTTAGCTAATTAAAATAATTATAATACGTAACAAGATTTTTTTAATTTTATATGTCACGCGGTTAAGAATGGGTTTGACAAATACCACAACACAACCACGATTACCAATTTCTATCAATTTTATTTTAACTATACACTAAAAGGCATTATTTATGATTTCAAAGTAATCGATGTTTCAATAAATAATCCAAATGCAAAATCCGCATAGGTACCTACATCTTCACGCTTAAAGACTATAATATTTCAACTTTGCAACATAGCAAAATGCAACGTTGCAAAGTATTTCAGGCATTAAAAATGTACACATAGCGAAGCTGTCTAAGCCAATGCAAACAAACCATATGTAGGGCTATTATATTTTCTTTCTTTAGAATCATAACATTGACACTATCGATAACCGTCGAAGTTTGTAATGACAATCAGTATAAGGCAAAAAATAAATAATTTTTGATTATGTCGTCCAACACACGGGACACACGGTACGAAAGAGAACACTTTTCATTTTCTCACATGATTCGGCCAGAATAATTTTTCTTCTAATCGGACCGTTCAATGTCAAATAACAAATTAGGTGGAAGTAGCATTAAAATGAAAAAAATGTCGCCGACAAAGCATCATATGATTAATTCTCTTAAGCAATTGAAAAGCCGGTCAGTTTTCAGAAATAACTGCTCCAGAGCGATTCAACCTTGTCCTGAATTACTTGTTCTAAAATCTGCAAGCGACACTCATAGGAGCAAAGTCAAATCAAATCAAATCATTTATTCATTTGCAAACATGGGTAATTAGTACATAGATGTTTTCTTTTTTTAATAGTGCTCCATGTTCTACCGTCATGGGCATGCAAATCGTGTCAAAGCATTTCTTTTAAATAGGCCTAAAATGCACTTTTGAACGTCAACATTTACATTAAAATAGAATTGATTCTAGGGCAAACAAATCTATCTCGTGATCGAGAAACTTCATGTCGACCGATCAATTAAATCGGTCACCTGCAACTATTGGCATTGATTTTATTGGCCAGCACCCACTTGTCAATACGTCTGAAAGAACTTCAACCCTTCTTATCTAATGCCCATTGAGACTTAAGAAAAATCCACATATCAAACATACGTCATTTTTTATTAAACCCTGCCAGAGTTGTGAGAAACTACTCATTGCTCTGCCTTAATTGAGGCATAAGCTATGTTTAGATTACCCAGATCAAACAATAAGCTTTAATCTAACTAGCCTCACTTAGCGTTGGTAGCGCGTTTATTTCAGAATTTGTAAAATCTAATCATTTTCGCGTCAAATTTATATTAGATTATAGATAAGGGACTTCTGCGTGATTTATGTTAGAGAGCATCCCATGACACCCAATTATTAATACTGATAACCTGGACCGTGTCCAGAGGAATGCCGGAATGACACCTCGACGAGCGACTCTTAGACGCATGTAAATCAAACGTTGTTCGTGTGTCGTGGTATTATTCACCGCAAATATCGATATCTTCGTTAACGTTCGGATTACGGCCGGCGGCGGGGGTACTTTGTAGTGGTGACCGCAGTCGCATGCGCCGAGCCGCCCGCGCACGGCCGCTCGCCGAGGCCGCACCGAAGCCGTGCTATGCCACACCGTCTAGGTCAATACACTTATTCGCGTGTACACCTTATCGCGTTCTTATTATGGCATTAAACCTATTTCATTCGAGTATCGATCCGATTCCGGCGTCCGTTCATAAAGAGTCTTACATTTTTCGTGCGGCGAACGTGAACGGTCGCGCGTATATCGCTCGTCTGTCGGATGACATCAGTTAAGCCACCACGTCCGTTGGAAACAATACGCGCTCAGTGTCCACGCCGTGGCCGTGTCGGACGCACGAGGACCTTCATGGAGGACGGACAGTGCGCGACGTGCGAGGCCTTAGGCCGCCGGAATCTCTCTACGAAGCTGCTGCAAGTGGCAACCGCGCAGGCACATATGAAGACATGCTCGCACTCCGCCTCCCCACCTGAACAGGTGCATGACTCCGACCTCGCGTCCCGAGCTCTCGCAGCTAAACGACGGAAGTCCATAGCTGGCTTCAAGCTTAATTTGACGGTAGATACACAACCGAAGTCGACGTCCACCGAAACGGAACAACCCCGATCGCCTTTCGCTCGTAGGAACACGTGGTGCTCGTAAGTGATCAATTTGTATTCACATCTAATTGATTTTCAATAGCATTTCATTTAAATTTTCGATTTTAAGATACCACTGCACACATCGCACATAAAACTCAATATAATGTCTGTTCATAATTTTACAAGATAATTTGTAGTTGTTAGATCGGCTACATATCTTATCGCACTTGTCGTTTTTGTTACGGATAACATGATTGTTTCTATGATTTGCTTGCACACATGACTTCTGCTGTAATCTGTATGACACTATAATATCATATCATCTTCAAGCTATGCCTCAATATTGATGTGTTATGCTCGTGTTACCTCGAATTAAATTGATGCTCCCAAAATTAGATTCGGAGTTTTTTCGGACGAATAATGAACGAAGGTTTCCCACACTTGCCTCAGTCACTACAAACTATAATCGATACAACCTTGGGCCTACCAACACATAGATACAATACCTCATCGTAATCAAATTGTACTTAATGTAATTACCATTTCTTAATAGAAAAAATCTACAAACAGCAACCTTGCGTGATTTCATTATAAATAACGAATACTTATTTTGATAATGTTGTAATAATCTACTTCGATACACGTTCTCTATCTGCAGAGAATTCAATTTAAATGAGTAATGGCATAATTTGAGCGCTATGATATCTGATGTAAGCTGTTTGGACTTAACATCTAAAATAATCAGCAATTATTGCACTTCTTCGTTAGACTTTCAGATTTCTCATAGGCAGTCAAGTGAATCTGCGATTTTTTTTGGTTCAATCTAGAATGGAGCTCTATCTTTTAATTTAGATCGACCGGAAATTTCAATTCGTGCGGCTCTGTATGCTGTTTAAGGCAATACAGAGCGAAATCAGGAACTTGTCACTTAAGAGCATTTCTTTCTACTTTGTCATGAATAAAAACGCTTTCATAAACAATTCTATTGGGTTTGGTATAACCCGACATATACTTTGAACACAACATGTACACAATAGACTACACAGTACTACGCAATAGATTTATTGTTTACTTCTCCTAATTCTGAATAGTATTTATCTTTGATGACAGTACAGTATTCCAGAAAAAATACCATTGTATAAAGTAGTTACAAGCTCTTTTTTTATGACGCCAACGATGATGTAAACATCTTCAGAACTTCACTAAAAAAAAAGCGTAGAAAAACTGCACACACGGTATTTCTTGCCTTTGTCTCATACAACACAGCTAGAAAATAAATCTGATAATACAGCAGTGATAATTGCATAGTATGTTTTTTTAAGTAGGTAAGTACGTAAAGAGAAGTCTTTGTCCACAAATGATTTAGTCGATGCCGTCATATTCCAAAGATCAGAAGGTAGTTGAAGATGACTAACATATCTGCATATAGCGTAATTAATAAATCGAAATACGACTACAGATGTCCATCACAATCTTAAGTGATTGATGTTAAAATGTTGAAGCAGATTGACATATATTATGCTCGTATGCATTATGCATATATGCTTACGGTTGTCCTCTTCCAAGTTATCACTTAGTCAGTACATCTTGATTGAAACACAATTTATCAAGTTTATCATAAATTACATCGTTCACAATTACGATAACGTAATCATATATTAATGCTTATGATACCTGTATGTATTCTTTCGTCACTATCTATGTTATTTGCTCTTTGATTTCGATTAATTGCCAACATTTTCACCTGAAGAAAAGAAAAAGAAAAACTATGGGCTCCCGGTACTTGAAGGGCATCTTCAAGTACCGGGAGCCCATTGTTTTTCTTTTTGTCAAAAGTACCTATGGGTACTTATGTATATTGAACATATTAGTTGATAACGGTAGAGTCGAGGTAAAGGATGTTAAAGAATTCCTTATAATAATTAACTTCGTCAGCATCAGTATCAAAGGCTTCGAAAGGAACCAAAGAAAGTATTTGGAATAATTTATCTTTGTTAGCAACCTTTCCTTGTTCATTGGTTTTATGAGTAGTTCATAATATCAAACCATCGATCAAAATATATCAGACAAATTGTTTCAATACGTATACACGCTTAAAATTATTGTTCTGTAGAACGCTTCACATTATTGGATATAACTATATGAGGCATACACCACCGGTCATAAACGATATTATTTACAAAATTGATGCATTGAAAGACAAGCAATGTGGTTACAGTATGGGCCAAGAACAAAATATTCATACGGTGTTATTGTTCCATAGAGTATTTTTTTAAATTAAGATACAGTTAACACAGAAGCCAAGGTTAATGAACACCATGCACAGTGCAGTGCACGTGTCAAATGACATTATCATTCATAATAAGTTCCTCCTGTTGTATTAATAACAATGATATCACTCATACAGCTTATTAAAATAATTTAAAACCACCAACAGGATTACTAACAGTTACGAAAATAATCTAATATATGATTGTTTCATAATTTATAAAACTCGTAACGTGAATCAAATGTTAAATAAATCATGCAAAATTTTAGACCGGTAGATTTATTTATGTCGAGAACATGAATTTATTGTTAGAATATAATAACAATCCACCTTGAAGTCTCGCCAAGCCACTTGTCGTACTTACACGTTGTTATGGTTCTCAGTTCATGCAAATTAGTAAACTGCGGATTGGAAACTTGTCGGTATCCCATTGTGGTACATCTAATTTATTGCCAAGCCGTTTTTAGTTGGCATCATTCCAGAGATTACCTATTTGTTTTTGGTTTCCTGATTTTATATCTATATTTTTTTAACTCGTATTTCTTTATTAATTATGTAAAAATTGTTATTATGACCATAATTTCATTAAACGTCGTTAGATTTTCAATGCATTCTTATGTTGTGTATTATTAATTTTTAGTAGAATATCTTTGTATGCAGAATTTTCTACTCTTTATATTGCGCGAAAATTGAAATTTAGAGAATACATAATACACAATATACGCGGAAGCGCCAGTAGTAATGGCTATGGCAATTGCTTGATGACACTCGTCTAGCCGTCTCAGTGATAATGCCTTGTTGAGACAGCTTTGTTTTCTGACTAACTCATGCGTTCATTCCTGCTGCATTTTTTTTTTGTTTTTGCTGCTCTTTCATGTTTTGTTTTTGTCATGTCAACCATTTTTCAGACTATTTAAAGTACATACATCTTTTATGGGGTACTGTGTTAAATGTTACAACAAAATACCTTATGAAATATTGCAATTAAATGAAAGAAAGTTTAAAACTCATGTTAAAAAAACACTTTGTAAACAAGCATATTACAAATTAGAGGATTATATCCTGGATAAGAATGCTTGGAAACATGCTGGTCCTGCTCCATAGGACAATCTAGAGGCTAGACAAAATCATACTATTTGCTTATTGTATTGTATAATTTTTTATTTTTACTTTTCTCACACACTTGATTTATTCCTAGTTAATATTTTAGGAAAATCATATATTTTTACAATTGTTTGTAAATATGTGAGCACAATGTACTTATCACGTGATTAATTTATATGACTTTGCTTTATTTTTAATTCTTTTTACCAATTGTGGTATAGTATTTTATTTCTTGGTGCATCGTCTTCACATATAGAAATATAATTAATGTATACAAAATATTGTAAAACATTTTAAAAGAGTAACGGTGGAGTTTCTTGCCACTTCTTCTCCATACGAAACTACTTTTTGGAAGTGGCGCCTAGAATCAGTTCTATTTTTAATGTAAATTTTGACGTTCAAAAGTGCCTTTTTATGGGCCTATTTGAAATAAATGCTTTGACTTTGTTTCAAAGTCTATGCTTAATTATATCAATATAAATCAAACGAATTCAATTCAAGCTACGATTAATAATTAAAATAGAACGACTCAAGTGTCTATTTCTCTTCGTTGTATTTATAATAAAATTGAAACAACAGCAAAAGCACTGACCAAATCTGGTTAGCCTTGAACCTACGCGGTAGATTAATTTGAATGAGCTTCAGCATTAAATGCGAGGTGCGGCGACTGTTAGATTTATTCTCGTTTTTGAGGTACTTACAACGGGTGTGTCGCAAAAGCGTTGCCTTGGTGTTTCGAGGCACCACCGTAGCCCGTAGTAGGTAGAGTCGTGCGCGCGCCACTTGCTCCGATCCCTTCCCCCACCGCCCCGCCTAGCTGCGACCGGCCCGGTCCCAGTTTGCCGCAACGCGTCGATCCGGTTGCCCGCGCGCCGTAACAAACATTTTTCACCATTGCTACCTCAGCACGCACAACGTTTTGCGACGCACAAAACAATAAAAACGGCTCCGTTGAACCCGACGTTGGGGACTCGAGGGTCCCGCGTAGTAAAATCGATAGGCGAAGTGGAAACCATGCAAACAAAACTTATAAGTGGAAGCTACACGTCCATCATGAACAAGCAAGATCTGCTCAGAGAGGTCGTCGTGAAGTACATAGATTACTTCTACCCCGTGTGAGTACTGTTAAATTTATCATGTTGTCTGCTACTTTTTGATAACCTGACGCATTGCGGGCCCGTCGCTGGCTGTTGGTTGGTCGAGTGACGGTGGTGTGAAGGTTCTCACACTGCACAGCTAATTACCGAGTCAGTAAGTCGGTGAAGGTTCCACAGCAATGTGGCCGACTGCAGCCAGACATACCGTTGCCCCTGACGTTAGTGCCGCTTACTGAGCATGGGTGTCCCTATCGCTTTACTACTGTATCGATCCGTTGCACTAAACACCTCATTATTCTTAAGGTCTAGCTAGTCCTAGTCCGCTTTGTTGCAATTTTCAACCTTGCGTCTTTTGAATTTTGTCCGTTGAACCTGTTACTTACTGCACCGCTGACACTCGCTCGTCAGACGTTGAACCTTCGTGTTTAATCTCATTCACATTTTATGTTTAGTTGCCACCAGGATCTTCCGATGACTAATATCTTTTCACGGCCATAACCAGCCACGCGTTAACTGCATTATTTCGTTTATTTCTACATATTAGTATTAGAATTTTAAATATGTAATATAATTTATGAACTGTAAGTAGGTATAACGCTTTAATAATTTGTTTCTAGATTGAATTCATTATTGCTAGGTCAGGGCACTAATACCATTCATAATTATGTCATTTATAACAGCAGCGTTGTTTTATGAAATCCTGAGGAAAGCACCGTTGCGTGGCCTTTTCGCATGACAAACACTGACTACCAGCACAATAAGCCCCTAATGTCCCACTAATGCCGTTGTGTCCAATTGGTTTTAGTGTTTACCTCCTACAAGCCATTGGTCTTCACGAGCAACACGTGAACTTAACTTCAGCTATGACATTTACTTACTTTACTTACACTTCACGTGCTTCAAGTTAATGGCTAAGTCTAGAAATCTCTGTATTTCGCAAAGTGTTTATACTTCACTTCCTCCACAATCAGTTACAATAATAAATTCTATCGTCTCCTAACAATTCGCTCAATTGAATTCGTACAGCCACTCATTTCTTTGAGCTAATTGAAAGGAACTGTGAGTGTGTTATGAAACACGGCTGCAAGATGTAACGCCTGTGCCGCTGGCGCCAGCCATGTCGACACGACACCCAACGATTTCCCTTCAATGACCTTGCGCTTGCGCACTCGCCACGCTACACGATCGCAATACACGAACACTCTGAACACCGATAACACTGATAATCCTCTGTAACTACGAATATTTTGTACAGTTTTAAATCCCTGTGTAAATTTACCACGCTCTTGAATAAAGATGATCACTTTATAAACGCAAATTTTAACCAAGCAATTCGAATCAATGGAATTGATTCAAATTGTCAACAGTTTAAACTAATTGAATGCTATCTGATGAGTGCCGGTAGTGGACAAACAATGTGCGCTTTAAGTGTTCATGACTAATACATTAAATTTTCATGCGACTCGCATAATTTCTTCAGTGACCTTTGTTTTCTAGTTGGTATTGTTGTTCAACCACACAACGCAATTGTTTGATGCATCATGATTCATCGCACTATATACCAATTTTGATAATGTTATCGTTGTAATGTTTTTTGTTTGACGTCTGCTAATTTACTTTTGTGAATACGTGATAACAGACATGTACTCCTAATGATTCTTGAGGTGTCGACGTCAATCAATCTGCCAGCCTTTCCCAACTATGCTGCGGTCAGCTTCCAGTCTAACCAGATGCAGCTGAATACCAGTATTTTACATGGAGCGAAAGCCTACCTGACCTCCACAACCCAGATAGTGGTTAACACGATACTTGGATGGGACACATGAAGTAAACATGACTGACGAAATGTAGGTGTACTATAGTTACACCTATGCCTTACCCTTCAGGGATTACAGGCGTGAATTGTATTGCTCTTGCAACTTTGAGAAATCCAATACATGGTCCCGACATGCTAATCTGCATCTGGGGGCCTACTCTCTAAATCCGCCAACAAGATACGGTCCAGTCCGAAAGCTATTCGAGACTTCGGAGTGAACCCTTCTCCCGATTGATAAACGCTTTCAAACTGGCAAAAACACATCGAGAGTAAGGACAACTGTCAAAAGGTGTTGTCATTCATTTTTAGTTCGGGCCCCGGACAAATCTTATGTCCGTAAGTGATACGGAGTAGGAGATGACCGTAACTTCGGTTGAATCTACGGCCTTCGTGCTTAGCTAGTAGGACCCATATCCAGGTATCACCAAATTGATAGGAGCTACGACTTATTTAACATGTGCATATTTTCCACAATGGCCAGGGACAACTGACGTAATTTAAACGAATTCTTACTTGGTCTTTGGTTTGCCTTCTCTGACTCTTATATACGAATCTTGTGTTTCTTAACAAAATATTTCAATTAAACCTGTTTGGTGGTAATTCACTAAACTTGAAGCAGCGACGGACAAAGCAGATGTTATATTTGTCGTGACCATAACAGAAAAAATAATGTTTTTGCTCATTATAAAGAAAATGTTAAAGGCTCTTTTGTTCTTGGATTAGCCTCTTGAGTCTTTGTTGAAGAGATGTTTGAAGTGCAGCAGAGTTGAGTGTGATCTACGCAAACACGCACGTGCGTGGTGACAAAACGTTTATCTCTTTGTTTGCTTCTCCTATTTACTTAACATCTTTTTTGAACACATTTTCATATGTTCTGTTTCAACACTCGTGTTAGAACACTGTATCCAGTTTCTCCATTAGCGATAAGAGTGTATAATGATTAAATAAGCACATTTTACGTGCTATACTAGTTTCGAAATTCTATTTTTTGGTTATGACTGTTGCAACTTATTTCGAATGATGCTTTCTTGCCAAGTTCGCAGCTTTGACAAACAAAAAAATGAAACCCACTACTGGAATTATATTTGGCAACATTTCTTTTATCTTTTATATTTAGTCAGTCAACTCGCAAAATTAGAATAACTCAATTTTTTAAGTGGGACCGAATAAAATTTGAACACTAAAACAATGTCGGTCTCTGTTTAATTTCATAAATAGTAGTCATTTAACCGTGGTCTTGACAGAGAAATGTCGTCACTAGTACAAAATACTTTCTCCGCTTTTTGAGAGTCGTTGTCTTATGTTTCAACTTTTTCATGCACCTCTACGGCGGTGGTTTGCAATTTTGTCAACTCCCAAACTTGCGAAATCACTCACTCGGAATACTAAAACTTGTTTTTGTAGAGTTCCGCCTAGAGAAAGCAAGTTTTTATTGTATGTCAACTCAACAACCGACTAGATTGAAGACTTTCAGAGATTATCTTGTATTCGGTTGGTATTTACATAATTACCTCTTTGCACCGTGCAGACGGTCGGCTCGACAGACGTTAACGTTCCGGCGGTCCATTGTTGCGGTGGTGGTCATGTGGTCCACGGCCGTTATTTTATATCGGAGAGCTCTATGGCGAACCGGTCGAAATCGATCCGCGACGCGTTCCTCAACGGTCGAATGGCTTCAACTTTAGCGTTGTGTTGTTCACCTCGTTGACGCGACACGGAATCCGTCGGAGAAAGTCAAGTACGCAGCCGTACGTCGTGCTACATACTAGCTACTGAACGATTACACCAGCGAGATTGGATCATAATGGGTAAGTCCGGCAATCGTAGCCAGTAATGGTATCTCTCCAGTTGCTAAGTAGACTGTGTCTTCATTCTCGCGCTGCACGTGGCTGGCCGCCGCGTGCTTAGCTCGTGACACGTTGCTGCATTTGTGCACCATTGTTTTGCTGCACTCACTACAATTACTACTAATGACTGCACCGCCATCGCCATGCCAAAATTATGTACAAAATGCAATTCCGCATTTACAGTTACCTACGAGAGAGCTTTTAGACCTCGATGATGGTTCGCTGACTTATAACGTTACATCGCTTTAAATTAACTTCTTTTTCTTTAAATTAAATCGTGCTCGGCGGCCGGCTGTCTGAGCAGATCGATAGAGGTTTCTGGGTCAAGTGTCCACATCTGGCGAGTAAAAATGTATATCTTAATTTTTTACCACAATATATACCTACTACCTATGTGATGATTCTTTCTAACAACTCTACGCTCCTACAAGTAAACTTAAGTTTGCAACCACAACCAAGGAAATAGGCTACAGGCCACACCAGAATTTAGTCCTCCATTGTTCCCTATTGTTGTTACAAATAGCGATCAGTTCAACAGACGGGTCAATGCTGTTGTAATATTTATCCACAGCGCTTCGTTAGCGTAATCATCCGCAGTGTAACCGACGGAAGCTTTTCTCTAAATTACCGGTCCCTGCTTATTTATTACGGTAATAATTACATATCGAATGTGCATTATCTTCGAATGCGATCGAGCGCCCTTGCGCCACCTTTCCATTGCACCAATGCTTACTAAGCTAATGTTCGCGGCAATTGTACTGTGACGGACGCACAATGATTTTTATGGCGTTTTTAAAACGTGAAAGCAGTTCAATAATACGATTAATGTCCACATTCCAACATACCGATAATAAAATCAAGTCGTCGTTTACATAAACGAGAAATCTCTGTACTAATTTCGTTTATGTACTACCTGTATATATATGGGAAATGCGTGCGTATAGCGAATGATTTTGCGGAAACTAACAATTATATGGGAAATGTAAACGTAGGCGTTATACGCGCAAATTCATGTATTTGCCAGGACGGCGCGCAACCGTGCGTGAATGAATTATGAATTATGCAAAAGTTATTATGGCATTGGGTTTCCGCATCCCGAAAACTTGAACGGAACCTTGCTTATCATGTATCTGTTGGATCTAAAGGCAATAAAACGCCTTAGGGATATTTTGTCGTTCTAAATGCAAAAATGTTGATGGCATAGAGTGTAATTTATAATTATTACCGCGTACGGCCGGAAGTGCCTAGTTGCCTACCTTACAATGTATTTAGGTATGAATTTATTGTAAACAAAATCCTACAATATGACTCAAGCATAAATTGTTAACTTTACAAAATAACTCTAGTTTGTCGTTTCTGTTGTGTCATATCAAATATAAGAAACATTTTCTTATTATGTTTTCTCTGTTTGTTACAGCGCATCGGGCACAAGCGCGGTGGCCATCGACAACAAGATCGAGCAAGCTATGGTGAGTACTTCTAATAATCCTATTAGCATATACTGAATAGGCTCTATAGACAGTCGACACCAAATCTTTGAAGCCATACTCGCAAAAATACATAATAAGTTCAATAACCACAGATCACGCTTAGGTTTTTAGCCATCTTCTATTTATCGTTTATTTCCTTCTATAAACTTTACGTCTTGCATACGGAAATGATTTTTCATTTGATTGCCCTATTACCGTGGATACGTATAAAATCATTCAATCTTGCCGATTATTTATTGAGTTCTTTCCACACTTACAGATGCCGGATCTAAAATAAGATTAGAAGGAAAATTACTTGAAAACCCATTGTGTACTAGCGGTTGGGTTTCCCGTAAGCAATAACAGATTGATTACAAAATAATGATTTGTCGCGCACATTTCACATTCACGACTGGGAATCCAAAAATACTTGACTACAAATGAAATGTGATAGCTTACTGAACAAAGTAATTACAATCATAATTTCCTAGATATAGACAATACAACACAAATTTGGCAGATACTTATCCTAATGTTTGAAAAAGAGATTGAATGAATAATCGGTTTAATGGTCATACCAGGAAGTTGTAAGCTTCCACTGAACAATGAAGGTTTCTTGGACACTTAGACTAGGGTTAAAAATAAAACCGTTTTTATTTTTTCAAAAGAGAATACAACAATCTTATATTACTTGGACTCTGAACTTGAGTTAATAATTTAGAATCAGTTCAGAAAATATAGAATTCATTAACGATGGTATCAAATATGACCGATGTCGATCACCTAGGCTCGAAACCATTGAACATCAGGATGACTTCCAAATCCTATATGAACAAATAAACAATTTCCTAATCAACTCTCAAGAATTGTTTTGAACTATGCATAGGCCAGGAAAACACACTTACACGTTCATTCAACAAGCAATATGTCAACAATCACCTGTAAAGTAACGTAATTAAAACCAATACCTGCACACATAGTCCATTGCGTTCACGTGACTTGGTTAAATAAATCAACCTTATTTTTTACCGCTATTGTCATTATTGACTTTAATAGAGGAAACTGTGTATAATAAATTGGCATACACGTCAACAGACATCGTAGACGTGTTCTGGGGTGGAGACCGCGGATCGGCAAACGTAACGTAGTACGCCCTTTAGGCTAGGCCACGATCTTCGCCGGGTGGCTGGTAGGTAGCAGCTGGATGCGAGTTGCCGAGAATCGAGCTGAATGGCGTGCAACTGGCAAGACCCATGTCCAGCAGTGGACTACTGTAAGCTGATGTTGATACACTAGCTTCGATGAAGGATTTCGCGCATAAAAGATATGTCTGGCTTATGTACTACTCGTAGATGCATTTATAATGTCATACGTCGAATACGCTTAGCTGTACTACTTTAACCCTTTTCAATCCGGTTCGGAATTTGGGATGAAGCATTTCGTTTCATTCTGATATTTGAAGTATGCATTGTTTCTGATACTGTTCTAAAGGCCAATTTCTTCATCAGATCCACAACCTGTAATTTGTTGGTTAATCTCTTTCTAAGGGTCAAAGTCAAATCATTTATTTCAAATAGGCACTAAAAGGCACTTTTGAACTTCAACATTTACATTTAAATAGAATTGATTCTAGGCGCTCCTTCCAAAAGGTAGTTTCGAATAGAGAAGAAGGGGCAAGAAACTCCACCGTTATTCTTTTATAATGTTTAATAATATTTTGGATACATTAACTATATTTTTATATGGGAAGACGATGCACCCAGAATAAAAAATAATTTAATATAATCAAAGACAGGTAAATCAATCACGTGATAGGTACATGGTGCTCACATATTTACAAACATTGCGAAAATAAATAATTTTCCTAAAATATTAACTAGGAATAAGTCTGTGTGTGAGTAAAGTAAAAATAACAAATTATACAATTCTGTAAACAACTAGTATGATTTCGGCTAGCTTCTAGATTGTCCTATGGAGAAGGACCAGAGGATTATATCCTAGATAAGAATGCTCCAAGCATTCTTATCTAGGATATAATCCTCTAATTTGTAATATGCTTGTTTACAAAATGTACTTTTAACATGAGTTTTAAACTTTCTTAGGGACAAGGGACACGAACGATGTTTGTGAATTTGTAATCCTATTTAGGATTATTATTAAAGTTTTGTCTCCGTCTAATCTGGACTGAGCTTATCAACTGTTTGCTACCAGTATCGTTGTTTAAAGAACAAACTCGATAGAAGGACTCGTTAATCCGTTCAGACTAAACTAGCAATCCTTCACTTTCACTATAGGTGGCAGGGCTCAATCTAAAACTCTCTCAACGTAGCAATATCTTTCAATACTGCCATCGATCACTAATAAAGAACAATCTGGTCCATAAAATACTGCAGGCTTTCCATTTAATTGGTTAATGCGAAAAATCTAGGATCTAAAAACACACATTTCTTACAATTAAATCTTTATGTCCCGTCCAGTATCGTTATTTTCTGAGTATTTAATCTATCTGTCGCGAAGGTGCCATCGACTAGCGATCATTACTTTTTATGAGAACTCGCGTTGCAATCCAAGACATTCAGAGTGTGGCGTGTCAGTCGGCCGCGGTGGTTCCGCATGCTCTCAATCCTAGTAATTCGTGGAACATGTTATAACCGGCGTTGTGGACGCCGCGTCCCTTTTGAGCTGTAAATTGCCGCATTCAGATAAACACCACGTGCGAGCGGCCATGCCTCGAGTGCGCGATTACTTTCGTATGTTTTATCTGTACCAGATAAAAATAAAAGCATTACCGCTGATATCGTCCAACCCAATAACTTTGAATTCAATGAACTCCAATTCTAATTGTTCAATATAGGTTGACGTGTCTATTGTGCTATTAATGCGAACTGCAATCAGTCATATGGTATTATATCACTTTTATTTGTGATGAGGCCACTCAAATATTTGAGGTAATAAATAATAAGGTCTCCTTGAACGAAAACTACCGGGAAATATCGGTCAATCGTAGCATCGACCGATATCGAGCAGCATTCCACGTAATTCCGATAAACACACTCGAGTACATCATTGGGGAAATTTCGACATTATCATCACACTGCATTTTCGCGTTACACGCTGAATCGCGGCCAGTACGATTCTGTTTCACGCAGCAGTTGCGTAAAGATGCAATCTCCTGAGAGTTTATCCGTGTGTATAATAGCAATGGTTGAACTGCATAACAACCGTTATTAGACCAGAGTCACCATTTGAATCACTAATGACTTCCCTTTTTTAATGGCCAGGAAACGCGTCCCGTTCTGCCCCGCAGCATATAATACCATGAGACCGCATTTTACATCGATTTATAAATTGTATTTTGTGTTCAATAAATAAGTTGTCGCGTTTCAGAACTTACTGGCAAAGACAATCTACATATATAACGAAATTCATGCGCAGTAGGACGTTCATAAATGTCAACTCGGTGTTCCATTTGCACATGATTAGATTCTCAAAACTAGTATTTGTTTCGTTGTAGTTTTTTGTCGAGAGACAATGCAACCTTTGTTTCCTACCTTCCAAATATTACGTCCTACATTTGAAGCCACTTGCATAATTGTCAAACGTCTCCACATTTGTATATCTCGGTCTTGCTAATAACATCGATTTTATTAATCGTCTATTATATTTCTCGTTTTATTTTTGCACTAGTTACTTACTTAACTTTTATATTGTTCTCTGGGTGGGCGCAACATTTGCAAGAGATTTCACTTCAATCAAGTACATCTGCTATCGCAATTGAGATTCGTCGTCGTGCACTATTGGACGCGTCTCACGTCGTCTATAATTAGCCGACGCAGATGGCCTCAAGCGATTGACCTCAATCCAGCCCTAATGCTCACTACCATCGCATCATAGTATTTTTATCACTCCCCACAACACGCTCGTGCGGTTCTCCTAGCTCCATATATGTCTTTATCTTGTTTTAATCAATTTTTAGCTAATTAATTGCATCTAATCTGATCACTTCGTTGACCACACTTGTTATTTTATTGATAATTACTGATTGTGTTCAATACCGCGCGCCTATGTTTAGCACGATCGAACCATTTTATCGTTTTGTTTTTCATTAATCTCAATACATGTTCACGTAACACAAGTTAGATTATCAAAAGATTAAAAGTGTACTCAAACTCAAACTTTTGAATTGTCAAGGAATCGGTCAGTCAGAAATATGAAGCTAGTTGCCCATTCCAAAGCGCAGTAGGTCACTATGGAGAAGAACGGGCAAGAAACTCCATGGACACTCTTTTAATTAATATTGTTGTTACAAATATATTAGTTACATCGATTATTGTTGACACTATAAGTGAGAACGATGTACAAAAACCGTACACGTTAAAAGCGTCCAGAGTGCAGCAAAACATAATTAAAAACAATCCAGCAAATTAATTATTAAAATATGCCGCCGTGGCAGCTAAGAGATGACCAGTCCCAACTGACGGCGCCCGTTCACGAACATGACGCATGGATCAGCACCATTCAGCTCAACCTTTTGAAGGGAGCTAAATGATCCGACACACGCGCCACCGTCAGCGAGACATTTGAATCAGCATGACATACTATCAGCCGCCAAGGCACATTCAAGTCAATCTATGACATTACCCGGTAAATGGTAGCTCTATAGTACAAAGTACTCACATCTGTGCAATGCATCTATATAATAAAAAGGAGATTGAGTTTATATAATGCAAATATGTATATTCTTACAATCTTCAGCAGCTTCAAGTGTTTCAAATGTCGATTAATTAGTTGTGGTGTGGAGCAGGACCAGCCAATTATTGTAAATACGTAATATTGTTTTTTGGTTTATCAACGCTGTTGAGTAGCATTCCGTGCGAAAACAATCATGTACCTTTTTCCTGTCGCAATGATTTTGATAATTGTTTTTTGCACAATTATCTTGATTTTTTTATATTAGTCGTAAATGCTAAAGAACAGAATGACAGTAATTAAAGTTGCAACCTGACAATTTATTTTGCCAACATTTTAATGTACATTAAACTGTATGCAAAATAAATTGTCAACAAAATAAAATGTACACAGTAGTATATTTACATCTCAAGCATCAGGCAAACGTAGCGCGACCAGTATTTAAACCGGTCCACCTTGAAGAACGCCATCTTACATGGCGCACGATGAATGTACCTGCAGCCCGTATACATATATTTCGAATTCAGTTGTACTCAGTTTCTCGCCGGTTTTCGTAATATCTACGCCTAACATTACGCCATCCGGGTAGATATGTTTATGCGTGCGTCATATTGATGTGTAGCAGCCATAGCTTCTTACACCACTGACCTGGTTTCACGCATCTGTTCAAACATAAATTTCTTTGATTCTGGTCAACCGTTTACATTCATTCTACTCTTTAAAGTTTCTCAGTGATGATTGACGCCACGAGCTCCGTGTGCTTTATGGCCCCGTTAGCTTTTCTCGTGTTTCCAAGATGTCATTAGCAAGTATTATGAAGACGGTGTTTATTTGTTTGGAGGTGCGTGTGGAAATTTTATTTGCTCCAAGCACCATCGTATGCTAATTCTCTCGTTGTATACGTGATTTGCATGAGCTAAACGTGACCCGACGGGACTCAGACGGCCAAGAATAGACACGGAAGGAAAGCCGGCACTGGCGCAGAGCTGGAGTGGAGACACGTGCTCTTTTGATTATGCGACCGATTCGTGCACGCCCACCAACTGGATAACATTCCGGGAGACGTCAGGAGGTCACACGATTCGGTCGCGTGCCACCAATAGCGTGAACAAGCGTCGAGTAATTTGCAACTAAGAGCGGCTCTGAGAAAGCACGCGCCAGATCGGAATCGCATCACGAACCCAGGAAACGCTAGAAAAGTTTTCTTGGAAAATAAACCTGCACCCTAATTGCGTAACACATTTTCGTAAACGATTACGATTAATCTGTTTGATTTTGACGGTTCAAGAACATTCATTGCGTTCTATATATTGTTGAGCAGAATTTTTATCGAACTCAAGAAGCAATGGATTAGCAATCTGTTTCAAAACGATTCAGATTTCGATTGATTGTGTATTACGCAATTAGGGTGCTGCTCCCTGTAATGAAGCCGTTGTCACGTCTGTAACGGTGTGATGTGTCTGCGATCTGATTTTTGGACGCCTGTCACCAAATGAAATTTTGGTTTTGGACATCTCCATTCCCATATTTAAAAGTGTTTTCAATGAAAACGGTGTTTATTTAAAAACTTTTTATTGTTAGTACTAATGTATTTACTAACACTTTATTTTATATCTCAACTTACATTTTCGAAACAGCTCAAACAATATCCAATAAACACGAATTAAACGATCAAAAGATACCAATCGCGCGATCAACTGTTTCGTGAACCGTAAAACCAACATTAACCTTGCCCATACATATCTGCATTGTAGGTACTTATCTTTTATTTATTTTTTGTTATTAATAATATTTCAATGCTAAAATATTATCTAACTAAGCATTGGAAAAATATAATATCTTTGGAAATCTACCAGAGTTAAAGCAAATCTAAAGATAACAACAATCGTACACACACGTTAGTAGATAAACGCTAAACAGATTGCAAACACTAGGTACGATAAACATGTTTTCGATTAAAATATCCACCAATGTTTTACTGACATCTGCTGTCTGTAAGCTTGCGTGTTCGTTCCATAGAATTTCTGTATCTGAAAGTAAACATTTGTGTTCGTTTTCGATGTATTTTTTTGCATTTGCTGTAGTCTTATTCACTGATAAGATGAAAGAATATTATTTACAACACATTTCTAGAACTCTTAAACCACAATTGTTAACACTTATCCCTTACATTTTCCGGCTCAATGTTATTGTTCATCTGTGTTGCTACCCTTATGAATAATAATGATGCTGTTTATTTTTCTTCAATACACACAATGGGATGAATATCGCAATGACATCACCGTGTAGGGTCAAACAACCAGTCTTGCTTACGGAGTGTTTGACCGCTACAGGACAATTTTCACTTGTTTGTGTTAACTTATCGCCGTGATAACGTATAGCTACGTCAATACGTGTTTACATTCATTAATTTATTGGATTCTTTTATAAAGTTTATTAATTCCATAAGGAAATTGATAAGAGCGTCTGGCATGTACACAAGTCAGGTCAAGGATTTGCGCGGTACTAGTTATTGGATAGATCCGACCTTAAACCTTATAGTTTATCGAAAGCTGTATAACTTGAAGTAAAAAGACGGCAATAACTAATGAAATCATAGTGAAACACCAATACGTTTACATTTGAAACTAAAGAAAATAAGAAAGTACTTAATGTTATTAACGCAGAATCGAAAAAAGAAGAAAGGCTGCTATCAACCACAAACAAAAACAAAAGGCAGTACAGTTACAAATATCGTTATTCGACGTTACACATCCATTAAAATATATATTGTCACCAATATTAATAGACCATTGTTGTAAATTGTGCAAATTCATCCTAATATAAGGTTCCACATAATTAAAATACGATGTCAAGAATATGTATACAAATGTTTTTTAAATGAATGTGTAGTTTTTTATTATTATTTCCAAAATCGGGTTCCACTGCGAATTCTGGCGCCGTACCATGCTATATTTAGTCTAAAACCACCGACACTATTGTATGCTTATAGGTTTTGTGCCATTAGGTATTAAAATATCATTGTCATTGTTGGTATTAAGAATATATTTATTTGTTTATTCACATTTACATTAAGTCATACTTATTTACAAAACCGCGTGATGTACTAGGTGAAGAAAATATAATTAATATGATTCTTTTGACCATTTGTCCTTTGAATACAAAAATGTTGACTGAGATGTATGGTAAAGATAATTGCAAACGAAATGTTGTTTGGAAATCTTTAGTCTGTGGAAAATCATTTGAGAGGTGAAACCGAAAGATCGAACTGAACCATGTTTGGAGAATCATGCCTGCGTGACCACTTTTACGAATGTTCTTTGAAAGATCGATAACCCGTTTTACAAGCTGATGCATATTGATGAATAAATCAGTCCTCACAAGTAAGCATTTATGGAAATTTAATATTCCTGTCAAGAAATTTTCATTTGAAACCAACTAGAAATTCTCTGCAGTATTTTGATGTCGTCGTTAAGTTACCATAAAATATGAAATTATTTAATATATAAACGCTATCTCTGTTTACACGTTATGTCACAGAATGTGAACTAAACAAACTGATTGATATTCAAGAATGAAGTGCAATAAACATATCGTTAGCAACATGAATACTCAAATCAACAATAAGACAATTGACAACATAGAAGGTAATTTCTACACCTACGATATCGTCCTCTTCACCGCTCCAGTCCCACAAGGTTGGCGTCTGCTTTAACAATGTGGCTAGTGAAACTGTGCCACGTATCGCTAATAGATCAATATATGTTGAGTGCCACGTCCATCACATATTTAATAAACAACTTCGCGCTGCACACACTCAAACGCTTTACTAAAATCTAAATACAGTACATGTACTATATTTGTACAAAATGTATTGTAAACACACCCGTATCTACTGCTACGATCATTACTATGGAGACTTGAGAGACTTCGTTTATCTGTTGTTTTGGTGCTAGCTGGCACACATATGTACAAGCAGAATGTTTTATAGTAGAGATGATGTCATTAATACAATTAAATTATAACTCGCCGTCTGCTCAAATTGTTTACGAGCCGTGTTCAACTACAAACTTGTTTTCATTACCTTTGCTTTTAATAGTCGTTCATTGTTTTGATAATACGCTGTTGATGATAGATAAAAAAACATTAGGTTTACGTAAGTGCAGCTTATAGTCGGATGGATATCATTCTATTTCAACGATATCTATTTTATGTTATTGATATTGATAAGTCCTTATCTTGGATGAATGTATTTTTAACTTAGAATAAAAAAAAACAAGTAGATACGTCCTAACATGTTCGTTAGTTAACATTTATTTTCCATCTGTTGTACTTATATTAAAACCACCATGCCCAAATAAATCTGTTGATGATGGTGAATAAATTGTATCCGAGATAAATTGGTTGAATCTAGATAGGATCACAATGAATGGTCCCAGGTGTCTACTACATGTCGTCGTACCCTCCGCCGCGGCCGGTTATAGTTAAAAAACAATGCGACAGGTTTTAAAGTATGCCCTCGGACAGGTTATATCATCAGACGCTGTATTTGGTGTGCGGCTGCGCAAAAAGTTCAGTGCACTCCCGTCACACCCGTCGATTCATGAACTTTCTTACAAATCTTACGTTTCATCTTAATTTTTCTTTATAATTGTAAAGTTCGTCATATTTACATGATTTTCAACTTCTCTTTCTTTATCTAATTCACCTACTGACAGGAAAATGTAGGTGAACAATGATAAGTGCTGTTTTACATCGCAAACAAGATGCTAACAAAGGCACACTGCGTCTAATTACTGTTTTCCATTTGTATTAATTTGCACGCGAAATTTTCTAGTTTCTCTTGAGCTTGGTCTCAATTGAACGCCAATATATTGCTTTGATGAGCACATTGGCGCCTCATCAATCAGTTAGTGATGCGAGCCTCAATATTGTCTAAGAGATCCGGCGCAGACCGGTATAATTTCAGCACAGATTCTTCTAATTGAAGGTCGCGACACCCACGTAAGAGCAACCACACTGAAGATTTCATCAAGCCTTCTATTTATATCCTGTTCTAATTATACCATTACTGAAATTCACTCACACCACACCACATTTAGCCTCTCATCGTGCCTTAGTGCATATCTTGACTCACCAATCCTCAAGATGACTCGAAGTTTGCTCTAAAATTGTTTTCGTCGCTCTTTCGCGTAGCCTCTGCCTAATGGTTGTAGGCGTATAAGTATGTCTCTTATGAAAATGTAAATTCTTTAGCATACAATTCATAGGATCGTCTATAAATTCTTCTTACATTATCTTCGATTTATTTATAACATTATAAACATTGCATTGCAATAATGTTGGCATTAGATATGTATTGCAGCTTGCTCTAATATGTATTTAAATGCTTGTAGCCGACCTATCATATCATTCACTATCCGCATTCTTTGGGCCCATTAAAAATTACTATCATAAAAATCTCAGTCCATTGCTGAAATAAATTCCATAGTACCGTTATGTCCTGCGTCAGTTGTCTTCTAATAATGAAGCTATTGTCTATAACGCCTTTAATTAAAATATTCAAGCATTGGAATTTGCGATTCTTTGTTTTTGTTTCTTTATACTGTTATGTAACCTTGTATTAGAGCGCCACTTGTGTTATTAGTAACATTCCGACACAGTGTTTTCATTTTTGTCGTCCACTCGTTATTTAGGGCGTAAATTTTCCAATGAAGTTTAATTGGTCCGAGTAAACAGTAGTTCACGATTGTCGTAAACATCTTCTACTCACATGTAAACCTTAATTTAGCAACATTTGGGCTTTATGCCTAAATCCAAAGTTTGTATTCGCTCTGGTTGTTTCGTCTTTACTTACATATATTTCGAGTTTAGCAATATCATTATCGACGTGGTACTTTTTCGATGTTTTTAATCTACACTAATATGTATGTAGTGCTGCATGCTAGAAGCTATCGTGGAAGACTTTTTATTTGCTCCAATTTATATCGGAGTGTACGTCAATTACTTCGTAATTTTGTACTTACATCCGCATGCTATGACCGTAATTTATTCTCATAAATAAGTTTCTTATTTGCACATAATCAACTTTGTTGCTTTTTGTTTTTGTTGCTTTGCTGGTATTTTTTGGCCCAAATCTCAAGTTGGGCTATAGCTTGTTTTTGCGCTGGTATCAATACGAGATCTGGTTATTAAGGGCTTTCTTGATAACAATGTAGGTTGTTTCGTTGAGTTCAGGGTGCACGGTCGGCTTGCGTGGCGTGGTGACGTGTTCGCCGCCATTTTAAATAGGGCGAGCACGCGCGCAGACCATCAGTCGCCTGGTAGGACGCGAGAGAGCAACTTCGTCGCAATAGTTCGCGAGTTCTACGTTATCGTCAGTCGAGTTTCAGTCGTTGCCGGCAACGCTCATATATTCAGTGACCCTGAAAATAAATTTATCACGCCAGTTTAAACATGATCGACGTTGTGCAAAAACCTAGGGATGGCTGCCTGTACGAAATCAGACAGAAAGGACAAAAAGATACCTGTTACGTGGTCGTGCCAAACACAAAAGTACGTTTTGTTTTTAAGTCGGATATCTTTTTTTTTTTCAAATGTTTTTTCGTAATACGCATCACAAAGTATTGGCATTTTTAACTAATTACATTTGGCTTAAGATAACAATTCAATCGCGCGATATAATCAGTTTAAAGAGCCTTTTCAGCTCAAACCATTTTTTTTTTCATTTATAAAATTAATCATGGAAAATATAAACTTTTTTTTTTTTTTTTGTAATTGTAGAACCTTGCGAATTTTTTTTTGTAATAATCTAGTTATTACACATCACTAACTTATTTTTTATGTTGTTTCAGGATCTGGTTAAGAGCCACTTGATGTTTGCGGTGCGCGAGGAAGTGGAAGTACTAAAAGAGCGCATCGCGGAACTGATGGAGAGGATCAACCAGCTGGAAGTGGAGAACACATACCTGCGCGCGCACGCGAGCCAGGACACGCTGGCGCAGCTGCCGGCCGCGGCTGGCGCGAAGCCGCCGGCGGCGCCACAGGGCCCCCAGCCGCCGGTGTCGTAGGGCGGCGGTGCGGCGCCGCTGAACACGCCCGCCGGCTACCGCCGGCCCATGAGGTCCCCGGCCTCGCCCTCGGCGCGCGACCCCGCCCGCGGCACCCCTCCCACGGAGTATCTATGGCTGTGCTATGTTAATTCGTAGGTTAACAAGGAACGAGTGTAAGTACACCGGTCGAGCGCCGAGGGACGCTGCGCGCACGCACCGCCGCACCGCGCCGGCGCGTCTCGCCTGTCCTCGTATAAATCACACAAGTGTCTAGTTCGAGCGGCCGCCGCCCCGGCACAGCTCGCGGCTCTGGCAGTCTGGGGCGGCTTCCGCGCACCGCACCACCAGACATTATGCTTCGGATTCATAGTTATATATTTTTCTGTTATTAATATTTAGGGTGCAGAATTTCGTGCTAACTGCCATGCTTTTGCTACGCATCTCAGCAACGAGTCTTTAGTGTTTTGATGTACGTCCTGTATATTTTATTTGGTTTAACGTTTAGGTATCCACGTAATGTATTCCATTTAAGATAACTATAAGACGTGTGTTAATATAATAAATGTAATAAAATAGTTAAATATTCCTATGCATTGAACAAGGACTGTGTGTTAATTTATTATCTATGTTTTTGTAATTGTAATTTTAGTTATTTATCACTTTTCTCTGTATGTATGTACGTTGCGTTAGGTAAATTGCAAGTGTTCCTGTAGGGCCGATACTAATGATCTGTCGATAGCAATTTACTGGATGAGTTATGTGCAGTTTTCATTTAGTTGGTACTGTTTATTACATATTAACGATTAAATATAAAAGTTGGAATGTATGTTATCCGCAGTCGTTGTAATATAACGTTATACTGAGCAGTCGATTAGGTTTAGAATCGTTGCGAGAATGTGACCTCGTACGATGCTGGCTTTAGTAAATTTTGCACGCTGAAACTGAAAAAAAAAACTATTTTTATTCCAACCCTATGATAATGGAGGTTTATAGTAATTTAACATTGTATTTTTTTAAAATAATTAAAAATTGTTTGTATATAGTACAAGTTGTAATAGAATTGTGAGTCGGAACGATGTATATAACGAAAGAATGTGATTTAAAGGAACCGATTCCGTAATCTGCCTTCAAAGGTTGGTATCAGATGATATCGCGAGAGGTATATCTAAACGTTATAATTTAAAATTATTCGCTGTATTTAAATAGCTTGATTGTTTAACATTAAACAAGCGAACAAAGTGGCTGGTGACTGACTGTATGGATTGTAACTAGTGGGATGAGACGTGAAAGTCAGGCTCTATGTTTGTTTATAAGCCAAAGTTAGGAAGGCGTGTCCCAGCGACTGATGTGTGACTATTTTACCCATAGAGTAGTATTTTGTACAACGCTACTACATTGTATGTGTATAGACGATTTTTGTTAGGTCTTCATAATTATTGTGAATATACAGTAATTTACTCCTAGAAGCATTAATCTAGATCTAAATATGGTAATATGAACTATATTATATACCGAAACTTGTAAATATACTGTAAACAAAAGTCCATTGTAGCTTATGTTGACCAGAAAGGTTCCTCATACCCAATAAATGCAAAACTACTCAAAATATTGTATTATTTGCTATTTACCCTTCACCCTGAATACAAACATCAATAAACCTTCACTTTTTAAAATTGCCAGGCCGACTGGTGAAACAGTATTGTTTGACAGGCAATATGTATTTAGACTTGCCGATATCAGGCACAACTTTGTAAAGTAAAAAAAAAACTACAGCAAAACTAGTAGGTATGGTTCTGATACAGACTACCGAAAAAATCACTCTGGAAATGTATTTCAAAGATAGCAAGGCACAAAAATAAACATCTAGTGCGTTCACAGCAGCTGTCAGTGTCAATATTCCATATCAAATAATTAAATCCACCCCTAAAGGATGGATTTCAGTGTCATTTTCTATGGAATATTGACACTGACAGCTCTTGAACGCTTTTTAGATGTGCTGAACGCGTTCAGTAACATTGATGAAATCGGCACTTTAAATGGTGAAATTGGTACACGAAAACAACTTCCGGCTGATCCGGTCCAAAAGTTCATTGAAAGCATAAGTAACTAGCGACTACGCTTTTCACGTCCGTTTTGGGATAGTCCAAATTATGATTGATGATCAGGTGATTCAATGTCAATTTCAAAGGCATCTGTTATACAGCGTCATCTGTTGATAGTTATTCTTGTTTGTTATCTTAGGATAGAGGTCGCTAAAATACCATCATCATCAGCTTTGCTAACAGTCCTTTACTTAGCCTTAGTCAACGCCATCTATCGTTTTAAGTTTCCTTTTTTTAGAATTGTAATGCTTTGCATTATTGTTTAATAACAATACCATCGATGTCGCTGTCTACAAGGCTGACTCGATATTCATCTAAAAAAATCTCTAAAATGACGCTTGAAAAAAGATATTTCTTTGTTTTTATTTTTAGAGAAATCTTTGATCAACACTTTTATTTTGCTACTCGACACTAGATGGCACTGTTTATAACTTTTAATTGAAATAATATCATAAACAAGTGCATAAAGCAGAGCTTGAAAACCTTGAATGCGGATTTCTGAACGAAACTGTTTCTGTCAATTCAAGGAAACTCGTTCCAAATAACCAGATTGGTTGTCCAATGTGGCAAATAGTAGCATTGGACAAAATCTGTCATCCTTGTCTTTTGCACTAAAGAAAGTTATTGCTATCACACAATACTGTGAAACACACCTGTCCAAAAAATTGTGTACGTCATAATCTGTCAATATTTAAATGTCATACAGATTCAATTGAAAAACATTGGTACAAAACAATCGGAAATGGATATTATGAGTTTAAAAGAGATTCAAAGCAAGCTGTTATTATGGGAGGCCTCAGACAACCCCTTGGCGCCTCTTACACCTGATCAGAGGGAAGTTATCCTGGATTTAGAGTCGCTAATACTCGGTGTGTCCGGCGAATTGGACCAAGTTTGTATTCTTGCCAATTATTACTTATTTCTAAACTTTCATTGACTTCTAACCACTTATAATTGAGTTCAAGTCACTACTTAACCTACTAGATTAGTAAAACTCAAACAAACTATTCAATTATCAAGAGAATCCTTGTGCAAACTTATCAATTTGTTGTCTTATAGCAGCTATTAGACCCAGTTGATTGGTAATAAAACAGCTCTGTTAGCTCAGTGTAAAAAAGCATCTATACTCTATAACTATACAATAGACACCCAACTATGAATATTTCTAGGAGAAGTCTGAAAATGCAAATGAAGAGATGGAAAAAAGTAACATACCCACTGTAGACACCACATACGACTTTCTGGAGTGGTATGAGAGCCTGTGTGATAGCAACCTGAAGTCTGATGATACGCCCTATGAGGGTTATCATAAGCAGCTGGATTATAGAAGAAATGAGTGTGTTGCGCTGACCAATCAGGTATTGTAACAACCTATAATGTTTTGGCTATTTCGTACCAGTATTATCATCGACTGAATATGCTCTTCATAAGCTAAACCTTTGCCTTCTACAGTATAATTCCAGTTTAGAGAATTAATATCAACATGATAATTGTATTGGCGTGTGTTAGCTTACATTATTATGTCAAAATATTTTAACATAATGTTCTATGTTTTGTAATGTTAATTACTTACTATTGTTTAGAATCAAGTTCTTATAACTGAATAGACAGCTGTGCTACTGGGTAATTTGTTGCACCACTTCTTTCTAGTGAAAGCACTAGGAAGTGGTGAAGTGCGGGCATATTGGGGGACTGTCGTATGTAATTTGATGGTAAAGAAGTGCTGATTCTCAGACTGGTTTTAATAAATGACTTTTTTTTTTGATTAATGCTAGTTTACTAATTAATCCACAAGATATTCCTGCGTCATAATGATAGTGATCATTATGAATCTCTTGCCACATATTTTTCTTCTTAATTTCCATAAGACATACCTGCGTGCCTATTGTAAACTGATCTCAATAATCTAACAAGAGTAATACATGTTCTTCAGATTGGCGCTACCATGTCGGACTTAGACAAACTCTCAGAGCAGTACAACTTTGTTTCAAATAAAACAAATGCATTGCACACTATGAGTGAACAGCTGCTGGCTGATCAAAACAAACTGTCCAGTATAGGTAAGGCTTTTATCAAATAATTATAGAAACTTAGTAGGATTTCTGTTAATATTATGGAGGAGCAGGTTTAACAGGCAGCAAGCAGGTTTATGGTTTAGTTGGCTGTGTGTGCATTACATGTAATGCATTAGCCAAAGGAAACCGAACCATGTTTCTGGGCTGGAGGTGTGACCTTGAGCTTTGATTTTCTTAGAAACGTAAAAAAACCTGTTTATAAAAAGAAAACCTATTGTTGTACTACCAAATTACCTAAAATAGATGGTACAAGCAACATGTTAAAGTATTCCATAGTCAGGTAATCAGAACATATCTGTGAGGTACAAAATAGCTACAGTTTTATGGGGTCAAAAATCTTAGTAAGTATTTGAAGCATTTATTTGTTATACACTCCCCTGCTTTTTGATCAGCCTGTTATGTTCCCACTGCTGGGACACAGGCCTCCACTCTGTGAGAGGGAGTGGGACGTAATCAACCACGCGGGCCCAGTGCAGGTTGGTAGATGTCACATGTCTTCGAATTTTTGGTTCTAAGACATGCCGGATTCCTCACGATGTTTTCCTTCACCGTTTTGAGAGCAGCGGTGATGAAAATAATTTCGGCCAAGTAAAGCGCCTGTCTGGGTTCGAACCTACGACCTACAACTCGTAAGTCGCGGCTGTTACCACAGGGCCACCACTGCTCTCTGCTTTTTGACTTACTGTAAGTTTGAATAATATAGACCAAATATGAAAAAGATGTGTTCTAGGACGCAAAACATGCTGTGGCACACAATACACATCATGTTTTCCATATGCAATAATTATAAAGGGATGATGACTTATATTAGAAATGTCCGTACAAATAATGTAATTTCAAAGAAGGCATCTGTAAAATAAGATTATCGAAAAGATCTATAAAATCGATGGAAATATGAAGAGAGCTACACGCTTTAAAAGATTTGTATTCCTGTCTCTATCGCGCGGTACGGACAATATACGGGGCTAGTATGAAGTTACATAGTCGTGACGTCTTTATCTAACAGCTGTTTTAAAACGTTTACAGCTTGGCTTTTTTTTTAGCTCTTACACCTTTTATAATATTGTTTGCACTATTTGCGAACAAATATTTTTTTAGTTAAAAATAAAAAGAACTGTCCTGATCCCCATTACCAACATAGCAGAAAGTCTTTGTAAGTAAGATTAAAAGAATATCGCAATACCTCATTCCAGGTGATGACATCAAACAGAAGCTGCACTACTTCACACAGGTTGAGCATCTGGCTCAGCGTCTGAACAGCCCTACCATGTCTGTGAACAGCGAGACGTTCTTCAATGTGCTGGCCAAGATTGATGAGTGTCTCGAGTATATGAGGACTAATGTAAGTACATGAAAATGTTAAATAATATTGGCCAAATCATCTGTTACAGGTATTAACATAGAGACACTTTTAGTAATAATGAGGGTCACACATTCAAATGTGTAAGCAAAAAGAGTAAGGGCCATTATGCTACCTGGCTTTTTTCATTTTTTGTCTCTAACTATGTACTAAGTGAATCTGAAAATCTGTTATTTGTTAAATTAGCGTCTAAGATATATATGGCACCAATCTATTGCATTATGCAGACATGTTTTCCCTAACCCAGCCAACCTTTTTATTAAATGTTTTTCGGACAACCAACTTGCAAATAATGAACTAATTAAACTTATTTCAATTTCCAGAGCAACTTTAAAGAATCCCACACGTACTTAGTAAAGTACCGTCACCTACAAAATCGTGCTATCTCACTCATTCGCTCGTACGTCACGCACGTATTGAACCACGCCACGGAACAAATGCTAGCGCCTAAGGATGAAGACCAGAGTGACCAGGAAACTATGGACACTGCTTATGCTGTGTATTTTGGGAAGTTTCAAGCGGCTGCACCTAAGCTGAAAATGGTTATTAGTGAAATTGAGGGTAGGGCTGAGAAGAATACTGAGTAAGTAGAACCGTTGCAATGATTTGTTTTTTGTAAAATTTAGGTAAAACTTCCTCGTTGCTACTGCCTCGTTGTGCTAGTGGTCGCAAGAGCTACTGCTGAGCATGAGGTCCTGGGTTCGATTCCCAGGTCGGTCAATGTGTTATTGGGTTTTTCTATCTAGGATTTCTCAGTAGCAGCCCGGTGTCTGGATTTGTGCCCCGTTGATGGCAATAGGCTCGTCTCCTATATATGGATGTAATGGGACGAGCCTATTGGTACACCTCTGCCCAACCCTTCGGGGAAAACAAGGCGTGATCACAGATAATATAATACTACGTACAGATACCCAATCCCATACAAGGAAATGAAAACTCCCTAAGTCTGGCAATTGAGCTGGCAATTTTTAGTCTCCCAAATCTTCAACAGATCGCAGCATAAGCGACTCACTAATTGCCAGAGACTGTAGCATTACAACGCCATCTAGGAGTCGACCTACTTTTAAAACGTTCCATGCAATTCTTTTATATAAAGTTTTATAGTTCCGGGTTCAGAAAAACATGTTATTAGATTTCTTTTATATTTCTATGTAAAAAAAAAAACATAAGGTGTGGTTTCATTTAAATAAGTAACAAAATTGGAAACTGATGAGGCTGGACTAATTGAGTAAAACGCCATCTATTGCAAAAAGCTGTAAACAAAATGATTAACAGATTGCTACTTTTATCATTTACAGAGAATAAAAAAAGGAAGCCTTTATTTTTAATTCGAAATTAAAGATAAAGGCTTCCTTTTTATTTTATTTATAAAATACGTGTATTATGAGTGAAAATAGATAAATCTGCACTAAACTGGGAAGTTTAGACTTTTACCAATCATAATTCAGCCAAAATTCTGCCGTATATCGCTTTTTAATGATTGTTAATTTAATAATGGTTACCTATGCTGCCATCTATGAATTTTTTTCAAGAAAAATTATAATTTGTTCGAGTTGAGACCCCATGGCGTGATGTTATGTTCTGTTAAGTAAAAATAATAACAATTAAAAATTAGAGATATATCTGTATCAAAATAAGTCTAGATATTAACAAACACGAAAGATCTGATCAAACTGTTATTTACCAAAATTTCAGGTCTCTGCAACGCTTAGTTCTAAAGATCGCCGAGGCCGCGCGGTTTTTCGTGTTTCAATGGCGCGGCCACGTTCAAATAACCTTATAACTTTTCAACCGTTACTTTGATAAATTTATGGTTTTGGGAATCAACTTTTAGAAATTTTTACAAAATCTTGGCATAGTTTTGTTATTGAAATATTGCCGTGGCTGCGCCATCGAAACGCACAGCATATAATTTACTTAGATTTCTTCGAGTGCGGCGCGCCGCACCTGTACGTTCATTGTGCATCTTTATTGTTTCGAAAACATCGTAAAATAAGGGTCGGCAAGGGTGTCTGAACAGTAGCTACCCATTTCGAATGTTACATACGTTATTCGGTTATTACGTAGGTAATAATTATTTTACGAGTATCAGGGTGGAATAATATTCGTTCGTGGTTCAAGTAGGGATAATGACATTTTTTTATTTGTATCTCAAATAAAAAATTGTTTCCAAATAGTGTAAACAGTATTACAAAAAGTGTAAAAGCTTAAGAAATTGCCACGTTATAAACATTTTAAAATAAGGTACCGCGTAACAAGGACGGGTAGATACACGCTTTAAAACTTTTAAAGCGTGTATCTTCATATTAACATCGATTCAACATACTTTATCGATTATCTCACCTACCTTCTTTAAAATAACAATATTTTTACAAACATTCTTTAAATTAGATAAAATTCCTATCCAAACTCATTTATTTCGCCAAAAGGCATACAAAATACCAAAGGTTCTATAATACAACAATAATCAAAATTATTTAATAGGTCACTTAACATAAGAACAGATTGAATTTTGTGTTGTTTTTATTCGTTAATGTTAATACTTTAGATAACTTGTTCAGTTGTCCTGGTATCTCAAGTTTTTTGAACCCGCAACCTGCAACTTTTTTGAGCGCCTTTCTACAAATCTATATAAATTCATGTTGTCTTTTATAAAAATACAGGCTTCATGAATATGGAGTGACGGTAAAGTTAATATTTTCTGTGCCATAAGTACTTCTTGAATCTTAGAAGCATTTACCCACAATATGAGGCCATACCGCAGACCCGAGGCGACATAACCATGTTAAGCTGCGAGAAAGGCGGTCTTAGTTGCAATTTTTCCCAGCATATATAGAGCTTATGAAAATTTACTAAGCTTTCCAAAAACACTTTCAGTTTGAGTCCTCCATGTCATGTCATTTATTTATTCACAAGGCAACTACAACAAGTGATAATCACAATATGTCACTAGGTTCACGTTATAGGTTTCTACCTGATTATCACCCAAATCGTAATCGCACAATATGACCAGCAACAACAATAGCAATGATGACAACAACAGTAAAAAGCTTAGTTCACAAAATTATACAGGAACAAGGTCTGTGCGTCTGCCCTCCATCCCACTCACTTCTACTTAGGTAGGGAACGAGTAGGAGACCAAACAGAGACTAACACGCCAGGTAAAGTACATAGTTGAGACAAATTTACATTTAAGGAAAAACATTGTCAATATATAGTCCAAATTGTTTTGTAACACTAGCTTAAAGTATTTCATTCCCTCTATAGTTTATTTGAAACTGTGATTGTTCATTGTGTAATGTTAAAATTCATAACTTTAGTTTTGGTTAGATTTATGTTAAGGTTATTAGCATTTTAACGGTCGATAATAGGAGTAAGATTATTGTTTACAAGATTTTCTATTTATGTTATGGTGCCAGTATAATAAATAACAGTGCTGTCGTCGGCAAATAGCATTAATACAGCAAACCGGTCATCAAACCTCGTTGGAAACCGAAGTTGATGTGTTCGACTATACGGTGGACCTGTTGTACGCACGAGTGTTGGGTTCTAAAACCAAACTGTTCGTTGGGGATGAGGCCCTTTGTCTCGGCATAGTCTCTGAGGCGCTTATAAATAAGCCTCTCATAGATTTTGCCGAGGACATTGAGCAGACTGATGGGGCGGTAACTACTAGGCTCTGACTTTGGCTTGCCGAGCTTCGGGATACCGATGACGGTGGCTTCTTTGAATGCCTGTGGGAAGATGTTGTTGCTCAGAGCACCACTGAAGATGGTGGTCAGTAGCATTATCAGGTGGGCAGGGAAAAGTTGGAATACCCTATTGGTGATTCCATCTGAGCCGGGGGCTTTACGAGCCTTAAGACCTTTGATGAGGTCGTGCACTTCGTCGGGCGTGACTGGGGGCAGTGGATACTCTGGGTCTTCGACGGGAGGGAGGGAGGCTCTATGTTCAACTTCAGCGTCGACCTCAGAGAGGTGAGTTTGGTCTACTGGTTGAGAGCTAGGCGAGCATTGGACTTCTAGACTGTCGGCTAGAAGCTCAGCCTTGTCGACATCATCGAAGGCGATGGTCTTGTCGGGACGGATCAGGGGGGGCATGGAGACTATTTCTCCGGATCTGAGCTTCCTCTGGAGTTGCCAGAAGGCTAGGTGGGTGGGCTCTAGTTCGCTCAACATCTTGTCCCAGCCGGCGGTACGCAGCTCCTCTATGCGTGTTCTTACAGTACGCTGTAAGTAACGCATATGGGCTTTGTTCGCGTCGCAGGGGAAGTTGCTGTAGGCACGGACAGCCGCGTTCTTCTCATTCAACAGTTCGCGTACATCGTCCGGCAACTTCCAGCGACGGTCATCCGTCGCTGGAATTTCCCTTGAACAATCGTTCAGGACTGATTGTACGTGAGCTGTGAATGAGTCGATCGCGGCCGTCGTGTCAGCGATAGAGTCAAAATGATCGGGGATTTGGTCCAAGTGGGGGGACGTGGTGGATTTTAAGCGATCGCTTACTCTCCTCCAGTCCGTTACCACTTTGTTGGGAAGGGGTTGGGTGGAATCGGGCAGACCTATGCGGGGGACCAGTTTCATGACTACTGGACGGTGATCGGAAGCAAGCTCTTGTACCACTTCTATAGAGTCCAACCGTAGGTTGACGTTCTGTAGGAGCGCCACGTCGAGAACATCGGCGGTGTGATTGGGATCGGGGGGAAAATGAGTGGGAGTCATCGGCGCGATGACATCGAAATTCTGAGAGGAGGAGAGGTTGAACAAGTGTCTCCCTCTGGAAGAGGTCCTGGTGCTATTCCAGGAGGGATGTTTAGCGTTGAGATCACCCGCTATGATAACGGAGTCACTCAGGCTAAAAAGGACAGAAAGATCTTCAGTAAGGAGTTGGAAGTTCTCCGAAGTATTAATGGGGGGGAGGTAGGCCGCAACTATGGTGATCGGTTGATGACCTGTCATGCCAAGCCGGCAGCAAGACACTTCTAATCGTGAGAGTGTGGGAGGGTCTATGGGAATGCAGTATAGCTCATTTTTGTAATAGATAAGGATACCGCCCTTATGGCAACGCGTCCTGTCATTGCGAACTGTACGATAGTTTGCAATTGACGGATTTCGGTAACTCGGTTTAAGGAACGTTTCCTGAACAAGGAGGATGTCGATGTGGTGGTCGCGGAGTAACTCGCTGATTTCAGCGCGTTGTCGCAGGATGCCATTAGCATTGAAATAACCTAACTTTAGGGATCGGGGTTTGGTTCGCGAGAGGATTCCTTTATCCATTATTAGGATTGGGTTGATTGTTAAAGGACATCAGGGCTTGCGTAATGTCCGGGTACGCATTGTAAATATTTTGAATCATGTAAATGTTGCCGGCATTTCTGGCGGCAACAATTTCACTGGCCATTTTCCTTGCGCGAGGGGTAAGGAAGGCCGTGTACTGTAATGTACTTGATATGACTTTAAACGCGTCCATCGGGTTCTGACCGACCACCCGGGTGGCTGCGGGTGGAGCTGACGCGGCCGTAGCGGCTTTATTGAGAGGCACAGGAATGCCTGGAGGCGCGTTGACGCGGATGCGGGGGTCCATGAGTGGAGGGATGGCCGCAGGAGCGGGTCTGGGAGCTAAGGCTGGAAAAGCCTGCTGATGGTGGAAGTAGTTCCAGGGCGAGGGCCTCTGAGGACTGAGTCGCTCCTGATGCTGTGTGCTAGGCCACGCGTGGGCGTAGCGGGGGCTTTCCCTTTGCTGACGGGCGTCTGCACGCTTCGTCAGTTTCGGAGATGATGTTTTGGGGGCCTTGGGGCACCCACGATAATTGGCCGGGTGGCCTGAGTCGCCGCATAGCACACAGCTAGGCGGCTCTGTGCGCAAGGTGCGGTCCTTAGGACGAGTGCAATCAGCAGTGCCGTGATCGCCCAGGCACTTGAAGCACCTGGGTTTCGCGTGGCAGTGCATCTGCGAATGTCTGTGTCTTCATCCTCATTACAACCGTTTTTATACACAAAATTACCGCCAAACTTTACCGCGAATCTTTACCGCCAATTAGAATCTATATAAATCAAGCGGATATGTCAAAATAATTCCTTAACATTTTTAATCTTTCAAACGGATGTGTCAAGACACATCCTTGATAATATTAACTCAAAGGAAATTACATTTTTAATCATTCAAGCGGATGTGTCAAGATAAATCCTTAATATAAACTTAAATAAAGTCAACCGGAATCGCACCATCTATTTTGCACCCAACTGGTCTGCTGCTGAGTTCGACTATCAACCTTTGACGTTTGACACGCATGCGCCGCCACCGCCCGCCTCGCAAAACCTTTGATAGGTTTAGTTATTCTAGGGCAGCGACAAGTGTTCCCGAATTTAATTTTTGTTGCGGTCACATTTATTTGTTTACGCGCGCGATCGTATTCCAGTACACCAATATTCAGTACACGGAGATGGTGAGGATACTGTTTGGTTGCAACGATAATGCCGAGTTAGCGTGTCGAGAGTTCAACGAAAGATATGGTACCAGAGTGAGCGCCAGGACAATGTTAAGTGCAACTTAGCGTCTGAGGGACTCCGGTACCTTTCGTCCTAACACGGCAATAGATAGAGGGGCGAATGTGCGCACTACTCGCTTACAAGCAACCATATTAAATTATTTTGTCGAAAACCCAGAGAGCACAAGAGAAGCAGCGTCAATATTCGACTGCAGCCGCATGTACGCGTGGCGAACGTTACGCGCTGATGGTGAACTCCCGTATAACCTGCAACGTTGTCAGGAGCTAACGCCGAACGACTACTACGTCTGGAATTAAGTAAATAGTTGTTAAAGAACTGACAAGGAAACTTCATCTGGACAACGAGTGTAGAAGACCTCATACAAAAAATTGCACTGGCCTTTAGTATTGTGAAAATTTAAACTGAAGTGCTAAATAAACTAAAATTTAACATAAGAAAGCGTGCAATAAAGTGCATCGAGCAAGGCGGTGGACATTTTGAAAGTTTACTTATAAGGGGTCGAAGAAATAGTGTAGTGTACTGAACTGAGGCGGTACAAAGTTCGCCGTGTCAAATAAGTAGGATACTCGGAATGTTTTGCGAAAATATTATTAAATGTTTTTCTAAAGGTCTTCTTATTAAAGTACTCTCCACTAGCCTCTATACAAAGTTTCATGCGTCTGAGCCAGTTTTCGAAGTACTTTTAAAGTTCGCCGTAGACACCTCGTTTACAGACTGCTCGAACGCTGACAGCGCATCGTCCGGCGAAGAACATGGTATCCCTTTGAGCTGATTTATTACTTTCGGGAATAAAAAGAAATCACACGATGCTAGGTCAGGGCTGTAAGGAGGGTGACCCAACAGTTTGACCGGCGTGCTGTCCAAGAAGTCCCTCGTTTTGAGCGCGGTGTGCGAAGGCGCCTTGTCGTGGTGGAGCAGTAGCCCGTGGAGCCCTGTGTTTGGTCGCTTCATCCTCACAGCAGAGAAAACTTCTGCCATGCATGTGGTAGTATACCATTCAGCGTTGATGCTTCTCTGGTTCCGTAAAGGAATTGACACCGGGTAGCCAGTCAAATTGAAAAAGCTTGCGATCAAAATCTTCCCCCCACTTCTAGATCGCACTTTGGTAGGCGTTGATTCGTTTTGAAACACCCAAACCGTCGACTAGCGCTTTGTTTCTGAATCGTATTGGTAAATCCAAGACTCATCACCTGTAATGATGTCGTAATCACGCCGAGACGAGCCTGCTTCAAATTTGTTTATAATATCAAGGCACCATATCACCCGGGCCTGCTTCTGAGCATCGGTGAGGTTTTGCGGCACCCAGCGTGAAACTATCCTCCTCACGCGTAGATGCATGTGTAGAATTTCGTGAAGGCCTTCCGATCCAACCTGCAGTATGTGCTGAATATCTTGATACGTAACACGCCTATTGTCTTTGTTTTTTTTTACTGCTAGCACATATACTTCCGTAACAGCCGTCAAAGGGCGACCACTTCTGTCTTCATCCCAAAAGTTAGCCGACCGCGCTTGAATTCGTTATACCTACGATACACGGTTGCCTTAGATAGAAGGGCCTTCATCCATGAATGCCATTTGGAGTCTATCGTACGATTCGTCCGGTTTCAGGCGACACTTGAAATCGTAATAAATCATAGTGCGAAAATGTTCCCGGCGCAGATCCATTTTTTTATGAGACACTGTAATTTAAATTAACTCTGTAACAATGTGGAGGGAAATTTTGAAAATGGAACGTACCTATTTTTACTTACAAACAATCATATTTTCAAAATGAACTGTAACTGGCCAGTCTCTCATACATTAAAACTTTTTTTCGCAATACTTTCTGAGTGACCTGGTAATTTATAAATCATGTGTCCTTTCTTATTATTTGTTTTTTCTTCTGTTCACAGCTACGCCTCCCTCCTAGCAGACATACAACGCGAGTACGCACACCGTCGCTCGCGCGTGGCCGGCGCGGCCACAGGAGGCGCGCTCCAGACGGCCGCGGCGCGCCAGCTGCGCGACCACTGCTCCCTCGTCCGCGCCGCCTGCTCCCTGTTGGCGCACGCCTGTAGAGACGAGTGTGCGCTGTACAACCACTTCTTTAGCAACACTTCGCCTGCGTTAGAGTGTGTATTATATGTTTATGGCGACATTTCCCCACAACAGAATACCGTACGACATGCGACATCGAACTATGAAAATAACTAAAATGTACTAAACGGGCTGTCTCTAAATCAGTTAAATTACGACAGTTTCTAACGGCTGATGCTGCAGGAAACCTGGACTTATAGTTAATATTAGTCTGAAACCGCCAATCCGTCTTGAGAAAACGTGGTGATAAATGCTCGTGCCTTCTCTGTATGAGAAGAGCCTTTGCCCTGCACTGGGGCAGTAATAGTCTGGTTTGTTGTTGTCGTTATAGTATTTAAAATTAAGTATTTTCATAGAAAAGTTCTACTTACACCGTCAAAATGTATGGAACAGCTAATTTTATTTATTCGCGTTGAACTCCTGAATTTAACAGTTTATAGTAACATTTTTAGTTTACTGAAAATAATGTTCCTTGTTTATTTCCAGAGAGTACCTGCAATCTCTATGTACCGGTCTATACGAAACGTTACGGCCTCACATCATCCACATCAACCATCTAGAAACACTCGCCGAGCTCTGCGTCATTCTGAGGGTGGAAGTTATTGAAGAACAAGTCAATAACGACCGTGAGTATACCTAGAATTGATGCGGTGGTTGCTTGTCTATGGTTAATGGTAATATAAATATGTCATCGAGTACACTAATTTCATATCTACGCTGTCATTGCACGTTTAGCACAGCGGTAAAGGTTTGCAAACGCATTACAAAAGCTGTGCTGCCTTTTCTAAAACATAAGTACATTTTGATGCAAGTATGTAATGTGACAAATGCTCATGCTTAATCAAACGCCATTTTAGAAACACCTTTCCGAAACAGTAAATAAAATTTCATTCACATAATATTCTGTAACAAATATTTGTGAAATATGGATCGTGCTCCTCGTCTTGTCATTTTCAAGGAGTAGCAGTGACTCGAAGCATAATATTAAAAGTATAAATCCGAATATTTTTATTTATACAACACTAATGAATGATAATTTCTTGGAAAAACAAATCTTTGCCAATTAAAAAAATGCGCAACCGCAATCAAGGTTTCGTGTTGCGTGGCCTTATTATAGCTTGTGCAGTTTTGAGTTAGCTCTTTGTATGTTGATGATGTTATAATACTTCCGATCACTGTTGTTCAGCAAGTAGTTGTATACTAATAGGCGTGAGGTAGGTACCATAGCTAAAAAGACTTAAATAAAAACAACCAACTTCCATTAAAAAAAAAACCTTAATTAGCTACAAGGTGTTGCCCGCGACTTTGTGTGCGATCCAGGATGTAAAGTAGCATCCTTCCCCAGGTCTATATTTGTGCCAAATTTCACCCAAATCCGTTTAGCCGTTTTGGCGTGAAAGCGTAACAAACAAACAAACTTACTTTCGCATTTATAATATTGATTAGGATTTTTCCATACCCTATATTGATAAACAAGATCAATAATTAGTACCTATTGTAGTATAGTCATTTTATTCCAGGTCTTCACACAAAATTATAAATATAGGTATATAACCTACACAAAATATTGTAAAACGTTTTGGCCTGGGTTCGATTCCCAGGTCGGGTTCAGTGTTATTGCGTTTTCCATCAGGAATTTCACAGTAGTAGCCCGGATGCTGGATTTGTGCTTAGTTGATGGCAGAGTACCTTACCTTACTTACTTACCTAACCTTTTAGAAGGGGCAACTAGAATCAATTCCATTTCTTGTTAATGTTGGTGTTCAATAGTGCAAAATAAATTATTTGACTTTGAACTGAACCTTGTTGTTTGTCTAATGTTTCCGACACACCAGGACCCTATAAAATATGATTGACGGGTAAACGGGTTTGTACGAGCACTTACAGAAATAAAATCATTTACAAAACTTTCTACAAAATAGTTACAATTGTACAGTATTTTTATCTCACGAAGCAACACGTGCTTTACCTGTGGTAACCAAGAGTACAAAAACGCTGTGGATGTGTGCGTGAAGACGAGTAGCGTAAGCTCATAACACACACCCACACGCACACGCATTTACAAGTTTTGTCCATAACAATTGTGTGGCTTAGAGTTTTGTGGTCGCGCGGACTTGTAAAATTTACAAATTGTAATTGTAAAGTTTTGTGCTAAAAGGCCCTGATTAGCTGTTCTCGTATGCCTTATGACGAAAAACTTATATTTCCACAGCAATTCGCCTAGCAGCCTTGGGCCTGTGCGCGCGCGCTCTCCTACAAGACGCACAAGAGCGCCTCGTGTTCCGAGCTCACGTGCACTTGCGAGCCGACGTGTTGCTGTACAGACCGGCTCAGGGAGACCTTGCGTACCCACAGAAGTTGATTATGATGGAGGTGCGTACCCACTACGTAGTTGATGGTCACCTCAAAGAGTTTTTGCCTAGTGTCTATTTTAGACAGCAAACTGCAATCATTATCTGCAGTAAAAGCATGGCATTCTACGGCGGGTATATGAAACTGTCAGTGAAGGGTCAAGTTTTTGGCTTGTGACTACCAGCGGCACGTGTCGACCGATCAGGTTAAGCTACGCTTGCCGCGGTTGGTCCTTAGATGGGTGATCTTTACATACCAAGACCTCGCCGTGCCTCGGGAAGCACGTTAAGCTGTTGGTGCCGGCTGTCATTCATAGATCTTTGTCAGTAGTTACGGGTCGACAGAAGTCCGAAAGTCTGACGACTAGTCTTACCAATAGTATTACCTAGTAACTGGGCTATGGAGTGTGGAGGTCAGACAGAAAATAAGTCTTAACACAAAGGACGAAGGTCGTTATTATTTTACATACTTTCCGCATAATTGTGACACGCGCGTGATAGCTGCCTGGGCACTTCCACTTGTTTTTTCTATTCCATGACTTCGACCTAGTAGGGAAAGGCTAGTCAGATGATGACGAAGGGCCAAGAAGTTATTACAGGTATAAAAAGTATCGCCAATAAAATGCCACCATCGACGACTGCTGTTTTCTGAAAACGTGACTGCTAATTGTTCTATCTAAATTGTAGATCTATTAAATCCATTGTCAGTTTGCCAGGTACCTAATAAAGTGTGCATAAATATATGCATTTCCGTTAAGTATTATGTCGTCTTTAAACTTCAAAACAGACTAGACTTTTTTGGTTCGAGTTTTCTAGTTTTTCTCCTATTTCCCGTCAAAACTGCTACAAATTATTCTATCATTGAGTTAAATATTGAGTCATGTATATGTATATTATGAAGCCATTCGCTTTATAAACTTTTTTTGCTATCGAATTGTTTTGTCCCTTTCTGTCAAACTTAATTTTAACTTGGCAGAAAGTGACAAAACAGTTTGATATCTAAAATAGGTTAATAAAGCGAATGGCTTGATTATGAATAAGACGGTTAAGTATTAGCATAGTCATATAGACGACATAGTAGTCATAGCCTGTAACTGTGTGTAGTTTGTGCAAATAAAGATATAAATAAATAATAGTAGATTATTGCATCGAGCACAAAGTAATTTATTTGCAATATAAATTACTTAAGGCGAGGTGCATAATCTGCTTTTCTTTCAAGTATTAGTAGATAAAAGAAACTCATATCAAACAGTTTTGTTAGGCAAATTTAAATTTCAATTTGGAACAAGTAGGCTAGAAACGAATAATACGTACGTAAAAACAAAGTATTGATATCGGCTGGCTGAATAGAGCTAATCCATTGAGATTGGCACCTTTTAGTGCGATAAAAAAAAACTGTGCAATAATGAAATTTCATACATTTTTATTGCTCTAGAGCATTAAAGACTCGCTTGGTATTGAGTTTTTAGTGTGATTGTGATGAAATTAAAGCATAGTTGGAAGAAAATTATATAATTATCTGCTTCGTTGGTCTAGTGGTCGCAAGAGCTACTGCTGAGCATTAGGTCCTGGATTCGATTCCCAGGTCGGGCCAAGTGTTATTGGGTTTTTCCATTTAGAATTTCTCAGTAGCAGCTCGGAGTCTGGATTTATGTCCGGTTGATGGCAATAGGCTCGCCCCTTATTACATGGGACTTAAACATAACTGGCGAAATGTGGGTGTACTATAGGTACACCTCCGCCTAACCCTTCTGGGATTACAGCCGTGATGTTATGTTATATAATTATATTTTTCTACAGCAAATCGCAATGTCAATCCAAGAACAATCACTCAAAAGAAGCGACTCACGTAACTCCATGGTATCAGACATCTCCGCAACTTCGCAAGAAGTAGCCAACATCAACGTGGAGGCCCAACGACGACCGCAGGCCTCCCCCGCCGACCTTCACGGAATGTGGTATCCTGGCGTCCGAAGGACTCTAGCAGCCCTATCAAGACTATACAGATGTTTAGAGAAGAAAGTCTTCCAAGGCTTAGCCCAGGAAGCGATTTCGCTTTGCGTTCAAAGCGTAGATAGCGCTGCAAAGCAAATTACAGCAAACACGACGAATATTGACGGAGAACTATTCCAAATCAAGCATCTTTTGATTTTAAGAGAACAAATCGCTCCATTCCAAGTGGACTTTATCATCAAAGAGACTACGCTAGACTTTAGTAATATGAAAAATGCAGCGTATGGGTTGATTCAGAAACCTCGTCAAATATTCTCTTTAAACAGCAACAATGCTTTGCTAGAGTTTCTGTTGGATGGTACTCCGTTGGTGAGGGAACACCTCTTGGATTCGAGGAAGGAGGTCGACAGACAATTGAAGAGTTGCTGCGAAATGTTCATCAGAGATGCTACTGAGATTTTGGCGGGACCTATGATTGCGTTTATTGAGAAGGTGAGTAAATTATGTTAGGTACTTTTTTAGATTTTAAGTAAGGCAGATATTTTTCATTTCAGAATAAAATAGTAACATGTACCTTATTTTTAAGGGATAACTGCCATTTCCACAACAGTAACATCCCTGCCAATGTTTTTCTTTGCATGATCTTTTTTGCCATTCTTCTAGAGATTTATTTATGTATTTTAAACCAATGGACCATAAGATAATTTGCGGTTATTTGGCAGATAATTTCATACAAATTATTTTCTGTTTTTAATACATAAACTAACGTCTTCTTCTCATGGGGGTAAGCAGAAACTACCGAACGCCATCTGCTTCGATCCTTACATACTCCTTTTGCTTAGTTTACGCTTATACATCTGATCATAGACGCACGCCGGCTGCGGCTTTTTATATTTTTCATTAAATTTTGTCTTTCTGGACACTGAAATATAGACCCTAAACTATATTATTTTTCTTTTTTCAGGCAACAGCCTTCACGCCAATAGAACAACTGAAGACCCAGCCGTGGGCAACTCCTGAAGAAATGGCGATAGCAGTGAAAGAGGCTCAGAAGAAGATACGCACACATCTCGCTCCGTTGCAGCGATCCATGCAGCTTTACTTGGCCAATAAGGAGACGGAGTTTATACTGTTTAGGCCTATTAGGGTGGGTATTTAAATAAGCTATAGTGTGATTGCTGGTTGTATGTAGTTAGATCTAAAGAGAAAAGACTAAGCCAAAAAAGAAAAAACTAAAACTTCTAAGACGAATCCAAGCGAAGGAGATCTCCTTCGCTTGGATTCGTCTTAGAAGGTACAATCGCCATACAATAGGTACATGTTTTTCCATTATGGACGAACTGGAAATTATAAAATGCCTTTTTGAAACAGCATCCTCCTTTATTAATATGAATTGCGAATAAGTAGATACTAGCCTGATTATATGGTATAAGTGCGTTTTTATGGAATAGAAATTGAGTAAAAACAAATAAACTTTAGACGACGGCAAATCACATTTTATACCTTAATAATAGCCCACAAGTGGGTTTCGGCATAGTCGTAGTTGGTTGAAGCTTTATCGTCGTCGTTTGTTGTTTATTCCAGTTTAGTAGTTTAATACAAACAATGCATGCAGGCATGGAATCAGAATCATTCGCGGTTACAGTCACTGACCTTATTTAGAGAATATTCTAGACGAATGTAAGCTTATTTATCATTGGGATTAAAAAATATATTAATAATAATGTTTAGCACATACAAAGAAAATAAATAAACAGTTCCTTTTATTTGCAATACAAAAAAAACCTATTCGGTATTTCTGACTGATTGACTTCTTGAAAATTCAAAAGTGCCTGTAAATGGTTTAGTTGAAAAAAATGCATTGAGTTTGAGTTTGAAACCAAACAGGAAAAATTTCGACCCTAAACACTCTCAAATCTTGTCTACTCTAAAACAATATACTTACCTATATAATTTTATTACAGAACAACGTGGTTGGCTACTTCGTACAAATCGAACAGCTGCTGGCAAACGCAGGCTATACTTACGAAGACACCCTCATTGTAGCCTGTCCTACACCTGAACAGGTGTCCGTTTTCATATCATCAGCTAGCCTCATCAGCCACAGTGAACCCGTGCAGCCTTATGGCAGTAAAATAAAGCAGAGTGTCATTAGGAAACCTAGTGTTACTAGCGTGCAGGAGAAAGAGGAAGTTGCTGCTGCTGTGGAAGCTACACCAACTACTGTTACTATTTAGGTCGACGGTAGATTATAGGGTATGACGCCAGATAAAAAGATGTATTGTAGATTGAATATACAAATGTAATTCTAGTAACGCATTTGTGCATGTTGTGTAATTAGCCCCATCAAACTATTTGGCAGGGAGAGTCTAGCATACCTAACCAACATAATTTTATTATTTATTCCATGTTATAATTAAATTATCCTTCTTGATTATATTATATTCTAGAAATTGTTCAAATTATGATGTTATAAATTCAAATCATATGTTGTTGCCATAAAAAAAAAAACGGAATCACTCATGTTTATTTACACATTTAATTCTTACTGTCCTATAATAAATACAGTATTCACCAAGACATTGTGTTTTATAACAATAAAACAATAGACTGGAGCAAAATGTTTAATGCTTTTTCCGTTCTTAACTGATTTTAATAATGTTTCTATAATTTACTACTATAACTTTTTATACCCTAAGCCAGTACATGCCAGCGCGGATCCTAGTGTAGTCTGGCAGACCTTCAGTGGGTCCGACAGCAGCAACAGCAGGACAGCGGTCATATAAGTACTTATAGCACACATCACGGACATTCTGTACTGACACAGCTTCAATACGGGCATCCAACTCATGGAGAGGGATGCGACGGTTATAACACAACATTTGACGGCCGATGTCTTCACACACAGGGGTGGTTCCATCAAGCTGAAGGAGCATGTTGGTCTTCAGGAGATTCCTAGCACGCTCAACCTCTCCCTCAGTGACAGATGTGCAAAGCTTCATCCACTCCTTCTGGATATTGTACAACATATCATCAAGCTGCAGAGATTCAGCTACAAAGTAGATTCCCCAGAGTCCAGTGTCCTTGTAGCATGTGTTGAAGGACTGGAAGCTGTGGCATAGGTTACCAGCAGAGGCAGCACGGGCCAGGAAGGAGGCGTTGTTAACACCACCACCCTGCGAGCGGTCCCAAGCTCCAATTAGAGTGTTTGCAACCATCAGAGGAATGTTGTCAGCATCAGTCCATCCTGCACCTTCAACTGCAATAGCAACATGAGCAAGGGGCATTGAGTCATCACGCACCCTGATCTCAGAGCCAGTGTAGCGGCAAGGTGCCAGCTGTACATCAGAAACGGTGTTCTTCAGTCCACTGAAGTTCTTGTTGGCAAGGTCTACCAACTTCTGATGGTCAACTCCACCAGCTCCAGCAAGAACAATGCGAGCAGGCTGGTAGTGAGTCTTGATGTAGTTCTGAAGGTCAGCCTTGGAGATCTTCTTGATGTTCTTGGTAGGTCCAAGGATGGTCTGGCCCAAGGGTGTACCTTGGAAGGCAGTAGCGTGAAGGTGATCAAATACAACTTCTTGTAGGTTGCTTTCAACATCCTGCATTTCGCGAAGTATCACACCTCGTTCTCGTTCGATTTCGGGTTCTGCGAGCGAAGAGTTCTGAATAATGTCAGCGAGGATCTCGACGGCGGCAGGCACGTCGTTAGCAAGGCATTTAGCGTAAAATACAGTCTGCTCCCGAGACGTGTAAGCGTTTAGATGGGCGCCCATGTTTTCTACGAGAAGTTCTAAGTCGGTTTGCGACCTCTTGCTTGTACCTTTGAACGCCATGTGTTCAAGGAAATGGGCTACTCCATTGTTTTTGGAGTTTTCATACCTGGATCCGGCGTCAATCCACAGTCCTACGGTGGCAGTCGCAGCACCGGAATCTTCAGACGCAACGCGGATTCCATTATCTAACACTGAGAGTTTTGTTGGTGGAACGTTTACAAGTTTTTCTTTGTAACCGGCAGCTGTGGCTAAAGAACGCACCTGATTGCCCTGTTTTGAGACTAATCTCAAAGTATTTGCCACCTTCAACATTTTCGCTGTGATTCTGATCCTTTCTGTTGTAAAATTTTGCTCGCAGATTTACGTAATAAATGGGCAGGCAACCAAGACTGAAGACAAGATGTCAAAAAAGGGTGAAGTGAAATGTTGCCAAGGCAAACTTTCGGAAATGTACCTTATTTTATTTCGGATTACATTTATTTATTTCCATAGATTTGTGGTAAATGTTCGAAGAATGTGTTTTTGGAGTTTTGCTATAAACTAGTTTTCAATTTTCTTTCTACCACTTTAAAGCTTAAGTCGTTTTTTTTCTCTATTTTGCTTCCATTACAATCATAAAATAATTAACTGGCAAGTTTTGCAAAGATTTCCATTTTCCTATTAGCGTAAAGGCCTCGTAGCCATGCCATAAACATAAAATAAAACATTTTCCTATGAAATTTATTAAAATTTATTTATTTGTTATAAATTGTTTTATTATTTATTAAAATCGTGAAGTCGATAAAAACAAGACATCTTTATTATATTTTGTTATCACTTTTTGCCGTTCCGTTTCACATTCCCTCACTGTCTGTTACCAACTCGGACTCTTTTGTGATAAGGCCATCTGAAATTATTTCAAACCTTTTTGCCTGATAGATCAGTTCAAAACAGCTTACAAGAAGAAAATCACGTCAATGTCGTATTAGGTCTTAACTTTCATGGCCGTAGTAAAATTGTAATTTTAAAAATATCAAGTCCTTTTCTTTTCCGGAGAAAGGAACGGCATGTTCAATTACTCAGGAAATCGTTCATTTTTTAACGCACGTACGTAATTCGTGGGATTATTACGAGAGCAACGATGTTTAGCGAAGATTGTATTCAATTCAGTTTCGTTAAAGATTTATGGGAAAGTGTGTGCCGGTAATACATAGGTGTGAACAGGTTCCCCGCAAGATGCTATCTAAAGTTTTATCTGTGATCTAGTAAATTCGTCATGTCTTCAATGAAGAGCCCTAACCCTTCGGCGGCTAAGCCATTGTTTAGCCACATCAAGTACGAGCACCTGGTAGCTGGTATATCAGGTGGAGTGACTTCCACACTCATACTGCACCCGTTGGATTTAATCAAAATTAGATTTGCTGGTGAGTCGCGAATTTTTTTCTCGCAATTACCATGTGAGGTCTAGTGATTTTATAAGGTTAAATATTATCGATTGACACACTGACACTCGTGTAGTACGTAAGTGTTCAGTGATAATCAATGAATAATAATTAATCCTGGGTAAGTTTCAACCTTGAACTTCCACAAAATGAAAGTTAAGACAAGTCAGCTTTGTTTACATTGCACAGATAACTTCCTCAATGATGAAACTTATGATAGGCTGTCGTGACTTCGTGAGTCTATTCGATTACATGCTAAAAGAATTAAGTACAATTGGTTTGGTACAAGGAAACCTTTCGATATTTTGAAATTTATGTTCTAGTAGTAATTTCTAGCTGAAGTTATCTAGCTAGAGAATAAGAGAACCTACACCTACACCAGTATTATTAAAAAATTGATTTTTATTCTAAATTTAACAAACTGACCATAAAATTTTACAGGACTTTGCTCAGTTCGTCACTGTGCTCTTTTTTACTTAGAGAAAGCAGGTACTGGCACAACTTCAACCGAGTTCTGCCTGTATTAATGAAAAATTTCTAATTAGAATGTTCACATAAAAGGTGACATTTTTCTTTTTGGTTTTTAAACTGCACATGTCATGAATTTAATTTATTCTCAATCACTGTTTGAACTTAATACATAATGCATTGTTAATGACATTTTTGCAATTCACATTCAAGTGCCACTATTCTTGCTAACAATTCCAACTGCATAACTCATAACTTGCTAAGTAAATTATTCATTTGCCAATGACAATTCATATACCTACTTTATAATAAAACCAAATGTTGCAGTGAAATGATGTTAACTGCATTATGAAGAGCCTTTCCTTTAAGTAAGGGATTTTGTACCATCATATATTAATAACCAAGCCTAAGAGAGCAGTGGTGGCCCATTGGTATTGGCCCCAACTTACGAGTTGTTGGTCATGAGTTCGAACCCAGACAGGCACTTTACTTTGTTTATTTAATTTCATCACCAATGCTCTCAAGACGGTGAAGGAAAACATTGTGAGGAAACCAGCATGTCCTAGAACCAAAAATTTGAAGACATGTGACATCTACCAACCCGCAATGGGGTTGCGTGGTGGATTACAGCCCACTCCCTCTCACTGAAAACAGGCCTGTGTCCCAGCAGTGGGAATTTTATAGGCTGATTAAATTCTCTTTTAATATTTACTGAAATCATAGGTAGTTGATAATTCAGTCAACAAACCAGAGCGGTTTACATGTGTTTGACAATTTCTCAGCTTGTGATGACAATTATTCCAGAAACCAGGTGTTAGTCCCTAAATAATTCATAAAAAACACTTCATTATTTGTGGAGAGTGCTAATACATCAATCTTATTCCAGTGAATGACGGCAGGACAGCAACAGTTCCTAGGTACGATGGACTCAGCAGTGCCTTTGTCACTATTGTTAAAAAGGAGGGAGTGAAAGGACTATACAGAGGCGTCACACCAAATGTATGGGGATCAGGCTCCGCGTGGGGCTTCTACTTTTTATTGTAAGTATATTATTATTTTTCAAAACTGATATATATTTTGACTTATGTTAATCTGCAGTCATATTGTATATTATGTTTTAGTTTCTTTATTGAAACTACTTGACAGTACCCAATTGTCGATATGGGGCTCTGAGTTCTAGTAAAAGTTAAGCTTTGTGGGTTTACTGTAACTTATATGACTTTTTAAGTGCTATCAATATTTTATGAAGCTATTCAATTCATCTGTTCATAAACTTTGCTACAAATTCAAAAGAAATAAACTGAATTAAACAAAATTCAAATTCTGTTATCTAATATAGCTTCATTGATTCCATGAGATGATTTACCCAATAAAATGTACTACCTATGCCAGGTAGGTATTAATAAAAAACTTTTAACAAAAACTATCAGAATAATATGTGCACAAAGATCCCTAGTAGTTTACAACCCAACATAATGAAATAAAATAATCTAATCTGTAACATATTTCTCTTATCAACAAAATGTCATCTTTGTGTGAATCTGACATAACAGACACACCTTTTACTAACGGTAATTAAAGCTGTGTGCCCACCAAAGCGGCGACGAAAATTTACCAAAAGCATTCTAGTATCAGCAGGTGACCATGATCAACAGAGTAAAAATTGTAACCCAATTAGTTGATTTCTATCGCCATCCCTCCACTTTAGTGGACAGGCACCCAAGGCGTGACAACATTTATTACGAATCAACATTTAGTGACGTAATTTGGCGCTTGTACTCGTGTTTCAAGTTATGGGGACGCGCCTAACGCATATTCCGGGCACAGATCCAATCCCGTGCTTTTAGGAATTTTTATTATGTAATTTGACTACAGTTCGGCTTTGTGATGGCTGGTAACTGGCTTGCAAAAAGTGGTTGTGTCTACCGGCAATCGTGGCGTACGTAGCTACTTTGTTTCATACGTATCGACCCACGTGCAGTGACTCAGCTCTTGGCCGTGGCGCGAAAACTCGCAATAGAGAATGTTCGTGGGGCCATCTTTAGTAACCATTGTTTGGAGTTGAAAGTAAAATAGAAAATAAATTTATTTGACCCAGGCAAAGGGAAACAAAACAAAAGAAACTTATTGTGAACCTGTGAGTGCAGTCAAGGAGAAGGACATACATTCTGTCAAAAAAAGTATCTGGAAAGGATGATTTGTTTATGGTTCCAAATTCAATTTTGTTGTTGTTAGATTGGCACAACTGTTTCCAATTTACGCGCGGAGTTTGAGTTGCATCTGTTATTTACATTAAATACAGTGCTGTTTTTAGTTATTTAGTTTATCATTTCTAGTGTATATATATTGTGAATTTCATAATGGACAAAAACATCGAACAAAAAGTTTGTTTAAAATTTTGCATCGCCAATGGAATTTCGTGCTCTGAGTCACATAAAATGTTACAGAAAGCTTACGGTGAATCGACTTTATCAAAAATAAGTACTTACTACTTAAACGAGTGGTACAAAAGCGGTCGAGATGTGGTGGAAGATTTGCCTCGGTCTGGTAGGCCCTCAAAGTCTTAAACTGAAGATAAAAAGTGAAGGAAATAGTGACTGAAAATCCTCATTCAAGTTTGAGAGAGTTCAAGTAGCCGCTGAACTTTCTGTGTCTCACGAGTCGATCCGTACCATTTTAAATAAGCACTTGGGAATGAAACTTGTTGCCGCTCGGCTAGTCCCAAAAGACCTGAATTTTCTCGCATTGTTACTGGTGACGAGACGTGGGTTTACGAGTTTGACATGCAAACTGGTCAACAAGCTTCGGAGTTGCGCCTTCCAACTGAACCGAAATCGAAATACCCACGCAAAAGTCGATCAAAAGTCAAAGTCATGTTGACTGTTTTCTTTGACTATCGCGGTGTTGTGCACTCGGAATTTTTGCCGGAAGGTCAAACGGTAAATAAAGAATATTCTTTGGCGTTTAAGAGAGTAAATTCAATGAAAAAGGCCAGATTTGGGGAATGAATTCTTGGATTTTGCATCACGATAGTGCGCCTTCGCACAATCAATGCCATCATTGTGAAAGAATTTTTCACCAAAAACTCAACAAATTCCTTCGAGCAAGCACCTTATTCACCAGATAGGTATGGCATACTCAAGCCGACTTCTTTATTTTTCGTAAACTTTAATTACCACTTCGTGGCACCCGTTTTCATTCGATAGAAGACATAAAGGCGAATTCGCGGCGAGAACTCAATTCCGGAAAAAGCGTTAAAAAAAATGTTTTAACTAAGTATTCGTTTTTCTGAAGGATCGTACTTAATAACAATAACAACTTAATACTTAATAACATTTTGTGTATTTTTCATCTTTTCCCGGTACTTTTTGACAAAGCACTATCGTAAATAAAAAATCAATAAGGGGTGTCCCTTTTTTTGTGATCGGTCGATGTAGCAACTGAATATCGACCAACCCTATCACATCTGTGACGTCACACAGTAAACCAAGTTCGCGTAATGTGTTCGATAATGCATTTCAAGAAAAACTGAAACGTCTTAACTGCTTGGCACGTGTGCGCGTTTGTCACATTGTGAACTGAAAGAAGACGTCAATGTTTATTTAAAATTCTCTCATTAATATCACAATATCAGAGAGAATACAGGGCACTGACGATCTTCTTTCCCGCTAGTAATAAATCTGTTTAATGGCAGCGTGGAATTCTCAATGCATAATTATTTAGAAGTCTGCGAATTTCAGTACTTTGCATGAGGCGTCATCGTGTTTGAAATTGGCAAGATTTCGTATTATGAGTGGGTACGAAGTTCATTCAGAGGAACGGAAGTGTGCTCTCCGTAACTGAATGACTCAGGTCGAATTTCACCAAAGAAATTGAACGCGATCAGTACTTACTACGTTTAAGAGATGTCAGTGTCATTATTTTCTGTGAAATATTGACACTGACAGCTCTTGAACGCGTTTTACTTAGGATTATAAGTGCCGATTTCACCAATGATTCTGAACGCGTTCAGCACAACAAAAACGCGTTTAAGAGCTGTCAATGTCAAAATTGTTATGGAATATTGACAATGACACCTCTTGAACTTGGTTTATTAGTGATGATCGCGTTCAGTTTCATTGGTGAAATCGGCACTTGAAGCCTGTTTTGCCATAATTACACAAAAATACCTATGTACGTTTCATAATAAATAGCCTGACATTCTGACACTGCCAGGGAATATATGATGTAATTTAGTTCTCTCAAGATCGCTCTTTGTAAATATTTAGCCAAACCGTACGCTGAAAAACCTATTATGGCGGCTATTGCCTTAATTAGCCTTATAAGACATTCAGAAGAATTGTTATTGATAAAAAAAATATTCATGTACTTCTACAAAATGATTCGTGTACTTTCCGTATTGTAATATCATTAACCGTAACACATACGTTTCACCAATGAAACTGAACGCGATCAGAACATAAACCACGTTTAAGAGCTGACACTGAAAGCTCTTGAACGCAGTTTATATGTATTGATCGCGTTCAGGTTCATTGGTCAAATCAACACTTAATGAATACCTACCCTACGCATTACGAAAGTAATAAGCAGCCACTTTTTGACCGCTAAGTAATAACTTTTCGCAAATTATAATTATAGCATACATTTCCACACACGATTTTGTTTTTTGCTGATCAAGTGAGGTAATTAGCAACAAAGATAATAAACTAATCTTACTGTATCGTTCCATAATTGTTTCGTCTGTGTTCAATCAATTGAAATTCAATCTTGTAATGATAACTTTTCAATGCTACGGCCGTGAATCTTTTTCCAAAACGTTTATATGTTATATAATCTCCTATTAAATTGGACTTATAGGCGAATTGTGACTTATTTACAAGTACACATCTCTTCGGAAAATACAGTTGTAACTTTTTGTTTACAACAGTTCCATTGACGACGCGCGTCGGTCATATCATAGGCAGAAAATGTAGATCCCTGTTATTTTCCAACCATGAAAACCTTGAAACACATTAGGTAGGTACAGAATAGGTACATAATCTTTCAATAAATAACATTACATAGCCAATTTTCGTAATTAAAAACGTTCAAAATCTAGTCGCAGTCTCAACTCGGCGACAATCAAATGTGAAATACTTGGTATATTCGACAGGTCGGGACTGAGAATGCGGACGTTCTTAAAAATACGGGAGTTGCCCCTCTGAACCTTCTGGCCAGAATTGTTGCAGATTAATCTTTGAAGACTAGCTGTGGCCCGCGACTTCGTCTTCGTGTATTTTATATTTAATCATTTTTTATAAAAATATCCAGCATGAAAAGTAGCCTATGTCCTTCTACAGGTCCCAGACTACCTTCTTGTCAAATTTTATACCTACAAGTTCCAGTAGTTATGGCGAGTAAAGGAATTGACACAGACAGGCAGTGTTTCTTTCGCATTTATAATATTACTAGCCCGCTACTTCATCTGCGTTCCAGAATAAAAAGTAGCCTATATTCTTGCCCAGGTCGTGGTCTATCTGTGTGCCAAATTTCATCCAAATCCATTGAGCTGTTTTAGCGTGAAAGCGTGACAAACAAACTTACTTTCGCATTTGTAATGTTAGTGAGGATTTGGTTTTTTAGAAAGTTAAGTAGATGGCCATTTCCTCCATCCATTTTATTATAATAGTAAACTGACACACGAGGTATAAAGTGCGAAAACAATTTACTAATCTGATGACCAAAGGTAAAATAATATTGGAACAATCGGAATGCATGACCACAACCCACAGTGGGTGTAAACGTGACTTCAGCCTCACGTGTCTTGAATCAATTGTTCCGGTGAATATCTCCAGTTTCAGAGCAGTGTATTGATTCTTATCCATGTTGTTATTGCGATATGATGTCACTACTTTTATTTAATTCTGACTGACGTGCTTTCTGTGTACCTCTGGTACACAAAGGACGTCAGTCCAAACCAACCAGATAAAATGATGACAAATGTTCTTCTGCTAGCGTGCACCATCGTTGACCTCAAAATAGCTTACCATCAGCCAATAGTAGTAACTTAATTTTATTTTAATTATTTTGAGGTTATATAACAATATAATATTAATAAAAAAAAATATGTAAAAAATAATAAGCACTTTCGTTTGATACGGCCAAAAAAAGTCATAAAAAAAAGTTCATCACTACGTCATATAGAGGGCGCCATATTTGATTTAATGTGACGTCAAATTGCATATCAGATCATCGAGCCCTATCAGAATACCATTTTTAAGTGTCGCAGCATTATGATGAGATAGGGGCCTTTTGGCCTCGTACAGGCCTTTTTTTTGCTATGATTTTATTTATTTATATCAGTATTTAAATTTTCGACCACAAAAAGGTACTAAGGCGGACTTAATTACTTAGGCATTCTCTACCAGTCAACCAAGGGTGGTGAAAAAAACTTTAGAAAATATATAAATTGTGATGAATTAAAAACAAAATAGGTATTGTGTACATAACCAGGCTATTTTCGTTTTGTTTAATTTTGTTTTGTTATTCTTTTAAGACTGTTTAGTTAAATTTGTGATACTGCGTATCACACTATGTACTGCGTATTCCAGTGGGAGTCACAATTAATGCTTTTTCTTTCTTTCTTTCCTATAACCAGCGGATGATCAAAACGCTTCACACAATACCTCATTTGCAAATTATGATAAGTAGTTTAGAAGTTATAAGGGATAACTTCTGAAAAGATGAACATATGTACACATACATACCGGTCAAAGTCATAACCGTTCTTTTTACTTCGCCGTAGTCAGGTAAAAACAGAGGACTAACGCGAACCTATCAAATAAAAATAACCAGTCCCATAAGGCATAGAATAAAATAACCCTATTATTCACTCTCTTTGTTGAAAACCCTAACAATTTGCAATAGTAATCTTAGCTAGATCCGTATGTTACGTCTTTCCTCATTCATTTAGATGCTCAAGAGCATTATTCTCAAAATAAAGCCTTAATGAGTTATATATGTCATCTATAAAATGATTGGGAGTAAACAATAATGGCCCTAATAAAACTGGCAACATGAAAGTTACATACTTTGTTCATTGCTTGTGTCCCATAGATTCTTCCTGCAGTGATGTAGGAGATCATCAGGATAACAGGAGGGGTTGAAAAGTCGCCTCTAAACAAAATGAATGCAGAAATTTCTGTTTCGGAATACGAATGCACCTAAGCATGATAGCAGTTTCGTTTGGAATGTAAATTTTGGCATAGTTCCAAGTCTCACTTTTGCTATATATCAGCCCTTTGCCCGCATTTGATCAATTTTTTATTCTTTACTAAATGGAGTCTGTTGCGGGAATTGGGAATCTTTTTGACACGTTATTATTAAGGCGTAACTTCTCATTTTCCTCATCCGTTGTTTTAATATTACGCGTAGGTATACATATGTATCTGCACGTTAACTCACGTGCCTTTTTGTGAAATCTGCCAAAACAAACACACGACGTGTCGGCAGTGAATGAATGTAAAAACAAGTCTAATTTTTATTTAAAGAAACTTTACTCTCATCGTTTTTTGTGGTTATAATATACATCCTAGAAAAAGCTCATTGAAGTAAGCACACCCCCACAGGATACAGTAGCGTTGCGACCTCGGTATTAGGATTCCAGATAGGGATATTTTCTTGTTTCATAATGTTTTCTCCAGCTCTACACGACTCGCTTGCACTAGGTCGCTACACTGAGATGTTTTTTGTTTACACTATACATCTTAGTGTAGTGATGAAATTTGACTCATTGCTGAGACTTGTCGTCGGCTCATCAAACTCAATTTATGCCCAGACCACGTGCGATACTAATGTGCCCTAGAATGTCCACCATTAAATCCTCCTACTGGAACGCCTTTTAACACTTACACCAACGGAGAAAAAAAAAACTTTATGCGCTGCTTTTCATTCATCCTGTGCGCGGTGGTCATGGAACGGGCGGCAATGGAACAAGCACGCTCACACAGCATCAAGAAACTTCTCCATTGTTCCATTCCTCCATCCATGTGGCGCACATTTTTTGCGATTTTTTGAGACTCAATGAATTTTTCAAAATTGATACATTAAAACTGATAGAACGGATACAAAACATGTGTCGTCCTGGTTGACATATTACCAAACCAGGGTATCTGCTTGGTGTTTCTGGAGTTTTCTTTAGAAATGTCTCAAGTAGCAGCCCGGAGTCTAGATTTTCCCTATCTATATCTTCGGGGGAAATGGCGTGAACTTATAATTATTATGATTGACCAATCCAATTTCTCCACAGTTATAACGCAATAAAAACATGGATCCAAGGCGGGAATGCGCGTACGCCCCTTGGCCCCGGCCTCCACATGTTAGCCGCTGCAGAAGCTGGTGTGCTATCCCTCGTCATGACGAACCCCATTTGGGTGGTGAAGACCCGGCTCTGTCTCCAGTACAGCGAGGAAGTCCTGACTGACAACAAACGGTACAAAGGCATGGTTGATGGCCTGATGAAGATCTACAGGACTGAAGGGATAAGGGGGCTTTACAGGGTAAGCGGTTTTTTATGTTTTTTTTCCGAGTTTGGTCTGTGGTTGGGTGATCATCTTTGCCTCTGCCACCGTGCCTCGGAAAGCACGTTATGCTGTTGGTTTCAACTAGGAAGCGGTATCATGTTTCCCAAGTTAAATGTTCATTTGCATTCGGTTAGATTGGAAGCCAACCTTCAACATGGTTGGGAAAAAGCTAGGCAGATGATCATTTTGTGGGTTTTTTTTTCAGGACTTTTACCAACTCTAGGAAATAATTTTGTATGTGTTGTCTTAAATTAGACCCATTGTGAGTCTGGTTACATAAATAGGGCAGTGAAGTAATGCCCCCTTTACCTTTTGACCTAATTTATTCGCGAAGCAAAATTCAAATTTTACACATAATAATATGTTATGGTAAATGATTATTTTGTAGTAATACCTAATTTTTATAAAATGGAAATTAAAATAACAATCAAAATATTTATTAAATTATCAGACAACTAAGGCACATAGTGTTAATTACAAAAAAAACTTATAAAGTATGTTAGTAGGTACATAAATAAAAGTGGAAAAATAATCAACCAGCACCTCTCATGCAGATTGATGAATCGATTGAACACAGGCACGTCCAACCAATCTGCTATAACTTTTAGGATACCATTTCTACTCCCCCGCACAGTTTTCAAGACTGACGCGGTTTTCTTCCGCATAATTGCGTAGAAATCGTCTATATGGTAGGTATTGCAGTACCTACATTAATTAAACGATATACACAACCTGTCATAATTATCGTTTAATCAATTAAAAAAAAACTGTTTCAGTCGATTTTCACACTGAAATATTACTGTGTGGAAGAAACTTGATTAAATTTACAAAGAAACAACGACACTTACGTTGGAGTCTTAACAACCGTAGTTAGACCCAGTTGGCCGTTTCCCATAAATAAAATACAATAAAGGTGTCTTTGGGTTCTTCCATCAGCAATTTCTCAGTAGCATCCCGTTTTAGGGCAATACGCCCTCATTTACATGGGACTTAAACCCTCAGTCTCGCTCTGTCCCGCTCCCTGCTCACGCCCCTTTACATAGAATTTGGTTATTTTTATAAAAAAACAAATAAGCTTTTGAAACAAAGGACAACGTGAATTATTTCGATTTTTTAATTATCTATTCATTAGTGTAATCCTCAAATTATTAGAACGTCAGCTTTAGCAACAGATGCAGGCAATCAAAAATTTTAGTTACTTTTTTACAAGGAGATTTGAAATGTATTTATAACACATAAAAACAAATAAGAACGTGCAATGTGATGATAGGATAACGAACATAAATCATGTGCTTTTTGATGTAGTTTATTACTCTTAATTAATGAATAATTTATCGCAATGTGTTGCTCTGGGTAACGCCTTAATGCCTTTTCAAACAATCATCAATATAGTTGGTTGCCTATGGCATAATATAACTACAGTTTGTGTTATAAACTTATAACTAACGTAAGTATTCGCGTTGGGAGTTAGACACACCTCGCCAATAATATTAATACATTATACATTGTGCTTGTATTAAGAATTGAGAATTTCAATGATTTATTGGAAAGTATTTCGTTTTAAATGCCTTCGAGTTATTTCTCTGTTAGATTTTACTTAACGTTATTTAATCGTATTGAAAAATTATGTGGAAATCGGTTGTCATGGTATAGACCTGTGACGCGGAGAAATGAGGGAAAAGTCGTGAGGAACGTTTTGAGTATGAATGTGGAGCTAAGAGTAGGGGAAGATCAAAGAAACGATGGATGGACTGTGTGAAAGATGATACGGCTATAAAGGGGGTGACTACCGAGAGAAGAAAAAACTGTTTCTCCGATCCCAAATAAATTGGGATAAGGTCAGAAGAATGAAAATGAAACCCACACATACATAAACTCACGCCTTCTTCCCATGGGAGTAGGCAGGAACCACAGAACGCCACCTGCTACGTTCATACACGCGCGCCGGTTGCGAGTGCTACGCACCTGACCTTTCTGAAGAACATCACCAATAAGGTCACTATGTATGTCCTCCTAGGGCGTCCCCTCCCGGCGATTCCAATCACATCTGCCTTGTTGGTCTCCTTTCATTCATCCTCTCAACATGACCAAACCATCTAAGCATACTCTTTTCAGTTTTTGTCACTACATCTTTTAAACCACACCGCTACCTTATCACATCATGCGAATCGATTTAAAACGATATCCAATCGCTTTGCTGTCTGTATTGTAAAATGTGTATAGTTAATGATATCAAATAGCTAAAATATCATTAACCTTCTTTGGAGACGAGCCCACAAATTACTCAACTTCAACCAGTAAGGTTGAAGGTTCCATTGCATAAGAAATAGTACCTACCAAATGATATAGAATTAAAATAGTTGTTTATGCTTCTAGTGCGAAAGTAGGTGATGTTCGACGAGTGTAAAAGTCGACACGAGTCTGAAATCATATAATGCACAAGTATCATACGTTTACTATGCATTGTGCGATGGAAAAAAATGCCCATACGTTCAAAATTAATTTATTCATCAAAATCTGTAACGCGTATAATTAAATATTAGTTTTGTTGCTCCTTGTATGAATGAAAATCTGTACTAAACTTCCTTGTAAAACTTTTCTTAAATAATAAAAACTCTTTCCGACCGGCTTACGACGGATATAAAATTAAAAAAAAAAAACACTGAAATGTAAAAAGCACTAGTGTGAAAAAGTAATAAGTAATTTGGCTGCTTAGAAAACGTTTGGAGTACATGCATTGTAAAAAGAATTCTTAGGTGATGTTTAAACATGTTTGGAATAAAAATAATGGCAATGAAATCTTATTGATATTTGTCACATCTATAACTGTGCGTACCATACACATCTATGTATATAGAAAATTATATCGTGGGCACGATAATGATATGATATGACAAGACGTCATCATTCATTTGTTTCGCCTGTGATGACAATGTTGAGTACAGATAGTCCTTTATTTATTTATTTTGGTAATCATGTACCAGAGCTGTGGTGGCCCAGTGGTAACGGCCGCGACTTACGAGTTGTACTTGTAGGTTCGAACCCAGATGAGGCGCTTTGGTGGATTACGGCCCCCTTCCTCTCACAGACAGAAGGCCTGTGTCCCAGCAGTTGGAACATTATAGGCTGATTATGCATGTACCAAAATGAATTAAAGTTTGCCATTTAAAGTTAGTTAACTGAGATAGACCCGCGGGGTAATTCCGTAACTCACTAACAGTAGCAATGGCTTTCATGTTGACAGTTCAACAACATTCATTGCGTTATTTAAGTTGGTGAGCTTTTTTTTCGAACGTTTGGAGCAATGGACTAACAAATATCTTTCAAAATGATTTAAATTGTGATTGATTGTGTGTTACGCAATTAGGGTGCAGTTCTAATTTAAATTAATAGGTATAATGTAAAATGTCCTGAAACTCATAGTTTAATTAAAGTTGTGTTGCCATGTGTGTGTTAGAACTTACAAAAATGACTTTCTAAATAGTCTTGTTTTTTGTCTCACCCAAGAGTTGGCCTCTCTACTAGCCTACCCAAAAAAAAAATGCTACTATCTGTTGCCCGCGACCTCGTCTGCGGTCCACAATGAAAAGCAGCTTTTGTCATTTCATCCAAATCCGTTCAGCTGTTTTGGCGTGAAGGCGTAAAAAACAAACAAACTTATTTTCGCATATATTATTCAGTTAAGATTGGGATGGTCCAAGTTAATAAAAAATACAGGCACTTGCTTGAATGTCAAGAATTTCTGTTAAAACGCAAAGGTTTAAATTATTACATTTTATAAGAATTACACAGATCAATATAATAAAACTGGCAACAAAAAAAAAGATCGTTTATACGAGTAAAATAAATCGATATTTGAATATTCAAGTACACCACTGATAAGATTTGAGGTTGTGGGTATGCACTTCATACTTGAAACACGTGCTCGTTGAAACAGCTGCGAATATTAGTTCAATCTAGATATTATTATTATAGCTTGCACAAATCGAGACTGTTTGCCTGTTAACCAATATAATTTTAAATAGCTATGCTAAATGGTTTGCATAAAATAGATATGTAAACTGTACGGAAAATTCTAATAAAATATAAGTTTATTTTGTTAAATATCTTGTTTGTGGTTTTACTTTGTGACAACATTTACATGAAATATCGGAAGAGATGATTGATTTGTGCATCGATTGTTACAAAATCTGTTAACGATTATGCTATCAGAATCACAGATTTGATTTTTTTTAATTTTATCTGGCAATCTTTTTATGGTTCATATGGATTAGCTACTATCTTCCCACGTTTAAAAATAATAAACAAAATCTTTCACCAATCAAAACTTTTTATGCTTTGGTGAAATGGTATCAGTATCAATAAAGCTGTTTTCCAGATAAGCCCAAACTAGCCCAAATATACATGTTAAAGCAGCGACCCGCCCCAGCTTCGAACGACATTTCTTTATTATATCTAAGTTTAATATTAAAACATAAACCTTCCGGATGGTGAATCCGCATCAAGATCAGTTGCGTAGTTTAGAAGAACAACGCTGTCACACAGAGAGAAAGACACGAAAATAGGCTTTAATTTGAAAACTGTAATGAAAATACATCCATCCTATATTTAAATGCTAGAATATGCGTGTATTTAAATATCAGCGTTCCCTTTTTTTGCTCTGTGATGATTCAGCACTTATTGTTTATGTAAGGTCAAGTACATACCTTAACAAAAATATACACAGCCATATATTTTTTATTTGCCTTGTAGCCATGTTTACACAGATAAACAAAACAGTATATGTATACTGTAAATATGACTACAAAAACGTAGTTAAATCAGGGACGATAGAGGTTGAGGCGATATAAGATAATGCTATGAAACAAATGACGTCAGAAACATTAAACAAAACGCATGTTGTTATGATTATTTTGTAACGCTCAGCAAATAGAAAAACAATATGAACCAAATACAAATATTTTTTAGATTACATGCATGGGCATGGTCTCTTTTATCACCCTATTCTACTTTATTCTGGGAAAATCACATCCAGCTGCTACCCTGCGGACACTTAAATTTCTGTGAAAAGACTTAGTTCTCAACAATTCAGCGCTATACATAATTTAGATTAAGACTCGAGACAGTAGATTAATAATGTTCAGAGACTTCAATTGGCTACAGTACAAAAAACACGAATAAGATTCAGTAGCGTTAACATCTTCAATCAATTATGTAACTTATTCAACCTGACCAACTTTATGGAATAACCCGCAAAAGCTTGCCATAAACTTATCATAACCTGGTATTCGTAGCAAAAAAAGTCTAATAACAGATTGTTTCAAGGACCTTAGAATGTTTGACGTCATAAAGAACGACCGAACGATACTAGGTGGCTCAGTAAATTTATTGATCGTATGTGTAGTCAAGTCGAGTAAAGCTTTCAATATTATCGCCTTGTAGTTTATTCCTTTAGATGAGAAAGGTCAGATACATTTATCTGACCTTTCTCTTGAAGAAGAGTAAGGTCAAGAAACGAGGGAACCTGGATGAGGCTGTCATGGGAGCGTGGGGATTTGCACAAGGAAAGTATGGATGAAGTCTGGTGATGACGATGATGATGAAGGTCAGGAATTCGGAGTATTCAGGAAAAGACAATCAAAAACATCTTTAAAATTCGAATCACATGACTCCTAACCAAAGCCCGATAAAAAACAACATTACCAATAGTATTTTCTTGAAATGGGAATATATTTATGTTAAGAAAGGTCGCGCAAACACTTACCGTAGTATGTCATTGTATGTATATATAAGTCTAAGACCTTGGTACCTCTATCCAAGGCTACAAGGGCCCATAAAATGAAGAAATAGAAACCCTTGGTCAAGGTCAACATGATATGTTGTGAATGTCTCCGTCTCCGAAGAGAATTGAATTGGGTATGATAAAGAAGATCAATCATGTATCAATGTTATGTTTATAAATGATAGAACCAAAAAGGATGAATGTTTAAGCCATGCTGTTTATGGTTTGATATTCCACTCATAAGAGTGTAACTAGAAGGAGAGTTTCGTTCGTCCGGTGGCAAGATGGGCGCCCGACATTGACACCATCGCTGCTAGAGCCTGAATGAGGCTGACACGGGAACGTGGAGGTTGGCACAAGGAAAGAGAATCCTATTCTCAGCCGTGGGAGGGAAGTCGGCCCGTGAATAATGGTAATGAAATAGAAAGGTGCTCCACAAATGTGTAGAGAGGTTAAACGATTTTTTGATGTTAACTAACTGAGTGATTTATTATGATGTGTATTTATTTGATTTATATATAAGCTTAGTTGACTTTGTATTCCTGGGTATTTCTAATCTTATATAATTCGTTTCGAGTTAAGTCCAATTGAATGTCTTCTAATCCTACAATATGTGATGACCCATATTTAATATCTTTAGTGGTTAAAGAACAATTATGACATGGTTCATTATTTTTATACACTTAATTATGTAACGCAGCGTCTTGTGGTTACGCGTGTTAAATGCAAGAAAGAAATCCTAAATACTTATATCTATCTTATTACCAAATTTATCACATCAAAGAAATCGAGAAACATAACTCAAACTCAAACTCAAATCATTTATTTCAATTAAACCATTTACAGGCACTTTTGAATTGTCAAGGAGTCGGTCAGTCAGAAATATGAAGCTAGTTGCCCATTCCAAAGCGTAGTAGGTACCTATGGAGAAGAAAGGGCAAGAAACTCCATGGACACTCTTTTAAATAATAATGTTTTTACATATATCTTAGTTACATCGATTAATGTTGACACTATAAGTGAGAACGATGTACAAAAAACCGTACACGTTAAAAGCGTCCAGAGTGCATCAAAACATAATTAAAAACAATCCAGCTAATTAATTATTAAAATAAGCCGTGGCAGCTAAGAGATGACCAGTCCCAACTGACGGCGCCCGTTCACGAACATGACGCATGGATCAGCACCATTCAGCTCAACCATTTTGAAGGGAGCTAAATGATCCGACACACGCGCCACCGTCAGCGAGACATTTGAGTGAGCATGACATACTATCAGCCGCCAAGGCACATTCAAGTCAATCTATGACATTACCCGGTAAATGGTAGCTCTATAGTACAAAGTACTCACATCTGTGCAATGCATCTATATAACATAACATAACATCACGCCTTGTTTCCCCGAAGGGTTGGGCAGAGGTGTACCTATAGTACACCCTCATTTCGCCAGTTATGCTTAAGTCCCATGTAATAGGGGGCGAGCCTATTGCCATCTACCGGGCACAAATCCAGATTTCGGGCTGCTACTGAGTAATTCCAGATAGAAAAACCCAATAACACGTTGCCCGACCAGGGGATCGAACCCAGGACCTCATGCTCAGCAGTAATAGCAGTAGTAGATTAATTTGGCAAATAGCATAGAATAGTAACAATTGGTTGTCGGTATGTTGGATATAGCTCTGCTATCATGGTGGCGATAGTTAAACAATAAACAATATTTATTTGTTCAAGACTTAAACCTATTTACAATTATGATTTCTTAAATTACACTAACTTAGTGGCAAGATACAAGACTTGTGCAACTGGGCTTAAACTAGGAGGATTCCTGTGCTATAAGCACCAGTTGTTCTGTCTGAATAGCCCAGAACCTTGAGGATCACCAGAAGCCCTGAAGAAAGTAATCAGAACGGTGTGAAGTCTTTTATGAAAATTAAATCCCCACCAATTGACAAAATTTTCTCGAAACAGTTGTAATCTTTGTTAATAAAGGCAAGCCATACTTTAATAATTTTATTTATATGTATGTTTATATAAAATTAATAAACTATAAGTCTTCATGCAACGTTCAATCCCAGATTAAACAGTTCAGCTGATATTCACACCCGTTTACAGTTCAAAGATAGTGAATTCTGATTGCGACATATATTTTTTACATTTGTAGTATACTATATGAATTATAGACGACCGAGAATATCGCAAACGGCGTTTTATTTTTGATTGAGAGGAAAATTGATTGACAGTTGATTGGTGGATAGCTCAAGGCGCATGTGACAAGATGTACAAACTATACAACTATATAAAATTTAAGTGTCTGTTTGTAATGTCAAAATAACTGCTTTTTTCCTAAATGCATATGAAAGTAAATAAGGTACTTGTATCACCCTATGTAAAATTTCTACATTTATCTCTGTAATTGTTATGGTGTACATTTTAAAAAGTATAATATTCTATGATCAGAAAGAAGTGTTAGATCCAAGGCACATCTTCGTACGGAAAGCTATGGCCACTCCTCATAGTTTTCCTTACGAAAATGTTCCTGTTGTTTTAAATCTAAACTAACCTTCGAGATATTAAAGTGAATAATGACGAAACTCCGGTTGTCGTTGCAACAGCTATCTTTGTATATTGTTAAACCCGGTTTTAGCCGATATGTGTGCCCGTTTTGTTATCTCTAAGGTCATAATTGTTAGAAATTAATTAAATTACGAGTCAATGAGTTGCGTTACGTACCTAGTTGTTTTGATGGTATCGAAAAGTAGGTAGTACCCTACGTAGGAACGTGTTATAATATGCTCTGAAAGAAAGAAGAAATGAAAAGTAAGAAAGAATGTTCGCTCGATATTTAATAAGTTAATGTAAGTACATCATTATCTGCATAGCTTTTTCCCAAATATGTTTGTGTCGGCTTAAAGTTTAAACGGATTCAGCTAAATCGATAATTCCTACTAGTATTACTAGTACATTAGATCAACATTTCCCTTGGTCTTTATGGCCTATAAATGATGACAAGCACCACCCGCTAAATTTTAAGCTAAGAAATGGGACTTAAAAAATCGAAAAACATTATGAATATGATTCATGATTTTTATACAGGTTCAAGAGCAGTGTTGGCCCAGTGGTAACGGCCGCGCCTTACGAGTTGTAGGTCGAATTTGCTTGACGTCATGCGTCAGTGTGATGCCTAGTTCGCATGTGGCGGTGCAGCTGCCGCCACAACATCACTGCTGACATAAATAAAAATTAATATAATACACCATTTCACTATTAAGTTTTAGTAAGATAATATAATAATAATACCTAACTCACACAATATTCAATCCACAATATCCGAAAAGCTTAGTAAGTATCAAGATTTCGTCATAGAAATTAAAACCCAAATTATAACCGTTCATTTTGCCCCCATTGTTCTTTCATCTACTGGTGTCATGCCAAAATCTCTCACTCAAAGCCTTAACACACTAACGACGCCTACTCACACACTACATGCTACAAAAAGCCACCATCCTTAACAACTGTCGCATTACGCGAAAGTTCCTGACTTCTTTAACACTGTTATCCACCTTTTGTATCTAAATTTCGCCTTACATACTTGGTCCCGACCCGTGTGTAAGGTATCCATGCCTCTCTTAAATGAGAAGAAACATAAATAACCGAAAATAGAAATAAAAACTATAGTCCAAGATAAACTCATATGCATTGAAAATTGTAAAATTTTCCGAAGTCACGTGTTTTGGTTTTGATCAAAATCGATACGTCTGAAAACTCCGGTAGGTGTCATACGGATGATAATTTTATGTAACTAAATCAATTGATCAATTATTGTGACGTTGTTGGAATCGATTGAGATAAGTGAGTCATCGGCTTTATAAATCTGTTGAGATTGTATAACAGACTGGATTAGAAATACATGCTTGCATGCTTTGCCAGTCGTTCCACCCGCGATTGTACTTATTACTTTAAACTCAAACTCAAAGCATATTTCAAACAATCTTCTGCCCGTAACTTCGTCCGCGTGTAATGTCTTATTCCCCCGCCCCATCCCGTCGCAAAGCATCGAATCACCTGCCCGCGCTATCACTTTTCGCTTAGCGTTCTTTCATTTTATTTTTTTAAAAGGTCTTATCGTAATGTTAAGTAGCCATCCTCAAGAATTGGGCTATCAAATGTCGTGACTGTGCGAACATACGTTTTTGCACGAGAGACACAAAAACTAATATTGATTGTTGTCGCTTCATAACACATCAATGCGAATATTTGCATCTATCAAGTCCTTTTCATAATATTATTATCAGCTATTGTCCAGGTGACGTGGGGTTATATACAAACATCTATAATAACTTGGTTTTTCCACAGTAATCATACTTTAGTTCACAAATATTTGTTTGGCGTAGTAGTTACATGTACACTTCTCATTTATTTGAAATCTTCGTACATGGACATTTACATTGCCACAAACCTAAAAAAACATTAGAAAATGTGCGCTTTTATCATTTCTAATGCGACGATATAAGGCTCGTACACACTGGCGCGACGCCACAGCGCGACACAAAGGCACAGCGTGTCGCGCGACGGGAGGTACGGGACTGTTTGCGGGGGAGCCTATAATCGTGGACGTTCACGTCCATACATTTTGTATTCTCTGTGTTATCGTGATGCCGTGCTGTAACTACTTTTTATGTAACAAGTTCTAATAAAAACAATTGCTTTTCAAGATAGAAATCTAAATTGTCTATACAAAAGTCTGATTTTCGACTCTCAAACTGTCTGAATGTCGAAACCTATTTTTTTTTCGCATGCTGAAATAAATGTTCTAAATTCCAGTTACCAAACTTAGGCCAGGATAGTATAAAATTAAAATACGACAACCTTCACTTAAGGCGCTTCCCCGACCAAACGACCTTGAGCGTTTGGTCCTTTTCCGTCCCGCCGCCGCTTCCGCTCAATCTGGCTCTGTCCCGCTCCCTGCGCAAGCCCCTTTGTCATTGACATCTCTATTTTTTTTGGAGTTATTTAAATAAAATAAAAATAGCGTTCTTTTGAAATAAAATAACATGTGGATTATTAAGATTTTAGCAACAGCAACAGATGCAAGCAATCAAATTCAAAACATTAATTTCAATTAAACCATTTACATGCACTTTTGAATTGTCAAGGAGTCGGCCAGTCTGAAATATGAAGCTAGTTGCCCATTCCATTCCGTAGTAGGTACCTATTGAGACGACCTACTACCTATTGGATTTATAACATAAAAACAAATTAGAACGTGCAATGTGATGATAGTAAATGTAACATTAATAAGGTGCTTTTAGTTGGAGATTATTACTCCAAATTGAGTTTATAAGCTTCTGTATAACGCACTATCGCAAGGTTTTGTTCGGGGTAGCGCCTTAAGAAACTGGACTGGTTGACGAAGCCTGTTAGACCGCCATGTTACTCCTTTGTTGTCTAAAACTAACTTATTACAATACTACATGATCTTTTCATGTCTTTGAATGAAACCTGCCACTAATGTGTCTGAACTTAAGTTTCAGATTTGCATACTGTCGCCTCCATTTTCAGCGTTTTATATTTGACCGCCCGCAGAGGTCAATTACATGACTGTTTAGTGCTATTGAATGTCTAGACTGAAGTACAGTGAATATTAAATAATGTTGCTTGCTTAGATTTACTGCTATTAAGCAGCAGTTAAGTAAGTCTAAGCCATGAAAAAAACATCGTTTTACTTGCTTATAAATGCAAACAAAACAATGGTTTCAATGTTACCTTCATTCGAGTTTGAACACAAGAGTTACTGCGCGCGAGCGGCACCTTTCGAACACACACGATCGCTTTATTTTTCTTTAGTTCCAGTGTAGAGAGAGATTGCGCAAGATGGAGCCACTGGTTGTAGCCGTCTTGCTTACACGCGAACGAAAGGCAATGTGCAGGAAAGGGATAGGAATAGGTTGTTAGTTGCAAAACCAACCTTATCCATTAATATCTTGCCAACAAAAAAAATAGGAAATGACAATATTGTAATGCCAATCGAATCAGCGCAACCACTAGGGATTGAAAAACCTATCTATCTTTGGTTTTAACGTCACAATAAAGCTAAAGTAAGTATATATTGACAACTATTTGTTTGACAGGGACAGATAGAATTATAAAATTGTCTATCATCAATATCGATCTGTCTTTCAGTGAAAGACAGATTCATTCACTGAAAAAAGGTTATTGGGTTCATTAATTAATTTGATTAATTATAATCAGATTACATTAATCATGATTAGAATAATCATGATTATTGACGTTAATCATAAATCACTAATCATTAATTGATTAACTTGATTATAAACTAGTACATCCATCAAAACACCACTACTATTAGAGTCATCATCACAATTCATGTTGGTTTTTAAGTTAATCACTGTGTGAAACAAAATCACAAAAAGTTGCAAAATCTGAAAAAAATATTGCCAACCGAGTGCGAGCGAGCGTCTTTCAGCCAGATAGTGTTAAACATATACTTAATAGTAGTTTAGTGCTATAAAAGACGAGAGAGTGGGAGAGTGAGAAGCTAACGCGAAGTACCTCTGTCCCACCCCCTCCCCGGTGTTTACGCAGTAAAAGTCTGTGAAATTGGAATAAGGAATGTTTACATTTTGAATTAATTGTTTTTATACAGAATTCCATTTTAGTTTATATATTACTGCTTTTGAAGTAGCATATTTATGTATTGCATAAGCTGTTGGTGATGCTCTTCCAATAAATAAAATAAATAAATAAGTAGTTATTAGTTAATCAAATGAATGATTATGATTTTTAATCATTAATTTTTAATCGTAAATCAGATTAACTTTGGGCCAACACTGATTGGGTTCCTAAAAACTTTGGGTTGGTTGGTAGCCTAAAGCTTATCGTCGTCCACTGCTGGACAAACGGGTTGCGCATCCAGTCTGTCCTAGCAACATTTTAATGGTTGTTCGAATATTTTTATTATTCTGTGAAAATATTCAGTACCTACTCAAAAGTATTACTTACATAAAACTTTTTATGAAATAACTCCTTAATCTCGACGTAAATAAATCACATAATTTATCAGTTATGTATGACTGTGATGTCATAGATAAGTGTGATGTGATGCTGAAACTGTTTAGGTGAAACTAGAAATACCTACACGATTTTATTGCAATAATAATGTTATGAAAATAAAATATGTAAAACTCAGGAGCCATTTAAAAAAATAAAGGTGTTATCAAGTTATAATCAAATTTTGAATTTTGAAAACTGCAACCATTTAATTATTCCTGTGGATTTAAATTTATTTACTATTTACAAAAAAATTCATGTACAAATAAATAATAAATATCAGAAAGGCAGCAGTAGAAAGTTAGAAACAATTTTTTTTTAAATATTATCACGTAACTAATAATTTTTACTTGAAAATAATAATTATTGCGTAAATCATTGGTATATTTCTTACTATGGGTCATACCTTAACCAAACGATATTAGCTCCAATAAAACATGCAGATTAACACGTGTAGCGGTATTTCAAGGTCGAGTTTATACTTGTTAAACAACTAGCAAAATAAACATACAGCACATCTGTACATATCAATATTATACAGTGGTAACTCGACGTATTCCTTGGACGACGTCATAGTAAGGTTAAAATGCAACACATTAAGCCACCAAATGTTCTACCGAAGTTCAGTAGTTTTTAAGTTAGTTACATTTTCAGTATTTTTATGAAAAATGCCAGATTAAATCATTTGGAGCCAATTAAAAAATGATTTACAGCGCGACTGTACTGAAATTTAAATTAACATCATATTTGATGCCGTAGCAAATCTTTGTTCATAATTAATAGTTCAAAAATGCCAGAAACCTTGGCAAATATCACTAAACAAACATTTATTTTTTGTGATTTTTGCTGTTACTTCATACAAAATGTTGTCTAGTGAAAAAAAAATACTACGCCTGATGTAAAAGTTAGTAGGAAAATATCCTTGTCTTATCAGCTATCCAAAAAGGTATGAAAGTTAATACAAAGTTATGGACTACATTATGTGCGTCTCACAAAATGGTTATTATTCGGAAAATCGAATAAAACAATTTCTTGAATATTAGCATTATTTTTAATCAATATCAGTTTAAAAACTTTAATTACACTTTCACACGTCTTGTTCGATGTGCTGCCTTCGGTTTCGAATACATGTTCTTGTTCGCTTCCTCACTTCGGTTTTTGTGATTCTTGATGTGATTGTTGCCCTCATCTGGTCCGCCGCATCTGTTATTCTCTCCTTTAGTTCTTCAATTGAATTTACTGGGGTCACATAAACTAGGTCTTTCTAGGCCACGGAATCGGCCCACCGCGCCCTGTCCATCGGTTTGGATAGGTTTCATCCAGCAATGTCCAGCCCACTTCCGAATCACAATTCGACAATTGTGATTCGGAAGTGGGCTGGACATCAGACTAAGACAACATTTGGTGGCTTAATTTGTTGCATTTTAACCCTACTATGACGTCCTGCAAGGAATACGTCGAGTTACCAGTAGCCCTGTAGAGTAGTCCCTTTCCGTGTCTCCGTGTTGTTCTTCTAACTAAACTGAGCAACGGATTTTGATGCGGTTTTAATTATCATTTTGAGAGTTGAATCTGAAAGGTTTATGTGATTAATATAATTTATTTAACTTACTTAGAATAAAATAAATCATCATGTTTGGTCAAGTCGTAAAAACGGTGTGATGCAGGAGTGGATCGCTAGTTCACGTAAAAACTTCAAACAAAAACATAATTATGCCCTGTATGCATATCTTCCCATAATTATCACAGGAACAAGCCAATTTTCATCAATTTGGAATGACGTACAATGTCATACAATTATGCTGTCGTTTTTTTGAGAGCTCTTTTACTATTTAAATGACAAATGATTGATGTCACCTTGGCATATTAAGTAAGGTCAAATTCGAGTCAGTTTGCACCAATTTTTAACAGACATATTTTAAATATAGATAAATAGAGTAATGTATTACTTACAAGCAGGGTTGGAAAAGTCATGATTTTTTTGAAAAAAAAAAAAACAGAAAGCGCGATGTTTTGAAAAAATCCCAATTAATCACGTTTTTTTTAGATTTTTTAATTTTTGCGCAAAACGGAACGCGCCCTCAAGGGATTGCTCGGACACACCGCTGGAATTTCCCTTTTGCCTGACATGTGAAAGCAAACAGAATTCACAATGAGAGTGATGAAGAAAGTGCGTTAGAGGAAGCACGAAATAACTGTGATGGTTAAGTTTTGCTACCATTGATAGTAGAGCTTAAGTCAAAAGCAAAACCATTCAGAAGTTTGATGTTCGCAGAATAAATAGTAAAATATGTGACACCACTAGAGGGATGTTATAGAAAAATATATATAAATAACATCCATTTTTTATATATAAGTTATATATGTATATAAAATGGATGTTACAGAAATATGTATTTAACGAAGAGGAACAGTAATTTTTTTTTAGTGTTGAAGCAATTGTTTGGGGCGATAGCTTCTTCAGCTGCTGTGGAAAGAGTGTTTTCCACCTTTGGAATTGTTCAGAGCATGTAACAGGAGGGAGCCTATTGCCATCAACCGGGCACAAATCCAGACTCCGGGCTGCTACTGAGAAATTCCAGATGGAAAAACCCAATAACATTTTGCCCGACCTGGGAATCGACCTCGGACCAAAAAAAAGAAAGTGAAATTAAACATTTTTGATTAAATCTAAATCATTGTTTTTTTTTTAAATCATTTGATTTAAATCATTTCATCAACAAAAGTAACAGCGTACAAGAAAAGTAACAGATATAAATGTACACATTTATAACAGGGTGACACAATTTATATTAATAATGGAAATTGTTTTTAATGGTTCACGAAAGGGTAGGTAGGTAACTATGTCAAACAATAAGACCAGCTTTTATTAAAATTGTTTTGTTATCGAGTCTCAAGACAATCCGCTAACTAATAATATAAATGCGAGAGTACCTTTGTTTGTTGGTTTGTAAAGCTTTCACGCAAAAACGGCTGAATGGATTTGGATGAAATTTGGCACATACAACACATAGGCTACTTTTTATCCTGTATCGCAGACGAAGTTGCGGGCTACAGCTAGTCTATACTATCTATACTAATATTATAAAGGGAAGGAAATATTTGATTGTTTGTTTGTATTGAATAGGCTCCGAAACTACTGGCCTGATTTGAAAAATTGTTTTACCATTAGAAGCAGAAATCATGTCTGATGGACATAGCCAACTTTTTTTTTTCGAAACACGAGGACTAAGTCGCGGGCGAAGGGCTAGTACTTCATGCTCACTTCTCACTTCGTGCAGTATAGTCCTGGCTGCTATATCAGGTCACATCTATCAAATAAATGTATTGTGATATATACGGAGCGAGTACCTATACAAAGTTTCAATTTGATAAGCCAAGAGGAAATACGGAGCGAGTACCTATACAAAGTTTCAATTTGATAAGCCAAGAGGAAGTAGATAAAATTACCTTGCAAAAATAGATCTTAAAATACTCCAAAAATATTTGATGATACTAAACAAAAGCAACAAAAAAGTAATGAGTTTAATAAAAAAACATCAATCGATAACTTAATTTCTAATATTACAACCCCTTTATAAACTGAGGCATCTCAGTTTATAAAAAGAATGACCTAGCTTGTAATAGTGGAGCGGGGTGCGGCTGAAGATCGATAGTGAGATCGCTCATGGCGACTACAGCTCAACGGGAGTTATAGTAGCTATAAATGTATATTTAAATGATAAATGATTTTATTTCTGGAAGTAGGTTTGTACAAACAATACATGTTACGATGCGGCTGTCCTGATTAGTTTAATTGGCCATAAGCCTCATAATAATAAAAAAACAGTATTATCAATGAATAATGTTGAACGTTCCAGGGCTTCGTTCCCGGCATGTTCGGAGTGTCGCACGGCGCGCTGCAGTTCATGACGTACGAGGAGATGAAGAATAGGTACAACCAGTACAGGAACCTGCCGATTGATATCAAATTGGTAAGTGAAATATTAGCATGGGGTTTAATGAAAAGGGGGTGACTATCGAAATGACGATTAATAGAAAAGTTTCTATGCGCCGGATAAAGAGCAGTGTTGGCCCATTGGTAACGGCACCGACTTAAGTGTTGTAGGACGTGGGTTCGAACCTATTCAGGCACTTTGTGTAAATAAGTTCAGCACCACTGCTCTCAAAATGGTGAAGGACAACATCGTGAGGAAACCGGCATGTCCTAAAACCAAAAGTTTGAAGATAATCTATCACGCGGGCCCAGTGCGGATTGGTAGATGTCAATCGTCTTTGAATTTTTGGGTTCTATAACATGACTGTTTCCGGACGTGGGTTCGAACCTATTCAGGCACTTTGTGTAAATAATTTCAGCACCACTGCTCTCAAAATGGTGAAGGACAACATCGTGAGGAAACCGGCATGTCCTAAAACCAAAAGTTTGAAGATAATCTATCACGCGGACCCAGTGCGGATTGGTAGATGTCAATCGTCTTTGAATTTTTTGGTTCTAGAACATGACTGTTTCCTCACGATGTTTTTCTTCACCGTTTTGGGAGCAGTGGTGATGAAATTATTTACACAACGTAAAGCGCCTGTCATGGTTCGGACCCACGACCTAGAACTCGTAAGTCGGGGCCAGTGAACTCAGAATCTTGAAATTTGGTACGAAGCAGCGTCTTATAGCACATAAAGGGAAAGTCGCGAAAGCCGTTACTTACATCATATAATAAAAATAATTGTAATAATTTTAAACCTACTACCCCTCTCCTCATGAACGCGTGTGAACTTTTACTTATTTATATACCTACAGGTTTGTACGGAACCCTCGGTGCGCGAGTCCGACTCGCACTTGGCCTTTGTTTTTATTTATTTAACACTCTTTAGATGAAATCAATACATGCAATATTTGTGTCAATTATATCATACTAGCTGTTGCCCGCGACTTCGTCTTGCGATCCAAGATGAAAAGTAGCCTATGTCCCAGGTAATGGTCTGTATGTGCCAAATTTCATCCAAATCTGTTTATCTGTTTTGGCGTGAAAGTGAAACAAACATACTTTCGTATTTATAATATTAGTAAGGATACTTTATATCTTTAATACAGTACTAAAAGCATGACCCTGTCATGGCCGACGGCGCAGTCGTGTAGAAAGGGTTTATTAGGAAGTCGCAAGTAAAGGGCTTCGTCATATCCGTGTAGATTTGACTGGATAGAACCCAATTTCGAATTGTTTAATACAGAGTAGACTTCCTATCTTAAGCTTTGAATTAAATGACGCAGACGCATCCAACGCATCATACAATGCATTTGAATTTGCTGATTTATTTACTGATTTCAATTGTATTGTATGATTAAATTGGGTGTGATTTCCTGTAAAAAAGCAACTTTTTTCGAGGATTATTATTATTAAGTAGTTCATGGAAATTATTCTACAAAAACCGCCTGTATGTAAAGATTGTGGTTATTCACACTTGTAAGTCTACTGTACAGTTCAAAACAAAAGTTATTGATGATCTCACTAATTATCACAGGAGGAAAATGAATTCCTTAATTAAAATAATTGTCACATACTGGTACTGTTGTGTGCCTACCAATTATATCCAACCAAAGTAACTTTGTCTTTTCTCTAATTCCAGACATCAGTAGAGTACCTAACGTTCGCCGCCATCTCTAAGCTGATCGCCGCGGGCGCCACGTACCCGTACCAGGTGGTGCGCGCGCGCCTGCAGGACCAGCACCGCACCTACGACGGCGCGTGGCATTGCATCAACGAGACATGGAGGTACGAACGAATCAGAGGCTTCTACAAAGGCCTATCGCCGTACCTGCTACATGTAACGCCTAACATATGTCTAGTTATGCTCATATGGGAGAAATTCACCAATAACGATTGAGTCTTATTGTCATCTGATGGGAAATCGCGTACAACACTATTTATTCTTTTTTTAAATTTTTTGTTTTTGTTTCTGTTCAGTTATTGTTTTGACAGTTCGTTCGCAGGGTTTAGCTGCTGATCTTGTTTAGTCTTTGTTTTTCGGTTGTCTTGGAGTGTTTAAGGTAAGCGTTTAGTTTTAAGCGGGATAATTTATTGTTTAGTATAATCTATATTTGTATAATTATGCATTTTGTTTTTGTTTGTTCTGTATCTTATCTAACATTGACGTGACTTTGACAGTTCGAAATGGATTTCCTAGTTTCCCCGCATTCTAGTAGAAGTTTAATATTAATAGTCATGACTTTACCAGTGTTTGGCATAGTTGCCGCTAAAAGGACAGTGGTTGGCACGATTTCAAAGCAGATTTCGTAATGTTAATAGTGACGGATATGTATTTCAAAATAATATAATGACTGTGAAAATATTCTGAGAAAATGTAAAACTATGTATAGAAATTATAATAAATTTTTTAGTTTTTATTTTATTTGGTTTACAGTCCGTAACACGAACTTAAAGTTAATTTTTCAGCGATGCGAATTCATTACAAATGGCTCATAAATTAAAATTAAAAATGTTAGTTATAAAAAAATATGTTTTAATATAGTTAAGTTAGCAAGTTTTGATGATGCATGCAGATTGTGTTACTGACTGTACTATAATAATATTTTTATTAAAATGTAAAATCTGTCTCACGACATATGTTGTGTTTTTGTTTTAATTATGTATTTATTTTTCTAACAATATTAGTAATCTCTTGTAAATAGTAGTCGTACTCTTTCCCATCAGATAGTGACTGACTTAATTTTTAAATCTGGCAATTCCTTGAACAAGAAGTGTTGCCAGGCGTAGCACAATTTAGTTTTAATTTATCAATTTTTTGTGATAATAGGGTATGTACTTAAAGTGTCGCGCTTCCCGAAGTATTTAACAAATTAAAAGTAAAAAGACAAGTTTTTAACTTTGGTATAACGTTACATGTGTGGTGAGACGACGATAGGTTCTTTATGTAAGATAGTTTCGTTTCTGCTTGCGCATAAATATATTATAATAAATAAATAAATAAAATATTAAATTTATTTTTCTCACAAATGTTATGATGTTATGCAAGTATGAAACTGATCTGTCTTAAATCTAAATATTAAATGTAACCCGCCTTTGTTATAAGTCAAAAATATTTCATCTCCATAATAATAATAACAATGGCACAAAAATATTTTCGATCAACCCCCTTTTCATCACAGCAAAGTGTAGTACAATCACGCACAGCAGTCGCTCTTTCAAGTTTTAACTTAAGTAGGACACAGTAATTTTAAATACTCTATTTATTTCATGCAAGATTCATTAAGTGACGGCTAAAACGTAAAAATAAGACAACTTGAATAAATATTACAGGTAACGAAAAATATATATTGATATAAAAAAAGGTATATTGACACGTGGATTGAAAGAATACCCACATACACCAAATGAAATGTGATTAAATAATTAATCTGAAATCATTAGATGTTGTTTTAATGTACGATTTCAACGCTAGAGTTTCGTAAACGGATAAGGCTTGCTATAATTTTTGTATAGTCTGTGACAAAGTTGGCTGCTCTGACAACGATGCGGCAAGCATAGTGGTGTGTGCGAGAAGGGATTGGGTGGGGCACACCTCGCACCTTTGACGCAATACGTATGAAAAGATCGAGAAAGAGGTTTATTTTTGTAATGTGTGATCGACCAGTAGCCATAGTAGCTTGACACACGCTGTATATAAGCAAATAATGCTCAAGGCGTCTAGGCAAATTGACTGACGTGCATAAAATATGTTCGTGTACTTCAAACTGACAGCCGATATGTGTCTGCGTGAAACTAACTGACAAAAGCATTATTTGCTGAACTGTACACAAAAATATCTTGCTTTTGTGTCCGTTTTTTGCCATGTATAATATTTTATATATTTGTGATTTATAATTTTTCATCTTATATGCGTTTTTTTATGTTGTGACGTCATCTCAATACATATCTACTTAAAATAAGTTACAGAGATGGCCTCCCAAAATAGCTTTTTATTCAAAATATAAAGGCATATATTTTGGAAAATACTTTCAGGTTTTTTTATATAAATGTACCTATGCGTTATTTTAAAGGCTCGAACAGTAGTTTCGATTGACGAAAACAACAGTGTCGTACGTAGATTTAGGTAACAACAACGCGAATTCTAAAACATAAACTATAATTATATTTTGCCTTAAACTTAAAGATTAGATATATTGTATTATCCTAGGATTTGCTTCTATTCGGGCCTGAAAATAACAAAACCGTATAATTTGAACAATAAATGTACTATTTAGCAGTGTCCCATGTCATATACGTACCTTTAGCGTTGTAACCGATCTGTTATGATTATTGTCTTATTCGGTGGCTGGCCACATAGCAATTTGTAAGACATAAAATAATCAATTATTATATTTTTATATAATCACTCAAGTTCAATGGTTTCAATTCGCCTATTCAATTTGTTTAGTCAATAAATGATAGCAAATTGACAATGAGTTTGTTATTTCGCCAAATTAGTATTTACTCCGTTCCTTTTTACGATTTTTATTCGAAATAATGATTTAATTTCTTCTGTTAACACAAATGACTTTAACAAAAACATTAAAAGAAAATCTCATAATAAAATCATTAGTGTACAGGATTTAACCAAACATTCTCACTCATAAACCCTTGATTGATCCCATAAATAAATCAAAATATGCAGTACTTTTTTTGTCAATCAGTACCTACCTATTTAGTACATTTTAATCCTAATTCTGCCTGCATTGCAACCTTCGATTTACTTTTATTTTTATATTTGTTTGCGATCATTACAAACAAATTATAAAAAATGTAAAAGCTTATTTTTTTTATAAACGTTTTAAAATAACAGTAAGACTAACTGCTGCACTATCATATAAGTGACGTCACGACTGTGGGACTTTACACTAGCCTCATACATTGTCCGCACCGCGCGACCAGGACGGGAATAACTTTCCTCCAAAAACTTAAAGCGTGTAGCTTCTTCATATTTCCATCGATTGTACAGATTTTTTCGATTATCTCATTCGCTATGCCTTCTTTGAAATTTCATCATTCGTTCGAACATTTCTAATATAAGTTATCATCCCTATTAAATTCTTACTCTTACATATAAAGTGCCACAAATAATTCAAAACGTAAGTAATTAAAGGTAAGTTCTATGTATATCAAAAAACCTATCAACATATATTCTAATTAAATTACTTTTTACAATTTTCAGGCACGAAGGGTGGCGTGGTTTCTACAAAGGACTCAAACCGAACATTATTCGTGTGTTGCCAGCAACAATGATAACATTCTTAACTTACGAGAATGTTTCCCACTACATGTTGAACAGGTCACGCGAGATTAAGCTGCCTGTTTAAAGAAATAAGGATCATTTTATTTGACTGGTTAGTTGTTTTTTTTTCGTTATTTGGATTTATTTTACAAACTTGATTTTACAACTGGTGATTAGTACAGAACGATGTATGAAGAACAGTTACAATTAAATTTGGCTAAAACTGAAGTGGCTTACGAAATGACAATGTGGGAAATGTTTATTACATGTTAGTTGTTTTCATTCGTAATTAGCTACTTTCTTTGTACTTATTAGGGAACGCGGTCACATATTTATTTTTCTAAAATTAGTATAATTTAGCCAAAAACTAAACATGGTAGTGGAAGACACATTATTAAAAAAAAAAAAAAAAAAAACGGGGTGTTTCCTCCTATGGTTTCAATATTGTGGACACTCCTTATAAAATTAAAAATATTTACATATTTGTAGCAAAAGGCAAAATTCCTTTTAAAAAATTAACACGCATTCTATTAAGTAAGTTCATATTTTCAATATTGCATATCGAATATTAAACTTACTATTGTTTAATGCTATGGCAACTTTCTTTCATTTGTCAAAAGCTTTAGCTTATGACCAGAGTATAGGGCATTTCTTCGGGGAAAAACATTGGCTTATTACGTGGAATGCATATTTAAAAAAAATCTTGTTCTGTAAACCAGACCGCTGGAAGTAGGTATTAAACATATTGTGGAAAACAACCGGCGCGGAGATGAGGTCGGCGTTTCCTATCTGACTACTCTGAGAAGAAAGGCCGAAACAAACTCAGAGGTCACAGTCTCTTTTAAAGTCCAGACATAATCTTGGTCAGATCATGTGAAGACCATAGTGGATTGATGTCTTAAATGGTCTTTTGAGGAAAGAACCACACAGATTTAGCGGACCTGTCAATTCAGTGCACGCATTCGTCAGGAATCGTACAGCACAACTCAAAGCATAAGGAGCTCAACGATTCGACGAACAATACCAATGAAAGGACATTGGGTAGGCCGCATAATTACTCAAACCGCCAGACCAAGATTAAGATTAAAAAAGTAGATAATAAAATAAAAAAAAACAAAAGTAAAAAACAATGACCCACATAGTCTTAACATTCACAATAATAACAATAAAATATTACCTAGAAAGTACTATGATAGCTAGGTAATACGGGCTTACGCCCTAGTGTGAGTTTCTTTTAGATTTACGCATCGACCACGTTCGGCGCTCTGATTGGCCCTTCCAATTGGAAGTTACGCCGAACGCGGTCGTTGCGTAAAGTCGAGATGCTTAAAATAAACTTACTCAGAGCCTCTGGTGTCCGCAACTACACGTCAACGCGCGTATTTTGCGTACGGTGAAGGTGAACACTATGATAATTTATATATGATTATATTTTAAGTTAGATGAAGCTGTTTAGTAGGCGAAAAAAATATAAGGCAACCAACTAATACTATACTTCACATTGTTGACTGAGTTCAACGCTCTTGAGCTCGTTTAAAATGCATAAGTTGAGAAGTGTTATTTTTTTATAACGGATTTTACCGCAAAAAATTCTAAAGGTGCAAAATTACAAACAAAACTTTATAAATTGCTATAATGGATTAATATAAATGAAGTTGGATGGAGAGGCCAGGGAAAGTACGGATGATATGAAAGAGAAAGGACTGAATGATGGTGTGACGGTTGACAGACAAGGACAGGGAGATTATGAAAGTGATGGCATATGCTTAGTTCACCTGATTCATTCGACGCTTTTGTTCACCAGCGTAGAAATTCAACTAATTTTGTACGTTGCATTCTTGCATGAGCACGATCAGTTAATATTGTCCCACTGTTGGGACACAGGCTTCCTCTCGGTGAGAGGGAATGGACCGTTATCCACCACGCGGGTCCAGTCCGGGTTGGTAGACGTCACATGTCTTCGAATATTTATTTTTGTAAGTTATATTCTTACTTCATTCTAATGCATCTTATTTTCTGGATGTACCGTCAACAGAGGAGGGGTATGCAGGAAGTGGTATGAGGAACAGGGTGTAAAGTTGACTCATTCTCTATCGAAAAGGGAGGTTTTTCTTGCAAAATCAATGCGATAGATAGATAGAGAGAGATACTTTCAGCCTTAGTGAAATTAACGACTAACTAGAGAAACAACTAACTAAGAATGGACAGAAGTGGAATAACGAGGTTGACTATACAAACAATGCGTTGTTTAGTCCGCTACATTATTTGTCGCTAAGTAAATTGATATTAAAATAATGATTATTAATTATGATGAATGAATGGCAGCCATGTTAATGCATAGCTACGCGTTTTAAAAGTTTAAATAATTTTGTGTACATAGATGATAGGGTAGTATTTAATGTTTATTGAAAGCGCTTATATCTGTCAACAGTCTCTATACGTAACAGCGAGATTTTTGGTTAGAATTAGGGTAATATGTAATTGAGTATGTTAGTGTGAGCATTACGGTATGTACATTGTGACGGGAACCTAAACCTGCTGCACGAAACTATATTATATACATATGTACATACATTAAGATGCCAGACTTTTGAAGACCCAAGCTCAGAAGTAGATGAAGAGAACGAGATAGAAATAGATGAGATTGTAAGAGCGCTGTAAGGGTGAAAGTCGAGAAAACAGGGTACGACAGAGTGTCTGCTGAAATGCTGAAGGGCGGTGACGGCGCGGTGACAAGCCTGTTGTGCCGAATCTTTAATATGTGTTGGAGATATGGCCGTGTACCGGATGATTGGTGTAAGGCTGTAATCGTACCACTATATTACAGAAAAGGCTCTCAGCAGGAGTGTAAAAACTACCGCGGCATTAGTCTTCCGAGTGTTGTCGGCAAACTGTATGCGAAGGTTTTGATAAACACAGTGACGGATGAGAAAATATGGGATGTGCAGGCAGGATTTAGAAAGGGAATGGGCTGTATGGACCAAATCTTCTCCTTAAGATGCATAGCCGAGAAACATCTGGCAAAGCACAAGAACGTCTACAGTACTTTCGTTGACTTGGAGAAGGCCTATGGTCGACACTAGCCTTGTACGGTGTGGACTAGCGCTCGGTTTGGGCACTGAAATCTTTATACAAGGATTCCAGTGCTTGTGTTAGGATAAATGGGGCATACACGAACTGGTTCTGCATCTCAAGGGGTGTTAGACAGGGTTGTGTAGCGTCACCGCGGCTGTTCACCCTGTACATGGATAGTTGTCTGACAGATTTGAAAAAGGGTGAATGTGGATTGACGATGAATGAGTTGCCTGTTAAATGCCTGCTCTATGCAGATGATCAAGTTCTACTTGCATCGTCAGCAGAACAGTTACAAGACTGTGTTGGATGAAGCATATAAATGTAAATAAGACGAAAGTCATGGTGTTTGAAAGAGAAGAAGATGTATCGGTGTGTGATGTGAAAATAAAAGATAAGAGTGTGGAGCAAGTGAGTTCGTATATTTGAAGAGTCTGTTTACGAGATGGAAAGATTGATGGAGATGTGAAAACGAGAGTGAATGCGGGAAATAAAGTGAATGGTGGTACACATGCAGTTGTGGCCAACCAGTTGATGTCCAAAAAGGCACGACTGGCTGTTCACAATGGTGTGCTGGTGCCTACGCTTATGTATGAAAGTGAATGTTGGGTGTGGCAAAAGAAGCATGAAAGCAGAATAAATGCTGTGGAAATGAGTTCCTTGCGGATCATGTGTGGTGTGAATATGAATGATAGGCTGAGGAATGATGTGATGAGGCAGCGGTGCGGTTTAAAAGAAGATGTAGTGACAAAAAATAAAAAGAGCATGCTCAGATGGTTTGGTCATGTTGAGAGGATGAATGAAAGGAGACTAACACAAGGCAGATTTGAGTGGAAACGCCAGGAGGGGGACGCCCTAGGAGGACATATAGTGACCTTGTTGGTGATGTTCTTCAGAAAGGTCAGGTGCGTAGCACTCGCAACCCGGCGTGCGTGTATGACCAGATGTATGAACGTAAACGAGGGAAAAGCAGTACGTAGCAGGTGGCGTTCTGTGGTTTCTGCCTACCCCCATGGGAAGCAGGCGGGAGTGTATGTATGTATGTATAATGTACATACATAAACTCTGCAGCCAGGCAGTCAGGCATAAACTATAGAACACCACCTGCTACATTCATCACATACGTCAACATAATCTTCAAATAATAAATAAATCGTCTGTTTACAAAATAATGTATTTATCGGGATAGGCCCTCATCAGCGATATTACACTTGCACTTTGTAAGTAGGCGTGGATTGTCGGGCGAAGAAAATAGAGAAACTAGTAACAGCACAATCACTTTATTTCACTCACAATTTCTTATAAAATAATCACCATGAAATAACCTGAAGTCAGAGGTCCGACATATTAAATGAAAGTATGAAATATAGCAGTAACCAACTTATTTATTCCAACCGCTTGTTAATTAATTAAATAGATCGCTATAATAGCTCTAGGCGCTACAGCAGGCGTACCGGGCCGAGCCTGCCACAAGAATGATCCCTTCCAACGCTGCGCACTCGCTTACATAAAGTGGCCTGAGTAGTGGGGAGAGTGGGGAGGTGAATGTGCCACTTTGCACAGCGTAACTCGGCCCGCTGCACTTGTCGTTTACATAGATCACGCCGACACGGCCATACTGACGTGCGGACGTCCTCGTACGCGTAGTCTCATCAAGCATTATCTAAAATGACAGAACGTTAGTACTAATGTTCGTTCATCCTGACTAGCAATCTGGTCTGCATCATCCCTTCACAGTTTGCCACTTACTCTAGACCGCTCGACATCGAGCCTTCGTTATTTATCCTAATACTAGCAATCTGGTCCGGTTCACCCCTGCAGAGTTTGCAACTAATTCTGGACCGCTTGTTATTAAGCCTACAGGACTTTAGCAATCTGGACCGGTTCACCCCTTCAGAGCTTGCTACTAATTCTGGACCGTTCATTTTTGAACCTTCAGTACTCATCATTTTTTTTCCTTTTTTTTTTGTTCTCTGGACCAGTCATTGCGGACTCTACAGGGTTACCTCATATGCTAATTATTAGTTTTTATTTGAATTTTAATAATAGACACAACTTAGACACTCCACCGAACGCGTAGCAGGCCTGTGTAATGCCGACCGAGTCTCAAGTCATAAAGCCAGCAAATCGTCACTTCAATGTGCATAAGCGTTCGGTGTTGTGTCATAGTGTCATGTCACCGAATGTGTCTTAGCAGACACATAATTCGTGTTCATGACACTAAACTAGCAGCGACAACTATGAAATCTAAATAACAATAATTTTAGTATTGAAGCGCCGTCACGACCAGACTGACATTCGCGCGTCCTTCTGCGTCTCCATCCTCATATGTCGCCGTCAGTAACCGCGGGCCCATTTTTCTGTAAAGAGAATAAAACTGGTAGAAACATTACTTTTACGCTCGTCCATCAGTGACACACAATACAATGTTTTATATTCCCACAAACTCAACCTTTAGGAGCTGACCCGGACAACTGAAATAGGCGTCCCACCAACCAGCTATCTCGCCAAATAACATGGACCGGGCCACCCATCGGCGTCGCTCCGATCACTCACTAGTACCACCCACACATATCTTCATTGATCTCATAGCCTCTCAGACTAGACGATCACTTTATAATAATTATGATCCAGAACATCAGCCTGCATATTCCAGTTCTATAGTCCACCCAATGACACACATCATAGGACGTCAACCTGCATGAGTCTGTCCCTTATATATTCCTTTTCCGATGCCGAGAGGTTTCCAAAGCTGGTGGTTAACGTACGTGAACTACAAATAGACAATACATCACTGCCACCACCCGACGACACCCATTCCACTCGTCAATCCCGGACTGCCGCCATCTTGGCCTCCTTCAAGCTACCAGTCAAGGTGGTAGCTACATCCACCAAGCCCTCACATTCCCCGGGCATGGCACGCAAACGCTCACGACTATATTTGTATGCTCTAAGACACACAACAAAGGGAAGTCGGTACTCCCTGCAAAGTGACCCATCTGGCATATTCAATGAAGAAGGTATCGCCACTATAAAACGGTCTCATTTTTCCCTTTGCGACGCAGCAGCTCTCCCAATATTCTCAGATGCTATCTTACGAATTTCAACAAATCTAACCGAAACCCAGACTCAAAATATGAAGCCAGACTTAAAAGCCGCGCCCGAGTGCCGAACACAAGTTCTGTTCGTGTGTACCATAGACCTTGCACAATCCGTCGCTAGCTGCACTTCGAGAAGCTTGCCGCGCCAGGTCCCACCCAATTCACTTTCGATTATAACGAGTAAGCACCAAATGTTCTCATGACTCTCTACCTGCTCTGCCAGAACCGGTAGCAACAAGGTGCAACTTTACACCATGGGCACCATAACATTGCACTGTCTGCGCCTATACAATACCTGCTCCGATCCGAAATGATCCGCGAAGTCGCACCGAAAAGACAGACAGCATCCTTTAAAACTAAAACTGCACCAGCTGCATCCAACTAGGAAGTGCACTCGAAAAGGATGCATTTAGTGGAAGAGTTAACAATGACAAGAAAACTCCTTGCTATCGATTTCTCCACTAAACTTCCCCGCGGTGTCTAAATGTACAGTATGCCATTGTGCAGAAACCCTAAGCATCGGATGGAGTCCCCGTACCTATTGAGCTCCGAACAATCCCTTGAGGCCCAGCACACAATGCAGGACTTACTTTCGCACCCACCTAGCCATCTCAGGGAACCAGAATTGCTCACAAACCCCAGCAAGGGCTTCATCCGCACCGAGGAATCCAACCTCTGTGTGAACACGACTTATCAAAGTCCATGTTAGTGACCCCGGAACGAATGGAAGCCAAAATACACACTTACCACACTCAATTCTCCTGCACTATACTAACCCACGAACGTCGCAAGTGTGAGCCACAGCCTGACTGCTTCGCCCACCCATGATATCATGGATCTAGAGTCGCGGCGGCCCCACCGATGAAAGCCAACACAGATGCAATTTAACAAACTACACAATTTTTCCTGCCAGACCATGGGACGTGACCATGCACCAACTCCGTAATTCGATTTCGGGGACAGAAAACCTGCATGCTCTATGCCACTCCACGGCCCATGGATTCTATCGAAGTCATAGACCCACAAAAAGGCCCACCTCACGTGAGCACCTGGAACGAGGCCGATCACTGAACTAGATGCCTTGACAGAGCTACGATCTGTAAACACAGTATACGCCCGGCGCTGGAAACCTTCAACAGCTTCAATGACGGCCAGGGTCTCCAACTTGCAAAAACAACACTGCAATTCTGTATCAGTTATTCGTCGGCTAAAGTCAGACAAGACATAAGAAACAAAAAACTTACTTTATATCAATATTGCCTCGTACCCTCAGAGCTCGGTGTTTAGTTCCATCAGTGCGTTACAGTCAAATAATTATAGTCAGAACCAGTTCTGATGTAAGTAATTCGATCACTTTCTTGTGGATATCTTATGTCTGTCGATTTGATAGGCCCTTTTTGATTTGATTCAAGGTTCAAAACGTAAAACACGTGAAATATGGGGCGAACGAGCCAAAAACTAAGCTCAAGGACCTACAGATCGTTCAAAATAAAATGATTAAACTTCATATTATTTCACTATGATTACCTTGCACCTACAGTCACATTTCACAAAAATACATCAGTGACACAATCGCGGCTGTCGTAGGAAGGATCACATTTTACTACCGCGAGTGCGGACCAAATTATAGTACTCTTTGGTGCGGACAGTCAATGGCGAGAGAACAATTATTTTTTCAAGGTGCAATAATATAATAAGCTACCTAAAGAGGTAAAGAATGCAAACTCGTTGGGTATTTACAAAATACCCAACCAAGAAAATCACAATCTAAATTATCAAATACTACTCCAATAAACAGACTTGCCCTGCTGCTGTTTTGCTTTATTGTGGCACCGGGATCGCATTCCTTATCTACGGTAATTATTTCTTTTGCGGGTGGATCGAAAAGTTTTAAGTTTTGTGTTAGTTAATAATGTTATTTGAGTACGAAAAGAAATGTTATTACTACTTAGATGATAATTAGATTAGCAGCTTAGTTTGTGTGTCCAAGTTATATTTAAAGTTTAAAAATGTTCTCAAGTAAGTGAAATCTTTGTAAGTTCTTAATGAGAAATAAATTTATTTAGTCATAAACACCAGTCGTAATGCAACGCGGTATACCTGCCATAAAGAAATCATAATCCTTTTGCAATATCTGAACTAATGCGAGTTTACCTTCACCATGTAGGTCAGTATTAATGTTATATAAGAATAATGAATCTCTTCAGTAACGTTAACTTCTTTCCCCGAATATAATGTAATTTTGTCAATATCTGTACGTACATGGATACCACTATCTAATAGATCTCTACCTATAATAACTGGTTCTGTAATTGAGTTAACAGGCACAACATGAAACAAAAAAAGGACAATGACGTGTTGATCTTCACCACGGCTCAGTATTCTGCGATTCATATTTAACGTTTTCTTTACCTATACCTAAGGTAACCTATACGTAAGGTAAACTAAATCACAGCGCATAGTGCCCGGAACTTTTTGAAAAAGCTAAAAGGTACAAACGAACTAGCACATTATCTATTAAAAAGAAAAGGAACGAGCTCACCGGATGATGTGGTTGTCCATACACGTAACAGGTGAGACGGTTCGTATCACGACTCTCCAGTGCTGGTGCTCGATTCGAATTCTTCACTTCGTTCAAAGGTTCGTACTGCCACTTGCTTCAATCAATTGATTTTTGGTCCGTTGTGCTTCAACGATGAGATGTGTCATTATCACGATCAAACCGTATCAGTTGCGCAGTTGCGGTGAAATTTGAAGTTTGCGGTTAAGCGATTGCCGGAAGTCGTGATAGCAAAAACTCCATATTTTGAATAGATTAGACGTTGGTCCACACTTCACTGTCGTCACTATTTTCTTCAGGTTTTTGCCCTTCGAATCCCACTTCTGATATCGGGATAGGCCCTCATCAGCGATATTACAATTGCACTTTGTAAGTAGGCGTGGATTGTCGGGCGAAGAAAATAGAGAAACTAGTAACAGCACAATCACTTTATTTCACTCACAATTTCTTATAAAATAATCACCATGAAATAACCTGAAGTCAGAGGTCCGACATATTAAATGAAAGTATGAAATATAGCAGTAACCAACTTATTTATTCCAACCGCTTGTTAATTAATTAAATAGATCGCTATAATAGCTCTAGGCGCTACAGCAGGCGTACCGGGCCGAGCCTGCCACAAGAATGATCCCTTCCAACGCTGCGCACTCGCTTACATAAAGTGGCCTGAGTAGTGGGGAGAGTGGGGAGGTGAATGTGCCACTTTGCACAGCGTAACTCGGCCCGCTGCACTTGTCGTTTACATAGATCACGCCGACATATTCTTACATTTAATAAAACGACGGATGGACGAGACGGGGGCGGTAGACAATGGCCAAGCTAACTCAGTCTGCCGATCACTTCATCGCGCCCTCCCTCGTCTCACATACCTCAGGCAGTGACCGGCACTTGCACGCGCCTAAAAACCTTGTGATCTAGAATATCGTGATAGGAATTTTTCTCTTCTTTTAGGAAACGAGCAAATGTAAATAGAAGTCGTGTTATATAAACATTAAGCGTTTATTAGAATAACTTATTATTAGGGCTTAGATTTAACAAAGTTTAAATTATATTATGAGGGGCGTCTTATACAAAAGCGTTTGATAGTGAACATTAAAGCAGCGAAATAATAAACTATGCATCAACGCTTGTGGCTGGGCAACAACAGCAGCACGTGTCGATCGATCAGGTTAAGCAACGCTTGCCGCGGTTGGTCCGTAGGTGGGTGATCTTTACATGCCAAGACCCCTCCGCACCTCGGAAAGCACGCAAAGCCTCTGGTCCCGCATGTTATTCGTGGATCTTTGACAGTCGTTACGGGTGTTCAGAAGCCCGAGAGTCTGACAACCAGTCTTACCAAGGGGTATCGTATTGCCCAGTAACTGGGTTGTCAGATAGGCAGTCGCTCCATGTAAAATACTGGTATTCAGCCGCATCCGGTCAGACTGGAAGCTGACCCAAAAGTAGTTGACGAAAGGAAATATATGTATCGTTAATTATTTTCTAAAACTGCATACGACCTTCATGTGCGTTCCAGTTAGGTTTCCCAAAATATATGAGCTAACATTGAATTTTCTCTCATTTTCCGAAGTAATTCTTGTGGTTTTGAATAGCTGATGAATTTATTCTAAATTTGTTAAGAAATCTAAACATAAGTTTTGGATGTGTAAACTCAAACTCAAAGCATTTGTATCAAATAAATCAATTTCAGGCACTTTTGAATTGTCATGGTCGGTCGGTCGGAAAGATGAAGCTAGCTGCCCATTCCAAAGCGTGGTAGGTACCTGTGGTGAAGAAGAGTTCCCATTTGCAACAGTACCTTTTATGAAACTAGGATAAACTATAAATTACGTATGTTATTTAAATATTACTGATTATAAAATAATATTTTTTTCGGTTTCCTAATCGTATAAAGAAACTTACGCACCGCGAGCATTCGCTTTACGAATTTGTTAAGGCCTTCCCTCACCGGGAGCATTCGCTTGTAATGTTCTACCTGCCGTTTTACTTCTACTTATTTAATTATATGTATAAACCTATCGTGATGGTTATATCTACACTACCTAACAGTTGACGGCCTTCGCAGTCTACTTACTAAACTCTAACCGCTACACTAGAATCTGGGTTTGTTACATTACAGGCAAATGCTCCCGGTACAGGAGCGCCTTTATATAGAGTATTCATTCGTGAAACGAACTGTTTAGTGAGTACATGAATACAAACACAAAAAAACAAATTCTAATAGTTTTGCTCGCGAACCAAAGGTCGTTCCCCGAATGAATGTTCGACGCGTAACAAATGCTCGCTCAACAAATGTTCACCAAATAAAATCGTTAAGCGAATGTCGTGTGACAAATGAGCGTATGGATGTGTTGTGCGAATGTGTTAGTCTTAGAATTTTTTTTGTAGAAACGCGAATGACTTGTAAATATGAAACGCAAGATGTGCCACATGGACCGAAATACATGATAATGTTATAACATAGTAGAATAATAAATAATATAGGGTAGACTTTATTTCTTTTATAATTACGAGAATATCTTGTAAATATAAACCGCCGTCTAGTTCCATACAGATTGAACAAGATTATAAAACAATTACTAAAATAAAATTGTGGGTTATTACATTACATTCTATTTTAGAATAATAATAAACTAAATTGGACAGTTTTTTTAATCACGCAAATGTCTTATAAATTTTACCCACGTGAGCATTCCCTGGTGGACGGGATGTATGATTAAGATGGTAGAATAATACATTTAAGACGATTTTGGATAATAAACTAAATAAGATAGAACACTATAGTCTTTAATTATAGTTGAATTGAAAAAAACGCGAATGTTTTGTAAATATTAACCGCATGGGTGTGTGTCTCAGATGGACCGCAATAAGTCATAAGATTGTAGAATAATACATAAAATTGGATTCTAGAATCGTAAATTAAATAAGATGTTTATGTAGTCTTTAGTATTATTTTTTGGGACCGTGAATTTCGTGAAAATATTAACCGCGTGACAATGTCCAGGTGGCATGCATTGTAGAATAACAAGATTTTACACTAACTAAAGAACTAAATAAGATAGTCTGTTAAGACTATCTTATTTAGTTTATTATTCTAAAATCGAACCTAATGTTTGCACAACACTATTCCGACCATATTTAGGTCGAGATGCAGCCGCCAAGCTATCATTATTTTTGAAATACATTTTGTTCAATAATGAAGACACGTTGTTCTATCGTGTAACGCTCCTTTTTTACTAACCCTAAACTGTCAGCTGTCGATATGTTTTTTTTAGGGTTGTCAACACTTTACTGCATAAATGGTGGCAAATTTAAATCTTGCGTTAATTTTTGGACAACCTTTAGTTAGAAAGATTGTAGTATAATAAATAAAATAAAATAATATTTTAGTAGATAATGCACTTGGTAAGGCCCATCTTCATCGAAGGCATTCGGTAGTGAGCATTCGTTTATAGCATAAAGTATTGTTATTTGAGCTCTGGATTTCTTAAATCTGTCGTTACATTTAAACGCGTATGACGACGAAATTAACTTTATCTGAGCATAAATATGGTGTATTTTGTATTTGCAAAATAACGTTATTTTCATAAATACTTTTCGTAGTCACGGAGCCAGCATTTGACAAATGTGTGAGTATTGCTGGTAAACATCGACCAATAAGATTGCTTAGTTGTCCAGTCTATACAAATCCCATTTTTGTCAATGAATCGAAGTTTTTATAATGCTACGGCCACAATGTCACTATAAAGTGAATTACACTTCGCGTGCTCTCACTCGCACACCGCTTGACGTCTCTCTGTAAACAGAGATCGCACGAAGTGTAGTTCGCTTTATTGCGACAATGTAGCCGAAGTGTGGCGGCCTCTACATCGCCATCTGCAAACTACGCATCACACTAACGTCACATAAACCTTCCGGAATAATTCTCTAGATGATTGTGAAAACCAGATCAAAATCCATTGCGTAGTTTAGAAACAACGCGGTAACACAGACAGAGGCGAAAAGCGACTTCGTTTATCAGCTGAGTTTTGGTTAGTCGACCGGTGATGGTGGAAATCCTCCAGAAATTCGTTTTTTTTTTTGCAATTTGCAAGTTAGTTTGAATGTTGATCAAAATATGATTCGTGGCCGTAACAAATATGCGCTTCCTTACAAGATTATAATAATTAGAATTTATACAACTTAAGTCAGAATTGGCCTCAAATGTAATGTCATGAAATAGTAATTCAATCATTATTTGAGTTTAGGGCGTTGTATTGACGATTTCAATGATTATAATTCTGTAAATACATATTTGTAAACATACCACACACAACAAATTATTCCACTTAATACTGACCTGTAACTTGCAAAATACTTAAGAATTATAGAATTTCGCTGACTACTCTGGCGCATTCGCCTTAAGATTAGAACTTACAATGTTCTGATATCGTAAGCACTTGCTTTCAAATAGCTCATATTCAATTGATTAACCTTCGAACCCTCACTTATGAACGCTTTCGGTGAGATTAGTTTAATAAAAGTAACGGTTGGCACAGACCTGGCAAAGTGAGACTTTTACTGCCGAACAAATATCAACATTATGCTACTTAAAATAAAGTCAAAAATGTAACGACTAAAAGAAGTTTATTTATTCTCAACTTTATTTCATATGTTATATTATATTTGTTAGGCAGTACTGCTCTGAGCCTCTTCAGATCTACGCCAGTTCTAAGTATAAATATAAAATTTGGAGTGTAGAATAACATGTAATGTTTATTTTTCTTTTAGTTCATTAGATGGTGCCCGGCACGTCGAATTTAAACGGAACGCGAAATAATTGTAAATATTTTTCGCGTTTCCCTCGAAAACCATGCTCCGGAAAAACGCTACTGTTAATAAATTTGATTTAAGATAGATTGTACCTACTTTTAAGTATTGTTAATTAGATATGAATACTAATAATAAAATAAAGTCTCGTCTTCACTTAAAACATTTTTGCGCGTTTTGGCATTGAACTAATAATCACCCATTTAAAACTGCATGCAATAATTTCTCAAATACCTACTCACAATATAGCTGTGAGCAAGTAGAAAGAACGAAAGAAAACGAAAATTTTACAAAAAAAAACTGACTGATGGAAAGAACATAATAATAAGAATACTAACAACGGAAGTTGATCATCATCTCAGCCGAATGACATCCATTACTGGGCATTATCCTCCCCCAAGCATCACCATATCGACCGGTCCTATGCCTTCCGCATCCACCGGATTCCCGCGACCTTTACCAAGTCATCAATCAACTCAGCCTATCGCAGTCCACTGCTGGCCTCTCTCAGGCTGAAAAGCCTGTCACTTTTTAAGGTCGTCGGTCCTTCAAGCTGGGGAGCGTCTCACACTACGCTTGCCGATACGCGGTCTCCACTCCAAGACTCGTTTGCACCACCGGCCATCGGTCCTTCGACAAACATTGCCACTTCAGCTTGCTTACTGTGCAAGCTATGTTGGTAACTCCGATTCTTTTCCGGACTTCTCGTTTGTGATTTTATTGCACCAAGTCATATTATGTCCACCTAATCGGTCGCCTTTTTTTGTAAAAAGAATAGCATTTATTCTAAACGCGAATCATGGTTTAGTGAAGACGAAAGTAAATGTAAGTACTCTAGAATACCTTTTTTTTTGTTTTTCAATTATAATTAAACGGTAGGTATTTCCAAAGTACAATGTAAATTTTAGTAAGATTTTTGAAATAATGTACAGAACGCGGTTTTCTATAAATAATGTCCGCGTTCTATTTTGTGTGCACGGGAGACAAAAGTTGTTTTTAATCTTATAGTAACTTAATTAGTATTACATTGTATAATGTTCAACTTTTGACCTACACAAGCTAAGCGAAACTGAAAGCTTAGACCTAAATTACTTAACATCTGCCAACCAAAGTTTCGCATTTATATTCTTGTATTTAAATAATTTAAATCACAATAAAAAGTGGTTTTTCGAAGTTATTTTGCCAAAAGGTAATGTTATTTAACATAAAAAAAAATTCAAGCCCTCTTCTCATGGGGGTAGGCAGAAACTACAGAACGCCACCATTATCCTTACATACTTCTTTTGCGTTCACAAAATGGTTTCGTTATTAATTTAGTTTATTTGATTGATTTGACTTAGCTAGTACGTAGGTATGATAAAATTTTCTAGTTTGATTGATTTGAAAAACTAGAGTTGTAGGGATGGATAAAGGAGGTTTTCCCATGGATTTTTCCTAAGATAAACTGACAATCGTTTCGAAAAAGGACAATAACGGTAAGGTTTTTTTCATGGATTGAATTAGTTGTATCATTGTTTTTGGATTTGTTAGTTATAATTGGGTTTTAATTAGTAAATAAGTAGATTAAAAACAATACCTAGGTCACAAATATATTTTTGCAAGTGAAAACCGTAAAAGATTTTTTCAATAATAATAATATGAGCGGGTTTGAATATCGATTTATGTAGGTATTAAAATGTAGAAATATGTCACATTTCACCAAATGTAAATGCACGGACGACAATCTGCGGTTCCTTCAAGTGCTCATCACTCAACCACAAAACCCACCACCTAATATAAACTAAAATTTTGAATATTAAGTTCGTTTGCCAATTTGAACGTTTTGCTCTAGTTCATAAGGTTGGTTTTGTAACTGGCTGTGTCGCATCAAGTTCCTTTTAATTTATTTAAAATACATTTTATTTATACTTACCCAAAGACATTTTTTTGATAAACTTAAATTATGTTTTTCTGTACGTTAGTAATAATTTTGTGTTTAATAATAATTACAAGGAGTTTTAGGCTACATTTTTAATATGTATGTACTGATTTGATAAGCATCACAAATAATTAATATAAATTTAAAATCTTAGATTTAGTTATTATAAATTTTCTAAAATATGGTTTGATCAAAAATTTTATAAACATGTCACAAAAACTAAATTATTTCCGTCATAACGTTTATAACTATAAGGTTTTTTTTGTTATGTAATTTATTTAAAAAACCTTTTTGTTTTTCCAACGTGTGTTGTATTTTAAAATGTTTATAATGAATAGGAGGTTGGTGGCGGTAATTGCCACAGTTGCGTTACCCCGCGTCCTATCCAAAATCGCGGGAAAGCAATCGTTTCTATGCTTAGATGTACAAGCGCGAATTGATTGATCGCGTGACTATGTCATATTCTTATACCTAAAAGAGCTGGAAGATCGCGTACTCGCGAGACCATCTTTTTTATTAGGACTTTGTGCCTTAGACTTGTGCAGTCTGATGTTTGTTGACTTAAAATCCTACCCATTAACCACGTTGGAAACCCATTCCTAAATAATATAAATGAATATTATAACCGGCACTGTATTTACCTATAGCACAGATATTATAATACTACGTATAGTAAATAATTTCTAGTAAGTACCTACCTTTTCTGTATTACTCAGCTTGTCCTAACCCACAGCTGGACATACGCTTCTCCCAAAGAGATGGCCTGTATTCATCAATAGCGTTGCTGGTCTCGTATTCGGCCACGCAATCAAAATCATGTTTTCATTACAATAGCTACAATTTATCAATATTCCTTTCAGTAATATTATGAATGTAGATAAGTTTGTTTTTGTTTCTTAATAAATGGATAAAAAGTATTTATGTGATATGTTATTTCCCTTGAATACCGGTCTGATTACGTGTGGTCGATTCCAACTCTAACCGATGATGGCAAACAGGCTGATGAGTGATGATTCCACCTTCACCAACCAACATGAGCCACCGCCACCAATTTATTTATAAAATGTCCGTGATGGCCCAGTAGTTAAGGCCTCGAGACATTTCAGGTACCCCGACCCACCCCATCGCATCGCATCGCCTGCCCGCTCTATTAGCGTTCTTTCTGACTTGCCTTTTGCTCGGCTCCTTAGGGTCCTAGCGCAATGTTAAATAGCCTATAATAGCCTTCTTTAAGGGCTATCAATTCAAAAAGATTTTTGTAGTCCGACCGGTAGTTCTAGAGATTACCTACCTCATACATGCAAATTTACAAAAAAAAATACCTCTAAAATATTAGTCTGATATCCATCCTACCTTGAGCAGCTTGCCCTACAAAAATCGCCTGTGCTGCTACGACATAAAGATGCTGTAATATCAAATTGTCCCCACTCATATGAGGTTGACAGGACAAAAAAAAAAACTGCTACGGTACAGACAATGTAATATCGCTGTTTTATTTTTAGGCACTAGGTAGCCTATTGTCACTAACACCACGCTAAACCTAAAACTGCCTATAAAAGCTCACTGTGGGATTTTTAACGCTCGGTTCAGCGCTGAGAGTCAAAAATCCAACAGTGCGCGGGCATAACAATTTTATATTCATTCACTGTCTATCTGAAACAGACTGTGGGTGAAAGAACTCAATCAACCTACTAACTCATCGTAGCGACCAAATTAATCTTTGGGTCCACAATAACCTGCATTGTTACGATTATCTTCAGCTTTTGACTGACCGGCTGATCGCTATTTTGAACCTTAACTATGTGGAAATAAGGTGTATTGTGTTAGGCGGGTTCTTTTTTGTTGCAGTAGGTAGTAGGTACCTACATAGTATTGAATGAAGTGGTTCTTCATAACATAATGGCTTGTTAAAAATACAGTGTTTCCTTGTGATCTTGTGTTGTTCGCTCTGGTATTGCGTGGCAGAATTTTAGATCATTCCCCGTTAGTTGAACCGTTTTAGGACATCTTTTTGCCGCGTTCTAAACTTTTCGCGAGTGAACAAGTACCTAATAAATAAAGATATGATTAAATTACCTTCATAAATATTACCTTCATAGAAACAATTGTCACTATCGAAAGTTCTTCATTGTGTGGGTACCTATACGGTATACGTTGGATTCTAATACTATGTTACTTATTTAATAGTTCTTAAAGTATTATATCTACCATCTGAAGGCTGGGGGTACGTACCTACTTACATTTTGTAAACCGAAGTGTCTGAATCAAACGTTACGTATTAATTTTAGCCCGAGTTAAATCTACTTCCTCAGTGTTTCCGGGGTCATAAACCACGATACAACCACAGCAGCAGTGATAATACGAATCCAAGAACCACCGTGATCCCATTTAACAGTAAGAAACAACGCGTTATCTACGCGCAAATTATGTGCACCGCGATCGCCCGCATCGCGGCAGTCACCTCGCGAGAACCGGCCCGATGTTTACGTAAAGAACCTCCCGTGCCTCTAAAAAAACACAAACCGTACTGCCCTAAATACCGATACACCAAGAAGCTCCAATTTACTACCATGGTAAGTACATTTCAAAAAGTTAAATTAATGGTCTATTTTTGTCATCGTAGTTCATCATTTCGATCATAGATGGCGCTGGAATTAATTTCTTTTGTGTTTCCTTTCCAGTAGCTCTAAATGGTTGGATGTTTAAATATGTCTGTTTGTGTTCTAATTATGTCTATAAGGTTTCTAACACTTGTACAGTGTTGATAAAACGTTGTACGGCTGTTATCTTGTTCTTTATCTGTTAAGTCTTTAGGAATAAAAAAATACCTATTTACCTATCTGTTACTTTGTAGTATGTTATCTTGTCATTCATAGGCGTAATAGATAACACAAAACACGACTGTAACGTGATGTTTTCTTGTTTCTTATTTTTAAGTAGATTTAATTAGAAAATGGTGTTTCAATTGGGCAATTTCGACTGCAATAATAGCTAATGTTGAACAATAATTGCAAAATGAATTAGGTATGTTTTGTAGATTTCCCTACGGGTCTTGTGTAGATTACATACGTAGGTTGAATTAAATAAGCAGGTACCTATGTTATTTAAGTTAGGCACCTTTTGCGATTTGGTCCGTATTTTACATAATTGTATAGGTAGGTACCAGTTCCTTTAGTATCTAGATATTTTACACATAATAATTGCACTTGGAAATTCTTAACCTACGCCCATCGATCACTAATAAACTAATAAAGAACATTCGTGATCGATGCCTACGCCTTGCTACTTGAACTGCCGACAATAGTTGATTTTTGCACCCCGCTTGGAAGGGTAGGTTTCTTTTGACCATTCATACAAACACAGGAGATACGTTGGGAAAAGTGAGCTATGCGAGCACGAAAATGTTTGCACCCTGTCTCTTGAATTGACTTTTGAACATTCCAGCAATATGAGGTACTTACAAATATGCAGAAAAGTTCGAAAATGATGATAATTTTGTATGCAAGAACGAGCGAAGCGAGCTCGAAAACTTTTGCACCCTGTCTCGGATATGTGAGGTCTCCTTTTGGCCATTGTTGAAGGAATGAGACTAGGAAGGTACCTATGTTTGTCAACTTTGTTCTACTTGGGTTATTGCGCAAGGCCCTCCTAGAGCGAGGCTGAAATTTGCTGTCTTTGTTTCGTGCTACGGTAGTGCTACGAAGGTCTACACGGCTAGTTACGAAAAAATTAACAGCTACGTAGCGCTACATGGGTAAGTAGGTAACCGACCTACTGCAACTTTATCCTTTTCGTACTAAAGCAGGGCTACGCTGCCCCACGCGGTTGGTCTAAGAATAAATATTGTTATATAAAAAAAACAACAACAAGTATGCACTACACTAGTACCTACAGTACAGCTCTAGAGTGCTAACTACACTTTGCGATATTCGCCCCGGACTTGTAAATTTTTATTCATAATTAATCATCACTGTTATCACGTCGGCGCCGACGACAATCGTTAAGGTTTCCGCGGGTCAGTTAAGATATTGGTGGCGATAAGGTCATTATTACTCTACACTTACTACTTACAATGTAATTATATCCGTTTATAGACACGTAGGGTGACAGTGTCAGTAGCTAGATGTTCCACGTGGTTGCACTTTAGTATCTACTACGGGGCCGATTAGCGGGTTAGTTGCGTAACACACTAACAATGGCTTTCATTTTGACAGTTCAACAACATTTTATTCGTATTTACGTTGTTGAACTATGAAGTAATGGATTACTAATGGATATCTTTCAAAATCATTCAGATTGCTATTGCAAGTGTGTTACGCAATTAGGGTGCAGTTTGTCGAGGTTCCTGTTTAGCATAAGGCGGGAGGAAAAGCGCCCGGGTCTCACCATTGTGTGGATCGCCCGGAGGACACGGTAGAGCATACGGTGGAGGTCTGCCCGGCTTGGGCGGACCACCGCCGTGTCCTCGCGGAGGCTATCGATGGTGTAGATCTCTCGCGTCCGGCCTTGGTCCAGGCCATGGTACGGAGCGAGAGTATATGGATAGCCGTCACTTCCTTCTGCGCAGTAATGCTCGCGCAGGAGGCGACGGAGTGCGTGAGTATTTTTTTTAAAATATTTTTTGGGTGGGAAATCATCAAATGTCTTCTTCCGCTCTGGGTGGAGCGGGAGGGCGTGTCAGACTTTTACAGATTTTTTGTGTGCTTTGCAAGTGTGCTGAAAAAAAAGATGTAAAATTAAAGTGTAAATAGGTATGTCAGTTGGCTATTTCACCCCACTCAACGAATAGATAAAGTTATCAATATGTATCTAATGAAAATGTGGAAAATAACTAAGAAGGTAATGTTTTCAGTAGGACTAAGTGATAAATGCCACTTGTGTGTGTCACCTAGTTTCGTAGTAGGCTCAAATTCCATCTATTAATATACATACATACATACTTAAACTCACGTCTTCTTCGATAATAATGCCTGTTTTACGAAAAACTTAAAAAGAACTTTCCACTCCCATAACATTGCTGTCATAAAGATCTTGTTTCCTATACGTTTGTTTTTACATTTCCTGTAAATACGTACTAGTTGAAATGATAACGTATTTGTTTTTGTTACTGCAATTATTCCAAAATTACGTTTGATTTCTAATATACACCTTTCGGACAACATAATTGGTTTTCTTAAATATATATATTTTTCGAGAATGACCTAACTTGAGAAACCGAGTCTAAGACATCGGTGAAAAACGTTGGTGAGCGAAATTGCCTAAATCTCAGAATAAACTGTGATGATGACTGATGATGAATTCTTATCATCTTGTGGAGGATGCGGGTTGTAGAGGTTAGACAGACAGCTGCTTCCGGAACATCCAGTTAAAATAGAAGATGCAAACTTAGTTATGAAATGGCTTCGGCACACAATGAATTCTTATCGGCGAAGATTGTTTGGTTAAGTTCGTAGTGCTATTAACAAATGATTTAGACCTCGATCTCTCGTGAGGATGACGTCTTTAGGGTCTTACGCAAAAATATATTGAAATTCTCATCGTGTCCTCAATTTTACCTGCTACGAATTCTACGATATATGAGGCTGAAGTAGTAGAACTTTGAAAGCCAACTAAATTGATTAATTAATTACTATCTACACTAGTACCTACTATTACGCACGCGAATTTAAATCTTCTGATACTATCACAGAATTCGTCACTAGCCCACCAACGTAAAAGGCGATTTAATTCAATCAATGATTTATAACGAGCTACTAACGGCATTGTTATTGTTAACTGCACGTTGACCCAAGTTGCTAACCGCGGTAAACAATATTTTACTGAAAATTTGTATTGTATTGCAAATAGGCATATAATGTTTTCTCAGTTATCTTCACAGAGGGCAATGATGTACGACGAAGCTTATTTTGCTGCGTTCAATCGATAAAGATACTTGTGCGTGCTCGATCTTAATTTTATAAAGTTTTCCTTTCGCGCCATTACTTGTTTTTTTTTTTCTCGCAGTGTGGATAAACGGTAGTGTTGCCATTATCGAGATACAATATTGTAATTTCATCAAAGTTTTTCACGTTAGTGTATTGGCCATTGGAGTGCGCGTTTCGAAATGCTAGTGGGAAAGATTTTGTTCGTGTTTTAAATTGATGGTTTTAAATGAAAATTAAAATATGATAAAGCATCTGAATAAGAACACAGTACACGAGCATTTGTTACAAAAAGAGAAGCTGCTGGAATCTAAAACTAAGCCGAAGTACAGCGGCAGTATGTCGACCACGAGGAACGGGAGATGGCTGTCACAGGTGTGTTTTTACAAATAGCCTTTTTTAATATTTTATAATATAGTTTATTACGCACACGTTGTTATGGGGCAAGTTGGTCACGGTTTACCGTCACAGCCAGAACGAAGTTTGTACTTACACAAGGTTATTGTTGTTTTCCGACTGCCATGCAGACGGAGTTGCAGTTACATTACAATAATTGTTATGACGAATTCGTCATAACAATTAATGTAATGTAATTTTGACCCGTTTCATTCAATCGGTTTCCTGATTGATATTATATTGTAGGTATTCTCTTTATTTAAATAATATAATTTATTTCTGAATATATGACGCATTAATAGTATCTTAATATACAGCTTCACATATACTACCGCTACCGGTGTAGAAATATTAAAATTAAAGTGCAATTAATATCCCCATTAAATTAACTTAAATTCGTTTTCAAGGTAATTAATTTAAAGGGAATGAAAATGGGTAATTTTTAATAAAATTACCTATTTTCATTACCTTTAACCATCATCATTTTATGAATGTAATGTCACAATTAGCTAAATTAATAACATCAAATGCTTACAATAAAAATATAAAAATATTTTATACACACACACACACACACACACAAAGTACCTGGCCACTCAGAAAGTATTGCGAAAAAAAGTTTTATGACGGGCCAGTTAGTCTATTTTGAAAATATGCTTATTTTTTAGTAATACGTTCCAATTTAATAATTTCCCTCCGCATTGTTTGCGAGCTAATTTAAAATATCGTGTCTCATTAAAAAAACTACAATTTTTTTACGGTTTCAAGAGTCACCTGAAACCGGACGAATCGTACAATAGACTTCAAATGGCATTCATGAGTGAAGCCCCTTCTAAGGCAAGCGTGTATGAAGAAAGAAGTAGTCGCCCTTTGACGGCTGTTACGGATGAAAACGTGGTAGCAGTGAAAATTTAAACCCATAGGCGAGTTACGTTTCAAGAGATTCAGCACATACTGCAGGTTGGATCGGGAATCCTTCACGAAATTCTACACATGCACAACCTCACCGATGCTCAGAAGCAGGCCCGGGTGGAATGGTGTCGGCGTGTTAACGACATCATTACAGGCTACGAGTCTGGTATTTATTAATACGATCCAGAAACAAAGCGCCAGTCGACGGTTTGGGTGTTTTAAAACGAATCAACGCCTACCAAACTGAAGCGATCTAGAAGCGGGGGAAGATTTTGATCGCGAGCTTTTTCAATTTGACTGGGTACTTGATGTCAATTCCTTTACGGAACCAAAGAAGCATCAGCGCTGAATGGTATACTACCAAATGCTTGGCAGAAGATTTCTCTGTTGTGAGCAATAAGCAACCAAATACAGGGCTCCACGGGCTACTGCTCCACCACGACAACACGCCTTCGCACACCGCGCTCAAAACAAGAGACTTCCTGGACAACACGCAGGTCAAACTCCGCGGTCACCCTCCTTACACCCCTGACCTAGCGCCGTGTGACTTAATTATATTTCCGAAAAAAAAAACTATCTTCGTCGCCGGAATATGCGCTGTCAGCGTTCGAGCAGGCTGTAAACGAAGTGTCTACCGCGGCGGACTGGAAAAAGTTTCGAAAACTGGTTCAGAAGCATGAAACTTTGTATAGAGGCTAGTGGACTGTACTTATAAAAATATACTAAAAAAATATGTACCTATAAAACATTAATTTTTATTAATGCAAAACTTTAGTCTTACAATAAAAAGTTAATATCCTACACACACACACACAGTATTAATGCAATAAATTATCCAAATTCATAATTTCAAAGAACAATGCCCACTTCCCATACATTTCAAACCTGAAAGAAATGAAAGTTTATGTATTGTTATAAGGTATTGTAGAAACACTACCTGTAAGTTTAGAAAATAATGTCATATTGTCATTTTCACAATTGAAACGCTACGAAGTCCAAAAAATATGAATGTTACTTTGTAGGTTAGGATTTGCCGTTATAAAGAAATAAATGTGCTACAACGAATTATTTGACACTCGAAGTTTAGTCTAAAATAGTAATACTTACTTAATAATACATATCTATGTTCTAAAATGTGTTTTTTACTTTGTGATTTCCTTACAACCAGCTGCCCTTATGTAACTGCTTAGACTCTCGATGATTGTCACTATAAATTGAGTGTCGAGCATTAAATGTCAAACGTCAAAAAATACGTTTCAATCGTCCTAACTCAATTACATATTGCATCATTAATTAATTAAATTATTCATTTATTTTTAATTAATCTGAATTATACAACGACTAAAAAAGAAATACTTACTGAGTAAATAAAACGTAAAATAATGTATGAAACTCAGAAAAAGATTTGATTAATGTCAAGTAGCAGTGCGTAAAATGGAACGTTGTAAAAAAGGGTAGTTGAGATGCGTTCAAAACATGCTAATATGTTTACCCTTGACGTTGAATAAGCATATAGAAAAATTAAAATTTAAAAAAAATCCTGCGTTTCTTTTAACATTGTGAGAAGCGTAATTAATATACAATTTAATTAGCTGTATTTTAAGATTTATTTCATTTCTAAACATAGTCAGGCGAATAATGGGCATTCTTCTTTGTTAACTGGATGGAAACAGTTGTCTAATAGCCCGGCAAATATTATTTTTCCGAATTTAGTAGTGGGCAGCACTCTCTATTAATAATCATAATCCCTTGTGTGTTGGGTCATAATCGGCCCGAGTATGGAAAAGATTTAGAAAACTAGCTGCTCGCCGGGACAGCAGATTAGAACTGAACTTCAGAACTCCTTTCCGCATCAGAATATTAACATTTTTTTTTCTTTTAATGGTTATTCGGGCGTATATAAATATATCAAATCAAAGATCATAAAAATCAGTCCAGCCGTTCTTGAGTTATAAATGGTGTAACTAATCCGACTTTGTTTTATCTATCTACTACGAGTAATATATAAAACTCTCGTGTCGCAATGTTTGTTGCCAAACTCCTCCGAAAAGGCTGGACCGATTTGTATGAAATTCTGTGTGCATGTTTGGTAGGTCTGAAGATCGACCAACATCTATTTAAAACAAAAAATAGAAGCAAAACAACGTTTGCCAGGGTCAGCTGGTATATACATTTATATATGGGTAGTGCTCGCGTAATTCGCCCGATCATGACCTATGCCAGTGCAGTCTTCACACACGCCAAGCCCGTTCGCTTCAATAGAATGCAGACCCTCCAGAACAAGTTCCTCCGTAGGATAACAGGCTCCCCCTGGTACGTTCGCAACGAAATCCTCCACGTAGACCTCAGGATTCCCACTATCCGTCAGTTCATGAAACGCATTTCAAAGCGTTTCTTCGAGACCGCCGCGAATCACCGCAACCCTCTGGTTGTCAAGGCCGCTAGCTATATTCCCTCCTCCATTAGTCATGTCCGCCGTCCCAAGCATGTCCTCACCGATCCCGATGACCACATAACTCTCATTCAGGAGAGCAGTAGGGCCACCAGTACAAACACAGACCGACATTCCGACCTCGCCGCCGAGGTTCCTCGCGAAGATCCCGACGTAATTGTCCCCCCCGACCCTTGCTCGACGAAGTGCCAGCCCGCGCCGTAGCTGAGCCTGTAGCTTTAAATTCCCCGAATAATAATAATCAACAAAACTTGATCCAGCCTGTCCCATCTTGCTGTCCTCCCGTCAGCGACGCCCTAAGCCGAGGTCCGTACCCCACAGGGGGTGCCCTTAGCGAGCGTTCGCTTAATAATATAAGTAGTTTTACGCCCCTGGCTGGAGGCTTTGAGTCCGCTTAAGGCAGCCACAGGATAGTCCGGTTAAGTAGTCACGACCTCTCAAGGTCAACTACAAGATGCCATAAACAAAAAAAAAAAAAAAAAAAGTGCTCGCGTAAAGATGAGCCATGCATAGATTTATTTGCTTTGGTCGTTTTCTATTCGTCGACGCTTCGTCCTTTTGCTCTGTACTTCAGCTCTACCTTTGCTTGACTCTATTCCATATCTCCACTGGCACTGGCAAAAATCCATCATGTAGGTGAATTTTCGAGACAGGAAAGTAACTGCAAGTTCCTGCATTAATCGCTGTAGCTTAGAGGTAACGCTCTCAGGAGACTGTCCTTTGTTTTTTTTTGTATATGGAATTGCTAACTTTATTAACATTTTTTTGGCAAATGGTAGTTAGCAAGAAAAATGTCATTTCTCTCGTTAAATTTTTATAATACCAATCGATGCAAATTCGTATAGGGATTAAAGACTTTTGTTCTAACTGAGTTTGGCGTACCTACAAATAAGAAGTGATCATGAATTAGTGTGATATAAATTACGATTGTTGCTAAAATCAATCAGGAAATGAGTTGTCGATTTTCAAAACTGACCGACTGAACAGATTTTCATCATACAGCTAATAAATTATCCTGATAATACTGTCCAGCAGCCTAATTGCGTAACACATTTTCGTGAACGATTACGACTAATCTCTGCGATTTTGACAGTTCAACAACATTCATTGCGTTATTTACATTGTTGAGCAGATTTTTTTTATCGAACTTATGAAGCAATCGATTAGCAATCTGTTTCAAAACGATTCAGATTCCGATTGATTGATTGTGTATTACGCAATTAAGGTGTAAAAATCCCCATTGAAATCCGTACATCCAAGAAGAAGAAGAAGAAGAGAAGCTACTATACCAGATACAGACAGATAAACACATATAACGACAAGGACGACAAACATTAAAAAAAAGGGCTACAAACTAAGAACTAATTTTGCGTCGGCTGATGAATAAAAAATTGTTGCCATTTAGGAGTTGATACTCGTATCATGCAAAATATGCAGACCCTATCGATATCTCCTGATAAAAATACGATAGCTAGATTAAAACACGTCTAACAACGATTAGTATTGCGTTATATTCGGTACTGGATAGGCACAATATCATAAAAGTATATTTTTGTAATAATAAATAAAATAAAAAAAATAGATATTTTATCGCCTGCTGGCCTCTTTCTTATGACGGCCGCTTAATAAAAATATTTCAATGCCAATAACAACAGCTTCTCTAAATAAACAAGAACAACCTAAGGTCATCAACCTAATAAACAATAATTAATTACACTCAGCGTATTTGTTGTAAAAAATAAATGTCTATTTCTGATTTTGACAAGTAGTGTTGTGACATAGGACTTCCTAAATCGATATCGGAGTTTTGATAATGTGATGTGAAAAATAAAATACGATTTTTAAATTTGTCATGATGTATGCTGAAGAGGCATATGACGCTGAACTCAGTGGAACTATAAGAGTAAGTGGTTTCATGATTAATTTTCATAGTCCATAGACTGATTAAACGTCTAAGTGCCAATTTCATCAATGAAACTGAACGTGATCAGCACATAAAGAACGTTTAGGAGCTCAGTCAGTGGAGGAGGTGGGAGGGTCAGTGTTATCATTTTTCGTGGAATATTGACACTGACGGCTCTTGAACAGTTTCATTGCTGAAATTCAAACTCAAAGCATTTATTTCAAATAAACCAATTACAGGCACTTTTGAATTGTCAAGGGGTCGGTCAGTCAGAAATATGAAGCTAGTTGCCCATTCCAAAGCGAAAGTAGGTACCTATGGAGAAGAACGGGCAAGAAACTCCATGGACACTCTTTTAAATAATATGGATACAGAAAAATTTGTTACATCCGTCTTGTTGAAATTATACATGTGAGAACGATGTAGAAAGACCCGTAATAAAAACATAAAAAATCGGAAATAAAAATAAGCCGTGGCTGCCAAGAGATGACCAGTCCCCACTGACGGCGCCCGTTCACGAACATGACGTATGGATCAGCACCATTCAGCTCAACCATTTTGAAGGGAACTTAATGATCCAACACACACGCCACCACCAGCGAGACATTTGAGTGAGCATGACATACTCTCAGCCGCCAGGGCACATTCAAGTCAATGACAGACGTGCCCAGTATAGGGTAGCTTTATAGTAGGTACCACGTAGTGCTCACACGAGTGCTTTGCAATTATACAATACTAAAAGATTGAATTTATACAGTGCAAAGATAGTATTTACAATCTTCAGCAGCTCCAACAATATTTCCGAATGCTAATCAATTGTTTAGGCGCCCTTGTGGAGCAGAACCAGCGTTGAGCCAAGCATTTTTGTCAGAGATGTAATCCTCCAACTTATAATATGCTTGGCTGCATAGTGTGCGTTAGATACAAGTTTTGAACTTCGTTTCATTCAGTTGAAGTATGTGGGGAGGTATTTTATTATAACATTTTAAACAGTACCCCATGAAGGATGAATCTACTTTAGCCAGCCTGAAACCCGGTTGAACCAATTGGTTCCTATTTCTAGTCCCATAGTTGTGTCTTTCACCTCTTTTACTGAAAAGATTTAAGTTTTTCCTTACGTACATGATGTTTTCATATATATATTGACAAGGTTCGGTCATGATGTTAATATCTTTAAACAGTTCCCTTAAAGAATCGCGCCTGCGGAGGCCATATATTGCTCTAATGGCTCTTTTTTGCAGAATAAAAATAGACTCGATGTCTGCAGCGCGTCCCCATAATAAGATACCGTAAGACATGATACTATGAAAGTAACTGAAATAGACTAGCCTCGCGGTATCTACATTAGTAAACTGACGGATTTTTCTGACAGCATATGCTGCTGAACTTAGCCGTCCTGCAAGAGATGTTAAATGGGGACCCCATTGCAGCCTTGAGTCGAGCGTGATCCCCAAGAAAACCGTTTTGTCAACGAATTCTAGTTTCTCTTGATTCAATACTATGTCACAATCAGTACTTTTAACATTCGGCAAAGCAAACCTTATGCATTTTTGGTACTAAAAGCCTGATCTAATGGCTTCTTTACATCATCATCTGCTCAGCCTTTTCCCAAGTATATTAAGGACAGCTTCAAGTCTAACTAAATGAAGCTGAATGCCAGTATTTCACATGTGCGACATGACCACCACAACCCAGTTAGGTACAGGCTAACACGATACTCTTTGGTAAGACTGGTTGTCAGACTTTCGGGCTTCTGACTTCCCGTAACGACTGTCTAAGATCTATGAATGACAGCCGAGACCAACAGCTTTACGTGCTTGTGGATTATCGGTACGTAATGGATGGTACCCCATTCCCCAAGGTCAGTACCTCGGCAAGCGTAGCTTGACCTTCAATCTATCCGTGCAGCAGTTATGATCTCCTCCGTAGGTAGAACCTACAAATGTAATGGGGATGATGACAATTTTTTATCAAATCAAATCAAATCAAATCAAAATATTTATTTGCAAGAAAATACATAATTTACAAGGAAAGATCTTATAGCCTTCAGTCACTGTATTCTGCCTGCAAGCAAGCGTGCAAATTATTTAAGTTTTTATGTCATAGTTATTATTAGTACATTTTTATTATTGCATTATTATTACATTATTATCACATTATTATCACACATTATTATTGGATTATTATTACATTATTATCACATTATTATCACACATTATTATTACATACAATTTCATTCATTATTACTACAAACAAATATTTTTATGTTCTAAAAATTCCTTAATGCTGTAGAAACACTTTTTTTGTAACCACTCTGACAACTTTGTTTTAAAAACATGACCCTGCAATAATTTAAATTCATTGGGTATTTTATTATAAATTAATATACACATATTGAACACATTTCTCTTATAAATATCTTTATGTCCAGCTGGATGATATAAGAGGTTGCGAAACATAGCCCTTTTCTGACGTGGTACAACCTCGGTATGTTGCTTAAAATAATGTATATGTGTCTTTGTAAAAGTGCAGATATCTCTAATATAAATACAGGGCAGTGGAAGGATTTTCATCCTTTGAAAGAGCGGTTTACAGCTATCTAAAAACCATGCCCTGTTTATGACCCGGATGCAGCGTTTTTGGAGCTTGAAAACTCTGTCAGTATCGGTTGAGTTACCCCACATGATTAGTCCATAGCTTAGAACAGATGACACGTAACCATGGTAAGCTGCAAGAGCGGCTTCTACAGACACATTTTGTCTCAGCTTTTTTAAAGCAAACACGAACCTATCAAGTTTCTGACATATATGCTCCACATGGCTTTTCCAGTTCAGGTTTTTGTCTACAATTATTCCTAAAAATTTTAATTGTTCCACTTGTTGTACCTTTTCACCATTATACAGAATATCCAAAGCTAATGATTTGCTATTATAGGAGTTAAATTCAACTAATTTTGTCTTGCTAACATTTATATTTAAGTTATTATTATGCATCCAGCCTATTATATCTTTTATGGCCTTTTCCGTTGCTGCTTTGTAGTCGCTTTTTTCCTGACATTTTATGATAACTGTAGTATCATCTGCAAAAAGTATACATTTCTGCAAAGTGGCCTCTGGAAGATCATTTATGTAAAGTAAGAAAAGTAAAGGACCGAGAATGCTTCCCTGAGGCACGCCACACTTATTAATCACCGCTATTGAATTGAATTTCTCTTTGGAATATATTCTGTCACGTTTCTTTACAACTTTGGATATCTCGGTATACTGCTGCCTGTTTCTTAGATAACTAGATATCCATTCCCATGCTTTTCCTCTAATACCGTAGAAGTCTAATTTGTTTAGAAGCTTAAAATGGTTAACAAAATCAAAGGCCTTGCTCATATCCAAAAACAGGGACACTGCAGGTTTGCCATTGTTAATACTTTCTGTTACAAGTTTAATAAAGTTGAACATTGCAAGAGCAGTTGAACTACCTTTACGGAAACCAAACTGCTCTTTGCATAGTATGTCATGTGTACAGAGAAAATTATTTAACCTGATAAGCATTGCCTTCTCAAAAATTTTCGATATAATGGGCACTATCGTGATAGGCCGATAGTTATTCGGGTCTGACTTATTTCCACTTTTAAATAATGGTTTAACAACAGACAGCTTAAGCTGGTCAGGAAATACACCTTCCAAAAAGGATAAGTTTATAACATGTGCTAGTGGATGACATATCCAACTAGCACAAGCTTTTAAGACCTTTGTGGCGATGCTGTCATACCCACTAGTTTTGCTATTGTTCAGAGACATAATTATTCTATACACTTCCATTGCATCTACGGGATTCAAGAATATGGTATTCAGAGTTTTGCTTTTTGTATTAGAGTTAGAATTATTGGAATTATTAGAATCACGCGAATTATTAGAATCATTGGAATTATTAGAATTTAAAGGCAGAATAGATGTCAAATTGATAAAGTGGTTATTAAATATATTGCAAATGTCTGATGGATTATTATATGTTACATTATTAAAATTTATTTCGTCAATGTCGTTTTTACACAAATTATTACCATTCATTGTTGAAGAGATTGCATTCCATGTAGCTTTACATTTATTTTTATGCCTTTGTATACGTCTTGTATTCATAAGCTTTTGTGCTCGCTGTGCACATCGCCTAAACATATGATTATAAAGTTTGTAGGAATTCTCATTTTGCTTTTTATTCTTATTACTTGTTTTAAATTTTTGATAAAGCTGACGTTTTGTTTTGCTAGATTTTTTAATGCCTTTAGTAATCCAATTTTGTGTAATTGGTTTATTATTAACCTTAACCTTAATCACCGGAAAACAAAGATCGTAATATAATGTAAAAGTTTCATAAAATATATTAAAGGCTTCAGTTAGAGTGTCTGAGTTAAGTGTTTCCGAAAATGAAAGAGCAGACATACACTCGCAAAATTTATCAAGGTTTTCTTCACAGTAGTCACGTTTCAATTCTGACCAACAAGTTAATCTTTTGTGTATACTCGTTTTTACAGTAACTGATTGTGCTGTTTCGTGATCAGAGAGGCCGAAGTGGTGAATTTCTGGCTGAACACTCTTTATGTTACTGGCGATTTGGTCAATGCAAGAGTTCGCCCGAGTTGGTGATTTTATATGTGCTTCAAAATTATAGTTACTTAGTATACTTAACAATTCCTTTGTTGCGAAGTTGTGTTTTAAAATATCAATATTCCAATCACCACAAATTATAATTTTCTTTCTCTTGTATTGGTCCGTCAAATAATTTAACAAATTATCAAGTTTATGAAGAAATACACCTTTTTGCGCTTTTGTCTGGTCCGGTATTCTATATATGTTTACAACAATCAGGCTAAAACCTATTATCTCTACGCCACAGCATTCAAAATAAAATTCTGTAGCTATTCCTGAAGGGATACTTAATGTTTTTGTGTTAAATACCTTATTAGTTAAAATACACGTACCCCCTCTACATTTATCTCGACTAAAAACTGCAGCCAATTTAAAGTTATTAAGTTTAATATTAGCTTCCGCACCTCGCTTCACAAAAGTTTCACTAAAACATAGTATATCAATCTCCTTGTTTTTTTCTACCAATTCAGTCAAAGTTACTTCTGGGATGTCTAGTTTACTGCAGATGCCAGCTATATTTTGGTGTAAGATCCGTAATTTACTATTTCGGCAATCCTGTTTTGCTTTATCATAATTAAAAGAAGTATTATTAATAGTGGACTTGGGAACGAAAAAACGTATTGTTTTTACTACTGGTATCATGAAGCGAGTTGCGTGCACTTGAACTCAGTTTGATGAAGTCCTTTTCATATTGAATAAAATCAATCTCCATATTTAGTTTGTAGGTAATTAAATCTAATTTTGATAGCCTCTTATGATAACTTACATCCAACTCATTTACTTCAATAAACTTACAATTCCCAAAGTTTTTTGTGAACAGTTTTAGTTCATAATTTAGTTTTTTAACATTAAGGTGCCTATTTTCTGAAACATTCAAAATCAATATCATACAATTACTTAGACTACACAGAGTTCTACAAAGATTAGTTACCAACATATAGGGATTTGTATCATGTTTGCCAACCGAGAGAATAACAATATCATTATCAGACAGATTACGTGATAAATTTTCAGGATTTTGTAGGATCTCGCATGATGAAGCATATGGTTGAACTTTACCCTCGATGTTGTAATTGTCATTCCATTTACCTGCCTTTGTTTGTATTAGTTGTGCCGATAGACCTCTTACTTTTTCGTCTCCAATAATATAGATATTCCTTTTGGTGTTTTGTTTTAATTGAGTTGTATGCTTTAAGTTTTCATGTCGTTGTTCATTTAGAGAGTTCATCGATATCTTTTCAGTAATTTTGTTGTTAATTTCCTGGTCTGCATCCTGACAATGTACACCCTGCACGTCGCCACCTGTTTGCGAGCGTTGTGCGTTTGGACCAATAAATTGCTCGGAGAAGTCTAGTTTAGTTTGGATAGGACCTTTGCTCCTTTTCTTTTGTGATGCGCTTTTGGGCGTGGATTTACAAATATCTTTTAACTGATTAATTTGAGTGCTGCACATAGACATTTGTTTTTTAAGACAGCAGTTTTCCGATAATAGATTAGCTATCTTATTTTCAGCTATCTCTAAGTTCTTCGCCAAAACAGAAACTTTATTTTCTAATTCTTCTATTATATCGAAATTGTTGGATCTAATATTAGGGCAGCTTCTACATAGTTGTGGATCTCTTTTCAATGTATGAGACAAAACATCGATATCTTCATCCAACGGCAAAGATTCGAAAGAGTTTTCGGTAGATATGTTTGCCTCAAATTGGTTGTAATTGTCTGTACGCGGCACAACTACTGGGTTGGCCGGTATTTGAGAAGTATTCTCACTTAAAAATTAAAAAAAAAATTCTCACTTATCTAATAAAAGTTTTCCAAATATTCTAAATAATCTTACAAAAAGTGTAAAAAATTAAAAATTGCTTAGTTATAAACGTTTTAAAATAAATGTTAGACAAGGACAGTACTATCGTAGAAGTGACGTCACGACTATGTAACTTCATACTAGCGGCATACAATCTCCGTACCGCGCGACAAGGATGGGAAAAATCCCCTCCAACAACTTCTAAAGCATGTAGCTTCTTCATATTTACATCGATTTAACAGAATTTTTCTATTATCTCATTTTTACCATGCCTTCTTTGAAATTAAATTATATTTACGAATATTTTTAATATCATCCCAATTAGTATTACATTTGCAGGTTTTATAATATTATATAATCAGCCAATAATGATCCCACTGCTGGGACACAGGCCTCCTCGGGCTATCTATCCACCACGCGGGCCCAGTGCGGGTTGGTAGATGTCACAGGTATTCGAATTTTAGGACATACCAGTTTCCTCACCGTTTTGAGAACAGTGGTGATGAAATTATTTACCACTGGGCCACCACTGCTCAGGGAACCTAGCACGTAATGTAAACTTGGACGATTTTAAATTTGAAAAAACACTTACTAGTTTCGCACTTACAAAGTAAAAATTTAATCACACGATAAAAGAACCTAACTATCTAATTGCGCATAACGAAAGACGAAAATGTGACTCAGACTGGAATCATTAGTATGGTAATAAAATGTGCTGAACAACAAAATATTAATCAAAACTTGAATACAGCATAGGTAGGTTTCCTTCCTCGACAAAGAAAACAACATTTATTTTAGTTGTATGTGATGATACATTTTGAAGTGAAAACTTCTTAAGCGGCGTTGTACACTTTTTTGTAATGGGTAAAAAATGTTAAACTCGCGTCAGGACACGTGACCTGATCGAAAATTCGTAAGACGAAAACTTCTTTAGCGGCGTTGTACATTTTTTTTGTAATGGGTAAAACATCTATTAATCATTATTCAAAATTAATAACTCATTGTTGTGTTTGGTATAAGCTTTTATTATAAGCTTCCCCCTTCTTGGCTAGATTTGCCTTTTAATACGTTTAAAACTAAAGTCCAACCTTTGTTCAAATCCGTGTGGTTACGTCCCGTTAGAGTTTGGTAGTCCGGGTTTTCGTCCATAAGGATTCACAAAAGTAACTTAGGGTGATGATCATTTCTAATTGATCTACTGTATCCTTGACCCTGACTAGAAGCAACTGCACATTCTGTTTTCAGTACCGAGGACTAATATGGTCGGAAAAGTCTGCTAAGGATTTAATTTTAGTAGGTAAGGCAGCAGTAGCCCCGAGACCATGTTTGTCAATAAAATGAAAACGATAATTAACCCTTTTCTTAAGTTCAATTGAAAGGTAGAAACGATGGTCTGATAACTGACCGTTTGACGCAACGGGCATTCTTAGGCACTTGTTTACCAGAGTTTAACTACGTTTACAGTCCAATATCATTATGATAGGTACAGTCTTTTGTTAGTTACTTCTACGCAACACAATTATGTTCGACCTGATACAGTGATATCTACGAGGGAATGAAGTCCGCAGTTAACGAAACTTCGTCACTAAGGTTATCGAGGTATTTCTAGCATTCTGCGCATTTATTTTTATAGCTAAGAAATGTATTTTTATGACTCTTTTACGTAATTAAATGAATTGTAGGTTAATTGTGCAGTGTAGACTAATCAATTAAACAAAGCGTGCGTTCACAATCTTACATATTTTTGGTAAGGACATACTTCGAATTTTCAGATATTATCTCACACCAATCAATTTGTCTACCTTTGTGGGAATTACTTTGTAACTGTTAGTTTCTTTCAATTTAAATTTACTTACTCCGTTATCTTACTCCATTATGTAGTGTAATAATATCCAAATTGTTCAAGGTGAATAATTCTTGGACCACTTGGACGTTGTCAACAGATTTTTAAGCATAACTCGATCAACTATCAATCATAGTCAATGCATTTTTTCAAACAGGCACTAAAAGGCACTTTTGAACGTCAACATTTACATTTAAATAGAATTGACTCTAGCGCCCAAAGGTAGTTTCGTATGGAGAAGAAGGGGCAAGAAACTCCTAAATGTTTAACAATGTTTTTTAAACATTCAATATATTTTTATATGTGAAGACGACGCACCATGAATTAAAATACTATACCACAATAGGTAAAAGAATTTAAAACAAAGTAAAGACAGATAAATCAATCACGTGATAAGTACATGGTGCTCACATATTTACGAACATTGTAAAAGTATATGGTTTTCCTAAAATATTAACTAGGAATAAGTCAGTGTGTGAGTTAAGTAAAAATAACAAATCATACAATTCAATAAGCAACCAGTTTGATTTTGTTAACCCTCTAGATTGTCCTATGGAGCAGGACCAGCGTTCTTATCTAGGATATATTCCTCTAATTTGTAATATGTTTGTTTTCAAAGTGTACATGAGTTTTAAACTTTCTTTCATTCAATTACAATACATCACAATGTAAGGGGTTTTTTTGTAACATTTAACACAGTACCCCATAAAAGATGTATGTACTTTAGATAGTCTGAAAAATGGTAGATCTATTTTATGTTTATTTCTAGTGTTAAAATTACGTCCATCACTTATAGTATCCAAAAGATTTTTTCTACTGCAGGTATGCTGGAAGAGATTTCTTTAGATATAAGCATTACCTTTGTACGTACTTTTCTGTTTATATGTGTGTACATAAATGATTACATAAATAAATAAAATATTTACAAAAATGAACTGCTATTCTGTAACTATCTCACCGTGAAAACTTAGGTGAAGTGAGCGTGGAGTGAGCTGTCAGTGCCACTGATGCTAGGGATTGACCAAGACGGGATGACACTGACAGCTCACTCCACGCAAGTCTTAATGGTGACATTTTTACAGAATCGACATGCTGGCAAAGTACCGTCATTATATTAATCTTCTATAATAGTTCCCTAAGAGATTCGCGGCGACACAGATTGTAAATGGCTCTGTCAGATCTCTTTTGCAAAATAAAAGTGGATTCAATGTCAGCAGTCCGACCCCACAGTAATGCCATATTAAGTAAACGTTTTTTCTTTCTTTCTTTTCTTTCTTTCATATGACATAATGCTGTGGATGTAGCTAAAATAAACCAAACTTGCGGTTTCAGAGTTTAAAAACCTCGACCCGTCCAAAGGGACTGGCCCTGATGGGTACCCAGCTCTGCTTCATATAATTTACAGTAAATGCCTGTGTGATGGGGTGTTTCCTGAAGTATGGAAGTGGGCCAATATAACACCCGTACACAAAGGATGCTCGATACATGATGTTGAGCAATATCGATCCATTAATATTGTCAAAGTTATTTGAAAGACTTGTACATAATGAAATCTACCCAATCCTGCACAAAGTATTAATTACTGAACAACACGGTTTCGTTAAACACCGATCTACTGTTTCCAATTTATTAATCTTCACCGATTATCTATTTGAAAACACGGATAGACGTTTGCAAGTGGACGCTATTTACACAGATTTAAAAAAAAGCCTTCGACAAGGTCGATCACGAAATTTTACTTAACAAACTTGCATTTAATGGCATACGGGGAAACTTGCTCCGGTGGTTTTCATCCTACATTAAAAATTGAACACAGAAGGTTGTTGATAGAGGCCATCAGTCAGATAGGGTCTATAACTTCTGGTGTTCCACAGGGCTCAATTCTGGGACCACTTCCATTTAATATATATATAAATGACATTAGGAAATGCTTCTTAAGTACTAAATGTCTTATGTATGCTGATGACTTGAAAGCCTTTAAAAATATTGGTACTATAGAAGATTGTTTAAAGTTTCAAGAAGACTTAGATAGACTCTCAGCATACTGTCTTGACAACAAACTACACTTGAGCGTCTCCAAATGTCATTTTATAAATTTCACTAAAAACAAATTTATAACAAATTTTAAGTATAAGCTAAATAATGCCTTGCTGAGTAACAACTCTAGTGTAAAAGATCTTGGTGTTGTACTGGACAACAATTTATCGCTTAATCAACACGTAGAGAGAATTGTTAATAAATCATTTAAGATGTTTGGTTTTGTCATGAGATCTACTGAGTTCAAGCACCTCCACCTATCTTTACTTATACAAGACGCTTGTACGCTCGCAGCTCGAATATGCGGTCCCAATCTGGAATCCGTTTTAAAGGAAAAATACAGATATGGTCGAGAAAGTCCAGTGTAAATTCCTTCGCGCCTTGCACTATAGGTGCTTTAAACGGTGTTTGTCATATTCACAATTACTTAGCAAATACAATATATTATCTTTAGAATCTAGACGTAACTTTCTAGAAGTCAACACACTACATGTTATTGTTCATAATCACTTCGATTCCATTGATCTCACGAGTAAGTTTATTTATTTATTTATATTTCCACAATCACTGCTATCATTACAGGAAAATTCCTAATGCGGTAGCGTGGTCCTTATTATACTATCTTAAATAACATAAAACATACAATATTATTTTTGTGAATTCATTCAGAGAGCAGGAAAATAAATCGATCCTGTCAGCAGTGTCATTGAGTGCGTGCAAGGCGCGCGTCAGTGGCGCTTTGCTGAGTAAGTTGGTTCGTGCGTGTGGCACTGCTAGTAACCGTGGCTTCCTGCGTCGCAATGCATAATTGTCAGGTGCATTCAGACAAATCTTCTTCAAAACACCGGGATTATAAGTCTTACCGCGTAATAGTTGGAATACATATGTGGTTATAGCTAAGTCCCTCCTTGTCTCGAGTTTGTTGTATCCAACTGTACCAATAACGAATAAGGTTGGGTACATTAACGGATAGAAGGGATACACACCGTAAAGCTTCATGTACAAAAATCTGGTGAATTTGTTTTGTATACGCTCCAACATGAGGCTATATTTAGTCTCATGCGGGGCCCATATGACAGCATTAAATTCTGAGTTCTTATAAGCGCATTATACAATGCTACAACTGCTTTCATATTAGTATAACTCGATGCCCGTCGAAGAATAAAACCCAGACTTCTGTACGATTTCTTACAAACTTTTACAATATGGTCACGAAAAGTTACCTCAGTGTTCAGGCGTACACCCAGGTCACGCACCTCTTCCACCCGCTCAATTGATGTGCCCTCAAGCTTGTAATCGTGATGATGTTTTCTCATCCTGCCAAAAGTTATTACTGAGCATTTGCTTACATTAAACAGTAGTTTATGTTTCCTACTCCACTCAGCTACATTGTCTATATCTTGCTGCAATAGTGCACAATCACTTTTATCATTAATGGCTATGATCAACTTGAGGTCATCCGCGAATAACAGACAAGTGACAACTCTGACAGCCTCAGGCAGGTCATTTATCATAATAATAAAACTCAGCGGACCCACATTACTGCCCTGACTTACTCTTGATCTTGTATAATATGACTCACATTTACAACCAGCATATTATACAAACTGCCGTCGATCTCTCATGTAGTTAGCAAAGAACTGAAGCAATTTTGGAGTACATCCGACCGCTGCCAGCTTACCTAATAATATGTCATTATCAACCAAATCTAAAGCTTTTTTGAAGTCAAAGTAGGCAGCTTCTACTTCGCGGGAGCGGGGCGAGCGACCGATGCAGCAACATATTGAGCAGCGTCGGTTGCAGCTCCGCGAGGTCCTGGTGGCGGAATGGCGGGTGCGGCTGTCACGCCCTACCGCCCGGCCTCAGCACCATCGAGGCGATCCGGCCAGTGCTCGACCGCTGGCTCGGGAGAAGGCACGGCTCCCTGACATTTCGGGCGACGCAGGTGCTCTCTGGGCATGGTTGCTTCGGGAAGTACCTGTGTCGCATAAACAGGGAGCCGGACGCCCAGTGTCACCACTGCGTCGACTGCCGGGAGGACACGTCGTGGAACACGCTGGCAGAGTGTGCCGCTTGGGAGGAGCCGCGCCGTGCCCTCATCACCGAAGTAGGCAACGACCAGTCGCTGCCGGCCGTCGTGAATGCAATGGTCGGCGGCGCAGAGTCCTGGGACGCAGTGGTCTCCTTTTGCGAAACGGTCATCTCGCAGAAGGCGGCTGCGGAAAGGGAGAGAGAGATTTCGACTCTCGACCCGGCCCGCAGCAGACGCACCGGGCGTCGGAGGAGGGCGGACAACGCCCTCTTCCGGCCCCCCTAAATGGTTCCAGGGGCGACGGATTCGGGGACATCCGTCGCCCCCCAACATCAGGACCCGAGAAGGCAGCGCGCGTAGTGTTCCGCGTGCGCCGCTCACAGACGTTGCGGGGGGAGTACACCTGACTCCCCCCGCCCGAGACGGGGCCACCTATCAGGATTTTCCACCTCGGGAACAAAAAAAAAGAAAAAGGCAGCGTCTACTTGTACTCCAGCATCAACATTTGGAACCACGTACGTCATAAAGTTCATTAAATTACTGGTTATGTTATGTGGTCCCGCGCACTGTAAATAAGCGTAGTATCCAAGCAGGAACATTGTTCGCTGTAAATGCCTGTCGGATTTATTCAATACAATACAATACAATAATCCATTTATTTTCAGGCGACACAGGCCCATAGATAAATACTCGTACCATAATCTAAACATACATATATTTATCTTATACAAAACTTGTGTTAATGAAAAAAGACTTAAGACTATGTTAGTAGCACTTCACTTTGCACTAGCTAGACTTTGTGCTGTCTTGTGGTACTTGTCCGCGGAAGCGACGGAATGCCACATCCTGCGGCCAAAAGTCTTCTTCCATGACAAGGGGCAGGTAACAATTCGGTACGCGCACCACGAACGCCTTAAAATTGACGTCGCGACTCCAGTAACTGCACCCTCGGCATGTACCTTATCTTCTGGCGCAAGTACTCAATGATGTCCTCCGCCTTAGTAGTGTAGTGCAGGCGGGAGATGTACACTGGAGTGTTCGGCTTTGCGGCACGCAGGCCTACTTCGGGACCCGTAGGTGCTTTGCCGTAGCAGTTTTTGTTAGTTTGCGATCGGTGCTTCTTCTTTTGCACCGTCACAAAACCCTCATCATTATCAGCTCTTTTCGGTGCATTTTCTGGCATAGGCTTTGTGTTTGGAGCGCCAGCGGCACTCGCGGTGACGCTAGCGTAATCCTTTCGAAGGGGTTTCGCCGGGGTTGCAGACACTGGCAGCGGGACTGCGTTGCCCTGTTCGTCATATAGTGGAGTCTCATAATCGCAACTTCACTGATATTGATATTTTTGTATGTTCGAAATCGAAATTTAAGGCCAATGTTTTTAAAATCTTATCAAATGATAATAAGAAATAGTGTGAGTAATTTATTCTAAATTTATTTTAATTTATCACTCGGATTATTGTTATTAATGAATTGTATTCTACTGTCAATTATTTTTTGTTTTTTTAATTTAAATTATGATTTGTGATAATAAGGAAAAATCCCTGATATTTAATTTTTATCGAAAAAAAATTTTTATTTTTTTTAAAACCAACTTATATTAACACTAAGCACCACACATACAAGTTATCGGTCAGTACTAGTAATTACACATACAAAAACAAAAAATATAGAATTAGATAAAAGTAGGTATTTAAATGAATTAAAATTAGATAACATTAGACAAGATTTGATAAAATGAGCCAATATAAATTGAATAAAATTTAATTTTTTTTATTAACCTCTCATGCCCCGGCGGCTCCCATTGGTTATACAACAATATACAATTCAATTATTTACTCCAAGGAGATTGCACTGGGAGTGGCAATGGACTCAAGGTATCGAGTAGTAGTGTTCAGGAATCTCAGTTCAGGACTCACAAAGACTAAAAATTTTGCTAATATGGGTGAGGGCCAGGTACAATGGACTAGTTTTAAGGGTCATGGTTATAGCTTGAGGTATTGAGAATAGAGGACGTTGGCGAGGGCGAAGAGCGTGTCTAATGGGTGGTGGGATGTTAAAGGAGATGTGCTGAAGTAATGAGGAATTAAAGTGGGTACCACGAATTAGGCGGATAAAATACTTTACCAGACTAAGATTTCTTCTTACTTCTAAACTTTGGTATCCCACCATACCCAGCACAAATGGAGTTGGGTACATGTACGGGTAATAACCATAAAGTTTTAAGTAGAGGTAGCGGACAAAAGATTTCTGTACCAGATAGACCCAGAGGGGTTCCAGATAACACTTTTGGTCTCCAGCAAGCTGCGGATGAAGGAGTTATACAGTATGGTTATGGCATGACGACTAGAGAAAATTTATGCCTGACGTAAGACAAAGCCTAGGTTTTTGCGGGATTTGTTGCAGGTCTGAATTATGTGCTGGTTAAATGTAAGGTGTGGATCAAAGTGAGCACCCAGATCGCGAACGGTTAAAATACGTTTCAGGGGCTCATTGTTCATAGTGTAGATGTTGTGTAGCTTTTGTGTACGTCATGACCACGCATTTACTTATGTTTAGGTTGAGGTTGTTAACAGTGCTCCAATTGTAAATGTTGTCGATGTCGAGTTGAAGTGTGGCCGTTCGCTAGAGTTAGCCACTGGAAGAGCAACTTTGACATCATCAGCATACATTTAGACTGTGGAGTGTTTTACACATGTGGGAAGATCGTTAACGACAATTAAAAAAAGAAGGGGCCCGAGGTTAGTGCCCTGACCTATGCCAGAAGTGACCGAGTAGCGCTGCGATTTGGCATTCTTGTATGTTACAAATTGCTTGCGGTCGTTCAGATAGTTCGCAAAGAATTTTAGCGATGATACAGAGAAACCGGCCATTGTCAGTTTACTTAGAAGTATGTCGTTGTCAACCCGTTCAAAAGCCTTTTGGAAGTCAAAATAGGCTACATCGATCTGGTTTCTGTCATTAATATTTTTTGCTAAGAGTGTCGTAATGTTAAGTAGATTAGACGTGGTTGAGCGATTTGGAAGGAATCCGTGCTGTTCGTCCGCGAACCACCGTTGCAGTTTATTAAATATTTTTTTATATAGCACCGATTCGAATACTTTGCCGAATATGGACAAAACAGCTATTGGCCTGTAGTTTTTAATGTCACTTTATGGGCCGCTTTTATGTACCGGGAGTACTTTAGATGTTTTCCACTCCGTTGGATATATATGTCGAAATGGACAGGTTGAAGATATATTGCAAGGGTAATTTGAAAATTTCGCAGCCGTCCTTAACCAAGTACTGTGGTATTCCATCTGGACCTTGAGTAAATTTTGGAGAAAGCCGAGCCATAGTGCCACGAACTTCAGATTCGTGAACGTAATCAATATTAACAAGGTGGGACACGTTATTAGGAGTCGCATTCGCAGTAGCGATAGCATGCTCGGGATCTAATGATGGTAAGTTTGACAGGAATATGCTACTAAAATATTTTGAAAACTCATCTGCCAGTAGCGTTGGCGACATGTCACCAAAGGTAGCTTGCTCATTATTTTCCCTGTTACTTTTCACATAGGCCCAGAAGGTTTTGGGGTCACATTTGATATTTGACTGAATACGATTGGTGTAAGTAGCAAAATCTACATCCGTACTTCTCTTTACTAAGCGCCTATAATAGGAAAAGAATGCATAATGCAGCTGGTTATTATCGTTCTGTTTGTAGAGCTTGCGGTAATGGTTTTTGAGGTTATTAAGTCCAATAGTAACAGATGTAAACCATTTGGGGTAATTCAGTCGTAATGTTCTACTCTTTTTGCACGGAACAGTTTGACAGACAATATTGTTAATTAACTCATAAAAGGTTTTAACAGCCATGTTAACATCATCGCATGAATACACGGGCTCCCAGTCTACACCAGCCAGTTCAGAGTATAATACTAAAAAGTCTGCCTTACGGAACTTATGCTCTAAAGATTTTTTCTCAGTCAAGTCGTCAGCATTATTTATGTTCAAGCTTGCGTACTGCGTGTTAATATTGATAGAGATGTCTAACGGCTTATGGTGTATTTCAGGCGAGACAATGCCAGAACATACTGACACTGAGATTCCCGCCACACATGAGTTAACCAAAATCAAGTCCAACATTCTGCCAAGATCATTTAAAATTATGTTTTCCTTTGTTAAATTACATTCAGAAAGAAAAAAAACAAAGTAATCACGCATGGTTATACTAGCGGAATAAAGGTTAAAATGCCCTAATACAACCAGAGGTAGTTTGTTGATGTCATACATAATCCTTCTTAAACAATTAAAAATAGTTAAAATAGAATATGAAAATTATGTATTTTTCTTTTTCTTTTTAATAATTAATTAATTTTATGGTATTTTAATAATCAATTTTATTTTTGTTGTTTTATTAATTTTATATTTCTGAGTAATGCTTACCTAGTGACACTTCTTACCTTATCTTAATTTTGTTAACATGCGGATAATGTAGTGGGCTGCAATGTTGTTAATACTACTTATGTTATTGTAATTTGTAAACATTTTATATTGTAGCTGTATATTATACCATAATAAATAAATAAACACGGATTCAATGTTGTTAATAAATGGCTTCAACATAATTCACTATCACTAAAAGCAGACAAGACAAATTACATTAAGTTTTCGATGCGCACGCAAACATCCACTACCACCTCGACATTATACTCGTATGCTCATAATTGCACAAATCCCACGGATAACCAATGTGTTTGTCCCAACATTAAAATGGCAAATAAAACAAAATACCTTGGTGTTATAATAGATGAAACACTCTCGTCCAAACAACATATATTTGTTTTTAAAAGGCCGCTATATTGCTGACACAAAAATTGTTAGGCAAGTTTACTTTGCTATAAGTCAATCGATTATAACGTATGAAGAGATATGAGGAACAGGGTGTAAAGTTCACTCATACTCTTGGAAAAGGGAGGATCCTCCGACCAGATGGATGTCGTATCTGGTGGGCAACTGCCCGATGACTGTTGTCGGGAAGTTGTATATACTCGTATGCTATCTGCGCAAACTCTGCTTGCGCGATGCAGGATTGATGCGTTTGTTCGCATGTGGCGGTGTAGATGCCGCCACACGTACTGTATTACAACATGGGGTGGAGCGGGTAAAACAGTGTTACTAACCATCGAGAGAGCGCAGAGGGCGGTTCTTAAAGTGTACTTTCCGCCCTTTCCTTTTTCCTACTAACCTCCTATACAAATCTTGTGAAGTATTAACAGTTCGGCAACTATTTATAATGGGCATTGTACTAAAACAACACACAGCTCTACCCTACAGCACGGAATATACAAACAAAAGACGTAAAGATATAGTCTGTCCACAAAATACAACAAAACATGCTTTTAAATCCAGATTTTACCTGTACCTCGGTCCTCTCCTTTATAATAGACTAAACTCAAAAGCAAACATTTATTCCCTGAACTACACAAATTGTAAGAGAATTCAAGGAGGCTCTCCAAAGTATGTCATATGAAGATAGAGAGAATTTTTTAACTGTGTTAACGTAAATATATATCCTCACCTACAACAAGTATTTGTTAAATTTAGAAATTAGGATTTAAGCTTCTCTACATTTAATTAATTTGTCTAGTTATGTGACAATTTTAGCACTTTCCGCCTGAAAAACAGGATAACTTAGTTCAGGCACGGTAAGTCTTAGGAATATAATTTAATATTTTTTTTTTTTTTTTTAATACGTTTTAGTATCTCGGCGTTGTGCCGGATTAATGGGGTAGTACGGGCCGAAGCCAAGTGTTACCCCTGGAAATTAGTTAAATTATGATGAGATGATGGTGTGTTCGGCTTTTGTGATGGTGAGTGTGTTGCACTCGTGTGTGAGGTGACAATTAATGTTTCATTGTCATTTTGCAGAAATTTTCTGACAATCCTGCAGGTGTTCAAGATTGCAGCTTTTTGAAGAGTCTGGTATGTGTAGGGTGGCAAATCGAGTGTTTTTAGTGACTGGTGGAGCTGTTTAGGTATTACACCTGTTGTTGACAATACTATAGGAACTATGGTGGCATTGCTATGCCGCCACATTCGGCTGATTTCTATTTTCAGTCTGTATATTTTGAGAGTTTTTCTGCTATAGTATTCTGTAGCATAAGCATAGCATAGCATAATCAGCCTATAACGTTCCCACTGCTGGGACACAGGCCTTCTCTCTATGAGAGGTAGTGAGCCGTAATCCACCACGCGGGCTCAGTGCGGATTGGTAGATGTCACATGTCTTCGAAATTTTGGTTCTAGGACATGCCGGTTTCCTCACGATGTTTTCCTTCACCGTTTTGAGAGCAGTGGTGATTAAATTATTTACACAAAGTAAAGCGCCTGCTTGGGTTCGAACTCACGACCTACAACTCGTAAGTCGGAACCGTTACCACTGGGCCACCATTGCAGTATTCTGTAGATTGTGTGTATTAGGAACAGCTATGTCTATGATTTGTGCAGTTTTGTTAACTTTATCTAATAACGTGATGTCTGGTCTATTGTAGTGTGTTGTTTTGTCGGTGAGTATAGCTCGGTCAAAGTACATCTTATGAGTGGCGTTTTCGAGAACAGTTTCCGGTTTAAATTCATAATAAGCAAAAGGTGGTGAGGGAACTAATTTATATTTTATTGCTAATTTTTGGTGGATTATATTCGCTATCTGGTCATGTCTGTGTTTGTAATCAGTCTGGACTATTACTTTGCACGCACCCGTGATGTGTTGTATGGTTTCGGGGGAACTATTGCATCGCCCACATCTGTCTATGGTTTGATGAACTCGCAATAAGTGTTTCTGGTAATTGCGAGTTTCTATCACTTGGTTCTGAATAGCTATCATAAACCCTTCTGTCTCAGGGAACAGTTCTCCAGGCCTTAACCATTCGTTCGACGCTAACTTGTCGACGTTAGGTTGATTAAGATCATGTCGATGTCTCCCATGCAATGACTTTGGGTCCAATCTGCGATTTTAGTCTGTCGGTCAGTCTGTTGTTCATTACTCTGGGGTGTCTTCTCAAACATGTTTAAAGGGGTAAGTTTTTATCATTAAACACAATGCTTTATGTAGAGTTGAAGTAGTACTTTTAGCATTAAAGTATGTTCTTAAAATAGTTATTTGCTTGTTATGTAGGTTAGTGATATCTATTATTCCCCTGCCATCTTCATTCCTTGGCAGAGTGAGCCTCTGAACACATGACCTAGGATGGTGCCTTCTGTGTTTAGTTAGAGTGGTATTTATTATCCGTTGCAAATGTTTGAGTTCGGTCTTGTTCCAATTTATGATACCAAAAGAATAGGTAAGAACGGGGATGGCATAAGTGTTTATGGCTTTTATGGTGTTTCAAGCGTTTATTTGTGTATGACATATGGTTTTTACCCTGTGTTTAAATTGTTTAGTAAGCCTGTATGTAACCTAAATATTTATAAGTCCCGTTTTCGTCTAATGATTCTATGGTGTCACCAGTCTGCATGTGGTATGAGTGTGAATAAGTTTTGCCTGCTCTGATTGAATTAATTTAACATTTGTCAATCCCAAACTCCATAGCAATATCATTTGAAAAAAATTCAGTAGCATTTGCTAGTTCATATAAGTCGTCTGGTGATGATGCGTACAATTTGATATCGTCCATATAGAGCAGGTGGTTTATTTTAAAATTTTGCTGGTCAGTCAGTATGTCAGTCGTCGTATCACTATATTGAAGTTGATACCCCGGCTTTAAGGCATTGAGTATATTTGAAAGCGGATTCAATACGAGACAAAACCACAGTTGGCTGAGTGAGTCTCCTTGGAATATCCCTCGCTGGATCTTAATGTGTTCTGTCTCAACTATTCCTGTAGATGTGTTCAGGAATAAACGCGTCTGCCATTTCTCTATTATATTACCTAAAAAGTTGATGAGTTGTGGGTGTATCTTGTATAAATTCAAAACTTTAAGTAACCACGAGTGTGGTACTGAATCGTATGCTTTCCTATAATCAAATTACATAGAACATAAATCTTTCTTAGTACGTTGGACATGTTTAAGTATTACTGCATCTATTGTTAACTGTTCTTTACAACCTTGGCTGAACTTCCTGCACCCTTTCTGTTCCTCTGTTAATATCTGTTGTGTTTCAAGGTGTTTGTATACGATGTTAGTAATGCACGATGTCAATATCTTATAAATAGTTTTCAGACACGTATTTGGCCTATATTTTGCTGGATTAGATGTGCCATTAAAGTCTTTCGGTAGCATGTATGTCTTGCCTTCTGTAATGTATGACGGAATAATAGATGGGTTTTTTATAAAATCGTTAATATATAGAGGTGCGGATGTACGTGTGTGATTTTTTTTGTACCAATAGTTGTGTATGTGATCAGAGCCTGGTGGTTTCCAATTGTGTACCTTTATAAGCTTATTAGCAGCTGTCCACGCAGCGCAGTATATCATGGTCTGAAGATTAATGAATTCTGTATCTCTGGTAACTTGTTCTGGTAAAATAACTCTGTCAATATAACTAACTATATTCGCTAACCTTTTTGATGATTTTTGCATGGGTATGTAACTCCTCAGTAGGACTGGTGTCTCTGTAATACTGGAATGTTTCTAATAATATTTTATCTATTTCAAGGTTTCTTTCTTGGCTAGTTTGTGTATTAAGGTGTACGGGGTGTTATGATTCAATGTTATTGAGGTTATCGACTTCCGTTTCTACTCCAATTTGTTGCGTTTGTGACGTCTCTATATTTTCTATATTCATATTCATATTAAGTGTATTCGTATATGGTTTTAAGTGAAAATTTTCTATATTTGATCTTATACTATCAGATTGCCAATGAAAAGAGTCTGCCTCGAGTAATTCTTTCTCTACCATTGTTTTTAGTATCTGGAGTCTATTTTCTGAAATCATCCTATTATTAACTATTACTCTTTTTTGGTCCGATATGCGCTGTTCTGATTTATGTGATAAATGAGGGAAACATTCTATGAATTTTTCTTTTAAATTTTTCCTCCAAACTGTCATATCCGTCTCCATTTTTGTTGCCCTAAAATAACATTTCATAAGTGTTTCATTGAGGTCGTTGGACCATTTCATCCTGCGTTTAGGTAACTGTGGTGAAGAATCTCCTGTGGTGTCTGGAGCCGTAATTGTAAGTCATTATTTGATGTTTGTAAACTATTTCTTACTTCTAGCCTAATTGAATCGAGTGTAGAGGAAGGTAACAACTTTTAGGACACTATTGCTCGCCTTTGATCCCCAATTCTTTGCTTAGAGACTTTCATGTTTGGGAATTTTTATATGAATTTTTGATGTAATGATGTTAAGTATGCATTCATGTCAGATTCTAAGTTTGTTATGATAAGGTAGGTACGCCAAATGAATTCGTTCATTTATTTACTCCATTTTTTTCGCGTATTTTTTAAGACAGCAGCGGGTGAACGGTTACTGGCTAAATTAGCCTCCGACACAACACTGACTTTAGTGATGATGCTGATGATGATCTTGATGAACATGATAGATATGAAGGTGGTGATGATGCAATTGATGAGAATAAGGACCTTGTAGAGGCTGGTGATGAAACGGGTGATGTTTCATCATCTACAGAAGGCATATTTGCCTGGACAGTTTTTTTTTGTTTTCGATCTTGTTATCATAATAAGTACCACGAGTAGCTAAGGACTAACTAAGTCGACCATAGCACATAGCCCTGCGTTCACTGTGGTAAGGGTAGGTAAAACTGGAGGTCCCCTATTATCCTGAGTTGGCACACTAGCGACTAGCGCGATCCCCTAGCCATGCAGCCCTCGGCGTGTGCGACCTTGGCTTGAATTGTATCTCTTTTGGTCTGGCCCCTCACCCTAGATCAGCGTCGGCTACAGTAAACACTACCGGTACAGATCTAAGGATCATATTATTATTATTAATTATTTACCGTAAACCAGTCTTGGACCTGAAGAATAGAGTTATTCACGTCGTCAAGATTTTGTGACCTTCGGTCTATTTTAGAGATCAATGAAGTGTTATCTGCAAATAATACCATCTTCGTTTGAGGAATTTTAAGTGGAATATTAGCAAAAAAGTTTTCGAATTCCTGAGCTATATCTACATTTGAGTTGATGGGGCCGCGTGCAGTTTCTAAATTAAATTCAATATTACGCTGTTTTTTCCTACCTGTATCATATTTATTATTTGCCAGGTACTTTTTATTTTATCAGCAGCTGATTTTATTTTATTGCTAACATAAAGAGCTTTAGCTATTTTGAATACACTTTTATTTGTTTTTGAATATCTTGCAACATACTGATGAAAGCTTGTATAACTCATATGTTACTTTAGGCCATATAGTTCAAATAGGTTTTCTCTTCTTTTACGAATGCCAGGAGTCACCCAATCACTAAATAAAAAAAGTTGTATGAACACTTTTAGTCTTTAGTGGAAAAGTGTCATTAAATTGCGTGCTTAATAGTGAAAAGAACTCGGCGTAGAACTCATTTGGTTTACCCTTATTATTAAAACTCTGCTTACATAATTTACTGGCCAAAGAATCATTTAATTTCTCTAAATCTAAACATGTAATTCGCCTAAACCTTATTTGAGTTTTTTGTAAAGGTGCTCATACACGGAGCAAAATGTTATTGTTTGTCCACTGTGATCAGATGACAACTTATTTACTGTTTGTTTGTGTAAGTTTACAAAATTACAAAAAATAGCATTCATACAAGTACCTAGCAAAAGAAACTGTAACTCGGGTTGGTTCAATAAAAACATTTGACACATCATCCGATTCTGACAGTATTCGAGTTATTTTCTAATAAATGAATATTAAAGTCTCCACATATTAATTTTGACTTACTATTAGTACTAAGTTTCTTTAACACATCTTCCATTATAGGATCATCACTGTGTGTACAGAGATAGATTCTGGTAACTTAGAGGTTACGCATACTATGACATGCTGATCAAGTTCAACTCAGCTTTTACACTTTTTGTAATAAGGTTTGCGCTATTTGGAAACAAATAGTCTTTTGAGACAAGAATAAAAAAATTGTCATCATCCCAATTCAATGGCGTGTTCAACAGACAGTCGGATGATGTATTTTCGTTCTTTCGATTTAATTTAATTTTTAACTAATATTAATGACCCGCCATGTATCATACGTTTTCGGCTAAAATGGCTAACAACACAATAATTTGCATAATTAATTGACATTACTTGATGATCTTTTAACCAATGTTCTGTTAAACAAATGACATCAAACTTAGTACTTTCTAGAATCAATTCTATTTCCAATAATTTGGAATCGCAACCAAATTTTTTTTTTAAAGTATGTTGTTGTGTTTGCCCTTTGCTTTTTTTATTACTATGAGTTATATTGCCAGAAGATGGTGCCGATTCTATTGTCACAAATGCCTCTAAACTAGACTAAAAATCACTAAAATTTGGTTTAATCCTCTCAAATGACGCTTTTCCATTCTGAAATTAACTAAAGTGACACAACTTAACTATATTTTAGTTTGACAGCACTGAGTTATTAGTTTAGTGAAAATGGCAATTTTGCTATTCTGAATTTTACGTTTTTCACCAAAAAATTTGAATGTCTAACTAAATCTGAACATGAATCTGACTATTTTTAATCGCGATTAAAAACGTCTGAAATAAAATTAGTTGGCGTGAACTAAAATTCACACCAACACCTCGACTTCAAACGTGCAAAAACGCGACTTAAACTTTTTTTTTTGTTCATATCTCTAAAACGGTGTGTCCTATCACAAAAATAGTGAAAATTTCGACCCCCGTTTGAAACCCCGAAACCTCCAAATCTCTACATGTATATATTTTATTTTATATTTTCCATACAAAAAGTAAAAACATCCATAGAAAACACGATGAGGCTGCCCCAGGCTGCCACGGCTCCAACAAAGACGTTGCGAAACCAAAAGAAAAAAAAAAACACGTGGACTCGCGATTGTCAAATACGATTATAGTTGGTTCAAAATAATTTTTAAATTTAGTGATTTATTTCGCAGAATAGCTTCATGATTCTCGTAGTAAAAAGTAAGGAATTTTAGTGATAGTTTAGTTAGTTTAGTTCGGTGTACAAGAGAATCGGCACCACTGTCGCGAGGCTCGATTTTGAGAGCTGTCGAGAGTTGGATACAACTCTCGACAGCTCTCAAAATCGAGCCTCTGCTAAGCCATATCCAAGTATTTAATTAATTGTTTAACCATTTATGTACACAAATATAAACAGTACAGGGAAAGTAGATAAAGAGATGTACACAGCTTGTGTAAGAGTAAAATAGAAAATAATAGACATAAATCAAACGTTGGAGTTCAGCTTCTAGTCTAACCGCGTACAGGTACAATACAGGTGGGTAATTCGTCAGTCAACGTAGCCACCGCTAAGTGGCAAGATTGTATCGCATAGTAACGCGTTAGCATTGACTTGTAAGCTAGCAAGAAGTTCTTCTGAATTCATTCTTTCATTCATGCCTAGATATGTAAAATTCCCATTCATCATAGACATCCACGGTAGAATTGACTAGCACATTACATGTCGTTACGACAATCATTGATACTTCCTGTATCGTACTATCATTGAGCGGGTTTCGACAACTTGGCTCATGCCTAAAGGCGCCCACAAGCAGGCGCGACGCCACAGCGCGACACAAAGGCGTCGTGTGTCGCGCGACAGGCGGTGCCTTTGTGTCGCGCTGTGGCGTCGCGCCTGTTTGTGGGAGCCTTAAAGCTGCCCCTTTTTAAGACCTGCTCTGCTACGTGCACCTTGAATATCGCGTGCGCTCCTGTTCGAGCACGAAACTAAATGGCGTTAGTCTCAATTTCTATTACGTGTTAAATAATAAATTGATCTCGAGAAAAAAATATCTTGTGGCTGGACAATAAACACACATTGTCTTACTGTTAATATTTATTTTACACATACATGCTGGTAGTGTTTACAATAATACACGAAATTCGAAAAAAAAAATCGAGCGAAAATGTTAAAATTACTTACCTACATAATCCTGTGCACGGAAAGAAAATAATCCAATAAATCATAAACCAAACTAAACTAATCCAGTTTTATTGTATGTGTGACTGTTTCAGAATATTAATAAATATGCAAATAACATACATTTTAGGGAGCCTCCTCTTAACTAACGTGAGTTCCTAAGGTTATAAATCTCTGTTATCAGTCTTGGAATGGGCAGAATTGATAGTATTATCTGATCAGTAAGGTAATTCCATTACCATTTTATCCGTCAACTTAATGAAACGTCCAGGTACTTTTCGGTGCTTCCAGTCTTCTGACCCTATTCTATTTTATCATCTGATATATCCTGATTTGTCACAAAATCCATCCAAAGTTCCTTTGGTTGACTAACTTTTTCGCGTCAAACGAATTTGTAACCGATATCACTTTTCTAATGATTACAAGATATTGTGGAAATACTGTGTAAAAACCGAATAAATGTTAATGTGACGAAAACGGTTTTGTCATATTATCGTAAAAAGTGCACGAAATTGCAGCCGTTCATTGCAAATACTCTGCAAACAATATCGAGCGTGGTAAAAAAACTTTGCGTTTCGTACAAAGAATACAGCTTTTTGTTGGCTAGGTACGTACATACTTCAATTAGAATCAATATTGATAGTTATGAGGTCCATAATGTGACACTGTGTTCAACATAACATCACGCATGTAATCCCAGAAGGGTTAGACAGAGGTGCACCTATATGTGCACCCACATTTCGCCAGTTATGCTTAAGTCCCATGTAATATGGGGCAAGCCTATTGCAATCAACCGGGCACAATTCCAGACTCCGGACTGCTACTGAGAAATTCTAGATAGAAAAACCCAATAACACTTTGCCAGACCTGGGAATCGAACCCAGGACCTCATGCTCAACAGTAGGTCTTGCGACTACTAGACCAACGAGGCAACTGTATTCAATTTAATACCAATACCTTTATCTACCTTTATCCTAATACCTAATACCTTTATCTACCTTTATCTACCGCCAAATATCTGTATCTGCTTACAATTTTTATAAAAAAGTTTTAAACCATGGCGATTAAATGCAGGCAAACGTACCTATCTACTTACATAAAAAATAAGGTGAAAGGAAGTTTAAAAATTATATAATTCTTATAAGATCGACCAATTAGGCACCATCGTAAATGTACTCGTTTCCGAAATAACTACAAATTATGTTTATTATTTACGTTAATTCTTTGACATTCGTGTATATTAACTCGTAAATCTTATCTTTCACGCGTCATAATATAAACGCATCACAAATCCCAATCTTTAGTTATTCCAATTTACGTCTTTTATAAACTAAGTACAATATCAGGCAACAAAACTACCAAACATAGGCGAATTTAAAAAATGTGCGTCATTTATATTTTTCGAACTTAAATCGACGTCTTTCAATATTAACATAGTCTAAGAAAATACGAAACAAGTTCATGTACTGGGTGGATTTGGACTGGATCGTAAGGGTACTTTAATCGTTGTAGCTACGGGATAACGGTCTATCCATAACTTTTTGAGAAATTTTCATCGGCATTCACAGATTTTGAAAAAAAATGTAGTCACCAAAAAAATTGCCAATTTTTTCAATAAGTTTTTTTGATGCTCTTCGATCCTGTTTCTTACCTATTCAAAAATTATTTGAGGCCAACCGAGGTTTGAGTACTAGAAAAGCAAAAATCCCAAAATACTTTTTTCATACATTTCTTTGGAAATAACACTCCAACTTACTTTTTTATGATGGATATATTGACACTACAAATATGATAATGATATGTCGATATTTTTGGCATTTGTGATGCGCTCTTCTACGCAAGCACTACCACGCGGGCCCATTGCGGGTTGGTGGGCAACTAGTTGGAGGGCATCAAATTAAACTACCTAAGTACTCGACAGCATTTCTATAATCCCCGAAAACTCCACAAAATAGACGCTACGTCCTCACAATTTGTGACCCCGTCACGACTTGTTGAACCGTGTAGAGACAACTACGCATTTCTAGGGACTCGCACTTAGCGGAAGAGAAACCCCACAATACATTACCTTTGATATCGACTGACGACATTCAAACGATACGGAATAATACGGTGTTATGTGCCGAATCGAATGAGCCGGTAAGACCAGTTTTACGTATCTGCTTAGTTAGATGGTTGTTGAAATTTTCCGATGGTTTCAGGAATAAAGCCACTGAAAAGTCCATGAAATCTAGTGGTAGTCCTTGGAAATGGGAACTTTGTGATAAAATTTAAATCTTAATCGGGAATGTGTATATTTAAGAATGCCTTTCTTTGCGTCGATGTTTTGGAGTTGTGAGGTAGGTCATTTCACCATTTGCAAATCGTTTGTCATTTGTTTTATTGTTACTTTATCTAGTTTAGAAAAGAACTGTTTTCAATTTGTTTTGGAATCCAGCATACGGTTGTATGTGCTTACGAAACGTAGGGTCCATTAGTGTAAAATTGTAAGCGGAAAACATTTCAAAATTAGCATAATCTATAATTGGCCATCTAAAAACACATTGCGAGCGTGTGACTAAATAATTATTCTAATTTGTATTACGAAAGAAAAGACACTGATACGGCCCGGCCTTCGACACGGGCTACAACCCAGAAAATGAATGGACTATGCTGATATGCTTAGTGTCCGATTTCGCGTACATTTACAATTAGTATACATTTCGCCTTTTAATCCTCAAGACGCTTTGACAAAAATGTATACTTAATTTCACTCGATAGTGACTGGAACTTGAAGGACCTGCGGTTCACGGCCTGCTGATATGCAGTGGGTGAGATGACTCAATTTCTTATCATATTTTGACCACTCTTTAGTGCACACGCTAGAGTTAATTTCGAAACTTGTTCAACAGACGTCCTGTCAAACGCTCTCCATAATTTCAGAAAAGTTAGAAGTGTTTGGATTCTTTTCAATTAGTGCTCTAATTAAGTTAATCAATCACGTCGTAGTTGAAGTTAGTGATCCGTAGCAGGTAAGTATCAGGGAACAAGGCCGCGGCAGTCGTCGCGGCGCGCTCCGAGCACCACCATGCGGGACGAGGAACCCCCCCTGCCGCCCCCTTCCCCGGGCCCCGCACTCCCCGCGCCCTCGCGCCTCCGCCGCACTCTACACACGCTGCGAACGCCGTTCCGGCCTGGTTCGCCCTTCCACGTCGGCTTGATCAAGCGCACAGGCTCCTCCAAATCCGTTGCCTCAGACGGCGAGATCACCCGCGACGAACGCACGATGCGTAAGCGTAATAAGAAACAACGTGACGCGGTCAGTGACGCGTCGCGAAGCACCGACAGCTCGCCGAGCGTCGACAAAAAAAAGAAGGAGGGGAGCTTCATGCGCCGCATGGGCAGCTTTGGGAAGAAGAAGGCTAGCGAGTCACCTAAACCACCCTCTGAGTCGCAGCCATCTGAATCGCAGCCATCTGAATCACAGCCATCGACCGCAGAATCAACTATAGAACATCCCCTAACACCACCCCCCGAACCGGAACTAACTGCTCCGGAAGCATCTACTCCGGAACTGCTAGAGCCGCCCACCGTCGAGCAAGTGAGTCCTATCGCGGTAGAGCACCCTGTCGCGACTCGCCCCTTCTCTAAGGCCGCCTGGAAGCGCAACAGCGAGCCGGAGATGGAGAAGCCTGTGGAGGACCCCAGCCCGGAGAGTGCACTTCGGAGGCGCATCGCATTCGTAGCGCAGGCGTCGACGTGCCTGTCGGAGGACCACGACGTCAGAGAGAGGGGAGCCGCCGAGGTGGGGTCGCTGGAGGAGGCAGTGGCGCTCGCGCGCGTGCGGCTGTCCGTGCCCGCGCCGCCCTCGCCCACACAATCTCACGACACCGACACGGAAGAGGAGGGATACACGGACGCGATGCCGGCGTACGGAGACCTCATCGAGCCCGACGGTAGCGGGACTGACGCTCCGGTGAGTGCGCTGTGTTGCGGGCCGCGCGCGCTGCGCTCAGTGGCCGAAGGGTCTCCGAGCGATGCGCGCGCGCCATGACCTTCGAGGAGACGGGTGACGACTCTTACCTCACAGTGTGCGAGTGCTGCGGTTTCAGCGCCGAGACGGCCGTGTTTGTCCCAGTACGTTACATTTCACGCTAGTTTACAGCGGACGTCACGCGGCGCGATGCCCTTCGTGAGTACGAACTTGCTCGTGTGCGCTTCGCTTTACCAAATGTATTCTACAAGCGGTGTTTTGTTTAAACAAGTGCACGCATTTTCTTTGTGTTGCAAATGTTTAGTATAGTAGATACTCCGACTCGGTATAGTTAAACGTGGAAAACAATTATTTGGTACCTAACAGCTGTACAGCATTCACGTGTAGTCAACTTAACATCAACTCATAGCGTTTAATTTCTAGAAAAACAATATTGCAACTTTAGTTTTCCTTTAAAAAAGATAACACAACTATTTGTAACCCACCTTAAGTGATTATAACCGAAAACCACTACTTTATTTAAATAAGACAAAAACGAGTTCCATAAGAGGCTATAATTTCAGCTACCTTGATACCTACTGATGTGTTTTAAATTAAATCAAACGACTTGGTAACTCTCTAGACACTTCCAGGCATTTATGTAAATTAATTGCTTATTTATTTAAGTGGCAGAGAAAACATAAAAATGCAACAATTTACAGAATTTATTGAGCCATGCCATTACAAAATCATTTTAATGTTGTTTATATTTACATAAAAAAAAGTGTTTGACATTTAAAATAACAATTACTCCAGTAATCGGAAAATTATTTGCATCCGCATATAGAATAAGCGCCGCTTTTCAAAATGGATTTTAATGATGACAATTGATACGGTAGTTTTTGAAATAATTAATTGATACCTACCTATTATATTCAGCTAGTGTTTGCCTTAATATCATATTACATTTACCCCTGACCTACGTATGTCATAAAACTAATGGTTAATATTATGTATCTTTATTTATTAACATATCACAGGTGTAATTTTATCAGATAGCTTAGTTACCAACGATTGCTCAACTTTGATTAGGTTTTAAACCTGTTCCATGAACCGTAACTGGCGGTAGGTGGGTGGAATTTAAGCACACCTCTGCCAACCCTTTCCGGGTTTAAAAGCGTGGTGCTAGTTTCGTTCTTGTATAAGAGTGTCCATATCTTTAAAAGAGTGTCCATGGAGTTTCCTGCCCGTTCTTCTCCATAGTGACCTACTGCGCTTTGGAATGGGCAACTAGCTTCATATTTCTGACTGACCGACTCCTTGACAATTCAAAAGTGCCTGTAAATAGTTTAATTGAAATAAATGATTTGAGTTTGAGTTTATATAATGGCACAATGGAAGAAAGGACCATTGTTTTGTAGAGAATGATTAAAATTCAGAAGCTTCTAATTTAAAGGCAGCTTCTTATAAAGCCGTCTACTTACGAAGTGTCCATTTTGATATTTGACCATAGAGTGGACGCGTCACCATACTGTCGTTTTGGTATTTTTATACTTACAACGTCTGACCATAAAGTTCTCACGTTGTTAAATGAAAACTACGAAGTCTATGTTGTTAAATACAAAATTGCCCTCAGTTTCCCCTTCACTAAATCTATTGCATTCTTTTGTAACGCAAGATATTTCGATACCTTGACTCTTATCTAAATTAAATATTTCAATTCAGTGACGTCGGGGTGAGAACTCGTTTGGGGACTTTTTTCGGTGATGATATGTCTTTCATTTTGTGTTAATGCATTAATAGAATTTGTAGGCTCAAGTAGCCACTCTTTAAAACCCCGTTCATACCGACGTCAAAATATCGCTGCGGGATTTATTCGCACTGAATTTTCAACTCTCGGTGTTGAACCGAGCATTGAGATTCCAACAGAGTGCATCGCGTCGCGTCAAACGCGATTTTATTTCTCGATAGGGATTTAAACCTGAGTTGACGTTTTATGGACATGATTGGAAGAAAATAAAGTTTTGTGACCCCAATAAAGGGTGGCAGGGACGCGCAACCTGTTACCATGTATTTAGTTCTTGATGCTGACCCCCGCGTTGAAATTTCTGGTCCGTTATTTAAAAAAAAAAAATGCTGCCACATTTTGAAAGCGTAAGTATTGCACTTTTCTATGAAACAGCAGTTTTTTTTTAATAACCGCCGAAGAATTTCTACGGTCTAGAATCAAGTACCTACTGAATTCATGGCTTCAATTTGCTCGTCGATGATCCTGTGGCCGTGTATACTTCCGCACTTTTAAATACCATAATTACATTTAAACAAGACATACAACTAAAGACAATACTGCATTTTAATGGTGGAAAAGTTTGGAAAACTATTATTAGATATTACTAGATAGTCACTAATAATACCTGCCATTATTAGATCATTAGCGATGGTGTCATAGAGTTATGCATTTATTTTATTAAATTAAACTAGTTTCTTAATAGTTAATATTTAATGGTTAAATATAAGGAACATTGCACAAGCTTGTTAATGGAAATATGTATTTGAATAATGAAGATGGTCAAGTAGGCCCAACACGTAGTATAGTTAAGTAAATAATTCATATTTAAAGATTTAATCAACCAACTGAGAACGACTAAAATGAATGAATGAATGAATGATTGATAATGTCCTGCCTACCGTTTTTTAGACGACCATTTCTGTTACATTTATAGCAGACGTCATAAAAATCTGTCATTTTCATTGGTATTTGTTATAATGGTGCCAAAAAACGCTCTGAATTTGGACATTACGGCTGCACGCGGCGGTACCGCTCTTCTAGAAAAGTTTGAGACGACCCACTAACCAACGATTGTTTAAAAACAAAATCGGTTGTTCCTTTTCATTTTAGAGACAAAAGGAATTTCATTTGAATTTTAAAAGGACCGGTTAGGAATTAGGTACTTAATACCCTACCAGGTAACTGATTGTAAAAATTATGGTACCAGGTGCTTATTTAACCATTCCCACAGTAGACAATTATTTATGTTTCTTTCATACGTTTTCTGCTTTAGCAGCATCTGCATGCGTAAGATGGCCACTATGCAAACGAAAGACAAAATGTTAGATTGTAGAAACGTTTCTACGGCGCGATGTCATAATTCAAGAAAATAATGACTTTTTCTTAAGAAAGTGATTTGTCTTCTCTTCGTAGATAAGAGATACCTATCAGTTGCATTGCCAGTTATATTTAACTAGATGCCGACCCGGCTTCGCACGGCTATACTTATCAAGACCAAATCTCCCTGTCAATAGGTTTTAATATCTCCCGACCTAGAACCTACTGTGCTCACTCATATTTTTTTTGTATAGATATTAAAACTCAAAATTATCACTTTTGCGTACAATTTTTCAAATATTTTCTTTCATACAAACCTTGACCTGACAATTACAAATGCAACAAAAAAAGAATTAGCCAAATAGGTGCAGCCACTTTAAAGTGATGCGCGGATAAACATTTTGGCTATTGATTTTTTTGGCTGTCTACCCTCAAAAACATAGACAACTGCCAAAATATATAAAAACTGTTAGTAAGTACCTCATTGCTGGCTGACCAATCGTTATTGGTACCAAAATCGAAACAACTAAGTATAAGGTTAGGACTATCCTAATGGTTAAACATAGAGTAGACCCTTCCATCCTCTAGAAGAACCAAGAGGCATTGATAAGAGGGCCTTCATGGTTGAGCATTAGGCACTTATTAGGGACAGTCTGGAAATTCATTGTTTATCAAATTGACACAGTGTTATCGCTACTTCAAATGACTGTCAAAGAATGACAGTAATTTGTGATTTGAATATATTTAGCAGTCAAATCTGGGTACCCGAGATTAGCGTAGGAATGTACTTAAAATGTACTGAATGGGCGAATTTCACGATTTCACGTGTCATTATTTTCTGTGGAATATTAACACTGGCAGCTCTTGAACGCGGTTCAATCATCAACTCTGTAAATTGTTACTCTCCTTACGACTTATCCCTAAACTCTAAAATTATATTTATTGTAACAGTTTTTTAAAATGAATTAATAAAGTATATTATAGTTTTGTAATTAATATTGGTGAAATGGACACTTAATGAGTAAATAAGTAAGTAAAGGTTTTATTCGTTGAAACATGGTGTACATGATACATTGCATGCAAGATAATAGTTATTTACAGAAAAGTTCTAACATGTTCAGCAGCATATCGTGGCGTACGAATTGGTAGGAAGAGATGGTGCATAAACCGTGATAATATTCATCAAAATTAAATTTCAAAGTAGTCATTCAATAAATTAGTCAATATAATTATGAATTATTGTCATTAAAAATTCAATTCCAAATTATAAATTAAACACACAAAAAAAACAATTGATTACAATAACATGTCAAAAATACAACATCGTCATCTCAAAAACGAAGAAAATCGTCCTCTCGAGTGATTTGTTATGTTGGTACATACGCCTGAACGTAGTGTTTTTCTGATATTTTTGTAATTTGGTAGTTTGGAGTCAAGAGCTCCTGAAGATTAGGATCAGCATGATTATGACGAACTTAATTGATTTAACTATAATTGAAATACAAAACAATCCTTATAAAATTTTCATTAGATATTTTATCACTGTTATTTTGACTAGTCACCTTTTATGGAATCTTGAGGTCAGTTAAAGTTAAAATGAATCGATGTCTAACTTGTTATCATAATATGGGTATTTATTGTGAGACAAAATAATTAATACCTTATTAAGATCAAAATTATTTTCCCAGAATAAATGACCGTTCATCTTGTTAAGTTTTGAAATGTAATGTTTCGTGGTTTGGAGTGGTTATGAGTAGTCAGAAGCCAAAATGTTTGATAAACATTCTTACCAAGGGGTTCCGTGCATGCATGCATAATCAGCCTATTATGTTCCCACTGCCGGGACACAGGCCTCCTCTCTGTGAGAGGGAGTGGGCCGTAATCCACCACGCGGGCCCAGGTTGGTAGATGTCACATGTCTTCGAATGTTTGGTTCTAAGACATGCCGGTTTCCTCACGATGTTTTCCTTCACCGTTAAGCGATCACTTGTGATGAAATAATTTACACAAAGTAAAGCGCCGGTCTGGGTTCGAACCGACGACCTACAACTCGTAAGTCGCGGCCGTTACCACTGGGCCACCACTGCTCCCTACCGTGTACCGTGTTACCTTGTAACTGGGTTGGTCAGATAGGTAGTCATTCTGCGGGAAATTCAGCTGTATTGATAGTTTAGAAAAGGCTTGGCAGATTCATTGTTTCGTTGTTTCGGATACTTATGTTTATGTGTTAAGAAGATTTGAAGATTTATGCCATAGGAAATTAATTGTGAAGCACCTGTGTTTCTTAGAAATCTTTTATATGTAACTAGTTTATGCCCGCGGCTTCGCCTGCGTGGAGGTCGGAAATTATCCCACGGAAACAACATACATCCCGGTCCAACTCACAAAATGTATCACATATATATATAAGAATAACTTAAAGGTAACTCACTTCTAAAGTTTCTAATAATATAATTCATTATTGATTCTAAAGACACGTAATCTATCGTCCTGAAGCAATTGTGACCGTCGTACGTTATTGTTCTTTCCCTCGGGACCATTACTTTTTTCTGGATGAAAAGTAGCATTATGCCCTTTTCTGTACCCCTGACCTGATATGCTTAATTTCATGATGATCGGTTCAGTGGTGGCGTGAAAAGGGAACAAACAAACAAACTTACTTTCGCATTTATTATATTAGTTAAGAAGTTAGGATTAGGATTTATATATTATTAACAAACTTAGGTAGGTATAGGAGACCTCGTAATTGACTTTGAAAGGACCTTATGGTTAAAACTAGCTAACTGTCACTTAAATAAATAGACACTGTAAGCAAGTGACATTCAACAACTACTTTACCACACTAGTTCATATGTGATAATGTAATAACGAGGTAGTTATACGCAATTTAATAAATGTGAGCTCAGCACCCTAATCTATTGCTTCATATAATCGAAAAAAAAACTTCTCGACAACGTATATAACGCAATGAATATTGTTGAACTGTCAAAATTAAAGTCATTCGAATTACTATTAGTGTGTGACGCAATTATACCCCGCCGTTCTGTGACCCTCATCTTAATTGGGCGAAGTTTATCTTTAGTAGCAGACGCATATAAAGACCTTCTTCATTCATAGATCCCTAATGCCTGATGTTGAAAACGAACACCGTTTCTTTAAAAAAATGTTACAACATGATCTTTATTTAATTATGATTGTATTAAAGTAAGTACACATAATCTGTCATTCATAAGTTGATCTGTGGCATATCTGTGGTTACCGCAAGACATAGTAGGAATTTGTACGTATTATATAAAGAGGTCGCTATGTGCAAATGGTATTAATTTTTAAATTCTGCTCAATATATAAACATTATGTTGCCTGAGATAGACTGCCAGGAAATCAGATATCAAATATGATGTTAAAATAAAAACTGATATCTTGTTTTTATAAAAACTACTTCCGTAATCAATACTATCTTTATCATCTACTTCACACTCTTCATACACGTGTATCTTTCGATTCGTCTTGATTTGTGTGAGAACGTTTTGCCATAAATCTTACGAATTAATTTTAGCTTTGAATAAAATATAATTATGCTTTGTTTATATGCACAACTATTTTAAGAAACCATATAGTTTCGGCTAGGAGACAACTTTCTCCACAATTTTCTTTTGTTTCAAAGCGTAGGCAATGGCTTAAATCGATATTCGTGGCTTTGATTAATTTGAGAACATATTCATTAAGTATGAATATGTTCTAAAACTAATCAAAGCCGTTACGAAGTCTCTACTGGTCTTCTGCCCCTACTTTAATTTTCCAGTTTACAACTTTGCGAATAACCTTTCTCGTGTGTTTCTCTAAAGCTCTTCTTTTTAATTAGTAAATACCTATCCAAAAGGTTATTTAGATCAGGTTATTTCGAAAGGCATATTTATTACATTATGTATTGTAAGCTGTCCTGTGCCTGCACGCGTAGCATGACGAACATGGACACCAGTTTAGTCGATGGAAGAAAAGAAAAAATGACAAACAGAATAGACAAAATTACAGACTTTTTTATTCATCTGTCGGTCACCCGGTCATGCTACGCGGGCTGTACGAAGTAAGTTGAGCGAAGGATATGCATTACAATGATAGGTACTTGCGGACGTGGAACTGATAAACTCTTGTCACTTGTGCAATATTAGGTACAGCTAGTAACAGCTACTTACGCACTCACAGCTGCTGACAAACGGCGGTCGAATGCGAGTCGTACTCGCACGCGAATGGTTCCGTAGCACCGTACAATATTTTTCATATTTAATATTAGCGTTGAGAAAAAATACTTCAAAAGTAGATTTCCAAATCCTAGCCTCAGTTTGCATGATTATGCATGCATGATCAGCCTATAAATATTTCCACTGCTGGGACTCAGGCCTCCTCTCGGTGAGAGGGAGTAAGAAAACCCTAAACTTTATTACGTAGAAAACCTTACTAAAAGACGTATCATTGCTGTCAGCAAACAAAGTTCACCAATCATTTAAGACATCAATCATTTTCTTTAAAAAAAAATAAGTATTCAAACTACGAACATTTTATTTTTATATTGCCTCTAACTGAAAGGAAGTGGGTCTATGTTGCCATTACGGAAAAGGAAGTGGGTCATAGAGAAACCTTATGAATGAGGTGAAAATATAAGTTAATGGGTTGGAAAATTTGATAGTTCAATTAGCGCGGTTTTATGGCTTCATGAAATTGATACACGTTTACAGCCAGATCGTGTAAACAATAGGTTCAGGTAACACTCGAAAAAATAAAAACAATTTTGTAAATGACGGCTACGTTTCCTAGATACAGAGTAGATTTTTCAAATAAATAACAATGGCGGTTTGGTTTGCTCATGGTCTTTTTGGGTTTTCATTTCATAAATTCACATACATCATTCGTCATTATACATATAATATTATTTTGTACTTTTCTAAAAAAATTGGAGAAATGCTGAACAGTAGTTGTAATAACTTTAAACACAGATTTTCGTTACTATGGCCTGCTTTTAAATTTAATTACTTGCCTCATTTGTACGCTAATACTGAGAACAATCATTAGGTTTTCCTAATGGATTTCGATGATTCAATTTTTAAGGATTTCGGAATTGGATCATTAATATTAATAGCGGTTTTAGACGATTAATAGACGACAAAACAACAAAAGATTTCAACAAATGCATTAACATTGCATAATAGGGCTATTATACATGTGAATGTGCTTAAATATATTATTAATTACGACACTTAAAAGCGATTCTTACGCATTCCTTCCAATCAATTATATTTTATATTTTTTTAAATAATCACCTAGAAACGGACTGAGAGTAACTCTAGCTATCAAAACGTCACAACATGCAAGTAGCTCTACTAAGTTACTCTACTTCACTATGCTCAAAACTATTAACCTTCGAAGGCCTCCAACTGTCAAGCGTTGCCATATTGATATGCCATTCCCTGTGGCATGCCAGTGACAGACGGTCGGAGGTCGTCGCTGATGCGTGTACGTAACCTTATACCTGGGCTAGACTTACCGCGGCCGCACCGCGGTTCCAACGGTTGTGCAATGTGCATTCGCTGACAATATGTGACTGCGGCAGTATCGGGTTTGTTGTCTATGAATCGAAAATATAAGGGATTGTCTAAAAATAGCATTAGGTACCTCAATTTCATGGAACTTGAACATAACTGGCAAAATGTGTACCTAATAAACAAGGTGGCGATTTAGTCACCTGAAGAAAAAAACAATACAACAGTAGTCAGACTATTTCCAGGCATGTGTTTTTTTTGCAATTAGGGTATGAGTTTCATAGCGAAAATTGTTTAGAATGACGTGTAGAATCCTGTGTGTGAGCCTGTATTACTATGGGTACAGCTGGTACAGTTCTGCCTAAACCTTCGAAGGTTACAGGCGTGATGTTATGTTTTGTTATTATGTCTAGAAATATTGTTTAACTGAGAAAGTATTGGATGTTGGAAGAAAAGATGGTTTTGATTTTATCGTTTTTTGTATGAAAGCACATGTCGAAATGCAGTAGTTAATAAATTACCAGTTATACTACTGTATGTGAATTGTATCTGCTGATAAAGAAACTGCTCCATCGAAAGTAAAGTAACTACATAGATCCGTGAAAGGAAACAAGTTGATCAAAAAAAGATCTGTCATCAATATGGTCAAACACAGACAATAAAAACAAAATCAGATCCCATTCTATAATATTATATCGAATAATATATTATATTAGGTTCACGATGTAGCACGAAGATAATGGCATTTGACTTATTACCTAAGAATAGAATAGAATACCTAATACCATCATATTTAGTTTAAAACCGGATCATTCTAAGTTTTATGTATTAGTATGTCTCAGGAAAATCAGCGGCCCTCGTAGGTTTGGAAGCTAGGCCATCTTCCAACAACTACATCTACATTAATTTCATAAAAGTTAAAATAAGATGTTACCGTTAGGCAATGATATTTCTGAAAAGGTGAAACGAATAATAACAAAAAAAATACCATACATAAAAATATTGCATAAACTGAACCCTTTGTCCCTGCCCCGGGGCAAAAACCGGAAAGTAAAAAAGTGTTTTTATTTATCAAATCGACACAAATATTGGCTCGGTTACTGGCCAAAGACTGCAAATGACAAAATACTTGTCGTTATCAGGTGGCCGATAAGCACTATCTTTCCACTCGACTCGACTTCATAAATAGCTGGTCATCGGACCGACTCAATAGTTCGTATTCGAAGGCTGAACGATTAGGTCTGTGATCCGATTAAAATAAATAAAAATTGTCTATTAGCACTCCAAATTCAAATTAAAGCCGCGCCCAATTTTGTGCATTCTTTTGAATATTGTAGTAATAAATAAGTTATTATTGAGCATAGCAGAATATTTTAAAGCATTTATTTACTGAATGGAGGATGAGTGAAGATAGTTAAAGTATAATACATAGTGAGATGTGGTATAAACATAACGAAATCGAGAATATTCTGTATCGTGCGTGTGATTTACTTTTTCGGACTTACTTTTGTGTTTCTTGACGACTTGTGTATTCATCGAGGATTTCTGATTGAAGATGTCTCCTAAACAGAAAGCCAGCAGTAGCGTGAGTTTAAAAATTATATAATATTTAATACAAGCTGTCCTCGCAGCTTTGCTCGCAAAACTGTGTATTCGATTGGCATTAAGTGATGTTATAGTACGGTTTATTCGTAATATCCTTTACAACATCGGTTGTTTTTTTTTTAATTTGAACTAAATCTTATAAGTATTTATATTAGAAAAGAAAAGAATGTATCTAATTTAACAAGTATTTTTTTTGTGCTCTGTGGCTATCGATGAGCATAGAATAACTTCATGTGCATTAAACATAAATATAGATACTCAACTAACGTAGGTTATTTCTCATAATTCAGAGAGGTAAAATTCAAAGCATGAAAGAAGATTAGTTTTAAAATTAGGAAATCATATTTCTGTAACTTTGTTGATACTTTACTCTTGCACTACAATATTAATTGATTACGTCTTGCACCACAGCCTTGTACCAATAAAAAATAACTAAAATAATATAGTGAGTTACAAAGCTGGGAATAAAACATTTAGATCTCGATTGTTTATTGTGCGTTCTATAATCAAATTACAACTGTAATTCTTTGGCAGTTATATGAAATGGCTCTAACCGTAGGGTGTTTATTTGCCTCACTATTAATTTCCCTAACTTTACTTGAATAAGTAGTTTTTTTTTCCAGGCTGCAAAATTTTCTTGGCAATATTGTTTCATTTATAAATATGGATAAATGCAATTTTAATAGTCCTTAGCATCTACCATTCCTACTCATCAGTGGATATTTCCAGCCTTATTTTAAAAACCTTTATCTATCATGCGTCTTAAGTACCTACGAATATTTTAGTCTTAATTTTTTCTAATGTCGTTATCTTTAGTGGTAAATTAAACAAATTTCGACAATGACCTATTGCGAAATCTCATTTGTACTATAATAAAAGTAGTCATCATTAGGTAATCTAAAATTATCGCGTTTCGTGTCCATTGTAACTAATAATTAGTTACAATGGACACGAAACTATTTCGAATAGTAACAACCAGTAGAATTTAAAATAGTTGAAACTGAAATCTTAAGTTAAAGCAGAAAAGGAATCGTGAACATATACTAGGTGGAGTGAGCCTGGAGTGAGTGGGGAGCTGTCAGTGCCACCGATGCTAGGGATTGAACAAGACGGGATGACACTGACAGCTCACTCCACGCAAGTCTGCACAGTGAGATTTTTACAGAATCGACATCCCCATCCATGAACTAGTTACAAGTCGGCCGAAATAACATGGCACCTGGAACTGTTAGAGATATTTTAAATAGTTTACCCTCATGATTTCCTCGACTTGACTCAACCTCACTTATGTGGTTTAATATTCATGGTTGCAAATTTTACTCCTCATCTCAAACAGTTTCCTTTGTAGATATGAGTTTGAGTTGAGGAACCAACTCTTAATTAATAAGGTATGTCGGCTTAAATATTATTATTTTTAATAGCCAATGCTTAGGAACTTGTTATGTTAAAGTATGGAATAATATTAAGAAATTAAACAAAATACAGTTAACTATATTTAACATAACATAACATCACGCCTGTAACCCCTGAAGGGTAAGGCAGAGGTGTACGTATAGTACACCCACATTTCGCCAGTTATGCTTAAGTCCCATGTAATAGGGGGCGAGCCTATTGCCATCAAACGGGCACAAATCCAGACTCCGATAACTATTTTTTTAAATAACTATACTCAACCAACATTATTCGAGCCATTTTAATGCGCTCTATAACAACGTACGAACTAATCTTGTTACCGGATTTAGTAGATTAACTTATGCTGAGGTGTTACCGCACCTATAAAGCCATAAACAGTCGATCATTGGAAATTCAAAACCTACCTAAACTCATTTACACAAGTTTCTAAAAAGCCATAAAAATTATGAATAAACTAGTTGTGGCCCGCTACTTTGTCTGTGTATATTTTGTATTTAATTATAAATAATCAGGATGAAAAGTATAGCCTGTGTGCTTCCACAAATCCTAGGCTTCCTTTTTTCAAGTTTCATTAAAATCGGAAGTCGTGATGAAGTAACAAACTAACAGACAGAGTTATTTTCTGATTTGTAATATCAGTGTTATTGTACAATTCAAGTACAGTACATTTAACAATTATTATAAAAATGACATAAAAAATAGTGTCAATGAATCATGACTTATTTTTCTCAGATTATCAATACTGCTAACAAAACAATGCTGTGTTTAATTGTTTAGTCTCATAATACCTACCGGTAAATGTAACTTCATTGTTATCTTACTGCAAAAGATAGCGTTCCAGAGACCTAGATTTTACTCAATAGGAGCAGAAACACTTGAACATAATGACAACAGCTCGGGTACCTATACTTATGTTACACAATTTTGCTCTTCCACTAACTGGTTTTGTGAAACAAATGAGTAGCAGAGCTGTTCTGCAATAATACGACTTGGAACTCAGTTCTGCATTCAGTCAATAACTTAAAATGTAGTCGTTCAAATTAAAAGCTAGTGCGATAATAGACAATAGGTCCCTTATAAAATGATGTGATGTAATAGGTACTTAATGAATAACTGCCTTTCAGGCTTGTGCAGCACACATAGGCTGTGAAAGTTGTGACATCCTGTCATTGAAGAAGTGCAAAACTAAAACTAAAATATAATATTTTGTTGCAAATCCTCAATAATTCAATGATAAGCTACAGACACAATACTTATCCGATCTGATCCGTCAAAATACAGTAAATTAAATTTTGATTAATAAAAGCGAAAATTAACGCAGTCGAAACTCAGCGTTAATATCCTATACATCCTTTGTATCTTATCCAATGTGCTTTTAGTCTGTAAAATTATTAACACTGTGACTTATTGACACGATGGATACAGAAGCGAATTCGATAGAGATTAGAGAGTTTTATAGCCTGAATATCTGACTTCAATGTATATTTCTATTGGCTTCAATATTGAACAAGAATAAATGTATAACGGCTTACGACTCTTTAAATATCGTAGAAACAAATGGTCATTAATTGTTGGCATAATGAACCCGACTCAACCAAAGCATATCAGTTTTCTGGCTTGTTAGTCTAGTATTTTATTTAACGCTTTATTTACCTCCTTCGTCTGGAACATGACACGTTTTTAATCATCCTAGATGCTTCAAGAAGATTTATCTTCTTATTTTGATCGTACAGTAACTATGTTATATTTTCATTTTTAATAAACAACTCTCGATTCTTCTCTCTTATCAGTGAGAAATGACTACAGGGGTACTGATATCATCGTGTTGCAAGTATATTACGCCATGTAAACAAACGTATTCATATTATTTATTCAAGTAAACATAGCCGTCTTCTGATAAAATTCTAGGACTTGTTTGTGTTTTGTCTGGTATTTCATATTCCTGTTAGTAAAAGTGAATAAGTACCTACTTACAGATGAAAACTCATTCAACTTAAAAAAAAAACAATATCATAATGAGTAGGATCGGACAGAAAACAATGCTTTAGTAGGAAAGGTAAAAAATCCTTTAAACAAATAAAAACTCGTTGTTCTTGAAAACTATTTATTTATTTATTATTTACATTATTGTACACCACAAAAATACATTACAAAAAATAAAAACATACACTACAAAATATGCAATGGGCGACCTTTTCGTTTAAATAATTTTACCGATTTCTTAGTTTCTAGTAATAATAACTGCAATAGACGTTGCAGTACTATGAGAACATACATAGGTAGATAGCATGTGGATAACTATGGCTGCTAGACCTTAATAATTGAAAGCCAATTGAACTGATGAGCGCTTCATAATTGCAACTATGACTTGCACACAATGCGCACGCCATAAGCATACTGCTTTTAATTAACTAAGCTGTAAATAGTCCACCATATTTTATTTAGTTACATTTTTAATTAATTAAAGGCATAATATGTGTATAACTACTTGAAGGATTATTTATGTATCATGTAACACTCATGGGTTATGAAGACGCAGACTACTTTACTAACCACTACATTGAATGAATTAATGATAATATCATTCAATTTTGAAGTAAGCATTGAAAATAGATCGCAATCGTACTATTCCTGAGACAACAAGCAATGTGTCTAACTGGAAGGGAATATATATATCTACACCTTTGAGCATATCAGAATATGTACTTACTGCTGCTATATTATTAACGTCACTAAGGGCCAGTTTCACGAGTTTACATACGCTACCATTACAGTGTCCCAATTCGGTAGTGTAGTTAAGTTATATCAGATTTACAAATTAAAAACATAACTCGTGAATTGGAGGAATAAAGTACATACTTATATAAAACAGGTTTAAGAGCTGTCAACAACAATGATGTCACTGACAGCTCTTGAACGCGGTATAGATGTGCTGATCGAGTTTCATTGGTGAAATTCGACCTTAGCCGTCATCAGCACATTCCAATCTAAACTAAACCTAACCTCCTTCTTTTTCTCTCTTCCAGTCAAACGCATCCCCCAGCGGTGAGCGTAGGGAGCACCTGTACAAGATCCTGGTCATCGGAGAGCTGGGCACGGGGAAGACGTCCATCATCAAACGATATGTGCACCAGTTCTTCAGCCAACACTACAGAGCCACCATTGGCGTGGACTTCGCGCTTAAAGTATTGAACTGGGACGCGAATACCATAATTCGTTTGCAGCTATGGGATATAGCGGGTGAGTTTTTTGTTCTTCAATTTATTTTAAAGTAGTTTTGTTGCTACAGTTTTTACATTTATACAGATTTAGCACCCAAACTGAGTTTAACTTTTTCCTATTTTGAATGTGAGAATTCGTTATTTGTGATTAGATAATAGTCTCAAAGGTAGTCTAATAGAACAGCTTCAAATGTTCACAAGTATTAATTATAGTACAAGTATAAGTAGTAAGTTCTTTTGATAATATTATCGCGACGGTACTGACTACCACTAAGTGGAACCTATGGAAAAGTTTAGTAACCATTTGTTGCAAGTACAAACTCGTAAGAATGGACATGTTCCCTTCAATTCAGTTACTTCCTCCGATTACCATAGATAGACCTTGGTTAATAAAGGTCTATTGTTGTTGAATATGATGTTTAGTTGGTCTGAAAATACAATGACTTTTTTATTTTCAGGCTCTTTTATGAGGAAAATGTTTTGCAACCAAATGCGGGTACAATATTGCCAATAGTTCTTCTATTACACAAATATGAATTACGTCGATACCAAATAATTCTTTTTTTTTTCGGGAATGTTTATTTGTTTGTGTTCGAAGGTTAAGCTAGGCTTGTCGCGGTTGGTTCCTGGATGGGTATCCATTACATTTCGAGACCCTTCCGGGCCTCGAAAATCACGCTATGCCGTTGGTCCCGCTGGTCATTTGTAGATTTTGACAGTCGTTATGTGTAGTTGGAAGCCCAAATGTCTGACAATCAGTCTCATCAAGGGGTACCTAGCGTGTTACCCTGGATCCTGGGTTGTAGAGGTCAGTTAGGCAGTCGCTCCGTATAAAATACTGCTTCATCCGGTTATACTGGAAGCTAGGCAGATTGATTGACTTATACTCGGTACGCTTTTCGCCACTCTTTTGCCATTGTCAATGTCAATGAAATCTAATTTAATTTCTGTAAATTATCAAGAGGGCTTCATCTCTCTCATCATTCGGTATCTTGTGAGTTTTAAATTGAAATCTTTTTTGTACGACTTTCTCAACCTCAAAGGCACGTGGAAGCAATAGGTATTACCACAAAGGTTTTAATTTATGTGTGAAGGCAAAACTTTTCACCTAAATTCAAATGTCATTTGTTATCTGTCAACTTGAATCTCGGTTCTTTCGGCTTTCGATGTTTTTCACACGTTTTCCAATAATAATATAATAGTGTGAATTAGTCAAAATGGATGACGACTCTGAAGCCTTTAACAACGTGTTCGCTGTGTGTCTCGTAACGATAGGCTTATTATTCATGTCTCTACTATTTATAATTTAAACAGTAATATTTTATGAGAAAAGTTTTTTTAAGTGAAGTGGGTAGGTTAGTTTCTTCTTCATACTTATTTGGTATTGCAATGCTGCGGTCACGTTATCGCGATAAGGCGAACTACCTACACTTCGCGCGCTGTCACTTGCATGCCGCTCGCGAGCGCGACGATTGCTGCAAATAGAAAGATCGCGAAGTGTAGTTCGTTTTAGCGCTACAATGTAGCCGTAGCATAATCGTTTGTAACCTTTCTAGTCTACGTTTACTTTTATTTTTACATTAAGTATTAATTAGGCTCAAATTAGGCCAGGCAATTAACACAATCGTCACGTTCTAAAGCAGATAGGGATGTTCTTCCAACTCACAATAATTGTGGTTGCAAAGATGCTGCTCGTCATTCTCTTCACACAGTTCCGCAGGTTGTTTACATACTGATGACTTTGTGATTACAGCATTTAATTTGCTCTTAACTTTCCATCTGCCACTTTGATCTAGTTGTCACAAGAACGGCTGCTGATTCCCTATGCTCTCTGCCGTTCCACGGTTCAGGCAGTATTATTATTAGTTCTTATTTTCAACTAACTTCGTCTTCAATTCAGTATGAAAAGTAGCCTATGTCCCAGGTAATGGTCTATCCGTGAGCCAAATTTAATCTGAATCCGTTAAGCCGGTTTGACGTGAAAGCGTAACAAACAAGCAATCATACTTTCGCATTTATAACATTAGTTAGGAGTTAGGTTAGGAAACTCTCAGCCTAAAGAATATATTTGTGCCTGGTTATGGGCATTAGGGTAACCCTATATGGATTACCCTAATACCCATGGGACATGGGATTTATTACATTTCTGGTGAAAGGTCATCAATGTACTGTTACACATCTTTCCACCACTTTTGGTAATACAGAAGGGGATGATATTATAGGCTCGTATTACAGTAGCAAGGATGCTGCTACCCATTCTCTTTGGCTTTGTAGCTCTGTCTTAACTGAGGCGAAATTCTCAAAAAAAAAACATGTCTCAAAAATCACTTCAGGAATGCATTGCGTTGTGGGCATTTTGTTGTTATTTATGTTACTTAGTTGATTTTGTTAACAACTTACCGTAGCATTTATGTAATGTGTGTGTTACATTTAAATTTAGTTGTTCTTTTCATTCATAGACTTCAAAATAATTACGACCATTGTTTTTAAATTAATGTGCATATTACTAACTGTATGATACAACATACCAGCTCTATTAAATATTTGCATGCCATCATTGCATAGCAGAATGTGTCTTTGCACTGAAATTGTATGCAATTAAACGTCTTTGATTTGATTTTAAACCCGCGCGTGACGCAACTGAATACGGTTAGCAAGTCGCAGTACCATTGGAGCCAGTATGAACAGCTGCAATCAAATGATACTACACAATCGGTGTGAGCGAAATTCATCACACATTCCGCGCGGCATTCACTTCAAAGTTAAATATGTTTATTCTTCTCCAATCCGACCGAAGTGGCGGTGCTTAGGGAAGGCCCATGTCTAGCAGTGGACGTCTTTCGGCTGAAAATAAGGATGATGAATGATGATGTTCACCTATCTAACTCTATATTTCCTTTTGCCAGGTCAAGAGCGCTTCGGCAACATGACCCGGGTGTATTACAAAGAGGCTGTGGGAGCGTTCATAGTGTTCGACGTATCGAGGGTTGCGACCTTCGACGCCGTCGTCAAGTGGAAGAACGACCTGGACTCCAAGGTCCAACTGCCGGATGGATCGCCTATACCTTGTATATTGCTGGCGAATAAGGTAGTTGCGGTTCTTCTAGATCTAGATACTGTTGTGGTTTTACTAGAAATGAACTAACTGTAACTCCTACTTCAAAAGTTCAATATTTATTTGCTAGTTGTGTAAATAGTTTTCAACGCTAGTCGTAATAACTGTTTTTTTAGATACGTTTAGGGGAATAAAATAAAGGTGTCTGTTCATCCAACTGATCTGCAGTCCTAATTGTGCTCATTATACCTACTATAGCTTACTCTCTGATTTACAATGCAATCAGAATCGTCTCGCAATTTTTGTCTCGAGCGTTTATTACAAGTTTTGTACATTTTCTTTTGTCCATTTCTACACCCCTGCATGATCTCCATTTCATTTTCTCAGTGTGACCAACAAAAGGAAGGCATAGTGAACTCTCAAGCCAAAATGGAGGAGTTCTGCCGCGAGAAAGGATTCGCCGGTTGGTTTGAGACGTCGGCCAAAGAAAACATCAACATTGAGGAGGCAGCCAGGTCACTAGTTAATAAGGTAAGGTTCTATATTTCGTATCATTATTTCAAAAATAAAAACCATGTAAATGCCACGCCATTTTAATCATTTATATTTTTGTCATCCTAAACAACGATTTATTCAAACTGTTTTACTATCTCTAAGTATGGAAATAAATCAGAAAGCAAACACTAATGAAATAACTACCTTAAATCAGAAAGAATTACCATAAAATCAAATCGACCGTCACAATAATGACATTATAATTGACAGCGTTTTAGTTGCCCACACAAATTAATAAATACTTTATACAAATCCTCCATTGATTCGTTCTTTCACAACCCGTTTGAGAGTTATTTAGAAAACATTAGTTTATTTATGGTTACCTTGTCGCATATCAAGCTTACGGAAAGTACGTTTAGGAAGTGGTTCGTTTAAAGATTGCGCATTATACAGGTTCAAATTACCTTTTCCCAACAATTTTTTTTACACCATTCTGGTGGGTTCGGCTTCCAGCCTCACCTGGATGCAACTGAAAACCAGTATTTTACATAAAGCGACTGCCTATCTGTTATTTTATTTTATCTAGGTGAACACTTGAACAGCAGTGCTATTCTGTAAAAAATCGCCGTGAAAAACTAGGCTAGTAATGTAGACTAGAGTTTGAATAAAGCTGGTAATCAGGGTGGGATGACAGTTGACTTCAAGCTTATTTCAACGGTGAGATATTGACGTATTTAAATTTGCTGTCATAATATGTGACCATTAAAAAAAACGGATGATAACAAAATCGGGAGATACAGTTTGGTGCTGCAGCTACATTTCTATCATCTACATCCAAAATATAATTATACCATTTGATAGCTAAAGAATCAAAGAATTTGTTACGTTGAATCTCAGAAAATATTACTCGTTACGTTAACGTTATTTTAAACTAATTATCTTTACAGAATTTGGACTGTCCATAAAGATATTCATTTTTAGAATTTTAGAGGTCCGTTCAGTTCTTTTTTAATGTTGTGCAATAGAAAACACGCGTGTGTTTATACCACTTAGCCGCTTCTGTCCATGGTAGGCGGGGAAATTAATGTCAGCCGCGGCCGTTATAAATTAATGTCTGTTTATCTTTTAATGACTGCTATATACGTGACAAATTAGAGGCCCATTTTGGAGTCTGTGATGCCAGTTGCTTTTATGAACGGCGTGAGAATGGAAAAAATCCTCATTCATTGATTTGAAGCGTCCGTCTTGTACATTATGTTAACCTTTTTATGTTCCTACCTTTATTCAGCTTTACCGATTTACTATTCGGCCCCAACTATTTGAGGTATTCCATAGCGATCACGTTGGTTGTACATTGTCCACATAAACGATGACAACCCTCTTCTTTTTCATAATTTTCTCTATTTCAACTTCAAATAATTTCCCTCACATTCTTCTTCCTGAAGCGCGCAGTCAACAGCACTTTCTATTCGACAGCTCTCCAATCAGAACTTATGCCCTTTTCGTCCGTGTCATTTGTTATTAGCTGTTTCCTTTGTTGGTAGACTTGAAGTTAATGCATTACATTTGTAAAAGGTCATGGTTGAGGCTGTTTTCAGCCTCTATGGCCCTATGAATGTCATAAGGGGGTAACGCCAGGTCGCAATTTGCTTCAGTGTCAATATGTATTTAAGAATTATAATCATTAAAATCATCAATACAGCCCTCTAAGTTCATATAATAATCCTATTAAAAAATGTCAACTTCATAAAATATCAATTAACAGGATTAAATATATGAACTAGGGATTAAAATCTGTCTCATTTTACTATACAGCGCTGACGCCAAGTCATTTCTCCTGTCCTCCACTTCTTTTGGGGTCACTGCAACAAAACTTTTTCATGCATTCGTCGTAAATGTTTTTGACAAAAACGTTCGATGGCCTTTTAAAGCTTGTTGACAAGAAACAACTTTTCTGAAGCAAATTGTTTAACATTGTGCAATGTTTTCTTCTAGAATAGGTTTACGTAGGTGACCAAATATTTTAAACTACGTATTAAACTACAAAATTATTCAAACCTTCTTTAAAAACTCGTTTAAAATTAATGAACCTGAACTATGGTGAAATGACTGGAATCGTCAAAAAAAAAAATAAGTTCGAGTCCATGTGTAGTTTTTCAACCATGAATTAATACGAAATGGTTGATTATGGTATTAATTACTTTGGGTATAACTTATAGTTATAAATGTCTAGGATGTCTCAATTCAGTAGTTTTTATGAAGATAATATAATAATAAAATCTGTTATCAGCAACTTTAAAGCTTGTCCAGACTAAGGTTTTTGCTCTCCAAATGCGGCGTGGCTGATGATCTTAATTTTAATTAAATTAATTATTGGATACATATTTGTCTTCTTCGTCGTCTGCTGGGGAAACTTTGACTATTTCTTAAAAAACTTCTTAAAAAATTCCTTTCGTGTATAAAAATTAAATGTTCCATTTAAAGGGCCCATTTTAACTTCCTCACGATTGAAGACAGACTTTTAATGTTTTCTTCTTTCCAGATACTTTTAAACGACAAACTACTCCAGAGCAGTGACAACAGAGATGGTGAAAGATTCGCGCTCGACCACAAGATTGCCAACGGCGAGAACAGTCGGGACGGAACAACCAAGTCCTGCTCGTGCTGACCAATTACCGACCGCCATTCGTAAAATGGCCCAATCACAACGCGTCACACAAACGCTCCCTTACCCAAGGACCAATCACGTTTGATTCAAAATTTTTACTCTCTATTTTTAAATGCACTATCTGTTTGATTGACGTTATTGACATTATTTTTATTCAAATTGGAAATTCAATTTGGCAGTTTTTTTTTTCGATTTTATTTATCTCAAATACAATTCAATCTGTTATTTCGTTACTTGACCACTGACATTGCCGCGAATTTATTTTTTGTTATAAGAATAAATCTTTATTTTTCTGTGCAATCCTTTTAGGATATTGTAGGATCTTCTTGTCTTCTTTCTAAACTTTTTTACAAACGAATTCTGTATACTTTAACGATTAGTTATTATTTTTGTAATAGGCCGCCATATCTCGATAACTTGAAGAGGTCGACCATAGTGCCTACGATCGAATTTATTTTGGTTAAGTCTGGATTTGACTCTGAAGAAAGCTGTATAGAGTCATTATTGCCATTAAGCTGAAGTCATACACACATATATATGGTAAAATATGACAGTGTACTATACGGTTATTTTATTAAGTATTATCTACTTATTGTATGAGTGTGTGAGAGTTGTTACTGTAAAATAAAATGTTTAGTGATGGACAGTATTTGTTTTATTGAATCGTATTTTACTACTACAAATAAAAATAGCAGACGGCTACGAGCCAAACCAACTTCCTAATGGTCAATGGACGACGTCAAAAGGGATGCTGGTCCAGACTCCAGAGTGGATTCAGAGGGCGAGAGACAAAGAGAGAGAGGAGGCCTTTGTCGAAAGACCAAGTGGATTAAAAAGGGTGCACCGAACGCCGATATTATTTAAGAAAGTAATTTTAAATGCAATATTGAAGAAACTTTTAAGAACAACTATGTTCTTAAAAGTTTCTTCAATATTGCATTTTAAATTACTTTCAACGAATAACTGTTGTGATTTGGACTCACACGGACAATTTATGTTTTAGTCAATTTGCTTAACTATTAATATCCCTGATTTCACTTAGTCCATCACATATCTATACAGTGTAGTAGCATTCTAAGACCATTAAAATAAAAAATAAAATTCAAAATGCCTTTATTGCTGGTTCTACTAAGAACCAGCAATAATATCATCACATATCTATACTACACTGTATAGATATGTGATGGACTAAGTGAAATCAGGGATATTAATAGTTAAGCAAATTGACTAAAACATAAATTGTCCGTGTGAGTCCAAATCACAACAGTTATTCGTTGACAGTTGTATTAAATGGCTTTATCACGGAATATTGATGCATGGTGTCAATTTGCTTCACAATAAAATTCTGACTGAACATAATAACATGCAAAGGAGCTTTGAGAAGTATGTGGATGTTAGTTACACGGTCAGATGATCTCCACACTTACGAAAATCTTGAATCAATCCCTAATTCATATTGACTAAGACCTTGCATTTCCATAAAGGACACCACACTTTCAATACTATTTCAATAGACAATATCAAATTACGTTTCAAAAAGTAAATCCAAATTAATATTTTTTTTTAAATGGTATACCCCTGCCTACTACTCCTGAGAATTTAAGCGTGATGTTAAGTAATATCTTTAGGATAGAGTCTGTGAAAGTAAAAAGATAAAAAGCAGAGAGTTAAATCCCGTATCAAAACCTGTCCGGATGCTTTTGGGACGCATCTTGGATTAACATAACACATCTAGATAGCGTTATGGTGTTCCGCAGTTATCTTAATGCGTGAGGTGATACGTTGAGTATGCGGCCCACGTCTCGACTAGTCGTCGAATAGTTTTTTACAGCACATTGTTTTATTTTCATACTTATTGTGGGCGATAGATATGAACGGAGATTTATTTTTAGGGTTCCGTACCTCTAAAGGACAAAACGGAACCTTTATATGATCACTTTGTTGTCCGCCCGTCCGTCCGTCTGTCTGTCTACCCTTTTGCTCAGGAACGCGTGGAGGTTTGAAGCTGGAATTTATATCAAATACTCAGGTCTACTGTCCCTTGGAGCTGTAAAAAAATCAAACTTCTAAGCCAACGCAATCAAAAGACAAGACACTGAAATTTGGTACAAAGCAACGTCTTATAGCATAGATAACGGAAAAATTGCGAAAACCGTAAATTTTTTGTTACATCATATATCAAAAATATTTTTAATAATTTTAAACTTACTACCCCTTTCCTCATGAACGCGTAGGGGTATTAAATTCAAATCGATATCAAATACTCAGATCTTGTATACATACAGGTTTGTACGGAACTCTCGGTGCGAGAGTCCGACTCGCACTTGGCCGGTTTTTTTTTCACTTTGGGAACGGCCTACATGGAAAATATACGACTGCGCCCTCGGACTCTAATCCAGCTGCTCCTCGGAGATCGTTGCTATACATTGAAATGGTATTAGGTAAATTAACGGTAATTAATATCTATCGATGTATCTATTTAGCCCCTTTTCCACACTCGTCTGCCCGCTGCCATTGCGGACCAATCCTTTCGGCTGGAGTCAAGTTCATCCCTCCATCTTTGTCTTGGTCTGCCGCGATGTCATCTAGCATTCATTGGGAACCAATCAATTTTTTTTTCTTTTTTTTTAATATCCTTTAGTTTTCTTCGTCCAAATGATCATAGCTATGAGTGTGAATGATCAATCTTAGCGGCCTTCCGAACAATGGGGAAGGCAACTGTCAAAATGGCGCTGTCGTAGCTAGTTCCCAACACAATCCAATAATACAAGGCGTCATGTGATTTTATTTTATTTTAGCGAAAATTGAAGCCTTTTTGTGTTCCTAGATGCTCCGTAATTGGAGTCTACAATTTCCAAAAAGCCTTTAAAATTCTGACATTTTCCACGTCAAGTACTTGATTTAAAATGCTGAAATCGCGGAAATTAACGAAATCATGAAATAAAATCAAACTCATGAATGAACATAAAATGAAATGAATGAACGAAATGTCAAATTTATTGTAGGCCGTAGGGACCTAGCTATGGTCACGCCATCTACAATTAGCTTTGCCCGACCTTCCCCATTACTTTATTAGACAGGTGCTTTCAATGAGGTAACATAATTTGACAAACGAGGTGTCGCTCGCTGGTGGTCTTGACAAAACGTGGGTGCGGACGATCTTCTCGAAAACGGATGACTTGATGGCATTATGAGCCGAATAAAACTGACAAGACAACTGACTGACTTTTGAAAGTATGACATTACAAATTTTCTTTCAAAAGTTTACTTGGCACAAAAATAAGGGCCAATATTATGTCTGTGATATTTTGTCTTCCTTTTGTGTTATACGTGGGAGAATCAGAAAGTTTTGCGAAAATAAAAATGAATGTTCTGTTCTATGTGTAAAAAATATGTATTAAATCTTTTCAAAGTACTCTCCACTAGCCTCTATACAAAATTTCATGCGTCTGAACCAGTTTTCGAAACACTTTTTCCAGTCCGCCGTAGAAACACCTCACTTACAGCCCGCTCGAACGCAGACAGTGCATCATCCGGCGACGAAAATTTTATTCCTTTGAGCAGTTTTTTTTTTTTTCGGGAATAAAAAGAAGTCACACGGCGCTAGGTCAGGGCTGTAAGGAGGGTGACCCAGGAGTTTGACCGTCGTGCTGTCCAGGAAGATCCTCGTCTTGCTCACAACAGAGAAAACTTTTGCCAAGCATTTGGTTGTATACCATTCAGCGTTGATGCTTCTTTGGTTCCGTAAAGGAATTGACACCAAGTAGCCAGTCAAATTGAAAAAGCTCGCGATCAAAATCTTCCCCCCGCTCGTCGTAAACACGCCGAGACGAGCCTGCTTCAAATTCGTTTATCATATCACGGCACCATTCTACGCGGGCCTGCTTCTGAGCATCGGTGAGGTTGTGCGACACCCAGCGTGAAATTATCCTCCTCACGCGAAGATGCACTTGTAGAATTTCGTGAAGGCTTTCCGATCTTACTTGCAGTATGTGCTGAACCTCTTGATACGTAACTCGTCTATTGTCATGGATTAAATTTTTCACTGCTCGCACGTTTTCTTCCGTAACAGCCGTGAAAGGGCGACCACTTCTTTCTTCATCCCCCAAAGTTAGTCGACCGCGCTTGAATTCGTGTTACCAACTATACACGGTTGCCTTTGAAGGGCCTTCATCTATGAATGCCATTTAAAGTCTATCGTATGATTCCTCCGGTTTCAGGCAACACTTGAAATCGTAAAAAAAACATAGCACGAAAAATTTTCCCGGTGCAGATCCATTTTTTTTTTGAGACACGATAATTTAAGTTAGCTCGCAAACAATGTGGAGGAACTATTTGAAATTGGAACGAACCTATTTTTACTTAGAAATAGGTAATCAATGATATATTGAAAACATACTATTTAAATGGCCAGTCTCTGAAGTCTCATGCATAAAAACTTTTTTTTGCAATACTTTCTGAGTGGCCCGGTGTAATTAAATGTCAGAGTATCAAAAAGTAAGACGACAAATTATAAAAGATTACAATTAGGATGTCAAAGTAACGTTCAAATAGTGGTTTAAACATAGATAAATGATTGGTCTCGCTGCGCTAGACTGTGTCAGTCTTATTACAAAAAAATGCTTAAGTACTGGTTTAAACCACGACTAAAAGGTCTAGGATTGTTACGGTAATAACGTTAGTAACAGGTTCAAAATGTGTTTCTATTACAAAACAAAGACTTTCTGAGGATCAGTTAGTACCAAAGAAGGTCCTAGATTTAAATAATATCCACAGATAAGAACCAAAAATGGCATTCTTTCATTCATTCACACAGGTTTTATTTGAAGCAACGTTCCGTTTCTCTAACTATTGATATTATATTAACATTTGAAATGATTTATTAATTATGTATCAATACAAAAATAAGTCATAAATGTTATTTGTTTAGGTTAAAATATATTGACCAAGCACAACTTGTACTTTTGACGCGCTTTTATAATCAGGTTTATATATAATAACACTTCTAGCGTGAAGTGGATTGAATTAGGTAGGCGATAGCGCGCGTTATTTGAAACGAAAATTGACGCTGCGTCCTTCATAATAAATAAATGCACTTCTTATTTTTATTTATTGTAATTTATATAAATATATACTCTTACGAGGTTTGTCCGTGAGTTGTTCGGTTAAATAGTCAGCTACGATAAAAAATGGAACAACAAAAGAAAAAAAGGGGTGAAAACTGGAGTTTTGAAGAAAAAGTTTGTAAAATATAGATTTTTATTATTATTAGGTAAACAATACTTTGTATAATCTTATTTTGACGACCTAACGCGGATGTTCTTATTATTATAGGAAATATTACGACAACTTATTGCACAATCGGCACATATTATAGAAGATAAGTCCACGAAGACGTCTATAAACATGCAGAAAATAAGAGAGTGGAAGAATATACAGATTGAGTATGTACTTATTGCATTTGATGTGGGTACAAGTATTTTATGGTTTACGTGATATTAATTCGCATATATTTATTATTTTTAGATTTAATGAAATAACGGGTAAACGTAGATCAGATGGAGAGTTAAAGTTGGCTTGGAAAAGAATGAAGTTGTCCGCTAAATCCAACTTATCGACCCATAGGAGGGAACAATCAAAGACAGGCGGTGGCGAAAAACCACCATCACCTTCTCCTGAGGACTTAGAAATAATGGCGATTGCTCCTCACGACTTTGTCATTGAAGTTAATGACTACGATAGTGATGCATTGGTAAATAAAACTTCATAAATGTCACACCATAATATAACATTTAATAAAAATTGATTGCTTTTAGATATTTTACATTATTGATGTAGGAGGTGCTTTTAGAACATATTTACTATTCAACAATTAGGACCAAAGATTTAAAATGATAGATAAAAATTTACATAGGATAGGTATTTATATTACTCTAATCTTACTTGTACATGTTAAAAATAAATTTTCATACAGTATTCTATTTGATTATACAGAAGTGAAGAAATGCAGCAGTCAATAATACAAAGCAATACAGATTTTAAAAGAAAACAGTTAAAAATGATGGAAGTGGAACACGAATACAACATTAAAATTGCTAAATTACAGATAAAAAAATTGGAATTAGAAATTTAAAATGTAAGTACATTTTTTTATTCAACATCCACACACTTACTAAAATATACAGTAAAATAAATATTAATAGGAAAAATTTCATCCTACTGCTGTTCCTATGCACAGCTATGAATTACTGTAATACTGTGTGATAGTGCCCCAACAAGTAACCAAATGTTCAGTTTTAGACTATTATAACATGCTTGTACATTTATGCTGATATGTAAAATTATTATTTTCAGGTACTTATTTGCTGCAAATATTTACTAAAATGCATACTTTAATAAAATAAGTTTTGTGAAAAAAAAAATCACTGAAAATGTGTTTCAATAAACTGCCTTCTCCTAATATTTCCCCTTACAGTAGGTGGAATATACCTTTGTACTATAGGTTCCCTAGATGATGGTTGATCTACGATATCTTCCTCACCAGGAAACAGGTCGTCCTTCATGTCGATGGCAATATTGTGGAGGACTGCACATGCAACAATAGTTTTTTTTGCAGTTTCAATATCCCCAAACATGCCTCGTAATAGGCAACGAAACCTTTGCTTTAGCAAACCAAAACCCCTTTCCACCGTGTTCCGGGTACGGATATGGCTTCTATTATACCTCTCCTCTTGTGGTGTTGTGGGGTTAAGTAGCGGTGTGAATAAACACGGAGTGCAAGGATAGCCACTGTCACCCAATAATATTCCAGAGAATGCGCCAGCCTCAATCCTCTGTTTTAATCTACATTCTCTGAATATTCTGGAGTCATGTACACTGCCACGCCATCTGGTAACTATGTCCATGATTTTGAGGTCAGCATCACAAACCACCTGAAAAAGTAACAGCTTATTACAACTTTTCAATTTACATCTTTACAACGTTTCTCGCTGAACTAAAAAGTCATTTGTCAACGAGACGATCACAACTAAAGTATTTGTTTAAAAATTACCTGTACATTAATTGAGGAAAATCCTTTTCTATTAATATAGAGTTGACCCCCATCAGCATTTACTTTCTTTACTCTTATATGAGTACAGTCTATTGCCCCAATTACTGTAGGAAAATCAGCAATACTGCGGAATTTCCTAATCGTTTCCTCCTGTTCATATAAAGTAGTGGGCATTTTAATAAATCTTCGGGACAAACGTGACAAAATCTCCGCTACCTTTTTGCATGTTTTGCTGACAGCTGGTTGAGACACACCATGTAAATCAGCTGTATCATCTTGAATCTAACATTAAAACAATAATATTAGTTTATGAATTGGATTTTGTCCAATGTTATGATAGCATTGACCAAGGGTACTTACTTCATGGCGAGCCCAGTTGCGTAATGCACAAACCACTTGCACTTCAGGACTCAACGGGCATCCTCGAGGGTCGTGGGATAAATCCTCACGTAGAAAATGCACAATATTTTCTCCAAAACGTCTTGTAAACCTATACTTATATCTAAAATCTTCGTCACTCAATTCAAAGGGATTTACACGATGACGATGTCTGTAAGATCGCCGAGACGTCTCCAGCGTATTTAAATCTTCGAAATCCATCAAGTCAATCCCAGTGATATCCATTTTAACTATTTGTAAATATAAACACACAAAAATAATCAATGCTAACCTCAAATAAATTAGTACCGAAGTTAGATCAATAGTTAAACTAGGGGTCTCAGCGGTTTAACTTTAGTACCATAGATAGTTCATGAACTAGTGATAAACTTCATTTTATAATAACGTTTTATTTAGTATTGGTTTAAACCTAGCAATAATCCTCGTACTAAATTTAGATCGTGTTTTGGAATAAGACGGTGTGTGTCTAGCACCTATCATTTATCTTAGCGTTTAAACTGTAATAACATTTATTACATAACAAGTCTTTTAGTTTCTTTTAAATCCATTAAAACTTAACACTTTGATGGATTTTGTTTGTATGCTAACTTGCGGCTATGCAGAATATGCTTTTCAACACAAGGACCATTTTGGCTCTCCGTCCGCGTAACATTTCATTACGCATTTTACGTTTACCAATATCAGATAATTATGTGAGGAAACAAGTGAAAAAGCAGTCTAATTTAAATTTTGCAATAATCCAGTCCCAGTAAAATCCAGTCAATTAATAGTCAAAGAACTTTAATGATATTACACAAGTTTACCAACATAGGTAGTGGCATTTTAATTACATTTTGTTTCACAATGGTTATCTACATCATTGTCTCATACTTATTTTAACGATTTTATGCTATTTAGATATTACAATAAACTTTGCAAATAAACCTATATTAAATACCAAATTAATTGGTATTAGCACAAATAATTAAACGATTACGTTTGGTTTATTTTGGAAAATATTGAAATAATGTGGATTAAAGCTCTATGCATAAATTTAAGTTTTATTTTCTAGTATAGGGAACGCTGATAATTGAGAAGTCGATTAAATCATAAAAATATAATAAGTAGGTACTTAATGTGCCTATAGAGGGTGGCAGGGACATTTAGACCGCGAAGGTATTGCACTTTTCTATGAAAAGGCAGTTTTTTTTTAACTGACAAAAATTTCAACGCAGGGCGGTTCAGAATCATGTACTGAGTCCATGGTAACCGGTTTTGCGTCGATGTCCCTTCCATCCTGTATTTTTTTCTTTTATTTATTCACAGAGGACGTTGCCTTCAGAATGAAACGGATTCATTGCTAGTTAATTAAGTTACAAGCGTATTTCGGGTATTTTCAGGACGTGCACTTTGTCATGTCTCACTTTGTTTGTTGCACTTTGTTTGTGTGTAAAGGTTGACTGGTAGAAAATGCCTACGGCATTAAGTCCGCCTCTGTACATCCTTGTGCGTAAGTATTAAATAAATATATCTCACCTAAATGACTTATGTCCACTCAGAAGGTATGTTATGTGACATGCCTTCTGTGTAGAAAAGATTTTTTTTAAAATAAGTATTGTAAAAACAGTATACACGATATTGGGTTTGCAATACATAAAATAACTTTTAAAATTTCCTGGAAAATAGTCCTATTCAATTTGGCTGACGAATTCATATTACTATTTATATCTACGGATGAAGTCCACAATAGCACAAGCAGAAGCATAGTATAATCAGCTTATACTGTTCCCACTGCTGGAGTGGACCGTAATCCACCACACGGGCCCAGTGCGGGTTGATAGATGTCACATGTCTTCGAATTTTTGTTCTAGGACATGCCGATTTCCTCACGATGTCTTCCTTCACCGTTTTGCGAGCATTTATTGGCGATGAAATAATTAACACAAAGTACCGCCCCGAGTAAGTCGGCCGCGTAGTAAGCTGTCTGGGTCGAACCTACGACTTACAACTCGTAAGTCGCGGCCGTTACCACTGGGCCATTACTGCTCTTCTGTCAGAGTTTGTTTAAACCTTCGTTAACTTAACAGTAAAGTTAACGTAGGTTAATTTAATTTCATATTCTTTTAATCATGTTTACCTTGGTCCAAGACATTCTTACCTAAGTAGGCCTCAAAAGAAATAACGTAATGTCCAAAGTCACGTAACATCACTTTAAAAATAAAAGGTTTATCGAAACACGAACAGTCGACGCGTATGTTATTACCATAGAGTTCATGGTGTGGAGGTTGTAACATTTTTACATCCATCAATCAGCCATGATAATCTTTTGTTGCACAACAACAAAATCTTTCGGTTCTTGAACCCTTCGTGCTATTTTAAGGTCGGACTTTTTTACAACTTAAAAATAGCAATCATGGTAGTTATGTACCTGCACACTTCTTTGTGGTTTTAAACGTATAAGACACCTAGCTGTTGCCCGCGACCTCATCTGCGATCCAGGATGGAAAATATCCTTATCGAGGTCTATCTATGGTCTATCCGTGTGCCAAGTTTTATCCAAATCCGTTAAGCCGTTTTGGCGTGAAAGAGTTACAAACAAAGAAACAAACTTACACACATGTATAATACGAGTATTAGGATGTATCTAATGCCGTGCAGTTGGAGAGGCCTTCATCCAGCAGTGGCCTGCTGTAGGCTGATGACGACATGAGAATTGCAGCCACTTTTTTAAAGGCTGTCGTGTCCGGCCTATTTATCAATACTAATACTATAAAGATTTCAAATTTATTTGGTTTGTAAGTTTGTATTTAGGGGGTAAACTACCGGACGGATTTGAAACATTTGTTTTGCATTTGATAGCCCAATCATTGAAGAATGCTATAGGCTATTTAACATCACGCTATGACCCTTAGAGGAAGAGCAAAAAAGTCAGAGAGAACGCTAAGTGAAACGAAGTGATAGCGCCGGCTGGTGATGCGATGTGACAGGTTGGGTCGGGCGAACAAGAAATTTAAGAAGCTGGTCTACTATACAACTGATTGGCCATTGATAAATATTTTGTGTCCGAAGAATGGATGTAAAGGACAATGTCAGAAAGTCTATAGAACTTTGCCCCACTCAAATCAAAAAGTCATTTCCAAGCCTGCAATAAGCAACATCTTAAAGCTTTTTTATTACTGTTGCTTATGCCTGTAGAACTTGCGGTTTTTGTTATAATGTTAAAACTATAATGACATTGATTATAGGTTAGGTGCAGTTTATAATTGTTAAAGCGATTTAAACAACATTTAAATTACGCATAATCACAATTATTATAATCGTAATATGAGTTTTTGTTTTACAGGTATTTAAGCAATAAGTAACGCAATAGGAAATTCAGGGGTTGAATTCCTTTTATCATTGATTTGTAATCAGTGTATTTTTTTGTATGTTTTCCACGAATTGGGGTCAGATGAAATGAACGGCCTCCGATTTAAGGTAAGTAGCAAAATGTCTCAATGTCAGTCAGTCTTGTTTACTTATGAAATTAATTATGTACGGATCTTACACTGATTTGTTTAGGCAAAGATTATGGGAGAAAAATGATAATTAGATAATTTAAAGTTCGATGACGACGAACGGTTTTAAAATAGTAATTAACCCAGACGTTACTGAAACGTAAGTATGTTGAAAAAAAAGAACATGCACTTGTTTAATTTAAACAAAATAATTTTGTATGCGTCGATTACTTACTACGTCAGCCCCTTCCCCCTTTGCCCTTCCCCCTTGGTCCTCCAACACGTTGATACGAGTAACTCAATAAACAGTCCGGTCAATTTAGACATTCGAAGCTACATAAATTCCGACCAAGCGGAAAATCTGTAAGATTGTTTAATACGAGTATATAATTAAAAATAAAATTTGAAAGTTTCCCATCTTTCATCTGTTTGGAAAAAAATATTCAAGGTCAAAGGAAAAAAAAAATAGTTTTTCGCGATTTTCATTAAAACGGTAAGTTTTATCATAAAAATACCCCAGACAAAAAATTTTGATCATTAAATCATCAAAAAAAAACTTATCTAAGCAGGTTGCTTTTTTTGGAGCTCCGTACATAGAAAGAAAAAGCGAATGCCGTTAGTGATAATTTCTTGTCGAGTATAGATGTGCATGTTTCGTTAAAAATACCAAAAGTAAAAAGCAAGTACCAAGTTCAAGTGTGGCTTGGTTATCAGCTAGACCCTACAGACTGGGAACCAGTTCAAACTTTACTTCCATCTGCGCCGGAAAAACAGCTGAACACAATTTTTTGCAACTGAAAAAAGGGATACAGTGCTAAATGTGGTTGCAAAAAAGTCGGACTGTTTTGTTCTCTGGCATGTTCTTACACATTGTCAAGGCCGTTCGTGCTCTAATATTGAAACACCAACAGTGGAGGATCCGTTAGATTCCAACGAGGTGACATGCGATACATCGCTGTTAACGCAGTTTACATGTACTCAGGATGAAGAACAAGAAGAAGAAGAACAAGACGAACATGAACAAGAAGATCAAGCAGAAGAACAAGAAGAAGAATTTGAAAGTTATAACTCGGACGATTAAATTTCACTCCTTTTTTTAAAACTTAAATTGTATTTATCTTTTCAATACCTGCTAATATCCATTATTTTGCAATAGTTTTAAATTAAACAGGATCACAACTGACCTGAACCGTTATATCTCAAAAACGGTGGCTCGTAGGAAAAAAGTATTGATGCATTTTATTTAGATAATTTTATGATCAACAATTTTTGTCTGAGTTATTTTTATGATAAAACCTACCTTTTTGCTGAGAATCGCGAAAAACTCATTTTGTATGTTGCCTTTATTTTATGTACCTTGAATAAAAAATTCCAAACAGGGGAATGATGGGGAACTTTCAAATTATATTTTAAACGATCTTACTGATTTTCAGCTAACTAGGAATTTATGTAGCTTTACTACTATTTTTTGGTCTAATTTGACCGGATTAAAATGACAGCCCAGGTGCCGCCGATTCTCTTGTTACAAATGCCTCTAAACAAGACTAAATATCACAAAAATTTGGCAAACGACGATTTCCCATTCTGAAATTGACTAAAGTGATACAACTTATCTATATTTTGGTTTGACAGCACTAAGATGGCATTGAGTTATTAGTTTAGTGAAGATGGCATTTTTGCTATTCTGAATTTGATGTTTTTCACCAAAAATTTTGATTGTCTAACTAAATCTGAACATGAACCTGACTATTTTTAATCGCGATTAAAAGGTGTGGCATAAAATTAGTTCTCGTGATCTAAAATCCACACCAACACCAGACTTATAAAAACAGTACTACGCATCTTTTTTTTCTTTTGCTTATATCTCGAAAACGGTGTGTCCTGTCGCAAAAATAATGAAAATTTCGATCCCCTGTAGGAAACTCTTAAAGCCCTAAAACTGAACATGTAGGTATTTTTTTTAAATATTTTCCATACAAAAACTAAAAACTTCCATAGAAAACACGTCGGGGCTGCCCCCCATGCGCGCCTCGGGCTCTAACAGAAATTCACGGAGGGCAAACACGTTGCGAGACCAAAAGAAAAAAAAATATCACGTGGACTAGCGATTGTCAAATTCTATTTTAGTTGTGTCAAAATTATTTTTCAATTTAGAGCTTTTTTTGTTGCAGAATAGCTTTAATATTCTCATAGTTAAAAGTAAGGAATTTTAGTGATAGTTTAGTTTAGTTCGGTGTACAAGAGAAACGGCACCATTGCGTGTTACGTAATTACCCCGCAGTTCTTTTAAGTACTAATTTAAATACTATCTTCTGCTCGCGAGAGCATCCGCGTAAAATCCGCGCGTTATATCCTTTGACACCCGGCAAAAGGATTTGTAACTTCGCACTAATAATGATTGAATTATCGGAATCATCCGATTCCGATAATTCAATCATTATTAGTCCTAGTTTCGAATTCAATCATTATTCCTAGTTTCGAAGATTACTCCTACATATTTTATTTTTATTTTTTTTGAATGGCATCTCGCAGGTCAACCTATGAGGTCGTCTGCTTAAACGGACTTGCCTGTGGTTGCCCTAATAAATTAAGGCCTCCAGCCAGGACTTAAACTATTACTAACTAAAAACTAAGCGACTACACGCTAAGGGCACCCCCTGTGGGGTACGAACCTCGGCTTAGGGCGTCGCAGGAAGAGGGCAGGAAGGGACTAGCTGGATCAGGATTTGAGTGATTTAGGGACGAATTTAAAGCTACAGGCTCAGCGGCGCGGGCTGGCTCGAGCAAGGGTCGGGAGGGGCGTGGATTTGGGCGTCGCGGCGGGCCTCGGCGGCGAGGACGGTATGACGGCGATCGGGTTTTGCGCTTGTGTAAAGTGCTGGTGGCCTTACTGCTCTCCTGGAGGAGGGTAGTGGCGTCATCGGGGTCGGTTAAAGTATGCCGTGGTCGGCGAATACTGCTAATGCGGGAGGGAGTATAGCGGGCGGCCGCTGAGATCAAGGGGTTTGGGTGTTTGATGCCACAGTCGAAGAAACGCTTAGATAAGCGTTTCATGAACTGTTTTATGGTTGGCATTTTAAGGTCTATGTGGAGATCTATATTACGGAAATAGAAGGGGGCACCCGTGACCTTTCGAAGGAAACGGTTTTGGAGGGTCTGCATCTTATGGAGATGACGTGGGTGAGCGTGCGCAAATACAACGCATAGGTCATGATGGGACGGATGACTGCGGTATAGATACGCAGCTTGCATTTAAGTGACAGTTTGCAACGGGCTGTCAGAATGAAGTGGAGTCTACCAAGAGCGAAATCGGCGCGCGCGCGAACCGCCTTAATGTGCTGTTTAAACGTTAGGTTTTGATCAAGGATCACGCCTAGGTATTTGGCTTGCTTCTCCCAAGGGATCGGCTTACCGTACATAGTGATCGGGCTGGGAAGAGGGGGAGGGAATCGACGACGTCTCGAGAAGAGAACCGCCTGACTCTTATCGGGGTTGACCTCGATTCTCCATTTCCGGAACCAAGCGCCTAAGACGTTTGCGGAGGTTTGGAGAGTACGAGCTATAGCATTGGGACAGTGACCGGTATAGTAGACGGCAGTGTCGTCGGCGAAGAGAGCCAACTGAGCCTTTTTACTTTTTGGGATATCGCTGGTGAACAGCGTGAAGACGAGAGGAGATAGTACGGAACCCTGAGGGACACCGGCGCGAATAGGATGAGGGACGAGAGTGCTCCCTCGATGCGATAGCGAAAGGTGCGATTCGACAAAATGTCTCGTAAGATGAGCACGAGACGATCTGGCACTCCTAGTTGGTAAAGCTTGTATATCAAGCCGTTGTGCCAGACTTTGTCGAAGGCTTTCGCTATGTCGAAGAATAGCACACCCGTCGTCGCGTTACGCTGCAGACCAGCGCATAAGTGCTCTACGATACGGTGGACCTGTTGGGTGCCCGAGTGTTGGCTTCGGAAACCAAACTGCTCGTTGAGTATGAGGCTCTTTGCTTCGGCGTAGTCTTTGAGACGCTTATAAATAAGCCTCTCGTAGATTTTGCCGAGAACATTGAGTAAGCTAATAGGGCGGTAGCTGGAGGCCTCAGTCTTTGGCTTGCCTGGCTTTGGGATACCGATGACGGTGGCTTCTTTCCATGCTTGTGGGAAGATGTTGTTGCTCAAGGCGCCATTGAAGATGGCGGTCATAAGCATTATTAGCGGGGCAGGAAAGAGTTTGTATACCTTATTGGAAATACTATCCGAACCGGGGGCCTTACGAGCGTGGAGCCCTTTAATGATGTCGTGCACTTCGTCTGGAGTGACGGGAGGCAGAGGATCATCAGGGTCTTCGACGGGAGGGGGGGAGGCTCTCCGTTCGACTTCAGTGTCGACCTTGTTCAGGTGAGCTTGGTCTACTGGTTGAGAGCTGGGAGAACATTGGGACTCTAGGCTGTCAGCAAGACATTCAGCCTTATCAGGACTGTCGAAAGCGACACTATTGTCGGGGCGGATGAGAGGAGGCATAGAGACCTCTTCTGAGGAACGCAATTTCCTCTGTAATTGCCAGAAGGCTTGATGTGTGGGCTCGAGTTCACTGAGCATCTTTTTCCAACTCTCGGAGCGAACCTCCCCTATGCGTTTCTTTACAGCACGCTGTAAATGGCGCATGTGGGCTTTGTTCGCGTCACAAGGGAAGGAGTCGTAGGCACGAATGGCCGCGTTCTCCTCGGTTATCAGGTCACGTACGTCAGTAGTTAGTTTCCAGCGATGGTCTTCCATCACCGGAACTTCCCGTGAACAATCCGTCAATACGGATTGTACGTGCTCTGTAAACGAGTTGATTGTGGCCGTCGTGTCGGCGACTGACACTAAGTGATCGGGGATGGTGTCCAAGTGAGGCGACGTGGTGGATTTCAGTCTTTCGCTTACTTTCCTCCAGTCGGTTTTCATCTGGGTCTGAGGGGGGCGGTTGGGATCGCTTGGGCCAGAGTAGGGGGCAAGATGCATGACTACTGGGCGGTGGTCAGAGTTAAGATCGTGGAACGTCTCTATTGATTGCAAACGGAGGTTCACATTCTTGAGCAGCGCTACATCGAGTATATCAGGAAGATGGTTGGGATTTCCGGGGAAATGAGTCGGACTCATTGGAGCGGTGACGTCAAAGTTAAGGGAACCTAACTTGAAAATTATCCGACCTCTGGTAGAAGTCGTGCTACTATTCTACGCCGGGTCTTTGGCATTAAGATCCCCCGCCAGTATGACGGAGTCACTCATACTGAAGAGGGCGGTGAAGTCCTTTTGGAGAGAGATGGGATCCTACGGACCATTGTCTGGTGGAATATAAGCAGAGATGATGGTGATCGTTTGGTGACCGGTCATGCCAAGCCGACAGATAGAGGTCTCCAGATGGGAGAAGAGAGGAGGTGGGTCTATAGGGATGCAATACAAAGATTTCCTAAAGTATATTTGTGTGCCACCCTTGTGGCATCGAGACCTGTCATTGCGAACTAGTTTATAGTTGGCAATGTTCGGGTTTCGGTGGTGAGGTTTTAAAAAGGTTTCCTGTATGAGGAGGATGTCAAGCCATCAGCTTGACATCCTCCTCATACAGGAAACCTTTTTCGTCGCGGAGGAAAGCGGCGATCTCATCGCGTTGACCTGAAACGCCATTTGCGTTGAAAAAGCCTAATTTAAGGGATCGGAGCCTACATACAAACTCATTGTTACCTATTTTTAATAGTAGTAGAATTATTCTGATATTTAAATGTTTTGTGTAAGTGATTTTTTGTTAGATTTTTTTCAAGACCGATAGCTAGTTTAGTTACGTACGTAAAGGAACCCCCCTTTATCTGGCAGAATCTTGATGTTCCGAAATTTATTTGGCATAACACACTTGGCATAATCTTCTTTAAACGAATATTTTAAGGCATAATATTATTTGACATAATTATTGTTTGGCCGAATGTTTATATGTCCGAATTTACAGTGGCTTACTTTTAAGATACCACACACAATCATACACACACACAACACAGTGCAGCACACTACAAGCAGTTTTAGTGTTTTAACTTTTTAATTTTAATTCAATCACAACAGCGGGAAATGTATAATCTATATATGATATTATTCACCACGTAATGATACATAGTTAGATCGACACTCTTTCACTCGTAGAGGGTACAACTTAATTTACGCAAACATCTGACCGAACACTGTCTCATATGATACAGGCCTCCTAGTTTAAGAAACAGGGTTTATAATTTTGCTTCTATAGACTTTTGTAGAAACAATAATATCTCATTTAAGTGTATTTACCACTGTGTTCAACCTATATATACCTATATGAATAAACATTTTTATTATTTCCTTTATTTCATTTTAAAATAAAATAAAATTTATCTTGTACGTTTTTAAATGTTTTCATTAAAAAAACATTAAAAAAAAAAAAAAAAAACTTATTTGTTATGCCGTTTATTTATTTTATGCTATTTTTTTAAATAATGTCAAAAATAATTTGTTTATTCGAATTAATTAAAACATAACAACATATATATAACTAAATTAAATTACTAACTACCTATATAAATTAATATAAAAACACTCGGGCGTCGAAGTACTCGTCCGCATCGCTGTCATCCGGAAACGTGCCCAGAACACTGGCAGCATTGCCACGCTGAATGGCAATGCTAATTCTTTGGCCAAAGAACAATCCAGCCCTCTGGTCACGTGAAGTGTCGACTAGTCGGTGAGTAATTTGTTTAAAAAGGAGACGCGCACTCGGGCCCCATGACCCGAGCGTTTCGACACCAAACGGCTCAAAACTGTAGTTACCCATAAGGTTACAGTGTTTGCGCCGCTTGAGGGTCTCAGCAGCCGCAGCAGCAGCGCCAGCACAGATCGCCGTGCTAGGAACATGAGATGGAGCAAGGGTATCGACACAGGTTGCGTCCCACACCAGAGGCCTACCCACCTTCCAAGGCAACAACTTCATACCGTCTGGTCTCTTTCCATCGTCACGTACCAAGCCGTTTGGTTCTAAAACCGCAGGTACGCCGGCGGTGACAAGGGCCCGACGAATAATATCGTTGATGCTGGCGTGCCGTGCTATGCGACCTGCGCTACTGTAGCAGGACAGGCCATGGTGCCCGAGCCTGTCGACAGCTTCACCGCAGTGACACCGATACGGAGCCACACAAGGTGTGGGCGCACCTTGTGTGGAGGATACATGTAGCGAGCCGAAACGACGAGTCATCCATCATTGTGCCTATGGTGGATGACGGGAGCGCCTGAAGCCACAAGCCTGACTCCCATTATCCCACAGCCAGCAGACGGGCACGCTCAACAGTATTAGGTGACGTGTTTATCAGGGTATTCCGTATAATACTGCAGAGCGGCACGTCCCACCGTCTTTGGGAGGACGGGTTGTCGGGAAAAACCGTATTGGAACAAGCCATTTTCCAAGCGTTCAACGCATCGGTCAAACACGGTACTTCAAAATCGACCAGTGAAGAATATAAAATATTGCTGGTTAATTTATCAGTACTGTGGACCGAGGAGAGGAAGGCCGGTAAACTTATACTTGAAATTTTGCGGACGCCGAGACCACCTAGGCGAATGGGAAGTGTGGCTTGCTGCCACGCTCGGTCGTCCAGGGCCACATTTAGGATCGAAGTTAGTGTGTTTCTAATAATTTGGTCTACTTTTTCTAAAAATTGTGGATGTTTCCACAGATTGGAGGAGCGAAGGTTATTTGTAAACTTTGGTCCAAAACAACAGTATCGAATGAGTGTGAAGGCCGAATGAATTTTAATTTTGAAAAGTCTTTCCGAGACATCATTGAAATTTTTTATTTTTTCTTCAACGAACGTTGGAAAGGATTCGTCAAAAATTGGGGACCCTAGGAGGTGAAGAGAGTTTCTTTCCGTAATTTTGATGTTTGGTGCTACGGTACAAAATTTTGCTAAAGTAGTCTGTCTGTCAGTGGTTTCGGGAAGATAAATTTCACATTTTGAAAAGTTAAGGTCTAGGCCAATAGAACTGAATTTTTCTTTAAAAAAAGTTGAGTCTTTTATGACTGTCTCTACATCACCTCCTAGGGTTCCGTCATCTAAATACCATACGTTGAATTTTGAATTTAGCTGTCGAATGATTGGATTTATTGCCAAACTAAAAATGACTGGCCCAAGAGGGTCAACCTGTTGGCAACCAACAGCTGATTTGTTAAGGTTGAGGTTTGAGGTTGTCTTTATAAAGTAATTTAGAGGGGTACCTGTAAAATTGATATAGAAAACTGTAAATTTTAGGTATTTCTTTTTGAACTTCTGCCAACAAGGTGTCCCTGTTTACGGAATTGAAAGCATTCTTAATGTCAACCTTAAGGATGACCTCACCTTTAGCACTATTGAGGAAAGTGGATAATGCATGTACCGCAGCCTCACAGCCCCGTTTAGACCCAAAGCCCAGCTGTAGGGGCTGGAATTTGCTGGCCAGTGTTTCGCTGTAAAAAGCACAGCAAATTTTGGCTGCGATACGACGGTAAGTGGACCCTACGGCAATGGGACGAATGCCGCCATCCTTCTTGCGTAGGGCACATAGATTTGCACCGTAAAAAATATCAATGACGGCTTCGTTCACATTGTCGGAGAGCATGAGATTGATGGGGGCCGTCAGCTCCTTCAAAAGGGTCCCCCACACAGGCCCCACACAGGGCCTGAATACATTAAGTCCTTGAGATGTTGAGGTGTCAGGCCGTCGTGGCCGCCGGCGGAGCCACTTCGAAAGGAGTACACAGCCGCGCATACTTGTTGAGCTGTAATTTCAAGTGACTTTGATTCCGAATGGGGTGGGTCCTGACCCACCCCATTCGAAGGAAGGAGAGGTCATCTGCCGGGGCGGGGTGTTTGCTCTTCAGAGCTGTAAGTGTCTCTGGAGAGTACGGCGCAATCACATCGCTGCTAAAGATGATCCTAGCCGCACCTTAGATATCACCCTCGCTATTAGGTGACGTGTTTATCAGGGTATTCCGTATAATACTGCAGAGCGGCACGTCCCACCGTCTTTGGGAGGACGGGTTGTCGGGAAAAACCGTATTGGAACAAGCCATTTTCCAAGCGTTCAACGCATCGGTCAAACACGGTACTTCAAAATCGACCAGTGAAGAATATAAAATATTGCTGGTTAATTTATCAGTACTGTGGACCGAGGAGAGGAAGGCCGGTAAACTTATACTTGAAATTTTGCGGACGCCGAGACCACCTAGGCGAATGGGAAGTGTGGCTTGCTGCCACGCTCGGTCGTCCAGGGCCACATTTAGGATCGAAGTTAGTGTGTTTCTAATAATTTGGTCTACTTTTTCTAAAAATTGTGGATGTTTCCACAGATTGGAGGAGCGAAGGTTATTTGTAAACTTTGGTCCAAAACAACAGTATCGAATGAGTGTGAAGGCCGAATGAATTTTAATTTTGAAAAGTCTTTCCGAGACATCATTGAAATTTTTTATTTTTTCTTCAACGAACGTTGGAAAGGATTCGTCAAAAATTGGGGACCCTAGGAGGTGAAGAGAGTTTCTTTCCGTAATTTTGATGTTTGGTGCTACGGTACAAAATTTTGCTAAAGTAGTCTGTCTGTCAGTGGTTTCGGGAAGATAAATTTCACATTTTGAAAAGTTAAGGTCTAGGCCAATAGAACTGAATTTTTCTTTAAAAAAAGTTGAGTCTTTTATGACTGTCTCTACATCACCTCCTAGGGTTCCGTCATCTAAATACCATACGTTGAATTTTGAATTTAGCTGTCGAATGATTGGATTTATTGCCAAACTAAAAATGACTGGCCCAAGAGGGTCAACCTGTTGGCAACCAACAGCTGATTTGTTAAGGTTGAGGTTTGAGGTTGTCTTTATAAAGTAATTTAGAGGGGTACCTGTAAAATTGATATAGAAAACTGTAAATTTTAGGTATTTCTTTTTGAACTTCTGCCAACAAGGTGTCCCTGTTTACGGAATTGAAAGCATTCTTAATGTCAACCTTAAGGATGACCTCACCTTTAGCACTATTGAGGAAAGTGGATAATGCATGTACCGCAGCCTCACAGCCCCGTTTAGACCCAAAGCCCAGCTGTAGGGGCTGGAATTTGCTGGCCAGTGTTTCGCTGTAAAAAGCACAGCAAATTTTGGCTGCGATACGACGGTAAGTGGACCCTACGGCAATGGGACGAATGCCGCCATCCTTCTTGCGTAGGGCACATAGATTTGCACCGTAAAAAATATCAATGACGGCTTCGTTCACATTGTCGGAGAGCATGAGATTGATGGGGGCCGTCAGCTCCTTCAAAAGGGTCCCCCACACAGGCCCCACACAGGGCCTGAATACATTAAGTCCTTGAGATGTTGAGGTGTCAGGCCGTCGTGGCCGCCGGCGGAGCCACTTCGAAAGGAGTACACAGCCGCGCATACTTGTTGAGCTGTAATTTCAAGTGACTTTGATTCCGAATGGGGTGGGTCCTGACCCACCCCATTCGAAGGAAGGAGAGGTCATCTGCCGGGGCGGGGTGTTTGCTCTTCAGAGCTGTAAGTGTCTCTGGAGAGTACGGCGCAATCACATCGCTGCTAAAGATGATCCTAGCCGCACCTTAGATATCACCCTCGCTTAGTTTAGACTCCACGTGGTGCAATAAACCTCTTTGGGGGAGGGGCGCTGTTAATTTAGGGTCGAAATTTGGGGCGAAATGTTACAATTATCTTTGATTTGTGCTGTTAACGTTTTTTTATTTGCCAATTTTTTCTGCACATGTAGAATTCTAAACGGGAAGGTGAGTAATTGCTCCCAAGCACTTATAGAGTTCTCTCGGACGCACGGCCAGGCGGATACTACGCGCTAAACAGGAAGCCACGGATGGTCTCGCGCCACGAGGAACTCTCTTTGAAACTGGAGTTGACGTTTTAATTGTTGCAAGGGTTTTCCAAAAGGGTTGACCGGGTGAATCAGGTGTTAGAGAAGTGTGTACTGTCGGACATGATGAAGGCACATTGTGGGGTTTATGTTTCTTCCCCAAATGTACCTTCAAGCCTCGTTCACCTTTAAAAAAACGTGCTTGGGGATGTGGCGGCATCTACACCGCCACATGTGAACAAACGCATCAATCCTGCATCGCGCAAGCAGAGTTTACCGCGCAGATAGCATATATACAACTTCCCGACAACAATCATCGGGCAGTTGCCCACCATATACGACATCTATCTGGTCGGAGGATACTCCCTTTTCCAAGAGTATGAGTGAACTTTACACAATGCGTGCCGTATCGAGGAGTACGGCTTTCTGAATCAGGCCCTTGATCCAACCGCCTAACGAAAGCCTCGGGAGATGTTGGTCGAGGCTTTTTGCCATCAGGCCATTGGCCGATACGACAATCGGCACAATGACAGCCGAGCTCACATTCCACATTCACAACAACTTCGTTTGCTAAGTCAAGATATTCAATTTGTTTCTCTTTCTCAGCTTTCACGAGGTTCTCGTCATGCGGAATGGTAACATCGATAATCATTGTGCGGCGCGCTAATCGATCTATCACTACTATGTCAGGCTTATTAGCGATAATAGTCCTGTCAGTAATGATAGACCGATCCCAGTACAACGTGACAAGGTCATTTTCGAGAACTGGGTCGGGCACATACTTGTAATACGGTACCTCAGAATCCACAAGTTTATATTTCAAAGCAAGTTGCTGGTGAACAATCTTGGCTACTTGGTTAAGCCTGTGCAAGTACTCGCCGTTAGCCAGACGAGAACAACCAGAGATAATATGTCTGATGGACCCCGGAATCCGGAACGCCTCTCTGGATCTTCTTACTTCTTACTTAAGTGATAGGATTCAGAGTATTGATGTTAACGGAAAAAGATCACCTGGATCTCTAGTAAGAATGGGGGTCCCCCAGGGTTCGATTCTTGGCCCATTTTTGTTTCTTATTTATATTAATGACTTGCCTTACCTCATAAAGGATAATCATGATATAGTGTTGTTTGCAGACGACACTTCACTTTTATTTAAACTCAAACGTCAGCAGCTGGTTACTGACAACGTAAATAACGCCCTTGCTAAAGTAGTTAAATGGTTTAATGTTAATAACCTACTTCAAAACGAGAAAAAAACTAAATGCATTAAGTTTACGATACCTCATGTCAGACAAGTAGAAACTAGTGTTCTTATTAAGGGTGAAGAGTTGAAACCCTAAAACACCACAGTATTCTTAGGCATAACTTTGGATGCCAAGCTTCAATGGGGCCCCCATATAGATAAATTGTCAGAAAAACTAAGCTCTGCAGCATACGCCGTGAGCAAAATTCGTAATTTAACTGATTCAGAGACAGCGCGTTTAGTATACTTTAGTTATTTTCATAGTTTGATGTCGTACGGTATTCTTTTGTGGGGAAATGCCGCCGAAGTTCTGACAATTTTTGTTTTACAAAAAAGGTCAATTCGTTAAATTTATAAACTAAGTCCCAGACACTCCCTCAGAGACAAATTTAAAGAGATTAATATAATGACTGTGCCTTCTCAGTATATTTATGAAAATCTTTTGTATGCACATAAAAATATTAATCAGTTTAAAAAATACAGTGATTGATATCCATAGGAACAAACACAAATTTGTTGTTCCTACTACCAGGCTTAAGAAAATAGGTGGCTCATTTAAATGTCAATGTATACGTTTTATAATAAACTTCCTAGCCACATTCAAAGACTAAGCCTTAATAAATTAAAATCTTATAAAAAGCGGAATTTATGCCAGAAAGCCTAATTATACTGTCAAAGACTATACTGAGGACAGGAAGTCTTGGGATTGAGCTGCTCCAATAAATTTACACAGACAATCTTGATGTTTAATATTATTTTGCATTTTTTTTAATATTTTTATTTTTATTATTATGATTTTTTTAATATTTTGTACCTTTTTACAAACACAATGACATGTATATATTTACTGTATAAAATATAATATTATTTTAATGTTGTGAATGTGAGGACTATGTGGGTCATTGTATTTTTCATTTTTTTTTCTTTCAGTTGTTTTAGTCATGGTCTGGCTGTTTGAGTACTTTATGCGGCGTACCCAAATGTTCTTTCTTTTGTATTGTTCGTCGAATCGTTGAGCTCCTTAGTTCAGAGTTGAGCTGCACCATGATTGACAAATGCGTGCACTGACTGGACAGGTCCACTCAAATCAGTGTGGTTCTTTCCTCAAAAGACCATTTCAGACACCAATCTACAGGGTCCTCATATGATCTGACCAAGTTTATTCTCGGATTTTTATACACTTTGACATACAATGACATGAAAATTTACTTTGTAAAGCATTTATTATAATATTTTAATTATTGTGAATGTGAAGGCAGTGTGGATTTGTTGTTTTTTTTATATCTCAGTTTATTTTTAATTTTTAAAATTAGTTCAATCATGGTTGGCAGTTTGAGTAATTTATGCGGCCTACCCAAATGTCCTTTCTTTGGTAATGTTCGTCGAATCGTTGAGCTCCTTAAGTTTTGTGTTGAGCTGCATGATTACTGACAAATGCGTGCACTGACTGGACAGGTCCACTCATTCTGTGTGGTTCTTTCCTCAAAAGGCCATTTCAGACATTAATCTACATGGTCTTCACATGACCTGACCAAGATTATGTCTGGACTTTAAAAGAAACGGGTGCCACGAAGTGGTAATTTGAGTTTAGGAAAAAGTTAAAAGTCGGCTGAAGACATATCTGGTGAATCCTTGGTACTTGTTCGATGGTATTTGTTGAGTTTTTGGTCAAAAATTCGTTTACAATGGTGTCCTTGTCAAGAATTTTCATTCCACAAATCTGGCCTTTATCGTCAACACCGCATGCGTTTAAGAGAGCAAACGCTCAAATAATTTTCTTTATATAAAACTGTCTTGTAACTTTTTATGGGTTTGAATGAATGAATGAATGAATGAATGAATGAATGAAATGCACCGACCCCAGCGGGGTTTGACCAGACTCGATTAATCGAATGAACCCCAAGATTTGCACTAGCCCCTGAAGCCTCATGCTTCATGGTGCTACAAAGACCATTGCATATCAAGGAATAGACCGGGGGGCGCTTTAATGGTAGGGTGGACGTGCCCTTAGGACAGGAAGGAAAAGAGCCAATCGAGTAGTGCACCCTAAAATTAGCATTGGAATAGTGGAGAGGCGGGTGATATTTGTCTGTGGGAGGGCATCTTTTAACGACGTCGCAGCCGGGTTGATTCAGGTCGAGCTTCATCGGTGAATCTTCTTGCGGAGTTCAACTGGTTTCTCGGCTGTTTACTATGTCACTGCTCTGCTGTGCTAAATGTTGCTGTTTTCAAACTTTTCAATGTCTTCGTCTGTGGTCTCGCTAGTAACCGTTTCCGGTTTTTGTATATCTCGTTATTGATCTTCCACCGTGTCCATCCAATAATTGAAGCGCTCTTGTCGAAATTTTGTATGTCTTGAGCTCTCGTTCAAGTCTTGATCAGCTGTTATTCGAAGTATCCAAAAGTAGAATGGGCACTGTTGGGAATCGAACCCAACTCAACACATTGCGCATGGTCTGCACGCGTAGGCAGAGTGTTTAGCACGTCATCGGCAGGCTGAGGCGCGGCGCGGTAACGACACTCACTTCCTCTGTCTTCATCGCGGCGGACGATACTCCTCTTACTTTAGTTTCATTATTAGCTGTTTGTCAGGAACAGTTTTATTATTTTTATAAGCACGGCATTAAACCCTTGCCTAAAATACAGGAGTCCACTCTTTAGATGCTCCCCGCGCTAACATTGGTCCTTCAAGGATCTCGTCGTGTTAATTTCAAACGAAACGGTCTCAAAAAAGCAAAAAAAAAAAAGAACTCGAGGCTCTTCAGTTGCGGTCTTCAGCGAGGACAGTTCCAGCAGGAATCATCAACACCTTGTTGAAGAAACTTCGCGTAGCACTGCACACGTTTACGCAGTTCCTTCACATCACTATAACAGCTGATAACTCGGCGACGTGCTTCCCTGTTGTCTTCGCATCAGTTGTTCCTTAATTCGCGCCTAGTCATTCATTATCATAACACATCATCGCTATGGCTAACGAAACTGTTGAAAAAATAGTTAAAAAAACGCACATGTAACGCACCGTTTTTAGTAACTTACTAATATGCGTAAGATTTCATAGTTTTTAAAAATGATGCCTTACCAGCTGCTCCCCGCGGGTTCACCCGCACAAATCCCGCTCCCGTCGGAGCATCGGGACAAAAAGTAATCTATGTGTTAATCCAGTTCATAAACCATCCGTGTGCCAAATTTCATCCAAACCCGCTCAGCAGCTCTTGCGTGAAAAAGTAACAAACATCCATACTCCACTATCTTAGGTGTTGGTGGTAAATAACATATTATTACTTGTGTTACAAGGTATTCATTTTTGTATTGTGGCATTGTTTACGCTGAGCCAGTGATGGTAGCATACAGTAGAAAAAGAGATTGCAGTTTTATTAAATCATTTTGGCAATTTTGTCTGCAATTTTCAATTTTGCGCACCCTGGGCAACGTCAGCTCCAACTGTCCACCTGCTCTTGGTGGACAGTTGGGGTTGGCGGCCAATCTTCAACAAACGGGGAAGGGTCATGGTTCCAATCATCGATCATTTATATTGGTCGATGAAGGGAACCGGGCTAGTGTTGGGGCGGTCAGTCCGTCTTCGTGACAGGTCTGGTGGCCATCTCCGTCCACACCCCCTCTGTTTGCAGAGGGTGAGTTTTGTGGGCGTCGAGTGGGAAGGGGAGAGGAAGACAACCTCTTTAAAAAATTACCCCAATCCCAAGGTCGAGCGTGCTGAGGGGATGAATGGCCGGAGGGAATCCGGTCACTAGCGCTGGGGAGGGTTAACAGGGGAAAAAGGGACCACACCCTTCAAAGGAACAACAAAAAATGGAAAAGACAAATGAAAAAAAACTACCCCAGGGCGGTACCGGCTGTTCAGCAGTCGGAGAATCCGCCACGTTCCCTTTGGGAACGTCAAGCCCCCAATCGTATTCTGGGGGGGGCAACAAATGTCTTTCGAGCCGAGGAGGCTCATCGCGCTCTCGTTCATTCGAGGACGAGGAGAAGGAGAGTCGCGAAAAGGAGGCGAGTGATGCGCGGTCAGATTCTGACGCTGCATCTGGCGCGGAGAGCTCCTTTAAGAGCCCGGAGCGCGTAGTGGTGGGGGTTGCAAGGAAGGACAAAAGGTTCTTCCTGAAGCGGCCCAAACCGGGGGATGGCCAGGGGTCACTCTCGGATGGCGGGATGGCCTCGGCCCGAAAAATTGGACGGCGGGGTGGGGTCCGAGGAAGAGGCGGAGGGCTCACCACCCAGGAGGACAGGGAGCCAAATGCAGCCAGTCCAGCCGAGCCAGCCGAGCCAGCCCCGCGAGCCGGTAGGCTCGCTACGAAGGGACGCCGCCCTGAAGTTGCCAGCCGCAGTACAGCTTTTTCAGAGTCGTCAGGTGGTGAGACGGACGCCGCTGGCGGCTCGAAATCGGAGCGATCGGCCAAATTTGCGGAGGTCGTGGTTGCCGCGATCAAGGGTGTGGCCTTGAAGAGGGTTCAATCCTCTAAAGACAAGGCCATATCCGCAGCCACGGCCTCCATTATGAAGGCAGCGGAGGCTATTCATTTCGGTCCTCCGACGGACGGTATGTCCGAGATGCGGGCTGAGATCGCCCGCCTGACTACCGCCATGGAGCTTCTCCGAAAGGAGAACGAGGAGCTCCGTGCAGACCTGGCTAAGAGCCGAGTAGTGGGCCCCAGGGAGGTCCCGCAAGTAAGGGCGCAGCATGGGCAGGGCCAGCCCGTCTCTGCCGAGGACCGGGTTCTGACCCTGGTGCGGCAGGAGCTGGCTTCCTTTCAGAGTAGGTTTTCTGCTCTGGAAGCCATTGTCCTGCGCCCCCCACTAGCGGCAAGTCAGCCGGCCTTGGCCCAGCGAAAGGCGGCCTCGTATGCGGCCACCGCGGCCAAACCAGGGCCCTCCGGGCACACCAAAAGTGGGGCCGTGGCGGGCCCGCCCCTGGCGAAGGCGCCGCCGCCCCAATCCAAGAAGGGTGGGGTGGCTCCTCAGATGGCGAAGAACTCGGCCCCGGCGGCGAGACGGCCGCCCCCGCCCTCAAAATCCCCTCCGGCCGACGCCGAGTGGGAAGTAGTCGGGCAGAAGGGCAAAAAGAGTAAGGCAGCAAGGGCGGCCAGGAGGAAAAACAGGCGGCAGCGGCGCAAGGAGCGAAACGTCGCGGCTAGGCTCCGTGCCCCGAAGTCCGCAGCTGTAGTGATCACACTACAGCCGGAAGCGGAGAAGAAGGGCACGACCTACCGCGAGGTGCTCGCCAAGGCGAGGGCGGCGGTTAACCTCGGGGAGCTCGGTGTCACCAATGGCCTCCGGCTAAGAGTCACTGCGACTGGCGCCCGGATGCTGGAGGTTCCCGGTGCGGCCAGCGGCCCGACCGCGGACGCTTTGGCAGATAAGCTGAAGGAGTGCCTGAATGCGGACGAGGCTCGAGTGTCCAGGCCAACGAAGTGCGCTGACATGCGCATTCTGGGCCTGGACGACTCCGTGACGGAAGAAGAGGTGGTGGCTGCCGTCGTTAGGACTGGGGGGTGCTCTGCCGAGCAGGTTAGGGCAGGCACCATTCGTCCTGACTTCACGGGGATGCGCTCCATTACGGTGAGCTGCCCCGTGACGACGGCCCTAAAAATTGCCGGGGAGGGCCGAAGGCTCCTGGTGGGCTGGGTTTCTGCGCAGGTTAAACTGCTGGAGCCCAGACCTCTGCGGTGCTTCCGCTGCCAGGTGGGCAACCACGTGGGAGTGCAATGCACCTCGGAGGTGGATCGCAGCGGTCACTGCTTCCGCTGTGGTCAGCCCGGTCACAAGGCCGGCTCGTGCAGTGCCGCGCCGCACTGCTTTATATGTGCGGCAGCTGGCAAGCCGGCCGATCACCGGGTGGGGAGTAAGGCCTGCGTACCACCCGCCAAAACCAGGGGCAGGGGCAAGCCCACTGCCACCGCCGTCAATGCCGCGTCCGCCGACACTGCCGCCGCCGCTGCTGCCTCCACCGTCGTCGCCGCCGCAACCATAGTGGCAGGGCCTTCACAGCGGGCTCGGGAGGGGGCTGATATGGAGTGTCAGTAATGGCCCCATTACGCCTCCTCCAGGCGAACATCAACCACTGCGCCTCTGCTCAGGATCTGTTGCTCCAGAGCATGGCGCAGTGGTCGATTAACATCGCCGTGGTCGCTGAGCCGTACTTTGTCCCGCCCAGGGATGACTGGGTGGAGGACCTGAGCGGCTCAGTGGCCCTAATTTCGTCGGCCGCCGCCGGTACCCTGTCCCTCGAGGCCGTCAAGAGGGGACGGGGTTGCGTGGCAGCACGGTTCGGGGAGATAGTCGTGGTAGGGGTGTACTTCTCTCCGAACCGAACTCTCGCCGAGTTTCACAACTCCCTAGCGGAGTTGAGAGTCGTCGTCGTCGGGTTTCGTTCCCTCCCCGTGCTCGTCCTTGGGGACTTCAATGCCAAGAACTTGGCTTGGGGTTCCCGGATCACGGACACGCGGGGCAGGATGGTGGAGGACTGGGCTCTGGAGACAGGCCTGGTCGTCCTAAACCGGGGTTCTGTCCCAACGTGTGTGCGTATGCGGGGTGAATCAGTGGTGGACATTTCGTTCGCCAGCCCCGCTCTGTCGCCGCACGTCATTGACTGGCGCGTCATGGAGGGGGTGGAGACCTATTCCGACCACCGGTACATCCGGTTCGACGTCTCCGCCCAGACCTCGAGCGCGCCGGTCCGACAGGCCCCGAGTGGTCCGCGGTGGGCGCTGAAGCAGCTGGACCGGGAGCTCCTCCTGGAAGCCTCGATCGTGCAGGCCTGGGTGTCACCACCGGACAGGCCTGCTGACATCAACGACGAGGCGGAGTGGTTCCGGGAGGCCATGTCCGAAATATGTGACGTGGCAATGCCCCGGGTCCAGCCCGGACGTGCTTGGCGCCAGGTGTGCTGGTGGTCGCCGGAACTGACGGCTTTGCGCAAGGCGTGCGTGGCTGCGCGACACCTGTACACCAGGCACCGCAGGCTACGTATTCGCCCTCCGGATACGGAAGCCATTCAGGCGGAGCTGTACGAGGGGTACAGAGCGGCGAAGACCGCCCTCCAAGCGGAGATCCTGCGGGCCAGGGCCCTGGCCCGCGAGGAGTCGCTGGAGACTCTGAACAGGGACCCGTGGGGACGGCCCTACAAAATGGTGCGTGATAAACTCCGCCCATGGGCTCCCCCACTGACGCAGAGTCTCGGGCCCCAGCTTATGGAGGAGGTGGTGAGCACTTTGTTCCCTTCGCGGGGGGAGCATACTCCCCCGCCCATGACTCCGCCTACTGCGGTGCCGGATGCGGACCACACTGCCGACGACGACGACGATGCTTCGGAGGTGACCGAGGTAGAGCTGAGAGTGGCGGTACATAGGCTTAGTGCCAAAAATACCGCCCCAGGACCCGACGGCTTACCTGGAAGAGCCTGGGTTCTGGCCATGGAGGCTCTCGGGCCTCGACTTATGGGGCTCCTAAGCGCATGCATGGAGGAGGGCCAGTTCCCACTTCGCTGGAAGACGGGGAAACTGGTCCTCATTAAGAAGCCGGGGCGCCCTGCGGACTCTCCGTCCGCTTACCGGCCCATCGTGCTGCTCGACGAGGTGGGCAAGCTCTTTGAAAGAGTTATTGCAAACCGCCTCGTCGGGCGGCTGGTGCGGGTGGGGCCGGATTTGGCGGAGAGCCAGTTTGGTTTCCGCAGGGGGCGCTCTACGGTGGACGCCATCATGCGCGTGCGAGCCCTCACGACGGGGGATGCTGTTGCCCGGGGTGGGGTCGTCTTGGCGGTGTCTCTAGACATCGCCAATGCCTTCAACACCCTGCCCTGGAGTTGCATCAGGGAGGCATTGCGGTATCACCGGATGCCGACCTACCTCTGTCGTGTGGTCGAGGCCTATTTGACGGACAGGGCCGTCATCTACCCCGGTCACCGGGGAGAGTGGAACCGGCGAGAGATGTCGTGCGGTGTCCCACAGGGATCGGTCCTGGGGCCGCTTCTGTGGGATATCGGTTACGACTGGGTGCTGCGCGCGGACCTCCCGAATGGCGTCAGCGTGGTGTGCTACGCTGACGACACGCTGGTCCTGGCACAGGGGAGGTCGCACCAGGAGGCGGCCGAACAAGCGACACTCGGGGTTGCGACAATCGTCGATAGGATCCGGCAGTTGGGACTCGAAGTGGCCCTGCACAAGTCCGAGGCCATGTGTTTTCATGGTCCTCGGAACGCGCCACTGTCGGGTTCCCAGATAACGGCGGGAGGGGTTCACATCGGTGTCGAGTCGACGATGAAGTACCTGGGACTCGTCCTCGACAGCCGGTGGAACTTCGTGGAGCACTTCCGACGTTTGGCTCCAAGACTGGAGCGGGCTGGGGCTGCCTTGAGGCGGCTCCTGCCCAATCTAGGGGGTCCAAACGCCTCCTGCCGGAGGCTCTACGCGGGAGTCGTGCGGTCCATGGCCCTTTACGGGGCACCGGTGTGGGCGCGTTCTTTGAGGCGCCGACCGGCCCGCAGGTTGAACGCGTCCCAAAGGGTCATGGCCATCCGGCTGGTCCGGGGATACCGCACGGTCTCATGCGAGGCGGCGAGCCTCCTTGCCGGATTGCCGCCATGGGATCTGGAGGCAAAAGCCCTCGCGCACGTATGGGAGTGGCGCGAGGAGGCAAAACGCCGGGGTGTAACTCCGCTGCCGCGACAAATCACGGTACAGCGGACAGAGCTCCGGCGGGATCTCATGGCGACATGGAGGGTGCGATTGTCGCAACCTAGTGCTGGGCACGCCACAATAGCGGCGGTAAGTCCCCTCTTTGAGGAGTGGTTGGAGAGGCGCCACGGCGTCCTCACCTTCCGCCTGACACAGGTCCTCACCGGACACGGTTGTTTCGGGAGGTTCCTGTGTCGCATAAGGCGGGAGGAGACGCCCGGGTGTCACCATTGTGTGGATCGCCCGGAGGACACGGTGGAGCATACGGTGGAGGTATGCCCAGCTTGGGCGGAGCACCGCAGTGTCCTCAGGGAGGCGATTGGCGGCGGCGATCTCTCGCGTCCGGCCCTGGTCCAGGCCATGGTACGGAGCGAGAGGGAATGGAAAGCCGTCACCTCCTTCTGCGAAGCAGTAATGCTCGCAAAGGAGGAGGCGGAGCGCGTGAGAGAGAGAGCCTTGCGCCCTCACGCCCCTAGTCGCCGCAGGAGACGCCCTGGGCGTCGGGAATCGCAAGCAGATTCCCGGCCACCGTAGGCGCGGGCTTGCGGACGGCGAGCCATGGGTAGCTCGCCGTCCGGTAAGGACCAGGCCCGGGTCGACGGCGCGTTGTGTTCCACGCGCGCCTCAAAGAGATGTCAGCACAAAATGACGGGGTCCGATAGGGCCGACGCCTCAGGGTCGCGGGTTATTCCACAGAGAAAACCGTGGCCCTGGCACAGGCAACTGAAGGAACACGGTGGGTTTTAGTCAGTAAAAGTCTGACACGCCCTCCCGCTCCACCCAGAGCGGGAGCAGTCATTTGATGATTTCCCACCCAAAAAAAAAAAAAAAAAAGGCCTGTCATATGTCAACTAATTGCTGTGCTACCTATTAAAGATTACTTATCCGCTCTTCGATAATTTCCGGAATTCATTATACACTTTTTATCTTCTTATCATTATTCTCCTATTACTTTATCATTGCTTGCAAGTTATGATTTCCATATATTATGGCTACCTGCCTCACTCAAATAAAAGCTGAAGAAGTCTACTCTTCAATCCGGACAGCATGTTGGGAATCGAACCCAACACAACACATTGCGAGCGGTCTGCACGCGCAGGCTGAGTGTACAGCGCGACTTCGTCGCGGCGCGACATTCACATTCTACCAAGACGGAACAAAAAAAAAACTCATTCGATGACTAAATGTTTTTGCAGCACTTAACACTTAGTACTGGGACCGACCATTTGTGACAAACCTTTTTTTTTGGTGTCACCTGAAGCACATTTTTGTAAGCGTTTTGCTACAAAATACTTTTTAAAACATTTTAAAACAATGCTTTAATTTTAATTTCCGATTCATTGACATAGGGTTTGTAGAGCTATAATACATAATTTCTAAAATAACAAGAGTTATGGTGAAAGCATAGAAGTAGCGCGATTTCAGTTAGAGAACTGTTCAGGGGCAGCGCGTACCTAAGAGTTTACATATACAGCTTCGAAGGCAAATGCCTCAAATATAAGGAACGATCTCACCAGGTTAGCTAGCTCGAGGTAGTCTCCTCAACCGCAGGCTGGGAATCAGGAACGCACGTATACCACTTTTGCACGGTTTTAAATTAATTTAATTGCGACACAGATGCACAGGCAAACAAATCGCGCCATATGTTGAAAACACGTCCGCCTCGGGCAAGGGTCCCGGGCCTCGTCTTGTAACTTTTTATGGGTTTTACTACACATTCCAGGATCGGACCTACAAAATTGGCTAATTAACTACTAAATATTAGTAGTATTTGTGTTTAAATATGAGACATCGCTCCTTAGTCCATACGGACATGGATGCTACCTTATAAGTCTGCCTCCGACCGGACGGTTGTCCCTGTGAAGGCCGCAGGAATCCGTTGGATGATAGAAGCTCTGCACTAGTCGAAGTGGCGACGCTTGTTAGAGGAGACCAATGTCCAGAAGTGGACGTCTTTCGCCTGAAATTATGAAGTCTGTCTCTGTTAATGCTTTGCCGAACATTCATTTAGAAATGGGTATAATTCTGTAAGTCACTGTAGCGTGGATCTCAAGTTTTTGAATTGTAAAATGTCGGAAAAGATGTTATATTAATTGTACCTACGAAGTAGTTTTGAACAGTAACATAGGTGCATTGCACATTCTATCTCATCATATTGTGTGTCTCACAAAGATACAGATAGCAAGATGACACATTTAATAATGCGTTCGCTAGCCTAGAATAATATGCTTTGAATAAAATAACATGTATAAATAGGTGTTACAAAGTATTATTATCTTTCCAAACTGGAAATTACTTGATACGTATTTCTACTAATTAGCATACATGCCATTATGTATTACGAAAGTCTTTGTTAGCATGGCTTGCAGACATGTCTTCACAAATAAACTTGTGTCTTATTTTTATCAACATTATCTGTTTGAAGAATGATTTCTATATTTACTGAGTCAGTCTGGTTCATTTCTCTGTGCTTCTCATTAATAATTGTTCAATTTGTAGTAATGTTTTTTCTTTAATAATGATGTTAATTAGTGTTTTTTAGTTTTACATCAGTGTTTTTTAAATGTTCTCTGTGAGTGAAATGGAGTTGGGCTCGGTATGTAGACGTTTTTTTGGTTTTAGAAGTGATTTAAAATTATTATTTGTGTAATTTTAGTTATAGTGTTTAATTCTGCTATCACCTTGTAATATATGTGCATTATAAACGTAAAGTGAGAGTGTTTTTCCACAATACTTGTTAGTTTGTGAAGATATACGTACCTATCAATAGTATCTGCGAATCCAAGAATTATATTTCTTCCTTGAATTCTAGTTTCCTCAATTTGGAAAGTATACCCGAAAGTCTTATCTTAATAAATTAGATTGATTTTTATAACAGCAATTATTGTAAACAGCCTTCAATGGATCCAGTAAGTCTTTTTCTTTTGATATACAAATGAGGGACGAACCTCAAAGTTAATTTAACATTGTAAATGACAACGAAAAGCAGTCAGTTTTAAACTGAATTTGTACGCTCAACATCACAAGTAAATAAAATGTTATTAATGTGTTGGAATCCCTCTATTATTTATTATACATTAGGTAGAGACAGCAATCGGCACTTTTTTCTATTGACTGTACACGCAAAGAATCTGCGTTATTTACAGGTCAAGTTAAAGAAAAAACCTAATTTACACATACCTGAACCATAACCTAAATTACTTCTTGTTACATTCCTAACCAATAGTTTTCTAAGAAAAATTGTTGACTACCTACTTACAGTGTAGTACTTAAAGGCTCGTAAACACTGGCGCGACGCGCCTGTTACAACCATATTTTTCTCAGCAGGAACAGGTAGCTAAATCAGTAAATCGCACTGTCTTCCTTACTAGCAATGGCATTAAGGGTCCGCGAAACGATCAATTGCAATCAATGGTAACTGTATTAATATTGTCAATCGCTTCAATTGCATTTGGTGGACGATCGTTGTGTATCAATCACGATTGCGATTGATCGTTTCGGGAACTCTTTACGGTAGGACAGACCTCCTCATTCTTGACATATTAAAATATTGCGTACCTACATCTGTTTCTCTAACGAAAATTATTGCAAATTTATAATCTTATTTAACGCGATTTTTACAAAGAATATATTAAGTAAAACATATTTATTATAAATGATTAAATATCATGAGAAAGCTATTTTGTAAAGAGAAGCATTTGCCAAATAAATTTCTGTAAAGCATTCGCAGAATAAGTTTTTAGCGAAATAAATAACATATGAAGCGATGGTTGTAAACTAAAAATTTGCCAAGGTCTTTGGTGAATTTTAGTGAACCCAATTAATTAGTCACATAAATTTAGCGATAATTTTCGTTAGAGAAACTGTCCGATACCCACTTATTTACACTCAACACTTTATAATTCTAAGCACTACTAATAAACCTTTAATTACGAAACCTGCAACAAAAAAACTTTTGCTAGGATTCGCCAGCGATCAATGTTCATTCAAAGCTGCTACAACAAAGATTTTGACATCGCTTGTACCTAGCATTAGTTGTAGGTACCTTGTTGCCTGCAGGTAAATACCGAAGTACTGTCATACGCCTTTTTTGTAGAGGTTTAATCCATAATACTCTGTATTAGTGCTTAGTTTTATTTTTATTTTGAATACTACACGCACACGAATGTAAAGAGGTTGACTTAATGACATAAGCATTTTCAACAGCATTGTCAACCTTTAGGTGATGCAGAGACAAACAGTGGTAGGTGCAATTTATAAAAAAAAACATTTGGGAATAAATATTTTTCGATGTTATGATACGCGTAAACGTAAAATAAGACAAACAATGAGAGAACATCACCGTTATGATGATACTGCCAGTTTCTTGCGAATGTGATATTTTTATGACAATTGAAATGTCAATGATACAATTATCATGCCGTTACCTATAAACCTAGGATGATAATTATATTTTAAATTAAAATTTTACTGTCACACTATTATGTTTTAATTATGCCTCTTCGTCGCATAAAAATCCCTTGCCGTACCTAGCCGTAAATGACTGTGGTACCTAGCATTCATTAATATAAACCTCAACATGGATTGTGCTATTTGCAGTACGATAAGGAGCAGTTGGAGAATGATGTGGTTATCAGAATCAAAGGTCTTAAGGTTTGGACCCCAGAAGAGAAGTCATGGTGGAGAAGGAAACCTACGAAGAGTAAAACCGTGATTCTTAGTAATGGTAAATAGATTTTTAGATAAGGTAAAGGCTGGCTGTGACAGAAGCGATTGTTTTTTTTTTTTGGATTTTGTGTTATATTGTTTTTTCGGTATTGAGAACCCATTTTTTGGTATTAATTAGGTATGTACGTAGGTACTTAGCCTGATCAAGTCTTCAATAACAATTTATAAAGCTTTAATAGGAAATACTGTGATCGAAGTCTTAATCACGCTTTAAATAATCGGGAGATATTTTCGAGATGTTAAACAGCGACCGACAACAGAGGCATTGATAGACGAACTTGAAAATGTGGGCCGAGCCGAGGCACACTTATAAGAGGTCATAAATGCCTGGTTGCGGCCAAGGCTTATTGCGCGAAAATTCAAATTAACACTAAATTAATTATTGACAATCAATGACGAACAACGATAACTTTTCTCGCGCCTTTTCATTTTTTTCATTTTTTTTATTTTAATAAATCTTTGAAAAGTAACCTTCTTGTCTCAAAAGTTTGTCCCATTTTTTTATTACACTACAGAAATGAGATTTCATAGCAATTTATTCGGCCGCTAAACACGATTGATATGGATTTTCATATTAACATTGCCGGCCGCTGCTCCCAGGTATTTGCCCAGTACATTTTTGGTTTATTTTGAAGAAGGTTGTCAAAAGAATGTTCAAATTTCCAAGCACGTTTGAGAAAAGTATATTTTTTAAAATTATCTGGAGTGTGGAGATGCAATGCGATGCTATTGGATTCTCAACGCTCAGTTCAGCATCGAGTGTTGAAAATCCCGCGGCGATTTTATTACAGTTGTGGGAACGTGGGCTAATCCGTGTGTGTATTTAGGGTACGATGGGACCGTCGTATGCATTGCGGTTAAACTCGTAATAATCAGTAAATAAATAAAATAAAATAAAAATCCATTTCCATTGTAACTAATATTTCATTTATAGTTACTGGATGCATAAGACGAGGCGAATTTGCTGCCATCATTGGACCGAGGTAAATAAAAAATATTCGAAATCTTATACTGATCAATTTCATAAGAATGAACAAAAGGTTTAACTATTTTAGCAATGACGCATCAGTTCTCACTTATCTTTTGAGTTTTAAAGCAAATATTTCGTATCCAGTTTTGAATAAGTTTATCGTTTGCTAATCTGATGCTATTTATGGAATTCGTTATCTGGAAAATCTTAGTTTAATTTGAATGCAATCAACTTTGTTTGGATCCTTGATTTAATTCAAGTTTTGTTGTTTTAGGCTTTAGAGTCTGATAATCTTGAATTTTATTGCATGCCACAGTCACGAAACTTGCATCGTGTAAAAGGGGCTTAACGCATTCAGATACATTAATAGTTAATAGAACAATGGATTTATGTGTTTTTACGAATAACTACCACATACGAAATATTAATTTTAAAATACATTATTTTATGCAGTTTTCTTTTATTTTCTTTTCAAGCGGCGCCGGAAAAACCACTTTCCTAGTGTCTCTAGCTGGAAAATGTACGTTACCGTCGGAGGGGTCGGTGACCTTATGGGCGCGAAATGTCAAGGAGTGCCCGGGAGCTACCGAGATTGTCCCCCAGCATGAAGTGTTTATGGACGGGCTGAGCGTCAGGGAACATTTAGTATTTATGGTCAGTTTGCCTTTATCGTGTCTATTGGCTTCCTGGGTTGAATGTCAAGAATTTTGGGTTGGTTATTGGTGGAGTAGGCTGGTATGTGTCAGTTGGGAAAAGATCAAAGTGTTTCTCGTCATGACTCGATTCAATTAGATCTATGTCATGCTCACTCAAATGTCTCGCATCACCGTCGGGTGGCGCGTGTGTTGGATCATTTAGCTCCCTTCAAAACGTCAGTTGGTTCTGGTCGTCTCTGAGGTGCTTAGCTTATTATAATAATAATTATTGAAAAAATCGTCCATAGAGTTTCTTGTCCGTTCTTTACCCTTTGGAATGGGCAACTAGCTTCATATTTCTGACTGACCGGTTTAATTGAAATAAATGCTTTGAGTTTGAGTTTGACCAGTGTGTTAATGAAGTTATATTCTGTTTGTTATGTTTGCCGTCTAGTAATATTGAATAGAACCCCCCTAGTCTTCTTACCCTAGAACTGACCCAACTGCCATTCATTCGAAAATAACCAATTAATCGCCGATTTTAAGTGTTGTTTAATTTAGAAAAATATGATTTTATCGATCTTTCAAATTAGAAATAAACCTAAAATGTCAAACGCTAATTAAAAACTATTTTTCCACACTTTTATATATCGAGCGTGTAAATTTTAATTTTAATTCATTGGATGTTTAAATTCAAACAATGCATTTATGCTGCTTCAATGGCCATTTTCCAGTTATGCTAATCTCGAAAATGTTCTATATATCGAACAGTATCCTGTTTCTTTTATAAAACGTTCTAGTTTTGAGAACAGTTCTCATAAAATCGGAAAAGTCAAAAAAAAAGGAAAGCTGAATCTCCATCTACTGATATAAAAAAAAACTATGTAAGTAATTCAAAATCACCAATCCGCGATGAAATATTTTTTAATAAAAATAAAATAATGACGGAAGTAATCTTTGTGGTTGGTTTTTTATTTATTCGCAGAGTTTTTTTTTTTTTTGGAAATTGATATTCAATTGATACTAAACTGCGACCGAAAAAGCGATTGCATAAGTCAGCGCACTATATCCTAGAGCTGGCATAATCCCACCACTTGCACTAGTCCGAAGAGAAGATGTGCAAGCGCAGTGAAGAAACACAAACAGGGTAATATGTATGTCTGATAATAGACACGCAATATCTGGCACGCAACTCAAACTGAAACTCAAACTCAACGCAATGGCTAAAAAGCAGGCACAGCTGATTAAAACCAACAGCGAGTCTACCAGAAAACCTGGCCGACGCCTGTTGTAAACTGTGGCACAACTGTGGTAAGGGAAAGGAGCATCTTCCTGCAGGGTTGTAACCTTTCATGCTTCACTTGGAAGTCCGTCTCCGGACACAACTGAGAAGATGTAACTCCAACCTGGTAAAGTGGGGTTACCTCGACGGAACGGCGGCAGGGTGTGGATATGGAGCTGTGTGGCAAACTATGCTCCACCTCCTATCCTGCCATCTGCGTCCCATAACTTGCAGTTAATGTGACCTCTGAGCTGCCACCTACGACGCCGTGGATCTGGCGAAGTTTTGGGCCAACAGGATCTGAGTAAAGTCGTACAAGTGACACGAAGAAGATCATTTACCTATTTATAACCTAATGTTATAAATTATACTTAATGTTGACTTTTATCATTGAAATAAGTTAAGTAATTGCACTGGAGGCAAAACGCATAACCATTTTTGTCAAATTTCTAAGATAAGCCAGTATATACAGTCCTATTAACACATACATTAGCTCAGTATGCTACTGTGCTTCAATTGGTAAATTTCATCAGCATTTAGTAATGTCAACATTGTATGTTCCAGGCAGAAATGAAGCTTGGCAGCTGCAAGGACCCACGCAACCAGGCCACGCTGGACGGTTTAGTTGAGGAGTTCAAGTTGAAGCCTTATATCAACACCCCTGTCGGTGGGCTGTCGGGGGGAGAGAAGAGGTTGCTGTCTTTGGCTACCACGGTAAGATAACTAACTAAGAAGAAGAAGTCATCTTAGTCAGCCACTTGTCAGTTTAATATTCTATAATCATCCGCCAATTTTAATATAAATACTACGTGAGTCTTGATTATTATAGTTAAAACTATTTGCATGATGACCTAGTTAAGGTAATTAGTATAAAGATAATTTTAAACTCAACATCTGAAAAAGTCCTTACTTTCTGTAAAAGTACTTACTTTCTGTTCAAATAAAGAAACATTCTATTCTATTGAGTCCAATATATGATATAGGTCTCTCCAATTCGTCCGTCCAGCTCAACCAGCCCCCACTATGAAGGGCTTGAATTACTGGTAAAGGATTATAATATATATTGCACTGCAAATATTGCAAATAATTCTCAATTGGGAACCGTCCATAAAAGTCATAACAAAGCTCCAAATCCACACTTCTGCGGAAAAATTGTCTATCTCCCTCTTTAAATATATTTGCACCGCTAGATAAAGCAAGCAATTTCTTATTATAACATTACATAACATCACGCCTGTTATCCCCGAAGGGTTAGGCAGAGGTGTGCCTATAGTACACCCACATTTCGCCAGTTATGCTTAACCGGGCACAAATTCAGTCTCCGGGCTGCTACTGAGAAATTCTTGATAGAAAAACACAATAACACTTTTCCTGATCTGGGAATCGAACTCAAGACCTCTCAGACCAACGAGGCAGTCGTATTATATAATTACAAATATTCTGAAATACCATTTCCTTTTACAGCTCCTCTCAGACCCACAAATCCTGCTCTGCGACGAGCCTACAACGGGCCTGGATAGCTACAACGCACTCCTCGTGGTGGGTGTCCTGAAGAAGCTCTCGACCACAGGGAGAGTGGTCATCTGCTCCGTGCACCAGCCGTCCTATGATCTGTTCAAGGAGTTCAGCTCGGTACTGCTTATGGCTGAGGGGAAGCTGCTGTTCCATGGTTCACATGATGAGTGTAAGGATGTTTTTGAGAGGTAAGTGTAGGTTCTGTTATGTTTTCTGTATATGCAGATTTATGATTATTATTTATTTGGGTAGTAACGGTTTTTTTTTTTGGGACTAACCTGATGTCCTTCATGTAATTAATTTCAAAGTTCTGGACTTTGAAATTAATTACATGAACAAACACTACATAATAACATCAATTTACAATTACGATTAAAGTGTTAGACTGTAAAAAGTAGTCTAGTTAATGCTGTCGCACATTATCGCAGCACTGCAAAAATCCATTTTGTATGAACCATCGCACACTACAGGCAGGCCACACCGCGCTTTTTTGTGTTGAAATGCGCTACGGGCCGATGCTGCTGTAATGTTCGCTTAGCTTTGACTATTGGAAGTTGGCTAAGGCTTGGGACATAACAGCATTCTTAGAAAGAGCATCAACATTTGCGTTTTCTAATAAGCCACAAAGACTTGAAATCCAAACCTAGTGTAAGGTTTTGTGATTCTTGGCACAAGATAAAAGATACTTTTTGATTTGAAGCAGTATTGGACCGTACAGTTTACCCTTGAAAGGATTCTGCTCCAAAGCTTGCAAGCAACTAAGTGAGTCTGTAAAATTATCATAAAACTTATGCTATGAGCCTCTATAAATAAACACGCTTCTAATGTAGCCACGCACTCACCTGTAATCACTGATGATTGTACAGGGCATCTGAATTTTAAAACGTTTTTTAGTTTTGGTGGTATACCGCAGCACCAGATTGCATCTGTTTATTTAGAGGCATCCGTGAAAAATCTTTCGAAATTGTACCATCGCTCACAAGCCGCCGCCGCAATAGAGTACGCCGAAGGAGACTTTTCGATATGCCAATATTGTATAAATATCTGGTACATATTCACAACTGAAAATAGGAAGTTTCGGATACTAAATAGTGGGGGAATCTAAATTTCGATAACAATTTAGGGATTTTAAAAACCCTCCTGAAACCGGACGAATCGTGCGATAGACTTCAAAGGCAACCGTGTATCGTTGGTATAACGAATTCAACCGCGGTCGACTAACTTTAGGGGATGAGGAAAGAAGTAGTTGTTACGGAAGAAAGCGTGCTAGCAGTGAATTTTTTTATCCAATGCAATAGGCGAGTTATGTATTAAGTTTATGTATGTGAGGCTGGGTGCCCCCACAGCCTCACCGATGCACAGAAGCAGGCTCGGGTTGAATGTTGCCGTGATATGATTAACAAATTTGAAGCAGGCTTGTTTTGGCGTGTCATTCATCATTGCAGGTGATAAGAGAGAAGCTCCACAAAAATGAAGCGATCTAGAAGCGCGGGGCAGATTGTGAGCGAGAGGTTTTTCAATTTGACTGGCTACTTGGTGTCAATTCCTTAACTAATACTACCAAATGCTTGGCAGAATTTTGTTTCTGTTGTGAGCAATAAGCGACCAAACACAGGGCTCCGCGGGCTACTGCTCCACCACGACAACGCGCCTTCGAACACCTCGCTCAAAACGAGGTAGATAGAAAGCGGTTGATCTGGTGTGGAGGTGACACCAGATAAACCGCTTTAGATCTGGATGTTCCCCTTTAATTTCTTCCCGCTTCCCTAGAGTACTGCTGAGCAGTTCTTTGATAAGCTGGCTCCTGGAATCCGTATGTACAGGACGGATAGGAAACAGAACGTAATCAGCCGTCTCTCATTTATTCAGAGGATCCCGATGATGCACTATTTTCTATGCAGGAGCTTAGCTCATTTAAAAAAATGATCATGACCCATTGAATTTCCATTTGAAGTCTATCGTACGATTCGTTCGGTTTCAGCCGACACTTAAAATTGCAAAAAAATCGTAGCGCAAAAAAGGTTTCCGGCGCAGATCCATTTTTTTATGAGACACAATAATTTAAATTATCTCGCAAACAATTTGGAGGAAAATTTTGAAACTGGAACGTACCTTTTTTACTTACAACTATTCATATTTTCAAAATAGGCTTTAACTGGCCAGTCTCTCATCCATAAAAACTTTTTTTCGTAATACTTTCTGAGTGGCCTGGTATATAATATCTTTACAATATTTAAAATTCTCGTGTCGCAATGTTTGTTACCAAACTCCTCCGAAACGGCTGGACCGATTTGTATAAAATTTTGTGTGCATATCGGGTAGGTCTGAGAATCGGCCATCTATTTAAAAAAAATGCGTGGTCAGCTATATATTAATAATCTAATATCGTCGCAGTCAAGACTGTGGCAATATTAAAAATATTCTGATTTTCCAAAAAGCGCCCAAATGGGTGTAGGGTAGTTCCAGAATTGGGTTGAGATTCCTGTTGGGAAACATGGACAATAAAAGGCCCTTTATCTGTAATGAAGTACTTAACACGGCCTATAGTCGTTCTCGGTTGTTTGGTAGGATGATTGAGAACATCCTCTTTAATACCGTGACGCTTACGAATGTTGGTCTGGGATGGAAGGATTTAGGACTCCAGATTACAGAGCACATTTGCAAACTGGCTTAATGGGTTGGGGGTGGGACTTGGATCAGACGGAGAAAAGCCGGATAGGGGGTAGTAGGGATGATGAAATCCTTTGTATTATATCCTATAGGTTTATTTTTATCCATATTCATATTGAATATGGATAATGGTGTGATAGCAGGTAACAAAGCAACACACAAGCAAACACAATAACAAGTCGCAATAAACACAATATCACATAATAACAGCAAAAATTCGAACACACGTGTTACCCAGAAGCACACAGTGGCGACTTGGCGAGTCTGTGAAAATCTCTATTCTATTCTATTTTTATATATGACAATGGTGCCGATGTCGACAATTCTGCCAATGTCAAATGTGATCTGATAAAACGTGCGAAGGAGGAAAAAGATTAAAATGAAAAAAAAAAACAGTAAAAAAAAAAAAAAAAAGAACTATTTGATTACAGACAATTGAGTTTACTGTGAAACTTGTAGACAAAAATTTATTAGTAGGTACACTGAAACAAACAAACAAAAATTATTGTTAGTTATATACTTAATGTACATAAATAGTCGATAAACTACACAAAAAACATCATAATTTAATGTCATTGACACGAATAAAAAACATCAAAGCCTCTAAGAGCTTTGGAAAAGAATGTGTTAGTAGGGAAGGAAAGTTAGTTGGGACAGGGATCTTTAATTTAGGGAGATGGCTATACAAGTCATGGGCTGGGTTATTATTGGAGCAGTTAAAGAAGATGTGCTCCAAAGTACCTTCATCCAACCCACATTCACAGAGCGATGAGTCTCTGACCCGAATTTTATTAAGGAAGACCGGCGTACAACAATGGCCTATGCGAAGACGGCAAAGAATAGAAATCACTTTCTTTGATATTTTTTTGTACGGGTAAAACCAGGGCTTGGGAGTAACGTTAGGCTGTATTGCGTGATAAAAAGCACCTTTCCGTTTACTTGAATTTAGCCACTGTACCTGCCATGAGGTTATCAAGTTATTTTTTGGGAGGCTCAGCAAATCGTAACCCTGACATTGAAAATGTTTGAGGTCGACAGCTTGAGACGTAACTGCATCCTTAGCAAGAGAATCAACATATTCGTTTCCTCTTATGCCACAATGACTTGGAATCCAAACCAAGTGTACGGTTTTGTGATTCTTGGCACAAGAGAAAAGAGACTTTTTGATTTGAAGCAGTATTGGACTGTGCAGTTTGCTCTTGAAAGGATTCTGCTCCAAAGCTTGCAAGCAGCTAAGTGAGTCTGTAAAGATGACCCCAAAACTTATGCTATGAGCCTCAATAAATAAACACGCTTCTAATATGGCCACGCACTCACCTGTAAACACTGATGATTGTGCAGGGCATCTAAATTTTAAAACAATTTTGGAGTTTTGGTAGTATACCGCTGCACCAGTGCAGCTTGCATCTGATAATTTAGAGGCATCCGTAAAGAATCTTTCAAAATTGTACCATCGCTCACAAACCGCTGCGTTGAAAATAGAGTCCGCCGAAGGAGACTTTTTCGATATGCCAATATTGTAAAAGATATCTGGTTTAAAACATATAGTTTCATAGTATACCAGTTTCATGGTGTAGGGATGTGCACCCCACCAGACCCCGGCAAGCACTTTTAAAATAGGAATAGTCCTCTCGCATCTATTAACTAAATAATTTAGGTGATGAAGACCACTCAATTTGGAATCTAAAAAGACACCTAAAAATTTTACTTTTACAGAAACCGGTATACACTGTCCTTGGATATTCAGTGAAATTTGTGGGATCAACCTCCTGCGGGAAAACACAACTACAGCACTTTTGGGGGCAGACAAACTCAGTCCGTGGGAATTTAGCCATTGGTTTAGAGAGTCCAGGGATACGCAAAGAGATGATGCGGCGTCGCTAGCTGAGCTGTTGGTAACATATAAAGCCAAGTCGTCAGCATATTGCAGAATTTGACAATTGTTATTGAGGCATGAACCGATGTCAGCTGTATATAAGTTGTACAGTAAAGGACTAAGAACTGAGCCTTGTGGTAGGCCCTTCCATGACATCCTGACGTCAAATTCTTCACCTGGGACTCTCAAAACCAAAGACCGAGACATCAGCAAACTGCAGATGCACTGTACCATCCTCACCGGTATTCTCAGCTGTTGCAATTTGTGCCTGAGAATGGGAAGAAGGACATTATCATATGCAGAGGAGACGTCTAAAAAGGCAGCGACTACGGATTCATTTTTCGAAAACGATGAGCGTATATCTGAGACCAAAACCCCAACACTGTCCATGGTACTGAGTCCCTTTCTAAAACCAAATTGAGACCTAGGAAGTAAGTCTCTCGATTCTACTATAAATTCTAGTCGGTTCTTAATTAGGTGTTCCAATATTTTCGCAAGGACGGATGACAAAGCGATTGGTCTGAAGCTGTTAGGGTCATCAGCATGTTTGCCAGGTTTTAAAATAGGTATAATAATTTGAGTTTTCCACTGATCAGGGACCCAGCCATTGGTGTAACAAAAATTTAAAATGTCTAAAAAATATTTTCTTGCTCTATGACCTGCATGTGACATAAAAGAATAGACAATACCGTCAATACCTGGGGCAGAGTCATGAACATTTTCCAACACTGAGTTAAGCTCCTGCATAGAAAATGGTGCATCAAAGGGATTCTCTGAATAGATGAGAGACGGCTGATTATGTTCTGTTTCCGATGGTACATACGGAGGAGCCAGTTTGTCAAAGAACAGCTCGGCAGTCTCTCGAGGGATAGGGGAAGAAATTGAAGGGGAACATCCAGATCGGAAGCGGTTGATCTTCTTCCATACTACTGATAAAGGAGTGGAGGGGGACAGAGATCCACAAAAGTCAGCCCAGCCGGCACGTTTCTTCCTTCGCAGCAATCTTTTAGATTTGGCGAGGGTCCTATTAAATGCTATGAGGTTATCGCTAACCATCGCCCCATTATACACCAGTTCAGCCTCATCTCTTTCTCTTATGGCTGTTGAGCATTCCTGATCCCACCATGGTGGAGGAGGAATCTTCCCACGTGCTGAGTTTTTAACAGGAAAGCATGAGTCAGCACTAGCTGTTATGGCAGAAATGAAGTGATTATAGCAGTTTGACACATGGAGAGGATTAAGAGAATCAAAATCAAGGGATACTAAATTATGAAGTGAATCAATTTTGTCCTCCAATAAAGAGGAATACTTTGCCCAATCAGGATTAGACAAGTTATACCTCAAGAGTGGAGGACTGGATTTTTCTAAGTAAGTTTTTTCAGCTAAGGATATTATAATTGGATAGTGGTCACTGCCATGTGACAAACTGGTACACTCCCAATGACATGATGCTGCAATATCCAGTGTACAAAATGTTAGATCAACACAACTTTTATGCTGTCCAGGAAGAGACCTGCGAGTTGGGCAACCATTGTTGAGGATACACAGATTAAGGTCATCTAAGACTTCAACTAAACCTTCCCCAAAAGAGTCACAACGTTCAGAACCCCACCTAAAGTGATGGCAGTTGAAGTCCCCCATAACAAGTACAGGGCCCTCTATGTTTTCTAACATACGTTTTATTAATGGGAGAAAACTTTGATGAGGGTGAGCAATATAAATAGATAAGAGGGTTATACCCTCTACCCGACCGGCAACAATGCGAATATCATCACCTAGAGGAGGTAAGGATACAGCCACAAGTGGAACACGATTGTTCACGCAGAGGGCCGACCCGCCATAGCCATCAGATCGGTCGCATCTGAGAATATTAAAGGAAGGTAAACGAAAACTAAGACTCGGAACTAGCCAAGTCTCAGCAAGAGAACAAGCTAAAGGTTTGTATTTGTTCAGAAGAAGTGTGAGGTCGTGTTTCTTATGCCACACGCTCCTCACATTCCATTGAAGGAACACTAACCGAGCCATTATTATGGGATGAGAGTGAGTTTATAAGTAAAGAAGCAACGTTGGACGGTAACTGATTTTTATTGGATGAAGAAATTAAAGTTAACAGGAGTTTACTAAGAAGTTCAATAATGGAAGACAAGTTTTCAGGAGATTCTGCTAGTTGACTCTTGAGAGCAAAGCCATTAGGCTGGGAAGATTGGGGGGTGCTAGAGAACTGTTGATGAGCTGTTTTATCATAGGAGGGAGAAAGGGGAGCATGGGTCTTTGGCTTAAGAAACACAGTTTTACGGTATGACTGAGTCTGTGATTTAGCTATTTCTGCATAACTACGAGTAGATATTGGAACTGTTTTACTTGCTTCTGAATAGGAAATCACTTTCTCAGCCATTATTGTTTTAATAGACTTCTGCCTGCTGTACTCCGGACAGGCTCTGCTATTTGCAAAGTGACTTCCAGAGCACAACACACAGAAGGCTTCGCTCTCAGCAATGCTACAACCATCACCGGGGTGATCATTGCCACACTTGCTGCAACGGGGTTTGGAACGACAAAGAGATTCTACATGACCAAATCGGCAGCACTTGCGGCATTGAATGGTGGGGTAAATATACTGTTCTACAGTTAGAGATGTATAAAAACAGAAAATCCGTTTTGGTAAAACTTGGCCATCGAAAGTGATGACACAAGTTTCTGTGGGTCTGTATTCAATTAAACCGTCTCTATTAACCTTTCTGTTGAATCGTCTAACTTTTATAATTGGACCACAGCCTACTGGGACTTTTAAAAATGACAGTACTTCCTCTTCTGAGAATTCAGTAGGGATGCCACTAACAACGCCCATACGGGTTATATTAAAAGACGGGATTACAGCCTCATATAAATTTGTCCCCAAAACAATATTTGATAAAAACGCGTTAGCATCCTGAGGGGATGTAAATTCAACAGATACGCGATTTCTACCTACTCGCTTGACTGCAGCAATATTAGATATATTCTGATTGGCCAAAAAGCAGCCGAATGAAACTGGATGTAGGGTAGTTCCAGAATTAGATTGAGATTCCTTTCGGGAAACATGAACAATAAAGGGTCCTTTATCTGTAACTAAGTACTTATCGCGGCCTATAGTCGTTCTCGGTTGTTTAGTAGGGAGATTGGGAACATCTTCTTTCGTACCGTGACGTTTACGCATGTTAGTCTGGGGTGGAAAGGTCTGGGATGTAAGGATTTGGGACTCCAGATTACAGACCACATCTGCAAACTGGCTTAATGGGTTAGGGGTGGCGTTTGGATCAGACGGAGAAAAGCCGGATATGGGGGTAGTAGGGATTTCATCAGGAGGGTCTGGAGGTTTATTTTTATCCATATTCATATTGAATAAGGATAATGGTGACCAAAATAGTTAAAAACAAACACAACAAACCTGATTTCAGGTACCAACAAAACCACACACAAACAAACACAATAACAAGTCACAATAAACACAATTACACAGAAAAACAGCCAAAATTCAAACACACGTGTTACTCAGAAGCACACTGTGGCGAGAATCCCTGTGAAAATCTCACCGTGAAGACTTGCGTGGAGTGAGCTGTCAGTGTCATGCCGTCTTTGTCAATCTCTTGCATCGGTGGCACTGACAGCTTACTCACGCTCACATCACCTAAGTTTTCACGGTGAGGTGGTTACAGAATACCACTTCTGGTCTATGTGACATTTAGATAGTTGCAACCATATTTAATTTAGAAGAGGGATTATAACTAATATTAGAAATGTTCGAACAATTAATGCAGATTCAGATTCAAAGAAATCAGATAATCGAAAAATATATGTATTATCGATGGAAATATGGAGACGATATATATACGCTTTTTGGAAGGTATTATTCCAATGGACAGTGTATTGCGCTGTTATCTTCATAATAGCGCAATACACTGTCATATGTACATAGTCGTAATTTCACTTCTATGCTTAGTGCCGTCTTTATCGAGTAGTTATATTTAAAAGTTTATAACCTAGCAATATTTAATGTTTTTACAACATTGTTTGCACTAATTGCAGATAAATATTTTTAAGATTTAAAAAAAAACATCATCTCCACCGTTGTCTACTAGCTACTGAGAAATTCTAGATAGCAATTGCGAGGTAGACTTCTAACGATAGGTACAATCGCATGTGTAAATTAATTCTGTCTGTTTGTGAAAAAAAAAATCTTTCTAAAAAGAACATGGACACCTTATATAGAAGGTTGCAATACCTTTTCGTTTAAAACCATAAAATTAATTATACTCTAAGTGCCGGAGCTCACAGCAATTTGTTGATCAGCAAGAACATTATATTTCATGTTCATCTTCAAAGCATTATGTCATTATTAGCTCGGTTTCGAACTTATTTAGACATTTTGTTTCTTCACAATACAATTATTTTATAGCCGTGTATTTAATAAAAATATTTATAGGTTCTTTTATGATTACTAGCTTATTTAAAGACACTGTTACAATCAAAAATCGTTTGGGAATATTACCATAACCAACACATTCCGTTGCTAATGATCTTCCTAAGTGGCTTATTCTAGCACCTAATACGAATGAGTCAGCCACTATTCAAAGAAAATGTATATTTGTCTGCATGCATATTCAATTAACTTTTCAACGCTAATGGATTTATTGCTATAAACAGCTTTTAAGGCTATCATAAAAAATATTATAATAATAATATTATTAGAATAGATACTATTAATGCAATATATTGACATTTTGCTGAACCGCCCGGCGTGCTTTCGGTCGTAAATTGATTCTTCTACTTTTATGACCCACGTTCAAAACATAAAAATGTAATAAAGCTGTTTTTCTACTACTAGACAACTAAATAACAACGGGGTGTTGATAATGAAATATTATAAGTGCGACAAATTGCGCTGAATATCCATATTTTATAGATATATAATTTTCGTAGCGGCGTAGACCCTAAATATTGGTAACTTAAAAATCTATAATTCGTATAATAAACTAGTGTTTTTTGTATCGTCTATCAGTAATTCCAGTCCAATATATAAAACCTAAATTGCCACATTAACACAAGCATCTGAAAAACGTCTACGACGGCGCGCCGATCAATTTCCTTTTTTTTATAATCAAGTTTGACAACTTTCTTGGAAGGTATTTAATATTATCAATTTATATCTACAGTTACTGATAAATTCCTCGTTTCCAGCATAGGCCTACGGTGCCCTCTTAACTACAATCCGGCCGAATTCTACATCAGAGCGGTGTCTAAATCAAATGGTAATGTACAGAAACTGGTGGAAGTTTCCGAAAACCGGTCGGAGTACTGTGACGGTGCTATTCCGGTGCGATCCGATTCGGCTCATGGTTATAATAGAACGTGAGTATGTTTTGAGTGGTTTTATGAGGATGAGCTGTGTGAGATTGTTTTTTTATTAGGTGTATCGTGTTTACACAACTGATTTATTAAAAAATCTCTTCTGCCTCGTCGGTCAAGTGTTAGTTGGTCAGGCGATCCTGGTTTCGATTCCCAGGTCGGGCAAAGTGTTATTGAGTTTTTCTATCTAGAGTTTCTCAGTAGCAGCCTGGAGTCTGGATTTGTGCCCGGTTGATGGCAATAGGCTCGCCCCCTATTACATGGGTATTAAGCATAGTTGGCGAAATGTGGTTGAACTATAGGTACACCTCTGCCTAACCCTTCTGGGATTACAGGCGTGATGTTGATGTTAGGTAATAAAAAAAAATGCTGGAGTGATTTGATGTTGCGTCGCTCTTACTATTCTTAGCCAACGTTTACGGAGAGCAGTGGTGGCCCAGCTTGGACGCAGACAGGCGCTTTACTTTGTGTAAATTATTTCATCAACACTGCTCTCAAAATGGTGAAGCAAACATCGTGAAGAAACCGGCATGTCTTAGAACCAAAAATTCGAAGACATGTGACATCTACCAAACCGCACTGGACCCTCGTGGTGGATTACGGCCCACTCCCTATTACAGAGAGGAGGCCTGTGTCCCAGCAGTGTAGTGATTATGTATACATATACGACAAGACTGCACCTTTCTTATACTATTTAATCGGATGTAAATCCTCATGAAAATATTAATGTCCATGGTAATGTGTGTCGAACTTTTACCTATGCTTCTTCTTCAGCATATTATGACTTGCTGAGATGTTGAGCAGTTCCAAAATCTAGAAGATTCTAATCTTGCCTTCGGATTTAAATTAGTTCGATTTTCGCCGTGCGGCTGGTCGCTTACCAAATCGCTTCACAAGCCGAATTGCCATCCCATTTACACAGATCTATAAAAATCGCATGTGACTAGTTCAATTTGCATCAAAATGTCGACCTTCATGCGGCGGGCGACCTGTCGCCGCACTACAAAAGTCGAAACCGAGTACGCCTAGCCGAATTGCCATTTAGACACCTTAACCGTAGTGTAGTAGTTCAGACACGGCCATAGTGGCTATGTAAAGCCAAAGCCCGCATTACTAACACAAGTAGTTTTGTGTAAGTAAAGATAAAGCACTGAGCAAAATTCCTTGCATTACCAACGTGCTTTAAAAAGTGCTTTATGATCTTTGTTACAGCTTACAACGTAACTGGTTCAAGCAAGTACATCTATTGTTATGGAGGTTGTCTTTGACACTGAAGAGAGAAATTAGGAATCAATTATTACAATTATTTATATCTGTGGTAAGTTATTTTTGTAAAATTATATTAAAAAAAACACGATCACTGACAAATGCGTGCACTGACTGGACAGCTCCACTCAATCTGTTTGGTTCTTTCCACAAAAGACCATTTTAGTCACAGATCTACATGGACTTCAAATGATCTAATCAAGATTATGTTTGGACTTTAAAAGAGACTGTGACCTCTGAGTTTGTTTCGGTCTTTCATCTCAGTGTAGTCAGATAAGACGTGTAAAAGTGTTTCTACAAACCTACTTACAGAAATGAAATCATTTATCGTAGGTAAGTGGTAAACGAGCTAGCAGGCCACCCGATGTGTTGCCTGCTAGCTCGTTGCAGCTGCGGTTTCCCGGTTTCCTACAATAGCGGGTCGGTTTTATTATGTAGGTATGGGTTGAAAATCTGACATTTACTCAAGTATTAGACATTCAGGTGTCAGCCGTTATTGTGTGACCTTTCACCGTTTTTTTGAGAAACCAAAGCTTTATTGTCGCTAATGGAAATCACAGGTGCGTTTCCAAACTTAGAGATACAGTTGAAATGTGTCACCTGCCTGTAATCTATTAAATTTTCATATGTTTTTTTTATTATGTACGTTAGCATACATACCTCTTCGACTCACTTTGGTCCATTACCAGGTGTTCACACCTATAAAACACCAACTGGTTTGTTTGGCTGCAAATGTGTGATTTAGTTTCTAATGTGTCTAGAATGTCGATTGGCTAAAGAGATTTATTATTATTATAATACTACTACAGTCGTTAATGTATTATTGCAATACTAGCGACCCGGATAAACTAAATAACTATTTGAATGATTGCAAATCCCTAATCACAATCCAGCAAATAGTTTAAAAGTTACTCTTTTGAAATCTTCAGACTAAACCTACGTGGTTACTTATACTCGTACAACATAAGAAGTGAGGGGCACGGTTCCAATTGAGTCTCCACGATAACTCTTTTTTACAAAGATGAAATCAACTTTTTATTATCTCACAGGTAGTAACCTCAATGGTCCTCGGAGTAGCCTACGTAGGAGCTTCAGGAACCACTCAACGAGGAGTGCAGGAGATCCGGGGTTTCCTCTGGCTGATCACGAGTGAGGTGTGCTTCGGGCTCTCATACAGTGCCCTGTACGCGTTTGAGTATGAGATCGCGTTGTTTAAAAGAGAAAATGGGGTGTATAAGTGCTCGGCGTACTTTGTATCGAGATTGATGAGTTTTGTAAGTATTTTGGTTTAAGCTTTATCTAAATAGCATTTAATTAAAAACGTCTAACGGGCCTCTGCGAGTTATTTTCGCCCTCTCGAACGTTTTCCAAAGATTGCGAGAAATGTCGTGGATAATATTCAAATTGCAAATTAGTCACTTAATAGTCACAGAAATGTCAAAAAGAATAAATTATTTTATTTTATATTAAGTTTGTTGATTTTAAAATAATACATGCTGCGCTCTTACTAGTAGAGTATCAAGCGTGTGCCAAGGCTCTCAATTTCATAAGAAGTCTTGTTCGGAGATTCGCTGTTTGCTGTTTATTATGTAGGTCGGGAGAAGTTTAAAAGCATGATAATGGTCACGACGAAAGAAAAGTTTTCAGTGCCAAATTTATTTACATATTGCAGCGGACTTTCCCATGTAGGATTACATGTAACTTAGGTACTTACCTTTTCACACTATTTCAACGTATTCCCGCAGATACCACGTTGCATAATATGGCCGATCATGCTGGTCTCCTTCGCGACTCTGGCAGTGGACCTTCCTCACTACATCATGACTGCTACGGAGTTTACCATCCTTTTGATGCTCAGCGCAATACCTGCTGTTGCCTATGGTAAGACCAGCTATGCAAATATTTCAATTAGGTACTATTACCATATATTTTATCAGATCGGCAATTTTCACTGTTATGTTAGAGGGTTTGGTTTCCGCACTTGGTCCTTTGTGTGGACCATTGTGCGTGGGCCATGGTGGCCGTCGGTGGTTAATATTCCGACCAGCCCACCTCGCTCCAGAAGCCGATCAAAGCTTCTGGTCTATTGAGAACATCTGTGAAAGACCCGGGAGTCCCGAGGGTTTCTGTCCTTATCTGGGTAACGCCTGTGTTCTCAAAGAGCACATGCGCAACGGTTTCGTCCGACTCCATGCAAACTCTGCACAGGGCACTGTCCGTAATTCCTATTGTGTAAAGTGTTTGTGTAGCGAGCAGTGTCCTGTGATGGTCGCCGTCACCAGACGCAAGCCATTCTGTCCAAGCGTAATAAACGTCTGGTCAGCCTGCCATCTAAGGATTGCAAAGCTTCCTTGGACTGCCTGGTGTCGAGTTCCACCACCTTTTGGCTTGTGTGTGGGTGGACTCCTGCAGCCACCTGCGAATCTGTTTGAAGGGGATGGGTATGATGGGTCGGGCCCGCAAAACAACGTGCTGGATGCTCTCCTGGCTAATTCGTCAGCTGCGTCGTTGCCTAGTGATCCGCTGTGTCCTTTTATCCATTGCAGTGTCACCGTGTTGCGGTTAGATACCGTAACTCGTTCTAGAGCATTGTGACATTCTAGTGTTAGGCTCGAGGTAATATGTTCTTTCCCTAAAGATTAGAGGACTGAGGCGCGTATACCTGGCTTCTATGGCATACACCGCTTGTATAATGCCCACACACTCCGCCTGATAGACAGTTTTGACCATTCCCAGCGGACTTGATATATATTATTTATGTTGAGGGCATGTGAGAAAACTCCGGCTCCTGTACCGGGTCCGTTCTTTGAGCCGTCGGTGTATAATCTCAGTTCTTTTGCGCGTGAGTAGTCTCACTGTTCTTCTGAGAGTAAGATGTTGTAGTGCTTTTGAAAGTAGTGTCGCTTCGGGGTTTTGTCGCAGGGTGATGCCATCGATGGTTGACCGCATCTTCCTTTATGCGTATGTGCTTGACCCTAGAGTCTTTGCTTAGGGTTCTCGACATGTGGAGCCTGAAGGCGGCCAGGGTCACCTCCTCCCGCACGCTGAGGTGTAGAGGTGGCAGCTCAAGCATTGCCTGTAGGGCAGCAGTGGGTGTAGTTCTCATGCAGCTAGTGATTGCTACACAAGTCAAGCGCTGCAGTTTTTCGAGATCTCTTTGGGCATTGCTCAGGTCTGTCCTAGGCCACCAGACCAACGAGCCGTACGTGATTATTTCCACTGTTGTAAAAGTCAAAGTCATGGCATTTATTTCAAATAGGCACATAAAAGGCAACTGAATGTCAATTGATTCTTCCAAAAGGTGTTTTCGTATGGAGAAGAATGGGCAAGAAACTCCACCGTAAGTAGAACTTTAACGTTTTCATCTTTCAGGTATGATCTTATTAGATAAAGAGTCGTATGCCTAATCCCATAGTGCTCTAGCTTCAGCAGAAGGGTCTCATGGTTTACGCAATCAAACGCCTTAGAGAGGTCGCAAAAGATTCCAATGTTATCTAGTGCTTCTTCCCAGGCGTCAGTGTTACAACGCCCTTTGGTAAAACCGTTCATGAATGATGTTCATGTTTTTATTAAGGTGACGTAACATTTGATTGAGCATCAACTTTTCAAACACCTTACTGAGAACTTGCAGAATTGACACAGACCTATAATCCTTGAGTTCTTTTTTCTGTGTTTCATGCGATCCGGAAAGTCACCATGATCGACAATGGTGTTTAATATGACAGCTAAATCAACCAATTTTCAGATTATCTAAAGTACATACATCTTTAATGGGATATTGTGTTAAATGTTCCAACAAAACCCCTTACCGTGTTACCTTGTAAATAATAAAACAATAGCAATTAAAAAAACAAAAACAAACAAAGCGAAAAAAAACACAACACCACACACAACATAACACACAACACACACAACAGCCACGGCAATTGCACCACAGCAATTAAATGAAAAAACAATTAAAACTAATGTTAAAAGTGCAGTTTGTTAACAAATTACAAATTAGAGGATTATCCTCAGAAACCTGCTGGTCCTGCTCCTTAAGACAATCTCGGCTCGACAAAACCAAACTGTTTGTATAATTTTTAAGACGTGGATTTGACTTTAACTCACACACAAAAACTATTACCTACTTGTTAAAAACTTTAGAGAATTCATCCACTTTTACAATGTTTGTAAATAAGTGAACAGGGGCCGTTCAAGTATTACGTAAGCACTATGGGGGGGTGGGGGGGTCTTTGTTTTGCTTATTTTGGATGACATGGGGGGTAGGGGAGTCTAGATGATGATTACGTCATCGGTAGTTATTTACTTTTTTACACAAATGGCAACCCTCACATTGTCTATGCTTGAAAACGAAACGCATTTTCAAAAATTCCCGCAAATAATGCATACGTTTAGGCACTCGCTTTAGAACCGATTAGGGGAATTATTTTTAAAATTATAATTACAATATAACAAAAATACATTTATAATTGAAAAATGTTTACGTAAGCATGGGAGGAAAAGGTAAGAGCTTTGCTTACTTTTGCTGACAAGGGGGATGGGGGGGTAAATGATTGTAATAAATCTGCTTACGTAATATTTGAACGGCCCCACACCATGTATCTATCATATAATTAATTTAGCAGCCATTGCTTTATATTTAATTAATTTTACCTATTGTGGTAAGTATAGTAATTTTATTCTAAGTGCATCTTAAAAGAGTAAGCAGTAAGCAAAACATCTTAAAAGAGTAACGATGGAGTTTATTGCCCATTCTTTTCAATCAGAAACTACCATTTGGAAGGGGCAACCAGAATCAAATAAATTTTCTTGTTGTTTTAAATTTGACGTTCAAAATTGACATTTATTTGCCTATATCAAATAAACTCAAAGCATTTATTTCAAATAAATGATTTGACTTTGACTTAGGTGTGTTAAGATACTTTGGAATATATAAAGTCAGATCTGTAAGATAATCCTAACTCATGACAGATAATAAAAATTGCAGTTATATAGCAACAATACGACCCAGTTCTCTTAATTGACTCTTACATCGGAACAATACTCATGGAGTTCCAACGCAAATAGAATGGTACCTTCTATGAATAGAACTAACTAAACTAAGTACTAACTTGCAATTTATTCTCCTGTATGAATGAATGATAAATCACTGCCTCTACTTGAATCATATTTTTAATGCGTTTGGAATCCATAATTAAAATAAGACCATCTCTCGTAAATGCCATTGTAGTGCTCACTTTCACTATATAGAGTGTCAGGGACATTGACGAGCCACCTGTTACCATGGATACTGTACATGATTCTAAATCCCTCTTGTGTTGACATTTTTCGCTTCATATAAATCGTTGTTCGGATTTTGACCACATTGAAAATTTTCAACGCTTGGAGGTCTAGAATCATGTTTACGGTGTCCCTACCAACCTGTTTATGGTGACAGTGTCCCTACCAACTTGTTTATGGGTCTCTTGTGCAAAATTTCATGCTTGTAGACCCAGTGTTTTAGCTGTTCTTTGTATAAGTAGATTGTCTTCTCCAGGTCTCGGCATGGCAGCCCTCTTCACCTCAACGGGCATGATAAGCGACGTGATGCCGTGCGTTGACCTTCCACTGCTTCTCATGTCGGGAGCATTTCTGCGACTATCATCGTTGCCACCGTGGATGTTCCCGGTCAAATACATATCGCATTTCTACTACGCTATGGATGCCATCAGCAATATATATTGGAGACAGATTGAGTATATCGGTACGTAAGACTTAAACAGACAACAAATCTTATTTCCAGCTAGCCGTGCAAGTGACTTTGTTCGCAAACAACAATGAATCTCTTCAAACGTAAAATTTGCATAAATAAGTACTCCATATAACATCAACTATCTATCAGTGAAATTCCGTCAAAATCGATCTAGTCGTTTAGGAGATTAGCTGGAACAAGAGACAGACAACAATTTGAAAGTTGTTTTTTTGTTGAGTACCGTATTTACTTTTATATACTTCTAGTAAAAACCTTTTGTTGTTATTTTGACATTAAAAATTGACATGCAAAGAGACACGCTAATGGCGATCAAAAGTCAAAGTCATATAGACTGTTTTCTTTGACTATCGCGGTGTTGAGCAATCGGAATTCTCGCCGGAAGGTCAAACGTTAAATAAAGAATACTATTTGAGCATTGTACGGCGTTAAAGAGAGCAAATTGGACGAAGGCCACATTTGTGGAAAGGAAATTCTTGGATTTTGCATCACGATAATGCGCCTTGGCACAAGGCCATAGATTTTATGACCAAAAACTTAGCAAATACCATTAAGCAAGCGCGTTATTGGCCAGCCGACTTCTATCTTTTTCCTAAACTCAACTAACTACTTCGTGGCACCCGTTTTTATTCGGTAGAAGACATAAAGGAGAATTCGCGGAGAGAACTGAACACAATTCCGGAAAAGTGTTTAAGAAATGTTTTGATTGATGTTTTGAGTGATAACATAACCGATATTAGTAACTGTCATCTTTGTCCCCTCTAATTCTTGGCCACTCACTCACATATCGTCTTAAATGACTCAACAAATTCTGCAGAATTATAGCTAGGTATTCTTTATTGTTTTTTTTTTGTTTTCTTTAATTTGTATAAGCATAGTTATTGTTTAACTCTTACTGAGTTTTTATTTTCTTTTTACTCTCTTTTATACTCCAAAAACCTATATTAGGCACTAGTCTCTCACAAAAATTGAAAACAGCTGAGACATTTTGTAGTACCTTTAAGTCAGCTTTGTGAAAAGAAAATAAATTACGAATTTATAATATTATTAATTCTAGGCTCACATTTAAGCTACTATGAAGTGCGTTTGATATAAACACTAGGTGTTGCCCGCCACTTCGTCTGCGATCCAGGATGAAAAGTAGCCTATATCCTTACCCAGGTCATTGTCTATCCACAGATAGACAATGACCTGGGTAAGGATATAGGCTACTCACACCCAAATCCGTTCAGCCGTTTTGGCGTGAAAGCGTAACAAACAGACCATCTTACTTTCGCTATTATTATTAGTTAGGATTAGGATTTGGTAGGTATTATTTATTTGTCTCAAACGCGATTAGAAAAGATTTTTTGTGCCTTCCAAGAAACTATAGCTGATTAGGTTGATCATATTATTATCAAACCAACAATCAATAGCCTCTGTATTGTCCTTCACATGTTTTAAAGCGCATCGCGGCTTATATCAAACAAACCATAAAATTTAAGCATCCATAGTTATCAGTACCATGAAGTGTTTCTCAGAAACTTAGAAGATTAATGATGAAAGATACTTGCGCTGATAATATACGAGTATAAAGGAATCTTTTATGACACCAAAAGCATTTTTAAGTCATATGGTTGGGCCATCTTTTTATCGTACATTTAGTAGTTACTGTGCGGCTTTACCAGGCTGGTCGTTAATAATTTATACCATAAATAATATTTGACACATATAACTACTTCACAACTAGAAAGAAAGAAGACAAATGCGTTTATTGCCATTGCAGCAAAAAAGCCTAAAACCGCGTGCCAAGTGTTGGAAACTATTACAAGTAGGACTTTGATAAACATTGAGAAATGTTCTCATTTCGTTTGCAGCTTAGGAAAGTGACGTTTTTATTCCGATTAAGCTTGTTTTGGCACAATTTCAATTTGATGCAATAAAGTTAAGAAAAAAGTACACTAGAAACTACATTTACCATTTTTTTATTGTGACTTTTTTCTTAACAAAAAACAATAATACAAAAAAAAATGTTATTCATCCATTTTATCGCCTTCAGAGTATGCTCCTTCAGAAACAATACACTTACGCCAACGAATAATCTAATTATCAAAACATTTTTGAATGCTTTTTACAGAATTGAGTTCAGTTCTCGCCGCGACTTCTCCTTAATGTCTTCTACCGAATGAAAACAGGTGCCACGAAGTGCTAATTTTCAATTAAGAAAAAATATAGAAGACGGCTGGAGACATACCTCAATAATTGGAATAATTTTTATTTTTATTTCATTCTTCATTTCTCAAATAATATTCTATAATTACTGTTTGACCTTCCGGCATGAATTCCGAGTGCACAACACCGCGATAGTCAAAGAAAACAGTCAACATGAGACTTTGACTTTTGATCGACATAAGGTGCTAGCTCGATGGTATTTGTTGAGTTTTTGGTAAAAATTCGCCATCATTGTGCCTTGTCGAAATCCAAGAATTTTCTTTCCACAAATCTGGCCTTTTTCGTCGAATTTGCGCAAACGCCGCATAACGCTCAAATAATATTCTATAATTACTATTTGACCTTCCGGCATGAATTCCGAGTGCACAACACCGCGATAGTCAAAGAAAACAGTCAACATGAGACTTTGACTTTTGATCGACATAAGCGTGGTTTTTTCGGTTTGGGTACAGTTGAAGGTGCCACTCCGAAAGCTTGTTGACTAGTTTGCATGTCAAACTCGTAAACCCACATCTCGTCACCAGTAACAATGCGTTTCATGAATGTTGGGTCAGAATTGAATCGTTCTAGCATGTGTTATGCGATTGAGTTTTTGGAGAAAATTTCGGTCTTTTGGGACTAGCCAAGCGGCAACATGTTTCATACGCAAGTGATTATATAAAATGGTACGGATCGATACGTGAGACACAGAAATTTCAGAGTCTATCCCTCTCATACTTTAATGAGGATTTTCAGTCACTATTTCCTTCACTTTTGCGATGTTAACTTCAGTTGAAGACTACTTACTGACTACTACCAGAGCTAGGCAAATCTTCCATCACATCTCAACCGCTTTTGAATGCTTTGTACCACACATAAGCACGTGTTTTTGATAAAGTCGATTCACCGTAGCCTTCTGTAATATTTTCAGTGATGCCGAACACGAAATTCCATTGGCGATGCAAAATTTAATACAAACTCTTTGTTCGATGTTTTTGTCCATTATGAAATCCGCAATACACACTAGTTATGATCTAATTAGACTAGCAGCCTTATTGCGTAACACATTTCGTAAACCATTACAAGTAACAGTTCAACAACATTCATTGCGTTATTTACATTGTTGAGCGGTATTTTTATCGACCTTAAGTGGATTAGCAATCTGTTTCAAACGATTCAGATTCCGTTTGATTGTGTACTACGCAATTAGGGTACAGCACTGATTTTATCTAAATAACAGATGCAACTCAAACTCCGCGCCGAAATGGAAAACAGTTGTGCTTGTGCCAATCTAACAACAAAAAATGGAACCATAAACTAATCATCAATTCCCGATACTTTTTTGACACAATGTATATTTCTGGAGTGTTCGATTCGCCCACAAATGAATGAACTTCGTGCGAGTCGCCTACAGCGAAAATAATATTATTTAAAAAGTAAATTGGTGCTAATCTACCAATAAGCCATAATCGGGCATTGGCTTTGTGTTAATTATAAAATTAACATTTGTTTTGTTTTTCTAGATTGCCCAACAAATGTGACTATAACCTGCGTAAAGGATGGTGCGGCAGTCCTACTAGAAAATGGTTACGTTAAAGACTACATTCTTCAAGATTCCTTAGGTTTTATTTTATTAACTTTATTTTGGTGTGTTCTGGGGTATCTAGGGTTGAAGAGAGAGGAAAGGAAAGGCTATGCTTATTAGAATAAGGTTTGTTCTTCTGTGGATAAATTTTTTAATAATACATGTTTTGTTTTATTGTATTTCGTCGTTGAATGTGCCCTGGCGTCTCGCTGGTGGTGGCGTGTGTGTTGGATCATTAAGTTCCCATTACAATGGTTAAACTGAATGGTGTTTGTTGACCCAAACAAACAAAATGGACTGGTCATCTCTTAGCTGTCTTCATTACGGACGCCTTTAACGTGCACGTTTTTCTACATCGTTCTCATATGTATAATTTCAACATGACTGATGTAACTAATTTAATGTAACGGTAAAACGGGGTGAATAGGGATGCAGGGGTGAATAGAATCGAAACTTTAAAAAGGATTTTAACATTGAATGATAGAGTTTGTTGCCAACAAGGGCACTTAATCGTTAATTATAATACAGTCAATACATAAGCGACATTTTTGGCAACAAACATATTTATTTCAATGTTAAAATCCCCTTTAAAGTGTCGTTTCGATTCACCCCTGCATCCCTATTCAACCCGTTTTACAAAAAAAAAAAAGGTAACAATTTATTGCTTCGTTTGTCTAGCGGTCGCAAGCGCTACTGCTGAGCATGAGGTCCTGGGTTCGATAAATTAGGAAATTATTTATTTATATATATATAACAATATTATTCATGGTAAAAATATGTTCTACGGAGGTAGTTTTCTACAAATACATGGAGCTCTTAGAACACAATACACGATAATACAAAATAATGAAATTATTATTAAGGCAGTTTCTTAATAACATTATTATAAAATACAATACATTTTCACAAAAACAAGTTCCTCGGTCTTACCGTGTTACCAAAAAACTGGGTTGTAGAGACCTATACCCCTTCTCCAGACAGGCAGTCGCGCCATCTAAGATACTAGTATCCAGCTGCATTCACAGTTGTGGAAAAGTTAGGTAGAAGAGACATTTTGTCGTACAAAATTGTTTGAATTCTTAACAAGTACCTACATACGCTACCCAATCACAAAATAGGTATAACATAATTTGAGCAGCACAATCAACTAAAAAAATCGGAGTACCTTACCATGCATTCAACCTTGTTCACAATTGTTCACAAGAAAATTAAGTTACCTAACTACTCTTGAGGCGAGGTTGCAGTACTTTTTAACATTGTTATACCACTGTAAATCTAGGGAAATGTAATAATTGCGTTTTTTTTATAATTGAGTATGTGGGCAAGCGCTGTGTTCAGACAGAAACGTGAATTAAAATAATTAGCTTAACAAAAATAAATCATAAAGATGACACTAAATCGTTATTTAAAACATGTATCGTGAAGAGATTCCATCATGAAACGATGATGTAAAAGTTATACCTACCAGAAGGCTTATTGTTTTTTAGGCCATACTGTGGCATAAGTCCGCCTAAATACAGTTTTTTTTCTTGTGCATAAAGTTTTTTTAAATTAAAAAAAAAATGAGAACAAAGAATCAGGGCAGGATTTTTACATTTTTTTTTTGTTTTTTGAGAAGATGGAATACTAATTCTTATTCTCTTAGGTGCCTAAAAAGAGTCTTCAGGCATTTACAATATTTTGATTGCCCCGCAATAAAAATATCATCATCATCAGCCTATTTTAGTCCACTGCTGGACATAGGCCTCCCCTAATGAGCGCCATAGCGCCCTGTCTTCAGCTTGACGCATCCAGCATCTGCCTGCAGTCTTTCGCAGATCGTCATCCCACCTGGCCGGAGGGCGTCCTACACTACGTTTGCCGAGTCGCGGTCTCCACTCAAGAACTCGTTTACCCCAGCGGTTGTCGGTTCTTAGCGAGATATGGCCGGCCCACTGCCACTTCAGCTTGCTAATTCTTAGAGCTATGTCGATAACTTTGGTTCTCTGTCGGATGCATTCGTTGCGAATTCTATCCTTCAGAGAGACTCCGAGCATAGCTCTTTCCATAGCTCGCTGAGCGACTTTGAACTGGTGGACCAGCCCTATCGTGAGTGTCCACGTCTCAGCTCCGTAGGTCATGGTCAATAAAAATATATGTAATGTTAAAAGTAAACAATTTTTAAAAAGTTTGCCTTAGTAAATAAATAAATAATAAATGATTTGCCAACAGTAACGAAGAATAAGTGCGTGTTGTTTGCAGACGACATCCCGTTGAAAATAAATAAAAATAGTAAAATGAAAAATTTGGGTATAAAATAAATTCGCCGTAGAAGCTATAATAGAATGGCTCGAACAAAATAATATATGTGAAAATTATTCCAAAACAAAATATGTATAATAATATTTAAAAAAAAAAATCCATGACCATTCCAAATTTTTCGGCATGGTAACTGATAAAAATTGTTACTGGAAAATATATGTTATAGGCTAAACAGCTTTTTATTTGCACTCAGGAAAACTGTTGGACGTAATGCCGCTCTCTCTATTGGCTTATCATGGAAATGTCTCATCTGTGCTAAGATACGGCATAATCATATGGTTAGCTGTCAGTGGAATTACTCCACTGACAGCAATAAGGCATTTATTGTGCAAAAAAAGTGTTTACGAGCTGTGTTAGGTGTAGACGTACGGCATACTTACACATAATGGAAATGGGAGTATTTGTAAAAGAAAACATGCTCAAGCCGATTACATCAATTTTTATAATGTAGGCTTCGGGTGTTTGTCACTCGAGGTGTTTTCTAGTAGCCACTGAAGAGTTCTACTATCTATCTCCTGACTCCATCATCAGACCCTCGATACCAAGTACAATATATTGGTCTCATAAAAACGAATCATATGACTCCAAACTCGAGGAGTTTACTTGTAGCCACTGAAGAGTTCCACTGTCCACTTCCTGGCTCCATCATCAGATCAGCTCCAAGATAACAAATTATATTTTTTCAACCGAACTACATATATACGAGTATACAACGTTTCATTTCGATACGGTTAAAATTTACTTAAAAGATTTTTCAGATTGTACTACTAAAACTAATAAAAGCGTGTCAAAAACCGAGCAGAATGAATGCTTCATACTAACGCCCTGCGCGCACACGAGTACACTACTACACGCACAGCTATGTGTGCGTGACCTGTCACCGACAAGGCGCGCGGGGCGTGCACCCGCGCCCGCTCGGGTACAAACCGGTTTGAACCAGCTCAGCAAGCGGACAAAGTTAAGGTGTGCCAGCGGCAGCGATACGAAAAAGATACTATGAGATACTTCTTTGAATAAAATAATTTAATATGATTTTGCTTTAATTTCTAACAATAAAATGTACTTACTTAACTTACTTATACTATGTCTAGCGATAATAGCTACTCCATAGGTACTAACATAACATCACCCCTGTAATTCCAGAAGGGTTAGGCAGAGGTGTACCTATAGTACACCCACATTTCGCCAGTTATGCATAAGTCCCATGTAATAGGGGGCGAGCCTATTGCCATCAACCGGGCACGAATCCAGACTCCGGGCTGCTACTTAGAAATTTTATATAGAAAAACCCAAAAACACTTTGCCTACCTGGGAATCGAACCCAGGACCTCATGCTCAGAAGTAGCTCTTGCGACCACTAGACCAACGAGGCCTCTAGTATTTTATAGTAGTGTAGACACAAATCCAGTTTTTATGACTGAGCTTCGTTTATAACATATCTGCAATTTAAAAAAAAAACGCTGTCTCAGTGACGTCTGTATCATTTTATTCTCAACACATTATGAAATATCCTTATATATGAGTATAGCTTAATTCAGAACACCGGCGTCCCCCGACTCCTCTTCACCACCATAGCAAAAGCCACAACATTCCCTACACAGTACATCGCTACCAAACACACACAATTTCTCCAGAAGTTCCTTTCATCATATCCAAACCTGGTCAGCACTCCAGCGCCAGTCCTTATACAAGGCAGACCTTCTGCGTTTACACAAGTTATGCTGTCAACTAAATTCCATTGTAAAACAGAAATGCACTCCGTTCCATAGTAAAAACCAGAGATGTACCGAAGCCAGGAGAAGTAAGCAGGTGCAGTGGCTAGGTTCAAGTAGATTCCAGAAAACATGAGCCCTATTAAGTCGTATGGAACTGAGATTAGAGCTGCGGTTTCCATTTTGTCGAAAGTTGCTGATAGGAATGAGCCTGAAATGTAAAAATTCCATTTTTAAAATGGACTTTACGAGTAGAAAGAAGTATCGTTACGTATTCTATTTTTAAAATGGACTTTGGTTTGACTTGGATTTTTGTCAATTTACAATCTTCCAATCAAATCGAACTATATTAGATGAAATAACTACTTTAATTAAATAAGTAATTTAGATTAACACAGTCACGATTGATTAAATAAAGGCGTCAACTTTGTATACTACAACAGAAATTAACTGAACTTTAGTTGTAAGACTATGGTTATCTTTATGAACGGCAGAAAATACTGTTAAATGATGCCAAGAGTAACCAAGTCATTTTACATGCACTCTAAATTGCATTGCATTTAACTGCGTAGCAGAAACGTGTAAGGTAGGTAAGTATTATAAACAGTTTTCTTAAATAATAGGTTGCACCAGCGAAGGAAGGTCTGGTTATAAAACTCATAAGAAGCCAGATTAATTGTGTGCATATTATATCTACAAGCAAGCTAGCAACTAAAATGATGTTGTGCAGGCACGGGTACAATACTGGAAATAGTATTTTTTAAATCCAAGGTATTTAAGGGACTGTCGTGCATAATGGATAAGGAATTGGAGAGGGTAAAAAGTAAACAACAAACACTTAAGAAACTTCGTAAAGTTTATTCAGCCAATTCAACAGATCTACAATTATTGCCAATTCATAAAAACTTTTAAGTTGTAAAAGTTGTATTTTAACAAAACGGCCACCTAAATACCCTCATATATACTTAAACTTATTAATCTAATTCACCCTGTTCACCTTAATGGCACGGGCAAGATTCCGAGTAGCACAAAAAAGGATCCTTTTGTTAAAAGCTATGTACAATTGAACTATTTTTAATATACAGGTGTGCCCCTACTCCTCTTGATAACCATGAGGAAAGCTATGAAATGAGCTATACAGTACATACTGAACAAACAAAGGCAGTTTCGCCAAAAGTTTTCTTCTGCGAACCCAAATCTTCTTAGCACATCGGGCCCTGTTCTTATACAAGGCATACCGTCAATTTCCACACAATCAATTGTTGCAATCGAATCCCATTGAAGAATGGATATACTCTCGACGCCATAATAGAACCCTGATACGTATCTAAGCCAAGATAAGTAAGGTGAGACGCTTGCTAAGTTCAAGTAAAGGCCAGAGAACATAGTGCCAATGAGGTCGAATGGTACGGATACCAGTGCAGCGGTTTCCATTGAGTTGAACGTCGATGATAGAAACGAGCCTGGAATTTTGAAAATGGAATTGCAATGCCAATTTTAGAATATAAGATATGTTCCAGTGAACTGGAATATTATAATTTTGAATTTTGATGCTAGTATTTGCCATATGCCAAAATTATGGCTTATCATTTAGGACCTGTAGATACTGAATCTTTGCATTATTATTTTACTTAGTATCTTAGTACAGACAACGTCAACTGCAGGGAGTTTGGCAAAGAGGATAAACTATGTGCAAAGAACAGTGTTTGGACTTACCATAAGCGTTCGCATAGTTAGCGCACAGGATACAGACGAAGTTGAAGCCCAGCCAGCCCATGAACCCTCCGTGTAGACCAGCCACCAGGAATATGAGGGTTGTAAAGATTGTCGGCTCTATCACTGCTCGGGGTATCTGAAAGTTGATGGAAAATATCATGTAGGGATCTGTTCCAATTCGAAGGCATTGTTTTCGCTTTCACTATTTGTGTATGAACTATAAAGTTCGTTGCTTTGTCTTTAAAGCTGTCTTTATCAACAATTTGTTTTTAACCATACTGTTGATTCCTGGCTTTATTATCATAGTATTGTACAGTTTTTGTTTCTTAATTTATTTCACTTAGAAAGCCTTCTTTTTCTTTCAATAATATACTAACTAAGGTCAGAAAATAAATCATTCACAATAAAACTATCAGTGAATTGATGATAACAGTACATAAGGAATTTATTGCACAAAGAGTTTTTTTAAATATTCAAAACCTCTAATTGGTAACTCTTTCTTCGATAACAAACTTGAAAACGATAACGTAGAAAATATTCCAAAACCACTAGACACACTTTAACGATGAAAGCCATAAAATAAACTGGTTTGACCATACTAGATCATCGGTGCCACAATTCAAAGGGCCTCATTATACAAACAGAAAACTTTCTAGCTCATTAAATTTGCATCAAAATTTGTCTAAATCGCTTCTGAATATAAAGACTAACGAATTACAAATAACACATTTACATACACACCTAATAAAGAAAAAGGTAGGTACCATATATTTGTTGAAACTTTTAAATGAAGCAATAAATAAATAATAATAATAATATGTATATAATAATAATAAAGATTCAGATGAAAATGACTCTTTTAATTAAACAAATAGTTAATGTACACAAAAACTTCAAAGGCTATTTATTGAAGTGTGTTTTTGTTCACGAACCCACGTAATAACTTTAATATTCGTACCTATTAAGGTAACTTGCTTCAAAGTCTTAAATATATTAAGATACCTTCTTGATCAAATGAAAGACCGTCTTCAGAGTATAATTTAGGTATGTCATTAACGTTTAGTCGTACATCTAAAACGGAATTAACTGGGGGAAAGACAGTTCTCTATCCTCCTCAAATACTCTCAAACGATCACTTACCCAAAAGATCATCTTAGACAAATAGTAAGGTAACGGTGAATACAGTCCACTAGCCGTTTCTCTCAGCAGTATGGGAACTTCACTAGGGAACGTGATGAACACAGCATATATGAAGAGGAATATCGTCTCTGTTATCGTGAGGTAAAGGAGACCCTCCACGTTCTGTATGTCACGCTGGTCCAGTTCGTCGAAATGCCCGTGGTAAGGAACAGATATTATCAGGCCCACAAACTATGGAAAGAAGGTCAATTTAGTTTAATGGAGACATATAAATACAACACACACACACATAACATAACATCACGCCTGTAATCCCAGAAGGGTTAAGCAGGGGTGTACCTATAGGACACCCACATTTCGCCAGTTGTTCTTAAGTCTCATGTAATAGGGAGCGAGCCTAGTGCCATCAACAGGTCACAAATCCAGACTCCGGGCTGCTACTGTGAAATTCTAGACAGAAAAACCCAAAAACACTTTGGCCGACCTGGTAATCGAACCCAGGACCTCATGCTCAGCAGTAGCTCTTGCGACCACTAGACCAACGAGGCAGTCAAAAATTAAAAAGTCAGTATAAATATTAAGGTCATAATAATTAGCCTTGCTGCGCTAGAATTCATCAGGAGGATGAAACTTAACGAAGATTCCGAGAGCAGGTCTCATTTTCCACCACACAAGCCTAAAGATTTTGAAACTTCAGGTTACGTCCGTAGACTTAAAATAATTAAAAGAAAACCCAAAAACAAATAAAAGGTAAATAGACGTTAACTAAATTTGATAGATATGGCTTGAAACAACAACTACGTAATTATAGAACCGTTAGTACATAAAGCTGACGAATTTGAAACTCACCATGAGCAGTAAGAACTCGGCAACCCAAATGCTGTAGTTGCGCTTGAGCGCTTGAAGGTTCCTCCACATCAACCAGTAGAATTGTACGAAGTAATTCACTTTTACTCTGCAATATCATATTTATTTGAAACAGGCCCTTATGGAGTAGTACAAGAAGTGATTGACGTTTCATTTAACTAAACAATATCTGTTGGGGCTAGAAGGAGCTATGCAGATAGAAGAGTGAGACACAACAACATCAAAATTTATTGGACTTCTCAAAATGATTTGTCTCTCTACGAAGAACATGCTTTTAATAATGTAACTCAGTTGAAAGCTGTTACTTTTATAATCAAAGCTGCAGTAACCCCTATAAAAGTATTAGTACGAGTACATCCTAGGCCTCCTATTGTTATCAAAAAATATTAACTAGATATGAAAAATTCGAAAGGTTGACTTACAGAGTTATGTATCGCTCATAACATTGATCCTGAAACAAAACATATTAAAGTTTATGTAGTCAAAAATATTTACTAGCCAGGACATTTAACAATAAATTCTAATATTTTACAAATCAAACCTAGATTCAAATTTATATTGGCGTGAGATCGTTATACATATTAGACATATTTAATATAGAATAAATTAATAATTCATTTTAGTATTAGCATGTTGGTATAACAAACACATTATGAAATTCGAAATATTGCTAATACAGAATTTATGAATAATGTTTTCTCGGATGTAAATTGTTTGAAGACTTGCAATTAATTTGGCATATAATAAAAAGTTTATATCGTAACGATCTGAGATTAAACTACTGATTAGCAAAAGTTTGAATCGTAAGAACAACAATAACTTTGTTATCATTGATTTTACTCCTATTTCAGATAAGCATAATTATAATGACCAATTTGGTTTATCTCTGAAGCCTGTTCTAAGCGTAAAGTGATCTGCCCATTTAATAATCTCCTAAATGGTACATAAGTCCATTAATAATAAGGACAGCGTGTCTTCAAATACTAATGAGACTATTTCAGTAATACCTATTGCGCCAGAAAAATTCAAGAAGAACAAGAAGACGAAAGGAGAAAGCAAACATCCCAGAAAACAGGATACAAAAATGTATTGATGAAGTGAAGTTAATTTGAAAGAAATTGTAAAAACTACTTTACTCCACGTACCTTTTCATCAGTTTCACCATTAAAGTACTCAGTTTCATCTTTAACCTGACCAACTTGGCTGTCAATCTCAGCAGCTATATCAGACCGTGAGTATTCGTCGCAGATGCGCCGGATTCGATCGCGGCTCTCCATCTCCTTGTCAGCTTCCACACCCAGCAATGATATGTAGTACTCTGCCGCGTTGAAACCGCGCGGACATTTGAAACCGAGACTGTGGAAAAAAAACATACTGTGATCCGTACGCTGTCGGCCTGCCTGTATATTTCCTTTCCACGCCTGAACCACTGAACCGATCGCTATGAAATTTGACAAACAGGTAGACCTGCACCCTAATTGCGTTACACATTTTCGTAAACGATTACGACTAATCTGTTTGATTTGGACGGTTCAAGAACATTCATTGCGTTCTATATATTGTTGAGCAGAATTTTTATCGAACTTAAGAAGCAATGGATTAGCAATCTGTTTCAAAACGATTCAGATTCCGATTGATTGTGTATTACGCAATTAGGGTGCTGGTGAAGGAGATAGGCTATTCTCGAGCAAGAGCTAGTCGTTTCTTTATTTTTGTAGTCATGGGATAATCTTGAAGTCTATAGGCGTTAAAGTTTTGGTTTTCGATCAAAATATAAGGCAACATGCAATCTAGTGGATTACATTAAACAATTTCGGATAGTAAACACATATGTCAACACTGTCTATGGTAGTACATTGAACTGTGAAAGAGTTTCTTCAGCTAATTTCCACGCTCATGGTTCGGGGCTTCACTCAAAAGGCTCATCATTTGAGTGACCGGCTGTTTTCCACCAGAGAGGGTCAACATTAATTACCTAGCGGAACTCCACAGACGTGATGCTGAACACGATAAATTAAAATAAAAAGATTAAATGTTTCTTTTTTGGCGTCAACGACCGCTGGTGGTGTTGTCACAAGAAATTTGAGTTGAAAAATATGTTTAACAAGTTTATCAGAGTTTACGAGCCCCTTTGATAGCGGCCATCAAGTTAAAAATTCAAGATGGTTAAATCAATATGAATCTTAAGGCTCAATCTAAAGTGGTTGAAGATTACAGAGATAACACTTATTAAAATAAATGGATTCTTCTCAATTTCGTTAAAGGATCCTATGGCGACAAACATCTGTTGAGCAAAGTCCGCTTATTTGAATTTATTGAGTGTAGATAAGAAGACTGTGAAATTAAGAAAATGGCAGCGCTTTATGAACATATACGTAAATGAGCCTTATTGTTATTATTTTCTTTATTCTTTATTGTGATATCTTCGAAAAATCCCGTGAATAAAATACGACTAACGCCCTTTATTCGATCCCTGAGCAGTCGAAAGTTGTTATTCTTTACTAATAGTACTGTTATGTATAATGTAAATTGATTTCTAAAAATACCGTCCATTTGCATACGACAGAATTTTAAATAATAATGGGGTATCAATTTCTCAGACGAAAATCCAATAAGTTTGGATCATGTAAGAGAGCCAAGAGTCAATCGTTATAAAATTGATTTAAATCATATATAGGGTAACCTTAATAACACAGTTTTACAAAGTTAAAGATTTACAAATCTATTTAAAGACAAAGAAAATATTATAATAAAAAATACACTTTCAACAGACTATTATAATAGAAACGTATAAAATGTTGAATTTACGATGCAAATCTTTTCCTGGTTCCGCATTTGGACCACACAGACTGACTTTTGCTTGATTGCGTTAGAGAACTTAATCCCTCTCTCGATGCAAAAAAACTGATCAGCCTATTCAATAATACCGTGAAACGCTATCCTCCCATTAGACAACAGCACAACTTGGTGAAATAGCTCGAAGACTCCAGAAGCAGGTTGGTGTACTGACCAAACGACAAGTTTTCATCCTACGGCTAACTCCTTTAGCAATACTGCAGAATATATAAAATATATTTTACTTACGATGCAAAAAACTGTTCAGCCTGCTCAATAGTGCCGTGGAAGGCTATCCTTCCGTTAGCCAGCAGCACAACTTGGTGGAACAGATCGAAGACTCCGGAAGCCGGTTGGTGTACTGAGCACACAACCAGTTTGCCTCCTATGGCTAGCTGCCTAAGGCGGGCTACTACGGCGGCTGCTGCCCAACTGTCAAGGCCTGTTGTTGGTTCGTCGCAGAATAGGATTGGAGGATCATTTAGGAGCTGTCGAAGAGAGTCTGTTTTAGATTTTGTTGTGAACGCTTAAAAAGTACGAAAGTTCTCATACAAGAGTTGCATCGCATGGTTCGGTAATTTTATAATGCAGCATTATTTATTTTGTCTTTACTGTCATTTGCTATATAAGTGTTTGCTCAATATTTATCATTTATTTGTTGTCAGTAACACTAAGTATTCACACACAATTTCTATCGTGTTCGAGACTCGTTATGTAAAGAAGGTTCTTACACTAATTAATTATGTTCGAGACGTTTTTGCAGCAACATTGTGCACAAATAAGTATTTGTGTGCTAGTATCGAATCCTGACAGTTTTACGTCACTTACCTGTACAGCCAGAGCTACTCTTTTCCTCTCTCCACCAGATAAAGCCTTCAGTTTAGTTTTGGTACAATTATTGACACCTAGGTCACTCAAAAGAAGCTGGACACGCCTCGCTCGTACTGTTTTTGTCGATCGCTTGTCCATCATCATACGGGCCTAGGAGAAAGGGTTTTCTTAAGTTAGCTAATTAAATCATGGACTATTTGGAAAGGAATCTTAAATAAACTTAACATCAGACTTTGTCTCCAAAGGCTAGGCAGAGGTGTACCTTATAGTTGGTACGCCTACATTTCGCCAATTATGTTAACCTCCGTGTAATAGTGGTGAGCCTATTGCCACGGGCATAAATCCAGACTCGGGCTGAGCCAGGCCCCGGAGGAGCTCGTGCTTGCATAATTACAGACGCGCGGGTCGATCGAAAGTAAAGCTAAGCATGCCGCGGTTCGGTTCTAAAAGGAAAGCACGTTAAGGCGTTGGTCCCGGCTGTCATTCGTAATTCTTTGACAGTCGTTACGGGTAATCAGAAGACCGAAAGTCTGACAACCAGCCTTACCAAGGGGTATCGTGTTACCCAGTTACTGGTTTGTGGAGGTCAGATAGGCAGTTGCTCCATGTAAAAGCTATATCCGGCAAGACTGGAAGCCGAGGCCAATATAGTCTGGAGAGGGCTGGCAGATTGATTGAGGTACAAAGAATTCATCAAGTTAAACTTCTTGGTAAGACAAGAAGACGTTCGAATTTAAGCACATTATTACTTAATCATTACTTTTATCCTTTGAAATCTTTTGTCCTTTGAGGTCCTGGGTTCGGATCCCAGGTTTTTTTTATTTTATTTTATTAAACAAAAGAAATAGTTCGGGCAACGTGTTATTGGGTTTTTCTTTCTGGAATTTCTCATTAGCAGCCCGGAGTCTTAAATGAAAATGAGTACATAGTAAATTAAAACAAATAAAATAGTAAGCTAAGCTAGATATCAAATAACATATATAATAACTTACACTAACTACTATAGGTACAGCTCTGCCCAACCCTTCGGGGAAACAAGGCGTGATGTTGTGTTGTTGTGTGTGTGTATCGCGAAATGCAAAATTAATTCTATGTAAATTACGTATCAGACAAACATCTATGTTCGCTATCGGTACCTCAGTAACATGAGGCGATGAAAAATCATTGCAAAGTGTTATTGTTTTTTTTCTGTTGGTACATTTTTTAGACAAAGCCTTGGACATTTTTCATGTAATAATGGGTTTAGTAGATCAGTGAACTTCATTGAAGCCTTTTAAATACCCTTGAGGCACTGGTTTTAAATGAAGGTCCTGTAAAGTCACCCAATACATGTGCTTAAGCTGGGTAGAAGAAGGGGCGGCAACAAACACCCCAGCATCACAACTGTTTGTTAAGTTAGACGAACTTGATTCAGTAAAAAGTACGTGTATACGAAGTAGTAACTTACCATGAACTCCATATGTTCAGAGACAGTCAAGTCTTCAATAGCCAAGTCTTCTTGAGGCACGAAGCCAGATATCTTGGAGATGAGGTCAGCGCCAGCTAGTCTGCCGTTCAGCATCAGGTAGCCGGTCAAAGCGCTTTTGTCACGACGGCTGATGGCCGCAAGCAATGTGGTCTTGCCGGCACCACTGAGGAAGAACAACTTTTTTTGTATATAACGTGAGGTACAAGATAACAATACCAGAAAGTCAATTCCCGGAATTAAAAATGTTTAAATCAAGTCAGAATCTCATCACAGCTACATTCAATACCAAAGTTTAAAATAATGTATGGAAACTAGATGAAGGTATTTTTGACATACTAAGATTAGAACGCGAATGTCCTTTAAAATACTGGTTACAAAAATATATTACTCATTAAAAGTTACTAGATCAACCATTTTGAAAATTGCAACTTACCTAGAGCCCATTAAAGCGACTAAGTTACCCGACGACACGATGCCATTTACTGAAAAGAATAACTTTTATGAACACGTAAACATTGTAAAATAAAAACATAAATTAAAAGTTGCAAGCTGATCATCCCGTAGAAGTCGTAGAGATTCGAGTTCCAGCCCTCTAATACGAAAACGCCCTGCGGCACGATGGATCTATGATTTGAAGAAGGTGACTGGCAGCGGATGGATACGGTCTGTTCAGGACCGGGATGGTTGGCGCTCTTTGGGGGAGGCTTACGTTCAGCAGTGGACGGCAATTGGCTGATGATGATGATGAATACGAAAATAGCCCATGGCAAATACATAGCCTTACATATACTTATACCGACGAATAGACAAAACGACAGATTTCTTTCATTCGTCTGTAATGTTGTCTATCCGTCTCTGTCGACAAAACTCCTTTCTATGGAGGTAGGTCATGCCCTACCTGACGCATGTTGAATGTTGTAGATGTAGAGGATAAGGTGGATCTAGTAGAACTATATTAAGTACATAGCTAGTAGGTAGTACGGTCTATGGTGTCCGCAAAACCACGTCCAAGCGCGTAGTTTGCGTACGGGTCGGTAGTAAGTAAAGTACCTAGCTATTATGATATTACTGGTCGACATAATCAGACCAACTCAATGCCCAATATTATCTTTAGTTTCACGACTTACCGTTGAAATAGTCAAAAAAAGGAACGAACATCTGCCGTTTCGTTCATTTTGATGAAACGAGAAGATGTGCGGCCTAACAGGTCCTAACAGGCAGCGATGACCTATATCATAATTTATTTATGTCACCTAAATGCTCATTTGCATACAATAAGTACAACATTTCCACCGAATATACGAACTATCTGAGGCTTCGAGTTTCGAGCCCACGAGCCCTAATGTTAGAAAATGAATTATTTATAAATGATCTGCAATCCGAACTAGGAATCGAACCCAGGGCCTCATGTTTAGCAGTAGCACATGCAACCACTAAACCAAGGAGGCAGGCAGTCAATTAATTATTTATTGCTAAGTTACCCCGTTGAGCACAGGGGCTGCTGTATAGATTTCATGCACAAAATAGAACAGGTTAAAAATTTAAATTTATACCTCCATGTAAAACTCTAATCTCCTCATAAACAGGAGACCTCCATATACTGGTCTGTGTCTTTTTCTTCCTGTAAACAGACAAGTCTTTCCACGACAGGGTCAGGTTGTTAGGGTTATCCCCGAACCCCATCTCGTCATCCTCCCAGTTCACAACAGCGCCAGTCAACACATTGCGCGTGGGCAAGTTTAGATCTGTATCCATTTTGATGTTACGTCATGGGCACTAAAACAAAAAACAAATGAAGTTGTAAAAATGAAAATAAGTTGTATGTTCCATTTGTAATTGGGGGGTATCGGATTTCATTGCATCATTTCGTTTTAACAGCTGTGCATTGATTGTTAATTAGAGCTGATTTTGAAATATTATCGATGCACACCATTATTTATTCTGATTTACCAAGCAAAGTTGTTATATGATACCTACCCAGAACAGTTACTTTGGTCGTGGATAAGCTAATTGTAGGGGTCTGAACTTCACATTAGGTTAGCTTTTTTCCTGTTTTTGGCAAAAAAAAAAAAACGTACAGTTGGTGCTGTTTCCTTTTCGGAATCAATTTTATTATGGATAACAGGATGTTAGCGCGGTTAGATGAGGTATATGCAGCGTCTGCACGACGTCAACGCAACGACTACAAAGCGCCTACGCGACCACCTCTACGTAGCGCCTACGCTACGCCAGACAAACGCCTAGTCAGTGCTAAGAAAGAACAGGTGGGCAACTTTGACGCAATAGTAACCATAACTCGACATAATTTCAAAAACTCTCATTTAAATTCGAATAAAATTTTTCGTTATCTTGAGTACGATGTCTTAATTTGATTATAATTATGCAACCGTAGCGAACATTTTTAGACTAATCTTTTTCTGTAAGAAACGTTCATGTACAGTAGTCCTATTATACCTAATACAAGTGACAATGCAAGTTCTTATTCTGCTTTTTTGCAAGAATTGAGTACGAAAAGTTAAAGGTTATCTTATCTTATCATCAAAAATAAATTACCGCTTTTAACCGACTTAACGAGGTAACTTTTGATGTCAGAATACTTTAAGGTCATTAATTAGCGCGATCCTTTCATAACTGATCCATCCGGGAATTCCAGTGCAAAGCTATAGTTTTATTATGGATAACACGATGTTAGCGCGCTTAAATTACTTATATGCAGCGTCTGCACGAAGTCAACGCAACTACTACAAAGCCCCTTCTCGACCACCTCTACGTAGTAGCGTCTACGCTACGAATAGAATAGAATTATAGGAGTATATTATATTAATTATTAATATAATTTTTACTCTATTTTTATGACGCATTAGATCAGAAGCAAAGTTAGTGACAAAAATATAGAATTCCAGTCCAGTTTTCTAACTTTATAGAACTATATTTTCATAAATCTAATATAAATCTGAACAATGAACACAAATTTGGGCTATATTTAAAGCGCGCATGAAATCAATAGCTCAAGTTATTGAGCGTCATCAAAAAGATAAAGATACCGCCTGTTGGAAACCTTGCACTTGTACAAAGATGTCTAAAATACTCTGCATCTAAAGAGATCCAACCCTTTCTGTTATCAAACTTCTAGATTACAGGCGTTCGTTTACATTAGACCCTATGCAAAGAATAAAACGGACAACATTAGTTGCGCAAGGGACCCACCCAGCATCGTTAATTGTGGAACTCCGAACTATTTGTCCTCTATGTCTTGCAGTAGACCACTTCTATCTTTGTTTTTATAAATAAAAATGATGTATGTACCTTACTTTTAAACATTCTAATAATCGAATAATGTGTACTGATCGTTGAAGCTAGATATTTCACGCCCGAATCTGAATTCAAACTGCTCAGAAAAGAAATAACCATATCCTGTCCAGTCCTTATATCAATTGATACAAATTGAGTCAGTTTCGTCACTTAAACATACACAATGGACTTAGTAACAAAAAATATATTCAATGTTTGGGAAAGACTCGCTTTTGCTCTGACTATAAAGGTCCTCTAATCGTTTTGGTTGAATTATAAACTAGTTAGTTCAGCCTTTGATGATAGGCCTTAAATAAAATAAGGGGTAAGTAATTTAAATTATATAAAATATGTTTTATGACGCATTAGATCAGAAACAAAGTTAGTGACAAAAATATACCCGAAATCTGAAAACATAACTGAAGAATTAGGAATGAGCCATATAATTCTGCAAAGATCATTGTACAATACTAGCCAAACAACTTACATATCGAGAAATTACAAACAAAACCAGAATGGTTAAGTGTGATATGAAACTATCCTACTCCATCTACAATACCAAGAAACGGGGACAATAAACCCAAGATAATTTAGTCGAAAACCGTCTTGATTACACGCAAGGCCATAGCTAAAGGTGTAATTTTAAGACTAAACTAGTTACATTATTAATACCTTTTTTTGGACGAAATTTCAGCTCAATCCTGCGTCAATGGGATCCAAAATTGCCAAACTAGTTTTAGATAAGAAACTAAAACCAAAAAAAAATTGCACTCTGTTGAGTTCAATATTGTTTTATCCACCAAAGATCAGATTTTCATCCATAATATCGTCTGTATATACGAGTAGTTTGTGTCCCGCATTTCCCTTTATCGTACTGATATACGGTTATAAACAGTTACACTTATTGCTATGAGTAAGTTTTTTTTATATCTATCTACCCTTTAATATCTCCTGCTGAACAGATTTCTCTCTCTTCATGGCGCAAGCGAAAGCCAAGAGGTCAATTTCTTTGAGGTCAAGGCAGCAAGTCTTCTTTTTCCATACATTTAGCCGTCACATCAGTAGTCACTCCCTTTATCTTTTCCTATTTTTGATCTTTCCCTACAAAAGCTTATGAGCATGCACTGGCAAAAAATATTTGCTAGTCTGTATAAGGTTGGTGCTTATATGTTGGTGGGTGATCTTTAGGTCGTAGTTAGCTATCATAAAAATTCATCACTCTTTCATGTTAATTTATTGCAACCTGCTGATTGACTACGCAATTAGTCTAACAAGCTCGTTATGATAATAATTTGACTTAACTAGCCTTCATTGGAATTCGAAGGAGTTAATATGTCATACAATACTCGTATTATGAACTAATTAACTCATTGGCCAGATTTCTTCCGCGCTGAAACGTGATGACACAAAGGTAAAAAAAAACTGAGCTTTGCTTTTTGCACAAGTTGGTAATTACATCCATTGATGTATTTTTTTTTATCCATATCTTAGCTTGTACTCTAAAAAAAGCCTACGGAAGGGGCCAACGGGACCCCCAAGCCATAGAATCTATTAGAGGAAGACCTTAAAGTACTTTTTTGAATTCAAATGTCCGCCGTATACACGTCAATGCTTTTCCATTAGAAAATGAATTTGTAGCTGATTCATGCAATCAGGCAAACGATGTGATCATTAAAATACTTTCCAAAATATCATTAGACGTATCGAATTATCATTAGAGTTATGGTAACAAAGGGTGCAGAGCAAACTTAATTATTATTTCAAGACCTTTTAAACCCATGATGGGTAAATAATGACTAATGTCATTATATTCTACTATGTAATATCAACTAAAGTCTTTACTTGTATTATTACGTAGGCCTACAGAGATTTGAGAAAAATCATATGTTTAATTCGATGAAGCTTTTCATTTAATTTATTCGTATGTGTTTCTTAATTATGTGATAAATCATGATTTTCGTATCGTTTTTGTGTACCAAATATAGCAAAAATGTTAAAATACACTAGAAATACCCGTCATAAATAGCGTATAAGCAAGCAAGCGAGTGTTCAGGAAATGAGTCAAGTAATCCAATGTTAGAGAGACCGACCGCGCCGCTTTCCACGGCTGGTAACTTTACCACCGACGTAAGTGTCAAGTTACCACAAGCACAGACTTACATTCTACGCGTCAATATTGACGGGATTAGATAAATTAACGGTTTGTTTGAGACTGATGTTGGACTAGAAGGCCATGCTGTGGTTAACGACGTTGACTATGTTCGGACGAGCATGAGTCAGCAATATTTAGGGCAGAACTCATGGTCAATTGTAAAAAACATTGGAATCTAGCTTTAAAATGTTACTAACGACCCGCCTCTGTTCAAACGAAATTTTTACGACTTGACATCGAACAAATATTGTGATTACTTTATTATAGGGGGATAGACACGAAAACCGTCAATGAGTGTGAGACAGGGTGAGTAAATTTCGGATTCGAACTGTCTTTTATACTTGGGTCTATAAGTTAGAGTAGAATGACGTAGCTATGACGTATGCAGATCAATAAAAGTTCAGACATTTTCGCCGAAACTACCAAAACTTCCTGATGACAGAGAGATACCCGAAGAAAGATATGCACATATTAATAGTATTGAAAGGGTAAATCTAAAAAAAAATATGAAGACAAACCAAAAAAAAACGGCCTAGTGCGAGTCGGGCTTGCCCATGAAGGGTTCCGTAGCAGCATATAAAAGTTCTTGTAGTTCGTTGTAACTTTGATCGATGTTTTAATAATAGTGTATTTTTTTAAATTGCGGTTTACGATATATGACGTAAGTATATAAAAAGTACTCACTAGATCTCGTTCGAACCAATTTTCGGTGGAAAGCATGGTAGTGTACATCATATTTTTTTTATCATTCTCTTATTTTAGATGTTACAGGGCACATTTTACCACTTTGGAATGGTCTCTCGCGCAAACTATTCAGTTTAGAAAAAAATGATAGTAGAAACCCCTTATCATTTTTGAAGACCTATGCATAGATACCCCACACGTATGGGTTTGATGGAAAAAAAAATGAGTATCAGTTCTAAGTATGGGGAACCCCCAAGTTTATTTTTTATTTTTGTGTGAAAATCTTAATGCGGTTCACAGAATACATCTACTTACCAAGTTTCAACAGTATAGTTCTTATAGCTTCGGAAAAAAATGGCTGTGACATACGAACGGACAGACAGACAGACAGACATGACGAATCCATAATTGTTCCGTTTTTTGCCATTTGGCTACGGAACCCTAATAAGGATCAAAATCTTCTACTTAGTTTAAATCTTCATTCACTGACACAACGAACAGCCTAAAAACCGCTGGCTCTAGAACCATGAAGTTTGGCATAGGAGTTCCGTATAGGCACAACGAAGGTGAGCACTTAGGAAGGATTTTTGAAAAATGATCACCTAAAAGGAATAAATAGGGGTTGAGTTTGTTTTGTAGGCGAAAAATCCCATCGGGCACCCGTTTTGTTAAGTAATCATTGTGATTCAAGTTTTTAATATTGGAGTAGATATTTAACACGAACAGATCATAATCTACGTAGTGATATACTTAACATAAGTTGAAAAATATTAACTATTTTCCGTAGGTCGTTAGCATTGCATTCCGTAACCACACAACCAGTTTACTAGTGTACATAATTTAATTAATTTAAAGTCACGTTGATAAATGTCAGTTCACATTCTTTACGTATCAATGGCGCTTCGCCACACATTTGGGTACCTAATTACCTATATCTTCTTGTTGGTCGCCCAAAAAGGGTTAGATATCAAATTCAGAAAATGAAATAAGGGGTTAAAGTTGTATCAAAATAAATAATTTCAAAACGAAAGTATGACGCAAGTCCATCCCAAAGGAAATTCAATCAACAAATTGACTCATATACCAAGTCTAACCAGTGACCTAATTCAGAAAGAATTCAACTTACTTATTTTTTTCATTAGATTTCCATTTATGCTGCAACATTAACAACGTTGGCGTGTTGTGGTACTATTGCACAACAATTTAGGACGGGTTCCGAACTCCCATGGTCAAAAGGCGGCAACGTGACATATGTTGACGGGATGTAGAGTACTCAAGATGAACTGAAGAAAACGACTGTTGATTTTTATGCGGTTTGTTATGTAGCTTTAAGGGCATTTCCAAGAGCTACTGATTGCATATAGCAGTTGGGGAGTAAAGATCGATATTTAATCATGCTGCTAACCAAGAAAATAAGCCTGAGTTATCAGATTCTATTCAGGAATTCAGGTAGGTACCTAATACAAGTAATCGTACTGAAACTCTTATTTGAGCGATTACCTATACCAAAAAAGATTATGTAGTTAGATTATGTCAAGTCAAAGAAGATTATTTATTATTATTTATTTCTAAAACACTTAACATATAAACAAATTGGTTTTAGCCACACAACGAAAACCTCTCAGGGTTAATGTGTTGTTGGCGAGCCAGACATTATGTGAAGTGTTGTGTAAAGAAACCTTTTAATTTGTACTTATAACTTTTCGAACTCATTTTGTATAACGTTTGCAAGTCTTCTGGAAGTTTATTAAGAAAAAAAGGTATTAAATATTCTGCAACCCGCATAACCGTACACATTATTAATTTTTGGTAGGATGTATTTATTAAGAAAGCTAAATATGCATAGTCATCTTTAGAAACAATTAGGTTTATTCTTCCTCTGTTCTAGATTTCCGGCCAAATAACTTTACAGATAAGATAATGCAATATGTACAATTTCAGACGAATCGGTCGTAAGGACCTCGTCGTTTACTACAAACATTTTTTTTTAAATGTATTAGTAGGTATTCAGTAAGTTTTATTACTAAACGTTTCAGGGTATGGGCACGGACTTTGTTAATACATTTATGAAAACCGGAAACGAAAAAACCGGCCGGTGTTTCTTAAATAAATACAGTATTATGTTAGTTAAATTTGATTAAAAGTGTGTGTGTGTGTGTGTGTGTGTGCGTTAAATACTATGTGACTAGGTGGAAACCGGAAACATATTTTTGTGAGCAAAAAGCTGGCATTTCATATCATATAATTAAATGTTTTAAGAATGTAAGGGAAACAAGAACACATACGGGTACTTTATATTTATGTAAATATATTTGTAAACTATGAAGGAAAAGATTTTAAAAATAAAGTCCGAGCTATACAATCTACACTTACAACTAAAAGCTCATTAAAATTGAACTTAATACAAAACTTACCTGTAGGAAACCCACGCAAACTGATTGTTTCAAAATATTTATTTGGTAAACCGTATGTAATGTTATACAAATAACATTATATTCACTGAGTTTCTAATCTGATACCAACTACAGAAAACCGAAAAACTGAAAACACTTGTGCCTAGTAAAAAAAAAACAACGAAGCACTCTGGATGTGGTCATAAAAAAAAGATAAGATTGACAAACGTGTGGCGCTGTGAAGCCTCTACGAGCGACTGTCTTAATATCCACGGGAAAGACGTTAACTAGACTTATTAACAAAACAGTAATTACAGTAATTAACTATTTACCATTCCTATTTAATAATAAATTTTCCTGAAGTAGGATTGCTGTTTTTTTGATGCAAACATAATGGCGATTGTGAAGTTTGGAAGCATTATAAGTGCATCATTGTCGCGAAGCGTATGGAAACAAGTTTTATTGAAAAAAATATAGTATTATTGAAAGAAAATGGTGCCGATTCTCTTGTACACCGAACTAAACTAACTAAACTATCACGAAAATTCCTTACTTTTTACTATGAAAATCTTGAAGCTATTCTGCGAAAAAAATCTCTAAATTTAAAAATAATTTTGACACAACTATAATCGAATTTGACAATCGCGTATCCACGTGGTTTTTTTTCTTTTGATTTCGCAACGTCTTTGTTAGAGCCGGAGGCAGCCTGGGGCAGCCTCGACGTGTTTTCTATGGAAGTTTTGACTTTTTGTGTGAAAAATATAAATTAAAAATATCTACATGTAGAGATTTGGTGGTTTCAGGGCTACAAAGGGGGTCGAAATTTTCATTATTTTTGTGATAGGACACACCGTTTTCGAGATATGAGCAAAAAAAGAAAAAGAAAGTTAAAGTACCGTTTTTGCACGTCTGAAGTCGAGGTGTTGGTGTGAATTTTAGTTCAGGCCACCTAATTTTATTCCACACCTTTTTAATCGCGATTAAAAATAGTCAGATTCATGTTTAGATTTAGTTAGACAATCAAATTTTTTGGTGAAAAACGTAAAATTCAGAATAGCAAAATAGCCATTTTCACTAAACTAATAACTCAGTGCAATCTTAGTGCTGTCAAACTAAAATATAGTTAAGTTGTGTCACTATAGTCAATTTCAGAATGGAAAATCGTCATTTGACAGAATTAAACCAAATTTTAGTGATTTTTTGTCTAGTTTAGAGGCGTTTGTGACAAGAGAATCGGCACCAAGATCCGATTGTTATCTAGTTATTTGTTACTACTAGAAAAAAAAAATACTTTAAGGTTTTTTTAACTATCCAGCGCGGTGTCATTGCGTTGCACACTACCAGTAGCAAAAGCTTTTATTTTGGCCGTTCAACACATTCATTGTGTTATTTGCGTTGTTTATCAGACAATTTTATCGAACATAATATATGAAGCAAGGGATTAGCATAGACTAGACAACAATCGCTTTCAAAGCGTTTAATTAGTGTTTCTATGACTTTCAATAACATTGACACAGCTTTTCAACAGCATGTCAGCAGTTTTGACTTTTCCACCATTGTATTCGCTAATAGAACGGTGCTTTATCTAAGCCCTCTGTTACGTTTTCGTATGTGGGTTTCTTTACATATTTATGAGAAAAAAACTCTAAGTATATGAAAAAGCTATAGAGCTACAGTGCAAGCTTTATCTTCTTCATGAAGTTAAGCAGTCAATTTTTTTTTTTTTTAGGTATTTAGGTACTTACTTACCTACGGAAACACCAACAACACAAAATAGATCAATGCTGTCAATTAATCAATCATGATGATACGGAACCTACGGTGTGGTATGACTCGTGTTCGACTTTCATCAGAATCGGCCCTGACTGCTCCGAGAATTATCTGCGTATTTTCCGCTATTTCTTATAGTTTTGGAGTTGGCCTGTCGTGGGTACGAAATATGGTAGGTGTTATTTATTTCATCACTACCGCTTTTAAAAAACTGTGAACGAAAATATCGTGAAGAATCCGGCATGTACTAGGTTAGAACCAGAAATTCGAACACATAGTGATTATGTGTGCCACTCTCGCAGTGAATCTACCACGCGGAGGAGGCCTGTGTCCCTGCAGTGGGAACGTTAAGGGCTGATTCAATATGGCAAGTAGGTAGATATCCTGTATACTTAAATAGCATCGAGCTTGCCTCGTTAAGTTACTTCTTTCATTGAGTGCCAAGTGAAACTATATAAGCACGCAGTGGCGGATAAGGGATCGTTCACACTCGACGCTCGACTCTCGCCGCGGACGGACGTGTTTGTGCGCTCTCCCGCTCCAGTGTTGTGTTTCGTGTTTTCTACTCGTCGCTACCACGTGACGTCATCGTAGTCGCCCCGACTACTCCGATTTAAAATCAAATCAAGAAATTGATTTGATTTTAATAACTCAAAAAACTGCCTTTTTCAAGGCATCCCTGTTTCATTAATAGACGTTTGTGAGTAGCTTCACTAGGCCCCTTCTGGGTAAAACCACAGTTTCGTGGTCCTCGGTTGAAACCTTACGGTGTCAACGAAGCCGAGTGGGGTGTTGACCCAATTCACACCCGCCGAACCCCTTCAGGGCGAGGCAGTTAGTTGGACGGGTCCCAGATAACCGGCCTTGGGGGATCTCCTAGTCGGCTCTGGTGACAGTTTTGCTTTTCAGCTACTCACCTAGTGTCTTTAGGGTGTGTCTACACCCTTCGCGCTAGACTGGTCAGGGCCCCGTTCGCACAATAAGACTGGCGACGGGTTACAAGCTTAGGGCTCACAAATAGGTACTCACCTCTCTGTCTACACCCGACAGAGAGGGTCACACATCCCCGGGCCCATCCACCCGGGGAGATAGGTATAGGGTTTAGTCTACGTGGGAATAATTTTCCACCATTCCCTCCCTAATCTAGCTTCCCCTCCGACCATGGAGGACGCCTATATTTTGGCGTTCTTCAGAGAGGTCCTTTTTAAGGACCCCGATTTCCTAGCGAGATATGGCGACAAGCTATGTCATCGCTCCACCCCCACTCCGTCCCAGGGCGCACTCGCGAACTTCAGCGACGCCCTCGAAAGCCCGCTATCGCCACCTGCATGCGAACAAGGCATTCCGCCTTTTGTTCCGGCAGACAATGTTCCGGCCGAAAATTCGGCCCCCATTGTCTCACCCGCCTTTGTCTCGCCAGATAATACTCAGGCCGCTAATCCGGCCCCTATTGTCTCGCCCGCTACTGCCCCGGCAGTAAATAAGTCGGCCGCTAATCCGGCTCCCTTTGTCGCGCCAGCCATTGTTCCGGCCGCCATTGTCTCGGAGACAATAAACCCGACGCAGCTGCGCACCGAAACTGACTCGACTCGCCCAGAGAGTATGGACACGTCAGTCCCACTCTCCGAGGAAGAAGCCCGCACCTCCTCCTCCAGCGATGACGACTTCCAAGTCGTGGTCAAAGGAGGCAAGAGAAAGGCGGCTAAATCCTCCGCCCCCGCTGGCCCGGTCACCAAGGCCCAGAAAAAACAGGACGACTTATCGTCCAGCTCCACAACCGCCCCTAGTCCGCGGGCCAGTCGCCCCGCCAGCCCTATGGCTTGCCCACCCGCTCCTACCGCGAGGAAGCAGAAGCCCCCTCCCCCGATATACGTCCAGGAAAAGTCCAAATGGACTGAAATATCTAAAATGTGTGTTGATCGCAAGATCAACTATACTAACGCCCGATCCACCCTCCAGGGGATCAAAGTTACGGTCCCCACGTCTGCGGACTTTAGGGACCTCTCCCGCGCCCTACGTGAAAGGAACTACTCCTTTCACACTTACTCCCTTCCGGAGGAAACCCCTACTCGCGTCGTAATAAGGCGCGTTCCACAAGAAATCTCCACCGAGGAGATTAAGAGCGACCTCATCGCTCAAGGAATCCCAGTATCCGCCGTCCATCGCTTACATAAAGCGAGACAGGGCCTAGTCTACGACATGGTCCTGGTCATCTGTGACCCCACAGACGGTCACCACCCGATTTTTAAAGTTAAGTCGGTGTGTTCGCTCTCAGGCATCTCAATAGAGAAGCCTTACAGAGCTCAATTAATTGGACAGTGTCATCGCTGCCAATTATATGGTCACTCGCAGTCCAACTGCTATGCCACCCCTAGATGCGTCAAGTGTCTAGGAGAGCATGGCACCGCCGACTGTACCCGCCCAAAAGATAGGGAACTATGTTTAGAGCCTCCCAGCTGTGTACTCTGCGGCCAATCGGGACACCCGGCAAATTACCGGGGCTGTCCTAAGGCCCCAAAGTCCTCCTCTTCCAAACTCGCGAAACGCGCGAGCGACCGCCAGCACAGGGAAAGCCCCTGGGGAAAGCCTCCTTCCGCGCTGATGCCGGAGCGGCTCAGTCCGCAGAGGCCGTCTCCCTGGGCTAACCTTAATCACCTGAAGGCTCCCGCAGCTTCGGTGCCCTCTATTCCCGCGCAACCAGCGCAACCCGCTCAACTTCCAGCGCTGATGGCTTCCGCCATCCCAGCGCCTTTGGTAGCCCCCGCGGCCCCTACGGCCTCTCCAGCGAAACCTCAGGGAACCCAGGGCCGAAACAGCGCCCAAATTATACTTAGTACATACGCGGCTCTCTTCACCACCGCCGCGGACAAAATGGCGGAAGAAATCGTTGCTGCAAACGGCAACGCACTCCGCCTTATGGAAATCCTCAGCGCGTATCCCGAGATCGCGCAAGTTCTACACTCACTCAAATATTAATTCTCAATGGATAATACGAGAGTAAACAGTAACAAACCCCGATCCCTTAAATTAGGCTTCTTCAACGCAAATGGCGTTTCAGGTCAACGCGATGAGATCGCCGCTTTCCTCCGCGACCATCAGCTTGACATCCTCCTCATACAGGAAACCTTTTTAAAACCGCATCACCGAAACCCGAATATTGCCAACTATAAACTAGTTCGCAACGACAGGTCTCGATGCCACAGGGGTGGCACACTAATATACTTTAGGAAATCTTTGTATTGCATCCCTATCGACCCACCTTCTCTCTTCTCCCATCTGGAGACCTCTATCTGTCGGCTCGGCATGACTGGTCATCAACCGATCACCATCATCTCTGCTTATATTCCACCAGACAATGGTCCGGAGGATCCCATCTCTCTCCAAAAGGACTTCACCGCCCTCTTCGGTATGAGTGACTCCGTCATATTGGCGGGGGATCTTAATGCCAAACACCCGGCGTGGAATAGTAGCACGACTTCTACCAGAGGTCGGATCATTTCCAAGTTAGGCGAATCCCTTAACTTTGACGTCATCGCTCCAATGAGCCCGACTCACTTCCCAGGTAATCCTAATCACCTTCCCGATGTTCTCGATGTAGCGCTGCTCAAGAATGTGAACCTCCGTTTGCAATCGATTGAGACGTTCCACGAGCTAAACTCTGACCACCGCCCTGTAGTCATGCATCTTGCACCCTACTCGGGCCCGATCGACCCCAACCGCCCCCCTCAGACCCAGACGATAACCGACTGGAGGAAAGTAAGCGAAAGACTGAAATCCACCACGTCGCCTCACTTAGACACCATCCCCGATCACTTAGTGTCAGTCGCCGACACGACGGCCGCAATCGACTCGTTTACAGAGCACATACAATCCGTATTGACGGATTGTTCACGGGAAGTTCCGGTGATGGAAGACCATCGCTGGAAACTACCTACTGACGTACGTGACCTGATAACCGAGAAGAACGCGGCCATCCGTGCCTACGACTCCTTCCCTTGTGACGCGAACAAAGCCCACATGCGCCATTTACAGCGTGCTGTAAAGAAACGCATAGGGGAGGTACGCTCAGAGGGTTGGAACAAGATGCTGAGTGAACTCGAGCCCACTCACCAAGCCTTCTGGCACCTTCAGAGGAAATTGCGCTCCTCCGAGGAGGTCTCTATGCCTCCCCTCATCCGCCCCGACAAGAGCGTCGCGTTCGACAGCACCGACAAGGCCGAATGCCTTGCTGACAGCCTAGAGTCTCAGTGTTCTCCCAGCTCTCAACCAGTAGACCAAGCTCACCTGAACAAGGTCGACGCTGAAGTCGAACGGAGAGCCTCCCTTCCACCCGTTGAAGACCCTGATGATCCTCTGCCTCCCGTCACTCCAGATGAAGTGCACGACATCGTAAAAGGGCTCCAAGCTCGTAAAGCCCCCGGTTCGGACGGTATTACCAACAAGGTATACAAACTCCTACCTGCCCCTCTAATAATGCTCATGACCGCCATCTTCAATGGCGCCATGAGCAACAACATCTTCCCACAAGCGTGGAAAGAAGCAACAGTCATCGGTATCCCAAAGCCAGGCAAGCCAAAGTCTGAGCCCTCCAGCTACCGTCCCATTAGCTTACTCAACGTTCTCGGCAAAATCTACGAGAGGCTTATTTATAAGCGTCTCAAAGACTACGCCGAAGCAAAGAGCCTCATTCCCAACGAGCAGTTTGGCTTCCGTCCACAACACTCTAGTATCCACCAGGTCCACCGTATCGTAGAGCACTTGTGCGCCGGTATGCAGCGTAACGCGACGACGGGGGTGCTATTCTTCGACATAGCGAAAGCCTTCGACAAAGTCTGGCACAACGGCTTGATATACAAGCTTTACCAACTAGGAGTGCCAGATCGTCTCGTACTCATCTTACGAGACTTTTTGTCGAATCGCACCTTCCGCTATCGCATCGAGGGTGCACTCTCGTCCCCTCACCCTATTCGCGCCGGTGTCCCTCAGGGTTCCGTCATATCTCCTCTAGTTTTCACGCTGTTCACCAGCGATATCCCACAGAGTAAAAAGGCTCAGTTGGCTCTCTTCGCCGACGACACTGCCGTTTACTATACCGGTCATTGTCCCAATGCTATAGCTCGTACTCTCCAAACCTCCGCAAACGTCTTAGGCGCTTGGTTCCGGAAATGGAGAATCGAGGTCAACCCCGATAAGAGTCAGGCGGTTCTCTTCTCGAGACGTCGTCGAGTCCCACCCCCCCTTCCCAGCCCGATCACTATGTACGGCAAGCCAATCCCTTGGGAGAAGCAAGCCAAATACCTAGGCGTGATCCTTGATCAAAACTTAACGTTCAAAGAGCACATTAAGGCTGTTCGCGCGCGCGCCGCTTTCGCTCTTGGTAGACTCCACTTTATTCTGACAGCCCGTTGCAAACTGTCACTTAAATGCAAGCTGCGCATCTACACCGCAGTCATCCGTCCCATCATGACCTATGCCTGCGTTGTATTCGCGCACGCTCACCCACGTCATCTCCATAAGATGCAGACCCTCCAGAACCGTTTCCTCAGAAAGGTCACGGGTGCCCCCTTCTATGTCCGTAATATAAATCTCCACATCGATCTTAAAATGCCTACCATAAACCAGTTCATGAAACGCTTATCGAAGCGTTTCTTTGACTGTGGCATAAAACACCCCAACCCCTTGATCTCAGCGGCCGCCCGCTACACTCCTTCCCGTATTAGTAGTATTCGCCGACCAAGGCATACCTTAATCGCCCCCGACGACGCCACTACCCTCCTCCAGGAGAGTAGTAAGGCAACCAGCACGCTTCATAAGCCCAAAACCCGATCGCCGTCCTACCGTCCTCGCCGCCGAGGCCCGCCGCGACGCCCAAATCTACGCCCCTCCCGACCCTTGCTCGAACCAGCCCGCGCCGCTGAGCCTGTAGCTTTAAATTCGTCCCTAAATAATATCATTCCTGATCCAGCTAGTCATTTGCTGCCCTCTTCCAGCGACGCCCTAAGCCGAGGTTCGTACCCCACAGGGGGTGCCCTTAGCGTGTAGTCGCTTAGTTTTTAGTTAGTATTTAAGTTTAAGTCCTGGCTGGAGGCCTTAATTTATTAGGGAATCCACAGGCAAGTCCGTCTAAGCAGACGACAACCTCATAGGTTGACCTGCGAGATGCCATTTATAAAAAAAAAAAAAAAATAAGGGATCGTTGTTTGGGAGGGGTATGACCCTGCGGAGGGTAGGTTATAGCAAAGTCAACACTAAAAAACACACACAAAATTTTATTTTGCTTAACGCATAACAAGCTTCTTCGTATTACTTTTCGCAAATTCCTCAATGACTTCGTTAGTTAGAGTCCAAGGAAAACATAATGCAAATGGGTACACACAAGGTGACATGTAATTAGCTAGCAAAACTCCCCAGACGTGATGGGTTATGATAAAACAATTAATTAATTAATTTGATGGTACTTTGTGGGGTCATCAACCGCAGTTAGTGTAGTCCCTTAAAATGACAGTTTTTTTTAAATTTCGCATACGTGACGGGTTTCGAGATAATAATATATAGACCCGATATTACAAAATTAAACAGATTTTCTCAAGTAACAAAACTACCAGCGCTCGTTGACCCAAAAAAAACGTTAATTTATTTTATGTATTTAAATATAGATACCCATCACGTCTGCAGAGTTTCGCTAGGTTATTTAATTTGACCCTCTATCTAGGTGTTGAATTAGATAACCATGCAAAGCTCGAAAGTAGGAATTAAAAACTCTACTATCAGCGCCATCTAGCGGACAATAGCAGAACGCATTTTTATTGATGAACAGTTGAAATTAATTGAACCATACTACTGGAGCGCAAACTTAACGCTTCAAATGGTCCCAAATGGGTGTACCCACTTAAGGTTTGACAAGGGTTTTCTAGATGTACAGCTGATTTCCGCTTGCTTATTCATATTCATTGTGTTCTCTTGTTGTTTGATAAAGAACGTTACAAAAAATTACCTACCTAACTTCGGGCTGATACCTACTGGAGTGGTACTTACCACTGTTACTGAAAATAAATTAACATCCTACCCGACCTGAAAGACCCCAAAAGCTCGCTCACAGACATACATTGTGGCACGGAAATCGATGCGCGATCCTTTGCCATAGATTTAGTACATGATTCTGAATTGTGAAGAAATTTTTCGTCTGTAAAAATAAAGCTTTCCCTTCGTGTTACATTTGACATTATGATTATGTGCTTCAGGGCCCCCCGGCGCAACGTGTGTTTGCAAACATTTTCAAAATAAAATCCTAAACCTAAAATTCTTAACGACTACTCGTGACGAGAAGAAAGACCGAAACAAACTCAGATGTCACTGTTTCTTTTAAACTCCAGACGTAAAAAAATAATAAGAGGCCAGTTATTAATGAATACCCAATGAAAATATCAAAATTGACATTAACTGTAGGCTTACAAAGGCTTCAAGCTACAGGCGCGATTAAGTTTTCAAGCTTATGCATTCATTTACCTAGTAACACACAGGAAACCTAACCTACTTATATACCTAAATCTAGATGCTTTAATTTTGAGCTCTCTTCGCTCGCTCTTGCATTCGCATTAGGTAGTTAAATAAAGGCACGGAGGGGTCTTGGCACGTAAAGATGGTCACCCATCCACGGACCAACAACCGCGGCAAGTGTAGCTTAACCTGATCAGTCAAACCGTGACGCTGTTATTGGCCACAAGCCCCGCATCATCATCAGAAGCTAGGCGCACGATTCTAATTGGCAATTCGTCGTTTCTTATGGAGAAGCAAGAACCTCCACAGTGATCGACTCTTTTAATAATAATTTTGAATTGAACGGAACTGCAGGAGCGGTCGTGAGTGGACGTGTTAATATTTTTACTAACACATAACATAACATCACGCCTTGTTTCCCCGAAGGGTTGGGAAGGGTTGGGTTTTACTAACATATTCAAAAAAAAAAAAATTACTGTCAACTGATTTTAAGCTCAAAGTTATCGAGTAAAATCACATTTTTCTTTAACTTAACGTGTGTGTGCTACGTCAACGAACGGAGTGACTCAAGAAGTCAAGACGCCGGCGCAAGCCAGAAGCGAGCCCACCCGCCCCTCATCCCTGCGGTGTGAAGGAGACCGGCTCCAATAATTCATCCTTCTCTGCGTGGACACTGTTTAACTGATATCAGAGTTGACCAGCCGACCAAAGTCACCCAAGTACGTCGAATTGTAAGGGCGCCTACACACTGGGTGAATTTATATTTATATTTACATTTAAATTTACACGGTAATTTGCTGATCCACGATGAGTATTATGCGATCACCAACCGAACCACATACCCGTGGAGGATCACAACCGGATCTTTCCAAGCTTAATACTGATGAATCTGGAATGCCACAGGTTACTTTACGGAAGAGAAAACAACCCGAACAGGATGATCTAAAGGCAGATTTCGCCGATTTCCGGAAATAAATAATGAACACTCTCAATGGTTTTGTTGAGATATAAAAGGCAATCCTCAACAAAATATCAGACGATGTATCAGCCATAAAGGGCGAAATGACAAGTTTCCAGTCTATCACAAGAGAACTCGTGTCAGTACAAAACCAGATAAAATCAGAAATAGAAGACCTGAAACTTGCCAGCGCTGCAACTAAGACAAAAGTTGATAACATTGAAATTGACTTGGTTAACAGCTCCACCAGCAGAGCTAGAATTTGAGTGCCTCACCTGTGAAGATGTCGTTTCTGAGATGCATGAAAAAGAGAACTCAGAAGCAAAAATATAATTATACTGGGTATACCTGAAGCAAAAAAACGACAGCAAAGAGGAACGAGCTACTTCTGACAATGAAGAGGTCAACAAAATTATAAAAACTATTTTTCCTGAGTGCCCTGAGCCTGTAAGAATTCATCGCCTTGGCTTTTTTAAACCAGAAAAGGCTCGTCATATTAAGGTCTATTTGCCATCTAGAGAAAATGCGAAAGTGTTACTCCGTAATAAATCAATCTACAAGAACGAAACTGTTAAAATATACTCGGATCAAACCCCATATCAACAAAAAATCTTGAAAAAATTAACAGAAGAACTACAACACCGAACACAAAATGGTGAGAAAAATCTCGTTATAAAATACGTTAATAATACACCTAAAATTATACACAAGCCATTAAAAAACCAATCGGAACACAAAACTACAACCGAACACTGCACAAGACAAAATAACATACGGAATTGCTAGCAACTACAATAACCTAGGCACAAGTCGAACAGCATTAAGATTTTTGTATGCAAATATCCGTAGCTTGGTAAAACCTGGTAAATTAGAAGAACTTAACTGTATACTGGCAACAATTAAAAACATTCATTTAGTCGTACTAGTAGAAACATGGATTAAAAACGAAACAGAAGCTAAAAGCTTACGATTACCCAACTATAAGCATTACTATAACTTCAGAGCACAGTCTAGAAGAGTCTCAATATTTGTCCAGAAAAATATAAAACATGAGTTTATAAGTGATAAATGCGAAGATGACAACTACTTCATCTTGGTGCATCTTGAAAAATTTTCTCTCGACATTGGCGCCATATTTAAACCAGAAAGAATCAATTCAAAAAAGTTCCTCGAGACTTTTTCGGATGAACTCCAGAAACGGAAACGAGCGATCATATTTGGAGATTCATGAATAAAAATAAAAATAAACTTATTTAATCTATTTGTCTGTAGTGTGAACGAGTCCTTAGATTTCAAACTTATAAGAAAGATAACGAGTCACCGTACGGTCTCGACCGATCACCATGTTCGGCAAGCCGATCCCTTGGGAGAAGCGAGCCAAATACCTGGGTGTCGTACTAGACGAACACCTCTCTTTTTCAGAGCACATTAAGGCGGCTCGTTCGCGCGCCGCCTTCGCTCTAGGTAGACTTCACTTTGTCCTCAATGCACGTAGCAAATTGTCACTTAAGTGCAAAATGCGTATCTACACAGCGTGCATCCGCCCGTTCATGACCTATGCCAGTGCAGTCTTCGCACATGCCAAGCCCGTTCGCTTCAATAGAATGCAGACCCTCCAGAACAAGTTCCTCCGTAGGATAACAGGCTCCCCCTGGTACGTTCGCAACGAGATCCTTCACGTTGACCTCAAGATTCCCACTATCCGCCAGTTCATGAAACGCATTTCAAAGCGTTTCTTCGAGACCGCCGCGAATCACCGCAACCCTCTGGTTGTCAAGGCCGCTAGCTACATTCCCTCCTCCATTAGTCATGTCCGCCGTCCCAAGCATGTCCTCACCGATCCCGATGACCACATAACTCTCATTCAGGAGAGCAGTAGGGCCACCAGTACAGTGCACAAACACAGACCGACATTCCGACCTCGCCGCCGAGGTTCCTCGCGAAAATCCCGACGTAATTGTCCCCCCCGACCCTTGCTCGACGAAGTGCCAGCCCGCGCCGTAGCTGAGCCTGTAGCTTTAAATTCCCCGAATAATAATAATCAACAAAACTTGATCCAGCCTGTCCCATCTTGCTGTCCTCCCGTCAGCGACGCCCTAAGCCGCACAGCCACACGATAGTCCGGTTAAGTAGTCACGACCTCTCAAGGTCAACTACGAGATGCCATACACAAAAAAAAAAAAAAAAAAAAAACACCGTACGGTGTCCGCGTCAACGCGGCGCACGACGGTAGACAATACAAAACTGATAACAGTTACCTTCTTATTTTCGTAATGCTACACTAGAAGACACACTAGAAGCCCATGCTACTCCCAATGTTATAATTAAGTAATGTTTAGTATTTATTTCTGTACAAGTGATTTGTAATCTTAAGAAATAAATTAATTCCGACCGTATTTGCTTTCACAATATTTTCAAATTACAGTGTTAACAGGTAGGAATTGGAACAAACCTTTCTAAAAAGCTATCTCAGCATATTCTTACCTTCTAGAGATGTAAGAAAGCATCGCTTGATATGTCGTCATTTGTTTTCAGTTCGGTCTCGGTAGGTACATATATCTCTGCTGCACCTACGTTTTTATGGTAGGTACCTATCTGCAAAACAAACTATTCGTAATGTTTGCGTATTTTACAGACGTTAGCAGGCATGTACAGAAGTAGGTAAATACCAATTTTTTAGTAAATATTTTTTCAGTTGTAATAACATAACTTATCACAAAAAATCTATGCGAACAATTCAGTTATACCTACCATAATACAAAAGATTATTTCGACAAAAAAAAACACCAAGTAACTAATTTAAAGCTTAGGCAAGCTTTGCGAAATATGACTGATTACATTATAGGTCGTACTAAATTACCTTCAAAAGGTACCTTCTTACAATAACAGGACAAATACCTTTTTTTCATAATAGGTACCTACTTTATAAAACTATGAGGGGCAACATCAATCATTTTGACGTTGAGAAAAGTTAACCTATTAATTAATATCACCTATTTGTAGCACATTAAGGTTGAATGCTAATATTTATCGAACATTAATGCGATATCGTAAGTTTTCATTTTATTTCTTGTTTAACACTGAACATTCTGACTACCTATGCCTACCGTATTTAAAAATATGGGCGAAATAGAACCTCACTCCGGTTCGTTAATGGCCAGTCACTCCGCACTGAAAATAAGTGATACAAAATTAAAATACCCACCCTTGAGCTTGTACAACTCGTTGCCTCACTGAAAATATTTTTCATTCATTTATTTCACACTGGTTCTATGATTTAAAAATAGTCCATTACAAACTTCATTCCAAAATAGGTTTTTATTAGACAGTGCATAATTAGCAGCGCTGTCTATAGCTTGTCAAAACTTTCAGTCGTTTTTCGCCGTTCATTTGTTTTTAAATGTGGAAACCAATAATTTTGGACGTCGAGTGCATCGTTTGCAACAAATCGTTGCAAAAGATCAACCACGTTCCAAGAGACACATCGCAGAAAATGGGCAAGATTATGAAACTAAATAACAACCGACGACTAAGGACGCCTAATTGGTCCCTTGAAGAAAAACAGTACCTACTCGAGTTAATTAAGGAACGCAAAGAAGTGGTTGTTACTAAAGCCAACAATGGTCCGAACCATTACGAAGAAAAAGACGTCGCATGGAATGAGATACTGCGTGAGCTATCCGCAAAATTTGGTTGTAAGTTTACTGGTAGTTCTATAAAGAAAGTGAAGACGCAGTGGCAAAATATGAAGAGAATAGCTCGTGAAGAAATAGCTTTAAACGGACCTCATCTAGAAAATTATTCCCGATTATCTTTAGAAGTGTGCAATATCCTTGAATTAGTCAAAGACGGCGTCCTAAAAGAAGAACATGCAAACATAAATGAATCTTCATCTTCAATCACAGCTAATATTGAGATTAAAACAGAATGTATTGATGAGTAAGTTTATCACGTCTTTTTCAAATAATCACCATACATTATTATATTACCTTAATTTCCACGGCATCGTTATAATATAGACACGTAAATTAGCGTAGATAAACAATAATCACTAACTTTAAAATTAAAACAGAAATCCAAACGTTTGTGCACTAAAATATATCTGACAGTTAGTTTTTTTTGTTCTTAGTTATTACTTTTTATTTCAGGGACCAACCAGTGAGCCAACCAAGTTGTAGTGGTATTGATAATACCTCGGCCTCTATGGATGCTGATATACACGAGATGCCTCAAGATAAAACCAATAGCACAGGCCAGTTGGAGTCGTCTGCATCATCAGTTTCTGAGCAAGTCTCTGAAGCAAATGATTTTTATGCACCAGACGAAAATATACCAAATAACTGTAACAGAAGAACTGTCGCAGTTATGACTATGACTGATATACCTGATAATAATGTGGATGAACCAGTGGAGGAAGCTTGTAAGACTTCTACTCCCTTTCACAGAGACCTACAAGAATATTTTAAGTGAGTGATTAATTACAGTAACACTATTACATTTTTTATGCACAGTTCGTGTAACATTCAGAATTGTGAGTGAACAGATTATTATTGTTTAAACTAATAAGAACATAAAAAATATGATATTACCTAAAAAAATATAAAACGTTGTTTTTAATTTTTCTCTAATAGGTATACTGCAACAGAAAAGCAAATGAAGATAGAGACATTAAAAGAAGAGCGTCAAGTTATGAGAGCCATGAGAGAGACTGCTGAGCTCAACAAAATTATTGCAGAACAAAAATTAAAGCATTTTCTTTGGGCGAAAAAACAAGACATGGCGTAAGTTCTATTCTTTATAATAAAGGTATTAGTTGCATAAAGTAGAAGTAATAATGTATTGCTTTATATAACATCAAAAGTATAGAATAATAAAAAGCATTCTATAGATGTAACATTTTTTGAACAAAAATATTTAAATTTTCCCGCTTTGTTAATGTTAGTTCTTCTAGCTAGTCTATGGTTTGAATTTATTTGAATAGCTAGACAGCTAAACGTGCAACTAACCTTGAGTTTAGTACATTTTACATCAGCGTAAAACATGAAGTTGTTCTCCAGCTATGTTATTATTGTTTTGAATGTTTTACCAACTGTTCTCTGTGGGAGTAAAAGCTAGGGTTTCAAACATGGGCGCATACCTAGCAAGTAATATTCTATTTCTGCCGCACATGTAATACAGTGTCAACATCGCTTTATTTTACCGTCCAAAGTTCAAAATCTGTTTTAACTGTTTTTTTCAGTTAGTTGTAAACCAAAATACTTCATTTCACCAGTCATAGCAGGCTGTTTAGAATACACAGTAGAAAGTCTTGCGTTTTAACTTACTATGGTCCATCAATGATAACTATTTAACATGAAGTTAGAAAAAATAAGTCTGTGTGCTATCCGACGTATGTAAGTACATGTATTTAAAATTCTGTCTGAATTTTCATGCAATATGACATTTGCATGAAAATTCGTAAAGTTCATGTGTAGTTAAATTATTCTTATTCTACCACAATATGTAATAAAACTAATTAATACCTAACTCATAAATCTTAGATCGTCTAATTTAAAACTGTGCGCCCACCCCTCCATTGCTTGATACTTAAACATACACAAAGAATAAATTGTGCGCGTAATTTAAATTAGACGAGAATCTTAAAACAGTTACCGATTTTATCGTCTTTAAATTTGGGGCAATTAAACCTCTTTGTGATACCCACTAGATGCTTCTAATATAATCTTAGAGAGCTTTTTTTAGTACGTCAGGAGACGAGACGTCATTGTAATAATTTTATTAGAAATTTTTAATACTCCATGTTTTTTAGTTTGTCTACTTTTAATAAGACATGGGCGCTTCTTTTTAGAGAAAATTGTTTGTAGTTGCTGGTGCCATTGCTGGCGTAAGGTTAGTTTGTATGTTCTTTTCCTTTGTCATGATTAAGTGCTCACAAGTCACAGACAGTTCTCAGATTCCATTTCTATAGTCTGAGTTTGTGCTCCACTAAATGTAGTACTAGTTCTCAATTGCAAGAAAACGAAATGTGTGAAGTTCGCCATACCGAATGTTAGAAATCTAGGACCCAACATCGTCTTAGATAAAGAGCTGCTTGAAACTGTAGACGCGGCGGTTTTTCTGGGCATAACAGTAGATGCCAAACTTCAGTGGGGCCCTCATATATCAAGCCTAGCGGGGAGGCTCAGTTCAGCCGCCTACGCCTTCAGGAAAGCAAGACAATACACTGACATTGATACAGCTCGGTTAGTCTATTTTAGTTACTTCCACAGCCTTATGTCCTACGGTATTCTGCTGTGGGGCAAAGCCGCTGTTTTTTACCAGCTAGGAGCCAGAGTTTCTCTTAGAGGTTTTTTTAAAGATATTTGTATTCTCACGGTGGCATCTCAATTCATCTTCGCCAACATCTTATAAATTAGGAAAAATAAACACATATACACTAAAAACAGTGATTTTCACAATGTTAACACCAGAAATAAGAACAAACTACGTGCTCCCTTTCACCGGCTTCATAAGGTTCATAACTCATTTGTTGGGCTTGGTATAACCTTTTATAACAAGTTGCCCTCTTCTTTACTAGATTTACCTTTTAATGCGTTTAAGGCTCAAGTTAAATCCAACCTTTGTTCAAAGGCATATTATTCCATTAACGACTACTTAAACGATAAGAACTGTTGGTCGCTGTGATTAACTCAAGACAATGTTCGTGTTCTTTCTCCAGAATCAGCTTACCTACTGACAGGATATATGAGTTCATATGTTTGTTTTTTTTTTTTTTGACGGTATAAATCAATTATTTTGTTATCTTCATTCTTTATTATTGACATGATCTACTTATTATAATGTTTTTAATGAGCTGTATTGCAATATGTATGTGGTTAGCTAGCGACCTCGACAATTGATAATATTATTCTTGCCTGAGCAACCGGCAGCAAGTTCGTCATGCTCCCTTAGATGTCACTGCTTGCGGTAGCGTCGGGGGTCGGGTTTCCTCCTTCCCTCAAATATAACGAGGGGGGTAATAGCTGATCTTTGCGTTACGCTCGTGAACGGGTGTTGCTTGTGGTGACTGGTCGTCTTGCTATCTATGGTTTTATTATTGTTACAGTTATTGTTCTGTTAATTTATTTTACTTTGATTCCGTTTTACTTTGGTCCTAGTTTATCATTTATTAATTTTTACATTATCCAGTATTGCATATGTAAGTTGCAATGCCCTTTAGGCCTGGAGGCTTTTATTTATGTATTATGTATTATTATTTTTTTCATTTATTGGAATTGGCATAGCTAGCTGACGTATGACAATTAAGTTAATAATTAGTTATAATTGTATAAAATCCAGTTCTTCTAACCGAACAGACAGCTGTGCTGCTGGGGAGTTTGTTGCGCCACTTCTTCCCAGCTAAAGCACTAGGAAGTGGTGAAGGGCGGGCGTTTTGGGGGACTGTCTTATGTAATTTGGACGTTCGAAAAGTGCTGATTCTCAGCCTAATTTGAATAAATGAATTTTGATTTTGATCATGTTTATTATTTATAAGACGCAATTTCACTTTTATTTATTATAGTTTTATTATCTAAGTACCGCAGTTCATCGTCGCCTTTCTTATTTACAACATCCCTCTGAAGTAATTTGCTATTGGTTAGGTACTTAGAACCGTTGTTAAGAGTCCAACTGAAGTACCCTAAATCACATCATGCAGGCGTTGAAAGTTGCAGCACATTATTAATCGGTGTAAACGAGAACGATTATAACCGTATAATTATGTTTATTACTTTATTATATATTATGTATTTGATTGAGATAAATTCCTTTTAAATATTATTCCTACAGGGTAGAGAACAGGTTTTTAATTCTAACGTGATAAAATTTTATCTTAAATCTGTAGACCAAGAAATCACAAGGCATCGATTCATTTCTACTGTAGGGAGTGGGACATATCTAGGTACTTTGACATAGTGACATTTTTCATAGGAAATGTTACAATTTTGTAGATTTAGTAGTTGTTGTTCGGTTTCATTTTTTTGTTTGTTTCAAGATTGTAGTTCCACATACACAAATAATACATAATTATAAAGTTAAAAAAAAAATGAATATTAAGGAAATATTATGAACTTAAAAGCCGAATATTCGCACATAAAAAAAACTCATATCTTTGGTATGTAGGGTGGGAAACCTGTCATATTTGCACTTACCAATCCATCGGAATTTTTTGGAAAACTTTCTTAACTTCAGGAATTCGACATAAGTTAATAGTTTTTATTAATTCCATTTGCACTTATCAATCATGAGTTTCATTCCAAGAACGACGTCAACTCTGTCGCGGGCTATTGTTAGCGTGAGGTGAGGATTTTACCGGCATGTCATGTTACGCAACCTTCACAGTTTTTCATTGCCCTTATTTTACATTATTGACTTTAATTATTATACAAACGCTTCACCCTATTTGTGAAGTTGCATTTTCGATCATGACCAATCGGATCAACGTCATTGGTAATGATTTTGTTTTTATTCTATTTTTAAGCTGTATGACACAGTAATTTGGCCCATAGGACAGTGTCGGCTGGGTATAAAACCGTCAGCTGATGTTTTTCTACGCAGTGTTTTAGTTTACACTTCAAAAGTCTCAATAATTCTAAGCCGTAGTGCAAGTTATCTTTAATAAAATATAACAATCATAACCTAACAATTTGTTATACTCATATCACTAGGTAAGTGTTTACTATAATTTCGTGCCTCCTCTTAGTGCAGTGTCTTAAATAGATTGAGGTATAGACATTGTTTTCACATAAAACCTAATGAGAGCTGTGTAACTTGAACATACAAATAATGCAATAACATTATTATTTTCTAGCATGTTTTGCTCCAATGTGCATGATTTACCCGTTGTTTTGGAAATATAGGGTTTTGTTTTTGTGAACAATGGTCACAATTACTTTGGTTATTAACAATAGAAATAAATCAATTGCTTTTTATGCTGTGCATTTGTAAATTTTATTTTACAAACCATGCATTCTTATCATAAAGTGTAAGTTTTATTATGCTTGCATTTCTCACTTTTCTTAACTTGCTTGCACATCCCCTTTTACTCAGGTTGACGTCACATTTTCTTTTCCATTCTCCCCTGTCTGCTGTCACCTTATCATTCTCTCCAGTTTCAAAACTTGTAACAACACTAAAACAGCAACATCAATATTTTCATTATAAAACAATGAAGGAAAAGAAAACACAGTTTGATTAAATTTCTTTGTTTTTATTAATAAACAACCCTGATATATGGATGCTAGCAAAATCATCACATCTGTGGTAACAAAATCAAAATAAGTTGGGCACATATTCTATTTAAAAAAGTCTTTACTGTGCTACGCCAGCTTGAGGTCAAAATCTTTCCACTAATGTGTGGTTGCCTATACTAAGGACTAGAGTACAAAATTTAAGACAATTATTTCATCATCCATCACATTGCATGATAGTTATAAACATGACTGTCAAGTTTAAAAATAGTGGTGATGATGCAGGTCAAGCAATCAATTGCCAGAATACAAAACGCTTTGTGAAACATATACTAATATTATAAAGAGGAAAGATTTGATTGTTTGTTTGTATTGAATAGGCTCCGAAACTACTGGACCGATTTGAAAAATTGTTTTACTGTTAAAAGCCGAAATTATGTCTGATGAACATAGGCAACTTTTTTTTTTTTTCAAAATCCACATGGATTAATTCGCGGGCGAAGTGCTAGTGTTTATTTATAAAACAACTGCTTGCTGCACTTACAGTAAATACCAAAACGCGCATCTAGCCAACATTTAAAACAACAAAACAAACATTTAACAAAAAGTCTTTGTACAAACATATTTAACAAAAAAAACTAAATACATACTTTAAATATAGATTTACTGCTATACAACGTTCAGCGATTGATTGCTTGAGCTGTAGGAGCATATCGAGCAGTATGGGTACGCACACGCGGTGCCGCGAACAGGCACCGCGGGGCATAGGCGCGCAACCGCTGCTGCTGGTCCGGAGCAAACAATGAACAAGGAGCTAGAGCAGTTGCGTCATCGATCTTATTAATAAGCAATAAGTAGTACTGCATCAACAGCGCACTAAGACTTACATCTCAGTGCCAACATGTTGATGCATACCTTCCATCAACAAATAGAGACAGATATAAATAGGGATAATTCCTTCCTTCCTTTTTTTTTATACCTATGTAGTGAGAAAATTTTCGTTGGACCCATTCTATCATAAGCTTATAACATGACAGCAAGACATGCTGGCTTGGTAAAATATATTGTTGATTGAAACTCAATCACCAATCAACTGATTTCAGAATGTACAGCGGTGAGCCTGGCTCTGGAGCTGGCAGGGGTGGTGGCGGTGGCGGTGCCATCCGCGAGGCTGGAGGTGCTTTCGGCAAAATGGAAGCAGCCAGAGAAGATGAGTACTTCTATAGAAAGGTACAGGAACATACTCTCTTGTGTTTAAAGCAGACATGATATATTTAAACAATAACCGTGAACAGTATGTGGCAGCCAAAATTGGAAAAGGATTAGAAACTAAATTTCCTTGTTTCGCTTTGTATCTGCACAAACTAAATAAGAATAGAGCATGTATATGTATGCTACAGCTATGGTAGCATTTAACTTAAGCAATTATTGTATTGTTGAGGCTATCTATAAAAAAGGAATCAATTTATAATAATGGCTTGTTTCTAAAATGTCAAATATGATTGTGATGTTCCAATAATACTCGTACTGCTCCTCCTTGAACACCGACTGTGCGTTTGAATGAACTCCAAGTTGTGCACTTGTTCCCATCCTCTCTCAGCAGTGATACTGCTAATTGTGTACCTTATCACTGTAAACTTTCCAAAACGTGCCATTAACTTTTTGTTTTGTAATTTTCAGCAAAAGGAACAGCTCTCCAGCCTGAAGAGTCACTTGGGTCAGGAAATTTCCTTCCACCAGGATCAGATCAAGCGCCACGAGGATGCCATCCGCCGTCACAAAGAAAAGATGTCCGAAGTGGACACGAAAAACGCATAAAAACAAAATGCCACACAATCGGAAACAGTCTTGAGTTGTTAGTTAATTATGTTTTAAGAATGTCAACTTTTTGCTTTTATTTTGTTTAGTTGGTATAGAAGGTTGAACTGCAATTATATCGGTGGAATTATAAAATTGTCTTTGATTGTATTCAATATTGCAACAGGAAACTGGTTCAGGACGCTGATTATAATTTTATTTAAGCTTAACTGTAACTTAGGTACTTTTCGTTTAGGTTATTTTTAATGTCTGTGCTTTCCTCATTACTATTGGTTAAACGTCTCTAGAGACTTAGGTATACGAATCTATAGTAGAGATGAGTCGTACTGGGTAAATTTTGGACTAGGTGCACCTAGTCCAATTCCGTACAAATATTCGATCCAAATACCTATTCCACCTAGTCCATGAAGTATGCATTAAGTTTGATCATGTTCGAATAGGTTACACTTTAAAGTATGCTTACTTACGTCTGCGTACCACTGATACGTGTAAGTACGTACGCAGGCTTAGGACTGTCAACGTTAAGGTTTACCTTCATTGTAGACTGTTGGCGAATTTTTAAACCAACGGCTAAATAAGTCCAATACGCGTATCCGATTGCGACGTCGAGTAGTTGTCAATACAGCTAGCCGGCATCCACCGAGGTAGCATGATTCCTTAGGTACTTGATACTCGACTGCATCATTAGGTATAGTCTTATTCGCGTCAAGTACCTACCTAGTTTATAAATTCGGCCTAGTATTTGAAGTCCCGACTTGTCTCGAGTATTGACAGTCTGTCAGACAAAGATGGAAAAACTGCAAAATAGTACAGTTATAAAAGGACAATATATTTATGCAGAACACGAGTGCGCGTCCCGTTACTTTTATGTTCATTGAAATTTAATTATTTCAAATTCAAATGACTGACACATGAATGATTTCGGCGATACTTCAGTTCGAGCGGGCCGCCCCGTTGCCATGCGCCCCTTAACCCTTAAATGCATGAAATTATTTATTTTATCAAAAAAATTATATTATATTCAGGCGAATGGGTAGATTCATGGAAAAATAGTAAAAAAAATCAGTATGCATATTTTCATATATTTTTAATTAAAAAAAGTCCTGTATCAAAAATGAAACAGTATGCATTACGCACTTAAAATATGGTTACAAATTAAAAGTTAGTTTTTTTACTATTATACATGTATTTATTTATTATGAAGGTATTATATGTTAAAAAAATATAAAAAAACTGTTTTTTTTTAAGTGTACCATTTGGAGCATTTTATAATACTCAAAAAACATACAATCAGGAAATTGACAAAGCCTTCTTGAATCTGTTCTAATGAGTTCATAGCCAACTTTATCAAGACCAGCGTTTTTAGTACGCATAGCGGGTAAGCTGGTATTTATCTTCTTCTTACAGATTTCTTCTTCAAGACTTGTGCTTGGTCTTCCTCTCTTGCTTTCTCTATGTGTTCCGTATTTAGTCATTGTTTCAGCCAAGTCAGCGCGAAGTTCTGCTACCATATAAGGCTTATAGGATTCACTCCCTTTTGTTTATGGACTTTTTAATATAGGATAGGACCCAAGCATTTTTCATGGTAATATCCAAGAGGTGATAAAAAAATCTTATTTACCACTATCTAGCCTTGTCTTCATTTGGATGCGGTATGGACCTAAAAAGCTGTCCAGTAGGTCGACCCCACCCCTATGAGCATTGTATTATTTTTTAACTTTAGGACAGGAAATAGACAACCTTGTGTTCTCTTTCTTATCGTATCTCTCAATAGTTTTAGAAGGTTCAGTTCCAACATACGTCGAATGAAGTATTACCTGTTTATTATCTTTCCCGCTGATGCAGTTACTTCTATTCCCTCGTAATTTGATACATTTTCATCATAGCCTGCATGTCATCATATGCTCAGGTATCATTATTATATATATTATGAGGATTCTAGTTATTTACGTTAGTACTAATATTGGCATCGGGCAGGTCATCTCCTAGCACCTGAAGTAGTTCTTCTCTTGAAGGGTAGAAGTCTAACTCGTCTCATTAGTTATCATCCTCCGATAACTCACCGTCTTCCAATCTTCGAAGAATATCCTCTATTACATTGTCCTTGCAACGTATTGCAGCCATCGCTGTAAAAAGCAACTTAAAATACATGCACAAATACCCAACCACCAAAAAATCACCGCTTATAATAAACATATTTTTTCTGTCGTTACTGCATACTGTATCATTTTTGATACACATGAATTATTAGACGAAAACAGCCAAATTCAAGCATAATAATAAAATGAACAATTATAGACACGAAATATTACTACTCACCAATACAATATATTTTTTATAAAGAGAAAACTTCACTCAAACTTATTTTTATCGTCACTCAAAAATGTAAACAATCACCGTTCGCGCCAAAATCGTCCGTTGGTAAAAAACTGTCAGTTTTGTTCGTGCGTATTTTGAAAGCTGTTATTTTTTTTTAATTCACCCGTAAGTACAGGTTATGGAAACTTCAAAACATACGGCCAAGTTTGACGTAAGTAAAATTTGTAGCTGGCAGTAGGGTTTGAAATTAGTGTTTCATTTTTGATACGCTATGCATTTAAGGGTTAAGCACAGTGGCAGACTAGGTGGATCGAGTATTTTAAGGTTGGGTTCACTTTGGCCATGCTACGAATGATCGTCCTCGAAAGATATCAAAGCTACGCATAGCCATGTGTAATACCTTTTCAGAATCCCTATCAAATGCGCCAAAATTTGTAATACAGGGTACTTTTCGGTAGAGTATTGTTTTTCACAGTGGGGTCCGAAGTAAATAAAATGTTATGATTTGAGAAAAACTAATTTCGTTAAACTTAATATTATCTTCAACACACTCAATAAACAACCATGTCTAACGCAAGGACTCATCAGTACCAATCTAGTGAAAATGATAAAAAAGATACAGGATGTACATTTTTTCGAATTTTGATAAGAATTAGTAAAAAAGTTAATTTTCTCATAAAAACAAGATAAATTATAAATCAGTAGGAAATGATTTACGGGAGGTCCCTAAGGTCAACCTCCCGTAGATAATTTTTGCAGCTGATGACCCCATCTAACCCCTAGTTACGTTTGATCCATGACTTTTTGTCCACTCTGTATAATATTCATAATGTCAATGTCATGCATACCTGTTACTTGCATGGTGGCTGAAATGCTAAATAAATGTGTTATTTAATTAAAATTGTAAGTGACTGCTGGTGTGCCTATTCAAAATAAATAAACAGACATGTTCCGCCGACCACAAATAAATTGGGCTACGGGCAGGAAAATGATGATGACATGCATGATTATGCTGTAATCTTGTTTTTCATAAATACAAGTTAATATGATAGGTAACGAGAATTAACTCATCAAACATGCGTGACTGACATGGTGAAAATAATTTGTCACGTGGCATTATACACCGAACACCAGTAAAACTACTAGTTGTTTTAATAGGTACCCAAACCTGTGCCCAAACTATGAAGTACATACAGTGAGATCTTTTTGATAAATACTGTTTTTAGTTTACCTAAAATAACTAAGTGCGACCGAAGTGTCATCTATTGGAATACGTAAGGATTATGATCAACATGTCTCAACGTAGAATGATAAAACTTCGGTGTTGCAGTTCTGAAAAAAAACTGTTATAACACATAATCAGGTATGCCTTTATTCTTACTTACCTATTTCACATTTTCTACATTAAATAAAAATATATTATATTTGATAATATGTTAAATAACTGTCTTTGGTTTCAACAGATGGCGTTACCTACTACCCAGTGTAGTGTACCCAGCAGCTAGATGTATAAATTATGTTCATCAAGTTGCAGACTGCAGACGGCGTGTTATACTGAGATTAAGCACTTTCGTTTTCAGCTGGATACTCTCTAGATAACAATCTCCCAAATACGCACTCAATTTGCCTGTCTGTACTGGTCATTTAAACTAGGTGTTTAGGGCCGTTATCTCTGTCTTGGCAGATATATTGTATTTGACGCATTTATATCTATCGCATGACTTGTTTGTTTTGACGTATCTTCAATGTTACACAGACGGTCGTCGCCCTAGCAAATAATATTTCTGTCTTGCCCATGACCAAATTTAGAACAAGTTTCTTTGTGGGAATGCGTCAGGGAAACGGCGGAGCTGTAGAGCATAGCATTGATAGAACAACGAAAGGAGAATTAGGGGCCTGTTTTTGTGAACGTGACGACTGGCCCATTATTCTTCGACGTAATAAATAGGAGTGCGTGCCGCGAAATATAGCTCCATCGACCATCGGGCGACGACCGAACTCGCTCACACGAGCGAAGTTAGCTGCGAAGTAGCCACGTGCGGGGCGCGCGCCCTCAACGCACTGAACCGAGTTCCAAGCGCCACTCAGTTTACTACAATCGCAAACCGACGCCGCATGTCGTTTCGCGCGCCGTTTCGACCCGTGTGTATGGTATTAGTGGAATAACATAACAGCAAATTGTTTTGTGCTGTGTTATTATTGTGTGTTAGTGTCATACTTCTGGTGCGACCGTTCCGGTTCACATTGTTGTGATGCATTTGAGGATATACCTATGGCTGTCTTGTGTAGTCCTCGCAGGATACGTTCGAGCGACAGAGGTAAGAAAGGGGGACCGTCTTAAATGCGGCTCTCGCCCGGCTTTTTGTTGTGTGAACATAGGGAACGGGAGTTTGGTCCGTAACACCGAGTTTTATTTCTACTAAAGTTGCATCGACTTGCGTAACTATTTTCAATGTCAACACTATAGTCAACAGTTTCATTACGAGAGTTAACTTTTCTTGTGAGTCTGTAGGTGAATTAATATTAACGTGTAAACGTTAACGTGCGGCTGGGTCACATAAGTTGGTTACCTTGAATGTGCGGTAATCGCAGGTAAACAATCGTTATCGCGTTCGTTCCCATCGATTGGTGTCGCGTTATTTTGTTTCCGTATCAGTGACTATCGCTGGATGATGTGCGTCGTGGTGTAAACACAGACGGATCATGAATGGGATCGCGATGTCGCCCACGTTTTGGGAGAAAGCTGAGACACCGCACACCTACATAACCATCGGCCGGTTGCAGGCTCGGGCGCATAGATTGCCGTGAACGCATTACCTTGTGTTATTTATTAGTAACTTGTAGCTAACGAACCTATTTGCTTCATTGGCAAAAAAGGCTTTTACTACGTCTGACTCACAGTTAAATTGGAATATAGGTAGTATCCACCTATCTAGCCACCTACTTATAAGCTTTGGAATTAGTACCTCTACCTCCCTCATAATAAATTGAATAACCAAGTACCTACTTAGAGTCTATAATTAACGATTTTATGCTTAGGTAAATCAACACTCATACTCATACAACATGACGTGGCTTCACTTTGTAGACCTTCCTACCAATGGTTTAGTACCTGTTGTAGTACATAGGTACCTAGATATACTTAACATTATTCTTGAGGAAATATTTAAGGTCACGATGACAATATCGTCTTTGTTGAAAAATAGGTACTAGCTGCGCTACGTGGTTTCACCCACATAAGTCTCGATGCCGCACAGTGTACCGCGTAGAACATGCTAGGTGGACAATATTATTTTATGATATTTAACGATGCTTTTATATATAAGTAGTCATGTTGAGGCATTATTAATAGTTTTTGGTATGATTTTGTAATAAAAAACTAAAAAATATGTAAAAACAGAAAAAAATATTTAAAATTATAATAAACAAACAACAAAAATGCATTAAATAAATAAATACCTACTGTACAAACTAACTTAACCTAAACCTAATCATCAGAATCATCATCAAAATCTTCTGGTGAATCGTCATCATTTTGTGGTAATGTGCGACAATATGATGACGTTTCCGGTCTTGATGCTACTATGGTCGGGCTTACGATTAACTTTAATACTTCTGCACATATTTTTTCCGGCTTTTTTCGGGGAATCTCACGAAGGCCATTGATCAAAGGGTCAGATGTTATTATTAACATGGACAGCAAGTCTCTATTCGTGGCAAAACGTGAGCACTTGCGGGTGTTGTACTCCCTAAATCTGCGGCAATCTTTGTTATGTGCTTCTGGAGCCTCTTCGGAAAGTTGCACAATTGGAAGCAATGCCGCTTTGATGACCTCAGTACTGTGTACTAATATTCTATCTCGAATCTATTAGTATGCTAAGGCTTCGTCACTACTTAACTGCCTAGGATTAACGGAACTGGTATTTTCTTTTGACTTAATAATATTATCTGGCCTTTCACAAATGTCTCTAATCACATGGGCAACTTTTCTTTGCCCTGCTGAACGCATAGCAATTTCGGCAGCAGTCACTAATTCACTGGCACTTTGAGATTCTACGAGATCCACGACTCGACGTTTCTTCGTCTTAAACGACGATTCCTCGAAATCTTTATGTCACAACCTCACTCGATGTTGAAGGTTGTGGGGCTAAAGAACTCACAGTAAACTGTATGTCTCCTTCATCCAGCCAAGTCTTATTTCTAATTAAAAAACGCTCCTTCGATTTTCCCGAAGCCAACCATTTGGCTTCAATCTTAGTGGAAAAGTTGGATATTTTCAACTTTATTTCTCTTTGGCTGCTTTCAGTAATGTCACCAAAGTGAAATTTTGAAGAAAGATAGTCATAAATACGCGATCTTTTATCATTCTTCGTGTGTTTCAACCACTCTTCAAAAAATGCTACCCTTGAAATAGAGTAAACGTGTTCTGAAAAAAAAAAAAAAAAATGTTGTACTGAAGTGTGCTGAACAATATGTGTATTTTTACAAACTACACAGTTATACCTACAATATATCTAAAAACTAGCCCGAATAGAGGCGAATCAATGTATTTCCTGAACGTTCAAAGTTTTGTTTATGAAAAAAATTACGCAAAAATTTATGCATTAAGTTAAAAAAATGCTAAAAATTCATTATAATAGATTCTGATAAAAATAATATATTAAATAATAGTACATACCCTCAGTATTAATATCCATCACAAAAAACTTTCACAATATCACTATAAACCACTATGAGATGTGCACAAAAGTGTCGCTAAATTGCAACTGATTGACCGGAACTCTTGCATTAAACTCATTACCTGACTTCTGAACTCTATGACTCATCAGTTAAGCATTTGAAAAACAACTTTTTCTCGGAATTTGGAGTTTGGGGGTGTTTGTGTTATGCAATTAAGATTTCCTGGAAATGAAAACTTGAATTTTGACCACCTAGCATGTTCTAGGCGAAATACTGTGTGCCGTGGGAATATCAGGATAAAATGTATCCTATGTTCTAATCCGGGTCATGGTCTACCTATGTGCTAAATTTTATCCAAATCCTTTCAGCCGTTTTTACTTGAAAGCGTAACAAACAAACACAGAAAAATTAAAATCTTTTCTCATAGAGGTAATAGGTATTACTTTAGAAGACTGGCCGGAAGCGTTATTATTACCACTAACAATATTGTATATTTAGATTACTCTTACTAGGTACAGTCAGGGAAATTATTTGATAAGCAAATTTCCATTCTGTAGAGGTAAATGCCAATGAATAACAGTTGTTGTGATTTGACCTACGGACAAAGACAATTGAAGTTGAATTTGGATAACACTTAATTTCCCTGACTTAACCTACCTAGTTACCTACCACATATAAACCTATAACCTTACATAACATCAGCATGTCGATTCTGTTAAAATCTCACCGTGATGACTTGCGTGGAGTGAGCTGTCAGTGTCATCCCATCTTGGTCTATTTCTAGCATCAGTGGTATAGACAGCTCACTTCACCTAATTTTTCACGGTGAGATGGTTACAGAATAGCACTACTGTTCTGTCTGCACTGGTTGCATTATCTACCTAGGTGCTCCAAAGGGCTCTTTAGACCTTTCCAAGCGAATCCTAATAAATCTGAAATTGAATCGGTGAGCCTTGGATTATACCGTCTATCTACCTACCTATGGTATTATTATACCTATAAAGTCAATCGAAAAGTGTGTAGGTAGCTCTTAATGGGTAGATTCATAGATTAACTCCTACCTATTACTATAAAGGTACCTATGCTTATTACGTATCAACCTACCTATCCTTTTCCCAAGTATCGTTAGTTTTTGATTCTATCGTAAAGAACACCTAAAATAAGTCTAAAGCGACGAGTGTTTTTGTATACAACCAGCCGTTTGTCGTTAAAATGATGTCGAAGGGATCCTTTTAGAATTTAGGATGCAAGAACGAGCAAAGCGAGCTCGGGACTTGGGGCACCCCGAGTCGGACCGGTTAGGTTTAAGGGGTTGGCGGGGTCTAGTGAGCGAGCGAAGCTAGCTAACAATAGGTACTCTGCCATCCCTTTCGCGTTTTTTCAACCGTTTAGAAGTAGGAGCCCTCAATGCAAGACTCCGTCGACAAGCCTCCGTGCGTCGTAGGGCCATGCTTCCCAGAACTTAATTGGTTTCTATGGTAAGGTTAACCAACGGCTAAACGTGCTTTCCGAGTCACGACCATCCACGTACTGACCGCGGCTGGGGTAGCTTAACACGAGCTTCGACCCGTGCCGCTGGTATCATTAAGCCTATGCTTATTACCAAATTGGATAATTCACGTTAAACATTACCTATCCGAGTCATTGTTTTAACAAAATTCTTCCATCATAGGTGGATCCTGAAATTCGGTTACAAAGAACATTATCAAGAACCTACTTATTCGTTATTTTCAAATTAGGATAAACACCCAACTGCTTAGATACGAAGTAATTAATACTGGCACCATAAGCTTCAAATTATCCGAGAAGAGAAGGGTACCCACTACGTGGTATTTAAAAATGAGCTTTCCTTTGATGTTGTTGCATTAGCATTATCGATTCCAACGACGTCATTTATAACTGCTCCCGTTTATAACTAAGGATATATCGTCGTTTTAATCAAAGGAGCCGTTTTCGCGCAAGACCAGAAGCAGTCCATCCAATATGCAGGAGTGGCAAAATGGCCGCCGTCGAATGAAGGCAGCCTATAACTTTCCCACTGGTGGGACACAGGACTCCTCTCTGTGAGAGGGAGTGGGCCGAAATCCACAAGGCGGGCCCATTGCGGGTTGGTAGATGTCACATGTCTTCGATTTCTTTTGGTTCTAAGACATGCCGGTCCTCACGATGTTTTCCTTCACCGTTTTGAGAGTAGTGGTGATTAAATGAATTACAGAAATTAAAGTACCTGTCTGGGTTCGAAACCACGACCGTAAGTCGGGGCTGCTACCACTGGGCCACAACTGCTCCTAATATGGTATGTTGATGTTGTTGGTGGTCTGCAAACTGTATTACCTCCCATCATATTACAAATAGAGATCATACCAATGTCAGTACCAACTCCACATTCTAGTCATGTAAAGTAGACAATAACTACGGCTAAAAAAGATCTTCTAGTATTACAAAATTATTCAACGTGGTGAAATGTATTGTCGACCTCGTCAATAATTGTTCGACCAATTTTGACAACAATTTCGAATGTCTACCTACCACAGTACGACCAACTTCTCTGTGCAATTATTTGTGGCGCTGGTTGTACACGAAATCAAAAAGTTAAACAAAAACCGTCGTCCATCCCATTCAAAATGTTAGTTCGAAAAATGGCCGTTGCGCAGATAAGTTGTCGAAATGTACTTCAATTGGAACTTCAATTAGGTTGAAATTATCTAACTAGACCTTGTCGTTTTATGACGTGCAAGTGACATTCAACCTTATGGTTATAAAGCATGAGGTCGACTGTGATACACAAAACCGTTGCAATTTAAACCACACGGTTAGTGTCATTTTATGCCCCGAATTCATTGAAATCATTGTTGAGCAACAATCTCACATTGTTTTCCGCGACATCAACCATTAAGGCTCCCACAGACAGGCGCGACGCGCCAGAGCGAAGCGGCTCTAGTAGAACAATTTCTTAGACATATATCAAAGAATATTTTGTACCATAATCACGTCGCACCATCCCTTCGCGCCTGTCTGCGGGAGCCTTTAACCAACAAGAAAGTCGCACCCTTTTCATATTTGATGTACCTAGCTGTCTAATAATAAAACAAAATAAAACCAGATGTTCTTTTAAGTGGTCATATCATACGCTACATACTATTTATCACTGACTCTACGCAACTGATTGGGCATAATAATAAAGGCTAACAACATTTATTCAATAACATTAGTTAACTGTGACCTTGACAAAAATGTAAGATGATATTGGCAGGGTGTTCCATACGAGATAACATCCCCTTAATTTAATGAAAGGGGAGGGTCGCACACAGCTGCCTCTTCTACCAGCACCATAATTTTCAATAAGAATGTCAATCATTTTGAAGGATATTGCTAATCCATGGCTTCTTAAGTTCGAAAAAGGCTCAACAACGTAAATAACGCAATGAATGTTGTTGAACTGTCAAAATGAAACCCATTGCTACTGATAGTAGTTACGCAATTTCCTCGTAGGTGGAAGAAAGACCCTTTAGATTACACTTACTTTTAAGTGTCGCAGCATTATGCAGATACAGGGGGGTTTTATTTTTAGTTTAGTTTTTTTTGCGTATAACACTACGTACTGCGTATTCCTGTCATTTCCTGTGCAAGTCACATTTACATACTTTTTCATTCTTTCTTCACTAAAGGGATATAAGGTTTTGATTAATCTATTCGCCTGTTTCTAGGAATCATGATTATGTTTAATCAGTTAACTTATATGTTCGTTTTGGTTGACAAAAATACCAACATCTTTCGTGTTCGTTTTTTATTCTGTTGTTCTTCAACCGATTTCCGTGACGATTCAAAGTGCCTGTAAATGGTTTCATTGATTTAAATGCTTTAGATATTGAGTTAGTTACTATAAGAAACAAGTCCAACATTTAAATTGGCGGTTTCAAAAGTCCAGAGGTTCAGTTCGCCTTTTATTACAGAAAACATTAAAGTGAATTAGAACAAGTTCTCATGCAAAGGAGTAACCAATTGCATACAATTCAGAATCAGTATGATACTCGTACTGCATTTTCCAAAAGTCCCAACGCAATGTCCGAATCTGGGAATGACCTTTTAATAGCTGTGCTTGCGACAACTTCAAATTTACGTCTTTATCTCTTTCATGATCTAAGCCACACGAAGAAGAAGAAGATAATCTAAGAAATTTATAAGTACTAATCCTAGAAATTCTCCAGAATAATTACTAAACCTACTCGTAACGCGAAAGCGTCATGGAAATTGTTCTACAAGAGATGCGTCGCACCTGTTTACGGGAGCCTTCAACCACAATGCACAGATCATGGTGACGGATAACCTGGGTTGGTTGGGTTTTTGCGGATTTAAGACCACTAATGTGAATTTACCCTTTCAAAGTAAATTGCTAAAAGCTGGGCAAAGTTTTCATTAGACTAGCCAGTTTGATAATTTCTATGATCGTATAGAGAAGCCATAGAATCGTGTTAGTTATTTTCAATACGATACTGAAATGGATTGAAAATGACTTAGAGGTCAATTTAACGGCTACTCTACTGACCAAATTTACATTTTGATTATACATGTAATGTCTTAAATAGAGTCAAAACAATACTGTGTCATACTTCCTTGTTTTTGGGTACTCTTTATCGTGGAATATTCTAGGGCCCACTTTATAGATCACATCATGTAGATATCGCTTTAATGACAAGTTGCCAGCCAAAACTATCGTGAGCAAGAAAACCGCACAGTTGGCACTATCTAAGTAAAAGGCATAAAGCGGCGATCGACAGGAAAGAAACGCTAATTTAATAATGCTTACGGCCTGTAAGAATCCTAATCGCTACCAAAAGCGTATCTGTACGTTTTATAGGTGTCGTTGTTTGGAATCACAATGTGGGGGTAGAAGCTGTGGTCTTATAAATTGCTCAATAAGCATTACTTCTTCATTTGTGCCAAACAAAAGGAACCTCTTTACCTCTACGAGTGTCGGCTTCAACACTCGTGGAAGTTCTCTTCCTAACAATCCTAACAAACCTCGTCATATACACTTTGACATTTCATGATTATTGTATACACAATGACATGAATATTTACTTTGTATAATATTATTATTATTATTTTAATTTCATGTGAGGACTTAGTGGGTAATATTTTTATATATTATATTTTGTCTATCTCAGTTATTTCTTTAATTTTGTATATCTGGCAGTTTGAGTACTTAAAGTGGCCTACCCAAATGTCCTTTTTTTGGTATTGTTGGTCGAATCGTTGAGCTCCTTATGTTTTGAGTTGAGCTGCACGATTAATGACAAATGCGTGCACTGACTGGACAGGCCCACTCAAATCTGTGTGGTTCTTTCCTCAAAAGACCATTTCAGACATCAATCCACATGGTCTTAACATTGTCTGACCAAGATTATGTCTGGACTTTAAAAGAGGCTGACCTCTGAGTTTGTTTCGGCCTTTCTTCGCAGAGTAGTCAGATAGGAAACGCCGCCCTCATCTAGTTTAAAAAAATGTTTGACGTGTAAAAGTGTTTGTACAAACCCAATTGCAGAAATAAAAATTATTTATCATAAGCACTACCCCGAGCAAAACCTTGCGATAGTGCGTAATTCAAAGGCTATACTTTATTAATTAAGAGTAATAAACTACATCTAAAAGCACATTATCAAGGTTCGATATCCTATCATCAGATTGCAAGTTATTATTTGTGTTTATTATGTAACATATACATTTAAATCTCTTTGGTAAAAAATTGACGACCAAAATGATTGATTGCACGCTAAACGTGTTGATAATTACACTACATAACATAACATAACATCACGCCTTGTTTACCCGAAGGGTTGGGCAGAGGTGTACCTATAGTACACACACATTTCGCCAGTTATGTTTAAGTCCCATGTAATAGGGGGCGAGCCTATTGCCATCTACCGGGCACAAATCCAGACTTCGGGCTGCTACTGAGAAATTCCAGATAGAAAAACCCAATAACACGTTGCCCGACCTGGGAATCGAACCCAGTACCTCATGCTCAGCAGTAGCGATTGCGACCACTAGACCAACGAGGCAGTCGAGGCATAATTACACTAATGAATTCATATTTAATTTAAAAATCTCAATAATACACGTTTTATTTTATTTTAAAAGATCGCTATTCTATATAAAAAAATAGTGAATTCTACGATAAAGGGGCGTGCGCGCGTGGAGCGGGACCGAGACGCACCGAACCTCAAGGTCGTTTGGTCGGGGAAGCGCTTTAAATTCTTCTTCAACTACAGCACTAAGCGTTCGTCTGATGCACAATGGGTAGTTAGAGATGCTACCAACTTGCTAACGACAAATCCTTCATAACAGCGAAATGATTAATGTTCTCGAATAGCCGGAACGATAGGGGATGGAAGGAGATGGTAAAATACTGCTCTACACTTTCATTGGCTACGATTTCAACAGATTTTTTACGTCACAAACTTCTAGAATTCGTGTTACAAAAACTGGATTAAAAGACATCAAAATCATGTTGTATCAATGCAAATATTGCTTATCTCTTGCAGGTGTACAAACATGTTACGCGGATTTGAAAACGTTACTAGGGAATTTACATAATATTTTGAGTTCGTCATAGCATAATCAGCCTATAATGTTCCCACTGCTGGGACACAGGCCTCCTCTCGGTAAGAGTCTTGATATCTTCATTCGCATTCATGAACTGAAAATGTATCAAAATTCACACCAATAAATGAATTGGAATTTGTTATTTCCGTATCGTTATTGCCACTTAAAGCTATTAGCATAATCAGGCTGCTACTGTTCCCACTGCTGGGACACAGGCCTCCTCTCTATGAGAGGAAGTGGGCCGTAATCTACCATGCGGGCCCAGTGCGGGTTGGTAGATGTCACGTCTTCGAATTTTTGGTTGTAGGACATTTCCTCATGATGTTTTCCTTCACCGTTTTGAGAGCCATCACTGCTCTCGAGTTCGACATGATAAGTAAAAAAGGGCTTAGTTAAAACTAGCATATCAATTATTGTAAGGCACTTGTTAGACCACGTTCGCACGGGCGTGAAAATATCTCGGCTGGATTTTATCGCGCACTGGATTTTCAACTCTCGGTGTTGAACCGATCCTTGAGAATGCAACAGAGTGCATCCCGCGTCGAAAAAACACACTGAAATCAGCCCTAAGCCGTTGCACGTTTTACGGTCGGGACTATTTACTGCTGCTAGACCGCTAGAAACTCGTTTGTATGAAGTATTCTTCTCTTCTTCTTCGTAACACTCTTGTCAGAGCGGTCGTGGTCTTCATCTAGTTTCTTGTGTAGGGGCTGACGTGATTTGCCTCGCGATTTCTCGCCATCTACTCCGACTTCTGGTATTTTTTGTTCACTCATACAAGGGATGGGGATAGGGCTGGGTGGATGAAGTATATTGAAAATTGTAATTTTACGAATGGCTTTTGTGCTTACCTGCCTGCGGGTTCATTGCCTAACACACCACACAAGTTGTTGAACTGTCAAAATGAAAGCGATTGCTAATGATAGTCTGTTTTACGTAATTACCCCTCTGAATTAGGTATACCACAGAGGTATACTTAATTTTGACGAGCTTTTAAGTCAATCAATAGACCTGAAATCCTGGAATGTACTGTTTCTAACACGCATATGCTGGCTAAGTACTTGTCACTTTACACAAATTAGATTGATGCGATGACACGAATGACTTTAGATAGTCGTACATTGCCTGTTCCTAGAACAAACATTAAATTCCACTTATCTTTTATTCAACAAGGCACGCAATGTATCGATTGTCTTTTTAAAAGTCGAGACACAGGTCGCGAATTCCACTTTAACTAAGTCGGAGCACGAATCGATTCATCGTTCGATTTAAGTGTTGTTGTGAAGCTGTGACTAAAATGTTATCCGGGAGGGTTTTGTTTCAGATAATGGTTTATTCCATTCTGTTGCTTATTGTAGAGAACGTTAAACGAAGATTTGATTTAGTGCCGATTTCAACAATGAAACACTGACCGCTCGTGATCGCGTTTTTGAACGCGTTCAGCATTCAAAAACGCATTCAAGAGCGGTCAGTGTCAATATTCCACAGAATAATGACACTGACAGCTCTATAATTTCATTGGTGAAATCAACCCTTGGGGCTGATTTTACCAATGAAATTGAATGCTATCAGCACTTTAACTTCTTTTAAGAGCTGTCAGTGTCATTATTTTCTATGGAAAATTTACACTGACAGCTCTTGAACGCGTTTTAGATGTGCTGAACGTGTTCAGTTTCATTGGTGAAATCCGCACTTTTCCGATTTCACCAATGTTACTAAACGCGTTAATGTTAGATTAGGATTTCTTCATATATTACACCCCATCTATCATAATTAACTACTTATTTTAAATTAAATCAATTTTAAATTCTGTGTGTTCCGAGAATATTCTCTGTTGAAAAGAATATTGCAGAATGTTCTCGATCAGATAACATTCTCCGTGAGACAATATTCTCTCGACCCATCACTAAGTACGTAGCTTGGTTTATAGAAGAAATGAGGACAGGGTTCCAGCATTCATCAGACCAGCTACCAACATCCTTACTCCACCAAAGTTATTGTAAAATGTCCAGAACTCCAGGCAACTAACAAAGCAATAATAAAATTTGTTAGAGCGTGCTGCGAGCTAGACAAAAAGGGCGCTCCGTCAGTACAAATAAAAGAGAGTGCACAATCCGACTTGCAGCCGGGACCGACCGGAGTGACGCCGCTTGGTAACTAGCTGTCACTAAGGGCTTGTTTTTCTTCTTTTTTTCGCTATGGAAAATGGCTGTAGGAATATTTTACGCTCGATGGTCAAAGGGCGGTGTTTTTTTTTTTAAAGGCAATGGCAACAATTTGACTTAAATAATGTTTATTCGAACTGTAATTTTATGTCTGCCTCATGTCAGATGAGCTGTGGGCTAAGAGAACCACTGATGACCAGACCAAGGTGAAGATGTAGGGAGGACTCCTACCGACAGGACTGGGCCGCAATGGCAGTGGGCAAACGTGCCCAGCTGTGGGACAAGGGCTAAAAAGATAGATAGAATGTTAATATGTAATAACTTAAGCATCACTGTCATCAGAGACGTTTGCGTTGTAATAGAGGACATTGTATTTGGAAACTTCTATTAATAAAAATGTACTTAATAAAGACTATTAAGTACATTCAGTCAAACCAGCCCGATAACTATGTACGGCAAGCCGACCCCTTGGGAAAAGCAAGCCAAGTACCTAGGCGTGATCCTAAATCAGAACCTTACCTTTAAGGAACATATCAAGGCGGTTCGCGCGCGCGCCTCCTTCGCTCTTAGTAGACTCCAGTTTATACTGACAGCCCGAAGCAAACTGTCGTTAAAATGCAAACTGCGCATCTATACCGCAGTCATCCGTCCCATCGTGACCTATGCCTGCGTTGTATTTGCGCACGCTCACCCACGTCATCTCCATAAGATGCAGACCCTCTAGAACCGTTTCCTCAGAAGGGTTACGGGTGCCCCTTACCATGTCCGAAACATAGATCTTCACGTCGACCTTAAAATGCCAACCATAAACCAATTCATGAAACGCTTATGTAAGCGTTTCTTCGACTGCGGCATCAAACATTCAAACCCCCTGATTTCAGCGGCCGCCCGCTATACTCCCTCCCGCATGAGTAGTATTCGCCGACCAAGGCATGTCTTAATCGCCCCCGATGACGCCACTACCCTCCTCCAGGAGTAAGGCCACCAGCACCCTAATTAAGCCCAAAACCCGATCGCCGTCCTACCGACCTCGCCGCCTAGGCCCGCCGCGACGCCCAAATCCACGCCCCTCCCGACCCTTGCTCGAGCCAGCCAGCTTCAAATCGAGAATTCGAGTTTGAGCCAGCTTCAAATTCGTCCCAAAATAACATCAATCCTGATCCAGCTAGTCATTTGCTGCCCTCTTCCAGCGACGCCCTAAGCCGAGGTTCGTACCCCACAGGGGGTGCCCTTAGCGTGGAGCCGCTTAGTTTTTAGTTAGCATTTAAGTTTAAGTCCTGGCTGGAGGCCTTAATTTATTAGGGCAACCACAGGCAAGTCCGCTGAAGCAGACGACAACCTTATAGGTTGACCTGCGAGATGCCAAACAAACAAACAAAATACATTCAGTCAAGTCAATTATTAACACACACGCACACTGGCGCAACGCCACAGCGCGACACAAAGGACGAGCGGTGCCTTTGTGGCGCGCTGTGGCGTCGCGTCGTTTTGCGGGAGCCTTTAACATGACCCTTTATCATCATTTCAGCAGAAAGATGTCCACTTCTTGACATGGGTCTCCGCCAAGCACCGCTTCTGCGACCGGTTCTGTGCATCCTCCTGGAGTTTCCCTACTTGCTCTATTATTCTGAAAGTCTAGTTGGACATGGCGTTCAGTGTACCTAGACCTACATTATTTTATAGAACAATATAAAATAAGTGGTTTTATTATCTAAACAATAGCAGCAACTATATTATTCATTTGAATATTTACACCGCAGTTAACAATGCAGACCCGTTTGTAAACGCACTAGTTGATAAATGTGTTTAATATCGTTAAACCATAAGTTATGACCACAATACTCTTTTTTTTTATTATCATTTTTTGAAAGGATGAAATCATTAATTATTGATTTAGTTTCGGTTAAGTTTGTTATGATGAACAATTTGCTTTTCATGTTAACGTGTAAAAAAATTATACTTACTTGACGCATAACTTAATTACTTAATATATTGAGGCAAATTGTTTTCTTTTCATTTTTAATTAAACTCAACAAGAAAAACCAAATAGATTTATTAACTTATAAACTTAATCACTTAACTTCGTGTTCATTGTGACCTCAAATTTATTGTCTCCGGTATTACATATCTAGTAGTTGTATTTTAGATTTTATAAAAAGCAATGAAGCTACCGACGATGGTGTACGCTTGCTATGTCAAATAAACCCCAAGTAATGAATTAGTCCCAAATCCCACTAAACCTTTATTCCAATGCCACCAATTGCACACAAAAACAAAAGAAATGCTAAGCGCCATGCCGCCATCAAACCGCACTGACAGCTACCTACCATGGTGCTGCAAGGGGCAGTGGGGAGCTGAGGACCGAGACGTGTGAAAATAGGCCGGACGACCCTCCCCATTGTTTTCACAGTTTTTGTTACGTCTTCTGACCAGACATTGTTTGAGCCGGTACGATTATACGGTACAGAACGTAAATTTGATGACGGTTTTTGGAATTAATTAATTTTGTAAGTCCCGCTGTCCCTGGATTCAGTAAGTCCTTAGGTGTATCTTTACTATTTAAGTATCGTCCATCTTATTGTAGTACTACTCGTACATACGTACTACAATAATTTGTAAAAAAAAACAAGGAAGTACTTGACCTAATGTCAGAACTCACAGAAGTATTAGGTACCTGTACCTATCTACAATTAGCTTGAATTGCCAAACTTTCAAAAATGATTTGGTCAAGCTAATACATAGCTTATTGAAACCAATAAATTATTAGATAATCTATAAATTTTATGTAATGTGAACCAACTTCAATAACTTCATAGAAAACGACCTATTGGAACCGTGCACTTAGCTTCTGACGTTTCATAAGTGCCAATGTAGGTTCATGATGTAAAAATAATATTTTGATTTGATTTGATCGTAATGTAAAGTTTGAGTGTGATTACTAAAAACTAGTTTGTCCAAAAAAGTTGGTTGAACTGATCTTCGTTGGTCTAGTGTTCTCAAGCGCTACTGTCTAGCATCGAGGCCCTGGGTTCTATTCTCAGGTCGTGCTATGGGGTATTCCCGTCTCGATTTTCTCAGTAGCAGCCCGGAGTCTGGATTTGTGCCCGGTTGATGGCAATAGGCTCGCCCCCTATTACATAGGTATTAAAATAGCTGGTGAAATGTGTGTGCGCTAATAATAGTTACAACTCTGCCTTACCCTTATTACAGTTCGTTGATGTTAAACTTGGGTATTTAACAAACAGTCTTAACGTATTCCAGTTGCTTATGTTACACCGGGTTCCAAAAATAACGGGTCAGTCACATAAGTTCGAATGTCTACAAAACTGTAAGAGTTAGAGCAATGAAATAAAAAACAGAATAAAGACTAGTTAGTTGCGCTTCTTATTACATACTTTTTATACTGGCTGATGAATGAAACTAATTTTCAAAAAATCCAAATAGAAAAATAGTCATTTTGAAAACAATTTTTTTGCTTTATGTCATTATAGTTTCTTTCCATTTCTATTCTGTCACAAAAAAAATATGTGAACGACTTCCACGTGCATAATCAGTATTCTGTGAGGGGGAGCATGGCAGTCACGTTAGATGAATGTACCAGAATCCAGACTTTCTTGGAACTTGGGCGGAGCCAGCGTGAAACAGCGGGCAGTTCAGCGGTACCGAGAGACCGGATCGCACCTTCGGAGACCAGGAAATGGAAGGCCAAGATGCACAACGGCCAGGGATGACAGATACCTGGTGGCTACATTGCTCCGAAATCTTTTACAAACTGCAGTTGGTCTAAAAAACCACTTTATTCGTTTTGTGGTAGCAATTCAAACTACAAAATCGAATTGCAAGACAGAGACACGTGCGCGAGCACCAACACTAGACACTGGACGATTGGTCTAGGGTAAAGTTCACGGACGAATCGAAATTCATGCTTTACAAGCATGATGGTAGGCAGTTGGTGTACAGAAGACCAGGGAACGCTTCCATCAAGACTGTGTGGAGGAAAAAGTGGCACAAGGCGGAGGCTCAGTACTTGTTTGGGATGGAATTTCTGCCGAGGCCCGCACCGAGCTCGTGTTAATTCAAAATGGCACTCTGAATGCAGAGAGGTACGTGGAGGAGATTCTGAATGAGCATGTGGGACCTTTAATGGCGAGGATTGACCGGGATGGCATATTAATGCATGATAATGTGCGTCCCCATACTCCCGGAATTGTAAATGAATACCTTGGAGAGGTTGGTATCGAACTGATGCAGTGGCCAGCGCGAAACCCTGATTTAAACCCCATAGAGTATGCATGGGACGAGCTTGAGCGTTGCGTAAAACGTCGTAACTCCCCACCAATCACGCTACCCGAGCTCAGACAACCACTGGTGGAGGAATGGGAAGCCATTCCTCAGAACCGGCACCGAAATTTGGTGTTCAGCATGCCGAATCGCCTGGAAGCTGCAAGAAGAGCTCGGGGAGGCAATACGAAGTATTAAAATTATGCATGAAATAAAACAAGCAAAAAAAAAATCTTACAAAAAAATTAAGTTTCAGAAAAAAATGTCTTACTTTAGTTTTTTGAGAATAAGAATGAAGGTACACATAAGTTTCAATTTATTCATTTTTTGTATCATTAAATGCCAATTGAACAGTATTCGTTTCATTATGATAGCATACGTAGTTCGGGAGATATTCGGACTTGTGACTGACCCGTTATTTTTGGGACCGAGTGTAGATAACTAGAAACAATTATTTTCATACTTAGTTATGCATATAGGCAGTACGAGTTTGTTCGAGACGTTCAACTTTTTGCCTGATTAATATCTCAGTATGCATCCAGAATCCAGATTGTTACCTAAAAGAATATTTCTACATACTTCCCTAACCTAATTTAAGGCTCATACAGACTGGCGTGTCGCGCGACGAGCGCCTGTTCGTAAGAGCCTTTTTAGCCAAGTAAAGTAATAATTCAATTTGTATAGTCACGAGCATTGTAAATACCTTACGCTTACTCAAGATTCAAAAGCAATTTTCTTCTTAAATATTGATAAATATTTTATGGTTTGGTAACATAGTGTTAATGAAGTTGCAATTTTATGGCAGGAGGAAAACGCTTTTAGTTTTAGTAATTTTAAGGTATTATCACATTTTTTATGTAGAGAAAACAACAGAAGAAATAGTGCTTATGCCTATGTATAGTTATTTTTTTGTTACACAACTGTAAGCATAAAGACTCGTACAGACTGGAGCGCCACGCGACGCGAATCGCTCGCGACACAAAGCAACCGCTCGTCGCTCGAGCCTTTATGCTTACAGTTGTGTAACAAAAAAATTAGTAACGTTCAACTGTGTCAACACGATCGTTAGGCCGACCAATATTAGAGGAATGTTGTTGTTTTATGTTTTTATTTTTAAACCGATCTCTCTTGGTTAGATCCATTCTGAGTAATTAATCGAGAATTTTACATAATGCAGAATTTAAGATCACTGACGTTTAAAACACTACCACTGTTTGTACTAATATTATAAAGAGGTTTGTTTGTTTTTAAGTTTGTATGTAGGGGATAATCTCTGGAACTACTGCTTAAATTTGAAAAAATCTTTTTGCATTTGATAGCCCAGTCATTGAGGAATGCTATAAGCTATGTATCATCACGCTATGACCCTAAGGAGCCGAGCAAAAAGAAAACACGGAACGCTTAGCGAAGACGAAGTGATAGCGCCGGCAGGTGATGGGATGCAAATGGGTCCGGGGAACAAGTATCACGCCGAGGAAGTCACAGGCAGAAGCTAGTAATATTCATAATAATTATGTAGACTACCAAACGCTGAGACAAAAATTAAAAGAAAAGCGTGAAACGTTTTAGATTTTCTGAATCATCATCCAACCGCATAAAACCAACACAATATTTTCCCTACATTTCTAACCATGTTATCTTAACGTGACCAACGATTTCTTATCATGATAACTCTAGCGAGATAAAAAGAAGACATCCACTTCGAAACCCATTCATTCTTACATTGGGACATACTAGCGGTGATTCACACAAGGCTACCTACTCACCTTGATTATATACTCACAATAACGTTTCAAGAGCTCCCACAAACAGGCGCGACGCTACAGGGCGACACAAAGGCACCGCTCGTCGCGCGAAACGCGGTACGTTAGTGTCGCGTCGCGCCAGTGTCTACGAGCCTTTATACAAAAGCGTTCGAAGATATATTAAACTAGCTTTTACCAGCGTCTTCGCTCGCGTGGATTTCGAAATATATCCCCATTGTTTTCATATAAGCTTACGTTCGTACGGACATATCGCGGCACGGTTTTTCGCGCACTGGATCTTCAACGCACTGTTAACGGCCGAGAGTTGAAAATCCAACAGTGTGTTTCTTTTTCGACGTGCTGTTGACGCGATGCGATGCACTCTGTTGGATTCTCAATGCTCGGTTCAACACCGAAACACCGAGAATTGAAAATCCAGTGCGCGAAAAAAACCCGTCTCGATATTTTTCCACGTATTATTTGTGTGTGAAATGTTCAATATGTTATGTAATTTGATTAAGTGAACGCACGTGGAAGTAAGATTGTGTTCCGCTTTTTTGCTGAAAAGAAATTTGCTCGTATATTTTGCGCTCTCAAGGTCAAATTTGGTTGGTCGTGGGAAGATACCTAGCCAGATTTACAGTGATAAAAGTTCAACATCATCTTCCTTCATTTACCCATCGTGGTGATAATGCAAGGGTTCCTTATACGGGAGGCTCTTCCATAACTGGTATAATAATTACTGTCGCTAACTGTCCAAAATCGGCTTAAATCGATTTGAGCGTGTCCAACAACCTCCACGATCCTTAAATGAACGTGCTACTTACCCTGGGCAGTTCTGCTACCTGGCACCAGTGCTACAACCTTGCTGAGTGTAATTCTGAATACTTCATTCATGCTGATACGAGAGAAGAGAAAATCCTGAAAACCTGATTTCGAGAAACAAACTGCTTGCTGGCCCTTAAAAATCTTCCTCAATATCTGCTGCCCGCGACTTCGTCTGCGATCCAAGTTGAAAAGTATGGCCTGTGTCCTTACCAAGGTCTCGGTCTATCTGTGTGACAAATTTCATCCAAATCCGTCCAGCCGTTTCGGTGTGAAAGCGAAACAAACAAACAACCTTACTTTCGCTTTTATAATATTAGTTAGGTTATTGTTGGTAAAATCACATCAATGCACGCCGAGTTGTTTAACGAGGTTAGCAATAAGGTACAGACAGACAGAAGCGTTCGTCTGTACTGATACGAGCTTTTAATGTAATTAATAAACATATGGCTCAGTTTTTGGGTCATGCTTGCATTTGCTCTTATTTTGTTTACGTTTCATTTTTTTTGTGGTAGCGAATTGATTACTTCTTTCAGTATATTTATTAAGTACTGGAAATACTGATGTAGAGATGGAGTGTTCTTTACATTTCGAAAGAGTTTTTTACTCAGTGTCTGGTTTTCTAAGAAAAACCTCAATCGACTTTTCATTTACTTCCAATTTCATTGTAAGGAACAAATTCAACATTTCGACATTTCTTATAACATAACGCCTGAGAGTAGCCCATAGTACACCCATATTAAGCTAGCAATGAAGTTAACATAATATGGAGCTATAAATGAAGATAAAACCACGTTTCTCAAGAAGATAGTGCTGCTACCTTCTCTTTAACTCTGAACGAAAATTAAATGTCTCATCTGGGCATTTATTTGGCCAACACAACTGCTTGTTCAGTGACCCACATAATATTTCAAAATTAAACAGTTTTGATCACTTTCCTAATTAAAGTAGCCAAGCTATTTGGTTCCAAGTTAAAATGGCCGCCGTGGGACCTGAACAAATATTTGAACTGTTGATAGGAACTAGATGCTGCCGGCTAAAGAAATGTTTGTTTAATTATTGAACCAGAGAAAGTTATATGGTTTGTAAATATTATGTTTGGGTAGTATTTCAAGATTTCTTGAAGGAAAACTTGCTGGCTTGTTTTCCTTAACTGAGAAGAAATGCTTCCATTTACAAATGGATTTCCAAAAGTATTCATTTTCATTTTGTGGATATTTCGTATCAATTACTGTCTCGTTACCTTGTCACTAGACCTAGTGGTTGTAAGAGGTCCTGGCTTCGATTCTCGGGCAAGGTGTTATTGCTTTTTTTCAAGGTGTTATTGGACTTTAAATCTACAATGACATGAAATTTTACTTTGTAAAGTATTGTATTATTTTATTAATTGTTAATGTGACGACAATGGGTTTTTTTGTTTTTTTTTTTCAGTTACTTTTAATAAATTTCTGGCAGTTTGAGTAATTTATGCGGCCTACCCAAATCTCCTTTCTTTGGTAATATGTTCGTTGAGCTCCTTTAGTTCTGAGTTGAGCTGCACGATTACTGACTAATGCGTGTACTGACTAGACAAGGTCAGAGTTTGTTTCGGCCTTTCTTCTCAGAGTAGTCAGATAGGAAACGCCGATCTCATCTAGTTTTTAAATACGATTGGGGTTTTGTACAAACCTACTTACAGAAATAAAATCATTTATCATTTATCCATCTGGAAATTCAATAGGCAAAAAATGGCAAGGCTCGCCCCCTATAACAAGGGACTTAAACATAACTGGCGAAATGAGGCTATAGTTACTATAGGATCATCTCTGCCTAACCCTTCTGGGGAATACAGGCGTGACGTTATGTTATGTTATTATCAATTATTGCGATATTCTTTTATTTATATTCATTACAATTTGGAAAATGTATCTTACGTCGTGTATATTTAAATGAAGATTCCTCTAACCGCCTCAAACAATGACCTTTGAAAGAGACGAGGTAGTCTATTATTAGTTTACGACGACAAAGATCAGTCGGAACAGTCGCAAATAAAGAAAAGAAGGCTTAAAGTCTCGTGCACGCAGGCGCAACGCCACAGCGCGACACAAAGGCATCGCGTGTCGCTCGACGAGCTGTGCCTTTGTGTCGCGCTGTTGCGTTGCGCCTGCTCGTGGGAGCCTTAAGTCAGCTAATAAAAGACAATGTTTTAGTGCCTCCATTGCTGGAACTAATCGAGATTTATTTCAGCTAGGCCTGTTTGATAAGTTAGGAGCTTAGAATTTCTGTTTGTTTGTTTGGATGTTAGGTCCCCTCTTTGAGGAGTGGTTGGAGACGCGCCACGGCGTCCTCACCTTCCGCCTGACACAAGTCCTCACCGGACACGGTGGTTTCGGGAGGTTCCTATTTCGCATAAGGCGGGAGGAAACGCCCGGGTATCACCATTGTGTGGATCGCCCGGAGGACACGGTGGAGCATACGGTGGAGGTCTGCCCAGCTTGGGCGGAGCACCGCAGTGTCGCATCGCGGAGGCGATCGGCGGCGGCGATCTCTGCCCGGATCTCGGCCCTGGTCCAGACCATGCTACGGAGCGAGAGAGAATGGAAAGCCGTCACCTTCTTCTGCGAAGCAGTAATGCTTGTGAAGGAGGAGGCGGAGCGCGTGAAGGAAAGAGCCTTGAGCCCCACTAGTCGCCGCAGAAGACGCCCTGGGTGCCGGGAGTCGCCTGCAGATACCCGGCCACCGTAGGCGCGGGCTTGCGGACGGCGAGCAATGCGTAGCTCGCCTTCCGGTAAGGACCAGGCCCGGGTCGACGGCGCGTCGTGTTCCACGCGTGCCTCAAAGAGATGTCAGAACAAAATGACGGGGTCCGATAGGGCCGACGCCTCAGGGTCGCGGGAAATTCGAAAGAGATAACCTTGGTCCTGGCACAGGCAACTGAAGGAACACGGGTGGGTTTTAGTCAGTAAAAGTCTGACACACCCTCCCGCTCCACCCAGAGCGGGAGAGAAGTCATTTGATGATTTCCCCACCAAAAAAAAAAAATGTCGAATTAGGCTAGATTTGAGGACAGATTAATTGCTTTTATTAGCATTTTGTAGTAGCCAACTGGTGAAAGCAATGGATATTACATTGAAAAAATGTAGGTTTTTAAACTGAAACCGATCAAATTGTGATTACCATGTATTACGTAATTATGTATAATTGAGGTTACCGCACCCCAATTATAGGGTTTTCCGGGTATATTTCCTTGAGTATTGTAACCAATTTGAATTGTCCCATGTTGTTTAATAAAGGAGTTTGTCACGTCCTGCCAACCCACATGGTGGTTTAAACGTCATTGTCAAAGTATGAATCATGTTATAATGTCCCTTTTGTTTCCAAGAACTTACACAGTACAATCAGATGACAGACCGAATCCTATTCAGTTATGTTCAAACATTTTTCCAATTTGTAACAAAAATGCGTGTGAACGAACCACATGCTGCATTTCACTACCATTTAACAAATATTTAATTCTGCAAACAAGAACAATATTACAATGTACATTACTTCACTTTACACAAATGTACGATCCAAACCATCTGTGCGCAATATAAATTACGAGATTATCCATTTTGAAACCACTAATTTTATAATTTGTAATTAAAAAGAAAACAGCGTTAAGTAACAGCTGTGTTTAAGTGTCATATTACTTCAGCTTTCTATTTAAATACATTTCAAAACGCATTATCTTTAGATCTAAGATAAAGAGATAAAAAGTGTTAAATACTCTTGACAATAAATCATACAAATTATGAATCTTTTGGTCGACGCATCTGCTACACATCTGTCGTCTGGTCTCGAAAGCCGATGACTCGATTCATTCATAATTTAATAATAATAAACAATTTTGAGTCCTGTAATTATGTATAGTTATTCTGCATGCGAGTTTAATGACGAATTCTGAATAGCATTTGTATTATTTGAGGTCGAGACGAGGTTAGTGTTTTTGTGGAACATTATTACTCGTATAGGTCATAAGTCTCGTACACACTGGCGCGACGCCACAGCGCGACACTAAGAGTGAAATGTGAAGGGCACGGTATGAACGAGACATATTTCGTAGGAATCGCAGGTAGACCCATGTGTTTTCTTCACCGATTGATATTGTAACATAAGTAAGTAAATTACTAACATCCATAGATTTACTTAAAACTTTATTTTACAAGCAGTGCACGTGTTACATTCCTAAGCAGTTTTAGATTTAAATACATTATTTTTTGCGGCTTCGTTTGACACCTGTATTATTTGTATCTTTAACCTAAGACAACTTACCTGCAACTTGTTTAGAGTAATCATGATGACAGTAACAAACATTTTCATTTTAAAATAATGCTCTTCTAATATATAGCACATTGTTAAAAAAAAACGACCTTTCTCCATCTTTACTTCACCCTTTATGTACTGTCGTCAAAACTACACGTGGGTGCAAAATTTGAACTCAATCCGATTACAGTACGCCTTACAAGTTTATGCTGCTCACGGCGCAGAAGGAAAAAAAAAACATCATCCAAAAAGTGGATAATCTCCTGTGTCACTTTTCTTTTCTGTAACAAACAGTTTTCTGTTGCGAGTGTCGAATCATAATATGTCAAGTAATGACACACGCACTATCTTCGGAATAAACAGTCAAGTATACGTCACGGAAATCGACGTAGAAATCCAGTAAGGCAGGTACAATAATTATAAATGAAATTAATAGTAACTATCTGTAGAGCCTCCTCTTCTCTGCTGGCTTCTCAATTTGGCTGGTGTCACTCATGATATTTATATAGTTACAATGGAGAGCGTGGCATGAGACAAGATATACGAGTAGTATCCCTTCGTTTAAATATACTTCATACTTAGTTACATTGTAGCTTAACCTTTGGTAGGGCAGATACCAACGCAAAATAAGGATGTTTCGATGACGAGCCGTAAATCTCCAAAGCTATTTTTTTATTGACTCAATTAGGAAGCAGACAATTTCGCCAATTTGTTGTAGGTCCAAGGAAAGAAGTTACAAACTTGATTGCGTAGTAGTAATTTCAAAAAGGTTATGGTCATTCAGTGCAGCAGTGAAGTAAACACGAAGAGAAATAAATCTGTCGTCGCCTGTATAATGTACATGAATCTTCTTAAATCTACTGTGAATGAAACAGAACCTCTAAAACAGCTGAACAGATTTTCTACTTCCTTTCTTTTTTTTTTTTGCTAGGATCACTTGATCAAGTCACCTTTCAAACATAACGAAAATTAATCATAATCGGTTCACCCGTTTGGAAGCTACAATGCTGCAGAAAGACACAAAGATCCACACACGTTAAACTCATAAAGTCTCCCTTTTTCTGTCGGTGTTAATTAAAGATAAAAGCTGCATGCGTCGACATTCAGCTCAATAAAATAACAGTAGCGACAGTGACAAAAACCATCCCGGTGACTGGTTTTTATTCATTTGTTTCAGTCACGTTGCAGGATACACAGGCTTATTTATTTTCCTAGGCTATGCAATTATGCCACATATTCTCCAAGGCTAAGGTCTGATAGTCTAACATAAATGCAGCGTAAACTCCGTCAATTGCATCCGCATAGAAACAGCCACCAACGCAAATAGTTCAACAAAACCCAAAGACGTTGATAAGTGACACGAATTCCTAATCACCTAGAATACTCGTACAATCACGACACGACTCATCCAAACAGTTGAAGCTGCGAAGTTACAACGCAGGCCGGACCAATTGTATCAAAATGCAAATTGCTTCCAACTATTTAGTTAGGGCTTGCGCGCAATGGTGTCGGTTTGATAGTTGGCGGTGTTGCCAAGATAAAAGTTTAGTTTGAAATAAAGGGGTTGTTAATGGTCTGGCTTTTGTTTTTTGTGTTAATGATCCTGCTGAAGGTTGAGTTTTAACTTACTATGTTTTAATGCGTTTTAAAATCACTGTTCGTTCCTTTTCATTGTGAGAAGAGGCCGTCTCCCAAATGTAAGCAATTACATTCCTTTTCTAATAACAACAGTAACATTGTAAGAATAAATTATTAGGTCCTAATCTGCTGATGTGCATTTTTAAATAATTCAACATCACCCCAATATCCGACAGTACAGCACACGATCAGAAACCCGCCACAGACATAAAGTTTAAAGTTAAGTTTTTTCTGAATTTGAGAAGTCGCCTTCTCCCAAAAATGGGCAATAACAGGCTTGTTCTATTCAATTTTTGGCGAACTTTCCCTTTCTAATAACAATAGTAACATTGTAAGAAGAAATTGCTTTGTACTCCTGTGCCCTCCATTAAATGATTCAATGATGAAAAACACGCCACAGATGAAAAGTCCTGTGGACGCGCCCTCATCCACGCGGCATCCTACAACGCAATACGGGTCTTAACTAACCGCATCCGTCTTGTCTAGCTCAATGTTTCCCACAAGGACTTCTTGTCTCCAACTAATGGAATGGATTTTTTTACTAACACGCTCTGTAGTAAACTTTTATTCTATTCTAAAGAGTAAAAGTCTTGGAGTAAAGTGGAATACAAAGCCCTGAAGTTAAGTGTGGGGTTTGCGTCCGGGAATTTACTGCCAGCGGCATGCAAAAGGAATAGGTAATTGATGATCATTTAAAATTGACAAAACTGGTAACCTATAATTTGACTACGTGATGCCAAGCATATACGGTTTCTAAAAACAGTCGGGTAGTAGGTAGTTTTTTTAGGTCTTGATTGTAAAAAGGATGTCGACTCCAGCAATAAATTCTCAGTCTGTTTGTGACGTTATTATGGTTTCACGTCATTTTCTATTTTATCTGAAACAAACAAGAGAAAGCTACGACCAAGAATTTACTTGGAGTAACATAATTAACTTAAAAAGTTTTGATTCCATGTAATCGTCTCAGCTTAGAGTTGTGGATAGTTGCAGAATTGTTACCATACTTTGCATTGCAGTGTTTAAATACGCTATTGTAACTTTCCTTTTGCGTACGGTCCGATTTCGGAACGTTTGGTACTGGGCCGAAAACGCTAACATGAAATGTTCCTCTACTATGCAACGATTTTGTGTGATTTCCGTGTTTGGTATTAGGGTTTTAAATACTAGTCCGCTTCTTAGTGCCGATTTCACCAATGAAACTGAACACAATCAGCACTTTTAAACACAGTTGAAGAGCTGTCAGTGTCAATATTCCATAGCAATTCGTTTCAGATGTGCTGAACACATCCAGTTTCATTGGTAAAATTGCCAGTGAACTGCTTCTTTTTCAATACATTTTGCTGTGTATGTCTCTTTCTTGGATATCTACCTAGATTATACCTACCTTGATTGCCTACTAAGTGTTTATCATGTTATCTTGAGCAAGTGTATCCTAAGAACGCAATATCTGATTGGCAAGCCACAATGCAAGTTTATCTGCGTATATCGCTCCGTCTAAAACCAGAAATCTGTTCATTTAGCTCTTCTCAATAGCTCGAAAATACCATCGCAAACATCTCCATTCCTTTCTAAAAGATCTATGAAACCAACTACAGATCCCTTGCCTCAGCCGTCGCTTGAAGTATAATCTCCGTTAAAATTCAAGTTTTTGCTCCACTTAGTCTGGATCAGGAAGGATCGCCGCCTCTGCCCAGATGGCCGGATCTTGAGGATTTAAAGCGCTAAGGCTTACATCAACTAACACTGGATGAATGTTAGTTCAGGGTTTTTTTTTGCTGAAGAAGATTTTTAGCTTGTTGGGAGGATGGTATTGCATATTGCATAAATCGATTTTCTGTTATTTTTAATTTTTTCTTTGATATCAAGCGTTTGCGTTCTTGTTTGTTTTCAAAAGTGTAATTTCGTTTTAGGAATTGTTGACTGCCAAACGTGACAATTTTTTAAATCTCAATGTTGAATTTCACAAATGAGACGTCTTTTGCTTAAAAGATTTGTCTAAGAACTCATTAGCAGTAATTGCCGCCCATTGTTCAAACTTTTTTTTTGTAACTTCAAAACAATAATTACGATTGTGCAATGTGTCAAAACTTTTGTAAGACTTGTTGGTTTTAGGAGGACCTAAGTCGATCATCTAGCATCATTTCAATCCGGTCTATCTGTTTGAGACAAATAATTTTGATTTGTTTGATTGAGATGAATCATTTTGAGTTCATCAGAACTATAATGATGGATATTTTGCGTCAATCTATCATTACTCCGTGACCGTATACGATCAATCTATCATCAATATTTACCAGGATCACGAAGTAAACGGATGCCAGATTGATCGTCTAAGGTCACCCGTGGTTTAACTATTCCTCAACAAATTACTTGTGTCGAACGGTACCAATTATAGAAGGTGTCAACGGGCCTTATTTAAAGACCCTATAAACTTGTACGGTGAGAAAACCGTGGTCACAGTTCCAGTTGGATCTTCGACGAGATAAACACGGAATGTTGTAGAACATCTCGACATTAGATAAGAGGATAGCGATGATCAAACCGTATCTAAATAAGATGCAATCGTTATTTATTGGGACGCGTTTCCGACAGTTGACCATTGACATTGACACATAGAAATCGGCTTATTAGTTGATACGCACTTATAAAGTTGAGAGAAAAATATACAATAATAATTGGTGAATATAATTTATTTCTGGTGTACTTTTTCTTTCTTAACTATGTTAAAAAAAATACCTACACAGTTCTGCAGGCAAATTCAAAGGACAATGCCAAGATTAGGCTCGAAACATGCTCGTCCGACAGACTTTCCTTAATAATGATAATTGATAATAAAAAACACTAAGAATTATACAATATAAATCAAATCTGTAGAAGCGCACCTTTGAAAACTCATTTTAAATAGTTATTCAATACATCAACACATTTCATAATCTACAATACCTACAATTTCATTTCGAAATGTTGCCAATACCAAAATATTTATATCGATACGAAACTGCTCTTGCAAATCGATTGCAAAAATATCAATATGTAACTATGTAAGTGAATGAATTACTTACTTACGTCACTTATCATATTATTATATCAATAAACAGCATTTTTGTAAAATGTTTATTTAAAATGTAAGTCATTTTAAATAACATAACATAACATCACGCCTTGTTTCCCCGAAGGGTTGGGCAGAGGTGTACCTATAGTACACCCACATTTCGCCAGTTATGTTTTAAGTCCCATGTAATAGGGGGCGAGCCTATTGCCATCTACCGGGCACAAATCCAGACTTCGGGCTGCTACTGAGATATTCCAGATAGAAAAACCCAATAACACGTTGCCCGACCTAGGAATCGAACCCAGAACCGATCGATATCGTTTCGCATAGTTTATTCCTATAATGCTGGCATCACTAGATGTCAAACTTTAACTTGTTTAGGTCAAAAAAAAAATTTTACTTCTCCCGCGTTACCACGAGCGACGAAAAGTTTCCGTGTTTTTTTGAGTTTTGTGAAGTTTATTGCTGTGTCCGGACTCCGATTTTCTACCAAATACGTAGTCGTATTTGGCTTTTAAAATGGAACCTGAGCCTGTAGTATTCATTGCTATAATCAGAAGTATTAAGTGGTCAACTTTACAGATCTTTAACTTTTTTTGGTGTACTTCTAATAGAAAACTAATTATACCATCTAATTCTATAATTATTTTCCTTTTTTATGACATATACATAGTTCATCTTTGTCGGTTCTGGCCGAGTCTTGTGGGAAACCTTGGCATTCTCCTTTGGGTAAATAGTGGGTATTTTACCTAGGTAAATTCCCAAAGCATGGGTATTTATTTTTATAAGCACAAAGTTATTTAATCATACATAATAACTTTTTAGGTTGATGAGGGAAGCAAAGCGGGCAACGTTCAATATTTCGGAATTTCTTATATTCCATTTCGAATAAGATAGAATAGAATAGACATTTAAATAAACCTTTTTTTACAGGTCGTTCAACCGACTTTGACTTATATTGCGTTGCGCTGTAAAAAATATCTAATCCTATTTCAAATGGTGTATAGGTCTGACCGCAATGACATTAAAGTTTGTACAAATGGCTTCCAGAAGTATTTTTGCCACCAGGTTGGTGCCACTCAGAAGTAGGCTGACTTTGACACTTGACTGTTCTGACAAATCTCAATGCGTGAAAAAGTTAACTGTCCCATGTACCTCGGCAGCAACACAAATATCATTTTGTGTTCTCGGCCACGTGCACTACTAAGCGGAAAATACTTCTTCCACAAGAGGCAGATAATCTCCATGAACAAATAGGCCGTTGACTATAGACTGGTCCTGTCAACGAATCTTCCCTACTTCACAAGCTTTTCAAGTATTTTTTTTTGTGTTTATCAAATAAATGGTTTCATTCATTAATCTAAGGAACTTTACAGAAATTCAAATTGTATCGATGTTTACGGGATCCATAATGACTTAACCGGGCAGTCCAGTCCTAAAAGTGCAAACGAGTCACTTCAAATACGTCATCAAGGAGGGTACGACGCCCGAGGCGTGGAGCAGTAGTTCTGTTCATAAAAAAATGGTGACAAAACCTTGCTGAAAAACTATAGATCCATCTCAAGTGAGATGAGAACAGCTTGTGTACTTGGCTCTGAAGTCAAAGTCACGTATATAAGCTGTTTTCGAGGGTCGTCGCAAACCATCTCTCTAGGAGACTTGAGGAGTTTCGGCCACCAGAAAAGTCTGATTTCGAAAAGGCGTCAGTAGGTACCGAAGACCACATTCGTACTGTTCGCCAAGTTGAACAGAAGAACGAAGAGTACAACCAGCCGCTGTGGCATTGTGTGTAAGAAGTACGAGAAAGCCTTCGACTCCATCGCAAATTATAACAAATATGGGCAGTTCTGGGTTTCACATCATTAAAAAATCAATTTAATATAGTCGAATTTCGAGAAATAGAAGTACGCACAAACGTGCACCCATCTTAAATTAACATTTCTGTTACTAAATATATTTACCCATGGTTTTGGAATTTATCCGGATAAATACCCGGTATTTTCCCTTTGGGTATTTGTCCGGCGCCCATCTCTTCCCACAAATAAATTAACTTGGTGCGAGTCGCTTAAAGAAAAATAATATTGTCTAGAAGTGTCGATTGCCCGTTTTGAGCGAGTATATTCGTGCGAATCGACTAATAAGCCAATAACTCTTGAATTTATTTTACTATTTTATTCCGGAAAACGATAATCATACATCTTTGCTTGATGTTATGCTATCTTTTTTTTATGATGTTGTATTGATCCTTTACGAAAAGACGTTATTATTATGATGTAGGAGTCCAGAGAGGCAGTCGCTCCATGTAAATACTGGATTGGAAACCAATTCCAACTTATTTGGTAAAAAGCTGGGCCGATGAGGACGCAAATTTGATTAGACCGACTTTTCGTCACGCTAAATTACCCAATGCATACAAATAAACGGCCACCGACTCCTAAATACTAGGAATCGATTGGACGCTACAGTTTTATGGACACCATTAATTATGCATGCGACTGAACTCGGTAATGAGCTTCCCATGATATGAGTAGCATATGCTACTGTGAACCTACTATACTGTACATAGATAATACCTCTGAGTACTATCAACCATTCTACCTAGATACTATCAACTAAGTATGGTCTGTTCCAAAAATAACTGACAAACGAATGAGAAACAGTACGTTTGGATAGAAAATTTCTAGTGTCATTTACAAATTGAGTGCTTGGATTTGATTCTTTAATCATCTTTAAGATTTTTTGTTTGACCATATTGAGGGTAATTTTAAACATGGTGCCAATATACAAACAATAAAACAAAAAAAACAAACAAATAAAGTGACAATGAAATACACACATCAAAAAAGTCTAAGCAACACATACTATTTCAAATTACATATTAATCAATTATAGTATCATTTCTTACCAAGTAGGTAATACCTATGTAAACTTTTTGATCTAGAGGACGTACTGGCTGGTTGTAAAAAAAAAACAAATACATATCATTTTTTTTTTTCACAAATTCAAAAGCAAATGCATTTGTTCGAATTTTATAGCGTTTTCTTTGCTTATTAAAATTTAGTCTCAGTCTCGGTATTTTGGTGTCAACAGAAGCGTTATTTGCCATTTTCATCAGCGTTACACTAACACGAGAGATCCTGCTGAGAAACACCCAGGTCGAGGAAGGTGTACAACCACACGGCAAGATCGATACATACAACTGAAGAGGTAAAAATATTCCATTTTTTTATAGAAAACAATTGGGCACAAAACCATGTCAAGACGGACTTTTACAGTAAGTGGTGACAATTACCATGGACTCCAGGCAGCCCTTGATGTTATTTTAGGAGACGAGGACTCAGATGCTGAATTTGACCTTGTAGCCCTTCCTCCAGAACCAAGTATCCTCACTGATGAAGAAGAAGGCGATGACGATAATATTGTTACCAATGTTATGCCAAGGGATATCCCAGGAAATATCGAGATTTTTGTACACAGAGACGAAGAGCAATGGGAGAGTTCCGATGAAGAGCCTTTAGCTAATACATCCAAAAAGCGACGAACCGATCTTGACCCGCGTTGGCGTAAATGCGAACCTACCTATAATAATACTACTTTTGATGAGAATAATGTACAACAGCGACGCGAAAATCTAGTTAGTGATCTCAAAAATCAAAGCGCTGTTGCAATTTTCGATCAAGAAGTTATGGATATTCTAAATTGTATGCGACGCAAAAAAATAATCATGATTTATCTGTTGAAGAACTGAAGACGTTTCTGGGTATTCTCGCTCTATCTGGTTATCACACTTTGCCTCGAGAACGTCTTTATTGGTCTTTAGACGAGGACTGCAACGTGTCAATTATAACTAGAGCAATGACGAGAAATAGATTTTTAGACATCAAGAAGTTCCTACATTTCTGTGACAATGCTGTTTCTGTAGTAACTTCAGATAAAATGTTCAAGGTACGGCCTCTATCTGACATTCTCATGAAGAAATTTATGCAATGGGGGGTGTTTCACACGAATCTATCGATAGACGAATCCATGGTGAAGTACTTTGGCCGTCATCCATCCAAGCAATTCATTCGAGGCAAGCCAGTACGCTTTGGATACAAAAACTGGATGCTTGCTAGTTCTGACGGCTATTGTTACGCTTTTGATGTTTACTGTGGTAAGTCGCAGGTTGCCATCAATGAGCCGTTAGGTACAAGAGTGGTGAAAAACCTGTTGAATCAGCTCAATAATCCTAAAGACCATATTGTGTTCTTCGATAACTTTTTTACTAGCTTTGCATTGTTACGGGATTTATGGAATTCTGGCTACCGCGCTACTGGCACGGTACGCGAGGGGAGAACCAGCAAGTGTCCTCTCATACCCGTCAAGGAGATGAAAAAGAAAAACCGTGCTGACTTTGATTACCGGTTTGACACGGTCAATCAAATATTGTTTGTTCGCTGGCTGGACAACAGCGTTTGCACAATGGGATCTAATTATGATAGTGTCTTTCCGTTGGGCAAAGTGGAGCGTTGGAGCTCAGCTGAGAAGAAGAAAACTGACGTAAATATCCCGCAAGTATTTGTCAACTATAATAAAGGTATGGGTGGAGTTGATCAAGCTGACCAGTCGATTTCGTTATATCGTACTTCTGTACGAGGCAAAAAGTGGTGGTGGGTGTTATTTACGTACATGTTTGATTTATCGATTAGCAATGCGTGGCGGCTACATATGCTTTGTAACGATATGAAATTCGACCAGCTAATGTTTCGACGTAGCATTGCTCGGCATTACTTGCGCCAGGATACTGATCGACATTCTCGCCCAACAGCCTCACTACTGCCAAGTTTGCAATATGATAACTTTGGTCACTTTCCACAGAAGTTGACAAAACAACTGCGATGCACTGTTTGCCATAGTAAGGCTCGGTGGCAGTGCAAGAAATGCATAAAAACACTATGCATCGAGAAACCATGTTTCGAAAAATTTCATACGAATGTGCCCAGTGTCCCCATTTGAGCAAGGCAATTTTTTTTTTACTAAATAAAAACAAAACTACTTTTTCTCTTGTTTTATTTTCGAACTCCCTATTTCTCCACCAAATAATACAAGTTATTTCATTTTCCTGGGGCTACTTTAGCCTTGGGCGTAAATGGGTTAAGTTTAGTTGATTAGGCACCTTACTTTGTACTACGTACTTACAGTACTTACTCGTAATTATTGTTAATTAAAATTATTAAAAAAATACAATTGTTGTTTAATTTCAAAGAAGCATTAAAAAATTATATAAATAAGAAATACTAAGGATTTAATGCGAAAACACATTGTAAAATTGAAATTTGTATGTGTTGCTTAGACTTTTTTGATGTGTGTACTTTAAATAAACTAAAAAATCTTCGATATGTTGTCAGCAGGAAAGTACTTGCATACCTTAAATTACACACTGGCTGACTCAGTTATTGGTTATGGCTTGGGTGGATATGGTCTTACGTTCCCTACTCACTTAAATAAATTAACATCTTGCAGATAAGGATATTAACTTAAACTACTTGTAGATTAGTACTACATGCGAGACACAAAGTAGAACGTAAGCATTCGTACCCAACTCGTTTATCTAAGAAGACACTTGCTGTCCCAAAAGTATCAAACTACTTTGGTAAGCGCACAAGAAAGTACGTAGTACCAACGTTAGTGATAAGTTAATTATACAAAAAACAACTAGCAAAGTGGCGTGTGCGTCTCGGCGGTGTGGTTGCAACAAATGGCTGTCCAGCTCAGCATGTGTCAGGAAAATATACCTGACGCTGAAATTCTGCTGGATCCGTGCAGTGACATACGGACGTCGAGCAGACGAGGTAATAATAATAAATAAATAATTTATTTTGGACCAAACACTTCTACACATTGCATAAACCTGCCAAACTGCTTGACACTTTGTCGGCCGGATTGCGTAACACACTATCAGTATTAATCGCTTTCATTTTGACAGTTCAACAACATTCATTGCGTTATTTACGTTGTTGAGCAGACTAATTTTTCAAACAAATGAAGGAATGGATTAGCAAAATCCTTCAAAATTATTTAGATTGTGAGCCGGGGTTGCGGAAGAATCGTACGATCCCGCGACCCCCGGCGTAGGTGTGAGATGGAACACCGGGGTGGTATCGTGTGTTACGCAATTAGGGTGCAGCTTATGCTAGAAATGTATAGCTTGATATATAGCCATGTGTACCTACTGTTGTCTGTCGGGTCTAATGATCACGATGCTCTGTGGTTACTGTAATTGATATGGCGGTGATACCTTAAATTAATATTGTTCATTAATGTAAATACGTTAACAATGATTTTGTGGTCATTTCTGTTTATTACTGAATATTTAGGCAGATTTGCTGGTTCACGTTTTGTTATTTTAACACTAAAAGCAATAAATGGATAGCGGACAGTTATTTGCTGAAGCAAGTTATCACAAAATGATGTTATCGCAATTGTGCTGTGTGAAAGAAAAATCTAATTTAAACTAGATTCAGAAAGGGTTTCTATGTATTGCAAAGCAGTGGTGGCTCAGTGGTAACGGCCGCGACTTACGAGTTGTAGGTCGTTGGTTGGAACCCAGGCATGCGCTTTACTTTATGTAAATTATTTCATCACCACTGCTCTCAAAACGGTGAAGGAAAACATTGTGAGGAAGCCGGCACGTCTTAGAACCAAATTCGAAGACATGTGACATCTACCAACCATATATGTATATATATTATTATATATTTTGGTGTGGCGCCAATCTGATTACGTCATAAGGTGTTGACTATTGTATAATCCTAATTTATACGACATTTATGACTGTTCGAATCAACGTTATCGAATTGCTTGTTGCTTTACAGGTTCTCTGTTTTGTTATATAAAAGAAATAGACAGATCTACAAGTCTATGTTAGAATACAAACATACATAAACATACGCCTTGCCTCAGAGTTATAAAAATCCAAGGGATCTAAGACCACGTTCGCACGGGCGTCAATATATCGCATCGAGATTTTATCGTGCACTGGGTTTTCAGTTCTCGATGTTGTACCCAGCATTGAGAATCCAACAGAGTGCATCCTAGCGCGTCGAAAAATAGCACTGTTGGATTTTCAACCGTCGGCGCTGAGCAGTGCGTTGAAGTTCCAGTGAGGACAGAAGCACACAGAAGGACCCTCTTTCGCACTTTTATTACAGTTTATAGAAATAAGCTACAGTGGAAATTCGGTGCTAGTATCACAAAACAAAGGTTGAGGAGCTCAAGGTGGCTGATGCATGCGTGTTGTCTCTTGGGTCAGGTTTACTTAAACTGTTTCTGATACTTTCCTCAAAATACTAGTCCGGATGGCCAGGGTACAGACAAAGAAAAGAGAAACCGATCCCATCATAGGTTTCACCTTTACTTCTTAGGGGTGGTTAGATAGGAAATTTTGACTCCATCCAGTTTTTTTTTGTGTTTCCGATATCAAAGGTCGATCAGTGAGCAACAATTAACAACAGTTAGTATCAAAATAAACGCTTATTAGTATTCAAAGGCAGACATGATTAAGGTCTCTCGCTATTGAATGCCATAGATTTGACCTTAGGCGCTAAACGAAGACTAGCAGAAGCCATAGCTAAACCATAGTGATCATTAATCAGTTGTAAGCATACATAATCAGCCTATTATGTTCCCACTGCTGGGACACAGGCCTCCTCTCTGTGAGAGGGAGTGGGCTGTATTTCACCACGCGGGCCCAGTGCTTGTTGGAGGATGTCACGTGTCAAAGCTTAAGCGTGCATAATAAACCTTTATTGTTCCCACTGCTGAAACACAGGCCTCCTCTCTGTGAGAGTGAGTGGGCCGTAATCCACCAAGCGAACCCAGTGCGGGTTCGCAGATGTCTTCTAATATTTGGTTCTAAGACATGCCGGTTTCCTCACGATGTTTTCCTTCACCGTTTTGAGAGCATTGGTGTAGAAATAATTTACACAAAGTAAAGCGACTGTTTGGGTTCGAACCTATGACCTACAACTTGTAAGTCGCGACCGTTACCACTGGACCACCACTGCTCTCCTCTCAAAACTGCTCTCCTGTTCTCACACCAAAATACAACGTATCATTTCCCTGTGAGACGGTTACAGAATAGCTCTACAGAGATAGAAATGGTCATGATACGCGTGCAGCTGACTGACATTTTTTTTACTATGTACTCGCATCAACTTTGATGTATCCAAGATAGTCTTTGGAGATACTTCCTTGTAGTTATTTTCCATTTTAATTATATCTTCAGTGAGGGTATTTCTTTTCTATCTTCCAATTTCTAGCTTCACGAAGCACAACGTTTTGAATTTTAGGATCGTCTACTCGATTGATTGCTAAGACCCGATCGTTAATCAGTCTAGAATTCAGCCCTTCCATCCAACATTACCTAAACCCAGAACGTCGTCTATCGCATCCGCTGTAATCAATCATCACCGAAGCATCGTTGCCCTTCGGTGCCAAGGAGTAGACTCTGCATGGAGGGATAAAGACGCAGAGCAAAATTAACTGCGCCACCAGCTGCGTATAAAAACTGTTAACCACGATCAATTCGGAATTTTCTTTAAAAGTGCCAGTTTCTCAAATGATACCGAACACGCTCAACGGCTTTAAACCCAGTTCAAGAGCGTTGTACAACACTTAAGAGTCGATTTCACCAATGAAAATGAACGCGTTCAGCACATCTAAAACGCGTTCAAGAGCTGTCAGTTTCAATATTCCATAAGAAACAATGACACTGACTGCTCTTAAACGTAGTTTACTTGCTGATCGCGTTCAGATCGATCGAGCTCTGATCGATTGGTGAAATCCACCCTTATTAGAGCCGATTTCAACAATGAAACTGAACGCGTTCAGCTCATCTAAAACACATTCAAGAGCTGCCAGTGTGAAAATTATTATGGAATAATGACACTGAAATCTCTTGAACGCGTTTCGAAATCTGCACTTAATGTTTGCTTATGAAATTTTATTGCAAATAATACAGCCATTAGCAAAAGCCTTCTGGTTTGATAGAATACCAAACACCAGCACAACAGAGCGCACAGAATTAAGCTGTGAACTAACAACCAAGGATTTTTTTGCCGTAGCTACCGTTAAATTCTGTAGGTGGCATTCATAGACACTCTATTCAATTATTACTCCGTGATCACACTTAACGGCATGACACCCATATTAATGAACATTTAATATGTATCTACACATCCTAGACAATTAGATTTATTTGCGCGTCTCCCTTCCTGATCACAATTTATTGGTTCTCGTGACTTGAATGCGAGACTAGAGTCATTGCCAATGTCATGTTCTAACAATAGTTAATTGTTTTATGATTATCGATTAATTATTCATTGGTCTGAAAAGGCACTTGTTTATTAGATGCTGCGTTGTTATTGAGTTTGTGGAGTATTACGCTTTAAGGCTCGTTTACACTGGCGTGACGCGACAGCGTGACTCAAAGAAACCGTGAGTCGCGTGACGTGCGGTGGCTTTGTGTTGCGCTGTCGCGTCTTGCCTGTTTGCGGGAGCATTTATTTACATAATATCACGCCTGTAATTCTCGAAGGGTTATGCAGAGTGTACCTACATTTCTCCAGTTATCCTGAAGTCCTATGTCCATCCAGTGCAGGTAAAAAATTGTGCGATATTTTTACGTCCCTGCGTACGCGAACTTACTGTAATCTTCGCTGTGTCTGTTGAGCAATAATATCAAAGCTTGATAAAAGACACTTAAACTAAACAATAAATATCTGCCCATATTAGGATTTCTTAGGTATTAGGAAGCTTAACGATAATTTAAATTACCCTTTCCTTATAAGGTCTTGGCATAATAACTGTACATGATACTTATCGATTGATATCTAATTGATTTCTCATTGAATCTGTTCATGCCGTGATTAATTCCATCGGTTACACAGTTTCCAATTAAAAGGTCGAGTGTCTGATTCTTTACAGCTAATTCTTTACACTGGCACAAGGCCGAGATTTATTAACGTTACTTAGCTCGTGCTTTGACTTAGACATGTTTCCGTCTCTATCTTGCTCTTGTAGTTTGACAGTTTAGTTTTGAGTAGACACAAGCTTTTTTTGTCAATTTTTTAATTTAATTTTTATAATGTTTTAGCATTGAAAAATACATACATACAACTTCAAATTTTCACCCTTCTACGATCAACCCCTGTTTTTAAATTGCGATATTAACTAACGAAAGGCGAATTAGATGTGGTAAGCTGAAGTTAAGAGCATTTTGTTATGTCATTTTGTTATTCATATGGTTAAATAAAGAATTTTAAAATTAAAATTGAATGATCCTCTTGAATACCGTATAAATATAAAACCATTTACGTGCGTACGGATTGAGCGAGTGTCTCTTCAAAAACCACAAGAAAATAAACAGTTCTAAGTCATAGATTGAATACCTATAAGTTCTGAGCACAAAAACCGGATTCGCAACCATAAAGACAAAATGGAGGTGACGATAGGACAATTCTATTTAAGACCACATCCTGGTTGAGATGAAGTGTTTATGGCCGAGCCAGCGGAAACTGCGTACTAATTGCATCACAACGTACTGACGACGCGACGTGCTGATCTAAAATTTTCTCATGTTTTCATATTAGAATATTGAACGGTAATTGGAAGTTGGCAAAATTGGAGGGAAAATAATTTCCTGTTGGGTTTTATTTGAAGCCAGGTGGAGGCCATCTTGGAAAATGACTTGTCTTGTCTTTGACTTCAAAATGACAAGGACAGCCAGTTTTTTAAACGCCGTAGTTTCTATTGGTTCCAATGATTGGGCAACCCAGTGTCTGGATTTGTGCCCAGTGAATAGGTTTTCCCCCTAACTAAATGGTACTAAAACATTTATAAATCCCTTTGGGGAATACTAACGCGAAGTAATGTTATTCTTATTTTTATTAGGCGTAATAATGTACATTTCTTATTCTAAAATTCGACATGTGTTCCACAACAATTAATACCAAGTATTGCTATTTTATTTACGAAGTTATCAATACATTTAAGACGTAATTAACTACTTACAATATCTTAAGTGGTGCTACATTAGCAGTCGAGATTGCTTTGATGTGGGCTTCAAAGGTATGCGCACGATTACGTGTTTATTAATAAATTTTACTTTCTTTGAATGAAGCGTTTCTTGTTAGTTGGTGTTTTTATTATTTTTTGGACGATATTTAAGTAACATACTAGTCAAGAACAAGCCTGGTAAGTGTCTGATGATGAATTAAGTAAATAGGCTCTTTTAAAAATATTGGTAATAAGCCAATTATTTTTGAAAAAGTAACCGTGGAGTTTTTTGCAGACTCTTTTCTATAGGAAACGACAAATTGACCATGCACCTATCTTCTCTGACGTCATAAGTGTCCATGTAGGTTCATGTGAAATAAAATATTTAGATTTTTGATTTTGGTTGCGTATAAAAATGTTAAGTTTTATTATACAAAAACATGTTAAAAATTAAATGCAAATTGTTGAATTTGTTCCAAAACATACTTGGGCTTTTTAAGAATGGAAGGTAAAAGCCAACTCTCATATTCTAGTGCTTCACTTTTGAAAGGCTTTTATTACGTCAGGAAATAACTATAACATCTATTAAACCATATTCTATCAAACAAATATTTTTGATTTGATTTGAAAGTCAAGGAAACTAGTAGAGCTCCTTGTTTATCATATTCATATGTAATCAATTACCCAAAAATAAGATCGCAACAGAATAAATTAAGTCGACATTAGAACCCAAACCATGTCTATGAAATCCTATTGGCACCAAAAATGAGAACATGCTTAATAATAGAATCCTATACCAAATATTAAAACAGAGCAAACCATAATAATTTCCCAGTGCCAAACTTTAAGACTGACGTAAAACGATCGGGTTGAACGGAGGCCTGATTAATATTGTATTCTACGATCGATCCCCCCACCAAGTTTATCCCGTACCTGCTCAGATTGCGACGTAAAACTGATTATGTAACCCTTCCTTACGTGTAATATCCGACCGTATCAAGTAAGATGGGATCTGGTGGATTCGAAAATTGTCATATCGATAACGACGAAGTATTGACTTTATTTCACGGTGAGAGGGTTGTGTGTGAGAATAAACTTCGATCAATCAAAGTGCGTGTCGGAATATTATTTTACGGCGAAGGATAGCCGCAGATAGGGCCGTCAAATGCATCATTCCATGAACACTTAAGGCTCCCCCAAACAGGTGCGACGCGACACTAGTGCAATAATTTCTATGAAATCTACGTGGAAATTGTTTTACAAGAGTCGCGTCACGTCTATCTGCGGGAGCCTTGCAGACTGTCATCGTCATTACAAAGTAGATAGGCAATTGGACAACATAATTACTTGCAACAGCCAATACCTTTACAGTTCGGCATTGCTCGTTGAAATGATCCAGATATCGAGAAGTTTATCTTTAAAACAATAATCTACGTGTATGTGTTGATCAATGCCCGTGCCTTCTCTGTATGAGAAGCCTTTGCCCTGCAGTAGGACAATAAAGACTGGTATTATTATTCTCTCCTTTATTACATTTTACAAACTTATAAATTACATTTTTAAAATATTTTTAAAAAAATCTGAAAAAAAATTAAAAAACATTTAATAATATAAAAAATAGTATCCCACCGGTATTGGGAACAGGGTCCAAGCTACCGGCGGTCAGGGCTCCAGAGAGAGGAACCTCCTGACAGTGCGAGCCGTGTCCAGAAGTACCGCTTTCTGAATCAAGCCCTTGATCCAGCTGCCCAACGAGATCCTCCTCAGGTGTTTGTCGAGGCTCTTGGCTATTAAGCCATTGGCTGTCACGACTATCGGCACAATGATCGCTGAGTCCACATCCCATATGTCGACAACCTCGCAAGCCAAATCAAGATACTTGATTTCTTTATCTTTATCGGCTTTCACGAGGTTACCTTCATGCGGGATCGTTATGTCAACAATCATTGTGGGCCGCTCTACTCGATCCAGCACCACTATATCAGGCTTATTGGCAACAATAGTCCTGTCAGTGATGATGGATCGATCCCAGTACAATGTGATATTTCCATTTTCGAGAACTGGGTCGGGCACGTACCTTTAGTACGGCACTTCCGATTCCACAAGGCTGTATTTCAGAGCAAGTTGTTGATGGATAATCCTGGCTACAAGGTTGTGTCTATGCAAGTACTCTTCGTTAGCTAGACGAGAACAACCGGAGATAATGTGTCTTATTGATTCCCCCGGACGGTGACATGCCCGACAGATGTCAACCGTGGCGTCTTTCACAAAAAATCTCCGGTAATTTTTCGTCATCATTTATTATTCTAATTATTAACAGCATGATAAAGCTGTTTTGTAACAATCAACCGAAAGGGTCAATATAGTATAAAAATAAAAAATGGATCAGATGAATATCGTACGTGATAGCCAGCCAATATTTTTTATTACTGTAGCAAATAATTCGATTAGTCCAATTGTCGCTTGCAGGCCGCTAATTTAATTTGAACAATACAGCCAATGATTCCGAGAACCAAATTAAAAATGGCGGCCACGAATGCTTAAGTTTTCGAGTTCAATAACCTTTTGACAATGCTTTCTATAGAAGGATTGACCGACTTGGCTCGAATGAGTGTACGACAGTTCTATTTTACGTTTGTTTTAAATCGATTGTAATATTTTGATACGACATTAATTAATTGGTTAAATTGAAACTAATACAAGTCGTATGTAATATGACTGTGATGGTTGTATTTATGTTCTATAGAAGTTCTTTTGATTTCACTATTGACAGTCTAATCTAGCCAAGGCTAAAAAACTAGCTTCCAATCTTCCACGCAACTCGAATAATAAACATGTCCACAAAATTCACCACAGCAATAGTTTTTTTTTAAGCTGAAGGCGTTGACTGCAGATTACCCTGTCGGGTAAAATCCGATCCAATTCAATAATTGGATAATGCTCTTTACTCGATTTCAAGGTTCGCTTCGCTGCCTTGCGCGGTGGAGCTTCACTAGTTTAGTTGCGATGTGGGCAATTTCACGTGGCATCATGAAAGTTGGGGCTTGGGATATGAACAGCTGAGTATGTTAGATATGGAGGAAAAGGAGGTGTGAATGAGTGATATGAAGAAGTGATTGAATGATAGTGACGAGAAAATGATGGGATACATTGCACTAACCCCAAGTAACATAAGTCTAGGGCAAGCAGAACTTCTCACGACTTCGTCCGCGTGTTTTAACATAGAACATGGCCAATGGCACTCAGCAATATTGTAGCTTCCTATCAGTGAAAGAATTTTCCGCAGGAGAACTAAAGTCTTGAAGAATCGCCAAACTTAAGTGGCAGTGGGCAGGGCATATTGCTCGCAGAACAGGTGGCCGATGGGGTCGAAAGGTTCAGTAGTATCAACCACGTACAGAGAGACGTAGCGTTAGAAGACCTCCCACAAGGTGGAGTGATGACCTTGTGAAGACTGCAAGAATCCGCTGCGTTCTAGAAGAACAGAACCGTTCGAAATAGCGGTGCTTGGGGGAGGCCTATGTCTAGCAGTGGACGGACTTTAATTTCTTGCGTCCCAGAAATTAAGGCAAGGCAAAAAATTGGAGCGATGTTCCCACTAAAGATCGTCCATACATTTTCTTAATAAAATAGAGATAAGATAACTAGCATAAAAAGTCAGTTTCAATAAGTAGGCGTGAGTAACAACTTCTTACTATTGAAATCTTACGTCATTTTAATGGATACCCTTAAATGAAAAATCTCGTGGGATATATAAAAACATCGCCCAGGGCCTACCTCAAAAATTCACGAACGTAAAAAAAAACATTCTACAGGTTATTGATCCTCAAAATGGTCAATAGGTCTTTTTACATCGTGTCCGACTTGGCACGATGTGCGCCTACGTCATTATATCAATGTGTTTCTAGTGTACAATCGATATTTAAGAAATTGGAACGGTGGCATTTAGTTTTTGTGCAGACTAGGATTGCTATAATTTGTCACTTGTTTTTTTTTTTTTTTGAATGGCATCTCGCAGGTCAACCTATGAGGTTGTCGTCTGCTTAAACGGACTTGCCTGTGGTTGCCCTAATAAATTAAGGCCTCCAGCCAGGACTTAAACTTAATACTAACTAAAAACTAAGCGACTACACGCTAAGGGCACCCCCTGTGGGGTACGAACCTCGGCTTAGGGCGTCGCTGGAAGAGGGCAGCAAGGGACTAGCTGGATCAGGATTTGAGTGATTTAGGGACGAATTTAAAGCTACAGGCTCAGCGGCGCGGGCTGGCTCGAGCAAGGGTCGGGATGGGCGTGGATTAGGGCGTCGCGGCGGGCCTCGGCGGCGAGGACGGTAGGACGGCAATCGGGTTTTGAGCTTATGTAGTGTGCTGGTGGCCTTACTACTCTCCTGGAGGAGGGTAGTGGCGTCGTCGGGGGCGATTAAAGTATGCCTTGGTCGGCGAATACTGCTAATGCGGGAGGGAGTGTAGCGGGCGGCCGCTGAGATCAAGGGGTTGGAGTGTTTAATGCCACAGTCAAAGAAGCGCTTCGATAAGCGTTTCATGAACTGGTTTATGGTAGGCATTTTAAGGTCGATGTGGAGATTTATATTACGGACATAGAAGGGGGCACCCGTGACCTTTCTGAGGAAACGGTTCTGGAGGGTCTGCATCTTATGGAGATGACGTGGGTGAGCGTGCGCAAATACAACGCAGGCATAGGTCATGATGGGACGGATGACTGCGGTGTAGATGCGCAGCTTGCATTTAAGTGACAGTTTACTACGGGCTGTCAGTACAAAGTGGAGCGTGCTAAGAGCGAAGGAGGCGCGCGCGCGAACCGCCTTAATATGAGCCTTAAAGGTAAGGTTTTCATCGAGGATCACGCCTAGGTATTTGGCTTGCTTCGCCCAGGGGATCGGCTTACCGTACATAGTGATCGGGCTGGGAAGTGGGGGAGGGAGTCGACGACGTCTCGAGAAGAGAACCGCCTGACTCTTATCGGGGTTGACCTCGATTCTCCATTTCCGGAACCAAGCGCCTAAGACGTTTGCGGAGGCTTGGAGAGTACGAGCTATAGCATTGGGACAGTGACCGGTATAGTAAACGGCAGTGTCGTCGGCGAAGAGAGCCAACTGAGCCTTTTTACTCTATGGGATATCGCTGGTGAACAGCGTAAAGACTAGAGGAGATATGACGGAACCCTGAGGGACACCGGCGCGAATAGGGTGAGGGGATGAGAGTGCACCCTCGATGCGATAGCGGAAGGTGCGATTCGACAAAAAGTCTCGTAAGATGAGCACGAGACGATCTGGCACTCCTAGTTGGTAAAACTTGTATAACAAGCCGTTGTGCCAGACTTTGTCGAAGGCTTTCGCTATGTCGAAGAATAGCACACCCGTCGTCGCGTTACGCTGCATACCGGCGCACAAGTGCTCTACGATACGGTGGACCTGGTGGATACTCGAGTGTTGGGGACGGAAACCAAACTGCTCGTTGGGAATGAGGCTCTTTGCTTCGGCGTAGTCTTTGAGACGCTTATAAATAAGCCTCTCGTAGATTTTGCCGAGAACGTTGAGTAAGCTAATGGGACGGTAGCTGGAGGGCTCAGACTTTGGCTTGCCTGGCTTTGGGATACCGATGACTGTTGCTTCTTTCCACGCTTGTGGGAAGATGTTGTTGCTCAAGGCGCCATTGACGATGGCGGTCATGAGCATTATTAGAGGGGCAGGTAGGAGTTTGTATACCTTGTTGGTAATACCGTCCGAACCGGGGGCTTTACGAGCTTGGAGCCCTTTTATGATATCGTGCACTTCGTCTGGAGTGACGGGAGGCAGAGGATCATCAGGGTCTTCGACGGGTGGAAGGGAGGCTCTCCGTTCGACTTCACCGTCGACCTTGTTCAGGTGAGTTTGGTCTACTGGTTGAGAGCTGGGAGAACATTGGGACTCTAGGCTGTCAGCAAGACATTCAGCCTTATCGGGACTGTCGAAAGCGACACTATTGTCGGAGCGGATGAGAGGAGGCATAGAGACCTCTTCTGAGGAACGCAATTTCCTCTGTAATTGCCAGAAGGCTTGATGTGTGGGCTCGAGTTCACTGAGCATCTTGATTGGTATTTGGTACTTGTCTCAGGTTAATTTGGTAAGGTCAAGCTTGAAATCGGTTATCTTAATAGAGGGCCCGCCCCGTCTTTGATGATTTTGCGAATGAATTATAGGAAAACTCCCATAATTTTTCTGACGTAGACTTCCGTCATATCGGTGACTTCGAGGAAGAGACCAATAAAGTCAATCAACCGGCAAACGCTAGCCCGCGTAAATTGAGCCGTTAACGCGTAATTACGGCCATGACGAGCGTAATTCCGACCAACTACGCGTTATGCGGAGATTTTAATTGCATCTAACACCGTCACGTTAATTAACGCCATCAAAATTTCGCAAACATTATGATTATGGTAAAATTTAATGAAGGGATTTGATAACATTGATTTAATTCGTATTAAGGTAAAAACCGGTGAAGGAAAACGTCATGAGGAAACCGGCATGTCCTAGAACCAAAAATTCAAAGACTTGCATCTACCAACCCGCACTGGGCCCGCGTGGATTACGACCCTCACTCAATGAGATGAGGCCTGTGTCCCAGCAGTGGGAACATTTAATTTGACATATTAAAGTCTAAATACTGTCAATAAATTACTTTCAATTGGTCATCCTCACCAAAAACAATACTCCACACTTTAGTAGAACAATATAACAATCAACTACCAATTGAGCACTCTAATTACTGTTTAGTTCTATGGCTAATATTACATTATAATTACCCAAGTTACAGCGTATGTGCAAACTACATTTTAACCCTGCAAAACTTGTGTGTGTGCAGCAACGACCCCATGTTTTGCCTGCGCACTGCACAGGCGTGCACTGTAATTTGTCAACGTCACCTCGCTACACTGATATTAATGGAAATTTAGTGTCACCCGAACGCCTTTGTGCCTTAATTACTGGCGATTGTTTCATTATTGATTTTTACCTTCGGCGCGACTGAATTTATTGTGACAGACGCGCGTCAAACATAATTTAATTTGATCGAATTAAGTGGATCGCGGTAGCTGTTGTTTCGAGTTCGGTTGACTGTGAACTCTTTAGTTTTCACAAACAAAAAAAAAACTGTAATTCCATATTCAAATTTCTTGTTGCTTTTTTGCAACTGCATCGTGTAAAATGGCTTTCAGTATTACATTACAGCGCGGTAATTAGTACTTACACGTATGTTAATTAAGGATGTATAACAAAATATAATGAGCTGCAGTAATCGATTTACAGGTGTTAAATGATGCTTGTCAGTTCACTCGTATAATACAAAGCGCACGTAATGATATGTAATGACGATCAAAAGTGATGGATGCGCATTTGGTCGCACACATGTCGCCGCACTGTTAAAATACGCACGAATGGACACGAAAAAAATAATTACTGCCATAATAGCTTTTAGGAATGTTCTTACAATTTTCTAGGTACTTGATTTTGCACTAATTATAAAATCGTAGTATATTATCGCCAAATGGCTATTTTCTTCTTATTTACTTATTTCAGAGAATCTCTATAAAAGTTACACTATTATAATATTATATCACAAAAACATAAAATGTTAGTGCGTTAGTAACAAAAATTTTACCTAAAGTGTTGTTATTATTGTTGTAATCTATACCAAACTGAAGCCTACGGCTATCTTTATCCAGTAATTCTGGAAGGGACAGTCAAAATGCTGTTGCTGCTGCTTCGTAGACGTTGCAGCAAGGATTTTGCATTGTTGCGCATGATGGCTTAAGAGCCGTACGCGGTTCAGTAAACATACCAGACGCGCTGCAACGCTACGGCAGCCCCAACAGCATTCTAAAAGTGTTACTTTATTAACCAAGTGTTTTTTCGTTATCTAAATGTCAAGGCTGTATTTCACCAGAGATGTGCGGGATGGGCCATGGTGTGCCCATCATATTGTACTAGCTGACCCGGCAGACGTTGTACTGTCCAAATTTCAATAATTCATACAACATTCCCATTTCCGGAAAATGTCCTGATACTGCTTGAAGTAAGGGCAGGTCTCTATCCTGCCAGGATCGCGGGAAAATGATACTGTGACCCTAACACAGGCAACTGAAGGAATACGGGATGGTTTTAGTTAGTAAAAGCCAGCGCCTTCTGCCGCTTCCCCCAGAGCGGTAAAAGTCATTAGATGATTTCACAAAAAAAAAGTGCTGGTCCTCTATCTTTAGCTCTATAGACGGCCAATATTTTTAATTTATCTTTTGTGTTATTATTTTATTGTAGAATACGAGGTCTTTGCCTACTTTGTATTATTTTATGTTCATTTTACAATGTGCGTCTTATTTGTGTAGATTTGTTTTTCTTTCTTTGGATGTGTGGAACTTACCAAAAAAATCGCTTTATTTTCATAGCTTGAGCTAAGTTAGCAAAATTTTAAAGTTAGTTTTAGGCACATCGCACATATGGTAACCCAGCCCAAAGCTCAGTATTCTATAACTATTGTAGCAGGCGTTAGTAATGTGTTACAATGGCGTGCAATATAGATTAGATGACATCATTATTAGGTGGCTCGGATGTGGGGCAACGGTTATAGCGCAGTGGGTACTTAAGACCATTATGCAGGAAGCACATAGCATTATTGTCTGTAGCGTCGAGTGCTTCTAATGTTTGGATTGAATTTCGAATCAGTTCGTTCGATTTTTGATTTTGTTGTGCGTGAAAATAAACGTAGAAAAAGGAAACGTGATCCTCAGAAAAAAAAAAAATTAAATCATTTTGTGAACACTCGAATAATTTCTTAATTTCTTCTTGTATTTATTTTTCTGTCATTATAGAACTTCGAACCGTGCCAATACGATATTGGCACTGATTACGACTCCTCTATGTATTTGACATCGCCTAAAGTTCTTTCACCCCTGAAAAGTATCAAACACTGTTTTGGTCGACTTGCAAAGATATATTCAGATGTTTAACCAAAAAGAAAGTGCACGCGGAAATATAGTCAGTGCAATTTACAACAAATAAACATTTCCCATAACCTTACCATTAACTATCGATAATTTGTAGGAATCGGCCTGACTGGCAATTACCATCCAACCAATCAAATGTCGATACATTCGATTGAACTTCCGCCATTGTTCAAGCAACTGTGTGAAGTGCAAATTACCAATAAGTAAATACTGCCTCATACGGACATATCTATTAGTAAGAGTAGTAGATAGTAGCCCGAAAGTATATATCTGTGGAGATGAATGTCCCAGATTTTGAGGGGCTGGTGGATGGACCATCCAGTACATATGGAGACCAACAGGTGAACGTGCTTTCCGAGGCACACAAGGGCCGTGCCTCGGAAAGCCCCTGTGTCCCCCTCTGAGCAGTTGGATGTGGCTCGTTTTCTTATCCTGGATCTGAAAACCACTTCCAGATCTTGATTTTAATTAATGAATTAAAACTCCTGGTAATCACCAGGAGTGATATTTTGTAAAAACGAAAACGATATCGTATAGAACAACGCTTTATTAAATATATCTGATAGTGCATAACTCGTCTATAGTTAAACGTGGATTTGGACATCACTAGTAAGAAGCTCAACAACTTCCCATTAAGATGGGACATGAGGTATTTTATTATAACCCAGTAACTGAGTTGTGATAATAATACTGATATTTTAAATGGAATCGGTCGGTGATGCGATTCGAGTCTGGCCCGCAAGCTGGGACACATGTCTTGTTACTGTAAACTGCTAGGCTTTAGATAGGTCTACTCCGTTGCATACACGTCGTTTGTAGTTCACTGTACTCCAGTATTTTGCCCTCAACAGTTATTGAGGAAATGTGGCGTTCTAGAGGTTTTAAACAGCCGTTTGTAATTTACTTTATTTATGTGCTATTGTCTACAAACTCGTCTTGCACAATAGAAGCAAAAAATCGTCGCTATTGTTTATTAGGGTTGTAAGTTTCGAGAACGACAAATTGTATACAAGATTACCTAATCTTTCATATAACTTGTCATTCGTTTATAGTTCATGTAAGCATGGAATATTCAATATACAAAATTATGTATAGATAATTTGGAGGATGAATTTACAAAAAAATAATAGGAAATCTGAATTCAGAGAATTATCTCGAATTTAAAAATTACCTCGTCATGCCTCTCTTCTACCTTAAAATTATAAATTTAATCAAATAATCCAAGTTATACTACTCAATTTTTCCGTTTTCTTTTGGACTGCATAAGCAGCATCCAAAAGGGAAATAAAACTCTGTCCGCCAGAATGATATCGGCCAGCGAGATGGATGGTGCTGTCATGTGTCGGCCGTCAAAGCTTCGCTGGACGGTTGCATTCCCTCACAATTATGAAAGCTGGGGATATACGCAGAATATTATAGTGTCCTTTATACTAGTTATTTTCTTGAAATATTGTCAGAACTCATACTTAGTGCCGTTTTCACCAATGTTTCTGAACGCGTTCAGCACATGTAAAACGAGTTCAAGAGCTGCCAGTGTCAATATTTCATAGAAAATAATTACACTGACAGCTCTTAAACGTAGTTTATGCACTGATCGCGTTCAATATCATTGGTAAAATTAGCCCTTAGTGCCGATTTCACCAATGTTAGTGAACGCGTTCAGCACATCTCAAACGCGTTCAAGAGCTGTCGCGTTCAGTTTGTATATTAGTCAGAAGTCAGAAGTCTGTATAATAGTGTATAATCTGTATGCGGTAGCCACCAGCTGGAAAACGTAGCTAATGACCATTTAATACAATGTGCACTGAACTCTGAATATCTAAGTGTTTATGTGAATCAAAAGCGATGTTTTACAGACTTATTAAGTTGCTGTTGTTATTGTTCCTGATCAATTGTTGCGTCTGTGGGGAATTTCAATGTTGAGTTTAGTATTGATGGAATGAAGTGTTGAAGCGCTTTTGCATGCTTGAAGCAGCTGGAACTGATGGACGCTAGTGATGACGCCAAACACATTCTTTGACTATTCGCAGCTCTATATTTAAGTAATGAAAAAAAAATACACTTATCTCTTGTGAAGTACATAATTGGATAATTGAACCAACGTCACGTCACGCAAGGCTGTTCAAAATGTCATTGCTACTTGCACGAGGCGCTGAAAACGATAAATAGACTTAGGAAATATTGTATAGTCCAGCACTACGCGTGCTGAGAACCATAGAAAAGAGTTTTGTCGACAGTTGAATAAACAAAATGACAGTTGAATAAAAGAAATATTTCGTTTTCTCTATTTTATCTGTCTTTTGTCTATTCTGCCGTCGACAAAAACCCGCAGGGTAATTGCGTAACACACTATAAGTAGTAAGTAATCGCGTTCATTTTGGCAGTTGAACAACATTAATTGCGTTGTTGAGGAGACAAATTTTTCGAACATATGAAACAATGGATTAGCAATATCCTTCAAAATGAAATGATAAATAATTAATGATTTTATTTCTGTAAGTAGGTTTGTAAAAATAGTTTTACACGTCAATCATATTTTAAAAACTAGATGTGATCGGCGTTTCCTATCTGACTACTCTGACTAGAAAGGCCGAAACAAACTCAGAGGTCACAGTCTCAGAAGTCCAGACATAATCTTGGTCAAATCATGTGCAGACCATGTGGATTGGAGTCTGAAATTGTCTTTTGAGGAAAGAACCACACACAATGAGTGGACCTGTCCAGTCAGTGCACGCATTTGTCAGTAATTATGCAGCTCAACACAGAACTTAAGGAGCTCAACGATTCGACGAACATTGCCAAAGAAAAGACATTTGGGTAGGCCGCATAAATTACTCAACTCAAATTCATAGCATTTATAGGTACTTCATAATTATGCCAAGATTATTTATACAGTATACTTACACATACACATAAGTGGGTAATTATCTATTGTTTAAACTAAAAATCAAGGGTATTTATTTACATAGTGTTTTGTATGTAAACGTATGTTTTCTATTTATTCAATAGCTGAACGAACATTGTATTTTGTTTAGAGATTTTTTTAATGACAAAGGATAATATTGTTCTGTTTTATTATTGTTCACAATAAAAACATGGCGACGTACAGATGACATAAAATAACATGATACATTAGCACTGTATGAAATAAAATGTTACTTAACTGCTAAAAATGTTTGTGCATTTGTTGGTCAGTCCTGTAGCAAATTCAAGTGCTAAATGATAAATCTCTCTTCTAGAGGGATTATAAACGATACGTCAATAATCGGTTTTTCCTATCTGCAGACTACTCTCAGAAGAACCACCAAAACAAAGTGGGAGGTCCTTCTGTCTCTTTTTTTTGGACAGATCATGTGAGGACCATGTACACTAGTGTCTGAAATGATCTTTTGAGGAAATAACCACACAGATTTGAATGGAGGCTACATAAAGGCACCGTTGTTTATAACTGTTGAAGGAGGACTGAAAATTACAGTGCCTCATTTAAGATCTAGCCCACGACCACGATCTATTTACTTAACTCGTGCATAGACATGTTCCTGTCTTTATTTTGGACTTGTAGTTTGACAGTTGTGCGACAGTGACAGGCATATAGCTTAGCGAAAGTACATGCTAAGTACCGTTTATAGATTTCGATCCTAAAGATTTCCTCTCGTAAAGAGAAACGAAACCATTTCCCCTGTAGTCCACACTATTTTACTATTCTTTCTCTCAGTGAGTAAGAATTTTCGATCCATTGCCTCTCATATCTTCGCAGCATCCAGCCATTTTGTATTTATTTTGCTCCTTTCTTATTGCACTTTTCTGAGAAAAGCTTGTGAAGCGTAGATAACGTGATAATAACGAGAATTGTTTCTTTATTGTTTAATTACGGTGTATTGAGATGGCAATCTTGTAATAGGAAAAGGAGGGAGTTAATTATTATGTTGTTATTACTTTGAAGGGAAGTATTTACAACTATTTTCAGAGAAATAGTTACAGTTAATAGTTTCACTGACAAGGAATCTCCGAGAAATAGTAAATTGTTGTAAACATTAGCAGCTGATTGGGTAAACAGTACTTCCATAATACCTAGTAATTGACGATGGCATCATTCAGGTTTTTTCCCGATGAAATATTGATGTTTGAAAGCTCGTGCACACCGTCGCGTTAAGTCTGTTTGTGGGAGCCTTAAATTTTAATGAAAACTAGCTGTGCCCCGCGGTTTCACCCGCATAACTCACGATCCCGTGGGAAAATCGGGATTAAAAGTTTTCTATGCCCTAATCCAGGTCATGGTCTACCGATGTGCCAAGTTTTATCCAAATCTGTTCCACCGTTTTAGCGAACAAATCGTTATAATATTAGTTTAGACTGGCTGGTACCCGGCTACATACGAATTATAGTATGCCTGTAACGCAAGCAATAAGTTGACAAAGTCTTATCGCAATTGGATTAACGGTATGGCAGCGCATTAAATACGAACAAATAAACATTGTTTTTTTTAACAATTATATGATAGACTGATTATTGATTTATTTTAATGATTGTGGATGTAATAAGGTACACCTCTGTCTAACCCTTCCGGGATTACAGACGTGATGCTATGTATCTATGTGTTGTAAAACCCTGTAACTGCTATTAAAACAATAGGTTTCACAAATAGCTAAAACATTTTACAAAATAAAGTAAATATCAGGATAGATTGTATTGGCGTAAGGAAAAGAGACAACTATCTACGGGGAACCCAATTTTTTCTAAGGTTCACAATGTACACTGCTATTTCAAAAACTAGCTGAACAGCAAATTCATCACCTCAATACAACTCGCCTTACTAATTAACACCGCGTCAACTACGCTATACAAAACAGATATCATTATGAAACACGTGTCTGTAAACAAATGCGTTTGCGTCGGAATTCCAAATAAGCCGCAAGGTCGGAGATGGGAGATAAACGGTGTAACCCACCAGACAATAGTTGGTACCCATCGGATGAGTATACCATATACCTACGGAGACCAGGGTCCTACGGAATACCTACCTAAAAAAATTGTCATACCTGCAGGAGAGACCCATAAGAAAAGGTTTATATTTGAATATCACTAAAACACCAACTTTTTTGAAAAGTTTAAATGTTGGAGTATAGCATAAACAAATATTCTCATTCTAACTCATAAATAATATTTTTTACTATCCAAGCCCGCCTTTATTTACCACATTACTGAAATCCTTACTTTCTCTTAGTCACTGTACTATTATTTTAGCTTTCTTAAGGGATCACACGGCTCACGTAATATTAGTAAAACACACCTTCCAATATATATATAAAAGCTAATAAACGTATTATTGAAATCCTTTTGGTTTTGCCTACCTTTGGGTAGGGTCTGGTCTTTCGGAACAAAAGAAAAGTTGATCAGAGATAAGCGGTGTAACCGACGCTAATTATGACAAAGACAAAGTCAAAGCATTTATTTCAAATAGGCCCATAAAAAGGCACTTTTGAACGTCAAAATTTACATTAAAAATAGAACTGATTCTAGGCGCCACTTCCAAAAAGTAGTTTCGTATGGAGAAGAAGTGGGAAGAAACTCCACCGTTACTCTTTTAAAATGTTTTACAATATTTTGTATACATTAATTATATTTCTATATGTGAAGACGATGCACAAAGAATAAAAATACTATACCACAATTGGTAAAAAGAATTAAAAATAAAGCAGAGCCATATAAATTAATCACGTGATAGGTACATTGTGCTCACATATTTACAAACAATTGTAAAAATATATGATTTTCCTAAAATATTAACTAGGAATAGGTCAGTGTGTGAGTAAAATAAAAATAACAAATTATACAATACAATAAGCAAATAGTATGATTTTGTCTAGCCTCTAGATTGTCCTATGGAGCAGGACCAGCATGTTTCCATGCATTCTTATCTAGGATATAATCTTCTAATTTGTAATATGCTTGTTTACAAAGTGTTTTTTTAACATGAGTTTTAAACTTTCTTTCATTTAATTGCAATATATCACAAGGTATTTTGTTGTAACATTTAACACAGTACCCCATAAAAGATGTATGTACTTTAGATAGTCTGAAAAATGGTTGATCTATTTTATTTCTAGTGTTAATACAACCCAAAGTAAAGTGACCAGAGTAAAGTTGGGGTACGGTCAAACCAGGGCCCTTCAAAAGTACCTCAAAACATGATAGGTTTTTAGCAAACCGCAGGGTCCTTTAGTAAAAGTGAGTGATTCTAAGTTAGAACCAATTAGTATGTCTAGCTGGCTGGCTGTCTGGAAATGAAAAAAATCTCCATTATAAAGATCGATAAAAATGAGTAAAATTTATATAAACACCAAATTTTGCAAAAAATCTTGAACACAATTTCAGAACAACAGAAGAGCATTGACTCGATGGAATCCCGAAGAAGCTTCCAAGCCCAAAGATTTCATATGAGATCTTTGTGCGGTATTAAAATACGACCAGACGATTGTGTCTGCCTGCGTAAGGACTGAACAGGATAACATATTATGGGGTATAATAGGGTTCTTTTAAACATCGACTGCTGACATTAGGGTATTTTAGTTTTGGTTCTGTCTAGACTATCGCTCCTACAGACCAAAAATATCTTTATTAGACATTGTCACATTGACATTTTAGCCTAGAAAAGAACAATGGTTACTTGGCAACATACTTTCTTGTTGTCCTTTCCATTCCTTTTGAGACAGACAGACATCCTTAAACGGATAGTTACTGTAATTGGTAACAAAATGACTTCATTAACATGTTATGTAAGCATATGACTCATTTGGAAAGGTCAGGGGACTTGCATTGTACTTGCATTGCCACAATACATACCTACGTACTTTTCCATGCCATAAAAATTAAATCGGTTTACCGAGATTTTGGCGTCGTTTGCTACGGGGATTTGTCATTGTACTTTTGCACTAGTCTTTAATAATATAAATTAATGTGATACTTTATCACACAATACCTTTTGAATTAAGTAGTTTTCAGTGGTACCGTTTCTTTCCCGTTACCGAGGGGTGGTCATTTAGTGAACTTCTTAGCCAAAAATAATATCAGTTTCGGCCAAAAAAAGAACATAAGCTTCGTTACACATTTTGACAATAAAACTTAACGTTCCTATTCGGGAAAAATAAAAGCTTGGCTCCCTATGGGCAGTTTCTATTTGATAACATAAAAATGCATAGACAGTCATCAAATATAACTGCCTCGGTAATAGAAAGATGTTGGCCAATTACTTTTTTATGAGGCCAGGCTTTACGGCTGTGGGCCAAATATAGTTTACAATATGAGTGGAACTTATATAATACTTAAATAATATTAATTAACGAGAAAGTGTCAAGAAATATTAGACTACGTCTGTTACAAGATTAGTAAGACAACTTCAAAGGGAAATCAATATTTGACTAGGCCTAAGCTATCACTACCTTGGGTCCCAACTTCTAAGATGATAAATATTGGAAGTCTGTAGAACTTCGATGTAATACTGTATACCTTAAGGTTCCAGGGATCAAACCACAAGGATAATAAAATAAGCGGCCAGGCGATAGTCGGAATGTTATGTTGAAGGGACTAGATCAATAACTTATGTGAGCAAAACGGAGTAACAGATGATATAACATTGGAAACGATTACACATAACCAATTAGTATTTTGTCTGCCAACAAGTAAAATCAATGTAGGGATGTATTTGATTTTCTATATTAAAGAGTCCATTTAGCACTTGACAAAAAAAAAATCCAAAATGTTGTTATCATTATGATAGAGAAATGTGTACCTTAAGAGTGGATGGAGGATCCTGTTCCGTATTAGGCGGAAGGAAACGCCCGGGTGTCACCATTGTGTGGATCTCCCGGAGGACACGGTGGAGGTCTGCCCACCATGGGCGGAGCACCGCCTGGTCCTCGCGGAGGCGATCGGTGGCGGCGATCTCTAGCGTCCGGCCCTGCTCCAGGCCACGGTACGGAGTGAGAGCGAATGGGAAGTCGTCACCTCCTTCTGCGAAGTAGTAATGCTCGCGAAGCAGGAGGCGGAGCGCGTGAGGGAGAGAACCTTGCGTCCTCACACCCCTAATCGCCGCAAGAGGCGCTCAGGGCGTCGGGAATCGCCCGCAGATTCCCGGCCACTGTAGGCGCGGGCTTGCGGGTGGCGAGCAAAGGGTAGCTCGCCGTCCGATTTGGACCAGGCCCGGGTCGACGACTAGTCGTATTCCACGAGCGCCTCAATGAGATGTCTCACATAGTGACGGGGTCGATAGGACCGATGCCCGCCAGGGTCGCGGGTTGTTCAAAAGAGATACCGTGGCCCCGGCACAGGCAGCTGAAGGAACACGGATGGCTTTTAGTCATTTTAAGTCTGACACGCCCTCCCACTCCACCCAGAGCGGGAGAAACAATTGATGATTTCCTACCAAAAAAAAAAGGAGTGGATGCAAAGAGAAAGGAAGGCTAAAGAAGAAATGGATGGATTGTGTAAGAAATGATATGAAACAGAAGAAGGACGGGAGAGATGGTGGTTGAGAGGCTAGAATGGAAGAAGAAAACGTGTTGCGCCGATCTCAAATAACGAAGAAAGAAAGAAAATAAGGGAAAAGGGCAAGAAGCTGATGAAGCATAACAGCTAATTATGTCGATGAGGTTACTAGCCACTTGCCTAGAAACACTAATAAGGTAATGTTCAATTTCCTTCAGTCAAGTACATTACTCGTGGGAGGATGTTATGTTTCTGACCCAATTTATATTTCTTCCACCATATTCTTATGGAAATTTTATCGTAATTGGTTAATTTTATTAAGAGTGGTCTGGATTATGGTTTCTGTGGGTGTTAAGGACTGCTTATTGATCAGGATCACGTTTGTCAACCTTGTCAGCAAACACCTTAACTTGACAGTTAAGGTGCTTGCTGACAAGGTTGATGATTTCGTTAAATAAAAGATGTTTAGTCACGTCTAATTTTTTTTGTGAAATGAACATAACCTCACGCCTGTAATCCCAGAAGGGTTAGGCAGTAGTGTATTTGTTCAGAACCATTTTTTTAAATGTGCGTTGAAGCGCTATTGGTGGACGAAAACAATGAAGGCGGGGTGCACACCACAATCGCCCTAATGGGGGTCATGCAAAAATGTCGATGATAGTACCATTAGTACACCCACATTTCGCGAGATAAGTTTAAGTCCCATGTAATAGGGGGCGAGCCTATTGACATCAACCGGGCACAAATCCAGACTCCGGGCTACTACTGAGAATTTCTAGATAGAAAAGCCCAATAACACTTTGTCCAACCTGAGAATCGAACCCGGGACCTCAAGGTCAGCAGTAGCTCTTGCGACACCTAGTCGCAACGCAACTAACGAGGCAGTCTGTAGAGTAAAAAAAATCATTTGAATAGATCGATAAAACTATACCTTGAATTAAAACTGTGATTTAGTTTTAATATTCAAACAGTAATTTCTTCAGGCGTTCCCACACTTTCACTTCGCTTATACTCGTATGTTAATCTATTTCGTCTTTTTATTTCTGCTGTCAAACATACACTCAACAAAAAGCTAACAAATTCGTATCAAAGCCACGCGTGCGTGTAATTCGAGTGACAAATTAACACAGCGCAGTTACAGTTTTTATCCCACACGCTCGGCTGTTTCAACAAGAAACTAATACCTACTGCGCTAACAGGAATAAATAAATACACAAGGCTCACGCAGTACAACGAGGAGGAAGAGAAGTGTTCACTCTGAAAGTCGTATAGTTAGGAGACGGAAATAGACTGTTGACATTAAATTTGGCGCAGTGTCAATGACAACTCGTGGTCCTTTTTCATATCCAACTCTATTATCCTTTTTAGAACAAATAAAGCCAGCAAGTGGTTTGGCTATGCTATAACCAATTTTTCATCGTCATGCAGGCACCGTGTGTCGCGCTGTCGTGTCGCGCCTGTTTGCGGGAGCATTAAAGAACAATAGGTACATTCCAAAGACTGAATCGTGCAATCGACAATGCACGATTCAAGCTGAGTATCTCTTTACTGAAAATAATCGAAATAGTAGAAGTAATAAGGTGAAGACGACAAGAAGACAATAAATTAGACTCCACTTAAACCAGGCTACTCAGAAGGTATTTAAAAAAAAAGTTTTAATCTATGTGAGACTGGCCAGATATAGTCTTTATAGAAAATAAATTTATTTGTAAGTAAAACTTGGTACTCCACATTTTGCGAGATTTAAATTATCGTGTCTCATAAAAAAATGGGACTGCGCCGGCATCATTTTCGCGCTATGATTTTTACGATTTCAAGTGTCGCCTGAAACCGGACGAATCGTACGATAGACTTCAAATGGCATTCATGGATGAAGGCCCTTATAAGGCGACGGCGTATCATTGGTATAACGAATTCAAGCGCGGTCGACTAACTTTGGGGGTTGAAGAAAGAAGTGGTCGCCCTTTGACGGCTGTTACGAAAGAAAACGTGCTAGCAGTGAAAAATGTAATCCAAGACAATAGGCGAGTTACGTATCAAGAGATGGGTGCCGCACAAGCTCACCGATGCTCAGAAGCAGGCCCGGGTGGATTTATGAATACGATTCTGAAACGAAGCGCCAGTCGACGGTTTGGGTGTTTCAAAACGAATCAACGCCTACCAAAGTGTATCTAGAAGCGGGGGAAGATTTTGATCGCGAGCTTTTTAAATTTGACAGGCTACTTGGTCTCTATTCCTTTTCGGAACCAAAGAAGCATCAACGCTTAATGGTATACTACCGAATGCTTGTGAGCAACAAGCGACCAAACAGGGCTCCGCGGGCTACTGCTCCACCATACAACGCGCCTTCGCACACCGCGCCTTAAACGAGGGACTTCCTGGACAGCACGCCGGAAAAACTCCTGGGTCACCCTCCTTACAGCCCTGACCTAGCACCGTGTGACTTCTTTTTATTCCCAAAAATAAAAAATATGCTCAACGGTATACAATTTTCGTCGCCGGAAGATGTACTGTCCGCGTTTGAGCAGGCTGTCAACGAGGTGTCTAGCGCGGACTGGAAAAAGTGTTTCGAAAACTGGTTGAGACGCATGAAACTTTATATAGAGGCTAGTGGAGAGTACTTTGAATAGATTTGATAAAAATATTTATCTTTAGAATTTTTATTTTGGCAAAACTCTATGAGTGTCTCACGTATCTAATAATGTTCCTAGTCTGCATACAAAAATTCAACCAAAAATATCCAATAGTCTATTAGTCTACTTAGGCTCGTACTGACTGTCGCGCTTTTTGTACGTGGCATAACTAACTAATCAAAGATTGACAAAAACCATTGTCGGCCTACAAAAAAAAAGGTTGTTCGGACAAAATACTTTTTTTATTTTAGATGTTAGGATTTAAGTAACTATTTGTTTTATAACAGATACCGTTGCTGTACATAATCTGTCAAAGTAATTTAGAAATAATTGAAGTTTCAGAACATTGGCTCAATTACTTGATACATTTCATGTCGGCTTAGTGGATCCATTAATCTGGATAACAGAAATTAAATGGCAAATTGCATCCAGTTGGAAAAATTGCTTTTGATATTACAGGCAGTGTCAAATTAAGTGCAGGTGGGACGTGGGACGTGGCACGTTGGTGACGTGGGAGTGACAAGAAACGTGGTGAAACATATAAATTAACTTTTTGTGTTGGTCATCATGATCATCATCATCCACAGACTGACTACACCCATAGCCGAGCATAAGCATCATTTCGTGTGCCAATCCCGGCGCTCCTGTGCCAGCCTCATCCAGGTTCTCACCGCGATGTTAAAAATGTCGTTCGCCTATCTCGCTGTGTTGGTACTATTCATTAATTATTGAGAACAATGGCACAAAACCTTGTACAATGAGGTTGAGAATCTGCATTGCTATTCTATAACCAGGTCACTGTGAAGTCTTAGGTGAAGTGAGCGTGGAGTAAGCAGTCAGTGCCACTGATGCTAGGGATTCACCAAGACGGGATGACACCGACCGCTCACTCCACGCAAGTCTTCACGTTGAGATTTTTATAGAATCGACATGCTGGAATCTATATGTAGTTATAGTCTGAGTATAGTGACGTAAACAACTCACAGCTCACGTTTTTCAAGTTTACTTAAAAACAACCAACGATCACAAGAATATTTATTTCTTTGTTTTTTGGTTTCGCAGAAAACCTATAACCACAAAGACCGAATATAAAAATAATAGTACAACAAAAGATCCACCATTTTATAGTTAACATTTACCTTGATTTTATGGGTGATTGCAAAATTTTATAGATTTCAACGTTACTGCGAATGACGTAATTAGGACTAACTGTTTCGAAAAACGAGTAGGCGATGAAAAAATTAAATGTTTTATTGATCAGGGCATTAATAGAACGGCTTCTTATGGACCCATATTTGAATAATATTGATTTAGGAATACTTATTGTTTATATTGATACAACTGGCGGGTTTCGTCCGATCTCAATGGGCGCGTGTTTTCAAATTATATGGATGACTGTGTGGTAATTCGGGCTACCTTATTGATTTCTTATTTAATTAGGTCATTTTGTGCTTAGGTTTACAAAATGATAGATGCACAAAGGATATTTTGGACCTTTTACCTGGATGAGATTTTGGTTCTACTGCTTTCTATAATCCTAAATAGCAAAGGGGGGAGTAAAAATGATAAAAAAATAACGTTTTTCGGAAATCCTTTTTCAATTCTGTACACTCTGAGATTATATTGGACATTACTGACATCGGTAAAGGAAAAATATCGTGAGGAAACCTTAATACAAGTCTGAAATCGCCAACCCGTCTTGAGCAAGCGTAGTGATCTATGCTAGAGCCTTAGATTTAGAAAATCAAACTTAAAGTGGTGCTGCTTGCGGTATTTTTGAAGTTTTGAATTCGTGGACAAAAGGTGTTTAACCTTGGATAGCTAACCTTCCTAAACAACCTTTTAAAGCTAACCATCCGTCGAAATGTTATTAAAGTTTTATTTTAATTTGATTAATGGTGCTATATAACAAAATCTGGGGTCCTAGAAAAATATGAGATCTTTTTTTTTCTTAAACTATCAACATAAAAAAATACAACAGTCTTACTTTTTGGTACACATAATATAAGCAACAAAATTATAAGTAATTGTAAACCTATTTGATTCTTATTAGTTATTTAGTCAACGTAGTAACTATGACTCATTAGAAAAATGCCTTCTTTTTCGTCAACACAAAGACAGTGTAACGGATCGTTACGTAACTGATGTCTTCGTCTACTATTAGATGAATTGGATTTCTTTGCCAGTAAATAGATACGGTTTTAATGTATTGGATGATTTTTCTAATAAATACTTTTTTGTTTGTTTCAGGTATGTACCGGTGGTGAAAGTTTGTTATTATGTAGTCAAGGTCAAAGGGGTTGACAAAGACTGCACGTTTGTTTTGAAAAGTTTTGCGTTACACACGTCCTCTATCCACATATAAGATGTTAGTTTTGCATTTCTTAAAGTTTCACTATTTCCACAAACTGAAGCTTTACAGGAAGAGTAAATAATTGATCCTTTGTATTTAAGAGCGTCGAAAACGGTATCAGGTATAAAGACGGGTGTTTCCAAAAGTTATTTCCGAATCCGTAACAATTCATTATTTATACACATAACATAACATTACGCCTGTAATTCCAGAAGGGTTAGGCAGAGGTGTCCAAAAGTTATTTCCGAATTCGTAACAATTGATAATTTATACACATAACATAACATCACGCCTGCAATTCCAGAAGGGTTAGGCAGAGGTGTTCCTATAGTACACCCGCAATTCGCCAGTTATGCTTAAGTCCCACGTATTAGGGTGCGAGCCTATTGCCATAATATGCATATTTTACTATTGCTATGATTTATATTGTCTTAAAAAACAAATAACTAAAAGAAAACCAACATAAATTTCTTCTAAATCTAAATTCTCAACATGCTCGAACACATAATCACCTTATATATCTTAATACACATACGTATGTATGTAAGCAGGTGATAAACACTCCATTTCCATTACCTACATAGATAGCGTCTGCTAGAGATTAGGGCTGTCAATAATACAACTCTCAAACAAAAATTAACTAAAAAAAAGTCGAGAGGAAAATTAACAACGTTGGAGAGAATGTACTTAAAACTATTTAAATGAAAAAAAAATGACGTAACATTTTTATACCGTCAAGCCATCCAACCCGCTCTGGGCCCACGTGGTGGATTACGAACCACTCCCTCTCACCGAGAGGAGGTCTGTGTCCCAGCAGTGGGAACTTTATACGCCACCTGCTAAGATCCTTACATCACCAAGTATTCAAATAAATAAAAATCCCGCTTTCCACAAAGAAATCACGGGGGCTGACCACGATGGCGGAAATTAATTGCTTCCTGTGACACAAAATATATTCTATACTTAAAAAATAACGAAAGAAAGGCCTATGCCAAATGTATTCTTAATAGATCCGCACTGTTGGAATTTAGAACGCTAAGCGCATATATAGGGTTGAAAATCCAACAGTGCACTTTTGTTAGGCATTTCATTTAGTTGTCGCGTAGTGTTCGTGGAAGCGGGTATTGCATAACCAGCCTATAATGTTCCCACTGCTGGGACACAGGCCTCCTTTCGGTGAGAAGCAGTGGGCCGTAATCCACCAGGCGAGCGCAGTGCGGGTTGGTGAAGTGATGGGTGTGGTACTTTTGGTTCTAGAACATGCCGTTTTAGACCATCACTGCTCTCTCGTCTCTCAGGCATTAGATTCCAATAGCTCTCCCAAAAAATATTGTTGCCACCCCTACCGTCTCACTCATACTTATCTGCATAGGCGAGCGAGTGCCTTCTCCACAATGGAGGGCGACAAAGTGCAGATTAAGCACTTTTCTTTCGTAAAGACCGGAGCCACAATGGGGTTACAGGGATCGCCAGTAATCGATTAAAAAGACCTCTCGATTGTTAGAGGTGTTCACTCTTTATGTAGGCATTATGACTTACAAAACTTTGTTCTGAGAAGGTATTTGGAAACTTGCCATAGTGATTATTTCATTCTTATTTTCGCTATCGATAAGTGATCAAAGTAGGTAACGATGCCGTGAGGTCTGCTTAAACGGCAAGTACGAATGATAATTAGTATTATACTAGCTGTTGCCCGCAACATCGTCTGCGATCCAGGATGAAAATTAGCCTATGTCCTTACGCAGGTCATGGTCTATCTGTGTGCCGAATAACATCCAAATCCATTCGGCCGTTTTGCCGTAAAAGCTTAACAAACAAATGCACTTACTTTCGCATTTCAGTTACGATAGAGTAAATATTATCACTTGGATGGATGAAAAGACATGTTAATGAAATTAATTAGGATAAGGAGTATGATGAAGATGAAACAGTTAATAAAATAACATTCATCACATATGACTATTTGACTAATGCAAAAGGTTGTTACTTATATAAACATTACCAAACAACACACGGAAAAAATTGATACTTTAAGATGTAAAACCAGTCTTGTACTCACCTTACAAAATTAATTAGAAATCGCCAAATCGATTTAAACACACTTTCGCAAGGCAACATTTTTTTCCTCGACCGAAAAGGTTATTCTGAAAATAGCCTTTACTTAATATAAATTTAAAATATCCGGTGGTTAATTTTAATTAAGGTTCCAATTAAAAGTTGTGTAAGTTTTTTGTGCTTCGATATCATTTCGATAGCCATAGATAGCAGTATATCAGGGGTGTCCACAAGATGGGGACACCAGATTTTGAATTCCTTAAGCTGCGTTGCTGGCGAAATGACTTTGAGGCCATTATGGGAGATAAGTCGGAGAAGTCAACACGCAGAGAAGAGTGGGAGACTTTTACCTAGCAGGGGACAAAACAGCTTGAGAAGAAAAAAAAGTACGTGTAAGCTCCGTTGCGTGACTGGAGTTTACTCCTGGAAAACGAATAAATAAATAAAAAAGTCTTAAAATAAATAGTGCAGGCAAAAGAACTAAATGGACCAACACATTTATTGATTGATTAATTGGTTTGATGAAATATATTACTCATATTAAATTATTCGTTTCGTAAATGGCATTTGCATTTTCCTTTAAACCTCGTTATTGGCTTTAGTATCCTCGAAAACTGAAAACAACACCAATGACGAACACACACATACTTACATGCGTCAGCTGTCGCGCAGCGTACACTGTCGGCTGTATACAAGTATACACATGCATTCTGTCAAAACGGTATAATCATAATCATAATCATTTATTTATTTGCAAACATGGGTCAGAGATACACAGATATTTTCCCTTATAATTAAGTTCTCCATATTTTACCATCAAATGGGTATGCAAATAGAGTTATACAATTTAAAATATCAATAATGTCAACTAAATTCACTAAATCACAATTCTAAAAATCAATAAACATTAATCAATAATAATTAATAACTAAATAAAAAAATAATAAACAATACATACCTAATAGCTAAATTCAGAATAATCATATACCTAATTAAGTTCAAAATAATAAATAACAAATGATTTTCCTAACATAATAATTAGCTGTAGCAGGCTTAGCATCTTTCATTGAAATACTCATTAATATGATAATAACATTTCTCGACTAGAAATTCGTGTGTTTTGATTCTAAATAGGTCTATATCTTTAATTTCCATGATGTGTTTAGGTAGTTTATTGTAAATTTTGGGTGCCATACCTAAAAGATTTTTATTGAAAACAGTTTTTGTATGTGGTGTTGCGCAAATTTTATTTTTGTGACGTAGACTCTTTGGGTGGCTATATAGGTGCATAGTTGCTTTGACATAGCTTGCTACTTCGTAAATATAAAGACAAGGAAGTGTGAGTAGCTGAAGCTTTCGGAAATGCGGCTTACAGCTTTCTGTGCTTTGAATGCCACATATGGCTCTTATGCATTTCTTTTGTGCTATGAACGCCCCTTCTCTATCAGTCGAGTTCCCCCAAAAGATAAGTCCGTATCGCAATGTTTATGACACATATCCGTGGTATCGGGAATGGATAATTTGTTTAGGGTTACAAATTCTTTATTGTTTTCAGATTGGCTCAACTGTTTTCCATTTTGGCGCGGAGTTTGAGTGGCATCTGTTATTTAGATTAAATACAGTGCTGTTTTTAGTTAGATCATACGAGTATCTAGTGTGTTTTGCGAATTTCATAATGGACAAAAGAATTTCAGAATTGCCAATATAATTTCGTGGTTGGAGTCACTGAAAATGTTACATAAAGCTTACGGCGACTTTATAAAAAACACGTAATTATGAGTGGTACAAAGCGTTCAAAAGCCGAGATGTGATGGAAGATTTGCCTCGCTCTGGTAGGCCATCAACATTTTCAACTGAAGTTAACATCGCAAAAGTGAAGGATATAGTGACTGAAAATCTTCATTCAAGTTTGAGAGAGATAGCTGCTGAACTTCCTGTGTTTCACGAGTCGATCCGTAACCATTTAAAATAATCACTTGGGTTTGAAACAAGTTGCCGCTCGGCTAGTCCCAAAAGATGTTTTTTAACGATGATGTTTTTTTGCGATTGATTTTTGTCCAAAAACTCAATCGCATAAGATTCGCTGAGGACAAGCTAGAACGAGTCAATTCCGACCCAATATTTATGAAACGCATTATTACTGGTGACGAGACGTGTGTTTACGAGTTTGACATGCAAACTAGTCAACAAGCTTCAGACGCCTTCCAACTGAACCAAAACAAAAAAAAAACCAAGCCAAAGTCGATCAAAAGTCAAAGTTATGTTGACTGTTTTCTTTGACTATCGTGGTGTTGTGCACTCAAAATTCTTGCCGGAAGGTCAAATGCCATCATTGTGAACGAATTTTTGACCAAAACCTGAACAAATACCATCGAGCAAGCACCTTATTCACCAAATATGTCTCCATCCGACTTTTTTCTTTTTCCTAAACTCAAATTACCACTTCCTGGCACCCATCCCATTGGTAGAAGACATAAAGGATATTTCGCGGCGAGTCAATTCCGGAAAAAGCGTTGAAAAAATATTTTGATAATTGGATTATTCGTTGACGTAAGTGTATCGTTTACAATGATGTCAAAGTCAAAGCCAAATCATTTATTTAAAATAGGCACATAAATGGCACATGAACGTCAACATTTCCAAAAAAATAACAGTAATGATTCTAGTTGGAGTGAATGAATGATTTTGATGAGTGGTAGTTTCGTATGGAGAAGAATGGCCAAGAAACTTCACAGGTAAATCTTTTTTTTTTTTTTTACAATATTTTGTACTTAGGTATACATGAATTATTTAATTATATGTGAACGATGCATCTAGAATGGTGCTCACATATTTAAAAATACTATAAAAGTAGATGATATCCCATTTTTTTATTACTTGTATTTTGTGTGTGGGTAAAAGTAAATACAGAAACAATGTCTTAAAATTCAAAATTATGCTATTTAATAAGCAACCAGTTTGATTTTGTCTAGCCTCTAGATTGTCCTATGGAGCAGGACCAGCATGTTTCCAAGCATTCTTATCTAGGATATAATCCTCTAATTTGTAATATGCTTGTTTACAAATTGTACTTTTAAAATGAGTTTTAAGTTTTCTTTCGTTTAATTGCAATATATCACAAGGTATTTTGTTGTAACATTTAACAGTAACAGTAGTACTATAAATAATCTGAAAAATGTTTGATCTATTTTATCTTTATATCTATCACTTATTTTGTTAAAAAGATGGCGATGTTTTTCTAACATAGGTATGAAATATTTTCATAAATGTACCTACTGGCAAGGTACGGTACCGTCATTATATTAATCTTCTTAAATAGTTCCATAAGAGATTCGCGGCGACGTAGATTGTAAATGGCTCTGACAGCTCTCTTTTGCAAAATAAAAATGGATTCAATGTCAGCAGCCCGACCCCACAGTAAAATGCCGTATGACACAATGCTGTGGAAGTAGCTAAAATAAACCATACGCGCGTTTTCCACATCTGTTAACTGTCTTATCTTTCTAACACCATTCGCGGCCGAGCTTAGTCGGCCCGCAACAGATGTTTTATGTGGCCCATTGTAACTTCTCGTCTAGCATGATTCCTAGGAAAACTGTCTGATTAATAAATTCTAGTTTTTCTCCATTTAATATGATTTCACACTTGCAACTTCTAACATTAGGTCATTTAAACCGAATGCATTGTTTTTTTTTCTCATTTAGTACCAAATTATTTACCGTAAACCAATCTGGTGATGGGGGAACGAGCTTGATTGTTAACAAACAAACTCGCCTGCATTGCAACGAACACGAAGGGTATCGAAAAGGGAGGGAAAGCCCTCGCCCAGCACTCTGACAGTGAAGGGTAAATAGAATTTGAAAACACTTCAAAGTATCTAAAGATCACAGTATTCATTCACTTACATTTTGTGGTAAGCTAATCATAGTTACAATTTAGATCATTAACAAAATCTAAACATAGGAAAATCTGGCAACAGTTAAAAAGTTACATTAGAGAAATCAGATAAACATTACGTATACTCGTAAAAGGGTTTTTTATATATCCCATTATTCAAGGGTATGAATGAGACCATATCAATGAATCAACAGGCATGAGTTATTATATGAGTTATTTTTCAGTTATATTTATTTTTTGTTTAAAAAAACAAAATAATTAGACAAAGTCACAAAATTATTAATGTCAAACACCGCATTTTCTTAGCTTTAAATATGGATGATTGGTTTGAATGAAAATGTATAACTCGTATTTAGCAATGAAACAGATAACTACACACATAATATGATTGATGAAATCTTCGAAACTATGCATTTTTTGGCAACATTTTTTGTATTATATTCACTTATATACCCTATATAGTTAGGGGATATAAAAAAATACGTTGTAGTAGTCACACTACTCACAATATCATATTTCGATAACCAATCCACTTATGCCAATAATATCTCACTAATAATATCCGGAACATCACTCTTTATTGCTAATAACGATGGTCCATATTCACCTAGATTATTCCCGACCTATAATATCCATGAAAGTCCTCGGCACTCAAACTAATCATGGCGACCCTACTCCACCTTCTATCGGGAAAATATTCAGCAAAAACATGAAAGGAACTTAAATTGGAACGCAACTGAGATACTTCAAAAGAGGTTTCGCTTGGAATTGATACAGGCCAGTCCAAAATTAATTAAGACTTTTATCATTATAGTTTAGAAACGAGAAATGTACAGTCAGGGAAGTAAATTGTTGAGCAGATGTCTCTGACACTTTCACCAATGAAACCGATTGCGATCATTACCTACATAAACTACGTTTATGAGCTTTGCCGATCGCGCTCAGCTTCACTGGCGAAATCAGCCCTAGGTAGGTACTACGTTTAAAGCATCAGACCTCCCTCAATTATGATTTGGCCATATTAATGAATTTCGGCAGGTTTTGTCCGAATATATCCTCCGAAACCTATTGTCTCTTGTTATTCCATACAAGCCTGATGAGAGCATTCTTTTTAGGATAAAAATACCAACCAATGTTGTTTTTTTCCCACACAGGAACCTTTTCCGCGTAAAAAATAGAAGCTTGTTAAAAATTACAGACCTTTTTTTTACTGTCACAAAAAAAATTTTTTTACTCAGCTTCTACGTAGTTAAAAAATAAATTTTGTTTTGCCTCTGCATGTCGAATGACGAACTGACAACTAACAGCTTTCATTCAAAAAACAACAGAGAATATAAAATAAAAAAACATCGATATACCTAACACTAAATAAATAAATTCGATTAAATGAGTCCTTTTTTGGAATGTAAAATCAGGTAAAATGTATTAGCAATCTGTTACAAAACGATTCAGATTCCGATTGATTGTGTATTACGCAATTAGGGTGCTGGTCAGTATAAGGTTGTGTGTTAATCTAAATACGATTCACAACCGTAAGCAACATGTATTTAAAGAATTATAATCATTCAAATTATCATTAGAACTCTTTAGGTTGAACCTAGAGAGTTACCCGATAAAATGTCATTACCGTCGCGAATCATATTATGATCAACATACAACCTGACACTCACTGACCTGCCAAACGTAAACACGTGAGAAAATTTGATTTTCGCTGGCTACCTTAGCGCATCCCCCTTAAAACCATTATTATATATTATTCGATTGCATCTTTTTTATCATCCCCTTCTCCATTTTTTTTTTGTTTGGCATCTCGCAGGTCAACCTATGCGGTTGTCGTCTGCTTAAGCGGACTTGCATCCCCTTCTCCACATTTCACAGTGCAATATATACGTGTTCCTATATAGTGACTAATCGTAGTGGAGGCAGTAATCCTCAATGACACATGACGGCCGCCTGTCCGCGCCAGATAAAAGTAAACGAACATTCGTCAGTCATGTAGCAATGCCGGAACCGATAGTTTCAATACCGAGCTACGATTTTTGCTCTTTTTTAGAACTAAATGGTCATTATGTAGTTTGATTTGGAAAGTCTAATCGAATCAAGATCTGTGAATCACAGCTTGTTAGTATAACAGATTTTGAACGTTTGTTGTTTAACATCATAACATAACATCACGCCTTGTTTCCCCGAAGGGTTGGGCAGAGGTGTATATATAGTACACCCACATTTCGCCAGTTATGTTTAAGTCCCATGTAATAGGGGGCGAGCCTATTGCCATCTACCGGGCACAAATCCAGACTTCGGGCTGCTACTGAGAAATTCCAGATAGAAAAACCCAATAAGACGTTGCCCGACCTGGAAATCGAACCCAGGACCTCATGCTCAGCAGTAGCAATTGCGACCAGTCGAGGTTGTTTAAGTAATTGTTTTGCTACAAAGAGTATCAACAGGATTGACCATAAGTTTTTTGGTAGCTTACGTCAATCCAATTATGACCTTTACATCATAGTTATCGCTGATATAATGTCACCTTGTCTAGGCACTCAGGTTACAAGCTGTGTACACCTCAAGAAGATCACGTGACCTATTACAAATTTCTTTTGCTGTATTTTCCGATTTTGAAACAATCAAATTAATGAAATTTTATCATCTATAAAGATTTACAACCTGTCACAAGATTTGTCGACAGATTAAATTAAGTAGGTTTTCAGAAGTCTGTCTGAAAGACATCGATATGAGCGATAAGATGACTCATTAAAAAGGTTTTTTTTTGTATATAAAACATGAATGTCCGCCAGATCCTTAAATATGATATATCTTGATTTCATAATTTAAAACACTTTATTTGTTTGCCATGGATTCAAAAAACTAGTAAGCGTAGTCTCTGTCCGATCTGTTACTGAAATTTAAATAAAAACTTGGCCAAATTATTCATAAGACTAAGCCATGCTATTAGGTTAGTAGCCATGCTTATCTAATGCGTGCTCTCCCTGTGTAATAATAATACATGTTAATTGTGTGCCTTTACGTAGCATCGGTGAGAGCAGGAGAGCAGTGGTGGCCCCGACTTACGTATTCTAGGTTGTGAGTTCGAACCCAGGCAGGCGCTTTACTTTGTGTAAATATTTTCATCACCACTGCTCTCAAAACGGTGAAGGAAAACATCGTGAGGAAAACGGCATGTCCTAGAACCAAAAATTTCGAAGACATGTGACATCTACCAATCCGCACTGGGCCCGCGTGGTGGATTACGGCTCATTCCCTCTCCGAAATTAGCATGCTTTTAAGCAACTACACAGCAAGTGTATTTCAGACATAATTATTAACATAACAGCTGCTATTTGGTATCCAAGCTATTTTCCGTTGGTGGATAAAAGTTTCGAAAACGTAAAATAAAATGCATTTACCCGTTTCGTGCATTCTCAAAAAATACTCATTTTATGTGAAAACACACCAAAATCAAAAGTCATTTATTCAAATTAGGCTGAGAATCAGCACTTTTCGAACGTCAAAATTACATAAGACAGTCCCCCAAAACGCCCGCCCTTCACCACTTCCTAGTGCTTTAGCTGGGAAGAAGAAGTGGCGCAACAAACTCCCCAGTAGCACAGCTGTCTGTTCGGTTAGAAGAACACCCAGGTGACCGCATTTCCGACCTACAGTCCAGAAACGTCGTTATTTAATTCACAAGAAGAAGAGGTATCTAGTGAGACGACCTAAACGCATTCCGTAGGATCGAGGTGGCCCTGGAAAAGGATCATCATCATCATCATCATCATCATTTCAGCCGAAAGACGTCCACATAGGCCTCCCACAAGCACCGCCACTTCAACCGGTTCTGTGCTTTCCGCATCCAGCGGATTCCTGCGGCCTTCACAATGTCATCGGTCCACCTTGTGGGAGGCCTTCGAACGCTACGTCTTCCGGTACGCGGTCGCCATTCCAGAACCTCTCAGTTCTGGTAGCAATGTGCCCCTTTCACCTTGCGCACATTTTTGCGTATTTTTTTTTTTTCTTGTCTGTTTATGTATGTGTACATAAATGGTTAAATAAATGTGCGCGATGTGTAAAACGGATGCTTGAATTGGGGGAAGCATGCTCAGCAGTGGGACAGTGCAGGCAAAATTAAAATAAAAAACCTTAAACTAACTTCCTCAATTCGGAATAAACCGTAAACAACGTCCTCAAACTAATAGATACAAAAGCAGATCAATATTTTCTGCCTCGTTGGTCTAGTGGTCGCAATCGCTACTGCTGAGCATGAGGTCCTGGGTTCGATTCCCAGGTCGGGCAACGTGTTATTGGGTTTTTCTATCTGGAATTTCTCAGTAGCAGCCCGAAGTCAGGATTTGTGCCCGGTAGATGGCAATAGGCTCGCCCCCTATTACATGGGGCTTAAACATAACTGGCGAAATGTGGGTGTGCTATAGGTACACCTCTGCCCAACCCTTTGGGGAAACAAGGCGTGATGTTATGTTATGTAAATACCGATACTATATTTCGTCGCGCTGCCAAACCACGTTTGGCAAACAATACCTCATAGCTTCTCATAGGTTAAAATAATTAACCAAGTACAGACGGTCACAATTATTATATTATTCTAGGCACGTTATTTTATACCTAACATCCTCAGAGATGCAATCAAACGCAGTGCAGGATGCGCGTGCGACGAATTCTTAAATTGATTGATGGACTTTGTAATGAGTAATTTTAAGCTCGATATTGAAGCAAAATATTAGTAAAGATGGTCGTTGTATTTACTCAAATCTACCTGACAAATGCGTGCACTGACTGGTCAGGTCTACTTAAATCTGTGTGGTTGTTTCCTCAAAGACAATTTCAGACACCAATCTACATGGTCTTCACATGATCTGACCAAAATTATGTCAGGGCTTTAAAAGAGACCGTGACCTCTGATTTTGTTTTGGCCTTTCTTCTCGAGTCGGAAAGGAAACGCCCAACTCATCCAGTTTTAAAAATATGAGTGACGTTTGTAAAAACCTGCTTACAGAAATAAAATCATTTCTTCATTTTCCTTGTCGATTCAAGAGAAAAGTTTAAGTTACAGTCATTTAATTTTGACTTCAGAAAAAGCTAGATTATATCTGTGTGTGCGTCGTCTCTCATGAAATCAAATCGAAATCGTTATAAGACTTCTTTCTTCAAAATTACTCAGAACAAAGTAAAACGGGTACTGACTATATGAGTTGTCACAACGCAGCAATGCAGCATTCCAGTATAAAAACAGAATTTTACACTGATAGTGCAGACAGTAAAATCATTCCTTGAAACACATTCATCAAATAATAATAAAAAAACGCCTTTAAAATCTTCTTAACACAATATGTACCGAGAACTTGTCAACGGCTCCGGAACATCCCGAGTAATTTTCCTCAAGCGATCATTTGAGTCTTTCGATACAGCACTTAGGCACAATTTAGCAACAATACAGGCTCGCTTACCTATAAGCCGAGGTTCTTACCTTCACATTGGCGGAGTGACTAACGTGGCCATTACGCTTTCATCGTAAGGTATCGCTTACCCGTCTATCGGAGCTCTGGAGGTCACGATATTTTCACACCACTACTAATGGTTGCGGTGTCAATATATTTTGAGGGTGAGAAACCGATTTGGGGAAATCTCTTTAGAAACAGGAGTGAAAATGACGTAAAAAATAACTAGACTTAACTGAATCTTGAAACTTTGGAGCTGGCATAGTGTTTCAGGCGATAAATTGTGATTATGCATTTTAAGAACCGTCCGAGATTGTATCAGTTCATGTATAACTGTAGAAAACCCTTTGAAAAACAACATCCACAAAATCTGAAAATAGCCAGGACGGCCTTCAAGTAACGGCAATGAAATATAATGGTTTGGGGGTAACTAAACCATTGACAAACACTGTTCCTAAAGAATATCAAAGGCCCTAGCATAAAACCAATAGTTACTGTGATGCATGCAGTCAAATTGACCTCTGCGCTGCCGAAATGGCGATGTTTTGGGGCAGCAAAGTTTTTATACGAGTACACTGTCGTGTATGCAGGCACGGCTGGCTATTCACAATGGTGTGCTGGTGCCTGCGATTATGTATGCAAGTGAATGTTGGGAGTGGCAAAAGAAGCAAGAAAGCATAATAAATGCTGTGGAAATGTGTTCCTTGCATGAGCATGTGTGGTGTGCGTATGAATGATAGGCTGAGGAATGATGTGGTAAGGCAATGGTGCGGTTTAAAAGCATACGTGTCAGTGACAAAAGTTGAAAAGAGTATGCTTACATGGTTTGGTCATGTTGAGAGGATGACTGAAAGAAGACTAACTAAAGCTATTTACAAGGCAGATGTGAGTGGAAACGCCGAGAGGGACGCCATGGGAAGACACATAGTGACCTTATTGGTGATGTTCTTAAGAAAGGTTGGGTGCGTAGTACTCGCTACTGGCGCGTGACCTCGGTCCAACTCTTCGGGGTATTGTTTTTTTATATATTTATTTATACTTTATTGTACACCACAAAAATACATAACAACAAACACTACAAAATATACAACGGGCGGCCTTATCGCTTTCTGCGATCTCTTCCAGGCTTTTTTTATTTTTTATTTGTCAGATAACATGATCTAATATGGTTAGTAAGTAGTTTTGGTCTTTGAATTCAGTTTTCTGATCCCACAATTTTTATTATTTAAAACTTTTCATTTCCAAACTAAAGTAAAACTAAGGTACAGGTTTGCAAGGACAAATCTTACTAGATATATTGTCACAGTATCAAACATTACCAGAACACTGGAACAAAGAAAAACAAACAACATTTATCCAGACGACGCGATAATTGGCAAAGGCCCGATTCCATCAAAATAGTCTTGAAAGCTGTAATTAAGTAGAAAAATCACCGCAATTTCGTTGTGACTGTGCTCCTACTATGTGTTGAGAAAACTCGAAGGAAAGTCGCTCATCTTACACGTTTTTGGGAAGGAAGATGATGACAATTGTTCACCTATGCAAGGAAGTAAGGATGATCGTGAGTGATGTTTTTAATTTTATGTTTGTGAGTGTCAAAGAATCTAAGGCAAAAACATATGTAGAAAGAGCAACAACCTCTGCCTTCTCACAAATAAGTAAGCCAGCCAATATTGGGGATATTGTAAAACTCTTTTAATCTCAATACGAAGGATTTTGAAGAAAATTTTCTATGATAGCTTCTTATGCTTGGAAAAGGACAATGCCAGAAACTCTATAGAACTTTGCCCCACTCAAATCAAAAAGTCATTTACAAGCATGCAATATGCAGCATCTTAAAGCTTATTTTTATCTGAAAATTTGTCCTAATACCTGTAGAACTTGCGGTTTCGTTAAAATCTTAAAACAAAAATGATATTGATTATAGGTTAGGTGCAATTTATAATGGTTAAAAAGCGATTTAAACAACATACACGTTACGCATAATCATAACTAATATAATCGTAATATGAGTTTTTGTTTTACAGGTATTTACAACTTTTTTTTGTTGAGTATCATGCGCAATAAGTAACGCAATGGAAAATTCAGGGGTTCAATTCCTCTTATCATTGATTTGTAATCGGCAAGTTCTATTGAAAAACAATGTTTTATGAAAAGGTCCTTTATTCATTTCAACTATTTTCAATAATTGACATTTCCTGTAAATAGCTGGGGCAGGATCTGGCATTGTCATTTGTCAGCTCGATAGCGTACATAAATAACACAATAAATATTGATAAATTGTTAAAAAAATGTGGCATTGCGATTATAAGTGTCTTACACAATTACCCCGCTGTTCTTAGTCAGAAGCCCAGAAATGTATGCCTCGCCTCATCTAAACATAGCCAAAACTTACCACCTTAATTACGACAAGCTAAACGAAAGCGTTCAAGCTCTGATATACCTACTAACAAGCTGAAATTCACAGATCTTGATTTGATAAGACTTTCCAAATCAAACTACATAATAGTAATTTAGTTCTTCATCCAGCTTCAATAAAAAGGGATCATAATTGGAACTATCGGTGCCGGCATTGCTACATGACTGACGAATGTTCGTTTACTTTTATCTGGCGCGGACAGGCGGCTGTCATGTGTCATTGAGAATTACTGCCTCTACTACGATTAGTCGCTTTAAAGGAACACGTATATATTGCACTATGAAATATGGGGAAGGGGATGATAAAAAAGATTAAGCATTAATAGCACTGGTGCCCGGCACCAGAGGTGATTGACGAGGTCGCGGCAGGCCACCTAGGAGATTGAAGACTGTGGAGGGCGCGTGGGCTCACGAAAGATGAGGATTGAAGGACAGAGCAAGCTAGAAAGAAAAACTAATCGAGATTGTTATTACCTTTACGCAGAGAGCAGTGGTGGCCCAGTGGTAACGGCCGCGATTTACGAGTTGTAGGTCAGACAGACGCTATGCTTTGTGTAAATTTTTTCATCACCAATGCTCCCAAAACGGTGAAGGAAAACATAGTGAGGAAACCGGCATGTCCTAGAACCAAATATTCAAAGACATGTGACATCCACCAACCCGCACTGGGCCCGCGTGGTGGTTTACAGTCCACTCCCTCTCATAGAGAGGTGGCATGTGTCCCAGCAGTGGGAACAGTAGCAGCCTGATTATGCTAATAGCTTTAAGTGGCAATTCATTTATTGGTGTGAATTTTGGTACATTTTCAGTTTATGAATGCGAATGAAGATATGGAAATACTAAAACTGGCAATAATTAATCTAATAAAAGAGGATGGCTGACCCGTTATAGAAAGATTTGAGGGTCCTTTAAAAACGGGTCCGCCTCGTTCATTAGTCATTGAGTCATGTATCATTGAGGATTACTGCTTGGTTGCTGTATAGGACACGTAGATAATGCACAGTAGAATGTAGAGGATGAAAATAAAGGATTAAGAATAAATAGAGCTTTAACTACAAAATATAGCAATAGAGTAATAAAATGCAAAAAATTAGTTGTAACTGACCTTTAATTGGAAGAACCCCAAAAGTAGACAGGTGGATGTAGAGGAAAAAAACATTAAAGATGATGTGAATTATATTTTCTATAATATTAGCCCAAAAAAATTGGAATGGTGACTAATATTAAAAATGTTATAGAAAGAAGGCATAGTAAAAAAGAGATAATCGCAAAAGTCTGTTAAATCGATGTAAATATGAAGAGCTACACGCTTCAAAAAATTTCGAGGGGATCATTCCCGTCCTTGTCGCACTGTATGGACAATGAATGGCGCTAGTTTGAAGTTACATAGTCGTGACGCTGCCTTCTAAGATAGTGCTGTCCTTGCCTAACACTTATCTTAAAACGTTTCTGGGCAATTTTTTAAGCTTTTACACTTTTTATAATATCGTTTGCACTATTTGGAAACAAACATCCCTATTCTAACATTTATTCATAGCACTAAATAACTCTCACTTAACTCCAGAAATTCATTCCTAAACGGAATTATTAATTCCGTGTCTAAAATAGTACCTTTGGCTGAAAACAGAATAAAGTGTTCTGTCTGGGGACGCATTTATTCAGGTCATGCCTTATTGAATTCTGTCTACTCCCTTCTGTCATAAAAAGGTAGGCTGACTTTAATTTAACTAAGAATTTTAATACTTTTCGCGAACTCTTCTGTGCGCTCTGCAAACTGTTAATCTGGAAAGGATCTTAATAAGCTAAGCTTACCTTAGCGCTCTGTCAGTATTTTTTTTATGTTGCAACGGCTCCTTAGATCTCTAATGAATTGAATTTTATTCTTATTAGAATTTTAGTTTTATCATTCATGAAGAGTGCAGTGGTGAAGGCAGTGGCGTGCCTAGGAGTCAAAATTAGGGCAAGACGACAGATTTTAAAAAAAAAAAGGAGCCGATTGAGGGATTGGCTGATTTTCTAAAATTATTGTGTCATGGTTGTTAGTAGTACTAACACCATTATCATAATTTTGCTTAGAAAACTTTTATATGTATAAGAAGCTACATATTTCAAGTACGTAATTGTCATAAGCGCCATCTATATTAATGAATGCGCATTACCACATCGCGTTGCCGGAGCTTTTTACCTTAATTCATAATTCGCTTGTCATATGCAAAAAAATCAATCAAAAGCCACTAGATGGCATCCAAATTATCGATTTAATACTCTTTTGCTGTACAAATTATTTTATTAATTTAATGTAATGTTAATTTAAAATGTAAACTTATTATTTAAGATATTACCTTATAACGTTTAACTTTTTTTTACTTATTCTTACTTATAGATAATGATAATAGCCAACTCTAATCTTCATTTCAAAACACTTAAGAACCTCTTCTATACGAACATTATTGTTTTGTTATGAGATGAGACCAGTGGTTTACCAAAACTACAAATGCAAACAACTGTATTCATGTGTTGCAAATTTTGTTTTTTAAACTGCACAAGCTACCTAAGTTAGTCATACTCATGACTACTAAACAGTCGAATGAGTTTTCGAGAGAAAACCAATTTAAATCCTTTCTTCGACCGATGAGAAAATGCTTGTTTTTATTTCCGAGAAATACATACTACAATAATTAGAGGATGGTTGCGGTGAAGTATAGTCACTTAATATCAGGAAACTCAATGTATAAGTAACAGTCTCCGAATTCACATTTTGATAAAAAGAGAACACTATATTCACTTACAAAATCATAGGGTATGACATCGCCGCAATAACTATAATAAACTATCATAAATTATTTCCTAACCACAGCACCTAAAAAATAAGAAATTGAGTCTCGTCGCGTCATTGCGTACGTTCCTGTTCCTAAGCTCGCAACTCACTTCACGCGGTCAACGCGGATAGTGCACTTGCGCGAACGTAATGCCTGTCAAATGCCGAGCTTCTAATTTCATAGAAATCTGCTTCTATGCACTTACAAATACATCAACAAATGTAAACGTTTTTGTAGCAATTTGTAGGCGAAAACTGAGAGACAAAGAATTGTGAGGCAAGCCGGATTTGAAGACGGCGCATTTTAACGCATTGAGTAGCGCCGGAACGAGATAGCGCGGAATTTAAATGTTATTCATAATATTTTTGACTATGTACTGAATGATTGGAGTTCAACGGGTGCGTAAATCTGGCAACAATCGGGTTTGAATTCGAGTTCATTGACTGGTGTAGTTTTTGTTTTGATAGGCTTTTTTTTTGGGTGGGAAATCATCAAATGACTTCTCCCGCTCTGGTTGGAGCGGGAGGGCGTGTTAGACTTTTACTGACTAAAACCCACCCGTGTTCCTTCAATTGCCTGTGCCAGGGCCATGGTTATTCTATCGAATTTCCCGCGCCCTGAGGCGTCGGCCCTATCGGACCCAGTCATTTCGTGCTGACATCTCTTTGAGGCGCGCGTGGAACACGACGCGCCGTCGACCCGGGCCTGGTCCCAACCGGCCCGCGCCTACGGTGGCCGGGAAACTGCTTGTGATTCCCGACGCCGTTTTGATAGGCTTACGTTTGTTGTTGTGAATTATAATTTTATTGGGGAAAGCCGGACTTTTTGGCTTGTATGAAATTACCGCCGAATCCCTTGACTCAAGGGAGTCGGTATATATTCCATTTCGATAAAATTACGTATCGATAACAGTATGGACCTACTCTATAGGTTTGGTGTAGGTGTGAAAATGTAATTTAAACCTCGATGATTTAATCATAAAACTTTCCAGACATGCCCTCTGGTTTTTTAGATGTTTTTTTTCCAAACAGTATTAAGTATTCCGTTTCTGAAACATCTTTCAGTAACATTTTAATAAACGACTGGAGTTTTTATAGAAACGAAATCAGGGACCAACGGGTTCGAAAAATAAGGACCTGGAACGAATAATGATAACTTCATTATTCAGTCCAGGTCCTTGTTTTTTTATAATATTCATTAATAATCAAAACGAAGGATGCGGCCAATCAGAACCAGCTGTCATATCTTAGGATCTGAATAGGCCGAAGGGGATTCCGATTACATCGAATAATAATCGGAACATTCGATTCATAATCGGATCATTCGATTAATTGCAATTCATTCTTCGTTTAATTGCACTTGCCCGGCTCAAGATTAAAACGATACTTTTATAGGTGTTTTATTGATCAAATGAAAATGCTTCTTCAGATGCTAATGAAATCTCCCAATTTAAGCTCAGATTCAAAAGATTTCGAAATTTCAAAGTAATTGCACAGTGGGAGGCTTACGGTGAACAATAAGCGGACAAAGGCTGATGAGAATGACGTAATAAATTGCGTCAAAGGATAGACGTTCGAGTTTCTTAGTGAATTAAGTGCAACCAATGAACAACCTACGGGCAATATAACCAGTTTAAACGTTATTTAGCTCATTATTGTTTTAATTACATCGTTTCTGTGTACAGATTCAATTAAGTTTGTTGCACGAATTGAAGTGGGCGCATGTTTAGTGTGGTTTGGCATATTTAGTTAGGAATCGAGGGTCACATTGCATCCACGTTCAAGTGGTTATTAAATGTTAGATTTATGTTGCCCGCGCTTAGCCCGTGGCGTCGCCCGCCTAGAGTTCGGAATTTATCCCACGGAAACGAACTACCGGGGTAAAAAGTATCCTATGTTAATCCAGATTATACACTATTTGTGTGTCAAATTTCATCCGAATCCGTTGAGCCATTTATGCGCCAATCTGGAAAATACATCCAGACAAACAGACAAAAAATCGGACACCAGACTTGTAGCAATCACAATTTAAAAAAAAACAGTTTTGACCTGTTTACTATTTTGATAGACCTACGAATAGATAAGTATATATTTCACTGTTATATTGTTATATAGATGGATAGGTAGGAGTAGAACAAGATTTTTTTTTAAATTAGAGTTATTTTATAAAATTTATTGAAGGCAGAGCTATGATGGTTCAAAAACATTTTGGTTACCACCTCAACAAAAGATTGTAGCCACAGAAATATAGCTAAAAACGCCAAATAGCAAACCATTTTACGAGGAGGTAATGAAAGAATTTAATATGAAAATAATTAACAAAGCAACAAAAAGCTATGAAATTTCTAGAAACGCGTCAGTCTTGATAAGGAGTGGCCGGGAAAGGTAAAAAAAAAACGAATACTAAAGGCATGTTTGCTGGGGAGCTTTTGGTCAGTCGAAAGTAAACTTTATGTTATAGGTGTAGGATTTGAAGTCCTGGAAGCTTCTAATCACACTCTGGGCTCAGAGCCAAGTAAATGTGGAGAACGCACATTTTCGTCTGTTTTTCATACAGATGCACGTCTGAATGGCTCTAATTTATTTTTCGTTTGTTGTATTTTCACTCAATGCTGCGATTTTCCCGATGTGCCGCTTAGGAGAAATTAAATATATGATTTGCTATTCATAAAATCCAATTCAACGTTCTCTTTGACATTACACAGGTTATAGTGAGCTCGTTCGTGTTTAGTTTTTTTATGTCTGGCACATACAGATTTTGGTAGCGGGTTTTATAAGGAATATTTATTAAGTCACGAAAATATTACTTCTGTCTGCATTCTGATGAAATAACTCTTATGAATTTATTAAAGGGATCTCAACACACGTTACGAAATGATAATATTCTATGATTTTTTGAAATCCGTAGAATATTGAGTAGAAGAAATCATGCAAGAGAACAGATTCAAATGCCAATTTATTCATTTATCCGTAACAAGAACACCTTCTTACACAGTAAACCTATTTTCCCTTAAGTGAGCTTTAAAAGGCGTCCCATATTCATGCAACGGATTACCCAAGTGGTAAGATTATACCGACGGGTACATACATTATTCTGATTACAAGCACCAAACGGAATATTCAGCATCCCCCCCCCCTCTTTTACCCTTTAATCCACCCTCTTTTCCCCACCTCGTGTTTGTCACTTGGACGTGACTAGATTCGGAACCGAATCGATTTATTGAAATTGCCGATGGACCTACATCGGGTACTTAATCTAATCAATCGATTTGAGCCACAGACGACGATCGTCTGTGTGACTTAATGTTGTAGGCTTGTTGCCAAAGTGTAATATTAAATTATCTGGATGTTCTGCTTAATTGTTAGTGGTGTTTACCGTTTCCTGTACGTGGGGTGAGTTGAAATGGTTTCGCTTGCTAGAGATACTGCTGTGTTGCTTATCAGTTCCAATACATACTTGAATATCTGCAGTGATCATTTCAAACCGTATTTACACTGGAATGCATCGATGACCCAGGCAATTTATAACCAATTTAGGTTGTATCTTGTAATAGAAGCAAAAGGAGTATGATGATTAGCCGGTGGCATTCTGTTGTTTCTGCCCACCCCCATGGGAACAATGCGGTAGTATAGTTTATGTATGTATGTCGTTGGAAACAACTCCGTATGGTACATAATCTAAATCAAAGGAAGTTTTCTTGTCCTACGCTTGTTAACATCGACATGCCCTAATTAGTCAACCTTGTTTATCTGATTAGCAGCGACATTGCTGTCAAGGTCACAAAGCACCGTTACTTTATCGACGAGGTTCTTTATAATTTATTTGCTGACATTACTAAAGTTTGCTGTCAGATGTGCATTACTAAAGACCTGGATTGGGATCATTTTTATTTAGTTTCTCCCCAATAGCATAATCAGCTTAATATGTTCCCACTGCTGGGACACAGGCCTCCTCTCTGTGAGAGGGAGTGGGCCGTAATCCATCACGCGGACCCAGTGCGGGTTGGTAGATGTCACAAGTCTTCGAATTTTCGGTTCTAAGGCATGGCACTTTCCTCACGATGTTTTCCTTCACCGTTTTTGAGAGTGGAGTTGAAATAATTTACACAAAGTAAGTCGCGGCCGTTACCAATGGGCCACCACCGCTCTCTCCAATGACTCTCACTAACTCTGTGAATGTTAAGGATGAGAAAAGGCGTTATTCTAATGCATCTGCTATCATATGACACTACTAAAGGTTTTAATTAAGACCTTACGGGCAAGGGAGAAGCGCTAGGGAAGTCCGGGAAATTCCAATTTACTTACGTTTTTTGCAATTTACAAGTGAGTGACAGGTTGTATGTTGAACAAAATATGATTCATCACCGTAACAAGTCTTGTACATGTATTTACACAGGGGGGTTAATGACTTATAACTTAGAAGAAGAAGAATTACCTACATCACAGCCGCCACCACCATGCAACAGTTATGTAGGTTAACATTTACAAGTAGCAAGTTCCGTCTTAAGATAATGAAAGTTTTGTCACACATCCACATACATAACTTCAAGCTTGTAATCCCAGAAGGGTTAGGGAGAGGTGTACCTTTAGTACACCCACATTTCGACAGTTTTTTAATTCTGGTTTTGTAATCTCCCGGATCCAGGAGAGATATTATTTTGTTGCAAAACTTAACGAACTTGTTAACTAACTACCGAAATATCGATTTGCCTTTAACGATGTCGTAGTAATAAGATGATGTTTGACGCCAAGGTTTAGATCTTCGTAAATATCGTGCGTTTTTTCTTCATTTTCATTTCTTTGTCGCCTGATACGTATTGCATGTTCCCGAGGTTGTTCCGTGGATGGGTGACGGTGATGGGCCATTAATACCCGAGACCCTCCGTGTTTCGGCAAGCACGTGAAGCACGGTCCCAGCCCGGTGTCATTCGTAGATCTTTGGCAGTCGTCAAGTCTGACAACCAGTTGGACCATGGGGTAACGTGTTGTGCGAGCTACGGAGCGCCGATCTGGGCGTCTGACCTGACGGCCGGCAGCATAGCTGTCCTGCGCAAGCCGCAGCGGGCGATGGCCGTCAGAGTCATTCGGGGGTATCGCACGATCTCCTTCGAGGCGGGTTGTGCACTGGCCGGATCACCGCCCTGGGACCTGGAGGCGAGGGTGCTCGCGTCACTGTACCGGTGGCGCGAGGCAGAGCGGGAGCGGGGCGAGCGACCGATGCAGCGCCATATCGAGCAGCGTCGGTTGCAGCTCCGCGAGGTCCTGGTGGCGGAATGGCGGATGAGGCTGTCACGCCCTACCGCCGGCCTCAGCACCATCGAGGCGATCCGGCCAGTGCTCGACCGCTGGCTCGGGAGAAGGCACGGCTCCCTGACGTTTCGGGCGACGCAGGTGCTCTCGGGGCATGGTTGCTTCGGGAAGTACCTGTGTCGCATAAACAGGGACCCGGACGCCCGGTGTCACCACTGCGTCGACTGCCGGGGGGACACGGCGTGGCACACGCTGGCAGAGTGTGCTGCTTGGGAGGAGCCGCGCCGTGCCCTCATCTCAGAAGTAGGCAGTGACCTGTCGCTGCCGACCGTAGTGAGTTCGATGGTCGGCAGCGTCGAGTCCTGGGACGCGGTGGTGCGAGATGACCGTCTCGCAGAAGGAGGCTGCGGAAAGGGAGAGAGAGATCTCGACTCTCGACCCGGCCCGCAGCAGACGCACCGGGCGTCGGAGGAGGGCGGACAACGCCCTCTTCCGGCCCCCCTAAATGGGTCCAGGGGCGACGGATTCGGGGACATCCGTCGCCCCCCAACATCAGGACCCGAGAAGGCGGCGCGCGTAGTGTTCCTCGCGCGCCGACCACAGACGTTGCGGGGGGAGTACACGTCACTTCCCCCGCCCGAGACGGAGCCCGCGCAAGCGGGCCGGCACCAGCCGGGGTTGTGGAAGAATAATGTGTTCCCGCGACCACGGCGTAGGTGTGAGATGGAACACCGGGGTGGTTTTTAGTCAGTAAGTGTCTGACAGACCCCTCCGCCCGCCCCAGGGCGGAGGACATCCATGAGAATTTTCCATACCGGGAACAAAAAAAAAAATGGGGTAACGTGTTACTCAGCAACTGGGTTATGGAGGTCAGGTTGGCAGGCGCTCCATGTAAAATACTGGGCTTTTTTTTAACAAGATCCACAGGTTTACCTGTTTCAAGTGTTAAAATGTGCCCATAATGGCTCGATTCACATTGGTATATAACTGATATGGAAAGACAAATGTTCGAGTTGCTTTCCCGATTGTCGAAATTGAGTCAATACATGTTGGTTAGTTCGCTGTTCCATGATAGTCTCTGGAGCACTCACATCCCACGCTGATGGAGCGAAATTCACCGACCAATTTACGTTCATGTTCGCCTGGTAGTATAAATTGAGAATATTGGTCCGACATCTCTTTTTTTATTGTTATTGTTAAGTTGTATACATTTTTGTTGCACCGGTATGGCAAGGGGCATGCCTGTCACTACACGTGAACTTGTTCACGGAACGTTTCGTCGCCCCAGATTACTGTGTTGTTGGTATGTTTACAAGCGCAGGGAAGATCCGGTATAGCTTGATTAAGATGCTTCCCAACTTTACCCCTTTTTCGAGTCCTTGTATCGACAGACTTGTCTAAAAGAACAAAATAGTTCCGTATCATTCTTCAGAGTTTGCAGGATCAGGTTGAATGGAATCCATGTCGTAATTTGTTCCTATATTTCCAAAATTGCCTACTATCTGTCATTTTGTTTACTCTTCTGTCAACAAAGACCAGCATCCTAATTGCGTAACACATTTTCGTAAACGATTATGACTAATCTGTTGTATTTTGACGGTTCAACAACATTCATTGCGTTATTTACATTGTTGAGCAGATTCTTTTATCGAACTTATGAAGCAATGGATTAGCAATCTGTTTCAAAACTATTCAAACTCCGATTGATTGTGTATTACGCAATTAGGGTACTGGTCATGCAATGCGCGCTGGTTAAAATCATGGTTGCATGTCTTCTGATACTTATTTTAGTGTAAAGCTTTGCCCACGAATATAGAAAAATCATTTTCTAATCGAACATTCACCATCACCGTCATAATTATTCAGGATATGCATCTATGGTATGGGAGAAACATAGGGATGTGCTGGATATGTTTAATTCAAAATTATTTGAGACTTTCTGAAACTGACTTCCGATACTAGAAATACCGTCTCCAGTTAGTAAACGAAAGTCGGTTGCAAAGTGCATAAAAATTGTATTTTATCTGCGGAAGTTGCTTAGCTATTTGCTGTGTTTAGATGTAGAAAGGTATAAATGCATATGTATGCAATGCATTTTGAACTTAGTTCGCTGTAGAATAATAAGCAATAACGTTATGCTACTCGTTTACTTGTCCCAATCCGTTCTGCTTTCCTACAGGAGTAATGTTTTAGAATCATGTTGTGTTGTCGACTTACTCTAGCTCACTTTGGAAGGTATCGGTGAAAATGACAAAAAACAAACCACTTCTCTCCACTTTCCACTTTTCAATAAGAAACTGACAAAATAATATTATGACTCATTGACGTATTTTTACCGATAAGAATTTAAATTGGTAATATGACATCTCTGTACTGCGGACTTGTCCTAAATCATTTATATTTTAATTTAACTGTATTGACATTGAACTTGACGAATTTGAATCCCGTTTTATTAAATTTAATATTGTGTGTTGTATTTCCTATTTCAAATTGTTTACTGAATTTCATCTTGACATGATTAACTTGTATTGATTTAATAGAACGTGTTGAATAAGGTAGTTAGAAAGACAAATTTAAACTCAACATCTGTAACATGTACCTACCTAATTTCCGTTCAAATAACGAACCGAGTATTCTATTCTATTCTTATTCCGTAATAAAAAATATTAGTTCGCCAGCTGAACACTCATAAGAGGCCATAACATTCTTTCTACCAGCTCATCATAAATTGAAGTTTCACCTCACTAAAGTATCGATTTCCCTACAAAACGTTGTTTATCGTAAGGCGCGGCTATGCCAAGGTCGGAGGCATTGTTACCAAATTGATGAGGTTCGTATCGATCTGGCACGTCACTAGTTTCACGAAATGTATCATTAAATCCGTTTTAATGGTCACGATAGATTTTATTTTGTTTTTGTTTTTTACTTACGGTGCGTGGTGTTTTATTGTTACAATTAAACGGTTTGGGGTCGTGACGTAAGCTATTCATATGTTTTTGTGTGAAATAACGGTTTTTTAAACTAGTCGGAGTTTGTCGAATGAAAAATGTTTAATAATTTTTTTCTCTTGTAAATAACATATAAAAAACGAAAAAAAAAACATATTTTTTTGTTATGTTTAGTCGCCAAAAATATATATGGAAAAATGGCAATGATAAGTTTTGCCGAAAAACAAGAAAATCAACAGTCCAAGTGTCTAAACTCTAAACCCAACAACCTTCCTCGCTTATTAATTCGTATATGAGCACTCCTCAAGAAATCTCTAAACAATGATCTGTCATCAACACTAATGACCCTATTGTAAATAGCTACTTCCCTAATTAACAATTCACACCGTAACGCTTCCACTTATAATAATTAATTACCGACAAAGCTCATCTAATGATCAATGTGATACAGAATCATTCATGATTATTCATGAGACCAAAACAATTTTCACGGTAAAACATGAAGAAGAAATCGTGCGTAACAAAATGGAAAGAACAAAGAAGCTCTCTTCGATATAAAAAAAATGCGATGTCCATAAGGGCCTGATCACACGTACCACAACGACAACACCTGGACGGGCGCTAATTTGTCTGAAAATGAAGAGTTTATTCACACGGGTCACATTTGAACGCCAAAATTAACCGTGTGGGCGATACCGATCCCATCCAGGCCACGTCGCAGCCACATCCCAACTACCAGCGATACCGAGCCCTAACGGCCGGCCACCTGTACCTAATTCTGGAAACACTAGCAACAACGTAACCACATTGCAACTACTATTATTTATCTAAAACGCAACCACAACTACAACACGTGGACGGGCGCTAATTTGTGTGGAAATGAATAGTTTATTCACACGGACCACATTTTACCATCAAAATCAACCGTGCGTGCGATACCGACCACATCAAGGCCACGTTGCAGCCACAACCAGCGAGACCGAGTCCTAGCAGCCGGCCACCTGTCCGTCTACAAACACTAACCACGACGTAACGACATCGCAACTACTAACGACAACTGCAAGATGCAGCGACATTATTCACACGGAACCACTGCTTGCCCAAATTTTGTCGCTTCGTTGTGGTGTGGTTGTGGTACTATGTGAACGGGGCCTAACAGCTGTTCGCTAGATGTGTCGCCGCAGAATGCACACAGGATTAATTATCTTTTCCGTTACCGTTTCCTTTGTGGTTCGTATTCCAATGGACTTCAAAAGTTTATCCAGTAAAAGGTTAGATAGTGTCACGCCGGAGAGCGAATTTTGTTTTTTTTTTGTTGTTGGTGTTTCGTTTCGAGTTGCATGCGGGAAAATTATCATGACCTTTTCACTATGAATGAACATGCCCGCATCGGTTTTGTTGTTTCTGGTACGATTTTATATTTTTCTTTTTATGAATCTTTGTTTTCGTCTTTTGTGAAGGAAGTAGTGTCTACAATATTCAGAATTCGAGTTGTTGGAGCAAGAATTGTTTCAAGTTTTGATTAATTGTAACCCAATTTCAAAAACTAATTTTATTACACCAGTCTTTGTATAAGGTATCGATGTACACAAGTTAATGGAAGCGGCAACTAGCTCCATCTTTCTAAATGACCGACTCCCTTGACAATTGAAAATTAAATTTAAACAAATGCTTTTTAAATGACGTTGCGTTTTAAAAAGACGACATAGGGAACCCTAATGTTGCGATTTGCCAATTAATCGCAATAGTCTCTTATTACATGGAACTTAAAAATAACTGGCGAGATGTGGGTCTTCCAAAGGAACACCTCTGCCTCACCTTTTGGGGAATTCACTTATTTTATATTAGTGAGTTTTTATTTTTTTGTAAATTGCGACCTTGGTTATATTTATTATTGTAATTTGTTATCATACTATTGTGCTTTTGGTGGTTGTGCTATGTCTTTTGTGAGCAATGAATAAATATTTTTCTACCTATGTTATGTATTTTAATTAAATGTATTTATTACGTGCGTTTGTTATTATCAGGAATTAACTTATAAGCTTATCTAGCGAAACCTGTCATTAACTTAGGACCTAAACGCAATTTTTATAATACCTAAAAGTATATGATCCACTGCAGTAAACAAAATCAGAAAAAATATATGGTACTCTTAAGTTAGCTCCAAAAAAATCTTTTAACTATTAAAAACCATACTAATATACATGCAATAATTCAGATTTTTGGTCAGATTATTCTATGCAACAATTTAACGTGTTTATTTTAAATGTCGTTGTCTCATCGTGCTTCTCTTTCTTTTCTTTGCAGTCTGATAGTGACCTCGCTTTAGCTCTTGTCAGCCTCTTAATGAAATATGTTAAGGCTACGAAAAAAATGTGGCTAACACATTTTTATTAATTTATAAAATAATAAAAGGCTTTCAAGGAGATGGATATCCACTAAGATATTTAAATTTAGCCATGACGTGGTTTATTTTTTTAACTAAATAATTTATTCATTGCTTATGTATACTTTCATTAAGATTATTTATAGGGTGGCAGGGAAATCAACGCGCATCCTGTTACCATGGATTCAGTTCATGGTTCTGAACGGGGCACGTTGAAAGTTTTCGTCGGTAAAAAAAAAAGAATTTGCTGTCTGTTCCATACATTTTGAAAGCGGAGGTAGTGCACTTTTCTATGAATCAGGCGATTTTTGGAAAATCGAATTAATTACCGAAATTTCAGAATGGTATAACCTATGCAGCCATCTATGATTTATTTTCAAGACTAATTATAATTTGTTCGAGTTGATACCCCATGACCCAGCATAGAACGAAAACTTTCTACGCGGCTGGCTGCATAGTATACGATTATGAAATTAACAATCACTAAAAAGCGTTAAACGGCAGAATTTTGGCTGAAGTAAGATTGGTATAAATTAACAGTTTCTTGTTTAATGCTGATTTATATATTTACTTAATGCACATATTTTCAAGAAAAACATGAATGAAGCCTTAAAGTTCAATTCGAACCCATAAAATGATTGATGATCTGTTTATCATTTCGCTTAGAGCTCTTTGCGAATAGATGGCGCTTTACTCAATTTAAACACATCAGAGTAGCCACTTATGTTACTAATTTAAATCAAACAACTTTATTTTTAAATGTTACTTTACTTAGAAATTTAAAAGAAATCTAAACATTGTATTCTGAACCCGGATCTATTAAACATTATGTAAAAAGGATTGCACGAAACGTTTTAAAAGCAGGTAGACTCCTAGATGGCGTTGTAAAACTACAGTCACTCGCAATTAGTGAGTCGCTGATGCTGCCATCTGTTGAAAAATTGGACGAAGTAAAATTGCCTGCTCAATAGCTAGATTTGGGGTGGTGCCATTTCTTTGTATGGGATCATATGCTGAACTTGAGGTTACAGTTTGCGCGTCATGTCCCTGCCGCCCTGGATTGTAGTTTCTAAGAGTTTATATAAAATAAACAGCTGCCGTCAAATCAATTTCCCGCAATAATCTTTTCAACATAGTAGATTTTAAATGATGATTGACATGACTGTTTAAGTTGGGATCATATCTATCAATCACTACTATTTTCTGGCATCTACAAGGGCAAAACAAAACGAAAATAAAACATCTTTTCGGAAACCTACTTTTGTTGATTTAACTAAATCTTGGGAGAGGTATGTGTGAAATCATCAACGTTCTCCTGCCCAAATATTTTTGTGGTCAACGCAAAATGTCTTGGTGTATCAATCTAGATAATCGCTAAGAACAGGTTTTACTGAGACACAGTACTTGTTGTTTTCGTTTTGAGAGCTAGTTTTGATTTATTTATAAGTATAAATATCATTAAATAATAGGTATATTCAAACTGTTTTTACTTTCCCTTCACTTGTCCCTATAGATTCATTAGTAAACTAGCTGACGCTAGTTTTCTTAATTGAATGCCAGACAGCATCTGTCTGGCATTCATGCTGAAATAATGATTACATATTAGGTATGTTGAAACTGTACTTACTTCCCCTTCACTTGCTCCTAATATTCATTAGTAAACTAGCGTGATACTGATAATGAACGAACCTTTTTGACGCAGCCGTGAGGCACACACTACACATTATTGTTAAAACATTATTATCACTTTTTTATTTTGTTATTTGTATTTTGTGTTTCACGAACCGTGTCCAAATATACGTTATTCTTGCTTTTTTTTGTCTTGTTCTTCAATACTTCTTTATTTTCTCTGTTCTCCTTTCTAGCAGTTTCAAACTGCACAAAGTCCATCCAATAGACGTCTTTTAGGTAAATATGAAAGTAGAAGACAATGGTACCCACCTATATAATCAACTATTCGCCAGCAACCTGTTTTGTCCAGTTCCTGTTTTAGATTCCCAGGCCAGACAGTGTAATTGGTTTCTTCCCGTGAAAACGAACCATTCGGTACTATTTCGACAAAATGGAACTGCCAATCAATCAATTGACAGTTCAAGGGATTTATTTACTGCTAAGCAATATATTTAGGTCAAAGTAAATAAGCAAAGCCTAAATATTTGAGAAAAAAAGTCAGATTTTACATCTGCGATATGTTATAGGTTTCATAGTTTCAGACATACGCGTGACTCAACCGTTATTGTCAAATTGGGAAAAATATACCAGTAAGTTTGGTCCGCATATTACCCACCTGCGCACTAATAAAATCACAGTGCACACTGCAGCCATCAATCTGCGCGGCAGGTGCGGTGTGTCGCCAGCCCTATAGGGTCCTAAAGGGCTGTGGCGAGCCGTTGTTGCGGTTTGCGGAGGCCTACAGTCTGCAGTGGATATTTGCATCACGCTTCGTCTGTTGACTGCTGCACGGCGCGTTGTGTCGCTTTACTATTTTCATGGAAACCTTTTGAGCGTCGGGTATTCATACATAGACTTGCTTTAGGTACACTTTAAAGAAAAGTTTCTCTTAGCACAAAGGAGGTCAGTCACAAAGAAATAAAGACATAATAATTCTATCAAAACATCATTTACCACCAGGTGTATGACCGTTAATCTGCCTAGCCAAAGGCACAGCTCTTCGTGCAACATCCGGTGCCTTTGTGTCACGCTGTCGCGTCACGCCAGTGTGCGAGCCTTAAGTTCGGGTCAGCTTTGAGTCTAACCGGCTGTAGCTGAATACCAGTATTACATATAAAGAGACTGCCTAACTGACCTCCCTTTGGTAAGACTGGCTGACAGACTTTCGGACTTCGGGAGACCCGTAACGACTGTCAAAGATCCGCGAATAACAGCCGCGACCAACGGCTTAACGTGCTCTCCTTGGCACGGAGGGGCCTTGGTATTTGATGATGGTCACCCACGTAAACGAAGCAAATGGAGTAGATAGGAATCGTAGGAGGTGGCGTTCCGTAGGTTCTGCTTGCCCCCATACCCATGGGAAACAAGACTTGAGTTTTTTTTATGTTATTTTATAAAACTATTGTCTCATGTTAACTAATATTTAGGTACAGTCCGCGAGGCCTAAGCTGAGCTTTGCATTTGTGTGAGTGCACATAGCGACGCGTTCTTTGCTTGTTTGACACGGCCTGAGGCACTGTGCGTCCCTCGTGCGATCACATTGGTGCGATTGGCAGCTTGGGCCGCGCGGACTGTAGGTATCTGCTTTTTACACGGACTTATTTCTTCAGGATAATTTTTAAAACAGCATGTATTTTTAACGGTCCGCAAACATACTATGCCGTTTGCACCTACGTTACCCCGCATACAATACGTGGAATCCTGGTGTGGATGTCAGAGCGAAGCCTTTATTTATTGTTTATTTATTCGAGCCGTGAAACTTCTGACAGTAACGTACTGCGGGACATGAAGCTTACAATGAAAATACCTACAATGAAAATTGGCCAGCAACTAGTACTATTGTTGTTTTGTTATTTAAATCTTTCAGTGAAGATGGGTTTACAGACCTAACGAACATAGAACAAGAGCATTATTATCTTAATATTCTTGTCATTTTGGTATGGATAGACCAGATAAATAATGCTCAATTCCTGTTGACACGAAAATAATTTCGAAGAGTGGGGTATATAGAAAGCAAAAGATAAAATGAAAACAAACATTAAGAGCAGGGCGACGCTCGAATTGTCTATATCTATACAAACGTAATACCTAAACCATTTGCAATTTAAGCATATTTCTATCAAATAATGCTTATATTCTGATTTAGACAGTATTTATCTAGGTTCCTACATCTTTTTTTTTTTTTTAAATATCTATCGAAAATGAAGTTAAAGCTAATTGTATTTCGCACTTTTTTTACAGCGACATGTATTCTTATCGTTTTTTTTTTTGTACTATAAACAACAATATTATTAAGTTTTCAATTATCATTTTTAGTATTACGGAATATATCAAAATTTATCATAAATTTTCAATAGCTAGTAGTGCTATCGCGTCAAGCAAATATCAATGTGTGAGTGGCCATACTGTTCACGGTAGTAGGTGTGTATCGCTCGGACAAGCACACACATTACTGCAACGTTGCGCCCGCCGGGGGTGTTCCGTGTTTATTGTCAGTGTTAGACGATTACTTTATGTCCTGTGCGTGCGTATTTATTTGCTTTCTAAATTGTATTGTAATATTTCTATATAATATTATATAACTTGGATTTAGAATTGTCTTGTTATTTGGTATCGAGTAACCTAACCATTCTTACGAACTTAGTCCGTAAGACTTATTATTTACGATATTATAATTACGATTTGGTTTGGTTGCCGACATGGACTCCGAACGTTGGGATGTATTTAATAGTAGTATTATCCAATGATATATTATAAGTTACCTACCTACTACGTTCTTAGTTACTAAGTGTTTTGCATAGACACCCCCAAGCAATAAGTGCCGATTTCACCAATGAAACTGAACGCGATCATCACTTTTAAACATAATTCAAGAGCTGTCATTGTCATTGATTTTGACACTGACAGCTGTTGAACGCGTTTTAGTTGTGTTGAACGCGTTCAGTTTCATTGGTGAAATTGGCACTAAGTCGGTCATCGTAAAACTCAAGATTTACAGGAAAAAATATATTTGTTTTATTGAATATGTATCTCTTCAAGGAGTCGAAGTATTGCGGTCATTAATACATCAACTGAAAGCATTTTCTTTGTGTAATTCAATTACGATGTCAACATTAATTTATGTGTGCGAAATACTTTGCAATTTAATAAAATAAATATTGCAAAAATAAGACAAGTAATTTGTTTCAGTAATATACACATAATGCAGTAAGTTGGTTGAAACTGTTGATACGTAACATTGCAATACGGACTTATCTAACGTTATATCTTACTAGCTTCCGCCTTCGGCTTCGCCCATGTGGAGTGTTTATTAAAATAGCCTATGTTCTTTCCCAGGCTTCAAACACAGTTCATCGGATTAGCCGTGAAACGTCACAGCCCCGCTGTGCGCACTACTCGCGGTGTCCGCGGTGTTTACGTACTTAGTTTGCAATAAACTTTTGACTTTGACTTCAGTAACTTTTGAACCATCCGTCCAAATGAGTAAGTGTAAAAAACAAAGTTTACCTACATCAAACGCCAAAGGCGATAAAGGTTTCATTTTGATGAGATATAACTAAATAAACTGAATAACTGGCGAAATGTGGCGAAAAAAGGCGTGATGTTATGTTATGTTTATGTTAACTAAATACTCTAAAATGTGTATTGTAAAAACAAAAAGCAATTCATTTATGGGCTCACTATTTGGATATAATAGCTTCCACATAAAAGGTTAATGTATGCTGTCGCGGACTTTTATTCAGAATAACACATAGACTATATTACTGTTTAGTTTCATCAAAATCCGTTCAGTAGTTTTTGCGTGAAAGAGTAACAAACATCCATCCATGCTCACAAACTTTCATGTTTGAAGTAGTATAGTAGGTGGGATAGAAAGATTAGTAGGATAGCAGGATTTCAAAGCCAATACGTATTTTTTTTGTGGTTATTTTAGATTGATACAGTCTCAGTATCGTTACAAACCGTTGTAGTCGAAAACGAGACCGGGGGACACATAATTATTTTTAAAAGCTTGTAAGTTCCCATAACGGTTTCAGCTGACTGAAAATAATTCGACAATAACCACGTTCTAACATTTACTAAGAACTGCACGATTCATTTACGCCATTATGTCGGTAATAGCAACTTACGAAAATTCAATACTTTACCCAAACAGTTTTGTATTGATACGTAAAGATACTTTTCTTGTCATAATTTTTGTTTTGAATTTCCCTACAATAAAAGTGTTATTCATGATATCTTTGTAAATCACACTACGAAAAATAAAAAACAAATTACTAAGATGTATCCCAACCCGAATGACGAATTCGATATAACAATAAAAAGTCAAATTTTACTGACTTATTGCTGGTATGTACCTAAGTATATTTTACATAAATTAGTATTTACCTACCTATCTACCTACCTATGAAATGTCGTTATTTACGTTTCTTTAGATCATGTTCGCACTGACGAAAATATCTCGCTCCGGGATTTTATCGCGCACTGCATATTCGCAGTATCTTATTGAAGCGATAGCGGATAAAATAAATGGACAATCGTTTTGTGATTACAACAGTACAAAAATAGTTATGCTTGTTGCTTGCTTTAAAATAAGTCAATATCATAAGTAAGTGCTGAACGTTCTTTTGCAAATTTGTTTACGCATAACATGACTTTGAGAGTGAGGATATGTGTCAGCGCACACACTTGTACGCTTTACTATATTGTGACCTAAATCGGTAAGGACCAGGAAGACATTATAATTATTATATTTTCGCTGGAAGTAACCAGGTTTCACACAATACCCCTGATATGATGGATATTGATGCCTCAATAATCAGTTTGTCTAAATTGAGTAGATATTACCTATATAATAATGGCTGAATAGTATAAATGATATTCATATTCATTAAATTGACTGTAGCACATACATAAACATTCTGTATCGAGCTCAGAACTAAAACATTTCGTATTGTGTCGCATTTACTTTTCTTGCAAGGATTTTAATGTTATTTTTATTGTATAATAAAACTTCTTGCCGCTAGAATACGGTTGATTATAATCTTATGCACGGTACTACAGATAAAAAGCCAAATCATATAAATCAGAGTGTTTAGTTGATCAGAGTGGATCTTTGACACTCCTACTACCATAATTGTATTATTCGTTTAGTCGATAATGTATGGTACCTTTATCAACTTTCGATTAATATTTTTAAATAGATAAATCAATAATAACAATGATATTTATTAAGTAAGAACACAAAATAAATGTTTATACAAAATCCTTGTTTTTTATTATTATTCTTAGCAAAGAATGCTATTTTTTATATGTGCGCTTATTTATATATGTACCTACAATATTTGTCTTTTATTTTGCATAACACTTTATTATTCGGCCTGTATTCATTATTGCTTAGAGAGCAGTGGTGGCCCAGTGGTAACGGCCGCGAATTACGAGTTGTAGGTCGTTCGAACCCAGACAGTCGCTTTACTTTGTGTAATTTATTTCATCACCACTGCTCTCAAAACGGTAAAGGAAAACATCAGAGAGACATAAGAAGCCTTAGTTTTTTAAAGTGAAGACCAAGGGAATAAATAATCTTATACCGGCTTAAACTGAATAAAGAAAATAAAAATAAATATCCCTATACAATTTATATTTACACGTCATCGGCCGGTGCCCCTCAAAGACCGCGCGCGATGATGATGTATAGGTACCATAAGTAATAGCTACATTTAGGAAAGGTATGTATGACATATCTGCTAGATTTTCTCAACAAGGCCTAGTTCTCGAAATATTCTTATATGTTGAGATACGCATTGCAAATAAATTTTCAAAAAAAACGCATTATTAGTCTGTAGATTTACAAACGATTCCCCAAAGTAGTCAACAAAAATAAAGCTAATCATGAACATAACCAATTACTAATAGATACAAATATCTTCCGAATCGTTATGAATGAATAGTAAGAACTAACTGTAAACTACAGCACAGCTAATAATAACTATCTGTCTACTCACACAGACACACACACACGGCTGCGCACGCGTCCCTCGTTCTCCTTCTGTTGTCAAACAAAGATAGCAATATTCCGAATGAATTTTGTACTCGACTCGAAGTGTTATTACGCGCTTGTTACGTTGGCCCCTTAAGCTTATGAATAGAAATTCCATGATTTGAAGGTGTCATATCGTGTTCTGTCTGTATCCTATTTAAGGCTCCCGCTAACAGGCGCGACGACACAGAGCGACACAACGGCACCGCTCGTCGCGCGACACGCGGTGTTTTTATGTCGCTCTGTGGCGTCACGCCAGTGTGCACGAGACTTTAGTTGGGAAAAGTCTCGGCAAATGATGATCTTACTTTTTTGAGACTATAATGTAATATTTCATACTTTACAAAATATTTTTCCTGAATAGTGCTCATTTAAGCTTCACGAATATAGTTTCTGGCAACTAGTTTGTATCTGAGTAACTGCAATATTAATATTTCTGCTTATTCGCGACTACACGTGCATTTGGTCTTACATTCTGAGAAGGATACAGAAATCGGATGTGGAATTAATTTACCTGGTGCTGCTTCTGCGAACTTTAAAGTGACTCATTGCTTATTCAAATAAGTTGTATATGTCTCTAGTCTATGTTTATCACTTTAGTTGAGGAATTTTAGAGGACTATATATGAATAAATGTGTTGTTGTTAAAAAAAGTTTATTTGGACACAGTTCGTGAAACACAAAATACAAAAAACATAATTAAAAAAAGGTGAAAAGAACAACAACAATAGTGTGTGCCTCATGGCTGCGCCAAAAAGGTGTCTTCGGGATGAAATTGGCTTTGTTTTTTTTAAAGTAAAATGCGGGCTAATTGCTGAACACACTAACAGTATTAATGGCTTTCATATGATAGTTGAACAACATTCATTGCGTTACTAAGTTGTTGACCAGATAAATTTTTCGAACATATGAAGCAATGGATTACCAATATCCTTCAAAATTATTAAGATTGATATCGATCAGTGTGTTACGTAACTAGGGTGCAGGTCTTGGAGTACTAAACGTGAGTTTACAGACACTTTTATATCCACCTAAAACGCAGATATGAAGCAAATAGCTGCTGTAGGCCATATGATTTTATCGGTTAGGGATTGTAACTTTGAATAAACTTTTATTTTATCAAATCAAAAAATCAATCAAATCAAAATATTTATTTGCAAGAAAATACATAATTTACAAGGAAAGATCTTATAGCCTTCAGTCACTGTATTCTGCCTGCAAGCAAGCGTGCAAAATATTTATGTTTTTATGTCATAGTTATTATTAGTACATTTTTATTATTGCATTATTATTACATTATTATCACATTATTATCACACATTATTATTACATACAATTTCATTCATTATTACTACAAACAAATATTTTTATGTTCTAAAAATTCCTTAATGCTGTAGAAACACTTTTTTTGTAACCACTCTGACAACTTTGTTTTAAAAACATGACCCTGCAATAATTTAAATTCATTGGGTATTTTATTATAAATTAATATACACATATTGAACACATTTCTCTTATAAATATCTTTATGTCCAGCTGGATGATATAAGAGGTTGCGAAACATAGCCCTTTTCTGACGTGGTACAACCTCGGTATGTTGCTTAAAATAATGTATATGTGTCTTTGTAAAAGTGCAGATATCTCTAATATAAATACAGGGCAGTGGAAGGATTTTCATCCTTTGAAAGAGCGGTTTACAGCTATCTAAAAACCATGCCCTGTTTATGACCCGGATGCAGCGTTTTTGGAGCTTGAAAACTCTGTCAGTATCGGTTGAGTTACCCCACATGATTAGTCCATAGCTGAGAACAGATGACACGTAACCATGGTAAGCTGCAAGAGCGGCTTCTACAGACACATTTTGTCTCAGCTTTTTTAAAGCAAACACGAACCTATCAAGTTTCTGACATATATGCTCCACATGGCTTTTCCAGTTCAGGTTTTTGTCTACAATTATTCCTAAAAAATTTAATTGTTCCACTTGTTGTACCTTTTAACCATTATACAGAATATCCAAAGCTAATGATTTGCTATTATAGGAGTTAAATTCAACTAATTTTGTCTTGCTAACATTTATATTTAAGTTATTTTTATGCATCCAGCCTATTATATCTTTTATGGCCTTTTCCGTTGCTGATTTGTAGTCGCTTTTTTCCTGACATTTTATGATAACTGTACTATCATCTGCAAAAAGTATACATTTCTGCAAAGTGGCCTCTGGAAGATCATTTATGTAAAGTAAGAAAAGTAAAGGACCGAGAATGCTTCCCTGAGGCAGAAGAAACTAGGTTGAATGCTTATAACAATGATAACTTGATTCCGATATTTTTAAACCACTGAACTGATTCGAACAAGTGAAGCAATGCAACTATCAATAATTTCTTCAGAAAACAAATGGCCGTTTTTATTTCTACTTTTCTAGGTATTCAGCAGAATAAACGACTATTGCTATCTTAATTGAAGCAATGTAGGTCAATTGGAGATTCCTCTTATTGATACCAGTAAACAAAATCTAGAAACTATAACCACCATAGTTTACATTGTTCAGTGAATGAAAAACTAAGATAATAATTGATTATGGACTTTCATAATTCAATGCTCGTAATACCGTATTGGTGGTTTCAAGAGAATTTATTCCCGTGTTATTCTTCACCCACATAAAACTAGCTTTTCACTTCTATTAAAATGTTTTATTTTCTACCACGAACCTTGCAATAATTATCTTACGAATTGATCGCCTCGTCGTCGTCCCAAAAAAATAAGTCAATAGATTTGAATTCGGAGCAACGTAAGAGTGGACCAATAGGAGCGGTCGACGTCAATCATAATGCTGACGTCACCAATTACCTTACCGATTGATCGAGATTGAAATTGAGTGTTACAACGCGTCAGTATTTAATTGTTAGTAGTAGAAACAGTAAGTAAATATAGTGACGTTTTAGGTGGAAAGGCCAACGGTGCAAAATTTTCCAGCAGGATAAATTTCTAAAAAGCACTTAGCTTCATACTACAAGCTATTTCAAATGCTTACCAACTTATCCAGGCACCTAATATTTTGTAAATATGACGTTTTTGTTAGTTAAATAGCTCATTATAGTCAATAAGGGGTTTGAAAAATTAGATTTTAAAACTTGTTGTTACTAGGGTACTTCAACAGTAACGTCTACTTCTCATTAACAAAAGCCATCACTCTAAAATTTACTACAATACGTTACTACCATCACACCAACCGCCCAATTTTAGTACCGAAACACGTACCTACCTATAGTAAAGAAAACGATCACATGAAAAAAACAAAACGATACGATCTAACTGAATTAGGGAAAGCAACAATTTCGTATCGTATCGTATTGCTTTACAAATTACTTTGTTCCGAATAACGATCGAGCTGGCGATCGATAAGAACTCGAATGGAACCGAAGCGTTTGTCGAAGTGTCAATCAAAACTTATATATAGGTGACTGCGATAACTGTTTGGTTGTTAAAAAGAAAGAAGCTTATTTATAGTTGGGTAATGTCATGAGTTCTTTAATTTGATTGAAAAAAAAAAGTGTATTATTAAACCGAATTATATTATCCACTGTGGCCACACCGTCAAAGTAAAAATTTATAATATGGTAACAAACTTTAAATGTATTTTCATTATGGCAACTGAAAGTGTTTTTCTGCGAAATAACGGTTATAATATTAAAGTCCTTTCTGCACGCGTAGCATGACCGGGTTTTGTCTACGGAAGAATTTCTCAAAAAGACAGATTACTTTTATTCATTTGTCTATTCTTCCGTCGACGAAACTCGTTTCTACGATGGAGATGTGGACCTAAAATCGTTTCAAAATGGTAAAATAAGATGTAGTGCAAAGGCAGTCGTTTTTGGATTGTGAAAGAGTACAGTTGTGCTATTAAAAATTATTAGAAAGAAAAGAGTGATTCTTCAAAGTTATATCTTAATTACAGTCATGTCATGACGTCACACTCTCAAAATTAATCTGACCAGCCTATTCCAACTATGTTGAGGTCGGCTTCCAGTCTATCGACTGAAAATCTGACCTTCACAACCCAGTTACTAGGTAATACACCCCTTGGTAGTACTGGTTCTGACTCCGCCGGAACCAACGGCTTAGATCAATAATCTCGATTTGTAATGGATGGTCACCCATCTGCGAGCAAACCCCTGCAAACGTAGCTAAACCTTCGATCGACCCGTGCGGCTCTTGTCATGTATCCACGAGCCTCTGACGTCACACTCTGTTGATTGCAATAGCGTTCATTGTGTTTGTTGTTCAAAATGCTTGATAGGGTACCTGACTGTTCAGAAGAGACAAACTGTGATGTTTTACCCAATTCGACAGGATGTTTGGGTTTTAATCAATGAAGACAGTTTTAAGTCCACTTGTGACTATTGGATGGGTCATGGTTCAGTCCAACCAATCTTACCTATCAAATATTTTTTTCCATTCAGGGCAGAGGCCTTTGTCTTTTTGTGTGTGTTGAAATATAATTGACTTAGATTGAGAAGAACTAGAAAGCCCGGTACTTCTTCTTCTTTCAGCCGAAATAAATTGTTGGAAACAAAAATACGTTGAACATAATAAATACACCCCAGAATAGAAAATCTAATAAGTATTCATGGCCTCGGCTGGTCTTCACTGACTTAAAAATCCGTAGCGGAGACCACATATTCTCCTAGAAAATACTACTCCCACTCCCAGTTGATCCTACCTCCATTCTACCTAGTCTAAAGAGCACTTAATTCAGTGTCAGTGCTCAATGCTCTTGAATGCGTTACGTCCAATATATGGCGATAAACGACGCCATATGTCACGTTAGCCAGGAGTTATCGATGCAATGGAACCGAACATCTTACTTGTATGCTGCTTAGTCCTACGTCTTAGGATCCTCAGGAATGTGGTCTAGGGTTTATGTGGGATGTTACATTACAGGGGTTGTCATGGGCCTTTGAAATGAGGGCTCCAATTTGACGTTTATGAGGAGTAACTTTATTTTTTTGGTTTCTTCTTTTGGTATAAACGTTGCTTAATTCATAAACAATTGTCGTCTTCGTCTTCCACGTGTGCTAGGAGTTATAGATGCAATAGAACCGAACGTCTTACAAGAATTCCTGCTTAGTTTGTGTCTTAGCAGGAGCTGGTGTGTCGTCTAGGGTTTGTGTGGATTGTGACAGTGGCGTAGTGGTCCCATGACCACTTCAAGCGATTCGATCCTTTCAATCATAATATTAGAGGCCCATGGCTTCGAAATGAGGGTTCCAATTAACGATTGTGAGGGAAAAAAAACTTGCCAGTCCTGCTAACATGACCACCGTGGAAACGAAAGACAACATTACAGATGGTAGAAAGATTTCTATGGCCCGATGTCAAAAATTCTCACTCTTTTTTGTTCATTGTAGAGTAGACAGAGTAGAGAAGTGGTCATGCTTCACGTACTGACATACGGATTGGAAGATCGCAGTAGGGTTAAAGTTGTTTCGCCTCTTGACATAGGTAAGGTAACCCCTGGCGTTTGATGACACTTAATGCGTGGGCAAGAAAGTGGATGTCGTCACATTGCTGAGAACTGCGTGTGTCTGATGATTATCGGTACAATAAACAGAAGCAATAAGTCACACTTGAAAGCCAAATTGCTTCTTTTCGTTCTCCACAGTGGCAGGTCAGCATTGCTTTCTCTCACCACTTAGCCCTGAATTTCACACTTGAATTCAAGTCGACAATTATGCCCAGAAACGATTAAGTAGGTTCTTTTTGCACCAAGAGCTTTCAACAACACAATAGCCGAGTGTTAAAATCGTACGACACGGTAGTATCAAGTAGCATTCGTCGTTGCACCGCGATCGTGAAGGAAATTCACTGCTATTTATTTCTACAATAATTCTCTAATAATACTCACGAAACCATAAAACAACTGTTTATTCGCATTACAGCTTTACGACTTACATTTACGACTGAATTTGCTACTTTTTACTGTGATAGACTTTCTTCATGCAAATTGGGTAGATTTATTGTACGGACTGGAGTGAGATTTGCGTAGTACAGCAGGCACACGCGGTATAAGATCTTTTTTTTTACTTATGGTTGTAGCATCTTGTTTAAAACGTATGGTTATTGACGCTTCGACAGTCACAGGAGTTAAATAAAATATTATTGTAATATTAACATGTTACAAGTTAAATAAAAACGAAGTTGACAGGTGCCACATGTTCCCGGCGTTCCATACGTTTCATCATATATAATTTTTACCAAGATTCCAGCAAGGTATCGCCCTGCCTCCTATGCGAGCGGAGTATCAACCAATGTACATATAAATAAGTTGTATGAGTGGTGCCTATTCATTAAACGCGACTACTAAAAGAAGTTATGCATGTCGATTCTGTAAAAATCTCACCGTGAAGACTTGCGTGGAGTAAGCTGTCAGTGTCATCCCGTCTTGGTCAATCCCTAGCATCATTGGCACTGACAGCTCACTCCACGCTCACTTCACCCAAGTTTTAACGGTGAGGTTGTTACAGAATAGCACTACAGATAATTTCGCAGAAGAAAACTAACTTTAATTTCGGAAGTCGCTCTTTGTTTTTTTTTTTTTGTTTTTTTTTTGCCTCCGACTTCCGAAATTAAAGTTATTTATAACGTTGTAGGTTTATTTCTTTTTTGTTAATTAATTTTTAGTTGTTGTACCCAAATTCGTATACTATACTTGCTATGTATATAACTGTGACAGGCAGTTATTATAACGTCATCAATATACTCTAAGTGGAAAAGTATTATTGAAGCTAACTGAAAAACTACCCAAGCAATGTTAATAAAAGCTTTGTTTATATGGGAGCACCCCTGAATCATACTACCATTACAGAAAAAAAACTAAATCCATAGACAATTTCCGGAGATACCGCGTAACAAACATTTTTAAAAAAAACATACAGACGAATTGAGAACTTCCTCCTTTTGGAATGACCGTAAAGTATTGAATTAATAAATAAACACACCTCAGCTGTTAACAAATCTTTAGTCCTAATGCCAACGAAATAACCGCACTGTTTTCAGTAAAAAAGTCCTGTCAGCAATTAATAATAGCAAAGACTCGGACACTACCAGTTAATACGTCCATCGATCAGGGACGGTGCTGGTTTTAATTACCCGTCCCTGTCTGATCTGGTGTCAAGACCGTTCCATCTCTTTCTCTCGGGGTGACCTCGGTAGCTAATTGGGCTTACAGGGGTCGTATCTCGTAAACAATGGATGAGTTCTACCTTTTTACTTGTTATTGCTAGGGACAGATGGGTGTTCCAATTTGCGTGATGCATTTCGGGACCATGATGATGTAAATTGTAGACATACAGGGACTTCGAATTTCGTGAGGAAAGTTTTGTGTATGAATTGCTGTAGAGTAAAGGAAGTTTAAAGAAAGGATGGATGGACTGTGACATAACATAACATCACGCCTGTAATCCTAGAAGGGTAAGGCAGAGGTGTACCTATAGTACACCTACATTTCTCTAGTTATGCTTAAGCCCCATGTAGTAGGGGGCCAGCCTATTGCCATCAACCGGGCACAAATCCAGACTCCGGCCTGCTACTGAGAAATTCTAGATAGAAAAACCCAAAAACATTTTGCCCAACCTGGGAATCGAACCAAGGACCTCATGCTCAGCAGTAGCTCTTGCGAATACTAGACCTACGAGGCAGTACTGAATGAGATGGACTCTATGTAAGATGGTAATATGGCTAGGAAGAGGGTGACTGCCGAGATGACGACTTATGTACAAGTATGGAAGTAAAATAATTATTATAGTAAAGATGTTTATTTATATAAACATATAGTTACTCCAAGGACTCTATTCAATATGACATTTTACATGAAATAAGTTATATATCTGTTGGTATGGTGAATTTATCACGTAAAGAAGTAAACAGCTTAGATATAGATCAAAAATACATACCAATTAATTAAAAAATTTATAACTTGTTTTTTGTTACAATGAAAGATAGTTAGACCTACTTGTCCTTCTGATTCACTTACGGCCGACCCCAATAACGTCTCTATCTCCAATTTTGCCCTACCGTGTAAAGATAGAACAACCTATCAATCTCTGGTTATAACATCAATAAAGCCAAAGTATGCGGTCCTATAACGTGTTGACAGCTATTTGTTTGACAGGTACAGATATTATTGTACTGTCTATCATCAGTAGCTTACAAATAATAGATAATCAGTTTAATTTTGGTGTGATTTATTAATTATGCATGAGACGACCGCAATAATCGTGATCAAGATTTATGAATGGTTGAAGTTTCTTTGCCTTTGTGTCCCGCTGCCGCGTCGCACCAGGTGTTTACGAGCCTTATGTCTGTGAATGCATATTTTTATGGTTCTTTGCGTTCATGTTACAATGACTTTGAGAAACAAAAATTTCAAGATTTTTGACAATTAAATCTTTCAAATAAGTAGGCATTTACTTATTTTTCCGCTTTCTATGACTGTTACAATCTATGCTAATGATGTTTTTTTTTGTTTCAGGTACGTACGTTAAATTATTTATTTCTACATTTTGCGACACTGACTGATATCTATTATTGTCCGGAACTGCCATGGTTCAGGTATGTTTTACGTGAATTGACAGCATTCAAGTCTGCTAAGCGTACCCATTATTATCTCGAGTAGAATTTACTATAAAAGCTTCCCAAAAATGGTATCTGTTATCATAACTGTCTTTTAGTTCACTGCTGAAATTAATGTTTCAAAATGATATAACAAAAAACAAAAATAAATTGAGCGTCTTGCTACCACCATTTTCTCTCGACCTGAAAACATGAAGTTTTATTTACAACAGGTATTATTAAAACAAAAAGTTTTCTCTAGAAAAAATGGTATCCATCCACCCATTTATTTGACCTACATATTCAGTCACCGTTTAACATAAAAAAAGGAAGTACCTACATCCGTACAAAACTCGTAGGTAGGTAAGGTATACACGTTTATGATTTATTAAAAGCAAACAACAGTGGATTGATACATTCTGTAGTGCGACGAAAGGTTCCCCTCTGGGAGAAACAACTGATCTGAACTATCGTAACTCTACCTGAGAACTTCATACATACTTGTGTTTATGTGAGAAGAAGTTTTTTCACTGCAGGATGTGAAGAATATTGGTTACGTGTGGTAAATTAATTGCTAACTGAAATCTATAAGGTTACGTTCAGATTCAGCTAGATTAAAATGTCATGAAGCTGACCCCAAATGCATCTTGAGCAGTCTTGCTACGAATTTGAGGATTGGCTACTGTTTTATCAATAAATTAATCACTTTATTGTATGTATTTTAGGTTTAGGTAACTCTAAAGAAACGCCTTTCGAAGTCTAATTAAATAAGGCTAATTTCAATAATGAAACTAAGCGCGTTCAGCACATTTAAAACGCGTGAAGAGCTGTCAGTGTCAAAATTGTTATGTAATATTGACACTCACAGCTCTAGAACTGGGCTTAAAAGTGCTGACGGTAAGTGATCGCGTTCAGTTTCATTGGTGAAATCGGCATTTAATCGAAACGATTTTAATCCAATAAAGAAAAAAAAATCCGTGGCTCCAATACCGTAAACTCTCAAACAAACTTTAATTTCTTCTCGAAACGTCACAACCACCAACTAGATATAATAAATTCCGTTAACCATCTTAGAAGGCCGGTTGATTTTCAAAAGCGTTCCATTTGATCAAGCCAAGTTTCCACATCCTTCCTTAAATTTTCTGTAAGCGAAAACCTCCTTGGTGTATTGGCGTTTTGACAAGTCGCCCCGAGCAAGCAAGCGGTGTACGAAGCCAATTTATTAGGTCAATGCTCCACTTACGAACCGCCACGCAATATAAATCCTATGAAATTTTACAAACTAGTGTCCTGACACAATTTTGACGAAGTTATGAGTGCTGCTGCAGGCTTTTTCGAGCTAAGTAGTCAAATTAGGCCGTTTTGGTTCAAACTTTTTAGTTCCATACTTTTTTGGCGCGGTTTTTTTGCGTGCTTGTCAGTTGGTGAGTTTTAGCGTTTGCGGCAAATTAGAGAAATTATCATGTTAGGATTTTGACTGTACCGTCCGTTCACAGTTATTATTTTTACCACTGTGAAAATCACAGTGATCTTTATTGCCGTTGCAATTATAACCATATTGCAACGGCAATAAAGATCACTGATTTGCTGCCATTGACAAGTCTGTCAAAATCACAGTGATCTATAATGCCGTATATATAAGGTGGCTATTGGGTTGCTGTATCAGAAATAAAACAACTGTGAATGGACTGTAATTTAATAATCTAATATTGTGCGCGGGCTCCCCTCGTCAAATTCTGTTAATTTTAATAGGAGAACATTTTGTCATTAAAAACCTCTTTTTTCCCATTTTTTTCAGTTTAGATTGTAAAGAACATTGCTCTACACGGCCTATGAATCAAAATAAATTCTGTACGATAATTCCGTATTAATTTTCTGCTTTAGATATCAAAAGAATTACGATTTTATTATTGATGTGATTTTCCGGCGCCATATTTAGACATACTGCCTCGTTGGTCTTCCAGTCGCAAGCGCTCCTGCTGACCATGATTTAGATTTTTATTTTATTTTTTCGGTGGGAAATCATCAAATGACTTCTCCCGCTCTGGGTGGAGCGGGAGGGCGTGTCGAACTTTTACTGACTAAAACCCACCCATGGTCCTTCAGTTGTCTGTGCTAGAGCCACGGTATCTCTTTTGAATTTCCCGCGACCCTGAGACAAAGTTTTATTGGGTTTTTTCATATGGAATTTCTCAGTAACAGCCCGGAGTCTTTTCCCGGTTGGAGACAATAGGGGGGCTCGCCCCTTATTACATGGGTCTTAAACGTATACAGACGTGTTATGTTGTATTATCATCATCATCATCATCAGCCAATTGCCGTCCACTGTTGAACGTAGGCCTCCCCCAAAGAGCGCCAACCATCCCGGACCTTCTGCATATCATCGACCCATCGTGCCGCAGGGCGTCCCACACTACGTTTGCCCAAACGCGGTCTCTACTCAGACCTTTGTGTATTATATTTCGATGAAAAAGAAAACACAAACTTTAAGAAGTGAGAGTCAGGTAATTTAGATCATAGGTTCTCAACGTGGGCGATAACGTCCCCTCATGGGTGTTCCAGACTTTCAGGGGGGGGGGGGGGGGTGAAGTGATGGGTCATATAAAAAATGTGTTTTTTGTATGACCCCCTTTATTTTTTTACTTTATTATATTGTATTATTTGTTGTTATAGCGGCAATAGAAATACACACTGTGAAACTGTCTACCAAAGAAAAAGTAAAACTCGTCCGGGATTATAGCAACAATCTTGCTAATTGGAATTCTGTTACTTGTGTTCTTAAAACTGGACACCCACATTCTTCTGTTTATCTCCAAACGGTTCATTCGTTTCTCGTTCACTCGTTCCCATTCACAGTTTTTTTCATTTAAAAGAACAACTCCTTACATACAAATGTACTGCATTGGTAGCAATATTGGTACGGCACGTAACGGCTTCCACAGTTCTTACTACTGGCTTCGAACCAACAAGATGGTTCGCCTAGAACATTGATGTCAACCCAACAGGGGTAGAGGAAATGCGTGAAAATATGAGGAATGTGTAATTAATCGTTTAATACAGGATGGAAGGGACATCGACGCAAAACCTGATGCCATGGACTCAGTACATGATTTTGAAACCCCCTTAGTTGAATTTTTTTGTCGTTGAAATTAAGATATTTAATCACTAAGGATTAAATATCTTAATTTCTTTGCTGAGCCGATATTTTAACCTACAAGTACATACGAAGTTCTCTAATTAAACTTATTTAAGTTTAGTGTACCTACTATCGACGACATTTTTGCATGACTCCCATTAGAGCGATTTTGGTGTGCACAAGCCAGTGGCTACCCCCACCTGCATTATTTTGGCCCACCAATAATGCTTCAGCGCACATTATAAAAAAAGAGACAATCTTCATCATTGGTCAAACTAAAACAATTAACGTTTAAAAAAACGGTCACCCTTCATTCATTGGTCAAACAGAAAAAGGGCGGGATAACCTGCGATTTCAACGTGCAGCCGATTATTTTTTTTAAAGGGTCATGCGTGTCTGTCCTCGATAGTACTTTCATTTTCATGTTTAGTGGGATAAAGACTTTTATTTGCGTCTTGAGAAGCAGTTTAGCCCCAAAAAAGAGTGGATTCCGTCATTGTGTTTATTGTAATTGATAGTAATAATACGGTTCTGTCTGCATAATCTACCACATATCTACTAACACAAAGCCCTATAGTTCTAGGACTAGTCAAACACATTGGAATGCCTGCAATGTGAGAGGTCGTCAACCAGGTCTCAATAATTTGCGGCCGGTCGCTTCGACATCCGCGGAATGCAATATTGGCGGTCGGTAGTTTGGGTACATTCAAAATAATATCGCATCGTGAGTCTGACATCTACCGCCGCCATTTTTGATCCGTGACTAAACCAAACAACATGGTTTGATTATCGAATTATTTTGAATTAAGAAGGAAAATTTGAAAAACAAAAGAATGGTTCGGTGGATCCAGTTTTATGAATTTATTTATGTGAAAATGATGAGGGGCTCGTTGTAAAATGATAACGGCCGCACGTGTCGATCAGAGGGTTGAGCTACGCTTGTTGCGGTCGGTTCGTAGGTGGGTGACCATCGATAACATATCGAGATTCCGAGGCATGGAGCGGTCCGTGCCTTGGAAAGCACGGTTAAGCCGTCGGTCCCGACTATATATTCGTAGATATTTGACAAGGGATAGTCAGAAGCACAAAGTATGACTACCAGTCTTACCATTGGGTCGTGTTACCCAGTAACTGGGTTATGGAGGCAGTTGCTCCATGTAAAATACCGGTATTTACCTGCATCCAGTTCACTGATACTGACTGGGGCAGATTGTTGAATTAAGGCGTATAGAATCGCCAATGACCTTGCGTTTCTGGGCGGAGCTAAACGCATTATTCTTATTGTCAGATACGTAACGCGCGCGCAAAATGGGGTGTGAATCATAATGTGGAAAACAAATGAAAGGTGTATCAATATATATGAATTTAAAATAAAAACTGATAATGCATCACCGCTATTTAAAAATTCAGTAATAATGCTTTATTGTACCAATTTAGGTACATAATTTTCGATTTTAGCGATGATTATCGTTTTTTGTTCGAACATTTAATTTCGTGTCTTCACACGCAGAGGCTTATAATTACGGAAATCGGTGTTTCTTACAATTTTCCAAGCCATAAATTTGTAACGATTTTCGCGATTATTACATTCATTCAGTTTAAAATGATTTTCTTAAGTGAAATGAGCGTTTAATTTATAATACTCATTCTTCAAAACCTCAGCTGTATTGAAGCTAAAGCGTAGGCTAGATGTGGTGATGGCAGGTGGAACAGAGTCCAAGCGGAATATTGCCAAGAAACGGTAGAAGGAGCGTCAGCAGATCAGTAGCAAGAGTGTGGATGTCCAACAGAAGATCGCGGGGAAGACCTGGATGAGACTCTGTGACCAGGGAAGCATGGCACAAAAGGGAGGAGGCCTATACTCGTGGGTGGAACAAGGCTGTCAATGATTATGATAATGAAATCGTATCAAGTTGAAAGTAACATCAAAGACGTAAGTTTACGGTACCTTGGATCTGTAAAAAATCAAGCTTCTAAGTCAACGCAATTAAGGGGATTTATGCGACTTATTGTGATTCTCGCAAATAAATCAAAACCTATAGATAGGGTACTTCCCATTCACCTGGAATAATGAAATTTGGCAAGAAGCAAGGTCTCACAGTACAAGTTAAGGAAAAACTCAATTTTTTTAAAATTTTTAGCATTATCACATTAAATAAAAACTTACTTATTTTATAGTTACTTAACTTTGTAGTTGGAGAAATGACCGTCGTATGGGAAAACATGTTTTTCAACTGCAATATTAGGTTTGTTCTTGCCTTGTATTTATTGAGCCCCACTACTGAACCCATCATTCAACGTGGAGCGACACTCACTCGGCCGGTTTGATATACAAAAGAATAGCATTCCTAAAACACGTGCAACCAATGACATTACAACTGAAAGTGTAGTTTGCTAAACCTGTACATGCAACTCAATTAAGAAACGGTGGTTATTCTCATCTCGTTTCAATTAACGTCATCGGTTCGCCACTTTACGTCTGAGGAACCTTTTTTGGAAGAGGAGTATGATTGCGTTTGTCATATTGTTAGTTTTGATGTTTGAATTAGGAGATTGGCCCGGAATAATGTTATTCATTAGTTTTGTTTCAGTTTATTTGTGTAAAAGTGAGAAGAATTGCTGGACATGCTGCTATTATTTAAAATTTCTGGTTCTCCCGACCCACCCCGTCGCAGCGCACCGCCTCTGCCCGCGCTTTTTTACTTCGTTATCGCCTATCGTTCTGTCTGCCTTTTTTCCTCAAAAGTTGAACTATCAAGTGCGAAAATAATTTTTCAAATTTTACTGATAGTTCCAGAGATAAGCGCGTTCAAACAAACAAACAAACTCTTCAGTTTTATTCTTAGTATATATGTAGGTATACCAAGAGTGGTATTTATTTAATTTCACTGCAACAAAAAGTACAACTTCATAATCTACCTTACTAATTTTAGTTTTACACCAAATTTATCAAAAACGGTTCAGTAGATTAGTCGTAAAACATAAACAAAAATAGGATACTTACACAGATACACACTGACCGAATGACGGGAATGATAGTAATAATGAATAGAAATTCACAAAGTGTCGCAAATATGGTTGTTTATAATACGTGGGACACTGAGAAAGTTTTTCTGAAAATAAAAATAAAGGGAAATATTTTTATAATAAATCTTTTCAAAATACTGTAGCCCCTATAAGTAAGTCTATACAAAGTTTCATGCGTCTGAACCAGTTATCGAAACTCTTTTTCCAACCCAGCCGTAGACTCCTCGCTTACAGCCTGCTCGAACGCTGACAGCGCATCTTCCGGCGACTAAAATGGTATCCATTTGAGCAGATTTTTTTTTGCGGGAATAATAGACGTCACACGGTACTAGGTCAGGGCTGTAAGGAGGGTGACCAAGGAGTTTGACCGGCGTGCTGTCCAGGAAGTCCTCGTTTTGAGCGCGGTGTTCGAAGGCGCGTTGTTGTGGTGGAAGAACGCGGAGGCTTGTCTGGGCGCTTGTTGCTCACAACAGAGAAAACTTTTGCCAAACATTTCAGAGTATACCATTCAGCGTTGATGCTTCTTTGGTTCCGTAAAGGAATTGACACCAAGTAGCCAGTCAAATTAAAAAAGCTCGCGATCAATTCTTCCCCCCGCTTCTAGATCGCTACACTTTGGTAGGCGTTAATTCGTTTTGCCACACTCAAACCGTCGAGTGGCGCTTCGTTTCTGGATCGTATTGATAAATCCAAGACTCATCACCTGCAATGATGTAAACAAGCCGAGACGAGCCTGCTCCAAATTTGTTAATCATAACACGGCACCATTCCACCCAGGCCTTCTTCTGAGCATCAGTGAGGTTGTGCCCAGCGTGAAATTATCCTCCTCACGCGAAGAGGCAGGTGTAGAATTTCGTGAAGGCTTCCCGATCCAACCTGCAGTATGTGCTGACTCTCTTGATACCTAAAGTATTGGATAAAAAAAATCACTGCTAGCACGTTTTGTGCCGTAACAGCCGTCAAAGGGCGACCACTTCTTTCTTCATCTCCCAAAGTTAGTCGACCACCTAAGAAGGGCCATCATCCCGGAATCCCATTTGAAGTCTATCGTACGATTGGTCCGGTTTCAGGCAAAACTTGTAATCGTAAAAAATTATAGCGCTAAAATGTTCCCGGCGCAGATCCGTTTTTTTATGAGACTCGATAATTTCCATTTTTTAATGAAATCGCTAACAATGGGGAGGGAAATTTTGTAATTAGAACGTATTTATTTTAACTAACAAATTATCATATTTTCAAAATAGACTATAACTGGGCCAGTCTCTCATACATAATAACTTTTTTCGCAATACTTTCTAAGTGGTCTGGTGTGGTACTTTAAAATGATTCTATCAAATCTACTTCTTCACATTTATTTATATCTTCAACTGGTAAAAATAGAAATTTCTTTAACTATATTTAATTGAAATGTCAAGGTGTCTGAACAAGTCTCGTGACGGTGCAATAATAATGCAGCACTTTATTTTCAGTCATTACTTTGATCACGTTTTTTATTCGGTATTATCTAATTATTGTGCGGCATTTAAATGCCAAAGGAAAGGTTCGAAGGTGAACCTACAGGATATTTTAAAACAATTGAAGAGTGCTAAGAAATCCAAAGAAAGTAGGGACCTAGGTATTATAGTTTTTCTTTGCTACAGCTGTTTAAGTGGATTAGTTAAATAACCGACACACACAGTGCTAATGGGGTGCTACTGACCGAACCATGACCCAAAATCTAAACTCATTTATTTAAACTAGGCTGAGTATCAGCGTCAAAATTACAGTTCCTATTGCTTTAGCTGGGTTTGTTTTTAGAAGAGGTTGGAGACCTTGCAGTGTCCAAAGTGTCCATACACCTGCACTTCAGAGGACCTAAAAAGCGCCACTGATGGCGCAATTAGCGTGTCCTACTACGGGACCCAACTCATAGAACATCCCATCCTAACCCACTAAGTGCCGATTTCACAAATGTTACTAAACGCGTTCAGCACATCTAAAACGCGTTCAAGAGCTGTCAGTGTCAATATTCCATAGAAAATAATGACACTGACAGCTCTTAAACGTAGTTTATGTATTGATCGCGCTCAATTTCATTGGTAAAATCAGACCTAAGTAAGTTTGTTTATTTGTTACTCTTAGACGCCAATGCGGCTGCACGGATTTGGATGAAATTTGGCACACAGATATAGATAGTTCAATTCACGAAGACGCGCCCCACCAATTTTTGGTTGCGGGGATCGCGGGGTGCGGGGAGTTTGCTCCGAGCGTCAGTCGCGAACCGTCAGCGGTTCGATGCACACAAGTAGTACACCCTATGTTGCAAAAATCCAGACTTGGCACGAAAGTTGCTCTACTTTATTTTATATTTTAATGTCGAGAAAATCTCAGCGTGTTGTACTTAAATATCCATTTTGAACCAAGCTACAAAAAACCTGAACTTTATGACCTTATATTAAAAAACAAAGAAAACTTCCGCAGGTACAAAGTTAACGAATTATTGAAAGAACATGGGTTCACAGTGCTTCGGCTGCCTCCTTATCATCCAGATTTAAACCCAATCGAAAACATTTGGGGTATTGTAAAAAACGACGTTGCTAGCCGCAATATCAATTAAAATTACACTTCGATTATGCCCATTTTAAATGAATCATTTGATCGAGTAAATAAAGATGTCTGGTTCAATACTTGTCAGCACGGAAAAAATAGAAGACGAATACATGAGACACTGTGATCTTGATTTTAGTTTTATTATAAATGACGGTGATACATCAGACTCTGAATCAGATATTTCTGAAACGAGTGAATGACGATTTTCATTTCTCAATAAAGTTCAATAAAACTTTTTCACGTATTTCATTTATGTCTATAATTACCCCCTATTATAAAAATGGTAATATTATCGTATAGTACCTAATAATCACATATAATATCCACACCTAAAAATATAAAAAACATAACCCTTTCCTTGCAGTCGGGTAAAAAATATAAAATTAAAGTAGAGCATCTTTCACTTTGACCATGACGCTCTCTCCTGATTAGTCTATTCATTGTAGTGTGCGTGTGCACTCATAGGTAATTAGTGTGTACTGATAACATTCAAACATTGACGGAAGCTTGCACACATATACTATAAACGTTTAGGAGGAATAGTGGGGCGCGTCTTCGTGGATTGCACATTGAAATATCTTAAAGACCATGACCTGGGTAAGGACATAGGCTACTTTTATCCTGGATCGCAGACGAAGTCGCGGGCAACAGCTAGTAATATTATATTTTTACCTTTTCCGTCGACTTGAAAAAGATGAAGGATATTTTTTTTGCTGTCTGTGCCATCTCTTAATAAACCAGTGCCTTCAAACTCTTGTGATAGACAAGCAACCATCAATGATGACAAAAAAAAAACGCAACTTAATTTCACACATTCCGACGTGAACTTTCCTTAAGCCGCTTCAGACAACCATACTAAACGTCTTACAAAAAACGCTCGTTATTTTTAACACATCTATCATCCGCTGTGATAGTTAGGCAATGAGGATATGCGTAGGGGGGAAGAAGGGGGGGAAAGAGGGGGACAGAAAAAACAGTAATCCTGTGATGTCGAGATGACGGAAGTGGGGTGACATCCTGACGACTTCGCACATCAGCTTCCTAGTCCCGTGTAAGTCTATATGGTGTAGTGTGTAGTAAGTAGTACTTCGATCTCGTTTAGATAAGGATTTGTGGCTGTTTTGCATATGGTATGTACTGAAGTGTTGCTTTATTTGAAAAGACAAGAATATTCAAAGCTTAGGCGTGCATAATCAACCTTTTTTGTTCCCACTGCTGAAATACAGGCCTCCTCTCTGTGAGAGTGAGTGGGCCACCACGCGAACCCAGTGCGGGTTCGTAGATGTCACATGTCTTCGAATTTTTGGTTCTAAGACATGCCGGTTTAATCACGATGATTTCCTTCACCGTTTTGAGAGCAGTGGTGATGAAATAATTTACACAAAGTAAAATGCATGTCTGGGTTCGAACCTACAACTCGTAAGTCGTGGCCGTTACCACTGGGCCACCACTGCTCTCTGTTTTCAAGTTTCAAAGGTATGTTAGGATCATAGGAAACGGCGTTCTGCCTATGAGGAAAGTCGTGAGCTGATTTAAATAAGTACTTCTTTTTAACATAGAAGAAAAAAATAACAAAATGTTAAGACTTAGCAGTACCTACTGTTGCGTGTGTATTTTTTGCTATAACTAAATGTTGACATTGGAAACAAACACGTCTTGCGTCATTGTTGAGACGTAAACAATTTGTTTAGTCTAGTTTAGTCTTAATAACTGTTAAACAACGACCTTGTTAAACGACACGACTTTGTGTGACTTAGATAGTTTCTATCACAAAGCCTTAAGACAAAGAAAAATATAATATATGTAAATTGCGCGTTTTTTCCCGACGAAAATCACCAGCAAATCCGTCTTAATATTTATTATGTAAAAGGTTATCACAAACATAACACACACAGAAGAAGTCTTCGCTTTCATCCTATCAGATAGGTAATCCACGACTCTACGTACCCAAGCACTCGTGAAATCACTTTTCACGTCGTAAAACTGTTAATATGTGACGAATAAAACCCACCCGACTGTAAGCATCGACGTCTCGTGCAGCACGAGAGGCATTACGATTGACTGGCCTTGTATAATCGATAACGATGCAAATGTCATTAGAATCGATTTAATTGAATGTGTGCGTCGTAAGCGAATGGGTAAATTGGTGTTGCATCCCTATGCTTTGTGATAGTGTGATGTTTATGTTTTTGTGGTGTGGTTATGCGTTGTAATAAGTTTTTGTTGTTGAAGAATAATAGCGTAACTAAATGTGCGCATCATCGTTGTTGGAAAACCCCGTACATATAACCCAGAATTAGTGATAAAAACTTCATAATCTCAAAATAAAAAGTTAGCTCGTTAGTGGAAATAAGACGTAAAATACAACACACAAATACCTTCATTAGCAGTGACACTATTGTTGGATGCAACTTAACCATTTGTGAGACAAAACTACACTCATAGCTGACCGGCAATTCTGTCTCACTCTGTCAAAAATACAATCAATTTAGATACATTTTTGACTAGTTCTTGACATTGATTGTCGCTAAAATGAGATTGCGACAAGAATTTTAACGTCAATTTGAGTGTCACGCTGATATTCGCCTTCGAATTCAATTAATCCAAGAATTTCAACCATTTGGATTTTGCTTTGATCGAAGTCACATTCTTCACTATGAAATATTTTACTTCTTCCAATTAAAAACAATGCATTCGATTGTCGTGCTGTATCGTCGCCATGTGCCAGTATCGTGATGTCGGTTTAATCGTTTGAACATTTATATAATTGTTTGTCAGCCTTGCATGTCGTGGTCGTATCTTACGTAACATTATTTAGAGAAAAACGATGCATTATGTGGATGAAAAAATCTGATGTTTCCGTTTTTCGCTTGTCTAGTGGATGCGCTTTACAAAGTGTACTTATTCTACATATGTACGCATAACTGATTTTTTCTAGAAATGCGAACATAGGCTTATGGAGCATATGATTTTTTTCCTTTATTTCAGACTTGGTCACAAAGTAAAAGTTGTTCATAATGATGAGAACAACCCACTTATGAGGTTTTCAAATATTTCAGTTACACCTCATCTCAGACACAATTGTCACATGCTCGAATAGCCTGCACAAATATCTATACGAAAATCATACAAAATTCATATTCATCTTGAGATGGAAAACAAAATAAGCATTTAGGAGGCGGTATCATTATCAATTTAATGGAATGAAATATGGTTTTGGGTTTTTCCTTTTTTGCCAATTTAGGGGCAGATGTCTCTCATCCACCTGACATAACCCACTAGCCTTCTGTTCACTTATGTTGACCCTTCGTTAGTTGCTCTCACCGAGACAGGGACTATTCTTAGATGGCCTTATTCCCACAGATATGTCAAGTTGGACACAGAAAGTCAAGCTGGTGAACTAGAGCCAGTTATTGGGATTTAATCTAACATGGGTGATTTTCCAAAATGTATTCAGTATTCTGTCCGTATAAATTTCGATAAAATTTGGCAAGGAGATAAATGGAAAGAAAGAAAAGAAAGAAAAAACGTTTATTTGCGGTAAACATGAAGCAGTGATTGAACACAAACACCAAAAATAACAAGTTGGGGGAAAATATGCGTCACATCCACGCAAAACGGCCATCGCTCAGCTTAATGCTACGACCCTATCCGAGACAGAGCCCCAGCGCTGGTTTTCAGCGACAGCCGGCGTTGAATGACGTCGCCCTGTGCAGTAATCGCTAAGAATAAAACTAAAATACATACACATAAAAACTAGATAAGTGTTCAACAAAATAAGTACAACAAGCAATTTTTGTAAAATGGTAACATTCCGGTCATCGAATGCTCACGCGCCGTTAGCCTTTGATAATCTGTCCGCGCAGCTGTCATAGAAACATAGGTTTGACGTTTTGACATGACATACTGTTATTGTTGTGGCATCCTGGGCAAGGACATAGCACTTTCCCGTGGGATACTTTCCGACGTACACGCTGGCGAAGCCGCGGGAAGACGCTGGTGCAGTATTCAATGACGTTTTTTGCCGAGAGTTCTTCATAGGAAACTGTATTTAAGAAAAATTAACTATATTTATGAATCCTTATTCATGAGTTTGACATCTTCTTCTGCCATTCTTGTCATCGTAATTATTTTGCCTTTCTCCCAATTTAGTTAAGGTCGATGCAACATGTCTTCTTGTTCCATACTTCTGGATAGTCAGTTAGTCCCCTTTCTAGCCATATCATATTTCACACAGTCCATCTATCGTTTCTTTAGTCTTCTCCTTCTCCTAAAGCCATTTCAAATTCTTGTCTTTCTGTCAAAAATAAACGATAAAACCTTGAAATTGCGAACTTTGGATGCGAAAACCCACACGTGGCAATGACTAACTATTCTATACTAACATGTTATTATATGAAGAAATATTACTTGTTCACCATGACTCAGTACAAGACAAAGGCTCTTCGCATAATACACAGAATATTACGTTCCAACGTATTATGCGAAGGTGGGACACGTTAACATGAATTTAAGGGTCCTCATTTATTCATAGGGTCGGTTCACGCTACGTATAATGCGATTTATTTGTGCAGAACCCATGCATGTTTGATGAATATTACGTGGAGGAAAAACGTTATGCTGGCTTCGTGTCTCTGGCGGGTTGAGGTCTTGGCTACAGAGGTTCTGTGGCGAGCGCGAAGCGGCGTGTTCAAATTTTTGAATATTTACCACCAAAGATATGAGCAACATAGTCAGCCCTCTCATTCCATGAGTGTCATTTTGACTGAGATAATATCAAGAGAATCTTGATTTAATACTCCCAAACGAACTTCAAACCGGTTTTTTTTGGCGATTTAGCGTCATTCCCTAAAAGCCAAAAATATATTGTCAATTATTTGGCCCTTATCAGTAAGTGGACGTGGTGTGAGCTTCACGACAATCCGACCATGGGAAAACATTAACTCTCGATACATTGACAACAAATACTTTTGTAAATAAATTCACTGACATTCCGACACGAAACGAACCTAAACCATCTTGATCGACGTTATTAGTCGCAGTTCTTAACATACCAAAAGTTCGAATGACGGAATCCTTCGATATTCCCTTCACATTTGTTTCTGCGCCTCTTCAGTGGGTTATTTCCATTGAGTTTTGTTCCTCCATTGTTTGCCTTCTATTCCTCTGATAAATTTCGCAGCGGTTACAAATGCTGGCCCGAATTTAGGTGAATGTGAAGTGGCCTCTTTATTCTAATTCACATTTGTTTAGTGTTTTGAGTGGGAATACTATTGTCTTTTTGGTTTTATTACGGCACGCATTTTGTATTGAATTTATTGCAACTAGACAAGATTTTATTGCTGCTGTCCGGGGTTCACGTAAAACGATTTTATTGTTTCAGTTGTAATGTTTTAGTGAAGTGTGGGTTGGGTGGGGCTTTGTTAGTTTAGGATAAGTAGAACTTCGATGTCTGTTTCTCTTGTACATTATTGCGAATAAGATATAATTTTCATTATTTTTCTGTAGTTTTAAAACATAGTTTTTATAAGTACACCAACATTTTCTCTTATTTTATGTTAAGGTCTCATCACGTTAATTGATCGCCCACGCTTTTCTCTCACCATCTGATGCCTTCCTTATAAAGTGATGAATTTTTAAAAACATATATGAGCTTCTCTGTTTACCTTATTCTTGGCTTTGAACGATATCTCACAACGGAATTATTTTTCCTCCATTTTCCCTAACTCAAACATTTATAGAGCATTCATGTTGAATTTATAAAAATGCTGTTTTGAATTCCCTTGCTGGCTGTAACATGAGATTCTAGGAATGAACTAATAATAAAATAATACGTTTCGGGGAACAGTTCCTATGCTGTTTGTTTTTCAATATTTTGTTAACATTTGCTGGTATTTCTATGTATAGTTCGTTTTGCAAAACATGCTTTATAACCTTGACTGACAGATCAAGGGTTTGTAGTTTATCATGACTGTTCTCGTCAAGAAACTTGATTTTTGAAAGCTTGATTTCTTTCGCATCAATGGTATTTTTGCAGTACAGTATACCAGGTCACTCAGAAACCTTATGTAGAAGGATAGCTTCACGCTGGGTGCCTCATAACCTCACCGATGCTCAGAAGCAGGCCCGGGTGGAAATGGCGCCGTGATATTATAAACAACTTTGAAGCAGGCTCGTCTCGGCGAGTGTACGACATCATTACAGGTGATGAGTCTTGGATTTATCAATACGATCCAGAAACGACACAACAACGCCTACCAAAGTTTAGCGATCTAGATTTTGATCGCGAGCTTTTTCAATTTGACTGGCTACTTGGTGTCAATTCCTTTACGGAACCAAAGAAGCATTAACGCTTAATGGTATACTACCAAATGATTGGCAAAAGTTTTATCTGATGTGAGCAACAAGCGAACAAACACGGCTCCGCGGGCTACTGCTCCACCACGACAATGCGCCTTCGCTCATTCTCCTTACAGCCCCGACCTAGCACCGTGTGACTTACTTTTACTTCCTTTACTTCTTACTTTTATCTCTAAAAAAAAGTCCGCTCAATGGAATAGAATTTTCGTCGCCAGAAGATGCGCTGTCAGCGTTCGAGCAGGCACTAAACGAGGTGTCTACGGCGGACTGGAAAAAGTGTTTCGAAAACTGGTTCAGACGCATGAAACTTTGTGTAAAAATATTTACCTGTAGGACATTTATTTTTATTTTTGCAAAACTTTCTTAGTGTCTCACACACACAAAGAGATTATTAATTTTTCCAATTCGTTTCTTCTTGTGAAACAGACAAGAATTAAATAAATATATTGGTGTACCTACATAAATGGTTAAATCAATAAATATCTAAATATAGTTTGTAAGTAAGACTGGGTTAAAGCCTGTAGGTAACCTTGCCAACTCGAACAAAATGTTGTTACAGTATCGGGCCAATAATCAGAAATTTCCAGTGAAAATTACCTACATTCATTAATTCTAAAAACGTACCCAATTTACTTCAATAATTTTCTGTTACCAATATTTCATCATTAGAGTTGCCCAAACCCATTGTTACAATACTCCCACAGTTAACAGAAAAATATGAGACCAATACAGTATAAGTATTATGCTTATTTGCCTTTCTAGTGGTATACTTAAGTATGTACTAATAATGAATGATGGCAGTTCATGGTTAGAATATTTTGTTCCTCGGTAGGTCTTTGGTTTTCTCACGCATGGTAATAATAGGTAAATGCAATGTTGAGAAAGCCTTAGAATTTGACAAAAAGTTATTGTAATTGTAATAAGCAGTGTATATAAAAAAGAACATCCAAGTCATGTCGGACCACGCACAATGATAAATGATAAATGATAAATGATTTTATTTCTGTAAATAGGTTTGTACAAACACTTTAACACGTCAATCATATTTTAAAAACTAGGTGAGATCGGCATTTCCTATCTGACTACTCTGAGAAGAAACGCCGAAACAAACTCAGAGGTCACTGTCTCTTTTAAAGTCCAGACATAATCTTGGTCAGGTCATGTGAAGACCATGTGGATTGATATCTGAAATGGTCTTTCGAGGAAAGAACCACACAGAATGAGTGGACCTGTCCAGTCAGTGCACGCATTTGTCAGTTGTCATGCAGCTCAACACAGAACTAAAGGAGCTAAACGATTCGACGAACATTACCAAAGAAAGGACATTTGGGTAGGCCGCACAAATTACTCAAACTGCCAGACCATGATTAAAACTAATAATTAAAAAAAAAATGCATTAAAAAAAACAACAAATCCACAATGTCTTCACATTCACAATAATTAAAATAGTATAATCCTTTACAAAGTAAATGTCATTGCATATATAAAGTGCATCAATGTCAAAGTGTAAATAAAATATGAAAATAATCTTGGTCATATCATATGAGGACTATGTAGACTGGTGTCTGAAATGGTCTTTTGAGGAAAGAACCACACGGATTTGAGTCGACCTGTCCAGTCAGTGCACGCATTTGTCAATCATCGTGCAGCTCAACTCAGAACTAAGGAGCTCAACGATCCGACGAACAATACAAAAGAAAGGACATTTGGGGAGGCCGCGTAAAGTACTCAAACAGCCAGACCATCATCATTAAAAGAAGAAAAAAAAAATGCAATGACCCACATAGTCCTCACATTCACAAAAATTAAAACAATATTATACTTTATACAGAGTATACATGTCATTGACAAATATATACATATATTTGTCAATGACAAATATATACATGTCATTGTTTAGATAAAAAGGTACGTATATAGAAAAAAAAAGATTAAAAGAAAAAAAAAGTAAAAATTGCAAATTACACATCAATTATGTCTGTGTAAACTTATTGGAGCAGCTCAATCCCAAGCCTTCTTGTCCTCAATATAGTCCTTGACAGTATAATAGGCTTTCTGGCATAATTTCCGCTTTATAAAAGTTTTAAATTTATTAAGGCTTAGTTCTTGAATGTGGCTAGGAAGTTTATTATAAAAACGTATACATTGACATTTAAACGAGCCACCTATTTTCTTGAGCCTGGTAGTGGGAACAACAAATTTGTGTTTATTCCTAGTATTTTTGTTATGGATATCACTGTATTTTTTAAACAGATTAATATTTTTATGTGCATATAAAAGATTTTCATAAATGTACTGAGAAGGCACAGTCATTATATTAATCTCTTTAAATTTGTCTCTGAGGGAGTGTCTGGGACTTAATTTATAAATTGAACGAATTGCCCTTTTTTGTAAAACAAAAACTCTTTGAATGTCGGCGGCATTTCCCCACAAAAGAATACCGTACGACATCACACTATGAAAATAACTAAAGTAAACTAATCGCGCTGTCTCTAAATCAGTTAAATTACGAATTTTTCTAACGGCGTATGCTGCAGAGCTTAGTTTTTTTGACAATTTATCTATATGGGGGCCCCATTGAAATTTGGCATCCAAAGTTATGCCTAAGAATACTGTGGAGTTTTCGGGTTTCAACTATTCACCCTTTAAAAGAACACTAGTTTCTACTTGTCTAACATGAGGTATCGTAAACTTAATACATTTAGTTTTTTTCTCGTTAAGAAGTAGGTTATTAACATTAAACCAGTTAACTACCTTAGCGAGGGCGCTATTTACATTGTCAGTAACCAGCTGCTGACGTTTCAGTTTAAATAAAAGTGAAGTGTCGTCTGCAAACAACACTATATCATGATTATCCTTTATGAGGTATGGCAAGTCATTAATATAAATAAGAAATAAAAATGGGCCAAGAATTGAGCCCTGGGGGACCCCCATTCTAACTACAGATCCAGGTGATCTTTTTCCGTTAACATCTACTCTTTGAATTCTATCACTTAAGTAAGAAGTAAGAAGATCCAGAGAGGCATTCCGTATTCCGTAGTGGTGCAGTTTCCTGATTAATGTTTTATGAAGAACACAATCAAATGCCTTGGATAGATCGCAAAAGATGCCCAAAGCATAGCACTTGTCCTCCCATGCATTATAAACATGTCCTAAAAGTTCAACTCCGGCATCAGTAGTCGAACGACCCTTTGTAAAACCAAACTGTTTGTTATGCAGTAATTTGTGTTTATTAAAAAATCTTTGCATTTGATCTAAAATAAGTTTTTCAAAATTTTTAATAAAGGTAGGTAGCACTGAAATAGGTCTATAATTAATGAAGGGTTTCGTGGTTAGTATGAATTTATGCCCAAAACTTTCAAACTGAAACCTTTTATTTCAACACACAATTTACAGGCACTTTTGAATTGTCAAGGAGTCGGCAGTCAGAAATATGAAGCTAGTTGCCCATTCCATAGCGTAGTAGGTACCTATGGAGAAGAACGGGCAAGAAACTCCATGGACACTCTTTAAAAAAAATCTTGTTCTTACAAATATATTAGTTACATAATCAATGTTGATTCTATATATGAGAACGATGTACAAAAACCGTAAACGTTAAGACCGTCCAGAATGCAGCAAAAAAAAAACAACCCAAAAAAAAAAAAAAAAAAGCCATGGCAGCTAAGAGATGACCAGTCCCAACTGACGGCGCCTGTTCACGAACATGACGCATGGATCAGCACCATTCAGCTCAACCATTTTGAAGGGAGCTAAATTATCCAACACACGCGCCTTCTTCAGCGAGACATTTGAGTGAGCATGACATACTATCAGCCGCCAGGGCACATTCAGGTCAATCTATGACATTACCCGGTAAATGGTAGCTTTATAGTCCAAAGTACTCACACCTGTGCAATGCATCTATATAATAAAAAGTAGGTTGAGTTTATTTATTGCAAATATATTCTTACAATCTTCAGCAGCTCCAACAGTATTTCAAATGTCAATTAATTAGTTGTGGTGTTGAACAGGACCAGCATTAAGCCAGGCATTTTTATCAGTGATGTAATCCCCTTACATGCCTTGCCTGCCTGCGTAGTGAGCGTTTTACAAAGGATTTGAATTTCGTCTCATTCAATTTAAAAAGCAAATATTTGAAAAGCATGCTCTCCCATACATCGGATAGTCACGGTCAATTCTCCAACTGCAAATGTATGTTTGCAATCGCAAAAAAAAAGTTTTTGTTATAATTTGAAATGTGACAAGTGTGATTTAGGTACTTGTGCTGTGATACAGTCCGCGAAGCCCAAGCGGAGCTTTGCATTTGTGTGAGAGATAACCAATCGCACCAATGTGATCGCGCGAGGGACGCACAGCGCCTCAGACCGATTGTCCGATTACCAAGCAAAGGACACGTTGCTATGTGCACTCACACAAATACAAAGCTCAGCTTAGGCCTCGCGGACTGTACCTTGCTTCTTGACAAATTTCAAGATTCTAGGTCAAAGGTTTATTTGCGAGTATCAAAATATGTCGCATAAATCGCCGCCTTATTTTATTGCGTAGACTTAGAAGCTTGACTTTTTTACAGCTCCAAGGGAACGTAGACCAACGTATTTGATCATATTTCAACTTGATACTTCCACGCGTACCTGAGAAAGAGGGTTTTGTCAAACTAACAGACAGACAGACGGAGAGACAGATGGACAGCGAAGTGATCCTACAAGGGTTCCATTTTTTCCTTTTAAGGTACGGAACAATAAAAAAACTCAGTTTTTATTTACGTAAGTACTTATTTCATTTACTAAACCAATTTTTACATACATAACGTCACGCCTTGTTTCCCCGAAGGGTCGGGCATAGGTGTACCTATAGTACACCCAAATTTCGCCAGTTATGTTTTAAGTCCCATGTAATAGGGGACTCCGGGCTGCTACTGGGAAGTTCCAGATAGAAAAACCCAATAACACGTTGCCCGACCTGGGAATCGAACCCAGGACCTCATGCGCAGCAATAGTGACCAACCAATTTTTTAAATTTATATAAATATGTAATATTAATGAATAAAGTCAAATAATAAAACTGGTGAATGCAAAGTTTATGTAAAGACAAATATTCCAATGATGCTATGTGACTTGAGCTAAGAATAATAAAACTATACTATAAAAACGTGTGGGGTCGGGGGAACCACGTCCTTTTCTTTAATTTCAACATTTTTGCAGCCGCCCTTTTGAATTTTTATTTTGACCACACCAGCACCCTCGAAAACCATTAAAACGACAACCAAGATGATTTTTTTTTTGATTCCGCCATTTTGGACTTTATTTTGAGCTCACTATTAGATTTAGCACCATTGAAACCACACCCATGATGAAAAATTGGAAAAAGTTCAGATGTTTTGATACTGAGCTCGGTGCAGAATGTGTATGAATTGTGCTTCAGCCATTATGAGAATAATAATGAAATGAATAATAAACTGTCCAGCCATTACAATTCAAATACCTTGACAATTCAAAAGTGCCTAGTTTGAGTTTGATTAATACTGTCTACTCAATTTAGACAAACTGATAATTTGGGCCGAATTAATCAAATAGTCTAGCTACTTTACAAAATATTTATTAAGACTTGGATAAAGGACTGTCTCGTTGGTCTTGTGGTCGCAAGAGCTACTGCTGAGCATGAGGTACTGGGTTCGATTCCCAGGTCAGGCAACGTGTTATTGGGTTTTTCTATCTGGAATTTCTCAGCCCATTTTTCTGTGCCCGGTTGATGACAATAGGCTCGGCCCCTATTACATGGGACTTAAAACATAACTGGCGAAATTTGGGTGTACTATAGGTACACCTCTGCCCGACCCTTAGGGGAAACAAGGCGTGACGTTATGTATGTAAAAATTGGTTTAGTTTATGAAATAAGTACTTACGTAAATAAAAACTGAGGTTTTTTTATTGTTCCGTACCTTAAAAGGAAAAAATGGAACCCTTGTAGGATCACTTCGCTGTCCATCTGTCTCTCCGTCTGTTCGGCCGAATTAATCAAATAGTCTAGCTACTTTACAAAATATTTATTAAGACTTGGATAAAGGACTGTCTCGTTGGTCTTGTGGTCGCAAGAGCTACTGCTGAGCACGAGGTACTGGGTTTGATTCCCAGGTCGGGCAAAGTGTTATTGGGATTTTCTATCTAGAATTTCTGAGTAGCAGCCCGGAGTCTGGATTTGTGCCCGGTTCATGGCAATAGCCTCGCCCCCTATTACATGGCACTTAAGCATAACTGGCGAAATGTGGGTGTACTATAGGTACTTAGAGTTATTATCTATCCCAAGTTACTGACTTTTCGTTCATTGTTTTTGTTGAAGCTTTTCGCGGATGCCAAAAAATACTTTTAATTTTGGTATTGAAAAGTTTCACTATAACGGTTGAATTGGGTCTTTTCTATTAGGTATGCAATAGACATCGCGCACGTCTACAGGACACGTTTGCTGTAAGCTGTGTGTGTAACATATTTGAAAAGACTTTCTTTGTTTTCTTTATCGATTTAGGGAATATAATTAAATTCGAGGCTCCTCATCTTTTTGAGGGATTTTGCAAAGAAACCACATCTTTGCTAGATGCTCGATATTTGTGTGATTGAAGTGTGGTGATCTGTTTACATTGCACGTGCTATACGTACATTTTGCCTTTTAGCACAAGCAACGCGGGCGCCATTTCCCTTCAGAAATTTCACTTACATGAGAAATATTAACTAATAAAAATAAAAACAAATTAGTTTCGAGCATAGCTATAGCTAAGTAACCTGACCTATTTCAACATCTAAAATATTGTTTAATGGACAAGATAAGGTTGACCTACTAGACTTGAACATTATCTAATAAAAAATAAAAATCTTTTATTTCGCACCCATAACGTCCTATTGGTCAGTATACAAACGACTTAGAAACTAGGGTTAGTATTTACAACTACCAGAGAATCAACAAACTATATTTATTACGCCACGGTGGCATGTAGGCGTATCCAATGTCCCAGTATGGGGCTGTCCCACCTATCTGCTGTAGCATTCAGGATGCTGTTGGGGCTGGTGCGCACCCTGCGCGTGATGGAGGCGCATCGCTTGCGCATGATGGCGTGAAAGCCATCTATTCACGCCTCTGCGAACATGCCGCCGGAAGCACTGCATTACCGCGGCAACCCCATCAACATCCTAAATGCATTATTGTATTGAACGCGCAGAGCGCTGTATGCCCTCTGCGTGTAGTTGATCCATAGACTGCACGTATAGAATGACTGGCAGTACGCTGTGAACAGTGTAGCTTTAGTCGTGCATTTTGCAAATCTACGAGCCAACATATTGCAGCGGACAGCCAACGCCCTGCGCTCACGCTCAATGTCCAGACTGTCTTTGAAGTCTTCGGAAACCCAGTGGCCCAGGTACTTGAAAGAAGTGACTTGCTCTAAGGAACTTCCGCAAAGTTTCAACTGACTATCAATTGGGTAAGTTTTAGTGCCCGCCTTAAAGGTTAGTACCTGACTTTTCTCTTAATTTTATGAAAATGACATGTCATCATCAGCCGTCATACTGCGATAAAAAAAATCGATTTTCGACCAATCAATTACCTTACAAACACAATTTGAATCCATCAGTGGGCCTTTTTTTTTTTTTGTTTTGGTGGGAAATCATCAAATGACTTCTCCCGCTCTGGGTGGAGCGGGAGGGCGTGTCAGACTGTTACTGACTAAAACCCACCCGTGTTCCTTCAGTTGCCTGTGCCAGGGCCACGGTTTTCTCTGTGGAATAACCCGCGACCCTGAGGCGTCGGCCCTATCGGACCCCGTCACTTTGTGCTGACATCTCTTTGAGGCGCGCGTGGAACACAACGCGCCGTCGACCCGGGCCTGGTCCTTACCGGACGGCGAGCTACCCATTGCTCGCCCTCCGCAAGCCCGCGCCTACGGTGGCCGGGAATCTGCAGGCGACTCCCGATACCCAGGGCGTCTCCTGCGGCGGCTAGTGGGGGCGTGAGGGCGCAATGCTCTCTCCCTCACCCGCTCCGCCTCCTCCTTCGCGAGCATTACTGCTTCGCAGAAGGAGGTGACGGCTTTCCATTCCCTCTCGCTCCGTACCATGGCCTGGACCAGGGCCGGACGCGAGAGATCGCCGCCGCCAATCGCCCCCGCGAGGACACTGCGGTGCTCCGCCCAAGCTGGGCATACCTCCACCGTATGCTCCACCGTGTCCTCCGGGCGATCCACACAATGGTGACACCCGGGCGTTTCCTCCCGCCTTATGCGAAACATCCATCAGTGGGCCTAACGCATGACGTAAATGTAACGTGAATTCGAGCAATTTAAAATACTCGTATAGGATTATATTTTACCAAGTTTTAAGACTTTATTTTTATCTGTCTATAGCTGATACGTAAGTATTGTGCTTGTCACAAAAAATTAAGACCCAAAATACTGCTGGATAGTTGGATTTTCAATTTAAAAATCTTTTGAATTAACTTTACGATAACATCTCGCGTTCGTGCCTCTTATTGGACACCCTTGTTTATCGATTCCCGTTTATTGGCTGAAATTGAAATCTGCTATCTACATGAATTAAGATTTACGAAGAAACTACAGTCCATTTAGATTCTCTGTCTGTAAAACCCACCTCTTAAATACTCTTTACTTTATTCGTTCGTAGCTGTTCCTGCGATTCAGTGAAGCTCAAGTGATATATATTTTAATTTATTCTGCAGAAACAAGTATAGCTTAGTAGCAGAGAGTTTATTATTACAAGTCTGTAGTCACTTGCAGAGGGAGTAACAAAGTGGTAGGAGATTTGTGAGCGCCCTCAATGCAGACAGGCGTTAATATTCATAAGGAGAATAATACAGAGATAGTATAACTGCACGCGAAACATGACCTCCATAGAAACGCGTTTTGTCGACAATAGACAAAATGACTTATGAATAAATTAAATCTGTAATTTTGTCAATTCTTCCGTCGCGTCGACTAAACACGGTAATGCTAAACACCAAAACACGACGATATATTAGAACCATCACTTCTAATAAATCGTCGTGTTTTGGTGTTTATTTTTGTGTACTTTGCTTTTCTTTGGCTTCAAGGCCATGGAACATTCCAGAACGTAATTCAACATTTTATATTCCTTCCGGACAATCGCCCGCTTTACAAAGAAGGCAGTTTTTAAACTGCCTTCTTGGTAAAGTAGTCGCATAAGGGCTTCTGCTTAGCATGAGGTACTGGGTTCGAATCCCAGGTCGGTAAAAGTGTAATTGGGTTTTTACATCTAAATCTCAGTAGCACCCCGGAGTCTGGATTTGTGCCCGGTCATGTACCTACATGTGACTTAAACATATCTGGCGAAATGTGGGTTAACCCTAATTTTAGTTGTCTGGTAGTACGAGTATTCTGTTTTACCTATTTGTTTAATCTTAGAATAATTCCCGTAATAAAAACATTCCAAATCAAGTAGCAAACTAATCTCCGCGACAATGAATGTCCAAAACATGTCAACAATGTAGGGAAATCCTACTAGTATTATGCGTGTGAAACCGCGGGGAGCAGCTAGTTATAGATATTTTTGACAGATTGATGAAATTAAATGAAATGAAATTTTGGTGTCAAGGATTGTAGTTCATAACAGATGGTACGGGTTTTTTTTTTAATTTCTTAATAATTCTCTAAAAACTAGCATGCTAAACTATTGTATCATTAATTAAATAACTAAAGCTAATAAAATTCGTACATAAATCATAGGTGTTATCAAATTTAAAAATTCAAGTATTTGTCAATTTTTTATAGTTAGATGTCAGATTACTCATTCACAGAATATAGTGATTTTGCTATAAGCCATTTGATTAACTCTGTCTTAAATCGATCAGACTGTGAACGTTATTAAAAAATACGTGTATTGCCCCACTTGTCCCTAGATCTTTTATTCTATCTTTATGTCCTCCATGCAACTTGTTCTGAAAGAGTCCATAGCCTGTATTACACTTCTAAGCTAAAACACGACTTTTTCCTTCTTTTTCCGTATATTATCTTCATTTCTCACATTTTACTTAATGCAATTTCGCCTTCGCTGATGTAGCAGCCGCGTGTTGCTAGGGGAATTTGATCCTATATACTTGGAATAAGTACTTTAGGGATTTTTCGTGGAAGGAAATTAGATTTTTTCTTGCTGTTGGGGGAGTGTCACAAGTTTTTGAGATGTCTCTATAATTTGAATTAAAATTACGGGGGTCGGCTTCGACGGTTGTTTGCTGCTGGGTACATATTTACCTACTCAGAATCATTTTAGGGGCTCTTCTAAGCACGTGCTGTAACGTTTACAGATCTCGGCCCGAGATCTGTAAACGTTACAGCACGTGATTTGACTAAGACAGTTTCTCGTCTCTGTCTTGCACTTGCACAGAGGCACCGCGTGTCACGCGACGAGCGGTGCCTTTGTGTCGCGCTGTCGCGTCGCGCCTGTTTGCGAGAGGTTTGACAGTTGTGCGACAGTAAAAGGAACATCGCCTAAGTCTAGCCAAGTGAGATATGTGATATGTAACGTTTAAAGATCTCTACCTCAGTCTTCATGTGAATCCAGCCCGATCACTATGTACGGCAAGCCAATCCCTTGGGAGAAGCAAGCCAAATACCTAGGCGTGATCCTCGATGAGAACCTTACCTTTAAGGCTCATATTAAGGCGGTTCGCGCGCGCGCCTCCTTCGCTCTTAGCAGGCTGCAATTCGTACTGACAGCCCGTAGTAAACTGTCCCTCAAATGCAAGCTCCGCATCTATACCGCAGTCATCCGTCCCATCATGACCTATGCCTGCGTTGTATTTGCGCACGCTCACCCACGTCATCTCCATAAGATGCAGACCCTCCAAAACCGTTTCCTCAGAAGGGTCACGGGTGCCCCCTTCTATGTCCGTAATATCGATCTTCACGTCGACCTCAAAATGCCAACCATAAAACAGTTCATGAAACGCTTATCAAAGCGTTTCTTCGACTGCGGCATCAAACATTCTAACCACCTGATTACAGCGGCCGCCCGCTACACTCCCTCTCGCATTAGCAGTATTCGCCGACCAAGGCATACTTTAATCGACCCCGACGACGCCACTACCCTCCTCCAGGAGAGTAGTAAGGCCACTAGCACGCTACATAAGCCCAAAACCCGATCGCCGTCCTACCGCCCTCGCCGCCGAGGCCCGCCGCGACGCCCAAATCGACGCCCCTCCCGACCCTTGCTCGAGCCAGCCCGCGCCGCTGAGCCTGTAGCTTTAAATTCGTCCCTAATTAATACCAATCCTGATCCAGCTAGTCATTTGCTGCCCTCTTCCAGCGACGCCCTAAGCCGAGGTTCGTACCCCACAGGGGGTGCCCTTAGCGTTGTCGCTTAGTTTTAGTTAGTATATAAGTTTAAGTCCTGGCTGGAGGCCTTAATTTATTAGGGAATCCACAGGCAAGTCCGCTTAAGCAGACGACAACCGCATAGGTTGACCTGCGAGATGCCAAACATACAAACAAAAACTTCATGTGAATCAAAACAACGTCTTTATTCAAAATCTCAGAATTTTCATTACTTATTTCATCCAGTCCTGCAGCATCTGTCCTCTCGCAAGACTGCAGATGCGATGCCCCGTTTTATATTAAAACTCATTTTCCGTGAAGTTTGTTTCTTAATTAAACGTTATTAATATCTTAAAATGATAAGTTTTCAGGCTTCGCCGCTCCTAATTAGCCCGAAGAAGGCCGTACTGTCCTCATAATTCTTACTGTTCCGCTCATTTCGTATGGCGAAACTTTTGTGCGGTTTCATCTTTTGTATTTTCTTGTTACAAAACTTTATGTAGAGGTTTATTTTTTTGGAAAATCATATTTTTAACATTTTTGAGATTTATGTTTAACCATTTATCTTAAAAAAGTATCTTCATTTCAAAACCAGTATGAAAAACACATGAATTTATGTGTTTTTTGCAGTCGGTTTTCAGTATTTGCATTCGCTTATGTCGTAGGTTCGTACCCAGACAGGCGCTTCACTTTGTGTAAACTATTTCATCACCACTACTCTTAAAACGGTAAATGTAAACATCGTGAGGAAACCGGCATGTCTTAAAACCAAAAATTCGAAGACTTCTGACATCTACCAAACCGCACTCGGCCCGCGTGGTCGATTACGGCCTGCTCCCTCTCACTGAGAGGAGGTGTGTGTCCCAGCAGTGGGAATATTATAGGCTGATCATGCTCATGCATTTATTTCTAAAATGCATCTGCATTTGAAAACCAGTATGAAAACCGACTGCAGAAAACACATTAAAGTAGCACCTATTTAGTTGAAAACATAGAACCAAATTCAAGTTATAACTACTTAGCAAATCCAGCCTTCAGAATTTTGATTGGGCAATCGAAGCCGCGGAAGGCTTTTACCGGACAAAGCCATCTTAGAGCATCCATCCTTCTTACAATCTTCATAGATGTATGTCGCCCACGTTTTTCCCTTACAGAGTTACAGAGTTCTAAACGGGACCCAAGTAACGGACGATATACCGTTTGAATCCATGAATAGCAAAATTTATTGAATTTAGAGATCGATTTAATGAGCTGCATTCTATTACAGTTTGCACCTTAATGCGCTCACTGCTAGTTTATTTGCATCAAAAGAAACACTGAGAATTCTTTCAATGTTGAGTTGGAATTCATTAGTTCAGGTTTGAGTCGAGAGTATTGGAGAGAATGGGTAAAAAGGATTCGACTTACATTAGGACTGCGCGGTGCATGTTATATTAGGTCCGCCTTTGCTCTTGTATTCGTATAAGGAATGAATATATTATTATGCTTCTGTATGCATAAAGGTATTATGATACATACATACATACACTTGTTATGATTGTTGAAACATGTGAATCTTGCCATGGTATGGATTTTATCATCTTCAAGTTTGACATATTTATTCTTAGTAAGTTAATACCAAGACACCAACATGCAGGACATGTTTTCGTGACTAATTCGTCAATTGCATACTCTATTGCCTTCGTCTATACATGAAACTGCAGACAAAAGGTTGGTTTCAGCCAAACTCAAACTCAAAACGGTGAGGAATGACATTGTGTGAACCAGAAAATCGAAGACATGTGACATCCACCAACCAACACTGGTCCGAGTGGAAGATTATGGCCCACTCCATCTCAAAGAGAAGTAAACAAGCTGTGTCCCAGCAGTAAGCATATTATAGGCTGATTATGATGATGATGAAACCTTAAATCCAGAACAAATGAGCAAAATAATAACTCAACAACAAATCGCACATTCACTCCCAAAATCAATTCGTTAAAAGCAAAAACATTAATAGTCAATTCATCGTGGCACTTATGAAGCAAACTTCAGCTATCGAGACAAGTTGCCAAAACAACGGCAAAAATTTGTTCTCAAGCAGTATTTCTGCCTTCTTCCTCCATTCAGATAGCAAAATCCACAAAAAAATATGGCCCAGTTATATTAGAGGCATCAATAACTATTTGGTATCGGTAGTACGGTTTTTTACGTTATGTCAGTATCTAATTCCCAGTTGGGTGATAGCCAACGTTCAGGGACGTTATCATACGTTTTCGTTTAAATATATGTAAATAAAATCTGGTGCTACAATGAACCAGCTTGCTGTAAATGTGGGTCAGATGCTGTTGTCTTTTTCATGTTTTCTTTAACAATGTTCAAACTTATTTGACGAACGATGTTGAGTTGTTTTGAGTGCATCTCGTTGAAAAAATAATATATTTCTACTTATTTTTTTAAGAAAATGTGTGCCGCCGTTCAACTTGTTTCCACTTAGAATAATTTATTGAATCTGCAAATCCCTCTGTTAAACTTTGTTTATGATAATGACACAGATGCATTGTCGAATCCGCTGTTTTACAAAACCATTAGTGGTTTTACAAAACAGCTCCGTTATGTAAAACAGCGTTGTTCAGCTGGATTGCCATTGCGCTGCGTTTAACTAAACTGCTACCCAAGTTGAGATGTAATGCAGAATGGCTTATCTGAAGTCACAATAAGCGATTGGTGTGGCTTCTAATCTTTGCCGAATGTTACAACTAAGCTAGGGCAACCTGGCCAATTCGTTAACCTCTAATGGGTGACCCGCTGCATTGACAAATGCAAAACGTTTATGACTGATGTTTAACATATCGGAGTTGTTTTGTTAAACAGCTAGCGGTTATGTAAAACAGCGTGAAATGAAATGTCAGATTGTTCATTTTAATACTAAATTTTGCGACAATAAAATTACCAAAAATTACTCTTTTTTACAAATAAGACGTTTCGCAATGGACGTATTTTAAGCTTAAAGTCAATGGCTGTTTTTTCTGTCTGGCGTGGTTCTTTCTTATTTATTTATTATTTCCAACGAATGGTGCCTGTAAAATTATGCTTAAAAACGATACATAAAACTTACTGATGTACGAACGTGAACGAAGCAAAGGAAGTATGTAAGGATCGTAGGAGGTGGCGTACTGTAGTTTCTGCCTACCCATGTAAAGATAGTGTGAGTTTATGAATGTTTAATCCAAGTATTCCATCGCTTTACCACGACACCACGACTACTTATAATAACAGTCCACATAATTCACATTATTTATTCTAATCAATTCTTCTTAAGCACTATTTGCCATCGCTGTTTATTGTGCATCTAATTTATACATGACGGGTTAATAAGTATTTATCTGTTATTTGTTGGAAGTAATAATTTAATTCTGAATAAACATCACGGCAAAACTACTTTGTGGAATAGCTTTAATATGCTTCAAATTAGATGTAAGTACATGTAATTTATTCAGAGCTAACTTAGATTATGAATGCAATTTTAATGTGATGACTACTACTTACTAGGATAAAATAATATACCAAGCTATATTCTGGTGTAGATCGTTCCGACACGCGGGAAGGAGATGTAACATCTTTGAGATTTTCATTATTAGAAAGAAGATCGAAAGGAATAAATTCGTTTATTTGCGGTAAAACATGACGCAAAAACAAAACACAAACACAAAAGTCTGGTATTCTGTAGTTTCATTCTGATATAATTCATCATAATCGATTTCAGATTGCCAGACGTCAGACCCCCAACCGTGCTCACCACAAACCCCATTACACGTCAATGATGCGAACATCCTTCCTCGTCCCATCATAATACCCATAAAATCTGTTAGCCCAACTTTTCCTTTCAAACAAAAATCTGCCTAACTGCTTTAAAACCTCCTCCTGATCGAATAAGGCGAGCTACACACCGATCCTACGACCCTGGCATGCCACCGCGGCTGATTGATAACCTCCGTCCGTGCGTATCTGGCCTAAATGCGCTATCTACACTCGTGTCAAAGTCAACTTGACACTGATAACGTTGCTGCCGTGTTCACTAGTAAAATGAAGTGGTTAACACTAAAGTGTTATTTAGATGTGTGGGATGTTTTTGTGTTATTTTTTCCAAAAAATTCACCCACCTACCTACCTGCGGTAACATTAAAAACAGTTTTTAAAACTATTTGGCGGACTGATGCTACAGCATCTCTTTCATAGATGCAACGCCTGATTTGACGGCCTTAGTCAAGCGTCATTCCAAACAAGAAGCTTGCAGCGACGCTAATTGCCTTGTCATCGCGTCGAATTTTCTGTGCTTATACGTATAAACACGTCTAAGTCTCTACGCGGCGTCAAAGCAGAATTTAGACTCAGTGCGAAGATACTCAACCTAAACCTCCTTCGTAAAATCTTAACTATATTAATCCCGTAATTGGATGTGACTATGCGAAAAACTTGTGAAGAAACACAAACATTTTAAGATATTGACGCCATTCGTTGACTATCTGTAAACAGCCACTTAGCTAGAGTGGCTGTTTACAAAAACTCGGATCTTATCAATTCAGTAGGCGATGCTAGTTGCCTAGGAAATGTGTGGAACAATAAAGACACATAGAACAACTAATTAAAATAACGATTGATGTAACACTAACAGTACCCAGTGCTATTCTGTAACCATTTCACCGTGAAAACGTAGGTTAAGTGAGCGTGGAGCGAGATATCAGTGCCACTGATGCTAGGGATTGACCAAGACGGGATGACTCTGACAGCTCACTCAAAGCCAGTCTTCAGAGAATCGTTCTGCCGTTTCTGCCTACCTCCATGAGAAGAAGGCTAGAGTTTATGTATGTGTGTATGAAGGTACCAACGGTAACAGATTTGTATTCAGCTTCACATTTCAGAATTTTCACGAGTTAAATGTTTTAAATAAAAGCTAATTTCGAATTATATAGATTTGGGTCGAGTATGTATTGAAGTTTTTTATGTGACAGCTGATCATGTTTTCGCGATTACGATGTTGCTCCCAAGTTGTTAAGTTTGATGGTCTGTACCACACTCTTAAATATGACTACACATTTCAAATACGCGCTGTATTTGGTACTTTTTCTATATAGGAAAACATAAAGTCAACGACTGAACTTTAATTCTAAATAAACTTTAATTCTAAATAGAAATGTCTATGACCTCTGCAAATGTCTGAATGCATAATGTCCAAATGCACATAAATGCTGGTGCTAAAGTCATGAAAGGTTGGAAATGAGAAGCTGAATGTAAATTATAATAAAAGAGTAGAAAAATAACCACAAAAACTTTACGTAGCTATTTGAAAATTAACATACTCAACGAGATGAAATTAATTGGCCCGTAAGATGAGATCTTTCAATTCGCTGAATAATAAATATCGTTTATTACCATAGTTGTAGTCAATTTACATACGGTTCCCTCTGGCTTCCGTTTATTTTCTTGTTCAATCTTTTGTTTCAGCCTTTTTTCTGCAATTACTCTTTAGGTGGGATGCTTCCCTGGTTGGGCGTAAGTCAGGAGATGTTTGACGGAGTTATTCAAATAGTTTTTAAAGATTCTACGCCAGTAATAATATTATCTTCCATGAATTAGAGTCCAATTTTCTTTTCGTAGCTCTTCTACTATTATCCTAATTAATAATATAAATTGGGATGATGACTAATATTAAAAATGTACATAAAAATAATGTAATTTCAAAGAATGTTTAGTAAAAATGAGATAATCGAAAAAAATCTGTTAAATCGGTGTAAAATTGAAGAAGATACACGGTTTAAAAGAAAAACTTTTAAACCGTGTATCTTCTTCAATTTTACACCGATTTAACAGATTTAGAGGGGATTATTGCCGTCCTTGTCGCGTGGTACTGACAATGTACGGCGCTAGTATGAAGTTGCATAGTCGTGACGTCACTTCTACGATAGTGTGGTCCTTGTCTAACAATGATCTTAAAACGTTTATAACTTGGCAATTTTTTAAGCTTTTACACTTTTTGTAAATTTGGTAACAAACAGTCTTTTGAGGCAAAAATAAAAAAAAAATGTCATCATCCCAATTCGAAAGTAAGTTTGTTTGATTGTTAAGCTTTCACACTAAAAAAGCTGTACGGATTTGGATGAAATTTGGCACACAGATTGACCGTGACCTGGGTAAGGACTTAAGCTAATTTTTATCCTGGATCGCAGACGAAGTCATCGTAAACAACTATTATTTCATAAGACGTCTTTTAATTGGATTTGTAGCAATGCCCATGGCTTTGGTTCCCCATTTCCAATTTGAGACTAACGAATTATAGTTACTATTTATCTGCTTCTCTCAAACTGAAATCTAAATGGTGTACATTAAAGAGTACACATTATAATAGTGTTCAACGTACACGTGCAACATTGAATATTATTTCCTAAAGACTCCGCCTTATTCATAAAAAAACAATCGACTTTATAAACCTATTTTAGCTATAGAACTGTTTTGTCCCTTTCTTGCTTAACTTGGCAGAAAGGGACAAAACAGTTCGATACCTAAATAGGTTTAAAAACCGAATGGCTTTATTATGAATAAGACGGTATATCTAATAATACAGTCTGACTATTGAACGCTATAAACTTAGCTTAGAATCTACAGCAATCTCACCTATACGGCCATCTTTCGCATATTTACACTCAAATCAAAGATCAACCGTCAAAACTGAGGTTTACAAAAGCTGTTTACACAGCTATTCTGCTCGTTATATAGGTACTCTATCGTCTATCTCTATAGTATCGTGTCGTAAACCCGCTTTAACACCTCTGTAGCGCTCAATAGATTGGCACTAATTTCCTTTTATAGGATCAAACTCAGCGAGAGGACGCCCGCGGCTATCAGGACTTTCAATTTTAGATTATGATAATGTGCGGAATTTATTGTTTATTAATTGCATAGGTATAGAGCGGGTTTATTGTGCAAATATTTCCTGTTGCTGCCTTTTTTTTTTTTGGGAATGGCATCTCGCAGGTCAACCTATGAGGTTGTCGTCTGCTTAGACGGACTTGCCTGTGGTTGCCCTAATAAATTAAGGCCTCCAGCCAGGACTTAAACTTATGTACTAACTTAAAAACTAAGCGACAACGCTAAGGGCACCCCCTGTGGGGTACGAACCTCGGCTTAGGGCGTCGCTGGAAGAGGGCAGCAAGGGACTAGCTGGATCAGGATTTGAGTGATTTAGGGACGAATTTAAAGCTACAGGCTCAGCGGCGCGGGCTGGCTCGAGCAAGGGTCGGGAGGGGCGTGGATATGGGCGTCGCGGCGGGTCTCGGCGGCGAGGACGGTAGGACGGCGATCGGGTTTTGAGCTTATGTAGTGTGCTGGTGGCCTTACTACTCTCCTGGAGGAGGGTAGTGGCGTCGTCGGGGGCGATTAAAGTATGCCTTGGTCGGCGAATACTGCTAATGCGGGAGGGAGTGTAGCGGGCGGCCGCTGAGATCAAGGGGTTGGAGTGTTTAATGCCACAGTCAAAGAAGCGCTTCGATAAGCGTTTCATGAACTGGTTTATGGTAGGCATTTTAAGGTCGATGTGGAGATTTATATTACGGACATAGAAGGGGGCACCCGTGACCTATCTGAGGAAACGGTTCTGGAGGGTCTGCATCTTATGGAGATGACGTGGGTGAGCGTGCGCAATTACAACGCAGGCATAGGTCATGATGTTGCTGCCTTTTAGGAAGCCTCTTGTAATATAAGCAAAAGCCATACAAGTCTAGGCTCCTTATTTATTTAAATATACTTTATTGTACACCACAAAAATACATAACAAAAAATAAAAACAAACACCACAAAATATACAATGGGCGGGGCCATAGCGCTTTCTGCGTTCTCTTCCAGGCTATCTTAGAATGGACAGTGATTTGACTTAACGCCTTACATTATGTTGTAAAACAAACTAAATTGTCATTATTGTTTCGCATATTTTTTTAAACTTAATTACAGAGCTATTGTCATAGCAGTCCCGTCATTACAAAACAAAAAAAGAACGAAGAAACGTTTATTTGCGGTAAACATGACGCAGAGAACGAACACAAACACAATATATAACATTGTACCACATACGAGTACATAGTACATAGGAGTGTTTCTAACATTAATGAAATAGACTACTATTTCATCTTGCCCATAGTGATTGGTTTAAATCGGACTACTTATCTTAAATGTTAGAATATTATGGTCACGAAACGCGAATCTAGTTACCTCTTTCATACAGTTCTAGTCACCCTTCACTTGCACCATGGTATTAAATGAGGGTTCCATAGATTTATGCGCCCCGTAACCCTGCTGATGTCGGAGGGACCTGGGACTTAACGCTAACTGTTATGGCTGTTCATTTTCTACTTCAGTGCCTAACGGTGTGCGCCCGAACACCTTCCGAGCCCTTTTATTTTGCCTTCGACTTTTAATACTGAAAGTATATGTGGAACATTTTCTAAAAACGTCTTCCGAAGTTTGCTTGTATACCTAATTTCAATTCAGATGTTCAGACTCGCTTTGATCTAGCCTCTCCCTAACCATGTGCCTCAGGGAGATCTAAGTTAGTCTGCCTATTTAAAAAAAAACGGGTTTTGAACGAATTTAATTGAATTTTATGAAAATACTATGGAAAAATCGCCATCGCTTTTCTGAATTGGTCATCAATCGAAGTATGATACGTAGTTTATATGTTATTATCGTAAAGGAAGATTCTTATTTCTCTCCGTCTCCTTTTACTCCAGAAAAACGAGCAAGTTCCTTGGAGAAAGTACACTCGAAAAATTATTACCTACAAGGAAAGTTATGTTTTTTTTTGTACAAAGAGCATGAAATATATTGAAAACCCAAGTATCTGTCTAACGAGTTATCAGTAGGTACAAACGGAAAAGGATATGGTAGCTTCCTATGATGGCGGAAATTCGAGACGTAAGCGTTATTTGCTGTTACGAGCGGGGAAATTGTTGAGAGATCCTTCAGTGTTCTTACAATGCCTCTAATATTATATTTTATTGCTTACTTGAGAAAAGAAATATAATCTCAGAGATTTAACAATCCCATTCAGAACACTTTCACTTCAATTTCTAAGTAAATCTATACCATATCTGTACTATATTAGTGATAAATCTAAAGAGTAGAGTTTGTCTTTTTTGTTTGAACGCGCTAATCTGGAACTATCAGCACTTGTAGCATGGCCACCTTAGAAACGAGTTCTCTCGACGGAAGAATAGACAAAGTGACAGATAAACAAAGATTTTGTTTGTTTGTTTGGCATCTCGCAGGTCAACCTATGCGGTTGTCGTCTGCTTAAGCGGACTTGCCTGTGGATTCCCTAACAAATTAAGGCCTCCAGCCAGGACTTAAACTTATATACTACACTACTTACTTACAAGGGGTCGTTCAACTACTGATGCCGGAGTTGAACTTTTAGGACATGTTTACAAGGCATGGGAGGACAAATGCGATGCTTTGGGGATCTTTTGCGATTTGTCCAAGGCATTCGATTGTGTTCTTCATGAAACATTGATCAGGAAACTGCACCACTACGGAATCCGGAATGCCTCTCTGGATCTTCTTACTTCTTACTTAAGTGATAGGATTCAGACAGTTGATGTTAACGGAAAAAGATCACCTGGATCTGTAATAAGAATGGGGGTCCCCCAGGGTTCAATTCTTGGCCCATTTTTGTTTCTTATTTATATTAATGACTTGCCTTACCTCATAAAGGATAATCATGATATAGTGTTGTTTGCAGACGACACTTCACTTTTATTTAAACTCAAACGTCAGCAGCTGGTTACTGACAATGTAAATAGCGCCCTTGCTAAAGTAGTTAACTGGTTTAATGTTAATAACTTACTTCTAAACGAGAGAAAAACTAAATGCATTAAGTTTACGATACCTCATGTAAGACAAGTAGAAACTAGTGTTCTTATTAAGGGTGAAGAGTTGAAACCCGAAAACACCACAGTATTCTTAGGCATAACTTTGGATGCCAAGCTTCAATGGGGCCCCCATATAGATAAATTGTCAAAAAAACTAAGCTCTGCAGCACACGCCGTTAGAAAAATTCGTAATTTAACTGATTTAGAGACAGCCCGTTTAGTATACTTTAGTTATTTTCATAGTGTGATGTCGTACGGTATTCTTTTGTGGGGAAATGCCGCCGATATTCAGACAATTTTTGTTTTACAAAAAAGGGCAATTCGTTCAATTTATAAACTAAGTCCCAGACACTCCCTCAGAGACAAATTTAAAGAGATTAATATAATGACTGTGTCTTCTCAGTATATTTATGAAAATCTTTTGTATGCACATAAAAATATTAATCTGTTTAAAAAATACAGTGATATCCATAACATAAATACTAGGAACAAACACAAATTTGTTGTTCCTACTACCAGACTCAAGAAAATAGGTAGCTCGTTTAAATGTCAAAGTATTCGTTTTTATAATAAACTTCCTGGCCACATTCAAGAACTAAGCCTTAATAAATTCAAATCATTTATAAAGCGGAAATTATGCCAGAATGCCTATTATACTGTCAAAGGCTATATTGAGGACAAGAAGGCTTGGGATTGAGCTGCTCCAATAAGTTTACACAGATATTGTCTATGTTTAATTTGCTGTTAAACTTATATTTTTTATTTTTTTAGATAAACAATGACATCTTTATATTTACTGTTTAAAGTATAACATTGTTTTAATTTTTGAGAATGTGAGGACTATGTGAGTCATTGTTTTTTTGTTCTTTCAGTTGTTTTAATCACGGTCTGGCTGTTTGAGTACTTAACGCGGCCTACCCAAATGTCCTTTCTTTTGTATTGTTCGTGGAATCGTTGAGCTCCTTAGTTCTGAGTTGAGCTGCACCATGATTGACAAATGCATGCACTGACTGGACAGGTCCACTCAAATCAGTGTGGTTCTTTCCTCAAAAGACCATTTCAGACACCAGTCTACAGAGTCCTCATATGATCTGACCATGTTTATTCTCGGATTTTTACACTTTGACATGACGTGAAAATTTACTTTGTAAAGTATTATAATATTTTAATTATTGTGAATGTGAAGGCAGTGTGGATTTGTTGTTTTTTTTTTTATCTCAATCTATTTTTAATTTTTAAAATTAGTTTTAATCATGGTCTGGCAGTTTGAGCAATTTATGCGGCCTACCCAAATGTCCTTTCTTTGGTAATGTTCGTCGAATCGTTGAGCTCCATATGTGTTGTGTTGAGCTGCATGATTACTGACAAATGCGTGCACTGACTGGACAGGTCCACTCATTCTGTTTGGTTCTTTCCTCAAAAGACCATTTCAGACATCAATCCACATGGTCTTCACATGACCTGACCAAGATTATGTCTGGACTTTAAAAGAGACTGTGACCTCTGAGTTTGTTTTGGCGTTTCTTCTCAGAGTAGTCAGATAGGAAACGCCGATCTCATCTACTTTTAAAATAGTATTGACGTGTAAAAGTGTTTGTAAAAACCTACTTACAGAAATAAAATCACTTATCATTTATCATTATCATTTACTAACTAAAACTAAGCGACAACGCTAAGGGCACCCCCTGTGGGGTACGAACCTCGGCTTAGGGCGTCGCTGGAAGAGGGCAGCAAATGACTAGCTGGATCAGGATTGGTATTATTTACGGACGAATTTAAAGCTACAGGCTCAGCGGCGCGGGCTGGCTCGAGCAAGGGTCGGGAGGGGCGTCGATTTGGGCGTCGCGGCGGGCCTCGGCGGCGAGGGACGGCGATCGGGTTTTGGGCTTATGTAGCGTGCTAGTGGCCTTACTACTCTCCTGGAGGAGGGTAGTGGCGTCGTCGGGGTCGATTAAAGTATGCCTTGGTCGGCGAATACTGCTAATGCGAGAGGGAGTGTAGCGGGCGGCCGCTGTAATCAGGGGGTTAGAATGTTTGATGCCGCAGTCGAAGAAACGCTTTGATAAGCGTTTCATGAACTGTTTTATGGTTGGCATTTTGAGGTCGACGTGAAGATCTATATTACGGACATAGAAGGGGGCACCCGTGACCCTTCTGAGGAAACGGTTTTGGAGGGTCTGCATCTTATGGAGATGACGTGGGTGAGCGTGCGCAAATACAACGCAGGCATAGGTCATTATGGGACGGATGACTGCGGTATAGATGCGAAGCTTGCATTTGAGGGACAGTTTACTACGGGCTGTCAGTACGAATTGGAGCCTGCTAAGAGCGAAGGAGGCGCGCGCGCGAACCGCCTTAATATGAGCCTTAAAGGTAAGGTTCTCATCGAGGATCACGCCTAGGTATTTGGCTTGCTTCTCCCAAGGGATTGGCTTGCCGTACATAGTGATCGGGCTGGGAACTGGGGGAGGGAGTTGACGACGTCTCGAGAAGAGAACCGCCTGACTCTTATCGGGGTTGACCTCGATTCTCCATTTCCGGAACCAAGCGCCTAAGACGTTTGCGGAGATTTGGAGAGTACGAGCTATAGCGTTGGGACAGTGACTGGTATAGTAAACGGCAGTGTCGTCGGCGAAGAGAGCCAACTGAGCCTTTTTACTTTTTGGGATATCGCTAGTGAACAGCGTGAAGGCGAGAGGAGATAGTACGGAACCCTGAGGGACACCGGCGCGAATAGGATGAGGGGACGAGAGTGCTCCCTCGACGCGATAGCGAAAGGTCCGGTTCGACAAAAAGTCTCGTAAGATGAGCACGAGACGATCTGGCACTCCTAGTTGGTAGAGCTTGTATATCAAGCCGTTGTGCCAGACTTTGTCGAAGGCTTTCGCTATGTCGAAGAATAGCACACCCGTCGTCGCGTTACGCTGCAGACCAGCGCATAGGTGCTCTACTATACGGTGGACCTGTTGGGTGCCCGAGTGTTGGCTACGGAAACCAAACTGCTCGTTTGGTATGAGGCTCTTTGCTTCGGCGTAGTCTTTTAGACGCTTATAAATAAGCCTCTCGTAGATTTTGCCGAGAACACTGAGTAAACTAATAGGGCGGTAGCTGGAGGGCTCAGACTTTGGCTTGCCTGGCTTTGGGATACCGATGACGGTGGCTTCTTTCCATGCTTGTGGGAAAATGTTGTTGCTCAAGGCGCCATTGAAGATGGCGGTCATAAGCATTATTAGCGGGGCAGGGAGGAGTTTGTATACCTTATTGGTAATACCATCCGAACCGGGGGCCTTACGAGCGTGGAGCCCTTGAATGATGTCGTGCACTTCGTCTGGAGTGACGGGAGGCAGAGTATCATCAGGGTCTTCGACGGGAGCGAGGGAGGCTCTTCGTTCGACTTCAGCGTCGACCTTGTTCAGGTGAGCTTGGTCTACTGGTTGGGAGCTGGGAGAACATTGGGACTCTAGGCTGTCAGCAAGACATTCAGCCTTGTCGGGACTGTCGAAAGCGACACTATTGTCGGGGCGGATGAGAGATAAACAAAGATAGAAAGAAAAAGTATTTATTGTGACTCGCACAGGAATACGCAGCAGGCAGGAATAATGGAAATCTGTAATTTTGTCTATAATATCCGTGATTTTGTCTATTTTATCTGTCATTTTGTCTATTCTATCTGTCAACATCAATCGAATAATTTTACTTTTGTCTTCAGTTGTTTTTTTTTCTTTTAATTTAGTAAATTTTTATTCCTTTGAATTTTTATCATGCACACTTGTTTTTCCAATTTACTTTAGACATTGGCAGAATAGTCGACATCGGCTTTGCTTGCCATTTAATAAAAATAGAATAGAATAGAATCATGCTATGGCCTTATGGCCTACGCCCTTAGTGCCGAGCAAAAAGAAAAACTGTCAGAAAGAAAGCTAAGCGAATACGAAGTAAACGGCGCGTGTAACAGCGGGGCACAGCTAGTCTTAGACAACTCTGGTTGAACTCACCAGACATTCAGTGAGTCGTTTGAATTCCTTCTGTGAAAGAAAACACTCTCAACCAAACCAACCAAGCCAAACTACTTAGGAAAGCCTGAATTTCCCTACAGTACATGCCTGATCTCTCCTTCAAAGATATCAGATTGATTAACAAAATAGTAACCTTAAAGATGCTCTAAGGAAATCTGAACACCTAGTGTTCACGCTGCAGTTACTTTTCGAAGAATATGGTCTGTTCGGAAACCGTGCAATATCGTCAGGATTAGCATAGCACTAATAATTGAGGTATTTATGTTAAACAAACTAGTAGGTAGTAACGCGGTTCATTCAGGACATAACTTGACAGTGACATATGTCATAAAAATTCCTTAGATTACGCTTTATTAATAGAGAAGGCAAGAGCTTTGATCACGGGTTGGCGAATTAAAAACATAAATTAACTAGAAGTCCAGGTTTCCTCACGATGTTTTTCTTCACATATGTCAGTAATCTCCTAGATAAACGACAAAAGCAGTGCTTTACAATATTCCTTTTATAAAACTCAGCTGAAGTCTCATCTTATGTTTATATGATGAACTAGTTTCATCATATAAATATAAGATAGATAGAAGATAGAATACTCTTTATTATGTACACCTTATAATTACATAGAAATTTTACATTGGGTGACACAATGGGCGGTCTTATCGCTAACAGCGATCTTTTACAGACAACCTTTGGATGGATACAAGGGATAAGGAGAGACAATACTGTATATTTATATATTCATTAAATACATTAATACATATTTTTTCTACACAAATATATAAGGACTGCCTCGTTTGTCTAGTGGTCGCATGAGCTACTGCTGAGCATGAGGTCCTAGTTTCGATTCACAGGTCGGGCAAAGTGATATTGGTTTTTCCTATATAAAATGTCTCAGTAGCAGCCCGGAGTCAGGATTTGTGCCCGGTTCATGGCAATAGGCTCGCCCCCTATAACATCACTTAACAAGACATAAGCATAACTGGCGAAATGTTGGTGTACTATAGGTGCACCTCTGCCTAACCGTTCTGGGATTACAGGCGTGATATTATAATGTTATGTACATATACAATAATAAACACGAAACAAGACAAAACCATGATGAAATGGATTACCTAATCGTCCGGAAGGTTGGACTTTCCATAGAACGCAAGATCATCATTATGCTTTCTAAATGCCCCCCTATAAACCATCCCGAAGCTTTTACTGCTGGATCATCAGGCTCCATCATTTCGAGCTCTAAAAACATTGTAAATTCAACTCCAACCCAAGCTAAACTATAAACAATGAGCAGAAAAGAAAATAGGAAAAGTTATTCCGTGCCGGCGCCCCATCTTCGTGTAAACAAAATGGTTTGCATACAGGGAAGTAGGTGGAGCCACTAGCGATGGCGGGAAAGTCTCGCGGTAATATTATGTGTGATTTATGTGATGTTGTTGCTTGTATAAATGTATGGCGCGTGATTTGTTATTATTTTAGTCGAGATAGCAATCGGTTTTGTTGTTGTAAAGTGGTTATGAGTTGGTGCGAAATGTTTTTCTGTAGATGGAAAAGCTTCATAGATGAAGCGTATACACCTTCCCAGTGCTTTTCACATCAAGTCCAGAATATTTCTTTTCTGTTTTATTTATTTATTTATATTTACTTTATTGTACCTACACCAGAAATATACAAAAATAAACTAGAAATGGCAATGTCAGTATGATTGATACAAACTAATTAATTATTAGAATTTTCTTTTAAACTTCGCTATGCTAATGTGTCTTGCTTTTCAATGCTCTTACTTGTTTGTTAATTTACTGTAAAATCATAATAAACGGGATGTACAACTTCGTTTTTTAATTTTACAATATTTCTGAGAACAATTTATAAATTATTACAATAAAGCAAAAAAAAACAGGATTCTTAAAAGAAGATCATAATTTAACAATTACATGAGACCTCCTTAAAAGCATAACATATGACATCATCAATTACATAGTATATGTTTCTTTTACTTCATGGTCGCCACGTGAACATCTTAATCTGATTCCAAACAAACCCAAGGGAAATGGCTTGGCTTTTAACGGTGAAAACAGGTTCCTTTACATCTGATGTCGGATTATTGAGTCCCGTCTCTTAGGATTTTGTTACCAGCCTGATAAGTAATGAGTTCGGAATAAAAAATTAAAGAGCTTTTATCTGACATTTGAACGTTCTGCAATGAATTTCAACATTAAAGCTTCAGAAAAAGTTAAATCATTCGCGTCGACCTTGGCTTTGTCAGCTTTTGGTAATTAAACATTAACCAAAATGTCCCTAAACTTGATAAGAAACACGTACTTTTATAACGCCTTTTTTGTAGTTGACCCTTCACAGGATTAGGATTGGCTGTTTTCCAGAGGAACTTTTCCTCAAAATGGCATAAAGCAACAGTTTTAAATGAAAAGTAGTTACCTTTTTAATGGCATATTCTACTATATTATATTTCAGAATATTTTTAAAGGTTGTATTTGAGTTCCAAAAGGAGGTTTTTTTTTTGTTTGTTACGCGATATCCTTGGCAATTGTGAATCGAAAATTCTTTTTAATGGATAAGGTATGCATCTGGGGTGGTCCCATATAAATTTAGTTCACTTTGCTTGAGTAGTTTTAAAGTTAGCTTCAATAATACGTATTTTTTTCAATTTAGTGTATGCCAATGTGTGGGGTAGGTACCTACTAGAACTAAAAAGTGAAAAATAGAAAGTTTTTCACAAAAAACCCAACCGACTTAAAACTATACAAAATGAAATTAAAATTAAAATTTTATAAATTTTGTGAACATAGGGTAATATTATACAGATTTAACATAAGAAAATATGAGTCCTTACTGTGTTCCGCCAAAGGGCATAAAAATAGGCAATCGAATTTCAATTAACAAAATAGAAACAAACAAAATAAATTGTCAATAGATGACACAATTTCGTGCCAAACACTAACACTTAATAATATGTCAAAAAATTAAGACGGCACATAAACAAGTGGGTATTCTCAAATCACAATTTCGTGTAAAATAATAAATGCAATAAAACATTTCATCAAAGAACATCATCGACATATGGCAGCAACATTTCAACTATAGACATGTAAAAGCATATAATTTTTTTTTTTATTAACCCTTACCCTTTAACCAATTAATGTATAATAAAATAGCCTATTAAATGTCAAAGTAAATAGCAACAAAAATTAAGGTTATTCACACAAGTCAGAATAATTTATCAGTTAGAAATTCGTCAGGCCTTCTCCAACAGAAGGCTTTTTAACCTACTTCTTAATTTTTCTTTGGTACATTCCCTCCAATATTTTGGCAACGTATTGTAAAGAATTGGCGCCGTGCAGAATATACTATTACGCATTAGAGCTGTCCTAGATCTAGGAATGCAAAGCTTGCTATTTCCGCGTCTATTTCGAATTACTTTATCTCACAATAGGGGGAAAAGGCGTGGGTTCGATTTGACAAACATAATGGTCTCTAAAATGTACATGGATGGAAGGGTTAAGATTTTATATCGGTGAACAAAAATAAATACATAATCAAAAACACCGACTTAAAGTTGTTCTTCACTTTCTATTCTTTTTTTTTTAAATAACAAAACAATTCACCTAAGTGGCTACCTACTGCAAAAATCATTCATCATCATCATTTCAGCCGAAAAAGCTGCTGGACATAGGCCTCCCACAAGCACCGCCACTTCGACCGGTTCTGTGCCTTCCGCATCCAGCGGATTTATTTTACTGCAAAAATACAAAAACCAAATTAAAAATCTTATTACTAGTTGGGCATAGCTACCTTATCTGTATTTAAAACTTATCAGCACTATCACTAACTCACCTAATTAATAAACCATGAGAGCACAGAGTAACGTAAATACAAATGTGCCACAAAGCTTTCTATCAAACTTGCAGATAAGATTAATTAATATATTGCGGAGCGCACGTGTTAAAAGCGAGCATAATGCAGAGCATACACGAGTTTCTATGAGCAAACCCGAGCATTAATCATGCATCTCGGTCGGTAACACCTGATACTTCGTTACTCTGTGCTACCCGCATTTTTATGAAAATACGAGTTCTTTTTTTATTTACGCTCCGTCTTTTGTATGGCCGCCGTAAAGATGTTCACGCGCGGTGCTAGGGCTGGCAAATTGTGTGAGAGGTTTTTTTTTTAAACGTACAAGCTTATTTAAATGAAGGTTTCTAGATGTCAGTGAAACATAAAATTTACTTAAATTCATTACCAAACCATTCAACAGCGATGCGGAGTTTGTTGATAGTTTAAATTGAATATTTTATTGTTTTAATTGGCAACAAGTTAGTTCTGGGTCAGAAGGTGCTTTTAGCCTGTTTTTTTACTAATCAGTATCATAATAAGTTAAATAGGTTGAGTACCTAGCTTTTTAGTGTTCGTGTCTAAAAATCATATTGTAAAGCATAGTAAAATGAAAACTAAAAAGTAAAAAAAAATAACAAAAACCAACACAACCCAACAAAAACCTAAACAACTGACTTACATTAAACTTTTAGACAGATTTAATATCAAAGTCGATGAATTAATATTCTTGCGATGTCCAGTGACCGATTACCTAATTCTACAATATAGATTCCATATGTTCGTAACAACCCTGTACCCACAACAAAAATCTTTATGGTTTGCGTTCTCTCTTAGTTATGGGTTACGTTCACGTTCCGTCGTTTATTTAAGTCGCGCTTACGTTGTTTTCTTTTAACGTTTTATTGCGGTTTGAAAACGAATAAAAAAAATACAAAGAATGCTAATGAAAACTGTAGCCATCCATGCCTTTTGACGCAGAACTATGTGTCAATTATTCTGAATATAAATTATTTAATTTTGTCTTTTTGTCAACTATGTATTGAAAACCGGAATGTCTGACCACCAGTATTACATAGGGCCATCGTGTAACCCATTACTGGGTTAGATTATTATAGGCAGTCCCTCCATGGAAAATACTGGTATTCAGCTGCATCGGTTTAAAGAGGAAGCCGACTCCAACTTTTTTAGGAAAAGGTTAGGATGCTTAAAATACTGAAAACTACTCTCTGTATCTATGAACCTCTATGTTTGTAATGGAAATCGAGTTTTTGAACTCAATCCCTAGCATCAGTGGCACTGACAGCTCACTCAACGCTCACTTCACCTAAGTTTTCACGGTGAGATGGTTATAGAATAGCACTACTGATGCTAGTTATTGACCAAGACGGGATGACACTGACAGCTCACTCTACGCAAGGCTTCACGGTGAGATTTTTACAGAATCGACATGCAGATCTCTTTAGATTGCCAAAAAACTGTTATCAAACGTGGTCTTATCAGGTGACTTAGTTTAACACTCTTGCATGAATAAGCACTTTAGAATCAGAAATGACGGTCATGCTAAATCTTCTATCTACTCTTACTTTGGTGCATTCCTAGCACATCAACTATCGTTCAACTCCATACATAAGTTATATCCGCTAAGCCAAACCACTGAATAAGTTTTATGTGCACGATAATGTTTGTCTTTGTTCGAAATACACCAAACTAACGCGGTATGGAAATGAAGATCGCAGCTCCGCTCATAGTTGTAAATGAATAAAGTTTGCTGGAGGATTCGCTGGAATCGCTCGATTAAACGGATGATTGGGAATGGTGGAGTAATCGTGTGTGTATTACCATATTATCTGTAGATCAGCCTGTCAATATTCACTGTTGAACATGAGTTACGGCGATGTTCACCTTCACCGTTTTGGAGGCATGTGTTCAGTGACATGTGCTTTTTTTTTTTTTTTTGGGTGGGAAATCATCAAATGACTTCTCCCGCTCTGGGTGGAGCGGAAGGGCGTGTCAGACTTTTACTGACTAAAACCCACCCGTGTTCCTTCAGTTGCCTGTGCCAGGGCCACGGTTTTTTCTGTGGAATAACCCGCGACCCTGAGGTGTCGGCCCTATCGGACCCCGTCACTTTGTGCTGACATCTCTTTGAGGCGCGCGTGGAACACAACGCGCCGTCGACCCGGGCCTGGTCCTTACCGGCGGCGAGCTACCCATTGCTCGCCGTCCGCAAGCCCGCGCCTACGGTGGCCGGGAATCTGCAGGCGACTCCCGACGCCCAGGGCGTCTCCTGCGGCGGCTAGTGGGGGCGTGAGGGCGCAATGCTCTCTCCCTCACCCGCTCCGCCTCCTCCTTCGCGAGCATTACTGCTTCGCAGAAGGAGGTGACGGCTTTCCATTCCCTCTCGCTCCGTACCATGGCCTGGACCAGGGCCGGACGCGAGAGATCGCCGCCGCCAATCGCCTCCGCGAGGACACTGCGGTGCTCCGCCCAAGCTGGGCATACCTCCACCGTATGCTCCACCGTGTCCTCCGGGCGATCCACACAATGGTGACACCCGGGCGTTTCCTCCCGCCTTATGCGAAACAGGAACCTCCCGAAACAACCGTGTCCGGTGAGGACCTGTGTCAGGCGGAAGGTGAGGACGCCGTGGCGCCTCTCCAACCACTCCTCAAAGAGGGGACTTACCGCCGCTATTGTGGCGTGCCCAGTGACATGTACCTACGAATGCTAAAGCATTCGCGGTTTTGTCTGCATGTAACGGCTTTCAGGACTGGATCACATGAGGCTAATTCTAATTTGTATTTGTGTGTATCCATCCTCCATCCACCTTTGCCATCTCACTGCTTGAATGCATCATGATCTGTCATGAGCTTTCTAGTCCTTGACCAATACATCCTTGGCAGATCGTCTCAACAACAGACTGTTGTTCAGACGAATTCCTTTTTCTAAGTAACTAGGTCTAGGTATTTATAAAATACCATAATATTTTTTACGATACACGAGGATTTTTTCCTTCTAAAATGCTGCCATCACTGAATCGTCCCGAATCGGATCGACATGTGTGTTTCAATGCGATGTCAAACTTGGTATTCGAGAAATTACTATGAATTATTGAGTGCAGTTCTTGGTATGGAATTTCCTCCCCAATAACCTTGATCTAAGTACGACTAGCCATTTTAATGAATTCTTAGAACATATGCAGAGTGCGCTGAAAATTTAATGCAGTCGAGGCATAATATTAGTATTCTATGAATGCATAACCGAATCCACTAGGGAAGAGTGACTTCTCTGAGTTCAAAGGGAGACCTAGGCTAGGTCCCTAAAGCATTACTATACAAAATGCTAGTGAGAGATAACTTTTATCTACATTTTATGAAAAAAGATAATATGTAGAAGTGTACCAACGATTTAGACAGGGGTTATCGCTACATTCGTGCTAAACAATGAAACTCATTGTTTAGAAATATATCTTCCGAAAACGCAGTTGTAGCGTTCGCTACTTACAACACTTGACACTGGTTTCTCGAATCGCTTACTTCGTCCGAATATCGCAATTCTTCCAAACGAATCTCTAAAGAAAACACGAGCAACCGACAAATTTCTTCGATCACACACAAATGGTTTCCAAACATACGTCGCCATCGCCTTATTTAAACGTACTTACCATAGTGGAATGAAATGCAAATATGTGCCTCATGTGACTTCACAAGTACAAACAGTGTCTTTATCGGTCTGGATCGCTGCTTCGTGTTTTCTACCTTGAGATATACGATACAGTCGATTCCTAGTACAGTCAGCGAGGCCTAAGCTGAGCTTTGTATTTGTGTGAATGCACATAGATTATGTAGGTGTGACGTCGGCCTAGAGCGGGAGGTTTATACAATCGGCCTGAGGCGCTGTGCGTCCCTCGCGCGATAATATTGGTGCGATTGGTAATCACCCACACAAATGCAAAGCTTATATAGTATATATAGATAATATTATATATATATTTTTAAAGTAAAATGTGTGGAGGAAATATTTTCGTCAGAGAAGAAAGCTTGATTTTGATTGCCGGTTTCGCGGAGGCAGGACACGATCGAGTGCGATTATGCCTTTTTTAAATGATTTCGGATAATGTTATAAAGTCGAATCATAAATATTTATATCAAAAACGTTTTAAAATGTATGGTTAATCAGTTGCTAATTATAAATTATCTTCATGTTACATAAAATAACATCAGCCTGTAACCCCCAATAGTTAAGCTTAGGCACTTAACTTAAAGCAACGTTTATAAATACGCCTCAGGTTCTTAAATTCGTACTTTTATATCCACGACGTACATAATTCTTATTGTATTTTAGCGCTCTTAGCAGAATTTCAACATCACGTATTCAGGTGGACGCTGCCCGTATCTCCGGCATAATCCCTTACTGGCCCTTGGCTTAATGCCATGGAAAAAGATGGCGCTGCCCCATTTGTAACTGACTCGCCAAAACTGCATGTGTAGCCAAAGCAGTAGGAACCACATCGGGTCTAAATTCAGCCGGGCTTTTCTGTAAATAACTCACCGTAAAAACTTGGGGGAAATGAGATGTCATTCTGCCAGGTGTAAACATTGACACTTTTGGGACTCTCTTCACCTACGTTTTCACGGTGAGATTTTAAGAGTATTATATCGGCTCGTTTCTGTTTCTAGAAGTGTTTTTTTATGGGACTTATAACGGCTACTTTTGATTGAACGTGAGGCACCTAGTATATTTTTGGAACCTGACAAGTTTCAAAGAATAATGTCTGGCAGTGTTTGACCTTGTCCTTGGCCTGAACAAACTTGTAACTTGCGGCCGCTAATGGCTGTCTGGCGTGGAATACGCTTCTAATGTCAATCAAAAGAATAAACATGAAATAGAACACGACATTGTTATATAGAACCACAAGCCACACCTCAATGAATCCTACAATCAATTGAGCTCAGGAAATTCCGGGATATCGAAAAAAATACAGTCGATTCTTTTTATGAATATGTTTGGCCAACCTTGGTCTGGAACTTGAACCAAACATCGGCACATATGTGTTTTATCTATTTTACGAGTTGGTCTTTATGTGGAAGAACATTGTTGACGCCATTTTACTGCGGGCCAGGGCGCATAAATCAATCGGGGGTTGACTTGTTTGCGTTTTATGTACTTGGCTTTCAGATGGGTAAGTAGGAGTGGCGGAATGTAAAGAATAGGAAAGATAAAGGGGAAAATCTTGTAGGTATTCTTGAACGGTGTCAAAGGAGAAAAGCATCTAAGACGTAATATTAGCTACTAGGTTCAACCTGCGACTTCGTCTGCGTGGAATTTATATTTAAAACATTAACTATATTCTATGACACTCGGCAATACTGTAGCTTCTCATTAGCAAAAGAATTTTCGGAATCGTAGATAAGTAGTTTCAAAGGTTAACCTACCCATACATACAAGCTCACAAATTTTACATTTTTAATATTAGTAAAAGTTAAGACAGTCTGCAATGTTGGTAGTGGGATTACCTGCCAATGATAATTTTGCCTGCAGCATGGTGTTATCCTTGTTCACTGCTATCAATCAACTCTGTCTATCGCTCTTAAGGTCGTCGGTCCATCTAGCTGAGGGGAGTTCCTACGATTGCCGATACTATGTACTCCAGGACTCGTCTCTCCACCGGCCATCGGTCCTTCGACAAACATGGCCAGCCCACTACCACTTCAGTTTGCTTACTCTGCAAGCTTTGTCGGCAACTCCGATTCTTTTACGGATATTTTAAACTCCGAGCATAGCCCGCTCTATAGCGCGCTGAGCGTCCTTGAACCATCGAACTTGTGGACCAGCCCAACTGTCAGTGTCTACGTTTCGGCACCGTATGTCATATCGGGCAGTCGCACTGGTTTAACCTTAGTCTTCAAACCTTGCTGGATAACCCACAAGAAGACTTGACGAAGTTTCCCACACGCTGCCACGCTGCAAATCCTTCTGTCGGTTTCTTTCTTAAAGTTATGTCTACCGAGCTAGATGACTTTCCCTAGGTAGACATACTCCTTCACAACTTCGAGAAGCGACCCCTCGATATGGATTGGATAAGGCAAGACGTGTGGCTTTCGTCATGTCCAAATTCATGCCGAGGCTAACCCGCCAAGAAGCCTCATTTAGGCTGTGCAGCATCTGGTCTAACTATTCCAGCGTCTCTGCCCTTATGACGATGTCATCGGCAAAGCGATGGTTTCAGTCCAGCCACTTGAAAACGTCCTACAAACGCATTGGTAAACAGTTACGGGGATATCACATCCCACTGTCTCGAACCTCTGAGCAGTTGGATGGGGCTGGTTTTCTGATCCTGGAACTGGACAGTCATCTTGGCAGCGTTCATAAAAGCATCTCAGCACTTCGATGTAGTGCCAGTCCATAAAGTGAACTTTACTTTAAAAATCTCATCCGCATTTCACCAACTTCTTCTAATTCATTGAAAGATCCTCTTTTGTTTTTTCTCTTTCTGGTGTTCTACTAGCCGAAAACACTATCATAGTAATGTTTTCGTGTATCAATAGTATGTCCATTATAATAATATATACTATTATTATCGAATATCTCCAATTCTATGCTTACCAATTACTTATCTGCACACATTCAAATAGTTGTTAACAAAGCGATTGCCTATTGATGCGAAACTATATATTATTACCACCACCACCAAATTATTATTTAATATTAGATAGTTCACAATTATTCAATCGTGAACTGGTGATTTTCTATCAATGGGAACCCAACAATGTGGCTTTAACAAAAGGTAAGTTTCTCCTCAGTACGAACTGAAATAATGAGATGTAGGAAACAGCTGGTAATATTAAATAACGGTGTTATATAATGTGTGACTGAATTATTTATTTAGTAGTACACTTACATTTAATTCATTTAATTTGATGCCAACATAAACTCGTTAGAGTTTTACCGTGCACCAAAATCATCGACTACATAACTTAAAGAATAAGAACCACTTAAGTAGGCACTTATTAAAAATGTAATGCACATCATGAAAGTAGTTTGTTCAGAATCGATTACTGAATCGATTTCTGTAATTTTTTGCAAAGGTAATTTTTATCCCAAAAATAGTTAAAACTACGAAAACTATTGCCACACTTCCGCTGTACAGTCAAAACAAACCAAAATGGACGCGATCTATACCACAATTTTCCCTCACAATCAGTATAACTAATTTAATAATTATTTACAATATTTAGTACATAATAGTAAAAAAATGTGTATGTATTATGATTAAAACATAAAAGTCTAATTGGGTGTTTGGTGGTGTGCGTTAATTCCGGGACATGGTGTTAAATAACATCTGTATAATAAAAATGCTGTTCGTTGGTAAGCTCATCTCTTTAGAACAGCTGGACCAAAAACATTTGTTAGTCCGAATCAGGTTCTTACGGTAAGAACGAACATCTTTAAAAAAATCGGGAAAATTGGAAAATTCGGGAATATGCATTTTCTATCATTTATTTAATTTTTTATAAGACAAAGTCTGTCGATACAGCTAGTACACACATTATGTATCATATGTACTACCTACAGTAGGCCGCAAGTTAGTGATAACAAACAATTGTAATATACCGCTGTCGGCGATTATGGTCTGGCTGGGAATGCGGCCCAGGCAATGGACAAAAATGAAAAACGTTTTATTTTTATTTCTTTATATTCTGAATACGAGGCCTTTGGCTACTTTATTTGTATGTAATTTGTATTTTTATAATGTCCGTTTTGTTTGTGCAAATAAACAATTATTCTTTCTTTCTTTATAAACTGGCCTCTTATTCTATTGAAACTCCGTTCTACGCTAGGCCAGCTCAAGGGCACACTGTTTTCACCGACGTGCGGTCGACTGTACCTACCTACTTATAATTAATGTGTTGAACGTTTAATTAATGTTATTGTTTATTTGTTTCAGGTAAATAATCAATCGAAACTGCTGTTTGTGCTCATGCGCATCATGGTGTAAGACTTATTGATATAGTAAACATTTGTTTGTTTGTTTGGCATCTCGCAGGTCAACCTATGCGGTTGTCGTCTGCTTAAGCGGACTTGCCTGTGGTTGCCCTAATAAATTAAGGCCTCCAGCCAGGACTTAAACTTAAATACTAACTAAAAACTAAGCGACAACGCTAAGGGCACCCCCTGTGGGGTACGGACCTCGGCTTAGGGCGTCGCTGGAAGAGGGCAGCAAATGACTAGCTGGATCGGGATTGGTATTATTTAGGGACGAATTTAAAGCTACAGGCTCAGCGGCGCGGGCTGGCTCGAGCAAGGGTCGGGAGGGGCGTCGATTTGGGAGTCGCGGCGGGCCTCGGCGGCGAGGACGGTAGGACGGCGATCGGGTTTTGTGCTTATGTAGCGTGCTAGTGGCCTTACTACTCTCCTGGAGGAGGGTAGTGGCGTCGTCGGGGTCGATTAAAGTATGCCTTGGTCGGCGGGCGGCCGCTGTAATCAGGGGGTTAGAATGTTTGATGCCGCAGTCGAAGAAACGCTTTGATAAGCGTTTCATGAACTGATATAGTAAACATGAGAAACGAAGCAATTTATTCTAACAAATCTATTTAGCCTATTTCATCTAATTTTAATATGTATTTTTAAGACGCGTAAAAGTGTTTGTTGTGTTTTGTACATTCGTATCAACAAACGCTGATGATGAGTATCATTTCTTTATTTTTGGCAACATGTCCAATAAAAAACCACAAATTCCACCAATAGGTTTTTTTACATTACATTACATCTATTTAACATTATTTGTGTTTTTGTCGATGGGCCTTAGTTGCCTGAAAATAAAGCAATTGATATTAAACACGAGTTAACTAAAAAGATTCGTTTATCCAAAGGCCTAGTTTCGTGGCGAACAACTTAATACCATAGAGTGACCAAAGATTAACATAGCCGTACTAACAACCTTGGTCTACAACTCCAGACGTGGCGGTATGGAAATATATTGAAAAGAGCTGGTTTGAGGTTTTCATTTACTTATGAAGTTGTACATCGTAACATAACGACTGTTATCCCTGAAGCGTCAGGTAGAGTTGTATCAATAGTAAACCCACATTTCGCCGGTTATATTCAAGTCCCATGTAATAGGGGGCGAGCGAAAAAACGAAAACACACACAAGTTGTACGCTTTATTGTAGTTTCTAAGGGTAGATCTCAGACGGAGATCTAATGATTAGTAGTAGGAACCATTACGCTAGTCAACACATCCCTTATTGTGTGATTTTTTCGTTAAAAAGTGTGTGATGTAATAAAATGTCTTGCAGACAAGACAAGACGCCCTTATATTTATGCAGGATAATTTTGACGCTAGGTAACACTGTAATTTGAAAACATTGTAAAAGTCAAATATTTTTAAAAGAGTAACCGTGGAGCTTCTTGCCGGCTCTTCTCCATAGGAAACGACCAATTGGAACCGTGCACCTAGATTCTGACGTTTCATAAGTGCCCATGTAGGTTCATGTGAAGTAAAATATTTTGATTTGATTGGATTTGATGTGCTGAATTCACGTTACAGTTTCCGCCCTGGTTAAAAATTTATTCTTTACGTGTTGGTCTGTATGTGACACGACCGCCATGATGAACTTATAATAAATAAAAAAAACTAGTTTACTTAACTTATTAATAACTTTGTTTAGTGTTTAAGGGACAATAACATAACACAATGCTGTCCATTGCTGCAATCCCCTTTCGCTTTTAAAGACAGCCAATAATGGAGCAGCCCACGCCTATTCACTCCTAAGAATCACTCGGAATATTCTTTCATATCACAAGCCCAATATAATACAATACTATCCAGTAAACATCTTCCCAAAACGTAGTACGTAACAGTTTTTATTACAACAGCAAACGGAATATAATAGAAAAGTTCTTGCACGGAATAGCTCCTACAAACTCGTGTATGCGCGGAATGGCCCCCCACGCTCGAATCTCATTCGAATACTGAGAGCACCTACATATGACATGACACTGGCAAAAATAGTGTGGCTGTGACCTGTGCCTGTACCACGAAAATTGAGAAAAAAATCGATCGGTTAACATTATTAGTGGTAGTTTTCTCGGTAAAAGTCTTCACAAAAGCATAGTGTTTTCTGTAATCCTATGATATTAACATAACATAACATAACATCACGCCTTGTTTCCCCGAAGGGTTGGGCAGAGGTGTACATATATGTTTAAGTCCCATGTAATAGGGGGCGAGCCTATTGCCATCTACCGGGCACAAATCCAGACTTCGGGCTGCTACTGAGAAATTCCAGATAGAAAAACCCAATAACACGTTGCCCGACCTGGGAATCGAACCCAGGACCTCATGCTCAGCAGTAGCGATTGCGACCACTTGACCAACGAGGCAGTCCTATGATATTATAGATAACTATGTACTTTTTTGAAGACAGAAATAAATATACAAACTGAATTGCTTTGGAATGGACACACAACACTCTCCAAAGACACTCGTAGCACACATCTTTTTGTTTTGTATATTAATTTCTCTTCCTATTAATACTTGAAGCTTTTAAAATGTTGTAGTACGTAAGTGCAATTTAATGCTGTTATTTTAATGGTGTTTGCCTGGAGATCTGTAATACATGCCCCGAACCCAGTACAGACTCCAGCTCTAATAAAGGTTTGACTCTGCCTGTAACCTAGATACCATGTACCAAACTTGTACCTTTTCGAGAGATAATAAATAAATGACAACTTAATTACTACGACTTTGCGACAAGACCGACAGACTGAACCTTTTGAAGGTACACTTTCAGAAAAGAGTTTTATGAAGAGCCTTAAATCAAGAAGATGGGCCACAGCACATTTCTTATATTAACAGCGAATATCATAAATTCGTCAGCCAAGTACGAGTATATTAACTTGTTGTAGTATGTTTGTTCGATAACCGTTTATGGTGATAAGATCCTTCGAGGAGTGACTTATATCCCCTGCATGGGCGTTCAGCCACACTACTGATTTTTCTTTTTACCACGTTATCAATCAATCAAATATATTTATTTCGGATTTATAAAATATCCACAGGTGTTAGTAACAAAAAACTTAGCCTAGTGTTAGGTACAGTTTATCAATTTAATTTATGCATGCAAGCGCATGAACACTCATCCACTGCTTCAACAGTGGATAATCCCACCTGTTTGCCAACGCGCCCGCCGTTACCACGCACGCGTCTGAGCAGCAAGGCGCTTCGCCTACAAATGATTATGAGTCGTATGTTTAATCCTCAGTCATCCCTCCTACTGATCTTCCTGACCGTCTAGTATTGTTTTATTTATCCAGTACTTACCAAAATGCCTTTATTCCATTTTTGGCGGTACCCCGGTTTCCGTAGCGGTTCCTCGTTACGGAGGAAGCTCGTAAAAAAGCAATTCTCGCAACGTCAGATGGATTGATTTACGATACGACCCCTTCAAGTGTATCTTAGAAAGTTAAACAAAAGGGCATCGCAGTGTTGAAGGATAAACCTTTACTTAGTAAATAAGATATCAGACTCGAGTTCGGCGGTCCCTTGTAAATGTACGAAATGCTAGGGATTTTTATTTTGGTGGCTTAGAGGAAATGCAAACATACTTACTAGTGTATTGAAATGTGTTAGGTTTTCTTTGTGTATCTAATGGCATGTGGAGACGGTTTTCGTTTTTAGCGGGACAAGACAAGTAAACTAGATTTATGCACGCCGTGACTGTGACAAGAAGGCTTCCACTCAGCATGATGCTGTGCTATAGGGTACCCACCGCACAGCGCGGTGACTACGGTCGCGTTTTGTTTTTATTGAGTTTGTACTTCACAACGTGCACAGTTACTCTGTGGATATACTTTTCGTATTATCCTTAAATACAAATAATAACTAAGTACGCAAAACACACCAGTCGATACAAAGCACACTACTATTACCAATTTGTCGTTTAGGTATTGTAATGGTACACAAGCAGGACAGTTTGCCGGCCCATTGAATGGCAACACTGCAACACGGCAGGCATTCGTTCCGACAGTTGACTCTGACTACCAACAACAAACACTAGGTTCATGGTGCTATCAGAACATCACTACTTACTGCAAACCATAGAACCTACACTTAAAATAGGGAGGTACACAATAGACCACAACAACCGTATAAGCACGAGGGTCTAGCCTCAGCACAGACATACATAATTATCATTGTCTGTTTTGCCACGTGATGGTAAAGATTCTAAACATGTTCTTTCTGAAATCCCGGTCTCATAAAGATATCCGCTGTTTTGAACTTACCAAATGATAAATGAGTTTATTTCTGTAAGTGGATTTGTAAAAACACTTGTAATTTACTAAAATTAAAAAAAAAAGTGTTATATTGAGATTTGAAAAGTATCTCAGATACTTCTAAGATTTTTACGAGTCAATCTTATTTTAAAAACTAGATGAGATCGGCGTTTCCTATCCGACTAATCTGAGAAGAAAGGCCGAAATTATGAAATCGCATTCTCTTTTAAAGTCCTGAAGTAATCTTGGTCAGATCATGTGAGGACCATGTAGATTAGTGTGCTAGCATAATGGAGCGGGTTCCCGGTCCTGATATTGTTAGAAGACCGGTACTGACCGATGCAAAATTACCGTCTGAAAAAAAAAAAACGGTACAATATTTGTAACTATACAGAGCTCGCAGATTTAATCATTTTCAAAATGAGCAAGCATCCACCTGTAAGTCATCCTTTCAGCTGTAGTAATGCTGTCTGCTTAAGGCAGCGTTACTCTTTATTAGATACCCACTAGCTGTTGCCCTCGTCTTCATCCAGAGTAAACAACAAACAAACAAACTTACTTTCGCATATATTAAGTTAAGATAATAGAGTTTATAATATGAATGCAGCAGTATTAGGCTAGTTCAGAAGCTGACCTATATCAGCAAAAGGGTGTCCAAAAGATTAAATACTACCAGGATTTTAGGCAGCAGTATTAAGGCGCTATTAGCATCACAACGCGATCTCCAATCCGCTTATCATCCAGCGAGTTGTCACAGCCGACTTATGGTAATGAATGGGCCATTGTTAACACTTCTATGCCATGGACTAGCGGGTAGCGACCTGTAAGGCTGTAAGGTAGCGTTTATATTGCGGGAGTGTATGGAAAGCTCCCGAATGCTCATTAATTAATTCATTCGTAATCAGCCTATTATGTTCCCACTGCTTTGACACAGGTCTTCTCTTTGTGAGAGGTAGTGGGCCGTAATCCACCACGCGGGGCCAGTGCGGGATGGTAGTTGTTACATGTCTTCAAATTTTTGGTTTACCGTTTTGGGAGCAGCTGTGATGAAATAATTTTACACAGAGTAAAGCGCCAGTCTGGGTTCGAACCTACGACCTACAACTCGTAAGTCGCGGCCGGTACCACTGGGCCACGACTGCTGCGAAAGCGCGGCGGTAGTAATATTGGCGGCTGTAAACTTAGAAGTATGTACGGGGATGCTTCGGGAAAATGCGAGTAATTGGCGATAGTGTTACACTGCTATGTGAATTCTAGTTATATATATAATAATTAGAGAGCAATTATTTGATAGTTAAGTAAGTACAAAATATAAGAACAGGACAAATCAGGTGATTGTAGAGTCATCACACTAACTTATTGTAGGACTCACTTAAAGATTACACGCAAAATGATACAAAAAGTGTGTGAAATTTCCTGTCAAAAATAAAAATAGGATACCAGTATTTAAACATACACGTTGCTAGCCATATTTTCATACCCTAGACCGCTATTTACATAGCAAATATAACAAGGAAAGACCAATAACATAAATTGCCACATTTAATCCGTGTTTGTATGCCCTGATTAAATAAAGCTATTGAATAAATGTCAAATGTGTATCACGAAGTCTTTGCTCTGTTTTATTAATGAAAATGAATGTAGCATAAAGTGCGTTGTCATGGGTTGCTAGTGCTTTATTGCTTTTAGGTTTTGCAAGTCAGCTGTGGTTGTGAAAGTTCTGAAATCCTAATCATGGTTATTAAAATGCTGCTGTTAAATCTCATGTAAGGTTGTTTGTTTTTAGGGTTCCGTAACTCAAAAGAAAAAAACGGAACCCTTATAGGATTACTTCGTTGTCCGTCTGTCTGACAAGAACCTTTTTCTCAGGAACGCGTAGAGATCACAAGTTGCAATTAATATCAAATACGTAGTTCTACGATAATATCAAGTTTCTAGGTCAACGTAATAAAATAAAAAGGCGGTTTATGCGACATATTTTGATACTCGGAAATAAATTAAAACCTATAGGGAAGTACCCTCTGACAAAGAATGATGAAATGTGGCAAGAAGCCAGAACCTCTCACAGCACAAATAAAGGAAAAAGCAAGAATAATCGTACAGTTGACACATATATTCAAAGTGAGGTTTCCGTCATATTCTACGAGGTGTCTAGGGTGCAAATCTTAATTGAAGGGATTGTTTAGATATCATCCCAATGACTCTCGTATCGTAGGGCTAGTGAAATCTCCAATTTGAAGCCTTTTAACGCACGTAACGTAGTCGCTGGAAAATCCGCAAATTATTATAATCCGAAAACACTTTTGTTGTTTTTTTTAAATCTATTTTAAATGTATATAAATATTAGTTATCACTGCGTTCGCTAATCACGCGAAAAAACATATTTTGACGTAAATTAAAGAAATTATAATTAACTGATTTATTCATAATCGGTACCTACTTACGTAGGTCACCTACTTATTCATCGTTAAGTTTTTTTTTTTTTTAAATCAAAACGGTTACGTATTTTTTGTTATTTATTTATTAATCTGATAAGCTTAAGTGGATCTCATGATTTCCAAATTGTTAGTTAGAATGATCAGTGACTGATGATATGTATGGGTAGGCAGTGCTCTTTAATTTTCTATGAAGCAAAAGCCATAAGTCCTTATCATCATCAGCCTACGGCAGCCCACTTCTGAACATAAGCCTCCGTACACATCACAGAGCTGAACCGCGATCACTTTTATTCATCCAGTACCTGTCACTCTTCTCTCCCCGACTTTAAATTAATTTCTTAGCAATTTCAACAAAAGCTTTCCAACACTGGTCAAAATTCCAGTCGATTATTACCCCCTTTCACAATATGGCGCACAAACAGACAGTTCCAACAATAATCCCAACTGTACTAGATATGAAACTGATATAAACTTTTCGAAGACATTTGAAATGAATTTTCATGCTGCCGCTACAACTTGGCCAAGAAAACCAATATCGATAAGATTCAATATTTGTAGTTAGTAACACTGAGAATAATAGTTTAAGTTGGGGTTGCCATAAATATTCGCTAAGGAGTAAGTAGGAGTTTATTTGTAGTATTGGCCCCGTCATTTATTATGGGCCGGAAGGGACTAAGATGTTTACGGCTCAGTGCTCTAGGGTCCAAATCGTGATGATAATCTGGCCCCTGGAGGTGTGCTCCTTTATCATTGTTTTGAACGGTTCAATTTATGTTCTTAGCTAGAGGAAACTTAACTTGTTAACTTCATGAGCTACTCTTTTTCAGTTACTTAATCGATTATTGTTGGGAGACTGTTATTTGCAGGAACACATTGATTTTTTAAACCTCAATAAAGTTTCAGTTTCTATAGCTAAATCCTGATTACTAAAAATCATTGATTCTATTAGTTTCTGAAGCCATCGAACTGCATATGACCAAAAAGAGGATCAGTATCCAACTCCTCACTAATATATTTAAATCGAATTGCACCAGCACGTTTTCTAGTCAAATCTGTGACCCAATAAACTCATGTCACATCACTCAGAACAGTATAAGTTTATGCTCAACTGTAAACATTGACGTCTCACATGATATTGCCAAAGATTTTATACCAAATATTACTGATGGTGATAACACAGATACTGTCACTCAATCAATTCCTGAACATCACGAGAGTTGGGACTGACATCGTAAAATTAGTGCTCACAAAATGCATTTTCAACTACCGAAATTTTACGGTAAAAGATATTGGGAGCAGAGGGGTCGCATCGAATCTCGTTCAAAAAGTCGTCAGCTGTCGGTGCGGTACTGATTGATATACGAACCGGAAAACCTGGCACATGTGTACCAGTTTGTTGCGATATAGAAAAGATTATGTTTTGTCGGATTCCAGAACAATTGGCGATTCTACTTGGGATTTAGGAAGAGTTTAGAAAAGCAACAAGGAAAGTTTGGATGATTCATTTAAGGTTGTAAGATTTGTAAAACTGGATAAAGAAGTCATGCAAAAAATAATGAAAAGTCGTTACGTGAAGAACGAAAAACGTTGTCAGAAAATTCATAACACTGGACTGTAGATAATAATTTAATTCATTAAATGCAAAAAATGCTATGATTTTACAATGCTCAAACATAACTACTAGCAGCGCGTCTGTTAACAATTTATTTCAACAAGCATTGTGTAGCAAACTGAATTCCGACGCACGGTGCTTCAAACAATGTGTTTCATTAAGCAAGAAATAAATGAGAGCTGTGTACTCTGTATTTAATTACTGATATGGAACAGAACTTATAAATATTGCTTCGAAACTTTCAACCTTATTTTGACTCAAAACTTGAATCTAAACTGCTTGAATTTCTATCTCGTCTTAAAATTGAAAATTGTATACGAGTACACTTAGGGCCAAAAAAAACATCAAAAGAATCCCTTTATACGAATTGACGCTCAAAACTTAATTGCACAAATTCGTTCCGTGTGAAATGAGTATATGCCCATTTGTTCGGCGTTACAAACGGGAATGTGTTGATCCCGCCCCAGGGTGCTATAACTACCCTGACTTTATTGTGATTCAGTGCTTTGAAGCTGGATGCAGTTTCATTGAGGAATTCCCGAACCACTTCTGCCGTTTACCTTAGTTGAACGCGGCGTTTATTGAAATTTTTCGGGAGCAGACTTTTGATAGGTGCAGTGCAAGCTTACTGTCAGGTTTTATAAGTCTTGTATTAGTTCACAAGTAAAGTGTGTTCTCCAAATCTTTATCGACAAAAAATATAAGATCTCCTACTCTTTTAGAGCGTTTTTCGCGTGACACAATTTGATCAACTTTTATTCTCAGGTACGCGATATCAATAAAACTGTTTCAGCGTTCCGATGAGTTTACCGTACCTTTTTTCTAGTCCTAAACTTATTTAGTATCCTTTTTTACTTTTCTCTATATATAAAATCTTCATGATTAAAGTAATTTACCCCAAATCTTATTTTCAATGTTTTATCGTGGACTTAAATTTTGTGTACTTTAAAATAAAGAAGACCAAAATGCAATTTCACGCTCTGCGCTTTATATCGTGGCTACTTTAGCTGGTATAATGTTAGTTGCACAACTTGTAATTTGTGCTGACAAGTCGCTAAATCTCCTGTGCACTGTTAGACGACGGACGATTACACTTGCGTTCCAACGTTTTGCACAGTGCAGACTATGCTGTGACGTATGTGTGTATAAAGATGTTTTATTTTATGACTTTCTTAGGTCTGTGGAATCTAGTTTTATTTTATGTCTTTCGTTGGTCTGTGTAATCTAGTCTGGTTTAATATATAGCCTTTTATGTTGTGTTATTCTGATATCCTTCAGATATATTGTCTTGGTCACTTTAACTCTATTAAACTTTTGCGACAACACGTCATTCGTTTTTTTTGGTAATTTGTTTGTTTCGCTTTTTGTTTTGTGTGTTGTTATTATATTTGTTTGTTATGTTTTTATTTTCAGCAGTATCTGCGATTTGAGACAGATACTCCCTTTATTTTTGCTTTTGTTTTTCGCGATAGTGATATTATTTATAAAATTTTATATAATTATATTATATTAAATGATAAATATTTATTATACATATAGTTAATAAATAGATTTTTATATTTTATGTGCCGTTGAAGTTCTTGAGTTGGCTCAAAATTTTCGTGACGTATTTGGTGTGTGCGTCCAAGACTTCCTCTTTTCGCGTTAGCATCCCGATGTCATATGCCGTGAACACGTCATACGTTGGCATTATTTGGCGCTTATTGGAAATTTTGGAGCTTAAGCAGACTATACAATGGAATAATTTGAATCTCTAACCATTAAGGTCAATGATGATAACAACACTTCAGTGCAGAATAACAACTGATAATTGGCAATTGTTTACTTTTGAATGAATAATGTCGTCACTTTCATTCTTGGGAAGAAGAAGATAGAAGATGACATATTTATTACAGTCGATCAAAGAAAACCGTGCAGATAATTATGAGCCACCCATACGTCCTAAGTGACGTGAAGGTAAAGGGCAACAAGAAGACCACATCTGTTGAGGTAATAGATAAAATCTATTGTATTAAATAACATATTGGTTTTCGAGACTGGTGACAGATTATAATAATACCAAAGTATCGTTGAATGGATTGTGTGAAAGATGACATGACTGGAAAGAACGTGACTACTTTGAGGACGCTTCTAAATCTAAACTTATATTATAAAGAGAAAAGATTTGATATATATACATACATAAGCTTACGCTTTCACCCATGGTTGTAGGCAGAAAACACAGAACGCCACCTGTTACGATCCTTACGTACTCCTTTAGTGCGTAGTACTCGCTACCGGCGATCGTATATGACACGATATATGAACGTAAACGAGGCAAAATATTTGATGTTTGTTTGTTACGCTTTCACGCTGAAACGATTGAACGTATTTGGATGAAATTTAACACATATTATGTAGACCATGACCTAAATTTGGACATAGGATACTTTTACCACAATATTCCCACGGGATCGGGACTTATGTGGATGAAACCACGGGGCGCAGCTGGTGTGAAATAATGTATAACTACACTTACCTTTAACATTTTTAAAACATAACATAGCATAGCGCCTGTTTACCCCAGGCTAGCAAAGAGGTGTAACTATCTATAATTCACGCACATTTCGGCAGTTATGTCAATCGGCTAGTAAAATATGGCAATGACCAAAAGCATCGCTCAAATCTTACGCCTGTAACTTTAATATCCCAAAACCAGTTAGTATCAAATTACTCGAAAATATTTACGGAAGGAAGAAATATCACAAAGTTAAATAAGAAAACGTTAAGAATTCTCGAAACTCTATTGATGTTACCGGGGTATACAACAGTGCGGAGATGAGAACCAATATTTGTGATTTGATTGTCGTCTATTTAATCAAATTAAAGCACTTTACCCTTTATGATTTACTGACTTCTTGAATATGAATTGACTAGATTAGCAACACACAAAATATTTGACATTTTCATCCAATCCTGTCGCAGTAAACTGCTGTAGGCAACACAGGCCTCTCCTAGCTTGCGAAACGACACCTGGTTCAGCATGAATTCATTTTAAAAAAAACTGCAAAAAAATCTACAGGCACAATATTTTTTTTGTCTGTTTTACTTACTGCTAACTCCTAGTAACCAACCCAATGAGACATTTTATCATCTCCATCATCTGGATCCGTTTTCTAGGCATCATTAGACAAGGCTTCTTCCAAAGCATTGGATACTTTCGATTTTTTTATTTCATAGAAGATATTGAATTACCCTTTATTTGTACCTACATATTCATTCACCTATTCATAGCCTTCGGCTTTAGCAAGTACATTGTCAGGTTTTTAGTGAAGCAGCTGAATACCAGAATTTTATATGGAGTAACTGCCTAGGTGATAAACACAACCAGTTACTGTGAAGCACGATATACCTTGGTAAGACTGGTTGTTAGACTTTTGGGGTTTTGACTACCCTTAAAGACTGTCAAAGATCTACATATGTCATGATCTACATAAGGACCAACGGCTTGGGGGCCCGGAGGGGTCTCCCATATGTAATGGATGGTCACCCATCTACTAACCGACTGCGGCCAGCGTAGGGTTAACCTTTGATCGACCCGTAGCGCGTAGGGCTGTTGTTATTCTGCCACGAGCCCAAATGTTTGGACTATCGAAAAGTGCTAGTTCTCAGCTTAATTTAAGAAAATGACTTGATTTGATTGATTTTGATTTTGTTGGTAATATTAATAAAATTAATAGGTACCAATCAAATCAAAAGTCATTTATTCAAATTAGGCTGAGAACGTCAAAATTACATAAGACAGTCCCCCAAAACGCCCACCCTTCACCACTTCCTAGTGCTTTAGCTGGGAAGAAGAAGTGGCGCAACAAACTCCCCAGCAGCACAGCTGTCTGTTCGGTTAGAACTCAGTTCGGTTAGTTACCTATTTGCTAGCTATTACTTCTGTGAAATTCAATTCCTAATTTCCCATTTTGTATTGTGAATTAAACACACACAATATTGTGTGGTGCACATTGCGGTGAAGGTTTATTAATGTCCATGTCATTGTTCTAGCTAGCACAATATTTAACACCTACTAATGATTGCCTAAATTAGGAAATATATTGGGATTAATTTTGTACCAACTGTGCCTGGCTACACGCGTTGTTCGATTATACAAGCTCTGTTGTCAGTCTCTCTCAATACAAACGATTTAAAATGTATAATATGACATAAACGCTCAAACGTCACGCCTGTCATTCCTAAAAGGTTAAGCAGAGGTGACATATAGTACACCCACATTTCGCCAATAATGTTAAAATCCCATGTTATAGGGGGCGAGCCTATTGCTAGACTAAGGGCTGCTACTGAAATATCCTGATTATAAAACCCAATTACATTGCCTGACTTGGAAATTGAACCCCTCGAGAAAATTATTGTATACTGGCGGCCCGGTACGTGCTTCGCTACGTATAAAGTGAATTAATAAATAAAAAAATTTGAACATCAAATTCATTTATTCAAAAAAAAAAAAAAAATTGCTAGCTATTTTTCTGTACACGTAGACCTGAAAATAAGTGCAAAATGTGACTAGAAAATTATACAAATGAAATGTCAACACACTGAAAATAGATCAATTATTTACCTGTTCGTGGATCAATCATTGGTATATTATTGATATGGTAGCCATCATCACCTTTCCAATGCAATATTGGGTATTGTAATGCATCGTAACCCGAAACACGTTGCAATCGCTCATTTCTGCGATGAAGTACAATATCACGGGATTGAAACTGATCACAAAGAATTACAATTGCTACCTCATCACTTGTCGGTGCATTGAATCGCCTTGCATGCTCTCCAAAAGGTGTTCTATCAGCCCTTACTACGATTTTGTGATTATCAGATGGCATACGATCGAGATAAATTTTGAACAATTGAACTAATGCGTTATGCACATGGAAAGACCTTTGTAGCTCATGAATAATTCTCTCTCATAATCTCGTCTTGTAATCGAAACAATTGCACAACGTTGATCCAATTCACGATTTTCATCATCAATAAAATAAATTTGCAAAAATTGATGATCAGCGTCGATCTGAATCTGTAACATGTATGTAATTTTAGGTGGATGTTGGATCATAATTTTTAAAACTATCGAATACTTTATGATTTAAATTGATATAAACATGGGACAATCCTGTTGAAGTATTTACCTTAAACGTCGCCGTCGGCATAAACCTATCTCTAATAATTTTAGTAGCACCAAAAGAAGTCATTTGAAATGACGAATTGTATTGTTGAATAAGACTCAAAAAGTGCTTCGACGTTTGAGATGTCCCAAAAATAAATGAATACAATGGTTCGGGTGGAGTTTCTAATGCTGGCAATCTCACTTTGCTATTAGCACAACACATGCTGGGCGTTTCACCTGCGGCGGGCGTTTAATTCAAATAAAGCCTGTGAACGATATGAAACACCGACGGCTCGCTAAAAAACTGAGGAAAGTACACGCACACATATACATAGTACATTTAAACAATTCAAGAATCACCTTTTGTTTGAATGCATGCACTCAACTATATTTAAAAAAATATAAACACAAAGCAATAATTTATCTCTGAAAATTTGCTATCGAAGCACGTCCAAAATGAAATGACTGCATGAATGACTGAACAACATTTTTTTTATGTCAAAAATGAAAAAAGTTTCAATTTGACAGCACATTCAACATTTAAAAAAAAACTATTTGACAGCAAAATCCCCATTAGCAAAATTATCTGCCATTTATTACAAAAAACGTGATAAATGAAGAACCGCTCGACCGATTTTATGCAAACTTCACATAAACCATCTGCTAAATAGTCCGAACAAAGCCTAAACATTTGGTTTGGGTAGGTGAGCCCGTTCTTGAGTTATAAAATTACAACGAAAAGTGGCATTGATTTTTATATATAGATTAATGCGTACATCCAGAGGAGATTGTGGCTAAGTTATATCAGACGCAAGGTTCGATCAACCAGCAGCCTAAATGCGTAACACATTTTCGTAAACGAATTACGACTAATCTGTTGTATTTGACAGTACAAAACCATTCATTGCGTTATTTACATTGTTGATTCAGTCCAGTTGCTTTCGTTTGAACTGTTAGATATTAGTGTGTACAGTACGCGTGATTTAATTTATACCGTTTAAATTTTTCTAATTAAACTGTAACCATTTCTAAAACCACAACAATCTCTCTGTTTACACATAAAATAATGTATATTTTCTTGTTCATTAAATGTTTATTTGTTGGTTCAAAAAACTTATATGTTTTTGAATGATATATACACACTTGAACTCTGGCTTTTCCCAAATAGTAGGTAGGTACTATGATTCCAAGAAATGATACTGGGGAATATGATTTGGCTACTCTTATCTCTGTTTTTGGCCTTAGACCAACAAATATATTTTTTAATTCACAAGATAAGTAGGTATGTATTCTACGAAAACAAGTGTCTCATTAGATATTTCACAAGTGTTGCTAATCAGCATCCATGATGATTGTGACATCGCCGTTTAGGCAGTTGACAAGTAAGTACCTATAGAGATTCTTTTAGTTTTAGGGATGATGACAATTTCAAACAACATTATACATAATCAGCCTATTATGTTCCCACTTCAGGGACACAGGCCTCCCCTCTGTGAGAGGGAGTGGGCCGTAATCCACCACGCGGGCCCAGTGCGGGTTGGTAGATGTCACATGTCTTCGAATTTTTGGTTCTTAGACATGCCGGTTTCCTCACGATGTTTTCCTTCACCGTTTTGTGAGCAGTGGTGATGAAATAATTTACACAAAGGAAAGCGCCTGTCTGGGTTCGAACCTACGACCTACACCTCGTAAGTCGCGGCTGTTACCACTGGGCCACCACTGCCACGTCAACATTATAAAAAGTGTAAAATCTAAAAAAAAAAACAAGTTATAAACGCTTCAAAATAAGTGTTAGACAGAGACAGCACTATCGTAGAAGTGACGTCACGACTATGTAACTTCATACTAGCGCCACACATTGTCCGTACCGCGCGACAAGGACGGGAATAATGCCGTCCAAAAACTTTTGAAGCGTGTAGCTTCTTCATATTTACATCGGATTAACAGATTTTTTCGATTTAATTAATTTAATAGCCACGCCTTCTTTGAAATTATATTACTTTTTCGAACATTTTTAATATTAGCCATTATCCCTATTATATGGATGGGTATTTTTTATGATATCACGCTTTTAACATAACACAACATCACGCCAGTAATCCCTGAAGGGTTAGGCAGAAGTGTACCTATAGTACGTACAATAGTACAACCGCATAAACACGTAATAACCACGCTCATGTTTAGGGATATGTATGACTTATCTTCCAAGGATGGCCACCTTATTGACAGCTTATTCAAAACAGTGATTAACATCTTATCATAATATTTTTAACAATATTATTGCGAAAAAAAGTTTTTTTGTATGTTACGCTTTCACGCTGAAACTGATTTCAATAAAATTTGGCACACAGATAGACCATGAGCCGAGTAAGGACATCGGCTACATTTCATTCTGGATCGCAGACGAAGTTGCGGGCAACAGCTAGTGTATAATATTTCAAAGAAACATGTGTATATTTACACGTTGTAAAGTTCTAAACTTGTCTCACTTATCTCGGTGTCGCCGTCACTTCCTTGTCTCTCGATCCTATGACCCCCTGGTTCATACCAATACCGGGAATGTGATAGAAGACCGTAATTAGGTATTTTAATGAGATGTTGGTTCATTAAAATTCTGCTCTCTACGTATGATTGTGAATTCGTCTTGTTAAGTTCTTTGAATGGCAGTACATCTTTTGAACATGAGTTGTTTATGTTGACATCATTTTGTGGCTGCTTGTATTAATTAACATTTTTTTTTTTTTATATCAAAGGCTAAAACGCAGAAAGAAGGAAATAATGAAAAAGTATTAATTCGGGCTCTTACAAATTAAGATTCAAGAAGCTTTGCTATGGTTTGTTATGAAATACTAATAGCTCTCTGACAATGAAAATTACACTCATTGCTACAAGTGATACGTATAAAATGGTGCAAAAGTACAAGTTTTTATTTTTTAGAGACATCTTGATGTTGTATTTGCTTTCTCATATTTATATTGACACTAAGTATGTATAAAACAGAGACAGGTCTACTTTATTAAGCGCTTTTTATTACTCTTCATACCAATTGTACCATCTTGAATTTTTTCTCGAAATAATATACCGTTCTAAGCATTGTCGGGCCCCTTGGGTTGTCCTTTCCGGCTCAGTGTTGTGGTCAAATTACTGATTCTCATATCGGCTTCCATAACATCCTGCTTTGCTACAGTCCTCGGGGCTTATGAAAGGCCCAAGGTAAACATTATCTAATAACGGATATATTACCTGCACGTTGTACCAAATGGTGTTCGTTGTATTTGGTTTAAATGTTTTTAATTAACAGTAATAGAGGCATATTCTGACCGGTATTATTGAATGTGGAGTTTTGGGATTATGTTGTAGAGAAAATTTCTCATTTTAACAATAAACTAGGGTCTGCTTGATTTTAAATCTGTGGTAGGTAGTGCTATTCTGAAAATCCCAGTCATCGTTTGATTTTTTTCTTTCTCACCATCGAACTTAATTTAAAAGCATTGCGAAAATATCTTCGAAAATATTATTGAGTGAATAGAGGATAACACATAACATTTGTTATCACAAAGTCAACTACAAACAAAAGTTGTAAACGTGACTAGATTTTATTACATACACTGGCTTTTAGCCGCGACTTCTTTCGTTTCAAATCGAATCGAATCTACAAGTTCGCCTTACTCCAGTTTGAACCCATTCTGACAATTCACCAAGCAACAGCTTGATCGCACCTCTTTTATTTGAATAAGTGGTCACAGTAATGGAACTGTCGACTGCCTTTGCAATTCTCAAAGGCCAAAGTCCAAGACAGATGAAAACCAATCTTGGAATCTTAGCCCGTAAAGAGAGGAAAGCAGACAGCCATACCATTTACAATTTAATAAATTTCTGTGTTATGGGGTCGCTTCCTAAATCGCCTCACAAGCCGAATCGCCACCCCATTTACACAGAACGACAAAAATCGTAAATGACCTGTTCATTTTGTACAAAAATGTCGATCTTCATGCGGCGGGCGACCGCCTGCGTCTGAGCATTTTTACGGTCGGTGTTAGTTACTCGCCGCATGCGACCTGTCGCCGCACGGCTAAAGTCAAAATGTTCTCTACTTTGCAACTTGCTATTTTAGTCACCAATTGCCATTTAGACAGTCGATACGGGTATAGTCACGTGTGTAAAACCCGTATTAGCCTGTAACATGAGGAAAGCAGACATCCATGCTTTTCAATTTAACCAATTTCATGCATACCTTCAGCTTTCGGGGATCCCAAATCCCACGCAGCTCAAAAATTATGAACGACGAATTCATAAATCTTTGATCCCCTATTTAACTCCTTTACATAACTATGTAAAATTTCAAGCTACTAGACCATTGGTTTAGGCTACGCGTTGTCGGTCACTGAATGAATTAATTTAAGATTTTTAGTTACATACGTAAACAACACAAGGCCAATTCTCGTAATTAAAAGCGTTCAAAATCTAGTCTCAATCTCATTTCAGCGACAATCAATGTCGAAAACTTGTCAAAAATGTATGAAAATAAAAAAATATTTCTGACCGGTTGAGACTGAGATAAGAATGCTAACGTTCTTAAAAATACGGGAATTGCCGCTCTGATTGCATTTATATATAAGGTACATAAGAGATTATCTCCCAAAGGTTATAAGGGTCATACAGAGTCTGGCGCCAGATGATGATTGATCTTACGTGACCTGATGACGTGACGATGTCTGATCATCAAACAAAACATCCCATATAATCTATCAACTAGGATCTGCTCGCGACTTCGCCCGCGTTGTAGTCAACTATACAATAAAACCCTATACATAAACATACATAATCAGCCTATTATGATCCCACTGCTGGGACACAGGCCTCCTCTCTGTGAGAGGGAGTGGGCCGTAATCTACCACGCGGGCCCAGTGCGGGTCGGTAGATGTCACCTGTCTTCGAATTTTTGGTTCTAAGACATGCTGCTTTCCTCCCGATGTTTTCCTGCACCGTTTTGATAGCAGTGGTGACGAAATAATTTACACAAAGTAAAGCGCCTGTCTGGGTTCGAACCTACGACATACAACTCGTAAGTCAGGGCCGTTACCACTGGGCCACTACTTACATGAAACCCTATAACACTCGACAATAGCAGTAGCTTTATGTCAGTGATAGAATTTTCGAAATCGGATCAGTACTTCCAGAGATTACCTCCTACATCCAATCTTACAAACTTTGTCTTTTTGTAATATTACCGAAGAGAGTGTAAAACAACGAAGAAGAGAAGAATAAATGTAGATATAAAATAACCTAGACAATAAAACTTATTCAGTCTTACTTAAGTTTATCGATAACGAAGTGTTGAAACATAGCTAGCTGGAACCATAACTTTGTTAAAAAAGTTTGATTGCTTTTTTGAGTTCTCCATTTTTGTTCAATATGATTGAGAGTACATTTTCTTTGAAAGTGGTCAGCCTAGGAAAAGCTGGCTAGCACACTGAGTTTTAGTGCTGACAATCTATGGTTGAATACCATTAATTTACTTAGAAAATGATTTGATTCGAAGTATTATTAACCTCTGGCAAGCATTTCTCATATTTTTTGTCATTTTATGGTAAAATAACAGTTTGGCTTATGAGTCGGCTCCAATAACATTTATATCAGTATTATTAAAGCAACATTGTGGAGACCTTGATAACGAATGTTTTTCTATACCTCGGTTATCAAGTGACAGGTAATTAGGTAATATTGATTACCATGTTCCATTTAATAACAGAACATCACTTTAATTAATTAGAATACGGATGATTACATTAGGTTCCTGCTGTATAAATAGACTTAAATAATAATTATTATTATTTATTTCCCAGGGCATACAATCCAATTTGTTAGTCATAATTTAGTAGGTACCTACTTACATACATTTTATTTTAATTTTAATTCTTCAGGATAACAAACAATTGCGCAATATTGCATGATATTTAAGTATAGATATTTTAACAAAGGACATAAGTAATCACGCAACCAGCATCGTTATCCACAAATTAATCCCACAGTTTAAATACGGTCCAAGCAAACTTAGCAAACAATTGTATATCGTAGAATAACTATTGAATATTTTGAAATAATAACGTGTACGATATCAAAACTAGATGTGAGAATATAAGAAATACTACGTGCAATAACTATGCGGTATTTAACAAGGATTTTTCATAAATACTATTTTTAGTCGACGTAAACGACTAAATACAAGTTACAACGATAATTTTGCTGATATTGAAATATTTGCATTGTAACTTGCACAGTTTAAAAATAGTATTTATGAAAAATCCTTGTTAAATACCGCATAGTTATTGCACGTAGTATTTCTTATATTCTCACATCTAGTTTTGTTATCGTACACGTTATTGCAAAATTATCGTTGTAACTTTTCATTAGTCGACGTAAACGACTAATGAAAAGTTACAACGATAATTACGTCTGCAACTCTTCGGTGCGAATAAACTATGAGTGTAAGTGTCACGACTACGTTGGGAACGACCAGGTATACGAAGATATATGTGGTTTATTAGGTTATTACAATCAAATGTATTGTGACAAATCTTTTAAAGGGACGATTGATCATGAAACACTCTCCTTACTTTAAGAGTTGACAGGTAAAATTCATCTAGAAAAGTGTGATACGATGACCACCTCTTAAACAATTTATAGTTAAGAAAGCTAAGATATTTACGTTGCACTGATTAAAATTGGTCACTAAATTTATTGTAAATGGGGTTCCAAACACCAGTGGCATATTCAAGTTGAGATCTAATAAGTGATTTCTATAATAATAAGAATGTTGACATCTTCTTAAATAGGTGGCAAGTCCGCCTTACAAACGCATATATGTAATTGAAAACCTTTGGCAGTGATGTGATTAACGTGTGCATCAAAGGGTAACTTTGAATCAAAGATTACATCTAAATCTTTAATTAGAGAAACTTTTTCCAGAGGAGTGTTACAAAGAGAGTAAGAGAATTGAACGGTATTAATTTTTTTGGTAAAAGAGATATACTTACATTTGGATAAACTTAGATGTAGTTTATTGGTCAGACAGTAGGCAGTAAAATGGTCAAGATCCTGTTGCAATTTAACACAGTCTTCAACGGTTCTTATTTTATGAAATACTTTAAGATCATCAGCATATAGTAGGGAACCACAATTTTTAAAACATGCGTTTATGTCATTTATGAATAGGATAAAAAGGTTTGGACCCAGTATCGACCCCCTTTTTTTTTTTTTTTTTGTGGAACACCAGATGTCACGCTGATCACATCTGAAGAGAATCCATTGACCACAACCTTCCGAGTTCTATTTTTACATAAGACATAAGCCAACGAAGCAAACTTCCATGAATACCATTAAATTCGATTTTTTGTAAAAGCATGGTATGGTCCACCTTGTCAAAAGCCTTACAGAAATTCGTGTAGATTGCGTCAACTTGCAGCTGATTGTCCATATTCTCAAACAAAAAGTTAGAATACAAAATTAGGTTACTAGCTGTGGAGCGATTTCGAACAAAACCATGCTGTTCAGGGATAATACGAGTATTATTATGCTAGATGGGGTAAATTACATTATGAACTAAGACGCTCCAAGACTTTTGACATTGTAGACAACAATGATAAATTATAAATGATTTTATTTCTGTAAATAGGTTTGTACAAACACTTTTACACGTCAATCATATTTTAAAAACTAGGTGAGATCGGCATTTCCTATCTGACTACTCTGAGAAGAAACGCCGAAACAAACTCAGAGGTCACTGTCTCTTTTAAAGTCCAGACATAATCTTGGTCAGGTCATGTGAAGACCATGTGGATTGATATCTGAAATGGTCTTTCGAGGAAAGAACCACACAGAATGAGTGGACCTGTCCAGTCAGTGCACGCATTTGTCAGTTGTCATGCAGCTCAACACAGAACTAAAGGAGCTAAACGATTCGACGAACATTACCAAAGAAAGGACATTTGGGTAGGCCGCATAAATTACTAAAACTGCCAGACCATGATTAAAACTAATAATTTTAAAACAAAATGCATTAAAAAAAATAACAAATCCACAATGTCTTCACATTCACAATAATTAAAATAGTATAATCCTTTACAAAGTAAATGCATATATAAAGCATTGCATATATAAAGTGCATCAATGTCAAAGTGTAAATAAAATATGAAAATAATCTTGGTCATATCATATGAGGACTATGTAGACTGGTGTCTGAAATGGTCTTTTGAGGAAAGAACCACACGGATTTGAGTGGACCTGTCCAGTCAGTGCACGCATTTGTCAATCATCGTGCAGCTCAACTCAGAACTAAGGAGCTCAACGATCCGACGAACAATACAAAAGAAAGGACATTTGGGGAGGCCGCGTAAAGTACTCAAACAGCCAGACCATCATCATTAAAAGAAGAAAAAAAATGCAATGACCCACATAGTCCTCACATTCACAAAAATTAAAACAATATTATACTTTATACAGTAAATATGTACATGTCATTGTTTAGATAAAAAGGTACGTATATAGAAAAAAAAAAGATTAAAAGAAAAAAAAAAGTAAAAATAGCAAATTACACATAAATTATGTCTGTGTAAACTTATTGGAGCAGCTCAATCCCAAGCCTTCTTGTCCTCAATATAGTCCTTGACAGTATAATAGGCTTTCTGGCATAATTTCCGCTTTATAAAAGTTTTAAATTTATTAAGGCTTAGTTCTTGAATGTGGCTAGGAAGTTTATTATAAAAACGTATACATTGACATTTAAACGAGCCACCTATTTTCTTGAGCCTGGTAGTGGGAACAACAAATTTGTGTTTATTCCTAGTATTTTTGTTATGGATATCACTGTATTTTTTAAACAGATTAATATTTTTATGTGCATATAAAAGATTTTCATAAATGTACTGAGAAGGCACAGTCATTATATTAATCTCTTTAAATTTGTCTCTGAGGGAGTGTCTGGGACTTAATTTATAAATTGAACGAATTGCCCTTTTTTGTAAAACAAAAACTGTTTGAATGTCGGCGGCATTTCCCCACAAAAGAATACCGTACGACATCACACTATGAAAATAACTAAAGTAAACTAATCGCGCGATCTCTAAATCAGTTAAATTACGAATTTTTCTAACGGCGTATGCTGCAGAGCTTAGTTTTTTTGACAATTTATCTATATGAGGGCCCCATTGAAGCTTGGCATCCAAAGTTATGCCTCAGAATACTGTGGGTTTTCGGGTTTCAACTCTTCACCCTTTAAAAGAACACTAGTTTCTACTTGTCTAACATGAGGTATCGTAAACTTAATACATTTTGTTTTTATAATAAATAATGATATTGGACGATGGTTGGTAACATAATTTTTTGCGCCCCCTTTGTATACAGGCGTTATATTGGCAGTTTTCCACGACAGTGGCACAATACCCTCCCTAAGACTACGGTTAAATAGATAAACTAAAGGCACACTCATTGACTCAGCAGTATGCTTCACCAATAAAGGAGGAACACAATCAGCACCTTAATTGCGTAATACACAATCAATCGGAATCTGAATCGTTTTGAAACAGATTGCTAATCCATTGCTTCTTAAGTTCGATAAAAAATGTGCTCAACAATATATAGAACGCAATGAATGTTCTTGAACCGTCAAAATCAAACAGATTAGTCGTAATCGTTTACGAAAATGTGTTACGCAATTAGGGTGCAGGTCCAGAGCCTTTGGTTATGTCCAGGCATTTAAGTGAATCAGCTATCGTGTCTTTAGATAAAGACAAGTTGGATATACTCACTTCATTATTTAACGAAGGCGCCGAATATTTATTATTTGCGTTACTAATATTGTTATCTGACGGCTCATACACGGAACCAAAAAACTTTGAGAATATTTTGCATACATTCACAGGTCCGTTTCATACCTCATTATTATGTAACATAGTATGTTTGGTATGTTTTACCATTTCGACTTTTTATAAACGACCAAAAACGTTTAATATTTTTGCGCCGATGAGGCAGATATTTGTAATAACTAATAATAATTAGGTAATTATAGAAAACGTAAACACATACATTACTGAAACACATACACATAGTTTCAAATACTTACATCAGTGATACTAAAATGTCTGCTTCGAAAAAAGGACAGATTCTTGCGCTTCCACCCTAAACTCGCAGTGCCTGATCTGCTGCACCAAGGGGTTTCGTGGTACCCAGGAACTGGGTTGTGGTGGTCAAATAAGCTGTCGCTGTTTCTGTCGCTGTGCTGTCGATTTCTGTCGCTGTGCTGTCGATTTCTGTTGGCCCGAAAATAGTTGGGAAAAGGCCGATTGAAATGCGTATCACATAGTGACAATGCCATTCATTTTGATAATCCAACAACATACATTGCGTACTTAGCGTTGTCGACCCGAATTTTTCAAACATATATTTATTTCTGTAAATTGGTTTAACAAGAAAACGCTTTCACACGTCAAAAATAAATTATGTTTTAGGACTAGAAATATCGGTATTTCTTATCCAACTATTCTGTCAAGAAACATCGTAACCAACTCAGAGATCTCTTTTAGTGCCGATTTCACCAACAAACTGATCGCGATCAGCACTGTTAAAACCAGTCCAAGAGCTGTCAGTGTCAATGTTCTATAAAAAATTGACACTGACAGCTCTTGAACGCGTTTTAGATTTGCTGAACGCGTTCAGTTCCATTGGTGAAATTTGCTCTTACAGTCCAGAATTGATCTTGGTCAGGCACACAAACAACAACCACACCTTATCGCAATGACCCCTTTTAAACATAAAAGAGCGTCAAACCCATAAACCAACGCACAACACAAGTTCAAGGCTATTAACATAAAACGACCTCTACCGACCAACAACGGAAGGTAAACGGTCCCTCCATCATTCGAGGATAGGCAGACAACTCCCTAATGAGTTACAAACACAATCACTTGGAATTCGCGTGATTGCTTGCAAAGTTGTGGGTAGCGTTGTCGACAAGTATAGAGGAATATTCGTTTAATATTGTATAGTTTATGGCTTAGGTTGGGTTATTTGAGGCTCCTGAATGGTTATGTGAGCCTAGTACTCCGCTAAGGATCGATGTTTTGGTGTTATGCTTTAATCAGCCATTTGAAGCCGTTCCTTTGGAAATGGCCTGGGAATTACGATGTTACAGTACATCTCGGTCCTTAATTTATAAAAGAACACGATATTATGTATACCATTAAAAATATATAAATTTTACATAGGGTGACATTACCCTCCCGACCCTTGCTCGAGCCAGCCCGCGCCGCTGAGCCTGTAGCTTTAAATTCGTCCCAAAATCAAATAAATCCTGATCCAGCTAGTCCCTTGCTGCCCTCTTCCAGCGACGCCCTAAGCCGAGGTTCGTACCCCACAGGGGGTGCCCTTAGCGTTGTCGCTTAGTTTTAGTTAGTATTTAAGTTTAAGTCCTGGCTGGAGACCTTAATTTATTAGGGCACCACAGGCAAGTCCGCTTAAGCAGACGACAACCTTACAGGTTGACCTGAGAGACATACCAAAAAAAAAAAAAAAAGGGTGACATTAACAACCAAATATCCACAACAACAAAATACGCCTTTATTAAAAATCGCAACTGATTTCTTGTTTGATTATCTTGTATGTCACAAAAAAGTAGGTTGGGTTAGTCGGCAGAGAATTAATTGTACGTGCAGTTTAAATAAATAAATACCCAATAAAAGGCACTCGAATAGGATTCCTCTTTAGCCGTTGTGAAATGCTGACCTACAATAGGGCAAACCCAACCCTATTTAACCCTCCATTGATCCAAGCGTCACGTTCTACAAAAAAAATACAATATCCAAACTAAATAGGAACGTTGACAAATAAAAAGTAACAAAACAACACTGAAGGCACGGTTTACACGTCACACAACCTCGTAAAACAATAAAAGGTGGGGCTACAAACACACCTACCCTCCGGGAAGGTATAGTCATCAAAAGATTTTGGTTTACAGGCTTAGGGTGGATTTCACCAATGAAACTGAACGCGATCAGTACATGAACTACGTTTAAGAGCTGTCGGTGTCATTATTTTCTATGGAATTTTGACACTTACAGCTCTTGAATGCGTTTCTGATTTGCTGAACGCGTTCAGTAACATTAGTGACAGTATACTTATATAGTAGTAGACTGTTTATATTCATTTTTGTTGCGCACTTCAAAACTTTTCAAAATACCTAATGAACGCCTCAAAACATTCAATATTGCATATCGACCGATGGTCGACCGTTACTAGAGACACACCATCGGTCGACGTCAAATGAAAACAGTCGACCGCAATCCGGCTGTCATCTACCACACTGCCACTTCGATTGATCGCAGTGTGGTTACACCTTATGACACACATGAAAGAGTGATGTAAATTACATATCAGCACAACATCTAATATAGTTTGTAGTCTGTATACAAATCTCTTTGTTTGACTGTACCTGCTGAATGCGGACATACAGGGGGAGCACACACTACAGGCCCTCCAGTGACAACACTCTGTATAAGGGCTGGAATACGTCAAGCGTTCCGACTGAGACGGACTCCTTCGTTTTATGTGCGTTTTTTATTATTGGTTGTTTTATTTTTATTATAGAGCTAAGTTATTGGTGCAGTATTTTTTTGCAGCTTGATCATACTTATTCTTTCTATTTTGATTGGTTGGCTCTACCCACAATAGATCGACCTTGATACACCAACAAAATATTTTCGGAGTATATCTGTATTGTCATGTTTACAATACATTATGAAAACAAAAGTAACAATAACTTTAGGCCCATTCAAGATATATCATTGTTTACCTAAGTACATTATTTACGTATGTAGTCTGAAATCGGCAACTCGTCTCGAGCAAGCGTGGTGATCAATGCTCATGCCTATCTCTATAGGCCTTTACCCTGCATTGCGACAACAATGGCTGGTGGAGACCTTGTGAAGGCCGCAGGAATCCGCTGGGTGCGGGAAGCACAGAACCGATCGAAGTTTGGGGGAGGCGTATGTCCAGCAGTGGACGTCTTTCCGCTGAAATGATGATTATTATTACATAATCAAAACTCTAAATCAACTTTTTTTATTTCACATAAACCTACATGGGCACTTATGGAACTTCAAATTGGTAGTTTCCTCAAGAAACTCCTCGATTACTCTTTTAAAAATAAATGACTCACAATGTTTTCAAACTACAATATTAATAGGTATGGGAAGACAGAAGCGATACTGTACTTCAAAATAAAATAATACAGCTCATTTTCCACACAGTTTTAACTCCCAACGCGAACATTTAGCGTTGAAAGTGACTCGTTATAATTATGCTAAATACGGCTGTCACAAGTTATGACGTAGTTGCTATGATGCAAATTGGCTCGTAAAGGCTGTATGAAATAAACGCTCGTAGACACAGGCGCGACGCGAAAGCGCGACACAAAAGCTCCGCGTGTCGCGCGATGATTGGTGCCTTTGTGGGAGCCTTTATTCTCAACAATCAAGTGGAATACTACTGTGCTTCTGCAGTAATTATGAGGGTTGAATATAAAGATAAGGATATTTAGTGATGTTCATATTGAAATCAGTTTAGTTGTGCTTTTTAAAAAGAATGGTGTCCTCCATGCAGCCTCCGTCGCTCAATAAAATGACACCTTAAAACTGTTAAAACTGAAAGAAAGCAATGCTTGTAATGCCAGAAGTGTCTCAATCAATACACCATCGAATAAAATCTAACTAAAAGAATACTTCACGCGTAGCACTTGATTTTAGAGGCTGTAGCCGCGTAGCAGTATTCGTAGCAGATGTGCTACGCTACTCGTAGCACTTACGTAGGAACTGAAACTGTCCATCAACGTTAACATGGCTACAACTTTTTAGTACTATGTAACTGTAATCATAAAACTGTTTTTACGTCAAGGCTTTATGACGTCACACACAGTAAAAGTACTACGCTTTGTGTCAAACATCACGACTGTATTTGTCGAGAGGGCAGGCAGAGGTGAATAGTACATCATCATTTCGTTATGCTAACTATGCGCTAGTTATGTATAACCAGCTGTTGCCCGCGTCTTCGTATGCGATCAAGGATGAAAATTACCTTATGTCCTTACCTAGGTCATGCTCTATCTATGTGCCAAATTTCATCAAAATTCATAGAGCCGTTTTGGCGTAAAATCGTAACAAACAAACAAACTTACTTTCGCATTTATAATTCCCAATACTATAGTAATACTCGTAGGGGCAAGCCTATATAGTCATTACAAAGATCGAGAACAAATCCAGACTCCGTGATTCTGCTGAAAAAATCTTGAGTATTATTTACCTATGAGCAGTGGTGGCCCAGTGGTAACGACCCCGACTTACGAGTTGTAGGTCGTGAGTTCGAACCCAAACAGGCGCTTTACTTTGTGTAAATAATTTCATCACCACTGCTCTCAAAACGGTGAAGGAAAACATCGTGAGAAAACCGGCATGTCCTAGAACTAAAAATTCGAATACATTGTGACATCTACCGATCCGCACTGAGCCCGCGTGGTGGATTACGGCTCACTCCCTCTCATAGTGAGGAGTCATGTGTCCCAGCAGTGGGAACATTATAGGCTGATTATGATTTACCTATCTCACGCTCAGTGGTCGCCTTTACAACCGCTACACCAGCGACGCAGTCCACTTTATTATTCCACTGAAAACTGATGCAACGACCAATTTTCTAAATTATGTCGCTACCTATCAACAGTATCAACATCATCTCGGTATTAAAATAAAACGATACTTTACATAAAAGTCCATTATTTTATTTAAAACCGTAATTGGATTGTTGGATATTTTAATTCCGAGCTCTGGAAGTTATCAAACGGTATGGTCAATAAATGTAATACCTTTAAAGGCCTGTATAGCACGCCCGACGTGTTTACGTTAGCTGTTACAGTGTTTATTAATTTTACTTTATAATGTTTGCCTTTTTGAAGTAATCTTCTTTTATGTATCTAATTGTATGTTTTTTGCATTTATTTTCCGCGATTGAAATGTTGTTTTCATCGGAAAATAGCCGGTCTTGCAACATTTATTATTTTCGTAGAATAATAATACGAACAACTTTATTGATACTAAATCCTTTGTTACAATAAGTACTAAAAATGTAGGTTACAAAACAATTGGTTGTAAAAAGGTGTCTGGAATATTCTAACTGTAACATAACATCATGCCTTGTTGCCCCGAAGGGTTAGGCAGAGGTGTATCTATAGTACACCCACATTACGCCAGTTATGTTTAAGTCCCATGCAATAGGATTGAACCAATTGCCAACAACCGGACACAAAAATATTCTCTCTTCCTTTTTATATCTTTATTTCAAGCAATCTTTTAAGAAAGAATCTTCGCTACAGATAAATGGGTTCGAATGCCCTAAACATACCAACAATAGCTAACCACAGACTGTAAACAGTCAGTTTACCCATCAATCCAAAACTTCAGTACAGCAACTTGCGAATAGTTTCCGCTACAAATCTATTTGGTAACAAATAGCTTGGCATTTGAACCCGTGGTTCTAACAGACTTAGAATTTAAGCATTTCTGCTATATATTTAGCGCGTAACATCCCACTGCTGGGCAAAGGCTTCCTTTTCCCCTTGCCACACACATCTGTCCTTTGTCATCGTGTGCCTGTCCAATAATGTATTAGACGTTTTATTGTTATCACTTGGCTTTTCTTCCAACCGACCAAATACCACTTTTCATACATTATCTTGCCATAGACTGTTGACAAGCAGTTTACCCATCAATCCAAAACTTCAGTACACCAATTTGAGAATACTTGTGCGTACAAATCTATTGGGTAACACATAGCATCGGCGAATGAACTCGTGACTGTAATAGGCTTCTGCGTACCCTTGTTGTCGGCCGTTTGTTATGGCTTCGGCTTGTTCTGACGTAAGTCCAATGAGCCTGTGGTTTTTCTGTAACTTGTGATTGAAGATTGTAACGTTTTTTTTTTCTTTTCGAATCTATAAGACTCAATAGTGTTGTATTGGTCGCCTTTGCATATTACAAAAATTTCAACTGTAGAGGTTTTTTTATTTGTAAGAAAAAAGAACGAAAAAACGTTTATTTGCGGTAAACATGACGCAAAAAAAGAACAAATACTCAACAAAAAAGTAAGGTTGTGGGAAACATGCGTCACATCCTCGCAAAACGGCTATCGCTCAGCATAATGTTGCGACCCTATGCGAGACGTATGTACGTAGTGTGTGTAGTGCACTTTAAATCGACGATGATGATTACAATCAATGTTTTAATATTTAAATCCAACAATTATTAGCAACATTATAAATCAACATTATATTCTAATGTTTTGCCATAGCATAAGCATAATCAGCCTATAACGTTCCCACTGCTGGGACACAGGCGTCCTCTCTATGAGAGGTAGCGGGCTCGGTGCGGGTTGGTAGATGTCACATGTCTTCGAATTTTTGGTTCTAGGACATGCCGGTTTCCTCACGATGTTTTCCTTCACCGTTTTGAGAGCAGTGGTGATTAAATTATTTACACAAAGTAAAGCGCCTGCTTGGGTTCGAACTCACGACCTACAACTCGTAAGTTGGGACCGTTACCACTGGGCCACCACTGCTCTTTTGCCATACCTAGCTCAAAAATAACAACGTAATTTCGATGCACAACTTTTCACAAACAAAACTCACCTTGTTTTTCCGCAAAGTAAAGCTTTAACATTTCAAATTTTCAATTCGCTTTAAAATTAAGTTATCGCCGTGTTCACGGTTAAATTAATTAGTGTAGAATCTTTATTTAATTTCAGTCAGTTTCCTCATGATTATCATAAATCCCATTGTGAACCTGTGTGGCTGAATTTTAAATTACACTTACATTGTAAAAGTATCGTTAATGCATATTTATGAATGAGGGAAAAATCTCGACACACAGTCATTAGTAAAGCATTACTTCGGCCGAGGTATAAGAAGTGAGCGATGAGCGGCAAGCAAACACTTCGATAGATAGGCAGAGTGGAAAGTTCGACACATCTCTTACTTGACCGTTTTTTCACAAAATCGGATTACACAGTAAAAGTCAAACTCTCTCACACATAATAAACACTTACTTCTTAACTTAACACCATTTATGCGAGATCAGTAATTGCATAAAGCAAAAAAAAAATGCAATCTGAAGTTTGCTACAGCACAGATTCAAGTGAATCATGCTAGGAAAGTTACTGACAAGATCTTTTATAATATAATCTTGACCATGAAACCACTACAATGATAAGTAGACATTCTTTCACTCGCTGATCTCTCCCAACTTATATCCCACTATTACTAAGGGCGGAGGCTTAATGGGCGCGTGCGTTTGACGGGGCACGCCCCACTCCGCTCACTTTGTTCCCAAATGTATTGGACATTGTTGGCGTGTTCTTTTTGCTATCAGTGTGTACTTGCCAAATTTTTAATGACTTGAATAGACACAATAGCTTTTACTCGTTATAATTATGATTAAACAGCTTTTTTTACTTAGATTGCAGTCTGCTGTCGCCTTATATCTTTAGATTGAATTCACAATTGTAGTGTATCTACTTACGGCCAAACCCTATAACCTAAGACAGATTGCTACTGATGATAGACCGTACAATTCTATCTGTTCCTGTCAAACAAATAGCTGTCAACACGTTATGGGGTCGCATACTTAGACTTTATTGGGACGTTAAAACCAGAGATTGATAGGTTTTTATCTCCAGTACACCAAAATTGGAGATAGTTACGTTATTGGATTCAGCTGTTAAGACTCGTAGATAAGTAAACACTATCACATGCACATCAGCAGTGAGGTAGCTGTCACTAATGTCGAATGTCAGTTCACCACTAATGGCGGGAAACTGTAAACCAATACCCGTAATTAAAAACGTTCAAAATCTGGTCGCAGTCGCACCTCGGCGACAATAAAATGTCAAAAATGTCAACGTCAATTTGAGGCATTTTTTGCAGACTGAGACCAAGTTTAGAATGCGAACGTTCTTAAAAATTCGAGAATTGCCTCTCAGATAAAAAAGTGAATTGTGTCTGCACGAAAGGTTGGTTGGTGTGGTCATGAAGTGTACTGATATAATCAGCTTAAATACAGTATCAACGGTATTCTACAACAATCATGCTTTCAATTAAATCTAAGGCATCATGCTTGAGAGAACGCTGGAAAAATATTAAGTTATGGTGTCTTCTACCCTAGTGTCTAATACAATCTATATTATGTATATATAAAACAAAGTCGGGTTTTATATCTCAAGAACGTCTGGCCCGATTTTTATGATCATTTATTTGTTGGATTTTTCGCCGCCCCGAATAGGAGAATAACTATTAAAACATGGGAAAAATTCACGAAAAACTATATTCTGATGCGGTACGAAGTTCGCCGGGTCAGCTTGTATTGAGATAAAACGTGAGATACAGGGTTATACCATAGTGCCATCATAGTGCGAAGCTAATACCGCTTCGTATTGTTCTGAAATAAATAAAGTAATCTCCCTGCCATTTTTATTTTGCAAAACCTCAACATGCAATACCACATATAAATAACGTCAATATCAATCAGAATTAAATACTACTTCACCCTGTGACTCCACCTCAATCACCCACATACTCTACCAATATTAAATGTTTTAATTAACAAACAATTACCTATTTGTTTCATTGTTTCAGGTATGAAATGCTGATGGCAAGTTGCGGGTAGTTCGATGAAGCGTTATCCATTAAGAGTGTCCGTTGACCGCAGTCATTAACGTTGTGTGGCGGTGACCACAATGTGGTGGCATGTGGGACTTCAGTACGTAGTTTGGGTTGGAAAAGCGGAGCATGTGCCGCCTGTGTATCGTAGTCAGGGGCCTGACTACGATACACAGTTCACGGCCTTGCGGGTTTGCGTCAAGCCGTAAACGGGGCATTGCGTAGAAAACGGACGGAAACAGGTGACGTCAAGCTCAAGCGTCACTTGTTTCCGTCCATTTTCTGCGCAGTAGCTGTCGCAAGACGCGCTTCTCTTGAGCGTGTAGGTTGTGTCTGTCTGTGTACCGGGTAGTTTAGTTGTAGTTGTCCCAGATTTGGCTTTTTATGTAACTATGTGAGATTTGTGTCTGTAACCGCTTGTGTGACCAAGGAGATACTTACCGATGTGTGAGTTTTAAAGACATTTAAACAAAACCCTTTTTACCCGACTACGGGAAAGCCAAAAGGACGGGTTATGATATTAGTTTACGATTAATTGGTTATTAAACTAACTACAGACAAAGATGTTCTACTTTACTGTAAGATAACTTTACGAGAACAGCAAATAGCAAACAATAAATCTAAATAAATCAAAACAAAGTCAGCGAAATTAAAAACGGAAACCATTACAACCACAATTTTAATCAATCATGGGGCCCCAATAAATCACTCGGTATAGTGACGTGAAAAAAACTAATGAATGAGGAAAAATCCTGTTAAACAAGCGCTTGGTTGTCGCCCTAAACTTAATTGTGTTCTACAGCGATAATACAGATTAATGATCGTTTTGTACAGCGTTTATCATAATTTATGGACACCACTTTGTGTTACTTAAAAGTTTTGTGCACTGCAGGTTTGATGTCTTTTGTATTGAAATAGTAGTTTGTTAGTTCGATAGTGGTTTGTAAAGTTAGTAGTGCCTAGCAGTGGGTGAAGTCGGGCTGTGTCTGATGATAATGATGAAAAGATATTGTTTACCACGTAAGTGTACACAGATTTAAGTAAATTTGACCAACACACCTTTAAAAATAGCATCAGTCTATCTCACTGTATTTTTGTCCATCTCTTTTCAAAGAATCCACCAAAATGTTCGTAACACCTGCCTCGCATTGTCCCTCAAGACACATACTCAGTTAAGCGATTTTCACACGGCACGTTTTATTCGGTCGTTTTTATCGAACTTCCACTTGGCTGAGCAGCACAACCGTAGGAGCTATCGATCCGATATAAAATTATCTTTTTGAAGGCAATGCGAGGATAATACGTGGTGTACGTTTAATTTGTCGGTAGTGTGTGCTGGGCTTATGTTAAGATATCATACGTGCTGGTTTAAATTCGAAAGGTCATTTCAGCTTTTTTGTATTCAATATTGAAAGTTTTTTTTTCATATTATCTACTTCTACTAATATAATAAATTCTCGTGTCGCAATGTTTGTTACCAAACTCCTCCGAAACGGCTGAACCGATTTGTATGAAATTTTGTGTGCATATCGGGTAAGTCTGTGAATCGGCCAACATCTATTTTTCATACCCCTAAATGGTAAGGGTAACCCAGACCATTTTTTTTTTTTTACAATTTTGCATTGGAAAATACATGCAACTTTTAATTGCGATTTTTTATATTATTCTGTTCGATCAAATTATATTAATCTTCAACACTGAAGTAGGGATGAGAACGAAGCCGGCCAAGTTCTCTCACTCTTTATACAGTTTTCGCAGTTTTTTTTATATATTTGGTATCGATCGTAGCAGTGACTGTTATACGACATCATATCATTATTCCACAAATAACTATGAAACTGTGTCTGTAGACTAATAAATACTATATCTGTAATTTGTGGAAAGAAATAAATAATAATAATAATTTATTATTATTAATAAATAATAATTTATTATAATTTTTCGGTGCAACTCTCATGTTAATTTTATTCTCATAGTGAATTGATAATTATTTTTCTGTGCTATTATCATTCATTTATATTTTATTTATCTAATATATAAAATGTTAGTGTCACAGTGTTTGTAACAAAACTCCTTCGAAACGGCTCGACCGATTCTTATGAAATTTTGAGTGTATATTCAGTAGGTCTAAGAATAGGACGTAAACTATAAAATTAAAAATAAAAGAAGCAAAACAACGTTTGCGGGGTCAGCTAGTGAAACTATAAATAGATAGTGGTGACCTAGATAAACTTGATGCAGGCACAATATTTCACAACACAATATGCCTCATAAAAATCCGCCAAACTGTCTGAGACGATCTTAAATATCCACAGAGCATATTTCGTCTACCTTAATAACTTGCAGAATAATCCGCTGGAAGAGTCATTCAGGCAGTTTTTTACTGAGCGCTTCCATATAGCAGACTCTGTGTCAGGCTTGGCTTACTTCCTGCGAATTTCGGTGAAATATGGTGCACTTGTTATTACTTGGGTAGGCATCATTTACTGGTTAGACTTTTTAGGTTTTGTGGTGTCTATAAAGATGATGTCAGACTGCACTTAAGAGGTTTAAAGCGAATCCATATTTTTTTTCATCAATCGAAGACTCTGATTCCTACAACCTTCAGAAGAAAACTTTTGATTTGTTAACCTACTAAACCGTGGTTGAATGTTAGCCAATCATCAAGGTGGTAGAAAAAGAAAAAAAAAGGCCAAGTGCGAGTCGGACTCGCGCACCGAGGGTTCCGTACAAATCTGTAATGTTCACACGCGTTCATGAGGAAAGGGGTAGTAAGTTTAAAATTATTACAATTTTTTTAATATGATATTACTAAAAATTTACGGTTTTCGCACTTTTTCCTTTATCTTTAGACGTTGCTTCGTATCAAATTTCAAGATTCTGAGTTCACGGGAAGTACCGTGGTAGGTTTTGATTCCCTTGCGAGTGTCGAAAAATTGCGGAAATTTGCAGCATAAACGGCTGTATCTTTTGATTGCGTTGGCTTAGAAGTTTACAGCTTCAAGGGACAGTAGACCTGTAGAGTATATGATATAAATTCCAGCTTGATACCTTCACGCGTTCCTGAGAAAATGGGTCTTGACAGACAGACAGACAGACGGACGGATGGACGGACAACAAAGTTATCCTAAAAAGCGACCGAAGTTAAGGCAGACAATACAGGGTGTCTGGGACATCGACCTACAGGCTGTTACCATGCCTTCAGTACATTTTTCTGAACCAAAAATATATTTTTCTATAAAACAACAGTTGTTTTTTTTTGATAACCGACGATACATTTCTACGCTAGAATCATGTGCAGAACTCATTGTTACAGTTCGCGCCCCTCGCCACCCTGTATATACATAAAAAAACTTAGTTACAACAGTACTGTGTGTCTCCCGACCGCGGTAGCGCGGCAAACTGTCCAAGATGTGCTGGACGGTAAAGGCAGTTTTTGGATTGAGCTGTCAATGTCATCCCGTCTTGGTCAATCCTTAGCATCAACAGCTCACTCCACCTAAGTTTCTTACAGAATAGCACCACAGAACTAGACCTTACCCTCTATTTAAGTTTAGTTAGTTTCAGTATCAACTAAAATGTATTTCAGCGGTACTTGATAATATTATGTTCACAACTCTCACATTCTTGTCATCTTTACGTTGACGGAAGGCTGATGTTCATGGCTGGTTTAGTAAGTAATGGCCTGGAGAACTTGTTATGTAAAGGAGTAATGTATATGTTTCGCTCTATCTGTATGATTGCTCGCGTTTTCTGCTCACTTACCTACGCTGTCTTTTTGGCTTGTTGTTCAGTATCACGTTTCTCTACAGTTTTTTTCTTCGGGGTTAAAGGTACAACCTTAAAACCATGTTTAACACTTGTTTATCGTAAACAACTGATACGAAACGACATGTATGCCAGTATGCATGAAGTTTGACATAAGAATGATATTGTTAGACACGCGTTGATCTAAGTGTCTAAGTTTTATGGTGTATTTTTAGACACTGAAATTCGTATAGTCTGTGCCTCAGTCAAAGTGAGCAACTGAAGTGATAAGGTGTCAATTGTCAGAGAGCAGGATTTTGTACGTAAAAGGATTCTTGTGTGACGTGATCAGGTGTCAGAAATGTCTCAACTGTGAGCTCAGTAGTGCTATTCTGTAACCTGTAAATTCTGTAATCTGTAATCTCACCGTGAAAACTTAGGTGAAGTGAGCGCGGAGTGAGCTGTCAGTGCCACTCTTGCTAGGGATTGACCAAGACGGGATGACACTGACAGCTCACTCCACGCAAGACTTCACGGTGAGATTTTTACAGAATCGACATGCTGCTCTCTCTAGCTATTCCCCTAGTTGACTGACGAAACTAATTGTATTTTGCTTTCTTAAATTCAATCAATCGCCTCTTAAACTTTCCAAAAATCGGACTACCCTGTAAAACGTTATAGAGAGATCATGCATAAAAGAATACGCTTTGACTTGAGAACCTCGTCCTTTTTTCGTCGGTTTAAAAGGAACCACATCATTTTGGCCGCAAGTATCACATAACTATTTCAAACTCACTTTGTTATAAAAGATAAACAAATCGAAATAGCTCCGATTGGCCATAGCGGACGCAATAAAATAGATGATCCTCTATAAATTACCATACAGTGGTCGGATAAAACGCGTCACAAAGATTATTCACAATAAAACATCCGATTTCGCGTGAATAGTGAGGATTTTCGTGGTTTTAACTTTGTGACTGAAAATATAAAGTTAAATATTTTTTTGTTTAAAGATGAAAGGATTGGTTGGTTGGTTGGGCCTTGGCAATCGGAACGCAACTTCCGAATGGTGAAGGGCCAATCAGAGGGCCGAACGCGGTCGATGCGTAAAATCGAGATGGTTAAGAGAAACTCACAAGGGTCACAGATGTAGGAACGTAAACGGGGCAAAAGTATTAGCAGGTGGCGTTCTGTAGTTTCTGCCTACCCCATGGTTAGAAGGCGTGAGTCTATGTATGTATGTATGAAGTTTAAAATTGAAAGTGGACAGCAGTAATAATCCTAGTATTTTCCTCAAGCACAAGTCGTGAGCCCGATGGGGTTTTCTCCTCAGGAACATCTTAAGAACCTTCGTAGATGAGAGTCTAAAGTCGATGATACGACTACCCAGCCAAGTATTAAATAAATAATAATAAATAAGTAGTAATACCAACTCCCAAGTTGCTTGCTTAAAAAAATACGAATTCAACGCCTATTTAACTCCTTAATGCTTGCAGACCCAACGAACGGGTTTAGGCTGTGTTGTCTATCAGTGAATGAGTGAATTAATGAATGAATACAAGAATGTACTAACTAGATAAACTAGCATGTGTACTCATTTCGGTCCCTTGGTTTGAATTTGGCACTTTAGCAAGTCCCACTAATCTATTGCAAGCAATCAAAATAGTGTCAGCGCGTAGTTCAGCTCGCTTTGAAATGTCGCTACGACAGATTAATGGACAGAGACTCACCAGTGATCTACTGTGAAACGGGATTTATACAATCGTGCTCGCGACTCGTCATTCGACCAAACGTTCGTGGAAATGTTTGGACGTAAACGAACGTTCAGACATTCAAACGCAAACTCAATCTCATATCATTTATTTCAATTAAACCATTTACAGGCACTTTTGAATTGTCAAGGAATCGGTCAGTCAGAAATATGAAGCTAGTTGCCCATTCCAAAGCGCAGTAGGTCACTATGGAGAAGAACGGGCAAGAAACTCCAAGGACACTCTTAGACTATTCGCAAAGTATTCTTTATAGTCATCGTGAAAAGAACAATTGCTGAACAGATAAGAATTAGAAATTTAGATTTTGTTTTGGGTTCAAAGGAACGTGAACCAAGCTATTATCTAATAGGGAACATGAGTAGATAGAGATTACTAATTCGTAGATCAGCACAACAATGTGTAACATTGATTTCGTGATGTTTTGGGACCCTAGGACATAGACTACTAGGCAGATAAAGGTTGAGGCTAAATATATGAATTGGAACCGTCTCCTCCACCGTGCCAGTGAAAAAACTAGAAAATTAAATCCCAGGGAACTGCGAGGTGAATGCCACACTCGCTCCACCATTCTCAAATAGATGTAAATCCAATAAACTATTTTCTCATTCACTAGCTGGGCCCGGCCGTTTCACCCACATAAGTCTCGATCCCGTGGGAATATCGGGATAAAAAGGCTACTATGTCCTTAGCCAGGTAATGGTCTTCCCGTGTGCCAAATTTCATCCAAATCCGTGAAGCCGTTTTAGCGTGAAAGCGTAAAAGATCGTACACACTGGCGCGACGCGACGGCGCGATACAAAGGCACGGATCGTCGGCTGTTGCGTCGCGCCTGTTTGTGGGAGCCTTAACAAACATAGAAAAATATCAAATCATTTCTCTTTGCAATATTAGTTTAGATTTGATGGCGCGAAAATAGTGTAAGCCTGTCTGTCGCCCTCCAAAAAATATCAACATCAAGAATAACTAGTTTTTGACCTTTTTCGATATAGATTTACCTACGTACATCTGCTAGCAAACGAAACCAATTTACCGTATCGGTTTCATAAACTATTTACTGGTTGTATCGAAATTCGTGTCACGTAGAGGGGTATCGAGATATTGCGTGGTGGTGTTGCCATATAAGGTGCCAATTTCACCAATGAAGCTGAACGCGATTAGTACATCTTAAACGCGTTTAAGAGCTGTTAGTGTCAATAATCCATAGAAAATAATGACACTGACAGCCCTTAAACCTAGTTTATGTGCTGACCGCGTTCAGTTTGATTGGTGAAATCCACCCTAAGAGCGTCTGTGTTTTAATTTTAGAAGTTTTAGCGGCTAGAAGTGGGTATTTTCTTCAGAAATATGTTGGCTGAATCTGTGCTGATGAAGGTTAGAACAAAACCTAGTTTATTTGGTATTGATTCATATAGGTTTAGATAATTAAGGCAGCCAGTCAAAATGCTTATTATAGCTTCTTTTAAAATAAATCCAAACATATGATAAGATCCATTATCTTACTTTTAGTACCTTTTTACTTGCGTTCTTTTCAGACCTTTCAAATCGTAGCGTTCCTTTGAAATTGAGAGTTCGTTACCTTTTCAAGAGTTTGCAGGAAAATTTAAGTGAGGCATGATTTGGGTGCTATATGAAATTATTCAATGTATTTCGAATTTAGGTACTGTTTTACAGATAGCTTAATGTAGACTACATAAATATGTAGCATCCTAAGTTCTACACCTGTACAACTAGAGAACATCATTATTTGTACCTTCGTAGTGCCAATTTCACCAATGAATCTGAACGCGATCAGCACATCTAAACTTCGTTCAAGAGCTGTTAGTGTCAATATTGCACAGAAAATAATGACACTGACAGCTTCGTAACGTCGTTTATGTGCTGATCGCGTTCAGTTTCGCCCTTAGGGGTTAACGCTGTGCGTTGTATGTTTGTAAGACAATCAGTCAGCCTTTTTGTCAAAGTAAATGTTTGAAATCATCGATTCTCAACCTTATTTAGCTCACCGCCCCCTTTGAAAATTTTAACGATAATGACCACGTTGAAACCTATGTTTTAAATGTTAGTAAAAACGAGAAGAGACCATTTTATGTCCACAAATGTATCTCGATCAGTCATATTTTGGCACGATTGCGCTCACAAACGCTCTTCATGCGTACACATAACGAGGCGCGTGCGGTGCGGCTGCTTATGCACATATTGTACATAGTCCAGTGTACAGCTTTGTTCCGACTACTCTGCGGTTACACGATTATTCGCATGTAAAGGCCCGCCTATTAACTTAGAGCAATTCATTCCACGTTGTAGCAACCGTATTGTAGAATACCGCGGAATTCCGGAAAAGTCTGTGATATTTATAGAGCAGTGGTGGCCCGGTGGTAATGGCTGCGAATTACGAGTTGTAGGTCGTAGGTTCGAACCCAGACAGAGGCTTTACTTTGTATAAATTTATGTCATCACCACTGCTCTCAAAACAGTGAAGGAAAACATCGTGAGGCAACCGGCTGGTCCTAGAACCAAAAATTCGAAGACATGTGATATCCACCAACCCGCACTTGGCCCGCGTGGTGGATTACGGCCCACTTCCTCTCATAGAGAGGAGGCCTGTGTCCCAGCAGTGGTAATCTTATTGTTAGCTGATTGTACTATGCTATGCTGTGATACTCGTATGTTGGCGTCTAGAGGCTACATGTGATTGCTTGCCTGTAGGTAAGTATGTGATACACAGAAAGATTACAAGTATCTAGAAAGAGCTCTGTCATTATGGCACTGACAGCTGCTGTGAGAAAGGGCTTTTGTTTGTTTCAAACATATTTATTGATAAAATATACCTGATTTCTTAGATAAATGATCAGTCTCGCGGCGCTCGACTAGATACCGCGCTCTATACAAACAATAGGTCCGTGAATGAGGCAACTCAAAAAAAAAAAAAACTCAAATCATTTATTTCAATTAAACCATTTACAGGCACTTTTGAATTGTCAAGGAGTCGGTCAGTCAGAAATATGAAGCTAGTTGCCCATTCCAAAGCGTAGTAGGTACCTATGGAGAAGAACGGGCAAGAAACTCCATGGACACTCTTTTAAATAATAATGTTTTTACATATATCTTAGTTACATCGATTAATGTTGTTCACTATAAGTGAGAACGATGTACAAAAAACCGTACACGTTAAAAGCGTCCAGAGTGCATCAAAACATAATTAAAAACAATCCAGCTAATAATTTATTAAAATAAGCCCTGGCAGCTAAGAGATGACCAGTCCCAACTGACGGCGCCCGTTCACGAACATGACGCATGGATCAGCACCATTCAGCTCAACCATTTTGAAGGGAGCTAAATGATCCGACACACGCGCCACCGTCAGCGAGACATTTGAGTGAGCATGACATACTATCAGCCGCCAAGGCACATTCAAGTCAATCTATGACATTACCCGGTAAATGGTAGCTCTATAGTACAAAGTACTCACATCTGTGCAATGCATCTATATAATAAAAAGGAGATTGAGTTTATATAATGCAAATAAATTCTTACTATCTTCAGCAGCTTCAACAGTGATTCGAATGTCAATTAATTAGTTGTGGTGTGGAGCAGGACCGGCATTAAGCCAGGCATTTTTATCAGTTATGTAGTCCTCCAACCTATAATATGCCTGCCTGAATAGTGTGCGTTTAACAAAGGATTTGAATTTTGTCTCATTCAGTTGAAGTATGTGGGGAGGTATTTTATTATAACATTTTAGACAGTACCCCCTGAAAGATGAGTCTACTTTAGCCAGTCTGAAACCTGGTTGAACTAATAGGTCCCGATTTCTAGTACTATAATTATGTCTTTCACCTCTTTTACTGTAAAGATGTAAATTTTTTCTTACGTACATGATGTTTTCATAGATGTATTGACAAGGTACAGTCATGATGTTAATATCCTTAAACAATTCCCTTAGAGAATCGCGCCTGCGGAGATTATATATGGCTCTGATGGCTCTTTTCTGCAGAATAAAAATAGACTCGATGTCTGCAGCCCGTCCCCAAAGCAAAATACCGTAAGACATGATACTATGAAAGTAACTAAAATAGACCAGCCTCGCGGTATCTACATCAGTAAATTGACGGATTTTTCTGACAGCGTAAGCTGCTGAACTTAGCCGTCCTGCTAGAGATGTTAAATGAGGACCCCATTGTAGCCTTGAGTCGAGCGTGATCCCCAAGAAAACCGTTTTATCGACGAATTCTAGCTTCTCTTGATTCAATACTATCTCACAATCACTACTCTTGACGTTTGGTAAAGAAAATCTTATACACTTAGTTTTATTTCCATTTAGTACTAAATTATTAGCCGTGAACCAATTTTGGACCAGCAGTAGGGCGTTATTTACGTCGTCAAAATTTGAAGCACGTCTATCTACCTTAAAAATTAAGGAAGTATCGTCAGCAAATAACACCATTTGTGGTTGATTTATTAATAAATGGAGTAGGTCATTAATATATACTAAAAAGAGGAAAGGACCCAATATCGAGCCTTGTGGAACACCCATTTTTACCTTTAAACCAAGTGAATTGACACCATTTATTTGAACTTGCTGTTGTCTATCATTTAAATAAGATTTTATTAAACTAAGCGCAAGTTTTCCAAGTCCGTAATGCTCAAGTTTCAAAAGCAGGGTTTCGTGATCGACGCAATCAAATGCCTTGGAGAGGTCACAAAAGATTCCTATGGCGTCTTGAGCATCTTCCCACGCGTTAAAAATATGTTTTAATAAGGTAACACCAGCGTCGGTCGTACAACGCCCTTTGGTGAAACCATACTGTTGCTCGTGAAGGATTTTATTAGTATTAAAATGATTGAGCATCTGACTAAGCATTATCTTTTCAAAAACCTTGCTGAAAACCGGCAACACGGACACAGGTCTATAATTATTAGTGTCTTTACTGTCCCCGGATTTGAAAAGTGGTATTACCTTACTGTATTTCATTAGATCCGGGAAGACTCCTTGATCCACACACAAATTAAATATTAAGGCTAAGTAAGGTGCTATAGTTTCAATTATGGAGGTACAGACTTTAATAGACATTCCCCAAAGATCTTCGGTCAATTTGATCTTGATTTGCTTAAAAGATTTTATTACTGTTAAGGGGTTAATATGCTTAAAGTTAAATTCAATCGGGCAGGCAGAAATATTCGCCCTCATTAAATCAAAAGCACGCGAGGGCGAAGAATTTAAGATTTCAGTGGTTTTTAGTGGGACACTGGTAAAGAAATTCACAAATTCCTGAGCAACTTTTTTGTTATCGCAAATGAGACCACGTGACGTCTCCAGTGTGTAATCAGAATTTTGCTTTTTGATCCTGTTCGTTTCATTATTGATAATTTTCCAAACCGTCTTTATTTTATTGTCTGCTGATTTTACCTTGTTGCTAATGTATAAGGCTTTAGCAGCCTTACAAGTGTTCTTAAAAATTTTTGAGTAAGAAGCAACATACTTATTAAAAGTTTCCGTGTTAATATAAGGCTTAAGGCCATACAGCTCGAAAAGTTTTTCCCTACTTTTCCTAAGTCCTTTAGTTGCCCAGTCACTAAATAAAAACTTAGGGCTGATACTTTTAGACTTCTTCTTAAAAATATTATTAAACTCGGTTTGAACTACCGAAAAGAATTCTTTATACAAACTATTAACATTATTCATTGTAAGGTCCTGATTCCTTAACTTACAAATTAAAGTGCTTTTAAATTTATTTAAATTGACAAATGTTATTGGTCTGGATTGTATCTGCACTTTTTGTATCGCTATGTTGGACTCAAAAGTTACGGTTTGACCGCTGTGATCTGAAGGGAGATAATTAACGATAGCTTTATCTAAATAGTCGCAGCAACAAAATACATTATCAATACATGAAACAGAAGTTGTAGTTGTTCGGGTTGGTTCCAAAAACACATTTGACAAATTGAATGATTTAAACAAATTCAATAATCTACTGGTATTTGAATTATTTTCTAAAATATTAATGTTAAAGTCTCCACAGATAATAACTGATTTATTACCAGTTGCAAGTTTAGCCAAAACATCTTCCATTACTGACTCAAATATAGAGAAGTTTTGATAATTTGGGGGTCTGTAAACGCACACTATAACATGCTTATCTAGCTCAACACAAGACAGTTCAACGCTATGTTCAACCGATAGTTCAACTATGTCTTTACGAGCTTTTGATTTTATACAACGTTTAATTAGGATTAGTGAACCACCACGCAGCATTGATTTTCGGTTAAAACAACTGGCCACATTATAATTCTCGTAATTAATTAACATTTCAGAATCTTTTAACCAATGCTCAGTTATGCAAATAATGTCAAACATTGTTTTTTCTAAAAACAATTCAATTTCCAATTGTTTGGAGTTAAATCCTTGAATATTTTGATGAAATAATTTCAAGGATTTCTGCTTAGCCCCTTTTCTACAGTTAACTATTGTAGTGCTAGAAAATACCTTTTTGTTTTTAAGTGGAACTGTAGTATTATTGGTACCTTCTGTTGTCTTACAAACTAGTTTAAATTATCTGAGCTAACCACCTCAACATTAGTACTATTACTAATAGTGGTGCTAACTAAAGGTGACTTCGACATACTACTTATGTCTGGGTTAATAATAAAAGCTAATAGTCTAGCTATTTGACGTCTAAAACTAATCGGCAGATACACAGTATCTCTAGTCGACTTTAGCTTTTCAACAAAAATGTTGGTGTCAAAAAATACAAACTTGTCACTATGGTGACTAACTAAGAAATGCATGTAATTATTTAGCATGTGAATGTAGTTGTTTTGCCTATTTGACAATTGCTCAAAGTATGGGAAAGCACACAAAATTACTTTCTTGCAATTTAACTTTAGTAGTTTGGTGACACTATCAGTGATGTCATCTTTTGTTACATTATAACTATTACCTATAAGTACTGTAATAATGCCATTTGGATCATATTCATTCCTAATTATTGAAGACATTATTTGTGTGTAGGAAGTCTGTGGCATACAGAAGTTTTGAGAAGAATGACTCAGGTTGTTGCTAAGTAATTTTCCTAACCCTCTTCCAAAACTATCAGAAAACATAATGGATAAGGAACCAACTTTACTAGTACAAGGGAGAGAGCTAGCTTCCGTCTGCACTACTTGTACTGGACCTTGTTCAATATCTGGAGTATCTATATTAGGAATGGAGACCTGAGCAAGTTCTGACTGGGACGGGTTCTCCGTTGCCTCAGGTTGGAGCTTGCCAAGTTCGGATTTCCTTTGCAATGAACATTGAGGGCCGCTGAGAGTCAGCAGGTCCACTTTGACTGCTTTAGAATTGCACATGTCCACTAACTCATTTGCAGCAAGGATGTGCTCCTGAATTTGTTTTTCAGACCTTACATACTTAGTATACAGTGAATGAATTGACTCTTCCAGTACCTGAATTTCAGACTGCAAGCGTTGAGTATCAATCTCATAAATGTTTTTGCTGTCTTCTAATTTAATTTGGTAGTTATTTAATTTACTTTTAAGAATACCACGTTCCTTTCTTAGTTTAATATTATTGGAACTGTGTTTTTGTTGATTCCTAAATTTATTGCATTTATTTATGATTTTATTTAGTTTTGCATATTTTTTTATTTTATTTTGACTTACTTTATAACTACTATTATTATGTTTTAATATAGAATCTTCAGTAAGGTCTATTGTTATTAAGGACTGAGGGTTGCAATTACTATGAAATAATTCCTTGTATAAGTTATTTGTTTCCTTAGCTTAACTCATTATTGTAGTGTGTGTAAGACATCCTCACTTGACATTTGTCAGTTGACATTGACAACGAGTGTGCGTGAAGAATTGTGTTACCAGCTGCTCAACTGTTACCCGAGTTAATGGAAAAATATTTAATGCTGTGGTCTATTAGTTAAGTTATAAATATAGCTCAGAAAATGCTTAAAAATTAACAAAAAATTAAAAGTGAATGTATAAATATATTTGTGGATGAGGCGTAGGTTTCTTCTTTAGAAAAATGGAAGTTACGTATATTAATGATTAGGCCTCATTTTTAATATTTTTATTATTATTATTTACATACGACGATTTTGTTTTTCATTTTTCGTTCAGGTTCCTTGGCGAAAGTTGTTCAGTTTCATGGGTAGAATCACCCCTTGAAATAGTGACAGCTAAAATTTTTACACCTTATGTGTAGATTACAAAGATAAACTTTAAATAATTTATAGAACTATGTTAGATAAATGAAATAGGATATATAATAAAAAACAAAAAAATTAATTCACATTTTATAAGTCTCAACCACGGGGATTTGACTCTTGTATACGCGGCAATACTGAATTGCGTTTAGGGTTCATGTTATTATATGTTGAAATTTCGAAATTATACGATACTAACTGATGGTATGTGATCCCAGTGTCTTATTCCTTGTAGTATTATTTAAAATAGTTTTTTGATTGAATGCATAAAATTTAATAAAACATTCGGCACGTGCACGTGACAGACAGCTTGCAATGTGACTGGCTCGGGTACGCCAACTTTGGCGTGGTATTTGTTGCCGCATTTGACAAGTACGCCGGCGGTATCTAGTCTAGCGCAGCGAGATCAACCATTTATCTAAGCCTGATTTATTTCTCGTAAGATAAATTCCTACAATGTATGCAATGAATTCGGCTACAACACAGTACTCTGAGTGAAAGAGTGAAAATGAGAACATTGTAATTTAACTGTGTCACAGGTATTTTTAATTCCTTATTCTCATATAACCCAGACTGTATATCAAAATGAATTGAAAAAGAAACCATCCCCATTCATTGACATCACCAAACATAAAATCGATTAATTTGCGAAATCACGAACCTTACCATTCGAATTAAAGTGCACTTAACGAGATCAATTAAAAGCGACATTCATTAGCCAAATGGATATTCGATTTAAGCGAGTACCGATTCCGATTACGGGACGCCTGACGCGGCTGTGGTCGAAACTGAGGGCTTGTATCGAAACATACGATAGAGCCGAATAGTCTGGTTTGAATCGATAAGCCTGTTATTAATTGTTGTTCGACTATGAAGATTATGTGGTTTAACGTTTCGCTTTGATTTTGTGATGAACTAAATGTAGGTTGCGCTGGTTTATTAATTTTGTCTGGATTTGTGATCATTGGCTGATTGGGTTTTCATATGGAAGGTTAACAAACAGAGATTAACGTGTAATAAATGTAAATCATCATGGGCTAATTAGTCAATTAAATGCGAAATCTGAAATCTTATGTGGTTTTATGAACACCAAAACGACTATAGGTTCTCAAGCTTATTTTGCCCACGATGTGTTTTTTTTTCTAGAGCCCTTCCCATTTTTTTACCATGTGTCGCGAATCAGAAACAGCTATTGCCACAATTACATTTAAACGTGTTATATTATGCAGTCGCATCGCAATGCCCCCTAATTTTCTCTGGGTCTTCAATTTCCCCCCCGAAAGTCTCAACCGCCCACGAGCGGGCGTTATCGCCCTCGTTGAGAACCCATGATCTAGATTCTTTCAGCATATTATAATAGGTGGCTAAGAGAGAGTTCTCCTTTAGCTTTCCACAAGAGGTAAACAGTACTTTGAAAATTGGCAATGTTCACCCCGTACTAATAACTATCCTGTATAAAAATATCTCCCCCTCACATATACGTTATGTACGAGATAATCAAACCGAAATAACACAGTATCCCATAAAAGCCATAAATTCAAACATTTCACATGACTGCATTCTGTAGGCGCACCCATCCCTTTCCCCAAAATTATAGCTCCCATCAGCTCCCCAAATTAACTAGCAATATATACGCACATCACGCGATCGGTTCCCGTTTGAGTTAAGCTGGGGTTACACTTAGCCCTATAAGTAAAATATGCTGATTTTGCAACATTATTGATCTAAAGCATCTTTTTTATGTTACATCTTAAGATGGAACGTTTTTAGAGCCGTCTTTTGTACATTTGGCCTTCAAAAAGTGCATTTCCACAGCCTAATAATGTTTTTTTAAATAATTTTCAAGTTAAGAGAATTTTTGATTTATCTCTAGCGTGGTGTCAGATAGCTTGAGTGATTTGTTAAACGAAGTAAATGGCACAGAGAGACGTGTATGTGAAAATTCTTCTGCAAAGACGTCACTTCAAGATTCCTGACACCCACGCTGTGGAAAATAAGACAAAATTTTATTTGAAATCTGTCTACGTTGTGTACTTAGGATAGCAAATTTAAGGATTTTCAAAGAATATATAGACATTTTCGCGGCTAGAGAACAAGACAAAGACCCAGACAAAATTCTACAAATAAAAAAAAAACAAAAACTTGGAGTCTTTTTGTAGTATGTCAATTTGTCAAATTATATTTTTATTTTACAAAACGAAGCTTGTCTACAAGTTTTGAAAACTCTCGAAAGCCAAGTTTCCAACGTTAATCGATTGCGTAATGTTGCTACATCAATTGTGTATGTTAGGCTGAAAGTTCAGGAATAGTTTATAAACCAGACCTCTGGTATCTGAAAATACACAGTGTATTTGTATCCCTCTGTGGTTGGAAATAGATAATAAATCGATGGTAGACATTGAAATATATTGGTCGCTTATCGCGCAAGGATAAAATCAGAAACGAAGTTATCCGGACAAGAATGGAGTGTTATCGACCACAAGCTGAAGTGGCAGTGGGCTTGACCAGCCCACTGGCACTTCACCTTGTTTGTTTGTCAAAGGATGGATGACCGGTGGAGTAAACGAGTCCTTTTTTTTTTTTTTTGGGTGGGAAATCATCAAATGACTGCTCCCGCTCTGGGTGGAGCGGGAGGGCGTGTCAGACTTTTACTGACTAAAACCCACCGTGTTCCTTCAGTTGCCTGTGCCAGGGCCACGGTTTTCTCTGTGGAATAACCCGCGACCCTGAGGCGTCGGCCCTATCGGACCCCGTCATTTTGTGCTGACATCTCTTTGAGTCGCGCGTGGAAACCGACGCGCCGTCGACCCGGGCCTGGTCCTTACCGGACGGCGAGCTACCCATTGCTCGCCGTCCGCAAGCCCGCGCTTACGGTGGCCGGGAATCTGCAGGCGACTCCCGACGCCCAGGGCGTCTCCTGCGGCGACTAGGGGGGCGTGAGGGCGAGAGGCTCTCTCCCTCACGCGCTCCGCCTCCTCCTTCGCAAGCATTACTGCTTCGCAGAAGGAGGTGACGGCTTTCCATTCTCTCTCGCTCCGTACCATGGCCTGGACCAGGGCCGGACGCGAGAGATCGCCGCTGCCGTTCGCCTCCCCGAAGACACTGCGGTGCTCCGCCCAAGCTGGGCAGACCTCCACCGTATGCTCCACCTTGTGTTCCGGGCGTTCCACACGATAGTGACACGCGGGCGTTTCCTACCGCCTTATGCGAAACAGGAACCTCCCGAAACTACCGTGTCCGGTGAGGACCTTTGTCAGGCGGAAGGTGAGGACGCCGTGGCGCCTCTCCAACCACTCCTCAAAGAGGAGACTTACCGCCGCTATTTAGGCGTGCCCAGCACTTGGTTGTGACTCTCGCACTGTCCATGTCGCCATGATATCCCGCCGGAGCTCTGACCGCTGTACCGTGATTTCTCGCGGCACTCGGGTTACGTGATTACCCCGGCATTTTTAACTCCTCGCACCACTCCCATACGTGCGCGAGGGACCGCATAGGACCCTATAAGAATATTTGCGCTGCGGTATTTATATATTGCAGCCTGTGCGAGGCCAAAAAGATGCCAAAAACCTGCGCGAGGCTAAAACGACTCCTTCTAATAGCCTCGCACAGGTCTTTTTAGGGTTCCGTACGTCCGAATGAAAAAACGGAACCCTTGTAGGATCACTCGAGCCAATTCGCTCAAAATCTAATAAACCGATAAAGTTGTAATTTGGTACACATATCCCCAAAACGGACGTGTAACGTCAACAAATGAATTTTGAATATGGGGATCACTTTTAGGAGCGTGATATACATTTCTAATGAAACGGCTTTGAGGGTCTCAATTTAATTATAAAATAATTTACAAACAAGGTAGGCCGCAGGAATCCACTGGATGCGGGAAGCACAGAACCGGTCGAAGTGGCGGTGCTTGGCTATGTCCAGCTGTGGACGTCTTTTGGCTGAAATGATGAAGTCATTTAAGAAAATTGATGAAAATTGTCCCCTTGTCTCCGAAACAACTGAGCGTAAACTTTGAAAAAATAACAGGAAATATTTCTACACTTGTAGATTACAGAAAAATCTAAAATAATCTGTGGTCTTAATTTCTCAATATTGGGCGTACAGAATTATATTTGCTGTTGGAATGTATGGGAGAACATGTTTTTAAATGCAATCTAAAGTTTGTTCTTAGGTTATATTCATCCCAACTACGAAACCCTTCATTGTTCGTGGCCCGACACGCACTTGGCCGGTTTTTATTTTCTGTTTTCTTGTTTTTTTTTAGTTTTAATGTATTTTTTATTATTAATACTTAAGCAGTTGCTAAGACATTTTAATTTAAATAGCCTCCTTCATAATGAACAATATGGCTTTACAAAAGGTCGTTCAACTACAGATGCGGGTGTCGCTCTGCTGAAACACATATTTAGTGCATGGGAGAAATCGCAAAATGCTATTGGAGTTTTCTGTGATCTCTCTAAAGCCTTTGATTGCGTGCACCATGAAACGCTTTTGCGTAAACTACGTCATTACGGTGTCCAAAACGAAGCTCTCAACATAATAAATTCTTATTTACACAATAGATTCCAATGTGTAGATGTCGATGGTGTGAAATCATCCGGGCTTCCAGTTCAGTTAGGTGTTCCTCAAGGCTCAATACTAGGTCCATTCTTGTTCTTAGTGTATATCAATGACTTACCATTCTATTTAAATGATATCTGTGACGTTGTACTGTTTGCAGATGATACCTCTCTTATTTTTAAAGTAGACAGGAATAGACAAGAGTTTGACGACGTAAACAGTGCACTCTCAATGGTTACGGATTGGTTTACGTCAAATAACCTAGTTCTCAATGCTAGGAAAACTAAATGTGTAAAGTTCGTCTTACCGAATGTTAGAAATCTAGGACCCAACATCGTCTTAGATAAAGAGCTGCTTGAAACAGTAGACTCGGCAGTTTTTCTGGGCATAACAGTAGATGCCAAACTTCAGTGGGGCCCACATATATCAAGCCTAGCGGGGAGGCTCAGTTCAGCCGCCTACGCTGTCAGGAAAGTAAGACAATACACTGACGTTGATACAGCACGGTTAGTCTATTTTAGTTATTTCCACAGCGTTATGTCCTACGGTATTCTGCTGTGGGGCAAAACTGCTGATATTCAAAATATATTCGTCCTTCAAAAACAAGCTGTCCGAGCAATTTATCAACTAGGAGCCAGAGTTTCTCTTAGAGATTTTTTTAAAGATATTGGTATTCTTACGGTAGCATCACAATTCATCATCGCCAACATCTTATACATTAGGCAAAATATACACTTATACACTAAAAACAGTGATTTTCACAATGTTAATACTAGAAATAAGAACAAACTACGTGCTCCCTTTCACCGGCTTCATAAGGTTCATAACTCATTTGTTGGGCTAGGCATAACCTTTTATAACAAGCTACCCTCTTCTTTGCTAGATTTGCCTTTTAATGCGTTTAAAGCTCAAGTAAAATCCAACCTTTGTTCAAAGGCAGATTATTCAATTAACGACTACTTAAACGATAAGAATAGCTGGTCGCTGTAATTAACTCAAGACAATGTTTATGTTCTTTCTCCAGAATCAGCTTACCTACTGACAGGGTATACGAGTTCGTATATTTATTTTAATTTTATTTGACTGTATAAGTCAATTAGTTTTAGTTACCTTCATTTATTATTGACATGATCCGCTCATTACAATGTTTTTCAATGAGTTGTATTGCAATAAGTGGTTAGCTAGCGACCTCGACAATTGATCTTAAATTATTCTTGCCTGAGCAACCGGCAGCGAGTTCGTCATGCTCCCGTAGATGTCACTGCTTGCGGTAGCGTCGGGGATCGGGTTGCCTCCTTCCCTCAAATATGGCGAGGGGGGCAATGGCTGATCTTTGCGTTATGCTCGTGAACGGGTGCTGCTTGTGGTGACTGGTCGTCTTGTTGTCTATGGTTTTGATATTGTTAAAGTAATTGTTCTGTTAACTTATTTTACTTCGATGGTCCTAGTTTATCATTTGTGTTTACTTAAAAAATAATCCAATAATGCATATGTAAGATGTCACGCCCCTTATGCCTGGAGGCTTTTATTTGTGTATTAAGTTATGTTGTTATTTTCATTGATTTTTTTATTGGTTTCTGTTTTGGGTATATTGGCGTGGCTAGCTTAAATATGGCAGATAATTTAATATGTTTTTTTTTGTGTTAAGGTTTTTATTCTTTGATTACCTTATAATTATATAATTCAATGGTTTTCTAACTAAACAGACAGCTGTGCTGCTGGGGAGTTTGTTGCGCCACTTCTTCTTCCCAGCTAAAGCACTAGGAAGTGGTGAAGGGCGGGCGTTTTGGGGGACTGTCTTATGTAATTTTGACGTTCGAAAAGTGCTGACTCTCAGCCTAGTTTGAATAAATGACTTTTGATTTTGATTTTATTTGTATTTTCTGTGCTTGTCCGAAATTAAATGTTTTTTCTTTATTTATGAAACATATACAATATGGCGACAAAGGCTTTTATCTGGTAGGAGTCCGACATGACATGACTTCTACAGGCAGAACAATAAATATTAACAGATTTTCCTACAAAACAAACTAAAACCCCAGTTTCATGATAACAAAAAAATTTAGAGCTTTTGGCAACAGTACCTCCATAATGAGGGCTTGTCTCTCGAGTGCTCGACCCTGAGAGGCTCTGCGTTCGCGTCAAGTGTAGCCCAGGCCCTACCGCGAAGAGTTCGTTAGGCGGGAATCGAATCCCAGGGGAGTAGTTGACCTTAACTGTACTCTGTTAGAACGTGAGCTGAATAAAGGGAAATGCGTACAATCGAAGACGAAAGTGTTCATTTGGTGTGATTGTATTAGGCGTTGTTATGATGGTTTTATTGCAGAAATTCTGTGCTGTAAAGCAGTATTGGCTTCTATACGGAGTTACAGTCCAGTTCCCAGACAGATTTGGTTTTTTTTTTCTTATAAATAATCCATATTATTATTGTAAACGGGAAAGTAAATGTCTGACGATCTTTTCAGGCTTTAACGGCTAAGCGGATTTATTGGATGAAAGGAGATCACCTATATTATTATAATACAAAGGAATTTTCCCTAGTTGTCTGAAAAAGGCAGTTGTAATCCCTATTTATACATCTAGAAATAAAGATGTAGTTAATAATTATAGACCTGCTATCCTTACTCCCTTCAATTTCAAAAATACTAGTGAAAATTATAAACAGTAGAAAATTAATTACTCGTACCTAGAAAAAAAACAACATCTTATCCCCTCCGCAATTTGGTTTCCGATTGCGGTGCATAGCCTTACTGATTATATTTCAGCAGAACTCGGCAAAGGAAACCAGACCCTCGGAGCCTTTCTAGATTTAGCCAAGGCCTTCGATAAGGTGTATTTTTCTGTCCTTCTGAACAAATTCGAGAACATAGTTATTTAAGGGAAACTTTTTACTGACTATTTGCAGGGCCGGTACCAAGGAGTTAGAATAGATAATTTTACGAGCGATGATTGATTGATTTGTGGGTGTGCTAAAGGTACACCTCTGCCCAACCCTTCGGGGAAACAAGGCGTGATGTTAAAGACAGAAACAGAAAAATACTGGTTTTGGTGTTCCACAGGGGAGTATTTTGGGCCCCATTCCTTATTTATAATTACCGACTTGTGTAGTCTAAATATTAAAGACGGTAAAATCATATGTAGACGATATGGCGTTAATATTTATCGTTAAAACCAGTAGCGAACTGTTCGAAGTCGCTCAGCTATTTTTTAATACTGTGACTAATTGGCGCCAAAGCAATTCACTAACATTAAATGCCGACAAGACAAAATGCATTCCCTTTTCCATGCACAAGCCTCAACTTAGCATTACTGACCCTTATCTATAAGCCCAATAATGTGGAAACCGTACAGACAACATGTGTAATTTACCTTTTATCCTAAAAACGAGTAACATAAAATATCTAGGGGTAATAATGGACGACACACGTATACTAATAACTAATATATTTCTAAAATTGCGAACAGTAGCAGATTTAAATTAAATCACACAAGTTTATTTGGCCCTATGTCAATCTATAATTCAATAATGTATCACTTCTTGGGGTGGCGCTCCAAAAACTAAGTTTCCTCTTGAAAGAGCTCAGACAGCGATTTTAAAGGTAGCAATCTTTCTTTACCACAGATCTGTTATATAAATCCTGCAACGTACTGACGGTTCGCCAACTTTTCATTATGAACTTATTATTAAAACAGCACACCATGCTTACCTACAATGCTGACAATACTAACAAGAGACGGAATGATATAGTATGCATATCTAATGGAACCTCAAAACATATCTTTGTAGAAATATTTTTACATTGTTTAGCCAATTCTGTACAATATATTAAATAGAAAATTAAGTATCCATAAATTAAATTACTATAGCTGTAAACAAATTATGCTTAAATATTTATTAACTATCGATTTTGCACATAAGGAAGATCTTCTTGCTGTCTGCAAATAGGGTTCTATTTGCAGACAGCAAGTGGATCTTCTTATAATAGTAATTGTTAATTTATTATAATAAATACTAGCATTTCGCCCGCGACTTCGTACGCAGGGATATCGAAAAAAAAGTTGCCTATGTTCATCACACATAATTTCGGCTTCTAATAGTAAAACAATTTTTCAAATCGGTCCAATAGTTTCGAGCCTATACAATACAAACAAACAATCAAATCTTTCCTCTTTATAATATTAGTATTTATGTTGTGGATGGATGGCGCCACAGTACAGCGGACAGCGCCATCTAACAATTTGATTCATAAACGAATGATCATGTGATCGGAAACGCAAGCGAGCCCTACCGCTTGGACACGATCGTCGGTGGAGGGGATGCAGTGAGGACTGGCGGAGAGACCGAGTGTTGAGACAGTCAACAGAATACGGTCGAGCTCGGACAGTCTTGGCAAACGCTCAGTACCAACGCACGTGTCTGTTTCCGTTGCACATGTTTATTTCGTTAGCTAGTGTATTAAAGTTATTTTAAATTCGAATTATCTTTTCGTTCGAGTACCCACTACAGTGCCCACAATAAAATGTGTCAGATCGTGAAGAAGACCCGATGTTTCGAAGCACAGGTTCAACACACAGCACAAGTACAGGCAAATTAGCAACTGTGCTCTTTTTTTAAATAAACGATTTCATAACTATAAAAAAAAACTAGGCCCCAAAAAGTAAAATAGACAACGTAAAAAGGTTATCACCTAAGTCAGGGAAGTCCACCCAAGCATTTTTACTACTCTTAGAGCATTTAATGCTCTATTACTAAACGACTAAACGAAGAGATTTTTAAAGTATCTTTAACAAACGATACTTTAAAATTCTCTTCCCATTAAGTCAGATTGTCCAAGTTCCCACAGTAAAGTAATATTGGATATTTCTAAAGCAATACTTAAGTGGTTTGAAGTCACTGGCGCTTTGAAATAAAATTGAATGGCGGAACGTCTGCTTTGTACGTTTTTTTACCTTTCGTAGATTGCATTGTAGACCTGTGGGTTTACAGGCTTTTACCGGTGGTTAACTTCGTATTTTATACTTTTTCTGTTGTTACATTGTTTTATGGTTTGTTATTGTAAGATGTTGTTAGGTCCGTCCGTATACCGTCAAAATAGAGCAGGTTTTTAAAACACTTTTTAAACAAGTAATAAACTCTCATAAACTGATCTGAACTCATCATCCATACGTCATGTTCGTGAACGCCTTCAGTTTCAGGCCATCTTTTAGGTGCCACGGCTTGTTCGTTTTTTTTTGTGTCTATTCGCCGATTCTGGTCACTTTTAAAGTGTACGTCTTTTACGTCCTTCTCACATTCAGTTCAACATTAATGATGTTACTCATATTTTTGGAACAATATTATATAAAAGAGTGTCCATTGAGTTTTTTGCCCGTTCTGCTCCATGCACACCTACTACACGTACTAGCTTCATATTTCTGACTGGACGACTCCTTGACAAAAAATAAATGCAGTTTGAGCTTAAAATATGTGTTGCCAAAACCTTAACCTTCTTATTCGGTCGGTTTTAAGACGTAAATAACATCACGCCTGTAATCTCCGAAGGGTACCTAGTACCCCCACATTTCGCCAGTATAATGTTTAAGTCCCATGCAATAGGGGGCAAGCTTATTGCTATCTATCAATCGGGCACAAATCCAGACTTCGGTCTGATACTGAGAAATTAATGTTGGAATAACCCAATAACACTGCGCGACCTGGGAATCGAACCCTTGACCTCGTGCTCGGCAGTAACGCTTGCGACTACTAAGTATTAGAACAACGAGGCGGCGTTTTTGAAATAAAAATCACCAGTCAGGCCATTTACCGGATTAAAACAGTACGTTTTTTTAGTATATTTAAAATTAAATAACTCGTTGTGTTGTGAAACTTGAATAGCTTAACTAGTTAATGAAAAATGCAGATTGGAGGCAAAAAGTGTGTGTGCTTCATTCATTTTACTCTTGTACAGTGACAGTAATGACGTTAATAGCATTAACGACAGATAAAACAATATACAAATTGTTGTGTTGCCAACACACAGTGTACTGAAAGAATCAATTTTATTTTGTTATCAAAATGCGGCACTACGCATTCAATATTGTTATGTTTTATTCATTTCCTGCACTGCCATAAATATATGGATAGTCTATAATTTTTATTTTCCGGTAAGCCTATAACAGTATGTGTCAAATAGGACCGGTTAGTATTGAAGTGTGTCTAATGGCAACACACTGATGTTGTTTAGTCGATATACGTGTGTATGGAAAAATTTAGTTAGTTCTGTGGAATTGAAGATGTGGTTGCTTGTGGCTTCTGTTATGAAGTCAGTTTTATTTTACAGTAATTTAACATTCAGATTTATTGACTAAAACCTAATTGTGTAACCCTTCAATAGTGATGGTGATATACAAAAAAATCTCCGATACTTTACAAATAAAAATAACAAGTGCCGATTTCACCGTTGAAACTGAACGCGTTTAGCAGTTTATGTGCTGATCGCGATCAGGTTCATAGGTGGAATCCAGCTTTAGTTATCATAAATTAACACACAATCATGCTCAAAAACAACTAAAACAGTCCAAAATTAACGGAAGCTCGACAAAAAGCTTTTTAACAAAATTTCCCGAAACAAATTAAACTATTCAGTGACACCTCGAAACTCTGAAACTGCAACAATATTAAATCAGATTCGCGAGCGCTCGACGGAAGTGTGAGAATGGATTCACGTGTGAACACGTCCTTCCTCTCGGTGCGTCAGACAGAACAAGGAACCGTGTCCCTGCAGCTTTCTGTATTTTTTTAACTTAAATTGAATTTATCAGAAAGTATTATACGCTAGGTCTTACGTAGATATGTATTATTTTGTGATAAGATAAAAAATATCTTAATAGCTGTATCAGGAACAAGGTGTAAAGTTCACTCATACTCCATGGAAAAGGCAGGATCCTCCGACCGGTCAGGTGTTATGACTGGTAGGCAACAGCCCGACGATTGATGTCGAGACGTTGTATACGAGTATATGCCAGTTAAACGGTAAACTCTGCTTGCGCGATGCAGGATTTTGCGTGATGTCACATGTGGCAGTGTAGATGCCGCCACATCTTCGTTTCTTTTTTAGTTTAAAATAGTTCTTCTAGCATTATTTTATTTATTTATTTTCTTAAATCACTCGTACCTTCCGTCCTCGTTGCAACAACGCAACGCATGGAAGTGTGAGAATAATGGACTCACGTGTGAACTTGAAATGGCGCGTCCGGCCAAACAAGGCCCCGTGTAACTGCAGACTGCGTTTATATGTAATTCGCACATTATAACGCATCTGCTGAAATATATAATAATAACGCAGGGCAAATTATTTGTATGTACCAACATATATATTAAAACAAGTATTTGGAAAAACAAACTTAATAGGTAAGGTTTAGGTAGAGCAATTAGAAAAATGTGCATTGTTTTACGATTAGAAGCCGACATTATCCCTGATGATCATAGGCAACTTTTTTTTAGCTTCAGCCCGCGTTTAATAATAAATAGATAGTACAAATCCACGCGGACGAAACGCGGGCGAAGTGCTAGTCACTAATATTCTTAATATGACATAAGATTTGCGAGCCGTCCGGTGGCCCACGTGTGAACATGTTCTTCCTCCCCGACGCCGACGCCAGCCCAAACAAAGCTCCGTTTCACCGCAGCTTTGTTTTCGGTTCTTAATTATTTCAAATGGGTATGGGGCAAAAAGGGTTTTATTTAAGCTGACGTACATACGTTCTAAAACACGCCAAACAAACATGGAAGATTTCGGTACCAAGATGGACAGATCTATCTACAGAACACCTTTAGGGTCTAGATTTAGAAGCATGTGCACATGCACAAGAGTACCTTATATAACGAAGGTGAGCACTTCGGCAGGATTTTATAAATTCATCCCCTGAAGAGGTTAAATTGAGCATTTAAGATTGTATGAAATTTCATTATTTTTGCCGATGGAAAATACAAAAAAAACCTTATCATAAACTTGCGATATTTCTCAAAATAAGTTTGCCAAAACCAAGACCGCCAGTTTAAACAAGGCATTCTGATTTTCCTATAGAGACTTAAAATGCAGTTAGAGGAAAGTGTTACCGTATAATAAATCGAGTTACTGTGTAACAAAGCGGAAACTCCGACGTGACGTCATTGTATCCTGCAACGCGCTACGTCACACGCTTCCAGGCGCGCGAAGCGTCAGCTGCTGAAAAATATTTATTGTTAATTCGTCTTTGACATTTACTGTACGTACATATTAAAATACAAATTGTGGAGACAATACCTACTTTAATGACAATATGAAAAATGCGAATTAAAGTTATTTATATATTTTGGTTAAAAAAATTAAATGGGAAACGATTAATAAGTGCCGATTTGACCAATGAAACTGAACGCGTCCAGCACATCAAAAACGCGTACAAGAGCTGACAGTGTCAAAATTATTATGGAATATTGACACTGACAGCTCATGAACTGGGTTTAAAAGTACTGATCGCTTTCAATTTCATTACAGATAACTAGAGTTCCGATTAACTCTTCTCCCTCTTGCTCTTAGGGTGGATTTCACGCTATCAGCATGTAAGCTACGTTTAAGAGTTATCAGTGTCATTATTTTCTTTGAAATATTAACACTGACAGCTCTTGAACGCGTTTGATGTGCTGAACGCTTTCAGTAACATTGGTGAAATCAGCACTTAAAAAAAATAAAAAAAAACAACTTGTAGTTGGCTGATGTGGTGTCCCGAAGTAGGATCAGGAAGCCTCATCGAACAGAACTTTCAGTAGTTTCAAACTCATACAAGCGATACAAAAATCAAACTTGTACCCTTATCTAAAGACGATAAAATCAAAGTTTGGTCATTCACTTACTGCACAGCGAGCGTAGTATTGGTCCAGCTAAAGTTAAGAGAAAACAGGTTTAAACTCACATAGATAGGAGCTATAAAACTTTCAGATCTTGCAACAATCGTTAAACAGTATACTGCAAATTGGAGACTTCAGCTTGATGCTGTTTGCCTTCAGCTTAACACAAAGCTGCATATGAAAGTAGCTTCACAGACCAGCACAGTTTTTCGCAAACGTCGTAACGTTCGTGTAGAGGAACACTACAAAATGCTATGCTTAATGCTAGAGAAAGTTCAAGTGAACAATAATTTAAAAAAACTATAACCCGAAAACTTAAAATAAAATATGAGATTTGATAACAGATTAATTTTATCAGGCTCAACATCTTAATTGGTATATGATACATGAGGATCTCTTCAAAGAAAATCCAAATATGCCGATTATTAGTCAAACTTGTATTGCCTCGATGACGAACAGAAATGCAAATGAAAATAACAAGCAAGTACCTACATCCTTACATGTAATTAGAACTTAGTTAGTACGCTGGTCGTTAATTTGCTGATTCTAAACGAGCAGGCGTTTGCTCGAACAGTTATCAACTCTCATATCGAGTGATTTGGTTCCCTGTTGTAAATTGAATTCGGTCTATCAAATCCAGTGTCTTGAGAGCGTGTTGAATTTTTTTGTGATGATCAGCCTTTCACAAACCAAATGTGAGCTGTTTATTTCCTTGCTCAAGACGTTCTATTGTCGTAAATATAGAAAAGAGTAAAAATATTGTAAGTCAGGTAATTTTGTCGTCCTGCTCAAACATGCACTCACTTATGCACCTATACGTGTAAGCATCCCCACGTCCTAAGACCACCCAAGCACGCACGACGGATCATGCATGCATGCACGAATGTTACACGCATGTCAATGAGTTACATAAGTATTACAAAAAATCCCTTGTTTAAGTCCCATGCAACAGGGGGCGAGTCTATTGCCATAAACTGGGCGGAAATCCAGACTCCGAGATGCTACTGAGAAATTCCAGATGAAAAAAAAACATCGTACCCAGGAGAGCAGTGGTGGCTCCGTGGTAACAACCGCGACTTAATAGTTGTAGGTCGTATGTTCGAACCCAGACAAGCGCTTTACCTTGTGTAAATTATTTCATCATCATTGCTCTAAAAACGGTGAAGGAAAACATCATTAGGAAATCGGCATGTCTTAGAGCTAAAACTTCGAAGACATGTGACATCTACCAACCCGCACTGGGCCCGCGTGGTGGATTACGGCCCACTCCCTCTCACAGAGAGGAGGCCTGTTTCCCAGCAGCGGCAACATAATAGGCTGATTATGCATTATGTTATGCTACCCAGGAATAGAACCCAGATCTCCTAATCAGCAGTATCTTTTGCGACCACTAGAGCAACGAGGCATCTTCAAAGAACGTAATATAATTTCATAGTGAAAATAAAGATCACAATAACAATCAAAGAGATACACGTAACATTTATTACAAAGGTCAAAGGAAGACATGAACATTAACGGGATAAAAAATACATCATCCAGAGGAATTATTGTGATAAAAATTACACGTTAAACGACTGGAAGCATTTCCTTCATTAGCCTGCGGTACCTTAACAGTCGCTGTTTATCCGTTTTATGTCCACGATAGCTACTAACGTTTTAACACGGCCAGGGAAGAAGACCCACGGGGTATTTGGAGGCTCCTGGAATTTCTAAAGGCCAGGGAGGTCCTTGTATATTGGTCAGGTAACTTCTGTTGACATTCTTTAAGACTCTATTATGACGCTGCCGCGGATCCGACGGACTAACGCTGTCCGATCCTCCCAATATTTGTACCGCGGCTTGGCTCGTGGAATTTTGTTTGCCTTGCAATTCTTTGAGTCTGTCAAGTTTAGCAGTGGCTTGAGGAATGTATTTTTTTTTGTTCACCTTTAATTTTTGTTGGTAGGGATTATCATTATGTCAATTTTTATTGAAAACTTAATAATTTCTGAGTTGAGGATGTAAGTATAAAAAATAACGCAATTACTAAAGCGTTAAAAATTGCAGCGGTGCTGTGCTTTTCCATAAAGGAATAGAATAACGTTCAAAACAGAATTTGGACACTGAAAGTTGGTAGTGAGAAAACAGAAGTGAGTTCTACAACATAATAACCATTTGAAAATAGTGTTTTGATTTATTTGAAGATCACTATTATTATTTATTATAAGCCTGCGTTGTCACACTGCAGGGCAAAGTCCTCCATTCCCTCTTTCTATTTTTCCCGGTCTCCTGCGATTGCGGGCCAGTCCTTTAAGAAACAGTCCATCTCATACCGCCATATCTTTCTTTCTGGGCCAGCCGTGTAGTCGTTTCCAGCTATTCGGGATCCACTAAGTGGTGAGCGGTTCCCAAATAGCAGGAAACGGCTAGAGCGACATGCGACAGACGTGGCCAGCCCAGTTCAGTTTAGCCCAGCAGCTGCGCGGCCAGCGTTTATTTGTGTTTTGGAACGAAGTATTCTTAATGCGGTCTGTGAGTTTGACACCTAGTACACATCAATCCATAGCCTTCTTACCTATTGAAAATTAGCAAAACCTAAAAAAATACATCAAATCTAGGTATCTACCTTAGAGAATAGAAAGTACGTCGGTATATTTTAGCAAATTAAAACGCAAACCGCCTCATAAATACCTGGATAAAAGAGAGTTCCCATTCCGGTCATTACGCTTGACGCTAAAGCCGTCCGGCGGAGCGTTGCGAATGCAATCACAGATGCGGTCACCGTCCATTCTCGAGGCATCCGGCCGTCCGGCGGGATACCGGACCGTGCGCCGTACACACCCGTGGCACACCCGTTTGTCTACTCACTTGGAAGAATACTGTTTGCCTTACTGCGAATACCTTCTAGCTTTTAGTGTTAATGTCTTTTATTGGATCAATCGAAGTAGGATCTTTTTAATTGGAAAAAAGGTTGGCTTTAGTTAACTACGTGGTGCTTTCACTTATTTGACTTACCATTTCATTCATAGATGGATAGAGTATTACTTTTTCTATACTAGCAAACCACTCCTGCTTTGCACGATTTTTACGACTTGACTAAACATCATGGTTTCTTTCTTTTAAAGAGGGTTAATATTAATGTAGGTATTATACTCATAACCTACCGTAATATATACTCTAAGTCATAGTTCTAAAATTCTCTACTAGTTCTAAAGGACAACCACTATATCGCTGACTACACCTTGACAGCTATCTCGGCATGACAATCATTATTATCTAATTTGCCTCAGCGAACGTAAACCATATTCATCTAGACTCTATAGAATGTGAGGAATTTTGCAGGACAACCAGCGTTATGAGCTTTTCAAACGAGAACAATTTGAACAACTTAGTGTGTTGTACAATTTGAATTTCCACCATCAGACATTTTAGGTTTGATTTCCCTTATTCCAATTCTAACATCGTCATAATAAAAATCTGCAGCCTAATTGCGTAACACATTTTCGTAAACTATTACGACTAATCTGTTTGATTTTGACAGTTCAACAACATTCATTGCGTTATTTACATTGTAGAGCAGACTTTTTATCGAACTTATGTAGCAATGGATTAGCAACCTGTTTCAAAACGATTCAGATTACTATTGGTTGAGTATTACACAATTGTCCAGTTTGTATGGAAGTTCGTAATTTTTGACGATGGGAAATCCCACCGGGCTTATGACCTGTAACACTACAAAGGTCCGAGAAAAGAGCTATTCCACTACTGTCATTATATTGGAGGTTGGATGTATGTCTGTGGGCCGTGGGGAATGCGCATCGTTTGACCGAGCGCTGTCCTCCGGTATTCTGATCACTGTGGAGAGCACCGACGGAGTCACTACACTAGTGACTCCGTCCACTCGCTAGAAACAATATTGTTTGTTTCACTACTAGTGCCTGTATACCATGTAAAATTATAATAGCATGCGGCCACGGCTTGTACCTAAGTCTTGATTTCTGTCTGAAATATTTTCATGTTCCGTACTTTTTAAATCATTTTTATTTTTCCGTAGTCGGGTTAAAGTTTTTATTTTTAAACTTTACGACAACGTGACTATGAGTAAACGAATAGGTCAGTAATGAACCTATTTTATCTTGACAAAAAACATTTTTCGGGTAAAAACATTCATTTTTATTGTAAAGTAGGTAGTTATTTTTAATTGAACAGCCGCGTCGTACGTAGCGCAGTCTTACTTTTGCTTATTTTTAACCATTTAAACATATTTATTTCCTTAGACAATATGATATTTATACATATTGGTAATGTGCCTGTCATCACCTTTCTTTTGATACCAAACATGTCATCATTACCTGAATTTAATTTTTTTCGAGGTTAGAAATTTACGTGTAAAGTCCACCATATTGAATTTAGTGAGAATTTATATAGCCTATGTCACCGAGGCCATTATAAGACCTTCCATTTGGCTTTACCGTAGTCGGGTAAAAACATATTCATATTCATTTATGTATTGTTCTTCACAGGTGAACAGACATTTCTTGCATAATACATGCATAATCAGCCTATTATGTTCCCACTGCTGGGACGAAGGCCTCCTCTCAGTGGGAGGGAGTGGTCTACAATCCACCGCGCGAGCCCAGTGTGGTTTGGTAAATGTCACATGTCTTCCAAGTTTTGGTTCTATGTAGTGCATGCTGGTTTCCTGACAATGTTTTCCTTCACCGTTTTGAGACCTGTGGTGATGAAATTATTTACACTAAGTAAAGCGCCTGCCTGGGTTCGAACCTACGGGCTACGACGTACAACTCGTAAGTCGGGGCCATTACCACTAGGCCACCACTTCAAAATCGAATGATTCGTTGGAAATATGATTCATTTAGCTAACATTATTATGCTCCATGCTATTTTTTTATTTGCAACTAGTTAAGAAAACAATATGGACCAGCAGCTTTTACATGCCGTCGTAATAATTTAAATACATCTCCAGCAAAATGTTCACGTTTGTAATGTATGAGCGTGGGGAATGCGCTGCGTTTGACCGCTGTCCTCCGGTATTCGGATCACTTTGGACAGCGCCACCGGAGTCACTAGTGTGTTCACTCGCTCGAAAGAGTCGAAACAATACTGTTTGCTTTACCGCGAGTGCTTGACATTGTGAATAACACAATATAATAGAAGCGTTTCATGTCTAAGGTTTGTCTAAAATGTTACTAAAAGCAGAATTGAAAATGTCATAAGATTATAAAGTTTTAATACCATGCAACATCCTGTCTAACTTAGCACTTGCTTGTGCTAAGACAGCAAAAGAATGATAGGAGAAAAGAGCTTTTCCATTACCACTATAATATTCTAGACCAGGCCAGTCAAGGAATGCACTGTGTTTGAGCGCTATCCTCCAGTATTCGAATCACTTTGGACAGCGGCGCCATTGAAGTCACTAGTGTGTCCACTCGCTCGGAACAATACTGTTTACTTTACCGCGAGTGCTTGCGAACACTTGCAGGGACCTCGGCTTTTGTTAGAGGCTTGAATTTTTTCTGCTTTATCACTCCCAGATATTTTCAGTTTTTTTTACGAATACTTTCCCACTTTAAGTCAACGGCTTCTTATACAGAGAAGGCATGAACATTTATCACCACGCTTGCCCAAAACAGTTTGGCGTCAAGTTATATTAACTATAAGTCTAGGTTTTCTCAGGATGTTTTCTTCACCATTGTCAGTATGTCCAAGACTAACCCGGGACATATGAATTGAAATGTTGCGTTTCAGTCTTTGCCAGGATGTCGTGAAAACTTTAATATAAACCAAATTAGAAGAGAGTGACTTTTGTCTTATACATGTATATTTTTTTGTTTCAGGTATGTAAAACGAATTGTTCTACTTCTAAGCTCCGTTTTGGTATGTTTTAAAGTTTAAGTAAGTATCGTGTGCTTATTTTAGAGGCGGAGAACTTTAAATTGAATAGATTTTTTAATTTCCACGAAATTGGTTTTATTTGTCTCCAGCCTCGGAGGTCACATGCTCGAAATCATATTCAAACATTAATGCCATAAAAAAATCTGACAAATAAAATAAAGCCAATTTCGTTGATATTAAAAACAGTCTTTGTTATTTTGAAAATTAAAGTTCTCCGCCTCAAAAAACAAAAACCGTTTACCTAGAATATCTTAGTTTTATTTATATAAACATCATGATTTGCGAGACCTCCAAATAATACTTTAGTTTGTATTACTTTTTCGTGCGTAAAATCATTACCAAGTTTCTGATAAGTGCTACCCATATCTACTGACAAATCGTTTTATGTAGTTGGTTTACCAAAATGCCAAATACCTATACTAAAAACCTGGGGTTTATTAATAAACTAATAAATCGAACTTATAACATATCGAGCCAGCCTCTATTGGATAAAATTCATCAGAAAAGCAATCTATACTTTCTGGATAGGTACATAAAACAATTTTTTTTTCTCAGAATCGTTCACGTCGATATCGAATCGATAGAGCACTCAAGATTCTTTAGAAACTCATCAACACAAATATAAACGAAATTGATTGAACGTCGAGTGAAAAATCACCTGCACTGAAGTGAAAAGAAAAAAGAGACATTTTGTTATTTTGATTTCCCTTCAAAACGAATGAATGGATCTATTCTTGCTGAGACATTTCATTTTTTCACATTGATATTTCATACTGATTTGTATAAACAACATGCTATGCGAAACTAAACTTTACTGCGGAGCAATATGGTGTTTATTGGTTGTGAAAGCAGAATTTCCATTTGAACGAAGCTGCTTCGAGTCTGAAGGAGATATATGGCTTTGAGAAGGCGAGAATTGACATAATATTGTCCTTTGAGAAACGGGGAAGCGTTAGACTGTGAATGGGATGCTTTAAAGCGAAAATTTTCTAAATGCCATAAAATTCGGGCGTGGTACGGAAGACAAAGTTATGATGTGACTCTTCTACCAAGTATCCGAGTTTTATCGCAGTTTAAGTGACTTCAAGGGATTTTACTATAATTTTATAACAATGCCGTAAAAAATGTTTACGGTTCTGCGATTTTTGATTTTGAATGTTGGTTAAGGAAATCTTGATTTATTAAAGATGTAGATTGATGCTAAAATTTGACACTAGATTAAAACTACGTTAGTGCCAAGATATAAAACAAGAGAAGAATGTATGCAATCGATGTTTTAAATCAAGGTATAACCTCATATGTAACTTTAAAAGGTTTTGTACAACTTTTAGAATTATCCTTAAATTTCGTATTTCCTAATATAGTCTTTCATACATTTCCTGGTTACCGAAAAAAGAGTCAAAATAACAACTGAACTAACGAAATAACTCCTAATTAAACCAACTAAAAACAAAACGAATGCTATTTCAAAGGTATAACTATGCTATATAATAAGCCGTCAACAGCAGCGATCATGACCCGATAACAAATGTGCTGTGACCCAAATAACTAGGTTTATGAGTTCTACTAATGTAAGGTGACTGTTTGTTGTGGGTTTCAGGGATATTTTCTGAATTTGATGCTTTTTTATCACTAAACACGGCTCAGCACGCGTAAATTGACCTCCATAAAATGGGATTTGTCGACGAAACAATAGACAAAATTACGAAAATATACTACTGCTACTAGCAACGCGAGCTAGTCTGCGTTTCTTACGCTTCTGTGTTTTTTTGTTTCTCTGTACCCTCATTTCGACAGTTAGTTAGTTAAGTCTCATGTAATATGGGGAGAGCCTATTGCCATCAACCGGGCACAAATCCAGACGCCGGGCTCCCACTGAGAAATTCCTGATGAAAAAACCCAATAAAATTTACCCGACCCGCGAATCGAACCCAGGACCTCACATTCTCAGCAGTAATTTGCGATCACTGGACCAACGAGGCAGTCTCTGCGTTTCTTGTCATTGTTGATTCATGGTTTGAAAACAGACTTGAGCGAATAGAAACACAAACTACGTTTAGGAATTGTCAGTGTCATTATTTTCTGTGGAATATTGCCACTGACAGCTCTTAAACACGTTTTAGTTGTGCTGATCCCGTTCAGGTTCATTGGTGAAATCGGCACTAAATAGAGAGATAGAGATTTGCAAATGAGTGCCACCCGCCCGTGTTAAATTAGTTATTTTTACTTCAGGAGAATTGTGATTGCTATGCAGGAAAAGTTTTGCATTACTGCATTCTGCTGCTCTTTTGTTTCTGTTTCTCAATTTGACGAGTATCTTCGATTTTTATTCTTACAAGATGGTAATCCCACTCGAGCATTGCGAAAGGACCCACTCGTTGCGGGAAATTAACGGTTGCGTTCATCCTTAAATCTTTCAGTTTAATTACGTAACTGTTGTACCTTTGCTGACGTACCTTTTTGAGTTTTCGTTTAAAATATACTTTGGCATGTATTTGACCGTCTTGTGGTCCTAGCGGTTAATTTGAGCGGCTAAATTATTATGATGAATTCTTTATACCTTTGTACATATTAACGAAGAAATGATAATTTGTCCAAACGAGTTTCGTCGATCGAAGACTAGACAAAATAATAGATTTCTTTTTATTTTGTCGATTCTTCCGTCGACAATCCTCATTTCTATGGTGGTCATTCTGGACCAAAACAACTGAAAGTCATAGGCGGAAGTTTTTGCCTAGCAGTGGGATGATACCGTCTGGCAGTAACTAGACATATATTATGCCCATTTCAAGCTATGCCTACGAAGTACATATCAGTATTTTTTTTTATATCTGTCCGGTCCTCAACAAACTCTGAAGTTTAAATTTAAAACATATTCCCAACCAGTCACAAGTTTAAAATTGACCATGCGTATTAATGCGCATCCATCAACACAAATAACAATATCAACGCAAAAATTCTGACAAATGTTTGCAAACGGTTCCGCGGTCGGCCATCATTAATTTGAGCTGACAAGGGTCCGTCACAGGACCTCAGTGATTTATTCCGGCGTTCTCTTTGCTACCTTAAACTGGTTGTAAAATAGCGGTCTCCAATATGGTGACTGTGATTAGCTTTGACACGAAATTGTTGGAGTTTTTTTGGTCGTCGTTTTTAAAGTAATGTTTTTGATTCGCGTGTTGTACTTGGTAATAAGATTTCTGGGTTGAGGGATTGGAGAGTCAATTTACCTACTGAATATCTCAAACTGCTAATTGAGAGTTAATAAAGTCAGTATTGTTGCTTCAAATATCTTTGCAACATCCACATCCTACTCGCAACTCACAAGTAAAGATGACTTTAATATTATGTTATTCTAAGAATCACGTAAAAGCAATAAAGAGTAGAGAGCAATAATAGTAGTGTTACTATCCACTAACAAGCATATCAAACTCGAGGCACTGGATGTCACAGATATCATTATTAACTGAAACCAGCGGAGTATCAATTGTGAGGGATACCACGAGATATTACTGACTAACGATATCACGATAATATTGCTTGCTAACTACGGCTCGTAACTTAACCTCAAAACTAGGCGGTGATGCCAAGTGCAACGTGTCAATGCGGTTTGTATTGTTGTTCGTGTTTGGTTTGTATGCGAGGATTTGTAAGAGAATTGGATGTACGTCGAACAGTTGAGGGGTCGATATTGATTTGGGGTTGTTATTAGTTGTTGGTAGTTGTGATTAGCTGTCAAGTGGTCTGGTGACTTCAATTAGTCCGACTAACAGATAATCATGTCCTTTGCCCCTGCTGTTTCTGCCGCTGTGATTACGTTATATTTCGAGAAAAAAAATTGTAGCCTCTGTTCATCAAACATAATTTCGGCTTCTTATTGTAAAACAAATTTTCAAATCGGTCCAGTAGTTTCGGAGCCTATTCAATACAAACAAACAATCAAATCTATCCTCTTTATAATACTAGTATAGGTATATTACTAACTATTGACTGCTCGTCACACACAAATGCATCGTGCATGCGGTTTGTATGTCGCGAAGTTAACGGTGAGGATTTCTAAGGAAATTGGATTTAGTTGGGACAGTTAACTTGGTCGATTTTGATTTGTGGTTAATATTGTTGATCATTGTGACTGGCTGGTGACTTTAATTAGTCCCACTGTCAGATCATCACATCCTTTGGTGCTTTTGCTGCTGTTGATCATGATTTGACATTTCTTACTATATACTCGTAAGGCTCGTTGAAACTAAACTAGGCCTTATTGCCGAGTGCATGGTGCCAATGCGCCGCGATATTATCGGCGAGGATTTCTAGGGAACTTGGATTTAGTAGGGACAGTTAAGTGGTCGATTTTGATTCGAAGTTAACATAAATTTGTGTTGGTTGTGATACGTAACATTGGACTTCTTGTTGACTGCTGCAAAACGCTGTTGCCGAAATAACTATCGTATAAATGTAGTTGCCATCTTTAGCTATCATATAGATGATGTCCTTTGGTAGGCTATAACTTAAGCATAGTTAAAGTACAATTGCAAAATATCTTCTGATGACAATTTAGGTCAACACCGCTCCAAACGTCTTCTCGAAACGTCTTCAAATCCTTTCACAGTTATTTTACATATGATAGCAGCGACCCATAAGCAATATATTAACGTGAATAAAGATCACTGTGACTTTGGCAGTAATGATTATTTTAAAATCAAATAATTGTGTCAGGACGGTAATGACTGGATACCTGCCATTAGATGCCCAACGCGTTACAGAATTCTGAAATTAATCGTCTTTATAACTTTATAAGAAAAATGAGGTAACAAGAATATTTTCCAAACATAGATATATATAAAAATATTGCATCAAACCGTCTCCCATCTTTACTTATGCATCTTGGTCACATCAACCGTCATTTCCAATCTTCAATATTTTTCCTACCACCGGAACACATCGGCGGCGGTATACCGTCTATTTTCTCCTAGACTTCGCTATGTGAATATTTAACGTGTATACCACCCCTTATTTGCGTCTTATCACTATACGGGGCGGATACTAATTTCCTTTCACCATCTTCCCCCTACACCATTATTTTGTTATCACAAATCTGAAATATCATGGGGAGTGTTTTGAAAAGGTGTGTTTATATTTCTCTTGAAGAGGGTGTTAGTTATGGGAAGAAACATATGTTACGTTCGACTATTACACTTAATTTTGGTAAAATGTAACTACATTTTTATTTTATTTTTGTTTGATTGGGGAAATCCAATGGTGAGAATTATTGCTATCAGCTGTGATTCTGACGTCTACGATTTTCTCTACATCAAAGTTTTAGAAACTTTAGTTTTGAATGATAAACTCATGTCTTGATAATTACTTACTGAAAAAATAAAATATGATTGGCGTGGCAATCATTTAGTACAGTAAACGTTTACCAGAATTTCAATAAAGGATTATATATTCTGATGCCTTTTCATCATTCCTTCCAACCCTATAATTAATCCTTTTCCCAACTCGACTTCCAATTTTACCGGTGCCGGCAGAATATTCTGATATGCATATAGGCTTAGCTTTCTATAAATTATGTATTATACGAACAAAATGAAATTGTTGCAAATTACTCTCTACATTTTCCTTTTACAGTCTTGTTTACTCGTTCACTGTTTCCTGTTATTGTTAATGTTGTTGTAGCAACATGTTCCTTTATGACGTCATCTTGCGAGACTCTTTGCGATGCTCGTGTCATATGATTTGTTTTTGCTTCCTCTATTTTTGGGTTATTTACTGAAACCCGGCTGCTGATAAATCATGTGTACCACGTATCTTGTCTGTTTGCATATTGCCAGTATTTATTTACTACATGAATAAAAACAAGTTTTATTGGTAGAAGTCTTTCGTTACGTGGTTGTGATGAAATAGCTTTTTATATACTTCCTACAGTATGGCAAATAGGTAGTTTTTCTACTTTTAAAGCATAAATACCATAATCAATAAATATCTACAAAAACATTACTTCTCAAAATATCAAATTTAGCATAACGTACAGACTGAGTACCATCAGGTACACATTGATCACTATCGTTGCTGCACCATCAGGAGTCGGAGTGGTGGTGGTGCTGGTGGTGGCATCGAAACTTGGAGCAACAGTGGTTATATCTCCACTTGGTGTCCCAGCAGTGCCATGGTCTTCTTGACTGAAATCATAATAAAAACTGTTTATATGTAGTATTTTCCTCTAGTCTTTAATTTGGTACTCCCGTTATCTTGAACACCTGCCATAGCACTTTCAGTTTTACCAAATTGCCCTGCTTTCTGTCAAATATTGATTGCATGGTAACATTGGTAGCCCAACAGGAAAGCATAAATATACAGATTGTTACCTATGGATTTTAAAATAACAATACTCACCCTGCATTTGTAATAGCTTCAATAATAAAATCAGTCACCAACTCCTTAGCATCTAACGCTACAAAGAAATCTTCATGCTGAAAATCGGTCCTTTCCACCTGACGAGCAATAGATTTTGGTAAATCAGCTACCATAGCTAGCACATCCCTTTCATCCAGTAGATTGTCACCCAGGGTATAGTGCATGGTGACAGAAGTAGTGATGAGACTAAGGTCGTATAGTGGGGGTTCCTCAGTCCCATATTTGGCCAGATTTGCTTCAGCACCATAGTGGAATCTACGGAAGAGTTTATCTCTTATGTTTTGACCGTAGTGAGCTATTTGTTTTAATGCTGCTCCTGCTTGGTCTGTTGCCGCGTTGTAGTTGCTCTGAAAAAAGAAGTTGTATGATTGAGCTTTCCGTGATGATTTTTGTAAGATATATTTTGTTTTAATTTAGAAAGGGAGTTTATGTACAAAGTTGATTCCTAGAGAGGACTACACAATTAGCTGTCGTCCGAGTTTGGAAGGACCATATCTAGTAATTGATTGTAGGTGACCAGGATAATTATTTTATCTGATCTAGGTAAAGAATTATCCTCTTTCGGAGTTATTCCCATAATTCTATTAAATAATGTCATTTTTGTTATACAACTGACGAGATCCTTGAAGGACCAATGTTAGCTCGGGGATCATCTAAAGCGTGGACTACTGTATTTAAGGCAAGGGTTTAATGACGAGCTTAATATACAACAGTACAGGACAAACAGCTAATAACGAACCTAAAGTAAGAGGAGTATCGTCCGTCGCGGTGAAGTCAGCAGATGCGAGTGGTCATCGGGCCGAACCGTGTAGTCGCCGCGACGCGCTAAACACGCGGCCTGCGCGTGCAGACCATGCCCAATGTGTTGTGTTGGGTTCGATTCCCAACAGTGCCCATTCAACTTTGGATAATTAGAATAACAACATTTGAGACTCGAACGATAGCTCAAGACTTAAAATATTTCGACAAGGGATTCAATTCTTGGATCGACAGGGTGGAAGATCAAGAACGCTGCTAAGGAGATGTGCAAAAACCGGAACGGTTAGTAGCGACAACTCAGACGAAGACATTGAAAAGAACAGTAACATTTACCACAGCAGAGCAGTGACATAGAAAAGAGCCGAGAAACCAGCTGAACCCCGCTTAAAGATTCACCGATGAAGCTCGACTTGAGTCAACCCTGCTGCGACGTCGTTAAAAGATGCCCTCCCATAGACAAATATCACCCGCCTCTCCACTAATCCCATGCTTACGTTAGGGTGCATACCCCGTAGGCTCTTATTATCCTTCCTATCCTAAGGGCACGTCATCCCTACCATTACAGTGCCCCCCGGTCTACTCCTTGATATGCAATGGTATTTGTAGCACCATGAAGCATGAGGCTTCAGGGACTAGTGCAAATCTTGGGGTTCATTCGATTAATCGAGTCTGGTCAAACCACGCTGGGGTCGGTGCATTTCATTCATTCATTCATTTTTGTTATACAACTTTCGGATTTCAGACAAGTTAGAGAGAACTGTTACGCTGGTCTGATAATTATGTTGCTTGTACTATAGGCCTTGAGCGAAATAACAAAACATTACGTAAAAGTCTTGTTTTCCCTCACAAGAAATATTTCTCCGCCACAATAATTAATATGAACAATTGATTGGTTAATCGCGGTCACAGCTGAGCCAATAAAAACCCAAAGCGTGTACGGTCATGCGAAAAAGTGCGAACATTAATAATTCAGTTGTAGATTAATATTCTATGAATTAATGTGTGGCGCTAAGGAATACGTATATCTATTATTAATATGTATTTTTGATTGTCAATGATCCTACCTACATATTGTCATGTTTATTCAATCCCACATCGCAGTTAAATAATTCGTTTAACTGTTTTCATGGTAATCAGTTAAAAATATTATAGATTTCTCTTGTTTTGTACCAAATTAATGAATGAGCTGGATTCTGCTTATTTGTGTTATTATAAAAAATGTATAATATTGTACATTAAATTAATAATTAATCAAGAGGTGTTCACAAAGTATTTTTAATTAAAACCTTTTTTAACGTAAAAATTGTGTATATGTCTACAATCTGTTTTTACGGCCTCATCGGGTATATTGTGTAAAAGTTACAGGTTTAATACACATAAAGGGATAGATAGAATACGCTTTACATCCCTGAATAAATTGTACCAATATTGTAATCGCAAAAATAAAATACAATATCCCATACAAAACTTCAAAACCTACTCGACCCAAATGTCCCATACATTTGGGTCGAGTCAGCTGATCATTGTGACGCGATTATGGAATTGGTCGCATGTAGGAAGCTGTTCAGTTTGATGGCCTGTAAAGCCTAAATCAAGGGGACTACAGGACCTAAACGCAAGTTATATAATGCGTAAAACTATATGATCCACTGCAGTAAACAAAATCAGACAAATATGTTTTTCTTCAGGATATATGCTAGTTAGATAGCGTGTTGAAAACATAATACAACTAATTTCACGTGACAGAAAAGAAATGCAAAGACACCTAAAAAAAACATATTAATATACATGCAATAATTCAGTTTTTTTATCAGATTATTCTTCAAGCAACATAATAATGTAATAGTGTTTTATTAGATTTTTTTTAAGTAGATAATTGCTTAATTTTTTGCAATAAATGACCAGCGTTGTGTCATCGCGCATCTCTTTCTTTTAAACAGTCTGACAGTCAACGCGCTTTAGCTGTTGTGAAATTAAATATGACCACACATTTCTGATTCATTCTCCAAATCTAAAAATTCCGATCATCGCGCGACATTCGGTGCCTTTGTGTTGCGCTGTGGCGTCGTTGTTGTACGAGCCTTAAATCAAAAGTCGTTTATTCAAACGAGGCTGAGAATCAGCACTTTTCGAACGTCAAAATTACATAAGACAGTCCCCCAAAACGCCGCGCCCTTCACCACTTCCTAGTGCATACGCTGGGGAGAAGAAGTGGTGCAACAAACTCCCCAGCAGCACAGCTGTCTGTTCAGTAATACCTATAGCTAGACAATGTTTTACCTCAGTTCTCTTTTTGTTTATTACATTACTTTGTTTTGTAATCAGGCGCGCTTGAAATTGAAGTGAGTAAAATAATTTATTGCGATCATAAAAGTATTTAGTATTATTTATGGTAACAATCACAACGAAGATTCCGTTATATATAAAAGGAACATACAAATTAGATGATGGAACTTTTATAGTAATCATATAGTCACTGTGAAATCAAACTGCGATTAAAACAGAAGATAATCGTAATAATTAATTTGTCCACACTACTTATTTCTGGCAACACTTGCCGTGTTTCCTTACCTGACCTTGTTGTAAAACATTGTAAAAGAGTAACTGTGAAGTTTCTTGCCCATGCTTTTCCATACGTCACCTTATGGAAGGAAACAACTAGAATCAATACCATTTTCTTGTAAATCTTGACGTTCAAAATTGCCTTGCTTGAAATAATTGACTTTGACTTACAGCAAAGTTTCCGAAATTGCACCTACCACTTCTTGGCCCTGCATAACTCAAAAGTGGACTGGTAGAAAATGACTATGGCATTAAATCCGCCGCTGTACATTTGTGCCGTGCATTTGCTTTGGCTATTAAATAAACGAATAAATTGAAGGGTATGGGTTCCGATTTAATATCAGGCACTGATACGATTCAGTTTTTTGATTGCCTATAAACGTTTCCATCATGCCTCTGGTAATGCAGACAGACCACTTCAAATCCTACTTGTTGTTCTGCCCTTCAATATTATAAAAGATACTTACCAACTTAGGTGAAATATGACGTATGCCGAAGAGTTCACACATGTACCTTATTTGTGCGTTTCCGAGACAAAGGCCTGTCATTGGAAATTCGAATAAACCGTCAGGAAGCATCTCCGTAGAGCCAGGTGGATACAGCTCTACTGCCCCCATTTGCACGGCTGCACCCTGGTAAAGACAAACAATTGAATCGATGAGAACTATGAGGTTAAATGAATAAATTGCATATCGGGAATTCGCCACTCATTATAAGCACTTATCCTTTCAAAAATAAAAAACAATGAACAGCTTTATTATTTGTATAGATGTATAGATCGTCATCTGCTTATCAGTCCCTATTTCTACCACAAAGTTGGCGGCGTCGAGTCTAACCCGGCAAAGATCAATACTTTACGAGGCAAACATCCATCTCACCATATTATTTTTATTAAATAAATTTTCACGTTGTGTTTTATGTTACCAAATACCGTTTCGTTACATAAAATGTGAAGGGAGGATTCTATAATATGATTTATTATATTCTGGTGAATATATTTTGTATATGCGAGCCAGGTTAATGATAATGTCTGCTCTCATTAGGGTTATGGTTAGGGCCCACGCAGGCGCGATACCGTAGGTATTTTATACACCGTCAAGTTTATTAAATCTTTTAACTGTTATTTTAGGAATGTTTTCTGGACCTAGACTGTTTTTTTTCTATAATAGAATAAAAGTCACTAACTAGGTGGATATAAAAAAGTCTCCTTTTTTGTGAGATCAAGAATTAAAACATCATCACCATTCATCAGGATGCTAATGTCATTTGCAAATAATTCAAGCATTGATGTAGAATTCTGAAAAGACTGCAAAAACGTTGTATTGGCGATTACTTACTTGACTTTTAGTACGATAATAATATAAACAATAATACTCACATAAATATAATCAGTCATAGGTGTATATTGTAATAAATCAGCATTCGGGAAATAGTTTTGATAACCAACTCCTGCTAAGAGGTGGGCTGAAATCAGCTTCTCATTGTATTCCGGCAACAATGAAGCCATGACCAGGAAAACGGTTCCACCCTTAAAAGAAATACGTGACAAAAACGTGTACATTAAAAACTTAACACAGAATTCTACGATCCGCACCTACATTAGTAAATCAGAAATCGAACACCTATTTAGAAAAATAACTAAAAAAAACTTGGCAGCTCAGACAGATCTTGGGATATCCAAGAGTTGTCTAAAGAAGCTTATACATTGCATAAATACCTGAGAATGTCCAATATAATGCAGCTTGTCCCTCTTAGTATACTCCAGAACGTAGTCGATCATAGCTGGCAAGTCATAAATTCCGATCTCTTCGAAGCTAAAGTTGAAGAATTGGTACTTCTGCTGCTCATCATCGGGGTCCAAGGTGGTGTGGAACCGCGAGTTCTTGGTGCCTCGAGCATTGCCCATCCAGACGTCAAAGCCAGCGTCTGCTAGATTGTAAGCTGAAAGATTTAAAGATCTTATTGCTATTTCATTTAAAATAGGTCTACAAACAAAAGGTGTAAATGTGTTGTGTCAAAGATGATATGCCTAGAAAAGTGACGTGGACATATTTCTGATGAAGATGTGGTAGAAAAAAATATGCTGCGTCTACTACAAATCGCTTGGGATAGCCATTTAAATAGAGTATCTTTACTGTTCACTGAAAAATGAGAACCGAAGCCGTTGTAGGAAGCCTATTTTCTAGTCGGCGATGCCAAAACTGAATTAAACTAAGTCTATATGCATTTAGAAGCTCAGAAGAAAAATAAATGATAGGTCTTTTAAATCTTACCAAAACTAAACTCCGGTCCAATCGGAATGGAGGATTGCGAGGAAGATAGGAGTCCATGCATTAAGAAAACCACTGGCCTGTCTTCTGACGTATCCTGCACTGATCTTCCTCGTGGTATCCTGTGCATCTCCAGGATGTAGCCGTCGGAAGAAGTGACTTTGTGCGTTTCTGCTCGGAAACCATCTGCCGTTATCTTTTCAACCTGTAATATAATCGAAGAGTCAAGAGTCTTGAAATCAATCCTTGACAACCGAAATCAACGCGAACATAAGTCTTAATATGTCTTATAAATCACTCCTACGTTTCTAACATACCTACCATATATTTATTCGTTGGAAAGTTGAAAGTTGAAATACAAGACATTTGGAAATTAAGGACGACATTGTTGTGACATTGTGCAGTAGGTAAATTAAGAAAACGCCGACATAACTTCTTCACTCAACCGTTTTTGCCACCGGATTTCTAGGTAGATTTTAATGTATTAATCTAGGACGTAATTTCCTTTACAATCCGTGGTAAGATATCTAAGTACTATCGTTAATTCAGGTAATATAATGAATTTAGGTCTTAATTCGGGCTTCGAATAAAGATATAGAACTAAAGTTAAGAAGATCGGCAAACGTATTAAGAATCTGAAGAGAACCTCCTCTGAGTGGGACTCTAAGGGTGAATGTCATCAAGGAAAAACCACGTTCAAGATCTGTCAGTGTTATCGATCGTTGTTGCGAAATTTAGATAAATAATAATATGGGATCTTTTTTTTTTTTTTTTTTAAATGGCATCTCGCAGGTCAACCTATGAGGTTGTCGTCTGCTTAGACGGTTGCCTGTGGTTGCCCTAATAAATTAAGGCCTCCAGCCAGGACTTAAACTTATGTACTAACTTAAAAACTAAGCGACAACGCTAGGGGCACCCCCTTCGGGGTACGAACCTCGGCTTAGGGCGTCGCTGGGAGAGGGCAGCAAGGGACTGGCTGGATCAGGATTTGAGTGATTTAGGGACGAATTTAAATCTACAGGCTCAGCAGCGCGGGCTGGCTCGAGCAAGGGTCGGGAGGGGCGTGGATTTGGGCGTCGCGGCGGGCCTCGGCGGCGAGGACGGTAGGACGGCGATCGGGTTTTGGGCTTATGTAGTGTGCTGGTGGCCTTACTACTCTCCTGGAGGAGGGTAGTGGCGTCGTCGGGGGCGATTAAAGTATGCCTTGGTCGGCGAATACTGCTAATGCGGGAGGGAGTGTAGCGGGCGGCCGCTGAGATCAAGGGGTTGGAGTGTTTTATGCCACAGTCAAAGAAGCGCTTCGATAAGCGTTTCATGAACTGGTTTATGGTAGGCATTTTAAGATCGATGTGGAGATTTATATTACGGACATAGAAGGGGGCACCCGTGACCTTTCTGAGGAAACGGTTCTGGAGGGACTGCATCTTATGGAGATGACGTGGGTGAGCGTGCGCAAATACAACGCAAGCATAGGTCATGATGGGACGGATGACTGCGGTGTAGATGCGCAGCTTGCATTTAAGTGACAGTTTACTACGGGCTGTCAGCACAAAGTGGAGCCTGCTAAGAGCGAAGGAGGCGCGCGCGCGAACCGCCTTAATATGAGCCTTAAAGGAAAGGTTTTCATCGAGGATCACGCCTAGGTATTTGGCTTGCTTCTCCCAGGGGATCGGCTTACCGTACATAGTGATCGGGCTGGGAAGTGGGGGAGGGAGTCGACGACGTCTCGAGAAGAGAACCGCCTGACTCTTATAGGGGTTGACCTCGATTCTCCATTTCCGGAACCAAGCGCCTAAGACGTTTGCGGAGGTTTGGAGAGTACGAGCTATAGCATTGGGACAATGACCGGTATAGTAAACGGCAGTGTCGTCGGCGAAGAGAGCCAACTGAGCCTTTTTACTCTGTGGGATATCGCTGGTGAACAGCGTGAAAACTAGAGGAGATATGACGGAACCCTGAGGGACACCGGCGCGAATAGGGTGAGGGGACGAGAGTGCACCCTCGATGCGATAGCGGAAGGTGCGATTCGACAAAAAGTCTCGTAAGATGAGCACGAGACGATCTGGCACTCCTAGTTGGTAAAGCTTGTATAACAAGCCGTTGTGCCAGACTTTGTCGAAGGCTTTCGCTATGTCGAAGAATAGCACACCCGTCGTCGCGTTACGCTGCATACTGGCGCACAAGTGCTCTACGATACGGTGGACCTGGTGGATACTCGAGTGTTGTGGACGGAAACCAAACTGCTCGTTGGGAATGAGGCTCTTTGCTTCGGCGTAGTCTTTGAGACGCTTATAAATAAGCCTCTCGTAGATTTTGCCGAGAACGTTGAGTAAGCTAATGGGTAATATAGGAGCTCTTGAGCGCGGTTTATTTAAGCTGACCGCGTTCAGTTTCATTGGTGATGGACGAAGGACGTTGTCGGAAAAAGATAACGGGTGTCGATCTAAAGAAATATTATACGCACATTATTGGTTGGAAATCCGACGTTGTAAGGCTATCATAACATCAAGCTGTGGATGGCATGTGACAGAGAGTTGAATGGCGTGACAATCTAAATAGGTTACAAATCGGTTGTTGTATCTGGCAATGAATATTCTACTCTTTCTGTCGTTGAAATTTCGGTTCCTCATTTGCATAAATACATAGCTATCACATGACCGATTTTCGAGGCGATTTACCGCGTAAGATCTTGACATTCGTTGGGGGTAAACCATATTTCAGAGTAAACATTGATTCTGATAATGCTAACTGTCACTGATACCATATTTACTCACAGTTTGGTATATTGAAAAACTTTGGCCAACACTTGAATACACCACCAGACACAAAACACATCCTATAATCACTCGTTCCATTGTAACTACTGGAAAATGATAATTGTTCGGTCTTACTTTTAACCTGGCTTTTATCAGTTTGTTTAATTACTATTGCAAAAATATCTTTATAGTGGTATTTGCCTATCCGTTTTATGATTTTGTTTATGATGATATACATTTATGGCCAGTAATAAATTACTATAATTTGTTTGTTAGGTTGAGTAGAAAATCCAGGTGTTAGTCATCGTGTCCAAACATTTTTCTGTGTATTTGGACGTGTGTCTTTGTCAAGATATTTTCTGATTCCTATTATTTATATGGCAACAGCCTTGGCCTCAACATTTGCATTATCATCAGTGTAACAGTCGACACGTTTGTAACATGTCTTGTATTAAACCTCATCGTTTGCGAATATACGATGCTTTGTTGGACTTCAGTAGCATCATAAATGGCTGACGTAAGACTGTCGATCTAATCAGGCATCTGTCTCATTAAATAGCCTATATTGTCCCATTACAGGGCAAAGACTCTCCTCTCCCCTTTCCATCATCAGACATCATCGTCGTCATTGGCAGCCTTGTTCCACCCACTGCTGAGCATAGGACTCCTCCCTTTTGTGCCATGCTTCCCTGGACTGTGCGAGTCTCATCCAGGTCTTTCCTGCGATTTACAATCAGACATAACTGAATTATTAGAGGATTTGTCAAGTGATACGGCAGGGATATCACGTAACCATGGTGACACAGCAAATGGCAGGAGCGGTAACGTTGTCGGTTAGAGGGCCGCACGCGCACCTTGGTCACCTTAACTCGGGGGCTCAGAAGCGACGGAGGGTATAAAGAACTGTAGATTTCAATTATTTCGATGTTTGTGTTTATTTTTTTTATGGTTTCTCGTTATTGTGATTATTTTGTATTCTGTAATTTTTAAATACATATTTCTAGGTAGTTTTGCTTTTCTTATAAGAATATTAAATGAGCTGCTGATCCATAAGATCAGAAGTGGGGTAGACTTAAAATACACGTGGTTTAGATCGTTCGCCATCAATTTTTGCTGATAATGTGTTCCGTTTTAAAGCCATTCGAAACATTTTAGTCGTTTTTACATCCAACTTTGATCCCTCCTTGCATAGTTTCTATGTGCGGGTGTAGTGAGGTAAATCATGTGCGTTCAATAAATCGGCGGGATGTTCACGAGTGTTTAGCACGAATCGGTCATTGCTTGAAAGGTCTTGCAAAGCTATGGCTACACTCACACATATACACTACTACATTACATATTATGCAGAATATGCTAGACGTTCTTTGTTATGATTTCGTGCCATCAAAGGATTAAGTGACGGCTATTGTTGGCGTGATATTAATGATTCCCAAATTCATGCAGCCGGTATCTACTAATGTCAAATTAATGCCCCATGGTTTAGCCGACTTTTTGCCGATATAAAGAAACCTACTCAGGTTTGTGTGTGTGTTTTTCGGAATCTTATGCAATACGCGAAAACGTGAACATGCTGATTCGAAATTTCAATGTTTTCACTGTAATCGTTTTTGCCATTAGCAAATAACGTGTCCCTAACGTGTTCTATCATAAAAACCAACCAGTGCTGTTGTTATAGTGCAAATCCTCTGAGTACAAGGCTAGAAGCAATCAGACACCTAAATCGGAACCTTGTTAATGATTTCGGGATGTTGTATATGTATATGCTAATCGCGCGGTAAACTTTGCTTGCGCGATGCAGGGTTAATGTGAAGTCAGTGTGACGTAGTTCTCATGTTTACTGATTAATTGACCTTTAGTGTCAGGATAGGAAGCAGCTAATGAAAATAATTCATGAGTTTGCAGATGATCTGGTGAAAGGTACTGCTACTACTACTGTGCAAACAGTTTCTGTTGACATGCATTTACATAATGAAACCCGTGCAGTCTTTTTTCGGCCGTATTAAATGTCCCATGACGACAAACGGAGCGTTACAGTAATGATTAAAGAACTTTTACATAAACAAACTATCCTGATTCCGAGATTTTCAAAAGCTTTATCTCTCCGCTTGATTCTAGTCGCCCCTTCGAAAAGCTATTTTCGGATGGAGAAGAATGGGCAAGAAACTCCTCTTTTAAAATGTTTTACAATATTTTATAAAATATTTTAAAAGAGCAAAACAGCCTTAGCTTGAAAATAACTATCTCCTGTATAAGGCCAAGTTGTTAGCATAATATATCATAAACGCTCGTGCCCATAATCAAGCCGCGAGGTAATCCTGTAACAAGTTGATGTTATCGGGACATCACAACAGGGTTGAGAGCTAGCACAAGCGAAGGATTAAGCTACTCATTTTACAAGGCAACATAGAACAGGTTGTAAACATTATTGACACGGTTGCTTCCGTATATACTTTGGATGTGCTGACTTGACTATTGACAAGTGAGATCTAAAAATAACTAAAATTTATTCCACTTTAAGGTAGTAAATTTTAATTATTTTTAGTGCTACGAGTACACCAAAATTTTATCTACAATGGCGCAATGCCCTCTCTAAATGCAATTGTTTGAATATATGCAAAAATTGGTTCATACATAACATCACGCCTGTAATCCCAGAAGAGTTAGGCAGAGGTGTACCTATAGGACACCCACATTTCACTCGTTAAGCTTAAGTCCCATGTAATATGGGGCGAGCCTATTGCTATCAACCGGGCACAAATCCAGACTCGGGGATGCTTCTGAGAAATTCTAGATAGAAAAACCCAATAACACTTTGCCTGACCTGGGAATCGAACCCAGGACTCTAGCTCTTGTGACCACTAGACCAACTAGGCAGGGAAAAATTGGTAATATATCTAATTACTTACAGCCTTGATATTATTGGGATTGCTGATATCATATCAATCAAAGAACAATGTAATTTAAAAATATACATTTCCAGTAGCAAATTCCAATTTTCACAGCTGTTGGCAGAGTAGTTAACCTTTAGGCATCATATTCTTGCTTTAGTGGGTATTCTACTTTGCCCTGTTACACCTTGATAGCATAATCTGGGTCTAATCACAAGGGTCTGGGTCCAATCATTTACAGCCTTATTCCGGTTACTCGTGACTTCTTCATACAGTCGTCAAGAACTTTACTTCGCACTCATTGTGTTAAAAGGGTTATTATCTCAGCTGTCTCATATAGAGTAACGGCTTGAAACTAAGTAGTATAATGTTTTAGTACTTTCCACGAGCCTACTTCGTTAAGTTGACAGAGATTACTTAAGTTATTCATAAGTTGAAGAGAAGTTTTGGTTACTTTGGTTTTTCTTTTTCGTGTAAAAAGTTGCCCTGTAATAAGTAGAACTTGCTGAAAATTATCTTAAACTAACAACAAGTCTTGCTTTACATAAAATATATGAGCAAGGTCAAACCGAATTTTAAAAATGATTTGTGCTGAATTTTGTGTTTTCATTTTAACAGGACCAAACACGTCTTCTCTTTTCCTTATTACAACACAAAACGGTTAATTTAAAAGACCATTTTACAAAATGCCAACCCTGCATATTAATAGAGATGATTATAAGGATAGCGAAGTATAAGATCATTAGGGAGGCTGTGTTTCACGTCATTACCCACGCCGACATGTGGGTGTAACCGTTTGTTACTCCATTTTGTTTATTTATCCCCAAATTAACTGGTAATTTGAACTTTAACCTTGTAATTTGTGTAATTGTTTCGATAAATGAAGGCTTCATTTAGGATTATACCTTTTATAAGTTGGTTTGCCCCTTCACTAATATTATTTCAGTAGAAGTGAATTATGTGTTTATTTTGAAATACTATTAATAGTAGATTGATGGTGATGTGGAAGAGAGAGTGAATGCGGGTAATTAATTGAATGGTGCTTCACATGCAATTGTGACCAACCAGTTGATGTCCAAGAAGGCACGACTGGCTGTTCACAATAGTGTGCTGGTGCATACGCTTATGAATGGAAGTGATTGTTGGGTGTGGCAAAAGAATCATGAAAGCAGAATAATGTAATAAGGCAACGGTGTGGTTTAAAGGAAGATGTAGTGACAAATTTTTAAAGAGTATGCTTAGATGGTTTGGTCATGTTGAGCGGATGAATGAAAGGAGACTAACTTAAGGTATTTACAAAGCAGATGTGAGTGGAAACGCCAGGCAGGGACGCCCTAGGAGGACATATAGTGACCTTGTTGGTGATGTTCTTCAGAAAGGTCAGGTGCGTAGTACTCGCAACCGGCGCTCGTGTATGACCAGATGTATGAACGTAAACGAGGCAAAAGGAGTATGTAATGATCATAGCAGGTGGCGTTCTGTGGTTTCTGCCTACCCCTATGGGAAGAAGACGTGAGTTTATGTTATATGTTTGAAATACTGAAACTATTTCTCAGTAGTACACAGTTTAAATAGTGATCGGATCAGTTCCCTCGTCTTCTTTCTCCACTTCGGTCTATTCATAACTTCGTTTTTGAAGACTTAGGGTGGATTTCACCAATAAAACTGAACGCGATCAGCACATAAACTCCGTTTAAGATATGTCAGTGTCATTATTTTCTATGGAATATTGACACTGACAGCTCTTGAACGCGTTTTAGATGTGCTGAACGCGTTCAGTTTCATTGGTGAAGTCGGCACTTAGCATTTATTGAGAACTGGCTAGTTTACCATATCTCGTGAAACCCAACTCCCCTGCAACCCTTCTGCAAGTTTTTTGTATTTTGGGTAACTAGACACCCTATATCAAAACATTCTGCATTATCGAAACAATCTTCGGTAACCAAACCATTTCAAACTCAAACACCAAAGAGTTAGAAAATTCAGAAACCGCCCACCACATTATAGTCAAAACTCACAAAGTATAACAACATCAAAAACCCTTTAATTGGAGCATGATAACTCCGATCAAGAAATCCGTAGACCGTAACACTTCTAAATGAATCTAAACTTTTAATGGCGTAGAAAAAGAACTTGAGACTTGTACGAGTTGAAACAAATAAACTCTACGAATGAGTAACGAGGAAAGTTTTTGATGACGACACTCAAAGACAAGGTTGGGGACGATTTGGACCACATCTAGAATGTATAGGCCTATTAATCTGTCGTACCCTTGAAGATTGAGATGTACGGAGGTACGTTTTGGTTATGTGCCTCGGTTAGAAGTAAAAGGGAGTACCTTTTGATGGATTTCACTCTCGTATATGATGACTTACTTGTTTATATCATGGTAGGCTATTTTCAGTTAAGTTCGTGGCGAATGTGGCGATACGAGAGAATAAGATGACACAAATATCGGCAACGAGTGAATCAATGTGAACATTTGAAATTTACGTTAAAACTTAGTCTAAAACTAACTAACGTGAAAAGGTTTTCGACAAATAAAAAACTAAAATCACAGCAAACAATTAAAAAGTCCACTATTGCTTAGTTGTCGGACGCAGGTTGCAGGTATAGACAGCACTTGTGGTATATAGTGTCACGTCCAAGTCCAACCAAACTACGCTCTCAGCACGTACCGCTCATTTCAATCGATCGGAAAGTTCCATTAAAAAATCTAAAGGGTTGGTTTTACAGGTTAGAATAAATGGAAATTGAAGTGAGGTTTCGTTGGTAAGTCCAGATTTTATAAACTCTTTTTATTCTTTCTGTGGTTCCTCTTCACCTAGTAACGGTTGGTGGCAGCTTTGCATATTTTGATTTGTTTCTCACAAGGCGAAAAATTGTGTAGGTCCAATGTTTATTAATGAAGGAAGTAGGTAACAGCTGGTAAATACAGGCGAAAGAAGAAGATTTTTTTAAACAACAGTTGCCTTAACCGAAACCTTTGATCTCAAGTTTGTAAATTTTCTTAAGTTAAAAATTGTGTAACTAAGTTAAAGGTCATATTCGGCACGTAAGTATTCACGCAAAAAACAGATGTTTGAGTTTTTTTGCGTCTTTTATCATATTAATCCTGTCGTTTATAGAAAGAGGTAATATAAGAGTATTTCCGCTCTAGCAAACTTGATACCTATTTATTTGTAAGTTTTTTTGTGCAGTTGCCTGTCTAGGGCCACGAATATCTCTTACGAAATTCCCGAGACCCTGAGGCGTCGGCCCTCTCTGACCCCGACATTTAGTGCTGCCATCTCTTTGAGACGCGCGTGGACCCGGGCCTGATCCTACCGGACGGCGAGCTACCCATTGCTCGATGTCCGCAAGCCCGCGCTTACGGTAGCCGGGAATCTGAAGGCGACTCCCGACGCCCAGGGCGTCACCTGCGGCAACTAGGGGGGGCGTGAGGGCGCAAGGCACTCTCCCTCACGCGCTCTGTCTCCTCCTTCGCGAGCATTACTGCTTCGCAGAAGGAGGTGACGGCTTTCCATTTCCTCTAGCTCCGTACCATGGCCTGAACCAGGGCCGGACGCGAGAGATCGCCGCCGCCACGAGGTCACGGCGGTGCTCAACCCAAGCTGGGCAGACCTCCACCGTATGCTCCACTGTGTCCTCCGGGCGATCCACACAATGGTGACAACCGGGCGTTTCCTCCCGCCTTATGCGAAACAGTAACCGCCCGAAACAACCGTGTCCGGTGAGGACCTGTGTCAGGCGGACGGTGAGGACGCCGTGGCGCCTCTCAGACCACTTGTGGCAGCGGGTTTCTTGTAGGAAGAATGAATGAAACCCAAGGGTCACTTAACAGGTTTATTTGGACACGAGACACAGAATTCAGGGTAGTGGGTTTAAGGTATCTGTGTACTGTTCACTGGTCACTTCCTTAGAGAGAAAGGAACGTAACTGCCCTGGGCTTGGCTGCGCCGCAGCACGTGGTCCGGCGTGAGGTCACCGGGCAGGCAGCAGGGCAGAGGAGCGACACCAGAGGTCACCAGGCGTGGGCAGCACCACGCACGGATGCACGACCGCGTGTAGGCACGGTCCGCTCAGGCAAGGGCCTCTACACGTGGCGGGCGTGGGGTCTCGGCACCCACGAGCCACGTGGATGGCAGGTCAGGCGGCGGTAGCGGCCGCGTGTGTAGTCCGCGTGACTGGCGTCTCTCCAGCGGTAGGGCGGAGGCAGCAATGACGTCAGTCAGCGGTAGGCAGGAGATCAACGGCGAAGCCTAATTCTGGAACCCCGTTTATCTCGGGGTTATTTAGACTTACTGCTTGAGCTGCTTGTTGCGAAGGAAAGGCACGTTAGGCGTCAAGCTGGGATATTTATAACCCAATCCATACCACGACACCGAGTGACGTGGTGGGAATTGGGTTATAAATATCCCTGCGCGTGTGAAGAGTATAGGAAGAAGTAACCAGTGCTAGTACCCAGTGAACATTACTCGGTAAAACCCTCTTGCCACAGTGGCGCCCACTCGGTAAAGGTTCTCTGTGTACTAGCACTGGTTTCTTCTTCCTATACTCTTCATCGTGGTGGTAAGTACATTGTTTGTTACTAACATCTGCCGCTATGTTCTAGAATTTGTTAAATACAGTATCACAATGAGCTCTCACCCGATAAACTTTATCCACCTTCTAAAGGCTGAACTACAGTATGAGGTCACTATCAGGGACAACAACTATTTAATGTGTCAATTATTTACATCAACATACTATAATTGCTTATATTATTGACTAATCAAAATAAGAACTAAACTTAAACACTACTAAAATGTGTCAAATCGACTTGATACTAATTGATGACTCAATAATAAATAAAATAATAAACTTATGACCTAATATTATACTGATGCATTTAAAAAACAAAATAATTATGAACAATAACTGTCATATATTACTATTATCTATCTATTCAAATAATTAAATCTAACAATCTACTAATGAATTGTTGTCTAAACATAAAATCAACTACTAAAAATAAACTACTACATTCTATCTGCAATTGTCAATTAAGTAAACCTATTTTAACAAATTAAACTACAAACTACTACTTAACAAAAACAGATGAACTAAACTAAATGCACAACCAACCTCACTAACTACCCAATCTAACTACATTCACCCACTACCTAACTATTGTCTGCATACAACCAACAATTACCATACATTCATATCTAAACTATTACTACTACTTCCAATCTATTATAAAAGATGGTGGACCTACCCCACCCTTCTTTTATTTCTACCATGACTGTTGGTCTACAGCCAAAGTTGTGAAAGTGAGGATGGAATCCTATCCCATTCATCACTACCCTTCTATCAACTAACGGCCCCTACAGCCCTAGTTGAAATGATCATGATGGTCTACCCCACTGATCACTTCTCCATTGATATGCTTTATCAATAGGCCCTAAACCATTGGTAACAAAGCTATCAAACCTATCTATTTTATATATGTGTATGTAAACTGTATATATGGAATTGTTGGAATAGACTAAGCAATCTAGGGTGATGTAGGTATGTAGGTAATAACTACACACTGCTTTCTGTGCACTAGACACTACTTTCTAGTCACATATGTGCATTATAATATTGAAACAACTACTTACTAACATTTGATCTGTTTCTGTTGCTAGTTTAAATATTCAATTCACTGTGATAATATCTAATGACATTGTAAAATAAACTATTGATTTATAAACTAAATATCTAATTAACCACATGTCTACTTACATGTAGGAATTCCTCTTGTTACTTGGCATGCTAAGGATTTAAGGCGGAATAGTCCACCTTAAATCCCGTAGGCCTAGCTAATACTAACTAGTGTCTGGCTCATTACTGTGTCAGACGATGCCACCTACGACTGTACTCCATCTAGTTGTAGGAGGTCAACTTGTACCAGAGGCTAGGTCTGACTAGTCTCCGGCGTGCAAGCTTCTACCGCTTTCGCCGACTACCTATGATAGCTATAACGTCGTTATAGTTATTCTAATGGCATACCATTTGCCTACCTACTGTGTGTGGATTTTATAAACATTGACTAAAGTTACTTACTTATAACCAACTCTGACTAAAGAAAATCAAAACTTAACTAAATAAACTTCATACCTAATTTTGATTTTAATAACTTAACATACTGTAATATAAATTTTTTTGAATAGGTCCCTTTTTGGGAAGCCAAATGTAATATTAAAAATTAAAGAATAAGTGTGTGTGTTTCTGAGTGTGTGATCTCCAAAAAAAAAAAAAGATAATGTAAGAAATTAAATTTCGGGCGCCGTGGAGCGACACACTATTAATAGATAGCCAGATAAAGTTGGAGAGATTGAACAATTAATCTTAGGATGGGGGCCTGTGGATGTCAATGGTGATTAAAAGTCTCACTACCTTGAACGTTCCCAGTTTATTGTTTACCTTTAGCCTAATGAATACAATTATATTAATATAAATTTTAGTTGCTATATCATCATTGCATCTTTGTAATTTTAAATTCGCAGCTGAAGGCTGTTTTGTTATAAAGGAAAAAGAAATATTAAAAAAATGAAACTTGAAGGTGACCCCGAGAGCCGGAAGGTGGTACCTCTCAGGTAATCAGCCCCCGTGGAAGGCCAGTAGAAATTTCTCGGTTGAATTGAAGTAAAGGTGGAATAAGCACCCACAATTGTAGGCTGTGGACAAAAAGGAACTCTGAGATGTGATTTCACTCCGAACTCGGACACGCGGGGACGCATCGACCAACGAAAAACTTACCGCTTATTCCAGGCATTTAAACTCGCGTCTCCCTCGGTGTACCGTGAAGATATCTGGTATCAAAAGACGTAGGGAGGCGACGAGGAAACCTGCGAAAAACCGTAAGATGGTCACAAACTAACCGCCATCGTCGAAGGAAATTTTCTCTCGAAAAGAGTCCAACTTACCAAAAATCCGATAGAAATATCCACCGGGACCATTCCACGGGTCCTTTGGTTTAGGATTAGGGCATTAAAGCGCCACTATAAACCAGATTAGTTACGATTCCATTCAGGGAAAATCAAGAGACTTGTCACCTTCACCAACAAAGATCGCAAAAGTGACTTGTCAAATTTTGACGTCCAAAATGTCATACGAAATGTATCACAGATAAAAAATACAATTAAGAAATCGTTCCGAAATCAACTATAATTATCAATACATGTAACGGTGTAAAAAAACTCGTTACAATACCTACCAGCGTACAGCCATGGGCTGCATGGTTGTAAGCCACTTTAGTTACCACAAAAACGCACATCACTAGTTACGGTTCACGAGAGTGACATCCCTAAATCTTTCAAATTTCCACCACGTCACTCGGTGTCGTGGTATGGATTGGGTTATAAATATCCCTGCTTGACGCCTAACGTGCCTTTCCTTCGCAACAAGCAGCTCAAGCAGTAAGTCTAAATAACCCCGAGATAAACGGGGTTCCAGAATTAGGCTTCGCCGCTGATCTCCTGCCTACCGCTGACTGACGTCATTGCTGCCTCCGCCCTACCGCTGGAGAGACGCCAGTCACGCGGACTACACACGCGGCCGCTACCGCCGCCTGACCTGCCATCCACGTGGCTCGTGGGTGCCGAGACCCCACGCCCGCCACGTGTAGAGGCCCTTGCCTGAGCGGACCGTGCCTACACGCGGTCGTGCATCCGTGCGTGGTGCTGCCCACGCCTGGCGACCTCTGGAGTCGCTCCTTTGCCCTGCTGCCTGCCCGGTGACCTCACGCCGGACCACGTGCTGCGGCGCAGCCAAGCCCAGGGCAGTACGTTCCTTTCTCTCTAAGGAAGTGACCAGTGAAAAGTATACAGAGACCTTAAACCCACTACCCTGAATTCTGTGTCTCGTGTCCAAATAAACCTGTTAAGTGGCCCTTGGGTTTCATTCATTCTTACTCGGTAAAACCCGCCTGCCACAGTGGCGCCCAACGTGGGGCGCCACCGTGGCAGCGGGTTTCTTGTCTCTTCTACACGCGGTCGTGCATCCGTGCGTGGTGCTGCCCACGCCTGGCGACCTCTGGAGTCGCTCCTCTGCCCTGCTGGCTGCCCGGTGACCTCACGCCGGACCACGTGCTGCGGCGCAGCCAAGCTCAGGGCAGTAACGTTCCTTTCTCTCTAACGAAGTGACCAGTGAAAAGTATACAGAGACCTTAAACCCACTACCCTGAATTCTGTGTCTCGTGTCAAAATAAACCTGTTAAGTGACCCTTGGGTTTCATTCATTCTTACTCGGTAAAACCCGCCTGCCACACACTCCTCAAAGAGGGGACTTATCGCCGCTATTGTGGCGTGCCCAGCACTGGGTTGCGACAATCGCACCCTCCGTGTCGCCATGAGATCCCGCCGGAGCTCTGTCCGCTGTTTGCCTCCTCGCGCCACTCCCATACGTGCTTGTGCCTCCAGATCCCATGGCGGTCATATTTGTAAGCTTGATTAAACATATCAAACCCTTCAATTACATTTCTGATCAAAATATCCTCAATAACTTGCTCTAAGTTGTTTTTTATTCTCTTACTTAGAAATTTAGAATCAAGTTCTAAAGGTCGAAGGTGACACAATAAATCACTTGTACACGTTCCAACTTAAGAATTTATTGTCACTAATAAATTATGGGACGGTAACAGATGAGTAGGTTTAGTTCGGTCGTCATTCCTTTGTCCCAAATCCTTGGCTTTAAGCCTGACAGTTCACTTCCCTGTATCGGGGATTACACTTAAATAATTAAGCACTACGAATAGTGCTGCGCTATCATACGTCCGCGACCGGGATTTACGTTCGGATATTGAAATATTGCAACGTGAAATATGTAAGCTCCGGCGATAAATGTTCGACGCATATTTTGTGATTATTATCGAAAGCATTACAGCTAACAGTTTTAAATAGCAATGTTTGTGTATAAATATTCAGTATTGTCGCATATATTTTTACATTTCTTTCAAAAATATACATCAAAAAGTCGTTTTCACATACTCCGCAGCGAAATAAGTATACAGAAACACGAGGCAACCCATGCGGGTTTCGTTTTTAATTTCAAGCTCACTTCAATATGATGCTAACGACGTAAAGTTTACATATACTTACCGGGCACTGGAAAAATTTGGTGCAAAGGAAACTAATCCGAAAACACAGATGGTTTTGGAAATATTTCAACTACTAACCCAATTCATGACGATTCACCGTCAATCTGCCCAGCCTTCTTCCAACTATGTTGTGGTCAGCTTCCAGTCTAACCGGATGCAGCTGAATACCAGTATTTTACATGGAGCGACTGCCTACCTGACCTCCACAACCCAGTTACTGGGTAACACGATATCCCTTGGTAAGACTGGTTGTCAGACTTTCGGGCTTCTGAAGACCCGTTACGACTGTCAGAGATCCAAGAATGACACCCAGGGCCAACAGCTTAACGTGCTTTCCGAGACACGGATGGGTCTAGGTATGTAAAGATGGTCACCCATCCACGGACCAATCTCTCGTGCGGCGGTTCGTCCTTATTTATTAAAAATATGTTGCCTACGTTCTCCACAAGCTAATATAAGTACCTAAGCCCGAACATTTCAGCTAATAGCTTTCCATCACAATTAGAATTTAGCTGAACAAAATTTTAAATTTAATTAACGCCGATTAGAGATTGTGATCAAAGCAATCGGGCGTTAAACTGCATTGAAAATGCGGGATTCTACGTCCCGTGCACAATGCGAGCGGGCGTGACCGAAAGCCGGGACATCCCGCTGTAATTGCCAGCTGTCCCGGCGAGTAGCAGCCCTACCTGTGACGTATGCATCTATTCTGTGTTAGGGATGTATGTACCTATGTTCATCACGGATCATTGTTGTTAGTCAATGTACGTTTAAGTGTGCTTTGTGCTTCTTAAAATTGGATGCATTGCATTATTCTGTGTTTTGTAGATGTAAAACGCCACTACGGTAGTTGTTTTTTTTTATTATCTATAGAAGAGATAATATAATAGTATGTTACGAAATTAATAATTATGTTCTAAAATTTAAAAAAATACTACTTAAACGACACCAAGCTGCATTTAAAGCAGTATTTTTTATAAAATACCGTGAAACGTAGGCTTTAACAAATACAATGACGGATGGTTTTGTGGACGCCTCGTGGCATTCGTACGCCATCCGTTTGCCTTTGGGGCGCGACCCGTTTTAGTTTAGACGACACGATTCCGGCACGTTGACGATCCAAAAACAAGAGTCTCATTATTACAAAGCAAAATTATTATATTCCAGCGATGCAAATATTCAATTAACCATTAGGGATGGTTTATGCTAGACCGTCTAGACCGCCACGGGCGTGAGCCGCGTCCGTGTCTGCTGAATTTCTAGGGACCAAGTCTCAAACGGGACACGGATGCTGCACGGTGGAGCCTGAACTGCTGCATATAAAATGTACTTGAAATTTTGGAACCGTGTCTCGCCCGCGCCTTGTATGTACATGGCACGGTTTGCGCCCGACACAGACATGCATAAATTGTTGTACTAAGTACATTCTTATAGTATTATCTCTTTTGTTTCAGGTAAGCGCTGCTCATAATAAATTGACAAGGGGAAAGAGAAGTTCCCAGAACACATATCTCAAGATTACTAAACAGTAACCGTTTATCTTGCAGTTAGCCGGTGCTAGCTTTTTACTGGTGTTTGAACCGACCTTAAGAAAGGAGTTTCTTTGTTCGTCTGTAGGTAGTTTTTTTTAAAGAATGTTCATTGATTCAATTATTGACCGATTACGACAAAAAAAAAACATTTGCAAAAGCCACGGTGTGGTCGCATATGCATTTTTCGGTCGGTGTTTCCGGTTATGTTATTTTTTTTTGCCACCGACTTTCGGAATAAAAGTAATTTTTCAGTTTGTAGTGCTTTTTTTTGAAGTCCGGCTGGTGTTTTATATTTTATTATATTAACCCGCCGGTACTCGCATCTCCTTTTTTTAAATTATTTAGAAAGAGGATAACAAAACAAACTTAAAAATAATAAATGTTTTTTATTAAGAGAAAAAAAGTAATATAAATCACAAAATTCAAGAGATCACTGCTAAATCTAACTTTTTACGATATACGAAACTAAAAAATTTCTTTAACCTACTTTGTTTAATCTAGAAACAAAAAATCTTTTCTATTATCAAAAATCTCAATAATCTTCTAAATAGTGGAACAATTTTAAACTTAACACTTAATATATTTTTATAATCAGGCTCTTCAACGTTCCAACGAGTGCCATTCCTACCCAGGTTAGGCTACCTTGACGGACATATTTCAGAGGCACATCATTCAAGTTGGGTCTTTGCAGCAAACTGGAACGTAAATTTTCAGGCTCAGAAACTTCATTGTCCTCAAGGAGTTCATCTTCACCACTCTGACAGGAATCTGAATCGTAATTGTCAATTTACAAATGATCTTCAATTTCTGACGAAATTTCACCTTCAATGTCTTCCTCTTCTAATATATTTGCTATTCTCTGGTCATTCAAATGATTTGACGACATATCTACAAAGAAATAAAATCAAAATTAATATTTTTGAAAAAAAAAAATACACTAACACATTACGTCGCACAAGGGTCGAAACGACCCATACTCACTTGACACGTCCGTACTGTCCAAAATTCCAAATGCCACACGGGGACTGCCTGAGGCGGGGTGTGCGGATAGCCTATGAAGCTACTTAAAGGTACTTAGTGCGACGACACGAATGAACTAATACAAAAAGAGTTATGGAACAATAACTAGAGTAGTGGGTCTTTTCGACCCAGGCGCGACTATCCGCGAGTTAAGTATTTGATCTCTTGATTTTTTGTCAGAATAACAATACCTAGCGTAGCTTACGATTTGGTGTCGTGTAGTTATCGCGCCGGATCGTAACGTGTGACCGCGACCGTTTAGCTCTCGAGCGCTTGATAGATAATAGTGCCGATTCTCTTGTCACAAACGCCTCTAAACTAGACTAAAAATCACTAAAATTTGGTTTAATTCTGTCAAATGACGATTTTCTATTCTGAAATTGACTAAAGTGACACAAATTAACTATATTTTAGTTTGACAGCACTAAGATTGCACTGAGTTATTAGTTTAGTGAAAATGGCAATTTTGCTATTCTGAATTTTACGTTTTTCACCTAAAAATTTGATTATCCAACTAAATCTGAACATGAATCTGACTATTTTTAATCGCGATTAAAAAGGTGTGGAATAAAATTAACCTAGAATCTGACGTTTCATAAGTGCCCATGTAGGTCTATATGAAATAAAATATTTTGATTTTGATTTTGCTTTGGTTGAGAGGAACAATGATGAAAAAAAAACCTTTATTTTTATTTGATGAATTATAAATAATATAGAAATTGTGTACAGAAGTTAGGTAACAAACTTATAATATACATATATATGCATTTATATTCACATAATTATATACACATATATTATATTTCTCAAATTCTTATAAGTCTGATGTTGCAGTTTCCATGTTCCTAAATTAAAATCTATCAATGTGTTCACATGTTCTAAACTGGTGAGTGGACTGATTAAAAAAAAAACATTTTGAATCTGTTGGCATCTAAAAATATTTGCCTCAAAAAAAGCTTCAGCATTTTTCCCCTTTTTCCACTTTGACCCTTCATGCAAAGCGTTTAAGGTCAAACTCCTAAATGGGGCACATAAGTCGTTCTTCACATGTGACGTCACAGTATATTACGTCATTTATTTTGTTAAACACTCGACGTGACAGGATGTCGATACAGGCGCTTGCCTTGTAAGTCGCAAGTTAAGAAAAATGCTCTGAAAATATCAACCGAGGGGTCTTGATAACATTTCTTGATAAGAAGATGTAATAAAGGAAAAAATATAAGATGGAATACCTCCGTGGAAAATTATGCGCCTACGTGTGTGTCATCGTGGAAAAAGAGCAAGCATTTTGGTGACATTAATTAGATTGGGCTTTAAAAGTTCCTCCAGTCCTTGCAAAGATACATCTCCATTCAATTAAATCTCGGTATAAATTGCTACGAAACGAAATCACAGCGCCTGACAAAAATACATAAGCAATAAGTTGAACCAATGCGAGATGCTAATTTTACTCGTCAAGGAGAAAGCAGTCACGTTCTTGCTTGAACCCTTTCTCCCTTATTTACGACATTACGCATATTGGGAGTTGTAAAATTTAAGCCTAAGTTATAAAAGCTCGCTTTGGAGTCCTAAGTCCAAAGTCATAAATATATTCATAAACTTGATTGGAATTTCAATTTGGCCCAACACAGCAGGCACTTAGAAACTCCGTCAAAATGTAATAATAACTCCTTTTTGGTACAACGCTCAATAAATCAGAGTTTATTTATCACCAAGTCCGACTAGGACTTGGTGATAAATAAACTCTAAACGAGTGTTATAATATAATGTTTATTGTAAGCAACTTAGACTTACTCATTCTTCAGTTAAGTTTGATTATACAAGTAAAAACAGACCGTTTCTATTTATTTTTATTTATTTGCGCATACACACACACTCACACACACTCACAACACACACATTATCGCATATTATTTTAATTGGGCTCGGTGGCGTTCTGTACTAATTTGTTACCTCTCACACGCATTCAACCTCAGAAAAAGACGGCGGCGTTCGATCACGCCAATAGCTCATCTATTTGGTGCACCGTTAAAACAAATGGTGAAGGCAATTGTTAAAATGGCGCTGTCGTAGCTTGTTCCCAAAACAAGCTAATAGTGCAAGGCATGAGGACTTTTATTATTTTTTTGCGAAAATTATTCTTTGTTATGTAACTAAATGCTCTAAAATTTTAGTCTTCCATTTTTCGAAATACCCTAAACTGATTGAGGCTTAAAGCTATTGGAACTAAATTATTTCAATTAAACAGATTTCGGGGTTATGTCGGAAACATTTTAAAGAAAGTGGTTACTAGGAAATAAGCAATATTTATGGTTTACAATTCTGACATATTCCAACTCGAATAATTATTAAATGATAAATGATTTTATTTCTGTAAGTCAGTTTGTACAAACACTTTTACACGTAAATTTTTATTTTATTTTAGTTGAGGTCGGCGTTTCCTATCTGACTACTCTGAGAAGAAAGGCCGAAACAAACTCAGAGTTCAAAGTCTCTTTTAAAGTCCAGAAATAATCTTGGTCAGATCATGTGAGGACCATGTGGATTGATGTCTGAAATGGTCTTTTGAGGAAAGAACCACACAGATTGAGTGGACCTGTCCAGTCAGTGCACGCATTTGTTAGAAATCGTGCAGCTCAACTCAAAACAAAAGGAGCTCAACGATTCGACGAACAATACCAAAGAAAAGGACATTGGGTAGGCCGCATAATTACTCAAATCACCAGACCAAGATAACGATTAAAACTAACTGAGATAATAAAATAAAATAAAAATTACCCACACAGTCTTAACATTCACAATAATAACAATAAAATAATTACTAGGTAAGTAAATATACATGTCAAAGTTTATTTTACAGATCATATGAGGACCATGTAAGTAGGTGTCTGAAATGGTATTTTGAGGAAAGAACCATACAGATTTGAGTGGGCCTGTCCAGTCAGTGCACGCATTTGCCATGTATCGTGCTGCTCAACTCAAAACATAAGGAGCTCAACGATCGCTCATATTGATATGAAATATTGAAATCACCGAAAATAACGAAATAGTGGAATAAAACCAAACTCGTGAATGAGCATGAAACAGAATGAATGAACGAAATGTTAAATTTTCGATTAGCTTTGACCTACCTTCCCCATTACTGAGCTACAACCTATATAATAAAAGTACTCTGTGGCTACAACGCCATAGACATAAAAAAAATAATTGTCTTTGGGCCTGACATCGAGCAATGGACAGCCTTTGGCAACTTCATATGTGTGTATTTTCTGTCATTTTATTTGTATTGTTTGTTTTGTTTGTGCGGAATAAACAAATTTTCTTTCTTTTTATTTCTTCTAAAATATCTTGAATAACACACACACGAAACATAACATCACCCCTCTATTACCCAAAGGGTTAGGCAGAGCTGTACTGATAGAACACCCACGTTTCTCTAGTTATGTTTGAGTTTCATGTAACAGGGGGCCAGCCAAGCCGTCAACCGCCAAATTATAATTGCTACTCTTGGTTTCTTTACGTCCCAAGAGAAATTCAACTAGCTAGTGGTACCTAAATAAAAACCCTGATCAATATTTTTCTCGGCCAATAACCGTATATTTCAGCCATTATGGTATGCTGTAATATAAAGAGTGGTAATCTTTATACTGCTTAAAATTACCTACAGTATTTTAGGTAGGTAACATATTTTTTTGTAACGGTCTCAAAAAAGTTGCGTTAAAAGTTTTAATTTTGCGTCCAGTATAATGGTGGTTGCATTAATTTAAAATTAGTCATAAAGTTTTTATTTTGTTTGTTCACTGTTTATAGTTTCCATTTTTTATGATAACGTTTTAACATGTCGGCAGGTATATTTTTAGGTTTCGATTAACTCTTCTTAGAGTAGGTAGTTTATTGCAGCCTGAAGGCCTCAATCCAGTGTCATTGCATTCAGACCGTCTGCTTCTTCACCAGTTTTAGTTTCATGTAAGGTTCTTCTATCATTTGAAATCCCAAGAGGTCTATTATTCCTCTTTGCAGACCGCGGGCGATCGACGTCGACGTGGACTTAAAATACAAACGTATGCACTGTCACCTCATACTTTGTCATTCATACATCTCAAAATACGTCACGATGTGTGTACGTGTGGTGTTTTGTAAAGGGTTTGCTCATGTGAGGAAGAATATCAGTTCCTTTAAAATTAAATGTTGCCTTCCTGTGTAATAATCACGGTCATAAAATGGCCCTACTACCTACACTATCAAACATCATCACCTTCATCAAACACCTATATATAACTATACTGAAGTGGACAGATACAGTCTGTTCTCTCATATCTGTGCCATATGCTCTCAGACTATCAATTAGTCTCCGATGCAGCATTATAAATGCCCCGTCCGACGGCCGTAATGCTGCTTGCGCTGACGGATCGTCTGAACAGCCAGTGTGCTGGCTGGAACAGCATTCTTTTGCAAAAAGCTTAATTAGAGTTTTATTGGATGAGGAAATTAACTTTGGTGAATCGTTTTGTGTTGTGAAGTGTTTTTTTATAGAACTGAATGTTAGTTCAAAATGCGTTCGTTGGTCGTTGGTTGGTTGTGGTCGTTAAAACCGATAGTCGTAACAACCGGTGATATTTTTGAGGTACAACAATTGAGTGTTTAGGTTCATATAAATTCCACATAAAACGTATTAAATGAAAGAACATTGGCATTTTTCCTGTATGCATAAAATCTGTAATTTTAGTCTAATTGGAAAACTTCTGTCGCGCGTACGAATTTTGTAGTTCACGTTGGATTTTAATAAGTGTATCGTCATAATTTCATTAATTTTGTTCGTTAAAAAGAACACTCTTTCGTAATAAACTAACACAGCATTGAGACCATATCATTAACATTATGCTTTGGTGTGTCTAGTGTTAGTTGTGTACAACCAAGTAACCAACAGACTGAATAGATATGAGAAAGCAGGCTTTGATTACGAGTATACGGCTTGCACTTGTATTTTGTTTCTGAGAAATATAAAAGACCCTAAACTCGATACTGTTTTGTTTACTTTTGCGATCTTATTAACCATTAACCATTGTACTGTGCCAGATACAGAGACATATAAAGAGTAGCAGACGAAACATTCACTAAAAATCGCGTAGCCATTACGCACACATAGGGAATGTTGTCTTTACAGGACCGGACTGAGACCGGTTACCGCAGAAATACTTACTGAAAACTCTACGAAAATCGATATTCTCTAGTTATAAGAAGTGTGGAATACTTATCAATAAAGTCTTCATATATTAAGGTGGTTATATAGTAGTATTTTAAGGCAGTCCGCTCTCCTCCTTTTGACCACCGGCTTGACGGTCTAGAATAGAGGAACTAGCCCTGCAGTCTTGAACCCCAGCTTGGTGGAACCTAGAGTTAAGGTGATGGTATGGAAGCTAGTCTATGAATATATCAGGAGTTTAGATATAAAATAATAAATTTTGTGAATATTTGTAGAATTATTTTGAGTCCAATACGTCTCTGTGAATTCGTTCAATCATAAATAGCAGATGATGTTGCTTACCAATATGGCGGCGCGGGATAAACAAGCTACGCGTCAAATGACAATGCCAGATCCTGCCCCAGCTATTTACAGGACATGCCAATTAATGAAAATAATTGTAATGATTAAAGGACCTTTTCATAATACATAGTTTTTCAATAGAACTTGCCGATTACAAATCAATGATAAAAGGAATTCAACCCCAGAATTTCCTATTGCGTTACTTATTGCTCATGTTAAACAACAAAAAAAAAGTGTTTATTACCTGTACAACAAAAACTCATATTACGATTATAATAATTGCGATTATGCGTAACTAAAATGTTGTTTACATCGATTTTTAACAATTATAAACTGCACCTAACCTATAATCAATGTCATTATAGTTTTAATATTTTAACAGAAACCGCAAGTTCTACAAGCATTAGGACAAACGTTTAGTTAACAGTAATAAATAAGCTTTAAGATGCTGCATATTGCGGGCTTGTAAATAACTTTTTGATTTTAGTGGAAACGTTCGATACGAACGTTCTATAGAGTTTCTGGCATTATCCTTTGTTCTATGTATGTGTCAGTGTAAGAACAGGTGACAGAACGAGATACTATTTACGACGCAAGAAAAGGATAAAGAAACACGACCTACATATGATCTATATAAATATAACTAGGGATTAATGTTTGGTCTGCTACTCTTTATGTCTGTGACCAGATATGGACCCTGTTACCTATTCCTTTTTTTACAATACAGCTGGTCGTTCTAACAGATACAAATCTCCGAAAATAATAGTTAAATAAAGTCGTTAAATGAGGTATGTCGTAATAATCAATGTCGTAAAAAGCAGTGTATTTTATAAGGGGATCATATAGCATTCAGCCGGGACCTATGATTTTGGTCAATATAACCAATATGTTCTAAACGATGTCGCAGAACTGTAACTGTACATTTATTAGTAAAGCCACTTAAGAAATACTAAGTGTTGTCAACTGAGGGCCAGGGCAAGGCTCTTCTATATTTTCACAAACATAGGTCTTGCCAGTGATAGTGACAGGTACCCGGGATACAAATAGAGCATGAATTGAACAGCGAATAATTCAATAAGAGCAACATATGAATAAAAAAACATCAAACATCATAATTTTTATTTCAGCTTTCACATAGAAGAAATCCTAAAAAAACTGAATAATAGATATGTATCTTGGCTACAAAACTTAGCAATAATATTATTTTTATTGATCATATCTTTTTTTCTCAATGCCATATCTCCTCTATGGGTCTATGTTCTGTGCATCAGTCAATAATAAACGTCAGCTTTTATTATTATCAATCACAGTTATTTTTGTAGACTACTTTAAATATATTATTATTATAAAATCCACCTGTAAATAGTAAATCCAGATTTTGCAAGACACAATGACGATAATCATAGAAGATTCGGAGGAGATACCATGTTCATACTGCGACAAGCTTCGACAGACATTTATGTTGATAGCACTAACAGCTGTTCTCCCGATGGTGTTGTTTGCTTCCCTACTCCTCGTGACAGTGACTGGAGAGATGGACCAACTAGTCGAATTCACGACAAGTCTCATCGTGGAGTTTGTGTTTGGACTCTTGTATGTGCAACTTTTCGTCGCTACGTCAATACTTATCATCAGCTTCATGAAGAGGAATCAGCCGTTGCCTCTCAAGTACCACTACTGGTACTTCTTCTTCCATATAGCCATCATGGTCCTCTTCCTCATCTCTAGCTTCGTCATGACTGTCGTCAACAATGGCTACATCACATCCGGATTAGTATTTTTCGGTGGTGTCTTTTACTTTTATAATTTATATAATTTTATGGAAGCGAACAAGAACGTCTGGACCACTTTAAGAAGAGCTTATTGAGGTGATTTGAAAATGCTTTTGAAAACTTAATAAATGGCACTTCCAATGTCTTAAAATTGTTTGTGAATTTAGCGAAGTTAAAGTGAGTTTAGGTGGCTTTTCAGTAAGTCTGATAAGAAGGGGATTCGGTAATAATTGTGTTTAGTATAAGTTGGTAAGTGGTCGGCATTGTTGTCGCTAGCTAGGAAGCAGACACTGAAGTTAAAGGGCTTTTAGTTTGGGTTACCGAAATCGGTTTTGATAAATGTTGTTATAAGCTTGAGAATAATCTGGGCTAGACTGAAAGTTCAATAAACATTAAAATATATCTCACACCGGCCTGTCAGCACGAGAAATTCGTGAACCTCTACCCTCTACAAAGAAATATTAAATGTGAAGGTTAAATGGATTCAATCACTCACACAGTTAGTAAATACATAAATCTATATACATATAATAAATCTGTAGACGAGGCGTTTCTGTACATTGAAAATATTTAAAAAAATAGTGAGGGTGTTAAAGGATATCCAACAGATGCCATTTCTATAATTCACGGAATTTGTCTGTTTGGATGTGAGAGATTAACTAGATCAAGTATCACGTAAAAAGTACGAAACCAATATGGTTAATTTTTATACTTAATAATTGATACGCAGTATTGAAACGCAGTGTTTGCATTCGAGAGGACTGTGGTAGAGAATTTTAGAGAACCCCAGGTAGCGGTTCCCACCAGGAAAAATCGGAAGACTCCTTCCTTTTCAATAGAGTGTTCTACACCTTCTCTAAGCGACACATTATTGTTATCCGACAATACAGATACCAAGAATACTGCTGTTATAGAGATCAGTACTAAAGCCCAACTTTTCCTACAATATGCTTATGTAATCTCTTGACACATCCACGAAAAGGAATTGGTTATATCTGATATTTTTTAAGGTTTTTGATCCCCATCATATAAGAATCCATCAGTATATTAAACTAAACTGTTTTGCTGAAGTCGAGATCACTATCCTTCAACCGGCAAACCAGACTCCTTCTAGTCCCCCGAATCTCAAAGCATTTTTGCTCAATGGTCCAGACATAGTTAACTTGAGTGTAACTTTGTTTCTTAATATTTACAAGTTTATTATTCAGCTGCTTATCATACACTAAAAGAAGCCGTTCTTCAAACTTCGTCGAAAAGAAAATTAAAGTTTCAGTTATTTTGTGTTCAATTATTCATTATTTTTGTTTGCAAGTTTGTCTAGGGGTGAATCTAAAATTATGTAGTTGTTTAATAAATATTAAATAATCTTTATAACCTAAACCGATATAACGTAAAAATTAAATAATCCTCAAGATTAATATCTGTTTTAAGGCTGTAGAGCAAAAATTATTCAGTGAACGTTAATTGTAATGTCTTAACAATCCCAAAATCCGAGGAACATCAAATTAGACCGTAATGGAAGCCTATAAAGTTTATTTCAATGCTATCGTCACACACAGACCCAAACGTTCCGAATCCCAAATCGAATCACAGAACAGCAAATTGACACGATTGTGCGAAAAATACAAAGAGAAATAAATCTGCATATTGACGAAGTAATTAAAATATTCGTGTAGGAACCTCTCTCGTCTGAAAGTTACTTCGGGCGTTTGTCCGCCCCTCCAAGCCCCCAATTTCTGAGATTCCAAGGCGGGCCACGTCATAATCCGATTTACTTCTTCCAACTTCACATAAACTTTATGAATTTACATAAAATTTACTATCGTATCAGCCTTTTATGTAAGCTTCAGCGTGTCAATTAGGACCGGATTTCCTTGATTTTCTCGTTAATTTCCAAGGCTCTGAGTCAGTGACATAAATCGGTGTGGAAATGGGGATGAGACATTGCGGCATCCATGCCTATCAATGAACTCAGCTAATCGTAGTCCACCGCTGGACATAATACAAGTTACGACGTTCATATAATGAAACATAATTACATCGCTGACAAACCGTTCGAAATCGAATTTCAACTTTGTTAACTCTTCCAAAAAATCTGAAAAAACTTTGCTATAAAGCGAACAGCCCCCTCAACGGAGATACAACACCGCTCTAAAGATACAAACTCATTCATTTAATACATTTTAAAGTCGTCGAGGGGCATATAACTTGTTGTTCTACTAAACTGAAACTTATTCCCACTGCTAGAGCTGAGAAAAAGAGAGTTTATAAAAAATCGGTATAAGCTAATAAAACCCGTAAGTTTACAAAGAGCTCAACGAACAAATTGGGCTAACTTTTTAACCTTTCTTCTTCAAATAATGTTCTGGTACAGCGGTTTTTCGACGGTATTTTTTATGGAACCGCTCGTGGATTCTGAAGTGAAAATCATAGGCAGCGTCAAAAACATAGCCGAATAATGAAGGTAAATACTGAGTTACACTTTATGAAATCTGCTTCGGTCAACTTTGAGGGACTGTCCGCTTAATAGCACTTTTTATGCTTTCTGGTCTAAAACTTCTGCGGGCGGTTTTAATGAATTGTTACACCCAGTATTTTTATGCTAAGACGGGTTTGTTTTATTTCAGTGATTGCAATGACTTTGTTCTCGTAAAGGGCAATCAAGGATTGTCCGTCTTCTACAGGTGACAACTAATGTTACCAAATACCTTCAGTTTATTTTTTCACTAGATGTAGACATGAAATGCCAGTACCTTTTTTGGTATTTCTTTGGTATTTTTAAGGGGTGAATTTCATTAGGAACTCTGCCTATTGCACCTTTCATTCGCGTGCTTTTTAACATAATCTTCCCCCATAGGCTACTACGATTCGAAAAGAGGAAGGTGATTACAGTATGAGGGTTTTTTACGTGATTAATTCACAGAAACATGGGGCTGCGACATAACATCGCGTTTTATGGCACCCTGGGGTCGAGTTGCTATCAGTAACAAGGAATCACATGGCATTCAATCACTACACTAATATCACAAATGTTAATGGTCTGTATGTGCACTACGTTTTTACTGCTAAAAAACTGATCCAATTTAAGTACTAGTTGGCAAGAATCCAGAAAAGCATACCGGGACAATATCTAAACCTAAAATTAAATCATTATAAACGAAAGCAAAGCCACAGGTTAAAGGTAAGTCTATCTGTATGTTTATTTCTTTCTTATATCAAAACCATTAGTCCGATTAAGATGTCTCTTGGTAGAGAAGTAGCTAAGTACCTACCTACCAGCTTAGCGGTTGCTGCACCGGTTGACGTCATCACGACAATGGCGGGTTTCGCTGAAAAGCAGCGCTGGGGCTCTCGTCTCGCATAGGGTCGTAGCATTCTGCTGAGCGATGACCGTTTTGCGTGGATGTGACGCATATTTCCCCCCAACTAAGTTCTTTATTTTTTCTTCACTAGGTGAGTAGAATGTACACTACATCATCTTCTTGCCCTTGTGCCAATTTAATTGGGGTCGGCACGTTTTCTTCTTCCATAGAAATTAAAAATATGTGTATTTACAAATATACACAACACGTATACACAACACTCATAATGTTTTAAAGTTTGTAACGGCTCGCCAGCAACAGATAAACCCTGAGTGGTTTTCGTTATGTGGCTTAAACCAATTTGTGAAATGTTACCTAAGTGTTCCGTAGTAAGGCCAAAAAACAAAACATTTTGTTTTAATAGTTATTGCAAACAACATTATAAAAAGTGTAAATACTTAAAAAATGGCCAAGTTTAAAATAAGTGTTAGACATGGACAGCATAGAAGAAACTTCACGAGCATGTAACTTCATACTAGCGCCGTTCATTGTTCGTACCGCGCGTCAAGGACGGGAATAAACTTTAAAATCGTGTAGCTTCTACACATTTACATCGATTTAACAGATTTTTTCGATCATCTCGTTTTTAATTAATATGCCTTCTTTGAAGTTACATTATTTTTTCGAACATTTTTAATATTAGGCATTAGCCTTATTATGTGCTTAGTGAATAATAAATTCTAATTACTACACATTAGTAGTGCCATTAACAGTGTTATCTGATAGATGATTGTGGACGCAAAAGTGACACAATTCAGTTGAAGCACTTAGCATGATATATGAGCTGACACATTATGTATTTACATATTAGCGTATTAAGGTTGAGGCTTGGAATGTAATAAAGATATTTTTTAATTTTATGAAACGGGAAAGGGAGGATTAAATGTATGGCTTTTAAAAGTGCTCTCCAAATTGTCTATTTGAGTATTTACCTACTGGCTACACCGAAGTTGTAGACATTAACCATGTCCTCTCTCTCTATTATGTAATTAATAAAATTAAATAGACAAACCTTCTATGAGGAACATCGGTAAAAACTTGAATGTTGTCCGTTCAGCGTTTTTGAGAGCGCTTTCAAACAGGCAAACGGGGTTGATGATGTTATTGTACTCGTATGTTTTCACAACGGCACGGAAGACCAAACAAACCTTTGCTAGCATACTATTTCCAAGAAGCTTAGCTAGCTGCTGAGTAGCACCTCAAAAGTCGGACACTTTCTGCCGGATCCATCCAAGAATTCCAAGAATTCTGGATCCAAGTATCTTCCCTCCTCTGAATACGCAAGTATTTACACAAATTCACAATGGTTATTTGCTTACAGGCCTTTTCATTATTCTGTATATTTTCTTCTCTCACATACTGCTATTCGTAGAATACGTTCAGTTGATTTGTCTTATTTTGAATTAAATTCAGAGTAGCGCTCGTTGAAACACGAGAGGTATCCATGTTTTCATATAATCCACTTGGGTACTTAAAATATATTTTGTGAAAATAAATGGAAACATTTGGGTGTTCGGTACCTATTAATATTTTTTTATCAATGTTTTTCAGTTAGGATTGCCAGACTCTGTACGTAGTAAAAAAAAAAAAAATGTTTTTTATTAAGCCTCAATAATGTTTTTACTTGTTGTATTTTTTAAAGGGAAGACAAAATTTCAAGTTATTGAATAATATAAGTTCCTAACAAAGAGAATCCTCGTGAGGGCCTGACTAGGATTCTCCTTTTTAGGAACTGTGCCCTTGACCATGATTACTCTTTTTAATCGGACGCGTTACAGACATTATTATAAATACCACACTTTACTTTTACCTAACCTAACCTAACCTACTTACTTCGAAATGTTAGAAAATTCAGTTTTTAACTTTTTTATCTCAAAGCTTGAAATGAACAAGTTAGTCGTCAGTAATAAATCTTTGGCATGTCGAAAATCTGCTCTAATAAAGTATTTTCTCGCAACTGTTAAGGCTCGTACACACAGGCGCGAAACGACAACGCGACACAGGAGGCACCGCGTGTCGAGGTCGCTTGCGACCTGCGCTGCTTTTGTGTAGCGCTCTCGCGTCGCGCCTGTTTTTGAGAGCCTTTATTCTTTTCTGCGGTAACTTATACATATAGGGTGACTGGTAATTAGTGACCGATACTTAAACACATGATTTTACTCATCATAACAAACAACTTTCCCAAAGAAAGAATGATTTTTTGCCGCGCGTTGTACGGTAGTACCTACATGAACATGTGACCGGACGGGGTCAAGCGCCTCACAGCTGATTGCGCGCGAGCGTTTCGTGCGGTCGATAAACTAAATAAAGAGAAAAATGCATGGTAAAAGTGGATTGTTTAATTGTGTTTGTAAATAGGGATTAGTCACTTAATAAAATCACAGCTAATGGTGTATTATTCTTGTTAGGTACTTACTCAGTATTCTATTCGGGTGATTGGGGTCATCCCCTAGGTAAATACATTATATTTTGCGAAAGTTGTTTGAAATGATGAGCACAATCATCTGTTTAAGTATCGGTCACTAATTACCAGTGACCCTACATATGCCAAAATCTGAATTGTAGAATATTTTCAGTACCTACCCTAGAGCCAGTATTTTATTTTGCAAACCTTATCTCACCGTGTACCAATACAAAAATACAGTTTCATCGCGTACACATAACGTACCCTTATTCGTTTCTGCTACAAAGTTACACTGGCACTTCAAAATACATAAAATGGGCAACAAAAAAAAGACATAACCAAATAAACTATTAACAAAACATCAAAAAACACCAATTATTAACAAAAGCCTTATCGAATCCAGCAGCTTTGCCTTTTCAGCTGCAGACAGCAAAATGATTTTTGCAGCACAAAATCTACTCGTAATGAATATTCATACGAACGATGGACTATACTGTGGCCGTAATTGTGTTAACCTTCCATGGTAACTACGTTAAAGGCAGTTGTGAACATTACTCTGGATTTTCGGTCCAGGGCTCCAAATATTATTGATTTAGGGTAACGAGATTTGATTGCCTGAATGTGGTGTATGGCTTGATAAAGGCTTGGTATCTTATGAATGCGGTGAACAGTCACGCGTCTGTTGACACCTTTCATGTCAAAAACTGGTAAAAATGACAGGTTTTCATGACGTCCTCGTCCTCGTTATAATGAGACGGCCACCGCTTGTCTAGGAGACCATAGCTTGAATGTAGGTGTGTGTATAAGACACGATAATTTTGTCCCTTGGGGGCTTTGCAGCAAGTAGGTACCGATGCTAACCCCGGGTAGAAGTATTGTTTATCTTCACATAGAATCGATGTTGTGCTATGTTAAAATATTAAACAGTTTTTTTGTTTGTTTGTTTGGCATCTCGCAGGTCAACCTATGCGGTTGTCGTCTGCTTAAGCAGACTTGCCTGTGGATTCCCTAATAAATTAAGGCCTCCAGCCAGGACTTAAACTTATATACTAACTAAAACTAAGCGACAACGCTAAGGGCACCCCCTGTGGGGTACGAACCTCGGCTTAGGGCGTCGCTGGAAGAGGGCAGCAAATGACCAGCTGGATCAGGATTGGTATTAATTAGGGACGAATTTAAAGCTACAGGCTCAGCGGCGCGGGCTGGCTCGAGCAAGGGTCGGGAGGGGCGTCGATTTGGGCGTCGCGGCGGGCCTCGGCGGCGAGGGCGGTAGGACGGCGATCGGGTTTTGGGCTTATGTAGCGTGCTAGTGGCCTTACTACTCTCCTGGAGGAGGGTAGTGGCGTCGTCGGGGTCGATTAAAGTATGCCTTGGTCGGCGAATACTGCTCATGCGAGAGGGAGTGTAGCGGGCGGCCGCTGTAATCAGGGGGTTAGAATGTTTGATGCCGCAGTCGAAGAAACGCTTTGATAAGCGTTTCATGAACTGTTTTATGGTTGGCATTTTGAGGTCGACGTGAAGATCGATATTACGGACATAGAAGGGGGCACCCGTGACCCTTCTGAGGAAACGGTTTTGGAGGGTCTGCATCTTATGGAGATGACGTGGGTGAGCGTGCGCAAATACAACGCAGGCATAGGTCATGATGGGACGGATGACTGCGGTATAGATGCGGAGCTTGCATTTGAGGGACAGTTTACTACGGGCTGTCAGTACGAATTGCAGCCTGCTAAGAGCGAAGGAGGCGCGCGCGCGAACCGCCTTAATATGAGCCTTAAAGGTAAGGTTCTCATCGAGGATCACGCCTAGGTATTTGGCTTGCTTCTCCCAAGGGATGGGCTTGCCGTACATAGTGATCGGGCTGGGAAGTGGGGGAGGGAGTCGACGACGTCTCGAGAAGAGAACCGCCTGACTCTTATCGGGGTTGATTAAACAGTTTATTGTTTTTTTTTAAACAGTTTATTGTTTAATCGCAATAATAAGTAATAACAAAAGAGGGGAACTTCAAAAAAGTCAAAGGCAAGCATCGACAGATGTTGACGTCACCATTTTGCCCCTATTCTCATCGTAACAGCACCCAAGCTCATGCTTGTTCATGTGCATTGACAAATTAACACCAAAAATAATGAAAGCCATATTCCCTTCTATCCTTCATCAAAAAATTCCACAGCTAAATTCATCCTGCATTACCTACGATGTATTTAAAATCAAAACGGCCGAGCTCCGCCGATGCAATAGCCGAACTCCACCGAATTAAGTTTCTGGCAAATTGAGTGTCTGTACGTCCGGAACTCCTGTATCCTCCTCGAATCAGTCAGGTAATTGGCTGGCGGTAAGGTTTCCACTTGGCTTCGGGATTGTACGTATTGAAGAATCAACTGGTAATCCAAAGCTGATATTGTGGTGGAAGATTTTGATCGCAATATCTTGGTATTAGTGTGTGGGGACGTGAATCAATTTCAAATATGTATGGTTTTAGCTTCATTTTCTTATCAGGCTTTGTATTGAATGGAACGCTTGCTGAGAAAAATACTTGAATTTATTGAAACAGTAAAGCTTTGGTAGAAAAGCATAGGAAGCCTTGTTTAAATAATTTACTTAGCAGCAGTTTTATTTAATTTCACTCATAAATCTTTTCAGTTATTAAACGGTGAACGTCGGCCTATCTATTCTGTAAAAATCTCACCGTGGAAACTTAAGTAAAGTGAGCTAGCTTTGCATCGAGTGGAATGTCAGCTCACTTCATCTAGGTTTTCATGTTATGATGATTACAGAATAATTTTACTGGATTAAAACTTTAATTCTAACAGATTGAACCCTTACCCAATTCCGCCCTTTGAATGCCACCAATACAAGCTCCCATTAAATAGGTCCCCGAAAAAATTAAACCTGAAATAAGTGAGAAAGGGCGAACCAATTTCGCGCCCAAAGTTGTCGGCACCACCGCCATTAGGCATGCTGCACACGCGCCTCAAATGACCGTAGATACCCACGGTAACGGTAGATGGCGTGGCGGTGCGACCAATTAACTTGCCGCGTTGTAAAAACGTGTGTAGACTGCCTTATCGAACATTCAATTCAATAATAGGTTATATTAGAGCAGCTGGTTTTAATGGCAATTTATTTTTGTAAAATATGTAAAATTATGTATTAATACATAACTTATTTGCATCTTTTAATTTGCTACCAGCGAAGAATAAGCTGTTTTGCATCTTTTCAGGGATGTTTTACATAACAACTAAAGTATTTGTCTGAAGATGGGTCTGAGAAAGAAGCCGGTTTAAAGTCACCACGACTTTAAACCGACTTTCATTACTGCGTTACTGGATTGATTGCAATACCGTTTTCGGTTGTTGTAAACAACAAAACTGTCAAACGGACTTACCCGGTCTTGCGAAACAATTATAAATAATTTTCACATTGTTTTCACCTCTACCTCAAACATCTCTTTCATAATTCAGCCGACAGCCTTCCTAAAATTAGACCACCATTTATTTCCCTCGAATGCACTCACTTTTCGCGCAGCCCGTCTGATCGAAATCAATTCACTCCGTAACGCCCTGTCAATTTAACTTCGATTAAGCCGTGGGACTCACTGAAGTAAAAAAGAACTACCCGGAGTGGTTTCTTTATAAGCTTATTGTGGAACTTCGCACAAGTTGGACAGTTTTCCGAACTGCTCATTGTAATCGATGCGCGGTTGTGTATCCGGGCTTATTGTGTGGCGATCGTCTTTTTTTAGTTTTGAGCTGGAGCTGGCAATTGTGAAGTTTGGGGTAAAGTTTTTATGAGCTCTTTGTGTTTGAGAATAGCTTGGACATGCCGTTGTGGACTTGTGGAGGACATACAAATTATTCATACCAACACAATTTCTCGTTCACAATAATTAATATTCGGATGATGCTGATGAATTCTTGAAAGTCCTTGAAACCTCACCCGTTTTATCTGAGTATCCTTCACGTAGTGTTAAGATAACTACCTACTATTAAAAGGCCCAAATCAGTTTGTAAGTAAGCCCTAAGGGTCCACATCTCCCAAAATTAAATCTAGATCACAGCTTCTACTTACTTACGAGGACCGAATAACAAACGAGATTTGTTGCCACTTACATATTATGGTTTATTTGGGACCTTTTCTCTGGTAACGTCCGGAACGACGCCACAAAATAAAGTTGTATAGAAGGTCCAATTTATGCAAATAAAACATTTGTAGGAAGAATTGGGTGTGTAACAATACGGGTGTATTTGTAGAGGACAGGAAACGCACTAAGTATGGGACATCCTTTGTCCTGCCATGGGTCAAACCTATTACAAGACTGTCAGAAATTAGGGTATTGAGGCAAGTTACACAATGTGTGTTTACTTTTATTTTTCTCTCTGAGAGAGTAACTCGGACTTAATTTATAAATCGATCGAACAGCTCTTATCTGCAAAACAAAGATAGCCTGAATGTCTTTATTTATTTATTTATTTAAGGACAATAAACAGCTACAATATGTGTTGGAACAATGAAAAGATTAAACAAAATATTAACAACATTGCAGCCCACTACATTATCCGCATATTTACAAAGAAAATATGATAATGAGTGCCACTAGATAGGTAATAAATAACTACTAAAAATTACATCACATTCATAATAATTAATTTCATCATGCAAAATAGAAATTCCCATTGATTGGCAACTGAGTAATAATTAACACTAAAAACAAATAAATAATAAAATCTTGATTAGCTTAAATTCATAACATTATTGGTTACTAATAATTTTCATTACATTACATTTAAATTTGGATTTTGAGCATACAAAAATATCAATATTAGCAAAATTAGAATTATAAGATTCAACCATTCGACGGATAGGGCAGCGTAAACCAGAATTAGTATGACATGTATTGACAGCAAATAGTGTGCCTGCACGAATACTACGCATACGAACAGTGCGTGGAACCACATAGCACAGTTTCACATGTCGGCGTCATATCCCCACAACAGAATACCGTACGCCATTACACTATGAAAATAGCTTAGTGCTTTAATTATGATTTTTTCCAACAAAGTATGCTGAGGAGCTTAGCTTTTTGCTCAATTAATCAATGTGTAGGCCCCACTGAAGCTTAGTATCCAAAGTGTTTTTGGGTTTTTCCATATGGAATTTCTCGGTCGCAGCCCCTGCCTAACCCTTCGCGGAATACAGGCGTGATGGTATATTAAAAAAGAAACAGGTTTCCACAGAAATCTTTCATCAGAAGCCGATCCTGACCAGCGTTTCGATTATACAATAGATTATGATAGATTTATCCAGTATTTTCTATGAAAAAGCCAGAAATTTAACAACGTCTTTTTCTTGGACAATCAACCTTCTGTATTATTACAGTTTGTATAAAAGCCTGAGGGTAAGGTAAGTATTTTTCGGTTGTCTTGATTAAGGCAGTATTCACACGTAATACGGATTAACTGCTGGATTTTTTCGGGAGATAATTGAGCGTCTAATAGTATTACAGTAAGCTGTTGTGTTTGGAGAAAATACAATTACTGGCGTCAAAAGATAAATGGACGTGCTTGTTTCTCATTTTAGGATCCTTATTTTGGTAAGTCTCGAAAAAAATCTGGTTTTGCGAAGTCTTGAACCACTAGGTACTGGTACAAATAGTTATCCAGTGGTTCAAAAGACATTCAGACCACGTTCGCACGGACGTAAAAATATCGCGGCGGGATTTTTTCGAGAACTAGATTTTCAACTCTCGGTTTTGAACCGAGGATTGAGAATTCAACAGAGTGCAAGCACGTCGGGTCAACAGCGCCTCGAAAAACCACACTGTTGGATTTTTAACCCTCAGCGCTAAGCAGTTCGTTGAAGATCCAGTGCGCGAAAAAATCTTTAGGTGTGAAATCATCAAATGACTTCTCCCACTCTGGCTAGAGCTCAGGGCGTGTCAGACTTTTACTGACTAAAACCCACCCGTGTTCCTTCAGTTGTCTATGCCAGGGGCCACGGTATTTCTTTTGAACAGACTTCACAGATTAGATTCTTGTATGCCATTGTTTACCAAATACAAATTATTGAGCAAGGTAATGACCTTGCTTATACATTTTTGAGGTTGCTGTATTTGTTAACACAAATCCAGGCCTGTTTACTAGAATATCATTTTATCACAAACGAACTCGACCACATAACAATAACTTTTGCGTTAAAAGGTCTCTTACAGCATATTTAAGAAAAGGCTTAATAAATCTTTCCTGTTGCATAAAGCATAATACAGCATTTCGGAACTTTTGGCCGACAAAATGTAATTACTGTTTTTGACCTTAGTTGGTACTCATGGATCCCGTACCTATGTGATTTAATTCAAGTCCATTTAACATTGCATACAGTGACATTTTGTGTTATTTTAATTATTACTAAAATATCACGAAATGTTTAACAAAAATTACTTTTTTCTCTCTTTTAGTTTAAACATTATTTTAATATTAACGTAGTATATTTATATTTTTTTTTTTTTTCTGTTTGTGAAAACCAATTATGTTATATACTATATGCGTTCGATAAATGTATTTGTGTTATATATTTTAGTAAGTATCACTGACATCCATAAATATTTGTAAACCTTCTGTAAAAACATAGGCGGTTGTAGTTTTTTATAACAACTAATTATTGTACCTATATTAACAAATGATTGAATGAATTATTATTGAATGAATTATTATTATTATTATGAACAAGCCGCGAAGGTCCTCGCGACCGTTGTTATATTATATTATAGCTAGGCAATATTTTACTTACCTACGCCTGCTATGTTAAGCTATTTATCGCAATTGTCATGTAAGACGCGATGAACAGCTCCCATAAATAGCCAAACAGAAATATTTTGAAATTACTACCCAAAGCACATCCCACCCCCAATGAATCCTTTAATAAAGTACTTATACCACTTACTCCATTTTACAACAAAATCACAGATTACAGGCACCTACTTCACCTCGAGAAAGGCATTAAGATAAAACCCTCGCACACTCGGATCGTAGGCCAAGATAACAAAAATTACGTGGAACCCAATGGTACTGCCGAATTAGGGATTTTACGAATCTTGCACAATTACTTCAAAGTGTATTTTTAGGATTATCTCAGGTTTTGTAAGTCGGAGAAATAACTTGGTTGAGTTTTTCATGTGTTTACACACTTTAGTAAATAAAAAAATGCCATGGTTCCCTTAATGATTACATAGTCATTGTATGTTTTTGAGACGAAGGAATAATTCAGCTTTTTAAGCCCTTAAATTTGGCGGGGACAATTAAAGCATAAGGCGTTTTGCAGATAATACTTTCTCACCAGCATGGGGTTATAAGCTGCCAGTTCCAGCACTGACCTAAAAATAAAACAATTGCAAAAAAAATAAAAAACAATTATATTAGGCAGAGTCCCAAATCATTCAAAATGTTCTACCCAAATGTAATCAATGAAAGGTTATCTTATCGCGGGTAAGCGTTGAATAATAATGACACAAATACCCTCAAACCCTTTGATCACATGTGAATACAAATGAATGATTTCCCGGGCGAAATCTACAAGACTGACATACATTAATATACAGACTATGTTTTAATTACAAACTGAATTTAGATTTAACCGAGGTCTTTGCCATTATTTAACAAGATGTTAATATTTGCCTCTGGAGAAGAAGAGGGTTCAGGTAATGCTGCATTGCCTGACTGTACTATGCTTTATAAAATGGGCACAAAAAACACGTTAGCCTTTCAGTTAGTGTTAAATGTGCCTAGGTACAATTAAACGACATAAAATGCTGCATAAACAAGGAATATTTTGGCAAATGGTGAGTGTGTTATGAAAAACCTGGGTGGCCTGTCCTTTGCCTGAATGATTATTTCTACAAAGCGAGGACAGCCGCCTTTGCAGGATCACAGGCATTTTCTTAACGTTTTCGCCTAAAAAACCTAGCCCCTTTTAACAAGTAGTAATATTTTGTTACATACGCAGCCAAATCTAGCAGTTAAAAACACCCTTCCATCCATTTCTTACGAATGAGACCGTCCCTTCCAAATAAGATTGATTGAGGCACCCCAGAAGCCTTGTTATTGTCGTAGTATATACCAAATGTTGCCTTGCAGTCCTTTTACACTTGAGTTCAAGTAATCTGGAAGTATAATAGGTCAGGGTTGCTACTGGGGCTTTGAAAACATGAGCATCAGCAAGCTAATTTGACACAATCTTTTGTTTTTACAATAAATTATAACTTAAAATTCCTGAATAATTTAGCAATTTTGAAGTAGTGCTTGAAGACACGGTGTGCCGAAAAGAACCTACTTCCCTTCTTCATCGAAAACAAATAATTTGAATCAACGTTGCAACGCATCAGCCCCGCGCAAAACTTTTATGAGCTCTCTTTAAAATATCTTCATAACATTCAGCATCGATCAATACAATACTGGAACCGATGCTGATGTTGAATATTATATTGAATTTCCTTCAGTTACTGAAACGGTCTATCACAACCCTGCAACGAACAGTGTTAATGTACCAAGATGTCGACAAAACCTAATAAATTATCCAACAGCGGGACTAGTGATTCTTTGAACACAGCTCTGCAGGCCATTCTGGGCATTACGCCCTGATGTTAAGGGTCAAAACAGTGTGGGATGTTGGGTAATTGTCGTTGACCGTACACCGAACTCCACTGTAGTTAATGTTACGTAAGGACGATTGAATTTAATTACTTTTGGGTGTTGGATACGGAATTACGTAGCGGTGGGCCACTAAAGAAATAGGTACAGAAGGCTGGCTTCATACAACAAGCAAGAACAGCACGCACGTCGTCACATAGTCGCGTACTTACGGAAATCTGAAGAGGCTGACAACAGCTTAAGCGCGGTCAGACTCCATAGAAAAGAAAGAGAAGCGCGATGACACAACGCTGGCAATTTATTGAATAAAATGAAGCAATTATCTATTTACAATAAATCTATTGATTGGACAAAAAAAATAAAACACTATTTATTAGTTAATATTATGTTGAATGAAGAATAATCAGACCAAAAAAAACAGAATTATTTCATGTATATTAAGTATGGTTTCTGAGTCTGAGTTATCGACGCGTTTTTTTCTATCGTATCAAATTAGTTGTATTATGTTTTCAACACACCATCTAACTAGCATATATCCGGAAAAATATCATATATTTTGTTTACTGCAGTGGATTATATACTTTTAGGTATAATAAAACTTGCGTTTAGGTCATGTAGTCCCCTTAAACGAATGCCAGTTGCGAGTGCGCTTACACTCGTTCGTTGTATCATCATAACTTCACGCCTGTTTTCCGCAAAGGGTATGCATAACTTTACCTATTTGCGCACCCACATTTCGCCAGTTACGTTTTTTTTTGTAAGCCTATTTGGAACCCACCTTCTGTACCTTCATATTTTGTGGTAGGGCTGTCAATTATGCGTTTTAATTATTTGTTCAGCTGGGTTGATTGGAGCCTGTATAGGAGGAGTTTAACTATGTATGGTGCTGAATTCGCGTGGAACGGAAAGAGAATTCTGTTATTACTGTTATGGTTTTAAAACTATTTAGGGTTCCCCACTTTCTGGTTGTTACTCCAGAACTCGTCTTTAAAAGTAATTTCAATTTGATTCTTTTATTTTAGTATTGTTTCTCATTATGAGTTGCGACTTACAAGCGACTTAGCTCGTAGGTTCGAACCCAGACAATACTATTCTGTTATGTGTTTTGTTTTATGTGATTTTTGTGTGCCTTAACCTGGGTCAAATAAATTTATTTTCTTTTTTCTTTACTTTGTGTAAATTTATTTGATCACCATTGCTCTTAAAGCGGCGAAGGAAAACATCGTGAGCAAACAGACATGTCCCAGACCCAAAAGTTCGAAGACATGTGACATCTACCAACCCGCACTGAGCCCGCGTGGTGGATTACGGCCCAATCCCTCTCACTGAGAGGAGGCCTGTGTCCCAGCAGTGGGAACATTATAGGCTGATTATGTACGTATTGTTTCTCGTTCTGTTTTTTCTTGTTGAGAGACAGGCCTACGCATATTTGAAATTACTATCATTGTATCAATGTAAATGTGCCTGTAATACAACGATGTTTCTTTAAGTCGAGCTCTTGATTGACACGAAACTCTAAACAACAATCAACAAATCAACTTATCGAAAACGCCTTGTAGAAAACGCGATCCTGAAAAACTAAATGCATGATATCAACATTCGAGACTCTTCTGACTTTGTCTTCTCGCATAATAATTCAAAGATAAAAGATCACACAAAAGAACTATACATAAAGAGACTAATCAAAAGAGCAGACAGTCCTATTGATACTGAAGTTCTTTCAAACATAATGCCAAGCAAAGAAAACATTGTATGTAATCTCTTGCAAAAGGAATCGTATGTAGAAGTTGGCTTCTTATGAAAATGCAGTCGTATCTACGAGTCTACGAGAAAGTTACTTGTTCGACTCTTGGTGTTATTATTCAGAAGTTCAAGTCAGTTCTTTGAATTTTAAAACGTTATAGCTAAGAAAAGTTTTGGTAAACCCTATGTGTGTGAAATGAGCAGTGTTGACCCAGGCAGGTACTTTTCTTTGTGTATTTAATTTCGTCCCCACTGCTCTCAAAATGGCGAAGGAAAACATCGTGAGGACTGAATGACTTTGAACCAAAAACTTCGAAGACATGTGACATCTCCCACTCATCAGCCCACTGCCTCTCACAGAGAGGAGGACTGTGTCCCAGCAGTGGGAACGTTATAGGCTGATTATGCTTTTAATCCGTGTGTAATGTAGTTAAGGGATTCTCGGACCGAATGTAAGGGTCTCTGTATATACTTTTGGTAATGTTGTTTCTAATAAACTAAGTAACTATGGTCATTACGTGTCTTGAAACGGATAAACTTTAGTAGTTTTATTATTAATATTATACTAATAGAAACGTTACAGTTTTAAGCAAACAGGTTTCAGTAAACAATTTCAGCAGATTTAAAACAAACAATGATTGATTGATTGCGCCCGATTTTAGGGATTTCAATAAATGAAATATTTCTAAACAATACAGGCCAAGAATTTACGTTCAGCTCTAAGAATGCTGTCCCAATTCTAAATACGAGAATTTAACAGAATAATTTAGCAAGGAATTATTTAAGTAACGTCGTCGTTGTCCAGAATTCGTAACGTTTCAGCCTAAATGCCTAACAAAAATTTAAAATTATTTTCACAAATTTAAATGCCAGACATTGTAATGGGTTGATTGAATTATTAAATTCGATCTGCCCTTAGAAAAATGATAGGTTAATATCAACGAACGAACGTGATGGTGAAAAAGACGAGTGATAACATTGAAACTTTTTGTTGACAAACTAGTTAATCCCTAAATTGTTACCAACTTGTTCAGCTTTTTAATCGTACTACTTTGCGACTTTTAAACACAAATTCGTGATTTCCATCACAGCCACAAAACACAGTATAGCTAGATAGACTAACAAAAAAACTCAAAAACCGAAACTGAAAACAACATACCGATTTCAATTGCGTCTAAATAAATCGAGCGGTTAGCTGTGTTGGGTATGGTGACCGCGGTGTTACGATGTATTGTAATCGATTCCTCTGAATCGAGGCGATTTGACTGGACTGCAGTGTGCCCAACTCGAAATTGATTTGGACACGAACCGCGAAATTCCGAATTATTGTTGCTGGATTTCGGCCGGTACCTATGGAAGAGGAAAACTTCATACTTTGCTTTTTTAACAGTAAAATATTGTGTTACGCTTCAAATGATAAAACGAGAATATCTGCCCAAATATCCACTGTTTAAATAACAATGTCAATCTGTGAAATAATTTAATTTGGAAATTATATTTTCCGAGCTCGCAACGCCATAATAGCTATTATTCTGAAAAGCTGTTCGCGTACATAAAAAGATTTATTTGGTGGCAACCCTTTGGCACTGTAAAATTAAGAGTTTATTGATGGTAAGAGAAGCTTATTTTGTCAAGACTCAAAAGAAATTGCTTCTCATATCAAGTTCGTTAGTGATAATTTAGGGGTCCTAATGGACAGAATTAGTTTTTGCTAGGTTCTGCTCATTGCAATCGACATCTTTGTATTAACTTAAATCTTGCCGAAGACACCAAAATAATCTGCCAAGGTCAGTGAAAATAATTATTATCCCTACAAAGAACCTACCTATGATAATTACACACTTACACTTCTTAGAAACGAACATGATAAACTAGATCATACCGTGCTCCGTGCGCCGTGTACCTTGCGTGGGTGTACTCTAGGTACACCTCTGCCTAACCCTTCTGGGATTACAGGCGTGATATTATGTGTGTGGACCGTGCTCGTTACTAGCTCAAATAGAAGACAACACTCCCGAATCGATCTCAATATACAATTTTAACCTACGTCAGACCAAAAGTCAATATTAACCGTTCACATAACCACCAACCAACAAACAGACGATCAAAAACGTACCGAAGAACTTTATATTTTTACGAGACACCAGTTTTAACGTTAAAACTACTAAAACGTAACTGGCGTGAAAACTACCGACAGCACTGAACAATCTCGAAATAGTTTTTGACCATTTACGACAAAACTTGGGCGTCGTAAAAATGTTGTCTATTCGGACTATAAAGTTTATTGAAAGGCTTTTGTAGGTTTGGAGACAAAGAAGAAAAACTAGATAAGGAATGAGAAGTGAACGTTGATTTGTGGTATGGCCTAAAGCTTCACGAAAGCTCTGACATTGTCTCAAGTCGAAATAGACGCAAAAAACATTTATATGACAGTTTAGTCAGAGATGGTCTCGCTACGTCTTGTAATAGGTAAGTCTACCGGGAAACTTACGATGGGCCCATGCAACCCTGGCTAAATTTAACAAGGCCATTGATAGATGATATTGCATAGATGCTTAGAAGACTAAGCTTATATCTAAGAGTATTTTTGAAACGACGGGGATTATTAAGCAAAATTAAGTATTTAATGAGAACATAATTTTGCTGTGTAACTCTCTATCCATCAACTGTTACTCTACTCGTTTTCGGAATAGTATCTGCATAAGGACATGGTAACTGCTCCTAAAAAGCCACATCCTTGGTTATCTGTGCCGGTATTAGGGAACCAGTAATGGGATCCAATTTACTAGCCTCACGTTCGGTTGCTAATCGAAGGACTATGCTTTATACGTTATACGTGATCTGAATATTTAAAGGCAAATTGATTTCAGGACAATGAGGTTCTATTCATATCGGTTTTGGTACTGATTGGGTACATTATTGACGCATGATTTATTTTCTTTATACATATCAATGTATATAAATGAGTTGGATTTACTTATAACTTTGCAACTCGCATAAAGTTTACGTTAAAATAAATACATAATAATATGTAGACTAATGAGCTCTTATCATTGTTTCAGGTATGTTTTCACCTAAAGCTGTATTCAGATAACCTGTTTCATAGAAAACACGAACGCAACGGAGACGAACGTATTTCTCAAGTTTTATTATTAATAGGTTTATTTATGCAATGAAGAAAAATCTTTGAGGTAAGTAGCATTATTAACAAATAAACAAACAAACAAACAGTAATTTTCTAACAACGTACCTCGTATTATTTTAGTATAAATACTTGCTAGCAATTACAATAATAAAATCATATGGAACAATATCATATTATCTGGTTATTGGGAACGATAGTACCTACATATCCACTATTGACCCTAGAGGGTCATTGATTTGATTGTACTGGATGGCAGTCTGAACACAATACCTTTCTTATCAGACCGCCCGCGTACTCGTAAGTCGGTTACAATAGTTGTAACACTTATTATAATCGATAGTTATTAACTTAGTTCTTAAAAGAACAATCAGTCGAGCAATTTATTAATCCAATAATACCATACACGTATCAAGGACAAAGTTATCTGTTGTCCCAAAACTTTATCATCAGCCTCTTTTAGTCAGCCTCTGTACTTCGCCCAAAAGCCCTATATTACTTTTATTAGTGTTTTAGGGGTTCGAGGCCCTTTTTTGTCATCTGGCAAGGCTTAGCCTCCTGTGCCCTTGTCATTCATTTTAGCTAATTTATGTTCATGTATATCGCTGACATGGCGCTGATATAGTGTATGTTTGCAGTTGGGTCACATTTTTGATGGTATTAGTAAGTGGAGGTAGTGTTACATTACGATTTGTGTAAACTTAGGCGAAGTGAGCGTGAAGTTCGGTGTCAGTGCTACTGATGCTAGGGATTGACCAAGACGGGATGACACTGAAATCTCACTCCACGCAAGTCTTCACGGTGAGATTTTTACAGAATCGACATGCGGATCTATGTATATATTGTACAGTTATAGGACAGCACAAGCATTATCCCACTCCGGTTTTCTAGTGGATCTGTAAGCTTACGGTTTTTGAAATATGAACCGAACAGAAATTGAAATACCTTTTAGAAAACTGATAACTTAGACAGTCCGGTCTTAGGTGGTCAATTTTGTATTAAGAACTTTACTAAAGTCGGCATAAAGTTTGAAATACAAAAACTGGCTCGAAGGTTTAGGCGCGGGCTAAAGTTAGATCATGTTTTGTAATAAGACGGATTAGGTTTTATGGAGCCGCAAGAGCTACCTATCTACTTAGAACTAAAAAAAAACACATTTTAAAGTCACTTATTTTATTGATCCCGATAGTCATGATGACTTCAGTTATAAAACACGGACCTTCAAAACGCAACCCCCATTATCCTAGAGCCTGGACTTGAACACAAAAGTACCTGTTGTTTTAGAAAATTAAAAGTTTATTTCAATAATTCTTACTGAAATAAACTTTTAATTTGAAAATAAAATGAAAATAAAACTTATCAAGACATTTGTACCATTGTACAAATGTCTTGATAAGTTTTATTTTCATTTTACAAACGAATGGAACATCTGTAGCCGAACTAGGAAAACCTTGAATAAAAAAAAAACATTATATTTAGGCTTAGCAGAAATGTTAACATAACATAACACAACGCATGTAATCCCAGAAGTGTTAGGCAGAGGTGTACCGAGAGTACACCCACATTTCGCCAGTTATGCTTCAGTCCCATGTAATAGGGGGCGATCCTAGTGCCATCAACCGGGCAAAAATCCGGACTCCGGGCTGCTACTGAGAAATTCTAGATAGAAAAACCCAATGACACTTTGCCCGACCTGGGAATCGAACCCAGGACCTCATGCGCACCAATAGCTCTGTCGATCACTAGACCAACGAGGCCGTCGATGATAATTAATAAAATAATTCGAAACGATAAAATCAAAGTTATAATAACTAGGTTCACTTACTATATTAATACATGACTGATCTCTGTCTCAACATTTTGAAACAAATATTTATTGAAAAAAAAAAGGTTTTGCCAATCATATATTTAATTCGAATCTTCATATCACTCCAAGTCCCAACTTAAACCACACATGCAATAAGTTCAAAACGCTTCGTGATAGAACCCGAAATTGGTCCTTTGTCTGTCTTTATTGTAATAGTTGTTTTATTATCACTGAAATTCTAGAACAGCCTTTTACGGCTAGGCAGCCCAAATCTTTTACGAGCGAAACCTCATGTAGACTTTCTAAGTAAGTGCCGCAAAAAATCAAAAATCTTTATCTCATCTCTCTCTCTCTCAAGTAAAAAACCTTTTTTCCTGACATTATCAAAGGACTTTACTTGCACACACAAAGGATTTCTTTAGCTAGATTATCAACGTAGACAAACAGACGTGTCTTAATCAACGAAATCCGATGGAAGGCAGGGGTCCGCCATTATTGAAATTGGTTCATAAACGTTACAACCGAGACGGATGGTGAGATAAGGCAAACTTAATGTTCTTTAGCTCCTGGACAATTTTTTGTGGAAGCAGTTTTGGCAAATAGACGTTTTAAAACGTTACGATTTGCGAGATACGTTTGACGTCTCTCATCCGAAAATAAAATAAGTACTCTATGCTTTGAAATTGTGACCTGCGTTGACATCAAGCAATGGCAAGTAACAAAATTGACAAACCTTAAACTTTTAATTATTGAGTACGTACGAGGCTTTTGGCTACTTTTTATGTGTTTTCTTTCGTTCTTTCTTTAAATATGGTAGATTAAAGTTACAGTATTCTGTCTAACTCTTCGAAAAAAGGCGAAATTGTTATTAACTTAGTTCTTAAAAGAACAATCAGTCGAGCAATTTATTAATCTAATAATACCATACACGTATCAAGGACAAAGTTATCTGTTGTCCCAAAACTTTATCATCAGCCTCTTTTAGTCAGCCTCTGTCCTTCGCCCAAAAGCCCTATATTACTTTTATTAGTGTTTTAGGGGTTCGAGGCCCTTTTTTGTCATCTGGCAAGGCTTAGCCTCCTGTGCCCTTGTCATTCATTTTAGCTAATTTATGTTCATGTATATCGCTGACATGGCGCTGATATAGTGTATGTTTGCAGTTGGGTCACATTTTTGATGGTATTAGTAAGTGGAGGTAGTGTTACATTACGATTTGTGTAAACTTAGGCGAAGTGAGCGTGAAGTTCGGTGTCAGTGCTACTGATGCTAGGGATTGACCAAGACGGGATGACACTGAAATCTCACTCCACGCAAGTCTTCACGGTGAGATTTTTACAGAATCGACATGCGGATCTATGTATATATTGTACAGTTATAGGACAGCACAAGCATTATCCCACTCCGGTTTTCTAGTGGATCTGTAAGCTACGGTTTCCTACGACAGTATTGACTGCAGTGATAGCTGTCATGATGTTAGACATTTGTGTGTCAAAAGCGCTGGAAACACACCAACTTACATTCTTAGATAACGTTTTAGTGACGTCATTCGACAGTAAATTGCGGACGCTAAATGGCGGCCACCGCAGTTTTAGGAAATCATAGCTTTAGTGACTAATCTAAACAGTAACTTTTAGCTTTGAATATACATTTTCATAAACAGTATTGTCAAAACCAAAAAAAAAAGTATTGCTCTTCACAATAATCAATCAATTCATTAACCCGTTTCATCGTTGTCCACTGTGGGGTGAAATCGTCCCCAATTGGACCGAAACTCCCGATCGATCATCCACCATCGACTGGATATTCTGACGTCTATTTTCCTGAAACATTGCATGACATAATTTTACGCATGTATTTCCGGAAGGGTTGGGCACGGGCTGACGTGCACCTCTAGTTCACCCACATTTTAACAGTTATGTTTAAGTCCCATGTATTACACCAGGAGGCAAGCCTATTGGGCATAAAGCCAGACTCCGGGCTGCCACTGAAAAATTCGTAATGGAAAAACGCAATAACAATGCCCGACCCGGAATCGAACCCAGGATCTCATGCTCAGCAGTAGCACCTGCGACCACTACACCAACGAGGCAATTTAAACGCATTTTTCTCTTTTCTTTCTTTTCTTCTGTAAATTACGCAGTTCCCTGAAACAATTCCTGTCCCTCCAATTACAATATTTATTTGCACAGTAGAGATGGGTACAACTTGTGAAGGAATGCGCGAATTAGATCAAAATATTTCTCTAAACAGATCAAGCGGATCAGTTCAATGCGAATGCTTCCCGGATATTTAATTAAAAGTTTGTTTTTCCAAACTTGTGCTCTGCCCAAAGAGGGAATGTTTTTGATCTTTGCCGGAACATCGTCTAACCTTTGTGGAGTCCGTCACTGGTGTTTGTTGTTCAGTGACATGTTCGCGGGAAATCTTTTGTAGGTAGTTTTTTTTTAAATGACGTGGTAAACGACCCAAGAGCTAGATTGACCCAACACTATACCGAAGACATCCCGGAAGTCAGCTTCGGGGGTGTGAGCGGGAGGTGTGAGACAGGGAGACGTAATCTCTCTGAAACTGTTCACCGCTGCACTGGAGGATGTCTTCAAGGTTCTGGACTGGAAAGGGGTTGGCATCAACATCAATGGCGAGTACATCACTCACCTTCGGTTTGCTGACGACATATTAGTCATGGCGGAGACCATGGAGGACCTCAGTGCAATGCTCGATGACCTCAGTAGAGCTTCCGAAAGAGTGGGTCTTAATATGAACATAGACAAAACAAAAGTCATGTCAAATGCCCATGTAGCACCCACTCTCATGAAGATCGGAGACGCTACACTCGAAGTCGTGGACGAATATGTTAAATTGCCCAGTTAGGTAGGTCCAACTTCGAGAAAGAGGTCAATCGTCGAATCCGACTCAGCTGGGCAGTGTTCGGGAAGCTACGCAATATCTTCTCGTCGCACATACACAGTGTCTCAAGACGAGTCTTTGACCAGTGCGTGTTGCCAGTGATGTCCTATGGCACTAAAACGTGTTCGCTCACAATGGGCCTTATCAGAAAGCTGTGAGTCACCCAAAGGGCAATGGACTATGCTTGGCTTTTCCCTACGTGATCGAGTCAGAAATGAAGAGGATCTCTTCTCGCAAGAGAACCAAAGTAACCGACATAGCCCGAAGAATTGCCAAACTTAAGTGGCAGTGGGCAGGGCACATTGCTCGCAGAACAGATGGCCGATGGGGCCGAAAGGTTCTGGAGTGGCGACCGCATACCGGAAGACGTAGCGTTGGAAGGCCTTCCACATGGTGGACCGATGACCTTGTGAAGGACGTAGGAATCCGCTGGATGTGGGAAGCACAGAACCGTTTAAAGTGGCGATGCGGTGGGGGTGGCCTATGTCCAGCAGTGGATGTCTTTCGGCTGAAATGATGATGATGTAGTTTTTTTTTAATACCTCACTTTGTGATGTTAACCACATCACAAAGTGAGTATCATCATAAGGATTTGATTCTGTGAGTTTATTTTATTGAGAAAAGTGTGATGGTCTGTGTTCAGTTTGTCATTTGAGTTGTTTATTGGGTGCATAGTCACGTGTTTTGCATCGAACTTTCCCAGTGACACATTGCCTAACTTGCAAAATATAAAATAATATGTACCTCAAAAATAGTTAGTCATGTATAGAAAAAGGTACCACAATGAGACAAAGAGAGAAATCTCTTTCAACAGTTCATGGCTCTTGTATAACACATTTAATATAGATATTTATCAGCCAAGGAAGTGGCTCATTGTTCCTAGAACAGATTTCCATGAAGCAAAAATATATTTAACAAAAATAAAAATGTATGGAAAGATATGTACAGTTGACTTGTCTAGATGCTTGGCGGATCCTCTTTAAAGATTGACACAGGAATCGTTGATGAGTACTGGCAATTTAATACACGTTTCAACGAATACTCAACTTTTTAGTTCAGACAATGCTTCAACACTACCTACATCACTAAAAGTTCTAGCAATAAAAACCTCAGCTCAAGTTCATACTTTATTAAGAAAAGTCTTTCTCTGTGGCGGTATAATAAAAACTCAATAAGCACCAAGCTGCGGGGGTAAATATGAAAATGACTCTCCTACAAAAGTCATTAAGCGAATTTATATTTTTCCCTACAAAAGTGCTGGGTTTTGAACGCAAGTTGCCGCTAAATGCCATTAGACGTAAGTGTGCGTTGTTGCTCGATTCAACTACACTTTAATATCTCCCGGATATCTTTTAATATGGTTGATGAGAACGAAATTTGCATTGCAGTGTTTGCGGGAATTCGTTTTCTTGCTAACGGAGGTTTAAAGACAGATGTTAAAACGAGAGATTATTGGTATTACGTCTGTGAATATAATAATTTTGACGTATAAGGACTATTTATATGATTGCATAATGTTCCAATAACGCCCTTTGCCAAATATAGGCCGCTTCGTAGACCACTCAACTTAACTTAACACTTGGCAAACGTATTATACGAAAACTGTACTGTCTATCTCTCATACAAAATTTCTCAAAAATCACCACAGCTTGTGCCACTTCTTTCCTTTCCTCTGCTCCCTAAATGACAAAAGGCTATTTGCCTTGATTAGAAAAATCAAAAAATCTGTAACCCACGCCTCTTCCAAATCACTCGACCACTTGTTCCACGGTACATCACGTAAGACCAACTCGTTAAGAACTCTCATAGTCAGATTACGACCTCTATGTTATGCAAATGGATTTCCTTAGGAATAATTGTGCTTCCAACTTCCACCGTCTCATTTAAAGGGCATTCAAAAACTTCACAACTCAATTTCTGAGTTGCAAACAAGTCAAGACGCAGCGTGCCGTTGTTTGTTGGCTGATTATCAACCTGATTCATGTTTGAGGTTTGTGGTTGGGAAAAAATTGGAGAAGAATGTCTGAGGGGAGAACTTTTAGTTATTCTGTCTGTATCTGTATGGTATAAATTATGTTGAAGCAACACAGGAAAAATGGCGTAATAGGGGTGATGCTGCCCTCGTGTGGGTTAAAAAAGGTTATGAATGAAGATAACCTTTTTAACCCACACGAGGGCAGCATCACCCCTATTACGCCATTTTTCCAAAGGTTATCTTCATTCATAACCTTTTTTAACCCACACGAGGGCAGCATCACCCCTATTACGCCATTTTTCCTGTGTTGCTTCAACATAATTTATCCCATACAGATACAGATGGAAACGTGGAACAAGAACATGGGACAAGAATCGAAGATCTTACTTTGAATACTGTAAAGCATGCAGATTATTCACTCTGAACAAATCATGTTATCATAAATTAGTAACGAAATCAAAACTGAAACATTGTTCTTTTTTAAAGTAATTGCTACGACGTTCTAATGCCGAAAGTACAGATTTTAGATTTTTTGTCCGTTTGTCTGTTTATCTGGCTGTATGTTCCGTATTGGAGCAAAAACAGCTGAACGGAGTTGGATTAAATTTGGCACACAGATAGTTTTATAACATGGATTAACCACATAGGACTTTATTCCCAGTAGTTACGTACTATACTGTGGAATATTTTCGAACACCCTTGCAGGCGAAGCAAATAAATGAACTCAAATCACACAGGTATGAATGGTATAACTGTTTGAGTGACAAACTTGCCACTTGACTAAGCCAAACATTTTCAAAAACTCGCGCAGCGTGTAGTGCTATTCTGTAACCATATCACAGTGAAAACTCAGGTGAAGTGATCGTGGAGTGAGCTGTCAGTGCTACTGATGCTAGGGATTGACCAAGACGGGATGACACTGACAGCTCACTCCACGCAAGTCTTCACCGTGAGATTTTTCGAGCAACAATATTTGCGCGTCGATGTCATGCCAGCCTGTATTTAGAGCCGGGTACTGTATTTAGTAATGAAACTCACACATGCGTCCCAGCTGTTAATTACTTGGTTAAACTCATTTCCGACCTCTGTTTGAACAGTGCGTCGGTTAAATAGCACTTGTACGTACCAATGTTTGTTCAACCCGGTTGACAGAATGATTAATTAGAATATATTAATCATGTTTCAAGATTTGAACTAAATGAACAAGTATTTGAAGAAATTAATTGAGTAATGAGTGAGGTTCGTGATTGATGGTAGCCAGATTGAAGGGGCTAATTTAATATTTCTATTTGTTTATTTACCTTTCCTGTGCTATAAATACATAACCGACTAAAACGTTTCTAAAGAAAGAAGTTAAGACCTGAAAACCGCTTAAGACATAATAAGAAATACTTAGAGTGTTACTGAAAAAGGTATCATTATCCAGTTGCGTTTCGTCTGGTAGAACCATTTATTGTAGGATCACCTACTTACTTTCATCCCTGCGGGGTGAGTGCGTAACACACTAATAGTAGGAATTGCTTTCATTTTGACAGTACAACAACATTCATTGCGTTATTTACCTTGTTGAGCAGACAAATTTTTCAAATCAATAAAGCAATGATTCAGATTATGATAAATAGTGTGTTACGCAATAAGCGTGCTGATCCCTGTGTTTTTTTTCTTGGTGACCTGTAATACAGGTTTTTATATAAACCCACTTCAGGCACCAACCAGTCTCTCACAAAGTTAGCTCCTTGTTTGTGCACTACTGTCATTATAATATTAGTATTAAGTACATAACTTGTGAAGAGAAAATAAACGTATAAAAAATATTATAATTTACAACTACTTCTACACAAAGCAAAAGAAGAAAAGTCATTTTCAGAAGAAGAAGAATTTATTTCTATTCTCAGACGAGAAAACAAACTCTCACTCTATTTACCGCTTAACACCTAAACACGAGCAGAACTATCCCGAACTTAGCTTCATCAAATGTTTCAAATGTACCATGAAGGTTTTAAGGCACTCCGAACTTCGGCTAACTCTTTAGTGCACCTTAAAAGGAGTCTAGTGTTCTCCAACGACCAATTCCGAGTTTAACTGCATCTTGAGACACTAACGTTCTTGAACTTGGAAGATATTTTATTACAATGTTTAGTGTACAATTTGTTTTTATTTGTTTGGGCTTAGAGCTGGTTTGTTGAGCAGCGTTTAGAAGTAAAAGTCTAGGTTTCAAAGGCTTTGTAGATTTCACTGTTGAATCTCATTTCAGCTTAGCAGATTGCCTGTTATTTTGGTTAATCAATCCAGCAATCGAAGCAGTGGTGGCCCAGACGAGTTGTAGGTCGTAGATTCGAACCCAGACAGGCGCTTTACTTTGTGTAAATTATTTCAGTACCACTGCTCCCAAAACGGTGAACATCGTGAGGAAACCGGCATGTCAAAGAACCCAAAATTCGAAGACATATGGCATCTGGCACCAACCCGCACTGGGCCTGCGTGTTGGATTACGGCCCTCTCCTTGAAGTCTCACCGTGAAGAGTCCTGTGTCCCAGCCGTGGGAACAGTATAGGCTAATAAATCGTCCTTCATGTGATTTGTCAGAGCAGATCAAGGTTTCAGAAGATAAAGACATGTGACTTCTTCGCTGATGGTAGGTAGCGCGTGTGTTGGATCATTTAGCTCCCTTCAAAATGGTTGAGTTGAATGGTGCTAATTCATGCGTCATGCTCGTGAACGGGCGCCGTCAGTAGGGACTGGTCATCTCTTAGCTGCCACGGCGTATTTTAATTAAATTTAATATTTGAATTGTTTTTATTTTTATGGTATTTGGAAAATGTTTTTTTTTTTGTTGATTCCAGGCATAGATAAATCCAAAAAACTTATGTATCAGTTTTTTTTTTCACATTATTATGGGCCCATTTCCAGCATAGGACTTACTTTTGCTTAAATGATGATAATGATTTCAAAGATGTTTACAGTCACACGGTAAAATAAACTATCAATCTTTATGGGAGTATATAACGCCATCACACAAGTTCAAGCAGCCTTAGTACCTACATAAAGCTGTTATATAAAACTGTTACCTCCATGAATTTTGCAACTCAAACTCCTGCCACTGTTAAACTGAGCTGTTCTGTATCTGACCGGGAAATAATCGCAAGTGTTCCAATTTTGGCAGGTAAATTATCGACTAGCCTCGAGCACTTGCATCCAGTCAAACACTCGACTTGACTTGCTTTACTGCTGTCATGCAGGCGTTAAACTGTGTGGCGTTTAAAATAGTCCAGTTTTGGACAGACAGACACCACAAATTCATTCGTACATTTTCATTTTTGAATATGGAATACGTTTTTTGTTGTTTCGGCTGTGTGCCGTGATGTAGTCACAATTAATGGCCGACGAGCTGTTCACATGTAGATTACCATTTATTATTGGAAAACAATAATTTGATTTTTGCAACTTTGCCGAATCGAAGGCAATGTCGTGGCAACGTTTGTCGATCAAAGATTTCGCATTCTTGTAAAAATCATAAATGTAGAGAAAGAAAAAAGTGAAAACTTCAACAACAAACAACACTTTATAACAAAACAGTATTTAAGTATAAAATAACTTAAGTTATAGAAATCTTCGACAAGGGAAATAAAATAAGTATGTATTTTGTCAGACCAGAGACGTCAAAGAAATACCCATTGATAAATTATTTAATTTCTTTTTGTAGGTTTTTACAAACCCTTTTTTAACATTGACAAGTTCTCTACTCGGTCTTGGTCAAAATTTCACCAAATCTTCGTAATCATCTTCCTACCTTTGTTGCCGGTCGGCGAAACACGTTTTTTTTTCTTCCATTGTCCGCCTTCACTGTATCTTTCACGTCTTTATCTTTCATATCTTTTCTCACACAATCCATCCAAAAAATTTTGGGCCAATAGAATATGAACAACTGTCGTCGCTCGTGCCATTGACACGACAGAAGATTCAATCATTTTCGCGGTTTCGTTCCGAAATCTGCACGGGCCAGCGAAGGGCATTCGCAATGAAGTGTGGACGTCGACGATCCAACAATCCAATTTGCCTTTGCTTTGTGAATGTAAATTACAATCACGACGAGAGCGCGTGTACAGCCGCTGATAAAATTTGATTAATAAAAGAGAAATTCTATAACATAATGCAAGCAACAAAGGACATGTTGTTTTAGCGTCAAAATGTTCCGAAAATAAAGCTTTATGTAGGTGAAGACTAACGAGGTCGGACTGTTTCAGTTTTCTGCGGCATAAAGCCGTGTTGTTGACCTGCCTTTGCGTTATTTTTGGCCCGAAAACCAGACGATCAAATATTATTTTAAAAGTTGTTAGAAATTCGTTCACATTTAAAACAGGAACTTTAGTTTTGCCAGGTTAATGTCAATAGGCTCGCATTCAAGTAACTAAAAAGCAACTGCAGTTAAAGCCCTCCTATCCACTTCGTTTATTGTTTTTAAACGTACTGGGTCATTATTAACAACACTCGTATCGTTAAATCCTTTCTCGATAAACCCACGTGTTCCAAACTCTCGTTTCATTGGTTATCGTCAACTTTTTTTAATTTTGTTCGCCAACTTGTACAAATCCTCGTCGCAATATGTGGCGTTACAACTGTTATGGCTTTTTGCTGAATTTGTTCTTTTTCGAAAATAGTTCGTTGTTTGTTATAATAATTGATTTGGGAAGTACTCTGAGAAGATTTTAAAGTTGACAAATGTTGTGAATGATTTGTGGATGAAAATATGCTGTGGTTTGTGTTACCTATATAAAATCTACTTCGACCTTTTGCAGCTCAGTCTAATTAACACTGTCAAAGAATGTTTTTGTTATCGGAATTAAAAAGGTATAAAAATCCAATCATAATTATTTACACTAAAAAATTTAAGCCAATATAAATCCTCCGCCATGCATACCCATAAACAAGTTATTGCTGGCAACTTTTCGTTCGAAATGTGAATTCCTGAACTCCCAATAAACAGTTGAAAGCGAGGAATACCTGAGACACGAATACATCCGAACGCGACGCGTACTTCGAGATGCCTTCGAGTTTTTTGGATTGAATGAACCAACTCTTTCCACCAACGCATTTATAGATCACAATATTTAAGGAATTTGTGACATTGTGATCTATAAATGGATGATTGAATGGAAAAGAAGAAAGATCATAGTTAAACCAGAGAAATGGTTAGATCTATATGTGCAACGTAATAAAAACGATCTGTTTTAATAAATCTACTCGGTTTTATGGTACAGGATAACTATGTTATTTTACTTACCTATCAAAACTTTTACCCAACATACCGGATGAGACATTTTGATGATGACATTTTTTACCATCTTGAAAAAATAGGGTATAATAGTTGGACAGTAGAATCTTATGGCATCGTTGTTTTCTTTATTTAATTTTTTCAATAACTACAAAGAAATTGATCGAGCGTTAAATACTACAAATTTGAAGTATTAACACGTAAAACAACGCGATGTCACGTCGTGACTAAACGCAGGTGACTGAAAGTACTGAAATAAAATAGAAAGCGCGCGGGACGCAAGCGGGCGAGGATGAGTGAGCTGCTCGTGCGCATACATTTTTTAACGGTACATATTTTTATCAAAATGACGTTTTTAGTGTTGTGGTATGAAAAGTTTACTTTTAAATGTGTGGTGTTTATTGCTAGAACAATTTCTGAAAAATAAAAGAAACCTATGCCGTAGGCGCGAGCTTCTACAGCGTTCACTTATTATACCCAATTTTTTTTTTTTGGATGGGAAATAATCAAATGACTTCTCCCGCTCTGGGTGGAGCGGGAGGGCGTGTCAGACTTACTGACTAAAACCCACCCGTGTTCCTTCAGTTGCCTGAGCCAGGGCCACGGTTTTCTCTTTAGAATTACCCGCGACCCTGATGCGTCGGCCGTATCGGACCCCGTCACTTTGTGCTGACATCTCTTTGAGGCACGCGTGGATCACGACGCGCCGTCGACCCGGGCCTGGTCCTTAACGGACGGCGAGCTACCCGTTGCTCGCCGCCCGCAAGCCCGCGCCTACGGTGGCCGGGAATCTACAGGCGGCTAGTGGTGGCGTGAGGGCTCAAGGGCGAAGGAGGAGGCGGAGCGCGTGAGGGAGAGAGCCCCTCACGCGCTCCGCCTCCTCCTTCGCAATCATTACTGCTTCGAAGAAGGAGGTGACGGCTTTCCATTCTCTCTCGCTCCGTACCATAGCCTGGACCAGGGCCGGACGAGAGAGATCGCCGCCGCCGATCGCCACCGCGAGGACACTGCGGTGCTCCGCCCAAGCTGGGCGGACCTCCACCGTATGCTCCACCGTGTTCTCCGGGTGATCCTCACAATGGTGACACCCGGGCGTTTCCTCCCGCGTTATGCGAAACAGGAACTTCCCGAAACAACCGTGTCCGGTGAGGACCTGTGTCAGGCGGAAGGGAGGACGCCGTGGCGCCTCTCCAATCACTCCTCAAAGAGGGGACTTACCGCCGCTATTGTGGCGTGCCCAGCACTGGGTTGAGACCCTTCATGTCGCCATGAGATCCCGCCGGAGCTCTGTCCGCTGTACCGTGATTTCTCGCGGCAGCGGAGCTACACCCCGGCGTTTTGCCATCCCATGGCGACAATCCGGCAAGGAGGCACGCCGCCTCGCAGGAGACCGTGCGGTATCCCCGGACCAGCCCGATAGCCATGACCCTTTGGGACGCGTTCAACCGGCGGGCTGTTCGGCGCCTCAAAGAACGCGCCCACAAAATTTTAAAAGCCTAAATACACACTTTAAAAACTTAACTCTCAGTTTCATTTCCCAACCGCCCACCAAATTCATTGGCAGTACCGACGCCTTGGTGCAACCATGAAAGGCACTTCACTCTATTTATATCAATTAAACCGTCGTCACACTGCCGAGCACACAAAGGTTCCACTCTTTCGTTTGTTTAAAACGTCTCAGCAACTTTAGAGGTAAACAAAAAGTTTGAGCGTACTCCATTGCCAATACGTATTGAACACTCATCCGTTGACATGAAAGTTTTCCCATTAGAACTTCGGAAACGTGAAAATTATTCGCTTTTGAACCACTCGGAACGCTTGGCTCCATACGCTTTTTATAAGCACTCAATATGATAAACAGTGAGACTGATTTTATTGCTAAATGTAATGGACGGGACGCGAAAGTTGGGCCTTTGTTGAGTAACTAATGTTTCGTTATGGACCGACTTGGTCTATCTCTAGAAGGGATATCAGGTCAAAAAATGGATGTTTTACGACGGCCGGAATGTGATTGAGTAGCAAACAAACCCAAACTCACTTACATATTTGTTTGAGGGTGAGTAAACCCAAGTAATGTCAATTTATCAGTGGCTGGTAATTACAGCACAGCCGTGTTTGCTTTTTTTAACTAAAAAACATTTTGTTTGTTTGTTTGTTTGGCATCTCGCAGGTCAACCTATGCGGTTGTCGTCTGCTTAAGCGGACTTGCCTGTGGATTCCCTAATAAATTAAGGCCTCCAGCCAGGACTTAAACTTATATACTAACTAAAACTAAGCGACAACGCTAAGGGCACCCCCTGTGGGGTACGAACCTCGGCTTAGGGCGTCGCTGGAAGAGGGCAGCAAATGACTAGCTGGATCAGGATTGGTATTAATTAGGGACGAATTTAAAGCTACAGGCTCAGCGGCGCGGGCTGGCTCGTGCAAGGGTCGGGAGGGGTGTCGATTTGGGCGTCGCGGCGGGCCTCGGCGGCGAGGGCGGTAGGACGGCGATCGGGTTTTGGGCTTATGTAGCGTGCTAGTGGCCTTACTACTCTCCTGGAGGAGGGTAGTGGCGTCGTCGGGGTCGATTAAAGTATGCCTTGGTCGGCGAATACTGCTAATGCGAGAGGGAGTGTAGCGGGCGGCCGCTGTGATCAGGGGGTTAGAATGTTTGATGCCGCAGTCGAAGAAACGCTTTGATAAGCGTTTCATGAACTGTTTTATGGTTGGCATTTTGAGGTCGACGTGAAGATCGATATTACGGACATAGAAGGGGGCACCCGTGACCCTTCTGAGGAAACGGTTTTGGAGGGTCTGCATCTTATGAAGATGACGTGGGTGAGCGTGCGCAAACAGAACGCAGGCATAGGTCATGATGGGACGGATGACTGCGGTATAGATGCGGAGCTTGCATTTGAGGGACAGTTTACTACGGGCTGTCAGTACGAATTGCAGCCTGCTAAGAGCGAAGGAGGCGCGCGCGCGAACTGCCTTAATATGAGCCTTAAAGGTAAGGTTCTCATCGAGGATCACGCCTAGGTATTTGGCTTGCTTCTCCCAAGGGATTGGCTTGCCGTACATAGTGATCGGGCTGAACTAAAAAAAAAAACTAAAAAACAAAGAATACTGCCCTATTTATAGTTATAGACGCCATGATTTCAATACTTGAAGAAGTTGATATTATGATCAGTGATGATAATTCACTAAGACAAGTTAGAAAACGTTTAATTACTTAATCACACAATTAGCAACACATCTACAGTCATCAGTCGTACTTGAAATCAAATTATGTCAACATGCACATCCCAGTGGGAACAAGTTTATTTAATTGAAAGCGTAAACCTCAGTGCCTTTTGAGACTTTCTTATTCATATAGTAACATGGTTTAATGCTCTCCTCTGGAGCAAGAGTGAGCCATTTACGAAAGTTCGCAACCCCAGCATAACGGGACTTGCCAATTTAATCCACCAAGAAATATCCAAAATATGATTTTCCAGTACCAACATTACCATTTGATTACCACAATAACCAATAATTGAGTAATACAAAACAGCGGTTTTCGGCGACATTTGGCTTGGTTACTGCTTCGGGGCAACAATTGGTAACTACTAACGAATAGTAAAATAAGTTGGCAGCATTAACCGTTGGTCGCATACGCTGACCCGCGGTGACCTTTATATTGGCTCAATTCCATACTTTTGTGCACATTACCCGGCATTACGACGGCTGGTGAAAATTGTAGGTGGTACATTTTTGTTCTGGCAGTTTTCGTGGTTTCTGGGAGAGCAAGGTGTGATTTGTGGTTTTAGTAAGACAGCTGAGAAACAGAATCAGTAGTAGCAGTATTCTGTGAAAATAAAACTAAGTTTAACTATTGGGTTAGAGTGTAGGGCCCAGCGGGCCTGTTACGAACTTTTAAAAAACCTGACAAGTTCCAGGCAATTCATTTCACTGGCTGGTTAAGTTTCGTATTGTGACATACCTAATTCTGACAGCGGGGAATTAAACAACTTCAATGGAAGTATTGTTACATAAACATTAGATAATAACACTATGAAAGAACACTATCGTATTGTTTGAATCCTTCCATTCGTAAGATTTACGGAGTATGAATAAAAATATGGCGTAAGTGTTATTGAGTATTTTAATTAATAATTAGTTTTTAACATGTTATAATGTAGGTACAATGTAAGTATTATTGTAATAGTGGATGAGCGTTCTCGCCCTCGTCAGAGCGTACCTACCTAACTTATGTTCAGCTGAAAACATTGTTTTCTCGCTCCAAAAGGACTTCACTGCCCTCTTCGGTATGAGTGACTCCGTCATCTTGGCGGGGGATCTTAATGCCAAGCACCCGGCGTGGAATAGTAGCACAACCTCAACCAGAGGTAGGTTAGTTTTCAAGTTAGGCGAATCCCTTAACTTTGACGTCATCGCTCCAATGAGCCCGACTCACTTCCCAGGTAATCCTAATCACCTTCCCGATGTTCTCGATGTAGCGCTGCTCAAGAATGTGAACCTCCGTTTGCAATCGATTGAGACGTTCCACGAGCTAAATTCTGACCACCGCCCTGTAGTCATGCATCTTGCACCCTACTCGGGCCCGATCGACCCCAACCGCCCCCCTCAGACCCAGACGATAACCGACTGGAGGAAAGTAAGCGAAAGACTGAAATCCACCACGTCGCCTCACTTAGACACCATCCCCGATCACTTAGTGTCAGTCGCCGACACGACGGCCGCAATCGACTCGTTTACAGAGCACGTACAATCCGTATTGACGGATTGTTCACGGGAAGTTCCGGTGATGGAAGACCATCGCTGGAAACTACCTACTGACGTACGTGACCTGATAACCGAGAAGAACGCGGCCATCCGTGCCTACGACTCCTTCCCTTGTGACGCGAACAAAGCCCACATGCGCCATTTACAGCGTGCTGTAAAGAAACGCATAGGGGAGGTTCGCTCTGAGGGCTGGAACAAGATGCTCAGCGAACTCGAGCCCACTCATCAAGCCTTCTGGCAATTACAGAGGAAATTGCGTTCCTCAGAAGAGGTCTCTATGCCTCCTCTCATCCGCCCCGACAATAGTGTCGCTTTCGACAGTCCCGATAAGGCTGAATGTCTTGCCGACAGCCTAGAGTCCCAATGTTCTCCCAGCTCCCAACCAGTAGACCAAGCTCACCTGAACAAGGTCGACGCTGAAGTCGAACGAAGAGCCTCCCTCCCTCCCGTCGAAGACCCTGATGATCCTCTGCCTCCCGTCACTCCAGACGAAGTGCACGACATCATAAAAGGGCTCCACGCTCGTAAGGCCCCCGGTTCGGATGGTATTACCAATAAGGTATACAAACTCCTTCCTGCCCCGCTAATAATGCTTATGACCGCCATCTTCAATGGCGCCTTGAGCAACAACATCTTCCCACAAGCATGGAAAGAAGCCACCGTCATCGGTATCCCAAAGCCAGGCAAGCCAAAGTCTGAGCCCTCCAGCTACCGCCCTATTAGCTTACTCAATGTCCTCGGCAAAATCTACGAGAGGCTTATTTATAAGCGTCTCAAAGACTACGCCGAAGCAAAGAGCCTCATACCCAACGAGCAGTTTGGATTCCGTAGCCAACACTCGGGCACCCAACAGGTCCACCGTATCGTAGAGCACTTATGCGCTGGTCTGCAGCGTAACGCGACGACGGGTGTGCTATTCTTCGACATAGCGAAAGCCTTCGACAAAGTCTGGCACAACGGCTTGATATACAAGCTCTACCAACTAGGAGTGCCTGATCGTCTCGTGCTCATCTTACGAGACTTTTTGTCGAACCGGACCTTTCGCTATCGCGTCGAGGGAGCACTCTCGTCCCCTCATCCTATTCGCGCCGGTGTCCCTCAGGGTTCCGTACTATCTCCTCTCGCCTTCACGCTGTTCACTAGCGATATCCCAAAAAGTAAAAAGGCTCAGTTGGCTCTCTTCGCCGACGACACTGCCGTTTACTATACCGGTCACTGTCCCAACGCTATAGCTCGTACTCTCCAAACCTCCGCAAACGTCTTAGGCGCTTGGTTTCGGAAATGGAGAATCGAGGTCAACCCCGATAAGAGTCAGGCGGTTCTCTTCTCGAGACGTCGTCGACTCCCTCCCCCACTTCCCAGCCCGATCACTATGTACGGCAAGCCAATCCCTTGGGAGAAGCAAGCCAAATACCTAGGCGTGATCCTCGATGAGAACCTTACCTTTAAGGCTCATATTAAGGCGGTTCGCGCGCGCGCCTCCTTCGCTCTTAGCAGGCTGCAATTCGTACTGACAGCCCGTAGTAAACTGTCCCTCAAATGCAAGCTCCGCATCTATACCGCAGTCATCCGTCCCATCATGACCTATGCCTGCGTTGTATTTGCGCACGCTCACCCACGTCATCTCCATAAGATGCAGACCCTCCAAAACCGTTTCCTCAGAAGGGTCACGGGTGCCCCCTTCTATGTCCGTAATATCGATCTTCACGTCGACCTCAAAATGCCAACCATAAAACAGTTCATGAAACGCTTATCAAAGCGTTTCTTCGACTGCGGCATCAAACATTCTAACCCCCTGATTACAGCGGCCGCCCGCTACACTCCCTCTCGCATTAGCAGTATTCGCCGACCAAGGCATACTTTAATCGACCCCGACGACGCCACTACCCTCCTCCAGGAGAGTAGTAAGGCCACTAGCACGCTACATAAGCCCAAAACCCGATCGCCGTCCTACCGCCCTCGCCGCCGAGGCCCGCCGCGACGCCCAAATCGACGCCCCTCCCGACCCTTGCTCGAGCCAGCCCGCGCCGCTGAGCCTGTAGCTTTAAATTCGTCCATAAATAATATCAATCCTGATCCAGCTAGTCATTTGCTGCCCTCTACCAGCGACGCCCTAAGCCGAGGTTCGTACCCCACAGGGGGTGCCCTTAGCGTTGTCGCTTAGTTTTAGTTAGTATATAAGTTTAAGTCCTGGCTGGAGGCCTTAATTTATTAGGGAATCCACAGGCAAGTCCGCTTAAGCAGACGACAACCGCATAGGTTGACCTGCGAGATGCCAAACAAACAAACAAAAAAAAACATTGTTTTTAGTTTTTATATTTCCTACCACCAAGAAGTGTGAAGAAATCTCAGTGATTTGCTTAGGGAATAAATCTGTTCAAAATGTTTGCTGGGACATTGAATGAGAGCCTATACCATCAGTGACGCGTTGGTGGGAGCCAGTAGCATACTATGATAATGCTACGAAATCTTAAAATGATGATAACGTTTAGGTACAAAACATTACGTAAAGTTCATACTTAATAAAAACAACCACCCTAGTCTTCACGGATAAATCCGTGGATTTTGAAGTCCCGTTATGGGTTATAATGGTTACACTTTAACTTTTTCACTTTTTCACTCGTTACACGGTAACACTTTGCTCTACCTGGGAATCGAACCCAGGTCCACATGTTCAGCAGTAGCGATTGCGACCACTAGACCAACGAGGCAGTCGCATATATTTAACTGTCTTCAAGAATAGTCCATCCACACAGGCTAAAAGCAACGAACCTATTTAGCAACAAAATTAAAACGAACAGTGTGTAAGCGTTAATAAATCAGAAACATCTGCTACACATTAATTTGAGTAAAGGCAGAATCAATGTAACAAGCCTATCCATTATTTTTAAAATTCGTATTTGTTTTGACGAAGGTGAAAATTCCACGTCAAAACGATATCCATACTTTCTCGACCTTTTCAAATTAATATATGACAAAAAAACATTCGACTGTATAAGTACCTATTCCATTCAAATTAGCCATTTCCGTTGTACTAGAAGAGAAATGAGAAAAAACATGTCTGCCAACAATTCATCACAGCGTGCTTACAGTTGATAAATATTCATGAAATTTAGATGTCTTTCATTTATTTTAGGTTCGTCATAAAAACAATTGTGTACATTATGTGCCTATTTTTTTCTTAATTTTTATAAAGACTTTTATTCCAAAAAAATGGCAGTATCTACACCATTTCTTGACTGCAATCACCAATTCCTTGGCGAAGCGTGGTGATTATTATGAAATTCATAATTTAGAAAATTGCCACTCCAAGTAGATACAGATACTTCCACGTCGTCTTGTTGCCCCAGTAGTTTTGGAAACAAAAGGTACCTAATTAAAAACTTTATAATTACAGCATTCCTCTACTCAGCTTCTAACTCCTCTTAAGTATTTTCCTCAACCGCATTTTGCCACCCAATCTATTCTGACATTTAAACACCAAAAGATACAAGAATCCGGCGAAGATGCAACTGACAGTGGATAATTACACAAAATCAGGAGTGCTGTGTACCAAGTTATGTTTGCGGTCGCTTCTCAAACAAAATAAACTAAAACATCGCTTTCTAACATGCATATTTATGTTTGTCATTCCGTCCTCCCGATGATTTTTCTCCAAAACTTTGACGGTTAATTTACATTTTTAGGTATTTGAAATTTGTTTTTCACACGAGTGCAATCGATGTTTGTTTTTTTTATTTAATTTGTGTTTTTGGAGTTTCGTATTGGTTATATTTATTGCTCACTGTGCTTTGTACGTGGGACACTCAGAAAGTTTTGCGAAAATTAAAATAAATGTTCTATAGCTACATATTTTTTATTAAATCTTTTCAAAGTACCACTAGCCTCTATACAAAGTTTCATGCGTCTGAACCAGTTTTCCTCACGCGAAAATGCATGTGCAGAATTTCGTGAAGGTTTCCCGATCCAACCTGCAGTATGTGCTGAATCTCTTGATACGTAAATCGGCTATTGTCTTGGATTAAAATTTTCATTGCATGCACGTTTTCTCCTGTTGCAGCTGTCAAGGGGCGACCACTTCTTTCTTCATCCCCGAAAGTTAGTGGACCACGAATTGAATTCGTTATACCCACGATACACGGTTGCCTTAGAAGGGCCTTCATCCATGAATGCCATTTGATGTATATCGTACGATTCGTCCGGTTTTAGGCGACACTTAAAATCGCAGATCACATGAAAAAAATGTGGATCAAATTTTTAAATTGGAACGTACCTGTTTTTACTTACAAATAATCATATATTTTCAAAATAGACTTTAACTGGCCAGGCTCAAATACATAAAAACTTTTTTTCGTAACATTTCTGAGTGACCTGTTATTTTCAAACATCTAACGTCATCTCGTTCCATCGCCTTAATAATGTCGTTTTTTACAACTTCAGCTATCGTAATGTCATAACTCATCACAAGTAACTCAAACTAAGACGATGAGCAACAAAAAAAATCTAGAGGAACCAACTAAAACGGGTTGCTGGAACCTTACATCCCTAGTATTAGTACCTGAACTTAACAGCAGCTCTATAAGCATCGCTAAAAACTTTTACCGTTCACCTTCCTTGTTCAAGTCTAAGTTCCTACGATGCAAACACTTATAGACCAATAACACTGCCCAACAGAACCCACACAAACTTCAAACTGCTCTCAACGTTCTCCGATACAGGCAAACAGGCCAAAATTCTATAACAGCACACACTGCCAACATGTAGCATAATTAAAGTACCTTAACTGTGTGTCCCCTTAAAACAGAACTTATTAAATTAAACAGTGCTCCTTGAGTTTCCTAGGGGCTCTTATCTCGGTGCCGGCTCCGAGCCCATTAAAACTTGGACCACCCCCACTAACTGTGACACAACACTAATTGGTTGGAGAAACCACTTTGTGATAAATTAAAAATTATAATCAACTCCCCAGGCCAAGGAAAAGTGTAGTTTTAGGGCTGAGTTCGGATTGCAGGGAGTTTTGTTTAGTTTTGTCCGTTCTGTTTGTAGTGGAGCTTATTTTAGGGGAGATCTGTAATTAATTTAGAAACTTCGCTAAATAGTACCCATTTATCTCATGTGTGAAAAATATTAAATCTTTTAGGATTGTATCACGCTTACGTGGCAAATCACCGAATTTCTTCCTCAATAACTAGCAAACTCCAAAACCAGTACAAAATACGCTTACATTCGCCGTCAATCCACTCACAGAGTGGGTTTTTGGATTTGAGTATTTAACATTTCAGCTTTTGGACTTACCCTCTGTTCCCTAAAATACTCAAGAACTAGTCCAAACTTTCATAAGTTACAAAGTACATGTGCACTAATAACGTACCTACTAGTAATAACTTCTAAAATGCGGTTCCGACCGGTTCAGTCTAGATTGGACAGAGTCCCGCCTCGGGCGCCAAGTAATGCTCAACTCTAAACTACAATGAACCGTTTAGACTGCTTCTATTGTTGCGTACGTGATGAGCGTGGATGATTCTGCACTGAGAATATGGCCATTCATCTCCAATTTTGAAGACATTTTGACCTACAATTAAAACAGACAAAAACTGAAATAATTGCGAGCAATAATAACACAGATTTGAAAAAAAAATGGCCTTAATCTAAATCCAAACAAAGGAAAACCTGGCCCCACGGAAAATACACTGTACAGAGAAGCAATTAACTAGTTTTTTATAATTAATCCGTGTTCCATCTGAGACAAACTGAATGAAGCCAAGGTTGTGCGTGTTAATTTGTTTCCCTTAATAATAAATAATATTATTATATTATTTTCTATTTCCTCATAACTGTTCACATTCTGAACTGTATTGTTAGGCCTATTGCTTGCATCAAATTAGTTTACTAATAAGGCCGCGACTTACGAGTTGTAGGTCGTAGGTTCGAACCCATACAGGCGCTTTACTTGACTTGGTAAAGGAAAACATCGTGCGGAAACCGGCATGTCTTAGAACCAAACTTTCGAAGACATGTGAAGTCTACCAACTCGCACTGGGACCGCGTGGTGGATTACGGCCCACTTCCTCTCACAGAGAGGAGTCCTGTGTCCCAGCAGTGGGAACATAATAGGCTGATTATATTAAATTACCTTCTGCAAATCTGTTTACACCAGCACCAACAAGTTACGGATCGAATTTAGCTTCAAGGCAAGGTTAATTATAGGTTATTAGTTTCATAATAACCTCTTTTAGTTTTATTATTATTAAGTTCGGTTAATCGAAACGCAAGTCCACATTAACTAAACATGTTAAAAAAGAGATGGACACTTAGTTTCTTTGCTATATTATAAAATTAAATCAAACGGCACAATTACACATACAGCACATCCTAAAAGCAATTAAAAAAACAGAACAACGAATGTTACGTTACAGTCGTCCTCTGTCCAATCACCGCGCAATCACTCCAAAACTTTTCATATTTCGGATGCCGTTAGCCATGAAACATTGCCTGCCGAGCGTGGTGTCAAAAGTTATGCCTCCCAACTTGGCCAATACGAAAGCGTAATAATGAAAGCCTATAGAAATGAAACTGACACTTTCCCTCTTCTCCGCAATTCTTATTTCTATCTGACAGTCTAAGTGACAGATGTCAACTTTTCAGACACCAATTCACGTTTTTTTCGCTATAAGAAATACGGTAACAAAGATAGGTGTAGAATTTATTTTTTGTGTGATAATTTACTGCTAATTTATTTATATTGTTATCAAGCTTATTTAGGGCGGATTACACCAGTGAAACTGAACGCGATTAGACGATTATAACCGCGGTCAAGAGCTATCAGTGCTTTCATTGTTGTGGAACATTGACACTGACAGCTCTTGAACGTAGTTACATCGCGTTCAGTTTCATTGGTGAAATTGGTTCTTAGTTGTCTTTCAAATGTAAGTAATCTTTTAAAAATAAGTAAGCTTACCATTCCTTGTGATTGTATTATTATTACAAGTTATCATACCTCCAAAATCTGGTTTTACAACAGTTTAGGAAAAAAAAGGAAAAAACATACAACACAACAACACACGACACATTTATATTCGTAGATTAAATAAGACGCTTTTTAAGTTCGACTTGTTAGAAAAATGTCGCCATCCTAGTAGGTATGTCATTGCACTGGTTTCATTAAATAATTTGCAATTAAGGACCGACTTGATTAGATAAAGTAACGTGGTTCAACTCGTAACTAGCGAGTTACCCTGAAGCTATTGATGAAATCTTTGTGGATTAATATAGTTTTAGCCTTTGTTGTGAGATGATTATTACATTAGTGTTATACTTATTTCGGCAGCGGCGATCTCTCGCGTCCGGCCCTGGTCCAGGCCATGGTACGGAGCGAGAGGGAACGGAAAGCCGTCACCTCCTTCCGCGAAGCAGTAATGCTCGCGAAGGAGGAGAGAGAGCGCGTGAGGGCGAGAGCCTTGCGCCCTCACGCCCCTAGTCGCCGCAGGAGATCGCAAGCAGATTCCCGACCAAAGTAGGTGGCGGCTTGCGGACGGTGAACAATGGGTAGCGCGTCGTGTTCTACGCGCGCCTCAAACAGATGTCAGCACCAAATGACGGGGTCCGAAAGGGCCGACGCCTCAAAGACGCGGGAAATTTGAAAGAGAAACCGTGGCCCTGGCATAGGCAACTGAAGGAACACGGGTAGGTTTTAGTCAGTAAAAGTCTGACACGCCCTCCCGCTCTACCCAGAGCGGGATAAGTCATTTGATGATTTCCTCACAAAAAAAGGGATATGCTTATTGTTGTTTTGTTTTGAGCTTGTGATTGGAAATGGTAAGTAGGTACAGTACCTTCAACTATTTTCTACCTGCGACTTTATCAGCTTTCATCAATTTTTTAAAATAAATTACATTAAGTTAAAAGAGTATTAACAATTTTATATACTTCCAAGTCGATTGAGAGCGTCCGGTCTGCACGAAGCTCAAAGGGCAACTGAAAGAAATCCGACGACTGGCGAAACACGAAGTATGCCGAGGAGAACATTAAGAAAATAGTTGTACAGTTTTTTTAAATTTCTGCGGTGGTTTGGTGCAGCAAGTCTTCGATTATTATTATTAAATAGAAACCTCATATCTGGAAAATAAATAACATAACATCACGCCTGTAATCGCCGAAGGGCTAGGCAGAGGTGTACCTATTGTTCATCAACATTTTGCCAGTTGCTTAAAAAAAATGATGATTCTGCTACTTCTTCAGTTGTGTTAATAACAGCAATACCCAGTAAACAACAAACTTCATAATCATGCAACATATAAACATCGTCAGTCAGTATTTCGTTAAAAACTCCGCTTGAACACTGCACATTTCGAGCACTTATAAGCAGTAACAATGACTCCAAAGTTTCCTCATTATTTGGTGCGTTCCCCACGATTTACCACGCTTTTCCGCTTACTGCTACATTCATGAATAACCACTCAGAAATTCGCCAACTGAACTCTGTGCTAATTCACTGCAGACATTAGTAAACAAAGCTGCAGACTTGCAGGTGACATACGATTGTAGGTCTTAAGACGTTGATATAGGAACGGTCGTCGCACATAAATTTTGGATCGCAAGAACTCGCAGCGGCAAGGGATAAACAATTTGGATGAGGGCCACGAACGAAGCGACTTAAAAAATAAAAGTGAATTTAAAATTATGATATGTTCGGCACTGTTAAAATTATTATAGGTCCATTACGCTGTTGAAGAATTGATACGGTTTTTACATTAGAGTGTAATTTCATAATGCATCATCATCCATCTGACACCGTGACCAGGAAATATACAATATTAATAAACACGAACATGTTTTTTTTCCAATAGGCAACTAGTTTAAAGTTAATTATGGTTTACGTAATTGATAATGACATATTTAATTAACTGTATAATTAAATCGGTTAACGTCTTCTCTGGTTGTGAAGTAATGAACACCTGCAAATCAATAATACCGGGCGGAAAGGACATCGACGCACAACCGGTTACCATGGCATCAGTACATGATTCTGAACGCAGGGGGCGTTGAATTTTTTTGCGGTTATTTAAAAAAAATGCTCAATCATGTACTGAGTCCATGGTAACCGGTACTAAATCGATGTTCCTTCCACCCTGCATAATAACGAAGTTGAAAGAACCGATTGTATTCCTACCTGTTTTCTTAAGGCATTATAAGAAGTTTTCTACGAAAGGCTAATTATTGATCATTAGACTAATAAGACACCGAGTCTAGTTACAATTTTCATAATTAATCACTTCAGTCTCGACATTTCTTCAATATGTTTTTCACGTGAAAATAAGTCGTCACGTCGAGATTTCGCTAGCGTCACCGCGAGTGCCCCTGGTGTTCCCAATATATAGCTAATGCCAGAAAAGGCGCCGAAAAAGGTTACTAATGATGAGGGTTCTGAGACGGTGCAGAGGAGGAAGTTTCGATCGCAATCTTTCAAGAACCGCTGCGGCAAAGCTCCTACGCGTCCTGAAGTAAGCCTGCAAAGCCGAACACTCCGGTGTACATCTCCCGCCTGCACTAGACTACTAAGGCGGAGGACATCATGGAGTCGTACTCCAGAAGTCAAGGTACACGCCGAAGGTGCAGTTATTGGAGTCGTTCCGCAACGTCCACTTTAAGGTGTTCGTGGTGCGCGTATCGAATTGTTATCTACTCCTAATCATGAAAGAAGACTTTTGGTCGCAAGATGCGGTGTTCCGTCGCTTCCGCGGACAAGTACCACAAGACAAGCACAAGTCAAGCTAGTGCAAATTGAAGTGCCACTATGGATTATTATGATTTCGTTTATTTATTTTAATCCATATTTCAATACATTTTTAAATATTTTTATTTAAAAATATATTTAAAAAATGTGCGGCACCGGTATCGGGAGCGGGGTTCAAGCTACCGGTGGTCAGGTCTCCATAGACAGGAAACTCCTCACGATGCGAGCCGTATCGAGGAGTACGTGTCTTCTGAATCAGGCCCTTGATCCAACCACCTAACGAAAGCCTCGAGAGATGTTGATCGCGGGATTCGGCCATCAGGCGATTGGCCGATACTGTCGTATCGGCCAATCGCCTGATGCCGAATACTTCCAAATATTTAATTATGTTCTCTTTCTCTGCTATCACGAGGTTCTCGTCATGTGAAATAGTAACATCGATAATCATTGTGCGTCGCGCTAAACGATCTATCACCACTTCTCGTATAAATCTGACTTATTAGCGAAAATTCAGGCAGTACAACTTGACATGGTCATTTTCGAGAACTGGGTCGGGCACATACTTGTTATACGCTACCTCAGAATCGACTAGTTTATATTTCAAAGCAAGTTGCTGGTGAATAATCCTGGCTACTTGTTTATGCCTGTGCAAGTCCTAAAACAACCAGAGATAATATGTCTGATGGACTCATCCGGAGGCATGCACGACACACGTCAACCGTCCCGTCCTTCATAATATGTCTCCGGTAGTTATTAGTCAAGATAACTTCGTCCAAAATTGCACAGACGAAATCTTTAGTTTTCCCGAAAAGGTCACCAAAACGTCGCCAAGATACAGACGCTAAGAAATATACACCAAGCTCATGAAGAGCCCGAAGTAGTACAAGTTTGCGCCAGTTCTCTTTAGCCACGGAGAGCAGGGTGAGTCCCTTGTCCACTGCGACCACGTCTCGGTGCATATCCCCTTCGGCTTTAACATAATATTCCCTGTTTTTGTTCATCACTCGTTTGCCTGCTGGTTCCATGGCCCGTTCACTAGTGCGGTAAGTGACGACGACAGCAGTGCCCCGCCAAGAAGATTTACCGGTCTTGCTGACTGTAAATGAATTCGCCTAGTGCCACTCACTTCATGTTTTCGCCAGCTGAATATGACTCCACGCTGGGGTTGTTAATACAACGAGCAATTTGGAGGTTTTGGGTTACTGTAGCTTCACACTTCTGGATTATTTTTTTTTCCCTTGAAGATTGTTAGATACTGGCTTGTCTAACGTAAATTGTATTGTGAAATCGTACATGGAAAAAAAAAGTAATGAAAAAAATAAAAATCGTAAATGTCTTTACGGTACAATGCAAACTTCTGAGAGCTGTCAGTTGGCCAAGGGAATGCAATACCTACCGGGATACCAGAATTCCGAAATTATGCGGGACTAGGACTAATCTTAATCAAAAATTGAGCGGGACATGGTGACGCGACGTAACGAAGTTAATCGTATTAGTCAGCCCTTCAAGATGAACTCGAACTGACCTTGACCAGTATTAAAAGTTCTGGATCTGGAACAACACCCGAACCTAGATCCGGCAATAGGAATCTTAAGGTTTGATAAGGAAGGAGAATAATGATTTCGGGTGGATTAAAAGGCACGCATACCTTCAACTCGCCCTTAATTCATTGATGACGACTGTTCCTACTAGTGTAGAAGCAGAACGAGGTTTCTGATGCTGGCAACCTAGTCTGTAAACGGTACTTTCGAACAACCCGCGTGAATTAGTGCTGAAATCTCTTTAACGCGCGCATGGAACACGACGCGCCGTAGACCCAGGCCAGGTCCTTACCGGACGGCAAGCTACCCGTGCTTGCCGTCCGCAAACCCGCACCTATGGTGTCCTGCTGTTCATTCCCGACGCCCCTCATCCGCTCCGCCTCCTCCTTCGCGAGCATTACTGTTTCGCAGAAGGAGGTGACGGCTTCCCATTCACTCTCGCTCCGTACCATGGCCTGGACAAGGGCAGGACGAGAGATTACCGCCGCCGATAGCCTTCGCGAGGACGCGGCGGTTGAAATTATCTTAAAAAGTTTAAAATACCAAATATAAACTTTAAAGTAGTAAACCACGTATGCTTTTGTATTCAGCGTTTGCATACCTTTTAAAGTTTTCCATAACTTGTGTGTATGTGGTCTTTATTGTCGTTACCGTATGGTTGCTGTCGGATTTAAAATAACTTTAAATAGACTTGTATACATGTATAACTAACGGGTATCAGGAACGCATTCTCAAGTTATTCATGGTGTTTCGTACGCCCTTTAAGGGGTTTATTTATAAACCTTGCTTAAAGTTAAGTAATCATTAGCGACTGTTCAACCATTTGTTTACATTAAACCGTCTCTAAAGTTTAAGCAACGTTTTCAAAATCAAAATATAGTATTTTACATAAACCTACAGGGGCACTTAAGAAACGTCAGAAGCTAGGTGCACGGTTCCCATTCCTCGTTTCGGATGGAGAAGAAATGGCAAGAAACTCCACGTTTACTCTTTTAAAAACAAGCGACTTTAACAATGTTTTCAAATAACAGTGTTAATAGGTATGGGAGGACAGTGTAGGCCTGTCGACATATGCTTAAGAAATATTTAAACCAAATGAAATGATTACCATTTCAACTGTAACAAATCTGAATTTAAATCCTGTTCATAAAAGCCACTAATAATAAAGAGTTAAAATTAGAATTGTAGGCTTAGATAAATGTTTGGTCTCACTGCGCTCGACCGCTGCTAGACCAATCATTTATCTAAGATTGTAGGTATATAATGTCAAATAACGAGAACATTATGTGAAAGAGGTGTGTAAAAAATAAATAATTGAAAATAAAAACAAAAATAAAACACCGTAATTTGGGAGGTTGTTGTCGTAAATGGGGGGCAACGTTTATAAATGAAAGGGCTAAGTTTAAATTTCTGTCACTAATTTTGTTGACATAATTCCTGAAAAAGTCTGATAGCCTAGTCATAACTACAAAACACGAGTAGATACATATATTTATACTTATATCGTATACTTATAAATTTTCTATTGTTTCAGGTACGTGGGTGTGAGAACAAGATGGCGGCCAAAGTTTAATTAAAAGCAGACAATGCAAGTTTTCTTAACCTCTGTTCATTTCAGTGAGCTTTTGTTAGAAAACGTTCGATGATATCCTTTGATGCTTACAAAAGGTTTTATTATTGTCTGCCGTTAGTACCTACAACTCTGACTGAATGAAAGCTAATGCGTCTTGTATAAAAAACTAGCTGAACCAGCGAACTTCGTGCCTACCGTGTCAGAATATTATATTCTTATATTTTTTTCGTGATTTTTTCCCCATATTTTTTATATCTAGTTATTTTTTTTTTGCGGGGCGGAGACAAATCTAACAAATTAAAGATCATAAAAATCGGACCCGCCGTTCTTGAGTTAAAAATGGTGATACTACGAAAATGTTTTATTTATATAGATCTGGGCACAGCAATCTTTTTCCTCCCGATATCGAACATTTTCAGTACCAACAACTTATTTGAAAATAAAAATAACGTATTTTATTTATTTAAATAGGAAATCATTAAAATTAACATTGATCATTAAATAAAAATAAAAAATTGCCTGTTAAGAAAGTCATTTAAGTGCCGATTTCACCACTGAAACTGAACACGATCTGCACTTTTAAGCCCAGTTCCATAACAATAACGTAACATATTCCATAACAATTTTGACAATGACAGCTCTTGAACGAGTTTTAGATGTGCTAAACGCGTTTTAGAAGTGCTGAACGCGTAGATCGCAAAATATTGCACTACACTGATTTTTTGTGATGTTATTAGGATATATACCTATAGTGTAAAACCAAGTTTGCAGCTTCGAAAGACCTGTGCTAACTGCATGGTGCTCGAAAAACATCGTAATTTTCGGACATTTTCCAGATTTTTTACTTAATTGTAAGATAAAATATAACTATATCAGAAAACGCATAATATCATGTCGCGACTGACCTAATTTGACAGAATTTATGCCCTCACAAAATTGCATTGCTTACAAATTCTCTCCACAAGTATATTTCTATTTCACAAACACAAAAATTTCAATTTTTAACTAAGTAAATGAAATTTTAATATTGAGGAAGCACTTCGTTTCAAGTAAAGGAAATATGAACAATATTCGTATGTAAATTTATTGATGGTTGAAATGGCGCGAAAACTTACTTAATTTTTATCAGCCTTGTTTTTTTGTCTTTTTGTATTAATTTTCAATTAACCAATTACTGCAGTAATACGAGTTACATGAAATTTTACTGAATGCTAGTTAATTTTTGTGTTGATCAGCCTTTTAGAATCTTTGTGCAAGCCATTTCTACCTATAACGTGCTAACGGATACCATCTGAAATACACCCTCCCGACCCTTGCTCGAGCCAGCCCGCGCCGCTGAGCCTGTAGCTTTAAATTCGTCCCTAAATCACTCAAATCCTGATCCAGCTAGTCCCTTGCTGCCCTCTTCCAGCGACGCCCTAAGCCGAGGTTCGTACCCCACAGGGGGTGCCCTTAGCGTTGTCGCTTAGTTTTTAAGTTAGTACATAAGTTTAAGTCCTGGCTGGAGGCCTTAATTTATTAGGGCAACCACAGGCAAGTCCGTCTAAGCAGACGACAACCTCATAGGTTGACCTGCGAGATGCCATTCCCAAAAAAAAAATCCATCTGAAATACGAAACCAATTTTAATGCAATTTCGTAATAGATAGTGCAAAGTTTCGGTTTCGTCAGTTCAGCTCTGAAACCGATAATTACCTACCTTATCTACATTTATTTTTCTTCCCATTGCGATTGGCAGACATATCAGAATGCCACCTGCTACGATCCTCCTTTTGCTTCGTTCCTCCTTTTCCCCCGACGAACAAAACAAAGTTGACCTCTGTGTCATAGTTAGCGTACACATTAAAAACTAAAAGCCTAAGCTATCGCTAACGAATCACAAATCGTGAACAATAACAAGCGCGGCCATTTTGTTGTACAAAACACGCGGCATGAATATGCAATGAACGTTACGATGCACAACACAAAGATCCCTCTGTCGCCAGTGCAACGCTTATCTAACTTTTTGGTTGAAAAAAGCAATTTTATACTTTTGCTATCATACTTTTTGTTGGGGCTTTTTGGGGACTAGAAGTTTAAGTAAAAATGTTTGCGGTTGTAGCCCGGAGTCGAGATTTGTGTCCGATTCCGGGGCCCGTGAAATAAGGGAGCTATTGCCTTCGTTGACATGGGGCGGAAACATAACTTGGCGAAATGTTCTCAGTATTTACGTCCCTGCCTACCGCTTCTTGGTAAAGTCGTGAAACAGGCCTTATTTATTGTATTATTCAAGAATCAATGTTTTCCGATAAGCGTGTTAAAACAGCTCGGAATTCAAAATATAAATACACGAATGTTTAAGCATTTTATTTATTAAACAAAATAAATACTTTTGGCATGGAAATATTCCACGAAATATGTACAAGTAAAACACTGTGGAAGTAAATAAGTAACTACAGGCTGCTGTTACAAAACGAGTTGCTAAAATATACTTACTCGGTAGAAAAAAACTATTTATTTATTTAAACCTTTCGGAGACAAAAAAGGCACAAAGGCGGTCTTAATGCCTTAGCCAATCTTTAATGGGAGAGCCGCTATAATAAATCAATCATACAGGCTGGCTGCAGTTAAATCCGATGAAGATCTTAGGGATATATTTAACTGATCCCTTAAAACATACTGACCTTCTAATGATGTTGGCTTTTTTAAATTAATTAACCTCTCTAAACTTTGTGGCCTTATGCTCACTTTTTTAAGCCCTTTTTAAATTTATAAAATAGGAAGGCTAAGCTGAGGTTACGTTAGAACTGTGACCAACCGCGCACTAATAATGTTTACAAAAATTAATACCAACGAAATGAAATTATAAACTAAAGCATCGTTGGTTCCACGGTCAAAGTTGTTCAAGAGTAGAAGGTACCTACTTTCACTCCCTGTCAGATTGCGAATGATTAAGTGGCAGCCTGTGTAATAAACTGAGTTTTTTTATTATTTACCTACCTACATCAAAGAAAAAATATATATAATACCTAATAAAACATTTTATTTCAGACCATGGTGTCCATTTTGTCAGTAACAATTTTCTTTTAGACTAGTGTTAGTAATACTTATTACCCACAACAAAATATTATTTTAAAAAAAAACAACAATGCTACAGTACCTAAATATTTTTTTACAACTTTATTTGAATTAAAAATACCTATCTAATACTTAAGTACCTAAATTGTTTTTATTTGTATTTATATAAATATGGGACTATTTACCTCATAAAGGATTAAATATAAATACTGAAGTAAAATTCGGGAAGAGTAAATAGCATTTAACTCTCGGGAGCGGCTTAGCGGCTTATCAAAGATTTTAATAGAAAATGGAATCATTCGGGATTATTACTTGTACCTACCTAAAGTGTTTACTTATTAAATGTTTATCTCTTAGGAGCTTGGTAAGTTCTTAAGAGTAATTGGGTGCTTACAACTTTCATAATCTATTTAAACTTGAAACAACTTTGACTTATTTTAGGTTTTTAGTTCAGCAGGCTTAGCATGGCGTTTTCTGTTTCTACTCTACTGTAGAATAGAAATCGCTTTCTACGCTCCTCGAAATCTCTTTTTCGCGAGCACGAGGACACACTTAGACTCAGTTTGTTTTATAGACAGTGATTGTCCATAGCAACGGGTTAGTTGCTAGTGATGTGTATAACTACCCATTTTTACCGTACAATTGCGTTTCGTTTCTGTGTAGACAGTAGAAAACTTTCTACTGTCTACAAGGAAACGCCATTTTTGTCTACTCTTCCGTCGACAATACGCTTCTCTAGGGCGCTCGTGCTAAGCCTGCAGAGCCTTCAATCCCTATTTAAAAGTTTGTGTAACTTATTTTATCTAAACATGAAAAATAAGAAAATATACCAGCACGCGTAGCAGGCTAGCGTAGCGGGTGTTTGTCGGGAGAAAAGACAAAATGCCAGTTTGTTTTATTCATCTGTATTTTGTCTATTCTTCCGTCGACAAAACTTGTTTCTATTGTGGTCAAGCTTTGCGTGTAGAAGGACAGTCCTATTCACGTATTAAATACCTATTTAAAAAAATCAGTAAATGGAAAAGATACGATTATTGAAGCTAACTCAAAAATTTCCACAGCAAACTTAATAAATTACACGTGACCATTCGTGAGCTTCCTTTACGAAATGAAAAAGAATCACGTAAATCGGACCAGTAATCACGGAGAAATCTGTAAAAAATGGAAAAAAAATCTCCTTTTGTTGTTGAAGTTGGTAAAAAATATAAACTTTTGCACCGCATATCTCGTGACATTTGATGTTAGAAAATGTCGTCATGAAAATGTTGATTTAAAACTCGACCATTTTCTCAAAACATTATTATCATAATCGAATTGATTCCATGTTATTTTCGCATGAAAACAAAACAATCATGATAACTTACAAACACACAGACAGGTAGATAAACCCTCACATTGTTAATACATATTAAGTGTTGATTATTTTAATATCAGAAACTCCAGCTGACTATCATCCAATTGATATGGAATATTTTCGGGGCATTACTTTATGAAAAAATTTCATTTAAAATACCGTTTAAAATTGCGACAACCGATCACCAACCGGTATTCTCGCTTACGATAATATTTTGTCGGCTCGCGGGTATTTTATACCGAGCATAAAGGGGATTCATTTGTAGGATTAAGCGTAGCATGCTTTTGTTTTTAAAGGATTTAGGCTGATGATGCAAAAATGGTGTTTGTTGATGTTGTAATAGGTGATGATTTTCTTTGATGAGGGACTTCGACTCGCAAACTGAAACGACGAATTCAGCACATGAATCTAGACCCAAAAGCGTTTTATAGAAAAGTGCAACACCTTCGCGGTCAAAATTTGAAAAATTACATATTTTTTTCAATGTATTAGTAATAATAATCAAGCTGAAACAAGGTGCGCGCCTGCAACGGTTGGGTCATGACGATTTTGATGTCCTCTTTCGGCATACTCAAATGGATTCATCCTCATCTCGACGCCCTGGATAGGAGGGTCCGTACGCTGCTAACTGCAAATCGATCATCACCCACGGTCATCGGTAATGTGCTGTATATCCTGCGAAACTGAGGAGGTCGAGGCTTTTTAAACGCTAAGACCCTCCACAATTGTGAGATATGCAGTCTCAGGGAATATTTCCTAGACTAACTAGCGCAAGCCAATAGTGCTTGACACTAATGATCGCATGAAGGTATGGCAGAGAAAGGAACTTATCGCGACGTTTTTCCGGTCCCTACATGGGCCCGATGTAGATCAACTAGCGACCGTAGCCTGGCTGCGACCTCTTTGGAGAAAACCAAGATACTAGATTAAGTATCTTGACTTGGCTCACGAGGCTGTCGACATGTGGGATGTAAACTCAGCGGTCATTGCTCCGATAGTCGTGATAGCCAGTGGCTTAAAAGCCAAGACCATAACGAACACCTGAGGAGGCTCTCGTTGGGCAGCTGGATAAAGGCCTTGATTCGGAAAGCGGTACTTCTTGACACGACTCGCGTTGTTAGGAGGCTCCTCTCTCGGGAGCCATAACCGCCGCGGTAGCTTGAACCCTGATCCCGATACCGGTTGGTGACAATATTTTTTAAATTCTTATATGTTTTCAAATACAGCAATTTATAAGTTTTTAAATAAAATACATGAATCTAATACTGAAGACATAGACTGCAAACGTAAGTTCCAGATTTATCTACTTACGGATAAACTGAATAATTATTGTTATTTTCATTTTTGTCTGCGTCGTTGGACTATTGCTACTGCTGGACTCTCCAATTCAGCAGGGGCACCTGATTCACCTGACGAAACTTTCATTAATTCATGAACAAGGTAATCGTTAATGGATTTCTGTAGGTATGTGCTATAACGTCTACCTACCTATAAGCCTATAGTACAAAAAGTGATCAATTAGGGTGACCCCTTAATTGGTCTGGCATGGGGTGCGCAAAATTCTCCCCTCAAGGGTTCCAAAAATGTACTTTCTAGGCAGGATACATCAAAAACTTGTATGAAATGACTTTTATTAGCATATAAAAACATACTTACTTATTTTTGTATGTCTTCTAGATATTGCAAACTTAACTTAAATCTAGGCGACCAGAAACTTAACTATTTTCTCGAAAAAGTCTATCTGTCTGGCATCTTGGAATAAAATTTCAAGGTGAGGAGTAGTAAAAGTGTTGGATATATAGCAGACAGTTCGTTTAAAATGTTCGGAAGAGTTCACCAAAGTCTGGTCTAGATTCAGCCGAAAATTTAATATTTATATTATAGCAAGTTTTGTAGTCGTCTGCTAAAGGTATTGTATTGGGACAAATAAGTTAACACATTCAATAGAATAAATGAATCACTTTATTTTTAAACTCTCGAGCGTATTTACTTAAAAAAAGTAAACTAAAAGAGTATACGGACAATATAGTATGTATTATTTTCATAGGGATAATGTTCAATATATGTATATAACAGCCTATATGTTTATATGGAGAATTCTCTGGAAATGCCACATGATGGAAGATTTCGTTGTTTACTAAATGATTTGGTTCATTTTGTTGATGCCTAAAACTGTTCATTCACTTTCTAAACAAATTTTCCGCACTGCACCTGTCTATTTTTCGCCCTGCACTAAAAAGAAAAATACATTGAGTAGGTTACCTAATCATTTCATCCCGGATATAAAACGGGGATTAATTCAAATGAAAATTTTCACAAAACGCCCGCGAACGCGCTGGTTTAGGTGCTATACCTAGCTTGGTATAGGTTGGTACTTACAGCGCCAATCGTCGGGGGAACAGTTTGATTGAAAGTCTAATACGTTGTCGACCACGACTGGCTTCCAATTTTGAAATATTGACTTTTATATGATAGGTCAAGTGGATGGGGGGGGGGGGATATATCGATGTATGTTTGCAGATAGACGTGTGCTGGGTCATCGGCTACTGGTTATGATTTGTGATAAATAAAATATGTGTGTGAGCCTAAAAATAGAGTGGTTGTGATTTAACTATGACAAATAAAAACGCGTATAGTATTTTCATCACACAAAGCGACGCGCGCTTTACTTGTGGTCAACAAACGTAAAATCACGTTGTGTGTGTGCGTGATTCCAAAATGTGGTAGTAAGTTTGTAAATCGTAGTAGGACTGCAATAGAACTAAAGTGATATTCCTAAATGTAAAAAAAAAAACATAAAATACTTTTTTATTCTTTAAATTCCATGAGGCAGGACAGAAAACTGCTATTTTCTAATGTTAGAAAAAAAACACAACTGTTTAAAAATAAATAGGTGGTAAGCATAGCAATAGGTATTGATACATAGGTATACCTGTTAACATCAAAACAATATTGAATATCCTCTCATATGATAATTGGTACCGCTATTATTCAACAACTGATGTGTGTAATTAATCTGAGCATTATAACTATTAATTGCTGCATAATTATTATGGATTAGTGGGGAATGTTCAGTAAACTACATATGGTTGTTATTAAGGCGCCTTCAGCTGAAATGGACCCTTCCGATATTCGTTGAGAAATGAGTTCGTTGCCTTCTGGGTTGGGTTATAAAATTCAATTTTATGAAAAGATTTCGCTTCTTCTTCTCGCTTATCGATACGAACTAAGCATAGCGAATCTATTTACTCATGAGTACTGTAATATATCTCGATTAAATCAATTTGAATAAAAACGTTTTGCTTTTCCCGGTATTCTGCGACCGCGTGCCAATCCTTTGAGAAGAAGTCCAGCTCATCCCGCCATATCTCTCTGGGCCTGCCACGTAGTCGCTTCCTGCTATTTAGGATCCACTTTTAACACTTTGCTTAGGTACCACAAAAAGTACCCACATACATTTAAATAACACAAAAAACCCTGTTATAAAATACACGAAAATCGTAAAATGCGCAGTCAAAAAATGTCAATACACGGACGTACAGAAACTATTGAATAGTCTATGAAGTTCGATCTACTCTGCATGCAGTTCGTTAGGCCCGCGGCGTGGATTTCAGAGCTGAATTTTTACTCGCTCAATTGCTAAATTATACACGTGCTGTGGTAGCTGGTAGCCGAGATCGAGTGCTGGATTTCTTTGAATGCATTTCGAGAGTCATTTACCGTAAGGCAACTGGCAATGTGGATTTTCGAACTATTCATTGCGTAAGAGCGAAAATGGATTTAGATCAGAGCGCGTTTTCGATTGTTCTGCATCCTGATCCTGAAGAGTGGGAGATAACTTAATGTAATATAACGCATGTAATCCTCGAAATGTGTGACAGAGGTGTACTCCACATTTCGCCAGTAAAAAAATCTAAATCTAAATATTTTATTTCACATAAACCTACATGAGCACTTATGAAACGTCAGATTCTAGGTGCACGGTTCCAAGTGGTCGTTTCCTATGGAGAAGAGCCGGCAAGAAACTACGGTTACTCTTAAAAATAAAGAGAATCTCTCTTTTTCTTTTAGTAATGTCGAAGTTTCATTTTATAGGGTACGAGCCTAATGTCACCAACCGGGTACAAACCCAAACCCCGGACCTAATAACACCTTTTACAACCTGGGAATTGGACAAAGTTCCTCATGCCAATAGTGTTATTGTTTTCTTGAGACTTACCAATGCCTTTGCTTTGAAATATCTCTGGATAATCAGCCCTTTGAACCTTCACAAAATGTAAAAAAAACAGAATTCTTCATGGTAGATACGTATGCTTTGCATTCATCATAATTTGTCGCCTTGCCTTTAAATGAGAAAACGCTTAAGCTTATGAATTATAATAGCAGAGCCGTCAAACCTTCCCTTCCGAATACCTTTCAAAGAGTTCAGAACTTTAAACTTCTGAATTCGCTTGAAAGGCATTAATTAATCATTTTTAATCCAAATAGTTGAGCGGAGTTGAGCGCTGGCATGTCGCAGCATTCCATTAGACATGCATATGATCGCCGTACGCGCCATTGAAGGACTTTTTCGACCCATAAAACTTTATCCCATTAGAGCAGGTAAGAATGGGTTAAGTTAAAGAAGAGTGGAGGTAGAGGAGCGGAGGCGATGAGCGGTAAGCTCTTGGCTCTCTGGGCTCATATCGATGTTTCCTTTACTGGTTTCGTGTCACTTTGTCCTACAATTGGTCAAATTTCACAATACGTTTTTCAGACCTACCTTTTGTAAGCCGTGTGCGTGGCTTTGATACATTTGATCTCTATTGCGTCATCCAGCTCCTACAAAATCTGCAAACGCTCATTAGAGCTTTCGCAGATTCCTTAAAGGTATTCGTGTCATATTTTGAAGTTATGTAGAGTACTCACTTTTTGTGATTTGAGTGCAACATCGGGTGACTTTACTGAGCATCATAGGCGTTAAACGTTTTCACACCGTAAATTTTGCGCTACATAAAAAAAAATACATGAATCTACATACTGAAGACATAGACTGCAAACGTAAGTTCCAGATTTATCTACTTACTGATATACTGAATAATGATTGCCATTTTCATTTTTGTCTGCGTCGTTGGGCTATTGCTACTGCTGGACTCTCCAATTCAGCAGGGGCACCTTCTATTCACCTGACGAAACTTTCATTAATTCATGAACAAGGTTATCGTTAATGGATTTCTGTAGGTATGTGCTATAACGTCTACCTACCTATAAGCCTATAGTACAAAAAGTGATCAATTAGGGTGACCCCTTAATTGGTCTGGCATGGGGTGCGCAAAATTCTCCCCTCAAGGGTTCCAAAAATGTACTTTCTAGGCAGGATACATCAAAAACTTGTATGAAATGACTTTTATTAGCATATAAAAACATACTTACTTATTTTTGTATGTTCTCTAGATATTGCAAACTTAACTTAAATCTAGGCGACCAGAAACTTAACTATTTTCTCGAAAAAGTCTATCTGTCTGGCATCTTGGAATAAAATTTCAAGGTGAGAACTAGTAAAAGTGTTGGATATATAGCAGACAGTTCGTTTAAAATGTTCGGAAGAGTTCACCAAAGTCTGGTCTAGATTCAGCCGAAAATTTAATATTTATATTATAGCAAGTTTTGTAGTCGTCTGCTAAAGGTATTGTATTGGGACAAATAAGTTAACACATTCAATAGAATAAATGAATCACTTTATTTTTAAACTCTCGAGCGTATTTACTTAAAAAAAGTAAACTAAAAGAGTATACGGACAATATAGTATGTATTATTTTCATAGGGATAATGTTCAATATATGTATATAACAGCCTATATGTTTATATGGAGAATTCTCTGGAAATGCCACATGATGGAAGATTTCGTTGTTTACTAAATGATTTGGTTCATTTTGTTGATGCCTAAAACTGTTCATTCACTTTCTAAACAAATTTTCCGCACTGCACCTGTCTATTTTCCGCCCTGCACTAAAAAGAAAAATACATTGAGTAGGTTACCTAATCATTTCATCCCGGATATAAAACGGGGATTAATTCAAATGAAAATTTTCACAAAACGCCCGCGAACGCGCTGGTTTAGGTGCTATACCTAGCTTGGTATAGGTTGGTACTTACAGCGCCAATCGTCGGGGGAACAGTTTGATTGAAAGTCTAATACGTTGTCGACCACGACTGGCTTCCAATTTTGAAATATTGACTTTTATATGATAGGTCAAGTGGATGGGGGGGGGGGGGGGATATATCGATGTATGTTTGCAGATAGACGTGTGCTGGGTCATCGGCTACTGGTTATGATTTGTGATAAATAAAATATGTGTGTGAGCCTAAAAATAGAGTGGTTGTGATTTAACTATGACAAATAAAAACGCGTATAGTATTTTCATCACACAAAGCGACGCGCGCTTTACTTGTGGTCAACAAACGTAAAATCACGTTGTGTGTGTGCGTGATTCCAAAATGTGGTAGTAAGTTTGTAAATCGTAGTAGGACTGCAATAGAACTAAAGTGATATTCCTAAATGTAAAAAAAAAACATAAAATACTTTTTTATTCTTTAAATTCCATGAGGCAGGACAGAAAACTGCTATTTTCTAATGTTAGAAAAAAAACACAACTGTTTAAAAATAAATAGGTGGTAAGCATAGCAATAGGTATTGATACATAGGTATACCTGTTAACATCAAAACAATATTGAATATCCTCTCATATGATAATTGGTACCGCTATTATTCAACAACTGATGTGTGTAATTAATCTGAGCATTATAACTATTAATTGCTGCATAATTATTATGGATTAGTGGGGAATGTTCAGTAAACTACATATGGTTGTTATTAAGGCGCCTTCAGCTGAAATGGACCCTTCCGATATTCGTTGAGAAATGAGTTCGTTGCCTTCTGGGTTGGGTTATAAAATTCAATTTTATGAAAAGATTTCGCTTCTTCTTCTCGCTTATCGATACGAACTAAGCATAGCGAATCTATTTACTCATGAGTACTGTAATATATCTCGATTAAATCAATTTGAATAAAAACGTTTTGCTTTTCCCGGTATTCTGCGACCGCGTGCCAATCCTTTGAGAAGAAGTCCAGCTCATCCCGCCATATCTCTCTGGGCCTGCCACGTAGTCGCTTCCTGCTATTTAGGATCCACTTTTAACACTTTGCTTAGGTACCACAAAAAGTACCCACATACATTTAAATAACACAAAAACCCCTGTTATAAAATACACGAAAATCGTAAAATGCGCAGTCAAAAAATGTCAATACACGGACGTACAGAAACTATTGAATAGTCTATGAAGTTCGATCTACTCTGCATGCAGTTCGTTAGGCCCGCGGCGTGGATTTCAGAGCTGAATTTTTACTCGCTCAATTGCTAAATTATACACGTGCTGTGGTAGCTGGTAGCCGAGATCGAGTGCTGGATTTCTTTGAATGCATTTCGAGAGTCATTTACCGTAAGGCAACTGGCAATGTGGATTTTCGAACTATTCATTGCGTAAGAGCGAAAATGGATTTAGATCAGAGCGCGTTTTCGATTGTTCTGCATCCTGATCCTGAAGAGTGGGAGATAACTTAATGTAATATAACGCATGTAATCCTCGAAATGTGTGACAGAGGTGTACTCCACATTTCGCCAGTAAAAAAATCTAAATCTAAATATTTTATTTCACATAAACCTACATGAGCACTTATGAAACGTCAGATTCTAGGTGCACGGTTCCAAGTGGTCGTTTCCTATGGAGAAGAGCCGGCAAGAAACTACGGTTACTCTTAAAAATAAAGAGAATCTCTCTTTTTCTTTTAGTAATGTCGAAGTTTCATTTTATAGGGTACGAGCCTAATGTCACCAACCGGGTACAAACCCAAACCCCGGACCTAATAACACCTTTTACAACCTGGGAATTGGACAAAGTTCCTCATGCCAATAGTGTTATTGTTTTCTTGAGACTTACCAATGCCTTTGCTTTGAAATATCTCTGGATAATCAGCCCTTTGAACCTTCACAAAATGTAAAAAAAAACAGAATTCTTCATGGTAGATACGTATGCTTTGCATTCATCATAATTTGTCGCCTTGCCTTTAAATGAGAAAACGCTTAAGCTTATGAATTATAATAGCAGAGCCGTCAAACCTTCCCTTCCGAATACCTTTCAAAGAGTTCAGAACTTTAAACTTCTGAATTCGCTTGAAAGGCATTAATTAATCATTTTTAATCCAAATAGTTGAGCGGAGTTGAGCGCTGGCATGTCGCAGCATTCCATTAGACATGCATATGATCACCGTACGCGCCATTGAAGGACTTTTTCGACCCATAAAACTTTATCCCATTAGAGCAGGTAAGAATGGGTTAAGTTAAAGAAGAGTGGAGGTAGAGGAGCGGAGGCGATGAGCGGTAAGCTCTTGGCTCTCTGGGCTCATATCGATGTTTCCTTTACTGGTTTCGTGTCACTTTGTCCTACAATTGGTCAAATTTCACAATACGTTTTTCAGACCTACCTTTTGTAAGCCGTGTGCGTGGCTTTGATACATTTGATCTCTATTGCGTCATCCAGCTCCTACAAAATCTGCAAACGCTCATTAGAGCTTTCGCAGATTCCTTAAAGGTATTCGTGTCATATTTTGAAGTTATGTAGAGTACTCACTTTTTGTGATTTGAGTGCAACATCGGGTGACTTTACTGAGCATCATAGGCGTTAAACGTTTTCACACCGTAAATTTTGCGCTACATAAGAAATTTTTGTTTATCCACAAGATCCCGCTACATCTCCCCACTTAAACTTAACCGTAAAGCGCTTAGTGGGAGCCGAGGCTTGCTTTAATTAAAAATACCTACGAAGGAGGTGGCGACCAACTTCATTTGCTGCCGCGATTAATTGAACTGGAATAAAGCCTTTGCAGGTGCCCGATAGTTCCTCATTGTGCAGCCGTACGAACATCGTCCCTTCGTTTTCACACTGGAGATAAATTAGGCTTTTGAGAACTTCTCTGTTTCGTAGGTGGAGTCAGGGTTAAATGCAGATGGAACATTTTTAATCTGTCCTTTAGTGCTGGTTTGATATGGCTGCTTGTTTGGTGTGTTAGTTTTTTGGACTTGTTGATTATAAGTAGTATGGTGCTTTGCATTAGTATGTCGAAATGAGATAGTTTATTTTTTATTTTTAGTGTGATGAGCTCGTACTTTGATGAGGTCGTTTTGTGTGCGCTTGATATTAAAAAGTTCGGTCACTGTTGGCAGTACCGCTTTGTCCCACATTTTTCAATGAACGCACAAATAACCATACAATTTTATATTATACGTATGTTCTAATATTTTTTCTAAAACTTGACTCCAAAAACTAAATATTTCGCACTATGTTCTAAGAATTGAACACAGTGCCTGTGTACTTAACCATACTGTTCTCGGTGTTCTGATATGTTCGAGTTAAATAGATTTAATTAAACTTGCCTTTCTTACTAACCTGTGGGCACTATCGCACGTGCTATATATCACACTATATAGTCCCTCTCCAGTGATCACGTCCAGCAGTATTTATTTATTTATGAATTGACAAAAGTGTTTTTTTTTTAACGAAACGGCTTGTTCGTAATACAATATCGTAATTATATACCAACACTTACACCAAAAATCTCCGAAAGTCTTAACACTCATAACACATCCACAATATTCACCGCAAACAATTACGAAAATCCTTCACCAAACAGTGAGTTATTATGAAGATAGGGCACAAACATCAGGACAATAGTCATAACATTAAAATATAAACCGCTGCCCCCAAGTTAGTAACAAAGGCAAGTTTAATTAAATCTACGAGTATTTAACTCGAACATTTCAGAAAACCGAGAACAGTATGTTTAGGTACACAGGCACTGTGTTCAATTCTTAGAACATAGTGCGAAATATTTAGTTTATGGAGTCGAGTTTTAGAGAAAATATTAGAACACACATAACATAACATCACGCCTATAATCCCATAAGGGTTAGGCAGAGGTGTACCTATAGAGTACACCCACATTTCGCCAGTTATGCTTAAGACGCATGTTATATTTTAGCATAATATGAAAATGTTAACGAGGCAGATGTGAGTGGAATCGCCGGGCGAGGACGCTAGGAGGACATATAGTGACCTTGTTGGTGATGTTCTTCAGAAAGGTCAGGTGCGTAGTACTCGCAACCGGCGTGCGTGTATGACCAAATTTATGAACGTAAACGAGGCAAAAAAAGTATGCATGGATCGTAGCAGGTGGCGTTCTGTAGTTTCTGCCTATCCCCGACGGCGTGAGTGTATGGATGTATGTATTATATTATGCAACTTGTGTTTATTAAAATTGTGCAGGTAACTACTGTAAAGTTTGTTTGCAAAAAGGAAACTTAAACCGTAATCATACAGGCTGGTAGAAAAGTGACAGGTTGCATTCCATCAGTCAAGCGAATTTAGATTTAGTTTCAAAATTGAATATGCGGCGATTGTTTTCATAAAACAACAGCTAATAAATGTTTAGGCGTTCAAACTGAGCACGTCCTCTAGAAATAAATAGCAAATTAAAAATGCTTCTAAATTTCTTACGTAGCGCCTGCCCCCTATGGATTCCGGTACTGTAAGCGCGCCCAGCGTAAGCGTAAAGTCAACCAAAAGGATAAATAGTAAGGGTGCTATCTACGACTCTTTTTTTAATTGACTTCAATAAAAGAGGTTAAGTATTTATTAATTGGTTGATTAATTAATAAATAAATGAAATGGCCATAACTAAACGCTTTGTTAGAAAAAAAAAACATGAAATACTTTTCTAACTAAAAGTTCGTTACCCGTCTAGACGTACCTTTTGTTAATAATTTTTTTGTTGCTGAGTGATTTGCTTTAACAAGTAACAGAGCAACTGACTAGCTATTCGTTTTGAATACAAAATCTAAACGTTTTATTGACTTAAGTGGTCCAAAACCAAATAAAATGTGGATCTATAAAAGCTGATTGAGGTATTACAATAGTGCCTTTTTTAATACTTTACAAAAAAAATCTCCAATTTCATCTAGCCTGTATTATATATATTTGACTCGCACAAAAAGTTTTTACAGTAACTGGGTAGGTATGGTTGACCTCGTATTGCTTTACCACATTGGACAGCAATTCCCAGTAAATGGAAACTTCACTTTGGTTGAAACGATCTGTCACATAGACAAAATATACCTTGTCGTTAAAAGACGTACGAATGACATTGACCATAAGGTAATAAAATAAGGCAATTTAGGACGGGTTTTTTTTTAATTGCATCGTCGTTTAAGGTCTGGTTTCACAATTTATATACGCAATGGAAATTGAACGCCAGGTACTTTCACTATCAGTTATAATATTTAATTGGTGCACACTCCGGGGCACACAAATTATGCTTCTCGACCTCTCTTTTTTACTGTCGTCAGTGCTAATTACAATCTAAAATTTGAACTCATGTTACATAGTTTCCGTGGTGTAGCGGTTATCACATCTGCCTAACACGCAGAAGGCCCCCGGTTCGATCCCGGGCGGAAACATGACTTTTTGCTTTTCCATTCATTTACCTTTTTTCCATTGTTGATTATTTTCATCATAATAAAATTACGAACTTTCATTTTATTCTTCTCACGGATACATTAAAAGCCATCAAAAACATATCCATTCAAATTTGAAAGTAACCCTGTATGTACCATCGTTACCTTTTCACGCCTATCCTCTGAACGGATTTTGATAAAATTAGGCAAGGAGATAGGCTATCCTGGGAAAGGGCATACTGTTACTTTTTGTCCCGGAAATTCGTTCCCGAGAGATAATTTCCGACATCGATGCGGGCGAAGCCGAGCCGTGGGCAAAAGATTTTATTTTAATATAATCCGATATTTAATTAAAAAATCCCAGGGCCTAAAAACGTAATAAACTGAATAATAAACATTTGTACCACAAAACGCGTGACACGAACACGCTGCCCAGAGCGCAGCTGACACGAGCGTACTTTGCTTTTCCAACAGACGTGACTCGGACGGTCTATTTTCAAATCGGCCGCCTCTTGTGTTGATTTTTCTTGGAACTCTCCGAACAACGTGCAACGGTGCTACGTCAAGTGCATTTCGTCCAGCGTGATGTCTAAATAGAAGCGTGTTTCTCATGCAAAAGCTGACTATGTTTTGTGAAATAAAATTTGCGGAAAATTTTACATGGATTCTAACGAACAGGGTGGAAACAGTTTGTCGCTTGAGCGTGAAGACCGACGTGATAAAATACACGTTTTGGCAAAAACTCAATGGTATTTTCAAATAACATTGTGGTAATAATAAAACTAAACTGTCCCCTAATTGCGTAATACACAATCAATCGGAATCTGAACCGTTTTGAAACAGATTGCTAATTCATTGCTTCATAAGTTCGATAAAATAATCTGCTCAACAATGTAAATAACGCAATGAATGTTGTCAAAATACAACGGATTAGTTGTAATCGTTTACGATAATGTGTTGCGCAATTAGGCTGCTGGTCTTTAATAACTTTTTTTTCGGTTATTAAATTCGACCACAACAAGACATTCGTACGTTAGTAATTCAATACAGATACTAGCCAGCTAATTACTTAATTATTTGTATTCCCCGAATGTATTCGCATTCAATGATAATAATTTATTCAATGCGCGTTCGGCATCAGCAATGGGATTTGTATGTGTTGGTGTAGTTAATATAATATCGATATAATTGGGAACTAATGCTGAGAATTAGTGGTGTAATGGAGTTAGAGGATTAGCTTCTCGATAATTACGGAGAAGTGTTTGACGATATTATGCCTACTCATTATTAGATATTGTCACGTTGCGTAGAATAGATATGTATTGGCCACATCCGTTTGTGTGTTAGTGCCGTTACAAGAGTACCTACCTAATTGTAGATAATAACAGCTACGCTGGTCTTGTGGTCGCCAGTGTGACTGCTGAGCGTGGGGTCCTGTGTTCGATTCCCAGGTCGGACAAAGTGTTTTTGGGTTTTTCTATTAGGAATTACTTAGTAACAGCCCGGAGTTTGGAAGTTGGCGGTGTGATACCCCGTGCCTCGGAGAGCACGTTATTCCGTTTGACCTGCGCCTGATCTCTCTCCGGACGGATTGCCGTTGCATTGGACTATTACAGTGAGGGAAGAAAGAGTGCACCTTTGTCTGCGTATGTGTGTGTACTCACTTGTGCACTATAACATCTCCCGCGCCGAAGGCTTGACTCCGTTGAGATTAGTCGCCATGGCATAAATACGGTCTGATTACAAAGATTCAATGTGCATCTGACAGATCCTGGGTAGGCTCGATGCCACATTGCTGATAGACTAATACCACCAGTACCAGGACATAAGCCGTTCTCATATTATAATGTAGTTTGTTATGAAACAAACGAACAGGAAAAAGCGCAACAGAACGGCGCGACGGATGTACACCATCAAGCTTCGCGATGACACAGCGCGACGCGACTCTAGTAGAACAATTCCTATGAAAACTTCATGGCAATAGGGATTATGGCTGATATTAGAAATGTTCATAAAAATTATGTAATTTCAAAGTAGGCATAGTAAAAATGAGATAATCGACAAAATCAGTTAAATCGGTGTAAATATGAAGAAGATTTTTAATGTTTTTGGAGGGGATTATACCCGTCCTTGTCACACGGTACGGACAATGTACGGCGCTAGTATGAAGTTACATAGTCGTGACGTCACTTCTACGATAGTGCTGTCCTTGTTTAACACTTATCTTAAAACGTTTATAACTTGGCAATTTTTTAAGCTTTTTCACTTTTTGTAATTTTGTTTGCACCATTTGGAAACAAACAATTTATTGTGATAAAAATGAAAAAATTGTTATCATCCCTATTGTACTACAAGAGTCGCGTCGCGCCTGTCTTCGGGAGCCTTCATTCTCCTGCCCTTATCCCAATTTATATGGGGTCTTAATCTTTTATACTTCGATATAGGTGGTCATATCGGTAGTTACTCCGTTAGTAGTTAGTACATAAGTTTAAGTCCTGGCTGGAGGCCTTAATTCATTAGGGCAACCACAGGCAAGTCCGTTTAAGCAGACGACAACCTCATAGGTTGACCTGCAAGACGCCATTCCCAAAAAAAAAAAAATACTCCGTTTCTAGCCATATCATCTTTCACAGAGGCCAACCATCGTTTCACAGCACATATTGAAGGAAATATCTTTGCAGTTTTGTGACCAAAAATACATTTTGTTTGCCTTCAAAACAGTTCTGCTCTAACAGATACAGTGAATCCATCACCCATCGATACGGTGTATGTAGATCCTACTCTTCTCTATATACCGTGTTACATACGCATTTAGCGTTACAAATGTGTATCCTACACATCGATATCCCTTACTGAATATAAATAAGGCTTCAAGTGATACTGCCGTATTTCTTAGAACTAGGAAAAAAAGTTGTGAGTGCGTGTTCGTGAGGCATGAAGAAGAAATTGATAGGCACTAGTGTAATATATTTTACGTGAATGGTGGAAGTGATGCTATGTTTATTTATGAGCAATTTTTTAAGGTTAACCCTAAAATAGCGAGAAAAAAGAAGTCCAGACTTGAGAAGCAATGTTGGTGGGAAAAATTGAGACTTGACAAAAAGATATGTTTCCGCCCGGGATCGAACCGGGGGCCTTCTGCGTGTTAGGCAGATGTGATAACCGCTACACCACGGAAACTATGTACTTGGTATCCAAAATTAGCAATATTATCGGATAAAAATATCCTCTTCGTTTTTATAAGTCCATAATTATGTGTAATAAATCTTGTTTTATCGATATATAATTTCGATAACTTTATCTTTATAATATTCAAATATTCAAGCCGTGGGGTATTCCATATTTATTGCTTGCCTTATTTGCCAAATAAGTACAGGTATACATTACATTATTATACTGTTGGTATTGTACACCACAAAAATCCATAAAAAAACAAACACACAAAATATACACTTGGCGGCCTGCAATGGGCTATTTTTATGTCTAAAATATAAAATTCTCGTGTCGGAATGTTTGTTACCAATCTGCTCCGAAACGGCTGGACCGAATTGTATGAAATTTTGTGTGCTTAACGGGTAGGTCTGAGAATCGGCCACAACTATTTTTCACAATAAAAAAAGAATCAATACAAGGTTTGCGGGGTCAGCTAGTGTTTCTATAAAATAAACGTTTGATTTGAGTGGGAAGGGGCAACCCTTGGCCATTTTTCGGCCAAAAGTCCTAACAGTATGAGCAATTTCTTTTTGGAATCTTCTTGGGTATTTTTGAAGTTTCCATCCTTGCCCTACTCAGTTCGTAATAATTCAAATTCAATATTCAAAACGAAATCTCTTAAACGTTTACTTTTTGAAAGGTTGGCTATAAATGCTCCACTTTGCGTTGTAAATCAAGTAACCCTGTCACGTACCTGCCTACTCCCTCGTTATCTATTTTCTCTTTTATTCCTGAAAATGAAAACACCGTATACCAATTCCCACTTTTTTTTAAAGGATACAAATTTACACTAACTCAATAGTAATATCTGCGATATTTTTAACCTAGCTTTCATAAAATCACAACCAATTAAAAAAAATACTGAATAATAAGTTAGCTAAATAATAATTTTGAACTACCCTACTACTTCAGTCATACGATATATCATTATCATTTCTGCCCGGAATCACCCACTGCTGGATTTAGGCCCCCCCTTTTTTCTTCCATACTGCCTGGTTCCGTGCGTCCCTCATCCAGATGTTTCCCGCAACTTTGACGATATCATTCACTCAGAGCGCTTTTGGACGGCCTTGGTTTCATTGACCAAACCTTGGCCAACATTCGGTCACAGCTTTACTCCAAGGCCGTCTCCTCGTCTAACTACATGTCCTGCCCAACTCCACTTGAGGCGCATCGCCCTGTCCCCATTAAAATACATATAAATAATTTTGACAGTTGCGTCTACACCTCACATCAAAATGGCGGCGCTGCCGAAATGGCGTCATAAGATTTATGACGTCACTAAACAGCGTTTGCGCTTGGATAGCGACAGAGAGTGGCGCCCTCTTTGGTGCAGTGATGTAAATCACGGACGTAGCTTTAGCGGTTAATTGGCGTATTGATGGCGATATATAGGAAAGTTTTATTGTTTCAATTTAAAGAATATTCAAATCGAACTGCGAAAATCGTTTTTGGGAAAATGTATTTCGTTTTGCACGAAACATAAAATGTTTTACCATGTGTTTTGCTGGGAATTGAGAACGTTTCCAAATTATTTTCAGGCTTTTTTTCGGTAAGTGTCAGATAGAAACGAATAAAATCTCTTTAATATGTATTGAAAAGACAGGTTTGCATTACTTTACCTGATTCATTTCCATGATGACGGCTTACGTTACGTTCTCTTTATGCTCTTTATTAACCTCAAGTGAATATTTCTCGCATAGTTAAAAGAGAGAATTTCGCTTAATAATTACTCTTCTCTTCTTCTTTTTCTCTTCTTTTTTTTTTAAAAACGTTGCCCCACACTAGGAATTACTCCTTTATCGTGGGTGCGTTCACAAACATGAAAACTCACATACACAAGACACCCAGACCCGGAACAACTATATGTAGGTCATACAAATATTTGTTCCGTTCGGGAATCGAACCCGCGACACGCAGCGCAGCGACGGATCGCTCAACCACTGCGCTAACCGTGACATTGGTGTAGGAAAAACATCGTGAGGAAACATGGACTTGTAGTCAATATAAGTCTGAAATCGCCAAACCGTCTGGAGCAAGCGTAGTGACCATAGCTCGTACCTTCTCTGTATTAGAAGAGGCCAGTATCCTGCAGAGGGACAATAATAGGCTGGTATTATTTTTTATAGTTACAACATTAAACCCACATCAAGATCCTTAAGATGAAGATACGATGATGAGTTCTAATAGCTACAATGCATTTGCTTACAACAGTACAGACTTTTCAGTGCCAGTCGTAAAATGTAACATAGATGGAGATAAATTGTACTGTTTTATTGTCCCGATGCCTGTAATAGATGAGGCTCGTGATTTATCCCGCAATTAACAAGATGGCAGTTGTTTCAAACTTTGTCTTTTAATAGTTATTTGTAGTGCTTCGGGTGTGCTTTAATATTTGGGTACTTAGCAAGGCGTGCTTGAGTTTGTATGTGGGTGATGACAAATGGAGTTTACTTGGATGTCGATTCTGTAAAAAATCTCACCGTGAAGACTTGCGTGGAGTGAGCTGTCCATGTCATCTCGTCTTGGTCAATCCCTAGCACCACTGACAGCTCACTTCACGCTCACTTCACTTAAGTTTTCACGGTGATATGGTTACAGATTAGCAATACTGCTTGTACAATCAGTCTGCCTAGCCTTGTCTCAACTATGTTGAGGTCAGCTTCCAGTCTAACCGGATGCATCTGATTACCAGTACTTTACATGGAGCGACTGCCTGTCTGACCTTCACAATGATACCCCTTGGCTTACACTCCGCGATGCCCAACCTGAGCTTTGCATTTGTGTGAGTGATTACCAATCGCACCAATGGAGGGACGCAGAGCGCCTCATGCCGATTGTATAAACCGGTTTGAAACCAATCGCGCTCTAAGCCGACGTCACACCTATACTGTCTATATGTGCACTCACACAAATGCATAGCTCAGCTAAGGCGTCGCGGACTGTACCTGAATGTAAAAAGTGCTCTAATAGTAGAATATGGATCTTTTTTTTTTGCTGGGTTGTTTATCATTCGTAGTAGTCATCTCTATGTAATTTGACAGATTCAAACACAAACATTTTCCTCAGCTTGATCAGCGCTCCTGTAGTCAAAACATTTTTTTTTCTCCATCGCTGTATTGATTTATAACTAAAGATTTTTTTTACTATTTACAATTTAAAAGCAATGGATTTAAGTAATACTTAACATTTTAACAAACTTGCAAAAAAAAAAAGATGTAATTTCACAATTCTGTACTGTAAGATTTTAGCAAAAAAAATTATTAAATACCTGCTATTCATTATTCGTTCTAACAAGCTTTCTTTTCAGACTTCTCTCCTTAGAGATTCTTATTATCTACCTTAAAAAAACCTGTGGAATTTTAAATGGAGGCTCAAAGTAGCTTTAGACGAAAGGAATTCTTTGCATCACGAAGTTTTCTTTACAAAATTTCTTTAAGAATACCGACCGCTACATATATCAACTTATAACGTCTAGGCGAACCATATCGTTTCATTAATCTAAAATTACGGTTTTTAATTCTCTTAAATCAAGCGTTGGGTTTTCTCAGAACATCTCTTAGGAAAATTACTCACAGATAAATAAACCGAAACTCGTGATTCAAATAAAACATTTTTTATAAAAACTGTAAGACTAGTGCTTGATTTTTATAAAAGTAGCAGGCAATTCTACACATTCAGCATACTTAAATCACAGTCTATTTTGTCTGTATGATGACTAACAAGCACAGATTCACCAAAAATATAACTAAAGTGACATCTCCGACTTGACATGCATAAAGCAGTACATTTAACTGAAATACTCCGGCTAAGAGGATTACAGAGACGCTCAGTCTGCCGGTATTCAGTACCGAGTTAGCTTGAAGGCAATTCCAAAGTATTCGGATAGAATTCCTGTCGTAAGTTCTATGAATATTGTGTCAATGTGAGTTTAGTCCTTACTGCAGTTCAACACGAATTTTCGTAGCCTAATTGCGATTGGCTGGAACCTTTTTTGTCTGTTTTATTGCGTTGTATGAGTAATCATTTTTTACTCATTTTATCCGCGATGATAAAAATGAGTCTGGAATTCTAAAATGGTGTTAATTATTGTGACCATTTGCTCAACACGTAAATGACGATCAAATCTAAGCAAATTTTGTTTAGTTAGGTTTAAAAGGAAAACTAAAAGCAACCCCGAAAACAAGCCTAGAAACGAATAACCCAGCAGCAAAGACATCTGAAAAGCTTCTTGAATTCAACTAATATTCACAAAATAACCAGCTAATAAAGGCTATCCTTCACAAAACGAGACTGAAGCATTAAGGCCATATAATTTTTAGCTCTATTTAGCTTCGTTCCGAAACAATAGCTGGCCGTCGGGAATCTCAACTCAGCGGCGATGGAATTTCAGTAAACTGAAAACTGAAACGCTGAAATTTAATTATGCGGAAGCTACGAGACCGGTTGTTTCTGCACTTCCAACGGATATCAGTTTGGTTATAATTTGCACAGTTTGTTTTGTTATTTGTGCAAAGGTTTTACTGGCAAGTCAATATAACTAGTTATATTGTGGGTTTGTGTAATTCTATGAAGTAAAAATCACACCGTGACGTGAGCTTAAAGTGGTCTTTCAAGTGTCAAGAGTGACAGAGAATTCCTAGCATCAGATAGAATTACAGTTCACTACAGGCTAACTTCATTTAAATTCTCGGGATCACAGTTTTGCAAATATGGTTCGAAGCGCTACAAACGGAGAAGATGCCTAGTGCTTAGAGAAGACCTGAAGAAAATATGCTAGCCGTTTTAAATGTTTTGTTTTATTATTCAGTTGAAATGTATTAGGGAAACCGCTTAACGAATTCCGCTGCGAAACATTCGAGTATATCATGCGAGAATTGTAGCAATCGGAGCAAAATGTCGTCGCTTTTGACTTAGTGAAGGACCATTACAGCATAGAGGCCTACTTAAGTCACTTCAAGCTAACAAAAGGTAAGTTTTTTACAGAATATACCGACTGTTTTTTTTGTTGATAATTTGATTGCTGTGTGCGTTTATTTACTTTATTTGAAACAAATAATTGTTTATCACTTTCTTACACGACACAGAGATACCAACTTTTAATTTTTACCTGTGTGCACAAATAAACGTATTTGATTTGAATAAATTACAGAGAATTATATTTCGACCGACATAACTGTGAAACGCCCTTTTTCGAACTAACATTTTGAATGTGACATACGATCGGTTTTTGTTTAACTTTTTGATTTTCGTTTACAACCATCGTCACCAATAGTTGCACAGATAAGTTGGTCGTACTATACTCTGGATTTTAGACACAGCAACGTAGACTTTGTCCCTGTCACCTCTGACCTGGGCTAGAGTCAAGAGCACCCATCCCAAGTTATAAAAAAAACAAAACAAAAACAAAAAATTTCACGCGGGTATGTAATCAAAATGGTATGTAGGTCAAGGTGCTAAGTTAATAAAAAAATCCCATCGATATGGGAACTAAAAAGAAGAATAATAAATTAAAATGCTTCTGCAATGCTACCTGGTTTAATTTAATACAAGGAACTGCTTGTTTCTCTTACATTTTTTCTTTACCGTATTTTCCCTTTGAACGTAATACAAAGTAGTTATTAATACAATATGACTGTATCTTATAAATATTATAAATAAGATCATTTAAAGAAGTTGTTTTGCCATTACTTAACGTTTCTGAGGATAGTACGTCCAAAGTGTAATTATATATTAATGAAACTTTGGACGTACTATCCTTGTAAAGAAATCCTGACATTTTCAGCAAATCTATACAGAGGTCTTTTTTAATTTTTATTCCTAACAACCTTTATTTCTTCGTTATCATTTTAGTCGAATTTTCATATTATTGAATTAAGTACCTACATCCAAAATGCCAGTATAGCAAGCTAAGCTCTGTTCGGTCCCCAAACTATGCCATTCGGCCTAAGTAAATATTTTACGAGGACAAGCAGTATAAGTACCTACGCATTTCGCGAGCAATGATGCGACTAACTTTTTTTATGTAAGAACATGCCTCCCTCATTTATTAAATGTAACCTACTTATTTTATGTTTTTTTTCTCTTCATCTTTTTTGGTAGTTAATAATTTTATGTTACTTTGTTTGGTCTTATTTGTTTTGCTGTATTTGTAGGTAAACTTGTATAAAGAAGTATGAGGTGTAAAGCTCACTCATCCTCTGTAGAAAAGGGAGGATCCTCAAACCAGACGGGTGTTGTGTCTGGTGGGCAACTGATGAAGAACACAACAACTTTGGTCGTGTGTTGGTCCTACGAAATAGCATAATTAATCAAGATTGAAACAGTCATCAAAATCTAGTATCCGCTCCGAGCACGTACCTAACTAAATGGCGTAAGTCTCAATTCTTATTTCGTTTATAACTAAAGTAATAACTGATCTAGAGCAAAAATATCTCGTGGCTGGATAATAAACTATATTCTCTTACTGTTATAATATATGAATATTTAGACCGAGCAAATTAGATTTAGGGCGAGATCTTGTTTTTTTTTAATCACCATTAAAAATACATGATTTTCGAAATGTGCGAAATGTTACAATTACTCGTACGTAACTGTCTTACACATGGAAAGAAAAAGATCCAATAAATCATATACTAAAGTTCCATTTTAGTTGTGTGTGTAAAGGTTACAGAATATTCATGCAAATTAGGGAGCCTGAGGAGGCTAACATTCCACTATCTAAATAAATAGCCTATCTAAACTTAACATTGTTAGTAGCACAAGCTCAAAATGAAGGCGGTTTTCAAGTAAACTCAAGTAGGTGCTTGATTATCTAAGAACGAGCCAAGTGGCGTGCACTTACTTCAAACGCTGAACTAAGTTCTGATACAACAATAAAGTGCCGATTTCACCAATGTTGCTGAACGTGTTCAGCACATCTAAAACGCGTTCAAGAACTCTCAGTGTCAATATTCCATAGAAAATAGTAACACTGACAGCTCTTAAACGTAGTTTATGTACTGATAGCGTTCAGTTTCATTGGTGAAATCCACCCTAAGTCGAACTTTAACTTGTGCACCTACTAAGTGTGTGATGGGACCTTTATGGATCCGATTTAGACAAACTATTGTAAACAGTCTTCAGTGTGCTCCAGTTAAGGACTTTAGGTAAAGTCTTATAATCATAAAATAGGAAAATTACCGCAGTTTTATTAATTGCTTTTAATTTAAATGTATTTTTGTTTTATTTTGTATCTCTTTTTTTATATTTTTTTATTATTTTATATTTAACCTAAAAACATTGTAAAAAAATGTGTTCAATTATTATTGTAGAAAAGTGCAAAAATTTGGGGCAGACCTTTGCCCAGCAGTGGGACAACTTAGGTTTACAAAAAAAATAGCTACTCCATTTTATGTTAACTGTACAGAACCAAATCGTCTCTGTGACACGTAACGGCTTGGTGGTGCATCACTGATGTCAAGTTTCTAAATCAGCAACATTCCTGTTATAAACAATGGCGATCCTTATTTGATAGCGTAAACTTAGACGTGAGACATATAAAAGCTAACCTTACAGGCCAGTCCAGAATCCCATTAATCCTCAAATGCAGTTTTATTTTATTTTAAAACACTACTTCATTCCAGCGAGCGTTGGAATTAGAAATATATCTTTATAACTCTAAAGTGGATACATTTTGGTGTAGGAACTGCAGTAGTTAGAAACTGTGCTCGTGGCGCACCCTAGTGTAACAATAAAATTGAAGGAGTTACACGAATAAATGACAATGCCAGATCCTGCTCCAGCTATTTACAGGAAATGTCAATTAGTGAATAGTTGTAATGATTATAGGACCTTTTCATAATACATTGTTTTTCAGTAGAACTTGCTGATTACAAATCAATGGTAAAATGAATTCAACTCCTGAATTTCCTATTGGGTAACTTATTGCGCATGAAACAACAAAAAAACTTTTAAATACCTCTGAACAAAAACTCATACTACGATTATAATAATTATGGTAATGCGTAACGCATATGTTGTTTCAATCGCTTTTAAACAATTATAAACTGCACCTAACCTATAATCAATGTCATTTTTGTTTTAAGATTTTAACAGAAACCGCAAGTTCTACAGACATTAGGACAAATGTTTAGTTAACAGTAATAAATAAGCTTTAAGATGCTGCATATTGCAGGCTTGTAAATGACTTTTTGATTTGAGTGGGACAAAGTTCTATAGAGTTGCTGGCATTGTCCTTTACTGGATATGCAGTTTATGGCGTAGTTAAAATAATACCTACGTCACTTTCTACCGAAGAACTTGTAATAGTTGCAGTCCTCAATAGATAAAGTATTCATCTTGAAAAAGATAGCATATGTACTGAGATTGAAAACTTATTGTGCCATGAATTTTCAAACGCAAAAACAAGTAAAACCAATAACATTACATGAAACATACATACATTCAAATTTTGCCAGTTATATCTAACATTACCAATATGGTAAAACATTGTTATCTAGTAATCAACTTTGTAAACAAAATGTTGTTATTGATTAAAACTGGCATCAATGAAATTGATGAAAAGCTAACTTTTATCTCATTGATTTCGAGAGCTGATTGTGCCTTTGAGTGTACAAATCATAACTGTCAGATTAATACGCGTTGAAATAACGGCATAATCATTAATAATCATGAATGATCAGCATAACCCAAACCATTTTCAGCGAGAAATACTAGCGTAGTAATATTTTAATAAAACCGCTAAGCCTGTGAGAGATGTTGTTATTAGTTCCGTTAATGTACAGGTCCCGCATATTACTGACATGGACTTTAATATTGGATCTTAATATTGTCCTTAAAGTATGTTTAAAAAAAATGAAATATTACAAACAGAAAAACATAAGCAATTTAAGGTACTATGATACGACAGAGACTGCGGTAACTAGTTAAAAAAAAAATAACACGATTCGATTAACTTAGCTGGATAGGAAAAAAAATTGTTACCCCGTTTCTTTATGTTCAATCAATCTCATAGGTACAAAACAAAAGTTTTTTCTTCCTTTTTTTAAATAAATTAAGCGATAGTAAGATTGTCTAGCACAAATAGATATAAAATAAATAAATAATTAAAATAAATATTAAGTTTAAATACTTACCCAAATGCGCGAGCGCAACCACTCGCGAGCCTACTTCAGTAGGCTTTTCGAGCGCCGGATCATAGGGCCTTAAGTAATAATGTAGCCCACAGCGCTGTTCGCAGAGTTCTATTAATTACCACTGAGTACTATTGTCACTTGAGCAGTGGTGGCCCAGTGGTTGCGGCCGAGACTTACGAGTTGTAGGTCGTAGGTTCGAACCCAGACAGGCGCTTTTCTTTGTGTAAATTATTTCATCACCATTGCTCTCAAAACGGTGAAGGAAAACATCTTGAGGAAACCGGCATGTCTTAGAACCAAAAATTCGAAGACATGTGACATCTACCAACCCGCACTGGGCCCGCGTGGTGGATTACGGCCCACTCCCTCTCACAGAGAGAAGGCCAGTGTCCCAGCAATGGGAACATAATAAGCTGATTATGTTATGTTATGTACCTAAGATTAATAATTAATAGAAAAAAGAAAGTGTGTTAAAAACAACTAGAATTTGTAAGAACATTTGTCTAAGATCCAAAATGCTACGAAACCTTTTTTTACAAAGAGCATGTAAAAATGTCTGTGTCCAAATGCCATGATTTTAGTCCCATTTCTGAGGTTTATCAAGTCAAATAGGCTAGCTGAAACCGCATCCAGTAAATCTACGTTCAGATTTCGTACATGGCACTAAGTAATTTGATAACACATTGTCACAAAGCTCGCGTTTCGTTCGTGCTACAGTTAAACGCACAAAACGCTTTCAAATGCGTTTTATTTAATACTTTTATCTAAATGCTGAAACAAGCATTTCTGCGTGGGATGGCAGTTATTCTTAAATGCTTTCCACGGTTTCGAGTATCATTCGAAGGGACGGTGTTTGTTTCAATAACAAAATTATGGGTACATACAGATTGGTAAAAACGTCTCATGAAATATGCAATATTATTTAACACATACTTATGAAAAAAAAAAAAACATAAGCCTATTAAAAGTCTGCAACACAAATGGAATCTGGCTCGCCCCCGACGACGCCAATAGCCTCCTCCAGGAGAGCAGTAAGGCCACCAGCACTTTACACAAGCGCAAAACCCGATCGCCGTCCTGCCGTCCTCGCCGCCGAGTCCTGTCGCGACGCCCAAATCCACGCCCCTCCCGACCCTTGCTCGAGCCAGCCCGCGCCGCTGAGCCTGTAGCTTTAAATTTGTCCCAAAATCACTCAAATCCTGATCCAGCTAGTCCCTTGCTGCCCTCTTCCAGCGACGCCCTAAGCCGAGGTTCGTACCCCACAGGGGGTGCCCTTAGCGTGTAGCTGCTTAATTTTTTGTTAGTATTTAAGTTTAAGTCCTGGCTCGGGGCCTTAATTTATTAGGGCAACCACACGCAAGTCCGCTTAAGCAGATGACAACCTCATAGGTTGAACTGCGAGATGTCATTAAAAAAAAAAAGGAATCTGGCAAACAGGAGCACCTGTCGATCGACGGATGAATAGAAGAATGAATCATTCAAGAATCATTCTTTTGTGGTCAGTACCCGGTTATTAGTGAAGGCAGAAAATCCGGCTTAACCCCCTTATCTTCCCCTCTCTTAATCCAGTCTTTGAAAATCTCCGATACCTAGTTGTCACTAAGACGATTTAGACTGGGGTCTATGAAACGAGTTAAGGTAAGCTTGTAGTTAATTGATTTTGTGTTTGTGTTCGATCAAAACTCGTGTTTACGATGGAATTATTGTTTAAAACATAGCGTTACTTTTGGCTTGCTTGGCCTACTTAAGAGGAGGCTCCCTTAAATGTATGTTATTTGCATTAATATTCTGAAACGGTCATACATACAATCAAAATGGAACTTTAGTATATGATGTGCAAGACAGTAACATTATAGTAACAATTTGCTCGATTATTTTTTTATTCCAAAATCGTGTAGGTAATTTTTAAAGATTCTAAAATAACAAGATTGCTCGGCTTATATGTCTAAAATATATGTTAACAGTAAGACAATACATTTTAGTATCCAAACACATGTTATTTTTTTTCTAGATAAATTATTACTTTAGTTATAAACGAAATAAGAATTGAGACTAACGCCATTCAGTTTCGTGCTCGAACAAGAGCGGTTTTTTTAAATAGAAGTTTGAATTGAGGCTTTGAAAAGGTGCGTTTAGCACGTAACGGTGGCATGCGTGGAAATAATTTTAGAGTTTCTGGCCTTAATCAAAACTGTACTATTGCTAGCGAACAGTGTCTTGTGTGCTTAGACGTCCAAAAATAAAACCTTAGACGATCATAAGTGAACAAAAGTACTTTTTGTTAAATAGTCAGATGGAAAGACTTTAAGACGACTTGAAGATAATTTTTGTATGATTAAATTGATTCAAATAAAAATAATCTCAATGAATCTCAAGAGAGATCAAGAGAAATTCGCCAACTTAAAATATTTTCTAGACTACATTCACTAAATTAGCCTAGTTTCTAATATTTTTTAATTTTCTAATGTTGCTTTCCAACTTCGTTATGAAATCTTGAATTCAAATAATCAAACTTAATTATTACATTTTCATTTACTTACTTAATTTTTAAATTCTTAATCTATTTTTAAATTTCTAAATATACTTGTTGATTTCAAAACTCTTAACATTTCATTTCAATAATATTTTATTAAGTAAATGGATGTTTTAATAAAATGCTAGTTCAGACCCATAATTGCAAAAGTTGTGAAAGTTTTAAATCAAATATCTGAGCCATTAACTCAATAATTAATGTGGGGCCCTCTCTAGACTAACTTTTCATTGGTATTTTATGTGGCATTGGCAATGTTATTTATTAGCAATACATTTTCAGGAAAGTAAATTATCTACTTAATTAAATTGAAGTTTATAAAATATATTTACTTTGAAAAATGAATATCTACTTATGTCATAATTATAACATTCCGTAAAGGAAAAAAACGTGAGGAAACATGAGCGAGGGAACTGAGTCTGAAATCGCCAACATGCTTTTGTCTTTTTACAAGCATAGCGATTTTGCTTGTCTGCATGAAAAATTATCAATTCTAGTTCCTTCTACGCTTAAGAGACCTCGTCCCTGCCAGTAACACAGATACAGTCAATTTACTAAATATCTAAACCAGTTTAGCACTCAGCATATTATTATTTTAAATCTAGCCAAGTCCGCCATGACACTTCATTTCTGACAATAACAGCGTGACACTCGTTGGCCCATGTGCCGCTGTCACGGTTTGTTGACACGCCAGCTTTCAGCCGTGGATTTACTCGCTTTACTGCCCCGAGCAGGCGACAGCTGTGATGTGTCGGCCATTTTGAATTATTGCAGTAGTCGTACTGTATGATTTTTAAGGATTATAACCTTATCAGGAAAATATTTTTTATCGTTTTAAGCATTTATGTTGCAAATTACATGTTATTATTACCTTTATCTGTACATTATCCTAATCCTACCTTTATAATATTTCCTATCTTATCTAATTATTTTTATTAATAATATTACAAATGCGAAAGTAAGTTTGTTCGTTTTTTTTTTGTTGGAAAAGGAAACAAAAATGTGGAAAAGGACAAAAAAATCTCACACGATACATAAAAATATAGGCTCTATAGTTTCGGTATTGTGTTTGTCTATATTTTGAGGTATCGTGTGAGACTATATTTTTAACCTAAAAAGGCGTTTTATGCTCACACGTATAGTTAGAAAAAAAAAATGATCAAATGGACTACCAATTTAATGTGTATTCAAATCAAAACTTTCATTCTTTGTCAATTGCATGAAATGGATATAACATGACAAATTAACGAAGTGTGTTAAAACGCCCCCGACGACGCCACTACCCTCCTCCAGGAGAGTAGTAAGGCAACTAGCACGCTACATAAGCCCAAAACCCGATCGCCGTCCTACCGTCCTCGCCGCCGAGGCCCGCCGCGACGCCCAAATCCACGCCCCTCCCGACCCTTGCTCGAGCCAGCCCGCGCCGCTGAGCCTGTAGCTATAAATTCGTCCCAAAATCTAATAAATCCTGATCCAGCTAGTCTCTTGCTGCCCTCTTCCAGCGACGCCCTAAGCCGAGGTCCGTACCCCACAGGGGGTGCCCTTAGCGTTGTCGCTTAGTTTTAGTTAGTATTTAAGTTTAAGTCCTGGCTGGAGGCCTTAATTTATTAGGGCACCACAGGCAAGTCCGCTTAAGCAGACGACAACCTTATAGGTTGACCTGCGAGAGGCCATACATAAAAAAAAAAAAAAAAAGAAGTGTGTTAACTGGGTTGACCATTAATTTTCCTGATTGTATTTACGTACTAGGTATGTAGGTACCAATCAAGAGGGGCTCGTAGCTAAATAATAACAGCCGCACGGGTCGATCGAAGGTTAAGCTACGCGTGCCGAGGTCGGTTTGTAGATGGGTGACCGTCCATTACATAACAAGACCTTTCCGTGTCTCGAAAAGCACCGTCGCGTTGGTCCCGGCTGTCATTCGTAGATCTTTGACAATCGTTACGGGTCAGAGACCAAAAGTCTGACAACCAGTTTTAGCAACGGGTTATTGTCAAGCGACGGCCGATCAGTATCAGTCAGATATGCAGTCGCTCCATTTAAAATACTTGTATTTAGCTGCATTCGGTTAGCCTGGAATCTGACCCCAACATAATAGGTAAAAATAATAATAATTAGCCAAATGGAAGCTTAATAGTTAATCATAAACTAACTTGTGATATTTTCAACTAATTGTATCTAAATCACACATTGTGCATGGCTGTGTTCACTATTTTAGCTCATGCAATGTTGTTTGAGTTATTTAAATTTTCAAGTTTGCCTTGTTTGTAAGTTATATTGTACTGCCCGAGGCAGAATTATGGTACGTTGGTACAGTCCGCGAGGCCTAAGATGAGCTTTGCATTTGTGTGAGTGGACATAGCGACGCGTTCTTTGCTTAGCAATCGGCCAATCGGACAATCGGCTTGAGGCGCTGTGCGTCCCTCGCCCGATCACATTGGTGCGATTGGTAATCACTCACCAATACAAAGCTCAGCTTAGGCCTCGCGGACTGTACCAAATTCAAAGTAAGTACTCATACAATAAGTTTCAGTCGTTTATCAACCAATTAGTTTTCCAGCGCAGAGCTACTTATTTCTGTCAGTGTCTGCGAATTATTCACCCGTGAAGCTCACGCGGCGAAACGAATTGTTTAATTTTCAGGAGCCGAGAGCTTGAATGTTCCATACATATACTACTTGAATGTTAGCATGTTTTAATGTTTCCAAGCTAATTTTTCGTCAAGTTTTCTAATTTAGTTGACAATGTTTTTGTTATGATTGTATCTAGAGGGAAAATAATAATACCGATTTCGTTAAATGTAAATATCTGAGTGGAAAATTTTATTTGTAGGTAACGTAAGACGTTACAAAAGAAGTTGTTATTAATTAACGTAGTCTCAATTTACAGTAACTAGGCCGTGATTATTGAGTACCTCTATACCTGTAACTTTGTCAGTATCTTCTTGGATATTCTGTTTTAGGATCATCAAAACGAGCTCTGTGATGGCTCAAGTACAACACGGTCAAATTGGAATGACGTAAAACTATTAAAGCTCTCACAGGCAGGCGCGATGCGGCTCTAGTAGAACAGTTTTTTTATGAAAACTTCATGGAAATTGTTCTACCGGATTCCTTTATACCTTACCAAAATAACAGTTACATTATAATGACTTACGGCCAAACCCAATAACCAGTACAAATCTATCTGTACCTGTCAAACAAAAAGCTGACCACACGTTATAGGGTCGCATACTTTGGCTTTATTGACGTTAAAACCAGAGATTGATAGGTTTTTCTACCTCCAGTACGCCAAAATTGGAGATAGGTATTGATGGTTACACGTCGACCGTGAATGTCCTACATAATACAGGGTGGCAGCTCATCGCGTCGATGACTACTGAAACCAGGAATTCAGCTCATACAGCACAAATTTTTCGTAGGTTTAAAAAAAAATGCTGTTTCATAGAAAGTGCAGTATCTACACGGTCAAAATGTGTGTCAGATTGTTTATTTTATTTTTATTACCCTCGAAAACGCAGGCGCGTTTAGAATCTTGTACTGAATCCATGGAAACAGATTGCTTGTGGATGTCCCTACCCAATATATCTCCTGTCAATCACCCACACAACATCCATTGCCATCCTTCAATGGAAGGTACCTACCCGTGACCTTCTAAAACTTAACCCAGCTTACTACCAATAAAAAAGAAAACATGTACTTCCAAAAATTGCCCCAGGCGTACAAAGAACAAAGTCACAGTGTTCAGTAATAGCAGTGCAAGCGGGTGAGAGTTTCTGTCGGCGCGCAGCTGCCGCTGACTGTACCTACCCACTGCTATAACGCTGTTCTTGGGATGTGGTACAGGGTATGACATGTTAGCGGTGATTGGGATGTTTTTGTTTAGTGCAATGGATGAGGATTATAAACTACTGGGAAACAGTTACTTTACATTGGTTCTTTGAAAGAGCCTTCGAATATATATTTACTGGTATGGATGCAGAAGGCGGAGGACAGGGTGTTGTGTCGCAGCGTGGTAGAGTCCTATGTCTCTCAGTGGACTGCGAGAAACTGAGTTGATTGATTGATTGAGTGATTAATATAAATAGAAGCATACCTTCGAATACCTTCTTCTTCTTCTATAGGGTGTTGTGTCGCAGCCTGGTAGAGGCCTATGTCTCTCAGTGGACTGCGAGAAACTGAGTTGATTGGTTGTTTGATACACATAGAAGCGTACCTTCAAAGTTCTTCTTCTTCTTCTTGTTCTTCAGTCAGTCAGACTCAATAATGTTGCTGAGTGAGGCTGACTGCCGGAAATGCGAAACCATGCAGATGCTTACTATCTAATATTTTGAACACCGCTTTTCTTTTATAGCCGAGAGAAGTTAACATTGTCGAAGCAGTGAAATACCTATGTTTTTTCAGATAAAGGTACGTAATGACACATACCGCTAAGGGCTGCGGCACTCGTAATAAGATCGAGCGGTTCCCAGGGTGCAAAATAAATCATTTTGCAAATTAAATTCTTTGCGTATAGTTTGATTCTTCGTACAATATGAGCATCTGCCCATCGGAACAAGCTTATGAGCATCTTTATGACAAACCAAGATTATGTCTGGACTTTAAAAGAGACCTGACCTGTGAGTTTGTTTCGTCCTTTCTTCTCAGAATAGTCAGATAGGAAACGCCGACCTCATCTAGTTTAAAAATGTTTGACATGTAAAAGTGTTTGTACAAATCTACTTACAGAAATAAAATCATTTATCATCTCTCAAATGTTATAGCTACCTACAAACATACCTTTTCCTTTGCATCAATAAAATTTTAATGTATTTTATTTTAATAATAGTAATGAATTTTATGTATTTGTTACTTGAATGGGACGTGGTGCCTTAGTAAATAAATAAATAAACATCTCACAGGTTACCCAGAAATGCAATTCATTAGGAACTCCCCCCTCCCATCTTCACCTAGCATGTGACACAAGACCCCCAAGTTCGGCAGCGTAAGATTAATTTAGATAACGTTGGAAGAACTTTCGTCATGGCGTCGCAGATGGCCTGATGAAACTACTTGCTAACTATAGTTTAATCTTCGTAACTCGATGCTATTGTGAGATTGTGACGGAAGAAATACCATGATAAACAAGGCTTGGCAACTGGGTGGTTAAACTCTGATTAGGATGGGGTAACCCGTAGCTCATTAGTTATGGGGCAAAATTTCCATCATTAAATGTGTGCAAAATATCCAACTTATATCAAATACTTAGCAAAACAGTATAGTTACCGTATTCTCTGTGTCTAAGGAACAAAAATAAATGAACTACTATCGACGGCACAAACAAAAAACTGTCTGAGGCAGCACAAACCTTTTGCTTAACGTTTTCAAAACGGTGGTTTACATTCGGGCTTCTGAGATGCACGATCAACATGTCGATTCTGTAAATATCTCACCGTGTAGACTTGCGTGGAGTGAGCTGTCACCCCGTCTTGGTCAACCCCTAGTCAATATCAGTGGCACTGACAGCTCACTCCACGCTCAGACCACGCTCACTTTACGTCCCTTTTTCATTGTGAGATGATTACAGAATAGCATTACTGTACCGTTATGTAGATTCATTGATTGGTTCTGGGATACCGACAGCCCTCAATTTCTCATGCGTGCTTCTAAACCGATGCTTACACACTTACTTAAATAATTTTAAATAATTGTTTTCAAATTTCGTGATACATCAATTCAAGCCCAAATAAAAAATGATGTTTTATATTAAACAAATAATTATTATTATTTAGAATTTCTCAGTAGCAGCCCGGAGTCTGGATTTATGTCCGGTTGATGACAATAGGCTCGCCCCCTATTACATGGGACTTAAACATAACTGGCGAAATGTGGGTGTACTATAGGTACACCTCTGCCTAACCCTTCTGGGATTACAGGCGTGATGTTATGTATTTTATTTAACATAAGAATGTATAACATCTACACATCGTATAAATCGAGTAGTTTTAGCACATCGTACTTACCTCGCATAGTCCTCAATTCCGTCATAAGGACTGGACTAACACGAATTAACGGCGAAGCAGACCTGATTTACACATTGAAACTCACATACTATGAATTAAACATGAAACTACAGCTCGTGAATATAACATAAAATTTATAGCTATATTTTTATAGGGAAAAAATTGGGGAAACGAAAAGCAACCCTTTTTGTAGTGTACATTTTTATGTTTTATTGCACTGTGTTCCGCAATTGTGGTGTTAAAGTAAGGATTGTGATAAGTCTCATTCGTGTTTCGTATAATATCTGAATTTTACTGCGGCTTCCGTTGTGCCATGATTCGATTTTCTGACTATGACATACTATTAAACGACGAAAGGCTTATTTACGGATACGGAAATTGGCTTCCCAGGTACCACATTTATTTAAAAAAAAAAAAAAAAAAACTCCAAAGTCTACCTGGAATTATTTATCAAGTTTTGTTGAAACTAAACTTCTAGGAAAATAGAACTTTATTCAAATGTATTGGCACGTGTCTAAAGTAATCTGATTAAGTTAACTCTTTGAAAAAACGCAACTCCTCAAAAAACTCCTCGTACACGATACATTGAATTCTTCCTATTATTCTTGAACAATACCGACCCAGAATCTCGCTAAAAGGGTAACTGTAAGTTCTTTCGAAATAGATGAAAAGATTCTTTTAAAGGCAACAACACACTAGATGGTTATTTTTTCATCGTCTAAGAGCTTTTGCTGGCATCTATAACATAATGTTACTAAAATAGGGCAACAGAGCACTTTGATATATAAAGTGTAATCCGTTTATTATGACTCCGCATTGAATCACCAACCGCTTATTATGACGTAATAACACAGCGAAGTTTGGTTTTCATATAAAATTATTTATTACAAAGTCGGATATAATGACTTCGCATAGAGTGACATGTCGCTTATTGCGACCCATTTTTTATAAATTGTGTCCGGTTATAGTGACCAACATGATTCCTAACACCTTCGGCAGTGTTCGGGAGAGTCACGTGATACCCGACGACGTTCGGCGCGTGCATGTTTTTGTTTTTACTCTCAGTGGATAACTGATCGTTGAAGGTCTCGCATTGATTGTTAGTGATTTATGAAATATAGCAATATTTAAAATGATAATTTGACGATGGAGATGTCTTCTTTACACAATAGAGACTGTTATTACAATATATGGAAAAAATGAAAGCAAACAAGCATAACTGATTTCATATGTAAAAATTGAAAAAATACATTTACATAATGTACTACGTGCAATTTTATTTTCATTTATCTCTATTTTGTTTCTCTCTATTAAAATAAATACATACTTACTAACAAAAACAGGAGATTGTTTATTTTCTACAAAATGCTTTTTATGACGTCCGCTTAATATGACGTATTTGTTAATTCCCTTCGATGTCATTATAAACGGATTCCACTGTATATAGATTCGAATAAATTTTTACTTAATTCAACTCTTTTAGGGCATTTACATCGCACGTAATTTCAGTAAACTAATCAAGAACGGCTGTGTGGGGAATTTTCAGCAGATACATTCTATACTAACGTCTGCCCGCGGGTTCGCACCCGTGTATGTCCGAATTTATCCAACAGAAACGTGCTACCGCGACAAAAAGCCTGTGTCCTTCCATAGGATACCAAATAACTGCTTGCTAAATTTTATCGAAATCCGTTCAGTGGAAACGGGGTGAAAAGGTAACATTTGTAATTAAACAATATTTTAAGTATAGAATATCAAAATAAATTTTACAGAAAACAGTAAAATTCAAAGGTTCCTTACTGTAGCGGGTTAGGGTTAAACATGGAACGAACTGCAGCAAAACATGTCACGGCAAATCCACTGTGAGCTACGAAGATACGCACGTGTTTAGAATACCGCGACGACCTCGCAAAATTAAATAAGAATGACTTTCTGCTTGGTTTCAAGACGTTCAGGAAAAGTCTCTTTGTAGAAATTGATAGACGGATAAGTAGATCACAAAATGTATTTTAATTTTTAAAATACATTTTTTGATCTACTCATCCGTTAAATTATCTATTAGAGTAGGTTAGCAGGAAGATAGTGTACGTTCATATCTTTAATTTATAAATCGAGCAACTGAAGTACAGTCAGGGAAACACATTGACACCCTACGTCAATTTGCTTTCCTAGAACCATTTAATACAACTGTTAAATGAGAGGATTTGCTTTTTTTAAAGCTTGAATTTACGTAAGCCTTGTCTATAAATATAAACTAAATTAAAAAAAGGTTTTCATCGATTGTGAACACACCCTAACGCTTTATTCCTTTTTCAAATCAATTTGCACCTCGAATTTTTTCGCGCAATATTCAGACATTTTCCCGTAGTAAGTACCTGGCCTTCTTGCATCCTCAGTACGATGCACCCAATTTTAGAATATTTGAAACAATATCCCGTGCAATGGAACGTGTAACCGTTTTACTAGCCAACTTAAAAACTGCTTGCTTATGCCACTTTCGTTAGAAAAGTGCTTCGGGATATTAGATACGAAATTGGAACCAAGAAGTACCTCATATTTGGGATGAAATTGAAACACAGAAGTGCCTACCGTATATTCCAATAAAAATGATTGTTATCTCTTAATCTCCTTATCGCTTCTTTAAAGTTGTTTTCAGTTTTTTCCTGACTAATCAATTGGCTTGAACTGTAGGTAACTGAATTTAATTAAAAGAATTGGGAAAAACTTTTGTTTAGATGACCGATTTCCTTTTTACGGAGTATTTTTTGGATGAGATAAGAATGTTAGATTAAGTAAACTGTAAAAAAAAGATTGTGTCATACCTTTTTTTGTTTCAGGTAAGTCGACTCAAATTAAGTTAAATTAACTTACATCAAGCTCGTTACTGTTTACTTTAAATTGGTAAGTTGATACAATAATTAAATTTTAAATGTAAACACAATCAAAATCCTGAAAAAATTTATAAAAATAATATTAAACAACTTATAAGTTGTAGTGAATATTTTGATCAAAGCATCGTCGCTTGGGCGGATGGCTAATGAAAGTACAGTCATAATTGCTGGACCTCGTCACTACAATGCCTCAACCAAAATATTATATTACCAACAACTTATATTAAGCTTATACAGGGCCAATAGCATAATCAGCCTATAACGTTCCCACTGCTGGGACACAGGCCTCCTCTCTATGAGAGGGAGTGAGCCGTAATCCACCACGCGGGCTCAGTGCAGAATGGTAGATGTCACATGTCTTCGAATTTTTTCGAAAATTTCCTCGCGATGTTTTCCTTCACCGTTTAGGTCCAATTGAATCTATTTTATTTTTATTTTTAAAGGTTTTTGTTTGTATCGGGGGTCTTTTAAATTTAGTTGTTATTTCCTGCTTTTTAAACTTAATATACTTAAAGTAGACGCGTTAAGAACGACACGTGCCTCACTTAAATCTGCGCAGCTATAGGTATGTTTCCCACAGTGAAGCTAGTTATTAATTTATCCTCATTACTCTTTTCTACTCCATCAAGTAAAGTTATAGGTAGATGGTGATCAGTCTCTGATCATCATCTACCTATAACTTATTTATTGAGAACATTCCAATGAGCCCAATCACGATACCTGCGCTGTATGTTGATGAGGGAGTTCAGGAAATTGCAGCATCATTTCAAGGTTACTATGTGCTTCTAATATTATTGAAGTAATAGAATACCAAATTTCGACTCGATCAATCCTGTGGCAGGTGTTCATATGCCAACATCAACTACAAAAGAGCAGATAATCTTCAAACGGCTTAACAGATTTTCTTCAATCAAAGCTATCTTACACTCAAGAAAAAGTCACCTTCCGAAAAAAAAATCGGTTCAGTGGTTTGGGAGCTACGATTCCACAGATAGACACACAGATACACAGACACGCAAACAGACACGCCATACTTTTATAACACTACTCTTTTTGCGTTGGGGTTAATATAAAAATAGGTTTTAAGATTTGAAAATTACAAACAAGCACCTGAGGTGCAGTCTGTTTATGAGAAATGTGAAATTAAGATAAAAATGTGTTACATTAAACAGGCTGTAACACATTTTAATGTAAACTATTTACCAAGCCGTCATTCTACGCTTTCTGTACATAAAACTAAGTAACTTCGTACAAAAAATTATCCCCAGCCCGATCACTATGTACGGCAAGCCAATCCCTTGGGAGAAGCAAGCCAAATACCTAGGCGTGATCCTCGATGAGAACCTTACCTTTAAGGCTCATATTAAGGCGGTTCGCGCGCGCGCCTCCTTCGCTCTTAGCAGGCTCCAATTCGTACTGACAGCCCGTAGCAAACTGTCCCTCAAATGCAAGCTCCGCATCTATACCGCAGTCATCCGTCCCATCATGACCTATGCCTGCGTTGTATTTGCGCACGCTCACCCACGTCATCTCCATAAGATGCAGACCCTCCAAAACCGTTTCCTCAGAAGGGTCACGGGTGCCCCCTTCTATGTCCGTAATATAGATCTTCACGTCGACCTCAAAATGCCAACCATAAAACAGTTCATGAAACGCTTATCAAAGCGTTTCTTCGACTGCGGCATCAAACATTCTAACCCCCTGATTACAGCGGCCTCCCGCTACACCCCCTCTCGCATTAGCAGTATACGCCGACCCAGGCATACTTTAATCGACCCCGACGACGCCACTACCCTCCTCCAGGAGAGTAGTAAGGCCACTAGCACGCTACATAAGCCCCAAACCCGATCGCCGTCCTACCGCCCTCGCCGCCGAGGCCCGCCGCGACGCCCAAATCGACGCCCCTCCCGACCCTTGCTCGAGCCAGCCCGCGCCGCTGAGCCTGTAGCTTTAAATTCGTCCATAAATAATACCAATCCTGATCCAGCTAGTCATTTGCTGCCCTCTTCCAGCGACGCCCTAAGCCGAGGTTCGTACCCCACAGGGGGTGCCCTTAGCGTTGTCGCTTAGTTTTAGTTAGTATATAAGTTTAAGTCCTGGCTGGAGGCCTTAATTTATTAGGGAATCCACAGGCAAGTCCGCTTAAGCAGACGACAACCGCATAGGTTGACCTGCGAGATGCCAAACAAACAAAAAATTATGCTGGGAAGCGACATTTATTTTCGGTGTGAAAATTCGCGGTTTACGTAAAACAATGTACTTATGGGTGCATACAACGGTACAGGGATCGTGGGAGTATTTAAAGTTTAAAACATGATTTCGTAAAAAAAAAAAACAACAAATGTTGGAACTTTGACCTCCAATATCTCCGTAACCAGAAGGTTCCCGTTCTCCGTAACCGAATGGTCCTGTACAACAACAAAAAAAACGGGAAGAACAAGTGACTCTCGGCTTCTTTAAGGGTAATTTGACAATCTTTTGATTAAAGTATGGACAACTGCACCAATTCTTAAAGCAATCTGACACATAGTCGTGAGCCTTCTCTTGTGTTCCATCTGTCACTGTGTGCTAACATTAGCCGATACGGTTGTAACGTAATCTTAAAAAATAAATTAGTTCTTTATAGTTAATTGCCCTTGTTAACATTTCACCACCTTTAGACAAACTAACGGTTACCTATTCCAGAGTCATCTATTATAAAGGTACATACATTTGATTTCAGCATAAATCCTTACAACGGTAAGGATTTATGCTGAAATCAAATGTATGCTAACCAAAGTCCCTTGTGACTAGCTAAAACATAAAAGTATAAAACATACTGTTTATGATAACAACATTTCAAAATGATGGATGTGTAAATTAACTTTGTTCTGACAGGGGATATCAAACTCTTGTTCATCGTAATCCCAAATTGTATTAAGGTTTTATGTTACGTTAACCTCGGGCAAATCCTGTGAAAGCTTAACTTTCTACCTAAACATTTCACAAACCTCCTATATGCTTTATAAAATCTCTAACTCTTTATATTTTAGATTCCCTTTACCTTTCAGGAATTGGCTGGTCTCCTTTATATGTGTGACTATACGGCTTGTGTGAAGGGTCTTTCTAACACTGTGCCATTCATCTGATTACATCGACCGAATGAACGGCATTCCGTAAGAAAACAGTATATTCATGGGCGCTGGCAAGTTTATTTTCAGGAGAGGTGCATCTTCAGCTCCACGAAGCGAGCTCGATAATTTTTGCACTTCACGTCTGATATGTTAGGGTATGAGAACCCTCCTCCAAATGTACACAGCTCTTGCTGAGTCGATTATCTCCTATGGACTCACCAGTTATGACCGCACATTAAAACTTACCTAGATAAAATACATAATTTGCAAACACGTTTGCTGAAACTTGTAGTACCAAACTATATAAAAAGTACCAAGACAATTACATAGGGTTATCAAAACATTTCAAAGTATTAATTACCTGTTCTAGCGCGCTCTGTGTATCTATTCCTGTTAGAACATTTTAAAAACAGTAATATTCAAATTCCCGTGAAACACGACATGCTAAATCAAATTTATTTATATTGCCACGCAAAAGTAACTTTAAAGGCAGGCGTACCGCTTCTTTCACAATACCCAATTTACTTAATTAAACAAATACCTGTAGACATTAGATACTCAATGAATAATACAAACACAAAGCGTAATCTTAAAGAACACTACATTATTATCGATTATAACTTAACTGTTAATAGCGTGTTGTAATATAAAATTTCAGGCCATGGCATGCTAAGATAGACCCCAGAGATATAGAGATTGTGTGCCTTGTTAAAGTTTAAGGAAATTGTAATTTAATAAAAAATAATAAATAATTCATACAAGGAGTAACTTTGTCGACTTATTCAGAAAAGATTAACAATTAAGAGAATTTAGGATGCAAGAGCGAGCGAAGAAAGCACATCTCGCCTCGAATGGCATAGGATTTAATTTTATGCATTCATACAGAAAGAGGACTAATTGTGGTAGTTATTCCGCTAGAGTTTAAAAATTAAGCCTTCGGTCGATAAGACGATTAGATTTGTCTTTCGGAAGTAGGAGCTCGGTACTTTGTCGACTAATGCACAAACGCTTTAGAATAGAGATTGCTCTACCATTATAGGATCTTACTTGCAATTGGTTAAGTTCTTGATTATTCTATTAGGGAGGTGTGGTTCACCCTCTTGCAACCCGTTTCCGGCGCCCATGGGTATCTTGCACCTATCGTCGCCTTTTCAATAAAAAATGCAACCGGAACAACCACTAATATTTATTTTTATTCAATCACAATCTAGATTTTTATAATTGTTCTATTTAATGAAAGCAACCTTTCATTAATCATCAAAAAATATAAATTGGCTGCACGTGGGCACAAATGAACACGGTATTTTTACATAAATATCTGTAATTCATATAGTGTGCATCCACATACATAAACTCACGCCTGGTCTCCTGGTGTACATAATAATAAGTATTCTATTCTATTCAACTGGATAAAATCACCTGCGGGGTAATAGTGTAAAATAAAAACCCCCTCTGCCTCTTTGGTCAAGTGGTCGCAGGCGCTACTACTCTTCTTGAGGTCCTGGGTTCCATCAGGATTTTCTCAGCAGGTGGGAGTCTGGATTTGTGCCCGGTTGATCGAAATATACTCCACTGGGACTTAAACATAACTGGCAAAATGTGGCTTAACTATAGTTACTCCTCTGCCTACCCATTCGGGGATCACAGGATGATGTTATGTTACTCACCCTACGTAGATATTACGGGTCATAAATAACTCGTCTTACATTGTAGACATAATCCTCAAGTTATGATACAGCTCTCAGCTAATGCATTTGGTTTGAGATGCAGCTGTTCAAATATGTATGACTCCTGGCCCACTTTGGAAAGCGTTAATACAAGTCCCAACTGACCTAACTGGGTCAAGTTGGGATAAGTTATTACTAGTACATCCGTGTTTTGCAATAATAGTACGGCGAAAACAGTATTGGTCTTTAGTTTACAGGATATTACAAAAACTCATTTGCTTTCTCAAACGAGTATTTTGAATTCTCTGTGACTGTACCTCCCTATTTTGCCACCGTGGACTACAGACAATGTTATAACAACCAGTGTCATCAGCTGTCCAATCGGTTTTGATTATTTTAATTTTTATTAAGAGCTACTGCTGAGCATAAGGTCCTGGGTTCGATTCCCAGGTTTTGAGTCTGGTTTTGTGCCCGGTTGATAGTAGTAGGCTCGCCCCCTATTACATGGGACTTAAGCATAACTGATGAAATGTGGGTGTACTGTGGTACACCTCTGTCTAACCCTTTTGGGATTACAGGCGTGATATAAGTTATTATATTCGGGAAACTTGCAGCTAGCCAAAAAATATAGAATTAAAAGCCATTTACAAGTTTCCGCTGATAAACACTAAAATAATAACCAAAAGATATTTTATCAAAAATAGCCTATCATAAATAATTTTCATCTTAAATACCTACTGCATATTTGCTTAAAATACTTTTTATTAAGTGCACAAGCACAGCCTCAGAAATTCTTCAAAGCTTCATAAAGTTTACAAACCTCATTCCATTTTTATCTACTTACTTTCCAACCAGCAGATTCCCACATTAGTAACATAGAATATTTTCGGCATATTTTAAAAGTTCCAGGTTCCGTACAAAAGTAATTTGCTTTGAAGGCATTCTGCCGCACAAAGGGAGGGTGCAATATTGAACTAACGAATTCCCCACGAATTTAGGCTGTCTTATTAGGATTCTGCACAGACAACGTGAAAACGGTATTGAGACTGTATTTCAGATTTTATTACTGTTTTTACTTTTATACTGAGTTTGGAAGTTGTGAAGACATTTGGAGTTATGTCGATAGTTTAAAAGTTGTGGAGTGTATATAGCCAACTCTTAAGACGAAGTTGCTTTCAGTTCATTTGACACTCAATCCTCTTTATTTTATTGAGCTGACTAGTTCAATATTAAATGAAAATACTTATTTATTTAGGCGATTAACAGTATCATCCGTAGGTAGTTCAGGATTTATATAAAGCCTTTTCACAAAAGTGACCATAAAAATTAAATAAATAACGCCCTTTCCCTTTCGGCTTAGGCGGTACCTACATCACAGTCTAATACTTGCCTAAAGTTTTGATTAACAAAACAACGCCCACTTTCTAAAAGCTATTTAATTAATTTTCCAGTTGGTCATATTACTAGGGCAATAAAAATAATAATTTGTCACGCGCCCGCCCTACACTCCGCCCTACAATTTACTTCGCAAGGGTTCCCGGAGTGGCGAGGATATTTTTTCTTAAGATTCTCGCTAAAGTTTTGCTTGGTGAATTAGTAGGATCTCATAATTTGTATAAGATGTAATTCTGAGTAAGAATTTGTAAGCAGGTAGTTTTTTTTTTTAAGTCACATTTAAAACTTATTTGTTTGTGTAGGAAGTTTGTTTGGATTCGTTGGATTCAACGATGGCGCGGCGCCGGCGCGGTAATTGTAGTAGAGAATACGATTACAAATAGTTTGCTTCGAAGAGATAATCAGTAGGTCGGTTGTCGTGTAAATTGTGTTCTTTCTCTACCTGGGTGCAAAAAAAAAATAGACGAACCTTAAAATGTATAATTTTAGGAAGACACAAGACTTACTCAAACTTAGTATAAGGATACCTATTATGTCGCTGCCTGTACGCCCCAAAACAACATTGTCTTGGCAGTAAAATATCCCAATCCACCTTTCAACAAATTTCCGTCCTCTCGACTACAAAATAACCATCATTAGTTAATATCATACTTAATACCTCAAAGCCGGTTACCGAGCTAGGTGTAAGCGTTATTAAAATCCAGCTTATAATATCGTTGCGATGAGACTGTACACTCACGACCACAAATACCTAAAACTTACGCAAGATTCCCAAGCGATTTTCTCCTAAAGTTTTGAAAAATATGTTATGGTGTTACATCCAAACTCATTCTTTTATGAAATAGGTCGTTTCTCAGTTTTTATTTTACGAGAAAAACGCTTTTGTATTTTGCGTAAGTGTAAGGTATGAGCTCGTGACTGTACCAAGCTGATATAAACTGTCTGAAACTCGTCTAGACGCTAACTATGTAGACTAGACTGAAGTTGAGCTAAACTCTGTGCATTTTGTTTTTGAATATTTATTGACGGATCAATATGTTTGGTGTATATTATATTCTCTACAGCAGTGGCTATAGTGCGAGTCTTTAAACCTATCCAATCGCGTCAACGTGAACATTAATTTGTACTGAAACTGAATAAACGCCGTCTGGTGACAATAATCGAAAACACAATTATTATTCCAAACAAATTGACATAAGTAATCGTAACGCGAACGTGTTACTATAAAAACTCGCACTTCAAAATAATAGATAAGACATACAGCCATCAATTTGTTTGCCCTAGGTGGCCAATATTCATTGGAATAGCGTACTTAGCCTATAACATTACCACTGATGGGGCAAAGGCATCATCTCGGTGAGAGGGAGTGTGCAGTAATCCAGGTGGATTTCACGTGTCTTATTTTATTTTTTCTAGGACATGCCCGTTTCTTCACGATCTTTCCATTCACCGTTTTGTGAGCAGTGGTGGTTTGGTCATTTTACACAACGTAAAGCGCCTGTCTGGGTTCGAATCTACGACCTACAAGTCCTAAATCGCAGCCGTTACCACTGGACCACCACTGCCCCTTAGCGCTCCAATAGCCACTTACTACTTAGTCAATTTAATCACAAAACTTGTTGGTTGTGTTTTATCTAAACTGGCAGCATAAGACGACTTACTTAAATCAGCACACACAAATCGTGGCATGGGTTGTTCAAAAATAGTTCAAACTACCAGCATACATTGTAATCCTTTTGCTGACTACAAACACATAAAAATGTCAGATTAAAGGCCTGTGTCACCATTTTCAGTTACCTTTGGGTTGACAGTTTCTTTAATTAATGTCAAGTTGAAATGAATGAAAGTTATCTGGAAAAAAAAACCCAGAAAATAATTTCGAAAATGGGTATTCTGTTATATGATTTTAAATAAAAGGAATATCATTTTTTATTATTGCCGTGGCGCCTGTTGTAATTTTGAGAGAGTATCAAAGGCACGCTAGGATCTTATCGAACTGTACTACCAACTTGCTAATTTAGTTACATATAGTTTCATGGCGTCCAATGACTGGAAGACGAAATGTCGGACGTCCGGCGGCGAGATGGGCGGATGATATTGTTGCCATCGCGGGTAGAACCTTGATGAGGCTGGCACGGGAGCGTCGAGATTAGCACAAGAAAAGAGCTCATGGGCTATCGAAGTCGGGCTGTAAGTTGATGATGATGATAGTTTTATGAAGAAAACTTCAAATTTTAATTTAAGTTACCGAAGCCCTCACCCCCAAGCCCTGCTTTACCAAAGTGCCTATTACTGCGCAACAATTAGAAAATAAGAATTAAACAACCATTGTTAATCAAAAACTTGAACTCACTCCCATAGCTCAAAAATTCTTAATTACATTGCTATATATTAACTTTTTTCAATAAAACTTGCAGCAATCGTTTTAATTAATATTATCGGCCATCTGAATATGTAAAGGCTCCCATAGACAGGCGCGACGCGACTCGTGTAGAGCAATTTCAATGAAGTTTTGGAAATTGTTCTGCTAGAGTCGCGTCACACTGTCCTGTTTTGAGAGCCTTAAGGCACTTCACTAATCATTCCTCTGCCTTTTTTCAATGGGTATCGGAATAATATGAAATGGAAATGCTTATACAAATAGTTTCTTCTCTCCTCAACCCTTAAATATAGAGGACATTTTAGCTGAGTATGATAAGCACTCAACTATCCGGATGGATAATTTTGCCAGAATTAATATGTTTACTTTTTTTTAAGACCTTAAAAGTTATTTCGTGGGATGATTAAGATACATATCATTTGCTTTGTAGCCTGTTATACGATATATACATACTTTACACTCTCCCTTCATTGACGTAAAACATGTCATTGACGTAAAACATGTCATTCTATGGGTGTACGTACCTTGTACACAACTAACTATAGCTTCACTATAACAAAATCAAAACGCTGCTCGTAAACCGAGTATACCGAGTCTATAAGCGAAGATCACGTTCGCTCGCAAGCAAAGAATTTTTAATACTTTCACTCTGGTCTAATTTTACCGGCACAGGATGGTTCTTTTCTGTTCCGTGCCTTACGGTTTAAATGCACGCCGCGAATCGTAACTTTCTATACGACTCTTCGTCATGGAAAAGGACTAAATATTTTATTTCCTCGTTTAACAGCTCCTTCGTAGAGTATATTGTTTTATGTTTTTTAAAGGAAGTATAGGGAGTAAGATGTGTGTGAAGAGATCACGATGTTAATATACCTAATGGAAAAGATAGTGTTCTATTGGTGAAATATTGTTCTGTAAAAATAACTAGGGTGAAAGAGATATTCATCCTGAATTTCGCAAATCATAAGTGGCCTAAGGGTGGATTTCACCAATGAAACTGAACGCGATCAGCACGTAAACTAGGTTTAAGGACTGTCAGTGTCATTATTTTCTATGGGATATTGACATTTACATCTGTTAAACGCGTTTTAGATGTACTGATCGCGTTCAGTTTCATTGGTGAAATTGGCACTATGCCTACTTATTTTAGAGAGCGCTGAGAGAGCTAGAGAGCAGTGGTCTCCAATTGGTAGGCCCCGACTTACGAGCTGTAAGTCGTGATTTCGAACCCAGATAGCCACCTTACTTTGTGTATTTAATTTCATCACCACTGCTCTCAAAACGGTGAAGGAAAACATCGTGAGAAAACCGGCATGTCCTGGAGCCAAAAATTTGAAGACATGTGACATCTACCAACCCGCACTGGGCCCGCGTCCCAGCAGTGGGAAAGTTTAGGCTGATTATGCTTATGCTACTAATTTTACAAACGTTGCAATGATCTTGCTTTGACAGATTTGCCATACAAAATCTGTCAAAAACTCACAATGGAGAGACACGTTTGTAAATTAGTAGTCTTGACCCCCTGATGAATTTCCTCAAAGTTACATATAAATTTTGGTATAATTTGTTTAAATAACGCTCTCGTCACTGCACAGATGCCACTGTTCAGCCATGAATTAATGTTAAGCGTGTTACAGAATTAAACTGGTTCAATCGAATTATAAAATTTCTCAGTAGATTAAGCTTTGATGGCAATTTGCTAACGTTATTGAAGTAATAAATACGGAAGCATTTAATCAAACCTGTTATCGAAAATGCCGGTAAAATTACTTAATTTTAGTAGCTAATAGGCGTCTCACAAAATAAACCAATAAATAAGTCAGATAAATACCCAATAACTAGTGTTCACGGGAAATGGATTTTCAGCTGAAATCGAAAACGAAAAAGAAGCTTCGGCTTCATTCTTATTTTTGGCCGAAATCGAAATTATATTATTATTTTTAAATGTTTTTCGGTTTAAAAACATCAAACCAAAAAAACATTTCAAAACATTAATATTTCAGCTGTACATACACTAAAATCATAAAAGACGAAAACACAGGCTTTAAAAGAAATAAGACAGTATGATTCTTCGAAATTGATCGACCTACAGATTTCACAAACCTTTGTCAATTTGAATGAAAAAAGTTCCATACCTTACAAATCGAATGCCTTTAAATGCATGACGGAAATAAAAACAAAAGTCAAGAACAAGCGCTTGAAGAAAAAATACGACCTCGCTTAACAGCTTCAAAAATAATCGGAGCGGACCTGATTCACCCCAAAGTTAGCCGAACGTCACCGAAAATTGCCGAGCTTTACGAAGTAAGCCGAAAGACGCGCGACAATTTACGAACTTCTGATTTTCGGTTTGGCTGAAGCTTCGGCTGGTTTATGGCCGAAAACGATAATGGAAGCGGCCGGAAACGAACAAACACGCAAAAACTCCTCAAAAACCAATCAAAACTCTCGCTTTAACATCCACAATTCCCAAAAACCATCAGCATATCTAAAGACCACGAACCTAAACCTGTCAAAGGAAAGTCGTTAGTCTGATAAACAAAATAATTTCCTATCAAACGTCCGTATTGCTCAACTGCTCCAAATAGAGAAGTACAGAAGGTCAGCTTCATACAACGAGCGAAAACGCATGCACAAATACACACGCTTCACGTACGGCGAGTGCAAGTGCACTCGCGACTGGCATTCGTTAAGGCGAAAGCGTCAAGAGTCAAATTCAAAATTTCTTATGTTTTTAGCAAAGCACGTCAGTATCAGTTTGTATATTGATCAAAATAATGATTCGCGGCTGAAACAATTTTTCTTATAGCATTATAATTATGAATATCATGAATACAACTCTATAAGCTCTAATTTTAACTTTAAGAGTATGAGAGTAAGGAGTATTGCTGATTCTAATTGTTATTCTTTGTAGCCATGTTTGTTAGAATCATATTTTAATCGACATACAAACTGACACTAACCGGTCAAAGGCAAGGCAACTGTCAAAATGGCGCTGTCGTAGCTAGTTCCCAACACAAGCCAATAATACAAGGCGTGATGTGATTTTATTTTATTTTACCGAAAATTGAAGCGTTGTCGTGTTCCTAGATACTCCGAAATTGGAGTCTACAATTTCCCGAAAGTCCCTAAACTTAGAAGATTTTGGTATAAAGCTGTTCGTAGAGATGTTTTTGAGTTCGAGTTTATGTCAGAAACATTTTGAAGAAAGTGATTAGGAGGAAATAATCAAGGTTTAAAATTCTGATACTTTCCATGTCAAGTACTTGATTTAAAATACTGAAATCACCGAAAATAACGAAATAGTGAAATAAAATCCAACTCATGAATGAACAAAATGAAATGAATGAACGAAATGTCAAATTTATTGTAGGCCGTAGGGACCTAGCTATGGTCACGCCATCTATAATTAGCTTTGCCCGACCTTCCCCATCACAAAAAAAACGTAAGAAAAAATAAATTTCGCGGGCTACCTTAGCACATCCCCCTTAAGATCGCAGCACGTACACGTCTAAATGTGCGTGCGCTTTTTTGCACGTTGTATGAAGCCAGCCTTCTGTAACTATCTTTTTTGTGTCAACTGTATCTCGGTATCCAAATCTGGCTAAGTAACAGAGGATGTGAAAGGTTTCCTACGCCCTTTGATGTTGCGCCCTCGACGCGGTCGCTCAGAGAAAGATCTGGAAATGTGTTTTTGGTCGTTCAGTTATGTTGGTGAAATCGTCAGGAACTTACAGAGAGTGGTCGAATTAACGGGTTTTTTGAGGTGTTGGATATGTGTAATGGATGGAAATAGGCAAACAAGTTTACAGTTTGTCCGTTTTCATTGAAAGTTGAACTTGCCATATATAACTGTTTCGCACTAGATTAATACAACCATTACGTAATGGTACTATTGCTAGAATCGCGTTTTAAATGGTTTAAATTTTACAAAGCCTAACATAAAAAAATAACCTGAACTTCTTTGCCGCCAATCAAGTACTTAATAATAACTTATGGATAAGTTACTAAAAAAGTTAGCAGTCTACATACTTTGTTTCCAAAAAATCCTTCGCAAAAACTCTTCATCGCCGAAATTCAAACGTATAACTTTACATTCTCACGTATCTAATTAACAGACAAGTAAACAGGAAACAATTATCACATCAAACACAATCATGTTGGACTGCATTAAGGAGTCCAATTACCCAGGCGCTGAAGAGGCGCAAACTAGTAGACAGTAAGCAAGTTCACGTAAACTTCGAAGTTTGCACGATTTCCGAGACGTCTTAGGGATTCTGAGCTTCTGGTAGCAGTTCGCTATTTTTGTGGCTGTTCAAATTGTTTCTAAGACTATATTTATGTACTTTCTATTAATTAAGAAGTCAGTTAAAACAATGCTAATTGAATTACAAAACTAGAAAACGGTCTATCAAATTAAAACTCAAATCTGCACACTTAGCATGTATGAGTTTTGCCACAGATAATATAATACTACGTGCAGATACTCAATCCCATACAACGAAATAGCTCCTCCTTAAGTCTGGCTATTGAGCTGGCTACTTTTATTTATCCAAATTTTCAGCAGATGCCAGCATCAGCTACTCACTTATTGCCAGACACTGTAGTTTTACAACGCCATCTAGGAGTCAACCTACTTTTAAAACGTTTCGTGCAATCCTTTTATATAAAGTTTAATAGCTCCGGGTTCAGAAAAAAATGTTATTAGGTTGTTTTTAAGGACGAGTATTTCTATGTAAAGAAATAGGTAAAAAAATGATTTAAATTAGTTACGATAAAGTGATTACTGTGATGGCGTTTTATTCAATTTGTCCAATTGAGTAAAACGCCATCTATTGCAGAGATCTAAACAAAAGGATTAACAGATGGCTAGTTTTATCATTCTGAAGATTCAAATTGAAGTTAGAGGCTTCATTTATGTTTTTTGTTTAAAATACGTGCATTATGATTGTAAATAAATAAATAAATAAAAGGAAGTTTTGATTTTAACAAATCTTATTTCAGCCAAAATTCTGCCGTTTATCGCTTTTCTAATGATTGTTAATTTCATAATGGTTACGAATGCTGCCATCTACGATTTCGTTCAAGACTAATAATAATTTGTTCGAGTTGAGACCCCATGGATTTGTCGACGTAAGAATAGATAAACTGACATATGAATAAAAGAAATCTATTCTATCGTCGACAAAACTCGTTTCTATAGTGGTCCTGCTGCTTTTTTCTTTTTTATATTGTGGTTATCGTAGGTACTATTTATTCTTATGAAAACTGTTAGTATAACAATGTCATGTGAATGGTATGTTTATAATAGATAAGATAACATACTTTTGTCCTGATGTGTGTGAATATGACTCATTTTAAATGCCTTCTTCTTAGCTCAATGTCTAGAGAAAAGGACCAAAATCTTATCATCAATTCAGTAAACACAGATTGCTATGCCTGAACTAAAAGTAATCCAAATGGCCCTTGATCTGAACTCATACTCATCTAGCAGACTGTCGTTATGTAAACATTGACTAGAAGATGTTTACAATGTACCCGCATTTAATCGCTTCCTGCAAACTGTGCCCGACCTCACCGGTCTGTGTATTTGTGTACTGTGTACATCTCTTGTGTTCTGTGTTGTGTACTGACTGCTGACAGAGGCGTTGGTGTGGGGAGAGTAGTATTGTTTTGATGAAGTGCTAGAAGCTGATTAGAAAAGTGCTCTGTAACAATTTTCGTGTAATATTAACACTTAAATTCAAAACCTTCTCTATTTTATGTACCCGATTATATGTGCTTAGAAGAGTTATGCCCGATTCGGAATCTGGCTATTTCTGACGTAATAAAATAAATGCGAGCCTGTTTAAACAATTTCTAATATGATTTCGAGAACACTTACAATTGAAGTTTCAAACATTTCTACGTTTAATGGACTGGCCATTGCATGTTTAATCCTAATTTAAATAGTAACTATTTACAGAACAATATTTCGGACATATTCACACTCACGAATAATTCACGAGACCGCAGTACAACGCTTAATGTTGTACTATGACCATAAAAGACCAATTGGTAAATTCGGACATCAGAACCAACATTTGCGGAATTGGTGCGAATAGCCTTATATCTGCAGTATTGGGCGTTATTCGTAGCTAAATCGTAGAGGGTCTACGCACGCTACAATTGTTCGTAGCTGCCTCGTAGAAATGTCTAGTTGTAGCGAAATACGGTTACAAAATGCTGATCTTATTTTCGAACCGTGAAACAAAATGTGTTAGAAATTAAATTAACGCGAAAAAGAAATTGTAGGATGGCAAGCAGTTCCTTCCCGTTTTACCTGAAGCGCCCTAGATACAGAAAGTAAGTTAATAAACAGTCGGAACATTCCTTCATTTCCCTGCTTCCCCTCAATTTTACTTTCTGGAGCACGCGGAAATATTTTATTACGAATACTTTTCATGTTCTAAATAAAAAAACAATAAACGGGCGTTTTTTCGAGTGGTGGACAGAACAATGCGATAGGTTGCGTTGTTTCGTCCCAAAGATTGTTTTCTTCCAGACCATTGTGTTGCCCGATCGCAGATTGTATGGGAGTGAGCCCCGAGGCTGTGTTACAAATACTTTCATGTTTAATGGGGATTTTCTTTTTTATTTAGATCGGCTGATGGTTATGAAAAGATGATTATTTTAAGGGATGTATTTAATGTATTTCTTCATTCATATTTATGTATTGGTCAGCTAAAGCATTATATTTTGCTTGCAATGAAACTGATTGTGGACTTATTATGGCTTTATGACCTAGCCGCAAAAGTGGCTTTGTAAGTAAAATATAAAACGGCCAGAAATTGAAAAGCCAATAAAAGTTTACAATAAAAAAATAACACCAGGATACGAAACTTTTCATTAGCTACCCTTAAACCAACATACTCAGGTACTTATAAAAAAAAAACGATTTTCAAAATCATAAGCTCGCCTTTGTTAAAGTTTCCTCGAAGTCTCTAGAGCACTCCGGAAAATATTTATTCAACGCAAATTCTTGGAGTTACGACATTTTTTAGAGTTCCGTACTCGAAAGGGTGCAAACGTCTGTCACATGGCTGTATTTTTTTAACCGATTACGGTTAAAAAGCAGTGGTGGCCCAGTGGTAACGGCCGCGACTTACGAATTGTAGGTCGTAGGTTCGAACCCTGACAGGCACTATACTTTGTGTAAATTATTTCATCACCACTGCTCTCAAATCGGTGAAGGAAAACATCGTGAGGAAACCGGCATGTCTTAGAAACCAAAAAATTCGCAGACATGTGACATCTACCAACCCGCACTGGGCCCGCGTGGTGGATTACGGCCCACTTCCTCTCATTGAGAGGAGGCCTGTGTCCCAGCAGTGGGAACATAATAGGCTGATTATGATGACGGTTAAAAAAATACAGCCATGTGACAGACGTTTAACGACAACGTTTGACGTTTACCTATTAAGATAGACACATGTTTTTTTTACAGAGGATGTACTAAAATTGCCACTATAACAACACAAAAATAATATAAAGTTAAAAATTATGGGGACCCCATAGAAAAAACGTGTTTTAAAAATCTCAACTTTTTTTTTTTTTTTTGGGTATGGCATCTCGCAGGTCAACCTGTAAGGTTGTCGTCTGCTTAAGCGGACTTGCTTGTGGTTGCCCTAATAAATTAAGGCCTCCAGCCAGGACTTAAACTTAAATACTAACTAAAAGCTAAGCTACTACACGCTAAGGGCACCCCCTGTGGGGTACGAACCTCGGCTTAGGGCGTCGCTGGAAGAGGGCAGCAAGGGACTAGCTGGATCAGGATTTGAGTGATTTAGGGACGAATTTAAAGCTACAGGCTCATCAGCGCGGGCTGGCTCGAGCAAGGGTCGGGGGAGGGGCGTGGATTTGGGTGTCGCGGCGGGCCCCGGCGGCGAGGACGGTAGGACGGCGATCGGGTTTTGCGCTTGTGTAAAGTGCTGGTGGCCTTACTGCTCTCCTGGAGGAGGGTAGTGGCGTCGTCGGGGGCGATTAGGGTACGCCTTGGTCGGCGAATACTGCTTATGCGGAAGGGAGTACAGCGGGCGGCCGCTGAAATCAAGGGATTTGGGTGTTTTATGCCACAGTCAAAGAAACGCTTCGATAAGATCATGAACTGGTTTATGGTAGGCATTTTAAGGTCGACGTGGAGATTTATATTATGGACATAGAAGGGGGCACCCGTGACCTTTCTGAGAAAACGGTTCTGGAGGGTCTGCATCTCATGGAGATGACGTGGGTGAGCGTGCGCAAATATAACGCAGGCATAGGTCATGATGGGACGGATGACTGCGGTATAGATGCGCAGCTTGCATTTAAGTGACTGTTTACTTCGGGCTGTCAGTACAAAGTGGAGCCTGCTAAGAGCGAAGGAGGCGCGCGCGCGAACCGCCTTAATATGAGCCTTAAAGGTAAGGTTTTGATCGAGGATCACGCCTAGGTATTTGGCTTGCTTCTCCCATGAAATCGGCTTACCGTACATAGTGATCGGGCTGGGAAGAGGGGGAGGGAATCGACGACGTCTCGAGAAGAGAACCGCCTGACTCTTATCGGGGTTGACCTCGATTCTCCATTTCCGGAACCAAGCGCCTAAGACGTTTGCGGAGGTTTGGAGAGTACGAGCTATAGCATTGGGACAGTGACCGGTATATTAAATGGCAGTGTCGTCGGCGAAGAGAGCCAACTGAGCCTTTTTACTCTTTGGGATATCGCTGGTGAACAGCGTGAAGGCTAGAGGAGATATGACGCAACCCTGAGAACCACCAGCGCGAATAGGGTGAGGGGACGAGAGTGCACGCTCGATGCGATAGCGGAAGGTACGAAAAGGCGGAATGCCTTGTTCGCATGCAGGTGGCGATAGCGGGCTTTCCAATGCGTCACTGAATTCGCCGAGTGCGGCCTGGGACGGAGTAGGGGTGGAGCGATGACGTAACTTGGCGTCATAATTTGCCAGGAAATCGGGGTCCTTGAAAAGGACCTCTTTGAAGAAAGCCAAAATATAGGCGTCCTCCATGGTCGAAGGAGGGGGAGCTACTTCTGGGACGGAATGGTGGAAAATAAATTTCCACGATGCCTAACCCTATATTTATCTCCCCGGGTGGATGGACCCGGGGATGTGTGACCCTCTCTGTCGGGTGTAGACAGAGAGGTGAGTACCTATTGGTGAGCCTTAAGCTTGTGTCCCGTCGCCGGTCTTAATGTGCGAAAGGGGCCCTGACCAGTCTAGCGCGAAGGGTGTAGTCACACCCTAAAGACACTAGGTGAGTAGCTGAAAAGCAAAACTGTCACCAGAGGCGACTAGGAGACCCCCCAAAGCCGGTTATCTGGGACCCGTCCAATTGACTGCCTCTCCCTCAAGGGGTTCGGCGGGTGTGATTGGGACAACACCCCACTCGGCTTCGTTGGCACCGTAAGGTTTCAACCGAGGACCACGAAACTGTGGTTTTACCCAGAAAGGGCCTAGTGAAGCCACTCACAAACGTCTGTTAAAGAAATGTGATTTGCCTTGAAAAAGGCACTTTTTGATTGATTAAAATCAAATCAATTTCTTGATTTGATTTTAAATCGGAGTTTTCGGGGCGAGTACGATGGCGTCACGTGATAGCGACGAAAATAACACGAAAACACAAAACGGCCGGGAGCGAGAGAGCGCACAGACACGTCCGTCCACGGCGAGAGTCGAGCGTCGAGAGAAAATCTGTACGAATATTCACTTATGTATTTCAAAGCAACTATTCTGTTTTTTTTTTGACTGGAAAAAAATGAAGTATTAAATATTATATAGGTTGGAACAGAATCCTTCGTGTGCAGGTTCGACGCACACTTGGCCGCTCAAATTTTTCAAGTTACGAAATTTGTTCCGATCGGCCATCTTTCTTTGTTAACGAAATTGAATTTTCATTCACTGCTATATTCTTTATTGCTTTTATGCTTTCTATTATTTTATCATAGTACTTTTAGCCTGTTTTATTGGAACCCTGTGTTTTTGTTTATGTGTTTTTTATTGACTGTGTAGTAGTAGCTTTAGAAATAGGAATGGGATTTGAAAGGGTTTTTTGTTGTTGTTAAAGGATTGGCTTTTACTCTTAAATGTTGAAATGAAATAATTCTTAAATGTTTTATAATATATATTTAGAAATTCTCAGTAAATAAAAAGTTACATAATGCAAATAAATTACTTAACGTTTAAGCCTATTTTTATTATTTATGTTCAACAGAGCTAGAATCATACTCGTGCTATTACAAAAAAGTCATAAAAACATTTTACATTCCTTTAATTATGAGCACGTTTCCTTAACAATAAAGATATTCGAAAGAAAGTAAGTTTAGTAGAAAAAAAAACCTTGTTGCTTACTCGCAGGAGTATTTGCCCGCCCCCTGGTGACCGCTGCGGAACCAAGGTGCAAGGAATAATAATGAGAAACAAATAGGGTTTCCCACGGGAAGCCCGGCTTTGAGGAAAACTTATGGATCGTTGGAAGGGAAATCGAAGATTGTTTGCAGAGTGTTAGTCGTTATTTGTTGGTTTTAAATAAAATTTATAACATAACATCACGCCTGCAATCCCCGAAGGATTAGGTAGAGGTGTACCTATGGTAACACCCACCAAGAAATGTTTTAGTACCTAGTTGGTTGGCATATCACATGGATAGGTAGATGAAAGCGGATGACTTAGAAAAATTACCTTAATTCTATTCACGATAAAGATGATGGAAATTGCATAAATTTATGCGACCAACAGGTAAAAGTCGTTGTAGAAATACAGAACGCTTTGAAAGCGATAGTCACTTGTCCTTAGGTATACTGTACAATAGTATTAAATGACATTACGTAACCTTAACAACTTTGAAATCACGTTGTAACTGACTTAGTAGATGCAGATTGTAACTGAGTTAGTAGATGCAGATTGTATCTGATTTAGTAGATGCAGATTGTCACTGACTTTAGATTCAGATTGTATCTGACTTAGTAGTTGCTGGTTGTATCTGACTTAATAGATGCAGATCGTCACTGATATGCAGATTAAATCTGAATTTGTAGTTGCAGATTGTTTCTGACTTAGTAGATGCAGATTGTATCTGACTTAGTAGATGCAGATTGTATCTGACTAAGTTGATGCAACTTGACACAGACTTAGTTGATGCAGATTGTCACTGACTTAGTAGATGTAAATAGTATCTGACTTTGTAGATGCAGATTGTCATGACTTAGTAAAAACTACACTTAGGGCTCTAAGTGTAGTTTTTACTACACTTATAGCCCTTGTCATCCTTTGGCCCACGTTCACACGGACGTAAAAATATCGCGGCGGGATTATATCGCGCACTGGATTTTCAACTCCGGCTGTTGAACCGAGCCTAGAATCTAACAGAGTGCATACCAGCGCTCTTTATAAGTGATCGATGATCCAACCTCGTCGAAAAAACTTTTAAATTTTTTAATTAAATTTGTTAAGCGTCATATTAGACCCAAATCAACTTTTCTTTCTTCGTTTCTTTTGTAAGTATGACTGTATGAGTCATCGCTATTCTAAGCCAAAACTTCAACAAATCTTGATGTGCTATTTTTACATGCCGCACTTTTAATTCAATTTTAATTATTCAAATAAGACCCACAGCTAAGCCTGTAGTTCAAACTAAACACAACAAAATTCTCATTTAAATTCAGTCTGCCCGAAGAAAAATCTTAAGGAATGAGTTCTATTTTCTAGCAATTTTCTTTGAAATTAAACTCTGAAGCTTTAAAGCGACAATGTCACCAACCCTTTAAATGGTTACTGCTATATTTTCTTGCATTTAAACGAGAACCGCTAAGATTTCAAAGGCCAGTAGAGATATAAAATTTAAAACAAGACAAACATTTTCAAGGCGAAGTGAAAGCCCTTGGATTTTATTATTTAAATAATAAAGTATGATTTTATTTAGCATAATTTAAGTTGCATTAGCATATCACTTAAATTTTAGATGGAATTCTTCATTTTGTATTTTCATAAAATATAATTTAGGTTGTGTTGTGTTATTGGGTTTTTCTATCTAGAGTTTCTCAGTAGCAGCCCGGAGATTTGTGCCCGGTTGATGGCAATATGCTCGCCCCTTATTACATGGGACTTAAGCATAACTCGCGAAATGTGGGTATACTACAGGTACACCTTTGCCTAACCCTTCTGGGATTACAGGCGTGATGTTATGTTATAATTTAGGTTTTTTTGCTTGCACCGTTCATGTGAGCAGTGACTATTGCATAATTTGCAATGGGTATAATAAGTTGTTAAATTAAATGCTAAAGGACAATGTTTCTTGAGATATGAAAGCAATACCATATGAACACTGCCAACCCACAATGCTTTTGGACTCCTAAAATTGTTCAAACTAATAAAAATATCTCATAAAATCACTACTTGTTTACAGTAAACCTGACCTAGGCTAAGCAAATTACCCATTAAACAATTCGTTTGGAAGTATTATGAAAATTCCTTAGTATTAAGAATAGGAACTTTACTAAATCTGTCTTGTAGGTATCTCTTATCGTTCCCAGAGAACGGTGTAGGAGTTAGACTTTCTTAGTAGATAGAACTTACTCAAAAGTAATCCAAATCTCTTTGTATTTCATCATTCGCTGCCGACATCAATGATCAGCGCATAACGTTTCTTCCATCCTTTGGGCAGTCATCTCGATGTTAACTTCTGTACCTTAATCATCTTGCCTAGAATATTTTATATTTTTTGTTTTTCTCTTCTACATGACAGCAATAACAAAATCCGGAGCTCGATATAAGGTACCAGTCAAACTCCCACACCAGTCGCCCATGGGGGCTCTTTTTGAAATGTAAATCGAAACCCGAAAAGCATTCAGATTTCCCTTTGATGTGTTAATTCTATATTCGGAGGGTTGGAATCTCTTATCAGTTTTACATTAATTAGCCACACAATCCCGGTCCAGTGTGATACAAAGCTAAAAGAGGAACTACCTACCTACCTACATGGCGTAGTTTTGATAAGTTTCACGGTCTAGTACATTTTCTAGACAGTTTGTTAGGAAACTGTGTTACAAGTTTGGGTAGTAAGCTAAACAAGATACTATTTTGTTGTTGGTCATCCATGATATCGAACTAAAGCTGCGATATGACTTTATCATCGACCATCAATTAACAACTCGATCCATTCAGATAGTGCTGCATTGTAAAAATTTCCCATTTTTCATTTATATTTTAGTCATCTTACGTAGCCATGTAAACGTCCACAAAGGCATAGGCCGGTTTATATGTTGGACCTCGAATGAGGCCAAAAATGAGGTTAAAGTCTCTACCCAAGTGGTACAACAACGATCAGTTTCGTTCAAATCAACATTATACAAAAATAATACTTTCATAAATAGTAGCGAGCTATGCAGTAGGCAACAGGGCTCCATAATGTCCGATTAAACGACTGTCCGTATAAAATATAAGGCGCCCGGTGCCATAAATTAGGGATGAGATCGGTGTACGAAAAGATTACTCGCCTTATCTTCAACCACAGGCCTATCTGTTTGAGTCCAGGGCTGTAGCGGGATGAAGGACTGATTCTGACCGGAGATTTTACCGAAACTGTAGTATGTTGATGTAAGTAGTTGTGAAAAGTTAAACGTCATTGAGGATAGCACACGCCTTAAGTAAATTTTTTAACTTTCTACTACAAAAAAGCGTGATACAGCATTTCAAATCGTTTCAAAATAAATCCCAGCCGAAATATGAAAAAGTAAAATGAATATTTTCTCATTCGAGAATTAATTTTAACGAAGGAAATACCAAATAATAATCATTCGTCTAATAAATTTGAGGCCAAAAAATCAGATAACTCACCCAGGGGCGCAGCTACCGCCGTATCTGCCGTATCAACTATACGGGGCCCCCGAAATGAAAGCCTGTCAGACCTGTCACTATTGTCCATAGAGGCAGATACTTTAGAAAAACTAAAGTCATCATCAGCTATAAATGATATAATAAATCAGTTTTCCGAAAAAAGACAAGTATAATATTTAAGTTGAATTGTTTGTAGATAATTATGATGAATAAATATTTCATTTCATTTAATGCAAACATGTTTTTTTCTTTTGTGAGAAATCTTTACCCCTTCATAAAGGCCCCCAAACAAATTTTTATACGGGGCCCCGCCAAGGCACGCTACGCCACTGAACTCACCACAATATTAGTTAATAAATCCTACATAAAAATAGACAGCCAACTTCGTAAGATAGAGACACGGTTCTTTGTGGGAGTTGATATAGAATGGCTTTGACCACGCAAGGTCGGATAACATCGGGGAGCGACGCCGAAGTAATACTGGATTTATTTTCCTATCCCATTACTGTGTTAACAACGGCCTAAAGGTTCTTACGTTACACAAGGAAGAGGGCGGAAGCTGTAAGAAAATTATGTTCGACATTTTCGAGTCCTTGTCGGCTCCTCGAAATTTTTTTCACGTTTCAAAAGTATGCTCGCGAAAACCCAACGCCGCTACTCGACCCAGTCACTTAAAACCATCTAGACCAAACAAATATTGCAACGATAAAACTTAGTTTCTCATATTCCAATTAACAAACGGTATGCTTATTAGCACTCGACCTCGTTAGTTCATATAAAACGTATGTGTGTGTGAAGAAATAAAGTTGAAATGTAAAATATTGAGGGAAGTTTGTTGGCGACCAACGTGGGGCCACGCTACCAAATGCTAATGTACTCGCATCAGTGCTTTTATAGCTATGAGAATTCACTTAACTACAAAGTTCAGTTTCAAAACAATCTTCGTTAAATTCACAAGTTTTCAGGCACTTTTCATGAGTGAAACAAGTTGTTCGTGAATGCAGTTTTGGAGTCGGTAGGTGACACTATAAGGGAGCTATGTTGCACTCAGTTCCAATAATAAAGCTGACAACAGTATTTGTAGTTGTGTGTAAAACGGCTTTGTCCCGTTCTATTAACAGCTTTAGAACGTAATTGTTGTGTCAACCACTTCATTCATTGTTCACGATAATATCTCTCTCATTTCACTACCTATTTCACGAAATCAACGCAATTATTTCCGGGTACACTTTAATTATAATTTTGCAATTTTATGAAATAGGTTCTATGCAAAATTTGTGGAACAGAGTACATTATTTGGTAGTCATAATTAGGGCAGAACACTAATTATAGCGATCGTTTTGGGGAGCTTAGGTCACGTAATTGTTAGCTGACTGCATGTGGTCTACTTATGCCATTTGAACTAGCAATTTGTGGTACACAGACCGGACACCAATCAAATCAATCTGAGAACAGTACCTAAATAATGCGGAGGAATAAAGCGCTTTGTGGTGTGTAATCCGCCTTATCTGCATCGGAAACCCAAATAGTTCTATAATCTAGATAATTCTTATTATCTCATTTTATTAGCAACAGGTAAAGGGTATGTGTAACTGGATGTGCTAGATGCCAGTTCAAATATCTTCAATTAATCTAGAAGTCCCGACTCTTTGCTCTACAATTCTACACCTCCGAGACGGCGTTTGATTAATCAAGAGAGGATCCTGTTTGCTAATACATCTTTAGTATTTACATAGGAAGCTTTGGTGATCGACGCTTTAGTAGGTATATGAGTGATAGGAGTCGTGTGTTAGTTTGATTTGTGGAACACATAGAATGGATTTATGGTTTTGGTCTCTACTTAAACAAATTGTCAGTTAGAAGTTCAGTTGTTAATTATATAAGTACTGAAAGACCAATACTGATCGTTGTGGCGATGCTTGGGGTAGGCCTATGAATCACGATGAAAGAGAAGATAAAATTTCTGTATGATTTTTAGGCTTCCTGTAGGTAGTTGGGCGCCGGACCGCATGTTTGTGTATACGAATGTAAAACGCAAATTCGCCGCACCGCCAAAAACTGTAAAGACATATCAAAAGTTGTACACTCATTCTGAGATATTATTAAAAACAAAACTTTCTTAATTTCTTATTTTTTTTAAAAGCACGTGCAATTCAACTCTCTGCGGCCAAAACAGGAGGTACCCATAATTGTCTCTTCCGAATATGTTTTTTTTATTCTGCCTGCGTTTATAACTTAAGTAAGTACATAGGTAAGTAATAATTTGTTTTTTGTTAAAGTAACCTCATATTTATGGTATATCAATATTAAAATGAAAAGCAGACGTCTTGACAGTTTCGTTTCTTTGATCGCTGCTTACTCGGTATCAATGCGGTTTACACGCGGTTCCGGCGGCGGTGCGGCGCTTGCGCGTTATTCAAGGCTCGTGCACACTGGCGCGACGCGACAGCGCTACACAAAGGCTTCATTCGTATACATAAACATGCGGTCCGGCGCCGGTGCGGCTCTTACCAATGAATACTACTATCTATGCGCTTTTGTTTATAAATAAAAACTATTTTAGATAAAACTAATTTACATTTAGATGAAATGAGCGGAATCCTAAATCGGGCCAAGTGCGGAAGTGACAATATTTCTTACGCGGCAAGTCTCTACCAACACAAAAAACTATCCATCTCGCAACAAAAATTAAATCCCACAACAGACGCGACCTTTACTTTTTTCTGCCATTAATATCATAGAGAATATTAAAATATTAAATGAGGTTTCCTGGTCAGATCACTTTCCTTTGATAATAAATTGTGATATTGATGGTATCGTACCGAGGTCTGTTCAAGAAAGTTATAGTAAAATAAATAAGGTTTTATGGGGCAATCGCAGTTTTGAACAAAAAAGTAAATATGCAGAACTGTGTGATCAGTATATTGATAGGTATGACTGGCAGCAGCTCCCGTGCAAGGGCCATGCATGCGATAGTTCAAACCACCTGCCACACATAGATACTTACTACGAGCAAATTATTGACTGTATCTCTCAAGCTGCTCTGAAAACTTACGTAGGTAAAAGTTGTCATAAAAAGAAAAAGGTGATTGGTTGGAACTATCATGTGAGGAGCTTTCATGAAACAGCTAGGGCATGTTTTCAGTTATGGAACTTTTATGGGCGCCCCATGCAGGGTAAATTGCATGACGATATGATATTGACCCGTAAAGAATTTAAAAATAAGTTGAAATGGTGCCAAATAAACGAGAACAAAATAAAGATGGACATTTTAGCCACACACCGGCATAACAAAGATTTTGTTAAATTCTGGAAAGAAACGAATAAATTAAAACTTAAACCTAGTATGCCAGTGTCTGTAGAAGGTAGCCAAGACCATAATGAAATTGCCGACTTGTTTATGAATAAGTTTAACCCGCCCGCACCATGTAATGGGACAAGCGCGGCCCGTGGTGGCGCGAGTCGCGGGGCACGCTCGGACTGCCAGCCGCGCGACACTAGTCAACTGCATGTCTCAGCAGACGATATTTTCACCTGCGTTAAAGACATGAAGCGTGGCAAGTCACCGGGCCACGACGGGCTCAGCGTTGAGCACATTTTGTTTGCGGGACCATTGTTATTCGATAAGGTTGCAACATTTTTTAACACTTGTATTGATCACAATTATTTACCGCATAATTTTATGAAGACTACAGTGATACCTATTGTAAAGAATAGAACCGGAGACTCATCTAGTGTGTCTAACTATCGGCCAATCTCATTAGCAACTGTGATTTCTAAAATATTTGAACGACTCATATCTCAACATTTGACCGAAAATAATATCCCAATAAGTGATGCGCAATTCGGTTTTCGACAACGCATGTCAACCGACTTAGCTATATTTGCTCTTAAAAATACTGTTCATAAATATATATCACGAAAAACCTCAGTGTTTTCGTGTTTTTTGGATATAAGTCGAGCCTTCGATTCTATTAATTATGATATTTTATGGGACAAAATGCGCAATACTAAAGTCCCTCGGGATATTGTAAATGTACTGGAATATTGGTATGACAATCAAGTTAACCAAGTTAGATGGGGCAATTCGTATTCTAGACCCTATAGACTTCCCTGTGGTGTAAGGCAGGGGGGGGTAACATCTCCAATTTTGTTTAACCTATATGTCAATGAGTTGATCGAGGAGCTGAGCCGCTCCAGAGTCGGATGCAATGTTGGCGGTGTAAGCGTAAACAACTTGAGCTATGCAGACGATATGGTGCTGCTCAGCCCCTCGGCCAATGGTCTTAGATTACTCGTGGGTATTTGTGAACGATATGCAGCTACTCACCAACTGATGTACAATGTTCAGAAAACTGAAGTTATGATTTTTAAATATGGAAAGGGTCCTGAGACTATATTACCCATCACTTTAAATAATTCTACATTAAGAATTGTTAGCACATTTAAATATCTTGGACATGTATTGAATGAAAAGTTAACGGATGACAATGATTTGGAGCGGCAAAGAAGGAGCATTGCTTGTAGAAGCAACATGCTTGCAAGACGATTTGCACATTGTTCCAAGCAAGTGAAAGCAACACTTTTTGAGTCCTACTGCCGGGCGTTCTACACCAGCCAACTTTGGTACCAGTACACCAAGAGAGCTTACAACTCTCTTCGGGTTCAGTACAATAACGCGTTTCGGGCCATGTTTAACCTGCATTGGTGGTGTAGCGCGTCTGGTATGTTCTTTGAAAACCGAGTGGGTGACTTCTTTTCCGTTCTGAGAAGGATGAGAGCTTCATTTCGAACTCGATTGTTTAACTGTAAGAATAATATAGTAACTACTGTATTCCGCACAATTTTCGTGACTAGAACCGTATTGTTCAATCTCAACATTGACTATGATATACCTACATAATGAAGTAGTAATAATGACGATTTCAATTAATTAATGATAAATATGAACATTTTAATCTTATTTAATTTAATTTATAATTTATAATAACTAAGTACTTAATACTTATTTATGACATGTAGTCACTATGGGTGAAATGTATGTGTTTGTACAATGCCTGAAATAAAATGATTTATTATTATTATTATTATTATTATTATTTACACAAATTATAACCGACACAGTGCCGTCTTCAAAGTTAACTGGAGCAGGTAATAGTTACGGAACCTCCTGAAACCTCCTGAATTCCGGGATTAATCTACAAGTTCACTGTACCCTTAATAATACTGCTATTTGTAAGGTTTTACGATATGACCTCTCCTAGACTATTGGTAGGCATTGTAGGAAGCGACTTACAAAAGGAAAGGTTCGCGGGTAATCTTTTGATGATGCGTAGGTACAAGTATGTTGTTATGCGACATTTATATGAATTTGAATAATTCATTTGATTGTCTACATTTTGTGTTCCACAATACTGTGTTAATGGCAAGCTACAATTATTGGCAATGTGTAATGTTTTATGGCTAAATATTGATACAATAATATGCAACAAAATTTCTAGACTATTAAATGAATTCTTGTCGATTTATACATCTTTTTAAGGCTGACTGTACCTATGTGTTGAAATAACGTATGAAAACTCGATTAGAGATGTGAATTTGAAAATGGTATCTGATATCTTAGAATCTAAGACCCACTTGCAACACAAATCACTGAGGCCGAATTACACAATTGAAGCTGAACGCGATCGATACTTAAACTACGTTTAAGACCAGTCCAGCCGCAGTGTCCGTCCAGTTTCATTGGTGAAATTCGCCTTAAATGCATTTAACGCTAGACGTGTTTAAAACATCATTCTGTCTCTTTTTTCAAAAGATTGACATAAATATAACTATGTTTAAAAATTTATTTAGAGCTAATTGCATTTAGTAATCTTTGGTTCAAGTTGCTCTAAGATCAAAAGCGTTAAAATTCAATTCAGTAGACTTTTGAAGTCTTACAAATACTGAACCAAAACTTAATTGAGCTAAAATGAAAGTGGTCCTTAATATTTAAAGCTTCTAAGCTTTTTGGTTAAGTAAGTAGGTACTTAATTCTAAAAAGGTGGGGTACTGTTCTAGCTTTGTAGCAACTTTATTTAAAATTTCACACCTAACATCACGCCTCTAATCCCCTAAGGGTTAAGCAGAGGTGCAGTCATATTCAAAACTGGAATTAAGGCTTGTAATCAAGAATTAAGGCTCCAACAACAACAGGTGCGACGCGACAGCGCGGCAAAAAGGCACCGCTCGCCTTTGTGTCGCGCTGTCTCGTCGCAATACTGTGAACGAGCCTTTTCTTTTAATTATTAAGAATCTATTTATTCACTATTTTGAGTGTATACGTGAGGATTTTTAATTGGATTTCTGGTGACTATGGACTCCTTTTTGTCTGTTTTTACAAGCTGTAATTAAATAAATAAGTAAATTATCTTTTAAGCTTGACTTCACAGCTCATCGAGAAGTGACTTTGAATACCTACTAAAGTTAAAACCTACCCTTGTTGAAGAATAAGGACAACAACAAAACTACATCATTTTATCAACTTGTTACACACCAACATAACCATAACCTAAAAATAAAACAATGAGCACCTAAAAGTTACAGTCGGCAACAAACGTGACACGTGACACTTGGTACAATCACGCACAAGTCGTCACGTCGTTCCTACACGTCAACCCTGTAATGCCGCGCTTAAATAACACCTGGAACGCGCCACGTGCGCGGAAACGACCGGCGTATATCTACAAGCTTTTAATTTAAATACCCTAAGTGACGCAGCAATGGTTTTATACTAAAGTTATTTGAATTTAGTCGTATCGTTGTGTTGAGAGAAACGTTGAACATTTTCTTGTGGCGTGAAGTTTAAATGTCGAGTTTACTAGTTCAGAAAATGTCGCAATGGGGAAGCGACACAAAAAATTGGTCCATAACAGCATACAATTCAAAATAACGGCAGCTATTTAAAATTTTTAAGAATGTTCCACTAACAGCTTCAAAATCCAATCAAAATATTTTATTTCACATAAACCTACATGGGCACTTAAGAAATGTCAGAATCTAGGTGCACGTTTCCAATTGGTCGTTTCATATGGAGAAGAGCCGGCAAGAAACTCCACGGTTACTCTTTAAAAAAAAAATGTATTTTACAATGTTTCCAAATTACAGTGTTAATAGGTATGGGAGGACAGTGTAGGCCTGTCAACAATTTTTTTTTTTATTGATCGAAAGAAATAGTTTACATTTGTTATCATGCAAACAAACCATACAAACCATCGCGGGTTTAACAGCGGTATGGCCAGACACGGCAACTCGGTGCCACAACTTAGGAATTAACTATACATGACAGTTTGTTATGTACATTTTTTCTAGATCGCACTGCAATCCAGAAAGTATCTTTTTAAAACCTTCGAGCTGAACTTCGCATTCATTACATTACAAATTTCAATGGGTAAATTATTCATATAAGATGGTAGAATCTATTCCCACATCCGCGCTCCATAAGCATTATTACATTTAGGTTCGATAAATGTGAGTAAGTAGGTCAAAACACGCAACGACTTTCATAAAACGGTCTTACGTATTTACGCATGTTACTTAAATTATAGTAATTCTCACTTATAACACGTAAACGTACCTTATGCTTAACAAATAAACAATGGTCTATAAATCTACAATCTACAAGGCCTACAAGGTTCTCACATTCACAAAATATAAAAGAATCTAAAAAAGATAAATTTAAAAAATTATAAAAATTAAAACCATCATTTAATGAACGTGAAGTTATTTGCCTGTGGATAATGTTAGGTAGTTAATATTTAACTAGCGTAGAATGTCGTTTACACTGCTATCAGGCATAGTTCATGAATTATGTTCAGCGGATGACTCCCTGTGGCATAATAAACGCGTTGTGCCTACATAAATGCTAAAGGTCACTCCAATTCACGCTACAATCTTATGTTACAAATAAAAATAAAAAATTCAGTTACAACAAGGACGAGGGCAAATAATCTCGTCGCATCCCTCGCATAAATACTTGCGAATTGCCCATTGTCCTTACTATCGGGCAATTCGGCCTTCGGCATAAAAATCCTGGCAATCAAAGTTTAGGTACCTCCACTTAGTACCCCAGTCACATCAATATTATATTCCATGAATTCCAGGCTTTATGTACCGCCTCAGGCCGAATGTACCAAACGGGGCATTGTTAGTAACGACTCCTTTGCTATTCGGCCCACGCAGCCCAACCATGTGGACATAGCCTTAACTATTATATTATTCAAATAATAATATGGCAGTATCACAGGCCCTTTTGAAGTTTTAAGACAGAGGATTGTGTACAGTTTGGGACAGATTCCAGAAAGGATTTCTTTGCTTGTTTATTTTATCTGACGTATTCCGTACCTTTGCTACGTTTGACGATTTCTTCGATTTCTGTAAGTAAAGGTTATAACAATTCAGTTCGGTGAGATTCTTAAAAAATACGTTCTACGTTTCAGCTGCTTTTGTAGTTTTAACATTTTATTCATATTATTCTGGCTTCTAGTATAAATCTGTTAACCTTTCGACTGCGTACTTGTATGGCCGCCAGCGTAAGCGTGATAGGCCGTCGTCAAATCAGCTGTTTGTTATTCAAATCAAGTACTCGAATGAAGACATCGCTTTTTTGTTTTAGACGTTGCTGTTTGGTCTAGAAAATATAATTTTAGTATCTACTTTTAGTTTAAAATCGAAAATTTATGCTAAAATATTTACTTTAAATAAAATTTAATTAGGTAATCAATCCTCTTTTATAATCCATGTAACTGTTTTGGGACAAATAAACATTTTTCAATTAATCAACCGATACTGGGCCCGCGTGGTAGATTACAGCCCGCTCACTCTCGAAGAGTGTGTCCCAGCAGTGGGACCATTATAGGCTGATAATGCCATAATGAATTAATGATTTAACAATATCTTTTAGCTAAAAAGAAAAAATCGCCGCAAAAAATGTGTTTGATAAAAAAGTTTCTAAATAAAAAGAAGTTGCCTATTCAACCATTAGTCTTCGCATTTACATAAGAAACTCAGTTTATCTTATCTTTTTTCTGATTTTGTCTGTCTGTGAATTGTTTTTAGCTAGAAAACGTACTTTATTTGATTTCGTACTTTTTATTTGAATATTTCTTTTCTTGTTTCTTACACAAACTTACAGACACATGTTCAATTTTTTCTGATGTGGGATTCGGACACTTCAGTGCGAATACCTATAAAATACCCTGACATTTATAAATTAAGTTAATAACAACACATTCCTGTGAATTCAAACATACCTGCCTCGGAAATTAAAAAAAATGACTGCCTAGTTGGTATAGTGGTCGCAAGAGCTGCTGCTGAGCATGAGGAGGGCAAAATTTTATTGAGTTTTTCTATCTATAATTTCTCAGTAGCAGCACGGAGTCTGAATTTGTGCCCGATTGATGGCAATAGGCTCGCCCCCTATTACATGGGACTTAAACATAACTGGCGAAATGTGGGTGTACTATAGGCACACCTCGGCGTGATGTTATGTTATGTTGTTAAAATATACCTGATTTGTCATTACGGTTCATATCCAGTATAATAACGGGTTCAGGATGTTGATGGAGCCCCGTTTCTGCAGTCCAACAAGTATGTTTGCAGAAGCACACGTTGGTGGCTTCCACGCTATTGTCAGACCGAAATCTGCCTCTTTGCTCTGCAGAGTTCGGGAAGCTCCAACTCCATCCTGAAGACCATATCGAGGAGGTGCGATTCTCCTATGTTAGGTGATGTTGTTCGAAGATGTATTTCGAACAGCAGTCTTGTCTCTACGTAAGTAACAAGTTAACTAACCTAGATAAAAGTTATCATTTTGTTAACTTACCCCTATGGATGTTGCTTATCCGAAATTAACATATTATAATTAATATATATTAATTAAAACAGATTCTTCTTATTCTCAAGTTTCTGTCACAGCATTTATGTTCTAAGATAACTGAACTTCCCAGAAACTATTCTCAGTGGTCTACGGACCACTAGCCTCACACTACCCACAGTCCTCGCTTCCTAGCCATCCGTCAGTCAGCTAGTGTAAACAATTATCTTGTATATTAATTAACACGTCTCTGCTTCGCCGCGTATTTGTTAGCGAAACACAGGTGTGTATCATTTGTTTCCGTGATTACTGAGCTAGCCTCTTGGTACGGGACCAGTGATTAGCGACAGCGGGTAGAAATTAACTATTCATAAAGGCACCGTAAAAAAGCTACTAGGCAACGAAAGTGACTAGGGCTTTAATCTTCGTATTTCGCGACTTCTTCGCCTGAGAGCCCCTAGCATAAAGCTGTAAACGTCAAAAATAGATAGAGATATAAAAACTGTTTTGACACCTCTGAAACACAATCTAGCGATTTAAATCTTTGGGCAGTGGGGTTTGACTTAGTGTCAAATAATGGTCTAAATGACAGATCTACATGACGGCCATTATAATATGACGAAACCGCTTGACTAAAAATCTAATTTTCCGTTTTTTTTAACATAAGCCTTAGATAAATAATCAGTCTTGCGACGCTAGCGCAGGGATACCAATCATTAATCTAAGACAAGCTATAAAAAGTTTTAAGTCAATCATTTTAAAATTGTTGTACCCCTAATGCTTATGTATGCTTACAAAAATCGGGATTTTCATCTTATAATTGAGGCGAAATGGTTTCTTCTCTACATTATAAGGTAACGTTGCGGTTTAAAAGAAGATGTAGTGACAAAAATGTAATAGAGTATGTTTAGATGGTTTGTCATGTTGAGAGGATGATTGAAAGGCGGCTAACTAAAGGTAGTATTCTACCTACTTGCATGGGAAAAAGGCATGAGTTTATATATGTATGTATTATAATACCTAACAAATCTGATAGGCACGCGTGGTCTTGTAACTTGGACCAAAAACGAGTTACTCCGGTAATTTACTTTCCGTCTTATGTGGAAGCTTTATTGTAAGTTATGGCTTACGTGGATATAACGAATCGTGAAATTAAAATCTTGATTTATTTAATGAGATCATAGGAGTTATATGGCAATGAACAAAGGTGCCCTGAAAGTAACAATGTTATTACTCACATATATAACTAATACCTACATAAGAAGATGGTACACTGGACTCTACTTTATGATTTGTTCAGGGTTGCGTTGCCAAATGGCTTTTATGAGATTATGATTATCCATTTCATCAACTCTGCTCAGGTTACGGCTACTCATCTCGTAATCTCTTTTGCATTGCCTAATTACTGGAGCAGCATTGAAATAGACACACCTGCGAAGAATATTAAACCCCGATTTAACTCCAAATTACAGTGCAACCTGCAGGCATATTCATACAGAACCCATCAAATAATGTACCCTTTAGCAGTAATAGCTTAACTTAGCTTTAAACCCCCATTGTGCGGACCCCATTCGCCCTCCCCTTTACTCTTGTGCCATGTACCGGACAGTTTCAACTATTATTTTGTTCAAATTCCCCCTATTGTCACCAAAACCGCTTATCCCATGAAAAGGCAGAGGAAACGAGATGACAATATAACGCTCTCCCTTTTACACTGGCAATTTATGCTTACAAAAACTATGCGGAAATGGAAAAGTAATGCAAAGCAAATATCCTTTCATAAAAGATCTCCACACAGGAGATTTTTTAGCGTCTGTTGAGGATTTTGTTACTTACGGATTTATTAACATTGATTCTTAATGATTTATTAAAATGTTCTTTATCTTTTTCTGGTCCCTAGTTTATTGGGGTCTACCTTATGCCTTGTGATTTGTGGTCAACATTTAAGTAAACTTAGCCTTTAGAAATAGTTCCGTTTTCATTGTAAATTTAAAAAAATCTGTAAGTGCTTAGGATAACTTGTAAATTATTTATTTATAAGTCCCATTTAAGAAAACACGAAAATGACAACTTAAATTCAATACGTGTCTTTACTTTGACCCTTCCGTAATCCAACGTCTAAGCCAAAGGAAAAATAATGAAAAATAAAATTCAGTACTACCTACCCATCTACGATGAATATTAAATGAAGGTTAGAAAATATAACACGTGAGCAAAAGGGGAGGGACGGGAGAACGGAGATATATTCCTTGGAGGCCTGTCCTTCCTCGACGATGGTTTTATCCGGCCCAGAGGGTTTCTGACATGAGGTAGGTAGAAGTATAACTTGTGTAAATATCGATGTTTATGTAATATTGTATGTAGAACATGACTGTGTTAGAGAAAATATTGTGCATGAAGGTTTTTTAGTGACGTGTTTGAAGGTACGGACAGCCGCATTTCCACGTCCCGATGGCCATTATCATCATAATCAGCCTATTATGTTCCCACTGCTGGGACACAGGCCTCCTCTCTGTGGGGATTGTTCCGTAATCCAACACGCGGGCCCAGTGCGGGTAGATGGTAGATGTCAAAAGTCTTCGAATTTTTGGTTCTAAAATTCCGGTTTCCTCTCGGTGTTTTCCTTCACCGTTTTGAGAGCAGTGGTGATGAAATAATTTACACAAAGTAAAGCGCCTGTCTGGGTTCGAACCTTCGACGTACAACTCGTAAGTCGCGGCCGTTAGCACTGGGCCACCACTGCTCTCACTGGGCCACCACTGCTCTCACTGGGCCACCACTGCTCTCACTGGGCCACCACTGCTCTCACTGGGCCACCACTGCTCTCACTGGGCCACCACTGTACCGATGGCCGTTACCATTTAATGAGTTCCATGTAATGCATTGACAAAAATACTTCGGCTAATACTGAAAATATTAAAATAAGATCTGGGGATCGAACGAAAAACCTTTGCCTAAACTATAAGTCAAAGTCAAAGCATTGATTTCAAATAGGCACATAAAAGGCACTTTTGAACGTCAACATTTACATTTAAATAGAATTGATTCTAGTCGCCCCTTCCAAAAGATACTTTTGAATGAAATGAATGAATGAGAATGGGCAAGAAACTCCAAAGTTACTCTTCCAAAATGTTTTACAATGTTTTGAATACATTAATTGTATATGTATTAATATGTGAAGACGAGGCACCAAGAATAAAATTTCGGTACCACAATTGCTAAAAGAATTCAAACTGAAGCAAAGGCAGATAAATAAATTATGTGATAGATACATGGTGCTCCCATATTTATAAACATTGTAAAAGTTAACGATTTTCCTCAAATATTAACAAAGAATAAGTCAGTGCGTGAATAAAGTAATCAAATCAATGTCATAAAAATAACAAATTATTCAATTAAATTAGCAACTAGATTGATTTAGTCCAAACTAGATTGTCCTATGGAGCTGGACCAGCATGTTTCCAAGCACTTAGGTCTAAACATAATTCTCTTACATCATTCTCTGTCTGTCATCTGAAAACGATTGCCAGAAACTATCAGAATGGCTTTCATTTTGACAGTTCAACTACATTCATTGCGCTATTAACGTTGTTGAGCATATTTTTATTTTTTTCGAATAAATAAAGCAATGGATTAGCAATATCCATCAAAATGGTTCAAATAGTCGATTCTTATTTCAAATTCGTTTAGCGCTAAACTTATTAAGTTATTTGAGGAGCATTCATGAGAAGCTTCTACGTAACTTGTACTTAACTATAACATAAAAGACTTAAAAGTTTCGACAAAAAAAAACTCATGAAATAATTTTGTACAACTCCTTAAAAAAAATCTTATTTTAACTGCGGGGTTCCCCGCACAAAATCCGGAATCGTTAACCATTTTTCAGGCAGTTCCGATCCATATCGGAACGTCGGCTAGTCAATAAATCCCCACAAAGGTCCCAGGGGGAGTGGAAGGAGATCGAGATAATCACCATGCTGCCCAGATGGACGGCTTTCCTATCGAGGAAATGTTGCAAACTTGAGATTACCGACGTAGTTTCTTGGTCCTTCCAGGAGTAGTTCTAAGATTTATTTATTTATTCATCAAGTACACCAACATATTATGATAATATTTAAATATAACTGTAGCTTTAAACAGTATTTAGGTAATTTTTCTTATGTTTACACAAATCATAGGCGTACATAACTGGTTATCCGAATTAGAATATGAACCGGACCACATTGGACAATTAAAACATAGGGCAGCAAGGAGATTATATGTCCGGCTCGAATGGATCAATTAGTTGGGAAGCAGAGCGGGATGATTATAGGATTATGGGTTATTTTAAAAGAGTTGTCATATGCAACAAGGGGTCGATACATCAACACCCATCTCTATTCAGAACAAATTAATTAGGCCAGCACTCCCATGAGTTTATCTTCCTGTTCTTTCTTCAAACTGGAGACGAATTATTCAGTGAAATCCGCCGGCTATATATTGCGGCAGTTCTACGGGATGATTAATTTTCACGAGTCGCTGCGATTATTTGCAATGCTTCAAGAGGGATGAGATATTGCGTTTTAATTTGAGTCGCACGTGGAGATCTAAGAATAGGTCTGAAGGTTAGCGACCATCCATTGCACGCGTTGTTACTGGACTAATTTATATGTCTGTTCTTCGAAAATGACTGCATGACCCATGTGGTGCGGTATCAGCCCCCACTACTTGAACAGAACAAAGATAGCGTGAACAATAAATAACATTCAAAGAAAAAATATGTTGACAGAAAGTGCTTACCAAATTTTTATAAAACTAATTACTAAATTAAAGTAATAGTCTTACACTAGAATAAAATATGAGGTAAGGGTGAGGGAATTAATTTATCCCAAGAACAAACTTTACACTGTAGTTGAGAAACATATTTTCCCTCAAATGTACTTCATCATACGTCACGGTCAATTCTCAAACTATTATATAGAATCAAATCCATTACTTTATTCCCGTGCAAGACGTGTATCAAAGATGTTACTAACGCAGCAATGTACTCTGACTTTTATCCAGCATCAGGGTGACACTGCTTCAGTGATTTTGAAAACGGTCCTAGTTTCTATCTCTCCGCTATTGAACAGCGCGGCTATCCTATTCAGAACTGTGTCCGGGTTTGTCCTACAATCCGGGTTGGAGGCCGCTCTCAAAGGATTAGTATTCTTGCTTTATCCGGTTGGTTTTAATCTTTTTCGCAATTTTAACGGTTTCGCAAACGGAAGTCGGAAATCACACATTGAAAGTGTTAAAAAATTTGATCGAATTTTGAATTAAGTTAACCGAATCCACGACTGGTGAAACGTCATTTAGAATTCAGGTTTGTTGATTTTCTTTTTTCCATATTTTGGCGAAACCTGGCTATTTATATACCTCGTAATGGAATGATCCTAACAAAATCTGTAGGTATCTTTTCCTCCTATACCACCACATATTTACTTAATTGACCACATATTTAATTAAAGCCAAAGAGGAAAACATGTAGTTAATATAAAAGACAACAATGCCAATTAATGTTACAAAATAATCATGTTTCATGATTTACGATAATGTTTATATTTGTTTTCCATTTTACTACGGAACACAAAAATCTTCTCTTCCATTTCACATTGTCACCAAAAAACGGTGAACACTCATCCTTTTTAGGGATTATAGATTTATGTCAAATAGCATTAAAACGTAGCCACCTACTGATTAATAAGTTTTTAGAAGAGCTATTTTTATCTGAAACCTCTACGGTTTTAATCTAGCCGACTAACACCAATATGTGGGAGGACATTCAAGTACCTCGTCCAATATTGAGGTAATTAAATACATGTACATTTAGTAGGTAGGTATAATAAACTTGATATATTGTCATTTAATAAATAATTTAACCCTACCTAGATTTGCATATAGTAACATGGCATCCATTGTATGGGGTCTAGATATATATGTATGTGTCTGCAATAATTAAGTTTATATGTGCAAGGTAATAGTGGTTTACGTATGTAATAATATGTATATGCACTATGGAATTACACATATAACTTATGCTGTATGCCAGCTACATTTCACCTAAAACTATGAAGAGAAAAAGAAACTATGAGAGAAAAGTATTAAGTTCACTCATATTCTTTAGAAAAGGGAGGATCCTCCTACCAGATGGATGTTGTGAAGTTGTAAATATGCTAGCTGCGCGGTAAACTCTGATTGCGCTATGCAGGATGTTGACGTCAGTGTGATGCGTTGTTCGCATGTAGCGGTGTAGATGCCGCCACAAATACAAGAAAACACGTGATTTCGCCCTTGATTCAATCCTTTCAAGTCCTACCTAGTCTACCTACTAGAAATATCCTCATAAACTTATTAATACATCGTTAATTGATCCACATAAAAAACAGCCATTAGAAGCCGTCAAATTGGTCGCAATATCGAGAATATCGAGGGTATGGTAAAGGCGGAACGCGCGTAATAATTCCTGCCATAAGCGCATCATAGTCACAAGACTTAACTCAGGACATACTAACGCCTTAGCTGTGTCACTATACCTACCCCCACTTATACCGCCTCCATTTTAATACTTCTAAGGAGGCCATTACCAAAAAACACAGCAATTTATCAACAAAGACATCTACAGAATGTCGCTGAATTCCCTTAAATCCAAGCTCCATTATTATTCCGCTTTGCCCACCACAAGGGCAATTTGCGTAATCTTCGGGTGATTTTTTAAACTTTTGGAAAAATTGTGTCATTTGAATTTTTGACACCGCATATTTTTATGAATCCATGGATAACGCTAAACATAAAATGGGACAAATTCGATAAATATCAGGTATCGGTTCTCCTTCTACAGAGCAAACAAAACGCAACAGGATTGCCTGACAACATTTTGAATGCTTTTATGTGAATGGAATTATATAATTGCTTATAAGAAATATTGGAGTTCTTTATTACCTCGTATTACACGTTGCGAGTATTTCATTTATGTATATTTAACGTAATCACGTAACTTTTTTACCTTAGAAAATCCCTGCACAAAAAGAAACATTTTAAATGAAACATCTAAAACTTTTTGCATTTGCGTAGATCCGATCACTAATCCTGTCATTAGGACCTTCATTGACGACCGTAAATTAAAGAGCTTGAGCAACTTATTGTACAGGATGACAAACTCTGTGCTTACACAGAGTTTGTCATCCTGTCCAAGGTGTGCCAAGCTTTGTCAACGGGCACGAATTTGTAAATACCTCACTTATACATGGTGTTTGTCCGCAGGTGTCTCTCTGCTTGTTTGCTTGTTTTGCTCATGAGTTTAGAAGTTTGAGGGTTTTGGAATAGGGGTTGACAGTTTACATCTAGTTTGGGGCTTTGTTTAATGCCTTTGTTGGAAAGGGAAATTAAAAGTATAGGTGTAGGTCCTATAGATTTTTAACTTGTTCGTAGAGGATAAAACAGCAGTACCTATTTATACATGTTAGATTTATTAGTTAAGGTTGTCATCAATTTCAATGGAACTTAGTCAAAGACTATTAATTAATTACCTTTTAAAATTGCTTTTATTTAAAAAAGAATGCTTAAGCTTGAGAGTGCTTGAAGCTGCTTATTTCCTAGTTTATCCACTTTTGTCATTTTTATATCAAGCACTTCGTAGCGAAAAGTGTACTTGTTGGAAAATTCGCATGAAATACGGCGAAAAGTCACTTAAACGTGATGCTAATTGTACCATTTGCCGTATCTCTGGCAGTTTCGCAAAATAATGAATGACAATTTCTCTTTGCTTCTTTGCATGCGGGGCTTTGCTTCCTTTCTTTTTCGATTTATACGAGGAATTATTAACACGGAGTGCACTTTATTTGTAGAGGACTTCATTTAGCTGTTACGCTAAGAGCCATTTCTAATAGAGAAAAGCTTTGTGTTTCATATAAATATATTTTTCTTTACTGTACGTTGTATGTTAAAAGGAGCAAATTTACTTCTTTCTCCTTTTATCAGTAAGCTCATGCATAATAATACTTAAATATTGGGACTGAATTCAAATCTCAATCATACTCTGCTAGAATGCCCAATATCGTTTTACATGCTCATGAAGGGCTGCCCCTAATAGCGGTATAATGTTATAAATGTGTGTCTAATAAGGGAATTCCACTGACCCTCCCCTGGTATAATAACTTAGTCGCTTCTTACGACCCCATGGGGCGCCATGAGGTATATCTTCTGTTTATAAAAGGGAATTAAGCTGGACCACAGATGGCATAACAGATGAAATTACTTTCAATCAAATGTTTTTGAGCACGCTTAGAGCACCAATAATGATTGTCCGTGATCAACCGACCTGTTTCGTTTTGTCAATGGCGGAACCGCCATTTGTTGGAAGATTTTTGTTGAAGAAAGTGGAATTTAAGATTATGAAATATTGACAATCCGTCCCTACAGCATAAATGTCTTGTGTTCCACCGCAAATCTCTGCAGAGACCCAGGCCAACACCGAACTAAGAAGAGTCAAAAATATTCCCAATGAACTACAACGAACAAATACGTTTGACCCAGTGACACGATTTCTATTGGCAAGGCAAGGAATCCCTTTATTGCATAAACGGAGCATATCCAACGCGACAGTACGTGAACTCGTCTAAATAAAATTCCCAGGGATTTCGCACGCTCTTTTGTTATTTATTTAAAAAAATAAAAATAACAATCATCTTGTGGAATTAGGAGTGGTTTTAGACAGAAGGTAGGAAGATACGGTGGAGTTGGAGCTTTTAAAATATTGGAAATGTTAGCAGGGAAAGCGTCGTTCCACAAAGGGTATGGAACTTTCCAAAACAAAACAAAACAAGGCAAAACAACCAATAACACGATGTTTTATGAAATCATCGTGATATTGGTTGTTTTCCCTCTTACATTCCAACAAAGCAAAACACCGTTACGCAAGAATTTTAACAAATATATGTCTAAAACAACAAAGCACCACATCACCTGAAAGCTTGGGCCGTTAAAAAAATCATCTCCATAAAAGTACGAAAGTAAATTCCGCCGGGAATTGTGTTCCAAAGTTTTTGGCGTCTTTTATTGTTTGTGAAGTTAGAAGTCGGAATGGAAAGGCGAGGGAAGCAAAGTCGATTCAAAGTAGTTGTTATGGCGCCCAACGTGGGGTCAGTTTTCTTTAAAAAATCTTTTTCCTATTTCTTAGTTGTTGGCCCTTTGTCATGTCATGGTTTCTTCATGTGAGTTAAACGCAATTTTGTGTCTAACGTAACGCAACTTTTATTAAATAAATCGCTTTAAATCTGCCCTACTTTCACTTCACAGCCACAAAAACACAAAAACAGATCCTTACCTTGAACCAGATCCGCTAATCCGCTAATTCCCCAAACAATACCTCATTCGCATTTGCACGAGCTCCTCCGTTTCGCATTCAATTACCTGCATCTGAAGAATGATTGTCATTTCGAAGACAAGATTCCTTTTCTGGTTCGTTTAACGCGATGGGCCCGGGATTATTCTCATTAGGCGTATTTGTTTCTCTTGGTAAGCTTCTCGCTTGACAGTTATGACGAGCATCTATTTCAGTAATTGCACTAAAATTGGACGACTGAGTTGGAATTGGGAGTGTCATGCCATGTGAAATGTTTAGAGTAGGCGATGTAGATTGATCGCAATTAATCTTTAAAGAGCATTCATAAATGGTCTTATCATCTCAATTATTGTTTATTTGTTTAAAAATACCAATATTAAGCGAAAACTTAGTACTTAGTACTAAGTAATGTTTTATGATCATGATCATCTGTTTTCTCATCAATCATCTATACACATACACAAATAAATAAAATTTGTGTGTAAAGTCATAATAACAGCTTTTTACTAAATTCATATGTACTTTTTCTATACATTTTTCTGGCCGACAGACCTAGACAATAAAAAAGTGCCTGTAATTGGTTTATTTCAAATAAATGCTTTGAGTTTAAATTACACAGTATAAACGGTTCTTATAACAAAAAAACATTTTTAAAATTTTACATGTCTGTCTGTCTGTTTGTTCCGGCTAATCCCCGAAACGGCTGAACCGATTTTGATATGACTTTCACTGGCCGATAGCTGTTGTTCTAAGGAGTAACATAGGTTTTTTCCCGGTAGCACATTCCCTTGGGATAACTTCCGACATCCACGTGGGTAAAGCCGCGGGTAGAAAATTTTCAGCTATTTGATTGTTAAAAAATAACTACTTCACTAATAAAAATCTTCAATTGTGAAAGCAAAAGCCTCTAAATCTTATTACGTTTTCTGTTACAATTAAACTAATTTCGTAACTCTGATTTGTTTCAGGTAACTCAACGTTTCTACTTCGACCAAACGGTCCCATTTTTCCAAGCGAATGGAGTTCTTTAAATATCAAGACCATCACAGAATTTTACTTGAAAAGTATTTTTATTTTACCAGCACCTTTCATTTGAATAACTCAATTAAGTGTTGAGTCTATAAAAAAAAATTGTAAATGGTTTCTTCCTTGAGAAAAATGTTGGCAGAAACGTGTACAAAATCAGGTTGTCTTGTACTACCCAGTTTAATAAAACCATACGAAGCTTATTTTGCCGTTGTACCTTTTATTGTACCCTTGGACATCGTTATCGATAGAAATTGTACCCTGACCGTGAAGGCCTTTCAAATTCTTGATAGCCTTTGTTACCTGTATGCTGCAAAGAAGAAAATAGGACGTGACGTATTTCTCGAATTGGTTTTATTTCCTTTATCAAAAGAGCCGACTATCAACGCCATAAATTCCTTTTAACCACCACCGTAATTTTTTCAAAGTACCTTCATGTCATTAAAAAAATCGAATACAACTGACTGCACATAAAGAGAGCTCCTAAATCCGGAATCTTCCTTACCGACTTCCTCCCTCCCAATCTTACAGTTACGTGATAAAATTTAAAGGCTTTTTTACTCAGTCAAATTCGTTTCATTTAAGCTTCAAAATCTCTCTCTCTCTCTTCAAAATCTCTTGGGAGATAGTCGAGGCGCGAGGCTGCCTTTAAAAGGTATTTGGATATATCTTAGGGAATCAGTTGCTGCGCCTCATTTAAACTAATTCAATGTGCTTTGGATTTGTAATTTGAAATCCTGTCTGATAAAATATATCCTCGATATCTAAAGATGGTACGTGTCACTTTATGTTTTAGATTCGTTCATTAAGATGCATGGTGAGAGAATAACGTTTCAATAAATGTTAGTAGGTATACAAGCATTTCTTAAGAATTGACAGTAACAAATACCAAAACCTACAAACCTCAAGTGCGTTGTCTTAGGCGGTTAGGTCAAACGACCCGAAAAACGACCCGATTGACGAAATAGATTTCAAGGGTAGGCCCCTTGAAATCCATTGCGCCAATCGGGTCGTCGAAATAGACTAAATCAATGTTTAGGATAAAACTTAAAGCGAGGAGATGCAGTGACTGTACTGTAGATTTATATATAATAATTAGAACTACACTTAAACTGTTTTGATTACCAAATGGAGCATCTAGGAATAAATAGTATTTTAACTATCATCAAACATTTGGCAGAATCCAAGCATGATGTCTACTCTCTTGAAATAATAAATTACACACCTTGTAGTGTGGTTTAAATCCACATTGTATCACCAAGTTTCAATTATTTATAAAGCCTCATATGAGGAGGCTCATATATCCTCATATATCTCTGACAATATCTGACGTATTACCGACAAGTCATAGTGTTGCTATAATTTATGCAATGTGTCAAAATAGATGCCATTACGAACTAATGCCATTGCTGGAATACATAGGTTCTGGTTGATAGATATCGTGGTGTAGCCCCAAATCTGTAAGATCAATGTGCAGTAATTATGAGTAATAGTTTCATGGATTATGCCTCTCGATATCGTTAATCGTTAAATTGATGTTTTGGAGGCGATATGGGGATTATTTGCTGATTCAATATTTGAGCTTATTGTTTTGAGAGTTGACTAAAAATTTATCGTTTTGTTAAGTTGTTTAATAAATTTTATATAATAGTATAACTGTAGTCGAATGTTATAAAATGATGACGATTTTGTCGGCATGTACAATAAACCTCCTATAAAACATTCACGTGCACTAAAGATAACGAATCATTTGTAAGTATATTTTTTTAAAATCAATTATTCTTGAAGCACCATAATAATACAAAAAAAAACAAAAAACAAGCGTTTGTTTCAAGTTACATTGTTCCTAGCCATCCAGTGGAAGCGTACCGTTTCTGATTTACGACTAAAAGATTGTATCATAAATCATTGTATACACCCTCTGACGGCCAGCGTCGGAAAAATTACAGAAGAAGAAAAAATTAAACGCTTTCAAAACAGACATTTAAGAAAGAACACGTTATTAATTAATTCTTGCAATGAAAATATATTAAAAGGAAAAGTTTCGTTGAAAAGGGCGTGGCATTCATTTCCGTTTTAGAAAGTTGGATTTGGTTTGGGAGAAACGGACTTTTGAATAAGTTAATAGGAAACTAATAAGTATCGAGATTTTTACGGCCTCGGCGATATATGTGGTACAGGTGTTCTTGGGTAATTAGTTAGTTTGTGAACTTTTGCTTTCCATTATAGAAATCTCCAGTGCAAGTTTTGTCATTTATTATAAAGTCCAGTGACAAGTTAAAAGGCTTCTGCAAATATTTGGGGTATATAAATGTATCCATTAATTAGTTACTTTAACCTGTACAGTTATACTAAAACATTTATCATCGTCACAGCATTTAAGCGAATCTTTTTAACTGTTTTTTTTTCTCAAATAGGTAGTTTGGCTCTTTCATATTTTAACCGTATCTGGACTCTTTCCAATTTTTTTGTATGAAAGTGCGCAATTTATAATAGCAGGCGATTGCACAAATGGCTACTTTTCCGCCTTTTCAAATATTCTAGAAAAATACACATTAAAATCGAATAGAACATGAAACAAGTAAATCCGTCAAAGGATTAAGCAGAAAATGAATAACGTAAACAGAAAAATGTTAATTGCTTATCAACATCTTATAAACTGCAATAATCTACATCAAAGTAATTACAAACAAATATTACAGAAAGATTACATAACAAGTAATTCTTAAATTTTAATTCTCTCCTCTGAAGGTAGAATAAATTATTTTTCCGGTCGCTCGGCATCCTCCTGAGACGGGTTTTCGAATAGAATTTTATCCTTTAACGACGCTCTTAATAATATTTTATTTCGTTGCCTTATCTCTCTTTTAATGTTATTTCATGATGTGCCGCCCTTGGCCGTGGAACCTAATTATAAGCTTTTGAAACCAAAAAAAAAGAAAACTAATCGATGTACCGAAAACTCAATTGTCAGAGTAAAAATCGAATCAAATTCGGCATAATTTTATAACCGCGTCGCAACGCTGCGTCTTGACCTAATTTGGGTCGTGTTAGCCAGAGGCCGACCATCCATTTCCCGGGCTATTGGGCCCAAATGCTACCCAAGCCTTGCTATATCCGCAACGGCTTACAAGATCTAATTCCGCTGACAAAAAGGGGAATTTTATAGCCGTTACTAAATCTGCATTTACAATTCTGTCCCCATTTTCAGGAATTTTGGTTAATATTAAAAACTACACTGCTATATTTTGAAATGTTACAAAAGAGGTACGTGATCCAGAACCATATTGCCAAAGGGCACGTGAAATCAAGCACACATCATGCTTCGACGAGTATGGAGCTCATTGTTAAATGAACCGTTATCTCTAGTTAGTGATCTCTCAAATAGTCCTGCATGTTAACATTATTCGTAAATATATCTCACTCAGTTCCTAATTCAAACAATTTTGGAAGGAGCCGTTTATAACGACTTTTTAAACTTTTAAGTTTTGCCGTTTCACCACGGGGGAGATTGAAATGACTAATGATAAGTTTTATCTTATGTCGGGGATACAAAATAAGTTTTATCTTATGTCAGGGATACAGGAAAGTGGCCCACGCTGGGCGCCAGTCCGACCGCAACGGCCCGGAGCTTTGACGCGTTTATTGTTATTGTGACTCGTCTGTTAGTCTTTTCTTGCTCGGACGTACCGATTGCGAGCTGAATAGAATTGCTTTCATGTACTTTTCTGCAGTCTTTCAAATAGTCAGCGAACTCCGAAGGAAAATTTTGCATAATAAAATATGAAGAGAACACGAAAACGGTTTTAAGTCAAATATTAAAAAGTTGAAAAAAATTATCTAAAATACATTATACAGTGTACCTTTCTAAGAAGACACAAATCAGAACTAATAAACTGGGAACAAGGGTAACAATATAATCTAGAGTTATTAAAATAATCTAGAAACATTCATTCGTAAATCAATTCGGAAATTAATTTCATACCTTGGTACGACTGTCAGAACCACGTGCCCTTTGTTTTATAAACGGTATCGGTGTACTATTAAATTGAGAGTCGTAAATTATAAATTAATCATTTTGCGTTCCAACTTTTGTGACATGCGGAACGTGCTGAGAACTTGTTGGAAAATGTATTTTAATTGTAACTTAGAGATGCCGCGTGCTATTCAAGATCACATTTGTAAGTCGTGATCAGCACGCTGACACGGTCTACGATCTGTTTTGGCCTTTTTTAGATCTTGTCTGCCGCCAAACATCTTAAAAGAAACAAAGCCCATTCATATTTGGCCTAACCAAGGAATCAAATAAAAACTATTCAAGTTTTCCCTCGCTTATGTTTCATCTATTGAGAAACAAAGCTTTAACTGTAACATCTAGGTTCACCAAATAATTTTTCAACAAAGACAGCAAATATCGGACATCAAAATCCCATCAAACGCCATCAAACCGACAGGAATAGTTCATTCGTTCACAATCGACGCTGCACAATTTTCGACGCCTGAAGCAAATGATTATCCGATACCAACCGATCATCTGCGATTTGCAGTTCAACTGAATATCATCCGGAAAAATGTAAATCGCCATTTAACATTTGTTTTAAATGCAGTTTTTTGGTTTAAATGAATTTGGAATGAATTCTTATGGCTTTTGACGATAATAATTGAATTTGTTTTGGTAACGAAGCTTGTGATTGACATGGAATGGATGAAATAGACGAAAATATTTTTATATGCCACACATTTATGTTTAAACCTGATGAGCCCTAAAAGGTTTGTTCTATGATCTCTTTTGATATGATTTTGGTCATGTCACGAAAGTCACCTTTCAAACCCGATTGAATTTATTGACTATAAGAGTCAATAAATCTAGCTGTCTGAATGTTAATCTTCTATCTTGCTGTCGTTTTATATCGCTACTGTTATCTAGCCTAATCTTTCAACTGCCATATACCCCTCACACACTGTTCTTCTTCCAAAATTCATAGGAAAGTTAAACGCCACTCCGGCTGAGTCCAGCTATAAATCCCTGCCCCCACACTCAACACATCAGTCAGCACCGGTTATGCTCCCATAAACAAGTCGGAATAGTCTCTGATAACGCTAAAAATGTATTTTTGAGCCGTCACGAAGACGTTACGAGGGCTAATTGTCGTGAGGGGGCAATTACCAAGCCTTACTGCGGGCCCGAACGCTCGACATTTTGTTTGAACGACCAACAGTGGGATTTTTTATATTCGTACACCTTTTTGCCTAATGAACAGTGCTTTGTTTTTTGCTTTTAGCGGTTATTAGGTAAAGATTTTATGGTTGTTGTCAATGCTTGCGTACCGTATGGTGTAAATGTCTGGATGTTTGGATGTTCAGTTCAAAGTTGTTTTTATCTGTTATGGTACTGAGTTTCGTTTTTTGACTCGTTTATTTTTAAGCTTAATCTCTGGACCATAAGCAATACCTTGTCGGCAAAATTACCACCAACCCCCTCGATAAAAATAAAGAATAGAAAAATCGCGTTATTTTGATAAACATTTCGAAAAATAATTGCCTGGATATTTGTTTAATTTTGACAAAAATCTACAAGCTCTGCTGCATGTGCCTAGCTGCGACCCTAAATTACTGACGCAAAGCAAATTAACGAAAACTCTTTAAAACATATCTACAAGCACCCCCAAACGCACAGTCCAGCTTTTAAGCCAATTAAAACCCTGGACTGTATACAAAATATTCGTACAAAGCTTTCACTGAATAAAAGTGTATTTTGAACAAGTTCAGCCGACCGTGAAGATATCGGAGGCACAGTATGTGGATCCCTCAGCCAATCGGTGCACCCGACCTCCGGGACCCAGAATGGAACATGCAAAATAAAACAGATGCCACGGCAAATATGAATGGATTGTTATTAAAGTTGAATATAAGGAAGTATTTGATGATGTCGGTGCAGAGATGATAGGGAGAAATATATTGGTTTGACTGATCATGGACAAACAGAACTTGAACATGAATACGAACATGAAAGGACATGATGACAATTTTTTTTATTTTTATCTCAAATAAATGTTTATTTCCAAATAGTGCAAATATTTACAAAAAGTGTAAAAACTTAAAAAAACTGCCAAGTTATAAACGTTTTAAAACAAGTGTTAGACTAGGACGCACTATAGTAGAAGTGACGTCATGACCACGTAACTTCATACTAGCGCCGTACATTGTCCGTACCGCGCGAAAAGGACAGGAATAATCCCCTCCAAAAACTTTTAAATCGTGTATCTTCTTCATATTTACATCCATTTAACAGATTTTTTCGATTATCTCATTTTTACTATTTTTACGAACATTTTTAATAGTAGTCATCATCCCAATTATATACGGCGGTATTGTAAATAGTGAGAGGAAATCGGGAATGCATTGTTAGCAGGGATAATACAGACAAGAACCTAGTAGTTTTAATAAAATAAGTCAAAGCTTAATTGCATCTAACACCGTCACGTTAATTAACACGTTATCAAAATTTCGCAAACATTATGATTATGATAAAATTAAATTGTTTGGCGAACAATGAAGGGATTTTGATTACTCCTTACGCTTAGTCACGTTGATATCTTCCGTATTAATGTAAATAACAGTGAAGGAAAACATCGTGAGGAAACCGGCATGTCCTAGAACCAAAAATTCGAAGACATCTACCAACCCGTACTGGGCCCGCGTGATAGATTACAGCCCACTCTCGATGAGAGGAGTCCTGTGCTCAGCAGTGGGAACATTAGAGGCTGATTATGCATTATGCTAAGTAAAAAATCACAATGTTGTTCTTATTTTCACAGTAATTGATTAAAATAGAGTTCAAGCCACTTATGAAAATCCTTTCAAAAAGAACAATCAACCTTTCAGAATCAGTTAGATATTAACTAGATCAAATAACAAAATACATTTCACTGTAACGTTTGTTCATAAAGTACTTACGAGTACATGAAACAAAAAGGTGTAAGTGCCGAAGTTAGGTGCCCTTCAAACTTAGTATAAGTGCCCCAAAGCGTACAAGAAAGGCTGTTCCTTATTTGTTACTCATCATGATGCTGTCAGAGGATAAAAGTGTTACTATTTCATAAGGAACTGTCGTATTCTTGTTATTTGCAATTTTGGACATAGCTGTAGATTCAATTATATTCTTCCTACTCAGTATTAGGCTTTGTCCGGCGGTAGAGCAACAATCATAGGGAGATGAACGAACAAACGCGCAGTACGCATATTAGTCTGTATCCCGCAAAGAGAGAGTTGCCGTAAACATTTTATAAACCTGAATATACTCGTACTGATAGTGCCGAGCATTTACGTATTGTTTATTACGTGTGCTTCTAAGTAACATGACCTACATGATATACATGAATCTAGACAGATTAGGGAAGGCACACGTAGACAAGACATTAAACGTTACAACGTACTTTTTTTTGGATTTTCTATTTTCTTATGTTATAATTTTTCTTTTTTATACTATGTAATTTCAGACACAACTTATTATTCATGAATAAATGACTTATGACTTATGTATGCTTAGAATTGTACTGATGTAATTTGATGGCTTTTGACCGAAATCATGCCGAGAGTTCAAAGTTAATGAGCATTTGGACAAGCCTACTACTTAGGTATGCATGCTTAAACAAACAATTATTTTCAATGCTATCCACAAACGAAAACGGCATCGCAAACTTTAGGGAGTAACCAAGTGGTCTGCCAACATTAGCCAAGGAAATCCAGATCAGTCCGAAAACTACCTTATCCTAGATGCTATAGATTTCAATTTAGCTGAATTTGGGTTTCCAAGGGTCTTGCGTTGGCAACTTGTCAATTGTTTGTAGCAAATAAATACGAAATACTAGTTGGCCGAGGCGACCTGATTCAATAGCACATTCTGTTTACATTTACACACATGTAGGTCAGTACTAACGAGGGACCATAATAATATAGACGGGAAGTGGACCAGGGTTCAGGCTACGGCCGATAAGCGGGGAGTTATTGTATGTGTGGGCCATTATGGACCAAAAACCTTCTAGTGATTAGGCCCTAATTAGGACTTCTTTAATTTAATCCTTACCCATCACCTTCAGTAATGGCGACCTATGCTACCTTAGTGACTAATAACTCTACAATTATTCTCTTAGTTACCAAGCCAGTCAAGCGTAGGTGGGAGTTGGGACCAAGGGTAACATTCTGCAATTCTGAATAGCTGACCAGTATTTAACTAATATATAATCACGCGTACCTTCAAGGTAATTAGGGACATGAAAGCGCACAACTGGTGGACCCATACACAACGTAAACTAAAAATAGTTCAAACCGTCTCGGGTCAACCTAATTTCGTAACGGATTCGTGTCCTGTCTTAAAAGGTTATAATAAACTGTGGTTAAGGTTATAATAGACTTTGCCAGCGGTCCCTCCTGAAAGTCAGAAAAAAAACATAAAAGAAAAGAATAAAGAAAAAAAACGTTTATTTGCCGAAAAAACACAAACAAAAAAAAATACAAGTTGGCGGAAAATATGTGTCACATCCACGCATAACGGCTATGCGAGATAGAGACACAGCGCTGGTTTTTGGGTTCTGGTCCAACCTTCTCCATGAACAAAATACTTTATATGTGCTAACCTTGGTGGTGATTGGTCAAACGGTGTCGAAGTCATACAGGTATACAGAAATACCAACATATTTTTTTCTAAATATTAGAAGATGTAAAAGCATTTATCAGCGCTCCGATTATATTTCTATTAAATTTTTATCTAACTTAAGGCTTTCATCCCGGCAATCATGTTGACTTTTCTTTAAATTTGCATATTATTTCAAAATGAAAAGTTGACAACCGTCTGCAATAGTTTCTTAACTTTTACCACGATTTGTCTTCATTTATCTTTGCCATCCATTATTCTTTTTCAACTTTCCATTCCTTGAGTTATTTATAGGTTTTTTCTAATTACTCTGTGCCATTCTACAATGTACTGTATAAAGTCTTAGAATATTAAGTTTAGTTCATTAATTATGGACTGTGTTGAGTGGCGTCTATGACAGTAGCCTTAGCTTCTACTTCAAGTTTTATTTGCGTATCATCAGTAATATTTCAATCTATATACAGTCGCTACTAAATAAAGAACACTTCTTACTTAGTAACAAGCTATTATTCAGTGTCTTCCACGAATTTTTACACATTCAGTCGTAATAATATTATAATTAACCTCTTACCTACGTTCTTGAACTAAAGCGGATTAATGTTAATACTTGTTTAGCAACACAATAGAAAAGTCAAACTCCTGATCTTATGAAGATCGAAAGACATGACTATATGTACTAAAAAGATGAAGATTCGGCCATACTTTTCCAATTTTAGTGATTTTATTTACCTTCAAATTGTCTAGCAATCTTTATCTTACCAAACTATATACGGATGTCTATATCTCCTATAACTTATACCACACCACCACACGTAGTTACATGCACGGAGCACAGCGGCTGACCCAATGTAACTACCAGCATACCCTGACCTTCTCGTCCCTCCCACTTGCTTCCACAAATGAACCACAGGAAGGAAACGATGCCCATTGTGGTAGGTCAAGTCGACCTGGTCTAACACGGTGCCACCTCACTGGAACCAATCGAATGACGCTCGAAACGTTTTCATTTGATCTCGTCGGGGATTTAAATTCGACTGCAGAACATTCTGATAGGACAGATAACCGTTTGTGCTTCGATAAAAAACCTGTAAAATTCACATCACATGGACAATAAAGTGGAGTCTTGTTCGTCGTTCGAAGTAGTTTTTTGAGCAAAGGTTAAAATTATGATGTGCCTCATTTTTTTTTACATTTCTTTAAAAGCTTAAAGCCCCCTTAATATTTTCCTGATTAAAATCACATTTGTTTATCTATAATAATAAATAAAATTTAAGTGTCTGTTTGCAATGTCAAAAATACAGCTTTTTGATAAATTCGAAAGTAGGATCCGGTACTTAGACCAACAAAACATTTTTTTTTTAAATTATTGTCTTTCATTATTGTTGGTTCCGGCTAATGGACTAATGAGGGCTTTCGAAAAAAAATCTGCCTCTAGGCGGCGCTTCGTAGGCGTCAGGTCCAAACAGCTGTCAAATAGCACAGAATCGTAGGTACTGAACATAAATTATTGAAATTCTATTGTATTTGGAAGTGTTATTGATTTTATTATGGATTATTTTTCGTTGGAGTAAATTTATCTCTGCGAATGGCTACAAGCCACTGTTTTAATCGGGTTTTTTATCTCTCGTAGGGAACTTATGTCCTCCTGTTTTATTTGCACACATAGGCACTGCACAACACTGTGGCATTTTAAACAACGATATTCCGAAAGGAATGATTTTAAGAATAAATAAACCAAAAAATATATAGAAAATTACAATTCGCGTATGTATTTTGACAATCCATTGGACCTGCCGCTACAGTCCTGCCATCTATCGGAGATCATTTCAGAAAAACCTCATTGTGATGGTATCTGTCATCAAGAGTAACTGAGGCTACTTTTATTTAACAAAATAAGTTAGAACTCGTTAGACAAAATAAAAAGTATAAATACTTTTCACGCCTAAACCACGGAACGGACTTCGATAAAATTTGACAATGAGATATATGGCACCCTGGGGTAAGACATAGACTACTTTTTGTTCCGGTAGTACGTTATCGTGGGATAATTTTCAACATCCTCGCGGGCGAAAGCGCGGGCATAATCTAATGTTAGAATGTACAAAAAGAAACTAGTCAGCTAAATTCTATTATTCTATTAAAGTTAACTTTGATGAAATAAGCCTAAGCAACAGATAGTCGTAAATACAGGCAGATTTTGATATGTGTACCTGACACACATATCAAAATCTACCTGTATTTCCTAATATTATAAATGCGGTAGTGGTTTTTTTGTTTGTTTGTTACTCAATTACGCAAAAATGGCTTGACGGATTTGGATGTTATTCGGCACACAGATATACCTGCGTAAGGACACATGCTATTTTCCATCCTGGATCGCAGACGAAGTCAGTTGCAAACCGCTCAGCCGTTTTAGTGTGAAAGTAAAACAAACAAACAAACAAACATACTTTCGCATTTACAATATTAGTTAAGAATTCAGGATGAATAAGGCTCATGTCAAGCAAATCCTCAATAATGTGTTACGAAGTTTTCACATTTGACATATTGGAGTTTAGAAGAAAAATAGAAACAAAGTTCCCACTAAGTTTCTTGACAACCCTATAAACTGGTGTGAACTAGTTTATTCCGGACTATCGATTCTGTACTGACATGGTTGAAGTGCCTTGTAACCAAGCAGTTTGTTTCTTGCAGAAAGTTATCACTTTGATCTGGATTTTGTACATCATATTCTCAGATCAAAGTATGTAAAGAAAAATCACATAAAAGGACTTTTTCAGATTTTTTGAAATTAAGCTGAAATGTCTACGTTTTATAAACTTATTAGAAAATCGTCTATTCGAAGCCAAACTCTTCTCGTGTAACTGACCTATAACTTGCAGGAATAAAATACCTCTGTTCGCGTTTATAAAGAGTTCTGTGAGTTTTCTGTCACCCTGGTACGAACCGGTGTGGACTAGTTATTTGCAGACGATCGATTATCAACTCACATGTTACTGAGCACTTTATTTATTTCCTTAAAATTATGTGGGGCTTTTGTTGGGTGGTCATTGAACAGGTTTCAGGTTTGTCTCCTGCGCCACAGCTGTAAAGAAAAAAAATGGGTTTTATGAATTTTAGAGATTTTACATACCCTACGCTTATTCTTAGCATACCCTACGCTTATTCATCCTTTTTCCATGTCCCTGATTACTATATAGTAACAGAATATACAAACATCTGATAAAGGTATAACTGCTAGCCCCAGGAACACCTTTGCGTGTACATTACCAAGTTTACGTTCATATAAACAAGGTTAATCTACGGCCCTAGGAACAGGAACTTAACCGATTACCCCAACATCCCCAGAAAGAGGGCCTTGCCGTCAAGCAGCACATTATCCCCTTAATATTCCCTTAGCGCAACGGTTTTCCATTAAACTTTGTACATTCTAAACAGTTGGCTTTTGCGCCCACTTTCAAATTCAGCGCATATTTAAAGGCCTCTCTCAAAGTGGTGTTGTTTAACTTTTTAAGCCGGTTTTAGGCTTCGTTGGTATATCGAAGCGTGTCTAATGAATGTGGAGGAGTGACAGTTTGACCCTTCAGTAGCGCGCGTAAGTAGTTGTGATGGGCTTAATGATGGCCCTTCAATAATACGAGCTCTCTTCGCCTTCAAATCCAGGATCTGCATAGCTATACACAACCATATAGCACGAAAAAACGAAAATAGCACGTTTTCAATGACAAATTTGCCTTGCCCCCGACAAATACCTTTGGGAAGAATGAGGGACGTCTATTTGAATTAAACTGACAAAATTTTCGGAGTTTTGATTTGGGAGCAGCCTTTAGCGGAATCTTTTGATAATATGGATTGTTGCTCGATTCGGCACGGAATCGTATAGAATGATTGTGAATAGCTATGCAGGACTATGCCCAGTATACGGGATTTAGCAAACGGTACCAATAGTAACTGTATTATGTTAAGCTTAACTGATTTTTTAAATGATCTTGACTGATGTTAATGAAAATAAGTTCTGCCAACTGGATCTAGAATAATGTCTCCATCGAGTTACTAAGACTACGCATCGATATTGATGTAGGGTTTCAACTGCCTATTAAATAAAACGGTCCACAATTGACGAAAATATCAATGAACACAAAAAAACCTTCTTTTTTATGAAGTTGGTTCAAAATAGGGAACAATAATAGCGATTTTATGAAAATTTGTACCCTTCCAGAATCACAAGGTCAACAGTCATAAGGAATGACGTAAGAGCAAAGTTATGAGCTGTAGAGGTATTCTGGTACCTTATGTATGTTATTGTACTGTGAACTTTACGGAGTTTTAATGTGAACACATGCGTGTAATTACTTCACTTTTGGCTTTCTTCACATTTCCTCCACTGAGTGTTGTGCTAGTAATAATTTCTGATTTTTCCTAAAAGTTATTTCAATTGTTGGCGAAATCTTAAGAATGTTCAATGGTATGGATTTGAATAAGAAAGCCCAAAAACATTCAACTCCCCGGAGAACTTGCTAGCCATAAAGGTATTATTTAATTTTATCGATTTTGGCTTAGTGATGAGTCCCAAACCCTGTATTTTTAAACTGAGTTTTATACCTCAAAATCCCTAATCCTAAACAGTTTATTTTATGTAACTGATTGCCCTAGTTTCACATAACATAACATCACGCCTGTAACCCCTGAAGGGTGTACCTAACTTTGGTACAACCACATTTCGCCAGTTATGTTTAACTTCCATCAGGTGTAGTCTAGTTTTCACCTGAATGAATGAATGAAATGCATCGACTCGATTAATCACACGAAACACAAGATTTGCACTACCCCTGCCTAAGCCTCATGCTTCATGGTCCTACAAATATCATTGCATATCAAGGAATAGACCGGGGGGCGCTGTAATGGTAGGGAAGACGTGCCCTTAGCATAGGAAGGATTGTGGGTCTACCGAGTATGCACCTTAGAGCATGCACTAGACTAGTGGAGAGACGGGTGATATTTATCTTTTATCAGACATCGTCGCAGCCGGGTTGATTAAGTTCAAGCTTCACCGGTGAATCTTTTGACGGGGTTCAACTGCTTTTTCGGATCTTTTCAATGTCATTGCTCTGCTGTGATAAATGTTGATGTTTATTTCTAGTGTAGGTTTCACCTATTCAGAAATTATCCGTATCATTATCATTAGTAGTATAAGTACTACGTGGCCAGAGAGACAAGCCAATTCGAGACGGACACAGCCTGGCAGTGAGTGTAAGTAATTATTAGCACTACGGGCATATTGCTAGCGTGTATAGGTTTAATGCTTACCTACTGTGTTAATTGATTTAACCCAATTGCGACTAAACACGTTGCACACGCTTCTTCAAACACGAATACGAGACGAGATGATATTTTTTATTTTGATACTAAAGGCTGACTTAAGCACACTTGTCGAATAATGGACCCTCGGTAAGGTTAGTAATCACTTATATTTTTATAAGCACTATCCTACTACTATTATAAACGCGAAAGTTTGTGAGTATGGATAAATGTTTGTTACTCTTTCACGCAAAAACTACTGAACGGATTTGGATGAAATGGATTGGCACACAGATAGTTTATAACCTGGATTAACAAAAAGAGTACTTTTTATCCCGTTACTCCCACGGGATAAAGACTTATGCGGGTGAAACCGCGGGGAGCAGCTAGTAAAAAAAAATGGGATGCGACTTGTGGCGAGTATTAAAAGCCGCACGGGTCGATTGAACAGGTTAAGCTACGCTTGTCGCGATTGGTCCGTGGATGGGAGACCATCTCTACTTACCAAGACCCCTTCATGCCTCGGAAAGCACGTTAAGCCGTTGTTGGCCCTGCCTGTCAATTGTGAATCTTTTGCAGTCGTTACGGGTCGCGAAAGTCTGACAACCAGTCTTACCCAGGGGTATCGTGTGGCCCAGTAACTGGGTTGTGCTGGTCAGGTATGCAGTCGCTCCATGTATAATACTGATATTCAGTTGCATCCAGTAGACTGTAAGCCGATCCTCAAAACAGTTGGCGAAAGGCTGGCAGATGTTGAGCCTATAAATCAGGCATCATTGCCATCGCGGGTAAAACCTGGATGGGGCTGACACAGGAGCGTGTGGACACAAGAAAGGAGAGGCCTACCCCACTGTAGATCAGAAGCCTCTCTGTACATACATGAATCATACATTGATCAGCACACTTGCTGACAAAACCCGGCCGGCGTTTTTGGGGAAAACCTGCCTAATTGAGTAACACATTTTCGTAAACGATTACGACTAATCTGTTGTATTTTGACAGTTCAACAACATTCATTGCGTTATTTACATTGTAGAGCATATGTTTTATCCAAATTATGTAGCAATGTATAAGCAATCTGTTTCAAAACGATTCAGATTCCGAATGATTGCGTATTACGTAATTTGGGTGCTGGACTCGTTTACACTCAGACACCTTCTTAATATCGTATCGTATAACTGCGTCGATCCCGGAATGACTACATCCCGGAATGGCTCCTACAGACAGGTGCGACACACGACTCGAATCTCGCGGGACACAAGGGCACCGCTCGTCGCTTGACACGCAGTGCCTTTGTGTCACGTGCGATTCGCGTCGTGTGTCGCGTCATTCTGTACGAGCCTTAACGCTAACTCGCGAGTCATTAGGGTTGATGTTGGGACGCGGGATTTCCGACGGAACCCTTCATCCCTTTCCAGGTACGAAGGGGTCTTTATAAAATGTCACCCTTTATTCATGTGATTAATCTATACAACTGATTTGAGGATTGTTGGTGTCAAGTTTTAGGTTAGGGTTATTTTTTGTGGTATTATAAATGGAAATGGGGTTTGACCTTTGTGTATTGGGGCAGATTTGATACGAATGGTGGTGAAGAAAAGACCATTTCAAACTATGCGTGCGGCAGGATTCGAGTTCAGGATTATTACACGTATGATTTTGGTAGCGGCTGCTATGTATTGTAATAATTTTCCTAATGTTTGTTATCTCATGTCTAAGTTTGTGCTAGATTAAAAGTCAAGGTGTTGGTTTATTACTTGACAAACCAGATACCCGATGCAATGTCCCATCGGCAAATATAATATGGGATTAAACAGAGGAAGAAAGTTTGTAATACAAAGTTTCATCCTCTATTTTAACTCCTTGAGTGGGAGTTTTTTTTTTTAATTCTTTAAAAGGAAACCCAATCAATGCCACCACCGCTGCACCGCATACCAAGTGCCTCCAAAAGTTAATTCTAAGCAAGTCTAAACGCCTCCTACCCAGCTTGGAGTTCAGCCAGAGATAACACCAACTTACTACGCTCAAGTACACCTTTTAAACTCATTTACATTCATATTCGTTATCGTCATTCTGCGATCAGAACCCGGATGGGGGACAATGATGGAGATATAGAAATGGTAATGAGCTAGAGCGGGAGGTCGGAGTTATCTGTAGGAAGTACAGGCTGTTATCATTTTTATGTACAGCGTAATGTTGCAGTGTTATTCCTGGTTTGATAGTGTAGTTTACTTAGCGGTTTTTAGATGTGGGGTGGCTGTGAAGTCCCATCTGTGTACCTAAAGAAAGAAAGAAAATAAATTTATATGACGCAGGTTAAGGCACACAATATTCACACAAAACAACAAAAAAAAACAGAAGAAAATAGTAATGTGTGCCTCAAGTCTGCGCCAAATAGGCCCAGTTCAGTCCCAAAATCAGTTATTTGACATCCTGCCTAAAATCAAAACATAACTGATTTAGGTCACCGTGATAACCCAGACAGACCATAACAGCTTCCTCTGGAGATTATTCTCGAAGGTTATTTGGCAGAAAGTAGCTCATTGCCGCCATTACCAGCAGTTATTTATAAAGCTTAACATTATATTGTAACATTACCCACTGATAAAATTAACATTTAAACATCCCTGTTTAGCATTTAATGACATTTCTGTGACTTGGTTATCTATTTAAGTTTAATTAATTAATTGACGGCAAAATAAATCTGTACACATTAAACAAAACACAAATTTGTTCTCCTGGATACAAATCCACCACTTTTACCAATTAGAGCAAATTACTGAACCCTCGTTATAATAACTTTACCTTTTACTAAACTATTGTGATACAGTCATTATATGTATACAGATTATATCACGTTACTGTTGAATATTAAATTTTCTGGTATACCGGAACATACAAGTTAAGTACAGACAGCCGCACATCCATGGCAACAGTCGCTTTAACTGCAAGTTTTCGAATACAGGGAGCAGGATAGAAAGAAAGAAAGGAAAACCTTTTTATTTGGGACACGCACAGAAAATACAAACAGTAAAAATAAAATCTAATGAAGAATTTAAAAACAACAAAATGAACATAAAAAAACTACCTGTGCGTGGCCAAAAAGGCTCCTATCTCAGCATAACGCAGCAATATTTAAAAAATAAGTACCTCAGCGCTTGGAGGTGAAGCATAGTTTGCGACATAGCTCCACATCCATACTCTGCTGCCGTCCTGTCGAAGTAGCCGTTTTCCCGCCACCGACGACGCAGTGGAAGTGGCAAAATTTCGGACCAACAAGATTTGAAATAATGTCGTGCCAGCGACACGAAGAAGAACAGTTGGTAACAGCGACTTAACAGCTTACTTACTGACTTAGCAGTAGGTGAGGGTAGTCTTCCTACTGAAAATCAAAATGTTACCACTGTCTTACGGTTGAGTGTACAAGAAAACCTGTAACGTATCCTAACCGTAATCCGTACTTCAAAACAGTTTGGGCGCGGTTGACGTACAACGTAACTTTGTTTTTAATTAGCTTCCGCTAACAAAGCGGAATAAGATTTCTTTTGGGCGAAATGTATAAGAAATCTTCTGTAGAGCATTCGTTCCTGTCATTCACTGAAAAATTCAGTTAAACTTAAAAGTGCTGAGCTCAACTGTAACACAATGTCGAATTTTTTTTTTGTCAGCGCAAAGTTACTTATTCTGGTGATTTTGTAGGCAGGTAGGATGTGATAATTTAGGTATAACACATAACATCACGCCAGTAATCCCAGAAGGGTTAGGCAGAGGTGTACCTAATAGTACACCCGCATTTCGCCAGTTATGCTAAATTAGCTATAATTCCTGGCGCTATAAAATAATAATAGTCTTACTGCTAAAACTTACTTAACTTATTTTGTCACGAAAGCTAGTAAACGTCAGTAACCCACTCAAGCGCCAACGGATTAGTGGTCGCAGTATGTTATTATTCGAACACATAAGGATATTGTCCTCAACCTTTTGATACAATCCCATAGTCACCTATTATGACACGGAAAAAGGGGGTGAACTATTCATTGAACCGCACCTTTTCTGTAGTGTTGGTGTGTATCTATAGGTTTCACTACGAACTTAATTCAAGCGCCCCCAGTTCGAACTCATTTGTTTGTTTCGTCGCGTATTCACACCTCTACCCTATTCGATTTTGGAAATGATCTTGGGAATAACCTTCTATTGTCTAACCAGCCAGGAACTTATATCTTAGTTTTCAATAAATCACAAAATAATTTCCGTTAAACAAGATACTAATATCCTCAACGAAATCTAAACTATCATAAACAAAATTTTCCTAACCCTTCACTTTGACCTATGAAGCCTGCAAACCAACGGGTACATTAGCGGGTACGAGGGTATCGCAGTAATAAACCTTGGCAAAATACGGCAGGTCAGGACGCCTATATTATACAGAGATAGGGCTGCCAAAGGTTTGGGATATATTTGCACACCAATCTCTGGTAACCTAGCGCATTACAACATCCGGGAGTGCTAAATTTTTCGATGCCCAAACGCTTAATGGAAACGCTGGAGCATAGCATTAAGTTCAAATGTAAGTTGATGTATCCTTATCAATATGGAGCACGAAGCTGTGAGATGTCTGGCGCTTTCTTTCTTTCTATGACGATGAGTGGACAATGAAAAGCTGAGTAACAGCACCAACCGAGCTGTGTCATTCAAGTTATAGACAGAAAGTTGCAAAGCACAATGAAAAGTTTATACATTTTCATATAAATATAATTCAGTACTTTTTATGCAGCCATCATTATGTCTTAAAAAAATCCTTACAAAACTCCAATCGTCCTTAATTTCGGGGGAACAAAGGTGGAAACTCCCAACATATCCGGCTGCCAGCCCTACAGCCAGACAATAAATAATATTTCCCATTATACCCGGATGGGATTTACGATAAAACTCCGGTAATCACACAGAATACTTGAATACGGGATAGTCGTTTAAAAAAAAATAGTGGTGACGGTGGGGACTTCGGTAGGGTGCGCGTGTGGAAGTCAAGTTGTGAAGCAATGTTTTGAAGCAGGATGGCAGATTTATATAAAAACCTGTTTTAACTGATTATCTACCTGTACAACTTTATGCATAGGGTGCTCGTAGCTAAATGATAACTGAATGATGCTGAAGGTTAAGCTACGCTTGCTGCAGTCGGTTCGTGGATGGGTGACCATCCATTACATACCAAGACACCTCCGTGCCGCGAAAAGCACGTTAAGCCGTTGGTCCCGGCTGTCATTCGTAGATCTTTGGCAAACGTTACGGGTATTCAATAGCCCAAAAGTCTGGCGACCAGTCTTACCAAGGGATATCGTGTAACTTAGTAACTGGATTGTGGAGGTCATTCAGCTGCATTTCGGTTAGACTGGAAGCTGAAAGGCTACACAGATTGATACAACTTTACGCATAGGAGAAAAAGATCCTTATACAATTTTAATGTTAGTGCAAAAAAGTAGGATCATTTTTGTTAGCAAGAACACGCTTTCTACTTTTATTCCATTTGAAACCAATCTCCCTGAAATTGAAAATTTCCAAAGCTAGCTTGTCTTGAGATCCATTCACATTCTTTCATCATTCTTTACCCATGTCTAAAACGTTACGTGTCATATCAAACAACACGCCTCTTTTAAGTAAAGACTCCCAAGTTGTTTCAAGGCTGTCAAAAAGAGAAATTACTTATGTCATCTACCACATCAACCGTGCATCACATGAAAGAGCAAAGGTATTTATTTTGACAGCCCTCTGTTCTTGTGGCGTTTGTGGCCCGAAACAAACAGTTAGATGTATATTCAAGCGTTACTGATATGTTCGTATCGCTCTTTTTGATGGTCTGTTTTACGAAGCTATTATAGGGCTGTTTAATTTGAATAATGGTAATTTTTCTGGTATGATATTAGTAGGTAACATACTTACAAAACACACCCCTTTTTCCCATGGGGGTAGGCAGAAACTATAGAAAGCCACCAGCTACGAGCCTTACATGCTCTGCTATTTGTGAATTATATAGACTTGTTTTAAAAAACCTCTTGTAAAGTTAAACAACATAATATATGATCGATTTTGTAGAAAAGTTTATTCAGTCCAATAATAAAAGAATATTCAAATAACAATGTCTCACGCCTTTCTTATCTACGAAAACACGACGCAATGACATCTAGCGTACAAAACCGAAACTTCAGGCTCAGCTATCCTGAAAACGTTCTAAATTCACCCCTGAACACAAGCCTCATGAACCATCTACCGGCGACCGGGAGAACCCGAATGTTCCCGACTACCCCTCCCTCCCTTACCCCCTAAAAAGCCTATCGATCGCCCTCCCTGCAACCACAATTTACGCTAGCAGTGCAAAGCAGACAATCTGCTATCAAAATTATCAATAAAATCAGTATCAGGCCTAAAATTACACATCGTTACCTCTCTAGGAATATGTTCAGGTGAGTGTTTGTTTTCGTGATAGCAAAATACATCATTAAATGGTCGGTCGTTAATCGTGACGTAGACAAAACACACTGATTTTTTGTTATTGTTCAAAATCTTATCATTTCGTATCTTACAAGTTTTTGTTTCTAGAATAATATTGAGATTGTGTGTTTACTTCGTTTTTTGTGGTTTTCAAGGGCTAATGATGTTGTAAATTAGGTCAGTGTAGTCAGAAAACTGTACGTCAATGGGAGATTTTTCTGGAAATAGGTCGCTGGTCACGTCATCTGATAGCCGTGCAACTTGATCAATATGATGTATTGTTTTGCTTTTACGTACTTTTTCTTTCTTTGAAATATGTGTTAAAAAAGAGGTAAAATGTTATTCCTTGCTGTAGTTTTGTTGGAATGACGTGACATATTTTGACGATGTTTTGCAGTGTTCTCCATTACGACGCAACAGATTTAATTGCGTAGTTTCTTACTTTTACACCGTGACGATTGCTTATTAATTGTTTCGCGTAACATAAATAGTAGTTTATGAAACTGTTTTATAACCGGGGTTAATATGTTATGAATTTGAATAATTAAAATCGCAAATCATGGCGCCCGGTAAAGCTTTGCTTTGTAAAGCTGATAAGGGCCATATCAGCTGGTAAAGTTTAAAGATTAAAACCATATATCACTTTCACAATTATCTATTTAGTCAAATTTGAACTAAGTAGGTGGTTTAAGATTACGGAATAAAATTCTAATACAAAGCTTTTTCTGCTATTCCAGGACGCTGCCGTAGAAAAACCGACAGAAGACACAGTAGTACAAATACAAAACGACGTCCATTCGCCTCCCGACCACGAGCTGTTCATCGACCCCGACGCTGCTGATGATGGCTCGGGCCTAGACACCGACGAGAGCTCGGGCTCCGGCTGGGGAGCCGGCCCTGGCCCCGACGACGAGGACGGACGAGGATCAGGTGACGAGCCCAACGCACCTCCCGATGACGAAGACTATGGCTCCACCACAACCACCGGCAGAGACGAGACCGAACGCATCATTGTCGATACTCCCATTACACCCGAAATCCAGGAATCAGACGACATAGATATCCCCGAACAACCGGAGACTCCCATCGTACCCAAAGTGGACACCCCGCTCCAAACACCATCAGATCCCAGACCGATCGATGTGCTCATTCGTGAGTAGTGGCTGAAGCATGCCAGTTTTTATTTGCGTTTTTTTTTTTTTTTGTTTTGTACGAGAAATTGTCATTTGTTAGAATACCTTAATGTGAGACGACACAAATTCCGTTCTCAGTTTTGTTCACTTATCATCTGTCAAAAAGACTTGTACATGCATATCAAGAGTGAGAATCCGTTGAATTTAGTGACGATTTCTCGTACTACCGTTTTAGATGTTTTACAATAGCTACGAGTATATCGTATATTCTATAAAACTTTACATGACAATAAACAGGATAAATACATCACAACAAATAATTGTCACTAACCCAATAGCGCTCATCATAAGGGGATTCATCTCTTTACAATAACTGACGTAACCTTGAATTAACAGTTTTATTGTTATCTGCAGTTATTTCTAATTGTTGTTTGAACCGCACGCCAGTTACTGTTCAAACAGTCAAACCATCGTACGCGTGAATAAAACTTATTTCATTTAAATTATTAATTAATCCAAGATATATGCCAATTACTTATAACCATCCGAGGATTTCGGTAAGTATTACGTAGTATTTTTTAAATTTTATGAAAATTGTTGCCCATTATGTTTTAATTATCTATCGCATGACTTCAATTCTATCATGCAGTCATTAGAAACCATTTTAAAGCGTTCCTTTAATACTACTAGTTAGCATGTGTAAGGTAATATAGCCCTGAAACTACTTCATCTCATGGAAACATTAGCTTAGCGATATTGTCCATATCATTGGTAATTTTAATGTTTTATTAGAAGTTCACTTTTAATTGTTCCTCTGCTTTTGTTCATGCCGTATCATGTATGATCCCTTTCCGATCCCATGTCTTTTGATATTGTTCCTGTATTTCGCTTTTTGTATAAGCGATGTTAGCCGTCTCTGACTAGATCCAAATTCCTCCATTTCCGGTGAAGATGTTTTAATTCTACAACTTTCGGATTTACTGAATTGAATTTCTTCATTCCTTTGACTTTTATCTTTTACTTCTTCGGTGTAAACCTCGACGTCGTAATGCCTCTTTATGTCTATCTACTGAAAATTATGAGTATGCCTGAAAAGTAGGATGCTAGTCGTCTAATAGTCTTCGTCATTTATCGTTTTAGTAAAAGCCGTGTAACAATTTAATGTCTTACTCATTTATCATCAAAAACTTTAATTAATAACAGCTTCAATAACTAATTTCATATTCTACTGGAATCAGAATCATGTTTATACTAACTGTCATTCTCTAACAGTCTTACTCAATTCATGTTTATAATAATTTCTACATACGTGAATGGGTGTACACCTCTATGGTAGAATTTTTGAGGAACTATGTAATTATTTATTATTAAGATCTCATTTAAAATGTACCAAAAATCACACCAAAATGAAATTGAATTTGAACGGTGTAGATACGAAAGAAAGTATTGTGTTGATGATGTTATTTCTTTGTAAACTTTTTTTTAATCGTACTGTAACCAACTTTTTATTAAAAAAAACTATACAAAACAACCACAATGAATGAAACAGAACATTACATTATCCAATCAGTGTAACTATGACTAAAACAAAGGTACAGACATTTCCTGGAAATAATTCTGACGCGTTTTTTACGGTTAGGAAACATTTTCTCTTTAATAAACTCGATTTATTATCTAATTATCAATGACGTGACATTCCAGCCAACACAAGGAACAGGCCCGGTGAAGGTACCTCGGAAGAAGGGCGAGGCGCGGGGGAGGAGCAACCCTCGCGCCCAGATCAGACGGACATCAGCATCTCCGGAGAAGACACCGTGCCTTCTGTCGTACGTATACGGTTTTATTGTTGTATTACTAGAATATAGTAATTTATGGTCTAATTGAAAAGTATTTGATGAAAGTGTAAACAAACCCTGATAAGGTTAAATTCTTACGCAATCATTAATTTAGGGGAACTAATAACCTATAAAAGTAATCTGTATTTAAAAGGGAGTTTAACTTTTTAAATACAGATGAATGTCATAGGTTATTAGTGAGTGAGATACAAAGTTTTTCCAATAATTGCTATTTGCATGTAATTGATTTTTAAACTGGAAAATCAGCAACGCAAATATAGGCAATAAAGTTACAATCAATTGTCTTTTTTTTAATGTTTTAAGTATTTAAATTCAAATAATTAAAGCACAAAATAGCATCCACGGGTACGCTTGCTGATGCATTTGTTTACTAATTCATAAGATACATTTGGAACAGATAATGCCATCGTCCATTTTAACTATATGCACTGGATGACCATCCATGACGAACTGACAACAGACTGATAACCATCCAAAGGCGACTAAAGTCTAGCTTCTTTTGGGGAGTTACGACAAGCTTAAGGGAAACGTCAGGAAACGCAAGTTTTATAATACCTAAAAGTATATGATCCACAACACTAAAGAAAATCAGAAAAATATATGATATTCTTCAGGATACATGCTAGTTAGATAGTGTGTTGAAAATACAATACCATTAATTTGATACGATAGACAAAAATCAGGAAGTAACCTCTAAAAATTTCATTTAACGATTAGAAACCATAAATATATGTAGGTACAGTAAGCGTTCAAAAGTGCATAGGCACGTTAAGAGTCGTATTACTGTGAACTCGCGGTACGCCTGTATGTTTTTAAACGACACACACCACAAAGATCGCAGTTTTGCACGGCACACACTCACGTAAAGTCGCGTACTCGCGTCGCTCTGCATGAAACAAAAATATATTACCGTCACTTTCGTTAGACACGCATCATGCTCGTGACCTGGCCGGTTTATGGCATTGCTAAAAATGAGTTAATCTAATATGAGCTGGTAGCAGTAGGCGCCAGGCGTTGGACTGAGAAGCAATCGGCGTAGTTTCTGATCTCATAAAATGCAGTGCAGTTTTATAGCCATTTTTTATTTTAGTGTGCAATAATAACAATATAAAAAAAAATGCTGCGTTTTTATTATTTTTGTTATTGCAATAGAGGGTTTAGAATATAAAAAAGCGTTACAAGTGATAACAAAAATAAAAACATAATTATTTGTTATAATATTTTCGATACGATTATATAATTATAAAAACTTCTTCAGCCAAATTGGATGTGCAATACTAGGATCAAGGAACTTAGAAGCAATTTGTTTTATTTTGACATGTGAAATGTAAAAAAATATATAAGTAGGTATATTTATTTCACCATAAACATTAAGGTCGATCTTTAATTTCCAAAATAAGTGATTTTAATAAGTGGTTATGTAGGGCAGTTTGTTAACATTAAGTAATTCGCCTTTTATTTGGCTTTAGCGAATATAGATTACATATTGAGGATATCTTAAGTAATCATTTTCTCTAAGAAAAGAGGATTTAAACTAAACCTTAAATATCACAGATATAGCGCAATATACAGGATAAACTATTGCGAAACTTAAACGTTATTGTTTGCTGGGATTCGGTGATGCAACCTTTATAGCGTTGAGTACACGGCGAACAGTTTTTAATGACGTGTTGAATATAATTCAGCAAAATGTCCGGTTGGTATGAAACCATTTGTTTCATATTCATTCAACATGTGAAGTCTTGTTTAAATAAGCTTTCCACTTCATAGACAAGCGCTCCGACTAGCAAGCATTCCCTCTTCCTCACATCTCTTAACCCACAGACAATATTTCTCTAGAACAAAGAATGTATATGAAATACTATTAGACAACTTTAAGCAAAATAAATACTGTAAACTATTAATTAAGAAAAAATATTATAAATAACATTATGTTTATAACACTCTACTCATTATTCACTAATTTAAACAAATATTAATTAGTATTGAGTACAATATGAAATATTTTAATGATAACACTCACACTTACAAACCTAAATTCAGTAACCCTCAATACTCCACTATTTCACAAATAATATGCATCAACCACAGACAAAAGGACATTCATTTATCATCACATACACCACAGAGCGCCGTCCCTGATATTTTAGTGGTCCTGGTAGGAACCCTCAACGAAACAAGCAACAATAAACGTAGTAATAACATTAATCTCAATTCCAATGGCTACTATAAATAACATTAATGAAGAACTAGACAGGCTTCACCTAGAAAATTCATTTTTAATAAATCCAGAGGACTGCGTTAAATTAAATAAAATACTTCACATCAATATCCGCAGTATAAGTAAAAACTTCGATAGTCTTCAAACACTTATCTATACCACTAAAGTTGATTTCGATGTTATTGTCCTGTCAGAGTGTTGGCTGAGAAAAGTAAGTAACATACCAATAATCGACGGATATCAATCACACTATTCCTCAAATAACTCTAATCAAAACGAAGGCGTCGTAATCTACCTAAAAACCCAATCTTCCGCAACTGTATACGAACCCAAAATTGTAAATGCAAACTGTCTTATATGCAAAATAGAACCGGGGCTTGCGATTGTGGCAGTTTACAGGTCTCCCTCGTACAACACCAGAGATCAATTTGAAAGTTTTCTGAATAGCTTAAATGATGCCTACAATGATCTGTCTGGTTATCAGAACGTCGTCCTTGTTGGTGATCTGAATATCGATATCAGGGAAGACAACAGAAACGACCGTAGCTTGGACTATCTTATCCTAAACGCCTCTCATGGACTATCACCTACCCATCTACTACCAACCAGATTAGAAAACTGTATAGACCACTTTCTCATAAAGACAAAATTAGATACTACCACCTTAATTCTGGAATCACACATTACTGACCACAAACCGATAGTGCTATTACTTAAATACACAAATACTACACGTTACACAAAAACCACTGTATCTCGTACAAACTACGACGCTATGAAAGACGAAATGGGGAATGCAAGTTTTGCAGATATATACAGGACCCGTGACGGTAACGAAGCTATCAACATACTTATAAAGATTATCTCTACAATTACAGCTAATCATACAATACAAGTCACCCTTCCGAGGAAACAACGAACCTTAAAGCCATGGATCACCCCAGGTCTTCTGAAATTAAGAATCGCGATAAAATGCATTTAAAATCAAAAAACACTCCAGATAACTTAATACTAAAAATCACATACACACGCTATAGAAATTATTGTAACGAATTGCTTAGAAAACTAAAACAAACACATGAACAAAGTGAGCTACAAAAAAGTAAAAACAACCCTAAAACTCTATGGAAAACTATCAAAGAAATCACCAACACTCGCCCAATACGTACTAGTTCAGACATATTGTTGAAAGTATGTGGCACACCAACTTCTTCCATCAATAATGTGTGTACTTTTTTCACCAATGTAGGTAAAAACCTGGCCTCTAAGATACTTCAAAATCAAACCACATCCATCAGCAGTCATTCTACCGAAACTTTAACAAAAAGCCAGACTTGTAATTCGCTTATCATCACTGAAATAGATGAAAGGGATGTGGAATCAACTATACTTCAGCTACGCAGTGACTGTGCCGTAGGTTGGGACGGTATCACTTCATCATTGCTTAAAACGCATCGTCATATCCTGGCTCCACCTATAGCCTACATATTTAACCTCTGCATTCAGGCAGGAGTTTTCCCAAATGCTCTTAAAAAAGCTATTCTGCATCCAATTTTCAAGGGAGGGGACAAAAACTGTGTCAACAATTACAGACCTATATCGGTACTCACTTCACTTTCTAAAATTTTTGAGAGGATTCTCAATAAACAACTTAGAACCTTCCTAGACAAATTTCATCTTATAGCGGACAACCAATACGGTTTCCGTTCAGGAGTATCAACTGAAGACGCTGTACTAGATCTTACGCAATTGGTTGCCAAGAAACTTGATGAAAAGACGAAGTGCTTGGGAACTTTCTTAGATCTTTCTAAAGCGTTTGACACAGTTTCTGTGCCCAAACTTATCTCCAAATTGGATTCTTTGGGTGTTCGTGGCAAAGCGCTTGAAATTTTCATAGACTACCTTAAAAACCGTAGTCAACAAGTCCGAATTGGTCATTTTTTGAGTAACGAGGAGCAAGTCACTTATGGCGTACCACAAGGTAGCGTACTAGGGCCGACATTGTTTCAAATTTACATAAACGATCTTTGCAATATGACGCTCCCAAACTGCAACATGTACACCTATGCAGATGACACCGCAATTATCGCCTACGGTCCTTCTTGGGAAGCCGTCAAAAGCAACGCTGAATCTGCCCTAAGTAAAATCATGTACTGGTTTAACTCTAACCTACTGACACTAAATCTGGCGAAAACTTCATATGTTCCTTTCGTTATCCGCTGCAATATGAAACCACCAAGTACTTTCTCCATAACGGCACACTCATGTACAACTCCTTCACCACATTGCTCCTGTCCAAAATTAAAAAGAGATGATAGCGTAAAATACCTCGGCATCCATATCGACAACAGACTAAGATGGGACAAACACCTAGACGCACTTATCACCCGAACAATGCGACTTATCTCTATCTTTAAATCGCTAAGGAGGTCAGCAGACCATGATGTTCTGAAAATGGTGTATTTTGCCCTGTGCCAATCGGTGCTAGGGTATTGTATTAATGTGTGGGGTGGAGCCAATAAGACCCGTCTCCTGAGGGCTGAGAGAGCACAAAGAGCAGTCCTAAAAGTTATGACAAAGAAACCTCGCAGATATCCAACCGAGCAACTTTATTCAGACTGCAAGGTATTAACTGTTCGACAGCTATTTGTGCTTCAATCAATTCTTCGGACACATGGCAGTTTGGCTCTCCCTGACCCCAAAAAACGAAAACATATAATTCCCAGCATTCAACATAAAACGAAGTTTGCAAGGCACCAATTTTATGTAATAAGTACCCACATTTATAACAAAGCCCTTAAAAAGCTAAATATTCTCGGTCTCCCCAGGTTTAAACTGAAACGTACAGTAACTGAATGGCTGCTAAAACAGGACTATCATGGAACGGAATCTCTTTTAACCTACATCACCTAATAAACTTCCACTCTTATGTGTAATCCACCTATTTTTCTCACACGCGCTAATCACTCCCACATCCATAACACACTAAAACATTTACTCACTTTATTCACTATACTCAACACTATCACAAAACACCTCTACAAACACCTTACACAATCATCAAACATTTACTCTTATTTTCACATATTCACTCTTCACTTTCTCATTCATTTTTAAAGTTTACCACAAAATAATAATAAAAAACACTCACTTGACACAGTCCACTGGCACGTCTGCCACAATAGAATTATATAAGCATACCGTATAGCCGGGCACTGCCCCCTAAGATACAGGCCTAGCCTAGTTTAGGGGACAGGGTTGAACCTACTGAATTATCTGCCTATGCTAAATTAAGAACTCTCATATGTATACAGTGCAATGTACTTTGTGGTAATAAACAATTATTATTATTACTTAGTCCATTTGTGTTATCACAGCATTGACGTCCACTTTTACGCAGCCCAAAAATATTGCCGACGCTGCAATATTTATATTTCACTGCATTTTGAAAATCATAACCACAACACCGTTAATTAACGGATTTAAACATTCTTCACTAACCAACAACGTTCAATAAGGTGAACGGTCGTATCGAATTGCATCTACCTCAAAGAAATCGAAATAATTTACTCAATTTTCTGTGGTCTACCTACAAACTTTTATTATATAAGTAAACAAGATACGTACGAGACAAGTAACGAATGATTATCGAACCACTTCAAGTAAGTAATTTTATTAAAACGAACGAAAATTGATCATTTTAGGTAGTATTAATAACATATCAAAAATATTAAATAAACATTATTTGAAAATAACATCAAGCTTAATCCGCGGGCGCAGGTGAGATTAGAACTCGGGGCGTGCCATAATCGCTCCTACCCAAGCACGTTAAGGACTAAGCCAGCATGCCACATGTTATGTTAGTTGAAATTATGAACTTTGTTTGTATTATACAAACAAAGTGAGTGTGTGCATGTCAACAGTATAGAAACAACTTATAGAAGAAGGTCGTAAGTGAAACCGAAGCGTCAGTCTATTGCGTGATTGCTTATGGACTTATGACTTATTTGTGAGATTGCTTATGGACTTATGAGCGCTACTGTACATGAAACCATTCTGACTTTTGTCAGATTATTATTTATTTATTTTTTTTTTTTTTTTTTTTATTCATATAAGTATGTACATTTTTTACAAGTAGAGTGCTTAATCTAAACTTAACGTACACAAAAGTATTAGCATTTGGAGCCGAACTAGGCATAACCTGTATTTCAGCCCTCAACGCCGAATCCCCCTGAGTTACAAATTAGGCATTATTATTGCGATAACACAATGAACACATGTATGAATGTACGTATAATATTCAACTGTTATAAGAAAAAATAAAAAATTAAAATTAAATCTAAAAAGACTACGATAATTAAGAAAGTAACATTATAGGTGTGTAACAGTCCTCTCTTTGTGTGTGATGGAGGTGTGCGTAAGTGAGTGTGAGAGGGTGTGTGAGATTACAGAGCACGACTTTTTGCGGTTTTTGTTAAAGATATTAAAATTAATCTAGGTAAGATTAATTTTAATAATTTAACTAGTAATTGAGTCTTTAATTGTTTAACTAGGTATCCGAAGCAAATTTTCTGTCTCCTCATATGTGAGTTTCTGTAGATATTCACTTACTGTAGCTTTACACGATTTACTCGTCATCGGGTAAATGTGCAGATATTTATTTAATTTGTTGTAGATGTAGGGACCAATAAATGGAGCAAATCTAGTGCTAAACTTTGTTTTAAAAGCAATGGGTTGTGGGCAAACCAAGTATTTTGTGCGCCTTTTTTGCGTGAGCGGGTTGTAAAAGGTATTTTTATGTTGCATTAATATAATATTGAGAAGGAAAAGTTGTCTTACTGAAAGGACTCCACAGAATTCGTAAAGCTGAGAGGTAGGAAACAATCTTGGTTTGAAAGTGCTAACCTTCAGGATGGCACGCTGGGCAACCTCAACAGGTTTTACAATAGTTTTAGGGGATCCTCCCCATGATGTTATACAGTAAGTAATGAGAGACTGGCAGAGAGCAAAGTATATCCGCTTCAGCACAGAGGGTTCGGTGACGTGTCGCAGGGTCTTAAAGATGTAAATTAGCTTCCTGATCCTACCACAGAGGACCTTAGTGTGTTCCTTATAGTTGAGGTTCCTGTCTATGATAACGCCTAGGTATTTTATCACTTTAACACGCTCTAGTTTAGGACAAGAACAGTTTTCTTTAGAGGAACACTCGTGTGCTATGATATTATGTTGATCATGATTGATTTCTGTATTTGACCGTATACTGAAGCAGACATATTTGGTTTTTTCAACATTTAGTGTCAAAACATTATCCTCAAGCCATTCCCTCACAGTATCGAATCCATCTTGGGCAGCTTTGAAAGCCTCTTGCCATGTATCGGCGGAGAAAGCGAGAGCAGTATCATCTGCAAAGGATATTATTTTTCCATGGAGAAGCTTGAGACTCGTGAGGTCATTTATATAGACGAGAAATAGGGTTGGGCCTAGTATACTGCCTTGGGGAACCCCGTACGTAACTGGAAGGTCTCCACTATTCACGTTGCCAATCCTAACACTCTGAAGTCGACCCGTTAAATAACTTTTGAAGAGTTTTAGTTGAGTTCCTCTTATTCCAAGTAGCTCCAACTTGTTGAGCAAGGTCGGGACAGAAATCGTATCAAAAGCTTTGGCTAAGTCGAGGAAAACAGTGAGACATTTTTGTTTTTTGTCAAGGTTATTGCTTACAAAGTTGATGAGGTCATTAACAGCTTGTTCTGTTGATTTGCCTTCACGGAATCCATATTGGTTTGTTGAAAACAGTTGTTTGGTTTCGAGATATGCAACTAATCTTGTATTGATAAGTCTCTCTAGAAGTTTAGAGAGCGCTGGGAGGATAGAAATCGGCCTGTAGTTAATGATACGATCTCTGTCACCGCTCTTGTGGATAGGGCAGACAACAGATTTCTTAAGGCTATCAGGGAAAACACCATGCTGAAGACATGAATTAAATATGAATGTAAGCGGCGGGACTAGAAAGTTTTTATGCGTTTGTAAGAAGGAGCTGCTTATTGAGTCATCGCCCGAGGCACAATCTGTTTTTAGGTTGTCGATTTGACGTTCTACCTCTTCTTCAGTCGTACTTTCTAAAACGAAGGAATTCAACTGTGTATGACTTTGAAAGCTGGTAGGCTGGGGTGTAGACAAGTTACTTGTCTTCTTTTGTTCTATCTTATCAGCGAGTGACTTACCCACATTCACAAAGTAGCTATTGACTTCATTTAGTGATAACTGAGGTGTCGTTGATAGAGACAACAATTCATTAGGATGGTTTGTATTTTTTGAAGTATTCGTGATTTCTTTTATTGCTTTCCATAACCTTTTGTTATCGCTCTGCGCCGCCCGCACCTTTTCTTTCTCGTAGGCTCTTTTAATTTTTTTTAATATGTTGTTACAGAAGTTTCTGTAGCGCGTATAAGTAATTTTTAGGGTTAAATTGTCTGGCGAAAGTTTATATTTACGGTGCAACTTATCTCTATTTCTTATACAGCGTAAGATGCCTTGCGTTATCCACGGCTTTATTATCTCTTTCCGTATTCTACAAGCAACAAAATAACGAAATAGTGTTTTATTTATTTTTTGTCCAATCAATAGATTTCTTTGTAAATAGATAATTTCTTCATTTTCTGCAATAAATTACCAGCGTTGTGTCATCGCGCTTCTCTTTCTATTCTATGCAGTCTGACAGTGACCGCGCTTTAGTTCTTGTAATCCAGTAATTGTTACAGCCCGATTCAAACTTTACGGCAGTTCGGAACTTATGAAGCGATTCGCTGTGCAGTAACAAATTCAAGTGTCAGCGGGGGTGAGGAACACCTCACCCCCGCTGACACCTAACAAGGCCTCGCGGACTGTACCTAATGTTACACGGTGGGATTTATTTGTCTGTGGCAGACCATCCTTTGAAGGAACAATAAAAGTTGCACGATCTAAACCGTGATTCGACAATGCAAGACATTTGTTGCTTCAATTTTATTTTATGCCGTACACACGAAACATGCACCAAGTTGATGACGACATGTTTTATGTTGAGAATTTTATTGAAATTTTGTGATAAAAAGAATCCCGGTTATAGCGCCGGAACTGTCTCTGATATGGCTAATATCAAGATATGACCTAATTCACTATATTTTTAGCAAGTTGTGGGTAGTGTGATAGTGTTAATTTCCCGCTCTTTATCGCCAAGGGCATTAGGAGATTTTATGATTCATTAAGTACCAATGTCTCATTCGTGCAGTGATTCTTGCTAAAGTTCATCTTTCCATAATTGAACATTCAACGAACATTGGGTAATTTGTAGTACATTTCTCTTCCTCACTGATTGTGGTCACATGAGAAGATCTCATTATCTAATTGCTATAATGCACATCACACATTTTACAAAAAAATCAAATGCCGGCGGTTTTTGTACATGAACCCTGTCAGGGCACTGCAAACCATAAATGTTGATTTGCTGTTGAGTTTGTAGAAAGTAAATTAACATAAATTGCGTCAAAACTTATCAAAACACAATAAATTCCTCCTTACTCCGTAAATATCTGATTACTTCTAATGTTTCGAGTCCTTCACTTAATTAATGACCCATTTTCAGTTCCTTATACTTAAGTGGCAGTGAGCAGGGAAAACTGCTCGCAGAACGGTTGACCGATGGGGCAGAAAGGTTCTGGAGTGGCGACCGCGTACCGAAAGATGTAGCGTTAGAAGCCCTCCCACAAGGTGGGCCCATGACCTTGTGAAGGCCGCAGGAATCCGCTGGATGCGAGAAGCACAGAACCTGTCCAAGTGGCGGTGCTTGGTGGAGGCCTATGTCCAGAATTGTTAATTATGATGATGATTCAATTAAAACATTGCTGCTCCACAAATCTGGCTAAACACATCGCTTCGCTAAAAATAAAACTAACGTATTCACTGTTTTGTCACGAAAATACATAGCTCTGAAAATAGACGACAAAAACGTCAAGGCTTGGAAATTATTCGCTAAACAGAACTTGTGTGTAGGGAGAGTAGACCTATTCAGATACTGGAGAAAGACGTGGCATTTCGTCGGTAGGTCACGTATTGCTGAGGATTTCTCGCTACAGAAAAAATCGACCTATTTGAAGATTAGACCTATGTATTTAGATATTAGTGATATTCGCTGCTATGGGTAGCGAAGACGTGAACTCAAGGCGAAGAACTGGTGGATAATTTTCGCCATAGTGGCAGCAAAATACGGAGACCTTAAAAAACTGTCGGTTTAACCAATTCCCAATTCAAATTGTATAAAGAAATACTATGACGTTACAGGAACAGGAGCCCTCAGGCAGCAACGTGAACCAGGAGTCGCGGGCGCCCGACAAAGTCGTCATCATGAACGCCAAGCCCGAAGACCGTGCCACCAGCTTCTTCGCACAGCCAGGTATCCTTGCCGGTACGTATACTTTTTATTACTCTTATGATTCCTGGAGTTCAAGGTCAGCCAGCACTCTTTGATGTACTTATTAGGACCTTACGCAATGTCTCAATTAACTTTATTGTCATGTTTCCAAAAGACAAAAGAAGCGAAGATATTATTATTTCGTCAAAATAACCTTCTGGGTCGTTGTCCAGAGAGTGTCATTGTGCAGCTGAGAAAAAACTATTTGTTTTCTGTTAATATTGATCTCTATGGGTTCTAACAAATGTCTAATAGTTGGTTTTTTCCTTTTTTCAGCCGTGATCGGCGGCGCAGTGGTAGGCCTCTTATGTGCAATCCTGGTGGTGATGTTCATAGTATATCGCATGCGCAAGAAGGACGAAGGTTCTTACGCTCTCGACGAGCCCAAGAGAAGCCCTGCCGCAGCATCGTATGGGAAGGGTCACAACAACCGCGAGTTCTACGCGTGAGACGGCACAGAGCAACCAACGCCACGTATTTATTAGTCGGCGGTCACGCCCTGAGCCCCTGACTGACCGGTCAACAGTCTCCGGACCAGCCATTCCAATTTTAAATTTTGACAGATACACACCATACCACGCGAAATGCGCGGGAAAACAAATAAAAGTAATTTATTAATTTATAGACGTGGCTAGAATTGTTCTGTGATTTATTTTTAAAACAACGATCGATGAAATTATTTATTGTTCAATAAATGTTCACATGGATAAACTTGTAATGTACGGATTGTACGGTAATGTACAAGTCAGGTACAAAGGTACGGCATACTTTCTATACGAGGAGACGTTATGAATTAAATTAAAATGTTAATAAATTATCATCTTTGAGACCAAGTTTTTTAATCATTTGTGTAATGAACTAATGATTTTAAATGGGGTTTATCAGATGTTTTGATGTCTCTATTGTAAGACCAATGTGGTTCGCATGTTCTGAATGATCGATCTTGTATGTTTTATGTAAAAAATGAATTTTGTGCCATCCGCTTTTTTCAACTGTATATTGCCAACTCTTTTCGCGTAGCCTATAAAGTCGTCTCGATAATAATTTGTGGACACGTCCATCACTTCGAATATTATGTGTAATATAATTATGTATGTGTGTATTTAGATCGAACTCTCTAAAAAAAGAAGTAGATTTTGTAATGTTTTGCTTCCAGTTGTCATCGTTTTTTTTTTTACTGAACAAATGTTGTATCTATAAATACCTTTTCACTAACTATATCAGAGATGATTTAAAATAACATAATTCTACTACATAACAGTAACAATTGGGTTTTATTTTTAACTTTAAGTCACTAATTAAATTTAAGGTTTTTTGTTGGGGTTAATCATTTTAGGAATTGACGTATCTCTATTATTTAGATTGTTTTAAATCTAGTTTTAAATCTTTTAATCTCATTTTATTTTACTGCAATACCTGGAAATAGGTTGTGCAACGATTTGTTTTTTAACTTTGTATTTGCTTGTGTGCCAACTTCGATTTCCCAATTCATCTGTATATTGGTTGACATTAGTAAATAAGGCATCGCGTGTGTACATAGGTATGTCCAAGTATATCATACCTGATATTATGTACTACGTACACGTACGTAACTAACGAATATTTACCCCAATAAGGCGAACACAATATGCAAGTAATGAACTCAAATCCTTTTGACTTTATCAAGCTAGCTCTTTAGTACTTAATTGCTTCGCGAAACTTACTAATGTAAACACAATTAAACGCCGGTGTTTTATGAATTAATTAATTTAAGTAACACATTGTGTCAATTAATTTATTGAAATAAAAACTATAATAAATTGGTCACTGTAATTTACAAGATTGTTAAGCAAACCGTAATTTTCTTTAATAGTTTACTGAAATATTTTACCTATGTGTGTAGCTGCGATACCGAAATAAATGGATCTTTGGGTGTATAAATATATGAAAGGAAGTCGAAATTTAAACTTTTCATTACTAACTTAGTTATTGGGAAACGCTCCTGTTGTGGATTTTTCTAGAAATAACAGCTCGTAGACTTTTTATAACGGTCTGGGTACAAATCTATGGTTCTCTCTCTAGTGGTCGCAATCGCTACTGCTGAGCATGAGGTCCTGGGTTCGATTCCTAGGTTGGGCAACGTGTTATTGGGTTTTTCTATCAGGAATTTCTCAGTAGCAGCCCGAAGTCTGGATTTGTGCCCGGTAGATGGCAATAGGCTCGCCCCCTATTACATGGGACTTAAACATAACTGGCGGAATGTGGGTGTACTATAGGTACACTTCTGCCCAACCCTTCGGGGAAACAAGGCGTGATGATATGTTATGTTAATTCAAAAAGGTACCTACTACTTACAACAGCATAAGCAATACTTTTGTAGTTCCGGCCAGTGGTCATGTATGAATATCGGAAACCAGTAAACATCTTGATGTTAATATCTAACTTGAAAGTCCAGGCTACAATGTAACTTAATATCTATTGAGATCACTATAAGTTTTAGGCAGAAAAAGCTCACAATTCTGGACTCGAACTTAACATTTATACAAAAAAAAAATACTGCATTATCTAGTAACACCGGTGCTTCCAGTACGGCTCTAAATTTTTATACTCAAATAACGCAGTGTGTTTCTAGAAAAATCTAAGAAATAAATCCAAATACATTCCTGTCGGATCGGTACATTTTAAGCTGTAGAGAGCTCATTGCTCATTAGTTTAAGAAATTTGTACATTGTAATTGTAAATTCTTTTAGAAGTTAAAACTGAGTAATTTATACGGTAATTAATGTTGTGTAACCAAATATAACTAGTTTATACGTGTTCCGTTGCAGCTCTAACTAAGAATAAGAATTGGTTGCTTTTAATGCATGAAATAAATTATATCACGCGTCGATTAAAAAATCAAAAAAATAATAATATGATCTAAGGTGAACAACGCACTTTGTAGGTCTTGGGGCCCAGACAAAGTGTCATTAAATCGATAACGATGATGAAAACAAAAATGCGACTGACACAAGCTACCGAAGCTTATGTCAATCCTGTTAAAAGTCGCTGTAGAGTTACGAAAGGCTTTGAAAGCGACTTGTCTGGGTCCTCTTATTGCTTGGCTGTAGACAGTTTCCACCCTAAGTGTAATAATTGTATGAAGCATTTGCATACTAACGCGTTGCAGTAAAATAGATAAATCTTTTAAAAAAAAGTCTGTTTTTTTCAAAACTAGCGGAGGTAATGAAGTGGCACTATTGGCCGAGCCACAAAAAAGTGCGAGATCTAGATGCCTGGCGACTGGTGACTGACTGACTTGGTGCGTTGTCTACCAATTTGCGTTCTTATCAATAAGTAATGACTTTACATTTAGTAATTCAACCTTTTTTTGCGGGCACGCAAACATTGTTGCATTTTAGTGTCTTCAAAAACGACACCCAATATATTTTCTACATTAATTTATCTAAATATAAGGGTTAACATTGTTCATTAATACGAACGCAATGTATAAAATAAGCGTATATATTGCTTAAAATACATATCTGATCGTATACATAGGCGCTAGCCGATGTTTTGACAACGAAAGCGTTGAACGATTGAAATGCAATTATTTTAATGTTGAAATGTCGATTATTATTTGTAATTATTTTTAATTTATCTATTTTTCTGACTTTTGAGAACTAATTATTTGGACCCCTAGTGGAATTTTTTTGTTACGATTTATGATTATCTTATATCACTCATTTGTTTAGTTGTGAGTTGTTCAGTTAAAATAACAGTAATTTTTTTGAGTATGTACCTACGTGATTTAATTTTTTATTTCAAACGCCTAAATTAACTAAAGAGCAAGATGCTATTACATGTAATCCGTATAAATAAAAGGTGCTGAAGTGTACACTGTAATCCTAAGCTGTTTATGAAAATACTTAAATCAATTATTTCGGTCAATAATCAAGAAATAAAAGTACGCTAATTTAGGCGTTAAAATGATTACCACTTTTAACAATACCAGTTACTTATAGCAAAATAAATACAAATATTTTTAATTATAACTTGCCTATTTCTAATTATAATGGCATTTAATTAATACTGGCCAACATTATGTACTAGTCTTTAAAAAATATATGTCGTTCGAAAAGTTTGTATGTTCATTTCGTTTCTTAAACATCTTAATTTCGGTTTTAACAAAAAGAGGCTAATTTTATGAAATGATTGTTTATGGCAGTATAGAATCCAATTTATGCTTTTAAATCTTTGGTTTTTCTTATTTTAATATCTCACGTTTTTGTAACTTGTAAGGAGGTAGGCTAAGATAAGCGTATACATAACTATCGATGTCCACCTTGTAAATAATTCTCCTTTACACTTAGGTAAATATACAGGATATTATGAACAATTATTGTGTTTTATTTACCTGATACGATTTTTATTATCTTATTGTCATATCTTATTGTGTCCATGACTTTCCTGTGACATATTTTCCTGTTAAGGTGTCAGTGTCGTTTTTCGCGTAATATGGAATAAGAAAAGGCAGGCACACAGGATATCTAGTTCGCTGTTTTAGTTGCTCTGCCCAGGTCTTAAATGATAGTGAAGAGGGTCTTTTCACTACTGTCCAAGTTATCGGTATTTCCTGATCCTTCAGGAAATACCAATAACTTGGGCAGACATAACTTGTACAATTGTATTTTTAGATGGAAATGTACGACATCATTTAGCCATGTGTGTTGTCAAATCGTCATACTTTTTATAATTTACAATCAAAATAATAAAAAAACAAAATCAAAAGTCATTTATTCAAATTAGGCTGAGAATCAGCACATTTAGAATGTCAAAGTTACAAAAGACAGTCCCCCAAAACGCCCGCCCTTCACCACTTCCTAGTGCTTTAGCTGGGAAGAAGAAGTGGCGCAACAAACTCCCTAGCAGCACAGCTGTCTATTTGGTTTTGGTAAGAACTGGATTATATACAATAGTAATAATAATTAATTAACAAAACAAAATTAAATTAATTGCCATACGTCAGCTAGCCACGCCAATAAACCAACACAAAAAAAGTAAACAAAACTTAATACATAAATAAAAGCCTCCAGGCCTAAAGGGCATGACAGCTTACATATGCAATGCTGGATTAAGTACACGCAAATGATAAACTAGGACCATCGAAGTTTAATAAATTAACAGAACAATTACTGTAACAATAACAATAAACACGGCAAGAGGAACAGTCACCACAAGCAGCATCCGGTCACGAACATAACACAAAGATCAGCCATTACCCCCCTCGCCATATTTGAGGGAAGGAAGCAACCCGACCCCCCACGCTACCGCAAGCAGTGACATTAAGGGAGCATGACGAAGACGAACTTTCTGCCGGTTGCGCAAGCAAGAATAATATGATCAATTGTCGAGGTCGCTAGCTAACCACATGCTGCAATACAGCTCATTAAAAAAACATTGCAATGAGATTACAAAATATTTGAATTAGTCAGTCAAATAAAAAAACAAATATACGAACTGATTCTGGAGAAAAAACATAAACATTGTCTTGAGTTAATCACAGCGACCAACTGTTCTTAGCGTTTAAGTAGTGTCGTTAATGGAATAATATGCCTTTGAACAATGTCGCATATATCTGTTGCCCGCGACTTCGTATGTGATCCAGGATAAAAAGTAACCTTTTTGTCTGCTTTTTGTGTCGAATTTCATCCAACGCCATTTAGCCGTTTTGGCGTGAAAGCGTACCAAACAAACTTACTTTCGCATTTATAATATTAGTACGGACTAGTTAGGATTACATACACACAAGCGTGATAATTATCGTTTTAACTAACGAGAGCTTTTTTTAATGGATATCTACTATTCGTAGGTAATGATGAATCAACTCCGTCCAAATACAGTTAAACAATTCGTCCATTATATACAAGATTGCGTTTGTATCCGTCGCTCACAGATCACAGGTTTTTTTTTACCTCGGAACATAATTGTCTAAGATTTTCTTAAATGTAAAGTAATTAATTATTACGACAGTTTACTACAACGGAAACGGAACATGTTTTTCTGTAATGTTTCGCCTGCAATCAATAAAGGTACCGAGGAGTACCTACGACGTTAAACTTATCGCTTCCCAAAATGTGTCGTCCATTACATACAAGATGGCGTTAGTAACGTCGCTCACAGATCACAGAAGATTTTATATCTCAAACAGATTTGTATAAGATTTTCCTAAATCTAATGTAATGAATTATTACGACAGTTTATTACAACGGAAACGGAACATGTTTTTCTGTAATGTTCCAAAGTTAAGCCACAGCCACGTCTACAATAAATAAAGGTACCGGGGAGTACGCCGTAAAACAACGCTTCCCAAAAATCTACCGTCATGTGATGCAGTACGAAATCGTATATATACATTTTGGCACTGCACATTAAACACCGATGACATTTTACGAGGATAGATTTGATGCATTTGACACGCACGTTTTCGTACAGCAAACATGAATTTATATTCATTCACACATCATGGTTAATTTAAGAAGTACCTGTATTATAAAGGTAGGTACTTGGTTGAATGATTTGACTGCGTGGTTATGTGGCACACGTCTGAACAAATTTTGTGGTAGGTTGGGCGTCACTTCTACAGTTCCACACACATAGTACACTATACTATACCACTTTAGTGAACGTTCCACAGGAGGGGGGGGGGGGTGACTATGTCGAATGAATGGTTTTTTAATAAAGAACAGAGGGATGGGGGGATAATGAAAAATTAATTATTAAGACTAGGGTGACGGTAACATTTTAAATCCATTGAAACTTGGTGCACCTTCAAATAGGTAAATACTGTATTTTATGACGTAAATCTATTGTAGAACTGTCTCAAATCTGAATAAGCAGCTACTAAAGGTAATACTTTGGTCGAAATAGCGAGCAATTTACCTCGTCTGTATTGAAATCTTTATTCACAACGGGAATAATGTGTCACTAATTTATTCATGGGCATTGACGTCACCTCAGCTACGCTTTAGATAATTATCCATAATTTCGCTGTATTGTCGTAAGGCAGCGTGGCCGAGTGGTCTAAGGCGCTGGTTTTAGGCACCAGTCCGAAAGGGCGTGGGTTCGAATCCCACCGCTGTCAAAACCTTTTTGCTCTTTCTGTTAGGATAGTTTAGTTGAAGAATATTTCAATAACTTTGTTGGAGATTTTCAACGATAGTTATTGTTTTTTTTTAAATCTTTATCGTCTTCTAACTAACGTTGTTTAGCCGTATTCGGTTGGATTGGTAACCGACCCAACTCTTAATAGGAAAAAACTTCGGGGTTAAATCGTCAAACCACAAAATAAGTAGATTAGTTGTAATCGATATGAAAATATGATTAAGATATTATGATGGTGAATATTTTTTAACTTACTATTAACTTTATATAATATTATTGTACAAGTATATTATAAAAGGGTACATTAGGCATCAAGATGTTACTCTTTGTAACTTTTTAAGTTATTCTGTAAAGAAGCAAAGAAAGTGGAACAAAGATAAATAAATTGTTCGCGATCAAGATAACTTGTCAGTATCCGGATGGATAACCGTATTAAGACAAGAGCGATATCACTAATACTATCTAATGAACCGTAAAACATAACATAACTAACGTCCTCCCATTGATTATTAAATTAAAGACGCTTTTTTATAAAGCAGCTGATTGCAAAAACATAATTGAAACAAGTTCTTGTAAAAAATCCTACATAACTTGTCATAGGGAAATTAATTGCTCAATTAAAACAAACATGGAAATTATAGACTTATTTATAATTTTTAGGGGGGTAATTATCTACTTATGCTTTGTGCTAAATTACCTACGGAAGGTACCTAGACACACATAAAAACCATCCATGATATGGAAGTCGAAAGAATAGGTGATGATAAGACTACTAGGATATAAGGCTACGATAAAAAATACGCGTGGCTCCCGCAAACAGATGCGACGCGACGACACAAAGGCACCGCTCGTCGCGCGGCACGCGGTGGCTTTGTGTCGCGCTGTCGCTTCGTGCCAGTGTGTACGAGCCTTGAAGTAAAGGTTTGTTTGTAGTGGACGTCATAAAACGCAAGTATGTTTTAGCCTACGGGTTGACCCACATCTGTCAGCTCAGAATTGCCTTATTTCATGCTCTATCCTTTCCTATCGCTCAGGATTGGCTTTTCCAAGAGCTAGAAAAAATTAGTAATTAGGCGGAATCGAATCGCATCGCCGATTCCGCAAAGATGTGTGTCAACCCTCACGGTAGCCTAAAACTGCCTTGACCTATGTACCCACCTAAGTCAAGGCAGTAATTAGGCCCAAGAAAAGACGTGCAAAACTATCTAAAAATAGTAATCTAGCTGTTGCGAACAGCTGGTTTTCTATAAAGGTCGCAGACGAAGTCGAGGGCAACAGCCTGAAAACCAGGATGCCCAGGATGAAAAGCCTATGTCCTTACCCAGGTCATGGTCTATCTGTGTGCCAAATTTCATCCAAATCCGTTCAGCTGTTTTGGCGTGAAAGCGTAACAAACAAACAATCTTTCTTTTGCATTAAAATAACATTCGTTCATTCTACTCGTAGTCTCTCTAAGACTTGCCTACCTAGATCTTTCAAGGGATATCCGCCCTTGTAAGGTCTAGGTAGGTAAGTAATGGTATTAATAGGCTTTACCTACCCTGTGAGGTACTTACTACCAAAAGTTACGGTAGATAAATAAATAAAAGTTACTCGCGTGATTTGGCGATTTAGCTAATGAACTTTCAAACGGTCAAGCCAATGTGTTATATGAAATTAACGGTTCTTTTGGATAATTCTGCGCCATTTTTTTGCATTTGAGATAATGAAAGAAGGTTAACTGGGTTCGACCCAACTACAACACACACACTTTAGTATGTGGGACAAAGCATACCTTTTTTTTTTTTTTTTTGGGTGGGAAATCATCAAATGACTTCTCCCGCTCTGGGTGGAGCGGGAGGGCGTGTCAGACTTTTACTGACTAAAACCCACCCGTGTTCCTTCAGTTGCCTGTGCCAGGGCCACGGTTTTCTCTGTAGAATAACCCGCGACCCTGAGGCGTCGGCCCTATCGGACCCCGTCACTTTGTGCTGACATCTCTTTGAGGCGCGCGTGGAACACAACGCGCCGTCGACCCGGGCCTGGTCCTTACCGGATGGCGAGCTACCCATTGCTCGACGTCCGCAAGCCCGCGCCTACGGTGGCCGGGAATCTGCAGGCGACTCCCGACGCCCAGGGCGTCTCCTGCGACGGCTAGTGGGGGCGTGAGGGCGCAATGCTCTCTCCCTCACCCGCTCCGCCTCCTCCTTCGCGAGCATTACTGCTTCGCAGAAGGAGGTGACGGCTTTCCATTCCCTCTCGCTCCGTACCATGGCCTGGACTAGGGCCGGACGCGAGAGATCGCCTCCCTGAGGACACTGCGGTGCTCCACCCAAGCTGGGCATACCTCCACCGTATGCTCCACCGTGTCCTCCGGGCGATCCACACAATGGTGACACCCGGGCGTTTCCTCCCGCCTTATGCGAAACAGGAACCTACCGAAACAACCGTGTCCGGTGAGGACCTGTGTCAGGCGGAAGGTGAGGACGCCATGGCGCCTCTCCAACCACTCCTCAAAGAGGGGACTTACCGCCGCTTTTGTGGCGTGCCCAGACAAAGCATAACTAAGAATCTATTATGGAAAACCCCTAGATTGCAACCACTACGTACACGTACATATGTAAGTACATTCGGTCACACGCGCGACAACCGACGCCGAATTAATACAAACGTGAAAGATATTCAAAGGTGTTAACTTCCTGACAATAGGTACGAATTTAACCGTAACTTAAAAAAAAAAAAAAAACGACGTACGCCACCTAATAACATAATTCGTGAGTTCGTGACTTACCACACAGCTATTTGAGAAATTGACAACTGTCGTATATAGCCAAAAGGCGTTTATTACCCGCACTAAACTGACAATTTTTCGCCCAAAACTAACCTCATAAAAACTTTAAATCGCCTGCTTTCGCTATTACGAATTAAAATAATCGCTAAATCGATTGCAGCGATAAATCAAGTTCAAGGCGAAGTAGTGCGGTGTAACCGGTATTTGGACTCGATATCCGGTCTCGACGCTAGTGCCGACCCGAGATTGTAATTAATCTCTGTCACGATGTACATGAATTTGGAGATCCTGCGCATATTATTTAAATATTTACAGAGTAGCTTAGAGCATAGGCTGGAAAAACAGAACAACAAACGCCAAAAGATAATATAAACTCCCTAGTCAGAATCTTTAAAGGAGATAATTAAAAAAACACCCAACTTTTATTACTGAGAACAAAAAATCGAAGAGAATCACACAAGGATCTGTCTCTATAAGTGTTAGGTATTCTTAAACCAAACACAACAAGTAGGTATCATAACGATACTTATGAAAACAGACATTAATACCATGTACCAAAAAACATAGGTACCAATCGTATATAATAGGTAGGCACCTACCATGCCTAATTCCTAATTACAAGCTACACTTTAAACAGCAGTACCTACATAATAAAACACGTGATGATTGATGACCTCCATCCATCCGTCAATCATCCGTAGCATCTGATTCCGTTCATTGCTCTGTGGTTTATTTAGCACAATTTTTTTCGCCATTGTTTATTCACTTAGATAGATAGAGAAAAATTTGCATATCATTCAAAATAAATTAGTGGACATGCGCTTGGTGACAGCGAAAGTTGTGATAATAGTTGACAGGTAAATAGACCTGAATTTATACTTAAATAATTATGACTTAGCGAAAGCTAGCAAGAAGAAACCATCAGGTTTCTTGTTGTTACGGTTAGACCAAGTTAGGTTTTCCGTTATCTAGATACGAGCTGGCTTAATCTGGACCACAAGATTTTGACAAACTATTGAGATTTCAAGTAGGTACCTAAGTATCCCTACTTAACTACATGACATCCAAACAAACTACCGTTTCAAGTTACTACTTGACATGTCAAAACTTTATGTTTTATGTAACTGCTGCTGTTTGGCTATTGGCTGTTTCTGTGGAGGATCACGTATTGACCTGTAGTCATAAGACGTCACCAAAGTGCCCTGTGCTTCAGTGTAGTTCCTCACGCACAATATCGTTCGAATCATATCGAACAAATTACTTTACAGCAGTACCGTTGGTATTTGTTATAGTTGTAGCGTAGCAGTATTTGAAAACATGGAGCAAGGGCGAGTCCACAAACAGTGTAATAATACTTATAGTAAAATACCATCACGCCTGTTTTCCCAGTAGGGTTAGGCAGAGGAGTACCTACCTATAGTAGATCCATATTTCCCCAGCTACGTTTGAATCCCATGTAACAAGCCATCAACCGGGCCCAAATCCAGACTACGGGCTGCTAATGAGCAATCCCAGATGAAAAAATCCAACGACACTTTTATCGACATGGGAATCGAGCCCAGAAACTTAGGACCATCCTATTCAATACGCAGCCGCGCTTGCTCTCTTAGAACACATTAAACTTATGAGAAAAATCAGCAAAAAAAAAAACATTTCCCAGAGACGTTTTAAAGTTTAATGTGATTTTATAGACTTCGTTTATTAATCGAGTCACCGCTATAATATGCAAACACACAATTTTAGTATTGATTAAGAAACATTAGTAGCTGATGTCAATTTAGATAACAAATTCAAGATAAAATATGGACTGAATTAATAGTGAAATAGCTACTTTGTTTCCGTCGAAGGACCAATAAAATAACCACAAAACAGATAAAAGAGTTATGTGCCAATAACCATTTAGAAGAGAAATCTTTGAATGGAGAGGAGACCAGTATAAACACAACATCACGCCTTGTTTCCCCGAAGAGTTGGGCATAGGTGTACGTGTATAGTATTGTGTATCCACATTTCGCCAGTTATGTTTATCAAATGTCTTCTCCCGCTCTGGGTAGAGCGGGAGGTCGTGTCAGACTTTTACTGACTAAAACCCACCGGTGTTCCTTCAGTTGCCTGTGCCAGGGCCACGGTATCTATTGCGAACAATCCCCGACCCGGGTAGGCATAGGCCCTATCGTACCCTGTCAATTACTGCTGTCATCTCTTTGAGGCGCGCGTGGAACACGACGCGCCGTCGACTTTGGCCTGGTGGGCCTTTGGACGGCGAGCTACCCGCTGCTCGCCATCCGCAAGCCCGCGTCTACGGTGGCCGGGAATCTGCAGGCGACTCCCGACGCCCAGGGCGTCTCCTGCGGTGACTAGGGGCGTGAGGGCGTGATTTCCACAACGACATTCAGCAGGATCGACACAAGCTTTTCGATAGCCTATGTCAGTTATATACATTTTGAATTTTTATCATCGTTTTCACGGATAGAATGCCACTTTGTCTAGGCCCTCTGGTCTTGGTTCGCAACTTGTCCAGCAGTGAACTGTGATAGACATACCAGAACTATTAGGAGTTCAAAGTGCCCCTTCCAAGAATAGCTAATTACAACGTTTGTACAACTTTTGACGCCTAAGGCTACAACATAACGCAACAACTAAACAAGTCGTCGGTCAAGTTCAAGTTTGAAGGCTGAGTGCAATAATTCACTCAAGAACAGTTACTTTATGGTGGTACGTTGCACTGGTGTTACAATGATGTCATAACGAATGGGGACGAATGTGCTAAAATTTGCGAGGTAGTGTGTGGTTCTTTCGGAATGGGAAAGCCCAACTTTCTTTTAATTTATGCTGAGGGTATATAAGAACAAAACAGTTTTTTTTAAGGAATCTTGCAGTGTAACATAATTATTTATTTATTTCATTCATTCCCCATTCAGGGAAAGAAGATCTTTACAGGGTAAACCTGTAATGCAACCTATGAAAGGTTATAAAGATGTCGATCGGCAAGAAAACCTTACTCCCTGATTCCTTTTTCTGCTCACTTGAGGAAAAATTGAGCGGTGATTTCCTGTGTTAAATTGACAATCTGTACTGACATGGACATCAGAACCCTTAGCAGCCAATAAATTACAAAGTGTTTTAGCCTAAACATATCGTTAATTTAATAACACGGATTTGAATAGTTCGTAGATGTTTAACAGTGTGGTCCTAAAACTAATGGGCAGTTCTGTCATGTTACTATTAAGCTTGGTAGCAATAGGAGCAGCAATATTAAATAGTTTAACATAACATCATAAAATAACATAACATCACACCTGTAATCCCAGAAGGGTTAGGCAGAGGTGTACCTATAGTACACCCACATTTCGCGAGTTATGTTTAAGTCCCATGTAATAGGGGAAGAGCCTATTGCCATCAACCGGGCACAAATCCAGATTCCGGGCTGCTACTGAGAAATTCTAGATAGAAAAACCCAATAACACTTTGCACGACCTGGGAATCAAACACAGGACCTCATGCTCAGCAGTGGCTCTTGCGACCACTGGACCAACGAGGCAGTCAAGAGGTTAGATACTTACTATTACAGATTAAACAGTGCCAATATACCTATAATTATAACAGGAAGTAATTGACCTCCTTCAAGTACCTAATATCCACCATATACATATACACGGCCAGCAGAAATGAACAGGGTACAGAAGATTTAACAAAATGTATTTATTTTTTGAGTACTATGCTACAAGCAAAATAATTAGGCTAGTATATTATGCTGTATGTATGTTATGCTGTTTTTTGTATTTGTGTAATAGTTTAATGATGGCGTTAGTTTTAATATTTATAATTTTCATGTTTTAAGTACATAGTTTTGATTAATAGTTTTAAGTTCTTAACTGTCGCATTAGGGTAACCCTGTAAGGATAGTTAAGTTGTTATAAATAAATAAATAAAAGTCAAGTCTTCACATTTTTTTTTTAATTCTTTGAGCAAGATAGAAGGATCTGCTGTCTATCATCAGCTATTGAAATAATTCTACGTGACACGATTTGTTTTATCTAGGAGCTAGATTTGGTAATCATTCAAACATCAAGCTAGCACTGGTCATATAAACTAAATCCTCTCGATATTGATACCATATCTCTGATAAAACCATGACAATTCGTACCAAAGTATTTAATATCCTTCAAAATTTCAAACAGAATCTTTAAAAAATCAATTGGAAACTTGATCGGTAAGCACTGTGCCACTAAATTCTACTTCCCTTCCGCAATGAATAGACTTTTCTATTTTATTACCTCAATGAAGTCATAAATTTATTTGACCACACCCATCCTTACCGACAGACTTCCTAAAGATCTGGAAATCCCAAAAGATTACTTTTTAAAATTCGTGTAGGCGATGCAGTTCTAAGTTATTAGGTATTATTGTCTAGGTTCATCTAACTCGCTGATATACCTATGCAAAGGATGAATCACTTTTATAACCACGTGTAAAGCTTTGATGATATACCAATACCTAAGTTTAGTAAGTATGAGAAATCCGTAATTTTTGCAAAATAAAATACCTGCATAACGTAGCTATTTGCAGTCACATGTTTTCATAGAAATAATTATTTCTATGAAAACTTCGCGTCGAAAAAATGCGTCGTACTAGATTTGCGTAGCCTATTCACTAAACAAACAATCACACTAACATTACACGCTAAATGTTGCAAATCGAAATATAAACTTATGTTATATAATAAAGTGAGCATATTGTTTGTTTGTTTCTAAGAGGTAATCTTGGGAAGTACTGCACTGTTTACAAAAGATCATTCACTAAAAGGAAGTTATATGTATTATTACCAAGTTTCGCGACAGGTGCCTTTATATCGCGCTGTGGCGTCGCGCCATTTTGTGGGAGCTTTAATGGAATAAGATATGTTTCGTCCACGTGAACGAAAGCGCGAGAAGCAAGTTCGGTTATAATTTTATCCGATCCGATTCTTTGATTCGATGGAATCAGACTGTTAATAAATTATGCCGTTCTAGTGGCATTAACACTGACCGAGATGCAGCCTAATTTAGTTAGTCGCCAGTGGCTTCACTTGCTCTGATTTAATTTAGTTTTATCATTTGTCATTTAATTTCCCTAGTTATTGAGATTGGAATTTTAGGTTCGTGGACCTCAAGGTCCTGACAAGCAACATTCGCAACCTGCAATGACTCCGTCAACAGAGTTTAAAAATTGTTGTTTCTTCAACATACTCTCAAACATTTGAGCAACCTAACGTTACAAAAAAGATACACCTCTTTTTACTTGACGATTCGCTAATAGTTCCTTGTAAACTTACGAGTATATTATGTAATTACCATTTTTCATCGACAACTGCAAAATTCACCATTCAGGAAAAGAAGATTTAATTTATTTTATTCTATATACCTACGGAATAGATAAAATGGATTTACAGTTACCCCTGCCTCCTCAATGTATGAAAAATTAAACCCCATATAAGAGATTTGAATAACAATGGCATCTGTGGTCGTGACTTTTATCTCAATTAATCATCGGAAGTACAGGAAGTCAAGTTTAGTAGGTTAAACTAGCAACAAGCTATCCACTTCCTTTCTCTCTCGCTCTAGTATTAAAATAATCAACATTGACCTTCATTTTGATATTATTTTATTCAGATAAGTTTTAAGGTAACTTAACACATCACATATCATAATCAGCATATAACGTTCCCAATGCTGGGACTCCTTTCTGTGAAAGGGAGTGGGCCGTAATCCACCACGCGGGCCCATTGCGGGTTGGCGGATGCCAAATGTCTTTGAATTTGTGGTTTTAGGACATGCCGGTTTCTCACGATGTTTTCCTTCACCATTTTGAGAGCAGTGGTGAGGAAATTACATACTCCAAGTAAAGTGCCTGTCTGGATTCGAACTCACGATTACCTCGTAAGTTGGCCGATACCACTGGGCCACCACTGCTTAAACTCACTCAGATTTTAAAATTTCTTCCACAGATACTGCGTATGACGACACTGACCAACCATGTCCTTGACCTTGAATTGACAATTCATATGTCTAATGCAAAGCTAGCCTTTTCCAACTACGTTCAACTGTGTATCTGTTGATACTATTATGTAGAGTTCTACTTCCACCCGACGGCACTCATGTACACTCAATCACTTCTCACATATACACTCCACACAAATAAACAACCTACATACATCACCACAACATCTATACGCACTTACATGCACTTAATGTTCTTACACAACGTTTTTAAAATTCTGTTGTAAAAAATATTTAAAATTCAACTTGTATGCGCACATAAATCGCTGAATGTAATGCGAAGACACTGCCGCCCAAGACACAGGATATTCCTAGTTTGGGGGGCAGGGTAGGCTTTTTTATTGGACTTTTGACTTCACTAACATTACATCAATTATAATTATTATTATTTTAATCTTTATAATTTATTCTAGTAGTTTGTTAACCTTTCTGTATTGTGTTGCCAAAGTTCATGTTTTTGGGGAAAAAAATATATGTTAGGGTGGGCTTCCAGCCTAACCTTGTACAACTAAATACTAGTATTTGACATGGAGCGACTGCCTCTCCTGGGGAGCCGGGAGCGGGGTGCAAGAGGGCGCACTTGCACCACGCTCCCGGCCTTGTACCCTCTGGCTTCAAATTAAAATGTATTAGGTTTAAAAACATTCAAAACTTGCTGCCTCGTTGGTCTAGTGGTCGCAATCGCTACTGCTGAGCATGAGGTCCTGGGTTCGATTCCTAGGTCGTGCAACGTGTTATTGGGTTTTTCTATCTGGAATGTCTCAGTAGCAGCCCGAAGTCTGGATTTGTGCCCGGTAGATGGCAATAGGCTCGCCCCCTATTACATGGGACTTAAACATAACTGGCGAAATGTGGGTGTACTATAGGTACACCTCTGCCCAACCCTTCGGGGAAACAAGGCGTGATGTTATGTTACATTCAAAACTTTCAAATTCTGCAATCTCTCAATTCTTAAGCTTTTGTGCATTATTCAACAAAGTACCGAACTCCTATTTCCGAAAATCTAATTAAACCAAGCTAACATTATCGAGCTTGCTTTGCTCGCTCTTGCATATCTACTCTACTCTATCGTAATTCTTAAGACGTCGACACATTTAGACCTTTTACATCCTACATTCTCTTCATTGTTAAGCTTTTCTGCATAAGTCGACAAAGTTACTCCTTGTATGAATGTACAAGCGATGTTTTCCTTCATAGATGTCAGTAACGTCCGAGATAAACTTAGAAATTCATATGAATTTAAAAAAAGTCACATTGGTACTTGCCTCGATTTGAACCCACAACCTCGTGCATGAAAGGTAATGCCTTTTAACCACTCAGCCATTACGACACGTATGCAATATGCATAGCATATTTGCAGGCTTTTTTACTAAATACCTACCCACGGGCCCACCTAGGTAAAATTGGAGCAGGTAATTAATGTTGTTTCACAGCTTTTCACGAACGATGTGTGTTTTTGATTACTTTGAATAAATAAATTATCATGGTAATTGATTAAAGACCAACAAAATAAATATGCAGTTATTCTGGAGTCGTAAACCGAAGATCAAAGTTAAGTAGTTTAAAATATGCAAGGATCATAGACCACTTGAGTTTTTACATCACTAATTAATTTCAACAAACTTGAACTAGCTTCTATGCAAAGTAAAACAGTTAGAAATACGTTCCTACCTATATGTAGAATTCGTTCAAACAGATTAAAATCGGCCCCCTCGAGTCTCGATGTCGTGAACAGAGCGGATGTCGCCAGCATGACTGGTACAGTCAAGGAAATTGATTGTTAAATGATAAATGATTTTATTTCTGCAAGTAGGTTTGTACAAACACTTTTACACGTCAAACATCTTTTTTTTACTAGATGAGGTCGGCGTTTCCTATCTGACTACTCTGAGAAGAGAGGCCGAAACAAACTCAGAGGTCACAGTCTCTTCTAAAGTCCAGACATAATCTTGGTCAGATCATGTGAAGACCATGTTGATTGATGTCTGAAATGGTCTTTTGAGGAAATAACCACACAGATTGAGTGGCCCTGTCCAGTCAGTGCACGCATTTGTCGTTAATCGTGCAGCTCAACTCAAAACATAAGGAGCTCAACGATACGACGAACAATACCCAAAGAAAGGACATTGGGTAGGCCGCATCGCCGCACTCAAACCGCCAGACCAAGATAAAGATTGAAACTAACAGAGATAATAAAAAAAAACACGAAAGTTAAAAAAAACAATGACCCACATAGTCTTAACATTCACAATAATAAGGAAACTGACACCCCAAGTCAATTTGCCGTGTTACATATACAATGCGAGGAAATTCCAACTAAGTTATATATTTACTAAGTTTGAGTTTCCGCATTATTTGAGAAAAGGCCCATACAACCCTTGGCCGCAAACAAAGCCTATGTTGTCGGCCGCTTTAGTAATGTACTATTCATACAACAGAAAAAAAAAACAGTTTACGTATCTAGCAGACAATTTATTTTAGTAAGTAGATAATTTTCTTAGTAATTAATTTCCCTGATTATTTACAAATGTGTGTGAACCTAATGCATTAGAGAAGCCCCTGTCGACTACCCTGAAATAACTTGGCTTTATTTGCAACAAGCATAATACCTTCTCCAACAGTCGAGTTTTCTGAAGATACAACTAAAGACCGAAGACTTGTACAGTGAAACACTTTATAAGGAAGTCGAATACTATCTAAATTATCTGAAGACCTATAACTGGCCACCAGAAGAATAATGGCCCAAATATGGGTCTTCCTAAAACGAGAAATTCAAAACATGTAAACAAAACACATGACCATATTCGCGGAGCTTGTAAGCGCAAAGCAAGCAACGCATCCATACCAATCCGATTATCTCCAAAGCAACTTTAAAGAGGTTTAAATCTAATAAAACGGTTCTTAACTTAATATGTTAACATTAGCACTATTCACATAGGCGTAAAGCTATTATCGCCTCTGCCAATTAATGCTGTAGATAAAACCATACACTAGAAAGTGACCTTTGATGACAGCAATGAAAAAGACATCCTGTTCAGCCCGTCACACGAGTTTTATTTACGAGTTTCGGATACCTACTACAAAAAAACACATAAAGCTTCGTTTTTACGAAGCTTTAGTAAAACGAACTGAATCGATTCGTAGAGATTTATGATTTCATCAACGATACAATTTTATAGGCTTATTAATTGAAATCAGTAAATTTTTATTTTTTTAAATTGTATTTTGATTCTTACCGTCATGGATATTAGTTCGTTCGACCTTGTCAATGGATAAATATATAATAATATATATAAATAGATAATAGATAATATATATAGATTTTCAATGGCTAATTTTATGGTTTACTCTTTAGTTACGTGTAATTGACAGGATACTGACGTCTGACAGCAATATTTTAATTTATCAAGAGCGGTAATTGTTGTTATACCAAGAGGTGACGCAGTGACAGAGGAATTTCATGTGAAGATGGGGGCATCTATTTCCGGGTGATACTATTCTACAACAAACACGTGATTACGAGTATCTTATGCCCAAAATCGTGAATTGCAGGAATCGGTTTCGGAAACGGAAAAGAACGACCACTTTTTTTAAGGAATAACGTAAAATAATAAAAAGATAAAATTCATTTGTTTTTCAGCTGCCAATGAAATCATTAGCAGCTGAAAAACAAATTAATTTTATCTCTAAAACTGATTCGCACTTACTTACTACTAATTACTTCATTTAATTATGAAGTACCTAAAGAAAATCCTTTCAGGCAGAGTTACTCTATGAATACTATTAAATAAAAAAGAAAGCAGCAAATTCATCCACTATCTGTAGTTATCAAATTATTATGTAACTCAGATTTGATATTCAAAATTTCAATTTGCTAATATCTAAACGGAGTTCAGTTAAACAGCAATAAACCAGCAAAAAAATTATCTCTATTATTCATCAACTTAAATTAGTATCTTGATTACTATCCGTAAAAAAATTGTTCCCTTCTAAGAATTTCAATAGAGCAAGCAAATGACAAAATAATTTATTTATTTTCACATTTTCACAATTTACTGGAATAAACAATTTTCAAATATCAAGGACAAGCAATATTTTATAACTTCACACAAATTATCCGCCTCATCTAAGTTTATTATATATTATTAAAGACTATCATTTTGGTCTCACAATCTGTTTATTATCAAGAAAGTAGATCCATTTTCAATCTCCACAAATAACAAAAGGCTGTATCTTACACCTAATAATATGTCAAACAAGGATGAGGACGACGCTAATGTTCCTTCCTACTAATAAAAAAATCCTTAATTAATAAAATAACAGTCGATAACACGCGCTGTTATCGACTGTTATTTTATTAATTAAGGTTTTTTTCACATGGATCGCTAGCTATCTCATAATTTACGAGTGTCAGTTAGTAGGTGAAGTTCGTAGGTAAGTGGCTCAGTTGCGCAGGAGTGGTGGTACTCGTTTCAAAGTATATAAGCGCGGAGAAATTCTCTCACTGCATCCACTCAGCAGTGATCTGAACATTAGTAAACATGGCAACCAAGTTCGTAGCAGCTGTGGCGTTGTTGGCGTTGTGCCACGCCAACCCCGTCCTTATAAACGGTGAGTGCGAATAAATAATACGAAATATAGAGAAATTGTAACAATATATAACAAATTTGTTTGGAAATCAATTCCTTGTAATTTTTTTTTTCACCCGAAAGAATTTAGTCCTCAAAGTAATAGTAATACATATTTTTTCTTTTCTCCAGGTATTCTTTACCGTGATGGACGTGCCTACTCCGTGGGCCAGGCATCCAGCTACGGCGGCGGAGCTAGTACAGCACAAGCGAACGTGAACGGCGACGTGGCGCAGGCCTTCGGCAGCGCCACCGGCGGCGGGCAGCTGGCTCGCGATGGGTACTACTACCCGGGACAGGCCATCGCGCAGGCGCAGACATACGACGCCTCGCCCATCCCTGAGAGCGCATACGGCGCAGCAAAGGCCGTGGCTCAGGCACAGAACGGCGTGTACTACCCCGTCCCGGCGCCCGCCACTGTCATCACTTACGAGCAGAACTTCGCACCCGCCGCTTCCTCCGTGTCACATGCTGACTCGCACGGTGCCGGCGTCTCGCACTCCTTCGCCAACACTCGGGGCGTCGTCGGCGGCTACGGCGCGACCTCGTCCAACGCTAACACTCACGGCTCTGGCTCCGCCGACTCCAACGCCAACTCCGGCTTCGGCTCCACCAGCTCCTCCGCCAAGACTCACGGTGAGGGTTCCGCCGCATCCTCCGCGCAGAACAACGGTGTCGCCGGCGTCGTGTACCCCGCCGCACCCGCTGTGCTCGCCGACCAGCCGGCGCCCGCTGTCGTCGACGCCAGGACTCCCATCTACTACACATCGTACGTCCCGGCTCCAGCCCAGGGAGTCGCCTCTTCCAACGCGAATGTGGTCGGCGCCGGACACGCCACCTCGTCCGCTAACAGCGGTCACAGTCAGGGCAGGACCATCTCCTGGCGCTTCGGCACCTTGTACGACGCTCCCGCCTCCGCCCACGCTCAGGCCAACACTCACGCTGGTTACGGCGCTACCAAGTCTGCCGCCAACACCCAGGGCTACGGCTCCGCCAACGCGAACTCTGCTGTTAACGGCTACGGTTCTGCAAAGTCCGTCGCCGACACTCACAACGCCGGCCATGGTGTCGCTCAGTCTTCCGCTAACTCCCATGGCGCCGGCTCCGCTAATGCCAACGCTAACGTGAACTCCGCCGGATACGGCGGCGCCCGGTCCACCGCCGACGTGCACGGGCAGTACTACGGCGGCTCTAGGAGCTCTGCTGACGCACACACTCACGGCTCCGGCAGCGCCGCGTCCTCCGCCAGGACTCAGAACTTGAACACCGCCTTCAAGGTGGCCAACTCTCAGGTGAACTCTTCCGGCCTCGGCTCCGCGCACGCCAACGCTCTGTCTGTCTGAGCAAACAGTTCGGTTCACCTGCACCAGTAAGCAACCACATCACGACGACTTCCGGACATGCCGAAAACTTGTCTTGATGTATTTGCAAAGTGCACGACCGTATTAAGTAATTTATTTTAACTTATTTATTTAACTTATTAGTTTACAATGCTGTCAGAAAAATTACGCAGAAAGTTGAATGCCATAAATAAATACCTACATTATCATACAATTTACACATGTGATTTATTTATTTACCACGCACCTCATCGTAATAAAAATTATTCCATTAAAACGCCCGTAACATGTGAAGTTTAAAATAACTTAGATCGTACAGCTAGGATCAAAGGCCTAACGGCACAAACTGACAAGCTATCCAATATAGATACATAGCCAATAGTTAAACTTTCAACCACTGAACTTACCACAGCAGAATCATCACATACTGTAAAGAGAGAAACAAATAATAACATTAATGTGACAACCGAACACAAAACAAAAATAAAAAAGTGAAATGCTTTAAAATTACGGTGCGTGCCTCGCGGCCGTCCAAGAATTTATTTCAGCAGTAATGCCAGACAGATGCACTCTGACGCTGGTGTTAGTCTGTGTACTTCAGCCAGTAGGGATTCCCTCAGGATGATGTACAATAAAGGTTTTTCATAGATATATACAGTTTTAAGGTTTGTTCAAGGAGTAAGGAATTTCGTTCTCTTATTTTTCATCAACACTTATCACCGAACACATTTTACTTAGTAAGAGCACTAGGAACCTACAATTTACATTTTATACGCGCAATAATTGTGCTCAACAACACACCGGGCTCTGTCCGTGGCAACCTTTCTGAATGCACCCTGTGAGGCAATTGCGCACTAGCAATAGGAGTGGCTTTCATTTTGACGGTTCAACAGCATTCATTACGATGTTGAGAAGCCTTTTTTTAAACCTTTAAAGGAATTGGTTAATGTATTAGGAATTGGAACCTACAAAAAGCATGGCCACGAATCGCGAACTTTTCATTGTAACTGGCCACCTCACGTAAAAATCTCTATGTGTATTATTTTCTTCTTAAAAATAATGGCTCGTCCTTTTTTTCATACCAAACAGCCAGTCGTGAAAAAAAGTAAAGTGAAAAGAATATCATAACATACTTCTTACCCAATATCTATCTATCTCCAATTTTGGCGTACAGGAGCTAGAAAAATTTATCAATCCCTGGTTTTAACGTCCCATTGTAGCCAATAAGCGACCCTATTTTGACAGCTATTTGTTTGACAAGGACAGATAGAATTGTACTGTTATAAGTTATTCGGTATAGTATGTATGACATATATAAGATAAAACCATTTTTATTACCATGCTCTAAGCGAAACGCAGCCATCATTTGTTTCATTTCACCTACCGAGTTTTTCAGACTTACTTCTGTTTGAGACCGACGGGCATAAAATTAAAATTTTATAGATCTTCTAACATGTTAATTTAAGAAAAAAACACCAAATTTCCTTCAAATAAACGAACGAAGGATGAATGAACTGCCAAATGTGTTGAGAAGAAGTTGTTAGAAGCTAAAGTGTAGCTGTAGAGTCATTGTCATAAGAGGAAAATCCGAATCGAATTTCACCGTAAACATTGTAATCAAAAATATTTGACCATAACAAACCAAATTCATCGAAAATTACTTGATGAGTAGGCAGGCAAAAAATACAATGCATCAACCCGTCTCATACAATACTCTGCTAGTTTCATTCAAATAAGGTGAAGCGATACGAAAGCGCGTAGCACGCACATTCGTAGCAACTTCTTTTTTTTGGGTGTGAAATCATTAAATGAATTCTCAAGATCTGAGTGAAGAGAAATGGCGTATCAGACTTTTACTGACTAAACCCACCCGTATTCCTTCAGTTACCTGTGCCAAGGCCACGGTATCTATTGCGAACAACCCGCGTCCCTGGCAGGCATCGGCTCTATCGTACCCCGTCCATTACTGCTGACATCTCTTTTAGGCGCGCGTGGTCACAACGCGCCGTCAACCCGGGCCTGGTCCTTACCGGACGGCGAGCTACCCATTGCTCGCCGTCCGCAAGCCTGCGCAACGGTGGCCGGGAATTTGCTTGGGATTCCCGACGCCCAGGGCGTCTCCTGCGGCGACTAGGGGCGTGAGGGCGCAAGGGTCTCTCCCTCATGCGCTCCTCCTCCTCCTTCGCGAGCATTACTGGTTCGCAGAAGGAGGTGACGGCTTCCCATTGGCTCTCGCTCCATACCATGGCCTGGACCAGGGCCGGACGCGAGATATCGCCGCATTCGTAGCACCAGACGATGCCTACGGCGTTGTAGATAGTCATCTCGTAATGTTTTCAAATTTTATCGCTAATGCGTTATCGCTATCGGCGGTCAAGAGAAGGATATATTTACATCATCATCTGCCTACCCTTGTCCCAGCTATGTGTGCCCGAAGACCCATGAATGACAGCCAGGACCATCGGCTTAACGACCAACCGCGGCAAGCGTAGCTCTACCTGATCGGTCGACCCATGCTTGCAGTATTATAGAAACATCTACATTTATAAACATTTATATACCTATTGATATGTCTAACACAGCCAGCTCTACCTCGCAGGCTTGAATAATAATAAATATATCATAACATCTCGCCTGTTTTTCCTAAAGGCTTAGGCAGAGATGTACCAATAGTGCATCCACATTTCGCCATGCTTATTATGTTTATATTTATAAGTGGCAGAGGAATTTCATTGCAGATTGAGCATCTACTTCCGAGTGATACATTTCTACAAGAAACACTACATCCAACGTCATTATTTTATGCCTAAAATCGTTAATTGCAGGAATGGGTTTTAAAAGAGGTACCATTGTTTTTCAGGAACAACATTTCATGAGCAGCTGCACAGATTTTAATTTTGGTTCTAAAACCGGTTCACACTTAGCATAATCAGCCTAATATGTCCCCACTGCTGGGACACAGGCCTCCTCTCTGTGAGAGGGAGTGGGCCGTAATCCACCACGCGGGCCCAGTGCGGGTTGGTAGATGTCACATGTCTTCTTATGTTTGGTTCTAGGACATGCCGGTTTCCTCACGATGTTTTACTTCACCGTTTTAAGAGCAGTGGTGGTGGAATAATTTTACAGAAAGTAAAGCGCCTGTCTGGGTTCGAACCTACGACCTACAACTCGTAAGTCGCGGCCGTTACTACTGGGCCACCCCTGCAGGGTTCGCACTTGTTTACTACTAACTACTTCAGTTAATTATTCGTAAAGAAAAGCGTTTCAGGCTGAGAAAATCAATGAATACCTTCTTTTAAAAAAATGAAGCAGCAAATTCGTCCACTATCTGTAGTAACCAAATTAGTTTGTAATGTACCTCAGATTTTATGCTCAAAATTACAATTTTCTAACACCTTTCTAAAAGAAATTTAAATTTAATAACCACTACCGAACATAACTTCAAATAACCAGCAATAAAATATCAGACAAAAGAAGAACAATAACTTATTTTATCTTCTAAATCTAAATTGTTACTAAATTGTAAAAGTCTTGTGACGCCTACGACTTTGATTTACTCATCTTTTCTAAATACATAGTTGTAACCCTTCCTGTTCCATTTCATCGATTTTGTATCCAAGATTATCCATACATTACGTAATTATATATCCAAGTTATATATATATATTTCCCTATCAATATTTGGTGTCGGGGCAGCGGTATAAATACGAATAACGATTTGACGAATAACGGGTTATTATATATTTAAAAATAAATATATTGGAGGACCTTTCTAGGAATTTCAATAGAGCAAACAAGTAACACAAAATTAAACATTAAATTGCACATTTGCACTATTCATTGGAAGAAACTCATTTTAAAATCTCAAGGATTAGACTTCACACAGATTATCCGCCTCAAATAGGTATTGAATATTTATTTTCAAATACTATGATTTTGGTTTCAAAATCTTTTTATTATCTAGTAACAAAATAACTAGATCCATTTGTATTATACACAAATAATAAAAAGCTATATATCTCAAACCTAAAATGTCAAACATGTATGAGGTCGTTGCGCTGAACCAAAAGACGCTAATGTACCTACCAGTAAAATGTTCCTTAATTAATAAAATCACAGTCTATATCCGGGCGTCACATCGATCGCTAGCTACCTCATAATTTACGAGTGTCAGTTAGTAGGTGAAGTTGGTAGGAAAGTGGCTCAGTTGCGCAGGAGTGGTGGTACTCGTTTCAATGTATATAAGCGCGGAGAAATTCTCTCACTGCATCCACTCAGCAGTGATCTGAACTTTAGTAAACATGGCAACCAAGTTTTTAGCAGCTGTGGCGTTGTTGGCGTTGTGCCACGCCAACCCCGTCCTTATAAACGGTGAGTGCGAATAAATAATACGAAATATAGAGAAATTGTAACAATATATAACAAATATGTTTGGAAATCAATTCCTTGTTATTTTTAAGATTTCCTCTTTTTTTGTAATTTAGTAAGCAAGCTTTTTTTTTTCACCCAAAAGAATTTAGTCCTCAAAGTAATAGTTATACCTATTTTTTCTTTTCTCCAGGTATTCTTTACCGTGATGGACGTGCCTACTCCGTGGGCCAGGCATCCAGCTACGGCGGCGGAGCGAGTACAGCACAAGCGAACGTGAACGGCGACGCGGCGCAGGCCTTCGGCAGCGCCACCGGCGGCGGGCAGCTGGCTCGCGATGGGTACTACTACCCCGGACAGGCCATCGCGCAGGCGCAGACATACGACGCCCCGCCCATCCCAGAGAGCGCATACGGCTCAGCTAAGGCCGTGGCTCAGGCACAGAACGGCGTGTACTACCCCGTCCCGGCGCCCGCCACTGTCATCACTTACGAGCAGAACTTCGCACCCGCCGCTTCCTCCGTGTCGCACGCAGAATCGCACGGTGCCGGCGTCGCGCACTCCACCGCCAACACTCGGGGCGTCGTCGGCGGCTACGGCCCGACCTCGTCCAGCGCTAACACTCACGGCTCCGGCTCCGCCGACTCCAATGCCAACTCCGGCTTCGGCTCCACCAGCTCCTCCGCCAAGACTCACGGTGAGGGTTCCGCCGCATCCTCTGCGCAGAACAACGGTGTCGCCGGCGTCGTGTACCCCGGCGCACCCGCTGTGCTCGCCGACCAGCCGGCGCCCGCTGTCGTCGACGCCAGGACTCCCATCTACTACACATCGTACGTCCCGGCTCCAGCCCAGGGAGTCGCCTCTTCCAACGCGAATGTGGTCGGCGCCGGACACGCTGCCTCGTCCGCTAACAGCGGTCACGGTCAGGGCAGGACCATCTCCTGGCGCTTCGGCACCTTGTACGACGCTCCCGCCTCCGCCCACGCTCAGGCCAACACCCACGCTGGTTACGGCGCTGCCAAGTCTGCCGCCAACACCAACGGCTACGGCTCCGGCAACGTGAACTCTGCTGTCAATGGCTACGGCTCTGCTAAGTCCGTCGCCGACACTCACAATGCTGGCCATGGCATCGCTCAGTCCTCCGCTAACTCCCAAGGCGCCGGCTCCGCTAACGCCAACGCCAACGTGAACTCCGCCGGGTACGGCGGCGCCCGGTCCACCGCCGACGTGCACGGCCAGTACTACGGCGGCTCCAGGAGCTCTGCTGACGCACACACTCACGGCTCAGGCAGCGCCGCGTCCTCCGCCAGGACTCAGGACGTGAACACCGCCTTCAGGGTGGCCAACTCTCAGGTGCACTCTTCCGGCCTCGGCTCAGCGCACGCCAATGCTCTGTCTGTCTGAGCAGTCAGTTCGGTTCACCTGCACCAGTAAGCAACCACATTACGACGACTTCCGGACATGCCGAAAACTTGTCTTGATGTATTTGCAAAGTGCACGACCGTATTAAGTAATTTATTTTAACTTATTTATTTAACTTATTAGTTTACAATGCTGTCGGAAAAATTACGCAGAAAGTTGAATGCCATAAATAAATACCTACATTATCATACAATTTACTCATGTGAATTATTTATTTACCACGCACCGCATCGTATTAGAAATTGCATAAAAATTCAAATTGTAAACCACAGCTATTGACTCATTGATAACCGAAAACTTCAAGTGAAACTATCCTCCTTGTCGCAAATGCAGTGAATTCGGTTTTAACTGTTAAAAGATAAAGATGCATTTATTTGTATAAACATATGTCATGATAAATAGATATGCACAAATTGATGGAAACGAGTTTATTATTGCTGGTTCAACATGTTTTGCCATATTCGGCGTACAAAATACTCAACTAACCATTTTTTTTACCCGACTCTGTTTCTTTTTTTAAAATAATTAAATTGTAACACTGAATGTTAAGTTTAAAAACTAGTTCACTGTTATTATTACAATTCATTAACAATATTTTACTTAGCTTTATAGCAATCATTCATATTTTAATTCAGTTAATGTTTGACAGTATTTGAGACCTTGCCAACTTCCTGAATGTCACGCCACATAACTGCAAAAAAATAATGGCGACATATCGCGAACTTTTCTTGGTATCTATTTTGCGTCCTTTTTTTCATATCCAACAGCCAGTCGTGAAAAAAAGCAAAGTGAAAAAATTCATTACACACTTCATACCTAATATCTATTTATCTCCAATTTTGGCGTACAGGAGATAGACAAATCTATCAATCTCTGGTTTTAACGTCCCAATAAAGCCAATGTATGCTACCCTATTTTGACAGCTATTTGTTTGACAGGGTCAGATATAGTTCTACTGTCTATCATCAGTAGCTCCTCCCATCAAGATAAAACATATTTGTTACTATGCTCTAAGGATATAGGCATGGAATTAGTATGTACTAGGTACATTGTAATCAATCAGCCTGGCCTTTCCCTAACTAGATTGGGGTCAGATGCAACCAGTACTTCACATGGGGCGAATGCCTGCTGACCTCCACAACCCGCAGTTACTGGGTAACACGATACTCTTTGGTAAGACTAGTTGTCAGACTTTTGGGCTTAGAACTACCGACGACTGTCAAAGATCTACGAATGACAGCTTCGACTAAGGGGTCTCGATATGTAATGGATGATCACTGGTCACCCATCAACCGACCGTCAGCGGCGAGCGTAGTTTATAACCTTCGATCGACTCTTGCGGCTGTTATCATTTATCACGAACCCTTAGGTGTAGTTAATAGTTTAAAATAACTGTAGTACCTTTAAGCAAATAAACTGGCATTTCCTTAGATTTTACATTGCAGTACTTATTTGATCCTAGTCAGTTAAATACAGAATATTCTTATTTTCTGAAACAATCAGGTTCTATTCAGGGTTGAATCACAAAACTTAAGTAAAAAAACACTGCAAAGTGAAAAATTACTTAATTTCGGAAGTCGGTGTCTTTGAATCTATATTTTAGGATTTTGCTTTGGAAGTCGTTTTTTGTTTTGTAAAACTTTATTTTATTTTTTCACTTTTTAATAATGGTACCTACCCCACAACAATTCGTATACCACTACTTGCTAACTACACAACAGTGACCGGAAGTATTAAAATATCGTTAAAACAAAAACAAAGAGACGTACATAAATAACCTCCTGCGTCTTTGAAGTCGGTTAAATACTGGAAAAGTTAAAACTTCTCCAAAATCAAGTTCATGGAATTGACCACTTTCGGATTTCGTCCTGATATCACATCTCATAATTCAAACGTAAGTAACGCAATTAATTATAAGACTGCCTTTTATTTCGTTTTATTGTTCAGGTTTTTTGCATTTTCGTTTAGGAAACGCAGCCATTATTTGCGTCATCAAGTTTACTAGTACCTACCGATTTCTTCAGAAAAACCTCTGTTTGAGACCGACGGACAATAAATTAATAATTTAAAGATCTTTTATGATGTTGATTTAAGAAAAAAAAAACACCAAATAGCATGCCTTCAAATAAACGAACGAACGATGGTTGAACTGCCAAATATGTTGAGAAGAAGTATGTTAAATGTAAATGATATGTGTTGCTAAAGTGTAGCTGTACAGTCATTGACATGAGAGGAAAATCCGAAATCCACGCAGCCGAAGTCACGGCCGTAACGCTAGTCAATACATTATACTTATGTACCTAAAGAGAAAGGTCCTAACGTGGTCAGATTTAATGATTCATCAAATGCTTATTACAACAACAACAAAAAACATTACACTTCTTTTTTTGGCCATAATTGAATTGATAAAAATTTGCTGGACTCGAACATCACTGTAAACTTTGAAATCAAAAATATTAGACCATAACAAAACAAACCCATCGAAAATTACTTGAATATAATTTTATAACATAAAATACAAAAAGCGTGTAGAAAAAGATATTAAGAATTAGAATCGATTACTAGCAGCTCGCGTAGGCCGCTCCTCTGGCCCGCAGTCTGACACGAGAAACTCATGGTCGCGAATCAGCTCGAGGTTGAAGCAGCTCGCGTCAGCCGCTCCTCCGGCCCGCAGTCTGTCGAGTGGGAGCTCGCAGCAGCCGCTTCACCAGCCCGCAGCCCGTTGTGAGGGAGCTCGCGTCGGTTGTTGTTAGACAGGGAGAAACCCGCGTGGTGCTCAATATTCAGGCGGCGACGTCAGATGCCACTTATTAGATCTCTCGAATACGTCTCGAATTCCTATCGAAGATGCATGTAGGAGGGTCGGAGGTGATCGAGTGAGTCGAACACCTTCACGCACACAATATGTTAATAATAAATAAATTCACTGAGACTAGGTAGGCATAAAATACAATACATCAACCCGTTGTGGTATTTTGTTACACCAAAATCACATCTTATAATCTATTTAACACATGAGGAGCTGTTGTGCACAGCAATTCTTATTATGATTCAGTAGGTACCAAAGTATTTATGAAAATTGTATGACACTCATTTAACTTACATTTGTTTATCTGATAATTGTTGTACTGTTGAAAAGCAAACCTTTAGTTAGTCTATTTGCCACATCCAAATATCTTATTTCATGTAATCTCTTGTTATTATTTTCATAGTTTTCCTTAAATTGAATGTTTTGAATTTTTTTATCTTACATTGTCATCTGTCAGTTTTTGTTTTTCTATGTTATAGGGCTAAGAGGTCGTCTTTTATTGTAAAGCTATTCTAAAACTAGCGTAAAGCCAAGTTCTCCCTGTAAGCCAATTTAATTGTTTCTGGCCGATTAGCAAATATGAAGTATTTGGATTTATATTTGAAAAACTAGACAAGTCACTTCTAGAAAGTCGGCCAGGGAGTATAAAAGGCAGCTGTGAGTTTTCACCAGGTTCTTTTGACTCCTTTTTTTGACTCGCCCTTTTACCTCGCTCTGTTGGCTTATTTCCTTTCGTACTGTTTCTTACTCACCAGTCTATGTTTTTCTAAAAGCTCCTTAAATATAAACATTTCCAAAAGTGAATCTCAGTAAATTTATTTATTATTAACATATTGTGTGCGTGAAGGTGTTCGACTCACTCGATCACCTCCGACCCTCCTACTTGCATCTTCGATAGGAATTCGAGACGTATTGGAGAGATCTAATAAGTGGCATCTGACGCCGCCGCCTGAATATTGAGCACCACGCGGGTTTCTCCCTGTCTAACAACAACCGACGCGAGCTCTCTCACAACGGGCTGTGGGCCGGTGAAGCGGCTGCTGCGAGCTCCCACTCGACAGACTGCGGGCCGGAGGAGCGGCTGACGCGAGCTGCTTCAAACTCGAGCTGCTTCGCGACCATGAGTTCCTCGTGTCAGAATGCGGGCCAGAGTAGCGGCCTACGCGAGCTGCTACTAATCGATTCTAATTCTTAATATCTTTTTCTACACCCTTTTTGTATTTTATATTATAAAATTATATTTACTTGTGGTTACGTTTGGCCACCCGGCTAAACGTTACGTTACTCCGTCTCATACAATACTGCTCATTTCATTCAAATAAAGGTGAAGCGCTACGAAAGCGCGAAGCACGCACATTCGTAGCAACTTTTATTTTGGGCGGCATATCATCAAATGACTTCTCCCGCTGTGGTTGGAGCGGGAGGGCGTGTCAGACTTTCACTGACTAAACCCCACCCGTGTTCCTTCAGTTGCCTGTGCCAGGGCCATGGCATCTCTTTCGAACAACCCGCGACCCTGTCAGACATCAGCCCTAACGGACCCCGCCAATTAGTGCTGAGATCTCTTTGAGGCGCGCGTGGAACATGACGCGACGTCGAGCCGGGCGTGAGGGCGCAACGATCTCTCCCTCACGCGCAGAAGGAGATGACGGCTTCCCATTGGCTCTCGCACCATACCATTGCCTTGACGCCGCATTCGTAGCACCATACGATGCCTACGGCGTTGTAGATAGTCATCTCGTAATGTATTCAACTTTATCGCTAATGCGTTATCGCTATCGGCGGTCTAAAAAAAGATATATACAATATATCATCTGCCTACCCTTGTCCCAACTATTCTACTGTTGGGCATCCAGTCTAACCGGATACAGCTGAACACCAGTATTTTACATGTAGCGACTAACTATCTGACGTTACTGGGTAAATAATACTCTCAAGAATAGAACATATTATATAAATATTGATAAGTCTAACATAGCCAGCTCTACCTCGCAGGCTTGAAGAAGAATAAACATAACATAACATAACATCTCGCCTATTTTTCCTAAAGGCTTAGGCAGAGATGTACCTAGTACATCCACCATTCGCCATGCTATAATGGGAGCGAGGAGAAAAATAAAGAAGAATAAAATACTTCATTTGTATTTGAGTTTTATCAAAATACATTCATAGTTTCGTATAAGTTACAACTTAAGCTTTTTAATAAAAAGCACCGCGTGCATAACCAAAACACGCGTATTTTAGCCGATTTTCATAGTCTTTTGTAGAGTTTATAAAAAATTGACGTATTTGTGACGTGTCACTTTGACTCGCACTCATTCAGGGACCTCATAATTTTCTTAATCTGAGGACTATGAATACCGATTTAGAGGGTCTTCCGAGGCATGCCTTGAGCTCTCCTCGACGGAGTTGTGAGTCGAGTAGCCTTTGAGGTTACTACTTAGAATACGGGTGTTTATGTTTCGTTAACAAGATGGGAAGACGACATACGTCTTGGCCTGGGGCCATACTGGACCAAAGTTGCAGAGGACAGAACACAATGGAGAAAGTTGGAGAAGGCCTATGCCAAAGGCTCATCGAGCTGCGGGACATAATATAACTTGGTTTTGGCCCAAATACTTTATGCCAAAAAACATGTACCTAAAGTTCAGAAATAAACGGCTATATTATTATAAAGTAAAAGACTAACTTCGGTACATAAAAGTAAAATAGTAATACAGGTTATGTTTGCAGACAACAAGTAGATCTTCTATCTGTGCATAAGCAATGGTAAGTAAATAATTTATTTATTTATATATACTTTATTGCACTACAAAATTATATCTTATCGCTGTCTGCGATCTTATCCAGCAGCCTAACACAGCGTAACACATTTTCATCAAATGATCGAGAGTAATTGTCTTCGTTTAGACCGCACTCTGCTTGATTTTACGACTTTCGTATTGCGTAACTCCACTAACATATGAAACCAATTCTAGTCTGTTTGAGACGAATAGAGTGAACGATATGCCAGGAAAAATTGGGCAAGCGCCTTTCTTTCGGACTGTGCAACCATTATGACAAGTGACAATTGGTTTGGATCACTGACATGAAACCAATTACTAGTCGCATTGAAACCGAAGTCAAGCTTCTGGCCGCTTTCGTTTTCCGATCCACATATTTTTGTATTTAAACCTATAATCTCCTTATATAATTCGAAAACATGTAAGTGGTAGTCTTCCTGATAAATTGTGAATGTGATTTAGTGTAAAACCTAAATGATAAATCAATATTAGTGGTGTTTTAGTTATCGAGTCGGCGAGGTGGATTTCTTGGAATAATTGTAAAAAAAATCTTCTGATAAAAGTGCTTACAACATAAACTAAAGATACATATTATTATATTTCAGAAACGAGGTATGTTGGTGACATTTTAACGAAAGACAAATACGTACATAGGCATACGAGATATACCGTAACAAACTTATCATAAGCGACAAGCTTAGTTAGCAACCCAGTCAACAACTTCATTGTAAAAGCCAGAAGCACTGAGAACATAGACACCATACCTATTCCACACCATTGAATGTTCAAGGTAATAGCAATATTATTTTCTTAAATGTGTTGAACAGTGAATGTGCCCAATATTGGAATGTAAATATCCTATCTTCAAAGAAGCAAAAATGTGGTTGTTGTTACACACATTGTTTGATAGGTAGGTACGGGATAATACAAAAATAGGTAAGGCACCACCAAACCCAAACCTCTTTGTATAAACCTAACCAATTTACAAAAATCTGTAAAAATGTCTACCCATTTATTAAATATGTATTTTGACATAACCATATAGGATGTACCTAGTGTAAATCCTCAAAATCTATTTCGAGGATTTTAACATTTAATTCTAGCACCGCTATGATAGTCATGAAGTTATCTAATTAGGGAACTAAATTTTGAATTTATTTTATGGAGCTCCTTCAAAATACTCTTATGCGTTGAATTGGTTTTGCTTGATACTGCATTGAGCAGTTTATATGTATTTATACTTAGATATATTATAATATCCTAGGCCATCCACCTTTTCAACTAATAACAGAGGTTAGACAATAAACAATAGAATTGTGGCACCAAATTATTGTACATAGCAGAATATTACTGTTCTGTAGATTGATTGTGCATTGAAGTGTCTAAGCGATAGGCCTATTAAACTTGTGGGTGGATTAAATTAATAAGGATTAACTAATTCTTTTTGGTGTTCTTTCAGGTGTCAGGCTCAAAGAGGTACCTACATTATTCAGGAAAATAACTTTCTCTCAGCGCTCACAGCAAGCATTAGCAAGCAGAAAGTATATAAACTATCCATGATGACTTCTATGGGAATACATTAGCTGCCAAATTCCACCAATCCATGCAATATATTTGTTCCAATTTCATTTAGTCTCATGTCCAAATATTTTATGTTAAATGTGAAAAATTGCTATTTTCATGAAGGTTGTAATAATATAATAAAACAGTTTTTTTCTCTTTACCTTAATTTATTTGTTTCTATTTACCTATATCTATTGAATAATAGTTTATTTAGCTAAACACCAACTTCTTTGTAATTAATATAGCAATAAACACTTTCCTTTTTCAATTAAAATTCTAAGTTCTTAGTGTATTCTTAAATATTTCATCCAAAGTTTTTTTTCAAAGTTTACATTGTTTTCAATTAACACAATAGGTACATATGTTTACATAGCTGTCCTGCAGACCACAATCAATAGTGTTCTAATAAAAAATATGAATAGCTTTTATGAACAATTGTCAGGTTCTATGTTAAGCAGTAGAAGTGTGTACAAAGTAATAGCAGTAGTAGCAGTGATGTCAGAAGTAAACAGCAGCAGTAGCCGAAGAAACAGCAATAGGGCTCCATCATTCATGCTGCCTTCTTGTCTTTGTAGGTGAAGCGCCCCGGGAACTTTCCTACAGTTTGAAAACAAAATCAAATTATTTTCTGTTCAAATAAAGTAGATGCCTAGTTTGCCAATAATGCCTATGGCTGAACAAAATCCATCGGTCTAGTGCTTGCTGTGGGTTGTATGTCTTCTTCATTTAGAGCCCATTATTCAGTCTCCAGATGTTTTTATTTAACATCACACTAAATTAGAATAGTAAACATTAGTTAGGTAAAAATAAAATATGTGATGTTAGATAGTTCGCCCAAGGAAATATATTCACAATTATGTGAGTTGCCGCTTGATTCATAACTGTGTCAAAAAGCTTACCTTCAATTATTAATACAGATGATTGGTTTTCCATGTCCTGCACAAAAACGTCTTTGTAAGGAGTTCCCCCATATGTCAACTAGATTATTGTTGGTATTTGTATTCCATTCTTGTAAGCTTTAGCACCGTCTGCAAAAATGTTTTGATTATTTTTTGAAGTTGTTATTATAGTTTGTTTCAGTACAAACAAAAACATCAATTTACAATTTCAGTTGTTAAGCGAGGTTGAAGGTGATATACTAATTTACAATCATTATTTTATCTGCAACAAACAGCACACCCCACATAGGTTACTAAATTGTGTCTACACAACAAATGAATGATTGTCCTTAGGTAGACTGACCAATGAAGAACCTCTATCTACATAAATCGATAAGATATGAAGGTACACTCCTACACACGTTATTTCTTTATATATTGGCATAGGTACTTACTTGTCGTGATGATATTGACATAAGTACTTTTCGCTGTGGAGTTTGTGTGTGTGGAGTTTGTGGGCTGATAAGGCTCTGTCTTCGTTTTATACAAACGAAGACAGAGCCTTATCAGCCCTAGCCCCTAGTCCTTGCCAAACGTTTTCAGCGACAACACAAAACAAGTATTCGAAACTGTAACATAGGCCAACATGTATATGTACAGGAATAGTAATTAAATATGATTCTGTGTCACATTTTAAATGATTCTGTGTTGAACAATAAAAAACAACTTTCGTATTTCAAAGCAAAACAATGCGAATCATAAATATTAAAATAACTTTTATCAGTGTTGCCAACTTTTTTTCCCGGGTCCACTTGGGTTGGGCCGTAGGACTAAACTTGGAGAACTACTCACTTTATATAACATCACAAATAAAAGTTAGTGAAGATGTTTGGATGTTTGTTAGATACACATTAACGGCTTAACAGTTCAATTTTATCCTGGAAGTATGTTCCGTGTATTTTTTTTCGAAATGACGTTGTTTTCGATCTTTACACGGGCGCAGCTTCTTATAAAACTCTTCTACTATAATCGTCATGATAAACAGTCTTTACAAATCAGCTTTCAAATCCGAAGTAGTTTCGGCATTTGAAATAAATAAATGGTAAAATTACTGACACAGGTTTTAGAAAAACAATAGTTTTAGTATATGATTGTAGTATTTTCTACAAAGTCCTAACCACCATAAATTTTGTCTGCCGACCGCCCTAGTAAGGGTGTCCAAAACTCCTAGTTTTAGTGGAAGTCCCACTTATTTGACAACACTGCTTTTCTACGATTTTGTCATTAACTTTCAACAAGAACGTTTCGTTGCGTATTTCAAATTTGGTAGTTTATGGTAGAAATTGTTTTATAAATTGTTTTTTAAATTTTCAGCCATCATTGTACAATTTTATTTATAAGCATTAGTAGACGGTCAGTTGTAGTTAAAACAAAATTAAATTGTAGCAAAATTATTCGGAAGCGAATAATTCCTTTTCTATGAAACAAAACGCGAGATAGAGCTAGAAATGATATACATCCCTATAAAATTTGGCAGAATTGAGATCATTTTCATTACACAATTCCGATTATAGCAAACGATTAAGATCGCAATTTGTTTCATTTCAGAATCGCATTCAAAAACAAAATGTGTTACGCAATTAGGGTGCAGGCAACCTTAGAATGGACAGTGATGTGTAGTATTTTAGTAAGTAAATATTTTTTACAGCTAGAGTAATTAAATTTATAGATGCGATAAGTTTTCTATTTAAAAACGTTTTTTATATTTTTATGATGCCAATGTACTCATAAAATGTTCCTTAATTAATAAAATCACAATCAAAAACCGCGCGTCACATCGATCGTTAGCCATCTCATAATTTACGAGTATCAGTTAGTAGGTGAAGTTCGTAGGTAAGTGGCTCAGTTGCGCAGGAGTGGTGGTACTCGTTTCAAAGTATATAAGCGCGGAGAAATTCTCTCACTGCATCCACTCAGCAGTGATCTGAACATTAGTAAACATGGCAACCAAGTTCGTAGCAGCTGTGGCGTTGTTGGCGTTGTGCCACGCCAACCCCGTCCTTATAAACGGTGAGTGCGAATAAATAATACGAAACATAGAGAAATTTAAATAAATATATAACAAATATGTTTGGAAGTTTTAAGATTTCCCCTTTTTTTGTAATTTAGTCACCAAGCTTTTTTTTGATCCAAAAGAATTTAGCCCTCTAAGTAACAGTTTTTTTCTTTTCTTCAGGTATTCTTTACCGTGATGGACGTGCCTACTCCGTGGGCCAGGCATCCAGCTACGGCGGCGGAGCGAGCACTGCACAAGCGAACGTGAACGGCGACGCGGCGCAGGCCTTCGGCAGCGCCACCGGCGGCGGGCAGCTGGCTCGCGATGGGTACTACTACCCCGGACAGGCCATCGCGCAGGCGCAGACATACGATGCTCCGCCCATCCCTGAGAGCGCATACGGCGCAGCTAAAGCCGTGGCTCAGGCACAGAACGGCGTGTACTACCCCGTCCCGGCGCCCGCCACTATCATCACTTACGAGCAGAACTTCGCGCCCGCCGCGTCCTCCGTGTCGCACGCCGATTCGCACGGCGCTGGCGTCGCGCAGTCTTCCGCCAACACTAGGGGAGTCGTCGGCGGCTTCGGCGCGACCTCGTCCAACGCTAACACTCACGGCTCCGGCTACGCCGACTCCAATGCCAACTCCGGCTCAGGCTTTACAAGCTCCTCCGCCAAGACTCACGGTGAGGGTTCCGCCGCATCCTCTGCGCAGAACAACGGTGCCGCAGGCGTCGTGTACGCCGGCGCACCCGCCGTGCTCGCCGACCAGCCGGCGCCCGCTGTCGTCGACGCCAGGACTCCCATCTACTACACATCGTACGTCCCGGCTGTTCCCGCCCAGGGAGTTGCCACTTCTAACGCGAACGTGGTTGGATCCGGACACGCTACCTCGTCCGCTAAGAGCGGTCATGGTCAGGGCAGGACCATCTCCTGGCGCTTCGGCACCTTGTACGACGCTCCCGCCTCCGCCCACGCTCAGGCCAACACTCACGCTGGTTACGGCGCTGCCAAGTCTGCTGCCAACACCCACGGCTACGGCTCCGCCAACGCGAACTCTGCTGTTAACGGCTACGGCTCTGCTAAGTCCGTCGCCGACACTCACAATGCCGGCCATGGTGTCGCTCAGTCCTCCGCTAACTCCCATGGCGCCGGCTCCGCTAACGCCAACGCTAACGTGAACTCCGCCGGGTACGGCGGCGCCCGGTCCACCGCCGACGTGTACGGCCAGTACTACGGCGGCTCCAGGAGCTCTGCTGACGCACACACTCACGGCTCCGGCAGCGCCGCGTCCTCCGCCAGGACTCAGAGCGTGAACACCGCCTTCAGGGTGGCCAACTCTCAGGTGCACTCTTCCGGCGTCGGTTCCGCGCACGCCAATGCTCTGTCTGTCTGAGCAGTCAGTTCGGTTCACCTGCACCAGTAAGCAACCACATCACGACGACTTCCGGTCATGCCGAAAACTTGTCTTGATGTATTTGCAAAGCGCTCAACCGCATTAATTTATTTTAAATTATTTATTTATTAATTGTGTCCAATTCAACGTTTGGTACAAATTAAGAGACGAAGTGACTGCATAATAAATAAAAGACTTTGAAAGTTCCATTTTGAAATATTTATTTAGAACACCATCATACACTACCATGATAAAATGCTTGTATAATTAAAAGCATTAACATAATAATCTCAAGTTCATTGATCACAGTTTGCCCTGCATGAAGGGTTTAAGGTATTTGTGGAAGCTCTTGTTGACGGGCTCCGCATTGAGCGGACTCTTGAGCGCTGCCTCCATCAGGCGCTCGTACACACGGCCGTCGTATGCGCCAAGGGTTGAGTTCAAGATCTGAGAAATAAGAAAAAGCAAATCGTCAACACACCTTTCAAATTCTGACATATATCACCTTTTTTTATTATATTTTTTGGTTGGGAAATCATCAAATGACGTCTCCCGCTGTGGGTGGAGCGGGAGGGCGTGTCAGACTATTACTGACTAAAATCCACCCGTGTTCCTTCAGTTGCCTGTGCCAGGGCCACGGTTACTCTTTCGAATTTCCCGCGACCCTGAGGCTGACATACGAGTATATGACTGAGAACCTCATTGAAAACTACACAGTTTGTAAAACGCTTGTTGCAGCATTCACTTAAATAATGATGATGTACCTGATCCCTAAAGTCGAAAGCATCCACCAGCCCCACAGCATTAAGTCTGATCTTTCCAAGGAGTTCCTCATAGAAGCCCTGCAGCTGTCGCACATCACTTTCAGATATTGACGTGTACTGGAAAACAGAATCACAATATTAATTACTTTGGTACCGATTTCTGCAGAATAGAATACTCTTTATTATTTACGACTACACTATACGAATTACAGATATATATATATGTAGAACTTTTAAATAGGGTCACACATCTACTAGGATACGTGGTGAAAAGGGCTGATTTTAGTTTTGATATTTGTCAAACGTCTTTCTCGGGAATATTCTGTGCTTATGAAGGTATTGAAGGCGAAAGAATCGCTTTTTAATCTATATCCACATGTGTTTTTTGGCTCACTTCGTTATGAAACTTAATGATATTTTAATAAAAAACAGTTTAAGTTAAGTAATATTCCTTTTATAATACAGAGGGACCTCCTGACTATGCGTGCCGTGTTCAGAACTACTGCTTTCTGAATCAAGGCCTTGACGCAGCCGCATAATGAGAGCCTCCTGAAGAATTGGTCGAGGCTCTTCGCTATTAGGCCGCTTACTGTAACGATTAACGGTGCAATGATTGCAGAGACCACGTCCCTCACATGTCGACAACCTTACAACGTACCTAGTTAATTTATTATTAATTTGTGATTAAGAAATTGCAATACATTCCGTTGATCTTCCTACAAAACTTTGATCATGACAAGTACTCATTCAGAAAGAATAATGAATAACCATTAAAAAAAAAGTCAGCAGCTTGTTTTATAATTTCATCCACAAAAAACTGAACTTGTGATCTCAACAAAAAGTTTTATGATGTCATGAACTCCTGACACAATAAATATGCTAATGTGACGTGACCCTGACTTAAGGTCAGCGTCAAGTCATTCATAGACGTCATGGGTAACTGTACATAATTCTTGGAATACGAACTAAGAAAAGCTTCATGAACCTTTCCATTGTCAGTAAAAATAACCATATAACTCTAGATCTAACAATGATAATTGCCAGCTTTCAAAGCTATAATCAAGCTTTATTCAATGCCTATTAGCATAGAGATGGCAAATATCATAATGATGATTACTTACGAGTCTTTTCTCATTTTAGTTTTCCATTATACTTAGTAGAATCATGGAGAGCAGCGGTGGCCCAGTGATAACGGCCGCGACTAACGAGTTGTAGGTCGTAGGTTTGGACCCAGACAAGTGCTTTACTTTGTGCAAATTATTTCATCACTACTGCTCTCAAAACGATGAAGGAAAACATCGTGAGGAAACCGGCATATTCCAGAACGCTAAACTCGAAGACATGACCTGATGTGACATCTACCAATCCGCACTGAGCCCGCGGGGTAGATTGCAGCCCACACCCTCTCGAGGAGAGGAGGTCTGTGTCCCAGCAGTGGGAACATTATAGGCTGATTATGACTATTAGAATCATGATCTTCTGTTATCAGCCTGATAAAACCAACTGCAAATACGAAGACCTTTATAAACAGATAATAGGCACAGAAGTGAGCTAGATTTGTAAATCTAAAGAACAACCGGTAATTTTAAAGGAAAAAAAGAGCATAGATGAAAAATGAACGAGTTATGCAAAACCACAACTATACGAGTAACACAGTATGTACAGTAAGCGTTCAAAAGTGCATAGGCACGTTAAGAGTCGTATTGCTATCAACTCGCGGTGTTTAAACGACACACACCACAAATATCGCAGTTTTGCACGGCACACACTGACGTGAAGTCGCGCACTCGCATCCCACTACACTCGGAAACAAAAATATATTTCCATCGCTTTCGTTAGACACGCATCATGCTCGTGACTTGGCCAATTTATGGCGTTGCTAAAATTATAGTTAATCTAATATGAGCTGGTAGCAGTAGGCGCCAAGCGTTGGACTGAGAAGCAGTCTGCTTAGGTTCTGATCTCATAAGATGCAGCACAGTTTTATTGCAATATTTTTGTTTTGGTTTGCAATAATAACAATATTTTATAATAAAAAAGCTGCTTTTTATTATTTTTGTTATTGCAATAAAGGGTTTAGAATTTTAAAAAAACGTTACAAGTGATAACAAAAATAATAAAAAAAAAAAATTGTTATAATATTTTGCATAGGTACGGATAACAAACCGATACGATTATTTATAATAACTTCTTCAGCCAAAATGGATGTGCAATACTATATTAAGGAACTTACAAACAATTTGTTTTATTTTGACATGTCAAATGTTCAAAAAATTTGATAAGTTATTCATGAAGTACTCTTTGGTCGTAACGAATTACATCTTCCTCACAAAATGATTTCCTCAGTCATCGAAATGATTTACTCAGTTTTCTGTGGTATATCTACAAAATTTTATCATCTAAGTAACCAAGATGAACGAGACAAGTATCGAATGATTATCGAACCACTTCATGTAATTTTATTAAAGCAACTTTAGTTTGCTTTAATATTGATAATTTTAGGTATTATTAATAACATATCTAAAACTCGTATAAATATATATATTATTTGTAAAAAACAACAAGCTTAATTAAGTTTGCTGAAATTATGAACTACTATCAATTACAGACAAAGTGAGTGTGTGTGATAGAAACAACTTATAGAAGAAGGTCGTAAGTGAAACCGAAGCGTCAATCTATTGCTTTGTGAGATTGCCTATGGACTTATGAGCGTTACTGTACCTAGAACATTCATAAGCAAGCTTAAAACATCACACTTGGCAATCAGCATGTCGATTCTATAAAAAATCTCACCGTGTAGACTTGCGTGCATTGAGCTGTCAGTGTCCGGGTTGGTCAATCCTAGGATTGACCAACCCGGGATGACATGGAATGAGCTGACAGTGACACTGACAGCTCAGTGGCACTGTCAGCTCACTCCACGCTCACTTCACCTAAGTTTTCACGGTGAGATGGTTAAAGGATGACACTGTTATGAGGTCACCACAACCTTTCGGTAAGTGCTTATCCATCGACCCCCGAGACAGCCACGAACAATAAATAATTAATTTTGTGTCATTAAGTAGGTCTTATAATATTTAATATTACTACCTACTCAATGGGATATACGGCACTAAATAATTACCAGAATTTTTTTTACCGAACTCTTGTCACCTACAAAATTGTAAAGAGATTACTTTCTCCGATCACTTATTGCACTGAAACTAAGTCAATAGTTGAACAACTGTTTATTTGACCAGACCAGAGACAGACCTAGTTTATCAGAATGATCGATATTGATCTATTGCCACCCAGTCAGCTGATCCATTAGCTTTTTTTTGGAAGTTGTGCGTCCGTGTGTTGACCCCGCATTTATAGATAACTGTTCGCTAGACCTTACGTTAAGGTTATTTGTATATGCAAAATTGTTGGTGAAGCTGTTCGTTTTAAGAATACTTGTAATAATTAAAATAAAAAAATAATAGATATTCAGAATCAGATGACATGTCTGATGTGTGACTTTTAGAGAAAAGTCACACATCATAACAAGGTGAGATTTGTTCAGAACAGCACCCTAATTGCGTAACAAACACAATCAAACACTATATGAATCATTTTGAAGGGAATTGCTAATCCATTGCTCGTAAATTTTCAAGAAATTTGTGCGTTCCATAACGTAAATAACGCTATGAATGTTTTTGAACTGTCAACGAAACACAACAAAACGAAAGCGATTACTACTGTTAGTGTGTAACCAATTGACGGGGTCCATTAGGGCCGACGCCTGCCAGGGTCGCGGGTTGTTCGTAAGAGATACCGTGGCCCTGGCACAGGCAACTGAAGGAACACGGATGGGTTTCAGTCAATAAAAGTCTGACACGCCCTCTCGCAGCGCCTAGAGCGGGAGTAGTCATTAAATGATTTCCCACCCAAAAAAAAAAGCATATTCTGAGGATAAATTTTGAATTTTTGATCGTTTTTCCATAATAGAAATGTCAGACGTCGATTTTATTGCACGTATAAAAGATCTGACTTTAATAAAAACAGCCCTAAGTTGTATCTTATGAAGATCCTGATCAAGACAAAGCTAACTAGATATAGTTAAAGCCTGGAAGAAAAAGAGTACACGAAAATAAATGGTACAGAACTTCTATCTGAAAAACCAACTACTCTTACATTAGGATAAATACAGTAGTAAATCCTCGAGCAACGCCGCGTCACAGAACATGTGCCATGATTTAACGGTAACCAATGTCCAATCTTGTGGTCACCATTGTTGATAGATAAGCATGCCAATTACAGGTGTTGGCAAAAAAATCGCACTTCTCTGTCAGATGAGAGAATTAAATGGACTTATTAGTGTTGTGCTTATTAAATTTAAAAAAGTATAGAATTATCCAACAGCTTTATTAATTGTATACCTAAAAAGAATATAAAATACTTTTATGTTTTAATTGCTAATTAAATTAAATAAGAGTGGAATTACTTATAAAACAGTTTTATTTTTATTTTGACGCGTCTAACTGCTGGTTTTAGAACTATTGCACCTAGTCGGCAATTTCCTTGAATCGACTAGATAAACCATGTATGATTTAAACCAAATCGCTAAATAAATTGTAGGTAGGTATACCTATTTGATCAAAAGCAATCTTTAAATCAGTGACTCGTAGATCTGTAACGAAACATCCTTAAGTTTTCTCAAGATGTAGTTGTATTTTATTAATGCTCACAGTTTTATGTTGAGCATTTTCGTGAGACTTAAAGTCAAAGTCAAAGTCAACAACATAAGTCAATTCATTAGTAGAATAGCATATAAAGTAAACAATGAAACCATCAACTTTTTTTTCATTTATCATAATTTACTATAAATGAATCGCAACATCAACAAATGTAACACTGAGTAAGATAAATGTATCTTTTACTTACAAAATCAAGTAAAACAATATAACGCTTCAATCACATTCTTAAATAACAATGTTATGTGTTATTTTTATTAATATCACGCCTGCGGGTATTCCCTGAAAGGTTAGGCAGTGGTGAACCTGGTACACCCACATTTAGCTTGTTGTGTTTAAGTCCTATGTAATAGGGGGCGAGCTTATTGCTAACAACCGAGCAGAAATTCCAGATGGAAAAACCTAATTACACTTTGCCCGACCCGGGAATCGAACCTAGGACTTCATGCTCGGCTGTAGCGCTTGCGACCGCTAGGCCAACGATGCAGACAAGCGAACAATATATTTTTGATTATCGAATTTTTTTCAAAACTAAACATTTCTCACATAATTTAATATGTTTGATTTACAACATTTTGTATGAAATTTAATCGATTTTTATTTAAAAACGAATCGGATTTAATGATAAAAATGAGCTTTTAGTTCGACGCAAGTAATTAATTTAAGTCGTTGAATTCATGGTAACATGTTTTCATTATTAATAGAGCTTTATTTTTGATTAGATTTTGCGCGCGGTCCCTCGGGATCGTACCTACTGACGGAATTAAAGAATTTTGATTTCACTCTAGCTGTTATTATACCGATACCTTTCATCGAAATCCATTCAGCCCTTGAGGCGCGAAAAGACATCAGACAGTCCAAATTATTTTCTCATATATAAAACTACTACCTACTAATGGATAAGCTCAACAGAGGATTTAATTGAGATTAGATTTTCTGTTTGAGACTTAGGCTTCTTAAAACTTTAAGATAAAGAATAATCTAACAAGTCAAGTTAAGCAGATCCTCAGAAGTGCAAATTAATCTAAAAAACGCTGATATCTTTAATTAAACAGACCATTCCGCAAATACATAACAAAACTGCATCAAACTGTAATCCAACAACACTACAATAACAACGGGTTCGTGAACCACACCACACATAAATAATTCACACTGATTTTATTTTCCACCACGTTTTATTATCTCCGATATCCATAAATTTCTCCAAACGTATAATTTATGACAAAACTAGTCTTTAAAATTTCGACTATTCAATAGAGACACCTGCTTTCAAAACTGTTGTCAGGCTAAATTAAAGATCAGTTTAACAAATTGCATCACATTAGTGAAACGAAGTTTCAATTAATTTTTTTAAGGAAATGCAGTCATTTAGAGCGGTTTTTAGATTAAATATACAGACCATTTAAAGAAATCATCATGTTTTCGAAATGTATTTGGAGTTATTTGAAGAGCTATAAATCAAGAAGACGCAGAAATAGAAAAGACGAACACAAAACTTCCACTCAAAACTGGGGATATTTATTAGCTGTTGGTACTAAATAATTACAGTCAATTAAATTAAAAACACGTTCATTCAAAGCTATCCATAGTACTTTCAAAATAACAGTTCTTAAATAAAATTATCCATAATTTTCAATCGTTTTTTCTTAGATTCAGCTGTCTAAAATAAAAATATTGTGCAGTTAGAATCCTTAATTTATAACGTACTGACTGCGATAACCGTTATGTAGATAAAAACTTGATAACTGGTACCTTGTGCATACCATAGATATATTAAACACAGTGCATCATTCTTGTTAAATCACCTGCCAATCGCAGGCAATCTATTTGATTCGATGGTTCTATTCTATGCAAGAGTATATTAGAGGTCATACTGAAATGTAGATACATGGTATGATAAATGGTACATGATGCATTTTTTTAATGGTTTCTTCTTTTGCTTTTCTCTCAACGTTATTATGTAACAAATACACCTAATCACTTTAGAGAGTTAATTACTTTCAAAATTTTATTTGATGTTTTTCATCTACAATACCTACTGCTTTTTCGATGAAACCGAACTTTGCGATCATTTATTTAATGAGCAGTGTCATAATATGCCTCGTTACAATTTTGTTTTTCTAAAAGAGATAAACAAAACACATGCTTTAATTAGACATTCTGCATTGCATAGATAGATAGAGCATTAACACGAAGTCAAATGCAGCCATCAATTTCAAAATACAACGGAACGTAAACATAACTGTCATGATGACGACGTGGAAATGCAACAAAAGCAAGTCACACCTCATCTGACGTAATTTTTGTCTTAATATCTACATCTTTTTCCCTATATGGTGAACTGCAAACGGTAACAGCGCTACCTTCAGCAACAGTAAAACTGCACATAAGTAGCTGTAATGTGTCATCTTTATGATAACGAGACAGAGCGCTGTGTTTGAACCCGAAATTTTTACCAGAAACACTAAAAAAGTACGTGCCGGGAACTCTGGGAAAGGCACAAAAAAATCTTAAATCAAGTCCTATAAAACTTCTAAAATAGTAACCCTATATGGAAAAAGAACGGCCAATGCACGCGGCGCACACCTAAAATGACGGCTTACATTTTTACGACGTAAAAAATATGGCTCTCAATCGAACAAGCAGTGAGCTTTTACAACGTATTATTTAACTGTACCTGTGCAGATACTCAACGCTATTGTGGGACGCCATTATTTCCGCGTGATCCAGTTATTTCAGATTTATCGATACTTATTATCTAACAGTACGGTGTGATTGCTATTTTGTTCTTCATACATATTTGAGACATATTTGTGTCAAGTGTAGATGAGGAGATATTGAATGGGATCAGTGGACTATTGATCGGAGATAAAGACGCCGTTTGTACTGTGCACTTTTTAATTGTTTCCTTTTAATGACGATGTAAGAAAGTAGTGTAGTAGATAGGTTATCTCTGCTGCTGTAACCTACCTACCTTGTAACGGCATTTTACACATCCTCTTAGTAATGCAGTAGATTTTCGTCAACAATGTTTTCATGAATTACCTACATAATGAAAATAATTTTCCTGGAAAATAGCAGCTTTGCCGAAAAGTGTTGTTATAATCTACGTATGTCTTATTGTTCATAGTGTTTTATCAGGGACACTATTTTGTGTCTCTTAACAAACACTTGACTCACTTTTCTCCTTGTCTTTTGTTTTGACTTACCAGTAGCATATCTCCAAGTTTCTCCAGAGCCCAGTAGACCACATACAGCTCCACCAGCTGGTTCATCACCTTCCTCAAAGGCACTGACAGAGATGAACTCGTTCTCTCAACTTCCGACTTGTATGTTGACAAGAGGAAAGCTCGGCAGTGGGCCTAGGGACAAAAATCGAAGTATGTTGTCACTGATTTGATTTAGTAGGTGGGCTCTAATCACAAATATCTTAATGTATTTTGATTTAGTACGTAGGCTTTGGTCTCAAATATCTGGCGTTTGGTTAGGAATTCCAAATGCAAATTTATTTACAAACATGCGTCTAGAAAACTTTTCTTTCAATACGTTACCATACGTATTAAAATAAGAGATTCAGGGTTTTTTTAGTTAGCTTCAATAATACGTATTTTTTCACTTATTGTGTATTGATGTTATAATAACTTCTGCAACTGTCAGTGTTATTTAGGTACAACAACCAAAACGGGAAAAATAAAAAAACTTTCTTAGCAAAAACAAAAAAAAAAACAACCGACTTCCAAGAACACACTAGAAAGTTAAAAATAACTTTAATTTCGGAAGACGATGGCAATTTTTTTTTCACTTTGTTGTGTTTTTTTGGACGTCGGTTGATTTATTTTATTTTTAGGAATTATTAGAAGGAGTAACTAATGTAACCATTAGCCAAACCGTACTACGACTTTTTTAATCTACATTCTTATTTTAAAAACCGTTAGGCTCATAAACTAAGGGAACAGACTAAAAACTAAGGAAACCCATTAGCGGCGACACAAATAATTAACGTAGATCAATTAAAATATAATAATGGAATTTTATTTTATTTTCGTCAAACAAGCGTTAATTAGTTGAATTAGTTTCTTTGGCTTCTTGTTAAAACAGGATTGGTGGACAGGTTGTTGACATGGTTTTGTATACATATCGTAAATATTATATTTTTTATGTTCTTACTCTATTCCGGTTGAAGAACGGCATTAGCAAAACTCGATTCGGTACCATTTCAGCCGCACCCATAAACTACAAAGTTGTCTAATCTAAACCAAATTAGTAAAAACTTACGTCGATTTTGGAGACTTTTTTGGAGGCATGTATTTTAACTAGCTATTCTATGGGGTTCTTTCTTTTAGCCTATATGTACGAACGCCACGGACGGTTCTGGACGGTTTAGCAAACACCAACAATCGTTCGTTGGCGTTTGTCGGCTATCCACAGCGTGGCGGTAACATCAAAGAGATAACAGCAATCGACCGTTCGTTTGCTGGACCACTAAATGTGTTTAAGGTACGCCACCTTCGAAGGCCAACGAACTTTCGGTAGCCAACGCCGAATATCCATCGATGGCGTTCATTAGGCCGGTTTGTACACAGCATTTAATGTTTGTATTACTCCAACTAATTATGTGTTTATTTATGCCATCATCATCATCATTATCGGCCAAATCTGCTGTTGGAAAAAATATACTTAGGATTCGCCAAAAGCACACCGCTTAACTGGATCCTCGTCTACTCGGCGTACTTTACCCTAATACACTATTTTGGATCGTTATACCCAAAAATATGTATTATCATTTGACATGGTTTCCTGAAACCAATATAAAAAATTAATCTGAAGTCAATATATAGCCTAATATTATTAGAAACTTTACTAATGGATAATATATTATTATAATTAAATTCCATCACTTAAGTAAGATAAATTGAAATATGCCTTCTATGAACTCCGTAAGATTTTATAATGAGTATTATTAATCATATCTTTTGGAAACAGGTTATTATATTTGAATTATTTATGAATAAGAAGTTATGGACTAGCTTAAAAATATCCTTTTTGCTGCCTTTTATAAGTGACTCTAAGCCCTCTCTCTCTCTCTAATGGGATTTATGTTACCTGACGCATTTTATAATTAGTTTACTATTCAAAAATATATGCCATAACTTACCATAAACAAACACATTATAAATGAACGTAAAATAATAATATTACATAAAACGATAACATATAATAACATTTGTTAACATAGAACGAACTTAGAATAGAATTTTAAGAAGTTGATACCGACACATTTGAATTAATCTTATTTAAATTACAAAAGACGATTTTATATGAGTTAATGTCATGATCTTAGAACGTATCTTTCATAACAAAAAAAAAATATCAATAACACCGTAATAATTTATTAAGACATAAATAATTAGTATTAGTAGAAATCTGGTAGCGATAAAATGTTAACACTAGAAATTAACACTAAAGCGACTAAAATATTTAAATCTCCAAACAACTGTTATTTTTCATCATTTGAAGAAAAAACGCAGTATCGAATTTCTCCAAGAATTAATTGAGAATGCATCATAAAATTAAGTTTTGAAGGAAGTAGATGGCAATTAATTTTCTAATTTGATATCGCACTGTAAAAAACTGTCACAAGCAAAAAAAAATGCATAGTTAACAACTATTGATAAAAACGAATTTTGGGATTCAAATGGAGTTGGGCAGGACACCTGGCAAGACGCGGTGATGACAGGCGGATTACCTAAGGCTGCGATAGAGTGGCGTCCAAAGACTGGAAGACGAAGAGTCGGTCGTCCGGCGTCGAGATGCGTGGACGACATTGTTGCCATCGCGGGTAGAACCTGGATGAACCTGGCACAGGAGTGGATTAGCACAAGAAAAGAGACCCCGTTTGTTGCTGAAGTCGGTTTGTAGATGATGTAGATTAAACAAAAAAAGTTACGTCACGCACAACAAAGACATACAAGGTCGATATTTAAATAAAATAAAGTACCTCAGAGGCAGCAACCAGTTGAACTGATGTCATGTTCCACGCGTCTTCGGGAGCGAGGCCTCGTTTGTTATACTTCTTGATGCTGGCCACTGCTGAGGCCACTTTTCTGTGGATTTACAAGCCATATTTACAAGCCATGTGCCCGATGAGATTTCCCATCAACAAATTGACGAGCTTCCATACGAATCCAACGAAAACGAACAATTAGGAAAGAGTTTTGAAAATGTATATTTTCTTATCTTATTGCTTTCTTCTCGTATTGTTCTTATTTTATTGTTATTGTTTGTTGAAAATCTTTTTTTATTATTCGTTTTCGTTTTTCACCTCCTACCTGGGGGATGAAAGTTTGTATGGAAGCTCGAAATTTTGCTGGTGGGAAATCTATTGAAACGTTATTGGAACTCCTCTGCAAAATTTCATGCATCTTGCCCCAGCGGTTTTGGTTGTGCCTTTTCCGTCAGTGAATTTAAGTAGATTCCGTTTAATTGTTGTGCTACCACACAGAAGTCAGGGTATCTGAGGCTGCGAATAATTAGGCCTATCTTATTTTTTCACTTTCGCAAAGGAAAGATTTTACTGTAAATACCTACATTACTTATAACTGAAACCTACTCTTTTGACCGTGACCTAGGTAAGGCCAAAGGTATTTTCATCCTAGATTGCAGACGAAGTCGCTGGCAACAGCTAGTTCATTATAAAAGCATCCGAACCCAGTGGCGACTTGTCGAAAGCCTTTGATAATTCCATCGACAGAGTTGTCCCATTTCTGTTTGCTGCTGGTCTTCTCTGCCAGATACGACATTATTGGACTCAGTGGTCTGCCAGCCAATGCCTGCTCCCAAGCCTTTACTAGAGATCTGAAACAACAACGACAAGGTATCCTTTTACCACAGTATAATAATAATTGTACCAACCTACACACAAAAAATTTCACGCTGATAAAATCGCGGGCAGAAGCTAGCGTCTAAGATAAACTCAGAAAGTAGTCTAAAAAGTGACATTGGTACTTGCCCGGATTTGAAACCCCAACCTCGTGCATTCTCACCCCAACCTCGTGTTTATTTTGTTGCTGTATAGCCTTTGCCGACACAAAAGAAGATCGGCACCTACCTTTTCGTTTTTCTACATCGTTTCTTCATTCCAGCTTAATTTAAGACCTTAACTTCACCCTAAGTTAATGACAAATGTATGCTATGTTATGATAATCATGCCGAAATTCAAAGTTCCCACAAAATAAGAATCACACTCAAGCCGCATGATTTAATGAGAAAACTGTTCCAAAACACATTTATTTCGTATTTACATTTGCCATAATAAATAGAAGTATAGAATAAATTCCACATAATATTTTACTAATACAACACTTAATCAAAGTCACATAAATGTTGTGATGCCGTTAGCTTCAGTTTATATAAGTTACTTTAAAAACCCATAAATTTAGATGACAGTATTATTTTTGAGAGCATCTGCTACACAAAAGCCTCAAGATCAAGAGCCATAAGTGACTCAACTTCCTAAAGCAATTTATTCACAATTTATTATACTTAACATTTAGTTTGTAGCATATTTGCATAAGTTTTTTATGAAAATCCTATGATGTCATTTAATGAGGCGCTTTCATGAGTTTATTAAACCGCAGTATTTTAGTATTTGACAACTCACACTCATCATCACTCACTCAATCATCTATGAATGTGGGTTCAAAACTTCAAAGACACCTCTGCCCAACCCTTTTTGGATTATGTTAGGTTATGTTATGTGATAAATCATCCAGAGATATAGTACCCTGTTCGTGCCATTCTTTTTTTCTCCTTTCTTTCAAGTTTACTATGTTTTCTCCGTTCACCTTCATATTCATAGCTCCAGTTATGTAATACATGGTTGATTGCTAACTGTTGGAATCCCAACACAGAGGGCGGATTTCACGAATGAAATTGAACGCGTTCAGCACGCGCAGCATGGCCAACTTTTATCGAAAGAAGAATAGACAAAACGACAGATAGAATATACATAATGACAGATTTCTTTTACTCATCTGTCATTTTGTCTAATTTCGTCGTTAAAACTCGTTTTTATGGTGGTCATGCTACACCTGCTGCACATAAACCACGTTCAATTATTATTTCTGTGGAATATTGAGACTGAGAGCTCATGAACGCGGTTAAAATGTGGTGATCGCGTTCAGTTTATTCGGTGAAATTCACACTGAATGTTACTCACTAAACAACATGAACCTCACTATCATGCGCTCTCGGTAGCCAATTTTATTTGAACGTCTCGTTCACTTCCTCACGGGTCGGGTCCGCGACTGGTCGATAACGTGCTCCTGCCTACTTGATGGTGAGAACATTTCTCCTTATTTAGAAGAACTGACTGTTTTCATTTACTGCCTGTACATCCACTATAACACATCCCCACACTAGCAAGATAGTAAGATAAAATAAAAAAGAATTGTCCGAGGCAGCATGTACCGAGCGGTCCACACCTCGGACGACATCATGGCATTGAGAAGGATGAAACAGGAGAACAAGAAAAGCTCCAATTATACAAAGTATGTTACCTAGCAGTCTGCAACATGAGCACAGTGTTTTCTCCCTCATAAGTGACCGCAGCAGTCACCAGACCGTATATCTGAGGGAAGTTGGAGGACAGCATGTAGCCGTGACCGCCGCAGGCTGTGCGACAGCGTTCTGTCATGGCCGACGTGTCCCATGACGTCACCGCCTTCAGGCAGCAGGCTATGGCGTGCAGCTAGAAACAATACAATGTTTAAGTATCGTTACAGAGACTAGTTTAAGTAACTATCAAAAAGTTATAATTGTTGTGGCAATTTTGTTTTCTAGCTAAGACTATTTATGCGATTTTTGTCTGGTCCATCTTTTGATGCTGATACAGGTTTATAATTGATCCGAAGCAAATTGATCTATGTAAACAAAAACTCATAACACCAAGAGAACTGTTCGTTCATGACGCGATCAGTTACTCTTTAACTAAACCGTTGCAAAAGTTGTTTCTAAGACAAGACAAAATTTGTTTAATATGTATTCATGAATAAACTTACCTCTGGCAATTCATCCATGTTTCCCTTCTCCAGATCAGCGGTAACTTTCTGGTATATCCTGGTGAGCCACTTGGCAGTCAGACTGAAGGCGTGGCTCGAAGCTATGGCGCTGAACAGCTTGTGCTGCTGCGTCACGTAGTCCAGGATCTGAGGCTCGCCAGCACTAGAAATAGAAGAAATAATTTCAAAGCTCGATATTGTATCTTTGAATTTTGACTTCTATCCTGAATTACTACTACTGACCACAACAAGTACCAAGTAATAATAAAGGTAATCGCCCAAAAGAAAAAAAAAGAAGCTGATCATTCTTAGGCAGATTGATCCTTTTCTCAACTATTTTGGGGTTGTTTTCGCGTCTTACCGGTGTCAGGAATACCAGTATTTTACATGGAGCGACTGCATGTCTGAACTATACAACCCTGTAACTACCCGCAACGACTGTCAAAGATCTATAAATGACAGCCGGGACCAATGTCTAGGCACGAAGAGGTCTCGATACGCAATGTATGGTTACCCATCCATGGCCTCACCTCGGCAAGCGTTCCTTAACCTTCGATGGACCCGTGCGGGGCTGTTTTTATGTAGCGACCAGCCTCTCACCCATATTCGAGCAAATAAATGATTTGAATTATAAAGGACGATGGGCAAACTAATATACCTAGAAATAGAAAAAATTGCAAAAAAAACCTTTTTTTTACAGTAACAAAGCGTTGGTTCAAGTCATAAATGTCATCCCGTATGTCCTGAAAAAACATCTGAATGGGGAAACTACATGTGAATTTGAAGAAATAAAACGTTTTTTTTTTAACCTTTAACCTTCTTGCACCTTTAAGAATTGTTTTGGTTTTATCTAGCAGTCACTTACCCAGGTTTCAGCTCCGACTGCCTCCTAACCGCGGAGTATCTGACAGCGATGGTGACCGCCCGGGCAAGCTGGTTCGCCATGGCGTTGACGATGAGAACTCTCACGTACACCATTGTGCCGTACGTCAGTTTGCTGTTTAGTGACCTTCTGAATGTACCGTCCTGAAAACATAAAAATACCGTAAGTAATCTACTAATATATAAAATTCTCGTGTCGCAATGTTTGTTACCAAACTCCTCCGTAACGATTGGACCGATTTGTATGAAATTTTGTGTGCATATCAGGTATTTTTGAGAATCGGCCAACATCTATTTTTCGAAAATAAAAGAAACAAAACAACGTTTGCGGGGTCAGCTAGTCTAACATATAAAATTTTCGTGTCGCAATGTTTGTTACCAAACTCCTCCGAAACGGTTGGACCGATTTGTATAAAATTTCGTGTCCTTATCGGGTAGGTCTGAGAATCGGCCAACATCTGTATTTCAACAAAAAAAAAAGAAGCAACACAACGTTTGCGGGGTCAGCTAGAAATTTTATATAAAAATAAATAGTCGATTAATCTGCCTAGCCTCTTCCTAACCATGTTGGGGTCTGCCGAATAGTGGCGGTACTTTTATACAGCATGTAACGAAAACCCTGTCCGATCCTGAAGTGTATTATTTGGTATCCTACTGCGTACTCAAATACGTAATCATTTAATGGATACGAGATAATTATTTTTCCCCAATGAAAACAATAAATTTTAAAAATTAAAAATTATCATACCAAAGGCAACACTGATCGCTCGACAGGGTTCACCAGAGTTCACCTACAGTTTCGTGTCAAAGAAGCCGCCTGAGCGCGGCGGTTCTTTGTCGTATGCCGCCAAAGAAACGTAGGACTAAAGAAATCTACGTTTTGCCTACGCGTAGGTATCAGCTGATATTTTATTGTAGGCTTACGCACAATGACCCCGATTTCTGACCTTCTGTTTATCAAGAAACAATTATTATTGAGTTAATGTGATGTGCTTTTGGCGATGCACCCACTGTAGGTATCAGTTTATTAAAACATTTACTTGTTACATACCTCTATCTATCTAGAACATTAGTACACATTCGACACCGTTTTATTAAATTTGCACGTACTCTTCGCAGCGCACATGTGTACGATTTGAGTGATTCGAAAGCTTCCACAATCCTAGCCGTTATTTCGATTTCCGAATCACACATTTACTCACAAATAAAAATTAACATATTCAAATATTCCTGATTGGTATACAACATTGTTCGCGATACGATAGCATGTAGCACGTGATACGTACGGACATCCGATCGCAAGCTATCTCCACGTGAGACTGGCGAAGTGTCCAAACAAGTAGCGACCAGTCGGCTACATCAAAGGATCGAGGACTCGTTATGAGTACCTACAGCGCGGCTAGTGCAGGGCGGTGTTCTTTGAAATAAAATAGGCAAAAAATAAAAGATTTCGCCGGCCGGTGGAGTGTTGTCAATTTATGAAAATTTACCATATTTAGTGTTACATTTCGCATGGTAACTAAAAATAAAAAAAATCAATAGCTTTTGGTTTTATGACTTAGATTTTTTTTACTATTTTTTCTAGTACGTATGTTAAACCAGGAATACGCCTTTTTTGGATCGGACAGGGTTTTTGTTACATATTGTATAAGCACAAGAACAAACGTAAGCCTATCAAAACAAACAAAAACTACACCCGTCAATGAACTCGAATTCAAACATTCATGTCATAGGAATAATAAAATTTCGAAATTCCCGCATATCCTGCCGCGCGCACTAGGTTGCCAGATTTACGCACCCGTTGAACTCCAATCTAAATTCATACATTCATACATATAAATTCCGCGCTATCTCACACTAGTCGGCTTGAAATCTGGCTTGCCTCATCTATCTTTGTCTCCCAGTTTTCGCCTACAAATTGCTATAGAAACGTTTACTTTTGTTGATGTATTGGTAAGCCGGGCTTCTGATTTCATAGAAATCTGCTTCTATGTAAGCAGATTTCTATGAAATCAGAATTGCACCGGCATTACGTTCGCGCAAGTGCATTAACTGCGTTGACAGCGTGAAGTGAGTTGCGAGCTTAGGAACGCGAACGTACGCAATAACGCGACGTGACTCAATTTGTTATTATTTTGAAAGAGTATTTTCTAAGTGCTGTGGTTATGAATTAATTTTATTATTTAAAATGATGTAATAGTTATTGCGGCGATGTCATTCCCTATGATTTTGTAAGTGAATATAGTCTTCTCTTTTATCAAAATGTGAATTTGGAAACTGTCGTCGACGGAAAGGTATGTACCTAAATACAATGAGTTTCCCGATATTAAGTGACTTTATTTCGCCGCAACCATCCTCTAATTATTGCATGTATTTCTCGGAAATAAAAACAAGTACGTATTTTTTCATCGGTCGATTGTAACAGATGAATATAGTTGTTTGCATTTGTAGTTTTGGTAAACCACTGGAAAAAAAAACATTATATATCATAACAAAACAATAATGTTCGTATCGAAGAGGTTGTTCAGTGTTTTGAAATGAAGATTATATTTAGTTCTTATCGTTATCTTTAGGAAAGTAAGTATACTTACTTACCTACCTAAAGATAAGTAAGTATACTTACTTACCTAAAGATAAAAAATGAAAAAAAAAATGGTAATAACATACGTTAACATTTTCAATCGACGTTAATAAATAATGAGTACGGCATAAGAGTATCAAATCGGTAATTGTTTTGCATGTGACAAGCGAATTATGAATTTAGGTAAAAAGCTCCGGAAACGCGATGTGGTAATGTGCTTCATTAATATAGATGGCGCTTATGACAATTATGTACTTGAAATATGTAGCTTCTTAGATAAAAGTTTTCTAACAAAAATTATAATAACTGTGTAAGTAGTACTACGAGTAACAACCATGACACCATAGTTTAGATAATCAGCCAATCCTTCAGTCGGCTCCTTTTTTTTTCGTATAAAATCTGTCGACTTGCCCAAATTTTGACCTCTAGGCACGCCACTGCTGCCGAATGCAGCTGAAGTTCATGTCAGACCTGACCTCCACAACCCAGTAACTGGGTAGTACCCTTGGTAAGACTTGTTGTCAGACTTTCAAAGAGGTAATTTCCCGTATATTCTCAATCTGTCTGAAATATAATAAATGTTTATGCGTTTTAACATTGATTATCGCTGAGATGAGATTGCGACTAGAGTTTTAACGTTTTTTAAAAACGAGAATTGGTATTTAGGCTTCTGACTAGAAATCGAAATCCATTTCTCATATAAATACTTAAAAATAAATTGCCAAAAATGTTTGTCTTACTCCAACACTTACTTGGCTAATTATTTTTTTGTTGTATTTGTAACTGTCAGGACAAGGACTGTATGAAAGAAATTATGTGACTTTTTTTAACGTAAAAGTGATTTTTTTTTAGTTTACACATCTCTTTTTCTTCTACATCTAGTATAAAGTGAGTGAAGAAAGTAGATTCTTGGTAGGGAATACTTAAAACATATTGACAGATTGATTTTCATTTCTTTATATGACAGAAGACCAGGACAATGACCTTTGTAAGGACATAGGTTACTTGTCATTCTGGATCGCAGACGAACTCACGGGCAACAGCTAGTGATCAATATCTTCTAATTAATGAAAATCTTAAATTAATTCATTAATTCACTGACAGACAACGCAAAGCATAAAACGACGTGTCCAGTAGAAGCAGGAAAATATGCCCAAGAGTTTAAAAATGACGAAAGTAAGCACTACGGAAACATTTTTTTAAATTGATCTATAAAGTGGAATGGACGTTTGTATGGAAATTCGAAATTTTTACCAATAGGAAATTTCGTCGGCCTCACATCTGGACACTTTAAGAAATAAAGATCTAACAATAGAACAGCACCTACCTAGTTACCTTGTTACAACAAAATATACAATGATAATTTTGTAATCCTTCATACCTTCAAAACTTGAGCATTTTTCATCAACATCCTATCCCTCTTTATCCTGTGGTGTTCGAAGCCAAGGAACCCATTATTAACGGTGTTGAAGCCAAGTTTGGCCCCGATCTCGCCAAGCCGAATCCCCGGGAGGGGCATATGAGTCTCTTCATCTCGAAGCTGGATTAAGAAAGGCTGGATACCGCAGCTATTTCCCTGGGAGTAAAGATGTGCCATCACTACGCAGTAGTTAGCGGTGTGTGCCACTGAAAATTGAAAAAAGATAAATACTGCGAGAAGAATTCAGTTCGATATCAAGTTGTTTTGAGGACACGATCATAGCGCAACCGTAAAAAGAAGACGTTCCAAGTGATATTTTTCTCAATGAGCCTATACCATGGGCTTTCACAGAAAAACTATCTTAGTGAGGGTCACAGTGATAGGAACATGTTAAATATAACTTATAAACTCACAACTTCCAGGCCACCATTTGTATGCGGTTAATGTAGGACTGTGCAGCACAAAGTCTTCAGTTTTTGGATCGTAAGTTGCCGTCGTTTCTAAGCCACGGATGAATGTCCCGTGGCCGAGCTCCGTCTGAAATGAGAAATATTTATTTATTGGTTACACGGATAAAATGCAAGTCGTTGAAACTTTGATATTCCACTTGCTAGGATCGTAAAATTTTCGAAGGCGTGTTATTATTTCCAAACTATATATTGACTTTCAAAAATAACTGTTAATGATTAGATTTTAACTGTAAACCTAACTTCGAATATGCCCACTCTATTTATTCAATATTGACTTTCATAGTTAGTCTTTTTCCATCCGTGATCTCGGGGTCCATCACGATTCCAGACTCACTTTTGATTCACATGTAGATGCAATCGTTGCTAAGGCATCAAAATCACTGGGTTTCTAAATTCGGCTAGCCAAATGCTTTACTCAAACCAAAACCTTAAAATTTCTATGTCTTATTCTGTACTTTTTTAGAAGCCACTTGGAGTACGCGTCTGAAATATGGAATCCGTTTCACCACAAATACATTGATCGCATAGAGAACATCCAAAAGAGATTTATAGGGTACTCATACTACTATTAAAGAGTACCTACCGTTTCAATTAGAAAATCACCTTAACCTCTTTAAGAAAAATAATTAATTGCCGGTAATTAATCGTCGTGTGATCTCCGACTGTTTTGCTGTTTTGCTTTAATAATAATATTAATAGCTCCGAAATACCATCCAAATTTTACTTCAACGTTCCCGGAAGGTCGAAGCGGTCCAACCCTTTGCTTCGTGTGCCATTTGCTCCGGCTACTAACTAAAGGCAGCCGCATAACTCATTCCTTGTACGTGCAAGCAGAAACTTTAATAGTTTTTGTGAACAGCATGACTTCGGCATCTGCGATTGAAGATTTGAAACCGAAGAGATGTATCTACAGTGTGTAAATGTAGAAACGTGGTAAGCAGTATTCATTTTGTGTATAACAACATTTAATTCAATTTTATTCAAACTTAAGATGTTTTCACAAAGTATCCTGTTCTTTTCAACTATAAGCTTATTTAATTTCTCAATGTTGTTTTGTACTTTTAAAGCTTTCACACCTATCGAGTTAATTTAGTCAAATATCTAAGTATTGCAAATAGTATGAATTTATTTAAGAAAATCTGTTATTGATTAATTATAAAGTATGACTAGCTTGTACTGAGAAGCTTGGTTTTACCACATATATTGTATTGTTATATGTATAATTATAATATTCATATGTATAGTTTTGGGTTTGGCGGTATTTAGTTTTTGTTGGCAGTACTGTGTTGCTCACAAAATATTTTTTTAATATTCCGTTAATTATACAATATGTAACAAAAACCCTGTCCGATCCAAAAAAGGCGTATTCCCGGTTTAACATACTTACTAGAAAAAATAGTAAAAAAAAATTAACCCATAAAAACCAAAAGTTATTGATTTTTTTATTTTTAGTTACCATGCGAAATATAACACTAAATATGGTAAATTTTCCTAAGTTGACAACACTCCACCGGCCGGCGAAATCTTTTATGTTTTGCCTATTTTATTTTAAAGGACACCGCCCTGCACTAGCCACGCTGTAGGTACTCGTAACGAGTCCTCGATCCTTTGATGTAGCCGACTGGTCGCTACTTGTTTGGACACTTCGCCAGTCTCACGTGGAGATAGCTTGCGATCGGATGTCCGTACGTATCACGTGCCGCTATCGTATCGCGAACAATGTCGTATACCAATCAGGAATATTTGAATATGTTAATTTTTATTTGTGAGTGAATGTGTGATTCGGAAATCGAAGTAACAGCTCGGATTGTGGAAGCTTTCGAGTCACTCAAGTCGTACACATGTGCGCTGCGAAGAGTACGTGCAAATTTAATAAAAAGGTGTCTTTAGTCCTAAGTTTGTTTGGCGGCATGCGACAAAGCACCGCCGCGGTCAGGCGGCTTCTTTGACACAAAACTGTAGGTGAACCCTGTCGAGCGATCAGTGTTGCCTGTGGTATGATTATTTTTAGTTTTTTAAATTAATTATTTTCATTGGGGAAAAATAATTATCTCGTATCCATTAAATGATTACGTATTTGTGTACGCAGTACGATACCAAATAATACCCTTCAGGATCGGACAGGGTTTTCGTTACATGCTGTATATGAAGACTTGTAATTGGCTGTCAGTCACATTTTTTATTTCTTAGTCTGTTTTGTTTTACTGTAAGTCTTCCAAAGGATACAAATAATTAAAGCCAAATATTTCGCCATAAATGATAATGATAAATGATTTTATTTCTGTATTTCTGTAGGGGTTTGTGCAAACACTTTTACACGTCAAAAATTTTTTTTTAAACTAGATGAGGTCGGCGTTTCCTATCTGACTACTCTGAGAAGAAAGGCCGAAACAAACTCATAGGTCACAGTCTCTTTTAAAGTCCAGACATAATCTTGGTCAGATCATGTGAAGACCATGAGGATTGATGTCTTAAATGGTCTTTTGAGGAAAGAACCACACAGATTGAGTGGACCTGTCCAGTCAGTACACGCATTTGTCAGTAATCGCACAGCTCAGCTTGGAGAGCAGTGGTAGCCCAGTGGTAACGGCTGGAGAGCAGTGGTAGCCCAGTGGTAACGGCTGCGACTTACGAGTTGTTGGTACTTAGGTTCGAACCCAGACAGGCGCTTTACTTTGTGTAAATTATTTCATCACCACTGCTCTCAAAACGTTGAAGGAAAACATCGTGAGGAAACCGGCATGTCTTAGAACCAAAAATTCGAAGACATGTGACATCTACCAACCCGCACTGGGCCCGCGTGGTGGATTACGGCGAGCTCAACGATTCGACGAACAATACCAAAAAAAGGACATTGGGTAGGCCGCATAATTACTCAAACCGCCAGACCAATATTACGATTAAAACTAACTGAGATAATAAAATTAAAGAAACAAAAGTAAAAAAACAATGACCCACATAGTCAACAATAAAATAATACCTAGGTAAGTAAATATTCATGTCGAAGTTTATTTTACAGATCATATGAGGACCATGTCGGTAGGCCATCATGACTGATGCTATTACAAACCATTACGAATGGCTCGTACTCGTACGTAATAGCAATTTCCCTACCTGCGCATAAGTGCCAACTATCTCCATCTTGCTGGCCCTCTTCAACCAGTACTTCTTCTGCTCCTCATCGCCGTGGCCCAATATGGCCGGTATGAACATAGCAACGTGTAGCATGAACGGAGAGTTGTCTTTGAACACCGCTGCACTTAAGAGGCTGCGGTAAGTGGCGCTGAAACACATAACATAAAAAAATGAACTTGAACATAATTCTAAGTCTACTATTTTAAATCATCGGTCATTCAATCATTCAGAATTTTATCAGATACTATTTAGCAACTGGGCACTGGAGCAGTCAAGACCAACAAAACAAGAATTGTGCTCTAACGTCAGTACCAGCATTCAACTGCAGTTGCACGAAACTTTGAACCAGGAACTAGGCTTGTCTACACCGGATCACATTTGCCATGAAGGTTAATATAAATCCCATCTGTCGATTTTATTTTAACTACTCAGGGTGATTTTAACAGAAACCGCAAGTTCTACAGGCATTAGGACAAATGTTTAGTTAACAGTAATAAATAAACTTAAAGTTGCTGCATATTGCAGGCTTGTAAATGACTTTTTGATTTGAGTGGGACAAAGTTCTATAGAGTTTCTGGCATTGTCCTTTATTTTTGACATGATCTACTTATCAGTGTTTTTTTTAAAATGTGTATTGCAATATGTGGATAGAAAGCGACTTCGAAAATTTGTAATATTTTTGGCGTGCTCCCGTAGCCTGCTTGATGTTGCGTCGGGGGTCGGGTTTTCTCCTTACCTCAAATGTGGCGAAAGGAGAAATGGCTGATTTTTGCGTTATTCTCGTGAACGGGTGCTGCTTGTGGTGACTGGTCGTCGTGCTGACCATGGATTTGTTATTGTTATAGTAATTGTTCTGTTTATTTAATTTACTTCGATGATCCTAGTTTATCATTTTTGTGTACATAATCCAGCATTTCATATGTAAGCTGTCACACCCTTTATGCCAGGAGGCTTATATTTATGTATTAAGTTTTGTTAACATTTATATTTTTGTTGCTTGAGTTTATTGTCATAGTATTTGTAGGTATATTGGCATGGCATTTTTTTTTTTTTTTTTCGGTGGGAAATCATCTAATGACTTCTGCCGCTCAGGGTGGAGCGGGAGGGCGTGTCAGACTTTTACTGACAAAAACCCACCCGTGTTCCTTCAGTTGCCTGTGCCAGGGCCACGGTTTTCTCTTTAGAATAACCCGTGACCCTGAGGCGTCGGCCCTATCGGACCCCGTCATTTTGTGCTGACATCTCTATTAGGCGCGCGTGGAACACAACGCGCCGTCGACCCGGGCCTGGTCCTTACCGGACGGCGAGCTACCCATGGCTCGCCTTCCGCAAGCCCGCGCCTACGGTGGCCGGGAATCTGCTTGCGATTCCTGACGCCCAGGGCGTCTCCTGCGGTGACTAGGGGCGTGAGGGCGCAAGGCTCTCTCCCTCACGCGCTGTGCCTCCTCCTTTGCGAGCATTACTGCTTCGCAGAAGGAGGTGATGGCTTTCCATTCCCTCTCGCTCCGTACCATGGCCTGGACCAGGGCCGGACGCGAGAGATCGCCGCCGCCAATCGCCTCCGCGAGGACACTGCGGTGCTCCGCCCAAGCTGGGCATACCTCCACCGTATGCTCCACCGTGTCCTCCGAGCGATCCACACAATGGTGACACCCGGGCGTTTCCTCCCGCCTTATGCGAAACAGGAACCTCCCGAAACAACCGTGTCCGGTGAGGACCTGTGTCAGGCGGAAGGTGAGGACGCCGTGGCGCCTCTCCAACATATTGGCATGGCTAGCTGACATATGGCAAATTATTTAATTTGATGTTCTGTGTCTCGTAATGTTTATTAATTATATAGTATCAAGTTTTTTCTAACTGAATAGACAGCTGCTGGGGAGTTTGTTGCGCCACTTCTTCTTCCCAGCTTAAGCACTAGGAAGTGGTGAAGGGCAGGCGTTTTGGGGGACTGTCTTATGTAATTTAGACGTTCGAAAAGTGCTGATTCTCAGACTAATTTGAATACATTACTTTTGATTTTTATTTTGAGTCTAATTAGACTAAACTTAATAACAACCTTCGTAATTTCATATCTCTTAACAAAATCATCCCAATTCTATTTACATGCTTTACGGTATTATAAAATTCGAGAAATTAAATTACATACTTAGCCTTCTCCTGTTCCGTCTGATTTGGATCTTCAGCATCTTTCATCGCCCTGTACAATAGTACTGCTTTGCGTACCGCATTCTCATACTTTTCCTTGTGACTGAGATACTCTTCTGGCACCTCATCTATGAGGCCTTTAGTGCTGAGCACTTTAGTCTCTGTAATAAACCATTTTAATAATACTTTCAGGTGAATTTCACCAATGAAAATTAACGCTATCAGCACAGAAACTGCGTTTAAAAGCTGTCAGTGTCATTATTTTCCGTGTAATATTGATACTGACAGCTATTGAACGCGGTTTAGATATGTTGATAGCGTTCAGTTTCATTGATGAAATATGCACTTAAGTCTACAATCTCTCCTCTTGCTAGCTTTGATAGTTTATCTTAAGTATTAAGATTTCTGAAAGAAACCACTTGTTATTCTTGAACATCACCCTGTTAAATCTAGGTCAAGTGTTTGTGATTTGTGAATGATCCTGTTTTGAGATCATACCAACGCCTGGTCAAATACTCGTGATGAGCAATACTTATCGTGGCAAGCAAACATTGCTATCTCTATAGAATTAACTCGGACCGAAATATAAACTAAGATCCTTGGTATTTAATATCTTTGTTCATCATCTTAAACCGGTTGAATATGCGACGGTCAATTTCAGAACTTTGGACTACGTATTTGCCTTAAATAAACACCAGGTACAATAAACGGGTAGATCAAGGTTGATCTCATGATTTCGGACTTTGAACGGAATGTCATTCTTATCATCTAGTAGGTACACTATGGTTGATTGTTATTGGTCACGTAATCAGGGCACTCACGCAGTTAAGGTGTTAAATACTCTTCTTATCATGTAAACTTTATCTATGCCCCCAGCTAAGTAAAAACATAATTTTATTGTGTACCTACTAATTCGTACACAAGACGACATCAATCAAGCTATAGGTAGATTTTCAGATCAATCTGATCTTGCATTAAATAGTATTTCATTACAGGAAATGTGTGTAGGTCAACGTGTGTAGATCAACGGTCTGAAGTTATCAACACTCGGTATCCTCAAAGAAAAAAAAAACTGATGTAATCTAATTCGCACATACGTTCTCACTTCATGACACATACGTAGGTACTTATAACCAGTTACGAGTACTCCACGCCACAACGGTAAGTTATTAAACAAACGAACGTCGACTTACCAAATTTTCTTCTGTTTTCAGTCGCCTGAACGCTTCCATCTAGATAATTTGTCAACTCTTCCACATTAAATTCACATTTTGTTCTCTCTTCGAGCAAATCCTGGTTCACTTTCGCGCTCATGTTTGTAATGAGTAAATTACAAAAGTTGTTTGGTGGGGCGATGAGTACAATGCTCGATAGTTAATTCATCGGCGCGGCGCGTTATCAAAACGCAAATACAATGATAATTGTTGTTGTTATGCTTGTCTGGTGCCAATAATCAGTTTTGAGAAGATATTACGTAGATTATAAAATGAGGTATTACCTAATAATTGAGGTTTTTTTTTTTCTTGTACAATGAAATTGGTGTTTACTTCTTGTTGACTTACAAAACCCGTATTTTAAACGTCTTCTGTATCGTTTTCTGAGATAGGTAGTGTACTGTAGGCGTAGGACATAGATCGAAGATCGGGCATCATCATATTATAGAAATTTGTTTTGTCATTTAACATCTAAATAAAGATGATATTAGATTTTTTAACGCGCGAAACGGTTGGAACCCAAATGGGACCAGCGGGGCTTGAAGAGGGGATCGACGGTACGTGAGAGGTAAGGAACACATGGTGCCCAAGATACAGGCTGTGCCTAGTTTGGGACCAACGATACCTCAATATTGTAACTTTCTAATGTTCAAATAAACGATTTGACTTTTACTTTACATAAGTTTGATGTTAACTCACTCACTTGAGTTTGACGTTTTTTTTTTAAATCAACATCAGATTAGACAAAAAGGAAATCATCGACAAACATCTAATAATTTTTGATCTTACTTTTCGTTTTCATTATTTATCAATATATATTTGAAATGTGCTAATAAAGCCCTTTCATTTGAAACCCAACAATACCATCACTAAAAAAAGTTTTTGAATTTACGTCCTCTAGAGGTCGCCATATTCACTTTAATGTGACGTCATATAGTCTATAACTAACGGACGATCGAGAAGCAACCCAACAACACCGATTTTTTTAATTATGAAAAATAGTTTAGTAGTTTTGAGGGAACAGATCAACATACATACATACCGGTTAAAATCATAACCCTCAGTTTTACTTCGCCTTAGTCGGATATAAAAATCGTAATCCTAAACATATTTTTGTCAACATATCGGTACAATATAAAATAATACATACAATTACAACAAACAAAATGCAGAGGACAAAGGTGTTAGGGATAACATTTATAAATTGAAACAAACTCGACCATGTAATTATAATATTATTTTGAAATCCAAAATATGTAACGTGCATTAACTCATTTTTATATAATTTTATCATATTCTTCACTCCTATAATCTGACATCTCCCAACGATAAAATGCCATGAGTTAAGGATATCAGCAGCACGATCATTACAGTTTCCCTTTCAACATCGGTCTCAAGTACTTGAAGTACGTTACGTTGACGGGCTCCTTGTTCATTGGGCTGTTCAGGGCTTCATCCATCAGACGCTCGTAGACGCGGCCGTCGTATGAGCCTAGAGCTGAGTGGAGGAGCTGGAATACAAACGTGGAACATAAGGGTCGCCAAATAAGATTGGCAAAAAAACAGACTTCTTAAATTAGAACGTGTTTGGCCCAATGTTAGCATAATAGAGCTCCTTGTGTAATATGTGACGGTTGGTTACTACTTTACTTTTTAATGTATTCAGGATTTTGTAATATCTTTATTTACAAGGGTGTCCTCGAAGTTTCTTGCCCTTTCTTCTCCATAGAGATCTACGTTTTGAAAGGGAAACTAGCTTCAACTTTCTGACTAATGAATGACTCTTTAAAACTCAAGAGTGCCTGTAAATGGTTTAATTGAAATGCTTTGAGTTTGTGTTTTACCCGAACACATAAAAACGAAGGGATATATATAATTTTTTATTCTGCACCGTATTTTTGAGTTCACGTTTAAAGATAAAGGTGCAGTTCTTACGTCTAAGTTTGACAGATATACGTTACGAATTATATATAAGATCGTGCGTGTGACAACTTTAACCAAGACAATCTTGCACAAAACAACCATAAAGAATGTGAGTACTTACTTCATCCCGTAGATCGAATGCATCAACAAGCCCAACAGCGTTTGGTCTTATCTTTATTAGCAGCTCCTCGTATTTCAGCTGTAGGTCCACCAGATCCTTCTCCGATATCGACGTGTACTGCAAACGAATTATTTTCGATAGAAACTATTAACATAATATTTATACTTTGCTCAATATTGATAGTATCTTGTTTTTGCGAGAGACGTTAAAACTTAGTTTAGCCTGGAAAAAGTAGGAAAGTGAAAGGATGATAATCATTTATATTGGAGCTTTCCTTACCAATAGAAGATCTCCGGTCCTCTCCAGAGCCCAGTAATATAGGTAAAGAGTCGACAACTGATCCATAACTAACTTGACGTTTGGACTTGAGTTAGCCGTCAGTCTCACGATCTCTTGTCTATACGTATCAGCAATCACCGCTCGGCAGTGGGCCTGTCGAAAAAAGGGCGAATTTAAATAGATACTTTAAATTATTTTAAACTAATGGAAGTTGAACTCTGTCGAAGGGACATTAGACCGGACCGTAAGAATGAATGAATTGAGTTTTACTCAAAGTCTCGATGACCTGTTGGAAGCACCTGTTCAGTTCAATTTCAAGTTCAATTTAGTGTAATGGAAATGTATTACAATTTACCTCTGCTGCAGCAACCAATTGGATAGTGGATACTTCCCACGCGTCCACTTGAGATAGACCTGTTCGCATTCGCTTCCTCATATTTCTTACACAACCTGATAATTTTCTGAAATGCAAATAAACAATACGTTAACTCGTAAAGTATTCGAGGATTTAAATAGTTTGGTTCCAGTAATCAAGTGCAAACTGCTTGCCAAGAGTGGCAATTTAGGAACGTATCAAAACCGAAGATCTTTCTTTCTTCGTTCATAACTAATACCGAAAACCTCATTCCGAGCTTGTTTTGAAACTTAGATGTTAGCGTGTTCCACTTTCCAGGTGCTTGGATGTCGTTTTCAGTATCACCATTCGTAGAATCAATTTCATTGGTCAAACAACTCATCATTCATACATACATACCCTGCTGCAAGAGCTTGGAAAGACCTGATGATGCCATCAGGACTGCTGTCCCAAGTCGCTTTACTGCCAGAGAAGGCGCGCGTCAAATACGACACGGTTGGTGTGATTGGCTGCTTGGCTTCCGCTTGCTCGTAGGCTTTTACTAAGAACCTGGAAATGGGAGAACGTTTATATGAATTATTCAATATACATTTTTTTTTTTTTTTTTTTTCTAAAATTCGATTGTTTCTTTTCAAAAATATATTATAAGGATCCAATCCAATTACAACCAAACTACAAAGGGATCTGAAGAGTTAAGAGGTGAACTCTTCAGATCCCTTTCAGTTCAGGTTCAGTTTGTAGTCACATAGAGCAGCCGTAATGATGCAAAATATCAAGTACAACCGTTGTGCTTGGTACTGGGTACCCTCAAGTTATACAAAGTGCAATTGGGTTTTCAATATTGAATGCAGTCTTGATTCGACAAGAGGTTCGCCCCCGTTCCATGAGACTTGAAATATGTGACTTGAACACAATATATTATGCGATATGGAGATTCTACCTCTGCCTACCCCAAGTTCTGATACTTGCCTAGCTGTCTGCAGCAGCAACACTGTATAATCTCCCTCATATATTCTGGTAGCTGACACAAAGTTGTAGAGGTTCGGGATGCCAGAGGACATCATGTATCCGTGACCGCCGCAAGCGTGCCGGCACTGCTCGATGAGGTAGGCAGCGTCGGACGTGCTGATGGCCTTCAAGCAGCTTGAGAGGGCGTGGAACTGAAATCATGATTAATTAATAGTAACTTAAAAATAGATCTGCTGTTTTATTTATTAACAATATCAACCTTCAGTTCATTATAAATTACATTGTTCAAGCTATGTTTAGAATTAAAATTTTAAAAAATAACGGGGAAAGAGCTCATAGGGCATCAAAAAATTCGTCCGCATCGCCATCAACAGGACAAGTGTCCAAATGATTCTTTGGGCTAAAAATGCTGATTCGTTGGGCTAAAAATCCACCCTTTGGTCACGTGTAAAGTCGACCAACCGCTTGGCGATGTCCCGAAATAGTCGATGAGCACTCTGACCCCAAGCCCTAGTGTTTTAACTCCAAAAGGCACAAACACACTTGTATAGCTCCCAAAGGGGGACCTTGCGTTGCGCCGTTTGAGGTTTTCTGCTCCTGCAGCAGCCGCCCCAGCACAGCCCACCGTGCTAGGAAGTTGGGACGGCGCGAGGGTGTCGACACAGGTTGCATCCCACACATAAGGCCCAACTTCCAAGGCATTATAGTGTTTCCATGTGGCCTCTTCCCATCTTCACGTGCCAAGTCATTGCGTTCTAAAACACTGTCACGCCGGCGGTGACAAGAGCCCGACGGATGATGTCAAAAATGCTGGCGTGCCGTGCCATCTAACCAGCGCTCTTGCTGTAGGGTAGGCCAGTTAGATGTCCGAGGCAGTCGACTGCTTCACCGCATTGAGAGCGATGTGGAGCCCCGCAAGGAGCGTACAGACACATCATGTTGATCTGTTTTGTACAGGTCCGGTGTACAGGTCCAAGACCAGAAAAACAACTCAGGCTACCTTGGAAAGGAATGTAATTTAGTAGGTTTGTAAAAACACTTTTACACGTCTTTAAAATATATATATAAACTAGTGAGGTGATCATTTCTAGTTCCTATTAACACAGGAAAATAATCAGGTAACATAGCAATAACGATTTCAGAACCATTACACTGCGAGGTCAACCCCGATACCAATACATTTAGCCATCAGCAATTCCATGCAAAAATCTGCTCATTTTGTAGGTCTACGTTCCAAAAGACTGCCTTCTGCCCACGAAAATGCACACTTTTGATTGCACTTGCTTGTATTTTCATAATTGTCATAATATCCTCACCTCAGGCAAAGAGTCAATATTGCCATCCTTCATGTCAGCAAGCACAGCGCTGAAGCTCTTCCACAGCCAGTTGCTCGACAGCTGCAGCGCTTGCGCAGTCGCGATGGCAATGAAGAGCTTGTGCTGCTGCGTCGCGTAGTCCATGATCTGGGGCTCATCTTTACTGAAAATTAGTAACGTTAGACACGATGTTAAAAGGTTTTTCTAAAAACTGACAGAGTCATGCATATAGCGCAGCTAAATTGTATCCACAAAGACAATTATAAGGAATTTTGGCATTCTTCTTCTTCCAGTAAATATATTTTTACTTACTCAGGCTTCGGTTGCGACTGCCTGCGTATGGCAGAGTACCGCACAGCGATGGTGCAGGCCTTCGCCAGGTTGAAGGCAGCCTCGTTGACCAGAATCACGCGGACGAACACCATCGTGCCGTAGGTAAGCTTGCCGTGACGAGCCACTTTGATATACGTACCGTCCTGGAATGTATCAATGATGTCAAGCTATAAATATGATGGTGGTCATGGTGGTGTTTCCATATCTGCAAATCTAAGAAAACTTAATGCCGTAGCTAAAAGATACTAAAATTGCTAGATTGATAGGATAAGTACCATAATCAGATAAACTTCTTGATCACCTATGAGAGCCCACGAGACTACTTTCAGCAAATTGTTGCGGTTTATCTTAAACCTCCACCCACAAATCCAATAAAAGTAAAAACTCTATAAGGAAACCAAATCTACAATGGTACACAACAGTCTCACCTTCAAAACCTGAGCATTCTTCATCATCATGTTTTCTCTAGGTATCCTATAATTATTGAACCCTAGGAACCCATTGTCAGCTGTATTGAAGCCCATCTTCGGGCCGATTTCTCCAACTTTGATGCCTGGGAGAGGCATGTGAGTGTCCTCATCCCGGATTTGAACGATGAATGGGTGAGTGCCGTGGCATTCACCCTTGGTGTACAGCTGGGCGACTACGATGCAGTAGTTCACTGTTTTTCCAACTGCAACAAGATTTTATTGAATAAACTTTAGATAGACTTCCATGGTTCGCCTTAATTTTGCCAAGTTGGATGCATAAGTGACGCCACGACCGCGGTTGATGCGACATTGATACCAAACACCAAAATACTGCGAAATTGTATTTCTTCCCTTCTGAGTCTTTAGCCGGACCGACACGTGTAACTTTAGATCAACATCGATAGCGTCTGTCGAAGGTAATATGTGTAACTCACGAAGATATTAACTAATGTTCATATGTGTGTCACACTTACGACCACCAGCCCACCACTTGTAAGATGACAATGTGGGACTGTGCAGAATAAACTCCTCAGTTTGAGGATCGTACGTAGCTGTTGTCTCCAAGCCTCTTATAAACGTGCCGTGACCGAGCTCCGTCTGTAATAAAACACTTGTTAACTTTAGTCCTTTTATTCCTACAACTTCTTGGCTAACATCCTCAATGGGCGTCAATATTACTTTCATGCACTTCATCAATGATAAGCAGTGGGACAATATGTATATCAACTTCTATTTTATGATGGGTTGTGTGAATGATGTTAAAATTGTATATACTACATTTTAACAAGCATGTACCATTGATACTCAAGAACAATCAGAATCAGTGCAATGATCGTATAATATTATGCCTACGTAAGAGACTGGGCATAGGACCTCACCTGGGCATAGGTCCCAATGATTTGCATGTCCAGTGCTCTGGGTAGCCAGTACGACTGCTGGTCTGGCGTACACTGGCCCATGATGGTGGGCACGAACATGCCCAAGTGCAGCAGGAACGGAGAAACTTCTTTGAAGAATGCGTCGGCAGTCCGGCGAATGAACGGAGAGTTGATGCTAAATATGGATTGAAATTTAAGCAATCAAATTAAGGGAGAATTATTATTAAAGTAGTTAAGATTGCTCTTAATTATCGGCACGCCAAAACTATACAGAATATTGTCATTTTTTTCATGAATTTCATTGTGAAGTGCCTCAGTAAACTTTAAGAAGTACTTCACAAAGTTTAACAAACTGTACTTCATAATATCTGAAATCAAACAACTATAAATAAACATTAACTTTCAAAGAAAATGTCGTTCTTTATCACTACGTTTCTTTTGTAATTAAACATAGTTTCATTCCTTTCTTTAAGCTTTCCGCCCTCATACTCATCATTAACTTGATCCATCCATTGATACTGATATCGACAATGCCCCACAACATTACAACATTCACCGAATACATTTGAATTCAATCAAAATACATCAACATAATGCGTTGGCGCTTACTTTGTCTATCCCCCTGATAATGAAAGAAGGTAGGGTTCGCTTGATGTCATTATGGCAAACTACTCTACCTGATGTTGATTCCTAATCCACAAATGATCTAATAGACCCGATCTCTCTTTCTTCCCGATCGGTCTTTTATATTAAAGCCTACCTGATGATAATTTTGATAACCGTCACCTGCCTATTATCTCAAGGAAGATGAAGTTGTAAACTCTCATGTGTCTTTTATCAGTTTTAATATTTACCCGAAAGACTCCAATCCACTGAGATTTGATAGTTCGTTCTTCACAATGCTAGCGAACAGGCAAGACTTCCTCACAGCATTCTCATATTTCTCCTTGGGACTCATGTGCTCCTCTCCAATACTGTCCTTGGATGCTCCATTATTTAAGGCTATGTCTTCTGTAAAAACAAATGAACTACTAGTGTTTAAAAAAATAGCTTCGCCAACATCACACCTAAATGCCATTCACTGCTGCTACTAATGCTTTGTTATACGATTTTATGAGGAACGAGACTGTTATATATTACAGCATTATGGAAGCAGATCGAATAAATCGTCGTTAAGTTTGAAAGACATCGTCGTTAGTTGCCAAATCTCTCTGTTAACTGCTATGGAAGAGGAATCATGAGCACGTTTTTAAGATAAATATTCCATACGCATTATCTCGCTAGGTAGGCAACAGTGCGGATGGCGAGCAATGGGTAGCTAGCCTCCCGTAAAGGACTATCCGATAGGGCCGATGCCTCCAGGGTCGCGGGTTGTTCGAAAGAGATACCGTGGCCCTGGCACAGGCAACTGAAGGAACACGTGGTGGTTTTTAGTCAGTAAAAGTCTGACACCGGTCCACTCAGAGCGGAAGAAGTCATTTAATGATTTCACAAACCAATATTTTTTTTAAAGGTGTTTGTGGCAACGCTGCAGCTTTAAGCGCTGTCCAAAATCGTCTCTCAATAATTGCAAGTGGAAGTGCAGTTAGTAAACTGCAAAAGTTATGAGCACCAGTTTGAAAATCTGAATCTAATAAGATGCATTTCACTATCCAACGTTTAAGCTACATATGTAGTTGGACTTGTTTTTGTCAATCCTGTTGGTAAGCCTTAGGGGCTTACCAACAAGATTGACAAAAACAAGTAAGTAAAAATAACACTACGTAATAACATGACGATATGTCTACATTTAGGTATTCATTTGTTTATTTAATTGTTTTTTTTCGGTAATTTGTTCGTTGTCCGCACTCGTGATTTGCATTTTCGTCGCCCGAGTTTTGCCCATATATTAAGTTGTGGTAATTTCCGTAATATGTATTTTAACTCAAATTATGGTAATTTACCCAACTAATTATGTTGTACCTACCTCTGTATTTTTAGACTCAAATAGGAAAGTGTAAGCATATAGGGTTCCTTTATTGCCGGAAGGTTTGAAATTAAAAGATCACCATCAGGAAAGTAGTAAGACAGATTTTCAGGTGTTTGTTTATAGGCATTCTTACTATTCTTCAGAGTTTCTGTTTGTGGGTTTTCTTGATGTTTTTATTACGCGTGAAGTTTAACTCAGGGGCATTCAATTTTGTTATTTATTCAGGTAATTTTGGAAAGTCATCACTCACCTATTTTCTTCCTCTGAATAGTATTCTGTTCCCCGCCATCAATTATATGCGTTACTTCTAAGATATTAAAGTCGCATTTATTTCGTTCCATCGCCAAATCTGGGTTGACCTCCATTGTTGCTTCTGTATGACTCATTTTTCAGAACATGAGAACTGTTCCTTATTTTAAAAACACAGCGCGGTGTATGTAAGTACGTTTATTCGTCAAGTTATTTGAAAACAACTGAAACTTTGTAGCGAGCCGTGAGTCGCCGATATTGGACTTCGTCAGCTTTGTTATCACCTCATACGCATATAATGCATGAAGTTAGCATTAATTCTAATTGACGACCGTCGATTTATTTGATAAAGACTTTCAGATTATCATTTCAATTGCAATGTAGTTACATTTCCACCTGGATACAGTTCGCCAATTCGGTATTGATAACAGCAAGTTGCAGTGAATTTTGTTATACATCATTCACTTTGTTAAGCTTCACTTGGGCAAAGATAAATTTATCCACTGCCGAATTTTATGTAGCCCACTTGTTGCTACTTCACGCACTGTTTCCATTGTACATTTATCCACTGCCGAATTTTATGATGCCCACTTATTGCTACTTCACACACTGTTTCCATTATAAATGTATACACTGCCGAATTTTATGATGCCCACTTGTTGTTACTTCACGCACTGTTTCTATTTAAAATTTATCCACTGCCGAATGTTAAGATGCCCACTTGTCGCTACTTCACGCACTGTTTCCATTATAAATTGTATTATTCAAACTACAGTGAAACACACTTCAAAATTCAAGAACACATCTAAAGAAGAGTCCACACTGATGAAACTAGCGGCACACTGTGCAAAATACAATATTTGAGAGCTGCAAGATAAGCATGTGCCCTGGAATGATAATGTCCTGCAAATGCGAATGACCTTTACGGCTGCACTGTACCTGTGCTATTTATATCTCGACTGAGTGCTTAAATAATTCATTAATGACGTAGGTAGTTATGTAACACTACACATGTTTTTTGAGAATACTTATTGAACACATTTTGTCAGCCGAATCTCGACTGATAAAATCTTCTCGAAGAGTGAACTAGGGACCATATAATGTATGTGTTCCCCGGAATCCAGAAACTGGTCAACTTGTCTTGATGAAAGGAAACTTGTATTTGATACAATCATTAGTGTTAAACAAGGTTAGCAGGTCCGATCTGGAGTTTAAATGAAATACAAATGTTATTCAAAAATTTAAAATATTTATTTATACACAACACACAATATCACGCCTTGTTTCCTTTTTTGCCTGCGTTATCAGAGGTGTACCTTTAGTACACCCACATTTCGCCAGTTATGTTTAGGTCCCATGTAATAGGGGGCGAGCCTATTGCCATCAACCGGGCACAAATCCAGACTCCGGGCCGCTACTAAGAAGTTCCAGATACAAAAACCCAATAATAGGCCAGCAAAAAAAACGGAATTGTCAAAATTTACAAAACATTGCGTGTAACACAGTGTTAGATAAATATCAATCAGCTTCTCTTCATATACTTAAAGCCGGAGCATACAGATAGCAGCACTTTATATAGTTATTACGTATATAACAACAATGAAAATGCACTGGGTTTATGAAGTATGTACAATTATTTTACATTGCTAATTCGCACTGAATTCTTGCTACATTTCGTGTGGTCCAACCCTTAATCCGAAACCCTTAATAAAAACCGTATGTTACTTATTATTCGTAATTATAAAATTTTCATAGTTTAGCCTTCAGCATCAGGGGTTTAAGATATTTGTGGAAGCTCTGGTTGACGGGCTCCGCGTTGAGCGGACTCTTGAGCGCTTCCTCCATCAGGCGCTCGTACACGCGGCCGTCGTATGCGCCGAGGGTAGAGCTCAAGATCTACGAAATACAAGACAGAATTAACGACGGTCTACCAGATCATCTCCAATCTCCAACAGCATCAATATCCGAAGCCTTTTATTTTTTTTTCGTTTTTTTATATCATTTATTTCAATTAATCCACGTGCAGGCCCTTTTGAACTGCCCATTATAAAGCGTGGTAGGTTCCAAGAAACTCCATGGACACTCTTTAAAATCAAAAATTAATATGTAACCAATAATTTTTGACAATAATTTGATTTTAAAGAGTGTCCATGGAGTTTCCTCAAAAACTCACTCTAACTCACTCTTTTAAAGAGTGAGTTACAGTGAGTTTTGAGGAATTATTGTCAACAATTATTGGTTACATCATTCATGTAGAATTTATACATGTGAGAACGATGTTGAAAGACGTGCACGTTATAAGGGTCCATAGAAAACAATGCAATAATTAAAATAAGCCGTGGCAGCTTTGACCAGTCCCAACTGACGACGCACGGTCACGGACATGGCGCATGGATCAGCACCATTCAGCTCAACCATTTATGAATAATTGAGCTTAATAAAAGTACCTCATCTCTGACATCGAATGCGTCGACGATGCCGACAGCGTTAGGTCGTAGTAATGCCAGCAACTCCTCATATCTGGCCTGAAGCTTGGCGATATCATCTCTGGTTATAGTCGAATACTAAAACAAAAACTCGCAAATGAATAATAAAAAGACACATACACCCATACATAAACCCACTCCATGTTTCCATGGGGGTAGGCAGAACGACACCTGCTACGATCGTTACATAGGTACTCCTTTTGAAAAACGTTTAAGTAGTTAGTTATGATTTAAGTAATGATAGATGATATCTGTGATGATGATAATGATAGATGTTATCGACATAGCTCTAAGAATTAGCAAGCTGAAGTGGCAGTGGGCCGGCCATATCTCGCGAAGAACCGACAACCGCTGGGGTAAACGAGTTCTTGAGTGGAGACCGCGACTCGGCAAACGTAGTTTAGGATGCCCTCCGGCCAGGTGGGATGAGGAGCTGCGACAGATTGCAGGCAGATGCTGGATGCGTCAAGCTGAAGACAGGGCGCTATGGCGCACATTAGGGGAGGCCTATGTCCAGCAGTGGACTAAAATAGGCTGATGATGATGATGATGATGATGATATCTGAATCGTTTTGAGATAATGAGATTTAATAGTAAGTCATTTGTTGGATTGGCGGATATTTATTTTGAGGGATCCCCCGATTCTTGATTTCAGCTAAATCCCTTATTGTTTACTCAAATTGGATGACAGTATAGTTTGAATGTTTCTTCACTATGTTTGGTTTTAATAATATATGAAGCCTTTGACAACAGACCACAATGAATCCACACAGTAGTGTTAGTAAAGAAAAGTTACAACTAACGTAAGTATCCAAATTATAATCTTACGCTAGGTAAAGTCTGGAGCCTGGGTTTTAAGATTCTAAATAGTTATGTTATACCACTGTTTAAATCTTAAATTATGTTTTAAGTGTATCAGAGGTTTACCATCAGAAGATCCCCGCGTTTCTCCAAAGCCCAGTATGTCAGGTACAACTCAGCCATCTGCAGGAGCACTTTAGCCAAGTTCGGAGACGCGTTCGTGGCGTGACGCACCATCTCCTTCCACGACACTGCGCAAAGGATGGCGCGGCAGTGAGCCTGTTTATTGACAGAAAACATACCATATGCTAAAGACATGTTCAAAATAGATATGACATATATGCGAGAAAATTTTCAGGAGTTGAAATTAAGACCAAATAATAACTTTTGACGCAAATATTTACGACAATTAATTTGAATACTTTGATATTAAACCCGACAAGATACATAGGGAGTGATATCTCACCTCACTGGCGTTAACAAGCTGCACTGACGCATTATTCCACGCATCTTCGAAGTCCATACCAGTTTTCTCGTAATTGTGGAGAGAGTCATAGGCAGCTCTCGTTTTCCTGTTTAACAGTGCAAATCGTTAGACTTGGAATTCAAGCCCTATTTATAACAGTGTGCAGAAGAACTTTGAGACAGATACCTATCCAACAAGCTAAATAATATACTATAATATATCATTTACTCTCTCTTCACAATGCTCGTGTACAAGAAATGTCTCAGCTTTATTCTACCTTTGTGAGAGACTGGTACCTGATATAGGTTTTTGGGGAATAACCTGCGTTACAGGTCACCAGACCAAGATAGATTGATAATAGATAAACGAAACACTGGAACGGTTAAAACGTGTGATGACGCCGTGACTTTGAATGTCGGTATTATTTACCTTGAGGCGATGAGGTTACCAAAAAGAAATCCCGTCTTAAGTGATAATAATAGACCAACAAAACGATTCAGATGAGAATGTAAGGGATTTCATATTGCAGCTGTTTCTCAATATCCTCTTACCCTGCAGCGATCGCTTGGAAACCGCTTATGATGCCAGAAGGAGTGTTCTCCCAATGAACTCTGTCGTTGTAGAAGAACTGTACTAAGTATGACACGGTCGGTGTCATCGCGTTGCCCAATGTCGCTTGCTTCCACGCCTTAACCAGGAATCTGAGAAGACATACATATGATGAAGGTCTGTAGGTAGATATTATCAGTGAAAATATGTATAGTCTAGATCAAAGAGAATATAGTCATTGGTCTAGATTTAGGCCCATACATTTTCAGTCTGCATGAACTGTACTGCACTGAATCGGATAGGATTATACCGAAAATTACTCACTAGTACCTACTACCAATAAGCGACAGGACCTTTAAAATTCTATTCCATTTTTAAAATAGTAACCGTGGCTTTTCTTACCGGCTCGTCTCCGTAGGAAACGACTAGAAAAAATTTGAACCGTGCACCTAGCCTCTGACGTTCCATAAGGGCCCCTCATTTTTAACACCATTTAAGAACCCATTTCTAGTAAAATGCTTTTAGTTTACCTGGCAGTCTGTAGCATCAGCACAGTGTATTCTCCTTCGTACGTGATGGTGGCGGACACAATGCCGTTAATGATGGGCAAGTTGGACGACGTCATGTAGCCGTGACCGCCGCACGCCAGTCTGAACTCCTCGACCCTGGCTGTCGCGTCGCGACTGCATACTGCCTTCATACAGCACGCTAAGGCATGAAGCTGGAAAAAAAGGATATTTCTAGCGTCAATAAGTAAGTAACGGTGATCGCTGATAAAAGTCTGTGGCTTGTCTAAGAAAGTATGTACCTAATGCCAGAAAAGCCTAGAAATCCAAAGTTACTCAATGATCTCTAAATAAGGAATAGTTACTACAAAACTCTAAAAAACTATAAGTAAACCATAAGTAACTGTAAGTTTCCATGAAGATTTTTTTAAATCTATATAATATTATAAATTAAATTAATATATAAAATTAATATATAAATTACTAGCTGAACCCGCAAACGTTGTTTTGCAAAAATTTTTTGTTTTAAAATTTTTTTTTTTGAAAATTAGATGTTGGCCGATTCTCAGACCTACCCGATATGCATACAAAATTTCATCAAAATCGGTCAAGCCGTTTCGGAGGAGTATAGCAACGAAAACTGTGACACGAGAATTTTATATATTAGATAGGAATAGCGTGATATAATTTAAAATGAATGAATAAATATAACTAAAATAATATCATGTAAACTGTTCAACTGCAAACTTGAGTGTGTACATTTAGTTTTTAGTTTCACATACCCATATAAATTGCAATGCTCTACCAGACAACGAAGTTCTAAGAACATATATACCTATTGTTAAAATCTTCAAAATTTTGTACACTTAGTTCGCAATAAAGAATTGGAATTTGATTTACATTCTATAATGAAATGAGCCTGGGTCGTTTCTTGACTAAACCACACGAATTGAATGGTTGTACACACAGACAGAGACAGAGATCACACCACGGATCAATTATGTAATTCAACTAACCTCGGGCAGTTGATCCATATTGCCCTTGCTAACATCACTGATGGTCTGCGAGTAGCTGTCCCACAGCCAGTAGCCGGTGACACGGAAGATGTGGCTAGTGGCCATGCCGATGAACAGCTTGTGTTGTTGTGTGACGTAGTCTAGGATCTGGGGCTCTGGCTCTCTGTAAATTGATGAGATAGGTAAGTAAGGCTTTGTTTTATACCTTGTGTGGGGTCCAGATTGTCTAGTTTGTAAATAAACACCCTGAATAATTTACGTGGCCGTGCCTCTAAGACCCATCGTCCCCGATGTTACTCAATAGTATTCAGTTACAAACTCAAAATACCAATGAGGCACTACTTACTAACGCGATATTAACTAGTTTGTGATTGGTTGCGTTGTTTATGCACCGCCATTGAAATACTGGATCTGTGACATTTTGGCTTACTTTTTAATAGCTATTCGCGATTGGACTAAGACTAGTCCAACCCAAATGATAATTATAGGTCTTCAAAGAACAATTAAGAATAGTTCTTACCCAGGTTTCGGTTGTGACTGATGCCTGACTGCAGAATATCTCACGGCGATGGTAGCAGCCTTTGATAGTTCATATGCCACGTCGGTTACGATGAGAACCCTTACGAATACCATGGTGCCGTAAGTTAGCTTCTCATTCTTAGACTTCTTGTAGGTTCCGTCCTAAAAACGTTAAATAATATCATTATGTTGAATTCTGTCGGTCTTCATGTGTCATGTGTAAGAAAGAATTTCTTCACTCTTTAGTCTTTCAAACTTATTTGTAGAGCAGGCAATGTACAAAGTACGTTTTGAAATTCCGTGAAATATGCTTCATAGCTTAAATACCTTCAACACTTGTGCATTCTTCATCAACATATTCCTTCTAGGAATCCTGTAATGATCAAATCCTAAGAACCCATTATTCGCAGTCTGGAAGCCCATCTTGGGCCCAATCTCTCCAACTTTGATGCCGGGGAGAGGCATGTGAGTTTCTGTGTCACGGATCTGAACGAAGAAAGGATGGACCCCATAGCATTGTCCCTTCGTGTACAGTTGGGCGACCACAATGCAGTGGTTTGAAGTGTGTGCCACTAAAAATAAAGAAATAAGAAACTACTTAATCCAAGTTAAGAAACCTCGATCAACGTTCATTGTGATACCGAAGGCACCAAGTAACGCGAAACCCTTTGAGGATCTATTAAAGCATCCTTAAAAATATAATTATACTAGCTGTTGCCCGCGATTTCGTTTGCGATCCAGGATGAAAGGAACCTATGTCCTTACCCAGGTCATGGTCTATCTGTGTGCCAAATTTTATACAAATCCGTTCAGCCATTTTGGCGTGAAAGCGTAAAAAACAAACATACTTATTTTCGCATTTATGATATTAGTTAGGATAGTTAGAAATTCATATCCCTTATTAGTTGGTGCACTTACATCCTCCAGGCCACCACTTATACGAAGTGAGCTTAGGACTATGGATAATGAACTCTTCTGTGCTAGGATCGTAAGTTGCTGTTGTTTCTAATCCTCTCAGGAATGTTCCGTGACCGAGTTCAGTCTGTAAGGGAATTACAACAATGATATTAAAGGTTATTACTTGGTTATTCTTTGTCTTGGCATGTCGTGTCTTCCGATAATCGAACAATGGTGAATTCGAGTTTTGTATGTATTATTCTTACGCGAGTACTACTCTTACAAGCCAAGGACTTGCCATTACTAACAGCAATTAATTCCATTTAAATGTGATTTTACTTATTTGAAACTTCCTTCACAAGCTAATTCTCCGTGAGGGTGTGTCCTACCTGTGCATAAGTCCCTAAGAACTCCATGGATATCGCCTTGGGCAGCCACTCTGCCATCTGCTCAGGGTCTGACTGGCTCAGTATCGTCGGCACGAACATTCCCATGTGTAACATGAATGGAGATATGTCTTTCACCACTGCGAATGTTATACGGTACTTGTTTGTGGGCCTGTTGATAGTTTGAAAAGATTTGAAGAGAGAGACACGGTTGTTTCGGGAGGTTCCTGTTTCGTATAAGGCGGGAGGAAACACCCGGGTGTCACCATTGTGTGGATCGCCCGGAGGACACGGTGGAGGTCTGCCCAGCTTGGGCGGAGCACCGCCGTGTTCTCGCGGAAGCAATCCGGCCCTGGTCCAGGCCATGGTACGGAGCGAAAGGGAATGGGAACTCATCAATGTCAACTCCTTCTGCGAAGCAGTAGTGCTCGCGAAGGAGGAGGCGGAGCGTGTGAGGAAGAGAGCCTTGCGAACTCACGCCCCTAGTCGCCACAGGAGACGCCCTGGGCGTCGAGAGTCGCCTGCGGATTCCCGGCCACCGTAGGCGCGGGCTTACGGACGACGAGCAATTGACGACCTGGGCCTGGAGCAATTGCTCCAGGCCCAGGTCGACGGTTTCCAGGATTCCAGATGTACCATAAACTTAGTTTTTTTTTTATATATAACGTCGGCCTCTTCATTACTTCAACTCACCTAAAAGCATCCATTGTGTTATGTTGTTGTGAATACTCTCTTATAACTTCGGCCAATATGCAGGCTTTCCTGACAGCGTTCTCATATCTTTCCTTATGGCTTAAGTATTCTTCTGGCACATCATTCTTTGTACTGTACCCTGGTGCACTGAGCACCAAGTTTTCTGAAAGAAGCGGTGTTAATCAGAATTATTTTAAAGAAACATCCACTACGTTGCTTATTATGTGTTTTTTTGTTGTTACTTATACAGTTCGTATTAACTTGCTTACGTATATACATATTGAGCAAGCTATTTAATGCGGAATTATATTTGTCTCCAAACAATGTTATCTGAAACCGAATAAATTCCACGAGATAGTCTTATTAAACCTAGTCTTTGACAGTTCAGCAGAGGACCAGGTTCGAGGTTTGCCAGCGAGCGATGGAGCACCCTTGGAGTTAGACTTCGGATCACGATAGTGCGCTCAGACACAAATCGCAGACGTCACCCAAAAAGCGGCCAAGCTCAAATGGAACTTTGCCGGTCACGTTTGCCGCATGTTGGATGCATTTTGGGCTAAGACCACCACAGCATGGGTTCCTGAAAACGTCCAAATGCACGGGATAGATGGCGGGACGAACTTGACGCTTATAGGATAGATTGGTCCAAATTGGCTCAGGATCGAGTTGAGTGGAAAAAGGAAAGGGAGGCCTTTGCACTGCAGTGGGACAATACAGGCTGATTATATTATATTGTATATTAATATAATGTACCTACCTAACTGATAAAATATAACAGTTAAAGTAATAATAATATAACCTTGTACCTAATCAAAGTTCAAGAACACATCGTTGAATGTTTATATTTGAATTCGATTTCGAACTTGTCAGCATAGACACAATAGATGTGAATTAAACAACGATGAATAATCCAGAAACAAGAGAAAAGGGTATGTAACCAAATGAATGATAAGTAAGCACACAATATTATCGACCGAATATATATTTAAATTGAAAATTAAAACAAATATTTACTAAAAGTACAAGCAGCGCAAAGTACAATCCGCACTGCTACATATTTGCGAAAAACAAGACATCAATTTCATCATTCGTCAGTCTTAGTATTCATATAAACACATTCGGCATTAAATACGAATTCTGGCTGGAATACATTTTTACAACAACTCCGTTCATAATAAAGATATTTGTAGGTGCCTCTACTATTTAAAATTATCAACTCACCAACACCTTTCCTCCCCTTAGTCTCTTCTGCCCCTCCATCAATAAGATGTATCAGCTCCTGAACATCGAAGGTACATTTCTTCCTCTCCTTCACGAGGTCTTCGCAAACTTTCGGTTCAGCCATGTTTGTTGACGAACACCTTTGTACTGGCTCCGCAAATATATCGACTCCCGCGAATTATATTAGGCGTGAGCTCTTATGCTGTTAATATTTGATAAAAGCTGATAAGATACGAGGGCGGCTCCATGTAAAATTTTGAATACCTAAAGATTGATATTGACCGTTGTTCCGGATCTGGAAAAGGAGCAGAGTTGGCGACATTGCTCATAGATTATCGAGCTGAAGTGGCAATGACCGGCTACGTATATAGCCGTAGAACCGATAACTGTTGAGGTAGACGTGTGCTTGAGTGAAGACTGCGAATCGGCAGACTTAAGTTAGGACGCCCTCAGGCTAACTGGAGCGACGATCCATGGCTGGCATGGTAACAACTGGATGATAGGCTGAGAAAGGTATGGTCCAGTACGAAAAAAACATTACTATGACGGGGAGTACCAATAACTCTCGGCTTCGATATATTGTATTCGTGATATTGTGTATTAAAAGTTATTGTAATTTGCGAATGTTTGTCGCGTATCCATTTAAACTAGTTTAAATAGCGACATAAACTCGCAAATTAGTCTATTTTATCTATAATTACGAGTTACTTTAAAATTACAATTAAATGTCCTATCACGTTGTATTACGATAACTTGTTGTGACTGTACTTTATTTTAATATAAAAAGCAGTCACGACTTACTATAAGTGAGTAACTTTTTTTAATGCAATCTGTCATCAAATAAATGATTGTAGAGAAAATGTTAAATCCAATAAAAAGAAATTTGAAGTCTGTAGCGTGTCAGCTGCCGAAATTACATGCCGCTCACTCGCACGTACATACTGTTGCGTATTTTTTATAGGGAGCGTGTATGAGACTAACCGTCTATGCGTTATTATTCTTAAGCGATGACTTTATTTTTGTGTAAAAATAGCACGTTAATGTAGGTGTTATTTAAGTACATAATAGGACATCGAATTCCAAAGTGACTGATAAATATGTAGAAAATAGATTAAATCTAATAAATATAATCTATTTTTCTACATATTTATCAGTAGATACAGGAAAACTTAATGTAGGACGTCCTCAGGCTAACTGGAGCGACGATCCATAGCTGATAGCAAATTGATGAAACGCTGAGAGTTGCCGAGAATCGAGCTGAATGGCGTGCAAGCCTTTATCCAGCACTGGACTGCTGTAGGCTGATGATGATAAAGATGAGGTCTTTCGATTGGAGGCGGTAAGAAAAGCTGATTATGATAGATCTAACACCGCTCGATGCACTAATGATCTTGCATTAGTTTGAGGGCTCCCGACCACAAAGTTTAAAAAAATCTGCCTGCCTTTTCCTAGCTATGTCGGATGCAGCTGAATACCAGTATTTTACATGGAGCGACTGCAAACCTCACTTTCACAACTCAGTTACTGGGTAATACGATACCCCTTGGTAGGACAAGTAGGCAATAGTCTTAAAATAATGACTTTTACATAATGAAAGAAGCGGTGAATCGGATTCCGTTTCCAAAAACAAATCCGCGTATTTAAATACGAATGTAAAAATCTGCATGAGTAATGGAAATTAACAGACATAATATTTACATACTTAGTTATACATGCAGACAACCAGCGCTGGGGCTCTGTCTCGCATAGGGTCGTAGCATTATGCTGAGCGATAGCCGTTTTGCATCTATTCCCCGACTGTTCTTTTTTGTGTCAGTGTTTGTTCTTTGAGTCATGTTTACCGCAAATAAACGTTTTTCTTTCTTTCATGTCTTTCTTAAATAATCCACACGCAAGTTTTTGCAAGCGAATTGTTATTAACTCAGTCATCGAATACTTAGATTTAAAGAGGCCAAAACTTGAACTGTTCCTACAAAGATTTTTCTACGATCAGTATTATCACGAAGTTATTGGAAAATTTGGTGATTCTTATCGTCAATACCGTGACACCATACCATTTTCTAATGAATTTTGAATTTGTGGTTCATTTAGTTTTTGTTCTATGTATCAACGTACCAACTGCCTTTTCTGTAGAATTTTGTATTTTACCGTCTGGCGTGTCTAGCTACATAGCAAGAAGTTGAGGGAAAAGTAAAGAGTCTTCTATGTAACTTCCTAAAAAATACCTAATATGTAAATAATCAAAATGTGTAAAGGATGTCCTTCATTGGTGTACCTGCATATAGACATCATAGACATGGAGAGGCCAAATATATCTAAGTATAGGCCCATTCTTGTGAAACTTGGTTCGCAAATTAATTCGGTATTAATTTCCTTAAATCCTTAGATTTAGTTATGTGATTAGTATAGATTCCAATCAGATAACTAAATTTAAGGATTTTTGCATTGATATACCTGCCACAGATGTCGGTATCTGATGATAAATAATTATAATATTTACCTACCTAACTTATTTAACCCATTAAATATGACCATTAAACATTAATACCTACGAGTAATAGGTACCACCATTGGCGTATCTAGAACTTTTTTCCGGGGGGCCTGGCCCCTAACCTGAGATGCGTGCCCTTTTCAGAGCACATTAAGGCGGCTCGTTCGCGCGCCGCCTTCGCTCTAGGTATACTCCACTTCGTCCTCAATGCACGTAGCAAATTGTCACTCAAGTACAAATTGCGCATTTATACAGCGTGCATTCGCCCGATCATGACCTATGCCAGTCTTCTTTATCTCCTTCCAACGTTCATCAAAATTGTTCCGATTTTGTTCAAAACTAGTAAGTAATAATGCCAGCTTGTCCATTTTAATTTGAAAGCATTTACTCAAATGGATTACTAATAATACCGAATGGAACACGTGTTAACAAACAATGAATTCTGGTTTTGAATCGAAGTTAAACAATGCAAGTTTCTTCGTGGTAGATTATGTATTTGATTGATTTTGTGATTAGTTATATATATATGTGTCCAGGCTATAATTTCGAATCAGTCCCCAAACATCCTGGCGGGGGCATTAGACCATTTTTTTATGATCCAGATCAAAAAAAAATATTACAATGCCCACCGCATGTAATATTTTTTTGATCTGGATCATACCTTTCCCAGGCATGGCACAGTACAAAAAAAAAATTACGGGGATATTCTGTATACTTCTGGTTACGGAGATTTTATAGGTAAAAATTCCAACTTTTAGTGATATTTACACACAACTTTAAACACCCCTACGAACCCCCACGAAAACAATGTAATTACGAGTGCATGCAAAGGTGCAGCCGTCACATGCACCCGTAAGTACAATAATGTTCAGCGATTATTCGCAGCAAAAATAAAATGTATAATGTTAATTGCTAGTCTAGAAGTATCTGGCAATGCAAGATAATTCTTGCAGTTAACATAATAAGACATTGTTGTTTGGCTTATTATTATACCTATTTTACGACTTGATAAAACATCAAGATTTCTTATAATTGAGTTAGATATTAACATATTATACGCATAAACCTTCCGTAACTTTATTTAAACTGATTGTGGGAACCGCATCAAAACCCGTTGCGTAGTTGAGAACAACGCGGACACATAATCAAAGACAGACAAGGAAAGCGACTTTGTACAGAATTGACAAAATTACCATAAATTAGGGAGAAAAATAGGGTATTTAATAACACCAACGTACAGAAGCGGACCTATAATTTCTTACGTGACGATATTATTATGGAACTACGTGCACGTTTAACGTTATTTTGGACGGAAATTTAAAGTGTCTTCAACTACACTAATATTATAATAGGCTCCGAAACTACTGGACCTATTTGAAAAATTGTTTTACCATTATAAGCCGAAATTATGACTGATGAACAAAGAGTACTTTTTTTTATTATTTAGGAAGAAATATTAATTTAAGTATTCAAAACTATATATATAGGTAATATACATATAGGTACCTAATTGTTTATAAATACATAAAACAAATAAGAAAAACAAAGGACCATCAACAGTGTTAATACCGAACAAATAATCTTAATAAACTATGCACATATATTATTTTGTACACACGAGACAGAATGTGATGAGACCATAGACCAAACTTGACCGTTTAATGTACCATATTATTCTGTCAATTATATTATTATGAAAACATTAAAGAGGATACTGCCAGCTTATAAAAAAATTGAAAGTCAGAGTGGGTACCATGGTTAAACTTTTTATCTAAAGATATGGTCCAGCTAAACCCCAAAGGCTGGGTCACCTGGTTAAAACACAGTTTCATGGGTAAAAAAATTAAGTAGTCCCGCCTTTTCTGCTTTCGCTCCACGACAATAGATGGCACTAGTTTATATTGACTAGAATGACATCTATTGATCAATCTATAAACTAATTACAAGGACAGTCATGATCTGTCCGATCCAGGGAGCATGATAGAGGTAAACATAGATATCACTTTATCTTCACAAAAATCGATGAAAACTTACTTTGTATTGTTCAAAATGTTGATGTTAACACTGAAATACTCGTCTTTCACCAAAATATAACTTTTTAGAAGGAAAAACTTATTTGTAGCGGTATTTTTCTTGTTCCAAGGCTGACGACTAGATACGTGCAATCTTTACCACTAATGATTTCAAACTAACACACTAGCACAACACAAACATATAGGTACCTATTATAGCAGGTTATATTGCAGTTATCTTGAATTTACTAGACTTTGATATCTACCAAGTTGCGGTTATTTGGTAATTGTAGATATGGTACTTTATTGCGGTCAGTCTTTCTTTTTTTAGTTATCTATGTAGCTAAATCTCTTTTCGGAGACTACTGTAGGTTAGAACCTACCTATTGTTAACATCTTCAAAATTTTGTACACTTAGTTCGCAAAAAAGAATTTGACCTACATATTCAAACATTTAAATGGAACATTGCTGCTGAGTTATCAAAATGTCTACTTATACCGTACCGTACTTATACTACTTATACCTTGTTAATTGTTAGAGAAGTTTTACAAAAGTATTTTATGTTAATCATGAGTACGGCCTACGTTTTTATAGTGTTCTTCCGTGTGTTAGTGTTCGATTTTTAATTTGTCTTAACTAATAGAGACTGCATATTCAGACACAAGCTTCAAACTATTAAAACTGTCAAAAAAGGCATTTGTAAAAGGAGAAACCCAAACTCCATAGAAATTTGGGCCTGGCGTTACAGGGCTGGAATTTGGTCATAAATTAGAGCATTTTGGAAAGTTTCACGGGCCCAATTTTCACGTCTTCTAGTAATGGCCAAATTGGTAAAATCAGCCAATGTTTACATTTGAGGTTATTTTTATTATGTGATTTATTAAAATGAGAAAAATGAAATTTTTGAGCCCGTGTTTCCCACTACCTAAATCTGGAACGATTATGCGCTGTGCTGCAGCGCCTGCAGTTCCGTTCATTTCGTTCCTATTTCAACGGATGCAACGGATCGTTTCCGTTTCGCACAAGAAATTTAGGTACGGATTCTATTTTTCACGAAAATGTAATACTTAAAAGCAGTTGTAGAAAAATAGCCAAAAGAAGGAATGATTTTTCAATAATTATTTTTTATGTAAAATCAAAGACCTTGTAGTGTCATCGATCGGTAGAAAGGACAAGTTCAATGCTTTCGTTTTAATAGCTATTTTATGCTGTAGATTGCTTAATGAGTTGGTACCTCATTACCGTAGAAATATCAATTTCAACATAGACAACTTTATAATCTTCTATTTATACCTTTGTGTAGGTTTGTGTCTGATTTTAATTGGTTTTGACCGTTTTAATTAAAGTAAATATATTAGTACCTTTATTTATGCCTATTTCCATTTAATCACTTACTGAAATGCAGTAACATAATTCTTGTGCTAATGCATGGTCAGTATAGATTCGGTTCAGTGATTCAATTAACTGAAAGTTATAAATTCAGAATACTTTACTATTAATAATTAATTATAGTGTTAACTGTTGTTTTTGTAATGATGTAGGTACAAGATATACAAGATACCTAAGTTCGCACAAATATAAAGTTAAATAAACAACACTGATATTAAATATGAATGATAAATATTTACAAAAGAAACAAAAAAAAACGTTTATTTGCGGTAAACATGACGCAAAAAAGAACAAATACTTTAAAAAAGAAAAGGTTGTGCGTAACATAAATCTTAAAATATTTGAACCATAGGATAATATTACAATTAAAATGAAAATAGCAACCCCATCACATAATAATCTATATAACATCTTACTTAGTAAACACTTAGGTACAAAAAAAACCTGTAAACAGTTAGATACCATGGATTCAGTACTTAGGTACATGGTTCAGAATCATATAGGTACTGAATCCAGGGTAACAGATTGTGAACCTTTACTCCATTTTATTATAGCATTAGAAAAATAACGGCAAAATAACGAGTTGTACTGTAATGTTGTTGAAATTACTACACCTTACATATTTAAAAAAATAAGTTCTTAAACGGAAATAACGAAGCCGCGAATACCGTTATTTTTCTAATGTACATATGTTAATTACTTGTTCAAAACAAAAAGTATTATAAATCTGTTATCACAAGATTTGTTTTTGTAAAATTTGGTATCACAGTTTGCCCTGCATGAAGGGTTTAAGATATTTGTGGAAGCTCTGGTTGACGGGCTCCGCGTTGAGTGGACTCTTGAGCGCTTCCTCCATCAGGCGCTCGTACACGCGGCCGTCGTATGCGCCGAGGGTTGATTGGAGCAACTGTAAGAAAAAAACAATTTCATATCCTACATGGTACTGCAACGACATAATTATCGCGTACCTACACGACTAAAGAAGCTGCCAAAATAGTTGCTCAAGGTTTCCAGAGGGTCTAGAAAAAGAAAAGTTCGTAACATTCGATTTTCGATAACGCTAGTAGAGAAGTCAAAAAATGTATGGGGTTGACATAATTAGCTATCGAAATGTCACGTGATCATAGGTCATAGCGAAGTATACTAATGAAGCGATGGCGATTGTAGAAATTGCATTGCTCCGAAGCGAATGCCTAGGCCCTCTTTAAAACGCTACAGCTGTCACTTGTAACGAAATGAAAATTAATTGAAACCTTACCTCATCAATTATATCAAAAGCATCCACAAGTCCGACGGTGTTAGGTCTAATTTTCCTCAGCAACTCCTCGTACCAAGATCTCAAGTGCACCACATCGGTGTTCGAAATTGACGTGTACTGAAGAAAACAAAAGAAGATGTAATCTACTCAAACGATTTTCAAAACTACCAATGTAATTTTACATTTAGCAAAAGCCACGAACAGCCAGCATCATTGATGTTGTCTGAAAGACAATCTATTATAATAAATTAGTACCTACTAAAGCTTTCTTCAAGAGTCTACTATCTAGGATTATTATTCCGAGCCATAATCACAAAGATTCCCGACTTTTTTGGGGCTAGTTCTTTAAAGAGGATATTAAGTTTCCAAACAACATTTGGAATCATCTAGGTGAATTTCTTGAATCAGTGTGCAAAGTAACGTAGTAACTTTAAAGATGAGTATAATAGCTGACCTGTAACAAATCCCCCAATCTCTCCAGCGTCCAGTACACAGCATATAACTCCACAAGCTGACCCATCACCTCTGCCAGTGGTGCAGACATGGTCTTCATAGCTTTGGACATGTCCTCGTAGAATGTGGATATGACGATCATTCGACTGTGAGACTGAAAACAAAGAAACATTTATTTTAGAGATTTAAAGTCAAATTATTTTAAAAGAGCTTGTGCTTAAACACAACCTCAAGTAAGTAAATATTCCAGAATCCCAGGAAAAAAACAGGAACAGGTTTTATTGCTTCGCTTTGGTTTATTCCTTCGGTCATCCTTGTGTTGGGAAGGTGAAACACTTAGTGTGAGACTCGAACACACTTTAAACAAGAACCACAAAAAAATAAGAATATGTACTTAGTTATCATGGAAACAAGGGTAGGGGGGGGGTAAGTTAGGGGGGGGGGGGTAAGTTAGGGGGTTGTAGTTAGTTTTTATACGGGTTGTTTGACTTACCTCAGCAGCTGACACTAATTGAATCGATATGGTATTCCAGGCATCTTCCTGAGGCATTCCAGACATTACTTTACTTGTCATACTATCCACACAAGAGGATATTTTCCTGTAAACAAAAAACACCAAATGCAAATCTCTGCTCATCACACAATCTAGGAAAGTGCTAGATTAATGTAACCCACCTCATAGCAACTATTTGGAATCCTCGAATGATGCCCTCTACAGAACTTTGCCATCTGTCTGAGAATCCTGGAGCTGAGACTGTCTTCAAGTAAGCTACTGTAGGAGTCAAGGGGCCAGTGTCGACCTCACGCCAAGTTTTGAGTAAGAACCTGCGAAATAATTCACCATATTAGAGCCAAATCATCTATTTAAAAATGGAAACGGTGCACACAAAGTTAGAATCTGGAATGAGTTAAGATTCTAGAAAATAAATTAAAATCTCACAGGTATAGTGCTGTACTTCTAAAAAAAACACAGTAACCTAGCCGTCTGCAGCAGGAGAACAGTGTTGTCTCCCTCATACGTGCAGGAGGCGGTGGTGAGCGCGTACGTGGGCGGCAGGTTCGATGACGTCATGTAGCCGTGCCCGCCGCACGCCAGCCGGCAGAGCGACGTGAACATGGAGGAGTCTGTCGTGCTGATGGCTTTCAGACAGCAGGCTAGTGCATGCAACTGGAATAAAAGAGATCGTAACACAATATTCACAAGCAAAATCAAAAAGAGAACCAAGATTTGAGATGGAACTGTATTACTAAAATATTTTTGAGAGACTGCACTGCGCTGTATAGACTGCATCATTGATGATCGAAATGTGACTAATTGTCATAGATCTACTAGAACTTCACAAGGAGAATGATCATTCCTTTTTTACCATAATTACTCATTAGTGGCAAACTAGTTTTTGTCGAATTATTTTATTGTCTTCTTGAATTCGAACTCACTTCCCCTAATCTTTCCATGTTTCCCTGATGCAGCTGGTCGTTGATAAGATTGAAGGTGTCCCACAATCTCCTGGCGTTCATCTTCATGACATAACATCCGGCAATCGCGGGTAATATCTTGTCCTGTTGCGTCACGTAGTCCAGGATCTGACGCTCTGGTTCACTGATTGATAAAATTACGGGTTACTGTTATACGGTCTAAACATACCCACAGCCCAGACACGGCCAGCCAGCGCCACCGACAAGTGTCAGTGACACTTTCCTGTCTTTTAAAGTAGGCAATTAATAGGTACTTACTCATCTTTTCACTTGTCTGCGCAAACTTAGAAATATGAGAATAGCTCCTGTCTTGTTAAAACTTTAACCATTCAGAAAAGCTTGACTGCACGAAGTGAGCCGGACATGGTTAAAGTTATAGCAATCTGGAGGCTTTTTTAATGGATCATGTTAGATAATTGAAGTTGTTTGTTTCTTAACCAACTTTTTTTTACTTTTAGATACGCATGAGTTACCTAGTTACAGCATAACGAAAGTAAACCTACCCCACTTTGAGCTGCGACTGTCTCCTTACCGCAGAGTACCGAGCACCGACAGTGATAGCCTTGGCCAAGTAGTTGACGGAATCGAACACTATGACCACCCGCACGAACACCATAGTTCCGTATATGAGCTTGCTGTTCTTAGATTTTACGTAAGTGCCGTCCTAAAATGGTAAATAAATAAGCATTAATAAGAAATCCCTAGATGCCATGGTTCCTGAATGGAAGTGAGATATAGAGTAGAACTGGTTAGAAATAACGAACAATACGAGATTGATTAACGGCCGAACCCAATAACGTATCTATCTCCAATTTTGGCGTACTGGATATAGAAAAACCTATCAATCTCTGGCTTTAACGTCCCAAAAAAGCCAAAGTATGCGACCTTATAACGTGTTGACATCAACTTTATTTTGTTTGACAGGGACAGATAGAATTGTAGTCTATCATCAGTAGTGATCTGTCTTAGGTTATTGGGTTTGGCCGTTAGAGTAGACAGAGAAGCAGTAAACTGAACTCGTACTTTAATTATCTCTAAGTGTGTGGATCCTATCCAATATCACGCAAAATATTCTTACCTCCAAAACCTTAGCATGTTTCATCAGCATATTAGTTCTGGGTATCCTCACATTCTCGAACCCTAGAAAGCCGTTATTAACAGAGTTGAGGCCCATTTTCACCCCGATATCTCCAACCTTGATCCCTGGTAGCGGCATGTGGGTGTCTTCGTCTCTCACTTGGACTATGAAGGAGTGGATGCCGTGGCACTCACCCTTGGAGTACAGCTGAGCTATCACGATGCAGTAGTTAGCTGTGTTCCCCACTGGCAACAAGGTGGTAGACTGAGAACTTTCATATGAACTCGTGAGTGTTTCAAATAAGGAACAGCCAGGAGTTAATGCCGAGAGCAATTGTGGGCCAGTGGCAACGGCCCCGACTTACAAGTTGTGGGCCGTGGGTTCAAACCCAGTCAGGCGCTTTATTTTGTCTAAATTATTTCATCACCACTACTCTCAAAACGGTATAGGAAAACACCGTAGAAAACCAGCATGTCCTATACCCAAAAATTTGAAGACATGTGACATTTACCAACATGCATTGGGCCCGCATGGAATATTACAGCCCATTCCCTCTGGAAGAGAGGAGGACATAGTCCCCACAGTGGGAACATTATAGACTGATAATGCTTATGCCTAAGCAGGAGTTAATATTTGATTGTATAGCATCGGCCGAAGCCTTTATTTTTTATTTAAGTAACTAATCCATGCGTCATTTTCGTGAACGCGACGGTCATTCGGGACTGGTAATTTCTAAGCTGCCACGTATTGTTTTTTTTTTTATGTTGACGCTTTTAGCCAATTGATTTTTGACTAATATTTTGTAACCATATTTTGATTTAAAAGATTGTCCGTTGAGTTTCATGCACATTCTTCTCCATAGGTACCTAATACGCTTTGGCATGCTAAACGCTTTAAGTTTGAGTTTAATAGAAAGGTTGACAATTCCTACTTTTTTGTTAGGCTAGCTAGAAGTTCCCAGACCAACGAATACGTCTATGTTTGGCAATCATTAGAGCCGTGACACAGTAAAGTCTACTTACATCCTCCGGGCCACCATTTGTACGAAGTTAGCGTAGGACTGTGCAGTACAAACTCCTGAGTGGAAGAGTCGTATGTGGCCATTGTCTCCAGACCACGGATGAAAGTGCCGTGACCGAGCTCAGTCTAGAATAATAAAGTATATTTAGTTAAGTTTAACTTCATACGTATCTCAGAAACTGTGTAAATATACGTTGGTACAACTTTTACCACAGCGTAAGCCACGAACAGATACGGAGTAGATGACGGTCCACCATGGGATCCTAATTCCTTCAGCATAGAAGTGGAGCAGATGAAAAGAGAGGATACAGCTGCGAAGAAAGAGATGAATAGCAACATTTCCAGCAACTTTATTTACCTGAGCATAACTCCCGATGATACCACAATTCAAAGCACGATGAAGCCACTTCTCTTGCTGCTTCTCGTCTGCCTGGCTCATGAATACCGGCATAAACATAATGTAATGCAGCCCAAAGGGAGAGCCATCCTGAGATATGGACGACCCAAGAACACCGCTTAGTAGATTCCTGGAAAACCAAAGTTTGGCTTATAAAAATCTTCTCTCACTAATATGAAGATGACGACGCATTGAGTCGCTACTTTAAGTGTATCAATTGGATAACTACAAACAAGGTAATCAATAAAAAAAAGAAGAAGAACAAAACCATTTGCTATGTCAATAGAAATCCAACCCAAAAACTTTTGCTGTTTCCTTTAAATATTAAATTGACTTTCAAACACGAATTTAGTTATTAATGGGGTCGTCTGAATATATTATGATGTAATACCTACCTGTAGTTGGTAAGGTCTGTGTTGTTTTCTTGTTGAATTTTCTGAAGCAAACTGAACAGGATGACTGCCTTGCGCATTGAGCTCTCATATTTCTCTTTATGACTTAGATACTCGTCTGGCACGCCGCCAAAGAGCTCCTCCCTCTTGGTCAGCATTGCCCTTTCTGGAACAGGAAAGAATCTTAATGTATAAATGGACTACCCTGTAGGTCTTCAACTAATTAAAACTAGTCTTCGGATCAATTGAGAATCTCCAATTAATCAACAGCCGCCATTGCGGCTTCTTTGCGGCAATGGCACCATTGCGGCGCCATTGCACAAACAAATTAAAATTACTGCGGCTTCTTTCTCCCACATATTATTATGTAACTACGACATTTCACTATAAAAGCCTGACATTTGTTGCAAAGAAATCACACTTCCACCACTCTTCCATCAATCAACAATTCTACAAATAAATACTTCAAGATGAACAAGATCTATTTCCTCATTGTCTTCGTGGCCTGCCTCTGCTTATACACCGAAGCCCAATTGACGTTCACGTCCAGCTGGGGCGGGAAGCGCGGGGGCGTTGCTCCCGTCTCATGCAAGAACGAAGAAGCAGTCGCCACGATTTTCAAGCTGATTCAAAACGAAGCTGAAAGATTTATCATCTGCCAGCAGAAATCATGAAGACAAAAGACGATTGACGCTATTTTGAAAACGATACAGCGATATTTCAATGGCGAATATGTTTATTTATAAACTGTTGTTGTGTGGTATACTTTTCTTTAATAGAGTCATGCTATTTGTTGAGAGTCACTCGAAATAATTATGCTATGATCGAACTGTGCATGGGTTATGTGGTAACCTACTACAAGCATACATGAGTGTGCTTTGCTGTGTAGGTCTGTAGCTTGAATGAAAACTATTATGTACTCTAAATAATAAATCTTGGTCTAATGTATTTTTGAATAGAATTTATTCTGTAACCACCGCCTCGTTTTTGGACCTGTACCCTAATTGCGTAATACAAAACCAATCGGAATCTGAATCGTTTTGAAACAGATTGCTAATCCATTGCTTCATAAGTTCGATAATATTCTGCTCAACAATGTACAAAACGCAATGAATGTTGTTGAACTGTCAAAATCAAACGGATTAATCGTAATCGTTTACGAAAATGTGTTACGCAATTAGGGTGCTGGTCTACTATCTCTCGTATTTTCACTCAAAATAGAATCTACACACATCACGATTACGTGTCTAGCATAAAGTACTGTTTTATTTTTCAATTGAAGATTGTTTCTTACCGCTATTGCTGGAATACTGCCTGTTATTCTCCCATTGTAGATCAATGGCCTCTTCTCATACAGAGAAGGCGTGAGAATTGATAATACATGACAGTAATGTCCTAGATAAACTAAAAAAGTCACATTTGCACCTGCCCAGATTTGAACCAATAATCCCGGTCATGACAGCCACTGGGCCAACACGACATTTAGCTGGAATAGGTATCAGTAACGAAAAGGTCTTTGACTGACCTTTGACAACCGCCACGTGGAAGTTAAAACACAGAATTCATTCGCCGGTTTTTCTTATTGTTTTCGAGGTCTTCATTTTTCATGCTGTATGTACATCATTATGTAGCGACATCAGTAGGTATTATAGGTAGCTACCTACCTAACATTGCCAAATATACCGGTTATAAAGCACCTAATAAAGATGCAATAGTTTATTTTTCCACACACTAGCTTGTAAAGTAACTCTTACGCGTTTAGGTTCATAATTCAGCTTATTATAAAATCGTGTTTTTTCACTTTACATTATACCTTGCTAGTGTTTTTAATTTACTTTTCATTTTCAATTGGTGTTTATTTCTAAAAACATTGAATATTTTTATGAATAAATAAGCTATTTAGGTTGCTTGTGATTAAAAAAATCATCAAAATTATCATAATTTCATCAAATATTATAGCATAGCATAGCATAATCAGCCTATAACATTCCCACTGCTGGGACACAGGCCTCCTCTCTATGAGAGGTAGTGAGCCGTAATCCACCACGCGGGCTCAGTACGGGTTGGTAGATGTCACATGTCTTCGAATTTTTGGTTCTAGGACATGCCGGTTTCCTCACGATGTTTTCCTTCACCGTTTTGAGAGCAGTGGTGATTAAATTATTTACACAAAGTAAAGCACCTGCTTGGGTTCGAACTCACGACCTACAACTCGTAAGTCGTGAATATTAAAAATAATATTAATACTCGTAATCAAATATTATATAATTATAAAATTTACCTTAATTTTTTTGTTAATTTTATTTAAACATGATTTACAAGTATTTTATTTTTTTAGAGGCGGTTTTGCTGTTTTGCCAGTGCCTTTAATTAAGCATGCGTGCGTGCCGTGCGTGCGCGGTGTGTGAAAAAACAAAACCAGCGCGCCTTATTCGTTTGTTTTTTCCTTGTGTGTTGAAAAACGTCGTATGAAACGCGTGTGCATTGATCACTACACACTTGTGTCTTAATGCACTATTCATTCACAATAAATGTATGACTTTATGACTCGACGTCTCGGGTCCGTGGCTTGGGCCCCCAGTAGCCGAGGCACCTGTGGCCGACGCCCCAGATTCAATTAATTTAATTCAAATAAATTTTTGACAAATTTACTGTCAGGCAAACAAATGTTTTACAAAAATAATAAATGTATGTTGATTGTTAGTATACGTACAATATTAAATCATAATCATATTTGTAACATAGGAATGTTAATATATTAAATTCATGTTTTGAAAAATGAAAGTCTTAGTTCTTTTTCATTATTTATTTATTTATCTCAATAAGAAATCTAGTATTTTTATATAAATCACAGTTTTAATCACCTATAATCAAAGATAATCATCTAACTTAATTATAATAAACAGTCTCAAATGTAATAAAATTAGATCTTAGTGATTTTAAATAATCTGTCTTAAAACAATCAAACATAATCAACTGTGAAACCTTAAAACAAATGAGAATAATTGTACATTTAAAGCAGTCAGTTTCAATTGCAATAACATTACAAAATAACCAGGCTTAAAAAACAAATGTACTCGTAGAGTTACAAATGTTACATGTAAACTGTTTTGAAATTTTGTAAGCATAAAAATTTTCAACTGTAAAAACTTAAACAAAAGTAAAAATTTCAATTTCAAAAATTAAAACTTAAAATAGTACCTACTCATACAAGCAAAATCATCTCTTTTCACTAAGTAAGTGAATATAGTACTTTTTTGGCCGGATCGCCATGCGGATTTGTTCTAAAAACATGATCGCGGTTTTTTTTTTTGAGTTTTTGGATGTTTGTACGTATTAAAAATGCTTTTAATGGGGAAAAAGGTGTGGCGATCTATATTCTCTGCTATTTGATAGATAACTTTTATCATGCAAGGAAAATACTTTATTATTATGGTGAAACACTTTTCTCATTTACTACTACGTGAAAAAGCACAAAAAAGCAAAGGTATTAAATTAATCGAGTCGGGGGCGTCGGCCACAGGTGCCTCGACCACTGGGGGCTTAAGCCACGGACCAGACGACGTCTCGCTGCCGCATGCCGCGCTGTAAACAAAGAGCGCGCGATTTTTTTTTTTTTTTTGTGTATGGCATCTCGTAGTTGACCTTGAGAGGTCGTGACTACTTAACCGGACTATCCTGTGGCTGCCTTAAGCGGACTCAAAGCCTCCAGCCAGGGGCGTAAAACTACTACTTATATTATTAAGCGAACGCTCGCTAAGGGCACCCCCTGTGGGGTACGGACCTCGGCTTAGGGCGTCGCTGACGGGAGGACAGCAAGATGGGACAGGCTGGATCAAGTTTAGTTGATTATTATTAATCGGGGAATTTAAAGCTACAGGCTCAGCTACGGCGCGGGCTGGCACTTCGTCGAGCAAGGGTCGGGGGGGACAATTACGTCGGGATCTTCGCGAGGAACCTCGGCGGCGAGGTCGGAATGTCGGTCTGTGTTTGTGCACTGTACTGGTGGCCCTACTGCTCTCCTGAATGAGAGTTATGTGGTCATCGGGATCGGTGAGGACATGCTTGGGACGGCGGACCTGACTAATGGAGGAGGGTATATAACTAGCGGCTTTCACAACCAGAGGGTTGCGGTGATTCGCGGCGGTCTCGAAGAAACGCTTTGAAATACGTTTCATGAACTGGCGGATAGTGGGAATCTTTAGGTCAACGTGAAGGATCTCGTTGCGAACGTACCAGGGGGAGCCTGTTATCCTACGGAGGAACTTGTTCTGGAGGGTCTGCATTCTATTGAAGCGAACGGGCTTGGCGTGTGCAAAGACTGCACTGGCATATGTCATGATCGGGCGGATGCACGCTGTGTAGATACGCATTTTGCACTTAAGTGACAATTTGCTACGAGCATTGAGGACAAAGTGAAGTCTACCTAGAGCGAAGGCGGCGCGCGAACGAGCCGCCTTAATGTGCTCTGAAAACGAAAGGTGTTCATCTAGAACTACACCCAGGTATTTGGCTCGCTTCTCCCAAAGGATCGGCTTGCCGAACATGGTGATCGGTCGAGAAGAGCGCGCGAAGTGTAGTTCCCTTTATTATCGCGACGATGTAGCCGTAGCATGACGTAACTACAGTTATCTCTGTTTAATTATTTCTTTAGATAGTCCTAAAATGAAAACCATCATCTATCTTGCACTGACTTACACACAACACGTCTCATCGATATAATTTGGAAGAAAGCAAACTGTCTCACCCACTGAATCTAGTCTAGATTCTAGAGGCTAGACAAAATCGAGGTTATTGAATTGTATAATTTTTAATTTTTTGTATAACTCACACACAAAATTATAACTTGTATTTTTTTTGGGAAATAAGCTACTTTTCAATATTTGTAAATGCTTGAGCACCATGTATCTATCACATAATTAATTTATCAGCCTTTGCTTTATTTTGAATTATTTTTAACTATTGTGGTATAGTAATTTTATTCTAGGTGCATCGTCTTCACTTAAATATAATTAAATAATGAATGTACAAGTATAAAATATTGTAAAACATTTTATAACGGTGGAGTTTCTTGCCCATTCTTCTTCATACGAAACTACCTTTCTTTTGGAAGGGCAGGGTTGCCAGTGATTTCTCAAATTTCCTCCGACTCCAAATATTTTTCCCCCCAAAAATATACCTTTTTTAGAAAAAAAAAAACACATCCTTCATTTGGATACCTTTAACGCAGAAACACACAATTTATGCATTTATTATATATTTTATTGAAAAGGCACCAAAGTTTCCAGTAAACCGGGCCAAACTTTTATAACCACTAACATTATCAAAATTGTACTTAGACGGATAGAACAATACTGTTGCGTTCTTCGAGTAATTGTTATTCCCGCTTCAAACACGAATGAAAAGTAATTCAAGTAATTCAACATGTTTCATATAAAAATCCTGAAAATAAAACAGCTTTACGAAAATAACGCTGTATGACTTAGCTAAATACTCACCGGGATTTTCATACATTTCAGTTATTCGAAAATGTAAAGTTATTCCCTCAGGTTTATAATAGATAGATATCAACCCCAAATTTCCACAATGTATTTTTTTGAGACCAGTGTGAATTACCTTAGAAGATTATCTGTCCACCCGTTATATTGTCTGTATCGTGTCGTTTAGTGCTAAGTACAACTACATATAGATAGGTATAATATAGATAGGTAGTTACTGTATGTTAACAACGTAATTTATATTAAAATAAGGTTACATTCAAGCACAGCTATAATCACTAAAGTACATCCCCGCTCATACATACATGAAACGAAAAATATTCGACATTATTTATCTCTCACTCTACAGATCAATCTTATAAATATAAACATCAACAGCACGGACCCAAGTACTGTAGTAGTAACGCACACAGACAGCCGATAATCAAAGTTCATTTACCTCTCTCCTTCCTTTCCAAAGTCTTGTCTATTCCTCCGTCCAGAAAATACGTCAGCTCCTCCACATTAAAAGTGCACTTCGCCCTCTCTCTGATTAAATCCTCGTTCACTTTGCCCATATTAATTAATTAATATTAGTTAGCACAACACGTTCTTCTTTAAAGCGTTTATTCGTCTGACTGGTGATTTACTGATTTAAACTTAGTCGAGTCGAGTGGGGGCAAACGCATAACCGGTTGTAGGTATGACAAAATTCAAGAGCAAGAAACTATAACAATTTTCTTCTCACACTTGATTTGGAGTCATATTGCTATTCTCTATATTTTATTTCCAATACATAATATTTTTCGAAATATTTTTATAAAAACATTCAAAAATAATGGTAGCCCATTAGCATAAGGAACAGGATCCAATCTCTAATTACTATAGTAGTAGCAAGCGGAAGGTGTTCAGAGCTCTATAGAGAAGATAATTTCTGACTATACGTGCCGTGTCCAGGAAACTGCTTTTTTGTTCAAGCCCCTGACCTAGTCGCGCTTTGAGAGCCTCCTGAGGTGTTGGTAGAGGCTCTCCGCTGTTAGGCCATTAATCGTTACGATTATTGGTACAATGATTGCAGGTTTCACGAGTTTCACGAGATTCTGCTCATGAGGGACAGCGATATCAAAAATCATTGCACGGCGCTCTTATCAATCTATCACCACAATACCAGGCTTATTGACTACAACCCTGTCAGTGATGATAGATCGATCCCAGTACAATGTGGCATGACCGTTCTCCAGAACTGGTTCGGGCAAATACCAGTACTTCGGAGTCCACAAGGTTGTACTGCAAAGCAAGTTGCTGGTGGATAATCCTAGCCAATAGATTGTGTCCGTGCATGTACTGGCCGTTACCACGACCAGAACAACCGGAAACAATATGTCAGATTGGTTCAACGGGTTTTGTCGGTGGCATGCCCGACTGATGTCAACCGTACCGTCATTGACAACGTATTTCCGAGAATCGCATAGACAAAACCTTCGGTTTCCCCGAAGAGGTCGCCGAAACGCAGCCAGGATACGGACGCCAAAAGGTCTACATCTATCAGCACCTTAACTGCGAGACACACAATTAATCACAATCTTGCTTCAAATGTTCGAAAAGTTTGTCTGTAAACTGTCAAAATGAAAGCGATTACTGCTGATAGTGTGTTACGCAATTACCCCGCGGGTCCTGCTTGGGCCTGGAAATGGAAAAAGCGTCCGTAAAGCTTTTGGCCTTGCTATACTTCCCTACGATCGAATCAAGTACAGCAGGTTTGCGCCAGTTCTCTTTTGCTAAGGAGAGCGGGAGTGAGGCCCTTGCCCACTGCGACTACATCTCGGTGCATCCCCACGTCAGTTTGAAGGAAATATTCCCTGGAACTGCGGTTGTGGAGGGTTGTAGCAGTACAGTCTCATCACTGATGACCGTGGGTGATGCATCCGATATGCCGTCAGAAATGTACGGACCTTCCTATCCAGAGCGTCAAGTTCCGCCTGAGTGTGCTGAAAGAATACATCAAAACGGGCATGACGCAACCGTTGAAGGCACGTAGGTACCTATTACGGACTATTCAAAACTTTATTCAGACGCTCCCTCAACGATTGCTTTATGTCGGCAGCATCGATGCCTAACGACCGAAACCTACAAGTATTTGGGTATGTCTGAAGCGACATTTAAAATACATGCAGGTTTCGGTTGAGGAGAGGGATCTAAAGTGTATGGAAACCGTGAGTTGGGTTTCCACGGATTCTATAATCCCCCCTCACTTTACATGCATACCTGCACGTTTGTCCACACCCAATTCCGTCCTGCATGTCGATTCTGTAAAAATCTCACCGTAAAGACTTGTGTGGAGTGAGCTGTCAATGTCGTCCCGTCTTGGTCAATCCTCTTGCAAAAGTGGCCAGTGGCACTGATGCACTCACTTAACCTAAGTTTTCACGGTGAGATGGTTACAGAATAGATGGCGCTACTGAACGTTTCTGTTACCTACCCTAACTCAATCAGTCGCAAATTGTTGGGGGCAAAGAGTGTCACAAGTCATTATTTTTTTGCTCGTTGCATTTTTAGTGCATATTTATAATAAATATAACGATCGTACTTCATTAAACACGTATTTAATTGCACAAATGCAGAAAAAAATTTAATAAAGAGAACTTCGAAAAGTACCTTCACTATTAAACTATCTGTGTGCCAAATTTCATATTAATCCGTTCAGCTGTTTGCGCCAATACGAAACACAAACAGACAAAAATTCTAAAAACTATATTTTCGACATCAGGCTCGTTCCTACACCTTGTAGCAATTACAATTTATTTTCAAAAACACAATTTTATTGTTTAAAAGGATAACAATAGAATATATTTGGAGACTCACAATGAAAGAAAAAAAATCTGTCGATTCCTAAATAGGTTTTTTTGCTATTATTTTCAGATTGTGATTGATAATGTGTTACGCAATTAGGGTGCGAGTCATCCAGTTATTCTGTTGTGTTGTGATAAATAAGTCGAAGATCGATGAGTTCTGAATCAGGCGATAAAGCAGAAGATTTGCTTCTTTGCGAAACTTTCATGATTTTTCAAGATCTTGGAGCAAGTGCTATACCAGGAATCAGCCGTTAATAAACATTAGTTAACTTTATTCTAGGTACCTCTGTTCACACTCGTTACTTATTTTACCCAGTTTCCCCTATGCACATGCACTATAAACTGAATGTTGTTTCTAAATTGAATACTTACTTTATCCACTAATATTAAAAATGTGATCTGTTTACCTTTTGCTTTGCCTTTGTTAACTGGACCGATCCTTATGTTTGACAGATAGGACGCCTAGGACCAGCCTCCATAGTCAGACATAGCCTACTTTTAATCCTGGATATTTGTATTAAAAAATATATTAATAAATAAATGCACGCACAAGTCGCGGGAACAGCTACTATAGAAAATTTGCATTTAATTGTATTCAATGCAAACGTCAACCATCAACGTTATTACGTTGACGGTTGACGTGACTTAAGTGACCTGTTTGGCAGCATGCTAATTATTCCAAGCCAGTCGTTCTTACCTATGACCTATTGACCTCACTTCTACCCTAGCACAATCATGTTCAGCTTAGTTGAGGTTGAGGGTAGTCAACCGCATAACACGCCCATAGTAACAAAACAGTGACCTTTGGCAGTGCCTTTATTTTGTAGCAGTAAGGAAGATTTTCGTAAATACCTTCTGATTTTGTGGTAATTTTTAATCCCCCGAGTCCCGAAAACAGTGTCAGAGTATCAGTGTGGTTGGGTTTCTGTGTATCTGTGTGTCTGTCTGCGGCATCGTAGCTCCCACACGGCTGAACCTTTTTTTTTGCGTTTGATAGGTGAATTGATTGAGAATGTTCTTAGTTATGATTCAAGAAAATCTGTTCAGACGTTTTAGATTATCAGCTCTTTTCTAATTGACTAGTGAGCAGCTTCAACATGACAGGTCTGATGGAGTCGAGATTTGATTTTCTGTTACTTCAATGACATTTGAAGAGAATAGTTACTTTGAACTGATGCTGCATCATAACCTGGAATTTGTAGGACACCCAACTCACTAAGTAACAGCAGAGGTAGGTATAATTTTTGGACTCATTGGAATGGTCTCAATGAATAGTTTACTGGTAAATGGTGATCAAGGTTGGATTTTAGAATAGTAAACAGAAATGAGGATTAAATAGTAACTAGCTTCATTGTGGAAAAAATACGTACCTACCTACGAAATTTTCGGCCATATAATAAAATCTTGGCGGAGTGAAAACTGAGCTTTATAAAAAGAAATTCACAAAAGACGAGCCAAAAAGTTAAGATATTGCAGATAATAACCGATTTCTACATGATTATCATCACGCTACACCTTTAGGGCACGAAATATCTATATATTTTAAACGGTCCGTTGAAGAGCAAAAATAACGACCACATAAAAAGTACTTATTTGAGTTTTTTATTATTTTTTATTCTTGCCTTTTATGATTGGTGTATATGATTTGAAAAACGTAGGTCATACCGACATAATAGAGATTGAATAATTATTATATTAATAAATAAAATATGATAGCTTGTAAACGATTTGTTAAGTCCTCCTGTGCTAACCATGCCAAAATAAGTACCTATACATTGTGCACGGAAGCTTTGTCTCTGTTCCGTTTCTTAACTCATCTGGTATATGTCTCGTATTCATTAGCAGTCCCCCGACGCGTAAATGGTCACCTAAATCAAATGTTTTATTTCACACCCAAATGGGCACTTAAGAAACGTCAGAAGCTAGGTGCTCGGTTCCTATGGACAAGAGTCGGGCAAGAAACTCCAGTGTTACTCAAAAATAATTGACTTTTACAATGTTTTAAAATTATTGTAATGTCAATGACAGTGTAGGCCTGTCTGCAAGTACCATAAGCTTAACAAATAGACAATAGTCTACAAATCTAATCACCCTTCCAGCACAGAGCCTTCCAGTATCCAGAACCCAGTACTTCTGAGCTGCGGGAGGGCTTACTAGTATTAATTCGCAGAAAGAACGATCAGCATCCTATTAGCGTAACACACTTTCCAACACAATCCGAGTTTTGAAGGATTTTGCTAATCCATTGCTTCAGTTTGAAAAATTCTTCCGAACATGAGTGAGTGATCCTAAAGGGTTTCAATTTGACATGAACTGTCATTTCATGTCACCCTTTAGGATCACTATTGTCATTTTAAGTGTGATAGGCAAGTAGCCCGCTGGATTCGGGTATTGTTTTTCAAGACTTCATAATTAAAACGCTTCCTCTAGGTACTCAGATCCCTTGAAACCGCGTAGTGTGTCATACAATACACAAGTTGCTGCAACCAACTTGGCAAGGACAACAATTCGGTTTTACAAGGGGTCGTTCAACTACTGGTGTTGAACTTTTAGGACATATTTATAATGCTTGGGAAGATAAATGCGATGCCTTGGGCATCTTTTGTGATTTGTCCAAGGCATTCGATTGCGTTCTTCATGAAACGTTAATCAGGAAACTCCGTCACTACGGGATCCGAAACACCGCTCTGGATCTTCTTACTTCATACTTGAGTAAAAGGATTCAGAGCGTTGACGTTAATGGAGAAAGATCTCCCGGATCTATCTTAACAATGGGAGTTCCACAGGGCTCAATTCTTGGTCTTATTTATATTAATGACTTGCCTTACCTCATACAGGATAATCATGATATAGTGTTGTTTGCGGATGATACTTCACTTTTGTTTAAACTAAAACGTCAGCAGCTGGTTACTGACGATGTAAATAACGCGGTCTCAAAAATAGTTCACTGGTTCAATGTTAATAATTTACTTCTTAATGAAAAGAAGACTAAATGCATTAAGTTTACGCTACCTCACGTTAGGCAGGTGAAAACGAATGTGTTGATAAAGGGCGAAGAATTGAAACTTGAAGACAGCACAGTATTCTTGGGCTTAACTTTGGATGCTAAGCTTCAGTGGGGCCCACATATTGATAAATTGTCAAAAAAGCTAAGCTCCGCAGCATACGCTGTTAGAAAAATTCGAAATTTAACTGATTTAGAGACCGTTTAGTATACTTTAGTTATTTTCATAGTGTGATGTCGTACGGTATTCTTTTGTGGGGAAATGCCGCCGACATGCAGACTATATTTGTTTTGCAGAAAAGAGCTGTTAGATCAATTTATAAATTAAGTCCGAGACACTCTCTCAGAGAGAAATTTAAGGAAATTAATGTAATGACTGTGCCTTCTCAGTATATTTATGAAAATCTTTTATATGCCCACAAAAACATAAAATTGTTTAAAAAAATACAGTGATATCCATAATATAAATACTAGGAACAAACACAAATTTGTTGTACCTACAACAAGGCTCAAGAAAATAGGTGGCTCGTTCAGATGTCAATGTATACGCTTTTATAATAAACTTCCAAGCCATGTTCAAGATCTAAGCCTTAATAAATTCAAATCATTTATCAAACGTAAGTTGTGCCAGAAAGCTTTTTATACAGTCAAAGACTATATTGAGGACAAAAAGGCTTGGGACTGACCTGCTCCAATTTTTGCATACAGAGTGTTTTTTTTTTTTGTTTGGTACGTAATTTTGTTTTATTTTATATACACTATGAAATTTCATGATTATGACATGAATATTTACTTTGTATAATATTATTATTATTTTAATTTCGTGTGAGGACTTAGTGGGTATTATTTCTATATATTTTGTCTATCTCAGTTATTTCATAGTTTTTTTATATCTGGCAGTTTGAGTACTTAAAGCGGCCTACCCAAATGTCCTTTCTTTGGTATTGTTCGTCGAATCGTTGAGCTCCTTACGTTTTGAGTTGAGCTGCATGATTAATGACAAATGCGTGCACTGACTGGACAGGCCCACTCAAATCTGTATGGTTCTTTCCTCAAAAGACCATTTCAGACACCTACCTACATGGTCCTCATATGATCTGTAAAATAAACAATGACATGAATACTTACCTAGGTATTATTTTATTGTTATTATTGTGAATGTTAAGACTATGTGGGTCATTTTATTTTTTACTTTTGTTTTTTTTATATTTTATTATCTCAGTTAATTTTAATCGTAACTTGGTCTGGCGGTTTGAGTAATTATGCGGCCTATCCAATGTCCTTTCTTTGGTAATGTTCGTCGAATCGTTGAGCTCCTTATGTTTTGAGTTGAGCTGTACGATTACTGACAAATGCGTGCACTGACTGGACAGGTCCACTCAATCTGTGTGGTTCTTTCCTCAAAAGACCATTTCAGACATCAATCCACATGGTCTTAACATGATCTGACCAAGATTATGTCTGGACTTTAAAAGAGACTGTGACCTCTGAGTTTGTTTCGGCTTTTCTTCTCAGAGTAGTCAGATAGGAAACGCCGACCTCATCTAGTTTAAAAAAAAATGTTTGACGTGTAAAAGTGTTTGTACAAACCCACTTACAGAAATAAAAATCATTTATCATTTATCAGGAAAGGTTGGTCCAAACATAAACCAATTGGTCAGAGCGTCGTTAGGAGTTTTGTTAAACGTAACGCAATGGCAATCCAGCTGAACGTTGTTCGGGATCCCGCATTACAGAACTAAAAGCAGGGTGGGCTAATCTGAGTAGTTGTAGGAATTTATTTCATAATAACTGTTAGTAATATTGAAAAAAAAATTTTTGAAGTAGTACCGAAAACTGAACTTTTTTTGAAACTGAAGTTATTTTTCAAATTTCTCTCTCAAAAACACATTTGTTTGCATGTTTGGAAACTAAATCGCGAACGCAGCAATCAGCATCAATAAAACAAACAAATGAACCCAAAACATTTATTGGATCATATTTTTTAAGATTAATTACAAAGTGTTGATCACTTCTTGGCTGTGACCGCAGCCTCGTCCTCCCGCGCGAAAGTCTGCAGCAGCTCTTCCTTCTTAGCGGCGATACGCTCTTCACGACGCTTACGGGCCTCCTTGACCTTGTTACGGCGGGCCTCAGCCTGGTCACTGGAAAATAAATAATTAAAGTTGTAAGATTCGTTTTTTTTTATGGTAAGCAGCTTGGGAACTAATGATCAAGAACATGAGTGAAAACTATATTTAAAATAAAAATAAAAAAAATACAGAAATAAGTTCTGCATAAAAACTGTTGATTTTTTAACTAACTGGTCATGTTGTGCAAATGATTGTAGTTAAAATGTGCTCAAGTGCTACCTAAGCAAAAAATAATATAAATAACAATTATGGATCAACTACAATATCTTCCAAATTATAAAACAACTTCTATTTTGAAGATAAATGGAAGTTTCTTTGTTCCATACAAAATCTTCCCATACCTGAGCATCTTAGTCCTAGCTTTCTCAGCCTTCTTCCTGTGGATGTACTCCATGAGTACACGCTTGTTCTTGAAGACATTACCCTTTGCCTTCATGTACAGGGCGTGGTATAGATGCCTGTCGATCTTCTTGGCGGTTCTGTACTTGAGCAGCAGCTTACGAAGGACCCTTTGTCTTTGTACCCAGAGTTCCTGATAAAATAAAGTGAGAATTGAAGAAACAAATAGGCAGCAGAAAAATAGTGTCTAATTTATTCAAAGATGAACTATTACAAACTCTAGATATTAAACTAAATTATAATGGGCCGATTTGATTGCAACTAATTTATTAGTAACTTTCCTAATTTATTTAGTATTTTTGTACAGCAATACTTTTCCTACGAATAGAGTTTCACATGTCAATGCACACATCAAATCCCATAGTTAAATTTGGACTTTCTTTTGAAATCTATTGGATCAACAAAGATCTTATCTAGCTCAGCCATTTTGACTTATAAAATTAAATATAAATAATTTCAGTAATCAAGAATATTTAAATGCATTGAACTCACCTTCTGTGGCATCCTAGCATTAGCAGTACCTCTTCTCTTACCGAAGCCACAGTGACGTCCCTTTCTGCGGGCCTCTGTGTTCTTGCGGACACGAGCACGTGAGTGTACAGCTACAGGCTTCTTGATGACAAGACCATCCTTGATCATCTTACGGATGTTCTGTCCTGAAGTTACGATTGTATGTTAATCTATTTGTCTTTTGTTGACAAGACACGTATAACAATAGGAATGTCAAAGAGTTTGTAAACTTTCATTGCTATAATAATTTCCTAAAATATTTTATTCTAGTGATACAACTCTCTGAAAATGAGGAAAACGTAGTGCCTATGTCTACACGATAGGTATAATATCTGAAGTTGCCCCATGATAAATGAATTATATTGCGAAACTGAAATGTAATCCAAGAGAGTGATTTATCCTTCATTCATAATTTGATAGGTTATGTTTTTCCGTGTTACTGCAAAAACTGAATGCACAATTAAAAACCTAGGCCACCTACTAAAATGGCAAAGCGTGAAGCAATGCTATAGTTTTTTACAGAATGGTTACTAAATACACACAAAAAATTGGTATATCCATTTTGTCTATTTTTTATCACTATTCACCACTATTCTTATTGATCATTGCAGGCATATGATTATAAAAGATCGTCTAGAATTGCCAGAAACACTTTGTTTACTATCTACACCACGGCATGCCGAAAAAGATCACGCCGCACAGCAAAAATACATGTGTGGGTACTTACGGGAGTTGGTATTAGCGATTTCATTGATCTCATTGGGATCCAACCACACCTTCTTTTTACCACATCGCATCACAGAGGCTGCAAGCCTCTTCTGCAGCTTGAGGGAACTGAAAACGATCAAAAATCCTGAATGACCACATGGCTTCTAGGCGGACAGATACGACTTAAAAGTCGACCAAAGGCCTTTTTGAGCGACGCAAAAAATACATTCAACATAATTCTTAAGTACTTTTACACTTGAAAGAACAGTTATCAAGGCATTTATAACTAAATATTTTATTAATTTATCAAAACTAACCTCATCTTGACTAGGTGAGCTCCAACGCATACAAGAAAGAAATATGGCCGACTTTCTCAGTGGTGGGTAAACATTACTAAAATTAAACCATTTAGTGTTTAGTCGATTAGCGAATTTTGAATGAATGCAATTGCATTAAAAAACTATCGTGCAAAACAAATAAACTCCTATTCTAGATAACAAACATGATCTAGACTTTATTTTAATTAATTTGACAATGAACGAATTAAAAAACTGTTTTGGCGTGCTTATAATTTTTTATGATTAAAAATTATAAGCACTTCAAAACAGTTTATTAATATATTTTTTTTATGTTAGTAAACTTTATTCATTGTCTCTAAATACCACCTTATTGCATTTATAGAAAATTGTATCCGTAAAAAAATATTGATCATTTTAGTCGATATTGTGGGCTGTCAAAGTACTTGACTTGTAACAGTAGATGCTAAGCCAGGACTGTAAATCATGATCATACAATGGGGAAGGTCGGGCAAAGCTAATTGTAGATGGCGTGACCATAGCTAGGTCCCAACAGCCTATTATAAATTTGACATTTCGTTCATTCAATTCCTTTTCGTGTTCATTCATGATTTTGGTTTTATTTCAATATTTCGTTAAAATTTCGGTGATTTCAATAATAATCAAATATTTTAATTGGAAAGTGTCAGAATTTTAAACGTGTCTTATTTCCTCGTAATTACTTTCTTCAAAATGTTTCCGATAAAACCACGAACTCAAAAAAATCTTTACGAATATCATTTAGCCACAATCTTCTAATTTTAGGGGCTTTCGGGAAATGATTGACTCCAATTTCGGAGTATTTGGGAACACAATAACGCGTCATTTTCGCGAACAAAAACCAAAACCAACTAACGCCTTGTATTATTACCTTGTGTTGGGAACTAGCTACGACAGCGCGATTTTGACAGTTTCCTTCCCCATTAAACTCTGATTGCAGCACAATATTTACTTCAAGAATAGCAAACATTAACAGCACCTTTCAAAGGTTCATCATTATAATGTAGGGTGTCAGTCATCACCCTAATTTACGAATACGGAACGCACGAACAGTTTAAAACGTGACATTCGCAGTCATTCGTTCTTGTCAAAGCATAGTAATACGCTTTGACAAGAGCGAATGACTAAACTAATTATTAAAGCTACTGGTAGCGTGGTCACATGAGACAGACTATTCTATACATAACCCTTATATAAATGATTGGTCTCGCTGCGCTCGCTCGTTAGACGCCGCGAGACCTATCATTTATCAAAGACATAACCATAAAATAATATTTAAAGAAAACAGTGATACCATAAATTTACACTTTACCCAGAAACAGGGAGATAGTAGCACTCAAGAGTACTACGTTGCGTCGTAGCGATAGATAATACATAATCATCAATTCATAATTCGATTGAGATATATAAATAAATATTCTTCGACGTAGATAAAAAGCTGCGTAGATATAAGGCTCGATAAACGATCGGATTACGAGATCGATAATGACATTGACTGAGTCTACAACAGATCAAGGGTCCAAAAATACAAACATAACCTGAATCACAAACAACATTTAATGTAAACATGCATAGTACATATACAATGTCAAAGAGAACAGAGAGCAACAAATACTGGGTTTGGAATACAAGAATCATTGAACATTAATAAGTAATACAGGATAAGAGAGTCCTCTCTCGAATCTTTTATGCATGACAGTTTTTACGCCATCTGTATTTCTGAACAGAAACTAATTTTCAATCTATAGGTACCTATATATTATATTTTGTGTAGCTTTATAGGTTTTAAATGGATGGATAATTATGTAGTATGAAGAAAATAGCTTACCATTGACGTAGGTGATTTTCAAGGTAATATAATGTGCTGGATATTGGAATAAAACAAACTAGTCTAGTAGTATATTTTATTTTCTATTACAATTTTTTCACATGAAAAAAATGAAGTATTGGTTTTCTGAATAGTCTAAGTATCAGTACGTATGAGGAAGCAAAACAAGCGCAGACGCACGTTCCGACAGCCATATTAAGTGTGCGTCAGTGTGCGTACTGTGCGTGTCCGTCCGTGTGTTCAATAGACGAAGCACCAACTACAAGTAGCACAGTAAATCATTATTTTATTTAGGTGTAATATAATAAATGTTCTTTATTTTATGAGTAATCCATGAAATTTGTTTGTTTATAAACATTTTATCTTATGTTTTATTGAGACAGTAGTGACATCTATTGGCACTTTTTTGATACTTCTGAAGGCGTTTCCAACACACAGTGTGTCACTTATATAAAACACATATCACGCAATACATTTATTTATTTTATTATTTATTTACAAACAGTAAAATACAAAGGGACACGTCTTAATTTCAATTTGAGTACAAAGGTACATTGTTATTTTAACCAAAACATTTAAAAAAACTTAAAACTTACATATGAAAGGACAATCCTGGTATTTTCAGCTCACTATCGCTTTTACAATTATGTACACTACACCGCATTGAAATAAAAGTTTACTTCGTTTTTAAAACAAAACAAAGTCAGAAAATGTAGTCTAATATGTCGAAAATTGCCAAAATAAACTTCACAATTTCACAAAGACGCCTTAAAAGTCATAGTTTGTTTAGCTACATATGATGCTGACCTTGAAAAAACTGGCACGCACTAAGAGACAGAAATAGTGTAGCTTTGTCCTTTTCTGTTACGTAAACCAATAATAACCGTAATAACTCAATAATGCCCCATTTTAGTGGGAAAGAAATGGAGCTACCCGCAGTCTATACTTTTCTTTGCGTCAAAGTTTGAATTTTGTCTTTTATTTTCACACCACAAACACAATCAATTTTGACCGTTTGCGTTTGACGCACTGTTGCCAGATCGGGGAAATTTTCGCGATTTTGGGGAAACTTTGGGGGAATTTTTGGGGAAAGAAATTGGACATTGGGGCAATTTCTGCCCTCGTAATAACAAATGCAGTACTTGCAAAATGGCGGTTTCGAGAAAAACGCGGTTAAGTGTTTTTTTAAATCTCTACGTTAACTGATATTAAACTCATATTTTTTGTTACAGAAAAGCTACATAAAATACAAAGTATTGTTTAGTTTAGATTTAAAGTTAACTTGTTCATAGGTAGGTGTTCAGAAACTTGAATACTGCACTTAAACCTTGTGTCTCTATTTGTAATACATCAAAGTACTGGAGTAAAATGCAGTATTCGTGTTTGTTACTGCATTTGTATCTAGGAAATACATTGACTGCATTAAGCACTAGCAAAGTTAACTACTGAATACATGTAGAATAAATGGCATAATGCAGTGTAAAAACAAGTTGATAAACATTTAAATAGAAAAAAAGGAAAAACATGATCAATGCTGAAAATCTTTTTATTTTATCATTTAAATTATCAATTTGTTGGGACATAGAGTAATAAAATATATTTTACTAGGTACGGTACATAACCCTCGACTGTACGATACTCTTAATTAAAAGAAAATTAAAAATTATAGAAAACGTATGTTTAGAAACGCCTATTATTAATCATCATCATGTTTATTACATGTGATTTAGTAACATTAAATAAATGAGATCATTATTCATTCGCTTTGGCTTTAAATTCTTTAAACGGAACACTGTTTCCGTAAGAAATTTAAAAATATTAATTAATAATGGCACTTTATCAGTCTTTCAGTAGTAATTAAAATTAATCTTAAACTCAAACAGCCATTGTTTCATGTATCATCACAGTCTTCTACTTCTGAACCATTCACGAGATCAATCGAAGAATCATTTATGTGGAGGTTTTGCCAAAACGGTAATCTGTTTTGTGGTATTATTTTGGACAGTGTAGAAAGAATAGTAGATTTTCTCGCTTCTGATATACCTCTAGGAAAAGTGTTTTTGATGGGATCAGTAATTGACAATGACTTTAAGTATTTAACTTTTAGGAACTCAATTTCATGTATCATTCCATCATACTGTGTCTTCACAAACAAGTTTCTTTTATTTCTGTGTACCTCCACAATAGCAATATCTTTTAAATATATTCTGTTTGTGCTCTTTTTGAGTCTATGTTGAGATGAATGATCCATATATTTGCAGAAGTCAGAGACTTCCATAGCTTTTACTGTGACTCTCCCTGAATTTGCTAACTGCACACAATCAATGAAATCAGAAAAATCATACACCTTTCCCGCTTTTTGTAATTGGTTTTCTACTTGGTGGTGAAAGCTGTCAGCCGACATAAAAGTGTGACCTGGTTCTAAATATATTATTGAAATAGTTTCGACACATATTTCAGAACCGTTTACAATTTGAACAAGACATGTAAAAAAAGCCCAATTCTTGTTCTGGCTTGAACAATTATCTGTCCACACTACTATATCGGTGCAGTCACGTTTGCTGAGAAAAAACGCTTTAAAACTACTGATAATATCCTCCTGTTTTCTGCCTGAGGTAGCTTCATGCCATACTGCAGCAAAGGGCTGTAGTGAGAGGGACTTAGTAGGCCCTAAAGGCACGAAACTCTCATTCAATGCTATAATTCTTGGACAAAAAATAACGGCTCGGCAGCATAATCACTTTTTGTAGATAGGCAGAGTAAAATATTTTTCTGGGATTAGCAGCTGATAAATCAGCATCTTCTTGATACAACTTTACGGCTTTTTTGTATCTTTCTTGGTGGATGTTATGGCAACTACATACATCACAAGATGCTGGTTCTGTGCATGTAGGGTGATGTAATTTATAGGATTCACAATTTTCACATTCTTCGTTTCCCAATTGAGTAAACGAAATATTCATGTCTTTTTTTTAAAAACTGTCTATAAAGTTCGTAAGAGATTTTGATTTCAGGGTATTTTTCTTTAAAATCGTTAAACATATAAGTTGCGTTTAGGTCGCTAGGTAGGTATCTTCTGTTAGGTGCGTGATTTCTTCTATAATGTGCAATTGCTGGTCTGAAACTTTCAATATGATCCCGTAGTATATTTCTATCTATTTTCTCTTTGTGCTCTCGTTTACCTCGTTTGTCAGTTTGTGCATTTAAGTGGTTTCTTTAAAGCGTCCAATATGCGGCGATCATTTTTTTGGTGATAACCCAATGTCGTTAAAAAGTATGTTTTGCAGACTTCTATCTTTTGATTTTCTTTTTCAAAGTAGTATTTATACGTATTGTTCCGTGATAAGGTACTCTCTTGTATGCGCCGGTTAATCGCAAGTTTTTTACTAATGATTGAATTAAGTAACCCTGTCCCTCGTAACTAAGCTCCCAGAAATTTTTGTTGATCTCCAAACGCTCTAATTCTGAAAACCATCCTGAACATTTTTTTTTGCAGGATGAAGTACATGCTTGTTTAACACAGAATTTTTCTAATTTAGTGCGTTTCTTTGCTGCTTTTCTAATTTTTAAAGATTCTTTGTAGTAATTTCTAACCCTAGGATTGCCTGTTTTTGTTCGGCCCTTGGGAGCGTCACTGTCAATCATATTGTCTTGCATGACGTCTCCTCTGGTCTGGTCTTTATTGGTATCATCTTCAATTATACTTCCTTGCATAACTTCTTCTCTGGTCTGGTCTCTATTGTTATCATCTTCAATCATATTTTCTTGTATAACTTCTTCTCTGATCAGGTCTCTATTGTTATCATCATCTTTAATTTCCGCTTCTCTCTGTGTAGTTGGCGAGTTTTCTACAGCCTTTGGAGTGACCATAAGTGAGCTTGAGATTCCTTCATTACAGAAAAAGCTTAAACTTTCGCATTTTGAATAGGAATAATTTAAAATATAAATTGGCTCCTCAAATGCAACTGCTAGTGGCAAGTTTATCGAGGAATCAAATTCAACGGCGGGCGGTGTTAACATATGAATATTGCCTTCATCAAAAGTTTTATGCAAAATCGGTTGATCGAGATTTTGGTCTTCTAATGGTGACGTTTCTGTAGCTGGCGTGCCCATGAGTGATTTTGAGATTGTCTCATTACACATTAAGCTAATGCTTGTATCTTCTAAATAGTAATCATTTAAAATTTTAATTTGTTCCTCCAATTGCGCAACCGGTAAGTTTAACGAAAAATCATATTCAACTGACGGTTGTAAAATGTGATTAAAGCAGTTGTAATCAAATGGATACGCCCAAAGTTTAGCAAAATCATGAATATTACAAAAGGGTTATATTTCCAAGGTAAGAGTTTCCATAAGTGTACATGGTTTTAACTCTTTCCTCTCTTCAATATTATTTTCTTCGGTTTTCACTACCATATCGACTAATCTTCGACCACGGAAATTATTTGAAGACATTTTACCTGAAATCAAAAATAAAGGGTCAATCACAGAAAAACACAGTAAACAGAAACATCAACCATCATACAATACGATATTCTATACCTTTTTTGTAGTCAAGAATTCCGTAAAATCACATCAAAAATAGTTCACGAAACATTAGTAATGGTAAAAGGTAAAGAGATTACTAGTTACAAGTAAGATTATATCATAACAACTCTTCTTTTTTTATAATCTTATTTTGATTTAAAAAAAATCTGTTCCTAAGTACATTTTTCTCTGCAGATTACTCGAGGTAATTTTTAAATTATTTGTGACATTACGTAGGTATCTTCAAAGAAGTAACCAATACATACATAAGACGTCTTAAATAAATAAGTTCAAAATCAATTTAATAAAATGTCAACTTACCAAATAGCTCACGGCTCATAACAACAAAACACGAGCCGAATACCTCGGGCGGCCGCTACACGTTACATCAGGGCGAGTGACGATCACAGACTGAAGTAGACTTGTTGAAAAAATATCGATACATCGATGTATCGATATTTTTGATTCGATATATCGATATTTTTAGCCGATATATTCTGAACCGATACATCGATATATCGATACAAAATATTCAATTTAGAAAATCGTATCGAAAACGATATTTTTTCAAATTTATTTTATTACTGTTCAAGACATTTGTTTTCTCAAACGATTACAATAATCACTTACAGAGAAAATACAATAATAAGTAAACAAAAATTACCGATTAGCGTTTATAATAGGGTAGATGTTAAAAATGTTAGTGGAGATTGTATTTTGTGTATTATGTTATGTTGAATTACGGCCCATTCCCTCTCACATAGAGGAGGCCTGGTTTCCAGCAGTGGGAACATAATAGGCTGATTATGTATGTATTATATTCTGTTAATAACAACAGAATATTTTAAAAGAAATTCAAAGCCACATGACAGCGGAGCATGTGAAGAGCAGAATTTTTCTACTTTCACTACCGGACAAATACTGGTTTGCCTGAAATAATAAATAAGTCTTAAAAATATTACAATATTGCTGTTTAGCTTTTGATATTTTCTTATTTTGCATAGTAATAAAGAATAATAATTAAAATACCTTGGTTTTATTAAGATTCTCATACATTAATATATTGTGCAATATTTATAAAAAATCTATATTACCTCTTATTGAACCAGACTCAACTACATATATTATTTTTTTGAAACAGAAAATTTCTGAAAATTTGCTCGATGTATCGATATATCGATATTTTTTCCTCGATATATCGAGGTCGGTATAGATATTTTATTAAATATCGAAACATCGATATATTTTTTCACTTCCGACATCCCTAGACTGAAGCACTAATGTAAAACGCAGTATGCGCTACAACGACACATCGTAGTTTAAATGTTTTCTTTTATGATACTAGGGTCAATCGCAGTATTACCCATTACTGCATTTCACCTAACACAACATAGTAATAAACAATTATACGGGTAAGTCGGTTAAACAAGAAAATCAACTTGAGATTATGCTCGATAACAAATTAGTTAGTAAGGCAGCTGACGTAGCTGAGGCATTTAATGAGTTTTTTGCCAACATACCTATAACTACGACTTGCTCCTTAAATTCGTCCCCGTCTAAAGCTGTGAACCTTTTGAATAGTAGTGTGCAAAAATGTACTCGCTTATTTAGCTTCGAACATGTAACGCCTAGTGATGTAATTAACGTCTTTAACACTCTTAAGTCTAAAAACACTGGTGATTACTGGGGCATCTCCATTAAACTTTTAAGTAATATAATAGACATTGTAGCCCCCTATCTAGCTATTACTTTTAATAAATGTGTTGATCTAGGAACTTTTCCTGACCTCATGAAGAGTAGTAAAGTCATACCATTATTTAAATCTGGTAATAAAAATATCATTAGCAATTTTAGGCCTATTTCTATCTTACCAGCATTTAGCAAAATATTTGAAAAGTTAATACTTAATCAGTTGCTAAGACATTTTAACCTAAATAGCCTACTTCATAATGAACAATATGACTTTTCAAAAGGACGTTCGACTACAGATGCGGGTGTTGCTCTGCTGAAACACATATTTAATGCATGGGAGAAATCGCAAAATGCTATTGGAGTTTTCTGTAATCTCTCTAAAGCCTTTGATTGCGTGCGCCATGACACGCTTTTGCGTAAACTACGTCATTACGGTGTCCAAAACGAAGCTCTCAACGTAATAAATTCTTATTTACATAATAGGTTCCAATGTGTAGATGTCGATGGTGTGAAATCTTCCCAGCTACCAGTTCAGTTAGGTGTACCTCAAGGCTCAATACTGGGTCCATTCTTGTTTTTAGTGTATATCAATGACTTACCATTATATTTAAACGATATCTGTGACATTGTACTGTTTGCAGATGATACCTCTCTTATTTTTAAAGTAGACAGGAATAGACAAGATTTTGACGACGTAAACCGTGCACTCTCAATGGTTACGGATTGGTTTACGTCAAATAATCTAGTTCTCAATGCCAAGAAAACGAAATGTGTGAAGTTCGCCTTACCGAATGTTAGAAATCTAGGACCCAACATCGTCTTAGATAAAGAGCTGCTTGAAACTGTAGACTCGACGGTTTTTCTGGGCATAACGGTAGATGCCAAACTTCAGTGGGGCCCACATATCTCAAGCTTAGCGGGGAGGCTCAGTTCAGCCGCCTACGCCGTCAGGAAAGTAAGACAATACACTGACGTTGATACAGCTCGCTTAGTCTATTTTAGTTATTTCCACAGCGTTATGTCCTACGGTATTCTGCTGTGGGGCAAAGCCGCTGATATTCAAAATATATTCGTCCTTCAAAAACGAGCTGTCCGAGCAATTTATCAGCTAGGAGCCAGAGTTTCTCTTAGAGATTTTTTTAAAGATATTGGTATTCTCACAGTGGCATCTCAATTCATCTTCGCCAACATCTTATATATTAGGCAAAATATACACTTATACACTAAAAACAGTGATTTTCACAATGTTAACACCAGAAATAAGAACAAACTACGTGCTCCCTTTCACCGGCTTCATAAGGTCCATAACTCATTTGTTGGGCTTGGTATAACCTTTTATAACAAGTTGCCCTCTTCTTTACTAGATTTACCTTTTAATGCGTTTAAGGCCCAAGTAAAATCCAACCTTTGTTCAAAGGCATATTATTCCATTAACGACTACTTAAACGATAAGAACTGTTGGTCGCTGTGATTAACTCAAGACAATGTTCGTGTTCTTTCTCCAGAATCAGCTTACTAACTGACAGGGTATATCAGTTCATATAATTTTTTAATTTTTTATTTGACGGTATAAGTCAATTATTTTGTTGTCTTCATTTATTATTGACATGATCTACTCATTACAATGTTTTTAATGAGCTGTATTGCAATATATGGTTAGCTAGCGACCTCAACAATTGATAATATTATTCTTGCCTGAGCAACCAACAGCAGGTTCGTCATGCTCCCTTAGATGTCACTGCTTGCGGTAGCGTCGGGGGTCGGGTTTCCTCCTTCCCTCAAATATGGCGAGAGGGGTAATGGCTGACCTTTGCGTTATGCTCGTGAACGGGTGCTGCTTGTGGTGACTGGTCGTCTTGCTGTCTTTGGTTTTATCATTGTTACAGTAATTGTTCTGTTGATTTATTTTACTTTGATGGTCCTAGTTTATCATTTATTTATTTTATTTGTTGTATAATAATTTCAGTATTGCATATGTAAGCTGCCATGCACTTTAGGCCTGAAGGCTTTATTTATGTATTTGTGTTATTTACATGCAATTTTTTTTGTCATTGGCGTTTCGGTAATTACTTGCAATTGTTTAGAATCAAGTTCTTCTAACTGAACAGACAGCTGTGCTGCTGGGGAGTTTGTTGCACCACTTCTTCTTCCCAGCTAAAGCACTAAGAAGTGGTGAAGGGCGGGCTTTTTGGGGGACTGTCTTATGTAATTTTGACGTTCGAAAAGTGCTGATTCTCAGCCTAATTTGAATAAATGACTTTTGATTTTGATTTTATACGAATGTACAAAATCTAAACGCAGCCAAAATGCGAGTACTGCGTTTCTTACTAGTATTTACATGAATACTGCATTCTAATCTGCCACTAAATACGTGATTACTGCAGTTTAATCTGGTGTATGATCATTGCTGCATTCATACTAACAATATCAGATAATTTCACAGGAAATGCTGCATTTTTCCTTATTACTTCACCGTATTCGCCTTACAAAAAAACAAAAAAAAACTACTTATAGCCTGTGGTCTCCAGATGTCATTTTTGACAAAAACAGAAAATCGTAAAAATGTCGATTACTGCATATAAAATTACGACGGCAGATTTGTGGTTCAACATTAGTTCGGTCCGGTACAAGAACTGGAAACTTTTGTGCTTTTTCAATAAAAAAATAGCATGTGGTGTATTTTTTTAATTCCGCCAGTTCAAGTTTGCGGCTTTATTCTGAAAAAATGTATCATTTTGGGGATAAATTATTTTTAATCTGGGGAAATTTAAAAAATCACTCATGCCAACCTTGGTTTGACGTAATCAAATCAACACTTTTTTTTTTTTTGTTTTTGGTTGTGGCAAGCGGCCTTAGCCATTGTTGCCAGTGTCGAGTGTTGCGGAAATTAAACGTGGGAAGAGGGAGGTTGGCATAATGTGACGGGATATTTTTTTAGGATGGGCAATAAATAATTATATGTAATAAAATTATAACAAATTGTACTATAAGGAAATGTTGTGAAAAGAAATAAATTTACTAAGAGATGCTACGTATGACCTATTAGACAAAGAAAGGATGGAAGACAGATTACAAGGAAGGGGAGCTTTATACATAATAAGGAAGTCATATAATGGAAAGGAATTATATTTCGAGCAATTAAAAAGAATATGGACTAAATCACCAATTTCTCCGACACCACAGTCACAGAGGGGGGAATCAAAAACCCCTATTCTGTTAAGATGCACAGCTGAAGAGCAATGGCCAAATCTTAGTCGAGCAAGAATGGAAGTTATTTTCTTATTAAGTTTTAACTTGCTGAACCACGGTTTTAAATTAATGATGGGTTGAAGTAATTTATAGAATTGACCCTTTGTTTTCTCACAATCCCAAACCTGAGACCAACTATTAACCATAGCCGTTACTGGAATTGATTGCAACAAATCCCCACAGTATACATCCGGGATCCATAGACCCTGCTTCGCAGCCAATTTTGCCAGCTGATCCACTGTCATATTGCCTTCTATTCCAGAATGGCCTGGAATCCAAGCCAATGCGACAGATAAGCCTAATTCGTAGCAGTTCTTTAGTAAGGATTTGATCAAAATGATAATAGGGGACAAGTTGCCCCTGTCAAATGGATTAGAGAGAAGACATTGAAGACTACTCAGACAGTCACTAAAAATAATTGAATTTTGAATTTTTTCATTAATTATGTATTCAATACAATGTTTTATGGCTAAACACTCGCCGGAAAAAGTGGAGAGAAATGAAGAATATTTAAACAATTTAAAGTGTCCTGTGTGATGTCGAATAAATGCAGCCCCTATAGTTGACGCTGACTCATTTGCCTCATATTTCGAAGCATCAGTATAAAAGACCTCAGCCCCTTGTGCATTCTTTAACAGAAATGAGGCAAGTTTACCATTAGGATCTGAACTGTTTTTCCCTATACCGGTGGTCAGAAATATTTTAGGTTTAAATATAAGGTCATCATACTGAACCGAATAAATCGGATGTACAGGATATGTTTTAATATTGCGTTCGACATGTTTAATCTTTTTATAGCCTTCTATGATGTTCGGTATGGGACGTGACACCCAAAAGTGATTCCCATCTGATATTAGTTTGTAAAGATCTTTAATTTTAGGAATTAGAGGATGAGTACTAGATTGAAACACCTTAATTAAGTAACGGTCACACAGATATTGACGTCTAAGATGTAGGGGTGGGTCAGCACATTCAACCTGTAATGCCATAACTGGAGTGCTCTTCATTGCACCTATAATAATGCGGAGACATTTAGATTGTAATCGGTCTAATTTAAGCATCTCCGTTTTACTGACTAAAGGTAGCGAACACGTTCCAAAATCTAAAGTACTTTTAACCAAAGCATTATATACTAGTCGTAACGTAGAAGGATGAGCCCCCCACCAAACACCTGCAAGAGCCCTGATCAAGTTTATACTTTTTTCACATTTACTAATAATATGTTTAATGTGCGAGGCACCATTAAATTTAGAATTGAGTTTACACCCGAGAAATGTTACTTCGTTAGAATTTGGAAGAGTAAAACCATTGACTTTTATAAAAACCGAAGGAATATTGCGAATGCAAGTAAAAGGGACAACGACACTTTTCTTCACCGACAGTTGTAGGCGATGATCATCGAGCCACTCTACCAGACTAGTCAAAGATTTTTCGACATTATTAGCCGCTGTTTCAATTGATGAATGAGAGGAGTAGACTACAATATCATCAGCGTATTGTAGGATTAAGCATGGATATATAACTGCTTCTAAATCTTTTGTATAAATATCATACAATAATGGGCTTAAAACTGAGCCCTGGGGAACACCGTTCCACAAAACTCTCGAAGGACACGGACAACCAGCAACTCGAACTGTTACAGTCCGATCCGAATATAGATTAAAAATAAAGTTGGAAAACTTTGAAGGAACTTGTAATGCTTCCAGTTTTAATTTTAAAATGCCCAAATCCACGTTATCATAAGCCGCCGCTATATCCAAAAAAGCCGCTACCATTGATTTATTCTGACTAAAGGATAACAAAACATCTGTAGTGAAAATATTTAAATTGTCTGCTACTCCCTTTCCTCTTCTAAAACCAAACTGAGACTGGGGTAAAATATTATTGTGTTCAAAGTACCATTCAAGCCTCATTTTAACTAGGTGTTCCGCAAGTTTTGCAAACACGCTAGATAAAGATACCGGTCTGTATGATGAAGGATCTGAAGGATCCTTATTAGGCTTTAAAATTGGGATAAGAATATGCTTTTTCCAAGAACTGGGAATAATCCCGGAGTCTATAATAGTGTTAATAATATCTAAGATAAATGCTAAAGTATCATCTTTACAATTACTAATAAAGGAATATGGAATGCCATCCTCTCCAGGAGCAGAATCCGACACGCGTTTTAAAACTAGCTTAAATTCATTTATTGAAAAGGGACTATTCCCAGAAACGGAAGATTGACTGTATATGAAGGGGATTTGATTTAAATTAGGAACAGAAGTAGGGGCAATTTTAGAAATAAATGGCGTAACCCAGTCGAGGGAGAAGGAAGATTGTGAACTGATCGCTTTGGAACATTTGAAACGTTTTACATTTTTCCAAATTAATGAAAGCGGGGAGTCGGGAGAAAGAGAAGAACAGAAACTATGCCATCCCTCTACTTTCTTTTTCCGCAAAAGCCTTTTGGTCGCAGCTGTTGTATTTTTAAACTGCAAAAAAGAATGCATGTCAAGGTTATCTTTACATAAATTCTCTGCCCAGGGCTGCCATTTGTACGATTTAAATCGTATTTGTACGACTTTTTGCAGATTTCATACGAGTACGATCGAAGCATCGAAATCGTACGGAAAACATACGATTTTTTACATTCGATCCATTTATTTTATTCAATGGGGAAGGCAACTGTGAAAATGGCGCTGTCGTAGCTAGTTCCCAACACAAGCAAATAATACAAGGTGTGATGTGGTTTTATATTATTTTAGCGAAAATTGACGCGTTATTTTGTTTCTAGATACTCCGAAATTGGAGAGCAGCATTTTCCAAAAGACCCTAAAATTAGAAGATTGTGGTATTAAGCTATTCGTAGATATTTTTTGAGTTCGAGTTTGTGTCAGAAACATTTTGAAGAAAGTGATTACGAGGAAATATTCAAGGTTTAAAATTCTGTCACTTTCCATGTCAAGTACTTGATATAGAATACTGAAATAACCGAAAATAATGAAATAAAATCAAACTCATGAATGAACACAAAATGGAATGAATGAACGAAATGTCAAATTTATTAAAGGCCCTAGGGACCTAGCTATGGTCGTGCCATCTACAATTAGCTTTGCCCGACCTTCCCCATTAGGTCTGGCAACAAAGTAACAAACTTTTGTCTCAAAAGAGTAAATATCTAGAGCAGTGACAGAATAATATAAATAATGAAACGAACGTGCTCAGCCTGCCCAGAGTGTTGAGAGAATTCCCTTTTATTCTAATTTCCTTAATTTAAAAACCAAACTTAGAAATAGTTTGGCCAACGAAACTGTCAATGGCACCTTGCTGGCAAAGCAAATGATAAGAGTCACCGGAAACTGCACCGATTTTAAACCAACAGATGACATGATTAAACTAATGAATACGGAAAATTTATACAAAAAATGTGATTTCATTACTATAATTTAAGTTTTCATACTATTTTCATTACATATCATTACTTATTTCGTAGTATTTTTATTGTTAATTTTGTAATAAAAGTCAATAAACCAATAAACGGATTAATAATAATGTACGATTTTTTGTTTCGAATTTTCCTTGGGTATACGACTTTTTTAACGCTGTGGTACGATTGCAGAATTTTTTCACCTGGCAGCCCTGTCTCTGCCTCTTTCCACTTTTTTACAGCTTCAGTACAATCCTTATCCCACCAAGGCGGCGAAGGGATTTTACCATTGGAAAGACATTTAATGGGAAAAAAATCATCTGCTAGTGTCAACATTGTTGATGTCAACAAATGATAACATTGTTCAACATTTTCTCGAGAAACCTGCGGAAACTCCATAACTCTTTCATCTAACCCGGAACTATACGATTCCCAGTCACAATTATTAAGTTTGTATTTTAATAAGGGAGGCAGTGGTGGAATTCGGCAATTCGACGTGGCTTTTGAGAGGAGAATTGGATAGTGGTCGCTGCCATGTGAAGTATTCAAACGTTTCCACGTAAAACTGGGGAACAAAGATGAAGAACATAATGAAATATCGACATAACTCGGAGACTGACCCGGAACAAAAGATCGTGTAGGAGACCCATCATTAAGCACACATAAGGCCAAATCATCAATAAGTTCTGCTATGCAAATTCCAACACCATCGTCATTAGGAGCACCCCAAAGACTATGATGAGCATTGAAATCTCCTAATACTATAACCGGAGACGGAACTAATTGAATAATGCGCTTCAAAACCGATATAACAGATGGATCCTTACGAGCTATATATATAGACACATAAGTTATGCCACCCATACGAATGGCAACTGCATTCAATATATCGTTGGAAAATGATGGCAGTTGGATGGATGAGAAAATACAATTTTTCCTAACTAGAAAAGCAGAGCCACCCCAACCATCAGCTCTGTCATCTCTAATTATGTTAAAACCTGAAATATGAAACCTAGAACTTGGTTTCAACCAGGTTTCGGATATCGCTAACAGAGAAATGTTAAATTTGTTTGTTAGATAAATAATTTCAGATGATTTGGAAGGTAAACTTCTACAGTTCCACTGAAGAACTTGTTCCATGTTTTAAATGATTGTAAATAGAAAGAGTAATATCGTTAATTAATTTTACTGCAACGTGGTCCGGTAAACAAGAATTTGAAATAATACTCATTAATGTGGCTAATAAATTATTGATGTCTTCATTATCTGTATTTTTAACATACTCAGCACTATTTAGAAGAGCACCACCATTAATTGAAGATGGAACATTGTATTCCTTAATTAAATTATTGTGAGCAACTTTATCATAACCTTTTTGTAAAGGTTTGTTTGGTTTTATTTTTCTTGTTATTGTTTTTGTATATGAAAAAGACTTTAAAGGACTAACACCAGGAGGTTTAGTTTCTGAAATGGCTTCAGTGGAAACCACCTCTGAGAATAATCTTTTGCTTGGTTGAAATAATTTTGATGCCTCTATGTATGAAACATTGTTAAGTGACATGTGTCTCTTAATCTTTGTTTGTCTCTCATATTCTGGACAGATTTTATTTGTGCACATATGAGCACCTGAACAATTTAAACAATTAAAGTCCTCAATAGTGCAGTTAACGCCATCATGGTTATCACCACATTTGAAACAACGTGGTTGGCTGCGACACTTAACACGAGTATGTCCAAATCTACAACAATGAAAACATTGAATAGTAGGAAAGAAATATTGTTCTACTGGTATAGAGGTAAAAAAAGAATAAACATGTGATGGAAGTTTCTGACCGTCAAATGTAAGAATAACCGTCTGAGTTGGTACCCAAACAGAACCTTCAGAAGATGCAACTTTACGACTCATTCTTCTTGATTTAAGAATAGCTCCAAAATCTGAGGGAACTTGAATATTTTCCACAATTTCTTCATGACTCCACTCTACTGGAATACCCCTAACAATACCTAGTTTGTTGATATTAAAGGTAGGGATGTAAGCTCTGTAATCATTTTGTGTTAGGAGCTCATTTGACAAGAACAAATTTGCCGCCTCTGCTACTTGAAAATAAATGGCTAATCTATTGCGACCCACCCGTTTAATACCGTCATTCAAAATATTTCTTAAATTATTCCTAAACAAAAAATGGCCGAACTTAATAGGGTGTAGATTAGTTCCACTGCGGGGATCTGCCGTAACAGACTCCACATGGACTAAATAAGGACCAGTGTCCTTTTCAGTATAAAAATTACGGCTATGGATAGGGTCTGACATTTGCTGCTCTGAATCTAAATGGGTATTTTTATTATTGGAAACAATGGGTTGATCTGAATGAACAGGATTCTGCATGAGGATCGACTTTTGTTTTGAAATATTTGGTAGATGTTTGGAAGTGTGCTTGAAAATTGGTGTACCTAGAATTTTTTTCGGTTTTGGTCCTTTACTACTAATCGTAGATGAAGGAGAATTGAATTTCTTCAAGTACTCTTGAGAAACCGAGGCATTAATAAATTTATCCGCTTCTATCAATGATATTAAGGGATTTTTGTCGGGAGGTTCCGGCTCAACATCCATATTTACTACATACAGTTAAAAATTAAAGAAAAAAAACTTACCGCTATATACACCTACTATACAATTAAACACTAATCTAAGGTATATAACAAATTACTACACTAAATAACAAAAAACATAAATTAAAATATTTTAAACAAATTATTTTAGACCGCCCTTTTCAAAAGCCCGCCAAAAAGTCAAATCAACACTTTCAAGGCCGCATTCCGAATTACGCTGTAACCGATTTTTGCGCGCTTATACGCGCTTAGCGCTTACATATATCGGAACGCAAATTATTGATGTGAGCGCGCGCTGGGAGCGATTATTGTCGAACTCGGAATGCACCCCAAGATTCATCACAACACAGTACACACAAGGGTTTTTAAAGTACGTTATGTTCTGTGGAACACAATTCTTTATAACACAGAGTACATTATATAGACGGACTTAGAACACAGAGTGCTTTATAATAGGCTTATCCAATAGCCATGGCCATGCCACATACATTATTAAAAAAAAAAATAGGCTTTTGCTTGATTATGCTTTTCTAATGAATATTTTTAACTTGACTGGGATACACACTGACCGATTATATATATCTATGTTTACAATAATTCTTAAATAATGCAAAATGCGCACAAAGAAACAAAAAACATTAAAGTTCATATTATATGTAAGGGCAATAACATTGAATCTAAACCAGTTTCCCTCAGTTTGAGGTATTGGTTGAGCAATAATAACTCACGTCACACTGTACCTAGCGATTAGGTGCGATTGCGATTACATTGACCGCGGCAAGTACTTTTAGAGTGGAATTGAGTGGATCTCGAAATCGAATTCATCGTTTCTTCAGACAGTATCACAGTAAGTTCAGTTGTCCGTGCACCGTTAATCGGGGAAGTTGTGCTTATCTCCTGTGCGTTAGCTTACTTACGACACAAAATGAACAAATCCGCGAATATTAACCCGGATTTACAAAGAGAAAGGGAGAAATGCTCTTTCAATATAACAGAACTTACGAATCTGTTGGATGGAGGCCCTCAGATGACAGAAGAGAGAAGGAGACGAGGTAATAACTTTTATTTTTTGAATCACTGTTAATATGTATGTGTTTACTGACTGGTAAATATGTACACGGCCTGATTTTTTTGCTAAGCAAAATGGTTGGATGCTTTAACTTAATGGACAATATACTGTAGAATCTCAAGCTCAACTCTCAAATGAAAATCTTGAATGTTTACACAATTCTTACTGACATTTTCTTTGTCAATGATTGTGTAATTTTGCTTTAAGAGCTCTCATCACCTAGATACTTGGTTATTAGTGATACTGCTAACTAAATAAATGTGAAACATACATGTAAATGTCGTTAATTTTTTAAATCATTTATTTTTGTATTTATTTGCATAGTTATGGGTTAATTTAAAAACATTGCACAAAGTTACGAGACTTATAAACATTAAAAATGTATGGTTAAACAGTTTCTAATCATTACCAATCTTTAACTAGTATTAAACTGTATAGAAACCACTTTTCACAGAGTTTATGTTTAATAAATCATTAAATTATATTCATAATATAGCTTAATATGTTAGCCAGGGTCATTTCTAACTCAAAACATAATCATACATTTTATGAAAATGTGAGTTAGAAACTGGCTATGTATTTCAACATATTGTAGACCTAGATTTGATACACTTTAGATGTTGCTATTAACTTTATTTATGTAAAATTAAATATCACTATCTCTTTTATACATAAAAGTAATACCTTCAAAGAGCAGTTCATGCTCTCATTGTTAATGCTCTTATAAGAGCATAAACAATGATACAAATGGAAGGTCCATTTGTATCATTTTTAATGTGAGAATGATACGTACTGCAAGTCCAAAGTTTGATATACATGGTTGCAACCTTTGTTATCTAAGCATACTGTGTTTCTTTACTCAAACAATATTGTTGTTACATCATTTGTATAAATTGTTTAGTACTGTGGAATTAAACAATAGTAGGTACTGCCTGCTTGCTAATGAACTCTCCTTTTTAACTGACTTCAATATTTCTTATTAGATTCAAACTGAATATTGAGTTATTTATATATTATTAATGACCAGATTTACCTCAGTTTCACTATATAATTAATATCTTAAGTTTTATTTAGTTGGAAGCTAGTCTATCTGGCTAGTCATCCTGTCTTAAGTGCATCTACTACTGAATTAGTACTAAATTATTATCGGGTATGTTACAGAAAGTTCATTATACATAACTTGATTAGGTAACATAATTAAAATTTTGATCCATTTATCATTGACATTATCAATAATTAATTATTGATAAATTTAAATAATACTATTTGAGATAAACCTAATAAGTTGTAATAATTTTAAATTCAGAGTACTTATAGTTTCCATAAACATAAATTATGTTGAATATCTACAGGATAAGTTTTTAACCAGTGCGGGAAATGAAACCATGAATTCAGCACATGAGTCTAGATGCCCTAGCGTAGAAATCTAGTGTCAGTTATCAAAATAAGAATCTGCTGTTTCATAGAAATATGCAACACCTACACGGTCAAAATGTACTGAACAGCTATATATTTTTTTATGACGAAAAATTTAGGGGTTCTAGAGGGTCTTCAGGGTCTAGGGGGTCCTCAGGGTCGTGGGAGGTTCGAAAGAGAAACCGTGGCCCTGGCACAGGCAATAGAAGGAACACTGGTAGGTTTTAGTCAGTAAAAGTCTGTCACACCCTTACGCTCCACCCAGAGCAAGAGAAATCATTTGATGATTTCCCACCCAACATAAAATGAAAGGTGGTCTAGAATCCCATGCTGAATTCATGATTACAGCTTGCACACTGGTTAAAAATGTATCCTGTATACTAATTTATATAACAAAGAGGTAAAATTCGTTGGTATGTAGAGAGGGTAATCTCTAATGCAAAAATCTTTTTGCATTTGATAGCTCAATTCTTGAGGAATACTATAGGCTATTTTACATCACGCTAGGAGCTGAACAAAAATAAAAAAAAACTCAGAGGTCACTGCCTACTTCTGAGATGAGGGCACGGCGCGGCTCCTCCCAAGCGGCACACTCTGCCAGCGTGTGCCACGCCGTGTCCTCCCGGCAGTCGACGCAGTGGTGACACTGGGCGTTCGGCTCCCTGTTTATGCGACACAGGTACTTCCCGAAGCAACCATGCCCCGAGAGCACCTGCGTCGCCCGAAACGTCAGGGAGCCGTGCCTTCTCCCGAGCCAGCGGTCGAGCACTGGCCGGATCGCCTCGATGGTGCTGAGGCCGGCGGTAGGGCGTGACAGCTTCACCCGCCATTCCGCCACCAGGACCTCGCGGAGCTGCAACCGACGCTGCTCGATATGTTGCTGCATCGGTCGCTCGCCCCGCTCCCGCGCTGCCTCGCGCCACCGGTACAGTGACGCGAACACACTCGCTTCCAGGTCCCAGGGCGGTGATCCGGCCAGTGCACAACCAGCCTCGAAGGAGATCGTGCGATACCCCCGAATGACTCTGACGGCCATCGCCCGCTGCGGCTTGCGCAGGACAGCTATGCTGCCGGCCGTCAGGTCAGACGCCCAGATCGGCGCTCCGTAGAGCGCCATGGATCGCACGATCCCCATATAGAGCCGCCTACAGGCGGCGCTCGGGCCCCCCAGATTGGGAAGCAGCGTTGACAGCGCCCCGGCCGCGCCCAAAAACTTGGGCGCCGGCCGCCGGAAGTGGGGTCCGAAGTCCCACCGGCTGTCGAGCACCAATCCCAGATATTTCATGGTGGGCTCGACAGCGATCCGGACCCCCCCGACCACAATGTGCGATCCGGCCGGCGGCGCCCGCCGGGGGCCATGAAACACCATGGCCTCCGACTTGTTGAGGGCCACCTCCAGGCCGAGGCGCCGAATGCGGCTCACCGTGAGTGAGACCGCCGCCGTCGCGAGCAACGCTGCCTCCCTGTGCGAACTCTCCCGGGCCGTGACCAGCGTGTCGTCCGCGTAACACGTCAGGTTAGCGCCCGGCGGGAGCTCGCCCCTCAGCACCCAGTCGTACCCGATGTTCCACAGGAGCGGTCCCACGACCGATCCCTGTGGAACACCGCACGAAACCTGGGCTGGTTTCCGCCATCGCGTCTCATGTAGGTGACACACCTCCCGGCTAAGTAAGCCCCCACGATGCGGCGGAGGTAGACAGGCACGCGGTGGTACCGGAGTGCCTCCCGTATGCAGCTCCAGGGCAGGTGTTGAAGGCGTTGGAGATGTCCAAGGACACCGCCACCACCACCCCGCCCCGGGACACTGTTTCCTCCGCCAGGACTCTCACCCTCGACACAGCGTGGATGGTAGAGCGCCCATGCCGAAAGCCGAACTGGCTCTCGTCCAAGTCCGGCCCCTCTCTGCACAAGTGGCCGACGAGGCGGGCTGCGAGTATGCGCTCGAACAGCTTGCCCACCTCGTCGAGCAGCACTATGGGCCGGTACGCAGACGGCGAGTCGGCAGGGCGCCCCGCCTTCCTGAGCAGGACCAGACGTCCAATCTTCCACAGACTGGGAAACTGGCCCCGCTCAAGGCACGCTGTGTAGAGTCCTCTCAGTTGGGGCTCCAACTCCTTCAACCGCCTCCTTTATTCCCTCAGCCGCCTCCTGCAAAGCACGCGTGAATGTGCCCTTCAGGTTGCCAGATTTGGTGGCCACCTTCAGGACGACATCCACGCCGTCCAAAACCTGGCGACTGAGCGCCACCCCCGTCACGCTTTCCCCGGCTGCCATCCGAGCAGAGCGCCGCTCTCGGGCCTGTCGAGCCAACTCAGTGACCTCGTCAGCCGCGACAGTCTTTTGCTGGGCCCTCTTTGCAGCACTGGCCTCCGCTCTGTTGGAAGCCAACAGGGACGTAGTGGAGCCTCTGCTTTGGTCCTCCAACGCGGGCTCGGATTCGGGCTCCACAAGGACCGGCGTGTCGGGGCGCTTGAGAAAGTGACCCCGAGCGTCGCGCGACGTCGACGAAGCTGAAGTATTGCTTTTCGCGCGACCTCGCCCTCTTCTGCCCGTTGGCCCCAAGGGGGCCGACAGGTTCTCCTCACTTTAGGAGAGATCTGCCTTCCAAAATTTTGAAGTTTGTCCAATCTCCTCTGTTTCAGTCAGAGAGTGCTTTGAGCTTACGCTCGCCACGCTCACCAAACTCATCCTCTCAGATGCAGTGTCAGACTCTGACACCGCACCCTCACTCATCTGCTCGACCAAAACGATCGGCATTTTTTGTAACTGTGGTTGTTGTTCTTCTTGTCTTTGTATGTTGTTTGTTTCATTTTCCATATTTAATCCCACGAGTAGATATAGGTTTTTACGTCCACCGGGCAGAGCCTAGATGCCCGGTAAGCCTGCACAGTGCGGCAGGTGCTCTACAGGGGAAGCGCTCGCGACTGGATCCCCTCCAGCCATTCATCCTCTCACCGCGCTTCAGAGTTTAGGATTGGGTGGTTTTTTATCTTAGAGGTGTCCTTCCTCTCCGACGCCGGCATTAGACATGCCTCCGTTCGCCGGCTCAGCGAACCCGCCGAGTGTTCTCTCGTCACGATTGCTCGTTAGAGAGAAGCGCCAGCCACTTTGGTACGCCTGCACCATTGTGGCAGGGTCACGTCCAGTGTCAATCGACGACCGTCGATCAATCAGGAGCGACCCATCTCCCTTGTTTCTCCACTGTGCCCTCTGCTAATCAGAGGGACACGTGGAAGAACATCATGGAGCCTACTGCTCCCCCCCCCCCCCCCCCGCAGAAATTCGCCACAGACCCTTTTTTCAAAAGAGAATATTGTCCATGCCCAGGGTGCACCGGCTTGAAAACTGCTATTCCCCTCGAACGTATCCGTAAGCAGCTATCAGGCACACGAGGAGGTTTTCTGCACGCACCCCACCGCTGACCTAACCTTTTTTTTTTTTTTTTTTTGTTCCCGGGGTGGAAAATCCTCATGGATGTCCTCCGCCCTGGGGCGGGCGGAGGGGTCTGTCAGACTCTTACTGACTAAAAACCACCCCGGTGTTCCTTCTCACACCTACGCCGGGGTCGCGGGAACACATTATTCTTCCACAACCCCGGCTGGTGCCGGCCCGCTTGCGCGGGCCCCGTCTCGGGCGGGGGGAGTGAGGTGTACTCCCCCCGCAACGTCTGTGGTCGGCGCGCGAGGAACACTACGCGCGCCACCTTCTCGGGTCCTGATGTTGGGGGGCGACGGATGTCCCCGAATCCGTCGTCCCTGGACCCATTTAGGGGGGCCGGAAGAGGGCGTTGTCCGCCCTCCTCCGACGCCCGGTGCGTCTGCTGCGGGCCGGGTCGAGAGTCGAGATCTCTCTCTCCCTTTCCGCAGCCTCCTTCTGCGAGATGACCGTTTCGCAAAAGGAGACCACTGCGTCCCAGGACTCTGCGCCGCCGACCATCGCGTTCACGACGGCCGGCAGCGACAGGTCATTGCCTACTTCAGTTATGAGGGCACGGCGCGGCTCCTCCCAACCGCTGACCTAACCTAACCTAACCCTTCTGGGATAACAGGCGTGATGTTATTGTTAGCGGTGGCTAACTCCGGAGGTACTGATCCAAAGGAGCCGGTACCGAACGCGGATACGTAAACCTTATTTATTCCTCACAATCCTTACCGGCACCGCGGTACCAAATGATTCCGGAGCGCGCGTTCACTGTTCACTCTAGTTCACTCGCTCAAGTCACTCGGAAGTACTCGGAACACGTCGTATCGCTCTAACTAACCAACTGTTCAATTCAAAATGTGCCAAATGATCCAGTGAACCAAATGAATAAAATGTTCTGCGAAACCGGGGAACCAAAATGAGCGAGTGAGTGCCGGTGCCAAACGGTGCCAAAGGAATAAATAAGGTGAACCGGTACCGGACCCGGAGTCGGAATAAGTGAATCAATTCACTTGCCGGAATAAAGATTACCCACCGCTAGTTATTGTGTGTTAAAATTAATTGTTGTTAAATTAGGTACTTACAATATTATTTGCTTAAAGTTCAAAGATCAACGAGATCGAAGTTCACTTAGCTTCATGAAGTACTTATAAATATATTTTATGTGGAGACAACAAAGGTACAGGTATGCAAACAGCATTTTTTAGGGTTCCGTAGCCAAATGGCAAAAAAACGGAACCCTTATGGATTCGTCATGTCTGTCCGTCCGTATGTCGTTGAAACTTGTTAAGAAGATGTATTCTTTGAACCGCATTAAAATTTTCACACAAAAATTGGGGGTTCGCCATACGTAGAACTCAAAATCAATTTTTTTTCATCAAACCCATACGTGTGGGGTATCTATGAATAATATGGAGGTTTCATTTTATTCTAAACTGAAAAGTTTGCGCGAGAGACACTTCCAAAGTGGTTAATATTTTAGGAAAATCATATATTTTTACAATGTTTGTAAATATGTGAGCACAATGTACCTATCGCGTGATTAATTTATCTTCCTTTGCTTTATTTTTAATTCTGCTTACCAATTGTGGTATAGTATTTTTATTCTTGGTGCATCGTCTTCAAAAATATAATTAATGTATACAAAATATTGTAAAACATTTTAAAAGAGTAACGGTGGAGTTTCTTGCCCCTTCTTCTCCATACGAAACTACCTTTTGGAAGTGGCGCCTAGAATCAGTTCTATTTTTAATGTAATTGTTGACGTTCAAAAGTGCCTTTTTATGGGCCTATTTGAAATAAATGCTTTGACTTTGACTTTGATAGAATTCGCAACGAAGTCATTCTCCAGAGAACTAAAGTCACCGACATTGCACGTAGAATCAGCATGCTGAAGTGGAAGTGGGCCGGCCATGTCTGTAGACGGAAAGACGGTCGTTGGAGTAGACATGCGCTAGAGTGGAGACCGCGTTTGGGCAAACGTAGTGTGGGACGCCCTGCGGCACGATGGGTCGATGATTTGAAGAAGGTGGCTGGCAGCGTATGGATGTGGACAGCTCAGGACCGGGATGGTAGGCGCTCTTTGGGCAGTTACGTTCAGTAGTGGACGGCAATTGGCTGATAATGACCTATGAAAATGCAGCTTACTGCAACCATATTCAAATATTCCTGATTGGACGATATACGACATTGTTCGCGATACGATATATAATATTCCTGATTGGTATACGACATTGTTCGCGATACGATAGCGGCACGTGATACGTACGGACATCCGATCGCAAGCTATCTCCACGTGAGACTGGCGAAGTGTCCAAACAAGTAGCGACCAGTCGGCTACATCAAAGCGAGCCGTCGAGGATGTGTTTCCTTAACATTAAAAAAAAAAAAAAATAGTTTTAGCTTCTTTAATGTTTTTTGGTAGTGAATTGTATAGTTGTACTCCTTCATATTTAATATTTCTATTTCCGTGATTGACCTAGAACAAGGTCTGTGTAATAGTACTCGGCTATTTGCACGACGCACTATGTGGAGGTGCCTAAGAGGGCCTGGCCATAAATACATTTTGTAAAAATCGGCGCAGGTACTCGTATTATACCTCAAACTGTAGCTAAGAAGTTAATCTACTATATTATACATAAATTATGTATGTGGTCGGTACTGGTTTATAAAAAAGATCATCTAAACACGATCATTCCTAAACTATCACAAAACGATCTGAATTTGTATTTTTTTCAAGATAATTTTCTAGCCACCTAGCAATGAAAACTATACAAGTATTATACTATTACAGAAAGCTTATACTATGTACTTTTGACTGATATGCATAAAAATGCTATATATATGTAAATATATATAGCATTACTAGAAATATTTATCTCGTGACATATCATTTTTGCGTACCTGAAACTTTCAATTAGAGTTTTGACAGTTGCCGAAATTTGCCGAAGGTCTGGAAATTATGTTATTTGATAGGAAATTTAATATTATAATAAAATAAGAAAAGAAAAGTTGCAATTTCGTTGCACAACATATGTTAATCTATTATAGCATAAAACAGTAAAAAATCCTACAAATACGTAGGTGATGCTATTTGACTACTTGCTTATTATAGGTCTTATTTGTGACATTTTATTAATTGCGGTTTACGTTAAGATAATGTATCGAGTGTTTCCCACCATTGTTTAGTTCACATACATAATAAATTATCAATTATACATATTGTAAACCGCATAACCACACAATGATAATTCGTTCTTTCTACCACAATTTTTCACACGTTTCAAATCAATATTTTTATATAAAATAGGGATTCTGAATACTCAATAATTACATACTGTTTTTCGTTCGTCATTGTCGTTACTTAAAGTGTAGTAACCTAACCATCTACCTTCTCGCAATAATGAGTGAATTCAACTGTACCAGACGTGACTTATGTCTTGTTTTAATTGAAAGTGACGGGAATTATGTTGTTGCTTTAACAAGTTATATACGGAATAATTTTACCAACTTTTCCGAGGCAAATATCGCTAAGATTGTAGCAAGTGTGCAAAAAAATCTTATTACAAACTTTCGTCAACGTTACACAAAATCTGGCAGAAATAAGCAAATATTTTTAAACAAGAATAGCGTTTGGTTGGACGTCATATTTACTGTGAATCTGGAAGAACCTACTTGTGAATCCGAACCTTCGACATCGACAGGAAAGCGAGGACGCCCTTCGAAAACCTACGAAGACAGTTCCGATAGAACACAAAGACGAAAAAACAAGGAGTTGCTTGAAACATGTGGCCTTGATTTTATACTGAATTCATATCTTCAGGGATTGAGATCTCAAGGGGAAGCCGAAGAAGCATTCATTGTCGAAATTTTACGAGTATTGCCCATGGAAAAAAAAAGTGATATATGTCAAAATCTCCTAACGAACCGGCACATTTAACAGCGTACTCTAAAGACGAAGCTCTCAGTATTTTCATCGAGTTGGACCTTAATATGGCACAGTATGAAAACATGAGGAGTTACTTAATCGCGAAGAATTGCTTATTATTTCCATCATACAAATCAATTCAGGAAGCTAAAGGAAAGTGCTACCCACCAAGATCAAGCGTAGAAATTAATAATATTAAAGCAAAGGTGAAACTTCAAGATCTGCTGGATCACACTATTGCAAGAATTTTACAAATTGATGGTGTATACAAAGTTGGCAAAACACATTTAATGCTTTATTCTAAATGGGGCTGTGATGGTTCAAGCGGACAAAGTGAATACAAGCAAGTCTTAGTTGAAGAAAGTGAGTTAATTTCTGACACTAATTTATTTATAGCTTCATTAGTGCCTCTGAAACTTATAAATATTAATACAAATGAAACTGTGTGGGAAAACCCTGTTCCATCATCAGTAAGATTTTGTAGGCCCATTTTAATAGAGTTTTCAAAGGAGACACCTGAAAAGACAAGAAGTGTAGTTTATGAAATTGAAGCTCAAAAGGACGCTCTTACACCAAATTTAGTCAATATAAATGGAGAAGGTATCGAAATTAAACATACATTATTTTTAACCATGGTTGACGGGAAAGTGGCTCAAGTTTTGTCAGAAACTTCATCAGGTGCTGTGTGCACTATTTGTGGTGCAAGACCAACAGAGATGAATAATTTAGAAATGCTTATCAATTTGGGTTATCGACATTGCATTGCTCGATTCGATTTATGGAGTTAATTTTACATGTATCCTATAATCTAGGCTTCGAAAAATGGTCTGCTACAACAAACGAAAAGAAAGATTTGAAAAATCAAAACAAGGCATATGTACAAAGAAGGTTCAGAGAAGAACTTGGTTTAAATATAGATAAACCTAAACAAGGTACTGGTAACAGCAATGACGGTAATACAGCTAGAAGATTTTTTCAAAATTATCAGTGCAGTGCAGAAATTACTGGTGTGGACGAGGAATTGATTAAACGATTTTATGTTTTACTTCAAGTTATGTCAAGTGGAAAAGTTATTAACGCTACAAAATTCGGTCAGTATGCTTTGGATACAGCACAAAGATATGTTAATAAATATATGTGGTATTATATGCCATCATCTGTCCATAAAGTCCTAATTCACGGTGAAAGCGTCATTCGGCATTATTCAGTGTTACCCCTAGGACAGCTTTCCGAAGATGCGCAGGAATCAAGGAACAAAGACAATAAACGATTCAGACTTCATCATGCTAGGAAATACTCTAGAATAGCTACAAATGAAGATGTTCTACATACACTTTTGTATACTTCGGACCCTTACATAACAAGTTTAAGAAAACCATATAGTAAAAAGTCTATGGAACTTATAGATGAAGCTTTAGAGTTAGTTGAATAATACAGTGTATTTTTTTAGTTAAAAGTAATGGTACATAATAATAGCAGAAATCATTTTAAGAGTTTAATTTGTGTTTATTATAGCATTTAAGGTCATATTATTTAAATATAGTCATAAATTTCTGAACATTTTTCAACATTTCAAGTTTACTTTTTTTTTTAGACAATAAACATATGATTATATCCATTAATTGTATATTATTTAAAAGTACATTTATTCAAGAATACACAAAAAAAAAATCAGCAGCAAATCTATGAAAACATGGAAGTTATGGATTTATGACCCGAAACCGACTTAATCTCCACATAGTGCGACGTGACGATCGTGTTTGCACTTCATTATTCCTTTTATATGTAATTTCTGTGTGTGTTTCTTTTGTTAGGATTTTGCTGATTAATAAACAGGTATTATATTGATAAGTTTTGTTGATCTTAAAGAGCTTAGTGTCATTATAGATTTTATTTGTGGATGTTAAGTAGGGATATTGAAAGAGGGCTTTAATAATTTTATTTTGGGAGATTTGAAGTTTGTGTTTGTTTTTGTTGTCGATCCCCATACCTCAATTAGATACTCAAAGTGTGGCTTTACTAATAAATTGTACACAGTATAGCGAATTTTTGATGGTAGACATCTAGCTATTCCACGTAACGCACCCGTAAGACTTGACAACTTAAAACAAATCTTTTAATGTGTATCTGCCACGTTAAGTGATTGTCAAGTGTAAGACCCAAATATTTCTCTGTGTATACTTTTGTGTTGATTGTGTTTTATTTTTGATCTTGGCCGAAAAGATTATGTAGTTCGTTTTGGATGTATTAACTGTCAATAGGTTGTCCAAAAACCACCTTTCCTAAATAACTAGGTTATCCTGTGCGTCTTGTGTAATTGCTTCAATGGAGTTACCGAAGTAAAACAGGCAAGTGTCATCGGCATAGAGTGTTATATGTCGTTTTAATCCTAATTCGTGTACATTATTGATTAAGATAAGGAACAGAAGACGACCCAATATCGATCCTTGAGGCACACCACATGTTATCAACTTTTAGCTACTGATGTTGTTTTCCATCAAAACGACTTGCAGTCGATTTTCCAAGTAAGACTCAAACATTCTGAAAAGCTTCCTGTTATTTTTATAGACGCTAATTTTTGCAAGATTACATTATGACTTACGGTATCGAAAGCCTTTCTTAAATCTATAAAGACTCGTAGAGCAATTTGCTTTTAATCAATTTTAGTCCTAAGTTTCGTGACCAAATCAGTCGCAGCAGCTAGTGCATTGGACTTAGGTCTAAATCCATATTTCAAAAAGAAAACCGAAAGAATCTAGATATTCCATAAGTCTAGAATGAATAAATTTCTCCAGTATTCTCGACATCACTGGCAATACCGAAATGGGTCTGTAATTACCTGGGTCTCATTTCGAGCCTGATTAAAAAATGGGAGTTACTTTCGCGATTTTAAGTGTTTCTCTAAAGTAGCCTTCGAGTAAACATTTATTCATGCATTGCACTAAGTATGGCAGTATTAGTGTCTTTATATGTTTAATGGCTTTGACGGTGATGCCATCCACGCCAGCGCTGATTGATTTTAGATTATCAATAATTTTTGCGATTTCTTCTACGTTTGTTGTTGACATTTGTGAGAGACCTGGGGCGTTTGTGTGTAGTGAAGTAGTGTTAATGTTAGTATTGTGGTGTTTTAGAGCTATTTTGTTTGCCAGGAGAATACATATACTGGCAAAGTAAGTGTTGAAGTGTTCACAGATTTCTTTGTCTTCTGTGATGACGCCTGATGGGGTTTGTAATTTAGGAGGAATACAGATATCTTTAATTTTATTGTTAGACAGATTATTTATATGTTTCCACATCTTCAACGGCTTACCTTTACATTCCTCAAATGATTTAATGAAGTATTTAATTTTAACAGTCTGCATATTATGCGAGAATACTCTGTTTCTCTCACTTTTAAACTTTTTATCAAACTCCAAATTGTTTGGGTTAGTTTTGTGTTGTTTCCACAATATGTTCGATGCGTTTATTTTACCAATTATATCTTTCGTGATCCATTCTGTTTTAGGTGGGTTCATAATCTTAATTTTCAAAGTTTGATTCTAGCTGATTGCCAATTTTATTGTTTCTTCTAGCTTTGTAAAATCTTCTCCTACCGTGGCATAGTCAATATCTTCTATAGTTTTAAACAGTTTTGAGAATGAAAGTGTTCTTATTTGTAGTTTTTTAGTTGGTTCTGGTTTGTACTGTTTGACCTCTAAGAAATACTTTTTGTGGTCGAACATGCTTGATTCAATTATTACTAAATGAAAATCATGGCCCCGTAGGTTTGATGAAACATGGTCCAAAATAGTACGTGTGGTAGATGTTTCACGAGTGCAGTGCCTTGTATCAATTTTGTTTAATACTGTATAGCCATTTTCCGAGAGTGTATCTTTGTAAATTAAAATCTCCAAATAGAATTGTCCTTTTCTTATTTTGTAGTTCATTTGATAAGGTTTGGAGGAATTTAATTGCGTTAGTTCTTTCCGGTTTATATATTCCACATTTGTCCAAGGAAAATTTTTGGAGGTGAACCCACAGGAAGTGGTTATCTTCTTCCAATTTCTGGCTAATAAAAATTGATACACCACCTCCCCTGCTGTTAGTTATAAAATTGTAATAATGTGTGTAATTTGGCAGTTGTAATCTTTGTGCCTCTGCGTCTGATTTAATCCATGTTTCAACCAGTATCACTACATGAACATCTTGTATTGATGTTAGTATACACCTCAGCTCGTCAATCTTCCCGGGTTTGACTAAACTTCGTATGTTTGAATAAAAACACTTCAGTGAATTTGTTGTTGTACAAAGGCTCGTATTTGTAGGTGATTTCGTATGTTATGTTTTTATTTCTACTTGTTGGTTTGTCTATCATTTGCTGGCTTAGTTTTTTGACGATTTTTTATTATTATTTTTGGAGTGCGATTTATGTACTTTATTGTAAAATCATCTGTTTCACCATTATCTGTGCGTAGATGCAGCTCTTGTAAGATTTTGAATGTATTTCCGTTGGTAAGGAGTTTGATCTGAGACTATTTTGTATGGCTCAAGACTCAATGTTGCTTTATTTCGTAGAATTGTTGTTGCCATATCTGAAGATGGAAGAAACACCTTGATGTGTCGGACTGCTTCGGGTTTACATTTACCAAGGCGATGTATCATATTTGGTTCGGGACATGCGGGGTGTATTAACTTAGAATATTAGTCACTTCGCGAGTGTCACAGTTAATTCTGTCTTCTTTTTGTAATTCTTTAGCTTCCGGAATGCCCACTATGATTATGTTTTTGCTTCTTGATTGTCTTTCCTGAAGTTCCGCAACCGCATCTTCACAGGTAAAAATGTTTTCTGGAGGTTGTGGTGCTTTTTTTGTGGGGAAATACCGCCAATATTCATATAATTTGTTGTTCCTACTACCAGGCTCAAGAAAATAGGTGGCACGTTTAAATGTCAATGCATACGTTTTTATAATAAACTTCCTATTCACATTCAAGAACTAAGCCTTAATAAATTCAAATCTTTTATAAAGCGGAAATTATGCCAGAGACCCTATTATACTGTTAAAGACTATTGAGGAAAAGAAGGCTTGGGATTGAGCTGCTCCAATAAGTTTACACAGATAATGTTGATTTTTAATATAATTTTGCTAACTATTGTACTTATTTTCTATATCTGTAATATTTTTAGATAAACAAAGACATGCTTAATTAAATTTACTATATAAAGCATAATATTATTTTAATTTTTGTGAATGTGAGGTGAGGACTATGTGGGTCATTGCATTTTTTTTCTTTCTTTCAGTTAGTTGATGGTCTGGCTGTTCGAGTACTTAATGCGTCCTACCCAAATATCCTTTCTTATGTATTGTTCGTCGAATCGTTGAACTCCTTAGTTCTGAGTTGAGCTGCACGATTATTGACAATTGCGTGCACTGACTGGACAGGTCCACTCAAATCTGTGTGGTTCTTTCCTTAAAAGAGCATTCAGACACCAGTCTACATGGTCCTCGTATGATCTGACTAAGATTATTTTCGGATTTTAAAATACACTTTGACATTGATGGACTTTGTACAATGACATGAAAATTTACTTTGTTAATTATTATAATATTTTAATTATCGTGAATATGAAGACAATGTGTTTTTTTTACAGTTTTAATCATGGTCTGGCAGTTTGAGTAATTTATGCGGCCTACCCAAATGTCCCTTCTTTGGTAACGTTCGTCGAATCGTTGAGCTCCTTAAGTTCTGTGCTGAGCTGCATGACTACTTAGTCTGACAAATGCGTGCACTGACTGGACAGGTGGTCCACTCATTCTGTGTGATTTATTCCTTAAAAGACCATTTCAGACATCAATCTACATTGCCTTCACATGACCTGACCAAGATTATGTCTGGACTTTAAAAGAGACTGTGACCTATGAGATTGTTTTGGCCTGTCTTCTCAGAGTAGTCAGATAGGAAACGCCGATCTCATCTTGACGTGTAAAAGTTTTTGTAAAAACCTACTTACAGAAATAAAATCATTTATTTTGAGAAAACCTACTTACAGAAATAAAATCATTTCCCGTTGAGATTGATGTCATTTGATTTGTTTTGAAAAGTCCAATATATTGCACTTGGTGTCGAGGGTTTGATGATGGAGCCAGGAAGTGGATAGTTGAACTCTTCATGGGCTGCTAGTAAACCCGTCGACTTCAGGTTCATATGATTCGTTTTGACGAGTTTAATAGATTGGGGAGGGTCTGATGACGGAGCCAGGAGGTGGATAGCTAAACTTTTCAGTGGCTACTAGTAAACCCCTCGAGTTTGTGCTCATATAATTTGTTTTGACGACTCCAATATATTTGGCTTGGTAACGAGGGTCTGATGTGGGTGGTGGAACTTTTCAATGGCTCCTAGCAAACAACTCAAGTCATAACTTCCTTGACTTCAGACTTATCAACTTTATGAAGAATATACTATGCTAAAAAGTAAAAAATACGTGCTTTGAAAAACACGCTTCTATCACGCACTAAAATGTATTTAAATAACTAACAATTCTTTTTTTTTGTAATCTACATATTTTTTCGTTTGCTATGCTGAAAACCACTGACGGGCAAAAAGTTCCTTTTTGAACCGACTCTGCTAGGAGTCATTGTTATGATTTTAACATGTCTGTGTAATCTCAGTACAATACCAACGCTAAAATAAAAAGAAATAGAGAACCTAAAAAAAATGAAATCCTACTAAAAACTTCTTTACATGAAATGTTTTGGTGGAGGTCAAGACTTCTCACTATTCAAAAGTTAGAGCCAAGCCCTAACTCATCCTACATCTTGCCACGAAACGGCTTGTAGAGTTGTGCCTTGTAATATTAGGGGCTTGGCTATTCATTAGATCCGATAACTAAACAATGAAAGCGTTATGTAAGTCTTGGCAACCTGCTTTACATGAAATGTTTTTGGTGGATAACATCCTCGTATGGAACCCTCTCCACGCGAGTTCAACTCGCACTTGACCGGAATTTTTCTTTTTGCTCTGCTCCTAAGAGTCATAGCCTGATGTTGATGGTATCAATTGCAAAAAGAATTTTTCAAATGCGGTCGGTAGTTCAAGATATTACCCCCTACATACAAACTTACAAACAAATAAATTTTTGGCTCTTGATGTTATCGGTATTAGATGACACCGAGTTAATACGAGTTTTAAAATCGCGCTGTCACTGACATCAGGGACCGAAGGTCGACCTCAATGCAACTATTTAATACACATTTATGTAACTTAATTATTCATAAACAAGTTTAGCGACATTCCGTGGCACGAATTGGCAAACAAAATTGATGTGGACACACTCTACCACTACCGTTTAGCACTACCGTTTAGCTTAGTAGGAAGAACAGGAATACTAGTACAGTACACAGCGTATAAAGACATATTTATTCTTGCATAATGCTTAGCTTTTTGTTTTATTCCATTTCTTTATGCTGTACCACAGATAATATAATCGAACCAAAAAAACGTTGGCTGGACTGCGTGAAAGATTATTATATATGGCTAAAAAAGGGGGGACTACGGAGATGACGGTTATTAATGAAAGTATGGATGAAAAAGTCAAAATGCTGAATGCGCCGAACCCAAATTAAATTGCTCTAAGAACAAGAGACTGATGAAAATTAATGTCGATTCCAAAACTACTGGTCTTTTCAAGACGAGACTCGAGAGCACTCATCAACTTCGCAGTGTTTAATTCGGGAAGACGAATTAACAAAAGAACGTGCACACAAGCATTCCTATACGAATAAAACTGGTATCCACTTTATTGATTTAGTTTTCTGTTGTGTAATCAAAATAATAACGTCGCATATTCCTGAAACATACATATTTAGGTAAATATTATATAGTAGCTCGTAGTTATAACGCAGCGATGTATTTAACGCGATCAAGATCTTTTCCTACTAGCTATGTAACCGGCTCCTATCAGGGCCGAGGTGACTAAATACAACAAATCAAAATAAAATAAAAGTGATTCTATTAACTCGTTAATAAAATTCATAGTTTTTGTACGATTCCGCGCCCAGAGCGCAAAATACACCCTATCCGACGCATAACGTCAAGCACGCGCGCGCGACGCACAGTGGTCTGAAAATCGAGCTCCATACTCATAGAAACTAAATGTCAGGGATTTAAAATAAAAATGGGAATGTCTCTGGAATAACTCTCTTTATATAATACTAAAGTATGGAGGGTATGCGCAGCTCCACGCGTGAGAAAAAAAATGTTTTGTGTTTTTTTTGTATGGGAGAAAACACTTAAAGTTTATTATTTTCGAACTGAAAGGAACTGAAGGGCTGGTACTCACATGAGTTATTGTACCTCATATAGTGATCAAGATGACATACAATTCATGCACCTTTCGGTGCCGCTTCGCGCGTAGGAAATTTTTAGAGTTTAGGTTATGTGATTTATTAAATCTTTTACGTAATAAAATGAAATTGCCGTTCGCTTTTCATATATTTTAGTTAGTTAATAGCCTGCTAAGGACCTTTTAAATGAAAAACTATACTGATTAGATACGTTTTTTTTTACAAATTGCATTTAAAGAACTCATTTGGTAATCACCGTCATTTTCGTTGAGTTTTAATTAGATACTAATAACATGGCATACTCAGCGTTAATGAGGGTAGTTAGACTATTGATTTTTCTAATCTTTAACGTAATTAAATGATGTTACCGAACGCATTGAATGGGAAAATACTAGTGAAACAATAGATATTCATAAAACAATTAAGATATACCTATACAATATGTAACAGAAACCCTGTCCGATCCAAAAAAGGCGTATTCCTGGTTTAACATACGTACTAGAAAAAATAGTAAAAAAAATCTAACTCAAAAAAACCAAAAGCTATTGATTTTTTTATTTTTAGTTACCACGCGAAATGTAACACTAAATATGGTAAATTTTCATAAGTTGACAACACTCCACCTGCCTGCGAAATCTTTTATTTTTTTGCCTATTTTATTTCAAAGGACACCGCCCTGCATTAGCCGCGCTGTAGGTACTCATAACGAGTCCTCGATCCTTTGATGTTGCCGACTGGTCGCTACTTGTTTGGACACTTCGCCAGTCTCACGTGGAGATAGCTTGCGGATGGATGTCCGTACGTATCACGTGCCGCTATCGTATCGCGAACAATGTCGTATACCAATCAGGAATATTTGAATATGTTAATTTTTATTTGTGAGTGAATGTGTGATTCGGAAATCGAAATAACGGCTAGGATTTTGGAAGCTTTCGAATCACTCAAATCGTACACATGTGCGCTGCGAAGAGTACGTGCAAATTTAATAAAACGGTGTCGAATGTGTACTAATGTTCTAGATAGATAGAGGTATGTAACAAGTAAATGTTTTAATAAACTGATACCTACAGTGGGTACATCGCCAAAAGCACATCACATTAACTCAATAATAATTGTTTCTTGATAAACAGAAGGTCAGAAATCGGGGTCATTGTGCGTAAGCCTACAATAAAATATCAGCTGATACCTACGCGTAGGCAAAACGTAGATTTCTTTAGTCCTACGTTTCTTTGGCGGCACGCGACAAAGGACCGCCGCGCTCAGGCGGCTTCTTTGACACGAAACTGTAGGTGAACTCTGGTGAACCCTGTCGAGCGATCAGTGTTGCCTTTGGTATGATTATTTTTAATTTTTTAAATTAATTGTTTTCATTGGGGAAAATTAATTATCTCATATCCATTAAATGATTACGTATTTGTGTACGCCCTACGATACCAAATAATACCCTTCAGGATCGGACAGGGTTTTCGGTACACGCTGTATAGAAAAGTAATATTCCTAAATTATTTTGATTATAGATGATTAAAAATAAGGTCCAATAAAATCAAATAGTTTTAATCTCGAATGCTAATACCAAGACATTACAACAAAAATAAGTCAATAACTATGATACACTATAATTATTTAACTTTAGATTTCCCATGATAGATGGCTCCAGTGCTGCGATCTCAGCTTCAATCAGACTCTGTTCTTCCATGATATTCAAGCTGTTCTCGCTTGCAAACTTGAAATAAAGAGGTCTGCAGAACATTGTGGAAGATGGCTTTGGATTCTCCCATATATTTTCTTCACCACAAACTAAGCGCAGGGGCACAAAGGAACACATAAAAATACTGAAATCGTCGTCGTCTGCCATAGTTTGCTTATACAAACTTTGCCCTGAAGCACCATCAAACCCCCACTTGCATATCAGGGTCAACTCTTTGCCATACAGCGAAGACTCCAAACGTAGGAATTTTCCTAGTCTGGCAACAGTTTTGTCCAAAATTGCTTGGAGCGCGACTCTTATACCCCTCTTTCCGTGATTTAGCAGATCTTCTTCGCCTCTAGGATGGCAGTATACGAAGGATATAGTGGTATTCCTTCTTCTTTTGCACAAGTTCTTAAGGTTATATACTGTCACTTCGAAAGCTTCAACGAGGTCAAAAGACCTAAAGCTTTATCAGCCGAATATATGGGCGTAGTTTTCTTGGTCTTCAACAATTCCTTAATCTTTGTAGCCTCTTCAGGATGCTCTGTAACCAGTTTTATTATATCTGCTTACATTCTTGCTATCTGCTTTTAAACCAGTCGCATAAGCTAGGCTTTCAGTGCTATACGTTAGGAGCTGTTCCACTCTCCTTCTCTTCTGTTGCGGGCTTAGCTCCATGAACGGTTTTCTTTGACTCACAACTGATGTTGTTGTTCCAACACTGCACGTCTCTGGTTTGTGGGATTTTGATATATCCTCATTAACACCGAAGTCAGAACTAGAAAAAGGTTGCTACTCTACTGCTACTAACGGTCATCTTTTCCCTGATGACTTCAGGCCATTTTATGTTTTCCTGCAGCCATGTCTGATACTTCTTTATGAATGTACGAGGGCTGCACTAAAAGTATCGGGAATGGAATATTTCCACTGTTCCTGTCATATTAAAATCTTTGTAATTGAAAACTCCTTGGTTTAAAAAATCTAATATCATTTATTTAAAAAAAGGTTCTCGGTCTTGTCACAAGGTTCTGTCAAACTTCTTTAGTCGTTGAGAAAATGGAATTGACTCGAGAAAATTCAAGAGCGATGATTTATTATGACGTTCGAAGTGGTTTAACACAAAAGCAGTGTGTTGACCGGATGATTTCTGCATTTGGTGATGAAGCCCCATCCAAAACCACAATTTATCGCTGGTTTGCTGAATTTCAACGTGGACGTGTCAAGCTCAGTGATGATCCCCGTCAAGGTCGTCCAAAAACTGCAGTCACCCAAGAAAACGTTGATGCTGTGCGTAAGCTGATTGAGGAAGATCGACATGTGACATACCGCGAAATTCAGGCAACTTTAGACATTGCCATGAGTCAAATACAAATAATCTTGCAAAAAGTTGTTTTCCCGATGGATACCGCATTCGCTCTGTGAAGAGCAAAAAGTGGCTCGCGTTACTTGGTGCATCAGAACTCTCGAAAGATTCCACGCAGGATCCTCAAATGCTGTATACAACATCGTATCAGGTGACGAATCCTGGATATACGTGTACGAACCCGTAACAAAAAACCAGTCACGAGTTTGGGTGTTCGAAAATGAGTTAAAGCCTACAAAAATTGTTCTTTCACGGAGTGTTGCAAAAAAAATGGTGGCCACGTTTGTCTCCAAAACCGGCCATGTTACGACTATTCCTCTTGAGGGACAAAGAACGGTTAATGCCGAATGGTATGCTAGCATTTGTTTGCCACAGGTCGCTTCTGAACTCCGTAAAGAGAACTGCAACCGCCGCATCATGACGACAGTGCGAGTTCTCACACCGCACACAGAACAAAAGAGTTTTTAGAGCAAGAAAACATAGAATTATTAGACCATCCGCCGTACAGCCCCGACCTAAGCCCTAATGATTTCTATACTTTCCCTAAAATAAAGAATAAATTGCGTGGACAGAGATTTTCATCACCTGAAGAAGCTGTGGACGCCTACAAAACGGCCATTTTGGAGACCCCAACTTCCGAATGGAATGGTTGCTTCAATGATTGGTTCCATCGTATGGAAAAATGTGTCAAATTTCGCGGAGAATACTTCGAAAATCAATAAATACATTTTTAAATAGTAATGTTGTGTCATTTCCTTGATTCCCGAAATGTTCAGTGCCGCCCTCGTATATCTCGTGCGATTACACGAGATCCATATATTTCTCAACGAACACACATAAGTCTGACAGAATTGTTTCAGTTCCTTCTTTTCATTTTCTGACAAATCAACGGCATTCACAAAAACTTCTAATAACACACTGGGCTGTGAAAAACAACTATTGTTTGCCACAAACATGATAATGTCCAAATTGGTACCAAAACCTTCCATCACAACACGAAAATAAATAGATCGTAATAAGTATAGTTCGCGCGTAATAGTGCTCTAAAAGCTACTGAGTTTTTTTTTTTTTGTATGGCATCTCGTAGTTGACCTTGAGAGGTCGTGACTACTTAACCGGACTATGTGATAGAATTAAGCTCTAACGTCCTATTTATATATGTAACTACCCTCATTAGGGCTCGATGTTATTAGTATCTAATTACAACTGAACCTTAATAAACATGATGAACGTGATTACCAAATGAGTTAGTTCTTTGAATGCAATTTGTAAAAAAACGTATGTAATCAATATCATTTTCTATTATTGTAATTAAAAAGGCCATTAACAGGCTACTTACTAAAACATATGAAAAGAGGTCACCAACTTCATTTAATTACGTCGAAGATTGGAAAAATCACATATACAGAAAATTATAAATTTCTTACTAGCAAAGCGGCACCGAAAGGTGAATGAATTGTATGTTATCTTGATCACCGTGAGAGGTGCAATAGCTCATGTGAGCACCAGCCCTTCAGTTCCTTCCAGTTCAAAAATAATTAACTTTAAGTGTTTTCTCCCATATAAAAAATACATAACATTTTTTTTCACGCGCGGAGCTGTGCAAACCCTCCATACTATAATATTATATAAAGGGAGGTATAGCAGAGACATTCCAATATTTTTTTTGACATCCCTTATATTAAGTATCTATGAGTATGGAACTCGATTTTCAGACCACTCTGCGACGCAGCGCCGCGCGCCGGCGCCGACCCATTACGTAAACAAAGGAGATTTATGGCTTTCGTTCTGAGTATTTTGCTAACACTTGATGTTTTTTATGATGCCTATGAACAAACGCTTTGAAATGTGTTAGTTCCGTTTTAGATGCTTTTTTATTCATACAATCGGTCGTAAAGATAAACATTGAGAATGTTTGGCTCATATTTCACATAAAGATTTATACCTGAAAAAAACAAGCGGTAACCTATATTTTTTAGGGTTTAAAATGTATGGTGTGACTGTTGTTAACGTATAAAATAAATAAATAAAACATAGCATAGTGCATGATTGATAGTTACGAAGCGTCTCGAGTTACCGAAAATATTGATCATTCACGCAAGTATTCCGGCCGGAAAAACTATGATTTTTCGAATTATAAAGTAAACTGACAACTGTCAGATTGAAAAGTATTTTTATTTGAATTTTGAGTGACGGATTGAAATGTTGTCATTATTTAAAACGTTGCTCTTTTAGTATGGAACAAGAAAGTACCTTTGCCAAAGAGAAATATATATTCGTATTGGTGGAACAAGGCATTATTTGGAGTGACTTCGGGATTTATACTTTTGGGCACTGCAGGTCCTACGGGCACTTTAGTGTTGTAGGCTTGGGGGCCTGTACTACCCACGGCAACGACAGCGGGTATATAACGACGTGCAAGGCAGCTGGCGTTACCCTACCGTGTAGGGCACAGGTTTCTAATTTTTTTGGTCTCGTAGACCACTTGCCATATTTTTCAGTTTTGGCTAGACCCCATATTACTTTATATTAGACCCCATGCTTATATTGATATTTTTGTTCAAACACACGTTTATTTGAACTTCAAATAAATGTGTTATTGACTGATTTCTAAATTTAGTGAGGTGTAGAAGGAAAAACAATAAAAAAACACGTTAAGTACTTCTTTGCGAATGTCTGAGGCAAACATGGACAAAACTTCTACTAAGCTACTCGTACGCGGGTGGGTAACATGATATAATTTATCATGAAGAATGTCATATCAAGAAGGATGTATCATGATATAATCAGTGAAGTTTCAACAAGTTCAAAATGGATTGCGACCACAGAGCTAATATCCTACTAACTTAAACCATTTTAGGAGGTATACTAATTCGCTACTAATATTATCAAATTGCGAAAATAATTTAGTTTGCAAAACCTACTACACTCCCTACTACTACTATATGTAATAGTACTATCGTCGTAAGTCTGTTTTCTGTCTGTTTGTTACGTTTTTAGGTAAAAACTTAGCATCAAATCATCTCTGTATGTATGTTATTCCATTAATATTATAATATTATAAGCACTGCAAGGCACAGGCCTCCCTACTCTCTTTCCACTGCTCTCTATCTAAAGCTGCTAAGGACCAGTTCTTGTTGAAGGAGTCCAGCTCATCCCGCCATCTCCGTCTGGGCCTGCCACGATGTCCCTTGCCATTAAGAGGGACGTGAGTTTGGCCCATTGGTCGCCTGACATGCGGCCAGATGTGACTAACTCAATACCTTTTATGCGTCGCAGCTTTCCAAGTGATATCAGTTACCTTTGTGATGAAACGGATGGTCGTATTCTTAACCCGGTCTGTTGATTTGATACCCAAAATACTCCGTTCAAAAGCCCTCTATTAAAGCTATGACCTGCTGAAATGAGATCCACTATCGTGATGATCCGTTTACATCATCTCACGGACCCCCAATTATTTTTTTTACTCGCATGGACCCCTTGTAGGTCGTCGTCGACCCCTGGGGGTCAATATACTGGTGTGTAACATTGATGTAGGGTATAGGGCCTTCGCGGAAGCGATCGGCGGCGGAGATCTCTTGCGTCCGACCCTGGTCCAGGCCATGGTATGGAGCGAGAGTGTATGGGAAGCCGTCACCTCCTTCTGCGAATCAGTAATGCTCGCGAAGGAGAAGGCGGAACGCATGAGGGAGAGGCAATCATTGCGCCCTCACGCGCCAAAACGCCGTAGGAGACGCCCTGGGCTTCGGGAACCGCCAGCAGATTCCCGGCCACCGTAGGCGCGGGCTTGCGGACGGTGAGCAATGGGTAGGTCGCCGTACGGTAAGGACCAGGCGAGGATCGACAACGCGTTGTGTTCCACGCGCGCCACAAAAAGATGTCAGCACTAATTGACAGGGTCCGTTAGGGCCGATGCCTGCCAGGGTCGCGGGTTGTTCGAAAGTGATACCTTGGCCCCTGGCACAGGCAACTGAAGGAACTCGGGTTTTAGTCAGTAAAAGTCTGACACATTGATCCCGCTCCGCCCAGAGCTGGAGACGTCATTTGATGATTTCCCACCCTAAAAAAAAGGGTACAGGGCCTACACTCACAAGTTTTCAAGGCAAGCTTCGCTTGATTTGTCTAGCAGACAAATATTGCAATGAAAGGACTTTTCATTCATTATTACATTCTTAAATATACCTGCTGGTACTCACACAAATATACAATTCTCTTTTTATCTAACACTTTCATATATAGAGCTGTTGATAGTTTTCCTCGTTAAAGCTTAGTCATCGACCTATAGTTGCGTCAAAATCAGTTATTAACTGCTGTTTATAATAGTAAATCTAATAATTGTTAATATAATGGTTTTCACACCGAAATATGTAAATTGTTAAAACCAGTGCCCGCGACTCCGCCCGGAGGCCCGGAATCAGGGTTGCCACCTTTAGGGGAAACAAAACGGGACGATCGGGCATCCATAAGAAAGGTTCGAGGTTTTTTTGAAAAAAAAAAATACCCATGAGACAGTCAAAGGAAAATGAAACTTTATTTTGTGTTTATTTTATATAATTATTTTTTTCCATGTGTATTTCTTATTGTTACGAGCCGCTTTTAGTAAATCTATATCATTTTTGTATTTATTTATGAAGTCAGAACAAGACAAGTGCATATTCAAAGAAATTAGCAATTCTGCTTTTATCAAATCTACCGAGCAACGATTTCTGATATTAGACCATTTCATGGTCATTTGTGAAAATACGCGCTCAACATACGCATTTGAACGCACGAGATACAACACTAAATAATGCGTTCAACTTCTGCACCTTTGCGACTTTAAAACTTGGACCCATTTTTTATCAACGCTTTGCTTTTGCTCGATCTGTGGTAGTATATTCTTCACCACACTGTAGTCTTCAAATAACTCGTCCGTAGAAAATCCTTCTTCGGAGTTGAATCCCATAATTGAAGCAGCAGCATCACAAAGTTCTGTAAAATTTAAATTCCCATAAAGTGACAATGGTTCCAATTTTTTCAGGGGATTCGATTCATCGAAATCAAAGCGGGTTTGAAGATAATTCAGCGCAGTTTGGTAAAATTCCTTGAAATCCGATATCCATTGTTTATAAACAGTATTTTCTGCACGGTGTCCAGCAATACGCAAATGGGATCCATAAAAAAATTATTTCAATCTTGTCTCTAGGCTTTCTGACACATCTGCCAAAATTTTGTATAGTTGGGTCGAACTAGTTGACATATTTTGCAACACCAAACTTGCCTTCTCAAACACTGTGCAAATATTGACACAAAAACTTAAATACAAAAACGTCTTGCCGAACATATACGATTCTACGTCGCTCTCGTCGTCTGTTGTTATACAAAGCAATGTTTTTATGACTTTTGGGCATTCATTGCCTATGGATATAAAGTAAGAAATTATGGCTGGATAAACCTTCATAATCTTTTGTATTGCAGTACCCAATGAAATCCATCTTGTTGTTACATGTTTGTTGATCTCAGTCCATTCCAGTTCCGCAAATGTTACTAATTCCTTAAAATTGTCCCTCCTTAACGCAGAAGATGAGAAGTGGCTGTAAATTTTCAAAATGACAGTTTCCACATCAAGGTTTAATTTGTTCATAGCATGCTTGAATGTATTATTCAAAACGTGAGCTAGAAATCCTGCTTTCATAATATTTGGATTTTTATCCTTTAGTAAGGTAAACGCCGATCTATTTCTTCCAAAATTAGCATTAGTGTTATCTGCACTAAATGCCGAAACACATGCTACATCCAAATCAAATTTTGAAAGCGTGTTTAGAATAGTATCGCTTATAGCATCAGCTGTTTCAAGTGGACATAAAAAAAATCTAGTAATTGTGTTTGACACCCGTCTTCACGTGAAAAATGTTGAATGCAAATAGGATACATTTTACGGTTTCCTTTATTAGACGTATCCGTAGCGACACTGAAATAATCCTTACGAGATTCATCAAGACCACAAGTTTTGAGAGCTGTGACTGCAATTTCTTCAGCTTTAGGACCGAGTACTTCTTTAACTAAACTTTCAGATTTTGTCCTGCCACAAGAAATTTTCTTTGTGATAGCTGAATCGGGTAATATCTGAGGAAGCAATTTAATGCCGCAGTCTGTGGATTCTGCTGAATTAGTTTTTGGGAAGAAAGTGACATCAAGTTTGATTTGGCAGTCGATAGTTGCTTCTTTTTATGTTCACTTCTTTTTATGTTCACACACACACACCATTAGCGTGATGTTTGATGCCGCTTAATCCACCGTGACTTATGGAAAAATCTTTATTACATATCTGGCATCGTGCATAAAAAATTGAATTAGCCTTGGATATCCATGAATTGCTTTTTAACCATTCATCACGAAATTTGCATAACCGCTTTGCTTTTTTTTGGGTGTACTATACTGTGATGTTTCCCCGACTTCCCTATCGTCGCCATCGTCAGACTCACTCATCATTGTAGTAAATTATTTTCTGAAAGAAAGGAAAATAAAATGTCATGCCATACAATGCTACTAAACCATATGGTTTAGTTTAGTATATCCAAATCCCGCCAAATAAATAAAGAAAGAAAGAAAGAAGAAAGCCCGTAAGTACCTAGACATGAAAAATTAAATAAGACCTGTCATATTATCATATCAGTCAACCCACACCATCACACCACATGCATACAAATTTCATAATATTCTGTAAATTTTTCAAATTCATACATATCACCTGTATTATAAATTTCAAGTCAGAATGTAAATACATTTCCAGCACCAACACGTGTAATCTTAAGAATTACAAATTAAGGTTTTCTCAATAACATGGCAACACTTATCGATGCTATGAAAATGTCAGTTGCCAAAGCAAGCTTTAAATTTAAAAAAAATTTCAAAGACAAAATATTTAGGTTATAAATTTAATGCTTTTACAAATTTTATTAGCAATGTTAAACTCACGCATCCGTTGATATCGGAACGCTCCCTTTTGGTTTCGCAAGAAAATATCGGAACGTTCCGTTTTTCTTTGCGAGTCTCGAAACAATAACGGAATGCACCCAGTGTCCATAGATTACTGCGCGCGCGGGAGGAGGCGAAAACGAACGCGGTACATGCGGCGCGCGGTAGATGACGCGGCGGCGCCTGTCGCATATTGTCAAAAATCGGGACAAAATCGATAGGCCGTCGGGACGCGGGACAATGTCTTCGAAATCGGGACTGTCCCGGCAAAATCGGGACGGGTGGCAACTCTGCCCGGAATATTTAATCGTTTTCACAGCTATTTACATTGTTTACTAGCAGCGCACACGTCAAGCCAAACCTGTTTATTTCGAACGTCGGAATGAATTAATCCGCATGTTTCAATAAGTCTTTCAACTCCGGCGATTGAAGCAACAGCAGTGTGAAGCTGTGTCACTAAGTCCATTGTTTGGCAATTAAATGGTTTTTTAATGACATCCACCATTCTAGAGGTCCGACGTGATTTACTATAGACCACACGATCTTCAAATAAAAGTTATGAAATGGATCCGTCATTTCCCCGTGTTTTACAACATAAGGCTGAGAGGTTTTTATCACTGTACTTAGGATGTAGTAAGTTTGCTGAAAACTGAGCTGGAGGGAATCCCATTTGAAATCGAGAATTGAGCTTACTTAAATCACTCAGTGAATACTCGGTCTTTCGCTGCCGTACGTTTCATCCTCGAACTTATTTTTAGTTACGAGTTATATGGTTTGAAAAAATACAGATCGAGTGTCGAGAGTAAGCCTGATACTCCTATCCTAGATGTAAATAAAATAAAATAAAATCTAGTATGCAAAAAATATTCGAAATTATCTAAATAGATTTGTGCTATTGCCAAATCAAAATTCTTAAGCGATTCAATTAATAATTCCAATAATAAAGTCAAAACCACTTGGAAAGAAGTAAACAAGAAAATCAACTTGAGATTATGGTCGATAACAAATTAGTTAGTAAGGCAGCTGACGTAGCTGAGGCATTTAATGAGTTTTTTGCCAACATACCTATAACTACGACTTGCTCCATAAGTTCGTCCCCGTCTAAAGCTGAGAACCTTTTGAATAGTAGTGTCCCGAAATGTACTCGCTTATTTAGCTTCGAACATGTAACGCCGAGTGATGTAATTAAAGTCTTTAACACTCTTAAGTCTAAAAACACTGGTGATTACTGGGACATCTCCATTAAATATCGTAGCCCCCTATCTAGCTGCTACTTTTAATAAATGTGTTGATTTAGGAACTTTTCCTGACCTTATGAAGAGTAGTAAAGTCATACCATTATTTAAATCTGGTAATAAAAATAACATTGCCAATTTTAGGCCTATTTCTATCTTTCCAGCATTTAGCAAAATAGTTGAAAAGTTAATACTTAATCCGTTGCTAAGACATTTTAATTTAAATAGCCTACTGCATAATGAACAACATGGCTTTACAAAAGGACGTTCGACTACAGATGCGGGTGTTGCTCCGCTGAAACACACATTTAATGCATGGGAGAAATCGCAAAATGTTATTGGATTTTTCTGTGATCTCTCTAAAGCCTTTGATTGCGTGCACCATGACACGCTTTTGCGTAAACTACGTCATTACGGTGTCCAAAACGAAGCTCTCAACGTAATACATTCTTATTTACATAGTAGGTTCTAATGTGTAGATGTCGATGGTGTGAAATCTTCCGAGCTACCAGTTCAGTTAGATGTACCTCAAGGCTCAATACTGGGTCCATTCTTGTTCTTATCAATGACTTACCATTCTATTTAAATTATGTCTGTGACGCTGTACTGTTTGCAGATAATACCTCTCTTATTTTTTAAATAGACAGGAATGACGAGATTTTGACGACGTAAACAGTGCACTCTCAATGGTTACGGATTGGTTTACGTCAAATAACCTAGTTCTCAATGCAAAGAAAACGAAATGTGTGAAGTTCGCCTTACCGAACGTTAGAAATCTAGGACCCAACATCGTCTTAGATAAAGAGCTGCTTGAAACTGTAGACTCGGCGGTTTTTCTGGGCATAACAGTAGATGCCAAACTTCAGTGGGGCCCACATGTATCAAGCCTAGCGTGGAGGCTCAGTTCAGCCGCCTACGCCGTCAGGAAAGTAAGACAATATACTGACGTTGATACAGCTCGGTTAGTCTATTTTAGTTATTTCCACAGCGTTACGAGTATGTCCTACGGTATTCTGCTGTGGGGCAAAGCCGCTGATATTCAAAATATATTCGTCCTTCAAAAACGATCTGTCCGAGCAATTTATCAGCTAGGGGCTAGAGTTTCTCTTAGGTTTTTTTTAAGATATTGGTTTTCCTACGGTGGCATCTCAATTCATCTTCGCCAACATCTTATATATTCGGCAAAATATATACACAAAAAACAGTGATTTTCACAATGTTAACACCAGAAATAAGAACAAACTGAATGCAGATGACTTGCAGTTGTACTGTCAAGGGAAAGTTGATGAATTACCTGACGCTATCCACAAATTAAATAGGGACTTGGTAGCCATAAAAACCTGGGCTGACAGATTTGGTGTAACTGTAAACCCTACGAAGTGTCAGGCGATCATCATTGGCAGTTCTCGTAGTACTAGCAAAGTGGATGATAAAACCTTACCACCAGTACTCTTCAATGGTATTATCGTTCCTTTTAGCATTGCGTGAAGGACCTAGGCTTGCACATTGATAGTACCCTCAACTGGCGTACTTGTGGCGGCATCTACACCGCCACATGCGAACAAACGCATCAATCCTGCATCGCGCAAGCAGAGTTTACCGCGCAGATAGCATATATACAACTTCCCGACAACAATCATCGGGCAGTTGCCCACCAGATACGACATCCATCTGGTCGGAGGATCCTCCCTTTTCTGAGAGTATGAGTGAACTTTACACCCTATTTCTCATATCTCTTCACTGGTGACCCCGACGTGATCTGCATATCTCTTCACTGGTGACCCCGAGTATGAACGTCAGCGCAGCCTTCGTGCAACTACTTCAGCGTGACGTCATCATCATCACTCCCGCAAGTCACACAGCCAGCCAGCAACCACGGCTTGAACGGTTTTCCTGACCATCAGCATGCAGCGCAAGCGCATACCTGGTCATCACCTTCAGCCTCATCAGCAACCTTGGCACAGCACACTGCACATTCGTCCGGTCCACAAGCAGAGCGCCACCCCGACTCACTGGGGCATCTTCGCAGACAGTTCCGACTCACCGCGAACTATGCGACACCCGGTTCCAACCCACTGGAACCCAACTGGCATTGGCAAGCATCGCAAGATACAAGACTTAGTCCACTATCGACCTCCGGTTTTCGGAGGGGAGTGATGTGGCGGCATCTACACCGCCACATACGAACAAACGCATCAATCCTGCATCGCGCAAGCAGAGTTTACCGCGCAGATAGCATATATACAACTTCCCGACAACAATCATCGGGCAGTTGCCCACCAGATACGACATCCATCTGGTCGGAGGATCCTCCCTTTTCTGAGAGTATGAGTGAACTTTACACCCTGTTCCTCATATCTCTTCATACTCAAGTCGCCCGGGTAAGCCAGAAGGTTACCGGAACGTTGCGCGCTCTGTACTGATGAAAAAATATATTGCCTATCATCGATTATGGTGATGTGTGCTACTACGACCTGAATGCAGATCTCCTCGACAAACTTGACAGTCTTCTCAATAACTGCATTCGATTCGTTTTCAATCTGCGTAAATATGACCATGTCTCTGCGCATCGGTCACTTCTAAAGTGGTTGCTCATACGTCAGCGCAGAGAGCAAAGGGCGCTGACCACCTTGTTTTCATTTCTTGTTTCTACCTCCTCCCCTGGTTATCTAGCCCCCCACTTTCAGTACATTTGCGCCAACCACAACAGAAATCTTCGTTCATCACACAATCGTCTTCTTCAATGTCCCACTCACCGCACAGACTTCATTCACTCTTCCTTCTTCGTTCAGTCTATCTCTCTGTGGAAAGCACTCCCCCAAGAAATCAAGGTGGCAACCAACTGATTATCCTTTCAAGTTAAACTTCGTGAGCACATTCGCAAGAAGCTGGTAGTATCATCTTAAGGGTAATATTTTATCATTGGTTGTTTGATTTGTTTTTAGTATAATTATATATTTATGTATATTTATGTGCTTATATTTAAATATAATTAGGTATAAACGTATATCTATGTCTTAGATTAAATATTTATTCCTTGGTTTTTTATAAATTGCACCTACCACTGCTTGTCTCTGCATCACCCAAAGGTTGAGTGGTAGAAAATGCCTTTGGCATTAAGTCCGCCGCTGTACAAAATGTGCGTGAAGAATAAATAAATAAATAAAATAAACAAACTACGTGCTCCCTTTCACCGGCTTCATAAGGTTCATATCTAGCGGTGGGTAATATTTATTCCGGCAAGTGAATTGATTCACTTATTCCGACTCCGGGTCCGTTACCGGTTCACCTTATTTATTCCTTTGGCACCGGCACTCACTCGCTCATTTTGGTTCCCCGGTTTCGCAGAACATTTTATTCATTTGGTTCACTGGATCATTTGGCACATTTTGAATTGAACAGTTGGTTAGTTAGAGCGATACGACGAGTTCCGAGTACTTCCGAGTGACTTGAGCGAGTGAACGAGAGTGAACAGTGAACGCGCGCTCCGGAATCATTTGGTACCGCGGTGCCGGTAAGGATTGTGAGGAATAAATAAGGTTTACGTATCCGCGTTCGGTACCGGCTCCTTTGGATCAGTACCTCCGGAGTTACCCACCGCTATTCATAACTCATTTGTTGGGCTCGGTATAACCTTTTATAACAAGTTACCCTCTCCTTTACTAGATTTAACTTTTAATGCGTTTAAGGCTCAAGTTAAATCCAACCTTTGTTCAAAGGCATATTATTCCATTAACGACTACTTAAACGCTATGATAAACTCAAGACAATGTTCGTGTTCTTTCTCCAGAATCAGCTTACCTACTGACAGGGTATATGAGTTCCCCTTCGCACGTACTAAGTCAGGAGAGGTCCGAAAAAAATACTCATAAATGTATGAAACTCATTAATGTATATACGTGAGAAGGGATATATTAGTTTTTTTTATTTTATTTAACGGTATAAGTCAATTATTTTGTTATCTTCATTTATTATTGACGTGATCTACTCATTACAAGTTTTTTTTTGAATTAGCTAGCGACCTCGACAATTGATTATTATTCTTGCCTGAGCAACCAGCAGCAAGTTCGTCATGCTCCCTTAGATGTCACTGCTTGCGGTAGCGTCGGTGGTCGGGTTTCCTCCTTCCCTCAAATATGGCGAGGGGGGTAATGGCTGATCTTCGCGTTATGCTCGTGAACGGGTGCTGCTTGTGGTGACTGGTCGTCTTGCTGTCTATGGTTTTATCATTGTTACAGTAATTGTTACTTTGATGGTCCTAGTTTATCATTTATTTATTTTATTTGTTTGTAAGTACATTATCCAGTATTGCATATGTAAGCTGACATGCCCTTTAGGCCTAAGAGGCTTTTATTTATGTATTATTTTTTTTTTGTATAGGCGTGGCTAGCAAGCTTTGTATGGCAATTAATTTTATTTAATTTTTGTTATTTGTTTTTTTGTTGTCAATTGTATAAAATCCAGTTCTTCTAACCGAACAGACAGCTGTGCTGCTGGGGAGTTTGTTGCGCCACTTCTTCTTCCCAGCTAAATCACTAGGAAGTGGTGGGTGGATAGGCGGGCGTTTTGGGGGACTGTCTTATGTAATTTTGACGTTAGAAAAGTGTTGATTCTCAGCCTAATTTGAATGAATGATTTTTGATTTTGAGTTCTATAAATGCACAAAAATATGTTTTCTGGGAGATGTCAACTGCTCTAAAGGTCGGCCCATAAGTCCTTAGACATGTAAATCTTTATGAATCGAAAAGCTAAAGTCTAAAACTATCGATGACTGCGCGGCAAGTCAATTTTGTGATGTTAGCCATTTCTCTTTGAATATTTTCTTTTAGGACTTCAGTTGACCGCGGGTTTGTGTGTTCAGATAACCCCATAAGAAAAAGTCCATCGGGGTTAGATCCGGACTACGTGGTGTCCAGAAAATGTCTCCTCTTCGAGAGATCACTTTGTTGTGGAAAAGTTGACGAACGACGGGCATAGCGGTGTAGAGGTGTGGACCTTCGTCCATCCTGTTGAAACCAGATCTGCGTATTATTAGCCTGGAAAATTCTGAAACGCTTGTGTAAAAATGTCCTCAATCCAGCCATTTTTCCACCTTACTTGATGTGGTATAATAATTGCTTTTCCACCAGCTTGTTTGTATTTGGCAGATGCAAAGTGTGTGTATTTGAAATAAAGATATCGCATTAAAAGATTCACCTGCTCAGTAACGTCCGTATTTCGCTAAAAGGTTTAAAATTTCAGATGAACAGCCGTAAGTTAGTATATCTTTGTGGGAAGCCAGTTCTTGTTGAGCCAAATCTCTTCACCCATACTTAGAACGAACATCGGAACAAAAATAGTATTGATCGAATGATCGATTTTTGTAAATGTTTACTCAGGCGGGTTTTAAAATAATCTAGAAATTAACCATATATTAGGCCTGATTGATTTAAAATTGATAACTTATTAATCAAAAGTGAACAAAAACAACACAGCCCGTTTAGTATACTTTAGTTATTTTCATAGTGTGATGTCGTACGGTATTATTTTGTGGGGAAATGCCGCCGATATTCAGACAATTTTTGTTTTACAAAAAAGGGCAATTCGTTCAATTTATAAACTAAGTCCCAGACACTCCCTCAGAGACAAATTTAAAGAGATTAATATAATGACTGTGCCTTCTCAGTATATTTATGAAAATCTTTTGTATGCACATAAAAATATTAATCTGTTTAAAAAATACAGTGATATCCATAACATAAATACTAGGAACAAACACAAATTTGTTGTTCCCACTACCAGACTCATGAAAATAGGTAGCTCGTTTGAATGTCAAAGTATTCGTTTTTATAATAAACTTCCTAGCCACATTCAAGAACTAAGCCTTAATAAATTCAAATCTTTTATAAAGCGGAAATTATGCCAGAATGCCTATTATACTGTCAAAGGCTATATTGAGGACAATAAGGCTTGGGATTGAGCTGCTCCAATAAGATTACACGGATATTGTCGATGTTTAATTTGCTGTTAAACTTTTATTTTTGATTTTTTAGATAAACAATGACATCTTTATATTTACTGTTTAAAGTATAAAATTGTTTTAATTTTTGAGAATGTGAGGACTATGTGAGTCATTGTTTTTTTGTTCTTTCAGTTGTTTTAATCACGGTCTGGCTGTTTGAGTACTTAACGCGGCCTACCCAAATGTCCTTTCTTTTGTATTGTTCGTGGAATCGTTGAGCTCCTTAGTTCTGAGTTGAGCTGCACCATGATTGACAAATGCATGCACTGACTGGACAGGTCCACTCAAATCAGTGTGGTTCTTTCCTCAAAAGACCTTTTCAGACACCAGTCTACAGAGTCCTCATATGATCTGACCATGTTTATTCTCGGATTTTTACACTTTGACATACTATACAATGACGTGAAAATTTACTTTGTAAAGTATTATAATATTTTAATTATTGTGAATGTGAAGGCAGTGTGGATTTGTTGTTTTTTTTTATCTCAATCTATTTTTAATTGTTAAAATTAGTTTTAATCTTGGTCTGGCAGTTTGAGCAATTTATGCGGCCTACCCAAATGTCCTTTCTTTGGTAATGTTCGTCGAATCGTTGAGCTCCATATGTGTTGTGTTGAGCTGCATGATTACTGACAAATGCGTACACTGACTGGACAGGTCCACTCATTCTGTGTGGTTCTTTCCTCAAAAGACTATTTCAGACATCAATCCACATGGTCTTCACATGACCTGACCAAGATTATGTCTGGACTTTAAAAGAGACTGTGACCTCTGAGTTTGTTTTGGCGTTTCTTCTCAGAGTAGTCAGATAGGAAACGCCGATCTCATCTACTTTTAAAATAGTATTGACGTGTAAAAGTGTTTGTAAAAACCTACTTACAGAAATAAAATCATTTATCATTTAACAATTGTTTAAAACATTCTGAACTGTTTGTTTTATAAAATTTTATAAAATGTTGTTTTATCCAACCCTGGTAAACAACTCCTGTATTTTTGTTTTGGCATAATAAAAATATACCTTGTCGGTTAAAAACAAGTTGATGTAAGCACCTAATAGAACAGAAATTCAAACCTTTCTCACACAAACATTTCTTCTTTTACAGAGACAACAGTTCTCAACGAAGGCATCCATATCGAGGAGGTACCGTCAGAGTACCTCAGTCATAAGGAGAAGTACGAGTTGGCTGTGAAGAAAGCATGTCTGCTGTTCAAGCTGATTCGCCGGCTGCAGGAAGAAGAAAACAATGGGATGGAGAGCTTCAGGTAAAGAAACAGGTTTCTGCTGAACAAGGAACGAGTTTGAAACAGCACGTAACTACAATATTTGCACGGCGCAGAAGCCATAAAACTTGCGAAATTCCCGCTTCAAACGCGATCAAATCGCTTCTGGATCAAACCGTGTAAGTGAAAGTTTCGAAGCGGTTATTCTTCTTTGAACTAAGCGAACCACTCATCTTGTGTACAGTCTACTCTGGTTGAACGTAACCTACTATCCATAATCGTATTTTTTTATCTCTACATCATAGTACAGACACTGGTTAATGCATAATCTTAAATTGAGAAAGGTGTCTGAGATTGGAGGGTCCAGAGTTACAGATCACCCGGCTCTCTTAAATAGGACATGTTAATTTAACATTCTGAACTGGTACAAAATTACGTTATAAGCCTACATTCAAAGTAGTACATTTTCTATGACCGACAAAATCGAGAGGCACAAATACAGCAGAAATTCTTAGCGACATTAATATTAATGTAAAAATAAAATGCTATATAACTTGACTGATCTCTGATATTAACGATGTTACCAACAGGGCAGTCTTGGGCGGTGCCCTCGGTGCTGCTATCCTTCAGGATGGATCTCCCCTCACTCTTCACTACGTCATGTTCATACCCACGCTGATGGGTCAGGCGTCTGTGGAGCAGCAAGCCTACTGGATCGGCAGGGCGTTCAACCTAGACATCATTGGCACTTATGCACAGGTTTGTAATCGTCAAAGTTTTTAATTCATTATTCAACATCGTTCCAGCCGAAAGACGTCCACTGTTGGACATATGCCTCCCCAAGCGTCGACACATCGACCAGTTCTGTGCTTTTCGAATCCAGCGGATCCCTAAGTTTTATTTAGAAGATGTTTCTTCAAAAATGTTTTTGTTCGATTCCAACCCGGCCCGAAAAAAAAGAGGTTTAAGTAAACCCTGTCTAAAGCAAAGGAGAATGGCGAGCTTGCATGTAATTTGCGACCCATTGAACCTATGAGTACTCAAACAACGACATAAGACTAACAAAAAAGCAAATCGTAAGTAGGTTAGGGAAGTTATGAGAGAAAAGACGTGAAAGGTAGAAGATTATAACCTAAAATAATCTAAAAGCAGTTGCATGGACTTATTGTTTAATATTTAGTAACAGAATGGCTTTTTCATACATATTTACTTAAACTTACTGTTTGACTATACGTTGCCGTCTAATTGAAGATTCATAACACTGCAAAGATACGTCTGCAGAGGTTAGTGAACTCTATGTACTCTCTAATTACGGTGGTCGGATTAAACCAAGCTGAAAAAAGCATAGAGATAGTTTTAATAGCATCATCCTTCTGTCCGTCCTTTCATATAAACTAGGGGTGTTTTAAATAAAAATAATAAAAAAATCTCTTTTAAGGAAAGAAAGATAATAAATTTAATTGACCCAGCAGTTTAATTGCGTAACACATTTTCGTAAACGATTACGACAAATCTGTTTGATTTTGACAGTTCAACAACATTCATTGCGTTATTTACACTGTTGAGCAGAATTTTTTACCGAACTTAAAAAGCAATGGATTAGCAATCTGTTTCAATACGATTCAGATTCCGATTGATTGTGTATTACGCAATTAGGGTACAGGTTAAGGCACACAATATTCACACAAAACAAAACAGAAGAAAATATTATTGTGTGCCTCACGGCTGCGTCAAATAGGCCCAGTTCAGCATAAATGCCGGACAACTAAGTGCCTGACGCTGGTTTTCAACTAGACCCAACGAGGACGTCTTACGGATGTAAATAACTTTTAAACGTGTTTGTAAATATTTCAACCAATCAACTTTATTTTTCTCACCACAATATACATAAATTATTTTACATTGGGATTTAAATAAAAAAAGGTTAGATATGTGTCACAAGTAATAATAAAACAGAATAGATGATTGTTTAAATATAATCAATGGTCAATGGTATTTTTTTTTATTTACTATAAAACAATACTTATAAAATATTCAAGACGTACAATCATTGTACATAATTATTTTCCTTTTTATAGAAAATAATATATAATAATATTCAATCCTATATAATCTTTTATTAAAATATAATTTATTTATCTAAATAAAATAAAGAAGCTGATGTAGAGACAAAGCACTGGTTTCTTGCATCGCCCATGTACTTACAATAATGTGCTCATATTAAGAGAGCAATAGCCCACTGTCCGTGTTCCAACGGGGCAATTAAAACTAAGTGCTCCCCTACGTATGTATATTATCACTTGCAAATCGTTATCCAGAAGTAAATACCGTAGTGGTTGGTGTGCAGAATAGTCCGTAAAAAGGTAAGCCAAGTCGTCAAGAATCCACAAAATCGCAAAAATATCTTATATATCTCACGTTAGCCGTTGAACGCAAACAATGGAATGACAAATGTGATATTTGACATGACAATTTGACACTGACGTTCCATTTTCCGTTTCATGTTTTCAATACCGTTGTATCACAAAATATTTTTTATATTTTTATCTAAGGTATGTTAACAATGTAGGTACTTTTCATGTTAAGTTTTAAATATTATTAGTTTATTTATCAAGATATAACTATAAAAGAAGTAAAACCGCCAGGCAAAAACGTACTTAGGTGTAAGTGTAAGAAGGTAAACCATTAGTGTAGATTGGAATGTATCAATCTAATTCGCGAAAAACGTCCCGTTCAGAAACAGCACGATACTCACATTAACAGGTATGTATATTGTGGAAATCTGTAAATGGGGAAGGTCGGGCAAAGCTAATTGTAGATGGCGTGACCATAGCTAGGTCCCTACGGACTACAAAAATTTTGACATTTCGTTCATTCATTTCATTTTATGTTCATTCATGAGTTTGATTTAATTTCACTATTTCGTTATTTTCGGTGCTTTCAGTATTTTAAATCAAGTAATTGTGACATGGAAAGTGTCAGAATTAATATTTCCTCGTAATCACTTTCTTCAAAATGTTCACGACATAAATTCGAACTCAAAAAAATCTGTACGAATAGCTTTAAAGCACAATCTTCTAATTTTAGGGGCTTACGAGAAATTCGAACTCCAATTTCTGAGTATCTAGGAACACAACATCGAGTGAACTTTCGCTAAAATAAAATAAAACCACATCACGCCTTGTATTTTTAGCTTGTGTTGGGAACTAGCTACGACAGCGCCATTTTGACAGTTGCCTTCCCCATTTACCAAATCTCACAATGAGATGCTTGAAAAACTTGGAGATAAATGTATGTTCAAAACTAGATATCCTAATCGAATAACTATACCTGGAACGAGAACGGAGCTATAGAGGCGAAGTTGCTATCATATGTGTATTCAGATTTTTAACAAGATTCCTAACCAAATTAAAGAACTTCCAATGGTCCGCGACCTAATTGTACCTGAACCAAAATTTGCAAGTCATTATGTTATGATTGAATACCTACTATGCTACTATTATACTACATTGTAAGAAGTTTTGTAACCATATTTATCAGCAAAAAAATGGATAACTTGTTTATAAATAAATTAAAATCTAAAACAATAACGTATTTGCATTGGAGAGACCTTGTCTTCCTGGTGTAATACTTCTGCCGGTGTACCTCAGGGTGGTGTTCTATCCCCTTTACTTTTCGCAGTTTTTATTAATTCCATCTCCGACGAACTAATTTCTTCCTACCATCTTTATGCTGATGATCTACAAATTTACTCGCGAGCTCCTCTCGGAAATCTATCCGAGGCTTTCGTAACGATTAATCATGATCTAGCCCGAATATGCGACTGGGCTAAGAGATATGGGCTTATGGTTAACCCCATAAAGACGCAGGTTGTGGTAGTAGGCAGTTCAAGGACGGTCTCAAGGATCGACTGGACGACTCTTCCTCAAGTTTCATTTGACAACTCAGTTGTTCCCCTCAGTGAGAAAGTTAAAAACTTAGGGATATTCATTGATAAGAACTTCTCTTGGACTGCCCAGCTACAGGAAGTTAGCCGCAAGCTATTTGCATCCGCTGCATCTTTGAAGAGATTGCGTAATTTTCTGCCGACTGCTACCAAGATTGCGCTTGCACAATCGCTTCTTTTACCCATCCTTGACTATGCTGATGCCAGCTATCTTGACCTTACCCAAGACCAACTCGATAAACTTGAGCGGCTTCAAAATTTTTGTTTAAGATTTATATTTGGCTTGCGCAAATATGACCATGTTTCTGAATTTCGTGTGAAGCTCAAGTGGTTACCAATTCGCCTTCGCCGTAATGCTCACATTCTTTCACTGGTGTATAATGTGCTCTTTTCCCCTTCCACTCCCAACTATCTCAAGAAACGTTTCCAGTTTCTTTGCGACTCCCATACGAAATTTTTAAGATCATCGGATAACTTAAAGCTTAAAATGCCTAAGCACTCCACAATTTTCCTCGACAAATCTTTTACTGTCCAGGCCGTTCGTCTGTGGAATGCACTGCCTGTCGAAATAAAACGCGCGCAGTCGTTATTTGCGTTTAAAAGACTTGTGAAGGATCATTACTTGTCGTTGTGATCTTGCTATCGTAAACTGTAATTATCATTTATTTACGTTTCTTATATTTCGCATATATGTATGTATTTATGTATCTATTCCTTAGGATATGTTAATATGTATATATCTGTGTATCTGTTTTAGTTTAATGCATATTTATTTCTTGCACCACTGACAGCCCCATTTTATGTCCAGACAAATCACTGTCCATTCTAAGGTTGCCTGGAAGAGATCGCAGAAAGCGATAAGGCCGCCCATTGTATGTTTTTAGTATGATATTTTTTTTTTTTGTTATGTAATTTGTGGTGTACAATAAAGTATATATAAATAAATAATATAAATAAATAAATAAATATTATAAAGAGGAAAGATTTGATTGATTGTATTGAATAGGCTCCGAAACTACTGGACCGATTAGATTTTTTTACCATTAGAAGCCGAAATTATGTCTGATGAACATAGGCAACTTTTTTTTTTTTTTTTTTCAAATCCACGCGGAAGAAGTCGCGGGCGAAGTGCTAGTCATTAATAACTTTTAATTCCCATCACCTAGTAACTCGATATTTTTTATACCTATAGAACTCCTTACTTGTAATTATAATATAAACTTGCCCGTGAACGGTGCTCCGTTAACTTTTTTAAATTACGCGGGTCCAACCTCGCCATCCTTCATTTACAGGTGAAAAATTTCTTAACCTGTGAGACTATGAAAATCGCCAGACGATGTATGACTTATTGCGTGTATACACCCGTCATTTCACAGCATCATGTAAACAATGCTTCAACAGATGAGTGCGAGAGCACTTATGTTCACAACTGTGTTATTTGTTGTAGACTGAGCTCGGTCACGGCACGTTCATCCGTGGTCTAGAGACGACCGCTACCTATGATCCTAAGACCAAAGAGTTCGTACTGCACAGTCCCACGCTCACCGCATACAAATGGTGGCCCGGAGGATGTAAGTATAATACATGTCATTTTCTGGCGTTACCCAGTCGATTAACTCTCCGGTAATGATAAATGATTTTATTTATGTAAGGCTCTCGGGGTTGGCATGGAGAAAAAGCCAAAAAACATATAAGAAATCGATTACTTTCTTAAATTACTGGACATACCCTATTAAGCTTCATTAAGCTTGCTATTATAATATATAGGTACATATTATGTATGTAGAAACGTACGTAAATTATCAACATAAGCATACAATAATAATTATGTTATCTATGCCCTAAGGTTATAAATGTACAAGAATAATTCCAAATATCTACTAAATCACTACTTTTCAAAGACACATCGTGTTTATCTTTAATTATACATATACTTATCGTATTATTATTATGTTGAAAGATGTACTCATTTCCGATTGTGATGATAACATGATGTTTATGACGTTTGTTTTTATTGTGTTACCAGGGGGCAAACGACTGTTTTCATGTATTAATACTTGCAGAATTCTCGAAGATTCTAATTAGTCAAGTAATTATTTATAGGAAGATTAAGATAAGCATTTATTTAAAATTAACATTTGAAATTTGGCCGCTTGCTAGATACGAATACGAACATTCTCCGGAATAAGATTCGAATTACAATTCCGAAGACGATAAAAGCATTGGAAATTAAGAGGAATGACTTGCTTGACTGAGTCTCCCATAGATTCGCTAACGAACAGTATGTTGGTGAATATGCTAATCATACTAAAGTATAGTCCTTGTAAAGCCTTAGTAGGACGTAGAGAGTTATTACATAACATTATGCCTGTTATCCTCGAAGTGTTAGGCACCCAAATTTCGCCAGTTACCTATGTTAAAATAAAAGGGGGCGTGCAACAAGTTAAGATAAAGGCTCCTTCAAACAGGCGCGACACCGGACGCGAACCGCGTGCGACAATAAGGTTCCGCTCGACGCGCGAAACGCGGTGTCTTTATGTCACGTCGCGTATCGCTCCTGTTTGCGGGAGCCCTAAAGCGGTAATGTAAAATACTTGTGATTTGTTACAAAGCCCTTTAACCGTTTTGGATATGATCATGTGCTTACGTTCCATCCAATAACATAAAACCTACAAAATTCTTAAACATTTCTTTGTCCCCAGTGGCTCACACAGCCAATTACTGCATAGTGATGGCTCAACTGTACTCCAATGGCCAATGCCACGGTATACACCCGTTCATAGTTCAACTGCGAGACGAAGAGACACACATGCCCCTCGCTGGTATCAAGGTTGGCGAGATTGGCGCCAAGCTTGGCATGAACGGCACCAACAATGGCTTCCTTGGCTTCGAACACGTGAGGATACCGAGGGAACATATGTTAATGAAGAATTGTCAGGTTTTGGAAGTGAGTATAAGTTGAAATAGAACAAAAGAAGGCACGTGAATAACCAAAAAATATGTTTTGCATCAAAACTCAATATAATTGCGTGCGCAACATGCGTACATTAGATAAAAATAAATACACTAGTGCATTTAGTTATCTTTTTGGAAAGTGATTTAGGTAAATGAGGCATATTTTTATTACATTATGAAATGATAAAATAATAAATGAAAGAGCTTCTAACTTTTAATTAAGCCGTTATTTGACTTGAACAATAGTAAGAATTTAATATGTAATAATAAATTAATTAATGAAAATTCGTACAAAGTGCTGGGTCTATAATAACCACTTTTCTTTTATCTTTGCAGGACGGCACATACGTAAAATCCCCTAGCTCCAAACTAACGTACGGCACGATGATGTTCGTCCGCGTCGTCATTGTGAAGGATATGTGCAACTATATCGCGAAGGCCGTTACCATAGCAACGAGGTACTCTGCCGTCAGGAGGCAGTCGCAACCGAAGCCAGAGTAAGTTGTAATGTTTTTTTTATTTATTTTTATTATAAAATGGCATCTCGCAGGTCAACCTATGAGGTTGTCGTCTGCTTAAACGGAGTTGCCTGTGGTTGCCCTAATAAATTAAGGCCTCCAGCCAGGACTAAGGGCACCCCCTGTGGGGTACGGACCTCGGCTTAGGGCGTCGCTGGAAGAGGGCAGCAAGGGACTAGCTGGATCAGGATTAAAATTTCTTTGATTTAGGGACGAATTTAAAGCTACAGGCTCAGCGGCGCGGGCTGGCTCGTGCAAGGGTCGGGAGGGGCGTGTAGTAAGTTGTAATGTGTTTATTTACGGATTTAAAAAGACAGTTTTAATGCCAACCGAAAAAAGATGAAATATTGCGATGCGTGTTTCACTTACGACTTCGGGACAGTACGAATAGGCTGCAAAAGTCATAGCATACTGTAGGACCTACAGTTCAGCATAAAGAAGTTAACAATCAGCAATATCTACACATAATGCACAAAATGCCTGGAAGTGCTTGAAAAATGGATTCGTATTTTTACTAGAAACACATACGGACGAAGCAAGTTAATAAAAAGCTTGTAAAAATAAAAGGATTATCTTTGCGGCTACGCTGCATGAAAGCGTTTACGAAGCGATTTTTACACGCGTTCGCTTGTAATGAAGGCGAAGTCCGCGGATGTCATCGCCGCGTCGCACGCGTCATTTATCGCGGCGGCGCACGCAGCGTTGCGGTCAGCTTTTCCTGCAATTTTCCGTTCTCGGTCAAACGTAGCGATACCCGCGGCATCGCTCGCGCCTATACGTGTGATGACGCGGGCTGCTGTACGTGTCTGTAAACTGAAAAAACCTCCGACGCATCGCACGCGACGCGCGTCGCCCCGCGTCTCCGAAAACGAGTTCTCAGACAGAGGTTTACCAACGGTACACCCACATTTTTTGCCAAGTCGCATGTATTAGGAAGCGAACCTATTGACATCAACTAGGCACAAATCCGGACTCCAGGCTGCTTCTGATTGTAATTAATTTTAAATTCTATTTCCAGTGAACCTGAGCCTCAGATCATAGACTACTTAACTCAACAGCATAAACTGATGGTCGGCATTTCAACTGCGCACGCGTTCCAGCTAAGTGCTGAATGGATTTGGAACATGTACAACAATGTCACAGCAGAATTAGATGCTGGAGATATGGAAAGACTGCCAGAGGTGATTATTTCATGTTCTCATATTTTTATTTTACTAGCTGGTTATCTGGGGTACACTCCAACTCATGGGGTACACTCTTATGGCAGCCACGTCTAGTCTGCTTATGATCTTAGTTTGTTGTTGTTATTTTTTTTTTTGGTTACTTTTGTTTTATTGTATACAAATAGACTTAGATATTTGTTGGAAAAGTGTTTCTCCGTGTTTCTCTCGATGTGCTTTGTGTCGCGAAATAAAATTCTTTGTACGGTGCACCTGATCTAAAACGCACGAGCCAGTGCAACATGCGAGGAACAGCCTGCCTTCCAAATGATTCTTAACACTGAATCTGGTAAGATCAATCCATTACTTATTTTTATTTATTCTAGCAAAGGGAATTCCCCGGGGGTTTCCCATAACACTTATTGCCTCAACTAGCCACTAACCTATCATACCTACACGCCGGGCACCCGAATCTCTTTTTAAATTAAGTTTGTCGCACCTTTTAGTGCAACATACGGCGGGCGAGGGTTTTTAAATTCAAAACATTTAGTGACCAACCCAAAACAGTGTTTCTTTCTTTGTAAGTGTGTACAAGAGAGCTATAAAATGAAAGAAGTGTTTCTAAAAGTTCGTATTCTATAACCACAAGCTTACAAGATCCGTGCCAGGTAGTCGGTCAGGCGACAAAAAAAAAGGTCAGTCTCAGAGTCCCAAAACCATTGTTAAGTTCAAAAGTGCTGCAACCCAGAGTTTTTTGTGAGTGCCCTTTCTATTTTTGGATATTACAAAAAACAACATGAACACGGTGAAAGATCACAAACGCTGCTAATAATATTTACAAAAACCGGAAGCGGATAGTAGCGAGACCTCAGACGAAGACATTGAAAAGTAAAAACAGCAACGTTAATCACAGCACAGGAAGGACAGAAAAAAAATCACCGATGAAGCTCCACCTGAATCAACTCGGCTGTGACGTCAATAAAAGATGCCATCCCATTGATAAATACGTCTCTTCATTATTCCAATGCTAATGTAAGGGTGCATTACTCGATTGGCTCCATTCCTTCCTATCCTAAGGGCACGTCCTCCCTACCATTAAAGCGCCCCCCTGTCTATTCCTTGATATGCAATGGTCCCTGTAGCACCATGAAGCATGAGGCTTTAGGGGCTAGTGCGGGTTCATTCAATTAATCGAGTCTGGTCAAACCACGCTGGGGTCGGTGCATTTCATTCATTAATTCATGTAGTCTTTGATATTTGTTGATTATCTTAAACACAATGACATACTTTGTGAAGTATGATATTATGTTTATTAGTGTGAGGACTGTATGGGTCAATTTTTTTTTTATGTTTTCGTTTTCTCAGTTTTTTAATGATAAACTGGCATTTTGAGTAATTTATGCGGCCTACCCATGCCCTTTCTTTGGTAATGTTCGTCGAATCGTTTAGCTCCTTAGTTCTGAGTTGAGCTGCATGATTACTGACAAATGCGTGCACTGTCTGGAGAGGTCCACTCGATCTCTGTGGTTCTTTCCTCAAAAGACCATTACAAACACCAATAATCTTCACATGATCTGACGAAGATCATGTCTGGACTTTAAAACAGACTGTGACCTCTGAGTTTGTTTTGGCCTTTCTTCTCAGAATAGTCAGATAGGAAACGCAGATCTCACCTAGCTTGTAAAATATGATTGAAGTGTAAAAGTGTTTCTACAAACCTACTTACAGAAATAAAATCATTTATCGTTTAATGCAGGTGTATATTTTTTTGTAAAAGACTTAACTTTCGAAGTCTGGTTGAACTAGGAAGGAAGTTTAAAAAATTCCGCTAAAATTAAGCCCATGGTTACCGGATTACAGGGGGATCTTTAAACTTTACCATAAATTGAAGTGAAATTGCAAATTAACTCTTTTAGATAGTTCTAAAACCAATCTAAATGTGTCTCACCAACATTGTTCTCAAACCCACAGCTGCACGCCCTCTCCTGCTGCCTCAAGGCAGTAACAACGGCAGAGGCAGCAGAGTGCGTTGAACGTTGCCGCCTCGCATGCGGCGGCCACGGATACATGCTGGCGTCCAACCTGCCCGTCACGTACGGCCACGTCACGGCCGCCTGCACCTACGAGGGAGAGAACACTGTACTGCTGCTGCAAACTGCCAGGTAATGTGTAATACTAACGTTACCGGGGTGTTCATGACACAGCTAGCTTTAGAGACTGTCATATGGTTATGAGTGAAAGATGCCTTATAGTGTTTTTTGTCTGCTTCTGTTCAAAATGCGTTTCGCTGACAAGCCATTGATTTATTGTGAGTTTCCACTGACGCGGAGACAGAGACAGAGAAGTAATAAATAAAAAGCTCAAAATAATTCCATTCAGTAACAACTAAATAAATATTCTAACTTTATATTTGTTAGTGTTGTGTGTTGGTACGAGTATATTGAATGTTTGTTTCCTGGAACGCCACTAAATAAATATTCTAACTTCATCTCTTAGTCGGGCTGTTTTTGCATCAAATTTGACCGTTTTTTTTATTCCATCGTTCCACCTTTTTAATGTTTGTCTTAAGTATTCTTCACATACAGTATCTTCGTCTTTACATTTGAGTTGTAAGTATCTGCTTAATCACATCCTTCGATTTTGTTACTTTCATAGTAATAAAACCTTTATTTAGTACAGAAAAATACACAGTACACAAAAAACCACTGTAAACAGATTACTTAGAGGAACTAGTTTTTTACAAAGTAGTAGTAGTTTTCTCTCGGCCTCATTAAATATAAAATTGACAGATACCTGGTGAAGACATGGCAGCAGGTATCAGGCGGCACGGCGCTGCCCCCGACGGTGTCCTACCTGGCGCGCGCGGGCCGGCGGTCGCCGCCCTGGGACTGCAGCGTGCTGGGCGTCATCAGGGGGTTCGAGCTTGTCGCCGCTGGGTGAGCTAGGACATCATTCTGAATTCACTAGTAGGAGTGAATGGGTATCATCTGGGTGTGCTTATTTCATCACAGACCTTATCCATTGCTATTTATTACATGGTAAAAATTACAAAAATGATCAGAAAATTTGGCGTACATTTCCTAAAATGTTATCACGTAGATAATTAAGTGCCACAGTTCCTTAAAAATAATGTTTGATTATTAAATCCTCCTTTTTTTGGCATTATATCCCAAGACATAATGTGTAAAATGATAAATACTACAAAAACTCATGGAACAAAGATACTAATCTTTAATTACAGTAAGATCGCGCTCTGCGTGGCGAACATCGAGCGACGTCAAAAAAGCGGCATGTCGTACGAGGACGCCTGGAACATGACCTCCGTGCAACTCACGCAAGCTTCCGAGGTAATACACCACATTACGCCACCACGCCGTGAAGTCAAAACTTGTATATAATTCATGTATATATTTGTTAAGTCAAAAACCCTATTGTCAAAGAGTACATTTTTGACCAACTTATCGGTGCAACAGCCGTTTTTCTCACTAACATTTTGAATAGGACATACGGTCGATCTGCCACCGCCGGCCGAGGCGATCGTCTCCACTCTTGTGGTCATAAACATATGCGAGTTTTTTTTTTACCTCTTGTGCCTCTTGTGTCGCAAATTAAAATAATTTAAAACAGTGCAAAAAAGGAATTCGAGCGCTTCTGATTTCCAGTCAGTTATCGAGGAGCACGCATACGTCCCCGAGCTAGCTAGCCTGGTGAGACCGTTCCTTATATTTGAGGCATTTGCCTTCGAAGATGTATTTGGAATGTAAACTCTTAGATACTTACGTGCTGTCCCTGAACAGGTGTGTAACCGAAACAGCGCGATTTCTCCTCGTTCACCATAATTTCGATATCCCAGAAATGATGTATAAGCTCTACAAACTCTATGTCATTGAAATTATTAAGAAGTCGGTTTGAGGGCGGGAAGAGTGATTTTTGTTCAAAAGCTGATTCGTCATATCCTTAATATGAAAGCATTGTTTTCAAAAACTTGTATTTTGAACATAATAAGCCCTTTGGGATCGTTATTTGGTTGTGGTTGTAAATGAATACAGGATCTATCCTGTATTAATTTACAACCATCGACACATCGACGCACAACCGGTTACCATGGACTCAGTACATAATTCTGAACCCCCTGCTTTGAAATATTTTGTCGGTTATCAGCAACAAAAAACTGCCTTTTCATAGAAAATTTCAATACCTACGCGGTCAAAATGTATAGCAGGGCAATTTTTTTTTTATTCACCGGGGTAGGCAGAAACCACAGAACGCCACCTGCTACGATCCTTACATATTCCTTTTGCCTCGTTTACGTTCATACATCTGGTCATTCACGAGCGCCGGTTGCGAGACTCAAAGATGGGCTGGAAATTAGCCAGACTCATGTATCAAATGGTGATCGTACCTTGTATGATACACGGTCTGAAAGTATCGGCACTCACTAAAGCCAACAGGTCAAGACCGAGAAAATATGAAAGAGTTATCATGAGATAGCTGATTAACCACGCCACACAGATAAACCGTAACCAATCGCATCAAGAACCACAGGATGTGTTATCTTGCACATGTCCACAGACGACGGAAACCACACCTGCTACATGCAGCAATGCAGTATAAGGCCAAATCCAAAAAAGTTGGACGACCTATTTACACTTGGAATGACAACCTCAAACAGGACATGACTAACTTCGACAAGGAAATCAAGTTCTGGATGGACACAGCTGAAGAACGAGATACGATCAAAAATGCTGCTAGCGAGATATACTAGAAACCTGAAACGGATAGTAGCGAGACCTCAGACGAAGATATTGGAACAACACAACATAGCAGAGACCGGCAGCGACTAAAAGATACCCACCCATAGACAAATATTACACTTCTCTCCACTAGTCCAATGCTAATTTTAGGGTGCATTACTCGATTGGCTCACACTCCTTCCTATCCTAAGTGCACGTCCTCCCTACCATTAAAGCGCCCCCCGATCTATTCCTTGATATGTAATGGTCTTTGTAGACCCATGAAACATGAGGCATCAGGGTTCTTTCGATTAATCGAGTCTGGTCAAACCACCGCACCCTGGGGAATGTGAATTAATGAAATGCACCGAGCAATTCATAACATTTTGAATAGGACACACAACCGGTTTTTTTTTTTACTTTCGTTTACAATCAGCTCCACTTATAATTGCACAGATAAGTCGTACTATAGTCAGAAAGTTGAAGGTACAGTTCGGCCGCTGAGAGAATGATCTTGACATCCGTCAGTTTCATACAAACGAATATTTTTTTTGCGAATTTGATCTTTATTAGTTACTAAAATTGTAACATTGACAGGTGTCAGGAACGCATTCTCTTGACGGCCGGACTTTAGTAGCTGTATTTCTGTAAGGGGTAGGCATAGGTCTATTTTAATATGCATACATTTCGCCATTTATGTCCGATACAAATGGACAACTTGATCACAAATTCTTAGAAGGCTGAAAACGTCTATGAATTTCTTGACAACATCCATCATCGCTGCCCGACTCGGGGATCGCAGTAGGGACCGTTAGACCACCAAGGCTGATTCAAAACTATGGACTTAGACTATGGAGAATTCTTAGAAGAATTTAAGAACCTATTCAATTTATTGTAGGCCATTTTAGGTTATTTAATTTTCCATTAAAGAAATATCTTCCCCCAGGCCCACTGCCGCGTGTTCATACTTACTTCATACTTCGAGGAAACAGAGCGACAAGTTAAGAGCACGTCACCACAACTACGTGAAGTGTTGCTGCAACTAGTCGACTTGTACGTGGTGTACTGGGCGCTACAGCGAGTAGGAGACCTGCTCAGGGTAAGTACTACAGGTGACGTCATCCCACGTACAAGACAGAACACGTCGCGACAAGTGCGCGAATTGTCGGAAGGTTTGACTTTCAAGGTAGATCCTTGAAAGTCTAGTCTATTCTAAAATATGCTACATGGGACTCTGAAATATCTGCTGTTTCATACTAAAATGGCTCATCCTACCCAATGAAAATTTACAAATTTACAAATCAGCTGCTTTTTACGCTAGCTCTCAACTACCTACCTAATTATTATTACTTTTTTGTTTAACAGTTCACATCTATTTCGGAGCGCGACATTGAGAAGTTACAACATTGGTACGAGGAGCTGTTGACGAAGCTGCGACCGAACGCAGTCGGACTTGTCGACGCGTTCGATCTACGTGACGAGGTACGTAAGCGAACGTTAGCGGTTAACCAGTTTTCAACCTTTTTTCTAAGGATTTAAGGGTGAAAATTGGTCGACTGCCAACATTCTCGGTTGTAATTTGCTGCTTGTATCAGTCATAGGAAAAAAATACGTAAAATAGTGTAGTGTGGCGACACAACATCACAATGAAACCTTGAATTTGTGTGAGAGGTCCATTAATTACCCATGAAAATATTTATTTCAGATTCTCCATTCAGCCCTCGGCGCATACGACGGCCGCGTGTACGAGCGCCTGATGGAGGAAGCGCTCAAGAGTCCGCTCAACGCGGAGCCCGTCAACCAGAGCTTCCACAAATATCTTAAACCCTTCATGCAGGGCAAACTGTGATAGGACACATTAGAAAATATTGCTATGGTAGCTCTCTAGACGGACAACGCTACAAGGTTATTTTACAAAATCTGAACTAACGCCGCCGTCTTGTTGGACAATACATTTTCTGGTACAATTTTGTTTACCAACAACGCCTTCCTGTCAATGTCATAGGTGCCAAATGATCTTTGCAGCAATCTTTCTTTAATGTTACGTGATTTATTTTTTAAATGCGAGATAAATGAACATTTTAGGGCGGCACAACACTTACGTATTTGGACACATATTCGCTTCTGCAAAATAAACTTCATGGAAGTTTAATTATCGTACATTTTGTATTAGCCTACTAACACCAATATTTGTACAAATACGCCAAGTGTGACTTGTGGATTTCAATTATCATGTCAATAATTTTTGGTGTCTTTGGGTGAGGTTACATAAGTATAAAGTGTAAATCAAATATTTTTTTAATACTTTATCGATAGGTGGTGGATGTAAGTCATTCCTTATAAATATATTGTATGCAGATATTACAGTATTACAGTCCAGACTTGAGATTTTAATCATGAGATTTATGTTAAAAATCATTTACAATAAAGTTTATATATTGTTAAAGTCGCGTGTTTTATTTTGTTGCTCCTGAAATGATTTAGTCTTCCGAGCCCGAATAAGACTACCTACACCGTCTACAACAAAAGCTATATGTTCAAGAAGAGGCAGTACAGACGTACAGTGATTTGGTGCGCTAATCTCGTTCTTGCAAACGCGCTTGGATTTGGAGCGCACAATATAACATGTTCAAGGCTATCGCGATGCCCAGCACTCAGTATCTTTAATAAATTCGTCGAGCGAGAATTTGAGATTCGCTCGGCCCTGGGCAACCTTCACACAAAGAGCGAAATCCCTTGTCCAAACGAAAACTCGGTAGTCCTACCAACGCGATCGGTCACGCGAGGATGCAGTCGTAAATTTTTCGCAAAACAGGAAGGACGACGACGTGTTCAGGTTCGAACCGCTAAACAAAATGAACGTTAAGCTGGGAATACACATGCCCGTAGCGTGCCAGTTACACACTCGTACAGGTCGCGCGGTGGTTTAAGATCGCTCGATGAAAGTAGTGGGGGCAATCGGCGCATGTTATTGTTATTAAAAGTTTTTATTTCATTTTAATTTTGTAATAACATATAATAACACTAGGTTTTGCTTGTAATTTATCTTGTAAGTAGGCAAATTTAATAATTAAAAAGAAAAGTAAATTTAATTAAGTAACTACATTTAATACATAAAATTGTAGGAAAATTATTCATCCGACAGTGGTGATATTCCTTCCATTAATTCATCTTTGTTTCTTTCTTAACGTAACAATTCACATCATAAATCATTTTTCTAGCTTGCCGTTTTAAAACTTTATTTTTACCATTTTTTTACCACGATAACACAAGCTGTACGCAACAGTACCCAAGAGGCATGAGACGCGTGAACGCAACGCGGGAATGGGGAAGGTCGGGCAAAGCTAATTGTAGATGGCGTGACCATAGCTAGGTCCCTACGGTCTTCAATGAATTTGACATTTCCTTCATTCAATCCATTTTGTGTTCATTCATGAGTTTGATTTTATTTCACCATTTCGTTATTTTCGGTGATTTCAGTATTTTATATCAAGTACTTGACATGGAAAGTGTCAGAATGTTAAACCTTGAATATTTCCTCGTAATCACTTTCTTCAGAATGTTTTCGAATCAAACTTGAACTCAAAAAAATCTCTAAGAATAGCTTCAAACCACAATTTTCTAATTTTAGGATCTTTCGGGAAATGGTGCACTCCAATTTTGGTGTATCTGGGAACACAATAACGCGTCAATTTTCGCAAAAATAAAATAAAATCACATTACGCCTTGTATTATTAGCTTGTGTTAGGAACTAGCTATGACAGCGCCATTTTGACAGTTGCCTTCCCCATTGAAGAGCAACTGACGTGTTGCCGTCGGCGCACATCCGCCCCCCTCAAATAGACCTTATTAGAATTGAATACTGCGCATGCGCCTTCCACTTTTGCCGAGCGATCTTAAACCACCGCGCGACCTTGTAACTGTCATGCCGGCTACTTTCCCGATTTACTGGCATGTGTATCGCTGGCTTTATATACGATAGCTTTGGTTAGTACACGGCTAAAATACATAATCCATGAACACGGCCTAACTCTGAACGTGACCATACATTGTTGCTGTCCTGTCAGTCAGATCATACGTAGTATCTCTAAGTAGCAGGGCTGCCATTTGTACGATTTAAATCGTATTTGTACGATTTTTGCAGATTTCATACGAGTACGATCGAAGCATCGAAATCGTACGGAAAACATACGATTTTTTACATTCGATCCATTTATTTTATTCAATTAGGTCTGGCAACAAAGTGACAAACTTTTGTCTCAAAAGAGTAAGTATCTAGAGCAGTGACAGAATAATATAAATAATGAAACGAACGTGCTCAGCCTGCCCAGAGTGTTGAGGGAATTCCCTTTTATTCTAATTTCCTTAAATTAAAAACCAAACTTAGAAATAGTTTGGCCAACGAAACTGTCAATGGCACCTTGCTGGCAAAGCAAATGATAAGAGTCACCGGAAACTGCACCGATTTTAAACCGACAGATGACATGATTAAACTAATGAATACGGAAAATTAAAAAAAAAAAAGATTTTAATACTATAATTTAAATTTTCATACTATTTTCATTACATATCATTACTTATTTCGTAGTATTTTTATTGTTAAAATTGTAATAAAAGTCAATAAACCAATAAACGGATGAATAATAATGTACGATTTTTTGTTTCGAATTTTCCTTGGGTATACGACTTTTTTAATGCTGTGGTACGATTGCAGAATTTTTTCACCTGGCAGCCCTGCTAAGTAGTCTGTGGTCAGATCAGAAGTGTCAGAAAGAAAATAGAGGCAATTTGTTTTAATACAATAAAAAACAAATTGCCATAATAATACAATTAAAAACAATTGTACAATCAGTATTACCATAGAATCGAAATGCCCCAATGTTGCGCAGTTCCCATGTGTTCAAAAAAAACGGGAGGCCATAAGTTTCCTAGGGATAAAATACGTTTAAAACAATGGCTTGTAGCCATTTGTAGAGATCAATACACGCCTACAAACAATAGTCTAGTATGCAAAGACCACTTCAGTAAGGATGATTACGAGCTACCTAAAGACTCAGTGTTAGAGAAACGTTAGTATACTAATTCCGTTTTCACCGACATCCCCTAAGTTTAAGTGTTCCCCTAAGAATGGTTAGGGGACTGTTAGGGGGTGCTTTCTGTTTCACCAACATTAAGGGGTCAGTTTTACGCAATGCCTTTTTATAAGTAAATATAGGTATCTCATTGGGAAACATAACATAACCTAAATTCAAGTGTATAGCATTAAACTTTTTTGTAAGTACCTATCCTATTTGCTATTTTGATTGTAAAGTAAGTGTTTAATTAATTAGAGACTAGAATATGCCTTTATTTAATTTACTTAAATAAAATTAAACCAAATTTTTATTTTTCAGCCAGGCCAATGTTGAAAAAAAATGCAGTGCCAAGTAGATTTCCATGGAATGAGGCAACTTATTATGATTTACCTATTACGCCACAAAAGAAAAGAGCAAGTGGTGTTGATAATTTGATGAGAATTAATTCTTTAAATTAAGTGTTTAATAAATTATGTTACAGTATCTTTGTGATATGAAGGCAAAGTTAAAGAGAAGAAGCATAAAATGGAGACAAAGCTGTGATGGCAAGGATCCTGAAATGTGTACTACTAATGATTTCAATGAGATCAGATTAAGAACGTTACAAGTTTTTCGAAAAGATTTACCAAGTTCACAAGAGTCACAGGTGATTTAAAATTTATATACTATACAAAAGAATTAACAAAAAAGAAATAGATTATTGATCTATTAGTCTTTTACAGTTTTGCAAAGAAAAGTATGCCTTTCGGGAATTATTGTTTATCTTCAGATTCTTCAGAAATACGACGAGACGACAACTCATATTTAATTCGAGAAAATTTCATAAAACGGTGCTAAGTCGAAAACTTGAAAATAACCAAAGTCCAAACCTTTCTTGGTTTCCCTGTATGCACTTTGTTTGGAGCCTCAGTGTGTGTGACCATAAAAAATCCTATGTGTTTTATTTCATGAACAATACAACCTAACTTACTATTTCTTAACATGATAATAATTTTAGGACTCCCACACATCAGACTTGGAGAAAGAAGACAACAATTATAATTATGATCTTATTAAAAATGAAAATTACGAAATGGACAAATTACCCATAGATGTACGAGAAGTGAAACCAAAATTAGAATATCTTGAACAAAATAGTCCAGTTACAGATGATACCCCGCCGCCCGACTTGCAACATCGCCTTTTGGTATTTGAGGACGAATTCGATTATTTTGGGAAAAATGTAGCTCAACAGTTAAGAACTTTGCCCCTAATGGTTGCATTAGAAACACAAAAAATGCTTTTGTCAGTATTAAAAAAGCAAAGGCTAAAAGTGTTTCATAATTCGGATCCATTGAGCCATAACTAATAGAATGTGATTTTTAATTTTATGTGTACCACATTTAAAAGAAGTATAAAATTAATGCAACTAAACATTGTTTTATTGATGTTGTGCAAAAAGAATACCAGTCTATTTTCAAGACCAAAACCATTAACATTAATGGCACTTCCGTTGGCTTCAACCAATGGACTACTCCAGGAATTTATAAAAGTAGAGCGAGACTATACGAGTTATATGGTTTGAAAAAATACAGGTTTGAAACTCCTTTCCTAGAGTATGTAAAAAAATATTCAAAACTATTTAAAAAGATTTGTGCTATTGCTAAATCAAAATTCTTAAGCGATCCAATAATAAAGTAAAAACCACTTGGAAAATTATCAACAATGAAACGCGTAACTCGGTTAAACAAGAAAATCAACTTGAGATTATGGTCGATAACAAATTAGTTAGTAAGGCAGCTGACGTAGCTGAGGCATTTAATGAGTTTTTTGCCAACATACCTTTATCTACGACTTGTTCCTTAAATTCGTCCCCGTCTAAAGCTGAGAACCTTTTGAATAGTAGAGTCCCGAAATGTACTCGCTTATTTAGCTTCGAACATGTAACGCCTAGTGATGTAATTAAATTCTTTAACACTCTTAAGTCTAAAAACACTGGTGATTACTGGGGCATTAAATATCGTAGCCCCCTATCTAGCTATTACTTTTAATAAATGTGTTGATCTAGGAACTTTTCCTGACCTCATGAAGAGTAGTAAAGTCATACCGTTATTTAAATCCGGTTATAAAAATATCATTAGCAATTTTAGACCTATTTCTATCTTACCAGCATTGAGCAAAATATTTGAAAAGTTAATACTTAATCAGTTGCTAAGACATATTAACTTAAATAGCCTACTTCTTATTGAACAGTATGGCTTTACAAAAGGACGTTCGACTGCAGATGCGGGTGTAGCTCTGCTGAAACACATATTTAATGCATGGGAGAAATCGCAAAATGCTATTGGAGTTTTCTGTGATCTCTCTAAAGCCTTTGATTGCGTGCGCCATGACACGCTTTTGCGTAAACTACGTCATTACGGTGTCCAAAACGAAGCTCTCAATGTAATAAATTCTTATTTACATAATAGGTTCCAATGTGTTGATGTCGATGGTGTGAAATCTTCCGAGCTACCAATTCAGTTAGGTGTACCTCAAGGCTCAATACTGGGTCCATTCTTGTTCTTAGTATATATCAATGACTTACCATTCTATTTAAATGATATCTGTGACGTTCTACTGTTTGCAGATGATACCTCTCTTATTTTCAAGGTAGACAGGAATAGACAAGATTTTGACGACGTAAACAGTGCACTCTCAATGGTTACGGATTGGTTTACGTCAAATAACCTAGTTCTCAATGCCAAGAAAACGAAATGTGTGAAGTTCGTCTTACCGAATGTTAGAAACCTAGGACCCAACATCGTCTTAGATAAAGAGCTGCTTGAAACTGTAGACTCGGTGGTTTTTCTGGGCATAACAGTAGATGCCAAACTTCAGTGGGGCCTACACATATCAAGCCTAGCAGGGAGGCTCAGTTCAGCAGCCTACGCCGTCAGGAAAGTAAGACAATACACTGACGTTGATACAGCTCGGTTAGTCTATTTTAGTTATTTCCACAGCGTTATGTCCTACGGTATTCTGCTGTGGGGAAAAGCTGCTGATATTCAAAATATATTCGTCCTTCAAAAACGAGCTGTCCGAGCAATTTATCAGCTAGGAGCCAGAGTTTCTCTTAGAGATTTTTTTAAAGATATTGGTATTCTCACGGTGGCATCTCAATTCATCTTCGCCAACATCTTATATATTAGGCAAAATATACACTTATACACTAAAAACAGTGATTTTCACAATGTTAACACTAGAAAAAAGAACAAACTACGTGCTCCCTTTCACCGGCTTCATAAGATCCACAACTCATTTGTTGGTCTTGGTATAACCTTTTATAACAAGTTGCCCTCTTCTTTATTAGATTTACCTTTTAATGCGTTTAAGGCTCAAGTAAAATCCAACCTTTGTTCAAAAGCATATTATTCCATTAACGACTACTTAAACGATAAGAACTGTTGGTCGCTGTGATTAACTCAAGACAATGTTCGTGTTCTTTCTCCAGAATTTTGTTTGACGGTATAAGTCAATGGGGAAGGTCGGGCAAAGCTAATTGTAGATGGCACGACCATAGCTAGGTCCCTACGGCCTTTAATAAATTTGACATTTCGTTCATTCATTCCATTTTGTGTTCATTCATGAGTTTGATTTTATTTCACTATTTCGTTATTTTCGGTTATTTCAGTATTCTATATCAAGTACTTGACATGGAAAGTAACAGAATTTGAAACCTTGAATATTTCCTCGTAATCACTTTCTTCAAAATGTTTCTGACACAAACTCGAACTCAAAAAAAATATCTATGAATAGCTTTATACCACAATCTTTTAATTTTAGGGTCTTTTGGAAAATGGTTCACTCCAATTTCGGAGTATCTAGGAACAAAATAACGCGTCAATTTTCTCTAAAATAAAATAAAACCACATCACGCCTTGTATTATTAGCTTGTGTTGGGAACTAGCTACGACAGCGCCATTTTGACAGTTGCCTTCCCCATTATTTTGTTATCTTCATTTATTATTGACATGATCTACTCATTACAATGTTTTTTAATGAGCTGTATTGCAATACGTGGTTAGCTAGCGACCTCGAAAATTGATAATATTATTCTTGCCTGAGCAACCGGCAGCAAGTTCGTCATGCTCCCTTAGATGTCACTGCTTGCGGTAGCGTCGGGGGTCGGGTTTTCTCCTTCCCTCAAATATGGCGAGGGGGGTAATGGCTGCCCTTGGGGTTATGCTCGTGAACGGGTGCTGCTTGTGGTGACTGGTCGTCTTGCTGTCTATGGTTTTATTATTGTTACAGTAATCGTTATGTTAATTTATTTTACTTTGATGGTCTTAGTTTATCATTTATTTATTTTATTTGTTTGTACAATAAATCCAGTATTGCATATGTAAGCTGCCATGCCCTTTAGGCCTGGAGGCTTTTATTTATGTATTAAGTTTTATTTACATTCATTTTTTGTTTTTTTTTGTATTGGCGTGACTAGCTGACGTATGGCAATTAATTTAATGTTTTGGTAATTTGCTTACAATTGTTTAAAATCCAGTTCTTCTAACAGAACAGACAGTTGTGCTGCTGGGGAGTTTGTTGCGCCACTTCTTCTTCCCAGCTAAAGCACTAGGAAGTGGTGAAGGGCGGGCGTTTTGGGGGACTGTCTTATGTAATTTTGACGTCGGAAAAGTGCTGATTCTCAGCCCAATTTGAATAAATGACTTTTGATTTTGATTTATCCCTATTCTATCCCTTTCTCTATCATTTCCTTACCTCCTCTTAGTAAGAAGTGCCTCATACGTGTATTGTTTCTATGTTTATAGAATTTCCCATAGAGTATAGTAACTAAATTTCCCCAACCCTTCTGTTCTTCAAGAGATTAATAATCTCTTTTTTTCTCTTCCAAAGCTATTTGTGATATTGGGGGACTTTAATTATTGTCATCACCACTCATGGAGTTGTTCAACGTCTAATCGTACATAATTTCTGCATAATGAACTCAAGAGCTGCCACACGCCGTTCAGATACCAATCAGAACCAAAGCGCAATCGACAATATTCGCAGATTTAGGTCTTTTATATCAACCCTCTTCCTGTTTCTTTAGCTAGTATTTTTTTAGATACATTAGCTCCTCCTTTTGTTCCTGAGAGTGCCTATGAACCATAATCCTGTAAGTCGTATCCATTATTAAAGACACGACACTAGATCTTCCATTCAGTCTCACTTAATTAAACGGTGTTATTCATAAAACCAAGGATTCTGCACCAGGCATTGATGGCATCCCGTATTCCTTTATTGCTTATTTAAATGAGGACGTCCTCAGTTATTTATTATTAAGAGCTAATTAATTATCATGAATACAGGAAACATCCCTGTTGAATGGAAACGTCCAAATGGTGTTGTTATTCCTGAAACCAAATAAAGTTCCATCAGACGCTTATTCATACCGTCCCATAGTTTTGTTTTTGAGATGAAATTAGCGGAACACTTAATAAAAAAATCGCCTTGAATGGAGGTAAAAGTACAACTGACTGTCAATCTGCCGTTGCAGTTTTCCTTGATATTATGTTATTATTGTTTTATCAGTTTTACAAAATAAATTATAAGCCGTATTGGTCCCATTGAATTTGTCGAATTCCATTATTAATATCCTGACTGAACGCTCTGTTAACATGTTAATTAATAGAAGATCAAGAAGTATCTCGTCTTTTATGTAGAGGTTTTCCACAGGGTTCTATGCTCAGTCCCATTCTTTACAATATTTACACATTTGATTTAGACACGTCGTTAACTAATCATGTTCATGTTCGTGTTCATGTTCTACTTTTGTAGTCATGGGTACATTTTAACGGTTTGGATTTATCCACGTCTAATAGCGCAGCTGTTTTATTCAACCGGAAGAGAAATATTCCCTTAATAAATCTCTTTTATAAGGAAATACCTATTCCAGTTAAAGAAAAATTCAGATATCAAGGTATAATACTTGACCGTAAATTAAGTAGTGTACCTCATTGTGAATATATTCTAACAAATGTGAAAATCACCTAAACATGCTTAAGTGCCTCTCTGGTGTGTGGTCTACATCCCTTTTCTTTGAAACTCGTTTACAAAGCAATCATCAGAAGCACTCTAGATTATGGATTGTTCGTTCTAGAACCTGGAATTGTAATGGTTATTAAAAAGTTGGATCGCATCCAGTCTAAGGCATTACACATTATTTCGGGCCACATTAATGCACTCCAAGATGAATGCGGGCAAGCTCAGCTATCTTAGAAGACAATTTCTATCTGACAAATGTCATTCAGATCTCAACTCATCCCCCCTCTTTAGTGTTGTAGTTTGAATCTTCAGATTACTGTTCCCATAAACGTGCTCCTTGTTTAGTTGTAAGCTATAAAAAAATCATTTCACTTTCTTCTCCTATTCATCGTTCCAATAAACTTACGCTATTTATCAGTAGATAAGAGAGTATATAATTCAGTACCATCATAAAATATAACTGTGAAATTAATAGATCCTGATTGCCATTAAAGTTTTAATCGTTTTCTGGCTGAACATCTCGTTCGAACAATCGTTTTCTAAAGGACCTACCACCATATATTTACAAATGCTGTAAAGCGTTCTCCAGTCGGGGTTGCGGACGAATCATATGTTCCCGCGACCCCGACGTAGGTGTGAGATGGAACACCGGGGTGATTTTTAGTCAGTATAAGAGTCTGACAGACCCCTCCGCCCGCCCCAGGGCGGAGGACATCCATGAAGATTTCCCACACCGGAACAAAAAAAAAAGGTTAGGTGCTTACCATTCTCAATAGATTCCATGGCAATGAAGTGACTGATGCACTCGCCGTTGATGCGATGCAGTGAGGGGACCTAGTTCCATATACAAGTTTTAATATGACCTCTAGTCATTACCAAAGACTTTTCTTCGGGACACCTGGAAGGTAGCTTGGGATATCGAAGGGTCATTATTTTTCATTTATTCAACCAGACGTTCCGGTAAAACTGGTTTGGCAGGGCAAAGTTTGGCAAGATGGAAACCTCCATTCTAATATGGATGAGACTGGGTCATGTCTGCTCTCCAGCCCATATTGCCAAGGCTCTCTAAAATTAATGGCCGCCTCACGAAACCGATTCTCCGACTAACCAAACAACAGCTGCGTACAGTTACGGCAGCTTTAAATGACCCGTCATTTAATAAACACCTCTTTGTCATAGGAGTCACAGACAGTCCGTTGTGCAGGGCCTGCATGGAGGAGGACGAGACGGCAGCTCATTTGCTTCTAAACTGCCCGGTGGTCGCCATACAGGGCAGAGTACTTCGGTAGCCCACGTACCCTACGCGAGGCTGTCAGTAACACCAAGGCGTTACTAGCCTTCCTCGAGGAGCTGGGGTGGATCGAATGATCGAATTTTCCTCCGTACGCAAGATACGCGCATTGACGAGTTGCGGACACCAGACCAGTCCAGCCCAGCAGTATTACCTATTACAGTCGCCACCTAACCTAAGAAGAAATTCAAGTGATCCTAAATTTTTGTCAAATCTAATCACAGTTATACGAGAGGGAGTGTCAATGTGTTGAACTTCTATTTTCATAAAAATCAGTATATTATAGTGTACTTTGTGATAAAAATATCCAATCGGTCTTCCTTGTGCCAGGTTTAGGGTCATGTTAAAAGTTTAGACGTTGAGCGAGCACTGTGAGCGCGATCACGAGCGTTCCGAATTGTTGACAGCTCTCAGCTGTGATAATCATGATACATAAATGGGAACGCAAATTATTGATGTGAGCGCTGTGAGCGATTATGGTCTAATCCGGAGTGTACCCTGAAAGAAACGCAAATGACCAGCCCCATCGCCCGACAGATGCTAGCAAAGAGGATTATATGCCAGCATGGTGATACGACGCATTTTAGTTGATGTCAGATCCAAAATAGTATTGCCAGAATTTATTATAGTAATGTCAGAGTACAGTCTGGGACTCCGGGTCACAGTAAAATAGTAGGTTTTAGTATTTATTTGTGTATAATTTAGAAAATGCCACGTTATAAAACTGCACAAGCACAACTATCAGTTTAGCACTCACGGTGATATTAATTTAGGGCATGTTCGGCGTTAATGTTATCGCAAGATGGCGCCTGTCATGACGTCATGTCCGTCGCGTCGCACAGTGGGTCGAAACTATGATTTTAGTGACTTAGGGCTCAACTTTGCTTTTTCACTTTTTTTTTTATGCGGATGGGTAGAGCTCATTAACCTCAATAATAATTGTTCTGATGTATTATTTCCTAAACTTTATACTTTGGGTAGAAAAATGTGTTTTGTTATTTTTTTGTATGGAGCGGCTCAAATAAACTTAAATTCCTGCTAAGTAGCGTGTGATCCCGCGTTGAAACTTTATTTTTCATATACCTTGTCTGGTCTATTATCATTTGATGCTATAAACAAATGCATAAAGTTGCAACTCTGCCAAATAAATGGATCGAAAAAAATGAAAAAATACATAGAATAAAAAGCTTCATTTTTTACTTTCGTAAGTTATTTTAAGTTAAATTTGATATCGAATAGTAAGTAAAAGCACGTAATAATACACATAATTACTTAGCAACTAACAACAATACATTTAAAAGGTCCCTAATTAGCTTAAATTTACTAATACTACATATATTAGTAAATTTAAGCTAATTAGGGACCTTTATTTAAAAATGTGGATATGAAATCAATTAATTTCTATTTGTGTGTTTAATTACTGTAATTAGCTTAACCTTTTACCTTATAAAATAACAATGTTTTTCACTTTTAGTCATTACTGTAATATTAATTAGGATAATTAGTTAATGAGGGTAGTAGAAAAATTAGTAAACATTGTTTGTCACTGGATTCTAGAAGTATAAAATGACCATAATTTATTATATACTAACTAGTGTTCGTTTATTCGTACTACTACTAACATCTCGTGATTCTGATCGTCCCTTTTTCGTTATAATGGATAATTTAGTTAACAATTTAGATTTATTTATGATTTTAAGAGAGCAGGTCAAGTCACTGTCGGATAGTCAAAAATTCTTTCAATTCCTACAACATAAAATAAACGTGACCGAAGAGAACAGTGTTGAGCTCCAAAAATTCTGTACGCGCTTTTGTTCAAATATAAGTGCAAGATGGGAACGAAGTAGTCGCACGTTAGCACAGTTTGTAAGAAAAAATGGTGATTGGTTGGAACGTGCAATAAACTGGCCCGAAGGAATGATACCTGAAGCTGTGAACACTGAACAGGAAAGGCTCGAGATTTGTAATACTGAAGATGTCGAAAATCTACCACCATCTACTACAGAAGCTTCGACATCTACATTTACACCTCGAAAACCTTTCGAGGAATTGGGCTCCAGGCAAAAACGACGACGCGTTGATCAAATTAACCAATCGCTTTCGTTATCCCCGGATGAACTTAAAGCTACTACAATTGCTAGTTTAAGAAACACCGGAAATGAGGATGTAGGAAAAATTATGAACCATTTACTAAATCACCCCGAAGATCTAGAAAAAGTTAAAGAGTGTTTAAGTACAAGTAAACCGAAAAGTAGTACATATTCACCCGATAAGGCACTGTCTTTATTAGTTTCACTTAAATTAAGTAAGTGGCAGTATATAAGCCTAAGAGAAGCAGCAAGTGAAAATAGGTCTGATTTATACCCTTCTTATTATAAAATAAAACAAGCGAAGGCAAAATGTTATCCAGGGAAAGAAGACATAATTATAACTGAAGAAGGAGCTGCTATTAAACTGCAAGCTTTACTCAACTTGACGGTATCTAGGCTTTTAGAAGTGATTACTTTAGATTTGGATTCGCCAACTGAGTTACTGCTAATAAGCAAATGGGGTTTTGATGGAGCCTCAGGTCAAAGTAATTATAAACAAAAGACTGAAGCAGAGTTTGATGACTCAACTATCTTCATGGCCAGTCTAGTTCCTATAAGGCTTCAACAATGTGATGGAACAATTGTTTGGGAAAACGATCGACCCTCATCAACTTTCTATTGCCGTCCGATAATGTTCAAATTTACCAAAGAAACGCAGTCAACAGTGGTAACTATAAAAGCTAGCATAACCGAAGAAATAGAAACACTTCAGCCAATCAAGTTCAATCAAGTTGAAGTTAAGCATCAATTGCACTTGACGATGATAGACGGCAAAATATCGTCATATTTGTCAGACACATCTTCAGCTGTCTGTGATATCTGCAAAGCAAAACCGTCAGAGATGAACAATTTAGAGTCACTTGCTCAAAAAGAGAACAACGAAGAAGTGTTCCAGTATGGAATGTCATCTTTACATGCCTGGATAAGAAGCATGGAGTGCTTACTTCATATCGGTAAATATAATTTTATTAGTTCATAATTTTTTTCACGTTATATAGTTACTTGTGAGATTTTTATTTAAGTGATATTTCTTTTTGTTTGCAGCTTATCGTTTGGACTTCAAAAAATGGAGTTGCAGGGGCGATGACAAAGAAAAAATGTCACTCAGAAAGAGCGCTATACAGCAAGCGTTTAAGAAAGAATGCGGTTTACTTATTGACGTAGTCAAGCAAGGAGTAGGCACAACCAATGATGGCAATACTGCCAGAAGATTTTTTAGGGATGCAGAAACAACAGCTCGCATAACAGGAATAGATAAAGATTTAATAGAAAGGTTTCATGTGATTCTTCAGACGGTTGCATCTGGAGAGAGCGTGGATCTTTCTAAGTTTTCCGAATTTTGTAGAGATACTGCACAATTGTACGTTCACTTATATCCCTGGTATTATATGCCTTCCAGTATACATAAATTGTTAGTACATGGGAGTGATATAATTAAGCACTTTGGTGCCATACCTATAGGTAAACTGTCGGAAGAGGCAGCGGAAGCTCGTAATAAAGATTTCCGGAAATATAGAGAGAGTCATTCTAGAAAGGTAAGTAGAACGGCGACAAATGAGGATATTATACACAATCTTCTTTTGTCTTCTGATCCAAAGATCACAAGTCTAAGACCTCGAATGGTGAAACAAAATATAATGGTTCTCTCTCCAAAAGTCAAAGAGCTTCTGCTGATTTTTCCCACAGAATCCGATATAGATTTTATTGATGTAGATAATTTACAAGATAGTCATAGCGATAGTGAATAAGATTTTTTGGTAGTTTGTAAGTTTCTTGTTTTTTTTTATTAGTTTATAAATGTCAAACTCATAATTGAAAGGAAATAGTAATGTTTGATGTTGTTTATAGTTAGTTTTTAGTTTGCTTGTGTTAGTTGTAGTAATGTTAGTTTACCTTTACTAATTTGTATTATTATGTACCTATCTTTACTCACTATTCAGTATTAAATCTAACTTAAAATAACATTTCATAAACATGTTAAAGTCATTAAAACAAAGAAATTGAAATTCATAGATCCCTAATTAGCTTAAATTTACTACTACTACATATATTAGTAAATTTAAGCTAATTAGGGACCTTTTAAATGTATTATGATTAGTGTGATTAGCTTTAAATTTACTAATACTACATATATTAGTAAATTTAAGCTAATTAGGGACCTTTTAAATGTATTGTTGTTAGTTGTTAAGTAACTATGTGTATTATTACGTGCTTTTACTTACTATTCCATATCAAATTTAACTTAAAAGAACTTACGAAAGTAAAAAATGTAGCTTTTTATTCTATATATTTTTTAATTTTTTTCGATCCATTTATTTGGCAGAGTTGCAACTTTATGCACACGTTAATAGCATCAAATGATAATAGACTAGACAAGGTATATGAAAAATAAAGTTTCAACGCGGGATCACACGCTACTTAGCAGGAATTTAAGGTTATTTGATCCGCTCCATACAAAAAAATAACAAAACACATTTTTCTACCCAAAGTATAAAGTATAGGAAAAAATACATCAGAACAATTATTGTTGAGGTTAATGAGCTCTATCCATCCACATGAGGAAAAAAGTAAAAAAGCAAAGTTGAGCCCTAAGTCACTAAAATCATAGTTTCGACCCACTGTGCGTCGGTACGGATGTGAGCCCGCTTAAATCGATTACAGCGCAATTCGGAATGCAGCCAGTTTGAGTGTCAGTCAGATGTCAGATAATTGTTTTGTCTTCGTGTGTTTACATACACACCACTTGTGTTGACAATAATTAATGGTTTTTTCAACAAAATAAATGTAACATTTGCATCTAATATGTCCTGTACACATGTGGACTACCGTATATGCCGTGCATGTCTCACAGCACAAGCATCTCTTTCTTATTTTATATTTGAGAATGTTTCTCCCGATATGTATTATTTTTGTACCTCTGTACAGGTAAGAAATAAATAAATATTTATAATCTTAATTTCCCCTGCGTCACACAATGTTTTCCTATAACATTCACTTCAAATAAATCCGATTACAGGTATCCCAAGATGAACAATTGCCTACAGGCATTTGTAACTCATGTTATGAACTTCTCCAGAAATACTCTGAGTTCAAGCGAACATGTTTACAGTCTCAAGCTACTCTACTAGATCTTGAAAAGGATTTTAAAATTAAAATAGAGATAAAAACTGATTTTGTTGAAAACTGTGTACCAGATGAAAGTCAGGCGGACATTATAAAGACAGAGATACTTGATAATGCTGTGAAAGTTGAAGATGTAGAAATTGATGATGGTAAAGTAGAATATTTGGTGTAACATAAGCATGGCTGATGTATTATTTTTAAGCTGGTTGCCATAAATTCAGTCCAAGTAACATTTTATCAATTATTTATTTTCAGATTGCATTGATGAAGTTGATCATAATGCTAGTCCAGAATTACTAGTAGAAAAACATTTAAAAAGGTGTAAGCATTTACTGTTTTTTCAAACACTTTAATTGGAAACAGCATACTAATCTATCATGAAATTTTCCAGAAAAGCGAAGAAGTTGGTAAAATTAAAACAGCATATAGGCTTACAGCCTAAAGCAAAGAAGAAATTCATTTACACTTGTGATGTTTGTCAAAAGAAGTTCAACTTCAAGGAAAGATTTGAAGCACATAAACTTGAGCATGAAGGTAAAATAGTAAGTATTATCTATCACTGCAGAAAAAAGGATACATTTTCATACCCGAATGTTAGGTAGCAATAGTTTTTTTTTTTAACAGTTAATGCCCCACTGCTGGACAAAGGTCTCCCCCATGTTTTTGCACTGTTCTTTATTTTGTGCCCAATCGCTTCTAGGCCTGGCTTGGTGACGACGCCCGTCTTCAGGCACCACTGTGTGACGATTCCGGCCCATCTGTCTGGATGCATCATATAGGTGTGACCCACCTAATCCCACTTCAGCCTCGCAGACTTATCGCCAACATCGGCGAAATCTGTCTTGGAGTGTATTGTAATGTTGTGAATTTGGTTGATGAGTTTTTTGGTGTCCTGAAAATACTAAATTTTCAAGTAATTTCAACCAACTTGGATGTAGCGCTCTCGCTCGCGCGAGTTTGTTTACAGTTCTAACCTAATCTAAGTTGGGGTGCCTCTCCTCTTCCTTCCAAAAATGTTGACTGTGAGCAGTGTCTACCTAATTGAATTTCCAAAGGTTTCAATACAAAGTAGTTAAAAAAATTCTCTTTTCAGGCGACAATCCACTGCTTACCATGCAACAAAACCTTTGTGACATGGAGTGGTCTGAAACGTCACAAAGAGAGTGAACATACTCAAGTAAGCCTGGAAAGTCTGAAGTGTCCTACTTGTGGGAAGATCTTCAAGAGCCGACAGACACTGAAGATGCATGAGAAAGTGCATGGGAAAAGGAGGCACATCATGTGCGATGTTTGCGGTAGAGGACTCAGTTCATCTGTTATTTTGCGGGTAATTGATATATATATATTTATAGTTCTGGAAAACATTGGTTCTTCCGCATATTAAGAACACTCCCAATAATAGTTAGTATACTGGTTTCATAATTATCATACTACATTAATCCATTTTAATAAAGGTATATTTAATATCTAATATATAAAATTCTCGTGTCACACTTTTCGTTGCCATACTCCTCCGAAACGGCTTGACCGATTTTGATTAAATTTTGTGTGCATATCGGTTATGTCTGAGAATCGGCCAACATCTATTTTTCAAAAAAAAAAAAAAGAAGCAAAACAATGTTTGCGGGTTCAGCTAGTTTAGATATATATATATGTGAGTTCAACAAGATCACACATCACCCACATACACATCAACACATTAAACACATACTCACTCAAATGTAGAACGACAATAATATAATTAATCAATTGTTATAAGGACATGCCAGTTTCCTCACGAAGTTTTCCTTCACCGTTTTGAGTATACTATTATTGGGAGTGTGTTGTGTGTGCAGTTTATTTGTTCAGACTAGCTGATCTAAAATGAGAAAAACAATTAAATGCTATGATTATAATATTGGTAATCCAGCTGTTATTCTGATGCAGCTTTTCGCAACTTTTAATGTTATTATTAAAAACAATTTGAATTTTAGGCTCACTTGGAAACACATAAAGAGAACAGAGAACGAAGTTTTAAATGCAATCAATGTGGAAAGAAGTTTTTCACGAAAACAATACTACAATCACATGTGTCAAGACGACATTCAGGCCGCAAGTTTATATGTCAAGTATGTTCTAGCACTTTCACTGATAAATACAACTTGGCCAAACATTTGCTAATACATGAAGGGAATAAGTTATACAAATGTGAGATTTGTAACAATTCTTATGCAACACATGCAACATTAACAGAACATAAGCGACTTCATTCTGGAGAGAGGCCATATGTATGTAATTACTGTCCAAAGGCGTTTGTTTCGAAGAAAAGACTGACTGATCATGTAAGGATACATACTGGTGATAAGCCACATAAGTGCACGCTGTGTGAACAGAGGTTTACGCAAAGAGGGACACTCAAGAGGCATTTGAAAGTGCATGATAGGGCTGCGCCGACACTCAGTTGAATGTTTGCACTTTCAATGTTCAATTCAAAATATTGAAGATGATATAATGAGAAATGGGAAAGAACTTAGAATGTGATACCATGGGAAACTTCGTTCAACCAACAACATTCTTTGAATTGAACTGTAACAAGATAAAACTCCCAAGGTAGCAATGTCTTCAGATCGGCACAGCACGCATAAAATGACCACCATAGGAGCGGACAAAATGACAGATTGTAGACTGTCTACAGTTATTATATATTAGAAAAAAAAGAAGAAAGAAAGGACTAACGTTTATTTGCGTTGCGGTAAACATGACGCAGTGATCTAACACAAACACCAAAAAGAACAAGTATATTAACTAGCTGACCCCGCAAACGTTGTTTTGCTTCTTTTTTTTTGTTGTAAAATAGATGTTGGCCGATTCTCAGACCTACCCGTTATGCACACACAATTTCATACAAATCGGTTCAGCCGTTTCGGAGGAGTTTGGTGACAAACAAGTCACCAAACTTGGGTATTTTGGAAGATATTTTGTCTATTCATACATCGAAAAAACCCCTTTCTATGGCCAAGGATGACATTGATACTGCACATTATTGTGGCCAAGAAATTATACAGACTCATGACGAGTGTAAAATCAATATAATTATTGCATGTAGAGAAGTGCAAATACATTTTATATTTTATTTAATTTTTTGATTTCTTTACCAATTTCAGCTTTAATTTAATTAATTTTCACGTAAAAATTTAAGCTAGATTGATTATTAGTCAAATAGTGTAATAATAAAAATTTAATGGATAATACGGTCCCTAATTGGGAAGCCAAATGTAATATTAAAATTTAAAAGAATAGGTGTGTGTTTGTTTCTGAGTGTGTGATCTCCTAAAAAAGTATTATAATGCAAGATATTAAATTTCGGGCGCCGTGGAGCGACACACTATTAATGGATAGCCAGATAAAGTTGGAGAGATTGAACCATTAATCTTAGGATGGGGGCCTGTGGATGTCAATGGTGATTAAAAGTCTCACTACCTTGAATGTTCCCAGTTTATTGTATACCTTTAGCCTAATGAATACTATTATATTAATATAAATTTTAGTTGCTATATCATCATTGCATCTTTGTAACTTTAAATTCGCAGCTGAAGGCTGTTATGTTATAGAGGAAAAAAAATATAAAAAATATGTAACTGGAAGCTTGAAGATGACCCCGAGAGCCGGAAGGTGGTACCTCTCAGGTAATCAGCCCCCGTGGAAGGCCAGTAGAAATTTATTGAAGTAAAGGTGGAATAAGCACCCACAATTGTAGGCTGTGGACAAAAAGGAACTCTGAGATGTGATTTCACTCCGAACTCGGACACGCGGGGACGCATCGACCAACGAAAAACATACCGCTTATTCCAAGTATTTAAACTCGCGTCTCCCTCGGTGTACCGTGAAGATATCTGGTATCAAAAGACGTAGGGAGGCGACGAGGAAACCTGCGAAAAACCGTAAGATGGTCACAAACCAACCGCCATCGTCGAAGGAAATTTTCTCTCGAAAAGAGTCCAACTTACCAAAAATCCGATAGAAATATCCACCGGGACCATTCCACGGGTCCTTTGGTTTAGGATTAGGGCATTAAAGCGCCACTATAAACCAGATTAGTTACGATTCCATTCAGGGAAAATCAGGAGACCTGTCACCTTCACCAACAAAGATCGCAAAAGTGACTCGTCAAACCTTGACGTCCAAAATGTCATACGAAATTTATCACAGATAAAAATACAATTAAGATATCGTTCCGAAATCGACTACAATCATCAATACATGTAACTGTGTAAAAAAACTCGTTACATTACATCCCTCCCCGAAAAAAAATAAAAGAAAGCAATTTCTTTTATGCCAAAAAAACAACGATCAAGGTAAAACGAACAGATTCCCAAGAAACAGGAAATATAAACAACAACGTGTATACAAACAACACTTACAGGTGCAGACTAAATACTAGCACAACCGACCCATAATATCAAAAGAACCACAAGAGTACAGTTAAGCACCTTCGCCACTGACTAACAAGTTAAATCCAAGTTCTACTATAGAATCAGTTAAGTGCAGCAGTCGCTTAACACTGTAAAACAATACAACAGAACTATACCCAATTGAGTGCGGTTGGGCACCATCGCCACCGTCTAACAAGTATAAAATTCTAAAAAGACAAAAAAAATACCAATACAAATTCGGTTAGGCACTATAGCCGCCGACTAGCAAGTATAAAGCTTTACAAAAACAAAAAAAAATACTAATAAGAGTTCGGTTAGGCACCATAGCCGCCGGCTAGCAAGTATATGTTTAATGTAACAGGATAAAAAGAATATTAATTCGAGTACAGTTAAGCGCAAACGCCGCTGTTTAACGAGATTAATCCAAAAAATTCTATATGAGTGCAGTTAGGCACCATCGCCACTGACTAGCAGGAACAAATTATAACTGTGAGAAACAGTATAGGAACCTTCACATCTCTAAAGATGCAAAGAAAAAAGATGTTGTGATCGGCTCAACTCCACCAACTTTCCGGGCACAAACAAAAAAAAATGTTGTGATCGGCTCAACTCCACCAACTTTCCGGGCACAAACAAAAAAAATGTGGTGATCGGCTCAACTCCACCAACTTTCCAGGCACAAACAAAAAAAATGTTGTTATCGGCTGAACTCCACCAACTATCCGGGCACAAACAAAAAAAAAATGTTGTGATCGGCTCAACTCCACCAACTTTCCGGGCACAAACAAAAAAATGTTGTGATCGGCTCAACTCCACCAACTTTCCGGGCACAAACAAAAAAGAAATCACTGTGTTCTTCCTAAGTGCACCGCGAAATATTCCGGGTGACAGAGTCACTATAGGAGCACAATGATAAAAAAAATAGGTAAACCTCTACAAGTGTAAACAAAACGTACAAAGGTAGTAGGCACCAATTCAGGAATTGCATGCAAAATTTACACAGGAAAATTGCATACAAGACTATTTAAAAAAATATATATACATGATAATAATAGTATAATAATAAGATCCTTCGATATGGAAAATGTATCTGTGTGGGTTGAAGAAGTTTATAAAAATGTCCTAAGTTGTAATTTAGAATGTTAAATCAAGATTTAATAATTTTTTAAGAAGTTACCTAATATACATCTTCATTCAAACTGTCGATAACCTATCATCCATCCCAATGTCCTTCACACTATCAAAAACAGCCTTCTGTCAAAATCATCAAAATCAAGATTAACAATGATAAACCAAATTAAAATTTAATTATATCCTTAACATGATAACGACCAGTCGTTCCCTTATTAAGGTCTTTCAGAATATAAACATTATCAGAAATCTTTTCAATAATTTTACATTTAATAAACTTAGGAGCAAGTTTTGCCGAAAAATAAGTAGGTGCATGAGATTGAACGAAACTTCTTCTCCACACGACATCACCCACATCAAAAGAAATGACTTTGCGACCTTTGTTATAATAGCGAGCATTACGCTGATAAGCTTTTAATAAATGAGTTTGCACTTTAACAAAAATATTACTAAGTGAATTGAGAGAATCGGCATAGTGAACTCTATTGGAAATTTCCAGTTCATCTATGTTATCGATAGAATCACTAAAACGATGTAAAGAAGAATCAAAAATAAGTTCTCTACCAAACATCAAAAAATTAGGTGTGAAATCTGTGGCCAGATTAACACTATTATTCAAAGCTAGTTGAATATTAGGTAAATATTTAGACCAAGTTCTATGATCATCTTTGACAAAACAAGCTATGCAAGTTTCAACAGTTTTATTATATCTCTCAACAGTATTATTTTGAGGCGTGTATAAAGTATTATAAAATATTTTAATAATGTTAAAACCCTTCAAAAACTCTACAAAATGTTTAGAAGTGAATTGTGTACCATTATCACAAACAATTATTTAGGGACAACCAAATTTAAGAAATATTTCTTTTTCAAAAAGTTTATTTATTACTCTAGTAGTAGCATTTATCATAGGAAAAATCCAGCAGTATTTAGTGAAAACATCAACAACTGAAAGAATATATTTATGTCCAGAATAAGATTTAGGCAATATACCTATAATGTCTACTGAAAGCATCAACATAGGACGATCAACTTTTTTAGGGTTAACCATAATACCAAAAGGAGGTTGAGTGGTATGTTTATAAGCTTTACAAGTATCACAAGCAAGAATATATTTTTGAACATCATTAAACATCCCTTTCCAAAAATAGTGTTGTTTTAATTTATTTAAAGTTTTATGAATACCTAAGTGTCCAGAATTAATATCATCATGATTAGAACGAATTGTATCTAATATGTATTCTTTAGGAATAACTATCTTCCAATTAAGATTACTATTGGGATCAAACTTACTTTTACAAAACTTATATAAGGCTTTATTTTCTACTCTAAAGTTCTTATATCTGCAAGGAGACTTTTGACAATTAATAAATACTTTTTTATACCAAGGATCATAAATATCATCATCGGGTAAGACTAAATTATTTTCAGAGATTCCTATAACAGCTATTTCAATACGAGACAAAGCGTCTGGGACTAAATGTAAAGAACCTTTTTTATGAACTATATCAAAAGTAAATTGAGAAATTCTAGCAGCCCAACGTGCTAAGCGTCCACTAGGATTGCTAAGACCTAAAAGCCACTTTAAACTAGCATGATCAGTTATTACTGTAAACTTCATTCCTTCAATATAAGGTCTAAAATGTTCTATTGAAGCTAAAATAGCAAGTAATTCACGTTCTGTAGTACTATAATTGCGTTCACATTTATTGAGTGATCTAGAATAGAACGCAATAGGATGTTGATCTCCATTATCATCCTCTTGACTCAAAACACTACCAATGCCAACAGAACTGGCATCACAATGTAAAAAGAAAGGTTTTTCAAAATTAGGGCATTGCAAAACCGGAGCAGTAATTAACGCTTGCTTCAACTCATCAAATGCACTCTCAGCTTCATCATTCCAACAAAGTGATTTCTTAGAATTTTTACTTCCCGCCGTTAATTTAGTCAGAGGAGAGGCAATATCAGCAAAGAGGAATGCCCATTTTTCACCTGACTATGTATAGAAATGAAATAAATCTTAAAAAACAGCTAATTAAATTTTATATTAATTACGCTTATCACAATGTTAAAAGAAACGCAGGATTTTTTAAAATTTTGTTTTTTGTTATGCTTATTCTACTTCAAGGGTAAACATATTACCATGTTTTGAACGCATCTCAACAACCATTTTTTACAACGTTCCATTTTACACACTGCTACTTGACTTTATTCAACTCTGTTTCTGAGTTTCACACATTATTTTACGTTTTATTTACTCAGTAAGTGTTTCTTTTTTATTGTCAATGTATAATACAGATTATTTAAAAATAAATGAGTAATTAAATTAATGAATCATGCAATATGTAGTTGAGTTAGGACGATTGAAACGTATTTTTTGACGTTTGACATTTAATGCTCGACACTCAATATAAATTGACAATCATCGAGAGTCTAAGCAGTGACATATGGGCAGCTGGTTTTAAGGAATTCACAAAGTAAAAAAGACGTTTTAGAACATAGATATGTTTTATTAAGTAAGTATTACTATTTTAGACTAAACTTCGAGTGTTAAATAATTCGTTCTAGCACATTTATTTCTTTATAACGGCCAATCCTAACCTAAAAAGTAACATTAATATTTTTGGACTTCGTAGCGTTTCAATTGTGAAAATGACCATAGGACATTATTTTCTAATCTTACAGGTAGTGTTTCTACTATACCTTATAACTATACATAAACTTTTATTATCAGGTTTTGAAATGTATGGGATGTGGGCATTGTTCTTTACAAATGAATCTACGATAGTATGAGCATAAACCTAGAAAACTACGAAGCTGTTTAACAGATTCAGGACGTGGGAAACTTTTAATGGTATCTAATTTAGAAGGATCAGTATGCAAACCATTACTATCAACTATATAACCAAGATAGCGGAGTCTATCTTTACAAAAATTACACTTTTTCAAATTAACTGTCAAACCAGCATCTTTCAGTATACTGTAAATTTTATGTAGATACTCTATATGTAAATTAAAATCCGAATTTACGCAAATTAAATCATCTAAATAACAAAACACAGTATTATCGAATTCAGGTCCAAAAAGTTTATCTACAAGTCTCTGCAGTTCAGCAGGTGCGTTGGTTAGACCGAAGGGCATACGGACAAACTCGAAAAGTCCTTTTCCCGGAACTACAAAAGCAGTCTTTTCTCGAGAAGATTCTTCCAGGGCTATTTGCAAAAATGCTTTAGAAAGGTCAATGGTACTAATAAATTTAGCTCCCCCAAGGTTATCTAAAATTCTAGAGGTATAAGGAAGAGGGTAAGAATCTTTTACAGTTACTGAATTTAAACGTCTTGAATCCAAACACAATCTGGTACTGCCATCCCTCTTTTCCACAGCTAAGACAGGTGAACACGAAGGCGATTTAGAAGGTTGGATGATTCCTTCCTTTAAGAAGACTTCTACTTCATCAAAAAGTTCCTTCTGCTTTGCAGGACTTAAAGGCCAATATCGTTGTTTAAAAGGTTCGCTAGTAACATTAATTTTATGTTGAACAAGATGAGTAAGACCTAAGCCTCTCTTTTCATAAGAAATATCTTCAAAGAGTGAAACAGTATCATTTAATTTTTGTTTCTCAGCAGGAGAAAGTTCACTAACAGAGGTGACTGAACAAACTTGAACTGTATTGCATCGAGCATAAGTTATATTTTTCCATAAATCCTTAGCCAAATCGAATTTTAACCAAAAATCAAATCCTAAAATGAAATCAGGTTGGAAAGAAGGTATAATTTGAAAATTAATATTTTTAGTTAAATTATCACAAGTAACAGGTAATTCAATGGTACCAATAATTCTTTGTGAAGAACCATCGGCCGTATAAGCAGAGCTAGAAACAGAATTTATTTTATAACCTAACTGTAAGAATTGTCTATGACTATTGGAACCCAAAATACAACTATTTGAGCCACTATCTAATAAACCAGAAAAAGTATGGTTATCTACGGAAAATTGTAAATAAGGTCTAGTATCGTTATCTTTAACAAATAAAAAAGGAGCTGATCTATAAATTTTGAAAAATGTCTTTAAGTAATCTAACCAATTCGCAAAATCTCTGTTACGAGTAGCATCGTCAGGTTTGTGATATTTAGCAAAATTTTCTTTCATCGAGACGCTCGCGGTTATGTCAGTAACAACAGGGGCTCGATGCGACCTAATCAGTTTTTTGACTCGCTAGAGCTTTTCTTTACGTTACAAACATCACAACTCTTAGATGTAACTCCAACCTTTTGACAATTAAAACAAATTACGCCAGGTATGGAAGTACAATGCTTATAATGATGTCCATCTCTTTTGCACTTTAAACAGGATAAAACCGCATTAGACTTAACAGTAGGTTTTTCAGTTTTAAAAGTTTTATGACTTACAAAAACTTCAAGCTCTTTTGCAAGAACAAGAAATTGTTCCACAGAATCTATAGGTTTACCAAATATAAAAGGTGTGTAAATAGGTAGCATGTTATGTTTAATAATAGTAACCAAAACCGCATCAAACAATGGCGAAGAAAGACGACTAGCCATGTCCAGTATTTCTGTAATAAAGTCTGGAAGAGATTCAGAACTCTTTTGTTTCCTTGTACGAAGATCATGTTCCAAAAAATAGTCGAAGTCCGGCCTGTCAAAACGTTTAAGCAAAGCAAGCTTAAGCTCACGCCAGGATGGAATACGAAAACGAACTGTGCGGAACCATTTCAGAGCAATACCACTAAGCAAATCCGTGAATGAACCAACCAACAAAATTTCGTCAAAATTTTTGTATAAAAAGGATTCTTAAACTTCAGTAATAAATTCCCTAACACAAGATTTCCCATCGAATTTAATTCTACTCTTTTTCAAATCAGACAACTTAATTGCAGATGGCAAGTTCTTCTTAATATGATCATTAAACAAAACATTCATAGAATTAAACGAAGGCAGAGCGTGCAAAGCAAAAGCTGAGGAAGAGTGTGCAATCCTTTCAATATGATCAAAAGGGTGTGGTACTTCTGTCAAATTAATCATGTCCGGAGCAGTTTGTGCAACATTAGGATCTGCGCAAGCGCCATCAGATTCTATGTGGTCTTTAGCAATAGGCGGAAAAGACTGGTCTTCATTAGCCATCATGAATAAACTAAACGAAAATTGATGAGCAAAGCAAGATGTAAATTTAAAAAAAAAGTGAAATATTTGAGGGTAAGTGTAAAATATTTTCTAAGTTTTTTTGTTTTGATGAAACTATCAAGTAAAACGATGCAATAATAATTTACAGGATAAGTTTAAACTACTTAAAGTAAGGTTACCAAGTTAAACCAAAGTTTACATAAGATTAATTATGAAACAAAACTTCCAAAGTTGTAAAATACTTGAAGTTAAAAAGATATGTTCAAAGTTTGTTTTGATGAAAATTTCAAGTTTAAAAAATGGAGTAACAATTTACAAGATCAATTCAAGTTACTAAAAGTAAGATTACATAGTTAAACTAAAGTTTGCTTTAGATTAAATATGAAACAAAGTTTCACCGCACCTAATTTACACTGTTGAGACACTTAGATAAAACAAACTGTCTTACCATACAAAATGTTGGCTTTGTAAGAAAAAGAAGAAGTAATGCTGTAACCATAAACATTAAACATACACAATAGTACAAAGTACAACAATGTTAGTAGAAAATACTGTTTACTTAAAAGCAAACATCCAAAGAATTTAAGTTTTAAATTACAACATTGTACAATAATGTGTTACTACAAAATATCAAGATGCAATGAATCAATAACAAAATAAGTAAGCTAAATTCAAGTCCCTGTTCGCTTGAGCGACAAATGTAATAATAAAATTTAATGGATAATACGGTCCCTAATTGGGAAGCCAAATGTAATATTAAAAATTTAAAAGAATAGGTGTGTGTTTGTTTCTGAGTGTGTGATCTCCTAAAAAAGTATTATAATGCAAGATATTAAATTTCGGGCGCCGTGGAGCGACACACTATTAATGGATAGCCAGATAAAGTTGGAGAGATTGAACCATTAATCTTAGGATGGGGGCCTGTGGATGTCAATGGTGATTAAAAGTCTCACTACCTTGAACGTTCCCAGTTTATTGTATACCTTTAGCCTAATGAATACTATTATATTAATATAAATTTTAGTTGCTATATCATCATTGCATCTTTGTAACTTTAAATTCGCAGCTGAAGGCTGTTATGTTATAGAGGAAAAAAAATATAAAAAATATGTAACTGGAAGCTTGAAGATGACCCCGAGAGCCGGAAGGTGGTACCTCTCAGGTAATCAGCCCCCGTGGAAGGCCAGTAGAAATTTATTGAAGTAAAGGTGGAATAAGCACCCACAATTGTAGGCTGTGGACAAAAAGGAACTCTGAGATGTGATTTCACTCCGAACTCGGACACGCGGGGACGCATCGACCAACGAAAAACTTACCGCTTATTCCAAGTATTTAAACTCGCGTCTCCCTCGGTGTACCGTGAAGATATCTGGTATCAAAAGACGTAGGGAGGCGACGAGGAAACCTGCGAAAAACCGTAAGATGGTCACAAACGAACCGCCATCGTCGAAGGAAATTTTCTCTCGAAAAGAGTCCAACTTACCAAAAATCCGATAGAAATATCCACCGGGACCATTCCACGGGTCCTTTGGTTTAGGATTAGGGCATTAAAGCGCCACTATAAACCAGATTAGTTACGATTCCATTCAGGGAAAATCAGGAGACCTGTCACCTTCACCAACAAAGATCGCAAAAGTGACTCGTCAAACCTTGACGTCCAAAATGTCATACGAAATGTATCACAGATAAAAAATACAATTAAGAAATCGTTCCGAAATCGACTACAATCATCAATACATGTAACGGTGTAAAAAAACTCGTTACAATAGGCTACATTGTGGATTAATAAAGGATTTAAAAATAATGCAAAATAGGAATCTGGAAAAAACCAGAACCAGATTATTCATGCACACATGTTTATTTGCCATAAATGAAATCATGTCCAAGTGCTTACAATTAAATAATACATTGATTTAAAACGAGGTAAGTAGCTATACGTATGTTGTGATTTCAGAAATACACTGCAAAATAAACTATCACACTTTCAAAAAGATAACGTATCATTGTTTCACTTCCTCTGCTGTTTAGCAGCCTACTTCTTAGCTGATCGATATCCTCAGTTATGTTAGGTTTTATCCAGAGCTTTAAGCTTTCATACCAGAACAATCCTCTCCGATATTCCTCCACCAAATTACAGACAACAATAGTAAATTATCCATAAATTCCATAACCTTAGAATGCTTCGCAGGAACATACTTTAAATCTATCATTTCTTTCCAAATTCACAAGTTTTCACACTTCGAAAAATTTCTAAATTCTAAAAGAAAACCCTGTGTCTTTCAATCAATACAAAAAATACGTATTTATACATAATCGATTGTTCCAGGTACCTACTTGTAGCGTAGCCATTAATTTCACACCTTTACTTCTGATGTTCTTCATCAGACATCAGTATTCCATTGCGAGTACTCTGCCACACTTCCTTGGAACCTAGCCCTTAGTAATATATTCTGTGATTTATCTGCATTTTCTGCATCTTTCTGCAAGTGTCCCTTCATGTGTCTGTTGAGAGCACATTTCTGTATGAAAGCTTGGTCGCATAGCACACATTTGTGGGGCTTTTCGCCCGTGTGTATCATTCTGTGGTTCCGTAAGTCTTTGCGTGACATGAAGCGTTTAGGACAGAGGTCGCAACCGTATGGACGTTCTCCTGAAATTAATTGAAGATTAAATTGTAGTTTAGAACACAATCATCAATCAACTCAGTCTATCGCAGTACACTTTTGGACATAGGCCTCTCCCAGGCAGCGACATAAAACGCTGTCCTGATTAGTACACAATATTCTTTATTTCTATGATACAGTTATGATATGGTAATGCCTGACTTCTGACTTAACCGAAATCGGCTTATAAAAAGTAAGTTCAAAAACTAAAATCTAACTGAAAAAACAAGAAATAAAAAGGTATAAACAAGACATCACAGATAGACAAATAAAAACCGGGCAATGGCATAAATCGAACAGATTACTATTAGAGTGCGACTTCTTTTTTTTTAGTTCATGACAATGCCCTCTAGAGAGCGCCATATTTAATTTAATGTGACCTCATTTGTCAAATTATGATAAGTTATGAGGGAACAGATGAACATACATCCACATTTACCAGTCAAAATCATAACCCTCCTTGTTGCTTTGCTGTAGTCGGGTAAAAAGGTGGTCCGTTCGACACCGATAATAGTCGGGCAGTCCCGAAATATTCATGAAGAATATTCTCTAAAGTATTACACAATTGATTAGTCGCTAATAGAAGGTGTAGATAAACAAACAAACCTGTGTGTGTCCTCATGTGCTGTACTTTAAAACTCTGGCTTTTGAACTTCTTATCACAGTATGGGCACGAATATGGTTTCTCTGAAGAATGAGATCGCATGTGTTTGAAGAGGTCACCCTAAAATCAACAAAATTATATTAATTTTAGTTTTTCACACTGAAGGCCGAAAACTACGGATATACCTGCTCAATATCAGTTGTAACTATTTTTGAACCTTTTATTTTAGGATGGGTAATCATCAAATGACTTCTCCCGCTAAAACCCACCTGTGTTCGTTCAGTTGCCTGTGCCAGGGGCCACAATATCTCTTTCGAACAATCCGCGACCCTGGCAGGAACTATTTCTGAACCTAGGAATTCGCAAAACTTTTTACCACTTATATATTAATAAATACATTACAAACCTTGATATAGAACCTCATATCACACACCTGGCAGGCTATGTTCTTGATCCCCGTATGTCTAATCAAGTGGGTCTTGAGGTTGCCTTGCTGTGCAAACTTTTTGCCACATTGACCACAAATGTAGTTCTTTTGGTTACTATGCGTTTCTAGGTGGGTCTGAAATAACAAATTAATGGTGTACTTTATGTGACAAGGATTATGCACAAATGAAGGTCAATAATAATTAATGTCAAACTTTTGAATGTCAAAATTTTAGAGAAAATAGAATTATTGTTAGTTGCCCCTTCGAAAAGGTATTTCGTGGGGAGAATGGGCAGGGAGCTGCATAGTTACTATGTATTTTATTCATTTGTTATGCAAATTCACATTAATATGTTAATAAAGCTCAATAGAAAAATCTATGTTTTCTGATTTTACCTTTAAATTATAACTCTGCACAAATCTAGCATCACATATGTGGCACACATGCTTTTTAATGCCCGCGTGTATCATCTCATGATTCTTCAAAACATTCAAGTATGCAAAGTTTTTGCCGCAAGTCAAACACTGATATTTACGGACCCCTGTGTGAGTACGGATGTGGCTGTGAAGATTGCGGACTGTAGGGAACGACTTGTCACAGTGCTGACATTTTATGTCTGGCTGGAAGACAAGCAGATACTCATCAAGTTAAAGTTATAATGCACCCCAGGATGGGAATAATATAAGTATACTGGTATTCAAAATCTTACACAAATTCAATTTATTGCCATTTGATAATAATTGAGAATGAGAAAGATTAATTGATGTATTACCAATTTTATAATTATAATGTCTAAGTTGGTTATTTTGCGATCATTAGGTCCATTTTTTTTTGTTGCAGTTGAATTTGAACTTTCTTCTTCCATAATCAGCCTATTATGTTCCTACTACTGGGACACAGGCCTCCGCTGTGAGAGGGTGTGGGCCGTAATCCACCACGCAGGCCCAGTGCGGGTTGGTAGATGTCACGTATCTTAGAATGTTTTCTTTCACCGTTTTGAGAGCAGTGGTGGTGAAATAATTTACACAAAGTAAAGTGCCTGTCTGGGTTCGAAACTACGAGCTACAACTCCTAAGTCGCGGTCATTATGATAATCATCTGATAAACTGAATTAAGTTTTGGTAGGTACTTGTTATCATATAAAGCAAGGGAAATCAAAAGCAAGTTAATTTTAATGATTAAAACAACGCAAAAAGGTGTAGGTATTTAAAACATAATATTATTATAGGTAATGCTGTTGTTGCAACAAATAAGAGGCTAGTGCAGAACGTGGAAATACCTTTTTACCAAAATGAACTCTCATGTGAGCTTCAAAGTTATCATACTTTTGAAATGATTTTTCACATTTGGGACACTTCATTCTAGTTCTCTTTTTGAGATGTTTTACCAGTTCTCTTCGTTTTCTTATTCTCCTGAAACATATTGTTTTAATTGATCAGATTATTAAACAACATAGGACAAACATTAAAAATGTTCATATTTTTTTCAAGATATTGATAAAAACACTGTATTACTTAAAGATACTTTCACAAATACCTAATAATTTCAGCAGGATCCATAGAACGGTCTACTAGCATATCATTGTCTGATGTAAGATTCTGACTGAGCATATCATCCCCTGTGATTTCTGCTGCTACATTTATTTCAATTATTTCATGATCATTGGAATGACTTTCTGCTTTCACTTGTTCTTGCTGAAATAAAAACCAGTGATTAATTGAGTTCTAATGATACTGGCAGCAGTACTGATATTATCCTTAGTTGACATTGCCTGTTGAACATAAATTCACCCAACTTTCTTCAAATAAACAAACATTTGAAAATAGTTAAAAATGGGTAGGTAGTAAAAGACACTGTTAGAAAAAAACGTAAGGAAATCTAAAATGCCTTTTTATTTTAAATACAAAAGTAAGAACTTTTAAAACCCCTTACCTCATCCAAAACCTGCTGTTTTAAAATAAGATTGGAGCGTACAGCTGCTTGTTTGAAATAATATGATTTGTTTAGCATATCCAGACATTCCTGGCATATTTGATGAGGTAAACTGTCCCCTTCTACAACCTGGAATAAAATACAGTACCTAAATAAATTTAATGTAATGCACCTACTCCAGCGTGGTTTGACCGGACTCGATTAAGCGAATGAACCGCAAGATTCATACTAGCCTCAGAAGCCTCATGTTTATGGTTCTACAAAGACCATTGCATATCAAGGAATAGACCAGGGGGCACTGTAATGGTAGGGAAGAAGTGCCCTTAGGAAAAGGATTATGAGCCTATGGAGCGTAAGCTCTGGACTAGTGGAGAGGCAGATCATATTTACCAATGGGAGGATCTTTTAACAACTTAGCAGCCAGGTTGATTCAGGTCAAGCTTTGTAGTGAATCTCTTAGCAGGGTTCAACTGCTTTCTGGGCTTTTTCACTGATCTCTTGATTTCGTCAAAACGTCGGGTATTGGTTAAGGTTTAAGTGGCGCTGGTCGTACCTAAGAATGTCTGGTGGTCAGAGGACACGCTGACTGGCATATATTTTTCTAATCATGTGCCTAGCCTTTTCCCAACTATGTTGGAGTCCAGAACTTTACATGGAGTGAATGCCGCATATCTAACCTTCACAACCCAGTTACTGGCTAATAGGATACCCAATAGAATTTCGGGCTTCTGACGACCCATAACAACTGTCAAGGATCAACGAAGCCAGGACCAATGGCTTAGGGTGGATGTTGAACGCGATCAGCACACTACGTTTAAGAGATGTCAGTGTCATTATTTCCTATGGAATATTGACACTGACAGCCCTTGAACGCGTTTAAGATGTGGTGAACGCGTTTATAATACTAACATTGGTGAGTCCTGATATGTAAAGATGGTCACTCCACGGACCAACCGCGGCAAGTGTAGCTTAACCTGATCGATCGACCCGTGTGCCTGTTATTACTAAGCCGTTATCTTTTTCTTAATGGAGTTTATATACCAAAACATTATTACAAAACTTTGCACCGACGTGATAAAAACGTTTAGTTTCTTTTTTATAACAGCACTTTATATTATGTAGCGAATTCACTACTACAAATAAAAAAAAAGCCACTTACCTCAACAGACGTGCAAAATTTAAACATCTCTGGTGTGCAAACCATGAGCAAATCTTTCATGGGTCCGGTGTCCGATAAGCATGCACGACAAATCTTTTTAAAATCTAAAATTCTAGCCATTTCAGTAGACATCATTACAGCTTTATTTTAATTTCATTGTAATTCTATTAACTATTGCTAAACAAAAACAAGACCTTGGTCATCTTGACATAGTCATTTGACATTGACTTTGACCAGGGCTGCCATTTGTACGATTTAAATCATATTTGTACGACTTTTTGCAGATTTCATACGAGTACGATCGAAGCATCGAAATCGTACGGAAAACATACGATTTTTTACATTCGATCCATTTATTTTATTCAATTAGGTCTGGCAACAAAGTAACAAACTTTTGTCTCAAAAGAGTAAGTATCTAGAGCCGTGACAGAATAATATAAATAATGAAACGAACGTGCTCAGCCTGCCCAGAGTGTTGGGGGAATTCCCTTTTATTCTAATTTCCAAACACGATAAAAGACTTTCGATCGAAAGTAATAGAGTTCAGATTTGTTTAACTTTTTTAATATTTCCTGTTTTTGGAACGACGAGGACGATTCATTATTCACGCTCGCAAGGTCTCATCTAAGTTTGTTGTGCTGAAAAAACCGGTTCTACTTGTTATTTTATTCTAATACGTGCTTCCTTTTGTGAAAATGAATGCGCTGGTGTAGTTAAATAAAAACAATGAGTGATGAAAGTGATAACGAGCGTTCTCGTACGCCTAAAAATAAATTAGCACGAAGAGGTGAACTTTTGGCTACACCAGCGCGAAGTCTACCCAACAGGGTATTAAGGTAACCGTCCCGACGTCAAACGACTACAGAGAGCTCACGAAGACTCTCCGTCTTAGAGGTGTGTCCTTCCACACCTACGCCCTCCCCGAAGACCGTCAAGTCCGCGTCGTGATCCGTAGGATCCCGAAGGAGATACCCGCGGAAGGTATAAAAGCCGACCTTCTGTCGCAAAACGTCCCCGTTGCGGAAGTCCACCGCATGCACCGCGCCCGAGGCAGGGTACCGTTCGATATGGTCCTCGTCGTCTGCCCTCCTACTGAGGGTCACCACCCTATCTTCAACGTCCGTTCGTCTGCAACCTCACCGGCTTGCAGATCGAGAAGCCTTTTAAGACCGGTGTCATAGGGCAGTGTCACCGCTGCCAACTTTACGGGCATTCGCAGATGCACTGCCACGCGAAACCCAGGTGCGTCAAGTGCCTGGGCGATCACGGCACTGCTGAGTGCACCCGACCTAAAGACCGCACCTTGTGCACAGAGCCGCCTAGCTGTGTGCTATGCGGCGACTCAGGCCACCCGGCCAATTATCGTGGGTGCCCCAAGGCCCCCAAAACATCATCTCCCAAACTGACGAAGCGTGCAGACGCCCGCCAGCAAAGGGAAAGCCCCCGCTACGCCCACGCGTGGCCTACCACACAGCACCAGGAGCGACTCAGTCCTCAGAGGCCCTCGCCCTGGAACTACTTCCACCATCAGCAGGCTTTTCCAGCCTTAGCTCCTAGACCCGTTCCTGCGGCCATCCCTCCACTTATGGACCCCCGCATCCGCGTCAACGCGCCTCCAGGCATTCCTGTGCCTCTAAACAAAGCCGCTCCGGCCGCGTCAGCTCCGCCCGCAGCCACCCGGGTGGTCGGTCAGAACCCGATGGACGCGTTTAATGTCATATCTAGTACATTCACGGCCTTCCTTACCCCTCGTGCCAGGAAAATGGCAAGTGAAATTGTTGCCGCCAGAAATGCCGGCAATATTTTCATGATTCAGAATATCTACAATGCGTACCCGGACATTACGCAAGCCCTGATGTCCTTTAACAACCAACCCAACCCTAATCATGGATAAAGGAATCCTCGCGCGAACCAAACCCCGATCCCTAAAGTTAGGTTATTTCAATGCCAATGGCATCCTGCGACAACGCGCTGAAATCAGCGAGTTCCTCCGCGACCACCACATCGACATCCTCCTTGTTCAGGAAACGTTCCTTAAACCGAGTTACCGAAATCCGTCAATTGCAAACTATCGTACAGTTCGCAATGACAGGACGCGTTGCCATAAGGGTGGTACCCTTATCTATTACAAAAAGGAGCTATACTGCATTCCCATAGACCCTCCCACACTCTCACGATTAGAAGTGTCTTGCTGTCGGCTTGGCATGACAGGTCATCAACCGATCACCATAGTTTCGGCCTACCTCCCCCCCATTAATACTTCGGAGAACTTCCAACTCCTTACTGAAGATCTTTCTGTACTGTTTAGCCTGAGTGACTCCGTTATCATAGCGGGTGATCTCAACGCAAAACATCCCTCCTGGAATAGCACCAGGACCTCTTCCAGAGGGAGACACTTGTTCAACCTCTCCTCCTCTCAGAATTTCGATGTCATCGCGCCGATGACTCCCACTCATTTTCCCCCCGATCCCAATCACACCGCCGATGTTCTCGACGTGGCGCTCCTACAGAACGTCAACCTACGGTTGGACTCTATAGAAGTGGTACAAGAGCTCGCTTCCGATCACCGTCCAGTAGTCATGAAACTGGTCCCCCGCATAGGTCTGCCCGATTCCACCCAACCCCTTCCCAACAAAGTGGTAACGGACTGGAGGAGAGTAAGCGATCGCTTAAAATCCACCACGTCCCCCCACTTGGACCCAATCCCCGATCATTTTGACTCTATCGCTGACACGACGGCCGCGATCGACTCATTCACAGCTCACGTACAATCAGTCCTGAACGATTGTTCAAGGGAAATTCCAGCGACGGATGACCGTCGCTGGAAGTTGCCGGACGATGTACGCGAACTGTTGAATGAGAAGAACGCGGCTGTCCGTGCCTACAGCAACTTCCCCTGCGACGCGAACAAAGCCCATATGCGTTACTTACAGCGTACTGTAAGAACACGCATAGAGGAGCTGCGTACCGCCGGCTGGGACAAGATGTTGAGCGAACTAGAGCCCACCCACCTAGCCTTCTGGCAACTCCAGAGGAAGCTCAGATCCGGAGAAATAGTCTCCATGCCCCCCCTGATCCGTCCCGACAAGACCATCGCCTTCGATGATGTCGACAAGGCTGAGCTTCTAGCCGACACTCTAGAAGTCCAATGCTCGCCTAGCTCTCAACCAGTAGACCAAGCTCACCTCACTGAGGTCGACGCTGAAGTCGAACATAGAGCCTCCCTCCCTCCCGTCGAAGACCCAGAGTATCCACTGCCCCCAGTCACGCCCGACGAAGTGCACGACCTCATCAAAGGTCTTAAGGCTCGTAAAGCCCCCGGCTCAGATGGAATCACCAATAGGGTATTCCAACTTTTCCCTGCCCACCTGATAATGCTACTGACCACCATCTTCAATGGTGCTCTGAGCAACAACATCTTCCCACAGGCATTCAAAGAAGCCACCGTCATCGGTATCCCGAAGCTCGGCAAGCCAAAGTCAGAGCCTAGTAGTTACCGCCCCATCAGTCTGCTCAATGTCCTCGGCAAAATCTATGAGAGGCTTATTTATAAGCGCCTCAGAGACTACGCCGAGACAAAGGGCCTCATCCCCAACGAACAGTTTGGTTTTAGAACCCAACACTCGTGCGTACAACAGGTCCACCGTATAGTCGAACACATCAACTTCGGTTTCCAACGAGGTTTGATGACCGGTGCTGTTTTCTTCGACATAGCGAAAGCGTTCGACAAAGTCTGGCACAACGGCTTATTATATAAGCTGTACCAACTCGGTGTGCCAGATCGTCTCGTGCTCATCTTACGGGACTTTTTGTCGAATCGCACCTTCCGTTATCGCATCGAAGGAGCGCTATCCTCCCCCCACCCTATTCGCGCAGGAGTCCCTCAGGGCTCCGTGATCTCTCCCCTAGCATTCACGCTTTTCACCAGCGATATGCCCAAGTGCAGCAAGGCACAGCTGGCTCTGTTCGCAGACGACACGGCCATTTACTACACCGGCCGCGATCCAGACTCGATATCTCGCATTCTCCAAACCCAAGTCAACAAGCTTGGCGCCTGGTTTAGGAAATGGAGAATTGAAGTAAATCCCGACAAAAGTCAAGCGGTTCTATTCTCGAAGCCGCGTCATACCCCCTGCCCCCCTCGACCGATCACCATGTTCGGCAAGCCGATCCCTTGGGAGAAGCGAGCCAAATATCTTGGTGTAGTTCTCGACGAACACCTTTCGTTTTCAGAGCACATTAAGGCGGCTCGTTCGCGCGCCGCCTTCGCTCTAGGTAGACTCCACTTTGTCCTCAATGCACGTAGCAAATTGTCATTAAAGTGCAAAATGCGTATCTACACAGCGTGCATCCGCCCGATCATGACCTATGCCAGTGCAGTCTTCGCACACGCCAAGCCCGTTCGCTTCAATAGAATGCAGACCCTCCAGAACAAGTTCCTCCGTAGGATAACAGGCTCCCCCTGGTACGTTTGCAACGAAATCCTCCATGTAGACCTCAGGATTCCCACTATCCGTCAGTTCATGAAACGCATTTCAAAGCGTTTCTTCGAGACCGCCGCGAATCACCGCAACCCTCTGGTTGTGAAAGCCGCTAGTTATATTCCCTCCTCCATTAGTCAAGTCCGCCGTCCCAAGCATGTCCTCACCGATCCCGATGACCACATAACTCTCATTCAGGAGAGCAGTAGGGCCACCAGTACAGTGCACAAACACAGACCGACATTCCGACCTCGCCGCCGAGGTTCCTCGCGAAGATCCCGACTTAATTGTCCCCCCCGACCCTTGCTCGACGAAGTGCCAGCCCGCGCCGTAGCTGAGCCTGTAGCTTTAAATTCCCCGATTAATAATAATCAAAACTTGATCCAGCCTGTCCCATCTTGCTGACCTCCCGTCAGCGACGCCCTAAGCCGAGGTCCGTACCCCACAGGGGGTGCCCTTAGCGAGCGTTCGCTTAATAATATAAGTATTTTTACGCCCCTGGCTGGAGGCTTTGAGTCCGCTTAAGGCAGCCACAGGATAGTCCGGTTAAGTAGTCACGACCTCTCAAGGTCAACTACGAGATGCCATACACAAAAAAAAAAAAAAAAAGAACTTTTGGCTTCTGACAGGGATAAGCACAGAGCGCAGAAATACCACCCAGACTGGGAAAAGCTGAATTTATTTAAGGATTGGTTGAGAAGAGGTAAAAGTGAATATAAAGCCAAGTGTATCGTTTGTGATATAGAACTTGTATCTGAATACACTGTTTTGAAGACACACGCTTCACGCCAAAAGCACCTGAAGACTTTGTCTGCCTCACCGAGTACTTCCAAACAACAACGTAGTATAATGTCATTTGTTACGAAAGAAGTGCCCAAAAATAAAATTATTGCTGCGACTGAAATTAAATTGGCAGGTTTCATAGCAGAGCACAATATAGCTTTCCAAACAGCAGATCACATGTCAGATCTAATAAACGAAATATTACATTCAATTGGTGTTGAGAACAAAATTTCGATAAAAAGAACAAAAGCAACAGCAGTTGTGACTGAAGTCATAGAGGCAAGTGAAAAAATATCTCTGGCTGACAAATTAACTAAAGGAAAATTTTGTATCCTATCAGACGAATCAACAGATATCAGCACTCACAAAGCGAGCTGCATAATTGTGAGATATTTCGACCATGATCAAATAAAAATTGTCAGCAAGTTCTGGGAGCTATGTAAAATATTTGATTCCGACTATCCTCAAATGGCAGAAGAAGGTGCTACTGGGGAGAATTTATACAAAATTTTGATGAAATCTTTTTCTGATCACAATATTCCAATAGATAACATCATTGGTTTTGAAATAAAGAAACGATATGATTTAAATGACCCTTTACATTAAAAAATTGATTGTATCGAGCCGGTCAATGCTGTTTCCAGCAATTTCAGGAATAAGATGCCTTCCTTGCAGCCTGTGATGACACTTGTTCCACGGATTGTCAACTGTGAAAATATTCAATTAATGCAGGCAATAGATGATGAATGGTGTAGTTTCCCCAACATCATCGATAAGGTTGACTTGACGAAAAGCCCAGACCAATTTTGGGGGGAAATAATGCAACGTTTTGAAGAATACAAACTCTAGCGCAATTTGCACTAAATCTATTATGCTTGCCACATTCGAGTGCTGATTGTGAAAGAGCGTTCAGTGAAGTAAATTTAATAAAAACCAAACTTAGAAATAGTTTGGCCAACGAAACTGTCAATGGCACCTTGCTGGCAAAGCAAATGATAAGAGTCACCGGAAACTGTACCGATTTTAAACCGACAGATGACATGATTAAAATATGAATACGGAAAATTTATACAAAAAAAAGTGATTTCATTACTATAATTTAAATTTTCATACTATTTTCATTACATATCATTACTTTTTTCGTAGTATATTTATTGTTAATTTTGTAATAAAAGTTAATAAACCAATAAACGGATGAATAATAATGTACGATTTTTTGTTTCGAATTTTCCTTGGGTATACGACTTTTTGCTGTGGTACGATTGCGGAATTTTTTCACCTGGCAGCCCTGACTTTGACCAAGGGCTGCCAGAGGTACAGAGAGAGTAGAGGAGCCAACTTTTACGCCGTATCCCGCTAATAAATTAAAGAAAATCAAATTTGATTATACAAAAAAATATATCTGAATAACAAGAAAGAAATATAACTCTTTGTAACAGGACGATAAACAATTTTGTGTTGGCATTTAAATCGGGATTAGGCCATGAGAATGATGATTGATCAAGTACTAGTAAAGCCAAAAGCACATCACAGCCGCTATGGCAACGGGCCGCTGTCTTAGAGTATTTAGGTTAAATGCTCTAAGGCCGCTGCGCCCCCCCGACCCTTGCTCGACGAAGTGCCAGCCCGCGCCGTAGCTGATCCTGTAGCTGTAAATTCCCATGATAATAATAATCAACAAAATCTGATCCAGCCTGTCCCATCTTGCTGTCCTCCCGTCAGCGACGCCCTAAGCCGAGGTCCGTACCCCACAAGGGGTGCCCTTAGGGAGCGTTCGCTTAGTAATGTAAGTAGTTCTAAGCCCCTGGCTCGAGGCTTTGAGTCCGCTTAAGGCAGCTACAGGATAGTCCGGTTAAGTAGTTACGACCTCTCAAGGTCAACTACGAGATGCCATACAAAAAAAAAAAAAGCCCGCTGTGCAATAAGTGCGGTGCGGCCCGCCTCACAGTGGGTCGAAACTATGATTTTAGTGACTTAGGGCTCAACTTTGCTTTTTTACTTTTTTCCTCATGTGGATGGATAGAGCTCATTAACCTCAACAATAATTGTTCTGATGTATTTTTTCCTAAACTTTATACTTTGGGTAGAAAAATGTGTTTTGTTATTTTTTTGTATGGAGCGGATCAAATAACCTTAAATTCCTGCTAAGTAGCGTGTGATCCCGCGTTGAAACTTTATTTTTCATATACCTTGTCTAGTCTATTATCATTTGATGCTATTAACGTGTGCATAAAATTGCAACTCTGCCAAATAAATGGATCGAAAAAAATGAAAAAATATATAGAATAAAAAGCTACATTTTTTACTTTCGTAAGTTCTTTTAAGTTAAATTTGATATGGAATAGTAAGTAAAAGCACGTAATAATACACATAGTTACTTAACAACTAACAACAATACATTTAAAAGGTCCCTAATTAGCTTAAATTTACTAATATATGTAGTATTAGTAAATTTAAAGCTAATCACACTAATCATAATACATTTAAAAGGTCCCTAATTAGCTTAAATTTACTAATATATGTAGTAGTAGTAAATTTAAGCTAATTAGGGATCTATGAATTTCAATTTCTTTGTTTTAATGACTTTAACATGTTTATGAAATGTTATTTTAAGTTAGATTTAATACTGAATAGTGAGTAAAGATAGGTACATAATAATACAAATTAGTAAAGGTAAACTAACATTACTACAACTAACACAAGCAAACTAAAAACTAACTATAAACAACATCAAACATTACTATTTCCTTTCAATTATGAGTTTGACATTTATAAACTAATAATAAAAACAAGAAACTTACAAACTACCAAAAAATCTTATTCACTATCGCTATGACTATCTTGTAAATTATCTACATCAATAAAATCTATATCGGATTCTGTGGGAAAAATCAGCAGAAGCTCTTTGACTTTTGGAGAGAGAACCATTATATTTTGTTTCACCATTCGAGGTCTTAGACTTGTGATCTTTGGATCAGAAGACAAAAGAAGATTGTGTATAATATCCTCATTTGTCGCCGTTCTACTTACCTTTCTAGAATGACTCTCTCTATATTTCCGGAAATCTTTATTACGAGCTTCCGCTGCCTCTTCCGACAGTTTACCTATAGGTATGGCACCAAAGTGCTTAATTATATCACTCCCATGTACTAACAATTTATGTATACTGGAAGGCATATAATACCAGGGATATAAGTGAACGTACAATTGTGCAGTATCTCTACAAAATTCGGAAAACTTAGAAAGATCCACGCTCTCTCCAGATGCAACCGTCTGAAGAATCACATGAAACCTTTCTATTAAATCTTTATCTATTCCTGTTATGCGAGCTGTTGTTTCTGCATCCCTAAAAAATCTTCTGGCAGTATTGCCATCATTGGTTGTGCCTACTCCTTGCTTGACTACGTCAATAAGTAAACCGCATTCTTTCTTAAACGCTTGCTGTATAGCGCTCTTTCTGAGTGACATTTTTTCTTTGTCATCGCCCCTGCAACTCCATGTTTTGAAGTCCAAACGATAAGCTGCAAACAAAAAGAAATATCACTTAAATAAAAATCTCACAAGTAACTATATAACGTGAAAAAAATTATGAACTAATAAAATTATATTTACCGATATGAAGTAAGCACTCCATGCTTCTTATCCAGGCATGTAAAGATGACATTCCATACTGGAACACTTCTTCGTTGTTCTCTTTTTGAGCAAGTGACTCTAAATTGTTCATCTCTGACGGTTTTGCTTTGCAGATATCACAGACAGCTGAAGATGTGTCTGACAAATATGACGATATTTTGCCGTCTATCATCGTCAAGTGCAATTGATGCTTAACTTCAACTTGATTGAACTTGATTGGCTGAAGTGTTTCTATTTCTTCGGTTATGCTAGCTTTTATAGTTACCACTGTTGACTGCGTTTCTTTGGTAAATTTGAACATTATCGGACGGCAATAGAAAGTTGATGAGGGTCGATCGTTTTCCCAAACAATTGTTCCATCACATTGTTGAAGCCTTATAGGAACTAGACTGGCCATGAAGATAGTTGAGTCATCAAACTCTGCTTCAGTCTTTTGTTTATAATTACTTTGACCTGAGGCTCCATCAAAACCCCATTTGCTTATTAGCAGTAACTCAGTTGGCGAATCCAAATCTAAAGTAATCACTTCTAAAAGCCTAGATACCGTCAAGTTGAGTAAAGCTTGCAGTTTAATAGCAGCTCCTTCTTCAGTTATAATTATGTCTTCTTTCCCTGGATAACATTTTGCCTTCGCTTGTTTTATTTTATAATAAGAAGGGTATAAATCAGACGTATTTTCACTTGCTGCTTCTCTTAGGCTTATATACTGCCACTTACTTAATTTAAGTGAAACTAATAAAGACAGTGCCTTATCGGGTGAATATGTACTACTTTTCGGTTTACTTGTACTTAAACACTCTTTAACTTTTTCTAGATCTTCGGGGTGATTTAGTAAATGGTTCATAATTTTTCCTACATCCTCATTTCCGGTGTTTCTTAAACTAGCAATTGTAGTAGCTTTAAGTTCATCCGGGGATAACGAAAGCGATTGGTTAATTTGATCAACGCGTCGTCGTTTTTGCCTGGAGCCCAATTCCTCGAAAGGTTTTCGAGGTGTAAATGTAGATGTCGAAGCTTCTGTAGTAGATGGTGGTAGATTTTCGACATCTTCAGTATTACAAATCTCGAGCCTTTCCTGTTCAGTGTTCACAGCTTCAGGTATCATTCCTTCGGGCCAGTTTATTGCACGTTCCAACCAATCACCATTTTTTCTTACAAACTGTGCTAACGTGCGACTACTTCGTTCCCATCTTGCACTTATATTTGAACAAAAGCGCGTACAGAATTTTTGGAGCTCAACACTGTTCTCTTCGGTCACGTTTATTTTATGTTGTAGGAATTGAAAGAATTTTTGACTATCCGACAGTGACTTGACCTGCTCTCTTAAAATCATAAATAAATCTAAATTGTTAACTAAATTATCCATTATAACGAAAAAGGGACGATCAGAATCACGAGATGTTAGTAGTAGTACGAATAAACGAACACTAGTTAGTATATAATAAATTATGGTCATTTTATACTTCCAGAATCCAGTGACAAACAATGTTTACTAATTTTTCTACTACCCTCATTAACTAATTATCCTAATTAATATTACAGTAATGACTAAAAGTGAAAAACATTGTTATTTTATAAGGTAAAAGGTTAAGCTAATTACAGTAATTAAACACACAAATAGAAATTAATTGATTTCATATCCACATTTTTAAATAAAGGTCCCTAATTAGCTTAAATTTACTAATATATGTAGTATTAGTAAATTTAAGCTAATTAGGGACCTTTTAAATGTATTGTTGTTAGTTGCTAAGTAATTATGTGTATTATTACGTGCTTTTACTTACTATTCCATATCAAATTTAACTTAAAATAACTTACGAAAGTAAAAAATGAAGCTTTTTATTCTATGTATTTTTTCATTTTTTTCGATCCATTTATTTGGCAGAGTTGCAACTTTATGCATTTGTTTATAGCATCAAATGATAATAGACCAGACAAGGTATATGAAAAATAAAGTTTCAACGCGGGATCACACGCTACTTAGCAGGAATTTAAGTTTATTTGAGCCGCTCCATACAAAAAAATAACAAAACACATTTTTCTACCCAAAGTATAAAGTTTAGGAAATAATACATCAGAACAATTATTATTGAGGTTAATGAGCTCTACCCATCCGCATAAAAAAAAAAGTGAAAAAGCAAAGTTGAGCCCTAAGTCACTAAAATCATAGTTTCGACCCACTGTGCGCCTGTAGCGTAATGTGCGTTAATTTGTAAGAATGTACGAAAGCGCTGAAAGAGATTTTTTGTTATGCGTTGTGCGTTGTGACATGCGTCGCGCCCTACCCCTAATCAATACTCGCCCTAACAATAAAGAAGTTAAGAAGTAAAAGGACGAGGCACACAGACTACTTAAAGATACTACGTATGACGAGACACGTTAGTCCGTAGTTATAAAATAAGAGTGAAATTCGCGATTTTGGGGAAACATGCCGATAAACTGACGGCAAATAACGTGGAGGTTAAATTCGAATTCCTACTCTTATTTTGAAGGGCAAATTAATAAGGGATTGATGACAAAACTAGGCTGATTTGTATTCATTTACGTGTACAACCAGGAAGCCCTGAATATAATTGACAGTGACATTTGGCTAGAATGACTTGACGCCTTGGTGTTGGGAAACAAATCTTAATGATTCACTGAAGGAAGATATCCAAACTTGACTTCTAAGAAAAGCTCCTATGATAGAGTGCGCCGCCACACCATCTTGACGTTTATATCTGAAGGCCTTAGATAAATGATTGGTCTCGACCATTCAATCAATTCATCAATCAATTTATATAAGCTGAAGGGGAGGGGAGTTTGGTAGAGGCACCCATATTTCGCCATTTTATGCTATGAGTCCCATGTCATAGGGGCCTTGACGTTAATCATGGGATCTGTATACCATGAAAACGAAACTTACGTAATAACAGGGTCGACCTCACTTCCGTTTTTTATAATTTATCATACCTTTGGAAGTGATCTTCGAGTTTGAACGCTTTCTGGCAAAGACGACAAGACTCCACCCACCTAACTATTCCACTAACCTAAAAATTGGTAATGCTTTTCTGGACTATTTGTTCGTGTAATGCATAATTATTAAAAACGTTGAAAAATTAAATATTTTATACTATACCATATCATAAAAGTATATAATAATAAACAAAGGCTATTCGTTCTGTAACGTTGGATTTTACATTTGATAGCAACATCCCATTTGTCTCAATTCTCCCAAGGGATCGGCTTGCCGCACATGGTGATCGGTCGAGGGGGGTGGTGAATGGTCGTGTCGTCTGCGAACAGAGCCAACAACGCCTTACTACAATTGGGCATTTCACTGATGTTTAGTGTGAAAGTGAGGGGAAAAATCACAGAGCCCTGAGGGACTCCTGCGCGAATGGGGTGGGGGAAGATAGCGCTCCTTCGATGCGATAACGGAAGGTGCGGTTCGACAAATAGTCCCGTAAGATGAGCACGAGACTGGCACACCAAGTTGGTATAGCTTATATAATAAGCCGTTGTGCCAGACTTGGTCGAACGCTTTCGCTATGTCGAAGAAAACAGCAACCGTCATCAAACCTCGTTGGAAACCAATGTTTATTTGTTCGACGATACGGTGGACCTGTTGTACGCAAGAGTGTTGAGTTCGAAAACCAAACTGTTAGTTAGGGATGAGGCCTTTTGTCTAGGCATACTCTCTGAGATGCTTATTGATAAGACTCTCATAGATTTTGCCGAGGACATTGAGCTGACTGATGGGACGGTAACTCGTGGGCTCCGACTCGGGCTTGCCGAGCTTGGGGATATCGATGACGGAGGCTTCTTTAAATGCTTGTGGGAAGATGTTATTGCTCAGAGCACCATTGAAGATGGTGGTCAATAGCATTATCAGGTGGGCAGGGAAAAGTTGGAATACCCTATTGGTGATTCCATCTGAGCCGGGGGCTTTACGAGCCTTATGGGCTTTGATGAGGTCGTGCACTTCGTCTGGCGTGACGGGGGGCAGCGCATACTCTGGTTCTTCGACGGGAGGGAGGGAGGCTCTATGTTCGACTTCAGCGTCAATCTCAGCGATGGTCTTGTCAGGGCGGATCATGGGGGGGCATGGAGACTATTTCTCCGGATCTGACTTTCCTCTGGAGTTGCCAGAAGGCTAGAGTGAGTAAGTTCTAGTTCACTCAGAATCTTGTCCCAGCCGGCGGTACGCAGCTCTTCTATGCGTGTCCTTACAGTACGCTGTAAGTAACGCATATGGGCTTTGTTCGCGTTGTAGGGGAAGTTGCTGTAGGCACGGACAGCCGCATTCTTCTCATTCAACAGTTCACGTACATCGTCCGGCAACTTCCAGCGACAGTCCTCCGTCGCTGGAATTTCTCTTGAACAGTCGTTCAAAACTGATTGTACGTGTTCTGTGTGGAAGAGTCGATCGCGGCCGTCGTGTCATCGATAGAGTCAAAATGATCGGGTTTGGGTCCAAGTAGGGGGACTATTATGCGTGTTACACAGAGTACTTTTATATAAATGGCGTGCACAGACTACTTAGAGATGGCGTGCACAGACTACTTAGAGATACTACTTTTAACTAGGTACCTACCTAAACAAGTAGGAAATTCTTATAATCAATACCTACCTACCCTGTTAAAAAAATGGCCTAAGAACTATGTTTACTTCCTCTAGGAATTATAAATACCTTTATGATTAGGAAATCGCATGTTGTGAAAACAGTGAAAACTATGTCAATAGTAGAATTACTTTTAGATACTATATCTATGTGATAAGATATAGGCAACAGCATTTTATCTCCATTTACGAGTATAAGTAATCTTGCCTACCTTTATTAATGGAGTGTCAGACAATTAAACAATAATAAGCAGTCCTACACAGCTGTTAATTACATGTAGGTTGGTAGGTACTTATACTTAAGTAAGTACTTCACAGTTGTAATCGTAAAATGGAAATTATATGATAATATCATCAAATGCTGTATAAATACAACTAATCCATGATACAAGGTATTTGTGTATGCATGTGTGTGGATTGAGAATGTTTTCAAGTTTTATTTTAACTTTGTCTGAGTCATTGAACTTGAAAAAAAAGAGTTGAATGCTTACATTAGGTAGAAACCAGTTTTTTCCTAACTGTAAATCACTTCGATCAGCAATATACGCGCTTGCGTTGTTTTAAGTCGAAGGTAAAATCACAGACAACATATAGAAAAATCCGCATAAATGAACGATTGCAGATGTTCGCTAGGTACATCCATAATATTGAAGTTGTGATAACATGATTTAGGTTATATTTATCACATTGGCCCGTTATCATTTTACCACTTGAAAGTAATGTTGAAAGTTAATTTCGCACTATTTATAAACAATTCTCAATACAAATACGAACTAATTGGTTAACATACCTACGTGTTTTCGTGACTTATACAGTGTTAAATAAATGTAAGTACCTAGGTACTTAACTGTGATTGTTGTGAACTTGGGATTGGAAATAAAATTGAACAAGATATCATTATAATGTACTCTGTGATATCATTTTGTAAAAGTGTAGCGAATTGGTACATGAATAATATATATGTTGTTGATAAGAACATTGTTCAAATGTTCAGTCTTAAGTGTTCAGTGGCGCGGTGCACTCGTGTTAGTGCGTCGTATTTGTTTACATAGTACACGTACGTACAATACTAATTGAATATGAGTGCCAACGGTACAAGTGACAAAGTGCCCATAATAGGGATTCCAAACAATGCAAGAATAAGCCGGCTAACACGGCATTTTTGCGAAGAATTCGGATGTGAACCATTGTTTTTCGTCAGAGTGCCGGGCCGCGTAAATTTAATTGGTGAACACATCGATTATTGTGGCTATCCAGTGTTGCCCATGGCACTGGAACAGGATATACTGATTGCTGCTACGATAATAAATAAGCCAGAGCTTCATCTAAGAAATATAAAAAACAAATATAGCAAATATGAAACAGAGATAAAATCGTGTGAAGATATAAATATTATATCAGACTCAAACGGAAAGCCATTTTGGTATAACTATGTGTTGTGTGGAGTAAAAGGCGCTTTAGAATTTTTGTGCGATAAAATTACCAATGGACTGCAGCTCGTCGTAGATGGAATAATTCCTCCGGCATCTGGACTATCAAGTTCCTCAGCATTAGTAAGTGCAGCATGTCTGGCTCTTCTTTATGCTCAAAATGTTCCACTGAGCAAAACTGGAATCGCATCTTTATGTGCAAAATGCGAGAGATATATCGGAACTCAAGGAGGCGGCATGGATCAAGCGATAGCATTTTTGGCGCAGAAGAACTGCGCCCAATATATAACGTGGCAACCCTTGAAGGCTACACCAGTGGCTCTACCCGAAAATGCGGCATTTGTTGTAGCCCACAGTTTGGCAGAGGCTAACAAAGCAGCTACGAATGATTTCAATAGAAGGGTGATAGAATGCAGGCTGGCAGCGAAAATTATAGCTTCGTGCGCAGGTGCTGTTACTGATAACAAAATTATTACTCTTAGTCAAGTACAAAATAAACTTGATAACACTTTAGGAGAGATGGTAAACCTTGTTCATGAGTATTTGTCTAAAGATTTATATACAAAAGAAGAAATATGCGATATTTTGAATGTGAATGAAGAAGAATTGGGGCAGTTGTATTTAACGTCAAACACGAAGCATATAACAGAGTTTAAATTGAAACAGCGAGCTCTTCACGTTTACGAAGAAGCAATACGTGTCGAAGATTTTCGTAAACATTGCTTGCAGTCAGCATCAAATGGCGAAGGCATGAATTGTGTGAACGAAAATAACGACTCTATTGTAAACGAAGTTGGTGATGGTAATGCAATAATAAACGTTCTTGGGAAACTGATGTCTAGTAGTCACGAGAGCCTGAAAGAACTCTACGAGTGCTCTCATGACAATTTAGATCGTCTGGTCAATATATCACAGGAAATGAACGTTCATTCTCGCCTAACTGGTGCCGGTTGGGGCGGATGTATAATAGCTTTGTGTCCGAAAGAGAAAGTGAATAAATATATTGATATGCTAATAGACAACTTTTACGTAAAACATTGTAAAATAGATAAATGTGAAGCTAGCTCTTATGTATTTGCTACTACTCCGAACCACGGCGCGGAAATATATGTAAATAAATAAGTTTAAACATGACATAAGAAGATGATTGTATCCACCGTACCTATGTAGTCTCTTCTATAACTGTTAGCCTGTATCATCCCACTGTTGGGACGATACATCAGTCTTAAATTAAGAACATTGTTATTCTGTAAATTCTGAAAGACCTTTTCGATTTTAGTAGGTATTTTTTCTTGAGCTTTTAGTAGTTACGTAATTAAGTTCTGTTTCCGTGTGGGATACAAGAGCGATAGGTATTAAGATATAATCATATACAGACTTTTACTGCAACTTGTAATTTAATTCCGAAATAAGTAATTATGAGGTTTTTTATTCATTTATATTTTACATTAATTTTAAAAAAAAAAAACATCATATAAAAAGAAAATAAAACTAATATTATTTATGCAAAAATAAAATGATTACATAACTAAAACAGAAAGTAATGTAGGTATTCCAACAGCATTTACTAAAATTAAATTACAGCCAAGTGACTTTCATAACGAATTATTAATGGAAACAAAATAAATATTATAGAGTTGATTTAATGTTTTATTTATTAATTTGGTAATATTATGTACTTTATTCATTCTGTATTGTCCCACTGCTGGGCAAAGGTCTCTCCCACAGCTTTCCAAATATTAGTACATAAACTACTTACACGTTACACACCTACTCCACGCTGAACACAAAGAAATTGGCGGTTGCAAGGCAATATTTCTTCCATACTACCCTTGGACAGGCTGATAGAAAGTAGAAAGTTGTCTAATACTGTGTGTTTAAAATCAAAATCAAAAGTCATTTATTCAAACTAGGCTAAGTCTAACACTTCTTGAACGTCAAATTATCTACGACAGTCCCCCGAAACGCTCGCCCTTCACCACTTCATATCGTGCTGGAAAGAAGTGGCGCAAAAAACTCCCCAGCAGCACAGCTGTCTGTTCATTTAGAAGAAATTAATTCTATATAATACTAGTAAGCAACATTACGGAACGCTAAAATAAAATTAAATTATTTGCTACATAATTAAAATATTTTCTTCGCACTTCCCATTTAGGGAAGCACACTCACCTTTTAGACAAAATGGACCATATTATCCGGCTTAAACTTCGATTCTATATGCCATGGACGACCGAGCTTGGACTCGTGTCCAAGCTCAATCGTCCATGGCTACATTTACTCTTCCCATTCGTATGGCAGGCCTCGGCGCACAGTGGGTCGAAACTATGATTTTAGTGACTTAGGGCTCAACTTTGCTTTTTTACTTTTTTCCTCATGTGGATGGATAGAGCTCATTAACCTCAACAATAATTGTTCTGATGTATTTTTTCCTAAACTTTATACTTTGGGTAGAAAAATGTGTTTTGTTATTTTTTTGTATGGAGCGGATCAAATAACCTTAAATTCCTGCTAAGTAGCGTGTGATCCCGCGTTGAAACTTTATTTTTCATATACCTTGTCTAGTCTATTATCATTTGATGCTATTAACGTGTGCATAAAGTTGCAACTCTGCCAAATAAATGGATCGAAAAAAATGAAAAAATATATAGAATAAAAAGCTACATTTTTTACTTTCGTAAGTTCTTTTAAGTTAAATTTGATATGGAATAGTAAGTAAAAGCACGTAATAATACACATAGTTACTTAACAACTAACAACAATACATTTAAAAGGTCCCTAATTAGCTTAAATTTACTAATATATGTAGTATTAGTAAATTTAAAGCTAATCACACTAATCATAATACATTTAAAAGGTCCCTAATTAGCTTAAATTTACTAATATATGTAGTATTAGTAAATTTAAAGCTAATCACACTAATCATAATACATTTAAAAGGTCCCTAATTAGCTTAAATTTACTAATATATGTAGTAGTAGTAAATTTAAGCTAATTAGGGATCTATGAATTTCAATTTCTTTGTTTTAATGACTTTAACATGTTTATGAAATGTTATTTTAAGTTAGATTTAATACTGAATAGTGAGTAAAGATAGGTACATAATAATACAAATTAGTAAAGGTAAACTAACATTACTACAACTAACACAAGCAAACTAAAAACTAACTATAAACAACATCAAACATTACTATTTCCTTTCAATTATGAGTTTGACATTTATAAACTAATAAAAAAAACAAGAAACTTACAAACTACCAAAAAATCTTATTCACTATCGCTATGACTATCTTGTAAATTATCTACATCAATAAAATCTATATCGGATTCTGTGGGAAAAATCAGCAGAAGCTCTTTGACTTTTGGAGAGAGAACCATTATATTTTGTTTCACCATTCGAGGTCTTAGACTTGTGATCTTTGGATCAGAAGACAAAAGAAGATTGTGTATAATATCCTCATTTGTCGCCGTTCTACTTACCTTTCTAGAATGACTCTCTCTATATTTCCGGAAATCTTTATTACGAGCTTCCGCTGCCTCTTCCGACAGTTTACCTATAGGTATGGCACCAAAGTGCTTAATTATATCACTCCCATGTACTAACAATTTATGTATACTGGAAGGCATATAATACCAGGGATATAAGTGAACGTACAATTGTGCAGTATCTCTACAAAATTCGGAAAACTTAGAAAGATCCACGCTCTCTCCAGATGCAACCGTCTGAAGAATCACATGAAACCTTTCTATTAAATCTTTATCTATTCCTGTTATGCGAGCTGTTGTTTCTGCATCCCTAAAAAATCTTCTGGCAGTATTGCCATCATTGGTTGTGCCTACTCCTTGCTTGACTACGTCAATAAGTAAACCGCATTCTTTCTTAAACGCTTGCTGTATAGCGCTCTTTCTGAGTGACATTTTTTCTTTGTCATCGCCCCTGCAACTCCATTTTTTGAAGTCCAAACGATAAGCTGCAAACAAAAAGAAATTTCACTTAAATAAAAATCTCACAAGTAACTATATAACGTGAAAAAAATTATGAACTAATAAAATTATATTTACCGATATGAAGTAAGCACTCCATGCTTCTTATCCAGGCATGTAAAGATGACATTCCATACTGGAACACTTCTTCGTTGTTCTCTTTTTGAGCAAGTGACTCTAAATTGTTCATCTCTGACGGTTTTGCTTTGCAGATATCACAGACAGCTGAAGATGTGTCTGACAAATATGACGATATTTTGCCGTCTATCATCGTCAAGTGCAATTGATGCTTAACTTCAACTTGATTGAACTTGATTGGCTGAAGTGTTTCTATTTCTTCGGTTATGCTAGCTTTTATAGTTACCACTGTTGACTGCGTTTCTTTGGTAAATTTGAACATTATCGGACGGCAATAGAAAGTTGATGAGGGTCGATCGTTTTCCCAAACAATTGTTCCATCACATTGTTGAAGCCTTATAGGAACTAGACTGGCCATGAAGATAGTTGAGTCATCAAACTCTGCTTCAGTCTTTTGTTTATAATTACTTTGACCTGAGGCTCCATCAAAACCCCATTTGCTTATTAGCAGTAACTCAGTTGGCGAATCCAAATCTAAAGTAATCACTTCTAAAAGCCTAGATACCGTCAAGTTGAGTAAAGCTTGCAGTTTAATAGCAGCTCCTTCTTCAGTTATAATTATGTCTTCTTTCCCTGGATAACATTTTGCCTTCGCTTGTTTTATTTTATAATAAGAAGGGTATAAATCAGACCTATTTTCACTTGCTGCTTCTCTTAGGCTTATATACTGCCACTTACTTAATTTAAGTGAAACTAATAAAGACAGTGCCTTATCGGGTGAATATGTACTACTTTTCGGTTTACTTGTACTTAAACACTCTTTAACTTTTTCTAGATCTTCGGGGTGATTTAGTAAATGGTTCATAATTTTTCCTACATCCTCATTTCCGGTGTTTCTTAAACTAGCAATTGTAGTAGCTTTAAGTTCATCCGGGGATAACGAAAGCGATTGGTTAATTTGATCAACGCGTCGTCGTTTTTGCCTGGAGCCCAATTCCTCGAAAGGTTTTCGAGGTGTAAATGAAGTAAGTAAAAAATGAAGCTTTTTATTCTATGTATTTTTTCATTTTTTTCGATCCATTTATTTGGCAGAGTTGCAACTTTATGCATTTGTTTATAGCATCAAATGATAATAGACCAGACAAGGTATATGAAAAATAAAGTTTCAACGCGGGATCACACGCTACTTAGCAGGAATTTAAGTTTATTTGAGCCGCTCCATACAAAAAAATAACAAAACACATTTTTCTACCCAAAGTATAAAGTTTAGGAAATAATACATCAGAACAATTATTATTGAGGTTAATGAGCTCTACCCATCCGCATAAAAAAAAAGTGAAAAAGCAAAGTTGAGCCCTAAGTCACTAAAATCATAGTTTCGACCCACTGTGCGGCGTCCGCAAAATTTCTAATATTAGTTTACCAGCTTTCATATCCTCGGTCTGCGGCACTGATAAATTAATCAAGAAAATAATAGCTTTCACGCTGATTAATTTTGATGTGCCGTGCTTCATCGAGGCTATAAATGAATGCCTGGAGACTCGCTTGCCCAAATTCAGATCCACCCGCTAGTGCATCTTCCCAGAGACGGTGGGACGAGCCGCTCTGCAGAGTAGTACAGAACAATTTACTTGACACGTCTGCTACTACTGCGGAGCGTGCGTGCCTGCTGACTGTGGGTAAAAGGGAGTCGGGTCTTTGGATTCATGTACTACCGTCGTCGAACATAGGCAATTTGTACGACGACATTACTTTCCACCTCGCTACTTCCTTACGACTGGGAGCTCCTTGTTGTTCTCCTCATCGCTGTCACTGTGGCGAAGTTGTCAACAGCCTCGGGCACCACGGCCTGTCTTGCAGTCGAAGTGCAGGCCGCTTAGCGTGGTACGCGCACATTAATGACATCATCCGACGAGCTCTTGTCACCGTCGGCGTTCGAGCCGTATTAGAACCTAATGGCTTGCTACGCATGTGGCAAGAGACCGGACGGTATGTCTTTATTTCCATGGAAGGTGGATAGGCCTTGAGTGTGGACGCAAAAAGTGTAGATACACTTGCGCAATTCCATCTTCCTGGCTCAGCGGGCTGTGCTGGCGCTGCTGCTGCGGCAGCGGAAACTTTCAAGCGGCGAAAGTATAACAACCTTATCGGTAATTATACTTTCGAGCCGTTTGGGGTTGAAACTCTCGGGCCGTGGGATCCAAATATTCATGGCTTGTTCAACGAAATCTCCAAATGCCTGGTTGATACTTCCCGTGCATTACGAGTCGACAGCGATGCGGAGGAATTTTTAGACGCCATATTTTAGTTTGTTATTAATGTAGTTAATAATTGTGTTAATTTCTAAGCCCATAAAGCATAGTAACTAAAAAGAAACCAAATAGCTACTAGCTTCCGTCCGCGTGAAATTTCTTGACCGACCCACCGCGTCACATGCAGTTTTTGTAATATAACTCCCACGTTTTGTCAACAGTCGTCTGTCGTATATCGGTGACTGAGTGACTGTCCGCCTGTCCGCCAAGTGTCATCTGTCAATTCAAGTTGAGTTGACAGATGACATTACTCAACACAACTCACAACTGTCAAATACGTTTTCCAGATTTCATCAGATTGTTTGTTAAAATCGAAAAATATAATAAATTGGATATTGTTTTACACGATTACTAGACTTAAAAGTCACCGATATTCACTCTCAACATCTACGTTTCGCTGAAAGTTAAAAACAACGTAAGTATTCCATTTGGTGACATACAAAATTGTGCTATTGTTGTATTTTATGGAAAAATCATAGCAATTTGTACATTTATACATGTTTTATAGCTTACCAAGGAATAGCAGCCATGGTAATGCCTCAGGTATACGTGATTTACATAATGTTGCTACTAATTGTCACCTTATAATTTGGAGGTTATGTTCCTAAACTAAAACCTATTTGTATCGCAAAGTCGATGAAACTGCCCAATGTTTATGCAACAGAGTGTCGCAGTTAAAGGATCGCTGTACAATCCTACACCAATTTTGCAAAAACATTCTGTAACCCCTTTGTTTTGATTGTTTGTTTATCTCTTTGCATACTGTACAAATCATATAATTTTTTTATTTTTATTTTATTTAAAAATGTTTAGTCATTAAAACTATACCTTAGTTAACATTGTGTTGGCCTCTAGTGGGACCCAATGAATACCTAGTAATACAAATGGTCTCTTACAGGAAAGCTACCAAAAACTAACTGCAAGTACAAAGAGACGAATCAGACGACTTAAACTAAAATCTATTTTGTCTAATATTCACAAGCCGAATATAGCAAATAGAAGTAATCAAATTGTGAATGAAACAAAGCATCCTGTACTCACTGAAGATTCTAATAAAAATCTAATAGTTAACCTTCATCCTGACCCAGGAGATGTACAAGATAGTTTTGTAAATAACAAAATAGAAGAAAACATGTCTTCAAGAGAAGATGTAGTGGCTGCCAGACAGGCGAAAAAGCAGGCTAAACTGAAAGGAAAAAGCAAGGACACAGTACCAACTGAAATTAAAGAACAAGGTGCTACTGTACAGAATGCTGGCATAAAAGAAACTCCAACCCCAACTCCAGTTGTAAAAAAAGAAACAAAAGTAGAACAAACACCTATCAAGGAAGAACCTAAAGTTAATTCCCCAAAAGGTAAAGATGAAGTTGATAAAGCTGTTAAAGTAGACACTGTTATCAAAGCTGATAGTAGTAAAGAGCAGATTAAAGCAGAAAGAGCTGCTAAGAAAGCTGCAAAACATGCAAAGAAGATGGGTACTACAGCAGAAGGTGATGCTCCTGTACAAAAACCTGCTGTAAAGGAAGTTCCTAAACCTGTAAATGAAGACATGACTGTGAAAGATGTGGTTGAAACTTTAAGAGATATAGCTAATGTAGCTAAAGATATAAATGATGTTACTGTCAAAGTTAATGCTATTGACTTGAGTGGTAAAAAGGTACCTATAACTTCATGATGTACATGTAGCCCTTTCAGTTATTTTACCTCTGACAGCAAATCATCTGCAACCTTATTGCAATGAAAATAAAGATCACTGTTATGCAAAGTAAGAGGGAAAATAATTGTGGAGGAACTAAATCTCAATTAACTTTTCTTATTATATGCAGTTTTTCAGCATAATATGATTTGAATTAGAGATTAACTTACTTTAAATAATAATGTTTTATTAACATTAGGCTGAAGTAGAAAGCAACAAAACTAAAGCAGACTTGAAAGCAGAGAGGCGTGCAAAGCAAGAGGCACAAAGAGCTGCCAAACAGGCTGCTCAAGAAAAGGTTGTGGCTAAAACTAAGGCTGATGTGAAAGCAATTCCTGAAGGAGATGTCTCTAAAGCTAAGGAGGTAAGTGTCAAATTATTTCTGGCGATTGAGTCACTAAAATAAATTCCAAGTAGACTAAGTGCCGATTTCACCAATTAAACTGAACGCATTCAGCACATAAACCACATTTAATGGCTGTCAGTGTTATTATTTTCTGTGGAATATTGACACTGACAGCTCTTCAAACCTTTTAAATGTGCAGAATGTGTTCTGTTTCATTGGTGAAAAAGGCACTAAAAAAAGTCTTCTGTTTTAAAAAAAATACTTGATAACTGACATAAATAAGTGTTATTTTGTAACTGGAAATCTATTTCTACAAGTTTGATTAAAAAAAAATGCAGATAAGTTATTTTGTTATGTTTATAGTAAATAATGAATACAAGAAAAAAAAAAAAAACGACACTAGAGCTCTGTAGCAGGACTGTGCTTGACAGATTCTCCAAAATCTGCTTTCCAGACATATTGGTTGTTAATATGGTAGTTTTCAAATTGTTACAGGAGAAAGCAACTAAACAGAAATCCTTAGAGAAACCCAAAGTGAAATCTCAAAGTGCTCACAGAGTGAACTGGTTCCAACATCTGTACAAAGAACATGACAAGGAGTCGCTAAAATCTATTGCCATTAATTCCAAGTAAGTACTCATTGTTACTGATATGTAGTTTTAGTAATAGAATATTCTTTTAATATTAAAACTACTATGGAAAGGGTTACAGGGTTGAAATTTACTTGTATATTCTGTGTTACATTGTTCTTGTAGTAATACTAATAATCAAAGTCAAAGCGTTTATTTCAAATAAGAACTAAAAGGCACTTTTGAACGTCAACATTTACATTTAAATATAATTGATTCCCTTCCAAAAAGTAGTTTTGTATGGAGGGTACATGATCACAAGTATGAAGTACTACAATCTATTGTGTTCATATGAGTACTTATATTAGGTCAATTGTTATGGAACCTTGAATGCTTATTGAGCAACATAGGCTTTCGAGAACTCAACATCGTTGTTTTGTTTATGCACTGCATAGCATCACTCTTATATTTGCCAAAGTGGTAGTCAGACTTGTATTCAAAGTCAAATTCAAAGTCACAGCATTTATTTCAAATAGGCCCATAAAAGGCACTTACAAATAAAGCAAAGGCAGATAAATTAATCACGTGATAGGTACATTGTGCTCACATATTTACCAACATTGTAAAAATATATGATTTTCCTAAAATATTAACTAGGAATAAGTCAGTGTGTGAGTAAAGTAAAAATTACAAATTATACAATACAATAAGCAACTAGTATGATTTTGTCTAGCCGCTAGATTGTCCTATGGAGCAGGACCAGCATGTTTCCAAGCATTCTTATCTAGGATATAATCCTCTAATTTGTAATATGCTTGTTTAGAAAGAGTTTTTTTTACATGAGTTTTAAACTTTCTTTCATTTAATTGCAATATATCACAAGGTATTTTGTTGTAACATTTAACACAGTACCCCATAAAAGATGTATGTACTTTAGATAGTCTGAAAAATGGTTGATCCATTTTATTTTTATTTCTAGTGTTAATATTATGTCTATCACTTATATTATTAAATAGATGCAGATTTTTTCTTACATACATAATATTTTCATAAATGAACTGGCAAGGTGCCGTCATAATATTAATCCTCTTAAATATCGCGAATCTCTTAGGGAACCCTAAGAGATTCGCGGCGACATAGATTATAAATGGCTCTGAAAGCTCTCTTTTGCAAAATAAAAATGAATTCAATGTCCGCAGCCCGACCCCACAGTAAAATGCCGTATGACATAATGCTGTGGACGTAGCTAAAATAAACCAAACGCGCGGTTTCTACGTCTGTTAACTGTCTTATCTTTCTAACAGCATACGCGGCCGAGCTTAGTCGCCCCGCGAGATATATTATATGAGGTCCCCATTGCAACTTCTCGTCTAGCGTGATTCCTAGGAAAACCGTCTGATTTATAAATTCCAGTTTTTCTCCGTTCAATATGATGTCACATTCGCTAATTCTAACTTTAGGTAATTTAAATCTAATGCATTTGGTATTTTTCTCATTTAGTACCAAATTATTTACCGTAAACCAATCTTGGACGTGAAGAATAGAGTTATTCACGTCGTCAAGATTTTGTGACCTTCGGTCTATTTTAAAAAATCTGCAAATAATACCATCTTCGGTTGATTTTGAAGTAACTGGGGTAAATCATAAATGTAAACTAAAAAGAGGAATGGACCCAATATCGAACCTTGAAGAACGCCCATTGTCATTTCAGACCCTAATGAGTTTATGCCGTTTATTTGTACTTTAACCTTTCTATCTTTCAGGTATGATCTTAGCAAATCAAGAGCTGCATTCCTAATCCCATAGTGCTCTAGTTTCAGCAGAAGTGTCTCATGGTTTACGCAATCGATCGCTTTAGAGAGGTCGCAAAAGATTCCAATGGCATCTTGTGATTCCTCCCAGGCGTTAAAAATGTTCTTTATTAGGGTGACACCGGCGTCAGTAGTACAACGTCCTTTAGTGAAACTGTACTGATGTTCATGAAAGATGGAGTTTTTATTAAAGTGACGTAACATTTGATTGAGCATCATCTTTTCAAACACCTTACTGAGAACTGCCATAATTGACACGGGCCTATAATTATTGCGGTCTTTACTATCACCGGATTTGAACAATGGGATCACTTTACTATGTATCATAAGATCCGGAAAGACTCCTTGGTCTATTAAATACACCCATATGACACCAGAGGGGCAATTTCAGTATTTTAAGGGGTGTGTCTCATATCATATAAAGTTCTTTGGTATATTTTGATACAGGTAGGCTTAGGTATATTATCATTTCAATAACGTTCACAAGATGTAATAAACGTGAGTTAAACCAACTGTTGATATAATTTCTCTACTTATAACATTTAAACTTATTTTGTATAATGTAATTGGATATAACGTTTATTTCACGAAAATCATTAGGTCAATCGTTTAAAATATATAGACCGCGGTAGCGGCCGCCTAGCCCCAGATCCCCTCTATTGTTGGTGCTGTCTTGACAGGCTTTAACTAGGCGATTTTATCATATTAGACTAAATGGTTTTTATGTCTTTTGAGTGGTATATCTAACGATTTCATATTCAATGTATGTTATGCTTAAAAAAATTAGTGTAGTTTCGTGTTATAAGATAAGATAAGATCATTTATTTGTCAAACATGCGTTTACATAAACTGACTAATCAGACATGCAAGGTATTGAGGTAATAGTATGTTGTGTGCGTCCATGTTTTACCAATAACGGCGTACAAATTTTGTAGGTATAGCAGATTACATTAAATTGCAATTTTCTTAATCATTTTAAATTTCTTTACAAATTTCATTACAAATTACAAAACAAATAAATAATAATTTATGTCAAGATTTTATAGGTATATTATAGTCAATATAGATTAAATTATTACTGATATTCATTATTATGCAGTCAGATAGAATAATTCAAAATTGATACAAAATTCAAATTGTTATTCTTATCTATATATTGGAAGTCGGAATAGAAAAATCCTTTTCATTAAAAAAATCTATAACATTGTAATATACTTTACTAACTAAAAAAATTCTCAGCTTATTTTTTAAAAGTGACAAGGGCAGTTCTCTCCAACTTTTTGGTAACTTATTAAATATGATAGGAGCCATATAGAAGACACTTTTCCAGTATGAGACTTTGTTCTCGCAGTATGAGAGCATATCCTGCTATTGTCACGCTTATTACGTGGTACTACTTCATCTAATCGTCTAAATCGGTGTGGATTTGTTTTGACAAAAACAGTTACTTCTAAAATGTACAGACATGGCAAAGTAAGTATCTTATATTTTTTAAAGTAAGGCACACAACTATCAGTAGGTTTTATTTTAAACATTGAACGTACGCATCTCTTCTGAGCCTTGAACACCGTGTCTTTGTCTGTTGAGTTGCCCCAAAAAATTACACCATAGCGTAGATGAGATTCGGTTAAACCATAGTAGGCTTTAAGTAATGCCTCCACACTTAATATGGACGACAATGTGTGCAGGGCGTAAGCAGAACTACTGATTTTTTTGCACAAGATTTCGATATGGGTCTTCCAATTCAGTTTTTTGTCAATGTTGAGCCCTAAAAATTTGGCTGTTTCTACCTCTTCTATAGACTGGCCATCATAGTGTATATTTAAGTTACTCTTGCTATTGATCCGTTGACTAAAATGTATTAATTTAGTTTTTTTTAGGTTAATTTTTAAGTTATTGTCATCTAGCCACTTTACCATTCGATTTATAGAATCATTTATATCACTTTCATAAGTATCAACACTTTTACAAGGTATCGTTATGGTGCTATCATCGGCAAATAATGTCAGAGATTGAGGGATGCCTTTCGGTAGGTCATTGATATATAATATTCATGTTAACGTGGTTTATACTTGTTATTTGAGTTCTGTTCAGTAGGTAAGACTTAATTAGATTGTTGACATTTCCTCTAATTCCATAAGCTTCAAGTTTATTTAAGAGTGTACCATAATGGACATAGTCAAAGGCTTGCGTCATGTCACAAAAAATGCCACAGACCGGTGTCCTCTTATCCACGTTAAATGTTATACGAGGGCGGGTCAATAAGTCCGTGACTTTTGGAATAAACACAGATTTTTTGATAAATAAATGTTTTATTTTTCAACGTAGTCTCCCTTGAGCTCTATACACTTTGTCCAACGCTTCTCCAATTTTTTTATCCCTTCCAAAAAATATGATTTGTCGAGGTCCTCAAAATAGGCCTTTATTTGCGAGATGAATTCATCATTGGAGTCAAATCTTTTTCCACCATTTCTTCAGGTTTGGGAACAAGAAGTAGTCACTCGGAGCCAAATCTGGAGAATAGGGCGGATGAGGGAGCAATTCATGGATTTTTGCCATGGCAACTGCACATGTGTGCACCCTTGCATTGTCTTGGTGGAAAATAACTTTTTTCTTGGCCAAATGAGGTCGGTTTTTTTTCAAATCGTCATTGAATCGGTCCAATAAGTTGGCATAATATTCCCCATTGATTGTTCTTCCCTTTTGAAGGTAGTCAATGTGGATTATCCCACGTGCATCCCAAAAACAGTCGCCATTACTTTATTGGCTGACAAACCCACCTTGGCCTACTTTGGCGCCGATTCACCCTTAGAAACCCACTGTTTTGACTGTTGTTTGGTCTCTGGTGTGTTGTGATGGATCCATGTTTCGTCCACGGTTACAAAACGGCGCAAAAACTCCTCCATATTGCGATTAAACAACGCCAAACCTTCCTGTGAAGTTGTTACATGATTGCGTTTGTGGTCGACTGTGAGCAAACGCGGCACCCCTCTTGCAGAAAGCTTTCTCATGCCCAAGTGATCATTCAAAATTGAAACTACTGAGCCATGCGAGATCCCTACGGCTTCCACAATCTCTTGCACTTTCAATCTTCGGTCGGCCAACACCATATCGTGAATTTTTTCGATTGTTTCGGGTGAAGAGACCTCAACTGGGCGTCCAGGACGTTCGGCATCTTCAGTACTTGTACGGCCACAACGAAATTCAGTAAACCACTTTTTTACCATTGAAATCGATGGTGCAGAGTCCCCATAGTATTTATCAAGCTTAGCCTTGGTCTCGGTAATGGATTTTTTTTCGCAAAAAATAATGCTTAAAAAGCACACGAAATTCACTTTTTTCAATTTTTTCCTCAAATTACTGGGTAGTCTGATAAAGATAGCTGTCAAACACAAACTAACTGACGCAGCAAGTTCAAATTTTGACAGGAGTCAACTGACAGATGCCTGTTGACAGGAGTAGTGTTGCTTTTTCAGTAAAGAGGTAAGAAATTCAAAAAGTCACGGACTTATTGACCCGCCCTCGTATTATAGTAATTGTTCTGTTAATTTATTTTACTTTGATTGTCCTAGTTTATCATTTGTGTGTACAATTAATCCAATATTGCATTTGTAAGCTGTCACCACGGCATTTATGCCTGGAGGCTTTTATTTGTGTATTAAGTTATGTTGTTTTATTTATTATTTATTTATTTATTTTTATTGTCTTCTTTTTTGGGTATATTGGCGTCGCTAGCTAACATATGGCATATAATTTAATATGATGTTTAATTTATGTGTCTTTGCATACCATATTGTATAGATTCAAGTTTTTTCTAACTGAACAGACAGCTGTGCTGCTGGGGAGTTAGTTGCGCCACTTCTTCTTCCCAGCGAAAGCACTAGGACGTGGTGAAGGGTCGGGCGTTTTGGGGGACTGTCTTATGTAATTTTGACGTTCGAAAAGTGCTGATTCTCAGCCCTAATTTTGAATAAATGACTTTTTTTTGTTATTTGAAATTATATCAATCGTTTATTATATTCACGGATCATTATGTCAAATAAAATTGTAGATTCAGTAGTTACGTCTTGTAAATATTGGAGATTTTGTAATTATATCATATATATTTATTTACCCATTTTTACAAACGTTCGCAGTCTAATCTCAGTCAAAAATAAAATCAATTTACATACCTAGTTGACAAGTTTTTGGCATTGATTGTCGCTGAGATGAGATTGCGACTTGAATTAGAACGTTTTATAATAACGAGAATTGGCCTTCAGTTATGTTGCGAGTCCCATTTGCATAATTGCCACTGACTGTAGAATACGGCCGATTAATCACGGCCGGTCCGAATTTGGCTCAGAAGGCTGCTCACTAACCACTTTTTAGGGACCAAATGGTGACATGTGGCGAGTGTGAGTGAAATAAAATCCGCGAAAGTTCAGAGAGCCGCTTTTCATTGGCCGTATTGTACACCAATAGGGATGATGAATAATATTCAAAATGTTCGATAAAATAACGTAATTTCAAAGAAGGCTTAGTGAAAATAAGATAATCGAAAAAATCTGTTATATCGATGTAAATATGAACTAGCTACACGCTTTCAAAGTTTTGGAGGTTCCCGTACTTCTCGCGCGGCACGTACAATGTATGGCGCTATTATGAAGTAACATAGTCGTGACGTCACTTCTACGATAGTGCTGTCCTTGTCTAACACTTATTTTAAAACGTTTTTTTGCATTCTAAAGAAACATTTTCTTTTTAAAGTTGAAAATAAATTGTCATCATCTCAATAAAAACTTATTTGATACCAATAGACCAAAGCATATTATTGCACTGCAACGTTATGTCTCTTGATAGTGTTGTTTTGTTTCCAGCTTGCACCCAGCTATTATAAAGCTGGGCGTTCAGTTGGCTTCCCGAGTCGTGACCGGTTCCAATGCGAGATGCGTCGCGCTTCTCGATGCTCTAAAAAAGGTAAATATCTGTACAGAAGTTGTAAACAAACAACATGTGCGCTTTATCGTTAAGTTTTGACAAAGATGTATGGATAGATAGATAGAATACTCAAGCCTGCTAGCTCAAAGCTGTTACTGTAACCACTGCTCTAAAAACGGCGAAGGTAAACATCGTGAGAAAACCAGGGACTTAAAACACCTTCTTAAATGTTACAGAATTATAATGTACGTTTTGAATTGATATCAGAATCAAATATGTAACACTTATAAATGCGTTTTTCAATGTGTAAACCCTTAACACTTAAAAACGTATAACAGTAATATATCTGTAACCGATATAAAAGTGTAAATAAGTGTAACAGGTGAACACGGCGATGCAAAAATTGACTCAATCCCGACTGGATGAGGCTATTTTGGAATCGCCGCGTGTGTCTGACCGCCGCGTGTTGTTACCGTGCAGTTATTCTTAAAACTGCTTATTTCTGTTACACATATTAACACTTATTAACACATAAAAGGTTACACTTTTATACTGTAACATTATTACATCTGTTACACATATTGACACATTTAACACATAAATGATGACACTGATACTGTAACATTATTATATCTGTTACATTTTTATATGTGGTTCTTTTAAAACGGTTTAAAAAAACGGTGTCAGAAACACTTATAAGGGTTACAGTTTGAGTCCCTGGAGGACACCCGCATTGATCGTGTACAAACATAACAGGCGAAACCCGCTTATCCTAGAACCGAAAATTCGAAGACATGTGTCATCCACCAAACCGCACTGGTCGCGCGCGTTGGATTGCGGCCCACTCCCTCTCGCAGAGAGGAGGTCTGTATCCCAATGAGAAAATTATTGGCTGATTATGCTTATGCTGTTACTTCCTACCTGTTTACGTAATTCGAACATATTTGATGCGTAATTCATGATTGTACAATAAAATTATTATATCAAAAATACAAAGTAATTACTATTACTTTACATTATACAAACATACCTACTTCAATTAAGAAAATAATTGTTATTAAATGTTTGCATCTGTGGTCCTATGATAATAAGATGAGATATGCCCATTTCCTGTTTACTGTCTGTGATGTGAAAAGAATAAATGATTGAGTATGCCACAAAGTAGGTTATTGGCACTAAATTTGATTTAATATTAAAATGTACAGATAAATATACATACTTAAATAATACTTGTAGAGAAAGCTATCTACGAGGGCTGCACTAAAAGTATCGGGAATGGAATATTTCCACTGTTCCAGTCATATTAAAATCTTTTTAATTGAAAACTCCTTGGTTTTAAAAATCGAATAACATTTATTTATTTAAAAAAAGATTCTCGGTCTTGTCACAAGGTTTTGTCAAACTTGTTTAGTCGTTGATAAAATGGAATTGACTGGAGAAAATTCAAGAGCGATGATTTATTATGACTCTCGAAGTGGTTTAACGCAAAAGCAGTGTGTTGACCGGATGATTTCTGCATTTGGTGATGAAGCCCCATCCAAAACCACAATTTATCGCTGGTTTCCTGAATTTCAACGTGGACGTGTCAAGCTCAGTGATGATCCCCGTCAAGGTCGTCCAAAAACTGCAGTCACCCAAGAAAACGTTGATGCTGTGCGTAAGCTGATTGAGGAAGATCGACATGTGACATACCGCGAAATTCAGGCAACTTTAGACATTGGCATGAGTCAAATACAAATAATCTTGCATGAACAATTAGGTGTAAAAAAGTTGTTTTCCCGATGGATACCACATTCGCTCTGTGAAGAGCAAAACGCGGCTTGCGTTACTTGGTGCATCAGAACTCTCGAAAGATTCCACGCAGGATCCTCAAATGCTGTATACAACATCGTATCAGGTGACGAATCCTGGATATACGCGTACGAACCCGAAACAAAAAACCAGTCAGGAGTTTGGGTGTTCGAAAATGAGTTAAAGCCAACAAAAATTGTTCGTTCACGGAGTGTTGCAAAAAAAAATGGTGGCCACGTTTGTCTCCAAAACCGGCCATGTTACGACTATTCCTCTTGAGGGACAAAGAACGGTTAATGCAGAATGGTATGCATTTGTTTGCCATAGGTCGCTTCTGAACGCCGTAAATAGAACTGCAACCGCCGCATCATCGTCCATCACGACAATGCGAGTTCTCACACCGCACACAGAACAAAAGAGTTTTTAGAGCAAGAAAACATAGAATTATTAGACCATCCGCCGTACAGCCCCGACCTAAGCCCTAATGATTTCTATACTTTCCCTAAAATAAAGAATAAATTGCGTGGACAGAGATTTTCATCACCTGAAGAAAGTGTGGACGCCTACAAAATGGCCATTTTGGAGACCCCAACTTCCGAATGGAATGGTTGCTTCAATGATTGGTTCCATCGTATGGAAAAATGTGTCAAATTTCGCGGAGAACACTTCGAAAAGCAATAAGTACATTTTTAAATAGTAATGTTGTGTCACTTCCTTGATTCCCGAAATTTTCAGTGCCGCCCTCGTTAACTTCTGGTTAAAGTTATCTTACAATTTTAAATTGAGCCCAGATTTCTCAATAAGCCAACTTCATAATATTGTAATTAGATAACTTTCTGCCTAATTGGTCTAGGGGTCGCAAGAGCAAGTGCTGAGCATGAGGTCCTGGGTTCGATTCCCAGGTCGGGCAAAGTGTTATTGGGTTTTTCTATCTAGAATTTCTCAGTAGCAGCCCGGAGTCTGGATTTGTGCTCGGTTGATGGCAATAGGCTCGGCTCCTATTACATGGGAATTAAACATAACTGGCGAAATGTGGGTCTACTATAGGTACACCTCTGCCTTACGCTTCAGGGATTACAGGCTTGATGTTATGTATGTATGTTTCAGTTAAAATATCTGGAGCAGAATTTAATTTATTTTTATCTTAGCGGTCTCTGCACCGGTTGACGTCATGACTTCAACGCCGGCTGTCGCTGAAAACCAGCGCTGTGTTGCCTCGCATAAGGTCGTAGCATTATGTTGAACGTTGACCGTTTTGCGTGGATGTGAAGCATATTTTCCCCCAATCTCTTCTTTTTTGTGTTTGTGTTGGTTCTCCGAGTCATGTTTACCGGAAACAAACGTGTTTTCTTTCCTTCGTTACCATTTCTGATTTATCTGAAAAATAGGGTCTATCCTTTGGTATGAGATGAACCCTCAAATGTATATGTATATTCTATTATTACTACTTGGAAAATTATTAACAATGAAACGGGTAAGTCGGTTAAACAAGAAAATCAACTTGAGATTATGGTCGATAACAAATTAGTTAGTAAGGCAGCTGACGTAGCTGAGGCATTTAATGAGTTCTTTGCCAACATACCTATAACTACGACTTGCTCCTTAAATTCGTCCCCGTCTAAAGCTGAGAACCTTTTGAATAGTAGTGTGCAAAAATGTACTCGCTTATTTAGCTTCGAACATGTAACGCCTAGTGATGTAATTAACGTCTTTAACACTCTTAAGTCTAAAAACACTGGTGATTACTGGGGCATCTCCATTAAACTTTTAAGTAATATAATAGACATTGTAGCCCCCTATCTAGCTATTACTTTTAATAAATGTGTTGATCTAGGAACTTTTCCTGACCTCATGAAGAGTAGTAAAGTCATACCATTATTTAAATCTGGTAATAAAAATATCATTAGCAATTTTAGGCCTATTTCTATCTTACCAGCATTTAGCAAAATATTTGAAAAGTTAATACTTAATCAGTTGCTAAGACATTTTAACCTAAATAGCCTACTTCATAATGAACAATATGGCTTTTCAAAAGGACGTTCGACTACAGATGCGGGTGTTGCTCTGCTGAAACACATATTTAATGCATGGGAGAAATCGCAAAATGCTATTGGAGTTTTCTGTGATCTCTCTAAAGCCTTTGATTGCGTGCGCCATGACACGCTTTTGCGTAAACTACGTCATTACGGTGTCCAAAACGAAGCTCTCAACGTAATAAATTCTTATTTACATAATAGGTTCCAATGTGTAGATGTCGATGGTGTGAAATCTTCCGAGCTACCAGTTCAGTTAGGTGTACCTCAAGGCTCAATACTGGGTCCATTCTTGTTTTTAGTGTATATCAATGACTTACCATTCTATTTAAACGATATCTGTGACATTGTACTGTTTGCAGATGATACCTCTCTTATTTTTAAAGTAGACAGGAATAGACAAGATTTTGACGACGTAAACCGTGCACTCTCAATGGTTACGGATTGGTTTACGTCAAATAATCTAGTTCTCAATGCCAAGAAAACGAAATGTGTGAAGTTCGCCTTACCGAATGTTAGAAATCTAGGACCCAACATTGTCTTAGATAAAGAGCTGCTTGAAACTGTAGACTCGACGGTTTTTCTGGGCATAACGGTAGATGCCAAACTTCAGTGGGGCCCACATATCTCAAGCTTAGCGGGGAGGCTCAGTTCAGCCGCCTACGCCGTCAGGAAAGTAAGACAATACACTGACGTTGATACAGCTCGCTTAGTCTATTTTAGTTATTTCCACAGCGTTATGTCCTACGGTATTCTGCTGTGGGGCAAAGCCGCTGATATTCAAAATATATTCGTCCTTCAAAAACGAGCTGTCCGAGCAATTTATCAGCTAGGAGCCAGAGTTTCTCTTAGAGATTTTTTTAAACATATTGGTATTCTCACGGTGGCATCTCAATTCATCTTCGCCAACATCTTATATATTAGGCAAAATATACACTTATACACTAAAAACAGTGATTTTCACAAAGTTAACACCAGAAATAAGAACAAACTACGTGCTCCCTTTCACCGGCTTCATAAGGTCCATAACTCATTTGTTGGGCTTGGTATAACCTTTTATAACAAGTTGCCCTCTTCTTTACTAGATTTACCTTTTAATGCGTTTAAGGCCCAAGTAAAATCCAACCTTTGTTCAAAGGCATATTATTCCATTAACGACTACATAAACGATAAGAACTGTTGGTCGCTGTGATTAACTCAAGACAATGTTCGTGTTCTTTCTCCAGAATCAGCTTACTAACTGACAGGGTATATGAGTTCATATATTTTTTTTATTTTTTATTTGACGGTATAAGTCAATTATTTTGATGTCTTCATTTATTATTGACATGATCTACTCATTACAATGTTTTTAATGAGCTGTATTGCAATATATGGTTAGCTAGCGACCTCGACAATTGATAATATTATTCTTGCCTGAGCAACCAACAGCAGGTTCGTCATTCTCCCTTAGATGTCACTGCTTGCGGTAGCGTCGAGGGTCGGGTTTCCTCCTTCCCTCAAATATGGCGAGGGGGGTAATGGCTGACCTTTGCGTTATGCTCGTGAACGGGTGCTGCTTGTGGTGACTGGTCGTCTTGCTGCCTTTGGTTTTATCATTGTTACAGTAATTGTTCTGTTGATTTATTTTACTTTGATGGTCCTAGTTTATCATTTATTTATTTTATTTGTTTGTATAATAATTCCAGTATTGCATATGTAAGCTGCCATGCCCTTTAGGCCCGAAGGCTTTATTTATGTATTTGTGTTATTTACATGCAATTTTTTTTCTTTTTTTTTGTCATTGGCGTTTCGGTAATTACTTGCAATTGTTTAGAATCAAGTTCTTCTAACCGAACAGACAGCTGTGCTGCTGGGGAGTTTGTTGCGCCAATTCTTCTTCCCAGCTAAAGCACTAGGAAGTGGTGAAGGGCGGGCTTTTTGGGGGACTGTCTTATGTAATTTTGACGTTCGAAAAGTGCTGATTCTCAGCCTAATTTGAATAAATGACTTTTGATTTTGATTATTAACCACAGATGGTCCGCGACTACACACTCCCGGCGAAGACAGAGTTCTCTCGCGGTCTTGAGGCGCACCTCGCCACAAGTCTGGACTTCCTGTGGGCTATGAGATCTCCTTCAGCGTCACAAACCAACGCTGTCAAGTTCTTCCGGTACCATCTCACGCAGCTGCCGAATAACGTCGACGAGTTTGATGTGAGTTCAGTAAACATGCCTGATGCACGACAAAACCGCAGCAGCCGCAACAGCACTCTGAGTAATTAGTTCTCCGGGTATACTTGACCCACAAGCTGCACGTGTAATAGGACTGGCAGTAGGCTTTAAAAAGAAGCACATTTACTTCTCTAGTACAACGTGCAAACCGGATTACGTTGCACCGGATTGCCAATGACCCTCTCTCTCCATGTCAGCATCAACAGTCATAATATGTCCTAAATATCTAAATGTGACACCCTGGTGAAAGCCACACCTCTCAGAAACACTGGAGAAACAACAACTAACTCACTCTTTTTCGTGTTATATAGAAGACCGTGCATGTCAGCATAAGTTTCACAGGGAGTCAGCAAAGTTCTTAAAGCATTTATTGCCGGGATAAGTAAAGCCAACTTAGCTGTTCCACACACTGTCCAATAATATAGCAACCAACTTGTGTGTCAGTCAGCTTTTCAATAAGTTCGTTTATGTTCAGATTGAAGAGGGCAGGTGAGGTCAGTCCCCCTGTCTCACCCCACACTCCAGCCTGTAAACATCCGAGTGAGCATCCAACCATCTGACCTGATTTGTTTGGTAGCTGTACCAAAACTTAAATAAACCAATTAACGCATGTGGGAACCCAGTTTTATATAGTTTTTCCCAGAATGTAGCATATTGAACTAGGTCAAAGGCCTTGGAGAGGTCAAGGAAGTCAGCATGCACAGGCGTATCCATACATACCGAGTAAACATGGTCACAAAACGACCAAAATGATGGGGTATTCTGTAAAGTCCATAAGAAGAAAAATTGAATCTGAAAATCAATTGGAAACAGCGACAGGTTAGCCCAGCAGGGGCAGGTAATTGCGTGACACAATGACTTTCAGTTTGACAATTCAACAACATTTTTGGGTTATTTACATTGTGGAGCAGACGTATATTTCAAACATATGTAGCAATGGATTAGATTCTTCGGATTGTGATAGAAAGTGTTTACGAAATTGGGGTTCATCTCAAACAGGCAGACCATGTCCATGGCAGAAGGTTTAGTCCAATATAAAACGCTTATAAAAAGCATAATAATTTTATAACACTTGCGATCTCACAAACATTATAAACTAGCTTTTGCCTGCAACTTCGTATGTGATCCAGGATGAAAATTCCTCTGAAAGGTCTATCTGTGTGCCAAATTTCATCCAATTCCGTTCAGCCGTTTTGGCGTGAAAGCGTAACAAACAAACTCACTTTCGTATTTATAATATTAAGTTATTAAATGCATTTGTTATTTTACTATTCAATTGATAATAACTACGAGTCTGAGAAAGTTCATTGACATGGTTAGGTCTCACTATAACTGATGCACTATTTGTACAGCAATTACATTTATTATACCTACATTTTTATCGTGCAACGTTAAATGGTTTCGGGTCTTGCTTGTTCATTATTTGTAATTTTGTAAACAACCACAAACACTCAGGACGCGGCAGCAATCAGTCAAGATGAGAATAAAAACGTGAAGCATTATTAAAATAAAATTGCATACATTATTTTTAATTTAGAGAAGAGAGAAGAATGGAGAAAAACGATTGATTAAGATAAGGTCATGAGAATAGTTATGACACTTATGACACATTATTTCATTAGCAACTTTTACTCACAGGCAAAGAAGACTTTGCAGGAAGAAATAGACCGGTACATTAGAGAACAAATTGATATGGCGGGCGAGGCGATCAGTATTACGGTGCGCAATAAAATATCCGATGGAGATAACATACTCACTTATGGATGGTAAGTTGATTTTTCTTAAACACTGAATCAATAGTCTCAAATGTTTAAAAATAAGGTTGTAACATATTTGTCCATGCTAGCTTACCTATTAAGACTGCAAAGTTTTGTTCAGGAAAATGTATAAAAACAATAAAAACCTTAATCAACTTTTTGCCTGACAATTTTTTTTTTGTCGTATTTCTGTCTATCTAAGTCCAAGCAACAATGAGTGAAAATAATAAAAATATTATACAGGTAAAAATTAGTAGATTAATTAAATAACATATTTAGTCTTTTTTGCCCTAGAAGGACATATAGTAGTAACATTATTGTTGGTGATGTTCTTTAAAAAGGTCAGACTCGCAACCGGAGTGCGTGCATGATCAGTTTCCCTAGTGTGAGTTTATTTGAACCATCTCGACTTTACGCAACGACCGCGTTCGGCGTTCCGATTGGCCCTTCAACAATCGGATTGATGCGTAAAGTCGAGATAAAAGAAAAGAAAGAAAGAAAATAAATTTATTTGACCAAAGCATAAAATATTCACACAAAACAAAAGAAAATAGTACTGTATGCCACACGGCTGCGCCAAATAGGCCCAGTTCAACATACATTGCAGACAACTAAGTGGCTGAAGCTGGTTAAATAAACTCACACTAGGGCCTCAGATGTATGAACTTAAAGGAACCAACAACGTTCGTAGGGTCTTCCTACCCATAAAGAAAAAAAGACGACAGTTTTATCTATTTCTTTATTCCTTTAAACTTCTTCCTATGTTTACAGCTCATCCCTAATCGAGCGTATCCTCCGCGACGCGTGGTCAGCCGGGCTCCAGTTCAGGACTATAATCGTAGGCAACCGCGTACAGACCTCCGCCACACAGATGTTACGACGACTGGTCGCGCTCGGCCTCCCGTGCACCTATGTCGACATCACCTCGCTCTACTTCGTTATGCACACGGTAAGTGACACTCGATGATGTATGAGAACACTCCCAGCACGTGTGGCATGACCACTATAGCAAAGAGGTTTGTCGACGGAAGAATAGACAAAAACAGCAAAATCAAAGAAGAAATGTCATTTTGACTATTCTTCCGTTGACAAAACCCGCTTATGGTACGCGTGCTTAACCCAAGCACAGATAATATAGTACTTACTACGTTCAGATACCCAATCCCATACAACAAAAAATACACTTTCCTAAGTCTGGCTATTGAGCTGGCTATTTTTCTTGTCAAAACTTTCCACAGATGGCCATCAGCGACTCACTAATTACCAGAGACTGTAGTTTTACAACGCCATCTAGGTCTCTACCTACTTTTAAAACGTTTCGTGCAATCCTTTCATATAAAGTTTTATAGTTCCGGGTTCAGAAGAATACGTTAATGGATTTATATGTAAAGTAATAGATTTAAAAAAGTTTTTGATTTAAATGAGTAACGACAGTGGACACTGTGATGACTTCAAAATTCTGCAGTTAATCTCTTTCTAATGATTATGCGGCGGAATGTGTGTGTATCTGTACTACACACACATTCCGCCAGTTATTCTTGAGGCCCATGTAATTGGAGGCGAGCCTATTGCCTTCAACCGGGCACAAATCCTGACTCCAGTCTGCTACTGAGAACTTCTAGTTGAAAAACCCAATAACACTTTTCCCGGCTTGGGAATCGAATCCACCACCACGATTTTACGTTTCGGCAAAACATCGTGATTTCTTTATTTGAAGTATGTTAGCTTAATAATTATAAGCATACCTACTTTTAAAAAAAAAAACGACGGGTTGCACTCCGGGAGTGCCGGCAGAAGTGAAAACTTGAATATTAATGTTGTGCATTTTTGATATTTTGGATATTTATCAGTATAAAAGTACTATCATTTATGTGGTAGAATACAATATTTATTTATTGCGCTATCGTACACAAACATGACAATTTATATTACATAAAGTTTATCTCTCAGAAAAATCAATCAATAGAAATAAAAAATCAACAATGGATGATTACAACAATGGACGTCTTACGAATTTTCGATGGGTCACGTGTCCTGACGCGAGTTTAACATTTTTTACCCATTACAAAAAAAAAATATAACGCCGCTAAAGAAGTTTTCGTCTTACGAACTTTCGATCGGGTCACGTGTCCTGACGCGAGTTTAACATTTTTACCCATTACAAAAAAAGTGTACAACGCCGCTAAAGAAGTTTTTTCACTTCAAAAAAAAAACCTCACGTAGGGGTTCCCCGACCCCACACATTTGTTTTCTTTGTCAGTCACTAAAAGTAATGATATTCTGGCAGTTTTCATCATGTGGCCACCCAAATGTCCTTTCTTTGGTATTGTTCGTCGAAACGATTATTACAGCTAAAAACGAGAAGAAGATTACGATTGCGCGTTTTATTGGAACTGGCAATACTAAGTCAGTTGAGTGACTTCCAAGTGATCACTAATTCATGTTCTTTCCGCAGACCAACAAGGTAGTCTTGGGCGCCAGCGCGCTGCTCGTGAACGGCTCCGTGCTGGGCGCGGCCGGCACGGCGCAGGTGGCGCTGGCTGCGCGTGCGCACAACGTGCCCGTACTCGTCGCCTGCGAGACGCACAAGTTCTCTGAAAGAGTGCAAACTGACGCCTTCGTTTATAATGAGATTGGTATGTAGACACTCTTTTAAATCTAAAAATTGGTACTTTTGTTTATGTAGAGTTATTTAAAAAGGGGAAAGCGGGGATTCTAGAAATACCAAACTGATAGATGGAACCCAACATAAACCACCCTGTCAGAACACAGAGTTATAGAACATCCATCTTTTGTTCGAAACAAAACAATAGCTTTTTTAATTTATTCACAATAAGTCCTCTGTTTCACGTAAAAAGTGAACTGCCCAGCCCGACAAACTGTATTTACAAACTTTTCTAAAAATTAAAAATTCCTGATGCAATCGGTCCACCATCGGCATTCAGCATCTTTTGTGTTGTTTGTTTAGTCATTCTTGGTATGTGCCCACTGGCTCATCCACATTAAGCTATATGTATATAGTTTGTCGGCCTTCATGTCAAGTCTTGTGGGGCTAATATTTGAATGGTTGTCCTCCTGAATGTCTTGGTTTTCATTAGGTTTGATGCCAGTTTATTGGGATGGGTCATAATTCTATTATTGTAGTCACTGACCCTTAGTGTGATTTCTTCTTTAACCTTTGGCATTTTTAGGTCCCAATGTAAGTTATCGATACTGATGTGCCATGGTGCATTAAATATTATCCTCAGAATTTTTGATTGGAACCTTTGGAGTATGTCTATGTTTAAATTAGCAACCGTTCCCCACAGCTGTATTCCATAAGTCCAAATAGGCATAATGATGCATTAATTGTAGATTCGAAGTTTATTTTCCAGCGAAAGCCTGGACTTTTTTGATAGTAGTCAAAAGTGTTTCCTTAGTTGTAAGCTCGATGCTTTACGCTTCGTGAATATATGTTTTCTCCATGTTAGTCTACGCTCTAGGTACATTCCGAGGTATTTAGCTTCTGCTTGTGGAATTTCTACATCATTTAGTCGTACAGGAGGGCATGAATATCTTTTTGTCGTGAACGTCACGTGTACGGATTTGGTTTCATTTGCCTTTATTTGCCATACTTACTTTCAGCCATTTTGAAATTTCATTTAAGCTCGTTTGTAGAATCTTAGACGCCTCGACCGCATCTTCATGCACAGCTAATGTGGCAGTGTCATCGTCAAATGTGCCCAAGACTACCCCTTCAGACACAGGGAGATCAGCTGTGTAAAAAAGATAAAGAATAGGACCCATTACCCTGCCTTGAGGAACTCCTGCTCGAAGTTCGGACAGTCCGGTTACTTCCGTACCCTGCTTCACAAAGAAGTATCTCCCCTCCAGGTAGGATTTAGGATTTTCTAAAATGAAATGTATATTTTCTTTTATCCAGGCGATCCCGACGACCTCATCGACAAATCAGACGAGAACTCCCCGCTGAAGGACTGGCGGTCGAACCCCAACTTGACGCCATTGAACCTAACCTATGACGTCACACCGCCGAGCCTCGTCACCGCCGTCGTCACTGAACTAGCCATACTGCCCTGCACTAGCGCACCCGTTGTACTGAGGTTTAAGTTATCAGAGTATGGAGTGTAAATAAAAGAATATTTATTTTATACAAAAGTGTTCTTAATATTGACCTTCATTTGTGTAGGAATTATGTTTTATGGTTAGATACAATTTTGTATGGAAACTATAAGAATTAAAGTTGAATTTATCCGACTGAAAGACTATCTATGGTCATGTTAAAACATAAAAGATGAAAACAGTATGCAAATTGTGTGAAATAATAACCCAGAAATGTTGCAGTATTGCAATAATTATTTTACTCTTTGCAATATAGTTTATCAATTTACCTGCACTCTGGCTTTAACTAAGAAGATGCACTTATTAACAGTAGTATACCCGCTCATACAAGCATTGGTCGTTTTTAATTTTTCTAAAAGGGTTCCATTCACTTCTCTGTAATGTTTTGTTGCCATTTTAGTGATCCAGTTTCGTGTTAAATGTTACCATAACTACAAATTATTGAAATAACTAGCCTTTTTTGGCTGGTTACATTCATTCTCATTTGAAAGCTGGTAGCAATCTCAACCATTAGTATTGTTCTAGCTTTTGTTAATAAATCTATAGCCCATGGCCATAGATCTCTGTAGCCACCATTAGTAAATTCTAAATCTATGGTAGCCACACCCATTCTGAATCTGTAGCTTTGCTAGGTGATTTTTGGTTAGGCACTATTTTCTAAATATTTTATTTTGCTGTTTGGAACATTCTCTGTAAATTATATTATCAGGATGCTTAAATGTGCTCAAAATACCAATACAATATTGTAAATGTATACTTGCAGATTAAAATATTTTGTTTGTTATTTTTTTTCTTTTATTTACTTTGAATTCCAATTCTATTTGGGCCAAGTCAGAAGCAGTGGATTGTCCAAGGCATATAGGCTTTTAACAATAACTACAAATGGTCTAAATGTTTTAATGAGAAAACTAACTAAATTATGAAAAATAAGTTCTGTATCAATATTTCAATAAAATCACAATTTAATTAAAAATCTGTTGTATTCAGCAAATAACATTGCAACACCATAAAAATGCACAAGAACTAGATGCGTTATAATTATTAATATAAATGAAATATATTAGTGATATTATTAAGATTAATCTTTATGATGGTGTTCAGCCTTATGAATAGAGAAATCTAATCTTACATAGATAATTACACATAGGAATAGAGCATAAAGGAACCCTACAACAAGTAGCGGCTCCTGCAACATCAGGAGACGAGGGAATGTGTAGCGCAATTGGAAATCTTGAATGTGATTCTCAACAATATTCTTCTTGGTGAATGAGATCACAGGACGGCCCTTAGTGTCTAAGTAGGTGAAGTGCAGGCTGTCAGGCAGTCTTGAAACCAGATAAGGTAGGTTTACTTTCACACTTGTTGAACCTTCAGGCAAGATAATCTTGGTGACCACCTCATCAACTTGCATGTCATCATAGATGTGATCAATAACCCTCATCTTCAACAGATAATCATTACCAGACTGGTACAAGTATTCATAGCTGGGAACATTGTATCCAAGTGTGTAATGAGTTCTCCATCCTCCAAACAGAGGGTATCTTGGTCTGAGATCCAGTTCCACAGAATCTTTCTTAACCTTCATGTTCGAGGTAGAGATGTTGCCATTTGTGTCCCTGTAATACACATCTGAGGCAGATGCAGGCAGCAGAGTCTTGTAAGACCTAACACTAGCAGGCCCACTGTGATGATCCTGTTGGTAGTCATAGCGGGAGAATGGACCCTTCAACGCGGCACCTGTATGCTCAATCTCAACAACCTCCTCTACAGCGATGTTGCCCCAGTGGGAGACTTCGATCAGACGCTCAACACGTGTTACAGTAAGGAAAGGAGAATTGTTTTTGTAATGAATGACCAATTCCTTCTCACTGAAAGGTTTCACAGTAGTATATGGCCCATACTGGAACCCGCCATCCTGCTGAGTGAATGGCTTCACTTTCGTGAACGATTCAACACTCTTCGTATTTAGAATTACGTTTGTTTTCTGAGATGTGACAGAATATGGTGAATACGTGTACAAGTTACCGATGTATTTGACTAGTTGGTCTTCCTGCTGTGTGATGGCTGTAGGGAATGGCAAAAGAGCCTTAGTAAACACTGATTCTACCGTGATCAGCGATGTTGAGCCTGAGTTCACGGCATTTTTGAGCTCCACACGCCAGAATTTGACGTAGTCATAACCACTCACAGTAGTCTCGACGAGCCGTAAATCTTTGTTATTGCTGTCCTTCGCTCCAACGAAAGCTACGTTATTCTTTGCAAAACTTTCGACTGCTATCAAGAATTTTTTTACCGGCGTACCCCCTGTGTTCTCCAAGGTTAGTTTCGATGAAATTTTTACGAGTTGCGATGATATATCTATTGTCCGGTCAACATTTTTGAATCTTACATCACTTGATATGGTGTCGACGTTGGCACTCTCACATTTTATTACAATGAAAAGAACAAATATAAAAGAAAACCGTAACTTAGCCATCGCCGGCAACATCTTTATTTTTGACATTTCGCATGCTTAATGGAACATTGACCCATTATGACATAGGTCAGAATGGAGTTACGTACAGATACAGGCTTCGTTTAGCGCCATCTACCGTCTACCGTTTCTATAATGTTGAGGTTACGCATTGTTGACGCCCAAGTGATATATCTGTCTCTTTCACTCTTGTGGAATCTCTCATCGTGTTTTCGCCGAATAGCGACTCATGCCAGTTTGTGTCCGACACCTGTGTAGTGAGGCTATTATTATTTTATTGAACGAGGACCCAATCGCTGTTGAGTGTGTTTACGACTAAATTCAAAGGTAAGTTTAATCAAATTGTGTAATCTTATATTGACATATTACATTTTAGGTTAGTTTACTACATATTTTAGTAATATATTACGTGAAACATTCAGTTTTAAGCTAGTTTATCGTTGAACGTTGTTATAGTTTTCGAGGCCCATTAGGAGTTAAGTCAGTTTACTATTAAAACCTATCCATTATTAAAGGTAGCACTTTGTAACATTCAAGTCTAAGTCTGTTTACTACTAAAGGTTATTGTTACTTAGGAGCCGCAATATAATTTGAGTCTTTGTTTGAAAAAAAAAAAAGTAATATAATGTGTAAATTTTTCATTGCCTGTAAATGTTTTATGTTAAGTCATTGTTGGTTCAAATACTGCGTACAATATTTTATTTGTACAAGAGGCCTAATATTACTAATTATGTTTTAGGTTGATAATGTCATCCAATAGGTCAAAAAAGATGATAGAGCTTGTTCAGGTTCGAAACCCGGCAACACAAGATAGAGAACATGAATCGGTGCCATCAACTGAAGTGAAGGTAACAATTTCAAGTAATTTTCAAAATAAGGTTTTATATTAATTTCTTATTTATTTAATTACTACCAAAATACGTTTTTTTTGTTATAGATGTTAGCTGACATAACAAACAAGCCCGAAAATAAGCGTTACTCAAACGTACAGGATTATTTTGAGATTTCTGAATCTGCTTCAGTCAGCAATGAAAATCACCTTCATAACACCACAGTAGTCATCGATTACACTGATGAGAGACATTCAAAATCTGAAAATAGCGATGTTGATTTAAGTGATCAAGATCCAACATACAAAGTTCCGCCTAAAAATCAAAGGCAAATACCAGTATATCCAATTAAATCAAAATCATCTGAAAGTTCCTCGTCTTCTTCGTCTTCTTCATCCTCATCATCTTCAGGATCTTCCAGTGATAGTTCCGATAGAGACTCCAGTGATGAACAGAACAAAACACAAGATAACATAGTTCAGGTGACCGCAGAAAAACAATCAGAGCAAACAAACATTAATGAACCTGCAACAACAGAAGTTTCGCTAAATCAAGAAATAGGAGAAAATACTACACCACAAGAAGAAAAGGAGAAGGGAAGGAAGCGTAAACGGAATGAAGAAAGCTGGAAACAGAATAAAGCTAAAAGTCTGAGAAACGCTGGAAAACCATATATTAGCAAGAAGAATAAAGCAATCAAACCTCGTGCTGTTCAACCACCCTGTGGTGATAAATGTAGGCTCAAATGCTGTGAAAAGATAACTGTAGATCAAAGGCAAACAATTTTTGATGTGTATTGGAATCTCGGCCAGGTTGATTCTCAAAGATCGTTTATTATGTCTTGTATGACCAATATAACTCCAAGATATAAATATACAAACGCTCGTAATCCAAGGAATTGCAATCAAGCTTTCCATTTCTTAGTAGAAGGGCAATCAATACGAGTCTGTAAAACGTTTTTTTTGAAAACCTTGGATATTTCTGATCGTGTTATACGTACTGTCAAGAGCAAAATAGATGAACACGGAATTCTAGCACAAGATCTGAGAGGACAGCACAGCAACCATGTAAGGGTTGATGAACAACTACTAAACGATATCAAAGAGTTCATAGACGCAATACCAAGAATTGAATCCCATTATATTAGGCAATATTCTACTCGTGAATACATTGATGGAGGGAAAACAATTTCGGATCTATTCAGGGACTTTAAAGAAAATCAAATTAAAAATTACAAAGCAGCTGGTAGATATTGCACATTTTATAAAGTTTTTACACAAGATTATAATATTTCATTTTTTCGTCCCAGAAAAGATCAATGTGATTTATGTTTGCAATACAAGAACTCGACGCCTGAACAAAAAATATTGCTCAAAGAATCTTACGATGCCCATTTAGAAGAAAAAACATTGAGCCGCCAAGAAAAACACGATGATCGCTGCAAAATAGACGATAAAAATAAAGTTCTTGTGTTTGATCTACAAGCTGTTCTGCAATCTCCTAGAGGAGATACCTCAGGATTTTATTACAAATCAAAATTAAATAGTTACAATTTCACAATTACGATGTTAAACAAAAAAGTTGACGGCCAAATTAAAGACTCGTATGATGATGTACACTGCTTCTTCTGGAACGAAACCGACGCTAAACGCGGGGCCAACGAAATCGGATCGTGTTTATTAAAAGTTTTTGAGAAGCTCTCAGCGGAGTCACCACATGACAATGGGTGTAATTTAATTCTTTATTCTGACAATTGTGCCGGTCAAAATAAAAATAAATTTATAGTAGCACTTTACCTGTACGCAGTCACTCATCTAAATATTAAATCTATAACTCATAAATTCTTAATAAAAGGTCATACACAAAACGAGGGTGATAATATCCATAGCCTCATAGAAAAGGAGATCACAAAAAATCTAAAATCCGGTCCAATTTATACCCCTCACCAGTATGTAGCGATAATTAAAAACGCAAAGAAGTCTGGCAAGAAATTTTCAGTACATGAACTGACATTTGAGTCGTTTTTAGACTTAAAAAAACTGCAAGAAGATTGGGGTTTTAATTTTAATAAAACTAAAGACGGAAGAACTGTTTTATGGAATGACATAAAGGTGATAAAAGTGAGCAAAGATACACCTTTTTCATTTTTCGTTAAAACCTCGTACAATGATAGTGAATACCAGGAAGTGAGCATCAGAAATAAAAGGAAAAAAATGCTACCTCTGTGTGAAATTGTACCAACTAATGTGTACATAAATAAGCAAGAATTAAGTGAGAATAAAAAGAAAGATTTGAAAGAGCTATTATTCAAAAAATTAATCCCAAATTTTTATTCCGATTTTTATAACTCTATTATTTAAGAGTGTAACCTTAACATTGATGACTGATTACCAAAGTTAATTAAAAAAGAAGGTTCAGTTTAATTATGTTTGCTTTAATAGTTTATATTTTATAGAGATTTAGGTAAAGTTTATTATGACGTTTATGACGTTTTTATTTAATGGGCTAGATGACTACACGCTGCAAGATTTATGTTGATTTAGAGAACCTATATATAAGACTGATACGTTAAATTTGTTATTTTATCAGCAACTAGTGAAGATTGCTGCAATAAAAGATTAATGATTATACTATTGCCTTTTAATTAATTAAAAAAAACGCCAATATTAAGTTTATTTATGGTCTGCTATTTCGAATAAAGTGACCCACTCTCTAAATGTGTTTTCCTAAAGTAATCATATACAGACTAAATACTGAATTAGTCATTATACATAATACATTCCTCACACTGATAAAGGCTTAAAACTTAATGGAACATTTGCATTAAAAAAAAATAGCTTTATTTTTTATAAAAACCGACTTAACTTGGAATGTACTTTTTATATTATTAAAAAAAAATAGATATAAATTATTTCCGTATTTTTTTAAACTCAGATCTCATCAATAGTCTATCATAGACGTTCAAAACACAAGCCCTCATGATTAATATAAATCAGTTTTATTTTTATGCATCAACAAGTAGGATCAGTCCTCATAGCAAGATCTTCTTTTGCGATTTCCCAAAAATCGTCTTTTTTGAGTTAAGTCAGTATTCCATTAAGCATGCGATTTGACAACGCAGTAACCGGAAGTACACGCCACCAGCTTTAACGGGAAACGCTCCGTTATGGTACATCGAGTCTATAGTCGTTTTTAATCTATGGAACTATTTACTCGAATTTTATTGTACTTCACTTTTTTTTTAACGCCTATCGCGCAACTAAAAGGCATACGATTGATCTAATGGAATCAATAATCTTTTCTATTTATTTCATATCATATTAAATACTTCTGAGACGGACTCCGTCTCACGAAGTATTTTTTAGCATATTCAAAAAGCACTGCGGGGCGACATTGAGACACGGCTTTAGTTAGACATTTATCACAGTTTGGGTCAGGCCAAAAGATACTATAATTATACGGGGTCAGGCGGAAGGTATACACTGAGCCGCCGTCCCATGTTTCGTTTGGTCCGTAAGGAGTTAATGTTAAAACAAAATATCAAATTAATCACAAGGGTCACTATAATTAACAAAATAAAAGAAATTGCAAATTAAAACAATACAATACATTCAAGTAATTTTAAAATAGGTCAGCGTCATTAACTTATGTGCCCTGGCTATACTTGTCTGTTACAGCATTGACGTATGCAGGGGAAGTCAAATCGCTCAGCGATCATTTACAGGACAGGAACTGACCCGCGCCCTGCGCATTAAGGACGCGCACCGTTTGAGCATGGTGGCGTGAAAACAGATGGTGCGCGCTTCCGCAAACATGCGCGACGCCCTGCAGAAGCGGGGCAGCCACAACACCGCCCTGAACGCATTGTTAAACTAGACGCAGAGGGTGCTGTAGGTCGCTTGTGTGTAGCGAGCCCACAGGCTGCACGTATACAGTGAGATGCAATATGCCTTAACAGGGATCTTAACTAGATCGGAGCAACGTGCATATATTCGCTCTTTTCGACAAGGCCCTCTGCTCCCGTTCGATGTCAGCATAATCCTTGAGGTCAGCCGTGACCCGTGATTATATTATGTCCCAAGTATTTTAAAAGTTCTGTAAATCGGGTGCTGTTATGGGCATACCCATTTTGACACAAATGTCTAATTTTGACAAAATCACATTCGTTCGATTAAAATTTGATAAAAAAATTATATTTTCCTGCTAAATACTGCTCCAAATGGCAATAAAATGTGTGTAAATGATTTTATAAGTAAATTCAAAAGACTACGAAGTCGTCAATAGCGTCGTATTATACCGCAAAGATTTATCATAAGCCATACAAAGAAGTGATACTTACTTACTACTTTTTCCCTTCCATACCTCATTAACTTTAAATTGAAACAAACCCATTAATTTATTACATTATACAATTTATATGATATAAATGCTTATCTCGTGATTTACCTGTGTTTATTTGTTTTATCCGTGCCAGCATTTAGGACAAATTGTAAGGCATGACATAATTTATCATGTCATCTAACAAACGTCTTGGGTACACCCATACTTGCCCCTCTGTTGTGTACTCCTGCTGTGTGATGGCTGTTTTATTTTCCCTAAATCTAATGAGCTGATTTCCGACCGAAGTACTCGGCTATCATCAGAGGAAGTTAAAAAGATAATGTTTTATAACACAAATAAAATATAACAAAAATGCGAACCCACACTACTACACTATGTCATTCATTAGTAACATTATTACCAATTTAACATTCAATGGGGAAGGCAACTGTCAAAATGGCGCTGTCGTAGCTAGTTCCCAACACAAGCTAAAAATACAAGGCGTGATGTGGTTTTATTTTATTTTAGCGAAAATTGACGCGTTGTTGTGTTCCTAGATACTCCGAAATTGGAGTTCGAATTTCTCGTAAGCCCCTAAAATTAGAAGATTGTGCTTTAAAGCTATTCGTACAGATTTTTTTGAGTTCGAATTTATGTCGTGAACATTTTGAAGAAAGTGATTACGAGGAAATATTCAAGGTTTAAAATTCTGACACTTTCCATGTCAAGTACTTGATTTAAAATACTGAAATCACCGAAAATAACGAAATTGTGAAATAAAATCAAACTCATGAATGAACATTAAATGAAATGAATGAACGAAATGTCAAAATTTTTGTAGGCCGTAGGGACCTAGCTATGGTCACGCCATCTACAATTAGCTTTGCCCGACCTTCCCCATAACCTAGCAATCATAAATACCGAGATACAATTTGGGTCTTAAAATATCACTGATACTAATATATTAGATAAGGTATTACAACAATATTTGTTATTTATTTACAATAAATGTTTAAGCGAGGGTGTTTTCCCGGATGAATGGAAACGAGCCAACATCACGCCTGTACACAAAAATGGCTCAAAACATGACGTAGAGCAATATCTCGATTCTGTCGACCTTGTCAAAACTTTTTGAGAGACTCGTACACAATGAAATCTATCCAATCTTACACAGCGTTATCATCCCAGAGCAACATGGGTTTGTTCAGCGTCGTTCGACTGTTTCAAATTTATTGACTTTTTCTAATTATCTTTTTGAAAACATGGACAGGCGGTTGCAAGTTGACGCAGTTTACACAGATTTCAAAAAAGCTTTTGACAAGGTCGACCATGAAATCCTACTGAATAAGATTGCGTATAATGGTATACGAGGAAATTTGCTTCGCTGGTTCTCATCCTATATTAAAAATAGAACACAAAAGGTTGTCGTGAATGGTCATCAGTCTGATGCAGTGCGTGTAACCTCGGGTGTTCCACAAGGTTCAATCTTGGGACCACTATTATTTATTTTATATATAAATGACATAGACAAATGCTTTAAAATACTAAGTTTCTTATATACGCTGATGATCTAAAAGCGTATAGGTCTATACGGACTGTAGAGGATTGTCGACAGTTCCAACAAGATCTGTAAGTTGTCCCTTTTTTTTTTTTTTTGTTCCTGGGTTGGAAAATCCTCATGGATGTCCTCCGCCCTGGGGCGGGCGGAGGGGTCTGTCAGACTCTTACTGACTAAAAACCACCCCGGTGTTCCATCTCACACCTACGCCGGGGTCGCGGGAACACATTATTCTTCCGCAACCCCGGCTGGTGCCGGCCCGCTTGCGCGGGCCCCGTCTCGGGCGGGGGGAGCGAGGTGTACTCCCCCCGCAACGTCTGTGGTCGGCGCGTGGGGAACACTACGCGCGCCGCCTTCTCGGGTCCTGATGTTGGGGGTCGACGGATGTCCCCGAATCCGTCGCCCCGGACCCATTTAGGGGGGCCGGAAGAGGGCGTTGTCCGCCCTCCTCCGACGCCCGGTGTGTCTGCTGCGGGCCCGGTCGAGAGTCGAGATCTCTCTCTCCCTTTCCGCAGCCTCCTTCCGCGAGATGACCGTCTCGCAGAAGGAAACCACCGCGTCCCAGGACTCGACGCTGCCGACCATCGAACTCACTACGGTCGGCAGCGACAGGTCACTGCCTACTTCTGAGACGAGGGCACGGCGCGGCTCCTCCCAAGCGGCACACTCTGCCAGCGTGTGCCATGCCGTGTCCTCCCGGCAGTCGACGCAGTGGTGACACCGGGCGTCCGGCTCCCTGTTTATGCGACACAGGTACTTCCCGAAGCAACCATGCCCCGAGAGCACCTGCGTCGCCCGAAACGTCAGGGAGCCGTGCCTTCTCCCGAGCCAGCGGTCGAGCACTGGCCGGATCGCCTCGATGGTGCTGAGGCCGGTAGGGCGTGACAGCCTCCCCCGCCATTCCGCCACCAGGACCTCGCGGAGCTGCAACCGACGCTGCTCGATATGGTGCTGCATCGGTCGCTCGCCCCTCTCCCGCGCTGCCTCGCGCCACCGGTACAGTGACGCGAGCACCTTCGCCCAGGTCCCAGGGCGGTGATCCGGCCAGTGCACAACCCGCCTCGAAGGAGATCGTGCGATACCCCCGAATGACTCTGACGGCCATTGCCCGCTGCGGCTTGCGCAGGACAGCTATGCTGCCGGCCGTCAGGTCAGACGCCCAGATCGGCGCTCCGTAGAGCGCCATGGATCGCACGATCCCCATATAGAGCCGCCTACAGGCGGCGCTCGGGCCCCCCAGATTGGGAAGCAGCGTTGCCAGCGCCCCGGCCACGCCCAACAACTTGGGCGCCAGCCGCCGGAAGTGGGGTCCGAAGTCCCATGATAAGTTGTCCCTAAACCAACAGGTAGGAAACATTATTAATAAAGCATTTAAGATGTATGGTTTCGTTATGAGATCGTCCACTGAGTTCAAGCGGGTCTCCACATACCTTTACCTATATAAGACCTTGGGGAAGGTCGGGCAAAGCTAATTGTAGATGGCGTGACCATAGCTAGGTCCCTACGGCCTACAAATTTTTTGACATTTCGTTCATTCATTTCATTTAATGTTCATTCATGAGTTTGATTTTATTTCACAATTTCGTTATTTTCGGTGATTTCAGTATTTTAAATCAAGTACTTGACATGGAAAGTGTCAGAATTTTAAACCTTGAATATTTCCTCGTAATCACTTTCTTCAAAATGTTCACGACATAAATTCGAACTCAAAAAAATCTGTACGAATAGCTTTAAAGCACAATCTTCTAATTTTAGGGGCTTACGAGAAATTCGAACTCCAATTTCGGAGTATCTAGGAACACAACAACGCGTCAATTTTCGCTAAAATAAAATAAAACCACATCACGCCTTGTATTTTTAGCTTGTGTTGGGAACTAGCTACGACAGCGCCATTTTGACAGTTGCCTTCCCCATTAGAATATGCCTTCCCTATTTGGAACCCGTTTTACCAGAAATATATAGACGAGATTGAAAAAATCCAGCTTAAGTTTCTGCGAGCCATGCATTACAGATGACACAAAGCGTATTTTTCGTACTCACAATTACTTGATAAATTTATGCTGGTCAACCTGTACCCTAATTGCGTAATACATAATCAATCGGAATCTGAATCGTTTTGAAAACAGATTGCTAATCCATTGCTTCTTATGTTCGATAAAACATTCTGCTCAACAATGTAAATATCGCAATGAATGTTGTTGAACTGTCAAAATCAAACACATTAGTCGTAATCGTTTACGAAAATGTGTTACGCAATTAGGCTGCTGGAATCTAGACGTAAATATCTAGAGGCTTCTGTACTGTATGGTATTGTTCATAGTGATTTTGATTGCATCGATCTCACGAGCAAACTGTGCTATGTGGTTCCACGCACTGTTCATATGCGTAGTATTCGTGCAGGCACCCTATTTGCTGTCAATACATGTCGTACTAATTCTGGTTTACGCTGCCCTATCCGTCGAATGGTTGAATCTTATAATTCTAATTTTGCTAATATTGATATTTTTGTATGCTAAAATCCAAATTTAAATGTAATGTAATGAAAATTATTGTTAACCAATAATGTTATGAATGTAAGCTAATCAAGATTTTATTATTTATTTGTTTTTAGTGTTAATTATTACTCAGTTGCCAATCAATGGGAATTTCCATTATGCATGATGTAATTAATTATTATGAATGTGATGTAATTTTTATTAGTTATTTATTACCTATCTAGTGGCACTCATTGTCTTAATTTATTTGTAAATATGCGGATAATGTAGTGGGCTGCAATATTGTTAATATTTTGTTTTATCTTTTCATTGTGCCAACACATATTGTAGCTGAATAGCCTAAATAAAATAAAATAAAATAAAAAATAAAACAATAATATACGAATATATTCATAGTAGATAGTACTAACCCATCTCTAATGGGGACGGCAACTGTCAAAATGGCGCTGTCGTAGCCAGTTCCCAAAACAAGCTAATAATGCAAGGCGTGAGGCGGTTTTGTTTTTTTTTTGCGAAAATGATTTTTTGTTATGTTCCTACATGCTCCAAAGTTTGAGTCTACCATTTTCCGAAATACCCTAAGCTTATCAGACTGTGGCTAGCAATTGGAAGAGAATTATTTCAATTACAACAGAGTTCGAGGTTATGTCGGAAACATTTAAAGATAGTGATGACTAGGAATGGGGAAGGTCGGGCAAAGCTAATTGTAGATGGCGTGACCATAGCTAGGTCCCTACGGCCTACGATAAGTTTGACATTTCGTTCATTCAATCCATTTTGAGTTCATTCATGAGTTTGATTTTATTTCACTATTTCGTTATTTTCGGTGATATCAGTATTTTAAATCAACTACTTGACATGGAAAGTGTCAGAATTTTATAACTTGAATATTTCCGGGTAAACACTTTTTAAAAAAAAACGACTTAAACTCGAACTCAATATCTCTACGAATAGCTATAATCATAATCTTCTAAGTTTAGGGACTTTCGGGAAATGGTAGACTCCAATTTCGGAGTATCAACGAACACAAGAGCGCGTCAATTTTCGCTAAAATTTAATGAAACCACGTCATATTCATCTGATAAAACGTGCGAAGGAGGAAAAAGATTAAAATTAAAAAACTGTAAAACAAAACAATAACTATTTGATTACAGACAATTGAGTTTACTGTGAAACTTGTAGACAAAAATTTATTAGTAGGAACACTGAAACAAAAATTATTGTTAGTTATTTAATAAATGTACATAAATAGTCGATAAACTACACAAACACATCATGATTTAATGTCATTGACACGAATAAAAAACATCAAAGCCTCTAAGAGCTTTGGAGAAGAATGTGCTAATAGGGATGGAAAGTTAGTTGGGACAGGGATCTTAATTTAGGGAGATGGCTATACAAGTCATGGGCTGGGTTATTATTGGAGCAGTTATAAAATATGTGCTCCAATGTACCTTCATCCAACCCACATTCACATAGCGATGTGTCTACCCGAATTTTATTAAGGAAGACCGGCGTACAACAATGGCCTATCGAAGACGGCAAAGAATAGAAATCCCTTTCTTTGATATTTTTTTGTACCTACGTGTAAAACTAGTTAGAGGCTGTACTGCGTGATAAGAAGCACCTTTCCGTTTACTTGAATTTAGCCACTGTACCTGCCATGAGGTAATCAAGTTCTTTTTTGGAAGGCTCAGCAAATCGTAACCCTGACTTTGAAAATGTTTAAGGTCGACAGCTTGAGAGGTAACTGCAGGAAGAGTATCAACATTATTCGTTTCCTCTTATGCCACAATGACTTGGTTTTCTCTTGAAAAGATACTTTTTGATTTGAAGCAGTATTGGACTGTGCAGTTTGCTTTTGAAAGGATTCTGCTCCAAAGCTTGCAAGCAGCTAAGTGAGTCTGTAAAGATGACCCTAAAACTTATGCTATGAGCCTCAATAAATAAACACGCTTCTAATATGGCCACGCACTCACCTGTAAACACTGATGATTGTGCAGGGCATCTAAATTTTAAAACAATTTTGGAGTTTTGGTAGTATACCGCAGCACCAGTGCAGCTTGCATCTGATAATTTAGAGGCATCCGTAAAGAATCTTTCAAAATTGTACTATCGCTCACAAACCGCGTTGCGTTTGCGCAAAATAGAGTCCGCCGAAGGAGACTTTTTCGATATGCCAATATTGTAGAAAATATCTGGTTTAAAACATATAGTTTCATAGTCAAAACTGAAAATAGGAAGTTTCGTGTATTGAATAATGGGGGAATCAAAATTTCGATAATGACGAAGGGATTTAAAAAACAAAGGGACTTCTTGGTGCCAATAATTGGAACTTCGGCATACAACATCCAAGTCATCGACCTTTTGAACAAGAGGGTGAGAGGATTTGGTGATGACTCTAGCCCAGAATCTCGATGCTAGGTACTGTCTTCTCAAGTCTAACGGTGGTTCTGCGCACTCTACCTGCAACGCGTTAATTGGTGCGGACTTCTTACATCCCGATATGATCCGTAGACACTTGAATGACACACGCCTGAATTATGTCTAACCTTGCCAAAGCACCCTTGTTGCAGGGTATTAAAAGAAAAGATCTGCAGTCCAGAACACTCCGAATTAAGGCATAGTATACCAGTTTCATGGTGTAGGGACGTGCACCCCACCAGACCCCGGCAAGCACTTTTAAAATAGGAATAGTCCTCTCGCATCTATTAACTAAATATTTTAGGTGATGAACATCACTCAATTTGGAATCTAAAAAGACATCAAAAAAATTTACTTTTTTAAAAACTCTGATTAAACTCTGATTGCGCGATGCTGGATTTGTTTGACGTGAGTGTGATGCGTTGTTCGCATGTGGCGGTGTAGATGACACATCACTCCCCTCCGGAGACCGGAGGTCGATAGTGGACTAAGTCTTGTATCTTACGGGAGTGATGATGATGACGTCACGCTGAAGTAGTTGCACGAAGTAGTATCTCTACAGGTATACACTGTCCTTGGGTACTCAGTGAAATTTGTGGGATCAACCTCCTGCGAGAAAACACAACTACAGCACTTTTGGGGGCAGACAAAGTCCGTGGGAATTTAGCCATTGGTTTAGAGAGTCCAGGGATACGCAGAGAGATGATGCGGCGTCGCTAGCTGAGGTGTTGGTAACATATAAAGCCAAATCGCCAGCATATTGCAGAATTTCGCAATTGTCATTGAGGCAAGAACCGATGTCAGCTGTATATAAGTTGTAAAGTAAAGGACTAAGAACTCCTCGACCGATCACCATGTTCGGCAAGCCGATCCCTTGGGAGAAGCGAGCCAAATATCTTGGTGTAGTTCTCGAGGAACACCTCTCGTTTTCAGAGCACATTAAGGCGACTCGTTCGCGCTCCGCCTTCGCTCTAGGTAGACTCCACTTCGTCCTCAATGCACGTAGCAAATTGTCACTTAAGTGCAAATTGCGTATCTACACAGCGTGCATTCGCCCGATCATGACCTATGCCAGTGCAGTCTTCGCACACGCCAAGCCCCTTCGCTTCAATAGAATGCAAACCCTCCAGAACAAGTTCCTTCGTAGGATAACAGGCTCCCCCTGGTTCGTTCGCAACGAAATCCTCCACGTAGACCTCAGGATTCCCACTATCCGTCAGTTCATGAAACGCATTTCCAAGCGTTTCTTCGAGACCGCCGCGAATCACCGCAACCCTCTGGTTGTGAAAGCCGCTAGCTATATTCCCTCCTCCATTAGTCAAGTCCGCCGTCCCAAGCATGTCCTCACCGATCCCGATGACCACATAACTCTCATTCAGGAGAGCAGTAGGGCCACCAGTACAGTGCACAAACACAGACCGACATTCCGACCTCGCCGCCGAGGTTCCTCGCGAAGATCCCGACGTAATTGTCCCCCCCGACCCTTGCTCGACGAAGTGCCAGCCCGCGCCGTAGCTGAGCCTGTAGCTTTAAATTCCCCGAATAATAATAATCATCAAAATCTGATCCAGCCTGTCCCATCTTGCTGTCCTCCCGTCAGCGACGCCCTAAGCCGAGGTCCGTACCCCACAGGGGGTGCCCCTAGCGAGCGTTCGCTTAGTAATGTAAGTAATTTTACGCCCCTGGCTGGAGGCTTTGAGTTCGCTTAAGGCAGCCACAGGATAGTCCGGTTAAGTAGTCACGGCCTCTCAAGGTCAACTACGAGATGCCATACCCAAAAAAAAAAAAAAAAAAGACTAAGAACTGAGCCTTGTGGTAGGCCCTTCCATGACATACTGACGCCAAATTCTTCACCTGGGACTCTCAAAACCAAAGACCGAGACATCAGCAAACTGCAGATGCACTGTACCATCCTCTCCGGTATTCTCAGCTGTTGCAATTTGTGCCTGAGAATGGGAAGGACATTATCATATGCAGAGATGTCTAAAAAGGCAGCGATTACGGATACATTTTTTCGAAAACGACGAGAGTATATCTGAGACCAAAACCACAACACTGTCCAAGGTAATGAGTCCGTTTCTAAAACCAAATTGAGACCTATGAAGTAAGTCTCTCGATTCTACTATAAATTCTAGTCGGTTCTATATTAGGTGTTCCAATATTTTCGCAAGGACTGATGACAAAGCGATTGGTCTGAAGCTGTTAGGGTCATCAGCGTGTTTGCCAGGTTTTGAATTAGGTATAATAATTTGAGTTTTCCACTGATCAGGGAAAATTTTTCATTGGAGTCATGAACATTTTTCAACACTGAGTTAAGCTCCTGCATAGAAAATGGTGCATCAAAGATGAGAGACGGCTGATTCTGTTCTGTTTCTGATGGTACATACGGAGGAGCCAGTTTGTCAAAAAACTGCTCGGCAGTCTCTCGAGGGATAGGGGAAGACATTGAAGGGGAACAACCAGATCTAAAGCGGTTGATCTTCTTCCACACTACTGATAAAGGAGTGAAGCCTCATCCCTTTCTCTTATGGCTGTTGTGCATTCCTGATCCCACCATGGTGGAGGAGGAATCTTCCCACATGCTGAGTTTTAACAGGAAAACATGAGTCAGCACTAGCTGTTATGGCAGAAATGAAGTGATTATAGCAGTTTGACACATGGAGAGGACTAAGAGAATCAAAATCAAGGAATACTAAATTTTTTAATGAATCAATTTTGTCCTCCAATAAAGAGGAATACTTTGCCCAATCAGGATTATACAAGTTATACCTCATGAGTGGAGGGCTGGATTTTTCTAAGTAAGTTTTTTCAGCTAAGGATATTAAAATTGGATAGTGGTCACTGCCATGTGACAAACTGGTACACTCCCAATGACATGATGCTGCGATATCCAGTGTACAAAATGTTACATCAACACAACTCTTTGACTGTCCAGGAAGAGACCTGCGAGTTGGACAACCATTGTTGAGGATATACAGATTAAGGTCATCTAAGACTTCAACTAAACCTTCCCCAAAAGAGTCACAACGTTCAGAACCCCACCTAAAGTGATGGCAGTTGAAGTCCCCCATAACAAGTACAGGGCCTTCTATGTTTTCTAACATACGTTTTATTAATGGGAGAACTTTGATGAGGGTGAGCTATATAAACAGATAAGAAGGTTATATCCTCTACCCAGCCGGCAACAATGCTAATATCATCACTTGAGCACCGGAGGCACGGATACAGCCACAAATGGAACACGATTGTTCACGCAGAGAGCCGACCTGCCATAGCCATCAGATCGGTCGCATCTGAGAATATTAAAGGAAGGTAAACGAAAACTAAGACTCGGAACTAGCCAAGTCTCACCAAGAGAACAAGCTAAAGGTTTGTATTTTTTCAGAAGAAATGTGAGCTCGTGTTTCTTATGCCACACGCTCCTCACATTCCATTGAAGGAACACCAACCGAGCCATTATTATGGGATGAGAGTGAGTTTATAAGTAAAGAAGCAACGTTGGACGGTAACTGATTTTTATTGGATGAAGACATTAAAGTTAACAGGAGTTTACTAAGAAGTTCAATAATGGAAGACAAGTTTTCAGGAGATTCTGCTAGTTGACTATTGAGAGCACAGCCACGGCTGGGAAGATTGGGGGGTGCTAGAGAACTGTTGATGAACTGTTTTATCATAGGAGGGAGAAAGGGGAACATGGGTCTTTGGCTTAAAAAACACAGTTTTAGTCTGTGATTTAGCTTTGTCTGCATAACTACAAGTAGATATTGGAACTGTTTTACTTGCTTCTGAATAGGAAATTACTTTCTTAGCCATTATTGTTTTAATTGACATCCGCCTGCTGTACTCCGGACAGGCTCTGCTATTTGCAAAATGAGTTCCAGAGCACAACACACAGAAGGCTTCGCTCTCAGCAATGCTACAACCATCATCGATGGGGTGATCATTGCCACACTTGCTGCAATGGGGTTTGGAACGACAAAGAGATTCTACATGACCAAATCGGCAGCACTTGCGGCATTGAATGGTGGGGTAAATATACCTATTGTTCTACAGTCAGAGATGTATAAAAACAGAAAATCCGTTTTGGTAAAACTTGGCCATCAAAAGTGATGACACAAGTTTCTGTGGGTCTGTATTCAATTAAACCGTCTCCATTAACCTCTCTGTTGAATAACTTTTATAATTGGACCACAGCCTACTGGAACTTTTGAATATGTCAGTACTACCTCTTCTGAGAATTCAGTAGGGATGACACTAACAACGCCCATACGGGTAGCCAGCCGAGTAGGTAGGATAAGACGGGATTACATCCTCATATAAATTTGTCCCCAAAACAATATTTGACAAAAAAGCGTCTTGAGGGGATGTAAATTCAACAGATACGCGATTTCAACCTACTCGCTTGACTGCAGCAATATTAAATATATTCTGATTGGCCAAAAAGCGCCCGAATGAAACTGGGTGTAGGGTAGTTCCAGAATTAGATTGAGATTCCATTCGCGAAACATGAACAATTAAAGGTCCTCTAACTGTAACTAAGAACTTATCGCGGCCTATAGTCGTTCTCGGTTGTATATAAGGGAGATTGGGAACATTATCATTCGTACCGTGACGTTTACGAATGTTAGTCTGGGGTGGAAGGGTCAGGGATGGAAGGATTTGGGACTCCAGATATAGACTACATCTGAAAACTGGCTTAATGGGTTAGGGGTGGAGTTTGTATAAGACGGAGAAAAGCCGGATATGAGGGTAGCAGGGATTTCATCAGGAGGAACTGGGGGTTTATTTTTATCCATATTCATATTGAATAAGGATAATGGTGACAAAAACAGTTAAAAACAAACACAACAAACATAGCAGGTACCAACAAAGCCACACACAAACAAACACAATAACAAGTCAGAATAAACACAATTACACAGAAAAACAGCCATAACACGTGTGTTTGAAAACACACGTGTTACCCAGAAGCACACTGTGGCGAGAATCCTTTAGAAATATCACTGTGAGCGAAATGTTGATAGGCTTGTTGAAAAAATATCGATACATCAATGTATCGATATTTTTGATTCGAAATATCGATATTTTTAGTCGATATATTTTGAACCGATACATCGATAAATCGATACAAAATATTCAATTTCGAAAATCGTATCAAAAGCGAGATTTTTTTTTTCAAATTTAATTAAAACAAGATGAACAATGATAAATATTTAAAGATATTATGTAATGTTAACAATTTAGGTATATAGATACTAGCTTAAGTAGAAGAACTATCGTTTATAACACCCACCTGTACTCACACTTAATGTTAAGTATTCATTTTCATGATAATGATCTCGACATAACCTCGTCGTCCTAGTAGGCTCAGTTTTTAATCCTTACGGCAGCTATCTTCTTTCTTCTTTTAATACGATTTATTGGAAATTTGTGTTGGCCTACGTTTTAACACCCAATTACACAACACTTTGTAATTTCTATGTTATTTGTGAACATCTTCTATAGGATACCTTACAATTTGACATATAATTTGGAACAATCGTATACAGCGCCACTTTGACAGTTGCCTTCCCCATGGTCGACATCGGCACCATTGCCATATATAAAAATAGAATAGAATAGATATTTCTAAAGGGCATGGTCGGCGTTATCGCAAGATGGGGTTATGTTATGTCGTTCATGCAAGTCACACGTAATCTCGCCGTCTCTGTGTTATTAAATCTAAAAGTGGTGTAAACTTTGAGACTACTACTGTGAAATATATATCAAAATGTGCGTTGAATTTCATAGTTAAATCTGTGTAAAGTGATAATTATTAAACAGTCTAATACTCCTAAATTAACCCAAATAAAAACGAGTTACAAAATAACATTTTAAAAATTGTGGGTACTAGTGTTCGTTATCTGCTACTGTGACTTTGACGGCTCAGTAAGGTCACCCCACCTACCCAACTTGCTACGAGACGCGGCATCTACAGAAACTTTATTTCATTAAAACTATTATACGATAATTTGCCCCATACGGAAAGAGGTGGACTGCTGTACAAAGGGTCTAAAGTTCGAATCCTGTATCGGATGAACGCTTTTTGCTAAATCTTGTTTCTATCTTTTTGGTTTTATTTATAAAAAAGATAAGGATTTCTTCCGCTAAAGGAACTGAGCATAACAAGAGATAACTAAATAACTGATAATTTACGATATTTGCCGATTGATTTAAAATAATGAGGACCCCTCGTACCCCACCTAAATCCACTAACCCTCCGCTTCGACAAGGGCAATCGGTATCTGAGCCCGATTTATCATCTACCCCAGCAACCATGAACGTGTCGGATCAAAATATAACCACTAGAAGTAAGCGCCCGCCCACTGCTGACTCCCCTAACACTGAAACAAACCAATTTTCCTGCACATTTAACGAATTCAAAAATGAAATTATGCAGATGCTTGCCTCGTGGAAATCTGACAACGACGACCGACTTTCTTCCTGGAAAGCAGAGCACGATGCGGTCTTAAAAAGCTTGGTTGGGGATATGAGTAAGTTGAAAACTCAGTGTACAGAGATACAAAAATCACACGCGGAAATGGAAAAAAGCATAAAATTTTCTGATAAATGCTATGAGGAGATGAAAGCGGGATTGGCTGCTCTAGAGAAGCAAAAAAAAGAAAATGTCGACCGCATTGACCAGCTTGAGAAACACATCCAAGATCTGCAACTTCAGTCACGTCCTGCAACCGTCGAGTTCAGAAACATTCCATTGAAAGCGAAGGAAAGTTCAGAGGACCTTCTATCTGTTGTTTCTGCGGTGGGGAAAGCAATTAACGTGGAAGTCCGAAAGGATAGCTTGCGAGACCTGTACCGCCTACCGGGGATTTCGGCAACACCCAGACCCATCGTAGCAGAGTTCAACTCGGTTCAGAAAAGAAATGAGTTCCTGTCAAATGTTCGTAGCTTCAATAAAGAGCGCCCTGTAGTCGACAAGCTTAACACGTCCACTATTGGGTTGGTGGGAGAGAAGAAGCCAATCTACGTTGATAAACACCTTATGCCATCAAAGAAAAAGCTATTCTATGATACACGGGCATTTGCAAAAGGCAACAAGTTCTCTTGCTGGAATTCATATGGAAGAATTTTCCTAAGAAAAGATCCCAATGATCCAAATGAGAAACCAACACAAATAAGGTCCCAAAAATGTTTGATCTCTCTAGCTAAAAGGCAATGACTACACTGCACATCAATTTTTTCTATATTTGCAACCTTTTTTTTACAATATTACTTATTATATGCATGCTTTCTGTTCCTATATATGTTCAGGGCTAAAACCCCTCTTTTGTTTATCAAATATTATGAAAACTGTTTTACTTCTTTACATGCTCATACAGTATACATAACAAATGTTCTTGATATTAGTAATAAGATTAACTACTGCAACCCAACTCTACGCATAATGATCTACAAGATGACTAATAATGTATTATCAAGAGATACTGCTAGACCTTACCAATTACGATTCTTTTATCTCAGGAGGTCATTAATATTTTATTCATATTTATTTTCATATGCCATTGTTTTTTCTGCACCCTCAACCTCCAATGGCTAACATTCATTCTATATCCAACGATCTCGACAATATTTCCATAGCTTCATCGTATGAATGCTCGCCTGACAGATGCTCGGAGTTCATTACACATCCCAACGTAAACTTGAAAATAATACATATTAATATTAGGAGTATTAAAAAGAATTTCGAGCAATTCGCCACAATGTTGTCCATCACTAAAATTAATTTTGATGTCATTGTGCTCACTGAGTGCTGGCTTAGAGTATCTGGACCTAATCCCTTTATGCAGGGATATACCTGTCATGCCACTGTAAAAAATAGATCACAAAACGACGGAGTCGTAGTATTCACCAAGACGTCCCTACGAAGTACAGTGCACGAACCCATTTTTCACGGAGCTAACTGCCTTGTTTGCACCACAGATAATACCGCTATCATCTGCTTGTATCGCTCCCCCTCATATTCTAATCTAGATCTATTTTATAGTAGCCTAAACAGTTTAGCGTGCACTATGAATCACTACCACAATGTGGTTCTTATTGGTGACCTAAACATAGACATTAAACCTAGTAACCATGACCGGAATTCAGATCATTATCTTACTCTTTCTGCCACTCTTGGGTTGCTCCCAGCGCACCTACGCCCTACCAGATCAGGGAGCTGCTTAGATCATGTTCTGTTAAAAACAAAAAATGCAGCATATGTTTTGGTAGTTCAGACACACATCACCGACCACCTGCCAATCATCCTGTCCCTCCGGATCAAGGGTTCTATCATCAAAAATAACCCAATTACATCTTTCCGTTACAACTTCCTAGCAATTCAACAAGACTTTGAAAGGACTGAATATGGTCCGGTGTTGAATGAGATGAACCCCAACTTGGCCTCAGAATTGTTTGTAACAATACTTCAGGCGGTTATTGCTACCCATACCCAATGTATACGCATCCAAAATAAGATTCGTGTTATAAAGCCATGGATGACTCAGGGTTTGGTTAGATGTATACGAAACCGTGACAGAATGCATTATAGATTAAAAAAAGAACCGGAAAATACGATCCTTCAATTAACTTATAAAAGATATCGTAATTACCTTAACACATTATTGAAAAAACTAAAGCGAGCACATGATAAAAATGAATTGCAAAAGGCCAGAAACAACCCTAAGGCTACTTGGAGGGCAATTAAGTCTATTGCCAACTCTATTTCTCAACCGCAACCTCCCAAAGAGCTTCTTCAACTCACTGATGATCCAAAAAAATCAGCAAACCGTGTTAACAGCTTTTTCACTGATATAGGACAGAAACTAGCCTCTCAAGTATCTCCTCTCCCAACATTTAACCGTGCTGTTAGAAACCCTATACCACCTCTTCCTTGCCAGTCTCTCGTCATACTGCCAGTAGATGAAGCACAAGTGGAAAGACTGATCGGCTCCTTGCGCTCTGACTGTGCCACTGGCTACGACAACATATCAGCTAAAGTACTGAAACAATCGAGTTCCATTCTGTCATCTCCCATCACGCATATCTTCAATCGTGCTATTGATTCTGTAGTCTTTCCCAACGTCCTCAAAAAAGCGGTCGTGCATCCCGTCTTCAAGAGTGGAGACAGAGCCAACGAAACAAACTACCGTCCAATCTCTGTACTAAGCTCTTTATCTAAGATCCTCGAAAGGATACTTAACAATTGTATCATTGCTTATCTCTCTAAACACAAAATAATTGCAAATAATCAATACGGTTTTAGACCGGGAGTCTCTATGGAGGACGCTGTAGTTGATCTTACCAAAACATTAATCAACAACATGGACAAAGGCAAGAAATGCTACGGTATCTTCCTTGACCTATCTAAGGCATTCGACACGGTATCTGTTCCCACCTTGATCTCGAAAATGGAAAGTGTTGGAATTCGTGGTCTCGCATTGGACATTTTTAAAGATTACCTTTCTAATCGTTCTCAATATGTCAAAATCGACTCCACAAAGAGTGATGATAGATTTATCGGCTTCGGTGTTCCGCAGGGTAGCATTCTCGGGCCTCCCCTCTTCTTGCTATACATCAATGACCTATGTAATGCACATATTCCAAACTGCGACATATTTACGTATGCCGATGACACAGCGTTAATAGTGTATGATACTGACTGGGACAGAGCTAGTAAAAGGGCGGAACAGTCGCTTCGCTTTGTAATGGAATGGCTCTCAGAGAATTTACTTACCCTTAACGTAGCAAAGACAAAGGTCATTAGATTTTCGTTACCTAATACTATACCTCCTCCACTGGAATCAGGTCAAATTAAAGCCCACATTTGCTCAGGTAAGGCACCCAATTGCAGCTGCCCATTTCTGTCTTTGGTACCAGACATTAAATATCTAGGAGTCCACATTGACTACAAGCTTACCTGGCAGCCCCATATCCAAGCCTTATGTACAAGAATAAGAAAATTAATTTATATATTTAAGGATCTTAGGCACTCTGCGGATCTCGAACTAGCTTTGATAGTTTACCAGAGCCTTTGCCAGTCAATTATTTTATACTGTATCCCGGTTTGGGGCGGAACCTACAAAACCTCCTTACTTAAAGTTGAGAGAGCTCAAAGGGCGATCTTGAAAGTCATGCACTTTAAGTGCAGGGACTTTTCGACCTATGAGCTTTATTCAGAAGCCAAAGTATTGACTGTAAGACAACTTTTTGTGCTCCGCGCTGTGCTGCGAAAACACTCTACGCTACATCAGGATCTTGAAAAGCTGAAAAGACGCAAAGGCACTCCCGTGTGCGATTTAGTCCAATGCCGTTCAAAGTTTGCCAGCCGACAGTATGCGGCAACTAGCTCTCGACTGTATAATAAAATAAATAAACTTCTCCCCATATACTCCTTGTCTAAACACGCAGTTAAAACAAAAATTACAAATTGGTTGCAGGAGTTCCCGTATGACGAAACCGAGAATCTTATTACAATTGTCTCCTAATTTTAACTAATACTGTGTTTTATTAAGGCATTGTTTGTTTAACTTAAGTTATTGTTTCTAAAGTACTTGCATGACATGCCATTAGACCTGGAGGAACTTTGGCTCCTAAAACACAGGCTTCTGGCCTAGTTTAGGAGGCAGCAGTTCGCCACTTAATGTGACTCTGATGTACAATTGCTTTTTAATCCTTGTACTTATGAATGTTCTTTTTAAGTGTACAAATAAACAATTATTATTATATTATGGCGCATGTCATGACGTCATCTATGACGATTCACATGACGTCGTTATCGCGCTCACGCTAATTCGGTACGGACGTAAGCCCGCTCAAATCGATTACATCCCAATTCGGAACACAGCCTTAGCTTTGACCGACCTTCCCCATTCATTCAATCTGTCTGTCAATCTACCGGTCACCTTTATTTTGTCGGTTACGACGATTTGTTCGTTCGTTTTCGTTTCGTTTCGCTCGGACATTTACTTTTTCTTTCAATCATTTCATAGAGTAACGTCGTGCGATGTGCGCTAGTAAATAGACCGAAGATAATTACAATTATTTTATTTTGTGAAACATTCTTTTATTGAAAGCTTTCTTGAAAAATACGTAACTTTCTCGTTAGAAAAGTGCATTTATTTTTACTGTGGAGATTCGACGTTCCGGTAGATAACTTGTTGTTCTTAGGGACGAAACAACAGACGAGTCCCAGTGGTAATTTGTGAAGCTCCCTGCAGGAAGTCGAGAGTTATCAAATATGATAAGTCTATTGGTTCGCTCGAGTCTTGCACTACTTGGTAAGTGGATAAATGATATTTATTTCATTTAGAAATATGGAATCTAACGTAAGTTCGACTTCGAATTCTTAGAACTTAAAAATTTACACTTTACTAGTCACATATTCTCTACTCGGATCAATCAAAATTGGAACTTTGTTTAGCATACCTACATCTCATTTTAATGTGTTTTAATATCATATACCCTTGTTTTTGTCAGAGGCTCATCTTAAGGCTCTGTTTAATGTTTTGATTAAGTACAATAATGTATAATTTTCGTTTTAGTTTTCAACTTTTTGTTGTCACCGGCCGCCGCTTTTCAGAGCAGGGACAGGGGCAACTATGGAAGAGGCTACAGTGACATAAGCTATCCCAAGACTGTAGCTGGTTCTACTTCTGGACTTCCAGCGCAACATGCTACCCGAAGAGGTTTGGGAATATCAGCATGGGGTATTGTGTTTGTAGTTGTGGCGTTAATCTTGGCTGGGATGGGAGTTTACTACTTTACAATTTGCTATGAAATTTGCCGACCAAACAAGAACAAGTATGACAAAATGGGCATGCCAACTATGGCTTAGTGTATATTTGTAAAGCTCTGTGATTAGATATGTCTAAAAAACACTCAATATTATATTTTAAACTTGTGAGTGCTTGGTAGCAAGTTGTAGAAGTATATTTTATACTGTTGTAGCATGACAGCTATAATGCATTTGTATGAATATTATTGTTACTAAAAATATATACCATATGTAGGTATGTAACGACTGAAACTTGTCTCAAAAAAAAAGGGAACAAAAAAGATACATTCCCACATATCATAATAAGTAAAGAAATAAGTAATTAATGAAAATGAGAGTGTAGTTTTGTTACAGTTTTGAACATATGTTTCTAAATGGGGCCTTAGAATGTCTGCAACATATTATTCTGTAACAGAATGAGAAAAATTAGCTTAAAGAGGTTTTATGAGGTTGTGACCTACATTTAGTACTACTGTAAGTATCATACACCATTTTGTAAACTTTTATAAATTTTTGGGTGCTACTTGCTTTGGAATAAATTTAATGGCTTTATGATTGTAAAAATACTGTTTCGGACCAATTAATAAATTACATAAAAACATTTACAATTTTGTAGTAATATAAATAATATTTATTGATTAGAATGAACTTTTATGTCCATATTTATTTTATCTAAAAAAGTTTTATAGCAGGTTGTAATTACACGGTTAACCAACAGTAGGAATTACCTCAGACATAAATAGGTGCCATACAAACTACATAATCACTAATGTTTCCTTATGTCACACAACACTTGTAGCCTCACCTGCACCTTTATTTGACATGTTATTTCCATCTCATTGTTAAGTTATTCCATCAATCCATCATGGTCATATGAACTCATAGTATTCTGTTTAATTGATGACAAAGGTAAATTTATAATAGAAATTCTTATTAATGTCAAAATGTACCTTCTTTCAAAAAAATAATAGGTTCTTACTCATAAAGAGTACAGATAGTGTTAACAAACAAAACAAAACCTTCCATTGAACGTGTCCTAACGCCGTCTAATCTGATAATGTAGTCAAGTTTTTAATAGTTCAAACAACATACTTATTTGAATAATAATGATTAAGCTTTCGTGCCGCAGTCGTGCTATCAGACGGAAATAATTCATTTAGTTGTTCAAATATGTATCACAAAAGGAATTAATGTCGCGCTGTACAATTAAGACTAATTAGGTGTGTCTTATATAGGTCTAGCTATACCCAAATTAAACTTTTATCAGTATTATCCAACATGATACTGCCAGCCGTCTAAACGTAAGACTGTACACACTAGACATATTGTAGAATAAGTTTCATATTCACTATGTTCAAAACCAATGCTCAAATAAATATTGTTATAAATTATACGCAAGTTTTGTTATTTGTATCTGGAATAGTATGCACAAGGCATGCACATTACGTTCCTCGGTTATTTGTAATTATCATAACTACGTAACGGTAAAGTCTAACGCCTGTTATTTTGGGGTAAACAAACAAACGGTAATGAGTCATTCGTGTAGAAGTGATTGATCACTGATGGTGGTATTATCTAATACTTATCGGTGTTTTAAAGATTTATGACCATGCTTCCTGTTATCGCATGACTGCGTGAGCAGAATGATAAAACCAGAAATGACTGATCTATGTAGAAAATTTACTAATCATGGTTTTAGTGGTGATTCTGATGACTCACTTAGTTTGGACTGAGCACATATCAATTTTTTTTATAGCGACTGTGAGGGCAATCTGGTTCTATCATAAGCCCGTCGAAGTGGTTTTTGGTCTATAACCCCAAGCTTGCGCAGGAGCGCGTGTCTACTTGAATTATTTTATATCATTAACTAGGTATGTTGAAAGATATCCGATGACAATCTCACAATAAAAAAATACAAAAAAATATCCAAGACCGCACATACCCCGGTTGGTTGGCACTACGGAATAATGCGAGGACGAACTGCAAAGCTGAAAAAAGTGGCCTTGGCTCAATGATAAAAGCGGTAGGTAATAATGTCGAGTTGCAGGCGGTCGTGAATTCGCAAACACTGCCATCCTAATCGATGTCTGCAGTTACCTACGTTACTATTGCTCTAGAGCGCGTACCTACTATGCTTAGGAATGGGCTTGATCTTTCTGACTGACCGACTCCTTGACAATTCAAAAGTGCCTGTAATATCGTGTCAACACTCTGTCTTGGAGGATTAGATAAAATTAAAAACTGGTTTTACAAAAGTGCAATAAAATGTAGCTAGCTCCTCAATGCCAGATGTAATCTTACATGAATAACAGTTTTTATCACGACAGGTTTTCATGACAGTAAAAAATGAGGTTAATTAACTAGAACGTGAGTAATTCATAAATCTCATTGTGACAAACTATTTACCTTATCCTACAATTCTGAAGTTGAAAAAGGTATTTTTGTCACGCCGGATTCTCGGAATTGGACTTAACTTAGATGCAATAGTATGTTGTTACATTCGTGATTGTAATACAAATAATTTGTGTACACGCTAGAATATGTAAAAGTTTATTGACATGGAAGACCATTATTTAAATTAGGACCGTTTCAATCGGTATACATTTTAAATAATGTTTTCATCTCATGACACTAGTTCAGTTTCCAGTTTGCATAAAATGCACGGACTTAGCATCACTATTCAATAAATAGGTCGTTATTATCCTCATGTGTTGTTTATTTTTAAGTAAATATTTTCCTGTATGCAATTCCAATTACGGAGATACCAATGTAAAGTAAATAAAATGCAACAATGACGTTAATTGGTGCCTTTTCCTCCAAACATAAGGTTCCTTTAACGCGCCGCGGGCCGGGCCAGGTTGCCCGCGGAATTCTTATTTTTTTTGTTTTTTTGCAACGCGACCGTAACAAACTTGTATTTACAGTATTAAAATAATTAAAACTACCTATGAGTTCATTTAATCCTATTGAATGAAAATCAATCGATAGGATTATTTGAGAGGGTCGTATTGATGCAAAGGAAAACGAACCACGGCTCCAACATTTTGGTCATTGGCTTTATCGGAAGGTTAAGCCGGGGGTTATAAAATAATAATGATTAATTGTATTATATTAAAAGTTTATTAGCAATTTCACAATTCGTAAAATTATCCAAAATTTCTCCTCACATCAATAAATGCTTACCAAAATTAAACAAATATTAGAAGAATAGTAGATAGCTAATGTACACTCCAATTAATCTAAATCAACTAACATTAAGTATCAGTTGCGCGGATCACTATTGCTGTATGAATCAAAATGAATGTTTAAATATGAATGATTCATAAACATCAGTCGTTGCACGTTTTCTCGAGCCGAGCTCAAAATTCGCGAAAATTACTTGTATAAAGTTCAAAAAATTGTGACATTGAAGTGTCTCAGAAAATAAAAATAGTATGTGATGGAATTAAGCTCGTCCAGTAATACAATAACTGCATAATTTTAAGCTATGCCACACATTAATTAATAGGTATACAAATCACTGGCTCACTGGTGGAAATAAATATAGTTATAAAATACCGTTACAGTTAAATGCTAGAACCCGTGTTATCACTGTCGCAATCTTATCATTATTAAAATCAGAGGTTTTTGATATGATTTACACTGAAGCATTCATACCCAGAGAATATGGCAGTGACACTCAACCGTTGGTTCATAAAGTCCAGGCAGCAGAACAAAATGCCTGCTTATAACTCGTCCTTCTCTAAGTCGATGTCGGAGAGGTCAATGTCCTCTTCTTGCGGCAGTTCACCGTCTTTGCCGTCCCAGGCGTCTGTGGACAAGATCTTGGGCATCTCTGCGCCTTTCACGGGGGCAGTCTGGCCGCGACCGAAGGATAGGTCCCTGAAACAAAAGTGTTTTTTTTTTAAAGTTTATTTCTTGCTTTATGCACGGGTAAGAACTGCACAAGGGCGGATTAGAGGACTGTCTGTGCACTGCCAAACCCCTCCCCCCTATTATCTCTCCTATTTCACGAGCATAAATACCTTGAATTTTCGTAAAATCCAAAAGTGTTTTTCTTGTGAAATAAAAATTGTTACTTTGAAAAAATACCTATTTGATAATAGTATGAAATATGTTTACATTATGTTCGTATCACCATAAAATATCTATCAATACTTTAGAAGGAAATCGCTGTTGAAACTTGCGTTAGAGTAAGGTATTTATGCTCGTGACCTTAGGGCGATGCGGAGACAAAACGTTGTAGGAATACAAGAAATTGAAAAATCGGTATTTTGATGACGGCTATGTTGATTTTGTCAGGCAAATATTTTGGGAAATACATTATACATAAATGATGAACGATGATGATACGCTATAATGAAACTCAACAGGAAAAAATCAGCAGTTTCTTTTAAAAGCGCATGATTCACACCTTCAGCCTTTAGAATTCTAATAATGTTAAAAAAATCTAATGAGGTGTTTGGTGATTTGACCTTTTACGGAGCAACAGATCGATGTGATTTTTGGAAAGAAGTTCTTTAAGCGGCTTGTAGTATGAGTTGTCTGGTAGAAATCGTTACGTAAGGAAAAGCGTTATGCCGCCTCCATGCGACTTTCTGTGTCTCTTTCTATTCTATTTATATACGAGTGTGTGTGTACGTGCGAGAATCGCGTAAGGAACTTCGTTACTGACGGGGTTCCGCAGACTGCGCACGTATGTATAGAGATAGTTAATCGGCCGGAGTAACATATGCCAGAAAAGTTTACTGTTCAAAGCGCGAGTTCGCGGTTGAAAGCTAGTCTAATACACATGTCGCTTTTCGTGTCTTGTCTGTGTCACCGCGTTGTTCTTAGCTGCGCAAGCATTTTGATGCGATTTCACCATCAGTATCTACTGATATTCATTCATATTAAACTTATATTAAAGAAATCTCGATGTTTGTCAATTCGTAAAATCGTGCGAAGTCGGTGCGGGTCGCTAGTTTACGATAAATTAAAAGCAGGGGCGTGTTGTTGGTTCTTACTTATATTATAAATGCGAAAGTTAGTGTGTTTGTATGTTTGTTACGCTTTCAGGCCCAAACGGCTGAACGGATTTTGATGAAATTTGGCTAACCGATAGACCATGAACTGGGTAAGGCATAGGCTACTCTCATCCTGTACCGTAGGCGAAGTCGCGTGCAACAGCTTGTAATATATAGCTAACTTACCGTAGGAATTCATTGATACCAGTCTCCGAGAAGGATCCCCTGAGAGTTGAGAACTTGAGTTTCTTGGCGTTGACGACAGCCATGGCGGGGTAGCCGAAGCCGCCGAGTTCCAAGGACTCTTCTAGAGCAGTCTGCGCACCAGCCTCGGCCCACACCCATCTGAAATAGCACACATTTTGATTAAGAAATGAGTAAACAATCACTGGAAAAAAATGTCCTCTCAACTGTCCAGTCTGAAATCCCATAGGACCAAAATCAAGTATCCTCATGATTAGGCCGTTAGACATGTTATAGTGTGGCGATTGTGCACCTTGAAGTGGAAATACTTGTAGTGGCTGTATTTTGCATGAAAACAGAGACTTTCGCCCACATGGTACTCTTACTTTAAGATGACGGAATAGCCATACAATTATTAGGGTCAAGGGCCTTCTATCAATTACTGAATTTTCGGAAAAAGCAGGCCTGCTATACTAGAACTGGCAGTACCAGTATAGCAGGTTCATTCGGAAAAAACCGACGTGCAGTACCTACTGCACTGCACGTAGTTTTTTTTCAATTTAGCCTAATCTGGCTAAGGCTGAGATGGGCTAATGACATCAACTAACTAGTTACATAGTGACTCACCCCCACATCTTGTTCTTGTACTTGTCTCCAAGGCGCGCCAGGATGGCGAGGTAGTCGTTGCGACAGGCCGCGTTGCAGTCCAGGATGTGAGGCAGCACGGATACCACACATAGCGGCTTGTCACTGCACGCCTGCATCGACTTCTCGTCGATGACCTGCGGGAAAAATTATATTTTTCATTTATAATAATAAGATTTTTATACTGATTCTCATTGCATGAGGCTATGGAAGATTAAATGATAATGATAGCAGCCTATTAATGTCTCAGTGTAGGTTTAGCCAAGGCCTCTTCTCATTCAGAGAAGGCAACAAGCATTAATCACCGCATTTTCTCGACGGGCCATTTCAGACTTATAATTACTATTAGTCCAGTTTTCCTCACGATGTTTCCCTTCACATGTCAGAGATGTGCAAGATAAACTTAGATAAATATATTCCTGACTGGCTAATCTTTTTATTCAAGGCATGATTAAGATGTCTCTATGGTTCATAGTTATATTGCAGAACTATGGCAGTGTAGTTTGTGTATTCGTCTTTATATTCTCACTGATATCATATACATATGATGATTGCTCAACAACAGCCTAAAATGACAGTATGTAGTTTATTGATGACTACAAAATGTAAACGTAATACAGGGTTAATGAAGTGATCTTAATGGGTTTAATAGTTATTGGTTTCACATCTAGACACATTGCGTTTCCGATCATTAAAAGACAATTTTGTCAAATCAATAGCTATTAGAGTTAATTGCTATATTTTACTAACAGATAGAGTGAGAGTCGCTTAGGACCTAAAAGGACCAAAAGGCGAGTTTTTGGGTTTAGACTCAGGTCGTATCTCGTCGGTAAACTTGTGTATTGTATGGCTTTAATTTTCATACGACTGTCTTGTTTCACCTGCAAGTAAATATATATCAGGGTTTATTAGATTCGAAACTGAATCAGGGCGAATTATAATTTTATCTGTAATTCTATGTTTGTGGTTTATCTAAATAGATAAAAAATAGGGTATATTAGGGATAAATATCCCTAATGTTACCTAGGACCTTAACTTCGGAATCAGATATCGTAGAATAGTAGGTCCACGGCCAACTTGAGAGCGCTTAACACCACAAGATTAACTTTTTGAGCAACATGCAATTGAAAAAAAAATGTGGAGAAAATTTGTTTGTGTCTAGATTTTTCTGTAACCTTATATTTGGATAAATATGATTTTACTTGTATGTCTATAAATGCTTAGACTGGGGGAAGCACAACACAAAAGTGGGGAGTTCTTTAAATAGCAGTGGATGGAACAAGCCTGCCAATGATGGGCTTAGGATCAAAGTAGTTTTGCATTGCGCAGCCTTTTTACTACTTTTTAAATTAAAAATGGTTTTGTTTCTTTATTCGCCATAAATAAGAATGTGTTCAAGAATCTTATGCAAAAGAAACGTTTAGCCAACGAAACCCCATTGATTGTCCATTGTTGTTCAGAATTAACTTTTTGACAATAACGTTTTTTCATGCCCACAGCTGTTGTATTAGAAACAAATAATAAAAACCCGACTTCTTATACAACCTGTTTTTTTATATCCCATAACTCTAGGTTAAAAATAATACTAAAACTTCTAGAATAGTTGGTCCAAAAATGCATAGTTTCGGAGATATCATCAATCATATTATGTGTGTAGGTATCTAAGTTTCATTTATTAACGTGTTATTGTTTTTTATTCAAACCAATCATTCATATTTAAAGCTAAGAAAGTGCGACGTTGTCATATTTCACGTAAGGGTGTATGTTTTACATTAATAATCGTGACTTTGTCGAATTATTTTGTATGAAAAAAAAAAGGATGATTGAAACATAATTCATATGCCAGAGATGATTCTTTGATATGGTCTCAATCATACCCTAGAGTTATGGGATTTAAAAAAAAAACAGGTTGTATAAGCTGTGATTATGTTTATATTCGCGCAGTAACTCAACTGTAATAAAGTTTACGACATACTTGAATTGGTACGGAAACACGAGTGAAATTAAGTTTTTTCGACCATATTGCGCTTAGGCGAAGCCGTAAACGCAAATATTTTTGATTTTTATTAGTAACCTAGTAATTTGATATAAAACATGCTAGTAACAAAATTATCGAATAAACCTATCTCTTTTTATTAGTAACCTAGTAATTTGATATAAAACATGCTAGTAACAAAATTATCGAATAAACCTATCTCTGATGGATAACTCGGTAATGGATCAAGAATCTAAAAATAATTTATTTTTGTTATTTATTTCACGGCAAATAAATAGATTTATCTTCTTCAGAGCAGACAGTAAGCGGTGCAAGTCTTGCCGGGAGCGTGGCTGAATATGAGCCAATCGGTGCATGAGCACAATTAACTTCCTACCAAACGTTGTAGCTGGCTAATTTAACAACAGCATAAGCAGTTCTAAAATGGGTTTTTCCGTTGCAGCAATGAAAAGAGCTCTGATCTCCTTACCTGAATAATCTCTGGCGCGGGCACATTCTCAGCAAGCTTCTCAAGAGCATACGTCACGATGTCGCTGGACGTTCTTCCTCCGTTGTAGTCCTCCGCAGAGTCCGCGGTCTTCTTGCCCGAGGGGAACAGCTTGATGGTTGGGTAGCCTTGGACTTGGAAGCGGGAGGCGATGGCCTGGTGGACGGTCGCGTCCAGGGCGCCTACTTTAACCTGAAAGGTAAGAGGAGGTTGTTTTACTGTGGTTCTAGAAATATGAGTGAATTATACATTATTTGATGAATTAGTTAGAAACAATTAGTGTTTAAGGCGAACTAGAAACTATTTCGTTGTCACCCTCTGTCCGATTTGCAAATAGGTAGTAATTTCAAGACGATACCATCACACAGGTAATTAGGTTAAGATTTCATATTTTAAAGCATCTTATTCAGCGTTTTATCAAAATTTCAATAGAAATTAGGAGTACTTATACAAGATATTTTTCGGTTTTATACCAATCACAAAAACGTGATAACAGACACCAGATACCATAATTAAGTAGTTAAGTAAAGAAGTTATTAAATAAACGGTATGTTGAAATCACCCGCAGACCGCGTTATCAGAACAGAGCGCGAGAAGTTTCGCTGATAAGGAAATTATGTGGGAAATTGATTAGCAGAGTAATTATTTTATGGTGTTATTGATCCATTACCGCGATAAAACAATTAATTTTACAGATATAGTTATGGTGGCCGATCGAAAAATGCAAGTTGAAATAACAGAGTTATTAAAATTAGTGAAGTATTATTTTATAGTCCCCTGCGTGGTAAATCTGGTTGTGTTATGAGTGTTGTGGTATGCTGTCTTGTAAGAGCACGCAATTTTTTTCAGGTTTAAACAATTCAATATACATATTTGGCAACGATAACTTGTTGAGCGAAATCGACGAGACAACCATACCGGTAATCTAGAATGTATTATTGCACCTGCTGGGATGAATAACATTTTTTATGGTTTGCGTTAGAAAAAATAAATAAATGCCTATCATGTATCACCGACATCTGAGAAACATTACAACTTGAGTCAAAATGAGTCACACACACAACACATCATTATGACTCAATTTTTATAATATGAGTATCGGATTACCGAAAATTTTGTAAATCACAGTTGTAAGTAATCTAGGTAAACCTGAAATAGTAGTTATCATTTAAGTAAATTCCAATTTATCTGTTGTCAAAAAGATAATGGAATACGCCTACACTGTTGGTTGTCAAACGAAAACCAACCTGAGAGAAGAATGACAGGCATTGTTATCACATCTTGAGAATAATCCCAGAGTTAACAGACACAGGTTAACAGAAAGACTTTTGCACTACTAACCTTTCCCCTAAGTTCCGAGGCAGCCTTAGCCCAGTGGGGTTCCAAGTTCTTGCAGTGTCCACACCAGGGCGCGTAGAACTCCACCAGCCACAAGTCCTCGCTGTCCAACACCAGCTTCTTGAAGTTCTCGTCCGTCAGCGTGATCACGTCTGAGCCGGACTGTGAAGAGTTACAATTATATTAGACCCTGAAGATTGGAGGTACAAGATGATCTGAAAATGCATGTTTTCGACTTAAAAAAATAATAAACAGGATATTATGCTTTACGGGAACCAAACAAAGTATTTATCTTTGACTATATTATTCTTGAAGCTGGGATATTTTGTAAGTCAATGAAAGTGGCTTTTTAAATCAGAACAAAACAAAAAATATAGGACGAAGACGCTTTGAATGTGTAACACAATAAATTATATTGACATAGTACATAGAGCTACATAATAAGACAACTAATTTGGTATTTTGGAATTATTAGTTCCCTTAATAAATAGCGCGCCATATTTCGAAGATACTTCCGTATGTGGACTTCTATATTGTCCCAAAATAAAATTTGGCAAGAATCCACTTTTGTCGAGACTTGAGAATAATAAAGAAAATAATGTGTTAATACGATAAATTACTAGCCTAAGCTAAAGACCTGTCTGCAATATAATATCCACAGTAAATGCAAAATATAGACAATCTTTTGTGTATTGTTTTATTTATGTAAATAAAAATGTACCTACAGCCCATTTTCAGCGTCTGGATAGACACTTTCTACTGCTAAATTAAAATGAGATTTAAGAAATTTAATATGGGCATGATTTATTTTACTGCATTCGACACCAATTTATCATTTATTACAATTTTACGATCATCAAATGATGTCGATCATTGTACTACCTAAATATTGTTGTTCTGCAAGAAAGATTCATAATGAAAAGGTACAGAAATGAGAAAACTATAATTTTCAGACTAACATCATGCCAAGAAGGGAACAAGAAGAATTTATTGCGAACTCTTGTGCCGCATCATGTCGTGTGCATGCTCAAGATAGTTTAGCAAAACAAGTAAAATAATAGACACACCACATGTGTGTATATTAATATTATTTTACTTGTTGAGTCACAGAGTTGAACGAGGCTCTACAAAACCGAACCTTTTTCAAAACTTTTTCTTGCTTTATATAGTAAATTCAGTTACGAGGTACTGTAGGTACCTACAAAGTTCATAAAAAATAATTTGAGCTTTGACAAGGTGTATAATGAAGATAGATAGATAATTCATCCATATACATATACGGTAACAAATCTTAAAAGGAGGTCAGTAAGCTCTCTGACGTGTCCCAATAGAACAATTTCTAAAGTGAGAGGATGCGTAGGAGTCTAGTGGGTGACGCACGACATGCGGCGACAAAATATTATGTTTCTTCCTACGCAATTTCTGAGATTCTTCGATTTCTGTTTTTATCAATACTACTTATAGAAAAGTAGCAAATTCAATATTACTTTCTATACGTTGGTTTGAGATTCACTCCAAAATATGCACAATTGCTAGTAACATCGAAGTTATTTAATTAAATTTAATTAATATAAACTAGCTGTTTCCGACTTTTTCGGTGGATTTTACAAAAATAAAAAACCTTCATACAACAACAACAAAAAAGAATTAGCCAAATAGGTCAGTTTTTTTTTTGTATTTTCGCCGTTTTGGTTTTAGATAATAATATTCGTTTGAGTTTGCCTCATAGAAAAGATAAATTGCTGACATAACAAACACGTACTTACGTGATATGAAGATAAGATGTCAACGCCCCCTTTATACATACATACAATAACCTACACCATGCAAAACTTTATAGTTTAAGTTTCTTTATAGAAATAATTAAATAAAACAAAATTACTGTATAACAAGGTCTTGGGTTCTATTTTCGAGGTACAGAACACCTACAGCCGTGATGTTAGGTATGTGAAATATAATGTACTTCGGAAAAAGGTCACATTAATCAATGTTACTATTTTTCTTTATCAATTAAGTTTTGAACATTTGATTGAATCATGTATCCACGTTCTTGAATGTCCTATAATTCACGTGGATGTCAAGTTATCATGTTTACATTGGAAATTCAACGACTGTGTCGGGAACGACGCATGCATCATTCAATTACAATGCATTTACAAAAATATATAAATCTTTAAAAACATAATCGCCTTAAATTTCTCACAATGTTAAAATAAACTTTTAAAAATTCATGAATGATATTATTATAGGACAGTAGTTGTTGTTCTGTAAAAATCGGCCAAACTGCGTCCCTGCCGTTTATTTAAACGTCGTCGCTTGATAACTGTTGCATTTGCATACACAACTCCTTTATTTTGAAGCACGTACTTCAACCTCATTAAAATCTTAATAATTTTCGCTTTCTCCTCAGCCTTTATATCACCGCGAAAAAGCTGCATTTGTAACATTTTAAACTTATTGTATATTGTCATGCGAGTAGTCTTTACAGGAGCATTTGTGGTAGCTGTTTTTACTGAAGCTTTTTTGGTAGTTTTCTTTTTAACAGATGTTTTCAGCTCTTCTTTCATCCGAGCTATTATTATTGGTGTAGTATGTTGTTGATTGATATCTGTTTTAAAGTCAGGTAAACAAGTCTGCAGGATATCATTTAGTTGCTGATCACCTAGTGTTGGTGGTGGAGAGGTTTCGGAAGTGTTTCTATTGGTTTTTTTCCATGGTATGTTGTGACCAAAAGTGTTTGACGCGGGTAGCTAGTGAAAACTTTGTGATGTAGTAATTTCGAAGTTTTAAAATATTAAGTATATTGCATAATTAAAAAAATCCACTCTAAATGATTTTGAATGATTGATAATGAATTTCTAATGTAGATTTTGATAAGAATATAATGCCAGTTTTTGTCAAGTGGATTAAATAAAATGAAGTGATGCGATCGAAAAATAAGATATAAATAAACGAAAAAAAAAAAAGTACTTATTTTAAATATTACGGCAATTGTTACTACATTTTGCCAACAATATTCTTTGACAAAAAAAATGAGACCAGCCATGCCTAAATAATAATTTAAAATTAAAAAAAAAACATTTTATATTATGCAAGAAGGATAAGGCTAGGTTGACCGCGAGCTGAGTATGCATGCATGCATAAAAAGTATTTAATAAAAAAAATTGGTGATGTGACAAAATCATTAATATTTAATGGTAGTGTTCTATCACCACATATTGTGATTTACTTCTTTAGTCCGGGACATGTAACCTTTAATGAGTCTATCAAGACTTTTCAAAATCTGTACCTTGTCTGATCCTGACTCTTCGGGTCTCTTTCCAAGACGCTCATAGGCCTTGCTCTTGACGGCTTTAAGGGCAGCATCAACTAATCCGTCAGCTGTCCTTGAGCCTTTGAATGGGACGTGTTTGCTACCCGTGAAGATCTTGATGGTGGGGAAGCCACTAACTCCATAGTTCTTGCCAAAGCTTTTGTACTTGTCAGCATCTACAGCTCCAACTTTAACAATACCCTGGAAATTCAAGATTTATATAGTTTTTATTCTGTCAGGTATAAAATGCGAATTTGTGTTTGTTTTGTGTTTGATAATAATGATTAGGAATTTACCATTTCTATACAAAATAATGATTGTAAATAAGTACATACTTTTGCAGTATTTTATTTCTTTTCAACTGAATTTCAATATAAATGTATTTAAGAATAATGCATTATGCCAAAGGTGGAATGTTATGTGATAAAAAGAAATATTAATAATGGGTATGATGACAATTTTGTTATTGCTCTAAAAATATTATAAAAAGCTTAAAAATTGCCAAGCAAATTTACTTTAAGGGTATTTGTATACATGTGTGTCTACTCATGGGGGTGAAATAATTATTTCCATAAAGTTCAATGGTAGCTAGGAAACTACATAAAATACTATTGGGCTAAACAGGATTTCATAAATTTTAACTGCATGAAAACAAACATCATCTCTTATTTAATAAAAACAGGTACTGAACCAATAAAAGTTTGAGAAACTGTTACTAAACATTGTTTCCCAAAGCATGAAAAATTACTAAAAAAGGAACCATTGAACCAATTCTGCCCAACTTTTTCTACGTGTATATGTATGAAACTATGTTGCCAGCATACTGTGCCATAAATTCCATCTCAAATCCTATAAAACTGCCAATAAGATGATGACCAATATTAGAAATTTTTCATGTTTTGGGAAACAATGTTTAGTAACAATTTCTCAAACTTTTACTGGTTTAGTACCTGTTATTATTAAATAAGACATGATGTTTGTTTGCATGCAGTTAAAATTTATGAATTAGCCCAATAGTATTTTAAGTAGTTTCCTTGCTACCATTAAACTTTTTGGAAATAATTATTTCACCCCCATGGGTAGACACACATGTATACAAATACCCTTAAAGTAAATTCATGTACATGAGTAAATTTTATTACCATTCATGCCTGACTTGAGAAATGTAATTTCCTTACATGTTTTGCTAGAAAACTAAATACAATGCACTCACATGATTATTTATGCGTTTGGGGAATTTACAAAAAAAAACTGTTTTTCTTTTAGTACACGTACCCGCAATGCTTTGGCAGCCTTCTTGTATTCAGGAACTAAGTTCTTGCAGTGACCGCACCACGGCGCGTAGAATTCCACCAACCAGACTTCATAGCTGTCTGTGACCAGTCTGTCGAAATTATCAGGAGTCAGGTCTACCACGTCTGAGTGAGAGTCGTATAAGGCGTAACCAGACCCCACGACCAATAAAATACCTGAAAGAAAATTATAATCATATAAGTACTGCCGGCTCCTTTAACTTTTTCAACATAACGAATTAATTTCACGGTTTAATTATGTTATTTAAACATACCCAGGAAATACGTGTGTAACATCGTGTGTTGATTATATGCTACTTAATTTAGAAACTATAAAACACCGACTGTTTTTTAATGAGACCGCACGAGTTATCGGCTAAACAACGACGACAAACCCCGTCTAATTATAGTACTCTTTGACAAACACACAAGAAATAAACACGTCAGTCAATCATTTTGGCATATCGAAGAAGAAAGACACGATATTGTCAATGGAATTCGTGGACTCGCATCATTGGCCAATTCAGATTACCCGCAAAAACCTTGATTACGAGTTGGATTTATTTACAGTGGCAACCTCTCAATCCTGTTTATTCGAGAGAGTCGGACTGACGCACTATGGGTTCCGTACCAACAACAAAACCTGATAATAAATAGTTAGAAGGTATCATTTATTACTTTGACTTGAGACTTGAGAAAGTCCACAATATCAAGTAAGAAGTAAGTAACAACCCTGTGAGTGTTGTGAGGCAGGCAGATAGGCAGATCGACACACAGACACAGGCCTAGTCTTAGTAATAAAGAAACACCTTTTATTTATTTTTTGATTAAAAGCTCTTGATAGTTACTCGGAATAAACCCTTTTTTTAATAGTTTGTAAAAAAAAATTGCAGACAGTTTTATTTTTAGTATTCTTAGAGCAAGATATTGGGGAAAGGACAATGACCGCTATTGTCATACCAAAACGCACAACTATAGACTGCTACTGCTTGCATACTGACGGCTGCGGCCACTGCGCCCAGTCGAGCCGCAGCGATGACGTCTGCTGCCGGGATACCACCGTTCCCGTATGTGCCCGGTAGCCATCGCGAGTGTTCGTGTACCATAGCCGTCGTCGTGTCACATCCCATGGATCCCGTTCCGGCGTTCCCTACAAACCAGCCAGACAGAAGTATCGCTACAGCGATCACATGACTGTTGTGGATTCGCGTAAATTCCCCAACGCACTTGCAATGCAGATATTTAGTGAGTGCTAAAATGGACATCGAGTGGATTAACTAAACAATCATAACATGTTCCATTTGAAGAAAACAGATAATTATATTAGTTAAACAAAGCCTTATATTTTTTTAAACGAAAGTTACGATACGTAAGCTTCCCCAATCACATCTAAGAGCATGCGTGAGAGAGAACATGAGCCTTTTTCTATGATGCTTTTACACGTCAGGGTATTTAAGTTCTGTGCTTTTACAGAACGAAGCCATTGACCTTTAAAATGTATATGCCGACTTGTCTGCTTTGTTAACACTAGGTTGAATCGAGAGACAGTTTGTTCTCGAATTCTGCTCATAATAAATTCACTCTAGTATTGATTTTCAGGGTGTTCAGCGGGTGAGGGGTGTTGCGTTTTGTCATTGGGATTATAAATAGTTACCAACGTAAAAAAACAAGATTTTGTTAAGTCATATCGATTCAAGTTAGTCGAGTCGTTCATTGCACAACACAAAAAAAGACGGCGCAAGTTATTAATTAAACATATTATCGTTACTGACAAGAAAATATTTAATGGTGGGTATTTGTTGGCTTTATTTACAGTCGTTGTGCCGAAACGTTGACAGCACCTGAAAAAGAGAGAGCATCCGAACACGGTACGCGGTCAGATTGTTTCCCCCATCTGTAGCCACATTGGTATGAGCGCATGACGTGTTCATTGATGGATCGTATACATCTCATGCACTGCACATTTCCGCCGGGAGCTGGGACCCTATCAGAAGCCGGTGGGCCTCGAAATCCGGTGGCCGGTGTCCTCTCCGTTGACGAGCAGGAGGTGATTTCGACGCAAACACCGAGGCCGTTGTCGTCACAGCGCTCACAGTGGGGCTGGGTACCGCCTTCAGCGGCGAGACTGAGCGAAGAGTCCAGAGGTGATGGGTGTGCTCGACGTGAGGCTGATCTTGTCAACTTATGTTTGCAAGCTCATATCATAGAAACGCCATGTTTTCAAAATATTAAATATTTCATTTTGCTTACTGGTATTACTGGAACTCTATTAGCTCTATGGCAACAACATTACAACATCCTGCGACGCACGCATGCAAGCCTCATTTATTAGATACTATAAACTAAGGCTGCTTTCCGAATTAGGATGTAATCGATTTGAGCGGGCTTTCGTTCGTACCGAATTAGCGTGAGCGCGATAACGATGTCATGTGAATCGTCATAGATGACATCATGACATGCGCCATCTTGCGATAATGCCGACCATGCCCTATAGAAATATCACTGTGAGCGAATTGTCAGCTGTCATAATCGTGATATCTAAATCGGAACGCTAATTTTCGATGTGAGCGCTGTCAGCGATTATAGTCTTACTCGGAATGCGGCCTAAAAAACGTAGATCAATATTTTCAATGTCAGCAACGCTTTGCCATAAATCAGCATTGAATACTATATAATTTTAAGATTTAATGTCTGGTGGCGATGCTAAGGATCGGTATCGGCCAATTTTTATGTTTTAAAGGTATTTGTATTTACTAGTTTGTAATTTGACAGGTTATGTTCGCGCGTATTTGTTTATTTTTGGGTTGAATTAGGCGGGAAATCGGCGTCAGCAGCGCCTTTTCGTATGTCATCATTCATTAATCATAAATAATCTTACAGCCGTTGGCCCCATAAGATTTTGTCAAAAAATGAGCGCAATGGCGATGAATACAAAGCCGTTCACTGTGTTCGTCGAGGGTAATATTGGCAGCGGCAAAACAACATTTCTGGAACATTTTCGTCGATTTGAGGACATCACGTTGTTGACAGAGCCTGTCGAAGAATGGAGAAACCTGAAGGGATGGAACTTATTGGTAAGCATTGAACGTTAAATAAATTGATAATGTAACATTTTACCAATCTTAAACCTTCAGTGTGGATTACCGAGGTTGGTTACGATAAAATTTTCGTATTCTATTAAAAACCGACCCTTTTTTATTATTTAATAATAGTTGTAGGTAGTGTAAACTTGTAAAATATCATAATATAAATATCGATTCGCCTGATGTAATAGTTTTGGACCAAAGTCTTTATTTATTCACTACAGTCAGAAAACGAATGTAACTAATCCTTCACCCTTGATTCCTCTGCTTTCTATCTAATAATTGTACAGAAAATTACCAGCAATAGACATGGATACACCAAATGTGATAAATTATCCTCTTTGTTAATTTTTCAGTAAACTTTAAATTCCTTGGCACTGAAAATCTTCATTTTATACAATACTTTATTTTTTAGGATCTAATGTACAAGGACACAGCGAAATGGGCAATGACTTTCCAATCCTATGTGTCTCTAACAATGTTAGACATGCATCGGAGGCCTACTCCTACACCTGTGAAGTTGATGGAACGTTCCCTGTACAGTGCACGTTACTGCTTTGTTGAGCATATGATGAGGAGTGGGACGCTGCATCCAGCAGAGTTTGCAGTGCTTGACGAATGGTTCCGATTCATAATGAATCAGATACAGATTGATGCGGATCTCATTGGTAATCATTCAAATTATAAATGCTCAAATAAAATGCTATGATAATGTAACCACAAGTGGGTGTCTGTGGCTGATAAAAAAATGCATTGATAAATACATAGTCCATCTAAAAATAACTGATTCGTGCTTAGCATTTAGGGAAGTAAAAACAATGACATCTGAATTCAAACAAGTTGTGACTTGATCTAAACTGTTTATCAAATTTTTAATCACTAAGAGAAACAAGATAAAATTAATGATAGTCATAAAAATGACAACATAACAATATAAATCAAACGTCAAGTTGGCTTGTACTACAAGTAATATGCGAATTTTCGAATTTTGACACATTGCTAAAATCCTACATCATCAAACATTTTGTATGAACAATCACACACTATAGGCATCCAAATCCTTCATCATCAAACATTTTTTATGAACAATCACACACTGTGTGCTTTTTTGTATTGATAGGTGATGATCTGCAGCCCAATGCTGCTGTAATATATACTTAGCTTTACAGTGCACATGACATGCTTGCAATGTAATAATTGTTTTATCAATTTAGTAATATCAATTTGTATACTCCACAGCTGAACCCACCCAATTTACCTTATAATGTCCTTATATTTTTACTACATATTTAGAACATTTCTATGATTTTTAGTATACCTGAAAACGACGCCCTCCGTAGTGTACGAGAGGATAAAGAAAAGAGCAAGATCTGAGGAGCAGTGCGTCCCACTGTCCTACATAGAAGAACTGCACAAATTACATGAAGACTGGCTCATTACTAGACAACATGCTGAGTGTCCTGCTCCTGTAAGTAACCTGATTATGCAATAGCAACAGTAATATCATGGTACCATGTTAACCATACTAATATTCTAAATTCGAAAGTCACTCTGTCCACATTACCTTTTCATGGCTAAACCATTGAATGGATTTTGATTAAAATTGGTAAGGAGGTAGATGGCATCGTAGGGAATGCCATGTACAATAAAAAAAAGATCAATAAAATGACAATAGCAATTTGATAGATGATGTTTAATTGTATTTTATTTTTCAGGTGTTGGTGATTGATGCTGACTTGGATTTGTCTCAAATAACTGAAGAGTATAAGAAGAGTGAGCACCAAATACTAAGAAAGGCTGTTGATGTGGTAATGAGATCTCCCAGTAAGCTTAGTCCAAAGAAACCTATAACCACTTCTCCCATACAGATAGTGCCTCAAAGAAGAATATTATAATATTAGCTTTACTTTTTATTTATAAATCTTAATTTAAATTGACTTTTTTCCCTAGACTTGTGTTCTATAAATGACTTATTGGAGGTATTTTACATAGTAAATAGTATTTTCTATTATACATGTTGTGGCTAGATGTCACAAACAGATAGGGATGTTAATCATTTAAACAATGCTTTAAGAAATTATCCCTTCAAAGATAAACTTTCATATTCATTTTTAATTAATAATAATTTTTAATTAATTAATATTCATTTTTAGTGACAAGTAATTATAATTATTGATTGTTTATCATAGTAGTTACATAATTATAATTTACGTTTTTAAGTTCTTTAGAAATTTATGTATCTATTTAGTTTGTGCATATTGTATGTATTGGAATTTTGCATTTACTTTCAGTTTTCATATTTTGTGTATGATATTGATTGGTTTATAATTAATCAACTGTACAATTTTGTGTCAATATAAAAGATTATTGACTATTTTATTTTTATTTTGCGGAAACGACAAATTGGTGACCTACTACACCAGCAAAGGTTTCTTGTATTAGCCTGATATGAAATATTGGAGGACACAGAGTATTACATGAATATAGTTCACCCAATAATCATCACCATTGCTCTAGTTAAATGGATTAGTGTTGGTTTTTGCTAAGAGAGCATACACAAGACATAAACTAGTTAGATAATATATAGTTTTGACATCGCGTCTCTCCTACATAGTACTCTCGGGAAAAGGTGATGTAAGTGCAGCATTTGTGACGACGTAGCATACTGTAGAAAGTTATATTACGTACACCGTGTGTAACGAAATGGTGTAGCATTTCTGATCCGATCATATTCATTATCGAACCATTTTTTGCCAATATTATCAACATACAAATATCCTAACATCAGTCTTGCAAACATCATGAATTTCTTGAACGTCTTCTCGTATCCAGCTCTTAACGGAACGAACTTTAAAAAACACCGAGCTCATGTGCAGTAGTAAAAATATTAGCCTCTTTGGTGTCAGCAAGATGGCATGAAGCCCAGGTAATCATCTTATTGATTTTTACCTTTGGGTTTGGCAGAAACTTACAGAAACAAATGAAATTATGCTGGCAACACTGGTTGTCTGTCAATTTGTCGAATTTATTATTGTGTCATTGTCAGGTGTTTACTTTTAAGCCGAGAGCAAAAGTTTAATAATTTAGGTCAATTTTTCACTAAATCAATTCTTTAGGCGTAAATTTAATTGTTTTATTAAGTGTTATTTGTTATAAACATAAATTGTGATGAGTTCTTGTTGCGGGAACGAGTTAATATTTAATTCGGTCATTAGCGAAGTAGTGGCTTCCAATTTGGAGCAAGCATCTTATTTTATCAATATTTTATACAACTCTAGTTTGATTGTTGGTGCTTTTGCATTGACTGTAGTCTTGTTATTCGTGGTAGCTATTAAGTACAGTGTGAAGCTTGGATCGCGAGCGCATTAACGCATGAAAGTAAAAGTAATGAAATTGTTTACCGTGGAGCTGTAACCACTCGGTGTTGTAAGGTAAGACGTTCATTTACTATTTTTTATTTATATTAATACTCGTATTCCTGCAGATCTTAAAGTTCATGTTCTCATATTTTGGAAAAACCCAATACATAGTTTAAGAAGCGATGAAGGCCATGCCTTTGAATTAATTATCATGGCAGTTGTTGTTAGCATTACAATTCGAATAGCAATCACTAAATTCCCATAAAATTATTGATAAAAAGTTATTGGATTTAAATTTTTTTTATGAAGAGACATCTCTTGCACATACATTTTACAGAACAAAACACAATGTACACACTTATTCCTAGGTTATGTTTTACGTTAACAAATTACGCACAATATGCGCTTTGTCATGGATTTCCGGAAAGCAGCGGGGCCTTCATATCATATGTCCCATTCGTGATCTACCCTGTAGTTCCGGGCTTTTGTAATTTGATTCATATCAGAAGCTCGTCTCTACAGGTAGCTCACGGCTGGTAGACCACGCTACATGGTGCATCTAATGTATTATTGTTCCAGCTTATGACTCAAATTCAGAAATCTTGGATCAGGTAAAAAAAAAAATGTTAGCTTGTGTTTTATCATTGTAGCAACTATTATAAAACACCGAGCTTGATCAAGAAAAAAATATATCATGAATTAGCAGGATATTAGCAAGTAGCTATTTGTGCTACACCATAGGTTACTTTAGTAATATGCTAGCTATACTTTTATGGGATACTCAGTTATTTAGAAACTGGCATTGTCTTGAATAAGACCTTGGCGAAGACCTTGGTCTTATTCAAGACGGTTATGATAGAAATACAAAAACTATATTTAATGCTTGTTAATGTATTCTGTACCTTAATGGGATGTGTCCTAATGGGATAAGGAAAGGTGACAAAGGTATAATGATAACATACAAGTCTGCAAGCCATAGCTTTGTGATTATGAAGCATAGTAACAAAATGTTTGATTATTCCTGATGACTCGAAATTTAAGTATGTACATAATATCTCACCAGAAATTCATAAAAGAAACTTAAAGTAAAGGGGTTTTTGGGACAAACCTGTGTTAGGTATAGGATATTATTACCGCTCATTTTTGGCCTACTTAAAAAATGTCTTTGTGTATCTTGCAATATTGTAATCAAGTAATTATACCTTTATCTCGAAACTATTTTTTGACTAGTCATGCTAAATCAGATACAACGTGTGTAAAAAATCGTGACTTTCCACAACCTCCATAAAATGTACTTAATGTTTAATGTGATGCATTCTGTTTCATAAAGTAGACAAGCCTGGCATAGCCCTTCTATAGGTGTTATTGAAAATGAATTAAGTGCCTATCCTTCACTAGTGAAGTCCTCGACTAGTGGTTATGCCTTACTACCTTCTAAGCATGCTGAATTTTCAATTTCCTCTTGTCTCCAGAAATGAAATAAAGTTAGTAAAAGTAACCCAGTTCCAGATTTTATCTAAGTCATTACTTAAGTGCCTGTTGCTAGGATCTGTTCTCCATACATGTCTTTGGAGGACAGTTTATTTTTATTTTCTTTTATTAATTTAAACTCTAATTGGGTAGTTTAATACAAGAATCCGAGAAATACCTAATAGGTACTACTAGTATTGAGCTCTAACTGGCAGTTAGACTGGTTATCTCAATGAACGAAAGTGAGTGCGGCCGGTGAGCGGTGCTAGTTTATCGCACTAATATTACCTCATTCGACTCGCCCACTTTTTCACTTTCCTCTAGTGCACGCAGAAAGCGTAAACTTGTCAACTTCATTGAAATTTTTGAGAATTTTCGAATAGTTATGCATGCGTAAGTATGTGCGTGTGTTTGGGTTAGTTTTAGGAAAACCCCATTGTAACTTCATGGTTTGTGAGTCATATGTACATTGGGAAGGGAAACAACAACATGGCGTCTTTTGCTTCGTAGGGTGTGGTGTGGTTGGCACGGAGCATGCGCGACCGAAACCCCTCGCTGACGACTGGGGGCTATACACCGTGGGGTTTTTGTCTAGGAGTCTACACGATGTCAATAACCTCCCGAGGCAGAGAACGCCCATGAGGAATTCCACACTAACAAAAATACGGAATCTATGCAGTAAAGAAATACAACTTTTCGAGAAAACTCGACAGTGACCGAGAGAGAAACATTTCTGAGGAATGCCATGCAAGCCAAGTGAAGCTACTTGCTATTTGTAAAAGAGAAAATGATAGATTGATTGTGTTTATCATTTAATGATTAGCTAAGGACCAACAGCAACCAATAGTTTTGCTGTAACAATGTACTCAGTAAGTATGGGATGAGATAAAGCTTTGGCATATCTATGGGTTTCGGTCAGTGTATGACTGTCAGGCCCCTGAAAGTTTCACTTGTTCGATTAATCAATCTGCAAAGTTTCGCTACACGAGCTTTTACGCCTGCTGTAGTCAGTCTATCGTCCTTGGTTTATTTATGCATCGGTTTTTGCAGTCTATTACTTAACGAATTGCGGTTCCTAGAATAAGTTCTAGACCCGAAATTATGGGTTGCTCCGAACGAATTAGGTAAGTACCTAATAGAGCGGTTAAGCACTAACTTATTAACAACCTTATACTGCTAGCAAGATATATGTCCACATACGGCTTAACAGTTTATGGTTTGGAACAGTAACAGGTGTGGAGGTAACGCAAACGATAATTTGGCGTACGAAGAGAGATATAATACTAACCGTCTTATTCATAAATAGCACTTAGCACGCGACTTCGTCCCCTTGCATTTCGTATTGTCTCCTAAATATTAATTAATCCAGACACGCAGTGAAGAACTCCCTCAATAAGTTAATAAAACCCCACTTTTGCTGAACCATTTCACCCAAAAACCCCTCCTCTGTACTGTCTGTACCTCTATTATCTGTCAAAGGTGATGGATATTGCTCCCATACAAGTTGGGCCTGCACGGACATAAATAAAACATAAAATGATAAGAAGGCATATTTGTATTTAATAGTCCTGTTAATATTTTCTTACTCCTGAACTCGGTGGTGTCGAGATTTAAGACATTTTAGGTGTATACTTTGTTATGACATTTTGATGTTTAATAAGCTTTTACATTGTCGTGATAGTCTAGAGGTTAAGGCCTCATTTCTCAAGCACGGGGTTGTGGTTTCAATTCATGGCTTAGTACCAGTGTGACTTTTTCCAATTCATATGTACTTTCTAAGTTTAATGTCATCGGTGAATGAAAACCATTCAGAGGAAACCTGGACTTATATTTAATATATATTTGAATCGCCAACCTGTCTTGAGCAAGCGTGCAATACTTGTGCCTTTTCTATACGATTAGCCCTGCAGTGGGTGGGACAGTAAGAGGCTGGTATTATTATTAATTTAAATTAACTTCTAATCATTTTTAACTACGTGTGTACAATAATGTATAGGTATCACATAGACCGGTCCTGTGCTTCTCGCATACAGCAAATTCCCGCGAGGGGCCTACCTATGTCTAGCAGTGGACTTCTTTGGCAGAATGATGATGATGACTATTGTTATCAGCGTCAGGTATATTTGCCTGACACATGCTGAGCTGGCCTCCCATTTGGTGCAGCCTTGGGACGCACACCGCACTGTTCTCAAATTTGAACTTTATTTCTTTGGGTTTGTTCACTTTTAATTTTTTTCTGTATATTGGCACGTTGTTTATATTTATTATTGTTACTTTTTAACATTATTTTATGTTCTTGTGTGTTGTGCTGCGTCTTTTGTGTGCACCGAATAAATGTTTTATCTATCTATCTAATACGTTTGTTAGAACGTAATATATGAATAAGGGTGGTGATCAATACTCGTGCCTTCTCTGTATGAGAAGAGGCCTTTGCCCTGCGGTGGGACAAACATAGGCTGACATTAATATTTAATTAAACATTATCTTGAAACAATTATATTTTCTTATTGTTGTTGACTGTCGTCGTTGACGTTGTTTTGCCACCTAGGTACTGGAGATTGCACTCTGTAAGTTCGTGGCTAACATGGGTGGCAAATAGAAAAAGTTCACAATGCACACAATCATGGTAAGACGCAGTAACCTAAAATAAAAAAAATAACCATATTAAGTATAAACATTTACACCCTACACCCTTCTAAGACATGTTGAAGATGTTACTGAAAATGTTGAAAGTCTGCAATCGCGGAATCGTCCAGTGTATTCTATCAGATTGAATTTTATGCGAATCCAACAAATGGCTCCACATAAGAGAAGCGTTGCTATACCACAGATAGTGCAGCGTCAGTTCTTCATTAGAAATAGGGTAAAAATCTGTTGTTCATGATCGAGTACCCAAGGTCAATTGAAATAAAAAGACGAAAAGTACGTGAGCGCCGGGGTTGGTCGGGAGAGCAGTAAGAACAGATATCCAGATACATAGCCAAAGGTCGTCGTAACACCATAAGAAACCACAAGAAATAATTCAAGATGCAAGCCACAAAAACTTATACACCAATAAATTGGCTACACACGAATGACATAAACTGTCATGGCAATACATGTCATGTCTTGACTCTGTCAAGACATTCGACATAGAACCCGTAACACACGTACCTAGCTATAATATGTATAAACATATCACATACCTACGTAAACTCACTGCTTTACCCATGGGGGTAGGCAGAAACTGCAAAACGTCCACTACTACGAAGGGTACTTACGTACTCTTTTTGCTTTGTCCGCTTTCATACATCTAGTCGTACAGGCTTGTCGTATTGATAGAACTGATATATTGTGTTGTACACAAACGTAAATGTCTGAAGAATATGTCAAAATATATTTTAAATTACCTTACTATAATAAAACAATAATGTGTCCTGTGTTAGAGTTTGTATATCACTGAATTGTACTCAAAGACTAATAAGAAAAAGAATAAGTCACTGTCTAGTGTGAAAATAAAATGAAGTGAAACTAACGTCACTGTGAAATAGATAAAATAATATATTAGAACATTATTTTATAAATCAATCGTGTAACTGTGTTGAGACGAACTAACAACTCGGACATCCACGCTCTGCTAATAGTGAGTGTATAAACCTTATTTGGTTATGGGCTCAGACGCAAGATGGAAACATTCACAGGGAAAATTGGTCTACTAGAGGGCAAGTCGAACTGGGATACATGGAAATACAAAGCTAACTGTCTTCTACGCACCGTACCGAAGGCGCTAGAGATAGTTGAGGGCACGTTCCAGAAACCCACACCACCAGCCAACGGAGCTGGAGATGCCGCCGTCACCGCGTACAACACCGATGTAGCGATGTTTGTTAAAGTTGACGCGAATGCCCTTCTTATTTTGACGACCAATTTGCACGAAGAGACACTTAGGAAAGTCATGAGATTTGCTGAAGCTCGAGAGGTATGGCTTGAGTTACATAGACTTTTTGATGGTTGTAACGAAGATAAGGCATACAATCTTTGTATGAACTTTTTTGGTTTAAAAAAGGACCACGCTGACGATATAGCCACACATATGTCGAAACTAAAGAACATTTGGACACAGCTGAATCAGGAACTAAAGAAAGATGACAACCAGGAGCTACCAGAACTAATGCTCATTTGTAAAATCCTGGACACGCTTGACGAATCATTCTTTACATTCAGAAGCAGTTGGCTATTACTCCCGAAAGCGAACCGAACCATTGACAGTCTTACAAGTCATTTATGCTCATTCGAACGGGCACTGCTTGGTAATAACGCCGTACTACTGCAGCCAGAAGCCTTGTTTACGAATTCCAGCACCTATGCTACAAAAGAGAAGAAGGACAAGAAAATTAAATGCAATTACTGCCAGGCTATCGGTCATCGAGTGATAAACTGCCAGAAGTGGATCCGTGATGGCAAGCCTCCAAAGAGTAGCAATATAGCGCCTTCTACTTCTAAGACAGCTAACATGATCCTTATGTCCTTAGAGAACACAGACGTTTTTCACATCGATAGAGACAACGAGAGTTGGTTTGTTGACAATGGCGCGACGAGCCATGTCACCAATCGGGCTGATTTGTTCCAGAATTTTGAACGTTTTGAAGAGTTCCGTACAGTAACAACTGCCAATGGAAACACGATCCATGCAAAAGGTACCGGTTCTGTAATACTCGAAGCAACCGTGAAAGGGAAACAACTACGTGTTACCCTTACAGACGTGTGGTACGTTCCAGCCATAAATAAGAATTTATTTTCAGTTCTCGCACTTCACGACAAAATTCCAAAAAGCACGTTCACATCGTCGACAAAAGAATGTACCGTCTTTGTCAATGGAGAAGCAAGCTTGATAGGAAAACGTCAGCATAGAGGAGGTTTATACAGACTTGATGTTATAAATATACCACCTACGTCTATGAACAACCCCGAAGTCTACGCAACAACTGAAGCGATGCAGCTCTATCATGAGAGGCTTGCGCATCAAAACAAGAGGCATGTAAAAGCAACTATTAAACACGCATTGGGACTAGATCTTCCTCTTGATAAGGATACATGCGAAGGCTGCATATACGGGAAAGCTCATAGACTTAAATTCGGTACGAGGACTCGAGCTACCGCACCAGGAGAACTCGTACATACAGATGTGTGTGGACCATTTCAACCGAGTTACGCAAAGTATCAGTACTACGTTTTGTTCAAAGATGACTACACAGGTTACCGTATGGTACACTTTTTACGACGCAAGTCTGAGGTCAAGGATAAACTCGTATTAATGCTCGCTCAGGCTAAAACAGTCGGACATACCATAAAGTGCCTGCTTAGCGACAACGGTGGTGAATTTGATAACAAGTCCATTCGAAGTATACTTGACTCAAATGGAATCCAACAAAGACTCGTCACACCGTACACACCGGAACAAAATGGAGTAAGTGAACGAGAAAACAGAACGTTGGTTGAAACTGCAAGATCCATTATGTATGCACACGAAGTAATGCCTCAAGAACTGTGGGCAGAACTTATAAATACTGCAGCATACATTCTGAACAGAACGGGTCCTACCAGCATTAAAAATAAGTCTCCGTATGAACTTTGGTGTGGAAAGAAGCCTATAATAAAACACCTCCGAATTATAGGATGCCCAGCTTACGCCCACATTCCAAAGCACAAGCGGAAGAAATTAGCTAAGAAAGCTATCAAAGGCAGACTCGTCGGATATGACGAAGATTGCTACCGAATTTGGATAACGGACGGAAAGAAAAATATGTTAGTCCGTTCACGAGATGTTGTCTTTAACGAACAACCACTTGCCATCAACGAACATGAAGAAACCGTCTCTAGTTCGAGGGAGTATTCTTTTAAGCTGCCGATTAGTAGCACGAACGACAATGAGGAACCGGTTTCGTTAGAAATACATCAAGATTCAATTCAACCCGAGGGAGACAATGTTATGGAAGAACCTTTAGTCTCCGTGGATACAGAACAAAGTCTCGAGGGAGAAAACCTGGTAGACGTCCAAGTGGAAGACTTTGTCCATGAACATAACCAGCAAGACGATCACGATGATCACAGCCCAGAGGAATTTCATGACGCTGTAGAAGAGTCGCTGCCGCGATACAATCTCCGTGACCGAAATCAAGTTCGACGTCCAAAAAGATTTGATGACTATGTATGTGTCACAGAAACTTATCCGTCAAACTTCGCGGATGCAATAAAGCGAGACGATTGTACAGAGTGGCAACAGGCTATGGATAGTGAATTGAAATCTCTAAAGGACCTCAATGTTTGGACACCCTGTAATTTGCCTAAAGGAAAGAAAGCTCTTCCCTGCAAATGGGTTCTACGTATTAAACGGAACCCAGATGGCTCTGTCGACAAATATAAAGCTCGTCTTGTCGTCAAAGGTTACAAGCAGAGAAAGGGACAGGATTATGATCAGACGTTTAGTCATGTTGCCCGCCTTGCAACAATCAGAGCTCTGTTGAGTGTCAGTGCGCAGGAAAACCTTCACTTATTACAGTTTGATGTTTGTACTGCGTTCCTCAATGGAACCTTGAAGGAGGAAATTTATGTACAACAACCTGAAGGTTATGCCGATGGTACAGCTAATGTTTGGAAGCTCAATCGAAGCCTGTATGGATTGAAGCAAGCTCCAAGGTGCTGGAACGCCTGTTTCCAAGAAATACTATTAGACATGAACTTCAAGCAGTGCGAAGCTGATTGTTGTCTATACACCAAGCATGTGGATGGCAAAAAGCTACTCATTACATTGTATGTAGATGATGGATTGGTAGCTGCCACGGATGAAGCCTTGGCTAATTCTTTTTTGAAAGACTACGGATTACAACGAAACCTGCGTCTCATTACCTAGGTCTTCAATTAATCAGAAAAGAGGACGGCTCTGTTTTCATCAATCAGGAAGCCTACGCAAAAAGAATTTTGGACCGTTTCGGGATGGCTAACTGTAACCCTGTTGCTACACCTATAGAGAAGGAACCTTCACAAACAGGGAAAGCTGAAGCTACAGAAATGGAAAATTTTCCATACCGTGAAGCTGTTGGTGCTCTCGCATATCTCATGGTCGGAACACGTCCGGACATTGCCTATGCTGTTGGAGTAGCATCTCGAAAACTGGAATCACCGTCCAAAAAGACTGGCTCCGAGTAAAACGGATTATGCGCTACCTCAAAGGCACAAGCTCATATGGTATCAATTATAAAGCGCATCATTTAACTAGCGTGCTAGAAGGTTTTAGCGATGCAGATCATGGTGGAGATCGAGATACCGGACGATCTACTACAGGAGTGGTCTGTCGTTATTCTGGTGGAATAATTTCATGGTTAAGTCAGCGACAAGTCTCGGTCGCTATCTCTACGACTGAAGCCGAGCTTGTAGCAGCTAGTGAAGCAGCTAGAGAACTTGTTTGGCTATCGAGAATTCTGCAAGATCTTACAAAGCTTACGCGTACACCAACACTCAGTGTGGACAACGAAGCAGCAGTTCGGCTTGCCCACAATCCAGAATTTCACAAGCGGACTAAGCACATCCGCATTCGTCACTTCTTTGTCAGAGAACTAGTGGCTGAAGGTGCTATTGAAGTTTCAAGAATTGGTACAGCGAATCAAGTCGCTGACATTCTCACAAAAGCACTGCCACGTCCGAACTTTACATCTCTTTGTCATGCAATGGGTCTTATAGTTAGATCTATTGAATAAGGGAAAGTGTTAGAGTTTGTATATCACTGAATTGTACTCAAAGACTAATAAGAAAAAGAATAAGTCACTGTCTAGTGTGAAAATAAAATGAAGTGAAACTAACGTCACTGTGAAATAGATAAAATAATATATTAGAACATTATTTTATAAATCAATCGTGTAACTGTGTTGAGACGAACTAACAACTCGGACATCCACGCTCTGCTAATAGTGAGTGTATAAACCTTATTATCCTGCACTGAATATTTGCTTCTCAGTAGTGTCTCGGAATTCGAGATTTGTGCCCGTTTGATGACAATAAATTAGATGGGACTTACACATAACTGGCGAAACGCGGGTGTACTGTAGGTATACCTCTACCTAATTCAAATAATTGCAACATTAGTAACTCACGGATGGAAATCAACCATAACACAAACAAAATAATACTCTTTAAAATTATGCGGAGAAATGAAAGCCATGATGGAAATTCAAATATTATACTCGTTTTTTTTGTAATATTATTAAGTCTTTGTCCGTGCTGGGCCAAAGAAAATCCATGTCCTTTAGGTACCCTCTAAAATCCCTTTGAGGTAGTTTTGAAAACCTAATAATGGTGCCGATTCTCTTGTCACAAATGCCTTTAAACTAGGTTTAATCCTGTCAAACGACGATTTTCCATTCTGAAATTGGCCAAAGTGACATAACTTATGCACTTAGGGTGGGTTGCACCTCACCTTCCGCCTGACACAGGTCCTCACCGGACACGGTTGTTTCGGGAGGTTCCTGTTTCGCATAAGGCGGGAGAGGAAACGCCCGGGTGTCACCATTGTGTGGATCACCCGGAGGACACGGTGGAGCATACGGTGGAGGTCTGCCCAGCTTGGCACCATTGTCCTCGCGGAGGCGATCGGCGGCGGCGATCTCTCGCGTCCGGCCCTGGTCAGCAGGTGGCAGAGAATGGAAAGCCGTCACCTCCTTCTGCGAAGCAGTAATGCTTGCGAAGGAGGAGGCGGAGCGCGTGAGGGAGAGAGCCTTGCGCCCTCACGCTTCCCTAGTCGCCGCAGGAGACGCCCTGGGCGTCGGGAGTCGCCTGCAGTTTCCCGGCCACCGTAGGCGCGGGCTTGCGGACGGCGAGCAATGGGTAGCTCGCCGTCCGGTGAGGACTAGGCCCGGGTCGATGGCGCGTCGTGTTCCACGCGCGCCTCAATGAGATATCAGCACAAATTGACGGGGTCCGATAGGGCCGACGCCTCAGGGTCGCGGGTGATTCGAAAATAGATAACCGTGGCCCTGGCACAGGCAACTGAAGGAAAACGGGTGGGTTTTAGTCAGTAAAAGTCTGACACACCCTCCCCCTCCACGCAGAGCGGGTGAAGTCATTTGATGATTTCCCACCCAAAAAAAAAAGGGTGGGTTGCACCAAGAGCTACGTTATAGTTTCCGTCAAAGTTCATTTTAACAGTAACATTTACACTGACCATCGAATCTAACTGCCTGCTGTTGCACCCTCATGTTAAAAGGGTGACAAGTGACAACACGTCTGATTTCCTCAAAATGCACGTGGGTAATTTTTTCGGCAATGGTAACATTTCAAATTTGTTGTCATCTACGGTTGTCAGATACTCGGGATGTCACTTGTCATCAAGCTTTCAAACTTCAAAGCCAACCGAATTCACAGAGTATCAGTTCAAATTGTTTTTTCAGCGGGTTATAAATACGCGTGGTATTTTAATAAAACAAAATTTAGAGAAAATGTTGAGAATTCAGGAGGATTATTACTCCACAACTTCAATACAAACTGATTACTTAAAGCGCTCGATTCCCACAAAAAGTCGCGGAGCGGAGTAAAGACATAGGTACCTAATTCGTTTCCGTACTTTATTAAATAACACAATTTTGTTGGAAGTTACAACTGCAAAGCAGATGAGCATACAGTGACACTAACCGGAACTATAGCCCTTAACCGCCCAAAGTTGGTTCTCGTTATTTGTGACGTCATTTTAACCATTGCTAAAATGGTGCAACCCGTGTATCGCATAACCGGAGATTTGACAGCTGACATGGCATTGGTTATCGTTAAAGTTAAGAGTGAGTTGCACTAAGTAACTCAACTTTGGGCGGTTTTGTTTGCTGTATTTACAGCAGAATAATGTTTAATTTAAATACCACGCGTATTTATATCCCGCTGAAAAAAACAATTAGAACTGATACTTTGTGAATTCGGTTGACTTTGAAGTTTGAAAGCTTGATGACAAGTGACAGCTGAGTATCTGACAACCGTAGATGACAACAATACCATTGCCGAAAAAAATACCCACGCGCATTTTGAGGAAATTAGACGTCTTGTCACTTGTCACCCTTTTACATTTAACATGACGGTGCAACAGCAGGCAGTTAGATTCGATGGTCAGTGTAAATGTTACTGTTAAAATTAACTTTGACGGTGTAACGTAATGGTGGTTTCTAACTACATGAAAGGATGCAAGTTGACTTGTTACATATACTTTAATAAATGGAATATAAAATACAGGTCGGAATATAAAAAAAAAACACAATACGGTTCACGCGACACTGAAGTTAATAGGCTTGAATTGAAGTCCGGAGGAGGAGGTGGAGGAAAAGGGTCTTCAGGCGTCGAAGGGACACTTAAGAGTGCCAGTCTCCTTCGACAAAGCTCGACGTAAAATCTCCAGGCAGATGGTTACTCAGCAGAGTGCAGACGTAGAATTGATAAGTGTTTGTTTGATAAAACCCGGACGCTGTATCCTCAGGCAGATGGTTAGTGAAACGGGTCCAGACGCGGAATCTGAGGCAGATGGTTAGTGAAATAGGTCCAGATGCGGAATCTGAGGCAGATGGTTAGTGAAATAGGTCCAGACGCGGAATCTCAATCAGGTGCTTCAGACTTTTCTTTTATAGGAAAATATTCCTTTTCCAGAATTAATTTTTGATGATTTTTGAAGTTTCGAAATTGTTTTTCTTCATTCTGACATCTCATCTGCCAGTCATAAAACCAGCCTGTGTGTTCAGCCAAGACGTATTAAAACCTCCACGATCGAGTATGAGCGTGTCCTTATTAATTATTGTAGATGTCGAAATTCAGTTAGTAATCGATAATTATAAAGAAAATACAATATTTCAGCTAATCCTAAGAAAAGAGAAAATTTAATGACAGTTTGACAATTGACTTGTGTCACAACAATGGAAAATGTAAACAATGAACGATTTTTTTAAGATATTATAAAAGAAATAGTTTTAGAACGATTCGTAAAATGCTAGCAAATAAAAGGATATGATACGGGACATGAATGAATGAATGATGAACAATGTTGTAAGTATAAGCGGTCAAACCGTAACTTTTGAGTCCAACATAGCGATACAAAAAGTGCAGATACAATCCAGACCAATAACATTTGTCAATTTAAATAAATTTAAAAGCACTTTAATTTGTAAGTTAAGGAATCAGGACCTTACAATGAATAATGTTAATAGTTTGTATAAAGAATTCTTTTCGGTAGTTCAAACCGAGTTTAATAATATTTTTAAGAAGAAGTCTAAAAGTATCAGCCCTAAGTTTTTATTTAGTGACTGGGCAACTAAAGGACTTAGGAAAAGTAGGGAAAAACTTTTCGAGCTGTATGGCCTTAAGCCTTATATTAACACGGAAACTTTTAATAAGTATGTTGCTTCTTACTCAAAAATTTTTAAGAACACTTGTAAGGCTGCTAAAGCCTTATACATTAGCAACAAGGTAAAATCAGCAGACAATAAAATAAAGACGGTTTGGAAAATTATCAATAATGAAACGAACAGGATCAAAAAGCAAAATTCTGATTACACACTGGAGACGTCACGTGGTCTCATTTGCGATAACAAAAAAGTTGCTCAGGAATTTGTGAATTTCTTTACCAGTGTCCCACTAAAAACCACTGAAATCTTAAATTCTTCGCCCTCGCGTGCTTTTGATTTAATGAGGGCGAATATTTCTGCCTGCCCGATTGAATTTAACTTTAAGCATATTAACCCCTTAACAGTAATAAAATCTTTTAAGCAAATCAAGATCAAATTGACCGAAGATCTTTGGGGAATGTCTATTAAAGTCTGTACCTCCATAATTGAAACTATAGCACCTTACTTAGCCTTAATATTTAATTTGTGTGTGGATCAAGGAGTCTTCCCGGATCTAATGAAATACAGTAAGGTAATACCACTTTTCAAATCCGGGGACAGTAAAGACACTAATAATTATAGACCTGTGTCCGTGTTGCCGGTTTTCAGCAAGGTTTTTGAAAAGATAATGCTTAGTCAGATGCTCAATCATTTTAATACTAATAAAATCCTTCACGAGCAACAGTATGGTTTCACCAAAGGGCGTTGTACGACCGACGCTGGTGTTACCTTATTAAAACATATTTTTAACACGTGGGAAGATGCTCAAGACGCCATAGGAATCTTTTGTGACCTCTCCAAGGCATTTGATTGCGTCGATCACGAAACCCTGCTTTTGAAACTTGAGCATTACGGACTTGGAAAACTTGCGCTTAGTTTAATAAAATCTTATTTAAATGATAGACAACAGCAAGTTCAAATAAATGGTGTCAATTCACTTGGTTTAAAGGTAAAAATGGGTGTTCCACAAGGCTCGATATTGGGTCCTTTCCTCTTTTTAGTATATATTAATGACCTACTCCATTTATTAATAAATCAACCACAAATGGTGTTATTTGCTGACGATACTTCCTTAATTTTTAAGGTAGATAGACGTGCTTCAAATTTTGACGACGTAAATAACGCCCTACTGCTGGTCCAAAATTGGTTCACGGCTAATAATTTAGTACTAAATGGAAATAAAACTAAGTGTATAAGATTTTCTTTACCAAACGTCAAGAGTAGTGATTGTGAGATAGTATTGAATCAAGAGAAGCTAGAATTCGTCGATAAAACGGTTTTCTTGGGGATCACGCTCGACTCAAGGCTACAATGGGGTCCTCATTTAACATCTCTAGCAGGACGGCTAAGTTCAGCAGCTTACGCTGTCAGAAAAATCCGTCAATTTACTGATGTAGATACCGCGAGGCTGGTCTATTTTAGTTACTTTCATAGTATCATGTCTTACGGTATTTTGCTTTGGGGACGGGCTGCAGACATCGAGTCTATTTTTATTCTGCAGAAAAGAGCCATCAGAGCCATATATAATCTCCGCAGGCGCGATTCTCTAAGGGAATTGTTTAAGGATATTAACATCATGACTGTACCTTGTCAATACATCTATGAAAACATCATGTACGTAAGAAAAAATTTACATCTTTACAGTAAAAGAGGTGAAAGACATAATTATAGTACTAGAAATCGGGACCTATTAGTTCAACCAGGTTTCAGACTGGCTAAAGTAGACTCATCTTTCATGGGGTACTGTCTAAAATGTTATAATAAAATACCTCCCCACATACTTCAACTGAATGAGACAAAATTCAAATCCTTTGTTAAACGCACACTATTCAGGCAGGCATATTATAGGTTGGAGGACTACATAACTGATAAAAATGCCTGGCTTAATGCCGGTCCTGCTCCACACCACAACTAATTAATTGACATTCGAATCACTGTTGAAGCTGCTGAAGATAGTAAGAATTTATTTGCATTATATAAACTCAATCTCCTTTTTATTATATAGATGCATTGCACAGATGTGAGTACTTTGTACTATAGAGCTACCATTTACCGGGTAATGTCATAGATTGACTTGAATGTGCCTTGGCGGCTGATAGTATGTCATGCTCACTCAAATGTCTCGCTGACGGTGGCGCGTGTGTCGGATCATTTAGCTCCCTTCAAAATGGTTGAGCTGAATGGTGCTGATCCATGCGTCATGTTCGTGAACGGGCGCCGTCAGTTGGGACTGGTCATCTCTTAGCTGCCAGGGCTTATTTTAATAAATTATTAGCTGGATTGTTTTTAATTATGTTTTGATGCACTCTGGACGCTTTTAACGTGTACGGTTTTTTGTACATCGTTCTCACTTATAGTGAACAACATTAATCGATGTAACTAAGATATATGTAAAAACATTATTATTTAAAAGAGTGTCCATGGAGTTTCTTGCCCGTTCTTCTCCATAGGTACCTACTACGCTTTGGAATGGGCAACTAGCTTCATATTTCTGACTGACCGACTCCTTGACAATTCAAAAGTGCCTGTAAATGGTTTAATTGAAATAAATGATTTGAGTTTGAGTTTGAGTTTAAGTAGTATATACTATAACGGAAACTATAACGTAGCTCCTGAATTCTCAACATTTTCTCTAAATTTTGTTTTATTAAAATACCACGCGTATTTATAACCCGCTGAAAAAACAATTTGAACTGATACTCTGTGAATTCGGTTGGCTTTGAAGTTTGAAAGCTTGATGACAAGTGACATCCCGAGTATCTGACAACCGTAGATGACAACAAATTTGAAATGTTACCATTGCCGAAAAAATTACCCACGTGCATTTTGAGGAAATCAGACGTGTTGTCACTTGTCACCCTTTTAACATGAGGGTGCAACAGCAGGCAGTTAGATTCGATGGTCAGTGTAAATGTTACTGTTAAAATTAACTTTGACGGAAACTATAACGTAGCTCTTGGTGCAGCCCACCCTTACTTTACTTAATTAAAATTAGTTGTCGTGAACTAAAATTCACAACAACACCTCGACTTCAGGTGCAAAAGCAGCACTTTATCTTTTTTTATTTTCTTTTGCTTATATCTCGTAAATGGTGTGTAATATCTCAAAAATAATGAAAATTTCGACCCCATTTGGAACATGAAACTCTGAAACTCAACATGTGGTTCATATTTTTTATATTTTTGATACAAAAAGGTAAAATTTTCATCTATAAAACACTTCGAGGCTGCCAGCACTGCGCGCCTCCGGCTCTTCGGGCAAAAACGTTGCGAAGCCAAACGAAAAAAAAAACACGCGGCGTCGCGATTGTCAAATTCGATTATAGTCGTGTCAAAATAATTCTTAAATTTAGATTACTTTTTGCAGAATAGCGTTAGGATTATCATAGCCAAAAGAAAGGAATTTTAGTGATAGTTTAGATAATTTAGTTCGGTGCACAAGAGAATCGGCACCAATTGCAAACTTTATTATTAATTTTAGAATGTTTAAGGGCTAAGTCTCAAGTTTATTAACTCGAGAAGTACGATTTTTCATACAAACGAAATCCCCTCTTTTCACTCCTTAAAAGGTTGAATTTCCAAAAACCCCTTATTAGTGATTGATAACTATCTGAGCTATGCGTTTTTTTTAAATAAACGATGAAAAATTTCAACTCCAGGGGTCCAGAATCATGTACTGAATCCCTACTATCAGCAGCCTAATTGCGTAACACATTTTCGTAAACAATTACGACTAATCAGGGGGTCTACTCTCTTAGCACGAAGTCCGTAGTTTCGGCCTTGGTTACGGACTTTTCCTACTCCGTATCACCTACGGACTTACGATTAGTCCCGAACTCAAACTAAGAATGAACGACAACACGATTTGACAGTTGTCCCTACTCCCGATGTGTTTTAGCCCGTCCGTAAAGTTGGATTTGACACTTGTTTTGACGGAACGTTATGTCATTTCATACGATATCAAAATAGTTGTCGTGCTGCTGACGAAAGTTATGCCGCTTTCCGAATTGAGCTGTAATCGGTTTGAGCTCGTTCCGACTTAGCGTAAGCGCGATAACGATCTCCCGTGAATGGGGATGATGACAATTTTTTAATTTTTATCTCAAAAATATGTTCATTTCCAAATAGTGCAAATAGTATTACAAAAAGTGTAAAAGCTTAAAAAATTGCCAAGTTATAAACGTTTTAAAGTGTTGGACTAGGACAGCACTATCGTAGAAGTGATGTCACGACTACGTAACTTCATACTAGCGCCGTACATTGTCCGTACCGCTAGACAAGGACAGGAATAATCCCCTCCAAAAACTTTTAAAGCGTGTATCTTCTTAATTTTTACATCGATTTAACAGATTTTTTCGATTATCTAATTTTTACTATGCCTTCTTTGAAATTACATTATTTATAAGAACATTTTTAATAGTAGTCATCATCCCAATTGTCATAGATGACGTCATGATAAGCGGCATCTTGCGATAACTCCGACCATGCCCTATAATATTATCACTGTGAGCGGCTCTCATCTGTCATAATCGTGATAACTAAATCGGAACGCAAATTATCGATGTGAGCGCTGTCAGCGATAATGGTCTAACTCGGAATGGGGCCTTAATAAATTGAAAATATGGCTGCTTTTTTATGCTCGAAGAAGCTTTACAGGTAGAACGGAGGCGTCGCCGATTGCCTCTTATTTAAAACATGTCAATAAATAGGGTATTTGTATTTATATTATTGATTAGGTAATATAATTTTCAAACTTGATATTTACCTCAATTACCTCCTTATTTATTTGGACATAATGGGTGTTAGGACAGGCGGAAGATACTGTTAAAAAACAAATTTTACACAATAAAAGGTTTGTTTTTGGTAACAAATTTTTATTTAGCATCAATCAACACAACTCGGCTTCTTGCTGAATCGGCAGGTAGGTGTCGGCGAACTCGTGGATGTGCACGACGAGAAGTAATGCTGTGAACAAATGAAAAAAAAAATTCAGTATTAGCTTAGTATTTCATAAACATGATTTATGTCATCTATTTACTAGTGATCAATTATACTTACTTCGGTGATTATGAATTAGCAGTTCCTTTTATCAGTGCCTCAGTGGACAATGCGGATTGCTCCTGGGAAAGTGGGTTGGCAAGTGTAGCAGCAGATATTTGTGTAGGTGTGATGACTGCTGGGTCTTGTCTTGCAGGTGGACCCTGTACAACAAAAACTGAATATCATTGACGGATACAAGAAATGTATAGTTATGTATCTGTTAAGTATAATTATTTAATTTAAAAGTCACGGGTAAGACTCCATGCAAAATAATTATAAGTACATTAATGCTGTTGTTTCTTTTTTTTTTACCATCAGAACAAAATTACTCATAATCAGCCTATAACGTTCCCACTGCTGGGACACAGGCCTCCTCTCTATGAGAGGTAGTGAGCCGTAATCCACCACGCGGGCTCAGTGCGGGTTGGTAGATGTCAAGTGCCATTTTATGGGCCAAAGTGCCATTTTAGGGGCCTATTTGAAATAAATGCTTTGACTTCACATGTCTTCGAATTTTTGGTTCTAGGACATGCCGGTTTCCTCACGATGTTTTCCTTCACCGTTTTGAGAGCAGTGGTGATTAAATTATTTACACAAAGTAAAGCGCCTGCTTGGGTTCGAACTCACGACCTACAACTCGTAAGTCGTGACCGTTACCACTGGGCCACCACTGCACCACAAAATTACTACCTACGTTCAATCATTTAATTATTACCGATGGAAAAGCTGGCAGTCTTGCCTCAGTTTGCGGCTCTCTAAAAACCTCTCCCATAATTGACAGTATCCTCAATTCGTATCGATGGGCCTCCACCTGTAGCACATGCTGAACGTCTGGCAGATCCAGCAGGTTTTTCGGCCCAAATGTTTTTTTAAATCATTGTATGCACTTTAATAATGGCAAGACCTTAAAATCATACTAATACGAGTAATGTATTAAACTTACCCTTTGCCACTGCTCCACGGACTTTGTGCAACTCCCCATTGAATTAAGGGAGTTGCACAGGCTTTCCCACAGCCGTTTTGATCGGATTCTCCCGTTGGCACCCCTCAATAGTCCGCGAGCCAACTCATTGAGCTCACTCATAAAATCGAGGAAGGCCACAATTTTTGCATGAATTGCTGCTGGAGCAGTTGGGGCCATTTTACTAAACTAGCGAAAACATCCCGCATTATTGTAAATAAATATTTTGAAAAAAAACTGACATTTCATTTGAAAGTTGCCGTCAGAAAGAAAAAGGGCAAAGGTATTAATAGGATAAGGCCACGATACGGATTAAAATGGCAAAAATAGTACAATTCTTTAACTAAAGACATAATAAAACTATATTGTTAGAAATGTGGTATTTTTCTAAGAATACCAATATTATTTTTTGTTTAATAAGCTAGACAACTTCGAAGTAAGTAAACCGGTAATCGACCGGTGAAATAGCGCAGCTCTATCGTCATGCGTCATTCGTTCACAAATATAGTCTATGATTCCGTTAGAAACTCATGAATCCGAAATCAATCGGGAGTAGGGTTTAGTGCTTCGTTTCGAACTACCTTCGGACCGACCCGTATCGTCGTTGACGGAGTAAGAGAGTAGACCCCCTGGTCCTTAACGGACGGCAAGCTACCCATTGCTCGCCGTTCCCAAGCCCGCGCCTACGGTGGCCGGGAATCTGCTGGTGATTCCCGACGCCCAGGGCTGTCCTGTGGCGACTAGAGGCGTGAGGGCGCAGGTTCTCTCCTCCGCCTCATCCTTCGCAAGCATTACAGCTTCGCAGAAGGAGGTGATGGCTTCCCATTCGCTCTCGCTCCGAACCATGGCGTGGGCCAGGGCCGGACGTGAGAGATCGGCGCCGCCGATCGCCTCCGGGAGGACACGGCGGTGCTCCACCGTGTCATCCAGGCGATCCACACAATGTTGACACTCGGGCGTTTCCTCCCACCTTATACGGAACAGGAATCTCCCGAAACAACCATATCCGGCGAGGACCTGTGTCAAGGACAATGAGGACCTGCGGAAGATGAGGACGCCGTGGCGCCTCTCCAACCAGTCTAAAAGAGGGTACCTCTCGCCGCTATTGTGGCGTGCCCAGCACTTGGTTATGACAGTCACACCCTCCATGTCGCCATGAGATCCTGCCGGAGCTCTGTTCGCTGTGCCGCGGTTTTTCGCGGCATCGGATACGCCCCAGTGTTTTGCCTCCTCGCGTTACTCCCACACTTGCGCGAGTGATTTTGTCTCCAGATCCCATGGCGGCAAACCGGCAAGGAGGCTCCACACAGGTGACCGTGAGATATCCCCGGATCAGCCGAATTTCCATGACCCTTTGGGCTGGCTGGCGGGTCGGCGCCTCTTCGGTGACCCTAAGATTTCCTAAAACTGAATTAATCAAATACTAGAGCTCACTCTTAGAAATTATAATTAGAATATTATTGCGCCGTTGACGGCAAGACATATCGTTCATTTTAATTAGTATTGACATCTGTACTTTTTCTTTACCAGTGTTCTACAAATAAAATAAAAAAAAATTGAATTTGAACGTTGTCAGATTGGTACAGTTCTATTACGAACGGCAACATTGCTTACCTACTTACTCGTACTTCTTCACCGGCAAGCAAAAATAAATTTGATGGTAATGGGAATTTAGTTGAAAATTCAAAGCTGTATAGATATTTATAAATCCTAGGTTGCACCAAATAAATTGAAATCTAGAGTATTTAGATATTTATAAATATTCCGAAGAGTATTCAGATATTTTTGATTACACTACCGTAACATGTTATTGATGTCTAAGTTTTTAAAGATCTTTATGATAACTTTAACGATTAAAATATTTTGAAACATTGTCAATGCCAATATATTAGTGAACTCGACTGTACATAGGTACAGTCGAGTTCACTATAACGGATAATTATGGTATAAAATGGCATTCAAAATAACCCTTCAGGGATTACAAGCAGGTGATGTTATGTGTGTTATATCTAGTAGGTATTGGATGCTTGCCTCGCATACGCTAATTCTATCCCTTGCAGCCGTGCTATATCCTCTTAATAGGCTTTAAATTTCATAAATATTGTAACTTTTTACACCGCGTGACAATTTTTTGTCCAGTCATGTAGCACAATAATCTAATTATTTTAGGTGACTGATTAGTTAAGTTAGTAGAATGATAAAATATGTTCATTTTCTACGTTATCAAATAACTATCGTAACGGTGTGGATTTGGATTGAAAATAAATACTTTACTTCTCTTATATAATCACCAAGGCCTTTGAGATTAATAAGGCTACGCTAAACTGGCCGTGGGATTTGGTAAAAGCACTATTCTGATTTAACTATGTGTATACCGAGGATTCAGCCTGAAAAGTGGTGAAAGGCTTTTCCCTATATGATGAAGAGTTCCAGCAGCAGCGTTCTTTTATCGAAAAATTGGTGCAGTGCTTATAACCCGCCAGGCAACGCCATAATTAAATACACAAGTATCACGAAGCCGTTGCATGCTGATTGGTCGGTCCTTCCTTTGACATTGCCCTCGCTTACATAGTTACAGGTTGGTAAGAGCCACTTCTATCAATCAGCGGCAATATGGCCGATTGAATACAAAGACAATCTCTCACAAAGGGTGATCAATTCGTCATTTACAATTTGTATAATGTCAATTTATCTCAATCAAGTTTGGAGTCCGCAGACTGTAAATCATTTGACGGACGTTGCATGTGTAGGTAACTATTTAGTACATTGTTACGTGATTTTGCCTAATTTGGGTATGTTCCATTGCTTCCAGAAAAGTATTTTCGATTTATTAAATTCTGCTGCGGTAAATTTTGTCACATTATAGTTGAACTTTATAACTTCCCTAGCTGAGCCCGCGACATCGTTCGCGTGGAGTTCGCATTATCTCCTAATAATGACTAACTACATTAGTCAGAAAGTACTCGGGCTAAGTTTCAAGGTTATTAACTCAGAGGTAAGATTTTTCATGCAAACTAAATATCCTCTTTTAACCCCCCTAATGGTCTTATTAAATGGTAGTATAAATGATTAAGATCTTTATTATTTATTAACACATTAGTATAAGTATTCGGGTCAGGTTTCAAGTTAATTAACCAAATGAATAAGATTTATCATACAAATACGGTTTGAATTACTTACTTCTACTATTCACTCCCACAATGGTGGAATTTTATGAAAATTGTTTGCGATGTGTCCATAACTTGACTCAAAGATCCACGCAATAAAATCCTCCCCGTTAGGGGTAGATTTTCGAAAAACCCTGATACACGTTATTCTTTATTTTTGGTCTTAAGTATAAATACTTATGACCAAACATATTTATAAATTTAGAGTTTCGAGTTGATCGAACCGCACGTTAAAATTCTTCCATAAAAACTTTGACACCCCTCAATCTCCCTTCAGGGGATAGTTGAAAAAAAGTAAAAATGACTAACTGTATAATTTACTTAGATACGTATACGTGCCAAGTTTCAAGTTTATTAACTCAAGGAATAAGATTTTTCACACAAACAGAATTCCCTCTTTTCGTCCTCTTAAAGGTTAAATTTCCAAATACTCTTAGTGCTCCCTTATGTTACAAAAAGAATCCGTGTGCCAAATTTCACGTTCCTAGTCCCAGTAGTTTGTGCGTTGATAAGTCAGTCAGTCAGTTTTTCCTTTAAATATACATCGTGCCCCAAAAATCAACGTCAAGCCGAAAACGGGCAATAGGCCAAGTTGTGACAGTTATTAGATAAATATATAAAAAAAACTTGGTCATGTACTTTTTTCAAATTTTATGGATTCAAAAATAAATATAAAAAAGTGACACCTGTGATGATCTTTCAAGTCCTGTGACTACAAATATGAACTTATCGTCAGTTTCTTTTCTGTGATGTAACCATGAATAAACCTTTTGTAAATTACATTTAAAAGTTAAACATAACTGCCTCAGTTTAAAATAAAATGTTAGATTTTTGCCCAACGACTTCAAAATGATTACATCACCCAATTTTATTCATCTCTATTCGACAAAAAAATATGTACTACACTATTTTGGCAAGTAAAAGATTGCGCATTTAGTTTGGATTTCAAAATGATAGGACACTTACTAATTGATTGCTGACTATTGTTATCATAGTTTTCTAAAGGTATTTGTAACTGAGTATTATAAGGCATTGATCGTACTTCCAGATTTTCTAATTGATGAGATCGCAAGCGCCTCATATCCACTTTACAATTCGCACAGCGAACGTTGCTTGCGCCAGTTAATCCCTGCGACGACATGGTCGGGGCACCAGAGGTGCTCAGCACCCTAATTGCGTAATACACAATTAATCGGAATCTGAATCGTTTTGAAACAGATTGCTAATCCATTGCTTCTTAAGTTCGATAAAAATTCTGCTCAACAATATATAGAACGCAATGAATGTTCTAGAACCGTCAAAATCAAACAGATTAGTCGTAATCGTTTACGAAAATGTGTTACGCAATTAGGGTGCAGGTCCATATTCGCGTCGGATTAATCATTTGTAAAAAGCCGAATGCGTGCGAGGGTCGTCTAAGTCAAAGCATTTATAACACTAAAAAATAGGCACATAAAAAGGCACTTTTGAACGTCAACATTTAAAATTGAACTGATTCTAGGCGCCCCTTCCAAAAGGTAGTTTCGTATGGAGAAGAAGGGGCAAGAAACTCCACCGTTACTCTTTTAAAATGTTTTACATTATTTTGTATACACTAATTCTATTTTTATAAGTGAAGATGATGGCACCAATAATAAAAAAATACTATACCACATTTGGTAAAAATAATTTAAAATAAAGCAAAGACAGATAAATTAATCACGTGATAGGTCCATTGTGCTCACATATTTGAAACATTGTAAAAATATATGATTTTCCTAAAATATTAACTAGGAATAAGTCAGTGTGTGAGTTGAGTAAAATAACAAATTATACAATTAAATTAGCAACCAGTATGATTTTGTCTAGAATATAAATGCAGGGCAGCATTTTCCACATACATCAGAGTTATCATTCAATGAGGAGCCAGGGACCAAGTTCGCTCGAGGGCCGTCATTCGGGTGAGGTTGATCGGGAGTTCATTGTCGTAAAAACGGTCACAAAAAGCACGGCAAAACAATCTAATATACACACATACCACGATAGCGAGTTCTAGCGTGTGATAGCGAGATAATACTGTTTACTGTCAAACTCAAATCCATCATCTCATCTGTCAAAGGATAATGTTGCCTAAATATTATATTTGTAATTTGCGATTAGTTGTAGCGATTGTCGGTCTTGTAGAATTTAATTTTTATCTAACTACGACAAAGCCTTAAAGAAGACAGTGATTCAAATCAATGCAAGTTCAAATAAATGGTGTGTATGGTATTCCACAAAGCTCGATATTGGGTCCTTTCCTCTTTTTAGTGGATATTTATGACCTGCTCCATTTATTAAGAAATCAACCACAAATGGTGTTATTTGCTGACGATCCTTCTTTAATTTTTAAGGTAGATAGACGTGCTACAAATTTGGACGACGTAAATAACGCCCTACTGCTGGTCCAAAATTGGTTCACTGCTAATAATTTAGTACTAAATGGAAATAAAACTAAGTGCATAAGATTTTCTTGACCAAATGTCAAGAGTAGTGATTGTGAGATATAATTGAATCAAGAGAAACTAGAATTCGTTGATATAACTGTTTTCCTGGGGATCACGATCGACTCAAGGCTACAATGGGGTCCATTTAACATCTCTTGCAGGACGGCTAAGTTCAGCAGCTTACGCTGTCAGAAAAATCCGTCAATTTTTACTGATGTAGATACCGCGAGGCTGGTCTATTTTAGTTACATTCATAGTATCATATCTTACGGTATTTTACTTTGGGGACGGGCTGAAGACATCGAGTCTATTTTTATTCTGCTGAAAAGAGCCATCACAGCCATATATAATCTCAGCAGGCGCGATTCTATAAGGGAAATGTTTAAGGATTTTAACATCATGACGGTACCTTAAAAATTTTTACATCGTTACAGTAAAAGAGGTGAAATACATAATTATAGTACTAGAAATCGGGACTTATTAGTTCAACCAGGTTTCAGACTGGCTAAAGTTTACTCATCTTTCATGGGGTACTGTTTAAATGTTACAAAAAATACCTCCCCACATGCTTCAACTAATGAGACGAAATTCAAATCTTTTATAAAACGCACACTATACAGGCAGGCATATTATACGTTAGGGAATTATACACATACATCGTATAATTATACATATACATCTCTGATAAAAATGCCTCAATGCTGGTTCTGCTCAACACCACAACTAATTGATTAACATTCGAAATACTGTTGGAGCTGCTGAATATTGTAAGAATATATTTGCATTGTGTAAACTCAATCTCCTATAAACTAAATAAATGCATAGCACAGGTGTGAGTACTTTGTAGTATGGAGCTACCATTTACCAGGGTAATGTATTATATTGACTTGAATGTGCCCTGGCGGCTGATAGTATATCATGCTCACTCAAATGTCTCGCTGACGGTAGCGCGTGTGTTGAATTATTTAGCTCCCTTCAAAGTGGTTGAACTGAACGGTGCTGATCCACGTGTCATGTTCTTGAACGGGCGCCGTCAGTTAGAACTAGTCATCTCTAAGCTGTAAGTTACTACGTAGGTAATACGATACCCCTTGGTAAGACTGGTTATCAGCCTTTCGGGCTTCTGACGACCCGTCAAAGATCCACGAATGACAGCCGGGACCAACGGCTTAACGTGCTTACTGAGGCATGGAGGGGTCTTGGTAAGTAAAGATGGTCACTCATCCACGGAACAACCGCGGCAAGCCACCTGCCCCAAATTAAATCTGTTTAAAAAAACTGAAACCCGACTTCGCGCTGATGCTACGTGCTATTACCATTGTTATTATTGATTCATGTATTTAAAAAAAAAAGAATCGAAACGTAATAAAGTCGGAAAAACGTCACAGTACTAATAAAGATGAGCAGTGTCCTTGAGATAATTACCTACGCTAGGTAGTATGAGCAAATCAATACTAATTAACCGTAAAAGATTATTGCTACTAACTAAACATCAAACCAGTACGAAAAATAATATAATAAATAAAAAACGGCAAAATAGCAGCTGTAAACAAAAGTTGTACTACTGACTGATTTATCTGCATTGTGACAGCGGGAGCGCACTCTTTATCTCAAAGCAAAGTTTCGCGTAGTGTCACAACAAAAAAATTTGGGAGTACCTACAATCCTAAATAGTTTGGTAACTAATGTAAATGAAATACGTAATTAATACATAAGCAGATTAATTGTAAGTCCGAGTGTCGAAGGACAATGATTAGTTTTTTATTTTTAAATTTGTTCTCATGTTAGTGAAACGTAAATGTCCTAATGAGAATTAAATGTCTTTAACCAGAAGTCCACGTTCGCACGGCGGTAAAAATCTAGCGGCGGGATCTTTCGCGCTCTAGACATTCAACGCACTACTTAGCGCCTACAGTTGAAAATCCAACAGTGTGCGGCACTCTGTTGGAATTCTCAATGCTCGGTTCAACCGAGAGTTGTAAATGCAGTGCGCGATAAATCCCGCCGCGAGATATTTACGTCCGTGCGAACATGGTCTAAAGAAACTGAACAAACAAACCTCCATAAGTATGTAGATAGATAGGTGAATACCAATTTATACAAAATATACATATAGTGAGAAACTCGAACCAAGAAAAAAATCCTTATTTTCTTGGGCTGAGTCGATGTCCCCAAGCAATAAGTCGGTAAAATTGGACTTTTTATTGTTAAATCAAATTCGTCATTCGGGTTGGGATACATTTTAGTAATAAATTTTTAATTATCCGTAGTGTGATTAACTAAGATAACATGAATGACACTTAAATTGTAGGGTTATTCAAAACCGAAATTATGACAAGAAAAGTATCTTTACGTATCAATACAAAAGTGTTTTGCGTAAAGTATTTAACTTCGTAAGTTGCTATTACCGACATATTGGCGTAAATATATCGTGCAGTTCTTAGTAAATGTTAGAACGTGGTTATTGTCGAATTATTTTGAGAATTCCAAACCGGTAAGGGAACTTACAAGCTTTTTAAAGTAAATAATTGATTAATAAACAATTATGTGTCCCCCGGTCTCGTTTTCGACTACAGCGTTTTGTAACGATACTGATACTGTATCAATCTAAAATAACAAAGTAAAAAATAAAAACAAATTACGTATCGTCTTTGAAATCCTGCTATCCTACTTATTATTCTATCCAACCTACTATCGTACTTCCTACTATAATAATAACAATATTTCAAACGCGAAAGTTTGTGATGGATGGATCGATGTTTGTTACTCTTTCACGCAAAAACTACTGAACGGATTTTGATGAAACTTAACAGTAATAGCTTACACATCAAAATAACACATATACTATAATTTATTATTAATTGTGTGATTCGTCAATGATATAATGAAAAGTATAAAGTAAGTCGGAAAAAATCAAGCCCTCTGAGAGCTATCTTGTCGTGCGCTGCCTAAGCCGTATCGTGTTCGTGTGGCGTATACACGAAGATAATGTATCGTGGGATTGTTTGTCCGCGACAGCATACATCTACCTTTTATGTGGAAGCTATTAGAGCCAAAATACGAGTATTGAGCCTTGTATTGAGAATTGCTTTTTGTTTTTACAATACAAATTTTAGAGTATTTAGGTAATTCTCATAAAAATGAATATCTTTATCGCTTTTGGCATTTGATGTAGATAAACTTGGTCTTTTACACTTATGAATTTGGACGGATGGTTCAAGTTACCACTATAAGAACGGCTGACACCGCGCGCGGGTGATGCGCAGAGCTGTGATGTTTCACGGCTAATCCGCTGAACTGTGTTTGAAGCCTGGGGAAGGACAAAGGCAACTTTTCATCAACACTCCACATGGGCGAAGCCGCGGGCGGAAGCTAGTAAGAAATAACGGTAAAAAACGTCCGTATAGTAATGTTACGTATCCACTGTATTGCCCGATTCGCGCGCAACTAAACAACTTACGCGCCAGAAATGACGTTTCCCGCCAAAACGACATTTTTCCGCGAATGCGCACTTACATAAAGCTTATTATCTAGCAACCTATTGCGGCTATAACTATACAAAACCAATCTATGTGAAAACTTAATCACAAAAACTAGTCCAAAATACAAAAAAAAAGTAAAACTCGAAAATTCGGGTTGAAATTGTGTAAAATATTACTTCTACCTACATTTTTACGAATTATTTTGTAGTTAGTGTCAATAAAACCTATGTATAATTAAACTAGATAATATTACCTTCGTTTTGATGTCCATATGTCCTAACTTGGTATTTTCTGAGTAGCACAATAAACCAAAATAAACAACCCTTTACCTTGTAATTTGATGCCGAAATCCGATACTGTCCGCGGTGAAAAGCAATATTTTAATTTCGTTGTATTTTTAATGTCTTGGTGTGTTAAATATCGAATTACCTTATTTCCACATTCTAATTAAATTCCAATTAGAAAATTTTATAAATCTATCCAGATTGTCGTAATGTTTACCGCGCAAGGATCGTGTTTAACCATTACGTAATATCAACATAAACAAACTTTTAACACCATGAAATGTTTTCTTAATCTCAAAACACGAATCTCGAGGATTGTTTTGATACGAGTATATAACACTTCAACATTGCGAAAACAAATGAATTGTAAACAAAACCGATAGCACGACCACTTGAAAACTTTTTACGATGACACCACTTGAAACTTGACACATTTTTTTTTTGTCTTTAATTTTGGTCACTAGTGTCTGGCGGTGGCGAACGGCTTTTAGTTTAATAGATAATGGTGCCGATTCTCTTTTACACCGAACTAAACTATCACAAAAATTCCTTTCTTTTTACTATGAAAATCTTGAAGCCATTCTGCGAAAAATAATCTCTAAATTTAAAAATAATTTTGACACAACTATAATCGAATTTGACAATCGCGAGTCCACGTGTTTTTTTTTTCTTTTGGTTTCGCAACGTCTTTGTTAGAGCCGGAGGCAGCCTGGGGCAGCCTCGACGTGTTTTATATGGAAGTTTTGACTTTTTGTGTGGAAAATATAAAATAAAAATATCCAAATGTAAAGATTTGGTGGTTTCAGGGTTACAAAGGGGGTCGAAATTTTCATTATTTTTGTGATAGGACACACCGTTTTCGAGATATGAGCAAAAAAAGAAAAATAAAGTTAAAGTACCGTTTTTGCACGTCTGAAGTCGAGGTGTTGGTGTGAATTTTAGTCCACGCCACCTAATTTTATTCCACACCTTTTTAATCGCGATTAAAAATAGTCAGATTCATGTTCAGATTTAGTTAGAACATCAAATTTTTTGTTGAAAAACGTAAAATTCAGAATAGCAAAATTGCCATTTTCACTAAATTAATAACTCTGTGCAATCTTAGTGCTGTCAAAATAAAATATAGTTAAGTTGTGTCGCTATAGTCAATTTCAGAATGGAAAATCGTCATTTGACAGAATTAAACCAAATTTTAGTGATTTTTAGTCTAGTTTAGAGGCATTTGTGACAAGAGAATCGGCACCATTGACTCTCAAAAGCTATCTAAACACACAAAACGCATTAGTCGATTAAAAAAAGAAATTTTTAAAACTTGCGGAAAAATTGTATGCTTTGTATACCATTGGCGTTTGATTGGGTGTTCAGAGGCCCTAGTGTGAGTTTCTTTTAACCATTTCGACTTTACGCATCGACCGCGTTCGGCGCTCCGATTGGCCCTTCATCATTCGATCGTTGCGCTCCGATTGCCAAGGGCCAATCGGAACGCCGAACGCGGTTGTTGCGTAAAATAGAGATGGTTAAAATAAACTCACACTAGGCCCACCGTTCCAACAAATTTATATGTATATTACTGAAACAATTTACTTGTCTTATTATTGTAATATTTATTTTCTTAAAGGCTCCCGCAAAAAGGCGCGACACTACAGCTCGACACAAAGTCACCGCTCGTCGAATTGTTGAATTCTGTAGAAGTTGCTGAGTCTATTATTGACATTGTAGCACCTGCTCTAACTCTTATCTTTAATAATTGTATTGACTGTGGGGAGTTTCCTGACCTTATGAAAAATAGTAAAGTAATACCTTTGTTTAAGTCAGGTAGTACGTCAGACCCCACAATTTTCAGTATTACCTACATTTAGTAAATTTTTTGAGAAATTAATTTAGACTAAATCTTAAGATTTTTTAACAGACATAAATTATACATAGCAAAGAGTTCGGTTTTACAAGAGGTCGTTTGTTGAACTTTTAGGACATATTTATAATGCTTGGGAAGATAAATGCGATGCCTTGGGCATCTTTTGTGATTTGTCCACGGCATTCGATTGCGTTCTTCATGAAACGTTAATCAGGAAACTCCGCCACTAATAAGGATTCAGAGCGTTGACGTTAATTGAGAAAGATCTCCCGGATACCGGTTAACAATGGGAGTTCCACAGGGCTCAATTCTTGGTTCTTTCTTGTTTCTTATTTATATTAATGACTTGCCTTACCTCATAAAGGATTATCAAGATATAGTGTTGTTTGCGGATCATACTTCACTTTTGTATAAACTAAAACGTCTGCAGCTGGTTACTGACGATTTAAATAACGCGATCTCAAAAATAGTTCACTGGTTCAATGTTAATAATTTACTTCTTAATGAAAAGTAAACCAAATGCATTAAGTTTACGCTACCTCACGTTAGGCAGGTGAAAACGAATGTGTTGATAAAGGGCGAAGAATTGAAACCTGAAGACAGCACAGTATTCTTGGACTTAACTTTGGATGCTAAGCATCAGTGGAGCCCACATATTAATAAATTGTCAAAAAAGCTAAGCTCCGCAGCATACGCTGTTAGAAAAAATCGTAATTTAACTGACACACCCGTAGACACAGCCCGTTTAGTGTACTTTAGCTATTTTCATAGTGTAATACGGTACTCTGTTGTGGGAAATGCCCCCGACATTCAGACTATCTTTGTTTTGCAGAAAAGAGCTGTTAGATCAATTTATAAATTAAGTCTGAGAGAATTTTAAGGAAATTAATGTAATGACTGTGCCTTCTCACTATATTTTTGAAAATCTTTTATATGCCCATAAAAACATAAAGATGTTTTTATGTCAGTGATATCCATAATGTAATAATTAATTAAGAATAATTAATTAAGTTCTGAGCTACCTACTACCGTGAGCAGTACGACCACGCACACATCGTCATTTGATTGACGCGATAGCACAACTAGCCGTTGAAAATTTATGATAAATTTTGATGTGTTCCGTAATACCAAAAAAGATGAATGAAAACTTAAACTTTATTTTTTATTTTTTCGTTTATTCGTAACTAGATAATAAGAGCTATGTTTGTAATACAACAGTATTACAGATATTGTTCTTTATAGTGCAGAAAAAACGATAAGAAAACACATAATTTACACAGTAAAAAAGTGCGAAATGCAATTAGCTTTAACTTCATTTTAGGTAAGTATTGTAGAAAAAAAAACGATGTTGTAACGATGGTGTAAGCATAATATGGTGGAAATATGCTTCAATTGCAAATGGTTTAGGTATTAAGTTTGTATAGACAAATCATGCGTCGCCCTGCTCTTAAATAATGTCACTTTGTCTTGCTCGGTACAACGTGCAAACCTGCGGGCCTGCATGTTACAGCGCACAGACAGCGCGCTACGCTCCCTCTCCAGATCAATGTTGTCACATAAATCCTCTGAAACCCAGTGACCCAGATATTTAAAATTAGACACTCTTTTTAAGCTGGCACCGCAAAGATACATTATAAGGCATAAGGGATAAGGGAGGTGCATTAGCAAATGATTTATTAGCAGCCTTAAACACCATCACCTCATTCTTCTTTACATTATTTCTGAGTCCATCGTTTCGAGCATACTTTTCACAAATATCTGGCAGTCTGCGCATGGCACTGATCGCCGGGCTCAGCAGCACTATACTCCTATCGGCCGCATAGCTGATATTAAATATTTATACTTTGTCAGCGAAGTCAAAGCCAAACCAGATGTGAAGTGTAGAAAGAAGTGTATAGTGTCATGAAATAGGACGGACTGAAGTGTACACTGGTTCATCATCATCATTAACCTATAGGACTTCACTGTTAGATATCAGTCTCTCACTTCGATTGCACGCCACTGAGCACACAGGTTGATTTTTATTTTAAAAAATAATCCGTTATCGATTACATTGATAAAATATATGCATCGAAATAAATTTTTACCAGTGGCATTGGCACGTAACCAGTGAAACTCGCATTGCTAGTAAGTTAAATTACTTATTAATTTGCTAAGATCACGGCGTCATTGCTGTTATTTTTATTATTGTCTTTATAAACGTGTTTGAGGTGGGCCGTAGATGGGCATTATTCTTTGAATTATTCCTCGTAGATACAATGTCCTCGTAGAGACATTTTTGTAAAAATCTTGTTTCTGTTCCTTAAAGATTCACTTTCATTTAGTACAGCAAAACAGAATAAAAGTTATAAAAAAAATTGGCACCTAAATTAAATTCGTACCTATGTATTTATTTAAAAAGAGAAACTAACTGACTGAATTACATATCAACGCACAGCCGAAACTACTGGGTTTAGGAACGTGAAATTTCGAGTTCTGTGAACGTTCAAACGGCTTCCTTTTATAATGTAGGAAAGCAGTAAGAAGGGGTTTGCGGTTTGTTTGTAAAAAAAAAACTTGAGGTTAATAAACTTGAAACTACGAATATTAAATCTGAGTTAATTATGAACTTATTCATTTTTGTTTTTCTAAACTACTTAAGGGGGTGTCAAAGTTTGTATGGACAAATTTAAACGCGCATTCCTATTAAATCGAAACTCAATATATTTATACTAGACTAAAAATAATGACGACTTGTACTAGGGTTTTTCGAAAATCTAACGGGTCCACACCTAAAAGGCTAATAAAGTTTAAGGGGTGGATTTTACTGTAAAAAAAAAATGTACCTCAAAGTGGATCTAAGAAGATTATCTGTACAGGTTTTAAAAAGTATTTCTTACAGGAACACAAGTGAATGATTTCCAAAAGTGAGAGCTACCCTAAAAAAGAGGATTTAATATATAATAGGAATAAATGCAACATAATTCGGAAAGTACTGCTGTGATACTGCAGAACTCTTGGTGCAATTGTACCCATGTTATCCTATGTCATCTAGTCTGCACAAGATAAAGGTTAATTTATTTCTATAAACATGTGTGACATGCTACATATAATAAGAGTAATTTAGACATTTTTATTTGATGTTTAGTATGTTTAGTTTATCGATTCTCGTTACTTTGTAGCAAGACGTTTTTATTAATATAATTCAAACCACCTTTTTAACGGTAATAGTAACCTAATTACCCTTAATTATGAATGATTAACCTGATTACTCTACTAAATACATAGTATTGAATAGAGTAATTATGTTACTACACATACATACATACACTCACGCCTTCTTCCCATGGGGGTAGGCAAAACAACCATCCTTACATACTCCTTTTGCCTAGTTTACGATCATACATCTGGTCATACACGCACGCCGGTTGCGAGTGCTACACACCTGATCTTTCTGAAGAACATCACCAATATGGTCACTATATTTCTTCCTAGGGCTTCCCCTCCCGGCGTTTCCACTCACATCTGCCTTGTAAATACGATTTGTTAGTCTCCTTTCATTCATCCTCTCAACATGACCTTTTGACCATTTTAAATTTTTGTCACTACATCTTCTTTCAAACCGCACCGCTGCCTTATCACTACATTCCTGAGCCTATCATTCATAGTCACACCACACATGCTCCTAAAGGAACGCATTTCCACAGCATTTATTCTGCTTTCATGCTTCTTTTGCCAATAAAACCACTATTACCAATAAAATGTTTATTTTTTCATGCTATTGTTTTTTTCAAATGTTAAAACGAAAATCGATTATATCTCAGAAAGTGCACCGATGGGTCACCAAGTGTCTTTGGACAAAATGTGGCACTTAGTAGATAGATGCCAATTATAGAAATGCGTACCCGAAACAAGGCGGTGGGGGAGTTGTGTCCATTTTCATACTAAGAAAACCAATCCTATCCAATTTGAAAAAGTCTCATTTCAATATTTGTAGGTTTTTGATAAAGGAATACGGTAGCATAAAAAAAGTCGATTTCGATTTCGAAAAAAGGTCTACGTCCAACCTCTTCTATGGGAACGATCCACTGTGCGCCGCCGCCGGTAGTGAAGTGTGTGAAGCCAACGTCCTACAACTTCTACGTTACTATATTTTTCTAAATGACTGACGTGTGTATGAACCTTTACACGAAATATTTTAAATGCTCTGGCAACTTGCTCGATTCTGAGAAGACCGTCTAATGAATTTGTTGTTCTGAGATGGCGAATTGAGGAAAATGTGATCTCCTTCAGATTACATTTTCCTCAATGCGCCAATCTCTTTGTTTAAATCAAAATGTTATGCTCCGCCTATCTCTTGTTTTAGCTATAATTAGGTAAATTATTGTGTGGTTAGTCGGTCAGTCATTCATTACTGTCAAAACTTGATGAGCCAATGTTTTTTGTGTTATCTTTAATCGTTGTTACTGCAGTCCTAGATCTATGTTAATCAGATTGTTTGAAGTGTTTTGGGCCTACCAAAGAGTAAGTGGAATTCGGCGGCTCTCTTGTCTTCCTATCTTTTTTCAAGGTAATAGCAGCGCACTAGTATATACACATAAATGTACATTTACTGCGCAGTTTGTATGGGATAGGATAAGTTTCATAAATGTTGCTCCTTCTTTCGACCTTTGTCCCATGTTAGTTGATGACTGTTTAACCCTTGGTGAAATGATTAGCCTGTCTGCATGTTTTTGTTTTAAACTATCTGCTACTGACATATTCTTGGGTTCTAAAATTGTGTTATCTTTTGAATGAGGATTTTTGGAACATCGCTTAACATTCCTTAGTTGAGTTTTTTTTATCAGTTCCGTCAGCTCTTTGATAATCCTGGGTGACGAATTTAGAAGATATTTTCTTATGGAAAATATTTTGGAACCTCTGTTCTTTATTGCCCAGCGTTTTTTGAAATGTAATTGTTTTTTTTTGGTAGACTAGGGTAAATTTTAAAACCCCAAAGTGCAGTAAAATCCTTAGGAGTATTAAGGGTGGGGAAGATCACGTAGCGGGTCTATTAACGCTTAATTTGCTTCCAAGCAATAATAAGCGTAGTCGATGGCGGGGCTCCTACTTCTGAATGCTTTAAAAACATAACGATCGTGGTTAAAAAATATATATAAAGAACCTAACCTGACAGAGTCAGGGTGCCCCCAAACCCGAATTCGCTTTGCTCGCTCTTGCATCCTAAGTTGTCCCGTCACTTGCACAACATTCGAAGCCTCGATCCGTTGTGCAGCGCGCACAAGCGGAGTAGGGTCCAACACTTGCACGACACTTAACACTTCGGGATCGGTGGATGAAATAGAAGAATACGAAGCCGAGGACTTCGGGGACGCCATGGTGACATCCAGTCGTTGTTGCAAACAGTAGTACGACTGTTAGTACATGCATCGAATGACAACTGTCAAACGTTAACGTCATTTACATTTTATTAGGTTTCGTTGCCTACGATCTTTTAAGAGTACAAATAACTAATTATATAATTATAATATTTGCTTCGGCGGTAGCTTCTACTAAAAACCATGAAAACCCGCTGACTCTTTGTCTGAACGAAAAGCGGAACATCATAAGTACATAAACTGTGGTAAAATGTTAATTTTATTAAGTAAATGAGTTGAATTTTCTGAAAGTAAGTATTTTTTCTCAAAACTAGTTTTTGCTTTTGCGCAGCGTAATATTTTACGAAAGTGATACGCTACAAAATTGTGAAGCTTCCCACGAGCGGGCGGTAAAGTACAGTGGCGCCAGTATTTTTGGACTAGATAAGAGAAAACCTACACGTGAGAAAAGTCACATACTTACAAACAAATATTTCTTTGGGTTTCTCATACTCAACGCATTTATTGCAATAAAACCATTTATAGGCACTTTTGAATTCTCAAGGAGTCTGTCAGTCAGAAATATGAAGCTAGTTGCCCATTTCAAAGCGTAGTAGGTACCTATGGAGAAGAACGGGCAAGAAACTCCATGGAAACTCATTTAAAAAATAATGTTCTTACAAATATATTACTTACATCATTAATGTTGATCCTATAGGCGAGTACGATGTACAAAAACCGTACACGGTAAAAGCGTCCAGAGTGCAGCAAATAAAATAAACAATCCAAAAAATAAATTTTTAAAACGCTTAGGCAGCTGAGAGATGACCAGTCCCAACTGACGGCGCCCGTTCACGAACATGACGCATGGATCAACACCATTCAACTCAACAATTTTGAAGAGAGCTAAATGATCCAACACACGCGCCACAGTCAGCGAGACATTTGAGTGAGCATGACATAATATCAGCTGCCAGCGCATTCAAGTCAATATAGGACATTACCCGGTAAATGGTAGGTCCATAGTACAAAGAACTCACACCTGTGATATGCAATTACATAATATAAAGGATATAAAGGAGATTGACTTTATACAATGTAAATATATTCGTACATCTTCAGCAGCTCCAACAGTATTTCAAATGTTAATTAATTAGTTGTGGTGTGGAGCACGACCAGCATTGAGCCAGGCATTTTCATTTCTATGATCTGCCTGCTTAATGTGCGTTTTTACAACGGATTTGAATTTCGTCTCATTCAGTTCAAGCATGTCGGGAAGTATTTTATTGTAACATTTGAAACAGTACCCCATGAAAGATGAGTCTATATCTGGTTGATATCATAGGAAATTACCTATGAGATCAACCAGATTTCAGACTGAACTAAAAATCAGAACCAGAAGTTTGTGGTTTTGTATGCGGAGGTTTACTAAATTAATAGAAGTGTGTTAAATTAAGGTGCATTTTATTACCTAGGTAAACATGCGCTGTTAGTAAAGGTCGCTTTTCGAAAAGGCATGGGAATTCAATGTTCTTGCTTATCATTCAACATCGTTTTATTATGTGCGTAGGCACATATTGACATTATTTATGTAGATATGTATTGAGGATACTTACCTACCTATCTATGTTTAGAAGGAAAACACGTGGTTTTTGCCGTTGAGAGTTGCACGTGTCATGTTGATCTATCAAAATTCAAATTCAGTACACGTTCCCCTAAAATATGAATAAAACATAATTTAAATCATAACCGTAACTTAAAAAATATGGGTAAGGTTATCTTCATGTGTTTTATCTGTGTGGGAATGGGAATGTGATAAAAAAGGCCTGTAAATGATGTTAACACTGAATAGTGTTATGAAATATTGCCTTATCGTTCACAAATTGCCCAATAACGTTTCTTTGATTCGGTTTGAATGAGATACCATATCTTTTTCAGTTTGCTGATAGAAGGATGATTTGTTATTTTTAATGGTTTTGGAGTGCATTCAGTACCTCCAAACATAATTTAAGTTTAAAGAAAAGATTGTTTTATTAAAGTGCAGTTTGCGTAATAGTGCCGAAACATTTATTTTTTCTTCCAATGTTTATCAAGATGCGCGAAACGTCAAATACAGGAAACCCACGTATGAAAACGGGTTCAAATACCACATTTATATTGAGTCAACGAAAATAACAACAAAAAAAAACTTGTGTAAGTAAGTACTTACATGGAAATTGGTTTCTTATAAAAACCGAACGGGAAAAAGTGAATAGAAATGTATGTTGATACTCAAAGAGGATCGTAACCGTTCGTAGCCTGTTTCTATGAAATTCAAGGTTTTTCTACGACCTTTAACGGTAAAGTAATTTTCCATAATCATTTGCATGATCCCGATTTTTCCCGTTCTCTTTCGTGAAAATGAATCTTCGAGTCGTGCGAGTGTTAATTGCATTTAAAAAGTCATTGCCGAAAAGCAAAACTAAACTTTTGGTGAGTACATAGAGCTTCTTTTCAGTAAAGCAATTAGTTGCTCGTAAGCTAAAGTACCTAAGTTACAAATAAGTTAACAGGCATTCCAACTTCATACACGAGTAAACTTCAGTAAATTAATTTGCCTGTCGCATTGCTACTAGCAATAAATTGCTCATAAGCTAAAGTACCTAAGTTACAAATAAGTTAGCAGGCATTCCATCTTCACAAAACAGCACATAAATCGCTAAATGTCAATTATAATTAGGAGGCACCTATTAAGTGTATCATGTTGATTTCTTCGTGAGCTGTCTAACTCGATTTTACAGAATCTTGAAGTGTTAGGCGAGTTAAATGATTACCAATCAATTAGTAGCATTTTTCAAACAAGATTTAAACACGCTATCTACATAAATCTTTTACAAACAAATATTTGTATTATTTAGGGTGAAACAGCATCACAAACCATCAAAATCCAATCCGTAAATTGTATAGTTATAGCTAGAATCCCGCTTAGACCTAAACTGGGATAGAAGTCATAGTTCCTGCTGGGACACAGGCCTCATCTCTTTGAGAGGGTGAAGGTGAGCAGTTCCTTGTTAATATCAATTAAATATGTATCTATATTCGTACAAATTCCTGTCCATTTGACGCAATACCCACCGACCTACATCAACACTTGTTAGCTAGCCACAGAACTAGGTAATTAAGATCAATATCTTTTATATTTCGTTTAGCAACAATTCTAAGTACTCATGTACTTATTTAAACTGACACATGTTACTGCCTGTTGCCTGAGCTTGCGAACTTCAACAAATATCTGTACAAAACAAAAGCTTTCTGAAGAAAAACTATGAATTCCGTCTGGTTACACGGATCCAGGAGTCGTTTAACATGGGATACAAAATACCCACCCCCATGTGAGCCTTAACTCATTTCAGTTCTAATGGCTAGTGGAAAGTCAGTTGAGCATTTGCCCTTACCCAACCCCTGAGCTGAAAACTGGACCCCTGGTAATGTTTCATATGATTAATCATGACTTCCTCATGGCCGTCATATTTCAGTGTTCCGTCGTAGAGTGTTTAGATGCTGCTACTCTTTCAGAGCACCAAAATAGTGAGACCGCTGCCTATGAAATGAAGAGTCACTCGACTTTATTGGTTGATCACTGTACACATTAAGTCACCAGTGAAAATATGATGTTTTGTTTTTCCAAACTTTAATAACAGCGGTAGGGCTGAATGAGTTTTACCTAAATTGGACGATTTTCCGGGAAACTTATTTAATGATCTTTCCGTATAAATCTGATTCGGACTGTTACGAATATTTTAATACAAAAGATAGCTCAAGTGATGCGCTTACCAACGAACAGCATTTCAATAATGAAGATAACCTTTTAATCATTCCCATTTTGCGCTCCTAAAAATATTTGTGAACACTCTAGTATAATGATTGCGCCTCTTTTTGTCACCTGAAACAATTACTATTCTTTAGTCCAAAAATACTAAATAGCCAAGTAACTACGTACGATCAACTAGGATGTGCCGCTCGCCGACCGCTGCCGCGGCACCGCTCGTTTCGCTCGCTCGCCTCGAGCTTAGTTGGACGGTGTAGGTACCTACTCTAGCTTAGTTTCTTAGACCAACTGCTAGGAAAGGACAGAAACTTAAAAGAGACTTGTTATAAGTAAAGAAAACTGCGCATCATTAAAATCAAAAAACTTTTTAGAGGTTCATTAATATTGAAAAGTGCCCATCATTAGATGTTCAATACATTTTAAGAGGATCACATAAATATTGCCCATATTTTAATGTAATTAACTAAAACTCGCGGGTAGAACCTGGATGAGGTTGGCACGGGAGCGTGGAGATTGGCACAAGAAAAGAGAGGCCTATGCTCAGCAGTGGGTGAAGTCAGGCTGTGGATGATGGATGATGAACTAAAACTTACTGAGGTCACAGTCCCATTAATTAAACTTAAAACTGTGGAAACTAGGACGAGGTACCTACAACATGAAAACACGCCTTAATAAATTCACTGTTCTTAGTAAGAAAAGGGAAATTATCAGGGCACGTTGCACTTTCAATACTGTGAGTAGGAACTTCCTACACACAATATCGAAAGTGGAACATGACTTGCTGTTTCAGTTCTTTTTTGTAATAGATTATTTATGGCATCGTGTATAATAAAAATAACTGCTCTCTTGCTTAGCACCTTATCACTTTCAATAACGGACCCCGCATCGCTGCATTTGACAACACCGCATTAAAACGTTATATTAATTACGCATCATGGTGCTTTGCAAAAGATTTTAGCCAAAGGCCATTTACGCTTGCACATGTTACTGGTAACTCTGACTGCTGGTTGATATCCAAAGACACGGCGTTGTTGCATACGATTCTGCTACCAATGATTCGTAACATGAAATGACTAGAGAGGGAAAACTACGGAGATGACGGCCAATGGAGATGCTTGAAAGAATACGTGCTGCGCCGAGCCCAAATATTATGTTAGTTGTCAGGATGATGATGAATTCATAATGCAAATAAGACATGTGACAGAACGACGAGATCTTGATATAGGTAGGTAGGTTCTTGTAACTATAACATCTGCTTTATATTCCACATTAATATTAACAGTGGACACAGAGTGCGTCATGTTACTAACAGATTACTACCTGATTGCATGAACATGAATTTCATGGGATACATTTTAAAATTCAACGTTCATGTTATATTGATTTGTCCCCCACTAAATGTTAAGGAGTGCAACATTAAATATGTATACGATTTAAGTGAAAAACTTTGTTTATCTCATAGTGAATTTTAGAATTGATTCGTTGCTTAAAATACGCCAAACCTGAGGCCAATGCTGTCATAACGAAACTAAATGTAGAGCCGCAAGGGCTCTGTCTGTATTGTATGTCCGCGAATGATTTTATCAATTGTTGTGGTGTCAGCATTGATGCAAGTGATAGCGATCTCTTTGCTTAATATAAGCTCGTAGGCAATAATGAGTGATAGAATTATCAGGCTCAAGACTCTTATCAAGCTGTCAAAACAAAAATAAAGTCACTTCCAATAGCAAACGCAACGGAAAACCTAATACTTACTAAATAAATAAAAAATAAATGAGTGAATAAAACAGGTACCTTATATCTAGGACTAAAGTAAGATACAGGGCCAAAAGTGGTTTACTAGCAGCTCTGCAGTCTGTAAGCTCCGGTTACATTGCCATAACTTTAGTACAGGCCGACTCTATCACCTTTAACTTTATTTACAGCCGGTTATTGTGTGAATTAAAAGGTATTTTTAAATTAGTATTGCGTGTGGAATAGCCTTTAAAATTAGGATCAGCTACCGGTTATAAATATGGTCTTATAAACTCGAAGTAAAGCCTGGAATTTACTTTTTGCCGATCCTGGTATTTCGAGCTTAACGCTTAAATTAATTGATATCGAACTGTCTGGTATGAACAGCCGCCTACTTTATAGTTTTATTCTTGAAGGTTCATTTAATAGAGGCGTGAATGAGGTCTAATATTTTGTCGAGTCATTCCACTGATCCACTCTTACCCATCATACAGTCGGGTGCGGAAAATTACCGTTTATATGCACAAGCGTGTCAAATCCTGGTTCTAAAAGTTCCTGCTTTTAAAACGCTTAAAATCTGTGACCAATTACAACACATGAAATAATGTTGAAGAAAAGTCAGTAACTGCCGAATATCTATGACTTGTCAATAAAAGAATTCTATTTATATAACATCACAAGTAATCGAATACAAAAGGTCATCTATATCGACGGCGAAAATGGAAAATGTTTGGGCCAAATGTTGGTGAAGGTAAAACTGTCCGAAGGTAAAAGTTTCAAGAGTAATCAGTTGTCGGATTCGGCATACATCAAACGCTCACCGGAGGAGCAGAATAGAGTGACGTAAGTGAGCGGTGTTTATTCGGCCAGGCTTTTCGGCGGGGCCCCCACCATTATGTTTTGTTTACAAGAGCGACGCCTGAGCGCCGGTACGCCCGGCACTCGCAGCCGGTCAGCACGCGGGACGCGACGCTCGCGACGCTACAACACTACCGCTAATAACCTCCTCACTAACCATTGATAAGTGATGCCCCCCAAGTGTTGAGGCCCCGAGGACGCACTACCGGTTCCGAAGTTGTCGCAGAAAAAATTGGAGCTATTTTATACTATTCGGTTTACATTAGATAATATCCGCGAAATTAACGTGCAACAAGTGTGTGCTAAGGACCTGCATATTGCCGAAAATTATAGTAAGTGTTATATTGCCAATTTTATTTCGTATGCTAAACCAGTTTGTGTTTGCGAATTTTGTTATAACAATCATGGAAATGTTTCGTTTGAAAACCAAATAGTCATCATCAAGAGTCGGTATGCTTGATCTATTTACTCGTTTTTGTTAGTATCTACGCCTTTTAATTTAGGAACAAGCATCATGTACGTGAAGGTCGTAATTTTTATGTCACTTACGTTCCTTTTCGAAACCGAAAACCGGTTGGGATCTTTTTTTAAGCTGGTGTAATAAAATTAACATATCAGTGGCAGGGATCGCTGCACGTGTGGCACTCACAGGTACTTTTGGTTTAAAATTAGGGGACCCTCTTGCACCACAAGTCAGAACACTGTTTCGTTGTTTGAAGCACCCATTGGCTACGATTATTTTATGAAAAGTTGCCATATAATCCAAATTCAATGTTTGGCATATATGCGTTGTTTACCAGTCTCCAGTATCAATTCGTATCTCCCCTCGCGTGGTGTCGCTGTTTGTTTACATAGTATTTGATCTAAACACTATGGTTTACATGGGTAGATAAGGGAGGACATCATTCATTGAAAACTATTTGATTTTCAAGTCTTCGTGGCTCTGTTCATTGGTAATAGCTGCAATTTGGGTATTACTAAACTACTTTGGATGGAGCTAGGCGTTTTTCAAGAGCATGTAGCTGCAGAGTTGATGAACCACAACCGAATTAATGATTATTGAGCTATAAACACACCTAAAGACTGACGCGGCAGTTGGTAATAGTTATTACCAGTTAATTACATTTACAACCAGCGCTATCGTCACATAATGGCTAAAGGAACCGATTAATGGGGATGCAATCCTCATTAATCGGTTCTTTTAGCCATTCCGTCATTCCGCCAGGAGCGGAAAATTCAATGTACCAAAAAGAATTCGTTTCCAAATACATAGTAAACGCCAATGTTGAAACGAGTATTGAGATCTTTGAAGTAATCGATACAAAGCAGTTTGCATAAATATCATATAAAAATGAAATTAATTTGTGTAAATTAATGAAACTGGATCACTCGATTATTTTTTAACGTTAAAATATTATGTTTAATAATAAAAGCGTTAGAGGGCCTGTTAAATAAAAACATTGTATTATTTAAACGAACGACGATTAGTGGCACGTAGTAAATTATGATGAAGTTATTGCTATGAGAAAACCAAAATTTCCCAATTAAGAGAGCACACTTCGAAAACATCCGCAGTATAGTGTCATGTACAATGACGAATGAATCGACGAAGTTTCCCACAGAAATCTTACAACTGTGTGTTGCCACAACGATCAATAAACGGCTTTTGGTTTAGTAAACCATGACTGGAGTCCTTAAAAATGTTCCTGAATTCCCCTTTAAAACATTTGTAAAGCAATTAATCCGTAACATGAAAGCAACAGCAAAAGGTACTTCGATCTTATCTGAACAAGTGCGAGAACAATTTGGAGTAGACTATTGTGAAATGCCCTCAATTTGCCCTATGAGCAGGTTTTCGTCTGGGAGTCTGCTCCAGCTATAATTGTAATGTAGGCACCCTCTTCCCAGCGACCTCCAGACGGTTGACCTCAGCTTCGGGCCCGACACTCAATTGTTGTTACACAATAATATTCGTTATGTATCGATTTGGGAAAGCCATTAGAATAGTTTTGCATTGATTTCTTTGGTCAGTTTTTGACTGTTGGCTTTGTAACTTTTGATAGTTTGCTTGCTGTGTGGTCATTTTCGGATAAGCAACTTAGTCATTTCTGTTAACTTTCTGATAAGTAATACTCTTTTGCCGACCCTCTCTGTGAGTCAAGGGTAGTGTTTAAATGAAAGTATTCAATGGTAACTTTGTGCAGCATATTTCTAAAATACATAAAACATGCTGCGGTTCATACTCCGTCTGTCGTTCCATTCAGACATAAGTGCTTCATAAACATTCTGTCTTACACAGTAAAATAGATGTACTATGATTTCGTATTTTATTCTACTGCGCTTTTACCATTCTTCAGACGAAGGATTTGCAAACGATCTCAACTTTTTCGGGATGCCTATGTGCACATGAATTGAATTTGGCACTAATGATTCACTTCTCAAAAGCACAGTTTTTTTTGGAGACTTGCGTATGCGCATGTGTACTATTTGATGGTGATATTTTTATCTCCGCTCTTTTCTTGGCCCTTTTACAAGTCAGTCATCTTGTTTGTCTATCTGGATTGCAGATTCCCTGCAGTAAATAAGTCGGAGTAATTTTGAATTCTTGTCATGTCTATTTATCACTGACAAGTGACACTAGACCTTTATTATTTTAATTTGTGGATGTCCCTAGTGTCAAAATCCAGTTCAAAACTGATGCATTTGAAGATACGCTATAATTATGTTGTTAACAGCCTCTAGGCTTCTGAGAGAATAACTGACATATTTTCTCGTTACACAAAAATATGGTCTTTAGTCTAAGTGGCTTGTTGAAAATTATGGTAAGAAACTCCAGATCAAAGGCCAGATTTCATTAAGACGTATTGACAATCTTTTGACCTGCATAATCTTTGTGAACGCTAAGCAGACTGGTAGGCTGGTAATGGTAAACTTCTCGATAATTGAGTAAGTGGTAATGAAGATAACTCGTTCGTTATCGTTCATTGACCGCCTGCCACTTACGATTGGTTAACTGATAACTAGTTTTTAGTAATGTCATAACGTTACGAGTAGGTATTATTAATATAACTTGGAGTGTAAACTAATCGATAGAAAAGTTATGAAAGGTTTATTTTGCAACAGTGGAGTAACGTATAAAACTAAAACATTCACACCATAATCCGGTTTTGATAGGCCGTCGGAGAAAATTCATTTCCAATTGCAAAATTTAATTTATTATGTTATTTCGTGCAATCAAGATCGACAAAAGAAGGAAAGATGAAAGTTACTGATGTCATCTTGAGTTTTTCCAAACGCGGCGCTTCTTACGATCAAGAATAAATGTGCGTTGTCCAATCGAAAGTACATACATCATAAAACATCTACTTGCAAGGTAAGGTATAACCCAGATTATTGAGTTAGAGACTTAATAATCTGGGTTACGAGTTCCACTTTGTACGAATAGATGAAAGTAATTAAGTGTTTTCGCTTTTGTACAGCCAGATTTGGTTCCGGCGTACTGTCGCCGTGTTAATCAAATAATTTTCTTTGTTCATTAGTATTGCAAAGATATTTTATAGAATAATGGTTGGTTTTCTATTTTGGGGCTAGGGTAGGATAAAAGGATTGGATTTGTACTCATTTAGACTAACAAAACGTGATTAATGATTTACCTTAGATAACGCGTTCGGTTGAATGTGTCAACTACAACATTATTTAGAACATAAATAAAAATACGCTTAATTTTGTATGACTACATCAAAAGTTTGGGCTCAAAAGTCACTGTTATCATTGTCATTTATGTTACCTACCGCTACATGAAATTTTTGATGATGCATAAATTACTAAAATGCGTCACCTCTAACCTGGTAAGTCTCTACTTATTTGTTAGACACTGAATAATGTTGTAGGCTATACTTACATGTACTTGTGTATGTAAGCCTCAAACAAATATTGTTTATTTAAATAGCTGTATCATTTACTGAGCTAGGTAATATTGTATTTTAGAATGTCGTTACATTAAGTACAGTTGTCGAAGAAAACCTATCTTTTCATGCCGAAAGTAAAAGTTTACTTTCGGCATCTCCACCAGATGAAAGTGATTCAAGTGACTAGTTTGTATTAGTTTCGCTCTCGAGCGCTGTCTGGAATTCTTCTTAACTATGCTAAGGTTAACCTTAAAGCTTATTTAGTAACCGCTAAGCTTTCCAGAAAAATTGCTAGCAGTTCATGTTTGTATCCTTTTCGTCCTGTTGTGATTCCGCGCATCGTATCGCAATAGTTTGTATTTATGTGTGTTTTCCAAGCCGAAATAAATTTTCCATTGATCGCTTTGTGTGCAAAAAAGCGAAAATTAACCAAATGTGATTGCGTAGCTCGGAGAGAAAGTCGCACTATATGGCAGGCGCGTGCGTTCGACGGATTGACGTGCTGCTGACGTGCGTGTTGCGAAAATTTGTTCGGAAAAATTTTCAAATGCCGATAATACATAGGGGAGTGTCTATTAGCACTTTGGCGTGACGTCAATAGAAGACCAACCTGAAATATGAATGAATTCTCTACACAAACTGTAACTTACTCGATACTTTACTGCTCCACATCGAACGATTATCTATGTCAAGTGTTACGCAAACACGATTCGCTAAACTACGTATCCGTTTTAATCTTGAGGCCGTGGAGACTCCACCCAGCTTAAAGCTCCACACCCATTCATTGAAAGAGAAATTGGTGTCATCACCGACCCATACACTGAGCCGCTGGACCGTACACCCGGTGTCAAAGTAAAAGTGTTCCAAAAAATTTACGTCGCGAAATTACATTGCGATTTCGCCGTAACGAGGTCACCGATGTGGGTCGAGTAACAGCTATCTGTTAGAATTGATACTTTTTTGTGTGTTACATTTAGTATCCGGCAGCCAAGGCGCAGTTCACGGCCACCGAAATATTAGGAGTCGTTAGCGATTAAGGCTCGTATAATTCTGAGTATCACGATTAGACGCAATTGATGTATTGTGCGAACGCGTTCGTTTTTTATGAGTTTTTAATGCGCGTTGAAATGAGGTTGCTCCAACATCTAGTTTTTACTTGACAACGGCGAATGCTAAAAAGACGGCTACGAATGTCTGACGCACAGAACCTAAACGAGAGAATTCTCTTTTTGCAAAAGTTGGATTGTTTTACGACTTTTCTTGTTAAATTTTAAGCCATTTTTAGTTGACAAAAATCTCGCTGACAACTGGTTTTGCTAAATTTGTGATATATTAAAGATACTCTGGCTAATAGGTCTGGCCTGAGGCGAATAGTCTTGCTGATCATGAAAATAAGAAAAGCCAACGGGTACGAACCTAACTGATATTTAGGTACATACAACCAATAATTATTACTACGGCAAGACTGTCTAAGTTTCATATTGAAAAGGTAAACATAAGTTCGATCTATAAATTATCTGTAAATCACGGTCATCTCTGAGTTCTTTTTATAAAAGTTCTTTAATATTGCCAGACGCAGACTTTATCAATTTACATTGGCAATTCACTTCTCAGTTATTACTGTGTCCGCTACTGATATAGGTACATTATGCCGTGTTTAATTGTTAATGTCGATAAAAAGTTGGCAAATCCATGTGATAATAGACGCTTTTAGGTCTGGTGCCACGACAAGAATTTTAATTGTATTGGATGACCAGCCCCTGAGTCCATGTCACCACATGTTGTTTTATTTTAATTAAGCTTATTTTTCCTGCTACCATAAGTTGTTTTAAAGGTGCACTTTACGTTCCGTTAATTAAGAAGATATCGTTGAAGCTGGCGTAACCTGTATGTAAGCGTGGGATAACGATCTGTCATTATAATCTTCGTCTACTTCTTATTCTTCTCTCCTATTGCGAGGTCTTAATTATTCGCTTTCATCATTGCGCTTGAAACGTAGCGCACGTACAGCATTTCTAGTTTTAGAACTTAGCGAATGTCTAGTTTTTACGTGGAATTTTTGTCGCCTTATCTCCGCTAAAGTAAAGTCAGGTTTTCAAGTATGATGTCATCAATTACCATTATTACAAGCGTTTAATTCAATGTGTTATTACTTGGTACTCTTGGCTTCACTTAGGTACTCGTAGCTCTATAGTTTTTATCACCTCGTAAGGAAAATTATCAATATCATTTACATCGTTAACACCTTGAGCATTACCGTGTTTTTTCTGCACTTTCTTTCCTTTTGGCATGAATATTTTATTTGATTTATTTATTTATGTACATACAGTAAAATAGATACAGATACGACATATTAGTATTAAGTACAAAGGTAGGTACTACTTATTTATTTTTAAAAATCTTACAGCCTGGGAAGGAGAAAAAAAACCTAGACTATAGTGTGTGAGAATAACAAGAGACGAATTTGTTTTCGTGACTTAGTCGTCACATTGTATAAATCGTCAACAACCAGAATATTAAATATACCTACATGTAATGCAAAAATGTACTTACATAAATACACAATGCTTAAATAAAAATAAACATTTATTTATATTGTTATATAAATTCTTATAATTAAGAGGAAAAGTTATCTTTTAATCGCTATAATTGAGAAATAGATTTCAAATTTCGAATGCATGGCGGTAGTGAGTTCCTCAATCTTACAGCCGGAACAGAGCAGGAATAAGAGTAGTAGCTTGTTTTATGAGGATGGGACATCGATCACTATCTAGTTCTTTATTAGTGATCGATGGGATGGGATTTAAGGAGGGATCTAAGGTGTGATATCTACACGGAGCGCCGCTAGGGCGAGCGTAGTTTTACTTCATCAAATAATTTGACTCTACCTTAGCAAATTCTGGTAAACTTTCGGTGTGTTATTTATATGCCTCTGAATATCAAGGTACAATGTGAACAGTTTTCTACTGTTTCAACGATAAGATAAAGCTTCCACGTGTTACTCCAGCCTGATTGCTAATCTCCATTAAATTTACAAAATCTTAGTGAACTGTGTCATTGAACTTGGCTGTAAATATCATTGCGTATTCATTAGTTTTGACTTGAACCCCTAGATAACCTCACAACATCTGGCCCGTGTAAAAACCACAGAATTTTGTTTTCTGTGCGTGACTTGGCGACCCTTGATCTTGAATTTATTTCTTGTTGACAGTTACGTAATGTAATTACATTAGAATCTTTTATTGCTAAGTAGGTCTTGTATTTTATACTTTTTTTATATTTTCCCTGTATTTTTATAGTAGAGTTCAGTACATTATCGTTGTGAGTTACTGTGAAGGCGTCGCACTCGTAATTCATGTAATACATCGCACGGGGTATACAGATTGCAACATTGCACAGCACTGTCAGCTTGTTAGTTTTGCCTGCAAATACATATAGGACCCTGACTATATTCGCTCAGTTTTTGTAAGTTCGAAGAGAACATTCTCTCTTTGCCGTAGTAAGTCCTAGACTATTCGAAATATAATTCTCAGCTTCAGCGAAGAGCGTTCAAATTCTATTTTATATTTTGAATAAAAGAAAATAGTGTTTTTTAAACATTTTATAATTTTAAATGGAATACTTCATGAACAGTCACTAAAAAGACGTCGAACTATAAAAGCCATTGTAATGGTTTCACGAAGTTTTGAACTTATAGTGCAAAGGTGCTAACACAAGTACCTACGTAAGTAAGTTATCCAATGAACGTAAGTTATATATTTTTTGTTTGAAAATCCATCAATATTAAAGAGTGGAGCAGAAACCGAAACTCTAATGAGGGGAAAAGTAAGGTTTAACTACAAATAATGTCCTTTTTTTTGTATATAATTTGTACCTATCCATGTTTATGTCATATGTTCAAGTAGGTACAACGCTGGCTTTAAACTGTAATCCTTCTTGACCATATAGTGATTACAAACGCCATATTACGAATGTTTACTGAAGTAATACATTTACCATTTCATCTCACTTCAAGAGTACAGAGAGTAGGGTAAGATAACGGTATATTCTGTTTAGTTGCTTGGGTGTAATGTTAAATTAACAAAGGAGCATAAAAACCATGTGATATATGACTATAATTATCAATTCCAAAAGTCTATTGTTAAAAATTTCGTATAATCAGCTGTGCCAAAGTTACTCATGTACTGAAGCCACAGATGACGTCTGTATTGTGCGTGTGTGAAATGAAAATGTATTGTTGATACAGCGTTCGTTTAGGTCGAGACCTCAATTTTCTACCTAAGCACATCAGCATAACAACAGTCATTAAGTGGCTAAGTAATCATAATTTAAAAGTTAGAAAACTACTAGTGCTTAACCAATCTATTTATTATTCTTTACCGAAATTGGTCCTCTTATGTTTAAATATGTCGTAGGGGCAAAACATAGTGCCTTGTGGCACTCCTGTAGAAAACTTTGTTAAGATGTGTGTCTGACAAATAATCACGATATTTATCTTTAAAATTTGTATTGTTTCTTTAAGACTATCTTTAAAATGGCTGTTTGAACTCTTATGAGTGATTCGTAAAATAGGATCGTGGTTATATTTAGTACTTGTTTCTGTAAGCCTTTGCCAAGACTAAAGAGTTATGTTATAACTATTTATACAATGTAACAGGAATGGTCTGCAAAAGCTTGCAGCTTGTACTGGAATACAAAATTATAATGATACTGAGCACGTTTTCGCATTCCCATATTTATTTTTGTCCTAATAGCAAGAACTGTAAAAAAATTCAATATGATTTACAATTAGCGTAAAAGCTTGTCAGAACAGAAATTCCACACATAATTAGTCACTTTTCTAGTAAAATTCTTAATTTGAATCGTTTTTATTGTTTCAACTAGTTACTTATAAGTTAAATTTAAAATCAAAAAAACCCTGACACAATCATTATTGATTGTGTCAGGGTTTTTTTGATTTTAAATTTTCAAAAACCTCTGTTTTAAGAGATTTTTTGATTGTGTCGGGGCTTAACAGATTAACTAGTTTTTTTTTTGTTTTTGCTTTACTCTCGATCAAATCACCTTTCAATAAAAATATAGAAACACAAAATCGATTCAGCCGTTTGCGTGCTACGATGCCGCAGACAGACACAAAGATACACACGGTTGAACTTAAAACACCCCTCTTTTTTCCGTTGGGGTTATTAATTGTTTGTAATGAAGGTTTATTCACCGTAATTTTCACGCAAACGTAAAGAATAGCCTATTATTATCTATATATGTATGCAAAAGGTCGTGTCTAAAACGTCTGTAGTTGCAGTATATCTATATGTTTGTATGTTTGTGTTGCCGTCATGTGTACAGTTCGTGTCGGAAGTGGTCTCCGCTAAGTTGTTTGGTGAGGCGAGAAGCAAAACCACCTTCTTTGTTTGAGTTTGGTAGTATTGTTTGAATGTCCGTAGGTAGAGATTTTATACCCAAGACTTGGCGTCTCAAGCTAAATTGGTAGTTAGTCTCTATGTGCATTGTTTTATATACATTATCCTTGCGCTCTTTTCCCTTAACAGATGAGTTGAATATCAAATGAATGTACCTACTTAGCGCGATACTAGGCAGGCGGATAGAGTAGTCATGTCTCTATTAATATATTTTTGGCTTATTATAAGCAACTGCAAGTGTTTATTCACGCTTGGGGTTTTCAGTAACAAATTGATTGTTTTGTTTTTTTTTTCGCGTCCAACACAACTGGTTCTTCGGTAATCCATTTTGTGTCGCTAGTTCGGCGTTTTTGTTTGATTGAGGTCACTTTGATGTCACCAAACGCTGCATATGGATCCAAACTTTACACATTAGGGCGCTCCACCACAAACCTGTTATTTATCATTGAAGTTATTAATTCAGAGGAAATAATACGTAAAATATTTATTACTCATGCCCTCAATATTTAATGAGTGCAAATGTTTATTGGAAGTAAATAAATAAACTCGTGTTGCAATATCAGTGGCCTATTAAAACAATGTTGGATTCTAATCGTTTGACCTACTTTTATGACGAATTAAGGAAAATATAGAAACTTGCTCTGAAATGTATGGAACAGAATAAGTGTTCCGTTTACCGCAAATTAGTAGATGATATGATATTTATAAATCAGTTTTACCAGCAAAAAATCTAGGATTACGTAGGTATATTACTCTGATAAGATCATTCATGATAATAAATTATCATAACAACTTTCTTCAGCTGATATCTCTAAAGATAATTTTCAAGTTAAGAAGAGCGTGACCTAGTACCTTCATTAAATATTTATATAAATACATAATATATAAGCCATCAAGAGCGTTTCTTCTGCAGTCTGTGACCAAAGCTTTATGTTTTAAAAGTTGTGTGTCCAGATTTCACCATGCGAATTCAAGAGTGCGTTGTATGCAAATTGTCGATAACTACACACCAGTGCGGAGGCGTTTCTTTTGCAATGACATTTTTATCACCCCGCCCAATGCACTCGTGCTGTATAACTTTCACCAGACCTTTTACTTCAATACCAACCATACTTTTTATTTATTTATTGTGCAAGAACATGCGAGTAGCGTCATCGTCTTAAAATTGTTCAATATCAGCCTGACAAGCATAGTGAGTAACACTAAGTGGATACCAGTGTTATAACCACATTGAGATAAAGGTTCTTGGGGAGATGTAATACCTCTTAATCTTTATTGACATAATACGTCTGGCCCAACAATGTAATGACTCGTAATTTCGGTGTGAAAAGAGTCGTAAACGTGCGAAACGTACCTATATTTCAGTGACGCTACGTCTCTGTAAAAGTTGAAGGTTATTTAGGGTACCTACTTCACTTCACTGCTAAATTTGAGCCTTGGGTATTTAAGACAAGGATGCCAAAGTTTCAGTTTTTATTTTCTTAACATTTCTTGCCTACTAAAGTGAGTAATCATTTTAGAAGGTCTCGTACCAATATTTATGTTTAATATTGTCACCGAGTGCATTAACCTGCTTTGAAAACACCCTTGCCACATCTATAATCTACTCGATGTCTGAATTGATTTTGCCTTCAAATGTGACATCTGTTTCATCACAGCTGATGCTTGTTAAATGGTTATAGGGTAGTGTTTCGTTACTTCATTTACACGTTCCACTTTGTCCAATAAGCGGAGGTGAGCAGTGTCAAATTGGTGGTACTAGTGATTCGTTGTCAGCGACCTTGCCCGATACACTCATTCGCATCGAGCACGCAGTTGCTCGGCAAAGTGCGTTACGCAGATGATTTCAACTTTGAACATGTGTATATTTTTTATGGGCGCATATTTATCTCCATTTAAAAAGTTATTGGCAATCTGATTGTTACTGTAGTCTTGTCGGCACGATTCTCTGTAGACGAAACATCTCAACAGAATAGAAATGATCAATTGGACTGCTTCTCCTCACTAAAGTCAACAGTTTATTGAGGTGTTTATCCTCGTGGAGGCTATTCATATTCTACGGTCGATTAGCGAGCCTCTTGACCGCCATGCTACCTGCGATGTCTTTGGCACGGAGCGCCGACTATGAGATCAACAATGTCAAGGCACGCTGATGTTATGTCAGTGTTGTGCAATTACTCGCACATACGACAACACCTTTCGTCCATTGGAAGCCGTTTATCACAAATATGCACCAAGCTTTTTGTATGCTATGGTACAAAGTACGATGCAGTTGCGTGCATTTGTACATTATAATTGCAAATGGTCAGTTTTAAAGTAAGCGGTCATGTGTGTCGTTATATGTTTTCTCTACCGCATCCCGATTTGTTCTTGTTGTTGATCGTACATATTAATCTGTTTCCACGAAAGGCCATTATGTTTTTGTTACACTGATACTTGTGAAGGGTCTGTCGTGATTTGTGCGTTTGCTAGTGAATGTATTTTACACAATTTAAAATGTTTGTTGTTACCGTATCAATACTTCCATCACAACAAAAAATTTCAACACTTTCGTATCATGAGTGTATCTATTGTGGTTTAGAATTTTGAACTACTGCTTCCACTTATAAACATGGTCAAATAATAGTAATAATGTTTGTAAATGTTTTATTAAAAACGAAGTGGTAAAGGTCGGCAGGGGCGTCCATTATGTCGAGCGCGTAGAGGGCAGTAAGTCAGTATATCTCAGACAGCTATCCGCCCCGGGGTGTCCGGTGTCCGAGCCTGGTTTATATGCAGGCACACCTACTCGGATGATTTGCTTCACACGACTGTCTCCGCAACTGAAATATTACCCTTAATCAGACTTTCGTTTAATTCGCATTTATTTTTATCGGATTTCGATGCATTGTTGCGCTGTTTTATTTCTGAGATCAACTCAATATCCTGTTTAATATTTGGTTTCAGCTCTGCCGTTGGTTCTTTATTTAGGTATATTTAAATTAATTTTTCTCGCAAATTTATCAACACATCGCTGATTGTAAAACACCATGTCGCATCACGAAGTCTGGAGTGGCCATTGGTTGGGTACTCATTGGAAATATTAATGTCACTGAACTTTGTCGTTATCATGTTGCAAATCTCGGTATTGGTTACGAGTAATTACGGCCGGTGTTCTTATCTGTTCGAATAAATCATTTGTCTCATAGATACTTAACAGCTGCTGTTGAAAATTAATACACGCATTAAGTTAAATTTGATTTGCAAATAGAGTCTTAGTGGCAGAAACGCTTGTAGGTTCGTAAGCGTTATTAACTATCATTGGGTCGGCCTTAAGGACTGTGTTCAATTAAAATAACTGGAACTTGCTCCTAGGAATCTACACGGAGCGTACCGAATTAATATGGATTTTAATGCTAAGATATTCTTAATTAAAACATTCCCTATAAAGAGATGAGTTACGTGCGCTAATTACAGGTTATTCTCAAAAAACCACTGTACCGATGCAGCACGTTTTGATTATTTGTTTTGCCAGTAATTCCTCATCGGTTACTTGGCTCCGTAATTATCCGGTTAGCTTAGTGGACAGCCATGAATCTCGTTAATTAATAGCCAGTGGGCAGGATCCGGTTTAATTTAATTAAGACCCCAACAAATTTTACTATTAATACTCACCTTAGCATACCTATGTTTACTTTTGGTACCTACTACAAGCGACCGGTTCCGGCTGATTAATAAACCTGTGAATTCTGAATCGATAATAAAGTGCAGTGGCGTTTGTAGTAACATAGCTACAAGACATTCAGCGCTCGTAACGATATGTTTCTCTTTCATTTATTGTATTGTTATGTCTGTGGAATATTGAAGTCACTGCAATTTAATACGAATTAGTAGTTAAACAGCTCTAATAATTTTTACAGCGCAATAATGAAAGTTTATTTCATTCATCTGAAGTGTTGGAAGTAGAATATATTAGAGGCTATTTAATTAATAGAATGCAAAAAAAAATTCGTGATACCTGTGCTAACAATTGTAACCTGTCAGGACCAGTTCCTGATGCATCTGCTTTCCATGTAAAACGATCAATATTTGTATGCGTAAGACAAGTGTTTTTCCTTTGTCTGAGAGCTATGTTGCCACAAACTGGCAGGGCCATCGATGGAAATCTGGAACCTAAACAAATAGGTATACTTGGACATTGAACATGGCATAAATATTATTAGTTGATTTACCAGATTCAGCTCGTCAGCAACCGTTTAAATGGTACAATAATTTATCTAGACTAGGTCTAGGTCCTTGCACAGATTTACAATGAAGTTTCTCCGCTGGTAACCACTGTATTTCTCATTCGTGCCTGCCACCGCCATTGTAAATTGTACCTTACGTTATTAAATTGGGTTTAAAATGGAGATTAATGTTGAGTGCACAGTGTCATCGACAACAGGTATCTGCTCACTTACCTTGACCGCGCACGTTGTCCTCTCACTTATAGAATGATCATAGACGTCTTCGATGCGCCTGCGCCACTAGCGTGCACCCTGATTCGTGTTACTCAGTCATGTCATATTTTCGACCTTCTCCTAAATTAGATATTGTTTCTCCATTCACACATCATTTACTTGTTATTCATCATAATATCCATCAAAGATATATGATAAATGATCGCTTTTTTGTACGCCCTTTAACTTTTTTTAACAATCTCGTTTTGTATGAATTTCAAAATTTATGTATGAGACCGTGCCTTTGTTTTTCCCGAAAAGACACAGCGAACTGTATCTTTTTTCGTGTGAATGTGAAGATGAATTTTGATGCGGGTTGACGTCGAATCTGTGCTTTGGTATTCATTTTGTCGTGTCACTGAATCATAAGTGAGGCCACGGTTGAGCAACTTTTTGTCTCCTTCCTAACACGCATTCTGTTTATCTGATTTCCACACAAATCTATAATTTCAATATGAGCAGTTTAAAAGTGTTGCGTTGATATTCAATTTATGACAATAGATTGTCATTTCATTGCTCGCCATATTCACATGATTCATTGCCACTCAATCGCGATGGGAGATTAAATAAATCGTCAGTCGCCGTCCTCGTATCGTCGATGTGATTGTATGTGCGTGCGGGGTTGACTTTCATACAATATTGCCGCCAATTAGATCGTGGCGTCTCGCAACGCTGCCTAGGACACTCGAGTTCACTTTACTGAGATATCGATTTCGTATGAGTATTTGAATTAATTTCATTCATATTTTCATTTATCAATACTATTAATATAAATTCGAAAGTAACCCTTGTGTGTTACCTTTACACGCCTATACCACTAAATGGATTTTGATAATATTTGGTACTTTTCGTCTCAAAAATATTCTTAAAGAGGGTTACTTAAGGCATGAAAGTTCAAATTTATGCTTTGTTAAAGAAATAAAGAATCGTTTATTTTGGCCCAATTGGGTGAAATAGAGGCAGATTTTAAAATTCACATGTATTTAATATTGAAATTTTTGTGTATCTCGATTTAGGGGCTTGGAAATATAGTCTGTCTGTTACCTTTTCTTGCCTTAACAGCTGAACGGAATTGGGATGATGACTAATATTAAAAATGTTCATAAAGATAAAGTAATTTCAAAGAAGGCTTAGTAAAAATGAGATTATCGAAAAAATCTGTTCAATCGGTGTAAATTTGAAGAAGATACACGATTTAAAAAAAATTGGAGGGGATTATTTCCGTCCTTGTCGGCGGTACTGACAATGTACGGCGCTAGTATGAAGTTACGTAGTCGTGACGTCACTTCTACGATAGTGCTGTCCTTGTCTAACAATTATCTTAAAACGTTCATAACTTGGCAATATTTGTAATATAGTTTGCGCTATTTGGAAACAAACAGTTTTTTGAGATTAAAAAAAAATATTGTCATCATCCCAATTGGGTGAAGGCCTGGATAGACTGGATAGACCTTGGTTGGGACATAGTATATTTTGTATCCCAGTAGCGAATTCCCGTGGCATAATTTCCGACAATCACGCGCGCGAGGCCGCGTGCAAATGCTAGTAAATGTATACATATATTATGTGAAGACGTTTTTTTTGTTTCTACGTGCTGTTTAGTTGAAAATATTTTGCCTCATTCGTTTTACCACATGGCACGCTGAGTTCCTAACGTCATGTCAGTCAGAAAATATTTTAATATTAAAAGGTGTGTGGTGGACACAGATAAGTGAACATACATTTTTAATTTGGCTGCATATCAAAGACGGACGATTCTTCTCAGAAATAAGATATGTTTAAAACGTTTTATTGTAAAGGTCGAGCAGGCTGGCATTTTAGATAAATAGGGCATTCTGTATGATATTGGTTCAGCAGTAACCCGCTTCACAAGTAGTAGGTATACCTATTTGCTGTGTCCCGTTATCACTGGAGAGCGATAGCACTTTGTCGATACCTCGACCATTGAACAAGTTCGTGGGCTTATCTCGGAATGCAGTTTACTGTGCACTTCATTTGGCATCAGACGTGGAAAAAATGGGTCGTTTTAGTTACCCCTAAAAAAATATCACTTGAAAACGCTATCTTAGCAATTAGTAGTATCAGTAAAATAGTTTTCCTGCTGGAACTGGTCGGTGTAGTGCAATAGTGCGTCGTGGTCGGTGTCGCCGGTGGTCATCGGCCCCCATCGGTGAGTTTCGCAAGTCCAGTTAACCGTATGAGTCGATCACATTAATATTCTACGGTTGACTTTATTGCGAACCTAGCGTTTGCCTCCACGTCTGTAGGTATTGATTTTATAGATTTTTTCAATCGATTAAAAATTGTTTGTGTGAAAAGAATTTGACAGAGGTACACCTCGCTTAATTTTTATTGAAATTCACGTGAATGTAAATCGTACGGAAGAGCAATGAGACAAAGACATTCCGTAGTGTCGAGACGAGAGGGAATCTTCAGTGAAGGGCGGCGCGCAGACGGCTTTCATCGTGTGTAAATGCGTGCCGCACAAAAAACGGATAGACGGCCAATAAAAACCCCGTGTGGAGAGAAGCCGAGGGGCGGGCTCGCGGGTGCAGCGCGCTGCGCCAGTAATTGCATGTTGCATTCGGTCTCCGCCGCGCTGGGTGCGCGCACGCAGCCTCCTCCATCCCTCGCCCGCACTTGGGTGAACGACTCCCCAATCAAGTATGCGTACGACTCACCACCGCCGCATCGTGCCCGCTACTTGTTTTCGCGATCGTTGATCAATCTGAATGTTTTGGTCCCGTTAGCCGGAAGCGTCGTCGCCGACACTCGCGTTTAGCGTGCGTTTCGTTTTCGCTTGGCCGGTCACATAGACTTGATAGCATAGGGGTTGTGTAATATTCGCGTCAGTAACCGCTTAGACGTGACGACCATGACGTGAGTTTATCTAGGTGTAATATTTAAGTTTCTCGTCAGATAAAGTTTATTTGTACTGGTTGTAAATGGTTGTTTCTGTATTGTCGCAGGGCGAACGTTGTCGCTACAGTATCATCAGCGGGTGGGGAGGCGGGTCATCCGGGCCCGGCGGCCGAGGACGCCGACATGAAAGGCGTTGAAGCTACACCAGAAGAACAGGAACGGCTAGCGACAGGAAACAACAATGGATCTCTCGACTGCAAGCACACGGCGGCGCACCCGCAGCCACTCCGCGAGCGCTCCGTATTCGCGTCCACGCGGGTCTTCATGCTGGTGTTCCTGTCAGGCTGGGTGCTGCAGGGCATGTTCCTCACGTACTTTGTTAGTGTGACAACCACAGTAGAAAAGCTGTTCAAAGTAGAGTCAAAGACGACGGGAACTTTACTAGCAGCGACAGAGATCGGCCAGATATGCACGGCACTTTTCCTGACGTACCTGGCGGGGCGGGGGCACCGGCCGCGCTGGATCGCGTGCATGATGCTGGTGTTGGCGGTAGGAGTGATCGGCTGCGTGGTGCCGCACTTGATGTACGGCACGCAGCTGCTAGACGTGCACCTGGACGATCACCGCGCCGGCGCCGCGCCCGTGTGCTACTCCTTCCAAAACTCCTCCGACCTATGTGACGCAGCGCACGTGAAGAGCTCGACGACGCGCTCGTCTATCACGGCAGTCGTCATCCCGTGGCTGTTCGTCTGCCTGCTGGTCGTGGGCGTGGGTCAGACCGGAATCGCCACGCTGGGTATCCCCTACGTGGACGATAACGTCGGCAGCAAGCAGTCGCCACTTTACATGGGTGAGTGAATATTTATTGAGATTTATGTTTATTTCCTGTAGTTTGATCGTAGGAAGTAACCAACCAGGCGCGGGCGCGCCGGAGAATCACTGGAGCGTGTTCCCTTAAACAAAAGCTTGATGGTCGCTTGAATAAATTCGGTGTATCGATTAAGATGGCCGATTGTTAGCGTTTTGCGAGTACTGGTAATAAAATGGCACCTAAAAAGTGTATAAATCATACCCGCCGCCCACGGCCCGCCTACGGCGTGCTCTGCCGGCCGCCCTCTGATGCGTTGCGTAATTAACAATCGACTTGAGTGCATCCCGCACTCTCATTAATTGCAATATTCACTGCATTGTTCATGCAGGGTAAAGGTGACCACTTTTTCAGTATGGAAGTAAATAAAACGTTAATGTTCGATTTGCGATATAAGCAATACTATAAAACAATTCATTTCAAGCATTTCGCTTTGATTTACGCCTATAGAAGCACAGAAAATCAAGTCGAACATATAACAGGGTTTGTATAAAATGCATAAAAAGCAAACAATGGTGTTTGGGTGTCGCGTACAGTTGTGCACAGAAGTGTAGACTGTGTAGTGTTACACATGTATTGTTGTGTCTGCGACGTATCTAATGCGTCCACTGCACCAATACCATAACATACGCACTAGGCCTTACAGTGCGCGACTAGCGGTGGTTGACCAAAGTTGTCTGTTATTTTGGTGATGCACGGGACTGCACACATTTATTATCTACATTTATTATCGACATTTATTACCTCTGTGTACAGAGATAATAAATGCAAATGTAATAAATGTACTATAGTACAAATTGCGGTTATCGTAGTGTATGCGTCCTCAAAGTTGCCTGTAAAAATATGGAATCTTACTCCTTTCCCTGGTCCTTGGGAAACGATAGTTGCTGTGTGTAACAACCGGATAATGACACTAGAAGTTTTTTGCTTCAAGTGTGAAAATCTAACTCTACTGCAAGTCTGGCATGAATCATCTGTTTCTGTTTCACTAGCAAACGGAACTTGTTTGATGGGAATTCTTTTCTCACTCATTTAGGAAAATATATTATTCATTCATTCAATGATGATTATTTAATTTTGTTATGTTTACCATCGACATTTCATAATGCTCATTTAAAATTTTATATCACCTTATCAGTGTTTGATTCAAATCTTGAGTAAACTTTGAAGGTAGACATGTGTATATGTTGAAAAATATGTGGACTGACGAGTACGTTATGTTCAAAATACCACTTTAACCAACAATACTATGGAATTACTTAACACTGTTTTGACTTATTTTATTAGAAAGAAAGGAAGTTTAAAGTTTATGCACATTTGTTGCAGTTGGAGTCCCTTTGCGCTGACAATGGGTCCCTAACCTCACATATCGGCCTTGTAACGATTTTGTTGAACAAGTATCGGTGACTTTTTTCGTATAGAAAATTTATTGGTGTATAGAAATGCTTTACGTTTTCAATATGGACGTCATGTTCTGTTGCTCTTGCCGTGCGTGTGATCAGGAGAATGAGTTATATCCTATCCTGCTTATTACTTCCTTCCAGCGTGGTTTGTTGTCGTTGTTTACTGACTTTACGTTAGCTGTTCTGTTAGAATATTGATAGGTAGAATATTGTTATCAGCTGAGCATTCGACATGCTCAACGTACGTCGCTCACATTTCGTTAGAGACAGTCATCATTAAAATATTGAGAAAGTCAATTTATTTCTAAAATAATAATTCATGATCATGACGATATAGATATAGGTCAGTTACCTTTAAAGTAGTCCAATGTGGCTATTTCTGCACAAGTAGCTCTGTTTTCGAAATGAGAGCATACTCGTGTTTTTGTTACGACTCTGTCCCGATAATATAGATCAATGTTCCATGTAGTGAACTTGCCAATGATTAGATAAACGCAGAATAAGTACGTTTGTTTTATGTGGGCTAGTCATTATCTGACACTCATTCAATGTATCGTTTTCACAACGAATATAGACGACTTGCTTCTGCCTTTCTGCGACTTCGTCCTCGAGAAATTTCTTGTTCCTCATCGACCCACTCCGTCGCATCGCAAGCACCGCCCGCGCGCCCGCTCGTACTTCGTTTTCGCTATTTGTTTTTTCCCCTTTTGCTCAGCTTCTAAGGGTAGTAGCTTGATGTTAAATAGCCATTAACCGTTCTCAAGAAATTGGGCTTACAAATGCAAAAACAGATTTTTCAAATCCGACTGGTAATTCAAGAGATTAGCGCGTTCAATCAAATAAAAAACCATATCTTTAGTTTATTGCATTAGTATAGATTTAGATCAAAAACTATTCGGGTCAATTTTTAAGTTAATAGATCAGTGTCCTCCCTTTTCACAACGACAGGGCTTGTTAATAGATCAGTGTCCTCCCTTTTCACAACGACAGGGCTTGTTAATAGATCAGTGTCCTCCCTTTTCACAACGACAGGGCTTGTTAATAGATCAGTGTTCTCCCTTTTCACAACGACAGGGCTTGTTTAAGAAAAAGCGTTTGGTACGTTGTCATTGACATTGATTGATAGTGTTGATTGGCATTGTTTGTTGATTTAAGAATGTTTATACCCATTTTCGAGATAATTGAATTTTTGAAAACCCCGTAATTACGTACTTTTTATTTTTTGTTTAAAATATTAGAGACTGAGTTTAGAGTTAATCCGACAGCGCATTTACTTACTTACTTTGACACCCTCTAAATCCTCAGTGAGGTGCTGTTTGAAAAACCTGAAAGTGTCAATTATTGACTGCTGAAAATATTGCAACGCTTCAAGTTTAATAAACCATATTTAGTTACAGTTTGAATCTGATACAGTTTGTACAGTTTGTGTAGGGAATACAATTTGAAAAATATTTTGGGACGATTTCATTACTTAAACTAAAGAATATTCATGCCAATTTTTGAGTAAGTCAAGCCACGCAGCCCCTTTTCAGCCCATTAAAGGTCGAATTTTCAAAAATCCTCTTTTAGCGGGACGCGTACGTCAAAATAACAATTGCCAAATTTCAGCCCAATCCGTTCAGTGGTTTGAGCTATGTGTTGATAGATCAGTTTGTCAGTCAGGGTTTTCTTGATTATAGGTACCCACCAAATAATGCTGTCGATAATCTTGAATTGCCTAAACGTATTTTGTCCATACTTCGAGTAACACGTGAATTCCACTAACCTAGGGCAGATCTAGGATTTATTTCTGAGGGGGGCCACATAGTCAGACGGATTGGATAGATTGTCGTTACATACTGAAATAGATGTTACGTTGTCACGGTGTGTAGAAAAGTTTGAGAATTAAAAAAAACAGAGCGAGCGAATCGAACTAATTTTTTTTGCATCCTGCCTCGTTGGTATAGGTTAGGTTTTCTTTCGACTGTTCATAACGAAATAGGAGTTACTTTGTCGACGTATGAAGAAAAGTTTGAACAATACGTGAATGTTGACAAGAACGAGCGACGCGAGCTCGAAAATGTACGCCCCGCCTTGAAGGTACAAGTTAGGTTTTTTCGAGTACTTTGGAGGTAGGTATAAGAGAATGTAAGAGCGAGCTAGATTTTTTTTGTATATGTACCTACATTTTGCATGCCCACCAGGGTTGGCTTGAATAAACCATTTTGATTCAAATCATTTACGATTATATTGAAACGATTATTAGATTACGATTATTTGAGATTTTTATTGAAAAAATCATTTGATTTAATCAAATGATTTTTTCAATAAAAATCAATGATTTAATCAAAAATTTTTAATTTCACTTTCATTCACAGAAATCAACATAAAAAAAACAGATTTAGAAATTATAATTAAGTTACAAACTAGTGTCGTTTAAATCTGAGAAATCATTATCATTCATATAACATTTGAATAATAAAACTAGTTTTCCTGCCTTTTCAATTCCCAGTCGGTTTCTTAATTTGCTCTGAACAATTCCAAAGGTTTCCACACACAGCAGCTGAAGAAGCTATCGCCCCAAACAATTGCTTCACCACTGGAAAAGCAATTGACTGTTCCTCTTCGTTAAATATATTTTTGTGTAACATCCACCCCTCTACTGATATCACATTTTTTACTATTTCTTCAGAGAACATCACACTTCTGAATGGTTTTGATTTTACTTAAGCTCTACTATCAATGGTAGCAAAACTTAACCATCATAGTTATTTCGTGCTTCCTCCAACGCACTTTCTTCTTCTTCATCTGTCAGTGTGAATTCTGTCTGCATTCACATGTCAGACAAAAGGGAAATCCCCGCGGTGTGTCCGCGCAATCCCTTGAGGGCGCGATCCGTTTTGCGCAAAAATATAGTTAAATTAAATAATAAAATTAAATCATCAAAAAAATCGTGTTATATTCGATTTTTTCAAAAAATCATGATAATTTCCAACCCTGCCACGGGGCCTCCAACTCCAAACTGCCCCTCCCTGCCAACAAGACCGAGTGAAGCGAGCCTAATATTTTTTTCTTCCCTTGGATCCGACCTTGCCACTGCCTAAATGCTACAGACATTATATTTAATTGGAAATTACTTGAATAGGTTTCTTCTTATATAAAATATTAAGAAACTTATAAAACAGGTACGTCCTGCTGAGTTACAGTAAGTACGATTATGAACTTAAGGCACTAAAGAAGAGCTTATACTGGCTGTTATAAAGCTTTCAGAAGCGAGATAGTTATAGGCAACTTATAGAGACACTAAATAATATGGTACTATTGATTATTATTGTGTTACAGCCTTAAAGTTTTATTATCTTTCATAGGATATAACAAAAGCTCATGCGCGAGATTTATACTTCATTTTAATTGAATTTTGTAAAGCATCAACATTCTCCTTTGCTCATAAATGTTCGTGCTGTGGGTACCCTATTAGGAACTTATGTTCTGAAGTTAACATCTACAGGCGTATTTGATTCACTTTACACTTAAATAATAGTAAAACTTGATTATGTATCCAGCTATATTAACTTTTGCAATTCTAATATTGTTTACCAAGCGGACAACTATTATTCTAACTATTCATACTCACTGCGTTAATTGCAATGACTAACGAAAGCAGTACTCACAATTAAACTAATTAATTAATTCGGTAGTAATCCAAAATCTTCATCATCACTGCAATCTAGAACGCGTGCAATTAAGGAAACATTATTTAAGAGCACGCAACGCATTACAATAATTTATTTATTTAACCACTTAAATTCAATTCAGTTAACTTGTGTCGACCTAAATAAGGCACAGTACGCACGGATATTCATTGATTGATACCAGTGTGGTGCGGATTATTTAGGTCAATTACTACGTGTGATCGTGACCTTAGGTGTTTGATACTTTGAATAGGGCATAATAGGAATTGATAAATGTCACTTTGAACGGAGGAAAATGTATAATATTATGTTAATTGATGTACCATACTGCACAACGTATAGCAAATATGGTAAATAACGATAATAGTCTTTGCACTTTTCGTTTAATTCACCTGAGTAATGAATGCTGTACAAAATAACTTGAAACTTTATGCCCACATATGTAGACATTTTTATGACAAAATATTTTTCAAGCATCGGTATTAAAAGCTAGGCAGTTGACCTATTTCAAATAGCAAATTCTTAGCCTAACTACCTGATATAAATGGTCTAAAACGGTTCATAAAAGTTGTCTATAGATTTTTCGAAAGACCTTGGACGTAACTATTGCCCAATACCAATTTGGTGTTATCTTAAATTTATAATCTAATGGAACTGTGTTTCTATCAATTACTCGTAGTTCTACGATTGTTTTCGAGAATATTTCGCACCTGTTTTCCTTGTGCTTTGTTTTTGTACAAACTAGATCCACATCCTATTTGTAATAGTATTAAGAATAGATTAGAATATTTGCCTTGTTTTGATCCAAGTAATGGTAAAATATATTAGGATTTATCATAATGTTCAATCAAGAAAATTCAAAGCAGCACCGCACTACTTATTTCCTTCGTTTTCCCGAGTTCATTGCTCTCTTCAGTAGCAGTTTTCAGTACAAATTCTATTGATTTCCCGATCGATGCCCATACAGTTTTAAACACAGCTCACTTTATAATCCATGGCTGCTCCGTAATTCTTCACTGAAGCCCTGTTGTGCAGTAAAACGTATGCAATTGCTATTTCAGTAGATGGTTAGCGAAGTGTGTCAGTGTGCCGACGCGTCGCGGCGACAATTTCAGCTTGTTGGTGTCAGTGCGGGTGTCTCGTTCCTGAGACGTTGCCCTAATTTCGTCCCTCACGATCACCGTTCGGGAATTGTCGACTTCGAGTCGTTTACTCCATGCGTTCGCGGTTTTCCTTTATAATTTGCAAGGTGTTTCATTGGAATGTCTTGCCTTGGTTAAAATGGGTTGTTTGATTATAAACTTTTGCTTCTATTCTATATGGGTTTACTACCGTCTTTTGTAGTTCGTGTAGATGGATATTGTTCTTATATATATTCTTATTCTTAAATACTTCTTCTAACACTCTGTAAAGTGTGTTATTTCAAGTATTTTCTACTGTAGGCACCTTATTATTATTTATTTGGTGGTGTATGTAATTAAACGTCCTACCTTTAAAGTTATTTTACTTTTACTTCTAATTGGTATGTCAAGGAAACAATTTGCTACGGAATTCGACAGGTGTCTACGAGTATATCTAACATTAATAAATTCCTAAAGAATCTTAACAGTCACTGTAAATAAAATTTACTTCATTTTAGATTCTAATTTATTCAGTACGATATAGAACCGGGTTTTGTAGTTTTCCTTGAACAGGGATTTCGATTTTAACATCCAAAATGTTGTGATTCATAAAGTTTTCAGAGAATACGCTACATGCTTGTGTTTATTTAGGCCAGCGTTGAAACACGCATTCGGATACTAATTAATTGAACCTTGTTTTAGTAAAATCGTATTTTTATATCCAAGGTGCTTTAAGGATTTGGGCGGAAATGCCGGATGTATGTATTTTCGTATATGTGCTTACATTTATGGTTTTTTTAGGCTGCAATAATTTGATTTCTATCCGTTTTAGGATAAATACCCATCCTATATTCTGTGGAGTTGTGTATGTCGTTACATACATGTGAAATGTGTAACTAAATTGAAGACAATAAACGTTCACAATTAGTCAAAAGACTCACACCGCATTTAAGAATGTTTTTTCTTTAAACGTACTAAAACGGTTTGATTGATTGCGATTAATTACGCCTTGTACGGACGAGAAAACTACCTACGATACGACGATATTGCAATGTACACCTTATGCAACTTTTTTGCGAGTGCACTATCAAATTGCGCTCCACCTAATCATTTGTTGCTGTAGTTGTCATAGGTCAGTTGTCTTGCAACATCGCTAGATTAGATTACGTCGGTATGATTAGATATGATTATGTCTGCTGTTGTTATTATCATACTGACAGTTGATTAAACTTTTTATGACGTCAAATTGCCTTTATTTCATACACCGTAAGTCGTTTGAATATTATTTATTGCCCCTAAACTATTTCCCGTATATCTGTTTGGACAGGTGTTTTCTTAGAAGCGACACAGCGTTTGCTATTAGTGTGTTTTCCAACCGAATTAGTCATACTTCTAAAAATTATTCTGCATCAGAAAGAGCAATGAACTCTGCACCGATTAGGAAATTGTGTTCCTATTTTTTGACCATTAAAAATATCGTGACTGGCGAATATTATTGTGTAGGACCGATTGTCTGTGATGCTGAGGGGCTTCGGTATTAAGAATTAACTGTGGATAAATTAAAAAAAAACTTTTATGTAGGATTTATGTAGGTGAATACCTATATTTATTAATTAATTTCAAATTCTATTGAGGGAAGACCGGTGTTGAAGTAGCCGTTTAGATTTTGCATTATGTAAGTTCCTGCGATAAAGTCGTGTTCCTATAAACGGAATTTCGTACCAGTACCAGAGATAGAACTCGTCGGACACCTTATTAATACATGATATTGATTCCAGCGGTGAGATTGATTATTTCTTCTTCTAAATGGATGCGTTGAAAATGTTTCAGCAGCTTTTTATATCTATTAAGCGTATATCAGAGGTGATTGTAGCTGTCAGTCGAAATGACCTTATTTACAGAGGCGGGCTTCGCAAGGTTATCTCTGCGAGCCCTCTTGCCTTTCATATCAGTATATTTATGTTTATCTCTATTATTGTAGATAGGGTGGCAACGCTCGTCTATTTTTAACCGCATGCCAAACTTAAGTGCAGGTAACGTATACGTATCAAATATACAGCGTATTGTGGTTCCCTATCCGTGTATTCCACCACCAGGTTCATTTTAATGATGCAATTCGTCATTTTTTGACAATCACTGAGCTTTAATTCGAGGGAGCAGCACTTGAACGATGTTAATGACGCATCGGAACCGGTAAGGACGAGTGTACGGGGCCATAATAAAAACTTGTACAGAGACTGGCAGCGGCCGTTTTGAAAAACGATCCTGACGAGGCCATTATTTATTACAAAAGCGCATGATGATAATAGGAGCGTATATTGTGTTGTGTCGAACGTGAAGCACGCGAGCTGAACGCACGCCCGCCCGTTTTTTGGCAAGCGATGCGTTTGGTTTCTGGGAAAGATTACATTCGGGACCTAAGTACCTGATTGTTTTTCGGTCACTCACCCTGCAACGGTCCTTTGTTATTTTATTATAACAGGTTTCAATTTAATTTCGAAATTCGGGATAGTTCTTACGCATGTTCAGTCGTGCCGGATGATTCGTCTTCGGATCGCAGCGTGCCGCTAACATATTTCGGCCTCATTATGTATTTAAATGAGTTGTTTACGGTTTATAATTTGTTATGCAGTAATAAATATTTAATTTAATGGGCTATAATAATATTAGCATTTCTCGGAACAATAATGTCAGTAATCATCCAAGCTCGCAGTGCGTTCGTTTTTCTTTCGTTCTAACATGAAGTAGCTGTATGCTGCAGCGATCGTTGACAGCGGCAATTCCTCATTCGATAATTTGTTGTGGCGAGTTCAATGGCCCTCAATTAGCTTCAGAGCCCTAGCCCTATTGAGATAAACGACTGCGGTCCACTGTGTGCGCGAGAGTCCATCTCAATTTGCATAACGACCATCTCCGCCTCACCGATTATGCACATTAATATTTACTACTACGTCATTAAGTGACCCGATAATAATATTTCATCGAATTAATTTGCTATTTAACATTGTATGTTCAGTTTCGTGCAATAGAGCGGTTTCAGTGATGCGTGCACTGGAAAATGTATTCGTTACGTGTGTAAGTGCCGGCCGTAATAGGAGTAGAATCTGCTAGCGTAATATTATTTAACACTTCGTGAGAGCAAGACATGTAATATTGATTACTATGTTTGTCAGTATTATGGGTTTTTATGCTGCATGTTATTGAAAACTTTTCAGTGGTTTTCTCAGACAGTGATAGATGCATTTAAAAAATTGCAATCGCAAAACCATCGATTTTAATCGTGGCATGACAGATTTTTGACTTTTGATTGAATGTTAAGTAGTGATTGATTATGCGATTTTGGTAGATGATAATAAGGAACGAAAATTTACGGAGAATGTGTTTTGTAGGCAGATTTTGGTTGGAGAAAGCAACACACAGGGAAGAGTGGAAAGCTGTGGGGGAGACCATTGCCCAGCAGTGGGACAGAAAGATTGAGCTTTTTAATCTTTTTCTGAATAAAAAACAGTAGAGACCTTTATAAAATTAACGTACTTAAATCGTTGTATCTAGACACAATGATTGATAGATACTTAACTTCAAGCGGTTTGGCAAAAAATAACCATTTAGGAGAAAATGTTAAATAGCGGAAGCTTATAAAAATGTAGACTTTCCTCTGGATTTCATAATTATCCCAGGGAACAAATTCTCTCTGCAAATTATGTTAGGGCTCGTCAGGGTTAGATTCCAGTCTAACCAGATGTTAACTATAGATATTCATTCTACTGCTCACCATAAAGTTTTATTCAACGCAGCCAGACGCAGTCGCGTCAGTCTTTGTGGTTTGACTTTGTGTGTGATTGTGATGTGATTTCAACCGTTTGTCTCCGGCAACCTTTTTTTTTTGTTTTTTCTGAAAAGTTCGTGATTGACCTTTATGAAACCTTGATGTTACGCAATGATATACAGTCGATGATGGTGCATGATTGGTTGACGAAATAATCACCTGTGGACACTGAACGTTTCCATCCTAAATAGAAGTTAGCAAAGCATCACAACATTTCGCCCGAACGGAATGGCAGCAATGGTGGGTACACCTCTGCCATTCCGTACTTTTTTACTGACAGTAAAAAAAAGACAAAAAAGTAGAGGAAGAGTAACGTAATCGGAGGCGAGCCTATTACACCATATCGGACCCAATTCGAAAATCCGAGCTGCTGCTACGAATTTCCAGACAGAAAACCCTAATACCCCAGAATCCTCCCAACAGCGACCATTAAACCAACCAACGAAGCAGTTTGATGGAATTTCCAAGCCATGTACACGATTTGATTAAGGGGATGACTTTTCAAAAATCCTTACAATCTAAAACATGTCAAAGCATTGGGGGTGAGAAGATTGCAAATGCCCAAAACTACAAATAAATTTCGGCCAAATAGTCTTCTTACAGGCACGACTAGACAAAGAAGTTGTTCGACGCACTGAGAACGCTTGGAGGAGCTATTGGTAAATGAAAATCTTCTAAAAGGAGATCATTAATACTGTAGTAAGCTTTGTTCACCAGATATGACTTCAGATGTTTCTTCAAATGTACATTATTAAGCTCCCTCCAACTTTTGGGTAACTTATTATAAATAATGGGAGCCATGCAAATCACACTCTTGCGCATAAATGCCGTCCTACTCCTATGCAGACAGAGCTGACTTTGGTCACGTCGGTTCCTTGGAAATTTATCGGGCATTCGCGAAAATAAATTAAAATTATTTCTAACACACATTACAGTTTCCAGAATATATAGCGATGTCAATGTCAAAATGTTATAGCGAATAAAATAGGGCTTACAACTATCGGTGGTTACCAACACATGGCTCTGAGGTATCTCTTTTGTGCTTTAAATGTAACATCTTAACTAGTTGAGTTACCCCAAAAGATAACACCGTATCTGCGAACAGATTCCTTTGCCCTGCAGTGGGACAATTCAGGCTAGTTAGTCAGTTAGATAAGCAGAAATTGTAAACTTGTTCTAAGCTTTCATATTTTATGCTTTCTCCACAGCTATTACCATCGGCATAAGGGTGATCGGGCCGGCTCTCGGGTTCCTCCTGGGGGCTCTATGCACCAGGGTCTACGTGGACCCCCTATTGACCCCCGGCTTCGATGCCAGCGACCCAAGGTGGGTTGGAGCTTGGTGGCTAGGTGAGTAAACTTATATTTTTATAACTTTTTGTAACGGATAAACCGCGATGACCGTGTTGACATATTGATGACGTATTTGGCTCATTATTTTCTTCCTATAGAGTAGGCTCTTTTTTCCTCTAGCATTCCTTTAGTAAAACTAAAAGTAGTTAAAGACTATGTTTAGCCATGGGAACCGTATGACAGTTTAGTTGCGTAAGAGATGATTATTAAGATAATGAATATCTGTTTTTTCACTTAATGGTAGTTATTGCAATAATTCTAGTTACGAAGAATGTGTGAGAAAAGATCGCAGAAAGCGATGAGGCCGCCTATAGTATGTTGTGTAGTGTTTAAATTAATTGTTTTGTAATGTATTTTTCTGGTGTACAATTAAGTTTATGTAAAAAAGACGAGAAAGAAAAGAAAGATAAAGAGAGTTTATAAATAAAGACGTAGGTAAATGATGAGATGTTGGCTCTGGCTGATAGAGATGGGATAGCAAAAAACAACACTTAAAAATGATCCCCAATTGATTGCAATAGTAGTAGAATTTGATGCATACATATTTTAAAGTTTGTGTTAAACTGTTAACAACCTCCAACTCTCTCAATATACGGGGCTTGGAATATCTAGTATCTTGATAAGACTTTCGTCAGCAGAGCCAAACGGGTGGTAGTAACCGATCGTAAAATATACATTCATAATGAAGTTGCTGCCAGAGCCGCACTTAGTTCGCAGCACACGTTCCTACTGATGCATTAATTGTTATACACTGAATAACATCGGGTATAGTAGTGTGGTATCGCAGAAGCACATGCTTCTGATACCTACTACCCTCTAGTTGTGTTGTTGTTCGTTTTAAATAATAATTTCATGAGTCCTACCTGGATGACTGAATCAATCAAGCATGTTTTTTAATCCTTTGGTTTTATCAAAATACCCTTCCAGAACATGTACAATTGAAGTTGGTATATTTTATTGGTTAATGATCATGAGAGAACAAACCTTCATAAAATGCTTATTAATTAATGATTCTGAATTGAAAAGAAGAGGTTCTGTTTACGCCAGTTTTAAATTGAAGTGTTTTGAATTTTATATAACAGCGGTTGGCATTTTGATTTAAAAATATAACTATAGGCTAGATCATACAATTTTAAACGATCAACGTTTCGCTTGTCGCTAAGTGAACAAGTTACAGTTGAAAATCGATACGAGTTGGTGGTAGCCGTAGCTGCTAACATTTTCTTACGTTTCTTGACCCAAGCCGCCCCAGGTTTCGAAATAATTGAATGTTACGTCGCTTGTGAACCTGCAGCCTTATAAATCTAGTTCAAAAGTTATCAGTTGTCATTGTTACAAATCATGTTATTCACATGAAACTGGATAGTGTTTTCGATGCACGTTTGTACCTCCCGAATTATTACAAAAAATACACTACATGTTAAAAACTACATGTTAAATATGCGTTTTCCTATTCTTAGTCCTCAAATAGTGGAATCTATTTTCGTCCTCACTGGCGGGATATTCCCAAGCTAACAACTAAACCGATGACCTGTCTGTAGCTTCAACGAAATCGAAGTACCAGACATTCCAACGCGGAACAGTCATCTACCGTTAGCGAAGCACTTGCACAGATTTGCGCGCAAAATCCACGAAGAAAGCACGTGCGTGACCTGCACACCAAACGAGTGCGTGTAAACAAAACAAACTTCCATATAGTTCCCATAAAGAACCCATCACACTTTATCCACTGCGAAATAAAGCTCAATTTTGAACAGTAAAGGGTTTTAGGAAGTTATTTGTGCGTCGTGTCGCGGTAGAAAACTGCTGCAAGCATGTCCCGACTGCCAACGTTTTGAATTCGCGAATACGCATTGAATGATTTCTGCGTATTTCCTTATTGTTCCAACGCTACACTCATGAATGAAGTTTTGAATTTTAATCAGTTTATTTTAACGGACGTTTTTGAATTTTAATGATTCAAAAACGTCCGTATTGTTTTGAAGTACTAAATTGGCGGAAATTCGCGTTCGCAGTGAGACAAAATCGGCAACGTTCAAATTGCGTCAATATATTCGGCAACCGCTATGCCCCAAATGCATGCATGGTATCGCGCGCATTGTGGCTCCTGACTCTCAAAGCTCGATATTTTATATTGTAGAGACATATTAAAAGATCCTAACTAATGACAACCATCTTAACATTAATGAATTCAAAAGTAGTTTTAAGAGAAAAGCAAATTCTATTTAAGAAACGCTGAATATAATTAGCTGGAAATAAATTACATATTTTGACACGCTATAAGCGCTCCACGCAAACATGGACGTGCGCCTATAAAATGTCAGTTAAACTGAAGTTGCGACGATTTACGTTATTATAGGAACATTTCTCAAGGGATAATGAGCATACAGATCGTATGTTGCAAGATGTTAATCACCGCTCATTACTTCCCCCAACTGACTCCCAAAGCGGCTCGATTGCATTGTAATTGTTTCTGCGAAAGGGTGAGGGAGACATTCTACGGTTGCATAATTAACTTCATTGTAATGTCTTTTCACGAGCTTTCAGTTCTATTGACAGTTCTAGGAGCTAAACAAGGCGTAAGTTTTGCGGGATGTTTTATAAAACCGCGGTGCAACGTGTATGATGTGGTGTCATAGAATGGCGCGCGATGCAATTTCCAGTCGGCTTTCGCTTTTTTGTGCGCGGGCGTCACGCTGCGGCGGCAGCGGCGCAAGCGCACGCCACTAGTTATATAACGCGTCTTACATCACGTCGCGTCACCACAGCTAAAATAAGCGCTCTATCCACAGCCGGTCACGGCCAAGGCTGCACGCCTTGTTGCCGTCAATTATGCCGTCGTTGGTGCCCGTAATGAGGATTTAGTGGGTGGACACGCGACCGACGCCTTGCTCACTTTTACTTTTAAACCGGTTCTATTGACCTTCGTCTTCTCTTGCTGCCCGCTGTAAAACTCAAGTTCTCACCAAAATGTATTAGACGCTGCGACTCTCTAATATTACGTTTAATGGTACAATTGAGCGTGGTAAACAATGCTGTTCGGCGTATGTATCCATAGTCCATACCTACCGTGTCTAGCGAACGCCCTTGACTGAACGTCGACCGGGCGACCTTGTGAACGCGCAAATGTTTTCTGTTTGACTCTATCGGAATTGTTTTTGATCGTATCCAAGGTTTCATGAGTTATTATTACGATCACTGGTTTTGACAACTCTAACAATTGTCTGTTTTGGTTAGATTTCAATTTATGTTTTACCTCAAATTTAGGTAGATAGGTACTTTGTGGCTTCTGCTGCTGCGTCATGTCTTTCCAAGTTTACATGACATGTTCTGAAACTTGGCTACTTTATAAAACAAGAGTGTTTTGCACTTTGTACATTGTAGATACATGTACGTAGATCGTGCGATCAGTATCGCACGGTGGCGCCTCGCGGTGCGTGAAATATTCCACACATTCGAGGTAATCTCCTGACGACTGCTAACGGATTAGTGCTATTGAAAGGAGCATTTCTCACTTACCACCTCGATAATTGCCATAACTAGAATATTCCATAATGCGATCCTGCTGATATGTTCTATAAACAATGAGTGACTCGTCCATGCAGACAGTAGGATCGATTGAATGAACACAGTATTACAATCACAATTTATTTTTAATTTTATTTAGTGTTATTGCTTTTGGACGATTACTGTTGGTTTATCATACGTTCGAAAAGTTTGTCTGCTCAACACCGTAAATAACGCAATGAATATTGTTGAACTGTCAAAATAAAGCAATTGCAACTGAACTGAGACTAGTAAAAAATTGTGTTTGTTTTCGCGATTTCGATTTCGCTCGTATATAGTTGCCAGAATAATGCTACTATTTACGGTGTTCATTAGATCTCAGGATCTTTGCCTTTATGCGTATTTGTACACCTTATTATTACAACTGCGATAATAATACAAGAGCACATTATGAAGACTTATAAACTTGTTAGAATCTAATGTTAACCTAAAATGCGGTTGAATGGCCCTAGGGTAGGTACATTCACGCCCACTTCTACATAAGTCACTAATTTAAGTAGGCCCAGGTATAGTTGTATACTTCAACATTAAAAGTCTGAATTAAATAGTTATTTAACAGTTTTTGACGCAACTGTATATTTGATCTTTGACCCACTCATCTATCCAAATTAAGTGTGTCAAGCCAACAAGTAATATTAGTTATTGTTCAGCCATGTTTTTTTTTTAGTGTACATTTTCAGAAGACCTCATCAATCTCTATTTATTGAAAATTCGGCCAAATTATGAATTGGTTTGACATTGAGGTAGTAGTAGCCTAGTAATGGAAAAATATTTTAAATCTCATTGCCGCGGAAATTCCTTGGAAGGCTAGTCTAAAAGTTCACTAGGTAACTGTGGTTAAAAAATGCAATGATTTCAACAATCAACTTGCCCAATATTTTTGGCTATCCTCTCCTCTTTACGTGTGGTTTTTATCCTTTTCTTTCAACTCGTTCGTAAAGTTCAGAAAACAACATCAAATATTTAAAATACAACGTACTAATAACATTTATGTTGTTTTGGTCCACAGGTATGGTATTCATTGCTGGTTTCATCGTTCTCCTGTCTACCCTCATGTTCTGCTTCCCGAGACAGATCAGACAAGAACCCATGCCACTGCCACCCAAGAAGATCAAGGATAAAAATGAGTCGTTCTTAAAAGGTAACTAATATTTCCAAAACCTTTACATAACATGAATGTGGTGGCTCCACTGGTAGACCAATTGTACCACAATTGGTCGACCAGAGGTTAGAGAAACTTAAGTCGAATCGTTGAGCGTCTTAAGTTCTGAGTTGAACTGCACGATTACTGGCAAATGCGTGCATTGACTGGACAGGTCTACACAATCTGTGTGGATCTTTCCACAAAAGACCATTCCAGACACCAATCTAGGTACCTACACGGTCTTCACATGATCTGACCAAGATTATGTCAGACCTTTAAAAGAAACTGTGACCTCTGAGTTTGTTTCGGCCTTTCTTCTCATAGTAGTCAGATAGTAAACGCCGAAGTCATCTGTTTTTAAAAATATGATTGACGTGTAAAAGTGTTTGTACAAACCTACTTACAGAAATACAATCATATACCATTTAAGTTGCTGACGAATGTATTGTATGAGGAAGGATAAATGGAAAGGGGATGAATGATAAAGCAAAGGCTGAAAGGGGAAATGGAAGACAAAAATCTTTAGCACCGACACTAAGTGTCATAGGACTAGGGCAGGAAGCGGAACGAAGTGTTTGCCGTTGTCATAGTTTAAATACATGAACAATTAAACATATTTTCTAATAAAACTTAAAGGAAGGGAGGGATTTAAAGAAAAAACAAAATGCATTCGGAAAGCCGTGAATTACTTTTTCATTTGCTAAATATACTCTGTCGTTAACATATCTTGCTGAATTGTGATAAAGAGAACAGTCTTTGTATCTCCGTGGGTGGCCTACTTTTTATATTGTAGTTGTAATCCGGTTGACGTAACTAGCACGACTTTGATTAATTCCGTCCTATAAACCAAACTTCTAATAAGTTCTAATAAATTATATGTTATCGTGTAAAAGAAGATTATCTATAAACAATGATTCATATTATCTATTATTCTTTTAGTCTGATGTTTGCGATGCTTTGAGATTCTAAATTACTTTTTTATAAGTTAGAATGTGTTGTTGTTATTTAATTAATTATCTAGAATGTATTAAAAAGTCTAGTTTGTTTCCTGTCCAACCCAAATGTGGCTTTTATTTCGTCCAAAATATTTACCACACTCGAACTCTTATCATATCACTATCTCTTTTGATTAATACATTATCTTTACCAGAATTTATTCGTGAAAAATCGAGAACCATGGTTCCGCTTTACCTTTTCCAAGTTTTTTGTTCCAAGTTCTAGTTTGAAATCAGTTGGACGGTTTCCAAACAACAATAATAAAAATTGTGACAACATTGAAAAAGCGACGGGAATTCGAGTTATCAGTCTAACAAATGTGTTATATAGTGCTATATCTCTTCCGTAAAAATATTTGTATGAGAATTTTAATACAATTTGTTTTGTTTTGTATACAAATGAATGTTTGTAATGTTACGTTGTTGCCGGTTACGAGTAGAACAAGAGTTTTGATCTTAAAATAAGATACTGAAGTCAGCGGCTACTATCAGGGTTCTGTTCTTGTACTCGTACAAGCCTTAGTGCATTCAGGTCCCAAATTCTACCCACTTTGCCATGGGTCATCTGTCGCCCTTTTCACATATTTTCCATTTAAGTCAGTTATATATCTTTATATTATATAAGTTCAAAGCACAGGTGTGAGTACTTTGCACTATGTAGCTACCATTAAGCGGGTAATGTCTTATGTTGACTTGAATGTGCCCTGGCGGCTGATACTATGTCATTCTCACTCAAATGTCTCGGCGTCGGTGACGCGTATGTTAGATCATTTAGCTCCCTTCAAAATGGTTGAGCTGAATGGTGCTGATCCATGCGTCATGTTCGTGAACGGGCGCCGTCAGTTGGTCTGACTGTTCATCTCTTAGCTGCGACGGCTTATTTTGATAATTAATATTTTGGATTGTTCTTATTTATGTTTTACTGCACTCTGGGCGCTTTTAACGTGTACGGTTTTGTACATCGTTCTCACATATAGGGTCAACATTAATGATGTTACTAATATATTTGTTAGAACAATATTATTTAAAAGAGTGTCCATGGAGTTTCTTGCCCTTTCTTCTCCATAGGTACCTACTACGCTTTGGAATGGGCAACTAGCTTCATGTTGACTGACGGACTCCTTGACAATTTAAAAGTGCCTGTAAATGGTTTAATTGTAATAAATGCTTTCAGTTTCAGTTCTAGTTTATCTGGACCTACACCTACCTAACATTATGCACATTTTAGTACACAAAATGAACCCAACAGACTACCTTGTGGGGCTTCATATATAATAACCTATATCTAGTGTTAAAGTTAATTTTAGGACTTGAGGGCTTTTTGGCTCTTTGCTCGATTAGCCAGTGAGCAGTTTGGTAGCGCGGCTGATAACCCTGAGTGGGTGGTCAGTCAAACGCCTAGCTTTTTACAAAACATTCCAGCCTAAGCTACATCACCCTCTTTTCTTTTCCAGATTTCTTCGCAACAATAAAAAGGCAGCTAACAAACGATATCCTAATGTGGCGTACAGCGAGCTCAGTCCTGCACCTGATGCCCATCAGTGGGGTGTATAGTTTCCTCCCCAAATACCTGGAAAAGCAGTTCCGGCTGCCGACGCATGACGCCAACCTTGTCTCGGGTGAGGTACTAACATGAACACTCTATTGGTATTGGGGGTCGACCATGGTTTGCAATGGGAAACGATGTTACAGATACCCCGTGTTTTTAGAGATGTGGGTAAAGTAATGATAACAATGATTTTTGTTGAGCTGAATAATGGATGCGGAAGTGACACGTTTCGTTAATGTTTAATGTTTTTTTGTAAAATGATTTCATTTTATAGATATTTTCAAACTGTGCTATTGTAGTGGCCCTCATGCGGGGTCAGATATAACACAGGATAAAAGTCTTTTGTCAGATGATCAAAATTTGACACTACCCACATGAAAGGGCCGTTTAGAACATTTGTGTTTACAACAATTAGTTGTTTATATCCCATGAACAACCAAGCACATTTACTTAACGCGTGTGTTCATGTTCTAGGTCTGGGTGGTATTTTAGTGATGGGTCTGGGCACAATCACGTCGGGCGTGGTGATACTAAAGCTGGTGCCGACTGCGAGGCAGGTGGCCGCGTGGACGGCTGTCAGTGCCGCTATCTACAGTGCTGGTAAGGAGATGTTTTGCGGTTCATTTTACATACACACAAAAATAAAACTACACTTACTTTACCGTTAACTGTTTAATAGAGACATTAAGCTCAGTTAAAAGCTAAAATTGCTGAAGTTAAAACGCAATACACACCAATGGATTGCAATCTTTGGTATCTCGGTTACCGGCTAGATAATTCTGATCCTGAGAAATTGTGATATTGCAATAAGCACATTTGAACACACATAAAAAATATGCCTTATTTTGTTCAGAAGATAATCTCATTCTGGGCTGCCTTTACTAAATCCTTTGGCATCTTACAAGTGAAGTAATAGGGATCATGATCTTAAAAAAAAAATTGTTTCCAATTAGTGTAAACAATATTACAAAAAGTGTAAAAGCTTAAAAAAAATGCCAAGTTATAAACGTTTTAAAATAAGTGTTAGACAAGGACAGCACTATCGTAGAAGTGACGTTACAACTTTACGAATAAACGACGTTACGAATAATGCTCTCCAAACCAAACAAAAACGTTTAAAGCGTGTAGGTATCTTCTTCATATTTACATAGATTTTTTCGATTATCTCATTTTTACTTTTGCCTTTTTTATTTTTTATTTTAAATAACATTTTTAATAATAGTCATCATCACTATTCCAGGTATGGTAGTGCTGATGTTCGTGAGTTGTCCGGAGGAGAACTATCGCATGATCAGCGAGGTCAGCATTGCTAATAGCAGTCTGGACTGTAGCGCCGGCTGCTACTGTGCAGACGTGCCCTTCAACCCCGTGTGTGGACAGGTTGGTGATATCTCCTTAATTAAAATCTTAAATTCAGTGACAGAACGCACAACCTAACTGCTGAGTTTTTTTTTAAAGATTTCCGTATGCGGCGAAAGTAATTCGAGGTCTAGATCGATATGTCTGTCTTTCGGCTAAAACATGATGTTTTCAAGGTGAAATTTTTACGTGTCTGTTTTGATCATTTCAAGAGTGAATAGGTAAATATAGTAGGTATAGATGTTGACCTTGCCTGTCCCGTTTGGGAGCCAATTGCTACATCTTGCCGGCGAATGGGAATCGCGTTATGAGTTACTCATGACGTGATTTTGATGGTATTTTATCGTATACTTAGCGGCCTAAACCTTTTGCTGTATGCATATTGTATTTCGAACTCCACGCTGAAAATATGAGTGGTGAATGGTCAGAAGCCCGCAAAGTTAGCAGGTAGTGGTCGCGATTATTCTCAAGTTGTAGAAGAAAACATCGGAGAGACGTCTTCCGTTGAACACTCTGGCTGTCTCAAAGACAAAACGTCTAAATATATGACTTTTGTGAAGTCTAAATGTTTTTTGTCAGTTCTCAAGCGAAGCGTCATTTTTATGATACAATACTTGCCATTTCGGCTTCCAGGACTCGTTCACTTACATATCTCCGTGCCAGGCGGGCTGCCTCAGCAGTCAGCAACTCGACAACAGCACGTGGCTATACTACAACTGTTCCTGCATCGAAAGCGAGGCGCGCGGAGATAAGGCTATGAAAACGTAAGTTTATACAAATACTCTATCACGATTGTATTGTATTTCTAAAATTCTGGTAATAAGCACTATTGTATTGTATTTCTCATGTAAGCGACTGTAGTCTAAATTTCTTTAAACACAATACAGACCATTTGCCATCCTTGTCAGCTTCTGCCTTAGAAACGTTACTATTGTCGAAAAGATAGTAAAGTACGAGCCAAAATACAGGATGTAAAAGACCCATCAGATATCCATGAGATCCGTCAACAACGCATTCTGTACGTCACACTCAGTAACACAGTTCAAAAATAATTGCTCGATAACGAATTTTATTTTTGGTGTAAAAAGTAGCTTTTTACGGTAGTGCAACGTAACGCACGCAAAACATTGTGCTTATGGGTGCATTCAATGACACAGGGGTCGTGGGGGTGTTTAAAGTTGTGTTATAACATTAAAAACTTATTTTCGGAAATAAATGTCAGAAGAATTTTCAGAACTTGGAATTTTGACCTTTAATGGTATGGCGCTTTAATGGTAAGGAAGACGTGCCTTTAGGATAGGAAGGATTATGAGCCTACCCACTATGCAACCTAGGGTTAGCATTGGACTAGTGGAGAGACGGGTTATATTAATCTATGGGATCTTTTAACGGCGTCGCAGCCGGGTTGATTCAGGTCGATCTCGATCTGTGAATCTTTTAGCGGGGTTCAACTCCTTTCTCGGCTCTTTTCTATGTCACTGCTCTGCTATGATAAATGTTCCACTTTTCAATGTCTTTGTCTGAGGTCTCGCTTCTAATAGTCGTAAGATTATACGTAATCGTAAATCTCATTAGCAGCGATCTTGATCTTCCACCGTGTCAATCCAAAAATTGAATCCCTGGTCGAAGTATTTCAAGTCCTGAGCTATCCTACGGGTCTCAAATGTTGTTGTTCGAAATATCCGAAAATAGAATGGGAACTCACAATAAAAAACTCACGGTTTTGATTCGATCACTTAATGTTTTTTAGGCTTGTTGCTACAAAATACAAACTTTTGGAAACATTCCTTTCATTTTATAGAAATGACGAAAAAGCTCGCAAAAATCTGGGAAACAGTCACTTTTTCCACCCTCAAACCTGTATTGAATCTTATATTATCAGATAGCCGACTTCATAACAATTTCATTGACATAGGGTTTGTAGAGCTTTGATACGATCTCAGATATCGAAGTTATGGTGAACGCGGAGAAATCGGACGATTTCGGTTAATGGTTGAATACCGCGTACCTATTAGTTTACATACCGTATACGGATTCGAAGGCAAATACCTGAAATATAGGAAACGATCTTACCAGGGTAGCTAGTTCGAGGTATCTGTGCTCTTCAACCGCAGGCTAGAAGCCAGGAACGTACGTATTGTACACAAATGTATGTGTACTACAGAATAAAAAAAGAAAAAGAGAAGGCACAGGAAATACAGAAAAAAACATTGAACATTATAACTAATCGAGAAAAAGACCCTCGCGAGGGCAAAAAAGCTCTATATTAGCTTAATGCTGTGATATTCAAAAAATAATTATCATAGCGTTGGTATTCTGATAGGGCCTTCGGTGGACACACCTACGGACATAGATTTAACCCACACTAAACAAAAAAAAGTAAGGTAAAAAAACACGCGTCCCACAGTATCGAGCGCTACGAGTTGTACAACACAACAGACAGCATCCTGTCCCGCTCGCTCGGGTTCGCAGTGAGCGGCGAGTGCGGCGGGCCGTGCAACCAAATCTACACCTTCGTCGCTGTGTTCGCGGCCGTCATGTTCGTGCACGCTAGTGGAGAAGTCGGGGCTGTACTGCTGATTATACGCTGTACTGACAAAAAAGGTGAGTTACGTTGGATCATCGCCAATACATAACAGAGCTTGAGAAATTACAAAATTGATGGTATTATTGTAATTATGTCACTAACTACAGTACTTCGGTTTGGGACATCTGTTCTGTTCCCCACGCACAATCAGACTACAAAATGTCAAAGTCAAAGTCACTCTGGAACCGGTCGGATTTGAAAAAAATTTTTGGATAGGAGAGCCCAATTCTTGAGGAAGGCGTTTTAAGATAACCCTAGGACCCTTAGAAGCCGAGCAAAAAGAAAAAAGTCATAGAGAACGCTCAGCAACGAATTAAAAGCGCAGGCGATGCGATGCGACGAGGTAGATCGGGGGAACAAGAAATTTCACGCAGACGAAGTCGCGGGCAGAAGCTAGCTAGTATATCAAAACCATGTTGTAGTAACAGCCACACACTCAGTTTCTTACATAATAGTAGTGAATTGAAAGTTTGAAACTATCTGAATGTCACATAGACAAACAGACCTTTTTGTTTTATGAAGTGCAAGTGACATTCGACATTAAGGTGGTAAAGCAATTAAGAGCTATACTAACTGACAAGAAAGGTAATCGTTTTGGACCTTCAATATTATTAATAGCTAGTCATTAATAAAGTGTGATTTATTAATGGCTAGCTTCCGAGAACATGCTACCGGGCAAATAGCTTGTGTCCTTCCCCAGGATGCCATCTATCTTCTTGCCAAATTTTATCGAAATCCGTTCAGTAGTTTAGACGTGAAAAGGTAACATACATATACAGTGTTACTTCACAATTTATAATATTAGTATGGCTGGATTTGAAGATGGATCACCTAATGTTATCATTATGTTATTCCCTCATCTACAGACAAAGCCATGGCAATGGGAGTGATCCAGTTCGCGATCGGCGTGTTCGGCAACGTGCCGTGCCCGATCGTGTTCGGTGCGGCCGTGGACGCCGCGTGTCGCGCGCGTGACGTCATTTGCGGCATGCTGGGCGCCTGCGCCAGTTATGATAATGATAGCTTCCGACATCTTTATTTGGGTAAGTGTCTGATTCACTACGATTACTATATTACTAGCTTACTCGACACACGTTGTACTGTCCGATTTTCAATAATTCATACCAAAATCACATAGAAAAACACTCAAAAACAGCGTAAGCCATAAATGCAGCAAAGTAACTAGTACAAACCATTGTTTGTTGTATCATTATACAGTGCGCTAAGAAAAGGAAAGACTCATACAGATACCTGTTGTTAGAAAGAGATAAACATAAATATATTTAATTACGTCACTAGCCGCTGCAACTGCATGTTCATATATCAAAATAATTTAATCAAAATTACTGTTTTTATTTGTTCTAGTATGAAAAGTTCATTTTAAATGTGTAGTATTGCTATTTCAGTTACTGAAAAAAGAAATAACCGAGGCTTCTACTCCGTTCACTCATAAATTGGGATTGAACCTACTAAATAAAATAAAATTTTCTTCACTTTCCCTGATATAGTAACATTTAAAACAAAACTTATGAATGGCGCCAAAACCCAGCACATCATCGCGAATGCATGCGCATTGTAATGCTAAAATGGAGCTAAAAAAATGAAGAAAAATGAATGAATGATGTTAGAAAAAAATAATTGACGGAACTCCTTGGTGATTTAATTAACTTCTTGGATTTATCCTGTATCGTATTGGTAACAAAAATTGTTAGAAAACATTATTTTGTTAGAGAAATAGTGTCATGATATGATTCTATTTTAAATATTGGTATTGTCACAGATAATGTAGTTCTTACGTACGTACAGATACCCAACCATACAAAGAAATGACACCTCCCTAAGTCAGGCTATTTGGCCGGTTATTAAGTTTCGAATCGAACGGGTTCGAATAGAAGTTAAAGGCTTCATTCATGTTTTTGTTGAAAATAAGTGCGTATCAGCATTCCCTTTAATTGGCAGGACAATCAAAATAATAAAATTGAATATTTGATACTATGAGTCAACTTCTAGCACTACATAGACATGGTAAAAAAATGAAATGAAAAACGAAATATTTCAGTTTTCTGAAAATTGTATTTGAAATCTACTGGACATTGCCAAATACGTAGCGTTAAACCGGCTAGAATGTATGTGCAATATACTGGATTTACAAAGATAAATTTAATACTGGGAAGATTAAATAAAATTGATTAAAATGTTTAATTTAGTATATTTAATTTTGGCGAAAATTAAAAAAAAAACTTTTCTTCTTCCAGCAACAGAACGTAGTCTTTGGTTAGATTTTATACACATAACGTTTGTACTACACGAATCGGGAAAATTACGTACTTGATCATAGCGTATATCTTCAATCGGTCTTGCTACCACAGGTTTCTTAATTTTTCAATCTTCTTTTAAATATATCGCAACATCACTCCGTTATTTTACTGGTTTTCCTTTTTCGCAACACTTTAAAATATATCTATCCTGAAATCTTTCAATGACTTTCCCGTATATTATTTTTTTCGAAACAAAAGCCATGCATTATTGCTATAAGAACAGAGTACAGATTTGATTGATCTAATATAACTTGTAATATACTCAGTGAAAAAAAAAAAAAAGAACGAAAGAGGTTGTTGCTCGTCTTCACTCGGCATCAGCGACGTATTTTCATCAAATTCAGCCTCATGAAAAAATATAATTCCTACTTCCACTTGTAACTCAGAACAAACTTCTTAGATGTTAATTTTTTTTTTAATGACTGCTTTTCTGTGCTTTTTACGTTGCGGGAGTGTATCAATCGCTAAAACAAAAGAAAATAGCCCATTTGATACATGCAACCCATACAAAACCAAAGCACTACTAAGTTGGCAGTGTCCACCCCGCTTCCCAAACGAAAACAGTGATATCTTTGCGAGCATTGGCAGTGAAATGGACTGGACAACTAGTTTAAGTGCAAATTATAACGTTATTGAAACAGCACTGGGTTATTGTTTGGTATCATATGATAAACCGCCACTTTGAAACAATATATAAAGCATAGCAAATATAAACATTTCCATACATTAAAAAAAAAAACAAATACCTGTGTCGCATTAACCGACCGTTGCTTCGATGCCTTTTCGATTTTTGACATATTTTAATGTCGCCAGGCATCTTATTTATTTTTCTATCAAATGTTTACCTTATTACGGAGTTACCCAAAAAAAAAAATGTTGGTATAAACAGGACACTCGCTTACAAATTTATTTTTATTGATGTCCAGCCGGCTACTCTCTGTCAATTTAAGGGTTAAACATGGGATTTTAGATTTTTACCTCAGCATCTTACTTCAGCAAAAATTATGCCGTTTAACGCTTTTTAGTGAGTGTTAATTACATAATGGCTGCCATCTATGATTGTTTTTCTAGACTAATTATAATTTGTGTGAAACCCCATGGTATTGTGTTTAAAAAGTATGAACTACTTAACTCATTTTGAAGTTAATAATTAGAACTTTACGTTAAGAGAATAAAATATTTAATCTCGTCAAAAAGTGATCGTAGGTATAATGCATTGCATAACCCCCTATAGAATAGAATAGAATAGAATACTCTTTATTATGTACACCTTAAAAATTACAGACATTGATGTAGAAATTTTACATTGGGTGACACAATGGGCGGTCTTATCGCTAAAAGCGATCTTTTACAGACAACCTTTGGATGGATTACAGGGAGAAGGAGAGACAATACTGCAGGTAGTCAGTGGTGTACCATATACATATTCATTAAATACATACATACATTTATCTACACATATATATACAATAATAAACACGAAACAAGACTCAGGAAACTATATGTAATAATTAATAGGGAGTGAGGAAGTGCTTTTTTACTAGAAATTTAAAAGTGGACAGTGATTGAGCACGCCTTATCGACATAGGCAAGGCATTCCATAACCGTACTGCTTGAACCGTAAAAGACTTGTCATAAAAACTGGTGGAATGCATCGGCATCTCTAGTCTTAAGTTTTCTTATGTCTCTAGTCTTAATGTGGGCTGCTGGGATACAGGCTTCCTCTCTGTGGTATTATCTATATTATCCATCACGAGGGCCTAATATAGATTGATGACTGTCACGTCATGTCTTCAATTTATTATTCTAAGACATGTCTTTCCGGATTTGCTCATGGTACTTTCCTTCAATATTGCGCATGTGGCATTTGTTTTATCATCAAAAATAATATAATGAAATTTGCATCTTTCTAATGTTACGTCGTTCTTGTTCCAGGTCTGTCGGCAGCTCTAATGTTCCTAGCGTTTATAATGGACCTGCTAGTATGGAGCAAGGCGGGCCGCATCGACATGAACCCGGCCGACGCCTGCCCCGCGCCCGACGCCGCGCCGCTAACGCGCGGCCCCGCGCCCCCCGCGCCCCCCGCGCTGTCCGCGCACCCCGCGCTCGTCGCACACCCCGACGACACGCAGCTCTGACCACTCACCAACTACGAGTCACATTTATAAGTGACCACGAACAAATTTTCTAGGTAATACGGCCCAAAATCCAACGAAACGGCTGCAAAGATAATTTCGGTGAGCTGTAACTGAGGTGTGAGACAATGTGAACTTTACACATAAATAGAACGGCCTAATTTGCAACGACACGGATCTGAATCTACAATGTTGCGTCAAAAATAGTGAGCGTGCTCTTGGTATGTCTTAGTTTAAACCCAGTGACAAAGTCCAGAATGCAACGACGCAGATCCAGTCTACTTCGAACAGCTTTCGGGCAATTGTGAGTGTTGATTGAATTTTAAGGTCGAATTTTGTATGCAGTAGGATCTGAGAGTCGTACACTTGCCGAAAATGTTTTGCATAAATTAAGTTAGTCTTAATAAAAATGGATTGCATTAGATATGTTATGCAATACCTTTTTGATGACTGTTTGAGCCGGTACAAAAGGAAACATCCAACCTTAACGCGCAATTCGTTTATAAATCGGTTGTTCATCGGCCGCAATTCTGAGCCATAATACTAAAAATGTGAACAGTGCATGCCTTATTTTTTAATCGGACAAAATTTAGACATATTTGTATATAAAATTAATTTACAATCGCCAATATTTTGGTTATTTAATAGATCCTTGCTAATATTACCTTTTTTAGTAAAATACCAATGTTTTTCTTAAAACTTACGGTTTATTTATGGTAACACTCCAACGTGACTGAACAATGAAATAGTTTTATTGCGCATTTTATTTTGTATCTATGCATTTTATACACTAGTTACTTTACTGCATAAGTATGTGCTCAATATTATAAACATAATAAAAAAAAAAAACTAGAACTGTTCAGGCATAATATGAACTTAATCATAGTAAAATTATGTATAATAACGATTTGGGAGCAAGTGTTTGATATACCAAATTCTACAGACATAAAACTAGGGCCGACATGTTTGGCGAGCGTAGTATAAATATATATTTATTTCTTCTCTCCTATTACTTATTACAAAGATTTTAACCCACTAACGCGCAAACCTTTTTTTTATAGTAAATATTAATAATTCTGTGTTAGTGGGGGAAGAACTTTGTCCCACATTTCTTGTCTCAGTCCCATACTTTATTATTATAATAATCGCGTAATTGAACACATTACTGTGATTCACATCACTTGGTAATCACAATCTTATTAAATGGGACTGGTTTTATTTGAAGGGCACACGTTGTCATAATATTCATTGGACAGAATGTTGAAACGAATTTAGAGGACTCGGTTATTACGGTTTTAGTCAACAATTGACGTTTCTATGAAAATAAAAGTTAAAAAAAAAACGACGCTCATCTAATATGATGGCTGCAAGAAGGAACCATTTTCGAGTTGTTTACTCTGATTGGCTGGTTTGGAATTATACAGGTGCTATCAATTAGTATGACAGCGTGTGTTCTCAAAGACGCATAATATATTATTTCGATAATTGCGATTTACATGGCTAGTGATTAGACGTTTATTTTAGTGTTAGTCAATGTTTTTTTGTAACAAATTATTACTAAAATCCCTGTACATAATATTAAATGAATTAAAATTGTAATCACATTAAACTAAGTATAATTGTAAGATTTTTAAAATTTGAATTAGATTTTCTGTAATTTTTTAAACCATAATTGATTTCTTTTATTTTACGATATTATTTCGTGCTGCGGTCTGTCGTTGATATAATATATCAAACTTTTTTTTAACGATATTTATATTTTAAATAATTTTACATCTCTATTTTCTCTGGGCATTTTTTACAAATATGTATTTAATCACAAATGAATTATGAAGAGAAACAATCATTATTATCACAATACAAGGTGACTCTTTTTGGTTGCTTAGTAAACTATTGGTACCATAAAATGTATCATAAATCCTATTTATGATACATTTTATGGTATAGCCTTAAAATATATCTACATAATAATTATACACTGAGCATTTGGAAAATATAATAAGATCTAATAGAGATTAGATAAAACAGCAAGATTAGTAACAAATATTGTAAGAAAATAAAAATTTCGTATTTTGACGAAATACATGAACTGTAGCGGGAATCTAAGGATATCTGATAAATAAAAAGGCTGGGCACCGTGTAAAAGTATTTAGTGAAATAAATTAGAATAGCGGTTGTTAGGGTTCGTTTCATGATGCGAGTTACTTTATATACCTTGATATACGGGATCTGTGATGTTTTGTCGTGTTTTTTAAAATAAACGTTTAAATATGTCTCAATGTACGACCTGGATTTAAAGTGCGCTATATTTTTTTGAAGCACTGTTTTGCAAATGTTGATTCTATCTCTAATGTGATAGAGCTCATAAAATAATACTCGGCTTTGACTAAAGGTGGGCTTGTGCAATGACTTTAAAATTATATTGCTGAGGATACTTCACCTGCTTGGGTAACCTTTTTCTTTAAAAATAGTAGGTACAATCACTAGCAAAAGCGTTCAGTTTAATATAGTGCATTACAAATATTGTTGTTGAAATCAACTACTTAATTTCATATTTTGAAATCATTTTATAAACAAGTGCAATGAACTCGGTATTAAAATTATGAACAAAACAATGTAATATTTTACACGTAAATTAATCTGTTTTGAGTGACAACGAAAGGTGAATGGTTTCATTTTGCTTTGACAAATAGAAATATTGTTAGCAATGTTTTTTGCAGAAGTTTTTCTATAGAACTTCAAATAATGATTATTACGATCAACAAAATAATATACCAATGAGACACAATTAGAATTTCATGAATTTACTAATCAAATTATTAATTTTATAATTATAATGTCTTGTTCCTTATTATGGAAAAATGTGCATTAATTACGTGCAATCTTTTTAATGTTGTCTTTTATGATTATTCTTCACTCTAAGATTAATTAAATGTGTATCTTTGTAGCATATAATATGTGCGTTAGCTACCTATTTTTATTGACTAATGGCATAGGAAATCACTTTTCAAAAAACTAATTTAGGAAAATATTTTTGCTAATCGTGAAGTACAGAAAAATAAGTTTTTTTATGTGTACAAGTAGAATGCATTATATTAGTATACTTTTTAGAGATATATATTTATATCTTTCAAAAATATCGTAGCTAAAATAATAAATTAATTACAACTAAAAGGTGATGATAGTACCGGAATAGTGGGTAGGAATGTTTGAGCTTTTTCATACTAATTTTAAATTGTAGGGAAAATATGTATGGTGAGGAACAGCAAGAAAGAATAACGTTTTTTTGGACACAGTTCGTGAAACATAAAATAAGCAAATAATCACAGAACACGGCATTATTAATATGACGTATATTTGTAGCTCGATTAGCATCTTTTTTATATGTAGTTCTTTCATAGGCCATCACCTATCACTCTTAACATTTATATAAATATTTAGGTAAAATATATATATGTATATTATTAAAACATTTACTGTCGTAGTTACAATTTACTTCTCAGTGGTAGCTTTTAGCAAAATTTTTGTTGTTTGTTGCTGTAATATTAATAAAATATATTAAGATTTAAAAGTGTAATGTATCTTCGTAATAGTGAACACAATTTTACTAGTCTACGTTTAGTTTTAGATAATAATACCTCTGGATTTTAGATGTAAAAATCTGTAACCGTCTATTACTTTAAACAACCGATTTTTGATGTGGAATTTTAATATACACATTGTATACTTTATATTTATCTGCCACGTACTATTGAAACTACTGAAATCCTCAACTTTGTAATATTTGTATACGTCTACTTTTTTGAATAATATTTGAGGTTTCAGAACTGAAATAATAAAATAATCTTTGAAACAAAGCCTGCCACGTGTAACGCACATTTAGTGAGTTCATAACATTTTTGTAAGTGAGAGTACGTCGTGCGAAATTTTTAAACAGGATTGTATTGTTCTTTTTTTATAAATCCGTGTTTGGTACACCTCCAGTACATACGTTTACAACTTTAATTGATATCACATAAGTACAGTGTAGATTTGTTATTGTGACTTCGGATCACATATTTTTAATTATTTGTAAATAAAAATTATTGATATTAACCTACTAGTATTTTACTTTGTTTGATTTTCTAGCTGGAATCTGATGAATCTACCGCATGGATGCAACATCTAGTAGTATTTTTATTTATTCAAGACTAATATATATTTATTGTGTTTGCACATAATTATTGTGTTTCTAGTTAAGCTGGCTCTCTTGAGCCACTGCAACATAACCTGTATTTTAATCGTTGCGGAAAATAATCGCAAATCTGTGAACAATATTAATATACTAGAGTTGAAAAATTATTATCATTTGATTTTATTTCGCATTATAAAAAAATAAGTAATTTATTATGTTTTATAGTAAGGAACTCCTTTGAATGCCAATGCTGTTCTTTTTAAGGTTCCGTACCTTAAAAGGAAAAAAACTGAACCCTTATTATTTTATTTATTCCGGAAAACACAATAGGATACAGCAATGTTACAAATGTGAATCAACTGCGTTCTCCACATATACACAATTAGGAAATTTGGTAAATTTTAAGACTAGCCTTATAAACAATAAAAAAGAGGAATATCAATTCATTAACAACAATTCATAAAGTTGTCAATAGTGACGCGTAAGTGGAACAAGTGTCCCATTAATCTTCCAGTTAACATACAGGCTACGTGCACGAAAAAGAAAACCGTTTTTGTTAATTTCTTACCTAATTAGGTAAGAAATTAACAAAAGCGGTGACAAGATTGTGAGACAGCTCGAAATAATTGAAACAGTATGTCTGTGTGACTATAAAAGTATAGTTTTCGTGGCGCCAAGCCATTCGTGTCAGTCACAGCACCTGTTTTATGTTTCATCACTTTTGCGCTCTTGAAAATATAGTTTATTTTGCCTTTGATTTACATATTGAAGATAATGTCTTATCATAAAATAAAATTATAATTTCGTTTTAAGAATAGGTGAAACGGTTTTATTAATGCTAGATAAAATACATAATTCTGACTGGGTTTTTTTAATTTTTTTATTCTAGGCTTTGTATCGAAATGGAAAAAAAGTGATTCAGCCACGTGCAAGTAGACCATAGTATAATGATGTTGACGAAATTTTTTTATGTTTTAAATCAAAACTGGTTTATAGTAAAAAAAAAATATCAAACGTTAGACTCGCGTAAATTTTTGGAAAACTTGTTGCGAATATTTGTGATTTTCCATTAATACTTATTTATTAGAAAAACTCAAACTCAAAGCATTTATTTTTATTAAACCATTTACAGGCACTTTTGAATTCAAGTCAAGGAGTCGGTCAGTCAGAAATATGAAGCTAGTTGCCCATTCCAAATCGCAGTAGGTACCTATGGAGAAGAACGGGCAAGAAACTCCATGGACACTCTTTTAAATAACATTGTTGTTACAAATATATTAGTTACATCGATTAATGTTGACACTATAAGTGAGAACGATGTACAAAAACCGTATACGTTGAAAGCGTCCAGAGTGCAGCAAAACATAAGTAATTAAAAACAATCCAAAAAAATAATTATTAAAATAAGCCATGGCAGCTAAGAGATGACCAGTCCCAACTGACGGCGCCCATTCACAAACATGACGCATGGATCAGCACCATTCAGCTCAACCATTTTGAAGGGAGCTAAATGATCCAACACACGCGCCACCGTCAGCGAGACATTTGAGTGAGCATGACATACTATCAGCCGCCAGGGCACATTCAAGTCAATCTATCACATTACCCGGTAAATGGTAGCTCTATAGTACAAAGTTCTCACACCTGTGCAATGCATCTATATAATTCAAACGAGATTGAGTTTATATAATGCAAATATATTCTTACAATCTTCAGCAGCTCCAACAGGATTTCAAATGTCAATTAATTAATTAAGGTATGGAGCAGAACCAGCATTAAGCTAGGCATTTTATCAGTGATGTAATCCCCTAACTTATAAAATGCCTGCCTGCATAGTGTGCATTTGACAAAAAATTGAATTTCGTCTCATTCAGTTGAAGTATGTGGGCAGGTATTTTATTGTAACATTTTAAACAGTACCCCATGAAAGATAAGTCTACTTTAGCCAGTCTGAAACCTGGTTAAACTAATAGGTCCCGATTTCTAGTACTATAATTATGTCTTTTACCTATTTTACTGTAAAGATGTAATTTTTTCTTACGTACATGATGTTTTCATAGATGTACTGACAAGGACCCGTCATGATGTTAACATCCTTAAACAATTCCCTTAGAGAATCGCTCCTGCGGAGATTATATATGACTCTGATAGCTCTTTTCTGCAGAATGAAAATAGACTCGATGTCTGCAGCCAGTCCCCAAAGTAAAATACCGTAAGACATGATACTATGAAAGTAACTAAAATATACCAGCTTCGCGGTATCTGCATCAGTAAATTGCCGTTTTTTTTTTGACAGCGTAAGCTGCTGTACTTAGCCGTCTTGCAAGAGATGTTTAATGAGGACCCCATTGTAGCCTTGAGTCGAGCGTGATCCCCAAGAAAACCGTTTTATCGACGAATTTTAGTTTCTCTTGATTCAATACTATCTCACAATCACTACTCTTGACGTTTGGTAAAGAAAATCTTATGCACTTAGTTTTATTTCCATTTAGTACTAAATTATTAGCAGTGAACCAATTTTGGATCAGCAGTAGGGCGTTATTTACGTCGTCAAAATTTGAAGCACGTCTATCTACCTTAAAAATTAAGGAAGTATCGTCAGCAAATAACACCATTTGTGGTTGATTTTTTAATAAATGAAGTAGGTCATTAATATGTACTGAAAAGAGGAAAGGACCTAATATCGAGCCTTGTGGAACACCCATTGTTACTTTTAAACCAAGTGAATTGACACCATTTATTTGAACTTGCTGTTGTCTATCGTTTAAATAAGATTTTACTAAACTGAGCGCAAGTTTTCCAAGTCCGTAATGCTCAAGTTTCAAAAGCAGGGTTTCGTGATCGACGCAATCAAACGCCTTGGAGAGGTCACAAAAGATTCCTATGGTGTCTTGAGCCTCTTCCCACCCGTTAAAAATATGTTTTAATAAGGAAACACCAGCGTCGGTCGTACAACGCCCTTTGGTGAAACCATACTGTTGCTCGTGAAGGATTTTTATATCAGCAGGTGTCGGGCGCTCGGGCACCCTCAAACCTCGTGGGATTGAACCATGGTTCGACCAGGAGCTTCCTCTCAGCAACTTAGGTATTTGTGTATGCAATCCTTATTACAACCTGTTATTTATTTATTTTTTTAAACTTTTCGAACCCAAAGAGGTACAAAGGCGGACTTAATGCCTTAGGCATTCTCTACCAGTCAACCAAGGTTATCATTGCCTAATACGGAGAGTATTACAACAGGAATTGTGCCATCCATCATTGGTTTTGCAAACCTAGAATCGAACCTCGATCTTATTTATCGATTTAAATCGCAATTTGTTATAAACATTAATGGTCCTTTGAGCTTGATATGCATTCTGTCAAAAAAGTATCGGGAACGGATGATTTGTTTATGGTTACAAATTCTTTTTTTTTAAATTTAATTTGTTGTTAGAGGCACAACTGTTTGCCATTTTGGCGCGGAGTTTGAGTTGCATCTGTTATTTAGATTAAATACAGTACTGTTTTTAGTTAGTTCATATCTAGTGTGCATAATTTCATAATGGAAAAAACATCGAACGAAGAGCTAGTCTTAAATTTTGCATCGCAAATGGAATTTTGTCTTCGGAGTCAAGGGAAATGTTACAGAAAGCTTACGGTGAACCGACTTTTTCAAAAACAAGAACTTATGAGTGGTACAAAGCGTTCAAAAGCGGTCGAGATGTGATGGAAGATTTGCCTCTGTTTGGTAGGCCATCAACGTCTTCAACTGTAGTTAACATCCCAAAAGTTAAGGAAATAGTGACTGAAAATCCTCATTCAAGTTTGAGAGAGATAGCCACTGAACTTTCTGTGTCTCACGAGTCGATCCGTACCATTTTAAGTAATCACCTGGGTATGAAACATGTTGCCGCTCGGCTAGTCCCAAAAGACCTGAATTTTCTCCACAAACTCAATCGCATAAGAGTCGCTGAGGACATGCAACAACGAGTCAATTCCGACCCAACATTCATGAAACGCATTGTTACTGGTGACGAGAAGTGGGTTTACGAGTTTGACATGCGAACTAGTCAACAAGCTTCGGAGTGGCGCCTTCTAACTGAACCGAAACCGAAAAATCACGCCAAAGTCGATCAAAAGTCGAAGTAGTGTTGACTGTTTTCTTAGACTATCGCGGTGTTGTGCACTCCAATTTTTGATTTTTGACCAAAAACTTAACAAATATTTTCGAGCAAGCACATTATTTATTGCGTTTAAATGTTTTGATGATTGTGTTACACCTATATTGGCCCGCTAAGACGCTGGCAACACTGTCGGCGTGCCCTCACCACTGTCAAGCCCCTCCACGCACTCCAAGACGCCACGACGGGGAAATTGTGCATAAATGAGCTTGCACATCTCATTATCGCTCTCCCATCAGGGACAAACTGGGCCGGCCTCCTAACGCTCGTCCATACGGAGGTGGAGTTCGCTTCACCCCAGACAGCGAAGAGGAGTATAGATAGGCAGGTCCAGCGATACCTGACTGGCCTGGAGAAGGACAGCGGCGTTAGCTGGTTCGCCTACTCGCTGCCAGCGGAGAAGAGTCTGAAGATCGCCATACGGGGACTACCGGCGGATACGGACCCGAAGGAGATAGAGGAGGAGCTCCAAACGCTGGGATACCAGCCGGAGTATGTGCGCCATATCAAGGCCGCACAAGGACGACCCGGTTGCGTATTCCACGCGGTCCTTAAGAAGACTCCGGACGTCCATTTACGACACCACGACATTCATGTTGATGCGCGCTGTCAAAATAGAGGCCTGGCGCGAAAAACGAGGACCCGCCCAGTGCCACCGATGCCAGCTGTTCAGACACAGCTCGCATCAGTGTCACCGCCCGTTCGCTTGCGTGCGTTGTGGAGGGGAGCACGCGGCGAGAGAGTGCCCGCGCCCGCGGGAAGAGCCGGCCACCTGCGTGAATTGCGGTGGCCCACACCCCGCGTGCAACATAAAGTGTCCGATGTTGCAGAAGGAAATCCGGAACAAGCGGGCGGGCACCGCCGCCATAACGGCCACACCACGCCGGCCCAAAGTGGCCACTGAGAGGCCACAAGAGATGCCAGAAGAGGCCCAGGGCACGACGCTTATGGCGGCGGCCAACGGGCCCTCAGACAGACCAGCTACCTCCTCTGGGCGGAGGAAAAATAAGAGACGCCCCGGCGACCCAAGAAAACCCAATAGCCACCCCTGCCTCAAACGGGGCACAGGTTGTGAATAAGCTGCAACCTACCTCTAGCGCCGCTACGGCGCCGCGGGACTAAAGGAAAAAGAGTTCCAAAAAGAAACCAGTGGCGGCGCCACCGACGCCAAAACAGCCACAGAAAAGTCAGAGTTCACAACCTGTGCCATTAAATTACTGATGGACCTGATAAAGGCCATCAGGCAGGGACAGGATGTCGAGTTGGTCATACTGGATGGCCTGGCCGCACTACTAACGTTGTACCACGGCTAGGTCACCCAGGGCGACCCAAAATGGGACGCCTGCGGCCTTCTGGCACAAGGCCGCCCCCCCCTCCGCCACCTCCTTCGGGATGCAGATGACTTCACAAGAAAACCCGGACTGTCTTCCAGATAAGCCGTAGCCAAGTTACACGCGACTTATCTGTGACAAAAAGACTCCACACTCACAACACACACACCCATTACGTAACGTGTTCTAGGTTAATATAGGCACGCTACGTAAATGCAGACAGACATACATTTCTATACAGGCACCCTAACTCACGCGTGTACGCGCGGGGCGGGCTGCAAGTCACGCAAACATTGAACGGTGTTACACAAATACAATACCGTTCACACCCACATGTCGGCCCCTTAGTCCGGACAGTGAACGGCTAGCTCTGTGATCTGGACGGGCGGGGGCCAACCAACCACCCACTCTGTAGGAACGTCGAGTCGCCATCTCTGTCGCAGGTCGCCGCCGCCGGGCCTCCCCTAGGTAACTAGGGGTCTCACCTGGCGGTGACTGACCGCCGAGATGCCGTGAAGCAAGCGACGCTTTGTACTAATAGCGTCGCGGCGTGCCTTTGCGCGCGCCCAAAGAATGACAACCACGAAACCTATTGCCATGAAGCAACCACAATGAGAGGCCCGTAGTTACGGGTCGCCGTATGGCATCTGCGGGCGGGGGGCGAAGCCCCGGCACCGCACGCATCGCCCCCTTACGGGGGCGCCGCGATATAGCTACGGCCTTATCGCTCTTTTTTCACAAGGACAACTGACCAGCAGCTTAATTGCGTAATACATTTTCGTAAACGATTACGACTAATCTATTTGATTTTGACAGTTCAACAACGTTCATTGCGTTATTTACATTGTTAAGCAGAATTTTTTATAGAACTTATGAAGCAATGGATTAGCAATCTGTTTCAAAACGATTCAGATTCCGATTGATTGTGTAGTACGCAATTAGGGTACAGGTCGAATCTCCGTCAAACTTAATATCGGTTTCCATTTTGTATTGCTGCTCTGCTGATTATAAAAACCCGATAAGTATACCTAACCGTTGATTTATATTGTACTTAGTAAAATGAATGTAGTTCAATATTTGTTTAAAGTTATTAGTGATTGTTAATTTCCTTTTCGTATGACGAAATTATAACGTATGCTGTGTTTACTTTACATCATTACTAATTAAAATAATTAACTAACGTTGTTTGAATTTAATTTATTATAAGCCCTGTGTTTAATCTGTCGTTACAATTGGATTATTCGTTGGCGTAAGTCGATCGTTTCTGAACGAGCATACTTTGAGGCGATAAAATAAATTTGGATGATTATCTAATATTTTGTGTATTATTGATCTTTTCCCGGTACTTTCTTGACAGAATAGTTTATATTGTAATTGAAATCGAATCAGTCCGGTACGTATTTGTAAAATTCCAATTAGTTAGTACCTCATCGTTGTCGTATACTCGTCTACGTACTTATAATGTTGTCAATCTCACTTCTTATTTTTGAAATATTAGAAAATATCCTTTCGTTCTTTGTAATTTACATTACCAAACTTATTTACTTGAATGTATTCTTTGTCGTTGATCCCGCGTCAAGTAAATGAGTTGGTAGGTATAATTGCATTTCGTCCTAATTGGTATCTTTATTCATAAAACCGAAGCTGTACAGTAATTACTTATCACATAATTTAGTTCGATCCGCGTATAAATAGATACTAGGAAGTTAGATACATTTATAGAAAACTCGTACTATCGAAAATTCTTTCGTAAGGATAACAGTCCCACCTTCAATTTTGGTAACGTGGAAAGGTTTTAATGTGAAGTTGAAACCGTGGACTCATTACGTGAGAATTTTGGTAGTGTGCTAGATAAGATAGCGGCAATTGAATCCCGGTTATGCCTCAAACTCAGAGGTCACTGTCTCTTTTAAAGTTCAGACATAATCTTGGTCAGATCATGCTAAGACCATGTAGACCGGTGTCTGAAATGGTCTTTTGAAGAAAGAACCACACTGATTGAGTGGATCTGTCCAGTCAGTGCACGCATTTGTCATTAATCGTGCAGCTCAAATCAGAACTTAAGGAGCTCAACGATTCGATAAACAATCCCAAGCAAAAGACATTTGGGTAGGCCGCAAAAATTATTCCAACTATCAGATCATGATTAAAACTAACAAAAAAAAACACTGGAACAATGACCCACCTAATCCTCACATTCAAAATAATTAAAAATAATATTGTAACACTTCACAAAGTAAATACTCATGTCATAGTGGGTGGAATTTTGTAATGCCAACTGAAGGGAAAGAAAACATTGCTTTATTTTTTAATAGAAATAAAAGTGCGTTCAAAGATTTTCGAAAATTCGCTTGCCACACCCGGGAATCGAACCGACTAAAATCTGTAAAAATTAAACCCTGTACTTTTATTGTATCGATCGTTAGGATCAATTTTATAATTAATTACTACTAATTTTATAATCTTTATAGATTAAATCTCAACCAACTTGATAAATTAAATGAAAGCTTATTAAACTTCCAAATACTGTATTGAGGACAAAAAGGCTTGGGATTGAGCTGCTCAAATAAATTTACTCAGTGAATGTTGTTTTTTTATTTTTTGAAAACTTTTAAGCCCTAATAATAAATTTGTCTTTTATAAAGCGGAAACTACTTTTCGCCTTACAAAAGATTTGGATTTATTAAGACTTAGTTCTTGAATGTGGCTCAAACTCAAACTCAAACTTAAAGCATTTATTTCAAATAAACCAATTACAGGTACTTTTGAATTGTCAAGGGGTCGGTCAGTCAGAAATATGAAGCTAGTTGCCCATTCCAAAGCGAAATTATGTACCTATGGAGAAGAACGGGCAAGAAACTCCATGGACACTCTTTTAAATAATATGGATACAGAAAAATAGTTACATCAGTAAAATTGAAAAATTGTTGAAATTATACATGTGAGAACGATGTAGAAAGACCCGTACTAAAAACATAAAAATAAATTAAAATAAAAATAAGCCGTGGCTGCCAAGAGATGACCAGTCCCCACTGACGGCGCCCGTTGACGAACATGACGTATGGATCAGCACCATTCAGCTCAACCATTTTGAAGGGAACTTAATGATCCAACACACACGCCACCACCAGCGAGACATTTTAGTGAGCGTGACATACTCTCAGCCGCCAGGGCAAATTCAAGTCAATGACAGACGTGCCCAGTATAGGGTAGCTTTATAGTAGGTACCACATAGTGCTCACACGTGTGCTTTGCAATTATACAAAAAATTGAATTTATACAGTGCTAAGATAGTTTTTACAATCTTCAGCAGCTCCAACAATATTTCCGAATGCTAATCAATTGTTTAGGCGTCCTTGTGAAGCAGAACCAACGTTGAGCCAAGCATTTTTGTCAGAGATGTAATCCTCCAAACTTATAATATGCTTGGCTGCATAGTGTGCGTTTGGTGCAAGTTTTGAACTTCGTTTCATTCAGTTGGAGTATGTGGGGAGGTATTTTATTATAACATTTTAAACAGTACCCCATGAAGGATGAATCTACTTTAGCCAGCCTGAAACCCGCTAAAGCTAGTAAGTTTATTATAAAAACGTATACATTGGCATCTAAACGAACCACCTATTTTCTTGAGCCTGGTTGTAGTAACAACAAATTTGTGTTTGTTCCTAGCATTTATTTATGGATATCACTTTATTTTTAAACATTAATTTTTTTATGTGCATACAAAAGATTTTCATAAATTTACTGAGAAGACACAGTCATTATAGTGATCTCTTTAAATTTGTTTCTGAGGGAGTGTCTGGGACTTAATAAATGGAACGAATTGCCCTTTTTTGTAAAACAAACTTGTATGAATATCGTCAGCATTTCCTCACCACAGAAATTTTCAAAGGCCTCGGTGTTTTGAGAATCTGATTTAGTTATATTGACATTAATAGCAAGGTTGGAAGTCACTACATCGGTTGCATGACCTTCCCGTTACGATGCTACCAGCTGCTCAACTGTTACCCGAGTAAATGGGAAAAATATTTTATGCTGTCCTCTATTAGTAAAATTATAAATATAGCTCAGAAAATACTTAAAAATGTACAATAAATCAAAACCGAATGTATACATTTTTGTGTATATTTATTTGTATAGGTTAGGCGTAGGTTTCTTCTTTAGAAAAAAGGAAGGTATGTATATCAATGATTAGGCCTCATTTTTAATACTTTAATATATTTTTTTACATACAATGTTTTTTTTTTCATTTTTCGATCAAGTTCCTTAAGGAAAGTTGTTCAGGTTCAAGGGGTGATCCTCTTGAAATAGTGTCTGCTAACATTTTTACACCTTATGTGTATATAAGGTGTATCTATTCATACACGAAATATTTGAAGAGGGACATCTATAGGTCGAACAGAAGCTATAGAAACGAACATTTTTTTTTTATATAAATGTTTTTTTATTTTACGTAATTATGATAATTTAAAATTGCTTGAGATATTTTGCATAAAACCTTTACGGCCTACTCTATGAACGACAGACGCGGCGGGGCAGAGGCGCGGGCGCGATTACCTCTATGAGGTCACGACTTTTACGAGCGAGTATCGAGACGTTTCAATCATTTCTTATTGTTTTACGAAAAGGATCCTAGATGCAATTAAAACATATTCGTATTCTACAGTGTTACACTCTCTATCAATCTACTAGATGTAAACTAGGTAAGAACTAATTATCAGCTGACGCAACGCGAATTCGCACAAGTTAATGACTTCTGTTAGGTTACGAACTGTGCGTCAAGTCGTATCTGTCAGCTGATTGATAGGTTGTGTACCTACCTATTTGTACAGATGTAAACTGTAAGAAGTGCACAGCGCGAGTTTATTTTATCAAAAATCGTACCAGATTGGCAGATGTGGACTGGACTGTTGTAGGTACACGCTGTTTCGCCTCCCAGTGGTTAACGGTATAAATAGCTGGCTATGTTTTTCGTAAAATAACCACAAAGACCTTTGTAACTATAAAATAACTGCATTACGGTTAGATTATACGTTTTATTGACCAATCTTTTTGTAGGAAAACAACATTGTTAGTAGAAACATGACTATTTTACGCGAAAATCAGTTAACCCACTGCATACGGTATGCAACTAATTATTGTAACAATAATTAGGCATGCGTGTTTGAAAATTAGAATCAACTTATTTACAACAATTTAAAATGGACATACCTCATAACGACGTAGTTTTTATTTACACCAAAATTGCTGTACATATTCGCCCTGCAGTTGCACAGTTGCACATGCGGTAATGTGACCTTTCACTTTTCATAATGTCTCTATCTCTAGCCATCACTGCGTACACAAGCGTTCACAATTCACGTTTTGTTGTTCCGCACTAGAAATGGTCTGGCCGTCATTACCATAAATCAGGTCTATCCCAACCCCACACATGGAAGTCCAACGGCGTAAGATCAGGCCTGCCTCCGTCTGCAGCTGGGGGCATGTAGACCCCGTAGCCCCGTTGCCGCTGTAGAGCTCCTAGGATCCCTAGGAAAGGGCTCATTGTAGCAGTTCACCATGTTCTGGTACTCCTGGTTGGAATATTTCGACATTGTTACGTTTGTTGCGCGAAGCGCGATGCGTTCCACGTTAGTTAAGCCGCGTGCAGTGCAAAATGCGGTTCGCGCGGGGCTGAACACGGTGGCGGGCGGCGCGGCGGGCGGGGGGCGAGGCAACTGAAGCAACACACGTTGGCGGCGCCGGCGCAGCGGGTCGGGTCTCTTTTGATCATTCATAAAAGCCACGCGACATCTAAGCGTGCCGCCATGACCTCGCCCGCTTCAATGAAAGTAGTTTCTACGTAGTATTTTCGTATAAACTAGCGTAATGGATGTTACAAAATATGAAAGAGCCAGTATTTTTACGAGACACTTAAAGAGACACTAGTGGTAGTTATTCTAGTGGGCTACAAAAATTGGTCAGCAAGATTGTATGACTCTATGACTCAGAATGTTCTAACAAATTAACAAATCACCACAAGTGATGATCGACTTCTTTGAATTACAGATTTTGTGCTACACTTCATCCATAACCTTTTCAAAACAATCATACAATCCTGAAGGAGGTCTGTACACACTTAATATAATGAACTGCTCCCATTCTATACAGCCTGTTTTATTTGTCCGCTCAACAGTGAGGCTCACAATATTCTTGTGGTCTTTAATAATAATAATAATAATTATCATTTATTTCAGGAAGTTATTCCCATATTCAGAACACAAATAATATATAAATATGGGCACAAAGGATACATTACATTCACCAACAGACATTAATAATAACTTTATTTAAAACAAATATAAATTAAAATTAAGATTATGAAATTCAATATTGCAGATTTAAATTCATTCGTAACATTTAATTATAATGTTACAACAATAATCACATAGTAAATGGTGACGAACTGGCATGCAGGTGCACCCACCTCTCCAACACGACTGAGCCCCACCTCTCAGACAATACGCTCAAGATACTGTTAGTGCTGCGTCGGAAGCGACTTAGTAGCGAGACGCTCCGCTTCCTTATAATAGCATAAAAGTCATCAGTTTGCGCCTGCGCGAACATCGTGGAAGCGCTGCAAAACCGCGGCCGCCCTAGCAGTACCCTGAACGCATTGTTGTACTATACGCGCATGGCACTGTAAACTCGCTGCGTATAGTTGACCCATAGGCTGCACGTATAAAAAGACTGACAATAGGCTTTAAACAAGGACACCTTTACTTGTTCAGTACATCGTGCAAACCTACGTGCCAACATGTTACAGCGTACCGATAGCGCCCTACGCTCCCGATCAATATCCTAATTGTCAGAAAAGTTGTCTGTGACCCAGTGGCCCAGGTACTTAAAATGGTTAACCCTTTTCAGCCTAGCACCGCAAAGAGTGATCGGAGGTATAAAAGAGAAACATTTGGTACCAGCCTTGAAAATCATGTACTCACTCTTATTAGGGTTGTACCTGAGCCCATGAGCCCCAGCATATGTCTCACGAATGCCCAGAAGTTTACGCAACCCCCCAACCTACGGGCTCAGCAGTACCATATCATCCGCGTAGCTGATGTTATTAATAGGCACTCCGCCTATTGAGCAACCCGCATTAGCACTGCTGAGCTCGCCGATCAGCTTATTCATGTACAAGTTGAACAAGCGGGGCTAAGCTGCTTATTTACTAAAATTAATGAGCCACCATGTATAGAATTTACTCTGCTGAATGAACTACCAACCTGGTGATTACAAAAATTGAATATGAACTGGTGGCTTTTAAGCCAATGTTCTATCATACAAACAATATCTATATTGCTACAATTCAGTTATAACTCTACTTCTAAATCTTTGTTCAAAAACCCTTGAATGATTTGATGCACCAGCACCCTAATTGAGTAAAACACACTTAATCACGCCTAAGTAAGCAGGTTTTTACAAAACTCTAGGTGTATAATTTTTACGATTCCGTACCTCAAATGGAACAAACTGAACGCTTATATGATCCTTTCTTGCGATCCTTTTTCTCAAGAAAGCGTGGGCGTATCAAGTTGAAATTAATATCAAATAAGCAGGCCTAGGGATAGTAAGGGCTCAAAAAAAACTGCTTCTAAGTCAACGCAATAAAAATGTAGGGCCATGTATGCAACGTATTTTGATACTCGTAAATAGATTAAAAACTATAGGGTACTTCCCGTCGACCTATAATTATGAAAAAAAAACATTAATTTTGGACCAATCAGACCAAATTTAGCAAGAAGCAAGGTCTGACAGCACGGGTAAAGGAAAAGGTCCGAAAAATGTTAATTTGTAGGTTTATCAAAATTTTTTTTTTTTGCAATTATATACTTACATTTGCTGTTATAGAATTGACCTTGACGTAATGTCGATGTATGGGAGAATTTCTTTTCAACAACAATGTTTAGTTTGTTTTTGAAATAAATTATTCCCAACTACGCGGAACCCTTCATTGTGCAAGTTCCGACATGCACTTGGCCAGTTTTTTTAAACTAAGTGTCTATTACTATCGATTGCCTACCAAATGGATGCAAAAACTGGATCGATTAACAGAAACCGGTGTATCACGTCAGGAACAAGATCTGTGCTAATGTTTAACATTGTTAGATGTAGCCTACAGACTACCAACTTCGCGCCTAGTATCGAAAGAGCAGGTCGGATCTGCGTAGGTATTTTTCGGCAATTCGATTGTTCATCATTATCGTTTCAACCCAAATACCATAGGTCTCAAGCATCGCTACATACGATTCCTGCATCCAGCGGATTTCACTAGGTCGGGTCCACCTTGTGGTGGTCCAATTTGTGTGACTCTTACCATCGATAGACAAGTTGGTAGATCGGATTCAAACACAGAGAACAGAGGAAGCCTACAGAAGACTCAAATAAGCGACCGACCGATCTGTCAAGTGTCAACCAATGGATGAACGTCACATAAAAGTTTTGACTCAAACTCAAATCAAAGCATTTATTTCAAACTAGCACTTCGCCCGCGTCTTCGTCCGTGTGGATTTCGAAATAATAAAGTAGCCTAGTAGTAGAATGTTCATCAGACATAATTTCGGCTTCTAATGGTAAAACAATTTTTCGGAGATTATTTCGGAAAATTGTTTTTACCATACAAAATTGTTTCGGAGCCTATTCAATACAAACAAACAATCAAATCTTTCCTCTTTATAATATAAGTATAGATAAACCAATTACAAGCACTTTTGAATTTTCAAGGGGTCGGTCAGTGAGAAAGATGAAGCTAGTTGCCCATTCCAAAGCGTAGTAGGTACCTATTCTCAGTCATGTTGAAATTTTATATGTGAGAACGATTTATAGGCGTCCGTAATGAAAAACATACAAAACAAAATAAAATAAAAACTGGGAAATTAAAATAGTGCAGTGGCAGCCAAGAGATGACCAGTCTCCACTGACGGCGCCCGTTCACGAACATGACGTATGCATCAGCACCATTCAGCTCAACCATTTTAAGGGAACATAATGATCCAACACACACGCCACCACCAGCGAGACATTTAAGTGAGCGTGATTTACTCTCAGCCGCCAGGGCACATTCAAGTCAATGAAAAACGTACTCAGTAAATGGTAGCATTATAGTAGGTACATAGCTCACACATGTGCTTTGCAATTATACTATAGTAAATGATTGAATTTATACAGTGCAAAGATAGTTAGAATCTTCAGCAGCTCCAACAATATTTTCGAATGCTAATTAATTAGGTTATGCGCCCTTGTGGAGCAAAACCAGCGTTGAGCCAAGCATTTTTGTCAGCGATGTAATCCACGTACTTAGGTAGAATATGCTCGGCTGCATAGTGTGCGTTTGAAACAAGTTTAAAACTCGTTTTATTCAGTTGGAGTATGAGGGCTTTCGCTTTCTTTCTAGTATTTCAATTTCTTTTGGAATATGTAGCAACATACTCATTGTATGTATCAGTGAATGTAAGGCTTAAGGCCATACAGCTCGAAAAGTCTTTCCCTACTTATCCTAATACCTCTAGTTTCCAAGTCACTAAATATTAAATTAGAGCAATTACTTTATGTTTTTTTTTTCAAAAGTTTTATTGAATTCAGTGTGCACTTATGAAAAGAAATCTTCATACAATTTATTTGCATTGTCCATATTATGGCCCAGAACATTTAACTATCTATCATTATTTAGGGTACTATTGAATCTATTCAATTTGCCGGTACTTAATGGCCTAAATTGTAATTGCACTTTTTGTAAAGGTGTTTTAAACCTAAAAGTTACCGTTTGTCCACTATGATCAGATGGCAGAAAGTTTACGATGGCATTCTCTAAATAGTCAAACACATTATCAATTTAAAGTAGCAGAAGTTGGAGTTACTCTAGTCGGTTCTGTAAAAACATTAAATAAATTGAACGATTTAAAAAGGCGAAGTAATGCACTGCTATTTGAATTATTTTCCAAAATATTAATATTAAAATCACCACACATCAATTTTAGTGATAGTTTAGTTCGGTGTACAAGAGAATCGGCACCAATGTCAAACTTTGTTTTCGCTAAAAACATTTAAATTTCTAATAATTTTGAAGAAATGTCTTGAAAATATAGATGAAATAACTTCAAGACCTTCTCTTGCTGACCTTCTCTTCGATAATAACATAGTTTTGAGCAATAAGATACCTTGTTGTTGTTAGGTATAAGAATACTCTTCCTGGTACCTTCTGATGTCTTATAAACTAGTTTAAATGATTTTCCGGAGTTAAGCTAAACTTCCATGTCATCACCAGACCTCCTTCGTTCAATTTGTATAACTACTTGAAGAGATATTAGGAACAGGGTGTAAAGTCCACATACTTATAGCATTTGAGCTACATTTATTCACCACCTTATTATTAGTATTATTACTAATGTTAGTAACACAAGACTTCGACATGTTACTTATGTCTGAGTTTATATAAAAAGCTAATAGCCTTGCTATTATGTGCCTAAACTAACAGGCAGATACATAGTATCCCTAGTCGATTTTAAAGTTTCATCAAAACTGTTGGTGTCTAAAAACACAAGCTTGTCACTGTTATGACCAACTAAAAAGTGCATACTTATGCTTATTAACTGCCTCGTTGGTCTAGTGGTCGCAATCGCTACTGCTGAGCATGAGGTCCTGGGTTCGATTACCAGGTTGGGCAAAGTGTTATTGGGTTTTTCTATCTGGAATTTCTCAGTAGCAGCCCGGAGTCTGGATTAGGCTCGCCCCCTATTACATGGGACTTTAACATAACTGGCGAAATGTAGGTGCACAGGTACACCTCTGCCCAACCCTTCGGGGAAACAAGGCGTGATGTTATGTTAACTTTAACAACTCTGTTACACAGTCAGTGATTTCATCTTTTTTGACCTTAAAACGCCTACAACCCTACAAATACAGTAATGTTGTTTTTAGGATTATATACATAACTATCCAGGTTACGTGCCGAGTTGAGGCTCGCAGTCCTTCTACAGATCTGACGCCAGGTCGGATCGTCCGAAGGCTGCTTTAGTCTCCGGATAGATACACCTACGTCACGTGCAAGTCATTGTCGAATTGATTAGCATGATTCACTCACTGTGGCATAATTCGTTGTTTTTAACAATGTAATTAGGGGATTTTTTGGCAATGATTGTGCAACATTCGTTGTTTGATATATTCTTAATTTATTCATGCGAAACGAAGTCTGGCGTGATATGTTATAATTTTATTTTATATGTTATGTTAATTTATTTATTTACTCAAGGACGGAAAACTTATTTATAATCCCTTCTCTTAGAAATCCTTATTTGTTATCCTTGGATTGGTTATCCAATCTTGAATACAACTTATAAGGTTTCAGAAAATTTTAAACGGAGATGGATCATGCTTATATAGGAACTTTAAACAATAAATTTTTTCCAAGCTAGATAAACTTTCGTGTTCAAATTCAGTTATACCATATAAAAACATATTCACTGAATTTTAAAATGAGGAGGAAAACACAACAATATTATTACAATTTTCTACTCTTGCGTAAAGTTACGCATTGTCATCAACAACAATAAAGTGTATGACTAGAAATTTAACCGATTTTGCGCAAAGGATGATTGTCAGTTTTGGACAATGGCTTGGGCCCTGTATAAAATGATGTACCGGCGACGATCTGTCATTACTTTGAACAAGAATCAACAAGCCTAAACATGGTCAGATTCGCGATTATGATGTTCGTTCTGTTTATCGTCTCCTGTTTGGCAGCTCCAGGTAGGTTTTTATTTATTTATGAAAGTCACGGTAACGTAATGAACGTAAAACACAAGTTATAGACTTGGTTCCTTATAACCGTCTTGGACGCAGTCCCCAAAAAGCAAAAGCACAACGTTTTTATTTGATACCTACATGTATGCTACATAATGTAATACGGCAGTAGTTTTTCTTTTAAAGTACGACATGGACCAACTCACGAAATATTTCCTTTTTTCTTCAGGGGCGCGAGTAAGAAGGCACGGCTACGATTTCGGGCACGGGGGCTACGGCGGCGGCTACGGCGGCTATGGCGGCCACGGGATCGCGGGCGGCCACGGCCACGGCTACGGTGGAGCTCACATCCCTATATCTCAGTCCTTCTCCAAGTCTTCGGCCAGCGCCAGTTCTGTCGGTGGAAGTGTTGCAGGCTAAATGTACGCATCTGAACTAAGAGGTACTTAATGGCCCGTAATGGTGTCCTTAGAAATTATAGAATTACCTTTAGCTATGTCTTTTACTCTACCAGAATTCAACAGCTGCTATGTTCAAGTACATGTTGAACTCGAAAATTTAGTAACGAATTAAGTGTTTATAACATTTTGCAAACACACTCTACATTTTCTTTAGTTTCGTAGAAAACTACTTCAATTTTATTGTTTTTACCTGTATTTTTACTTTTTTATACCACGAAGAATGTGAACTAAGCTCTTATACCACAAGCTCTGAAACTCTTTGCATACCCAATTTATATATTTTTTTCGATAATCTCCCCTACATATTTTTAAATTAAACCACCCGTACGTTCAAACAAAATGTGTTCACTAAGATTTCTCGCAACCAATTAGGGCGACGAATTTTAATAATAATAACAATTAATTCTTTATTTCAGTGTGAAATTCCACAATAATTATACAAATGCCCACTTAAAAACTATGCGTGCAAATACAAAACAAAAATGTTAGTAATTTATAGTTAAATGTGACCAATGTTGTATCCATTAACAGCTGTGTGTTTATTCTCCGACACATTTCGATTTGCGAGTGAAAATAACAAAGCGTCTAAAAGAAATTTCATCAGGCCATAGTTTAGCATCCATAAATATATTTAATGTACTTTGTGGGACAAGTATTTTGTAGGCATCATAATCTTTTTCTGTTTTCATGGTAATCCTTTCCAAGGATATCTGTACTTGAGTTTTTTTAAATATATAACTCGAAATACCATCGGCTGAGGCGTTCTTAGACACTTTATTTATAAACAAAGGTATTTTGAAATCCGCAGCTCTGAAGTTTCCATCAGGCTCAACAGTAGCTTCACCTTTTAGAAAATCATAATATAATAAACCTTATGGGCAGTATAGAGGGCCTTAAAGCCTTTACCAAGAGGCGTTATTACCTACTTTGAGAAAGACTGTCTTATGCCTAAGTACCTTAAGTTCAGTTAAATTGGTGTTTTGTTTTGTGTTTCAGACGCTTTCCTACAACTCTGCAATCCCACGATGATAGTTGAAAATACCATAAGCTTTTTGTAATACAGTATTTAATGTGATACGTTTTTAACTATGTAAGAATATTGGTAACTAATTTATTTGTATATATGCAAGTAATATTAATGAAATAAAGGTTTAACGTTTTTTTGCAATTAACAGTGTTGTTTACTATTTCCTGGTTCAAGTCCTTTTTCAAACTTATTATCGTTATGCGTACACGGTGTCTTACATTGACGTGTACACTGATAAGCACCACGAATTCACCACATGATTAAAACCCACCAAAGATTACCCAGCGTAAAAAGTTTTCGTCGGTTATTAAAAAAAAACTAAATATAAATATCATAATATATGTATAGTGCAATACCTACACGGTCAAAATGTACGGCACAACAGATTTAAAACACTTTCAACACTAGAAATCATGTACAGAATTCATGATTTCATGGTAACATTTGGCGTGTCGATGTCTTTACCCTGGCAAAAGTTTTATGTATGAGAGACTGACCAGTTATAGTCTATTTTGAAAATATGATTATTTGTAAGTAAAAATAGGTACGTCCAATTTCAAAATTTCTCCACATTGTTTGCGAGCTAATTTAAGTTATCGTGTCTCATTCAAAAATGGATCTGTGTTGGGAACATTTTCGCGATATGATTTTTTACGATTTCAAGTGTCGCCTGAAACCGGAGTAATCGTACGATAGACTTCAAATGGCATTCATGGATGAAAGCCTTTCTAAGGCAACCGTGTATCGTTGGTATAACGAATATTAGTGTGGTCGACTAACTTTGGGGGTTAAGGAAAGAAGTGGTCGCCCTTTGGCGGCTGTTACGAAAGAAAACGTGCAAGGAGTGACAAATTGTATCCAAGACAATAGGCGAGTTACGTATCAAGAGATTCAGAACATACTGCTCGTTGGATCGGGAAGCCTTCACGAAATTCTACACGTGCATCTTCACGTGAGGAGGATAGTTTCACGCTGGGTGCCACAAAACCTCACCCAGTGCTCAGAAGCAGGCCCGGGTGAAATGGTGCCGTGATATGATAAACAAATTTGAAGCAGGCTCGTCTCGGCATGTTTACGACATCATTAAAGGTGATGAGTCTTGGATTTATCAATACGATCCAGAAACGAAACGCCAGTCGACGGTTTGGGTGTTTCAAAACGTATCAACGCCTACAAAAGTGAAGCGAGCTAGAAGCGGGGGGTAAATTTTAATCGCGAGCTTTTTCAATTTGACTGACCATTTGTTGTCAAATCCTATACAGAACCAAAGAAACATCAACGCTGAATGGTATACTACCAAATGCTTGGCAGAAGTTTTCTCTGTTGTGAGCAACAAGCGTCCAAACACAGGGCTCCGCGGGCTACTGCTCCACCATGACAGCGCGCCTTCGCACACCGCGCACAAAACGAGGGACTTCCTGGACAGCACACCGGTCAAACTCCTGGGTCACCCTCCTTACAGCCTTGACCTAGCACCGTGTGACTTCTTTTTATTCTCGAAAATGAAAAATCTGCTCAAAGGGATACAATTTTCGTCGCCGGAAGATGCGGCGGACTGGAAAAAGTGTTTCGAAAACTGGTTCAGACGCATGAAATTTTCTATAAAGGCTAGTGGAGAGTACTTTGAAAAGATTTAATAAAAATATGTTTACCTATTGAGATTTTATTTTTTCGCAAAACTTTTGAGTATCCCACGTATATTTCATATATATTTTTTGCTACAACTCAGGTTTTATTGGATGCTTCTTCATTACAAATTGTTATGCCTTATTTGTATCAGATAGGAAACGACTTGATTACACATCACATTAATGGTCATAAGTTGCGGCCCGGGGGGTCGGGCCGCAGCGCGCCGCGGCTATAATGTGCACCAATCTTCTTCTACATCTCGTGAGAATGTTATAAAAAAAAAACGAAAACATACTTGCCCAATAAAATAACCAGTTAATTAAGCTAGAAATCGTCGATATTTATTTGGAATGGAAAAAGCTAGAATTATTTAGTTTCTCCTGCGTCTAAAGTAGGTATGCCTGTGGCTTATTTTTAGTAGTTAGTATTTCCACTCGAAGAATACATAATTAAGAGAATATCACTAAAACAGTTAATTAAAAAGGCAGAACACAATGCTAATTCGTCTAAACGTGACGGGTAGGTACATAATTAAACAAAAATATAATCGTTCTAATAAAATAAAAAGAATTTTATCGCATGAATCAGTTAAACCCACTGGAAATACGGAATTACCCTTTAAACAAGGTTTTATTTTTCCTGGGTTTTTCTAAATCAAATAAAGATTAAAAAACCTCGATTGCATGGGTTTCCGTAATTTCAGGCTGCATGCAAGCGAAAGTCAGGCGAGGCGAGGCGAGGTTGGAATGCTAACCACAAATAAACACGCCTGCTTCTTCTTCTTCTCCCTCTTCAGCTGGGGAGTTTGTTGCGAGACTTCTTCTTCCCAGATGAACCACTGGGAAGTTGTTAAGGGTGCGCGATTTTGTGGGACTTTCTTGTGTTATTTTGACTAATTAGTTTGAACAAATGACTTTTGGTTGGCCCAATATGAGAATAGATCATGCTATAGAAAAATATTGGCCTGTTACCAAGCCTTAGTCAGACGAGTCTATTTATTTATTTATTTATTTATTAGGGACATAAAACAGTTACATGCTACAAAATACAGAGAACTACTTAAACTAAGTTTTAATAAACACGTAACCCACACCATTGTCCACGATTTAGCAAAAGGTTAAAAGAGGTCTGAAGACAAGTGATATAAAAAAATAAAATAAAAATAAAACAAGAATACAGTAGTCGCTGTCACAATATTGCTGAGTTAAATTTAATTTATAGGTAGATTCCCAAAAACTCTGAAACACTTTTGATTTCTCGGTACTGTCAGTAAAGGCGACATTCTGTTAAATTCGTTTTATGTGTAGTTATAACATTATGTAGGAAGGAACCTATTTATATGCTTGCTGCGGTCAGTTATTGGATGAGTGACTATACATTACATATCAAGAAAAGCACGTCAAGCCATTGGTGTAGTCCCGGCGTCATTCTCTGCTCTTATTCTCATCTTTGACAGTATTTACGAGTAATAAGAAGCCCAAAGGTCAGACCACCAGTCTTTCCAGGGGCATCGTGTTACCCAGTAACTGGGTTGTGGACATGTCTTAGGTTAGGCTGGAGGTTGACCCCTAAATAGTTGTCGAGAGGCTAGGCAGGTTGATTGGAACCTGTTCATGTTATGTTTTATTTTTATTGTTAATTGGTTTCGTAGAGTTAGTAATACTTCAACAATGCTATGAATCTAAACAACCATTACCTTGGCCTTTGTAGACCACGTCACGACCTCCAGTCACGTTACTAGTTTCCTATAATATTTGTTCACGCTTATAGTCATATTATGTCGCCTTGTTGGTCTAGTGGTCGCAAGAGCTACTACTGAGCTTAAAGTCCTGGGTTCGATTCCCAGGTCGGGCAAATGTTATTGGGTTTTTCTATGTAGAATTTCTCAGTAGCAGCTCGGAGTCTGGATTTGTGCCCGGTTGATGGCAATAGGCTCGCCCCCTATTACATGGGAAAAAGAAAGCCTCCCACAAAGTGGACCGATGACCTGGTGAAGGCCGCAGGAATCCGTCTTTCGGCTGAAATGAAATGAGGATGCTCTGACTGGAAGTTACAGTTAGGTATATCTTGTATTTATTCTTGCCACTTAAGTTACCTACATCTTGTATTTATAAACGCCATTTAGTTCATTAATCTATTCTGTTTTTTATGCTTTACCGTGCTATGATTGTTATTCCACGTTCGCAAGGAGGTAAAAAATATCGCGACGTGATTTTGTCTGGATCTTCAACACACAGCTAAGCGGCGAGACATCTTCGCGATATTGATGCGACGCGATGCACTCTGTTGGATTCGAAATTCTCGGTTGAACACCGAGCGTTGAAAATCCAGCGCGCGAAAACCTCCCTCTGCGATTTATTAAGTCCGTGCGAACGTGGTTTTACTGTCGGTAATTATGAGTACAAATATTTTACCTACTCCTCAGAGTAATGTTAACCTTTGTTTTATAAAATAGTTACAAGCTTTTAATTGGGCACTTACCTCGTGTATGATTTGATTCAGGATATTAATAATAACATAGTTATTTTAGTTGTTAACCGTATATATTAACTTATAAACTTGTTTGGTGATAATTCAATGTCAACAAAACCGAAATAAACCGATACAAAGTCTTTGTTAGAACCAAACTAATTTACATGCAATAGAGATCTAAAAGATAGTAAAAAGTAATACAGGATAAAAACTCTTTGTTAGAGTTTCCTGAACGTTCCGTTTGATACATTTAAATCCAAAGCATTCTAAATTCAAAGGTTTGTCTTGTGGTCTTGGTTGAAAGCAACAGAGGTCGCGGAGGCGGTCGCTTTGCTGAAGGAGCGGTGCCGTCGGTCGCTGGGACGCCTGTCCTTGTTGTATGATATTTCATGGCTCGTGCTCCCGTAACTGAAACATTGTATTATGAAGTTGTTACCTCCATCGGAAAGTTATTAGGTACTGCCTAAATTACTTATGCAATTTAGATGCTTGCTCTAAGTTTTGATATGTAATTCAAGCTGAATGCGGGTCGTTATTGCTTTGGACCACACGGTTAAAATCCTTGCAGCTGAAACAAATTAAGCATGAAACAGACAGTTAACTTGTACTGTCTTATCTAAAAATCACGATGTAGCTGTTGACCTACACAGTGACAGCTTATTATTGTAGACAGGTAACTATCTGTCTAGGAATTAAATGCACCAGCTTTTCAAACATGAAGCAACAGACGTCGCGGAGGCGGTCGCTTTGCTGAGCAATAGCCAATCGACCTTTGCAATAAATGAGTAAAATGAAACTGTAGTGCAACTGCAAAGGCATCTTGTCCCATATAACGTGGAGATGGAATGTCCGTTGATCATCAGTTGTCCACGCTTGCACGTTTCGTGTCCATGGATACTTTTAGAACGATTGGCTTTGGGCTAACTTCTGACATAGTCTACCTATAGTATTCGAAGTTTTTTACTCGTCGCATGGAAGGCTATGGTGTTCTATTACAAACTACATCGTCCTGCACAGTCTATTCTGTTAAAAAACCACCGTGAGCACCGCGAGCTGCCATTCCATCTGATGCTAGGGATTGAGACAGCTCACTTCTAGCTCACTTCACAAAGCACTCTCCAGTATGTTACTACTAACCTGCCCCCTCCTTGCTCCTCGCTGCAGCCGAGTCGTTCCTTGCTGACGCTAGCGTTGTGCTCATCACTCCGGCCGTATGTGTCACCGTGGCCGAACCCACCAGGGTTGTAGCCGCGTTTCACTCGTTTTACTGATTCGAACCTCCAGTCTTAAATCAATAATATGAAACACATTTTTTCTTGCATTATCTTCTCTCTTAGATCATGGAGTCTATAAAATATATTTAAATGAATATATTATGCCATTATGAAAAAAATTGCGCCGGCTCATCAATTCTTTAGAAATGCATCAATGATTGTAAAGAAATTGGTCCTGCATCACGTCATCAGGGGTTTGTTTCTGCCTATTTGCTGCACCTTACGACAACAAAGGGCGAAAATAAAAGGGTTTGTGATGTTGTAGGTATCTGTTTAAATATCGAGGTTTGAAGAATTTTAGAACTTACCTCGTCCTTCCACAACCACAGCCAGCAACACCATAAAAGCCAACACCGAGGCTACCTTCGCCATTGTCAAACAAATCTAAAATGAATCTGTTTCATTTGTCACCCACACATGATTTATATACTTCCCAAATCCACACAGGATGGTCGATGCCCATCGGATGTCACGGTCTGTCAAAACGTCATGATTTCGGTGACACGCCGTGATGACCGCACAAAGGCACTGCGACGGTATAATTTACTTTTGACGAATTGTTTGCCGCCCTTGACTTTGGGGACAGGAACCGATTGGCTATAGTTGTATTGACCTTACAAATGTCATAGGAAGAACATGTGAAGATCTGGAAAATTCTGACAGCTAAATTATGATTGTGTGAAGTTTTTTGGTGACACATAATTTTATTGTCCATGAGAAACAAGTAAAACTACTGTTGCAGTTCACATTTGTACACCTTATTTTCCATAATACATTAATGAAGAGCTAGACTCCATAGAAATCCAGAGGATTGCGCTAAATTCTAAAAACGTAATAACATTAAAATACTCCAAATTAAATCTTCAAACACTTATCTATACCACTAAAGTAGATTTCGATGTTATTGTCCTGACAGAGTGTTGGCTGAGAAAAGTGAGTAACATACCGATAATTGACGGATTTCAATCACACTATTCCTCATTTAACTCTAATCAAAACGAAGGCGTCGTAATCTACCTAGAAACTCAATCTTCCGCCACTGTATACGAACCCAACATTGTAAATGCAAACTGTCTTATATGCAAAATAGAACCGGGACTTGCGATATCTGCAGTTTACAGGTCTCCCTCGTACAACACCAGAGATCAATTTGGAAGTTTTTCTGAATAGATTAAATGATGCCTACAATGATCTATCTACTTATCAGAACGTCGTCCTTGTTGGTGATCTGAATATCGATATCAAGAAAGACAACAGAAACGACCGTAGCTTGGACTATCTAATCCTAAACGCCTCTCATGGACTATCACCTACCCATCTACTACCAACCAGATTAGAAAACTGTCTAGACCACTTTCTCATAAAGACAAAATTAGACACTACTACCTAAATTCAGAAATCACAACCGATAGTGCTATTACTTAAATACACAAACCCTAAACGTAACAAGAAAACCACAGTATCTCGAACAAACTACGACGCTATGAAAGACGAATTAGGGAATACAAGTTTTCCGGATATCTACAAGACTTGTGACGGTAAAGAAGGTACAAGGCACCCTTCGGAGGAAACAACGAACCTTAAAGCCATGGATCACCGCAGGTCTTCTGAAATGCATTAAGAATCGAGACAATGTGCATTTAAAACAAAACACACTCCAGATAATACTAAAATCATATACACACACTATATAAATTATTGTTATGAATTGCTTAGAAAACTATCACAAACACATGAACACACTTTGTTCATGTGTTTGTTTACCTAGCTACAAAAAAGTAAAAACAACCCGAAAACCCTATGGAAAACAATCAAAGAAATCACCAAGACTCGCCCAATACGAAATAGTTCACACATATTGTTGAAATTATGTGGCACACCAACTTCTTCCATTAATAATCTGATGACCTCTAAGATCCTTGTAATTCGTTTGTCATCACTGAAATAGACGAAAGGGACGTGGAATCAAATATACTTCAGCTGCGCAGTGACTGTGCCGTAGGTTGGGACGATATCACGTCATGCTTAAAACGCATCCGGTTCAGCCGGGATTTGACGTGATTTCGCCTACATCTTTAACCTCTGCATCTGAAGACGCGGTACTAGATCTTACGCAATTGGTTGGTAAAAAACTTGATAAAAAGATGAAGTGCTCGGGAATTTTCTAAGATCTTTCTAAAGTGTCAAACGGACACGGTTTCTGTGCCCAAACTTATCTCCAAGTTGGAATCTTTAGGTGTTCGTGGCAACGTTATTAAAATTTTCTAGACTACCTCAAAAACTGTAGTCAACAAGTCCAAATTGGTCCTTATTTAAGTAACGAGGAGCTAGTGACTTACGGCGTACCACAAGGTAGCATACTAGGGCCGACATTGTTTCAAATTTACATAAATGATCTCTGCAATGTGACGCTCCCAAACTGCAACACTTATGCAGATACACCGCAATTATCGCCTACGGTCCTTCTTGGGAAGACGTTAAAAGCAACACTGAATCTGCCCTAAGTAGAATCATGCACTGGTTTATCTAACCTTCTGACATTAAATCTGGCCAAAACTTCATATGTTCCTTTCGCCATCCACTACAATATGAAACCACTAAGTACATTCTCCATAACGGCACACTCCTGTTCAAGTCCTTCAACACATTGCTCTTGTCCAAAATTAAGAAGAGGTGACAGCGTAATACACCTCGGCATCCATATAGACAATGGACTAAGATGGGACAAACTCCTAGACACACTTATCACCCGAACAATCTCTTATCTCAATCTTTAAATATACCACTTATCTCAATCTTTAAATCACTGAGGAGGTCAGCAGACCATGATGTTCTTAAAATAGTGCATTTTGCCCTGTGTCAATCGGTGCTAGTGTACTGTATTAATATGTGGGGTAGAGCTAATGATACACGTGTTTCCTGAGGGCTGAGAGAGCACAAACAGCAGTCCTTAAAGTTATGACAAAGAAACCTCACAGAGATCCAACAGAGCAACTTTATTCAGACTGTAAGTTCTTAACTGTACGACAACTATTTGAGCTTCAATCAATTCTTAAGACATATGGCAGTTTGGCTCTCCCTGATCCCAAAAAACGTAAACATTCAATTTCCAGCACTCCACATAAAACGATGTTTGCAAGGCACCAACTTTATGTTATAAGTACTCACATTTATAACAAAACCAAGAAAAAGCTAAATATTCTCGGTCTCCCAAGGTTTAAAAAAACGTACAGTAATTGAATGGCTGCTAAAACAGGACTATCAAGGAATGTAAGTTCTTTTAACCTACATCACCTAATAAACGTCCACTCCTTACGTGTAATCCACCTATTTTTCGCACACGCGCTAATCACTCGGACATCCATCCAACACAATAAAAACATAAACTCACTTCATTCACTATACTCAACACAATCACAAAACAGTCCAACAACTTCCTCACATAATCATCAAACATTTACTCTTAAACAATACAATTTCACTCTTCACTTTCTCACTCATTTTTAAAGTTTACCACAAGATAAAAATGCACCCACTTGACACAGTCCACTGGCACGTCTGCCACAATAGAATCTTATAAGCATAACCTATAGCCGGGCACTGCCCCCTAAGATACAGGCCTAGCCTAGTTAAGGGTACAGGGTTGAACTTTTTGTACTTATCTACCTTTTTTTTTGGCTGAGAAATCATCAAATGACTTCTCCCGCTTTGGGTGGAGCGGGAGGGCGTGTCAGACTTTTACTGACTTAAACCCAACCGTGTTCCTTCAGTTGCCTGTACCAGGGCCACGTTTATCTCTTTTGAGTTTCCCGCGACCCTGAGGCGTGTACTTATCTACCTAATGCTAAATTAAAAACTCAAGAACTCAACGCTTTCTGCGTATTTCTTATATCGGCATCATCATTAGCCTATCGTATAGTAGTCAACTGCTGGACATAGGTATTTCAAATGGCACGCCAAACATAAGGTATGACGCCCTCAGGATCTGTGGATCGTCGATGTTCGGAGGCTGGCAGCAGCTGGATGTGAATTGCCGAGAACCGAGTTGAACTATGTAGGTCTGACTTAGGGAAACATATAATAAGCCAGACAGCAAGATAGTAGCAGTGCTGACTTGCTCAGGGTGCGCCGGACGTGCTCATGGAAATCTTCGGAATTGAAAATAAAAGCGACTTAAAGCAATCGATCCCATAGATTTATGGACAGCAAGCTTTACTTTGAACGATCGAACGAGTAATCAAGCAGACTGATCGGACTGGCTACTTACATCACATCATAACTATTATTACTTATCATATTACACAGCCGCGAGCCGGTTTGAACTCGAAGTTTACCCTGACCTTGACTATTCGGTTGTTCGCTTGTTTTTTCCCCAACTTTTTTTTGTAAACAATCATCACTCGAAATCTTAATAAAAAGATTTAGGTAGACGTAGAACCTTTCGGAACCAACTGACCGTGAATTAATTTACTACTTGCGATATACCCGGCTTTGGTAGAAGTTCTGATCGAGTGTTCTTGGGGATTTGGAGTCAGAATAGATTTATAGGAACTCGCAAAGAAATCTTAATTTATTTCACTTTCTTACACACTATAATTGTGGCGGATCACACACTATTTAAACGCGCGTGATTATTTACAAACAAAATCAATAAAAAGCGCTTCCACGCGGGGAATTTAGCTCGGCTTCTTTAATAACGGTTTCTTTGTGATTTCTTGCTGGCCATTCACATAAATATTACTTGATTTAATGTAACAAGTAGCGTCAATGACAGTGTATTATTGATGTAGGTAGGGAAATAATTGTTTTGCAAATTGACTACCTACCAGTTAAAATTTCCTGTATGGATATTCAAATCACAACTGTCATTATAGTCCAGTATTGCCACTGGTATAATAACGGCAGCCGGCAAATTAACGTGTGTCAATTTGATAAACAATTCATTTCCCTGACTGTGTGTAACCTTTAGCAACCCGTAATGTGTTATTTCTTGAGAAAAATCGTCTGCAGCAATTGTGTGATTTTTGAGCTCTCTGACTTTTTCGCGTCTGCCTAATGGTTAGCGTTCATTAGTATTTAATAGTCAGGAGTTGGAATTGATTCGCTATACGTCGGTTCCTCCTTGAAAGCTTAGAGGACAATGGTTATCAATTTAAACGTAATTTCAATTAACTTTGTGTTTGACCGATTTAACCGAACTAAATGCATAGTATGAAAATTTTATCGTAGTACCTAACACTAATAACGTACCTACTTGTTAGAATTTCGTCACTAACCAGCTGGATTATTTCTTATGTATCAAGTGGAACTCCTTCATTTTAAGTTTATTTATACAGGCAAAATATCAATCGCTCTCTGGATCAAACTTATTTCATTCAGGATTAAAACAATTGCATCCATACTATGCAAGAGCTCTTGAGCTCATGCTTGCTTGATACAATGGTTTTGCTGATGTAAACCTATTAATTATATTGGTACCTTTTATTATATTGGTGGGCTTAAAGCATCGTAAAATACTAAGAAAAAAAACTGAATTATATGCATATAGGTACTAATCTTTATTCATATGTTCCAGCTAAACATTTTTTTATGCAAAGTACTGACGCACTACACATAATTTATTACTTCATCTACCATTAGAACGTGATGTTATGATTGAATGTAATCAGCAATGCACATACAATTTACTCATGAATATAAAACACTTCTTGATATTTCACGGGATGACATTGAATACATAATTACGATCTTTATTTTTTAAAAGGAACTTGGCGCCTCGTTATTATTTTATTACAAAAATGGAATGATCACTAGTTTTCGTGACTGCAGATATCGAACTGGATCAAGTTATTAATACAAGTTTGTTGTAATGTTGGCTTTAAAATAAGCTGAATTGCAAGGTATTTGTGAAGATAGTGAATAATATCTAGAAAGTAGTAGTTCGATATTAAAGGCCAATATTTTGAAATAAAACAATCAGAAAAGTTAAAAAATAATAATTTGACAAACAAAAAAAATGTTCACAACTAAAGAACTAATTAACAATACAGTTATTATAAAAATAAAGAAATTCATACATTAATTTATCCTGAGCAAAGTTTTCATAAATTTTTAGTTTGCATTTATCGCCAACTAAAGTTATCGTAACATCATGTGCAGTTTCCCTTTACCGACCCCATCCGTATCCTTTTCCATATTCTTTGCCATCATATTTATCATCCCCTTTGCCACTGCCTTTAGTCTTGTCGTCACCCTTACCCTTGCCTACGTCAAAGCCCTTGTTGTCAGCCTTACCCTTGCCTCCTTCAATACTTTTGCTGCCACCGACTTTACCCTTGCCGCCTTTGCTAATGTCGCTGCTACTGTCACTGCTGCCGTCCTGGCTGCCGCCCTTGTCGCCTTTACCTCCTTCACTAGTTTTGCCACCTATAAAATATGATTGAACCGTGAACTCAATCCCTGCACAAATTTTCTTGTGATTAATGTTATCCCTCTGTAATAGATTACAGGATAATTATGGTTACAATGCAGCATTATCGATATTATTACAATGGTTCGGTTATTAGAGGTACTTAGGATTGGCAACTTTTTTTATATCAAATGCAGTATGTTCGATGCCATTGCCTGTAAAAATATAGTAGATGGCGAAAAAATAATTTAGTATTTATGTTTACAAAAAATGCTTGGCCGTTGCTACTTTGAACCTTAATCAACTGGTTTTAATAATGATTTATTACTATTATTAAACTCGCCAGCATATTTTGTATTCATCACTGAAAATATGCGCTCAGTTTAATAGTGAGTTTTATTTATTTATTTATTAAAACTTTATGCTCAAGTAAAAAAATACTGTACAAAGGCAGACTTAATGCCTGAGGCATTTTCTACCAGTCAACCTTAGGGTGATGCAGAGACAAAACATGGCAGGTGCAATAAAACTCGAAAAAGAATACACTACTAAAACATAAATACTTAAATAAGGATAGGTAAATGAGAAAACGGATCCAGCAAGTCAGCGTTGAGATGATTTAACAAACTTCTCACGAATATGTTCACGAGCCTTCACTTTGAAAGATAACCGACTAGTTGCTATTCTGATGTTCAGAGGGAGCGCATTCCAAAGAAAGACCGCATAGACAAAGAAAGAAGAGTGAATAAAACCAGAGCGGTGAGAAGGACATCGTAGAAGACGATTGTTGGTGGAACGAAGATTTTTACTATGAACAGAGCATAAGTATTGAACATGGGGGTCAGATAAGAAGGAGAAGTAGGTTTGCCGATTTATGTTACAAAGTCAATTTGTTATTTTAAGATATTAAGTTTTGTAATGTTTCGTATATTTATTTTAACTTAATATTAGAACATAGGTATTTTAAAACATATTCTGTAGCCATGTCTTACTAGAATGAGTACCTATGTACCTACTCATGTGAAATTAATTTGCATGCCCTAAACAGACAAAATATGTACTGTACAATAAACCACGAACTTTTACAACTGGTAACACCTATATTTTATGCAAATAAATGATTCTTATTCTTATTCTTTAAAGCTGAAGTCCCAGAGACTTAAGCTTATAAAGAATAAATTATACTATTTTAAAAATATAACAAAATTCAGAATCACAGAGCAACACTTGTGGCCATTTTTCAGAAGTAGATTTTGGATTTTATATTGAATACGCTATGATTTATTTCAGAATAAAATTATAAAATAAATTTCAGCTTCGTTTTTATAACTTGTTTTGGTACTAAAATAGGCAATAATTAGGTAATAATTTAGGTCTTCAATATAGCAAGATACAGGTATATTATATAGTAGGGATAGTAGGGTTGGCAACCCTAGATACAATTATTATGTTACTTGTTCATAGATGGATTGCAGCTTTTAAGTTGAGTATATTTTCTCCTTACTATCATTAAGAGTTAGGAACTCCAACATTCTTCCAAAAAACATCATGTTCAATATATCGTACGTAGATCTAAAATATGATCAAAAATAATAATGTTCTTCTTACCGTCAGGCGCTGCGTAAACACATACTGCCAATACTATAAGCGTAAGCGCAATGAAAGTCAAATTCTTCATCTTGTACTGTGTTGTATCTTTCTTTCCTTCGATTAACAAACTGATACTGATTTTATTTGTCTCACTCCTTTCCATCGACTACAATCACTAGGAATCCAACTGCCTTTTAAATACTCACTCACTTTCTGATTTTCCGTGATATTTTTGCTACTAAGTTAGGTTCTGAACAATGTAATCTATCTTTAATTACCGGTAATAATAACAGTTCTAATTTGCGTTTTTGCTTTGATTGAACTCTATCTAATTAAAGCTTGTAATGCATTTAAATTAATTCCTATCATTTGATAAATGGATGGATTTACGCGATGTTCGACTCTATTTGGTCATGTGAAGTTTGAAACTAAAGTCAGTTAAGATCAATCTGACTAGCCTAGTTCTAGTGATGATCAGGCTCAGGTAAAAATAATTGACTTTAGTGGATTACAGTTATGCTTCAAACAGTGCGGACAATTTATGACTTCTATCAACTGCATGTTTTAAAGTGTATTTTTCAACTTATCTCGGCCAGGTACTTTTTTTGAATACTTATTTACTGAGATTATAATCGGTTTACATAATTAATAAATTTGTGACGTCTCTGCATGGGGTCCTTAAAAAGAAGGATGGCGAGGTTGGACCCGCGTAATTTAAATATTAACGGAGCACCGTTCACGGGCAGATTTATATTAATTATAATGACAAGTTTATAGGAGTAAAAAAAAAATGAGTTACTTATTTTTATTTAATTTAATTTAACCATTTATGCACACACATATAAACAGACAAGAAGAATAAAGGGAACAGAAAAGTACATACAAAGGTAATGCTTATTTCTGAAGAAATCTCTTCCAGCATACGTGCAGTAGGAGAGTATATGATAGCTGTAGACAACGTGTGTAAGAGTAAAAGAGAAAACAAAATACATAAAAAGGAAACAGTTCTAATAAGATTAAATAATATAAAAGTAGTTTGGGCATGGACTTATTGTTTATTATTTAGTAGCAGAATGGCTTATTTATACGTATTTACTTAAACTTACACATTTATCCCGTGGGGGAAGGTAGCACCTGCTACGATTCTTACATACCCACTCCTTTTGCTTCGTCCACGTTTATACATCCGAGACATAAACGCGCGTTGCAGTGCTACTTACCTGCCTTTTTAAGGACATCAGGGTGTCTTCTCCTGACCAATAAAAATAATGCTGAATCTGAATAGAAACGTCTATTAATAGGTTACCTACCTATTAATAGACGTTATTATGTATAGGTCCCTTCTACATCTGCTTATCCAGATAAACCTGGTGTATATGAAGTACTACGGTTCCTTTTGCATAATGTGGTGGAAGAGTTGCATCGCTGGTATTTTCGATGATTCATAAAACTGCTAACATACGTCTGCACGGATTAGGGAACTATATGTACTCTAATTACGGTGGTCGGCAAGCTGAAAAAAGCAGGTATCATTTTCCTGTCCGTCTTTTCATATAAACTAGGGGTTTGCTAAACAGAAACAAAAAAAAACTATTTTATTTACTCTACAATATTACTTATAAAATATATATTTTACTTGAAAAATATTCAAGACATGCAATTATTATACATTATTATTTTCCTTTTATTTTCTTCTTCAATTCTAGATTTTATTACATTTTATATGTATTTTAAGAAATCAGGGCGAGGCAATCCATTGGACGGGTCCGAGATAACCGGCCTTGGGGGATCTCCTAGTCGGCTCTGGTGACAGTTTTGCTTTCCAGCTACTCACCTAGTGTCTCTAGGGTGTGTCTACACCCTTCGCGCTAGACTGGTCAGGGCCCCGTTCGCACAATAAGACTGGCGACGGGTATACAAGCTTAGGGCTCACCAATAGGTACACACCTCCCTGTCTGCACCCGACAGGGAGGGAACTCATCCCCGGGCCAATCCACCCGGGGAGTTAGGTATAGGGTTAATAGGCTCTAAGTGGAAACTTAATTTCCACCATTCCCTCCCTTAAGCTTTCCCCCCTCTCCGACCATGGAGGACGCCCTGATAGTGGCGTTCTTCAAGGAGGTCCTATTTTTGGACCCCGACTTCCTCGCCAAGTATGGCGCCAAATTCGCTGCACTGCAGCAGTCCGCCCCCGGTCCCTCTGACCAAGTAGGCACCGTCAGCTCGGACATCGCTACATTTAGCGATGCCCTCGAGCCCTCACCATCGCAACTTTCAGGTTGCTCGCCGCCGGCTGTCCACATGGACACCAGCGAGCCGTCCCCTCGCCCGACCTCGCCTTACTTAGACGAGAGCGAATCACAAAGCTCCTCCCCCTCTTCCGACGAGGGTGTATTCAAAACGGTCGGCTCCAAAAAGAGGAGCCTCAAAGCGAGTCCTGACACAAGGACCAAGAAACCGGCTATCGTAGCCACCTCCGCTCCCGTGGCTTCATCCGCCACTGCCCCCTCCCAGGCCGCCTCGGCCTCAACCTCTTCCCTCAGCCACAGTGCTGCCAAGCCCGCTGCCCAGCCTTCTGCGGCAAAGAAAATCGCCCCCCCTCCCCCTGTGTACATCCAGGACAAAGGGAAGTGGACAGATGTGTCCAAATGGTGCACCGACCTGCGTATCGGCTACACGAGCGCGAAATCGACCCAACAGGGTATTAAGGTACTTGTCCCGACGTCAAACGACTACAGAGAGCTCACGAAGACTCTCCGTCTTAGAGGTGTGTCCTTCCACACCTACGCCCTCCCCGAAGACCGTCAAATCCGAGTCGTGATCCGTAGGATCCCGAAGGAGATACCCGCGGAGGATATAAAAGCCGACCTTCTGTCGCAAAACGTCCCCGTTGCGGAAGTCCACCGCATGCACCGCGCCTGAGGCAGGGTGCCTTTCGATATGGTCCTCGTTGTCTGCCCTCCCACTGAGGGTCACCACCCCATATTCAACGTCCGTTCCATCTGCAACCTCACCGGCTTGCAGATCGAAAAACCGTTTAAGACCGGTGTCATAGGACAGTGTCACCGCTGCCAGCTTTACGGACATTCGCAGATGCACTGCCACGCGAAACCCAGGTGCGTCAAGTGCCTGGGCGATCACGGCACTGCAGAATGCACTCGTCCTAAGGACCGCACCTTGTGCACAGAGTCACCAAGCTGTGTGCTTTGCGGAGATTCAGGTCATCCGGCCAACTATCGTGGGTGCCCCAATGCTCCCAAAACCTCATCTCCCAAACTGACGAAGCGTGCGGACGCCCGTCAGCAAAGGGAAAGCCCCCGCTACGCCCACGCGTGGCCTACCACACATCACCAGGAGCGACTCAGTCCTCAGAGGCCCTCGCCCTGGAATTACCTCCACCATCAGCAGGCTTTCCAGCCTTAGCTCCTAGACCCGTTCCTGCGGCCATCCCTCCACTTATGGACCCCCGCATCCGCGTCAACGCGCCTCCAGGCATTCCTGTGCCTCTCAACAAAGCCGCTCTGGCCGCGTCAGCTCCACCCGCAGCCACCCGGGTGGTCGGTCAGAACCCGATGGACGCCTTTAACGTCATCTGTAGCACTTTTACGGCCTTCCTCACCCCTCGTGCCAGGAAAATGGCCAGTGAAATTGTTGCTGCCAGAAATGCCGGCAACATTGATATGATTCAGAATATTTACAATGCGTACCCGGACATTACGCAAGCCCTGATGTCCTTTAACAATCAACCCAACCCTAATCATGGATAAAGTAATCCTCGCGCGAACCAAACCCCGATCCCTAAAGTTAGGTTATTTCAATGCCAATGGCATCCTGCGACAACGCGCTGAAATCAGCGAGTTCCTCCGCGACCACCACATCGACATCCTCCTTGTTCAGGAAACGTTCCTTAAACCGAGTTACCGAAATCCGTCAATTGCAAACTATCGTACAGTTCGCAATGACAGGACGCGTTGCCATAAGGGCGGTACCCTTATCTACTATAAAAAAGAGCTTTACTGCATTCCCATCGACCCTCCCACACTTTCACGATTGGAAGTGTCTTGCTGTCGGCTTGGCATGACAGGTCATCAGCCGATCACCATAGTATCGGCCTACCTCCCCCCCATTAATACTTCGGAGAATTTCCAACTCCTCACTGAAGATCTTTCTGTCCTATTTAGCCTGAGTGACTCCGTTATCATAGCGGGTGATCTCAACGCAAAACATCCCTCCTGGAATAGCACCAGGACCTCTTCCAGAGGGAGACACTTGTTCAATCTCTCCTCCTCCCAGAATTTCGATGTCATCGCGCCGATGACTCCCACTCATTTTCCCCCCGATCCCAATCACACCGCCGATGTTCTCGACGTGGCGCTCCTACAGAACGTCAACCTACGGTTGGACTCTATAGAAGTGGTACAAGAGCTCGCTTCCGATCACCGTCCAGTAGTCATGAAACTGGTCCCCCGCATAGGTCTGCCCGATTCCACCCAACCCCTTCCCAACAAAGTGGTAACGGACTGGAGGAAACTAAGCGATCGCTTAAAATCCACCACGTCCCCCCACTTGGACCCAATCCCCGATCATTTTGACTCTATCGCTGACACGACGGCCGCGATCGACTCATTTACAGCTCACGTACAATCAGTCCTGAACGATTGTTCAAGGGAAATTCCAGCGACGGAGGACCGTCGCTGGAAGTTGCCGGACGATGTACGCGAACTGTTGAATGAGAAGAACGCGGCTGTCCGTAACTACAGCAACTTCCCCTGCGACGCGAACAAAGCCCATATGCGTTACTTACAGCGTACTGTAAGAACACGCATAGAGGAGCTGCGTACCGCCGGCTGGGACAAGATGCTGAGCGAACTAGAGCCCACTCACCTAGTCTTCTGGCAACTCCAGAGGAAACTCAGATCCGGAGAAATAGTCTCCATGCCCCCACTGATCCGCCCCGAAAAGACCATCGCCTTCGATGATGTCGACAAGGCTGAGCTTCTAGCCGACAGTCTAGAAGCCCAATGCTCGCCTAGCTCTCAACCAGTAGACCAAGCTCACCTCTCTGAGGTCGACGCTGAAATCGAACATAGAGCCTCCCTCCCTCCCGTCGAAGACCCAGAATATCCACTGCCCCCCGTCACGCCAGACGAAGTGCACGACCTCATCAAAGGTCTTAAGGGTCGTAAAGCCCCCGGCTCAGATGGAATCACCAATAGGGTATTCCAACTATTCCCTGCCCACCTGATAATGCTACTGACCACCATCTTCAATGGTGCTCTGAGCAATAACTTCTTCCCACATTCAAAGAAGCCACCGTCATCGGTATCCCGAAGCTCGGCAAGCCAAAGTCGGAGCCTACTAGTTACCGCCCCATCAGTCTGCTCAATGTCCTCGGCAAGATCTATGAGAGGCTTATTTATAAGCGCCTCAGAGACTACGCCGAGACAAAGGGCCTCATCCCCAACGAACAGTTTGGTTTTAGAACCCAACACTCGTGCGTACAACAGGTCCACCGTATAGTCGAACACATCAACTTCGGCCGTCGTGTCAGCGATAGAGTCAAAATGATCGGGGATTGGGTCCAAGTGGGGGGACGTGGTGGATTTTAAGCGATCGCTTAGTTTCCTCCAGTCCGTTACCACTTTGTTGGGAAGGGGTTGGGTGGAATCGGGCAGACCTATGCGGGGGACCAGTTTCATGACTACTGGACGGTGATCGGAAGCGAGCTCTTGTACCACTTCTATAGAGTCCAACCGTAGGTTGACGTTCTGTAGGAGCGCCACGTCGAGAACATCGGCGGTGTGATTGGGATCGGGGGGAAAATGAGTGGGAGTCATCGGCGCGATGACATCGAAATTCTGGGAGGAGGAGAGATTGAACAAGTGTCTCCCTCTGGAAGAGGTCCTGGTGCTATTCCAGGAGGGATGTTTTGCGTTGAGATCACCCGCTATGATAACGGAGTCACTCAGGCTAAATAGGACAGAAAGATCTTCAGTGAGGAGTTGGAAATTCTCCGAAGTATTAATGGGGGGGAGGTAGGCCGATACTATGGTGATCGGCTGATGACCTGTCATGCCAAGCCGACAGCAAGACACTTCCAATCGTGAAAGTGTGGGAGGGTCGATGGGAATGCAGTAAAGCTCTTTTTTATAGTAGATAAGGGTACCGCCCTTATGGCAACGCGTCCTGTCATTGCGAACTGTACGATAGTTTGCAATTGACGGATTTCGGTAACTCGGTTTAAGGAACGTTTCCTGAACAAGGAGGATGTCGATGTGGTGGTCGCGGAGGAACTCGCTGATTTCAGCGCGTTGTCGCAGGATGCCATTGGCATTGAAATAACCTAACTTTAGGGATCGGGGTTTGGTTCGCGCGAGGATTACTTTATCCATGATTAGGGTTGGGTTGATTGTTAAAGGACATCAGGGCTTGCGTAATGTCCGGGTACGCATTGTAAATATTCTGAATCATATCAATGTTGCCGGCATTTCTGGCAGCAACAATTTCACTGGCCATTTTCCTGGCACGAGGGGTGAGGAAGGCCGTAAAAGTGCTACAGATGACGTTAAAGGCGTCCATCGGGTTCTGACCGACCACCCGGGTGGCTGCGGGTGGAGCTGACGCGGCCAGAGCGGCTTTGTTGAGAGGCACAGGAATGCCTGGAGGCGCGTTGACGCGGATGCGGGGGTCCATAAGTGGAGGGATGGCCGCAGGAACGGGTCTAGGAGCTAAGGCTGGAAAGCCTGCTGATGGTGGAGGTAATTCCAGGGCGAGGGCCTCTGAGGACTGAGTCGCTCCTGGTGATGTGTGGTAGGCCACGCGTGGGCGTAGCGGGGGCTTTCCCTTTGCTGACGGGCGTCCGCACGCTTCGTCAGTTTGGGAGATGAGGTTTTGGGAGCATTGGGGCACCCACGATAGTTGGCCGGATGACCTGAATCTCCGCAAAGCACACAGCTTGGTGAGAGTCACCAAGCTGTGTGCTTTGCGGAGATTCACAAGGTGCGGTCCTTAGGACGAGTGCATTCTGCAGTGCCGTGATCGCCCAGGCACTTGACGCACCTGGGTTTCGCGTGGCAGTGCATCTGCGAATGTCCGTAAAGCTGGCAGCGGTGACACTGTCCTATGACACCGGTCTTAAACGGTTTTTCGATCTGCAAGCCGGTGAGGTTGCAGATGGAACGGACGTTGAATATGGGGTGGTGACCCTCAGTGGGAGGGCAGACAACGAGGACCATATCGAAAGGCACCCTGCCTCAGGCGCGGTGCATGCGGTGGACTTCCGCAACGGGGACGTTTTGCGACAGAAGGTCGGCTTTTATATCCTCCGCGGGTATCTCCTTCGGGATCCTACGGATCACGACTCGGATTTGACGGTCTTCGGGGAGGTAGGTGTGGAAGGACACACCTCTAAGACGGAGAGTCTTCGTGAGCTCTCTGTAGTCGTTTGACGTCGGGACAAGTACCTTAATACCCTGTTGGGTCGATTTCGCGCTCGTGTAGCCGATACGCAGGTCGGTGCACCATTTGGACACATCTGTCCACTTCCCTTTGTCCTGGATGTACACAGGGGGAGGGGGGGCGATTTTCTTTGCCGCAGAAGGCTGGGCAGCGGGCTTGGCAGCACTGTGGCTGAGGGAAGAGGTTGAGGCCGAGGCGGCCTGGGAGGGGGCAGTGGCGGATGAAGCCACGGGAGCGGAGGTGGCTACGATAGCCGGTTTCTTGGTCCTTGTGTCAGGACTCGCTTTGAGGCTCCTCTTTTTGGAGCCGACCGTTTTGAATACACCCTCGTCGGAAGAGGGGGAGGAGCTTTGTGATTCGCTCTCGTCTAAGTAAGGCGAGGTCGGGCGAGGGGACGGCTCGCTGGTGTCCATGTGGACAGCCGGCGGCGAGCAACCTGAAAGTTGCGATGGTGAGGGCTCGAGGGCATCGCTAAATGTAGCGATGTCCGAGCTGACGGTGCCTACTTGGTCAGAGGGACCGGGGGCGGACTGCTGCAGTGCAGCGAATTTGGCGCCATACTTGGCGAGGAAGTCGGGGTCCTTAAATAGGACCTCCTTGAAGAACGCCACTATCAGGGCGTCCTCCATGGTCGGAGAGGGGGGAAAGCTTAAGGGAGGGAATGGTGGAAATTAAGTTTCCACTTAGAGCCTTATTAACCCTATACCTAACTCCCCGGGTGGATTGGCCCGGGGATGAGTTCCCTCCCTGTCGGGTGCAGACAGGGAGGTGTGTACCTATTGGTGAGCCCTAAGCTTGTATACCCGTCGCCAGTCTTATTGTGCGAACGGGGCCCTGACCAGTCTAGCGCGAAGGGTGTAGACACACCCTAGAGACACTAGGTGAGTAGCTGGAAAGCAAAACTGTCACCAGAGCCGACTAGGAGATCCCCCAAGGCCGGTTATCTCGGACCCGTCCAAATAAAATGTTTCGTTTTTTTAAAATACTTTAGCTTATCAATCCATATACTTACTCTTACCACACCCTTTATATGATAAACTTTAACAGTTTTACTGTGGCCAAAAGGTACAGCCCCATATCGTAGCTTGGTAAAGAAGGACTCAATATAATAGTATATTGAGTATATGCTATCATGTTGTTGATGTTTCCAATACCCTACTTAAATCATCATTGGCTTTGACAATTTGACCATCCATAACAAACAAAGGAAAAGTTACCACGCGGTACACACACATCAATGGCTCCTACCGTTACACTTCATGTACCCCTTTGCTTATGAACAGACGTTTAACGTCTAACAGTCGCTAATAATTACTTAATTTTAACAACGTTTATAAGTACACCCCATAGTAAATAAAACGTGATACATCAACAAACCACTTCACTCCGCTCAACAACTGTAGGTGGCATCCATTTATCAATTTGTATGACAAAATCGTAGCTGTAGGTTTGTATGGTAAAGCTGTAAATTAAAGTTTTCATTATTAGGTGCTCCTTTATCAACCCGAACTGGGCCCACGTGACAGATTATGGCCCAATCTCTGTCACAGAGAGGAGGCCTGTGACCAAGCGTACTGACTGATTGGCTGGTTGACGAGTTAGGCTATCCAAGGGTAAATCGAAAAAAGTGTGATATGGAGCTATTTCAATCTAGGAAAGGAGAATGGCGAGCTTGCATGTAATTTGGGACCCATTGATAGGGGTTGCGTATATTGTGGAATCCTATAAATAGTTAAGGAACGATTTAAGACTAACAAAAAAGCAAATGGTAAGTAGCTCAGAGAAGTTATGGGGAAAAGTAGATGAACGGTAAAAGATTATAACCTAAATAATATAAAACCACATAACTCTCATTCAGGAGAGCAGTAGGGCCACCAGTACAGTGCACAAACACAGACCGACTTTCCGACCTCGCCGCCGAGGTTCCTCGCGAAGATCCCGACGTAATTGTCCCCCCCGACCCTTGCTTGATGAAGTGCCAGCCCGCGCCGTGGCTGAGCCTGTAGCTTTAAATTCCCCGAATAATAATAATCAACAAAATCTGATCCAGCCTGTCCCATCTTGCTGTCCTCCCGTCAGCGATGCCCTAAGCCGAGGTCCGTACCCCACAGGGGGTGCCCTTAGCGAGCGTTCGCTTAGTAATGTAAGTAGTTTTACGCCCCTGGCTGGAGGCTTTGAGTCCGCTTAAGGCAGCCACAGGATAGTCCGGTTAAGTAGTCACGACCACTCAAGGTCAACTACGAGATGCCATACCAAAAAAAAAAAAAAAAACAATCAGCACGCATTTCGAACGGATGCGTCTTGGTGCACGGACCACTGTCTCTCGATAGTCAGTACTGCCCGGTTATTGGACGTGGAACGATGTCTCTGACAATTAGTACTGTCCTTATTGCGGTGGGTGCATGGACCACTGTCCCTGACAGTCAGAAATGCCCTATGTGACCGCCCTCACTAAAATTATTAGTTATTTAATTCTATTTCTATACTTCGAGATTCATGATACTTATTAACTGAATGTTCAATTGAAAATGTATTGTCATACCTGACCTTACTTCTGATGTCTGGGCTTAATCCGACATATTTTATAAGTAATATTGTAGAGTAAATAAAATAGTTTTAAAATAGTTTTTAGTTTTAAGACGGACAGGAAAATGATACCTGCTTTTTTCAGCTTGCCGACCACCGTAATTAGAGTACATATAGTTCCCTAATCCGTGCAGACGTATGTTAGCAGTTTTATGAATCATCGAAAATACCAGCGATGCAACTCTTCCACCACATTATGCAAAAGGAACCGTAGTACTTCATATACACCAGGTTTATCTGGATAAGCAGATGTAGAAGGGACCTATACATAATAACGTCTATTAATAGGTAGGTAACCTATTAATAGACGTTTCTATTCAGATTCAGCATTATTTTTATTGGTCAGGAGAAGACACCCTGATGTCCTTAAAAAGGCAGGTAAGTAGCACTGCAACGCGCGTTTATGTCTCGGATGTATAAACGTGGACGAAGCAAAAGGAGTAGGTATGTAAGAATCGTAGCAGGTGCTACCTTCCCCCACGGGATAAATGTGTAAGTTTAAGTAAATACGTATAAATAAGCCATTCTGATATTAAATAATAAACAATAAGTCCATGCCCAAACTACTTTTATATTATTTAGGTTATAATCTTTTACCGTTCATCTATTTTTCCCCATAACTTCTCTGAGCTACTTACCATTTGCTTTTTTGTTAGTCTTAAGTCGTTCCTTAACTATTTATAGGATTCCACAATATACGCAACCCCTATCAATGGGTCCCAAATTACATGCAAGCTCGCCATTCTCCTTTCCTAGATTGAAATAGCTCCATATCACACTTTTTTCGATTTACCCTTGGATAGCCTAACTCGTCAACCAGCCAATCAGTCAGTACGCTTGGTCACAGGCCTCCTCTCTGTGACAGAGATTGGGCCATAATCTGTCACGTGGGCCCAGTTCGGGTTGATAAAGGAGCACCTAATAATGAAATCTTTAATTTACAGCTTTACCATACAAACCTACAGCTACGACTTTGTCATACAAATTGATAAATGGATGCCACCTACAGTTGTTGAGCGGAGTGAAGTGGTTTGTTGATGTATCACGTTTTATTTACTATGGGGTGTACTTATAAACGTTGTTAAAATTAAGTAATTATTAGCGACTGTTAGACGTTAAACGTCTGTTCATAAGCAAAGGGGTACATGAAGTGTAACGGTAGGAGCCATTGATGTGTGTGTACCGCGTGGTAACTTTTCCTTTGTTTGTTATGGATGGTCAAATTGTCAAAGCCAATGATGATTTAAGTAGGGTATTGGAAACATCAACAACATGATAGCATATACCTTCTTTACCAAGCTACGATATGGGGCTGTACCTTTTGGCCACAGTAAAACTGTTAAAGTTTATCATATGAAGGGTGTGGTAAGAGTAAGTATATGGATTGATAAGCTAAAGTATTTAAAAAAAACGAAACATTTTATTTGCATTGCATTAATACATTTATACGGCAAAACTAAAACTATTTGTTTTATCACATTGAGCTTTTGAATTTCTTTGATAGGGACCTTCAGGCAGCAGCTTAACGTCTGAAACAAACAAAACAGAGCAACGTTAATAATACAGTCAAACATATTACAAACATTTCGTATTTATTTACAGGTACGAACGTAGATGACATGTTTTCTAAAAGTAGGTATTGTCTCATTAATATTCATACTTATATCAGCTGCACACAATAAATGTGCTAACCTATTTTTTTAAGTTGGGGCAGAGGGTTTTCTTATCATAAAATGCATTTTCTGTTGGACAAACGTTTATGGATAGCACTATCGCTGAAGATATTGGACCTCCAAAAGTACAAAACAAAAAAACAACTTTATAGCAGCAGAACAAAAACACAACTATAAAGTGGAAGTTAAAATCGTAATATTTACCCATAACCGCCTGATGGTTTGTAGCCGCCGCCTCCGTAGCCGCCTCCATGACCACCACCACCGCCGCCACCGCCGCCACCTCCTTGGCCGAAGCCGCCGCCGGCGCCGCCTCCTTGGCCGAAGCCGCCACCGGCAGCACCTCCTTGGCTGAAGCCGCCGCCGCCGTTGGAACCACTTCCTCCGTTACCGTGTCCGCCGCTACCACCGCCGTTACCGCCTCCGCTTCCACCACCGAAGCCACCGCCGAAGCCACCACCGCCACCCGATGAGCCACCTTGACTACCGCCGCCGTATCCACCTGGAAATTAGAATTAGCATAAGTTTTTGAAACGTGTTTTTTTTCGAAGCGATGGTAGATCTCTGGACGGTTAATATATTTCCACGGAATGGAAGGATTCGTCTTAGCAAGTTCGTAAATTCAGGCCGGTCAAGCAATTCGACGAAAGTTAGAATATTAAATCTACACGATTCTACAGAAACGATAAAATAAATATTAAAATAAAATAAATATTATGAAATACGTTTCAAAATATTTTGATGAAAAACCACTTTGAAGCTAAATACCAATTTGCATCTCATTTTAATCGAATACAAGAATAAACATTTTTTTTTTGTTAGAGTTTGTCTAAATCAAAACTCTTTGAAGGTGAAGCTATGGAACCTCCATAGAATAATGGAATAACCATTGGACATTTTTTAAAGAATAGTAAGAATGGTGTCACTTCTTGATTTATATTTTTCCTTGTAAAACGTCCTTTATATAATTAAACTTATATTATGATATTTATGCCTCTATTTCTACTTCTTTAATATTTTTAAGAAGTTTGTGTTAAGTATTCCATTTTATATAAAGTATTGGTATGCATGAAGCTCATGTTCCATTAGTGATCTACATTGCTTTTATTGTGAAGCAAATGTAAACCAAAACAAAACTAGAATAACAACAACAAAGTGATACCTGGTGTGGCGCTGGTGATAGCGAAGAGCCCTAAGGCTATAACTGTGACTACTGCTAGACGAGCCATGCTGATCTGTGCTCCGAAGAACCTCGACTTAGCTTATATACAGAATCGCTTATGTCATGGACTTGAACGAACAAATGTTTATTGGACTCTTCACTTTTTGCCGCGCTGTTTTTTGTAATATTAAATAAGGTTCCGCCGAATTAATATATCCTGATTTTTATGTATCGAAGTGGATATTATGTAGATGTAGACTAATAAAAATGATTGCTGGCTGTTCGTTACTTGTGATAGCTATGAGATTATACCATGGAGTTATGTTCGAAGTTTCTTTTAAATGTACAGTTGCCAACACTTACGGAAACAAGCTCCTGTTTGCGGATTTGATCTCATGATTTACTTTTATAGCTTATAATGTTAAAGATGTATGATGAAATTTATGCACGAGACCTAAATCGGAACGGACGCCGCCATCTTGTTTTTTTCAATACAACTTCCTGTGTATGCCATCCAAATTCTATAGGCGTGTGGTCTGTTGTTCAACCTCGTTTCACCCGTTTCTGCTAGAATTTCGTGTAAAACCTCATCAGCATCAGCCTACAGCAATCCTCTGCTGGACATAGGCCTCTCCAATTGCACGCCATTTAGCTCAAATCTCGGCAACTCTCATCCACCTGTTACCAGCCACCCTGCGAAGATCGTCGCTCCACCTAGCCTGAGGACGTCCTACCTTACGTTTGCCGATTCGCGGTCTCCACTCAAGAACTATTCTACCCCAAAGGTCATCGGTTCTACGGCTAATATGTCCGGTCCATTGCCACTTCAGTTTGCTTATTCTGTGAGCTATGTCGAGAACTTTTGTTCTCTGAAAGATCACCTCATTCCGGATTCTATTCCTCAGAGCGACTCCAAGCATCCCATCAGTTTCAAAGCAGTGGGTGCATACTTTTCGAATGGGCTATGCTACAGTTTGGATGATTGTACACGAAATTTGTGCCGCAATTTGATAATATTTACGACCCACTATTATGCCACAAACAACGGCAGAGTCATGGGTTTAAATCGAGGATGATTTTAGGTTATGGAATTATCCTAATTGATAGGAGCGATTGACGGCAAACATGTCAATATAAGGGCACCCTGGAACATCTCTCCCAACTTCTCTAAGCTACTTACCATTTGCTTTTTTGTTAGTCTTATGTTCCATAACTATTTATAGGTTTCCACAATATACGCAACCCCTATCAATGGGTCCCAAATTACATGCAAGCTCGCCATTCTCCTTTCCTAGATTGAAATAGCTCCATGTCCCACTTTTTTTGATTTACCCTTGGTTAGTCTAACTCGTCAACCAGCCAATCAGTCAGTATGCTGGGTCATAGGCCTCCTCTCTGTGACAGAGATTGGGCCATAATCCGTCATGTGGGCCCATTTCGGGTTGATAAATAAGTACTTAATTATGTAAACTTTAATTTACAGCTTCACAATACAAAGCTATAGCTACAATTTTATCATACATATATTCTATATATGTATATCGGATATTCGTAAGAACTACGTGAAGCTTTGTATGGCCACCAGCAGGATGAAGACCACCACCTACAGTTATTGAGCGGGGTGAAGTGGTTTGTTGATGGATAGCGTTTGTAAGTGTTTTTCTCTCATGTTTTATTTACTAAGGGGTGTACTTATAAACGTGAATGAAATGAATGAATGAAATGCACCGACCCCAGCGTGGTTACACCAGACTCGATTAATCGAATGAACCCCAAGATTTGCACTAGCCCCTGAAGCCTCACGCTTCATGGTGCTACAATGACCATTGCATATCAAAGAATAGACCGGGGGGCGCTTTAAGGTAGGGAGACGTGCCCTTAGGATAGGAAGGACAAGAGCCAATCGAGTAGTGCACCCTTAAATTAGCATTGGAATAGTGGAGAGACGGGTGGTATTTATCTATGGGAGGGCATCTTTTATTGACGTCGCAGCCGACTTGATTCAGGTCGAGCTTCTTTGGTGAATCTTTTCTCGGCTTTTTCCATCATCCATGTCCTTGTTCTGCTATGATAACAGTTTCCATTTTTACTTTCTACTAGCCGTTTCCGGTCTTTGTAAATCTCTTGCCTCTTTTGCCGTGCCCATCCAAAAATTGATTCCCTTTCGAAGTATTTCGTGTCCTCAGCTATCGTTCTAATGGCAAATGTTGTCGCCGGATAAGGATAAAGGGCTTGCGAAACGCCCGCCTCGCATATCAATTCTACGAATTTGCAGTGGTTCAGCCATAGACACCTGAAACAACGCACGCGCTCAGCGTGCGTACGCATTCTTGCGCCTTGAGAGCACCCCATTTTGTTAAAGTATAAGTTTTATATTTAAAACAATAAATATCACACAAGTTTCATGTTAATTTCGATTTATAACAAGATACACAGTTAACACGCACATTAGTTGAAGTTTTCATTGTTTAAAATATCCCGACACTATCTGACGCCCAAGGGTCCACTACCTGAGTCGCCCACTGCATACACGAAATATCTAAAAAAATGTGCACTCACAAAATAAAAAAATAAACTCTGTTTGGATTTGGTCTCTAAATGTTTATACTTTTGAGTGGGAAACGATTATGAAACACTATACCACTGGTAAATTATGTTGAATGCCGCTTCAAATTAACAAACTAAAACAGCCTGATACGGGATCGAAGGCAAGTACCTGTGATACATGGAACGATCTCACCAGATGGGCCCGTACGGGGGCTCGGGGTCCTCGGTCGCAGGCTGGAAATCAGGAACGCACGTATATCACTTTTGCATCGTCTTAAATAATTTTAACTTGCGACACACACTGACTCATAACAAACAAATAAAACAACAAACAAACGAAACAATGAAACACCGTTAAACTCTCAAAAATCGACCGCATATTGAAGAAGACTGAAGACACCACAAAGCACACAGAGACGACCGTCCGGCATGGCGTCCCTAAGCCTTACCGCTGCTATCTCTCTCAAACTTGAATAAAAAAAATGCTTAAATGCTTGATAAGTCATGTTTCGATAACAAGTGTCCACGAACCATATGCTGGGTGTGGGTTTTATCGAGACACGGTTCCTAACGTTCTTAGAACGACTACCAATCCATGTCGGGGAGCTTGGTGAAACCTACCCCCTCTCGCGGAGATGCCCCTACAATGAGCCTCTCGCAATGTGTTCTGCGGCCAGACCTTTTTGGAAGCAGTAATTATCAATAACTTTTGATTGTTTTATAATGCCGATTTAGATCGGCTATATAGCATATTTGGATTTCGATGAACTGTGAGTATTTACGGTTCTGCTTTCCGTATGTGGTGGGCAAGTTACGGGTCAAATTCGTCAAAAGTCCAGCGTTATTGCTCAGTTTCAAGTAATAGTGGAAGACCTTCTCCGCTTCCCTATAATAAAACACAAATGACAAATCTGTCAGGGTACGGATTAGGTCCTAATCCGTTCGGAGATGGCCACGTAATACAAGATAAAATAGCGTTAAATAATGGCGTAATTTCGCTATACTGAAATACGTAACATAGCATCACGTTTCCCCGAAGGGTTCGACAGAGGTGTACCTATAGTACACCCACATTTCGCCAATTATGTTTTAAGTCCCATGTAATAGGGGGCAAGCCTATTGCCATCAACTGGCCATAAATCCAGACTCCGAAAAACGCAATAACACGTTGCCCGACCTGGAAATCGAACCCATCACCAAATGCTCAGCAGTAGCGATTACTACCACTATACCAAGGAGGCAGAGCATGCCTCCTTGGTCTAGTGAATGAATGATCACTAATATCTCTGCAGCAATATTATCTATCTGTTACCTTTATATCATAAGGCAAGTGCTGTACGTTTGGACACTAACCGTTTTTTTTTCACAAAATAGATTCTAATATAAAAAATCCAATGCTATCTTTAAACTATTTATTATTTTCATTAAACAATGAAACACCTTATAATCATTAGTCTTAGTTTGAATATCTGGTGAAAGATATCGACGGGTTTTTAAAAACTGTGTTTTTGTCCACAGGTACAACCTTTAGACGGCATAAATGTACCTATGGACATCTAGCTATTTTCCTATGGATATAGTACTTTAAAAACAACTATACTCCATAACAAATGCCTTAAATTGTGGATTGATAACATGAATATTTACAATTAGGAACAAAAAAAACTTAACTCATAAAACAACGAAACTTCTAAAACAAACATAATGGCACTTTCTCTACAAGATTAATTATCTAATTACCATAAAAACATCTAGAAATAGATCGCATCATCATAAAGTATAAAAGTGTTCGGATTTTCCTGTATTTGCATTATTTGTACATTTTTGACTATGGTGGAATTTACTTCTTCGTCCACATCTACTTTTTTCATTTCTGTGAAGTTTACACCACCGGTAGTCTTAATGGTCCTATAAGAAATTGTGTAACGATTTCAGCCATTTTATATTTACCTCTTCCTCTTCATGAAACATTTTTTTACGTCATTTGTTAAAATTGTATAGACTTTTACCAAGAACATGTTTTATTTAATTGCGCATATTTGAAAATGGTTGACTTTGGCAACGCACCAACGCTGCGTTACAGACTGAACATCCTTATTTAACATCCTTAGCAGCCTGTATAAATGTATCTACGGACAGTCCACAGGTACAAAACTACCATCAAAAAAGTAAAATGATCACCGGTTTCGAAATGTATTGCAGAATTCGAATGAAATGTAACATAAAATAACAACAAAACTTTAACAATTATAAATCAGTTGCAAGCTAACCTAATCTATTTGTGATTTCAAAGAAAACAACAATGTTATTTGAGTAAAAAACTTGCTTTTTTCGATAAAAATTGAACGGTGGAGACCTTTATAACCTCAACAAAAAATAACATGACAGCTAATTCGTTTTGCTGTATGAAAAAAAAACGTTATGGATGCGTTCAAAACAAGTCACTACGGTTTATACTTTTTAGATATCCAAACTGTCCACAGGTACAACCGTCCATAAGTTCAGCACTTGCCCCTACAAATCAACCTACAAGAATAATAATTGTAATGGAAAAGTCACTTTATTAGTAAAGATAAAGTTTAAAACTTACCAGTTATCTCTTTGGAGGGAATTTATTTATTAAACTACTACTCAATTACGAAATGCAGCACGTACTACCAACTTCACCTCAAGCAGAGCGCCTTAACGCTTACAACACTCACCAAACCTCTTAATTTTACTAGCTTGCCCTATTGCGTCTTTCGCGACTGTCAACTGACTCACTAAGGGGTGTACTTATGAACGTTGTTTAAAGTTAAGTAATTATTAGCGACTGTTTAACCATACTTGTTGGACGTATAAGCAAAGGGGTGCATGACGTGTAACGGTAGGAGCCTTTGATGTGTGTGTACCGCGTGGTAACTTTTCCTCTGTTTGTTATGGATGGTAGAATTGTCGCAGTCAATGATGATCTAAGAAGGGTATTAGAAACATCTACAACATAATAGCATGCTGTATTTACTCCTTGTTACCAAGCTACTATATGGGGATGTACCTTTTGGGCACTGTTGGGATTTCAAGTGTTAAAGATTATCATTTAAAGTGTGTGGTAAGTATCAGGATTGAAAAGCTAAAGTATTTTATAAAAACGAAACATTTTATTTGCATTGCATTAATACATATGTATGGCAAAACGTTAACTATTTGTTTTATCACATTGAGCTTTTGAATTTCTTTGATCGGGACCTTCAGGCAACAGCTTAACGTCTGAAACAAGCAAAACAGAGCAACGTTAAAAATACAGACAAATATATTACAAACATTTCGTATTTATGTACAGGTACGAACGAAGATGACATGTTTTCTAAAAGTAGGTATTGTCTCTATAATATACATACTTATATAAGCTGCACACAATAAATGTGCTAACCATTTTTTTTTTGTTGGCACAAAGGGTTTTTTCTTATCATAAAATGCATTTTCTGTTGGACAAACGGAGAGCACTATCGCTAAAGATATCGGATACCTCCAAAAGCACAAAACAAAAAATAACTTCATAGCCGAACAAAAACACAACTATAAAGTAGAAGATAAAATCGCAATATTTACCCATAACCGCCTGATGGTTTGTAGCCGCCACCTCCGTAGCCACCGCCGCCGCCTCCACGACCACCTCCGCCGCTTCCATGACCACCACCACCGCCGCCTCCTTGGCCGAAGCCGCCGCCGGCACCACCTCCTTGGCCGAAGCCGCCATTGGCACCGCCTCCTTGGCTGAAGCCGCCGCCGCCGTTGGAACCACTTCCTCCGTTACCGTGTCCACCGCCGTTACCGCCGCCGCTTCCACCGCCGAAGCCACCACCGAAGCCACCGCCGAAGCCACCACCACCACCGCCGGATGAGCCGCCTTGACTACCTCCGCCGTATCCACCTGGTAATTAGAAATAGCATAAGTTTTTGTAACGTGTTGTATCCTTCGAATCGATGGTAGATCTCTGGACGATTACTATATTTCCACGGAATGGAAATAGAAGGATTCGTCTTAGCAGGTCGTAAATACAGGCAATATATAGACAGTAATTCGACGAAAGTCAGAATATTAAAATCTACACGATTCTACAGAAACGTGTATTTCATAACATTTTGATGAAAAACCACTTTGAAGCTAAATACCAATTTGCATCTGATTTTAATAGAATATTAGAATAAGAACTTTTCTTAAGAAGTTTATGTTAAGTATTCCATTTTATATAAAATATTGGTATGCATGAAGCTCATGTTCCATTAGTGATCTACATTGCTTTTATTGTGAATCAAATGTAAACCAAAACAAAACTAGAATAACAACAACAAAGTAATACCTGGTGCGGCGCTGGTGATAGCGAAGAGCCCTAAGGCTATAGCTGTGACTATTGCTAGACGAGCCATGGTAATCTGTGCTCCGAAGTACCTCGACCTAGCTTATATACAGACTCGCTTATGAACGAACATATGTTTAATAGACTCTTCACTTTTTGCCGCGCTATTTTTTGTAATAATTAATAAGGTTCCGCCGAATTAATATATCTTGATTTTTATGTATTGAAGTGGATACTATGTAGATGTAGACTAATAAAAATGATTGCTGGCTGTTCGTTACTTGTGATAGCTATTAGATTATACCGTGGAGTAATGTTCGTAGCTTCTTTTAAATGTATAGTTGCTAACACTTACCGAAACAAGCTCTTGTTTGCGGATTTGATCTCTTGATTAACTTTTATAGCTTATAATGTTAAATATGTATGAGGAACTTTTGGCGCGAGACATAAATCGGATCTAGCGCCGCCATCTTTAAAAAAAAAAAAAAAAAAAACAACATTCCTGTTAATGACATTAAAATTATATGGGCGTGCGGTGTGTTATTCAACCTCGTTTCACCAGTTTTTGCTAGAATTTCGTCTAAAGCCTCATCAGCATCAGCCTACAGCAATCCACTGCTGGACATAGGCCTCTCCAATTGCACGCCGTTTACCTCGAATCTCGGCAACTCTCATCCACCTGCTACAAGCCACCCTGCGAAGATCGTCGCTCCACCTAGCCTGAGGACGTCCTACCTTACGTTTGCCGATTCGCGGTCTCCAGTCAAGAACACGTCTACCCCAACGGTCATCGGTTCTACGGCTAATATGTCAAATTCAAATTCAAATTCAAATCTTTATTGCTTATCGCATGTGTTTACAAGGTCTTATTAATGTTAAACAGTTCACATGGACCCTGTCGGGCACAAAAATTTAATACAATATGAGTAGTAGCATTCATAATATATAAAGTAATAAGAATTAAGTATTGTTGCCATTAAAAAATCAAATTAAACCACAATAAATAACATAACATTTAAATATGATATACGTCTTTACAAATTATAACTACAAATCATTAGAAATAATCAATTCATTTTTTTTTTTTTTTTTTGAATGTATATGGCATGGCTACGAGGCCTTTATGCCAATCAATTCATTTAAAATTAATAATGTCACAGATTAAAAATAATAGTATCAGTAAAAAATTTAAAAAGCATTAAGACACAATTTTTCTTTACAAATATATTACTCAGGAATCAGTCAAAATCAATGTCGTATCAAAATATAATATAATATAAATGTCTAAAACTGAATAAATGATGGAAGTCATCTCATTTAGATGTCATCATTTAAGAATTCATTCAGTGAATAATAGCATCTATCCACCAGTAGTTTCCTGAGCTGTTTAATAAATATTTTATCATCTTGTTCCATTTTCAAATCGTTAGGTATTTTATTATAAATTTTAATTGATGTTACGTGAGGACTTGTGCTGTGTAATTTTAGCCTTGATTGTGGTCTTACGAGCGTGTTTTCAAATCTTGAACGCGGTGCATATCGGCGAGATTGGTCTGTAATTTTAAGCTAGAAGTGTGGATATTGTCTTACGAATTTACAGGTTTCTAGAATATATATTGATGTCAAAGTAAGAATGTCTGGATTGTAGGATAAACAAGTCATTGCTGTCAACACTATTTCCCCAAAGAATTATACCATACTTGAGCCATGCTTATGCATATGCGTAGTAAGCGGATAAGGCAGTTTTTAAATCTGTCGTTTTTTTAAGTTCCCGTAGTGCATATATAAAACTTGATAGTTTTGATTTAATTTTTTGTATGTGCGCTTTCCAGGTCATGTGGATATCTAAGTCTAGACCCAACAAAGTAAAAGTGTCTACGCATTCCAATTTGATACCGTCAAACGCAAAATTAATAGTTATGGGATTTTTTTGGTAAGGCCTGAATTGCATAATTTTAGTTTTCGAGAAGTTAATTTCTAAATTGTGGTCTTTCATCCAATTTTGTATATTTGACATTACATTATTAAGATTCTCATGTAGGTGTTGAGAGTCATTACAGGAAGTTATCAATGAAATATCGTCGGCAAACACGCACGACTCTGTCAGTATTTTAGGAAGGTCGTTTATATAAATTAAAAATAGCAAACACCCGACAACACTACCTTGCGGAATCGAATTAAAAATTCAAAGTCTGTTCAAACGTATTAAGCTGAATTCCCCACTTTCATGATCCCAATGTTCAACTTCTACAAATTGTTCTCGGTTTTGAAGGTAGGATGCGAACCACTCGTGAGTTATTCCTCTGACGCCGATACCGTGCAGTTTGTCTAATAACATATTATACAGTACCTTATCATATGCCTTGGTCATGTCAAGTAGGATTCCGATAGCGTATTTTTTATTATTTAAAACATTAAGTATTTGTTGTGTAAAATTGTATGCCGGACATACAATTTTACACAACAAATACTTAATGTTTTAATTTCTCATCCATTGCCACTTCAGCTTGCTAATTCTGTGAGCTATGTCGACAACTTTGGCTCTCTGCAAGATCACCTCATTCCGGATTCTATCCCTCAGAGAGATTCCAAGCATAGCACGTTCCATAGCTCGCTGAGTGACCTTGAATTTATGGACCAGCCGTACCGTGAGTGTGCACTTTTCGGCTCCGTAGGTCATAACAGGCAGGACGCACTGATTGAAGATTATTAGTCTTTAGGCTCTGTGGAATACGCGCCGAGAAGACTCGACGAAGTTTCCCGACGTCTAAAACTTATTTGCTTCATAATAATGAAAAAAAAAACTACATAGAAGTGCCTAAATCTATGGAAAGTGAAATAATGAATGCTATTTTCTCTCATACAAAAAGAGCCCGGGAGAAGATGGGGTTACCAAATAAACTTCTATTGACAAACCTGTCACGTTACTAAAATTTCTTGGTGATTCGGGGGATTTCCGTAATATTCAGCACTTTCAGCAGCATTTTCAGAGGGTGAAACTCTTAGAGGTTTTATTATTCTTGTTAATAGTTTTGGATTTTGATTTCGACATTCATAGATTTTTTTGGTTAGAATGTTTTTATGCATTTTTTTATTAATATCAAAACTGGATCCCTATAGAGGTGTTTATTTCTGTCATGTGTCAATGATAATAGTCTTTTTTTTTTTATAAAGCAGAATGATTACATTCTGTATTTTGAGAATCTGAGAAGGTGATATGTTAGTATTTTTTTAATTTAATAATAAAATTAGACACCCCGGCCAAGTGGAGTGACGTATGATGGCTGAATATGGTTGAACAATATTACACAATGATTGAGCTTTTGGTGCGGACTTCAGTCCTCCTGTTATTTACAGGGTCAGATTTTAATACACGGCGAAATTACACAGACGCGGTGGGATATTTAATGACGAACAAAAACAAAAAAGATTTGCTTATCACATAATTTCAGGTAACTATGTGCTCCTATTTTTAGGGCTTTCTTTAGGTATGCAGTCAGGTCCTAGGCATTAGAGCCTGTTCATGTTGATTATTACTTCAGGTTTATTTATTTCTTCAAGGTCTTCTATTTCTTCTTGGTCTTTTGGTTCATCTTAAGCGTCTTCGTCTACTTTGTAACATTCATTAGTCTTTTCATATAGTTCTGCGTACAATTCTGTGGCATAGTTGATCATGTCTTGCCTAGTAGGCAAACGCTTTCCTTTGTGTAAATAATCTCATAACCACTGCTTTCAGAACGGTGAAGGAAAACATCGTAAGGCAACCGGCATGTCCTAGAAATGTCGAAGCAAAATATCGAAGATACATGACATCTACCAACCCTACGGTTGGTAGATGTCATGCCTATAGGCTGATTATGGTAAGGGGCTTATCATACTTTTTTAAGGCGTGTATTTAGTAAAAAAAGTATTATCGATCTCTATTGTTCATATTGCGGAACCCTTTGAACGGGTATTAATAATACATTTATATTTCATTCATTCGTTAACACATCGAGTTGGCCGAGAGTTTTTGTGTAGCGCAGCCTATTACAATACATATGTATGTTTATTGTATAGGTACTAATACACTAGTACATTGTAAATATTGCGTTGGTGGTTGGTTGGCCGGTAAAGGTCGGGCGTACTCGGTAAGATATACTATGTACGTCCGACTGGTTCATTCTTCTCGCATATTTTTTTAAGTTATGAGGCTGGGTTTTTTACATTTCGCCTGATATATTTTGCGAGGCGTCGGCTCTGCCTGATTGAGACTTTGATCTCCGCAACCAAATAACCTACTGAGATATACCGACTTTATTGTTCTTCATTCTTGACTCTTTAACGGAAAAAGTCAAACACGTTAGAGAACACGTTAGAGAACACGCATTCAATTTAGACTTGCTAATAAAAATAATATGTTATCTATAAATTATAGCTTACTCACCACAAGGACCACAAGTCTTACACTATTTTCTCCAAGTATATACCTGTTTTTTTTATTCGATAGCAGTGAACTGGTAAGGAAATAGTTTTTTTGTTTTTCTACGAATCGACCGCGGCATCTGTTTGGAGTGGTTCTTTCCCTTTGCGCGGGCGCAGTCGGTTATAGATGATGATGCTGGGTGCTCATGTGACTGACGGTGAGTTTTATGTTTACGCGGTATACAGGTACGTATGGTTTTTTACTTCGACTGTCGTAGATTTTTAGTGGATGGTTTCAGGAATTTAGCCAATTCCAATTAACATCGTGAATTTCAACGATAAGTAAAAATCTATTAACAGATTTACAACTAATAGTATTTATAGAGTTCCGTATCTCGAAAGGAAAAAACGGAACCCTTATAGGATCACTTTGTTGTCCGTCCGTCCGTCTGTCTGTCTATCTGTCGAGACCCTTTTTCTCAGGAACGCGTGAAGGTTTCAAGCTGGAATTTATATCAAATACTCAAGTCTACTGTCCCTTGGAGCTGTGAAAAGATCAAACTTATAATCCAACGCAATCAAAAGATACAGCCGTTTATGCCGCAAATTTTCGACACTCGCAAGGGAATCAAAACATACAGGGTACTCCCGTACTGTCGCATTCTTATTAGCTATAGTCTCAATCTGTCAAAAGTACCCCTAGTGTACCTACATTTTTGACAACTTGTTTGACGTTGATTGTCGCTGAGATGAGATTGCGACTAGACTTTGATCATTTTTAATTATGGGAATTCGCCTTCTAATGTGTGTTATTGATTTGACTATTTGTTATGTGAGCTTCAGAAACTGACCCATTTTTTTTGTAACAATGATACTAGGGAACTCCCTACTAAATATTATATGCCTTAGGGAGAATTTCACCAAACTTTTATACCTATAATAACTAATCCTGAAAATAAATTTTGTTTTTTTGACAGTTATTCCGTACTAGATCAGTCAGACGTCAATTTTTATTCCACAGTTGGTCTGATTTTATTAATAGGAAGCGGGATAGAGTTTCAGAAAGAGATTGATATAAGTACTGGAGAAGATATCTGACTTAAAAAACAGCCGTAAATGTAAATTTAATAACCTTTTAGTTTATGTAATTCTTGCAAAGTAACAATCGTAAGCTTCGATGCTTATACGAGTTTTTACGCACGACAGTGTTCTAAAACTTAAATAATAATGATATCATTACATTCGATTCGGTGTCTGCGTATGTTTTAAACTTGAACACGTTTCTATTCATTTTAAACAAATGTTTAGGATAGACTTAACACACTCTACACATTTCTGTGGAAAAATATTCAATTCGATTTTTATTTAGGAAGTGACGGCGTAATATTAACGCCTGCGTCTGTATTTTATTTAAGAAGACACAGTGCATGACTTAGGTGGAAATTATGACATAAGAGATGCATTACGGAAAGGTTGTCAAAATAAGGCATAAAAAGTCTGAAGGATTTTATTGATTGTAATCTTAATATGGCTTTTGAAATTATTTTTTTATATTCTTACAAGTCTCAGCTGTTGGGCCTAACCAATTCTCACCTAACGGAAACTCTGGTTATGTTCCCACAGATAAAGATAATGCATAGCAACAAATAATATAAAACCTATTTTTTTGCTTTCAGGTTCAATCAGTATTATTGTGCTATTTTTGAAGTGTAGTTTACAGCAGTCAGATAGTTCATTCACAAAGTGGCATCGACTCAAAATCTTTTTTTTTTGTCGTTTTAATGATTAAATACTCGTTATTACTACTTTAATTCTATTTTTATTTAGGCGTTGCTTACATAGGAGGTAACTAGAGTATGTTTATCTCACGAAGCGACGCGCGCTTGACTTGTGTTAACCAAGTCTACAAACACTATGAAAACACTATGAATGTGTGCATGAAGACGAACACACGGACACGCACACACACACACACACGCACACACGCATTTCCGACTTCGCCAGTGTCCCGGACGGTACCGAGAGCTCCCACGCTTATACACACACTCACAGCGTGTTTGTACACTTAACCACTAATAAAGAGCGCGTCGCTTCGTGAAGTAAAAATACTGTACTGACACCGCGTGCTTAGACATAGGTTAATCCTCAAGCACCAGTGACTCTGCTGCGGGGACCGGTTGATGTGTCAAATAATCAGTACGATTTAGATGAGCTCTCAGCACGGGAACGTACCTGAACTTCTCGATGACTAATCGACGAATCTACTTCTACAGATGGATTACTGATCGAATATGTTTGTAATTGTTGTCCTAATTTCTTTTTACCCTTACACTTCTTGCACTACGCTTATGATGAGTGAGAAGCAGTGGCTTAATTGGATAGGTATTTTCGCCGGTTTATACAATTATAGATCCTGCAGGGATCTTTTTATAACGCTTTTTTAAGAGCATATCAGCAGGGCTAACATGACAGGCGAGAGAACGCTCTGCATCTCGATTTGTCGAAATTTGTCTACGAATCTGACGTTATTGGAATGCCTCACATGACCGATAAGCTCGAGTAAACTCGATAAAGGCACTTTTACACTTCTGTTCCTTGCGACGAGATACCGATGTAGCAAGTTATTAAAAACAAATAATTTTTATCATTGCCACATCGGTGGATTTTACGCATGGAATTAGTACCTACTATATTGATTTTACGACTACCTCTTTTAATTTGTGTTTAGTATCTTGTAACCGACAATTTTTTTTTCATATTAAAATACAAAATTAGTGGCTTTAGTCATTATGTTGCGAAAGTTTGATATTGCCATACAACCAAAACTTCCTAGATTTCGATAATCACCATAACTGGCAACGAGACTGGTTATTATGTACTGCACGTGATGCTCATCTATGTGATAGTGGCCGCCGAAAGGAACTTCGTTACAATGTGAATAGTAGTTTATAACTAAGTATTTTTATATTATGTTTTAAAATACTATGATGACTAAAATAAGTATAATTATGAACATGCCATGTTATTTTGGTATCATAATTTTGTCTAATCTTCTCGTCATCAAAATCGAGGACGACTAAATTAGAAAAATCGGTGATTTTCTCAAGTTGAATTGTCGAATAGCGAGATAACGTATGTGCCATTTGAGGGTTTAACGAGAAAACATCAAGTTTAATGTTTAATAAATAAATAAAACTGTGATAGTTTATCACATAAAGGGTGTGGTAAGAGTAACTATATGGATAAAAAAAAGTATTTTATAAAAACGATACGTTTATTTGCATTGCGGAGAAACGTAAACTATTCGTTTTATCCAATTGAGCATTGATTGATTTCTCTGACCGGGACCTTCAGGTAGCGGCTTAACGTCTGAAACAAACAAAACAAAGCAATGTTTATCATACACTCAAATAAATAATTTATTTATAGGTTCGGAAAAAGATATCATGTTTTCCTGAAAGCAGGAATTGTCACTTTAATATACATAACTAACTCAGCTGCACACAATACAAGGGGTAGTCTACACAATTAATTTTCAAGTACTAAGGGTTCTCTCACCATAAAGTGAGTTTTCTGATATACAAACGTTTATAGAGAGCACAAAATAAAAAAAACAACTACATAGTAGAACCAAAAAAACAACTATATACATAGTAGAAGATAAAATTGTAATATTTACCCGTAACCGCCTGATGGTTTGTGGCCGCCACCACCGTAGCCGCCGCCGCCTCCGCCGCCGTTACCACCACCGCCGCCGCCTCCATGACCGAGACCGCCGCTGCCACCGCCGTTACCGCCGCCGTTACCACCGCCGTTACCACCGCCGTGACCACCGCCGTTACCGCCGCCGTTACCACCGCCGTTACCACCGCCGTGACCACCGCCGTTACCGCCGCCGTGACCACCGCCGTTACCGCCGCCGTGACCACCGCCGTTGCCTCCAGGGATGGGATTTCCACCGCCACCGCTGCCGCCGCCGCTTCCACCTCCGAAGCCACCGCCGCCGCCACCGCCGCCAGATGAACCGCCTTGACTACCTCCGCCGTATCCACCTGGTAATAAGAAAAAGCATAGTTTTTCACACGTGTTGTAGCCTTCGAATCGATGGTAGATCTCTGGACGGTTAATATATTTCCACGTAATGGAAGGAGAAGGATTCGTCTTAGCAGGTCGTAAAATACAGACAGGTCAAGTAATTCGACGAAAGTTAGAATAAATCGGCGTAAATCTAAATCCACACAATTCTACAGAAACGTGTATTTCATAATACTTTGATGAAAAACTACTTTGAAACTAAAGAGCAATTTGCATCTGATTTTAATCGAATCCTAGAATAACAACTTTTTTTTTAAAATACAGTTTATGTTAAGTATTCCATTTTATATAAAGTATTATTAAGCATGAAGGCTATGTTCCATTAGTGATCTACATTGCTTTTATTGTGAAGCGAATGTAAACCAAAACAAAACTAGAATAACAACAACAAATAATACCTGGTGTGGCGCTGGTGATAGCGAAGAGCCCTAAGGCTAGAACTGTGACTACTGCTAGACGAGCCATGCTGATCTGTGCTCCGAAGTATCTCGACCTAGCTTATATAGGTACAGACTCGCTTATGTCATGTACTTGAACGATCATTTGTTTAATAAACTCTTCACTTTTTGCCGCTCTATTTTTTGTGATAATTATTAAGGTTACGTCGAATTACTATATCATCCTTTATCCTTATAGATTTAAACCAATAAAAATGATTGCTGGCTGGTTGTTACTTCTCATAGCTATTAGATTATACTGTGGAGTTATGTTCGAAGCTTCTTTTAAATGTATAGTTTCCGACAATTACCGATATTAGCTCTAGTTCGCAGATTTGATCTCGTGACTTACTTTTATAGCTTATAATGTTAAAGATATATGAGGATCTTTTGGCGCGAGACCTAAATCAGAACTAACAGCGCTATCAGATAAAAAAATATAACTTCCTTTCAATTCCATTCAAATACGATGGGCGTGTTTTGTGTTATTCAACCTCTTTTCACTCGTTTCTTTTGAAATATCGTCTTAAATTTATTTGCTGCATTTTAAAATAAACTTTTATTGACGTACCTTCTGTCACGTTACTAGACTTCTTGGGGGATTCAGTATTTCGGTAATTTCAGCTCTACTTCAATACTCTTGGTGATTTTATTATTTTTGTTTTAGTTTTAGATTTCAACATTCTTAGATCTTTTGGTTCGATTTTATTAGTTTTATGCTCTTTATTTTTATCAAAACTGGATCGTAATAAAGAGGCGTGTTTATTAAGTAATGTGTCAATAATAATAGTTACTTTTTTTATAAAGCTGAAGGATTCAGTTCTTTATTTTGCCAATCTAAGAAGCTGATATGTTCAATATCCGTACAATATTAACATTTCGAAATCTATTAAGCACCTAGATAATTACAAAGTTCTAAAGATAGTTTCTCAGTTGTGTTGTTTCCGTTTTTTCGTTTTAGCGATGTGAACCCTTTCTTGGGTATATATATAGAGCCTCCTCCAGCTTATTTCATGTTCATTTCGTTGTCCATTGTTTTTCTGCTACTGCTATAATTTAATCTATCCGTGTCGTATCTTACCTCTGGGTCCTGTCCGTCGGGTCGCCTCTATAGTCGCATCTCTTGGTGGTCGCGTCAGGTGTCCGGCCCATTTGCACTTACGTTTAATGGCATAATTTTCAAATACAAAAAGTTTTATTGGCTAAAAGAATAGGTTGTACATCACAATTTTTGGTTTATTCGTTGACCCCAAAACTAAGCAAGGCTTGTATCTTGGGGGCCGGGGTGCGAATGAGCAGATAGAAATATTCCGTTTTTCAAAGCTAGTTTAGTGAAGCGTGTGTTATGCTGTGAGTGTGTGTTTGTGTGAGTGTCTGTGTGGGTGAAAGTGTGAGAGAAGGATGTTGATTGATGGCACTTTGGTTTGGCGGCAAATGTTGGAGATATGATTCTGTTTCGGTGTAAGTTAGTTCCAGAAGCCATTTCTTTAGTACACTTTTAAGTCGAGCGGTTAACAAGTCTTTGATGTCCAGTGATTTGCAGACCTTGTTAAATGTGTGTGGGGGAGAATAAGCTGGGCTACGTCTGGCCGAAAGGGACTTCAAAGGCGGAGTTGGGATTCTAAACACTGGCTTTGAGAGGAGTTCACTATAATCTTTTGAGCATCAGATAGCTTTGTTTTCTGTCATATGTATTCACATCAGATATTCCGTATTTTTTTAATTTTCAGTCCAATTCTGACAACCATATTGTGAGAGACGGTTGGATACTTTTATCAAACCCAAGTTTTTTTTGGTGAATGTGACTTGTAAGATTACTGTAAGGGCTCAGAGTTTCTTCTAACACAATTCTACGCTTCGTTCGACCTCGTCTTCTGTATTTTTGTTTTATAAATTATAATTGAAATGAAATGATTTTTTTTTGGTGAATGTGGCTTGTAAGATTACTGTGAGGGCCCAGAGTTTCTTCCAACACAATTCTACGCTTCGTTCGACCTAGTCTTCTGTATTTTTGTTTATAAATTATAATTGAAATGAAATGAAATGTTTATTTCTGTAAGTAGATCCGAAATACACAATTATGACACTTTTACACGCCAATATTTTGTTGTTCAATATTTTAAAACACGATGGCGCTGGCATTTCCTAGCTGACTGATCCCTGAGAAGAAACATCGACACACACTCAGAGGTCATGGTCTCTTTTAAACTCCATTATATTAATATGATTTTATGTGAGTCTAACAAGCCATGCATTGTTAAAACCATGTTTCATATTCATTCACCATATGAAGTCTTGTATAAATAAGCTTTCCACTTCATAAACACGCGCTCCGACTAGCAAGGATTCCCTCTTCCTCACATCTCTTGACCCACAGTATTTCTCTAGAACAAATAATGAAATACTATTAGACATCTCTAAGCAAAATACTATAAACTATAATAATTAAGAAAAGTAATATGATTAACATTATATTTATTACACTTTACTCATCATTCACTCACATTTAGTCCATTTGTGTTATCACATCATTTACGTCCACATTGACGTAGCGCGAAAATATTGCCAACGCTTCAATATTTATATTTCACTGTATTTTGAAAGTTAAAACCTCAATACCGCTAATTAACATATTTAAACATTCGTCACTAACCAACAACGTTCAATTAGGTCACAGATAATATAATACTACGTACAGATACCCAATCCCATACAAAGAAATGAAACATCCCTAAGTCTGGCAATTGAGCAGTCAATTTTTTGTCGTAAATTTTTTCAACAGATGGCACCATAAGCGACTCACTAATTGCCAGAGACTGTAGTTTGACAACGCCATCTAGGAGTCGACCTACTTTTAAACCGTTTCGTGCAATCCTTTTAATATAGTTTTATAGTTCTGGGTTCAGAATAACATGTTATTAGATTTCTTATATCTTTCTATGTAAAAAAAAGTAGGTGATTTAAGTAAGTATAAAATTTTGGAAACTATGAAGAGCCATCTAACCAGCCATAGTCCTGACCAATTGAGTAAAACGCCATCTATTGCAAAAAGCTCCAAACAAAATGATTAACAGATATCATTAAAAGGGTTCGAATTGAAGTTACAGGCTTCATTTTTATTTTATTTTTAAAATACGTGCATTATGAGTGGAAATAGATACAACAGCAATTAACAAGTAACTTTTGACTTTTACCAATCATACTTCAGCCAAAATTCTGCCGTTTATCGATTTATTAATGATTGTTAATTTCACAATGGTACCTATGCTGCCATCTATAATTTTTTTTCAAGACAAATTATAATTTGTTCGAGTTGAGACCCCATGATTAGGTGAATAGTCGTAACGAATTGCATCTACCTCACACAAAACGAAATAATTTACTCAGTTTTCTGTGGTCAAACAACAAATTTTTATTATCTATGTAAACAAGATGAACGAGGCAAGTATCGAATGATTATCGAACCACTTCAAGTTATTTTATTAAAACAAACAAAAATTGTTCATTTTAGGTAATATCATTGACATATCAAAAACTACAAATATATATATATATTTATTGAAAATAACATCAAGCTTCATCCGCAGGCGCAGCGGAGATGCGAACTCAGGGTTGCCATAATCGCTCCTACCCAAGCACGGTAACGACTAAGCTAGCATGCCATATGTTAAATTAGTTGAAATTATGAACTACTATCAGTTCCAGACAAAGTGAGTGTGTGTGCGTGTTTATAGTATAGAAATAACCTAAGTAAGAAGGTCGGAAGTGAAACCGAAGCGTCAATCTACTGCTTTGTGAGAATGCCTATGGACTTATGAGCGCTACTGTACATTGTATAGGTCAAAATCATAAAATCAAAATATTTTATTTCACATAAACCTACATGGTCACTTATGAAACGTCAGATTCTAGGTGTATGGTTCCAATTGGTCGTTTCCTATGGAGAAGAGCCACAAGAAACTCCATGGTTACTCTTTTAAAAATATTTGTCTTTTACAATGTTTTTTAATTACAGTGTTAATAGGTATGGGAGGACAGTGTAGGCCTGCCAAGAAGTACCATATGTTAAACAAATAGACAATAGTCTATAAATTTACAATCCACAAGGCCTACGACGTTCTCACATTTACAAAATATAAAATAATCTACTAAAGTAAAATCAAAAACTAATTAAAAATTTTAGGTATATAATGTCAAATAATGAAAATATTATGTTAGAGTTATGTAAAAGTCAATATATAATAAAAAAATAAAAATTAAACACCATTATTTGGGAGCAGTTATTAGAAATTCACATAATGATGCCGTTTATGAGGTACCAGGGAAGCCACATGTGCAGAGGGAATTATTGCCAAACTTTCTTGTCTTCGACGTAGTCTTTAATCTTATAGTACGCTTTTTTGATAAGGACACGTTTGATGTGGGTTTTGAACTTTCCATCGCTAAGTTCTATAACCGACTTTGGCAATTTGTTATAAAAGCGGATACTGTTTATCAGAAATGATTTGCTTGATTTAGTTAATCTAAATTTGGTTATGATGATTTCATTTTTACTACGTGTATTTCTATTATGGAAATCGCTTCTTATTTTAAAAAGTCCTAAGTTATTGCGAACATACAAAATACTTTCTAAGATATAAAGAGAAGGCAGAGTTAGTATATCAATTCTTTGAATTTGTTTCTAAGAGATTTGCGAGGACCCATTTCATAGATCGAGCGGATTGCCCTCTTTTGTAAAATGAAAATTGAATCTACGTCAGCTGCTGATCCCCACAGCAGAACACTATAAGACATAATACTGTGGAAATAAGCAAAGTATACTAACCTAGCTGTGGCCTTATCGGTCAACTGCCTTATTTTTCTTACTGCATATGCAGCTGAACTTAATTTACCTGAAAGAGCTCTAATGTGAGCGCCCTATTGCAATTTTTAATCTAAAGTAATTCCTAGGAATACAGTTTCCGTAATAGCATCTACTTTCTTGCCATCAAGTTTTAAATTTAAACCCACTTGGGGTACATTTGGTAATGAGAACTTAAGACATTTAGTTTTGTTCGTATTGAGTAAAAGATTATTAGCTGCAAACTATTTCGAAAGAACAGCCAGACTATCATTCACATGTAAGACATCTGTATCTTTTCTATCTATTTTAAAAATAAGAGAAGTGTCATCAGCGAATAAAGTTATATCTGATAAGTTAGCCATCATGTAAGGAAGGTCATTAATATAAACTAGAAATAAGAAAGGGCCGAGAATTGAACCTTCAGGCACACCCATCTTAACTAAGGACCCCGAGGACGTCGCCCCGTTAATGTTCACTTTCTGTTGCCTGTTTGATAGATAGGAAAAAACAAGATTAGCGGCTTGTCCACGAATTCCGTAGTGGTGTAATTTACAGATCAGTGTATTGTGGTCAACGCAGTCAAACGCTTTTGAGAGGTCACAGAAAATGCCAATTGCATCCTGGGACTTCTCCCAGGATTCCAAAATGTGACTGATGAGTTTAACTCCCGCATCAGTTGTCGACCTACCTTTCGTGAAACCAAACTGGCGACTATGTAAAACTCCATTTGAATTAAAATGTGACAACATTTGGTCTAGCATGATTTTTTCATAGATTTTACTCAATGCCGGTAGCACAGATATAGGTCTATAATTAGAGGGATCACTATTACTACCCGATTTGAAAATTGGTACTACTTTACTATGTTTCATTAAATCAGGAAACGTACATTTATTAAATATGCCTGTTAGGACAGGGGCAATTGTGTCAATAATATCTCTAAGAACCTTAACGGAAATCCCCCATAAGTCTTCAGTGTTTTTATGTTAAGACTTTTGAACGCTTTTTTAATTGTGACAATAGAAATAGGCTCGAATTTAAAACTAGGAATCTCCTTACTGAAGTTTTTTTTTGAGTAAAGGTCCAGCTAATACAGATGATGAGCGAAGAGATTTCGTAACCTCAATTGGGATGTTGGTGAAGACATTTTCTACTGTGACTCAGCAACCTTCAACTTATCTGAAATGGTTTCATAATCAATTTTTAACCACAAATCATTCTGATCTCGCTGTTTTGTGTTTCCAGTTTCTTTGTTAATTACCTGCCACACAGCTTTTATTTTATTATGGGAAATACCAATTTTGTTACTTATTAATTTAGACTTAGCTTGAGCGCAGACACTTTTGAATATTTTAGAAAAAATTCTAACATAATCACGAAGAGCCTTGAATTTTGTTGGTCGTGCCTGGCATGTTACTGTTGATCTAGATCAGGGGTTCCCAACCTTTTTTTGTCTACTGCCCACTTTAAGAATAAATTATTTTTTAACGCCCCCCTTTTTAAACATACTTAAAAACCGCTAAGTACTTATAACTGATTATTGAAACGCAAATTTATAGTATTCGGACAGAGTATCTTTTATTGAAAATAAAACAATCATAATCAATTCTTATATAAAAACTAATGTGAAGGTTGAATCTGATGCTGTTCAATAAGTTTGTTGATATCAGGTTCCAATTTACTCAAAAACAGGCGCAAGTCGCCACGTTCGGTAACACGCCAACGATTTCTCTTTTTAGTAAGCAGCGTTGCCACAGCACTAAATCCACGTTCACACAAATATGACGATGGGAATGCTATCAAAAATCGTTGAACAATTGACCACAATCCAGGGTACAATTGCGGGATCGGTTTTTGTAGCCAAAATTCTTGATATCCATTTTTGAACTTGATTTTTATTTCTTCGTTTGTTGTCAATTCTATAAGTTCTTCTTCCAGCTGAGGTGACATTGCTGTGTTGACATTTGAAAACGGATCCAACACCCAGTCTGGTATTTCCAAGTTTAAAATGTCCTGGTATCGTTCGGTGAAGTCAATGTGGAGGTTTTCCAAATGTTGGCAGTAGGCAAACAAGTCGTCGTTACTGCAGTATACTGATAAATTCGAAAAATTGTGAAACTCACGTCTGCCCATATTCTTTTTGTGCAGAAGCAGTTTGGCTGCGAAAGCAGCAACGACATTTTTTGTTTCAATTAAATTTAGTTCATCGCCTTGCAGTTTGCGGTTCATGTCGTTGAACATTTTATACAGGTCTGTCATGTAAGCTATATCATTATTTGATGTTATGAGCTTGTTGCGCAGTTCTGTATCTTTAGTTTCCAAGAACTCTATCATAGAGTCAAACAGGTTGTAAAATCGAATCAGACAATTGCCTCTTGACAGCCAACGAACTTCAGTATGAAGCAACAAACGGTTGAAATCTTCGTCATTAGTAACACAAAGCTGATGAAATAATCTATCATTCAAAGAGCTGCTACGGATTTTATTGACTGCTTTGATGACATATTGCAGTGATTGAAATAGTCGTTCACTTAAGTTTGTAGCAACCAAATGTTGTCTATGAATAACGCAATGTATAGCAAGAACATCTGGAATTTTATTCTTTAAGTATGCTATGAAGCCTTTATGGCGCCCTGTCATAGCCGGAGCGCCATCCGTAGCAACTGATATAATATTTTTCAAAGGAATCTCTTTCTCTTCACAAAACTTTTCCAATGTATTGAATATGGTTTCGCCTTTTGTATCTGTCTCCAAATTTCTGGCAAACAATAGTTCTTCACGTATTTTCTCATCTTTAATAAACCTCACGTAAGATAGCAACAACGCTTCATTAGTTGGTAAAGTGGACTCATCGAGCTGAATTGAGAATTGACTAGTCCTCAGATGATTGCACAATGATTCTTCAATGTTTTCAGCCATTTCATCAATTCGTCTTTTTCGGATATATTTCGGATAATATCTGCGGCCGGTTTATGAAGCACAGTAGTTATTACTTCCTTTATTGCTGGCAAAATTAACTTTTCTCCGATGTTGTGTGGTTTGCCTTTTTGAGCAATTAACAAAGAGATATTGTACGAAGCTCGAAGTCCGTCGTCATCTTGCTTAGCAGCCGCCGAAAATAGTTTTGATACACTTGGCTGAGTATTATGCTTCTTCTCTAGGTCTTGAAAATATGCTACATTCTTTTCTGTCTTATCTGGATGCATTTTATTCAAATGATCTTGCAGTCTTGAAGGCTTCATTGCTTCGTTCGAAAATGTTTTAAGACATAGAAGACACAAAGGCGACGACGGGTTTGTGGGATTTTCAATAAATCCGAATTTAATATATTCCGGTGAGTATTGCCGTCTCTTCTTTTTTACTTCCGACATTGTTTTGTTTTAAGAAATACGTAAGTGTTTAAATCAAGTACTGCTTATCTATTATGCGCGAAACCGCAAATGAAAATAAAATAAATTTACGTCGTTTATATAGGATTGCATAAGCAGCACGCACCAACAGGAATAAGACAAACGTGCATAAACTCGTTTATCTCATTCGACGCCCAATCGTACTCGACAAGCAAGAACAAGTATTATAGAACCAGCCGATTGGTATAGGAATGTACAATTCGGATTATTTAACAAAAACTTGTTAAAACATGATTGCCCGCGGTCTTTTATATCGAACCGAGTTTGAGCTATATCTTAATTAATATTAGTTGATGTTCACGAGATGTAGTCGAGAGTCGAGAGCTCAGTCGGTGTCTAAGAGTCTTCCTAGATAGGTAGATGAAATTATAAATCGACCCCAAAGCCCTACACAATGCCCCCTTTTTTTTCTGGGTCTCTTACCGCCCCCCTTTAGGCCTGCAGCGCCCGCAAGGGGGCGTTATCGCCCACGTTGGGAAAGACTGATCTAGATGATATGAATCTATCTTTATAAAACATGTACTTTTCTCTCTGTTCGCAAATTATTTATCCTTAACCTTGTTTTAACTACACACTCTCAAACACCCTATGCCCCATGCAAATTTGAATCCCAACGACGTAAACATACTGTCCGTCGCTCCTTCCGCACAAATTGTCGTTCGAACCAACCTAGTTTCCCTTTTCTCAGTAGCTACGTCTACAACAAGGTAAATAAAATATACACGATGTGCAGACTAAAATGTAAACAAGCTATGTAAATGGCTACTTGAACTGGATAATGAAGAGACTGAAGTGTTTGTAACAATTGTCCTTCGAAACGGCTCTACCGGTGCTTATGAATTTTTGATGTTCAGTAGGTCTGAGAATAGGACTCGTGGCGTCATGTTAATAAGACCACACTAACATTGTATTTTTGTGTCCACAGAGTTTCCTACCCCTTGGGTTTACGCATCTCACCTGCGCCTGCGGATTGAGCTTGATGTTATTTTCAATCAATTTAAATATTTATAGTTTTTTAATATGTTAATAAAAACCTAAATTTTTTTTTTGTTTGTTTTAATAAAATTACTTGAAGTGGTTCGATAATCATTCGATCTTGTCTCGTTCATCTTGTTTATAATAAATAGATATAATCCTCTAGTTTATATTTATAGCAAAATACTTCAGAATAATGAAAGATTTATAATAAATTAGACAATAATACATACGACAACATTTACGAGTAATTGACCTTGAACTCACCTCTAGCTAATATTCCTTTTATCCAGTACATTTAAAAGATATTGATGCACCATTTCACATTTTATGATTAATATTATGTCTCAACATTATAGTAACACACATAGTTTCCCGCAGGTTTAAGTAATTACGATAAATGACCACTTTAAAATACGTAAACAAAAAACTTCACCGAAAACGCGTTCGACACTTTCGATTTTGGAACATTTCACGCACATTTCACTTAGTATCACTGAATAAAGTATTAAAATATCATAGAACAGGGTTTTTAGCTTATTTTGGTACCATAACATTAGTAATAAACATTAAAATAGAACACTTTCGACATAATTTCACGGAGCACGCGCGGCGCACAATAACAAAAAAAACAATAAAAAACGCAAAATGGCCGACCCGCTACTTCACATATAAAGTTGCTTTAAGATGCTGCATATTGCAGGTTTGTAACTGACTTTTTGATTTAAGTGGGCCAAAGTTCTATAGAGGTTCAGGCATTGTCTTTTTAGGACGGAATACACAAAGGTAATAAAAGAGTATATTGATCTGAACCACATGGAAATTGTTCCAAAAAGAGAGATAGAAAATTCAGCTGTGTACTTACCACACCATCCAGTCATGAAAGAAACCAGTGAAACAACGAAGGTTGCAGTTGTCATTAAAATGCTTCAGCTAAGGGTTGCAATAATATATATCTGAATGATGAACTGCTGATAGGACCTCAGCTACAGACACGAGATAATAATATGTAGTCATGAGATGGAGAATGAATCCTATCTGTTTTGTGTCTGACATCGGAAAAATGTACAGACAGGTATTGGTGACGAAGGAAGACGCAGACTTCCAACTTATAGAGACAGACTCGACAATCGTTTTATCATGGTTGCAGGGAGATCCTGCAAGATGGCAAACCTTTGCTCACCTTTGCTTTGTTCCTCAGAACAGAGTCGTAACGATAATCGATAACATCGGTAACAAGTGGTTTCTCGTCATATCAAAGGAAAACCCAGCAGATGTCGTATCAAGAGGCATGCTGCTATCAGATTTGAAGAATTGTATATTATGGTGGTACGGATAAATGGCTGAAACAAAAGGAAATACCGTTTACAAACATAAGCACTTCGACTGACCTAGAAATGAGAAAAGTTAATAAATGTAAACGTAGTAACGGACCAGCCACCCGTCGAAGAGAAAAATTGGTCAACCCACTTCGAGGTTTGTGATACACTGGCAGAGTTGTTGCAAGCAATGACGTACTGCAGACAATTATTGAACCCAAAAAAGGAATAAATACAGATTAGTTTAAACACAAAAGAATTAGAAAGATTATTACACAAATGTATACAAATAACACGAAGAGAATGTTTTGAAGAAGAAAGTAAGATTTGTAGAAGAAGGGTCAAGTTAAGAACAGGAGTGTATTGAAGTCACTTAATCCATGTTGCATCGTCATCATATCCTCAGGGTAGGCGGTAGAATTCGACACGCCAATACACCCATCATCTTAGAAAATGCCACAATCAGTCTTGTAAAATGTGATTTACATTTGACAAGACTGATTGTGGCGATGCACATAAGGCAACTTTACACGGGAGAGTACAGTTAATGTATAATTTGATCTAAATACTGGATTGTAAAGGGAAAAAGTTTAGTAAAGGCTGAAGTACACAAATGTTTAATCTGTGCAAAACAGCGGGCACAAATTAGAAACCAGTTTATGGGGGACTTACCCAAAGAACGAGTGACACCTGCTCGAGCATTCTTGCACTGTGGTGTGACTTTGATGGCCCGTACCAAATCCTAATGTCTAAGGGAAGCGGCGCTAAAACAAAGGCTATATTGCATTGTTTATATGTATGGCAACTAAGGCCATACATTTAGAACTTGTGGTCGGCCTAACATCTGAAGCATTCATCGGAGCTTGCAGAAGATTTGTGTCACGTCGAGGAAGATGCAATCACATGTGGAGTGACTAGGGCCGAAACTTTGTCGGAGCCAACAAAGAGCTGGTTGAAGCCTGGAACGCCGTTAAGTTAGAATTCCAAGGTTATATCATCGGCGTAGGTGGAGAACTAAATAACTCAAATTGTCTGGTTTGGAGAAAATTGCGATTAACTGTTTTTTTTTAAATTATTTTTGATGTTAATCAAAACAATAAATGGGAGAAAATTTTACTGTCGCTAATTTTATATGCTTCGGGTATCTTTACCTTTTATTTCATGCTTAAACAAACGAAACTCTCTAGTAGCATAAAAAACAAAAAACAAAAATATATACTCGTAAGCCATCTAATTTTGCCACAACATATTATTGTAAGTATGCTGCAATTAGCTACTTCTGTAGGTTAATTGTTAGTTTTCCTACGCGCTAGTAGCCTAAGACAGAATAAATTAAGGTCAAATAAGTGCAGTTATTGAATTAATATCATAACATAACATAACATCACGCCTTGTTTCCCCGAAGGGTTGGGCCGAGGTGTACCTATAGTACACCCACATTTCGCCAGTTATGTTTAAGTCCCATGTAATAGGGGGCGAGCCTATTGCCATCTACCGGGCACAAATCCAGACTTCGGGCTGCTACTGAGAAATTCCAGATAGAAAAGCCCAATAAAACGTTGCCCGACCTGAGAATCGAACCCTCATGCTCAGCAGTAGCGATTGCGACCACTAGACCAACGAGGCAGTCGATGAATTAATATCAACCTCAAGATATGTTTAAATATGAAAATAAGCTGCTTTGAACCAAAATTACTTTAAATTATTAGTCAATGACTATTGATGTCGCTCAAATAAAAAGCTGTGTTTGAACGTTTCCATGTTTGATTTCAAGAAAATATATATCAAGGAAAAAAAAGTTAGGTAGGTACAATGTGGGTACGACATTTTTGACATAATCAGTTACTAACAACTAAGTAACAGACATTTTAAACTAATTAAAACAATAATCATAAAAACGACTTACAAAATCAATATCACAAATTGAATCACTATAGTATTACAACGACTTACAAACACTATAGTATTATACATAACATAACATAACAACACGCTTTGTTTCTCCGAAGGGTTAGGTAGAGGTGTATCTGTACACCCACATTTCGCCAGTTATGTTTAAGTCCCATGTAATAGGGGGCGAGCCTATTGCCATCAACCGGGCACAAATCCAGACTCCGGGCTGTTACTGAGAAATTCCAGATAGCAAAACCCTATAACAGTTTGGCCGACCTGAGAATCGAACCCTAGACCAACGAGGTAGTATTATAATCATGTTATTTTTTATCTAAAAAAATCTCACTCCTGCGTGGAGTGTCTAAAAATTGCTTATTCGTCAACTTCAGATATATCAATGCAGGTTAGTGTACCCTGGTCGTCGTTTAAAGATGGTAAACTTTCATACCAACCATGGAGCTCTTTAGATTTTTTTTTTACAATGCTGTAAGAGGTCCTTTTTTTTGTTTTGTTATATGGAGACACTCATTGTATGCTTTGGGAATATCTTCAGTATTTATCATAGGCATTTCAAAGTTTTGCGTTCTTCTAGTCGGTTCCCTGGTTTACAAATTGTATTTAGTAAATTATATGGTCCGTCATAATCATGTCGGTATTTAATAAAACCAGGACCTTGCCTTGCCTTTTCAAATCTTAAACATTTTATTTTTAACCAGCACACTTTCTCTCCACCCTCCGCTATACTCGTAGTTTAGTTTTTTATAATCTTCACAACAAGTTTTTTTACGTATCTACTATAGAACTATTTCGGTTCTGAGGAGTCTTTCAAAAATTCTGGAAATAACTGTGAACAATTGCTTCGTCAGCTTTCTGGAAAAACATAAATTAATTGCTCAAAACCAGTACGGCTTTAGATCTGGAATTTGTACGGAGGATGCCGTTGCTGCCTTCACTAACAGTCTGGTAAGCAATCAAGATAATAAACTAAGCTGCTATGGCATTTTGTTAGACTTAACCAAGGCTTTTGACACGGTCTCTGTCCCTCGACTTATTTCAAAGATGGAAAGCATAGGAGTGCGTGGAAATACTCGTGGATCTCAGTGTGGTCTCATTGATTCAGTCTCCAGTTCATATGAAAAGCTCACCTATGGCATCCCACATAGTAGTATATTAAGACCGACGCTTATCCAAATATACATCAATGATTTATGCAAGCTCTCCATCCATAATTGCGAAATTTTCTCTTATGTAGACGATACGGCACTTTTAGTGTTTGACAAAGACAGGGAACAAGCCAGAGATAGAGCAGAATACTCGCTTCGGTTGATAATGGAATGGCTGTCAACTAACTTGCTAACGTTGAATTTAGATAAGACGAAACTAATCAGGCTCCACCGCCCACATTCAGTAACTCCATCCTGTTTTTCTCATAAAATCAAAGCTCACACTTGCCCCCTCATCAGTCAGTGGATTGTAACTGTCTTACTCTTAGCACAGTCCCCAATATTAAGTACCTGGGAGTAATTATTGACGAAGAACTTAACTGGCACGCGCATATAGAGACTCTCTGCACCAGAGTCAGAAGACTAATATAATTATATTTTTAAAGAACTCAGGCATTCCGCAAATTCTGAAACTCTGACTCTTGTGAACCTCAGCCTTTGTCAGTCTATTATTATGTACTGCATCCCAGTGTGGGGCGGGACTTATGATTTTGATTGATGATTTTCATTTGAAAAACTAAAAAAGTCACTTCTAGAAAGTCGGCCAGGGACTATAAAATACAGCCACGAGTTTTAACCAGGCTCTTTTGGCTTCTTTCTTTTCGTTCTTGTTCTTCTCTGACCTGTCTTTTTAACACTGATGTGGTAATATTTTTAAGTTCTTTACAAAGTTGAATAGAAATGCAAAATTACAAATGTGAGTTTTATTCATCCTACAACCTTGATCTTGTGTGCGTGAAAGTGATCAACTTCGCCATTACTCGCGTACTTCGCTTATGTATACACATAGACTGTTTGTTTATTCTGTTACAGGTATTTATTTGTTTATTTATTTATTTAAACTTTTCGAACCCAAAGAGGTACTAAGGCGGACTTAATGCCTTAGGCATTCTCTACCAGTCAACCAAGGGTGGTGAAGAGATTAGATTGCAGGTGCTTTAAGGTATCTCCATACTTAAAAGGCCTCTAAAATGTATTTGTTAAAACCTGTTGATTATGAAATAAATGAACTTATAAACTTATTACTTGCGACCCTCTCACTTACTGACCGGGTTGCGGGCCGGTGGATCGGCCGACGCGAAGGTGCTTCGCGAAGGGCTGCGGCCGGTGGAGTGGACGACGCGAGTTGTTTCGCGATCACGAGCGGCTTCGCGACCACAAGCTGCCTCGCGACGGACTGTGGGCCGGTGGAGCGACCAACGCGAGCATCTCCACGACGGACTACGGGCCGGTGAAGCTTCGAGACCGCGATCTGCTACGTGACCGCGAGCTCCCACGCGACCGACTGCGGGCCGAAGGAGCGGCCGACGCGAGCTGCTTTGCGTCATGTAATACATTTTAAAATTAATTTGTATTTCTTATATTTTAAACTTTGTATTAACATGTAACCACATTTAGCATGCCGGCTAAACGTTTCGTTACAGGTAACACATTTGTATTCGCTGGCGGGATTTTTGGGCCATTCTTTGTAGGAAACGTGACTCATTTATTGTCCTTGACTATTTAACGAAAAAAGTCAAACACGTTAGACAACACATTATGCTCTACGACTTGTGGCGGCATCTACACCGCCACATGCGAACATCGCATCACACTAATCCTGCATCGCGCAATCATAGTTTACCGCGCAGCTAGCATATATACAACTTCCCGACAACAATCATCGGGCAGTTGCCCACCAGATCCGACATCCATCTGGTCGGAGGATCCTCCCTTTTCCGAAGAGTATGAGTGAACTTTACACCCTGTTCCTCATATCTCTTCACTGGTGACCCCAACGTGATGAACATCTTCTCTTCACTGGTGACCCCGACGTGATGAACATTATCTCTTCACTGGTGACCCCGAGTATGAACGTCAGCGCAGCCTTCGTGCAACTACATCAGCGTGACTTCATCATCATCACTCCCGCAAGTCACACAGCCAGCCAGCAACCACGGCTTGAACCGTTGTCCTGACCATCAGCATGCAGCGCAAGCGCATACCTGGTCATCACCCTCAGCCTCATCAGCAACCTTGGCACAGCACACTGCACATTCTCTCTGCTTAATCCTTCTCCTGGTCGACACGAGCTGTTAGCCACCCCGACTCACTGGGGCATATTTGCAGACAGTTCCGACTCACCGCGAACTATGTGACACCCGGTTCCAACCCACTGGGACCCAACTGGCATTGGCAAGCATCGCAAGATACAAGCCTTAGTCCACTATCGACCTCCGGTCTCCGGAAGGTAGTGATGTGGCGGCATCTACACCGCCACATGCGAAAAACGCATCACACTAGTCCTGCATCGCGCAATCATAGTTTACCGCGCAGCTAGCATATATACAACTTCCCGACAACAATCATCGGGCAGTTGCCCACCAGATACGACATCCATCTGGTCGGAGAATCCTCCCTTTTCCGAAGAGTATGAGTGAACTTTACATCCTCATATCCAATTTATGCCATGGATTTCCAAGGGACCTACCCTTGGAAATCCATGTCCAAAGGACAACTAGTAGCTGTGTACTAACTTTAACGTTTATATTATTATTCTAACGTTCGTATGATTATTGTGTGTAAGTCTTTGTTATGTTAGTTTTAGAAACTGACATATTTATATTGTTTTTTTGTGGGCTAAACAGCGAAATTCTCTAGTTAATAATATATGCCTAAGTGTAGTACGCAACATTTTAGTATAGGGCATTCAGTAATTGGAAATCAGACAATAGGAAACCAGTAATGGTAATGTATATGGATTTGACCAGGGCATTTGACTATGTGGACCATAAAGTACTGTTAACTAAGCTCAAAAGATACGGCATCTGAATAACGTGCATAATCTCTAACAATCTTATTTTGAGGATAGAAAACAAATGACTCAGATTACGGTGTTCCGTAGGGGGATATAATGTAACAAACTGTCTCAGTGCCTGTAATTTCAAGCTGGAACAAAACAACGCTGCTAGGTGGCAGTAGTAGTTATGGTGGCAACTACGCCCACACCTAGGCTACTTTCCCAGACGAATTCTTTCACCAATTAAGCTCTACTCACTACTTACTCTTTCTTCCTTGACTGCGCATGTACAAGCGCAATAGCTGATCATCGCTCACCTGAGCGCGTTCGTTCTCACGCGTTCTTTCTCAAAATAAAAGATTTGCTATTCACAAATATATTTGAAAGGTGACTTGATCGAGTGTTCTTATCTAAAAACAAAGAAAAGAAAGAAGAAAATTAGTTGTCGGTTTTTTTATTTATTTAAAATTTTTCTTTATACGGTCACACTTTATCTAGCAGGTATGGAATATAATGATAACTTTGATTACGTAACCTAGCTATTCGGTGTTAGATGTAATAATAGTTCCTGCACCCTTATAGCACATAAACTTTTCCTGAGCAAAGTTTTAATAAATTATAAGTTTCCATTTATCGCCAACTAAAGATATCGTAACATCATTAGCAGTTTCCGTTTACCACCCCATCCGTATCCTTTTCCATATTCTTTGCCATCGTATGTATCACTCCTTTTGCCTTTACTTTACCCTTGTTGTCACCTACCCTTGCCTCCGTCTTTACCCTTGCCGCCTTTGTTGCCATCTTATTTACTCTCATTGCTGCAACTGTCGCTGCTACTGTCACTGCTTCGCCCTTACTACCGTCCTTGCTGCCGCCCTTGCCGCCTTCACCACTCGCACTGGCTTTGTCTCCTACAAAATATGATGATAAAATTCAGGTTTGCACCTTGAACTCAATTCCTACGCAATTTTCTTGTGATTAATATTATCCTATGCTAATTATGCAACAAAAGAGTAATTTTAATAATCCTTCTTTGATAGATTACAGCATATGGTTATAATGCCGCATTACGATTTTATTAAAACGGTTCGGTTAATGTTCGGTTCGTGATACAATCAGTATGTTACATGCTCATGGAGGGATCGTTGCGGCTTTGAAGTTGAATATTATTTTTCATTACTAACATTACTAAGAGTTAAGAATGTTAGAAATCATGTTCATAACATAACGTACGTAGATCTCAAATATTTTTTAAAGCGGTATTTCACGTAAGCTCTTCCTTTCCTTCGATTAACCAACTGATACTGATTTAATTTGATTCTATTTGGTCATGCTAAGTTTGAAATTGTAATCAGAAAAGAGGAATCTGATTGGCCTAGTTCTAGTGATGATCAGGCTGCGTTTTTATTTTTACTTTGGTAGATTGCAATTCGGCTTCAAAGATTGCGGACAATTTACGAGTTATCATTTGATGCATGTTTAAAAATGTAGTTAACTTAATCTTAAAGATTTTCATTTGAACTTTTTTCGACCTGGTATTCACTAAGATTAAAATCGGTTAATATTATTCTTACTTTTTTGACCTCCATGCATGCGGTCCTTTAACTTTTCCTAGGTTGAAATAGCTCCATGTCCCACTTTTTTCTTGTTTCCTCATGATTAGCCTAACTCTTCTACAGAAGAACATACGAATTGCATAATAAGCCTATAAAGTCTGGGACACAGGCCTCCTCTCTGTTAGAGTGGAGGTCCATAATCCGCCACGTAGGCCCAGTTCAGGTTGATAAATAAATAATGAAAACTTTACATTTTAGGTACATATTGTGTCAATCAATGCTTTTATTTTATTAATGTGATATTTGCAAGAACTTCGTGAAGCTACCTTGTTCTGCATGTGGACAAAAACATGCAGAACAAGGTACAGTGTTTAGCGGTGTGAAGTGGTTTGTGTCTAGATCCCGGGCACTGGCTCGTATAACAAAGGTTAACTACCTAGCACAAGTTTAGTGTCAGGCACATAATTTGTGAGCACTTTCTCATGTAATAAAGTTTATATTATATTATTCTAGATCACTTTTGTAAGTATTGTTCTCTCATGTTCAATTAACTAGTGTGCACCGTATGGTAACTTTTTGTTTGTTTGTTATAATTAATCACATAATTAGAGCGAATTTGCTATTTCCATTAATGTTTCTGCTATCATTTAATATACAACTATCCTATGTCAAAGTCAAAGTAGGGTATTGAAACAATCAACAAAATAATAGCATATTGTATTGACGCCTTGATTACCAAGCTGGGTCGGTACCTTTTGGGCACTGTTGTTACTCAAATCCCTTCCCCACTCAACCGATTTCTACTCCTACTCTTTCTCTGTGCGCGCATTTCGGTTGTGGAATTCTCTTCCGCTTGACATTAGTAATCGTCAAACTGTTGTTGTGTTTAAAGGGAGAGTGAAAGATCACTATCTTTCCACCGTGTCATAGTGGCATTTGTATATTTATTTAAATATATACATACTAAAATTATTATTTTTTATTATATATTTTAGAAGTATGTATGTATATAAGTATATTTACACATTGTATGTTTATTTATAATTAGTGATTTGTTTTTTTTTTGTATTTTGTTTTCTCTTCTACTCTTACACACGTTGTCTACATTTATTATAAACTCTCTTATCGCAGGTATGCTGGAAGAGATTTCTTTAGAAATAAGCATCACCTTTGTACGTATTTTTATGTTCCTTTTTTTCTTGTCTGTATAAATATGTGTGTACATAAACCGTTAAATAACTAAAAAAATAAAACTGTGATAGTTTATCATATAAAGGGTGTGGTAAGATTAAGTTTATGGATAAAAAACGTATTTTATGAAAACGATAGATTTATTTGCATTGCGGCGAAACGTAAACTATTTATATTATCACATTGAGCTTTTGAATTTCTTTGACCAGGACCTTCAGGTAGCGGCTTAACGTCTGAAACAAACAAAACAAAGCAATGTTTATAATATACTCAAATAAATTACAAATGTTTTGCATTTAGTTATATATTCGCACAGAGATGTCATGTTTTCCTGAATGCAGGTATTGTCACTTTAATATTCATAATTAAATCACTGCGCACAATACAAGGGGTAGTCAACACAATTTATTTTCAAGTAGGTACTAAGGGTTCTCTTACCATAATTATAAAGAGTTTTCTGATGTACAAACGTTTATAGAGAGTACAAAAAAAATAAAAGCAACTACATAGTAAAACCAAAAAACAACGAAATACTTACATAGTAGAAGATAAAATTGTAATATTTACCCGTAACCGCCTGATGGTTTGTGGCCGCCACCACCGTGGCCGCCGCCGCCCCCGCCGCCGTTACCACCACCGCCGCTGCCACCACCGTTACCACCGCCGAAACCACCGCCGTTACCGCCGCCGTTACCGCCGCCGTGACCACCGCCGTTGCCTCCAGGGCTGGGATGTCCACCGCCACCGCTGCCGCCGCCGCTACCACCGCCGAAGCCACCACCGCCACCGCCACCGCCGCCGGATGAGCCGCCTTGACTACCTCCGCCGTATCCACCTGGTAATTAGAAATAGCATAGTTTTTTAAACGCGTTGTATCCTTCGAATCGATGGTTCCTCTGGACGGTTAATAAATTTCCACGGAATGGAAGGAGAAGGATTCGTCTTAGCAGGTCGTACAATACAGACAGGTCAAGTAATTCGACGAAAGTTAGAATATTAAATCTACACAATTCTACAGAAACGTGTATTTCATAATACGAAGAAAAACTACTTTGAATTTAAAGAGCAATTTGTGTCTGTTTTTAATCGAATCCTAGAATTACAACATTTTGTTTTAAACAGACTTTATGTTAAGTATTCAATTTTATATACAGTATTTGTGAGCATGAAGCTCATGTTCCATGACATTGCTTTTATTGTGAAGCGAATGTAAACCAAAACAAAACTAGAATAACAACAACAAAGTAATACCTGGTGTGGCGCTGGTGATAGCGAAGAGCCCTAAGGCTATAACTGTGACTACTGCTAGACGAGCCATGCTGATCTGTGCTCCGAAGTACCTCGACCTAGCTTATATACGGACTCGCTTATGTCATGGTCTTGAACGAACAAATGTTTATTAGACTCTTCACTTTTTGCCGCGCTATTTTTTGTAATAATCATTAAGGTTCCGCCGAATTAAAATATCCTTATTTTATGTATCGAAGTCGATAAAGATGTAAACACATAGAAATGATTGCTGGCTGTTCGTTACTTCTGATAGCTATTAGATTACACCGTGGAGTTATGTTCGAAGCTTCTTTTAAATGTATATTTGCCAACACTTACCGAAACAAGCTTTTGTTTGCGGATTTGATCATGTGATTTACTGTTATAGCTTATAATGTTAAAGAAATATATAAAAGGATCTTTTGGCGCGAGACCCAAATCGGAACTAACGCCGCCATCTTGCTTTTTTCAATATAACTTCCTGTCAATTCCATTCAAATTCGACGTCTGTGTTTTGAGCTATTCCAGCTCTTTTCACACGTTTCTGTTTAAATTTCGTCTAAAACCTATTTGCTGCATTTTAAAATTAACTTTTTTTGACGTACCTTCTGTCACGATACTAGATTTCTTGGGGATTCAACAGCAGTATTTCGGTATGTGTCAATAATAATAGTTTTTTTTTATAAAGCAGAAGGATTCAGTTCTGTATTTTGCCAATCTATGAAGCTGATATGTTCAATTTTATTCTTACAATATTTACATTTCGTAATTATAAAAAAGCACCTTGATGATTACAAAGTTCTAAAGATAGTTTTTCAGTTCTGTTGTTTCCGTTTTTTCTTATATTATTTCTATTAATTATTTTATCTGTATCTTAGCGATAGGAACCCCGACTTGGGTATGGGCCTCCTCCAGCTTATTTCAGGTTCCTGTATCTGCGGCTTCTTTTGTCCATTGTTTTTCTGTTTTTCTGCTACTACTGTAATTTAATCTATCCAGCGCTTCTTGGCCGCACTTATCGTCTCTTACCTCTGGGTCCTGTCCATCTGTTGTAGGTATAACTGGTCAGGTGTCCAGCCAATTTTCACTTTAGTTAAATGGCATACATTTTGAGCATCAGTTAGCTTTGTTTTCTGTCTTATTTATTCACTTCTGATTTTCTGTATTTTTTTAATGTTCAGTCCAAGTCTGACAACCATATTGTGAGAGACGACGGAATACATTTATCAAACACAACGTTTTTTCGGTGAACACCTTCACGTAAGGAATAAGCCGCCTTGTAAGCTAACTTGGAGGGCCCAGAGTTTCTTCCTACTGAATTCTATTCTTCGTTCGACCTCGTCTTCTGTTTTTTTGTTTTTAAATGATAATTGAAATGAAATGTTTATTTCTGTAAGTAGATCCTAAATAAACATCTATTATACTTCTACACGTCATTATTTCGTTGGTCAATATTTTGAAACTAGATGGCGCCGGCATTTCCGAGCTGACGGATCCCTGAGAAGAAACGTCGACACAAACTCAGAAGTCATAGTCTTTTTTAAAGTCTATTATATCAATAGGATTTTATGTGAGTCTAACAATGCAGGGCCATGTGTAGAAGGGCCCTTTGAAAAAAGAACCATTACAGCTTTGAGTTGACCTGTCCCAACAGGCAGCATGCATGAATCAGTCATCGTGTGGCTCAACCCTATTGTAGGTAGCCGTCACACGACGCTACCAGATGTGCAGGACATTTGCGTAGGCCGTATTCAAAGTACTCTATCCTGCATGGTTTTCACATTCACAGCCAGTTTTCTCTTTAATTTAAATGGCATCAAAAATATCATAAAACAAATAAAACAAAATGGTAATAAAATGTCAAACAATTGATTTCCCAAGTACACGTAGCCATTCACATATTCTAGAGCCTTGCTGTTGAGAGTGATTGGGTAACCATTGCGGTTCGTCATCGTTTTCGTATTATCCTCATTCATTAATAGGTCTTTTTTACTTTCACCACTTAGTGCGTGTATCATTTTCTTCAACTTGGAGCTTGTCTCTGCGAAAAGAACGAAGAAGTCACCATTAGAGTAGGCCGGTGTCCCAGCAGTGGGAACATTATAGACTGACTGTGCTAAGAGACCTATCATAATTTTTAATGGCATATGTAAAGTAAAAAAAAGTATTGTAAAAATATAATTGATAGCTATTGTTCATATTGCTGAACCCTTTGAACGGGTATAATGTATTCATGTTTAATTCTATCGTTAACACATCGAAGTGGCCGAGAGTTTTTGTGTAGCGCAGCCGGTCACAGTACAGTCGACTACAAAGAGATGTATCCCCACTAATATTACAAATACATCTACCCATTGAAAGAAGTATACATACTTCGTTACAAATAATTACACACATGAGATATGACGATTATATGTGTTCACTCAATGTGCCAAATTGATATATACAGCATGAAGGACACTGTAATGTGTACGCTCCGAAACAAATTATGGTTTTCACCTTTCGTTACTATATTAAGTATACAAGCAGACATTCTAATTTTAAATTTTAGAAATTCTGTCAAAACCTAAATGTATTTCCTAACAGACGGAGTGGCCGATTATCTTTAGGTTTTTGGGGATAGGTCTCCGCTTCAGGCCCAGGGGAATTGGTTGAAATTTCAACTAGTTTGAATGCTAATAATTAAATAGAAATCTTAAGGGATGTTCTAGGCCCTACATTTAGAAACGTTTTTGGAGGAGAAAAAAATATTTACTTCAAGACAATTCTTCCATCCGTAACTCTAGGTTAGTTTAAAGATGGATTTGCGCACAACACAATATTGAGCGTATAAGGTTAAGTACCAAGTCTCCTGACCTTAATATTATTGAGAACGTGTGGGGTGTCATGATCCAAAATTGGGAGCTAACTCAAGTAAGAACGATTGACAATCTAACACAACAGGTCCATGAATTGTGGGATTATTATCGTGGAGCGAACTTTTGTGAGAATGCAGCAAATTTCATTCAAATTCTTTTGCAGGACGTAATCAATGCTAATGGAGGGTATACAAAATATTGAACAGGTTTTATATATTTTTGCCGAAATATGAAGTAGATCTACTATGTTTTAATGAGTATATTATTTATAAGTTATGTTGTTTATTTATTTTTATCCTTATTTTGATACATTAAAAAAAACAAAGGGAGTATAAGTAATAGTAATATATATAATAGTCTTCGTATAAGTTATTTTTTTTTTCTATTAGCAAGAAAATAATTTTCAGTTTAAATAAATGAATTTTATGATTCGATAGTTTCTCTTTTACGAGTAGGTTGTATGTACAAGAATATAACATTTGGTGAACATAATTTGTGTCAATTTCGATAAACAAATGACACGCCAATAACGTCATGCACGAAATGAAAGAGAAAACAGGTATTTTCGTACTATTCTAAAATTTGAAAATAGAATGTCAGACCTGTATACATATCATTGTAACCAAAGACGAACACATTAATTCGTTTCTGAGCGTACACATTAGAGTGTCCTTCTTGCTATATACATAAATTTGGAACATTTCATTGAAATATAATTCTGGCATACATCGTGTCTACAAACATTTGTAACAAACAATGACAACATCATCAAAGGATATATATTTTTGTAACTTTCAAAGGTATACATCTCTTTGTAGTCGACTGTACATATGCATGTATATTGTATAAGTACCTACTAATAAACTAGTACATTGTAAATATTGCGTTGGTAATGACCGGTTAAGGTCGGACGTACTCTGTAAGATATTCTTAGCTATTGTCATTCTTCTCCCAGGTATTTTTGTTTTTTTTTGAAGTCTAGGGTTTTTGCATTTCGCCTGATATATTTTGCGAGGCGTAGGCCCTGCCTGATTAGCGTAGTTAATAAGTTTTGTGCCCTAGCTTAAGGCAGCAGATTTGCCTAGCCTCATTTGTTGACAGGCGAGACGGCATTAAAAAAATGGCGAACGAGGCGCACGTATACCTAGTATGTGCGCCTCGTTCGCGCTGCTTAAGTCAAACAGCTGACAACCTCCTTAGTTAACATGAGACACGCCGATAGAAAAATAATATTGGGGAGGTGACGTGCACCTTGGATCATTCGCGGTAAAACCATGCTATCCATGTGACTAAACAAGAACTTAAATAGGTATGCAAAAATAGTAATAGGAACACTCGCAGATGTTTGAAAACACAGTAGACAACACTTGTTCAAGGCCACCTTTCATTTATATTCTCCAATCGGTAGTTTTATATTTCATAAAATGTATAAAACTTAATTTTTCAACTTTAAAAACAGCTGTAGGAATGGTCGTAGAGATTCGGCGCACAAGTCAATTAGAAAAAGATTATTTTCCCGACCAGGGTAACACATAGCGGTAGCGGGGTTTTGCCCAACTTTGTAAGAAAAGTGACTCCTCTATTGTTCTTGACTCTTTAACGAAAAAAGTCAAACATGTTAGAGAACACATTATGCTCTACGACTTTTTCAAGTTCTCTCATATACGTATCTAGTCAAGACTTGCTATAATACTCGTAATATGTTTTCTATAAATTATAGCTAACCCAGGACAACAAGCCTAACACAATTATCTCCTTGTAGATACCTGGAAATCTTTATATATTCGTTAGCAGCGAACTACTCGATATGGAAATATTATATTTTTTATATACGAATCGGTTTATCGACTGCGGGATCTGTTTGAAATGGTTCTTTCCCTATGCGCGGGCGCAGTCGGTTATAGATGATGATGCTGGGTGCTCGTGTGACTGTTGAGTTTTAGTTTAACTCGGCGTACAGGTACTACGTATGGCTTTTTACTTCGACTGTTGTCGATTTTTTGTGGATAGATTAGGACTTTAGCCAATTCCAATTTATACCTTGGATTTTCAAGGGTAGGTTAAGAACAACTAGCAGCTGTGTACTAACTGTTTATTTATTTGGTAAAACTAAATGATTGTTTTTCTGCGAGCTTTGTTTGTATGATAATTGTGTGTAAGTCTTTGTTATGTTAGTTTGTGTTTTTTATTTTTTGTGGGCTGATAAGCGAAATTCCCGAGCTTATATTATATGCTTGAGTGTAGTAGGTACCTACGCAATATTTTAGATTAGGTAATTCTTGCAAAGTAATAATCGTAAGCTTCGGTGCTTAAAGGAATGTTTACTCACGAAATATTGTTTTATAACGTAAATAATAGTGATAGCACTTTACATTCGATTCGGACTGTGCGTCATGTTTTGAACTTTTTTTAAATTCATGCTAAACAAATATTTAGGCTATACGTAACGCGCTCTTCACGTTTCTGTGGTCTTTTCAACACTTAATTGTCGTTTTTAAATAGGAAGTGGAGATGTTAAATAAACACCTGCGTCTGTATTTTGTTTAAGACGACATAATGCATGACTAAGATAGAAATGACAAACAAGATGGATTACTGAAATGTTACAAAATTAGGCTTGAAAAGTCTAAAGGATTTTATTGATTATAACCATACACGGCTTTTGTTATTTTTTTTTTTATATGTAAAGGTCATCGTTTGTTGCTTCGTGAGATTAAAATACTGTAGTTACCTCCTTTGTAAGCAACGCCTGAACAAAAATTTAACTACAGTAGAAACACCAAGTGTTTAATAAACAAAAAGACTAAGACTATGATAAAAGTACCATTCTGACTCCGGCGTGCTCGGTTGGACACCCTAAAGCTTAATCCTCAAGCACCAGTGACTCTGCGGGGACCGGTAGGTGTGTCAAATAATCAAGTACGATTTAGATGAACTCTCAGTACGGAAACATTCCTTAGCTCCTCGATGACTGCTACAATCTACTTCAGCTGAAGATGCATTAGTGATCGAAGTTGTTAGTAATTGTCTCAATTCCTTTTCCACCTACACTACGCTTATGACAACTGAGAAGCGGCGGCAAAATTGGACCAGTAATTTTCGCCGGGTCATACAATTATAGCTGTAGGTAGGATTGTAGCGTTTTTTTTAAAGAGCATGCCAGGTCACAATCCACATTTCACGTGACTAAAGTGCTGGATTGTTCTTTGGCCAAGGAATTAGCATTGCCATTCAAGGGCACGGCTTCTGGGCACGATGCCGGATGACAGCGATGCGGACGAGTACTTCGACGCCTAAAGTGTTCCTTTCGTTTTTATATTCATTTGTATAGTTAGTTAGTCATTTAATTTCGTCCTTGTGTTAACATGATACTTTAAAGTTTAGTAAAAGTTCTTATAATTTTTAGAACAAAAATCCTTGTTAACTACAATGATTTTTGTGCCACAAATTATGAGAACTTAACTTTTTTGTAAGGCTTAGGTAATCTTAATTAGTCCGTAATTTTAGGTTCTATAGTAGACATCCTTGTTGTGCTCACCTTGCTCGTAAGATTACAATGTTTCAAGGTCTTTAACACATTATAATTATTAAAGGGAAAATCATTTATTTTGTAGTAATTAAAGTTAACATTACAAAACTCGTTTATACTTAACATGTTGCAAAAATTTAGGGTGACTTAGTGAGTAAATTGTGCTTTTTGTATTAGTTATTAAGTAGGTAAGAATTAGATGATAAATCGACTGTTTGACATTGTGTCATTGCATCCATTGAGATTACATCATCTTTCGTTGTTAATGCTCATAACAACCTACTTTAGCTGTTATTTTTAATAATTGTATTGACCGTGGTGAGTTTCCTGATCTTATGCAAAACAGTAAAATAATACCATTGTTTAAATCTGGTAGCACATCAGACCCTACTAATTATAGACCTATTTTAGTGCTACCTACCTTTAGTAAAATATTTGAAAAACTTATTTTAGATCATATGCAAAGATGTTTTAATAAACACAAATTACTGCATAACAAACAGTTCGGTTTTACAAGGGGCGCTCGACTACTGATTTGGAGTAGAACTTTTAGGACATGTTTATAAGGCATGGGAGGACAAATGCGATGCTTTGGGAATCTTTTGCGATTTGTCCAAGGCATTCGATTGTGTTCTTCATGAAACATTGATTAGGAAACTGCACCACTACGGAATCCGGAACGCCTCTCTGGATCTTCTTACTTCTTGCTTAAGTGATAGGATTCAGAGAGTTGATGTTAACGGAAAAAGATCACCTGGATCTGTAGTAAGAATGGGGGTCCCCCAGGGTTCGATTCTTGGCCCATTTTTGTTTCTTATTTATATGAATGACCTTTAATACCTCATAAAGGATAATCATGATATAGTGTTGTTTGCAGACGACACTTCACCTTTATTTAAACTCGTCTGAGTTTCAATAAAAGTGAAGTGTCGCCTCCGGCGACCAGCCTCAACCACTACGGCTCGCACGGGTGCCTATACGTTGCAACTACTCCCACACCTAGGCTACTACTTAATTTTTTTGCAAGGGATTTATGGGTTTATGGGTTTTTTATGGGTTTGGGAAGACAAAACCATTAATAGGGCCCTAAACAATTTTCTTGAAAAACTGAATTACAACATGGACAATAGGAAACCACTAATGGCAATGTTTATGGATATGACCAGGGCATTCGACTATGTGGATCATAAACTACTGTTAACTAAGCTCAAAAGATACAGCATCAGGGGTAACGTGCTTAATCTCATACAATCTTATTGTGAGGATAGAAAACAAATTCCTCAGATTACGGTGTTCTTTAGGGTCCTGTGGTGCCAACGCAGGAGCATGCCATGACAGAGAAAAAAATTATATAACTATCTCAGTGCCTGTAATTTCCTACAACAGCACCCATGCTCTTCAAGCTGGAACAAAACAACGCTGCTAGGCGGCAGAAGTAGTTAAGGTGGCTACTACCCCCACACCTAGGCTACTACTTTCCCGGACGAATTCCTTCACCAAATATGCTCTACTCACTACTTACTCTCTTTCATGACTGCGCATGTGCAAGAGCAATAGCTGTACATCGCTCACCCCAAAATTTGCTATCCCCGAAGTTCTCAAAACATGATACCTACGCTCAGCACCAGAATTTAATGTAGGTATGTAATTACATGTAGGTACTTGCTATTTTTTAGTTGGTGAGCGAACTGTACGCGCAATATGTGCTCTGACGTGGGGTTGCGGACACCAATTTGGCTAGCAAAACTTCAACGACATGGACGTCATTTTATCTGTATTATGTTAATAGCAGCAGTTTACTGTGAGAGTGTTCTCATATCCTCCTCATGCAACCTGTTCTAAAGACCGAAGATTAACTAAAACGGAACTACGACACACGCCGACTAAACAAGTATAAACAGATATATTATAAGTACGGTTACTGTTTATGTAATTAGGTATTGACAACAGTCAGAGTGACGTATATGTTTGATTCATAATAGGGGTTTATTTGTGTATGATATATAGATTATGAATTAGAGATTATATTTAATTATAGAAAGTACTCTATGAGACCTTACATTTGATATCAAACATGATATACTTACTAATCTGTTATTTTATTTTTAGACGGAAAAAGAGGGGTGTTACAAGTTTAACGTATCTGTGTATCTGTAACAGATTTGCTTTTTTTCGTTTTGTTTTAAAGGTGACTTGATCGAGTGTTCTTATCAATTAATGAAAATTAGTTGTCGGTTTTTTTTAATTTAACATTTTTTTTTATACGGTCACAATTTATCTAGCAGGTATGGAATATAATGATAACTTTGATTACGTAACCTAGCTATTTGGTGTTAGATGTAATAATACTTCCTGCACCCTTATAGCACATAAAGTTTTCCTGAGCAAAGTTTTCATAAATTATCAGTTTCAATTTATAAACAAATGAAGATATCGTAGCATCATTAGCAGTTACCGTTTTCCACTCCATCCGTATCCTTTTCCATATTCTTTGCCATCATATGTATCCCTTACCCTTGCCTCCGTCAATACCCTTGCCGCCACCGTCTTTACCCTTGCTGCCTTTGTTGCCGTCTTCTTTACTCTCAATGCTGCTACAGTCGCTGCTACTGTGATTAATGTTATCCTATGTTAAGTATGCAACGAAATTTTAATTTTATGATTCCAACTAACTACAGCATATTGGTGATCAATTGGTGTTCATGAATGGAGCATTGCGGCTTTTAAGTTCAATATTATTGTACCTTGCTATCATTGCATAATCAGCCTATTATTTTCCCACTGCTGGGGCACAGGCCTTCTCTCTGTGAGTGGGAGGCATTACTATAATTAAGATACGATAAGAATTTTAGAGATCATTTTCATAAAATAACGTACGTAGATCCAAAATATGTTCAAAAATAATGATATTCCTGTTACCGCCAGGCGCTGCAGAAACACATACTGACAGCGTAAGCGGAATGAAAGTTAAATTCTTCATCTTGTACTGTGCCCTTCATTTCCTTCGATTAACAAACTGATACTGACATAATTTGTCTCACTCTTGTCCATCGACTACAATCACTAGGAATCCAACTGCCTTTTAAATATTCACTCACTTTCCAACTTTCCATTATATGTTTGGTGCAATTAAAAGGTTCTAAATAATCTATTATATATTTAATTAACTCTAATTCCAGTTCAGTTCAGTTCCACAATTTGCATTTTTGCTTTGTTTAAATTCTACCCAATTACAACTGGTAATACATTTAAATTCACTACTATCATTGTATAAATGGATAGATTAACGCGATTTTAGATTCTATTTGATCATGTTAAGTTTGTAATCGGCAAACAGGAATCTAATTGGCCTAGTTCAAGGGGTGTTTAGTAAGTAAAACTTTTATTGTCAGGTATAAATATTTGCAAGAACTTCGTGAAGCGTTTTTGCCCACTTGCAGGATAAGATAACGCGTATGATGGAAGAGATTTCTTTAGAAATAAGCATCACCTTTGTACGTATTTTTTTGTTCCTTTTTTTCTTGTATGTTTACATGTGTGTACATAAACCGTACAATAAATAAATAATACAAAATAAACCGTTTAATAAATAAATTAATGAAACTGTGACAGTTTATCATATTAAAGGGTAAAAATAAATGGATAAAAAAAGTATTTTATGAAAACGATAGATTTATTTGCATTGCGGCGAAACGTAAACTATTTATTTTATCACATTGAGCTTTTGAATTTCTTTGACCAGGACCTTCAGGTAGCGGCTTAACGTCTGAAACAAACAAAACAAAGCAATGTCTATAACACAGTCAAAAAATTACAAACGTTTTGCATTTATTTGTAGGTTCGGACAAACGTGTCATGTTTTTCTGAAAGCAGGTATTGTCACTTTAATAGACATACTTATATCAGCAGCACACAAAACAAGGGGTAGCCTACACAATTTAACTTTAATTACTAAGGGTTCTCTTACCATTAATGGAGTTTTCTGATGTGCAAACGTTTATAGAGAGCACAAAACATAAAAAAAAACAACTACACAGTGAACCAAAAAAACAACTATATACGTAGTAGAAGATACAATTGTAATATTTACCCGTAACCGCCTGATGTTTTGTGACCGCCACCACCGTGGCCGCCGCCGCCCCCGCCGCCGTTACCACCGCCGCCGCCGCCTCCATGACCGAGACCGCCGCTGCCACCGCCGCTACCGCCGCCGTTACCGCCGCCGGTACCGCCGCCGTTACCACTTCCGAAACCACCGCTGTTACCGCCGCCGTGACCACCGCCGCTGCCTCCAGGGCTAGGATTTCCACCACCACCGCTGCCGCCGCCGCTTCCACCGCCGAAGCCACCGCCGCCACCACCGCCGCCGGATGAGCCGCCTTGACTACCTCCGCCGTATCCACCTGGTAATTAGAAATAGCATACGTTTCCGAAAAGTGTTGTCTTCGAATCGATGGTAGATCTCTGGACGGTTAATATATTTCTACGGAATGGAAGGAGAAGCATTCGTCTTAGCAAGACAGACAGGTCAAGTAATTCAACAAAAGTTAGAATATTAAATCTACACAATGCTACAGAAACGTGTATTTCATAAAACGAGGAAAAACTACTTTGAATCTAAAAAGCAATTTGCATTTGATTTTGATACATCCTAGAATAACAACATATTGTTTTATACAGATTTTATGCTAAGTCTTCCATTTTTATATAAAGTATTAGTAAGCATGACACTCATGTTTCATTAGAAATCTACATTGTTTTTATTGTGAAGCGAATGTAAACCAAAACAAAACTAGAATAACAACAACAAATAATACCTGGTGTGGCGCTGGTGAGAGCGAAGAGCCCTAAGGCTAGAACTGTGACTACTGCTAGACGAGCCATGCTGATTTGTGCTCCGCAGCACCTCGACCTAGCTTATATGTAGACTCGCTTATGTCATGGTCTTGAAAGAACAAATGTTTATTAGACTCTTCACTTTTTGCCGCGCAATTTTTTTGTTATAATTTTAAAGGTTCCGCCGAATTAAAATATCCTTATTTTATGTTTCGAAGTCGATAAAGATGTATACACATAGAAATGATTGCTGGCTGTTCGTTACTTCTGATAGCTATTAGATTATACCGTGGAGTTAAGTTCGAAGCTTCTTTTAAATGTATACTTGCTAGCACTTACCGAAACAAGCTTTTCTTTGCGGATTTGACTACTTGATTTACTTTTATGTTAAAGATGCATATATAAGGATCTTTTGGCGCGGGACCTAAATCGGGATTAACCCAGCCATCTTGTTTTTTTTTCAATACAACTTCCTGTTAATTCCATTCAAATTCGATGGCGGTGTTTTGTGTTATTCCAGCTCTTTTCACCCGTTTCTGTTTAAATTTCTATTGACGTACGTAAAAACTTTTACTGACGTACCTTCTATCACGTTACTATATTTCTTGGGGATTCAACAGCAGTATTTCGGTAATTTTTTTTTGACGTGTGTTTCTTAAGTAATGTGTCAATAATAATAGTTACTTTTTTATAAAGCAGAAGGATACAGTTCTGTATTTGGCAATCTATGAAGCTGATATGTTCAATATTATCCGTACAATATTTACATTTCGTAATTATAATAAGCACCTTGATTGATGATTACAAAGTTCTAATGTCAAGTTTCATATATTATTTCTATTATTTTATCTGTATCTTACTGATAGCAGCCCCTTCTTGGGTGTAGGCCTCCTCCAGCTTATTTGAGGTTCCTCTATCTGCGGCTTCTTTTGTCCATTGTTTTTCTGCTACTGTTATAATTTAATCAATCCAGCGCTTCTTGGCCGCCCTTGTCATCTCTTACCTCTGGGTCCTGTACATCTCTTGTAGGTAAAACTGGTCAGGTGCCCAGCTAATTTTCACTTTAGTTTAATGGCATAAATTTTGAGCATCAGTTAGCTTTGTTTTTTGTCTTATTTATTCACTTCTATTTTTTTATTTTTTTTATTTTCATTCCAATGCTGACAACCATATTGTGACAGTCGGAAGAATACATTTATCAAACACAACGTTTCTTTGGTGAATACCTTCATGTAAAGAATATGCCGCCTTGTAAGATTACTTTGAGGGCCCAGAGTTTCTTCCTACTGAATTCTTAGTTCGACCTCGTCTTCTGTATTTTTGTTTCTAAATGATAATTGAAATGAAATGAAATGTTTATTTCTCTAAGTATATCCTAAATACACATGTAACACTCTACAGTTAACATGACACTCTACACGTCAATGTTTCGTTGGTCAATATTTTGAAACTAAATGGCGCCGGCATTTCCTAGCTGATGGATCCCTGAGAAGAAACGTCGACACAAACTCAGAGGTCATGGTCTCTTTCAAACTCCATTATATTAATAGTATTTTATGTCAGTCTAACAATGCAGGGCCATGTGTAGAAGGGCCCTTTGAATAAAGAACTTTTACAGCTTTGAGTTGACCTGTCCCAAAAGGCGGCATGCATGAATCAGTCATCGTGTGGCTCAACCCTATTGTAGGTAGCCGTCACACGACGTTACCAGATGTGCAGGACATTTGCGTAGGCCGTATTCAAAGTACTCTATCCTGCTTGGTTTTCATATTCACAGTCAGTTTCCTGTTTAATTTAAATGGCATCAAAAATATCATAAAACAAATAAAACAAAATGGTAATAAAAATATCAAACAATTGATTTCCCAGGTACACGTAGCCATTCACATATTCTAGAGCCTTGCTGTTGAGAGTGATTGGGTAACCATTGCGGTTCGTCATTGTTTTCGTCTTATCCTCATTCATTAATAGGTCTTTTTCACCTTCACCACATAGTGCGTGTATCATTTTCTTCAACTTGGAGCTTGTCTCTGCGAAAAGAACGAAGAAGTCACCATTAGAGGAGGCCGGTGTCCCAGCAGTGGGAACATTATAGACTGACTGTGCTAAGAGACCTATCATAATTTGTGATGGCATATGTAAACTAAAAAAAAAGTATCTTAAAATATAATCGATATCTATTGTTCATATTGCTGAACCCTTTGAACGGGTATAATGTATTCATGTTTAATTCTATCGTTAACACATCGAAGTGGCCGAGAGTTTTTGTGTAGCGCAGCCGATCACAGTACATATGCATGTATATTGTATAAGTACCTACTAATAAACTAGTAAATTGTAAATATTTCGTTGGTAATGGCCGGTTAAGGTCGGACGTACTCTGTAAGATATTCATAGCTGGTGTAATTCTTCTCCCAGGTATTTTTGTTTTTTTTTAAGTCTGGGGTTTTTGCATTTCGCCTGATATATTTTGCGAGGCGTAGGCCCTGCCTGAGCAAACAAATAACCTACTGAAATATACTGGCTGAAGTCTTATTAAACATTTAAGTAAAGGCGATAAGACTTAATGGGCCCGGAATTCAAAATAACAAAAAAAAACAAACAAAAATCGAAAATAAGGTTGTCACCCAAGTCGAGGAAGTTCACCTCATCATTTTTCAGTACGACACTAAATCTCTACGACCGTTCCTACAGTCTGTTTTCTATAAGTCTATTTTGTGTACACCACGTAAGTCTGGTCACACACAGAGGTTTAGCGTGTAGCAGCGTAGTTAATAAGTTTTGTGCCCCAGCTTAAAGCAGCAGATTTGCCTAGCCTCATTTGTTGACAGGCGAGACGGCATTTAAAAAAATGGCGAACGAGGCACACGTATACCTAGTACGTGCGCCTCGTTCGCGCTGCTTAAGTCAAATAGCTGACAAGTTCCTTGGTTGACATGAGAGACGCCGATAGAAAAAGAATATTGGGGAGGTGTACGTGCACCTCGGATCATTCCCGGTAAAACCATGGTATCCATGTGACTAAACAAGAACTTAATAGGTATGCAAAAATAGTAATAGGGACATTCGCAGATGTTTGATAACACAGTAGACAATACTTGTTCAAGACCACCTTTCATTTATATTCGCCAATCGGTAGTTTTATATTTCATAAAATGTATAAAATTTCATTTTTCAACTTTAAAAACAGCTGTAGGAATGGTCGTCGAGATTCGGCGCACAAGTCAAAAAGAAAAAGAACATTTCCCCGACCAGGGTAACACATTGGTAGCGGGGTTTTGGGCCCAACTTTGTAAGAAAAGTGACTCCTCTATTGTTCTTGACTCTTTAATGCTCTACGACTTTTTCAAGTTCTCTCATATACGTATCTAGTCAAGACTTGCTATAATACTCGTAATATGTTTTCTATAAATTATAGCTTACCCAGGACAACAAGACTAACACAATTATCTCCTTGTAGATACCTGGAAATCTTTTTATATTCTTTTTATTTTTTAGGAAGTTGAGATTTTAAATAAACACCTGCGTCTGTATTTTGTTTAAGACGACATAATACATGACTAAGATATAAATGACAAACAAGATGCATTACTGAAATGTTACAAAATTGGGCTTGAAAAGTCTGAATGATTTTATTGATTGTAACCATACACGGGTTTTTATTTTTTATTTTTTTATTCGTAAAGGTCATCGTTTGTACCTAACTGTTGTTGGGCCTAACCAATTCTCGCCAAACTGATTTTTTTTTTGAGTTAAGCAAAGCAACAAATCATTTAAAACAATTTATTTTGCTTTCAGGTCAAACAGGTTTTTTTTTGTAAATTTGAAGCCTAGTTTACAGCAGTCAGATAGTTCACAAAGTGGCATCGACTCAGAAATGCATTCAACATCAATATTTATCGCATGAATATCTAGTGTGTTTTTTTTGTCTTTTTGTTTATTAAACACTTGTTGTTTCTACTGTAGTTCTATTTTTGTTCAGGCGTTGCTTACAAAGAACGTAGTAGACTTGTTTAACACAAGTAAAGCGCGTGTTGCTTCGAGAGAATAAAATACTGTAGTTACCTCCTTTGTAAGCAACGTCTGAACAAAAAATAAACTACAGTAGAAACAACAAGTGTTTAATAAACATAAAGACTAAGACTAAGATAAAAGTACCATTCTGACTCGGCGTGCTCGGTTGGACACCCTACAGCTTAATCCTCAAGCACCAGTGACTCTGCGGGGACCGGTAGGTGTATCAAATATTCAAGTACGATTTACATGAACTCTCAGTACGGAAACATTCCTTAACTCTTCGATGACTGCTACAATCTACTTCAGCTGAAGATGCATTAGTGATCGAAGTTGTTAGTAATTGTCTCAATTCCTTTTCCACTTACACTACGCTTATGACAACTGAGAAGCGGCGGCAAAATTGGACCAGTAATTTTCGCCGGGTTATACAATTATAGCTGTAGGTAGTATTGTAGCGTTTTTTTTTAAAGAGCATGCCAGGTTTCAATCGACATTTCACGTGACTAAAGTGCTGGATTGTTCTTTGGCCAAGGAATTAGCATTGCCATTCAAGGGCACGGCTTCAGGGCACGTTGCCGGATGACAGCGATGCGGACGAGTACTTCGACGCCTAAAGTGTTCCTTTCGTTTTTATATTCATTTGTATAGTTAGTTTGTTAGTCATTTAATTTCGTCCTTGTGTTAACATGATACTTTAAAGTTTAGTAAAAGTTTTCATAATTTGTGGAACAAAATCCTTGTTAACTACAATGATTTTTGTTCTACAAATTATGAAAACTTAACTTTTTTGTAAGGCTTAGGTAATCTTAATTAGTCCGTAATTTTAGGTTCTATAGTAGACATCCTTGTTGTGCTCACTCATGCTCGAAAGATTACAATGTTTCTAGGTCTTTACACATTATAATTATTAAAGGGAAAATCATTTATTTTGTTGTAATTAAAGTTAACATTTCAAAACTCGTTTATACTTAACATGTTGCAAAAATTTAGAGTGACTTAGTGAGTAAATTGTGCTTTTTGTATTAGTTACTAAGTAGGTAAGAATTATATGATAAATCGACTGTTTGACATTGTGTCATTGCATCCATTGAGATTACATCATCTTTCGTTGTTAATGCTCATAACAACCTACTTTAGCTGTTATTTTTAATAATTGTATTGACCGTGGTGAGTTTCCTGATCTTATGAAAAACAGTAAAATAATACCATTGTTTAAATCTGGTAGCACATCAGACCCTACTAATTATAGACCTATTTCAGTGCTACCTACCTTTATTAAAATATTTGAAAAACTTATTTTAGAACACAAATTACTGCATAAGAAACAGTTCGGTTTTACAATGGGTCGCTCGACTACTGATTTGGAGTTGAACTTTTAGGACATGTTTATAAGGCATGGGAGGACAAATGCGATGCTTTGGGAATCTTTTGCGATTTGTCCAAGGCATTCGATTGTGTTCTTCATGAAACATTGATTAGGAAGCTGCACCACTACGGAATCCGGAACGCCTCTCTGGATCTTCTTACTTCTTACTTAAGTGATAGGATTCAGAGAGTTGATGTTAACGGAAAAAGATCACCTGGATCTGTAGTAAGAATGGGGGTCCCCCAGGTTTCGATTCTTGGCCCATTTTTGTTTCTTATTTATATTAATGACCTTAAATACCTCATAAAGGATAATCATGATATAGTGTTGTTTGCAGACGACACTTCGCTTTTATTTAAACTCGTCTGAGTTTCAATAAAAGTGAAGTGTCGCCTCCGGCGACCAGCCTCAACCAATACGGCTCGCACGGGTGCCTATGCGTTGCTACTACTCCCACACCTAGGCTACCACTTAATTTTTTTGCAAGGAATTTATGGGTTTATGGGTTTTTTATGGGTTTGGGAAGACAAAACCATTAATATGGCCCTAAACAATTTTCTTGAAAAAATACATTACAACATGGACAATAGGAAACCACTAATGGCAGTGTTTATGGATATGACCAGGGCATTCGATTATGTGGATCATAAAGTACTGTTAACTAAGCTCAAAAGATACAGCATCAGAGGTAACGTGCTTAATCTCATACAATCTTATTGTGAGGATAGAAAACAAATTACTCAGATTACGGTGTTCCTTAGGGTCACCGTAATCTGAGTAATTTGTGGTGGCAACGCAGGTGCATGCCATGGCAGAGAAAAAATTGATATAACTATCTCAGTGCCTGTAATTTCCTACAACAGCACCCATGCTCTTCAAGCTGGAACAAAACAACGCTGCTAGGCGGCAGAAGTAGTTAAGGTGGCTACTACCCCCACACCTAGGCTACTACTTTCCCGGACGAATTCCTTCACCAAATATGCTCTACTTACTACTTACTCTCTTTCATGACTGCGCATGTGCAAGAGCAATAGCTGTACATCGCTCACCCCAAAATTTGCTATCCCCGAAGTTCTCAAAACATGATACCTACGCTCAGCACCAGAATTTAATGTAGGTATGTAATTACATGTAGGTACTTGCTATTTTTTAGTTGGTGAGCGAACTGTACGCGCAATATGTGATCTGAGGTGGGGTTGCGGACACCAGCAGATATACAATTTGGCTAGCAAAACTTCAACGACATGGACGTCATTTTATCTGTAGTATGTTAATAGCAGCAGTTTACTGTGAGAGTGTTCTCAAATCCTCCTCATGCAACCTGTTCTAAAGACCGAAGATTAACTAAAACGGAACTACGACACACGCCGACTAAACAGCTAAAAACAACACAACACACAATATTCGTATAGCCGGAGTCACACGTAGTCTGTTCATGACTTAGTAACGACGGGTCAGGGTTAATTGAGGGTAGGTTACATCCCCACCTACTTCTTTGGCGTGGGAAAATTCAACAACATATATATTATAAGGTCGGTTACTGTTTATGTAATTAGGTATTGACAACAATCAGAGTGACGTATATGTTTTATTCATAATTGGGGTTTATTTATGTATAGTGTATAGTTTATTTATATATTTATTTATCCACAGTACTGGAAAATTAACCAGGAATATTTTATCTTCTTCACTGGTCGATTTTGAAGTACCGTGTTTGACCGATGCGTTGAACGCTTGGAAAATGGCTTGTCCCAATACGGTTTTCCCCGACAAACCGTCCTCCCAGAGACGGTGGGACGTGCCACTCTGCAGTATTATACGGAATACCCTAATAAACACGTCACCTAATACTTTTGAGCGTGCCCGTCTGCTGGCTGTGGGAGAATGGGAGTCAGGCTTGTGGCTTCAGGCGCTCCCGTCATCCACCATAGGCACAATGATGGATGACTCATCGTTTCGGCTCGCTACATGTCTCCGCTTGGGCGCACCTTGTGTTGCTCCGCATCGGTGTCACTGCGGTGAAGCTGTCGACAGTCTCGGGCACCATGGCCTGTCCTGCTACAGGAGCGCAGGTCGCATAGCACGGCACGCCAGCATCAACGATATTATTCGTGTAGCCCTTGTCACCACCGGTGTACCTGCGGTTTTAGAACCAAACGGTTTGGTACGTGACGATGGAAAGAGACCAGACGGTATGACGTTGTTGCCTTGGAAGATGGGTAGGCCTCTGGTGTGGGACGCAACCTGTGTCGATACCCTTGCTCCATCTCATGTTCCTAGCACGGCGAGCTGTGCTGGCGCTGCTGCTGCGGCTGCTGAGACCCTCAAGCGGCGCAAATACTGTAACCTTATGGATAACTACAGTTTTGAGCCGTTTGGGGTCGAAACGCTCGGGTCATGGGGCCCGAGTGTGCGTCTCCTTTTTAAACAAAATTCAAAAACAAGTACAATAATAGCTGCATGGACGATTTTTTTTAAAGAGCATGCCAGGTCACAATCGACACTTCTCGTGACTTAAGGGCTGGATTGTTCTTTGGCCAAAGAATTAGCATTGCCATTCAGCGTGGCAATGCTGCCAGTCTTCTGGGCACGTTTCCAGATGACAGCGATGCGGACGAGTACTTCGACGCCTGAGTGTTTTATATTAATTTGTACAGGTAGTTAGTTATTTAGTAACTTAATTTAGTTAAATATATGTTGTTATGTTTTAATTAGTTTTCTAGCAAATAAATATGTCTATGGACCATAATTTATGTATGATATATAGATTATGAATTAGAGATTATATTTAATTATAGAAAGTACTCCATGAGACCTTACATTTGATATCAAACACGATATACTTACTAATCTGTTATTTTATTTTTAGCCCCCGACGGAAAAAGAGGAGTGTTACAATTTTAACGTATCTGTGTACCTATAACAGATTTGCATTTTTTTCGTTTTGTTTGAAAGGTGACTTGATCAAATGTTCTTATCTAAAAACAAGTAATTTTTTTTATTTAAAATTTTTCTCTATACGGTCACACTTTATCACGCAGGTATGGAATATAATGATAACTTTGATTACGTAACCTAGCTATTCAGTGTTAGATGTATTAATACTTCCTGCACCCTTATAGCACATAAAGTTTTCCTGAGCAAAGTTTTCATAAATTATCAGTTTCCATTTATAACCAACTAAAGATATCGTAACATCATTAGTAGTTTCCGTTTACCACTCCTTCCGTATCCTTTGCCATCATATGTAGCCCTTACCCTTGTCTCCGTCGAGACCCTTGTTGTCATGCTTACCCTTGCCTCCGTCAATACCCTTGCCGCCACCGTCTTTACCCTTGCCGCCTTTGTTGCCGTCTTCTTTACTCTCAATGCTGCTACAGTCGCTGCTACTGTGATTAATGTTATCCTATGTTAAGTATGCAACGAAATTTTAATTTTATGATTCCAACTAACTACAGCATATTGGTGATCAATTGGTGTTCATGGATGGAGCATTGCGGCTTTTAAGTTCAATATTATTGTACATTGCTATCATTGCATAATCAGCCTATTATGTTCCCACTGCTGGGGCACAGGCCTTCTCTCTGTGAGTGGGAGGCATTACTATAATTAAGATACGATAAGAATTTTAGAGATCATTTTCATAAAATAACGTACGTAGATCCAAAATATGTTCAAAAATAATGATATTCTTGTTACCGCCAGGCGCTGCAGAAACACATACTGACAGCGTAAGCGGAATGAAAGTTAAATTCTTCATCTTGTACTGTGCCCTTCATTTCCTTCGATTAACAAACTGATACTGACATAATTTGTCTCACTCTTGTCCATCGACTACAATCACTAGGAATCCAACTGCCTTTTAAATATTCACTCACTTTCCAACTTTCCATTATATTTTTGGTGCAATTAAAAGGTTCTAAATAATCTATTATATATTTAATTAACACTGCATTTTTGCTTTGTTTAAATTCTACCCAATTACAACTGGTAATACATTTAAATTCACTACTATCATTGGATAAATGGATAGATTAACGCGATTTTAGATTCTATTTGATCATGTTAAGTTTGTAATCGGCAAACACGAATCTAATTGGCCTAGTTCAAGGGGTGTTTAGTAAGTAAAACTTTTATTGTCAGGTATAAATATTTGCAAGAACTTCGTGAAGCGTTTTTGCCCACTTGCAGGATAAGATAACGCGTATGATGGAAGAGATTTCTTTAGAAATAAGCATTACCTTTGTACGTATTTTTATGTTCCTTTTTTTCTTGTATGTTTACATGTGTGTACATAAAGCGTACAATAAATAAATAATACAAAATAAACCGTTTAATAAATAAATAAATATAAAGAATAAATGGTAAAAAAAAGTATTTTATGAAAACGATAGATTTATTTGCATTGCGGCGAAACGTAAACTATTTAATTTTATCACATTGAGCTTTTGAATTTCTTTGACCGGGACCATCAGGTAGCGCCTTAACGTCTGAAACAAACAAAACAAAGCAATGTCTATAACACAGTCAAAAAATTACAAACGTTTTGCATTTATTTGTAGGTTCGGACAAACGTGTCATGTTTTTCTGAAAGCAGGTTTGTTTTTCAATTGTCACTTTAATAGACATACTTATATCAGCAGCACACAAAACAAGGGGTAGCCTACACAATTTAACTTCAAGTACTTAGGGTTCTCTTACTATTAATGGAGTTTTCTGATGTGCAAACGTTTATAGAGAGCACAAAACAAAAAAAAAAACAACTACACAACTACACAAAAAAAAACTACTCTACATATAGTAGAAGATACAATTGTAATATTTACCCGTAACCGCCTGATGTTTTGTGACCGCCACCACCGTGGCCGCCGCCGCCCCCGCCGCCGTTACCACCGCCGCCGCCGCCTCCATGACCGAGACCGCCGCTGCCACCGCCGTTACCGCCGCCGCTACCACCGCCGAAACCACCGCCGTTACCGCCGCCGTGACCACTGCCGTGACCACCGCCGTTGCCTCCAGGGCTAGGACTTCCACCGCCACCGCTGCCGCCGCCGCTTCCACCGCCGAAGCCACCGCCGCCACCACCGCCGCCGGATGAGCCGCCTTGACTACCTCCGCCGTATCCACCTGGTAATTAGAAACAGCATAAGTTTTTGAAACGTGTTGTATTTTTCGAATCGATGGTAGATCTCTGTACGGTTAATATATTTCCACGGAATGGAAGGAGAAGGATTCGTCTTAGCAGGTTTTAAATTACAAGTTAGAATATTAAATCTCCACAATTCTACAGAAACGTGTATTTCATAAAACTAGGAAAAAATACTTTGAATCTAAAGAGAAATTTGCATTTGATTTTAATATATCCTAGAATAACAACATATTGTTTTATACAGACTTTATGCTAAGTATTCCATTTTATATACAGTATTAGTGAGCATGAAACTCATGTCTCATTAGTAATCTACATTTCTTTTATTGTGAAGCGAATGTAAACCAAAACAAAACTAGAATAACAACAACAAATAATACCTGGTGTGGCGCTGGTGATAGCGAAGAGCCCTAAGGCTAGAACTGTGACTACTGCTAGACGAGCCATGCTGATCTGTGCTCCGAAGTTTTTTTTTTTTTTGTGTATGGCATCTCGTAGTTGACCTTGAGAGGTCGTGACTACTTAACCGGACTATCCTGTGGCTGCCTTAAGCGGACTCAAAGCCTCCAGCCAGGGGCGTAAAACTACTTATATTATTAAGCGAACGCTCGCTAAGGGCACCCCCTGTGGGGTACGGACCTCGGCTTAGGGCGTCGCTGACGGGAGGACAGCAAGATGGGACAGGCTGGATCAAGTTTAGTTGATTATTATTAATCGGGGAATTTAAAGCTACAGGCTCAGCTACGGCGCGGGCTGGCACTTCGTGGAGCAAGGGTCGGGGGGGACAATTACGTCGGGATCTTCGCGAGGAACCTCGGCGGCGAGGTCGGAATGTCGGTCTGTGTTTGTGCACTGTACTGGTGGCCCTACTGCTCTCCTGAATGAGAGTTATGTGGTCATCGGGATCGGTGAGGACATGCTTGGGACGGCGGACATGACTAATGGAGGAGGGAATATAACTAGCGGCTTTCACAACCAGAGGGTTGCGGTGATTCGCGGCGGTCTCGAAGAAACGCTTTGAAATGCGTTTCATGAACTGACGGATAGTGGGAATCTTGAGGTCAACGTGAAGAATTTCGTTGCGAACGTACCAGGGGGAGCCTGTTATCCTACGGAGGAACTTGTTCTGGAGGGTCTGCATTCTATTGAAGCGAACGGGCTTGGCGTGTGCGAAGACTGCACTGGCATAGGTCATGATCGGGCGGAGGTGCTCCGAAGTATCTCGACCTAGCTTATATACAGACTCGCTTATGTCATGGACTTGAACGAACAAATATTTATTACACTCCTCACTTTTTGCCGTGCAATTTTTTGTAATAATTATTAAGGTTCCGCCGAATTAAAATATCCTTATTTTATGTTTCAAAGTCGATAAAGACGTAAACTAATAGAAATGATTTCTAGCTGTTCGTTACTTCTGATAGCTATTAGATTATACCGTGGAGTTATGTTCGAAGCTTCTTTTAAATGTATATTTCCAACACTTACCGAAACAAGCTCTTGTTTGCGGATTAGATCTCGTGATTTAATTTTAGAGCTTATAATGTTAAAGATGTATGAGGATCTTTTGGCGCGAGACCTAAATCGTAACTAACGCCGCCATCTTGTTTTTTTCAATATAACTTCCGTTTCTGTTCGTTATCCGTAACATTTCGTCTAAAATATAGTTGCTGCATTTTAAAATAAACTTTTATTGATGTACCTTCTGTCACGTAACTAGATTTTTTGGGGATTCAGCATTCAGCATTTCGGTAATTTTTCATTTGAGGTGTGTTTAGTAAGTAATGTGTCAATAATATTAGTTACTTTTTATAAATCAGAAGGATTCAGCTGATATTTTCAATATTATCCGTACAATTCATAATTTAATAAGCACCTTGATGAATACAAAGTTCTAAATATAGTTTATCAGTTGTGTAGTTTCCGTGTTTTCCTATAGTATTTCTATTATTTTATCTGTATCTTACCGATAGGAACCCCTTCTTGGGTATAGGCCTCCTCCAGCTTATTTGAGGTTCCTCTATCTGCGGCTTCTTTTGTCCATTGTTTTTCTTCTACTGTTATAATTTAATCTATCCAGTGCTTCTTGGCCGCCCTTGTCGACTCTTACCTCCTGGTCCTGTCCTTCTCTTGTAGGTATAACGGATCAGGTGTCCGGCCAATTTATCACTTTAGTTTAATGGCATACATTTTGAGGATCAGTTAGCTTTGTTTTCTGCCTTATGTATTCACTTCTGATTTTCTGTATTTTTTTTTCAGTCCAAGTCTGACAACCATATTGTGAGAGACGGGAGATACATTTATATAACACAACGTTATTTTGGTGAACACCTTCACGTCAGGAATAAGTCGCATTGTAAGATTACTTTGAGGGCCCATAGTTTATTCCAACTCAATTTTACTTTTCGTTCGACATCGTCTTCTGTGTTTTTGTTTCTAAATGATAATTGAAATGAAATTAAATGTTTATTTCTGCAAGTAGACCCTAAATACACATATAAACACTTCTACACGTCAATATTTCGTTGGTCAATATTTTGAAACTAGATAGCGCCGGCATTTCCTAGCTGATGAATCCCTGAGAAGAAAAGTCGATACAAACTCCGAGGTCATAGTCTCTTTTAAAGTCCATTATTTTTGTAGGATTTTATGTGATTCTAACAATGCAGGGCCATGTGTAGAAGGGCCCTTTGAAGAAAGAACCATTACAGCTTTGAGTTGACCTGTCCCAACAGGCGGCATGCATCAGTCATCGTGTGGCTCAACCCTATTGTGGGTAGCTCAAAGACCCGTCACACGACGCTACCAGATGTGCAGGACATTTGCGTAGGCCGTATTCAAAGTACTCTTTCCTGCATGGTTTTCACATTCACAACCAGTTTTCTCATAAATTTAAATGTCATCAAAAATAGCATACATAAAATAAAATTAAATGGTATTAATAATATCAAACAATTGATTTCCCTCTGAACAATTGAAGTTCACCTTGCCATTCACACATTCTAGAGCCTTGCGGTTCGTCATTATTTTCGTCTTATCCTCATTCATTAAAAGGTCTTTTTCACTTTCACCACTTAGTGCGTGTATCATTTTCTTCAACTTGGAGCTTGTCTCTGCGAAAAGAACGAAGAAGTCACCATTAGAGGAGGCCTGTGTCCCACCAGTGGGAACATTATAGACTGATTATGCTAAGGGACCTGTAATAATTTTTGATGGGATCTGTAAAGTAATAAAAAGTATCGTAAAAATGTAAACAATACCTATCTATTGTTAATATTGCGGAACCCTTTGATCGGATATAATATATTCATGTTTTAATTCTATCTTTAGCACATCGAAGTGGCCGAGAGTTTTTGTGTGGCGCAGCCGATCACAGTACATATGCATGTATATTGTATGAATAACTAATAAACTAGTACATTGTAAATATTGCGTTGGTAATGGCTGGTTAAGGTAGGACGTACACTGTAAGATATTCATAGCTGGTGTCATTCTTCTCTAAGGATTTTTGGTATTTTGGAAGTTTAGAATCTAGGGTTTTTGCATTTCTCCTGGTATATTTTGCGAGGCGTCGTCGGCCCTACCTGATTAAGACTGATCTCCGCAACCAAATAACCTACTGACATATACCGGCTGCAGTCTTATTAAATATTTAAGTAAAGGCGATAAGCCTTAATTGGCCCAGAATACAAAATAAAAAAATAAACAAACAAAAACTGTACCTCACAGGGGTGCCCTTAGCGTGTAGTCGCATAGTTAATAAGTTTTGTGCCCTGGCTTTAGGCCTAAGCAGCAGACTTGCCTACCCTCATTTGTTGCCAGGCGAGATGGCATAAAAAAATGGCGACCGAGGCGTACGTAAACCTAGAACTTGCGCCTCGTTCGCGCTGCTTAGGTCAAACAGCTGACAACCTCCTAAGTTGAAATGAGAGACGAAGATAGAAAAAAAATATTGGGGAGGTGTACGTGCACCTCGGATCATTCGCGGTAAAACCATGCTATCCATGCGGCTAAACAAGAACTTAAATAGGTATGCATAAATAGTAATAGGGTCACTCGCAGCAGTTGGTTATTACAGTAGACAATACTTGTTCAAGGCCACCTTTCATTTATATTCGCCAATCGGTAGTTTTATATTTCATAAAATGTATAAAACTTCATTTTTCAACTTGAAAAACAGCTGTAGGAACGGTCGTAGAGATTCGGCGTACAAGTTAAAAAGAAGAAGAACACTTATTTACTTACACTTACCCGAACAGGGTAACACATATTTTTTCACTGGCGGGGTTTTGGGCCCGACTTTGTTGGAAACGTGACTCCTTTATTGTTATTGACTCTTTTACGAAAAAAGTCAATCATTTTAGAGTACACATTATGTTCTACGACCTTCCAAGTTCTCTCATATACGTATCTAGCCAAGACTTGCTATAATAATATGTTTTCTATAAATTATAGTTTACCCAGGACAACAAGCCTAACACAATTATCTCCTTGTAGATACCTAGAAATCTTTTTATATTCGTTAGCAGTGAACTGATAAGGAAATATTATCTATTTTATTGTTGTTCTACGAATCGGTTTATCGACTGCGGGATCTGTTTGGAGTGGTTCTTTCCCTTTGCGCGGCCGCAGTCGGTTATAGATGATGATGCTGGGTGCTCGTGTGACTGGTGAGTTTTAGGTTCACTCGGCTTACAGGTACGTATGGACTCTATTGCTTCGTCAGATTTAAATACTGTAGTTACCTCTTTTGTAAGCAACGCCTGAATAAAAGTTTCACCACCAGGGAACTTTGTCAATAAAACAAGACGATGTTGATCTAGGTATATATTTAATAAAAATCTCTGACCTTATATCTAATCGTGTGTAACGAAACCATAGCGCGAATTTAAACAGCGCAACGCCATCTATCGAGCTATGGGAAAAACTTTTGCGATCATCGACTTAACATTCCGCCCACCATGGACAAAATGTGAACTTTCCGCCCATCTTGACGTAATATTTTGTCCATAATAAACTTTATCTTTTTTATACAAAACTAACTGAGACAATAGTGTGAGAAAACTAAATTTACACAATGTTTACTAGTAAAGATAACTGTTGTTACCAACTTTACAGAACACATATATTATATATTGAACTACTTTCAACACCGTGCATTACAATAAATATCAAGTAGAAACTAAAAACGCGGTCGCAGCCGCTACTAAAAACACACAATAAAAATAAAAATTACTCTCCTTTAATTGCTAACTGGAAGCACACATACCTTCGACACGGGTCTTTTAATTTGCGACCCTTTACATCTTAAACTAACCACGCGCGTAATTCCATCCAACCCAGGGTGTTTTTGAGTGATGATACCATAAAGCCACCTGGCTGGCGGTAAATCGTCCTCTTTCACCAGAACAATATCACCAATGGCTGGTTCCGGAGTCTGATATGCCCATTTGTATCGATTCATAAACTGAGTTAAATACTCTTTTGACCAGCGTCGCCAGAAATCTTGAACCATTCGCTGGGTCAATTGCCATCGCTTTAGACTAGTCAGGGTCGACTGTTCATAGTTAAATTCCGGTACAAGCACAAGAGGTTCTCCGACTAAAAAATGACCAGGAGTTAAAGGAGTTTGGTCTTGACTATTGCTACTTAGCTGTGAAATGGGACGGGAGTTTAGACATGCTTCTATTTGAGACAAGACGGTAGCCATCTCCTCGTAAGTTAGAGTGTTGTTTCCAACAACTCTCTTGAGATGGTGTTTTGTTGATTTTATACCCGCTTCCCACAGTCCACCAAAGTTTGGAGCGTGGGGTGGGATAAAGTGCCAGTTAGTCCCATTATCCGACAACCACTCTGCTATTTCGGTTATCACGCTTGATTTTTCCGCAGCCAGCAGTGCCTTCAACTCTTTCGCAGCACCCACGAAATTGGTACCGTTGTCGCTGTAAAGATCAGCACACTGTCCACGTCTGGCCACAAATCGTTTAAATGCTGCCAAGAATCCTTTAGACGTTAAATCGCTGACCGCCTCGAGATGTATGGCTTTTGTTGCCATGCACACAAAGAGGCAAATATACCCCTTGTATGAATGATGCCCTCTCCCCTTTGACGTTCGTATATTTATGGGACCGGCATAATCCACTCCGCTTTGGTGGAAAGCGCGGCTAGCATTCACTCTTGCTTTGGGCAACTGACCCATTAGCTGTTCTCTTATACGAGCTGCATAACGAACACAAGATACGCAATTGCGTACATAGAATTTAGTGCGATTTTTTGCATCAAGAACCCAATATCTGGACCTTAAATAATTGAGCATTAGTTGAGGTCCACCGTGTAACGTCTTCTGGTGAGTGTCTGCTATTAACAAGTCAGTTAAATGAGACTTGGCTGGTATAATAATCGGATGTTTAATGTTTTCGTCGATTGTGGCTCTTTCTAAGCGTCCACCCACTCTGAGAACCCCTTCGTGATCGACGAATGGATTAAGCGAGGTAAGTACACTTTTCTTTTGAACGTTTCCTGTTTTAACAAGGTCTTCCAATTCTCTACTAAAATATTGCATTTGACACTGTTTAATACAAACCGTTAACGCTTCGTTAAGTTCTTTAGCAGTCAACCATGAGGGAAATCGTTCAGAGTGGTCGCTTCTTCTCTTACAATAAATAAAGCGCCTGCAATAAGCGATTACTCTGATTAGTTTTCTTAATGTTGAGAATTTTGTCCACACTGTTAACGCTAAACTTACGTCTGTGGTAACGTAGCTCACCTTTTGCTCCTTTTCTTCTAACACTGTCTTGCATTCAGTCTTTTTGTTATAATCAATGTTTTTGTTTTTCAGCCATTCTGGCCCTTCCATCCACAACTGGTTAGAGATTAGTTCAGTTGCTTTTAATCCCCGTGATGCGCAATCTGCCGGATTGTCCGCTGATTTCACATGTGCCCACTGGCTTCTGTCCACTACTGTCAAAATCTTTGACACTCTATTTGCTACGAAGGTGTGCCAATTAGATGGATGTTTACTCAACCATGCCAGTACTACTGTCGAATCGGTCCACGCACGAATCTTCTGCTTTTCAATTTTTAAAACTTCGGCTACTTCACTCAACAACTTCGACACTAAAACTGCACCACACAGTTCAAGTCGCGGGATTGAAACTTGTTTAATTGGTGCAACCTTCGTTTTGGCTGTCACCAGGCGAGAATAAATGACCCCCTGCTGATCCACCACACGCATGTAAACTACTGCTGCATAAGCTTGATTCGAGGCGTCACTAAATCCATGCAGCTCCAATGAATCACCGCGGTAGATTGATAACCACCTGGGAATCCTATACTGTACAAGTTGTTCGAGTTCGCTGCGGTAAGTAATCCACTCTTTCAACAATATCGATGGTAACTCTTCATCCCAATGAATTCCAGATAGCCACAATTTTTGAATTAATATCTTAGCTTTTATGATTGCAGGAGCTAGCCAACCCAATGGATCGAACAACATTGAAATATGCGAGATAACACTTCTTTTAGTTACAGGTATCATTAAGGGAGGCAGCGTCACCGAGTATACAAATTCATCAGTTTCTCTGGACCAGGTAAGTCCTAATATTTTTATTACTATATCTGTTTTCAATTCTAGGTTTTCTTCTTCTTTTTCTATTTTCATATGGTTCCTTAAATCTGAATTATTGGTTTTCCATTTTTGTAGCTCAAAGCCTGCTTTTCCTAATAGTTGTGTCATTTGCTCATATATATCTTTTCCTTCCGATATGTTTTGACAGCCAGTCATCAGGTCATCCATATAAAAATCCGTCAGAGTCTTTTCACGTGCAATAGGATAGCTTTTTCCCTCATCTAGCGCTATTTGGTGCAATGTTCTGACGGCCAAATATGGAGCTGACGCCGTGCCAAACGTTACTCTTAAAAGCCGCAGGTGTTGAATTTTGTCCTTGGGATCTTGCCTCCACAATAATCTTTGGTAGTCAATATCTTCAGTAGAGACAATCACCTGCCGGTACATTTTTACAATGTCCGCAACTATACAAATGGGATGCATTCTCCATCTCATTATAGTGTGCCGTAAATCTGCTTGCAAGGTTGGCCCTACCATTAGTTCTGCGTTCAACGACACACCATTCTTGCCTAAGCTAGAGGCGTCAAATACAACTCGAACCTTAGTAGTTGCTTTATCTTCCCTGAGCACCGCATGATGGGGAAGGTATACGACATCAGGCTTGTTAATTTGATCTAAAGGAATAATTTCTGCATGACCCAAGTCGATATATTCATTAATTACATCTACATATTGCCTTTTTAACTCGGAATCTCTGGCTAACCTTTTCTCCAAATTAAACAACCTGCGCAATGCAATATCTTTCGTTTGACCATTTATGCAGTGTGGTGTAGCTGTTTTAAAAGGCAACCTAACAACGTAACGACCTTCAGGATCCCGTTTGGTAGATTGCTTATAAAATTCTTCACATTTTTGTTCTTCTTCCGTGAAGTGCCTTTTTGGCACTACTGTTTCCTCTAATTCCCAAAATCTTTTTATAAGATCATTTGGATCACCTTCCAAGGTTAAATAGTTAAAACTCTCTGTGTATTCTTCCTTTCCCGTAATCTCTCCTGAAAGTATCCATCCCAATTCAGAATCCTGCGCTATCAAAGATCCCGGAGGACCCTTACTGAGTCCTTGTTTGAGGACTTTGCTATACACCGAGGAACTTAAAAGCATGTCAATCTTTCCTGGTGTATCCCAAGTAGGATCTGCCAAGTTGTACTGTTTCAGTTCTTTCCACAATGGGAACTTTATTTTATTAGAAGGAAGAATTGACGTTAATTTCTTCTGTACGTGAGCCTTAACAGACAAAACAAAGTTGGGATTGTACATTGATTGTAATTTTAAGTAGACAACATATTTTGAGGTCAATGCACAACCTTTATCATCTTCGCCTAGCCTCAGTGATGACTTGTAACTGATATATTTTTTCAGTCCTAAAAGTTGAACTGCTGACTCCGTGATATACGAAGCCTGCGAACACTGATCCAGTAAAGAGCGCAGAGTCACCTCTGTGCCTGTACCGGAGGAAACCTTCACCAAAGCCGTAGGCAACAAATCATGGCTACGGGAAGTCGCAGCACAGTTTGTTGCAATGTTACTTGCATCGTCTTGAGTTTGTTCTGTATCAACTGATTGCTTAGGTTCTACTTTAGGGTCAGTTGACACGGACGCATCTTTTGAATGGAGTAAAGAATGATGCTTTCTTTTACATAACCGACATCTAGTCGGCAAACGACAAGCATATACCGCGTGGCCAGATCCGAGACAATTAAAACATAATCCATTGGATTGGACGAAACTACGCCGTGAGGTGACATCTTCGTTACTAAATTTCTTACAACTACCAAGTTTATGGTCAGATTTGCAAAATACGCATGATAGAGTAGCTACATGTAGTGTCTTGGCAGGAACATTTTTTGTGACAGTATTTTTATAAGACTTATTATCTAAAAATTCTAGTGAACGGAACCTTTGTTCTAAAAACGTATTAAACTGGTCTAGAGTAGGTAGATCTTCCGAGTATTCACAGATTTTTGCTTCCCACAATTTACGAGACTCAGAATCTAATTTTAAGCTTAAAATGTATATAACAATGAAGTCCCAGTTGTCCACATTAATTCCCAAATTTTTAAGTGCATTTAAACAATCGTTACTTGTATCCAATAATTCTTTAAGAGATTGTGCTGACTCGCCCGATATATTTTTCTGACTAAGAAACCGTTTAAGAATACAACTTGCCATATATTTTTTATTATTGTAGCGCTTGTTTAATTGCTCCCAAGAAGTCTGATAATTTGAGCTACTAATAGGAATATTTCTCAGAAGTTGATCAGCTTCTCCAGATAAATGACTTTTTAAATACTGAAGTCGCTGAACATCATCTAAAGACTTATTACTGTGTATAAGGGATAAAAATAAATCACGGAAGGTGATCCACTCCGAGTATTGACCAGAAAACATAGGTAAACTAATTTTAGGTAGTTTTATATTGCAAGATTCATTTGAGTTTTTTCCTGTACAAGACTGTGATACGTTTTGAGAAACTTCTTCTTTACATAAGTTAGTAAGTATTTCTTTTAAATCTGTTTTATAGTCCAAAAATAAATCTTCCGTATCCTCATACACCTCTGACGAACAATATTGCGATTTATTATAATCAGCTTCCTTTATTTCACTTAATATCTTACGATGTGTGTCGGAAAATGATGTCCACTGTGACTCCAAACTTTCTAATCTTACTTCAACATATGACTTAGTAATTCTCTCCTTGGGCGACTTTTTGAAGTTAGTCCTGGCTCGCAATATGGCCTTATTAGTGTCCATTTGAATTTTATTGTAGCCTTCCATGTTGTGTCGATATCAATACAAAAAGTTGACACATATACAAGGTCTACCAATAACCCTTTGATGGATGGAAACACTTAAGCCAAATTTTCAAAAGTCTCTGCTCAAACTATCGCAAATTTTCTAAGTCACTGACACATCTTCAAAAATTTTCTAAGTGTTCAAACTTAAACTGACTTGTCAAATTTTGGGCATGGATTCCCCGTCACTTCACTTTTTCGCAAAATTTTCTAAGTCCATGCAAAATACTTCTAAACTTTCAAGTTAATTTGTTCAAGAGAATAAGGCTCAAAATTGTATAGAAAAGTACTCACAGTTTTATGTCCATTCACTGATACACGTCACTCAACACTCACGTACTATGCTTCGTCACCGATCCCTGTTGCCAAAGCACTCCGCTAGGTGGCGCCACTGCAGATTCGTATTCCGCCAGGTTGCTTCTCTGGTCACCAGTCTGCTACTCCCACTGGAAGGTTGCGCCCCGAGCAGCGATCCACTGCCCCTACTAGGTACGCTGAAGCCGACAAAAGTGGTTCTCGGGAACCAGAGAACACACACCCACTTCACTGAATCTACTTCCGACTCGAAGGACCATGTACGATTCCGTACCAATAAGTTTCACCACCAGGGAACTTTGTCAATAAAACAAGACGATGTTGATCTAGGTATATATTTAATAAAAATCTCTGACCTTATATCTAATCGTGTGTAACGAAACCATAGCGCGAATTTAAACAGCGCAACGCCATCTATCGAGCTATGGGAAAAACTTTTGCGATCATCGACTTAACACTAACATAAAAGTACCATTCTGACTCGGCGTGTTGGCTTGGACACCCTAAAGCTAAATCCTTAAACACCAGTGACTCTGCTCGACCGGTAGGTGTGTCAAATAATCAAGTACGATTTAGATGAACTCTCAGTACGGAAACGTTCTTGGACTTCTCGAAGACTACTACAATCTACATAAGCTGAAGATGCATTAGTGATCGATTCCTTAATCCTCTAACACTATGCTTACGACAACTGAGAAGAGCGGCAAAATTGGAGCGCTAATTTTTGCCGGTTTATACAATTATAGTTGTATGGACGATTTTTTTTAAAGAGCATGCCAGGTCACAATCGACACTTCACGTGACTAAAGGGCTGGATTGTTCTTTGGCCAAAGAATTAGCATTGACATTCAACGTGGCAAAGCTCCGATGAACGATTCCGGATGACAGCGATGCGGACGAGTACTTCGACGCCTAAGTGTTCCTTTTGTTTTCAATTTCATTTGTTTGTTAGTTGTTTAATTTAGTCCTTGTATACACATTATATTTCAAAGTTCATAAAAAGTTTTCATTATTTGAAGAACAAAAACAAATTACCAATCCTGTAATTAACTTTTTGTAAGGTCTAATTTGTTATTCTTAATTAGGCCGTAATTTTAGGTTAGTTAGACATCCTTGATGTTCTCACTCATGCTCGAAAGATGTTTTAAGGTCTTTATCACATTATAATTATTAAAGGGAATATCATTTATTTTGTTTTAATTACAGTGAACAATACAAAACTCGTTTATACTTACCTAACATGTTGCAAAAATCCCGAGTCCGAGTTAAGTTCAGTCTGTGTGGGTACCAACATAGTACAGTGTTCCAATAAAGATTAAAGACTATATTATTTATTATTAATACCTTACAGGATAAACACATGCATGATGCACGTCGTATGAATTTAAATTGTTAATTTTGCAGAACAAAAGGCTAAGGGAAATAAAGGCTAATTTGAACACAAGTATCTACATAAAGCTGCTTGCTTTTTAAAATATTAAGTTAGTATGTGATATCAAAATAAGCCGGCAGCTCACCTGGTTGTAACTGGTAATTGCCTATGCATACAAATGTGTGGCATCATCATCATCACAAATACCTCAATTTAGAAATAACCATCTCATTGCCTGTAATTTCCTACAACAGCACCCATGCTCTTCAAGCTGGAACAAAACAACGCTGCTAGGCGGCAGAAGTTGTTATGGTGGCAACTACCCCCTACACCTAGGGCTACTACTTTCTCCGACGAATTCCTTCACCATATAAGCTCTACTCACTACTTACTCTATCTTCTTTGACTGCTCATGTGCAAGTGCAATAGCTGAACATCGCTCACCTGAACGCGTTCTCGCGTTTGTTCTCAAAATATAAGATTTCCATAATTTGTTATTCCCCAAAACTCTCAAAACATGATACCTACACTCAGTACCAGAATTTAATGTAGGTATGTAATTACATGAAGGTACTTGCTATTTTTTTGTTGGTGAGCGAACTGTACGCGCAATATAATTATGCTCTGTCGTGGGGTTGCGGACACCAGGACTTTTTTTTTTTGTCTGGCAATACTGGCAGCCGGTTGTCAAAAATTTTCATGTTATATTTAAATTGTAAAATTAATGTTTTTCGCGTTTAATAATCTAAAAACGTACTTAATATCGATAGATTAAGTTATAAATATTAAGGATCTGTGTTTGTGAGTTATTTCGCTGCAAAATCAATTAATAAATCAAATAACTAGTACCAGCTGTCATCTCAACGGACGGATTTGAAATCATCACCAAACCCGGGGAGTATTTATTTTAATTTAAGCTTAAAATACAAAAAAATATTAATATTTATTGCTACTTTTTCCCTTTAACGTTTTTACTGCTCGTCCCAGTGTGCTTCGTCGTAAACAACCCCTTAATTGTCATTACTCTGGTGGACTTAATGTTCTTGTATTTTATGTTAAAAACCTGTAAAAATCACATAAAATACGTTATTGAAAATATAGATATCACTGTAATTTAATTGTAGACATACCTCTGTTATGTTTAATTGTTGAATTAGAATCATTTAATTAAATTATTGTTAGAAACTGAATTTACAATAGTAGTACCCTCAACCATTTTTCAAACTTACTTTTTGTTTTTCCCTTTTTTTTGTTGAATATTACTATCTCAATTAAGACATATCTGTGAATAATTAAATTATTATCACACAATTGAGATTTTACACGTTTCTCAACTTAAATTCTTTTGTTTTTGTTCACTTTTATATTGAACTTCCAGTAGGCCCTTTTCCTAGTATTAACTATCCACATCTCATCCCTCTCTCTTATTTCTTTCACAAACTTAGCTTTTTCTTCTCTAATTCCAGGGTGCCTCTAGGGTTGGCCTGTCAATATGTTAACCCGTAGAGCTGCATCCTTAGAGGAAAAACTGAGGGCTACATTGAAAGAATTGGAGTCTAGCAAAAACCAGTGCAATCAGCTGCTACAGGAAAGAGATGACAGCGAGGTGGAAATACAGTTTATTAATAACAAGAACACTGAGCTTAAGAACCAGTTGGCTGAACTACATAAACAGCATATGGACATACTTGACCAGCATCAACAGCTCCGTCAACGTGTGTCCAATTTCAAGGAATGTAGTGATACACACGAACTGGCTTTGAGACGCATATCTGAACTAGAACAAGAATTAAGCAGGGCCCACAACACAATAACCCATTTGGAATCTCTCAAAGCCAGTGAAGAGTCTGCGATCACATGCAGTCTCTATGATGAGTTGGTTGCTAATGAGTCCGGACCCAGATGTGTTGAGCCAATTGTTACAATAGACTTAACTGATGATACTATCACAAAAAGAAAATTGTTTACTAGTCATAATAAGATAAAAAAATATATTAAAATTAATAGACTAATTAGAAAATATCAGAAATCTTTGAAATGCCAAAAAGTTAACAAATTAAACACAAAACTTAGGCATAAAAATCTACATTTATTACAAGATTTAAAGAAGTGTAATATTGAATTACAATTATGTAATACTATGTATGACACTGATACTCAGCACCTTCAGGATGAGTTGTTTGTTAGGGAATATGCTCTAAAGGATATCTTCAGTAAATTTGAGGCTTCTCAACAGGACCTGAGTAAACGCATGCAGGAGGCCAATGAGTTGGCAGACCTAGTCAAGTTCAATGCAGAGAGGTATGAATCTCTGACAAATAACCTTTCTTTTAGCTGTGCCTGCTCCCAGGCACCCCAGCCTCAACTTATTACACCCATGCCCACAGTGGCACAGCCAGTAGGTAGCTGTATTAAAAACAGTATTAATCATGACAAGAATAGTATTAATAATTTGGTTAACACTACATATGTATTCTCTGACAAATTTGGTCACGGTTTTGGTAGTATATTTAATCAGTGTTCACAACATTATGTTATTAATAATTGCTTACCAGGTGCCAGTATTAGCCAATTAATTTGTAATATTAGATTGACAAAAATTAACCCCGGTTCAACTGTTATATTATTATATGGGGATAGCTTATCTGTAAGAAAAAAGGACATTACTGAATGTGTCCATTTGATGTTACATCTCAATGAGACTAATAATTGTAAATTTATTTTCTGTGCTTTGCCTTATTCTCAGTATTTGTCTGATGAGCAAAATAGTTACATTTATCATTTAAATATGTTAATTTATAATAGGACTTGCCATTATAGTGACATTATTTTATATTTTGATTGTAATCAATTTATTACTGATTACAAACTGACAAATTATACAATGTATTTGCCACCTAGATGTAGGAGACAAATTGCTAATCTTTTAGCATACAATTTACACAGTGACAAGGGTACATGTAGTGTACAATCGATTACAGTTAGTAGTGGTACTAATACTACTTTTGATACGCCTTGTAGTTTAAACTATTAGGTGCGACAACGGGTGAGCCGCATATGTTGAATGTTGTACATCAAAATATGCAGGGTCTGTCCGGCAAAGAGTTAGAGTTAAGTTTATTTATGGAGAACTATGATGTTCACGTGTTATGTTTGACTGAACACTGGTTGAAGGAACATGAAGTAGTGTTTATCGATGATGATAATTTTACCGTACAAAGTGCGTTTGTGAGAAAAAGTGCTATTCGCGGTGGTTCTTTAGTTCTTGTTTCAAACAAGTTGAAATGTAAACAACGTTTAGATTTAGTTAATCTTTCTATCGAGCGCACTATTGAGTTGTCTTGTGTTGAACTAGAGCAATTCGTTGTAATCTGCGTTTATCGACCCCCTTCTGGTGATTTTATTAGTTTTGAATCGGTAATGGAGGATTCTCTGAATAGGTTAAAATCAAGTAATAAGAGTATAATTTTATGTGGAGATTTTAATATTAATATTTTAGATGTTACTCCATTAAGTATTAGACTTCTCAATCTGTTTAGGTCTTATAATTTGATTAACTTGTTTTTTGAACCAACTAGGATCACGGCATCTTCGTCAACTTGTCTTGATAATATATTTAGTAATTGTGATGCCAAAAATAAATTAGTGTTAAGTGACTTAACGTCCGACCACTGTGGTTTATTAGCTAGCTTCCCCATGACATTACATAAAAAACCGTATAAACTTGAATGCAGGCCTTATACAGCTAGTCGTTGTGAAAAGTTTAAAGATAATATAGCTCATAGAATTACACCATCGTTAGTAGAACACGAGAATCCTAACGAAATTTACGGAGCCCTTTTTGATGTTGTGCAAAAAGAATACCAGTCTATTTTCAAGACCAAAACCATTAACATTAATGGCACTTCCGTTGGTTTCAACCAATGGGCTACTCCAGGTATTTATAAAAGTAGAGCGAGACTATACGAATTATATGGTTTGAAAAAATACAGGTTTGATACTCCTTTCCTAGAGTATGTAAAAAAATATTCAAAACTATTTAAAAAGATTTGTGCTATTGCGAAATCAAAATTCTTAAGTGATTCAATTAAAAGTTCCAATAATAAAGTAAAAACCACTTGGAAAATTATTAACAATGAAACGGGTAAGTCGGTTAAACAAGAAAATCAACTTGAGATTATGGTCGATAACAAATTAGTTAGTAAGGCAGCTGACGTAGCTGAGGCATTTAATGAGTTTTTTGCCAACATACCTATAACTACGACTTGCTCCTTAAATTCGTCCCCGTCTAAAGCTGAGAACCTTTTGAATAGTAGTGTGCAAAAATGTACTCGCTTATTTAGCTTCGAACATGTAACGCCTAGTGATGTAATTAACGTCTTTAACACTCTTAAGTCTAAAAACACTGGTGATTACTGGGGCATCTCCATTAAACTTTTAAGTAATATAATAGACATTGTAGCCCCCTATCTAGCTATTACTTTTAATAAATGTGTTGATCTAGGAACTTTTCCTGACCTCATGAAGAGTAGTAAAGTCATACCATTATTTAAATCTGGTAATAAAAATATCATTAGCAATTTTAGGCCTATTTCTATCTTACCAGCATTTAGCAAAATATTTGAAAAGTTAATACTTAATCAGTTGCTAAGACATTTTAACCTAAATAGCCTACTTCATAATGAACAATATGGCTTTTCAAAAGGACGTTCGACTACAGATGCGGGTGTTGCTCTGCTGAAACACATATTTAATGCATGGGAGAAATCGCAAAATGCTATTGGAGTTTTCTGTGATCTCTCTAAAGCCTTTGATTGCGTGCGCCATGACACGCTTTTGCGTAAACTACGTCATTACGGTGTCCAAAACGAAGCTCTCAACGTAATAAATTCTTATTTACATAATAGGTTCCAATGTGTAGATGTCGATGGTGTGAAATCTTCCGAGCTACCAGTTCAGTTAGGTGTACCTCAAGGCTCAATACTGGGTCCATTCTTGTTTTTAGTGTATATCAATGACTTACCATTCTATTTAAACGATATCTGTGACATTGTACTGTTTGCAGATGATACCTCTCTTATTTTTAAAGTAGACAGGAATAGACAAGATTTTGACGACGTAAACCGTGCACTCTCAATGGTTACGGATTGGTTTACGTCAAATAATCTAGTTCTCAATGCCAAGAAAACGAAATGTGTGAAGTTCGCCTTACCGAATGTTAGAAATCTAGGACCCAACATCGTCTTAGATAAAGAGCTGCTTGAAACTGTGGACTCGACGGTTTTTCTGGGCATAACGGTAGATGCCAAACTTCAGTGGGGCCCACATATCTCAAGCTTAGCGGGGAGGCTCAGTTCAGCCGCCTACGCCGTCAGGAAAGTAAGACAATACACTGACGTTGATACAGCTCGCTTAGTCTATTTTAGTTATTTCCACAGCGTTATGTCCTACGGTATTCTGCTGTGGGGCAAAGCCGCTGATATTCAAAATATATTCGTCCTTCAAAAACGAGCTGTCCGAGCAATTTATCAGCTAGGAGCCAGAGTTTCTCTTAGAGATTTTTTTAAAGATATTGGTATTCTCATAGTGGCATCTCAATTCATCTTCGCCAACATCTTATATATTAGGCAAAATATACACTTATACACTAAAAACAGTGATTTTCACAATGTTAACACCAGAAATAAGAACAAACTACGTGCTCCCTTTCACCGGCTTCATAAGGTCCATAACTCATTTGTTGGGCTTGGTATAACCTTTTATAACAAGTTGCCCTCTTCTTTACTAGATTTACCTTTTAATGCGTTTAAGGCCCAAGTAAAATCCAACCTTTGTTCAAAGGCATATTATTCCATTAACGACTACTTAAACGATAAGAACTGTTGGTCGCTGTGATTAACTCAAGACAATGTCGTGTTCTTTCTCCAGAATCAGCTTACTAACTGACAGGGTATATGAGTTCATATAATTTTTTAATTTTTTATTTGACGGTATAAGTCAATTATTTTGTTGTCTTCATTTATTATTGACATGATCTACTCATTACAATGTTTTTAATGAGCTGTATTGCAATATATGGTTAGCTAGCGACCTCGACAATTGATAATATTATTCTTGCCTGAGCAACCAACAGCAGGTTCGTCATGCTCCCTTAGATGTCACTGCTTGCGGTAGCGTCGGGGGTCGGGTTTCCTCCTTCCCTCAAATATGGCGAGGGGGGTAATGGCTGACCTTTGCGTTATGCTCGTGAACGGGTGCTGCTTGTGGTGACTGGTCGTCTTGCTGTCTTTGGTTTTATCATTGTTACAGTAATTGTTCTGTTGATTTATTTTACTTTGATGGTCCTAGTTTATCATTTATTTATTTTATTTGTTGTATAATAATTTCAGTATTGCATATGTAAGCTGCCATGCACTTTAGGCCTGAAGGCTTTATTTATGTATTTGTGTTATTTACATGCAATTTTTTTCTTTTTTTTTGTCATTGGCGTTTCGGTAATTACTTGCAATTGTTTAGAATCAAGTTCTTCTAACTGAACAGACAGCTGTGCTGCTGGGGAGTTTGTTGCGCCACTTCTTCTTCCCAGCTAAAGCACTAGGAAGTGGTGAAGGGCGGGCTTTTTGGGGGACTGTCTTATGTAATTTTGACGTTCGAAAAGTGCTGATTCTCAGCCTAATTTGAATAAATGACTTTTGAGTAGATATACAATTTGGCTAGCAAAACTTTAACGACATGGACGTCATTTTATCGGTATTATGATAATAGCAGCAGTTTACTGTGAGAGTGTTCTCAAATCCTCCTCATGCAACCTATACTAAAGACCGAAGATTAACTTAAACCCAACTACGACTAACGCCGACTAAACAGGTATATAAACAACACAACACACAATATTCGTATAGCCGGAGTCACACGTAGTCTGTACGATTTATGCCCAATTACATGACTTACTAAAAACGGGGTAGGGTTAATTGAGGGTAGGTTTCCACCCACCCACTTCTTTGGCTTGGGAAAATTCAACAATAGATATATTTTATGTAGGTACTGTTACTGTTTACGTAATTAGGTACTGACAACAGTCAGAGTGCCGTATATTTTTTATTCATAATTGGTTTTATTTTTGTGTGAATTATAGCTGACCTATAAATTTTCGGATAGTACTCCATGAGGCTTACATTTGATTTCAAACACGATATACTTATTAATTTTTTATTTGATTTCCAGCCCCCGACGGAAAAAGAGGGGTGTTATAAGTTGAACGTGAGTATCTGTGTATCTGTAACCGACTTTTTTTCCGTTTTGTATGGAATATAATGATAACTTTGATTACGTAACCTAGCTATACGGTGCACCCTAACAGCACATAAACTTTTCCTGAGCAAAGTTTTCATTAATTTGCAGTTTCCATTTGTAACCAACTAAAGATATCGTAACATCATTAGCAGTTTCCGTTTACCACCCCATCCGTATCCTTTTCCATATTCTTTGCCATCGTATGTATCACTCCCTTTGCCACTGCCTTTACCCTTACCCTTGCCACCGTCGAGACCCTTGTTGTCATGCTTACCCTTGCCTCCGTCAATACCCTTGCCTCCGTCAATACCCTTGCCTCCGTCAATACCCTTGCCGCCACCGTCTTTACCCTTGCCGCCTTTGTTGATTTTAATGATCCCAATTAACTACAGCATATGGTTACAATGAGGCATTACGATTACGGTTATTAGTGATACAATCATTATGTTACATGTTCACGGATGGTGCATTGCGGCTTTTAAGTTCAATATTATTGTACATTGCTATCATTGCATAATCAGCCTATTATGTTCCCACTGCTGGGGCACAGGCCACCTCTCTGTGAGTGGGAGGCATTACTATAATTAAGAGTTAAGAATTATAGAGATCATATTCATAAAATAACGTACGTAGATCCAAAATATGTTCAAAAATAATAATTTTCTTGTTAGCCAGGCGCTGCGTAAACAAGGATTGAAAGTTAAATTCTTCATCTTATACTGTGCCCTTCCTTTCCTTCGATTAACAAACTGATACTGATTTAATTTGTCTCACTCTTTTCGATCGACTGCAACCACTAGGAATCCAACTGCCTTTTAAATACTTCACTCACTTTCCAATTTTCAATTATATTTATTGGTGCAATTAAAAGGTTCTAAATAATCTATTGATAACGGAGAATCCTGCGATTGCTTTTTTTCATTACATGCACAATTTTAATACTTTGTATTTCCTCCCCGAGCTCTTCGTGCAGCTTCCAGGCGATTCGGCATGCTGAACACCAAATTTCGGAGCCTGTTCTGAGGCTTCCCATTCCTCCACCAGTGCTTGTCTGAGCTCGAGCAGCGTGATTGGTGGGGAATTACGACGTTTTACGCAACGCTCAAGCTCGTCGCATGCTTGCTAGAAGTATTCATTTACAATTCCGGCGGTATAGGGTCGCTCATTATCATGCATTAATATGCCAGCCCAGTCCATCCTCGCCATGAAAGGTCCCACCATGCTCATTCAGGATCTCCTCCACGTACCTCTCTGCATTCAGAGTGCCATTTTGAATTAGCACGAGCTCGGGCCTTGGCAGAAATTCCAGCCAAAACAAGTACTGAGCCTCCGCCGTATTTATTTTATTTTATTTTATTCGGGAAACTAACAGCTAACATAAACAGTGTCCTTAAACCACTTATGCCACTTTTTCCTCCACACATTCTTGATGGAAGCGTTCCCCTGGTCTTCTGTACACCAACTGCCTACCATCATGCTTGTAAAGCATGAATTTCGATTCGTCCGTGAACATTACCCTAGACCAATCGTCAAGTGTCCAGTGTTGGTGCTCGCGCACCTTGCAATTCGATGTTGCCGTTCCAGTTTGGGGCCATTTGCGGGCCTTAATGGTTTCAAGTTTGCCTCAGCAAGACGTCTCCTCACTGTTTGTGTGCTTAAACTGCTACCACCAAAGCGAATAAAGTGGTTTTTTAGACCAACTGCAGTTTGAAAACGATTTCGGAGCATTGTAGCCACCAGGTATCTGTCATCCCTGGCCGTTGTGCATCTTGGCCTGCCATTTCCTGGTCTCCGAAGGTGCGATCCGGTCTCTCGGTACCGCTGGACTACCCGTTGAACAGTTGACAAGGATACGCCAATGTTTCTTGATGTTTCACGCTGGCTCCGACCAAGTTCCAAGAAAGTCAGGATTCTGGTAAATTCATCTAACGCGACTGCCATGCTCCACCTCACAGAATACTAATTATGCAAGTGGAAGTCGTTCACAATATTTTTTTTGTGACAGAATAGAAATGGAAAGAAATCATAATGACAAAGCAAAAATATTATTTTCGAAAATGTCCATTTACAAATTATGTTTTTTTGTAAATGAGTTTCATTCATCAGCCAGTATAAAAAGTATGTAATAAGAAGCGCAACTAAATACTCTTTATTCTGTTTTTTATTTCATTGATCTAACTCTTACAGTTTTGTAGATATTGGAACTGATGTGACTGACCCGTTATTTTTGGAACCGAGTGTAGTAGTGACCTCCACGGTTACGTTCTACAGTTCGAATATTGTACTCGCAGAATCCCCAAACGGAGTAAAAGGAAAACCAAAAACAGATATAGATTTCCAACAAACTCTTCGAGTTATGTTAACCCTTATTAATTCATTAGAGCGAAATGTAGGTAGCAATCAAAGTAGTTATGGTATCGAACGCGGGAAATCGTGCGATGGCGGTGGCACCTCGCTGTCGTCAAGCGCCGGCGCGCGTCCTCCGACGCCCGCCATAGCGGCGCCTGCGCCGTCACTGATTGGCGTTTCGACTACCGACCTGTCGGTTCCTGTACATGAAAGTCCGCCTGGTTGTAACGACACGATGGGAAAAATGACCGACCGGATTGAAGTGCAATATCTCTTATTTCGACCATGCTATTCATGATATTGATGTTTGGTATAACTAGTTGACCATGTGTGTAGTTTAAATTGTTGGGATGATCGAGAATGCTTGGCTAGAAAAGCAAATTGTTAAAAATACGCGTAACAGTGGCTAAATGAATGATCGGAGTTGGTAAAACTTTAAACGAGAGCTTAAGACGTAGACGTAGCAAACATTTTATTTCAAGTCATGAGTACCAATTCCGACCATTAAACTACGTATGCAGATTATGTACGACGATCCCTATTACGTCTTCGAATAGTAGATAAGTGACGGACTTATGAGTGCTATAGTTATACGTGGTATAGCCGATCCTCAAAACGTGCCGTTGCGACCAATTCAATCTGAAACCAGAAGATTTTGTCAGCTTTCTCTTGATTTATAAACCTTATCAACGTACAAGATACCGACGCTAGGCCTCATAATGGTGACCTTCGCCAACGTGATCATTGTGACAATCGGTCAAAATGCTTTTCTCGTGGTAGCTTCGGTCGCAAATAATATTCTTGTACCAAAGCGGATGAACAAGCTCGTACAAAGTCTTCGCGATCAACCGTGTACCAATAATAACAATTCAACTTCAATGTTTTCAACAAATCTATAGTATGTATGTTCCTTTTGCAAAAAAACGGGTCATTGCGTGGATTTGTTTTTTACAAAGCGACATTCAGAGTCACGAGGGAATACAAACATTATTTTTTGTCGTAATACAGAGAGTGACTATAAGTAAAACGATATAGCCACAGCCGTGATTCAAGGTACTCCTGTGGTCAGATGTATTAGGCAAATTACAGCTCACTAAACATAACAAAGCATAAATCTACTCAATATTCACTTATGAATTTATTATCCGGCAGGCAAGCTACGACACCCGTCCTACGCTCTATTGTGCGTGATGTGGCTCTGGAAGGGACGAGTCCCAATCTGAAGCCCTGCGTGAGCTGGCCAGACAATCCCGACAGTCCGAACTTCTGGACGAGAACAGAGTTCGACAAGACGCCCGGGTCAAAAAAACGAAAGCCGCCGCGCAGTTTCACTGTACACAACGTCGCTTTTGTGCATAAGGGCACCCAGTCCAAGGGCAAGTTAGACGCATGTATGCGTGGCCCCAAATTATTACAGTATTGCCGCATGGATGGTATGAACTGAAAGTAATGGCGGATTCGTAAGGTAAAACCACGCAAGCGGCCGCAGAGTACATAACATTGTGGCGTGGAAAATGGACGCCTGATGTATGCAGTGCATTTTTTGATAATAAGTAGTTTACCTATTTATTTCTTGTTTGGGACATGTCGACCTCAGTATGTCTTTCAATTACTACAAACATTTCAAGCATGAAATGTTTGTACTAATTGAAAGACATACTGAGGACTCTGTCGTTTGAGTTTCAAAAGGGTTAAGGCATCCTGCTTTAATGATGACAAGTTGAGATTCTCATCTGATTGAGGATTTGTTGACACTTAGTATTTAGACATACCGAGGGCTCTGTCTTATTGTTGTCACAGTAATCTGTACTTGGACTTGATGTGTGGTAGTAACATCCCGAGGGCTCTGTTTCTGATAATTGGCTCATTATTACCGTACGGCTCTTCTATCCAAGAGCATTTTGGAGCATTACTGTACTGAAGCACGCGCCTCTGTTTCCTTCAGTTATACGACTGAAAATGAATGTTGAACTAATGTAAAACAATATAACTGTTTCAGGCACTAATGAAAATGATCGTGAAGATGGTACTTCAGGACCACCAGGGTCCAGTGAGGCTAATCCACCACTAAATCAAGCGAGCGAGGATGCGCTGCTGTCAGGAGAAGCAGTTAGCGGAGAATCCTGCGATTGTAGGCGCGGCGGCTGAGTGAAGTCATGAGGTGCAAGAGTGGGGCGGACGGACAGCTGCAGCGGCGAGCGCATTTCTTGGGTCATTTCATTTTGGGGCGCTTGGAGTGTTGGGACGGGTTTTAGCAAGGCGTGTTTGGTTACTTGTGTTTTGATTAGTATCTATTTTTGTTAATTGTTTGTGTTACAGATTGCAGTATTTATTTTGTGGTCGTTTGCTTTTTTTAAAGTGCAACTGGTTCACTCTGCTTGCAGTATTATATCTTTAATTAACACTAATTCCAGTTCAGAACAGTTCCAGAATTTTCGTTTTTGCTTTGTTTGACTTCTACCTAATAACAGCGGGTAATCCATTTAAACTCTTTAAAATGGCTATCATTTGATAAATGGATGGATTTAAGCGATTTTCGATTCTATTTGGTCGCGTTAAGTTTGAAATTGTAATCAGTAAAGAGGAATCTGATTGGCCTAGTTCTAGTGATGATCAGGCTGTGGTATTTTTTTTTTGACTTTAGTAGATTACAGTTAGGCTTCAAAGATTGCGGACAATTCATGAGTTATATATCAATTGTTGCATGTTGAAATAGCTCCATGTCCCACTTTTTTCTTGTTTCCTCATGATTAGCCTAACTCTTCTACGGAAGAACCTACGAATTGCATTAATAAGCCTATAAAGCCTCTGTCGGACTCTTACCGACTAAAACCAACCCGGTGTTCCATCACTCACCTACGCGGGGGTCGCGGGAACACATGATTCTTCCGCAACCCCGGCTGGTGCCGGCCCGCTAGCGCGGGCCCCGTCTCGGGCGGGGGTAGTGAGGTGTACTCCCCCCGCAACGTCTGTGAGCAGCGCGCGCGGAACACTACCTGCGCCGCCTTCTCTTCATTTAGGGGGACCGGAAGAAGGCGTTGTCCGTCCTACTCCGACGCCCGGTGCGTCTGCTGCGGGCCGGGTCGAGAGCTGATATCTCTCTCTCCCTTTCCGCAGCCTCCTTCTGCGAGATGACCGTTTCGCTAAAGGAGACCACTGCGGCCCAGGACTCTGCGCCGCCGACCATCGCGTTCACGACTGCCGGCAGCGACAGGTCGTTGCCTACTTCGGTGATGAGGGCACGGCGCGGCTCCTCCCAAGCGGCACACTCTGCCAGCGTGTGGCACGCCGTGTTCTCCCGGCAGTCGACACAGTAGTGACACCGGGCGTCCGGCTCCCTGTTTATGCGACACAGGTACTTCCCGAAGCAACCTTGCCCCGAGGGCACCTGCGTCGCCCGAAACGTCAGGGAGCCGTGCCTTCTCCCGAGCCAGCGGTCGAGCACTAGCCGGACCGCCTCGATGGTGCTGAGGCCGGCGGTAGGGCGTGACAGCCTCACCCGCCATTCCACCACCAGGACCTCGCGGAGCTGCAACCGACGCTGCTCAATATGTTGCTGCATCGGTGGCTCGCCCCGCTCCCGCGCACAGGTTAACTTCCTAGCATAAGTTAAGTGTCAAGTGTACTACATGACAAAGTTGTCACACAATTTGTGACCACTTTGTCATGTAGTAAAGTTTACATTGTGTCATATTATTCTAGATCACTTTTGTAAATATTTTCTCTCCTGTTTAATTTACTAAGGGGTGTACTTATAAAAGTTTTTTTACGTTAAATAATGGTAATGATTAGCGGCTGTTTAACCATACTTTTTCGACGTTAAACGTTTCATAACTTTAAGTAGTGTTCATAAACTAAGGGGTACATGACACGTAAAATAGGAGCCTTTGATGTGTGTGTACCGTATGGTAAATTTTTCTTTGTTTGTTATAACTATTCACATACATAACATACATACATACTCAGCCTATTATTGCGGAATTTTCTTCCAACTGCCACTAAAACTGCGCTTGCACAATCCCTTTTACTTCCCATCCTTGACTACGCTGATGTCAGTTATCTCGATCTCACTGAGGCACAACTAGATAAACTTGAGCGACTTTTAATTTTTTGCATAAGATTTATATTTGGCCTGCGCAAATATGATCACATTTCTGAATTTCGTACAAAGCTCAAGTGGCTTCCCATACGTCTTCGCCGGAATTCTCATATCTTATTTCAGCTCTACAGTATTCTGTTCAACCCGACAACCCCCTCATATCTTAAAAAACGTTTCAAGTTCCTTCATGACACACATAACAGATATCTGAGGTCATCGGAAAACTTAAGACTAGAGATGCCGACGCATTCCACCAGTTTTTATGACAAGTCTTTTACAGTTTAAGCAGTACGGTTATGGAATGCCTTGCCTATGTCGATAAGGCGTGCTCAATCACTGTCCACTTTTAAATTTCTAGTAAAAAAACACTTCCTCACTCCTTAATCATTATTACATATAGTTTCCTGAGTCTTGTTTCTTGTTTATTATTGTATATATATGTGTAGATAAATGTATGTATGTATTTAATGAATATGGATATGGTACACCACTGACTACCTGCAGTATTGTCTCTCCTTCTCCCTGTAATCCATCCAAAGGTTGTCTGTAAAAGATCGCTTTTAGCGATAAGACCGCCCATTGTGTCACCCAATGTGACAAATAATTTTTAAGGTGTACATAATAAAGAGTATTCTATTTTATTATGTTCCCACTGCTGGGACACAGGCCTCCTCTCTGTGAGGTGGGGCCGTAATCCACCACGCCGGCCCAGTGCGGGTTGGTAGATGTTACATGTCTTGGATTTTTTGGTTCTTAGACATGCCGGTTTCATCACGACGTTTTCCTTCACCGTTTTGAGAGCAGTGGTGATGAAATAATTTACACAAAGTAAAGCCAGGTGCTTTACTTCTAGGTTCCAACCTTGTCAGTCGCACTGCTCTCTTAAATCACTACTATGAGCAAATTTTCTATTGACACCCTTAGAGCAAATTTGCTATTTCCATTAATGTTTCTGGTATCATTTTTTAAGATACAATTATCCAATGTCAAAGTCGAAATAGGGTATTGAACAATCAACAACATAATAGCATATTGTGTTGACGCCTTGGCTATCAAGCTGGATTGGTACCTTTTGGGCACTATTGGGATTAAAACTGTGATAGTTTATCATATAAAGGCCGTGGTAAGAGTAGGTATATGGATAAAAAAAGTATTTTATAAAAACGATAGATTTATTTGCATTGCGGCGAAACGTAAACTATTAGTTTTATCACATTGAGCTTTTGAATTTCTTTGACCGGGACCTTCAGGTAGCGGCTTTAACGTCTGAAACAAACAAAACAAAGCAATGTTTATAATACACTCAAATAAATTACAAACGTTTTGCATTTATTTATAGGTTCGGAAAAACTACCATGTTTTCCTGAAAGCAGGTATTGTCACTTTAATAGACATACTTATAACAGCTTCACACAATACAAGGGGTAGCCTACACAATTTATTTTCAAGTACTAAGGGTTCTCTTACCATAAAGTGAGTTATCAGATTTACAAACGTTTATAGAGAGCACGGACCAAAAAAATATGTACATGGTAGAACCAAAAAACAGCTTTATACATAGTTGAAGATAAAAATTGTAATATTTACCCGTAACCGCCTGATGTTTTGTGACCGCCACCACCGTAGCCGCCGCCGCCCCCGCCGCCGTTACCACCGCCGCCGCCGCCTCCATGACCGAGACCGCCGCTGCCGCCGCCGTTACCGCCGCCGTTACCACCGCCGTTACCGCCGCCGTTACCGCCGCCTTTACCGCCGCCGTTACCACCACCGTTACCGCCGCCGTTACCGTCGCCGTTACCGCCGCCGTTACCGCCGCCTTTACCGCCGCCGTGACCACCGCCGTTGCCTCCAGGGCTTGAACCTCCACCTCCACCGCCACCGCTACCGCCGCCGCTTCCACCGCCGAAGCCACCGCCGCCACCACCGCCGCCGGATGAGCCGCCTTGACTACCTCCGCCGTATCCACCTGGTAATTAGAAATAGCATAAGTTTTTGAAACATGTTGTATTTTTCGAATCGATGGTGGATCCCTGGACGGTTAATATATTTCCACGGAATGGAAGGAGAAGGATTCGTCTTAGCAAGGTCGTAAAATACAGACAGGTCAAGTAATTCGACGAAAGTTAGAATATTAAATCTCCACAATTCTACAGAAATGAAATACTTCATAATACGATGAAAAACTACTTTGAATTTAAAGAGCAATTTGCGTCTGATTTTAATCGAATCCTAGAATTACAACATTTTGTTTTAAACAGACTTTATGTTAAGTATTCAATTTTATATACAGTATTAGTGATCATGAAGCTCATGTTCCATTAGTGATCTACATTGCTTATATTGTGAAGCGAATGTAAACCAAAACAAAACTAGAATAACAACAACAAATTAATACCTGGTGTGGCGCTGGTGATAGCGAAGAGCCCTAAGGCTAGAACTGTGACTACTGCTAGACGAGCCATGTTGATCTGTGCTCCGAAGTACTTCGACCTAGCTTATATACAGACTCGCTTATGTCATGCTCTTGAAAGAACAAATCTTTATTAGACTCTTCACTTTTTGCCACGCAATTTTTTGTAATAATTATTAAGGTTCCGCCGAATTAAAATATCCTTGTTATATGTATCAAAGTCGATAAATATTTAAACTAATAGAAATGTTTGCTTGCTGTTCATTTCTTCTGATAGCTATTAGATTACACCGTGGAGTTATGTTCGAAGCTTCTTTTAAATGTGTAGTTGTTCACTTACTAAAACAAGCTTTTGTTTGCGGATTTGATCTCGTGATTTACTTTTATAGCTTATAATGTTAGATGTATGAGGATCTTTTGGCGCGAGACCTAAATCGGAACTAACGCCGCCATCATGTTTTTTTTCAAAATAACTTCCTGCCATTCAAATTCGATGGCCGTGTTTTGTGTTCTGCCACCTCTTTTCACCCGTTTCTGTTCGTTTTCCGTAAAATTTCGTCTAAAATATAGTTGCAGCATTTTAAAATAAACTTACATTGACTCACCTTCTGTCACGTTACTAGATTTCTTGGGGTTTCAGCATTCGGTATTTCGGTATTTTTTATTAGAGGTGTGTTTATTATGTAATGTGTCAATAATAATAGTTACTTTCTTTATAAAGCAGAAGGATTCAGTTGTGTATTTTGCCAATCTAAGAACTTGATCTGTTCAATTTTATCCGTAAAATATTTACATTTCGTCATATTTTAAGCACCTCGATGATTACAAAGTTCTAAAGATAGTTTTTCAGTTGTGTTGTTTCCGTTTTTTCTTATATTCTTTCTTCTGTATCTTAGCGATATGAACCCCTTCATGGGTATAGGCCTCCAGCTTATTTAAATTTCAGGTTCCTCTATCTGCGGCATCTTTTGGCCATTGTTTTTCTGATACTCCTATAATTTAATCAATCCAACGCTTCTTGGCCGCCTTTGTGGTCTCTTACCTCTGGGTCCTGTCCATCGGGTCGCCTCTATACAGCTTTGAGATCACCTGTCCCAACAGGGGGCATGCATGCATCAGTCATCGTGTGGCTCAACCCTATTTTAGGTAGCGTAAAGACCCGTCACACGACGCTACCAGATGTGCAGGACATTTTCGTGGGCCATATTTAAAGTACTCTTTCCTGCATGGTACTCACATTCACTGTCAGTTATCTCTTTGATTTAAAAATGACATCAATAATGCCATAAATAAAATGAAATAAAATAGTAACAAAAATATCAAACAATTGAATTCCCAAGTACAAGTAGCCATTCACATATTCTAGAGCCTTGCTGTTTAGAGTGATTGGGTAACCATTGCGGTTCGTCATTACTTTCGTCTTATCCTCATTCATTAATAGGCCTTTTTCACTTTCACCACTTAGTGCGTGTATCATTTTCTTCAACTTGGAGCTTGTCTCTGCGAGAAGAACGAAGAAGTCTCGGTTAGAGGAGGCGTGTGTCCCAGCAGTGGGAACATTATATGCTGATTATGCTAAGGGACCTATCATCATTTTTGATGGCACATGTAAGGTAAAAAACAGTATTGTAAAAATACAATCAATACATATTGTTCATATTGCGGAACCCTTTGAACGGATATTAATAATATATCATGTTTAATTCATTCGTTAACCGATCGAAGTGGCCAAGAGTTTTTATATCGCGCAGCCGATCACAATAGATATACATGTATATTGTATAAGCCTACCTACTAATAAATTAGTACATTGTAAATATTGCGTTGCTAATGGCCTGTTAAGGTCGGACGTACTCTGTTAGATATTCATAGCTGGTGTCATTCTTCTCTCAGGTATTTTTATTTTTTTGGAAGTTAAGAGCCGGGGAAGTTAATCTCAGCATTTTTCACTACGACACCAAATCTCTACGACCGTTCCTACAGCTGTTTTCTATAAGTCAATTTTGTGTATGCCACGTAAAATCTGGTCCGGGTGGTGGCAAGTTCTGTACCCCACTTGGGGTGCCCTTAGCGTGTAGTCGCATAGTTAATAAGTTTTGTGCCCTGGTTTAAGGCCCAAGCAGCAGACTTGCCTAGCCTCCTTCGTTGAAAGGCGATACGATATAAAAAAAGGCGAACGAGGCGCACGCACACCTAGTACGTGCGCCTCGTTCGCGCTGCCTACGTCAAACAGCTGACAACCTCCTTAGTTGACAAGAGAGACGCCAATAGAAAAAAAAAATATTGGGGAGGTGTACGTGCACCTCGGATCATTTGCGCTAAAACCATGCTATCTATGCAGCTAAACAAGAACTTAAATAGGTATGCAAAAATAGTAATGGGAACACTCGCAGAGGTTTGATAACACAGTTGACAATACTTGTTCAGGGCCACCTTTCATTTATTTTCGCCAATCGGTAGTTTTAAGTTCCATAAAATGTATATAACTTAATTTTTCAACTTAAAAACAGCTGTAGTAAAAAAAAAAATCTGAAGACTTCCCCAACCAGGGTAACACATTTTTACTCGGTTTCGGGATTTTGGGCCCAACTTTGTAAGAAACGTGCCTCCTTTATTGCTCTTGACTATATAACGAAAAAAGTCAAAGTCAAGTTAGAGAACACATTATTCTTACTACTTTTTCAAGTTTTCTCATAATATACGTATCTAGTCGAGACTTGCAATCATAATATTTTATCTATAAATAATAGCTTACCCAGGACAACAAGCCTAACACAATTATCTCCTTGTAGATACCTGGAAATCCTTGTGATAAGGAAAAACATTTATTTATTTATTGTTGTCTTACGAATCGGTTTATCGACTGCGGGATCGGCTTACAGGTACGTATGGCTGTTTACTTCGACTGTTGTAGATTCTTTTGTGGATAGGTTAGGACTTCAGCCAATTTCAATTTATATCGTGGATTCTCAAGGGTAGGTTAAGAACAACTAGGCGCTGTGTACTAACTGTTAATTAATTCGGTATATTATAATAAATTATTGTTTTTCTGCGAGCTATGTTTGTATGATTATTGTGTGCAAGTCTTTGGTAAGTTAGTTTTAGAAACTGATCTTTTTTATTGTTTTTTATTTTTTGGGCTGAAAAGCGAAATTCTCTAGTTAATATTATATGCCTAAGTGTAGATCGCAACATTATAGTTTAGGTAATTCTTGCAAAGTAATAATCGTAAGCTTCGGTGCATAAAGGAATGTTTACTCACGAAAACTTGTTTTATAGCGTAAATAATAGTGATATTACTTTACATTCTGTATGACTGTGCGTCGTTTTTAAACTTGTTTTTGTTTTTTTAATTCATGCTAAACAAATATTTAGGCTATACATAACACGCTCTTTACATTTCTGTGGTCTTTTCAATGCTTAATTGTCGATTTATTTTTAAGGAACTGACGATGTAAAATAAACACCTGCTTCTGTATTTTGTTTAAGAAGACACAATACATGACTAAGGTAGAAATGATAAGCAAGATGCATTAGTAAAACGTTTTCAAAATAAGGCTTGAAAAGTCTGAAGGATTGTATTGATTGTATTCTTGTTGTATGCTTTTGAAATAAAATTTGAATATTCGTAAAAGTCATCGTTGGTGGGCCTAACAAATTCTCGCCTAACTGAAATTTTAGTTAAGTTAAGCAGAGCACCAAATAATATTAAACCAATTTAATTTGCTTGCTGGTTCAAACCGTTTTTTTTGGAATTTTTAAGTCTAGTTTACAGCAGTCAGGTAGTTCACAAAGTGGCATTGACTCAAAAACACATTCAACATCAAACTATCGCATGGATATTGATATTTTTTTCAGACTTTTTAATGGTTAAATACTTGTTGTTTCTACTGTAGTTCTATTTTATTTCAGGCGTTGCTTACAAATGACGTGACTATAGTATTTTAATCTGACGAAGCAACGCACGCTTTACTTGTGTTAACCAAGTCTACAAATTCGCTTTGAATGTGTGCGTGAAGACGAGTAGCGTGAACACACTTCGCCAATGTCTCGGACAGTATCGAGAGCTCCCACGCTCACACACACATTCACAGCGTGTTTGTACACTTGTTAACCACGGCATAGCACGGGAACGTTCCTGAACTTCTCGATGATTGCTACAATCTACGTTAGCTGAAGATGGATTGGTGATCGAAGTTGTTTGTAATTGCTGTCCTAATTCCTTTTAACCCTTTATCTTCTTGCACTAGGCTTGTGATGAGCGAGAAGCAGTGGCTTAATTGGACAAGTAATTTTCGCCGGTATAAACAACTACAGCTGCAAGAACCGTTATTAAAGTTTTTTTTTAAAGAGCGTAACAGGACACAATTTGTGAAACAAAAAGATTTTACTATTCTCTTAAAGTTATTTATTTTTTTGTATTAGGCATTAGGGATTCTTAATTAGTCCTTAATTTTTGGTTTTATAGTAGACATCCTTCTTGTGGTCACTCGTGCTCAAAAGACTGCAATGTTTTTAAGTTCGTTAAAACCTAATAATACATCTAGAAGGAAAATCATTTATTTTGTTATAATTAATGTAAACAATTCAAAACTCATTTATGTATACCTAAAATTTCGCAAAAAAACTGAGGTGATGTCGTGAATAAATTATGCTATTTGTATTAGTTAATAAGTAAGTATTCAATGAAAAATCAACTATTTGACATTATGTCATTGCCGGGGTTTTTATTTTTAAATTATACTTTTGAAATATTACACTATAGGATTGTTAGTTTGTATACCTAATCAATAAAAATAAAAAAAACTTACTTAGTTTTTATTCTGTGAAATTATCGACGGAGCCATATATGTAGAACATTGATAGATTAGCTGTCCGCGTGTACCTTACGAGATGGTGACAGTTTGACAGTGACTTGGACGGTACCTACTATGTAGTCGGGTAATTACGTGCAGGGTGAAATATATTTCCAAAGAAAACGGTGACAGCCGATGTTTGTTGGACCACGGTTGGGCTTCAGTCTATGGCTGACAATTGATGAGGCCAGACAAAATGTTTACTCTTTTTATTGGATTTATTACGTGTGTGTTTGTCTCAGGATTATTACAAAGAAGTTTCTCAACAATTTGTAAAATTATTTACCAGTGTCCCACTTATAGCAACTGAAACCTTTAATTCTTCGCCCTCGCTCGCTTTTGGTTTAGTAAGGGCGAATGTTGCAACCTGCTCGATCGAATAAAACTTTAAGCATATTTAACAGTAATAAAAGCTTTCAAACAAATCGAGATCAAAATGACCGAAGATCTTCGGGAAATGTCTGTTAAAGTCCGTACCTCCATAATTGAGACTATAGTGCCTTATTTAGCCTTAATATTTAATTTGTGTGTGGATCAAGGAGTTTTTACGGATTTAATTTTTAAAACAGTAAAATAATACTCTCATCAAATTATAGTGTCATCAGCGTAAGTAATTACTTTGGAGTTTCTTAGATCAAATTCACAGAGCTCGTTTATGTAAACCAGGAAACGGGTAGGTCCTAAGAAACTACCTTGCGAAACTCCCTAGGTGAGTAATACTTCCTTACTAGTGTGTGTGTTTATCCTGATGATTTACGAGCGACCACTAAGGTAACTCTTAAACAAACTAAGCGGTAGGCCTCGTACACCAATCCTTTCTTGTTTATTGAGTAGAAGGGGGATAGAGACAGTGTAAAAAACTTAAGAAAGATCAAGGAAGATAGCTATAGATTTATCCTTGTTGTTTAGATTTTGCGCTACTGAACCTATTAATTCCAATATGGCATCCTCTGTGTTTTTGCCTGATCTGAATGCATATTGGTTATCTGCGAGTATATTTTTTGAGCTAAGGTAATCTAGCAGACGTTTATTTAGTACTTTTTCGAGGAGCTTAGACAGAATTGATAACACAGATATGGGTCTGTAGTTCAATATATATTATAATTAATATGCTGTGATGTACTTATTTACCTTATTAATTAATTAATTGCTTTGTCATAATGTTTTTTTTAAATTCTAATTAATATAATTTTTAATTTTACCCGTTAATTAATTTAGATAAATTTTATTTATTCATTACAAATTTTATTATGTTTTATAGCCTTGTTGTTAATATTAATTGTGTTACCATAATAATCATAAGTTTTTATTTTTGTTGTAAAATTGTAATTATATATATAGTTAATGTGGTGTTAGCCTATAAGTAATTGTTACACTCATAATTGTAGGTATAACAATTTAATTTATTGTAAATGCATTGTGTAAACAATTGTTGGCTAACCTAAAATAAATAAAATTAAAATAAAGCTCTGGACTTGAGGCAGCCCGACTCGGACAGGTTAGATTAGAAGGCCAGCCCCTTCGTGGTTATTTTATTTTAAGCTATCCAACTCCGTCAACTACGCCTTGTTATTATTTCATGCTTGCTATCAACTATTAAGCTGAGTTTTCTCAGGAATCATTCTTTTTTTACCTTTAGCGACGTCCGGCGGGGGGTAAGGTGGGGGGCGACTGAAACCCTCGCCCCTACCCTTCACGCTCCCCCACCTTCCTATTAAAGCTCTTTTTTTTCAGAATTCGTCTGTTCCCGCGACCTTGACGTAGGTATGACTGTTTTACAATACAATGAATATTTATATGTTTATTTCAAAGATTGATTAACGACGACTGTTTAATACAAGTAGAATTTCGGCCACCCGACGGGCTGGAACGATGTAGACAGCTCTTGACCCATTTCGAAGCCGTTGTACCAGCGTTGGTCTTATTCGGCTTACACTCAGACTGCGTGCAACATAAAAGCCCAAGAATAACATACCGCGCGCGCGCACAGCGCCGACAACACCAGATTCTTGTATTCTCACAATCTACCTATTGTTATTGTAGATACCAATAGTTGTCAAGATTAATTTCGATCTTAAATTGTACTGTGTACTGTACCACGTTTAACTTAGTGCGTCATACCGTAAAGATATAGTGTTTTGCGTATTGTGGCCTATTTTGAAAACCATTGCGATTTTAACAGGTTTATCTTCCATAACCTGCGTTATGACAATCTTCCATTAAGAAAGAATTGCAGTTATGAACAATATTCCTAGCTGCAATTTATTTCTGATAAATTTTGGTAATCATTTTCACCTTTTTATCATTTTATTTTCGGTGTATATATTTTTTTCATTTCTTAATTATACTTTTTATGTGGCGAAGCTCTTTTTTTATTATTTCGCTACAATATGTCCTAAGCTTAAGAGAAACCCAGTTTTATCTTCAAATGTAGTCCAAACCTTATATATGTTTGCACAAGAGAGTGCAAACATATATAAGGGTTGGATAATGGTTGGTATCTACTATGTAACGATCCCGTTTTTATTTATTATTCGCATTTTGTGGCATAAACAAAAAAAAACTTCAATATGACTGAGTAAAGGCATCTGATAAGCGTGTGCCAGTCATTGTCACTATACATAAAATGTCGAGTTTTATGTCAAGTAGGAAATTGGTACCAATAGATGCCGCATTAAATAAAAACACTTTTATGATAACAGTGTTTCACACAAGCTATATCGTTAGAAAATTAACTTAACTAATTTATCAAACAATCAGAGTGTTTATGCAGTTTAGGTTGGTTTTCGTTTGGGGGATTAGTAATTAACAGAAACAACGTCCTTTTAATACTCTCTGTATATTGACACTAAAAAAATCAACTCCTTCTAAATAGTGGACTGTATAGATATGTAGTTAGCAATAGCTAGGTAGACACACACGCATACATTGATAGGTACATAACCAACATCTTAGAATCATTTGGACATTCTGCCCACCAAATAACATAGTTCTTTATACTTATCATCTAGGTTTGTACATAAAACAACCTTAGAGGTCACTATTACGTAAACTACACTAAATAACTTCGAAATTGTGAGTTCTACAAACAAACAAAAAACCAAATTACTTCTTACAATAAAATAATCGATGCAGTCATCTGACACATAACATTACTTATGAACTCAAAAGTGTGGATACGTAATAATACCTAATACAATAGCCAGAAAAACATTGATAATCATTAGATCTGAGTACTTATATTATACAAATTATAAGTATCTATCAGCCAACTCCATAATTAATAGTCTTAATAAAACAAAATCGTTAAAGTAATGTCATGAAACAATTGACACAGTTTACCTCAACTTAAAAATGTAAAATAAAGAAAAGTGTAAAATTACTTAAAATAATCACAACACACAAAACAAATACATAATTTTTATTTAGTTATGACGCAAATCTTACTAAGTGGACGCTTATATTCTCCTGTCTTACATTTAACTGTCGCGACACGGGTAATGTTGTCATGTTTTTGTATTATTTTACCAAGAATCCACTTAGCTAGAGGAATGTTATCCTCTTTTACGATGACAATATCACCAATTTCTGGTTCAGTACCTTTTGAATTCCATTTATACCTTTGGTTAAGACTTACTAGATATTCTTTTGACCATCAATTCCAAAAGTCATTTACAATTTTTTGAGTAAGTCTTCATCTGTCTAAACCAACCACATTGGATTTAGAACAATCCTCATCAGCGATATTAATTAACCTACCAATAAATGACCTGGTGTCAAGGCTAAAGTTATTGGACGTGAATTTAAACATGCTTCGACTTGAGCTAGAACTGTCGCCATTTCCTCATAGGTAAGTGTAGTATTACTGACTACCTTACGTAGATGTGTCTTGTTACTACAAACGCCAGCTTCCCACAACCCACCAAAATTAGGGGCCTGTGGTGGTATAAAGTGCCATGATGTTCGCTCCAAAGTAAGTAACTCCGCTATATCCTTTGGAAGGGCCGACTTGGCACTTGAATATTTCGCTCATTTGTTTGTCAGCGCCAACATTTGGGGAATGCCCACCGTCCATAGACACTTCGGCCTCGAGTGCACACATTTTAAAGTATATGGATAGGATAACATGCAATTTAAACAATTAACTGGACAAGTAATTGGTTTACAAAAATGTTAGGGTTTTTAAGATAAAATAGTTTTTAATCTTAACTAACGTAATTGCTTTACTATCATTGGATATTTAAGTTAGGGTTAAAATAATTGTAGGAATCCATTAAATATGCTTATTTGATGGATACAATAATAAATCCGCAAGAATTAAACTCAGTAAGGCAACCGCAAACAATGAAAGTAGATTCTGTAGATTTTTGTGATTTGACACTTGACTGTGTCTTGACTTGACAGCCGGCCAGCATAACTCAATGTTGCCACATTATCAAAACAAAAAAATCGATATCGGCTTTTATTCGAATCATAATTTAATACAAAATTAGAATCACTACTAACTAAAACCCCACTGAAGATAAGTACGTTTTGTCATATTTGATCTATATTGTGCTAAACATGAATTAAATTATTATTAAAAGGTATGGTAGTGTTTTTGTTAAAATCCTATGTATTCATTATTATAATATCAACTATTAAATAGTTTGTCCATTTAATATTAAAAGTAAAAACATAACACCGTATATGTTATAACAGATCGTATAACAAGCATTACTGATGTTTTTTTTTTTTTTTATCCATGAAAACATGATCGATTATTTCGTGAACGAAATTGATAAGTATTGGCAACACTGCTGCTTTATCCACAACCGTGAACGTCATTCGTTTCAATGCTTTTTATTATTGCAAAAATATTGCAAACTTGTTCGGATAAATGAATAACTTGTTAAATAAATAGAAATTACGACGTTTTTTTTACTTATACGTAAGTTATTGTGCCTTTAGGGCCGATAACGGGCCATCCCTCAAAGTGCCGTTATCATTGTACAAGTCTTGACAGTGGCCTCTTCTCGCAGTAAAACGCATGAACACTGCTATAAAGACCTTTGCAGTCAAGTCAGTTACAGCTTCTAAATGTACCGCTCGTGTTACCATACAGAGAAAAAGACATATATATATCCCTTGTATGACTTAGAACTTCTGCCGGGTGAGAATCGAATACTCACCGGACCACAATAATCTACACCAGTAGACTTAAATGGTTTACTGGGTTGTACTCTTGCCTCTGGAAGCGAACCCATTAATGGTATCGACTTCTTCGTGGAATACCTTAAACGAACGACGCATTCTCTAAAACACTTCTTGACACGTTCCTTTGCTCGTAGTATCCAATGTTTTGTTCTTAAAAGATTCAACATAGCCTGTGGACCTCCGTGTAATGTCTTGAGATGATCATCGACAGTTATGAGCATGGTAAAATGATGTATAGCAGGCATAATTATTGGATGTGTTATGCGGCCACTTACTCTTACTATCCCTTTTTGATCTAAAAACGGACAAAGAGTTCGTAAAGAGCTCTTTTTAGATACACATTCTCGAGTCTTTAACTGTTTGATCTCAACTAAAAACGCGCTTTCTTGAACTAGTTTAATCAATGCCATTAAAGTATCATTTAACGCGTTTGCGGTATTAAATTTAGGTAAATTCGGTCGTTCACTTTAAGGTGACTTCAAAGTTAAAATTCTCCTACACTATGATATAACTTTTAATAATCTCGATAATGAAGAAAATCTCAACCAAACACATGACTCGTTAATATTAGATGAAACAATTAAAGACCTGATTTTCTCCTCTTCATGTGTATCTATGACATCCGTGTTGACCTTTTGTATATTTTTCTCTGCTAGCCATTGAGGTCCTGTCCACCAAAATGGATAATTTTACAATTCTCGTGGTTGTAAGCCTCGTGACGCACAATCGGCGGGGTTCGCATCAGTGGAGACATATCCCCACTGTTCATAATTTAAATATTTAAAAATCGTGGACACCTTATTACTCACAAATGTCGCCCATCGACTTGAACCTCCTTTGAGCCAAGCTAGGACAACAGTGGAGTCTGTCCACCCATATAGATCTTTCTTAGGTATCTCCATTACCTGTGAAATTTCAAAAATTAGCTTAGCAGCTAAAGTTGACCCATACAACTCCAATCGTGGAATCGTAACTTCCTTATCAATTGGCGCAACTTTGGTTTTTGCTGTGACTAAATGTACCTGTACATTATTTGAGTCATCCGTGACTCGTATGTAAACTGCAGCTGCGTAGGCTGCTTGTGATGCATCTGTAAACACATGTAATTCCGTTTTAGAGGCTGGTATTACGTTTAACCATCTTGGTATTGTAAGCTCCTTTAAATCAATTAAATGATTTTTCAAATCCTCCATTAAGCAGTCATCCCACTTAAGGCCTGATATCCAAAGTCTCTGTATAAAGATTTTGGCAACAACTACCACGCCTCCTCCCTAGTAAATGTAATAGTAATGTGGGTATCTGCTCGTGGTGTGCTCGCCTTCTCGTGTTGTTTACTCGGTGACATTGTTACCTCACTTGCTTGTTTGGTGATCTCGGTTTTCTCTCTCTCGAAGTGTAACAACGTGTGGTGTGTTCTACGACATTTCTTGCAGCTCATTGATTGACGACATTTTATGACTGAATGTGTAGATGACAGACAGTTGAAACATAACCCCTTGTTTTGCACGAACTCTTGTCTTGCCTTCGGCTTATAAGTCCGAAACGTTTGCAATGGTAAATATAATGGTTCTCGTGACATAATGCACACTCAACCTCGCTATGCTTTGGTTTATTTTCAACTGGCGTGTGGAAAGTTTTTGTTTTCTGGGCAGGCTTCACTGTCTGTGTTGAACGTTGAGTTGAGGATTCAATCATTTCTAAGGATCGAAATCTGTACTCTAAATAGTCTGCGACCAAGTGGACAATCCGATTCATAGCTTCACCCGACAAATTACTTTTCAAATAATGTAATTTTTGAACTGACGTTATGGCTTTGTTGTTATGAATTAGTGATGAAAACATATAATAAAACGTTTGTCATTCTTCATATTTACCTCCAAATGTAGGTAGTGTGATACGCGGCAGCTTAACATCACTGTAGTTGTTCTCATTATTACTAGCTGCTGAAGCCATTGGCGATTGAGAAAATAGCGGTGTCCAAAAATGGCTCCAACGCTTCTCGTAAACTAGTTTTATATTGCACGTACAGTTCCTCAAATTGTTCGTGATAGCCCTCGGTGAAATATGTTTCCTTTTTATCTTTCGAAGCTGCAGAAATTATAAGCTTATGTCCCTCTTTGAATTCTGTATATTGTAGCTCAAGTACCTCCAATCTTGATTCTAAAAAGGTTGTTTTATCCTTTCTTTCGGCGTTTTCTTATAATTTCCTTCGGCGGTCTTCAAATTGTTCATCAACTGTTCTTGTATTGTTACTAACTTCTCCATTGTATTTGCACAATAAGACGCGTAACTGTTTTAATCCCAACACACTCACTATTATAGTTATTTAGTCTCGGATAACACAATTGTCACACTCGTAAATAACTAAATAGTTCTCAATATTATTCACTCAATCAGTCACCGTAATAATTTAAACTCCGTAATTGGTTGCAAAAAATGTCTCAATATGTGCAAATTACCGATCACCGCACGAATCCTTATCTAAGGAATGCGATCTATTGTTCTCACGGCGCTCCGATGCTCGATCGGAGGTGACACAATCCGGCTCGTTATGGACCATATGTTTATGCAGTTGAGGTTGGTTTTCGTTTGGGGTATTAGTAATTAACAGAAACAACGTCCTTTTATTACTCTCTGTATATTGACACTAAAAAAATCAACTCCTGCTAAATAGTGGACTGTATAGATATGTAGTTAGCAATAGCTAGGTAGCCACACACGCATACATTGATAGGTATGCGTGTGGGTATTTACATAACCAACATCTTAGAATCATTTGGACACAGAGTTACCTTAGACACCACTGAAGTTTCACAAATCAAAACACAAAACTACGTGCTGAGTTTGACATTTAGCAGGCAATCTTGCAAAAAAAATTGAATTTTACATTACAGTTAAAACTAAGGGTTGATAGTTTAATTGTGCAATATGTCACCAAAATATGTTGGCATAAAAATCGTTAAATGATAGGTTTTTAGACAATTTGATGACTTCTTGGTCACTTTCGATGTCACCCACGTTTACCTTAAACAATATTAATTGGGCAATTACTACATGATTAGCGGTCATCATGTACGTGTGTATGTATGTGTATGGGTGTGGGACCGCTTATCATGTTCTAATTGCACAATTACGTACGTACGTAAGTGCATATTTCTACGTCCAAAATGACACACCAGGCTTTTTTAATTTAATTTTCACTGGCGGGCTATGAGGCAGTTGTCCTAACATCACGTGACGCCGGTGAAACTCGGGCGAACGTGTTTTGGGCTCGTAAAAGTTTTTTTTTTTGTTGGATTTCCTCCTTTTTAGGCGAGTTTTACGAGTTTTATCTTTAATATATATTTTGATTGTAAATTGAAGTAGTGTAGAACTATACTGAATTATTTTTATGAATTAAATAAATGTCTCGTGTTTATAGAAATTATGACTTAGTTATTGTTTTAGATTATTATATTGTGGGGCAAAATGACATACTAACATACTGGGCAAAACGACTTACTCGTATCAATTATGGCTCAGACTGGTCTGATAATGATTCTAAAAAGAAGCCATGAAAAAGAAATAAACAGGTTCAGAAGACTCATTACTATGAAGCCTCAGTTGTAGATGATTTTTCAGCTGCGTTGAACGGTGACGACGATGACTGCGCATGTAATAACGTAAGTAACGACCTTTTTTCCCATTCCAAGCCCGGCTTGAGTGCTGGCTACGGTGCAACATTGTTCTCTTTTGACTCATCCATAATGTGCTGATGTACCCAAGAAGAATCCGTTCGATGTAACTGTCCATCCTTCGTCCGTGAATATGTACATATATCACCGACGGAACGGACGGACGGTTTCTTCTACTTCATAATTTTCGTGTTTAATATGTATGTCATTTGTCCTTACTACATGGACAACATTAATTTCCATAAAGGTTTTAATTAATTTAAAAACAATTATAATGATTTATTTTTAAAACTATGTTAATTAAAAATATGTTATTAAATATCAAAACCTTATGTAATTTTGGACGTACTTTCCCTAATATTAATTCATTAGGAACACGAAAAAATAAGTAAGTCGTCGGTAGTGTACAATATCACCGTATAATTACTAAGCTACGGTATAGGTCTGTAACTTTTGGTACTGTTGGGATTAAAACTTGTTTATTATAGTTTGTCATTTTAAGGTTATGGAGTAAGACACACGTACAGGTTAAAAATCTAAAGTATTTTTTTTAAACGATATATTATATTTGCATAGCATTTAATACACATGTATAGCGAAACGTAAAATACTTATTTTATTCCATTGAGCTTTTGAATTTGTTTGACCGGGACCTTCAGGTAGCGGCTTGATGTCTGAAACAAACAAAACAATGTTAATAATGTAGTCAAATAAATTGCAAACGGTATGTATTTACTTACAGGTACGGACATATATATCATGTTTTCCTAAAAGTATGGACTGTGCCTATATTATTGCATACCTACTTATATCAGCTGCACACAAAACAAGTGCTACATAATTTTTTCAAGTACAAAGGGGTATATTATCATAAAATGCATTTTCTGACGGGCAAACATATATGGATAGCAACTATGGCTGAAGATATTACCTATTAATATTACCTACAAAAATCGAAATATTCACCCATATCCGCCTGATGTTTTGTGGCCACCGCCGCCGCCGACGTTGGAACCACTTCCTCCATTACTGTGTCTGCCGCTACCAAAGCTGTTGCCTTCATGACCATGTTTTCCACCGCCACCACTGCTGCCGCCGCTACCCCTGTCGCTATCGCCTCCACTACTGCCTCAGCTGCCGCCGTCGCTGCCACTACCGCTGCCGCTGCCGCTACCACTACCGCTGCCACTACCGCTGCCGCTACCGCCACTCCCGTCCGTTCTGACTTCCAGGTTGATACCTGGAATTTCCAGCTGGATACCTGGAATTTCCAGTTGGATACCTGAAAATTTTAAATAGCGAAGTTTTTGAAACGTGGTGTATTCGTCAAATCGGATGTTTCAGCAACTACGTAAAATACAGACAGGTCACGTAATTCGACGAAAGGTAGTATGTTGAATCTACTCGAGCCTACAGTAACGTGTATTTCATAATCTTTTGATACAAAAACCACTTTGAAACTGAATACTAATTTGCATCTGATTTTAATCGAATTCTAGAATTAAAATATTTTTTTAGAATGAAGTTTATTAATGTATTCCATTCCATAAAAAGTATTGGTAAGCACGAAGCTTATATTCCATTAGTGGTCTACATTGCTTTTATTGTGAAGCGAATGTAAACCAAAACAAAACTAGAATAACAACAACAAAGTAATACCTGGTGTGGCGCTGGTGATAGCGAAGAGCCCTAAGGCTATAGCTGTGACTACTGCTAGACGAGCCATGCTGATCTGTGCTCCGAAGTACTTTGACCTAGCTTATATACAGACTAGCTTATGTCATGAACTTGAACGAACAAATGTTTAGTAGACTCTTCACTTTTTGATTGCTGGCTGTTCGTTAGTTCTAGTAGCTAGTAGATTATACCGTGGAGTTATATTCGAGCGTAGTTACCAACACCTACCAAAACAAGCTTTTGTTTGCGAATTTGATCTCGTGATTTACGTTTTAACCTGATAATATTAAATTGTATAAGGATCTTTTGGCGTGTTATCAAAATCGGAACCAATGTCGTCGTCTTGTTTTTTTCAATACAACTTTCTGTCAATGTCTTTAAAATTATGGGCTTGCAGTATGTTATTCAACCTCTTTTCACCCGTTTCCGTTAGAATTTCGTCTAAAACCTATACATACCTTCTGTCACGTTACTAAAATTTGTTGCTAATGCAGCATTTATTTATTTTTATTTTAGAAATTTCAGCAGCGTCTGCAGAGGGGGGTGAATTATGGCATGGTTGCTTCTGGGAAGTACCTGTGTCGCATAAACAGGGAGCCGGACGCCCGGTGTCACCACTGCGTCGACTGCCGGGAGGACACGGCGTGGCACACGCTGGCAGAGTGTGCCGCTTGGGAGGAGCCGCGCCGTGCCCTCATCTCAGAAGTAGGCAGTGACCTGTCGCTGCCGACTGTAGTGAGTTCGATGGTCGGCAGCGTCGAGTCCTGGGACGCGGTGGTTTCCTTCTGCGAGACGGTCATCTCGCGGAAGGAGGCTGCGGAAAGGGAGAGAGAGATCTCGACTCTCGACCCGGCCCGCAGCAGACGCACCGGGCGTCGGAGGAGGGCGGACAACGCCCTCTTCCGGCGCCCCTAAATGGGTCCAGCGGCGACGGATTCGGGGACATCCGTCGCCCCCCAACATCAGGACCCGAGAAGGCAGCGCGCGTAGTGTTCCTCGCGCGCCGACCACAGACGTTGCGGGGGGAGTACACCTCACTCCCCCCGCCCGAGACGGGGCCTGCGGAAGCGGGCCGGCACCAGCTGGGGTTGTGGAAGAATAATGTGTTCCCGCGACCCCGGCGTAGGTGTGAGATGGAACACCGGGGTGGTTTTTAGTCAGTAAGAGTCTGACAAAATCCTCATGGATGTCCTCCGCCCTGGGGCGGGCGGAGGACATCCATGAGGATTTTCCACCCCGGGTACAAAAAAAAAAAAAAAAGGTGGAGTGTCGTTATTCGTCCTTACGAATAACGTCACTCCACTTAGCTTGGGTGGCTGGATATGGGTTAATGTAAATACCCGAGTATAAAGCTTTTTGTCGTGCATTTGAAAAAGCGACTGGAATCTATATTTAATTACGAACAAACACAATTAAAGATTTCATTTTCAATAATTTATTTCGGACAACATCCGTACACTCTCTCACTCTTCACTTAGTAGGTCACTTAGAAAGTTTTGTTTTAAATCCAAGACTCATCACCTGTGATGATGTCTTAAACACGGCGAGACGAGTGTGCTTCAAATTTCTTGATCATATCACGGCACCATTCCACCCGGGCCTGCTTCTTAGCATCGGGGAGGTTGTGCGGCACCCAGCGTGTAACTATCTTCCTCACGCGAAGATGCACGTGTAGAATTTCGTGAAGGCTTCCCGATCCAGTCGCGAGAGCAGTGGTGGCCCAGTGGTAACGGCCGCGACTTACGAAGTGTAGGTCGCAGGTTCGAACCCAGACAGGCGCTTTACTTTGTGTAAATTATTTCATAACCACTGCTCTCAAAATGGTGAAGGAAAACATCGTGAGGAAACCGGCATGTCTAAGAACCAAAAATTCGAAGACATGTAACACATCTACCAACCCGCACTGGGCCCGCGTGGTGGATTACGGCCCACTCCCTCCCACAGAGAGGAGGCTGTGTCTCAGCAGTGGGACCATAATAGGCTGAATATTAACTTGATACGTAACTCGCCTATTGTCATGGATAAAAATATTCGCTGCTAGCACGTTTTCTTCCGTAACCAGCCGTCAAAGGGCGACCACTTCTTTCTTCATACTCCCATGTTAGTAGCGCTTGAATTCGTTATACCAACGATACACGGTTTCCTTAGAAGGGCCTTCATCCATAAATGCCATTTGAAGTCTATCGTACGATTCGTCCGGTTTCAGGCGACACTCGAAAACTTAAAAATCCTAGCGCGAAAATGTTCCCGGTGCAGATCCATTTTTAATGAGACACGATAGTTTAGCAATAAAATCAAAAACAATATAACAGTCAATACCGAAAATTTAATTAATTTCAATACTAAAATATAAATTAAAATCAACGTTGTAATTAAAATTAAAATCATATCAGAATTAAATTCAATTACAATAATAATAATAAAAAAAACAAATCACATTAAAATTTAATTAAAATTAAGTCAAAATTACAATACAACATTAAATCAAAATTAAAATAAAACATGACCATAACCAATCTACTACAACAATATCAATTTAAATATATTTCCTCAGCACCGGGCCCGCAGCTATGTCTACGGGACCAGTGCATCAGGTAATGGCAGTCTGGCCTCTCCACAGTAACCTTCAGGATGCTATTGGAGCTTCCAAGTATCCTACGCATTAGGGATGCCGTTCTTTTGCACATGAGAGCCTCAAAACTATCTATGCCTGCGTTGGCAAACATGTTTGACGCACTACAGAAGTAAGCCCCAACAACAATGATGTTTTTCGGGCTTACAGAAGTAAGCCCGAAAAACATCATTGTACTGACCACGGAGTGCGTTGTAGGCTCACTGCGTATACCTGACCCACAGGCTGCAGGTATAAAACGTCTGACAGCATACCTTTGACAGCGTAATTTTGACGTGTTTGGTACACCTAGCAAACCCTTCGCTCGCTCTCTATGTTCTCGTTATCAATAAAGATTTGCTTATCACATTATTTCAAGAAGCTTTTACATCAAAATCGGCTGAAGTTTTACTTGAAATCATAAGTTCATCACCAATCACGTCCGCGAAGTATCGCAAGCTCATTAAATTTGTATTTCTATGAGCTAATCACCTATGCATAAACGAGCAATGGTGGCCCAGTGCTAACGGCCCCGACTTACCGAGTCGTTGGTAAGGGGTTCGAACACAGACAGGCGCTATACTTTTCTGTAAATAATTTCATCACCAATGCTTTCAAAACAGCGAAGCAAAACATCGTGAGAAAACCGGCATGGGCTAGAACCATAAATGGGAGCGAAACAAGACACTTTAGTGTGCAGGTGTTATGTTTTTTGGGTGGGTACCCTGCATTTAATTATTTTAATGGTGTTGTTTTTGTTATTAGTTAAGCTATTATATAAATGTTATTTGATATCTAGCTTTAATTTTTGAGAACCTACTTACTGTTTTATTTGTTTTAATTTATTATGTACTAATTTTCATTTAATATGCTGAGTCCCTAAACCTGACTTGGTTTCCGTACGTCATTTTTGGGCTGTGTATATATGTGTGTATATGTGCTGAAAACAACTGAAAATCATACTCTACGGGTTTCCTGAATATTATAAGGATTATGATCAGTAATGTAGATTCTCGTTCCCAACGAGACGACCACGATTCCAGAGCCATCATGACACGCCACTATACCGACGAACTGCCAGACATTAGTCAAGACGAGATCGTGTTAGCTCTGAGACAGCCTAAAAATGGAAAAGCCCCCGGTGAGGACGGCATAACGTCAGAGTTTTTGAAAGCCGGAGGAGCTCCTGTTATACAGGAACAACAGAACCTCTTCAACGTGGGGGAACTCCCAAGGCGTAGAGCGGGAGTTTGGTGGTGCTCTTTTTTAAGAAGGGAGATAAAGCCCTCCTTAAAAACTATAAACCCATCTCACTCCTGAGCCACGTCTATAAGCTGTTCTCACGTGTGGCCACGAACCGTCTCACTAGGAGACTCGACGAGTTCCGACCACCGGAACAGGCCGGGTTTCGCGGAGGATATGGCACCATAGACCACATACACACAGTGAGGCAGATTATACAGGAGTCCGAAGAGTATAATCAGCCCCTGTGTCTGACCTATGTGGACTATGAGAAGGCCTTTGACTCTGTCGAAACCTGGGCTGTTCTGGAATCCATACAGCGATGCCAAGTAGACTGTCGTTATATCGAGGTAATGAGATGTCTTTACGACGCCGCCACTATGAGTGTCCAAGTAGAGGACCAGCTCCTTATGTTTTGAGTTGAGCTGCACGATTAATGACAAATGCGTGCACTGACTGGACAGGCCCACTCAAATCTGTATGGTTCTTTCCTCAAAAGACCATTTCAGACACCTACCTCGTGGTCCTCATATGATCTGTAAAATAAACAATGACACGAATACTTACCTAGGTATTATTTTATTGTTATTATTGTGAATGTTAAGACTATGTGGGTAATTTTTTATTTTACTTTTGTTTTTTATTTTATTATCTCAGTTAGTTTTAATCGTAATCTTGATCTGGCGGTTTGAGTAATTATGCGCCCTACCCAATGTCCTTTCTTTGGTATTGTTCGTCGAATCGTTGAGCTCCTTATGTTTTGAGTTGAGCTGTACGATTACTGACAAATGCGTGCACTGACTGGACAGGCCCACTCAATCTGTGTGGTTCTTTCCTCAAAAGACCATTTAAGACATCAATCCACATGGTCTTAACATGATCTGACCAAGATTATGTCTGGACTTTAAAAGAGACTGTGACCTCTGAGTTTGTTTCGGCTTTTCTTCTCATAGTAGTCAGATAGGAAACGCCGACCTCATCTAGTTTAAAAAAAATGTTTGACGTGTAAAAGTGTTTGTACAAACCTACTTACAGAAATAAAAATCATTTATCATTTATCATCATTTAGCAGTCCAAACCCATCCAACTGCGCAAAGGAGTGAGACAGGGGGATGTTATATCCCCGAAACTGTTCACGAGCGCGTTGGAAGATATGTTTAAGACGCTGGACTGGAAAGGTAAGGGCATTAACATAAACGGCGATTACATCTCACACCTGCAATTCGCTGATGACATAGTCTTAATGGCGGAGTCGTTGGAGGAGCTGAACTAGATGCTGGACGGCCAAGCTTCAGCCTCGCGACGCATAGGTCTTGGTATGAATTTGGATAAAACCAAAGTCATGATCAATGGTCTCTTTGATCCGGAACCGGTCGTCGTAAATGGCCACCCTCTCGAAATTGTTCTCGAGTACCTTGAAACTTACCTTGGGAAAATTCTGCAGTTAAGAAAAAACAAATTTCAGAGAGTGGCCAAGAGGAGGATCCAGCTAGGCTGGGCAGCATTTGGAAAACTACGCCGAGTCTTCTCGTCATCCATACCGCAATGCTTGAAAACTTTAGTTTTTAATCGGTGCGTCCTACCCGTCATGACCTACGGAGCTGAGACGTGGACAATCACGATAAGGCTGGTCCACCAGATCAAAGTCGCTCAGCGAGCTATGGAAAGAGCTATGCTCGGCGTCTCTCTGAATGATAGGATTCGTAACGAATACATCCGACAGAGAACCAAAGTTATCGACATAGCTCAAAGAATTATCAAGATGAAGTGGCAGTGGGCCGGCCATATCTCGCGAAGAACCGACAACCGCTGGGGTAAACGAGTTCTTGAGTGGAGACCACGACTCGGCAAACGTAGTGTAGGACGCCCTCCGGCCAGGTGCAGACTGCAGGCAGATGCTGGTTGCGTCAAGCTGAAGACAGGGCGCTATGGGGCTCATTAGGGAAGGCCAGCAGTGGACTAATATAGGCTGATGATGATGATGTAAATTGATTGATCTCTGTTATGATTATCTAAATATCGATCTTACATGGTATATTGAAGAAACAAATAGACTAGGCAAAAACCATAATCAAATTCAGCCTATAGTAATTGAACTCATTAGCAAAAGAATGGCATGATAGAAAATAGACACTATCTCCAAGGAACAAGATTGTTCCTGTCTGAATTCTTATATCAAAATGCAAAATTAGAAAGAAAGGATATGCGTGAAGAAATGCTGAAAGCTAGGAAAAAAGGTTTGTAGCGATAATACGAAACAATCAATTATTCATAAAAGGTAAAAAAACGGAGATACAGAAGGAGCAAATCAATTCATTTCCTAACAGTATACAAGTACAAAACGAACAAAACCAAACTCAATACTACATAAATGAAGATAGCGACGCACATACATTTCGAAACGTTTGAGGTTGATAATTGTGCAAATAGTTTTCATACCAACACTCCTTGGGCACGCCACAATAGCGGCGGTAAGTCCCCTCTTTGAGGAGTGGTTGGAGAGGCGCCACGGCGTCCTCACCTTCCGCCTGACACAGGTCCTCACCGGACACGGTTGTTTCGGGAGGTTCCTGTTTCGCATAAGGCGGGAGGAAACGCCCGGGTGTCACCATTGTGTGGATCGCCCGGAGGACACGGTGGAGCATACGGTGGAGGTATGCCCAGCTTGGGCGGAGCACCGCAGTGTCCTCGCGGAGGCGATTGGCGGCGGCGATCTCTCGCGTCCGGCCCTGGTCCAGGCCATGGTACGGAGCGAGAGGGAATGGCAAGCCGTCGCCTCCTTCTGCGAAGCAGTAATGCTCGCGAAGGAGGAGGCGGAGCGGGTGAGGGAGAGAGCCTTGCGCCCTCATGCCCCCACTAACCGCCGCAGGAGACGCCCTGGGCGTCGGGAGTCGCCTGCAGATTCCCGGCCACCGTAGGCGCGGGCTTGCGGACGGCGAGTAATGGGTAGCTCGCCGTCCGGTAAGGACCAGGCCCGGGTCGACGGCGCGTTGTGTTCCACGCGCGCCTCAAAGAGATGTCAGCACATAATGACGGGGTCCGATAGGGCCGATGCCTCAGGGTCGCGGGTTATTCTACAGAGAAAACCGTGGCCCTGGCACAGGCAACTGAAGGAACACGGGTGGGTTTTAGTCAGTAAAAGTCTGACACGCCCTCCCGCTCCACCCAGAGCGGGAGAAGTCATTTGATGATTTCCCACCCAAAAAAAAAAATACCAACACTCCTCCTCACAATAGCAACCCTAAAGATTTTCTCATCTCAATCTCTCTTTTGTTAACAAATCGGCTAACATCTTGGATGTTTCCATAAATCTCACATTGATTCATAGATCAATGTGCTTAGTTTTACTGCAGGTTTTATGTCAGGTCTTTGTGTAAATCCACGTGCTACGAGGCGAGCCTTTTTAGTTTTATCTGCTTTCTCTTTAAATATTATCTTGAAATCTATAATGTTTTTCTCATTTTCTTTCTTCTTAAATTCCCAAGTGCCATTTTTATAGGTGCTCTTATTTTGATTTTATAGCTTAATGCCATTCTGAATCTTGTGATTTTTTTTGTATACGTCGTCCAGTCCATTATTCGTAAGGGGTAAAACCCTTCAGAGCTTCAGCTGGGCATCGGTTAATTAAATAATTGGCAGTATGTACCGCTTCCGTCCATAATCCTTTAGGCATGTTTCCATCAATCATTAGATATCGAGCTTTGTCTAGTAATTATCTGTTATTTCCACTGTCCACACAAATCGGTGTGTATTATTTCTAATGGTTGATTAGACTGGGGTCCTTCTACGGATTGGAATGGAAATCGTGTCATCTTTCCTTTTATGCATGTTTCGCACTCAGGCAAATTTCCATCTCCCAGTTCTATTCCTTTGATAAGGTTCTTCTTCGCAACCAACATCAAGTCAATTTCATTAAGATGGCCTAACTTTTGATGCCACATCTGATATACAAGGTATCTTGCAAATTGATTATTTCGTCATTAATGCTCATGCGAACTTTGCTTCTTCTTTCTACTTTTGTTGTGTTGTCATTTGACGCTAATTTATGTGTTCGAGTTTCAGAATGTATTGATTCAAACTGATCTTCTTGAGCACACATATGAGAAGTGCATCAACTATCTAAACACCACCTTTTAGGAGAGGTGGCAGACAAAAAAATTGATGCGAGGTTATAAGACTTTTCTAGACGTCTTTTGTCATTTTCTTGTTTCATTTTAACAACCTTCTTTTTGCTCCAACATGTTTATGTAGGATGTCCTTTTTCTTACAGGTATTGCAAAACGTGGTTTACTTTTTAGTATAGAAAGCTTCTTCTTCTGTTTTTGTGTTATTTCTAGCTTCACTTTCTTTTATTATTTTTATTTTTACACAATAATAATTCACACAATAAAAGCAAAATAAAAATTTACACAATAAAAGTTTTTAACAAATTTGCATTGTTTTGGTAACAAATTTTTATTAAGCAACAATCAAATTGAAAAAAAAAATACAATCAACAATACACTAACAATCTATACATAGATTTTGTTTCATTTATCTAGTCAACCAAAAGATATGAGGAGCTCGGGTAATTATAATATTTTTATATATTTATTAATTATGTATTTCTATGTGTTCCCGTACTAAGTTACAAAGGTCCACAATGGCAATCTTTATTAAATCGAGCACCTCATTTCTTCTGGTTTCGACAAGCAGTCTTTGGTCTTCCACCTCAACAATTCGGCTTCTTGCTGAATCGGCAGGTAGGTGTCGCTGAACTCGTGGACGTGCACGACGAGAATGTAATGCAGTTAACAAATGAAAAAGAAATTTACTCAGCTTTAGCTTAGTAATATATAAACATGATTAATGTGATCTATTTACTATCGATCAATAATACTTACTTCAATGATTATGAATTTTATTGGCAGCTCCTGCTCCAGTGCCTCAGTGGACAAATCGGATTGCTCTTGGGAAAGTGGGTTGGCAGGTGTAGCAGCAGATATTTGTGTAGGTGTGATGACTGCTGGGTCTTGTCTTGCAGGTGGACCCTGTACAACAAAAACTGAATATCATTGACGGATACAAGAAATATATGATTATGTATCTGTTATGTATAATTATTTAATTTAAAAGTCACGGAAAAGACTCCATGCAAAATAATTATAAGTACATTAATGCTGTTGTTTTTTTTACGATCAGAACAAAACTACATATGTTCAATTATAATTTTAATTATTACCCATGGAATAGCTGGCACTCTTGCCTCAGTTTGCGGCCCTCCAAAACCCTCTCCCATAATTGACAGTATCCTCAATTCAACTTGGGCACATGCTGAACGTCTGGCAGCTCCAGCAGCTTTTTCGGCCCAAATGTTTTTTATCAGCCCACACCTAAAATTTCGTTAATTAAATGACATTAAAAAACTATAAAGCCTTTAGACTTGTAGGACAGATACAAATTTAGGGGACGACTGATTATCATTGTATGCACTTTAATAATGGCAAGACCTTAAAATTATATTAATACGAGTAATGTATTAAACTCGGACTTTGCGCAACTCTCCATTGAATTAAGGGAGTTGCACAGGCTTTCTCACAGCCGTTTTGATCGGATTCTCCCGTCGGCAATCCTCAATAGTCCGCGAGCCAACTCATTATGCTCATTCATAAAATCGAGGAGGGCCTCAGTTTGTGCATGGGTTGCTGCTGGAGCGGTTGGGGTCATTTTACTAAACTAGCGAAACCTTCCCGCGTCGTATAAATAATATTATAAAAGTATAAATGTTTTGAAAAAAAAAACTGACATTTCGTTTGAAAATTGCCGACAGAAAGAAAAAGGACAAAGGTATAACCAGGATAAGGCCACAATACGGACTAAAATGGCAAAATAATTCAATTATTTAATTAAAGACATAATTAGATAGACGATATTGTTAGAAATGTGGTATTTTTCTAAGAATAACAATATTATTTTTTGTTTAATAAGCTATAAAACTTCAAAGTAAGTAAACCGGTAATCGACCGGTAAAATAGTGCAGCTCTATCGTCATGCGTCATTCGTTCACAAATATTGTCTATGATTCCGTTAGAAACTCATGGATAAAAATAAAAAAATAGCATCAACCTGGTGCATCAAAACATTCAAGGGTTTTTAAACAAAGATTTAGAAGTAGAGTTATTCCTGAATTGTAACAATATAGATATTCTTTGTATGACAGAACATTGGCTTAAAAGCCACCAGTTCATGTTCAATTTTAGTAATCACCAGCACCCTAATTGCGTAATACACTATCAATCGGAATCTGAATCGTTTTGAAACAGATTGCTAATCCATTGCTTCTTAAGTTCGATAAAAATTCTGCTCAACAATATGTAGAACGCAATGAATGTTCTTGAGCCGTCAAAATCAAACAAATTAGTCGTAATCGTTTACGAAAATGTGTTACGCAATTAGGGTTGGTAGTTCGTTCAGCAAAGTTAATGCTATACATGGTGGCTCATTAATTTTAGTAAATAACCAGATGAAATTTAAAGACCGTAATTCAATTGGATTCTCAAGTCGCCGCGTCCTTCGAAAATTTATTTGCAGAGATTCCCGTTTCGACTACTAAATCTCTAAAATCATCGCCCACTGCTGCAGAGTCTTTACTTAAAGAAAACTTTCCAGCTTGTGATGAATTTAATTTCCAATATGTCACATTTTTAATAATTGTATTGACCGTGGTGAGATTCCTGATCTTATGAAAAACAGTAAAATAATACCATTGTTTAAATCTGGTAGCACATAAGACCCTACTAATTATAGACCTATTTCAGTGCTACCTACCTTTAGTAAAATATTTGAAAAACTTATTTTAGATAATATGCAAAGATTTTTTAATAAACACAAATTACTGCGTAACAAACAGTTCGGTTTTACAAGGGGTCGTTCGACTACTGATGCCGGAGCTGAACTTTTAGGACATGTTTATAAGCCATGGGACGACAAATGCGATGCTTTGCGATTTGTCCAAGGCATTCGATTGTGTTCTTCATGAAACATTGATTAGGAAACTGCACCACTACGGAATCCGGATCGCCTCTCTGGATCTTCTTACTTCTTACTTAAGTGATAGGATTCAGAGAGTTGTTGTTAACGGAAAAACATCACCAGGCTCTGTAGTAAGAATGGGGGTCCCCCAGGGTTCAATTCTTGGCCCATTTTTGTTTCTTATTTACATTAATGACTTGCCTTACCTCATAAATGATAATCATGATACAGTGTTGTTTGCAGACGACACTTCACTTTTATTTAAACTCAAACGTCAGCAGCTGGTTACTGACAATGTAAATAGCGCCCTTGCTAAAGTAGTTAACTGGTTTAATGTTAATAACCTACTTCTAAACGATAAAAAAACTAAATGCATTAAGTTTACGATACCTCATGTCAGACAGGTAGAAACTAGTGTTCTTATTAAGGGTGAAGAGTTGAAACCCGAAAATAGCACAGTATTCTTAGGCATAACTTTGGATGCCACGCTTCAATGGGGCCCCCATATAGGTAAATTGTCAAATGAACTAAGCTCTGCAGCATACGCCGTTAGAAAAAATCGTAATTTAACTGATTTAGAGACAGCGCGTTTAGTATACTTTAGTTATTTTCATAGTGTGATGTCCTACGGTATTCTTTTGTGGGGAAATGCCGTCGACATTCAGACTATATTTGTTTTGCAGAAAAGACCTGTTAGATCAATTTATAAATTAAGTCCGAGACACTCTCTCAGAGAGAAATTTAAGGAAATTAATATAATGACTGTGCCTTCTCAGTATATTTATGTGCCTTCTCACATAAAAATATTATTCTGTTTAAAAAATACAGTGATATACATAATATAAATACTAGGAACAAACACAAATTTGTTGTTCCCACTACCAGGCTCAAGAAAATAGGTAGCTCATTTAAATGTCATTTTTACTTTTTTATAATAAACTTCCTAGCCACATTCAAGGACTAAGCCTTAATAAATTCAAATCTTTTAGTGGAAATTATGCCAGAAAGCGTACACTGTCAAAGACTATATTGAGGACAGGAAGGCTTGGGATTGAGCTGCTCCAATAAATTTACTAAAATTTAATATTATTTTGCATTTTTTTATATTTTTTTTTTTTTTTTTTTAAATATTTTGTTCCTTTTGACATACAAAATGACATGTATATATTTACTGTATAAAGTATAATATTATTTTAATTTTGTGAATGTGAGGACTATGTGGGTCATTGTATTTTTATTTAATTTTTTTCTTTCAGTTGTTTTGTTCTTTCAAATGTCCTTTCTTTGGTAATGTTCGTCGAATCGTTGAGCTCCATTAGTGTTGTGTTGAGCTGCATGATTACTGACAAATGCGTGCACTGACTGGACAGGTCCACTCATTCTTTGTGGTTCTTTCCTCAAAAGACCATTTCAGACATCAATCTACATGGTCTTCACATGACCTGACCAAGAATATGTCTGGACTTTAAAAGAGACTGTGACCTCTGAGTTTGTTTCGGACTTTCTTCTCAGAGTAGTCAGATAGGAAACGCCGATCTCATCTAGTTTTTAAAATATGTTTGATGTGTAAAAGAGTTTTTAAAAACCTACTTACAGAAATAAAATCATTTATCAATCCGAAATCAATCGGGAGTAGGGTTTAGTGCTTAGTTTCGAACTACCTACGGACGGACCCGTATCGTCCTTGACGGAGTTAGAGAGTAGACACCCTGGGGGTCTACTCTCTAACTCCATCTATTTCTAACTCCATCTATTTCATGATCAAATTATTTTACTGTACTGAACTTCGAATACGATGCTCAAACGTTAAAAATTCTCGTTAAATATGTTTGCGTACAGGGGCGCAAGTATTGATAGGGGCTGTAATGTAACACAAATCGAATCACATATCACAACTTACTAGGTTCATGGCCAACGAGAGTTGGGCAACCTTCCTTGGGAGGGCTGCCCAAAGAATGTTGGGGAATGGAATTTACCTTAATTCCTACTTGACTTAACATACATTAGAGGTGTCTTAAATTACGGTTACATACTTATAGCTATAATGATCCTATGCACATGTAAGGGCACTTACATGGGCGTCCTGCACAAGGTTGTAACCACAGAGGTTACGCTGTGATAGTTAATAATACACTATTATAATAGTACATTGTAAATATTGCGTTGGTAATGGCCGTTAAAGGTCGGACGTACTCTGAAAGATATACATTGTTGGTGTTACAGAGAACAAATTATGCTCTACGACTTTTTCAAGTTCTCTTAACGTATCTACTCAAGACTTGCTATTATAATATGCTATCTATAAATTCTAGCTTACCCAGGGCAACAAGCCTAACACAATTGTCTCCTTGTACATACCTGGAAATCTTTTTAATCGTTATTTTGTTATCGTTGTTCTATGAATCGGTTTATCGACCGCGGGTGTGTTGAAGTGGTTATTTTCCTTTGCGCGGGCGCAGTCGGCAATAGATGATGATGCTGGATGCTTGTGTGACTGGTGAGTTTTAGATTTACTCGGTTTTCGGGTACGTATGGTTTTTACTTCGACTGTCGTAGAATTTTAGTGGATAGATGGAAGATTTTAGCCAATTAAATTTTCTTCGTGGATTTTCAAGTTTAGGGAAAGCACAACTAACAGCTATGTGCTTATTAAATTCGGCAGATACTAGATTACTGTTTTTCGGCGAGCATTGTTTTGTATGACTATTTTTTATAAGTGTGTTTACGCACGACAAAGTGATTGAATACATAAATACTTAATACTTAATTTTCGTTTTTTTTTTGAAGTAGTGACGACACTTGAGATGATCACATATGAGATGCGTTACTGAAATGTTATCAAAATAAGGCTTGAAAATTCTGAAGAATTTTTTTTGTAGTCTTAAGATGCCTTTTGAAATTAATTTAATATTCGTAAAAGTTATCGCTTGTAACTGTTGTTGGGCCTCACCAATTCTCGCCTAACTGAAATTCTAGTTGGGTTCCCTCAGGAAAAAGAACAATATTTAAATAATTTATTTTGCTTTCAGGTCAGGATCAGGATCTTTGTGCACAAAGCGGCATCGACTCAACATCAACATTTATCGCATGGATACCAACTAATTTAGTTTTTTCAGTCTTTTACATGAATAAATACTCGTAGTTTCTACTGTGGTTTTATTTTTGTTCAGGCGTTGCTTACAAATGAGGTAACTACAGTATTATTTTTATATCACGAAGCGTCGCGTTCTTTACTTGTGTACCACCCACAAACACACTTCGTCATTGTCTCGGACGGTACCGATAGCTCCCACGCTTACACACACACTCGCAGCGTGTTTGTGCACTTGTTAACCACAAGTAAAGCGAGCGTCGATTCGTGTTATAAAAATACTATACTGACTCGGCTAGCTAGCTACACCCCAAAGCTTTATCCTCAAGCACCAGTGACTCTGCAGGGACCGGTAGTTATGTCAAAAAATCAAGAACGATTTAGATGATTGCTACAAATCTACTTCGGCTAAAGATGGATTGGTGATCGAACTTGTTTGTAATTGCTATCCCAATTCCTTGCAACCCGTAATCTTGTTGCACTACGCTTATGATGAGCGACAAGCGGTGGCTTAATTGGACCATTCATATTCGCAGGGTTATACAATTATAGCTGCAGGAACCGTTCTCCACGTTTTATTTTAGTGCATACCAGGACACAGTTTGTAGATCAAAAATATAAATCTATTTTCGCATAGTAATTAACTTTTTTGTTAGGCATTAGGTATTCTTCATTAGTCCTTAATTTTTGGTTTTATAGTAGACATTCTTGTTCTGGTCACTCATGCTCAAATGATGGCAATGTTTTAAAGTTCTTTATCACATAGTATTACTTAGGGTGAAAATTCAAAAAAAAAAAATTTGTTGTATAAAAATTCAAAACTCATTTATAACATAATACTAATAATTTAGTAATGTTTACTTTTATTCTGTTTATTTTTATATTGTTTTAACTAGTAGATTCGTTTAGTAATCTGTGGATAACGTTGTGAGTAGTGTGTTTGTTAATTCTATTAACTTCTAGTAGATAAATAGATAGATAGAATACTCTTTATAATGTACACCTTATGAATTACAGACATGGTTGTAGAAATTTTACATTGGGTGACATAATGGGCGGTCTTATCGCTGAAAGCGATCTTTTACAGACAACCTTTGGATGGATTAGAGGGAGAAGGAGAAACAATACTGCAGGTAGCAAAAAAAAAAAAAAATGTAGTCAGTGGTGTACCATTTACATATTCATTAAATACATACATAAAACATACACCGAACTAATAATAGCATAGATAATATAATACTACATACAGATCCCTATCCCATACAAAGAAATGAGACCTCCCTAAGTCTAGCTATTGAGCTGGCTATTTTGCTTCGACCAAATTTTCAACAGATGGCAGTATCAGAGCCTCACTAATTGCCAAAGATTGTAGTTTTCCAACGCCATCGGAGTCGACCTACTTTTAAAACGTTTCGTGCAATCCTTTTATATAAAGTTTTATAGTTCTAGGTTCAGAAAAATATGCTATTGGATTACTTTTATATGTCTATGTAAAGTAATAAATAAAACAAAAAGATGTTTATTGAAATTAGTAAGGATATCGGCTACTGTGATGATAGGACAAATTGAGTGAAACCATCTATTGCAAGGAGTTCTAAACAAAATGATTAACATGTGGCTAATTTTATCATTATATTGGTCCGAATTTTTTAAAGTTAAAGGTTTCACTTACGATTTTTTGTTGAAAACACATGCATTATGAGTGTAAATAGATAAATCAGCGTTGACCGAGGAAGTTTTGCTTATCTTGCTTCTACTAAAATTCTGCTGCTTTCCAATGATTGTTAATTTCAAAATGGTAACCTATGCTGCCATCTATGTTTTTTTTCCAAGACTAATTATATATTGTTCGAGTTAAGACCCCTGTCTATCTATAGGTCGAGATGACGATAGGATTGTAAGTTATTACGATCGGCTAAAAAAGAACAACATTATAAATCAGTGACATTGTCATAACTTTCAAATTGATTAGCTTTCAGCGTGAACATACATACATACATACATACATACACGTGTACGAGATGGCGACATTTTGATAGGAGTATAGTAGTAGTAGTATAGTAGTAGCGATAGTAGATATATAATTCATGCAGGGTGGCAGGGACGTCGACGCGCTACCTGTCAGCGTGCACCTTACGAGATGGCGATAGTTTGACAGTGACTTGGTTGGTACCTACTATGTAGTCAGGTAATTACATACATACAAGGTGGCAGGGACGTCGACGCGCTAACTGTTACCAGCGTGTACCTTACGAGATGGCGGTAGTTTGACAGTGACTTGGTTGCTACCTACTATGTAGTCGGGTAATTACATACACACAGGGTGGCAGGGACGTCGACGCGCTAACTGTTACCATCGTGTACCTTACGAGATGGCGGTAGTTTGACAGTGACTTGGTTGGTACCTACTATGTAGTCGGGTAATTACATACATACAGGGTGGCAGGGACGTCGACGCGCTAACTGTTACCAGCGTGTACCTTACGAGATGGCGGTAGTTTGACAGTGACTTGGTTGCTACCTACTATGTAGTCGGGTAATTACATACACACAGGGTGGCAGGGACGTCGACGCGCTAACTGTTACCATCGTGTACCTTACGAGATGGCGGTAGTTTGACAGTGACTTGGTTGGTACCTACTATGTAGTCGGGTAATTACATACATACAGGGTGGCAGGGACGTCGACGCGCTAACTGTTACCAGCGTGTACCTTACGAGATGGCGGTAGTTTGACAGTGACTTGGTTGGTACCTACTATGTAGTCGGGTAATTACATACATACAGGGGGGCAGGGACGTCGACGCGCTAACTGTTACCAGCGTGTACCTTACGAGATGGCGGTAGTTCGACAGTGACTTGGTTGGTACCTACTATGTAGTCGGGTAATTACATACATACAGGGTGGCAGGGACTTAGACGCCCTAACTGTTACCAGCGTGTACCTTACGAGATGGCGATAGTTTGACAGTGACTTGGTTGGTAGGGACATCGACGTGCAAACTTTTCTAAACCTTCTAAGGAAAAACATGACGTCGGTTATTTAAAAAAAATGCTGTACCATGCACTTTGACCGCGTAGGTTTTGCATTTTTCTATAAAACCGTTTTTTTTTATAACCGACGATCGTCGTTAAATCTATCGCAAAAAATATGATAAAATCATGTTCTGAATTCATGGTTTCAGTTTGCGCGTCGATGGATGCCGGATCGGATTTAATAAGCGTATCTTTGTCTCATTATTATTATTTTTTGACTTAAGTCTGTAACCTTACACGCAGATTGTAGGGTTGATATTATTCCCCTCGAACCTACCTTAGCTGACCCATAAGTTAAAAGGTAGGTCCTGAGTCCGAGTTAACTCCAGTCTAAGTAGGTGCCAACGTAATAGAGTGTTATAATAAAGATTAATTAAAGGTTATGTTATTTATTATATACTCCTGTTTTCATTACAGGATAAATGAATGCATGAATGATGTCGTATGAATTTAAATTGTTAATTTTGCGGAACAAAAATAAAGAGCCACATTGACTGACTGGGTGTTTGAGACGCTTAGACCCCTCAAGCCATGTTGAACACAAGTACTATACATAAACTGCTTGCTTTTTAAAATATACAGTAAGTATGTGATATCAAAACAAGAAGGCAGCGCATCTGATTGTAACATTGCCGCCTATGGACACAAATTTGAGGTATCATCATCATCACACATTCATCAATTTTGAAATATCTATCTCAGTGCCTGTAACTTCCATAGCTCTAATCTAAAGAAGTAAGTCTATCAAATGGCTCCATGTAGCCGAGTTCCAAGTAATCCTGGAGGCACGCTTGATAGTCTAAGCTCCTACAATAGCACTCATACCCTTCACGCTGGGACTATACAACGCTGCTAGGCGGCAGAAAGAGGTATGGTGCAACTACTCCTACACATATGCTACTATATTTATTGCAAGGAACAAATGGATTGTATTATCTCCTTTATTACATTTAAAAACTTATAAATGTTAGCGTGCGTTCACTTCCTGTGTACAAGTGATCATTTAACAATATCAAATGTTCTAACAAACACTGCTTTGATTTCCTGTTAGCATAACGCTTTAAATATTATCAGTAATAAATATTAAACTGTTGACTTCCGGCTGTCAGAATGACACCTTAGGAAGAATTTACCGAAGGAGCGCACTATCGGCTGGACATTCGACTTGTGAGGTCAATGATTAATGTTGTGTACGTGTACAAGTGTAAAATATTAAGTGAAGCTGATTATTAAAGTCAGTATTAGCAGAGTGATTTGTGTTTTATTTGTAATCTACAATTATATTACACCTTGATGATATAAGAAGGCATACGTTCTTATCTAAATTACATTTTTAAACCAAAACAACAAAATAACTAATAAGGATATCAATGTCAACCCCAAAACTACAAGACGCTTAGAGGCTTTTAAATTTAAACTAATTAATAAATTACCAGTTTGGATTCTCCTGTTCATGCTGATCCTAATCATCTATATGATGAGTTCTTTAATATTTACTGTAAACAATTTAATTCTATCTTTATTCCCAAGACTATTTCGGTTAATAGTACGCATCTTTCAGTGATTGGGCTACCATTGGTTTTCGTAAAAGTAGAACACGGCTTTATGAGCTATGAAAGGACTTATGTTAACACTGCTGAATTTAATTTATATGTTAGAATTTATACAAAACTGTTTAAAAAAGTTTATGTTATGGCCAAGTCGCGTTATTTGGGTTCGAAGATTAAAAGTAATAGTAAGTTTATTAAAACGAGTTGGAAAATTATTAATAGTGAAACGGGAAGGTCTAGTAACAGAAGTACTGACTACAACAGCCTGTCTATTAATGACAACATAATAAAATCAGACTCACAAGTCGCCGCGGCCTTTGAAAACTTCTTTTCAGATATTCCCGTTTCAACTACTAAATCCCTTAACTCATTATCTTCTGTTGCTGAGTCTTTGCTAAAGGAAAATGTAAATATTTGCGATTCGAAATTTCATTTTGAACATATTACATGTAGGGATATAATTAAAGTTTTTCACACTTAAAATTTAAAAAAGACTGCAGATCTGTGGGGTAATTCTGTAGAAGCTGCTAAGTCTAAATTATAGACATTGTAGCACCTACTCTAGTTCTTGTCTTTAATAATTGTATCGACTGTGGGGAGTTTCCTGACCTTATGAAAAAAAGTAAAATAATACCTTTTTTTAAATCAGGTAGTACATCATACAGATCCCACAAATTATAGAACAATTTCAGTACTACCTACATTTAGTAAAATGTTTGAGAAATTCATTTTAGACCAACTGCAAAGATTTTTCACAGACATAAATTATAACATAGCAAACAGTTCGGTTTTACAAGGGGTCGTTCAACTACTGACGGTGTTTGAACTTTTAGGACATATTTATAATGCTTGGGAAGATAAATGCGCTGCCTTGGGCATCTTTTGTGATTTGTCCAAGGCATTCGATTGCGTTCTTCATGAAACGATAATCAGGAAACTCCGCCACTATGGGATCCGAAACATTGCTCTGGATCTACTTATTTCATACTTGAGTAAAGGGATTCAGAACGTTGACGTTAATGGAGAAAGATCTCCCGGATCTATCTTAACAATGGGAGTTCCACAGGCTCTATTCTTGGTCCTTTCTTGTTTCTTATTTATATTAATGACTTGCCTTACCTCATAAAGGATAATCATGATATAGTGTTGTTTTCGGATGATCCTTCACTTTTGTTTAAACTTAAACGTCAGCAGCTGGTTACTGACGATGTAAATAACGCGGTCTCAAAAATAGTTCACTGGTTCAATGTTAATAATTTACTTCTTAATGAAAAGAAGACTAAATGCATTAAGTTTACGCTACCTCACGTTAGGGAGGTGAAAACGAATGTATTGATAAACGGCGAAGAATTGAAACTTGAAGACAGCACAGTATTCTTGGGCTTAACTTTGGATGCTAAGCTTCAGTGGGGCCCACATTTTGATAAATTGTCACAAAAGCTAAGCTTCGCGGCATACGCTTTTAGAAAAAATCGTAATTTCACTGATTTAGAGCCCATTTAGTATACTTTAGTTATTTTCATAGTGTGATGTCGTACGGTATTCTTTTGTGGGGAAATGCCGCCGACATTCAGACTATATTTGTTTTGCAGAAAAGAGCTGTTAGATTAATTTATAAATTAAGTCCGAGACACTCTCTCAGATAGAAATTTAAGGAAATAAATGTACTGACTGTGCCTTCTCAGTATATTTATGAAAACCTTTTATATGCCCACAAAAACATAAAATTGTTAAAAAATTACAGTGTTATCCATAATATAAATACTAGGAACAAACACAAATTTGTTGTACCTACAACAAGGCTCAAGAAAATAGGTGGCTCGTTCAGATGTCATGTATACGCTTTTATAATAAACTTCCAAGCCACGTTCAAGATCTAAGCCTTAATAAATTCAAATAATTTAATAAACGTAAGTTGTGCCAGAAAGCTTTTTATACAGTCAAAGACTATATTGAGGACAAAAAGGCTTGGGACTGACCTGCTCCAATTTTTGCATAATGGGTATGGTTTTTTTTGTTTTGGTACCTAACTTTTGTTTTATTTTATATACACTTTGACATTTCATGATTATTATATACACAATGACATGAATATTTTTTTTTGTATAATATTATTATTATTTTAATTTCTTGTGAGGACTTAGTGGGTAATATTTTATATATTTTGTCTATCTCAGTTATTTCTTGAATTTTTTTATATCTGGCAGTTTGAGTACTTAAAGCGGCCTACCCAAATGTCCTTTCTTTGGTATTGTTCGTCGAATCGTTGAGCTCGTCAATCGTTTTGAGTTGAGCTGCACGATTAATGACAAATGCGTGCACTGACTGGACAGGCCCTCTCAAATCTGTATGGTTCTTTCTTCAAAAGATCATTTCAGACACCTACCTACATGGTCCTCATATGATCTGTAAAATAAACAATGACATGAATATTTACTTACCTAGGTATTATTTGATTGTTAATGTTATGACTATGTGGGTCATTTTTTTTTTACTTTTGTTTTTTTATTTTATTATCTCAGTTAGTTTTAATCGTAATCTTGATCTGGCGGTTTGAGTAATTATGCGGCCTACCCAATGTCCTTTCTTTGGTATTGTTCGTCTAATCGTTGAGCTCCTTATGTTTTGAGTTGAGCTGTACGATTACTGACAAATGCGTGCACTGACTGGACAGGTCCACTCAATCTGTGTGGTTCTTTCCTCAAAAGACCATTTCAGACATCAATCCACATGGTCTTAACATGATCTGACCAAGATTATGTCTGGACTTTAAAAGAGACTGTGACCTCTGAGTTTGATTCGGCCTTCCTTCTCAGAGTAGTCAGATAGGAAACGCCGACCTCATTTAGTTTGAAAAAAATGTTTGACGGGTAAAAGTGTTTGTACAAACCCACTTACAGAAATAAAAATCGTTTATCATTTATCATAAATATTTTTCAAAACTCATTAAATTAACATTTTAAAATATAAAAATTGTATCCCACCTGTATCGGGAACAGTGTCCAAGCTACCGGCGGTCAGGGCTCCAGAGAGAGGAACCTCCTGACAATGCGAGCCGTGTTCAGAAGTACCGCCTTCTGAATCAAGCTCTTGATTCAGCTGCCCAACGAAAGCCGCCTCAGGTGTTTGTCGAGGCTCTTGGCTATTAAGCCATTGGCTGTGACGACTATCGGCACAATGATTGCTGAGTCCACATCTCACATGTCGAAGATACTTGATTTGTTTATCTTTCTCGGCTTTCACGAGGTTACCGTCATACGGGACCGTTATGTCAACAATCATTGTGCACCTCTCTACTCGATCCACCACCACTATATCAGGCTAGTTGGCAACAATAGTCCTGTTAGTGATGATGGATCGATCCCAGTACAATGTGATATTTTCATTTTCGAGAACTGGGCCCGACCCAGTTCTCGAAAATACCTGTACTACACCCACATACCTGTAGTATGGCACTTCCGATTCCATAAGGCTGTATTTCAGAGCAAGTTGCTGATGGATAATTCTGGCTACAAGTTTGTGTCTATGCAAGTACTCTACGTTAGCTAGACGAGAACACCCGGAGATCTTATTGATTCCCCCGGAAGGTGACATGCCCGAAAGATGTCAACCGTGTCGTCTTTCACAAAAATCGGTAATCATGCGTCATCATAACTTAGTCCATAATTGCACAGACAAAACCTTCATTTCTCCAACGAGGTCACCGAAACGCAGCCAGGCTACGGACGCTAGAAGATCTACATCGGGTCCACCTAGGGCCCGGAAAAAGCGTCCGTGAAGCTCCTTACTTTGCCATACTTCCATGCGATCATTAGTGTCAAGCACTACTGGTTTGCGCCAGTTCTCTTTAGCTAAGGAGAGTGGGGTCCTTGTCCACCGCGACCACATCACGATGCATCCCCACGCGGAAATATTCCCTGAGACTGCATATCTCGCGATTGTGGAGGGTCTTAGCGTTTAAAAAGCCTCGAACTCTACACTTTTGCGATATACAATCTCATTACCGATGACCGTGGGTGATGCATTCGATTTGCAGTAAGCAGTGTACGGACCCTCCTATCCAGGGCAGGGCGAGTTCCGTTATTATATTATCATTATAGCATTTATTTCGGGCTACGCTAATAGTGTTAGCAACAATGGTCTTAAATACTAGTGTTAGTAGACATACAAGTTATTCAGTATGGAGTTCAGTCGGAAGACAAAACGATTAAGGAACAGATGGGTTTGAGGAGGACAAAGGCAGAAACATTTCTTGAAAAAATACATCACAACATGGACAATAGGAAACCAGTAATGTCAACGTATATGGATATGACTAGGGCATTTGACTATGTAGACCATAAAGTACTGTAAACTAAGTTAAATAGATACAGCATCAGAGGTAACGTTGGAGAATAGAAAAATTAGTCTAGGGTATATTAAGTCCAAAACTCAAGGAGTATAGTCGTCTAGCTCTAGTTCTTTGTTAAGGTGTTCTGCAGGATTCTTTGGTCCGACAAAATTATTTCAATTTCTATAACTTTACCACAGAACCTGGAAGCTGGAACTAAATAACGGCAATTACTAGGCGGCAGAAGTAGTTATGGGGCAACTACCCCCACATCTAGGCTACTACTTCCCCAGACTCCTTCACTAAATAAGCTCTACTAACTATTTACTCTTTCTTCCTTGACTGCGTATTTGCAAGCGCAGTAGCTGAACGTCGATCACCTGAATGCGTTGTCCTTCTCACAAGTTCCTTTTCAAAATTTAATATTTCAAAAATTTGCTATTCCCAAAATTCTCAAAATATTGTACATTGTACCTACACTCAGCACCAGGATTTAATGTATGTATGTATTTACATGTGGGTACATGGTATTACTCATTTGGTTAGCGAACACCAACAGATATACAATTTGGCTAGCAAAACATCACCGACCTGGACGTGATGGTATCGAGTGTTCTTAAATCCTCCTCATGCAACCTGTACTTAAGACCGAAGATTGAGAGAACGAAAACGTGCGCAAATGCTAGTGCTCTATAAAATAAAGTTAACAACTAAAACCCAACTACGACCAAACGCCGACAAAAAAGGTTTATACAAGACATCGATGTATGTTTTCATATAGCGGAGTCACAGTAATCTGTACGATTTTAAAAAAATTAATAAATAACTTATAATAATTACGGGTTCAGGTTTATTGAGGGTTTCTTTGGTTTGTAAAAATTCAAAAGATATATTTAATGTACCGTTGTTAGCCTACGTTCGCACGGACGTAAAAATATAGCGGCGGGATTTTTGCGCGCACTGGGTTTTCAGTTCTCGGTGTTTAACCGAGCATTGAGAATCACACTGTTGGATTTCCAACTCTAGGCGCTAAGTAGTGCGTTAAAGATTCAGTGCGTGAAAAAATCCCGCCGCTATATTTTTATGTCCGTGCAAACGAGGGCTCAATGTAATTAGGAATTCCTAGTCCTGCAAGTGATGTTAAATGAGGATGCCATTGAAGTCTTGAATCGAGCGTGATCCCCAGGAAAACAGTTTCATTGACGAATTCTAGTTTCTCTTGATTCAATACTGTCTCACAATTAATGCATTTGACATAACGTCTATTAACTCTGAGCAACATTAATTAACAAAATGGTAGGAATATGACGTGTAATGGTAGGAACATTGAAGTGTGTGTACCGTGTGGTAAGTATTCCTTTGTTTTTTACAATTATTCATATACTTATAGCGAATTTGGTATTCCCATATATTTTTTGCTATAATTTTTTAAGATAAAACGATGCAATGTCAAAGTCCATGATGATCTAAGTAGTGTATTGGAAACAACAACATACTAGTATATAACAATGACACCATGATTACTGTACGCTGAACCATACATTACCGTACACAGTAGTTACAGTAGGTACACCGTATGTTCCTTCCCCTTCTATTAAGGTGGTTTTTCTCAGAAATCATTCAATATATTTTTTACCTCTTAAAATTTAATTACTAAAACAACGCACCTCCGGCGGGGGGAAAGGTTGGGGGCAACTGTAACTCTCCTCCCTACCCCTCAACCTCTGAAAGGCGTACCTTCACCGTAAAAACAGTGTGTAAATTGTACTCACATTTGTATTTACTAAGCTTAAGAGAAACCCAGTTTTATCGTCAAATGTAGTTCAAATCTTAAATGTGTTTCTACAAGAGAGTTAACTACGATTTAACTATTTTAGTAATTATTCGCATTTTTTGGCATTAAACACAAAAATATCTAGAATATGACGAGTTTAAAGGCAACTAATAAGTGTGTCCCAGTAATCGTACATTAAAAACTTTAATGTTTAAAGTGTTCCAAACAAGTTATATCGCTAGAAAATTAACTTAAACTAATTCATCAAACAATTAGAGTTACTTTAGACACCAATGAAGTTCCACAAATCAAAACACAAAACTACGTGCGGGGTTTGAAATTAAGCAGGCAATCTTGCAAAAAAATGAAAAAATTGTGGAACACAGTTATCAAGTGATAAATTACAGACGCCAGTTACTGTTAAAACTTAGTGTTGTTATTTTAATTATGTAATATGTTACCAAAAACATGTTGAAATAAAAATCGGCCCGTTAAATTATAGGTATTTATGTTTTTAGAAAATTTGACGACTTCTTGGTCACTTTCGATGTCACTCGCGTTTACCTTAACTAATATTAATTGAGCAATTACTACATGATAAGCGGTCATCGTGTACGTGTGTATGTATGTATAAGTGACCGCTAATCATATACTACTTGCGCAATTAGAGGAAGTACGTCTAAAATTACGTATACGAAGAAATGACACACTAGGTTTTTTTCGAAACTGGTGGGCTATGATGCTGCAGTTGTCCTAACATCACGTGACGCAGGTGAAACTTGTGCAAAACTGTTTTGGGCGTGTAAAAGTTTTTTGTTTTTATAGATTTCGTTCTGTTTTTGGCGAGTTTAACGTGTTTTTTTTAAGTATTGTGATTGTAAATTGAAGTAGTGTAGCACTGTACTGAATTATTTATAAGCATTAATATAATGCTTAAAAATATCTCATGTTTATAGAAATTATGACTTAGTTATTGTTTTGATAACCTGTGGGGCATTCCAAGCCCGGCAAGTGCTGGCTACGGTGCATCATTGTTCTCTTTGGACTCATACATCACGTGCTGATGTACAAAAGAAGAATCCGCCCGATGTAACTGTGTGTCCGTGCTTCGTCCGTGACTATGTACATATTTAATGGACGAAGGAATGGTTTCTTTACTTCGTAACTTTCGTGTTTAATATGTATGCCATTAAGTCCGTATTTTAAAATACATAATTGATAATTTTAAAAATTACCTCTAATTTTAATTAAAGAAGAACACGTAAAAATGCTAAGTCGTCGGTAGTATACAGTATCACCGTAGAATTACTAAGCTATGGTATAGGTCCGTAACTTTTGGGCACTGTTGGGATTAAAACTATTGTTTTTTATTATAGTTTGTCATTTAATTAAAGAGTATGGAGTAAGTGTACGGATTAACAAGCTGAAGTTTTTTTTATAAAACGATACATTTTATTTGCATTGCATTACTACATAATGTGAGGCGAACGTAATTTTTTTGTTTTATCACATCGATCTTTTGAATTTCTTTGAACGGGACCTTCAGGGGGGGCGCTTAATGTCTGAAACAAACAAAAAAAAGCAATATTAATAAAGTCAAATAAATTACAAACGTTTTGTATTCACTTACAGGTACGGACAAAGATATTATGTTTTCCTAAAAGTAGATATTGTCTCTTTAATATATACTTATATCAGCTATATAAATACTTAAATATAATTACTTAAATCAGCTGCACACAAAACAACTACATAATTTATTTTCAATTCCAAAGGGGTCTCTTATCATAAAATGCATTTTCTGAGGGGAAAATGTTAATGTATAGCACTATGGCTCTACATAATGATAATGGACCTCCAAAAGCACAAAACAAAAAAAAAACTATATAGTGAAATAAAAAATATGTATATAGTAGAAGACAAAATCGTAATATTTACCCGTAACCGCCTGATATTTTGTGGCCACCACTGCCACCTCCATGACTGAGACCGCCGCCGTCGCCGCCGATGGAACCACTTTTACCGTGACTATGTCCGCCACTACCACCGCTAATGCCTCCATGGCCAAATTTTCCACCACCACCGCTGCCACCGCCACTACCCCTGCCACCTCCACCGCCGCTACCACTGCCGCCTCCACTGCCGCCCCCGCTGCCGCCACCGCTGCCGCCTCCGCTGCCGCTCCCGCCGCCACTACCGCTTCCACCTCCGCCACTACTACCGCTGCCACCTCCGCTGCCACCTCCGCTGCCACCTCCGCCACCGCTACCGCTGCCCCCTCCACTGCCGCTACCACTGCCACCTCCCCCTGGAAATGAGACATAGCACAAGTTTTTGAAACGTGGTGTATTTTTCAAATCGATGTTAGATCTCTGGACGGTTATATTTCCACGGAATGGAAGGGTCATATGAATTCGTTGAATGGAGGATTCGTCTTAGCAAGGTCTTAAAATAGAGACGAAGTTAGAATGTGGAATCTAAACGAGTCTACAGAAACGTGTATTTCGTAATATTTTGATAGAAAACCACTTTGAAACTGAAGACAATGAGTCTTCAGCATCAGATTTTAATCAAATCTTAGTTTATTGATTTTTTTCAAAGGAGTTTATTTCAGTATTCCATTCCATAATATAAAGTATTGGGAAGCACGAATATCATGTTCAATAAGTAGAAATCTACATTCATTTTATTGTGAAGCCAATGTAAACCAAAACGAAACTAGAATAACAACAATAAAATATTACCTGGTTTGGCGCTAGTAATAGCGAAGAGCCCTAAGGCTATAGCTGTGACTACTGCTAGACGAGCCATGCTGATCTGTGCTCCTAAGTACCTTGCCCTAGCTTATATACAGACTACCTTATGTCATAGACTTGAACGAACAAATGTTTAATAGAGTCTTCACTTTTTGATTGCTGGCTGTTCGTTACTTCTAGTAGCTAGTAGATTATATCGTGGAGTTATGTTCGAGCGTAGTTACCAATACATAAATCTTTCTAGTAAAATCGGCTGAAGTTTTACTTGAAATCATGAGTTCATCATCACCCATCAGCATTACGTCTGCGAAGTATCGCAAGATAATTAAATTTGAACTTGCTTATGCTAAGGGATCTATACATTATAAGCGCAGTGGTGGCCCAGTGCCGCCATGGGATCTGGAGGCAAAAGCCCTCGCGCACGTACGGAGCGCGTGAGGGAGAGAGCCTTGCGCCCTCACGCCCCTAGTTGCTGCAGGAGACACCCTGGGCGTAAGGAATCGCAAGCAGATTCCCGGTCACCGTAGGCGCGGGCTTGCGGACGGCGAGCAACGGGTAGCTCGCCGTCCGGTAGGGTCCAGGCCCGGGTCGTCGGCGCGTCGTGTTCTACGCGCGCACAAAATGACGAGGTCTGATAGGGCCGGTGCCTCAGAGTCGCGGTTAAGAGTAACCGTGGCCCTGGCACAGGCAGTTGAAGGAATACGGGTGGGTTTTAGTCAGTAAAAGTCTGACACGAAGAGCGGGGTAAGACATTTGATGATGTGTGGTGGCCCAGTGCTAATGGCCCGACTTACCGAGTCGTAGGTCAAGGAATCAAACACAGGTAGGCGCTTTACTTTGTGTAAATAATGAAAGCACGACTGCTTTCAAAATAGTGAAGGAAACATTGTTTGATTTCACTGCTAGCACGTTTTCTTCCATAACGGCCGTCAAAGGGCGACCATTTCTTTCTTCATCCCCCAGAGTTAGTCGACCGCGCCTGAATTCGTTATATCAACGGGACATGGTTGCCTTAGCAGGGTCTTCATCAGGGGGGGGACAGTCCCATATATTTGGCTTGGTTGAAAAGATGGTAGCTCCATCCACATGTTGTTCCTAAATGTAGGATTATTTAGTAAGCATCGCAACTCAACAGATGTCACACAACAACAAAAACAATATTACAAATTTAAAACTTAGGTACCAAAACAGTATTTATTTAACATTTCATCACACAATTGAGCTTCTTTCAATATTTTTACAAATTGAAATACATGAGATATTTTTATGTACTAGCCTTTTTTAACTGCTAACTGACATTTCAAAGTTTAGCAATTTGTTTGAAATTCAAATTTCAAAATGGTAGCTACTCTCTGTGTAAGCGCATGTTAGTAGATCTTTTCCATTTTTCTTTTGTGTTTCGCTTGTGAAATCTTCCAGAAAGTGCGTGGAGTTGAGCTAGTAATTGAGTTAGTGTCTTACTACAGGGTAGAATAAGAGGTGTCATTTCGATACTCAAAGATAATTGCCATTTTTTTATAGAAATGATCGGATGATTATTTCATTATACAGAGGAAGGTATGCCGTTAATAGTAGAAAAAACATCAGGCAAATTACGGCCACGACCACTCTTACAGGACCATATCAATTTCATGAAATTTTCCATAAACAAATCGCAAAGTGGCTGCCCTATGTCCTCGATAGCCTCACGAATTCCATCTTTGAGATCTTGAAACCCAGCGTCAGCTGGGCTGTTGGCGTAGACCTTCTCTTTCACGTGGCCCCACGTAACTTGTGGCAGTTCAGCGTGTCGATTCTGTAAAAATCTCACCGTGAAGAAATGCGTGGAGTGAGATGTCAATATCAATCCGTCTTGGTTAATCCCTAGCATCAGTGGCACTGACAGGTCACTCCACGCTCACTTCACCTTAGTTTTAACGATGAGATGATTATAGAATATCACTACTGGACATAGGTACTTCAATTATATAGGTGCCGTTTATTTTAACATGTTTACTGTAATAGGAGATAACCTGCCGTATTTGGTAAGTACACACGGAAAATAATATTAGATCATCATAGGAAGAATAATACAATATCCTGATCAGCTGTGATACTTATAAAGTCAGATGAGCGCCTATTAAGATTTAATGAGACCACTACATCTGACAAGTTATTAAGCAACTGAAATCGTATATTTATAACATTTAAAATGTTTTGAGCGTCACTTCGATCTCATAACCGTAGAGCAAACTTATTGTACAAAGCCGCTGCTGTCTTGAAATCCTGAATGAGATGTGGCAGAGCTTTATCCGCTCGCTCGTTTTCGATGAAAAAAACTCAAAGTTAAGTGAGCGATAAAACTTGATTTACAATCGCCCCAAGTGGCCTAGCGTTCTTTTGTTTAATGTTTAGAGTAGAGGGTAAGATAAGGTATAAAGGAACGTTTGTTATTGTTTTAAGTTTATGTACAAGTTTTACATATTTTTATAAACTAGAATAGTTATTTGTACTTTTTAACAAAAAACCGTAACAATTGTGGAAGAAAATATTAATTAAAAAAATAAATGAATCTACCCTCACACAATTAACCGCTAAATCTAGATGTACAATTTAAGTCGATTTATACAAAAACTGTAAGACTTAGAAAAAAATAAAAAAATGTTGAGAAAGGCCGGGTTATTAGCGTTTTTAAGGGCTAATAAGATTCCAATATGATAATTTCTAATTAAAATCTAATTAGAGAAGAAAAGAGTAGGTGTTTTTTTCATTTTTTTTAGTTTGCGATTTCAAACTGAAATTACGAATAAAATTTGCTTTCATTTAACCGGTTCCGATCATTTGATAAATAGATATAATCCTCTTGTTTATATTTATAGCAAAATACTTCAGAATAATGAAAGATTTATAATAAATTAGACAATAATACATACGACAACATTTACGAGTAATTGACCTTGAACTCACCTCTAGCTAATATTCCTTTTATCCAGCACATTTAAAAGATATTGATGCACCATTTCACATTTTGTGATTAATATTATGTCTAAACATTATAGTAACACACATAGTTTCCCGCAGGTTTAAGTAATTACGATAAATTACCACTTTAAAATACGTAAACAAAAAACTTCACCGAAAAAGCGTTCGACACTTTCGATTTTGGAACATTTCACGCACATTTCACTTAGTATCACTGAATAAAGTATTAAAATATCATAGAACAGGGTTTTTAGCTTATTTTGGTACCATAACATTAGTAATAAACATTAAAATAGAACACTTTCGACATAATTTCACGGAGCACGCGCGGCGCACAATAACAAAAAAGCAATGAAAAACGCAAAATGGCCGACTCGCTACTTCACATATAAATTCTCAATAAATTTTATTACTGTCATGTTGCAATCTTGTGTCCAGATGGTAGATAATCTATTCGTTTACCGTTTAAAATAACCTGTAATAAGCCTTACGTTCTTTAAAATAAAGTTTTGAGTCGTTTAATAGAAAATCAGTCTTGGCAACTGTAGTTTCCAGAAGCAAAGCTCGATTTTTTTGTTGGAAACTCTAGTTGCCAAAAGCATTGCTAAAATTCGAGTTAATCTTATATGAACTGGCAGCAGTAGGCGCCAAGCGTTGGACTGAGAAGCTTTCGGCTTAGGTTCTGATCTCATAAGATGCAGCGCAGTTTTATCGCCAGTAATATTTTATTTTGGTTTGAGATAATAAAATATTTCTGAAAATAATGCTGCTTTTCCATTATCTTTGTTTTTGCAATAAAGGGTTTATAATAAAAAAAGCGTTACAAGTAATAACAAAAATATAAACATATTTATTTTGTGAAAATATTTTACATAAAATGTGTGATTTCAATGGCAGAAACCCACTAGCAACCTTATTATTACTTTAATAAATGTCACTGTGATTTGACAGACTTGTCAATTGCAGAAACTCAATAGCAACCTTATTATTACATTAATAAATGTCACTGTGATTTGACAGACTTGTCAATGGCAGACACTCAATAGCAACCATATTATTCCTTTAATAAATATCACTGTGATTTGACAGACTTGTCAATGGCAGAAACCCAATAGCAACCATATTATTACTTTAATAAATATCATTGTTATTTGACAGGCTTGTCAATGCCAGAAACCCAATAGCAACCATATTATTACTTTAATAAATAGCACTGTGATTCAACAGACTTGTCAACGGCAGAAACCCAATAGCAACCTTAGTATTACTTAAATAAATAGCACTGTGATATAACATACTTGTCAATGGCAGAAACTAACTCAATAGCAACCATTTTATTACTTTAAAAAATATCACTGTGATTTGATAGACTTGTCAATGGCGGAAACCCAATAGCATACATAAGACAACGACGATAAGATCACTGCGATTTTGACAGTGATTCAAAGTTAGAGGAATCATGAAATTTAGCAAATTCTCACAGCACAAGTCAAGGAAAAAGATCGAAAATCGTTAATTTGTAGTTTTATCACATTATAAAATATTTGTTTGCTATTACAAACTTACATTTGCAGTTTAGAGAATTAGCCGTGACGTGTATCGATGTATTGGAGAACATTGTTTCAACTAAAAAGCTAAGTTTGTTCTTGGGATGAATTCATCCCAAGTACAAAACCCTTCACTGCGCGTGGCCCGACACGCACTTAGCTGGTTTTTATTTATGTGTTGAATACAATGTAACTTAGTGGTTCGGTGAAAATCACTGTGGTATAAGTACCGCCTGCGCCAAAAGCGCAGGCAAAGTTCGTTTCGACGACATATTTAAACATTGATTATATAGGATGGCAAATTCGAATGTACACTACCATGACTGTGACATTTTAAGACCATGATTGTGGCAATAACTTCATTAATTTTACCGTAAAGTTCCTAAAAGAGTGAAAAGTATTGAATTCTGAACTCAGACATAATATTTTTACTATTTCGGGGAAGGACCATGTTTCATGACCACGAAGGACCTCTCAATTCTCTTTGTCGAATTGGTTGGAAACATAGTTGAAACTTTGAGAAGAATGTTCCGAAACAAATTCCAACAAATTTCGATATCCATTGCCCAAAAGTTCACCAGATGAAAGAAAGAAAGGAAGGAAATAAATTTATTTGACCCAGGTTAAGGCACACAAAACAAAACAAAACAGAAGAAAATGCCTAGAGGTCTGATAGGGCCGGTGCCTCAGAGTCGCGGTTAAGAGTAACCGTGGCCCTGGCACAGGCAGTTGAAGGAATACGGGTGGGTTTTAGTCAGTAAAAGTCTGACACGAAGAGCGGGGTAAGACATTTGATGATGTGTGGTGGCCCAGTGCTAATGGCCCGACTTACCGAGTCGTAGGTCAAGGAATCAAACACAGGTAGGCGCTTTACTTTGTGTAAATAATGAAAGCACGACTGCTTTCAAAATAGTGAAGGAAACATTGTTTGATTTCACTGCTAGCACGTTTTCTTCCATAACGGCCGTCAAAGGGCGACCATTTCTTTCTTCATCCCCCAGAGTTAGTCGACCGCGCCTGAATTCGTTATATCAACGGGACATGGTTGCCTTAGCAGGGTCTTCATCAGGGGGGGGACAGTCCCATATATTTGGCTTGGTTGAAAAGATGGTAGCTCCATCCACATGTTGTTCCTAAATGTAGGATTATTTAGTAAGCACCGCAACTCAACAGATGTCACACAACAACAAAAACAATATTACAAATTTAAAACTTAGGTACCAAAACAGTATTTATTTAACATTTCATCACACAATTGAGCTTCTTTCAATATTTTTACAAATTGAAATACATGAGATATTTTTATGTACTAGCCTTTTTTAACTGCTAACTGACATTTCAAAGTTTAGCAATTTGTTTGAAATTCAAATTTCAAAATGGTAGCTACTCTCTGTGTAAGCGCATGTTAGTAGATCTTTTCCATTTTTCTTTTGTGTTTCGCTTGTGAAATCTTCCAGAAAGTGCGTGGAGTTGAGCTAGTAATTGAGTTAGTGTCTTACTACAGGGTAGAATAAGAGGTGTCATTTCGATACTCAAAGATAATTGCCATTTTTTTATAGAAATGATCGGATGATTATTTCATTATACAGAGGAAGGTATGCCGTTAATAGTAGAAAAAACATCAGGCAAATTACGGCCACGACCACTCTTACAGGACCATATCAATTTCATGAAATTTTCCATAAACAAATCGCAAAGTGGCTGCCCTATGTCCTCGATAGCCTCACGAATTCCATCTTTGAGATCTTGAAACCCAGCGTCAGCTGGGCTGTTGGCGTAGACCTTCTCTTTCACGTGGCCCCACGTAACTTGTGGCAGTTCAGCGTGTCGATTCTGTAAAAATCTCACCGTGAAGAAATGCGTGGAGTGAGATGTCAATATCAATCCGTCTTGGTTAATCCCTAGCATCAGTGGCACTGACAGGTCACTCCACGCTCACTTCACCTTAGTTTTAACGATGAGATGATTATAGAATATCACTACTGGACATAGGTACTTCAATTATATAGGTGCCGTTTATTTTAACATGTTTACTGTAATAGGAGATAACCTGCCGTATTTGGTAAGTACACACGGAAAATAATATTAGATCATCATAGGAAGAATAATACAATATCCTGATCAGCTGTGATACTTATAAAGTCAGATGAGCGCCTATTAAGATTTAATGAGACCACTACATCTGACAAGTTATTAAGCAACTGAAATCGTATATTTATAACATTTAAAATGTTTTGAGCGTCACTTCGATCTCATAACCGTAGAGCAAACTTATTGTACAAAGCCGCTGCTGTCTTGAAATCCTGAATGAGATGTGGCAGAGCTTTATCCGCTCGCTCGTTTTCGATGAAAAAAACTCAAAGTTAAGTGAGCGATAAAACTTGATTTACAATCGCCCCAAGTGGCCTAGCGTTCTTTTGTTTAATGTTTAGAGTAGAGGGTAAGATAAGGTATAAAGGAACGTTTGTTATTGTTTTAAGTTTATGTACAAGTTTTACATATTTTTATAAACTAGAATAGTTATTTGTACTTTTTAACAAAAAACCGTAACAATTGTGGAAGAAAATATTAATTAAAAAAATAAATGAATCTACCCTCACACAATTAACCGCTAAATCTAGATGTACAATTTAAGTCGATTTATACAAAAACTGTAAGACTTAGAAAAAAATAAAAAAATGTTGAGAAAGGCCGGGTTATTAGCGTTTTTAAGGGCTAATAAGATTCCAATATGATAATTTCTAATTAAAATCTAATTAGAGAAGAAAAGAGTAGGTGTTTTTTTCATTTTTTTTAGTTTGCGATTTCAAACTGAAATTACGAATAAAATTTGCTTTCATTTAACCGGTTCCGATCATTTGATAAATAGATATAATCCTCTTGTTTATATTTATAGCAAAATACTTCAGAATAATGAAAGATTTATAATAAATTAGACAATAATACATACGACAACATTTACGAGTAATTGACCTTGAACTCACCTCTAGCTAATATTCCTTTTATCCAGCACATTTAAAAGATATTGATGCACCATTTCACATTTTGTGATTAATATTATGTCTAAACATTATAGTAACACACATAGTTTCCCGCAGGTTTAAGTAATTACGATAAATTACCACTTTAAAATACGTAAACAAAAAACTTCACCGAAAAAGCGTTCGACACTTTCGATTTTGGAACATTTCACGCACATTTCACTTAGTATCACTGAATAAAGTATTAAAATATCATAGAACAGGGTTTTTAGCTTATTTTGGTACCATAACATTAGTAATAAACATTAAAATAGAACACTTTCGACATAATTTCACGGAGCACGCGCGGCGCACAATAACAAAAAAGCAATGAAAAACGCAAAATGGCCGACTCGCTACTTCACATATAAATTCTCAATAAATTTTATTACTGTCATGTTGCAATCTTGTGTCCAGATGGTAGATAATCTATTCGTTTACCGTTTAAAATAACCTGTAATAAGCCTTACGTTCTTTAAAATAAAGTTTTGAGTCGTTTAATAGAAAATCAGTCTTGGCAACTGTAGTTTCCAGAAGCAAAGCTCGATTTTTTTGTTGGAAACTCTAGTTGCCAAAAGCATTGCTAAAATTCGAGTTAATCTTATATGAACTGGCAGCAGTAGGCGCCAAGCGTTGGACTGAGAAGCTTTCGGCTTAGGTTCTGATCTCATAAGATGCAGCGCAGTTTTATCGCCAGTAATATTTTATTTTGGTTTGAGATAATAAAATATTTCTGAAAATAATGCTGCTTTTCCATTATCTTTGTTTTTGCAATAAAGGGTTTATAATAAAAAAAGCGTTACAAGTAATAACAAAAATATAAACATATTTATTTTGTGAAAATATTTTACATAAAATGTGTGATTTCAATGGCAGAAACCCACTAGCAACCTTATTATTACTTTAATAAATGTCACTGTGATTTGACAGACTTGTCAATTGCAGAAACTCAATAGCAACCTTATTATTACATTAATAAATGTCACTGTGATTTGACAGACTTGTCAATGGCAGACACTCAATAGCAACCATATTATTCCTTTAATAAATATCACTGTGATTTGACAGACTTGTCAATGGCAGAAACCCAATAGCAACCATATTATTACTTTAATAAATATCATTGTTATTTGACAGGCTTGTCAATGCCAGAAACCCAATAGCAACCATATTATTACTTTAATAAATAGCACTGTGATTCAACAGACTTGTCAACGGCAGAAACCCAATAGCAACCTTAGTATTACTTAAATAAATAGCACTGTGATATAACATACTTGTCAATGGCAGAAACTAACTCAATAGCAACCATTTTATTACTTTAAAAAATATCACTGTGATTTGATAGACTTGTCAATGGCGGAAACCCAATAGCATACATAAGACAACGACGATAAGATCACTGCGATTTTGACAGTGATTCAAAGTTAGAGGAATCATGAAATTTAGCAAATTCTCACAGCACAAGTCAAGGAAAAAGATCGAAAATCGTTAATTTGTAGTTTTATCACATTATAAAATATTTGTTTGCTATTACAAACTTACATTTGCAGTTTAGAGAATTAGCCGTGACGTGTATCGATGTATTGGAGAACATTGTTTCAACTAAAAAGCTAAGTTTGTTCTTGGGATGAATTCATCCCAAGTACAAAACCCTTCACTGCGCGTGGCCCGACACGCACTTAGCTGGTTTTTATTTATGTGTTGAATACAATGTAACTTAGTGGTTCGGTGAAAATCACTGTGGTATAAGTACCGCCTGCGCCAAAAGCGCAGGCAAAGTTCGTTTCGACGACATATTTAAACATTGATTATATAGGATGGCAAATTCGAATGTACACTACCATGACTGTGACATTTTAAGACCATGATTGTGGCAATAACTTCATTAATTTTACCGTAAAGTTCCTAAAAGAGTGAAAAGTATTGAATTCTGAACTCAGACATAATATTTTTACTATTTCGGGGAAGGACCATGTTTCATGACCACGAAGGACCTCTCAATTCTCTTTGTCGAATTGGTTGGAAACATAGTTGAAACTTTGAGAAGAATGTTCCGAAACAAATTCCAACAAATTTCGATATCCATTGCCCAAAAGTTCACCAGATGAAAGAAAGAAAGGAAGGAAATAAATTTATTTGACCCAGGTTAAGGCACACAAAACAAAACAAAACAGAAGAAAATGCCTACGGCGCCAAATAGGCCCAGTTCAGCATAAATGCCAGACAACTGAGTGCAGTGTGAGAGAGATGAGACAGGTCCAATCGTGTCGTGGTCAATCGTAAACCTTAAAAACAGAATATTTGGGACTCTGATAGTGGAATATCTAATAAAGTATGCGAAAACACGGTGAAAAGCGACTGTAACTGTAACCAGCAAATTTTTTGACAGTTACACAAATTTACACAAATATTTCGTCACAAATAGTCGCTTTTGGCGGATAAGTTGCATAACCTGTTTTATACAGGCTGGCAGGAACATCGACGCGCAAAGAGGAATGCCCATTTTTCACCAGACTATGTATAGAAATGAATTAAATCTTAAAATACAGCTAATTAAATTGTATATTAATTACGCTTATCACAATGTTAAAAGAAACGCACGATTTTTTAAAATTTTATTTTTCTTTATGCTTATTCTACTTCAGGAGTAAACATATTAATTAGCATGTTTCGAACGCATCTCAACTACCCTTTTTTACAATGTTCCATTTTACACACTGCTACTTGACTTTATTCAACTCTGTTTCTGAGTTTCATACATTATTTTACGTTTTATTTACTCAGTAAGTATTTCTTTTTTAGTCAATGTATAATATAATACAGATTAATTAAAAATAAATTAATAATTAAATTAATGAATCATGCAATATGTAATTGAGTTAGGACAATTGAAACGTATTTTTGACGATTGACATTTAATGCTCGACACTCAATTTATAGTGACAATCATCGAGAGCTTAAGCAGTGACAAAAGGGCAGCTGGTTTTAAGGAATTCACAAAGTAAAAATACGTTTTAGCACATAGATATGTAATAATAAGTGAGTATTACTATTTTAGACTAAACTTCGAGTTTTAAATAATTCGTTCTAGCACATTTATTTCTTTATAACGACAAATCCTAACCTAAAAAGTATCTTTAATATTTTTTGGACTTCGTGGCGTTTTAATTGTGAAAATGACCATATGACATTATTTTCTAAACTTACAGGTAGTGTTTCTACTATACCTTATAACTATACATAAACTTTAATTATCAGGTTTTGAAATGTATGGGAAGTGGGCATTGTTCTTTAATCATGAGTTCAGCACAAGATTCTCGACCCTTAACATAGAAGTTTGTCGTCGAAAAAAAAACGACTGTTTCATAGAAACGTGCAATTTGTTACTACGCGGTCAAAATGTATGGAACAGTTTTTTTTATTAACGCGTAAAAGTTTTAACGCATCGACAGGACATCGACGCGCTTAATGTTTTCATTAAGAATAATCTTCGTTTAATACATCATATAAATTGTTATCTTCTAACACAAAAGGTGTCTATACCAAGACAGCTGTAGCCTTAAGCCTCATCTATACGTTGCAAGTTTAATGCCTGTAGCAAACACATGCTTGCGATTCGCTTTATAGCACGAGATTATTGCTGTTAATATTGCTGTTAATTATACTATCGAAATAGGGATTTATTAACTCTTTCCTTTCGAGTTTTTACATACTTACGTAGTACCTACTTACATACCTAGCGTGGTACATATTCCTTTCAAGTAGGTATACTCTACTGCTTTTACTTGAACATACCTGAGTGTGTACGACCACCATTTTAAACTAAAGCAGGTATTAATGAAATTGTTATAACGCCAATTCTAGCAAATTAGTATATACTCATTATTCAATTAATAATCATATAATTGCGCAGTGGGTGCAACCTTTAATGGCTCAATTAGTTCACGTCAGCCATTGTGTCATGCCCGCATTTATTACTTCCTAGACGCAGGCTCATCAAGGACCAGTGAAACAGTTGTGGAAAAATTTAGCAGTAATTAAGTATGGAACGTGTTTCATAGACGTTTTTTGCAGCTTTGGGAGTCCTGCCTTTGATACGTTCTTTCTAGAAAAGATTAACATGATTATACATAAGCGCTATTATTATTGTTTGTTTATGATCATAGTTTGTCGTATTATTTATTAGGTGATGCTGAATATTATTATATTTAAAGGAAATTAAAATCAAAAGTGAAACTAACAAAAGACAACATAATATCACCGTTTATTATTACTTAAAATATTTTACAGCCCGATTATAGTTCAAGCACGTCCGATCCGTACCGAGTCCCTTAAACATAGTAACGTCAGTCAGTCCCTTATTTCAGAAGAGTACGTCTTAAATGCAGTGAAGCTGGCCGCAGGTATCAGGAACAGAGTGGCCAACTCAGCAATTCCCTTCTTACTATTTTTTTTTAACTTGCCAGCGCTGTATCACTCCTGGGCAAAGAACTCTCTACACTTCTTCCTTGGACGACGCGCAGGCTCAGGCCCGCGCGTCGTCTTTCAGTTTTGACGGATCCTATACAGCTCGTCCGGAGATCTCCTTCTTGGACTGCCGCGACTGCACCTCACTATCTCAGGGCACCAGTTCTGTGCTATTTCGGCCCAAAGATTGTCCAGCATGTGGCATACAAATAAACAATATATATAAATAGCATATACAACAATACATACATCGTCGCGCGATAATCCAAGAACAAAAGACGACCGAAGTGTTCAGTGACAAGTGATTATTAAACGTCAGGCGGTCTTGACGTTGTCGCAACCCAGTGCTGGGCACGCCACAATAGCGGCGGTAAGTCCCCTCTTTGAGGAGTGGTTGGAGAGACGCCACGGCGTCCTCACCTTCCGCCTGACACAGGTCCTCACCGGACACGGTTGTTTCGGAAGGTTCCTGTTTCGCATAAGGCGGGAGGAAACGCCCGGGTGTCACCATTGTGTGGATCGCCCGGAGGACACGGTGGAACATACGGTGGAGGTATGCCCAGCTTGGGCGGAGCACCGCAGTGTCCTCGCGGAGGCGATTGGCGGCGGCGATCTCTCGCGTCCGGCCCTGGTCCAGGCCATGGTACGGAGCGAGAGGGAATGGAAAGCCGTCACCTCCTTCTGCGAAGCAGTAATGCTCGCGAAGGAGGAGGCGGAGCGGGTGAGGGAGAGAGCCTTGCGCCCTCACGCCCCCACTAGCCGCCGCAGGAGACGCCCTGGGTGTCGGGAGTCGCCTGCAGATTCCCGGCCACCGTAGGCGCGGGCTTGCGGATGGCGAGCAATGGGTAGCTCGGCGTCCGGTAAGGACCACGCCCGGGTCGACGGCGCGTTGTGTTCCACGCGCGCCTCAAAGAGATGTCAGCACAAAGTGACGGGGTCCGATAGGGCCGATGCCTCAGAGTCGCGGGTTATTCCACAGAGAAAACCGTGGCCCTGGCACAGGCAACTGAAGGAACACGGGTGGGTTTTAGTCAGTAAAAGTCTGACACGCCCTCCCGCTCCACCCAGAGCAGGAGAAGTCATTTGATGATTTCCCACCCAAAAAAAAAAAAAAGGCGGTCTTGACGTTGAGTGCTGATTTCATATCTGGACAAGGATAACTTCGTGAGTATTCCTTCACCCATGTTTAATTGTAGATCTGCATTCAGTGTTAAGGATAGATAGGATTGTAGATTTACAGATGTTTATCTATGTAACCTCTATGGGTCTCTTAACCTACCTCCAAAAACATTGTGATCCACGGTTTAAGACAGGCCGCACGCGGCTTTCCTGTTGATTTGTAGAAGGATTTTTTTTCAAAACTTAGAAATCGAAATGGATAAACTTAGAAATAACGATTCTATCATAGCGACAGAAATATATAGTTACACACGATACCTAGTTTTATACACTACTTCAGGAGCTAAGTTCAAATTGAAAATCCGATATGAAGGCTGCGAAAATAATAAACAAATTACGTTATAAATTAATTAAAATATTAAATATAATTTCATTTTGACCTTGCTGTCGACGTAGCACCTTCGAAAACCATGAAAACTACACCAATGATGAAAAAATAAAATAAAAAATGCAGCCGCTATCTTGAAGTTTCATTTTTACCGCGCTATTGGCTTCAGAACCCTCGTAAACCATGAAAACTAACTCTCTCTCTCTCTGTCTCTTTATTTAATATATTATTAAAAGTCGCATGGCATCGATAAACCAAGTAATTGTTCCATTACAATACGCAATAATATATTTATTCATTAGGCGCACCTTTTAGTGGACTTTATACTTATAAAATATTCAAAGTCCTACTATTAGAATATATAGTTATTATTAAAATAATAAATGATGAATGGTTTTAATTAGACGGAATCAGTTCGTAATAGTCATCATTGGATTTGATTATTTAATTATGTAGTCTGTCTATTTATAAAAGCAAGCTCAATTTTTACCCTATTACGGAGGGTTATGATTTTGAACTTACATTTTTAGAAACAAATGCTAAGCGCAAGGGATTCAATTTATAAATTGCGAATAGTCTTAAGTACGTTTGATATTAACATTTTTTGTTATTTCGTGCTGACTTGTTGGTATTGAGAAATAATGACGTCAATGCCAGTTCCCGGATAAAGAATCTGACAGAACATCTTGTGAGATGACCTTGCCAACGTGCAGTGAGAACACTGCTCAATGCTTTTATAAAATATTATTCAATACATATGTGCCATAGAGAAGCTATGAGCATTGAGCAGTGTTCTCAATGCTCGTAGCTTCTCTGTAAGTGTAAGTTATATATTGAATAATATTTTATGAGAGCCTTGCCTAGTTAAATAATTAACTTGGAAGCAATTATTAGCTGGGTTATCGGTGTGTATTTAACCATGATAAAATCTAATAAGGTTAAATGAACTGATTCTGAGATAGCTCTTAAATTGTGCGACTACTTTTTATAATTGTTAAATACGAAACGTTCTTATGTGTAGAGATTTGAACTTCTTTCTGAAAATGCTTATTTAGACTTCGATTTTATATTTAGATTTATTCAGAACATGTTTACAGGTGGCGGGTACCCACTGAATTATTGAGTAGATAGATAGGAGTCTGTTTTAAATTAACAACAATTAAAAAAACTTTAAATAAGTTTAATGACTAAGAGGCATTATACATAAGTTTGATTACATTCAATATGGCCGTGAGAACCTGACTATGTTTATTGAACTGAGACGTTATCGAGATTAGCCGTAGCTACCGGCGCCAGCGTTAGCAGAGGCCGAAGCTTTGGCGGACGAGTAAGCGCCCGACTGGCCGTACCCACTGCCGCCAGTACCACAAGATCGGCAGCCTCCAGAGCCTCCATTACCGCCGTATCCACCAGCTGAACTGGAGGCACCACTATTACTAGTCGCTCCTCCGGATGAGCCACCGTAACCACCGCCGCCTCCACCGCCGAGCCCACCGCCGACTCCGCCACTGAGCCCGCCGCCTCCGCCTAATGAGCCACCGTAACCACCGGCGCCTCCACCACCAAGCCCGCCGCCCCCGGATGAGCCGCTGTATCCACCAGCACCACCACTCCCGCGGCCGCCGCCCCCGCCAGATGAACCCCCGTAACCGCCGCCACTGCTGCTACCACCGAATCCGACTCCGAACCCTCCGAGGAAACTGCTTCCTGTACCACCATGGCCGCCCTCGCTACCGCCGCCATATCCTTTACCCCCGCCGCTGCCACTACCTCCGCCAAATCCACCTCCGGAGCCTCCGCCAAGCGCGCCTCCGGAGCCAGTTCCTCCGACGCCTCCACCAAATGAGAAGCCTCCACCACTGGATCCACTTCCTCCAGAGCTCCCACTTCCTCCAGAGCTGCCACTTCCTCCGTAACCACCGCCGCTGCCACCACCAAGGCCTCCGCCATAACCACCACCGCTACCTCCTCCAAGGCCTCCTCCACCTCCGTGGCTTTTGCCTCCAAGGCCACCACCACTTGAACCGCTGCTTCCAATTCCAATAAGTAAACTGCCACCTAGTGATCCACTGCCGCCCCCTGAGCTACTTCCTCGACCACCGCTCGAACCACCGCCGTAGCCAGCGGCGCTTCCACCGCCTCCTCCACTACCACCACCGAGGCCTCCACCACTACCTCCACCGAGGCCTCCACCAGCGCTCCCACCATATCCACCTGCGATACCACCGCCGCTGCCGCTTCCCCGGCCACCACTGCCGCCATATCCTCCACCAGAGCCGCCTCCATATCCTCCGCCTGAGCTACCTCCGTGGCCACCACCTCCTGAGCCACTGCCGCCATATTCACCACCCCCACTTCCACCTCCACCTGATCCACCGGCAAAGTTCAGCCCCCCAGTAATTCCACCACTTCCACTGCTGCCACCATACCCTCCGGAACTTCCGTGCCCTCCGGAGCCTCCACCACCATATCCTCCACTTCCAGAGCTTCCTCCTCCCCCGGAGCCTCCAGCTCCGAGGCCTCCTCCGCCTCCAAAGCCTCCTCCAGCGCCACTTCCATAGCCACTTCCATAGCCACCGCTGCCGCCATTCCCACCTCCACTGTATCCTCCACCGCCGCCATATCCCCCTTTACCACCGTCAAGTGTACCAGTAAATGCAAATCCACCAGATTTTCCATCTTCTGATTTCGTATAGATTGATTTTCCATTTTCTACGCTTAAGCCAGCACGAGCACTTCCTAGGGCGGTCAGCCCAGAGTGGACGTCACTGAGTATGCTTCCGACACCATCGCGGATGCCACTGAAACCGCTGTCAAAGTCGAGGCTTGAGCCTCCACCGAAGCCAAAACCTCCGCCACCTCCGCCGCCTCCGCCTCCATATCCGAACCCTCCTCCGCCTCCACCGCCGCCGCCGGCGCCAGCTCCCTCATGCGTATACGAGCGCCCGAGTCTCACTAGAAATAAAGTTCCAAGTAATTAGACAAGATAATAACAAAAATCTTTCATTATTAATGACTTGAAAAAGTTTTTGTCTGTTTAAATTGTTTTATCAATAACAGTAACAATGCAAAAACTTTAATTACAATAATAAAACACAAGAACTTGCATGACAATTACCTGAATATGCTTCGCTAAAGCCTAATATGAGGCCGAGGACGATGCAAGAACGCACCGTCTTCATGATTCCTTCGTTAACTGACTACGTGTAGTAGATAGCATCCTTATATATATTAAGTCTGAGCGTGTTCAAAGTTCATAGGAACTCATACATACATACGTATATACGGGAAAAACAATTCGTTTTTATAATGCTTTATACTTCCCACAACAGGTTATGATGGTGTTAAAGCCGACGTTTTTGTTGAGTTGAGATTAATCAGAAGCGATAGTGAATATCATGGCATCTTCGTCTTTGGGTATCCTTGAACTACGCATTCGTTTGTAGGTAGTGTTTGAGGTCGCCTTGGTACCGTAAACAATATTATGCTTACTATTGTTAATGCACTTTTGCCATTTTAATGGCAACAAAAACCACCTATGGCAAAAAATTCGCCAAAAACAAAACTCTTTAAGTGATCAAACAATATTTAGTAACCTCAATTACACAATGAAGCCGCCCAATATATTCATTGCAAATTAATTAATGCACTACATGAATGGTATGTAGTGTAGTGCGGACTTACGCTCGTGTACTGTTATGGTTTTGCTCTCATTGTGCCCTCGTGTTGTTTCCTGTGTTATTTGTACAAACTGAGTAACAGGCCCTTTCTACTTTGTGATCAATTGTCTTTTAGGTTAACCTGCAAAGATTTCAAGAAAGCAAAGAAATTGCCATTGAGACAGTTTTGATTCTACGTTTTATAGAATTTAAATATTTTGAGGGTTGTTTTTATATCATAGTTGCTTAACTTTGTCAAAAACAATCAACCTGCGAATTAAATATGACGAAAAGCTTTACGGGTTTTAGCATACTATACATTAGAGCAAAACATGAAGTTTTGAAAGCAAAGTAAGTCAGTCTTATTAGACTGACTTCGTTTGCTTTCAAAATTGTTTAACCGAAATTGTCAGGTGTTGAATGAAGCATAAGCATTTAAGTAACACGTAAACGCTTCAGAGATATACCTAATAGTCACTGGATAAGTCTAGAACATTGGGATATTCCATATCTCGACCTTTACACCTCTCACCTTTTGAATCTGATGCTTATCGAAAAGTATATTTTATTCTAGTTAATAAAGTTACGCCCACGATTATGCGACCTTGATAATGTCTGTTTACTATGTTTCCGTCGATAAAATGCATCCTGCCTGCGACTTCGTTGAGGAGAAGATGACAGAAGTTTCAAGGATTTTCTCCATCTTTTGTTAGTCGGCTAGCTCTCAATAGCAACAAAAAGAATAACAATCGCCCAGTAATGGATTAAACATGGGACTGAGCCAGTGTGTAAAAAATACAGCCCAGATCTCCATCTGTTTGGCCAACCGTAGATTTTGCGGTTTTCGTGAAAACAATCGATACTTAAATTGACCGATATCGAGCTGAATTGCTTCCGATTCAGAATATGACCGCTCTCTTCCCGTAAAAAATAAAAGCCGTAATATAGGCTAATGGTACTATGAAGGCCATTTCTTTGGACACCAACACGCGTATTCTTTTACTAGTATAAAATTCTTCATAGCTTACGTTGTTTTAGCATTATATTTTAACTGTCTCCTGTGCCATCTGAGAGACAATATAATAAATCAGTTGTTATCATAATTTTTATTAGCATTTTATAATGTATCCAATAACTATTTTATTCAAAAAAAATATTATTACTTTAAGAATTAATGTGACCACTGTTTTGCTATACGAATGATTGATTTTCTTATTTATTTAACCATTTATGTACACACATATGAAGAATAAAGAGAACAGAAAAGTACGTACAAAGGTAATTCTTATTTCTAAAGAAATCTCTTCCAGCATACCTGCAATAGGAGAGTATTATGATAGATGTAGATAACGTGTGTAAGAGTAAAAGAGAAAACAAAATATATATAAAAACGAAACAATTCACTAATTTAAAAACAAACATACAATGTCAAAATATACATTCATACATACTTCTAAAATAAATATCACTAAGTATATATTAATATAAAGTGATAAAAATAATTATACATATATACATATATTATACAAATGCAACTATGACACAGTGTAAATATAGTGCTCTTTCACTCTCCTCTTAAACACAACAACAGTTTGGCAGTACCTAATATCAGGCGGAAGTGTATTCCAAAACCGAACCGCGTGCACAGAGAAAGAATAGGAGTGAAGTCAGTTGAGTGGGGAGGGTATTTTAGGAGATTTCTAAGGTGCGACCTGCAAGGCGCGTCAAAAGGACGGGCGTAGGAGAAGCGTTCCCGCAGATAGAACGGCGTTAAAGGGTTTTGGAGTAAGTTAAATAGCAGACACAATATAGGAGAGTTCCCTGCGAAGTCGAATAGGGAGCCACTTGAGTATCTTGCGAAAGTTAGAAACGTGGTCATACTTTTTCAGGTTAAAAACAAAACGAATACAGATATTTTGCAAACGCTGAAGCTTATTTAAAAGCTCCTCGGTGGGATCCAAATAACAGGCATCAGCGTCTTTGAGAGTTTGAGCAAGAGAGATTTTTGTGTTCTCCATTTAGACAGAATGGAGACAGCGACGCAACATCGAGCCTATTTCGCATAAACGTTTTTTGTTAATTTTTTTGGGTGGGAAATCATCAAATGACTTCTCCCGCTGTGGGTGGAGCGGGAGGGCGTTTCAGACTTTTACTGACTAAAACCCACCCGTGTTCCTTCAATTGCCTGTGCCAGGGCCACGGTTACTCTTTCGAATTTCCCGTGACCCTGAGGCGTGAGGCGTGAGGACCTCGTCATTTCGTGCTGACATCTCTTTGAGGCGCACGTGGAACACGACGCGCCGTTGACCTGGGCGTGGTCCCTACTGGACGGCGAGCTACCCATTGCTCGCCGTCCGCAGGCCCGTGCCTAAGGTGGCCGGGAATCTGTAGGCGACTCCCGATGCCCAGGGCGTCTCCTGCGGCGACTAGGGTCGTGAGGTCGCAAGGCTCTCTCCCTCACGCGCTCCGCCTCCTCCTTCGCAAGCATTACTGCTTCGCAGAAGGAGGTGACGGCTTTCCATTCCCTCTCGCTCCGTACCACGGCCTGGACCAGGGCCGGACGCGAGAGATATGCTCCACCGTGTCCTCCGGGCAATCCACACAATGGTAACACCCAAGCGTTTCCTCCCGCCTTATGCGAAACAGGAACCTCCCGAAACAACCGTGTCCGCTGAGGACCTGTGTCAGGCGGAAGGTGAGGACGCCGTGGCGCCTCTCTAACCACTCCTCAAAGAGGGGACTTACCGCCGCTATTGTGGCGTGCCCAGCAATGGGTTGCGACAATCGCACCCTCCATGTCGCCATGATATCCCGCCGGAGCTCTGTCCGCTGTACCGTGATTTCTCGCGGCAGCGGAATTACACCCCGGCGTTTTGCCTCCTCGCGCCACTCCCATACGTGCGCGAGGGCTTTTGCCTCCAGATCCCATGGCGGCAATCTGGCAAGGAGGCTCACCGCCTCGCAGGAGACCGTGCGGTATGCCCGGACCAGCCGGACGGTCATGACCCCTTGGGACGCGTCCAACCGGCGGGCTGGTCGGCGCCTCAAAGAATGCGCCCACACCGGTGCCCCGTAAAGGGCCGTGGACCGCACGACCCCCGCGTAGAGCCTCCGTCAGGAGGCGTTTGGACCCCCTAGATTGGGCAGGAGCCGCTTCATGGCAGCCCCAGCCCGCTCCAATCTGGGAGCCAAACGTCGGAAATGCTCCACGAAGTTCCACCGGCTGTCGAGGACGAGTCCCAGGTACTTCATCGTCGTCTCGACGCCGATGTGAACCCCTCCCGTCGTTATCTGGGAACCCGACTGCGGCGCGTTCTGAGGACCATGAAAACACATGGCCTCGGACTTGTGCAGGGCCACTTCAAGCCCCAATTTCGCATATACCTGCCGCCGATAATTATGACTATATTTACTTTTCTCTGTCGTAAAGTAAATTTAAACGATGTATATTGCATAATATTTAAAACCTACTGTTTAGGAGAAGACACTGGCTCTTTTAATACAGGTTTTTTTTTTACCTAGCGTAGATTCACATTCTTCACATTTTTTTATGCCAATTAAACTATTTTAATTTTTTGTTTAATTTTTGTAGCTAAATATTAGTTTACTTTCTCTTGCTTTTCTTCTCGCGCTACGTAATAACTACTCGCAATTCGTTTACATTTGGGCGTCTCTACATGCTTTTATACTGACAAAAAAATAACAAATGGAATCTGCACCCAAATTGCGTAACACACTAACAACCACAATCTGAATCGTTTTGAAGGAATACGTAGCTAATAGTAGAACACGCAGAATTTTTTGCAAAAATAAAAGTAGATCTTCTCTATGTATTTTTTTTTTTAAATCTTTTCAAACTACTCTCCACTATCCTCTTCACAAAGTTTCATGCGTCTGAACCAGTTTTCGAAACACTTTTTACAGTCCACTGTAGAACAGATGCGCTGTCAGCGTGCGAGCAGCCTGTACACGAGGTGTTAACAGCCTGTTCAAAAGCTGACAGCGCATCTTCCGGCGACGAAAATTGTCAAAGTCAAAATTCAAAGCCTTTATTTCTGTGGCAGCATCTACACCGCCACATGCGAACAACGCATCACACAAATCCTTCATCGCTCAATCAAAGTTTACCGCGCAGCTAGCATATGTATACAACTTCCCGACAACCATCATCGGGCAGTTGCCCACCAGATACGACATCCATCTGGTCGGAGGATCCTCCCTTTTCCAAGAGTATGAGGGAACTTTACACCCTGTTCCTCATATCTCTTCACTGGTGACCCCGACGTGATGAACGTCAGCGCAGCCTTCGTGCAACTACTTCAGCGTGACGTCATCATCATCACTCCCGCAAGTTACACAGCCAGCCAGCAACAACGGCGTGAACGGTTGTCCTGACCATCAGCATGCAGCGCAAGCGCATACCTGGTCATCACCTTCAGCCTCATCAGCAACCTTGGCATAGCACACTGCACATTCGGCCGGTCCACAAGCAGAGTGCTTAATCCCTCTCCTGGTCGACATCAGCAGTCAGCCACCCCGACTCACTGGAGCATCTTCGCAGACAGTTCCGACTCACCGCGAACTATGCGACACCCGGTTCCAACCCACGGGAACCCAACTGGCATTGGCAAGCATCGCAAGATACAAGACTTAGTCCACTATCGACCTCCGGTCTCCGGAGGGGAGTGATGTGGCGGCATCTATACCGCCACATGCGACCAACGCATCACACAAATCCTGCATCGCGCAATCAAAGTTTACCGCGCAGCTAGCATATATATACAACTTCCCGACAACAATCATCGGGCTGTTGCCCACCAGATACGACATCCATCTAGTCGGAGGATCCTCCCTTTTCCAAGAGTAGGAGTGAACTTTACACCCTGTTCCTCATATCTCTTCATTTCAAATAGGCACTAAAAGGCACTTTTGAACGTCAACATTTACATTTAAATAGAATGCTTCTAGGCGCCCCTTCCAAAAGATAGTTTCGTATGGAGAAGAAGGGACAGGAAATTCCACAGTTACTCTTTTAAAATGTTTACCATTATTTTTATACATTATTAAATTTTTATATGTGAAGACGGATGCACCCCGAATAAAAATACTTTACCACAAATAGGTAAAAATAAATTAAAAATAAGCAAAGACATAAATAAATCACGTGATAGGTACATGGTGCTCACATATTTACAGACATTGCGAAAGTATATGATTTTCCTAAAATATTAACTAGGAATAAGTCAGTGTGTGAGTAAAGTAAATATAACAATTTATACAATTCAATAAGCAACTAGTATGATTTTGTCTAGCCTCTGGATTGTCCCATGGAGCAGGACCAGCATGTTTCCAAGCATTCTTGTATAGGATATAATCCTCAAATTTGGAATAAATTTTGTTTACAAAGTGTACTTTTAACATGAGTTTTAAACTTTCTTTCATTCAATTGCAATATATCACAAGTCATTTTTTTGTAACATTTAACACAGTACCTCATAAAAGATATATGTACTTTAGATAGTCTGAACAATTGCCTATTTTATTTTATATCTAGTGTTAATATTATGCCTATCACTTATTGTATTTAAAAGCACACCGACAGCTCTCTTTTGCAAAATAAAAATGGATTCAATGTCAGCAGCCCCACCCCACAGTAAAATGCCATATGACATAATGCTGTGGATGTAGCTAAAATAAACCAAACGCGCGGTTTCTACATCTGTTAACTGTCTTATCTTTCTAACAGCATAAGCGGCCGAGCTTAGTCGCCCGGCGAGAAATGTTATATGAGGTCCCCATGTAACTTCTTGTCTAGATTAATAAATTCCAGTTTTTTAGAGCTGCATTCCTAATCCCATAATGCTCTAGTTTCAGTAGAAGTGTCTCATGGTTTACGCAATCGAACGCCTTAGGGAGGTCGCAAAAGATTCCAATGGCATCTTGTGATTCCTCCCAGGCGTTAAAAATGTTTTTTATTAGGGTGACACCGGCGTCAGTGGTACAACGTCCTTTAGTGAAACCGTTCTGATGTTCATGAAGGATGGAGTTTTTATTAAACTGACGTAACATTTGATTGAGCATCAACTTTTCAAACACCTTGCTGAGAACTGGCAGAATTGACAGGTCTATAAATATTGAGCTCTTTATTATCACCGGATTTGAATAATGGGATCACTTTACTGTGTTTAAGAAGATCCGGAAAGACTCCTTGGTCTACACTGATGTTAAATATGAAAGCTAAATAGGGCGCAAGGGTTTCGATGAGAGATCTTCAGACTTTTACTGTCATTCCCCAGAATTCTTCTGTTGATTTAATTTTAAGATCTTTAAAAGCTTTTATAATACCTTGGGGATTTGTATGCTGAAACTTACACTCCAAAGGGCATGCTTTTACATTATTTAAGTAAGGCAGCAGAAAGCGCGGGTGAGGAATTTAAAGCTTCAGTAGTTTTAAGTGGAATATTAACAAAAAGTTTTCAAATTCCTGAGCTATATCTACATTAGAGTTGATGGGGCCACGTGCAGTATGTAAACTAAATTCAATATTACGGTGTTTTTTCCTATCTGTTTCATTATTTATTATTTGCCAGGTAGTTTCTATTTTATCCTTAGCTGATTTCATTTTATTGCTATTATAAAGCGCTTTAGCTATTTTGCTCCCACTTTTAAATAATTTTGAATATCTTGCAATATACTGATGAAAACTTGTATGAGTCACATGTTGCTTTAGGCCATAAAGTTCAAATAGATTGTCTCTACTTGTACGAATGCCAGGAGTGGCCCAATCACTAAATAAAAACTTTGTATTAATACTTTTAGTCTTTAGCGGATAAGTGTCATTAAATTGCGTGTTTAATAGTGAAAAGAACTCGGCGTAGAACTCATTTGGTTCACCTATATTCTTAAAACTCTGTTTACATAATTTACTAGCCAAAGAATCATTTCATTTCTCTAAATCTTAACATATAATTTGCCTAAACCTCAATTGAGTTTTTTTGTAAAGGCATGTATGAGCATAATATTATTGTTAGTCCACTGTGACACGGTAATATTATCATACAGTATTCCAACTTTATAGAAACGGACGAAGCGCGAGCTATGCCTACGCGCCTCGATCGCGGCATGCGTGCGGCATGCAGACAGTCGCGACTGTGCCGCAGTGACGAACGGACGATGTGTTGTTATAGGTAGTTATAGGCGGTTCATGAATCATGATTCGGTAGGTATGTTTTAACACATACCTACCGAATCATGATTCATGAACCTCGAGGCATGTGTGTTTTGTTTTGTTAGTTTGTTTATGTAATTCAAAGTAAAGACGTGTGGCATTTTATTATTAATAGGCAATAGTTGTTTATTACCAATAAAAAAACAACACGCATTTTTATTGAAAACTTCCTATTCAATTCACAAAGTATTTTATTTGATTATATAATAAAAGAATATTTACAATCACAAAACTAAATGGAAACACAAAGTAGGCAAATGTAATTAAAATGCTGGAGGCGGGCAGCCCTATCGCATGTTTACGTATCGCACGGGCGTAGGCATTTATTTCAAAGATACGGCCGAGTTACAATACTGTATGATAATATTACCGTGACTGTGATCAGATGGCAACTTATTTACTATTTGCTTGTGTAAGTAATCACAATTACAAAAAAAACATTATCTATAAAAGTAGCAGAAGTAGCTGTCACTCGGGTTGGTTCAATAAAACATTTGACAAATCAAATGAAATAAAAAGACTAAATAATCTGATTGCACAAGAGTTATTTTCTAATAAATTCTTAATAAAGTCTCCACATATTATTATTAACTTACTACTAGAACCAAGTTTCTTTAACACATCTTCTATTACAGAATCAAACACAGGTAGATTCTGGTAACTTGGAGGTCTGTATACGCGTACTTTGACATGCTGATCAAGTTCAACAAAGGACAATTCAATGGCGTGCTCAACAGACAGTCCGATGATATATTTTCGTTCTTTCGATTTAATTGAATATTTAACTAATATTAGTGACCTGGTGGGTCATACGTTTTCGACTTAAAAGGCTAACTACACAATAATTTGCATAATTAATTGACATTACTTGATGATCTTTTAACCAATGTTCTGTTAAAAAAATGACATCAAACTTAGTACCTCCTAGAAACAATTTTATTTCCACTAATTTGAAAGAGCAACCTTGGATATTTTGATCAAATAATTTTAAAGTATGTTGTATGCACTCCCTTTGGGTTTTTATTAATATCAGTTATATTGCTAGAAAATACCTTATTATTATTCTCTAATAATAATTGGTTATTTGAAGGGGTAACTTCTGTTGTCTTATTGACCTCCACAACTACAACTGAAAAGTCTAAAATGCCGGTATGTGTTCCAGCAATAAAAGTATACCCTATCTGACTGGTAGTACCCTCTAAGGATGTTGGTATTATGGTTGGATCCTACGTCGTACAACATGATGAATCATAATTAATCGCTATGTTGTTTGTATAACTAGGCAACACAGACTCGTCACTAATACTACAATTTGTTATATTATCTATCCTATATAACCTCATTAATATCATATGCTATCAAAATAACTATTAGATGTCTACTTTGCCAAGACAGAGATAAGGTTCTCTGAGTTAACTTAAAACCACTAAGAAAATTGTTAGAGTTAAAATACAATAATTTGTCACTATCACAACATGTCAGCTTGTGAATAGTACTATTTAACTTATAAATATAATTATTTTCGTCACCTGATAAAGTATCAGAATTAGGAAAAGCACACAACATCAGCTTTCCTATATTTAACTTAATTAAGGTGTTCACACCAGCCACTATGTCCTTTCTGGTAATACCAGTACTATTACCTAATAGCAAAACCGTAGTAGAATAATTTTCTAGGTTTGCATTTGCAATTCTTTGAATCACTTGTTTAGAACTTATTGTATGATAACTATGGTTAGTAAAACTATGGCTAAGGTAATAGAGTATTTTTTTCCAAAGCCCGAACCTAATTCATCGCCTAAATTGTATCCCTTTGGGCAGACCGGCGTGCTGTACAGGAAGTCCCTCGTTTTGAGCGCGGTGTCGTGGTGGAGCAGTAGCCCGCGGCGCCCTGTGTTTGGTCACTTGTTGCTGACAACAGAGAAAACTTCTGCCAAGCATTTGGTAGTATATCATTCAGCGGTGACGCTTCTTTGGTTCCGTAAAGGAATTGACACCAAGTAACCAGTCAAATTAAAAAAAGCTCGCTATACAAATCTTCCCGCCGCTTCTAGATCGCTTCACTGAGGCATTGATTAGTCTTGAAACACCCAAACCGTCGACTGGCGCTTCGTTTCAAATTTGTTTATGATATCACGGCACTATTCATTATTAATAGTTTTCCAAGTGGTTTTGACTTTATAATTGGATTTTTTAATTGAATCGCTAGTTAAAATTCCAACAATAAAGTCAAAACCACTTGGAAAATTGGTAATAATGAAACGGGTAAGTCGGTTAAACAAGAAAATCAACTTGAGATTATGGTCGATAACAAATTAGTTAGTAAGGCAGCTGACGTAGCTGAGGCATTTAATGAGTTTTTTGCCAACATACCTATAACTACGACTTGCTCCTTTAATTCGTCCCCGTCTAAAGCTGAGAACCTTTTGAATAGTAGTGTCCCGAAATGTACTCGCTTATTTAGCTTCGAACATGTAACGCCTAGTGATGTAATTAACGTCTTTAACACTCTTAAGTCTAAAAACACTGGTGATTACTGGGGCATCTCCATTTAACTTTTAAGTAATAAAATAGACATCGTAGCCCCCTATCTAGCTGTTACTTTTAATGAATTTGTTGATTTAGGAACTTTTCCTGGCCTCATGAAGAGTAGTAAAGTCATACCATTATTTAAATCTGGTAATAAAAATAACATTTTTATTTTTAGGCCTATGTCTATCTTACCAGCATTTAGCAAAATATTTGAAAAGTTAATACTTAATCAGTTGCTTAGACGTTTTAATTTAAATAGCCTACTTCATAATGGACAATATGGCTTTACAAAAGGACGTTCGAATACAGATGCGGGTGTTGCTCTGCTGAAACACATATTTAATGCATGGGAGAAATCGCAAAATGCTATTGGAGTTTTCTGTGATCTCTCTAAAGCCTTTGATTGCGTGCACCATGACACGCTTTTGCGTAAACTACGTCATTACGCCAAAACGAAGCTCTCAACGTAATAAATTCTTACTTACATAATAGGTTCCAATGTGTAGATGTCGATGGTGTGAAATCTTCCGAGCTACCAGTTCAGTTAGGTGTACCTCAAGGCTCAATACTGGGCCCATTCTTGTTCTTGGTGTATATCAATGACTTACCATTCTATTTAAATGATATCTGTGACGTTGTACTGTTTGCAGATGATACCTCTCTTATTTTTTAAGTAGACAGGAATATACAAGATTTTTACGACGTAAACAGTGCACTCTCAATGGTTACGGATTGGTTTACGTCAAATAACCTAGTTTATCAATGCCAAGAAAACGAAATGTGTGAAGTTCGCCTTACCGAATGTTAGAAATCTAGGACCCAACATCGTCTTAGATAAAGAGCTTCTTGAAACTGTAGACTCGGCGGTTTTTCTGGGCATAACAGTAGATGCCAAACTTCAGTGGGGCCCTCATATATCAAGCCTAGCGGGGAGGCTCAGTTCAGCCACCTACGCCGTCACGAAAGTAAGACAATACACTGACATTGATACAGCTCGGTTAGTCTATTTTAGTTATTTCCACAGCGTTATGCCCTACGGTATGCTGCTGTGGGGCAAAGCCGCTGATATTCAAAATATATTCGTCCTTCAAAAACAAGCTGTCCAAGCAATTTACCAGCTAGGAGACAGAGTTTCTCTTAGAGATTTTTTTAAAGATATTGGTATTCTCACGGTGGCATCTCAATTCATCTTCGCCAAAATCTTATATTTTAAGCAAAATATACACATATACACTAAAAACAGTGATTTTCACAACGTTAACACCAGAAATAAGAACAAACTACGTGCTCCCTTTCACCGGCTTCATAAGGTTCATTACTCATTTGTTGGGCTTGGTATAACCTTTTATAACAAGTTACCCTCTTCTTTACTAGATTTACCTTTTAATGCGTTTAAGGCTCAAGTTAAATCCAACCTTTGTTCAAAGGCATATTATTCCATTAACGACTACTTAAACGATAAGAACAGTTGGTCGCTGTGATTAACTCAAGACAATGTTCGTGTTCTTTCTCCAGAATCAGCTTACCTACTGACAGGATATATGAGTTCATATATTTGTTTTTTTTATTAGACGGTGTAAGTCAATTATTTTGTTACCTTCATTTATTATTGACATGGTCTACTCATTACAATGTTTTTTAATGAGCTGTATTGCAATATGTGGTTGCAACCTCGACAATTGATAATATTATTCTTGCCTGAGCAACCAGAAAGCAGCAAGTTCGTCATGCTCCCTTAGATGTCACTGCTTGCGGTTACGTCTGGGGTCGGGTTTCCTCCTTCCCTCAAATATGGTAGGGGGGTAATGGCTGATCTTTGCGTTATGCTCGTGAACGGGTGCTGCTTGTGGTGACTGGTCGTCTTGCTGTCTATGGTTTTATAATTGTTACAGTAATTGTTCTGTTAATTTATTTTACTTTGATGGTCCTAGTTTATTATTTATTTAATTTAACATCATCCAGTATTGCATATGTAAGCTGCAATGCCCTTTAGGCCTGGAGGCTTTTATTTATGTATTAAGTTTTTTTTTCTTTTTTTGGAATTGGCATGGCTAGCTGACGTATGGCAATTAATTTAATTTAATGTTTTGGTAATTACTTACAATTGCATAAAATCCAGTTCTTCTAACCGAACAGACAGCTGTCCTGCTGGGGAGTTTGTTGCGCCACTTCTTCTTCCCAGCTAAAGCACTAGGAAGTGGTGAAGGGCGGGCGTTTTGGGGGACTGTCTTATGTAATTTTGACGTTCGAAAAGTGCTGATTCTCGGCCTAATTTGAAAAAATTACTTTTGATTTTGATTTTGATTCCACTCGGGCCTGCTTCTGAGCATCGGTGAGTTTGTGCGGCACCCAGCGTGAAACTATCCTCCTCACAAGAAAATGCACTTGTAGAATTTCGTGAAGGCTTCCCGATCCAACCTGCAGTATGTGCTGAATCTATTGATACGTAACTCGCTTATTGTCTTGGATTACATTTTTCACTGCTCGCACGTTTTCTTCCGTAACAGCCGTCAAAGGGCGACCAATTCTTTCTTCATCTCACATTTTGTCGACCCCGCTTGAATTTGTTATAACAACGATACACGGTTGCCTTAGAAGAGCCTTCACCTATGAATGCCATTTGAAGTATATCGTACGATTCGTCCGGTTTCAGGCGACACCTGAAATCGTAAAAAATGATAGCGCGAAAATGTTCCCGGCGCAGATCCATTTTTTATGAGACACAATAATTTAAATTAGCTCGCAAACAAGAAGTTTTTTAATTGGAACGTACCTATTTATACTTAGAAATAACAATATTTTCAAAATAGAACATAACTGGCCAGTCTCTCATACATAAAACTTTCTGAGGGGCCTGGTACAGTAAATATAGTTGAAGATGTTAATAAATTAAAGGACATATGAATTTGGAATAAACCGGCAATGTCTGTGGTTGATATAAATAATGTAATTCTTATTTTTAATTAATATTATTATAACGACCTCATTAAATTCTAAGTATAGATATTCATAAAGTTAAGAATAGCCAAGCAGTCACGATTATTATAAGCATGTTGCTTATAAACCGCATCCGGGTGTCATCTTAGTATTTTCTGAGATTCCTAGGATATGGTTACGTTACGTTAGATGGATATAAAAAATGGATTCATATTTTACCCATTATACAGGGGGTCCAGTAATTAACGCACAACGTTAAAATTGGTCATGGAAGAACTAATGGCAAAAGTTCACTCATTTTCTACACGAATAGCAATAATTCAATGTTAGCATTGGATAAGATAATTAATATTACTATTTAGAAATCGACTTTAAGCGCATGTTATATTAAATTAATTGGCCACTTGTGTTTGGTAACTTTTTTTTAATGTTCTGGGCTTTAAAAAAAAGTATGCAAATACAAAACAGCTTAGTCAAATTGAAATTTTTCATATATTTTTACTAGTATAATAAATCAAGTTGTTTTTGAAAGGCTGTGTAATAACAGTCACATTATTTATTGCTTATCTATCAGCTCATTTAACGTAAATTACAATAACAGTAAAAAAAAACGACAGAATTCGTTAATTTGTAGTCGTGGTGTACAAGAATTTAAAATAAGGTAACAAAAAACATCGATTACTTTGTGAAAAAAAACAAATCTTTGAGACTGTTTTTTTTTAATGGCTATTAGTTGTACCATGACCCATTTCAAGGTTATCCATTAATTCCCAGACAACCAGTAATCTGGTATGACAAATGTAGAGCAATTTTATCGAATGTTAGAAAAGATCGGACAAGTGTTTATCTGTTTGACGTACGGTAGGATTTACAATGATTGTTAGTTAGAACAGGTATCATTGATTTTATGAGCAGAAAAAACATAGCCCCTGTAGGTACCTACTACATATTGACTGTTCAATTATGTAAGTAAACACTTATAAGTAGGTAGTCACGATGAGTAATAATAATAAAGTAATCAATCAACATGAATTCATGAATACTCATAAATTTGTCAACCACTACAATAATGTTCTTCCAACTGCAGTTTTTAAAGCCATTAATTTAATAACATGAGGGGGGAAAAAACCTCTATATTCCATACAAAGTAGATGTATACTTGTCGATATAATATATGTTAATGGGTAGTTACTAAGAACCGATTAGGTACGCCTTAAAAGTTAATCTCCAATAAATTCTTAGATGTGACTAGGCAAAAGAGTTATTGCTTGCAAAGTTCTCAATTTCTGAGAATTTTGCTTTATTTATTTATTAATTTAACCGAAGTCGAGGTGTTGGTGTGAATTTTAGTTAACGACAACTAATTTTATTCCACACCTTTTTAATCGCGATTAAAAATAGTCCGATTCATGTTCAGATTTAGTTAGACAATCTAAATTTTAGGTTAAAAACGTCAAATTCAGAATAGCAAAATTGCCATATTTATTAAACTAATAACTCCGTGCCATCTTAGTACTGTCAAACCAAAATATAGTTAAGTTGTGTCACTTTCAGAATGGGAAATCGTCGTTTGACAGGATGAAACCAAATTTTAGTGATTTTAATCTAGTTTAGAGGTATTTGTTACAAGAGGTAGCTAACAGCAAAGCCGGTTTTTTTAATAGAAAAACGTGTTTAAAATTAAAAAAACAAAAACATGGTCACAACAGACGCGGCTCAAAATTATAAGGGGACGATTTTCAATTGGTCATAAACTGAACTTACTCTGTCAAACATGGAATTGTTCATTTGACTTCACCCCAAACGTCATTCAATAAATATTCCCATTTTAGTAACTTTTTTGTGTTGTTGTATATGGCCCATATACATTACATTTTGTGTGTTTGTTGCAATGTTTTATTCTTAGCAACATTTTTTACGTCTGTGTGTGTCAGCGGCCATAATTATGTGCCGCTCACTCACACATAAACCAAAGCTGCGTCAATTTTTATAGGAAGCGTGTATGAGACTAACCTTCTATGCGATAATATTCTAAGATCTGAAGTTATAAAGACGGGCGGCATAGTCACGTAGCGTCCCGCTGTCTGCTATTGTTAACACACTGCGATCTACAATGCCTGTCTGCCAATTGTTGATTTAGAAGTTAATTCAAGTACTGATTCTATACTTAAACAGTGATCGAGTGATTGGCGATGAAACTGGACTTGAGGAACGTTCTGTAATACGGACCTGAGTCTTCAAGGGTGACAATGATAATGCTTGGGTACTATGGGCAATCATCGTTTAAGATTCTGATGTATACTAATGTATGGATAAAATATTTTGTCAAAAGAAGTGCTATTTGCCAATTTGGTTTTTATAATAATTATAGTAATTTTCAACATTGTAGGTACTAATCACATTAGAGTAGGTCATTAAAAAGGTTAACGAACTGTGCAATAGCATAAAGTAACAATAAGAGTTGTTACACAAATATTAATGAAGTCCCTTTTTTTGGATGTGAAATCATCAAATGACTTCTCCCGCTCTGGGTGGAGCGGGAGGGCGTATCCGACTTTCACTGAATAAAACTCCCCCGTGTTCCTTCAGTTGCTCTTTCGAACAACCCGTGACCCTGGCAGGCGTTGGCCCTAATGGACCCCGTCAATTAGAGAAGAAAAAGCCCAAGACGCCATAGGAATCTTTTGTGACCTCTCCAAAGCATTTGATTGCGTCGATCACGAAACCCTGCTTTTGAAAATTGAGCATTACGGACTTGGAAAACACGCGCTCAGTTTAGTAAAATCTTATTTAAATGATAGACAACAGCAAGTTCAAATAAATGGTGTCAATTCACTTGGTTTGAAAGTTAAAATGGGTGTTCCACAAGGCTCGATATTGGGTCCTTTCCTCTTTTTAGTGTATATTAATGACCTACTCCATTTATTGATAAATCAACCACAAATTGTGTTATTTACTGACGATACTTCATTAATTTTTAAGGTAGTTAGACGTGCTTCAAATTAAGACGACGTAAATAACGCCCTACTGCGGGTCCAAAATTGGTTCACTGCTAATAACTTAGTACTAAATGGAAATATAACTAAGTGCATAAGATTTTCTTTACCAAACGTCAAGAGTAGTGATTGTGAGATAGTATTGAATCAAGAGAAACTAGAATTCGTCGATAAAACGGTTTTCTTGGGGATCGCGCTCGATTCAAGGCCACAATGGGGTCCTCATTTAACATCTCTTGCAGGACGGCTAAGTTCAGCAGCTTATAATTATCAACCTCGAACCTGTAACTCCTTCGTTGTTGGGAGATTTAATTTTTAAGGGATCCGTAACTTAAAAGTGAAAAACGAGTCCTTATAGGATCTATCTAGGTCTTTCTGTCTGTCAGTATGCCGTGGCGTAGAGGTATCAAGTTGAAGTTTTTATCAACTTTCTTATGTCTATGATTATGTCCAGTCCGAAAATCTTTAGCATCATCTTATATTTTTTTCGAATTACGAACTCACATTTTTAGTTTGAGAATTGACCGTGACGTATATCGATGTTTGCTTTTCAACGACAATATTAATAAGTTTATTTTTGGGATAAATTCATCCCAACTACAGAACTCTTAATTGTGTTATTCACTTGTCCCACACGCACTTTTAGAACTAAGAACAGTGCACTTGCAAAACGTCGTAAACAATTTGCAACCATTGGTATTCCGATGTTTAATTCCACAAACATTCAGTGTGTCAAAATGAGTAGAACAAACATTTTCCTGTTTAAAAACGATTTTGAAAAATGTCAGTCGGACAATGTAGGTAACAAGCTGACCCGACAAATTTCGTACCGCTTCGTATTATCTTCATATTTTATTTTTTGTGATCTTTTCCCATTTTTTTTTACTTTTATTCTGCTATTCGGGGCGGAGACAAATCCAAAAGATCATAAAAATCGGTACATCCGTTCTTGAGTTATAAATGGTGTAAATAACCCGACTTTGTGTTATATATTAGACCAAGGTTGATTTATGGCACAAGTAGTAGCAATATTGTGACGGCGACTATTGTATTTTTTAAATTTTAAATATTCGTGTTTGTTAAAGCTTAGTTTAAGTAGTTCTCTGTATTTTGTAGTATGTACTTAACTGTTTTTTGTCCTTATAAATAAATAAATTGAAGTAGGTACTCGCAAGTATCATTAATTAATCAGTCAGATCTAGACAGCTAAAACCATAACAGTGACATAGTGTCACATAGTGATTAGCGGTGCTCGATGGCGAATGGCTCGAAATGGCCGTAATGGGCCATGTGTCGCCTCGGTTGCATCCCGTCGTCCTTCCTCGCGGCGATGCGATGCGATGTATAGGCGCTTGTTTTTATACACTAAGCGCCTCACTTTTGATTGAGCGAAAGACACAATTAGGTTCACGCGCCTACTATACCACAAAACTAGCCACGCGCGTCATGCGTGTAGTGCAGGCAGGATGACGGGCAGTACGTCATCACGCTCATAGGCGCAGTAGGGAAATGCATCTAAATAGTTAGCAATGTGCGGGTGTTCGCGCGCGCGCAGGCGACGCTAAGGTGATAGTGGGTGGGAGCGAAACAAGACACTTTAGTGTGCAACTGTGCAGGTATTATGTTTCTCATCCGCCCCGACAATAGTGTCGCTTTCGACAGTCCCGATAAGGCTGAATGTCTTGCCGACAGCCTAGAGTCCCAATGTTCTCCCAGCTCCCAACCAGTAGACCAAGCTCACCTGAACAAGGTCGACGCTGAAGTCGAACGAAGAGCCTCCCTCCCTCCCGTCGAAGACCCTGATGATCCTCTGCCTCCCGTCACTCCAGACGAAGTGCACGACATCATTAAAGGGCTCCACGCTCGTAAGGCCCCCGGTTCGGATGGTATTACCAATAAGGTATACAAACTCCTTCCTGCCCCGCTAATAATGCTTATGACCGCCATCTTCAATGGCGCCTTGAGCAACAACATCTTCCCACAAGCATGGAAAGAAGCCACCGTCATCGGTATCCCAAAGCCAGGCAAGCCAAAGTCTGAGCCCTCCAGCTACCGCCCTATTAGCTTACTCAATGTCCTCGGCAAAATCTACGAGAGGCTTATTTATAAGCGTCTCAAAGACTACGCCGAAGCAAAGAGCCTCATACCCAACGAGCAGTTTGGATTCCGTAGCCAACACTCGGGCACCCAACAGGTCCACCGTATCGTAGAGCACTTATGCGCTGGTCTGCAGCGTAACGCGACGACGGGTGTGCTATTCTTCGACATAGCGAAAGCCTTCGACAAAGTCTGGCACAACGGCTTGATATACAAGCTCTACCAACTAGGAGTGCCAGATCGTCTCGTGCTCATCTTACGAGACTTTTTGTCGAACCGGACCTTTCGCTATCGCGTCGAGGGAGCACTCTCGTCCCCTCATCCTATTCGCGCCGGTGTCCCTCAGGGTTCCGTACTATCTCCTCTCGCCTTCACGCTGTTCACTAGCGATATCCCAAAAAGTAAAAAGGCTCAGTTGGCTCTCTTCGCCGACGACACTGCCGTTTACTATACCGGTCACTGTCCCAACGCTATAGCTCGTACTCTCCAAACCTCCGCAAACGTCTTAGGCGCTTGGTTCCGGAAATGGAGAATCGAGGTCAACCCCGATAAGAGTCAGGCGGTTCTCTTCTCGAGACGTCGTCGACTCCCTCCCCCACTTCCCAGCCCGATCACTATGTACGGCAAGCCAATCCCTTGGGAGAAGCAAGCCAAATACCTAGGCGTGATCCTCGATGAGAACCTTACCTTTAAGGCTCATATTAAGGCGGTTCGCGCGCGCGCCTCCTTCGCTCTTAGCAGGCTCCAATTCGTACTGACAGCCCGTAGCAAATTGTCCCTCAAATGCAAGCTCCGCATCTATACCGCAGTCATCCGTCCCATCATGACCTATGCCTGCGTTGTATTTGCGCACGCTCACCCACGTCATCTCCATAAGATGCAGACCCTCCAAAACCGTTTCCTCAGAAGGGTCACGGGTGCCCCCTTCTATGTCCGTAATATCGATCTTCACGTCGACCTCAAAATGCCAACCATAAAACAGTTCATGAAACGCTTATCTAAGCGTTTCCTCGACTGCGGCATCAAACATTCTAACCCCCTGATTACAGCGGCCGCCCGCTACACTCCCTCTCGCATTAGCAGTATTCGCCGACCAAGGCATACTTTAATCGACCCCGACGACGCCACTACCCTCCTCCAGGAGAGTAGCAAGGCCACTAGCACGCTACATAAGCCCAAAACCCGATCGCCGTCCTACCGCCCTCGCCGCCGAGGCCCGCCGCGACGCCCAAATCGACGCCCCTCCCGACCCTTGCTCGAGCCAGCCCGCGCCGCTGAGCCTGTAGCTTTAAATTCGTCCCTAATTAATACCAATCCTGATCCAGCTAGTCATTTGCTGCCCTCTTCCAGCGACGCCCTAAGCCGAGGTTCGTACCCCACAGGGGGTGCCCTTAGCGTTGTCGCTTAGTTTTAGTTAGTATATAAGTTTAAGTCCTGGCTGGAGGCCTTAATTTATTAGGGAATCCACAGGCAAGTCCGCTTAAGCAGACGACAACCGCATAGGTTGACCTGCGAGATGCCAAACAAACAAACAAAAGGTATTATGTTTTTTGGGTGGGTACCCTGCATTTAATTATTTTAATGGTGTTGTTTTTGTTATTATTCAAGCTATTATATAAATGTTATTTGATATTTAGCTTTAATTTTTGAGAACCTACTTACTGTTTTACTTGTTTTAATTTATAATGTACTAATTTTCATTATAATATGTTGAGTCCCTAAACCTGACTTGGTTTCCGCACGTCATTTCTGGGTGACCACTGAAAATCAGCGCTGTGCTGCTAGGCCCACTATAGCACAGCATCATGCTGAGTGGAAGCCTTCTTGTCACAGTCACGGTGTGCAGCTGCCGAGTATTTATGTTCTGTGTTACAACACAGAACATAAATACTATATATAATAATAAATATATAAATATATAATAATAAATCAGCTTTTTTTTTTTTAGCTTTGTATGCGATTTATTTTGTATGCACCTGTTTCTGTGACAAATAAATCTATTTTTCTTTCTTTCTTTTCTTTCTAACAATATCTACATCCCTATAAAAACTGGATTATAGTTTCCTGATCTGAATACTATGCCACGTGTGATCACAATGTGCCAAAGAGTAATCATTCCATTAACAGGAAAATTAACAATTAATTCTGATAAAAAACTGATTATAATCCACTTTTTTTGTGTCGATGTTCTACATAGACGGTTATGAAAATGAAACTATTAGAAGTTCCACTCTACGCAACGCACGAAAACAAGCATTTTTTTTTTTGGGTGGGAAATCATCAAATGACTTCTCCCGCTCTGGGTGGAGCGGGAGGGCGTGTCAGACTTTTACTGACTTCAGTTGCCTGTGCCAGGGCCACGGCTATCTCTTTCGAATAACCCGCGACCCTGAGGCGTTGGCCCTATCGGACCCCGTCATTTTGTGCTGATATCTCTTTGAGGCGCGCGTGGACACGACGTACCGTCGACCCGGGCCTGGTCCTTACCGGACGGCGAGCTACCCATTGTTCGCCGTCCGCAAGCCCGCGCCGACGGTAGCCGGGAATCTGCAGGCGACTCCCGACGCCCAGGGCGTCTCCTGCGGCGACGCAAGGCTCTCTCCCTCACGCGCTCCGCCTTCTACTTCGCAAGCATTACTGCTTTGTAGAAGGAGGTAACGGCTTTCCATTCTCTCTCGCTCCGTACCATGGCCTGGACCAGGGCCGGACGCGAGAGATCGCCGCAGCCGATCGCCTCCATGTGGACATTGCGGTGCTCCGCCCAAGCTAGGCAGACCTCCACCGTATGCTCCACCGTGTCCTCTGGTTGATCCACACAATGGTGACACCCGGGCGTATCCTCCCGCCTTATGCGAAACAGGAACCTCCCGAAACAACCGTGTCCGGTGAGGACCTGTGTCAGACGGACGGTGAGGATGCCGTGGCGCCTCTCCAACCACTCCTCAAAGAGGGAACTTACCGCCGCTTTTGTGGCGTGCTCAATGAAAACAAGCCTGCGCCGAACATAGAGCCAATCTAGCTGCGATGCCGCCCACAGCTTAGATGGAACCATAGATATAATAAAGAAATATAGAACTACATAAAAATTGAAAGTTACAAACGCGGTGGCAGTTGAAAAGAATAGCGTACTTCAAAAAACAAAACGGTCTCAAACGCGTATGTTTTTTTTTTGTAAGTGGCTTCTCGCATGTCAACCTAGGAGGTTGTCGCCGCCGCAGCGGGCGATGGTCGTCAGAGTCATTTGGGGGTATCGCACGATCTCCTTCGACGCGGGTTGTGCGCTGGCCGGACCACCGCTCTGGGACCTGGAGGCGAAGGTGCTCGCGTCACTGTACCGGTGGCGCGAAGCAGCGCGGGAACGGGGCGAGCGACCGATGCAGCAACATATTGAGCAGCGTCGGTTGCAGCTACGTGAGGAGGAGGGAGTATAGCGGGTGGCAGCTGCAATCAGGGGATTGTGGTTTTTAATGCCATAGTCGAAGAAACACTAAGCGTTTCATGAACTGGTTTCTGGTGGGCATTATATGGTCAACGTGAAGATTACGGACAAAGTAGGGGGCTCCCGTGACCTTTCTGAAGAGACGATTCTGGAGGGTCTGCATCTTGGTGAGTAGACGTGGGTTAGCGTGCGCAAATATAACGAAGGCATAGGTCATGATCAACTGAAGGAACACCGGTGGGTTTTAGTCAGTAAAAGTCTGATACGCACTCCCGCTCCACCCAGAGCGGGAGAAATCATTTGATGATTTCCCATCAAAAAAAAAAAGGTATAGGTTATGATGGGACCGCTGACTGCGGTATAGATGTGCAGTTTGCCTTCAAAGAACAGTTTGCAACGGGCTGTCAACATGAAGTGAAAACGCGAACGCAAGTTTCGCACACTATAATTACCTGCATAATTAAGCGAGGATAATGTATTGGGTTGAAATAGCCAACACGCAGCGTATCAACGTGAGTGAGACGAGTTTGTATAGACGACTGAGCATGATCATTGCGCGTTCGTCTATACAAACTTATTCATATTTATTTTAAATTAAGTCCCTTTTCTATCTGTATGACCGTATCTTCTAAACTAAGCAACGGATTTTAATGCGGCTTTGACTAGCATTTTAACATTTATTCCGAAAGGTTTATGTGTATAACACATAACATGAAATCGCTAAAAAGAAATCTCTATCTTTTGTTAGGTCGTAAAACCTCCCGCGGGTCGCTAGTTCCCTATAAGAGAAGAGACTTTTATTGAGCCCTATTCGTGTTTACTTTGCGTTGCCATGACAGTTCTTTTTTTTAAATCTATAATTTAGATCCCACATTAAATTTCTTCCTGGCCAAACAAGTTAAGGAAACTTATACTTCTCATAAAGAAACTAAGAGACCGCACTCCAAAAGACATCTCTCATTTTTTTTTATTAAATGAAATATGCCAGTCCGGTATACAATTTGGCGTAACTACGAGTATTTGGGGTGGAGCTGAAAAAACGAAAATGAGTGATCTTGAAAGGACCCAGAGAGCTGTTATTAAAGTTCACTTAAAAAAAAAAAAAAAAACTATCCTACTGACTCCCTATACAAAGAGTATCAAGTTTTACGTGTCCGGCAACAATTTATTCTCAATGCATACCTACGCATACACAAAACTTTAAAAATCCGAACTGACTATTTCTCATTGACTTCCAAACGTCTTTCGCATTTCTCCTTACAAGACGCTGTCCCGCCTATCTATACACTTTTGTATATAACCAGGTCACCAGTAGTTTTCCTTGTGACCCTTCTAGCATTTTATTTTTGAAATACATTGGATTCTTCATTGTTAAACATTTTATTTTATTGTTTTACATTTTTAGTCTTGTGCTTTTTTCAGTGCAAATTAAGCTTTTATGTTTATATTATAATTAAAGATTTATATTTTCACTATCATAATGATCTCAATTTTAATTTAGGTTTCTATAAACATTTGCGAATACCTACTCTTACCTACTCTCACATAAACTTCAGTGGTAATTAGCTATATGTATCACAACTTTGGACCTAAAGATACAGGCGCCGCCTAGTTCGATCCGCCGTAAAGTTCAAAATAAGGATCGATAACAGTTACAGACCGACATTCATCATCATCATCATTTCAGCCAAAAGATGTCCACTGCTGGACATAGGCCTCCCCCAAGCATCGCCCCTTAGAGCGGTTCTGCGCTTCCCGCATCCAGCGGATTCCTGCGGCCTTCACAAGGTCATCGGTCCACCTTGTGGGAGGCCTTCCAACGCTACGGCTTCCGGTACGCGGTCGCCACTCCAGAATTTTTCGGCCCCATCGGCCATCTGTTCTGCGAGCAATGTGCCTTGTCCACTGCCACTTAAGTTTGGCAATTCTTCGGGCTATGTTTGTTGCTTTGGTTCTCCTGCGGATCTCTTCGTTTCTGATTCGATCACGTAGAGAATTTTCAAAGAACCAAACCAACCAACCAAATAACCAATGTACCATATAAATCTACGAAGAAAAACTCAAAAAGGAAAAGACTGCAACTACAATCGTCTTCATCTAGTGATGTCGTCATCACTAGATGAAGACGATTGTAGTTTCAGTCGGAACAATCATTACAGACTTCAAAACCTCGAAAAAATTAATCCTCAAAGCTCCATTGCCCTTTGGGTGACTGTTGGCTTTCTGATAAGGCCCGTTGTGAGTAACCACGTTTCAGTGCCATAGGTCATTCCTGGCACGCACTGGTCAAAGATTTTCGTCTTGAGAACTGTCTCAAGACGAAAGTCTTTATAAGAACAATTCAAAATCAAAATATTTTATTTCACATAAACCTACGTGGGCACTTATGAAACGTCAGACTCTAGGCGCACAGTTCCAACTGGTCGTTCCTTATGGAGAAGAGCCGGAAAGAAACTCCATGGTTACTCTTTTAAAAATACATATTAGACTTTTACAATTTTTTTAAAAAACACTGTTAATAGGTTTGGGAGGACTGTGTAGGCCTGTCAACAAGTACCATAATATGCTTAACAAAAAGACAATGGTCTAAAAATCTACAAGGCAACGTTCTCACATTTACAAAATATAAAAGAATCTAAGAAAGAAAAATAAAGTAACCAATTTAAACATTTGGTTTAAATTGGGGCATTGGTTACTTTATTTGGCATGATTGCCATTTCAACTGTAACAAATCTGAATTATGCTGTACAAAAAAGCCACTAATAAATAATCAAAATAATGATAATATTATGTCAAAGAGTAATGTAAAAAATATTCATAAATAATAAAAATAAAATGAAACAGCAGTTATTATAAATTTACATAGTGATGCCATTTATGAGGTACCCACATGTGCAGAAGGATTATTGCCAAGCTTCCTTGTCTTCGACGTAGTCTTTAATTTTATAAATGCTTTTTTGATATGGACACGTTTGATGTGGGTTTTGAACTTTTCATCGCTAAGTTCTGTAACCGACTTTGGCAACTTGTTATAAAAGCGGATACTGTTTATCAGAAATGACTTGCTTGTTTTAGTTAATCTAAATTTGTGTATAATAATTTCATTTTTACTACGTTTATTTATATTATGGAAATCGCTTCTTAATAAAAAAAAAAGAATCTACGTCAGCTGCTGATCCCCACAGCAGAACGCCATATGGCATAATACTGTGGAAATAAGCAAAGTATACTAACATAGCTTTGGCTATATTGGTCCACTGCCTTTTTTTTCTTACTGCATTGTAGTGAACTTTATTTGTGAGCGCCCTATTTTCATTTTTGAAATTTAATTTATCATTTTAATTTTTAATCTAAAGTTATGCGTAGAAATACAGTTTCCGTAATAGCATCTAGTTTCTTGCCATCAAGTTTTAAATTTAAACCCACTTGGGGTACATTTGGTAATGAGAATTTAAGACATTTAGTTTTGTTCGCATTTAATTAAAATATTATTAGCTGCGAACCGTTTTGAAAGAACACACAGACTTTCGTTCACATGTAAGACATCCGTATCTTTTCTATTTAAAAAATAAGAAAAGTATACCACCCTTATTTTTAATACTCAGCGAATAAAATTATATCGGATAAGTTAGCCATCATGTAAGGAAGGTCATTAATTTAAACTAAAAACTTGAGGCACGCCCATCTTAACTAAGGACCCCGAGGACGTCACCCTGTTAACGTTTACTTTTTGCTGCCTGTTTGATAGATAGGAAAGAACAAGATAAGCGGCTTGTCCACGAATTCCGTAGTAGTGTACTTTGCAGATCACTGTATTGTGGTCAACGCAGTCAAACGCTTTGAGGTCACAGAAAATGCCAATTTAATCCTGGGAGTTCTCCCAGGATTCGAAAGTAAGACTGATGAGTTTTACTCCCGCATCATTCGTCGACCTACCTCTCGTGAAACCAATCTGGCGATTATGTAAAATCCCATTTGGAATAAAATGTGACAACATCTGGTCTGGCATGATTTATTCATAGATTTTACTCAATGCTAGTAGCACAGATATAGGTCTATAATTAGAGGGATCACTCTTACTACCCGATTTGAAAATTGGTACTACTTTACTATATGTTTCATTAAATCAGGAAACGTACCGCTGTCTTAACATTTATTAAATATGCCTGTTAGGACAGGGGCTAGTCTGTCAATGATACCTATCTCCAAGAACCTTAACGGAAATCCCCCATAAGTCTTCAGTGTTTTTTATTTTAAGGTTTTTGAACGCATTTTTAATTGTGACAAAAGAAATGGGCTCGAATTCAAAACTAGGAATGTCCTTACTGAAGTTTTCTTTGAGTAAGGATTCAGCTAATACAGATGATGAGGGAAGAGATTTCGAACCTCAATAGGGATGTTGGTAAATAAATATTCCAGTGTCTCAGCAACTTTAATGTTTTTTATGGTTTTATTATCAATTTTTAGAGACAATCCATTCTGATCTCGCTGTTTTGTGTTTCCAGTTTCTTTGTTAATTACCTGCCACACAGATTTTATTTTATTATGAGAAATACCAATTTAGTTACTTATTCATTTAGATTTTACTCAAAACTTAAGCTAATTAATTGCAGGCCTATAGTTGATTGGGCCTTCTTTGTTTGACCTTTGTTAGTAATTATATCGACCGAGTCTAGCAGTGGCTCTAATGGCAAGGTTAAGATTATTGTGAACTTATCTTGTGAATAAAAACCAAACCGGTTACGTCACGCGAGAACGGCACGCATCAGGGTTTTATCACTAACGGCTATGAATAATAGAATAAAGAACACATGAAGACACGTTTCTGAACACGTACAAAAATGACTAAATATTAGGTGGTAAAGCTCTTTGAAGTCTTTTTGGAGTCCATTAAACTTTTGGGTACACGGCAGCCTAACGAATGAAATGGTTTACTCTTGCCATAGTCTAGCCTAAAACTATCGATGTTGCCTAGAAATTGGGCTGTGGAGGTCAATGGCAATCGCTCTATGTAAACTCTTGGTATTCAGTCATATTCAGATACTGGAAGTCGACCTTATCATAGTAATGAAAAGCTATTAGTGGTGGGACTTTGTGGCTCAGTACTCAAACGAGGGGTTTACTATGGCATAGGCCATAGATAGGTGAACTACATAGCTATTGCAGTTGATGAATAGTCTAAATAATGGAAAAAAAAACTAATTCAAACCACACAGGTACTTCACGGTAAAGAAAAAAACTTGAGATAACCGGCAAAACCCCATTGTTTAACGCTCCAGCATAAGCAGGTACATCACGACTTTAAATAGTTTATGCTAAGTAGTTACTTACTCAGTATTTTTCCATGAATCCATAAAAAAAATTGCTCTAATTGAATAAAAGTTTTTCCAAACAAGTTTTTCTATTATCCGGTACTTTATTATTCACTAATTGCGCAGGAGTGCGTCACGAACGGGTTCCCCCATTTTTACTAATTATACGTATAAAATTTCAATATGTTCGTACAATTTATAATTGCCAGCTATCATCAAAATATCTTTAGTGTTTCCCACGTTTAAGAGTTGCAAAGTTTGTTGTGCTAGTGTCATGTCAAAAGAAAACAAAAACCATTGCATGTTTCATAAAAACGCAGTATTTTTTTTTATCTGGTAAAAATGCAAAAGAAGGAGATCCTATCTGGGTTTTAAACCTGAATACTACACTTCGGATACACTTTAAAGATATCCTTTGCCAAAATTATGAAGAGAAAGGAAACTGAATTATAATTACCATGTGTCACTGATTTCAATCAATCTCTGTTGTCATCTACCGACAAGATCTAAATGGCTTATAACTTACCGATAAATGTTGGTGTCTTATACAGACGAACACCAGTGCAAGCCGAAACCCGTGTCCTGCATCCCAATGAGTTCAAATAGAATTAACTATATAACGCGAAATCTGGCTGTTGACAACAGAAGCTCATGGGCAGCTTAACTGGCAACATTTTAAAAGTGGACATAATTTTGAAATAAGAATGAAATTGGTGATATCGTTGGTGGTCTTGACCTGTGCTCTGTTCGAAACAAGAGGATACCCGTACCCGGTGTTTTCATCATCAGGAAATGTTGACACTTGTAAGTAGTATGTTTTTGTTGAAATCAATATTTTTTCCTATTTCTAGGAGTTGTCAGCTATGTTTTGGAATGTTATTTTGTATTATCAGTATCATTGTTTTTTTTTTGTAAGTTGTCTGACGAATCAGTCGAATAATGCCATCCCAATGTTGTGAAAAAATGTCTCCTTGATAAAGTTTTTCTTAGTTTTGAGCCCCGTAATACTGTGACTTTAGCCAACAAATCTCTTCCACAGGGTCGTACGGCGATGCCAGTCGCGGTGGAAGGGTGCTTAGTCGCCACTACAGCCCTTATGCAAACCGACGCGCTGTCAGAACTCCACCGACTACCTACTCGCTGTTGCAACCCGAAGCTAACCAGAGGAGTTATCCTTTAACTCATCACCAGGCCGTCAAATACCATCAAGCTGACAGACGGCGCCAAGCTCTGCTGGAGGTCAATGACACACCTCCACAAGAGAATGAAGTGTACTACCCTCCAACACCAGAGATTCTTTCCCAAGTACCCGTTGAGGCCACTGAACTCATCTTACCCGTGGAACAAGCTGAAGTAGTCCCAACTACAGTAAAAGCTATTGTACCGGAATTAGTCGAGCCTGAAATTGAGGAATCACAAGAAAACCCTGTACAAAACCCTAAAAAAGCCGTGCAGAAGAAGAAACAAGTTAAACGGCCCGTAGAAGATGAACATGATGATAATGATGATGACGAAGGAGATTTCCCTGCCCATAAGTTCCTTTCTGGTGCTGTTTTCCCTATGTTCTTTGGATGGGGTGGTGGTGGTCCCATGGCTGTTGCTAATGCGTTCAGTACTGGAAAAGGCGGTGCAGCCGCAAGCGACGCTACTGCCTATGAAACCTTGCCGCCTGTTAAAAGATCGCAGTAAATATGCTGAGAATGTGCTCAGAGTCAAGTAAAACATCCTATTGTTCAAATGTCATTGTTTTTGCTTTGTTTTCGACACGTGTAAAGTAACCTACCTTCTCTAGATTCTAACGTTCAATTAATAAAAGTTTCCAAGTTAAAATTCTTGCTCTTTGTATTTTTATTGCCATAATCTGTGACGTCAATCATAATTGGATATTAAATCAGTCAACATTCAATTAAAGTACGTATATTTTATATTTAATTACTTTATATGGAAAAACACTTAAAACAAATCAATCAGCAGAAGTTTCTAAATATGCCTACTCCTATAAATACAATCGTTGCTTAAAGTTGCTAAGCATAACTTCAAGCAACGTTTATAAATAAACCCCAAAGAGTTATATCAGTAATTAAAATACCAGCCTGAAAATGTGCCTTTGTTGTGCATTATGTATGATGACAATTTCTTTTATGTATACTCACATAAATATTTGTATTTGGCTACAAATATTTATTTGAGTGCAAACGATATTACAAAAACGATAAAAACTTAAGAAATTGCCAAATTATAAACGTTTTAAAATTAAGTGTTAGACAAGGACAGCACTATCGCAGAAGTGACGTCACGACTATGTAACTTCATACTAGCGCCAGGCATTGTCCGTATCGCTCGACACGGACGTGAATAATCCCCTCCAAAAACGTTTAAAGTGTGTAGCTTCTTCATATTTACATTGATTAAACAGTTTTTTTCGATTATTATTTTTTACTATGCCTTCTTTGAAATTACATTATTTTTTCGAACACTTTTAATATTAGTCATCATCCCTAATGCTGCCTCAGCATTGGTCAGTGGTAGGTAGCTGCGTGTTCCGATTTCAGATCATTCAGTCAAACTTCTGACGGCCTAAAAAGAAGAAGACCTTTAATGAACCTATTAAGAAGTGACGAAATGCCTTGAATGGAACTTAAAAAGAACATAATACATTTCGAAAAGTCACTATTATACATTCTTGCCTGGTAATGACACTGCAACCATGGAAGCAAGTCTGTAAACCTACTGTTAATAAACGATATTTGTAATTAATGCGAGTAACCCTCCAGACGTATCAATTATTAAAATTTGCTGACTTTTAAAAGGTTTTACTACGCTTAAAAAAGTTTTAGTATGCTAATACGGTGCCAGCGCCACCTTCAATAATAAAAATACTCGCATGAAACTGTCTGTCAGATTAAAGTATCGGGAATAATTCTGAGGACAATATAACTCAGGTTAAACATAACTGGCGAAATGTGGGTGTACTATAGGTACACCTCTGCCCAACCCTTCGGGGAAACAAGGCGTGATGTTATGTTATGTTATGTTATATCTTAACAATAAAGGTAGAAGTTTTATTCAATGCCATCTATTTACAACATTAGAAATAGTTTCAATCTACTTACCATAATGGAATACGTCTAAGAGGGCCTGATTCATGATAAACACACTTGTAACAACTGGTTCTAAACTTTAATACAAGATGGCGCTTTGCCGGATATTACTGAATACGGTATACTAATATAACCTAGCTACCACAGCACACGTTACATGACTGGGTTTTGTCGTCGGAAGAATAGACACAATGACAGATAGAATATACAGTTTGACAGATTTCTTTCATACATCTGTCATTTTGTCTATTTTAACGTCGACATAACTCATTTTTAAAGTGATCATACTACGCGTGGCGGTGTATCCTTGTGTGATAGTCCCTGCAAATAAAAAGACCAAGGGACGTGTCTACTGCAGACAATGACGCTACTAATAGGTAAATAGCTCGGTCTCTAAGAACATTCTTAAATCCCCCATATCCTCCATTTATTTCTTGATTTTTGCATTTACAAGAAGGTAATAATTTGCATGAGTACTTTTTATGGTTCCTGTTAAAATCATGACAGACGGTATTATCGGATCGAAAAAGTGACCACGAGTCCATGGTTGATGATTTTTGTCACTAACCTAGTGTGCCACTGAAGAGCACAGTTCTGACATCCCTGATGCCAGTTGCTATAGTTATACTTTCAGAATTAATCCTTCATGATAAGCCTATAGTTCATACCGGTACACCTTCTGGGCTTGCAGCACTCTCGTTTCTCGGGTTTCGACCCACTTGATTGATATTATAGGAGGTAGGTAAATCTAAGGATCAAAGGGATTAGTACTGACTCTAACTCTTGCGACGCAGTCACAAATACTTATTAATTATGGTATATATCTTTAATTAATTTTAATTTAAAATGATGATTAACTAACTTCTTACCATGCTACTGATACCTTATATACATCAAACCGAGTCTAAACCTTATATACTTTAGTAGGTATTACATTTTGAAGGAAAGGTTTTCTTGCTAGAGAACGACTCAAAAACGAAAAACAACAACACCATAACGCCTACCATAAGTAGATAGGAAGACGAAGTGAACTTTGCCGATGTAGGTATCAGTGGCTAATATAGACGGCGACAGCCTTACGATTTTAAGGAATGAATTGAACTGCCTCGTTGGTCTAGTGGTCGCAATCGCTACTGCTGAGCATGAAGTCCTGGGTTCGATTCCCAGGTCGGGCAACTTGTTATTGGGTTTTTCTATATGGAATTTCTCAGTAGCAGCCCGGAGTCTGGATTTGTGCCCGGTTGATGGCAATAGGCTCGCCCCCTATTACATGGGACTTAAAAACATAACTGGCAAAATGTGGGTGTACTATAGGTACACCTCTGCCCAACCCTTCGGGGATACAAGGCGTGATGTGATGTTATGAATTAAAGCAAAACAATTAAATGGCAAAGTTTATTTTTATGTATGTTGAAATGACCATTAACTCTATCCCTACATATAAAAATTATATATAACAATGAAGATACAAAATTTACACTTAGCTCTAACAATTTGTAATATACATTTTTCACACTCTCTCTTCTATTCTAGGGGCTCCATAGGAGGTGGCGTGGCTTGTGGCTACTCCACCTTTGCCGGTGCTGTAGGCATTAGCAATGGCAGTGGGACCACCGGGGCCGCCGGCACCTCTACCACCGTATCCGAAGAACATGGGGAATAATGCTGCAGCAGGCATCTTAGGAGCATACTCATCTTCATCATCATCATCGATTGGCCTCTTGACTTGCTTCTTCTTGTTGACAGCCTTCTTGGGTTTCTGTACGGGTTCCTCTTCTGGTACTTCCTCTACTTCAGGTTCAATCAATTCAGGGATGACTACAGCTTTTACGGTCGTTGGGGCTTCGGCTTTTTCTGTTGCTTCAGCCAGTTCCGTTGCCACAGTGGGGACAAAAGCAGGGCTCTCTGGTTGTTGGGGATAATAGACTTCGTTTTGTTGGGGTGGGATGTAGTTAACTTCTTGCTGTGTTTGACGGCGCCTGTCTGGTATGTAGTACTGGCCAGACTGCTGCGGTGTCGCTTCAGCCTCCGGTTGGCGGAACATAAAGGCAGCCATGCCACCGCCGACGCCACGTTGGTCGTAGTACGGGTTGTAATAGCGACTCAGCGCCATCCCACCGCGGTTGCCATCTCCGTATGACACTGAGAAAGAAAATAGGGTGGTTTTAAATTTTCACCACTAATTTGGAACGCGGATGTTCAATACACCATTGTTTATACTTAGTCTTCGGGGAATACTGGCGTGATGGTATATTATGTATTTAGAAAAACACAAAAAAAATAACTAAAATATAAATCTTCACAATGTATCTTCACAACGTAGGCAGAACAACTGCTAAAAGTTATTTTTTAAACGGTCTATTCCAATTAGTCTTGTATATTATGTGTTAGTCGATGAAACCTCAAAAGAGGGCTAATCAATCATGACAGGCAGAAGAAAAATATTAAAATTGTACTCACGAGAATCTACATTTCCGTAAGAGGGATAATACGCGTACGGGTATCCCCTTGCTTCAAATAGCGTGCAACTTAATACCACCAGCGTAACTACTAACTTCATATTTACGATTTTCGAATATATTGTTCACTATTTGATACCCTTTGTGGACCAAAGGGTGTTGTGCGTTATACTGCTTCTGAATGTGTGTTGGCATGAGCCAGACTTCGCGTTATATAGTCCATTCTGTCAAGACTAATTGGGATGCAGGACACGCGGCCGCTTGCACCCGTGCGGGTTTCGACCATTTTACAATATTCGGCTGAGTTCTAACCGTTATTGGAGACTGGACATCCTAGAGGGGACCTGGTCATGCGCAACACGTCTCTATTAGGTAGGTGAACCGTTGAACTTTTTGTTTTGGTGTTTTTTCTTGCATTTAAAATGCACCAAGATGTGGTGACTCATGCTTTTACAGTAGTAATGGGCTTGAATTCAGATGATTGGCTCTTTGATTCTTTCTCTTTTTTCTCGTAGTTGTATCTAGATTATAGTTTATTAATTTGAACTAGTTTTTACTTGTTACGGCTTGCTGTCTTAGATACGATACGATTACGTTAAAGTTTAAATGACTGCATTTGTATTTTTACTAAAACCAGTACTTTCAAACAGCGGTCATTCAACGTTTTAATTAAATATTATTTCTAAAACAAATGCCATCTTTCTATTTTTCAGTACATTGTAAGGATTTCTATAAAGAACTCTATAATAATCTTATTTAAAGGAGCATCGTGTGAATCTGGAATCACAAAGTGCTATAAATATGGAAAAATCGAACTGTTCGCTGCGTGCACGCATTATGTTGCGTTTGCGAACGCCCTGCATTAATCCGACCCTACGTGGAATGACAAAAAGGTTCATTCATGAAGATTTATGACGTTAGTAAAGCCATGTTAACTACTTCGTGGAAACATTGAACGGTATAAATTACACACGGTAAATATCGCGGTAAATTGTATTGTAATATAGTTAATGGTATTTTATGTTGCGAATGAACTTTGTTGAACCCTCTTCAGTAATTGTTTGTAAGTAGGTAATTAATACATAAAAGGATGCAGTCATTTATCAGTTACATTGCCTTAACTTCTTCATTTCTACTAGGATTTTGAAGTAGTACCTACCTAGTTAGCTATTATTTAGTTAGGAGCTCGTGGCTAAATAACAACAGCCGGAAGGGTCGTTCGAAGGTTAAACTACGCTTGTCGCAGTCGGTTCTTGGATGGGCGACCACCCATTACATATAGAGGCCACTCCGTGCCTCGGAAAGCACTTTAAGCTTTTGGTTCCGGCCGTCATTTGTTTTTCTTTGACAGTTGTAACTTGTAGGTACCTAGTCAAAAGCCAAATAGTCTGACAATCAGTTTTAGCAAGGGGTACCGTGTTACCCTGTAACTGGTTTGTGGAGGTCAGGTACTTAGCTGCATCCACTAACCTAACCTAACATAGATGGATAAAAGCTAGGCAGATTAACCTACATATTAAGTATGTTAAAACTAAAAGGAACAGAAACAGGTAAAAGGATAAGGATCTTAAGAGGGCACAGTAACCCAGAAAAATCAAGTTTAAGTAAGCAAACACACCTCTCTCATCATTCCCACTAAGAACAGAAGAATATTAGAAATACAGGATTCGAATCTATGTTAATGGGTACCAAAGTATGTAAGTCAAAAGTTTATTTGGTTCCTCGTTTGTAACTGTTGAAACTTTAGCTTTAAAACTTGCCAAGTTACATTAAAAACTTTGTATGTACTTTCTTTCAACTCTATAGAACTTCCATCCATTTAGATCTCAATTCTTTTATGGCGAAACCGACAATCTCAAACATTATGAACCGTCACAACCTGTACTCATCCCCACCATAAAAAGGGGCTAGTCATGAGAACACTATCCGTATGAAAAAGTTCAAGTCCCGTGCCCACCGTTTCATACTTTTGTCCACAATAAACCCATTCCCTATTTTAAGGTTTCGATTTACTTCTTTTGTATGCTACAATAATAAAAATATATCAATAACCTACCATAAAGCAAAATTTCGAGTTTCAATTTGTTTTAGGGGATGGTCAAAAGTCACCCGAAGTGGTTCGTGTAAGTACCTTACACGGAGTTTTTCAGCCATAGTAGGGGAGTAAACGAATTTTGATCCTGAGTCAATCAATATGATCTAAAATCTCTAACACGAAGAAAAATAAACTAGCTAGTTGGCTATGGTGTTAATATTCTCTGACAGAAAATTCAGGCGCTAGTTGTAATAGACCAGTCAAAAATCTGTCAAATTAAATGTACTTATACGAGAATGTGATCTTAAGTTTTCAAATATCAAAATTGAATTGTTATAATATTTTTATTTTCTAATCTAGCCTCGGTATCTATTGAGTTTATCATAAACGTTTTTAATAAACGTTTCGGAAGTGGATCTATTGGTTTTTATATTTTCTATTCCGCAGTTTCTTTCCTACAAAGTTATAAATTTCAAAAATATCATTTAAGCAAATAAGTGATAATGATTTGTGGAACAAACAAAAATATGATCGAAGTTCCAGTAATGTGCGACGGAAGATAACTTTTTTTGCCTTGTATTAATACAAATAACCATTAAGTTTTTGATCCTATTAGTCGTTAGCATATTAAGTACAAACAGAAAATAAGTGACAATTTTAATATTTCCTGCTACACAAAAAGTTTGGAAATATCATGTAGTTGATTGTTATACTCATATTTTTTTATTTTGCTTCTAAGTGCTGATTTCACCAATAAAACTGAACACGTTCAGCGCATCTAAAACGCGTTCAAGAGCTGTCAGTGTCAATATTCCATAGAAAATGATGACACTGACAGCTTTTAAACGTCGTTTATGAGCTGATCGCGTTCAGTTTTATTGGTGAAATCCACCCTAAGTCTTTGTCTATTTAATGAACGTCGAATTGAAGATAGGCTATTTCGTTACAAAAAAATATTATTAATATAAAGATTAATTTGGATCAAACTAAAATCATACATTTTAGCCAATGGTTGACCATTGAAAATGTACCAATAAAATAGATAATTAAATTGTTGAAATCGTAATAAATTCCTTGGACTAATAATTTACAAAAACTTGACTAGAAATCACAAATCTAGAACCTTTGCAAAAAATAATGCAGTGCACACTCTAACTGCAGTAGTGGATATAGATACCATGGCTTAGCTGCGTCTCACCTAAGATACGGTATCATATTTTCGGGAAATTTAATCGACGCTAACAAGGCCCAAAAGAGATGCAATAGATCTATGTTTAGGCTAAAAACGGTTGATACTTGTTAACCATATTTTAAAATGTGCAAGAAACTAACTGTACCTCGTCTGTATATCCTCGAAACAGCAGTGGTTGTCAAAGCAAACCCCAATCTGTTCCCACTTCTACAGGACGTTGTACCGCGTAACAGACGGAATATAACCATTCTTCGTGTCTAACCAGCAAAAACGGCACTCATGCGCAAAAGTATCGTCTGCATGTCGCCTACTATATTTAATATATTGCCTAAACATTGGAAGGAGCTAAATAGTAATGCATTCAAGCGTCAATTAAAAATGTTTAGAAAATGTTTAAATAGTCGCAAAAGTTTTTGACTGAATAATTTTATCTTGAACCTGACACAAACATTGAATTTGTATGAACATGGTGGTAATTTTTGACACTAATCTTGTAATTTTGATATCAATCTTGTAAATTTCACATTGTTCTTTTAATTTTGACATACATGTAGTAACTTTGACATTATTATTGTATTCGATTGACATTATACTTTTTGAATTATTTTGAATTTTGACAATATAACATAAGAATAATTTCTATTGTATTTAGTTCTTAATTATGGACTCTGTAAGTACATATCCTAGGTAATTCTTTTATTTTTTCTTTTTGTTGATTCTTATCAATGTTATGAAAATATTTTTACGCCGATACTTACGGCTAAACATGATTGGACTCGAACGATGTAATAACTTGCATGCTCTTGTATTTGGACAAAGTCGTAAACAAATAAAGAAATCTTATCTTATCTTATCTCAACCTGTCAATAATACATGCATTTTCATTTTTGTCAAGTTTTGACATTGATTGTCGATTGTCTTGCGACTAGATTTTGAACGTTTTTTATATAGATTTTCTTCTTTTTTTCTTCCTTCTGCTCTTACACGTAGTTTAGTAGTTTCTGCTTACCCTCATGGAAAAAGGCGTGAGTTTATCTATATTCTTCTCTACATTATACCAATTCGTTGCTAAGTATATAACTAAGTATCCATTAGGTTTATGCGTTGCTAGAGGACTTCATTTTATTCTGCGATTTGATTAGGCACTTTTAACATTTCATGCAACGAATGTTAAAAAGGAACTTAAAAGTAATCCGTAAGTCTGCAACGTCAATCATTTCCCAAGAAATTATTTTACGTATTCGCGGTGCCAATAGAAGCTAAAGCCGTTGCACATGTCCGAAATTCTTAATATTAAAATCCAAACATATTTGTATTTCATCCACGTGAAAGATTTGAGGATACTAGTAGCAATGCCGGCGATACTATCTCTGCGTTCGTCCACGCCTTGCGTCGATAGGATCTGTGCCCACGGCATAAACTCCGTTAAAATGTTCATAACTGTCAAATTTGCCTGTTTGCACGTATGGAGATGTATGCTGGTGGATTTATGCCGGAAACGTCGTGTCTTCACATTAGTATGTCCAGCAGAGCGGCCTGATTCATGCTCTACAAGACTCAAGTCTTATTTGAACACCTGTACCGTCGTAACGTCTGCCAGACAATGTCTTGCTAAACTTGGATTTTAACGCTAAGAGTGTGAATGTGATTGGTTTTGTTACCAAGTTTAAGAGAATGAAAAATGATCAAAAAATGTTTCACAGGTCAATTATAGCAGTTTAAACAAAGAACGGCGTAAAAATGTGTACGCAATTTCTAGCAACTGAATTTCTCGAATAACTGAATTGCTCTGTCTGAATAGGTGTAAATACATACAGACCGAACTCCAGAAATCCTGATCAAAAATAATTTGCGTTACAATGTATTCGACGAAACGCACTGGCAGGCTTCGGCAGACATTCTGACTACGCTCCGCCTGTCAGATGAAGCGATACGGCCACATCTAGATGGCCTGATATCACTGCTAAAGAGACAGTGCAAGGACCTCCCAAAACCGCTACTATCCAATATTAACTTTCATTCTGGTGTACTTAATTGTGGATTAAAAAATATACATTCATCATACATGCATTAATATTTTATGAATAGACAAAAATATAGCTTTATAGACTACGAATTACCTATACACGAAATGAAAAACCCAACAAGCCAAACAAAGTTAACAAAACACAATTTAAATGCAAAATCATAACATTGAACGTACAATAACTAACACATTGTAATCAGAGCCTATAAATATGCATATTAGCAGGTTGATGAATTCGGGGACGTATGTACTGTAGCTGAAACTTTACGAGTTATGTATTAAGTCGCAAAGGACGTTACGTACCCTGGGAGATCCGGCAAGGGTCAGGAGCTTGGCAGGCATTCATCGATAGATAATGTTCGATGGGACTTTGACGGTGACTCGGATAACTCTTTAAGGTCGAGGCAAAGACGATCGTGACCCTAATATTTACTTTATTTGATGATATTGTGATTAGGTCCGGTCAACAGTTTTGTGTGTCCTTTGGATGGCGAATGCAAATAGTAAAGGGAACTAAAGAATCTTTGTCATAGAATTGTAACCATACCCATGGAAAAGTCGTTGTAGTTTAAGTTCAGTGTAAGTTAATTTCCTAATACTTAATTCTGGACAGGGACACATATATTAGTATCTTTTGGTAGGCTCTTGAACGGCAAGTATTAAAACTTGCTTTAGCCCGCGGATCGCCCGCGTGTAGTTATCTATTTAAGTGGAATCATTCCGTTTTCAAGCTCCCAGTGGGCATGATTTTTTCCGACATCTTAAACAATCATAGTCACATTTCGTAGTTTTTGAGTTTATCGCGTTCAGACAGACAGACAGACACGGCGGGGGGACTTTGTTTTATAATATGCAGTGATACTCGTAAGTATATTATTAATTGATGAATCGTAAGTAATTTTCGTTTTTATTGTATAGTAATTAATCCATCAATCAACATGTTATTAATCAATGTAATTAGGTATAACCACACTATTTGTTTCGCTACTTATTTATCATGGATTCAAATTACAGTATATTGCATTATCAGTACATTCCTTATATTTAAAAATATGTAGTTAAAAAAAAAAGACACTATGTTTTATCGTGCACAAAAAATTATAAAATAATGAAATTGACTTTTATTAGTTCTCCTTTTTATCCAACGATTAAATCAAAAAGCGCTTTGTTTAAATTATGTTATTAAAAGTACACACAACTAAACGGGTTCCACGCTTTTGCCCGCGGTTTTGCCCGTGTGGAAGTCGAAAATTAGCCCACGGAAACGTACTATCGGGATATAAAGTATCCTATAAGTTAATCCAGGTTATAAACTCACAAAATGTATTACATAAATAAAAAAAAACTCTTAATTGTGACCGTCGAAAGTCATTGTTCTTTCCCTCAGGAACATTACTTTATATCTGGATGCGATTTGCCCTATGTCCTAGTCTGTACCATTGACCACGTATGTGCAAAATTTCATGATGATATCGGTTCAGTGGTTTATGCGTGAAAAGGTAACAAACAAACAAACAAACTTACTTTTAAATATTAGTTACGATTTGGGATAAGTTTACAAATTTAATAACGACACTACTGACTGCCTCGGTTGTCTAGTGATCGTAAAAGCTACAGCTGAGCATGAGGTCCTGGGTTCGTGTCCCAGGCCGATCTATCTATCTAGATTTTCTCAGTAGCAGCCCGGAGTCTGGATTTGTGCCCGGTTGCTGGCAATTGGCTCGCCCCCTACTACATGGGACTTAAGCATAACTGGTGAAATGCGGGTGTACTACCACCTCTGCCTAACCCTTCTGGGATGACAGGCGTGATATTATGTTATGATGTAACTACACTACTACTCACACTTACTTACTACTACTACTTACTTATTTTTTCATACAATCGAAATCCCCTCTTTTCATCCCTTTGAAGGTCGAATACTCAAAGACCCCTTCTTACAGCTCGCCTACATTATAGAAGGAACCCTTAATTTCTGATATTATGTCAGTTATATATGTGGTGGAATCTTCAAAAAAAATATTTCATAGAAACCTTGTCCTGAAAAACACAATAAAAAGAGTTAGCCACCTATGTGCAGCCGCTTTGAAGTGATGCGCTGACAAACTTTTTAGGTACTTGTTTTTTTTTTTAAATATCGATTAATACATAAATATTAGTAATTATTCGAACCAAGTTTCAAGTTAATTATCTAAATAAATAAGATTTGTAATTAACACGATATCCCTCTTTTCTTAATGAAACATCGCAAACAATTCTCCTGTGGGGGTCCACAGGAGAATTGTTTGCGATGTTTCATTAACTTCACTCAAAGATTATTTATACAAATTTTTGAGTTAAGCCACGCAGTAAAATCCTTCCTTGTGAAATTCGAAAATCTACCTCCTACGAGTTGAAAAGGGGGTAGCCCCTTTTCAACCCGTAGGAGGTAGATTTTCGAAAAACACAGATACACGCCAAACTTTCTTTTTTTTTTTTTGATTGGCCTCTCGCAGGTCAACCTATTAGGTTGTCGTCTGCTAAACGGACTTGCCTGTGGTTGCCCTAATAAATAAAGGCCTCCAGCCAGGACTTAAACATAAATACTAACTAAAAACTAGGCGACTACACGCTAAGGGCACCCCCTGTGGGGTACGGAACTCGGCTTAGGGCGTCGCTGGAAGAGGGCAGCAAGGGACTAGATGGATCAGGATTTGAGTGATTTTGGGACGAATTTAAAGCTACAGGCTCAGCGGCGCGGGCTGGCTCGAGCAAGGGTCTGGAGGGGTGTGGATTTGGGCATCGCGGCGGGCCTCGGCGGCGAGGGCGGTAGGACGGCGATCGGGTTTTGGGCGTATGTAGCGTGCTGGTGGCCTTACTACTCTCCTGGAGGAGGGTAGTGGCGTCGTCGGGGGCGATTAAGGTATGCCTTGGTCGGCGAATACTACTTATGTGGGAGGGAGTGTAGCGGGCAGCCGCTGAGATCAAGGGGTTTGGGTGTTTGATGCCACAGTCAAAGAAACGCTTCGATAAGCGTTTCATGAACTGGTTTATGGTAGGCATTTTAAGATCGACGTGGAGATTTATATTACGGACATAGAAGGGGGCACCCGTGACATTTCTGAGGAAACGGTTCTGGGGGGTCTGCATCTTATGGAGATGACGAGGGTGAGCGTGCGCAAATACAACGCAGGCATAGGTCATGATGGGACGGATGACTGCGTTGTATTTGCGCACGCTCACCCACGTCATCTAGATGCAGATCATATAGATGCAGAGCTTGCATTTAAGTGACAGTTTACTACGGGCTGTCAGTACAAAGTGAAGCCTGATAAGAGCGAAGGAGGCGCGTGCGCGAACCGCCTTAATATGAGCCTTAAAGGTAAGATTTTAATCAAGGATCACGCCTAGGTATTTGGCTTGCTTCTCCCAAGGGATCGGCTTACCGTACATAGTGATCGGGCTGGGAAGAGGGGGAGGGAATCGACGACGTCTCGAGAAGAGAACCGCCTGACTCTTATCGGGGTTGACCTCGATTCTCCATTTCCGGAACCAAGCGCCTAAGACGTTTGCGGAGGTTTGGAGGGTACGAGCTATAGCATTGGGACAATGACCGGTATAGTAAACGGCAGTGTCGTCGGCGAAGAGAGCCAACTGAGCCTTTTTACTCTGTGGGATATCGCTGTTAAACAGCGTGAAGACTAGAGGAGATATAACGGAACTCTGAGGGACCCCGGCGCGAATAGGGTGAGGGGACGAGAGTGCACCCTCGACGCGATAGCAAAAGGTGCTATTCGACAAAAAGTCTCGTAAGATGAGCACGAGACGATCTGGCACTCCTAGTTGGTAAAGCTTGTATAACAAGCCGTTGTGCCAGACTTTGTCGAAGGCTTTCGCTATGTCGAACAATAGCACACCCGTCGTCGCGTTACGCAGCAGACCAGCGCACAAGTGCTCAACGATATGGTGGACCTGGTTGATACTCGAGTGTTGGGGACGGAAACCAAAGTGCTCGTTGGGAATGAGGCTCTCGTAGATTTTGCCGAGAACATTGAGTAAGCTGATGGGGCTGGAGGGCTCAGACTTTGGCTTGCCTGGCTTTGGGATACCGATGACGGTTGCTTCTTTCCACGCTTGTGGGAAGATGTTGTTGCTCAAAGCGCCATTGAAGATGGCGGTCATAAGCATTATTAGTGGGACAGGTAGGAGTTTGTATACCTTATTGGTAATACCGTCCGAACCGGGGGCTTTACGCGCCTGTAGCCCTTTAATGATGTCGTGCACTTCGTCTGGAGTGACGGGAGACAGAGGATCATCAGGGTCTTCGACGGGTGGTAGGGAGGCTCTCCGTTCGACTTCAGCGTCGACCTTGTTCAGGTGAGCTTGGTCAACAGGTTGAGAGCTGGGAGAACATTGGGACTCTAGGCTGTCAGCAAGGCATTCGGCCTTGTCGGTGCTGTCGAAAGCGACGCTCTTGTCGGGGCGGATGAGAGGAGGCATAGATACATAAATAAAATAAATTAATACCTCCTTGGAGGAACGCAATTTCCTCTGAAGGTCCAGAAGGGTTGGTGAGTGGGCTCGAGTTCACTGAGCATCTTGTTCCAACCCTCTGAGCGAACCTCCCCTATGCGTTTCTTTACAGCACGCTGTAAATGGCGCATGTGGGCTTTGTTCGCGTCACAAGGGAAAGAGTCGTAGGCATGAATAGCCGCATTCTCAAGGTTATCAAGTCACGTACGTCAGTAGGTAGTTTCCAGCGATGGTCTTCCATCACCGGAACTTCCCGTGAACAATCCGTCAATACGGATTGAACGTGCTCAATAAACGAGTCGATTGCGGCCGTCGTGTCGGCGACTGACACTATGTGATCGGGGATGGTGACCAAGTGAGGCGACGTGGTGTATTTCAGTCTTTCGCTTACTTCCTTCCAGTCGGTTATCATCTGGGTCTGAGGGTGGCGGTTGGGATCGCTTTGGCCAGAGTAGGGGGCGAGATGCATGACTACTGGGCGGTGGTCCGATTTAAGCTCGTGGGACGTCTCTATCGATTGCAAACGGAGGTTCACATTCTTGAGCAGCGCCACATCGAGTATATCAGGAATACACGCCAATCTTTTATTTTTGTTCTAAAGTATAAATACTGAGTTTCGAGTTAATCGGACCGTGCGTTGAAATTCTTCCATACAAAAATACCGCTCAATCCCAGTTTAGGGGGTTGTTGAGAAAAACTCAGACAAGCTTTAAAATTTACTTAGATATGTATATGTTTCAAGTGTATTGTTTGCTTCCCAACAATGCTAAAGGAAGCTGTGTGCAAAATTTCACGTTCATAGTCCCAGTAGATTCGGCTGTGTGTTTTATAAGTGTCAGTCAGTCAGTCAGTCATTTAAATGTAGAGATAGATTGCTTAATTTAGGAATCTTGCTTACTCCGATTACAAGTTTGATTATCTTTGAACGATGAATGACGGAACTGTGAATGTGAATCATAAGAATAATAAGACCCTTCTTAATATTCATCTTATTCTCATTTACATTATCCATCAGTTAATTCCCTAACCAACAACATCATCACCATCATCATTTACAAGGTTTATTTCTCGAATCCTTAAAAAATCTGGTTTGGAAAATTAGACTCAATGCTCTAGAGTCAACGCTAGCCGTTTTGTCGGCAATAAAACGATGATACCTAGGTACTGTATCATCATATGGTAAGATTTATTTCTGGATATACTTAATCAGCAGGTCAGCAGAATTTATGGACATTGTCGGCAATCCTTTTTGCCGCAGAGTTGAAGTTAGCGCCGAATCTATCCTTTGTTTTACATTCATCATGGATATTATGTGATTATTCTTATCACGGCCTTATTTGCATTCATGTGTTACTCTGAATTGAATTTTTAAAGAAATATATTTCCTATTGCATTTTTTTGTTAAAATTAGTCTACCTACCATCATAAGACCAAATTACATCTTTTGCGTCTCTAAGTCAAAATCTTTTTAATCGCAATGTATTGCCCACTACTTGCTATTCAGCTACATTTTAGTCAAAATTCCCTCGAAAGCTCCTCAGTAAAAAGACAATCGCCCTTTTAAAATTATTCAAACCACCTCAAACAACAATCAACTTTAAATTACAAAGCTCGCATGACGTCGTTGTCGCACCCTTTACTGTCTGTCTATAGTCTGGCTATTGAATGCATATCGGGCCCATCTCTACGTCAAGCAGGTACATGAGGTACAGACAGACAGACATTAAATTTTTCCTGTTCTTTGTACCCATAATGTCCATTTGCAGGGAATACGTGCCTAAGTTCACGATCGATTTTGATTTGTTGCTGCCATGTAGATCATTACAAGTGTTGAATGTGTTATGTTTATCCTCTTGCGTAGGTAATGTGGCCGCGTGTGCACGTTTATTGTATGCATTATTTATAATTGTTGTTGTAGGACTATCTTTGGATTTACAAACTACCAACTTTAAGAAACGGTTACAGTCCAATTTTACTTTCCGTAGGTTTCCTTTTTATTCAAGCTTATTTTAATACCCTTTCATGTTTTCATTTCATAAAAACTAAGTCTGATAAGGATAATACTTTGTAGATTTTAAGAATTTTAAGATTGCTTGTTTCTGCTGAAGATTTGAAAATTATTATGATGTGATAATTCCAACTATGATGTCCGTTTACTAATGCACCTTCTAGAGTTCATTGCAAGAGAAGATTCAGAGAAACATAAAAGTGGTTTTGGGCCGTGGAAAACGTTTTTTTTAAGTGATGATTTTCCCCACGGTACACATGTATTTCGGTTAAAATTGCTAGAATGACGACAACGTCTCCCATCGTGGCTTTATGACGCACCGGGTGCCGGCCGACTATTGACGCCTGATTATATCATCGGTTACTCACATTCAATACATTGGTTTTTACTCTCATTCCTTCCAATACTCCTCGCTCCATACAAGCACTGAGGGGAACTCTACGGAAGCCACTACATAGTCAAATCACGTAACACGATTTTTAATTTACGACCTCATTGATACATCTCGATTAAAAATGCCTTGTGCGTTTAAAGAATTTTTATTGTTCACAGATGTTATAAATTTTGGTAAAAACAGCTGCAAATAATAAAGGCGGAAAATAAATCCTTTGCGAGGTCGTTGCTGATTTTTTTCTGCAAATAGTCAGGTACTTCTTGTCTACCCACGCTATAAATTGTCGATTAGACAATAGCTAAGGAACGAGCAATTAAATGAATATTTCATTGTAATTCTTTACTATGAATACATAAAATACATGTGCATTTTAATTGGTTTTCTAGCTTACAACTTTAAAATATTTTGTGCAATTATGTTGGTTGATTACAAATGAGCTCGTCTCGTCTGTATAAACATCGTATAGGCAATTCAATCAGTCAAGTTTGACAGCACATATTTCAATTTGTGAACAAACAAAACAATGGATTTGAACATTCTTAGAATTGATATAAATAGAATTAACTGATTTCAACTTGGGTGGCATACATACAAACACAAAAATACAGCGAAACAATGCATCTGCGAATTGCTATTGATATCGTTTATGACGAAATAGGACTTGGTTTTAATAGGGTTTGTTTTTATCGTTGCAAGTGTCACATATGTCCATAAGCCTAAAACATCCGCCAAGCGAACCTCATAGATAAGATAAATAAAGCCTATAGTCAAAACGATGTTGAGTCGTAATTCTGCAAACCTACCGGCAGATTTCTCTGAAAAGGTGATGTCTCCATCGACAACCCAACATGGAAATACCATAGCAGATTCGAAGTCCAATGACAATGTTATAGTGACCGCTATTTAGACTTATCTTGATATCGGAGAACTGCATAATACGAGAAAAGAAACATGATAATGAAAACCATTTACCATTATTAACATTGCACTCAGTCCAGTGATTACCTTACCTTATTTATATATACATAATAATATACATTACCACTACCTTTAATATGGAAATAAAACTAAGAAAAAAAATGTAAGAGTGGTAAAGAAGTGACTGACCGCACTTTACCGCTGTCCGAATTAGAATTCAATATTACCAAGAATCGAAAACCTCAATTGCATTAACTTTAATTAAACGTACTTTAGCAATAGTAACAAATCATTTGGGTGGTAAATTGAAATGTTGGTTTTCTAGGAAGCCGTATCGTGGTGTAGGCTAGGCGGCAGGCGTCCATACCAAGTACTAGCGGGTGTTGCGCGTGCGCCTGTCCGGGCCGTAACGGTGGCGCGCGGTGATCCTCTCAGTTCCAATGGTGATTGTATTCAAATATTGTTTCATACTGACGAGTTTATACGTGGTGTTCCTTTTTGAGAAGAACTTTTAAGACGACTCATAGAGATAAATATAATTATAAAGAAAAATGTTGCGATATAATAAAAAATAAAAATATGTTACTTTTATCTTTATTTATACAGCACGTTGCAGCTTGGCCTGTGTTAGGGTCGAGTTTTGACTCCGCAACGCATAATTATTTTCATTTCCATTAAATGTTTCCTTTTCTGTACTCATTGTTTTCAGGATCCGAAATCTTTTTGTTGTTGTAATGTATTGTATAGAATCTAGATTAACAAAGATACACTCCGTATACAAACAGGCTCGCAGCACATTATGCACGACGCGTGCACAACTCAATGTGATGTCCGCGCACACGCTCAACGCATACGATTACGACCGAACACCTTTTCGTCTTACTGAGGCTAACAACAATACATCTCTTAGATACACTACTTCTATTCTCATCTGAAAAACATCCACAAGTTGTCTTAGTCATCGCGGTGATCCTTTATTTATGATTTTTGTCCATGCGATTGTGGTTCATTTGCCTTTATATTGTATTAGTTTGTGCCCGCGAAATCGTCCGCTTGAAATTTCTTGTTCCCCGACCCACGCCGTTACATCGCATCGCCCACCCGCGCTATAACTTCGTTTTGTTATTTCGTTTTCCTTTGCTCGGCTCTTAATGGGTCGTAGCATGATGTTAAATATCTTATATCATTCATAAAAAAATTGGGCTATCAAATGCAAAAAATATTTATTGAAATCTAGAGATTAGCGAGTTCAAACAAAAAAAAACTCTGTAGCTTCACTAGATTAAAAGAATTTTCACATTTAAACTTGATTTGACTTATTTGTCTTTTTCCAGAATGCCATCTATCTCCTTGCCGAATTTTAATCGAGATCCGTTCACTAATTTAGGCCTGAAAAGACAAGAGTATTCAGACAGACTTACTTTCCAATTTTTAATAGTAGTATGGATACGGAAACAAGTTTCTATTAATTTTGCACTCGAGATTTTTGTCGTAAAATCCATTTTCAACCTCGGCTGTTTAGATAAGGTCTACATTCGAATCTTGTTTTATCTTTGTCGTAAAAGCTATCATAGATTAAACAGGGGCATTAACAGAAATCTAAGTTTTTATTTTATTTATTTTTTTGTGAAAATAATAGGCACTTATGTACCGAATTGAATATTGAGATGACGCCTCACATATTGTATGATAGTTTAGAAAACCATGGTGCACTGACCCGAAGTTAAATTGGTATATGGACCCGAAAATGGATGTTAAGCATCAAATCCAGTAATTTATGATCTGACTTTTGTTTTAATTTAATTAGAACGTTTTTCCATATGTTTCGGTAAGTTTTCTTTATTTCTTTTGTTGTATGGGAGAATGTTTGATAGATTCTGAACCTTTAGTTAACCATGATAGAATACATTTATAGAAACGATAAAATAAATCGTTTTCTACAACCGGGGAGGTCGTACTGTTTCCGTAAACATGTTGCTGGAGTAGGCAGGTGACAACGACGGACAGGTTTATAGTTCAGACAGCTTGTTGTTGCCAATTGTATGTGGTACGGCTGAGATTGCAAGTTAATAGGGACCTGCATAATAGTATTTGATTTAACGCTACCTGGATCCTGCCTTTAAGCACTGCTTCTGTTATATAGAAGTATTTCGTTTTAACATTAGAGACGAGGATAATTAATAACCAGGTGTTGTTAATTATTCTGGTATCTCCTGGGATGGATAATAGAATTAATTTAGATATAGTTAGTAGATTCATCATTCTCGAACAAGTTAATTAACCTCGTAGTAAAGTTTAATAAATCTCAACTCACTCTTCTTCCTCAATCAGAATCTGTCACACACAATCGCTAGGACGCAAATCTAAAAAGCATTGGGAACTACGTACCTTTTCTTAAAGCATTTTGACGTATTTTCACACCCACGTATTTCAGCTTCGGCCTGGATAATTCTCAGGAAAAGATAGTTAGCAGACTTACAAAACACTAAATTTTTTATTTTGGTCAAAATGTATGGCTTGGCCGTTCCATTGAACTATTGCATGACACAACATTTAACCACCAGTGACTTAATTTCATACCATAAGCCCATATAAGTGTCTGTGCGACTGCCGTGAAATAGCGTTTCTAGAGATATGCCTTGTAGAGTTAGGAGCTTGGCTAAATCTGATAACTTTTTTAACAGTGAAAGCGTTATGTGAGTCATGGAAACCTTATTTGAAATATTTTAGGTGGGATTACTAGTATTCTGTTAAGGTTCGGATGTTTGATATTGACTTTATAGCATTAAACTCCTAACATGGGTAAATTGTGGTCGAGTACGGAGTTGAAGCTACAAGTAGTTGTGTTTTTAATCTATTTTGGTTATAAAATTCTAGCAGCCTAGCTGATATTAATCAATACAAAGAGAGGTTTATTAATGCGTCTATGTGGGAAATGACAGTGAACCTTTGTTCTACGTAGGTAGGTAATTATGTTCATTTAAAATACCAGTGGTAGTAGATAGAGTCTGAGTAAACAGTGGATTTAACGACAGATGCTCTGCATTATAGTCAAATTGGATTCAAATAAATCCAATTCATCAGTGCGACCTTTATATGTGTTTTCCGTGACATTTTTAACAATTTGTTATGTAGAATTGTACCAAACTATTGCACGTGTTCTGTAGTTTAATATTCCATTCCGGTTGGCTTCATTCGAGGCGTCACATCAGATCCCTAAATGCTATAATATCTATGATCGATATCAATTAATTAAATAGTTTATAGCGTAATTAAGTGGATTCTGTGTAAAATTTAACCAATAAGTGCAAAATATGTGAAAAAAATTCATTGCGATTCGTTGACAGTTACCGGCTCAAGTGAATGTTGCATTTTCATCTCGTTATCAGGTACAATACTATATATTTTACTTGGTAGTAGATTGTTTACGTTATAATATTTTGCCTAAAATTCATTAGATCACTTATAAAACGGATACAAGTAGATGCCAATGACATTAAAAACGTAAACTTAGCCTTAATTAGTTTGGTGACAGAACTTCTTTCATAACGATCTCAATTTCATTTTCCGTTCAACTAACCATCTGCTACTTGGTCCACTACTCTTTTTATAATCTCTTCTCTTTTTCTCTTTAATCATGATCATGACACGCAGCGCGCGGGCTCGCCGAGTCCATAGAGAGTAGAGTAAGAGAAGACTCCAAACTCACTCAGGCTTTGAGCGAACTAAAGGCGTCTAAGGAGCACTGTGACCTACTGATTAAGGAAAGAGATAAAAGTGAAATAGAGTTCCTTGGTCTCCTTCGAAGGAATAGCAAGTTGAAAGCAAAAATTGCTCAGTTATATATTCAACTCACTGATGCCTTGGCAGCCCGGGACGGGCTCCAAGTTGTTGTGGACGGGTTCGATAAGTGTGGCAATGAGTATGAACAAGCTCTCAGTCAAAACTATTCACTACAACAGCAGCTAGCTATACGAGGCACATAGTCAGATTGAACAACTTGAGACTACAAATATTAACATCACTGCCTCGTTACATCAAAGTCTATTCAACGAATTGGTGCCTATTGTCCCATCAATGGTTTCTGTTATAAACCCCTCTTACAAAATAGATTTAACAACATGACATGGAGATTTAAAATCAATTAATTCATTGAGGGTAGTTACTAGTAAAAATAAACTTAAAAAATACATAAAGATTAACAAATACATTGTTAAAACAAAGAAAATGGTAAAAAACAAAAGTTCTTCATCAAAAATGTAAAACTTTACAGAGAAAGGTTACATCTACTGAAACAATTAGATATGTATTCATTTAACTTACAAAACAGTACTAGGAAATATCAAATTGACACAGAAGACTTGCAGTATGAACTTGAACAACTACAGGAGAAACTTACTTCTATGACCATTAAATATACAGCCTCTGAAAACCAAATGAGGGAATATGTATTGGCAATGAATGAGCTGGTGAGCTCACAAACAAACAAATGTTAGTATTGTCAACCACCATCTATTGAACCCACACCGAACCATTCATTGACAATATGTGATACCAACATACCGCAGTCTTGTAACAGTTTGCCATTGTCAATTACTAACTGTTTCCCTAAGCATAGTGTAAATAAAGAAATAGTGTTATTTTGTGATCAACAATTGGCCTAGATCCTTTCCAATTTGGAAAGGATCTAGGCCAATTGTCGACAAAAAAATATCCGGGAAAACGTCTATAGATTTAAAATGAATATGACATTATATAATTTGAGATCTAATAATAATTTGTTCCATTTAATTGACACTAACAATTATGTGCGAAAAATCTAACTTTTGTCAAATATAAATGGTTACCCCATTTATATTTGACAAAAGATAGATTTTTCGCAGATAAATACTATCTTTCTAAGTATTGTAAAAGACAGATAGCTGTGTCGCTGTCATATTATTTTTCTATTACAGCCAAGAATTTGGCTAAACAAATTGCTTCTATTGAGCAATGCTATGACATTTCAAATAATTCAGCCAATAATTTGGTATCAAATGTTGACATTCATCATAATAATTTAAATTAGAAATTCAGAGAATAGAGGCAACCTCTGGCAATAATGTACAGAATTGCAATAATAAATCTAATAAAAGCTTAAAATCAGTTAATAGTATCAACCTGGTGCATCAAAATATTCAAGGATTTATGAACAAAGATTTAGAAGTAGAATTATTTATGAATTATAATAGTTTTGATGTTCTGTGTATAACAGAACATTGGCTTAAAAACCACCAGTTATTGTTCAATTTTAATAATCACCAGGTTGGTAGTTCGTTCAGCAGAGTAAACGCTATACATGGGGGCTCATTAATTTTAGTCAGTAACCAGCTTAAATTTAAAGACCGTAAGGATATTGTGAGCCTATCTGTTGAGCGGACTGTTGAAATAGCTTGTATAGAATTGGAGCAGGTTATTGTATTAAGTGTGTACAGGCCCCCTTCAGGATTGTATGACTGCTTCGAAAAGGTAATGGATGAAGTGTTACACAAGATTTGTAACTCAAACAAATCCATTATCATTTGCGGTGATTTTAATGTTAATTTATTGGAAAACTCAGGTTCTTGTAGCAAAATAATAAGTTTGTTTCAGTCCTATAATCTTGTAAATCTATTTTTGGAGCCAACAAGAATTACCCCTACTAGTGCCACATGCCTAGATAATATTTATACAGATATTGTACCAAGCCACGAAGAAATGATTAATTTACTAGATTCTGATCATTGCGGACAAAGGATTACTATTCAAAACCAAAACAACAAAATAACTAGAAAGGATATCACTGTCAACCCCAAAACTACAAACCGCTTAGAGGCTTTTAAATTTAAACTAATTAAAAAATTACCAGTTTTGTATTCTCCTGTTCATGCTGATCCTAATCATCTGTATGATGAGTTCTTTAATATTTACTGTAAACAATTTAATTCTATCTTTATTCCCAAGACTATCTCGGTTAATATTAATGCATCTTTCAGTTATTGGGCTACCATTGGTATTCATAAAAGTAGAATACGGCTTTATGAGCTGTATAATGAAAGGACTTATGTTAACACTGCTGAATTTAATTTAAATGTTAGAAATTATTCAAAACTGTTTAAAAAAGTTTGTGTTATGGCCAAGTCGCGTTATTTGGGTTCGAAGATTAAAAGCAGTAGTAACGTAATTAAAACGACTTGGAAAATTATTAATAGTGAAACGGGAAGGTCTAGTAACAGAAGTACTGACTACAGCCTGTCTATTAATGACAACATAATAAAATCAGACTCACAAGTCGCCGCGGCCTTTGAAAAATTCTTTTCTGATGTTCCCGTTTCAACTACTAAATCTCTTAACTCATCACCTTCTGTTGCTGAGTCTTTGCCAAAGGAAAATGTAAATTTTTGCGATTCGGAATTTCATTTTGAACATATTACATGTAGGGTATATAATTTTTCATTAAATGTAAAAAAGACTGCAGATCTGTGGGGTAATTCTGTAGAAGTTGCTATGTCTATTATAGACATTGTAGCACCTACTCTAGTTCTTATCTTTAATAATTGTATTGACTGTAGGGAGTTTCCTGACCTTATGAAAAAAAGTAAAATAATACCTTTGTTTAAATCAGGTAGTACATCTGACCCCACAAATTATAGACCTATTTCAGTACTACCTACATTTAGTAAAAATTTTGAGAAATTAATTTTAGACCAACAGCAAAGATTTTTTAACAGACACAAATTATTACATAGCAAACAGGTTCGGTTTTACAAGGGGTCGTTCAACTACTGATGCCGGTGTTGAACTTTTAAGACATATTTATAATGCTTGGGAAGACAAATGCGATGCCTTGGGCATCTTTTGTGATTTGTCCAAGGCATTCGATTGCGTTCTTCATGAAACGTTAATCAGGAAACTCCGTCACTACGGGATCCGAAACACCGTTCTGGATCTTCTTACTTCATACTTGAGTAAAAGGATTCAGAGCGTTGACGTTAATGGAGAAAGATCTCCCGGATCTATCTTAACAGTGGGAGTTCCACAGGGCTCAATTCTTGGTCCTTTCTTGTTTCTTATTTATATTAATGACTTGCCTTACCTCATAAAGGATAATCATGATATAGTGTTGTTTGCGGATGATACTTCACTTTTGTTTAAACTTAAACGTCAGCAGCTGGTTACTGACGATGTAAATAAAGCGGTTTCAAAAATAGTTCACTGGTTCAATGTTAATAATTTACTTCTTAATGAAAAGAAGACTAAATGCATTAAGTTTACGCTACCTCACGTTAGGCAGGTGAAAACGAATGTGTTGATAAAGGGCGAAGAATTGAAACTTGAAGACAGCACAATATTCTTGGGCTTAACTTTGGATGCTAAGCTTCAGTGGGACCCACATATTGATAAATTGACAAAAAAGCTAAGCTCCGCAGCATAGCTTTAGTTATTTTCATAGTGTGATGTCGTACTGTATTCTTTTGTGGGGAAATGCCGCCGACATTCAGACTATATTTGTTTTGCAGAAAAGAGCTGTTAGATCACTCTCTCAGAGAGAAATTTAAGGAAATTAATGTAATGACTGTGCCTTCTCAGTATATTTATGAAAATCTGTTATATGCCCACAAAAACATAAAATTGTTTAAAAAATACAGTGATATCCATAATATAAATACTAGGAACAAACACAAATTTGTTGTACCTACAACAAGGCTCAAGTAAATAGGTGGCTCGTTCAGATGTCAGATGTGTATACGCTTTTATAATAAACTTCCAAGCCACGTTGAAGAACTAAGCCTTAACAAATTCAAATCATTTATGAAACGTAAGTTGTGCCAGAAAGCTTTTTATACAGTCAAAGACTATATTGAGGACAAAAAGACTTGGGACTGACCTGCTCCAATTTTTGCATACTGTTTTTTTTCGTTTTTGTTTTGTACCTAACTTTTGTTTTATTTTATATACACTTTGACATTTCATGATTATTAAATACACAATGACATGAATATTTACTTTGTATAATATTATTTTAATTTCGTGTGAGGACTTAGTGGGTAATATTTTATATATTTTGTCTATCTCAGTTATTTCTTTAATTTTTTATATCTGGCAGTGTGAGTACTTAAAGCGGCCTACCCAAATGTCCTTTCTTCGGTATTGTTCGTCGAATCGTTGAGCTCTTTACGTTTTGAGTTGAGCTGTACGATTAATGACAAATGCGTGCACTGACTGGACAGGCCCACTCAAATCTGTATGGTTCTTTCCTCAAAAGACCAATTCAGACATCAATCCACATGGTCTTAACATGATCTGACCAAGATTCTGTCTGGACTTTAAAAGAGACTGTGACCTCTGAGTTTGTTTCGGCTTTTCTTCTCAGAGTAGTCAGATAGGAAACGCCGACCTCATCTAGTTTAAAAAAAATGTTTGACGTGTAAAAGTGTTTGTACAAACCCACTTACAGAAATAAAAATCATTTATCATTTATCGTAAAATTGGGAATATTCTGGGCAATTTGGTCTGCGTGGCTATAAAACAATTTTTTATATTTCTTAAATTCTTTGTAGCTTCTTTCCATAAGTCATTATTATATAATTCTAGCAAACTACAGAGTAGGTAGGTAGGTTGCACGACTTTTGGGCATGAGTAACCAACAAGAAGTAAGACATGCAGGCCTATTTTGGTAGAAAAAGTTTAAAGTACTACAATTTACAACATTATGATATTGAACGAATTTTAATAAACTACTAGAACAAATAAACCAACTTGAATTTATTTATTTATTTGTTTGCTCTCATGCAGATCACACATTTTACACATATTACTGTCGGTTAATTTATACGAGCCTAGTATTTTTGTTGGGTATTCACCAAAAATACGATTTTAGTAGGTAATAAAACGAATATAATTTTATTTATAACTGAACCTTGTTTTTAGTGTTCTTTACTTTCGACTTAGCGGTAAGCGACTTAGTGGTAATAAATCACAATAACATAATAATGTCGTTAAACGACACACGAAACATGACATCAGGCCTGTATTCACCGAAGGGTAAGGCTTATAGTGGTGAATGTAAGAAAAGAAAGAAGAAAGAAAAGAACGTTTATTTACGGTAAACATGACGCAGTGATCGAACACAAACACCAAAGAGAACAAATCGGGGGAAAATATGCGTCACATCCACGCAAAACGGCCATCGCTCAGCTTAATGCTACGACCCTATGCGAGACAGAGCCCCAGCGCTGGTTTTCAGCGACAGCCGGCGTTGAATGACGTCGACCAGTGTAGCAAACGCTAAGATGAAAATAAAAAATAAAAATACATCCTACACATAATAACTGGATAAGTGTTCAACAAAATAAAGTAAACAATATTTATAAAAATGGTAACATTCCGGGCATTGAAAGCTCACGCGCCGTTAGCCTTTGATAATCTGTCGCGCAGCTGTCATTTAAAATAGGTTTGACGTTATGAATGAAATAATGTGATTATCTATTTGAAAAGGAAACCGTGACTGACTGACTGATTTATCAACTCACAGCTCAAACCACTGAACGGATTGGGCTGTTTGGCACACAGATAGTTATTATGACGTAGGAATACGCTAAGAAGGCGTTTTTGCAAAGTCGACTTTAAGGTAGTGAAAAGAGGGTTTTGTTATGAAAAATCTTATTCTTTGAGTTTATAAAGTTGAAACTTGACACAAATACATTTCTAAGTAATTTTTTTTTCTTCTACATCACCTCCAATGGGAGATTGTTTGAGGGTATCAAAGTTTTTGTGAAAGCGTTTTAACCCGCGTTCCGATTAACTCGAAACTCATTACTTATACTAAAGACCAAAAATCAAGAATAACGTGTATCAAGCTGGCTTGATTAACTCAAAAAATGGTTTGTATAATCTTTAGTGTAAGTTATGGAAATATCCCAAAGATTTTAGCCGACAAGCCCTATTATCTCAAAGAACCTTTCAAGTTCCTTCATGACACAAATAATAGATAAATCTAAAGTCACCGGAAAACTTAAGACTATTGATGTCGATGCATTCCACCAGTTTTATGACAAGCTTTTTACAGTTCAAGCAGTACAGTTATGGAATGCCGCCTGTGTCAATAAGTCTTGCTTAATCTTTGTCCTTCCTTTAGTTAATGAACTTGAAACTTGGCAATAATAAATGTAAAATCACACAATGAAAACTCACACACCGAACGCTATTTTGATAATAAGCCTTGTCGTGGTGAAAAGGATGTTAATTTAAAAAATCTTATTCTACTAATCTATTAACTTAAAAATTGGCCCAAATACTTATTTGTCAAAATAATTGATACTAATATAATATAGCTAAAGAGTTTGTTTTTTATCTTTGAACGCACTAATCTCTAGAACTACCACTGTGATTTAAAAAAAAATATAGCCCATTTCTTGAGGAAGACATCACGCTGCAACCCGGCCAGAAATAACGCTATGTGAATGAGGTGGTCCATTTTAGGCCAAAGGTGGTTTTAGGACTTGGTATCTCCAAAAATTCCCAGGACGTAAAAGACGACTTTGATCAGGCCATTAAGAGATACTGGGAAGGTTGGAGTTTATTTTATACGGACGCATCCAAATTATCGTCAACAGGATGCACAGGTGTTTCAACATATTTCCAGAACTCTAAAATTGCCCTCCTATTCCAATGTCCACCAGAGACTTCAGTATTTACAGGCGAATGCATTGGTATTCTAGAGGCCATCAATTTCATTTTAACCCACAATATTAAAAACTCGGTAATTTTTACAGATTCCCGCAGTAGCATTCAAGCTTTAAGTCAATGTCAACTAAAATCTAAAATTCACAGTAAAATCATTTTTGACATACTAAATATATTATACACTTGCTCGAACAATGGTTTAAGCATTGAAATAGCTTGGGTTCCCAGTCACTCGGGTATAGGTGGCAACGAGTGTGCCGAATCACTGGCTAAATTTGCTTCATCTAATCCGGTGGATCGAAAGCACTACATTATACAAAGTTACGACTTACGAACTAACACCAAACACAAGTTGTACAACTCGTGGTCAGCAATGTGGCAGGTAAATTCGAAACTCACGGGGGCGTACTACGCTAGTATTCAACCTAACATCCAGCGGAAACCTTGGTTTTTTAAATGTCCCAAATTATCCAAAATAACTGTTACATCCTTGTGTAGACTAAAACTTGGTCACTGCTGCAGTCCAGTATTCCTGAAGAAGATCCGTGTTCGTGACAGCTCCTTGTGCGAATGCGGTCTTGATGATGGTACTTTGGAACACATATTTTTTTCTTGTCCTTTAAATTCCCCATCCTTTGACTTGTATCATAAGCTCTCCAAAATGAAAATCCCTCTTCCTACTAACTTCCATTCCCTGTTGACTAACTTTTCTCCTAAACTTATCCAAATCTTATAAAAAAATTTTAATGTAAATGATATCAAAATTTAGTTTGGTGTGTAGTAATAATAACTTTGTAAATATATTAGTAGAGTTGGGGGTGGTATTTAAGTATATATTCTATGTTTACTAACAAAAATTAAATTGTCTTGTCCTTTCAGCTACTAACATAATTTTACTAGAACTCCCACGAAGTACAAAGTTCGACGGCTCACCTTGTTGCTCTGCCTACATGACGCTGGCAGTATAGTCGACATCGGCTCAGTTGCAAAATAAGAAAAAAAAAATAACGCTATGTGAAAACTTAATAATAGCGCGTATAGCCGGTTGTGGGAGTTGGTCGTGGGAGTAAAAAAATTGACGCTAAGTTGCAGGCAGAAGCTAGTTAGGATTTAAAGCGTTCCTACTCATCAAAACAATACTCTGACTAAAAAATATTTTTTAATTACTCTCGACGTTTTTTAATAGTTCACCAATCTACTACTAAAACCGTCGGTGTGCAATATAGAACACATTGGGTGAACTTCACACTGGTGATCTGCAAATAGTTGATCTACATGGATTGCCACCTATGTTGACCTTCATAAAGCAGTAGAGCTAATCTGGTATATGTCGTACAAGTATTTTTAGCCTCGAAATGTGTTTATTAAATTGGTGTGTACAATAATAATATTACAAAATAAATCAAAGGGGCGGTACAATAATACTCAGTTTCCATTCCAAATTTTCCATTCATACATTAGGTACGCATTATTTTTACAGTAAAACATATATTTTAAAGGATTATATCACTTGTTTACTGCGTACATCTGGTGATAATGAAGTACATATATATTCCGTGGCTGTAGGCCGGATGTGGCTCTAAATACTATGTAAACATCATACTAAATCAGTATTAGGTTAAGTCATGGTGACAATACTTCAACGACTATACTGGACACATTTGTCATAAATTTGTCCCAATATTGGCCTCGATGATTCTTTAGACTAAAATTAATTGAAACTCTTACTTGCAGGTAAAACAGAAACAGACGATACAAAAAAAATAGTCGAAAAAGCTGATTTTCAAGGTCAGCAATAATATTCAGATTTAGATGTTGATGTATTTACTAGTATAGTTTTATTTATGTTAATAGTGGAGTAATAATTAACGACTTTGTATACGCTAGAATTAAAAAATGCGTGAAAAGGCTAAATAAAAAACCCGATCAAGTGTGAGTTGAAGTCGCGTGGAGATGTTTCCGTACGAGGATGATAACCACCAGGAAACTATGCCAGAAAACTACTATTTACTGTCAAAGACTATATTGAGGACAAGAAGGCTTGGGATTGAGCTGCTCCAATTTTACCCAGATAATGTTGATGTTTAATATTATTTTGATAACTAATTTAGTGTTATTGTTATTATTTTCTATACGTGTACTTTTTAATATAAACAATGACATGAGTATTTCTCTGTTTAGAGTATTATATTACTTTAATTTTGTGACTGTGAGGGTCATTGTATTTTTTTTTCAGTTACTTTTAAGGTTCGGCAGTTTTAGTACTTTATGCGGCCCACCCAAATGTCCTTTCCTAGGTAATGTTCGCCGAATCGTTGAGCTCCTTAGTTATGTGTTGAGCTGCATGATTACTGACAAATGCGTGCACTGACTGGACAGGTCCACTCGATCTGTGTGTTTTTTTCTTCAAAAGACCATTTCAGACACCGAGCTACATGGTCTTCACATGATCAGACCAAGATTATATCTGAACTTTAAAAGAGACTGTGACCTCTGAGATTATTTCGGCGTTTCTTCTCAGAGTATTCAAATAGAAACGCCGATCTCATCTAGCTTTTAAAATATGATTGACGTGTAAAAGTGCTTGTACATTATTTCCCAAAAACATTTCATGTAAAGAAGGTTGCCAAGACTCAAAGAATATAACTACTCTCTCCAAGACTGACATAACGCTTTCATTGTTAAAAAGTCTGTTTTTTTATACCACAGATATCTTACATGTTTTCGTTTTTTAATACCTCAGATATCTTATGTTTTCCTGTAATTTATAAGTACTGAACTAATCACTGTTTTTTTTTTTTATGTTAGGCTCGGTAATTTCGGAATAAGGGAAGGGGGGGGCAATTTTCGCATAATTTCTTAAATAACTACAAAACAATTTATTTTAAAAATTATACAAAAAATATGTTCGAGACCCTCACAACTTTCATTAGATATGTCACGCGGTACAGTTTGCAGAATTTTGTTTTTAATTTTCTAATTTTCCCCCCAAAATTGACCTTCATATTCAAAATTCGTTTATTCATGGAACGTTTTTCACACGACTTTTACTCAGAAAAACATTCCACGCTGTACTATGTGGCTTCACCATTAAAATGAGTGCTTTAGAAGTATTTATACAAAGCAGAACCTCTTCATCAACATTAACCTATGTCATTGCGTAGGAGGAACTACTACAAAAATAATTATTGTAATCCGATTTATTGTTTTTGATCGACAATAAACAGTGTGAGTCTCCGGCTATAGTGCAAATACAAAGTTGTGTGTAACTGAACATACTTAAATTATCTACTGGAAAAATAATCTAGGATTTATTTAATTCACTATTTTATTACATCTATACCTTTGCAAATACATATGTGTCAACTCGAGATCTTCCTTTTTTCGAAGTCAGTTGACTAAGTGCCCTTTGCGGATATTGTCAGAAATATACAAAAATAGGAAATGTTAAAAAGGTTTGTCATGTTACATACAGGTTGATATCGCCGAAACAATATTTTTTTTGCAGTATGGCTGAAACTAACAAATCGTTTAATTTTCCTTAAATCTAATTATAAATCTTAGCCTCAGCGACGCGAGCGCCATCTTGAAGACTTGTCTGTGTATTAGTGCGCGCCTGGCGACTGGATGGAGAACGAATGTGCAGCACCGACTCCACCACCACTTCTTCTACGAAAGGCTGGCCGTCAGTATCTGAAAGTAATAATTATTTCTTGTTTAATTATTTTCTTCAAAAAACTTCTACAATGGCAAATTTACCAATCAATGATAACATAGAATCAGAACCATAATCAGAATGTTATTTGCTATGAATGTAGGTACAGGTATGAGATGTTGCATATGAATTAATGATATCGGCTACAGTCTACCTTACGGCGTGCAAATAATTACATAAATTAAAATATTTAAAAAAAAAAATATGTCAACAAAACAAAACAGAAATTATAGTGAAGTATAGTCAGGTACAAAAGTCTTATATGGTCAAAATTTTAATTAATTATAACAGTCATAATCTGGAAAAACTCATACAATTTAGAAAGTCTTTCACTGAGTAAAAACATTTGGTTATAAGTAATGCAGTTACCTTAGATTTCAAAATGTTTAAAGAATAATCCTTAAAACCATGAGGTATTTTATTATAAATGACAGGTCCCATCGCTATAATCATCGTCATAGATAAGGCAAACATACTTTCGCCTTTATAATATTAGGAACGATTAGGATTGCAACCGGTGTCAGCTTTTCTGTAGCAATTGATACGTAGAACTTACTTACTGACACCAGTTGTGTTCGCTTTCTGTAGAAATTATTAGGGTGATGAAGAAAAACGCATCAAAATCTGTGAAATAGTTTCAGTGCCTTTTCTGAATATTATGTATTTAGAGCTCAGTTATTGAGTACATAATTCAAAAGAGACCGTCGGTGACTCCTATTGTATGGTTTATGCTTGGTTCCTATAAACAAACGAATCGTTTTGCTTACCAATGGCCAAACTCAGCATTAGATTCGTAAGCTTATTTTACCTATGATATCTACTTCCATATGGGAGGGTCTACTATGCGAAGCTATGAGTTCTTCACTTCATTATTGGTAAATATACAATAAGAGTAAATTTTAACCAATAACGGTCCGTTAATTATAGGAAACGGCCATTAATTGTGTCCTTGCGTCAATGTCATAAAATTTGCACGCCACTGCTGTAACAAGTATGCCAAGTGAGTATAAAGGTTTTTGTTGCTTAATAATTTTATATTTAGTATTTATAAGTTATCCAACAATGACTGCTTTCATAATTGTTAAACACAACACTGATCAGCATGTCGATTCTGTAAAAATATCACCGTGAAAAGTTGCGTGGAGTGAGCTGTCAGTGTCATCCCGTCTTGGTCAATCCCTAGCATCAGTGGCACTGACAGCTCACTCCATGCTCACTTCTCCTAAGTTTTCACGGTGAGATGGTTACAGAATAGCACTACAGTACCCAATCAATTAGATTCTTATAATTTTTCCAGTGAACAATTTTTCGTTGCGAATACCGTTCAATTTGAACACATCTTCAAAATCTTGGCTTTACTCACACCATAATTTATTAAACCTTATTTAGGCAACAAATGTAATAAATTAAATTAACTTTTGATTAAAGCCGCCGTGTCAGTTTTAACTACAACATTATTCATAGGCCATTAAACTTGTTTTGTGTTCCGCACCGGATCCGGCCACACGCCATTATATTTAATACATTAGTAGTTATTTATTGCCTTTTAGAAATAGTGTCATGAGTTTTACACTATACTACTTACCTATTAGTCATACTTCATATCTGGTGTAACCAAACCAGATAACCATGAATAATCATGGTTAATTTTGGTTGGTTGTTAGTATATGTAAAAACACCCGAGTTAGCTAGAGGAAAGAAAACTTAATATTCTGGCTGCAAAATATTACGAATGAAGAGCAGCGACTTACGAGTTGTAGGTCGTAGGTTCGAACCCAGACAGGCGCTTTACTTTGTGTAAATTATTTCATCACCACTGCTCTCAAAACGGTGAAGGAAAACATCGTGAGGAAACCGGCATGTCTTAGAACCAACAATTCGAAGATATGTGACATCTACCAACCCGCAATGGGCCCGCGTGGTGGATTACGGCCCACTCCCTCTCACAGAGAGGAGGCCTGTGTCCCAGCAGTGGGAACATAATAGGCTGATTATGTATGTATGTATGTAAAATATTACCTACTCGATTGCAATTTCAGCCTGCAAGAAACTAATGTTTTCATCAAAATATTGCACAATACTCAAGCATCGGTTCACACAATTTTTACAATTCGCGTATATAAGGTTAAAAGTTAGTTCCGCTAACTCTGCCACACCATAATCGCTAAGTAAAAGAACAGCCACCAACTAAATAAAGACAAAAGCGCAATATCTTACTATCACGTACAAAGTTTACAACTAAACGTTCTTTATCGGAACTTCGATCACTGGAATTAAAAATCAAAAATCTAACGAAAGAGAAGCAAACGCAGTTTATAGTTGGTTCATTTTATTACGATCGAGGGGGCAGGACGTGAGATGCATACTAATTCTTGCGTATACGCTGAAAAGTATTTTAGTTGGTTTAGTAGGTACAACCACTTTTTTAAAAGGTACCATCGGCTTTCTGCAGAAAAGCCAAAATCAGGCGAATTAGAAGTAGCTGATTCTATGCCAGTAATCAGTGCGTCAACCTTTTATGATTTAGGCGCGGATATAAATCATTTTCAATGTCACATATTTTTTTGTCTTTCGGCTTTTTCGAAGATCACCGATGGAATCTTTGGCTGTCGTCTTACAACAATTTTTGAATAAGTTCTTGGGTACGTACCGTTGACTCCGGTCTGTAGCTTTGACCTCGCTGGAGCTGCAGCAGCGAGGTACACGATGGCGAACAGAGAGATCAGCAAAAGGGCTCGCATCTTGACGCATGCGCGGTGAATACTGCGCGCACGGCGTTACGATGTGTGTCATTGCTTGAGTGCGTTATTCTGTAACAATTTCGGTTTTTGTTCATCTATTAGGTACAGAAGAAGGGGTTATTATTTCTGACGTGCTTGTTTTATTTACATAAAAAGTGCATGATTTTAGAAAATCTAAAATTAAGTAGGTACCTACTAGACATATTTTTCCAGTAATTGTAGATGACAAGCATTATGTCTTTAAGTTCAAATATTAATTTAAATTCAAACGTTTATTGCTTAACACCTTGTGTTTACAATACGTCTTATTAATAGTTATAACTTCACATGGACCCGGGCATAACATATAATAAAATAAAAGTAGTAACATGATTCATAAAATTTTTTTTAATACGAATTCAAATATTATTATCATAAAAAAATCTAATCAAACTACAATAAATACATACGTCTTTACAAAATTTACATTAAGAAATCATTGGTAATCATGCGCTTTAATTGAATTCATTACATTGTGCCTGCAAATGTCGTCTCGTGTTGTGATTGAAGGATGGTAAGTATTTTTTTGTTAAAACTTGTGGCAGTGGGGACTGGAGTCAGTGGAGACCATCCTACCCACTACACTCAATACCCACGTTGAATAGTGGACATTTACGAGTTCTTAAAACGGACTTAGTACCTTTCTATAACGGGTCAAGCAGTTACTGTGTAAAGGATTTTAGATCACTATTTCAGAGTATGTGTTGAATTTTAAGAAGTTCTCGATTTGCATGTGGGAAACCTTTACAAAATCGTGATGAAGAAACGAAACTTATTCTGGTAATATTTTTAAATTATTAAGTATGAATAGTTACACTAACATTCAATGATAGGAATGACCTGTGATGTATAAGGTTCGTCCTAATGTTTTCTTTACTTTAAGTTAAAGTTATTCATTGCATTATTTATCTAGCACTACGAGTATTTGCAGAATAACGCTGTTTTAATTGCATAATACTGCAACTAGTGGGGGTGCGATTTCCAAGTCTTTATGGGAGGGCACATAATAGTAAGAGTAGCGAGTGAGCTGTCTGTGTGATATGCAAGGTTTTTTTTAATATCTAAAATGATTCAATACATATATGACAACACTAATAAATATTCATAGTGAAACAAAAAAAATACAAAGGTACCTATTACCTATTATTTAAACACTAAATAAATAGAAAATCAGTTTGAGAATAAATACAAAAATTATTCTTCAAACTTCAAAATATAATTTAATTATTCTCACCTAAAAGCTACAGCAGGAACATTTAAGCTTTAAATACAATCGATTTTCAATGTCTATTATTTACATTTACCTAGATCTAAATTCGATCGATATATAAACGGAATTTTGTCACAAATAGTGTTACCAGTATCACCGCTATTCGCTATTCTTATGCTAATAAATGCGCACCATACACCTCAAACGGTGGTTGCACAATATTCTCAAACACATTCGCGACCAATCTCGTCTGGTTACACACATTCATACGTTTTGATTGCAACTTTTAAAAGTACATAAAAGTTGTAATATTTGCATCCTAACGACTGTAACTGTGTTAATAAGAACCAGCTTATGCTTTGCTTCTTATTAATAATTATCAAACGGTGTTTGAAAGAGAGTTTTAGAAAACTTCAACTCAAATAATTTATTGCACTTATGTGGAAAGCAAAGCAATTTACAAGTATTAACATTTTTTTATATGCAATTATTTAGGTACGAATTCTGGCTGATAATAATGATAACAACAGTGTAGGCTGTGGGTCTCTAAGAACACATGATCACATTCATCAAAGAAATCTAAAAAAATCAAGTTGAGTATTTTGCTTGTATCAGTATCACCAGTTTAAGCTGGGCACTGCATTTTTATTACTTTCATTATCCCTCAAGATGTGGTTAAGGGATTTTCTAACTAGCAAGACAAGTTTTTATTATCTTGTGTGTTAATTTTGGACATAAATACAACGCCAAGCAATATATCTTCACGATTATTTGAACTCCTGACCCCTCGACTATCACCAGGGTGTTAACTGTCAACCGTTGTTTCTCTACACTGATTATCATATTACAAACTAAAGAACCTGTTTTTAAAAACCAGTTTTCGTTAAATGGTCATATATTTTATATATTTCTTAAACAGCTTTTAACTGTCACATACTCGTATTAATGAAATAGTATAAATGTAATTGATTTCATGGTGAAGTGGTCAATTACCGCCCAATTGGTTTAACATTTTATCACCATAGAAATTTCCTTTCGAACGTACTTAATCTTTTTTATTTTTTTTAAATTTCTACTAGGTATTTTTTTCTAGAAGTGATTATCGTAATTATACTATTTATCAGCATCGTAAAGTTTTAATACATTTACCTTGATAGGTATTATTATTATATTTCCAGTTTACTATTTCTAACTTTGACATGTTTTTCAAATTGAAAAATGATATAAAACAACTTTTCAGAGCTCACTCAGTTCGGACTTTGGGCAAATCAAGAACTATGAACCTTTTAATTACTGAGTGTTTTTTTTCAAATGACTGCTTTTCTAGCTAGCTGCTTGAAAAGTAACATGTTCACACCCTTTTACCCGATCGATCAATTATGTAGATACAGTTTAATATTAGCATAGGAGTCAATTACGAGTCAAATCAAATCAAATTTATTCGTATATTTAGGTTTGATTACAATAGGATGTTTTATAATTAGATGGTTAGTTCGCTACACTTTACTCGAGAGCAAACAAAACAATAATAAAATTAGTTGTCTCGTAACCACAGACACACATTTAAAATAAACTAACTCAATTACTTATATACTAACACGCAATTCCTTAAGTACCTAATATCACACAAATACCAATGTTAACATAATAATAATCAAGAAGTAAGAACAAGAACATAAGACAGAGTAACTCAGAATATACCTACTTAAATCTATATTGCAAACAAAAGAAACAGCCATTTTAACTTCATCTAAACCAATGAGGAGAGCAAAATTAACTTAAATTTAATAATAGAATAATGTCAATATTCATTTCATTCATAATTTATGAATTAAAATTGTTTCAGTTTTTTTAACTGTCGTGGAATTTTTTGAGTTCAATATTAGCGTCAGGAGTCAATAAAGAGTAAAGAGTCAATAGACCCATAATTGAGCAGGATGCGAAAGAGACTACCTTGATTTGTAGATAGTGCAACGATCTGTTTACGGGTCTAAAATCTAAAACAAACACGATTTATTGTTATATCATTCTAGACGTGACTATATGCTGTAATTGTTCTAACATGCTAGGATATGACTTATTTTTACATTTTCCGAAACCTAGATTTGTATCTATAAACGAATCTAGTGGTGACATCAACATCTTTCTTGGTGAGTTAATCACAACCTACAAGAAATATAGTAGGTGTATATTTTTTGGCTTCACTGGCCCGTAAAAGTTCGAAGCTGCGCGTGTCTACAGCTATGGACTTTACACAGGCTTCATAACAAAGGATAGACAAAATACAATAAATACATCATCGAACAAGATCGTTTCGCAATGCTGCAGAATACATCATTTAAATTGTTGGTATACTCACCTAGGTCGATAATTTCACCCCGCCTAAAGCCCTAATAATAGGCACATTTATCTGCTCGACGTCCGTATGATACTGCAGGGATCCGGCAGAATATCAGCATCAGGTATATTTGCCTGACACGTAATGCTGAGCTTGACTCTGATTTGTTGCATTCTTGAAACGCACACTGAAAGTAGTTTTTCCTTATTTGAATCAAAGTATGTCACAGTTATGACGTCACTTTCTTTCTTTCAAGTGGGTTCATTTTAGGGTTCCGTACGTCCGAATGAAAAACAGAACCCTAATAGGATCACTCGTGTGTCTGTCTGTCTGTCCGTCTGTCACAGCCAATTTGATCCGAATCTACTGGATTGATGTGGTACGCATATGAATTGAAACCTAGAAAATTAAAAACAAAAGTTTCGCAAACTGTATTGTGTGACATAACAAATTAAAGGGCTTGTTGTGAGAGTTTCAAACATACTTTTATCTTTAATTTAAAATATGCAGTTTTGAAGTTGAAATTAAATGAAAATTGACCACAAATCTCCGAAACTAAAGAGCCAAAAAGAAATGAAAATTTTGAAAAAAAAAACAGTAATTCGTTCGTTACTACAAATTACAGGAAAACCTACAAGGAGTCTGTGTACAAACTTACAGTTGCAGTTCGAATGTATGAGAGAACATGTTTTTCAACTACATTGTCAAATTTGTTCTTGGTATCTGGGGTCACGGTAGTACGGTAGGTAGCCAAGACGAGCTAAAAATAAAAAGCAGGGGCACTACGTACCTTTTCTCAAAGCGGTTCGTTGTATTTTAATACCCTCATAGCCAAATTACCAAGATTAAAATGTAGTTAGCAGACTTGTAAAACACATTAAGTTTCATGTGTCTAGTTTTTGACTCACTGACTCGCTCATCAAAATCTCTAGGGCACTTCCCGAAATCCTAGAAAGCAGAAGTTTGGTATGAAAGCTAGGATTTGCACACAAACACCAAAAAAAAAAAATTTGCGACTTTCACCCTCCAACCCCCTTAAAGAGAGGTGTAAGTCTGTATTTCTAAGTATTATGAAAGCTAGTGTAAGGCAACAGATGGCGCTCGACATGTTTCATGAAGCTGACAACTGCGAAGATCGTAACGAGGGGGCGCCGCGCCTACCTGGCGTAGGTATTGCACCGAGGCGGGCGTTCTCTTTCCTCGCGGACACCGACGGCTTAATACCTACCTAACATCTTGTTGTACCACATTATGTGTATTATTAATTAAATATAGTATCAATCTTTTACCTTGTTTTTCTGAGCTCTTACAGCTCAGAAGCGTGATAGAACTATTGCAGCCCACGTAAGTGTTTTTAAATAACAACTGTTAGATCAGGTATCGTGTTTGACTATTGCTTGACTTTAATTTACAGTTTCATTTCACTTGACTGTGTACCCTATCTATTGCTTCGTGTGATTATACTACAGTAATGGGGCACCATAAAAGCACCGTAAAAATAAGGGCGGCTGTGACAATGAGAAATCTTTGTGTCGACGTTTAGTCAAAGATGTTAATACGCGTAGATTACTAGAACGCGTAGTTTTATTGGAAAATCAAGTCTTGCAAGGCAGGGTTAGCGTAACACCTGCATTGGGGGGTTGTTCGTGCGCCGCGTCGAATGTGGAAAATCATGGCGCAGATGCCCAGTCGGGTGAGCGTTCCTATACACCGCCGTCAGTAGCCGTGGTACCCTTCGTGAACCTTTTGCCAACTGCACACAAATCCGTTAGCGCGTTCCGGAGACGGGTTCCCATTGGCAGACACTGTATCATTGCGTTGGATATACCTCCTGTGAAGTAAATACTGAGACTCCCGTGCAATAGGCATCGGTAACAGTCCCGCCGTTAGAAAGCTACAAGTTCACCGCATTGCCTTCATAATATTCATCCGTCGTTTCAACCTCCATAAGATATGTCGGTCGTAGCGATCCAATACCGGAATTCGATCCTCATATTTCTTTAATTACAATGGAACAATGGATTAGAAAAGTTGAGAGTATTTCATACATGTACGGTTGGGACGAAAAAACTGCCATTTTTAATTGTTCCTCTAAACTAAAAGGCTATGCGAGGCGATGGTATGATTAACTTAATGACTTCAATTTAAATTGGTTAGATTGGAAACAACGTCTTATGGCAGCTTTTCCGTCAAACTGAAATAAATTAACTATTATGCGTGATCTTGTAAACGAAGTACGTCGTCCTGAACGAGATTACATTCAATTTTACTACGACAAATTGGCTCTGGGTAACGCATGTGGAATACCAGACTCCCTTATCACTGAGGCCATCATAGGTACGATCGGAAATGACATAGTAGAAGTAGGGGCTATTTCCGCGGAATGTCGTGACCTAATTAGCTTATTAAATTACTTGTCATCGTTTAGGCGTCCCGTAGGTGTAAATATTGATCGCAATAAAAGAACAATAGGCATTATGACGACCAATTAAAGTGTAATATTTGCAAATTGCGAGGCCATACCGCAAATAAGTGTAATATTAAATCTCGGAAGCAAGACAGAACGACTTTGGTGTGTGTATTCTGTAGCAAGCGCGGACATGACGAAACTAGTTGTTTCATAAAAAAAAGGACGTTACTGTAGCAAAACAGGTCATTTAAAAGTAGAATGTCTTAAACTTAAAAATCGTCGTACAAAATCTAACAAAGAAAATGACATACTGTGCGCAACATCACTGAGGCGTCGGGTAGTTCGAAATATTACATGACCGTAAAAACGAATGATTTCTCTGTGTATGGTTTTGTTGATTTTGGAAGCGCTTCCGTCACAATAACAGAATCAGTAGCTAGTCGTTTAAAATTAGAAGCGAGTCCTTTTGAAAATATTGTTTTGTCTGGATTTGGTGGCTCAAAAACCAATCCGATCGGTGTGGTAGTTGTTAAGATTCAAGTTGACGAGGCTACTTGTGATAGTAAGGCATTCATAGTACCTGACGCTGCTCAAGATATCGGCACTATAGTAGGCCGGCCATTGACAGAGCACTCTACCGTATACGTGATTAAAACGCCGACATCATTAAAGATATATAATGCAAATCAATTTCTCGAACTACCTACCGCATGTAGCGAAATTGAGCGCGACAAGTTGGTTTCGGATGACGAAGTAATTCTGCAACCCGGTGTTAATAAAATACTATTATCTTGGTTTGATTTTGTCTCTGGTTCGATTACACTGCGTGCTACTGAATAAAATAAGCCGAGGGCGGAGTGTATTATTCCCGAATGCGACATCGAGTTTATTGATGGCAAAGTTGTCTTACACGTAGTTAATATTAGTAATGAGATCATAAAATTACCGCGCACGGCGCAACCGGTGCGTGGCGCGAGCGACGATTAAGGACGGGAGTAATAAATACAAAATAGGTGATTATCTGGAACCAAATGTCGTGACTGACCTTGAATCTTTACTGCACGATTATTTTGATTGTTTTTCGGGTAGTGATTATAAAATTGGAAAATGTTCCGTCCAAATGCACATTGAATTAACTGATGCGAAGCCCATTTATTACCGTCCGTATCGAATGTCTTTAGGAGACCGGGAGAAAGTCCGTGATATTGTATCAGTCTTAATGAGTAAAGGAATTGTGGAGGAATCAAATTCCTCATATGCCAGTCCCGTCATACTGGTCCCCAAAAGGTCGGGTGAAGTACGCATGTGCGTGGATTACCGTGCATTAAATAATATAACTCAAAAGGAGCGGTATCCTTCACCTGTAATACAAGATCAGTTAGACCGGTTATACAAGCAACGCGTTTTCACCTGTCTTGATATTATGTCAGCCTATCATTGCATTCAAATTGCTGATGATAGCAAACAGTATACAGCGTTCATAACACCGGATGGGCACTATCAGTTTACGCGTATGAGTTTTGGATTGGTGAATGCACCGTCAGTGTTTCAGCGCACAATGGACAATATTCTCGGTTCTTTACGTTTCCAATATGCGACAGCATATTTTGATGAACTTCTAGACCAAACGTGATTTATTTCCCCATATCGCCCACCATATATGGGGAAATAAATCACGTTTGGTCCATGTCCAGCGTGCGACTTGAAGTTCAAGGCTTTGACTTCACTGTTGAGTATCGTGCCGGTAAATCCATGGCTTACGTGGATGCGCTGAGTCGTAATCCTGTGGATTCAGTAATGCGATGTGTGAAAAAGACCTAATTGAATGTGTGCAGCAGGATGACGACTCGTTGCGTGGTCTCGTGGACCAGTTGAGGGATGAGGTTGCGAAGGGCATTACTACGAGTAATAGCTTGGCTAAGGATTACTTGTTTGAGAATGGTGTATTATTTAGAAAAGTCGGAAGTAATCAAAATGTAGTCGTTCCACGAATGTCACGGTGGTCTCTCGTTCAAAGCTCCCATGATAATAACGGTCACGTTAATTTTAATAAAACTTACAATGCCATAAGGTCGAAGTACAGGTTTTACGGGGACAACAGCCGTACCAACACAGTCACCGAATACATCCCCTTTGTTGTTAAAATTTCATCATAACATTCATTACATAATGCGCCATTTAATTATTACATAACTAATATCAGGTACAACAATACCAGTGTGTCAAAACGTCAAACCTGTTTATATGACAGCTGCGCGCACAGATTATCAAAGGCTAACGGCGCGTGAGCATTCGATGCCCGGAATGTTACCATTTTACAAAAATTGTTTGTACTTGTTTTGTTGAACACTTATCTAGTTTTTATGTGTATGTATTTTAGTTTTAATCTTAGCGATTGCTGCACCGGGCGACGTCATTCAACGCTGGCTGTCGCTGAAAACCAGCGCTGGGGCTCTGTCTCGGATAGGGTCGTAGCATTAAGCTGAGCGATGGCCGTTTTGCGTGGATGTGACGCATATTTTCCCCCAACTTGTTATTTTTGGTGTTTGTGTTCAATCACTGCGTCATGTTTACCGCAAATAAACGTTTTTTCTTTCTTCTTCTTCTTTCTTTGTATGCGTCGATTTATCCAAAAGTTTACTCGTGGTTGTATATCATGTCAATATGCTAAAAAACCAACTGGCCGACGTTTGGGCTTGTTACATCCAATTGAAAAGGTGGCAGTACCTTTTCACACGGTGCATGTAGACCATCTTGGCATGTAGACCATCTTGGCGTTCTGTATAAGTCCGTCAGGCAAAATGCACATTCTAGCAATAATAGATGCCTTTACGAGGTTAATATGGATCGAAGCTGTTCGAGATGTCAGTTTTAAATATGTGTTACAGACGTTTGACCAATTAATTAAAACTTTGGGTGTTCCAAGTCGTATAATATGTGACCGTGGCAAAGCATTTAGCTGCGAATTTAGATGAGTTGAGGGAAGTCGCTGTCACGCGATCAGCTAAATTGTCTCAGAATACAAAGGACAAGTGTGATAAAAAACGGCGTTATGAAGCACCTTTTAAGATAGGTGGTTCTTGCCGAAAGAAAGATTATTCGTAGGGGTTTACGCAGTGGTAAACTAATGCCGCGTTTTGACGGGCCATATAAAATTGCCTCGTGATCGGTACTTGATTAAGAGTACACGTAGCCGTGGTCGACTTTATGAAAATGTCTTGGCCAGGGATAAGCTTAAGCTTTTCCAATGTTATAATTCTGACGAGTGTGATTCTTATTCTGAATAAATTATCTAATACGGAAGTAATTTGGTTCAGAACGATTTATTTCATTTGATGCACAATTAAAATTTGTTAAATGGATCCATTTTTGAAATATTGTTGATAATAAACATAATTTATGATCGATCTTTGTTTCAATAGCGCTAGACTTCAGAGGCGTTGGTTGTTAACATAACCTTACAAACTAAATTCAATAATACATCTAGCCTTGGGTTAGGTTGTATTCTTGATAATTAGTCGCGTGTCTTTCCTTAGGAGAAAGACATTGCCTTGGGAGGCTATTGTGACGCGACATTTACGATGTGCACCCTGACGGGTATGCCATCATTTATACCCACAAACTGTTTTTGTTTATTTGATTGGGTTATGTAAACATTAATAAGTTACTCATACTGACATTAAGAAGTCGGTTGAAATTGGCGTTCAGAATATTTCAGAAGCCAATCGCACTGAGACGTCAGTTCTAGTTGACATTAAGACGTCAATCACACTGACATACGGACGTCAGTTCAAGTTGGCATTAAGATGTCAATGACACTGACATTCAGACGTCAGTTCAAGTTGGCATTAAGATGCCAATCCCACCGTGTCGTCGCCGCATCGTGAGTTCGTGAGCGAGCTGGGCCGTCATCAGCACCAAGGAGCGAGGGCTCCGCGGAACGCGCCGCTGTAACAGGAAGGCCGACTGTAAAGCAACAGATGGCGCTCGACAACCATCATGAAGCTGACAACTGCGAAGATAGTAACGAGGGGGCGCCGCGCCTAGCTGGCGTAGGTATTGCACCGAGGCGTGAGTTCTCTTTCCTCGCGGACACCAACGGCTTAACACCTATCTAACATCTTGTTGTACCACATAATGTGTATTTTTAATTAAATATAGTATCAATCTTTTACCTTGTTTTTCTGAGCTGTTACACTAGATTAGGATTTACAAAAACCACAGAAACGAAACTCTTTTTAACACGCTTTTATTATCTTCTCTTGTAACTTAAAATCTTAGAAGCCAACATCAAAACCAACCAATATAACGAATTCAAGAGCGGTCGACTAACTTTGGGAGATGAAGAAAGAAGTGGTCTTCATATGACGGCTGTTACGGAAGAAAACGTGCTAGCAGTGAAAATTTTAATCCAAGACAAAAGGCAAGTTACGTATCAAGAGATTCAGCACATACTGTAGGTTGGATCGGGATCCCTTCACGAAATTTTACAATTGCATCTTCGCGTGAGGAGGATAGTTTCACACTGGGTGCCGCACAACCTCACCGATGCTCAGAGGCAGGTCCGGGTGGAATGGTGCCGTGATATGATAAAAAATTTGAAGCAGGCTCGTCTCGGCGTGTTTACGACATCATTACAGGTGATGAGTCTTGGATTTATCTATACGATCCAGAAACGAAGCGCCAGTCGACGGTTTGGATGTTTTAAAACGAATCATTGCCTACCAAAGTGAAGCGATCTAGAAGCGGGGGGAAGATTTTGATCGCGAGCTTTTTCAATTTCACTGGCTACTTAGTGTCAATTCCTTTACGGAACCGAAGAAGCATCAACGCTGAATGGAATATTATCAAATTATTGTCAGAAGTTTTCTCTGTTGTGAGCAACAAACGATCAAACACAGGGTTCCGCGGGGTAGTGCTCCCCCACGACAACGCGCCTTCGCACACCGCGCTATACGAGGGACTTCCTGAGTGGCTTCTTTTTATTCCCGAAAATAAAAAATCTGCACAAAGGGATACACGTCGCCGGAAGATGCAAAACTTTCTGAGTGTCCCATATGTAGTTTGGATGCCAAACTATAATTTGGCATTTTGGAGTTGATCTGGTGATGGTGCCAAGAGGTGGATAGTGGAACTCATTAATGGTTACTAGTAAACCCCTCAAGTCTGGGCTCATATGATTCACTTTGACGAGTCCAATACATCACAACAGCAACAGCAACAGCAAAAAAAGGGTCTGATGATGGAGCCAGGCGATGGATAGTTGAACTCTTAAGTGGCTACATGTGAACCGCTCGAGTTTGGGCTCAGCTGATTATTTTTGACGTGCCCAATAGATTAGGCTTAGTAACGAGGGTCTGATGATGAAGCCAAGGGGTGATAGTGGTTCTTTTCAGTGGCTTCTAGTAAACCGCTCAAGTCATAACTTCGTTCTCTTTAGACTTATCAACTAAATTAAGAATATCCTAGACTAAAAATTAAAATAAGGAATTTAAAAACACAAAAAAATATAAAATAATTTAATTGACTTTATTACTTCCTCTTTATATCCAATAATTAAAACAAAAGTGTGCAGCGCTTTCTATTTGTGCATACTTTAAATTAATTTTAAAAGTGTGTTTTTTTAAACTACATAATTTTTCGTTGGCTATAAAGAAAGTTATTGCTGGCGTGTTAGAAATACCTATTTACCCGACTATGTTAGGAGTAAGAGCTCGTTCTCACTTGTCGGGTGTCGGATCCGTACATTAATCGGAGGTTCAGCAACCTACTTGACTTCAAATGTTTTTGGTCGGTAACATGATCGTACGGAACCCTCCACGCGAGTTCAACTCGCATTTGACCGTTTTTTTTTGTATACTGGCTTCTTGTGTTTTAATTATATTCAAATACTTTGTCTACTTTGTGTCATTTATTTGTTTTGTGTGTTGTGCACGAAATAAATGATTTATCTATTTTGTCTATAGACAGACATTGTACTTGCATTATCACCTTACTTGGCAAAAAGTAGTCCTCGTTGTACAATCTATTTTGTATTGTGAACCAGAAGAGGATGCCCTGACCATCATTTTGCAACTGAATGTCTGTGGGCGTTGACAAGCGAGCTTTTAATAATTGACTATCAAGATAGTTAATTGGCAAATAACGGTATCTGAGTTTAACCAACACGATAATTCCTATATGCTATGAGATTATTAGTTGTTGCACACAGAAGCCAACCCGTCAGCTACATCAGTAGCCGTAAACTATCCTTAAAAGGCAAAACTAGAATATTCCATACATATTCCGTTAGCTAATTTCATAACAATTCCAACGACATAACTTCTAAGCAGCTCCCATACAAAGCTTAGGAGAAATCGTCGTTTTAATCAGACGCGCCATTTTCACGCCGGACCACCCAGAAGTAGCTGACGGATGCGAATTATTCGCCAAAATGGCCGCCACAGTTGAAGGGATGGGAACCACAGGGACTAAACGCAACTTTTTGAATGCCTAAAAGTATATGATTCACTGCAGTAATCAAAATCCGAAAAATATGTAATATTCTTATTCTTAGATAGTGTATTAAAAACATAATACAACAAATTTCGTACGATAGGAAAAAAACGTGAGGATAACTCTAAAAAATTATTTTAACTATTAATAACCATACTAATATTATACATGCAATAATTCAGATTTTTTGTCAGATATTCTACAAGCAGCACATAAACGATGTTTTATTTTTGTAGTCCAATTAATTGTTTTTTTGTAAACAGCTAATTGCTTCATTTTTTGCAATAAATTACCAGCAGCAGCGTTGTGTCAACGCGCTTCTCTTTCTTTTCTATGCAGTCTGACAGTGACCGCGCTTTAGCTCTGTGTGTTGGCGCTCACTAGGCGACACGACTCGGCATTGCATTGCAATTATACTATAGTTACATATACCAATGAAATTTTCAAAATTCCAACTAACGTTTTTTTTATTCTAGTTTACAAAGCTCGCTGAGTAATGTTGACGACAACATACAGATTATTCATGCTAAATTAGTAATTTTTGTGATTCTCTCTTTTATGGTTATAAATAATTATCTTCATTTGCCGTTTCATGTTTTATTTTGATCATAAATTGTGCCTGATAAGATGTTATTTAAACATATAATATATTGTTTGGGTTTTCTGGTGTATATTGTCAATCAATCAATCTTTATTCTAGATCTATATGACATATGTACGCCTTTGCTTTACGCTTTGTATGCCTGGGAGACATGCATTTCTTTTTTTAATGTTCCTAGTGTCTTATGTTAATAGTCCTTAGTGAATCCCGAATATATCAGATGTGTAAGAAGTATTAGGATTCTTCAAGATCATCCGTGTAAACGTGCAAAATTCCAGAGTTGCTCCTTCTAATTGCATAAAGTAGAAACAGGCTAGCTTTATCCTAATAATAGCTGTCGAGACATTAAATGATATAAGAGACGCATATTTTAAGGCGAACTTAGCTGAGAATAAAAAAATAAAAAAATGGGTTCTATCGATTTATTCCAAACACATTTACCAGAAGTTTAAATAGGGGTTATAGCTCGGGTAGTACCATCCACGACTCATTATTATATCATTTTGTGGTAGACTGTGTTTGAACATGTCCTTCCATGGATCTGGCATCCTTGGAGTGAACGCAGGCTGCTGTATCCTCGAGTATGATGGCTGTGATATCCTCGGGAATGATGGTTCGGGTATCCTATTGAACGAAGGCTCTGACATCCTAGTGTGATATGCAGAGTTCGATATACTAGGGAACGCTGGGAAAGGATCAGGGAAAAATAAATCATTCATCATGGGATTCATGAATGAATTTGACCATGGATTGAAATTAGGAATTGAAATAGGTCCTGCAGACGCTGAAGCAGATCCTGAATTAGCTGTAGACGACACTGATACTGACCCTGGCATGATTTTAATGGTTCCTGATACACCGTCGCCTTGTCTTGTGATCGTGATGGGCATTGGCATATTGCCATCAGTTGATTTGAAAACGATGTTTCCTTTGCTATCTGTCTTGATCATGGAGAAGTCTATCGGTGGGTAGAACTCCATGCCGGTCATGGAGGATAGTCTTCCGTACCTGGAGTCTGCGCCGGTGATGCTGGCGACGCCCATCCCATTGTTGTAAGAGGCGTGAGCGGAAACATGGTGCGGTGTCGAAGCTTTGCTAGCTGTGGTTGATTGGCCCCTTATCTTGCTTGCTTGTTCGGCTTTGCTGCTGGATTGACTCTTTGATTTAAGTTCCGCTATAAGTAGAAAAAAAATGGTTATATGAATGTAATTATGTCTAAAATCATTCACATCTGGTTTCCATTCAGAGGTTACAATTAATTATGTATAAAAAGTCGCCAATAAAGTTGTCTTTAGCAGAATTTATTATTGTTTTATTAAATTCTATAAAAAAAGATTTATACAGTTACCTGCTCCCGTTGCGGCCACCACTAATATATACACAACAAACACACTCCCTATCTTATTCATGGTGCAGACCAAACAGAAATGCATGACAAACGTCGTTCTCTCACTTTATATCCTCATCGTAAAATTACAAGTTTTCGACTTTATAGCATAAGAAACGGTTCTTAATATAGACGCTACGCCATATCTGTTTTTAAAGATAATTTCTCTACTATTATTTTACAAACGTAGTTTTGATTATCCATTTATAGTTCTTGAAAGTAGTAATCATACGTGGAAGGTATTGGAGCTGAGCAATTGTGTGAAGCAATTACTTTTTTTTTCTTTTTGCTGCCATGGTCTGTGTTAACAGTACTATGATTGTTAGATGACAACAAAAAATCTAGTGTTTATTGAAAACAGTTCTAATAGACATTAGAATATTTTGTGTATTTGTAGATAATGATATGCTGAAAGATATTTTTACACAGTTTTAGTATTTTCATTTGATATATTTAATTGAAAGTGCTCATCATGCCTGACTGGTTTCTAAAACATAATGTGAGTACCTTCCTAAAATCCAATATATAATAGCTCTTAAACATAACGGATATTTTGATTGATTGATCAACACGTCGTTTTGCCCACTCGTTAAATTAAAATTGCCTATTGGTGCCCTAGGTTATGAGTGGCAAACAATATAAATTATTTTATGATATTTGACATGAATTTTACAGTCTGGCTCATAATGTTAATTGCTTGGCGAATTTATTTTCTTTTTTGCCTACTGTGATGTGACCTTAAATGGGGATGTTTTCTTTATACTAAGACCTTCCTCCTACAGTTTATCTGTTCTCAATAACCTTAAAAGGCTTGGCTTCAATAATAACAGTATCAAAGTTGCTTTATTTTGTCTTCATTGTTACTTTTGGCTTAGTCTCATTCAGAACACCGTAAAAGTTTTAAAATAAAAATATAAACACATAGTGTATAGGAAGTCATTAATCCGGAGGGAGACACATCAGAGCGACCTGTGTTTGTGAGCGCTTTTGGATGCGTGAAGTATTAATCGTTGAATATATACCTCGTTTAGCTTGACTTTACAAGCGTATGAGTCATCGTAGATGTGTTTTAAATCGTCCTATGAAATAATTAATCAGACAGATCCGACTAAGTATCTTTTAGACACTTTTCTATATTACTTTTGTTTAAGTAATCCATTATTTTTAGTTTTTGTCATAAAACTTCTGACCTAGGTTTAGTGTTAATTTAGTGTCAATAAATCTCGTCTCGAAGTCCGTGTCTCCAAGTATTGTCTTAATAAGTTGGCGTAAAATTATATCATAATCAGCCCATAATGTTCCCACTGCTGGGACACAGGCCTCCTCTCAGTGCGGATTGGTAGATGTCACATGTCTTCGAATTTTCGATTCTAGGACATGCCGGTTTCCTCACGATGTTTTCCTTCACTGTTTTGAGAGCAGTGGTGATGAAATAATTCGGCCGTTACTACTGGGCCATCACTGCCGTTAAATCTCTTAAAACTACCAATTTAAGAACTACTTCTATTACGACCTGTCTGCAGTTTCTACATTAATTTATTTTAAACGTTGTCCTAGTCAAAAGGAACCAATACTGATTTATTAAAATTGCCTTCAGAATACCATATAATTACGCGTAAAGTAACAATTTTAGGTGATAATTTGTTTTCAAATAAATCTAAATTTACACCGTTTTCAAGAGAGTTTTTTTTTGTTACCTTGTTTATATTGCACGGTTAACGGTTAATTCGAATGTTGTTGAGCACATTTGTCTGTTTAATAATCCATTATGAATGTGGCAGTCTCATTTGTTACTATGATCACTATGCATGATGTGGGCGGTAGGTACAGTTATCAGCTTCCCAAACAAAATAACTAAGAAACAAAACATTTTTTTGTCTCTAATGACATTATCACATTTATTACATATCTGTTTGATTGAGATAATAATAGTAAATAATATATTTATTTTATGAATAACCTAATGATCCAATATCGATCTACAGAGAAGCGTAGATATCTTCTATCCACCTAAATGGGTAGGTACAAGTTTATAAACATATAACAAAAATAAAAATAAAAGAAAGATATTTTTAAATAAAAATCTAACTAACTAGTTCGATGACAAGCTTTAGAAGATAAACTTGACAAGAATTTAAACTTAAACAATATTATTCAAATGTTTTTTTTTTGTTTTAGTGGCAGCTAACGACATCTATTGTATTATGGTTGAACTACGTATACATACTTTGACATCTGCGAGCAAGATAAATAACTTTCCCTCGACGTAGTACGTTGAACTTCCGCTACGAAATATACACCGCGTGTTAACAATTTTAGATAAACTTTAAGTCTATCATCCTAACTGCACTCCTGGGTAACACAATCGGAACCGAACCCTTTAATTTTGAAAAACAATAAAAAAATTAAGCCAAGGTCAGCTAGTGGTTGATACACCGTCCAAATTAGCGGCATTCGGCTGGTGACGATTGAAACAAATTCGGTTGTACAGTACAATTTTAGTGGTACATAGTGCCATCCTAGATGGAGCGCTATGATTATAAAATCACTAGCTGCGACCCGTGGCTTCACCCACATATGTCTCAATCCTTTAGGAATATCGGCGTAAAAATTATCTTTTGTCCTAATCCAGGTCAATGTCTAGATTCGAGACATTCCGTCCAATTGATTTTATTGATCTTCTAGACTCTAGAAGATCAATCAAATCAACTCAGCCTAGACATACCCTGTCCTCCGCCTTTCGTATTCACTCTTTCTCAGACACTTTCTTACTGTCGTCAGTACATGTAGTTGGAGGGCGTCCCACACTACACTTGCCGATACCCGGTCCAGGACTCGTCTGCTCCACCGGCCACCGGTCCTTCGACAATCATGGCCAGTCCACTGCCACTTCAGTTTGCTTACTCTACAAGCTATGTCGGTTAAAGATGCTGACTATAAAAGGCGAAACTACTGAGATGAGGGCTAACAGAGACGTATGGAAGAAGGCTTTCTGCGCCGACCTTACCAAAATTGAATATGGTCAGGAGGATGACGGTGAATATGAATACCAACCCCATGAAACCCGTATTGCAAGCTTCGTTTTGAAAACGTACAAAGCATGCTGTTTTATCTATATTTTCAAACAGATAACGCCTAACAAGTAGCTCATAAGACCCGTAACGGCAGAAGCTAGCCGAGACGAGGCTGTTAAATGAATTTGTCTAATCATTAATCACATATAAATGATCATGGTAGGTAAGGTAATACTTTAAAAACGAGATTACTTTAAATATCTGCGGGGTATTTGCGTTAATCACATAAAATCACAATTGATCGCATTTTCTTTTATTTTAACAGTTCAGCCACGTTCATTATGTTACCGTTGATGAGCAGATAAATTTATTAAAACTATGAAGCAATGGATTTGAAATATCCTTAAAAACGCTCGGATTATGTTTGGAACTGTGAATCGCAATTGTGCTGCGCAAATTATTGCTGGCTAAGGTACTACATAGATGAAATGCAATTGGAGCATATGCTTAGATGGCAAATTGCATGCAATTACAATGAATTTGTAACAAAGAAATATAAATTTCTGATGAAAGACCCAACCTGAAAGATAGGTTGATGACCTCTCTCAAATATGATGAACTCAAACTCAAAACATTTATTTAAATTAAACCATCACAGGCACTTTTGAATTTTTAAAGAGTCAGTCAGTTAGTCAGAAAGTTGAACACAGGATTGGTCCTGTCCTCTTATCGCACGATAATGTCACGATCTAGAGAACTTGGGCACACAATAGGCTAATTTATGTACATTAGATAATATCATTCCATTTGCCTAACAGCCCCACACCCTTAACGCACATTCAGGTTAATGCTAAATAAATTAAATATGTAGTTCATGTAGACTTAAAAAAACGAAAAGTGTGACTTAAGGTTCAAAGAGAAGAGTCCTGAGTCGCAGCGGTCGGAACATGTGGAAACTTAATGTTTGTTATTTTATGGTAACGTAAGGGCCTGTTTGACATTTTTGCCCGCCTGGACCAAAGCTTAAAATTTTCATGTCCGAAGACACCATCAAATCATCATAAATACAAAACAAAAATAATAATAAGCCAGGACTAGAAGTCGGAAGTTACGATGCTATAAATAATCTCTGAAATCAAACGACAACATAGGTATAATTAAAGCACTCAAATGCATCGGCCGTTAGATCAACCGATCGAAACCCGCCTTGCAACTAATACCATTGAACTTGGATCGCCAGTTGCCATACCTACATTGTCTATAAGCAAGCATGATTTCAGACCAGCTAAAGATGTTAATCTCTAAACATTTCTAAATCAAGTTTAAGACAGTAAGATAGTTCATTCACCTTACAATGGATGTAGTAAAGCATTGATTCGACCCATAGCATCCTATATAAACCGTTCTTTGTGATCTCGGCACTTATTCTTTTACAGAGCCTAACTTATGAGTACGGAGTTGATCTGAAAAGACATTATGTTTGTTTTAAAGGCTTTAGTATCGGTTTTCGCTGTAAATTCGGTGGTGGACGCAGTGCCTGTTGTGTTTAAAGGTGAGTCTTTAATGTGTTTTAAGAGTGTGACTTGTATTTTTAATAGAGTGATTATATGTGTTGCTAGTTATGATTAACTATTTTCGTTGGGTGAATTGTTAAAATACGATTTGATTGACCGAGTTATGTCCAGATAGCTATGGAAGGAAAAACAGCAAATTATGATTTCCTTATAGCATAAATATAGCAATAATTATTTCATATTCGTGACTAGAAAAATAGTGAACGAATTCCATTAATTCTTGAAATCTATTCAATAATCAAGTCTAATGTGTTTGATGAAAATATTATATTGATTCTGTTGATATGTGCGATTAATGTTGTTGTATAACAATAATACGATTCAAACCATTACATTTTGTACAATACAACAAAATATTTAATTAGTAAACCATTCATATTGTTTCAGAATCAACACCTAACGGGGAAGCCATAGTGTCGATATCATCTTCCGATCCCAATGTAGAGAAATATTTTACTCAACAATTTGGTACAAGATCCGGGTTTACACAATTAAATGAAGAAGAACAAAATCGTCCATTCAACAACCTGCCTCAAAGTGCACATTCAAGTTACAGCATTGCAGTTCCTGGCAAAGCTTTAGCAGGATCGGGAAGAAGCTTCGCATCTGCATCGACTGGACCATTTCTACCTATCTTTACATTCCCTATAGCTCCCGAGGGCTTCGGATTCAATGACTTTGGCCTCAAAGGCTGGGTTCGAAATGTTGAAAGCTTCTATAATCCAAATTTTCCTGGTAATGGTCCAGTAAATAGTGCAACCGCGATTAGTGATAACGGTCATGTTTATGGAAGTGTTAACGGAGTTAATTTTGATAACAGAGCGAAAAGCACTGATAACTTTGATAACAATCCCAAAACAGCTGAAAATGTTGGTAGTAGTGACAAAACTATACCTTTTGATAAAAAACCCAAGAAAGTAGCAACTTTTGTCAACAACGAAGATAGAAAATATTAAGTTATAGTGAAGCTATGTACATGTAAATCTAACGCAAATCCATGTATTATTTGACAATTTTAGAGCTAGTGAATAGATTTAGGATATTTTTAAACAATAAACATGATTTAAAAATTAAGATCTTTATTGTTTATTTTTTTCACTTAATAAATAATAACTAGATTCCCAAAGACATTGAGACAAGTTTAATTGTCGTCTCAACATCTTTTTACATCCTGACAAACACATTAGTAGAATCCGGTGTTGACGGCGTGAGAGTGGGCGGCCTGGAGACCGGGCGCGTTGATGCTGGTGGCACCGCTGTGCTGGACGCCACCGGAACGCTGCTGGGCTACCTGAGCAGTGCTGGCGCCATATCCTCCAATGTTCTGAGCAGCGGATACAGCAGAACCGTAACCACCGTGACCAGCGGTCTGGGCCGAGGACACAGATGATCCGTAGCCAGAGTTACGGGCAGAGGAGAGTGCTGATCCATAACCAGTGTTAGCCGAGGAAAGAGCAGTTCCGTATCCGTGAACATTCTGGGCGGAGGACACAGCACTGTTGTAGCTTGCTGGGCTACCGCTCTGAGCGGACGAGACAGCGGATCTGAAGTTATTGTTACCCAGCGACTGAGCAGAAGACACGGCGTTGCCGTAGTTGCCGAAGTTCTGGGCAGAAGCAACCGCAGACTCATAGGATGGGCTGGGAGCTACCTGATATATGGGGTGCTGGTGATAATGCACGGGGTGGCTATTGCCGCTGTTAGCAATTCCCACACCTCGAGCGTAGGAGCCACCGTCAGCGGATCCAGTGCCATAGCCCACCGCCTCACCTTCACCAGACTGGAAGGAGGCGCCAATGCCGGTGGAGTGGGAGATGCCTCCGATGTTGCTGCTGAAGCCACTTCCGAACCCGTATGATATGCTGGGAGAGCGGCCGATCCTCATAACCACGCCAGGAAGTTCTGGAAGAGTTATAATATAATATGAGACAACACATAACATAACATCACGCCTGTATTCCCCGAAGGGTAAAGCTGAGTTGTACGTTAGTACAGCCACATTTCGCCAGTTGTATTTAAATCCCATGTGATTCGGGGCTAGCCGATTGCCATCAACCGGGAAATATGAGACAAGTATTATAGTAATATAAACAAGTGCTAAGAAATTATTATTTTTGCATACGAATTGGTAGACTATGTTACAATAAGCTAGATATGAGATATACAGAAATGTTCATAAATCCGATGTCTTTACTGTTATAATTTGTACAAGTGCATAGTGCTGAAAACTTTTGTTTGACATTGAAATTATCAGTAGGTAACTACAGATCAATTACGTTTCAAGGATCGAAGACCAAATTCAATTATTATTGCATCACTTACCATTGTACCAGACGGGCACTGCATTGCAAGCAGCAAGAACGGTAGCAAGGACGATAATTTTGGCGGCCATCTTTGTTTTATCTTTTAAGGATGTTCAAGGAGTTTGAAGGATGTTTCAAGGTCCTTTCCTTAGGTGGTTGTGGATGGTTGTGAAACATTCCCCTCAGTTTATATACTATACACATGATCCCCCCACTCAAACCTGACTGGGTCACCACTACACTCAAAGCCATTGACACTCATAAACAAAATTTATCTAACGAGTTACGGTAAACATTTTTTGATGGGTACAGGTGCTCCGATACCATAAATTGTTCGAGTATCATCTTAAATCATTTACAAAAACTAAAACAAGGATTCTTAGTTTTAAACTAATTTTTAATTTGAAGAGGACGGCGGAAAGCACTTAACATTTTTAATTATCTTTTCAATCGTATAGACCAGAACGTTTGCTTGAAACACATAAATGTCACTGTATGTGTTAATTAATAAAAAAAAACAAGATGAAAATAGATGATCTCATAGTGAATCAAGTTTTTTTTTTGAAGCCGATTCCTATAAATGAGACAGTTTAGTCAAACATTATTTTAAAAAAAATCCTGCGGGAAGTACATTTCAGTTATTTGACGATCACTAACGTTTCTATTTCATATTTTTATGAACGAGTCTGACAATCTTAAAATCGCCCAACATTAATTAAGCAAAGACGAAGTTTAGCTTACTTCTAAACTGTTGGATATGTTATCGGTTCAACTATTCCATCATCATCATCGTCATCACAATGCAATATCATGTCTTCAGGTCTTGGATAAAAGTCAATGAGTTTCCTATTCTTTTCCCCTTTTTTTTCAGTTGTAAGTTGCTTTATTTGTGTACAGCCAATAAAACAAAGCAGGATCAGCATTATGAACACCATGAATTAAATTGATTTTTAAGTTCAAGATCGAAGATGTCTTCATTTAGCAGTTAGTACATTTGACGGTATTTGAACTTTTCGTATAGCTCTGCCTGATTATATTTCTAGTAGGATAAAGTCCAAAAACATTCACATATTTCTGGATCACCATCTTATGTTTTTACGGAATGGTAAAAGTCAAGTCACATTGACGATGCTCCATAAAATTCAGATGCACGAGTAAAGTTTGTCGCAACACGATGTCAATGGTAATAAAACTTAATGATGCCCCACAAATCAATCATTTTGATATATACGCGAAATGATCTCCTAGGTCATAAACCTTATAGAGCAGGCAATTATTTTAAAATGATATCCAAACATAAAATTCCTAATTTTATAGAGGATGTGAACCACTTATAAATAATAAACCTTTGTATGGAGTTAGATCTCATCTTGATTATCATAATGTCGCCGTCTAAATTGTTCATAAAGATTGGAATCGAAATAAACAAAAACTTTATGTACGAAAACGTTATTTATTAGATAGAATAAGATTTCAATATTTTTGATAACTTATTTCAAATAGTGAAATCCAATAGTAAATCTTTAATTTTATTTGTACGGACTCAGCACATTCATTTCTATCTTAATTAGTAACTAAAGCTTATCACAGATTTCGACTAACACATAGCTAGCTTATTTACATAAACGGACTGTCATCAATATTAAAAATAATTACACATTATTGTAAGACACGATAATTTCAACTTATCGGTTATTGCTATGCGTAATTACACAGAATACAAGAAACAAAATTGAATCGGCAATCGATATCATCATTTTAACACACTACATTTTTTTGTCTAATCTTTGCTCCCAGCAACAGCCGTTGCACTTGCACTCGACCGAGCATAAGCGTAGTCATTTCCCTCGTCGTAGTCTACTCCATCGTGCTCAGCTCTATAACCAAAGGGTCCTTGGAAACCATATCCACCATGTCCGCCATTAGGAGAACCTGAGTAATAGTTCCCATTGAACTGACTGTTGTAGGCTCCATTTCCGTTTCCGAAACCTGGCCTGTTGTATCCTCCATGGCCGTCGTATCCACTGTAGCCTTGGTTGTAGCCTTGGTTTGAGTAACCGTGGTTGTATCCTTGGTTAGGGTAACCGTGGTTGGGGTAACCACCGTTGTACTGGTAGTTATTTGGGTAGTATCCGTTGGCGTGGCCGCCGCCGCCCTCGTTCGCAGATGATTGAGACTGACTGATAGCAATGTTTATTGGTGGTTGGTATCCTTGATATCCTGGGTATCCCTGGTACCCTTGGTATCCCTGGTTCCCCTGGTGACCGCTATATCCGCCCTGTTCGCCATAACCTTCGCAGATTCCATACTTTTTACAAAGCTTCTTCTTGTGTAGAGTGCGAGATTCTCGCACTAAGCTGTCAGATTGGACATTTCCAGCATCTGTAAACAGAAAAAAAAACTATGTCAATCTGAAATGCATTTATTTTTTGTTACTATGTCAAAAATGCATTTTTGGTAGTGTAACACATAGATACGCAGCATTTTAAAAGTTTTGGCCATTTCGCACATCCGATCAAAATCTAGTTTTAGAAATTATCCAATAACACGAGTACGAAACGAATACGAAACTCACGCCTTTATTTATGAGTAAATTGAACCTCCTACTAGCTGAAAGTATGCCAGCATCATTTGAAGTCGTTTCTTTTATGACTTTCGAAACTTTGAAAAATCTGATTTGCGGATTTAGCAAAAATAATTTAATTAAAAGCGGCAATAATTAAGTACATGACAACAGTTTATCTTTAATTTAGTAAGTCATCCTGTTTGAAATGATACAAATATAACCGAAATTAAGTATATAACACACTTTCCATAACCCGTCCTAACCTAACCTACAATGTCACCACCTAAGTAGACCACCCAATTATCTACTACACAAGCAACAATTATCGACAATTACCTAACGGTATCGACATCGAAACTTCAAGTTTTATCGATAGATCGTGACACCACAAACTGATTATAGAGTATCGATAAAAAATTACCACCTTCAGCTAGGGTTGGGCTGCATCCCGCAAGTGCGATGGCAAAAAACAATACGCGAATATTAGCCATGTTTTATTGTTTATAGCGTGTTCCGTTAAAATGTGTTTTGTTTTTTTGCGAGAGCAGCTTTATAGGTCGGCCTGGAGGTCGTGCCCCACGCCTCGATAACTCGAGAGTCGAGACATTGAGGTTTTATTTGGAAAAAATCCCACGGAAGTGAGGCACAGTCGTTAAAATTGTAAACAATACCATATTAGTAGACCGGAAGATGTTTGTTGTAATATTTTGAAATGATGATAGGAAGTGATGTCTACTGTCATGAATATACATTTTCTTAATCCTAAGTGGCTTCCGTGGAGACCCAATTGAATATGATGATAATGACGGAATGTGCATTACCAATTTACAGAGAGGTAAACGCTACTGCTAATAAAGAAACAATCCCAAAGTATACCTTTGGAATTATTTCTTGAGTCACTTTTAAATATAAATGAAGAATGTATAGGTATTTGAGCGCGGTTCGGTGATTACGAAATGAAATGTACAAAGATATTAACCTTGATCTTGATTGTTATGTAACAGTTAATGAGCTTGATCTCGTCAAGTATTGAAATTACAAATATCCGGTTTATCGGTTAATTATTTTTGAAGACTTTCAATTTGCTGCTCAACTGTCATTTTTGTAAATTCCCTTTCCCACGATTAATCTCTTTACCTCATTTTCCGTAAATGTTTCAGTAAATGTTCCATTTCTAATGATTACATTAAGTTACGCAGCCGGCGCTAAGACAGTTATAGTCCTCGATGTGCCTCTATGGACGGCAATGTGCGTTCCAAATGTCGATTAATCATCGACTTTTGGTCAAAAATTTTGCTCAAAGTGATGGCCTTGTGCGAAGGCGCATTATAGTGATGCAAAATCCAAGAATTTTCTCTCCACAAATCTGGCTTTTTTCGTCGAATTTGCGCTCTTAAACGCTCAATTATTTTCTGTATTTACCGTTTGACCTTCCGGCAAGAATTTCGAGTGCACAACACCGCGACAGTCAAAGAAAACCGTCAACATTGACGACTTTGACTTTGCCGTGTTATTTTCGGTTTTGGTTCAGTTGGAAGGCGCTACTCCGAGGCTTGTTGACTAGTTTGCATTGCTACTTTTGAAACAGATGAAACTAAAACTCCGCGCCATAATGGAAAACAGTTGCGCCAATCTAACAACTAAACATGAATTTGGAACCAAAAAAAATCATCCATTCCCGATACTTTTTTGACAGAATGTATGTCCATGATAAGTTGACGTATTACTATATCCCTGTCACACATAAATTGCATTCGCCTGACATTGCTTGACCTGAAGATTGGTAAATTGATCAGTAGGCAAATGAACATATTGCCTCAGATGATTGAATTCGATATGACTATCAGAATCCTAGAAATATTATGAACGCTAATTGTGAAACACGATACACTTGTTTAAAGTATTTTATTTAGAAACAAAACAGTAGAAATAAATGGCTTGCTTGTGAATGAACTTAATCTTTTAACGTTTTGTCTGCTATGTCTTGTTATGATAATATTTATGTGCACCAACTAGGTTTTTCAGTTTTTAAATTGTGGTTTTCCTGCTACCACAGTTTTTTTTCTGTGGTTTTATTTGTGACTGCTTACTTATATCACAAATCATATTTGCATCTAAACATTTCTGAGAATGTAATAAACTTACCTTCATATAATTGCATTAGACTTTTAAAATCCATCAATCAAGTTTTTGATAAACGTCCTGAACAGAAAAACAAGAGCAAAGAAATTTAAACTAACCAGAAACTAGCTACGGTAAACTTACCTCCTAAGGAAACACAATTTCGAGTACTAAGACAACGAAAAGTAGTTCATGACTAAAGTTCTACCAGAAAATAACGGTGCAATTCGCGGTACGGACGTAATTTTTACCAACATTGGAGTTTTATTACCCTCTGATCATACTGAGATTGCGCAAACGCACAGTTTATGGCTATGTCTGTGTTGTCGTATCAGACGTGTGGTGCAGCCCCAACAATACTGGTTCTGGTAGTCGGTACAGTTAAATGGGAGGAACTTTGACCGGTGCTTACTACCAGATGTTATTGCTCACCGTTAATTTAGGCCATCGAGATTTGTAGTAGAACCGTCGATGTGTGAGATCCAGTTGTTTAGTCACTTTTATGGGTTCCTGCGGCGTTAAAGCTTCGTAGCCATTATATTTGCGGATTTATTGTATTTGCATCACCACATTACTCCACCTAACACTCGGTCAGGAGCCTCAGACAAGCATAGGATACTTGAGAACTATCTTGACTGCCAGTTTTATGGAAGTTAAAATATTAAATCAAAGAAAGTAATTAAATTATTAGACGGTCATCGTGATACACTGTGAGTAAAACAAATATCCCATGGAAACCAGTTCTAGTATATTAATATTGAAATAACATATTCGTAACATTAAATATAATATTAATATTTACAAGGAAATAATTAATTAATTGACACAGTTCTCGCAGAAACTCCTATTAATCTCTAATATAAATAGCCGTTTTTGTTCATCAATTTAATTTCTTTGACAAATTGTGTTTTATCGTACATCTACCGCTATTCTGAGATAAGACAGTTTTTAAATAAGAGTGTTTTTTACTCTTATTTAAAACTTGTTATCTTTTTTTGCTGTCATTTAGGGTTTATTAGAAATAAAGGTAATTAATAGTTCGGTATAAAATAATCGATCTCCTTTGGAAAATTTCTCCGATTGTTCATGAACATAATTCATAAACTGTCAACGTAAATAAACGGTCTGACAGTTATTAAAATAATTGCCTTTTCTTTCTTTCATAATGAAGTGCTTTATTTAGATGTACAATGAAACGTTTTACTTAATAGGTATAAAACGGAAGCAAATAAAATAAACCATTTCCTAGTCCATTAAAGATTACGCATAAATGAGTATTGTATCATAAACTTGGTGGCGAGGTTCTGCGTGGGCGCATAACTGACATCCGCGTTGATAATAATATTCAACATGGATGTCGATGCTAAAGCCTTTCTTGTGTTGACGTACTAACTGGATGTCATCATTTATGATAATTGGATTAATAGCAAGCCCTCAAAATATCTTCGAAGGTTGGATCAAGCAGATTTGTATTGAGGCTAGGAAACAACTTTTTATTTGTATTTTTTTCAAGAGTTGTAGACTTCTCTTGATCTAGCAGTACCTTAAGACTTTAAAATTACCCATCCATATGGGTATCGTAGTATGCATCTCATGGGGGTCAAAAACTGGAATAAAATTGATTTAAACATAACCTAAAAAGATAAACAAATACAACAATGAGTTAGTATGACTATCCTGGGGATAGTTATAGATGAGAGATGTTCCTGGATTGGTCATGTTGATAGGATATGTGGAAAACTCAGTAAGTTTGCTTATGTTCTATGGCGTATATCTAACCCAATAAGTAGAGAAGCCACATTACAGGCTTCTTATGCATATGTTGGATCAATACTGCGTTATGGTATAATAGTATGGGGAAACTCGGTGCATCTGGGAAGAGTTTTCGTCACACAAAAAAGGTGTATACGTGCGATTTGTAATTTAGACCCACTTACATCATGTAAACCACTGTTTAAACAACTGAGAATACTTACATTAACAGGTATTTATATTGAGGAAATATGTAAATTTACCCAATCTCACCCTGAGATGTTTGATAAACTTGGAGATAAATGTCTGTTCAAAACTAGATACCCAATCGATTAATTATGCCTGGAACGAGAACGGAGCTATATAAGCGAAGTTGCTATCACTATTATATAGTGTTCAAATATATAACAAGATTCCTAACCAAATTAAAGAACTTCCAATGGTCCGCTTCAGAAGCACTTTACACAGTTGGCTTATTGAGAATCCCTTCTATACTTTAAAAGATTTTTTTCAGTTTAAATGCATATGAACTAATTGTACCTGAACCAAAATTTGCATGTCATTATGTTATGATTAAATATGGCAAGCTACTATTCTACTACCATTTTAAGAACTTTTGTAACCTTATTTATCTGCAAAAAAATCTTTGACTTTGACTTTACTTATCATGATGTTCGCCTAATTCTGGTTCTCGATTTCGAACGACTAAGTGCCGATTAAACCCATGTTACTAAACGCGTTCTGGACATTTAAAACGCGTTAAAGAGCTGTCCGTGTCAATATTGACACTGACCGTCCTTAAACATAGTTTATGTGCTGACCTCGTTCAGTTTCATTGGTGAAATCCACCCTATGGTATACACTCAGATGCATTTTCCAAACTTTTTCCAAAATGCATATAGTTTTGAAATTGATTCATCGATTTTGTTTATCCATAATTTTTTGTGTGACAATTCTTAGAATATATTCAAATAAATAACATAATTCACAAAGAAAACACCCCAGCCAGCCATAACTCAATTAATAAAAAATATTCAATGTATTAATAGAATGTGTGCTGTCCCAGTAAGGCGATAACTCATACTAATCTCGAAAATTCGATATTTTACGATGTTGAAACAGCATTTGTTTTGTATGACAGGTTTTTACAACTATTTAGCATTTCCTCCTCATTAATAAAGTTTTTAATGGATTTGAGTGAAATTTTATGTGTTTAAATGGACAGTTTCATGTATATTTAGTCTAGATCTTGATGAACAGACATGTCAACTGCCGTGCTTGTTCATTATATTTCCGAATTAGCTTTTTGTACATAAGGGTGACGAAATTTTAGCAGATTTGACGCTCATTAACACTTATTTCATTTTTTTCCCCTTCTGTACACACTTATAAACAGACAAAAATAAAAGAGCAAAAAAAAACGTAGGTACAAAGGTGATGCTTATTTCTAAAGAAATCTCTTCCAGTATACTATTACACATCATTATTATTATTTAACATGTATAATTATCATCAGCCAGAAGCATTTCGGGGCTGAACAAAGACCTTACAATTTTCCATTTTTTGAACATGGGAAAAGTGTGCTGAGTCACGTAGGTCATGTTCTTTCAAAAATTGGTCTTTGAAGTAATAGATAAACAGCAATTTATTATTTCCATCAATTACCTTGACATAAAGCCCAAAAACGCTGCAGTTCTATGTCGAATCTGAAAACTACAGACACCTGAGCATATGTTTACGTCACTGAAAATACTAACATCGTTGTATATTTGGAAGTTGCAATTGGTGTTAAAAATGAATTTAAATTTATTTCCGTCACTAGCCGATATTAGGACTCGTTCAGGTCCTATGAGAACATAATATTATGCAAAAAAATATACAGACAATTACAAAACAGCACTTCTTAGGAAAAATATTATGCCAATGGGGCCTATAATACACAATAAAATTTCGCAAATTTTTAAGAACACCTTGTACGAATATTTAAATCTAAGCCGGCAGTATTATTGTTAGATTTTTTTTATTATTGTATGAAAGATTTTATAGATGATAAAAACATATAACAATAAAAATGTATTGTAAATGACAAATAATGCTAGAATTTATATTACATAAGAATGACATAGGCACTAAAACAAAAAAAAATGTACTATTTTATACTGCTTTAAATATTAAATTATATCATTATATAAAACATAACAGTGTTATAAAATAACAACTAATCATTAATTTTTTTTTTTAATATTCTCTATCTTTAAATTTTTATGACAATTCATGCCGTAAGGTAGAAACTTTTAGTAATATACCATCTTATACCTGCACCTATAGTTTTGGCAAATAAATGAATCTGAAAATCAAAATCAACCAACTTTCTGACTGCTGTGAATTACGCTATTGCTGCGCAGTACCTCACCCGTCACCCCTGCTGACACGTGAATTTGTTACTGCACAGCGACTCGCCTCATGTTCCGAGCCGTCATTAAGTTTTGAATCGTACTATACTTTAATTTACGGGGAATGTGCTAAGGTAGCCCGAGAAATTCATAATATTTACTTACGTTTTTTGTAATTGATTAAAATATGATTAAAGGCCGTGTTCAATAAAAAAATTATAATTATATTTTTTTATAATTATAATCATCGACGTTCTGTACGGAGCCAATCTATGCGTCCTGCGTAAGAGGGATCGCGGCATTCGTCCCATTGCCATGGGAATTACTTACCGTAAAAAAGACAAGAAAGGAAAGAAAGAAAAGAAAGAAAGAAAAACATTTATTTGCACGCAGGTCGTAAAGCACCAAATACAAATTTAAAAAGAGAACAACAATAGTGTGTGCCTCACGGCTGCGCCAAAAGGGTTCATTTCAGCAATAATGCCAAACAGATGCTGTCTGACGCTGTCTGGCAGCCAAGATTTGCTGTAAATTTTATGGTGAGGTTGTTTCGGAAAAAAATTGCCCCTGCAGGTTACGGCTCCAAATGGGGCTTTGAGGCTGCCGTACACGCCTTGTCAACCTAACTAAATTCTGGAACAGGAGAGGTCATCCTGAAGGTTGAGATAAAGAACGCCTTTTTGGGTGGGAAATCATCAAATGACTTCTCACGATCTGGGAGGAGCGGGAGGGCGTGTCAGACTTTTACTGACTAAAAACCACTCGTGTTCCTGCAGTTGTCTGTGCCAGGGCCAGGGTTTCTCTTGACAGTTCTGACAGTCATCTGACACTTCCTAACTTCAACGCAATAGCCTCCTTGGGTCTCCAATCTTTAAGAATTCATTTCCCGTTATTATTGAGGAAAAAATACAAAATTTTAATGACGTTTCGCAAAGATTGTTGCAAATTAACATGCATTCTATTTTGCGTACTCTAAAGACGAAGCTCTCAGTATTTTCATCGAGTTGGACCTTAATATGGCACAGTATGAAAACATGAGGAGTTACTTAATCGCGAAGAATTGCTTATTATTTCCATCATACAAATCAATTCAGGAAGCTAAAGGAAAGTTCTACCCACCAAGATCAAGCGTAGAAATTAATAATATTATAGCAAAGGTGAAACTTCAAGATCTGCTGGATCACACTATTGCAAGAATTTTACAAATTGATGGTGTATACAAAGTTGGCAAAACACATTTAATGCTTTATTCTAAATGGGGCTGTGATGGTTCAAGCGGACAAAGTGAATACAAGCAAGTCTTAGTTGAAAAAAGTGAGTTAATTTCTGACACTAATTTATTTATAGCTTCATTAGTGCCTCTGAAACTTATAAATATTAATACAAATGAAACTGTGTGGGAAAACCCTGTTCCATCATCAGTAAGATTTTGTAGGCCCATTTTAATAGAGTTTTCAAAGGAGACACCTGAAAAGACAAGAAGTGTAGTTAATGAAATTGAAGCTCAAAAGGACGCTCTTACACCAACTTTAGTCAATATAAATGGAGAAGGTATCGAAATTAAACATACATTATTTTTAACCATGGTTGACGGGAAAGTGGCTCAAGTTTTGTCAGAAACTTCATCAGGTGCTGTGTGCACTATTTGTGGTGCAAGACCAACAGAGATGAATAATTTAGAAAAAGTGCAAAGTAAACCCGTTGATGAAAATGATTATCAATTTGGGTTATCGACATTGCATTGCTGGATTCGATTTATGGAGTTAATTTTACATGTATCCTATAATCTAGGCTTCGAAAAATGGTCTGCTACAACAAACGAAAACAAAGATTTGAAAAATCAAAAGAAGGCATATGTACAAAGAAGGTTCAGAGAAGAACTTGGTTTAAATATAGATAAACCTAAACAAGGTACTGGTAACAGCAATGACGGTAATACAGCTAGAAGATTTTTTCAAAATTATCAGTGCAGTGCAGAAATTACTGGTGTGGACGAGAAATTGATTAAACGATTTTATGTTTTACTTCAAGTTATGTCAAGTGGAAAAGTTATTAACGCTACAAAATTCGGTCAGTATGCTTTGGATACAGCACAAAGATATGTTAATAATTAATTTTAAACGATATCTGTGACATTGTACTGTTTGCAGATGATACCTCTCTTATTTTTAAAGTAGACAGGAATAGACAAGATTTTGACGACGTAAACCGTGCACTCTCATCTGTGGTGGCACGTCAATGGTTACGGATTGGTTTACGTCAAATAATCTAGTTCTCAATGCCAAGAAAACGAAATGTGTGAAGTTCGCCTTACCGAATGTTAGAAATCTAGGACCCAACATTGTCTTAGATAAAGAGCTGCTTGAAACTGTAGACTCGACGGTTTTTCTGGGCATAACGGTAGATGCCAAACTTCAGTGGGGCCCACATATCTCAAGCTTAGCGGGGAGGCTCAGTTCAGCCGCCTACGCCGTCAGGAAAGTAAGACAATACACTGACGTTGATACAGCTCGCTTAGTCTATTTTAGTTATTTCCACAGCGTTATGTCCTACGGTATTCTGCTGTGGGGCAAAGCCGCTGATATTCAAAATATATTCGTCCTTTAAAAACGAGCTGTCCGAGCAATTTATCAGCTAGGAGCCAGATTTTCTCTTAGAGATTTTTTTAAAGATATTGGTATTCTCACGGTGGCATCTCAATTCATCTTCGCCAACATCTTATATATTAGGCAAAATATACACTTATACACTAAAAACAGTGATTTTCACAAAGTTAACACCAGAAATAAGAACAAACTACGTGCTCCCTTTCACCGGCTTCATAAGGTCCATAACTCATTTGTTGGGCTTGCTATAACCTTTTATAACAAGTTGCCCTCTTCTTTACTAGATTTACCTTTTAATGCGTTTAAGGCCCAAGTAAAATCCAACCTTTGTTCAAAGGCATATTATTCCATTAACGACTACATAAACGATAAGAACTGTTGGTCGCTGTGATTAACTCAAGACAATGTTCGTGTTCTTTCTCCAGAATCAGCTTACTAACTGACAGGGTATATGAGTTCATATATTTTTTTTTATTTTTTATTTGACGGTATAAGTCAATTATTTTGTTGTCTTCATTTATTATTGACATGATCTACTCATTACAATGTTTTTAATGAGCTGTATTGCAATATATGGTTAGCTAGCGACCTCGACAATTGATAATATTATTCTTGCCTGAGCAACCAACAGCAGGTTCGTCATGCTCCCTTAGATGTCACTGCTTGCGGTAGCGTCGGGGGTCGGGTTTCCTCCTTCCCTCAAATATGGCGAGGGGGGTAATGGCTGACCTTTGCGTTATGCTCGTGAACGGGTGCTGCTTGTGGTGACTGGTCGTCTTGCTGCCTTTGGTTTTATCATTGTTACAGTAATTGTTCTGTTGATTTATTTTACTTTGATGGTCCTAGTTTATCATTTATTTATTTTATTTGTTTGTATAATAATTCCAGTATTGCATATGTAAGCTGCCATGCCCTTTAGGCCCGAAGGCTTTATTTATGTATTTGTGTTATTTACATGCAATTTTTTTTCTTTTTTTTTGTCATTGGCGTTTCGGTAATTACTTGCAATTGTTTAGAATCAAGTTCTTCTAACCGAACAGACAGCTGTGCTGCTGGGGAGTTTGTTGCGCCACTTCTTCTTCCCAGCTAAAGCACTAGGAAGTGGTGAAGGGCGGGCTTTTTGGGGGACTGTCTTATGTAATTTTGACGTTCGAAAAGTGCTGATTCTCAGCCTAATTTGAATAAATGACTTTTGTTTTTTTTTTTTTTTTGATATGTGGTATTATATGCCATCATCTGTCCATAAAGTCCTAATTCACGGTGAAAGCGTCATTCGGCATTATTCAGTGTTACCCCTAGGACAACTTTCCGAAGATGCGCAGGAATCAAGGAACAAAGACTATAAACGATTCAGACTTCATCATGCTAGGAAATGCTCTAGAATAGCTACAAATGAAGATGTTCTACATACACTTTTGTATACTTCGGACCCTTACATAACAAGTTTAAGAAAACCATCTAGTAAAAAGTCTATGGAATTTATAGATGAAGCTTTAGAGTTAGTTGAATAATACAGTGTTTTTTTTAAGTTAAAAGTAATGGTACATAATAATAGCAGAAATCATTTTAAGAGTTTAATTTGTGTTTATTATAGCATTTAAGGTCATATTATTTAAATATAGTCATACATTTCTGAACATTTTTCAACATTTCAAGTTTACTATTTTTTTTAGACAATAAACATATGATTATATCCATTAATTGTATATTATTTAAAAGTACACTTATTCAAGAATACACAAAAAAAAATCTGCAGCAAATCTATGAAAACATGGAAGTTATGGATTTATGACCCGAAACCGACTCAATCTCCACATAGTGGGCCGTGGGGTCCGAGTGCTCAACGTATGTTCAACGAAATCTCTAAACGCCTGGTTGACACTTCCCGCGACCCAAGGGCTGGCTTTTATCTGGGCCAGAGGCTGAGCATTGCCATACAACGTGGCAATGCCGCTAGTCTCTTAGGTACATTACCAGTCGACAGCGCTGCAAAGGAATTTTTCGACGCCATTTTTAGTTTATCAAGAGTTTTAGTTAGGTTAACTTTATTATATTTTAATACTTATTTTGTTTTTTTAAGAAATAGATAAAAATGTATTACCTCGACATTTACCACGAAATAAACATACAACCTGATACTAACCTGCAAAATACAGAAAACGTATGAAATTTTTTAATTTCGCGAGCTAGCAAAGCTGTCGTTTTTTTTACTTCTAATACACACATACCATTTTTTTAACGACAATACAGGGCCTGTTACACAAAAAGTAATTTACAAAATACATAAGTTATTTTTTAAACTAAAGCTGCCAAATTGTATATAATCTTAACGTATATAATCTTGTCTTGATTGCGAAAAAGTTAATTATACGAGCCTTTCTTTAATCTTTAATATCCGTCACGACTCTGGGCGTCTATGATTTTTAATTGCGATAGCATAGGCCGAATCACCATAGTAAACAACGTTTTTAGAGTTCCGTACCTAAAAGGGATAAAACGAAACCCTTAAAAGATTACTTAGTTGTCCGTCCGTCTGTCTCTCAAGACCCTTTTTCTTAGAAACGCGTGGAAATTATCAAGTTGAAAAAACTCAAAATCAATCCATTTATTTCAATTAATCCATTTACAGGCTCTTTTGAATTGTCAAGGAGTCGGTCATTCAGAAATATGAAGCTAGTTGCCCATTCCAAAGCGTAGTAGGTACAGTAGCGCTCTTATGTCCATAAGCAAAATCACAAAGCAATAGATTGACGCTTCGGTTTCACTTCCGACCTTCTCCTATAAGTTGTTTCTATATTAAATTCACTCACTTTGTCTGTAATTGATATCAGTTCATAATTTCAAGTAACATAACATATGGCATGCTAGCTTAGTCGTTACCGTGCTTAGGTAGGAGCTATAATGGCAAGCCCTGAGTTCGAATCTCACCAGCGCCTGCTGATTAATCTTAATGTTATCGTGAAATAATATCTATTAATAGATTTTGATATGTTATTATACTTAAAATTAACAATTATTGTTTGTTTTAATAAAATTACTTGAAGTGGTTCGATATTTTTTCGATACTTGTCTCGTTCATCTTGTTTACTTAGAAAATAAGTTTGTAGGTAGACCACAGAAAACTGAGTAAATCATTTTGATTTCTATGAGGTAGATGCAATTCGTTACGACTATTCACCTAATTGAACGTTGATGGTTAGTGAAGAATGTTGAAATCTGTTTATTAGCGGTATTGTGGTTATAATTTTCATAATGCAGTGAAATATAAATATTGGAGCGTTAGCAATATTATTGCGCTGCGTAAAAGTGAATACATATACGTAAATGATGTCATAACACAAATGGACTAAGTTAGTACTAAATATAAATTATTATTTGTCTTAATTAGTGAATGATGAGTAAAGTGTTATAAACATATTGTATTTTTTTTTGTTGTAATTATTATAGTTTATAGTGTTTTGCTTAGAGATGTCTAATAGTATTACATACATTCTTTGTTCTAGAGAAATACTGTGAGTCTTTGGGTTAAGAGATGTGAGGAAGAGGGAATCCTTGCTAGTTGGAGCGCTCGTTTATGATGTGGCAAGCTTATTTAAACAAGACTTCACATGGTGAATGAATATGAAACAAATGGTTCCATACCAACCGGACATTTACCTAATTTATTCAACACGTCATTAAAAACTGTTCGCCGTGCGCCGCCGTACTCCACGCTACGAGGGTTGGATCACCGAAGACCAGCAAACAATAACGTAACAATCAATAACGTTTTAGTTTCGGAATAGTTTATCCTGTAAATTGCGCTATATCCGTGAATATAATACATTGAGGTTTAGTTTCAATTATCTTTTCTTAAAGAAAATGAATCCTTAAGTTATCCTCAATATGTAATCTATGTTCACTAAAGCCAAATAAAATGTAAAATACTTAATGTAAACAAACTGCCATAAATAACCACTTATTAAAATCACCTATTTTGGAAATTTCAAGATCGAAGATTTATGGTGAAAAAAACATACTTTTCAATTTTTTTGAACATTTCAGATGTCAAATAAAACAAATTGCTTCTAAGTTCCTTGATATAGTTTTGCAGATCCAATATGGCTGAAGAAGTTATTATAATCGTCGTTTGTTGTTGGTTGGTCTATTATTATTAATGTCTTTACCGTCCCCGGATTTGAAAACCTTACTGTATTTCATTAGATCCGGGAAGACTCCTTGATCCACATAAAAAGTAAATATTAAGGCTAAGTAAGGTGCTATAGTCTCAATTATAGAGGTACAGACAATAGACATAATAATAATAATCATTCCCCAAAGATCTTCGGTGAATTTGATCTTGATTTGCCTAAAAGATGTTATTACTGTTAAGAAGTTAAAATGCTTAAAGTTAAATCCAATCGGAGAGGCTGAAGCATAATAAATCAAAAGCGACCGAGGGCGAAGAATTTAAGTGTTCAGTGGTTCTTAGTAGGACACTGGTAAAGAAATTTACAAATTCCTGAGCAACTTCTTTGTTATCGCATTTGAGACCACAAAAATTAACATCAAATACGTTTTTTGCCCCTGGGAGCTCTATAAAATCTAGTTTCTAATTCAGCGCAATAACAAAATACGGCCATTTATGCGACATATTTTGATACTCGCAAATAAACCAAAACCTAGGGTACTTCTTCATGACATGACATGACACATACACATGACAAATCATGGAATTTGGCAAGAAACAAGGTCTCACAGCAGTAACGGAAAAAGTCAGAAAATCATTAAATTGTAGTATTAAATTATAAAATATTACGATAGCAAATTTAAGAACTGTTTGTCAGTAGACAACTAAACATGTAATATTATGATTTATCACGAGCATTTTGCCTGAGGTGACTAGTTGCTTTTAATAAAGCGGATCTAAAGAAATCTATGCTGTGCGGGTTTTTTTGTGTCTAGTGTTATGGTAAACGTATAGGTAGGTATTTCCTCCAGAATTCTAGGAGTCCGTAAAAGGATGAAAATATTAAATAAATAAAAAACCGGCCAAGTGCGTGTCGGACCACGCACAATAAAGGGTTCCATACTCGTTTGAATTTATTCCAAAAACAATCTTATATTTGTAGTTGATTTTTTTTTCTTCCATATATTGACATACGTCACGGTCAATTCTCCAACTGCAAATGCAAGTTTATACTATCACAATTTTTTTTTTTGGGATACTTGAAATTAACGATTTTCGGTCTTTTTCCTATACTAATGCTGTGAGACCTTGCTTCTTGCCAAATTCCAAATTTCATGATTCTAGGTCAACGGGCAGTACCCTTGTTTGGTCAGGTTTTGATTTATTTGCCAGTATCAAAATATGACGCATATATCACCATATTCTTTTATTGCGTTGACTTAGAAGCTTGATTTTTCACAGCTTCACGGGGCCTTAGACCATCGTATTTGATAGTAATTTCAACTTGATACCGCCACGCGTTCTCGGAAAAAGGTTCTTGACAGACTGACAACAGACAGACAGACGGACAAATGATCCTGTATGGGTTAGACAGAAGTGATCCTGTATGGGTTCCATATTTTCCTAATGAGGTACGGAACCCTAAAAAAAACAAGATTTGCCTCGGTTTTGCTTATTATAAACTTGACTTACTCTCTGGACAGGTGACTAATAAAGCTATTGCAAAACCTTAAGATTTCTTCTCGCAATGCTTCCAAGGCTTACATATGTTTATTTAGGTGATGTACCTTTAATTAACTTCGGTTCGGGATAACCGAAAATATGACCCTGTACCTACTTGCTAACCGCTTGTTTTTCGCAAGACCGAGCTAGCTCGCAAGGGTGACTTTTGCCAACGTGATTATTTCGTCACTTTTCATTCGTCCATTGAGATGTGCACATGGTTTCAAAATGACAACCCGTTGACGCTTGATAAGTGGAGAAATTGTAGCTCAGCTAGCCAAGTAGGTTAATCTCGGAAGTAATGTTATTGACCAAAAATTATGCAAGTGTCGCAAATGTTAAGAAATGATCAAGGAACTGTCAACTAAATATGATAAGTGGGTTTTTTACTACGGTGATATACTCATCAACGAGGAACACATTTACAGATTGACGATGAAACACTTCCAACAAAATGGTTCCTTTGCTTCTGAGACCTGAACTGAGACCATAAACATGTATAAAATGGATAACATTTTTATAATTAGAAAACCTAATTCACAATCTAGATATTCCACTTAATTAACATTTTATTAGGAGAGTGGGCGAGTGCTGCTTTAAGAACATCTCAAAAGAATAGAATGCAGTTGTCACAAAATGGAAATAACGATAAAAAACCTAATATATTACAACGGTGAAACTTAAAACACTTAAGAATACCACCTTACTATTACAGCTTTTCTAAATAACACCTATGTGTGAGATTTTATTGATTTATAACAGAATATAACGGGCAACTAGTGTCACAAATATCAAGCTTCTGTTACCTTTTATTTTTATCGTTTACAGTGTAATAGTCATATGTTCAGTTGTCGTGTAGAAAGTGTCATTTAAAAAACGGTGGTTGGCTGTCAGTAACCTAACAATGGCCATACCAAAGGTAATTTGTACAATTTAACTGCTGTTTTCATAAAGGGTCAAGTTTATGTTCATACTAGGTAATACAGTAATTCGTTAACATTTTAGTTCTTGGTAAATAAAAAAAAACAAGAACACGTAGATACTTACTTGTTTTTTTTATATTTACTACAGGTCTTTAACCTGGTACGTACAACAGGTACGTAGTTGGCACCCGGTGTCATCGAACTTCTGGTTACAAAAGAAGTAACATTTTTTTTATTGCCATGACGAAAAATAAAATTGAATAGAAATAGGCAACTTTTTTTGCGAATCTGTAACCCAGCGTTTAGCAACAACAAATTAAATGGTAAATTGTAGGTATATTTAAATCGAACGGAACCAGACTGAATATAATTCACCTTACAACATTCTCCTCACAAAATTGTGTAAATTAAATTAAATTCGCATTTCATTGCTTCTGTTTAACTATGTAGATCCAGTACCCTAATTGCGTAATACACAATCAATCAGAATCTCAATCGTTATGAAACAGATTGCTAATACTTTGCTTCATAAGTTCGATAAGAAATCTGCTCAACAATGTAAACAACGCAATGAATGTTGTTGAACTGTCAAAATCAAACAAATTAGTCGTAATCGTTTACGAAAATGTGTTACGCAATTAGGCTGCTGGTCAACATTCAGGTCATTGATATTTGCATCATTTATAAATTGGCATAAGTCAAATGGTAAGAGGAATTCAAATCCGATAAAAAAATGCATGTATTTTTCAATATTTAATTCCAATAACGATGGAAATCTCACCATAGTATTTATGGCAGTAACATAATTATATACAGTTTAAAACGAATTCAGGTAAAATCTAGAAAGCTTTTATTGATAAAAACGTATAAAATACATTCTAGAAAACTAACTGCATTCCATCAGCTTTTTTATGATTTTTTATTATTCAACGCGAAGCGAAGTCAAAACATCTCAGAATGATAACTTTACGACTAATTATTAAATAAAATAATTATTTCATTAATTATAATTATTTATATTTATTATTATAAGTGGAGTGGTAACGGCCGCGACTTACGAGTTGTAGGTCGTAGGTTCTTTGTGTAAATATTTCATCACCACACCTCTCAAAACGGTGAAGGAAAATATCGTGAGGTACTTAGAACTAAATTCGAAGACATGTGATATCTACCAACCCGCACTGGGCCCGCGTAGTGGATTACGGCCCACTCCCTCTCACACAGAGGAGGCCTGCGTCCCAGCAGTGGGAACATAATAAGCTGACTATGCATTATGCATGAGATAAGTAAATGAATACTTTCTGACATAACCTTATTTATGAACTAAACAGGCTTGCATTTATAACCTAAAAATATAACCTAAAGCAATCCTATACTCCCCTCACGTTTTAGGACTGGCTTTAGGACTGGGTTTAGCAATGGCAACTGCAATAGCATCCCCATTCTCACTCTTTGCATTACTAAGTGCAGACGAAGCACCATTCCCTCCAGCACATGTGGAACATGGCTCCTCTCCTCTCGACGCTTCATCAGCTAACTCTTCGAATCGATGACGGTGGTGAGGTGGAGGTGGCCAATATGGGGATGGGCCCGGCGGTGGGGACCAGAACGGTGGCGGGGGCGGAGGCCGCGGAGGCGGCGAAGGTGGCCAGTACCTCGGCCGACGTGGTCCGTAGTCCTCGTAACTATCACAGGAGTAAGGTGAACGCTTTAGCCGTTGTACTAGGAGGCCATCTGTAGCTGCAAGTATAAAGATTGTGATAAGAAAGCCTTTGAGATGCACTGAGGTTTAGATTCTTAATATGTAACGGATTTTATCTCCCTCCATTAAATGTATTGAGACTCTTGGACAAGATTAACTTCTTTAAGGGGAAGAACATTGCAAATAATATTCCAGATTCCATATAATTCACCGTATATCTACATTTATATTCAAACAAACGTAGCAGAAATAAAATACTGATATTCAGAATAAACATTGCCATTTTGGTACGTAATAAGGTAACTTGTCAAGTTCTAACTTACGTTTGAAATCAGCGGCTACGAATTCAGTCAAAGCAGTTGCTACCAACAATACACCTATTCGCCACATTTTGATATGTTATGAACGAATTTTTCCAATATTACATCTTTATATGCTCGGTAGATAAATATTAAATAAATTCTTCAAGAAATACCACGAAACACATTTTCACAAGTTAACTTTAACTGATTGTGACAACATAGATGGTTAGTGTGAAAACTCATGTGGTTTAGGTGAATCCCAGCAGCGTGTTTGATATAGGATGGTTACGCACGTTCAAGAAACCTTGTCAGTTTTGATTGAAGATTTTTACCTATTTTATGTCGTATACAATAATTAGACTGTGCCCTTAACCGCAGTCGATATAATGACACTGAAGCACTTTTTTTCCTTCAATAATTTTATCTGTCATTTCAATTCCTACATAGCCATATCCTCTTTCACACAATCCATACATCTTTGATTTGATGTTCCTTGTTTCTTATAGCCATCCACATTTTTTTATTCACACTTTTCTTGTCACTTGCTCTTTATTTAATTTCATCTCATTCGTATGGTGAAAACTAAAGTGCTGATTATAGTTCACCCTATTCATAAATAACACACACCCCAACCTTTATAAAAAATCTGTGTAGATACACCCAGTTGACCGTTCGTTGACCAATTTTCTATTGATCAATCAACTTGAAAGTTGACCCGAATACTTTAAGATAAGAAGAGAAAAGTAGTATTCAGGTATAAAACGATTGCTGCCCATGAACCACCCTCACGTACAAAACAAAATTATCGTGACGGTCAAAACAATCGCCAAGTGTGCAGAGTAATTCCATAGTTTTTGATTATTCATTTTACTCATTATGCAACTGCACGACAATGGTAACAGTTTAACTATTAGAGAGCTTTATTTCGTAGCAGTCATGGTGGTTTTTGTTATTCAAATGTAGGTACTGCTGACGTGTGGTTAAAGTAATGCACGTAGTCGTAGGGGTACAGACAGTCTTTATCGATGTTTTCGTTTGTAAGTTTGTGTTTAGCCTAAGTTTATCCAAACCATTGTTTGTGTTTCCATTGATGATGTAAGTAGCATTGATTTAGATAAATTTTCGCGGTTGTCATGTTTTTTTTTATCCTGGTACATTTTTTATTAAATTAATCCCAACTACTTTTTTATTATAATAATAACACCTAAGTTCCTTTCTGCGTGAAGACACTACACAAGAATTGATATTTCGAAGGCAGATTGCATAATTCGTTTGTATACTGTCGCCGTTATGTATAATGCCTAATATAAAATGTATCAATCCTCGGCATGACTAAAGCAAATTGATATCGCTTCTGTCCATATTCAGTATTCTGTCAATGTCCGTAACCAGGATTATTAACAAGTTTGGTAGTTAAAACTCAGCAGTGAACTAAATCAACACATGTAAATATTATGCAGTAAAATGGCTCAATGGGCAGTAACGAGGCCGTTAACAAATCGGAATACGTGGCTAAGAAATCTAACTTAGAGTTAGCACTTACTCGGCTCATGCGCGGTTGGTCCCAGTTCCAACCGAACATATGAACTGCCAAACTATTTACCTTACTGTCCATTCCAACATTTTACTGCCCATTCATACAAAACAATACTTGAGCATTTTTTGTACTGACATTGTAATTGGTTTTTATCACTGCTAATGTTTTACTCTCATTATTATATTAAATAAAAGTTGTAAAAATGATTGCCCTTTATATATTAACAGGAGTCCGCCGAACGCCAGTTTGCATAGACACTTGAGCCGGATAACCTCTAAAAAAATGTATCTAGACCACGGCTTTTTAAACGATCGCATTTAAGCCGTTTGAGATTCGTAGTTCGGAGTTTCGGTCCACGTCGATACTAAAATCATACTGGACCACGCATCTCCAGCTTGAAATCCCATATATCGTGTCTATATTAACATAATACAACGTATACAGAAGGCCTACACCAGGTAAATATGCCCTCAGAACAACTCACGCACGAACGCACGTAGAAGCACTTCTTATCAGCTCTTGTTTTACAAAATCATCCTTAACCGGGCGGATTTACCTAAGTTATTATCAGAGATTAATACATATAACTGTACCTAGGCGAACTACAAATAGATCTCTACGCAAAATAAATACCTTTGCACCGTCCTCATCAAGAACCAACCTTAGTCTCAAAAGGGGGCATTGAGAATCGATTAATGGCTAATTATAATAAAATAGAAGAGAAACTAAAACTCGTCGATAAAACTGATTTCCTAGGGATAACGCTCGACTCAAGGCTACAATGCGGTCCTCATTTAACATCTCTTGCAGGACGGCTAAGTGCAGCAGCTTACGCTTTCAGAAAAATCCGTCAATTTACTGATGTAGATACCGCGAGGCTTATCTATTTTAGTTTAAGGATATTAACATCATGACGGTACCTTGTCAATACAACTATGAAAACATCATGTACAGTAAGCGTTCAAAACTGCATAGGCACGTTAAGAGTCGTATTGCTGTGAACTCGCGGTACTACTGTATGTGTTTAAATGACACACACCACAAAGATCGCAGTTTTGCACAGCACACACTGACGTAATGTTGCGCATTCGCTTCGCACTACACGAATCAAAAATATATTGCCGTCGCTTTCGTTACTCACGCATCGTGCTCGTGACCGGGCCAGTTTATGGCATTGCTAAAATTCGAGTTAATCTTAAATGAGCTGGTAGCAGTAGGCGCCAAGAGTTGAACTGAGAAGCAGTCGGCTTAGGTTCTGATCTCATCGCAGTTTTATTGCCTTTTTTTAAATTTTCGTTTGCAATAATAACAATATTTAAAAAAAAAATGCTGCTTTTTTATAATTTTGGTTATTGCAATAAAGCGTTTAGAATAATACTTCTACTACGGTTTAGATAACTTCTTCAACCAAATAGGAGGTGCAGTACTATACCAAGGAATTTAGAAGCAATTTGTTTTATTTTGACATGTGAAATTTTCAAAAAAAATAAATAAGGTGATTCTTTCACTAAATTTCCAACAAATTATTTCATTAATTTCCAAAATAAGTGATTCAAATAAGTGGTTATGTGTGGCAGTTGGTTTACATTTAGTATTTCACATTTTATCATTCACTAATTTAAGCAAACCGTAATTTTTATTTAGTAAAATATGAAATATTTAAATGATAACACTCACACTAAGTCCATTTCTGTTAACGCATCATTTACGTCCACTTTTACGCAGCGCAATTATATTGCCAACGCTCCAATATTTATATTTCACTACATTTTGAAAATTATAACCACAATACCGCTAATTAACAGATTTAAACATTCGTCACTAACCAACAACTTTCAATTAGGTGAATAGTCGTAACGAATTGCAACTACCTCACAGAAATCGAAATTATTCACTCAGTTTTCTGTGGTCTACATACAAACTTTTATTATCTAAGTAAAGTAATCATTCGATACTTGTCTCGTTCATCAACGAGACACGTATCGAATGATTATCGAACCACTTCAAGTAATTTTAATATCACAAACAAAAATGGTTAATTTTAGGTATTATTAATAACACACTAAAAACTGTAACAAGTTATTATTTGAAAATAACATCAAGTTTATTTCGCCGGCGCAGGTGAGATTTGAACCCAGGGTTTGCCATAATCGCTCCTATCCTAGCACGGTAACGACTAAGCTAGCATGCTAACTACTATCAATTACAGACAAAGTGCGTGAATGTGCGTGTCTATAGTATAGAAACAACTTATAGAAGAAGATCGTAAGTGAAACAGAAGCGTCAATCTATTGCTTTGTGAGCATGCTTATGGACTTATGAGCGCTACTGTACCTAGGCGAACCACAACTATATCTCTACGCAAACAAAAATATTTTTGCACCGTCCTCATCAAGCACCAACCTTAGTCTCAATGCCCCCTTGAATCGATTAATGGCTTATTATAATAAAATAACAATCTGCAACAATATTTATATATTTACAGGCTCATTTTCTCAATTCCGCCGAAATTTTGATTTTTAGCGACGAATCATAATTTCATAACCTACTTTTTTATTTTAACTTTTTGCTATTTCATTTTTTGCTCTATTGCCACAGTCATTTTAACTATTTTCGAATGTTTTCTTACTGCACTCCATATAGCGTTCTACCGTTTTGAATTTCAATTTTTACTTTTAATTGTAATAATAATGTTTTAATTTTAATCTGGAATCTAAAAATAATTTTCAAATAATTTTTATTCAAATTTCAATAATGATTTTGTTTTTACTGACTGTTTTTTAAATGTTTTATTCTTTTGTTCTTTGTTTTAAAATATTTTTTTCTATCCTCACTACGAGTTTAAAAGTTTGGTATTGGTAGAACGTATAATTAACAAGATATATTTATTAAGTACTGTGTACGCCTGTAAGTGACTAATTGACCGTAACTCAATGCATATGTTATTTTTTAATATGTTAATGTTACTTACGTAAAAGTCAAATGTGTTTTTCTCAATGTTGATAGACCTATTCGTCGTATGTACAGTAGGGCTCAAAAGTCCATAAGCAATCTCACAAAGCAATAGATTGACGCTTCGGTTTCACTTACGACCTTCTTCTATAAGTTGTTTCTATACTATAGACACGCACACACACTCACTTGGTCTGTAATTGATAGTAGTTCATAATTTCAACTAACTTAACATAGGTCATGCTAGCTTAGTCGTTACCGTGCTTAGATAGTAGCGCAGCGATTATGGCGAGCCCTGAGTTCGATCTCATCTGCGCCTGCGTGATGTTATTTTCAAATAATATCTATTTCAAGTTTTTGATATGTTATTAATAATACCTAAAATGATAAATTTTTATTTGTTTTAATGAAATTACTTGAAGTGGTTCGATAATCATTCGATACTTTTCTCGTTCATCTTGTTTCCATAAATAATAAATTTTTGTAGGTAGGCCACAGAAAACTGACTAAATTATTTCGATTTCTGTGAGGTAGATGCAATTCGTTACGACTATTCACCTAATTGAACGTTGTTGGTTAGTGACGAATGTTTAAATCTGTTAATTAGCGGTGTTGTGCAAATATTAAAGCCTTGGCAAATATTGTTGCGCTGCGTAAAAGAGGATGTAAATGATGTGATAACACAAATATATATTGAAACCGGACTAAGTGTGAGTGTTATCATTTAAATATTTCGTATTTTGCTAAATTTAAATTGTTATTTGTTTAAATTAGTGAACGACGAGTAAAATGTTATAAATATAAATTTTGCTCACAGATGTATAATAGTATCACATTCTTTGTTCTAGACAAATACAATATAATATAATAGTCTGTGGGTTAAGAGATGTGAGGAAGAAGGAATTCTAGATAGTTGGAGCGCTTATTTATGAAGTGGATGCTTATTTAAATAAGCCCACACAAGCGAATGAATATGCAACAAATGGTTTCATACCAACCGGACATTTGGCTGAATTAATAAAAAGCATTTTAGCATTCATCATTAAAAACTGTTCGCCGTGTACTCCGCGCTAAAAAGTTTGCATCACCGAAACCCTGCAAACAATAACGTAATAAATAAGAACGTTTAAGTTCCAGAATAGTTTATCCTGTATACTTAATTATAAAAATTAAGGTTTAGTTTCAATCATCTTTTCACAGAACGAAAATGAAAATGAAAACTTAAGCTATCCTCAATATGTTACCTATATTCACTAAAGCCAAATAAAATGTGAAATACTTAATGTAAACAAACTGCCATACAAAACCACTGAATAAAATCACTTATTTTAAAAATTCATGATCGAAGCTTAATTGTTTATGGTGAAATAAATCTACTTATCAATTTTTTTGAACATCTCACATGTTTAAATAAAACAAATTGCTTCTAAGTTCCTTGACATAGTATTGCATATCCTATTTGGCTGAAGAAGTTATTATAAATAATCGTAGCGGTTTTATTATAACAAATAAATATGTTTTAATTTTTGTTATCACTTCTAATACATTTTATTTTATTTTTAACCCTTTATTGCAATAACAACAAAAATATAAAAACAGCAATTTTTTTGACTGCGCTGCCTCTTATGAGATCAGAACCTAAGCCGGCGACTTCTCAGTCCAACGCTTGGCGCCTACTGCTACCAGCTCATGTTAGATTAATTCGAATTTCAGCAATGCCATAAACCGCCCAGGTCACGCGCATGATGCGTGTCTATTAAAAGCGACGGAAACATATTTTTGATTCGTGCAGAGCGACGCGAGTACGCGATACGACAGTGTATGCCGTGCATAACTGTGATCTTTGTGGTGTGTGTCGTTGAAACACATACAGTCGTACCGCGAGTTCAAAGCAATAGGACTCTTAACCTGCCTATGCACTTTTGATCGCTTACTGTACTATGTTCGTAACACCATAAAATATCGATTAATAATTTAGGTGAAAATCGCTTTTGAATCTTGCGTAAGTGTAACAAAATCAAAATCAATCAAAATCAATCAAAATCAAAATATTTTATTTCACATAAACCTACATGGGCACTTATGAAACGTCAGATTCTAGGTGCAAGGTTCCAATTGGTCGTTTCCTACGGAGAAGAGCCGGCAAGAAACTCCATGGTTACACTTTTAAAAATAATAGTCTTTTACAATATTTTTTAGTTACAGTGTTAATAGGTATAGGAGGACAGTGTAGGCCTGTCAAAAAGTACCATATGTTTAACAAATAGACAATGATACATAAATTTACAATCCACAAGGCCTACGACGTTCTCACATTTACAAAATATAGAAATAATCTAATAGAATAAAATCAAAACGAATAAAAAATTGTAGGTATATAATGTCAAATAATGAAAATATTATGTCATAGTTATTTATGAGTCTATATCTAATAATAAAAAATAAAAATTAAACACCATTATTTGAGAGCAGTTATTAGAAATTTACATAGTGATGCCGTTTATGAGGTACCAGGGAAGCCACATGTGCAGAGGGAATCATTGCCAAACTTTCTTGTCTTCGACGTAGTCTTTAATCTTATAGTACGCTTTTTTGATAAGGACACGTTTGATGTGGGTTTTGAACTTTCCATCGCTAAGTTCTGTAACCGACTTTGGCAACTTGTTATAAAAGAGGATATTGTTTATCAAAAATGATTTGATAGCATCTACTTTCTTGCCATCAAGTTTTAAATTTAAACCCACTTGGGGTACATTTGGTAATGAGAACTTAAGACATTTAGTTTTGTTCACATTGAGTAAAAGATTATTAGCTGCAAACCATTTCGAAAGAACAGCCAGACTATCATTCACATGTAAGACATCCGTATCTTTTCTATCTATTTAAAAAATAAGAGAAGTGTCATCAGCGAATATAATTATATCTGATAAGTTAGCCATCATGTAAGGAAGGTCATTAATATAAACTAGAAATAAGAAAGGGCCTAGAATTAACGTATCTATGTTCCTGCCTGCAATTCCAACAGAGGATGCTTACAAGCTGAAGAAGAAAAAAGGAAAACAAATGAAATCCACACGGAAGGCCATGGTGACTGAATTCTCTTTCAGTAACGTGAGTACTTGGCGTCTTTTTAAATTATGCATGGCCAAAACGCAACCATAGGAAACTGCTCGCGTATAAATTGTAATGCTATATTAAATTTTTATTTATAACTATTTTTCGGAAAACTTACAGCTTATCAGACACAATATTAAGTGTTTATAACATGATGATGGCCAATTCATTAAACACTAGGTAGCAGACAGTGTTACATTCGCGTTTTTTACATTTTTATACGTGTAAAAGTGGTTGCAGGGAGTCTTCTTAATTTAGACACGCTAGTATTAAAAAGATCTAAATCAACTTCCTGGCAAGTTTAATTGTACATACGGCTCGCCCTAACCGTAGGAGTTTTGTCTGTAAGTAGTTCGTGTCGATTTTATGTGCAATGCTGTGATTACAATGAATACACGAATGTTGCGTACTGCTCGAGTTTACTACATCACTTACGTCTGACAAGGGTTTCAAAGAAATAGTTTAGTAAAATCATTAATTTATTTATGGAATTATATTTAAACTTTAGTGAGATTCGTAACGACTGTTCAATATTGTTTATACTAAACGTCTTCAAAATCACTTGTTTTTTCGGCACGAACTAGTTTTATTATTTATTTGCGGAATCACTAACACTACTTGACGCTATTTTTGTTAAGAAAAGATATCTAGTTGTATCAATTAGCCTAGGCATTATGTATATGGCGTTCGAATCATCATATACATACAGCATACAAAAGTAAGTTGGAGTCACATTTCCTATGAAATGTTAGGAAGAGTAGGTATTTCGTGATTTCTGACTTTTTTAGTACTCAAACCTCAATTGGTTCCATAGAGTATTTTGATCCTTGTAAGAAACAGGATCGAAAGGCATTAAAAAAACGTTTATGCGTAAATTGCCCATTTTACATTAAATTTTTATTAATTATGTGAAGGCCAATATAAATTTTAAAAAAAGTTATGGTTAGTTTGATAAGACCGTTTCCCAGTAGCTGCCCGTATCAAAAATCCATCCCGTATGTAGCAAGGCGTTGTCGTAGGCGTAGGCGTAGGCGTAGTCCACAGAGAGCCGCTAATTCCTAATGGTTTAAAAAACAATCTAACCTGACCGAGTTGGGGTGCCCCAAGTCCCGAGGTCGGTTCGCTCGTTCTTGCATCATATGCCATAGGCATTGTTATCATTACGGTTTAAGACATTTATTTCTCAAAAAGAATACAATTCACTTATCATGAGAAATACAAGTTATCATAATACTTAATACGAACTTAAGAAGAATTTATCTTGTATAAAAGGTAAAACAAATAAATAAAAGAAATACTTAATGTAATTTTTATTTTTACTGAATGTTGAACGTGTTTTTGAAACTATCGTATAAAGTATACATAGAATAAGGTAGTTAATTAAGTCACTACGAAGTATACGCATAGATTGAAAGACCTTAGTAAAAAAGTGATTTCCAATCAATGCGGGATTAGTTTCACACCCTTGCGTTCTGGCCTTGTAGAGAGTGGAAAGGCGCGACGACTTGATCCAACGTGATGGGCATTTATGATGATGATTTAAGTGAATAACTTGTTATTACAATGAAACCAAAAATATATTGGTACCCAAGTACATTTTTCTATGGAAGCTGGCATAGACATAGTCAAACAACCCTGTTTTAATATAGTATGTCATGAAAAAAGGATGTTTAAAATGAAAAATAACACTATTTCATGAGTTAGGTATTTATTAAGTAGCAACATCATCAAACACAAACAAAAAAATAACATCTCAATTATACTAACAATATATCAATTACGTATAGACTAGGTATGATCTCCAAAATTTATATCAATGTTATACAAATTAGACAAATAGTTTAACCCCTAACAAGTCAGGTACTTCATGGAATCTAACCGCTTACGGAAAGAGCGATGGCGTTTCCGTTTTTGCTCCTAGCATTACTTAAAGCGTAATTGCTCTTTCCGCAAGTGCTGCAACCAGCTGGTTGTTGAGCTGACGTCTGCAAACCCTGGGAAGCTAGTTCAAGGGCGCCATTAAGAGCCGATTGAGATGATCCTCTGGATCCAGAATAACCACCGCCGTAGCCACCAGAGCCGTAGCCTCCGGAACCACTGGAACCGATTCCACCAGAACCACGTGATCCGTAGCCACCACTGCTTTCACCAGAGCCAGAGCTTGACTCACTACCGCTGGATGCGCCAATACCTCCAGCAGCCTGCTGGCCACTTTCAAATGAGCCGCCATTTTGTCCGTTTCCTCGTTCAACTTGTTGGCTTTCAAATTGGCCTGCTCCATTACTACCGGATCCGGAACTGCCTCCCGATTGCTGTTTACCGCTAAAACCTCTAACTTTAGATTGTAAATTAAAGCCTCCTTGATTTTTGCCTCCACTGTGATACAAGGAGTGAGATTCCTTATAGCTATTTTTTTTCTCGGCATGGGCTGACTGGCTGTCGCTTCCGCCTCTAGATTGGCCACCGTATCCGCCAGCAGATTGACTGCCAGAGCCGCCAGAAGACTGGCCATAGGGAGATTGCCCGTCGTTCCCACCAGAGGACTGGCTTTCATATCCCTTAGAAGCCTGTCCGCCGTAACTGCCTGAAGTTTGGCTACCGTAGGCAAGATTAGATTGACCTCCGTCACCGCCTGAAGAGTGACCACCATAGCCGCCTGATGATTGAGAGTCTGAACCGGAAGAAGAATGGTGTACGTAGCCTCCTGAGGATTGATGACCGTAGCCGCCTGAAGATTGACCACCATAGCCGCCTGAAGTTTGGTAATTTTTGCCTGAAGCAGATTGGTCATCAGCCGAAGACTCGGCACCATTACCTCCTGAAGAGTGACCTCCGTTACCATCGGAAGTTTTGACGCCGTAACCACTTGGAGATTGGGAATTAGATCCAGAAGAAGTCTGGCCGCCAAACCCACTAGAAGACTGAGAGTTAGCATCAGTGGATGACTGTCCACCAAATCCACTGGAACCATGAGCATTGGAGCCAGAAGAGGACTGAGAACCAGTATTGAATGACTGTGAGCTTGAACTGCTTGAGGAGTGCGAAGCAGAGCCACCAGAGCCATAGCCGCCCGAAGATCGTGCTCCAAGACCTACACCAGCGCGGAATTGAGATGATTGTCCACCGTTTAAATCAGTTGACTGGCCTCCCAGTCCTGAACCACTATCTGCAGTTGCCCCACTAGAAGCAAGGGAAAATGCTTCTCCTGCAGCCTGGTTAGCATCACCAGCACCTGCTGCTGCTCCAGTGAATACTCCTCTTTGAAGGCCATTGTCAGCTAGTCCACTCCAATGAGCGGTGTGAAAGTATCTTGCTCGTTGAGGTGGGGGTGGTGGTGGGCCGAATGGCAGCGGACCTGGTGGACCGAAGGGTGGCGGCGGAGGTCCAGGCGGACCACCACATGTGCTGCATGGTGAACGTTCTACACGCTTGTGGACATCTGAAAATAAAAGTGTATATACTTAGGATCCACATGACATAGGAGACTGACTGGCTCTGATATCTGAACTGCCTTAACTCATATTTATGAACACCTAATTACCAAGAATGATATTTGGACATGTAGACTGCATCTATTCATATTATTGACTACGAAATATACATAATTGAAAGCATTATTTTATGGAAATGTTATTTATGTATTAAATTGTATAGGTACCTTCATTTTTAATAACAGCACATTGAGCTGTAAAGACGGACAGAGCGAAAACAAAACCTGTTATTTTCTCCATCATGTTGAAAGATCAGTCTTGTTCTGAGGTAAATTCATAAATCTACTTACATTTATACGTGATACTGGAGGATGTGATATTCCCCGTCTTCCGAGAACAGTAGCTACTATGATTGTTAACATCGAATTGATAACACAAATATCACGTAAGGTTACAGTGAGATAATTCACACTGTGGTAATAATATTTGCATAGCACACAACTTCTGCACAAAAGTACTAAAGCGGCGAAATTCAGATTTAACACAATATTATGTTATGTGATCTTCAAATATTGGTTATTGTGAATCTTTTTGTTAATGTTTTGTTACTAAGGTAGGGCTTTATTTAATTATATTTTGTGTTCGCAAAACTACCTGTTCACAACACTGTGCTATCTTTAGACATAGCTGTTTCCTCTTATTTATTTTGCTTTTCTAGCTTTTATTAGCAAAGGTATAAGGGAGAGTGGTACAAAACGATCCCTCGGGGTAAAACGATTACCAACTGTTTTACCGACTGTAGTAGCTCCATCTAGTTGTTTGAGTGAAAACAGTCTTCGCCACAACGGTTTTAGTATTCTGACAAAGTGTCATGGTGGTATAGTCATACAGAAGATTTTAATGAAACAAAATTAAATTTGTTTTGTTTGATGTAAGGTAAGCAATAATTCAATATGAAAATGTTTTAGTTTAAGTAATTATACTGTAATAAATAACTAACGCAAAATGTTGTTGTTTGTAAAATGTAACCCCATCTATTTGAAAAAATATCAAAGGTCAGGAAAAATCCAATACGGACTCAATACATCAACCAACTATGTCAAGTTAAATGTAAAACCACTAATGCAAAAAAGTTTTTTTCGTATTGCCATCATTAATGTGTAATTTGTTATTTGTAATTTTGGTAATCTTGTAACATTTTGTGAAAGCCGGAATCCAGCCCACAGTGCCGCCCGTCATGGTATCATCGTCACAATACAATAAAACTAGGAATGCAATCAATACACAGCTATATTAACGACCACAAATCAAGATATAGAATTGACATTTAAACTCGCCATAAGTGAGATAGGTTCCTTGCATTACAATATGACACAACTAAGACCAAGGAACATATGCTCACCTTTTTATTTTTTTATTATGACGTTTCTGATTTGGAGGCGATAGGGATCGGGATCAATAAGTTTTAATATTCCCATGAAAACTAAACTCTCCAAAACACGTATAAATAGTGAATTTATAGTACTGCCATTAACGATATCTGTTATTTATTTTAAAAGCTTTATATTTCAGTTAAATATAACAAACTTAACAGAAAACACTACACAAAGTTATATATAGTAACCGTTTAAACTCAAAATTTTTGTTGCATACACGTCATAATTAGTCTTCAATACGACCAAAATAGTTTAGTTATATATAGGTTTAAGCGGCGTTTTGTTGATATAAAAGTTATGGTAATCTTTTGCACCCGACGACGGTTGTCTTACGAAACACTCATGGCTAACACCATTATTGATTAGTCCTGAAAACATTTGCTCAACATAAGCACTGACACCATTATACGATGTTATATAAGTTAGTCCTGCAAACTTAACTCAACTAATATAATAAGACATTTCAGTCACGCGACTGAAGCATTGTAAGTTAAACGCTATATAACGTCTTAGTAAGCTAAGTACCACTATGTAACCATAATATAACATGAAGTCTAATTAGACTGGAACTATACGACGTTTTTGCTTTTTGACGTGTTGTCTCCGTATTCCTCTAAAACAAATCACAAACGTAGAAAAAAAGATGAATGTCTAGGCTGGTTAAACCCAGTACATGTTTTACAATAAAAATAAGCACGATCTAACATGCCCTAAACTAGGTATGTGGCATGTTAGATCATGCTGATTTTTAGGTACATTATTACTTGACATCGCTTACAACTGTATTTGGTTTTTTGGTTTTCCGATCTTTCTTAACGTCACATTCTGACAATTGTAATATTTCTTGCCGATCCAGAAACTCAATTCACTAACGATCAAAGAGGTCATAGGTCTTTTTACTGACCGCAAAGGGAGTTATGGTGTTGTTTCCCACAGTAAATATCTAGATGCATTGAGTAAAATGGTTTTGCATCTAATAAATGTTTGCTGGGTTTGATGGAATATACTGACAGAAACTAAGTATACCTTCCTCAAAAGGCAACCAACTTTACATCATGAGTTAGGTACTCAAAGGTGTAGACGCATTTTGGCAATTCTGCGTGAAGATCCGGAATAAGTCTCGGATCGCCGGTGCCAAACGATCTTTACTCTTTCATCCCTGGCATCATCATATCTCATATTAATGAGCAAAAACGAAAATCGGTTTTTTGACATTGTACAGTGAAATATTTATATTATACTTACCAGTGCCATCAGTAGCCCATAAATCATTGAGGTTTCTTCTACCAGAACGGAATAATCTAAGATAAGCTAAGAACAAAAGAACCGAATCTGCTTTCGTTTCAGAAAATATTTTACTGTTTCGGCATTCACAGAATGTATATGTTGGCCATGATTCAAGAATAATATTAGATAAAATACTTTAAAAAGGTTCTTATCAAGATTTTTTGGCAAATGTTTTATATTTTCAATTCTTGTACGAAGGTTAGTCCTTAGTGGCATACACTGATAAATAGACGTGCCCCCGAAACTCCCACTCGCTCTTTGAAACTGATAGTGATACTACACATTACAATCGGGAGTTGACATTGTTCTCTCTCATTCCGCTAGACTAGGCAATGGTAAATTACAATACCTTTGTTTTTAGGAGGAGTTAGGTAAGTAAGAAATTATTTATCAAAACTTGTTACAAGACCCGTAAGTGATAGTTACTGCTCTCCTAAGTATTTAATCACACATTTTTTTAAATATACTAAACATAACGACAGTAAGATCAGGTACCCTTGTTTTCAGTAGTAGAAAAGTACAATATTAATTATCATCAGTAATGACAAACACCGCAAATAGCATTTACTGTTGTTATGTCTAGTATTAGTTTCGTTTAAAAAGTGAATATGGATCAGATATCCACCATATAGTAACTTACGGTGTTTCTTTTTTGGGATGTATTTTCGATGCATTGTCAAACTTAAATGGCCGTAAAAGCAACATAATAATGTAAACGATATGAGCTTTTACGGCCATTTAAACAAAAAAGGAGGCAGTTTCGTCGCTTACGACTAACACTATCTCCGTTATAGTAGGTTTTTTCAAAAACACGTTAAAGAAAACATTATAGAGCTCATCACTCTATTAACTTATTTTTCATGAATCCTAGTTACGGTTGAGCGTTTACATAATCAAATTTAAAATTTTTGTTTCTTCTTTTTTTTGCGTCTTAATAAAAAAAAACAAATGCATACAAAGTAAAGCCCTGTAATTGATTCATATACTCGTAATTACTTACATACATTCAAGAACGCTTCTGAAAGTATGCGATACCAGAACTACCATTCTTCTTTGAACGATTTACGAAAATACTCATTTCGCAAATAATATTTACTTTACTCTTAAATAAATAAAATTGTTTAATTTTGGGCAATTAAAAATAACCATAAACTGTTAGTAACAGGTTTGCACTTAAAACACTACTATACAAAATATAAACTAGGCTAGAAGTCTTCTCACAAATTGCCGGGGGGGAGTGGAAGTGGAGTGGGAGTGGAAGTGTCTGCAGTCAAAACTATCATATCATAATCACAATCTGAATCATTTTGAAGGATATTGCTGATCCATTGCAGTGGTGGCCCAGTGGTAACGGTCCCGACTTACGAGTTGTAGGTCGTGAGTTCGAACACAAGCAGGCGCTTTACTTTGTGTAAATAATTTAATCACCACTGCTCTCAAAACGGTGAAGGAAAACATCGTGAGGAAACCGGCATGTCCTAGAACCAAAAATTCGAAGACATGTGACATCTACCAACCCGCACTGAGCCCGCGTGGTAGATTACGGCTCACTATCATCATAGAGAGAGAGAGAGGAGGCCTGTGTCCCAGCAGTGGGAACGTTATAGGCTGATTATGATTATATGCTGATCCATTGCTTCATATTTTTATGTTCGAAAAAATTGTCTGCTCAACAACGTAAATAACACAAGTAATGTTGTTGAACTGTCAAAATGAAAGCTGTTCCTACTGTTAGTGAGTTACACTATTACCCTGCAATATGCTATTGTGACTGCCTTTGCATGGCATGAAATACATCTGTATGAGCTACCATAAGTATTTCTGAGGCACTGCAAAGAGTCGCAACAGCATCCTAAGAACATTGTTGTATTGGATGCGTAGAACATCCAGAGACCTTTTGGAGTAGTTGACCTAAAGATTACCGGTGTAGATTTTTTACAATGAGCTTTAAAAAAGCGTCATCTTTACTTGGTCAGTACACAGAGCAAATCTTTGTGACAACATATTATTATATATTACCCCTGACCGCCAGAGCCCTACGCTCCATCTAAATGTCACCATGGTCACTGAGGTCGTCGGTAACAAAATGCCCAATATATTTAAACTTAATGAGTGCACGTATTTTGGTGCCATTTATGGCAAGATCAAGTAAACATTCCTGGCACCAACCAGCGACCCCAAAGACCATGTAGTCACATTTTTTGGCATTATAGACCATGTGCAGCAGCCTAGGTCTCACATACATTTAGTAACTCCACGAGTGCCCTCTGCATTCGACACGCAATGTTGACGTGCATAGTTATATTATCGATTGTAATTAAATTAAATTCTAAAATCATTCGAATTGACTTCAGGTTTACTTTGCGCGTACGTGCTCGGGTGTCTTCAAAGCCCCGTGAGGTAAACGAACATACTAGTCGTCAGACGTGAAACAAACACCGCTGCCGAACATCCTGAACTCCATCTATTCAATCGTTTATAAAGGATTATAGCAGATGATAGCATGACTATACATTCAGCATCTACAATTTATTGACTCGCTGCGTTAAACTTGAAATCGCTGTAAGTTAGTCGCTGTTTCGAGCTTCCGAAAGTCGCTGATGCTTAAAGCATCGTGTCTGCTATGCCCCTTACTTGTCAAAAACTTACATGCTTCAAACACTGAAGCAATTAAATGAGACCAGAACGGCGATAATACAGAGTTTGTGACGAGCCATGTTGGATTACACGAGGGTTCCACGAACATTGATAGAAAGTAAACAATACTCTCGTTTATATTGGTCCGGCACTGCGTGGAACAAAACATAATTTATCAAATTGAGAATTTGTGGAATATGGGGAGAAATCGGTTGAAATCTACACAGTTCACAAAGTAAAATTGCGCAAGGATAATTAACTACAGTATGTAGGGGGAGTCCGGCATAGTTTAGATCTTTAGATTGTAAATATCTAGTATTTTAAAAATAAGATATCTTACTGTCTTACAAACAAGAAGAACAGTTGATATCATGGATGTTCATAACAAATATCTACCCAAAAAAAAAAAACTCGGCTTTCACCAAAAAACAAATGTATACAGGTTGTCCAATAAATTGCACGACATACTGCAGGGGGTGATAACTTGAGTCGATACCTAACTTGAAATTACCAAAACGCTAATTTCAAGTAAGTTTTCAGTGTGTTGCCATTCTATAGCCATTTCACCGTAAAACTTAGGTGATGTGAGAGTGGAGTGAGCTGTCAGTGCCACTGATGCTAGGGATTGACCAAGACAGGATGACACTGACAGCTTCATGCGTAGTGGACATTATGCGAGTATGCTGTCACTTGCCATGCCAGTGTAAGAGCCATTATGAAGGAATAAAACCTATTATACATTTCATTTTATTATTCTTAATTTCAAATATTTTTACTTTTGAATGTGACATCTTATTTGCACAAAAACCAAAGACACTAAATTATTTACTTAAAAAACTAAATAATATTTAATGATATTTTATTATTTGTTTACATAATATAATTATGTCTAAAGGCCAGCAAACCAGATGTCGCGATTTTAAAATGATTCAGGAAACGTGGAGGATCTTTCCTACCTGATCAAGCCTCCCGATTTTCCCCTAATTAACTTTTGTTTCTCCATCAAAACAAAACTTACACACACACACACACACGCTTACACTTAAGCAGGTAGTGATTTCCTTATATTTGGGGAGATAAAGGTTCTGACAACGACAACGTTCGGCAGCGTTGTCGTTCGTTGTATAAAATATCGACTATTATAGATAATGTTTGTCTCTAAACATTACCTGTAATAGTAGATATCATATTCTAAACCAACAAAATCATATTTATACTGGTTTGTGTGCATTGATAATTTATGTAGTTGAAACATACAACACATCTATCTTGACTATACAATCAATCTTTGGAATCAAAGTGTGTTGTGAACAATAAAAATAAATCAACATCTTTAAAATACAAAAATCTTTTATTACAAATTAAAATAAATCAAGTCTTATTTACTATCCACGTCCACCAGCTTGAGAGCTCGCGCTTGACTGAGCTTGAGAGCTCGCGCTTGACTGAGCTTGAGATCGAGAGGCACCTCCTCCAGAGCTGATGCTGATGGACTTACTCTTCGACACACTGATGGCCAAAGGACGCTGAGGACCGCGATTGGAGAAGCCGAATTGAGGGCCTCGGGGGTCAGGCCTGAACGGTGCTGAAAATAAGAATATTTTAATTGACAGAACGCATTATTGGTTCGCGTTTATAGGCACAAATCTACGATAACCCAACTTCAATGACTTTAAGGAAATAACTACGAGTATGTACATGTCAAATTTTGTACGGCGCTTCCTTTTTTAATGGATTACAGATAAGTAAGATTTTTCAAAAGTTATCCATTTTCTCGTTTCAGTCGTTTTCAAATTGTAAAAAAGAATGAGAAGATTCGGAATTGGTGACATTTAATGGGCTCAGTTTAGGAAGTAGGTGGCAAGAAAATTAATTAGACCAAATTAAACAGCTTCTGTGGTAGTTTGATCATGTTGCTTAAAGGACTACAGAGATTCGTTGCAAATGAGATTTTTACAAGTATTTATAGTTACCTGCATCGACACTAAAGAAATTAACTAGGACTAGAACAGCCATGACACAAACTATAAGACGAGCCATCTGGGATTACAAGAGGGTTTCACTGCTACAGTGTTAACTATGCACTCGTTTATATTGGGTCGCGACAACGCGGAAAATAAACACGCCAAAATGTGTCAATTTTAGCACTTGCTATGTAAATTGATTATCTTAACAGTCTAGAATAAGTACTTTATAATAAACAGGATTTAGTCCGGGGCAGTACCTACAGAGACTTTTATGATAGGACATCTTGTTAATTGAAACTAAAAAAATGAGAGAACACATTGGATTTTTTCAGCATTCTATCCAATTAGTTTAGCTTGTTTGGGACTATAAAGTCGCGTCCTAACCAAAAACTATCAAACGATAACTTTTGGATAATCAATTATGTGTACCTACCTATTGATGTCCCTTTCTGCAACCAATGCATGCAAATTACGTTGTGCATGCAGTTTTTTTTTAATAGTCGTAGATGGGAAATACTGGCTGATTACGTATAATGGTTTCTATTAATTTCCTTATTTTGGTTCTTCTTTTGAATTCCATAATCAAACAAACAATTTTCATCATACAACAATCATTTACTTCCATCACAATATAGTTCGAAAATTTCACAATGTCTATTCAAAATCAGTCTTAATTACGGAAACCACGAGAGCCAGCCGGGATATACGTCATTATTAAAGCCTGGTCTCAGCCTCCCGCCTTATGCGAAACAGGAACCTCCCGAAACAACCGTGTCCGGTGAGGACCTGTGCCAGGCGCAAGGTGTGGACGCCGTGGCGCCTCTCCGACCACTCCTCAAAGAGGGGACTTAGCGCCGCTATTGTGGCGTACCCAAAGACATAGTATCTAAGTGCCGATTTTACCAATGAAACTGAACGCGTACCTAGATTATAAGTAAATGATGTGGTTTCCTATCATTGGAAGCGCACACTTGTATTTGTCCCAGTTCTATGTATACTTGCATGGAATTGTGTAGCCTCTGTTGGAGATCCAATAAATAATTAAGGAATATATGATGACAAAATCGACAATAGAGAAATTAACTAAGACTAGTAGAGCAAGCACATAGACTAGAAGATGAGTCATATTGATTGTTTTATATTATTCGAGTGTTTTGTCGAGTACTGATATTTAGCACTTATTGAAGTTTTGTAAACAGGATTGTATTTAGGAATTTCCTATTAGTAAAATGTGATGAAATGTTGGACTGCTATGTTATTTGACACAGTTGATGCAAAATCAAACTCAGAGTATTTATTTTAAATAAACCAATTACAGGCACTTTTGAATTAACAAGGTTGATCGGTCAGAAAAATGAAGCTAACCCATTTCAAAGCGTAGTAGGTTATACATATGAAGAAGAAAGGGGAAGCAACTCACGGAAGGATCACATCGGACCTTTTATTTTTACTTCGGCCATCTCTGTAGAAATTCTACCACCGATGCCCATCAAGTTCACAGCTGTCTTGTGCCTGTTTTATCGCATCATATAAATGATGTATAACCTAACGTTACAAGTACTGTCCTTTCATAGTGATCTTAACTCTGATTTGCCATCACTGTTTCCAAAATCAAAGTAATCTTTATTCTCGTAACGATAAAGTTGATGTTGGCTTGCTACCGCTGAGAAGTCTAATCAAATCACATTGATCTTTATTGTCATGAAAATAAAGTGAATGTTGTTATTTTGTTGAACACTTTTCTAGTTATTATGTGTATATCTTTTATTTTATTTTAATCTTAGCGTTTGCTACACTGGTCGACGTCATTCAACGCCGGCAGCGCTGGGGCTCTGTCTCGCAGAGGGTAGCATTAAGCTGAGCGATGGCCGTTTTGCGTGGATGTGACGCATATTTTCCCCCAATTTATTCTCTTTGGTTTGTTGTTTGTGTTCGATCACTTCTTCATATTTACCGCAATTAAACGTTTTTTCTTTCTTCTTTCCTTCTTTCTAGTTGCTGCTGTCAGCCGTAAAATAAGTGCTGTTAAAAATAACTGTGAAAGGACTCCTTTTTTTTTTGGGTGTCTGACACACCCTCCCGCTTTGGGTGGAGCGGAGGGTGTGTCAGACTTTTACTGACTAAAACCCACCCGTGTTCCTTCAGTTGCCTGTGCCAGCCACGGTTACTCTTTCGAATTTCCCGCGACCCTGAGGCGTCGGCCCTATCGAACCCCGTAACTTTCTGCTGACATCTCTTTGAGGCGACCCGTGCCTGGTCCTAACCGGATGGCGAGCTACCCATTGCTCGCCGTCCGCAAGCCCACGCCTACGGTGGCCGGGAATCTGCAGGGTACAGGACTACTGGGTACGATTACCAGAGGGTAAACGTAGTGGTGTGCAAGTCTGTGGGATGCAGTGTAGAAATGTTTTGGTAGAGAGTTAGTGTACGAGATTAACGATTATAGGACATTGTCCAATAGCCGTCGTAGAGTGAGCCAAACCCCAACTTGCAAGAGACCTCGAAAGGTTTTAAGAACACTTACAAGTGAAGAATGGATGCCAATTACCAGTTGGTAACAGGAATGTATGTAGGGGTGTAGTGTATAATGATGTTGAGTATGAAGGATGAGTAAGGAAGTCAGCGTAACAAACCACGCTGACGCCACTAGGGCGGCACTAAGAAAAAAAAGATACAGTACTGTTTTTGCAACTGAAGTAAGAAAACAAACCATTGATTTTACTCATAAGCAGACTTTCTCATGGTTTTGGTTAAGTTTTTTTATGTACGAACAACTTATCTGTGCAATTATTGGTGGCACTGGTTATAAATGGAAATCTATAACTTTAACAAAAACCGATCGTATGTGACATTCAAAATATTAGGTTGAAATACTGATAAGTTGGTCGAAATGTACATTAGTATTTTAAGGCGCTTTTAACTGGCCTATTTAATAAAACGTTTAAAATCTGACATATAGCTTGAATTGTAATTTACATGCTTGCCAAACGCCAACCAATTTCTCTGTAAAATCAATGTTTGTATTTTAGATTTAACGGGATAACAGAAGCCCCGCTTGTATTTAAGTGTGTAAAACTACACTTACCTATTACGTTAATGCATTTCCTTTATTAACTCTGTTTACATAACATAACATCACGCCCGCAAACCCAGAAGGGTTAGGCAGAGGTGTACCTATAGTACACCCACATTGCGCCAGTTATGCTTAAGTCCAATGTAATAGGCCTATACCCCTAACTCCCCCCCTCTCCCACTAAATATGTTTAGTTCAACTTTAACTAGGGTCAATGAATGCTTTAAAAAACCTTCTTCATATAAACATAAAACCTTACCTCATCAGACCGTGCAAATAAAATAAATCATCTGCCTACCCTTTCCCAATTTGATTAACTTCTAGTCTAACCTGATACAGCTGAATACCAGTATTTTAATGGAGCGACTGGCCAGCTGACCTCGAAAACGTAACGTTACAAGTATTATATAATTGTATAAACACCATCAACCCCGGGGCCTCTAACAGATGCCGCATTACGGGTCCTGCAGAACATCCTCCTGGCAATCAGCAGGGGACAGGACCCAATGCAAGCCGTCCTTAGCGGCATGACAGTGATAGTCATGTTGAGCAGAAATTGCTAAGCCGGTAAGGATGAAACATTGGAACGCCCGCGGCCTCAGGGAAAAGGTCGCTCTCTCCTCCATCCGCTATTACAGGGACAGGACATCGACGTGGCGCTTATCAGCGAGACGTTCCTGGGACACTCTACAGAATGGATGAGCAACTAGCAAACAACAATCGGTACTATCGCGGTCTGGTAGTACTGGTGAAACGCAGAGTCATCCACCAGGAGCTACCACCCCCATCACTCATGGCCGATTGTCATTGTCATTGGATTGGTTTAAAACCTATCTGACTAACAGACGCCAGTGTGTGAAAGTGGGTGAAAACATCAGCTGTCTAAAAAATATGATATTTGGGGTTCCGATATCAAAAACCTTCGTACGTCTTCGGATCTAGATGTTTGGAACTCGGTCTATGAGCTTTATGCCAAGCATGGAACGCTCCATGGCTCTCTGTGCAACTCTCATCCTGTACACAGCCTCCTGCGTGAGCCAAAGATATTAAATTATTTAATATTAAAAACGAAAACTTAATGAATATTTTATGATATTTCATTATTTATTTGCAACAGCCAATGAACCCGATGCCGGAATTATAAAACTATTCAGGCGACCTGGAGCATCTTTCCTACCTGAGCAAGCCTCGCTGTTCCATCGTTCAGAATTGAACAAAACTTTCACACACACACACGCATACACTTAAGTAGGTCGCGATTTTCTTGCAATTAATAGGGGGATAAAGTTTCTGACAACGGCAACGTTGCCGTTTGTCTCCAAACATTCCCTGTAATTTACCTATCATTTTATGTTATTTTTATCCAACAAAAATGGATTTAAAGTGGTTAGTATACAATTATAATTTACATATTATGTAGTTGAAACATACCACTCTATCTTGTCTCTATCATCAATCTTTAGAATCAAAGTGTGCGTCCTTCCAACAGTTTTTTTACGAACAATAAAAATAAAACAACACCTTTAAAATACAAAAAACCTTTATTTCATGACAAACGATAACAAGTCTTATCTACTATCCACGTCCACCAGCTTGAGAGTTGGCAATTGACTGAGCTTGAGATCGAAAGGCACCTCCTTCAGAGCTGATGATGATGAACCAGCTCTATGACAACTCTTGGACGCGATAAAAGAACCGTGGTATCCGCCTTTATTAAAACCTGGTCCGCCATAACCAGGGAATCCACAGTGATTATAACCTTGTCCTCCACAGCCGCGGCCTCCGTAGCCCTGGCCTTCGTAACCGGGTCTGCCATAACCGGGTCCGCCAAACGCGCCAACGCCAATTCCGGCTCCGATGCCAAAGGCCGCCTAAATCTGGCGATCATTCTTGTCGCGAAGCTGAAAATAAAGTGTTAGACTTTATAATTTCATAATCTTGTTGTAAAAACTAGCCAGCCCAAATATGGAAAAAATTGTTAATCTATTGCTTCGGTTTAAAAATTCCTATTGTTAATGTTATTTGAAAAACCTTATAAATGTCCTATTGTTTCTTCTGTAAGTTTGTTACAGGTCAGATTCGAGTTAAGCTGTCTGTCTCGCATCGACTTTAAAACGTATAGAACTTACCCCTTTTTACTGTGGCTTCTTATACGAGGTTTCAAAAAATCTAATAAAAAATACTGTCCGATAGTCTAATAGCCACCTGATTTGAGTCCGTCCACAAAATTGTTTAAAACTGAAAATCAGTTTTAAACAATTTTGTGGACGGACTCTCGCTTGCGGATTAAAGCTATTCGAAATCTTGCGTGCGTGGAAGGGTGGAAGTCTGGCATTGTTTAAAGCAGGTTTTGGTTTGTTCCGGCTCGTTTTCGAATTATTTCTCTATTTTCGTCTCATTTATTTATCAGTATGTTTTTTTTTGTTTTGCATTTTACTCTATTTATGTACTTAATCATCACTATTATTATTTGAAACAATTTTATTTTTATATGTATGCATACACACGTCACGTTGCAGTATAAAACTGATTTACATCCGTTACCTCACAATTCAGGTCCAGTTGAAAACCAGCGTCAGGCACTAGTTGTCTGGCATTTTTTTGTTGAACTGGGCCTTTTTGGCGCAGCCGTGAGGTGAGGCACACTACCCTGCTAGTTTCATACTTCGCACTGTACACCTATTTTTATTTTTATCTTTATTTTGATTGTGTTCTCATAATTTTTACCTGTTTTGTGTGCCTTTTAGTCTGTGCTAAATAAACGTTTTTTCTTTCTTTCTTTCTTTACACTTCAATAAGTGAGAACTTTTAGGAATATAATACATACATACATAAACTCACTTCTTCTTATGAGGGTAGCAGAAACCACAGAACGCCACCTGCTACGATCCTTACAGACTCCTTTTGCCTCGTTTACGTTCATACATCTGGTCATACACGAGCGTCGGTTGCGAGTACTATGCACCTGACTTTCTGAAGAAGAACACCAATAAGGTTACTATATGTCCTCCCAGGGCGTCTCCTCCCGGCATTTCCACTCATATCTGCCTTGTAAATACCTTTTGTTAGACTTTCATTCCTCTCAACATGACCAAACCATCTTAGCACACTCTTTTAAATTGTTGTTCGAATTTGTCGTTTTTTTGAAATTACCTACATCGCCCCTAGAGAAATTAACTAAGACTAGTAGAGCAAACGCATAAACTAGAAGATTAGTCAAATTGATTATATTACATTATTCGAGTGTCTGTCGAGTACTGAAATAATGTAACACCAATACAACCATTTACATTTTTATATTGAACCATGGAATTAAAACGTATGTGAGAATTTTTGCACTTATTCAAGATTTGTAAACAGGACTATATTTAGGAATTTCCTACGAATAAATTATGATTAAATGTTGGACTGTTATATTAGTGCCACAGTGGATCACATCGGAGGTTTTTTTATAGTCTTGCCATCTCTGTAGAAATTCTATTACCGATGGTTATCAAGTTCACAGCTGTCTTGTGCCTATTTTATCGCATCATATAAATGATGTATCTCTATGAACTAACGTTAAAAGTACTGTCCTTTCCTTAACTCTGATTTTCTATCACTGTTTCCAAATCACAGTAATCTTTATTCTCGTAAAAATAAAGTGGATGTTGAGTTGCTACTGTCAGCCGTAAAATAAGTGCTGTTAAAAATAACTGTGAAAGGATTCTTTTTTTTTGGGTGGGAAATCATCAAATGACTTCTCCCGCTCTGGGTGGAGCGGGAGGTTGTGTCAGGCTATTACTAACTCCCCCCCAATGGGTTCCCGCATTGACGAGGCGGGGGGGCTCAGTAGCCGTGGTTTGGACCCCCACGGTGAAGCTAAGAGGAACCCGAGGAGGGGCCGCTCGTCAGGGCTTTTGCAGACAAGCCGACGACGTAGCGGCCAAGGTTGCGGTGTTGTTGGGCGACATCGCAACTGTGGTGGGGCCGCGGCAGGAGAGGAGTGCCGGTATTGCGGTGGGCCGCTCTTCCTACCTTCCGCGGCCTTAACGGGGTCGCCACCGTACGATGGCGGACGCGGTGGGGCCGCAGGGGAAGAGGACTGTCGGTATGTCGTTGGCCGCTCTCCCTATCCTCTGCGGCCGAAAAGTGGTAGGCGACGGGGCCATTCATCAGACCCGTCGCAAGGGGCAAGGGGTTGGTCGTAGGCGGAGGGCGGACAACGCTCTTTTCCAGCCCCTCTAAATGGGTCCAGGGACGGCGGACTCGGGGACGTCCACCGCCCCCCATACTTCAGGACCCGAGGTGGCGGCGCGTAGTGTTCCACGCGCGCCCCTCTTAGACGTTGCGGGGGGAGTCTAACACCTCACTCCCCCTCCCAACACGAGGAGGCCCGCCGATGCAGGCCAGCACCAGTTGGGGTTGCGGAAGAATCATATGTTCCCGCGACCCCGACGTAGGTGTGAGATGGAACACCGGGGTGGTTTTTAGTGAGTAAGAGTCTGACAGACCCCTCAGCCCGCCCCAGGGCGGAGGACATCCATGAGGATTTTCCACCCCGGGAACAAAAAAAAAAAAGAAAAAAAAAGGCTATTACTAACTAAAACCCACCCGTGTTCCTTCAGGTTATAGAGATATAACCTAATGTTAAAAGTACTGTCCTTTCATAGTTATCTTAACTCCGATTTTCCATCACTGTTTCCAAAATCACAGTAATCTTTATTCTCGCAACGATAAAGTTAATGTTGGGTTGCTGCCGCTGACAAGTCTATGGTTAGACTGAGTTGAGTTGTTGCTGTCAGCCGTAAAGTAACTGCTGTTAAAAATAACTGTGAAAGGACTCCTGTGTTTCTATTTTCTTTTTATATGTATGAAGAGATATGAGGAACAGGGTGTAAAGTTCACTCATACTCTTGGAAAAGGGAGGATCCTCCGACCATATGGATGTCGTATCTGGTGGGCAACTGCCCTGCTGATTGTTGTCGGGAAGTTGTATATATGCTAGCTGTGCGGTAAACTTTGATTACGCGATGCAGGATTTGTGTGACGTCAGTGTGATGCGTTGTTCGCATGTGGCGGTGTAGATGCCGCCACATGTACATGGCTTCGGGGTACAAGCTATACTTACAAGCTCTAAAATCCCTTCGAACATTGGTAAACAAAAAGATTGGTCAGAAACATGTCCATACTTTGGGTCACGCATCGATTGGTAGACTTAACATCAGAAACGAGACGTACGATGTTTCCGCTCAGCATAGCTAATATTATTTCGTGTATCTCGAATGGTTTACTATTTATTAAGAGCGAACGATCGAATGGTTTTTCGAATGGTTTTTTATCAACTACGGAGGCTTTAAATTCCTCACCCAAAGTCTCAATTGATTTATTAAGAGCGAACGTTCCAGGCTGCCCGGTTGAATTTCAATTTAAACATATAAACCCTATGGTAGTTATAAAAGCTTTTCGGCAAATAAAAATCAAGTTGACCGAAGATCTTTGGGGAATGTCTATCAAAGTTTGTACATCCATAATCGAGAACATAGCACCATACTTAGCTTTAATATTTAATTTGTGTGTAGATCAAGGAGTCTTCCAGGATTTTATGTTAGTAAGGTTATACCACTTTTTAAATCTGGGGATAGCAAAGACACCAACAATTATAGACCAGTATCCGTGTTGCCGGTATTCAGCAAGGTGTTCGAAAAGGTAATGCTCAATCAAATGCTTAATCATTTTAACATCAACAAAATCTTACACGAACAGCAATATGGTTTCACCAAAGGTCGTTGCACAACTGATGCTGGTGTCACTTTACTAAAACACATATTTACAGCGTGGGAGGAGGCCCAAAATGCCATAGGAATTTTCTGTGACCTCTCCAAGGCATTTGATTGCGTTAATCACGAAACCTTGCTCCTAAAACTGGAGCATTACGGACTAGGTAAACCTGCGCTAAGTTTAGTTAGATATTATTTACAAGATAGACGGCAAAAAGTTGACGTTGAAAAAGTTGGACGGTAAAATTGGGTGTTCCACAAGGCTCGATATTAGGTCCTTTCCTCTTTTTAGTATATATTAATGATCTACCCCATTTATTAAAAAAACAACCACAAATGGTGTTATTTGCTGATGATACTTCTTTAATTTTTAAGATAAGTAGACGTTCATCAAATCTTGACGACGTAAATAACGCACTGCTGCAGGTAGAAAATTGGTTTACTGCTAATAATTTAGTAATAAATGGGAAAACGACAAAATGCATAAGGTTTGCTTTGCCGAATGTTAAAAGTACTGATTGTGACATAGTATTGAATCAAGAGAAACTAGAATTCGTTGATAAAACGGTTTTCTTGGGGATCACGCTCGACTCGAGGCTGCAATGGGGTCCCCATTTAACATCTCTTGCAGGACGGCTAAGTTCAGCAGCATATGCTGTAAGAAAAATCCGTCAGTTTACTAATGTAGATACCGCGAGGCTGGTCTATTTCAGTTACTTTCATAGTATCATGTCTTACGGTATCTTATTATGGGGACGCGCTGCAGACATCGAGTCTATTTTTATTCTGCAAAAAAGAGCCATTAGAGCAATATATGGCCTCCGCAGGCGCGATTCTTTAAGGGAACTGTAAAGATATTAACATCATGACCGTACCTTGTCAATATATATATGAGAACATCATGTACGTAAGGAAAAACGTAAATATTTTCAGTAAAAGAGGTGAAAGACACAACTATGGGACTAGAAATAGGGACCAATTGGTTCAACTGGGTTTCAGGCTGGCTAAAGTAGATTCATCCTTCATGGGGTACTGTTTAAAATGTTATAATAAAATACCTCCCCACATACTCCAACTGAATGAAACGAAGTTCAAAACCTGTATCAAACGCACACTATGCAGCCAAGCATATTATAAGTTCGAGGATTACATCTCTGAAAAAAATGCTTGGCTCAACGCTGGTTCTGCTCCACAAGGGCGCCTAAACAATTGATTAGCATTCGGAAATATTGTTGGAGCAGCTGAAGATTGTAAAAACTATCTTTGCACTGTATAAATTCAATCTTTTAGTATTATATAATTGCAAAGCACAAGTGTGAGCACTATGTAGTACCTACTATAAAGCTACCCTATACTGGGCACGTCTGTCATTGACTTGAATGTGCCCTGGCGTATGTCACGCTCACTCAAATGTCTCGCTGGTGGTGGCGTGTGTGTTGGATCATTAAGTTCCCTTCAAAATGGTTGAGCTGAATCGTGCTGATCCATACCTCATGTTCGTGAACGGGCGCCGTCAGTGGGGACTGGTCATCTCTTGGCTGCCACGGCTTTTTAAATTTTTCTTTTCCGATTTTTATGTTTTTTATTACGGGTCTTTCTACATCGTTCTCACATGTTTAATTTCAACAAGACTGATGTAACAAATTTTTTGTAACCATATTATTTAAAAGAGTGTCCATGGAGTTTCTTGCCCGTTCTTCTCCATAGGTACCTACTTCGCTTTGGAATGGGCAACTAGCTTCATATTTCTGACTGACCGACCCCTTGACAATTCAAAAGTGCCTGTAATGGGTTTATTTGAAATAAATTCTTTGAGTTTGAGTTTGAGTTTTTCGCTCCAGTCATGTAAAACATAAAATAAAACAAAACCTTAACTAAACAATCATTTATTATCTTAAAACCAACCAATCCATTCAGTAACAAATCTTATTTACCAAAACCACCGGCATTTGAGTTCGCACTTGATTGAGCCGCGCCCCCAGCACCGAAACTGATTGACTCGCTCTTAGAAAAACTTAACCCTGGATTTTGGCTACCATAGCCGTAGCCTGGGCCTCCGTAGATAGGTCCTCCGTAGCCGGGTCCTCCGCCGTAGCCTCCGCCGTAGCCTTGGCCATAGCCGCCACCGTAGCCGCCACCATAACCGCTGCCGTAACCGCCGTATCCTCCGCCTCTGTGCTGGTTGTGTCCAAAGTAGTCAGCTCCGCCATAGCCATAGTCGCCGGCACCGGGGTTGGCTGAGATTCCACCAATAACTCCCCCGATACCAAATATGCCGAGACGTGGAGATCTCTCTACGCGAGACGCTGTAACATTAAAAAGTGAAAACGGTATTATCTTTAATTAATATTGGAACTAGTCAAGTGTCAAGTTTTAAATTAATCATTCTGAAAAGTGGTTATGGGAATGACCCATGATCATTACTTTGTAAGGAAATAGAGTCAAGTCTTGAAAAACATTGTTTCTGACAACGTATTCTAACACAGCTTTCAGATTTTAAAATTTGTAATTATTGGATTTTATTTTGGCCATGGGGCTTTTTTAATGACAATTATAATTACCTGCATCACAGATTTTTTGATTAACGAAAACTAGAACAGCAAACACATATATTATAAGACGAGCCTTATTGGATCTAAATAACTCTGAACAAACTGATAAAAAAAAACAACGATACGACAGTTTATATCGATCCACCAAACCACAGACATAAAAGTAAGTGAGAATTTTTAACACTCCATGCATAACTGCGTTAATTTTTTTCTAAATAAGAATTTGATGTGGCCAGAATAAATATCTCGTCTTGATAAAGTGAATGTTGATATCTCAAAAGAGTTGCGTTTTCTGCAAACCAATTGCAACTTAATATTCGAGCCTATTTATTATGATAAGAGTGCTACAAGGATTTTTGGTGCCTGATTGAAATCGACAGGGGATCGTTGTAGGTAAAAAATTGCGTTTATTGCGTTTTAGTTCCAATTTTGGCCACGCGCCTAACCAACTTTTCAGCGTTGTATTCGGGAAAGTTTTGTCAAAATACTTGCCATTGCTGCACCCACAGCTTATTTACTGGTTATGGATGAAAGCCAGCTACAATGACATAGTGCCCCACTGGCTTCGTCTATCATTAACTTGCTTTCATCTTTATAGCTGGCTCTGAAATCCCGACCGAGTTTCTTGGGTGTTTCTTCTACATAGGATACACCAACCTCATCTACTTTTAAAATATAATTTAATTTTGTTTTGTTATTTTTTTTCATTTTTTTATCATAAATAAATAATTAGTAGTTTGATTTTTAAAGTTCCGTTTTGAGGTACTTTCAGGAATTGAATAACTCTACAGTCTACGAATTCCTGTAACACTTTTATTCATTATATTCATCTCCTAGATTAGGAGTATTATACCTCCATAATTACACAAACAAATTCTGATCTAAAATTTGGACACTATAAATAAGATTATGTAACGTTGTAATCTTTTCTCATTATACATTTGTTTTTGTGCCTACTATACGGAACAACACCTATATACTAAATTCAATTCTTTAAAAATAAATTACAAAAATAGCCGTGGCCTACGAACAAAGTCCCATGCTTTCTATCGGAATTCATGTTGTAAAGACTTTGATGTAATTATATTATCAGAGACTTGGCTTAATGGTCACGTTCGAAGCAGCGAGTTGTTCGACGACAGGTACGGTGTCTATAGTTGGGACAGGGAAAGTATAAATTTAACTGGAGGAACAAAAGAAGGAGGAGGAGTTCTGACAGCAACTAAGAAAAGCATTCAGTCCAAACGAGTAAAACACTGGGAGAGTAATTGTGAAGATCTCTGAGTTACTATAGAACCACCATGGACACGAACCGTCAGTCGAATAGCACTCTGCGCAGTATACATACCTCTACTAGTACGTCGCTGTACTTTGGAACACTTTGTGAATTCATGTAGTGCGGCCTTTGAACTTTGTCTAACTATCCCAATCATTTCTTGTGAATCCCTCCACAAGAAATTACAAAGCCTTGATCCAAAAAAAGGGGCTGGGCCAGATGGAATACCTGAAGTATTTATTATAGCATGTTCATCTGAACTGGTTTAGCCACATATGTTGTTATATAACAAATCGTTGACGACCGGAATATTTCCTTCAAAGTGCAAAATCGCAAAAGTTGTTCCGGTTCACAAATCAGATGACAATTACGTAGTAACTAATTGCAAGCCTATTTCAATTGTATCATCGTTCGCCAAATTTTTGAGTCACTGATATACCAATTCAGGATCATTTAAAAATCTATTTAAGCGACCATCAGCACGGATTTGTTAAGATCCGTCCTGCTAGTACAAATCTGGTACCCTTTACAGAACTTCAAAGGCTATCGATGCAGGCTATCAGGCTGACGTAATTTATACAGACTTTAGCAAAGCGTTTGACAAGGTTTCTCACAAAATTTTAATTGCAACGTTGCGCGCCTACGGCATCTCTGGATCCTTGTAAGAGAGGCCGAGTTCGTATTTAACGGATACATTTTTCTTTGTCATCGTTAATGGTTATCAATCAGCTCTACAATGCGTTTCTTCCGGTGTTCCCCAGGGTTCACACTTGGGAACAGTTTAATTATCTATTTTATTAACGATGTTCCAAGGTGTTTTTTGCACTCCGATTTTTTTATGTACACTGATGCTTTAAAGATATTGAGAATTATGAAGGCTGAAGAAGACTCATTATTACTGCAAAGTGACCTCAATCGTCTCGTTCTATGGTATAACAGTAACGGAATGGAACTGAAACCCAAAAAATGTTACCATATTAAATTTACATAACCTTGACCTTAATCGTTGATCAACTTAATGTCAAGTTATGCTGGTTGATAAAACATCTTTACACCTCTGCGATTAGATATCGTCAGTAGAAATGTTTGCTTTTAATGTTAACGACAAGTTCCCGGGATTGCCCAAGCTTGTATATGTACAAAAATTATAACATAGGGATGTGCTTAAGCGTAAATATTATTGCTGGTCATGAGGATTATAATGATATTTTTTTTATTTTAATCGCTTGTAACATCCTGTATTATGGCCACTACCAGCTAGCAATCTACCATTCTTGAATAGCAGATTGGTAGATTTCGGCCAAAATAAGGGTTTTGATACTCTAGGTCAGCAAGGTGAAGAAAGGAATAAGAGTAAAAATAAAACCAAGGACATTTACAAAATTATTTAAGTAAACAACATTATCACAATATTATACTATAATCACTAGAGCCAAACACTACTTGCCACTAGCACTGGACTCAGCATTCGACCCAGCACTCGAGCCACCACTCGAGCCAGCATTCGAGCCAGCACTCGACCCAGCACTCGACCCAGCACTCGAGCCAGCACTCGAGCCAGCACTAGAGCCAGCACTGGATTGGGCATTACCTCCACTACTTATACTAATAGTCTTCGAGATACTAATTGAGCCGCCAGGTGGGATGTCATACTTGTCACGGTCATGATGTCCATGACTGTGGTGGCTAGGACCACGTTCAAACCGTCCAGGGCCACGGTCGAATCGTCCCGGGGGGCCGTAGGGGCCACAGTCGGGCCCATAGCCTCTTGGGAGCGGGGATAGTGGTCTACCGTGCGGTATTCCGAATTGTGGTGACCGTGCTATGCGGGATGCTGCAGATAAAAAGGAAAAACAATATAAAGTAGCTGAAGAGTGAAACTAAGGGACTACTGAAATACCTATACACACGCGATAGGCCAATTACAATTTGACGTGTACGGATTTAAGTAGTTTATAAATGTTTCATAAATTCACCCAAGTTACCTGCATTAGTCCTTTCCAAGTAAGCAAAAACTACAACCAGTAAAATACAAAATACACTCAGACGTGCCATATTGGGCCTGCGTTATTACACCACTGAACAAAAACACATTAAACACCACTTTATATTTAAATACTAAATCGCTTAATTTGAACATAAGTGAGAAAAACAAACCATTGATTTAAGTCATTAGAAGATTTTTTCGTGGTTTTGGAAAAGTTTTAGTATTTTCGACCATACGTCAATAGCCCTAAATACTACATTGGAATTTTAAGGCGCTTCTTTCAATAACTTGCCTACTTTAAAAGAAGTTTGAACTCTGTTCCATCTCACATAAAGCTTCAATTGTAATTTATATGCTTGCCAAACGGCAACCAATATTTCTATGAAATCAACGTTTGTATTTTGGATTTCCGGGGATAAGGGGCACGTACTAAGTGAGTAAAAATAGGTAACTACATTTACCTATTACGTAAATGTATTTCCCTATACTATTACCTCTGTTAAGTTCAACTTTAACTAGGGTCAATGAATGCTTTAACATCAGAACAGTCGGAAAAGTGCGAGTTGACCTCTTTTGGAGAGGGTTCCGTACGAGGATGGTTCCCACCATGGATATAAAAGAAGAACTAATACAAGTTAAGGTTTAGTTTTTACTTTTTAGTCAAGTAAATTCTACATTTAGTAAATAAGTCTAAAGTCAATGAAGTTATGACTTGAGCGGTTTACTAGGAGCCACTGAAGAGTTACACTATCACATCTTGGCTCCATCATAAGACCCTTATTACCAAGCCCAATCTATTAGACTCGTCGAAACTAATCATATAATCACTATCCACCTCCTCCGTCATCAGATCAGCTCCAAGACACCAAATTATAGATTTGTCATCCGAACTACATATACATTGCAACACTCAGAAAGTTTTACGAAAATAAAAACAAATGTGCTTAAGGTAAACATTTTTATGTTAAATCTTTTCAAAGTGGAGCACATCTTTTCCACTAGCCTCTATACAAAGTTTCATGCGTCTGAACCAGTTTTCGAAACAGTCCACCATAGACACCTCGTTTACAGCCTGCTCGAACGCTGATAGCCATCTTCCGGCGACGAAAATTGTATCCCTTTGAGTCGATTTTTTATTTTCGGGAATGAAAAGAAGTCACATGGTGCTAGGGCTGTAAAGAGGGAGCCCCAGGAGTTTGAGCGGCGTGCTGTCCAAGAAGTCTCTCGTTTTGAGCGCGGTGTGCGAAGGCGCGTTGTCGTGGTGTTGCAGTAGCCCGCGGACCCCTGTGGTTGGTCGCTTGTTGCTCACAACAGAGAAAACTTCTGCCAAGCATTTGGTAGTATACCATTCAGCGTTGATGGTTCTTTAGTTCCGTAAAGGAATTGACACCAAGTCAGTCAAATTGAAAAAGCTCGAGATCAAAATCTTACCCCCGCTTCTAGATCGCTTCACTTTGGTTGCTGTCGATTCGTTTTGAAAAACTCAAACCGTCGACTGGAGCGTTATTTTCCGTAACAGCCGTCAAAGGGCGCGACCACTTCTTTCTTCATCCCCCAAAGTTAGGCGACCGCGCTTGAATTCGTTATACTAATGATACACGGTTGCATTAGAAGGGCATTCGTCCATGAATGCCATTTAAAGTGCCAGTAAAACTCATTTCGCGAAAATGTTCCTGGCGCAGATCCTTTTTTTTATGAAATCCGGTAATTTAAATTAGCTCGCAAACAATTCGGAGGGAAATTTTGAAATTGGTACGTACCTATTTTTACTTACATAAAATAATCATGGCACTGGCCAGTCTCTCATACATAAAAACTTTTTTCGCGCGAAGATAATAAAAGCGTTTTAACAAACCAGCACCCTAATTGCGTAATACACAATCAATCGGAATCTTAATCGTTTTGAAACAGATTGCTAATCCATTGCTTCTTAAGTTCGATAAAAATTCTGCTCAACAATATATGGAACGCAATGAATGTTCTTGAACCGTCAAAATCAAACAGATTAGTCGTAATCGTTTACGAAAATGTGTTACGTAATTAGGGTGCATATTATCATTCCTTATGGCATAATTTTAAAAAAAATACATAAAACCTTACCTCAACAGACCTTGCAAAAAGAATAAAGGTCATCATCATCATCATCATCTGCCCTTTTCCCAACTATGTTGGGGATGTTGGGATCGTCTTCCAGTCTAACGGGATGCAGCTAAATACCATTATTACAGTGGAATCTCTATAACTCGAACCTCGTTAAGTCGAAATCCTCAGTAAGTCGAAAAAAATTGCCATTCCCTTCCGCTGAACACCTAAATACGCGGTATCTCCAATTATTTAGACTTTGTAACTCGAACAAAATGTTATTTCCCTACGAAGTATTGATGATAATATTTATACTCTATAACTCGAATTTCAAAAAGGAGACTCCGTAAGTCGTAGTTAGCAAAATATAATGACGTCTTACTTGGAATTCCCCGAAATAATAGCAATAACAGTAATTACTCAGAAATAGCGCCTCTGTTAGTCGAAATTTCACACTTAGTCATATGTATCTCGAAGTCCTTGTTAAGTCGAAAACTCGTTAACTCGATTTTTTTTGCATTTCCCTTGACATTCGAGTTATAGAGATTCCACTGTATAATGGAGCGACTGACTATCTGACCTCGATAACCCAGTTACTGCGAAATACAGGTGAGCAATTGGGAGGTTTGCAATGTTTTTTAAGCGATTTTGTTTTGGCGGCAAATATGACAGTTGTTTCATAAAAAATATTTTGTGTTTAATAGATACGGCCAATTTGTTATGGAGCGTTTAACAACTGAACAATGTGTTTTAATTATTAGAAAATTGTACTTAACCCACTCGAGACATTGAAAAGAATGTTTCCGGGTCAATTAATTTTGAGAAACAGTGAAATTGATTGGCCCCCAAGATCCTCGGATTCAACAGCTCCTGATTTTTTTCTGTGGGGCTATCTAAAGGGCCGTGTCTATGCTAACAGGCTTATGAACCTTTAACGGTAAAAATAAATTATCCGAGACACAGTCACTGAGATGACGCAGTAAAGAACAATGCCCACTTCCCATACATTTAAAAACCTGATAATGATAGTTTATGTATGGTTATAAGGTATAGTAGATAGACTACCATTATGTTTATAAAATAATGTCATATAGTCATTTTTACGATTTAAACGTTACGAAGTCCAAAAATATTAATGTTACTTTTTAGGTTATGATTTGCCTTTACCAAATATAAAGAAATAAATATGCTAAAACGAATTAAATACTATGTATTTCATTTCTATACATAGTCAGGTGAAAAATGGGCATTCTTCTTTGTAAAAATGTCATGAAACACGCAATGAAAAGGGTTCACATCTGCCATGCTGCTAGAGGTGAACATTTGTCTGACATTATTTTTTGCCGGCCCTAAATACTATATAAAAAAAAAACTTAATAATTTTTATATTTGTTTTAATATAATAAAGTTTATACCTGTTATTAGCCCACCCTGTACTATACCGGTAATGGGTTAGACTAAATAAAGGTATTGGTTATAAAACCAGTGTAAAAAGGAACTCTGGCAGCTAATAAAACCTTTTACGTCGGGGGTGACAATAGCGGGAAACAGAAAGTTATAAAATACGGTTTAAAATAATTTTCCATAATTAGTTTTTCACTATTTTTTCTCATTATAATTAAAATGTATTGTGATGTCTATAAATAACACAAATCTAAAACTAGGCTAGTAAGCGGAACAGAAAAACGAAGGCAACATAAGAATGTGAGACGACGAACTTGTTCTTGAGCACGGTATGAATTAAATCATTACAATACGAATTAGTACGCATTTTCTTATATGAAAAAAAAACGACTAGATACATTATGAAAATTTACTAGTTTTCAGTAGGTGCCTACAACGGCGAGGTTCAACAACGCGGTCACCTTAAGACACGTACGAAATGACCTAAATAAAGTAAATATTATTAATTGGGAAATTGAAGCCGTAGTATCGTAATCGTTAGGAATATATATATCAACTTTGGTTTTGTTAATTTTACCTTTAACGGTAAAAATAAATTATCCGAGACACAGTCACTGAGATGACGCAGTAAAGAACAATGCCCACTTCCCATACATTTAAAAACCTGATAATGATAGTTTATGTATGGTTATAAGGTATAGTAGATAGACTACCATTATGTTTATAAAATAATGTCATATAGTCATTTTTACGATTTAAACGTTACGAAGTCCAAAAATATTAATGTTACTTTTTAGGTTATGATTTGCCTTTACCAAATATAAAGAAATAAATATGCTAAAACGAATTAAATACTATGTATTTCATTTCTATACATAGTCAGGTGAAAAATGGGCATTCTTCTTTGTAAAAATGTCATGAAACACGCAATGAAAAGGGTTCACATCTGCCATGCTGCTAGAGGTGAACATTTGTCTGACATTATTTTTTGCCGGCCCTAAATACTATATTAAAAAAAAACTTAATAATTTTTATATTTGTTTTAATATAATAAAGTTTATACCTGTTATTAGCCCACCCTGTACTATACCGGTAATGGGTTAGACTAAATAAAGGTATTGGTTATAAAACCAGTGTAAAAAGGAACTCTGGCAGCTAATAAAACCTTTTACGTCGGGGGTGACAATAGCGGGAAGCAGAAAGTTATAAAATACGGTTTAAAATAATAAATTTTCCATAATTAGTTTTTCACTATTTTTTCTCATTATAATTAAAATGTATTGTGATGTCTATAAATAACACAAATCTAAAACTAGGCTAGTAAGCGGAACAGAAAAACGAAGGCAACATAAGAATGTGAGACGACGAACTTGTTCTTGAGCACGGTATGAATTAAATCATTACAATACGAATTAGTACGCATTTTCTTATATGAAAAAAAAACGACTAGATACATTATGAAAATTTACTAGTTTTCAGTAGGTGCCTACAACGGCGAGGTTCAACAACGCGGTCACCTTAAGACACGTACGAAATGACCTAAATTAAGTAAATATTATTTATTGGGAAATTGAAGCCGTAGTATCGTAATCGTTAGGAATATATACATCAACTTTGGTTTTGTTAATTTTAGAACAGCCTACGAATGTAACCTATTTGAAGCAATCCTTCTATTATGTAAGACAGGCTGTGAAGAGGCCATCATAGGTAATCCATAGATTGTCCATTGTAAAATGTTTTAACCTGATGACATAACCGTCAAGCAAATAACATCCGTCCTGTCACAGTTACTATGAACGTGAATGATTGATAGATTAAGCGAGCAATTCATTACAATTAATTAGTATATTCAATTTAACGCATTTATTATGCAGTTTAAACCAGATCCTAAAAAGAGAGAGAAAAAAAAGAAACCACCGTTGAGAATCCGATTTCAAAGACATTCAAGCATTCTCATTTGGAAATGTTATTTACAAAGACAGTAGGTATCGCTGGGTTGAAATAACCTTCCCCTCTTTTCTCAGGTACTTTAGTTCGTAAGTCTATCTATCTGGTAATCTACGTACGGGCTGTTTAATTTGTCTTTCAGTCTGTTTGTCTCGATAACTCGAAAACCACGGCCACCCACGACATGGCTGGTCGCAGAAACAGGTCGTGCGTAGTGAGTCCCATGCGTGTATTACACGCGTGTAACTCACTGCTTTTCTACACTAAATTAATTTTTATTGGCCAGACGGGTAGTGGTCTTGGCTGGGTCGCGATCATAGTACTTCTAGCCTTTAAAAATAGGTACGTTTATCTTTTTTTTTATGGAGAAACCTTGGAGTTTCTCGCCGGCTCGCCCCCCTAAGAACCGACAACTTGGAACCGTGCACCTAGCTTCTGACGTTTTTTATGTAACCATGTGTGTGAAATAACATTGTTATACTTTCGTTTTAATATTTCAGACGAAGATGGGGTATACTAGTAGTGGAAGCAGTGTTTGCCTTACTACTGTTCGTAGCCGCCATCTTCATAGCGAAGCCAGTGTTCCTGAAACCTCTACAGGCCGAGCAACCTCCACTGGCAACCTACGAAGTCCTGGATTCATTTCGGAAGGACGACGTTGTGGGCTACGCGCCGGATGACGTTCCTCACGTCATAGCTGTTATGACAAGAGCTGCCGAACTTTTGCGCATTTGTAAGGGAATTTTACGCGTTTATATTCTATGGGCTGATAAAATCGACCTGTCTCAATCGGCATGAGGTAACAGTCGTCAAACTTTTCAGTATTTTTTCTTTACCTGTATCCCACTGCTGGTAAAAAGTCTCTGCCACAGATTTTTACTCTTCTTTGTTTTTTTCATCTCCAATTACTCATAAACGCCTCTAAGTCATCACGCCAGCATGTCATAGACCTCCCTTGGCGATTTAGTGTACAGGAAGCTAATTTGCAATGTTCCAGCTAATGTATGGAGTGCACCGACTGAGGGTGACCTCAATGAAAAGTTGTACAGCCGCTCCAAGGGTGTACCCTTCAAGAAACCTATCATATGGGTGATTTGGGAACCAAGGGTTCGTATTTAATGCCATTTAACTATTTTTCTACTTTATTTAAGTCATCATAGTTTACTTATACCATATTGGCCTAACATAATTAACTATTCAAAATTGATCTTCAGCCTCTAAAGCCCCATTGACCATACAATAAAATTGATACATCAAAATAATTTCATCATCTATACGTGGTCTAAACACTTAGATGTTGCGGCGCAACTATTGCTAAAGCTTTTAAGGCTTTTCCAAACGTAGGACACCGTAACACAGTTAGGCGTACATAATACAAGCCAGAAAAAGTTGAGTGTATAGTCAAATGATCAAAGAAAAAACTTATTCAAAAATATTTCATAAAATAAAATAGTACCGGTATCATGACAAATTCTCAAAATTTTGAGCGTAAACTATCATATTTATGTAATGATAATAGAGGGAATTCAATCAACTATAGAAATACCTAATATTATTCCACTGAGCAGTGCATTTATTTTTTCATTTAATTAAAACTGTAAAATTACTTTTATTTCGGTCAAACGCATCGCTGTTTCGAAGCATTAAACGTAATTAAATTGCACCGTCCCAAAGACCTAAAAACTGCGCTATTGCGGTAACTTCAATTGAAGCGTATGATTTAAGACCTATTTTAGTAATTTATAAATTGACCCAAGGTAATAAAATATCTGACTATACTTTGGACACTCGTTCAAAAAGATATTTCTGCCGAAACCCGGGATCGAACCGGGGACCTCTAGATCTTCAGTCTAACGCTCTCCCAACTGAGCTATTTCGGCTGTGCATAAGAAGGCGAAATAGTTGTTCGAAAATTATAAATGCTGAATTTAGTCTTCATTTAGTTTATTTACAGATTTGTTCGTATAAACAGCTTAACTAGGGGTTACTGATAAGGTAGTGACTTTTCTACTAGAATTTTAAAACTTACATGCAGGCATCACTCCAAGGCACTGCCACTTATGTTAAGTATATTTGGACCTTGCCATCAGATCTATGAAAAAAAAACTTTCACTCGATATTACATTTTAGGAGGGCAACATTTGGGCGTTGACCATCCGCAGCACGGAGCGAGCTCGCTACATTGCCCACGAAAAGTTCAGGAAGGTTTCCAACCCCCACCTGGAGGCTGGCTTCCTGGCCGTCCAGCTGGCCATCAGTCAGGCCATCATTGAACACGTCAGTGAAACCCCGCCGGATTATGAGGTAAATCAAACTAACATTTCTTTACTGGTGCAGAAGGAAGGCTCTTTTTCACAATCTGTAAGCAATCGCCCTGAGGTTCAACCGGTCATCGTTTACTTTACTGGGACGTCTTGATCCTTAAAATTTCGATCTTATTTCACGGGTGAACAGGTGCAAGCCAGTACCTTACTTGCTTAACACACTTTCAATTACAATCTGAATCATTTTGAAGGATATTGCAAAGCCATTGCTTCATATGTTCGAAAAAGTTGTATGTTCCACAGGAGTGGCCCCAGAACCGAACCCTGTGGAACACCGCACGTCATCTCACGCCGACCCCATCGTTCCCGACCCGGGTAGTTGACAGATCTGTCCATCAGATAAGCCCCAATTATCCGGCGGAGGTAGTTTGGCACCGTATGATAGCGGAGCGCTTCCCTAATGCAACTCTAGGGCAACATGTTGAAGGCATTGGTAATGTCCAAAGATACTACCAAGACTGCTTCCTCCGCCAGGACCCTCACGCGCATGATCGCGTCTATTGTAGAGCGACCGTGACGAAAACCAAACTGGTTATCCGCCAGATCCGGCCCCTCTCTTGCCATGTGCTGGATAAAACGGCTAGCAAAAACTCTCTCGAAGAGTTTGCCCACCTCATCCAACAACACAATGGGCCGGTAAGCGGACGGAGTGTCCGCAGGACGCCCTTCCTTTTTCCCATGCCCGTCCAGGAATGCCATCAGGTCCTGGAACAGTGTTTTTGGCCTGTAGCCTTTGTACTGCCACTCTCAGTTCCATATCGGTCACTTCAGGCACGTCGTCATCGTAATTTTCCGCGATGAGCAGCATAGCAGGGGAAACCATATGCGGTGGTGTGTGCTCCCCTTGTGAGGGGAATAAAGCACTTACCACTCTCTCTAGCAGCTGTGGCTCGGGACAGTGAGGGCGCCCACGAGCGAAGTTTGCCCCTAACCAAACGGTAAGGACGCCCCCACGGATCCCGTTCTTGAATTGCCAGCCATTTATCATGGGATGGGCCTTTGCCCGCTTTATTGCCAGCTGAAGAGCCTTTTTCTCCTCTCTGTACACCGCATATAGTTCCGCCTCCCTTACCAGCGCTTCTGGTGTGCGTCGGCGCCTTCGTAGATGCCTGGTGTACGGACGTCGCACCGCCACGCATGCGATGCGCAATTGCGCCACGTCTTGCGACCACCAATACATCTGGCGCCTGGCAGATGGAGACTGAACACGGGGCAGTGCAGCATCACAAATTTGTATCATGGCCTCTCGAAACCATTCTGCCTCCTCGTCAATATCCACAGGCCTGACTGGTGAATCCAACCAAGCCTGCACAATCGAGGCAACCAGAAGGGCTTCCCGGTTCAGTCGTTTGAGCGCCCATCGCAAGCCATCCTGAACACCGGCTGGAGCCGCTTGGACCGGGCCGCTCGAAGTCTGGGCGGAGACATCAAACCGGATGTATCTGTGGTCCGACAACGTCTCCACCTCCTCCAATACACGCCAGTCCTGAACACGGCGTGCGATATCGGGACTAGCAAACGATAAGTCCACTATAGACCCACCCCTCTGCCGCACACATGTCTGAACGGATCCCCGGTTTAGGAGCAGTAGGCCTGACTCCATGCCCACTCCTCCAATAACACACCCCGTGCATTCGTTGCTGGGAAATCCCAAGTCGTGGACTTTGCATTGAAGTCCCTCATGACAAGGATGGTTTGAGGATGGCTTCGACTGATCACTGTACCCAACTTCGTGATGAAACTGTCAAAGTCGGCGAGAGGTCGATTGGGTGAGAAATATATCCCCACGACCATGACGTCTTCGACTAAGGCCGCTACAAAGCCCCGCCCCCGGGTGACGGTCTCAAGGGGCGAAGTGCCATCGGCCGGTGTCGAGAAAAGCGCCACCAAACCATTAATGTCACCCCTTCTCCCAGGAAGGAACAAAGTATGGTTCGGCGACAATGGTGACGTTGATCATCCACTCCGCCATGCTCTGGAGCAAAAGGTCCTGAGCCCTGGCGCAATGGTTGAAATTGGCTTGGAGAAGACAAAGGTGTACGGCCATTACTGGGTGTCCATAACAATCGCCTCCCCCTCAGCCCTTTCTAGGGCTTCCTTACCATCGGTCGGTGGGCGAGCTGACTTCGAGGGCCCAACGTTATTCGAGTCAGCTTTTTTATCCCTCGTGCATGCCTTGCTGCCCGTCTGGTGGTCAGCCGACCTGTTCGATGCCGGACACACTACACAGTGTGGCGCAGCATCGCAAGAGTTGGTTGTATGACCGGGCTGACCACAGCGGAAACAAAGACCACAGCAATCGACCTCTGACGTGCATCGAACTCCCAAGTGTCCCTCTCTCATGCACCTATAGCACCTGAGGGGCTTATTTGCCAGAAGCCTGACCCGTATCAAAACCCAGCCCACCACCAGTCTGGGACCATCTTTTAATTTTCGAGCTGCCGCGACAGGACAGCTGACCAGTACTGTCCGTAAAAGCCCGGACGAATTGTTCCCACCTTAACTTGGTCTATTCGCGGGTATTCTCCAGCCTTTGTAACAGCAGCTGCAACTTCTTCTGAGGTTGAAGAGTCGTCCAGGTCCAGTATATATAGATCTGCGCAATTGACAGGCCTGGAAACTCTAACGTCCTCTGCGTCCAGCGAGGCCCTTAGCTTTACAGCGAAGGCGTGTTGACACCAGCGATCTCCAGCTTGACGGCTCCGGTAGCAGCGTACTTAAACTGGATGCCCGTAATACCGACGTCGCTGATCTGAAATTGAGAAATCTCAATTTCAGATCAGCGACGTCGCTATGAGGATGACCTCAGCGTAAGTCAAGCCTCGCTTTTGCGCTTCCAGTTGCATCGTCAGTACTGCAGCCGTTGATCGGATCGAAGCCTAGCATTTTCCTTCTTTGCGGCATTGGCCTTTTTTTGGGTAGATTTTTGCGCCTTCTTGGCCTTCTTCTTGGCAATCTTCTTGGCATGCTTCTTGGCCCCGGCTGTCTCCCACTGGCTAAGATCTGGCCCCGCGGAGATCTTCTGATTGGTCACTTGGCTAGAAGTACCCAGGGTATTCGGATCTACCCTAACAGCCGTCTCCTTCCCATTGTCCTTACTCTTTGAAACTTCGGAGGCTGTAACAGGTACCGGGATAGGCTGGGTCGCCTGACTAGGCCGCGCTTTTGACTTTGGCGCTGAGATTTTTGCCGCATAAGTTGTTGCCGGAGCAATTATGCGGTCCGCAGCTAGAGGAGGTCGCAGTTGCTTTCCCTCAAAAACACCGAATCTTGCACTTAGACTCGCCACCTCCTGCCGAAGCTTAGAAAACTCTGACTCTTGAGACTGTGGTTGCCTGACCTTTTTACGTAGCTCCCGGTGATACCTAGCCATTTCTGCTTGGAGCTCGCTTATTTCCTTCTGGTTCTCCGCTACTTGAGCTTCCAGCCGCGTGTTTTGTGCCTGGAGCCTGGCCGTTTCCCTTGACGAGGTGCGCCGAAGGAGAGCTTCAGCAGTCTCTACAATGAAGGCAGTTGCCTCCCTCAGTGTCTTCTTGTACACACCGCTGAGGCCTTTGGATACCTTTCCGATTTTTTGTATGGCCGCAACGGCATCCATCAGCCTCTGATTGAGGTCGTTGGCAGAGAGCTCGTCCACCAAAACCTCACCCGATAGGACACCTGAAGCCGCAGACGACTCTGACAGACAAACTGCTCAACCAGCGGACTCCTTATTAGCCAGTTCCTTATCCGCCATTTTAAGAGCCGTTATCGCTTTTTGTACTTTTGCCCAACCGATAGACTTTCCTGTTGTCACAGGCCTCTTTCTTCTTCCTTGCGACGTAGCAACCTTAGGGGCTGGTACATTCTTATCACTTAGGGCCATGTTCGACCCCGAGAGCTTCGCGCTGGAACGCGTTCGTTTCCGCAATTGCATCCCAGTACCGCTCACTAAGCTCTCCACTATGCTTGATGTGAGGTCAGACTCTGACCCCACTTCTACCTCCTCCACCAATCCAATTGGTTCGTTTTGTTGTTTATTTTTTATTTTTTTCCATATAATTCCCACGAGAAGTAAGGATATAGATGTCCACCTAGGCAGAGCCTTTTTACCTAGGTAAGCCTATATACTGTATAGTGCGGCAGGTGCTCTACAGGGGGAGGCGCTAACGACTGGACTCCCTCCAGCCACTCATCCCCTCGACGCACCTCAAAACTTAGGATTAGGTGGTTTTTTATCTTAGAGGTATCCTCCCTCTAGGCCAGGCAGTTAAGCCAAGCCCCCGACGGCGGTATAATATCGCCGTCGGGGGCTTGGCTTAACTGCCTGGCATACCTGTGTTTGCTGTCCGGGCAACCCAACTCAGCGAACCCGCCGGAAGTTCTCTCCTGTACGAATTCCTCTCGAGGAGAGAAACACCGTCCGCATTGATGCGCCTGCATCCTTGTGTTTCTCTTAGTCTGATCCCTCACTTGGGCCTTTCCGGCATGAGTAACTCTACCGGCGAAGCCCCAAGGTCATAGAGATGCGCAAGCCCCACCACGACGACAACGTGGAGACACCCTCGGTGGGGAAGTGATGACCCTCTGCATATCCACTATAAGGGCGCTTCACCTCTACACCAGTCAGAATTTCATTATCAATTAGATATAGAAATCCACATCCATCAATCCTACATGTACCTTATTAATAAACGGAGTTACGATTTATACCAATCTTAATCCTCAAAAGTGTATAGTTAATTTGAAGGTTACATTAAAACATTTATCCCAGGCTACTCGTGCAATGGCCCATTGACCTATACCTTACAACCTGTATTAAAAGTATAAAGCAAAACTTGTAGGTACGGGGCAACTGCTGAAGTCAATACTCCTAGGAACTTTTTGATTCCTGCCCATCGCCTTACCATATTCATAGAAAGATAATAATCAGATACATTTTTGATGAGCACAATAGTGCGGTCCTTCACGTATGCGCTATCTATACGTGATCAGCACAGGTGTTAGATCGACCGATAATCTGCGCACAAGTATTCAGATTCTACAACACTGGATGAATTTTAATTATGCTCCTAATTATATACGGCTAACAATTGACTTTTGGTCTTTTTATGCATTATCTAAGGATTTTTGTCCACGCAACGCATGAGCTGATTGTTGAAGATAAATGTTTCTGGATTTTTTCAAAAAGATGTGTCAATCCCCTATTTTCACAAGGTTATTTTATTATGAGAAGATAGGTTTAAAGAACCGCCGAACGATCGAACAAATGTGAGGTTTTGCCGTAACCCGGGATCGAACCGGGGACCTTCAGATTTTCCGTTTAACGCTCTCCCAACTGAGCTATTTCAGCTGTGGCTCAACTGGATATAAGATCACTACACAATGCACATAGTTTGCATCTTTCTCCTTGTCATGCAGAATGTTCAAGTAAAACAAGGAACGCCAAACAGAAAATCAACTTCTTTTAATTTCACGAAATTGACTTCGACGTATTAGTAGCATAACTATTCAAGGTTTTCAGGCTACGGCACTGCCACACAAAAAGAAAAACTAGCTCACTCGCTCTTGCAGGCAGGGGCGGTTCGCTCGTGGTTGGTTAACAAGGTCAAAATATGTTCATTAAGAAGCAGTTTGGAGTTGGAGGCATTGTACGTGCTTATACAAAACATAAGTTTTGATTGCTAAAATGTTCTAGCCCGCTCTTTCGTTTTCCTATACCTCCCAATTTTGAGTATGAGGTGAATTTACTGATGTAGGTACCGCGAGACTATTCTTTTTTAGTATTATTGACGTATGGTATTTTACTATGGGGACGGGTTGCAGACATTGAGTCTGTTTTCATTCTGCAGAAAAGAGCCATCAGAGCTATATATGGCTTTCTGAAGCGCAACTCCTGTAATCGTTCTTCTCTTTTGTAAATAATCGATGTAGATTACGCCTTGAGAATCCCAAAAAACGATGGCCATAACCTTTCCGGCCGATCCAACAGTTTCGCCTTCTTTTCTTCGGTGCATGTTCATCGCGTGCAGTCCACTGTTTTGACTGTTCTTTTATTTTAGGCTTATAGTGATGGAACCAAGTCTCATCAACAGTCACATAGCGACACAGAAACTCCTTCGGATTTCGCTTAAGCAGCATGTCGATTCTGTCAATCTCACCGTGAAGTTTTTCGTGGAGTGAGCTGTCAGTGTCCCGTAAACGGTGCATTATTTATCATCTCCATTATTTAATTATAAATACAAATATTGTTATATTAAAACATGTCAGTGTCAGTGTCCCGTCTTGATCAATCCCTAGGTCAGTGGCACTGACAGCTCACTCCACGCTATCTTCACCTAAGTTTTCATGGTGAGATGGTGACAGAATAGCACTACTGGTCCAAATTCTGCTGTGAAGTGGTCATTGGAATCCGATTGTTGTCGACGGTGAGCAAACGCAGCACCCATCTTGCAGATAGCTTTGACATGCCGTTACATGTTGATGAGTGCGGGTTGGTATATGTCACATGTCTTCGAATTTTTGGTTCTAGAACATGTCGATTTCCTCTCGATGCTTTCCTTCACTGTTTTGAAAGCAGCGGTGATGAAATAATAATAGAGTATATTGATATTCTGCACACGTTCAAATGATCTCAACAATCTCTCTTATCTCCAATCGCCGGTCGGCCAATGGATTTTGTTAATCATTTCATCGGTAGTCACTTCAATTGGGCGACCCGGACGCTCTTCATCTACGACGTACGACCACGCTAGAATTCATTGAACCAATATCGGATTTTTGTCATCGAAGGAGAAAGAGAAAGTATTAAAGTAAACGCAGTGGAATTTGTTTTTTATAAAATGTAATTGTGTGCGATGACAAAGGTACAATTTAACAAGTGTCGCCTAGCAACCTCGACATAGATCATACCTTAAATCTAGAAGGGAAAGATTTCATAGAATAAAGCTGTAAGTGCTTTCTTAACAGAAAGATTTCCATAAACGGTGTCCAACTTTTATTTTATTTCTCAATACGTCCTCCCATCCTAAAACAAGAATCTAATCACGATCACGATCGGTACTGCAATTTTTCCATAATTAGAAAAAAACTTACACTTGCTCACTTCAAACAGCTACTACAAACAAATTAAACAATAAATTTATCTGAAATTTGGATAGTCATTGTTTGAAAGATGGCACGAAATCAAATCAAATCAAATCAAAATATTTTATTTCACATAGACCTACATGGGCACTTATGAAACGTCAGATTCTAGGTGCACGGTTCCAATTGGTCGTTTCCCATGGAGAAGAGCCGGCAAGAAACTCCATGGTTACTCTTTTAAAAATATGTCTTTTACAATGTTTTCCAATTACAGTGATTAACAGGTATGGGAGGACAGTGTAGGCCTGTCCACAGGTACCATATGTTAAACAAATAGACAATTGTCTATAATTTATAATCCACAGGGCCTACGACGTTCTCACATTTACAAAATATAAAATAATCTAATAAAGTAAAATAAAAAAATAATTAAAAATTTTAGGTATATAATGTCAAATAATGAAAGAAAACAATGATATATAGATTTTATGTCAGTGCCGTCATGTGTTTTCAAAAGCTTGTAGGTACTTACCAATCACCCCTCGTACCTGTACCAAAAAATATGGCTGCCGAAACCCGGGATCGAACCGGGGACCTCTAGATCTTCAGTCTAACGCTCTCCCAACTGAGCTATTTCGGCTCTTATTGTTTTGGTTTATAAAGCATCATCTTGATAAGGCTTAGAAAAAGAAAATTAAAACTTGTTGTGGTAGACAAAGAAGATACTACTCTGTCAAGAAAGTATCGGAAAAAAACAATAATTAGTTATTCATCTAAATTTATTTTATCGCCATCAAAGTATGCTCTTTGACAAACGATACACTTGTACGAATAATCTAATCATCAGAACATTTTTAAACTCTTTTTCCGGAATTGAGTTCACCGCGAATTATCCTTTAGGTATGTCTTTTACCGAATGAAAACGGCTGCCATGAAGTGGTAATTTTAGTTTAGGAAAAGAAAAAAATCGGCTGCAGTCATATCTGGTGAATTGAGAGAGAGTTATTGTTCGTCCACTATGAAGGCTAAGGCGCATTATCGTGATGCAGAGTTTAATAATGTTCTTTCCCCAAATCTGGCCTTTTTCGTCGAATTTGCTCTCCTAAACGCCGCATAACACTCAAATAATATTCTTCAGTTACCGTTTGACCTTCCGGCAAGAATTCCGAGTGCACAACACCGCGATATTCAAAGACAACAGTCAACATGACTTTGACTTTTGATCGACTTTGGCTTGGTTTTTTCGGTTTCGGTTCAGTTGAAAGGCGCCACTCCGAAGCTTGTTGACTAGTTTGCATGTCAAACTCGTAAACCTACTTCTCATCACCAGTAACAATGCGTTTCATGAATGTTGGTTCGGAATTGACTCGTTCTAGCATATCCTCAGCGACTCTTATGCGATTCAGTTTTTGGAGAAAATTCAGGTCTTTTGGGACTAGCCGAGCGGCAATACCAAAGTGATTATTTAAAATGGTACGGGTTGACTCGTGAGACACAGAAAGTTCAGCAGCTGTCTCTCTCAAACTTGAATGAGGATTTTCTGTCACCAGAGGGAGGCAAATCTTCCATCACATCTCGACCGCTTTTGAACGATTTGTACCACTCATAAGTACGTGTTTTGATAAAATCGATTCACCGTAAGCCTCCGAACACGAAATTCCATTGGCGATGCAAAATGTAAGACATACGCTTTGTTCGATGTTTTTGTCCACAATGAAATTCGCAATACATACTGTACTCCATTAATTATAACATTAGAAAAAAGAGGCTGGCAGAAGCAGGAGTACAAAACCTTTTATTTCCAAGTTAAGTTCAAACAATGATACTAAATAATGTATGTACTTTTTGTAAGTAACAATGTATGGCATACAATAATGCATATTCTATCTATCTTCTCGTCACGATGCTTGGATAGGTACATGAAATGAAACAATTTTCGTTAGCAACTGTTAATTTTTTAAACAACTTTATCACAATGGCATGTCCATATTATGTTTTCAACAAACCCATTAAATACGTCACAAAACACCACTTAACAATTTAGTCACTGCTACCATCAGTCATCACAAATGATAATAATTAATTGACAATGGTGGTAACAAAGTCATAAAAGTCAAAACGTTCCCGGTACTGTCCGCCCCTGCTTCTTTTAGATTTTAGACATTGACACGACAATATTTTATGCAAAAACTAAATAATATTAAATGAAAACCTTGTATTTTCGCAAGGAAGATAGGTTTAATAAGTACAATGAAGTGTGACAGCTGTTATTTAAATTGATTATATTTAACTCCACATAAATCATGAGTGTAATAATGTTTGTTGAACTTTTATTACAAAGCGTGCCCCTAAAAGAGCCTTTTTATCTTCTGTCTAATGCTATAGTAGATGGAGTATAGATATTATGATTTAACTAAAACCAGCACTGTATTTAATCTAAATAGCAGATGCATCTCAAACTCCGCGCCAAAATGGAAAATAGTTGTGCCAATCTAACGACAAAAAGTTAATAAAAAAATGAATTTGGAACCACAAACAACTCATCCATTCCCGATACTTTTTTGACAGAATGTATTTAGAAAAATGAGGAGAAAAATCTAAACAGTCTCACAAGAGCGTTGCAGCGTAATAGAAACACAAAAACGTGGTAATTTCAGAGTGACAAAATGCAAAGTAATCACATGCAAAACAGAATTGCTGCCGAAACCCGGGATCGAACCAGGGACCTCTAGATCTTCAGTCTAACGCTCTCCCAACTGAGCTATTTCGGCTGCAGGCAATGAGGCTGAATTTTCGGTGACAACATCGTAAATGCAACTTATATGCATGGCAATCACAATGAACGCATAATCCATTTAGTCTTTTCCCAATGTTATTTTAAACGACTCGCAATGTTTACACGGTGTCATATCTGTTACCTTTTCGCTACAAACGCAGAACAAGAGAAAATAAAATTTGATAAAACTTTTGAAAAAACATTTAAAAATATAAAAAATAGTATCCCACCGGTATCGGGAACAGGGTCCAAGCTACCGGCGGTCAGGGCTCCAGAGAGAGGAACCTCCTGACAATGCGAGCCGTGTCCAGAAGCACCGCTTTCTGAATCATGCCCTTGATCCAGCTGCCCAACGAGAGCCTCCTCAGGTGTTTGTCGAGGCTCTTGGCTATTAAGCCATTGGCTGTCACGACTATCGGCACAATGATTGCTGAGTCCACATCCCACATGTCGACAACCTCGCGAGCCAAATCAAGATACTTGATTTCTTTATTTTTCTCGGCTTTCACGAGGTTACAGTCATGCGGGACCGTTATGTCAACAATCATTGTGCGCCGCTGTACTCGATCCACCACCACTATATCAGGCTTATTGGCAATAATAGTCCTGTCAGTGATGATGGATCGATCCCAGTACAATGTGATATTTCCATTTTCGAGAACTGGGTCGGGCACGTACCTGTAGTACGGCACTTCCGATTCCACAAGGCTGTATTTCAGAGCAAGTTGCTGATGGATAATCCTGGCTACAAGGTTGTGTCTATGCAAGTACTCTTCGTTAGCCAGACGAGAACAACCGGAGATAATGTGTCTTATTGATTCCCCCGGACAGTGACATGCCCGACAGATGTCAACCGTGCCGTCTTTCACAATAAATCTCCGGTAATTGTTCGTCATCATAACTTCATCCATAATTGCACAGACAAAACCTTCGGTTTCTCCAAAGAGGTCACCGAAACGCAGCCAGGCTACGGACGCTAGAAGATCTACATTGGGTCCATGTAGGGCCCGGAAAAAGCGTCCGTGAAGCTCCTTACTTTGCCATACTTCCATGCGATCATTAGTGTCAAGCACTACAGGTTTGCGCCAGTTCTCTTTAGCCAAGGAGAGCGGGGTGAGGCTTTTGTCCACCGCGACCACATCACGATGCATCCCCACGTCGGCTTCTAGGAAATATTCCCTGAGACTGCATATCTCGCGATTGTGTAGGGTCTTAGCGTTTAAAAAGCCTCGACAACCACACTTTCGCGGGATATACAGTCTCATTACCGATGACCGTGGGTGATGCATTCGGTTTGCTGTCAGCAGTGTACGGACCCTCCTATCCAGGGCGTCGAGTTCGGTCTGAGTCCATTTGAGTATGCCGAAAGAGTACATCAAAAGTGGCATTACCCAACCGTTAAAGGCCCGCACCTTATTTCCGCCTGACAGAAGACTATTTAACACTTTCTTCAGGCGACCAAAGAAGCGCTCCTTCAACGATTGCTTGTACCATTGATGCCCAACGCTTCCGACATACCCAAATACTTATAGTTTTCGGATGCGGAGAGGGCTCTGACGTTTATGGAATCCGAGAGTTGGGTTCCCACGGATTCCACAATCTCCCCTCGCTTTACATGCATGACCGCACATTTGTCCACACCAAATTCCATTCTGATGGCGCTACTGAAAGTTTCAGTTACTTTCAGTAGCTCCATTAGTTGCAAATTGTTGGGGGCAAAGAGTTTTAGATCATCCATGTACAGAAGGTGAGATATAACCTGACCACCTCTCCTCAGCCAATAGCCTAGACCTGAATCCTCCAGCAGTGTGCTTAGAGGATTCAAGGCTAAGCAGAACCAAAGCGGGCTCAAACTATCGCCCTGAAATATGCCTCGCTCGATCCTTATCGGCTCGCTATTCCTCAGGATATTCCGACATCCTGGATAGCGAAGGACCGTCCTCCATCGCCCCATACATGACATCAAGAAGGTGCGCAGAGTTGCATCTACTTTATACAACTCCAGCACCCTCATGAGCCACGTATGTGGCACCGAGTCATAGGCCTTCTTGTAATCTATCCAACATGGCGACAGATCCTTTCGGGAACGACGAACCTGTTGGCTAATGGCCATATCAATGAGGAGTAGCTCCTTAGTACCGCGGGACCTGTTCCCACATCCATTTTGAGAGGCAGACATGAGTGGAGTTGGTGTCTATATGTTTGTTAATTTTAGCTCTCAAAATGGATGTAAGCACTTTATAGACCGTCGGTAAACACGTGATCGGCCTATAATTTTTGGGTCTCGCGGTGCTACCTGATTTATGGAGCAGGTGGGTAACTCCTGTTGTTAGGAACTGGGGTAGCGAACCAAAGTTCAAAGCCGTCTGGTACTGAGCTGCCAAGCGAGCGTGCGATCTTGTGAACCATTAGATCCAAAAGTTCTGCAGCCCGTCCGGCCCTGGAGACTTCCAGTTAGGCAACGGACGGACTGCACGAGCTACATCTTGGGGGCAGATGGTAATAGCCCCCATTTCTGGTATTGGATTGCAGGTTCGCTCGACTTCCCGAGCCCAGTCACCTTCGGTGTGACTGACAGGCACCGACCAGATGCTGCGCCAGAAAGAACACATGGCATCATCATCTGGCAGGCACGTGTCAACCACACCTTGGTTTGGTCGCTCCCAACCCCTATAAACCCACCTTTCATCGCTCTGGAAGGTGCGATTCTGAGTGTATCGCTCTACTCGCCGCTTATACCTACGAATACGGTTAGCCCATGCATACACTTTCTGCTTCAGGAAGTCGATGCGCTCTGTGACGCAGGACAGATAGTTCTGAGGGCTAATATCTGTCCCTGAGAACGCCCGCCTCACAAAGCGCATCACTCTTGGACGAGTATTGCCGTCTCTGAAGCAGATTAGTTTGCCGATGAGCGCTCTGGCCTCACCAATACGGTGTTCAATTCTGCACTGCCAAGGTGGTACGGTTGGTTTCGGTCGCGTAGCTCTAGAGTCATTGGGAAATTTGACGTGAGCTACACGACATGCCGCTACAGCCGCACAGTACAGAATCGAATGAGTATCGGTGAGGTCTTCGCAGTCATCAAAATAGTTTGATAACTGCGAATCCAGGACCGCCACCAGCGCCCTATTTTTGTTATGCATGGGCAAACGAGGTAAGCGTGGTCTAAGTTCGGGCGACATGAACCGATATTCCCGAATCGCACACTCCAAAGCACTCCCCATTTCCTCATTGCACTGGGTACTTACGTTTGTAGCCCTATCATCACTTCCCTCGTCAGCTTGATTTGTGTTGGACTGTGATAGTACCACAACAGTTTGCGACGGGGGGGCGATGACTTGGCTACTCTGCATTTCACTTCGCGACAGGAACCTCCTCACAATGCGAGCCGTATCGAGGACATCCAATCACAGTACACACTTAGGCACGGATCTAGGCTTAACATACCAACATCCAAGCTAAAAATGCATTCGACAAGTCCCTATGTAATGTCTATAAAAATATACAACAAACTACCAGACATAGTAAAGAAAGAAGAAAAGATTAATATATTTATAACAAAACTTAAAAAAATTACTAATAAACAAATGCTATTATTCCGTAGACGAATATTTAAATGATAAACATAAATAATAGAAAAAAAGGTATATAATTATGTTAAGGAAATTACTAATATAATAAAAAGTTTTATATGAATAATAATTGATAACAGTAACTAATGACAATCGCGTAATCTATAGGCATGTTTAACATAAATTAGTTATAGGGTAACAATGAATAAATAAGATAATAATAATAGATAAAAAAATCATAATATTGCAATTAATAATAAATTTTATAATTAAAGAAAAATAATAAAATAATATAGCCATAACAACTATTCGAAGGAAATAATATAAATTAATTAATAAACAGGATATAATACATGTACAGGTATCTAAAAATAATCTAAAATATTGTAGTACATTTTGCAGATAAAGTGAAAAATAATGGTTAAGCGAAATGTTATTATCTTATTCGCGACCTCCTGACTTAGTTTATATTGTAGTTAAAATTTGCTATTATAAATACTACTTAATTGTCTCCTGAAACAGGGCTTCCTCTCTCCTAAACTTTTGCTGTGTCCTACAGGGTCCATAATGATCTCTATTATATAGTTACCACCTAAGTACACATTATGGTAAAGCAATAAAGATATTGAGTATTGAGTATTGAGTACTGCCTTCTGAATCAGGCCCTTGATCCAACCGCCTAACGAAAGCCTCGAGAGATGTTGGTCGAGGCTTTTTGCCATCAGGCCATTGGCCGATACGACAATCGGCACAATGACAGCCGAGCTCACATTCCACATGTCAACAACCTCGTGTGCTAAGTCGAGATATTTAATTTGTTTCTCTTTCTCAGCTTTCACGAGGTTCTCGTCATGCGGAATGGTAACATCGATAATCATTGTGCGGCGCGCTAATCGATCTATCACCACTATGTCAGGCTTATTAGCGATAATAGTCCTGTCAGTAATGATAGACCGATCCCAGTACAACGTGACAAGGTCATTTTCGAGAACTGGGTCGGGCACATACTTGTAATACGGTACCTCAGAATCCACAAGTTTATCTTTCAAAGCAAGTTGCTGGTGAACAATCCTGGCTACTTGGTTATGCCTGTGCAAGTACTCGCCGTTAGCCAGACGAGAACAACCAGAGATAATATGTCTGATGGACTCACCTGGACGGTGGCATGCCCGACACACGTCAACCGTCCCGTCCTTCATAATATGTCTCCGGTAGTTATTCGTCAAGATTACTTCGTCGATAATTGCACAGACGAAACCTTCAGTTTCCCCGAAAAGGTCACCAAAACGTAGCCAGGATACGGACGCTAGGAAATCTACACCAGGCTCATGAAGAGCCCGATAGAAGCGCCCGTGAAGCTCCTTGCTTTGCCATACCGCCTTACGGTCATCGGTAGTAAGTACTACAGGTTTGTGCCAGTTCTCTTTAGCCATGGAGAGCGGGGTAAGCCCCTTGTCCACTGCGACCACATCACGGTGCATACCCAATTCGGCTTTTAAAAAATATTCCCTGAGACTGCACACCTCGCGGTTGTGGAGGGTTTTCGCATTTAAAAAGCCTCGACCCCCGCACTTTCGCGGGATGTACAGTCTCATCACCGATGATCGTGGGTTGCATCCGGTTTGCGGTCAGAAGTGTACGGACCCGCCTATCCAGGGCGTCAAGTTCGGCTTGGGTCCATTTGAGTATGCCGAAAGAGTACATCAAAATCGGCATGACCCAACCGTTGAAGGCGCGCACCTTGTTTCCGCCCGAAAGAAGACTAATTAATACCTTCTTCAGGCGGCCAAAGAAGCGCTCCTTCAACGATTGCTTCATGTTAATAACGTTGATGCCTAACGCTTCCGATATACCCAAATACTTGTAGCTTTCGGATGAAGAGAGGGCTCTGACGTTTATGGAATCCGAGAGTTGGGTTCCCACGGATTCCACAATCTCACCTCGCTTAACATGCATGATTGCACATTTGTCCACACCAAATTTCATCCTGATGGCGCTACTGAATGTTTCAGTTACCTTTAGTAACTCCATCAGTTGCAATTTGTTGGGGGCAAAGATTTTCAAGTCATCCATGAAAAGAAGGTGAGATATGACCTGACCACCTCTCTTCAACCGATAGCCTAGACCTGAATCCTCCAGCAGTGTGCTTAGAGGATTCAGAGCTAAGCAGAACCAAAGTGGACTCAAACTGTCGCCCTGAAATATTCCCCGTTTAATCCAGACAGGCTCGTCATTCCCCTGGATCTGTTGACACCCCGGATAGCGAAGGACCGTCCTCCATTGCCCCATACAGGCCTTAGGGAAGGTGCGTAGAGTTGCATCTATCTTGTATAACTCCAGCACCCTCACAAGCCATGTATGTGGCACCGAGTCATAGGCCTTCTTATAATCTATCCAGCATGTCGACAGATCCTTGCGGGAGTGACGAACCTGTTGGCTAATGGCCATTAGTACCTCGGGACCCGTTCCTACATCCATTTTGAGAGGCAGACATAATCGAGTTACTGTCAATGTGTGTATTAATTTTCGCTCTCAAAATGGATCCTGGACATCCTGCATCCAGTCAGCCTCAACGTGACAGACGGGTACTGACCAGATGCTGCGCCAGAATGCACTTGTGGCGGCATCATCTGGGCGGCACACGTCTGTCAAATTTTGTTCAGGTCGCTCCCAAGCTCTATATACCCACCTTTCATCGCTCTGGAACATGCGATTCTGCATGTATCGATCAACCCGCCGCTTATACCGCCGAATACGGCTCGCCCATGCACAAACTTTCTGCTTCAGGAAGTCGATGCGTTCTGTGACACGTGACATGTATTCTCGAGGGCTTATTTCAGTCCCCGAAAATGCCCGCCTCACAAAGCGCATCACTCGTGGTCTTGTATTGCCCTCCCTGAAACAGTATAGTTTGCCTATGAGTACCCTGGCTTCATTGATACGACGCTCGATCCTGCATTGCCAGGCTGGTACGGATGGTTTTGGTCGAGCAGCTCCGTCACAGTTTGGAAACTTGACGTTAGCTAAACGACATGCCGCAACAGCCGCGCAATACAGGATCGAGTGTGTATCAACGAGATCCTCGCTGCTCTCGAACACATTCTTAAGTTGCGAGTCCAGGGCACACACCAGCGCCCTATTTTTTTTGTGCATAGGTAGGCGTGGTAATCGCGGTCTAAGTTCGGTTGGAGTGGATCTATACTCGCGAAACGCATCCTCCAGTGCGCTCCTCAATCGGTCGTTGCATTGGCTACTTACTGTGGTAACCCTATCATCTTCTTCTTCAACACCATGATTGGACCGCGGTAGATCAATGGTTGACGCTTGTACCGCGGTTTGTGCCGGAGTCGAGACGATAAGGTTTCTCAGTATCTCTGAGCGCAGCCTATCAAGTGCGGCATCGTTCAACCTATGATTGCGTTGGATGACCCGCACCTGATCCGACAGTCGTTGGGCCGAGACGCTGACGGTTGGTTCTAGTTCCTGAAAATGAGACAGCATCCTATCACGGTACGCAGTGAGGTGAGTTCCCCCCTCTGTAGACCCATAATATGCGCGCATGACGTTCTCGTTCATAGACTGAGTCCATCTCATGCGCTGCACACAACCACCGGGAGCGGGGACCCGGCTCGGGGCCGGATGGCCCCTAAGTCCCAAGCTCTTCGGTGGCCGGCCTCTCCCCTGCCGACGAACAGGTGTGGGCGACGTCGGCGGGGAAAAATACTCGTCGCTCGAGCTCGACGCAACTACCGCGGCCGGTGTCGTCACAGCACTCACGGTGGAGCTGGAATCCGGCGGCGGCGAGGTGGAGCTGAGCGAAGAGTCCGGAGGTGGTAGGCGTGCTCGTCTGGAAGCTTACCTCGTCAACATTTTTTCATCTTCGGTTTCATATTTTGGTTCATAATGTTTTACGATGTTGAGGTGACATCTGTCATGTCACCTCCGATGCGGTAGTTTTTTATTTAATTTCATTATGTTGTCGGTTCGACGTCTTTTTTGAATTTTCTATAGTTTTCGGGGTTTTAGGTTTACTCCAAAATAAAAATGTCTTGATATATTAGGTGAAATAACTTTTAACAATTAAAATTACTTATATGAGAAAACGAGACGTTTTGTTGACACGGTGTTGCCTTATTATAATTAGTTATTATTATGTATTTTATTAATTTTTATCCTTATTTTGCTATATTTTAAAATATTTTTATAAAACAACTTAAAAAAAAAAAAGAACATTTAAAAATATAAAAAATAGTGGTCCGCCGGTAGCGGGAGCAGGGTCCAAGCTACTGGTGGTTAGGGCTCCAGAGACAGGAACCTCCTCACAATGCGGGCCGTATCAAGGAGTACTGCCTTCTGAATCTTATTATTATTATTATTACTCCTTTATTATTATTATTATCATCGACGATCGTGATATATCCAGAATCTCAAGTTGCAATCTCGCTAATCTTAAAAAAAACAACGCAAACTTCTCATGACAACCAAACAGTTTTTTTTTTTTATATAATTCAACCGGCACAGATAGCCGCGGCCGCGGTACCCAGCTGACATTTGTGGGTCGAAAACGAGAGGATTTATTCTTCGGGCGAGTTTTTATACAACAACCCTCTGTAACTACTTAAACACACATATTATTTAATCTTTACCGGTTCATCAAAGCGTAAATTTGTATGCTAAAATTGTGCTGCAAAAGTGTGTTTTTGACGCACATTGAGAAGTTTAGTAGATTACACATTACGGTAATTATTCAATAAAAATATCTGTATATGTTTCATCGTCGATACAATTCGCCTCTTTCAAAACACACTTCATTCTAGCTACGTTTCTTTTACTCTAGCTTCTACGAGTGGCTACCCAAATCGATACGCTCGTCGCGCCGCACATATGATCACACACACATCACCTAGATAGCTGGCTAATATCTATTTTGCCTTAGCGTTATCAATTTCATAAAGCTAGGCGTCAAACAGTTACTGTAGCCACAATCGGCATGGGATGTAAAGCTATGACGTCGACGGTGTGGCGAGCATTTTATCCCGACGCGTGGGGCGAGTTAATTGCGTCCTGCCGCACCTCTAGTCGACGCAGTCCTATACAATATGTGTACCAGACGGATTCAACGGCCCGACCCTGACCCGACCTGCCTCGTGGACGCCAGGCTTTATAATTATTTAGTTCAAGTTAGAATTCGTCCAAATTATAAAGAAATAAGTGTTTTTTTTTTATACAATGGAACACTTCTTTTTATATAATTTGAAATTGAATTCAAATAATTCTTATTCCAAATATTTTCCTCTTTTTCCAGGTAACACTTGTCGCAATGCCAGTTTCTCCGCTGATGGAAGAACAGAGCGTAATAAGGGCTTTATCAGGAATACTGCTGTGCTTCACCCTGGCTCTCATGCCTCCCGTATTGGAAACTGAAGCACTGGTTGTGACTGAAACAATGAGTAGATTTAAGGTTAGTCGCTTATTTGAAATAATTATTTTTTTGCGTACCTACTACCTACTAACACCTACTACAACAAATATTCAGGGTGGAAAACTAAAGTGGGCCCCTAAAGTATCTTAAATTTTGATGGTACCAAATTTAACTCCATTGAAACCTTCAATTTTTTCATGATTGACCATTAGACAAATGTAGTATCTTAAGTTTGAAGTACCTTTCTGACCCTCCTGAAGTATTTGGTTGACGTTGACCTCTAACGTGTATCCGCTCGCATAACGAATCTATTATGAAATTTTCGCAATCCCGAATGAGGGCAGGCACATACACATATTCCCTTTACAAACTGAAATGTTCATATAGAACAGTGGCAATATCAAACCTATCTATATCACGTTCGCAATATACCTATTGGCAGCCTAGGCGACAAATAATCATTAAGCCTTGGATCACATCAGGTCCAACCAACTCAATTAACCAACAACAATCAATCGTGACCAACTTCACCAAAAACTGAGAAAGCAAAACTCAACCCTTACTACAACTTACAAGCGCTACCGAAATTCATGTAATAATCTACTAAAAAGCCTTAAAAACCAATATTTTAAATCAACATTCGCTAAGTCTAGTTATAATATACACTTGAGAGCAATAAAATCGCACACCCCTTGTAATTTGGTTTATTACTGATTTTTTTTCTTAAATCTAAAGATATTGAGTACAAATCATTAAACAAAATTAAAGAATACAAGCTTAGTTTTAAAAAAACACAAAATTTAAATCATTGACCCTCGCGTAACTTACAGAAACTAGCCGTACACCAAATTAGCCAAATTCACCCGTTAGCATTGTCACTACTTGCACCCTTACCCGCAGGTGTAAAAGGGTCGGTTTTTTTGGATTTTTTCGAGCCAGCCCGCGCCGCTGAGTCTGTAGCTTAAAATTCGTCCCAAAATCCAATAAATCCTGATCCAGCTAGTCCCTTGCTGCCCTCTTCCAGCGACGCCCTAAGTCGAGGTCCGTACACCATAGGGGGAGCCCTTAGCGTAGTCGCTTAGTTTTAGTTAGTATTTAAGTTGAAGTCCTGGCTGGAGGCCTTAATTTATTAGGGCACCACAGGCAAGTCCGCTTAAGCAGACGACAACCTTACAGGTTGACCTGCGAGATGCCATGCAAAAAAAAAAAACAAAAAAAAAAGGATTTTTAATCAGTTGCATACAGAAGGTCAACGTGATAACATCTCTACTGAAAGCATACGGAAAAATATGGATACCACGCCCGCAGAAGCCGCTCAAGTTATTGCCTTGCTCGAGGCAGGCCAAAAATCAAAGTGAAGTTGCTCGACGACTAAATTTGAGCCGCTACTCTGTTCGTCGTGTGTACCAGAGGTTTCAAGAGACAGGTTACATTCGGCGACCAGGATCTGGCCGGCGACGCAGAATATCAGAGCGTGATGACCGCTTTCTTGTGTTGAGGTATTTAAGAAATCGGCAACTGAATGCGGTTCAACTGGGACAAGAGCTTCGAGAAGTTCGCAATGTCAGTATAAGTCGGTGGACAGTCAGAAGAAGACTTGGTGAAGCAGGACTGACTTCACATCGCCCAGCAAATGGTCCCAAATTTACGACAGCTCACCGACAAGCCCGACTACAATTTGCCAGGGAACATTTAAATTGGACGTATGACCAATGGCGGTCTATTATGTTCTCTGATTAGTGCAGAATGACATTACATGGTCATGATGGATGCTCTAGGGTCTACAGAAGGTCATCAGAGCGATTTTCACAATGCTGCATAAGCGAACTGTGGCTTTTGGCGGTGGATCGTGTATGTTTTGGGGTGGCATAATGTTGGACACTAAAACTGACATTGTATTCATCACTGGAAGGAATACCGGCCCGAGATCAAGAGGTTTGACGGCTGCACGTAACGTCGAAGAAGTGCTCGAAGGACATGAGAGGCCGCTTGCGTGGCTTATGGGAGAAGATTTACTCCTAATGCACGACAACGCCAGACTGCATGTCGCTACAACAGTTTGCGACTACATGGAAGACGTTGGAATCACCGCGATGGAGTGGCCAGCTCGTAGTCCTGATCTCAATCCGATTGAGCATGTCTGGGATGAGCTAAAAAGAAGATTTCGAGCAAGAAGCCCTGCTCCTACGCGCCTCCGAGAGCTTCACCTTGCCATTGAAGAGGAGTGCAACGCTATACCACAAGATTTCATGGTAAAATTAATACGGTCCATGAAAAACCGATTAAGAGCTGTAATTATGGTTTGGGGAGGAAATACACCTTATTAATAAACAATTTGATCAAGAATTTTGAGTTTGTTTTTCATTATTTCTAAAGCGAAATTGAGTAATTTTACCCGTTTGTTGGGTTTTGTGCCGTAAAACCTCTAATGGGTATTTTTTGTACACTGTATTTGATATCATTAGGAAGGTAATGAGGTAGACTATCAATAAGTGTGTTTGATTTTAAAATGTTTATTCAGATTCATGAAAAGAAACTGCCTTTAGGTAATTTGTCAATGTCGGTCGTAATTTAGCAAACTCCATCTTGTCCATGACCCTCACAAATGAAATGGATTTGAGCAAGCGATGTAGACCAAAACCGAATAGCGGAACCCTAAACTCTTTTATGCTTCTCCCAACAAACCAAGTTGAAATTAAAGATATAATTGCTAACTTAAAATCTAAGAACTCTTCGCGATGGGACGGTATCTCCACGTTTTTTTAAAGAGAGCAGTAGATTCCCTTATTGCACCACTAGCCCAAATATGGAATGCTTGCTTTTCAAAAGGAGTCTTTCCAGATGCGCTTAAAAAATCCGTCACTTTTCCTATATATAAAGCAGGAGATAAATCTTTGGTATAGACCAATCTCTCTACTTCCTAGTTTTTCAAAAAATCTAGAAAATATAATAAATAAAAGATAGGTAGGGTTTTACTACCTGGAAACCCATAAACTTCTCTCAGGTAATTCTCTCAGGGTTCAGAGAAAAAATATCAACCACCGACGCTCTTCACAAACTAACATCGTGTATAGTCCAAAACATTGATAGGGGACAGAAGACTCTAGGTATATTCCTAGACCTAGCAAAGGCCTTCGACACCGTCTCTGTGCCCATCCTCCTGAACAAACTCGAGACCTTAGGAATACGAGGGATACCTCTCTAACTTTTTCATGATTACTTAACAAACCGAAAACAGGTTATAAAAATTGATAACAGTATAAGCAATGAAGAAAATGTTACCTTCGGAGTACCTCAAGGCAGTGTAGTGGGTCCTACGTTGTTTTTAATATATATTAATGACCTCTGCAATTTGCTTTTACAAAACGGTCAAATTATAACATTTTCAGATGACACAGTATTATTCAGTTTCACAGTAGTATTAGTTCAGCTCCATCACATGGAAAGATGTAACCGAATCAGCAAATAAAGGTTTGCATGGCTGGACAATCATTTGTTGACTCTTAATCTTTATTCTTCTTATTTAAAAGTGTGTGCAAAATAGCTAAAGCTCTTTATATCAGCAATAAAATAAAATCTGCTGATGATAAAATAAAAACTACCTGGCAAATAATAAATAATTAAACAGTTAGGAAAAAACAACGTAATATTGAATTTAATTTAAAGACTGCACGTGTAGTCAAATTCAAATGTAGATATAGCTCAGGAATTTGAAAACTTTTTTGTTCAGCTGCCTTACTTAAAAATAATGTAAAAGCATGCCCTTTAGAGTTTAGGTTTCAGCATACAAACCCTCAAGCTGTAATAAAAGCTTTTAAAGATCTTAAAATTAAAGCAACAGAAGATCTCTGGGGAATGTATGTAAAAGTCTGTAGATCTCTCATCGAAACCCTTACGCCCTATTTAGCTTTCATATTTAACACCAGTATAGACCAAGGAGCCTTTCCGGATCTTATGAATCATAGTAAAGTGATCCTAATTTTCAAATCCGGTGATAATAAAGAGCTCAATAATTATAGGCCCGTTTCAATTCTGCCAGTTCTCAGTAAGGTGTTTGAAAAGTTGATGCTCAATCAAATGTTACGTCACTTTAATAAAAACTCCATCCTTCATGAACATCAGTACGGTTTCACTAAAGGATGTTGTACCACCGACGCCGGTGTCACCCCAATAAAAAACATTTTTAACGCCTGGGAGGAATCACAAGATGCCTTGGCTTCTTTTGCGACCTCCTTAAGGCGTTCGATTGCGTAAACCATAAGACACTTCTGCACTAAAAAAGCTGAAACTAGAGCACTATGGGATTAGGAATGCAGCTCTTGATTTGCTAAGATCATACCTGAAAGATATAAAGTTTAAAGTACAAATAAACGGCATAAACTCATTGGGGGTCTGAAATGACAATGGGCGTGCCTCAAGGTTCGATATTGGGTCCATTCCTCTTTTTAGTTTACATTAATGATTAACCCCAGTTACTTCAAAATCAACCGAAGATGGTGTGATTTGCAGATGACACTTCATTGATCTTTAAAATACACCAAAGATCACAAAATCTTGATGACGTGAATAACTCTAATTTGGTACTAAATGAGAGAAAAACTAAATGCATTCGATTTAAATTACCTAATGTTAGAAGTAGCGAATGTGACATCTTAATGAACGGAGAAAAAACTGGAATTTATGAATCAGACGGTTTTCCTAGGAATCACGCTAGACGAGAAGTTACAATGGGGACTTCATATAATATTTCTCGCGGGGCGACTAAGCTCGGCCGCGTATGCTGTTAGAAAGGTAAAACAGTTAACAGACGTAGAAACCGCGCGTTTGGTTTATTGTAGCTACTTCCACAGCATTATGTCAAACGGCATTTTACTGTGGGGTCGGGCTGCAGACATTGAAACCATTTTTATTTTGTAAAAGAGAGTTGTCAGATCCATTTACAATCTACGTCGCCGCGAATCTCTTAGGAAGCTATTTAAGAAGATTAATATAATGACGGTACCTTGCCAAAATATTTAGTATGTTAGAAAAAGTCAGCATCTATTTAATAAAATAAGTGATAGACATAATATTAACACTAGAAATAAAAATAAAATAGATATTTTTCAGACTATCTAAAGTATCATCTTTTATGGGGTACTGTGTTAAATGTTACAACAAAATACCTTGTGATATTTTGCAATTAAATGAAAGAAAGTTTAAAACTCATGTAAAAAAAAAATCTTTTTAAACAAGCATATTACAAAGTAGAGGATTATATCCTAGATAAGAATGCTTGGAAACATGCTGGTCCTGCTCCATAGGACAATCTAGAGGCTAAACAAAATCATACTAGTTGCTTATTGTATTGTATAATTTGTAATTTTTACTTTACTCACACACTGACTTATTCCTAGTTAATATTTTAGGAAAATTATATATTTTAACAATGTTGGTAAATATGTGAGCACAATGTACCTATCACGTGATTAATTTATCTGCCTTTGCTTTGGTTTTAATTATTTTTACCAATTGTGGTATAGTATTTTTATTCTTGGTGCATCGTCTTCACATATAAAAATATAATTAATGTATACAAAATATTGTAAAACATTTTAAAAGAGTAACTGTGGAGTTGCTTGCCCCTTCTTCTCCATACGAGACTACCTTTTGGATGTGGCGCCTAGAATCAGTTCTATTTTTAATGTAAATGTTGATGTTCAAAAGTGCCTTTTATGGGCCTATTTGAAATAAATGCTTTGACTTTGACAAAAAGCAAAATTTATTACATTCACAATTAACGGCAGAACTCAACCTATTCTTAAATCTATAATTATACAAACCCACTATTGCAACAATACAAGTACCTGTCGATGTAACCAAATTACCAGAACCAATTCCATTAGATATCTCGGTGTGATAGCAGACCAAAACTTAAACTGGAAAGAACACGTCACGAAAGTAAGTAATCGCGCAAGACAGTTAATTTATATCTTCAAAACTATTAGAAATACACATGACATTAAACTACTTATAAAAATCTATATAGCACTATGTCAGTCTATACTGATATACGGTTTGAATGTATGGGGAGGAACTTCAAAAACCTCCATGTTGGTCGTCGAAAGAGCCCAACGCATGTTACTAAAAGTTATTTCTCGCAAAAAGTACACGTATCCGACACACCTACTTTACTAAGAAGTGGGGGTCCTCACGGTACGAAAACTATTCATTAAACTCGAGATCATGGCACAACATAAAGTAAAACCGCACTTTGCAAAAAGGGAACGATTAAATATAGTTTATAACATACCTGATGATATGACCTGATATGAACATACCTGACCTTATGTACATCATAGTACATCTTTTGCACACAAATTTCACAATAAATTATCTCGGCCCTAGCCTTTACAACAAAGTAAGTAAAATCTAAAATTGAAGAATCTTGATAGCCAAACATGCAAAAAGACTATATATAAATATTTGAAAAAACTAGACTGCAACAGCACTGAAAATCTACTAACAAAGTTGGTATAAACAAGACACATTAATAATGCACACGTGACTGTACACATACAGAAACACATACACAGATACATACACCTATACCCAAACCCAAACAAAACAACACAGATAATTATTCCAATCAAGTAACTTAATTAATATAACTGTACTATGATTTTTTACCTATACGGTATGTTATCAAACTACTTAACTGGACTACTAACTGGAACCTTGTGGAATTCTGTTGTCCTAAAGTTGAGGAAGACTAATGCGAGGGGATAGGGCGAATAAATCCGAAGACAATTTAAACAATTTTTACAATCTACCATTTCACATCTCTTGGCCAGCCCAAATTTTATTTTAAAAATATCTTTAAACGATTTTGTCCTGGGCTTATTATTAAGTTACTCTGTATGGTTGTCTCATATTCATGAATAAATAAATTAAAAAAATATTACAATTAAATTATATTGATACAAAAATACGCTACAAACTAGGCATCGCCATACTGTTCCGGATGGACCAGTGAAGGCAATGGAGAGACAGACGAGAAAGTCTGTGCCTGTGTCCATCGCCCAGCAGAGGGACAGCAAAAGGATATTAAGTATGGGCATACGTCACAGTGCATACCTGCCCGCTTGAGAAATAAAAGCGTGATGATGTTAAAGTTTTTTCTTCTTAACAGCGTGCTCTTCGCCTACGTAACGTCCAGTACTCGTCGATGTATGTCGGCTGGCTGGTATACGCCTACCTCACCTGCCTGCCTATCTGCGTGCTGGCTTCCGTCACCCTCATCCTGATCTTCAGATGGATCCATCTGGTCGAAGCTCTCGTAGTTGTGCTCGCCTATGAGTCCGTCATGATCATGCTCGCCATGCTGATGGCCATGTTTCATAAAAAAGGTCTGTACGCTATCCTTGAAACTTAGTATTTAGGTGGCCTCCATTTCCATGCTAACGGTACTAAGTTGAACCGCTTCTGATTTTATTTATTTGATCTAACAACAACAACAACAACAATCAAGTCAGCATCACTTGATCTCCACGGGACCAGCCTGTAATTGTCATCATTTAGATAAATGCTGTAGTTGTAATGAACCGTTTTGCCAAGCACTTTTTCTTTAATGGCGCTGCTTACCTTGAGTAGTACATATTATTGCATGCATGCAGCGCGGCTACCTATAAAATCCTTTTATTTCCAGGCTACATTGCTTGCGTCTGGACCACTCTATTCACTCTCCTGCAGACCTACCTCGCTGAGCTGCTGGTCCACCATCGTTACGACCGCCAGCATACTGCTCTGACGTTCTTCTTGCACCTGATATTTCCACCAATGGGACTAGTGCATGCTTTTAACAAGTTTGCTCTGCTGCAAACTGAACGTTAGTTTTTTGCTATGTGTTAAGCGGAATAAAAATTTCCAGATTTTTGTCGTAGAAGTCGCCGCCTTAAGTTGTTAACAAGTAGGCTCCTGTGTATTTTTAAATGGCTGATGAAACCCTTAATGATAATAATGTACGAAGGCGAAGAATCTGGTGCTGTGGCGTAGTTTCGGGAGAGGCTTTACGCTTAAAATCGGTTGAGATGATGATTTATAAGTCTCATCTCAACCTGTCGCAGTCCTGTTTGGTAGTGTATTATAACCCACGTAACCACCATTTACTTCAAGATGCTAACTAGTTTCCGACCCTATCGCCCTTATCACCAAAAAAACTAATCATGTCTTCTGTCTTTTGAAACTAGATAAAGAATCAAAAGAAAACACCAGTTCCTTATTGTACATGGTGGCATCGTGGACCCTCATGAATTTTTTGTACTTCGCGTTTCTCATGATGCTGCAGAGAACCATCGGACAGCAACGTGCCATCGGCGGACAGGTGCCCTGGAAATCCATCATATTCAAGGAAGCTGAGGTACCTACACTGCCTGAGCAAAATATATCACCACCACCTATTTCTTGTAGGGTGGTGAAGAGTCAGAGGCCTTTGTAACACCGAATTACTGACTGTCCGTATTTTGACGATTAACAACAAACTGCGATCAGCAACTTGGTGTAGAAAAAGTAACTAGCGGCCCGCCCCTGGATGTCGGTTTTCACGACTTGACAAAACAAAACAAAATTTCTTTATTTCTTTTATGTAAGTTTGAAATTCAAACGGTAAGTTTTTTTTTTTTACAAAAGCCTATAAAATAAAAAGGTTTTGTCTAATATCGGCTGTAAATATGCTCCAAATGATAAAAAACGACAATCGAAGAAAGTTTAGGAAAATCTTAGAACCGATCGTGCTTTAAAAATAAATTATTAAAAACTACTAATAAACAGGTTTTGTCTGAAATTATTTGTTTGCCTGAACCAAACGAAGACGCATGGAAAAAAAATGTTAATGACTTTTTTCTCAGAGCAAAATTTCCTCAATGCTTAGGTGCTGTTGACGGCAAGCACTTATGATTTATTGCACAGATGAATTGTAACAGTGGCTCGATGTGCTTCAATTATAATAGTTTTTTTCTCTTTGGTTTTATTAGCTATAAGCGACAGTAATTTTAAATTTGTTATGTTTGATATTGGAGCTTTTAGTAAATTCAGTTACACGACAATAATTCAAAATTCGGTTTAAAAAAAATACAATTGGATATTCCAGAGCCAGCACGTATTTCTCAAAGCAGTGAGACACGTTATCCATATGTTTTTGTAGGCAACGAGACATGTGCGTAATCTAAGAATTTGATGAATCCATACGCAAAAAAGATTTAGATGAAACCAAAAGAACGTTCAATGATGGCTTCCTATGTCAAAAAGATATGTAGAATGCAGTTTTGAAATTTGTGCAAACAAGTGGCGTATATTCCATAGACCTTTAAATGTCCACTCCGCTCTAGCAAAAGATATCGTCAAAGCTACTTGTTTCTTAAATGATTTTGTAAGAGACCGAGATGGTAATTGTTTCGACGAATTGCAAAGAAATTTATAATTTAACAGAAAATAGACATATTATTAAGCTGGATGTTTAACATATGTTCAGTTTTGTTGAATTTCAACAATGAATTTCTCTGTGTCGAAGTTCATGGTTGCGCAACACGAATAGGACAAACAAACAATAGATACAAATTCAACGGCGGCTCCCCGCAAACTAAACCGCCCATAAACCGCCAGTGCTTCTAAATAAGATGGATGCTATTCAACGGCCACGGTTGAAATTTTGTATCGATTATGTACGTACAATCACAAGCGGTTACATATTAAAAACTTGTCTATAACAGAGTTAGGAATAACCCTACAGATTTGGTCCTACAGTGAAAAGTGAAGAGAATAACAGACTATAACTTTTTTTTTGGTTATGCCGGCTAATCCCTGGCATTATGAAAAATTGCAATTTAGTTTTAGTATATTTTCAAATATTGTTGTGCAGGATCCCAACATGTTACATCGCGTCGAGGCCCCCTCAGGGAGTGAGGTTGGAAAGCTGCAAGAAGTGGATGAGTTTGTGGCAAAGGCTATCAGCTTCCGAGATGTTAGCAAGGCTAGTCAATCTATTATTATGAACATTTGTGTTGGTTTTTGAATGAGATCGCATTTTAGCTTCTACTATAAATGCGGCTGAGTTGGATCAGATTCAATGTCGAATCATTTATGTCGAATAGGCACTTTAAAGGCACTTTTGATCAGCAAAATTATCTAGAAAAAGAATTGATTCAAGTTGCCCCTTCCAAAAAGTATTTTTGTATGGAGTAGAATTGGCAAGAAACTCCACCGTAAAACTGTTTTACAATATTTTGCACCTACAATAATTATATTAACAATATACCAAATTATAATAATGTGTTATATTGTGAAGACGATGCACCTACAATAAAAATATTATAGGTAAACAGCATGAAAATGGAGCAATAACAGATAAATTAATTATGTGATAGATATCTCGAAGGCAGATTGCATAATTTGTCATTCTGCATATGGCGCTGTCTGTTTGCATACTCTCACCATTTTTTATAATGCTTAAGGCAAAATGTATAACGCCTAAGCATTGTGTCCTTGAAGTCCTTGAAAGATTCGTAACAATAATAACAAATCTCAAACGCGATCTTTAAAACAGCAGTGGACTAGAGAAAATGTTTTGGAGGTTATCCGGCTCGTAACACACGTTCAATTGTCACGTTCAATTGGCTTTCGGCGGACTCTACAAGGGCACCCAGACCAAATGGGTTAGGTTAGATTTCATACCGACTAATTCTGATTTATTAACTGCCTACACGTAACTGTCCGTTAGGCCACTTTGCTGCTTAATTTTTATTTAATTACCCATTTAAATGTTTCTTATGACTCATTTTGTTCAGTTTTTACTGCCAAACTTGTTAATAATCATGGTTACCCTAACATATGGTTCTTGACGAAATGGATGCTATCAGGTAGTCTACTCTCTTAAGTCCTTCAACGTTGATACGGGCCCGTCCGTAGGTAGTTTGAAACTAAGGAGTAAACCCTACTCCCGATTGATTTCGGATTCGGATTGATGAGTTTCGAACGGAATTGTAGACAATATTCGTGAACAATGACGCATGATGATAGAGGTGCGCTATTGTAACGGTCGATTACCGGTTTACTTACTTTGTAGTTTTCAAGCTTAATTAACAAAAAATAATATTGTTATCATTAGAAAAGGACCCCATTTTTAACAATGTAGTATTTTAAGTCTATAATTACAGAATTAAACAATTTCTGCCATTTTTGTCCGTATTGTGGCTTTATCAAGTAATAGAAAATGGTGTGTTGAAAAAAAAAAAACTGTTGATTGTATAATGTTGATTCATTAATTGAGACTAGTCTAGAATAAAAGAAAATCAATGTTTTGGTTTTTATAGTATTTTATTGATTGCTAATTATTCAGATTATTAGGTATTTGATTATTAGGTACTGAAGTCAAAATCAAAATCAAAATCAAAACACAAATCTGTCTCTCGCTCTTAGCTCTTGCTGAAGAGCTTGATAAGCGGACAAAGACTCATCTTGCTGTCCTCCCCGTCTACTGTGCTCTATTTGAAGGTCTTCTTTATGCAGAGGAAAGGTAATACAAATTCCCATGTGAGCAGCCTATAGGTCCCTATGAACTCAAACCTCGGGAATACCCGCCAACCGAAAGTACACTTGGCGTCGCCTCCGATCTTCCTGTTGAGCTTCTTCGAGCATAAAAAAGAGCCATAGTTTCGTTTTTTTTCCATTCACAGTCGACAGCACGATGAATATTTTGATTTCGTATCAAATGCCATAACAATCCGTCAACCCGACTTACGACGTAGGTCGTGAGTTCGAAACCAGGTAGGCGCTTTACTTTGTGTAAATAATTTCATCATCACTGCTCTCAAAACGGTGAAGGAATACATCTTGAGGAAACCAGCATGTCCTCGAACCAAAAATTCGAAGACTGACATCTACCAATCCGCACTGAGCCCGCGTGGAGGACAAAGGCACACTTCATCTCATAGAGAGGAGGCCTGTGTCCCATCAGTGGGAACATTCTAGGCTGACTATGCTGAAGCTATGCTTAGGTCGAGTTCGGGACTAATCGTATGTCCGTAAGTGATACAGAGTAGAAAACCTCCGTAACTACGGCCGAAACTACGGACTGCATGCTTCAAGAGTAGAACCACAGAATCGTCATAAATTTGCCTTAGGCATTATACATAACCGCAAAAGTATGCAAACAGACGGCGCCGTATGTATAATAACGAATCGAACAATCGGCCTGCGACAGATACACGTTGCTCACATTTGATCGATTTTCCTATAATTTGAACAAGTTAAGTCAGCGTGTTAGTTAAAGTAATCACAGAATTTAAAATGAAAGGCGTACAAAAAAACAATTAAATTTGTAACCAGTTTGGTTGTGTCTAAAATACGGGGTGTTAAAAAAACCCATCACGAAGCAGTCAACTACACATTCTGTACATCATAGTCAGTAAAATTAGATGAAAATAAATGCTGGGAAACGACTTTAATGTTTCGTGTGAAAGTGTTCAGTTTGCGGTAGTGCGCAATGTAACCCACGCAAAACATTGTGCTTATGGGTGCAAAAAACGGTACAGGGGTCCACTGGGGGTATTAAAATTTGTGTTTTAACACTTAAATTATAACAATAAAAGTTTGTTTTCTTGAAAAAACGTCAGTAAAAGTTGGAATTTTGACCTTCAATATCTCCGTAGCCAGTGGAGGTCTTAATTAATAAAAATATAGTTCTCATATTTCTAGACCATCATGGGAGTCCCTGTACTTAGCAACATCACTTTTGACATATACCGCGGTGAGTTCACCATTATGTTAGCTTCAAAGATACAAGAAACAACAATGAACGCTGTTGAGGACTTGCTTACCGGTAAGTTTGGTTGACACCTATAATAACATAAGCTAAATAAATACCAACCATGTGTTGGTTGTACAAGATATTTACAGTTCATTTTTGAATATTAACAAAATTGCTACCTGGAAGTCTATTGAAAAAGTGGTGAAGTTTTGCGAAAACCAAATAGCAAACACTCGTTTTATTTGCCTAATGTAATCTTTATGCTACATGCAAAATGAGAAACTCGGCTAGTAAGTAACCGCTCTAGAACGACTGTCATTATTTTTTTCTTATTATTAAGAACTACAGTTCTTAGTAATTGATTCCAATCTAGCATAAAAGAATAAAAAGCAATTTAACTCGTAACTTAATATTTTACGAGATTCTAACTAAGTATAGTGTCAATTTGCACTTTTACACAATTTCGTAACACTTTCTTAGGGTCTGATAATTGATTAAAACACTTTGTTCATGTGTTACATTAGTATAGCAAAACATTGTTACTATTATTCATTCACTATTTAAACACTAAACTAACTCAAATGGTTTTGTTCTCTTTAGCCTACGCACTAATTCCGTATTGTCTACTAGCTGGATTGCCTCTAAATTCACATGTCGGTGCAGTCTGTGTTCGTGGGCTTCAGCAAAGGGGGATGCCCGTTTTCGGCCCAAAAGGCACAATAACTTAAGTATAAGTAAAAAAAACGTCGTAATTTCTATTTATCTAACAAGTTATTCATTTATTCGAACAAGTTTGCAATATTTTTGCAATAATATATTTTTATAAAAAGTACTGAAACGATAAATTACATTCACGGTTGTGGATAAAGCAGCGGTGTTGCAGCACAATAAAGATCAAATATGACAAAAACGTACTTATCTTCAGTGGGGTTTTAATAGTGATTATAATTTTGTATTAAATTATGGTTCGAATAAAAGTCAATATCGATTTTTTTGTTTTTCTAATGTGGCAACATTGAGTTACGCTGCCCGGCTGTCAAGTCAAGACACGACATTGGCTGAATGCACAAACCGTGCGAAGCCAAAATAAAAAAAAAAGTCAAGACACAGTCAAGTGTCAAATCACAAAAATCTACAGAATCTACTTTCATTGTTTGCGGTTGCCTCATAGAGTATCTAAGTTTGCCTTACTGAGTTTAATTCTTGCGGATTTGTTATTTTATCCACCAAATAAGCATATTTAATGGATTCCGACAATTATTTTAACCCTAACTTAAATATCCAATGATAGTAAAGCAGTTACGTTAGTCAAGTATATACTTTAAAATGTGTGCACTCGAGGCCGAAGTGTCTATGGACGGTGGGCATTCCCCTTTTTGGATGATGGTAGTGACGAGTTCCATTGATGGTCTCGGTGGAAGTCGTCATTTCTATAGTACCATGGTGCATTAACAGCATCCCTGAGTACTTTATTTTGGAATTGTTGTATTATTTTAACGTTGGTGTGTTTAGTACAGCCCCAAAGTTGGATAGCGTACGTCCAAATTGGCATAAGAATATGCTTGTATAATATCATTTTACTATGTATAGATAGATGGGATTTCCTTCAGAGTAACCAATACATGCTTTTGTGTTTTTCGAGTTCCTGTCTTTTCTTTTTGAAGTGAGGTTTCCGTCGCAGTTTGGCGTCATGCCAAGGTATTAGTATACGGCACTTGCATGCCATTTATATAGATCGGGTTGTAATTGCAGTATCAGAATCAGAATCAGAATTTTATTTGCTATGAATGTAGGTACAGGTACAAGATGATGTATATGAATTAATGAGATCGGCACCAGTCTACCTTAAGGCGTGCAAATTATTACATTTTAAAAAAATATACGAACAAAATAATGGTCGCAATGGTGTTGTTTTCTAGCTCTGGGATATCACATGTGTATAGCAAGTACAGGAATGGGCCTAACACACTTCCTTGTGTACCGTGCTGAATATGCATTCTCTTGCCTTATTCTGAACATTCCGTTACTTATATAAGACTCTAGAATATCTGCAAATTCTGGAGGTAGCATGCGTCTGAGTTTTAATAACAGACCTTCTCGCCAAACTTTGCCGGTGGCGCAGACTTGCTTGCTTTCTAGTGTTTTTTTTATAATGTTTGTCATTCTATGTACCTGGTCTATTATAAAGTGCATTCCTTGAAGGCGAATTGATGGTTTGATATAAGGTCTCTTTCTTCTATTATTGGTTTTTACCGTTTTATTAACAGTTTTTCAAAAAGTTTTGATAGTGAAAGTGTTTCGGGCAACAGGGAAATGGGCCTATATATGTGGTTTGCTTCATGAAGTGGTTCCTAGGCTTCGCAATCATAATTACTTCTGCAACCTTCCATGGCTCAGGAACATGTTTTAGCAGAAATGCAGCATTAGTTAATTTGGTCAGCTTTATTATGAATTTGCGCGGGAGGTGTTTTAGAACTTCTCCTGTTATGAGGTCGTAACCCGGAGATTTAATCTCTATAATCTTTCGTCAAATGTTGTAATACACTTCAAGATCTGATTAATTTTGTCTTCTTGATTCAAAGCTTGTGTGCCTTGTTTTGCATCTTGCGCATAGAAACTACCTTTGGTTGCTAGAACAGTTTTTGCAGCTGCCTGGGCAATTTCTTTCCGTGGCTGTTTGTGAGGATTTCTTGTGGAAGCGGACCGTGGGGGGTTGGCACAACAAGTTTATTTTTCATGTTTTTACTTTTCATTATTTGCATCTCTTTGGTTTCTTCGCACCGTCTGTCGTTGGCTGGGTGGGGTAAACCGCAGTAGACGCATTTTGGTTTCTCTTGTGGTGATTTAGTACAGCTGGCTGTAAGATGCTTGCCAGTGCATTTTACACACCTTGGTTCTTTTCTGCAGTATTTACGAGTATGTCCATAACTGCCAGACATCTCTTATATTGAGAAATAACTTTCGAATTTTTGAGTTGTATTTCAATTTTACACCCTAAAATGTACTGTATGCCATAGATTTTGTTGAAATCTCGTCATTATTAAATGAAAGGACGAACATGTTGAGTGGTTCCTTATTCTTCCAGCTCAACTTGTTGTCAACTTTTTCTCTTTATTTGATTTGATCACCTTTGAAAGAATGTCACTTTAGGACTACAACTCTAATTGGTCTAGCCTGTTTGTTATCATATGAATGCCAGTGATATTCTTTTTCTGACATAAGCCTAGCAATCGCTCTATAGAGTCCTCAGTTTTAGCGTTGACCTTAACACAATCTATATTCATAATCTTTGCGGTGAATGATTCAGTTTATTGGGTTTCAGTTTATGAGTCTTAGACATTTTTTGATAGTTCCGGGTTATTGTGGTATCTCTACCACAATAACTATCTCGAGGGAGATGTTTAGCTTCTTTTTCTTCCTACTTTTGGCCCTGATCCACTCAGTCACTTTAAAGAGTTCTTACTCGTCTGTGCAGTAATAGACATTTTCTTTTTCTGATTGAGAACATTTTATGCCCTGAGCTTCCAACTCCTTAGGGTCAATATTTCCTTGTCTCTTGAAGCTGTGATATTCTTTATGGCGGCTTTTAAGTGTAGCTGGGTGCCTTCTATTTGGATCTTCAGATCATTAACAAGAAGTTCTAGATTTTGATAGATGAGATGATCAAAACTAACTTGGAAAAGCGTTTGTATGACACTGAGTCATACAACCGCTTTTCTAAGTCAGTTTTGATAACAATCTTTGTTGAAGACATTTTTAGGGAAGTAGAAACTTCATCTTCACAATTTTTAAATTTCACTAAAATTAACTGAAACTGAAGACTCCTGAGCATGAGGTCCTGGGTTCGATTCCCAGGTCGGGCAACGTGCTATTGGGTTTTTATCTGGAATTTCTCAGTAGCAGCCCAGAGTATGGATTTGTGCCCGGTTGATGGCAATAGGCTCGCCCTTTTACATGGGTCTTAAACATAACTGGCGAAATGTGGGTGTACAGGTACACCTCTGCCCAACCCATCGGAGAAACAAGGCGTGATGTTATGCACTATAATTAATACTGTAATAATAAATAAAAATAACCCCTTTCGCAACGTGGCGAGGACGGTGTTACTGAGATGTGCCAGCGAGTTAGATACACGTCCGATCTCTATAGAAGCCAAACGCGGTACTGAATTAGAATGTGAGTAATCAATAAGGAAGTTCCATTCACCCAGGATTAATGGCAGCGGACCACGGAACCATTGCCGTGCTAGGCAAGATACTGAAGCCAGGCACGCGGGTGATGACGACACCTCAGATGATGGGCTACTGCCACCGCTCAGAAGCTCTTATCGAAGATCTCACCGTTCAGGAGCATTTGACTATGTACAGCATGGTGAGTTCATTAGCACCAATATTGGGAAGATAAGAAGCAAAATAAAAATAAAAAGTATGAACTGCCTTAAGCAACCGAAAGAAAAGAACACGTTTTAGTTTACCAGGATTTTACAGTTTTGTTATTAAATAATCTCTTCAAAATGAATACCTATTATAAATAATAATAAAAAAACTGCCGCCGTCTTCCGAAACTGATTTATCTATAAAAGTTTTTTTTTTTGTTGAGAATTTCGTCTTGTTGCCCTCGAGTCCTTTGGCAAACAAAAATACCTTGATTACGTCTTTTTGTAGTCGTAATCTTGGTAGTGGAAAAAAGCAATAAAGCAGAATTACTATTTTCATCAGATTTGCCTGTGGAACCAAACGAAGTTAAGCATATACGAGTACTGTCACGTCAGGTCCGTGCGGTTGTTAAGAGAGTGTGACCTGGAGTCAGTAAAGTACGAGCAAGTGAGGAACCTGAACTTATACTACAAGGCGCAGCTGTGCTGGGCCATCGCTACTTTACTGGAGCCTAGGGTAAGTAAAGGAACGAGAATACGGATATGGTGACGAGACCCAGTGAAACTGATGGCGGCCGGATACTTGTTTCGAATGCGGAGAACACTGCGATTATAAGTACACTGTTTACCAGACTTATAAGCCTGATACCTGAGACAGTAAGAATATGTCATAAGACCTCCATTCTTTCAAGACTTCCAACGTTATTATATGTGTGACTTGAATGTTTCCCATGAAACACATACTTACTTACATGTTATTTAAAAGTTGATATTTTGGGCACATGTAGCGAGAATTATAATTTACTTATTTAAGAATCTTTGAGTACTAGAAAATTTTCTCTTTTTTTAAACTGTTCTATTTGTCTTCCAGGTCATAGTTATACCAGATGTTGTTGACCTCAACAGATACAGCAATGTTATCAAAGACAAAATAATGGTAAAAACGATTTTCATTTCTAGCTCCTTTCTGTAAGTTTTAGTTCGGAGAATTTTTATTCGAAAACGATATGTTATGCAAGAACTTGATGAACAAAATTATGATTTTGTAACTTAAATGTTATGCTACAATTTCCAGCAATATAAAACGTACAAAACAATAGTATCGTTCTGTTTTACGAGCCTGGAACTTGAACACGCTGACCGGGTGTTTTTGTTCGATGGCAAGATACTGGTATTTGGTGGCACGCCTGCATTTATGTTCTTCAGGTATGGTGAGTATACTTTAGAAATAAAATAAAAATTTCCTTCCAACCTTATCTTATGGCCCATCCATAAATTACTTCATATGAATTTTATGATTTTTGTAGCCCCCCCGCTATTCCGTCCTTGTTACAAGTGCTCATATTGGTGTTGAGGGGCTCTTGGAGTTACGTCACATATTTCGAAATATTAAATTAAACCTTTTAATAATATTGATAGAGTTGGTAATATTTAATGTTTCATGTTAGAGTTGAAGTTTAGAGTCTTTAGACTTTAGATAGAAACATGTGACGTAACGGAGCTTAATATCCCTCGGCAAATATATGGGTGAGGTTGTGCGGGCGCACAACCTCACCGAGCTTCCACCCGGGCCTGCTCAGAAGCAGGCCCGGGTGGAATGGTGCCGTGATATGATAAAAAAAATTGAAGCAGGCTCGTCTCGGCGTGTTTACGACATCATTACGGGCGATGAGTCTTGGATGTATCAATACGATCCAGAAACGAAGCGATAGTCGACGGTTTGGGTGTTTCAAAACTATTCAACGCCTACCAAAGTGAAGCGATCTAAAAGCGGAGGAAAGATTTTGATCGCGAGCATTTATTTTTATATTCGTAAAACTTTCAGAGTGTCACACGTAGAAGTTTTCTAGACCCACTTCATTTGAGGAACTGGTGATTCCATATACTTGGATAAGGTTGAATTTCACCGGTGTTGCTTTCAGTTTACTACTGATTATTCGGTCGCTGACTGGTTCGTATCCCATCACACAATTTCTTTGTTCTTTGGTTATAAGAAATGCGACACCATTTCGACTGGTGCTGTCTTTGCCTGAGCGGTAAATTACATTTTGTCAGTGAGTGAATTATGCCTTACGGGTGGTTGGGTTTTGAGGCGCCGAGTACTCGCCTTTTGCCCGTCTCTTGTCCTCTACTGCGCCTACGAGGACTTGGTAAGTTTGTGACACTCGTGGGGTGTAGACGTAGCATTGCCCCTGGAGCACGATAGTGAAAATCGGCAGATCGGACTGGCTGGTGGTGCTCTTTTGAAGCCTTGTCACACAGGCGTAGCACAGGGCATTTCTCAGCATTTCGAGAGAGAGCCGGCTATCCCGTATATATAGTCAGCTCTGCTGAGGTCAAAACCAACTTTGACTGTACAGTGATATTTTTAAACAGTGTCAGGTAAAACCTGACCACTTGGGACAGAGAGCTTGTTTTATAAGTTTATTCATCAATAATTTGACAGTACCGTAGTACTAGATTATTTTGTATGTATTATTATTATCTATTATTTTATTGAGAAACTTATAAATTATTATTTTTAATATTAGAAGAAAAAATATATAACATTAAAAAATATAAAAAGTTGTGATCCGCCGGTATCGGGAGCAGGGTCCAAGCTACCGGTGGTTAGGGCTCCAGAGACAGGAACGTCCTCACGATGCGAGCCGTATCGAGAAGTACTGCCTTCTGAATCAGGCCCTTGATCCAGCCGCTTAACGAAAGCCTCGAGAGATGTTGATCGAGGCTTTTGGCCATCAGGCTATCGGCCGATACGACAATTGGCACAGTGACAGCCGAGTTCACACTCCACATGTCAACAACCTCGTGTGCTAAGTCGAGATACTTAATATTTAATTTGTATCTCTTTCTCACGAAGTTCTCGTCATGTGAAACGGTAACATCGATAATCTTTGTGTGATGCGCTAATCGATCTATCACTACTATGTCAGGCTTATTAGCGATAATAGTCCTGTCAGTAATGATAGACCGATTCCAGTTCAACGTGACATGGTCATTTTGTGAGAACTGGGTCGGGCACATACTTGTATTACGGTACTTCAGAATCCACAAGTTTATATTTCAAAGCAAGTTGCTAGTGAATAATCCTGACTACTTGGTTATGCCTGCAAGTACTCGGCGCTAGCCAGACGAGAACAACCAGAGATAATATGTCTGATGGACTCACCCGGACGGTGGCATGCCCGACACATGTCAACCGTCCCATCCTTCATAATATGTCTCCGGTAGTTATTCGTCAAGATAACTTCGTCCATAATTGCACAGAAGAAACCTTCAGTTTCCCCAAAGAACAACAAAACGTAGCCAGGATAAGGACGATAAGAAATCTACATCAGGCTCATGAGGAGCCCGATAGAAGCGCCCGTGAAGCTCCTTGCTTTGCCATACCGCCTTGCGGTCATCGGTAGTAAGTACTACAGGTTTGCGCCAGTTCTATTTAGCCATGGAGAGTGGGGTGAGTCCCTTGTCCACTGCGACCACATCACGGTGCATACCCACTTCGTCTTTTAGAAGATATTCCCAGAGACTGCACACCTCGCGGTTGTGGAGGGTCTTCGCATTTAAAAAGCCTCGTGGGTGATGCATCCGGTTTGCGGTCAGCAATGTACTTATTATTTTTGCTATCTAGAATTTCTCAGTAGCAGCCCGGAGTCGGGATTGGTGCCCGGTTGATGGCAATAGGCTCGCCCCCCCCTATTACATGGGACTTAAAAATAACTGGCGAAATTCGGGTGTACTATATAGGTACACCTCTGCCTAAACCTAAAACCGAACGGCGAGCTACCCATTGCTCACCGTCCGCAAGCCCGCTCCTACGGTGGCCGGGAATCAGCAGGCGATTCCCGACGCCCAGGGCATCTCCTGCGGCGACTAGGGGCGTGAGGGCACAAGGCTCTCTCCCTCACGCGCTCCGCCTCCTCCTTCGCTTCCACTCTGGTGCATGTCGACCCTGAGTTTGTTTCATCATTTCTTCTAAGGGCTAGTCAGATAGGATTTTTTTTATACATAACTTGTCAAAGTGATTCCGACTTACAGAATAAACAATTTCACTTTGAAACAAACTCATTAATTCTAGAGTAATACCAAGCAAAACCCCGTATTTAAAACCACTGTCAGCGAGTTGGCCAAAACATTGAAAATTTGTTGCGATTGTCATTATTTTCATATGCGTATTTGGTCTCTTCATTTCCCTAGGTCGCGAGTACCGAGCACGTATGACTTTAAGGATCAGTGCAACGTCCGAAGAACAGGTAAAAAAACTTCTTGATCGGGTGGAACTCGCTGGGGCCAAAGTGAGAGCACATCTCGGCTCTCTGATAATCTTACGACTACCTGTCAGTCCTTCTGAGCGTGTGGCCGAACTTGTGAAGGATCTCAATGTTAACTCCAATTTGTATGGACTAACGTCGTTTGATATCAGCGTAGCAGATTCCGAGGAGGTGTGCCAACGGTAGGTTTAAACTATGTATTATTATTGTTTTATGTTCCTTGCAGTTAATTTAGTTCATTCAATTTGGTTGAGGTTTTCTAATAGCTTACCGCATTTAAAAAAAAAAAGTATATTAAATGTGTTTTATATTTTCAGAGCAATAGCGGGTTCTAAAGCTACCCCTCTTAGTTCCATCAGATCTACAGAGGCTTTAAAGAATTTTCTCGGTAGGTATATGAAAGACATTTCCAAGTTTATTGTTTTTTTCCTTTCTGTTTTTAAATTTCTATTATATTTCTTTAATAATACATTTTAGAACCTGTTAAATGGAAGCGACGAACTAGTCCTTGCAATATACATCTTGGCGTCATCTTATCGAAGTTTTTTAAGTTCCATAAGAGGCACTTAAAACTGTTTAGTATCACGGTAAGTTGCTTGCTTTGCTTGTTGCTAATATGAGTTGTCTGGTAGGAATCGTCACGCAAGGAAAAAGCTTTTTGCCCCCTCCCTACGACTTGTTCTCTCTCTTTCTGTGCGTGCGAGTAACTTCGTTTCTGACGGGAGTCGCACGACTGCAGACGTTTTATACATTATTTCCGACTGTTAAAGCAAGCGACGACCTCCTTTAAATTCGTATCTTTCAAAATCTACCCTCTATGCTAGAAACTAATATTCATCATCAGAATCCTGATTTAATGAAAAGAAAAAGAAAGACAGATAGAAAAATATTTATTTGGGACGTTTACAGGAAATACAAACAATGAAAACTCATACTAATATACACAAGTCCCGTACACCCTGTAAACAATACATACGAAAGTACCTCTGTCGGTCGATTTGTCTGTTACTTTTTCATGCCTTATCATATAAATGTCTGAATGTTTGACGCACGGATAGTCCGTGTCCTGGGTTAGTACTGTAGAGGCTGTAACCTGACATGGTTTCAGCGTGCAATCTCCGCAAGTCGATTATAAGTAGATGGCACAACTAATACAAGACAAACATTAATTTGGATAGAGAATACAAGAAAACAATGGTAGGTGTCAGACCTTGGCTGGCATATCAAAGGACGAGATGAAAAATTATATAACATTTACAAACGTAGAATGATTAATAGAAATCCTTATTGAACTTACACGACAAACCGTGTTAACTCGTCTCGGTACAGAGAGCCCGTGAGGCTCTCCCAGTACATACAATGCTTTTTATCCCAGTAGTACGTTCCGTGGGGTAATTTCCGACCTACACGCGGGAGTAACGCGAACATCGATTTAGAAAGAGTTTAGGATGAAAATCTTGGGTAAATACTTATTAGATTAAACAACAAGAATTATTTTGTTCCAGTTAATAAAATGTTGATATTCAATTCAATTTATTTCAGATAAATTACAAGTAGAATCCAAGTACAAATACAGCATGTAACGAAAACCCTGTCCGATCCTGAAGGGTGTTATTTGGTATCGTACTGCGTACACAAATACGTAATCATTTAATGGATAGGAGACAATTATTTTTCCCCAATGAAAATAATTAATTTAAAAAATTCAAAATAATCGTACCAAAGGCAACACTGATCGCTCGACAGCGTTCACCTACAGTTTCGTGTCAAAGAAGCCACCTGAGCGCGGCGATGCTTTGTGGCATGCCGCCAAACAAACTTAGGACTAAAGAAACCTACGTTTTGCCTACGCGTAGGTATCAGCTGATATTTTGTTGTATGCATAGACGCATAGTGACCCCGATTTCTGGCCTTCTGTTTATCAAGAAACATTTATTATTGAGTTAATGGGATGTGCTTTTGGCAATGTACCGACTGTAGGTATTAGTTGATTAAAACATTTACTTGTTGCATACCTCGGAGATTGTGTTCCACATTTTCCGTTCCAGTCTATCTCGAACATCAGTACACACTCGACACCTTTTTATTAAATTTGCACGTACTCTTCGCAGCGCACTTGTGTACGATTTGAGTGCGTCGAAAGCTTCCACAATCCGAGTTCTCACTCACAAATAAAAATTAACATATTCAAATATTCGCGATACGATAGTGGCACGTGATGCGTACGGACATCCGATCGCAAGCTATCTCCACGTGAGACTGGCGAAGTGGCCAAACAAGTAGCGTGCCAGTAGACAACCAGTCGGCTACATCAAAGGGTCGAGGACTCGTTATGAGTACCTACAGTGCGGCTAGTGCACAGCGGTGTCCTTTGAAATAAAAATAGACAAAAAATAAAAGATTTCGCCGGCCGGTAGAGTGCTGTCAACTTATGAAAATTTTCCATATTTAGTGTTACATTTCGCATGGTAACTAAAATTAAAAAATCAATAACTTTTGGTTTTTATGAGTTACATTTTTTTTACTATTTTTTCTAGTACGTATGTTAAACCAGGAATACGCCTTTTTTGGATCGGACAGGGTTTTTGTTACATATTGTATAATCTAATAATCTGATACATGTTAATAAGATTACAAGAAATACACACAACAATGGACATATTGGATCAGGACCGCCTTACTCGTTCATGTAGTTTTGTAAAAAAGCTGCAGAAAGCTGTTGGAGCTGCCCCTTGAGCGTCAGCAAACATACCTGATGCGAACGCGATATGAACCATAAACTTATTAACTTATTTATATTTGCAGTTGATATCAGCGGTGTTATCAGGCCTATTCCTAGGATTTTCACTGTCATTTGCACTGCTGCATATGGATAATGTAAAAGTACCACGCGGTGAAGTAAGTCTGATTTTTTTATAAATTATACGAGTAGGCCTTCGTTTGTTATGGTTCCGGACGTCCTAAAACTAAACCCATAAAGGATCACTCGTGTGTCTGTACTTTTGTCTCAGCCAATTTGCTCCGAATCTACAAGACTGTTAAGTTGAAATTCCTTACACATATGAATTTCTGTGACCGAAACACGGTCGTATAACGTAAATAAACGAATTTTGAATATGAGGATCACTTTTGCAAAAGTTTTGCAAACTGTACCGTGTGACATATCAAATGAAAGGGCTTGTTGTGAGGGACTCAGACATATTTTTCGTATAATTTTAAAATAAACAGTTTTGTAGTTTTTTTTTTAAATCAAATTTACCGCCCCTCCCCCAACGATGTCTATGGTCTAAAAAAAACGTGGTAAATCTTTCAATATTGTGTGCACAAACTTACAATACAAACAAATTTTTGAACTAAATTTTAACCTACTTGTAATAGAGTTCGGTTCGAAACTCCGACCCGGAAGGTCGTGTCTTTGTTTTCGCTGAGGCACCGTGCCCAACAGATGGTGGCTTACTTGCCGGACTTAGAAATCAAACCGTGTTTCTTTTGTGTGTGTGTATCAGTGTTGCAAACCAAAATACTTTAAATCGGTTCAAAAGATAAATAAATGTGCGTTCCATGAAGCTGAGATTCCTGCCGCGTCACTGGTGAGATTGTTCCGTACCCTAAGCTGTACTTCTACGCTGCGGCTGCGTTTTAGGTCGTTGATTCAAAGCCACGCGCATGTCCAACATAATTTTAAACAATTGTTATAGGATAGTGTATTTATATTAAATGTAGTAGTGCGGGATAAACGAAGCTGTTATTCTGGCACATAGCGTGATCGAGTCGGCGTGCAGACCATGCGCAATGTGTTGTGTTGGGTTCGATACCCAACAGTGCCCATACTATTATTGGAACAACATTGGAGACTCGAACGATAGCTCAAGACTTAAAATTATTTCGACAAGGGTACAATTATTCGATGGACACGGTGGAAGATCAAGAACGCCGCTAACGAGATGTACAAAAACCGGAAACTGTCAGTAGCGAGAACTCAGACGAAGACATTGAAAAGAACAGCAACATTTATCACAGCAGAGCAGTAACATAGAAAAGAGCCGAGAAACCAGCTGAACCCCGCTTAAAGATTCACCGATGAAGCTCGACCTGAATCAACCCTGCTGTGACATCGTTAAAAGATGCCCTCGAATAGACAAATATCACCCGCCTCTCCACTAATCCCATGCTTACTTTAAGGTGCATACTCCGTAGGCTCTTAATCCTTCCTATCCTAAGGGCACGTCTTCCCTACCATTACAGTGCCCCCCGGTCTATTCCTTGATATGCAATGGTCTTTGTAGCACCATGAAGCATGAGACTTCAGGGGCTAGTGCAAATCTTGGGGTTCATTCGATTAATCGAGTCTAGTCAAACCACGCTGGGGTCGGTGCATTTCATTCATTCATTCATTCATTCATTCAATTTTAACCTACTTGTAATAGTCGTATCGGAATGAAACTTTGTATGTATATAAAGTTCTGATAACAAAACTATAATTTGGTATCTTAGAACTGATCTGATGATGGAGCCAGGAGGTGAATAGTGGAACTCTTCAGTGGCAACTAACAAACCTATCGAGTTTGTGCTCAAATTAATTGTTTTGACGAGTCCAATAGATTGGCTTTGGTAACGAGGGTCTGATAATTGTTTTGTATCATTGTGCCAGGAGGTGGATAGTAGAAGTCTTCAGTGGCCACTAGTAAACTCCTCGAGCTTGGTGTCATTTGATTTGTTTTGATGAGTCCAATTTAATGCACTTGGAACTTTTCAGTGGCTACTAGTAAAACATTTGAGTTAGGGCTTATATGATTCGTTTTGACGAGTCCAATATAATGCACTTGGTGTCAATGGGCTGATGATGGAGCCAGGAATTTGATAGAGGAACTCGTCAGAGGCTACGAGTACAACTTTAGCATACGGAGTGTACTTACGCTTTATTGTAATAAGTATATTCTTCTACTGTATTGATTTCAATTTTATACATATCCAATCACGCCTTCTACACATGGGGGTAGGCAGAAACCCTTTCATACTCCTTTTGCTTCGTTTACGTTCATACATCTGGTCATACACGCACGCTTGCGTTTGCGAGTGCTACGCACCTGACTTTTCTGAAGAACATCACCAATAACGTCACTATATGTCCTCCTAGGGCGTCCCCTCCCGGCGTTTCCACTCACATCTGCCTTGTAAATACCTTTTGTTAGTCTCCGTTCATTCATCCTTTCAACATGACCAAACCATCTTAGCATACTCTTTTAAATTTTTGTCACTAAATCTTCTTTTAAACCGCACCGCTGCCTTATCACATCATTCCTCAGCCTATCATTCATAGTCACACCACACATGCTCCGTAAGGAACGCATTTCCACAGCATTTATTCTGCTTCCATGCTTCTTGTGCCAAATTCAAATTCAAAATGTTTATTTTCAAGAAAATACATAGTTTACAAGGAAAGATCTTACAGCCTTCAGCCACACCCAACATTCACTTCCATACATAAGCGTAGGCACCAGCACACCATTGTGAACAGCCAGTCGTGCCTTTTTAGACATCAACTGGTTGGCCACAACTTTATGTGTAGCACATTCACTTTATTTCCCGCATTCACTCTCCTTTCCACATATCCATCAATCTTTACATCTCTTGTAAACAGACTCCCCAAATATACGAAATCACTTACTTGCTCCACACTCTTATCATTTATTTTCCATCACACACCAATACATCTTCTTCTCTTTCAAACACCATGACTTTCGTCTTATTTACATTTATATTCATTCCTTTCATATTATATGCGTCATCCATCACAGTCACTATGTCTCGCAACTGTTCTGCTGACGATGCAAGTAGAACTTGATCATCTGCATAGAGCAGGCATTTGACAGGCCACTCATTCATCGTCAATCCACATTCACCCTCTTTCAAATCTATCAGACAACTATCCATGTACAGTGTGAACAGCCACGGTGACGCTACTCAACCCTGTCTAACACCCCTTGAGATGCAGAACCAGTTCGTGTATGCCCCATTTATCCTAACACAAGCACTGGAATCCTTGTATAAAGATTTCAGTGCCCGTACCAAGCGGCAGTCCACACCGTTTCAGCGTCTTACAATCTCATCTATTTTAATTTTATATTGTTTCAAAAAAAATGCTCTAAAAGTTCTTACTGCTCGTTGTCCTTGTCATTTTATTATCGTTCTGTCCAAGCAAGATGAATATTACAACATTGTCTTGAATGCTGTTCTACAGTCAATTACGGGTCTGGTAAATTTTTGTAATAGGTATAGAAACTTAGGACTATTATTCTTGTTTTTTCAATGAAACAACTTTATCAGTGTTATAGAGAAACATAGCTATATTTTTTGCCGCTCGACGTTATGGCAATCGTTTTCCATGCATGCACTAGACTCAGTATACCGGAACCGGTAAAAAAACGGCTTATACAGTTTTTTTTTCAGTTTTGCTCAGAATTTTTCTTAAGAACGTGAAAGTATAAAAAACTTTACCTTACCCTAATTTAACCGGTTTATTTGACGAGCGGCGTGTCGTTATACGTTGCGTTGTTAAACGTCCGTCCCTAAACAGACAAAACATACCGCTGAATAAAAACTGAATGGCGTTTGTTTATCATAACATAACATCACGCCTGTAATCTGCGGCGGATTATCCTTAAGGCAAACTAGGCATATGCCTAGGGGCCCGAGGGTACAAAGGGGCGCGCGGGCGAAATTGGAAAATCTAGAAAAAATATACAATATAGCATAAAATTAATGGCGCCAGGAAGTAAGCCACCTACATAAACAATAAAAACTATATTTTTTTATAATAAAAGATAAATTTAACGGATAGGACTAGGGTTGCCACCCGTACTTTATAATAAAGTATTGTACGTTATTTCAGGTAATTGTACTCTATACTTTATGAGAACAATAAAGTACACAAAAATACTTTATTTCGCATGATTTGATTTCTTTGGGATTTGTAAAGTTCAGTCGTAAGTATTTTTTCGTTAAACGAAATTTATCGGACTATTTGAGAAATTCCTTGACTCTTCTTCTGCTTCCACATCGTCTCGACGCAGAATTTTTTTTTAAATGAAAATAGTAATTAATCTGCTGAGGATATGTTTGAAGCAATTCAAAACTCATTGAGCAATACAAGTTATCTTTTCATAATATATCTGGGTTAAGTGCTGATAATAAAAATGCTAATTTTGGTGTTTATCATTCTTTATTCACAAATATGAAAAAAATTGTACCAGATTTGGTTAAAGGCAATTGTTATGCACATATAGTGCATAACTGCGTAAGACATGCCATGAGCTTTTTATCATATCACATAGAAAATATGATTTAAAAACTTATGCTTATTTTTCACATTCTGCTGTAAGAAGAGAGGAGCTGAAATAAATTATAGCACGGACTTTCATGAAATAAAACGTCATGTGGGAACAAGATGGCTTTCTCTTTTGCCATGCATTGATACATTATTATTAAATTGGTCACCTATTAGAAGCTACTTTTTAAGTTTAGACCACTGTCCAATGCTTTTACAAAATTTATTGATGCTCAATGAAACTGAGAATGATATGATTGAAATGTACGTGCATTTTTGTAGTCACTTATTAAATTTATTTAATAAAGCTGATTATATGTCTAGAACGCAACTGCATAACAAATTTAGATATTTATGGGATTATGGTTAGTCTTAGAGATGGATTAACACTCAGAAAACAAGATCTCTTTTTTGGCTATGAAACAGGCAAAACAATTAAACTGTTATCTTCACCAGAACTGACTACGAAAATTCACAGGATTTTTTTATTATTTATTGAAAAAGCCCTAGAGTACTTGAATAAATGGATTGATTTTATTAACACAAACTGGTTATTTCCACTTGAAAATAAAAAATTTAAGAGCAATAAAGAATTTAACAATATTGTTGGCATAATTGAAATTTTAAATCTGCAAAAACTTAATGTGGATATGGAGGATCTTTATGGTGAAATCGCTCTAGTAAACCAACTTTATAATCAGATATGTACTTCTAAGGGTTTTGCAGAACTGTCACCTGCACAGAAATGGCAAAGTATTTAAGAATGACGATAATTTTTTAAACTTGTATAAAGTTATTTCATTTTTACTGTCAATTACCGCCACGTCAGCATTCACAGAAAGAGTTTTTACTGTGATGAATAGCAAATGGCGAGACAAAAGAAACAGAGCAACTGCAAAAAGCAATTAAAAAATATGTTTTTAAACCTAATAATAAAGAATAATAAATGAAAGACGGGACGGTGACGTGTGTCGGGCATGCTACCGTCCAGGTGAGTCCATCAGACATATTATCTCTGGTTGTTCTCGTCTGGCTAACGGCGAGTACTTGCACAGGCATAACCAAGTAGCCAGGATTGTTCACCAGCAACTTGCTTTGAAAGATAAACTTGTGGATTCTGAGGTACCGTATTACAAGTATGTGCCCGACCCAGTTCTCGAAAATGACCTTGTCACGTTGTACTGGGATCGGTCTATCATTACTGACAGGACTATTATCGCTAATAAGCCTGACATAGTGGTGATAGATCGATTAGCGCGCCGCACAATGATTATCGATGTTACCATTCCGCATGACGAGAACCTCGTGAAAGCTGAGAAAGAGAAACAAATTAAATATCTCGACTTAGCACACGAGGTTGTTGACATGTGGAATGTGAGCTCGGCTGTCATTGTGCCGATTGTCGTATCGGCCAATGGCTTAATGGCAAAACGCCTCGACCAACATCTCTCGAGGCTTTCGTTATGCGGTTGGATCAAGGGCCTGATTCAGAAGGCAGTACTCCTCGATAGGCTCGCATTGTGAGGAGGTTTTTTTTAAGTTGTTTTATAAAAATATTAAAAAATGTAGCAAAATAAGCATAAAATTTAATAAACGAAAGAATAATAAATTGTACTTTTTTTTGATACTATGTATTTTTTTTTCTTACCTATTTTAACCAATGTAATTTAAATGCAAAAATAAAAGGTGGCAACCCTAGATGGGACTGACTTAAATTGACGCCTAAACCTTGTCGATGGTAAATGATCTCTGATTAAAGTTGGAAAGATACGACTGCTGCGTTCGTCGACCACGAGCACAGAACACTACTCCTAGCGGGGACCGCAAGTGAGTATCGGACGTTCCTGCTTGTCGAATTGCAGGGACGAAGGTGCAGCGCGGGGGCGGGATCTAAGCGGTCAGGCGCGTACGAATGAAGGCTCCCACAATTAGGCGCGACGCTACAGCACGAAACAAAGGCACCGCTCGTCGCGCAACACGCGGCGTCTTTGTGTCGTGCTGTGGCGTCGCGCCTATTTGTGGGAACCTTGACTGGAGATAGTCACGACTTTCAACTTTTTGTCGTTGGTTACGCGCGCTTTTATTGTTTACAGAAAATTTTCAATTTTAAACAACTTGACCAATTTGAGCTCTGAAGAAGTTCAAAATAGAGTAAGTACATTGCGAGTAGTAACAATGTATTCCGGTGATTTAGAAAAGTGTTATGTGGATGAATGTATCCACATGCGTTCTTATTTAACAACGGTAGCTCGAGACGGAAAACTGCCCCGAACAACCAACGCAATTTTAAAAGCTCAAAGAAATGAAGAACTTGAAACAATTTATCCAAACGTTGACATAACTTTAAAAATGTATGTATCGACGGCAGTCAGCAATTGCAGTGGTGAGCGAAGCTTTTCCTGTCTAAGAGAGTGAAAAAATATCTTGGCTCAACTATAACAGAAATCAGATTAAATTCGTTAGCAATACTTAACATCGAATCGAACTTATTGCAATCTTTAAACTATAACGGTGTTATTGACAATTTCGCAAGACAAAAATGTAGGCGCCGTTTTTTTTTTAGTTTGTCATTTGAGCAACAAGTAAATCAAAATTAGCAACTTTTAAGGCGAGCGAAAAAGCTGCTTAATTTTACATACATTCTAATTAAATTTTTTACTTTAAATAATTTCTGCAAATAATTGAATAATTTCCAATTATATCTAACTTTAAGTTACCAGGATACTTGTTTTTTTTTGCTAAGTATTAATAAATTCTTAAAATTAATGAAAGCGCCCAGACAAGTCACGACGACGTACGTTTCCCAAATTTGCCCGACCGAGAAAGAAATCCTGGACCTTCCGCGCTTACGGCAGACACCTAGGCCACTATCTATACTATCGAGGTCAAATTAAGTAACTATAATCTATTAAAGTTTGTTAATTATATAAATGAAATATTGGATACACTGATTTAATGCATTTTTTATCCTGTTCAATAATTTAATTCATACGACGGGCGTGTAAAGCCAGATATTATTTTATAGGGAATTTCATAATTTTCAGGTTAACATGCCAGTCGTAAAAGCTATAAAATATTGTAAGCCGAAATCGTTAGATCTGTCCGACAATATCGATTTCATGTAAACTCATGCTTTTTATTCCTTGTCCCCCATCTCACCGCGTTTTCCTAAGAGGCGGGACATCGGTTTCGGTCAAACTATAGTACGAGTTTTTTTTGTATGTAGGGGCGCCGATGAGATGCTTACCTACGGCGCTCTTAACGTTTAATCCGCCTCTGCCTGTAATACCAGAAGAGTTAGGCAGAGGTGTACCTACGTACACCCACATTTCGCATGTTATGCTTAAGGCCCATGTAATAGGGGGCGAGCCTATTGCCAATCGGGCACAAATCCAGACTCCGTTTCTCGTTTGTTTACCGTGCGTCCGTATTAACCGGGTGATATTGCTCTTAGTCGTTTAATCCGAAAAAAACTTTATATAAAGACAGAAGAAACAGCGGTTTAAAAACCGGTGTATCGAACCGAATGTAAATTAAATTAAATACCATTTATTTCAGGAAATTATACCCAACCCCATAATATGCAGACACATACTGTTAAATACCATAGGTATTAAAATACATTTATTATATTAGAATATTAAAATACACAAATACAATAACAAAAAATATGTAATATTAAAAGTCTATTGGCTCTCTTGCAAGATGGACGACACGGTACACAGCTTTTATAATTTCATTCCTACTCAGGGTTACCCTTGTGTAGAATGACACTCTGAGCTTACTTAGCAGCACGGAAAAGCCGTCAACGTTGCTCGCGGCCAACATGTCAGTCGCACTACATCGCCAGGGCAAGTTCCTCATAACCCGGTAAGCATTATTATACTGTACACGAAGAGTGTTATACACACCTCTCGTTTACCGGTATCAAAGTTGGCTTGTGTATAACGACTGACGGTAGGCCCTGAACAGCGTCACTTTAACTTGATTTGAGCAGTGATAAAATTAAACGTCTAGCTAGCATATTGCTTCTACGAGCGTCTCTGTCGTTCCAAATCATCAACATCCGTTTATCAGCATAAGTTTTATATGCCGCAGATATTTAAATTTAGTAACTATTCTAATCCTTTACAATGGAATATGCCATAACTCTGTTGGACACTGAGCCCAATTTGATGCTTGGTCCTTTCCGAAGTATTTAAATCTATGCGTGGCTGAAATATCGATTTTTGTTTTTGTTTCGTTCAACTGTCACCATCTGATTTTATTTTATTTAAAACCTTTTTGCTTTGTACCTTAACTGCGTATAGTTGACCCTGCGTCGGGCATCCAAAAGTTCCACAATTTCATAATACTGCCTAGCTACAATATGACACACTTTTCCACCAAATAACTGGTTTTTGTTTGTTAGTATATATTTACCCCGAAATGAGTATTTTGCAGTTTTCGTTAAAATATTTAAAATCTGATTATAAAATATATAAATTCAACTGTGATGTTGACAATCTTTGCATGAATCTACTTTACAGGCAGTTGTGGGCCACTCACATGTATCTAAATACTTAAAACATAGGACTGCATAATTACATTTTTGTTCCGGATTTCTATCACCCCATATCACCTTATTAATTGCGCTGAGGTTTTGCGACAAGTCTTACTAATGGCACCTAACGGTTTGAAAATGTAACCGGTATCCAAGTCTTGTACATGCATGCAATGTTAATCGACGAGTGTAATCATCTTTTTACGGGAATATCCCAAGTATCTATTATTTTGCGAACTCGCAAATACGTTGTTATTTAATAATAATAATATACTTTTTATTTCAGAATAAAATTCCATAATAATTAAACAAATTTGTTAGTACATGCCGACTTAAAAACTAACTTAACGTACAATACAAAACAAAACAAAAATGTTTAGTGTCATAAAAGCTTTAAAAAACTATGTTAGTAGACATCACCAATATGTACAGGAGCATGTAGCTGACTTAAGTGCCAGATGAAAGGGCAATCCAGTTTGATGGCAATGACACTCTGACTATTGGTACTGGCACGCACCCTGCGCGACAAGGACGCTGCTCGCTTGTGCCTGATTGCAGCGAAGCCATTAGTCTGGGCGTCCGCGAACATCCTTGAGGCACTACAGAAGCGTGGCAGCCCCAACAGCATCCTGAATGCATTATTCTACTGGACTCGAAGAGCATTAACGGCCTTTTGAGTGAAGCTAGTCCAAAGGCTACACGTGTAAAATACTTGACAGTATGCTTTGAAAAGAGTAATTTTAACTGAACCCGTGCAGCGTGAGAACCTTCAGATCAACATATTACACCTCACCGCCTATGCTCTGCGCTCCCGGTCCACATCTAGATTGTACTTCAAATCTTCTGAAACAATATGCCCTCGATATTTAAACTGACGAACACGGTTCAAGACACAACCACTCAAATAGACAGCTGGGTAGCTCTCAGTGACCTTGTTAGTCGCCTTAAAGATCATCATCTCACTCTTGACTGAATTGTATCTCAAACCGTGTCCCTCAGCATAACACACTCACAGATTCTTATCAATTTCCTAAAGCCAACCATTGACGGGCTTAGTAGCACCATTTCATCGGCGTAGCTAATGTTATTAAAAGCAACCCCATCTATGTAGCCGCCAACATGTAAACTACTGAACACGACGGACGCGACTTACTTATTTTAGAACCAGCGGGGTAATTGCGTAACACTATCAGTAGTATTCGCTTTCATTTTGACAGTTCGTCAACATTCTTTGCATTATTTACATAGTTGAGCGGATAAATTTATCTAACATATGAAGCAATGGATTAGCAATATATTTCAAAATTATTCAGATCGTGACCAATAGTTACGCAATTAGGGTGCAGGTTCTATAATAATGTAGATCCTATCTCAAAGTTGCAATCGACTAGAAAATCGGTTCTGAATTTTGCTTATGTGTGTTCGTACTGTACCTACGGGCTGCTTATTCGGAACCCAAATAAAACATAATTTATGGGATTGATTCGTATATTTTATTAAAGCCTTAAATTTTAGTTTCAGACGTTGACTGTGGAGGATTTGAATATTAAAACTACTTTGGTTTTGCGTGCCGACAATTCCTCAACGAGTCGTTCTATCGCCACCGGGTTAGTTCATATTAAGTACCTAAGCTATAGCACATGGTTGTACTGTACTTATGATACGTTACAGTAAAATGTTGGGTTAAAACGCTGTTCATATGGTTAAGACGTTCCGTGTTTTCCCAACATTATAGGCACCTACAGTAATATCGTACTGCGCCGTGTGAACGTAGGCTTGCGAGATGGGTAGCTTCTCAGCTCTTTTCACAGAAAATAAGATTTACGTCTCCAAAATAATAACTATAAATTCGTGTTGATGACTTCTCCCACTCTGGGTGGAGCGGGAGGGCGTGTCAGACTTTTACTGAATAAAACCCACCCGTGTTCCTTTACTTGCCTATGCCAGGGCCACGGTATCTCTTACGAACAACCCGCAACCCTGGCAGGAGCTGTTATTTTACCATAAATTCTATTAACTTTTGTTATCAACATAGATAAGACCTACTGTTTTCTTTTCAGATACATAATGTCTGACACAAATGCAACCGAGGAGCAAATAGAATACATGCAGTATACAGCTCTACCGCACACCGAGGTAAGTTTTATAATCACAAATAGATTATGGAAAAGAAAAGAAAGAAAGAAAGAAAAGACGTTTATTTGCGGTAAACATGACGCAGAGAACGAACTCAAATACAAAAAGGTTTTTCTCCAACTAGTATTTAGTTGGAGAAAAATATACATCTCACATCTACGCAAAACGGCCATCGCTCAGCATAATGCTACGACCCTATGCAAGACATAGCCCCAGCACTGGTTAAAAACTTCTGCAGCTGGAGGAAAACTAATTATGGGAAAAATACATAGATATTTATTACAACTGCGAGATAAGAATCCGAATAATCTTGAAATAATCCCGAATTAAAACGCATTAGATTTGAGTTAGTTAAACTGCTTGTCTATTTTTAGATACCTTATGCTGAGTCCGCACCCGCGCGACGATATTTACACGATACACACAGATGTGATTACTATCGGCCATAGTAGCGTAAGATTGGTACTGCGTCCCAGTTACCGCACGGAAGGCGATACATTTAAAAAGAATAACGAACCCGCTAATGTGATCACCGCCTAAGCATAAGGACATAAGTTATGAAGCTTTAGCACGCTTTGCTTCGTGACGATAGACGCAGATGCGGCCCTAGCATTAGCCTATCAATTTAAAACTCGGAATACACGTTGCTTTGCGATGATAATGCATTTATTTGTTAGAAATCACAAACAAATGGTTTTGCTGGCAGGATTGCACCAAATAGTTAAAAAGATGAAGAAAGAGGAAGCCATTGTTAAGCGGTCAACAAACTAGGGCTATCCCGCCTCTCTACCCTTATCAGTGACCGATAGTTACCCTACACTGCCTTCAGAATAGCTTCTCATGTCAGTTCACTTTATGTATAATGTTGCACCTATCATTGCTACGAATGTATGATAACCCCCTTGTCTATTCCAGAGTCTGACGGAATACCTGGCCTCTCGTGCAATAGACTCGCCTCAAGTATACGTGTACATGTATGCGTATGGCATGGACGTATCCACTGACAGATATGGAATAGTTGAGGTGAATATTTCAATGCTACACTTTTAAATTAACTTTCACATTTAAAAAAACTATCGTCCCACCCCTGCTTCGCACGCGCACAATCTACTGATGCGGCGACATGTCATAACATCGAGATTTTTGTATATACTCGTATCTACGTTTAAAAAAATAACATATAAAACTTCAAGAATAAATTCTCTAACAATGCTGGTGAATTCCATCAAATATTGAGTGGATAAAAAGCGACATCATTATACGATAACATTGCTTGACTCACAAATGCCAAAAAGCTGCAATAAATTGACAAAGAAGAGAAGGAACAAAAAATGGAATGAGGTTCCTTTTTGAGTGAAAATATTAACAAGAAGTTGGAAGCACACACTTCAGACAGTTTGAGGGCTAGTTGGCCAACTTAGAGAATGTTTGCGATCATACTCGTAGGTAGGCAATGTACAGGTATTTTGAAATTTGTTGAAGACACACACACTGGTGAAGAAGATAGTGTGAGCAAGTCCTTGTTTCACTGCTGCAGGTGAAAGCTCTATACAGTCCGATCCACCACGACCACGGTGCGGCGGCGCGATCCATCGCGCGTGTGTACATGGCGCTGATACGTCACTACACCGGCCAATTGGACGCTACCATCAAGATCATCGATGACCCCCTCGTTTTGGATATTTCTCTGGTACTATTACACATACAGCTAAAACAGAAAAGGTATGCACTTCGGTATTATTTTATTCATGTTTCCGAATTAGTATGTCTAAACGTCGTGTCTCAGAGTAACCCCCCACAAAGGCAAATCTTCTATGAATCGTACCTACTCTGGTCGCATTACGTCATCTGTTACTCACTAGTTTTTAGAAATTGCATAGAGCTGTTAATTTCTTATTTTGGTCTATGGGTAATAAATAGATAAGTAACTCCATTGTTGTAATAGCTCTTTAACAGATTACACATCACGCGGTCGTATTTCCGAAGCCATACGATGGTTGCCGAAGCGCATTCTTTTACTGGTATATCTGTAAAAAATTTGGAACAAAATCATCATCACCTCAAAACCTCGAATCATCTCATAAAACTCAGTCTTACAAACACTGGAAGCAAACATGTTTTAAACTCGGTTTCCAACCAGGCGGTCGGAACTATAAAGACAAAATGACATATTGTACGGCGCAGTGTAGAATATAGACAGTTGCTTAAACGTGCTATTAAATAAACCTATAAATGTGTGTTTGCTTAATTAAACAAGCTTAATGCTTCAGGCTAGTAATTCCTATCTGACAGAGCCATGGTGGTACAGGAAAGAAAATGAAGAATAACACAATGTCAGACAAACAGATTCAAAGACTCAACAATATGTGAAAGTGAAAGGCGTTACTGTACCACCTGTAATGTTTGAAAACTCCGTCATCCCGTTTAGCTCCGTCATCCCGTTTAGCTCCGATGTTAAGTATCTTGGTCTGCATGTCGACACATGTCTTGACTGGCGAAACAAGGTCACGACTGTTAGTAAAAAAGTCAACGGAACGTTGCGGTCGCTCTACCGGTTGAAAAACCTCCTCCCATCACACATAAAGGCTATGTTTATACAGTCCCTAATCTTTCCCATAACAGACTATGGTGATGTGTGTTACTATGACCTGAATGCAGATCTCCTCAATAAACTTGACCGGCTTCTAAATAACTGTATTCGATTTGTCTTCAATCTACGTAAGTATGATCATGTGTCTGCGCACCGATTGCTTTTAAAATGGTTACCCATATGCGTAGAGAGTTCAGGGCTCTGTCTATGTTATATTCTATACTCGACAAACCTACTTCTCCTTATCTGACCCCCCATGTTCAATACTTAGGCTCTGCTCATAGTAAAAAGCTTCGTTCCACCAACAATCGTCTTCTACGATGTCCTTCTCACCGCTCTGGTTTTATTCACTCTTCGTTCTTTGTCCGCCTGGCGATCTTTCTTTGGAATGCGCTCCCTCTGAACATCAGGATGGCAACCAGTCGGTTATCTTTCAAAGTGAAGGCTCGTGAACATATTCGTGAGAAGTTTGTTAAATCATCTCAACGCTGATATGCTGGATTCGTTTTCTCATCTACCTATCGTTATTTCTACTGACAAAGTTTAATCTGTTTATATGTATGTATTTAAGTATTTATGTTTTATTAGTGTATTCTTTTTCGAGTTATGTATCCCCTTTGTTGCACCTGCCATGTTTTGTCTCTGCATCACCCTAAGGTTGACTGGTAGAAAACGACTCAGGCATTAAGTCCGCCTTTGTACAGTATTTTTTTTACTTGTGCATAATGTTTTAATTAGTTAATAAATATGTACCTTATAACATTTAAGAAAAAAGTTTGTTTTTTATTTCAGTGGATGAAAGAAGCGGCCACTCCGCCTCTATTCATACAGTTTCTGTTAATACTCACCAATTCACACGTCACGCTTATACCCTCACAGGAGTATGGACTTATTAGACATGTTCAGGTAACTATAAATCTATCTATGCTTCGAGGTTATCAATGAGCTGCTAAATTAGAGTATTACACGTCAATGTACGTAGTGAAGTGCCTCGTAATGTCTTACTACAAAGAATTGATTTTATGTGTGATCCAGTAGTGTTAAGTCGGTCACCAATGAATGCCCACATCTGTATTTTGTGACAACTTTTAAAAGGACTGTATTGATACACTCCTTTTAAAAATGGTCACGAAATCAAAATGACGGAGTTATAACATATGCTCGACATAACATTGACTGAACTATCACTGAAGTGGATCTATGTGATGCAAACTGCCTCACTGCAAAAGTTGCTACACAAAATACGACACCGTTTGTGGCTTCCCTTGGCGATCTTCTCAATAAACTTATAGTCGGAGATATTAATATAAATAGCTCTCCAAACAAACTGATCCAAATTATGAACACTCTTGAAACTCTGGCATCCCATGGTTGGTCTACCACCTGCGCATCTCCTCCCAATTCGCTTACTAAACTGTTTAGAATATTTAGATCATGTGATGTTAAAGAGCACAAAAAAAATCAATGCTGGGTTCTCCTTATACCTAACAAATTCTACAATATTTTTAACACGCTTTTTTAGCTTCACTTGCAACTTAGAATGTAATAAAATCTTGGAAGTCAATATTAACCTTAGATTTTAACCTAGTCCGTGTGGTGCCGGAGTCAGATGGACTTAAAGAATAGAACCACCGCCTATTTCTTCCAATGGGTGTCGTAAAAGGCGACTACGGGACTTACTAGAGAATGGGCAGCAGCTTTCTCTTATTATTTTAAAAACCATACTGTATCGCCCAAAAAATGGACCCCTAGTGCCCGGCCACCCTTGGCTACGGTGGCGGTCAAGGCCACGGTGAGGCAAGGGGTCCGAAAACTGGACCTTGCAACATACAACACGCGTACACTGCGGACTGTCGAGAAGATCACCGAACTCAAGGAACAATTGAGCAGGTTACGATGGGGTATAGTAGGGTTGTCTGAAGTCTGAAGAGGCGGGGGGACTCGATAATCCACAAATCCGGAAACCTACTCTATTTCCGGGAGGGCGACCAGCAGTCCCAAGGTGGTGTCGGGTTTATCGTCCATAAGTACCTTGTGAGCAACGTAGTGAAGATCGAGAGTGTGTCGACCAGGGTGGCGTACCCTATAACTCAGAATTTCAGAAAGGTATTCGCTGAAAGTCATGCAGGTTTACGCCCCGACTTCATCACACCCCGACGATGAGGTGGAGACCATATATGAGGATATTTCCAGAGCCATGCATGGCTCTAGAACTTGAGGACTTCAACGCGAAACTGGGCAAACGAGACGACGGTGAGCTGCGAGTGTGGCAATTTGGAGTTGTGCAACAGAACCAGCGGGGTCACCAACTGGCCCGTTTCAACTCCTTCAGACAGCGTGAACACAGAAAGTGGACCTGGCAGAGTCCTGATGGTGTGACAAAAAATGAGGTTGACATCATTTTGTCGTCGAAGAAGCAAATGTTCAATGATGTCTCTGTGATCAATGCGGTGAAAACTGGAAGTGATGACCACATGGTAAGAGGCACATTGAACTTAAACATCAAGTTGGAAAGGTCTCGACTGATGAAGTCTACGCTCCAGCCAGCACCGATCCAAGTTCAAAAGCCCGAGAGCTTTCAGCTCGAAATTCAAAATCGTTTCGAGTGCCTAGGGAGCTGGACGATTTTAACGATGGGTTCGTGGAAACTGTCCATACGGTCGGGTCTAAAATCTTCAAGACCCATTGTACAAATAGAAACAAGAGGCTCTCTGTTTCTACTTTGTAGCTCATGGAGGAGACGCGTAAGATGATCCTGCAGTCTTCAGACGATGCACTAAGTCCTTCAAAAGCGACCTCCGCCGCTTTAATATAGACCGAAATACAGCCGCGATAGAGCGGAACAAAGGCTCCAAGGTCTTTGCTAGAGATCTGTCTATTGGGCAGAGCCAGCTTGCGAAACTGAAGACCGATGATGGCAGAATCGTTTCCGGTAAACCTGAGCTGTTGGGAGAGATCGAGAGATTCTATGGACAGATATACACGTCAACAAGTAACCCCTTTATGAATCTATTAAACGATCCAAGAGCTAGATTGACTCGACACTATACCGGAGACATCCCGGACGTCAGCTTGTACGAGATTAGGATGGCTCTGACGCAGCTGAAAAACCATTATGGCCGAACTTCTAAAGGCCGGCGAAAAACCTGTTCTTAATGCCCTCCAGAAGCTGTTTAATTCCGTCATACGTGTGGTGATACTTACATATATAAGTGTGGTGATACTTTTCTTTAAGAAGGGCGACAATGCCCTTCTTAAGAATTATCGGACCATCTCACTTCTGAGCCATGTCTACAAGCTATTTTCAAGAGTCATCACGAATCGTCTTGCGCGCAGGTTTGACGACTTTCAGCCCCCCGAACAAGCAGCGATCCCACACACCACAGTGTCTCAAGACGAAAGACTTTGACCAGTGCGTGTTGCCGGTGATGACCTATGGCACTGAAACGTGCTCGCTCACAATGGGCCTTATCAGAAAGCTGAAAGTCACCCAAAGGGCAACGGAGAGGGCTATGCTTGGAGTTTCCCTACATGATCGAATCAGAAACGAAGAGATCCCCAGGAGAACCAAAGTAACCGACATAGCCCGCAGAATTGCCAAACTTAAGTAGCAGGGCACATTGCAGAACAGATGGCCGATGGGGCCGAAAGGTTCTGGAGTGGCTACCGCGTACCGGAAGACGTAGCGTTGGAAGGCTTCCTACAAGGTTGACCGGTTGAATCCGCTGGATGCGGGAAGAGCAGAAACGCTCAAAGTGGCGATGCTTGAGGGAGGCCTATGTTCAGCAGTGGACGTTTTTCGGCTGAAATGATGATGATGAATTATTTAAACTACTTTTAGATGTCGTATCGAAATGAAACTGTGTATGTATACTGGGTAACTTGTAATTTGACGTATTCCTTCCAGGACCTGACAGTGTGACCCATAAACCAAATCTAGTCTCAAATCTAGTAGTCTAGTGGTCGCAATCGCTACTGTTGAGCATGAGGTCCTGGGTTCGATCCCCAGGTCGGGCAACGTGTTATTGGGATTTTCTATCTGGAATTTCTCAGTAGCAGCCCGAAGTCTGGATTTGTGCCCGGTTGATGGCAATAGGCTCGCCCCCTATTACATGGGACTTAAACATAACTGGCGAAATGTGGGTGTACTATAGGTACACCTCTGCCCAACCCTTCGGGGAAACAAGGCGTGATGTTATGTGTTATGTTATAAAGGAAAAATAAGCACATCCGCCTAGGCTTAATGGGGTGCTTAATTGTTGCATATGGGTCACACTATCACGTCCTGGAAGGAATACGTCAAATTAAAAGTCAGCCTGTACGTCCACACGTCAAAAGTGTCTAGGGTTCAAGCTCGTTTTTAGGGTTCCATAGCCAAATGGCAAAAAATGGAACCCTTACGGATTTGTCATGTCTGTCTGTCTGTCTGTCCGTCCGTATGTCACAGCCACTTTTTTCCGAAACTAAAAGAACAATACTGGTGAAACTTGGTAACTAGATGTATTCTGTGAACCGCATTAAGATTTTCACACAAAAATAATAAAAAATTGTTCGCTTTTGTATGGGGCCAGATGATAGACGTACACGGTATTGGAAGACCCCTAAACGCCAAAAACGTTTAAAATCACGCCAATAATACAATGGAGTGGTGCAATATACAGTGGTGGAACGTACATAAGGTGTAAGTCGAACCTCGAAAACTGGGGCTACTTAGACGTAACGGCAGAAGGGTGCGGATGTGGAGCTGAGTCACAAACTATACTACACCTCATAACATGCCCTCTGAGGCACTGAGAGCAGGTTAAAACATGTAGCTCAAGTGACCTCTGCGCTGCCACCTTCAGATGCTGCTGAAGAAAATTGCATATTCTAACGGAATATAACTTTCCTGTTTTGTCCTTTTCATAACTTAGCCCAAAATGAATGACGGAGGTCATTTACTGTGAGGGTTATTAAATATTATACAAAAGTGGATCACTTGAGACAACTTTCTCTAGAAAAAAATATAGTTCCAAACAGTAACAATTAAACTAAAACTCTGGAAACTTCGTGAATGACTTAATAATTGTCTTTTTTCTTCACAGAATAATGTGGTTATATAAGACCAATACTAGACATTTAATTTTCTAATGGTATCATAAGAACCTGTTTCTGAATTATTACACTTTGAAACTGAGGCACCGAAATAGTGATACTGAAAGTCTCCTTGTACAACCGATCTATGTAGTTCTACATATAGTGAAATCTGTACACTTATACGCAAATATAAACACTCACTACACCAACTTACTCACACCACACACTTCACAACTACCTCACACATTTAATTTTCTAATGGTATCATAAGAACCTGTTTCTGAATTGTTACACTTTGAAACTGAGGCATCGAAATAGTGATACTGAAAGTCTCCTTGTACAACCGATCTATGTAGTTCTACATATAGTGAAATCTGTACACTTATACCCAAATATAAACACTCACTCACACCAACTTACTCACACCACACACTTCACAACTACCTCACACAGCACACCTACATACAGCTACTTTCGTTTTATTACCTTCTCATACTTTTTCAAGTATCCACTACTTATCTTTAAGGTTTTTTTCAACAAACATCGGCATACATGTATTATCATTACGCTGCGTGTCTCATTTGAAACGGAAGGCCTTGTCTCCTATGATAAGTTTTTCAACTAGTACAGAATACAGATGATCTTTTCCACTAAAGTTAATTAATGTTTTGCATTACACAGTTTTTGTTTATAAATATAACTGGTTGAAAAATATCTGTAGGTAACACTGTTCTTGGTACTGTAAATAAATTAATAATCTTAACTACTTTTGATCGAATTCTTCCATCACCTTTGACAAGAAATAAATTACCCGTAATTGATCGTAGATTCTGAGATCTGAAATAAGGTGTTCCAATCCAAGAATACACTTCTGTCTTTCTCAATGGGAATGGCCGAGAACTATATTCATCACTCTAAAATTCTTCTACATGATAAGTGATTATTACCTGGGACTATGGTGGATGTTATCAAGTTGGTATTGTCAAGCTTAAAGCCGTAGATACAAAGGTGCTTTATTGCCTTTTTAACTAATCTCAAATATAGGCACAACATGTTTTTTCTAAACCCTTTAGGAAATTTCCAGAAACACGCAATGAACTTCTCTCCTTTTCGCTACTGGTTCACCTTGTACTTGTGCGACCTCCTGCTGTACTGGTTACTGGTCGCCGTCATAAGTTTCGTCATGATCTTCATCATGTTCTTCACTATACATACGTCTCAGTTCATGTGGATTGATATTCGTAAGTATTACATTTAACTGCTCTGATAGTTTATAGAAGATATCTATTCATTTAGCCATATGAATTGGTTAAGGGTGCACCCTGGTCGATCGACGACATATGACTTATTTCAAGACATACCTACCTCGGGAAGTACCTACATTATTTTTATCTCCCGAAGCGACGAGCACTTTACTTGTGGTAACCAATTGTACAAACACGCTGTAAATTTGTGCGTTAAGTGGAATCAGAACATAAGACACCTACACACACACACTTCCGACTCCATTATTGTCTTGGACGGTGCAGAGAGTTTTTGCGCTATCAGACATTCACAGCGTGTTTGTATACTTTGTAAAAGCAACTAAAGCTCGCGTCACTTCGTGATATAAAAATAATATACAGGAAAAAATAAAATAACCATTGCGAAAACTGTAACCATGAATTCACCACATGATTCTAGACCCCCAAGCGTAGAAATAATTCGTCGGTTTTCAAAAAACAAAACAGCTGCTTCATAGAAAAGACCAGACTTACGCGGTGAAAATTTATGAAACAATTTTGTTTTCATAATCGACAAAAAAGATTTACGTTGTAGAAATGTACGGTCTCGAATATAGCATATCATTATTTGCTGAATTCATGGTTACAGTTTGCGCACTGGTAATTTCTTTTATTATATATTATAATATGCTGATGGTCGTAGGCGATCGACCGCAGTGTGGTTGCACCTTTACAGCACGCGGCGGGACAAACGAGAGGTTAACTCCACACCATCTACTGTATATGTAAAAACCATCACAACCACTTATATTTCACAATAACGAAGATTCTATTTTAGAAATTTTCTTTCATCGGATTTTTGTTTCAAAGAGCACCAAGCGACTTTTCTACGTTTCTTGTTGCAGTGATCGTCCCGTTCATGTTAAGTGTGTACGGGATAGGCTGTATACCGCAAGCTTACATCTTCAGTTTGGGGCCGCAGATGGCTCTCAACACTATGACTTTTATCATCGTCAACCTTGTATTTGGTAAGTCATGAAATTATTAGTATATGTCTACCAGTTTTGTCTGGGACTTCTGGGCTACGAGCCATCCGAGCCCCTAAAGCCAATCCTTGTTTAGTGTATCTTCTAAAAATAGAATAATACAACATGATTTCCTCGACTTAACTCACCCTCACTTAGGTGGTTTGATATTCATAGTTGCAATTTTACTCCTCATCTCAATCAGTTTCCTCAGTCGATCTGAGTTGTGAGTTGAGGCAAGGAGGCTCGCCGCCTCGCAGGAGACCGTGCGGTATCCCCGGACCAGCCGGACGGCCATGACCCTTTGGGACGCGTTCAACCGGCGGGCTGGTCGGCGCCTCAAAGAACGCGCCCACACCGGTGCCCCGTAAAGGGCCATGGACCGCACGACTCCCGCGTAGAGCCTACGGCAAGAGGCGTTTCGACCCCCTAGATTGGGCAGGAGCCGCCTCAAGGCAGCCCCAGCCCGCTCCAGTCTAGGAGCCAAACGTCGGAAATGCTCCACGAAGTTCCACCGGCTGTCGAGGACGAGTCCCAGGTACTTCATCGTCGACTCGAGGCCAATGTGAACCCCTCCCGCCGTTATCTGGAAAACCCGACAGTGGCGCGTTCCGAGGACCATGAAAACACATGGCCTCGGACTTGTGCAGGGCCACTTCGAGTCCCAACTGCCGGATTCTCTCGACGATTGTCGCAACCCCGAGTGTCGCTTGTTCGGCCGCCTCCTGGTGCGACCTCCACTGTGCCAGGACCAGCGTGTCGTCAGCGTAGCACACCACGCTGACGCCATTCGGGAGGTCGGCGCGCAGCACCCAGTCGTAACCGATATCCCACAGAAGCGGCCCTAGGACCGATCCCTGTGGGACACCGCACGACATCTCTCGCCGGTTCCACTCTCCCCGGTGACCGGGGTAGATGACGGCCCTATCGGTCAGATAGGCCTCGACCACGCGACAGAGGTAGGTAGGCATCCGGTGATACCGCAATTCCTCCCTGATGCAACTCCAGGGCAGGGTGTTGAAGGCATTGGCGATGTCTAGAGACACCGCCAAGACGACCCCACCCCGGGCAACAGCATCCCCCGTCGTGAGGGCTCGCACGCGCATGATGGTGTCCACCGTAGAGCGCCCCCTGCGGAAACCAAACTGGCTCTCCGCCAAATCCGGCCCCACCCGTACCAGCCGCCCGACGAGGCGGTTTGCAATAACTCTTTCAAAGAGCTTGCCCACCTCGTCGAGCAGCACGATGGGCCGGTAAGCGGACGGAGAGTCCTCAGGGCGCCCCGGCTTCTTAATTAGGACTAGTTTCCCCGTCTTCCAGCGAAGTGGGAACTGGCCCTCCTCCAAGCATGCGCTTAGGAGCCCCCTTAGTCGAGGCCCGAGAGCCTCCATGGCCAGAACCCAGGCTTTTCCAGGTAAGCCGTCGGGTCCTGGGGCGGTATTTTTGGCATTAAACCTATGTACCGTCACTCTCATCTCTACCTCAGTCACCTCCGAAGCATCGTCGTCGTCTTCGGCGGTGTGGTCCGCATCCGGCATCGCAGTAGGCGGAGTCATGGGCGGGGGAGTATGCTCCCCCCGAGAAGGGAACAAAGTGCTCACGTCCTCCACGAGCTGGGGCTGGAAACTCTGCGTCAGTGGGGGCGCCCATGGGCGGAGTTTATCCCGCAACGACGATAGATACCTGTGTTTCTTTCTAAAAGAATTTAAAAAAAATTGATATAATGTGAAGTGTACATACTTACATACAGGGTGATTTGTGATTTGACGTATTCCTTTCAGGACCTGATAGTGTTACCCATTTGCAACAATGAAGCACCCCGTAAAGTCTAGGCGAAAATTCATAGAATCCGAGAAAACCCAATTTTCATGTTTACTTTTCTCCAAACTGTAAAATTGAATGGCTTTTATTGCTGTTCTATTGGGAGGCATACACTTTAACATACCTCTAAAAGTTTTCTAAAACATTGAACAATTCAAAGTTAGAAGAAGTTCATTAATAATTTTCAAAAACTACGTTAATGAACTTACTTTGACACCACTAATCTCAAAACTTTATTATGGCATAAAGTGTACAAATTTCGTGGAAGACATCACACAGACATAGCAATGAAGGCCGTATAATTAGAGAGTTTAGAGAAAAGTGTTATTTTGCAACGAATTTTGAGAATTTTTCCAAAATACGTAAATATTGGGTTTTCTCGAATTCTATGAATTTTTGTCTTAAGAGCAGGGCGACGCTCGTATGGTCCATACAAACGTAATACCTAAACGATTTGCAATTTAAGCATATTTCTATCATATTATGCTTATATTCGGATTAACACAGTATTTATCTAGGTTCCTACATCTTTTTTTTTCAAAAATACTTACCGAAAATGAAGTTTAAGCTAATTGTATTTCGCCGTTTTTACACCGTAAATTACATGTTTTCTTATCGTTTTTTTGTAGTATAAACAACAATATCTGTAATGTTGTTGTATTAGAAACATACGAGTAGCTTCTACGAGCAAGTTACGAATAGCCGAAAAAAACAGGAAAAAATATTGTGTTTTCATTCATCATTTTTGGTATTACGGAACACATCAAAATTTATCATAAATTTTCAATAGCTAGTAGTGCTATCGCGTCAAGCAAATTTCAATGTGTGCGTGGTCATACTGCTAACGGTAGTAGGTGTGTATCACTCGGACAAGCACACATATTACCGCAACGTTGCGCCCGCCGGGGGTGTTCCGTGTTTATTGTCAGTGTTAGACGATTACTTTAAAGTCCTGTGCGTGCGTATTTATTTGCTTTCTAAATTGTATTGTAATATTTCTGACACAATTGAATTATGCTGTGAACTTGGATTTAGATTTGCCTTGTTATTTGGTATCGAGTAACCGAACCATTATTCTTACGAACTTTAGCTTTGCTTGCGGACTTATTATAAGTCCGTAAGACTTATTATTTACGATTTGGGTTGGTTGCCGACATGGACTCCGAACGTTAGGATGTATTTAATAGTTAGTATTATCCAATGATATATTATAAGTTACATAACTACTACGTTCTTAGTTACTAAGTGTTTTGCATAGACACCCCCAAGCAATAAGTCGGTTATCGTAAACTCAAGTTTTACAGGAAAAATGTGTTTTTGTTTTTATTGAATATGTATCTTACCAAGTAGTCGAAGTATTGTGTACATTGATACATCAACTGAAAGCATTTTCTTTGTGTAATTCAATTACCATGTCAAAAATTGAAGAAAATAAATATTGCAAAAAATAAGACAAGTAAATTGTTTCAGTAATATACACATGATGCAGTAATTTGGTTTAAAATTTTTGATACGTAACATAACAATACGTACTTATCTAACGTTATTTCTTACTAGCTTCCGCCCGCGGCTTCGCCCATGTGGAGTGTTGATGAAAAATAGCCTATGTTCTTCCCCAGGCTTCCAAACACATTCATCGGATAATCGGATTAGCCGTGAAACGTCACAGCCCCGCGTTCCACTCGCGGTGTCCGCGGTGTTTACGTATTTAGTTCGCAATAAACTTTTGACTTTGACTTTGACTTCAGTAACTTTTGAACCATACGTCCAAATGAATAAGTTTAAAAAAAAGTTTAACTACATCAAACAAAGGTGATAAAGGTATTAATTTTGATGAGAAACAACTAAATAAACTGACTAACTGGCGAACTGTGGGTGTACTATAGCTAAACCTCTGCCCAACCCTTTGCTGAAACAAGGCGTCTAGAATGTGTATTGTCTGTGTATGTATATTGTGTGTGTCTAGGATGTCTCTAAAATGTGTATTGTAAAAACAAAAAGCAATTCATTTTTGGGCTCACTATTTGCTTATAATAGCTTCCACATAAAAGGTAGATGTATGCTGTCGCGGACTTTTATTCAGAATAACACATATACTATAGCTATATTACTGTTTAGTTTCATCAAAATCCGTTCGGTAGTTTTTGCGTGAAAGAGTAACAAACATCTATCCATCCATCCTCACAAACTTTCATGTTTGAAGTAGTTAGTAGGTAGGATAGAAAGATTAGTAGGATAGTAGGATTTCAAAGACGATACGTATTTTATTTAATTTTAGTATTTAAATTTAATACTGTCTCAGTATTGTAACGACCGTTTAATCCGTTGTAGTCAAAATTCAATACTTTACGCAAAACAGTTTTGTATTGATACGTAAAGATACTTTTCTTGTCAATGAAATCTTTGTTTTGAATTTCCGTACAATAAAAGTGTTATTCATGATATCTTTGTAAATCACACTACGAAAAATGAAAAACAAATGACTAAGATGTATCCTAACCCGAATGACGAATTCGATATAACAACAAAAAGTCCAATTTTACTGACTTATTGCTTGTTCTATTCTATCTACTCAGCCCAAGAAAATAAAGAATTTTTTTTCTTGGTCTGAGTTTCACACTAGTAGGTAAGTATATTTTGCATAAATTTGTAATTACCTACCTATCTACCTACCTATGAAGCGTCGTTATTTCCGTTTCTTTAGACCATGTTCGCACGGACGAAAATATCTCGCTCCGTGATTTTATCGCGCACTGCATTTTCAAACGTTGTGTTTCGTACTTGTGTTTCGTAATTTCGTACTCGACTCGAAGTGTCATTACGCGTCAAATTACGAGTCACCCTCAATAAAAAATAAAAAGTAAGTGTGTAAGCACGCAACCAATACCTACCCTTATTAATTGCGATCGATTACAGGGTCGGTTATGGCTGCGTTTATCTTAGATACTATGTTTTCTAATTTCTATGGAGCTTGGTACCAAAACTTCAAGATTTTTTGCCACACAGGTGAAGCCACAATAATAGCAAAGGTATTCTATGGCGATGCTCTGAACTACATCATGGACTTTATGACCCTGTCTCCTCAATTCAATATGGCGTACGCTTACGTGAAGATCGAACAGATATTGATGTACAATAACGAATGCTTTATATTCGAAGAAAAGAACCTTTGTTCGGTGAACACATTTCATAAATGTTGCGGTAAGCCTGAGCAGACATTCATGGTTCAAAGAAACAGCTATCCTTGCCAAGCCAACCTTTCTTCTTTCTCAGGTTTTTCTCCTATCATTCGCCTAACTTTTCGTTCAAATCGTCTCTCACACAATCCCTCCATCTCTTTTCTGGTCTCCTTCTCGCCTGTGAACCATCAGCATTTACTTTTACTGACATCTTTATCAAAACAAAAGAAGATAAAGTCATACAATTATGTTATTCAACCTTTCAGAAAAATGCGGTGTATTGCAAGAATGTTTCTCGAGAAAAAGTTATTTCACCCGTAGTTCGGGCATTGTCGTGCAAATGACAGCAATGTTCATTATTGCCACTTGCTTCACGGTGCTACTACTACTTATCGAGTACAGGATATTCCACCGACTGTGGAATGCTACCACTTCCACGGTGGCAAATCGAGACAAACCGTCGCCAGCGCCACTATCGCCCGGATGTGTTAAGGAAAAGCGAGATGTTATCGACAAGAAGTTGGATCTTTATAACCCACATCGACATAGTAAGTTGGTTATAACTTTTTAGGAAAGTTGTGCTCGTGGCAGAACTTGGTTTTTGAAATGTACGTGGATGAGGTCCTTGTTTACATAGGTACCCAATGAGAGGCTGCAACCAGACTTTTCAGTAAAGTTGGCCTATCCCGTAAAACTTAGGTGAGGTGAGCTGTCATTAGTGTCAATTCTCAAAATCTTAATAGTAGGCTGGTGGTATAAACTTCACAGGGGCAATTCATTCTAATCTCAGTCTCAATCTGTCAAAAATGTAATCAATTGTCATACATTTTAGACAATATTTTGACATTGAAAGTCGATGAGAGGAGAATGCGACTTGAATTTGAGCTTTTTTTAAGTACCTGAATTGGCCTTTAGGTCTGTTTCATTTTCTGTAGTTACAAGTGATTATTTAAGTCTTTCACTACATATGTATTTGTAATATATTTAAAAAAATACATGGCACTTATCAATCACTAACACTTTTAGAGGACAAAGTAAACACGTTTGGCGAGTACCTCCTACTAACAGACTTGACGAAGAGACACGACGATATGTACGTGGTTCATAACGTGTACTTGGGAATCGGGAAAGGAGAGGCCGTGGCTGTGTCGGGCCTCTACAGACACGGGCGCGGCATGCTGTGCGAGATAGTGGCGGGGTACCAAATACCGTGCGCTGGCAATGTGTGGTCCGTGTCCAAAAGCAAACTCAGGTCGCAACCGCATAAGGTGAGTAGACAATTTTAATAAATAATATTCTTTCTAAGTCCACTGAATTTCTGTTACCAGCTTTATTCATTCATCAACCCTTACTTTTATTTTCTAATTATTGGTATCTGAAGTCCGACACGTCAGTTTAGTTTCGCCAACAAATTGTACTCTGAACCCCCAATGATACAAATTAAAGTAGGTAGCTTTAAGATTAAAAAACAAAACCATGGTAATGTTAAGCAGTCACTGCATAAATGTAATAGCTAACGTGAGTAATGAAACTTGCAGTACAGTCAACAAGTTTCGATCAGCTGTGACAAAGAGCTACTGCCGAAGTGGTTGAGGGTCCGGGAGGCGCTGGCCCTGATCGCAGCGTTGCGCGGAGTACCAAATAGCAATATTCCTGAGGAGGTCCACAATCACATTGAGGCCCTCGGTTAGTCCACCAGTCTATAATTCTTGTTTTTTGTTATTAGGTAGTATAATATTTATAGTATTATTCTTCAAAATCTGAAACATTTTCCGGCCTAAGCAAAGCTCGCGCTATAAATCTCGCATCTCAAACCCGCTACCCATAGGAAGAACTGCCTAACCAGACTCGACCTCTACTATAGGTGCAGCTTTAGAGTATGCTAAGATAGTTCCATCCTCACCTTTCGTGAATGTCCAAGTTAAGGTATGCCAAGAAATCTTTTCCCCTATCCTGGACATTGAGTCCGTGCAGCCCGGAAAACCCTAACCAATAATTATGACGAACTAGCTGTTCCCCGCGACTTTGTCTACGATCCAGGATGAATAGTAGCCTATGGCCTTTTCCAGGTCGCCGTTTTAGCGTGAACGCGTAACAAGCAAACAAACTTACTTTCGCATTTGTAATATTAGTTAGGACGTGTGGATAGACTCCACCTTCGAAAAGACAGACATTGGACTATTTAAAAGTGACAACATCTAAAACATAGTTTAATACTTATATATTTAGCAACTTACTGATCACCGAACCCGTTCTGGATCCAGAATTGCACTCGGAAGCTAATCTCTTCATCAGCGAGATGCCGCGGAAGGAGTGCACTCGGCTGCAGTTCGCGGCTGCAGTGATCGGCGCGCCGCCTGTCATCGTCCTAAACGACTGCACCGCCTACCAGAGGTTCTCCGTCAGACGGGCCATGTACTTCATACTGAACACACTCAGGAAGAAGGGACACGCTATCTTGATGTGCTCTGGCAGGTTAGATTCACCTTTGCTCTGACATTGATGCTGGTCTTCGTACTGCCTATAGGTAACGCCTCGCGTGGTATTGAGCTTATGAAACTAGCTTGAGTTGCACTAATGTTGTCACAGCTTTATTGACTACAAGACCATAATATGTCCACGGCTAGGCATGATCCTTGCTCAAGCACCGCCAATTGACCCATCCGGCGCGGCGATGCACGCATTCAGCGGATTTAAATGATCTTTAGAACTTGTTGCAAAAATTACCTTCAATTTATCTCAAAAACGTAATCTGGCGTAATTGGACCTCCTAGAGATCGAATACAATGAAAGTGCAAGAATAATCTGCCATTCCTTATTCACTCTCACAGCATAGAAAGTCACATGCCAGTAACGAACCGCCTAGCCATCATGTTGGACGGTACCATTTTCGACGTAGACACTGTGGACAACCTGGTAGAACGGTACAGTGAGAAGGGCTACACCGTCGTGGTACATCTAAACGATGAGGTGGACATCAACGTGATTTTCGCAAAATACTTCACGAACTTTGAAATCAATGATACCACAGAGGTAAGTGACCTTACTGACCGGCTATTTTCCTATGAGGTATCATAACATCGCTTATTTATCCTCTCATAGAGGATCCGCGGTTATTATTTTGGCATATTTGTTACCAATTGTTTGCTATCAACGGACACAATATTCACAATAAATTAATCCACACTTCGAGCTGCTACGGAAAAAATCGAAATGGAAAAGCCTTATGTATGCCGCTTTTAGCGGCAGATGTGTCCTGAACATACTTTTACCTACCAACGTTGTACTATATCCAACGCATAAATTAAATATATTTGTCTCTGAGTGATAATGTACCAAATGACATTATCACTCATCATTAGGTACCTATATTCTAGAAGTTATAGATAGTGCAGATAACTTTAGAGCACATGAAGAAGATGTTCGCCGCTCAGAACAACCAATTTTGCTTGTACCTGACGTGCTAAAAAATTCGGAATGACTGTCTTATTACTAATGTAATAAGGCATGTCGCTGCACTAGGTTATGTGCGTTACAAACTAACCTTTTTAGTGTCAAAACTGCTAGTTACTCTACTCCTGCATCTTAGCGATTATAAAATATAAAATTATGATGAACCCTTAATTAACATGCCTTGTACAAAAGTATGCAAGTAGCTTGCCATTGTGCCATTCACCAATGTTGTAATGGCACATCGGCATGCAAGATAATTCCGTGCCACAGCTGGTAGCTGTTTTGCGGGAATACAAGGCACATTTGACAAACAGTTAATGTAAGTAGTAAGTAAGTAAGGAATTAGTTTTATTAGTACTTAAAACAACAACACAGTACATACATAGCATATGGAAACAGAGGGTTGTATGCTGACTGCCAAGTTTAAAATTATAGTCAGCTTTCCGGACTCGAAACTAGTTACGCAGACCTGTATTTTAGGAGTCGGAGATTTTGCTACTTCAATTTATAAAATACAACCGTGACTTTTCACAGCAGATGGAGTGAATGTGTATCAAGGAGTGTGTATACGAGTGTAGAGTGTGTTTAGTGTAAATGTGAATTGTGAGTGCTTGATAAGCTTTCTTACAAGGTAGATTTGATAAAGTTATGATCAACGCTTCACAAAGTATTATAAAAGCAACCTACATACCTAATCAATCAACGCTTGGCGTTTATAATAGATTATTTAAACTTTGAGAAAATGGACATTATAATTAACTCTTCAAATGTTGATGGTTTGCTGCTGCTGGGATTTTAAGTATTATGACTTACCAATTGCCCAATGGACCAAAATTTATCACTGCCTAGAGTCTTTTAGAAAGGGATCTCTTCCATCTGCCAACGCGACTTCCTGACTGTTCACGTTTTGAAGCAATTAACTTATATTGCTTCAAATACCTTACCAATTAAAATGGTCTTCCATCTTCTGCTTTCTTCATAACATTTGCTGTTTATAAAGCCAACCAAGAGCTGCTACAGGCTGATAGTCACCATCCTCTATCTTTTGCTTTGCTTCCATTTAATATTGATATAAGTTAATACTACCACAACTCATCACTAGATATTATTTCCGTTAGGCCGACTATCAGCTCAAGTATTCAACTTATTTATTAAATAAATTGACTGAGGTTTGGTTTTTGGTAGCCAGTCTGCAGAAAAAAGCATAGAAATTTACTATAACTGTATCTACAGGTACTATAAAAACCCGTATACCTCTAGCAAATGAATGAATGAATGAATGAAATGCACCGACCCAGCGTGGTTTGACCAGACTCGATTAATCGAATGAACCCCAAGATTCACACTAGCCCCTGAAGCCTCATGCTTCATGGTGCTACAATGATCATTGCATATCAAGGAAAAGACCGGGGGGCGCTTTATTGGTAGGGGGGACGTGCCCTTAGGATAGGAAGGAGAAGAGCCAATCGAGTAGTGCACCCTAAAATTAGCATTGGAATTGTGGAGAGACGGGTGGTATTTATCTATGGGAGGGGCATCTTTTATTGACGTCGCAGCCGAGTTGATTCAGGTCGAGCTTCCTTGGTGAATCTTTTCTCGGCTTTTCACCATCCATGTCCTTGTTCTGCTGTGAAACTGTTGCAGTTTTTACTTTTCAATGTCTTCGTCTGAGGTCTCGCTACTAGCCGTTTCCGGGCCTTTGTAAATCTCTTGCCTCTTTTGCCATGCTCATCCAAAAATTGATTCCCTGTCGTGTATTTCGTGTCCTCAGCTATCGTTCTAATGGCCAATTTTGTCGCCGGATAAGGATAAAGGGCTTGCGAAACGCCCACCTCGCATTTCAATTCCATGAATTTGCAGTGGTTCAGCTATAGACACCTTACAACAGCGCACGCGCTCAGCGTGCGCCTTGTGAGCACCCCATTTTTTAAAGTATAAGTTTTAGATTAAAAATAATACGTATCACGAAATTTTCATGTTCATGTCGATTTATAACAAAATACACAGTTAACACGCACATTAGTTGAAGTTTTCATTGTTTCAATTATCCCGACAACATCTGGCGCCCAAGGGTCCACTAAATGTTTGCACTTTAGAATGTGAAACGATTTTGAAACACTATACCACTGGTAAATGATGTTGAATGCAGCTTCAAAGTAACAAACTAAAACAGCCTGATACGGGGTTTTCTAAAGCTCTCATTTGTATTTTCAATTTTAAATAGAAAGCCTGGTTAGTGGAAAAAGTATGAAAACTTGAAAAGGTAAGTGAATAAAGTATGGAAGCTTGTTTTAAAGTAGAACGACATGAAGAGTGTTAAGAACAAAATTCTCCTTGACGCGCCTGCGTGGTCTTAGCGTGCGTGCATGCAAGCATGCGAGGCATGTGTGTGTGTGTGTATGAGCGAGGAAGAGAGAAAGGGAAACCAAAATAATAATATATCATAACTGTGCAGGATGTGGTAGACAATTGTATGTCCAATAATTAGTCCACATTTTCATTTACTCCTTGTCTACTTGTAAGTTATTTTTATATGATTGCTATACCTATTGGCAGGCACTTCTAAATCCAGTGATTTGGCAGTGCTTCACTTTCTTCTTAAGTCTTTAGCCATGCAGTCTAGGTTAAATTGCATTCTTAATAATAAAAAACGTTAATAGGAAGTATTTGCGTTTGGCGTTATAAAGAAGAGTAGTTACGGCAGCATATCGCTGCCTTGCGAATGCAGTACGAGCCCTATCCCCAGTTAAACGACCGTACTTCCTTCTTTTCCTGAGAGAACCAGGATCAAATAACGTTGTTTTATGCATTTTTAAGGTGGACATGAGAACATATAACTTTCTTACAGTTAAAAGGTCACATAGTATGAATAAAGTTCTTGTGTATAAAAACAACACGGTTTAAAATAAATAGTTTTGAGAAGGGCACGCTGTGATCTTTCTACATCTAGGAATTTGGTTTTGGAGACAACTCCCAGATCGGAATGCAATAGGTTAGAACAGATTGGGCTAGAGCAGGGTATATTTGTTTAATAAGATTCGCTGATGCAACATGCCTTGGTAATTTGAAGATCCAATTAAATTGTCTGAAACGGTCACTAAGCAATGCTAAGTGATAAGGCCACGCGAGAGTCGGTGGTCAAGTACAATGCCCAGGTATTTCGTCTTTTCCACCTTTTCGAAAGTCGGACATGCGCAATTAGTGACCTGAATATTGTAACATTTGTGTATCTTTACACTGAAATTAGTACCAGGCACTTTGTGCTTTAGCTAAACTATTTGAAAAACTTGTCCATCTAAAAATGTACCTTTGCGAATCACTTGTTTATAAATATGGATGTGAGAGCTCAAACAGACGCCGTTTAGACTTTAAAAAAACATTCGATAAAGTTGATCACAGATATAACTAACAAAATTGCATTCAATGACATTAATTGCAACTTGTTGAACTGGTTCAGCCTAATATTTATAACCGCAATGAAACTGTAGTGAGTAACGGGTACCATTCTGACACCTTCCTTGCTAACACCGGTCTTCCTCAGGGATAAATTTTTGGCCCTTTATTGTTTTAAATTTACATGACATCGGAAACTGCTTTCCAATGATTCTCTGTTGAACGCTGATGACCTCAAAGTTTATAGGAAAATTGTACCGATCGATGATTGTTATTTTCTGCAACATGATTTTTAAATAGTTTATTTACATAAATTAAAATTAAAAATAGCTAAGTGTAAGTATATCAATTCCACCAAAAATAAAAACGTACCTAGTTAGTTTTAATTATCCTTTAGGCAATGAATTACTTCTAAGAGAGGCTCAGATTTGTGACTTTGGTTGACAATTGACTGCAACATGCACCTAAATCTATACACTGATAAGATTACTGCTAAGGCATTTCAAATGTACCACCTTGTAAGGAGATCATCCGTGGATTTAAAGCGACCTTCCGCTTTCCTGTATATCTTAAATTCTTTGATTCGGCCACAAACTGATTGTTGAGAAAAAGTTCAACGCAAATTCTTAAGAACAATGCAAATTATTTATTTAGAATAAGCACACCAACAGCACAGTCACTTACAATTCAAATTAAACAACACATAAAATTAGCATCTCAGTAACCATGCAAATAGCAGGTAGGTATGCATGACATTGACATTATGAATATTATTAGAGACAAAAGTTAAAATAAAGTGTGTCTACAAGACCTAATTCTAGAACACTACCAAACAAACCAATTTGAGCTACATAGACGTTAGACGACGATTAGATGTCACGTGGAACGTATTTCATACACTGAGACCCTACAAGAGATTAACCTTCTGACCTTGGAATCAAGGCACCTGTTGCTTCAAGCCATGATGATTCACAATCTGTTGCACAACAAGATTGACTGCTCGGAACTAGTACATTATATATTTATGTAGTAACCAGAACAGTTAAACGACGAGAGGCACGCGTTTGCCCGCTTTTTACCACGATACCTTGTCGTACCAACGCGGGTGAACGGGCGCCTTTCTATAGATTTGCGTAAATGTAGGTAACAACAAACATTTTATGAATTTGGATATATTCGATTTAGAACGCAAAAAAAAACAGAAAATAATTAGTGAATAGACTAAACTGCATTTGTGTGATGTGCAGTGTCTTCGCTTTTTTTTTGTTTTCGTCATAATTACTTATATCAAGTACCTACCTACCTACAATTTATTTTACTTACGAGAATTACCTCCTCTTTTGTCTCTTCCTGTCTTCTTCTTTGTGTTTTTGTAACTTGAAAATTGTGTCTCGCCTATATCCTTAACCTAGGTATCTGTGAAAACGTCGTGGATAGCACTTTTACCCACTTCCAATAATTTTGTAATCCTAGGTGTATTATTTAACGTAGGCAATTGATTGATTTCCCAAAAAAAAAAGTACCTACAGGCAAGTTTAGCGCGCGTGTGGTGTGGCGCTGTGTGAAAATGGCCACTACAAAAATATTTTTTTTAATTTCCAGGTACTTGTAAACGTCCAAGTACAGGACCCAGATTTAACTTGGGCGGAAATATTCGAGAAAATGGAGTTCCTTAAAGCAGAGAATCAAGAAGTAAACTCTTACATAGTCACCGGGTTACCTATAGACTACATTTACAACTCTATGATAAAGGAAGGGCCGGGCGTCTACCCGGCGAAGGGCCTGTTCTCGTGGAAGTGGTTGAGGAAGCTCTTGTCCATCAAAGCAGAGATCATGCCCAAGGAGCGAGCCCTGCAGAAACTGGTACCGTTAGAACGGAAGTATGATATCACCAAGCTGAAGGAGCTGCCTTGGTCTGTCATATTTCATACACAGATGAGATAGATAACACTATTTATACTTTGTTTGTTTTGGCTTCGTTTTCTATATTTTTACCCGCCTACGGCGATGGCCAAAAGGAGGGTTATGTTTTTAACTAGTTGTTTTTGTTTCGAAATTTTCAGGAGGAATAAAGCTTAGGGCTTATTGTCTTGCAATTATGGTAATTTTAGCCATTTACTACGACTTTGACTTGAATATACAGGTACATAATTATGCAACTTTCGTAGCGTTAGGGCTATTTCCGTAGTAGGTACCTATAAGTGTTAGTATTGATGTGCGGTTGACAGTCTGAGATTTATTAAAGCTGAGTATCGGAAAAACGCGCCTATTATTAGGTAGGTAGGTGCTGTTCTGCAAGCGCTAAACAGCTACACAGTTGATTCTGGGCTAATATACGAGTGTCACCAGCGCCTTAACCAGGTGGGTAGACTCAATAAAATCACCATTCAATGGATCAAAGGACACAGCGGTTCGCTAGGCAACGATGCAGCCGACGAACTTGCCAGAAGGGGGTCGAGTGAGACGGCAGTGGGACCTGAACCCATCGTGCCACTCCCCTTCGTATATTTGCGCACTCTGGTAAGGAAACGCACCAGGGAGCAACATCACAAACAATGGTTGGAACAAGGTGAGTGCAGGCAGGCTAGGGAAGCACTCCCTGCAATTGATAGCCGCCTCACGAAACAGGTTCTCCGACTAACTAAACAACAGCTGCGCATAGTTACGGCAGCCTTAACTGGCCACGGGTCATTTAATAAACACCTCTTTGTCATAGGAGTCACAGACAGTCCGCTGTGCAGGGCCTGCATGGAGGAGGACGAGACAGCAGCTCATTTGCTTCTAAACTGCCCTGTGGTCGACACATACAGGGCAAAGCACTTCGGTAACCCAGGTACCCTACGCGAGGCTGTCAGTAACATTAAGGCGTTGCTGGCCTTCCTCGAGGAGCTGGGGTGGATCGAATAATCGATTTTCCCACCGTACGCAAAATACGCGCAATGACGTGGAGTTGCGGACACCAGCCCGTATTACCTATACCTATACCTATAGGTAGGTAGGTCCGTTGCCTAGATCATGTTCGTATTGTTCGTGCTATGCTAAGGGTTCTGAAGACCGGTTTTGTTGTTTTAATTATTTTAAAAGTGCACATTTCTAGTAGGTAGATTCATAGCTAAACTTACACACAAGTTAGTGCCAAAACAACGGGTGAGAATCGAACCGCGTCCTCTCTCGTTCGCCAGTCCGCCGTAACCGTTGCACTGTACCTATTGCTTCTTTTATTTTTGTTAATAATAATTGGTTTTGTCGTTATTTATTAGCAAATGATTAAGTCTTTACTTCTAAGCTAGTTCTTTACATTTTTGACTGATGTTAAAAGCTCAATAAAACTTGTTTTTATTAAAGATAATCTTTTATTTTTTATTTAGATTGCTGCTCGGTACCAATTTTAATTTTGTAATGTGATAGTAAAATGGGACCTGCAACTTTTTATTGACATGGTGTACCTAAGGGCGTTGTTTGTTAACATTCAACTAACCGAATAAGTAGGTACATAATGAAGCTTGTCACTAGTATTTAGTCATTTTTTCCTTATCAGAATACCTACCAGTTGCTGAGATGTCAAAGTTTACCACAATCACATTCCCCAAAAATATTGCCAATTGTTGCGCGGGAAGTGCATGAAAGCGCTACATAACAGTCAACTGTACTGATATAGATGTTTGGTGAATGGTGAATACGGTGTACGCCAGTAAAATAATATCTCTGAACTAGTTCCCAAGTTCTCCCAACTACCACTAGATGGCGTGAACCCAGAATCAGGAAATTTCTAATCGCGCTACGGTTTCGTAACCGCCGTGTGTATTCTCACGTAGGTAGGTATTAGGTCATTTGGTGTTTTTATTATGTAATATCTATTGAAATAAGGCCGAAGGAAAGGAAGATTTCATTTAAAAAAAACAACACGCCCGTACCGCCCGTCCTTCTCGGAAGGGGTAGGTAGAGGTGGATAACGCTAGTAGTAGTAGTAAGCGTAGTAGTTTTAAGCGATCTTCAAATGTAATTAATTATGTAATTCCTAAGTCAAAGCCTTGTCATAACTAAATACTAGTGCCGTAGGCTGTGCAACAATATACACTTGGGAGCAAATAAATCGAGCCACTTCCTTTTTCACGCAGTATGGTTATTATTTTTGGTATTATGGAACGCATCGATTCGAAACATATATCGCCTAAAAGGGTATTTAATAACCTTTACAATGAGGGTAGTTAGTTGTCAAAATTTCATTTTAATTAAAGTTTAAAGGGAATAAAATTATCGCATTAATCTGATAAATCATAATTAGACTTAATGCTGTTCAGCTACAGCAAGCGTTACGTGACGTTCGAGGTGTCGCAATCAGTAGGTGGACAGTGAGACGAAGACTAAAGGAACGAAATTTAACATCACACAAACCAGCAACTGGCCCAAAATTGACTGTAGCTCATCGCCGATCTCGCTTGGAGTTTGCTCGAGAACACATTAATTGGACGTTAGAAGACTGGAGGTCAGTTTTGTTTTCTGACGAGTCAAGAATCTGTCTTTTTAGCAATGACGGGAGAAACCGAGTGTATAGACGTCCTGGTGAAAGATTTGCCCAATGTTGCATTCGAGAAACTGTGAGTTTTGGTGGTGGTTCTTGTATGGTGTGGGGAGGAATTTCCCTAGACGGAAAAACGGAACTTGTCTTCGTCGACCCCGCCAACGATGGCAGTGGTAGACGTGGATTAACAGCTGACCGATACATAACTGACATTCTTGAAGACCACGTAATGCCGTATGCTGGTTTTGTCGGAGAAAATTTCTTGTTTATGCATGACAATGCGAGACCTCATACCGCGCAGATCGTTACGGAATACTTGTCTGCGATCGGGATTCAACAAATGGTATGGCCAGCACGAAGTCCCGATTTGAACCCGATCGAACACCTATGGGACGAGCTAAAACGGAGAGTCCGAGCCAGGGTTCCCGCTGTTTCATCCATTCCCGAGCTTAAAGTCGCTGTGCTTGAAGAGTGGGAGAACATACCACAATATGTCATCGTAACTCTGATCAGATCGATGACTAATAGGCTACAAGAATGCATCAGGGCACGGGGGGGTAATACCAGTTATTAAGAATATTTTTTTTGCAATAATTTTCTTTTTTATTGACTGTTTTAGCCCTACTAAATTTTCTATCAAAATTACCATTTTTCTTGCAGAGCCAATAATTTATCATTCAATAAGGTTATTATTCAATAATTTACCCTCATTGTTAAGGTTATTAACTTAACTTTTAGGCGATATATAGTTCGAATTGATACGTTCCATATTCCCAAAAATATTTACCATTTTACGTGAAAAAAGGTAGTGGCTCGATTTATTTGCTCCCAAGTGTATGTAAACAGACTTCAAGAATATAATGCGATAGAAAAATCTATGATTTTTTGACAAAATAATACCTACTTACTCTGATGATCATTTAGTACACTTCAGTAATTGATGGAAAGTTTTTTTTTTATTAAGTACCTACTGTGAAGGTCGGCTATAATAATAGTACCTGTATCTACCTATAACTTCTCACTGCATTAAACAGTGTGACAGTTATTTGTGTCCTTTACCACGCAATCCTCACCGAATTCTTTTTTTTTTTAATAGATTTACAATTTTACTGTTCGCGACTGTACCACAACATAATATATGTAGAAGTTTATATGGAAGTTTAACATACTTCTACATAGTAAACCAGGTCGAAATTATCATGATGGGTTACGGCTATTTTTTGACACGAAATTCTAACTAAAAACGTAGGCGTTTAACCCGGTGAGGATTGAGGCGAGAAAGGCTCAGCACGTAATTTACCAAGACACCTTTATATCTCTGGAATCCCTTAATTACAATTTTCGAAATTTGGCATAGCGTTTCGACTATTTTTTTAAATTGAACCCAAGTCGATAATCTCAGCCGTTTACTTTCACTGAGGTGAGATTGTGTGGAGACGTTCACCCCACAAACCTAACTTATAGCTATAACTTCGGAATAATAATGCGACAATTTTTTTAAATCTCGGTGACTATTTATGACTGTTTCTTGACAATTCTTTGGAGTTTTCTAAATTGATTTTCATGAAGTTTTTAAAGGTGAGGATTATGTGGTGAAGGACAGTTATTTTGATCAGTGCAGCTACTGCAAAACATAAAGGACTAGTTTAAAAGTAGCCGATGTGTGCCAAATTTCATCCAAATCCGTTCAGACGTTTTAGCGTGAAAGCGTAACAAACAAACTTACTTTCCCATTTATAATATTAGTTAGGATTGCTGTATCTGTTAGAATGGTTTATGCAACAAAATGCAAGCACTTTACAATCATTTATTGTATTACATGTTAGTGTTACAATTTATGTTATTATGATCAATACCGATGAGCGTAATTATTTACAATGTTAGCACATAAATACTGACACAAAGCAATGAAAGTTAATGAATTTTACCACCAGCATGCGAATTTTCACCACTTTCGAATAAACTCCAGCTAGTTTAATAATTTGACAGAAAGTGCATATCCGGAGGTAGTAAAATAGTGAGGACTGCGTCGATAGCTCCGGATCATCCATCAGAAGCCCCAGGAGTATCAATGTGCGTATCTCGATTGCTTGCATGAAAGCTTAGCAAGCATTCCATCTTTATTTTGCAGAATTGGATACGAAAATATATTAAGACGTCACATTTATTTCTTAACCAACTAGCATTTAAAATGTTAATACCCAACAAACACAGAAAAGTTAAACAAATGGTATTGTTAGTGTAAATATAATATGCAGACGATGACCATGTTATTAGAAATGAAAGCTTAGTAACAGTGCAAGAAAATAATGTCGAAGCTGAAAACAGAAGAATGTTTATAAAACAATTTTAACAGCTTGTTTTAATATTTACTTGCACAGTGCGCATCAATGAGTGAGAATGTGATAAAAGTTACACAGTTTCTAGTGTCATTACCCTAGCCTGCTTAATTAACGTTATTTTAGACTCAATAACTGGATTTACATGATTTATCTTAGTTCAATCATCATCATCATCTGAAAACCATTATTTTTACATGGACTGCCTAACTGACTTCCACAACTCAGTTACTAGGTAATACAATAAATACCCTTTGGTAGGACGGGAAATCTTAGTTAAATCATACCACTATAATTTTACTTGAATAGAAAGTGGAAACTTAGTAAAAAGGGCTGGAATGCCTAAAGGAGCCCCGGTACCTTAACAAACCCAACTTGATTCAGATCTGCAAAACCACTTAAATGAACTGTTAATACTGATTCAAAATTCGTACACCTTCATATCCTTTATCTTACACATAATCACAGACTGTGACTTTAAAATAAGGGACACTGTGCAGTGCTAGTGTCAATGTGTAATAAAATGAACTATGTAATAATACTGATTCAAAATTCGTACATCTTCATATCCTTTATCTTACACATAATCACAGAACTGTGTGACTTTAAAATATGGGACACTGTGTGCAGTGCTAGTGTAAATGAGTAATTGGCTTGTGCTTTCTACAACTTCAACTAAAAAGATCTTTCTCAATGGTGATGAGATAAGCAGTAGATTGCTGTTATGGCACAATTTGGGATAAGCCTTAATTCAGCAGAGGCGTGTTAGGCTCAGCAGATTGCTCAACTTGGTTATAGCAAGCACACTATGAGATCAGCATGTATCTTATACAGGTTGCTGTTTTAATGCAAAGTTGTGTGGGACCTATGAAGCTCAGCTGATGAGCCCCTAGCCTGTGCCATCATGTTCTCAATCCTATTGGTAGTCTCCCTAACCATAGAGAACTCAGACAGGTCAGGTAGGTCAAGAACAATATGAGCAGAGAGACGTTTGTAAACAGAATTAGAATCTTTTTTATTTCTCCTAGCTTCCTCATATTTTAATTGTTGTTTTAAAAATATTGATTGCTTTAACATTTCTTGGATGTTCTTGAAACTGGTTGCAGCGCCATCCATGGATTTTACTGCACTGTAATTGAGAAACAATAAATGTATTAGTTTCCAAACTCAAAAGTTAGAACTCAGAGTAAACTTCAGAAAATTTTATTTCTCATATTAAACAGTAAAGTATTGCTGCCTTCCTAATACCATCATTCATTCTACACACATTAACAAATCAAATTCCCGTGCACAATAACAATTTGTTACTGTGTGCATACTAAAAGATTCACAGCAGAAAACATTTAGAAATATTAGCAGGAGTAAGAAAGGGTTGCAATTTTTTCTACAACACATAACAAGTACAGCTTTTACCTGAGAGCATACTCCACATCATAGCACCTTCCCTGTAATTCGTGTTGCAATTTGGTCACCTCCACTCTTCTTTCTACCATAGGCGGTAATGCTTTCCTTACGTGCTCCTGCAGTCGGTACAGAGCCAAAGAAGGCTCGTTCGCTACTATGTGCATGTTCTCAGATATACGCTCCGCAGCTGAAATAATAAATTCACTGATTAGCAAGAGGACCAACGAAAATAATAAAAGTGTGTTGAAATTCTACAAACCTTTTTTTGACTTAGATTCTAGTTCAGGGTCTACTTGGTATACAAAAGCCATGATTGAGTTTTCTGTCGGGGTGAATTAACTTTGCATTAGCACAAAATTAATTACCAAGTAACCTGTCTTGAGCTAATAAACAACGTCGTTTTAATAGTACCGCAATTAATATTTTGCTTTGTTTTATTTTTATTTTTCCTTTCACAACTTTACAACAATATATAATACTACTGGAGGTCTGAGGTCTCCGGACTGTCTAACTTTGACAGATTGACATTGACATCCAGAAACTATGGTTTCCGTTCAATCCAACAACTTCTATTGTAGAAGTTTTTGATTTTTTTTTCTGTATTTTGTGCCTTATTATTATTATTTTATATATATATTAAAATAGAAACCAATTTTTTACGAGGCTTTTAAAAGATATATTAATTTATATTTCTAAACGAACACTATGTTGCAATTTTCTCTAACAAACTTCTACTAAGATCAGAAATATTTATCTATGAACAGAAAGCAAACAACATTTTAAAATAGTTTTACACAAATAAATAAAAATTATTAAGTTCATTATTTTAAGATTAATTAATAATAAAAAAAATGCAATACGTGGTGTATTTAATCAAAATTAGCGTGTCATTTATCCCGTATACATGTGTGATGACAGTGACAGACAGCAAATTGTTGATTGTTGTAATGGTTACCAACTTAGGGGTTTTCCCCCCATATTTAAGGGCTAAATAATTGAGATGGGATTTTTTAGGTGTCTGAAATCTTTAAGGGGTATTTTCAGGGATTTTTTGACTCTTTAATATTTTTAAATTGATAATATTAATATTTATTTCTTGACCTAGCGACTTATAACGACATCTAGTACGTAATTCTACAACCACTCCATGGTGACTTGACTGGCGTTGCGGAATAGACTATCTATTAAAATGTTGCAAAGCATGATTGATGATGGTCCGATTTACATTAAATCGAAATGGTGGATCTTGTACAACATTTAATCCACCCATTAAAAAGTTAAATTTATTCAATGTCAACATGTATGATTTAAAAAAATGTGAATCTTCAGATGAAGACGAAATATTTTATGTAAATATAACGTATAATAAAAAGAGTTTTGAAACATATTACAGCATATTATTTCATTTTTTTTTTGTGTATGGCATCTCGTAGTTGACCTTGAGAGGTCGTGACTACTTATCCGGATTATAATTATTTCTCAATCAATATGAATGTATATTTATATATTTTTAGGGGGACAACTCAATAATTAAGGCGATTTTAGGGGTTTTTGACACAAACTTTAAGGATAAATATTTTTGAGAGTTGGTATTGTTGGTAGCACTGTGTAATGTCAAGCAAGCAAGCAGTCTTGTAGATTATATCGTCATTATCGTCAAATAGACTTGTTCTTGCTCGTTCAATGAACGGATCGCTCCGATCTAGTACAATCTGTGAAACGTACTAGTTCGGTCTACTAGTACTATTAGTACATTTAGTACACTGTGGAATGAAGAGTTTTACGAGTGCTTGTATGGTATCACGCAGTTAAGTTATCAAATGCAAATTTTTACAACTTCACGAATTCGCTGGCAGAAGCTAATAAATAAAAATATGTAGTAACATTTTAATATTATAGTAAGCGAATGGCATCATACATATATATATATTGAACAGAATAATAGCAGTGTACTAAATTCAAAATGAAAACTCACTAGAAAGTATTTAAAAAATTTGAAAACTCGGCAACCTCGCATAAATGTTTCAAAAGACATAAAGCAAAATAGATTAAAATGTTATCATGTTATTGATCTAAACACCTTGGCAAATCAGAGTTATGAAGTTGTAAGTTTGAGTACCTACTCAGAGTGCACCGAGTGCAACAGAGTAAAGAGTACGTCTCTCTCGTTCCTTCGCCTTCCCGCGTCGCCAGGCGTTCAGTAAAGTTCGGTTGCGTCAGTTAAGTGTCGCCGCAATGGCGGGCTTGCGCATCTTAGTACAAGCACATACATAGTCTGTGGATCCAAGTCCGAGCGACCGATCGGACGGAACGTGATCACAACGAAGTACTGAAGTACTAAATGACCGAAGTACTAATAAGCTTAGAGAATAGTTCATTCTAGTACAGTGTCATGAATGAATTCCTAATAGTACTTAGTTCATGTACTACACAAGCCTATCGTCAAACATTTCGTGTTATCACTTTGCATGTCATATTTTTATCTACTTGCCGGTCATTATCATTTCACTTTTATTATTTATCGCTCTGAGTCCAGTTCATGAAGCCCAATTTATAATGTGATTGTTGTAGTGCTTTCGTTTACAACTCATAAGTGGCAGTGTCCAATTTTATAATAAACAACAACAAATTTTAATTTACAACAAGAATTTTATTTTTAAAATAAAAACTACATGTCTGTGCTATGAATTCCGAGGACTATTTCAATGAAAAGGTGTGTGCCGTGATATACAATTAGTATTAACAAATAATAATTATGTCAATAAGTTGCAGGTATCTGTATTTAAATACCTGAGTTTTTTTTATGCCTACGGGGTACCTTTTCAACTTGTATGTGTAATCTAGGTAAATCATGTCCAATTTAAACTTTTCAGGAAACCAAAATCTCTGACAACATCTTGGGAATTCTCTTGAATATCTGTTTCCCATTCAGGATGTTGTTGAGATTATATTCCTTGTGCATTCTAATGGTGGATATTGGATGGGTGGTACTGAATGCCATCTGTGCAGTCCTACAGGCTGTTTATGAACTCTTTAGACCACCACCATTGAAATCAGTTAGACTAGAAACAGTTCTGGTAAGTGACTTTTGTTATCATAATCTTTTAATTGAGGCAGATTCGGGCATTTCATTCAAATTTCAATTCTTTAATACAAAACGCGGCTCAATCTGTTTTAATATTTCATAAGAATTAATTTATTGAACCAGATAAATTGCATAATCACTTTCCTTTAAATACTTCTAGTCATACTGACAAACACAAATGTGATCTAGCAACAGTAAGTAACATAAATAAAATAATTAAAATCTTAAATTTATTTATTTAAAATTCTACATTTATAATTTCAGGTAATTGGTGCAGGCAGAGGTGTTGGCCGTGAATTGTCCATACAGCTAGCTATTCTAGGAGCAATAGTCCTGTGTGTAGACAAAAACAGCTCTTCTAATGAGGGCACTGTTGAACAAATAAAAAAAAGAGGTGGTTCTGCTATAAACTACACTTGTGATGTTACTAAGAGGGAGAATGTCCAGGCCTTAGCTTCTCAGCTGAAGAAGGATCTAGGGTTTGTCAGTATGTTATTCTACTGTTGTGGAATACCAAGCCCTAGGTCTTTGCTGACTCAGCCCCCTCAAGATATTCATGATACTCTGGATCTTACACTGACATCATATTTCTGGGTCAGTTATTATAATTATTAGCCCGAATTGTCCCACGGCTAGGCAAAAAACTCCCTACTCTCTTTCGACCTCTCTCTGTCCAGCGCGCGTACCATGACCGGGTTTGTCGACGGAAGATTAGATGAAATGGCTTAAAGAATAGACAAAATGACAGATTCCTTTTATTAATGTCATTTTGTCTATTCTTCCATCCACAACATTATTTCTATGGTGGTCATGCTATGGGTGCAGGGCTGGCTGGGTAAGTTGTTACAAAAAATGTTTCACCAAACTGACAAATTTTTAAAGGTTACAGTTGTGTACCTGAATACTTGTCCTTTAAGTTTTTTCCAAAAATAAATTACAGCTTTTACTGAGTAATAAATAGTTTTGCATGTTTTTGTTTGTAATTACATATTTACAAACTTATTCCTACAGAATATTATTAGAATCTTAAATTTTAAATTAAAATAAAAAGGTCAAGAGGCTACAATCAATAAGATAATAATTATAATACTGAATAATATACACACAACAGTTTACAGGAAAACAGTCATTTGTTATTATGTTACTAATATGACTTAATTCTATTAATTATTGCTTTCAGCTGATTGACCACTTCTTGCCTGACATGAAGGCTAAGAATCATGGTCATATTGTGGCTTTAACATCAGTAGCTGGACTCAGTTATATTAAGGACCAAATGCCACTGAGTGTGGCACAATTTGCTGTCCAGGGTCTGGCAGAATCTCTTACAGAAGACCTTAGAGTAAACAAGATTGATGGAGTCCATGTGACCATTACTCATATCTATCCATTTATTGTCAGCGATGAAAGTGCGGATTTAAGATTAAGGTTAGTGATAGATGATATACTTAAAAGAAAATTCTTCAGAACTAATTAGTCGCAAACTCGCTAACTATAAAGAGCTTATCATTTACGACTTATAATGTGCTTATGTACTTAATAATCTATCATTTATTTTAAGTGTCTTGAGTTTTAAACTCATCTACTTTAAAAATACACTCTTGCTTTCTTTAATTTAAACGTAGCTAACAGCTATTTAACTTTTTAATTTAAAATCCCAAAACACAATAGGGCGCAGTTTTGTAATAATATTTTTCAAACCATTGTGTTTTCAGAATACCAAGTTACTTCGGCACAATAACTCCGAAAAAAGCAGCTACGTCGATCCTCGAGAGCGTTCGTCGAAACTACTTCGAGGCATCGGTGCCCAAGCATCTGCTGTACCTCGGTCACCTCTTGCGTATCTTGCCACGAAAAGCCACAGTGCTTATCAGGGATCTACTCGATACTGGAGTGGACTTTGCTTGACGCTTTTCGTAATCCTATTTTTTTTTTCTATATTAGGTGGCTTATGGTCACAGTGATAATGCATTGATTGTAGCCTAGAATATTTAGTTTTTTTAAATATTATAGAGCGCAACCATGATTATAGAGGTTTTACATATTTTTCTAATGATTTAATCTCAGGAAGCTATGACTGCTGCCAGCTAATGGGACCATTTAGTCGTATCTGGTATTGAGTTTATAGTTTGCAAAAGACCAGTTAATAAATGTAAAATATTGTAAGTACTAAGTATATCTATTTACTTTCATACCTTATTCAGGATTATTTATAAAGCCTGCATGATATGTTCATCTGGTTGAGAACTGATTAGAAAGTTATATACATCATAAATTATATAAGAATAGTTTTGAGATGAAAATTAGTAAGCTTTTCATTATTGTTTTAGCTATTTTACATATACAATTACAAAGTTCAAAATACTTGCATGCAATTAATCTTGTATTTATTCCAGTGATTTAATAAAATATTTGCTCAAATAATCAAGTTATAAATGGTATACCTACTACAGTGGAATCTCTATAAATCGAACCTCGTTAAGTCGAAATCCTCAGTAAGTCGGAAAAAATTGCCATTCACTTCCGCTGAACACCTAAATACGCGGTATCTCGAATTATTTAGACTTTGTAACTGGAACAAAATGTTATAATAACTCGAATTTCAAAAAGGAGACTCCGTAAGTCGTAGTTAGTAAAATATAATGACGTCTTATTTGGAATTCCCCGAAATAATATCCAAAATGAATGTTCGGGTTCGAGGCTTCTAATCTATTGTTTTTGTCTTGTACACGTGCAATGATTGAATACATTCATGAAACTTTCTAAGTAACACAACTGTGAACCTGATGTTTGTTCCTTGTCGACACAGGACCAACACAGGACACGAATACTTATAGCGGAGCTTGTCCGTCAGTATTATTTTGGCTGTTAACTAACAACAACATGAGTACAAAGCGGAAACTAAAGACTGACTCTACGTGAAAAAAGTGATGTTATCAATGCGGTAAAAAGTGGCATGAAAAAAAAAGACGTAGCTCAATACGGATTGCCAGCAAGCACTTTGTCTACAGTAATTAAGAATAAAGCCCTGATTTAGAAGAATGCGTTCTCACCTGGTTCAAACAGTGTCGGGACAAAAACATAAGCGTATCTGGGCCTATCTTACGCGAAAAGGCAGAAGAATATGTAATTTGTTTTAATATGTAAAAAATATTAAAAAACGTAAGTTTAATTATTATTCAAATTCGACTCTACAAATCGAAATATACACTTAGAAATCGCGCCTCTGTAAGTCGAAATTTCAGCAGTTAGTCATATGTATCTCGAAGTTCTTGTTAAGTCGAAAGCTAGTTAACTCGTTTTTTTTTGCATTTCCCTTGACATTCGAGTTATAGAGATTCCACTGTAGCTTGTTATTGTTATGTCTAATAGTAGGTACATTAGGTACTTCTGGGGCCTGCAAAAGGGTCATTGATGGACAAACGTGAAAAGTAAAAATGTAGGCCGAGGTGAAGCCGACGCACACATGTGAGTCCACTAATGCCTCGTTGCGACCAAGGCTTTAATACTTAGTATTTTTCTTAAATACTGTGCTGTAATTTAAACTACACAGGTAAATCTATAATTATGAAACAAGGTCGGGTTAGTTACACCTATTATAACTCAAGGACAGCCGGACCGATTTTTATGATCTTTGATTTGTTGGATTTGTCTCCTCCCCACATGGCAGAATAACTATGAAAATTATGGAGATAATATTCTGAGGTGGTGCCAAGTTCGCCGGGTCAGTTAGTTTAATATAAATTCCAGAATCCATGACGAACGATAACTGTTCACGAGCGAATATGTTAATTTGTATCTTTAAACTGCTTTAATTGCAAGCAAGCCAATGGCGCCGATTCTCTTGTACATCGAACTAAACTTACGATCACTAAAATTCCTTATTTTTTACTATGAAAATCTTGAAGCCATAATGCAAAAAAAATCTCTAAATTTAAAAATAACTTTGCCAAAAATTAAATCGAATTTGACAATCGCGTTTTTTTTCTTGTGGTTTCGCATCGTCCTGGGGCAGCCTCGATGTGTTTTATAGGTAGTTTACTTTTTGTATGGAAAATATAAAATAAAAATATCTACATGTAGAGTTTTGAAGGTTTCGGGGTTCAAAAGGAGTCGAAATTTTCATTATTTTTGTGATAGAACACACCGTTTTCGAGAAATAATCAAAAAAGATACAAGTACCGGTTTTATTTTTATTTTATTATTATTACGCCAACTAATTTTATTCCACACCTTTTGTAGTCGCGATTAAAAATGGTCCGATTCATGTTCAGATTTAGTTAGACAATTAAATTTTTTGGTGAAAAACGTAAAATTCAGAATAGCAAAATTGCGATTTTCACTAAACTTATAACTCAGTGCCATCTTAGTGCCGTCAAACAAAAATATAGTTGTGTCACTTTAGTCAATTTCAGAATGGAAAATCGTCATTTGACAGGATAAACCAAGTTTTAGTGATTTTTTGTATTGTTTATAGGCATTTGTAACAAGAGGATCGGCACCAGATTTGATAAGTTAACTCCTTGGTTGCCTTGTGTCGAAGTAAAAAATTCGTTCAATTTTTAAATTACATGACAGTCTTGAGTTTTCATATTAATTTATTCTCGCTAAACACGACAGATAACGATTTCCATACTAAAATTGCCGGTCGCCTTCTCGCATTTATTTATTTGGTTAGTAGGTGCCTGGTACCTGAGAGGTTGTAAAAATAATGCTCGAATTTCAATGTTTGAGAAAAATAATTTTAAACATGACCATCACCATCAAATTAATTGGGTAATAGCAGATAGCTGAGTGCTGAGAAATGTTGTAAAAATAGTTTGTTAGTAGATAGATTGCATATTGTAAGAATATTATTAAAATTAATGTCAAATTTTTAATTTTGTAAAGCCAATGAATTCACAATATTAGATGTTTGAAATTAAATTTATATATTTTCTAAAAATGTGTCTTATTTGCAATATTTCTATCAAGGGAAAAGAAAGAAAATATTTAGGCACAAGTTGCCAAAAAATTACCAACAACATTTGTTTTTACGGTGGCAACATGCAGTCTAATGTCATTAGAATATTTGCATTGTGGCGCCATCTTAGAATTTGTTTCGTTTTCGCAAGTAGTTTCCGTGATTTGCGTTTGATAAAAACAAAAAAAAATCGGCAATTTTATTTGTGCGTTGTGCAGTTGTTATTAAGTGGAACTCTTGATTGATATTGAGGACTTCTAAACGAAAGAAAAATACAGTGTTCGGTGTGGCGACACATCTTTAGGTAAGTTCAACGGTGCTTGTATTCTATCGCAGACTGACACCAACAGCCGATCGATATTAGAAAACTTATGTTTTATTTGTTATATCGGTCACGATTCGGTATTATTTCAATAGCTATATGCATTATCTATACTATAAGACTATTAAAACGTAACGACCCATTTATTGTTTGCGCTTGAGGGGCAACTTTCTAAAAGGCTATTTATTAAAGACATAGGTACGCAAAAGATAGACTTACTTGAACGTGAACATATTCAAATTAGAAGAGGAAATATTAAATGGACTCCAACCATACACTGCATAAATATTTTATTACTATTTCGTCCAAAAGTACTTGGACATGAAGGTAGAAAAATAATAATAAATGGATCAGAAAATATTTATTTTGTGGTTCTTTAGTTGTATGTCAGAGAAGCTGTCACTAAGATATGAACATATTACTTAATTAAATAAGCAAATAAATAGCTTCCTGAAAGGCAATATTTTATGTTGTTTAAGTTCTGTACTTTACACTAAGTCTCACCTACCTGCCTGCATATAGCAGCTACATTATTATGAATGATTTGTATGCTTGTCACAAAATTTTCATCTGTAATACCAATATCCTAAAGAAACACAGACCACATTCTGGGTTTAAGCGAATGATCACACTTCAAATTACCTGATATAATAGCTGTGTTGATATAGTGCTGTATCAGACCTAATTGAGACATGGCCTTTTTTTATCACAATTATTGGCCAAAAGCGATCTTTTGCTGACAACCTTATAGCTGAATAAGGTGGTATTCATATTTAATCTATGTTGATATTAAATAAAGTTATTTGTAAGATTGAACTACCTGTCAGATTTGAAAAATTCTCTTTGCATTTGATAGCCCAGTTCTTGAGGTATGCTATGCCTATAGGCTATGTAACATCACGCTATGACCCTTAGGAGCTAAGAAAAAAGAAAACAAGTGAGAAAGAATGCAAAGAGAAAGTCGGCAGGTGATGCAATGCCACAGGGTGGGTCGGGAAAACAATAAATTTCATGAGGATGAAGCCGAAGGCAGAACCTATTTAGTAATATTTGTACTAAGTTATTAACTGAATATGTTTTGTATGTACTATTGTTTTCACAATACATTGTAATATGACAAGCAAGTATTAAGTTTCACCTTTTGACCTTCAACACAGTGTATAAAAACTAGCATTGGTGTGTATATTACATAGGTGATCTTAGTATCTTATTATATTTTTCATATGTCAACTTTTACCAGTGATCGGAATTGGTAGAGTATATTTACCTAAGCTTCGAGGAATTAAGTAACTTAGAGTGGATAATACCTCCTCTAATCCTGGAATCATAAACATGACTATCAAGTCCCTGAATTTAAGAGCATACTCTGAATATATTCTACCTACTCTGATCTCTAGTAATTACAGTAATTATTATACATACTTACCCATTTACAAATCGATAGTATGTGTCTATCATTAGCCTTATGCTCCACTTACCATGTGGAGTAGGCAGAGTTATTAAATAGTGTGGACATGAATATTTGGCAGATTTTTAATTGCACCGGCATTTCAGTCCTTCACACCAAAATTGATGACAGGTGCCCGGTAGACTTGTTCTTTAGGGGCGAAGGACGACAAAATTTCAAGATGTTAGGCGCCACGACTTGCCACGGTTCGTTAAATAAGTAAATGTGTACACACCCTTAGAGGTTAAAGATACAAAGGGTTGTTTTCAGGTTTTCAGCACGATTATGTTCTTAGTATAGTATAGTATAGACGCGTTTGGGAACTTTGTTCAATAGAATTTCGATCGATCTAAGTCGCTCGACTACTTACGACTGCATAATTATTATAGCAATTATTCAATGAATAAGCTATATTTTTTCTCCTATCCAAGAATTTAGTAATTTAAAAATAGCTCCGCTTATTGCCGCCGTCCGAATGTCGTAATTTTTTGGCGCATTCATTTCGACTTTTTTGATTAATTGCTCCCTAATGACACAAAGCATTAGGAGCGCGTAATATATTGTTAATTTCGTCGCTATCGTGGATTTGATCTTATTTATCGGAAAAATGAATAATCGACTCGATTATGTTTGCATTCGGCATTATTCGGATTCGATTCGTCATCTGTATTAAAATTACCGATTTATGATTCAATGAGGACGAATTTTAAATGCGTGATAAAAGAAACATTTTTTAATTTAGCACAACGTTTGTAAATTTTTGATGCAAGAGAATCTTCCAAAATATTATTTTGAAACGTAAGTGAATAGTCAGCTGGCTTAAGTTGTTTTTCATACATTTGAACCTGACACTCACAGTCAGCGGCCGACTGCTCGTTTGGTGTGAACGCGGCCTTAGTAAAAGTTTTAAACTACTTTTACCGCCCACTGAATCAACTCTCGGTTTTGAACCTGAGCATTGCCCTTTTTTTTTGGGTGGGAAATCATCAAATGACTTCTTCCGCTCTGGGCGGAGCGGGAGGGCTTGTCAGACTTTTACTGACTGAAACCCACCCTTGTCGCTTCAGTTGCTTGTACCAGGGGCCACGTTATCTCTTTCGAACAACCCGCGACCCTGGCAGGCATCGGCCCTAACGGACCCCGTCAGTTAGTGCTGACATCTCTTTGAGGCGCGCGTGGAACACGAAGCCGTCGACCCGAGGTCCTTACCGGACAGCGAGCTAACCACTGCTCGCCGACCGCAAGCCCGCGAACGAAGACTATACCTACCTATTTGTTTTAAACAACTTCTAGAAATTTCAAATTGCCAAGATATTTTGCTTAGAAAAATTGCATAGATATTTGTTAACATAACTCTGCGCTAAATCATATGAACAAGGTATTGCGCACAATTTTTAGTCTTTGTAGCAATACTATTGATATTAGTCGCATTTTTATGATGTTACAGATTGTTTACAATTTATTGTAAGTCAAAGCTGTTTCGAGTTATATGAAACTTACCATTGTCTATATAAATATTTTTCTTTCATGAACATGCTCAGATATTAAGGAACTTGACTGTACATAGTGCTTACACATGTGCTATGCAATTTTACAAAAGGTAGGTACTCAAGGATTGAATTTATACAATGCAAAGTAGTTTCATAACATCACGCCTTGTTTCCCCGAAGGGTTGGGCAGAGGTGTACCTGTACACCCACATTTCGCCAGTTATGTTTAAATCCCATGTAATAGGGGGCGAGCCTATTGCCATTGCTAATGCTGGAGCTGCCGAAGATTTTGTTGTTTATACAATCTTCAGCAGCTCCAGCAATATTTTCGAATGCTAATCATTAGTTGTTATTGCGCCCTTGTGGAGCAGGACCAGCGTTCCCCCAACTTATAATATGTAAGGCTGCAGAGTGTGCGTTATAACAAGATTTCAATTTCGTTAAGTTGGAATATGTGGGAGGTTTTTTATTGTAACATTTTAAACAGTATCTTAAACAAAAAGTCCACGTCTACAGGTCAGTAAAAAAAGGTTGAACTAATTGGTCCCTATTTCTAGTCATCCATCGAATTCGGCGAAAGTCCGCAGACAGGTTTGCGGACGTTCGCTAGCAAATTTAATTCTAGTTATATGCACAACTATTCTTGCTGATGTGATTGATGCTTTAATTTCGGCAAACTTGGTACGTCATTTGAAGACCTTACATCCAAATTATTGTGACCGTCCGCGAGAATTCTTCGAAGCAACTAATAAATTTAAAAAAAGTAACTTAGACCCAGTGGAACAAGTTATGCAAAATCAGAAGGAACATTAGCTGCATCGTTTGAATTTGATTGCCAAATCCAAAAAGCACACACAAACAGTGAATCTCTAATAAAACATTGTTTGCAGAAGAGCTTTTAGGACAGAACGCTCAAAAGAAAACTCGTGAAATACCACTTGCAAACGACACAGTGAAATCGCGTATTAAAAAAAATGTCAATTGATTTTAAAGAACAAGTTATTGACAAGATAAAATATAGTCCTTCTTTTGCGCTACCGACGTTTTACAATGTTGTCAATTACGAGTATGTACTTGTATTAATATTTTTGAATGACAATAAAAAGTTTAAAGAAGAGTGACTATGTTCTCGAGAAAGAAACGACGTCGCAAGGTGCAGATGTTATAGATGTAATAAGTCAATACTTGGAGGTAAACAGGCTCATGTGGCAAACGCTTGCGGGGTTTTGTACGGACAGTGCTCCTGCTATGCTTGGTTCCCATTCTGGGCTTGCAGCGTTGAATAAAACAAAATCCATCTGTATAAAGCGCTCCTGGAATGCTTTGCTATTGCGATTAAAAACAGCAACATGAAACTCTGCCAAAGGAAATATGCAGTCAAGGTTGTAAAAGCTGAGAGAAGTACAAAAATACTTAACTAACAAGGACAACCAAGAGTTTCTGGATCCGTCCTGGGAGTCCAAATTTCAAATACGTTTCGCTTTTTGGTAGATTTTTTCGCACAATTAAATAGATTGAACCTTCAACAGCAAATTTAAAGTTACAATGGCACGAGCAAATATATTTGCGTATGGAGACGAAAGTGCTGGTATCGAGCTATGGCTTAAAAAAGTCGAATGAGAAAACTTATCTGCGTTTGAAACGATGAAACAAATTATTGACAGACAGTATGCTGACATTAAACGAGAAATACAAAAGAACATTATACTAAATCAGAAAAGTGAATTCAATCGCTATTTTCCTGACTGCGAGGACGTTTCTGAAGTGCCTGATGAAATTCCAGAGGAAGTTATTGAAGTGCAATACGATAGCAACTTGACAGATACTTTCAAGACAGGATTTAATCTTGAAGATTTTTGGAGTCAAAAAGCAATTTCGGTCCGTTACCTAACTTTGTTTTCATCGATATTTATGTATCTTCGTATAGATTCGCAGGAATTCTCGGCGTTTTGATAATTAAATACAACCACCGAAATCGGACGGAAGCTTTAAGTAGCTCTGAACCAAGGATTCAGAAGTTAGTAAAGAGTACAGTTTGCAGTCAAAAAAATCGCATTACAATAATATACTTAGCACTGTTGTCTAAAATTTTCGTTAAAAAAAATACAACAACAACGCTACCAGCTTTGAACAATTTTACTGTATATTACCTAAAAACAGTTGGTGGTCCATGGCAAGACAGTGTGCCCTCATCACTAAAAGTTAAGAATCACTGAGATAGAAGATTACTATCTAAAATTATAAATTCGTAAGTAACTCTGTCTGTATGTATGTTACCTTTTCACGCCTATACCACTGAACGGATTGCGATGAAATTTGGCAAGGAAAAAGATGGCATCCTGGGGAAGGACATATACTACTGTTTGTCTCACAAATCGTCGGCTTACTGCAAGAACACATCAAGTGACGTCCACACAACTTTGAGAAACCATTCAGTTAGTTTTGATTCCATTGAATGCCCTGTATCATCATAAGTATTCTATGTAAAAATACAATAAAACACCTTTACAGAGTTTAATATATTTATTTTAAAATCAACCAAAAGTTGCGAAACACAAGGTCGGGTATTTTTTAAAGCTTAACAACGAAGTTAATGGCTTCTTGTCATTGAAAAGTTAATCCAATGGTGAATTAGACATTTCTTAAATTAGCCTAAGTATACCTACTTAACACTAAACTAAACACTAGACTACTTTCTCAATGGAACAAAGTATTAATCAGTATTCTTTATCTTTCAAAACATAATCCCTAAAAAAAACAATCCTTAATTGCAAAAAGTCACATAGGCACATAAATCAGTCATAAAAATAAACTTTGGAACTAAATAAATAAGCTAGTAGTAAACATGCCAAATTATTCTACCTAATCATCTTCCGTATCCAAATTTTCTTCTTTTTTATCTGTTAAATTTTGGTACCAATGATGTATGTAGTTCAGGAGGTACTACTTTTCAGTGCACATTTTTAAGCAATCCTTTTTCATTGCTTTAGCTATCGCTAAAGCAAGGAAGCTTTTGTTATAAGCTTTGTTTTGAACGTTAGTGTCATAATCAAATTTGTCAGTGAAAAACTTTCACTGACAAATTTTACGTTACGTTACGTTAGATTTTCGTTTTCGCAGATTAATCGTTTGGGTGGCTGTTTCAGTTGTCCCCTTTTTTGACGCATCCAGTATCTATAATTAACGATGTGAGGGTTTTTTTTTTCAAACCTAAAGCGACGACGCCCTAAGCCGAGGTCTGTACCCCACAGGGGGTGCCCTTAGCCGGCCTTAGCGTGAAATCGCTTAGTTTTTAAGTTTTTTAAGTCCTGGCTGAAAGCAAAAATTCGGTGGCTACATGGGTAGCCACCGAATTTTTGTTTACTTTACAATATACTTTATTTTTCTATTAAATACTCTCTGTAAAATCTGAGATACGTACGTGCGCCGGGACTGGGGCACTTTTGGCGGATCTTCAGGTTATAAAATTAACCTCAATTCTCAAATGAAAAACATCTTTAAGGCCCACTTGCGTGTGGGTTGGTAATTTCGCCCTCTTGGGTTATATTACTCGGAGTTAACAGCTCAATCAGTTTAAAATAATAAACCCACCGCTGTGGGAGGGTTAAGTCGCTAAACTCTGGGTAAGTGTTAGTAATGTCAAAATAAATTGTCGTTATGAGGTAGGTATCGCTGATAACTTATTTCGTATTTAATATTGTTCGACGTTATAGTACGTGAAAATTCGGTATTCTAGCAGCAATATATTTATGATCTCATATAAAAATTAATTTAATATAAATTAATACAAACTTTAAATATATTTTTCCATCTGACGTTTGCGTCAATCAATCAAATAAAAATCAACAAAATAAATATATTTATATGTTATACAAATGCGACTATGACACAGTGGAAAGATAGTGTTTGTTCACTCTCCTCTTAAACACAGCAACAGTTTGACAGTTCCTGATGTCAGGCGGAAGTGAATTCCACAAGCGAACCGCGTGCACAGAGAAAGAATAGGAGTGTCGGTTGAGTGGAGAGGGGATTTTAGGAGATTTCTAAGGTGCGACCTGCAAGGCGCATCAAAAGGACGGGCGTAGGAGAAGCGTTCCCGCAGATAGGATAGCATTAAAGGGGTGTGGAGTATGTTAAGTAGCAGACACAATATCCGAGAGTTCCTGCGAAGTCGAAAAGGGAGCCACTTGAGTATGTTGCGATAGTTAGAAACGTGGTCATACTTTTTAAGGTTAAAAACAAAACGAATACAGATATTTTGCAAACGGTCAAGCTTATTTAAGAGCTCCTCGGTGGCATCCAAATAACAGGCATCAGCGTGGTCTATGATGGGCTGTATGAGAGGTTGAGCAAGGGAGATTTTTGTGTTCAAGGTCAAGAAGCTCTGGAGGCATTTCAACGAATGGAACGTGTAGTGCACCTTGCGACTAACTTGAACATGAGCAGTCCACGATAAGTAAGAGTCCATTGTCACCCCCAGATTTCTTCAGTCATCCTTTTTTCATACAAAATAATTCGAAAAAGTCACGATTATTAATGTAAGTCGTAGCTTTAAATAAAAATGAATGATTGGTTTGAATAAAAATGAATAACTCGTATTTTTCAATGAAACTTAGATACATTGAGGGTCTATTTTGTACGGTAAGCAAACAAAATAGGCAACCTCGCAGAAGTACAGATACGTCATACTGGTGAAAATTCATGACCTAATTTAATTATGATTGATGATATCTCCGAAACTATGCATTTTTGGACCACCTATTCTAGAAGTTTTAGTATTATTTTTACCTACAGAATATAACCCTAGAGTAATGGGATATAAAAAAAACAGGTTGTATATTTAGTATCTATGTATTTATACACATAACATCACGCCTGTAATCCCAGAAGGGTTAGGCAGAGGTGTACCTATAGTACACCCACATTTCGCCAGTTATGCTTAAGTCCCATGTAATAGGGGGCGAGTCAATTACCATCAACCGGGCACAAATCCAGGAAAAAAAGAAGCAAAATAACGTTTGCGGCGTCAGCTAGTAGGTATGTTTTATTATAGTATGTACCTACTTATTATTTGCACCAACGACAACCCCATTTTATGTCCAGGTAAATCTCTGCCCATTCCAAGATTGCCAAGAAGAGATCGCAGAAAGCGATAAGGCCACCCATTTGTACATATATTTTGTAGTGTTTTTTTTTTGCTATGAACACCACAAAATAAGAAAGTATAATTGAATTAATTCAAATACAAGAAAGTATTACTTTTCATATTGCAGTGTAAAAGAGATGGGTATACAAGTTCCGTTATTTGTTCGTTCATTCATTTTTGGTCGGATTACATACCAGGGCATAGATATTGCTATTCTATTCTATGTTTCGTCGATTGAACTGCAATGTTCCAACTCAAAAAACACGTATGTCAGGACTAACCCGGTGTTACTTTTTAGTGGCGCAACGCGTACTAGGAGTTAAAATGTTAATTACTAAACTCTGAGTTTACAAACATTATTCATTTAACCCGACTAAACGTGCAAGTGGGCCTAAGGTGATTAAAATGTGAATAACGGGGCTAAGTATTCAAACAATCATAACAAAACTCTAAATTATTAAGTGGCACTACAAAAACAAATGGATTTCTGATCCATTGGTTTACATTTTCATAAGATACCTTTAGAACAGACCATGGATATGGGTAGGTACCTACTTTCTCAAAGAACACGTGCGGAACATTTAACAGCGGACCTCAAGGCCGCTGTATCAAAGTCACCTCGCGCTTATAGGCACCTCGAATGTCATTAAAATTCTTTTCACGCCGTATTAGTGTAATTTGCTAGGATGTGCGGGATGTGCCTACACAGCCACACGATCCCACGTCCCGCCCCAATAACGGCCTTTTTGTTGCCGTGTGTCACTTTATTGCGGCAAATATTCATTTTGGCCCAGTTTAAATTGGATCATAAGTGAGGCATGTTTATGTTTCTAATTAAATTAATTGATTAAAGACCTGCAGCCTAATTGCGTAACACATTTTCCTAAACGATTACGACTAATCTGACAGTTCAACAACATTCATTGCGTTATTTACATTGTAGAGCAGGTTTTTTTTTTTATCGAACATAAGAAGCAACGTATTAGCAATCTATTTCAAAACGATTCAGATTCCGATTGATTGTATATTACGCAATTAGGGTACGGGTCCGAATGAGTGGCGTGAGAATGATTTGATAATTGGTTTATGGTCTTGTGTGACGGATTATACTGCGAAACGTTGCTTTCGTTCCGAATTCATTTCTCATTTATTGATTGCTGTAGGTCAGGTGCGTAGTACTCGCAACCGGCGCTCGTGTATGACCAGATGCATGAACGTAAACAACCTTTTGCTTAATGGTATGTTAGGATAGTAGCAGGTGGCGTTCTGTGGTTTCTGCCTACCCCCATGGGAAGAAGGCGTGAGTTTGTGTTATGTTATGATTGCTGTAAAAATGTAGCACTTAGGTACATTTTACGTACCCCAGGGAATTCCAACATCCGTACGCAAGGTTAAGCTAAAAAGGTTCAGTGAGCGCAGGTGTTTGCCCACCCAGATCGTTTTCCAAACTGCGGTTTTTCTCACTGATAAATTTGAATAAGCCATTACTCTGCCCCGACTCTTATTGGACGCCTACTTTCTTTCCTGTAAATCCACCTTTACATGGTTTCACGATCCGTGCCAAGTATTTATTGAGTTTCTGTCCGACGAGGCTAGAAGCAAAACTCTTTGTTTGTTTTAATTATCATCTTGTGAGGAATAAATACTTAAATAAAATACAGTTTCCTTAACAATGTTGAACTTTTAAACTAAAATGACGCAACTTACTTATTTCATCAGTCGAGATTTAAAGATTCAACAAAACTTCGTTTATGAAAATTGTAACATAGAAATATTTGTGCTTTGTAAAAGTTTCGTATAAATTGTAAATTAAAGTTTTAAAGTTTCGATATACCTATTTGAAAGTTGTTTTTTAAACATTTAAATAAGATTACTGTGTTCGAGATATTTTGCTTCCAAAGCAGGATTTATTTTTAACGCAGCTCCCGAGTGGCGTGAACATATATTAAAAGGCAGCGTAATTAAAAATCCTTCTTTCCATTTATCACTTGTCGGACCAGCTATAGCCGGTTGCAAATTGTTAATACCAGGGTTAATACAGACTATTTTTTAGTTAATACGACCAATTGTCTAGGTAGAAACTGTAACTGATCGAGTTTGAGCTGTAAGCCAGATAGAGCTCTATAATTTGTGTTTACTATTATAGGGAATGTGGATCTTTAATAGCAAAACCATAAATAATATACAAGTTTGCCAAAGGGCCATGGAACGAAGCATTTTAAACATAAGACTTAGAGACAAACAACGAAACACAACAATCAGAAAGAAGACAAGTCATAGATGCCCTTCAACACGCTCAAGCACTTAAGTGGAGATGGGCGGGCCACCTGGCGCGATCAGAAGACGACCGGTGGACCTTTAGAACAACCGCTTGGAAAGGCCCACATGGAAAGCGAAGTAGAGGCAGACCAGCAGAACGTCGGGCCGACGAGATAGTGGAATAGGTGGGCAAATCGTGGCTATTAGAAGCAAGAAACAGAAAAGACTGGAAATTACTGCAGGAGGCCTATACCCGTCGAGGGGTCCTTAATTAATTAATCTTTTACCAAAAGTACATAACTTTTTATAATTATTAAAGGAATAATAAAGGATTTTTTATATTTATTTTTTATTACTTTATATATTATAGGGAACTTCTGATACAGCGAGGTTGCATTTAATCTCAAAAGTAGGACGGACAATATCACTACCTCGTTAATTGTATCATGTAACGTTGTCGTTAGTTGTTAGTGGTCTAACAAAAAATATGATAAGATAATCATGGGACCTCTCACCTCAGTCACTGCTATCAATTTGTTCCATATTTAGAGACTGTTCCTGTTTTAACTGACGCGTTGGGACAGCTACTGCAAGTAATTAAAAACCATCATTGAAAGTTCACTTACGCTTAAAATAACGTGCCTTAAGCAAAGCTTTAGTTTATTATCCGAGCGTAAAAATATAGAGCAGTACATTAGAGCAGCGGACTGACCTGGATCAAGGGGCGACATTGTTTTATCTCTGGAACACACCGTGCTGCTGTAATTAAAACCTCGACTTAGTCTGTGGCTCACTCATCAGGCGAGCAAATAAACGTGGACACTATTAGTGGGTGGCGTGGGCGTAGGATTTACTCTACCTATCTCTTACTTATAGGTAGTCTAATCCGACTGCAACAATACCCCGTGAAATTTTAATTTTTAACGACAACCAACTCATGTAAATTAGTTTGTTTTCGTTGATACATTTATCAGTGATCACATTTTGTAAACGCAGCCTAGACACAACTAATTGACGGGGTCCAACAGGACCAATGCCAGGGTCGCGGGTTGATCGAAAGAGATACCGTGGCGCTGGCACAGGTAACTGAAGGAACACAGGTGGCTTTTAGATAGCAAGGTAAAAGTCTGACACGCCCTCCCGCTCCACCCAGAGCGAAAGAAGTCATTTGATGATTTCCCACCCCAAAAAAAGCCTAGGACACAACAGGCAATTATGTGATTTGAGCGAGAAGGTCAAGAATAGAGGAAAACGGTTTTTCTTCCGTGTGAAATGATACCTTCTGTGAATATTTTTTAGAACACACGCAACTATCTAACGAATAAATAAAAATATAACACAGTTAGTCGACGTTTGCGCGGACGTAAAAATATCGCTGCGTGATTTTTTCGCGCAGTTGAATTTCAGCAGGCCCTTGGCAATCGGAGCGCAACTTCCGATTAGTGAAGGGCCAATCGGAGAGCCGAACGCGGTCGATGAGTAAAGTCGAGATGATTAAAAGAAATTCATACTAGAGCCTCTGGTAACTACATAATTATCTCGGAATGTAGTGATCAACGATGCATAAAATCTAGTTAGTACATAAAATAAAAATATCTATCAGATATACCTATATACGCAAACCTAAATATATATATGTATATATAATTATACACCCAATAAAACACATCTAATAATTTATAATAATATGGAATTAGGTACTTGAATTGCTACTAAGCCCTCTTCCTCTCCCTAATTTTGCTGTGCCCGACAGGGTCCATATTGATCTTTTGTTCAGTTATACCATCTATGTTATACATATGTAATGCAATAAAGTAATTAACATGTTAGTAATTTAATGAAAATAGTTACATAAACGTATCCTAAGTCATTAGGATACGTGTAGGTAACTATTTCACGACTGACAAGATTGTCAAGCAAACTGCTAAATTAATGTTAAGTAAAGGAATGAAACTTCATAAAATTGCGATTTATCAGTAAACAAAACTAAAGTCATTTAAAGACTTACAAGAAAATTTCAATTTAATATAGCAGCTTATTTCTCGCCCATTTAAAACCCAATAGATTTCCGCCATTCAGTGTGTAATCAAGTTAATAAACTAGCAATTTTGTTTACAAAAATCCTCTTTGTTCCTCAGTTCCTCTCTGAAGTTTTCTTTTGTAATAGATACAAAGTGTTTCTAATTCTGACGCCATGAGCCGGAAGATTGTTCCTTTGATTAATTTACAACCGTCGGGAGCGACTTAAGTTGGCATTTTATTTCTTGTCAAAATAATTTGATTCTGTATGCGTACCTATGTCGGAGCAATGGAGGTTAAGTAGGTCTTAGGTAAATTTTGTTGCTGATAAAAGTAGATTGACGAAAATTATAGCATTTACCGGGTACTCTCTTTCGAAAGATGGTAATTTATAAAAAGACTGTTCGTTTTTCAGTGGTCATTTTAAGAGCCTGTTTTGCAACCATTAATAGTTCTTGTAGGTCAGTATAGTGAAATAACAGTTTTCCAATCATAGTTGCGTCCAAAATTGTCAAGCCTCTAAAAGATTATCCGAGCTTGTGTTAAAGAAACTTAGTGCAAGTAGTAAGTCAATAATAATCTGCGGAGATTTTAATATTTATTAGAAAATAACTCTAGTACAGTCAGATTATTAAGTCTTTTTATGTCATTTGTTCTGTCAAATGTTTTTGTTGAACCAACCCGAGTGACAGCTTTTTCTGCTACTTGTATAGATAATATTTTTGGTAATTGTGATTACTTACACAAACAAATAGTAAATAAGTTGCCATCTGATCACAGTGGACAAACAATAACATTTCGCTCATATGGCGTATATTACAAAAACTCAAATAATGTTTAGGCAAATTACATGTAAAGATTTAGAGAAATTAAATGATTATTTGGCCAGTCAATTATGTAAACAAAGTGTTAATAATATAGTTGACCCAAATGAGTTCTACGCCGAGTTCTTTTCACTATTAAACACGCAATTTAGTAACACTTTTCCACTAAAGACTAAAAGTATTAATACAAAGCTTTTATTTAGTGATTGGGCCACTCCTGGCATTCGTAAAAGTAGAGAAAATCTATTTGAACTTTATGGCCTAAAGCAACATGTGACTCATACAAGCTTTCATCAGTATGTTTCAAGATATTCAACATTATTTAAAAGTGTGTGCAAAATAGCTAAAGCTCTTTATATTAGCAATAAAATAAAAACTACCTGGCAAATAATAAATAATGGCACAGGTAGGAAAAAACAGCGTAATATTGAATTTAATTTAGAGACTGCACGCCCCATCAACTCAAATGTAGATATAGCTCAGGAATTTGAAAACTTTTTTGTTAATGTTCCACTTAAAACTACTGAAGCTTTAAATTCCTCACCCGCGCTTTCTGCTGCCTTACTTAAATATAATGTAAAAGCATGCCCTTTGGAGTTTAGGTTTCAGCATACTCGTACAAACCCCAAGCTGTTATAAAAGCCTTTAAAAATCTTAAAATTAAATCAACAGAAGATCTCTGGGGAATGTCTGTAAAAGTCTGTAGATCTCTCATCGAAACCCTTGCGCCCTATTTAGCTTTCATATTTAACACCAGTGTAGACCAAGGAGTCTTTCCGGATCTTATGAAACATACTAAAGTGATCCCATTGTTCAAATCCGGTGATAGTAAAGAGCTCAATAATTATAGGCCCGTGTCAATTCTGCCAGTTCTCAGTAAGGTGTTTGAAAAGTTGATGCTCAATCAAATGTTACGTCACTTTAATAATAACTCCATCTTGCATGAACATCAGTACGGTTTCACTAAAGGATGTTGTACCACTGACGCCGGTGTCACCCTAATAAAGAACATTTTTAACGCTTGGGAGGAATCACAAGATGCCATTGGAATCTTTTGCGACCTCTCTAAGGCGTTCGATTGCGTAAACCATGAGTCACTTCTGCTGAAACTGGAGCACTATGGGATTAGGAATGAAGCTCTTGATTTGCTAAGATCATACTTTAAAGATAGAAAGGTTAAAGTACAAATAAACGGCACAAATCATTAGGGTCTGAAATGTCAATGGGCGTTCCTCAAGGTTCGATGTTGGGTCCATTCCTCTTTTAAGTTTACATAAATGATTTACCCCAGTTAATTCAAAATCAACCGAAGATGGTGTTATATTGATCCAAGATTGATTTATGGTAAACAATTTGGTACTAAATGAGAAAAAAACCAAATACATCCGATTTAAATTACCTAATGTTAGAAGTAGCGAATGTGACATATTGAACGGAGAAAAACTGGAATTTAGTAATCAGACGGTTTTCCTAGGAATCACGCTAGGCGAGAAGTTACAATGGGGACCCCATATAACATCTCTCGCGGGGCGACTAAGCTCAGCCGCGTATGCTGCTAGAAAGATAAGACAGTTAACAGACGTAGAAACCGCGCGTTTGGTTTATTTTAGTTACTTCCACAGCATTATGTCATACGGCATTTTACTGTGGGGTCGGGCTGCTGACATTGAATCCATTTTTATTTTATAAAAGAGAGCTGTCAGAGCCATTTACAATCTACGTCGCCGCGAATCTCTTAGGGAATTATTTAAGAAGATTAATATAATGACTGTACCTTGCCAGTTCATTTATGAAAATATTATGTATGTTAGAAAAAATCTGCATCATGCTTTAATAAAATAAGTGATAGACACAATATTAACACTAGAAATAAAAATAAAATAGATCAACCGTTTCTCAGACTATCTAAAGTACATACATCTTTTATAGGGTACTGGTTAAATGTTACAACAAAATACCTTGTGAAATATTGCAATTAAATGAAAGAAAGTTTAAAACGCATGTTAAAAAAACACTTTGTAAACAATCATATTACAAATTAGAGATAATATTCGATTAGGATTAGGATTATATCCTAGACAAGAATGCTTGGAAACATGCTGGTCCTGCTCCATAGGACAGTCTAGAGGCTAGACATAATCATACTAGTTGCTTATTGTATTGTATAATTTGTTATTTTTACTTTACTCACACACTGACTTATTCCTAGTTAATATTTTAGGAAAATCACGTGATTAATTTATCTGCCTTTGCTTTATTTTTAATTCTTTTTACCAATTGTGGTATAGTATTTTTATTCTTGGTGCATTGTCTTCACATATAGAAATATAATTAATGAATACAAAATATTGTAAAACATTTTAAAAGAGTACCGGTGGAGTTTTTTGCCACTTTTTCTCCATACGAAACTACTTTTTGGAAGTGGCGCTGGCGCCTAGAATCAGTTCTATTTTTAATGTAAATTTTGACGTTCAAAAGTGCCTTTTTTTGGGCCTATTTGAAATAAATGCTTTGACTTTGACTTTATCGTACCAGTTTACTTCTACGATTCGTACCTCTAGGTCTGTTTCAGTGAAATCCGAAAGATCTTCTACGTAACAGGCTCTGGTAGGTTCGATTACGTAAAGCTTCGAGCGGCCAGCGCTTCAAGGTCGTAAATTCCAAAAGAGAAAATTGTAGTGGGTAGGTACACGCTTTGGGTATTAAGAAAAATATATATTTCACAATATCACGCCACAGCCCCTTTTAATCTTTTACTCATAAATTAATTAAGTTAGCTCATACTATTACCTGAAGTCTTCATCTCCCGCGGCGTACTGTGAATTTAATCCAAGGTTTTCGCAATTTATTAGTCCATTAATTTAAGAATTTTAGGTAAAGACATCCTGTTAAATTACTTCTTAGTAAGAATATTACCGAATAAAGTTTATAGTTCTAAAGAAGGCCATACACCATGCTGCCTATCGTCGAGTCCAATCCATCCAATCTGCAGTTCGTCCATATACCCTGGACCCCACGACACAGGGAGTCCTAGTGTAGGATCCAGGGCATTTGTGAAAAACTAGCACCGAAGGCTTCTATGTCATCAGTTACTTGTTTTTTTTTATGTAGTACTGTGTTTTTTTTTTGGTGAACTGATTATAGATTTTATTTATAAAGTATTATTACACAACACACGATCGATTTAAACTGTCCAATCCACTCGGCAGCGAGGGACGTTCTGTTGAAGCCGTCACCAGTGATGGACGACGATGTTTTAGCCGTCTTGGGGATTTAACTCATGATAAAGGAACAAAAAAAATAAAAGATCGTGCGGAGTGATGCAGACAGCGGTTTATGAAAAGAAATCAGTGTCTCATACAAATTTAATAAAAGAATTGAGGATTACGCCAAAATTAACGAATGAATGAAAAACTTCCATCATTAGTGACTTCTCTCATTCAGAAACATGACACGGTTATGAGAAACGCTATCTCGGCGACCGCCATATACGGTCCAATCTGCTTGATCAAGCCAAAAGAATTTAGATTGTGCCGTCAAGTATATTTCACTGTCATGCCAATTCATGCCCACCACGGTCAGTTCTACTTGATCCAATCGGCAGCGTCATGTATATTGGACGGTAGGCAGTGGCCTCCATAACAGTTCAAAGGTTGATCACTGTTTGATAATAGGGCTACCGTCAGTACCGTTTACCGTGCATTATTAATGGGGCTTGCTGTCATTGCCAGGCACAGACGGGTGTGGACAAGCTAAAACTGTTGACGTCATAGACCTACGCTTAATGAAGTGTACAACCACAAACTATACCATGACTGCCGAAAACGGAGCCTAAAAGTTTTATTAGACAACTTTAATAACGTGTACATGACTCGCCGAACTCGAGAGCGCCTTACAAGGCGGAGTTTCTCACATATCTGCGCCCAACCAAGAACCGACCTGTCCGTCATACAAGCCTTTGTGAGGAACCCTAACAATACGAGCCTCTCACGTACCTACTCTACATAATAGTATTCGATCGTTTGTTTAGAATATTCTGAGTTTCTGACCCACCTAATCTTCACGTCCCAATTTGCAGGCCCCACGGTTAACGTGCCACAGTAATAAATTGTTTTGGGAAACATCCCCAAGATTAATAGTTCTGAAGATCTTGACGCGTGCTAAGAGAAAGCCGCTTTTAAGTTCTCTGCTAAATTAAACGGAAGTTTTCAACCGTCATTTTACAAAAGCTATTTTATTGAAGATTTATTTTGGCTTACTGCCCTAGTTGTGTTGGCTGACAAGGTTTTAGTAGTTAAATAAGTTGATTGTTGCGGTTGATAGGGATTTTTATTAAATCCCTGATGAATGAAGGCGAAATGCTAAGTCGGTTTGCATGAACAAAACAAAAACTTATGTACTAGACACATTTGATTTTTCTTGCGAGTTCTTTAAAACTCTCATTAATGGTTACATTGTATCGTTCCATCTTCCGCTTACAGTCGTAATATTTCTTATGTCCTACCAAGTATCAGAATTTATTGTAATGTCGTTTGAACCGCAGCAGAAATTACTCGAGCCATGCTGTAATGATGTTAAAAGCTTTAATGTTTTCCGGACAGAGCGGCTTCTGAACGGAACTCGTCGCATAAATTATCAACGTTGTTCGCAGTCTTGCGTACGATAAGTGGGTTGTATAGATGAAGCCCGATAATGGTGTATACATATAAAACGATATTCTGCAACTTGAAGCTAAAATTGGGGCATAAAATTCATTCACCCATTGAAAACCCATTAGAAACTTTTTTTCTCATGCAAAGATCCAATGCTTTACCAGACAGTATACTTTTTCAGATCAATTTCCTTTCCGATCTTTGAAATCCAACGATAAGTACCCATTACTGAGGCTACGGAAAAAACCCATTGATGAGCTTCGAAAGTCGCAATCTGCAGAATACTGCAAATTGGACGCAGATCTCGATAAAGAATCTTTTGAAAATATTCCTTCTGACGGCGAGTATTGGATTTTTCAACCTGATTACGGAAAGGATTTTTTATTCAACATTAGAACTAAATAGGTATCTACACCGTTGGAACAAATAAATGAAAATTAAATAGTGCTAAATGGACTACTTTACATAGAAAGACAACTTAAGGTAGTACTTAGTTGTTTGACCCTCAACTAAACTATTTCATCAACTTGCTGGTGCCGAAATTGTTCACGTTCGGAGTTGGCAACTTCTTTCTAACTCATATCGCTTACTCGCCATATTACTTAACCTTCTCTATTTTTGAAGCAGCGATGCGATGTAAGTCAATTTTAAATAATAATGTCTGTCAGCGATGTCAGACATTATTATTTAAAATTTACTTGCAAAACATAATAATAATCAATTTCCATAAAACGAGTTTCTCCCTGTTTCGTCTTGCACCTATTATTTTCTTAGTATACGGGGTATGATCTAACATTTTACTTCCAGATTACTTCAAATAAGTAGGTAGTAATAAAAGTAAATGTTTAGAAACATGTAAGTAGGTGATGCCCCGGGAGTATATGATAAATAACGTCTTAACAAACGCAGACCTAAAAGTTGCACAAAATATTATGACTCTCCCCAAATGGGGTTGCAAAGTGATAAAGATATAAGATCCTCCGAAATTGGCTGCGAGTCGTTCTTGCTAGGTTAGTGATAGACGGTCAGTTTCAGATGACGTGAATTATGAAATGCTGATTTACATTAATTCACGTACTATCAACTTCTATAGTATGCATTCCAAATTGACATCCCTTGAAAAGCACCTTCCAGAAAACAGTCGACGAATCCCTTAAAATAATATTCTCAAACTCACGGATCAAAAGGGGTAATTCATAACGTTTTGTGTAAACGCTTATTAAGGCGTTATTTGTTTAAAACAAACTGTCTGGAAGGGAGAAAGGATTAAGGTAGGTCCTAACAGAAGTGGAGGGACAATATTTTACGCTTATCTTCGTGTGACTGCAATTTTCCATACCATAAATCCATTATAAACCTCGCAGAAAAAGACAAAAGAAACGGAAAACTTACTTATTCGTTGTATAAAAAAGGTATAATAGCTAGCAGCACAAATCCCGCAGCTCTGGGAAAGGCGTATTGAAAGCTTGAGCGTCAACAAGAGTGTTCCATGCAAACTTCCTATTAAATTTCATTACAAAAAAAGTACTCGAGAGCTTGTGGGTAATCGATTACCAACGTGCCACATTTCCATTTACACTACTAAGTTTAAGTTTAGTAGGAAAACCGTTTATGGATTTACTTTTGATCTGCAATTTCTAAAAGGATTCAGTTGAGTGGTAGTATAAGAGATTCGCCGAAACAACGTTTCTTAATTAATTGTTCAGGTTTTTTAACCCTTTTCGACGTACGGGACGCCTGGACTAACGAACGCTTTGACGGGATTGAGTTCTCGCTCCGTTGAAGTAGGACGGGACTTCGATTTGTTGTTGCATTTGATTTTAGACGACAACATTGGCAGTGAACAAGTCACTGCTCCTTGTACGGATAAAATTAAGTAAGTCCTTTTTATCGATTCGCGAATATGTAATTCAGCTAATTTAGCCATCAATAATACATGTTAGGTAGGTTAAGTACTGAGACCATTCAAAGGGCTGTCACATAAAAAAGCCGTCTAAAAAGAAATAGGCTTATCATAATCCGAACAACGTCATTCATATTTGGTCCTAAGATATACCAAGAAATATTATTCAGTATCCTTATTTGCATGTATACCATATCAAACAAATGTGTTGTTTATTAACGTGTACACGACCCGAATGCTGAACGTTTTGCGTACTAGTTTATATTCATAGAGATGTGCTCACGTATCTCATGTACAGTCGAACAAAGAAGTTGGTATAGAGGCATCTAACTTGCAACTACTTTTAAAAACTGTATTGATTGTTGACTCTTTTCTCTCTCTCTCTTCTTTGTGTCTATGGCACGACAGTGTTTTAAATTTTGTTCGCCCAAAACTTCGCCACTTTCGCGGCATCGTCGATGGCGGCGCAGAGGTTGTTATGGCTGCATTTTAACGTCTAAAATCTAAAAACTACGCACACAAAAACAAATTATATTGAATTGTAGTGGAAAGATGAATATTTTGCCTGGCATACCAAACTCTTTGTTCGACTGTAGCTTCCACCTAATGGCGATGGTTAGAACATTGTTTCACTGGGAGGAAATAAACAGGCGTCTGTGTCATTGTGGTTGTATACGTATTGCGTACCTATACGATAACGTGTAATTTGAACTCAGATGACAATCCCTGTGATGAAGGGGTTCCTGTTCTAGACTAGTACTGTAACTTATTTGTGTAGGTACTGTTTCATTTTGATTAAAGCCTCGTTCACACCGGCGCGACGCCACAGCGCGACACAAAGCATCGCGTGTCGCGCGACGAGCGGTGCCTTTGTGCCGTGCTGTGGCGTTGCGCCGTTTTGCGGGAGCCTTAAAACACTTAATGAATAATGTTTTCAGTGAAGTTTATTTGAAATGTTACGATAATTTTATTCTTGAAAACCAGTTTTACTTAAGGATATCGGGTTACCTTGTAACTGGGTTGTGAAGGTCAGCTGGGCAGTCGCTCCAGGTAAAATACTGGTGTTCAGCTGCATCCGGATAAACAGGAACCAGACCATAACTGTGTTAGAATAAGGCTCAATTTTCTGAAAGAAACCTTTCTTAAATGGTCTCAAAATGCAATCTTGGAACGGATTACCTTGCCAGAAAACTATGATGTGTATTTCCATTCAATGCGCTCCCTCCTAATCCCAGTGTCAAGGCCGACTTGTCACGCACAGTTTCCCAAGATAGCTTAATTCACACAAGACGTATCAGTGTGTTCCTCTTCTCAACTTAACAAGGTTAGATAAGTACACGGGCCTGTATGTGACAGACGACATGAGCACCCATTTTCTAAGATACTTTATCAAATGGGTGCGTAAGTTAACAGTTTTGTTTGCGTCATTGTACGATTTCTGTAGTAATCTTCAGCGAGGAATATAGGGCACTTGAGGATTCCTTGAGCTTAATGTTAAATATTTGCCAGATGCGGGTAGTCTTTAGTAGGTAGCGCAAGATTTGTGGTTGCTTTGAAACTTACTTCGACGAAGAGTAATACCTCCTGTCTCGAAGTCTTGAAAAGTCGAAACGTTCTTCAGATTTACCTAATTTATTAGTGCCTTATTGACTGCATATTTTAAGTCATTTGAAACTATTACATTCTTAAAAATTCTCATTAAATTTATTGACCTTAAAGTTCTACAGCCCTTATTTTGACATGTGTCTTAAGAGTTTATCCCAATCTCACAGTTTAGTTCCTCTTCGACTACTATATGGGTTGGCTGCAATTTCGGCTATCGCATCGAGCCCAATCAGGACCTAGCAAATTTGTTCATCCAACATGCAGTGCACTGACTTGATAATTCCACTTTGGCTTGGTGCTTAAATCTGTAACTTCTTGATACAATTTGTGGAGTCTATGCTAGGTACTTCCAGATAAAATACTAACGTTGCATCCGCTTTGAAAATTCCATTAACTAGCGTAGTTTCGTGGTTATTTACAGGTTGAACTTTTCACTACTTAGTTTTGCCTGATATTTCTCATTTTACGGTAATTTGCAGAGTTGGGAGTCACGATACGTGAATATAAAATTTAATTTGGAAGAGTTATCAACTGTCATTGTGCTTCGCAACCTCTAGACAACCTCAATGTCATAGGTAATATTATATTTAAAGTCACGTGATCGTGAATTTGGTGTTGTTCGGAGGCATTTGCAATATCATGAGAATTTAAAACGATACGTAGATACTATTTTTATACGCCACTTCGCTTACAAATTCTGCCATAATTTCTATGGAAGTACCAATAACATTTGCAACATTCGCTTATGTAAATACAAACAAACTTAAACTTAGTGAACTTTACTCAATAAATTTGTAGGGAAGGAGAGAAACTGTATGGAGTATGATAGATGGGCGTTTAAACAAATACAAATTTTCCCCTCTGGAGGGCTTGGGCGGGTTATTCCTCTCATTTCGACCGCCTAACTCGTATTAATCATTCTTTCTTGAGTGCAAAACCCTGTCGTTCGTAAGTGAGTTAAGTAAGTACAGCACGCCCGCTATGTTAGCTTTGAATCTGATATAGACAGCGTAGGTGCCACATGAAGTTGAGTTGAAACTTGGTTACTTGGATATCGCTTCCGTCCGTTCGCATTTCAATTAAGCGTCCATTTCAGTTTTTATTCGAAATTGGTAAAAGTAATCATAATTTTGTTTCCATGAAACAGTTTTTATCTCGGCTGTTCAAAATAAGCTTCGAAATGGTATATTGCCTGCTGTTTTGTGTGCAAACCACACCAATACCTAAGTACCGCTATCCTATTTGAAAACCAGTTGACCGCTCATTGCAAACAGCTTTCACAGAACCCAACAATCACAATGGTATTAATCCTCGATTCCCATTTCAATAATCGAATACTGCTTTTGATAAACATCGATTCAGTTTTGCACAGCGCTTTGCATCTGACACCGCACGCTCTACGAAGATTTACTGAATACATTGAATGCCTCCCCGTCTCTATTGTGTCGCGACTTCGTAGGATTACTCTCATTTTATTCGATAAACTGCGAAGTATTTGAATCGAATGCGCGATTCAATCGCTCGCAAGTAATTTTTGAATGTAACGAAACGTTCCATTGATTGATGGCGCCCGCCATATTGAAATTGTAATAAAACTAACGAAATTGGATTTTAATTTTGATTGATTGAATTTGAAGTATAACAAAATAATGCTACATCATTATTAGTTTTTTGTGAATTTGGATTTCATATAGTATTAATATTCATAACACAAATGTCAATGTCAGTGAAGTGATACAAGCTGTTGGAGATAAACTAGCTAATCATATAACTATTAAATTAATATTGAATCCTACCAAACTAGAGGGGGCAACTCCGTGCATCTTTTAAATAAAGTGGCAAAAGTGCCAGACTTACACATAGAAACACAGACGGGTTACAGAGGATAAACCGTTTAGGGTCCATTTGCTAGCAGCGCGATCACATCGGCTGCGACTCGGCCCAATTTGTCAAGTAAGTCGCACTACTTTTATGGACCTGCGAGCTGCGTAACACTGAGTAACTGAACAGTTTTTTTTATTAGAGTTGTTCTTGATTTTAGCGTTCAAAGAGTAGAACAGACCAGCGCCATGGGTATAGTTTAAGAAAAGTAGTACAGGCGAGGCCTAAGCTGAGTTTTGCATTTGTGTGCTTTGCTTGGCAATCGGACAATCGGCCAGAGGCGCTGTGCGATCGCTCGATCACATTGGTTCGATTGGTATTCAATCACTCACTCAAATTCAAATCTCAGCTTAGGCCTCGCGGACTGTAGTACATTTTACTAGAACCATTTTCAGCACTGTTGCGTTCCGCCCCGACAAGAGCATCGCTTTTGACAGTCCCGACAAGGCTGAATGTCTTGCCGACAGCCTAGAGTTCCAATGTTCTCCAAGCTCTCAACCAGTAGACCAAGCTCACCTGAACAATGTAGACGCCGAAGTCGAACGGAGAGACTCCCTCCCACCCGTTGAAGACCCTGATGATCCTCTGCCTACCGTCACTCCAGACGAAGTGCACGACATCATTAAAGGGCTCCACGCTCGTAAAGCCCCCGGTTCGGACCAATAAGATATACAAACTCCTTCCTGCCCCGTTAATAATGCTTATAACCGCCATCTTCAATGGCGCCTTGAGCAACAACATCTTCCCACAAGCATGGAACGAGGCAGCCGTCATCGGTATCTCAAAGCCAGGCAAGCCAAAGTCTGAGCCCTCTAGCTACCGCACTATTAGCTTACTCAATTTTCTCGGCAAAATCTACGACTGGCTTATAATCGGCTCAAAGACTATCCCGAAGCAAAGAGCCTCATTCCGAACGAGCAGTTTGGTTTCCGACCCCAACACTCCAGGTCCACCGTATCGTAGAGCACTTGTGCGCTGGTCTGCAGCGTAACGCGAAGACGGGTGGGCTATTCTTCGACATAGCGATATCCTTCGACAAAGTCTGGCACAACGGCTTGTGATACAACCTTTACCAACTAGGAGTGCCAGATCGTCTCGTGTTCATCTTACGAGGCTTTTTGTCGAATCGTACCTTCCGCTATCGCATCGAGGGTGCACTCTCGTCCTATCACCCTATTTGCGCCGGTGTTCCTCAGGGTTCCGTTATATCTCCTCTAGTCTTCACGCTGTTCTCCAGCGATATATGAAAGAGTAAAAAAAGCTCAGTTGGCTCTCTACGCCGACGACACTGTCTTTTACAATACAATATAGCTCGTACCGAGGTCAACCCCGATAAGAGTCAGGCGGTTCTCTTCTCGAGACGTCGTCGATTCCCCTTCCCCCTTCCCAGCCCGATCACTATGTACGGCAATCCGATCCCTTGGGAGAAGCAAGCTAAGTACCTAGGCGTGATCCTAGACCAAAACCTCACCTTTAGCAAAAGCAGCACATTATGGCGGTTCGCGCGCGCGTCTCCTTCGCTCTTGGTAGATCCATTTCATACTGACAGCCCGTAGTAAACTGTCACTTAAATGCAAGCAGCGCATCTATACCGGAGTCATCCGTCCCATCATGACCTATGCCTGCGTTGAATTTGCGCACGCTTACCCACGTCATCTCCATAAGATGTAAACCCTCCAAAACTGTTTCCTCAGAAAGGTCACGGGTGCCCCCTCCCTACTACCTCCGTAATATAGATCTCCACGTCGACCTTAAAATGCCAACCATGAACCAGTTCATGAAACGCTTATCTAAGCGTTTCTTTGACTGTGGCATAAAACACCCAAATCCCTATATTTCAGCGTCCGCCCGCTATACTCCTTCCCGCATTAGCCGTATTCACCAACCAAGGCATACCTTAATCGCCCCCGACGACGCCAGTAACCTCCTCCAGGAGAGCAGTAAGCCCACCAACACTCTACACAAGCCCAAAACCCGATCGCCGTCCTACCGCCCTCGCCGCCGAGGCCACGAATTCCACGTTCCTCCCGACCCTTGTTCGAGCTGAGCTGCCGCTGAGCCTGTAGCTTTAAATTCGTTTTAAAATCTCATAAATCCTGATCCAGCTAGTCCCTTGCTGCCCTTCCAGCGACGCCCTAAGCCGAGGTCCGTACCCCACAGGGGGTTGCCCTTAGTGTGTAGTCGCTTAATTATTAGTGAGTATTTAAGTTTAAGTCCTGGCTGGAGGCCTTAATTTATTAGGGCACCACAGGCAAGTCGGCTTTAGCAGACGACAACCTCATACGCTGACCTGAGAGATGCCATTCAGAGAAAAAATAAGCACTGTTGCGTCTAACAACGAGTATATATTTTTTTTGTAGCGTATTCACAAACTAGATTAATCCCTACCGACAACTGCTTGTTGTTACGAAATATCGATGATCGAGGCTGTTCTAGTGCAATATTTTCATTGCAGGTTATTAAAATTAATTCAAGATTTCACTTACACGCTTAGGTACATCAAAGAATACATTGATTTAATTGGGTGGTGGTTCTGTCCCACAAACGATGGGCGGATAGGACACATGACATCATGTCCTGCGTGTCCTGTCAGCTGCACGTTACAGGAACTGATAGACTGTAGTGATGACGCCAAACACGTAGCCGAATTCTGAGCAAAGTCCATTTAGATTGCCAGCGATACGCTAAGAAGAAGGTAGTTAAAAATATCAATAAGAAAACGCTTAGGTAGGTTCCTAGGTACTTTGTTGTTATTGATATTACACGTTCCGCCTATAGAGAATTGTTACTTTGGTATATTGCAAGGAACTCGATACATTTCACTCGGTTCAAGTTGGAAGAAGGAACGCTTTTCATTATCAGTTTGTCATTAGGTTCCCTTAGATTTTCCATACCTACGTCCTCATTAAAGCTCGTAAATGATGGAACGTAATAGAGCTCAATGATTTCCTGGATGTTCTCTAAAGGAAGCTTTTACGGAGCGTGTGATAGGACAGAATTCTGAAATAAGTATCGGTTGTAAACCTGTTGAACCCGGCCTACTTGGTATCTACCTACATGTTGTTTTCTAGTAGAGGGATTATGACTGACGTGTTTTGAAGAACAACAAAATTGAACTCAGCTATCTCTTTCCTCAATTTCAGTATGACGCACATGCCAACTTCATAATAAATTCATATTGAAAACTAATCTATGACTATCGATTTTCCGCCACTTACAATATTTACACCCAACTCATCGCTTATAGGTCGGCTCAGTCAAAACAATTCAGCACTTAGCAAGCAACTTATCCAAAACAAATCTTGATCGCTCCACGCGAAGTCAGAACAATATTTCACGGTGAACTTCGCAGCAAGTAATGTATTACCTTCACTTACCAACTTTACAAGAAATTAAAGAGCACATTGTTTACTGAAACCGTTCCTGCTTAGTTAGCAAGTTTGTGGACTAGTAGAATATACGGAATTGCGGAGCTAGAGTGCGACTACGAGCAAGTTGGGGCTGCAATTTTTCCGAGTTTTGTAATGAAAAAAAAAACGGCGTAGTAATGTGTTTTTTTTATTTCTCTCAAATGCGAGTGTCCATTGATACGATGAGGAAATTGAATAGTCTTTCCTGTTCTTACGAGTATCATGCACTGTTACAATTAAATATAAACATACAATGTATACACTCAACGTACCTATGTATTTATTTTTAATAAATTGGTACCTAAATAAACGGTGCGGCGGTCAAGCAATCAAATCAATATAACACAGACACGGAACGTAGTTGTGCGGTTGCTAACGAGTAGAACTTTAAGTTGTAAGTAATTCGATTTTTCAAAAAAAAAGAGAAGAAAACGCATCTTTGAGAAGGCTACCTTCTCTCTACATAAACTCATAATTTTCCACGTCCACAACATTTATTTTCCCTCTATGAAAGTCGGAACAGAAACATTCCCGTTTTAAAAGTAGTAGCGAAATTCAAGACGGTAATTTATTTTTATCGTTATGACCTGCAATAACAGGATTTAAAGCAATTTGGCTCCACGACGATACAAATTGCAATTATTATGGAGCGGTAGATAATTGCCCATTACTTTAGTGATTTTCATCCTATTTCCATGTTTTTGGAGGATGAAAATCCTATCTAAATTGGTATTTTGGCTGTTCTTCATAACTTTAGGACAGTGACTTTAATATTTATTTATAAAATTTAATCAATTTTATACTTAGGATTTATTTTATCCAAATAAGTATTCTACTGTTTTTCATAATTAAGTATTATTCTCTAATCATTAACACAGAACACCCGGTTTATTAAATCGAAAAAAAAAACATAGTAACAGCCAATCAATAAAAGGTTTCAAATTGTTAGTGGGACGGGAGTTTAATGCATTTTGAGAAGAATAAATAATAATAATAATATAATATAATAATATTTTATTATCCAAAATCAGCCAATTACAATTTGTCCATCTCAATCAAACATAAGATAAAATAAGAATTTAAAAACAAATAAAAATACTACATTCTATGAAGTACAAAGCTATGCATTATTTGAGACGGAGTGAACGTCTGCGTCTGTGCTAGTATAAACTGTGTTACAGACACAGGCGCCTTCCTCTTACAGTTCATTTACAATTTGGTGCACTTTGTAGGAGTTTTGGTAAGCAGCAAAAAAAAAACAAATAATAATATTACGTAAGTGGTAATGAACTATGACATATATAAACTTAACATCATTACGGTTCCTTGTCAATATAATAATCTATGGAAACATCATGTACCTACGTAAGATTTTTTAACATCTTTACAGTAAAAGAGGTGAAAGTCATAAATAAAGTACTAGAAATCAGGCCTTTTAGTTCAACCAGGTTTCATTCAGACTGGCTAAAGTAGACTCATCTTTAATGGGGTAACAGTACCCCATGAAAGATAAGTCTACTTTAGCCAGTTAAATGTTACAATGCAATACCTCCCCTTATGCTTCAACTGTATGAGACGGAATTCAAATATTTTTTACACTATGCAGGCAGGCATATTATTAGTTAGGGGATTACATCGATGATAAAAATGCCTAAAATGCCCTGCTCAATGCTGGTCCTGCTCCACAATCACCACTAATTGATTAACATTTGTAAATTCTGTTGGAGCTGCTGAAGATTGTAAGAATATCATTGCATTGTGTAGACTCAATATCCTTTGCATTACATACCATTATGGGTAAGTAATATGTCTTGGTTATTGACTTGGATGTGCCCTGGCAGTGTGTCATGCTCACTCAAATGTCTCGATGACCGTGGCGCGTTTGTTGGATCATTTAACTCCCCTCAAAATGGTTGATCTGAATGGTGCAGATCCATGTGTCACGTTCGTGAACGGGCCCCGTCAGTTGGGACTGGTCATATCTTAGGTGCCACGGCTTATTTTAATAATTGTTTTTTTTTTGCTGCCCCCTGGACGCTTTTAATGTGTACGTCGTTCTCACATAAAAGATCAACATTAATGATGTAACTAATATTTTTGTAACAATATTATTTAAAAGAGTGTCCGTGGAGTTTCTTGGCCGTTTTTCTCCATAGGTACCTACAGTCGGCGTCACTATCTATAATGTGCACTCACACAAATGCAAAGCTCAGATTTGGCCTCGCGGACTGTACTACGCTTTGGAATGGGCAACATAATTATAGTTTCATATTTCTGACTGACCGACTCCTTGACAATTCAAGAGTGCCTGTAAATGATTTAATTGAAATGATGATATGATTTTTTATGAGTTATGAGAGTAACAGTGGATTGATATGATAGTGATATTCAACGTGAACATTCAAGTCATGTTTTCCCATGCTCCTCTTATTTTTCTTTGAATTCGACATGTACATTTTGCACAAAACACAATAAGCACCAAATAACAAGTACGGTATCATTGCTACTGAAAGTTTTAAGCGCCGTTTTCACCAATGAAACTGAACGCGTTGCAAACATCTAAAACGCGTGCAAAAGTGTAAAATTTCCACGAAAAATAATGACTCTGACAGCACTTAAACCTAGTTTATGTTCTGACTGCGTTCAGTTTCATTGGTAAAATCCTCCCTTAGTTTAAATAACATGATGTTGCCGCAAGACAGACAATGTAAGCATAGGGAACTTTTACCACCCGATTTAACGGTTTCGGTTTTCCGTTATGACCTATTGTTTTTCCGAATAACTCCATAAAAATCGATGATAAAAAAGGTCCTTGTAGCGAAAAGTTTCGACAATTCTGTCACCACTGTGTTCTTACAATAGTCTAGTATGAAATGTTACCATGAATTAACAAATGGAGTCTGAGAATTGTTCTTGAAAAGTGAAAAGTGAAAACATGATCCAACCAACGCAAATCAAAACCAATGTTTCAAACTCGAGACTTAAAAAAAGACTATTTCCCAAAGTGCATCTCAAACACAGCTAACTTCACTTCCCACACTTATTGGAAAGCGCTAATGCACATTGCGGTAATCCAAACGGGAACCATCGTCTAACAACAGATATCGAGCTCTTTGAAACTCGATGCTGCAGCTTATAAGCCGCTCATAACCGGAATTAACTGCTGCATTTATATAAAGTTGGTTTGCTGAACGGTTTACCTACCCTCCCGACCCTTGCTCGAGCCAGCCCGCGCCGCTGAGCCTGTAGCTTTAAATTCGTCTCAAAATCAAATAAATCCTGATCCAGCTAGTCCCTTGCTGCCCTCTTCCAGCGACGCCCTAAGCCGAGGTCCGTACCCCACAGGGGGTGCCCTTAGCGTTGTCGCTTAGTTTTAGTTAGTATTTAAGTTTAAGTCCTGGCTGGAGGCCTTAATTTATTAGGGCACCACAGGCAAGTCCGCTTAAGCAGACGACAACCTTACAGGTTGACCTGCGAGAGGCCATACCAAGTAAAAAAAAAAAAACGGTTTACCGACTCTGTGTGTAACAAACGTGGCGTTGGTGGGTGGGTTATCTGACAATTACTAGGGGATGCTGATAATTGTAAAGAGTATTAAGTGTAAACGCTAATTAGGGAGGGCTTATTATGTTGCTACAGTGCTGCACGGGTTTTACAGAGGAAATAAATTTTACTTTCTGGAAAGAGTAGGCTCGTCACACCTTTCAATCGTTCATTATTATGACGGGCTGCTTTTGTTGCAACATTGACTCGTTATGAAAGAGAGCAAAGGAAATGCAAAACAATTACCTTGTTTATTTAGAAAGATTACGACCTAACCTCAACTTTAGACACGAAAATATGACTTTCAAATCCAAGGAATTCGAAATTAACTTGCATTCCCGCAAAAAACGTAATAAACGTGCGGAAAGTTCGTAATCAGGTTTAAGAGTAATAAAAGTTAGTCCACATTTACACATTGCATTCCTGTGGCTGTAGCGTGTGAGGGTTTACGGGAGCTTTACCCGCTCACTATATGATGCGATGCAAGTACTGCTGTTATGAAACGGTTTTAAACCGCACACGCGAGAATTTATTCATACAACTGAAGATACGCGAGAATTACCGAGGTATGAGAAAGGCTTTTAAAAGAATTACGATGCATGAATGGAGTTATTCACTTGTTTAGTTTTAATGAAATGTAATGTAGCTTAGTGAAATAAAATTTTCCAGATTGTTGTAACCATACGCTGTTGGATGTGTAGTCCTTCACATGATCGCAGTAGTGTTGCGTCATCTCTTTCTAAACCAGTAATCGAGCGTCAAATAACACAGTAAAAACATTTAAAAAAGTGTAAGCAAGGTACTGACCCTGTCCATCAGCATGTTGGCTTGTCGAAAATTATACGATGTACTTTGACAGGCTTTCAACAATACAAAGGCTAGTTTTTGTTAGGTTACAATTATATGCGAGCCAAATTACGCCAGTCCCTAGTCCCACGGGAGGATCTAGAATTTATTTCTGGGTGAGTCCACATGGGCCAGGCAGATCTCAAAAAAATTTTCAACCCGCGTCGTAGGTTTTCTTTTGACTGTTCATCCTAAATAGGAGTTTGTCGACGTATGTAGAAAAGTTTGAAATTCAAGCGAATAATGAAGAGCGAGCGGCGCGAGCTCGACAATTAAGGTATTGAAGGTACATGTTATGTTTTTCCGAGTACTTTCGACCTTAGATACTGAAATTTGGAGGTTTATGAGAATGTAAGAGCAAGCTATAAAATTTTAGAACCCTACATTTATAACTTGCATACGTACGGGACCTCCAAACTACTTCTTACTGAACACTGCTACTGCTTCTTTTTGACCTTGTATACCAACCACGGGCCCAGGGCGGCGGGCCCTAGTCGCCGCAGGAGACGCCCTGGGCGTCGGGAGTCCCCTGCAGCTTCCCGGCCACCGTAGGCGCGGACTTGTGGACGGCGAGCAATGGGTAGCTCGACGTCCAGGCCCGGGTCGACGGCGCGTCGTGTTCCACGCGCGCCTCAAAGAAATGTCAGCACACAGTGACGGGGTCCGATAAGCCGATGCCTCAGGACCGCGGGATGTTCCAAAGAGATACCGGGGCCCTGGCACAGGCAACTGAAGGAACACGGATGTGTTTTAATCAGTAAAAGTCTGACACGCCCTCCCGCTCCACCCTGAGCTGGAGAAGTCGTTTGATGATTTTATGACCTGAGACAAGCTGCATAAAACTTTGAAGGCTCGATCACGTTCTGGCTACGGCTCTGCCAAAGCGCCGCGAAGGCAGTGCCGTAGTCGTAAATTGGTACCAGTTAGAAAAAAAATGAGATGATCTCACGAATTGAATAGTTAAGAAGCTACTAAAACGTCGAAGTCGATTGCGTGCAATTAAAAGCAGTTCTGTTGATTTGCTGTTTTGCGTCCCTTGATTTACTTGAGGCGTCCCCCTCCCCCCCTGGATTCGCACTTGCTTAGTCCAATGTAAATATTAAAATATTTAAACCCGGTGGTAAAGCACTCTGAAATAGTCGTGTAATGTCGTTGCTGTCACCTAAAACTTTGCCCTGAACATTTTAAAGCAATTATCTCACGAGCTCAGACCCGCTGAGTTGGAAAAGTATTAATTTTAAATGTTATTAGCTTACTATTTTGTTGTTTACTAGTGGGTTTTTGATGCAAATAATTGATCTAAATTACCAAAGTACCTAAGTACAGAGTTAGGGTGATTTGCCAAACTTTGTCCTTGTACATTCTGCTTTAAAGTTTTTAAACCCATTCTTTCTTTTCTGATTTATGATTTGACATTATTTTGGCTGTGGTTCTGTTAGCTATCTTTCATTATCCTGTAATTTTCAAAAGCTTTTTGTGTTTTTTTGCAGAAAAGCTATTATAATTTATTTGTTTGTTCTTGATTTAAAAAACGTTTTATGTTTTATGAACATAAAAATAGAGTCCGACCTAAAACGTTAATTTTTCAGCCGTAAACCGAAATCGTTTTTTTTTTCCTTTCGATTGGTTTTTGTTTGGTACAATTAATACAGAGTACTTTAACCATTGAATTAAAAACCGTTTAAACGTAAATCACTTGAAAATTAACTTTTCCAAAAGGCAAGGTTATTAACATACGATCTGATATTATACGAGTATGCAAACAAAAGAATATTGTGAGCATTTTCTCAGTTATTGTTGTTTGTTTTGTTTGTGATAACGATGAGTTTACTTAGAAAAAAAAATCGTTTGTATTTATTTATCGAAAATATTTTTTTGCTGCCGAAAAACTAAACTTTTCTTCGGCCGAAAATCGGTCGAACTCTGCATAAAATGTTAAATGTTCTTTAGCATCTAGCCCATTTGCGAGCCTTTAAGTAGAAAAAATAACAGCGATTCCCATTAAACGGAGGCGTACAGTAGATCTGGCTCGACTAAAAGCCGACTTGATAATAGAGTCTAGGCTGAAAGATAATGACAACAGCTGCAATGATGTTGATTTCACATGGTTATGAAAGAAAAGGGCTGAAGCCATACAATAGGTACGGACTCGCATTTAAAATTATAAATCGTCACACGTTTTCAATAGAATAAATTGCCACATATCACATTGCAAAATACTGCCTTTAAAATATTGTGTTGGCAGCTAGGTGAGCCGTTTTTGTTCGTTTTAGTCCGCATTCCTAAAATGGATGTGGGTCAGGGACTGGATTCACGTACAGCATAGCTCATGTCTACTATTTTCAATGTTTTTGGCAATAACATTGTTTCAAGTTTGTGATTTTGGTTCGGTGGGTCTTTTTTTATCTTAATGGTAAACTTCTTTTTTGAACATTGCGATAAATGGCCTTCTTTTAGATTATATGTAAGATTGGCTTACTTAATTACACATTGTAGTGTAATGTGTTTTTAAAATCCAATCTAACATGGCCGAAACTCAAAGTTAAAAAAAGATGTTATTTAGGGATTACCAAAAGGCACTTATGATTTACAGGTTTAGTCCATGTTCAACCCCTACAATCTTTACCCCCGGCCATGTTGAACCCCTAATGTTGTCCACGTTCAACCCCTGGGGGTTAAACATGGATTTTTATTTTTGAAAGTCTTTAATCCACGTTCAACCTTCAATGGACAGTGAAACACAAAAGCTTTCCACATTTATCCTAAATTTATTGCTATTACTTAGCTACATTTTTAAAGTCTGCCTATCCTCTATTTGTCCTATATTTCAGCAGTTACTTTGAAATACAAATGTGCATAACTTATTCGTTATTTAAAAAAGGATATATTGAAGTGACTTTGACAGTGACAGATATTGTATTTCTAATTATGGCTGAGATTCCGTCTACGAGTAGCGAATTATTTAATTTTGATTTTGTGACTTCTAAGCGTGGAGGACGTGTACTACTTTTAGCAGGCCATCAGTATTTCCGGAAAACAGAATATAAGAATGACTCTACTTACTGGCGTTGTGTTAAGTGGCCTAAATGTCATGGAACTGTTACTATTATGGAAACACAACTTCAAATTATTAAATCAACAGTGCATAGTTGCACAGCAAGTTATGCTAAAAACGAAGTAAAAAGGGTTATTTCGATTTGTAAAACAAAAGTTACCGAAGATTTCAAGAAGACTATTCCATCCGTATATCGTGAAGCTGTAATTCCTTTGAAGGACGCAAGTGATGATACTATCAAAGAAATCCGTCGTATAAAAATGTGAAATCTGACCCATACAATAAAAGAAACATGGCGGTAGGTGTTAGAAAAACTAGCTATTCGGATTGATGTAGAAGTACCTGCCATTTTTCAAAGGGTTCTGCTCTTTGATTACAAATATAAAAATAATAGAATCCCACAAAAACATTCTGTAAAAAACTAGCCAAGTCTCGATGGAGCTGCTTGTTTATCTCTAAAAAGTAATGAAATCTAGACAAAGTCGTGCCAAGTCTAAGGTTCCTTACTGCGATTTCTTTATTATTATAGTTAATGTTGTGTGACTTGGCCGTCGATCTCTAATAGTTTGGTTGGGCTCTTGTGTTTTCTAATCAGGGTCACCAGGTACTCCAGATCTTCGATTATCCTAGTTTTTATAGTTTTCCCTTTATGTGGCCATTAAACCCTAACTCTGTACCAAATTTCAGCTGTCTGAGTTTATGGGAAGTACTAGTTCTATTCTGATGATCATGAGTGAGTGAGTGAGTGTCATAAATGCGAAACTTTGCTTTCGCTTAACTTCGGACCTAAATGACCTACAGACTTGAAATTTTGAATTTTAAGTATGTGATTATAGCTTACTGGATGACGAAAATTTCTGCGTTCTGGGCTTATCCAGAGGTTCTCAAATAGGGGCCTGAAAATGCGGCGAAATGGTTCCAGTAAAGGATGGTACGGCAGTGTTTGCTTCGCGCTCGACTTGGCGGGTCACTACCGTGCCCCCCGATAATAGCTTTCGCATCTGAGGTGGCAAGGGAAATAATAAGCAGCGTGAAACATTTTTTTGCTGATGGGACATTTAAAACATGTCCACGTACTTTTTTACAACTTTATACAATACATGCTGATCTAGGAAGTTCGGAAAAGGAAATCAAAATAATGCCGGTGGTGTACGCTTTGTTATTAAACAAAAACAAAGTACATATGATGTACTTTTAACTTACATTAAAATAAATTAAAAACAATCTAAAAACAAAAAAAAAAGCTATTAAGCACTTTAATCATTGCATCCAGCAATCTGCTTGGCTTGACACACTTGAAACCCCTAATACAATACCCAATACACAAAGAAATACTATTTATATAAGATAATTGATTACTCGAAAACATGAAGCTAGAAAACTGGCAGAAAATACGACATCCAGTAGACTATGCTATGACCAAAAATGAAATGTCCTAATCCACTTCAGAGATCTAGACGCAAGCGCTGCGTCTGATTACTCGCTGTGGGAGGCGACAAAGAAAATGAAGCGGCCAACGGTAACTCAACTCCGCATACGCAAAACTAATAATAGCTTGGAAACCAAAAACTCTGATAAGGCACAGGCATTTGGCTTAAAAGTGTATTCCTTCCCAAGTCTGATCCGGGATCTACTCAGACCGAAGCAATGTCAAAACTATTCAAAGAAACTCATTGTTTAGATCTCCCATTACATGGATTCGTCAAACATGAAGCAAGCAATAATAAAACTTGCAATATAATTATAATTTCATAACAGCAACAATCCTGGGAAAACTGCCCAATGAAGATGTATTTTTCTAAACATGTGTATACAATTCATTCTTTACAAGATCAGCAATACCAAGACAGTGGAAAGTGGCACAAATCATAACCAATACCAGGTAAAAGACCTGAAGACGTTAAATATAACTAACCAGCCTCCTGCCAATACCGTCTTAAGTGATGGAAATCCGATTCTTAAGCAGATTAATAATGCCTTTCATTGAAAATAATTATATTGATTCCTGATCACCAATTTGGCTTCAGGACTACGGAACAAGTCCATAGGATCGTTAATAACATATATACAGCTTTTGAACGCAAACAATACTACACAGCTGCATTTCCCATGCTTTTGACCGCGTATGGCATGATAGACTCCAATAAGAAATTGAAGTCCCTCGCCATAAAATACTATACACGTAAGTACATCAGATCGTGATGAGATAACAGACACTTCTTTGTGAAGCAAGGTGACCACTACCCAAAATTCTTGCAGGTGTGCCGCAGGGTAGCGTTATGGAGCCTTGCGCCCTCACGCCCCCACTAGCCGCCGCAGGAGACGCCCTGGGCGTCGGGAGTCGCCTGCAGACTCCCGGCCACCGTAGTCGCGGGCTTGCGGACGGCGAGCAACGGGTAGCTCGCCGTCCGGTAAGGACCAGTGGAAAGTTTTTGTTTGTTTGTTTGGCATCTCGCAGGTCAACCTATGCGGTTGTCGTCTGCTTAAGCGGACTTGCCTGTGGATTCCCTAATAAATTAAGGCCTCCAGCCAGGACTTAAACTTATATACTAACTAAAACTAAGCAACAACGCTAAGGGCACCCCCTGTGGGGTACGTACCTCGGCTTAGGGCGTCGCTGGAAGAGGGCAGCAAATGACTAGCTGGATCAGGATTGCTATTATTTACGGACGAATTTAAAGCTACAGGCTCAGCGGCGCGGGCTGGCTCGAGCAAGGGTCGGGAGGGGCGTCGATTTGGGCGTCGCGGCGGGCCTCGGCGGCGAGGGCGGTAGGACGGCGATCGGGTTTTGGGCTTATGTAGCGTGCTAGTGGCCTTACTACTCTCCTGGAGGAGGGTAGTGGCGTCGTCGGGGTCGATTAAAGTATGCCTTGGTCGGCGAATACTGCTAATGTGAGAGGGAGTGTAGCGGGCGGCCGCTGTAATCAGGGGGTTAGAATGTTTGATGCCGCAGTCGAAGAAACGCTTTGATAAGCGTTTCATGAACTGTTTTATGGTTGGCATTTTGAGGTCGACGTGAAGATCTATATTACGGACATAGAAGGGGGCACCCGTGACCCTTCTGAGGAAACGGTTTTGGAGGGTCTGCATCTTATGGAGATGACGTGGGTGAGCGTGCGCAAATACAACGCAGGCATAGGTCATGATGGGACGGATGACTGCGGTATAGATGCGGAGCTTGCATTTGAGGGACAGTTTACTACGGGCTGTCAGTACGAATTGGAGCCTGCTAAGAGCGAAGGAGGCGCGCGCGCGAACCGCCTTAATATGAGCCTTAAAGGTAAGGTTCTCATCGAGGATCACGCCTAGGTATTTGGCTTGCTTCTCCCAAGGGATTGGCTTGCCGTACATAGTGATCGGGCTGGTCTTCGGAAAGTTCCCCGATGGACAATAAAGCATATTCACTTACTTGAGATCCGTGAATAAGAACTTTGTGGACGGAAGCTTGGAGATTATACCATGGATACTCTTGGACTAATTGCCCTGCGGTTTCCAAAGCATATTCTTTAAATTTTGTTGTGTCAATTTTATAACCCGATGATAAAGCTTGTAAAATGATATAACAACGATCGATCAAGTCTTTTCTTATGCCTGTAATTTCAGCGGATACTTCAGAGTTATTAAAAAACTTTCTTGTCGTATTACCATCTGATTTACTCCTACCTACTTGATTCCAATAATAATCAAGACTTACATAAACACAGTATACGATCATCTAAATCCTTAAAGTCTAAATTTTCGAGATCACTGAATGATGACAGCAAAACTTCCAATATACCTTGGTGTTTTTTGGTTGCTTTTCCACTCACAGTACTCCAAATGACACGTGTTACACGTTCCGATGCAAACATATGGCTAAACCACAGAAGTACAAAGATATGTCTGTGGAGTAAGCGATGCTCACCGCCGTCGCGCAGATTTAGGGTAAATTCGGCCGCAAGTGCCACTTCTTCAAGCCATATCCCTTGATATCCGTGACCGATCCTATGAAAAGCAAAAATTCAAGTTTTTCCGAGCGGTTCATCTAAAGATGCAATGTTCACTTTTTCCGCTTTTGTAGTTACTTGTGAAATCCCATATGTTAAATGCATTTTTTTTTGTCAATGCATTCGCTTAACGTTGAGCGTATCGATTACCGATATAAAGTCATGAAAACTTCAATTACCCAAAAAGTCACGCGCTGACAGTGTAAAAACAAAAAGTACTCACAAACTGAACGGCAATTGAAACGCGCTCGTTAGGAATGTAAAACGGCCCGCCTGTGGAATAAAGATAAAACGAAACTTTAGTACAAAAGTTTTGATGTTTCAACGTCGGAGCACACACGTTTGTGAAAGGTACCTAGAACCCACGTTTGGGTGTTAGTTTTTTTCCGTCATGGTTCTGTAGTAACGATAGACGTCGTATGTTACTTATTTCCGTTTATTTATTGATTTATTTATCACACATATTCATTTCATGCCATGCCATGTTTTTTTGTCGAAAAATGATAAGTTTCCAAAATAATTTTCCAATAAAACGTGTGACACTCAGAAAGTTTTGCGAAAATAAAAATAAATGTGTCATTGGTAATTTTTAAAATTAAATCTTTTCAAAGTACGAGTACTTTCCACTAGCGTCTATACAAAGTTTCATGCGTCTGAACCAGTTTTCGATTTTTTCCAGACCGCCGTAAACACCACGTTTACAGCCTGCTCGAACGCTGACAGCGCATCTTCCGGCGACGAAAATTAACACCTTTGAGCAGGTTTTTTATTTTTGGGAAGTCACACGGTGCTAGGTTAGGGCTGTAAGGAGGGTGAACCAGGAGTTAGACCGGCGTGCTATAACGCGCGTTGTCGTGGTGGAGCAGTAGCCCGCGGAGCCATGTGTTTGGTCGCTTGTTGCTCACAACAGAGAAAACTACTGCCAAGCATTTGGTAGTATACCATTCAAAGCATTTATTTCAAAAAGGCACTAAAAGGCACTTTTTAACGTCAACACTTTCATTTAAATAGAATTGATTCTAGGCGCACCTTCCAAAAGGTAGTTTCGTATGGAGAAGAAGGGGTAAGAAACTCCACCGTTACTCTTTTAAAATGTGTAACAATATTTTGTGTACATTAATTATATTTTTATGAGTGAAGCCGATGCACCCGGAATAAAAATACTATACCACAAATAGGTAAAAATAATTTAAATTAAGCAAAGACAGATAAATCAATCACGTGAGGTACATGCTGCTCACATATTTACAAACATTGCGAAAGTAGTAAGTATATGATTTTCCTAAAATATTAACTAGGAATAAGTCAGTGTGTGAGTAAAGTAAAAATAACAAATTATACAATACAATAAGGAAGTAGTATGATTTTGGGTAGCCTCTAGATTGTCTTGTCCTATGAAGCAGGACCAGCAGGCTTCCAAGCATTATTATCTAGTATATAAACCTCTAATTTGTAATATGCTTGTTTACAAAATGTTTTTTTAACATTTTCATTTAATTACAATATATCACAAGGTATTTTGTTGTAACATTTAACACAGTACCCCATAAAAGATGTATGATGTGTACTTTAGATAGTCTGAAAAATGATTGATCTATTTTATTTTTATTCCTAGTGTTAATATTACGGCTATCACTTATTTTTATTAAAAAAGATGCAGATTTTTCTTACATACATAATATTTTAATAAATGAACTGGCAAACTGGTAAGGTACCGTCATTATATTGATCTTCTTAAATAGTTCCCTAAGAGATTCGCGGCGACGTAGATTGTAAATGGCTCTGACAGCTCTCTTTTGCACAATAAAAATGGATTCAGTGTCAGCAGCCCGACCTCACAGTAAAATGCCCATACGGCATTTTACTGTGAGGTCGGGCTGTAGAATAGCTTAAATAAACCAAACGCTCGGTTTCTAGGTCTGTTAACTGTCTTATCTTTCTAACAGCATACGCGGCCGAGCTTAGTCGCCCCGCGAGAGATGTTATATGAGGATCCCATTGTGACTTCTCGTCTAGCGTGATTCCTAGGAAAACCGTCTGATTAATAAATTCCAGTTTTTCTTCGTTCAATATGATGTCACATTCGCTACTTCTAACATTAGGTAATTTAAATCGAATGCATTTGGTTTTTTGCTCATTTAGTACCAAATTATTAACCGTAAACTAATTTTGGACCTGAAGAAGAGTTATTCACGTCGTCAAGATTTTGTGAGCTTCGGTCTATTTTAAAGATCAATGAAGTGTCATCTGCAAATAACACCATCTTCGGTTGATTTTGAAGTCACTGGGGTAAATCATTAATGTAAACTAAAATGAGGAATGGAACCAATATCGAACCTTGAGGAACGCCCATTGTCATTTCAGTGCCTAATGAGTTTATGCCGTTTATTCGTACTTTAACCTTTCTATCTTTTAGGTATGATCTTAGCAAATCAAGAGCTGCATTCCTAATACCATAGTGCTCTAGTTTCAGCAGAAGTGTCTCATGGTTTACGCAATCGAACGCCTTAGAGAGGTCGCAAAAGATTCCAATGGCATCTTGTGATTCCTCCCAGGCGTTAGAACTGTTCTTTATTAGGGTGACACCGGCGTCAGTGGTACAACGCTCTTTACTGAAACCGTACTGATGTTCATGAAAGATGGAGTTTTTTATTACAGTGACGTAAAATTTTATTTAGCATCAACTTTTCAAACACCTTACTGAGAACTGGCAGAATTGACACGGGCCTATAAAATTATTGAGCTCTTTACTATCACCGGATTTGAACAATGGGATCACTTTACTGTGTTTCATAAGATCCGGAAAGACTCCTTGGTCTACACTGTTGTTAAATATGAAAGCTAAATAGGGCGCAAAGGTTTTGATGAGAGATCTGCAGACTTTTCCAGATCCCAGAGATCTTCTGTTGATATAATTTAAGATCTTTAAAAGCTTTTATAACAGCTTGGGGGTTTGTATGCTGAAACCTAAACTCCAAATTGCTTGCTTTTACATTATTTTTATGTAAGGCAGCAGAAAGCGCAGGGGAGGAATTTAAAGCTTCAGTAGTTTTAAGTGGAATATTAACAAAAAAGTTTTCAAATTCCTGAGCTATATCTATATTTGATTTGATGCGGCCACGTGCAGTCTCTAAATTAAATTCAATACTAAGCTGTTTTTTCCTACCTGTTTCATTGTTTATTTTTTACCAGGAAGTTTTTATTTTATCATGAGCTGATTTTGTTTTAGTGCTAATATAAAGAGGTTTAGCTATTTTTCACACACTTTTAAATCATTTTGAATATCTTGCAACATACTGATGAAAGTTTTGTAAGAGTCACATGTTGCTTTAGGCCATCAAGTTCAAATAGATATTCTCTAATTTTACGAATGCCAGGAGTGAATTGGATTTTCGGCTGAAATGGCTAGCTACACACTACTTTGCATAATTAATTGACATTACTTGATGATCTTTAAACCAATGATTCAGCGATGATGCTTATTTGGTTCCGTAAAAGAATTGACACCAAGTAGCCAGTCAAATTGAAAAAGCTCGCGATAAAAATCTTCCCCCCGCTTCTAGATCACTTCACTTTGGTAGGCGTTGATTCGTTTTGAAACACACAAACCGTCAACTGGCGCTTCGTTTCTGGATGGTATTGATAAATCCAAAACTCATCACCTGTAATGATGTTGCAAACACGCCGAGCCTGCTTCAAATTCATTCGGCACCCTTTCACCCGGGCCTGCTTCCGAGCATCAGTGAGGTTTTGTGGCATCTGGCGTGAAACTATCCTCCTCCCGCGAAGATGCACGTGTAGAATAGGGATGATGACTAATAATTAAAATGTTCGAAAAATACCTAATGTAATTTAAAAGAGAAGAGATAATCTAATAAATCTGTTAAATCGATGTAAATATGAAGAAGCTACATGCTTTAAAAGTTTTTGGAGGGGATTATTCCCGTTCTTGTCGCGCGGTACGGACAATGTATGGCGCTAGTATGAAATTACATAGTCGTGACGTCACTTATACGATAGTGTTGTCCTTGTATAACACTTATTTTAAAACGTTTATAACTCGGCAATTTTTTAAGCTTTTACACTTTTTGTTTGCACTATTTGGAAACCAACAATTTGTTTTAGATAAAAATAAAAAAATGTCATCATCCCAATTTCGTGTAGGCTTCCCGATCCATCCTACGATACCACGAAACTAGCCACGCGCGACGTGCGTGTAGTGCAGGCCGGGCGCCTGATGACGGGCAGTACGTCATCACGCTCATAGGCGCAGTAGGGAAATGCATCTAAATAGATCTAAGCAATGTGCGTGTGTGTGCGCGCGCGCAGGCGACGCAAAGGTGATAGTGGGTGGGAGCGAAACGAGACACATTAGAGTGCAGGTATTATGTTTTTTGTGTGGGTAATTATTTTAATGGTGTTGTTTTTGTTATTAGTTAAGTTAATATATATATGTTATTTGATATCTAGCTTTTTTAAATTTTTTGTTTGCCTACTTACTGTTTTATTTGTTTTAATCTATTTTGTACTAAGTTTCATTTAATATGTTGAGTCCCTAAACCTGACTTGGTTTCCGTACGTCATTTTTGGGTGACCACTGAAAATCAGCGCAATGCTGTGGGTTCACTATAGCACAGCATCATGCTGAGTGGAAGCCTTCTTGTCACAGTCACGGCGTGCAGCTGCCGAGTATTTATGTTCTGTGTTGTAATAATAAATCAGCTTTGTTTTTTTTTTTTTTGTTTTGTATGCGATTTATTTTGTATGCACGTGTTTCTGTGACAAATAAATCTATTTTTCTTTCGATTTCTTTCTTTTCTTTCAACCTTCAGTAGGTATGTGCTGAATCTCTTAATACGTAACTCGCCTATTGTCTTGGAATAAATTTTTCACTGCTAGCACACGTTAGTCGACCGTGGTTGAATTCGCTATACCAACGATACACGTTTGCCTTAGACGAGCCTTCATCCACGAATGCCATTTGTATCGTACCAAATTTGTATCGTAAGTCTATCGTACGAATCGTCCGGTTTCAGGCGACCCTCGAAAATGTTTCCGGCGCAGATCCATTTTTATATGAGACACGATCTTTTAAATTAGCTCGCAAACAATGTGGAGGGAAATTTTGAAATTAGAACGTACCTATTTTTACTTACAAATAATCATATAATTAAAAAATGGACTATAACTGGCCAGCCTCTTATACATCTAAACTTTTTTTCGCAATACTTTCTGAGTGGCCTGGCACTGTCACTTATGAATAGAATAACGATGCTAGCTTTGACAACGAAGAACGGTTTGAATGTCCCGCTCATAGCGTAGTTGAACCCGACATTTAATTCATACAAGGAAAGCTAAACGTAAATGATCAGTAAAAACTTTATACAACTTACTTACTTATATGATTATCTAACTCAACACACATTTTGCGACATAAATTTTAATGTAACATAACTATTAAAATTTGCTTGCTTTAACATTCGAATTCGAATGTAACGAGACTTACTTCCATTACGTACAATCATTATATGAAGTGAAATTTAAGCGGTCTGGAGAGTTTATGGAGGAGCACAACATTGAGAAAAAGGAAGGATGCTCCTTGTGTCAGGAGCAAAGCAGTAAGGGCAAATAAAAACAAGAAAAAAGTCATTTTAAAATTTTGTTAACAAAGGCTGTGTTGGGAATGTGAAATATTTCCAGTAATAAAATTACAAATCCTTAAAAAAGCTATACCAACAGCTTTTCCTAAAAAAACAATGCAATCGCAGACACCCTTTGTATGAGCCCATATTGTCCATTTGGTAAAGTGGTCAAAATCTGCCGTCATTGCAAAGCTATCTTAATTGCAAGGCGCGAAACATCCGGCTCTTTAGGTTAGCCGTCCCCGAGATATCGTTTGTGCTCTCCTTTTTGAATTTCACCGAATAAACGTTGGTATTGAGAAACGGAACTGTTTACTGCTTTGAGCTGATATGAAGCAAAGGCTGCCATAGAACCGTTGATTCTTTACGTTTCCTTTATCAATATTTTTGGGAGCAAACTGCGTTTGCACAGTTCCTATTTATAATGCTCCTCCTTTCTGCTTATCGATTATGTAACGATGTGTCTTGTGCCATTGTTTTTGATGTAGAAACAATTTAAATGAATCAGCTGCTTACACTGTCGTGCACATTTTATTTTTGAGTCACAGAAGAAACAGGCTAATGCTGATCACAACAATTGTGCAAGAATATTGGAAATATGAATTGTTGGTAACGCTCTAATATTCTACAGTTTCACGAACACTTGTCTCATAAAATAATACGAGATATTTATACAAGCCACTTTTATGCCTTAATGTTTTTTCAGTATTAAAGTGCCTTTTCATATCGTCTTCGCTTGGCTTTATGTGTAAACGCTTCCTTTCTTTTTCAGATTACCTGCTTCGCTTCGTCAAGTTTAATCCTTCATTGTATGGATGTAAGTGCTTATTTGCTGATTTTTCATAGTTATTAATATTTTACTAAGTTTGTCTGATCTATTTCAAGTTTCCATTTATCATAGGTAGCCTCGAGCACGGATTATTGACCGCAACGAACGAATCACTTTAATGTTATTGTGCTTGATTTATTTAGCATAAGAGTATACTGACAGACATGTTCAGTAAGTTAAGATATGACAAAACATGGTCGGAACAAAATTTAAAACAATCAATAAGTTTTAATTCTATTGTTTGCATTTTGAAAACGGCTCTGAAAAACAAAAGGATCTGCACTAAATATCGATCAAAAGAATCGCGTGTTTATAAGTCCTTACATAAAACTGTATGCCAACAATTTCTGGTAATTCTACAAACAACCCGACTATTAGCTGCTGTCGAACTGTAAGTGTGCACTGTGAACTGTAAATTTTAACGATGCACTACAACGCTGTTATTTTTGCATGAAATATTGAGTGGAGAGAATAAAAATGAAAAAAAATATTTTATTGTGTTTTCACGAACTGTAATTGTTTTATCTGCGTTATTTGATTATAAATAACAGGCGCGACTCACTGCACGAGCCTTAAAGCATACGAGTATCTTTCTAAACTTTTATTAAAAAAAAAAGTAATAACATTTGTTTTAAAAAAACAGCAATGCATTTATTTCATCATTACAAAAATGTAAAGATGAAATGCATTGCATTATTTGATATACGAGTATCCAAATTCGTTGTACCTAAATCAGTCTTATAAGTAATTACCTTCTAGCCAGGCGTTGTGCTCCAAGTTCAACAAGATCGTGTAACTAATTCTATTTGTCAGGAGAGAGGCTATTGTAGAGCTTAAAGTCGTACCTTCACGGCAAAAAATACTTCACCAGGGCATTCCACGTAACGAGTGTTCCAGCAGTGTCTTACATTATTTCCCTTCCTTTGTAATGAGCTTTTTAGGTCCGCACAGGTTTTTGGGCTTGTTCCCAATTCCAAGAGATTACTAGGCCGTGTTTATTACCTGAAATAGTCGGGTTTATGATAGCAACTGTTTGTGGCTATTTTTTTTTTCATACATTGTTGTAGGTTTAGGCCACAGATATTATAATACTACGTACAGATACCAAATCCCATACAAAGAAATGACACCTCCCTAAGTCTGGCAATTGAGCTGGCAAATTTTCGTCATCAAAATGTTCAACAGATGGCAGCATAAGCGATTCACTAATTAAAAATACTATTGTTTGTTTTATGTTATAGTGTAAATTAGTAAATTAATTAAGTACTAGTATTTTTAAGTTTTTCATAGTTTTTAAATTTATATTGTAGGATAATTTTAAGACCTCGCTATCGCATTAGGTATCACCTGTAATGATAGTTCTAAGGGATATATTAATATATACATAAATAAATAAAACGTTTCGTGCCATCCTTTTTAATTAAAGTTTTATACTTCCGGTTTCAGAAAAACATGTTAATAGATTTCTTTTATATTTTTATGTAAAGAAATGGATTGAAAATAAGTTGTTTGATTTAAATTTGTGACTATAATAGTTATTTTGAAGACAGGACAAATTGAGTAAAACGCCATCTATTGCAAAGAGCTCTCTATGATTATTTTTGAAGACTAATTATAAAATGTTCTAGTTGAGAAATAATTTTATTGGTCGTTAAACTTTAAGGTCCTGCGTTCTCGGAAAATAAAATGATTGTTTGCATGGGCCCGCCATAAAGTTCCTATTATCATTTCACACTCACCTATTAAAAAAGGTTTAAAAAATTAACCTATAAAAATGAGTACAAAAGGAGAAAAATCGTCTTTAGAGCGGTAATTTTTAGGTCAGGTGGGGGCGACTTGAATCGGGGTAATTATGTGGCGTGCGTGCCGGCAGCCTTATCTCAGTCTTTAAAATTATTGGAACAAGTTGCGACGGGCACAATGGCAGCTTGACTGGCCAAGCCCTTAATTTGGAGTGGAAGGTACAAGGGTATTTATTTAAGATTTTAAGCACAAAAACGTGATAAAAGTAACTTGAACTTCATGCCATCAATAAAACGAAGAATCAAGCAATTGTATTGTTCTCCTTTAACATTTTTCTAAATTGAACGATGAATGAAATACTTGAATAGTAATCTAAAAAGAGAATAAAAACCGCGGGCTACAGGAACCATCGTAATCTTCCCAATTCCATTTTTTTTTCGAACGGTAAACAAACCAAGACAATGCTGAAATGAGAATTTTATTACATTTTTGGGATAAATAATTCCCAGAGAATCCCCCAATGAATTCGTGTCGCGCCCTAATGAAGTTAAGATTAAACTCGCTCGCCACTTGCCCCCTGCGTCGCAAAAAAGGAGTGTCTGCCAAATTCTTCCCTCCCAAATCCTACGAAAAGGGACGGTTACGTTCATTATAACCGCCACGTCTTAGCAATTTTAAAGACACCTTTTAAGAGCACTCCAACTTAGTGCTATTTTTGGGCGAAATTGCTTTCGATAGATCCTTCCTTCCCCATTGTTCTGTCTATAGTTAAGTATATCTGGCTCTGCCATTTATCAGCCTATTCTTGAGGGCGATTGTCACGATTCTTTTGTCTAACGTGAGGTTACCTTATATACGTCGTTGCTTCCTTTCGTTCGGCCACTGTGATTTATGGTTAATGTGCTCACCTTTACGTCCATGGTATATTTTTTACAGACCATTTCGCTAACTGCATTTGTTTGTGTTTTGATCTTACCAACGACTCGAATGTCACTGAATAAATAATCTCAAAGCAATATTTTACTCATGATTTTGCTGCTTTTTTGATACAGTGTTTCCGTACCGTATATGTAATATCAGGATCGAAATAATATTTATTTCGAAATGTTACGCAGCTTACCTCGTGCAATATTTGAAAAGTAGGAAAATAATAAAACTAAATTCTAAATCGTTTCAATTCCGAAAATCGTGCTTATTTTTTAAACCAAGCGAAAAATGTGCTCCAGCTTTCACTCCCAACCTTCGAGAAAAGTATCGCTATCCAAGAATAAAAGATAACAGTGGTACAGTGTGGCAGAAACACTCGTATATTTTACGTTTATGTTTCCAATACAATTCCTATTCCTTCATTTCCCAACATAACGCCCATACGAATGGCTAAAGATTTGGCGGTGCGTCGTATAAAAACAAATAAAACCGTTGTGGAGCGACTGTGAGTCACCCCCAACAGCTGACTAACGATAGATACACCCTCCTACTTGCATCCCCACCACGCATTTCGATTATACGGACAGACGGACGGTCAACCACACTTCCATGGGAATCATTTAAATTTGGCAGTGCCTTTATTTTGTAGCAAAATAGGCAACTTTTCAAGTAAGAGTGTTATTATAACCATGCGGTTAATCATACAGGATACTAAAATTAAACCAGACCTTTTACGAAGCACTAATTTATTCATGAGAAATGCGTGTTTGTTGTACATATTGGTGTCTGATTTCATTTAATGGTTGTGACGAAAATTATCCTAGGCACTGGATTTCTCAATATGTTTCGGAGGCTTAGCTTCAGTTTCCAAATGCCACCATTGTGCTTGCAGTGAATAATTAAATGTCTCCGAAACAAAAAGGAAAACGTTCTAGCTTTTTCTAGAACATATTTTTCCGAGCATAAAGAAGCCAGCGCGACAGGTACGCGAAGACATTATATCTAAAACCCAATTTACTTTAAAATGGCTAGCGAAAATAACTTTGCTGGCAAGATTTAAAAAAATGCCCGTGCAAAATATTCCCTCGAAATAAAGACTGGTTAGACAACTTGTATTTTCAACAAAAAAAAATTGGTCTCCCTCAAATTTTTCCGCATTAAAACCTGGAAACTACGAAAGAGATCGTATTTTCCAGGTTTTAACGCTGAATTTTTAACACTTTATGAAGTGTCGGCTTATTACCTCAATGCTTTGAAAGAGTTTTACACAGCGGATGTTAAAGAGCCTGATGATAAGTTGTATAAACTTCGAGGATGCTGGAGTAAGTGGATTTTGTGGCTGCTGTACGGAAAGTGTAGTTAACGGATAAACAGTAGTTACAGCAAGCTTATGTGCTAAGTAAGATAATCGTGTGCTTTGTTTTCGTAGCGATGTTTCATGATTTGGTTTACGTTTTATGGCATCTTTCTTGTTATTAGACCATTCCTTGAATTAACTTCGTAGTTGGAATAGAAGACCTTCATTAAATATCACAAAGACGTGAACAACTGGAAACACATAATATCTAGCGTAACTTTTCTATGATCTCCACAATAAAGAACCAAAATGAAATCTCTACGCCACTCAAGTTCCCAATTGAACTCATAAGTTCGCTGCTTGATGAAAAGTACTTTCGATTGGCGCTCAATTTGTTCATGAAAAATGTAATTCAATACTTTCGCAGCTGCACTTCCAAGGAACGAGAAGCCATTGCGATGCAAAATTCATTTATCACGGATTCTAGCTACTTCATAAAGCCGAGGTGTCACTAATGGACTGGAAGAAGTGAAATGTCGACACTCCAGTAATATCTTAGAAGAAAATCTGAAATAGAACACCTTGAAGTCAATTTGTTACTACTTTCCATGCTGACTATTGAAGAGATTCGAGAAAAAGTGGGAATTGTGGTAGTTTCATAAAGAGAGGAATGCTTAAGGCAAATACTGTTCAGTTCGCTTAAAAAATTTGGATATTGAATTAAATTATAAACCTACTAATAGAGATCTGACAAATGCTTTCGATTGATAAAGGTCGACAATTAGTTTGACGGCTCCTCTGAACGTGTCGAAACTAACAATAGCTTTCAAATAAATTGTGTATAATCTAATAAATACATACATGCATATGTACATAGTACCTGCTTTTTAGTTTTGTATAATTTTTAAACATATAAGAGTAGGGCTGAGATGAGAAGCTGAATTTATCAAATTATCTGGCTGCGTGTCTGCATCCAAACAGAATAATGTATTTCAAATAATTAAAAGAAGAGATGATATAAAACATTTTGATTCACAACTTCACTTACAAAGGATCTGTTATTTTTCAATCTAAGATGTTATCGATTTGTTTAAGACTCGTCCAACAATTGTAACAAAACCAGCTGAATTTTGAAATGTTTTTGAAAGTTATCGCAGTTAACTTGATTCATTTATCTTATTCCAAACTCCACTTGAACAATAATCGAATTTTAAACGAAGTTACATTTGTTTCAATTAATAAATATGTAACTTCATTATTATTCCATTTATCATCTGTATTTTATTTGAAACAGATATCTCATTAAAAAACGTCACGTTTGCTATCTTTGGAGACGCATAGGCTCAGTGGCTAAGTTTTTCGTAGATTTAACAGCATAAAAAGGTTAGTAATATAAGAGTCCGATCCGGTTTATATATCGCCTTGATCTGGTTCCCCCGCATCTCAACTCTCAAGTCCTAATAAAAACAGGTACAAACTTCATTTTGTCTAAGCGACAACGAACGCTCGCGGTGTATAGCTTTCGAATCTAATTTTCGCTCCTTCGAAGCCTTTTTGTTCTTACATTTTATTCCATTTACATTCTATTTGTCGTTTATTACTTTGGCATCATTCAGATTTTACAGAATTCGTTTTGCATTGAAACTCGCAAAGGACACGACCTTTTTTATTTTGTTTTACAGCTGTATTTAATGGATTAGATATATGACACAATGGGGACGCCGGGACCCCAAGGGAAGTAGCCCCCAACCAGGCTCTGGCGTAATCTTTCGTTGATGGTACATAGGTAGGTGGTTGGTTTACAATCACACACAACACTTCACTCAGAACATTAATTTTGATTTAAACAATTACAATCATTGAATGAGGAGTCGTTCAGTTCATTCGTTTATTGCATATCAGTTGTCAGTGTGAGTTAGTAAGTGAAGCTATTTGCTTATTCCAAAGCGAGGAGAGATTTCTTGCCCGTTCTTCTCCATAAGGAACCTATTCCTTATGGAGAAGAACGGGCAAGAAACCCCATGGAAGTGTCCATGTCATGTCCATCCTTTTAAATTAAAATGTTATGTTACAGAGGTTTCTTTTTCGACAGTAACAATTTCAGTCCCTCTACAGATAAACGCTATTTTTCTGAGAATTTCTCACGAGTTCTGAAATGCAGTGAATTTCAGAACTCGTGAGAAATTCTCAGAAAAATAGCGTTTATTAATAGAGTGTTGGATGTTGTTGGATTTGTGAAAATTCAAAGTGCATTTAGGAAAACTCCCTCAATAATGAGCGAGCGATGTTCAAATCTCAAATATTCGTTTCCGCTGCTTTATTTATGAACGAAACATTTGCAAAAGCTAATTGTGTAAAGTAATTTGGTTGGGACGCGGAGCGCTGTCCACGGCCGTATTTCGTCATTTATTTCGAGGGCCCCTCCATTTACCTCCCCCGCTTTTTGCTCGACAACAAATTTACAAATGTTTTAATTGCAATTCGAGTCGTATTTCTTAGTTGTCAAAGTCCAATTTGCATTATCTGCTAGCAAGTTAACGTTACGCTTCGCAATAAGGAATAACTGAAAATATTGCGGCCCTGTTTCTGTGGGACACAGAGAAAAAACATCGTTTTGTCAAGTACTTTTATTTTCCTTTTAACCGCTGTTCGGTAAACTTTTTATTTCGTTGTTTTCCCTCTTTTTTGTTTTTAATTTCAATAACTTTTTATTTTATGACTACATGAGGCGAGATTGTAAAAAGTTTCCATTGTGCTGCATGTGCAGACCATAGTTGTTTTCTTGTTTTTCCTCCTTCCCAGGTTTTACAGGTTTTCAAAGATCCTCATCTCTTCTTTCATAAAATGCTATCCATCTATCACGATTATTTTTTCCATAATTTATAGCAGTACCTTTTAAGATATTTTTATGGATAAATATTGTAGGTAACTACGTACTTCTATAGTTAAAGTGGATTCTCGATTGGAGGTCACGTTTTAAAGCTCACTATAAGTTATCATGTTATGAACTGGCAACCGATTTAATAACTATTAATTATGCAATCAGTTCAATTAAACGCAGGAATAATAATGTCATAGTGCTGTTTTGTTCATGATTACCGTTATGATACCGTTCCTACTATAATTTTATCGTCAGAAATATTATTGCCGACACTTGAATTTTAATTGATGACTTTCCAAAGCTTTGTTAATTAATTTACTCCTACGCATGTTGGTGAATTTTATTTCCAACTCCTTACAAAAGCTATATTATTTTCGAAACACACTTTGTATTACTGAACAGAAGTCGGGGTTACGAACCATTTTCTTTTAAAATAACATCATGGCTGTACTCCCATAATGCGTGAGTTTAAAATACATAACTAATAAACTTCTCTTTTTTCACAACTGTCGCCATATCTGATCTGTCCGAATCAAAACGCAATTTCGAAACGTTCCAGACGATTTTTTTCAATTCCAACTCTTTTTCTGCTGCCACTCACAGTCGTAAGACATTCGAATCTGTCAAGTGTACGAAGGAATTCAATCGGTTCTCGACGATAAACCGGTTAGCGAATTCGTATTATATCGATATTGCAGCACCGAGTGAATGCTGCACGGCTGGTTAAGCACAGTTAACCGCTGTACAAACGTCGTGATTGTGTGCCCCCTTGGATTTGTTTAAGTGTTGTGAGTTGTTACCAACGTTTTATAGATTGTTTTAAGTGATTGATATACGGGGTGAATATATATTGAGGTAAGAGTCATTCAGATTAAAATCACGCGTGTTTTTGAGTTTATAAAACCGAGGTGATATTTTATATTTCCAATTTCGCACAGAGGTTAGAATATTTCAGTTTCATGACAATTTAAATCGTTTTTATGTGGAAAATGCAAGGAAGAGTGTCGTTTGCTAAAAGTGTACTATGATAAATCGAAAAAGTTTTTATTTATTGTATGTGTTATTAGTGAATTAAGTAAAAACTAAAGGCAAAACAGCTGATTTGTTCATCTGGCTTCCGAAATGTTGTATCTTAGTGAAATCTGTACTATTTTTGCCTTGCTTCCTAGCTAGATATTGTTTCTAATACTTCTATGTTATCAACTAAAACTACAATACATTGTATGCAGTGCCTAACCACTGACTTAACATCATTTAGGTAATGTCCTTTTCACGCATCCAAGGTATACAGATACCGAAACCTATACTCCAAAACCAGTCTAAAATCAACGTGTATAAGGTTTATTTACGCTTGTCCAGGGCTTGCTTTTATGCGAGGGCACGCGTGTAGTAGATACTAATTTATTAGTGTCAGGTCATCGGTTCGTACTTTGTGCATTTCTATCACCGTATTACACGTCCTATAACATCTCCTTTATATTGAATTTCTATCACCGTAGATAGATAGCTGTGTTAATTTATCGATCGGTTTTGGCTGAACACAATTACTTATTGTGCCTCGACATTTGATAAAGATATTCGGTGAATTTTTAATATGGAAACCCTGGGGCCATTTTGAATGCAGACTAAAATTTCTGCCATTTTTTTGTCGGTATTTTACGAGTATTATTTTATTTTGATTGCACAAAGCAATACTTGTTTAACCAGTGTTAAGCTCGGTTTCACTAACATCGAAGCAAAACGTTGTAGGAAAACGCTTATTTGTAAAGATATTTCGTTTCAAACTGTCCTTTGCCCTTTGTAACGTTTAAACTTTGGTCCAGACTACAGGTGTCAAATTTCAAAAGAAGCGTCCCATCGTGCGTCATATAAAACTTTGGATGTTCTTCAGAATCACTTTGTGTAATATGACATGCGTTGTGTGTGAATAAAAAAGACTATTAATTTGAGATTTTGTACAATGTTTTTCTTGCCCTACTCATTGTCAGCGCTCTCTGCACTAAGCACGACTCCCGCTTCGAAGTAACCGGCTTCCACTACCAATCGAGGCATTATTAGAACTGATACAATTCACAAAGAATTGTGCCACCATCCTTGATAGATGTAGGTATTCGACTTAGCGCGAATTTAAGCACTTCACATTATTTTGCGCAAGTATTTTGCCAAAACTTTTGCCAGTCCAGTTTTACTTAACAGACTGCTCTTAACTCGTGTGTCGCTGCTATTTGTATCGCTTACAACCAAGCCTGTCCTCGCGTGATACGAAATTGGATTCCCACATCTGTCTGCTACAGATAATTCGACTTTGCTACTATTTTTCGCATACGCATTGTCCCAATTGAGCTTCCAAGCTCCCTGCTGCCCGTTATCACTAACACTAAGCGACAAGTAAATGAATGCCTGCTGGTATAAAAGCGCGCTGTTGGATTTTATTTGAACGCTCGGCTCAGCGACATAAGTTAAAAAAATACATATCGCACAGTGTTCATAAAAACGGGCATGGCAACAAAACAGTGAAAAGAGTCTTCCGACAATACTCAGATTTAATTAATTTCATTAAGGTCTACTTATTTGTTTTTGAAAGTCAATTGTAAATGTTAGTTGTAGTTTATCTCCTGTTATAAGTTAGATAATTGACTTGTTTTGTTGAGTAGGCGGTTCTAAATTAAATTGATTGGGTGGAATTTTGAGTTATATTTAGAGATCCGGATATTCGGGCGCATATTTACCTAAAGTTGAGATGTTGGCTACTATGGAATGCGCTTTTGTATCGAAAAACCCACCGTTACCGGAATCAACAAATTTTGTGTTTTTTCTTACTACACAGTCTACCTACCTAATATTGTAAAGAATCCAGTTTTTTTATAAAGTCGCTTACATACTATACACCCGACTAATTATACATTACCGGTGTTCCTGGCATCTCGGGTCTGATCCTTAAAACATAAAAAAATATGAAGCCGCTTCCGTACTTTCAAAGCGAAAAAATAACTTTAGGTAAATATGCGCCTAAATATCCGATCTCTATTATATTGGAAGTGTCAAATACATACTCTGTGTTACCAACGTCCCACGTTGTGTCTGCTATTTCATAATTTTTTGTAAGTATTTCAAATATATGACAATTCGGAATGTGTTGTTGCTTACATTGATCACAGTCTTCATCTGCATACGTTGTGATTGGCTTTTTTTTTTTTGTTCCGGGGCTGGAAAATCCTCATGGATGTCCTCCGCCCTGGGGCGGACGGAGGGGTCTGTCAGACTCTTACTGACTGAAAACCACCCCGGTGTTCCATCTCACACCTACGTCGGGGTCGCGGGAACATTCGATTCTTCCGCATAGTCTAAGGGGCGCGCGTGGAACACATCGCGCCGCCACCTCGGGTACTGATGTGTGGGGGGCAGCGAACGTCCCCAAGTCCGCCGTCCCTGGACCCATTTAGGGGGTCTGGAAGAGTGCGTTGTCCGCCCTCCGCCTGCGCCCGGTGCGCCTGCTGCGGATCGGGAGAGTGGACGAGATCTCTCTTTCCCTTTCCGCAGCCTCCTTCTGCGAGATTACTGTTTCGCCTAACTGGATGAAGCTGAATTTTACATACCGCGACTTTCTATCTGACCGTCACGACCCAGTTAATGAGTGTTGCCGGGTTGTTACCCAGCAACACTCAGTAACTGCGTCGATACCCCTTGGTAATCTTGGTATGACTGGATGTCAGTCTTCTGATCGACTGCCAAAGATCTACAAATGACAGCCAGGACCAACGGCTTAACCTGCTTCCCGAGGCTTGGAGGGGTCTCTAGATATGTTGGATGGACACCCTTCCAGGGACCAAACTTGGCAAGCTTAGCTTAACCTCCAATCGACTCGTGCGGCTGTTTTGACTTCGCCACGAACCCCTCACATCAGCATTGATCACAGGTATTGGTCGTAAATATTAATCTGCTGCAAAAAGCAACCGAAGCATTTGACTCGCAACGCAATCAGATTAATCTATCTTCGCTTTCATTGCTATGTTGATAGCGAAACTTTTTTTTAAAACGAAATCCGCTCTATCCAGCCTTGATATGAATTGATACGCTATTATTGCAGTAGTTCATTTTGTGCATATTCGTATTCGATATTTCTGTCCAAAATTGTATTGCGCATTGGTGCCGCATAGAGAATTCACGGTAAGTGCCGAGTTATCAGTCTCAGAATTTATAATAAACTTCACCTTTGCCAAAGAAGGTGTTTAGTTTAACCTGCACAAGAATCTAAACCTTCATCTATTAAATAATTGTCAAGAGTCACTCCGGTGTCAGACCGCTACTTACGAGTTGTAGGTCGTAGGTTCGAACCCAGATAGGCGCTTTACTTGGCTTAAATTATTTTATCACCATTGCTCTCAAAAACGGTGAAAGGAAACATCGTGAGGAAACCGGCATGTCTTAGAACCAAAAATTCGAAGACATGTGACATCTACCAACCCGCACAGGGCCCGCGTGGTGGATTACGGCCCACTCCTTCTCACAGAGAGGAGGCCTGTGTCCCAGAAGTGAGAACATAAGGTTGATTATGATATGCTTACGCTACTCAGGTGTCAGAAATCGCGAAATATAAAAGATAGATTCTGCACTTCGTCCTCGTGAAATTTCTTGTTCGCCCGACCCACCCGTAAAACCCATCCCCTGCCTGCGCTATCACTTCGTTTTCGCTTAGCGTTCATCCTGACGTTTTTTCTTTTTGATCGGCTTCAAAGGGCCCAGGCGTGATATTTAGCCTATAGCTTTCCTCGAGAATTGAGTTATCGAATGCAAAAAGAATTTTTCAAATCCGACCGGTAGTTACTACATACAAACTTACAAACAAAAAAAAACAAATTTTACCTCCTACAATATTAGTATAGATGCACATTTATTCTCAAGTACTCGTAATACTCATCATAATTAGTCTGCAATTCTCACAAATTGATCGCCAAGATAAAAGTTTCATTATTCTCTCATGGAATTCCATTTCACTCAACAGTAAAGTGTGTACACTTTTTTCACATATCCATATTGTTCATAGAAATATGTGACGTATGACGTACTTTTGTACGTAACAGTTCACGCATTCGAGCAACACTAGTTAGTAGCTCATTACTTCCCTTATCTGTCTGAAGTTCTTCCTAACTGTCTCACGGGAACTGCGGCTAGTCTACGTCTATCTTTTTAATCTTAAACGATTATTATTTCAACTTAGTTTTACTTAGCATAAAGCGCAAAATTAATTGTTTCTTTTAGGTACACCTGTAGCTAGAGTTAAGAAGTACAGTTATTAAAAGTGAAGCGAGATCTAATGGCGCAGCAGCTGCCTAGAGGGATGAATTTAAATATTGATGTTTTTTGGGAGAGAATAATATTTTGATGCATTTTTTGTGGAATGGTCGGCGCTGAGATGAATGAAGCTATCAGGCATGGGACATGCATTGTGTACTAAGCTGTATTAGACTATTATAAGTAGAGATCGGATATTTAGGCGCATATTTACCTAAAGTTAATTTTTCTATGAAAGTATGGAAGCGGCTTCTTAAATATGTTTTTTGTAAAAATTAAAACCCGAGATGCGAGAAACACCGGTAATGCATAACTAGTCGGATGTATAGTATGGACCGACTTAAAAAAATCAAAATAAACCCCGGTATTCTTTACAATATTAGGTAGGCAGATATGCATCCGATTCTGTTTTAAGAAAAAAAAACAAAATTTGTTGATTCCGAAACCGAGGGATTTTGTTGACACAATAGCGCATTCCATATTAGCCAACATCTCAACTTTAGGTAAATATAAGATAATTACATTTAGCACAGAACTTGATGACGTAGTAATAAAAGCTAGTAGAGCCCTCGCTTTCATGTCAGAGACGATGATGAAGCACGATACGCTAGATTAAATTCCGTGAAACCTACATAATCAAATATAACACTGATGTATGTTTAGTTAGTTAGAAAATTAGTTTCACACCACAACCAAACACGAGTGTAACGTACGTTGACATTGCCAACAAAATTTCATACAAAAACCGCCCCTTTGACAATATACCTTAAAGTTCTAATGTGTCGTGTGACACGAAAATACTGCGTAATTAGTTTAGAAGACAGCGGTACGGCACACTTAATAAAGTTCCCTACTCCTATCGCTTGTAGTTGACTCGTTCCTGGCGTAATTTGTTCCTGGAGTCTTATTAAATTCATAAGTATGCGTCGCCAGCCTTAGTTTATGGTCCAAGTTGTGGGTGAAGGGGTGTATGAGTTTGGAAACTGTTGGGTACTGTCGTTCGGTCTAGTTGTATGTGGATAGACATTCCCGAAATAGGGTATTTTGTATGCCACGGTTTTTTAAGTGTTCCTATTTCAGGGTAAAAGCATAATCTGATTATGTAAAAATTGTATTCTTGAAAGTGTTTCAAAAATTTCTATACAACCAGTTTTATTGCATAGAATCCAAAAAATATTGGCCAAACCTTATATGCAGGATACGCAAAATACGCGATTTGACGTGGACCAGCCTGTATTACCACAGATAATCTATTACCTATACAGGGTGGCAGGAACATTGATGCGTAACTGAAACCATGGATTCAGTACATAATTCTAGATCTCCTAGCGTATAAATGTTTCATGTTATCAAAAAAAGGTCTGCTGTTTCAAAAAAAAATATACGTGCAAAACCTACGCGGTCAAAACGTATGGAACGTTAAATATTAGACGCGTCATCTGTTCGTAATATCAAAATGCAAAATTGCAATATAGTTTTGCTTTATAATTTCATTACCTACTTTACGTTCGTATTTTGCTATTGGTATCTACCTGAATTCCTGTATAAACGTGTATATATATGCAGGAGTGTTATAAATAAACAATTCAGACCACATAACATTCCCCGCTCATCGTTTCTTCTACCGCTTCTTGCATATAGCCCGTCTCCATATAATAAATCGCCAGCTCATACGCTTGTCGTGACACCTTCGTAACACGACCCTTCACGACAGATATTCGCCTTGCCAGGTTTGTACATTTGCAAATTCAAAACTGCTACCGGTTTCGTATGACGACGGTCTTCGTGTTATTTATGATTCAATAGCACTATTGTTTTTGTTTATTTTGTATAAAATTATCGTACTATTGCAATCATCTATAACTACATCGTTTGTTCGGACTGCGTGTAGAAATGTTGTATTAACATGTGGGTGGCAAACTATTGATTTATTTTACTATTTTACTGTCATTTATACTGATAAACGTATGAATAAGTTTCATATTGTCATTGTTCAAAATTATGATAACTTGTCTTATTTTACAAGCAAATAGTAAAATTGAGAGCAGTGGTGGCCCAGTGGTAAAGGCCGCGACTTACGAGTTGTAGATCGTAGGTTCGAACTCAAATAGGCGCTTTACTTTGTGTAAATTATTTCATCACCACTGCTCTCAAAAACGGTGATGGAAAACATCGTGAGGAAACCGGCATGTCTTTGAACCAAAATTTCGAAGACATGTGACATCTACCATGTTTGGTAGATGTCACATGTCAGTGCTGTTGCACTGGGCCCGCGTGGTGGATTACGGCCCATTCCCTCTCACAGAGAGGAGGCCTGTGTCCCAGCATTGGGAACATAATAGGCTGATTATGTAGTAAAATTACCAAAATTACTTTTCTAGCTGAAATCGTAGGGTGCATCAAAATATGAGTCGCGATACTTACATGTACGTTGGTCGCATCCGGGACAGTAAACCCTGCTGCCATCTGATTGAAAGGCTCATATATAATATGTTTACCACCGTGAAGTGTGGTTCTGATAAAGCTCCTGACGATACGAGGGAAGAATCGCTCGTCGTTTCTCACTTGTACCACAACCAGTAAATCAGCTCACACGGCCGTCTCCGTAACACGCGGGAAAGTCGTCGTCAACTTTTGATACCTGTGCAAATTCAACGCCAGCCTCCCTGTTCCCGCCGACATGATGAATTGTAATCACCTGACGAGAGAATTAAACGGCATACATATGTATATTCTGGCATTGCCTTGCGTAATGCGTCGACGGCTGCAGTTGCCTCGGCCGTTGACGCGTTCCGCTCGTGTATATGAGCGCTAAAACGTAATTTATTTATTGTCACCAAAATGGTAAGCCATAATACGTCGATTGTTTTGGTATTCAAGGTTGACTGGTAATTTGGAATACATAATATGAGCAATTACATAAATTACAATGTTCATTGTTTCGATTTTGTATGTGACAATATTTGTTTGCATTTCTGTTTTCAATTCAATGTTTAACAATAAGCTGCACTTACTCTACGTAGTCTTCTCTCTTAAGGACGAATGGGCATCCATTTTTTCGCTGAATTAAAATCCTGTACCCGTAAGTCGACATTCTGCAGATACTATAATCTTTACTGAACCCAATCGGCCTATCCTCAGAGGAAGCATTTGAGTATCAGTCCATAATTCACGATCACTGCAACCCGTTAATTTAATTGAAATTTACATAACCATCGAACCTTTTTCAATAAAACCTTACAGTTAAACATTGGCAATACATTTTCCCAGGCTATATATAGCTCGATCTTTCTAAGTCAATCGCCTTTCTTTCGCCCCAAACAAAGATACATGTGTTAGTAATCCTTTTACGTTTCTCCCTGTTCCAGTCAGTTCCTATCGACGATACATTTTATCCTCGCCATGGGAGTAGTGTTTCTAAACGTCCTTATTTTAGTAGGACATACAGATTTCTACAGGTTTGAGAAATAGTGCAGGCACTGTTGGGACATTTCGTTTGGGGCGCTGTAAAACTTGTGTCTGTTATCGATGTGAAACGTAGAGCTTATCTACAAGTGGTTGTTATATTGTATAGCTTTGTTTTATGTCCGAATAACTTCAATACTACGTTGTGCCTGCGGCTATCCGGGTGCCAAATCCATTCAGTCGATAAGGACTGAAAAGGTAACAGGCAGGCAGACAATAATTATTTTCTCTATTACTAGGTCCTCCTCTTTGTCTTAAATATAGGAGGCACTAGCTTAGACGCCAATATATCCGAACTGCCCCGGGGAATACGTATGCAGCCACCGGGCTATATTTACTACACACGGCTAGAATGGTGTTCGACCGAGTATCTAAAGGTTTATAGTCTTTATTCGGGTTGCATAATAAAAAAGCTTCATAATTATGGCATTTGGATTTCTGTGTCTTGGTCCGTTTATTTGGCAACACTTTGCTTGTTAGCGTAGTGATATTATATTTTCATGTCAAATAAGTTAACATTTCCCTAAAGTACCAGCGTAGTTAACGCCTCCTTTCTCTGAAGAAGAAGGTTCCGTGCCCTTTGATAAAAGTTATTTTAAAAGATCTATGCTAATAAAACAGCAACTGATATACCTTTTTTCAAAAAAGATGGATTGAAATGTAAGAAGTGTAACCCTACTTAGGGTCTCGCGCCCGAAGTAATCAAAAACAAATAAAATATCATGGGACGCTCGTTGTTGATCCCTTTGCTCGCCAGCTTAGAATTCTACACTCCGGCCCACTCAAAACATAAATACGAAATTTGAATAATCACACACACACACACATAGTTGCTATGCAAACCTGTATGAAACCACAAAAGCGTTGTTGTAATCCGGTTACACGCTTGGCGCAAACTAGACACCAAGTGATGGCTGCCGGGTGACAGCTCAAAAATATCCGACGAGTTTTAGAAACCAAAATTTTATTTGCACTAGTAACTTAAAATTCGTTTTGAGAATTTGGGAGGACATTTTATCGCTCGCGCCGGAATGTAACCGTATAATTTCATTGTCCGGCAATCCGGTTTCAAATGGAGCAGCGTTTGTGTCCTGATGAGAATAAGCTCTTAATGTCATTAAATACGCACCAGTTGCGTTGTCATATTTCTAGTTTTTATGTCATCAACTCTTGCGATATATTTTTCCATAAAAAAATCTACAAGTGCTGCACTGCAGCCAAAAGCGTGTTGATGAACATGAAAAGCTTCTCATTCGATCAAACATATCTATTTACTTTTACAATTTTGTTTCTACTGAAATGCAACTCAATATGAAGTCACCGTTAGTTGCCACATTAATGTGTAGGTATCAAGACCTTTAAAATAGAATAGAATATGTACACCATACAAATTATAGATTTACATATTTATATTAGTTACAGATGTACTTTTATTATTTTGCTTTCTACTGAAATGCAACTCAATATGAAGTCACAGTCAGCTGCCACATTAATGTGTATCAAGACCTATAAAATAGAATATGTACACCATACAAATTATAGATTTACATGTTTATATTAGTTACAGATATACTTTTAAAAACGTGTAAAATAAAGTGGCGTTTGAGAATTCAAGGGTTGTAGAGCGGTGAAAGTTTACTCCAATTAAACAGACAATAGGATAAGGGAATCTTGAACAGTGTTTGCTTTGATCCTTCTCTGCAGTAGCAGTAGAACAGGCATGCTAATGCCAGTGAGTAAGATATTTACACTAAGAAACTGCATCCCAATCCAAACGGAGGAGTCGACGATAACTTGAAATCTGTAGCTGTAAGAGGATTCCGCCTCGGCTATTGTTGACGTTCTCTATAGGGTTGCTCGGTGCGCTAGATACTTAGATCTAACCGAAAATAAAATTGCAATGCCCAGTTTCAATGCTATTCGCGTATGTACCTATCTTAATTTCAGCTATGACTGTTATGAGATTTTTTTATTTTAAATGTATTTATTTATTTACTTTGTCACCACAATATCCTCAAGAAATATGAATAAATAACAATAATGTCCAGTCATGGGCTTAAAAAAACAATATTGTGGGAGACTGGTGCCTAAGCTAAGCCGAAGCCTGTATTTCAGGCCACCAGGTCTCCTTCCCAAGTATGTACCTAATTATGGTTTTCCGAAAACTAAAACTAGAAAATAATTTAAATTTTACATACTTATAGGAAGTCGTGTTCGTTTGTAGAGTGTGGGAGTGCGAATGTGCGGGTGTTTGAGCGTGGTGGTACTCACACACGGTGTGAGGGTGAGTGATCAAGTAGTTGGTGCAGATTTCCACTCCATGCTTATTCTTTTTTTTTTTTCTAATTATCCAGCAATTGGCAAATACAGAACATTTGTTTGAATTCCAAATTATTGGAAAGGCAATAAAAAGCCTTTTCTGCACTTGAAGTCCAAATTAATGTATCAAAATGCTTCTCAATAATCCTTAAGTCGTTCGGCAACCCTACTTCTTCGTCAAGTGGTCTCCGGAGTAGACCCACAAAGATTTGATTTAAGTTTAATACCTCCCTAGCTGGTCACTTCGCAACTTGTCGCATTAATAACAGATAAAAACTGGCCGTCTACCCTCGCCGTATTTTATATCGTTTGGCTGGAGAATTGTGATTTCATTCTGGCAAGATAGCTTACTTGGATGTTCTTGGCACTCTAGATAATTTAAATTAGACAAGTCATTGGGTTTACTGTATCCTATGAGAATGCTTTCTCACGTATAATGGCGTACATTAATTTGTACGAAAAAAAAATTGAGAGTTCATAATATTTTCCAATGTTGAGAACACATTACCAGGAGTAGATTGATATACTTACCATATTTTTTTAAACCCGCATAATTAAAAAAGATCGAAATGAAATATCAGTTTTTCGTTTTAACTCGTTGCCCGTTTTGTATTTAAAAAAAAATTGTGACAACTGACAACGGATCTATCAAACTGACACGACAAAAGAGTGATGACTGCGCTATGTGTTGAAAAAGTATATTGATTAATCATTATTTGTAACATTTCCCATAGAACGATTTGTGGATTGCGTGAAATACGATAGGGCCTAAACATAAATAAATAAATACCACCCTTAAGGAGGGTATTAGACTGACAGCCGCCGTTTCGTTGTAAAGTATTAAGACCCACGTTATTAGATATACTTTTAACATTATATTTTGATTCCGGGGTTATAAAATATTGTAAATGCATGAAGACACTTTTTAGGCACCACAAGTAGGTATAAGAATTAAAATTCCAACTTCTCAAAAAATCTTTCTTATTTTGTACAAATCCTGCCATGATTCTTTCCGTTTGAATGATTAGCAACTAAAAACTTGCATGTATTTGACAAGACCTTGACATTTTTTTGTTGTCTGAAGCCTTATATATTTCTTATACATCCTTCTTGTTACTGCGTAATATTAATCCTGATGAAGCGTGAAGAAATTCAATCTAGGCAAAGGAAATTGGAAGTAGAACAGCGGAACCACTTTCAATGTACCTATACCTTTTAATGAAAGCCTATCACAGGTAGGAAGTGCCTGTAGAAGTTTCTACGTAAAATCGTATGTAGTCGGCAGTTTAATTACTCAAATGTACATACCTGCCGTAGGTTTTTCTGAGGGTGCAAAACTAACATTTGCAAGTTTAAATAAACTGAAGGGGCTTGCCTACCTGCTGAATAAAATCAGACCTGTAAATTTGACGTTATTGCTAAGACCACACGTGAATCATTCGTTTCGTAGCAACGGTTTCCAATAAGTTTCATTATTTGACAGATCTTGGCAATAGAGTTTTAATCATTTCTGGCACAGGCAACTGAAGGAACACGGGTGGGTTTTAGTCAGTAAAAGTCTGGCACGCCCTCCCGCTCCACCAGAGCGGGAGAAGTCATTTGATGATTTCCCACCCAAAAAAAAAAGAGGTTGCCTTATTTCCCTAGATTATGTCAGAGACAAAATAAAAATCAAGATCGTGGTCAAGAGAATAAATACTTCACAAAGTAAATATTCTTCAAATGTCAAAGTGCATATAAAAAGACAACATTCAATATGTAAAAAATCTACTTTTAGCGTAATACTTATCATATTCCAGTCGCAGTAAAAACCAAAACATAAAGGCATCAACGAAGAAATGAGACTCCATCCAACCACCATACTCGTATACTTAAAATGCACCACTTTTATTGCGCTGTCTGTGTCCCGTCGTGACATTCCCGCTTGTCCCTAGTAAGATGGGGCCATCTTAGTCGATAAATTGTAATGAACCCATAAATCCTGGCGGCCAATACTCCGTACTTCCTAGCTGACGGATAAACTGCGAACGACTACGTAATGACCGTGTTAATCAAAGTTCAGCAACTTTTACATGTCTTGCTTGTTCAGAGACGAATTGGTTCATTAAGTTGGTAGGTAAAACTTTGTAAGGGAGGAAGAAGTTGCTGCAGCCGTTCTTTGGTTTAGATCGGTAACTTTTGCGTCCCGTGCTTCATGATCATTTGCTGGTGTGCTTGCAACTTTTTGGCGATCTTGGGATGTTTTAGTTGTATGGACTTCGTAGGGACTAGTGTGTTTTTACCGTCCATGTCAAATCGCTCTTGTAGTGCGTCTCGACGGGCACTGGCCGATTTTACACATTATTTTAAAAATTAAAATCGTAATTATGAAATGTGTTCGCAAAATGCCTTAAATCTTATCTTTTAACCTTTTTTTTTGTGTTTGTGTGTGATTGGTTTTTGGGTGACGTCTCTGAGTGTAGAAATTGTGACTACATTGTTGTATTTGGTCTCACCTGTAAAAACAAAATTAAGTGGTAATAGTTACGAGAAATAAAAAATAAATAACTTTTACATGGTTTCATGATACAATATCTGCAAGGTACTTGTTTTAAATAGCGATTTATTATCATCTTTTTTTTATCAGGCCTATTAAATATACCTAATTTACGTTTCTGTCTTCACACAGCGCTTGACCGTTGTTCGATGTTCAATTTTCTCTGGTCCCGCGAGGTGGATTACAGCCCCTCACCGAGAGGAGGTCTGTGTCCCAGTAGTGGGAACTTTATAAGCTGATTATGCTTAGTTATGCCTGAGTTACGTGACTAGTAAAGTTGTGCCCACTTACTGAAAATATTTACCGTACATTTCTGGATATTGTATGAAATCTTGCAATACTCGTACCTACCGAAGCCGACATTGCCGTCGATCAAATCTTTGACCTCAAAAACTAGATGTCAAGATTTTTGTGCACAAAACTAACGATTTAACTAACTCCAGATAAGCTTTGACATATCTTGCTCTAACTTTAGTCTTTTGGACGCAATGACCAATAATTTCCCACAGCATTTCAGATGTCTAATTTTAACAACAATTTGCAACATCCGTTAAATTGTTGTGCGAAAGTGCCTCAGTTGAATTATGAGTTTAAAAAAAAAAAATGACATCAACTACACACAAAAATATTCAGAAATGCCTTTCTGAGGGCAATTTCAGATCTCGTTCAGTCGTACTAGCAGACAGTGCCAAATGGGGTGTAAACAAATCGAGTTGCCCGCTGCAGATGCGTCGCTGGCTGGGACTGATAGATATCAGTACGGGAATTTAGGTCGCAATGGATGCTGAGCCACCAAATAGGTCGCAGGCCTCGCCGCTGCTCAAGTGGCTGCGAAGTGGGACGTTGGCGTGGCGTCGACGTTATGCTAAACTCGTGTACATAAGTATGTTAAGTTTAAGTTAGAGCTTTGTCCGTGATTCAATTTAATTAAGACTTGTTTGAAGTGACTTTCGTAACGGTGCTGATGTAAATTTATTTCTATCACTGTTACTACAGTTGCTGCAGATTCCTGAAGCTCATTTATTTTCTTGCTTGCATTCTACTTAATCCAATTTGATTATAATACAAGCCGTGTGCCCGATGGGGTTTTCCATCGGCAAGAATGACGAACTCTCATACAAACTTTCACCCCTATTTAACTCCTCATGTTATAATAATTAGATAAGCTATCAGACTTAAAATAATTTGTACCATATGTAAAATGTAAAATAATATGTGTGTATGGGGTTTCTTTTTATGCGATGATTAAAGTTAAGAGACATTCAAACGACAAAGATGTATGGTTAATCAGTCGTTAAACATTACTTAAGTTTCAGCAACGTTTATTAATAAAGGGGGTAATCTATATAAAAGAGAGGAGGGAAAACAATCATAGGGCATCAAAAAATTCGTTCGTATCGCTGTCAACAGGAAAAGTGCCCAAAGGGCTTGTATCATTGCAACGTTGTATGGCTATGCTGATTCTTTGGCCAAAAAATAAGTCAGCCATCTGGTCACGTGAAAGGTCGACCAACTGCTTGGCGATGTCTTGATAAACCAATTGGACACTCGAACCCCATGGCTCTAGTGTTTCAACCCCAATCGGCTCAAACATGTCACTCCAAATAAGATTTTCGCCGTTTGTGGTTTTCCGCACCTGCAGCAACCGCCCCAGAACAGCCTGCCGATGCCGTAATAAGAAGATGGGATGGCACAAGGATGTCGACACACGTTCCATCCCACAAAAAAGGTCCAACTAACTTCTAGGGCATTATGGACATTCCGTCCGGTCTATTGCCATCGTCGCGTTCCAAGCCGATGGTTTCTTAAACAGCTGGCCCAGCACCACAATAGCACGACGAATGATGTGGCGTGCAGTGCTATCTGGCCTGCGCTCTTACTGCAAGATAGGCCATGGTGTCCGAGTCAGTCGACAGCTTCTCCGCACTGGCAGGGATGCGGAGCCCCGGAAAAAGCGCCTTGACACAGACAAGAAGTAGGAAAGTGGTGTCACCCAGCATAGTGCCTATGTTGGGTGATGGTAGCGCCTGAAGCTAGATGCCCGACTCCCATTTTACCACAGCCAGCAGGCAGGCACACTTAGCAGTATTGAAGGACGTTTTGATAAAACTATTCCGTACCAACCTGCAGAGCAGCTCATCCCACTGACTCTGGGAAGATGGATTCACGGGCCGATCTGTATCCGACACACGGAATTAATTTTCAAAAATAGTTCCTTAGTGTTCACCTTCGTTACATAAATATAACTTGTGCAAAAACCTCATTCATGCTTCTAGCTTAGTCTGTGTCGTGTCTGTTATTGAATAAACTTTTTTATTTTTTAATCTGTCAGATGAATTATTTTATCAGCGAGTCGCCTCTCCATAAATCAACTGTAATAAAAAATTCCCAAACATCTATTAGGAACGTAATTCAACCCGTCTGCTAAACAATGTCCGTACAATTTGTATTTAAAGTACGTCTGTGCAAAGCAGTGCCACTAACTCATGTCGCTGAGTGGCCTTTGGATTGTTACGTCATGTCGGGTCGGTGTGGCTTGCTCTAGTGGAATATGCGGATGACATTAAGTTAGTATTGGGAGTACGCATTTACATACCTACGTATTGAATACTAGCATCTGCCCGCGACTTCGTCTGCGTGTATGTCAACTATACCATAAAACCTGTCAGTCACCGGCAATCAATAGGCTTTCTATCAGAGAAAAATGGTTTTCAATGTGATCAATATCTACTTCCATGAATTTTGACTTACAAACAAACAAATGATTTTACCTCTTTATTACATTCGTTGTTTATTTATTTATTATTAGGCTTTTCAACAATGAGTGTTACTTTACAATTTGAACATTGCTAACTAACGTCTGAAGCGCCTTATTACTTAAAGAAAAGCACAGCATGCACTTTGTTAAGGCTCCTAAAAACAGGCGCGACGCGTCAACGCTACACAAAGGCAATGCCAGTCGCGTGACACGCGGCGCCTTTGTGTCGAGCTGTGGCGTCGCGCCAGTGTGCACGAGACTTTATGCCCAAATACCAAGTAACATTTAAATAAAACAAGTACTTATATACCTTAAATTAAATTAGATGCAATTTTATTTTTTATAATTGTTAAGAAGTACGTACCTAGTTATAATAAAGTAATGTGCAATCCATAGATATCAAAGTAATCAGAGTTCTAAAAATCTGTAGTGCTATTTTGTAACCATCTCACCGTGAAAACTTAGGTGAAGTGAGCGTGGAGTGAGCTGTCAGTGCCACTGATGCTAGGGATTGACCAAGACGGGATGATACTCACGGCTCACTTCACGCGTTTCACGGTGAGAGTTTTAGAGAATCGACATGCTGTTTCAGAAAGCCTGATAAGCACAATTTACAAGATAAAACTAAAATACAACAAAACATTACTAAGAAATTATCTGCCAGATAAGATTACTTAACCAGAACTTATCGCAAACCCGCCGTAAAAAGTTTGAAACCGGCCGTAAGCTTCTTTTGCTTCAGTTAATTCTGGTCAAATCCCTGTAAGTAGTAATTAGTTTCTATCTTGGGCTTGGAAAATCTTGAAGGCTTTTCTTACTACGTTTTAACTATCTGTGAAAGTGGGGAAAAAGAGACATGTTCTTTATTTCATTTCGAGTGGGAGAAAGACTCCTGTGGACAACAACGAAACAATGTTTGCTGTCAATGCACAATTGATTGATCTCTAGTCTCATCAGACACTCACTCACTCACTCAAACTGTCACTGAAAAAAAAAAGAATCGAGTTCGTGCATGTCGAACCTAGTGACATAGACTTGAAAAACAAAAACACGTAGCGAGATATTTGTTCACAAATGGTTGAGCAATCGCGGAAAATCTAGCTCAACCAGAGCTAGATTTTCCGCGATTGTGTGTCGAATATTTTATGTTTTAGGTATCTGTAGTTAAATGGGTCAACACGTGTCCCGATTTCCTGTGCAATTAGAGAACAGATAACAATGTCAATTTATTGACTGGAATTTGCAATATTTAAAGTAGGATAACTTGTGTTTTGTGTTCTGATGCTCTCTCTCTTTACACATTAAACGATCCCGTGGTTAAAGTAAAGGTTCGAAAGTAACTTTGAAATGAATGTGTCATTTTAAAATTTACTTCGTATAATAGTTTCTCTTACCCATCCAAAACTTGGGTGCTTGGCACTTGTCGGTGTAACAAAGAGTCAAACCTATGGTAGAAACTGCCAATGGCGTTTAGTCCGCCTCTGTATTGTCCTTACAGTATTTAAAAAAAAAAAACTTATTATCCAATGCTTATAGGCAGGCTTGCGTATGCAATGTGGCCCAGTGGTAACGGGCGTGACTTACGAGTTGTAGTTCGCAGGGTCGAACCCAGAAAGGCGCTTTAATTTGTGTAAATTATGTCATCACCACTGCTCTCAAAACGGCGAAGGAAAACATTGTGAGGAAACTGTCATGCTTTCGACCAAAAAATTCGAAGACATGTGACAACTACCATCCCGTACTGGGCCCACGTGGTGGATTATGGCCCACTCCCTCTCACCGTCAGGAGGCCTGTGTCCCAGCAGTGGGAGCATTATAGGCTGATTATGCGTAAGTATGCTTATCCAATGCTTAATTCCTTTAGCCGTCTACATTTTCTTTCTCCTAAAGTAGGTCCTATTTCTATACTAAACCCATCAAAATTCAAATAGAATCGATAACATAAATCCTGTATCGTATTTATCATTAATGCCTACTAATACGTCACGTATTGCCAAACACCGCACTGGGTTTGACAACGCACTGGTACATTTGTATTCAATTCGTAACTTTATTAGTGGCCGCCCATCAAACGCCACGCGCGTCATTTGGAACCATTCGATATAACGCTACTGCTCGGCTGTGAGCTATGCACTCCCGTTTATTGCATAATTGTGTGATTGATGATGCGTCGTCGCTGCTAGGTTGAAATGTTCATGGTTTTGACGATGGCAGCTTTTGTTTTGGCCGTAGAAATCCGAATTGGGCTCTCGGTTCAGACTCCTACGCATCTTCAACGTTCGCATTCTAATCGCCATCTGGATTGGTAAAAAATACAACAAATTTCCGAAATTTTAAATTGCTGACTAGATTTTCAGCTTCCGGAGTTTTGCAATGGATCGTAGTCTTACTAGTTTGATTTGAGACGACCTTGCTTCTCTTAATGCTTTTAGCTGATCTTACAGCGAGAAAGCGCAAAAAGCTACTAGATTCAACAATGGTAGGTAGATTTCTTCAACAATGTGATAACCATAAGAACAATTTCCTAATCCAGTTTTACTTGAAGGTACATGTAAACTTGCACGGTCACATAAAACAGCAAAGTTATACTTCTGCATTTGTAATGCACCGAGCGCTCGTTTAAAAACGAACTTGTCATACCAATATTACCAGCCGTTTCGTGTATAATAAATGGAAACTAATTTACATATTATCACACGCTAAATTTAACTAATATTCGGCCTACTGGTGATACAGTGGTGTGCAAGCGTTCGCAGTTCGCACCCAAACGACTGTCGTTAATCTTTTTCGAGTTATCTAGATGTATTGGATTTTTATGTTAAGCAGCTTGGTTGGTGATTCATGCCTCTAAGTACCGTTTATATGACATGCATTATTTATTGTCGTCGTTGAATAGAGTAATTTGCAGGTTTACAATACGTGTTTAGAATGTTAAAATTCCAAGGCTTTTCCGAAACATTTTAACAACTATTTTACATTGAGATTGAATTTTCCTTAATATTCTCGCATAGTTCGACTTTTTACAGTCGCAGGTGTTTCTCTCCATGCCCATGTAGTAAGCTAAGTCGTTACATAGCAAAACTGGGAGTAGAGTACACAGTGCTTCATTTCTATCGCACGGAGTCTGTCGGCCTGACGCCTGACGTCGGCAAACGAAGCCAATCGTTGACGCGTCGTTGAAACTCGCCAAATTTGATACTCCGCGTTATTTCCCGACAATTTCGTAATGTGCTCAGAATATTTGACTCGGTATTTTTATTATGGAATCATTGAAGATGGCTTACGTATAGGTATTAAACTATTTTATATGGGCATTGTGGAAATCTATTAAAGATAATCCAAGCAGCTAGCTAGCAACAAGGCTGAGATATGAAGGGCTACTTGTGAATTTGACGTATTCCTTCCAGGACATGAAATTGTGACCCATTTGCAACAAATAAGCACCCCTTATAGCCGGGGAAAATTCATGGAGTTCGAGAAAATCCAATTTTTATGTATTATTGAAAATTTCCCAGTACTCGTTACTAAATATGACTTTTCTATTCACCCTCAAATTGAATAGCTTTCATTGCTATACTATTTGGTACCCAATACCTTAACAAACCTTTCGATTTATCCAAATGTTCTAAAACATCAAACAATTAAAAGTTAAAGGAAGAAGTTTATTAAACATTTTAAAAAATCATCTACCTACATGAACGAGTGCTTTGACACCAGTTTTAATATAATTTCTCAAATTAACACAATAATATACTAAATTAACTAAGCGGGAAGTATCAACCAAGCGTTCACACTCGTGACTATGGCATTAGTTATTAAGCGTACAAGTTACGGAGAAGACCTTTTCATTTTTCCTGTTACTGTCGCAGATCTGCCAAACTATAAGTGCAAGATAGAAACGGAAATGAATCAAAGGTCGTGCTGAGTAACGTTTATAAATCTCGTCCTAAGACTTTAAATTAATGTACTGCGAATACTGGGTAGACAAGTCTTTGTCATCGCTTTTAACGGTGATTTGGACACGTGCATAAACTAAAAAGTTCAGATAGATTTCAAGATTCAGATAGAAATAGATGCTGCATGAATAATCATGAATCCATTTAACTGAATCCAATCAGCTTGTTTGTGGAGATTATGGCCCTTTTCTCTTACGTCACGTACCGCGGTACGGTTTATCGGGGAGGCTGTAGGTATGAGCTACACATAATACCGTATAACATAGGAGGATGGTTTATTATTCAAACGATTAACTCCTTAGCAATTTAGTTTAGATTTAATAAAAGCAACAATAAAAATACCTACTACACAGAGAAAAATAACTTTATTTCGGAAGTCGGTAACAGTGACAGGAAGTTAGTACAACATACGTACGTATTATTGAGGCTAACTCAAAAACTACTCTTCAGAACTTGACCGAATTTATATGGAACCACTGGACAAGTAAAGGGTATCCTTTATGACGGAGTTCTGAGGTAACAAATATCGGATATGAGAATCCCTTTTCGCTTACTGAAACCAAGAAATCAAAAATGCGAAACATAGGTGTACTCTATAATACAGCTATGTTTCGCATTTTTCATCAACTATGGTACCCCTCTGCGTTATCCTTCAGGGCTTAAAGAATTGATATGAAATGAGTTTGTGTCTTGAAAAAGAAACTCAATCGAGATAAGTTATAGTTCATGTAATTTCTTGGTGGTGAACTGGTGATTTCTACGCTCACCACTTTTTCAGCGAACATCAGCATCATTAAGAAATTCTGTATCTAAGGACTAGTCACTACCAACGTCTGTGCAGATTGTTTTACAGATTCAAATCCCATGAACGCTCGGCCAGAGCCACTCAGTCACCTTCCGTTTGTGTCAGAAACGATAAAAGGACGAAACCAGGAGGTTTCTAAGAATTATGTTTTACCATTCAAGCATTTAAAGCATTAGGTGACATATTGATTCAGTTACACTCACAACATGCATACCACGATTTTCTGATGACCGGAAAATTTTAGGTAATAAGAAACAAAAATAATCATACCTACTTGAATTTTTACGGATTATTAACAAATAAAAAATACATAAAATCATGCTTGCTTCCTCCTGGCTTATTAGTCATTTTAAAATAATAATATTTTTCTGTAGGCGACTCGTACGAAGTTAATTTATTTGTGGGCAAATCGTCAAGTCCAGAAATACGTACTCGTATTAGGAAATTCGCCCGTTTTCAATTTTATGCAATAAAGTACACTAGAAACTACATTTACTAATTGTTATTTCGTACTTAAAGTGAACATAAAGTGTCTATTCGCCCGCTTCGGGCGAATCGACTAATAAGCCAGTCCCAAGAGTGGGGCACAGGTCTGATTATTTTCGAGTCGATGGTATTTGGAACACAGGTGTACTTATAAGTACTTAGTATGGTGTACAACAAAAAAAAACTATTTAATGGTAATTGATTTCAAGTAGGTAAGTACATATTACTCGCAATAATGCTGACTTTACAAGCAACAAATAAATAAAACACTTTATAGCTTACTAAGGAAACATAAAAATCCTCTCTTATCACCATTCCGCTATACGATTCCGGTACGTGTTCGCTCTTCAAGCGACTCTTGAACCAGAAGAAATCATTTAAAGCTCGGAAAGTTTCGATCAAAATGTGTTTTCCACGTCATTGGATCTTCTTCGCTGGTGTACTGAACTATGTCTGCGAAAGTGGAAGGTTTTTAGACTAGATACACTTTATTTCCTTTTTTTTTTCATTTGCATAACATGCATCAGCCTATTATGTTCTCACTGCTGGGACACAGGCGTCCTCTCTGTGAGAGGGAGTGGGCCGTAATCCACCACGCGGGCTCAGTGCGGGTTGGTAGATGTCACATGCCTTCAAATTTTGGTTCTATGACATGCCGGTTTCTTCACGATGTTTGCCTTCACCGTTTTGAGAGATAATAATAAATAATTTACACAAAGTAAAGCGCCTGACTCGTAAGTCGCGGCCGGTACCACAGGCCACCACTGCATTTCTCTCTTTTTTCATTTAAAAAGTTAAAAAAAATAATTGTCGTGTACCTATCTAAAAAGTAGTAGGTACATTTAATGGAGTTATGACCGTTTTCACTAACACTAGGCGACAACTAAATAAATTCCTAAATAAAAGCGCGGCGTTGGATTTACAACTGAAAACGGGCATTCAGTTGCGACCGTGCTTGGGGATGACCTATGTCGAGCAGTGGACGTCGCATGATTCGGCTGAAAAAATCAGTCTGCCTAGCCTTTTCCCAACTATGTAAGTTGGTGTCAGCGAAACTACCTTTTGGAAGGGGTGCCTAGAATGAATTCTATTTTTAATGTTAAATGTTGACGTTCAAAAGTGCCTTTTTATGTGCCTATTTGAAATAAATGCTTTGACTTTGCTCCAGTAAAACGGTTTCCAGCGGAATACCAGCATTTTACACGGAGCGACTGCTTAACTGACCTTCACAACCCAGTTACTGCAGGTAACACAATACCCCTTCTAAGACTTTTGAGCTTCTGCCCGTATCTAACGTCTGTCAATGATCTACGAATCAGACGGAAGGAAGGCTTAGCGTGCTTTCCGAGCCATGGAGGGGTCTCGATATAAGTATATGTCGCGTCAAGAGATTCCGGAGCGGACATTTGTAGGCGGATGTAGGCGTAGAGTATAATTAGATGGAACGCCGAAGCTTGATGGAAACGAACTTCACATGTTACTATTTTATTTTAGTTCACACTTCACACAAAAATCGTTTTACAATTTACTTTCTAATTTTAAGGTAACTAGACTAAGTACACTCAAATAGTGGAAACAGACAATTTCCTTGTCGCAGGAGTTTCGACCACGTCTTCTTCAAAAAAGTGCCGGTCCAATCCCCATCCAAACAAATCAAACGTGGTCGCCCTCCCCGCCAAGAACTTTGTCCAAGCGCGGGAAACCTCCCCGCCTTGCGTTTCCGACGTTAGGGTACAGTGTACCAACATAAAACACTAGGTCTACGCTATTGGCTAACTACGAACGAATTACCAATTTGACAAATCAAAATACAGTACATGTTGTGCAACCTAACAAAAATCAATTCAGCCAACATAACAAATCTAAGTAAAAAAATAATTCAAGCTACTAGTGGTACCATCTGTGGGCAACGCTCCGATTTAAATTGAGAGGATTACAAAAGTATTCTCGTTCGGAATTACGCTGCCGGCAGGTGGCGATACTTCACAATTCGACATATATATGTAATGAATGGTCACCCAGCAACGAACCGCCCGCGGTAAGCCTTGCTTGACCTTCGTACGACCCGCTCGGCTTCAGCCACGAGCCGCGCTCGTCTGGTGGCGCGTTTTGGCAGATTTTATATTCGGTAGTAACTATAGATATATGGTACCTACTTACAATAAAAGGAGAGGCTATAGGCAATTATATCTATGCGGTCTACATACAATGCGGTCAATTTCACGCCATATATATGTCTCTTTCCATGATGACATGTGGTAATGGATTTGTTAAATTCTTCGCCCTCGTTTGCTTTTGATTTAATGAGGACGAATGTTTCAGCCTGCTGATTGAATTTAACTTTAAGCATATTAACCCCTTAACAGTAATAAAATCCTTTAAGCAAATCAAGATCAAATTGACCGAAGATCTTTGGGGAATGTCAATTAAAGTCTGTACCTCCATAATTGAGACTATAGCACCTTACTTAGCTTTAATATTTAATTTGTGTGTGGATCAAGGAGTCTTCCCAGATCTAATGAAATACAGTAAGGAATACCACTTTTCAAATCCGGGGACAGTAAAGACACTAATAATTATAGACCTGTGTCCGTGCTACCGGTTTTCAGCAAGGTTTTTGAAAAGATAATGCTTAATCAGATGCTCAATCATTTTAATACTAATAAAATCCTTCACGAGCAACAGTATGGTTTCACCAAAGGGCGTTGTATGACCGACGCTGGTGTTACCTTATTAAAACATATTTTTAACGCGTGGGAAGAGGCTCAAGACGCCATAGGAATCTTTTGTGACCTCTCCAAGGCATTTGATTGCGTCGATCACGAAACCCTGCTTTTGAAACTTGAGCACTACGGACTTGGAAAACTTGCGCTCAGTTTAGTAAAATCTTATTTAAATGATAGGCAACAGCAAGTTCAAATAAATGGTGTCAGTTCACTTGGTTTAAAAATATTTGGTATTGGGTCCTTCCTCTTTTTAGTATATACACTTGGGAGCAAATAAATCGAGCCACTTCCTTTTTCACGCATTATGGTTATTATTTTTGGTATTATGGAACGCATCGATTCGAAACATATATCGCCTAAAAGGGTATTTAATAACCTTTACAATGAGGGTAGTTAGTTGTCAAAATTTCATTTTAATTAAAGTTTAAAGGGTAGAATAAAATTATCGCATTTAATTTGCTTATGACATTTTATTGTACTCTGTTAAGAAAAGATTAAATTTGAGGTTTTTGTTAATCATACCCATATTACTTGTTATTGTTGTCTTTATCTGTGTCTGTGTAATCAAAATAACCTGATAAAATGGATACTACACCGACGGAAGCTGCCCAAGTTGTAGCTTTACTTGAGGTTGGACACGGACAACGTGAAGTGGCACGCAGACTTCATTTGAGTCGTTCAAAGGTAGAGCGGGTATACCGCAGGTATCTGGAGACTGGTGCTTTTGTTCGGCGACCTGGAACTGGCCGACCACGGGCAACAACAGAACGTGACGACCGCTTTATTGCAACCAATTCGTTGCGCGACCGTGGACTTAATGCTGTTCAGCTACAGCAAGCGTTACGTGACGTTCGAGGTGTCGCAATCAGTAGGTGGACAGTGAGACGAAGACTAAAGGAACGAAATTTAACATCACACAAACCAGCAACTGGCCCAAAATTGACTGTAGCTCATCGCCGATCTCGCTTGGAGTTTGCTCGAGAACACATTAATTGGACGTTAGAAGACTGGAGGTCAGTTTTGTTTTCTGACGAGTCAAGAATCTGTCTTTTTAGCAATGACGGTAGAAACCGAGTGTATAGACGTCCTGGTGAAAGATTTGCCCAATGTTGCATTCGAGAAACTGTGAGTTTTGGTGGTGGTTCTTGTATGGTGTGGGGAGGAATTTCTCTAGACGGAAAAACGAACCTTGTCTTCGTCGACCCCGCCAACGATGGCAGTGGTAGACGTGGATTAACAGCTGACCGATACATAACTGACATTCTTGAAGACCACGTAATGCCGTATGCTGGTTTTGTCGGAGAAAATTTCTTGTTTATGCATGACAATGCGAGACCTCATACCGCGCAGATCGTTACGGAATACTTGTCTGCGATCGGGATTCAACAAATGGTATGGCCAGCACGAAGTCCCGATTTGAACCCGATCGAACACCTATGGGACGAGCTAAAACGGAGAGTCCGAGCCAGGGTTCCCGCTGTTTCATCCATTCCCGAGCTTAAAGTCGCTGTGCTTGAAGAGTGGGAGAACATACCACAATATGTCATCGTAACTCTGATCAGATCGATGACTAATAGGCTACAAGAATTCATCAGGGCACGGGGGGGTAATACCAGTTATTAAGAATATTTTTTTTCCAATAATTTTGTTTTTTATTGTTTTTATGGACTGTTTTAGCCCTACTAAATTTTCTATCAAAATTACCATTTTTCTTGCAGAGCCAATTATTTATCATTCAATAAGGTTATTATTCAATATTTTACCCTCATTGTTAAGGTTATTAACTTAACTTTTAGGCGATATATAGTTCGAATTGATACGTTCCATATTCCCAAAAATATTTACCATTTTACGTGAAAAAAGGTAGTGGCTCGATTTATTTGCTCCCAAGTGTATTAATGACCTAATCCATTTATTAATAAATCAACCACAAATAGTGTTATTTGCTGACGATACTTCCTTAATTTTTAAGGTAGATAGACGTGCTTTAAATTTTGACGACGTAAATAACGCCCTACTGCTGGTCCAAAATTGGTTCACTGCTAATAATTTAGTACTAAATGGAAATAAAACTAAGTGTATAAGATTTTCTTTACCAACCGTCAAGAGTAGTGATTGTAAGATGGTATTGAATCAAGTGAAACTAGAATTCGTCGATAAAACGGTTTTCTTGGGGGTCACGCTCGACTTAAGCCTACAATGGGGGTCCTCATTTAACATCTCTTGCAAGACGGCTAAGTTCAGCAGATTACGCTGTTAGAAAAATCCGTCAATTTACTGATACCGCGAGGCTGGTCTATTTTACTTACTATCATAGTATCATGTCTTACGGTATTTTACTTTGGGGACGGGCTGCAGACATCGAGTCTATTTTGATTCTGCAGAAAAGAGCCATCAGATCCATATATAATCTCCGCAGGCGCGATTCTCTAAGGGAATTGTTTAAGGATATTAACATCATGACGGTACCTTGTCAATACATCTATGAAAACATCATGTACGTAAGAAAAAATTTACATCTTTACAGTAAAAGAGGTGAAAGACATAATTATAGTACTAGAAATCGGGACCTATTAGTTCAACCAGGTTTCAGACTGGTTAAAGTAGGCTCATCTTTCATGGGGTACTGTCTAAAATGTTATAATAAAATACCTCCCATCATACTTCTTTAGAGATATGATGAACAGGGTGTAAAGTTCACTCATACTCTTGGAAAAGGGAGGATCCTCCGACCAGATGGATGTCGTATCTGGTGGGCAACTGCCCGATGATTGTTGTCGGGAAGTTGTATATATGCTAGCTGCGCGGTAAACTGTGATAGCGCGATGCAGGTTTTATGGTTCGCATGTGGCGGTGTAGATGCCGCCACACTTCAACTGAATGAGACGAAATGCAAATCCTTTGTCAAACGCACACTATGCAGGCGCCTCATATTATAGGTTAGGGGATTACATAACTGATAAAAATGCCTGGCTTAATGCTGGTCCTGCTCCACACCACAACTAATTAATTGACATTTGAAATACTGTTGAAGCTGCTGAAGATTGTAAGAATATATTTGCATTATACAGCATATAACGAAAACCCTGTCCGATCCTGAAGGGTATTATTTGGTATCGTAGTGCGTACACAAATACGTAATCATTTAATGGATACTAGATAATTATTTTTCCCCAATGAAAACAATTAATTTAAAAAATTAAAAATAATCATACCAAAGGCAACACTGATCGCTTGACAGGGTTCACCAGAGTTCACCTACAGTTTCGTGTCAAAGAAGCCGCCTGAGCGCGGCTGTCTTTTCTCGCATGCCGCCAAAGAAACGTAGGACTAAAGACATCTACGTTTTGCCTACGCGTAGGTATCAGCTGATATTTTATTGTAGGCTTACGTACAATGACCCCGATTTCTGACCTTCTGTTTATCAAGAAACAATTATTATTGAGTTAATGTGATGTGCTTTTGGCAATGTACCCACTGTAGGTATCAGTTTTTTAAAACATTTACTTGTTACATACCTCTATCTATCTAGAACATTAGTACACATTCGACACCTTTTTATTAAATTTGCACGTACTCTACGCAGCGCACATGTTTACGATTTGAGTGACTCGAAAGCTTCCACAATCCGAGCTGTTACTTCGATTTCCGAATCACACATTCACTCACAAATGAAAACGATAGTGGCACGTGATACATACGGACATCCGATCGCAAGCTATCTCCACGTGAGACTGGCGAAGTGTCCAAACAAGTAGCGACCAGTCGGCTACATCAAAGGATCGATGACTCGTTATGAGTACTTACAATGCGGCTAGAGCACGGCGGTGTCCTTTGAAATAAAAATAGGCAAAAAATAAAAGATTTCGCCTGCCGGTGGAGTGTTGTCAACTTATGAAAATTTACCATATTTAGTGTTACATTTCGCATGGTAACTAAAAATAAAAAAATCAATAACTTTTGGTTTTTATGAGTTACTTTTTTTTCTAGTACGTATGTTAAACCAGGAATACGCCTTTTTTGGATCGGACAGGGTTTTTGTTACATATTGTATAAACTCAATCTCCTTTTTATTATATAAGGTGTATCTTTTCATACACGAAATATTTAAAGAGGGGCATCTATAGGTCGAACAGAAGCTATATATAAACGAAAAAGATTTTTTTATCTAAGCATCTAATTTTAAAAATTTAATAATTTAATTTTACTTAACACACATAAAAATACTGGCTCTTTCATATTTTGTAACATCCATTACGCTAGTTTCTACGAAAATACATCGTAGAAACTACTTTCATTCGAGCGGGCGCGGCCATGGTGGCGCGCTTAGATGTCGCGTGGCTTTTATGAATGATCAAAAGAGACCCGAGCCGCGGCGCCAGCGCCGCGCACGTGTGTTGCTTCAGTTGCTTGGCCCCCGCCCGCCGCGCCGCTCGCCGTCGAGATTTCCAGTCACGCGGCAACCGCATGTTGCACTGCACGCGGCTTAACTAACGTGGAACGCATCGCGCTACGCGCAACAAACGCAACAATGCCGATATATTTCAACCAACTCCTGGTTGAAATATTTCGGCAATATACCAGAACATGGTGGACTGCTACAATGAGGGTGGACTTATTTTGCTCATAGCACAAGCCCCCTTCCAGGGATCTTAGGAGCTGGACTACGGGGTCTACATGCCCCCAGCTGCAGACGGAGGCAGGCCTGATCTTATGCCGTTGGACTTCCGTGTGGGGTAGGGATAGACCTGATTTATGGTAATGACGGCCAGACCATTTCTAGTGCGGAACAACAAAACGTGAATTGTGAACGCTTGTGTACGCAGTGATGGCTAGAGATAGAGACATAATTAAAAGTGCAACGACACATTATTTAACGTGCAACTGCAGGGTGAATACGTACAGCAATTTTGGTGTAAATAGTGTAAATAAAAACTACGTCGTTATGAGGTATGTACATTTTAAATTTTGTAAATAAGTTGATTCTAATTTTTAAACACGCTTGCCTAATTATTGTTACAATAATTAGTTGCATACCGTATGCAGTGGGTTAACTGATTTTCGCGTAAAATAGTCATGTTTCTACTAACAATGTTGTTTACCTACACAAAGATTGGTCAATAAAACGTATAATCTAACCGTAATGCAGTTATTTTATAGTTATAAAGGTATTTGCAGTTATTTTACGAAAAACATAGCAAGCTATTTATCCCGTTAACCACTGGGAGGCGAGTAACAGCGTGTACCTGCAAAAGTCCAGTCCACAGCTGCCAATCTGGTACGAATTTTGATAAAATAAATTCGCACTATGCAGTTCTTACAGTTTACATCTGTACAAATAGTTAGGTACACAACCTATCAGCTGACAGAAACGATTCGACGCACAGTTCGTAACCTAACGGAAGTCATTACCTTATGCGAATTAGCGTTGCGTCAGCTGTTTATTTTTCTATTATTATTATCTAAAAGATGTGTAACACTGTAGAAAATGAATGTTTTAATCACATCTAGGATCCTTTACGTAAAAAAATGAGAAAATGATTGAAACGTCTCGATACTCGCTCGTAAAAGTCGTGTTCTCACAGAGGTCATTAGCTGCTTATTCAGATTTAAGTACCTAGTACAGAAGATTTTGTAAAACTTCGAGGAGGGAATTCAATATTGTACCTACTTAGATTTAGGTCGTTTTGTATTTTAAACTTACATTTATTTTTATTGTAAGCGATAACTCTGTTATCTAAATAAGACGAGATCGAGTTACGAAGTCTACCTACGTTGGTTTATTGTTAACATCATCACGCCTGCATTCCCCGTAGAGATAGGCAGAGGTGTATTGTCGAATGTTCATTACAGTTCACCAGTGATATGTTAAACTGAGAGAGACGGCACGCGCCACGCGGCTACAGACGGACGGGCATCGCGCCCGCGCCTCTGCTCCTCCGAGTCTTTCGTTCATAGAGTAGGCCGTAAAGGTTTAATGCAAAATATCTCAAGCAGCCTTAAATTATGATAATTACCTAAAATAAAAATAAAAATTAGATAAAAAAATCACTTTCGTTTCTATAGCTTCTGTTCGACCTATAGATGTCCCTCTTTAAATATTTCGTGTATGAATAGATAAACCTTATATAGATGCATTGCACAGATGTGAGTACTTTGTACTATAGAGCTACCATTTACCGGGTAATGTTATAGATTGACTTGAATGTGCCCTGGCGGCTGATAGTATGTCATGCTCACTCAAATGTCTCGCTGACGGTGGCGCGTGTGTCAGATCATTTAGCTCCCTTCAAAATGGTTGAGCTGAATGGTGCTGATCCATGCGTCATGTTCGTGAACGGGCGCCGTCAGTTGGGACTGGCCATCTCTTAGCTGCCACGGCTTATTTTAATAATTAATTAATTTCTTAGCTGCCTCGTTGGTCTAGTGGTCGCAATCGCTACTGCTGAGCATGAGGTCCTGGGTTCGATTCCCAGGTCGGGCAACGTGTTATTGGGTTTTTCCATCTGGAATTTCTCAGTAGCAGCCCGAAGTCTGGATTTGTGCCCGGTAGATGGCAATAGGCTCGCCCTCTATTACATGGGACTTAAACATAACTGGCGAAATGTGGGTCTATAGGTACACCTCTGCCCAACCCTTCGGGGAAACAAGGCGTGATGTTATGTTTTTTTTTTTTTAATTTTTTGGATTGTTTTTATGTTTGCTGCACTTTGGACGCTTTTAACGTGTACGGTTTTTGTACATCGTTCTCACTTATAGTGTCAACATTAATCGATGTAACTAATATATTTGTAAGAAAAATGTTATTTAAAAGAGTGTCCATGGAATTTCTTGCCCGTTCTTCTCCATAGGTACCTACAGCGCTTTGGAATGGGCAACTAGCTTCATATTTCTGACTGAACGACTCCTTGACAATTCAAAAGTGCCTGTAAATGGTTTAATTGAAATAAATGACTTGAGTTTGAATTGAGCGGCAACGACTCAAGCCAAGTTCAAAGATAAAGGAACTGGTGACGCTGCAGCCGTATGTATATTACACTTTTAGATAGCCTAGGAAGTTGAAATTTGACGTCCAGTTGGGCAATTTTGTGTATATTTTCCAAGCAATCAATTTATATTAACACCTAGCGCCTTTCGAAATTATAATAGCAACTTAAACTGTTGCTTTCGCAGGAGAATAAGTTCCATGATGAAAGGTTGATTGTATCGTCTAGGGCTATCGTCTACTGATATGTGTTATTTTATACCCCAAAATTGATAAACAAAAGGAAGTGCTACAGGTATGCATTTTCGGATTCTCAAACTTTCTATTTCTTATCTAATGCTACTATTCTGTCAAGAAAGTGACGGGAAAAGATCAATAATACACAAAATTTTAGTTATTCATCCAAATTTATTTTATCGCCTTCTAAGTATGCTCCTTCAGAAACGATACACTTACGCCAACGAATAATCCAATTATCAAAACATTCATGCTTAAACGCTTTTTCTCTTCTCATTTATGTCTTCTACCGAATGAAAACGGGTAAGACGAAGTGGTAATTTGACTTTTGGAAAAAGAAGTTTGCTGGAGACATATCTGGTAGATAAGGTTCTTGCTCGATGGTATTTGTTGAGTTTTTGGTCAAAAATTCTTACACAATGATCGCCTTGTGCGAAGGCTAATTATCGTGATGCAAAATCCAAAAATTTGCTCTCTTAAACGCCTCATAACGCTTTATTAATAATCTTTACTTACAGTTTGACCTTCCGGCAAGAATTCCGAGTTACAACACCGCGACAGTCAACATGACTTTGACTTTTGATCGTCTTTGGCGTTGTTTTTTCGATTTCGGTTTAGTTGGAAGGGGCCATTCCGAAGCTTGTTGACTAGTTTGCAAGTCAAACTCGTAAACCCACGTCTTGTCACCAGTAACAAAGCGTTTCATGAATGTTGGGTCAGAATTGATTCGTTCTAGCATTTCCTCAGAGAGTCTTATGCGATTGAGTTGAGCCGAACTGCAACATGTTTCATACCCAAGTGATTATTTAAAATGGTACGGATGACACAGACAGTTCAGAGGCTATCTCTCACAAACTTGAAAGAGGATTTTCAGTCACTATTTGCTTCATTTTTACTATGTTAACTTCAGTTGAAGACATTGATGGCCTACCAGAGCGAGGCAAATCTTCCATCACATCTCGACCGCTTTTGAACGCTTTGTACCACTCATAAGTACGTAATTTTTGATAAATTCACCGTAAGCCTTCAGTAACATTTTCAGTGACTCCGAACACGAAATTCCATTTGCGATGCAAAATTTAAGACAAACTCTTTGTTCGACGTTTTTTTTTTCAAATTCGCAATATACGTACACTAGATAATATGATCTAACTAAAAACAGCTCTATATTTAATCGAAATAACAGTTGTAACTCAAACTCCGCGCCAAAATGGAAAACAGTTGTGCCAATGTAACAACAAAATCAAAACAAAAAATAGTAATTTGGAACCCTACACAAATCATCCCTTACCGATACTTAATGACAGAATGTACACAGTAGAATTACTATTTACTGTTTTTTGACAGCACTGCCTGGGTCGACCTACACAATAATGATGACTGATCACAACATTAGAAATCTCCGAACCAACCAAAATAAAATAAGAAATATCCCTTCCGATGTAAGTGGAAGCACTTAGTGTGATAAATTCTGCAAGCTAATGTAGTAGAGTAATGATTGCGTTTCATCCGATAGCCTTATCAACGGGCAATCGCTACATTATTAAGGATAATAGCGTACGGCTACACACCTTGATGAACAACCTTCCATATTGCACACACAATGAACATTAATAAGAACATCTTGTATTCAACGGGAATTCAGATCGTAGATTTTCCTTAAAACTGTTTTATAAATCATCATAATATTCCATGATAAAGAAAGCTCAAATGTTATTTATACTAATAATAATAAAGACTGAACTGACGAAACGAGGAACTGGAACTGTGGAGAACTGGCGAAATGTGAGTGTACTATAGGTACACCTCTGCCCAACCCTTCGGGGAACAAGGCGTGATGTTATGATGTGTAAGCCTGATATAGTGGTGGTGGATCGAGTAGAGCCGCGCACAATGATTTTTTACATAACGGTCCCGCATGACGGTAACCTCATGAAAGCCTTCTCGGCTTTGGCTTGGCTTGATAAAGAAATCAAGTATCTTGGCTTGCATTTGGCTCGCGAGGTTGTCGACATGTGGGATGTGGACTCAGCAATCATTGTGCCGATAGTCGTGACAGCCAATGGCTTAATAGCCAAGAGCCTCGACAAACACCTGAGGAGGCTCTCGTTGGGCAGCTGGATCAAGGGCTTGATTCAGAAAGCCGTACTTCTGGACATGGCTCGCATTGTCAGGAGGTTCCTCTCTCTGGAGCCCTGACCGCCGGTAGTTTGGACCCTGTTCCCGATACCGGCGGGACCCTATTTTTACATATCTTTTTATGTTTTTTTTTTCAGATTTTTGAAAAATATTTAAAAATGTAATTTAAAAGTTTTTAAATGTGTAGGAGATAATAATTATTCATTTATATCTGGCTAAAATGGGCCATAGACATAAACCTTACCAACTAACATAAAAAGTAGAAAACAAAATCTTGTAAATATAGCTTAAAACAATGTTAGTAGCACTTCCCTAGCTTGTTCTTGTGCTGTCCTATGGTACTTGTCCGCGGAAGCGACGGAATACCACATCCTGAGGCCCAAAGTCTTATTCCATGACGACGGGCAGATATAAATTCGGTACGCGCACCACGAACTCCTTGAAGTTGACGTTGCGGTGCGACTCCAGTAACTGCACCCTCGGCGTGTATCTCGTCTTCTGGCGCACGTACTCTACGATGTCTTCCGCCTATGTAGTGTAGTGTAGGCGGGAGATGTACACCGGTGTGTTCGGCTTTGCGGCGCTAAATCTGACTTCGGGCATCTTTGGAGCTTTGCCGCAGCGGTTCTTGTTCGTTATGGCAAGCTCTTATATTTTGATTAGCTTGGGTAGGGAAATAAATGTTAAGTATACCTTTTGGGCAACAAATATTTTGAGTAGGATTTTTAATCAGAAACATAATGAAACAAACGCCGCTCAATAAATCTCCTCGTCTTTGTTTTTTCTTACAAAAGCAAGGAGACCACAGTTGTTAGAATTTAAATTAGACCTCCGAAACAAGAGTTTTTTTTAAGAATTCCTTCATAATATGCCAATATAAAATTACTTACCTCAATATTTTTTCAAATGATGTCAGTGTTTCCTTCGATATATTTTCATTAACGCGCGTGTCGAGTGGCGGGCCGGCCGCCGCAAATTTATTGCATCGCCCCTTATACGGAATTTAATAAGGTGCGACTTAGAAGGCTGAAGATATTCCGCCTTTTTTATTCTGTAAAGATTGCCATATTGTTCATTAATTAAGCTTTTCTGTTTCAAATACTTTGACGCATTCCAGTGATCTATTACTTGAGGAATCGGATGAATATTTTTTCAGTCCCTACATTTAATTCTTCATCTAACAAGTGTATTTTATTCGTGTTCTAATTTTCTGCCTTTGTGTGAACAGTGAAAACAATTTTGCACATAACCCTATTCAAATAGGTACCTTCATAATTCCGCAGGTCAAATACGTATACTCGTTCTAAGAAAATGAAAATCATTCCTATTTCATAAGTTCACGCCTCAGTTGACATTCGATTTTTTATGCTAAGAACATTACAAAGACGCAGTGAACTGTGAATTTACTGTGAATTAGACTTGAGATTATTTGAGTTTTACCCTAATTTCCTAAAGTAATAAGGTATCGTGAGTTGTGGCAAAGGTAAAACGGTTTCTATATTACCAAAGCAGACGTATGAATTTCAGCCATTTTCTGACTTTGCAAAATTTCCACACACTCAACGCTTTTTAGATTGGATCGCGATCGTCCGTAGAGAATTCAATTCATAAATAAATATGGCGTCCGTCTGCCGCCATCTTGGCGGGACTGGCGAGCTGGGCCACCGACGTGTTGCGTGAGGGGCATGCTAACGCGCTGCCTCGGTGCTGGAAAATTTAATAAAGCCTATAAATCAGTGTCAAAAGGGTTCAGACGACCAACGGTAATTAACTAAAAGCTGGGAAATGAAATCAGTTCGACAGTTTTAAGCTAGACAAACGAAGTCAGGTAAAGTTTGTGCTTGGACGAACCATCAATTATGGAAGTTAGTTGTTTCAGTATTGATGCTGGCGGATAGGCAAGGAAATACTAAAAAGGTTATGAAATATAACAAAAAGGTTATGAAAATCAATAGAATAGCTCGCGTCAATCGTTGGTACGTGACTAGCTAAGGCCTGTCATAGACTCGTTAACAATACTAATTGCTACAAATAAACAGATGAAAACATAAATGGCAGCTTAGTAGTTTTGAAAATGGTTATAATAGTTTAAACTGCCACTACAATTTTCGTAAACAGTCTCACTGGAAGGTAAATAAATCTGTTTCAAGAATGAAAGAGCTTAAATCAATTAAATTCATATATTGTGACCCTCGATCCAAAGCTACCCCTGAACTGCAAGAAAGCAATATCGTTGTACAGTTTGCACTTACTGTCACGAAAGGTAAGTGGGTACTTCCATAGGTATACTACAAAAGTTAAAGTAATCAACATTAGAACATTTTGGTTCCATTTGAACCTCCGCTTGAATATTCGTAGTTTGCACAAAAGCTTTTATAAACCTCACCCGAATACCTTTAACCTATTGATTTTTATGAACTCCACAGTAAACAAATCCAACTCGCAAAAAATCGTATTAAATTGCTACCGAAACAAAATAAGTTTATTTATGATAATGGCTGTAAAACAATTCGATAAAATTTAAATTAAATTTTACCTCTGATTGATATAATAATTTTGTAGCCAAATTAATCCCAAATCAGTTGCTATATATATGGACAATGAAAAATCCACCCATTGTGGCTCTAACGTTAACCAACAGATTACCGATCAATGTGTGGCTGATAACAGAATGTGGTTATCACTTCCCGTCACAGTTTCACTGCAGCTTCTGTGGGAATGTAAAGGGAGGGATTAAATGATTTCCCCGTAAGCGATCACACGGATAATTCCATTAGTCGTTTCCTTCGCTTCACACAAGGACCACAGATTTCAATTGCAAATTTGCAACGTTTCTTGAGATCAAAATTCGATTAAATGGAATTCTGTTTGAGTTGCTGAAATTTAGTAGCGTGTATATAGCAAAATAATATAAGGTGTTCAAATTTTATAATGAAAACAGGGTATGTTTTAAAATGATTTAGTTGGCCTGCTGTTATTTTTTGTTGTATCTAGTGCTAATGTTTCATAATTACGGGGATTATTTCTTTCTTTCCTTTCTATACAGAGTAAGTTTATATAGAGTAATAACTCTATACTTCTAAAGGATGAAGCAATATGATTCTCTGAAATCTTCAAGTGAAATATCGCTGCGCTGCATTGTCTTTCAAAGGCAGGTTTCTTGAAAGACACCGCAATTGAATCTTTAATGAGATCGAAACCTTGGTCATTTGCAGTACAAAGTTATGGACGTTTATTATTCTTCTCGGCTACGTACATTTCATTCCTTGAATCTCGCGAAACTGAGTAGAGAGAAAGAACTAAAATAAATGTTCACCATTTCGGCACACAAAAACAGAAAAAGATTTTAAAACAGTTTGAGAGAAAGAATATAATACTCATAGCAGATGTATTTTGTTGGTTTCTTTCTAGTTAACTTAAAGCACTAAGTTGTGGTTTTCGGGGAAAACATTTAACTGATCATCTAAAAACTTATTGACCACCTAACGACGTACACTTTTTTTTTAATGAATGCACCTCTAAAAAGTTTTTGCCAGCTAATAATGCAGACTTTTAAAATTAATTTAGCTTCTTTTAGGAAAAAACACATGCTGTATTCAGATTTACTAAAACCCGTTGGTAAACCAAGCCATGTGAAGTGCTTCGATTGCATGGTATTGGCTCGTGGTTATATCTTATCGTATCTAAACGCGGACACAAAGGGCGTTCCGCAGCTTTTGTCGTATCAAATTGGCCACTCGAGCGTTATCATCATACATTTTATATGTGAAATTGGTAAACGTGGAGTCTTTGACATTTAGCTTTGATATATCGGAATAACGTTGAGTACGAAAAAAAAATTGATCCTCATTCATAGTTAACGACATAAGGACGCGTGGCTAAACTATAAAGTCTCATGCACACTTGCGCGACGCCACACCGCGATACATAGTCACAACGTGTCGCGCGACGAGCGGTGCCTTTGTGTCGCGCTGTGGCGTCGCGCCTGTTTGCGGGAGTCTTAACAGCCGCGCGGATAAATGATAAATGATTTTTATTTCTGTAAGTGGGTTTGTACAAACACTTTTACACGTCAAACATTTTTTTTAAACTAGATGAGGTCGGCATTTCCTATCTGACCACTCTGAGAAGAAAAGCCGAAACAAACTCAGAGGTCACAGTCTCTTTTAAAGTCCAGACATAATCTTGGTCAGATCATGTTAAGACCATGTGGATTGGTGTCTGAAATGGTATTTTGAGGAAAGAACCACACAGATGGAGTGAGCCTGTCCAGTCAGTGCACGCATTTGTTAGTAATCGTACAGCTCAACTCAAAACATAAGGAGCTCAACGATTCGACGAACAATACCAAATACAGGACATTGGGTAGGCCGCATAATTACTCAAACCGCCAGACCAAGATTACGATTAAAACTAACTGAGATAATAAAATAAAAATAAACAATGACCCACATAGTCTTAACATTCACAATAATAACAATAAAATAATACCTAGGTAAGTATTCATGTCATTGACAGATCTTAACAGTCGATCGGAGGTACGCTTGCCGCGGTCGGTTTGCAGATGGTTGACCATCCATAACATATCGAGACCCCTTCGTACCTCGGAAATCACATTAATCTGTTTGTCCCGGATGTCATTCGTAACTCTTCAGCAGTCGAACTTCGGGTAGTCAGCTGCCCAGAAGTCTGACAACCAGTCTTAGGTTGTGAAGGTCAAACAGGCAGTCGCTACGTATTAAATACTGGTGTTCAGCTGCATTCAAGTAGATTTGAAGCCAACACCAACATCCTTAGTTGGGAAAATTCTGGGCAGATTGATTATTGAGTTAGCGTCTGATGACCCAAGGTGGATGACTCTTAATCTGGGTTCTTTCTCTAGTTCTGTGTTGCATTTAACATAGAGAATTTTTTTATCAGTTTGTGGTATACCTATACCTACCTACTCTCAAACGTACTGGACCTACCTACCGAGTACCTAGCAACATAAATTTTATACCTGCGTTGGTACGAGTAAGTACCATACAATATATGTACCTAATACAGACCGTACAATGTATTACAGTACAATAATAATATAGTGTACTGCGACACCCAGGCATTTGATAATTGGGTATGGATACGCTCACGTTTGTGTAATTGTGTTACGTGTCTAACAATCCGATTACCGTTGTTGTAGCTGTTGAATAATACTTGTACTGTTGTTAGGTGTTAGGTTTCCATCCCTGATTTTTAAATTAACTTTATCCGTTTTTTTTTTGGTTCCGACCTCAAAAGGAAAAAAAACGGAACCCTTACTGGATCACTTCCTTGTCCGTCTGTCACTCTGTCAAGACCCTTTTTCTCATCGATTGCGTGGAGGTATCAAGTAGAAATTAATATCAATTACGAATGTCTACAGTCCCTTGGAGCTCTAAAACAATCGAGTTTCTGAAGTCAACGTTATAAAAAAATACGATCATTATGCGACTTATTTTCATACTCGCAAATAAATCCATCCCGTTGACCGTTGAAAATCGTAGTTTTACCAAACAATAGAATGATTATTTTTTAGATTACGAACTTACATTTGCAGTTGGAGAATTGAAACGAATGTCAATCAAATTATTGCCGAACCACTCCCGACACTTATTGCGTTTTTGCTCAAACACGCGTAGTTAACGTTTTCTTTCCCACGATTTGTGCGTGGGCGCCACCCGCCGGAAATCACGGCATAACAGCCATCTGTTCAATAGTTAGCTTAGCTTCGCTTACACTGGCTAGTTCTCCAGTAACAGTTGCCTTTCGTTATGGAGAAATCTTCGTTGTTAAGTTGCTCCATGCTCCATATCGCCCAATATGGTGTGGCGATATCTCTAGAAACAATTGATACATTTTGACTTTGCAGTTATTTTCTTGATTGTTGTCGTGACGTCATCTTTGACCAATATTGCCCAGAACAATTAAGTTTCCGGTGTAAGCGGCCCTTTTGGTACGGAGACACGATGAGGATCTCTCAAATTAAATTCCATTATGTTCATAGTCTATGCCTTTATGTCAGCGAAACGTGATTTGCGATCCCTGGACACGCCATTATTAGGAAATGCAAGGAAGTTCTTTTTATAGATCTTATTTATAGCACTGCAACGTCGATTGTTGTTTATATATCGTTTAGTTTTTGTGCAGCGCTCAGGAGAGTTCGTTGGTTGTTACGTGTGAATATTTACTGACGTCAAAAAATGATAATCTAATAGTAAGCAAAGGCAGAAAGCGTAACACGCAAATGTGAAACTGGGGCAGTCCGTAAAGACCGGTTATTAAAATGGATTGAGCAATAACAAGATATATATTCAAAACGTGACTAAACTCGAAGAGCTATGAAAATATGACATGAGCCTATAGCTGCATATCATTTTGTTATGCCCACCTGACCTATTTCCTCGGGCTGACCTGACCCTTTGATATTATGAAAGGCCGCTGCAAATTGTCTATTCAACATTTCTCTTTAACCAACTATCAAGCGAAATTAATTAAAAATTAAAATGATCCACGAAATATTCCGAACAAACAACAAAGAGAATTTTTACACTAACGCCAAGAATTTAAAAGTTAATTTTATAATTTTAAATTAAAGTAATTTTAACGTTATCCCGGTTTTACTCAAGATATCGTGTGGACCTCTTAAGACAAAGCAAAAGTTTTGTTTTGCAATTTGAATGCAGTGAACGAATGTCCCAAGTTTCAGCGTCGAGACTTGGAAGAAACAAACGTATGGTCCACCCGTTGGGAAATTAAAGCTGCAGTAGTTAATAAAGGTCTCGGTGGTCCGCAGTTATTAAAACGTTTGGGTACGAGACAAACGAAGTTCGTATAATTTTTAGGTATTGTGGTGAGAAAAAATTCAATACCCACGGTGCAAGTTGGCATATACATAATATATAGTGACTCTTTACATCATCGAGTAGAATGGTTTTAATGTAGCTTGATGAAATACTAATACATTACATATCAATACATAATATCACCATCTACCTTTTCCCAAAGCATAGTTGGAGTGGGCTTCTAAACGGATGTAGCTGACCAGTATTTTACATGGAACATGCCTATCCGACATAACATATGAATACACCATCATAATTATCTCTACCGAAAGACGTCCACCGCTGGACATAGGCCTCCCCCAAACACCGCCATTTCGACCGGTTCTATGCTTCCCGCATCCAGCGGATTCCTGCGTCCTTCACAAGGTCATCGGTCCACCTTGTGGGAGGCCTTTCAACGCTACGTCTTTTTTTAAGCGGTCGCCAGTCGCCACTCCAGAACCTTTCAGCCCCAGCGGCCATCTGTTCTGCGAGCAATGTGCCCTCCCCACTGCCACTTAAGTTTGGCGAGACAAATGTATTCATTTTGTAGTAATTCACAATTTTTGGCTTACTACGCAAATTATGGTACGGTACGTCCATACTCCTTAGATCCAACATGACTCTTTGAACTCCTTCATATATCGATCGCTCACAACTTCACGCACAGTCATACATGCAGACCATTTCGCACCCAGTCGTGTTTACCAAGTACGTTTAGTGTTAGTTACCTCTACCAGACATTTTCCCCCACCGTCTGGTTCTTTGACCTTGTAACGAGGCGTAGCTGCACAGTCAACTGCGTCTAAGGTTACAATTCCACCTTAACTGTGCCTTTATTTCGCAGCAGTAAGGGCTGATTTCGTAGTAACTAAAGTGTGTTTGATGGTACTCAATATATTCCCCTGCGTGCCTCTTTTAATCCGGTCCTAAATCTTTAAACGCGTCCTATGAATATTTTACTATCTACATCTCTTATCGTTAAATAGTTTATAGGTGTATTTGTATTTGCTTGTAACCGCTGCGGTGTAAGTAAAATTGAGACGGTGAGATGGTTTTGTTGTTTTATTATTAAATATCGTGATGTTTGCACAGTACGACTTGAAAATCCGAAACGAGGAACACAGATATACGGAGACGGAACTTGGAGAGGGCTATGTTCATGATAAGGAACGTAACGCTAGACAAAAAAAAACAGACTACACTACTTTGCATAATAAAATTAAGACCAATATTCCGTCTCTACACATTTATACAAAGGCTACAAGATTTTTTATTACTTTAGAGAGCCTCTTTTTGACTGAACAGGAGGCATGGGCTTTAATATATCTCACGTGAGTAGAACAGACCTACAAGCTATTACAATGTTATTCACTCTCATGTAAATTATGATATGAATCCGTCACAACTTCTGCACAATTGTGACGATGAGCGTGAAGATAAGATTGAATGTTAAAGCAAATAGTTACTGCAACTTAATGAGCAGAACTTATTATACAATTGTTCGATACTATCTTTTGCACGACACGAATTTATACACCGATTATAGACCTATAAATATGTCATAAACACAAATAGAAAATCTGTTAGAAAACATTAATAAAATTCGCGAATTTTGCGAATGTATCGCAGAAACTTTTACAGCGAATTTTATTATTTTTCTGCCCACAGCAAATGTTACAAATGTTACTGAAACACTTTAGTGCCATCATAACGATTCATTTTAAACACGAGCCGAAACAATTTCATAAGGCCTTCATAACGGGTGTGGCTTCGCGTCCTTATAAACTAAATCTCCTACGTACACTCAGGTCGTCGAACACTTAATGAAGTGGGGTGCCGCTTTATGCGTACCCTTAAAGGGGGCGAACCACGTACGATAACGACCAAATCCATCCGATCGCAATCTTAGCACGTTGGCATAGAGTCTATTTTGGTTAGGTCATTTGATATTAGCGTGGGCGCAATTCGACGAATGTGTGTCACGAGCAAGGGTTTCTTACCAAGAAACTTTCGATATTCTATAAATGGTGCTGTAGTGTTTTGCTCTGCCCTTTCACTCCATTGACATGAAAATGACAAGGACGGGTGCTATTTCTAAAGCGACTATAATTGTCAAATGTTTATGAATCAGGGAGGCAACCTATCTAGTGTTTCGAGCGTCCAAAAGTAGGTCTAAAATGGAATTAAAAAACTGGCGGGATGTCAGATGCGGTGGGTTAGGCGTGTTGTTCTCGTTACCTGTTCTACTTAGTGTGGCTACTTAGTCAAATAATACAATGCGGTGCTTCTCTTTCAAAAGACTATATTATTGATTAAGTTTCATGTAACAATTCGATGAATTTATAGCAAATTCCCAATAACAACAAAGGTGCTGCGATAATAAACTAATTAACCAAGGTAGGAAGGTATTGTGATAATTCAATCTTATTGGCGATTGTCAAAGTTTTGATTGACGCCATTGTCCCCTTCAGAATTGTTATTTGTATGTGTTATAGGTTGTCCCTTGTTCGGCAGTTGATATTTATTTACCTACGGGTAAATGACAATCATAAATTTATTTATAGCATGATAACAGAAAGTTATTAGCCAATTTACAAAACATAATTATACAGTATATATTTTTGTACCATCTTATAACATTTGACAGAAAATTACAAATTATATCAAGGTATTAAGCCTGCTCTGCCTCGTTGGTCTAGACTAGACCATGAGATCATGGGTTCGATTCCCAGGTCGGGCAAAGTGTTATTGGGTTTTGTATCTAGAATTTCTCAGTAGCAGCCCGGAGTCTGGATTTGTTCCCGGTTGATAGCAATAGGCTTGCCCCCTATTACATGGGACTTAAGTATAACTGGCGAAATGTAGGTGTACTATAGGTACACCCCTGCCTAACCCTTCTGGGATTACGGGCGTGATGATATGTTATATTAAGCTATTTTTTGTACCTGCAATATTAAAACAGAGTTTAGTTAAACAGTGTTCTTCAAACTTGGAAATATTCAAGCTTATTCTAGAGCAAAATTCCCAGCTCATTCTCTCAGAGATAATTTAAAGTTTCTCCGTGAATTTATACACAGTATCCTTGAGTTCATTACAGTATCTTAGATTGGCTCTAGATAATGACTAGGAGTTTCAATCACTGTCTTGATATTTGATACTTCTTGTACATTGAGGTCTTTATTAACGAGTTAACTGGAACAACTTTAAATATTAAAACTTTTTGCTTCGACATTCACCGGTTTGAAGCGTATAACTGGTATAACAGAAGGCCAATTCTCGAAATTGAAAACGTTCAAAATCTAGTTGCAGTCTTACGTCAGTGATAAACAAATGTCAAAAATTTTCGTCAACTAGAAGATTTTTTGACTGAGATTAGAATGCGAAGCTTCTTAAAAATTCGGGAAGTGCCTCTCAAGGTGCGCGTGGTATAACAGGCAATTTGTAGCTCAATGTCTAAACTAGGCTACCTGTTTGGTCTAGTGGCCGCAATAGCTACTGCTGAGCATGAGGTCCTGGGTTCGATTCCCAGGTCGGGCAAAGTGTAACTGGGTTTTTCTATCTAGAATTTCTTAGTAGCAGCCCGGAGTCTGGATTTGTGCCCAGTTGATGTCCTTAGGCTCGCCCCCTGTATATTACATGGGATTTGAGCATAACTGGCGAAATGTGGGTGTACTGTGGATGCACCTCTGCCTAACCTTTCTGAAGAAGAAACGAGTTTTGTCGAAGAAAGAATAGTCAAAATGACAGATGAATAAAATAAATCTGACATTTTGTCAATTCTATCAGCAATTTTGTCTGTTCTGTCAGTAATTTTGTGTGTTCTATCAGTCATTTTGTCTGGTCTATCTATCATTTTATCTATCACTTTATCTGTTCTATCTGTCATTTTTCTATTCTATCTGTCATTTTGTCTGTTCTATCTATCATTTTATCTGTTATATTTGTCATTTGGTCTATTCTATCTGTCATTTTGTCTGTTCTATCTATAATTTTATCTGTTCCATTTGTCATTTGTTCTATTCTATCTGTCATTTTGTCTATTCTATCTATCATTTTATCTGTTCTATTTGTCATTTGGTCAAATCAAATCATTAATTTTTGGAAACATGGGTAATTCGTACATAGATGTTTTCTTAAAGTGAAGTCCTCCATATTCTACCGTCTCATGGGCATGCAAATAGTATTCAATTTCAAAATTAAACAAAGATTCTATAGATGTCGAATAAAATGAATGTCAAAACATTAAAATTCCAAAAAAAATAAAAATACAGACTAATAACAATAGTAACATTTTTACAGTAATTTAAAAAAATAATGAAGAATGTCAAAGTGTCAATCAGAATAAAAAAGTGTCAGAATAGGAACACAACAAAAGTGTCAGTATGTATTTTAAAATAGTATCAATCAGTGCAGTGATTTATCATTGAGGAAGTCGTCAATTGTGTAGTAGCTTTTCTCAATTAATGTTTGGTTTAGTGCCCTTTTAAATTTCGTTACAGTCATATTTTTATAACATCAGGTACTTTGTTATAAATGCGTGGGGCAATACCAAAAAAACTTTTCTGCATAAGTGCGGTTTTGCATTTCACTTGGCATAGTTTGTTCACATATTGAGTCCGTATCGGATTTTTCCGAATTGCTGATAGGTTTTCAAATAATTGTGGATTGTTTTTTACAAATAGAGCTGTTTCCAAAATGTATAAAGAAGGAAAAGTTAAAATGTTTAAGACCGCACATTGACCTTATATATCGCTTTTGCATTCTAAATACCAGTTCCTTATCGGTAGACTGCCCCCAAAAAATAATTCCATACCGCAAAACCGAGGCAACCAGTCCATGGTACGCTGATAAAAGAGCCTGACGGTTGAGTTTTTTAGAAAGTTGATGGAGAGCATACGCGGATTTGCTAAGTTTTTTGCACAGAACTTCAACATGAGGTTTCTAAGTGAGTTTGCTGTCTATCACTATACCTAAAAACTTTGCCTGACTCTCTTCCTCAATATTACAGCCTTGGTAAACAATTCTAACATTTGGGTTTTCGCTGCGTTGATGAAGTTGCATTATTTTCGTCTTACTTAGGTTTATTACTAAATTATTATTACTTAACCAGTTAATTATGTCATGCAAACAAGTATTTATGTCCTGCTCGTATTTGTTATGATTTGTACACTTAATTACAGCTGTGCTGTGTGTCTATTCTATCTGTCATTTTGTCTGTTCTATCAAACATTTTATCTGTTCTATCTATAATTTTATCTCTTCTATCAATCATTTTATCTGTTCTATCTATCATTTTATCTGTTCTATCTGTCTTTTTACCTGTTATATCATTTTATCTGTTCTATCTGTCATTTTGTGTGTTCTATCTATCATTTTATTTGTTCTATCTGTCATTACGTCTATTCTATCTGTCATTTTGTCTTTTCTTCCGTCGACTTAAGTTGGTCATGCTACGCGTGGTGTCACTTCTCTAGTTGTCACTTAAGAGATGGTGCACCTTCTTGGTTGCTTCCCATACCTACGTGTACTAAAGTCTATTAAATAAAGTCATTTGTCATTTATCATTATCATTTTGTCTTACAACTTCTTCGTGACATATTTTGTACCCATAGATCTCGCCCCCTGTGACATCGCACCTAAACATAACTGCCAAGATGTGGGTATACTATAGCTGCATCTCTGTCTAACTTATGTATGTACCTACAGGTAGTTAGTTTTTCAGTTTAACATTCTTTTTCTCTTTCTCAGTCTTGGTACACAGTTTTCACTCGATGCCGGTGAGCAGTTATGGCCCAGTGGTAACGGCCCCGACTTGACGAGTTGTAGGTTGCGGGTTTCGAACCCAACCAGGCGCTTTTCTTTGTTAAATAATTTCATCACCACTGCTCCAAAACGGTGAAGGAAAACATCGTGAGGAAATGTCGTAGGACCAAAAATTCGAAGACTTGAGACATCTACCAACCCGCACAGGACACGCGTGGTAGATTACGGCTCAATCCCTCTCACGAAAAGTAGGCCTGTGTCACAGTGGGGAAATTATAGATTGATTATAAATATACACATGTATGTTATTGAAACGGACACACACTTCGCTGTGTTTAGTATTGTGGCGTATGGTATTATGGCTTGTGGGTTGTAGCTGAAAACCAGTGTTGGATGGTCATGGTACACCTTGTGTTGTCATCTGTCATTATGCTGAGCTGACGTCCTTTTAGCATTACTATCTTGGGTTTCCGGTTTTTATAGTTTTAAGGTGTCATTTTTGTTTTGTTGTAATGCCAATAAATGCATTTTTCTTTCTTTATTTGATAATGCTAGTGTTAACCATGTGTTAACCTCCTCTTTTGCACGTCAATTCTTCTCGACTACTGATAAAATTGCAAGTGTAGTCTCAACATGAGAAGAAACAACACGCGTGCCTACCTCAACATTATATCCGCAGAAAATTCAAAGGCCGCGTTTGGGACCGTTATAAAACCTCATTTAATTATCGCAGGATTAATGCACTCTGACACGCGGTTAGGCTGCGAACACGGTGTAATTAGGGAGAGGGCGAACGTCGTCATGCGCTCGCTACGCGTCTGTGTGACGGAGTGCCTAATGAGAAGTGATTGGAACTAGGGCTGCCGATGTTGAGATTATTGTGATAAGGAACCAGTATCTGGGTCTTGTTTAAGGCCTGCTTTGTAATTTGTGAGTAAGGATTCCTTCGGTGATCAAAAGGCCTATTCTCCTACTTAAATAACATTCAAATTCAAGTCGCAATCTCATCAGCGGCAATCAATATCAAAACATTTAAAAAAATTATTTAAATTGATTGTATTTTCGACAGATTGAGATTAATGAACGCGAACTTTATTAAAAATAAGGGAATGGCCGCACTGAAATCTTGAACATCAAGGGAATATAATGTGGGACCTTTTTCACAGTGTTATCGGATGTACGCATTTTTTTCCCATATTACAAAAGATAACAGAATTTGTATGAATTTAACTAGCATTTAAGTTAATCGGAATTAAAGGTGAATGAGAATATTACTCACATTCTAAGTCAAAAAAACCTCATGATTTCCTCGACTTGACTCAACCTCACTTAGGTGGTTTGATATTCATAGTTGCAATTTTAGTCCTTATCTCAGTTTCCTCAGTCGAGGTGAGTTTGCGTTGAGGAACCAACTGTCAAATGTAAGGCACGTCCGCATCTACTTGGCTTCATTGAGGTAGTCAACAAGGAACTTTTAACCAAACCATGCCTATTTTATCAGATTTTCTAAATGTCGTTTGAAGAGTTTATTGAAAATTTGACGTATTCGCGAAGTATCACCTCGACTCACACTCAATCGAGGGACCACATAATTTCCTTAATCTGACGACTATGAATATTGATGTAATCAGCCAACCGAGGCACGCCTTAAGGTCTTCTCAACAGAGTCACGAGTCGAGTACCTAGCTTTTGAGGTTGCGACTTAGAATATGGGTGTTTAAAAAAAACAATATCGAAAAACAGCCTTTTACGTCAAGTATAGCCATGGAAAAATCGTTCTTAGTGGCCTAATGACGGGCTATTACATCCCATTAGATTACCTTGAGACAATACCTGCATCAAAATTTCTAAAACACTATTTTTTCGCCCTGAACGGCATGAAGTATTAAAATAGCTGTATTTTCATGAAACATGTTGTTCATTGTGTCGCTTGTAATACTTCGTTATTAGGTCACGTCAGAAGCTCGCAGATATTACTAGGCCACGTTATGAGCCTAGACTACACAATGGTTGTGACGTCAGAGACATGTAGGGAAACACCGTGTTGATATAAATAGTGGATGCATAGATTAAGCATTTAGAAGGGTTTAAGTGAAATTAGTAGGTACAGTCCGCGAGGCCTAAGCTGAGCTTTGCATTTGTGTGAGTGCACATAGAGAAAGTGGAGGTGTGACGTCGGCCTACCGACGTCACACCTCCACTTTCTCTATGTATATTTCTTTAGGAAGCGCGATTGGTTAAAACTATCGGCCCGAGGCGCTGTGCGACCCTCGCGCGATCACATTGGTGCGATTGGTAATCACTCACACAAATGCAAAGCTCAGCTTGGGCCTCGCGGGCTGTGATTATATTTTTTTAATCAATTAAGCCACTGTAGGTATGCTATCTTACGACATTTTTCAATGGAATTAAGTTGTAGGTAATTAATGTTAAATTGCCATAAATTAGAGACAAGTTAATTTATACATAGAGATGTCGACCTAAATTCGATTTAATTTGAACTCGGAAGTTTTCAGAAGTAGGGCCCTGAAATCCTATCAATCATATTCTGGTCTATAATCCAATGTCAACTAAAATGATCGCTCGATTTTACTTTGGTTAACCAAAGACAACAACAAAAACTTGTGCCGATGTTTAGCAAAGAAAAAACTGGACAAAATCTTGTGCCGATTTCACTTAAGAAACTAAAGCGATCAGCACTTTGAAACCCAGTTCAGGAGCGGTCAGTTTCAATATGCCATAATAATTTTGACACTGACAGCTCTTGAACGCGTTTTACATGTGCTGAACGCGTTCAGTTTTTTGGTGAAACTCGCCCTTAATCTGAAAAGAAAGTCAAGCTTTGACATAACATATCATCACACCAGTTATCCACGCATGGTTTGGCTGAGGTCTACCACATTTCGCCAGTTATGTTGAATATTTACTAGCTTCTACCCTCGACTTCGTCCCCGTTAAAATTTCTTGTGTCCCCGAGCCATCGCGTCGCATCGCATCACCTGGCCGCGCTAACACTTCGTTTTCACTTAGTGGTCTAATTTTTTCTCTTGATGGCCATGGCGTGATGTTAAAACCTTCCTCAAAAATTGGACTATCAAATGCATAAATAATTTTTCCAGTCTGACAATTTGTTCCATAGTATTGCGCTTTCAAACAAAGAAAAAAAAAGCTCTTCAGATTTATTATGAATACAGATTAGGCAAGGCACACCAACGGTGGCCTAGTGGTATCGGCTGCGACTTACGAGTTGTAGGTCGTGGGTTCGAACCCAGGCAGGCGCATTACTTTGTGTACCTAATTTATTTCTTCACCTCTGCTCTCAAAACGGTGTAAGAAAACATCGTGAGGGAACCCGTATTCTAAAAACAGGAATTGAAAAACATGTGACATCTACCAACACGCACTGGGGCCGCGTGGTTGATTTTGGCCCACTCCCTCTCAAAGAGAGGAGGCCTGTGGCCTATGTCTGTGTGTGTGGCAGTGAGTGAGTATTATAGGCTGATTATGCTTCACCAACGAGAAATATACAATGATGAATAATAAAAGGTAATCAGGAGTTTTCAATACTGTATATTGTAGACATGCACAACATTCTTATTAAAAGGGGAACACCCATTCGTTTTTTTTTATCCATCATTACAATATTAGCAATAAAATTAATTTGATACATAAATAACTTATGCGGGACTGCTCAGGACCGGGATGGTTGGCGCTCTTTGGGGGAGGCTTACGTTCAGCAGTGGACGGCAATTGGCTGATGAGGATGATGATATTGATACATAACGTTGCCAGATAAGATTAATAATTATAATTTAAAAAAAATTACGTCACATTGCAGAACAATACGTAGAACCATGCCACATCACAATAAAATATTCGCGCTTATTGTAACAAAACAAATAAAATAAAGCTAAGTATTCAAATGAAGACCTGACCTTACTGAATTCAAATCAAATTGAATAAAATAATATTATTATAAAATTAGAATAAGTAGATAGAAATAAGCGGGTGATTACAGGGTCTTTATTAAAAAGTTTATAAAAAATTGGCAGAATATCTAAGAAAATATCGATATTGCTGTCAACTGAACAAGATCTGTTTTAAAAAGTCAACATTCTGTTTAGGGGAGCATGTTGGCCCAGGTTTGGGCGACACGGTATAGTGGCCAACGTCCAATTGGTACGCTTGGACCAGAGGTGAGTGATAATGACAAGGAGAACTGGAGTTGATGTTATACCGTTTACAACTTTATGTGCTCTCAGATCATGTCGAACCCTTCAATGAGTCTAATTTGAATTACCGCGCTCAATGCGGCCTATATGTTTATTATAAGTGGGGCTCCAGACGGAGATGCATATTCAACGAGGCTGCGCACAAAAGTGTTATAGAGCACTGTCAATGCTAAGTTCCCTAAAATTCTTTGACTCTCTTTGGTTAATCCAATTGACTGACCTGTCAAACATGTCAATCAAACTGATAGCTGTAAACCCTTTTTTATAAAACATGAAATACTCACCTTACCATCTATCTATATCCTGGAAATATGCTTTGTGAGGAAGTACATAAACTTTTCCTCAACCCGCGGCGATGAACATACTGACCGATCTGTCAGATATATAAAATGTTAATGTTACCCTCTTCGCGCATGAAACTACATTCCAATTCCAATAGCCCCTACGTAATGTCCATAAAAATATTTAACAAACTACCAAATGCAATAAAAGATGAAACCAACGATACGAAATTTATAAATAAGCTCAAACAAATATTAATTAAAAGCATACTACACAAAACGAATACGTACCTACATAACATTTTTTTTTATTTGTCACAAATACCATACACAGTCATTCATTTATAAATATTAAAATGTATACATACTAATATATAATGTGAAAAATGTTAAATTTACCTTTTCAAATTATTATTATGTACCACAACGTATAACTGATCTCAATAATTGTTAATAACATAAAAATCGTTAATTGATAATGTTTTCCTAATTTTTTTTCTATTTTATGTGCCCGACAGGGTTCGTAATTGTACCTTTAGCTTTAAGCCATTGTAACACCCGTAATATTACATTATGGAATGTAAATAAATATGGCTTTTAAATCCTTGTCTGCTGAATAACTAGCACATAAATGTGATATTAAGATACGAATTCAATTTAGAATCTGATCTAGATAGCAAGATTTCCTAGATTGACATAGCGTTTGTCACTCAATAACACTACGTCAAGAATAAAGTTTAAATTTTAGCTATCTTTCACCTATGCTCGTACTCCGGGTGTACTTCATAAAGCCCTAAAGAAGTTTTTATCTCACGAAGCTGCCTTTATTGCTATTGTGTCTTCCCACGACACAATAGCAAAGCCAAACATAACCAGAAATATGTCAAAACAAGATTACGGGCAAAAGAGTGAAGTATTTTGTTGTAATTTGGGTAATAGAGAGATAAAAAAAGTATAAAACGAGTGTATGCAGCTACATCACTTTTCGAGTTTGAGAGTTCGTTAACTGAATCTTTTCCAAAAGGGGTTTGATAAATCTCTGGCTTTTAATATAATTCGCTTCGTCCCATAGATATTATAGTACCTTGGTACTTTCTAAATCATGAATCTTTTAATATGTACTTAGTTTAATCTACCTAAGTTAACATGAGTATATGAGCCATATAAAATTCTTGCCATTCGAAATATAAAGTGCATGCATCATACAAAAGTAATGTATAAAAATAATATTTCAAGTATTTACGATAAAACAGTATGTTATTTAAAAATATATGAATATTGTATCGGATAACATCAGTGCAGTGAAGTTTCCAACGGTCGACGGCCCGGCGTTGTACCCATCGATTCCTGCCTTAATGTTAATTTTTCGAAATACTTGGTACATTGCTCTTTGAGCACAAAGAAAGAGGAGTAAAATAAGCTGGAAATCGGGCCTTAGCCAGTCCACTATTTAATACTATTAAAATTGCGGTCAACGACGACGGCACCCCGACCGCGGCGCCTATCCAAACGATTTCTAAGCAGTTCATGTTTAATGCTTTCAAAGATACATTCCTTTGAAGATCTGAATTCAAGAGGAATCGTTAACCAATCGAGGGACTACTATCTTTGTATTGCACATTTCTAAATGCAAATGAAGTAGTGGATGATAACATCGCGATCGCAAAGCGGTTCTCAGCAGGCCGCGGCCGGTCGGCGCCCGACACTGATTCCGCGTACACTGTTGTTTAGATTTCAAACAGATAAGTAGTGTCTGGGTATCTGGAATGTATAGGAAAAACGAGCAGGGAAAAGGGTTATTTGAAGTTCTAACACAGCTAACATGTTTACATTAGAATAGTTTACAAAGGACAAGGATTGGCAAATAAGTGTGCTAGGAAATCTGAATTACTGTGTTTATTGTAGAATGAATGAAAGTACACTGCCAATCAAAAGCTATTCAGTAAAATTGTGTGCTTTACCAGTGCTGCAAAATAAACTAATTACTTTCAAGGGCGCTTTTACTGTGACCAGAAATCTGCATCACGCCAACGTAAAAATAAATTGAAGCACTGTTTAATAGTACTATTGAGGTATGGGGAACAGGGTGTAAAGTTCACTCATCCTCCATAGAAAAGGGAAGATCCTCCGACCAGACGGATGACGTGTCTGGTGGGCAACTGCCCGACGAAAGATGTCGGGACGTTGTATACATACATGCTAGTCGCGCGGTAAACTCTCCTTGTGCGATGCGCGATTTTGCGTGACTTCAGTGTGATGCGTTGTTCGCATGACTGTGGCGATGTACATGCCGCCACAGTTCCAAGAAGTTTACTTCGAGACGTTTTCAGCTTAGGATACATTCATAGTTACTTATTTCACACCGTTTATTTAGCAACAAATACAATAAATTAGAACTCAATTAAAGTCATTCACAGCACAACCTGCGAACTTCTTATTCTGGCAGAGTTTGTATCTAAACAGGCAAGTTGTGCACAAGTCGCAAGTGCTCGCATCTACGCAAGCTTCGGCCAAGTTTCGCCAGCATCGTCGTTTCGTAGTCTGTTATGAATAACAAATTATGGAACAAACACCGAAGATAGGTACTATGCAATTTAGTTCGCAAATGAGTGCATTCACGAGTGTCGCTAAACTTTGCAGATGCGCCTTTGTTATTATTTTAAGTTATTAAGTCGTTTAGAGTGATAAAGGCGTTGTAACCTAGAAAAATTACGCAGTTTTCATAGAGTGGCAGTGTGTATTTCAGGTAATTGGCATTTTTCGCTCTCACCAACCAAACAATTTCACTTCAAATTACTTGTTTTCTAAGCCACACAAAATCCGCTTAAAGTCCTAACCGTAACAAGATCTCTATATATAATAGCAACTATTCCTAGATTTATAGGATTCTCTGCGAAGTCTCGTGTAATTTCATCGTCCGACGCCCGCGAACCGTCTGAGCCACAGAGTATGGAATCGCCGCGCCGGCAGCGACTATATACAAAATTTCCTAATCAAACTCGTGGCTCCGAAAGTACGTTCATCCCTCAACTTCTGTCATGGACCGCCTTCATAGCCGTTTATATACGTCATTTGTGTCGTAGTGCGAGTAAATGGTGACACGCTAACGGTTTCCGAGAAGAGTGGTGGCCGCCACAAAAATACCGGCTGCAGTGACAGGTGTCATAAAAATGATGGCGGCCGGGTTTGACTGTAAGGTGTCAAAAAACGCTCTCTTGTAAAACATACCAACTTACTTTCATAAATAACATTTAAACGACGTCATTTGCCGTTATATTGCAGACGCTAGGTAGCGGCCACCGCTCTCCTAGAAAACCCTAGCTTTAGTTTGTAAATAAAGTGTGTTAACAATGCCGCGTCTAGCAGCGGCCGCCTTGGCATCTCCGTTCCCTGTGGTCTGAGCACACTAAGGCGATAGTTTTTAGCGCTTCACTTGTTCAAATGGTCACTCGATAAGGCCATATGAATAAAGAAAGAAATGCTTATGCTTTATTTTACATTTGCACACTTAGAAGTTTGGTTACGAGGATTGTTAATAAGTGGTGAACGATTGTTAGAAGAAAAATTAAAAAATACACACTGCTTGGAAACGTATGCACAGAATAAAATTAAAATATTAATTAACGCGATACCGTGACTTCGCGGGAACGGACTGACTTAATTCGTCGGCCTATGGATAATAATAATATTCACAAATTATGATTCTGAATACATATTGCCTGAAATTCAGCATAAGTAGAAAAGCACACTCAAAAATTACGATTTGATGATTGATTGAATTTCAGTAAATAAATGCTTTCCGAATTATTAGGTTTCATGTGAACTAATATCGAATTCAGTAATTAGGTACGTTAAAATTCGAGCTCATGATTGAACTGAAACCGAGTCGAGTTAAATCGAAATTTACATTTCACTACAATCGTCCGAATCCCATAACTCAATTTGAAACGGTAATAATGTTGAAAAACCGTTATGGTACGTGAAACGGAACTTCATGTTCGAAACTTTCAAAAGCTGTATTCGTGACTAGAATTATTGTATCGATTCCGGCGATAGACTCGATTATTCGCTTTTGGCCGATTCCTATAATTTACGGACCGTTATTGGTTAAAGTTAACTCTTATTGTATCTTTACCAATAATGAAGCGAAAAACTCACAGCATATAGTAGACCCTCTCATATGGAAGTGCTATCACAGGTAAAATAAGCTTACGAATCTCTTTAAATGCTTAGTTTGGCAAAAAAAATCGTACCATTGGTAAGCAAAACGATACGTTTTTGTTTAAAGGAATCGAGCATTAGTCGACTCTTTATGTCTTCAGGATAGTCATAGACGTTGCCGCAAAGTTGTGAACAAAGACAAGAAAATGTTCGTCGCCTATTTGTAGTAATACGTATTTATGAACTACTCTTCATAATGTATTTATAAATAATCGTGTCTTTCCTGTCCAACAGAGAACCTGCCATCTTTTCTATTCACCTCCCTTGGTTGTTAGAGAATGCCGCATTAAGTCCGCCTTTTCAACATATGTGTGTGTTAAATAAATAAATACAGTAAGATACGTAGAAAGTAAGCTGTGTATGGGAGACATCTCTTATACAGCTTACTTTATCGCTATGAAAATTCAGGGAAAAGCCAAAAAAAACTGAATCCTTGGTCTACAAGGATCAAGCTCCGAAGCAAGAACCGATCAAGGCCTGTATAAAATGATACGGAACTATCCCTCAGTACGTCAATCTCAAAGTCAAGCTTCTTCTGGCGGCTATAAATAAACCAAGAAATATGCTTAAGATTTTGTATCGAAGGTTCCGTGATGGTAACACGTTATACCGACAGAAATAATATTTATGTGGGTATAACGTGTGGGTTCTCTTTTACATTAGCTTATAAAATGTCTAAACTAATAAAGAGGTAAAAATGTTTGTTTGTATGCCTTAATCTCTGGAAGTACTGTAATATACGACAAAACTTATCTGTGCAATTATTGGTGGCACTGCTGGTGGTACAAGAAAATCAAAAAGTAAAACATAAACCGATCGTATGCCTCGCCCCATTCAAAAGGTTGGTTCGAAAAGCGGCCGTTGCAGTAAGTTGGTCGAAATGTAGTGCTTGAAGTTAGCTGTAATAGTGGCAATCCTTAGCCTGCACTGAAATGTCATCCCGTCTGATGATGGGATGACAGTTCACTAGAAGCTCATTATACCTAAGTTTTCACGGTGAGATTTTACAATATTTGTTATCGTTTCAAATAGTTGTAGGTACCTTTCAGTTTCCGTTCTGTTTGCGTACGAAAATATTATGTTGACGCGGACAGAAGCTAGTAATTTGTGTTGTTTATGGTTATTTTCATTAAGTATTTGTTTTCGTTTCAAATAGTTATAGGTACCTTTCAAATTTCGTTCTGTTTGCTTACGAAAATATTATATTGGACAGAGTGATCAAGCTGCCACAACAAGAGGCTTAGACCCTTTGTGTACGGAACCTTGAAATTGAATGAAATATGAAGTGCCGTAAAATATCCTTACTTATTAACGATTATGTTACGTTGGAGTTTCGTTTATCTCTCGTTCTGTCTCTTGAGACGGGGTTTTTGTGCTCGTGAGTTTAAGTGCAGTTTTAACTGGCTAGTTAAAACTGTACTTGTCTCTTTGTGTTGTGTTTGAAGAGATATGAGGAACAGGGTGTAAAGTTAACTCATACTCTTGAAAAAGGGAGGATCCTCCGACCAGATGGATGTCGTATCTGGTAGGCAACTGCCCGATGATTGTTGTCGGGAAGTTGTATATATGCTAGCTGCGCGGTAAACTTTGATTGCGCGATGCAGGATTTGTGTGATGCGTTGTTCGCATGTGGCGGTGAAGATGCCGCCACATGTTTGCTATAATAGAAGCAAATATTCTGATGGTGTTATATTGATAATGGCCCATGTACTTATAACTCACACCCATTCGTTGGTTCATTATTTATGTATTGGATACAAAGGCTACACAATTACTTACTTTACCTACACCTAAATTAAAGTTAAATTGTTGAAAAGGTACGATGGGGTTGGCATATCCATATGGATAAAAACCCTATTAATAATATAATAATTACTTACTTGTATACAAATCGAAAAAAAAATTGTTCTTGTAACACGTTTAATATTAAATGATAAATGGTTTCGTTTCTGTAAGTAGGTTTGCAAAAACACTTGTACACGTCAATCATATTTTAAAAACTAGATGAGATCGGCGTTTATTATCTGACTACTCTGAGTAGAAAGGCCGAAACAAAATCAGAGGTCACAGTCTCTTTTAAAGTCCAGACATAATCTTGGTCAGATCATGTGAAGACCATTTGTGGATTGGTCTCTGAAATGGTCTTTTGAAGAATATACCATGCAGATTGATTGGACCTGTCCATTCAGTGCAGGCATTGGTCAGTAATCATGCAGCTCAACTCAGAACTTAAGGAGCTCAAAGATTCGACGAACGAATAGCAATGAAAGGACATTTGTGTAGGTTACATAAAGTTTCGTGCTCACTGGCGCAACGCCACAGCGCGACACAAAGGCACCGCGTGTCGCGCAACGAGCGGTGCATGTGCAGCGTTGTGGCGTCGCGCCTGTTTGTGGGAGCCATAAATTACTCAATTACTCCCAGACCATGGTTAAAATTAACTGAAAGAAAAAGACAAAAAACATTTTTAAACAAAAAACCCACATTGTCTTCACATTCACAATGATTAAAAATAATATTATACTTGGCAAAGTAAATATTCATGTATATATAAAGTCCATCAATGTCATCAATAATGAGATAAATTTGGTCAGATGATTTGAGGACCATATAGACTGGTGTCTGAAATGGTATGTTTGATTATAGTACTTGCTTATCTTACAAGTACATTAAACCGAAGTTCGTCTTCATAAAACAAATGACAGCTATGTATATCGGCTGAAACATTTTAAAATCTAGAAATAATGCGAGCACTAAAAAAAATATAATATGTGATATAAACCGTACAACGCCACAACACCGGCAGCCGGTGACCGACCATAACTCTTCACAAAAACGGATCTTATAAACTTGCTTTCGCCTGCGGTTTTTCGACGTATTTCAATTACGCCAAACATTAGTTTTCGGTAGACCGTAAAATATACAGGAATTAAACCACATCTAAAATTCAGTGTATAATAAATCCGAATGATACATAAATCAGGTTAATCTATGAATCAGTCATCTCATCTACATGACATTTCGAATCTACTTACACATAAATCTGACATTTAACGCCACTCGAGCAATTAGAAATGAAATTGAAAAGTAACATTATTAAGATTAAAATATAATTTAATAAAGTGCTTTATTCATTAAGGCGTAGTGCAGCATAACGAAGAGCGAGTTTTTTCTCTGAAAATGAAACATTTCAAAAGACTGCTGTGACCTAGTGCAGTTCATTATTATGGCAGAACAGCTGGGGAAATCCAACAGACAAAGGACATTTGAACATTAAAAGCTGTATTACGACCCAGAAAATTCAAGGAGATAAAGAAGTCGGCTGTTAGGACCAGTAAATAAAACGTTCAGAAGCCTCACGACGATTTCTATGTCAGTCAAGTCTGATGTAGTTTTCTTTTTGTATTGAATGTGATAATATGTGATCTTATGTACCATAATCACAATATAATCAGTCTGGAAAGTTTGTGATATTTTAAATCGAGCAGATGTGCAAGAATCAGTTTGTTGTTGTTGAAAAGTAGATATGGGTGCTGATTCTCTTGTCACAAATGCCTCTAAACTAGACAAAAAATCACTCAAATTTGGTTTAATCCTTTCAAATTGCGATTTTCCATTCTGAAATTGACTAAAGTGAAACAACTTAACTACTATACCTTTTAGTTTGACAGAGTAAGATGACACTGAGTTCTTAGTTTAGTGAAAATGGCAAGTTTGCTATTCTGAATTTTACGTTTTTCACCAAAAAATTTGATTGTCTAACTAAATCTGAACATGAATCTGACTATTTTTAATCACGATTAAAAAGGTGTGGAATAAAATTAGTTGGCGTGAACTAAAATTCACACCGACTTCAACGGCCAACACCTCGACTTCAGACGTGCAAAAACGGTACCGGTACTTAAAACTTTATTTTTTATTTTTGCTCATATCTCGAAAACGGTGTCCTATCACATAAATAATGAAAATTTCGACCCCCTTTAAAACTCCGAAATCTCCAAAACTCTACATATATATATTTTAATTTTATATTTTTCATACAAAAAGTAAAAACTTCCTTAAAAACACGTCGAGGTTGCCCCAGGCTGCCTCCGGCTCTAACAAAGACGTTGCGAAACCAAAACAAAAAAAAACAAGTGGACTCGCGATTGCCAAATTCGATTATACGAGTCGTTGCGTCAAAATTATTTTTAAATTTAGTGATTTTTTTTCGCAGAATAGCTTCAAGATTCTCATAGTAAAAGTAAGGAATTTTAGTGATACGAGTAGCTTCGTTAGTTTAGTTCGATGTACAAGAGAATCGGTTACAGTAAGTAAAAAATTATCAGAAAATGGAAACTCAAATAGTACAAATATTCATTTTTCGCATAATTCAGAATTTTTAATCAGATCTGTAAAATATACATCAATAACAAAAAAATAATTGTTCAACAAAAATAATGTTACAACTGAAAACTGCGAAGTAAGTATATCAAAGCATTCACGTGTATGATACACGTATCCATAAAATATTTTTAACAGTACTGGCAGTTTTGAAACGAACTAGATTTCATAGCATTGATCACACTATCACCCGTCCTTTTTTTTCTAAAATTGTTGTTACACGTTGCACTGGCAATATTTTATGGCCACACATTCATCTAGTTTCCGCGACACATTGTTACCTGCACCAAAAACGTTTAAATTGTCACAAGAAATTCCGTGTAAATGCAGGAATGTACGTGTGTATCTACTAGCTCATGTCACCCACGTAACTATGTCCTGTGGCGTAATTTGTGAGCACTACAGTGATATCGTTATTTTTTTTATTAAATTGGTACAACTGACAGCAGAGAGCAGACTTGACTTTGTGTAAAATTGTTTCATCACCACTGCTCTCAAAACGGTGAAGGAAAACGTCGTGAACAAACCGGCATGTCCTAAAACCAAAAATTTGTAGACATGTGACATCTTCCATCTCCTAATCCTTCTCTCCACATAATTTCTAACTTATTTCAATCGACATAAAATTAGGTACATCTTAAACCTCGAGGTGGCTTCGTGCCTAGCCTGAAAAGAGTACGCGGTGCAAAGGCATGCCCCCTAGTGTTGACTCACGATATTACAATATTTTTATTATAAGCATTCCGACTCTGTTCACAAAATTGCTGATTTATAACCCAATATCACGCCTGTAATCCCCGAAGAGTTAGGCAGAGGTGTACCTAATAGTTAACTCACATTTCGCCAGTTATGTTGAAGTCCTATCTTATGGGGGGTGAGTCAACAACCGGGCACAAATCCAGAGTCTGGATGATTTGACATTTCTGAGTAACAGCCCGAGTCTCGATTCCAGACTCGGGCTGTTACTCAGAAATGTCAGATTTAAAAACCCAATAACAATTGTCCTGACCCGGGCATCGAACCTTCAAGCTCAGTAGAAGCGCTTGCGACCACTAGACCATACGACAGTTGCGACGACGATTTATTACTTGGTGATTTAATCTTCAGTTCTTAAGTCAAGTATGTATATGCAGCGTGAATTTTCAATAAATATATCATGGATATACCCTTGAACTTGTACCTACCTTAACTTAATTAATTAAATTACGCATTTGACTTAATAACCATATGTCTGGAAGTAGACTTCAAAATGACAGCGACTTAAGTGACGTCACCCGCGAGAACGTTGACGTGAGCGTTATTAATACGGCCCTAAGTTCACAATAAAACTTTTTGTAATGTTTAAGAAACTAGTTGACAAGGAAAATTGAGGCAGTAATAATGTACTTTTATTTAGAACATTCTAATCTGTGAAAACTTTGGGTATTGTTTTTGACAGTTTCACCAAGGAGGCCAACCGATTATTTAGTTAAACAAAAAAAAAACGAATACTGGGTATTTACTTGAATCAGTCGCACCCCAGTGTTCTCTAAAACCGCGTTACATTTTCTGCACACTATTTTCCTTTACGAATATTTTAACTTACCTATCGGAAAACGAGAATGAACGACTATACGAATCCATCCCCTACGCAGAGTGAGGCGCATGCGCGAGACATCGGCGCGCCGCCCGACACAGTTCGTTCTCAGGCGTCGTCACCGCTGCCCGTAGCACCGAGCTACGCGCGTAGCACCGTAGCGCTTGCGTAGCGTGTAGCTTAACCCCGCACCTGCAGTGACGTTTCGTAGCGTTGCCGATAACGTAAATGAAATATTGCGTGTGAATAACAGCGTGATAAGTAGCAGTGATAACAACATATTGACATAGTGCAATAATTTTGGTATTGTGGTTACCTGTGATTGTCAGATAAGTTCGGGATTTCACTGTCGCTGTTCATTTGTGATGTAAGTTGATACTTTATTAGATACAAGTGGTTGTTCTTTGTTTATAGATATTTTCCTGTTTCCGTTGTTTTATCTGAATCGTTTTGTTGTTCAGTTTATTCATTTTCTCTGTAGGTACTTATTTTTACTTCTTAAAATGTTAAAAACTTCTTTATCTTTTATACCTTTATCAAAATGTTTGTGAATAGTCTATATATATATACGATGACGAGCCGTGACGTCTTTATGACATGTCTTTGTTACTTTACCTTTCTGTTTGTAATAATAAAATGTTACATAAGCGACAAAGTACTCGTAATTGTTAAAATATTCAAGCAAACGGTAAGGAATACTGCGTACAATGTTAAGGATTAGAACGGATTACATATTCAAAAGAATTTAAATGTTCTGTAACTAAGTACAGGTTCAAGTTCACTGGGAAATATGTATATGTCTGTATTTGTGTGACTGATCCGGAATTACGTCCAGGATTACGTAAAAAGCCTGTTTCTTTTCAGACTTCCTTTGTATTTCATGTAAGCCATTTTGCGTAATATCTTTTTTCGCACTTTTGTTCTACATTATTTGGCAGACACATTTTTGCAGAAAAATAGCCTACACAAATATAGAAATTCTTTAAGAAAAATAAAACAGCAAGCAGAAAAATGACAGCTCACAAAACACTGCAGTGTCGAGTCGAGCGTTGACGTCCGCGCTGGAGCGATGAAAACTTACTGCGGCGATATTTTTAACCGGCAGATAAACTTTGTAACATTTTTATTTCACCTGTGATATTTAGCGACGTCACCAGTATGTGAGGGTTAACTCGTAGCGGGATCACTATTCAGATATTATTACGTGTTTTAATTTTATTATGCTGGGTAATTATGGAAGTTAATTATGCCTTTATATTTATAGAACATGAACATTAAAATGGAAACACGCTAAGTTTTTGTTAGCAGCTTTTATTTTAATTTTCATTTACAATGTACTACGTTCTTTCTTTCCAATGCTGCAATAACAAATAATCACCCAATCCGGAAATCCGATTTAAATATCATTGGATATTGATATTGATGGAAACCCAGACGATATCCGACCCAACTATAGAAAAACACTAAACCGATGAGTCATCTTATTCCCCAAATGTTTCCTCCCCGGAACGAATTGGTATAAAATTGCAGGGGGATGAATCATACGTGCCGGAGACAATTCGATAATTAGTTCAAATAATCCAGCCCCACGCGGGGGAGTAATCTGTTGAGATCATGAATGGGATGTGTGGGGTGGTGCGACCCTTATGACGTAAACATCACGTACTGCTCGCTAGATGAGACATTTTTATTGCGGGATTATATATAAATAATCATAGACGGATCGTTTTAGTTTAGGGCCAACGAGTAAGGCATTGAACTGTCTTGTCTGTATTTTTTTTATGTACCTATTTGTTTAACGTTTTCAAGACTTTTTTTTGCAATGCCCACGGCAAAAGAGTGGAACTCACGCGTCTGTGTTCCCGAACGCATTCAACCCGAATCTCTTCAAAGTTAGAGTGAACAGGCTTCTTCTGAGTAAGCTCACTCCATCGTAGACTTTGTCTCTATCACTTCTGACCTAGACTAGAGTCAAGAGCATTACCCATCTCAAATTTAAAAATTTATAATAAAAAATGCTAGTGTGACAGCATTTGAGCTTTTGGTTTAAAATTCAAACGATGCTTAACTCCAAGCTTTTCTATCGGACCCACCCTTATCTACAAACATTGGCAGTCGTAGACTAGCCGTCCAGATAACGTAGCTCTGCCCATTAGGGATTGGAAAAGCGCCTAGGTCGATACAGAATATATAAACGTTTTCGCCCGAAACAACAACCAATAAACGAAACTACCCAAGTTTTTGTCAAGCACGCATTTCACCCACTACCGAACAAAAGTTGAATTGATTTATGTGGGTAACATAACCGTAAATAACTCCGTAATTGTTGGATCAAGGTAGTTTAATATCGTATCCAGTACGTTTAGTTCAACGCATAACAGACTTAATTTCGTCGACGTGCCGTGTTTCTGTACACAAAGGGGATTGTAATAAATCAATTACCAACTGGTGCTGCGTATATTGCATATTTATGTGTAGGTAGGTAGGTAGGAGCTGTGGTGGTTCACTGTTGTTTGATGACCTTTAAGGATATGGGGAAACCCTTTTCTTGTTCGCTTTCTTGAGTAGGAGTCTTTCTTCTTAGGAGGAGGCCTAGCTTGCTATATCGGGAAATGGTAGAAATGGTCTTGTAGTTTTCCGGAGCTTGATGTCTGGGTGTTTAAATGCGTTTTTTACTTACGAGCTACATTATTCTGCGTATATATTTATTTATATGAAAAAAATATTGAGTCTCATAAATCGCGAAGAATGTGCGCAACATGGATGGAGTAATGGAACTAAGGAGAAGTGTCTTGACGCTGTTGTGAGCGTGCGTGTTCCTTCGCCGCCCGTTCGATGTCCACCGCGCACAGGATGGATGAAAAGCAGCACATAAAGTTTTATTTTTTTCTCCGTTGTTGTTGGTGTAAGTACTGTATGGCGTTCCGGTAGGAGCATTAATGAATACATCTAGGATCTTACCTACTGATACTTACAATTTGAGAGGCTCGTGGCTACATTATAACAGCCGCACGATGCGATTGAAGGTACGCTTGCCGCGGTCTGTACGTACGTGGATGAGTTATCCTTTACATTTCAAGCCCCTTCCGTGCCTCGGAAAGCACGTTAAGCTGTTGGTCCCGGCTGTCATTCTTAGATCTTTGACAGTCGTTGCTGGTAATCAGAAGCCTAAAAGTTTGACAACCAGTTTTTTAAAGGGTATCGTGTTAATGGGAGTTACTGGGTTGTGGGGATCAGATAGGCAGTTGCTCCATGTAAAATATACCAGGCTACTCAGAAAGTATTGCGATAAAAAGTTTTTATGTATGAGAGATTGGCCAGTTATCATTTTTTTTAAATATGATTAATTGTAAGTAAAATAGGTACGTTCCAATTTCAAAATTTCTCTCCACATTGTTTGCGAGCTAATTTAAATTGTCGTGTCTCATAAAAAAATGGATCTGCGGCGGGAACATTTTCGAGGGTCGCAACGAAACCGGACGAATCGTACGATAGACTTCAAATGGCATTCAAAGGCCCTTCTAAGGCAACCGTGTATCGTTGGTATAACGAATTCAAGCGCGGTCTACTAACTTTGGGGGATGAAGAAAGAAGTAGTCGACCTTTGACGGTTGGTACGGAAGAAAACGTGCTAGCAGTGAAAAATGTAATATTACCAAAAAAAATTAGTTTTGGGTATGCCGCATAAATTACTCAAACTACCATACCATGATCAAAACTAACTACAAAAAAGACAAAAACATAAAAAAAAACAAAAAACAGAAAGTCTTCACAATCCAAGACGATAGGCGAGTTACGTATCAAGAGATTCTGCACATAGGTACTGCAGTTTGGATCGGGAAGCTTTCACGAAATTCTTCATGTGCATCTTCCCGTGAGGAGGATAGTTTCACGCTGGGTGCCGCACAACATCGATGCTCAAAAGCAGGCCCGTGTAGAATGGTGCCGTGATATGAAAAAAAAAAAATTGAAGCAGGCTCGTCTCGGCGTGTTTATGACATCATTACAGGTGATGAGTCTTGGATTTATCAATGCGATCAAGAAAGGAAGCGGCAGCCGACGGTTTGGGTGTTTCAAAACGTAATACTTAACAAAGTGAAGCGATCTAGTAGCGCGGGGAAGATTTTGATCGCGAGCTTTTTCAATTAAACTGGCTACTTGGTGTCAATACCTTTACGGAACCAAAGAAGCATCAACGATGAATGGTATACTGCCAAATGCTTGCCGACGACGACGACGGGACGTTTTTTCTGTTGTGAACAACAAGCGACCAAACACGGCTTCGCGGGCTGCTGCTCCACCACGGCATCGCGCCTTCGCACACCGCGCTCAAAACGAGGGACTTCCTGGACAGCACGCCGGTCAAACTCCTGGGTCAACCTCCTAACAGCCCTGACCTAGCACCGTGTGACTTCTTTTAATTCCCGAAAGATGCGCTGTCAGCGTTCGAGTCGGCTGTAAACGCACCTCGTTTCTCTCTACGGCGGACTGGAAAAAATGGTTCGAAAACTGGTTCAGACGCATGAAACTTTGTATAGAGACTAGTGGAGAGTACTTTGAAAAAAATTAATTACAAAATATTTACCTATATTTTTATTTTCGCAAAACTTTCTGAGGGTCCCGAGTATAAGCTTATTTGTTAACTAACGGACACTTTCACTTGTTTCTTCTATTCCGTGGTTTCAACTATTGTTTCTATAAATTGTAGTTATTGCAGAAGTTTCAGTTTTTTCTGCAAAATAGGTACTAAACCTTTTTGTTTGCGTGTATGAGAGATAAGGGAGAACAGATAACACCCGGCTTATTTTCCTGGCGAGTCCCTGTTATGCGAAAGGAAATATGATGGTGTTTGTCCGCCCAAGGGCAATTGTAGTAGATACCATATTACGGTTTACAGCATTAAGGCTATGATAAGACTATTAAATAATAAAAAATAAGTACATAAAGTAAAACCCAGCTACTGGAAAATCACGCTCTAAAAAGTACGAAACTAGAAAATATTTCAGACATAGCCGTGACTGCATGCCTGTATACCAGGAACATCTCATTAGAAAAGACGCTTCAAACAATACCTCATTTGTCAAATTATCATAAGTAGTTTAGAAGTTATGAGGGAACAGATGAACATACATACCATTCAAAATCATAACCCTCCTTTTTGGATTCTTGGACTCCTTCCATACCTATCTTTTAAGATGAGACTTGCCAAAATATTATGTAGACAGCATTTCAGAGATATAAAAGAAACTTAAACTTTTAAATTCCAGTCTTTCACGTATGAAATGAGTACGAAACTGGAACATCTTTAGACTGGCCTTGAGGTCGGTGTTCTATGCCGCATAGCAACAGCCTTGGCGCTCAGAACCCAGCTGTTGAGACTGAGTCCCACAGTGGACGTAGTGATGTAACTTGATCAATATCGAGAATCCTTACCAAACAATGCACTTGGCGATCACCTCAAACTGAAAGCATTTATTTCCATTTTTAATTTAAAACAAAATACAAGCACTTTTGAATTGTCAAGGAGTCGGTCAGTCAGAAATATGAAGCTCGTTGCCCATTCCAAAGCTGCCATGAATTGCCTAACGTTTCAACAAGGGTAATGTTAAGGTTTCCTTTCCTACACCTTAAGGTTACTTGTTTGGGTATTAGTAGAGGTGCAATTAGTCAGGAATATCGACGCCTACCTGTGATGGATTCTGAAACCCTTCCCTTGCGTCGAAATTTTTTGTCAGTAAAAAAAAAACAATTGGTGTCCATACATTTTGACCGCGTATTGCACTTTTATACTTTTGTTTTTGTTTTCATAACCGACGAGAAATGTCTAGGGGGGTCTGGACTGACGTGCTGTATTAATTGTTGCAGTTTGTCCCTCCGTCCATGCCCCTGCCGCCCTGTAGGTATAAAAATATTCTCATTCTAATCTCAAGTGTCAATCTGTCAAAAAAACTTCCTATTTCCCGACATTTCTGACAAGTTTTTGACATTGATTGTCGCTGAGATGGGATTGCGACTAGATTTTGAACTTTTTAATTACGGGAATCGGTCTTCTAGTTGCTTGATATTTACCAGAGGGCGTATATATTTCCACAGTCCACGATTCGATGAACATTTCGGAAAAACTATGCGCTATAAGCATACAAAAATATAAACATATTTAAAAAAAAAAAATGCTCTGCCATACATTTTGACCGCGTAGGTATTGCACTTTTCTATGAAAAGTCGCTTTTTTTTTTGATAACCGGCAACAAATTTCAACGCAGGGGGGTTCAGAATCATGTACTGAGTCCATGGTAACCGGTTGTGCGTCGATGTCCCTTCCACCCTGTATAAAATCATTCCATATTTAAATATTAGGTTAGGGGAAAAGTCTTTTCGCATTATACGAGTAGTACTCGTATGTATGAACTTGTAATAAAATCTCGTTGGCTACACTATTTGTATCTATCTGGTTTTGGTATCATTGAAAGTTTAAATTTTAAAGAACATAATTGCAAATTCAAATTAGGAAAATGTGTGATTTTTATTTGTTTTTCGTACTGTCAAGATGAGAGAATCTAATGAAGAAATTCGATACATTTTTAAATTTTACTACAAAAAAGGTAAAGTTCAACGCAAGCCGCGAAAAAAATTTGAATGTATGGACCTAGTGCAGTGTCTGTGAGAGTAGCACAAATTTGGTTTAAGCGTTTTCAATCCGGAAATTTCGATGTCAACGTTTCGATGTGCACGTCGCTCTGGTCGCCCTATTACGGATAAAATGGATGCCATTTTTGAAAAAGCGGGGCAAGATCGGCTTATCAGTAGTTACGACGTAGCTGAAGAACTGGGAATTGACTACAAAACAGTTTTGGCGCATTTGAAAAAAAACTGGGTACATAAAAAAGCTCGATATTTGGGTACCTCACGAGCTCACTGAAAGAAACCTAATGAACCGTGTACTCATTTGTGATTCTTTATTACGACTTAATGAAACCGAACCATTTTTGAAGAAGCTGATAACTGGTGACTGGTGGATCACGTACGACAAGAACGTGCGAAAAAGGTCGTGGTCAAAGGCCGGTCAGGCTTCACAGACTGGCGAAACCCGGGTTAACTCGAAACAATATTCATTATGAGCTGTTACCACCAGGCAGGACCATCGATTCTGAACTCTACTGCGAACAACTGATGAGATTAAAGCAAGAAGTTGAGAGAAAGCGGCCGGAATTAATCAACAGAAGGGGTGTGGTTTTTCATCATGATAACGCTAGACCTCACACATCTTTAGCCACTCAGCATAAATTAAGAGAGCTTGGCTGGGAGGTGTTAATGCATCCGCCGTATAGTCCTGAACTTGCACCTTCAGATTTCCACCTGTTTCGGTCTCTTCAGAATTCTTTAGGCAGTGTCAGGTTAACATCACGAGAGGACTGCCAAAACCACTTGTCGCGGTATTTTGATCAGAAGTCCCAACATTTCTACAGCAATGGGATCATGTCCCTACGTACAAGATTGCAAAAAGTTATCGAACAATATGGTACCTACATACTTTAGTTAAATGTAAATAAACTATGTTAAAAAATGTTTTGAATTTTCTTAAAAAATGCGAAAAAACTTTTTCCCCAACTTATTATATATAATTCTAAAATAAGCCCCGTTCGATGCTTAACCTATCTAAGAACGTTAAAAACACAGCCGGTACCGTTTCTTTAGTGCTTGCCTGTAAATTCTATTAACCCCGTCAGGGGAAAATAGTGTGGAGAATTGTAACGTTCATTACTATTATTTTTTAAATGGGTACGCCGGACTCGGCCCTAGCCTCCAGCCATTTGTCACCCGTAATATGTTCGAGCAAGATATTGCCGTAGCTGTTGAAAATTCTCGTTTTAAATTTAAACCGGGCGCAATATACGAGTATTGCCTTTTGTTTCATTTTTCCTTTGCAATAGTTAATTGAGGATGATTGAATGCACGCAGTTACCGTTTCAAAATATTGTGAGCAATTAAAATGGGCTGTTTGTGCCTAACGGAGTGTTATGTGATCACTAAATGAAGTTAATGGGTTGGTTTATGGAATGGGAAAATGAGAACAGTTGAAATGAGTTTTTTATTTTCAATTAATGTCGTGATGGCTCACCTCTCATGCATCACGAGGTTGTGGGCCCAAATCCGAGCTAATACCACTGTGACTTATTTAATTCATGTGTAGGAATTATCTGAGTATATCTTGGATATTACTGACAAAGGCAAAAAATAAACATTTCGTGAGGAAACCTAGACTTATAGTAAAGTTAATATATGTCTGCAATCGCCAACTCGTCTTGAGCAAGCGTGGTGATCAATGCTCGTGCCTTCTTTGTATGAGAAGAGGGCTTTGTCCTACAGTAGGACAATAATAGGCTGGTATGCCTATTATTGCAAATATTGTATGAATGAATTAGAAACTACTGCCTTCTGACCTCTGTCACTTACTTACCTATTCGGCGTGACAGGAATCACTGTTGTTTGGCTGAGGCGGCAGGAACGGTGAGTGGCGTGAGCGCCTGCAACATCCGCAATATTCGTGTAAGCGCGTTGTCGAAGCCGTCCTTATCGCACTTCGAAGTTATGCTGAAAAGAGTAGACCGCATCTCTAGCAGTAGTTGGGTATATGCTGGCAGAGTCGGAAAACTGGAGGGAAATGACCTCCTTCTGTGAGACAGTTTTGGTCTAGAAGGAGGCTGCCGAGCGGGATCGTGAGAGGGCTGCTAGGAGTAGAAGGCGTCGGGGATGCAACCGCCTCGACGCCTTAACGCCGAAACCCCGCCTGCATCAAATAATGCAGGCGGGAGTTTGGCGTTCCGGCGCTTAGAGTGGGGACTCTGTCTGCCTATTGAGCGACCTCAGGGAAGGGGGCGCATAGTGGTCACGTGTTGCTTTGCTCAATTGCATAGTTAGGTTTCGGGGAGACCCCTTTAGAGTCTCCCTAGAGATGTGCCCTAACAGGCGTTGCACATAGAGGTTCGGTCTTTTGACAGGTAACGGAACCCCTTCTATCTGCAGATGGTAACCAACGGGGTGGTTTTAGTGAGGTAAAAGGCCCATACTCCCCGTGCATATCCCCCGAAAACACAAAAAAATAGTTGTACATAGCGTAGGTATACGTTGTACGTTACAGTACACTACACCTTTGACAGTTTAAGGGGTTTTGGGACAACAACCGATCCTAAATCCCTATTGTGCGCCAGTTCCAATTCCGAACTACAACAGATTTCGTAGAGTGAGTGCTTACTTGCCTACTTACTTAGGCGTGTTGTTTTCTTATTTTATTTGAGTAGGTAGCACCTACTATAGAATGTAATTAACTTTCGTTTCCTTTGTATGATTTTCGTGTTATGTTTTTTGATTTATTTAAATATGTTTACCTTATCAAACTTACTGTACATAGATTATAAAATGATGTGGTCTCATAAAATTACATAATCTATCTTTTCTTATATTATTCTTTTTATATTGTACACCCACATTTCGCCAGTTATGTTTAAGTCCCTGTAATAGGGACACTTATATATGTCCCTGTTCTATATATGTACATATACTTGTGTGTAGCCTCTGTAAAAGATCCAATAAATAAATAAAAATACACAACATAATATTCATAAAAAGCAAAAGGTTTTATGTACAGTCAGGGCTGCATAATGTGACCCTCTTCTCCTCTTCTTTTTAATTTCGGCTCAGATAATGCAGAGCACTGACCGTACCTAAGTAGTAACTTAAAAAAAGAATTCTCTGACTCTAGTGCGAGTATTAAATGTATTACAGACGCCAGTGGTTTTAGTGATCCCAATTTCATTTTATTTTACGGGCCATGTTAAATGAAATCCTTTGCTTAAGACCAGAAACAGTTCCTATAGCCTATTAATACCAAAAACTTTCTACATTTTGGTTAAAATTATCCCGTAGAAAGCCTTTTGAATAAATTAAAACTTCTTTCCAACCTTGGCCTAACGTAGCAAGTTGGAAACTAGAATGTCTCTGCAACCAATGTTTGTTTATTATGCAACATGAACGTAAGACTTATCCCAATTTTCACTAACCCTACACACCAAAATAAAAGCGCTTTGGTGTAGTTTCAACGCTCGGTTCTGCGACGAGGGTTGAAAAACCAACAGCACGCTTTTTAGTGGTCGCCTAGTGTTAGTGAAACCGGGCATACATACGACATGGCATGCTTAATAAAGCGTTCATCTATAAAAACTAATGCTACTCTGTCAGTACTAGTAGGTACATTTGGCCCACTATTGTTAAATGCTCAATATCGAATTTGGCATTGATACACGCAAATTCTCTTATTTAATTTTATTTAATTTATATATTTAGGATCTGAAACAAAATATACACACAATACATTACACAAAGAAAAGATAAACATGAGGTATTCTAAAGGTGTTCTCCTTCACTTGTTGGAGACCACAGCATGCACAAAAAAGTAATCAACTAAGTTATTTGTTCGTGTGCTATGAGTTCTAATAATAAAAATAGTTAAATTGTGTTAAAAGTTAACAAGTTTTAAATGGACATTATGGAAAAGTGAAGAGATATGAGGAACAGGGTGTAAAGTTCGTGGCGGGGTAGATGCCGCCACAGAAAAGAAAAGAAAAAAGATTATTAAATTAAATTAACTCCTTTAAACAAGTCTTATATTTAGACAGAGACTCGCAGATGTCTAGATTCGAGGTTTTAGCTAACACATAATATTGCCTACAAATTCTTGGCACAGCGACGAAATGACCGAGGTTAGTTTTCAAGCTAGGGATGTAATATAAGTTGAATGTGTTATGCCTGGGAATCCGATATTGGAAATTTTTACTCTAATGAGCTTAATAGTTCACTGCAATTTAATGTTCCACACAATAACACCACTCCATTCCTGGTGCGTACGTGAGTATGCTACTTAACAAATTCATATCGAGAGACAGTCGTGCGCAAACTGCATAGTACTGAGTCAAAATGCTTGCTTTCGGTATTAATCTTGCTTAGAGTGTATCACCATGCCATGCCATTGTTGCACCGCATGTGGGAACCGAGTCTATTTGGGGTGCTCGTTTATAATTAAAGTGCAGAACCCCAGCTGGCTGCATAATATGGTGCAGTTCGAGAGGTTTTAATTGAGCTGAGGTAATGAGGTTTTCAGCAGGCAAAAAGCAAATTAGACAAACTCAAAGCATTTATTTCAACTAAAACCATTTCCAGGTACTTTTGAATTCAAGGAGTCAAAGAGTGGTTAGTCAGAAATATGAAGCTAGTTGCTCATTCCAAAGCGTAGCAGGTACCTATGGAGAAGAAATACCTATAACCTAGGATTAGTGAATAGATGAAGCAATTTTTTCGGAAACAGTAACTTTCCTAAATAAAATAGATGTTGTTATTACTTTTGTCTTTTTACATGTTTTTCTTTTGCTTGGCTTCCTAGAAAAACGTGTCTAGATCTTTTAGATGAGGCAAAGAACTCCTCAAACTTGCGCTAAACGCATTCATAATTTCACCTCGTTTAAAATTGCTCATTTCACTTCCTGTACCGTTCGATTTCTGTTTATTATGATATAGGGTCAAGCTATATATATCTTACGACTGCTTAGGTCCCCGCTGGGCGCCAACGGTAGTCCATACTTTATTATTGCGTCAGGACGGCCGCCGGACAAATGATACATAGCCGCCATTTGTTAAGGCGACAAGTTTACCAACTTCTTATTGGTGATCTACAAGTGTTTGTGGAAGGAAAAAGTGATAGAATTTGATCCTGCATGGGTGTTCATTGGCTTGGAATATAATTAAAAGGTTGAGTTCTTGAATTGTCAAAATAGTAACTATTACTATTATATCTCACGGCTAATAATATGTCCCCGCTGGGCGCCAGCGGTAGTCCATATTTTTTTTATTGCGTCGACGGCCGCCGGACAAATTGTTAAGGCGACAAGTTGGCCAATTTTCTGTTGGTTATCTACAAGTGTTTGTGGAAAAAATAATGTTTAGATTTTGTAGATCACCAACGACCAACTTGTGTTTGGAGTACAAAAAGTGTTTATGGGTGAAAAAGTGATCAGTTTTGATCTTGGAAGATATTATGTGTTTTATACGAATTAAATAACTTACCCTTCTTCAGAGAGTCCGATCAATGTAAAGATGGAAATAATAATACAGGCTATAATAATGCCGTTTCTTATTTTTCCTTAACCGCTACTGTTACGTGATTAATTTTACTCTCAATTCTAAACAGCTCTTTTAATTTTGTCCTTCCTTTGTCTCCCACAAAGGAAGGACAAAATTAAAAGAGCTGCTTCTTCGGCTAACTGCCAATGGCATAACTTTAAGATGGCCCCAATCCTCCAACTCAAAAGTCCGTGTGTCCCACACTGCGTGTAACACCACGATCGTTAGTACGGTCGTTGACTCCCCAGTCTTACAATGCGGGACTCTATACAACATATTTCGATTGTGCTTCTTATCCGCATAAACGTGTGCCGACTTCCGCCCTATTAGTGCTGGTGACTCGGCGTTCCGCTAATGGACGGGATTCCTTTAACTGGTCCACGTGTTTTTGTTGCGACAAAATCAATTAAGGTTGTAGTGTTTTTGTTTGATCAATTTCGCGTGTGGGTGTGTTGAATTAACGCTCCGACACGTTAGATTGACTAGCCATGTGGTTTTGTTTCGCGGTAAATGTTCGTAGGTTCGTAATGTAAATAAACAAGGGCAAAAACTTTGTGACAAAAAGGATGTAAAATAACTAATAATTAACATAACGTAACATCACGCCTGTATTCAGCGAAGGGTTGGGCAGAGGTGTACCTACATATACACATTCGAAATATTGCATATTATTTGTTCTAAATTATTTAAGTCTAACATTCTTGACAACGAAAAGTATTTTTTTTACCACAGCAGTCTTATAGAAAATACAAAAAGAAAAGCACGTGAAAGTTTAAAGACTTCGAAAAACTGTATTGGATAACACGCGATCCGATCACCCGTTAACCGACCCAGTAATTATGATAATCGAGTTCGTTCGTTGCACTTACGACTTTATTCACTGAAGCTTATTATAGCCAGAATTTTTGATCAAATAAGTGCTTCATGGATATCGCTATTGCTAAGGATGGCTATATTATCGTGGTTTGATGACTGCTATTAGTGATATAGCAGTATCAAAAAACTTCTCTCATATCGTCGTAACTTAAAATAATAATACGAATAGCTCTAAAAAATATACATTTAAAAATACTAGCCAGTACGCCAGATGGAAGCAGGTTTGACGGCCCAGACTGCAAATATCCTGCACTCGTGGAGGCTTTTTAAAGCTATGACAGACAGATGAAAATATTTAAATCATTCAGCCTGTTGTAGTCCCCTGCTGGATATAGTTCTCTCTTGAAAGCAAAGTTGTAATCTTCCTGCGAACACACAAAAAAACGACTGTAAGTTAGTAGCTTATTCCCACTCTTCATTCATTGGTTGGCAGGACTCACCGCGTGCAGGTGACAGGGGAACCCAAACGTTTTTCGCTCCTGCTAACAACACAACTCGTGCCTACCATACATATCAATAACATCCAGTCGTATTACAACTCAAACTCAGTACCGAGTTCATTTAAATGGTAATACTGCGTACTTCCCTGATTAATTATTTTGTCGTTTTTGTTACAGGTAAGCAATACCAATTTACGCTATATACGACTGCGGAACTCTCTTAATTACAGCTGTTCGCAACCTGTGCCTGGAATAAAAGGGAGCATTACATTTCGAGATTAGGATATTCCCAATTGGGACTGAAGGTTTATGGTGTATTTCAAGTAATAGAACAGCGGTGTTAAATATAGAAGTGATCACAACAGACGTACATACATCTGGTACATCACACACCACACTCCACACTAAATACTAACACCAACAGACACTACACTGACTTAATCGTACACGCATAGAGCTTTGTCTTAATTTTTACTTATTGTTTATCTGTTTATATCGGACCTACAAGCATTTACAGGAGTAATTTTAATTTTCAATTCTCCCACTGCAACGGGATCGGAACTGTTTCTTATAAACACAGGCTACCATGTAGCATATCTGCGAGAGCAGTAATCCTCCCACTAACTAGATGTTTGCCAATCGCTATTTGATTTTTATTCACTTCACTATGTATATAGTCTTAGTTAAACAATAAGCTTTTATTTATTTAGTATTTTTTTCCTTTTTCCTTGAAACACAAGTGTCCCTTAAATAATAGATCAAACGTAAGCGGTAGGTAGCTCACCTGATTTCCAACAACTAATTTGAATAGTTTTTTTTTTCTTCAATTTTGATATTTTAATCGTAAAAAAAAAACATTTCAATTCAAGATTTTTTTCTAAGGCAAATACAACTTTATTTACAAATGGTATCTTATAAAATTAGTAATATAATGATCAGCCTATTATGTTCCCAATGCTGGGACACAGGCCTCCTCTCTGTGACAGGGAATACAATTTAAAATTAGTAAACTATTCCGAAATTATTAACAAGAATCATAACTAAAAATGTAATCATTGGAAGCGAAAGCATTGAAATAGAAACTCCTTGACAAAATTCGAAAAATTTGAAGAAAAAAAAATCTTGATAAAAAAAGATAGTTTTTTTAACTTTTTAAATTAGTTTTTGGAAATCAAGTGAGCTACCTACCCTTTACGTTTGATCCATTATTTTGCGGGACAACCTGTATAAAATACATAAAGAAGGCACTGAGAATCGTGACAACAAAAAATTGCATAGATAATTTTTTTGGTTATAAATAGGAGGTTCATCATAGGTAAGTGTAGATGGAAACATGAACAGTTACGTAAAAGAAACCTACATCTGGGCTTTACCTACACATAAACAACAGAGAGATATAAATAGTATCAAATAACTACCTTACGTAACTCAACGTCTGCCCCAAACTCGTTTATGTAACCTGACTTTACAACAATAACTGCCGAAAACAAAGCGATAGCCCTGGAAGTTAATAATGTTAACTATCTCACACATACACACACAATATCACGCCTGTAATCCCAGTAGGGTTGGGCAGAGGTGTACCTATAGTACACCCACATTTCGCCAGTTCTATTTTTAAGTCCCATGTAATAGGGCGAGCCTATTGCCATCAACCGGGCACAAATCCAGACTCCGGGCTGCTACTGAGAAATTCTAGCTAACTATCTATATAATCAATATTAATAATAAGACGATGGCGTCAACAGAATTTAAACAGAAATAAAATATGAAAACCTTTCTTCAGGCTAAGTATAACTCAAATTTTAGACAAAATATAAAATTCACTAGGGTGACGTCAGCTTGAAAATAAAATTAAATAAGAAATTGTGATGCAATTCGCCTGTCTCTTTGAAAATTGGATTTTTTTCCAATTATGATCGGTTCTGTATTCATTTGAAAATAAGCTTTGAATTCGGACTGAAACTCAAAACAACTATGCCAGTTTTCACTTCGGAGCCGTACCTATGGATGGTTTTTAAATAAATCAATCAATCAACTCAGCCGATAGCTGTCCACTGCTGGGAGTGGCATATAAATATTTAAATGAATTTCCTGTAAATATTGACTAGGAGGTGAGGGCTCTGTATATAAGTAGGTCATTTATTTCATCTGCGTATTCGAAGAATAACCTACTTATAGTACATTTCCGTGGAATATTTTTCGACATCCACATGTCGAAGTTATGCCAGATACAATAAGTAACAGCACCGGCCAAACTCACGCAAGGATCTGCAATTTTCTAAAAACTAAATACTTTAGACTTATTGATCGACGCAATGCTAAAGACAAAGGGACCAAAAAAACAAAGAAAATGAAAAGTTGCTCAAGCGTCATTACAGCCCAAATGAATTCTCCAATATTGATAAAATTGTACCAGAAAAACAAGATTCGCTGACACATCATATACACATTCAACGCGAGGTTATAAGCAACACGTCATTGGGTGGCTTCCCCTCCCTCCTACCCCTATAATATACGCTTCCCTGTACACGGAACATGTTTTCTAGTCTCAACAGTAATGGTATGGGATTTCTACGCCATAACAGAAAATGCGACGTAACGTCGGTTTTAGGCAACTGTTAGTGAAAGATCGTAGGTATCTTGTGTTTTTTTTTTGTTCTATCACAACCATAAAAAAAAAACTTTCGTTGGCCCCACAGACCTAAATGGTCTGTTATTGTGACGATTAAGCTCCCTGACGTCTTCTATTAAACATGGGCATGTTTTATAGCCCGGTACAATGAACAATCGTGGGGGATATCACCACGTATGATGAAGCGTGATACATAAATACGCGCTCTGTATTTTACAGCGTCTCCCGTAAAGAAATGTTTTATATCTCCAACAATAGCTTCAATATTAAAGTCCTCACTTATTTTATCACTTGCGACGTCATCATCTAAGTGCAATTCCAAAACAGCCCCAAAGATTGTATTTGCCACGATAACCTCTTTGATGTCGTGAAGATGCCCAAAATATACGGAAGATAACAGTCGCAAAATCATTTTGAAAGAAAACGTCGACGTTTTCGCACCATTTTCGAGAAGGGCAGCGCCGGATGTCGGATAAAAAATAATAAATAATGAGTGTGGGAGGGGAGGGGATTACAAAGGGAGAGTTTCCGATGGGCCGAGATCAACGAGATTCGCGGTTTTGGACTGCTTTCACTGTTCATTTACGAACGACGGCTTATGGTTCGTTCAACCAGTGTTTTGACAGTTAAATCACGTGTTAATTGTGTTTATTACACTGTATTAGCTGTGGTATTAGGCATAAAGCTTTTATCTGGCTTCAGGCTGTGACGTGGTACGTACCGAAATTAGTATTTTGTGTTATATTTACCACGTGCGAAAGTAACGTGAGTTACTCGTAATTCCGCCGACATTCTAAATTATTACACTTTGCGAACTTGATGTTTGTTTTACTACATATTGAACTCGTGTAGAAATATCTTATTTTACGAGTTATTTCTGCATTTAATGACAAAACGTCAGTTTTATCTCTCAAAACATCAGTGCGCAGAACGTAAATGTCGTGTTTCTCGCCGAGCTACTACAAAATGAACTTACCGTTCGCCAGGCTCCCGACGATCTTGCGCTTCTTGATAATAATCTAATTCGGGGCTTATCCGATACGTCCATTTACCGTTCGGCTTCGTGGGAAAGTAAACAACAATTTTTAACAAGGAAACTGCTAATACGGCTAGTATTACTCCGCAGCTATATTATCGAATTGGAGTGCAAATGAAGGGATCTAAGTATTAGCTCAATCAGCTCCTAATTCTGGCGTGTGAATTGGTTGTTGTATTCATTTGTTCTCATTTCGTTTTTGTTTATTGGCGTAGGCTAATTTGGAGAGTGCCTTTGAATATCCCCTTTTATAAGACCGCAGTGCCCATCTGGAAATCAGGACAGTGGATAAAACGATGACACCCCTTCAGTTATCGAGGGGTTGGCTCCGACCCGATTAGAACGCCACAAGCTTGGTTCTATCAAGACTTTAAACACAATAGTGTACACATACGGCTACACAACAAGCTATACATTTCTAGTTTTAGCTGACCTCGCATTGTGTTGGCTTTTCGTACAGTGAGAATCAGCTTATACTGAAAATGTAGACGTGCGTACAATGAAGCTTGCAGCTTACTACTACTACTGTTCACGTTTTGCATTAGTAATGTGTCGTTTCTGAATACAAATTTTGAATTATATCGTTTTGAAAGCCATAGAATATTAGCCCACATACATAATATTATGTGGTCTGTGCACATTTACTCATTTGAACCCTCCAAACGCTCAAAGAAATCTAACACCCCGTTGACCACAGTCTTATAAATTCTATTTGACGGAAGCTGTTATCCTACTACCTTCGATGTACTCAATCCTACCAAGTAGCATTTCTCAGTACCCTCGGGAACATGGTTTTCGTAGCCCTACAGCTATCACTCGGAAAATGGCGACATTTCATGCTCTCCAGGGCAACTACTATATACTATAACGGGTCTTAATGACACAAAACATTCCGGAAATTCTTTTCAAACCATCTCAAACACAGAAACGTTTCTTTTTAGTCTTAATGCACAATGTTCAAACAAAAAGTGATAAAGCGGCCGGACCTAAGTTCGGTCCCCAAGTGGTTCAAACAACGAACAAACTTTATGTAAATTAGTTCTGGAATTATGATATTTTCTGATGGAAATGCTTTTTATTTTATAGCCTTTACAAGTTATTAATACAAGTTTTATAAAACTTTAAGTTCTATGTTGTTATAAGTTATATTTAGAGAGACGTGTGACGTCAATTTATGTTCCTTGGTTACTGTAGGGCTTTTTGTGCCAGCAGCGCCCGGCTGTTTATTTTTATACTAGAACTTAAAATACCTAATCTAAAATCAACTACGTCGTGGTAAAGACTTTGTTTTAAGTAAATTAGCTGCAGACCCTAACAGACCCCCTGTTAATAAGCTAGTAACAAGTTAGGCTGCAAGATTTTTTTGCGGGAGGGAGTGTAGCGGGCGGCCGCTGCTATCAGGGGGTGGGGACCTGTTGGGTGCCCGAGTGTTGGCTTCGGAAACCAAACTGCTCGTTGGGTATGAGGCTCTTTGCTTCGGCATAGTCTTTGAGACGCTTATAAATAAGCCTCTCGTAGATTTTGCCGAGAACATTGAGTAAGCTAATAGGGCGGTAGCTGGAAGGCTCAGACTTTGGCTTGCCTGGCTTTGGGATACCGATGACGGTTGCTTCTTTCCACGCTTGTGGGAAGATGTTGTTGCTCAAGGCGCCATTGAAGATGGCGGTCATAAGCATTATTAGCGGGGCAGGGAGGAGTTTGTATACCTTGTTGGTAATACCATCCGAACCGGGGGCCTTACGAGCGTGGAGCCCTTTAATGATGTCGTGCACTTCGTCTGGAGTGACGGGAGGCAGAGGATCATCCGGGTCTTCGACGGGAGGGAGGGAGGCTCTCCGTTCGACTTCAGCGTCGACCTTGTTCAGGTGAGCTTGGTCTACTGGTTGAGAGCTGGGTGAACATTGGGACTCTAGGCTCTCAGCAAGACATTGAGCCCTATCGGGACTGTCGAAAGCGACACTCTTGTCGGGGCGGATGAGTTAAAAAAACTGCTGCGTCTATCTAGCATACATACATACGAATGCCACAAAAGTTTATATATTTCAATCACTTCGATAGTTCGCGATAAAAAGTGAAAGATTAAACGCAAACCCCTCTTTATTTTACTTCACTCGAAACTTAAGAGACATTTTCCGCAAGGCCTTTAAAATAAATCTTAAGTAAGTAGGTAATAGTCGCCAACCCGAAGAAAAGATCATGCCGGTTTAAAACATAAACAGAAATCCGACTATATTCCTTATATAAATTGCTTTTAGGTTGCCGCCGTCTGCCAGCCAGCTATGTTTTTTTGTTGTTGTATACTTACAGGGTGATAAATTGAGAGAGATTCATTGTTCTAAGGAACGTCGTTGATTTTAGAGTTGAGAATAACTACATTGATTAACCTTAACTATCAATTACCGCAGTGACTCACTCACTTAGTGCCGATTTTACCAATGAAACTGAACGCGTTCAGCACATATAAAATGCGTCTAAGAGCGGTCTGTATCGGGTCTGGTCTGACAGTTCCTTTCATACCGTAATACTAGATTTCTTAACCCTTTAGTGAGATCTTAATATATCTAAAGTTCGATGCTTTAGATGCAGCCTCATGCCTCATACTCAGTCCTTTGTTTTCAGCAAATCTTCCTTCAAAGTTGTTTCCGTCGAAAAAGCATGTGTGTGTTAGAGTACAACACATTTTGTGCCGTGTAGTAACGACAAGTAAACGAGATGTCGTTGGTCTTTAATGTTAGGGGATTTGAATGCGAAACCCTTACGTCAAGAAGGGAAGGAATTTAATGAAATCGAATGTATTGTTATCAAATAAGAGACATTTATTTGCAGTCTTGTATCATTGGACTCTTTATTCATTACTTTTTCCATTTGTATGTATGTTCAACCTGTTAGCCTACACATGTAGGAAGGATTTGGCAACGCGTCGTCAATAAACATGTACATGCTATTTGTTGGATGAGTTTTCCCCCGAATCTCCAATATGAGCCGGATAGCTGATACACTATATATAGCTGCCATCGACCTTTGCAAAGGATCGTCGCCTTTTACGACCCGCCTTGCCTGGGGCGAATAAGGGATTTGATATAATTCCTTACCCCCTAAAAATCTCCATACTCTCCGTATAATTTCGAAAATATCACTGTAAACTTTCATAAAAAATAAACCCGCAAAGAAACTCTATTTCGGAAGAAAATTTAGAAAATTCCAAGTAGTTCGATCCCCCCTCTGCATTCCTTCGAGAATTTTCTTCATTTACTAACTGTCCAACTTTCTGCGTAAATCAATTCACCTTACTCATTTTCTGGAAAGTTCACGAAGAAATGAGAAAAAAAGAGTACGTGTACACCTTTATCACCGCTATGGGAACGAAGACAGTCTTTGTTCGAAAACTTAGGATCAATATTGGTTTGGGAAGAACTTGAACAGGTTGGACTTGAATTCGTTTTAAAAAGGATTAGTACTCCTTGTCGTCTGGAATCTAGAGAGACTCCTGAAAATAGTTCGTTGTAACTGATATTGTTTTCCCCTGACGACAATTTCGATGTGAACTCCATTTTATAATTCGTCTGACAACAATCTCAGTCGTACACAACTACATAAATAATTCAGAATCCATCTAAAATTAAAGCTTCCGTGTCAAAGCGTTTCACGTCATTGTTTTAAATACATTACTGGGAAACCCGTTATTGCGGCTCGAGGTTATTTACGTAGGTAGACTCATCTTCATCAACATCCGAAAACGAACCATAGGGGTTGTTTTTCCGCATTATTTATCTTGAAAAACTAACATTTTCAGCAGGATAGCCTTGTACATATTCCTTGTATATTTAACATGTGAGATGGGAAACAGCGTTGCTTTACTTTGCATTAAATGGAGTAAGTTACGTAAAGTAAACGTAAGTTCATGCGTTTGCACGTCTCCCGTCTTATAAGGGGGATATTTATACGGGTTTTACGAGTATTTCGAATAGCGCCCTCTTATCAACATTCATGCCGTGTCCCAGAGACGCGGTCTCGGCACTACGCGGTGATGTAATCCGGAAATTTACGCCATGTTGTGCTATTTTTTTTTGTTGAAAATTAAGTTTTAACCTTTACTATGTGTGTACGACAAAATTGCGATGGATGTTTAAATTGGATTAGGTACAATCAATTCATAGCCAAATGACATTTAAAACAACGAGAGATCGTTATTGTACATTGCCTATAAGTAGCAGGATGTTCAAGTGTGGTCCAAAAAATCTACGATTTAAGTCGCCTTAAATGTACTTTTACCTTCTATTTATGTCATATCAGACCTTGTACAATAAAATTATATTTCATATCAGACCTTGTACAATAATTATAATTGCAGATGTAGACTGCGCAACTCAGTAATTGAATTGGTCATGTAGGTACTGTTTTTTTTCATTTTTATTTAATAAAATGCTTAGATGGCATAACAAAGGTAAGTAAAATCTATGCAAACATATTTTTGAAATGCGGATTGACAGCCTCTTGCAGAAAACTAAACCTGAACATATATTACAAGAAAACGAACTATTCAAAATAAATACTAAATCAAAATCCCACCCAATTTAACCTCTCACAAAACACAACACGGTCATCGTTGTTCTTACACACGCCGATAAATAACCGTCACCAACAGTCATGAGAGCACTGTTCCTACAATTTAGACCCTAAACTGTAAATTACTAATGTTATCCATTAAGTGCAAACTGCGTGCAAACTTCATCACGTTTTGTATGTGCTTGTCTCGTGCTCGACGCGTCACGCTGTGGGTGCATTAGACAGGCCGTTAACGTGCTAAGCGATTATTTGCTGGAACTTTGTGCGCTTTGAATTATGGATTGGAAACAGATCGTATCCGCTTTATTGTACACTAGCTGTACGCGTGAAATTTCTTGTTCTCTCGACTCACCCCGTCGTATCACATGCCTTGCCCGCGCCATCACTTCGTTTACGCTGAGAGTTCTTTCTGACTTTTTTTCTTTTTTCCTTGGCTCCTCAGGGTCATATGTCACATAGCCGTGATATTAAATAGCATTCCTCAAGAATGCAATAAGAATTTTTCAAATCCTACTGATAGTTCCACATATGACTACCTACATACAATCTTACAAAGAAACAAATGTTACCTCTTTATAATATATATGTATAGCTGATTACAATTAGAAGTGAAAGACACATAGTACAATATGTAGACTGAATAAGATAAATCTAAAAGCGAACTTTTACCGACAACACAACATATACAAATTCTAAATACGGGTCGCAGAAATAATTAATAGAAATCTGTCTATAAATTTTTCCCGAACATTGAGTTTCTCAGCCTTGCGTTATCTCAAGGTGAATTTAGGTTAATATTACTTATTTTTTGTATTACCTAGTTTTATTCAATTTAATTCGTTTTTATTTTGTTTTAAATTAATTTAGTATATTTAATTTATGAAGTTTCAGTGCAACTTTATAATCTAGTAATTTTTTTTTTGTAAGTGATTTTTACACTTTATTCTGATCTGGTGCTTCTGTTTCATTTGCTTAAGCCAGTGTCTATAATTGTTGGTGAACCAAATAAATAAATTTAAATGTAAAAAAGAAACCTTGAATAAATAATGTTTAACTCTACAATATCTTTGTTTCTAATGTGTAAAAGGCTTTATTCAGGAAAAATTGTTTTATAACTCACTAGATATAATTCTGAACTAAGGAATACATAAAAAGGAATACATAGCTGTTAGTACATGTTTACCCTACTGAATTATTATATTGTTAAGGTTCTACGAAGTCTATCAGTTTAACTTTACTCCTTTGCGAATAAAATGTAGGTACTCATAACATACATCGTAGTCGTAGGCATTCTTCTTCTATAAAGGCACTAGTTAACTTAGAACATATTTCCAGAATAGAATAAATTATAAATAAAATATGAAAGCAGGCCCTCAGTAGGATCTTTTTTGGGGCCATCAGCACTCAAAAATATATTTTTACCGTTAAACATATTTCAGTAAGTTCATAAGTAGTTGTACTTCCTACTATACATATATATATTTATAAATAACACATACTATATATACTTATACTATACTATTACTATATTACTTTACTTATTATGTTATATATTATATTATACAGAAAATGTTTTTATTTAAACTCTGGCTGGTGTTCAGCCACGTTTACGGGCCGAAACCAAGTAAATGGTGTGTGTAAAATTGTAACTGTTTATGTATTGTGGTGAGGTCCTCCTTCGTTCTCTTCTATCTGCAAGAACTTCCTGACAATTCGACATGTAATTAAAATATAATAATATAATACTAGGTTTAAGGACTGCCAGTGTCATTACTTTCTGTGGAATATTGACACTGACAGTTCTTGAACGCGTTTTAGATGTGCTGACCGCATTCAGTTTCATTGGTGAAATTGACACTAAATGCTTGGAGTTTGACTAATAAAAATGTAAGCTAGCACGAAAATCTATAAATGTTTCACGGACCCAGCGAACACAACAGATGGCACCTGACTCAGAACACAGGCAGAAATACAAACATTAATCACGTACACCAGATGCTAGTACACTATTCTGTAGTATTAATGGGTCAGCATAAAGGGAACCCTCCCTTTGTTCTATGTTGAACGAGCCTACGTACGAATATTTAGTTAAAAATTACAGCTAGTCTAGTACATTACGTTACTAGCTCATAAAGTCTCTGAGCCGCCGGTTTCAGCAATATTGTCTTTTACCATTGTCATAATAGGGATGATGACATTTTTTTGTTAACTCAAAAAAAAGATCGGTTCCAAATAATGCAAACAATATTAAAAAATAGCCAAGTTACAAAAGTAAAGGTTAAACAAAGACAGCACCATCGTAGAAGTGACGGTCACGACTATGTAATTTCATACTAGTGCCGTACATTGTCCGTACCGCGCGACAAGGACGGGAATAATCCCCTCCAAAACATTGAAAGTGTGTACCTTCTTCATATTTACATCGATTTAACAGATTTGTTCGTTTATTACGAAATCTTATAAGTATTATCTTATAATTATCTTATAAGTCAACAAAAAGTACCTACTCACCAAGCGTTCTTTAATTTTTATTTTGCCTCATATCTTCCAATTGAATTACCTTTTGTTTCCCTCTTTACATCTACCGATTATTTCGTTTTATTGCCGTCCTCCATACTCAAAAGGTTTCGCATGACTGGTCGTCCGCCTCCGTCATCTATATTCTTGATATCGTCCGTCCCATCGTCGGCTTATTTCATCCACTCTTTAACATCGTCGACATAATAAAACAATTTTAATTGACATTTATGCGCCGCTGATGTAGGCCAGCCTTTACGAACGTGACATTAAGTTTCATGTTTCATTATAACTAATATAATTATATATTGTGCTTATGTGTTTAATTTTTGCTTCGTGTGCTTTATGTTTGACAGGTTTGCATGAAAATTCCGTAGTAAATGCTACGATATACCGAAATATGCACATAACAAACCTCATTCGGTTTATTAAAACACAATATACTTTCAACAAAGATCATTAAGAAAATTATATTACACACAGATAATAAACGGTAAACCTAGTCGGATTGCCCCAGTGGCTGTCTTTTTAATGGGCACTAACAAAATGGCAAAGAAATGTAACACAAAAAGAAAAACATGACTCACTAACTTCCAATTAACGACACTCCTGAGGTTCAGGGAACTAAATTAAAGAAGAAACGGTCACAGCCAATGAGCAGCCAATATACATCGATGGACAAAACAATCAATCTCTATTAGCCAATCTAATTCAAGACGATTTGTCACCCCAGACCGATTCACGTGTTTACCTATAGTCAGTCGGCCATTTTAGTAATTTATTCTAGTGAAACGGACGAGCTCCATCACCCTTGAAATTAAGCGATCATGCCAGTGTGCCTAATATAATTTATTAAGGTAATTTCTGTAATAAACTTCACTGTTAGTGTTCTTAATTTCTTTGTTAATTTTTTTTTCGTCTTATTTATGGGTGTTTCACAATGCTGGTAGGAAAGAGTGATGGTAAAGGAAAACGTGGTGAGGAATGGCTATTGTGTATTAAAGGACCAAGAAACAAAAGCAAGAAAATTTCCCCCAGATTCTCAATTTGTTTTATTATAAACAAAATTTTCCGCCAAAGTTCCAATTAAAATGTCAGTGACAGGGCAACAGGACGGCTAAATAATCATGATCATGTGATAATATATGAGAAGCTTAAGAACTCAGTCCACACTGCGGAGAGTTTGCACTGAGTGCTGAATCTCCGCACTCCCCAACTAACTCCATATTGATTTACGTACATGACATTCTAATCAACTTAAGCCTAGATTTGAAACATTCTCTCTAACGACGTTAAATCTATTTAAATTAATATTTCGTTTGGCAAATAATTTCACTCCAATTATCCAGGGTTTAATGCCAAAATTACGTAACACGGAATATCAAGATGATGAAGCTTAAATGTGACCTCCTGAGATTTGATGTTCAATTTGGCTTTTGTCACTTTAGGGATAATTAGGACATAATTTTTAATGTGGTGTGTCACATTAAGGATTAGAATATGATAAAAACATGGTATTGAGGCTTGAGTATTTTGGTTTATTATGTAACATTATTTGTGTATGTTGAGTAAATCTTCAATTATTAATACCTGGTAATTACCAGCTTCAAATTCAGTTCAAAATTATTACAAACCATTTCAGCAAATGAAAACACTTTCTACTCATGCAACCTGAAGTATTAATATTATAGTATTATTATAAGATTATTAGTTGTTTTAGAATTTGGTTTTCCTTGTTGTTATATATATCGTATTATGTTTACATTTATGTGTTACACTCCAACTCAGCCACATCAAATACCCATGAATCTTGAGACAATACCAAAAACTTTGTCTCTCAGCAATACTCATTTAAACAATGTTTAGCATTATGAAACGTAATTCACACAACAATGATTAAAACTTGAGTCCCATTTGTTTGAAAGTCACGAATTCGCAACAAATGTTATTAAAACTTACTCCGGCATCCGGTAATAAGGCAGCAGATAAATACAGGAGTGTTTAAAGTGCAAGCTGGAGTGCCCTCGGCCGGGTCAAGGACCGGCCGTAATACGAACTCGATATTATGATAAAATCTCCAACTTGTTTTAATTTCGCAAACATGCTCATGATTTATTCGATTGGAGCGTGAATTTGTTTTTTTTTTGCTTTGCCTTTTTTGTTTCGAGTTCACCGCTGTTCTGTTTGTTGGCACAGAAACGGCAATTCGAAAAGCTGCCGCAACATGAATTATTTTAGTCACATCAATCAAACGGTCAAGTGGTGTGCGGTCTATGACCAGAATTAATGTTGTCCGGAATCCGATTATCTAAATACTTTTTTTTTTCGTATAATGTCAATAAATTTTCTTGTTAAGAGGCAAAGAACAGTATTGAAGAGAAAATTATAATGAAAAAAGTTTTTTTTTTTTTATGTTGCAAGACGAATTGTGTACCGTAGGACCAGGATTCTAAGAGCAGCAAATAAATAAATCACACGGAAATTGGTTCCCTGTTCCTTTAAAACATTCTAAAAAGCCTTGTGAAACAATCACCTGGCTTCATTCAATTTGAATTCAATTTCACATCTCATTCCTCACGTCAAACGGTAATGACGCCGCACCAATCTTCGCACTGTTTGCATGATTCTAGTCTCCAGGCAATAAAACAAGGCCGTCGGCAATTTGTTCGACAATTAGGTACATCTGCAGCCGTTACGTGCTGGAAACTCGCGTCTCAGAAGACCTGGCGAGTGAAGCACTAATGTAAACGACCTTTAATGAATAACGCGAGATTTTTTCTAGTTTCTTGTAAATTATTTCTGCTAAAGTAAAATGTTTGAAAGAAGATCGTAATTAGAAGTCTCGGCATAACGAGGAAAGGAACATCAAAGGCGTATGTAGATGATACGACTCGCAAGTTTAAACGTATACTTACTGTTTTGGTCTCGTCTCCATCACAAATGCATAACTTTTGCTTCTCCATCGCAATTAACTTGTCAAACGAACAAGGAAGATCACGAGTTGTTCAATTTTAGTTTGCAACTTCCTTTTACAATTTGTCACACAAAACCGTTCAGTTACACACTTTGTGAGGCGCTAGTAAATCCTCTAGTATAAAACGTGGCGTTCTGTAAAGTTTAAAACTCTTGGGGTTGCGGACTCGAGTTGAGCACTAAAGTAGCAAGTTACGCCGTCCTACTGCCAAATAGCTTTATTTGACGGCAGACAACTGATACGCGAACAGCGATTCTTTTCTTATTTGTGAAGAAATATTTACGAAAAGTTTGATGTAGCTGAATTTAAATCGACGTGGATTGCCAAGAATATAAAGTAAATGCGTACAAAGCAGAATGTTATGAAACACACATAGAAGTCGGTACTAACGCTGAAAATCCTCTCGAAGTAATTCATCATAATGTCATTGAACACCTTTTCCATTATTTCTTCAATAATATTTCCACGTTTTGAATCCGGCACCTCTTTATCAAATTGCTAATCTTTATTGAAGAAAAAACCGATCACGGCGGTGGCCATTTTAATCTTTAAATTCTTGACGATTGCCTGTATTATAGGAATAGAGATTTGTCCTTGTATTGTCCAAAGATTATATCTGGCATTATTCTCTATTACCGTGGTGTCATCAATCTGTTTTCTTTAAAACATTTCGTGGTTGGCTTTTTTTAGATACCTTCTGCTTTTTTGTGTGTAATCGCCTAATTTGACACCGAGCCTGCTAAAATTTGCTGCCGGAACTAAACTATTGTTTCCCTTGTTTGAGTTTTTCAGCTCATTGTTATGACCTGCTTGCTTTTCCTTGCGGGAACTGTCTATGCACTTATGCACTAGTGTGTAATAAGTTTCTTTGTCTGCTCAAAGTGTTTCGTTTAACTGTTTTCTGGCTACTGCATTTACTTCACTAAAAGTTACAGTAGCACTTGATTTTAGAGTCTTCGTCATCAGTCTGTACCTTAGGTCCTATCTTTAGGACCAATTTCTTTTGTAATACCTACGCAAGTACTTACACTCAAAGCGAACTGCGAATAATACAGAGTTACAGCAATTATAAAATCTATATTGCTAGATCCTATGCTTACCCATATTTGGTCAGTATGCATCAAATATCAAAGTTACTGGTAAATTTTCGGCATTTACCTGGGGATGTTATACCTACCGTTGATGGTCGCTCAGCTTTGCTAATTAACCATGTGGGCACGTTCGTCTGCTGACTATCTGGGCAACTGAAATGGGGATAACAGTCGAACCTACCTTTAAATGTTTTAGGGAAGCAAAGGATTTAATTTAGGGGTCGGTTTAATGGGAAAATGAAATTGAAAGGGATATTCTATTAAGAATAAATTACAATGTTTAAATTCGTTTCAGAAGAGTTTGAAAGTAGATAAGTATCTACCGACCTTTAGAATTTTTGTCGTGTTATATTTTGTAGGTATAGTTTAAAGGGATAGGTACTCATAAAAGATTTTCACAAGGCAGGATTTAAAATAACACCTAAACGGGGCACTCACATTTAACCTGCTCCAATATTTAATTAGAATTGAGCTTGTGATTCTGAGCAAACACAGCAAAGGCCTGTGTCCCAGCAGTGGAAACGTTCTAGGTTGATAATGCTGAGCTAGTGAGCGTTCAAATCTCTTCTCCCTACCGCGAAATACATACTTTATTATTTAATGTTATATTTTATGACAAAACCTCGAATATAGGAGCAAATACTAGGCTTCATATATAAGACTATACTATTACATCATAAAATGTTTAGTACTAACTCTTGTTCGAGTGTTTCGAGTTTTCGGGTAAATTAGGCCAAAATGGCCTAATTTACCCGAAAACTTGAAACACTCAAACTCAAATAACAGTCAAATTTATTCGGGGTCTCCGTTTAGCTGGTCCTGAATTAAGGTAAATGTCTTAGGGTACAATATGTTCTTCATTGCATAATACGCTAACCATATTTTTATGTTTACTCAATTTCTAAATAAGAGGAAAAATACGAATTAGATAAGTACCTACTGGGATTTTGAAGTGTCGCAATGTTTATCCTCCTTTGTAACAGCCGTTCCTGCATTTTTTATGTTCATGGGAATCGGCATGTATGTCCCCTTTATGAAAAGAAAACCTTTTTCACTTGTTTGCATCCTGAAATGTTCAAACGGCCCCATTAAGAGAGATGACAAAATCATTACACACATTTCAAGATGAATACTTCAACAAGTGACAAAAGAGAGATTTCAGTGTTCTATTAATGAAGAGAGTGACGTTCAAAAGGACAATATGATTCTCTTACGAGTATGTGTCTGGTTGCAGACAAAGAGTAACAAACAAAGCAAAACAAAAAACGTCAACTGTTTTTTTTTCTTTTGTGTTCTCGATTTGTAGTGCTAAGATGTGTTCGCATTTCATGTCAGCTTCTTTGATTTGCTCTGTCACAAATTTGACTGTGACTGTAATTAGTTAATTGGGCTTTTATTTTCGCACTATTTGGGTATGGGAAGCGAGAAATACAAGATAACAATACAATTTTTTAAGTTATTTTTCAAAATACCGACCGATTCTGCTTTCCATCATACTTGACAGGCATATATGAAATCACAGCATGATGCATCTCGTTTAATAAAATGTCACGTTGATCTAATTTATCCTCATCTCCAGTTTTACTTTCAATGTAAAAAAATATTAAAATATCGTTTACTATAAAATGCAATATTGTACGTGAGAGTAAAATGCGTGAGAGGAAATTAAGATTTTCTTTTGATGGTAGACATGCATATACGGATTTAAAAACAAGTTGAATTAGACGCTCCATCAAATGTCAATTTATCTTGTCTCGAGAGGTTTGCGCTTACCTAAATGTGAACGTGCCCCTATACATGTCACTCGAGTTTATTATGATTTAATATTTCGTTCAAAAATATATTATAATTTCAGAGATGTTATAATATGATGTTTTGTTTGTTTTTGATGGCTGTCAAATATAAATTCCATAAAAAGGTTCATCACAAGCCATTTCTCCTTAACGTGGTGTTTATTTTCTGTTTGCTTAGACCGGTTTAAACTAATCGCGCTTTAGGCCGACGTCACACCTATGTACTTTATCTATATGTGCACTCCCACAATTGCTAAGGTCAGCTTAGGCCTCGCGGACTGTATTACTGTATTACTGATTATAAATTATAGACAATTGTCTATTTGTTTAACATTTGGTACCTGTTGACAGGCCTACACTGTCCTCCCATACCTGTTAATCACTGTAATTGGAAAACATTGTAAAAGACATATTTTTAAAAGAGTAACCATGGAGTTTCTTGCCGGCTCTTCTCCATGGGAAACGACCAATTGGAACCGTGCACCTAGAATCTGACGTTTCATAAGTGCCCATGTAGGTCTATGTGAAATAAAATATTTTGATTTTGATTTTGATTTTGTATCTCTTTGACAAATTTCTTATGACCTTAAGAGCGCTGTCACAAAATTGAGTAACTGGAAAATTTACAAAATGCAGCGGTGAGTGCGCCTGTGTGCGTGGTGCACGCTTGCTGATACATACACGTGCAGAGGCAGAGGGCGCGTAACTCTACGCTTCACTACGGTTTAAACTGATTTATAAATATGATGATGAAATTCAAATTATTATTATTATAATTGAAATTCGTTCAGTAAAACTTAAAATTTTAAGAAATACATAAATACATTGTTGGGACTTAATCAGTTTTTACATCAGCATCTTTAACAAGCAGGTTTTGATGTTGAGTACTTTTGGTTCTATGGCAGTGTCCGAGTCCATTCCATAACCAGTCATGGGGCACTTGATTTCTATGAGGCCGTCTTCACCGAAAAGGCCGTCAGGCGAAGCCCCAAGATAACAGTAATCTTTCAAAATAGTAACAAAGAGGCCTCCGGTATCCTTATAACGATGTTATTTTGAATAGAAAGCTGTTGTAACGCTTTTTCTTAATTTTTTTCGCCATGTGAGATTGCAGTGATATGATCAAGAAATCGAGTATACCGTATTGATTGTACTAGAGGTGCCGAGTGCAAGTTAGAACTTCTCTTACATATTTAAACTGTTGTCGACCCCTGGGCTAACTGTCATAACGACGTAATGCACATTATGGCGCGCGGAGACGCTAGCGACATAGGTCCGTTCTCTAGAAGCCTTCGGGCGCGACTCCGCACGCGTGACCGCGTGACGTACAGCAACGTCATCAACATATAAGGCATTATTTTAGAATATTGTAATAAAAATGTGAAGGAATATCGGTTCAGGGGTGTCCGAGATGCGAAACATCTGGTCTTCTTCATGATCCGACACATTTAAGTGTGGGCACTGTAGTGGGTACTCGAACGAAAAGATAATTCGATTTAAAATAACTTTAATACACTGGCTAACGAAATAAACACGTGCGTTGGTACTGAGCGTTTGCCAAAACTGTCCAAGCTCGACCGTTTTCTGTTGACTGTTGAAACACTCGGTCTCTCCGCCAGTCCTCGCTGCATCCCCTCCACCGACGATCGTGTCCAAGCGGTAGGGCTCGCTTGCGTTTCCGATCACATGCTCATTCGTTTATGAATCAAATTGTAAGATGGCGCTGTCCGCTGTACTGTGACGCCAGCCATCCAAGACATATATATATAGAGGTAAACTCTCATACAAACTATTGTATGAGGCTTAATTTTTTTGTAAATTTGGCAGTACCCTATGTTTAAACAATATTTTAAATTCATACATTTTAGATCAGTATTTCTTTTGACATCGTATTTCTTTTAATCAATCAAAGTCCTGAAGGACTATATGACCAGTTATTATTATATATTTTTGAGATGTTTGCGTTTATTCCGTGCTGCCAGTTACATACAAATACTGGGCAAAACCAAGAGTTTTGCGTTCGGAAAATCACTAATTCTCGAAATATTAACATTGTTATCAATATTCTAATCACTAAACAAACTAAAACACAGTCCATTTATGATTTTTCATTGAAATACGAGTATTATGCCATTATATTTGAATAACAAAAATCGTGAATTTGAAAAAGTTCGTATTTTTTGGTTAAACGTTCAAAATATGTGAGCGCGCTCTTAACTTGAATGGTATCGATGCAATCGATAGCCGATACTTTATCGCCCCTCTTCGAACTGGAGCAAAAACGAATACACATCACTATAGCCTTAAAATGTTAACACTTCAGCGAACTTGGAACGGGGCGACCACGTGCACACTACAAATGAATGTGAGTAGTCGAGACACAGTCGGCCATCTTACGAGGCTGTGAGTATCAACAAATGGTGGATTTATTCATAACTGAATGCGCAAACGGAACGGAGGCCTGCACCCCGACTTACTTTTAGCGGACCTTCTGCATTTTTGAACATTTTTCCATACTTCTTGGTCTCGTCGGTTTTTCTCATACTCACCACACTACCGTGGGTGTTTAAGGGATGTGGGAAGTTAAGATGGATTACTGCTCTCTAATATTTTAGCCTATTTTAGCTTTTAGCGTTTCCCAAGCGGGTTGAAAGCTCTTTTGCTTGCGCTAATAAGTTTTTAAGTTTTGTTCGAGTTAATGCATTGAACAGTATTCATGGGAGTTGAATGGTGTAATTGACTTTTACAATCCAGTTTTTGCAAGTCATGATCTACTGTTTTTTCCTGGCACGCAGACAGACGGTAACTTTGCATGTATCAGACGTTACAAACATAAAAATAATGGTTGCTTTTACGTAGAGTAAAAATACAAATATTCCAATTGCTTTTAAAACCTATTGTAGCTTCACAAGAAAACTAAGTACACAGAACTATTTATTCATAAGCAAAGTGCAAACGGGAGATGTCGCCTTTAGCGTACCGTTTACATAATTGAAAAGTTTTTGTTCGACAGTAACTCGTTGGGGACAAAAACTTGCCTTTTGTACTAGATCATCAAAGTAATGTATGTATCATCACAGTAATTAGTGACATGCATATTTATGTGTTAAGAGAACTATTTTGTTACTATGTTGGTGTATGTTCTCGGTTATGGCAGGTAGAACAGTTATCTTGTCTGTGCCCGTAACACAAACATTTTAATCTGCGTATCGTTGTAGTAATCATACATTACATATGGAGGCACCTACGTGCCTCGGAAAGCTCGTTAACCCGTCGCGGCTGACATTTTTAGATCTATGACAATCTTTACGGGAAGTCAGAAGTCCGAAAGTTTGACAACCAATCTTACCAAGGCTGACAAAATATTTTTTATTGAAGTTGTAGAAAGCACATGCCAATTACACATTTACACAGTGGTGCCGATTCTCTTGTACACCGAACTAAACTAACTAAACGATCACTAAAATTCTTTTGAACTTTTGACTATGTGAATCTTAAAGGTTTCTGCAAAAAGAAAACATATCAATAAAAAAAAAAATAACACAACTAAAATCGAATTTGACAATCGCGAGGCCTCGTGTTTTCTTTTTCTTTAAGCTTCCTAATGTGTTTGCCCTACCACGTGAATGAATTGTGAAAAAGTTTTCACTTTCAAAATATATTACCTACATGTTAAATTTTAGGAGTTTCTTAAAGGGGGTCGAAATGTTCAGGATTTTTGCGATAGGACACACTGTTTTCGAGATTTATGCAAAAGAAAAAAAGTTACAGTACTGTTTTACTCAAACTCAAACTCAAAGCATTTATTTCAAATAAACCCATTACAGGCACGAATTTTGAATCAGTATTCAGCAGTTCATTTAGTGGATTTGCAGATCCGAAACATGTTGGGTATATAAGAGGTACCGGGGCTCCTTGAGCAATTCCAGACCTTTTTACTCTAAGGTTCCACTATCTAGTCAAGTTAAATTAAAATGGTATGATTTAACTGAGATAACCAGTCTTACCAAAGGGTATCGTGTTACCCAGTAGTGGGTTGTGGAGGTTACATAGGCAGTTGCTCCATGTAAAGTACTGGTATTGTGGCAAGCGGGTTTCGTAGTAGGATGGAAATGAAACCAAAGGTCACTTTACACATTTATTCGGTGTGAAACACGAGATACAGAAATCAGGGAAGAAGGAAAGAAACAGTTACTGCCCTGGGCTTGGCTACGCCGCAGCACGTGGTCCGGCGTGAGGTCACAGGGCAGGCAGCAGAGTAGGGGAGCGACCCCAGAGGTCACCAGACGTGGGCAGCTCCACGCAGGGATGAACGACCGCGTGTAGGCACGTGGTCCGCTCAGGCAGGGGCCTCAACACGTGGCGGGCGTGGGGTCTCGTAAGCGTTGTGCCAGAACTGCAAGCCTCCGTCGATGTGTGCGTCTCCCAGCCGTAAGCCCAAAGCAAGGTGGATGGAGGAAGACTCAGCCATCGTGGCGGCTTACAATTATAGGTTATGCCGTGCACATGCCGCGGGCATTCTCGGAGGTCCCTCGCCGCGTGGCCAGGTCATTTAAGCGAACAGCAAGGCGCAGCGCGGCGAGACAAGCATAGCGTAGGATGCGAGAAGCATGCGCAAGCATTCACAGAGAGGTGCAGTAATGTGATGTGGCAGGAGCCACTATAGGTACATAGCATTCTCGATCGTCATAGGCTGCCAAGAACCATTACAATAGCTGCCAGACCGCGCAGACAGAAATACATAAAGAATGCGATCTGACAGGACATAAATAAGAGTCTAGGCAATCCCACTGAGCACTTACCCGTTTATCTCGGGGCTATGTATACTTACTGCTTGATGCGAGGGAAAGAGGACGTTAGGCGTCCTGCGGGGGATTTATATAGCAGCAACCCACACCTCGACACTGCGTGACGTGGTGGTAATTTTAAAGATTTAGGGATGACACTCTCGTACAACCGTAACTAGAGATGTGCGTTTTAGTTGATTTTGAGGAAAACGACTACAACGCTACAGTATCCAGCTGGATCCAGTTAGGCTAGAAGCCTACCCTCACATGGCTGAGAAAAGACCAGGCAGATGATGTAGCATTGTAGTATCGTGAGATAATCACTTGATTACTTATAGCACAACTGGCGATGCTTAAGAGCGTACCGAGGGAGCAATACTTAGTTACGAAATAATTGCGTGTGTTTGAACCCTTGCAGCAGCGGTAACCCTTGACAATAATATGTGCCATATTTAAGGGTTCACTCTATAAATCATACATTTTAGAAACGCGATTACTTGTAGTTTCCTCGAGAGAAAATAAAACAAAGTAATCTCTGAAAAATGAAATAAACCCTTGGTACTGCGTAAACACTTCACTGAAGGTCATCAGTATTGTATTTTTTTTTATAATAACAAAACTACATGTTTTCTGTCACGTATACATTTTACGTTTTCAAAATGTATTTGTTTTAATAATACGAAGGAAATACCTACATTAGCGCGTGAACCGCCCATTTGAACTAAAGCCGCCACGTCCTGCCTCGGGCGGGGAGCCTGAGCATCGAGCTGTAGCATTCGATTTGCGATGACGCTAGTAGAAAAGCCAAAAAATGTATGCGGTTGACATAAGCTATCGAAATGTCGCGTGATCATAGGTCATAGCGTAGTGTTATAGTGAAGCGACAGCGATTGTAGGAATAGAATCAAATTTAATTTGTCTAGCTAGACCCTCTGTATCGTTTGCTGACTTACTAGTTTTTATTATATTATACTCATATAATGTAGTTCATGTGTCGATACAAGAGTAGTTCTGATGGCTATAGAATCTTTCGATAGCGACGTACGATGATGTTGACTATTTTTCATGCACTGCCTGATTTGTTTGCAGAAAAGCTGAAAGCAATCGACATCCGTACCTGTATTGATTCCTTATCACCCCACGGAAGTTGTGAAGGGGTGGGAACCTATCACTACCCAGCTAGTGCAACGTTATCAACGTAGATATACTTTTATACGGATGCAAAGATATGCACAGGTATAGATTACAAGTTTATGGATTGTGGGATATGCATGCATACCTAGTAAATATTAAAATGAGTGAATAATGCAAAGTAACCATATTTTACAGATATTGTGTGTCGTATTATAAACCGACTTCAAAAAAAATGAGGAAGTTGTACCTCAGAACTCCGTCATTTATAAACCCATTGTATATTTGTTTAAAAGGGTATAATTATCGAGAGGTCCCGAGGTCCCATATAAATTTGGTCAAGTTCTAATGAGTGGCTTTGAGGTAGCTGCAATACTATGTATCTTTGTGTATGTTGATGATGTTACAATAACTTCATGTCACTGTGATTTACATAACAAGTGAAGTCTTATTTACACACAGTACTAACAACTAAAAATGAAAAATAAATATGATGTTTCTAAAAAAAACTCCACAAAGCGAAAATAGGTAACTTAAATTTAGGAAGTCGGAGCAAAAAAACGAAAATACTAAAACACACCGACTTCAGAAATTAAAGTAACTTTTCATTTTGTTGATTTATTTATTTTTATTGATAAATTAATTTTCTATTATAACGATTGAACAAACACCATATTTTTCAAATTCCTAAATGCAGTACAAACAAAAGCAAACTAACCCCAGTTATCTTTATAAAACAAAGCACAATATACATAATCAGGGCACGGTACAGGTAGTAACGACTTCATCCCGCGGGCAGCTAAAATGTTTGCTCCAAGTCAACAAGCTTGCCGCCAATGTTTGCTCCACTGCATTATCATTAAACTCTCAAACATTAGGTAGGTACCGGTCTAGTTTTCAAATTAAAATTACCATAGGATTGGGGTTGTTTTGTTTGCTCTGTGTTGTTTTTCTGGGATTTTAGTGCAGTTGTAGGTAAGTATGGTTTAAAGTTGACTGTAATGTATCATACTGTAGTCTTTGGCTGAGCATAATGATATCTTGTGATTGTTGAGCAAACTCAAAGCATTTATTTCAATTAAACAATTTACAGGATTTTTTTGAATTGTCAAGGAGTAGGACAGTCAGAAATTATGAAGCTAGTTGCCCATTCCAAAGTGTAATAGGTACCTATGGAGAAGAACGGGCAAGAAACTCTGATGAAATGGACACTTAAAAAAGAAAATGGTTCTTACAAATATATTAGTTACATCATTAATGTTGATCCTATAGATGAGAACGATGTACCAAAACCGTACCTACACGTGAAGAGCGTCCAGAGTGCAGCATAAAAGCTTCTATAAATTAGTTCACTAGCTGTTGCCCGCGACTTCGTCTGCTATCCAGGATGAAAAGTATCCTATATCCTTGCCCAAGTCATGGTCGGCTATCTGTGTGCCAAATCTCATCCAAATCCATTAAACCCTTTTGGCACTTATGAAACGTCAGGATCTAGGTGCACGGTTCCAATTGGTCGTTTCCTATGGATTAGAGCCGGCAAGAAACTCCACGGTTACTCTTAAAAAAAAGTAAATAGGTATGGGAGGACAGTGTAGGCCTGTCAACAAGTACCTTAAGCTTTAAAATAGACAATGGTCTATAAATATACAATGTACAACGCCTACATCGTTCGCACATTTACTAAATATGTAAGAAAATGAAATATATAATAGGAATGAAAAAAAAAACAATTTAAACCAAAAACTTACTTTCGCATTTATAATATTAAGTTAGAAAATTAGGATGCCGTGGTAAAGAGCTGTGCTAGTATGCAGGTTGATTGCCGTTAGTTTGTTGCTAGTTTGTCATTTGCTTACATATGGGGCTTTTGACGCGAATAATACTGAAAGAGTAGAATGTCTGGGGCTCAATAACCATTCGTTTGGACGTCCTATAAATTTCTTATTGTTTTTCCGAATATTTTGTGTGCCTTTTACTGTCTGCTAAATACATGCATTTCCTCTCTTTGCCCGAAGTGCAAAGTGTGAAGTGTAATAGGTACGGGATTTTTGTCATAATAAGGTGATGACAATTTTCTATCCCAAAAAATTTTTGCTTCCAAAAAGTGTAAACGCAAAAAAAATGCAAAGTTATAAACGTTTTAAAAATAATGGTTAGACAAGCACAACACTATCGTAGAAGTGACGTCACGACTATGTAACTTCATACTAGCGCCATACATTGCCCGTACCGCGCGACAAAGACGAGAATAATCACCTCCAAAAACTTTTCAAGCGTATCTTCTTCATATTTACATCGATTTTACAGTTTTTTTCGATTATCCTGTTTTTACTACGCCTTCTTTGAAATTACATCATTTATACGAACATTTTGAATATAAGTCATCATCCCCATTACCTGTCTCACCAACAGTTAAGTAATTCCAGTAGGTCTTAAAGCTTCCGCTGTAGTAGGTCTTAAAGCTTTCCAGTTGGTCTTAAAGCTTTCCAGTAGGTCTTAAAGCTCGCGCCCGGGTAGCCCACAAAATTAAAATTTTCTTACGGTTTTTGCAATTTGTACATTTGTGTGACGTTGTAATGTTGATTAAAATATGATTCGCGACCGTAACTAGTATGTTTTCACAGAGTTATTTAAAGAATCATCGCCTATGATATGAAGCAGGAATAACAAAAGCTTGGTTTTTGACCCTTCTTGACGACTAAACACGATTTTTTCACTGAGGGTAGGAAAGTTAATTATGTTAATTCAATCCCACCGAAAAAGAAAAAGTCCTCATTTGAAATCTCTGACCAGCGTACTGTGATAATTAAAAATTATTATTAGATTTCTGGTTGTTAGTCCCGTCTTTTCATTTTCTGTTTGGGCAGCTGCGCTTGTTATTGGTACCTACATATTTTTGAAATGTCGAAGAAAAACAAGCTATGTTCCAATTTAATTAAGACAGAAAACATCGTATTTTAGCCCTCAACATTTCTTAGTTGAATATTAAAACGAGCATAGATTTAGTAGATGCGCCGTAGAACACCGGGGGCTCCAGATACTCACCTACTAAATCCAGGTTGCGCGTCGATGTACCTGCCACCCTGTACATATGTTTAAAATAAAGTTTAAATATGGCTCCCGGGGTTTTCCTTACTAACTTTTAATATTTTTCAAAGTCATACCTACTGTACACGTATCTTCCTGATAGTTGACGGTATAATTTATAAAATTCTAGAATTATATTTGCCACTTGAAAAACCCCATTTCAAAACAAACCGGTACGATTTTTTTACATTTATAAACCCTGAAATAACTTCAGTAAATGGCAAGCAGCCTGTGCAACGTAGTAACTGCAGTCTAAACCGCACCCCAAATTGTTGGTTTTAAAACCCGACTCATACCCGCCGAAATTAAAGAGAAATACACAGCGTATGCACCGCTTATCTTGCAGAGTCAGTTGCAGGCTTATGCGCTGGTGGGTACGCAGCCTGCTTGTCATTCACGGACACAATCTTTAAAACTAACATTCGCTGCATCCTCAAAGAGATATGTTGCTGCTGCTTTGCCCAGACGCTCTCATTTCTATTCCTTTCGAGATGCTCACAGCTGACAACGAGACTGGAATATGTAATTGAGTCTGACATTTTATAGATCAGAGTATTTACGTTTTTTGTAAACGTGGTAGATTCTGTACCCAGGAGTTGATATTTTCTTTTATTAAAAACTTCATTTACACTACAAACTACAATTAGTTGATAGTCTTTTTCTTCGTCGTGTCGGCAAGACAGTGTATCTATTAAATTTTGCTGGCTCCAAACTTCGTCACTTCCACGGCGTCGTAGGTGATGGTGTGATCAAAGTAAATAGACAGCAATGCCTTCCAAAAATTCTGCGTCTGTCGTTGGAGTTGGAGCCAATTCGCTCAGAATTATCAAACAGAAACCTTAAGAAAGTCCCACAGAACAAACAAACGGACCATGTAATAGGTCGTAAGTAATCTCCATTAGGAGAAAAAGAGGCAGTTGTCAAAGAAAACACGTTGTGAAAAAATCTCATTGTAAACTTGAAAGAATTAAGTCGGTAACAGGTGTAGTTTTCGGTAGATTGCGTCCGCCGCGGCGCGGCGCCGCCATTTTCCTGTTTTTCCGCGGATTTCCTGTTTGGAGCGAATAGCGATGCTGACCCAATTTATTTGTAGTAATGAGTTTCTGCTACGAACGTAAAGTGTTTTAGAAAATGATAGCGTATTGCTTACTAGAACTATAATGAGGTAAAGTTATTAAGTAAGTTCAGTAAGATTTCTTCTTTGTTCTCACAATTATAGGGATCGCGAAGTTTTATATGAGATTGTAAATTAAGAAATTAATATGCCTGTAAACTGACCCACAAATAAATCACAAAAACAACGTGGATCGGTATTTCGACAGGCTTTCACACCAAAACTACATGTACAACTTGTTTTCCTTCAGTATACACTGCAATAGAAATACAATAATAATTGCGTTATATACACTTCATGGCATTAAATCGAATAGGTAGGCACTCACCTAAATATTACAAGATAATAATCATCAATGAATAGTCTCAAGATCATATAACACAACACAATATTGTATGCAAACTGCAGTAAACCGTCCTATGCAATCTAGTGTGTTTATCTTCCAATTAACTCCTTGGATGCGTCCAAACATTAACACCTCTAACGTGCCTTCGAAAATTTACTCGAATATCATAATGCGATGTTCATTAAATTTTTCAAAATTGTTCACGATCTCGGGCTGGAAAAGTTTAAATTGTTCCCGACAGTGTGCGTGACAGATTTAGGGATGACGAACGTTTTGACGAGGGTCGTCAAGCGGCTCCAGTTATTTGCGTGTTTTAATAGCGGGCTTCGAATTTTAGGTAGCGAGAATACCTGGTCACAAATCACGCGACCAGGTTAATGGGATCGGGGTTGAACGAGTCATTGCAGTTCAATGAGGTCGTTAACCTCGAAGTTCAATGCAGGATTTTGAAATACGGGCAAGTTAATAAACACACAGCAAGATCGTTACTGATTTCGCATTCATATTTGCTCCATGTATGAATTAATTCGGTACTCTCAAACCCCGATTGCTAAAACAATTTTCGACACCTCTGTAGCAACACAAACAAATGTTTTCCTCGTAAACAAACCGTGTGAGTGTGTGCCTCACAGCGATTCCCACGCATTTATTGCTTCATTTAAAGGGTTTTAAACCAGATAAGTGCTTTTAGCGAGGCCTTTATTAGGACTTGTAACACAGGCAAACTGCACACAGGGGGAGAAGACCGACAGCCATTTGTTTTTGTTAGAGGTGTCTTGTGTGTGTGCGGCCTTTTTATTGCATGTGTTTTGTTTTCTTTTTGTGGTACTTTTAGCGCGAGCCAATCAACTGGCTGTGTGAATTACATTTTAGTTGAGTTTTCGTGCTGGGGTACAGTACGCGAGGTCTAAGCTGAGCTTTGCATTTATGTGAGTGATTACAAATCGCACGGCGCCTCACGCCGATTGTCTGATTGGCGGATTGCCAGGCAAAGGACGCGTCGCTATGTGCACTCACACTAATGCAAAGCTCAGCTTAGGCCTCGCGGGCTGTAGCTAATCGGATTTAAGGGACGCATTTATATGTGTAGGTATAATAATAAGTTATAGGCAGCGGCGGTACCTTCATATAAGCAAATAACCCCGGCTTGCCCTAATAAAATTATTATTCACAACAACTAACGTAAGCCAAAAAAAAAACACCAGTCTATGAACTCAAACTCAAACATTCATGTCAGAGTAATAATAAAATTTCGAAATCCCCGCTTTATCTGCCGTAGGATAGGTTAACAGATCTAAGAACGCACCCTGTTATAGCTGTCAGGATTATGAATGTCAATGTGGCAATAGTGTTGAAAATAATACACCTTGAAAGTGAAACTTCTTTGGTCCTTCGAATCAATACATAGTTTTTCACGATTCATGTTTTCATTCACCTGCAAAGCCGCCTAAAATTATACTTTTCTTTGTACCATTAAAACAAAATCAAGCAATAAAATAAATCAAGAAACACACTTTCAAACAAACCGAAAACAAGACATTATGTAAATCAAAAGGCCACAGTCCATTTCTATTTACCTACAAGCTTTGATATTGTAAGCGTAGGATTGCGTGTCACGATGGTGGCCAATGGTGGCGGGTCCTGCCTGAACCATGGGCCACGAATGGCTACGATCGAGACCTTGGACGATCTCACATGACGCATGTTTTTGATACAATACGACAAAAAGTATAAGCACTTCTTTCGTGTAGGCGTATGACGTACATTAAAGGCAATATTTAGAAAAAAAACATACTTGTTCGTAGGTTCCTTCATCATAGACAATTCGTTCCCGTCATTTCACAATTAAATGCGGACGTAGGCAAATACATACATAGATAATAGAGTTCTCCACTAATTTTGGCAGAACTTGGCGAACTAGCCAATAGCTGATGTCGTGGTAAAGATTAGCATATTAGCAAGTTTGGTACTGGGGCTGAAAGTTCAAGTTAGGGACACAGCAATTTTTTAAATTAAATTATTCATATGGCAACTACAACAGGTGACAATCACAGCATATCACTAGGTCCACGTTATAGGTTTCGACCTGATTATCACCCAAAGCGTAATCGCACAATATGACCAGCAACAACATTAGCAATGATGAAAACAACAGTAAAAAGCTTAGTTCACAAAATGATACCAAATTATATAGGTACAAGGTCTGTGCGTCTGCCCTACGTCCAACTAACTTCTACTTAGGCAGGGAATGTGTAGGAAACCAAACAGAGACCAACACGCCAGGTAAAGTAAATAATTGAGACAAATTTACATTACAATATTAATAAGAAAGAGTACATACATTTCTATTAAATGCAAATACGTAACTGACACGGGTAACCAAAAGTCTAAACAAAAATTTATTTCAAAATCGCTTCGATAGTGCCACGAACCAGGCAGATTTAAAGTTTCAAAATCAGGGGGTCTACTCTCTAACTCCGCCAACGACGATACGGGTCCGTCCGAAGGTAGTTCGAAACTAAGCACCATAGACTACTATATAAGCACTAAAGCCTACTCCCGATTGATTTCGGATTCATGAGTTTCAAACGAAATCATAGACAATATTTGTGAACGAATGACGCATGACGATAGAGCTGCGCTATTTTACCGGTCGATTACCGATTTACTTACTTTGAAGTTTTTTAGCACAATAAACAAAAATTAATATTGTTATTCTTAGAAAATACCACATTTCTAACAATATAGTTATGTCTTTAATTAAAGAATTGAACTATTTTTGCCATTTTAGTTCGTAGTGTGGCCTTATCCTGTTAATACCTTTGCCCATTTTCTTTCTGACGGCAATTTTCAAATGAAATGTCAGTTTTTTTCAAGACATTTATTTACATTAGGTGTACTTTCTTAATATTATTTATACGAGGCGGGAAGGTTTGGTTAAAGTTTAGTATCGTTTGGCAGGAGGAAGGGGTGGGGGGGGGATGGAGGGGGGTGCTGCGTCCCCCCTGGTACCACTCCCATGAAAACGTAACGCACCGTTCTTGAGAAAAACTAATTATTGTAACCTAACCTCAAAACACTTAAATGTCGCTTTTCTAACGTCTCCGGCGCTGCGGGAAGTGCAACCCCTTCGCCCTTGCGTAACAAAGGATAGGCACCCGTGCGAACCGTAGCGGCTGAGGCTGGTCGCCTGAGGCGACCAGTAAGCCGAAGCTACGTAGGTGAGCTACAACTGTGAGCTACTGCTTTGTTACAGCAGGCGGGGGTTGCCCTCCCTTCGCGCCTCCGGATTTTTATAAACACTCTAGGGGTAGGAGCCAAAAGACTACGTGGAGTCGGGGTGCCCCGATTCGGTTTTGGAACAATGTCGACCTATTTTAACCATGAAGTGGGGGTACACTAACTTCTCACAACTCTGGGAGAAACGGAATGAACGTAAACAAATGACACTGACACATGACGCAAATAGCGTTTTTTTTTTTACGTTCCGTTTCATCAATTTTGCACGACAGTTTATACCACAGACAATACACTAGTAAAGAGTGGTAGCGTTATAATCAGGGAACCCACCCCTACCATCTTCAACCCTTTTTACCCCAAAACTCCTGCCAAACGATACTAGACTCAAGCCGAAGTTTTCGCTAGTTTAGTAAAATGGCCCCAACCGCTCCAGCAGCAACTCATCTACAAATTGAGGCCCACCTGGATTTTATGAGTGAGCATGAGTTGGCTCGCGGACTATTGAGGGGTGCCGACGGGCAACTCCTTTAATTCAATGGGGAGTTGCACAAAATCCGTGGAGCAGTGGCAAAGGGTGACTTTAATACATTACTCGTATCAATATGATTTTAAGGTCATGCCATCATTAAAGTGCATACAATGATAATCAGTCGTCTTCTAAAATTGTATCTGTCCTACAAGTCTAAAGTACAAGTCCTACAAGTCCTCAAATAATTCCCGTGTGAGACTATAGTTCTCTATAAACTCAGCGTCGGGAATACTTGCCAACCGAAAGTTTTGGCGCAAATACAATCGGCGACGCGTTCGGCTTACCCGTAGAGCTTCTTCGAGCATTAAAAAAGCAGCCATATTTTCAATTTATAAACTTCCGTCAACAGCACGATAACTATTTTGATGTCGCATCAAATGACATAACGTTCCGTCTAAACAAGTGTCAAATCCAACTTTTCGGACGGGCAAAAACGCATCGGGAGTAGGTTGTCATTCATTCTTAGTTCGAGTTCGGGACTAATCGTAAGTCCGTAGGTGATACAGAGTAGGAAACGTCCGTAACGAAGGCCGAAACTACAAACTTCGTGCCTAAGCACGAGAGTAGACCCCTAGAACATAAAAATAAACAAGAAAAAAAAATTGAACACAATCCAACACGCACCCGCTAGTATAATTTACAAAGCTCTGTAATCTGGTATTGATCGGCGTGCGTAGGTACTGTAAGCCTGTAGGTTTCATTAGACCAAGTCTAGACGCCTACGAATGCTTAGTCGACTACCCTCAGCCGCCATTGATATTTGATCAAGATACTACTATTTATTTATGTTATGATTGTTTTATGTAAGGATAAAAAGCGATGCTGGCACTTTCGAACTGAAATGAACTGGCTTTGACGTTTTTATAAGGGCAGCCAATCTTAAATACTTTGGAGAATAAGGGCCGATTTTTCAATCCTCAGTTAAGTCGTCGAATAGCTATCTAGAGTATAAGATTATCTGGCTGTTTATCAAGCGAATAAATATTTTCGATTTTTCAATCTTATGTTAACTAGAGAATAGCTATCTGTGGTATATGCTAGCGAACTTCACACTGTCTATGTGCAAGCGAGATGCACAGATACGGTATTCAATGTGTTAGACGAGAATAGCAACAAAACATGTAAATCTCCAATTGTTACATAAAAAATGCCGCCAGATATATAGAATCGCAGGGTGAGTAGTATTTTTACATTGGTGGCACACACAACTATTCCTGGAACTATAAAAATAATGAAGATGTAGGTTATGCCTTGGTTATGTAAAACTACTTACTTATTAAGCTTTTCATTGGAAAGTAATTACAGTTTTAAGACTTTCTTCACTGAACTGGAACGGGCTTATAACAATACAGCACGTCCAAAAAATCTACAATGACCTCCCCCACGCACATGAGTCACCACCACGGACAATCAGGGCGACGACCGCAATACTATCCCTCGTAGCAACCGGCACAACACACAATATAGAACCAATACCACAATAGAGAAGGGTGAAAATTATGCACTTCCTCGTAATTTCCGTCGAACCAAACCGCTAACAGGCAATATACCAGCCGTAGCCACACAGGCAATGGTGTGGCAATACATGTAATATCGGGTCGAACATTGGTCCTTGTGTACATAATACGTAGCAAGAAGCCGGCCTCAGGACCGACCGCACAATATCCGCGGTCAGCTGGGTAATGCCGTACCACACTAACAGTAGCAATGGCTTTCATTTTGACAGTTCCACAACATTCATTGTGTTACTTACGTTGTTGGGCTGACAAATTTTTCGAACGTCATGAAGAAATGGATTAGTAATATCCTCCAAAATTATTTCAGACTGTTATTGATCAATAAAAAGGTTGTAGAGTGCGTGAGCCGGGACCTATGCGATTCTTTTAGAAACTTGTTTAGGGTGCGTAGGAAGTGAACATATTAAAAGTCTTGATGTCTAGAAAGTGAGTCGAAGTAGGGTGAAGCACAAAATTCCCATTTTTGGATTTGTCGCATATATATCATAAATGGTGCGTCGTAAGGAAAAGTGTTCTTATACCAAATGGAAGTTCATAAAATTCTCTACAAATTTTATTTTGTACACTCATTCCGAATGTTGTGCCCCCCCCCCCCCCCCCCCCAACCACTCCGGCTCACCTCCTAGACGTCAGGACTTTTATTATGTTCACTCCCTAAGCAACATGAACAACATTCTGAAGAAATCGCTCAGGTCCCTGCTCACGCACTCTACACCCCCTTTTGGGCCATTCGTTGACTGAACTATACGGTCCAGTTTAACCGCGCAATGTATTTCCTGGAACACAACGCAGTGTTTACACGCTTGCATTTTATGACACAGATTCGGAGTATCTGCGCTTTTTCGGAACATTGCCAGAACTCTAGAGCAATAGCGGAATATTGTGTTCCAGCTACATATGAGTTTCCCATACTGGAGCAAATCCTCCTGGGAACTACATTCACGCTGTACTATGTAAATTTTGCTGCTGATCAGAGGGGAATAGCTTATGTATCGCTGCAATAGTTAAATAAAAGAACTTTTTGTTTACACTGAAGGAAAATAAACACAACATAACATCATGCCTGTAATTCCCGCAGGGTTAGGCAGACGTGTGAGCATTCAGGGTGATGATAGGGTTGCCCCGAAACTGCAGCGCATCAGGGATGTCCTCTGAAGCTCACGTGGACTGGTTTCTACACTATGATGCGGAGGCGGTGCGCATCCTTGGTCTGTAGGGTGCGGGGCAGCGCCACCAGCATCCTGTCTGTGATAGCAAGCAGGCTTAATTGTGCGTTTGTGAACCACTGCTGCAAGGTTTCGTATGGGCCTGTCACCTTGCAGCAATGACGTCAAAGTCTGTTTCTGTTTTTTGATTTGCGTACCTATAGTTCACCCACATTTCGCCTGTTATGTTTATGTCCCATGTAATAGGGGGCGAGCCTATCGCCATCAACTGGGAAAATAACCAGACTCCGAACTGCTACTGAGAAATGCTTGATGGAAAAACCCTAAGAAAAATAAAAGCTAAAATACAAACAAGGGCCTAAAATATAAAACTAAACAAAAAAAACAAATTTCTACAAAGGTTTGGAGAGGTGTACCTTGAACATATTTGAAATCCGAACTCAATCCCTTACCGAGCACCTTTTATAGGATAAACTGGAACTAAAATAACCTGCTACAATAAAACCAATGTCCCGGCAAACACGACTAAAACAGTCTTGATACAAGATCGACCGCACGCGAATGTAACCACATCCGTGTTTGTCCCTCGTAATATAATATCATAACAGCAGGGTCGCGGGTAATTCAAAAGAGAAAACCGTGGCCCTGGCACAGGCAACTGAAGGAACACGGGTGGATTTTAGTCAGTAAAAGTCTGACACGCCCTCCCGCTCCGCCCAGAGCTGGAGAAGTCATTTGATGATTTCCCACCCAAAAAAAATAAAATATATATATGGTCACGCCATCCCTTGAACATTGTGTCGGCAATCAAACGTTATTTGACGTAGGTTACGGTTGATAAATAATTGATAAGTAACTTCGTGGGGTTTTTAGCGCTTTTTTCTTCTGAAAACTGACATAATTGTATGTATGGACCACTTCTCTTGATCCTTACAACGCGAACTGTCAAAAAAAAACCTTATCCTACCTTCCACAATGCTAGCTGTCAGTATGACCTGATCTTTACTTTATTTTATATATTTCATATTTACTTTATAACTATAAAAACGCTCAATTTACTTATGTCTGGCTTAGGACCAAAGGTTGAGTTCGAGCTCTTTGTTGTGACTTGTGACCTTGTACCCATTTTCGTGGGTTCGATGGATTTGTAATACGTCCATATATCTAATGTTGGTATACCCATGAGACAAATTAAACTTGAATATTTCGGCTGCCGGATCAGCGAAAACCTAAATTGTCTGAAAGGTTTTAAGCTTCGTACTTTCTATTCTGAATTATTAAGATACCTAATAAGAAAATGTTTAAAGTTATGACAGTAACATTTCAGTAATGAGTTTTGAGTATTTCTATCATTAGTTAATTTAAGTTGGAATTTTAGTAAGTAATTAGGTTTTAAATTAGTTTACTATCTATTAATCACAAAACGGCTTGAACATCATTTATCTCATTGCAAAATATCTTCCAATATAAAAGTAGAATTAACAAACCATCTTATTACATATTTCTCTAGTTAAAACTTTGCCGTAATTTGCCAACAAGTGTAAAACAACGATTAAAGAACCTCACTAACCGCCACCACTAACAGAGCCTAATCTGAAAAGCTGGTATTCGCAAATATTAAAATTTCTCGGGCTCAGCCAACAGAAAGGCCGACCGAACACCGCCGCACTATTGCTGGGAATTAAAATTGCGGCGGGAACAAGTCACGAGCGGTGACAGTAAACGAAAGTGTTTGTTAGATTAAATGCTTGTAAATCTGTTGCCTCGTTTAGATGACATTATATTTGTCTTGTCTAATCTGTGGTCACTGTTATACAGCTAGCTCTTTCTTGACGTACCATCTCGCTCGCCCCTTTTTGCACGTCCGCCATTGCTAAGTTCGCATGTGTCGCTCTTGTATTTTTGTTTTGATTTATTATACCACAATTTACCAAAACGTCGTCTAATTTAAATAACGAATTTGGTCCTTTGCTAGGTAGACATTGCTAATGGGGGCGAATATTAAAATGTCAGAACTTGCCTTAAGCCAAGCCAACCGCATTTCGCCATATAGTTACAAATTAAAATTGTTATGTGGTCAGAGTTAAGGCTGCATTTTCTCCTGCGACAAAACTTTTGTGGCGAATGTGAGTTGTCCGTTTTGCAAGTAACTTTTTACTTTTAGAAAAGGTACAAAAACTAATATTTAAAAAAAAGTATTTATAAAACGTTTGAATGGATATTATCCGTTAAGTACCCTTAGAACTGACTGTTATGCTGTTTAGGGTACATTGCTTCTTCTTCGAAGTTAGAAGAAAAAATTTACAAGTACTAACTAATATTATAAATGCGAAAGTAAATTTGTTTTTTGTGACGTTTTCATGCCAGAACGGCGGAACGGATTTGAATAAAATTTGGCACACAGATAGACCATAATCTGGGTAACGACATAGGGTTCTTTTCATCCTGGATCGCAGACGAAGTCCCGGAAACAGCTAGTTTTTAGTGCGTGTAGACGCTTCACAGAAAAACAGATGCTCCAGAACTGCATGAAGAACTGTGCCATCTTTTTGCTCCGATAAATTTTAGCCGTAACACGAGGTACAGATTGTTTGCCGTGCCTGGGAGTCGAACCGTCGCGCGTTGCTCGAGCCCAGTCTCCTTTTCCTCGCACACTCTCTGCGCTCAACGATATCTTGGACGCTGACCGTGATGTGTTCGCGGATGAATGGAAGAAGATCTGGACAGTATGTTAGGAGTTTTGTGGTATGAGCGTACTGTCGAGTAGTTGGTTATTTTTCGTTATTGTACTCAACTTATGTCTTTGACTAATGTTGGTCTTGGCCGTTTTATGGTAAAAAATATTTTAAAAAATTACTTAACACAGAAGTATTCTTGTCGTATTGTACTTTTATAGTGCCAAAACTAAAATATTAGGTTTAAGTTTTGGCCTATAAAAGTACCTACTACGCAAGACATCACAGACCGAAGATCCGGATTTTTTATTTGTCTGTCTGTGATTTCTTGTTCAAACCGTTTTAGTTTTTGTCGTAGTTTGGTTTTAGTTTTTGAACTAACATTTTATTTAAATTAATTTGAGGCTAATAGCTATATATATAAATATGTATATATATTTGAAATATGCTAATTATGCTCTTTCATTTCATACCCAACAACACATATTTTTTGGTTTTTAGGTAACGATTTTACGTCCTCTAGACGTCGCCATTATTCGATAATGTAACGTCATATAGCCTAAAACCAGTGGACGATCAAGACGCTTTTAACGATACCTCATTTGTCAAATTATGATAAGAAGTTTAGAAGTTATGAAGAAACAGTGCATGATGAACATACATACCGGTCAAAATCATAACCCTCCTTTTGCTATGCCTTAGTCGGGTTAAAAACACGAAAACTTTTGGAGGCATTTTTTTTACAGAATTATTTATTCAATCCGATAAATAAAAGTATCTAAACTGCTAAGTGAGTGTAGACCACTTTTCCACTACGTTAATTTTATGTTCCAGTTTTCTCCATAATCGAGTTAATTATTTCAATTAATTACTTCAGTCTCGTTTGTTACGCACATTAACACTTCTAGACACCTAAATACAAAACGCTTACCGCTCATCGTTGTTCCTCTTACTCAAAAAGCCATATAAACCTCATTAAGATCACTTTTTTCGTATTGTTTTCAAGGCACTTTATTTTATTTTTGACACCAACAATATTATTATTTGCGTTTAAGGCTTTATTTATTCCTCGGGTAAGTCATCATAAGCTTTATTAACGTTGATACATGCTGGTTTATTTCAAGGACTATTGTGCTTATGAGACATAAATGAACCCATTTCCCATTCAAGTGCCTCCACTACAACCTTAATTAAAATCAAACGTTCCATTTTGATCGTAAAACAAAGGGTTATCCTAACTTATCAATATTCAACCGCGTTTTACAAGTTTAGTATAAAGTCCATCACCATAACCATTGTGTGCATAGGTCGGCCATCTTTCTAAATAAACAACCACCAACCTGACGTCAAACATCTCATCGATCGAAATTGCTTCTGGTCTATTGGCCGGCTTCAATCGAACCTCCAACGTAATTATATTATAAGTCGCTTGTAGAATATTAATAAAGCCGCTAAAAGATTATTGAATATTATTACGTTTTAATAAAGCTATTTAGGGAGCCTTTGAATTTGGGGTATGCAATTAGAACGTTACGTGGGTGGGAGGAGTGAATGGCGCCCAGTGTGGGTAGGGTGGCCGCTTGTTGGACGTCCCTAATCTCTCCACGTTTGATAAGGCAAGTCTTTGGGGTATCCACAGCAGCACTTTGATGTGAATCATTTTTTATGTAGAATTTAGAATGATTCAAGAAGTTAGTACCAAATATTTTGTTATAATGTAATGGTATTTAGGTAGTAAAGAAATGGTATTTTCAAACTAACCTTTAGCTACTAAATTGACACTACGTCAATGTTCTATTTTATACAAATGTCAAAGTATGATATTTGAGATTTAATACAAATGTCAATGTATGATAGTTAGTGACTTAATACAAATTTCGAAGAATGATAGTTGTGATTTGAATATACCGGATAATTTAAGTTGCTAGTCACTTTGCTTAACCAAAAAATCCTTGGGACTTTACACTTGATAGTTGCAAAACACGTCATAACTATACAAAGCGTTTTACTCACAGACGCTAAAGGGTGGAAAGTCGCCCACTACAGAGTACCTACTTTGCATTTTCATACAGTCATGCTGAAAACAAGGCTGCGCTCGACGAGGCGGTGGTTGAGTGTCCAGTGGACAGCCACTCAACTGCACGCTGCGAAAACACCTCAAAGTGACTCTATATGGTAAATAGAAGGAAAACGTAAAAAAAAATGTTGTATAGCGGTCGGATATAGCACGAAAAAATGTGCGCGAGTTTCGCGTCGCCTTTGACTTGTATTTCAAATCAGCGGTAGACATGTTAGCGTATTCGCAAGTGAAAATTCTTATTTTATTGGACACAAGATTACTTTTACTACGTACAAAGGCGAGCTTGACTCAGAACAGAGTTCTCTAACAGGAAACCTAAATTGGATAATGGTCAAGTGTAAATTCATAGCAAGAATATTTTTAGGTTTACATACCCGTAGTATTATAGAAACTACAAAGAACAGCTATCGGAAAGCTCGGTTACGGCAACGTTAAGTTAGTAAATGTGATCTTGTCTAACTTGTTTTAGAAGTACAGACATACGTTCAATGTCGGGAACGCCGCTACACTGCTTTGTTTTGTCGGTACCAGGAAAACAGGTGATACAGGCTGGTAGGGACATCGACGCGTCGCATCCATGGATTCAGTACATGATTCTGAACCCCCTTTTTTTTTGGGTGGGAAATCATCAAACGACTTTTCCTCCCACCCGTGTTCCTTCAGTTGCCTGTGCCAGGGCCACGGTTATCTCTATCGAATTACCCGCGACCCTGAGGCGTCGGCCCTAACGGACCCCGTCATTTTGTGCTGACGTCTCTTTCGCGCGTGGAACACGACGCGCCGTCGACCCGGGCCTGGTCCCTACCGCAAGCCCGCGCCTACGGTGGCCGGGAATCTGCAAGCGACTCCCGACGTCCAGGACGCGAGAGATCGCCGCCGCCGATCGCCTCCGCGAAGACACTGCGGTACTCCGCCCAAGCTGGGCAGACCTCCACCGTATGCTCCATCGTGTCCTCCGGGCGATCCACACAAAGGTGACAACCGGGCGTTTCCGTCCGCCTTATGCGAAACAGGAACTTCCTGAAACAACCGTGTCCGGTGAGGACCTGTGTCAGGCGGAAGGTGAGGACGCCGCAATTGTGGCGTGCCCAATTCTGAACCCCCTGCGTTGAAAATTTTCGTCGGTTCAACGCAGCAGTATCCAGAATCACGTACTGAATCCAAGGTATAGATCTGATAAATCTAAATTAAAATTTTCAATAAATGACTTTGATGTCGGTTTGTAGCACTTAGGGAAATCCAAATTACGTCCTCGACCTCGGCACACTCGGATGACGAAGTCGAGGAAATGTACGAGAACATTTCCAAGGCCTTGCATTCCACCACTAAGGCCCACTACAACGTTCTCATGGAGGATTTTAACGCTAAAGTGGGAGTACAGAATTGCAACGGATCGGTAGTAGGATCCTACGGGTTTGGCTGCAGAAATCATAGAGGGCAAATGCTATTCGACTTCCTTGAGAAAGAGGGGCTTTTCTTGATGAATGCTTTCTTTAAGAAAAAGCCCTAAAGCAAGTGGACGTGGCGAAATTCCGACACTATGACGAAAAATGAGAGACTTTATCATAACGGATAAAAAATTGTGTTCATGGATGGCTCGGTGATCAACAGGTTCAATACCGGCAGTGATCACAGACTGGTTCGAGGCTCTTTGCATATCAACTTCAAGCTCGAGCGAACTCTTTTGAAGATGTCTAGGCTCCGACCAAATATGCTCCAAACTATGCTAGGATCTGAAGCGGTCCAGTCAGACCTGGATAATCGAATCGCTGCCGTGGAAACCACAAATGACGTCGACCAGGCGCTCGAACAAATGGTAGAAATCCTCTGGAGCTTATGACGGAACGACGTGAAAACCAACATATCTCTTCGTCAGAACAACGGGCACTCAACAAGAATATTAGGACATTTGTACGACAGGACCTCCGACGCTCCAATACACGCTTTATAGAGGAAGCGATTGAGCATAATCGGGGGTCGAAAGTGTTCGTCCAATCACTTGGGAGGAGCCACCTGACGAAGTTGACCAAATCAAGTGGAGATATCGTCGTTTCGAAGCCGGAGATCCTTTCGGAAGTCAAAAACTTCTACGGCCAATTGTACGCGTCGCATGCATCTCGACCTGATCCGGAAAATGAGGATTCCAGGGCCACCTTAACCCACCATTTCACTGAAGATCTGACAGACGTCAGCCAAGACGAAATAGGGGCGGCTCTTAAACAGCTTAAAAATGGTCAAGACCCTGGTGAGGACGGAATTACGATCGAGCTAATGAAAGCGGGAGGAAATACTGTACTGAAATTGCTTCGGGAGCTCTTTAACTCTGTCCTATTCTCTGGAAGAACTCCAGAAGCGTGACGAAGGAGCGTGGTCGTTCTCTTCTTTAGAAATGGTGATAATACCCTTTTAAATAATTACAGACCCATTTCGCTCCTAAGCCACGTATATACGTAGTTGTTTTCAAGAGTCGTAATGAATCATCTAGAGCGAAGACTCGACGAGTTTCAGCCACCGGAGCAGGCCGGATTTCGAGGAGGATATAGAATAGACCACATCCACACGGTGCGGCAGATTATACAGAAGTCCGAAAAGTATCGGCCCTTGTGTCTTGCGTTTGTGGACTATGAGAAGGCATTTGACTCTATCGAAACCTGATCTGTTTTGGAGTCTGATGGCGATACATCCAAGTGCTGAGATGTCTGTATGAAAACGCGACTATGACCGTCCAAACTCAGGACCAGCGAACTGAACATATGGTGGACGACCTAATTGATTCATCTGTACGCTGGCTGAATCGGCAATGAAGTTTAGTGTTCGGAGTCACCGAAAATGTTACAGAAGGCTTACGGTGAATCGACTTTATCCAAAACACGTAATTATGAGTTGTACAAAGCGTTCAAAAGCGGTCGTGATTAGATGCAAATTACCACTTCGTGGCACCCGTTTTCATTCGGTAGAAGACATAAAGGAGAATTCGCGAGAACTAAACTCAATTCCGGAAAAAGCGTTTAAAAATGTTTTGATAATTGGATTACGAGTATTTGTTTACGTTAGTGTATTGTTTCTAAAGGAGCATACTTTGAAGGCGATAAAATAAAATTGGATGAATAAGTAACATTTTGTGTATTATTGGTCTTTTCCCGGTACACTTTCTTGACAGAGTAGTATTTATATTTTTACAAATAAATTCCATGTTCCAAGTGTTAAATCTTCAACGGAATGTGTCTCTTCGCAATAAAGTAGTAATCGATTTAATATGGTCACGCGCTGTGGCCGATATCGTTATGTGAAATAGGCAAGTCATTGCAAAACTATCTATATATTTTATATAACTATGCAGGTATTCCATTGTCCAGTTAAGTTATTTTACTTCATGTAAGAAAGCCCGAAGGAATGTTTTCAGCTTAATTTACAGCAAGGCCGAAATATCTTGGCGAGTCTGAACAGGCACTACTCTCCCTCACACTCGCTTCAATGTCACCATTTGGTTCCTAAAAAATGTTACTGCGCAGCCGTCTGCGCGAAGTTTAGACTCGTCAACTTGCTAAATGCCTTAACAAACTTAACCCAGATATACCAAATCTGAATTTCTATAGGTAAGGGAAGTGTCGCACTGAAGTTTTCGTAAAGCAAACTTGAGGCACAAAGCGCTGAATTTCCCTCTCACCACTCACTTCACAGCGCTTTCAATATCGTCTACGCCACTAGACGCTGGATTTGCATCTCAGTTTAAAGCGTAGCTCTTGCTTTACGTTCGTAATCGTAGTCATAGGCATGGGGTCTCAACTCGAACAAATTATAATTAGTCTTGAAAAGAAATCATAGATGACAGCATAGGTAACCATTATTTATGAAATTAACAATCATTAGAAAGCGATAAACGGCAGAATTTTTGCTGAAGTAAGATTATTACTCGTAAAAATCAAAACTTCCATGTTTAATGCTGATTTATTTACACTCATAATGCACTTATTTTCAACAAAAAACATAAATAGTAATAGTAAAATCGTTTATTTGTAAAAAGGGACACTTTTACAATAAATACGTTAACAATTTAAAAAGAGCATAGTTGCTAATTTGTCTGAACTAGGTTTAACCTGTGCTTCAGGTTAGAAAGTGCCTAAATATTTAATAAAATAAATAAACATCGAATATAAAGTAAAATCTAAATTAAAACTTAGGTAAATAACAGTAAAATAGCATGTTAATGGTTGTATTTGCAGACAGCAATTAGATCTTCTGTATGTGCATAATCGATTCGAAATGAAGTCTTAGACTTCAATTCGAAACGATAGAATAATAAAAGTAGCAATCTGTCAATCATTTTGTTTAGAGCTCTTTGCAATAGTTGGCGTTTTACTCAATTTGTCCTGTCATCACAGTTACCACTTTATCTTTGCTAATTGAAATCAAACAACTTTTTTTATTTTCTATTACTTTAAATTGAAATCTAAAATAAATCTTTTTTCTGAACCCGGAACTATAAAACTTTATTTATAAAATATTTCACGAAACGTTTTAAAAGTTCGTAGCCTCCTAGATGGCGTTGTAAAACTACAGTCTCTGGCAATAAGTGAGTCGCCGATGCTGATATCTGTTGAAAATTTTAGGGAGGTGCCATTTCGTTGTATTTTGTTTTTTTGTTTGTTTGGCATCTCGCAGGTCAACCTATGAGGTTGTCGTCTGCTTAAGCGGACTTGCCTGTGGATTCCCTAATAAATTAAGGCCTCCAGCCAGGACTTAAACTTATATACTAACTAAAACTAAGAGACAACGCTAAGGGCACCCCCTGTGGGGTCCGAACCTCGGCTTAGGGCGTCGCTGGAAGTGGGCACCAAATGACTAGCTGGATCAGGATTGATATTATTTAGGGACGAATTTAAAGCTACAGGCTCAGCGTCGCGGGCTGGCTCGAGCAAGGGTCGGGAGGGGCTTGGATTTGGGCGTCGCGGCTGGCCTCGGCGGCGAGGACGGTATGACGTCGATCGGGTTTTGGGCTTATGTAGCGTGCTGGTGGTCTTACTACTCTCCTGGAGGAGGGTAGTGGCGTCGTCGGGGGCGATTAAAGTATGCCTTGGTCGGCGAATACTACTAATGCGAGAGGGAGTGTAGCGGGCGGCGGCTGTAATCAGGGGGTTAGAATGTTTGATGCCGCAGTCGAAGAAACGCTTTGATAAGCGTTTCATGAACTGTTTTATGGTTGGCATTTTAAGGTCAACGTGAAGGTCTATGTTTCGGACATAGTAAGGGGCACCCGTAACCCTTCTGAGGAAACGGTTTTGGAGGGTCTGCATCTTATGGAGATGACGTGGGTGAGCGTGCGCAAATACAACGCAGGCATCGGTCATGATGGGACGGATGACTGCGGTGTAAATGCGGAGCTTGCATGTAAGGGACAGTTTACTACGGGCTGTCAGTACGAAGTGGAGCCTGCTAAGAGCGAAGGAGGCGCGCGCGCGAACCGCCTTAATATGAGCCTTAAAGGTAAGGTTCTCATCGAGGATCACGCCTAGGTATTTGGCTTGCTTCTCCCAGGGGATCGGCTTACCGTACATAGTGATTGGGCTGGGAAGTGGGGGAGGGAATCGACGACGTCTCGAGAAGAGAACCGCCTGACTCTTATCGGGGTTGACCTCGATTCTCCATTTCCGGAACCAAGCGCCTAAGACGTTTGCGGAGGTTTGGAGAGTACGAGCTATAGCGTTGGGACAGTGACCGGTATAGTAAACGGCAGTGTCGTCGGCGAAGAGAGCCAACTGAGCCTTTTTACTTTTTGGGATATCGCTAGTGAACAGCGTGAAGGCGAGAGGAGATAGTACGGAACCCTGAGGGACACCGGCGCGAATAGGATGAGGGGACGAGAGTGCTCCCTCGATGCGATAGCGAAAGGTGCGATTCGACAAAAAGTCTCGTAAGATGAGCACGAGACGATCTGGAACTCCTAGTTGGTAGAGCTTGTATATCAAGCCGTTGTGCCAGACTTTGTCGAAGGCTTTCGCTATGTCGAAGAATAGCACACCCGTCGTCGCGTTACGCTGCAGACCAGCGCATAAGTGCTCTACGATGCGGTGGACCTGTTGGGTGCCCGAGTGTTGGCTTCGGAAACCGAACTGCTCGTTGGGTATCAGGCTCTTTGCTTCGGCGTAGTCTTAGAGACGCTTATAAATAAGCCTGTCGTAGATTTTGCCGAGAACATTGAGTAAGCTAATAGGGCGGTAGCTGGAGGGCTCAGACTTTGGCTTGCCTGACTTTGGGATACCGATGACGGTGGCTTCTTTCCATGCTTGGGGGAAAATGTTGTTGCTCAAGGCGCCATTGAAGATAGCGGTCATAAGCATTATTAGCGGGGCAGGGAGGAGTTTGTATACCTTATTGGTAATACCATCCGAATCGGGGGCCTTACGAGCGTGTAGCCCTTTAATGATGTCGTGCACTTCGTCTGGAGTGACGGAAGGCAGAGGATCATCAGGGTCTTCGACGGGAGGGAGGGAGGCTCTCCGTTCGACTTCAGCGTCGACCTTGTTCAGGTGAGCTTGGTCTACTGGTTGGGAGCTGGGAGAACATTGGGACTCTAGGCTGTCAGCAAGACATTCAGCCTTATCGGGACTGATTTCGTTGTATGGGATTGGGTATCTGTACATAGTATTACGTTATCTGTGTCATAGGCATGCGTTTAAAAAAAATTGGGGCGAACTTTCGAACATAAATAATGTATGATATTCTTATTTATTCCGTGTTGACATGCGATAAAAGAGATTTGAAATATTATGTCGGCTAATTTTTAGTTTTTATTGCTGATATTTTTTTTAGGTACGAAGACATGGAAATGTTCTAGAAAATGGATAATAGCGGTTATATATTATTATGCTTACTTACTTACCTAGTTTATCTGTCACAATAAGTTTTTTTTTATTAACTTGTATCAGCACGCGTAGCATGTCCAACATATAAACGTGTTTTGTCGACGAAAGAATAGACAAAATTACAATTAAATTAAATAAATCTGTCTTTTTGTCTATTCTTCCGTCGACTAAACAAGGTCATGCTACGCATACAGGGAGACAAATAGCGACATAACATCACGCCTGTAATCTCAGAAGGGTAAGGCAGAGGTATACCTATAGTACACCCACATTTCGCCAGTAATGTTTAAGTCCCATGTAACAGGGGGCGAGCCTATTGTCATCAACCGGGCACAAATCCTGACTCCGGGCTGCTACTGAGAAATTCTAGATAGAAAAAACGCCAATTACACTTTGCCGACCTGGAAATCGAACCCAGGATGACCTGTAGGCCTAGTGTGAGCTTTTAAACCGTCTCAAATGTATTCATCGGCCGCGTTCGGCGCTCCGATTGACCCTTGGCAATCGGAGTGCAACTTTCGAATGGTGAAGGGCCAATAGGGGCGCCGAATGCGGTCGATGCGTAAATTCGAAATGGTTAAATGAAACTCGCTCTAGGGCCTCTGACCTCATGCACAACAGTAGCTCTTACGACCACTAGACCAACGAGGTGAAAACAATATTAATGAAAATATTTACTGATATAAGTAGTTAGTTTTTATCAATTTTTCCAAGTTCATATGTTTACGAGCAAACTTGGTATCTTGGCCTGAAAACATGGTAAAGTTTGCCAATACTTGCCAAAATGGCAGCAGATAGCAAATAATGTATTACGAGTATTTTCTTTGTTTGTTTGTGAATCGTTTTTATGATATTAATATTAATTATTTTGTTTCAGGTTTAAGAAGGATACAACTATGAGGAAAGGTAAGAATTTGTTTTAAGATTCATTTACGTTGTTCTTTTTTCTTCTCTTTTCGGGCAGAAGAGTCTATTTAATTAGTATTTTAAAGTAGTCTATAAAAAACACGAACAGCTTCTAAAGAATTTATGCATTAATTAGTTTCTGGCTAAGCACTGATTAACGTCGACCTGGAGAATTTACATTGCAATTGGTTTAATTAGTTGGTAACTCAACTGAAATTTAATAAGCAAAGGATTAGTGGAATCCAACATGAAAATCTTTATTTCGGAGTATATTACTAAATAAGTATATATATATACCTTTTGTGATCTATTTAAAAATAGTAATGAATTTACTTATTCAAAGGCAGGCAGGCAACGCACAGTTTAAAAAGAACGCTGAGCGACAGTGGGGGGGATGTGTCTGCGTATGAGTACATCCGCGTCCTATAGTACTAGGCTGTTGTATCATATATGTAGTATGAAATAAATAAAAAAATCATTTATCTTGTACCAAACACTTGTACACATTTCATAAATCTGCCAAACTGCGTGACAGTTTGTCGGCAGAATTAGCGCTCGTCTTAAAACATTTGGTTTCAACAATCTGATTAAACATCTAAGTAGGTAGATATAGATACTTTAACTTGACGGTAAGAGAATTATCATTATAGAAGCGCGCGCTGCGCATGCTGTTCCAGAAATACAAAATACAGTCGTCCCACCCACCTTACGCGCACTACTTGTGACGTAGTCACTAAAACAACTCATAGGGTATATATTATACTCTATACAACAATGATTGATGCTCGAACATGAAGTGTAATCAGGTAATGTTTTATTGAATCATAATAGGTACTTTACTCACAATGGGCTTTATTAGAAGGTCAAAGTCACCCAAAGGGCTATTGAGAGGGTTATGTATGGAGTTTCCCTATGTGATCGAATCAGAAATGAAGAGATCCGCAGGAGCATCAAAATGACCGACATAGCCCGAATAATTGCCAAACATAAGTCGCAGTGGGCAGGGCACATTGCTCGCAGAACAGATGCGGATGGGGGCGAAATGGCGACCGCGCACCGGAAGACGTAGCGTCGGAAGGTCTTCTACAAGGTGGAGCGATGACATTGTTAAGGCCGCAGGAATCCGCTGGACGCAGGAAGCACAGAACTGGTCCAAGTGGTGGTGCTTGGGGGAGGCCTATGTCCAACAGTGGACGTCTTTCGGCTGAAATGATGATGAATTATGACTTTTGGACGCTGGAATTAAATTAATCGCTCAGTGCGCAGGAAAACTTTCAGCGTAGGTACTTTTTACGTGACAGGACCTGTAATTTTGCACAAGGTTTCCCTAAAAAGTAAAAGTGAGCACTTTGTCTATAGTTGCCTGAAAATAAAGCAATTATAATTATCTTAAAATAAGTGAGTGTGTGAGTAAAGTAAAAATAACAAATTATACAATACAATAAGCAAATAGTATGATTTTGTCTAGCCTCTAGATTGCCCTATGGAGCAGGACCAGCATGTTTCCACGCATTCTTTTAAAGGATATAATCTTCTAATTTGTAATATACTTGTTTACAAAGTGTTTTTTTTTAACATGAGTTTTAAACTTTCTTTCATTTAATTGCAATATTTCACAAGGTATTTTGTTGTAACATTTAACACAGTACCCCATAAAAGATGTATGTACTTTAGATAGTCTGAAAAATGGTTGATCTATTTTATTTTTATTTCTAGTGTTAATATTATGTCTATCACTTATTTTATAAAATAGATGCAGATTTTTTTAACATACATTATATTTTCATAAATGAACTGGCAAGGTACAGTCATTATATTAATCTTCTTAAATAGTTCCCTAAGAGATTCGCGGCGACGTAGATTGTAAATGGCTCTGACAGCTCTCTTTTGCAAAATAAAAATGGATTCAATGTCAGCAGCCCGACCCCACAGTAAAATGCCGTATGACATAATGCTGTGGAAGTAGCTAAAATAAACCAAACGCGCGGGTTGACAACATCGCGAGCCAAGTCAAGATACGTGTTTTGTTATCTTTCTTTCTCGGCTTTCACGAGGTTCCCGTCATGCGGGACCGTTATGTCAATAATCATTGCGCGCCGCTCTAATCGATCCATCACCACTATATCAGGCTTAATGGCAATAATAGTCCTGTCTGAACTGGGTCGGGCACATACCTGTAGTACGGCACTTCTGACTCCACAAGGCTGTATTTCAGCGCAAGTTGCTGATGGATAATCCTGGCTACAAGATTGTGTCTATGCAAGTTCTCTTCGTTATCTAGACGAGATCATCCAGAGGTGATGCGTCTTATTGATTCACCTGGACGGTGGCATGCCCGACAGATGTCAACCGTGCCGTCTCCGGCACTGAGTCATAGGCTAGCTTATAATCTATCCAACATGTCGACAGATCCTTTCGGAAACGACGAACCTGTTGGCTAATGGCCAAATCAATGAGGAGCAGCTCCTTAGTACCGCGGGACCCGTTCTATATGTATGTTTATTTTAGCTCTCAAAATGGATGTAAGAACTTTAAAGACCGTCGGTAGACAAGTGATCGGTCTATAATTTTTGAGTTCCGCAGCACTACCTGATTTATGGAGCAGGTGGGTTATTCCTGTTGTTAGGAACTCGGGCAGTGACCCCGTCTTTAAGGCTGACTGGAACTAGGATGCCAATCGGGCGTGCGACGTGTGTAACCATTTTATCCAAAAGTTGCGCAGCCCGTCCGGCCCTGGATATTTCCAGTTAGGTAACGGACGGACTGCACGAGCTACCTCTTGGGGGCTGATGGTAAGTACCCCCCATTTGCGGTATATGATCACACACTAGCTCGATCTCCCTAGTCCAATCATCTTCGGTGTGACTGACAGGCACCTACCAGATAATGCGGCAGAAAGAACACGTGGTATCATCATCCGGCAGACAAGTGTCAGCCACACCTTGGTCTGGTCGCTCCCAACCCCTATTTACCTACCTTTCATCGCTCTGGAAGGTGCGATTCTGAGTGAATCGTTTTACTCGCCGCTTATACCTACGAATACGGTTTGCCCATGCTTACACTTTCTGCTTCAGGAAGTCGATGCGCTCTGTGACACAGGACATATTGTTATTATTATAATCAGGAAGGGTTTTTGAACGTAAGGATATATAAAAGTTCGTCATTTCCACAAATCCCATCAGGCACACGTATTGTATTATAATAATTCGCAAACGCTACTGCTGAGCATGAGGTCCTGGGTTCGATTCCTAGGTCGGGCAACGTGTTATTGGGTTTTTCTATCTGGAATTTCTCAGTAGCAGCCCGAAGTCTGGATTTGTGCCCGGTAGATGGCAATATGCTCGCCCCCTATTACATGGAACTTAAACATAACTGGCGAAATGTGGGTGTACTATAGGTACACCTCTGCCCAACCCTTCGGGGAAACAAGGCGTGATGTTATGTTATGTAAAACATTCTACAAAGGAAACTTAGCTAAAGGAACTATATTTAAATATTATGTAACTCTTTTCTTCTTGGAACAACTTTTAATTTTACTGGCGCAGTTCAGCCAGCTAGCGAGTCGAATCTCCGCCTTTCTATAGAACACGTAGCTATTAAACCTTTTTACTGCACTAATGAGGCAAAACATTAGCGTTCTCACGTAAAATAATAGTCACGAAACATTTGGTGGTGAACGTGAACGAGTAGGTAATTTAACCCGGTACATTTTTAATTTACCTACATTGTACGGTCATTGTTTGTGAAATAAAATAATTACAATATCATTGTTTAATAGCATCCGAATAAATGTAAACAATGAGGGTATTTGTTGAATAAATGACATCTAATTTATGGATACAATTTATCACTGTTCTGCCGACTGATGATACTTTTGATGACGAAATAGTTTGGCCTGTTTATAACTTGCAACACTTTGTGTCGTTCTGTAACAAAATTTCTACATTGTGTTTTGTATTATCTCTATAAAAAAAAAATGTGACAACTTGGACATCGTTCATTAAAACCGAAAACAAAGAACCAAGAACCCCCTTAAAAATTTGGTGTCTTGCTTTTAAATCCAACCTTTTCTTGTTTCGACGGTAATTATAATTTTCGTGAACCTTCCTTTAGAAGGGTAACCCTTGTTCAAACTGTGTAACACCCAGAAAAGTAAGCAACAAAGTTGTTAGGAAAGGCTTGACAGTGTATTCTTGCCTTAACTACACGCTCTAAGCAGTCTATTGAGTTCTTGGACACTTATGTCATTACAGTTATGTCATGCTACAGCTTTATTAATTTACAAACGGTCTTTTGTTTTGTACTTTTTTGGGAAATGAATTGTAGAGGTACTGTGAGAGCCTCACGGGCTCTCTGTACCGGGACGGGTCAAATACAGATTTGGCGTGAAAGCTCTGTAATTATCCCTAGAAAATATACGCTAAAAACATTTTTATATATATAATCGTTGTTCGATGGCTTCTCAGTCAAAAACTGACACCTACAATAGTTTATTCCATTCTTTATCCAAATTAATGATTGTCTCATTAATCGGCCTTATACTTAACAACGTATCCATAAAGGTTGCATTCAAGCACCAGATAGGCTATAATCTCTACAGTACTTACTTAATTATTTAGCCGTGATTGATAAAGCTCGGTCAGTAAAAGACATAATAAGTAGGCACTATTACGCATGTGTGAGTTTTTTTTTGAAAAATATAATGTTTAAAGTAAAAGCGAAGTAAAATTTACGGAGATTTTAGGTACAATAAATACAGTAAAATAGGAAAAAAAACAATCGAAAAAATACACGAACAACGAACGAGTATTACTCACGAAATCGGTACAGGTAGTAACGATACGCGATAAGATAAAATTCTCATTAATTCTAACGCGCACCTAAAACGGATCCAAAAATCGTTTGAAAATTACATAACTCAATATAGCATCCCTATTGCCTTCCCGCTTTTCTTAGGGAAACTCATAAAATTACACGGTGAAAACGTGTCATGCACAGCAGGGTTATCACCTCAGTTTGAAAGTGGCGGTGTCGGTGCCAGCTATTGTGACCACATTGAAATAGACATAACCACAAACTGTGCTGGCGAAAACCGAGTTTAAGGCACCTGTCCCACCGCCGACGAGGAATTGAGCTATCAACGATTTTCTCGCTCAAGAAACGAACAGTTGTAGGTCTCGTTTAAGTAAAAGAGATACGTTTAATAATTAGTTTATAGCTAACTGTTCACACTGCCGGCGAGTACTCGTCTATGCGCCAAAAGCTATCAAAGAGAGTACTCGCTCAGCGACGGTCGCTTGGCGGGCAGAACACTCGCTGAGAGACTCACGCTTGTACATACGCATACCAGCGATGAACGCTCGTCGATGTCGCCGCGTCGCGCACTCGTTGCTCGTTGTTCGGCCACCCCTTTTTTAGTTGCCAACTCTTCTCGCTGCTTGAGACAAGTGTAAGTGTGAGAAACAGCTAGTAAGTAGGTACTTTGTACGCTAAGAATTTAATGGTGCTGAAGACACACTGAAATTCAGAGTCTTGCAAGAAACATTGGGCACCCACTTAAGTTATTTCCAAAGTGAACTGTTAACGATGCAGATATCAGCCGTTCATAATGAACACCAAGGACTATTGCCTTCTGTACGAGCGCAGCTGTCTTAAACCTGTTGCGTGTGACCCGTAACCATTAAGCCTAAGGTATAAAGAACTCCTTTACATGTCCGTCATTATTTATTCATGTAATCGACACAGTCATCAGTTTTGAACAACTTTATAAACTAGCCGAGTAGGAGTAGGAACGACTGCAGTAGACAGATACCCACTTAAACAATATGGAAATCAAAAATATGCAATAAATTAAAACCACAAGTAATACTAGTCCTCAGAAGCATAGCAAAATTAAATATTAAATTAATACAGTGAAATTTTCAAACACATTAAAAATAATTTCTTTGAAAATTTCACTTTTTAATCTACACTTAAGACAACGTACCTTCGTACCTTGTCGTTTAGATATACCGATTATACTTTTAGGGCAAAACAGTAGAATACGTAAAAGCGCGGCAGCGTCGTGATAGTTTGCACTGCGTGGCAACATTGTTTTTCAATGCAAGACGTATGTCAAACTGACATCTGTTTTCACAAAATTATCAAAGAAGTATGTGACACATTTCAGAATGTAGCAAAAACCAGAGAGGCAATTCCCGTATTTTCAAAAACGTTCGCATTCTAGTCTGTCTAATCCGTCAAAAATTGGCCTTCAGGAGTAAACTGACGACAATGAATTTTTCTGCGAAGTAAACTAAAACACTTGCCCTAGATCTAGAAAACCTTTTACCCATAAACCTGGCGAAGGTAGTACAGAACACAAAGGGTCTATCGACCTGCCTCTTTCTAACGTTGAACTTTACTTTACGCTCACGCCCTCGGGACGCGCAATGTATTAACAATAGTACATTGTGATACAAGTGTGCTCTTTTGGTCATTACCGCCGAGACGGTTTTATTCGCGCGAGCCGAAGGCGAGCCCGATAACCGAGCCTAATGATCAATGCACACGCGTTTAACACGACGTTTTTCAACACACTTTCGAGGAAAAAAACAGACTCGTATTGTTATTATCTTTAATTATTGAAACAATTAGTGAAAGTACAGTAGCGCTCAAAAGTCGATAAGCAATCTCACAAAGCATTAGATTGACGCTTCGGTTTCACTTACGACCTTCTTCTATAAGTTGTTCCTATACTATAGACACGCACACACACTCACTTGGTCTGTAATTGATAGTAGTTCATAATTTCAACTCACTTAACATATGGCATGCTAGCTTAGTCGTTGCCGTGCTGGGGTAGCAGCGCCATGTCCTGGTAACTTAGAACAATTTTTTTTATTGTGAAAAGTGCCATCTGTCCCGCACACATGGAAGTTTTTCATGGCAGTGTTGCCACTTTTTTTTGCTTAAATTGCACAAATTAAGAATTTTACTATTTTTTTTAATAAGTCCAGTCGCACCAAAATTTATGATATAACAACCAAGTGTAATTTATTCGTAATTTTTAATATAACATTTTGTATTATAAATGATATTTTCACGATGATAGAATTTTATCAGTAGTTTTCTGGTATCATACGTTAGCAACACAAGTCCACACGTCACAGGAAATTTTCCACTGGTGTGTTTACATGCTCGTACGCATTTTTCTTGTAATTTTTGGTGTTTTTGTGTTTTATTTCGTTGATTTTTATTTGTTTCGTTTTATTTGTGTAATGCAAGTGATGAAACCGACCCCATCTTTCTACGGGCTCGAGAATATTTTATGAAAACAAAGGGTGCGAAACGACAGAGGCAAACTGGTGTCGAAATTAATGTATGATAAATAAATTAATTCAATAACATATTTGTGTATTATTAACTCATTCCCTGTACCCCATATAACCCAAGATAGGTACTTAAACTTGTGTGTATAAAAACATCCATAGAAATATATATTCATGAATTCATACGTAAGTACCTATGCGTAACGGCCTATACGCACCTACCTATACAAATTATATATATTCATTTAGTTCATTGCTTGGCGTTCAGACGGCGCTGGTCGCTAACTAAAACCGAGAACGTCAGTTGCCAGTCTATCTCATTTTATATATATTAGTCTATGAGCAGCGCAGCGATTATGGCGAGCCCTGAGTTCGAATCTCATCTGCGCCTGCGTGATGTTATTTTCAAATAATATATATTTCAAGTTTTTGATATGTTATTAATAATACCTAAAATCATCAATTTTTGTTTGTTTTAATGACATTACTTGAAGTTGTTCGATAATCATTCGATACTTGTTTCGTTCATCTCGTTTACTTAGATAATAAAAGTTTGTAGGTAGACCACATAAAACTGAGTAAATTATTTCGATTTCTGTGAGGTAGATGCAATTCGTTACGACTATTCACCTAATTGAACGTTGTTGGTTAGTGACGAATGTTTAAATCTGTTAATTAGCGGTGTTGTGCAAATATTAAAGCATTGGCAAATATTGTTGCGCTGCGTAAAAGAGGATGTAAATGATGTGATAACACAAATATATATTGAAACCGGACTAAGTGTGAGTGTTATCATTTAAATATTTCGTATTTTACTAAATTTAAATTGTTATTTGTTTAAATTAGTGAATGACGAGTAAAATGTTATATGTATAAATTTTGCTTATAGATGTCTAATAGTATCACATTCTTTGTTCTAGACAAATACTGTGAGTCTGTGGGCACAGAGTACATTATACTATACTGTCTGTGGGTTAAGAGATGTGAGGAAGAAGGAATTCTAGATAGTTGGAGCGCTTATTTATGAAGTGTATGCTTATTTAAATAAGCCCACACAAGCAGAATGAATATGCAACAAATGGTTTCATACCAACCGGACATTTTGCTGAATTAATTAAAAGCATAATTAAAAACTGTTCGCCGTGTACTCCGCGCTAAAAAGGTTGCATCACCGAAGCCCTGCAAACAATAACGTAATAAACAAGAATGTTTAAGTTCCGGAATAGTTTATCCTGTATACTTAATTATAAAAATTGAGGTTTAGTTTCAATCATCTTTTCACAGAACAAAAATGAAAATGAAAACTTAAGCTATCCTCAATAAGTTACCTATATTCACCAAAGCCAAATAAAATGAGAAATACTTAATGTAAACAAACTGCCATACAAAACCACTTAATAAAATCACTTATTTTAAAAATTCATGATCGAAGCTTAATTGTTTATGGTGAAATAAATCTACTTATCAATTTTTTTGAACATCTCACATGTTTAAATAAAACAAATTGCTTCTAAGTTCCTTGACATAGTATTGCACATCCTATTTGGCTGAAGAAGTTATTATAAATAATCGTAGCGGTTATCTTTATGTAAAATATTATAACAAACAAAAATGTTTTAATTTTTGTTATCACTTCTAACGCATTTATTTTTATTTTTAACCCTTTATTATAACAACAAAAATAAAAACAGCAATTTTTTTAATATATCATACGCGCAATAGACGACGTTGCTATGTTGAGTGTACATGCACTCGATAAATGCACTACGCTGCTGTCGTCTGTGACGTCAACCACAGCTGCGGTGTCCATGATGCTTGCAGTCGACCTCCATCTGGGCGCCAAAATAAAAAATTGACAATAAAACTGCGCTGCCTCTTATGAGATCAGAACCTAAGCCGGCGACTTCTCAGTCCAACGCTTGGCGCCTAGTGCTACCGGCCCATATTAGATTAACTCGAATTTTAGATTTTAGCAATGCCATAAACCGGCCAGGTCACGCGCATGATGCGTGTCTAACAAAAGCGACGGAAATATAATTTTAATTCGTGCAGAGCGACGCGAGTACGCGATACGACAGTGTGTGCCGTGCAAAACTGAGATCTTTGTGGTGTGTGTCGTTGAAACACATACAGTCGTACCGTGAGTTCACAGCAATACGACTCTTTAACGTGCGTATGCACTTTTGATCGCTTATTGTAGAATTCTCAAAATGATTGCGAACAGTTTTTATTGGCATTTTTACAGTTTGTGCTATGGTATTGGTATTATTAATAATTTAGTTTTTTAATTTTCTTGCGTACTTATATGTCGGAGATAATAAAAATTCATTGTATTTAGACATAAAAACTCTTTACTGAGATGAAAGAAAAAAACAAAAAAAAAAACGAGTGCGGTAATGTAAACTAAAAATCACGCGTGTTTAATACACTGCATTATGAACCTAAAAGCGGTGTAATATGAGCCACTTATGACTGTGTTGAAAAATATGTTAATACATTGCGATCGGGTCACATGCTCCATTAAGTTTTTTCTTAAAGTTCTGTGAACTGTTTTCATATTGTTTTGATTTAAGAGGTATTTCTGATGCCCTGATACAATGGATTGTTTGGGGTAATCAGGACATAGGTTATGTGTGTGTCCAGCCGAATTCGTTTGGTCGTTTAAACGTGATTGTGGAACAAATAGCCAAAAGTCTTCAAACATTATCTCATCTTCTTCTCCTTCTTCTTCTTCTTATAGATAAACATCAATTATTGTTCGTTAGTCTCGCTTAAACTTAAAAACGGCTTTACAGATTTGAGTATTTTTTTGCAGGTGTGGTTGGAAAACCAAAATGAATAAAAAGGCATTGCAACGTGTGCCGGGCATTAGCTTGTTTAAAATATTTCTCTATTTCATTATACAAGTAGCAATGCCTTTAGTACAAGTAAGCTATTACTGTTGAAACCTTTAGGACTTAGGTATATATTTACGTTTTTTTCAGACAAAACAACCAGACAATTCAGACAGTTTTATAATAGTCTCATAGATCGTTACAACGAATGATTCGTTGAAATCGTAGTTACTAACCTATAGTAACTACGATTCTTGGCAAATGATCAAAGCATGATGTCATCAATGAATGCAGCAGGCTGGCAACATGAGGCAATGCATTGTTGCATTTAAGTTTCTGTGCCTTAAAAGATTAAATAGTCTATTTGTAGCCAAGACACACATGTAGCCAGAACACCCTGGAGCTTTACCTACTACTAGAAAATAGTTAAGTTAATTAAATATGCTTTACTTCGTGTGCGTATATTTTGTATTTAATCTTTAATACAAAATGGTTCAGTGGTCCAGTGGTATTGACGTTTTTATAATATTAGTAGGTAAGGTACCTATGGATGTCCAAAGAGGTTAAAACTGGGGAAAATGATCCTAATAAATCTAAGTTTGTAACTGCAATTCCTAAATTTGCCTAACTCAGAATAAAACTGTTGAGTACCTACCTTACCAATAACCACTGATTCGAATCGTTCCTAATGAACCAACTCAGTATTCTCAGGTAAAAGCACATTTCATTATTCTATTTAATTAGCGACCAGCGTTTCCGCTACTAAAAGGCGTTGAAAAATACCTTCTTTCTGAATGATTTTAGTATTTCAGGACGGAAGGTTGGCCGGAGACATTTTCCGTAAAGGCAACTGTTCCACTGCCGGCGAGGACGCAATTATCAACTATTTTGTCGGTCAAGAAAACTACAATAGATATATTTATATACCGTGTGAGGAAAAGAGATACATAAAACGGGTGATTGATAAATGATTGATAAATGATTTTATTTCTGTAAGTAGGTTTTTACAAACACACACGCACGTCAATACTATTTTAAAAGTAGATGAGATCGGCGTTTCCTATCTGACTACTCTGAGAAGAAACGCCAAAACAAACTCAGAGGTCACAGTCTCTTTTAAAGTCCAGACATAATCTTGGTCAGGTCATGTGAAGACCATGTGGATTGATGTCTGAAATGGTCTTTTGAGGAAAGAACCACACAGAATGAGTTGACCTGTCCAGTCAGTGCACGCATTTGTCAGTAATCATGCAGCTCAACACAACAAATATGGAGCTCAACGATTCGACGAACATTACCAAAGAAAGGACATTTGGGTAGGCCGCATAAATTGCTCAAACTGCCAGACCATGATTAAAACTAATTTTAAAAATTAAAAATAGATTGAGATAAAAAAAAAAACTACAAATCCACAATGCCTTCACATTCACAATAATTAAAATATTATAATACTTTACAAAGTAAATTTTCACGTCATTGTATAGTATGTCAAAGTGTAAAAATCCGAGAATAAACATGGTCAGATCATATGAGGACTCTGTAGACTGGTGTCTGAAATGGTCTTTTGAGGAAAGAACCACACTGATTTGAGTGGACCTGTCCAGTCAGTGCATGCATTTGTCAATCATGGTGCAGCTGAACTCAGAACTAAGGAGCTCAACGATTCCACGAACAATACAAAAGAAAGGACATTTGGGTAGGCCGCGTTAAGTACTCAAACAGCCAGACCGTGATTAAAACAACTGAAAGAACAAAAAAACAATGACTCACATAGTCCTCAAATTCTCAAAAATTAAAACAATTTTATACTTTAAACAGTAAATATAAAGATGTCATTGTTTATCTAAAAAATCAAAAATAAAAGTTTAACAGCAAATTAAACATCGACAATATCTGTGTAAACTTATTGGAGCAGCTCAATCCCAAGCCTTCTTGTCCTCAATATAGCCTTTGACAGTATAATAGGCATTCTGGCATAATTTCCGCTTTATAAAAGATTTGAATTTATTAAGGCTTAGTTCTTGAATGTGGTGCAAAGCCGAGAGTCACTTGAACTCTCCGTAATTGTAATATTTATTTGTCGGAATCCGCTAAGGAGTGTGCAACGACTCACCTGCCGAAGCAACCAGCCCTGAAAATGGATAGCGATGAAGAATTTTGCCTACGTTATTCCTAAGCCGTAACGAGTAGGACGTGCGCGGTGTATAGCGCAAAAAGGTCTGGGCGTGAGCCCACTTTTAGCCTCCGGCGAGGCCCTTGAGGGCTGACGTGGAGAAGGGTTTCGCGTGAACAGTAGTTGCTCGCGGGTCAGTTGATCCTAAGATCAAGGAGAAATATTTTGTCGATGTGGTATTGAAGGTCAAAATTCCAACTTTTCTTGACGTTTTTTTACGAAAACAATTATTTTTGTGCTATGTTACTTAGTTTGATATACAGACTGCGTAGTTGACGGCTGATTGTTTTTTTTACACCCCTGTATTTATAGATGATCGCTGACTGTCCACACTGCCGACGAGATCTCTCTCCACAAGTTTGCCGCAGCGACAAGAGCTATCATAGAAAATACTCGCACAAACAAACAAAACTATCCGAACTAGCTCTCCTCGCTTCTCGCTAATCGTCGGCGGTGGGACAAGTGCCCTACGAATGAACGTGTTATTAGTGGCTACGTGTTTCGACACGTTTCGTCTACATGTGCCTTTTGTCCCATCTCCATTTGTAAGTAACTAAGTATTCATGAAAACATGTCATGTTTCCTGTCGGAATGTAGATTTGGGGTGGGATTATAGATAGTAAAAATGTTAAAGACAAATTCTTCTTCTACCTTCCGCCATGCAAAGGCTCTTTATAAGTATTTTTTTACAAAACGTGTCCGTAACTTCGAGATTTTGACCGCTTGTAGGTCACGATCTCGAAGATACAGACAAATCAATAAACATTCACCTGAAAAAACGGATGACTTTACGATACGTGTAGCAGCCAGCAGCGATGTGCCTTTTTCGACGCGTGTTGATCTCTGATTGGAACACCGAATATTTTCTTTTGCGAATTTCAGCAGTATCGTGATCCAATTTCGTAGAAGAAAATCATTGTAAATCCAGGAAGTTGAAGTACAGATCTACTTGATCTATGTGAAGACCATCATTATTTGTAAAACAATAGGCAAACATTTTAACAAGACATCGCAGACAATGTCGTAGATTTAATTTCCATCCGCGGTACTTCTGCTCTGACTCTGGTGGCTCCTATTATATAAAATTTTTGTTTCTGCGACAGTTGAATGAGCACTTGAGCGTCGCCCTCGCGCCTATTCTATAAATGGGATTTTAATTACCGCCTGAACTCGAGTGTCCCATTCTTTGCGAAATTCATTCAATATAAGGCGAGCCCCGTGAGAGACTTGCTAATTGGCGAATTGTACTGACGTCTGGCCAAAAGGCATGTCACTTGGCCCACCGGGCTTCAGCCACTCTTCCCCTCACCAAATAAAAGATATTAAACAAAAAAATTATCTTCCCTACGGCAATTTAAGTTTTAATTTCGATTGGCGACACGAAATTTAAAAGGGTTCGTATTCTCCAAATGTAAATTACGTTGATTCCATTTGCGTTGAAAGGAAAGATTTCGTGTGTGAATAGTAAGTTGTGACTGTACATTAATATAATTAATTATAGGAGACAACTTTTATCTTGGGCAACGGACGAAGAAGAGTAAATTAATCTTTGACCTCAACATAAACATATGTTTATATGGACGGATAAAACATAATTATATGTTGGGGACGTGTATCTTGAGGAGAAATAGTATGTAATCTTTATAATAACAAACAAGTCCTGTACAAAGGACCTCTATCATATTGAATCGTTGTAGATTGCGCCTTAGAAATGCGGGACAAAGTAAACTTGATTGGATTGAAGCAAGCAACTATACTTATAAAATAACATGCATGTGAGCCCAAGCTTAATCCAATAAATAAATACTCCTATTTCCCTTGCATTTCTTGCGACGGGTAAAATGATTTCCTGCAAAACATTTTAATAATATTATTCCACTGCGGATATAAATTCAACAAACTAGGGAAACTAGGTTGACAGCATTTCCGTGAATGCCAGAAGTAACTTACGGTATTAATATTCCTTCGTGAACATTTTACGGTGTTGCATGTGCATGTTTTGGTCTGGCATTAGTCGAAAATGGGGGAATATTAGATTAATTTTGCCAACTTCAGTTCAATTAGCGTAGTATGTTTAATTTGACGATATTCGTCGGAAACATCGAACACTCGACGCTCGACTCTCGCCGCGGACGGACGTGTTTGTGCGCTCTCCCGCTCCAGTGTTGTGTTTCCTGTTCCTACTCGTCGCAACCACGTGACGTCATCATAGTCGCCCCGACTACTCCGATTAAAATAAAATCAAGCAATTGATTTTATTTTTAATCAATTAAAAAGTGCCTTTTTCAAGGCAAATCTCGTTTCTCTAACAGACGTTTTGTGAGTAGCTTCACTAGGCCCCTTCTGGGTAAAACCACAGTTTCGTGGTCCTCGGTTGAAACCTTACGGTGTCAACGAAGCCGAGTGGGGTGTTGACCCAATTCACACCCGCTGAACCCCTTCAGGGCGAGGCAGTTAGTTGGACGGGTCCCAGATAACCGGCCTTGGGGGATCTCCTAGTCGGCTCTGGTGACAGTTTTGCTTTCCAGCTACTCACCTAGTGTCTTTAGGGTGTGTCTACACCCTTCGCGCTAGACTGGTCAGGGCCCCGTTCGCACAATAAGACTGGCGACGGGTTACAAGCTTAGGGCTCACCAATAGGTACACACCTCCCTGACCCGACAGGGAGGGAACTCATCCCCGGGCCAATCCACCCGGGGAGTTAGGTATAGGGTTTAGGCTACGTAGGGAATTTTCTCTTTCCACCATTCCTTCCCTAATATAGTTCCCGCTCCGATCATGGAGGACGCCGTCCTCTTGGCGTTCCTCAAAGAGGTCCTATTAAAGGACCCCGAGTTTTTGGCGAAATATGGCGCCAAAATAAGCCAAGTTTCTAGTCCCGCTCCGTCTCAAGGCGCACTCGCTAACTTCAGCGACGCGCTTGAGAGCCCGCTATCGCCACCTGCATACGAACAAGGCATTCCGCCCTTTGTTCCGCACAACAATGTTCCGGCTAATATCTCTGCCCCCATTGTCTCACCCTCTATTGTACCGGCAGATAATACTCCGGCCGCTAATCCGGCCCCTATTGTCTCGCCCGCCTTTGTTCCGGCCGCCATTGTCACGGCCGCCATTGTTCCGGCCGCCATTGTCTCAGAGACAACGCAGCTGCGCGCCGCAGCAATAAACACGACTCGCCCGGAGAGCATGGACACGTCAGTCCCACTCTCCGAGGAAGAAGCCCGCACCTCCTCCTCCAGCGATGACGACTTCCAAGTCGTGGTCAAAGGAGGCAAGAGGAAGGCGGCTAAATCCTCCGCCCCCGCTGGCCCGGTCACCAAGGCCCAGAAAAAACAGGACGACATACCGTCCAGCTCCACTTCCGCCCCTAGTCCGCGGGCCAGTCGCCCCGCCAGCCCTATGGCTTGCCCACCCGCTCCTACCGCGAGGAAGCAGAAGCCCCCTCCCCCGATATACGTCCAGGAAAAGTCCAAATGGACTGAAATTTCCAAGATGTGTGTTGATCGCAAGATCAACTACACCAACGCCCGATCCACCCTCCAGGGGATCAAAGTTACCGTCCCCACGTCTACGGACTTTAGGGATCTCTCCCGCGCCCTACGTGAAAGGAACTACTCCTTTCACACTTACTCCCTTCCGGAGGAAACCCCTACTCGCGTCGTAATAAGGCGCGTCCCTCAAGAAATCTCCACCGAGGAGATTAAGAGCGACCTCATCGCTCAAGGAATCCCAGTGTCCGCCGTCCATCGCTTGCACAAAGCGAGGCAGGGCCTTGTCTATGACATGGTCCTAGTCATCTGTGACCCCACTGAAGGGCACCACCCGATTTTTAAAGTTAAGTCGGTGTGTTCGCTCTCAGGCATCTCAATAGAGAAGCCTTACAGAGCTCAACTAATTGGACAGTGTCATCGCTGCCAATTTTATGGTCACTCGCAGTCCAACTGCTATGCCACCCCTAGATGCGTCAAGTGTCTAGGTGAGCATGGCACCGCCGACTGTACCCGCCCTAAAGATAGGGAACTATGTTTAGAGCCTCCCAGCTGTGTACTCTGCGGCCAATCGGGACACCCGGCAAATTACCGGGGCTGTCCTAAGGCCCCGAAGTCCTCCTCTCCCAAACTCGCGAAACGCGCGAGCGACCGCCAGCACAGGGAAAGCCCCTGGGGAAAGCCTCCTTCCGCGCTGATGCCGGAGCGGCTCAGTCCGCAGAGGCCGTCTCCCTGGGCTAACCTTAACCACCTGAAGGCTCCAGCAGCTTCGGTGCCATCAAAACCCGCGCAATCCGCGCAACTTCCAGCGCTGATGGCTACCGCCATCACAGCGCCTTTGGTAGCCCCCGCGGCCCCTACGGCCGCTCCAGCGGCACCTCAGGGAATCCAGGGCCGAAACAGCGCCCAAATCATATTAAGTACATACGCGGCTCTCTTCACCACCGCCGCGGATAAAATGGCGGAAGAAATCGTTGCTGCAAACGGCAACGCAATCCGCCTCATGGAAATTCTCAGCGCGTATCCCGAGATCGCGCAAGTTCTACACTCACTCAAATATTAATTCTCAATGGATAATACGAGAGTAAATAGTAACAAACCCCGATCCCTTAAATTAGGCTTTTTCAACGCAAATGGCGTTTCAGGTCAACGCGATGAGATCGCCACTTTCCTCCGCGACCATCAGCTTGACATCTTCCTCATACAGGAAACCTTTTTAAAACCACATCACCGAAACCCGAATATTGCCAACTTTAAACTAGTTCGCAATGACAGGTCTCGATGTCACAAGGGTGGCACACTCATATACTTTAGGAAATCTTTGTATTGTATCCCTATAGACCCACCTCCTCTCTTCTCCCATCTGGAGACCTCTATCTGTCGGCTCGGCATGACCGGCCACCAACCGATCACCATCATCTCCGCTTATATCCCACCCGACAATGGTCCGGAGGATCCCATCTCGCTCCAAAAGGACTTCACTGCCCTCTTCGGTATGAGTGACTCCGTCATCTTGGCGGGGGATCTTAATGCCAAGCACCCGGCGTGGAATAGTAGCACAACCTCAACCAGAGGTAGGTTAGTTTTCAAGTTAGGCGAATCCCTTAACTTTGACGTCATCGCTCCAATGAGCCCGACTCACTTCCCAGGTAATCCTAATCACCTTCCCGATGTTCTCGATGTAGCGCTGCTCAAGAATGTGAACCTCCGTTTGCAATCGATTGAGACGTTCCACGAGCTAAATTCTGACCACCGCCCTGTAGTCATGCATCTTGCACCCTACTCGGGCCCGATCGACCCCAACCGCCCCCCTCAGACCCAGACGATAACCGACTGGAGGAAAGTAAGCGAAAGACTGAAATCCACCACGTCGCCTCACTTAGACACCATCCCCGATCACTTAGTGTCAGTCGCTGACACGACGGCCGCAATCGACTCGTTTACAGAGCACGTACAATCCGTATTGACGGATTGTTCACGGGAAGTTCCGGTGATGGAAGACCATCGCTGGAAACTACCTGCTGACGTACGTGACCTGATAACCGAGAAGAACGCGGCCATCCGTGCCTACGACTCCTTCCCTTGTGACGCGAACAAAGCCCACATGCGCCATTTACAGCGTGCTGTAAAGAAACGCATAGGGGAGGTTCGCTCTGAGGGCTGGAACAAGATGCTCAGCGAACTCGAGCCCACTCATCAAGCCTTCTGGCAATTACAGAGGAAATTGCGTTCCTCAGAAGAGGTCTCTATGCCTCCTCTCATCCGCCCCGACAATAGTGTCGCTTTCGACAGTCCCGATAAGGCTGAATGTCTTGCCGACAGCCTAGAGTCCCAATGTTCTCCCAGCTCCCAACCAGTAGACCAAGCTCACCTGAACAAGGTCGACGCTGAAGTCGAACGAAGAGCCTCCCTCCCTCCCGTCGAAGACCCTGATGATCCTCTGCCTCCCGTCACTCCAGACGAAGTGCACGACATCATTAAAGGGCTCCACGCTCGTAAGGCCCCCGGTTCGGATGGTATTACCAATAAGGTATACAAACTCCTTCCTGCCCCGCTAATAATGCTTATGACCGCCATCTTCAATGGCGCCTTGAGCAACAACATCTTCCCACAATCATGGAAAGAAGCCACCGTCATCGGTATCCCAAAGCCAGGCAAGCCAAAGTCTGAGCCCTCCAGCTACCGCCCTATTAGCTTACTCAATGTCCTCGGCAAAATCTACGAGAGGCTTATTTATAAGCGTCTCAAAGACTACGCCGAAGCAAAGAGCCTCATACCCAACGAGCAGTTTGGATTCCGTAGCCAACACTCGGGCACCCAACAGGTCCACCGTATCGTAGAGCACTTATGCGCTGGTCTGCAGCGTAACGCGACGACGGGTGTGCTATTCTTCGACATAGCGAAAGCCTTCGACAAAGTCTGGCACAACGGCTTGATATACAAGCTCTACCAACTAGGAGTGCCAGATCGTCTCGTGCTCATCTTACGAGACTTTTTGTCGAACCGGACCTTTCGCTATCGCGTCGAGGGAGCACTCTCGTCCCCTCATCCTATTCGCGCCGGTGTCCCTCAGGGTTCCGTACTATCTCCTCTCGCCTTCACGCTGTTCACTAGCGATATCCCAAAAAGTAAAAAGGCTCAGTTGGCTCTCTTCGCCGACGACACTGCCGTTTACTATACCGGTCACTGTCCCAACGCTATAGCTCGTACTCTCCAAACCTCCGCAAACGTCTTAGGCGCTTGGTTCCGGAAATGGAGAATCGAGGTCAACCCCGATAAGAGTCAGGCGGTTCTCTTCTCGAGACGTCGTCGACTCCCTCCCCCACTTCCCAGCCCGATCACTATGTACGGCAAGCCAATCCCTTGGGAGAAGCAAGCCAAATACCTAGGCGTGATCCTCGATGAGAACCTTACCTTTAAGGCTCATATTAAGGCGGTTCGCGCGCGCGCCTCCTTCGCTCTTAGCAGGCTGCAATTCGTACTGACAGCCCGTAGTAAACTGTCCCTCAAATGCAAGCTCCGCATCTATACCGCAGTCATCCGTCCCATCATGACCTATGCCTGCGTTGTATTTGCGCACGCTCACCCACGTCATCTCCATAAGATGCAGACCCTCCAAAACCGTTTCCTCAGAAGGGTCACGGGTGCCCCCTTCTATGTCCGTAATATCGATCTTCACGTCGACCTCAAAATGCCAACCATAAAACAGTTCATGAAACGCTTATCAAAGCGTTTCTTCGACTGCGGCATCAAACATTCTAACCCCCTGATTACAGCGGCCGCCCGCTACACTCCCTCTCGCATTAGCAGTATTCGCCGACCAAGGCATACTTTAATCGACCCCGATGACGCCACTACCCTCCTCCAGGAGAGTAGCGAGGCCACTAGCACGCTACATAAGCCCAAAACCCGATCGCCGTCCTACCGCCCTCGCCGCCGAGGCCCGCCGCGACGCCCAAATCGACGCCCCTCCCGACCCTTGCTCGAGCCAGCCCGCGCCGCTGAGCCTGTAGCTTTAAATTCGTCCCTAATTAATACCAATCCTGATCCAGCTAGTCATTTGCTGCCCTCTTCCAGCGACGCCCTAAGCCGAGGTTCGTACCCCACAGGGGGTGCCCTTAGCGTTGTCGCTTAGTTTTAGTTAGTATATAAGTTTAAGTCCTGGCTGGAGGCCTTAATTTATTAGGGAATCCACAGGCAAGTCCGCTTAAGCAGACGACAACCGCATAGGTTGACCTGCGAGATGCCAAACAAACAAACAAACAAGGAAACATCGAATCAACAAATTTCAAAGGTCTAATATTTCATGCATATGCCAAATATGAGGAAAACCAACTCCCCGTAAAATGTATTTACCTTAAGAACATCGTTGTTTTATCTATTACGAGTATAAGTAACTGCAGTTACCGCACTCGCATTTCAAGCAAATCATATTCTCTTTGTGTTTTCAACATACAGCTGCGGGCGACTGGCGACGTTAGCCGATTTCCCTACATCACTTTAGACGAGCAACAAAAAGGATCTGCAGCGACAGCTCATGTATCGTCTGACGTAATAAAAACAGTCGGTATAAACCCACCCTTAAAAAACATGTCGCCCGGGAGCCTTATTGGGAGTAGGGTTGCTATATTAAACATCTGCTTTAAAATGAACTTTATGGGGTTTTGTACCCGTTGTCTATCGTAGAACCCACTTCCGTGTTTTTTTTGTTTTGTGCGACGTGCATGAGGATTTTTCTCTGAAATATTTGTGTTAAGTTGACCAAAAAATCATTGGCAGGTACCGCCACAACGGTGAAATCAGATTATTTTGTTCCAATATATGTATTTCCAATGAACACCTGCCTACCAGTGTCACACGTAATTTAGCAAAAAAACGTCCTGTCAAATTAACCGCTCCGTCCGCCTTCTGATCTTTGATCAGGCAACCCTACCGGGGCCATAAAAGACGCGGGAACTCGTTACGTTCATACGGCAAAATGTATTCCATAAAACTAGCATGAGATATACAGCGCTGCAGAAAACGTTCGTACGAATGCTCGCTGAAGACATCTGTGCCAAAGTATTGTTTTTGTAAACTGTACGCATTTACTGGAGCAGCAATTTGAATGCTTTGGTGTGACATGATCCTTGTAAAAACTATGCCATATTTATTAGAGGCATTTTATTCTGCTTTTCGGGTGTTGTATACAGAGTTCACAACAAATTGACCTGAAAAACCTTAAATATTTCAATAAAACTTTTTTTTTATAGAATAAGAACAACGTTTAGTATGGCTGGGTGGGTGTTACATAAAAATCAATGAGCTCATACATACAAATCGATGTAAAAATTAAAGCGATAATTTTCACATCATCGGACATCCTGCTTGACCGAAATTCAAAGTCGAGAAGTAGTAACCAGTTGATGTGTATAGTGTTTGTAGCAGGAATATTATTAATAGACCTTCAGTCAACAGGCCTGCTATTTGTTTTCCCTTTTTCATGCTGCATTGTAAATTGTAATCAAATTATATCCGAACGCTCCCGCTCAACGCTCAGACACGCAGTTCCAACGGGCACACCACTAATGTTCTATCGATCCGGTAGTTTGGCAGCGGGTACACTCGGTGCCATGCGAAACACGTCATTGGCTCGTGCCCCCAATACCCCAGTGCCTTTGTCGAACACTAGTGATAAACCCCAAGCGTTCCTACAGGCGATAAACATGAACTGCTAGTCTGCTACGCTAAATGCGCTCGAGTCGTTTTGTTATTGTAGAAAGAAGCTAATCTACAATATTTATGACTGCAGTTTTATGTAGTATTTTTGTGGTAATGGTAATAGTGTTTAACAGACGGAATGGAGACTGTTTTTCTGGTGCAAGTTGATGTTTGCTTGTTTTTAACTGCGATCGGCTATTTTTTTCGGTTAAAAAGCTGTGGAACCCACATTTTACCTGCATTTTTAACCAACTTAAAGAAGGAGGTTATGCATTTGGCGCGTGTTTTGTACGTAGGTATAATTTATGTATTGGTAATCTTACGGCCAAACCTAATAACCTAAGACAGATCGCTAGTGATGATAGACAGTACAATTATAAATGTCCCTGTCAAACAAATAGCTGTCAACACGTTATAGGGTCGCATTTTATGGCTTTATTGGGACGCTAAAACCAGAGATTGATAGGTTTTCCTATCTGTCCAGTACGACAAAATTGAAGATAGATACGTTATTGGGTTTAGCCGTAAGCATCTACATCTACAACCCATAAGAAGCTTTTCGTCCAACTATTGTTTTTTCAATTCAAAATCAATTATACCTCAGTTATTTGAATAAAAATAGAGGCTGAAAAATAATCCGTATTTATTTATTTGGAATTCACCTTCTGCTACCTTGGAATCGATCTAAATCATCTGGATTTTACCACGAAACAGAACACATACTAGAATTCTGTAGTCCGTAATATTTCCGTTGGTACTCTATACTCAATGTTTCTCAATACATCGTAGTTCGTGTTCCACCATAGTTATTGCCTTCTGCCTGGTCTAAAATTTACAACCAATAAACTTGACTCCAAAGAGGTTCCAGTTCTCAAAGAAATTGAGGAGGCAGTCCGCATTTGATTTACATAGATATACTGCTAACGGTCAAATAACATTGGTATACTTAGCGAGGGTTGGCACGGGACCAGAAATATATACTACAGTAGCATTAAAATAATTTGTTACTTACACAATGTATCTTACGAAGGTCGTGCTGAAGCCGCGAATAAGTAAATCCGTGGTCATAGGAAAGTCCACTTTTTCGGTTGTGAAATTAATTAATTCAAGGAATTTTACCCGACTGCGGGACGCAAAGGAGGGTAATGGGTTTATCAGCCTGTATGTATGTTCCTTTGTGGCGTTGTAGAGACCAAACGTGTGGACCGATTTTTATAACTCTTACGTCAATCTATATGTCTTACGGCTCCTTCAAACAGGCGCGACACTCGACGCGAAACAAAGGCACCACACCACGTGTCGCGTTTAATCTTGTGAGAGTCACTATAGACATGACAGCAAATAAAATGGCGACAACCAAAAGCCATATTGTGATAAACAATAACTAGGTATTTAAAGTTAACTTTTTACGCAGTTTGGTTTAATATTAACTTTGTTTATAAAATCTTTTATCTCTTATAAAATTGCTTAAAACTCTGGTTGATGTCTATGAAAAACCTGGAACTTCCATCTATCTAAATGAGTGCTCGGTGGGATCTTCCCACTGCAGGTGGCAATAAACAAGATTAACAAAAAAACTTCATAAAGTCATTTGTGAAGGTTATTTATTTAAGCATGATTGTTATTCACAATTCGTATTCAGTTCAAAACTTATTAAATAAAATAATTGTAATTTGCTGGCTCTCTTTTTAATTCAAGTACACCAATGTTTAACTAACATAATTTAATTACTCACAAATTTACATCAAAGTGGTCTGGACCGTTTTAGAATTCGCATTAAAAGCATTAGCAACCCAACCATTTGTAAATGAAAGGGTCAGTGAACTTGAAGAACCATCTCGACGGTCTATAATGCCATAAATAAAGGTATGGTAGATACCCACCTAATTTTGCCTTTTGCATGCCAATTGTTTTTACACAAACGTCTTCCAAGCAAGATTCGAAAATATGTATGTCGAAACACCGATTTATCTTGTGTTGATCATTAATTTTGTTGGATCAGATCTCCACATTTCTTCTCCGGATTATCTTCCATTGCTGTACACAAACTTTCTTGAAGCCACATCATAACACGCAATCCGTAGGTATGCCCCAAAAACAGATAACTTTTCTAGCCTTCTATTTGGTCCTGATATTTTCTCCAGTTAAATGAGGTCTGCGCAAGACACTGGGTCTTGCGCAGACCTCATTTAACAGTAGTCAGTATTATTAGGACTATTAACTGATTTCATGAAAATTTTCTCCAGTTCGACAAACTTTTCCCATCAGTACAAATCCAGTAGTTCTATTAACTAACGTAGCGGCACCTCTTGCCGGTAGAGGCGGTGGCGGTGTGACGCCGGCGGCGCTGGCGACATGAACGCGGCCCCGCCCCGAGCGGTCGGCGCGGGCGACTCCACGCCGGGCTCGGACGTCGGTGAGCGGATCACGAGGCTCTTCCCCAAGTGCCGCCCCAAAAATATGCAGCACGCACACGACAGGTAAACTAAGGTGTATAACTTGGTAGGACGTGGCTTGTGGAGGCAGGTAGGTATAGCTGGGCGCGGAATTAGGGAGTGCAGTGACTGCACTTCCAAATTCTGTAGTATAAACGATCCTTTCTGGATTTTGCTTTGTTCATCTCAGTTCCCTTGGGTGTTGGAAGTGCTAAAGGATCTTGTCGAGCAGCAGCAGCATTTGTTAAATCACTGCATTCCAGCTTTTTGAATCTACCATAACGCTGATAAAGACCTGCTATTGTAGACTTAAGTTATTTCCAGCCAGGGTCATCCACCCACAGCCATAAAGCAATTATTATGGACACGAAAGCTGTCAGCCACCCCTTCACAACTCTGTTAAACACAGATATCATTAAGTAATAATTATCGCGTTTTACGTGCACAAACAGTCTGTGATTGCCGACAACTTACGTGTGTAAACACATTAAAATCCACAAACTCGATCCAAAGGCTTTGCTATGTTGATTCTACAACGTAACTAGCCCTTTATATACCGTTTTACTAGTACTTTATTAAGTTTCTGAAGATACTAAAAGGGTTGTTTTATGTTCTTTTCTTACTGGACTACTAATGGAGTTGGATAGAAGCATTTTACAGTTATATCTGCTGTTGATATGATTACTTTTCCACAAAATTTTGCTGATTATTTAAAACAAATAGACACTGCTGCCCCTCTATCCTCTTCTTCCATAGTTTCATACCTAATCATCTATTTCGGGTTCCTATCCAACTGCACGTTCTTCTCTTGTAGATCGATCTCTCATTCCTCTATGATTTTTCTGAATAATTTCAAAGCTACTGCTAAGATATTAAAGGTATTCCTCAAACGTTTCAGGTTGACCTCCAGCCTGGAGGGTCGCGACCGCGACACCAACAACGTGAACAACGTCTCGTCTGACGAGGAGCGAGGCAACGAGAGCCAGCTAGTCATACTCAACTCCAAGGGAGGCACCTACAAACTAAGAGACTCCAGGTAATAAATACAAAGCCAAAGGCACACGACAGTTACTTTCTTAAAAGGAGCATTTTTTTTTCTAGTGCTTGTTCTATCCCGATTAATTTTAAAAAATACTCCTTTTTGTCACCTAAGCACGGTCTATGCTTTAGATGTTTTGCTGGAAGTTGCCTTGCCTTTTATATGCAGAAATTTTGCATAGACCACGTTAGTATTTCTAGGGTTAGGGGTCTCCCACGATTCACCATTATTTTGTCTGATGCCATCCATACATCAAACATAATAATGGTGAAGGACGCTTTAAAAATGTGTAAAATTTTTCTTCTTTTACCAGGATCATAGAAATCGCAGGAGGTCGGGAGCTGTACTCGCAGAGCCGGACGAAGGCGGTTCGCAAGCTGCGTCACAACAATACCCACAAACACAACCTTCGGAACAAAGTGCGGTCACTCACTAAGGATACCGTGGACTACGCTGCCGACAATCTTACTAATGAGGTAAAAATTTTATCCTGTTCAAAGTTTTGTTAGTGATATTTCATTACTTAAAGGTGTTGTTTCTGCCCAGTTTTAGAAGATGTACTTTCCTAAACTTTCTCCTCAAAAGGAATTTAGGACACGTTTCTTCACGTTTCTATTCACGAGCATTTGGTCGGGCTTAGTCTTACTACATAACTAGGTAGATAGCCACTAGCCATGCCCGATTAGGTTGGCGAGAAGCTTACGATAAAAGACTCTGGTTGAGTCCGAAACTAGTAAGTCAACTGCCATCGATTTGACTTGAAGTGTATAAGAACATAGATCACTAAAATACTACTATTGAAACATAAAAACACTCCCTCTCATATAAAGTGGGTGCTGCGACCATAGCGCGTTCAGGGTGACGTCATTCGCCGCTCTTTTGAACACGCTGGCGAACGGCAGCGGCTTTAGAGAAATAAGTAGATATAAATTGCCTTTTCACACGACTCGGTCGCCAGATAGTCGGCGCCGCTAAGGCGGCAAGTAAGGTACGTTGCGCAAATATAACACGAGCGATACGGAAAGCATACCTTGGACAGATTACCGTGACACGTATGAAACTACACTTCAGTTTGATAGGTGTGTATTCCATAATTGATCAAATTGAATTATAAGCCAGCAAGCAATAAAGAAACTGAAATTAAAAGCCTCAAGGAAAACAACAAAAAACATACGAAATTCACTGATGTGCCGTCCGGTGTGCGCTGGCCTTTAAAACAATAAGCTTATTTCAAAATCAGTGTTTGCTTGTATTGCTCTATAAGCTGGGGAGACAGAGTATGTGTTTGTTTGTACAGTAGGGGCACACCCCCTACTGTACACTAATCATAACATTTTTAGATTTATTTGACTAGATAATCGTTTTATCGGACTCGTTATCACACCTCTGGCAATAATACTATCGTGATTATTATCTAGAGGGGTGACACGGAATAACTATCAAACAGATACAAATATTCTGCACGAAATGATCGTGTCAAATACTGCAGATCACCTTTCTCCTGAAGAAAAACACCTAAGTAATAAAATATTAAATGTGCAGTGAAAAAAGTGCATAAAAAGTGCTGTGAAAAAATTACTTAAAAATGATCCCCGACATGTTGTTGCCGTTGCATTTAGGATACAACATGTTGATGGTAGGTTCAAAACGATCGGTATAGAGGCGTGTCTGTGTTTCATCTGCATATAAACCAAAGTCCACCATTTAAAACTCAAGACGGCTGGACCGATTTTTATCTAATGTGTTTGTATCTTTGACTTGTTGGATTTGTTTCTGCCCCGAATAGCAAAAAACTGACTAATAAAACATTGGAAAACAGCGTCTTTTATTATTATATTGTAATGTTGTGCATGCACACTTGAATACGTAAATAAACAAAGAACGAAGTGTTAGCAGTATTGCATATATAAGCTGTGGCGCCCTTTATACCTAAAGGCTTTTATTTATGTGTTTTTTTTTTTGGTATTGGTGTGGCTAGCTGACGTATGACAATTAATTTAATTTAATCAGAATCAGAATCAAAATTTTATTTGCTATGAATGTAGGTACAGATATAAGATGTTGTATAATAATGAGATCGGCTACAGTCTACCTTACGGCAATTGTATACAGGGTGTCCCGTAAGTTGACGTCAAGCCGGAATCGGGTGATAGTCCTAAGCATAATAGTTACTAGAAAAAAAAAACTAAGTCTTGAATTTTTTAAATTATTGGCATTTCTTTTTTTTTCGAGAAAATTTACACCCTGTGATGGTTTTTTAGCTCCTGTTGCTACTGTATCTTAACTTTTCTTCAAATTTATTTTTCTTATGTAATCCCGAATAGTGCTAATCTAACCTATTACTTAGAATTCTAAGTCAACTGCTCCAGCTTGGAAGAAAGTGTCACATTATGCCGTACAATGAATAGACAATTAATATTTCGTCCAACTTTAACGAACCGTACTGAAAAAACTAGTACTACGCCAGGTTGGCAAGTAGCACGAAAAGTTAACGCATTTAATAAGGATTCTAAAATGGTATAATACTTGCTACATTATTTTTTTGATTACGGGGGAAAAACAACCGTCAAGAAACCCAGTTTCGAAAAAAAAATCTTTACCTACTAAAAATTATTCTAATGCGTTCAAAGCTTGCCTAAGACCGAGTGAGACGGAAAGTCATTCATGAAATGTGAGTGAGACAGGTAGTGACGCTTTCAAGTCAGAGATGCTAACTTTTTTTTTTTAATTTAGGACAAATTTTCCTTAAGTTTAAAATTAAACACCAATTAGATGCAAATATTTATTATTTACAAAAGATGTTCAAACTGCCTTCCTTCAACTGCAATACAAGCTCGACATCTTCTTAAAAAAGATCGGATTATCACACGGGCCAATCTTCCATTGTTGACAAATTCAGCTGCTTCCGTAATTCTTTGCCGAAGCTCAGCTACATTTTCGATTGGCTTAAAATAAACTTTCTCTTTCGCTGCTCCCCCGTTAAAAAAATCTAATGGATTTAAGTCCGGTGAACGGGCTGGCCACGAGATCGTACCAGGGCGACCTATCCATCTGCCCGGATATTCTTCATTGAGAAATGCTCTAACTGAGCGGGCATAGTGCGCTGGGCAGCTATCTTGTTGATACCACATGTCTCTGTAAATACTGAGTCGCACGTCTTCCAGTAAATGTCGATTCATCCGACCACAAAATTTTCTCTAAGAATCGCGAATCTTCCCGGTGTCTTTGTGGCATCGTTTGAGAAAACGCAACCCGAAGTTGATAATCCTGAGGATGCAGGCTTTGTACTCGCTGTACATGGTATGGGTGGAGCTCATGTTTTTGTAAAATTCGGTGAGCTATAGTTTTGGGCACTCCTGTGCTTTGCTGGATTGCACGTACCGAAATACTTGGATCTTCTTCAACTGCTTGAAGTACTACGTCCTCGTAAGGCAAGGAACTTCTTCCTTCACCATGTGGTCGGTTTGGAAGTATGCCTTCTGTGGAGAGTAGACGGTGCACATTTGTAAAAACTCGGTGATCTGGATAACGATCAGCATTTGGGTACCTCTCGCGATACAGTCTAGCCGCAGCAATAGCATTCCCTCTGCATTCGCCATTTATAAAGTGCATGTTGGCATATTTCTGAGTAACGTACACAGGCATGGTGGCACTACACAATCACACGATAGTCCAGGAGAAAGCAAAGGTCGTTGTAAAGAGATGGAAACTGTCCAAATCACAAGCAAACAAACAAGTCCAATAAACGAAGCAAAAAGTCGAAAGTACGAAATAACACGAACGAATACGGAAAGATGCGTAGTAAACGAAGGAGCGTAACGTACTGATCTGTATTGCGTGTGCCAATATTAAAAAAGTGGCGTCACTATCTATCTCGCTCACACTTCATAAAATGACTTTCTCTGTATCTGACTCATTAGCGTCACTATCTGTCTCACTCACCCATTAGAATATTTGACTCGAAAGCGTCACTACCTGTCTCAGTCACACTCAGACACTCGGTCTTAGGCAAGCTTTGAACGCACTAGAATAATTTTTAGTAGGTAAAGATTTTTTTTTCGAAACTGGGTTTCTTGAAGGATTTTTTTTTCCCCGTAATCAAAGGAATAATGTAGCAAGTATTATACCATTTTAGAATCCTTATTAAATGCGTTAACTTTTCGTGCTACTTGCCAACCTGGCGTAGTACTTTTTTTTCAGTACGGTCCCTTAAAGTTGGTCGAAATATTAATTGTCTATTCATTGTACGGCATAAAGTGACACTTTCTTCCAAGCTGGAGCAGTTGACTTAGAATTCTAAGTAATAGGTTAGATTAGCACTATTCGGGATTACATAAGAAAAATAAAATTGAAAAAAAGTTAAGATTTATAGCAACAGGAGCTAAAAAACCATCACAGGGTGTAAATTATCTCGAAAAAAAAGATATGTCTATAATTAAAAAAAATCAAAACTTAGATTTATTTTTTTATTTTTCTAGTAACTATTATGATTTGGACTATCACCCGATTCCGGCTTAACGTCGACTTACGGGACACCCTGTATAATCGAGTTCTTCTAACCGAACAGACAGCTGTGCTGCTGGGGAGTTTGTTGCACCACTTCTTCTTCCCAGCTAAAGCACTAGGAAGTGGCGAAGGGTGGGCGTTTTGGGGGAAGCATACCTGCTCCTCACAGCATTTATAGATACAAATTGCACATTGTAAACCTTTGTGCATAACTTTGGTAGTGAGAGTTTTTAGTTTTAGCATAGACTGTCCCGCTGCTGGCCAAAAGTCTCCCCCAAATCCTTTCAGAAACTCTTTTCCCGCGCCACCTCGAACCAGCTCTCGCGGTACGCGTCCAGGTCATCTCGCCATCTCTTACTGGACCAGCTTCGGCGGCACGGTCCATCTTCAGACACCCATTGTGTGGAGACTGTTGCCTAGCGTTCGTCGTGCATGCGGCTGATGTGACCCACCCCACCCCATTTGAGCTGGCAGCCTTCTTTCTTACGTCCAGTATGTCCGTCATCCAGTGAGACTTAACTTTTAATAATAACAAAAAATCTACATCAGCAATAAATTCCTTACACTTTCTATTCCAGATATCCCTACACAGAATAAACAATGAGCCTAAGAAAATGATATCCCGACACACCTCGCCGACGTACACGAATGGTGACCGTGACGTCATTCTAGAGCAGAGCGCGATGGGGATTCCTAAGAACAGCTCGCCCATACTGGACCCTCACAAGACCACTGACGTCAGCACTAAGAGCAGTCCTATTGCCGTAGTTGCTGACGGAGAAGTCGTCGTGTTCGATGACAATGATGATTGGAAAGGTGATTGTGCATTGTTTTTTTTGTGTTTTTAAGGTGAACGCTAGCTTGTTTTTTTTTTTTTTTTGTAGATCATGTAGAATCTTTGTAACTAAAACTGTATTTTATTCGATGCTGGTGTGTAACTACCGAGAACCTTTTGAGGGGGCATTAAAGTGATCAACTTTTACTAAGGGGTCAATCCTGAAACCGCGAAAACAAAATTTTGCGGTTCCTTACATTTTGTTGAGTTATGCGAACATGAATGTATCGAGCAACGGACGTTCTATTCGCGATTCCAGTATTAGACCACGTTCGCACTGACGAATAAAAATATCGCGGCGGTATTTTTTCGCGCACTGGATTTTAAATTCTCGGTGTTAAACCGAGCACTGAGAATTCAACAGAGTGCATCGCGTCGCGTCAACAGCACGTCGAAAAAACGCACTTTAGAATTTTCAACTCTCGGTGCTAAGCAGTGCGTTGAAAAAAAAATACCGCCGCGATATTTTTACCGCCGTGCGAACGTGAATTTAGTCTCATAGTAAAACTTGTTTATAACAATGAGTACAATGACCCCAGTAGATGTTTTCAGTTTTATCAGTTACACCTACAATAATAATAAATACTTTTGACGACAATGACAAACAAGCCTACGTTCACCTTAACCGGTCTGTAAAATAAGGCTATGAAATTGGCTTTAAATACTGCGCCATGTATTAAATGTAGAATCGCTTTCAAAATTCAGCTGTGATATTCACAATGTTTGTCGTACCTATGTTAATTATTATCAATTTCCATAAGTCATGTTTATATTTATTTCAAGTCACAGTTCACGCTTTATGTTATCTTCGCTTTTGCTTTCACCCTTCTAAAAACATCTTTTTATAAATAATTTTACGTGTTGTAAACTTTTTAACTATTATTTGTGTGTGTCTTCATCTTAAATTCCGTTTTCTCATTCATTAATAACCTGCCTACACTTATCTCCATACATTCTCGTTTTCATTTTTCCGTTTTCCATCTTGGATGCAAAACAGGGTTATAATTAAAACAGGCTTATCCTGTAAGTGGTTATCTAAAGTTTACAACACAATTAAACCTTATCCTATCCAACTACCATTATTATTCATACAATATTGTTTTCTCTTTCTTTTATTTTCAGTGATATTGAATTCTGTGTCTCTAGGTTTGAGGACGGAACCAGAAGCTAGTGACGATGAGATCGATATCAGTGTTAAAAGAACTTTAGACAATATAAAAAATAACGGTGATAATAGTGATGTATTGAACTGTAAAAGTGAATTGAGTGATGGGAGTGAGTCCAGTCCTTCGAGGGAGGATATTAGATTGAGTGACGCGAGTCCTTCGGGCGTGTGGTTGTCGGGCGATGAAGACAAGTCGCGCGTCACCAGGGTCATTGGGGAGCTGCCCATCGCGGAGTATGAAGGGTCGCCGAGGAGGTACGGAGTGGGCACACAGAAGCCCGCGAGGTCGCCGAGGCCTGGGTTCCCTCAGGTGAGTTATTTGCTAAACATAATTTTTCCAAGATAATTTAAGTTCAACAATGTCCGGAATTGGCACATAATGATGGTAATGAAACGATGTGTAAAACTCCCAAGTAAATAAATAAATAAACGATTTCTTCTACCTTTAGGTATTGATCAGACAAGTACCTACACTTTAAAAATATTGACCAAAATGTAGGTACATTCTTACCGTGATAAAAAACTTTATATATCTCAAAACAGCCAAAAAATGAGAACTAGTGTGATTTTAGGCAACGACATTTTTCTTTACAACAGCCCACAAAAAGTGATATCCATAATATAAATACTAGGAACAAACACAAATTTGTTGTACCTACAACAAGGCTCAAGAAAATAGGTGGCTCGTTCAGATGTCAATGTATACGCTTTTATAATAAACTTCCAAGCCACGTTCAAGATCTAAGCCTTAATAAATTCAAATCATTTAATAAACGTAAGTTGTGCCAGAAATCTTTTTCTACAGTCAAAGACTATATTGAGGACAAAAAGGCTTGGGACTGACCTGCTCCAATTTTTGCATACTGTTTTTTTGTTTTGTACCTAACTTTTGTTTTATTTCATATACACTTTCACATTTCATGATTATTAAATACACAATGACATGAATATTTACTTTGTATAATATTATTATTATTTTAATTTCGTGTAAGGGCTTAGTGGGTAATATTTTTTATATCTGGCAGTTTGAGTACTTAAAGCGGCCTACCCACATGTCCTTTCTTTGGTATTGTTCGTCGAATCTTGAGCTCCTTACGTTTTGAGTTGAGCTGCACGATTAATGACAAATGCGTGCACTGACTGGACAGGCCCACTCAAATCTGTATCGTTCTTTCCTCAAAAGACCATTTCAGACATCAATCCACATGGTCTTAACATGATCTGACTAAGATTATGTCTGGACTTTAAAAGAGACAGTGACCTCTGAGTTTGTTTCGGCTTTTCTTCTCAGAGTAGTCAGGTAGGAAATGCCGACCTCATCTGGTTTTAAAAAATGTTTGACGTGTAAAAGTGTTTGTACAAACGCACTTACAGAAATAAAAATCATTTATCATCATTTATCATTTATCAACCCCAATATCAAACTTTACGTCACCCAAGGGAAGAAATAGAATCGCCTTTTTTTACTAACACTGCAGTCCACTACACACCAACGCCACCAACAAGAAGGTAACTAACCTCTCTCTCTTCTACATTCCAGAGGGTAGTCACAGAAAGCCGGGACATCAGTCCGCCATCAGGATCGGCAGCATTCGACTACCTCTACGAGTTCTCAGAGACCAGGAAGGTTCTAGAAGAGTTCTTCAGATGTCCCACGAACGCTGCTGGCCAGCCGCAGATCAACAATCTCATTGCTAATGATGAGATTGTTAACTTTCAGGTACGAGGGAGCCTCTTTTGTTTTTTGGGATTTACTTTTATTTTTTTGGGTATTTTAAACCTATTTTTGAAGTTTTTCTTTTTTCACTAATGATTTCTCGTTGGAATAGGCCACTCTATTTCTTTCTGTGGGTTTTCGTAAATGGTGGATGATTAAATTTTCATTCAATTGAAAGGCATCATCTATCTTCATAATCAAATAGTTCCATCTGCATTTGTCAATTCAACATTAAAATGTACAATTCTATATTAAAATGTAGGTGGTATGTGTAGTAATATAATATAATGTATGTTGTGTGATTTTCATTCTTGAATATTGTATTAACGTGTATTCGTCTGTTTTCCAGGAACTAGACTACGAATTACGCCGTCAACCTCAAGAATGTCCGTCGGAGAACGGACTGGACGTGGAGGGCGGCAGCGAGTCCGAGTGGCCGCACGTCACCGACACGTTGGACTCGCCGCACCAAGCGCACAACCACACCAACTTCTTAGGACTGCAGGTACGTAGCTTCGACGTCACTAGGAACATGCCTACTTCTAGGGCTATAGGTCAGTTCTAATAAATCGATTCTGAGCGGCTGCATAATAAAACGATACAGTAAACTGCTATATCCCGTTCGCTTTAAGTTTGTCGTTGACCGTCAGCAAAACTAACAAATATCGAGAATACTGAAGGTGGCAAAAAAGTAATAATCACACACGCTTGCGATGACGTTGCTTACGGTAGAGAGAATGCGACTCAGCGGTGCGGTAGGCGGTTGGGGGGGAGGGGACGCGCACTGCCGTGCCCCCCGATCCCAAGTTGCAGTGTAACTCGGGACGTTGTTGTTCGAATCGCTCGGTGACGTAAACTGGCGTATTCCATTATTAAGGTGGATTGACTAAATCAACCTTTAAAATTCATGTTGTTATTTTTATGTGGAATTTCAACAGTTTTGTATCGAAGGGACGAGCATTAAGCACCAATTTAGCTAACTGCGTGTGGATTTTGAAATATTTAATCTGACGTCAGTTAACATGAGTATTTCTTCAGCCGGTGCTCAAAATGCCCTTTACCACAACCCCCCTCCCCGCAGGTGCAGCCCCGCGCGGGCGGCGCGTGCGTGGACGTGCGCGCGCTGTCCGTGCGCGCCGCCTGGAGCGGGTCGGGCTCGCCGGAGCGCGCCGGCCGCGGGGCGCTGTCCACGGCCTCCAGCGACAGCGGCAGCGAGGACAGGTCGCTGTCGCTCATGCTGATGGAGAATGAGCTGTCGGAGATGAAAGGTGAACTTGGCCTCACACGGTAGCAAGGTTGTAGGAATTGATGGTATTTTGAGACAGTTACACATAAACACTTAAGTGCTAATTTCGCCGATGGAACTGAACGCGACAAGCACATCTAAATCGCGTTCAAGAGCTGTCAGTGTCAATATTCCATCGAAAATAATGACACTGCCAGCTCTTAAACGTAGTTTATGTGCTGATCGCGTTCAGTTTTATTAATGAAATTCGCCTTAAGGCTGAAGTATGCGTCCGCGTGGCTTGGCGACTTGACCGCTCTGCCACAAACTGTTTGCAACGAATGACTTGAGCTGCGTCGCTGCTACTTACAAACTTTTTTTGATGATCCTCGCTCAGTGTGCCACCAATGTAATTCATGGCTATACCGATCTCACTTAACCATACAACGACAACCATTTTAAGAGCATCTTGTCAAGTTAGTAAATATTATTAATTCGCTTATGCACGCTATTTACTTAATTTTGAATACACCTTTACGTAACATGTTACTCGTATCGTGAACGCACTACTCAAAATTTTGAGATTTAACATATCGACACAAGTGTAAAAATAATTACTGAAAAAACGCAATCTTGTGACAAAAAGCTTTCTCTAACAGCACGCGTAAAAACGAGTTTTGTCGACGGAGGAATAGACAAAATAATAGATGAAATAAGAAATATGTCATTCGGTCTATTGTTCCTACGACATAACCAGGTAATTTCAACGCGTGCAGGTCAATGCGCTTGTCCCTGTACATAAAATACAATGTATAGGTTCACCGACGTCTCAAAGCAAGCATAGTACTTGTGTTCACTTGAAGCATTTTGTTCTAGCTGTGGTGATGGACACCAACCGCGTGCTGGTGACCCACCTGCCGGTCGTAGAGGACGGACTGTCCTCCGGACACGCCTCCGATACAGACAACAATAACCAGATGATACAGGTGCGTTATGTTCTCGGATTACGATACGGTATATGTAACGTAACATTTAAAATATATTACTGATTTTCACATTTTATAACCCTGTATTTGCTAACAAAAACGTACTTTAAAATGACTTCATCGAGGGCTCCCGGCATCGCTAATGCGACAAGACTAGAATTGGCTAATAGTAACATAAGAGAACTATTTTTAATTCACTATAGTAGATTGTTATACACGGGGCTAAAATTACCGATTATAAACGAGGAAGATTAAATCCCAAGCTTTAGGGCGGGAGTAAATAGAAACCGAGGTATAATGGGTTTTTAGCGCCGTTTCATGGGGTCTCAACACGAACAAATTATAGTTAGACTTGAAAAAAATACATAGATGGCAGCATAGGGAACCATTAATTTTGGCTGAAGTAAGATTAGTAAAATCTAAACTTCCTTGTTTAGTGCTGATTTATCTATTTACACTCATAATGCACGTATTTTCAACAAAAAACATAAATGAGTAAGGTAAGGGTTCGAATTGAAGTTAGAGGCTTCAAACTTCAATTCGAACCCTTACAATGATTAAAGTAGCATCTGTTAATCATTTTGTTCAGAACTCTTTGCAATAGATGGAGTTTTACTCAATTTGGCCTATCATCACAGTAACCACTATCGTTACTAATTTAAATCAAACCAATTTTTTTATCTATGTTCCCGGAACTATAAACTGTATATAAAACGATTGCACGAAATGTTTTAAAAGTAGGTCGAGTCCTAGATAGCGTTGTAAAACTACAGCCTCTGGTAATTAGTGAGTCGTTGATGCTGCCATCTGTTGAAAATTTGGACGAAGAAAAATAGCCAGCTTAATAGCCACACTTAGGGAAGTGTCATATTATCTGTGGCTGCGTTTTACACTCTACTTTACACTACAATTACGAGAAAATAAAATAATCCAATACAAAATAAAACAGTTTATTTTATTAAAAACTTTATGTACAATTTTGGATATTTAACGAGATATTTATTCCCGGCAACTTAATTTCAGTCCTCTGTAAAGATAAATGTTGAGTTGTCTGTGGGGTAAATGTGGGAGATACACGTAGTTCCATGTTTGAGGGTCCCTCGTCCGAATGTTCTGAATAGAGAATCAGCTCAGTTGACTCATCCCTTGATGTCGATGGTCGTGATACGCTGGGTGATATCAAATTTAGTTTGAATGGATATCTCTATATATCCTTCCGCCACTTGATTGGAACTTCATTCACCGAGGCGTTTTAGCGTTGCTGTATTTGCACCAGAATCCGCCAAGAGAGTGGCTGATGTTCTGCGGAAAGAATGGCCGGTGTACTGTTCCAGATGAGACAAATTTTCATAGATGGCGATCTCTTTTGGCATGTTGCAAAATTTATGTTTGCATATAACTTGCCGTGTGCATTTTCCGTTTTGATAGTTGAGAAAAAAATCTCGTGCCCACTCCAGTACGCCGTAAATCTTTGTAGGCTTTGACATTTTTTTTATTCTCCACTTATTACAAATTTCCTCTCCTTCTTTGTCTTTGTATTGTGCAGATTTATGGCTTGAAGATGGGTATCAGTTTCGGCATGTTCCACTGTTATGTTAGCTAGTTCTATCTCTCTTTTAACCAAAAATAATTGTGTTAAAACTATATTTTGGTTGATACCTACCAATTTAGTTTGATGGAAATAATGGAAAAACGTGTACAAATGTAAGATGCCTTTGTTGCTAACTCTTTTTCATTTGGTGCCTTATTTACGAAATTCTCGATATCATGTCTCGTGAAAACTTTGGTTTTCTTGGCCTTGTAGCCGGTGGATTGTTTTTTGAGAAAAGCCGTCTTTACATAACTTTTTATATTAACATTGTGGTCTTGTCTGTTTGAATATTCGATAAGTGCTCCAAAGGGTTGAAGATATATATTGTTTGGAATTTTCATAAAAATACGTAAGAAAAACTGCTTCCGTAAGCGAATCCATTCGTTTTTCTGTCCTCCTCTTCATAAACTTTTCGTAAGTATTTCAATAAATGCTTTCCAAAAATGTTCTTTCCCTTCCATCTGCAAATTAGGGTCTCCATTCTCACCAGATGATGATATTTTCACGGTATTTTAGATTGGTGAACGTAAAATAAATTACGTTCACCAATCCAATTTGTAATACGAGAATAATTCTAAAGATTTGACGCATTCTACCGAAGATATCGTCGGTTTTAGTTCCATTATCAAAAACTAAATGTTCCTCTTTTTTTATGAAACAGTAATAACGTAATTAGGTCGAGTCTTTACTCAGGATTACTCTCCTAATAATAAAGAAATTTCCGTTTTTGTTGGTAACAGATAAAATATAGAAAAAAACGCTACAATGACGGACTTTTGAGCAAGAGCACTGAAAAAAAAAATTTTGTGTTTATTCTTTTCTAGACACATTCAGTAGTAATAAAGGAGATAGTGGAGAACGGAACAAGCACGGACCCTCATGTGTTATCTGATGCTGACTTACATTCTCTGGATCCATTAGGTGAGTTTATTTCATTTTTGTAGTTTGTAGGAAAAGTTTTCCTCCATTAGTATGTTATAATTAACTGTCAATCGACAAATAAGATTTAACTATAAGGAAAAGAAGTATTTTGTGTGAGAGATTAATATTGTGTTTTAGAGTACAACGAAGTTCGGTCATTGTTATCTATTGACTTGGTGTGTGTAAAAATTATAAATAAATTGTTTATTTGTATAGCAGAATTATTAGCAATGCTATGTAATAATCTTCCTGTTTTATCTTGTGATACTAACGCTCGCTTGCACTTTGCAAATCAGTAAATTCATTTAACGTTAAACGTATTTAAAACTTCATTCTGTCTCCGGCTTCAAAGGATTGACTCAAATAATATGATGCTTTAAATTCGTTCAGAGCTAAATGCATTTCGTGACTTGTGAAAGTTGGTCTAAGTACTTTATCGCAGTCGTAAATAAATATTATTTTTCTGAATGGCATGTTGCGTAGTTTTGGTACTGGTGGAGTCGTAATTATAATAACAAATTAAATGAGGTCATTTACATGTGTACCCAGTATGCAGCGAGTCGGCTCCCCCTCCCCCGGCGCCGGCGCCGCACCGCCCGGCCTCGCCGCCCGCCGTGCACGCGCCGCACGCGCCGCACGCCGCACACCCGGCCCTGCCGCACACGCCGCACACGCCGCACACGCCGCACGCGCAGCACACGCCGCACGTGCAGCACACGCCGCATCATCATCATGTGCATCATGACGATGTGTATCCACGGTGAGTTACCGTAACTATACCGCCTGTCATCAGCTTCATCGTCATCTCGTCCGTGACGTAAACACCACAATGGTGTATGATAAATAATAAAGAAACCCTTCTTAGCATAATGTATTTCTAACAAGTAAACTTATTTCAAAATTTCCCTAAGAAATAAAACAATTTCAAATAAACCAATTCATAAATATATTTACTGCCTTTAAGCCCGCTTGCCCCAGAAATCACTATACGTTTACTGTTGTTGCTGTCAATCGTTTAAAGTTGACAGAAACAGAGTGATGTCTTAATTATGTTTAACACTAAACGCAATTAGTGGATTGACCATCGGGCCGGACGGTCGTCTTTCTGGTGTCTTGTTCATCATGTGGTCGAGTGGTGCGAGTTTAACGGTGTTTCATTTGTTTGTTGTGTGCCTCGGTGTCGCAATTAATTAGTTTGGAACTGTGCAAAAGTTGAAAACCGCACGTATTAAACTTTTGCACCGTTCCAAACTAATTTCCTGATCTCCGGCCAACTGTCGAGAGGGCGCTGAGACCCCGAGCTAGCTAATCGTTGAAATTGTTAATGTTGTGTTGTTTCGGGCATTTGCCTTCGAAGCTGATTTCGGTATGTGAGCTAATACGCGCTGCGCCTCAACCGTTTTCTGACCGAAATCGCTCCATTTCTCTGCGTTAGCCATAACTTCGAAATCTCAGAAATTACGCATCAAAGCTCTACAAACCTTACGTCATTGAAATTGTAATGAAGTCGGTTATCTGGTTGTATGGGGTTCAATACAGGTTTGAGTGTGGGGTAAGCGGGCACGCCACAATAGTGGCGATAAGTCCCCTCTCTGAGGAGTGGTTGGAGGGGCGCGGGGCGACGGCGCGGTGTGCTACACGCGCGCATCAGGGAGATGTCAGCACTAAGTGACGGGGTCTATCAGTGCCGATGCCTGCCAGGGTCGCGGGTTGTTCTAAAGAGATACCGTGGCCCCTGGCACAGAACTGAAGAAAAACGGATGGGTTTTAGTCAGTTAAATTCTGACACGCCCTCCCGCTCCGCCCAGAGCGGGAGAAGTCATTTGATGAGTTCCAAACCAAAAAAAAAAAAAAAGCTGGGGTTAGCGACTGTTTTCCGGCTCCGATAACATTGGTGTGATTGGTAATAACTCAGACAAATGCAAAGCTCAGCTTAGGCCTCGCGGACTGCATCACAGCAGAGTAGTGTCATAGTTGACCCCCGCCAGATCCACCGGTGAAGATAGACCTGAATCAACTCGGCTGCGACGTCGTTAAAAGATGTCTCTCAACTATGTCTAATATCACCTGTCTCTCTACTAGTCCAATGCTTACTCTAGGGTGCATACCCAGTAGACTCGCATCCTTCCTATCCTAAGGGCACTTCCCTACCATTACAGCGCCCCCGGTCTACTCCTTGATATTCAATGGTCTTTGTCGCACCATGAAGCATGAGGCTTCAAGAGCTAGTGCAAATCTTGGGGTTCATTCAGTTAATGAAGTCTGGTCACACCAAGTTGGGGTCGGTGCATTTCATTAATTAATTCATTCATTAGCACCATATGCATTTAGTGATTTGTGGTGCAAGCAAGCAAGTACGTAACTTCATACTAGCGCCATTCATTGTTCGTACCGAGCGACAAGAACTTCATATTTTCATAGATTTTACAGATTTTTTCGATTATCTCTTTTTTACTATAGTTGTGTTTTTGAAATGACATATTTTTTCGTTTTTTTTTATATTAGGCATCATCCCTATTATGTGGTTTCCATTCTGTATATTTATTACTATTTTAATGTTTTCACTAGAGGGCCTGAGATGTAACCCATGATTAAACTCATAAAAGTTGTAACTTAAGAATCATTTAAAAAAACATTTCCAATCATAACAAAGTTAACATATTTTCCTTTACACAACTCATATAAATAATAACTACTTCCTTGTCAACAGTAAAAGACCGTCGTCTGCGCAGAGCACAGAATCAGTAGAAATTAAACCTACAAGTGGCGACGAAGGTAAGAAAGCTGCACAATTTATATTTTACCTTTTATATTTATAACCTGGAGCAGAACTAACTGGGAGCAGTGGTGGCCCAGTGATAACGGCCGCGACTTACACGCCGTAGGTCGTAGGTTCGAACCCAGGCAGGCGCTTTACTTTGTGTAAATAATTTCATCACCGCTCATCTTGAGGGAACCGGCATGTCTTAGAACCAAAAATTCGGAGACATGTGCCAGCCCGCGTGGTACGTGACAGCCTACTCCCTCTCGAAGAGAGGACGCCTGCGTCCCAGCAGTGGGAGCACTATAGGCTGATAATGTTTATGCTATTATTAACTGACATCATATAAAAATCAACCAACTGACATAATTATTTCACACAAAAATATAAATATTAATAATTGTGTCCACGATAGTGTTTTGAAGCTTTTTTCCTAAAATATTTATTGGTATTTTTAAGAAAAGACAATTGACTCCCTAATACGAATAGTAATTATCCAATAAAATTCAAACCAGAAAATAAATCTTATGCTGACGTAAGGTGTGTTTTTAACGTACCACGACCTACACATAATTTACTTTTTAGATGAAGCGGACACAGATCTTGAGACTGACAGACTACTCGGCCAACAGAGAACGGACGATCAAGGATTTTTCGATGATAAAGTAAGTTCTTTCTTTAAAAACTTTATGGACAAGTAAAAAAAACTGTGCAAAGGCGGACTTAATGCCCTAGGCATTTTCTACCAGTTAACCTTAGGGTGATGCAGAGACAAAACATGGCAGGTGCAACAAAAGGGATAGATAACTCGAAAAAGAATAAAATACGAATACGTAGATACATACATATAAACATATTAAACTTAGTCAGGAGAAAGAACGATAGGTAGAGGAGAAAACTAATCCATCAATCAGCGCTGAGATGATTTTACAAACTTTTCACGAATATGTTCACGACTTATCAAGTTGAGGTTTTAATGTATGTTTGGAAAACTGCGTGAAAATCTGGCCAATATGGACACTGACTCAAATGACATTGTCGCCGTCATGTATAGAAAATAAATTACGTAAAATTGATATTAATTTTAGTAAACTTTGTTGAAAGTAGGCAAATAAAAGTGTAATTTTAAAAAAACGTAATAGTAATAAGTTCCTACTGTATTACTAACTTTATATGTAATTTTTTATTTTACTCTGGAGCTACAGATCTTATTTGGCATCTTTTTTTCCCTGATAGATTCTTACTAGGTACGATTTGTAGAACACACCTACCTACATAACAATAATAACACCAAAATGGTTTTAATTTTAAACATACCGTATATCTCTGACATAGCCCTACAGACGACCTTGACAGTCAATTATCATCATCATAAACAGCACCGTATGCGCATACGCAGAGCTATCTAAAAATGTAACAACTTGTTCCAGTCCATTTATACCAAATAAGGTTTGTGTCCTTTACCATTAATGAGTCAGAAACCTCTTCGCTTACCATTTTGGAGTAAAACAGGAAAAAATTGTGCTACCTTTAGTTCTTATTTTGTTTTTAAATTTAAATTAGGAAAATCAAAAATGTTGTTTTTTTTATTTGCTAGTATTTTACTCTTTCATTTTAAAAGAAAGTAAGTACAACAGAATTTATTAATCTATAAATAAAATCAATACCAACACTGAAATAAAACAGTAAAAACCAGTTTTGACTTTAAAAAAAACTGCTTAATTAATAGATTTTATCTTCACAATACGAAGTAAAATGGCCAAACGGTATAATACCAACTATAAAACCGATCACACCAGCATTACATTATGATTAATACGTTGTTAGTTCAACAGGTATTACATTATGTTGGTATTTAAAACATTAGTTACTACCTTATAACTTACAAACTTTATTTTTAATTGAAACAATGTCAATTCTTTAAAATAAAAATACAAGTTTCCCTTTTAAAAACAAGCATTACCAAACATACAAGTTATTTTAATCCAACTACACATGCAGCATGCAGTAAGTACCAATCTGTTATTAATTAGGTAGGTAAGCCAAGAATACGCCTACGTCAATGAGTATGACGCAATCATCAGCTGTAAGTATAAACACAAGCGTCGAGTCAGCGCCGCGCGCGCACTGACCTTGTTCGACTATTATTCTTGAGCTAAGATTAGATGAGAGTGGAGGAGATTTGGTTTTGTGCCTATGTGGCCTGGTACTCTGAGAGGAATATGAATGAAGGATTACAATTTGTAAATATGCTTTTGTGTCGTTTTAATTAACATTAAAAAGAAGAAAATGTGTACTTAAGTAGTTAATTAGCTTAAATAATGAAAATTAAAAAACGATTAATATCTATTTGGTTCGGTGTTATTAAGTGCCGATTACACCAATGTTATTGAACGCGTTCAGCACATCTAAAACGCATTCAAGAGCTGTCAGTGTCAATATTCCATAGTGAATAGACACTGACAGCTCTTAAACGTAGTTTAAATACTGATCGCGTTCAGTTTTGTTGGTGAAATCCACCCTTACTTACGTTTAGCTAGGTAGGTTAAGCTTAGGTTTAGGTCATCAAAAGTGTGCCTATCTACCCGCTAAGTACACAATAAATTATTATTGAATAACGGTTATCGTTATTTAGCCTTATCAAGCAATAAACGTTTATCGCGCTCAGATAATTAATCGATATCGGTACATGCGACCGGCGTAGTAAGCGTCATGATCGTATTTTTGAATTGCCCACATCCACCTTAAATACCACATTTTACCAAATAGCCATACAACATACCATTATAGCCAGCCACATATACCACGTATGGCAAAGCAATATAATGAAAGATCCGTCTTGACAGATTACCCTATTGATATTTTCTGTTTGAGTTTCGCTTCATACAGATGCTCCCTATTTAAACAGTGCGAATAGTGCTCGTCTATGTAGCTCAAATTGGTTTGTTTTGGTAGTGTTCTAGATTTAGGTCTTCTATGCACACTTTATTTTTTATTTTTGTCTCTAATATTCATAATGTCAATGTCATGCATACCTTTCATTTGCATGGTTACTGAAATGCTGATTTTAAGTGTCATTTAATTAAAATTTTAAGTGACTGTGTTGTTGGTGTGCTTATTCTAAATAAATACAGTAACGACACCTATTCCAACGTTTTTTTAAACTTTTCTATAAGTAAGTCTCCAGACAAATCATGCATGAATACTGATTTATTCAAACATGTCAATCTGTCAATCTTACTGCTCTTTGTCCATACATCTGTTTACTTAGCATAACACGGTGGCAAGCCAGTATCAGACCGTCTATGTATGGGAGTAGTACAACGCAAACAAAACACAAGCGTTGCTTCGCCGTATCTTTATCGCATAGGAAATGGCCAACTGCACTGATAACAGCTTATTGAACGCTCAGTTAAACAAATGACGACGCGGTACATAGCCGTCTCGTAAAAATGAGTGAGGAGGAAATACAACCTTGTTTAAATAACCCTAAATGTGAAATTAGAGTGGATGATATTGAAATTAACGAAACAGAAGCGACTAATGTGAAAGAAATAAATTATAGTGAAGCGGAACTGTTAAGTGACGAAGTGAATTTAAATGATGAACATTTAGAGGAATTAGGAACTAATCAATTAGTGCCTACTGCTCAAGAAGTATATTTAAATGAAAATAGAGTGTCTAATGTTAAAGGACAAATAAATGATTATAAAGACAATGAATTTATGTCTAGTGATAATGCAATAAATTCAAATGAAACTGAAGACCACGAAATTGAATGTAGTGTTAGTGAAGTACATTTAAAAGAAAATAAACACGATGCAATTGTACATTTGAAAGAAAATGAAGAAACAAAATGTAGTGATGGTATAAACCCTAATGAAGTAGTCGTAGTAAATGTGGACATAGGTGAAACGGAAGTGCATATTAAAACACGCAATAATAGTGAGTCAAATGATGTTGGCGTTGAGTCAAACGTGGATTTAAAGGAAGCGAGCGATGAATCAAGTGTTGAGGATGCGAATGACGAAAAGGTTGGATTTTGTATTAATAGTTGAATAAAAGTGTATTGTACTTTTAGGCTGTTATTCATACATAAATAATCCGGTGTCTGCTAAAGCTTTGAAACCGGTGCGGTGCACGGCCACACAATTGCGGCTGTATAAATACAAAGCGGTTTTTGAATCTAAATGTCGAATACTGGTGCAAATGATAGATTTCATGACGAACCCGTTTACAGAATAGGTAATATTCATCAGGTTCATTCAAAAGCTTGGTTCTTAAAACAGTTGTTAAAACGAATGATAAATAATTCTAAAGAAATATTTCGTCAAGTTCTTGGGCGTTGGCAGTTCTTTTCGTAATATCGGCTATTGTAACAAATTATCTACACTTTCCCTTCGCGTTTACGACCGATAAGCACGGTATAACAATGTTTTAAAGCAACACGAATGAAAACATAACATAGGGAAACCTTTAAAAAAAATGTTTTACACAATAAATGTCAAGCCAGGATTAATAAAAAGTATAATATAGGTACCTATATTCCTAAAAACATTCAATTCGTATGAATTTTTCAAGCCTATAGGTTTGTACTCAAGTATGAAGTTGACAATTCAAGTTACAAGAAAAGTACTTCCTAAGCCCATGTGCGATTTTTCCCCCGACAATTTTGATCGCGCACTAAATTTTCAACTCTCGTTGTTGAGCCGAGCATTGAGAATCCAACAAGTCCCAGAGCGCGTCAGAAAAATACACTGTTATATTTTCAACTCTCGACGCTAAACAGTGCGTTGAAAATCCAGTGCGCGATAAAAAATCGCCTCGGGAAAAGTCGCCCGTGGGTACGAGGGTTATGAATGTCCGTCAGATGGTTCAGTAATTTGGTATTTCCTAATTATGATCATTGTCTCGAGATATAATGGCAGTCTCATGTTGTTGTAAGAAGTGTACAAAGCTGAATACTACATTGTTAGTATTTACTACATTTTTAGGTATACTTAAAGGGTAAAAAAAAGAAAATCTCACATACGGGTAGTAGTGAAGTGAGTTCTTATTATGAAAGTGGACTTGAAGAAATTACACATTTCACGTTTGGCGTGTATGTGGTGCACAATTTCCCCCAACTAGTTCTAATTTTGTTTGCGTTTTTCTTTGCGTCATGATTTACCGTATTTTATTTCTTTATTTCCTTTTTTTCATTAAGACCGAGCATCAGAGTGGGTATCGTGATGGTCAGTTGGTGTCTTAATCTGATGTCTCGCATAATGTTAACTGTGATGTAACTTTATGCTTATAATACGCATATTATAACCATAGCACACGTAACCTCTTTACATAACATACAAAGTGCCGTTGTAAAACAAAGATAAGCTATGTAAGTCTATGGATATGGGGCTGGTGGCAGTTCGGTATACCTATTATTATGATCTCATCGTCACTGATACTGTAGTTTGTGCAGTGGTGGCCCGACGGTTACGGCCGCGTAAGTCGCGGCCGTGACCGAGTTGCAGGTCGTAGATTCGAACCCAGACAGGCGCTATACTTTGTAGAAATTATTTCATCCGCCACTACACTGAAAACGATTAAGGAAAACATCGTGAGGAAACCGACATGTCCTAGAACCAAAAATTCGAAAAGGAACATGTCGCATCTGTCATGTCCAAACCTCCCTGGGCCCGCGTGGTGGAACGTTCCAGACCTTCTCACCGAGAGGAGGCCTGTGTCTCAGCAGTGGGAAATTATAGGATGATTAGTTATACTGTAGTCAATGTATTATTTCGAAGTATTACCACTGAGTACTGCACCGTTATTTATAGAGCTGGGAGAAATAGATAGTTGCATCATATTTAAGTATATCAGTCGAAAGACGACCACCGCTAGAGATAGACTTTCCCCAAGCATTGTCACTACGACCTTCTAGACTGCACCTAGCGGATTCCCAACCTGCACAAAATAAAGAAAGAGTTATTATTTCAGATAAGATATAAAAAAAAGTAAAACATGATAATTGATAACACATCAAATAGTTTAACTTCAAGAGAGCAAATAAAAGTAGGTACCTACTAGAATGTTTTATATTTTCCCTTTTTATATTTTACTTTAACTTAATCTAATAACTAAAAAAAGATTTACCCTAATCACTATCCCAATTACCAACCATACCCAATCAAAAAATTCATAACCCACTTAAAAACTCATAACTGGTGCAACATACGTGCGCATGCGCATCTCAATGACAAGAGGCGCTCGGGTCAAATCTTCTGACCTGCCGACGTCGTACTTTGTATGAGAAGTATTTAGGTTGATGAGTTCTTAGTAACGGAGTTCAGATTTGTATAAACAATGATGAATAGAATGCCTTTTGAAATTCATGTGTAGTAACGATCAAAGCGATCAAAGATAATTATTTGGTTGGTTAGGAATAATAGCGTACAAATGATCCTCGTGTTTGTAGTAAATCACCTAAGCTGGGTTATATCTATCCCTCTACTCAACACTCAATATTGGTATTTATTGCATTCCACGATGTGTCTTTGTAAACCTACCACCTATGTTGGTGGTGGGTTTACAAAGACTCACAATACAATCACAATAAAGTAGGAGGGGCTTTATTTTGACAACTAAGAGCCAATTTCAAAAATCAAAGTGAACGCGATTAGTACAGCAAAAACTTTAAAGAGCTGTCAGTCGTTCAAGAGCTGTCAGTGTCAATATTCCACAAAAAGAATGACACTGACAGCCCACAAACCTAGTATATGTACTTTTTGTATGGATTTTTATGCCAACCTGTCACAAGTAGCGCTACCTAGATATCTTGTTCCATAATAAACCATAATATTATACCTACTCTATTCTATTTTCATTTGGTTTACTTTTTTTTTACGTAGTTGTAGATTGATTCATGTAAAACCATGTTTGGTAGCTTAAAATTAATTTTACAGTAGTTTGTAAATGTGTAGTACATTTATTATTTTAGATAGTTTGTAAAGGTAAATTTAGTATTTATTAAACAAGGTTGCTGTTGAATATTCAATACATAGATATATTTTCACGTTTGCAAATTACGAAACGTATCGGCCATTTTTTGCTTTCTTTTGACAGTTTCAAATTTTGACATTTGTAATTTTTTATAGCAATCGATTAAATAAATCGAACGGCCAAAAAAAACGGCCCATAATTAAATGATGATAAATGATAAATTAATTAAATAATAAATAATGATAAATATAGTCCTATGTAATTTTTTGTCTTAAAATTACAGAACAAGATTACTAGAAAAAATGCTGTGTACGTGAAGGCAACTTTTGGTTGACAGGGGGGGGGGGTCTCCTGTCAACCTTAGTTATTAGGTAGGATATAGGGTGACAGGGCAATCTATCCTAGTGTATTGTTCGTCGGTTTAAAAAAAAAACTGCTGTTTCATAGAAAAGTGCAATACCTACGCGGTCCAATGTATGGAACATAATTTTTTTTGATAACTGTTTATGTCAATTGCTGTATACAGCATGTAACGAAAACCCTTTCCGATCCTGAAGGGTATTATTTGGTATCGTAGTGCGTACACAAATACGTAATCATTTAATGGATACGAGATAATTATTTTTCCCCAATGAAAACAATTAATTTAAAAAATTAAAAATAATCATACCAAAGGCAACACTGATCGCTCGACAGGGTTCACCAGAGTTCACCTACAGTTCCGTGTCAAAGAAGCCGCCTGAGCGCGGCTGTCTTTTGTCGCATGCCGACAAAGAAACGTAGGACTAAAGACATCTACGTTTTGCCTACGCGTAGGTATCAGCTGATATTTTATTGTAGGCTTACGCACAATGACCCCGATTTCTGACCTTCTGTCTATCAAGAAACAATTATTATTGAGTTAATGTGATGTGCTTTTGGCAATGTACCCACTGTAGGTATCAGTTTATTAAAACATTTACTTGTTACATACCTCTATCTATCTAGAACATTAGTACACATTCGACACCTTTTTATTAAATTTGCACGTACTCTACGCAGCGCACATGTGTACGATTTGAGTGACTCGAAAGCTTCCACAATCCGAGCTGTTACTTCGATTTCCGAATCACACATTCACTCACAAATAGAAATTAACATATTCAAATATTCCTGATTGGTATACGACATAGTTCGCGATACGATAGCGGCACGTGATACGTACGGACATCCGATCGCAAGCTATCTCCACGTGAGACTGGCGAAGTGTCCAAACAAGTAGCGACCAGTCGGCTACATCAAAGGATCGAGGACTCGTTATGAGTACTTACAATGCGGCTAGAGCACGGCGGCGTCCTTTGAAATAAAAATAAAAAAATCAATAACTTTTGGTTTTATGAGTTACTTTTATTTTACTATTTTTTCTAGTACGTATGTTAAACCAGGAATACGCCTTTTTTGGATCGGACAGGGTTTTTGTTACATATTGTATATACGTATGTACAGCTCAAAGCTAAGAGATAACTATATCTCTAGGTGCTTTCGGTCATTGATGGCAGCTACTTACGACCTTAAATTTGAGTAGGTAGATGACAAACAATACTCGTAAAGCACTAGGCTACTTTAACGCAAATGAGCGCTTCCTACTTACTTCGGAAAACCTACTAAGTATATATAGTTTTGAGCGTATTCTTAATTTTTTAAATCCTTTCCGTTCGTTTTTTTTCGTCGAATATTCTATTAAAGTGTTTTTTTTTTTTTCCTAACGTCACCGTATAAATTGACATCGTAGGGCCGGTACAAGCCAAAGTCATGCACGGTGATGCCGGGCAAACTGAACGGACAAAGTTTTAAGTGTCATCTCAATTGAATAGTCCTTATAACGTGACCATACGAAACACTTGTCGTAGGGCTGGCGCAAGCCGAAGTCCCGCACGGTGATGCCGGGCGGCAGCGTGGTGGCGACCCGCTCGCCGCACGCGCACGAGCCGCCAGACAACCGCGACGACGAGGCGCTGCACAACGGAAAGGTTACTGCACGATTTTGTAAAGAATTTAACGTTAAATGAAAATAAATAGGTAGTTATAATGAGGTACCGGACCTTAGCTACACATCGTTTAGGATAAGTTGTTTCTAGGAAAAGTTTATAATTAGTAGTGAATCGCGATTGAGCCGAGCGTTTCGGACTTACGTAGCCTGTATTAGACAGACAGTTATAATGATGTACCGGGGTTTAGCTACACGTCGTCATGAATAAGTTTAAATGTGTTTTATGGTGGTACTTGGAGCCTTTATTCATAAGAAATATAGGTTTATAAGCTAAGCAAATAAGGTATCAAACAAAGCAAAGTAAAACCCTAAACAAAATAATAATAATAGGAAACTCGCCCGGTACGTTGCCATTCGCTTAATCCGAACTTGGCTGCCAAACTATCGTTTGCCTAGGGCCAAGATAAACACTGATGTTAATGAAAATCAAATCATCGCTAAGAAAATTTACAGTGATGTTGTGCCATATCTTTGCCTCTTTCTTATTTTTGTGGGATAGGGTTCCAACCCCATTAGTTAAAAACGTTTTTACTCTGGAGATTTGATCAAAAACTTATTTGAAAGTGTAAGGATGCCATTATTAAAAGCCCTTGTTTTCCTGTTTCAGGACAAAGATGGGAAGAAAAAGAACAAAAATAAAGAAGGTAAGTTTTATTAACAAAAAATTCAATAAAATTCATCATTTGAATAAAGTCAACTAAATCGATTTAATCTTTTTTATGCTGCTTTTGGATTTTATCCATGGTGAGTTTTCAGAGGGTGATGAAAAATATTTTTTTCGTACTAAAATATCACTTTTCTTATCAAAAGTAATGTTACTTGCTAATGTGACAAAAGAAAAGAAGATTGTACACAAAGTTATAATGTACAGTGCTTAGACTGATTTAATCAATTAATGTTAAAAAATTGCACTTAAATTCAAACAATCTCAATTTAGTTTAGTACCTACAATATCTAGTAGTGTTAAATATTTTAAAGAAAATACAAACATCAAACACACAGAACCTCTCAATGTCAACCTTTAAAATTCAAAAATAATCCTTTCTTAATTTGACAGAAATATTAGTTAAATCCAGCACTATGTTTTATTCCGCAGACGTAACCCGTTCAGTGCTCATAGAAGGAGTACTGTTCCGCGCTCGGTACCTCGGCTCCACCCAGCTGGCATGCGAGGGTCAACCCACGAAGGCAACCAGGATGCTGCAGGCCGAAGAAGCTGTATCAAGGATTAAGGTATTGTATAAAACTGGATATGTATTTCTTTGTGATTTTGTCATCACTGATACTTGAACCATTTTCGTGTCCATTGTGTTTAACATATAAACACTTTTCATTACCTACTCGAAATTAATTTATCATTACATAAACTAAAATTTCATGAATAATCGGTTTAATAATACAACTTTAATTATATAAGATTTATTTTATAAAAATAACACTTATACTAAATTTGATGTAATAATATTATTTTTTCTAATTTATCATAGGGTTACAACCAACAAAAATAGCCAGGGTTGCTAACTTTCGTGTTTAAACCATGCATTCTCATAAAGACACAGTTGAGCAACTTACCGTTTGCCAGTGTGAATCGGTATTATTGTAAAATGTTTGTATCTTAAGTAGATGTTTATTGAGCGAGAGCATGAAATTACTTGTCACTTTCTGTCCTACTCTAACTGTAGCACTCTTCCTGAGATTGGCAAGCTAGAGCGACACTTATACAATGATGCCACTGATTTAGTGTTTTCTTGAAAAATCCTGTTTATTTTTTATATTAGTACGATAATTTTACAAAACTACCTATATCCAAATCTAGTCCTCGTGTAAAATTATCATGCTTATTCAAATCACCATTAATCAGAATTCTTTTTAAAAAAGTCGCCTCCCATTGTATAACTTCTGCTCAATCAAAAACAGAATACTAAATACAACACTATTATATCGACTCCAAACACCACTTTAGTTGAGCTATATTATATCGATACAAGCTACGCTCTTTCACATCCCTATTTAACCGCGTGAAGCGATACGGGCACGCAAATTCTTCCAAATATTTGCACGCAACTCTTCTATGTTCTAATCTTTCACGGTCATTTGTAAATATGTAATTTCATGCTCATTAGGATTAGTGTATTGAGAATGCTAGTGGGATATCCTTCATACCCTTTATATAAACTAACAAAACAATATTTAGATGCTAGAACGTTATGGGGACTGCCCTGTGTATGTTTAATTTTCAACCGTTTTGAGCCATCCACGACCTGTCCGCCAAACCGTTTGAGCTCTTATTGACATGGCACTAGAGTATTTTTTTCAGTGTGATCCTCACCCCTCGACCCGACCCAAGAAGATTGTCGGTTCCCGTATTGGCCGGCTAGCCTCCTCCGAAAATGTTTGTTTATCTATCGCTTTCTGTGCCGCTTGTCGCTAATGCTTTGTATCATTTGAGCCCTGTGTAGGGCACTGTAAGGTAAGCGAGTTTGCGATCATATTGTGCTGTGCTAGTCTTTTACCTTAGCATGTTCCGATTTCGGGCTATTTACAAGTTACGACCGTACTTTTGCGTTACACCGAATTGTGTTCACGTCGACGATTAAATCATTTTACAAATCAAATTCGGAACGTAAGCATGATTCAATGAAAAATCGACTTCAAAAGAAAGTACGTTATTAACTAGTACGGAGGCTTTTTATCCATGCACTGTTTCATAATATATGCACAATTTAGCATGTAACACACCCGATTCACACCGGCTGAGGTGGCCTGACGACATGAGGCACTACATCGCGAAGGGCTTAGCGCTACGCACACGAGACCCCTATTTTAATGTTACGGTTAATTTGTTAGGTCTGCTTTCATACTAACGACGGTGGATCGCTCGCTTCTCACTAAACCATTGTGTTTGTATTCGAGTTGTTTTGCTTGCTTTGGCGCAAAAATTTTCATCATTTGCTATTGGTTGTGTTGAAGAATGCGTTTGGAAAAGCAAGCCAAACAAAGGCTCCGTGCTTAAAAATTGCAAAAAATACAATCAATCTTTATTTTTAAATAACTTAACGCTTAGGTTAATATTTAGGAAGCATTATCAACTGCTTTTCATTCAGATAAATTGAGTTGAACTCGCTCAAATGTTGATTTATTATTTTAAAATTATAGCAAGGCATGACATGTCGAAACAGGTACTTAAAGATACATTTTGTCAATCAATGTATCCGTTAGATATAAATAACTCTAATTTTGTATCAAAACAGCAATTAAAAACAGGGTACGTTTATCATCGTCACTTCGTCAGCAATAAAGCGTTCAATAAAATATAGGTAAAGTAGTTGCAACAATTAACGCGTACAAGAAAAACAAAATACCAATTCTGAGTTTGTTATATTGCCTGACTGCTTGTCTACAAACAAACAAGCAGTGATATAGTGTAATCTAAGTATTTAAAATATTTAAACAGTTTATTGACTGACTCATAGACAACGCACTAAACCACTAAGGTAGAAATGTCCAAACATTAGCGATAAACTGAAATACAATATTATGCGTGTCAAACAGTGTTATTTTTACGAGAGCAAAGTCTTAAACCACAGATAGTAATAAAATAAAACCAACGAAAAAATAGATGAGTGATAAATGAATTTATTTCTTTATGTAGGTTTATACAAACACACGTCAATAATATTGAAAAAACAGTCGGTGTTTCCCAGTAGGATAAGAAGAAACAGTAGAATGAGAAGAAACATAAATAACTGACAAATTTGATTTAATAACTAGACGAGATCGGTGTTTCCTATCCTACTCTGAGAATAAACACTGAAGAGATAATATAGAGGAACATAGAGTTAATGTTTTACCAACTTCAATTCTGAGTAAATATTTATTAATTTAAAAAAGGAAGAAAAGTTTAAATAAGTACAAAAACAAATGCAAATCGAATACACCACAATGTGTGAGAACGTCCGAGGAGGTTAGCCGGTATGGCTCATGGCTCATGTCACAGTGGGGCTGCGACGGGCCGTATTCCGGCGTGTACGCCGCTCCGGCCGCCGTGTTCCGACTCTCGTTCCTGGGCTCGGTCGAGGTGGACGAGGACTCGCGCCGGCGCAAGAAACGACCCAAAAAGAACATGGTAGAGGAGGCCGTCACTAAGATTAAGGTGGTTTGGCTGACATATTATGTTTAGGCTCTCTTTGGAGATTTGAATAATGATTTTTAAGTCATGTGCTGTTGGTTTTTATTGTTTTTTCATGTATTTGAAGATTGTAGATACCTGCAAAGCATTATTTGAAAGACCAGTAAAAACCGAATAATAAGGTCGTTATTAGGTTGGTGGTTACGTTGGGCCATTGTAGCCTGAAATAAATGTTTTATTATTTATTTATTTCATTATTTATTACTTTAAACTGCTAGTGATCTTGACGCAACCACTTAAATACTCGAAATAAACTCCACTTTATTTTTGTAGAATACAATAAAAACCAACAACTTATTATGGCATATTTTGAAGAAAAAAAAACCGCGTGTAGCAAACAGTAGATTTTGCCTTAATTAATTTTGTGTCACAAATTCATAGTTGTAGATTAATGCTGGTAACACCAAGTGTCAGTGTTGCTAGTAAAATAAAATCATTTCGGTTAAGTATATATTGTTGTAACGTTTTATTGGGGTTTTAATAGATTTTCCAAGATATTTTAATCATTTCTATTTTTGTGTCTACTTGACAATTTAAAACTCCAATGAAACATTTAACTTCTAAGTGTTGCCACGTCATTATACTAACATTATCGTATTTCCCTTTTCGCTGTCTTGGGTAATCAGGCTTTGGTAAGTGTCTAAATTCTAAATTAACTAAATAACTCTGATGCAGTGGCGGATCACAATTATGTCTTCCATTTTGTAACTGTATTCTACTTTCTTTTTTACCTTTCAATCCATTTTATTTTTAATTGACCTCAAATTGGAGGAGGATCTTTTTTCTAAATGCGTTTACTGCAAATAATCCTTTTTTGTTTCATCCCCTTTTTTTCTGTGAATCTTTCCTAGACAGAACCTCCCGTGTTTCGAATCTTATGGTGCTCATCAAATAATCCGCCACTGCTCAATATGTTACGACAGCGATTTATGCGTCTACCTCATATAAACAGAATCAATACATACTACCCATTATTTAGATCTACTAAGTGACAAGCACTTTCTGACCATATACCTACAAGTTGTGTAATCAAAATTAAGACAAGCTTGAGCCTAGAAAATTGATTAAAGTTCCTAGCTGCTGTTTCAGGATCAGACATCATACAATCACTGTGAATGCTTGCTTTGGAGTCGTTGGGGCTGATTATGTTGCATAAACTGACCCACAGTAAAACTATTGTTGTCTCTTACTGACTTATATGATAAGAAAGAGATTCTAGACAAGAGGGGCTGCCAAATTACTAATTCTATAATTTAAAACAACATGCTAAAGTTGACGAGTGATTTACAGTTTGACTACTTCAAGTTTATTGTCTCTTTCTTGTTTTGCCAGTTAGAAAGAGACGGCAATTTGTTTAGCCTAAATTGTGCCCATCAGAATCAGTGCCACGCCCTGTATGTTCATCCACCAGTTGAACTTTGAGAAGCTTAATTACATTCTGGAGATCAAGCCGGCTTTTATATGCCAATATCACAAAACATTTTTTAATTCCTAGGCACCCGAAGGTGAAAACCAGCCAAGTACAGAAGTCGACCTCTTTATATCTACGGAAAAAATAATGGTTTTGAACACGGAGTTAAAGGAGATCATGATGGACCATGCTTTGAGGACTATCTCCTACATAGCTGATATAGGAGATTTGGTGGTTCTGATGGCTAGAAGAAGGTTTGTGCCTCATGAGAATGACTCCGACCAACCCAAACTGAATCGTACGCCGAAAATGATTTGTCATGTCTTTGAGAGTGAAGAGGTGAGTGTGTTTAAAATCTTACATATTTATTTTAAGACAACAATAATAAAAGTACCAACTTGCACAGCATTTTGTCCTGCACATCTTACATCTTACTTTCGAAAGTTAAGCTAAGAATGGTTGATTCAGGGACTAAAGCTAGAAACAGTTTTTTTTTATAGGAATCGTATGGAGCATTCCATTGGATTCCTAATAAAAAAACAGATTTAGGAACAAAAATTTGGGTATTCGCCCGCGATTGTTGGATGCATGGTCAATGTTTAAAAGCAAGTCTTGTTGCATAGGTCAAATAAAAGTCGTTTCCGAAAACCAGAATATCTCAATAATGTTCCGAGTACACGGTGATATAACATGCATCACCCGTAATTAGCACGCAACTAAACAAGTTTGGTAATTGGATCGAAAAGTAAATTTGACAGAACGAAATACTGTTTAAGTTTAAATGTTTATCTTCAAAAATAGACGAAAATATGGTATGTCATTTTATTTAATTTAATCAATTTGTAGTCAGTTAGTTGCATCGATTTTGCTAACCAATACGAGAGATATTTTGGCCATGACCGTACAACCCGTATAAGCAAAGTGGACCTTAAACCACGATAACTATGATAAAACATACCTACATAGTTACAAAATAATAAACGTAATGTTAACTAAGTCTAACCTCAAATTATTCATATCTCGACGAAATTAAATAAACATTGATAACACTATTTACTGCTATAGCGTCTTCAGACAATTACAAACTTACTAGCTAGCTCTAATTGTAGGCCTTTGAAAGAAACCTAGCTTGACTGGAGATTATAAGGTAGGTGCTACTATTATCACTCAGAAACGATACAACTGTCTTTTCCCTTGATTTAGAACTAGACAAAAATGACGGGGTTTATCTTGAAATAATACAAAGTTCCTAGTTTTGCGATATTTGGTTTTTTTATGTTTAAATTATGCCTACTTAATCAATAATTATATTTTTTGTTTTAGGCCCAATTCATAGCCCAGTCCATAGGACAGGCTTTCCAGGTCGCTTACATGGAGTTCTTGAAGGCCAACGGCATAGAAGACCACAGTTTTGTGAAGGAGATGGACTATCAAGAAGTCCTCAACAGTCAGGAGATATTCGGAGACGAGCTTCAAATGTTCGCTAAGAAGGAATTGCAGAAAGAGGTAACTATTTCAATGTTTTAAAAATGTAACAATTTACTTTCTTTGATTTTATGACCCTGATCATGTCAAGGTTGCTGTTTAACACTTGTTCTTTAAACAATCTGGAAGTTGAATTCTTAATTTTTTGTGTTAAAAACTTTGTTACAAAGAAATTCTTAAGAGCCAAAATAAAAGTAAGTTTAAAGTAGTAGAATTTCGATCAAAGAGTTAAATTACCTATCTGCATCAAACACCACACACTGTTGTCACACACAAGTCAGAGGTGAATTACGAAAACTGCTTTAATACTACGTACACTACTACAAAAATCTTCTGGCGCCTGACAAAAATGACGTTGTTGGTAAACATTTGCGAATTGTCATTAAAATTTTATTGAATTAACGAGATGGTGCCGTTAGTTCCGATTTAACCCACGCGCCAAATCATCCTCACGCAAGCGTATTAAGTCATATCATAAAAGATAAATGATTTTATCTCGGTAAGTACGTTTGGACAAACACTTTTACACGTCAATCATATTTTTAAAACTAGATGAAATCGGCGTTTCCTATCTGACTACACTGAGAAGAAAGGCCGAAACAAACTCGGAGGTCACAGTTTCTTTTAAAGTCCTGACATAATCTTGGTCAGATCATGTGAAGTACATGTAGATTGGTGTCAGAAATGGTTTTTTGAGGAAAGAACCACACAGAATAAGTGGAGCATATATATGGCTCATCGACCTAATAAAACGAGATTGTCACGCAACCATGAGTGATTTCCAGCAAGTTTCTCGAACGAAAATAATCGCGACAATTTATCAATCGCTCGAAACACTGCCGTAATTGAGTTTAATGATTTAACAACATCCAATCGCGACTTGAGTTTACTTGCATTTTTGACGCGTCGAAACGTTTCGGAAACTGGGCGTAAGACACTTTTACAAAGCCAATTTTTTTCTAACAATCGATGTACCATATTAACGGCCGATTACTGTTTCATCCCATACCCATCTCATTATTTCTCTAGTCATATCTAAATAGTCGTTTGCATGTTCGCAGGTGGTGGTGCCGAAGACGAAGGGCGAGATCCTCGGCGTCGTGGTGGTGGAGTCGGGCTGGGGCTCCATGCTGCCCACCGTCGTCATCGCCAACCTGGCGCCGGCCGGGGCCGCGGCCAGGTGCGGGCAACTCAATATAGGTACAGTGTCCTTTATTATATATCATACCGGTGGAGTCGGGCTGGGGCTCCATGCTGCCCACCGTCGTCATCGCCAACCTGGCGCCGGCCGGGGCCGCGGCCAGGTGCGGGCAACTCAATATAGGTACAGTGTCCTTTATTATATATCATACCGGTGGAGTCGGGCTGGGGCTCCATGCTGCCCACCGTCGTCATCGCCAACCTGGCGCCGGCCGGGGCCGCGGCCAGGTGCGGGCAACTCAATATAGGTACAGTGTCCTTTATTATATATCATACCGGTGGAGTCGGGCTGGGGCTCCATGCTGCCCACCGTCGTCATCGCCAACCTGGCGCCGGCCGGGGCCGCGGCCAGGTGCGGGCAACTCAATATAGGTACAGTGTCCTTTATTATATATCATACCGGTGGAGTCGGGCTGGGGCTCCATGCTGCCCACCGTCGTCATCGCCAACCTGGCGCCGGCCGGGGCCGCGGCCAGGTGCGGGCAACTCAATATAGGTACAGTGTCCTTTATTATATATCATACCGGTGGAGTCGGGCTGGGGCTCCATGCTGCCCACCGTCGTCATCGCCAACCTGGCGCCGGCCGGGGCCGCGGCCAGGTGCGGGCAACTCAATATAGGTACAGTGTCCTTTATTATATATCATACCGGTTTTTAAGCTTTACCCTTTTTGCACTCTTTGGAAACAAATATTTTTTAAGGAATAATCAATAAAGTTGTCAACGTCCCTATTATTATCGTTGGAAAATACCAGCAGGGCATGACAGACGCGACAATTCCTCAATCTCGCGTTTTCTCGTCGCGTCTTTATCGTCACTTTACTCGTTTTCTGACAGCGCTGCCATACAAAATATTCGTCTCGTTCTGTCAAACTTGATGTTTTCTCGTTAAACCCTAACATGGCACGTTTGTTATCTCGCATTTTGACAATTCAACATGAGAAAATCACCGATTTACTCTAATTTAGTCGTCGTCGGTTTTGACGACGAGAAGAGTAGACAAAATTATGATGCAAAAATAAACAATATAATAATTATTATTTGTTTTATTTTAATTTTAAACAAGTTTTGTATTTAAATTTTAATGCAAAAAGTCTATTACAAAAAACTAAACATACAGTACAAGAGGTAGACGTAAAATCAATAAAGTACATACTAATTCCATGCGTAAAATTGACCGATGTTGCAATGACAAACTTATTTGTTTTTAATAACTACATCGGTCATATCATCGACGACCCCATTTGTCTGTGTGGCACAGACGTAGGTGACTTAGATCACATTTTTTTCTCCTGTCCCTTATATGATCGTTCATCCTTTCTCAGTAACCTCTTGTCCCTTCGTACTCCTTTTCCTACCTCAATACTTTCTTTACTTTGCACAAATAGCTTTTCTGTATATAAATGTATAGTATCTTTCATTACTTTAAATAATATTAAGTTGTAATTTTAGTTCATTATTCATTATAGTATCACTGTTGTAAATACTGATCCTATAGATTTTATCCCAAAATTCCGTGATAAATTATTATAGTTATATTTTCGTTTCCCTAGCTTTGTTTCCTTCTTAGTAAAATAAACGTGACATTGGCTGAATGCACAAACCGTGCGAAGCCAAAAGAAAAAGAAAAAAAAAAAAAAAAACTACATCGGTAACTCGTCGCCAGAAGAAATGTCAAAGTACCTTTATCGAGTTTACTCGAGCATAACGGTGTTGTTAGGCATACTAAAAACGTCAGATTTGTAGACAAATTTCGATTAATCTTGATAGAGAGAGTTCTTGCGCCTGTCATGTTAGCCCTGCAGAACAGTAGCAGGATTTATAGATGTCTCGTGTGAACCGTGCCATCGTGAACAGAGTATAATTTGATGAGTTATATCATATGTTAAGCTTCGCTTTTTTAATATTTCTACGCTTGCGCCCAATCTAAACATCATCGTACCACTCGCTCTGGCCGAAATTTGAAATAACTTTCCTGAACTTCGGAAAAAAGAAAACGCAAATGAAAAAAAAAATTGACCCAGGTTAAGGCACACAATAACATAACATCACGCCTGTAATCTCAGAAGGGTTAGGCAGAGGTGTATCTACAGTACATCCACATTTCGCCAGTTATGATTTTGTCCCATGTAATATAAGGCGAGCCTATTGCCATCAACAGGGCACAAATCCAGACTCCGGGCTGCTACTGAGAAATTCTAGTAAAAAAAACAATAGCACTTTGCCCGACCTGGGAATCGAACCCAGGACCTCATGCTCAGCAGTAGCTCTTGCGACCACTAGACCAACGAAGCAGTCCACGGCAGTCCAAGGCACACAATATTCACACAAAACGAAAACAAACAGAAGAAAATAGTATTTTGGCCTCACGGCTGCGCCAAATAGGCCCAGTTCAGCATAAATGCGAAAGAGACGAACAGATTGTGATTTCTCCAGTCTTAATTTTGGGGGTGTTAGGGATACTCAGAAGGTCAATAGTCCGACACCAAGTCCTAAAAAAGGTATCATGTTACCTACCCAGTTACTGGGTTGTGGTGGTCACAGCGGCAATACCCGTATTTTTAAAAACGTTTGCATTCCAATCTCTGTCTCAATCTGTAAAAAAACAATCAATTTTCATATATTTTTTACAAGTTTTTGACATTGACTTTCGTTGAGATGAGATTGCGACTTGAATTTGAACGTTTTTTTAGTACGAGAATTGGCCTCTGACACCTCCATATGAATACTGGTATTCAACTACACCCTTTCTTATTTAATTTAATGCTTGGTTTCTTCTTCAGGAGATCAAATAATCGCAATTAACGGCGTAAGCCTAGTCGGCTTACCGCTGTCAACCTGCCAGACGTACATAAAGAACTCGAAGAACCAAACCGTGGTGAAGCTGACCGTGGTCCCGTGCGCGCCCGTGGTGGAAGTGAAGATTAAGCGACCGGACACCAAGTACCAACTGGGCTTCAGCGTGCAGAACGGAGTGGTGAGTGTAGCTACAGTTTATATCGTAATTTTACTGGTTATTATCATTAAACAAACTATGTTGAAGCTGACCATGGTCGAATGAAGACTTCAGATCTGTGTGATCTGACCGAAATCCGTACTTGTGTCTGTTAACCCCGTCAGTAGTAGGAACCAACCGACTTGAAATTAAGAGTTTAGATATTTTTAATCATGACATGTCTATGAAGTTTCACTAGTTAATTTAATTTGATCTTGTATTTTTTTTGTACCCCTTGAAAACCTAAAGTACCAAGTAGCCTAAGTCACAGATAATATAATACTACGTACAGATACCCAATCCCACACAAAGAAATGACACCTCCCTAAGTCTGGCAATTGAGCGGGCTATTTTAATTCCTCCAAAGGTTCAACAGACGGCAGCATCAGCGACTCGCTAATTGCCAGAGACTGTACAACGCCATCTAGGAGTCTACCTACTTTTAAAACGTTTCGTGCCATACTTTTTAAATAGTTTTATAGTTCCAGGTCTACTTTTATCATTGTATGGGTACGAATTGAAGTTAAAAACTTAATTTATGTATTTTTGTTGAAAATACTAGTGTGAATATATAAATCAGAATTAAACAAGGAAGTCTTCATTTTAACTAATCTTACTTTAGCCATAATTCTGCCGTTTATCGCTTGTTAATTCATTATGTCTACTATGCTGCCATCTATGATTTTTTTTCAAGACTAATTGTAAATTTTTCTAGTTGAGACCTCATGCCTAACTGTGAAAACATGAAATTTCGCATAATAAGGTTAATTCTGTGACATATTGGTCCCGCTGCAGATCTGCAGCCTGCTGCGCGGCGGCATCGCCGAGCGCGGCGGCGTGCGCGTGGGCCACCGCATCATCGAGATCAACTCGCAGAGCGTCGTGGCCGTGCCGCACGAGAGGATCGTCAACCTGCTCGCCACCAGCGTCGGGGAGGTAAACATATTATATTATGCATCATCGAGATCAACTCGCAGAGCGTCGTGGCCGTGCCGCACGAGAGGATCATCAACCAGCTTCGGGAAGGTATAAATATTATTCTTTAAAAGCTTACAAAGTCATCATCAGCCTACACTAGTCTACAGCTGGAAATAGGCCTCTCCAATCGCAAGACATACAGCTCGATTCTCGGAAACTCTCAATCCAGCTGCTACCAGCCAACCTGAGAATATCGTCTCTCAACCTAGTCCGAGATCTGACCCTTTTTTTGCCGATTCGCGGTATCCACTCAGGAACACGCCTACCCCAACGGTAATCGGTTCTACAGCTTGCTTATTCTGTGAGCTATGTCGACAACCTTGGTTCTCTGCCGGATAACTTCGTTCTGGATTCGATTTCGCTGAGGAATTCCGACAGTTAATTCATCTACCTAGTCGATGCCTAACAGAATAATAAAACTGAAACTCTGACTTTATCGACCCCTAGATACAGGCAAATGCTAGGCATTTGCCGGCATTTTTTGGGGGTCACTGTCCAATCTGTTCTTGTACAATGGAATTATTTGTAAAAATAAATTTAAATTTATCACATCCAGATCCTGATGAAAACAATGCCGACGTCGATGTTCAGACTGCTGACCGGCCAGGAGAACCCGGTGTTCATCTAACGCGCGCCTCGCCGCGTATCAAGTGCCTGCTTACTACGATATTACGATATACGCCCACCACGCACCGCAACCACGGCCCTAGCCTCGCGACGCAACGTTAAACTGCCGTTTAGTAGAGTATAATCTCCATTTTGACTTCGTGACTGCTTGTATGCGCAGTTAGAGTGCCACAAGGATCTATAGACTTCCGAATAACAATGGCAATCGAATAAAAATGACCACGCGTCATAAGAACTTTATGGCGTTGTACGCAACTTTTCAGAGGGGCAATTCCCGTATTTTTAAGAACATTCTAATCTCAGTCTCAATCTGTCAAAAATATATTCAGTTTACATACATTTTTGACAGTGATTGTCTCTGAGATGAGATACCGACTTGAATTTGAGTACGAGAATTGGCCTTTTGATGCCCCGCGTGGACGTTTTTGGAGTGGCCATGAAGTTCGGTTTGTACATAAATTTACATATTTTGTGTAAATAGATGCATTAACAGTTGTCGTTCAGTAATATTTTTCAATGATTAGCTTATAATATTTGTCTGATGCAACCTTTACTCTGAATATTTCGATAAAAGAACCTATAGTTTCAAAAAGGGAGCCGAACATACAAATCAACTGTGTACAATACAAGTTGATAAATTACAGCATACAGTTTATGGTAATTTTTTTATGGACATTGTTAAATTATTTGCTTTTCATTGAAAAATAATACCTTGCATAAAGTAATTTACATTTATAACAAAACCCTATAGAAGTCCCATGTTACATAGATCTCCCCAAAAACTTATATGAATACGGTAACCAGCTCTAAGACAATGCGTGTAACACCAATCTTACAAAGTAGAATAATTAACTACTCTTCTATGAAAAACCAGTATAGGTAGGTGAACTTGAGTTCGAGGATCTTTCTTAATTGCTTGGATACATCAGTGTACATTATCTTTAATGTAATGCGGCCCTCAATATACGATGATTTAAATTCAAGTAAGTTTGTACTATTTGTAAGATTTTCAACTTTATGCACCAAAGCATATAGTTCTTAATCAAATTGAATAGATATTTTGTATTGCTGGTTAACTGAGTCTTGTCACAACACTTTCATATAAAAATTAGAAAGTGGGTGATTAGAACTCGAATAAATATATTTTTTCTGTGAATATTTCGCGAAGTATAACCTACTTTTATTTAACTGTGTAATTTATAACAAGTACATTATTATTTAGTTAAAAAGTCTCGGCAACTAGTTACATTTAGAGTTAATAAATAAAAAACAAAGAAAGAAAAATATATTAATTTTATAAAGCGAGGATGGGGCCCCAACTCAAGCTTAGCTGATAAAAATACTCAAAAAATATATGTGATGAGTTTCAACGCTTACAATGCTTTCGTGGCTAATAAGATAGAATATAAGTTGTATTATCTCTCTAATACTGCACACCATGTATTTGTTATAACGAAAAAAAACTTATTCATAAAAAATATGAAAACGCTCGATAAATCTCACCCACTTCGCAGTGTGTATTATGAGCGTTTTAGATAATATAACCTTTAAGTACATTAATTATGAATGAAAGACATTTTGTAAACTCGTAATAGTAAATACATAGTGTTATATTTGATTGTCATGACAATGTGTATACATACTCCACTTAATAATATATTTATAAATTGAATATCAGATCCCACTCATATCTGCTTAGATATTTATATTAAAACAAACAAACAGAATTAATTCAGATAACATTTTCGTATTGTTTTGCGTCGCTTTATTGAAAGTCAAGGTTTTTGCCATATTTTTTTTTATTATAACAATGGCTTTTCAGTATCAAAACGTTCTTTGATATGAAATGCGTTAATTTTAAGTGAAAATATATAATTAGGTATATAGAGATTGATTTTTGTGGTTTTCCTATGTCTGCCATCATTTCGTTTAGATACTTTTGCTGTTTCTTCACATACTGTTAAGTAACATAATACTGTATAAGGTATCTCGAAAGTTCTCTGTGTACTATTATAAGTGTGTGGAATAAGTAAAATAAGTAGGTTTCGGATGAACTATGTGAGGAAACATTCATACTATTTTAATATTTATTTCTGTGTCGCCATTCATGCCTGTTAGCAATCTAGCCATTCCATTATCATAATTATAGTTCTTTGTATATTCTGACATACAATCGTTAAGTTTTAAAACATTTTTTTATGAATAAACGTGCACCATAGTTCAAATCATCTCATACAGTTCAGAATCAACATGTATAGCTTAGATAAGTGGGTCATACGAAATAACTGTGCTGTGGCTCTTTTAGATACTTTGCATCTATCATAGTGAACGCATACTATCATATGAGCCACAGCGCACTTTCACAGACTCACAGTGATCAAATTGAAAAAAAAAAGAATTGATTAGCGGATATAGTAAATAAAAAGCATTATTTCGTGTAGCATCTCAAAAGATATATCATATTTTGTAAATTTTATAGTGTCGCTATAGCTATGTAACCTACATATGTATGTCCTGTGTTCTTAGCTAAGCTTAGCGCTCTGAGAACGAGTTAACAATATTTATTTATGTATAAAAATATATATAATTTAACAGTTCTAATTGTAAACACTTTAGATATAAACACTTGAATAAACCGCTTCTGATTACGTACATTAATACCCGAATCTAATGTCCTCTCAATATGTCTTCTTGTTTCACGTGTTTCGTTCCTTTGCTCTTATGGCTAGTGTTTTTAAAATACGGGTGTCTCCGCAGAAAAGCGGACTACATCGACATTACCCAGCTAATGTCAGCTCATACCTCGAAATGTAAAGTCAGGCAATGTAGAAAACATCCGTTATCTATTACTACCTTTGTCGCTCAGAAATACCCAAAAAGTTTCCATTTTTTTACTCCTACGACCCTGAACACTGGCCACGCCCTTGTGTACTAAACGTAAATATAATAAACAGTCTGATGTAATTTTGTATTGCTAGCTGTTGTGAATAAGATTTATTTACATTGAGAAACACAGATAATAAATAGCCTTTTATTGTGAAAGCTGGTATATGGTAGGTACACTGTAACATGTGAAATAACTATTGTTGTTCTCATTTCTAAGAGTATTATTCTAGTCTGCATTAAAGTTAAGAATAAACTGAACAAACTGATTTTGTGGTTTTATTGCCCGCTGGTCCTAAATTATGGTAATGAGGAAGGAAATAATATGTGGGGTTGTCTCCAACCAAAATAAAAATACAAAACATTACCCGGCCAAAAATGCGTATGGTTTCAGCCCTGACTTTGTTGTCCTTTAAAAATATTTGGCTGGACATTTTGAGGTACACACGAGACAACATGTAAATTAAATAATATTCTCACGACAGAATTTCAGTCACGGCGGCCAATCGACAGAGATTTGCATAGTTTAAGTCCGATACAAACATAACGGCGGCTCATGAGGCGAGTCGCTACGCAGTTACAAATTCACGTGACAGTGGGGGTGAGGTGGGAGGGACTGCGCAGCGAGTAGCGCACTTCACAGCCGCCACGGACATTCTACCTATAAAATAAAACTACTATGTCGGTAACCCTGGTCCCCCCGATCCCTATCAAACCGCCGATGTTCTCGACGTGGCGCTCCTACAGAACGTCAACCTACGGTTGGACTCTATAGAAGTGGTACAAGAGCTCGCTTCCGATCACCGTCCAGTAGTCATGAAACTGGTCCCCCGCATAGGTCTGCCCGATTCCACCCAACCCCTTCCCAACAAAGTGGTAACGGACTGGAGGAAAGTAAGCGATCGCTTAAAATGGAGGACCGTCGCTGGAAGTTGCCGGACGATGTACGCGAACTGTTGAATGAGAAGAACGCGGCTGTCCGTGCCTACAGCAACTTCCCCTGCGACGCGAACAAAGCCCATATGCGTTACTTACAGCGTACTGTAAGAACACGCATAGAGGAGCTGCGTACCGCCGGCTGGGACAAAATGTTGAGCGAACTAGAGCCCACCCACCAAGCCTTCTGGCAACTCCAGAGGAAACTCAGATCCGGAGAAATAGTCTCCATGCCCCCACTGATCCGCCCCGACAAGACCATCGCCTTCGATGATGTCGACAAGGCTGAGCTTCTAGCTGACAGTCTAGAAGCCCAATGCTCGCCTAGCTCTCAACCAGTAGACCAAGCTCACCTCTCTGAGGTCGACGCTGAAATCGAACATAGAGCCTCCCTCCCTCCCGTCGAAGACCCAGAGTATCCACTGCCCCCCGTCACGCCAGACGAAGTGCACGACCTCATCAAAGGTCTTAAGGCTTTTAAAGCCCCCGGCTCAGATGGAATCACCAATAGGGTATTCCAACTTTTCCCTGCCCACCTGATAATGCTACTGACCACCATCTTCAATGGTGCTCTGAGCAACAACATCTTCCCACAGGCATTCAAAGAAGCCACCGTCATCGGTATCCCGAAGCTCGGCAAGCCAAAGTCGGAGCCTACTAGTTACCGCCCCATCAGTCTGCTCAATGTCCTCGGCAAAATCTATGAGAGGCTTATTTATAAGCGCCTCAGAGACTATGCCGAGACAAAGGGCCTCATCCCCAACGAACAGTTTGGTTTTAGAACCCAACACTCGTGCGTACAACAGGTCCTCCCTATAGTCGAACACATCAACTTCGGTTTCCAACGAGATTTGATGACCGGTGCTGTCTTCTTCGACATAGCGAAAGCGTTCGACAAAGTCTGGCACAACGGCTTATTATATAAGCTGTACCAACTCGGTGTGCCAGATCGTCTCGTGCTCATCTTACGGGACTTTTTGTCGAACCGCACCTTCCGCTATCGCATCGAAGGAGCGTTATCTTCCCCCCACCCTATTCGCGCAGGAGTCCCTCAGGGCTCTGTGATCTCTCCTCTAGCATTCACGCTATTCACCAGCGATATGCCCAAGTGCAGCAAGGCGCAGTTGGCTCTGTTCGCAGACGACACGGCCATTTACTACACCGGCCGCGATCCAGACTCGATATCTCGCATTCTCCAAACCCAAGTCAACAAGCTTGGCGCCTGGTTTAGGAAATGGAGAATTGAAGTAAATCCCGACAAAAGTCAAGCGGTTCTATTCTCGAAGCCGCGTCATACCCCCTGCCCCCCTCGACCATGTGCAAATTGCGTATCTACACAGCGTGCATTCGCCCGATCATGACCTATGCCAGTGCAGTCTTCGCACACGCCAAGCCCGTTCGCTTCAATAGAATGCAGACCCTCCAGAACAAGTTCCTCCGTAGGATAACAGGCTCCCCCTGGTACGTTCGCAACGAAATCCTCCACGTAGACCTCAGGATTCCCACTATCCGCCAGTTCATGAAACGCATTTCAAAGCGTTTCTTCGAGACCGCCGCGAATCACCGCAACCCTCTGGTTGTGAAAGCCGCTAGCTATATTCCCTCCTCCATTAGTCATGTCCGCCGTCCCAAGCATGTCCTCACCGATCCCGATGACCACATAACTCTCATTCAGGAGAGCAGTAGGGCCACCAGTACAGTGCACAAACACAGACCGACTTTCCGACCTCGCCGCCGAGGTTCCTCGCGAAGATCCCGACGTAATTGTCCCCCCCCCCCCGACCCTTGCTCGATGAAGTGCCAGCCCGCGCCATAGCTGAGCCTGTAGCTTTAAATTCCCCGAATAATAATAATATAATCCAGATCCAGCCTGTCCCATCTTGCTGTCCTCCCTTCAGCGACGCACTAAGCCGAGGTCCGTACCCCACAGGGGGTGCCCTTAGCGAGCGTTCGCTTAGTAATGTACGTAGTTTTACGCCCCTGGCTGGAGGCTTTGAGTCCGCTTAAGGCAGCCACAGGATAGTCCGGTTAAGTAGTCACGACCTCTCAAGGTCAACTACGAGATGCCATACATTTAAAAAAAAAAACAAAAGGTAACCCTGGGTTACCTATTGGTTGCCGAGACGATCACATGCCGAGTTCAGGCCATAAATAAGGACCTTTGTGATCTGTATTGATTCCACCATGCTTGTTACTCCACAATATTTGTTACTCACGTCTTGCGTCCCCATCGTTTCTTGCGTTTTCGGGCATCGTGTTCGTTTTGGCGAGTTGTTTATCAGCGTTTTTGTGTCCAACGTGGTAATACCCTTGAACGCTAAGCCTTTTTTGGTTATTTCTAACATGGTATTGCTGGCATGGTGGTTTCAGTCAGAACTGATTTCAGATAATTTTATTCTGACCGTGGGCTACCACCTCGGTCGTGATTCCCTTCCGAGGAAAGTGTGATGTTTTAGTTGTTCTATTCAACATTAGATAACGATACCTCATAAGAGAAAAGCGTAGTGCATTTCTAGGACATTAATTAAACAAATCACAAAAAGTATCGCTTCAGCGGTTTGGGAGCTACGATGCCGCAGACTGACACACAGATAAACACGTTAAACTTACCCGTTTCCCTCGGGGCGGTGTTAAAAAGTATAGGTTCGAAGGTATTGTATTTTTGTTATTTATGCGCCATCTATCGGTATCGAATACGAACTATAAGTTCGGTCAGGCCGCTGAACCTGCCACTACCTATTGCGTAGGTTAGGTATTGTATCGGATAAAATACGAAATAATCTAACATTTTTTATTTTATTTCATTGATAATATTGTAGTCACGTTTTTATCGGGTGCTTTATGTAGGAGGCAGGGCCGATGACTAAGTAGATGGTAATAGGATGACCAAGTAGATGGTAATTGCCTGCTGTCCGTATATCTTAGGATTTGATCGGTTGCTCTAAATTGTAAATCAACAAGAAGACCTACTCTTAGCCATCGACCAAGGATAAAAAAGATGTACTAACGTAGATTTTCATGGAATAATAACTACCGAGCATAAGCGCCAAAACTTCCCGGTAGTCGGTAGGTACAAAGTAACCCTGGCTCTCAAAGTACCTAGGTAGGTCTTGGTAGGACTGGCTAGCTTAGACAATGCGAAAACGACTATCTTTCCAGTTTACGTAGTTGTGTTGCGAGCTTAAACTTCTTCATTATCTCAGTTTTTGATAGCATTAAAGATTGGGTGGAAATCGTGACTGTAAACTTTGTACCTGCATATCTAGGTCGCTACTTAATATTATTGGTAGGTAGCAATAACCTAACCTAGTATGTATACGAAACTATTCGGTAGATACAATAGGTGACTTGTTATGCATCAAAAGAATAACAAAAAAATAGGTATGTAATTGCTTTGATAATTCAATTAGACGTGTACTGGAAGGGTATCTCAATTAATAACAGGTAAAATAAATGTTTTCGAAAAAATTTAAAAAAGAAAGTAGGGCAAAATGTAAGTACCAGGTTACGTACATAGAATTGGGTGGTCTAACACAATGTCTGATCATGGCTGCCAGAAGATAGACGGCGTCGTCGAAGCCGTGATGAGAAGGGGCGAGATGGTGCGGTCGTTCACCGGTGGCGCAGGTACTTTTTTTTGTTCCTGCAGTTGCCTGTGTCAGGGCCACGGTATCTCTTTCGAATAACCCGCGACCATGGCTGAAGGATAAAAGTACCTGGACTGGAACTTTTCTAATTTCAACTCTTTATTAGTGGCTTTTATGAACAGCAATATTAATTCTGATTTGTTACAGTTGAAATGGCAATCATGTCGCTTTGTTTAAATTGGTTTTAATTTTTTATAGTTATTTTTTAGATTCTTTAAATATTTGTGAAAGTGATAATGTTGTAGGCCTTGTAAAATGTAGATTTATAGACCACTGCCTATTTGTTAAGCTTATGGTACTTGTTGACAGGCCTACACTGTCCTCCCATACCTATTAACACTGTAATTTGAAAACATTGCATTTAATAACATTTGCATGCACCTAGAATCTGACTTTTCATAAGTGGCCATGTAGGTTTATATGAAATAAAATATTTTGATTTTTGGATGAATGTTATAAAAACTATTGCCCATCAGTGGGACAGAGGCGTATTAGGTGTAAGCAAGAAAGTCATCATCTGCCTAGCCTTTTCACAACTACATATATAATTATGTTGGGGTTGTCTACAAGTCTTACCAGATGGAGCTGAATACCTGAATTTTATATGGAGGAAATTGTGACTACAAAAACCAAAACTCTTATGAAGTTAAGATACCAGGATGGACAGCAGAATTTATATTTAATTCTTATTTCAAACCATGGTTACACTGGACCTTATTTACATACTGTTCTGAAATGTTCCACATCTTTTTGTGTACTTATATAATTCTTGAAGTGTGCAGCCCCTTCCTCAATGTTATAGTAAGTCCCACAATTGCTTGTTACTAAGTCTCTTAAAAGTAAATAAAATTTTCTTGCTAGTTACCTAAAAATTAAGTATATTATTTTGTCCTCAAACTAACAAAGGCTTTGTCAATGTGATCAAAAGGAACTGTTGTCTATAATGTGACCTTTTAGTCAGGTGTTCTGTTGCAAAACAAAACATCATTCAGATAAATATAGAAGATAAGATTTATCAAATGACGAAAACAAACAAAGGATTGTTTTTCTATTGCTGTCAGTTTTTTTACAATAATTCTAGTTTAGTTTTTCATGTACCTATTAGATGACTTTTAGATTTCAAATGCTTGACCTTGAAAAAATAATTCTGAGCACCTAAGTTTGTAAAATGAATATCTAGAATCAAGCTTTTGTTGTTTTGGGAGACCGGGAAGTCTGAAACTAAGATGTTTATTTGATAAAGGAGCACATGGGTTTAGTTTTTAATACTGATGAAATAATTACACCTGACAGATTTGTCTTTAAATGCCCCTTGGAGATGTATCCAGTTGTTTCCATTAGGTTATTTAGGAACACCAAATGTAAATTGTTAACTGTTATGGAGCCTGTTTAGTCAGGGTACTATTTAAATCTATGTATGTTCCCATTGAACGAGGAAATATTTGTGTTATATTATTTACTTATCTTTAGGGAAAATAATATTGGATGAAAATATGTTGGTAACTTAACAGCTCTGAGCAAAAGATCAATGAAAACATAACCTATAATAAAGCAGTGTTACCCATACCTATATAAAATTGGTTCCTATATAAATATAGCTGTACTCAGCCTATATAAAATAAATAAAATTGGTTTAGCTTTTGTATATTATGTATTTTGAAGTTTTCTCACAAAGCCAAATTAAATTTACATAAATACAATTTAATGATAATTTTTATACAAGATGTAAATAGTACACAAAAGATTCATAGTGAAATCATGCTGTTGTTGCTTATCAAGTGAAAATTAAAACATCTATAATGCATTCACTTTTGCTACATAGAAAAAAGAATTTAATTAAACTTTCAGTATCACTAGTGATCAGGAAACTGATTTAATCATATTACGAAGCATAACATTTTGCACTCAAGAGATGGTATTCATAAGACTCTCAAACAAAGATATTCAACTTTGTCACAGTAAACACTATCCATTGTATAAAATTAACCAAATTTGTAACCATGAAATATATACATTTAAGTCTCCAGGTTTTGTTTTATTAGCTATTATAATGATAGTAAAAAAATATGCATACCTAATATTGTAACGAAGCTACATGTGAACGGGTAAACAATGACCTGTGGGACTGTCGGACCGCTCCGAGACAAAAAGGGCGAGGCTACGAAATGCAGGAGGATAACCTGAGCGATGAGCGCCCGCAGCGCCGTAGCGCCGCTCACCTATAATAAAATTTATCCACAATTGTCTCTTCACAAGTTACTCGGTCTAGGGTGTATAACATAACTTGCACTCTTAAAATCATGATATATGTTAGTTCCGTCCTCGTGTGGCGCGCGTCGGGGAGGCACTGGTGTGTAAGTGCTGGGCAGCACTGTTCAGTTCTCCATAGCGTATCTCCGCGTCCACTCCTTCGCGTTCCGGATCGCCTCGATCTCGTTCACCTTCCACAGCTCGGCCACGTCGTTGGCCAGCGGGTCGTCAGGGTTTGGCGCTGACAGGAGCGCCTGGATCGACAACAGCACCGTGCGGATCTGCAGCGCGGGACTCCACTTGTCCTTCAGTATATCCAAGCATATACGACCCAGCCGATCTATGTTCGGATGGTATATTTTCGTTATAAACCTAACCTTAGGCGCTGACATGGGATAGTCCTCTGGCAGAAATAACTCTAATTTAAATAGTCCTCCTTCGAACGGCGAGTCTTCTGGGCCAGTGACGATTACGTGAAAATAACGAGCATTCGTTTCGCTTGGCACCGCGCTGATTCCCGGCACCGGCTCTTGCATCAATCTCTGTGTCTCTTTGATTATTCTACGTGGTAGGGCTGCCATTTTAAATATGCGGTCTAGCGCAATTTGTCAAATGAAATCAAGTAATCATATAATCGTACAAAATATCTAATTGTCTTTTCACACTAAGTGTTCACGGCGATTATCCAGGCACGTCTTCAGAATTAACGAATTACAACAGCATTTTAGCCATGATAATGCTAAAAACGCGACTACAAAAGCGAAGGTACTTCAATTTTTAAAGCATAGATTATAATTATAGACTTTAGTTACCAAAGAGAACACGTGCAATATAGAAACGGTTGCGTTTCAGGTTACTTTGTTGTCATGAAATTTTGGAAAGAAACGGTTTTTATCAAAACGACACACAAAAACTGTTGTAAATAAATATTTATTTATATTTGTAGAATTACATATTATCTAAATAAAAATCAAATCGACTAAAGTGATGGTGGTTTAGTGACTGTGGCTAGTGTAAATATAGCTTTATTTTATGACAGTTCATGTGAATAGTTCTAACGGTATCCGCGAGATGTAGCTGTATGACGTCCAACTTGTTAGAGTCTTAATTATTTTGAAAATATAGTCATGGTATTAGTTAGGCTGCATTCCGAATTGCGCTGTAATCGATTTGAGCGGGCTTACACCTGTTCCGCATAAGCGTGAGCGCGATAACGACGTCCCGTGAATCGTCATATATGACGTCATGACATGCCATCTTGCGATATCGCTGACCATAAATTAATATCACCGTGAACACTGTCAAAAATGACAATTGTACTTGTGGTGTTTTGTTACGAGGCATTTGCGAAATTCAAATTGTGCTGCTGGCTATAGTCACCACCTAACCAAAGAAGATGAAAGTGGTGTGATGAATATAGCCGATGAGCCTAACGGGCTATAAGTTTCTGTCATGCTCAAATCAGAGCTAGAAATGGCGATTGTTTCCGAAAAACATCGATTTTTGAATCGATTAGAATCGTAAGCTGATGTATCGATTCACAAAAAAATCGAGGTCTAAAACATCGATTTCAACAAAATCTTTTTTTTTCAGTTTTGCATTTCTACTGTAAATGTAAATCCATTTTATGAAAAACCATAATAAATGAACTCTTATCAGTGAAATTTAATTTATTTCTTTGGATCGGGGAATTCGATAATAACAATTATTTTTATTCCCATTGTCCAAGTCAGATGGTATGAAAGAAGACATTTATTTTCAAAATGTATTTATTACATGAGATAGTTTAGTCGGGATAGGGGTAGGGGTAGGGGTAGGAGGAGTCGGGGTAGGGGGGAGCACTGTGAGTAAGCGCGTTCACAAGCGTTCCGAATTGTTGAGAGCCATTGTTGTGATATTTAAATCGGAACGAAAATAATTGATGTGAGCGCTGTGAGCGATTATGGTCTTATTACGAATGTAGATGTACCCCTAATAGAGGTAGTTTCTATCTTATGTGCATTCTGTTTGTGCAGAATAAAAAAAACTTATTTATTCTTTTTTTGAGTAGTTTTTTAAAATTGAATAGAAGTGTTTTTTAACTTCTTGGAGAAACATGCAGGGAATAAACACAGTTTCAGTGTCCAGGTTTTAGATTTAGTTTGCTAAAATCTGCCGTCACTATAATAATTCTGAATAATATTAGTTTTCAAGACCCTCATGTTCATAGGTTTTACTTCCCTATCATTTTATAAATGACAGGGAAGTCTTTGCCAGACAACCTTTATTTGATTTTTGGAGGCTTTATTTAGTCTGGAATTAATTTTGTCGAACAAAATGTTTTCTTTGACCTGAGCTTTTTCCTAAACATGTTTAAATACATAAAAAATATTAGACCCAACAAAATATTTTCCCCGTATAACATCTTGTTGTCACATGATGTGAGGCATCATGTAACAACTTCGAGATGGGGTGAAATAAGGGGCTAAAAAAAAACAATTGTTGTCGCTCTGAACATGGAAAATGTGACAAAATATAGTAACTTAAGTTTCATTTTGCTTTTGCGCGTAGGTACCTTCCCACATATTTCTCTGACAGCTGTGTTCCGACCCGACTTCGCGTTTGGAGAAATTGGATTTTTTTTTTTTTTTTTTTTTTTTTTGTGTATGGCATCTCGTAGTTGACCTTGAGAGGTCGTGACTACTTAACCGGACTATCCTGTGGCTGCCTTAAGCGGACTCAAAGCCTCCAGCCAGGGGCGTAAAACTACTACTTAAATTATTAAGCGAACGCTCGCTAAGGGCACCCCCTGTGGGGTACGGACCTCGGCTTAGGGCGTCGCTGACGGGAGGACAGCAAGATGGGACAGGCTGGATCAAGTTTAGTTGATTATTATTAATCGGGGAATTTAAAGCTACAGGCTCAGCTACGGCGCGGGCTGGCACTTCGTCGAGCAAGGGTCGGGGGGGACAATTACGTCGGGATCTTCGCGAGGAACCTCGGCGGCGAGGTCGGAATATCGGTCTGTGTTTGTGCACTGTACTGGTGGCCCTACTGCTCTCCTGAATGAGAGTTATGTGGTCATCGGGATCGGTGAGGACATGCTTGGGACGGCGGACCTGACTAATGGAGGAGGGTATATAACTAGCGGCTTTCACAACCAGAGGGTTGCGGTGATTCGCGGCGGTCTCGAAGAAACGTTTTGAAATACGTTTCATGAACTGGCGGATAGTGGGAATCTTTAGGTCAACGTGAAGGATCTCGTTGCGAACGTACCAGGGGGAGCCTGTTATCCTACGGAGGAACTTGTTCTGGAGGGTCTGCATTCTATTGAAGCGAACGGGCTTGGCGTGTGCAAAGACTGCACTGGCATATGTCATGATCGGGCGGATGCACGCTGTGTAGATACGCATTTTGCACTTAAGTGACAATTTGCTACGAGCATTGAGGACAAAGTGAAGTCTACCTAGAGCGAAGGCGGCGCGCGAACGAGCCGCCTTAATGTGCTCTGAAAACGAAAGGTGTTCATCTAGAACTACACCCAGGTATTTGGCTCGCTTCTCCCAAGGGATCGGCTTGCCGAACATGGTGATCGGTCGAGGGGGGCAGGGGGTATGACGCGGCTTCGAGAATAGAACCGCTTGACTTTTGTCGGGATTTACTTCAATTCTCCATTTCCTAAACCAGGCGCCAAGCTTGTTGACTTGGGTTTGGAGAATGCGAGATATCGAGTCTGGATCGCGGCCGGTGTAGTAGATGGCCGTGTCGTCTGCGAACAGGGCCAACTGCGCCTTGCTGCACTTTGGCATGTCGCTGGTGAATAGCGTGAAAGCTAGAGGAGAGATCACAGAGCCCTGCGGGACTCCTGCGCGAATAGGGTGGGAGGAGGATAGCGCTCCTTCGATGCGATAACGGAAGGTGCGGTTCGACAAAAAGTCCCGTAAGATGAGCACGAGACGATCTGGCACACCGAGTTGGTACAGCTTATATAATAAGCCGTTGTGCCAGACTTTGTCGAACGCTTTCGCTATGTCGAAGAAAACAGCACCGGTCATCAAACCTCGTTGGAAACCGAAGTTGATGTGTTCGACTATACGGTGGACCTGTTGTACGCACGAGTGTTGGGTTCTAAAACCAAACTGTTCGTTGGGGATGAGGCCCTTTGTCTCGGCGTAGTCTCTGAGGCGCTTATAAATAAGCCTCTCATAGATTTTGCCGAGGACATTGAGCAGACTGATGGGGCGGTAACTACTAGGCTCTGACTTTGGCTTGCCGAGCTTCGGGATACCGATGACGGTGGCTTCTTTGAATGCCTGTGGGAAGATGTTGTTGCTCAGAGCACCATTGAAGATGGTGGTCAGTAGCATTATCAGGTGGGCAGGGAAAAGTTGGAATACCCTATTGGTGATTCCATCTGAGCCGGGGGCTTTACGAGCCTTAAGACCTTTGATGAGGTCGTGCACTTCGTCGGGCGTGACTGGGGGCAGTGGATACTCTGGGTCTTCGACGGGAGGGAGGGAGGCTCTATGTTCGACTTCAGCGTCGACCTCAGAGAGGTGAGCTTGGTCTACTGGTTGAGAGCTAGGCGAGCATTGGACTTCTAGAGTGTCGGCTAGAAGCTCAGCCTTGTCGACATCATCGAAGGCGATGGTCTTGTCGGGACGGATCAGGGGGGGCATGGAGACTATTTCTCCGGATCTGAGCTTCCTCTGGAGTTGCCAGAAGGCTAGGTGGGTGGGCTCTAGTTCGCTCAACATCTTGTCCCAGCCGGCGGTACGCAGCTCCTCTATGCGTGTTCTTACAGTACGCTGTAAGTAACGCATATGGGCTTTGTTCGCGTCGCAGGGGAAGTTGCTGTAGGCACGGACAGCCGCGTTCTTCTCATTCAACAGTTCGCGTACATCGTCCGGCAACTTCCAGCGACGGTCATCCGTCGCTGGAATTTCCCTTGAACAATCGTTCAGGACTGATTGTACGTGAGCTGTGAATGAGTCGATCGCGGCCGTCGTGTCAGCGATAGAGTCAAAATGATCGGGGATTGGGTCCAAGTGGGGGGACGTGGTGGATTTTAAGCGATCGCTTACTCTCCTCCAGTCCGTTACCACTTTGTTGGGAAGGGGTTGGGTGGAATCGGGCAGACCTATGCGGGGGACCAGTTTCATGACTACTGGACGGTGATCGGAAGCGAGCTCTTGTACCACTTCTATAGAGTCCAACCGTAGGTTGACGTTCTGTAGGAGCGCCACGTCGAGTACATCGGCGGTGTGATTGGGATCGGGGGGAAAATGAGTGGGAGTCATCGGCGCGATGACATCGAAATTCTGAGAGGAGGAGAGGTTGAACAAGTGTCTCCCTCTGGAAGAGGTCCTGGTGCTATTCCAGGAGGGATGTTTTGCGTTGAGATCACCCGCTATGATAACGGAGTCACTCAGGCTAAAAAGGACAGAAAGATCTTCAGTAAGGAGTTGGAAGTTCTCCGAAGTATTAATGGGGGGGAGGTAGGCCGAAACTATGGTGATCGGTTGATGACCTGTCATGCCAAGCCGGCAGCAAGACACTTCTAATCGTGAGAGTGTGGGAGGGTCTATGAAATTGGAAATACATACGTACATTTTTATATTTCTAGAGGGAGGTTATAATAGGTATATGTAAGTTGTATTATTTCCATTCTAGTTCTATTGCTTTAGACAGTTTAGACTGATATCATTTATTTTCTTACTTAGATATCGTAGGCGTGGCTAAAAGATATAAGGGGTACCCTAATTGCGTAATACACAAACAATCGGAACGATGGCTCATACATTGCTTCATACGTTCGATAAAAAATCTGCTCAACAATGTAAATTACGCAATGAATGTTGTTGAACTGTCAAAATACAACAGATTAGTCGTAATCGTTTACGAAAATGTGTTGCGCAATTAGGCTGCTGGTCGATCAAAGGCTACGCTTGCCGCGGTCGGTTCGAAGATGGGTGACTATCCATTACATATTGAGACGTCTTCGTGTCATATAAAGCATATTTTCCCGTTGGTCCCGGCTGTCAGTCTTAGATATCTGACAGTTGTTTGCAAGAGGTATCGTGTTTCCCAATATCTGGGTTCTGGACGTCAGACAGGCAGTCGCTCCATGTAAAATACTAGGATTTAGCTGCATCCAGCTAGACTGGAAGCTGTGGATTTCACCAATAAAACTGAACACGATCAACACATAAACTACGTTTAAGAGCTGTCAGTGTCATTATTTTCTATGGAATATTGACACTGACAGCTCTTGAACGCGTTTAAGATGTGCTGAACGTGTTCAGTAACATTGGTGAAATTCGGCATTAGTTGGAGAAAGCCTTGGCAGATTAACTTTGATTTGACGTAGTTAAGGTAGATATATTGGTTGATTTTTTAAATTATTATGACCTTTACACAAGAAACAGGGATAAAGGGAACAATCCCCTCACTCTGATTACAAATTAGGATTAAGTACTTAAATATTACAAGGTCAAATTAGACCACAGACAATATAATAGGTACTACGTAAAGGTAGATTTAAATACATGTATAGGTACCATTTATAAGTCCAACTGGATAAGAACTACAGAACGTGCTACGTTTCGATTTCACTCCTTTTATTTTTCTTCGTCCACAAGGCAGCTAGGCTCCCATACTTCGTTCCTTGGAACTTGAAGAATTTGATGATAAATACCGAGGGACCACGAATATTAATTATCTTGGCGGTTTTCCTGATTTTCTTCAGATAATAATTCATTCAGGCATCTCGCAACTTTGTGAACAAGAATTTAAATAATTGATTCAGCGAGCTAACTTAGGTACTTTAGGAGTTTGTTCCTCAAATATATTTTATTTTTGCCGAAAGTCAACTAAATATCTTGTCGGTAGGTATACTTACCTACAGGCATGGCCTAGGAGAGAACCGATTACCAATACAACAGTTTTTATTTAAGTACCAACTTGTCAGAAATGTGGACATGAAAATACTGGGTACTTCTAATACCAGGTACTTCTAATACTAAGTACTTCCATAACTAGGTACTTCTAATACCTTTACTTAGCTGGAACAGATTTCAAGCGAAGTAATTGTCGACTAACTTCTTCCTAAACGTTCAATGCTAAACATAGCCTTTCTTGAGAGCTGCATTGGATCATCAGGGGTAAAACCACGCTTGTCATAGAGATGAGACGGTAGATAGGTTCCAGTACCAATTAGCCGAAGATACCAAATCCCAAGCTGCCTTATACTTTGTGAAATATTTTGACACTTCCTTGATTGTACTTAGGAAAAGAACTGCATTTAATGATGATCAGGGTCCGTGGTACCATCGACACTGTCTTCAGAACGTTAGCGTGCAAGATTGATAGTTATTTAATTACTATAAACTGGCCCTTGAGCACTTGCACAGAAATAGGAAATAAATTAAGTAAATATTTGTATATCTTGTTTTGTTTATTAACAAATTACTAACACTTATTATTTTTATTTTAGTGTGTAGTACAACAACGCAACTAACACCCTCTTTGTAACTCTTTGTAACTATTTTAGGGACTGTGTGTCTGAAATAAACATAAATAAAATTAATTCGTTAAAGTATCACATAGAGCCCTCACAGTATATAGCCAATCACGACAATAAGCTTATGTTCCATCCTGAATGTCTGTCAGTAGCACGTCTCTTTTGATCGGCCACTAATAGCCAATCGGGGGTTGTCGTCAATATGTGATTGCCTGAGGATGAGGATTGAAACAAATTTACCTGGTTATTATGGAGGTCATAGGAAGTTCGTTATTAAGTTATACAGCTATGGTGAAGGAGTTACCTGACCAGATTGGTTCTTGGCTTTGGATAAGTAAAGGATTTAGGTAAGTCACTTAGGTATTTCAGTCAAAAGAATCTACATAGGGATCAACTTGCGCCACAAATCACAAAATTTGCTTAGCGGTAAACGCATAAGGAAGTTGGTTAAAATAGAACTACGATGAAGGAGTTAGGTAATTACTCGTATATAGTAGACTGATTTCTTTAGATTTGTTAATTACTCTAAGTTACTTTTGTATTTAAATATGAAGAACCTACATTAGAAGTGGATTTAGTCGTCGTTGATTTGTTAGTCGTCATTTAAGGGGGAAGCGCCAAGTTGCCACCGAAATTAAAATTTCCTTCCAGGTTCGTGGAATTTGCAGGTCAGAGTCAGGTTGCATAATGAATAAAAATATGATTCGCGACCGTAACAAGTATGTATTTACAGAATTATAATCTTAAGAATCATTAATACAACTCTCTAAGTTGGGAAAGCCCTCAAATGTAATAATTGCTCATATGTCAGAATTCTACAAAGACCTTTAAAAAATCAACTGAATTGAACTTCAACTGAAATTTATATATGATGAAATATATCAATTTCTGAAACACTAGAAAACAGCTGACCACTACTTTTACACAAATAAAGCTTATCAAGAAATCGTTTAACTACTACGTATCTTAATTACATTTTTGAATAATTGGGTACGTACTTTTATTTCCATGCAAAAATACATACCAAACAAAGTAAACCTAATGAAAAAACAAACATTGGTAACATGCCAGATGATGTAAGAAACAAACAATAAAAAATAATAACTACAAATAAAGAAATGTCAAAATCCTCCAAGATCATTGGCTAACTGCCAAGTCATGACGTCACTATGACGTAGTACTCCTAAGCACTGCTCTACGCATAAGAGCCGGTTTCCACCTAAGCGGAAAAAGCGGATGAAGTTATTTTCTTACGTTTTTGGCAATTTGCAGGTCAGTGTCGTATGTGGGTTGTATTTTGATCAAAATTTATGATTCGCGACCGTAACCGATCATTAGAATCATTAATACACATCATTACATGTGAGGGCTTTTATAACTTAGAGACAAATGATTATAATTTTTTGATTACATACTTGTTACTAAGAAAATTTGAATTTCACGGGCTACCCTAGCACTTCCTCCATAAGTTCTACGTGGTAACGAACCATCTGGCACGTTCAGTTACATAATAATCATTGCCTATATTGTTTTATCAATAGGTACACGTAAAAAAACTATATTATTTAATTCCATGAAGTCACGCCACTATTTCCATACAATACTAATATTTTTGTGTCGTCAGTATCGTAGTCGAACCGATTTGAGGCAAAATACAAGTGTTTTGATAAGAAAACGACAACGATAAACTTATTCGACAAAAACCGATAATAACCGTAAAAATGTAGCCGCCAATTTTTTTATTGTTGCTGTTCGGTATTTTTGTACCAAAATTTGTGTAAGAGGGAAAGAGAGGGCCAATTCGATGTGGGAGTGAAAGCAAATACAAAGCGCTATCTTATTTCGCTGCTGTAGATACCAGCTCCGGTAGCCGTGATCGTCTAGTGGTTAGGACCCTACGTTGTGGCCGTAGTAACCCAGGTTCGAATCCTGGTCACGGCAGTGATACACACTGTCGCGGCGGAGCATATCTTTTTGTTTTTTTTTATTTTCGTTTTTGTTTCTTTGATAAAACAGTCGTAATAATTGAGTATTTTTTCCTAAGTATTTTTGACATCATATTTTGAGGACAACCATCATAAATACCTGCATTCTTAACAGTAGGCATTAGTTTTAATCTAATCTCGGTTTTTGCTTTTGCCGTGGCTACGTTTATTTTGTAGTATATAATTAGTTGATAAGCATAAATTCTAGATCTAAAAAACCTGGGTTTAAAGATAATTACTTCATCCAATCAATAAAAACAAAATGTTAATTTTGTGGCAATATCCATTAAGCTTTGGCGATTAGCCTAATTAATCCAGCCAATCAAATATCTGGAAATTATGGTGGATTTGATTAGCATTAGTTTCATTTATTACACACTCATTCGCACGAACGAAATCCCATTTAGAGAGGGAATTGATTTGTGATTTGCTTGCACTGTACTCCTCATTATACTTATACATTATACGTAGAAAATGGGTTTGGTGTCGTGATGGCTCAGTGGCCAAGAACTCGCCTCTCATGCACGGTGTTGTAGGTTTAATTTCGGGCAAGTAACAATGTGACTGTTTCAATTTATATGTAGGTGCATTCTGAGTTTAACTTGTCGATAACCGATGTCGGTGAAGGAAAGCATCGTAAGGTTACCTGCAGCGTAACACATTTTCGTAAACGATTACGACTAATCTGTTTGATTTTGACAGTTCAAAAACATTCATTGCGTTTTGAACATTGTTGAGCAGAATTTTTATCGAACTTATGAAGCAATGGATAAGCAATCTGTTTCAATACGATTCAGATTCCGATAGAGTGTGTATTACGCAATTAGGGTACTGGACTTTATAGTTAATATTATAAGCAGCCTGAAATCAAAAACCGTCTTGAGGACTTGAGCAAGTCCGGTGAACAAAACTAAGTGCCTTCTTTGTATGAAAAGAGTTCTTTGTCCAGCACGCAAAGCATGCCCACCATAGAAGCGATATTTGTCGACGGAAAAATAGACAATCTATAATTTTGCCTATTATATCTGTCATTTGTTCTATTCTCCCGTCGACAAAAGTTTGTCATGCTAACTGCTTATTTATAGGTGAATGTAGTAGCAAGCCCTATCCGATTCTATACCTACATAGGTATAGTAAACATGTATAACGGAGTAAAAGATTAAAAATGTTTGTGGGATAAAAAAAACCTCCTAAGCAAACGGTGTTAGCCGAAACCCTTTTTTATTTGATACGATGAAAGAGTGCTGGGAAGATTGAATAAAACGTAGTAGAGCTACACAGAATTTTATTAAATTTATATTGCCCACATTTTTGTAGGGAAAAGGGTACGATTAAAAAAGAGGTCATGATCATCCCTTCAATGTGCGGTCAAGGAGCGAAAATTTCAAGCAATCAACTAAGTAAAAATCATGAATTCATTTACTGATAGTCAAGCACCGGACCTAAAAGCATGCAATTATGCAACTAGAGTTCCTTTTATAACGAAGTTGAGCTGTAAATGAGGAGGGATTTAAAAAAAATCTGATGTATTGTATTATATGTAATTCTAACGTATAGACGTTTGTAATTTTTGGCGATGCACAAGGCTTATTATGAAATTAATTCTTTTCCCGAATAGCAAGCGCATGTCTCTCTTTCGAACTATGATTTTCAATCAAAATGTTGGTAATGTCGTAGTCGAAAAATTTTACATAAATTATTTATTCCTACCCTACACAATAGTTCAGTTAACCGGTCGAGTTTAAATCAGTTCAGACATCTATCACGACCTGCAGTGCGTTTTCCTCACAAAAGCAGATTTAGCCAAAACGAGACAAGTCATTGCAAATTTCTGGCTCTCCATCTTGTATTCGTCAACGTTCTTTATGTTTTATACCGCATGTACATTCTTTATTCATCAACAAAAAATCAGCATAAAAACATCAATAATATTAGGTACCTACTGAGAATTATTCTCTAACTCCTTAACAAGCTTAAGACATTCAAAACGACAAGATAACCAAAACACAATCAATTATTCATGAGTGAAACTTCACATTTTCTGAATATATTTATTTGAATCAAACTCTGATATGGAAGGTGGAGAGAAAGTCGGGGGCGCGTACTACGACATGTTCGAAGTCCATGAAGGATAGCCGGCCATCTCCATCCACGTCTGCTTCGTCCAGCACACTGGCAACGATTTCCTCCCGCTCTTGGGGATGGAGCTCCCCTTTTGTGAGGAGTCTGGTGGCTTCGAGGAGGTCGTCTCGACCGATGTACATGTCGTCATCCAAATCGTAGATGCGGAATGCGTACCTGAGGAAGCAGAGACGAGAAATTATTCTAGATTTCTAGAATTAAAAACCTACCTCTTTCGTCTAGTCACAAGAGCTACTGCTGAGCATGGGGCTCGATTCCCAGGTCGGGCAAAATGTTATCGGGTGTTCTATCTAGAATTTATCAGTAGCAGCCCGGAGTCTGGATTTGTGCCCCGTTGATGGCAATAGGCTCACCCCCTATTACGTGGGACTTAAACATAACTGGCAAAATGTGGGTGTACTAAAGGAACACCTCTGCCTCACCCTTCTGGGATTACAGACGTGGTGTTATGTTAGATTTGTAGAGCCATATTGGTATCTAGTGGGATGTAAAGCATGGGAATACCTGGCCGTTACACCTTTGAATTTAAACATTATAGTACCGATGAAAACAAGTTACGACAGTCGCTTAAAAATTACAGGCTTCATACTTTCGCTTTTGCTGATGTTACGAATGATTACCTGCCAGTTCTTATGGAAGTATGAGATCCTGCAAACGTTTGATAAATCGCATCGAAATTTATAAAAACTTATGACAGTAAGCAAGTATTTTTCTATGTAGATAGGTATGTTTCAAATAGGTAGGTACCTAATCTACATTCGTGATAACCTTTAGAGAACACAATTTATTAGGTATTTAGGTACTAAGACAATGGAGTTTTCACACATATGGGATTATTCACGTAGATTACCTACTTAATTTTGTGAATAAATTAGCTAGTAGGTTATGCGCCATTTTGAATGGTATGTACAAGTATAAATATGAGACAGAATATAAAAAAATATGTCTTGAAAACTTTTCTTAACATTAATGTTTAGATCGCGTGAGCAATTCATAAAACATTGAAATGGATTTCGTTTAAGCAAAATCATTGGAAAAAGACTAGACTGAATTGCGAAGTTTGATTCAACCTTGAAAAGAGAAGTAATTATTAAAGTAAAGGAAATAATGCTTTAACTAGATGTTCTGATGGTAGGTTAAAAATATGTGTTGCGAGGCAGTGTTCAGATTAAAAAAATCAAGGGTGTTATGGTCTCAACATTAAAATTTATTTAAAAGATCCACGTGCAGACAGTATTTTACAAGCAAAAAATGTACAAAAAAGAAAGAAAAAATTCTTATTTTTCTTTTATTCTTCATATTTTCTACAGTGATTAACTTGTTGGGCGCAGTCAGGACAAATAGGGCAATGGCTCCATTTACCCTACCTTGTCTGCCTCGCCCCAGTCTCGTCTTGTTATCTATCATTTATGTTAAAATTTCTTTGTATAAAATACTTGAGTGCTTATCATTTTTAGACTATAAGGCGTACCACCCAAGGTCTAGTTTAAATTTAGTCACAAGTTTAGTTTTTTGTCTTGTAAACCGATACATTTCTTACAATCTTCCTCAGGGCGTGAAATTGATCGTCATGTCTTTGTATCAGCGCGCGTGGGATGGGTCTGATCCAGATAAAAGTAGTTGTTAAAGACAGGATGTGGAAGGTGAAAAACCCAGAGTTGCATTGTTTGTAGGTTTGTGGGCTTATTCCAGACAAACGTATTTCTCTGTCTTCTCCCTGGTTAATGATACTAGTCCATATATTATATATTTTTTACGATTTAATGTAGGTATACCACCACTACCACTGCCATGTCCATATGATTTGTCTTTTGGCGTAATGATATTGATTTTAGTGTGGCGTACATGGATAAGTCCTCTGAGTGGACTGTTACAAAGTTAATACGTGAAACGCTATGAAAGTTTTGCGAAAATAAATATAAATATTCTGTATGTAAATATTATTTATTGATAAATCCAAGACTCATCATCTGTAATGATGTCGTAAACATGTCGAGACGAGCCTGCTTCAATATTGATATTAATTTGTTTATCATATCACGGCACCATTCCACCTGGGCCTGCTTCTGAGCAATGGTGAGGTTGTGTGGCACCCAGCGTGAACAGGGAGGCACGTGTAGAATTTCGTGAAGGCTTCCCGATCCAACCTGCAGTATGTGCTAAATCTTTTGATACGTAACTCGCCTATTGTCTTCGATTAAATTTTCGCTGCTGTCACGTTTTCTTCCTTATCAGCCGTCAAAGGCCGATCACTTCTTTTATCATCCCCCAAAGTAAGTCGACTGCGCTTGAATTCGTTATACCAACGATACACGCTTGTCTTAGAAGGGCCTTCATCCATTAATGCCATTTGCAGTCTATCGTACTATTCGTCCGGTTTCAGGCGACACTTGAAATCGTAAAAAATCTTATCGCGAAAATGTTCCCCGCGCAGATCCATTTTTCAATGAGACACGATAATTTAAATGAGTTCACAAACAATGTGGAGGTAAATTTTGAAATTGTAACGTTCCCATTTTTCTATAAATAATCATATTTTAAAAATAGACCCTAACTGGCCAGGCTCTCATACATAAAAAACTCTTTTCGCGATACCTTCTGAGTGGCCTGGTAGTAGAATCCCAATCTCATCACTATAACCATTGAACATAGTCCCCCAAAAAGGTAATTAATATGACAACAATAAATAAGGATGACAAGAAAAGTTTAAAAGAAATCGTTTATCGTGATGCAATGGGCAATTGATGAGGAGGGACGAAACGCATGTAACTAAAAGTGATTATAAATGGTGATGCGGGAGAGGAAGACGTAAGAAAATATGGATGGATTTTGAGAGGGATGATGTGAGTGTATAGAGGTATGAGGAACAGGGTGTAAAGTTCACTCATCCCCTATAGTAAAGGGAGGATCCTCCGACCAGACGGGTGTTGTGCCTGGTGGGCAACTGCCCGACGATTGCGGTCGGGACGTTGTTTACAGGGTGTCCCGTAAGTCGACGTCAAGCCGGAATCGGGGATGGGTCAAGTTGAGAAAAAATATTTGCTATGTGTTTTGAAAACTACGGCCATAAATTAAAAAAAAGAGCCTGTGACAGTCTTTTAACTCCTGTTGCTACAATTTTTCAATATTTATTTTTCTGTTGCTATTATCTCCTGACCTATCATCCGACTCCGGTTTGACGTCGACTCAAGAAGCACCCTGTATATGCTAGTTGCGCGGTAAACTCTGCTAGAGAACTAATAGCTAAGAGAACTGATAGAGAAAAAAAATGAGTCCACGCGCATCCGTCTTCGTGTACGGGCGGGTTTTTTGTGCGTTGGTGTCGAGTGGGGTCACTGACCTTGAAGTTACGCGATGGCCTCTAAAATACTAAAATGTGAAAATTGTAAAATTGTCAAGTGCTTGCATTTGTGCAAAATAAAATAGAAGACATGGATGAAGAAAGTTTAGTGCAAATCTGTGCGACAGCTTTTTCGGAGGAGGAAGTGGAAGATGACAAGAGTCTGTTGTTCGATTCAATCCTGACTTGAACGCGTAAAACCGCCAGTGTCGCTATGTGGTGCAAGTTTAAACCGAGTAAAACAGTTTAAATACCTTGGTCACTGGGTTACAGAGGATGGCCCTGACAACTGTGATATGGAGAGATAGCGCAGGGCATTGGCCGTACGATGCAACATAATGTCAAGTTGCGACAATAATGTCAAGGTAACACTATTTAGGGCATATTGCCAGGCTTTTTACACTTGCAGTCTGTGGTCCAGATACACGCAAAAAACGTTTAATGCCCTGCGTGTACAATATAATAATGATTTTAGGATACTGCTGTCGCTGCCACGTTTCTGCAGCGCGTCAGGGATGTTCGCAGCCGCGCGAACAGTTCTTTGCGGTCATGCGTAAAATGTCCGCGTCACTACGGCGTTGGATGCGAGACAGTGGTAGCAGTCTCCTGAGCATTTTTGCTAGTAAGACTGAAGGCCACCTGATGGGGCACCTGTGCGCAGTGCATGTATTATTGCCAGGTGTCTCCAGAAGGTGGCAAAATAGACATAGTGTGCGTTGAGTTGTGCTGTATTGTTTATTTGTTAGTTTTTTATTTGTTTCATAATAATTTTACTAACGTAGTTTAAGTCGTACTAACAATTTATGGATAATGTGCCTAAAAAAATAAATAAATAAATAACATGGGGCAATGATAGAAAGATGATGAGAGATCATACCAAGCCTTAATATCTCTTGGTGCTGCTTCGCTGAAGACTGACATCATGTCCAGGAAGTCTTCGAATGTGAGGTTGCCAGAGCCATCGTGTGAGAACACTTGACATATGCGACGTTTAAATGGATTCTCCTGTAATAGAAACAAAATGAAAATCGTTTTTTACATACAATGTTACAGGGATCGGCGCGTGGGCAAAGTCGGAATTTACGTCACCATCTTGTTTTTGTCGTCACATTTGTGAAATTGTCACAGAAGTTGTATTAACTTCTGTGACAATTTCACAAATGTTTACCAACAACGCCCCCCTGTCAATGTCATTCAGGCACCAAAAGATCCTTGTGCATCCTTTTCTAATTTATTTTACCTCTGACAGCAGCGACCCAATAGCAACCTTACTCCAACGCCAATAAAGATCACTGTGATTTTGACATTAATGCAAACTCAGAGGTAAAATAAGTGAACACTGCACATATTTTTTTCTTCTTTTGGCTTTTCACGGTTTGTGCATTCAGCTAATGTCACGTTAATCACTGTACCCTTGTACACGTAACTAAAATCTAAAAAAAGAACTAATGAGTTTGTTCTTTCTAATCCACCTATTCCGAGAAGAAACGCCGAAACAAACTCAGAGGTCACAGTCTCTTTTATAGTCCAGACATTATCTTGGACAGATCATGTGGGGACCTTGTATATAAGTGTCTGAAAATATGGTATTTTTCAGACACTTATATTCAGATTTAAGTGCATACGTCCAGTCAGCGCACGCATTTGTTAGTAATCGCGACGCTCAACTTAGAATTTAAATAAATTTCACATTAGACAAAGTCATGAGCTTGCATGTATTTACGCAGGCTTTTCTTTGAATTTACATCCATTTATTGTGCTAAGACAAATGGATGGAAATTAAAAGAAAATCAATCAATTGATATGTCCAAATAATGGATTATCCTAAATTGATAGCTATTCAATCAATGTATTATCGAATTTACTCGAAACTTTTACAAATCTGAAGATATTTTTCTGACTTCGACAAGATTAAGGATCATGAAAAAGTTATCTTTCAATTCGATTTTTCTTTATCAAATTCTTTCTTATACGTAAATTTTACGTTTCTTAAATAAGTAACCACTCTTATAAAGTTATATTAACAATCGGGTTACAAACTTTCACCTGCCGAAAAGACAATTGATTGCGTCATGAACGTTAAAACTTTTAACTTCAGCCCGTGGTGAAATATTTTGTCTAGTAGGTATACATACATAATAACGTGAATATATATGGGTAACACCACAGACAATAATTTGTATATAAGACACTAGCGATCAGCCCCCGTTTCGCACGTGTGCAATTTACATGTGAAGATTATAAGTATTCTGTTCACGACACGTCGTACACAGGGTCTGAGCAGTAACCGAACCAAAAGTATTAATAAGAATAAAAAAACTCTATGGAACCAACTGACGCTTAAGTACTATAAAAGTCAGAAATCGCGAAAATCTTTTCCCGTAGATTTAAGAAAACGGTAGGAAATGAGACTCCAACTTACTTTTGATGATGGAGCACTACAAAAGTCAGACTAAGCAAAAAACTTTTCCCAAGTCTAAACTTTTGCTCATTTTCGGCCAGTCTTAATTGCGGTGGTCAGTCATACCTAATGAAAAGTAAGTAGGGAGTCTAACTCTCGGTAGAGAGTAGTTTTATTCTTTGGAGTCTAATTTCCTATGATACGAGGGTTGATTGATAAATGCCCGTATAAGAAGACGTATAATTATAATACTCTTTGTTGAAGACACATGACGGCACTGACGTAAAATCTGTCCCCCATAGATAAAAACGTTCCATGTCATTGTTTAGTGTCATCTTTCAAACAACGACTGTTGATATTTCAGATAAATTCATTGTTTAATTTGGTTGTAGTAGCTGTTGGAAGTGAGCAAGTGTAAGTTTTTTTCTTATTATGGAAAAAGTGCAGTACTGATCGGTGATTAGATTCTTGTTTATCGATGGGAAGACGTGTAGGTGGGAATTAAAAGAAAAGATGGACACCGTTTTTATGGACCTTTCTCCTTCGATAATAACAATTCGATTTTGGCTCAATGAATATAATATAATCTTCGTCAACATCCGTCGTAGATGAAGAGAGTCCAGGTCGCCCAATTGAAGTGACTACCGATGAGATGGTTAAAATAATCCATGACATTGTGTTGGCAGACCAACGAGTGAAGTTATGAAAGATTTTTGACATCATAGGCATCTCATTTGAACGTGTGCAGAATATATTGCTTCAACATTTGGGCATGTCAAAGCTATCGACAAGATGGGTGCCGCTTTTGCTCACCGTCGACAACAAGCGGATTCGAACGACCACTTCACAGCAGAATTTTGACCCTCTTAAAAGCAATTGTTGATGTGAAAACTGTAGACTGCGCATGGAACATATGCACCAAAGAAGGCGAATACAGTTCGATCGGCCAGAAAGGCCATGGCCGCCGTTTTTTGGGATTTTCAGGGCTTAATCTACATCGATTATTTGCAAAAGGAAAGAATGACAAAAGCAAAATGTTATGCTGAATTATTGGAAAAAATTACGACGCATTGAAGAGAAAACGGAGCCAATTGGCAAAGCAAAAAGTTCTATTCCGTGTCACGTCGCTGCGGCAAAATTTGTAGAATTAGGCTACGAATTACTGCCTCATCCAATGTATTCTCCAGATTTGGCACCATACGCTTTCTTTTTGTTTTCAAATATGAAGAAATGGCTTGGCGGAAAGAGATTCACAGTCTGTCCAATGCGGAATGCTGTAGCTATTGAAAAAACCCGGTCAAGTGCGAGTTGAACTCGCGTGGAGAGGTAACCCACCAAAAACATTTCATGTAAAGAAGGTTCCCAAGACTTACATAACGTTTTCATCGTTAAAAAGTTTTCGGATCGAATGAATAGCCAAGCCCCTAATTCTACAAGGCAAAAAAAAAGTAGCTTAAGCCGTTTCGCGCACAGACACTCGTTAAGGGCTACCATGAGCTCTTTACGAATTAACTCACTGGTTTTTAATGTTGTATCATGCAATAGTTAAATTTTATTTATTTATTTCTGAGTACATGGTACATTAAGATCTTAATATTAATTAACAGCTTCACATGTACTACCGTTGCCGGTGTAAAAATATTAAAATTAAAATTAAAGTGCAATATATCCCCAATAAAAATTAAAAAATAATAATTAGATTTAAATAAAATTTATTTTTATTTTTAATTACAATGCAATTTATGAATATAATGACACAACTAACTGATTATATAAAAAAAATGTATATAAATTAAAAATAAAAACTCAATAAACACACACACAACTTATTAATACAATGAAATATCAAAACTTATAATTAAAAAATTCGTTCACTGAATAGAAACAGTTGTCTAAAAGCCAGGCAAATATTGTCTTTCTGAATTTAGTAGTGGGTAGTACTCTAATGCGGGGGGGTGAATTGTTAAATATTTTGATTGCCATGCAATTGGAATTCCTGCTATACAACTGCATATAACAACCTGCTAAATGGAACGGTCAAGCCATACATTTTGACCAAGATGTAAGAATATTAGAGTTAGGCCTTGTAGAGTTAGAGGCTTGGCTGTACATTGCACCTGATAACTTATGAACAGTCAGAAGTCTTGACGTCTAGTCTACATGAAATGAAGTCATGGACAGAAGTCCTACTTTCAAAAGCTTTTTGTGGGGTGCTCTTTCTCTTTTTATTTTAGCGGTGAAATTGTATTGATATAACACAGACATGTTTGAATCATAACCTAGCAAAGTCGGGTAAAAAAAGTACTTCATGCAAGTCAGCAGTTTTCTTCATAGCCAACGAAAAAATTTGTAGGTTACAAAAAATTGTTTAAATAATGAGTTAGTTAATACATTTTAGTGCGTGATAAAAGTGTGTTTGTTTTAATGCTGATTTAATTTTTCAATTTTTAGCCTATTCATTAAGTTGATAAGTCTGAAGTTATGACTTGAGCTGTTTACTACGAACCACTGAAGAGTTCCACTATCACGTCTTGGCACCATCATCAGACCCTCGTTACCAAGCCCAATTGGACTCGTCAAAACAAATAATATGAGCACAAACTCGAGAGGTTTACTAGTAGCCACTGAAGAGTTCCACTAGCCACCTGGTAGGTCCATCATTAGACCCTCAACACCAAGTGCACTACAATATTGGACTCATCAAAACAAATCGTATCACCAATAAGTCGAAGTAATTATTAGTAGACACTAAAGACTTCCACTGTTCACACCTAAAAGGCCTCATCATAAGACCATCCCCAATCTATTGAACTCGTTAAAGCAAATCATATGAGCCCAAACTCGTGAGATTTACTAGCAGCCACTGAAGAGTTCCACTATTCACCTCCTGGCACCATCATCAGATCAGTTCCATGATACCAAATTATAGTTTTGGTATCCGAACTACATATACGCATATGTCGCAGCATGCGCTCAAGATACGACTCCCTAACATCGACCTCACACAAACAATACTGAGACAGTCTGACGTGCCCACCCGTGTCCGAGCCTCGCTTTTCGTCCCTCGTTACGGAGGTGACGTGGCCCGGCTCCAAAGTGTTCTGATCCGTCAGAACACTTGGTATGACATTGCCAGGTGGTCGCTGTACAGGGCAACTACCGATACCGGATATCGTACCTTCTGGGGCGAACTGCCACGGCTAGCTTACGCAGGCTAGCTTACGCAGGCATCCACATATTTATTCTCTACTAACCTTAACATTGTTAACGGTGGCTCTGAACCCACTTGGGTCACAGCCCGAGGACACACAATCATAGATCTAACCCTTGCAACAGAAAATGCGACAAATCTTATCACAAACTGGCACGTATCCGATGAGCCTTCCTGCTCAGACCACAGAAGGATTCCTTTTACACTAGCTACCAATACAAGTAATCCAGTGCCAAGGCGGAACCCGCGGCGCACTAATGTACCCGGGTATAAACGCCTCCTAGCCTCCCCGCTAGACAGGCACTTATCAAAAGTAACCATAAGAGACCCTGCACAAAGAAGAAGAAAGAAGAAGAAAGAGGCCGCGAATAAACTATCAGAATACCTAACCGAAGCGTACCATGCATGCTGCAAACTACGAGCGCCAAAAACCAACAGCGAGAGGAACCCATGGTGGTACGCTGTACTAGGACGACTGGCATTTATACAAAGAGACTCAATATATATACAAAAAGCAAATCAGAACTGTCAGGAGAACAGCATGGCGGAAATTCTGTGAATCCATCAAAACCAACAACGAAGCCGCAAGGGTAAGGAAAATCCTATCAACTGATCAGGACCGAACCCTCGGCACGCTGAAAAAACCCGATAACTCATACACACTAACTGACCATGAAACCTCTTAGAGACTCACTTCCCAGACTGCGAACTCCTAGAGGACAAGGTATGGGAAGCTGAACCAGACTGGGCCCCAACAGATCAAGACTGGTCTAGAGCACACAGTATAGTAACAGAAGACCGGATAAAGTGGGCCATCAACACTTTCCAGCCCTATAAATCTGCAAGGCTGGATGGCATCTTCCCAGCCCTTCTACAATGGGGGGTTGTTTTACTAACACCATACCTGGTGGAGACCTATCGGGCTTGCATAGCACTCAGACACATACCCCTAGCTTGGCGCGAAGTGAAAGTCATTTTCATACCCAAACCAGGCAAATCCGACTTTACGCAACCCAAGGCCTACAGGCCCATAAGCCTCACATCTTTCTTACTGAAAACCCTCGAGAGACTCTGTGATAGTTACATTCTTGACAGACCTCTTCAGGCAAAACCACTTCACAAACAACAGCATGCGTACTCCACAGGCAGGTCAACGGAATCTGTGTTACATAGCGTGGTATCCAAAATTGAATGCGCCGTGGATCTCAAATGCTCAGCACTAGCCGTCTTCATTGATATCGAGGGCGCCTTTGACAAAACCACTTTTGGTAGCATCAACATGGCCCTCGACAGACACAGCATCGACCCGACCCTGAGCGGGTGGATCACCAATTTGCTCAAACACACACTAACATCAGAACACTAAATGACAAAGGCTACTTTACTGTAGGCTATGCCGATGATTTAACCATAATAATAAATGGCACCCAAGAAAATACCTTATGCAACCTTATGCGCCAAGCCTTGAAAATAGTAGAGGACTGGTGCAACAGACACCAGCTATCCGTCAACCCCACAAAAACCGAACTGATTCTCTTTACAAAAAAGAGGAAACTAATGACACTACAACTACCACGCTTACTACCCTAAGCCTATCAACCGAAACCAAATAGGTATTTGGTTTTTTGTTAAATAGGCATTTATTTGGACAAACAGCTGATTTGGGCGAAACACACCAAAAACCAGCATATCTCTGTGGCAGTGCAAGCGAATGCTTGGTAGAAACTGGGGGATTAGCCCCAAAGTCACCTACTGGCTATACACTACTGTCAATCGACCAATTATCACGTACGGCTCGTTGGTCTGGTGGGCTAGGACAGACCTGAGCACAGCCCAAAGAGATCTCGAAAAACTGCAGCGGTTTGCCTGCGTAGCAATCACTAGCTGCATGAGAACCACACCCACTGCTGCCCTACAGGCGATGCTTGGGCTACCACCCCTACACCTCATCGTGCGGGAGGAGGCGACCCTGGCTGCCTTCAGGCTCCACATATCGGGAACCCTAAGGAAAGACTCTAGGGTCAAGCACATACGCATAAAGGAAGATGCGGTCAACCGACAACCAATGATGGCATCACCCTGCGACAAAACCCCGAAACGACATTACTTTTAAAAGCACTACAATATCATACTCTCAGAAGAACAGTGTGACTACTCAGCACGAATGAACTGAGAATATACACCGACGGCTCAAAGACCGGATCCGGTACAGGAGCCGGAGTTTTCTCACATGACCTCAACATAACCATATCAAGTCCGCTGGGAATGTTCAACACCGTCTATCAAGCGGAGTGTGTGGGCATCATACAAGCGGTGTATGCCATAGAAGCCAGAAGAGTTACGGACACCCACATACGTATACTCTCCAACAGCGCCTCAGTCCTCAAATCATTAGGGAAAGAAAATATTACCTCGAGTCTAACACTAGAATGTCACAATGCTCTAGAACGAGTTACGGTATCTAACCGCAACAAGGTACAATGGATAAAAGGACACAGCGGATCACTAGGTGCCGACGCAGCTGACGGATTAGCCAGAAGAGCATCCAGCGCATCGGCTTGCGGGCCTGAACCCATCATACCCATCCCCTTCAACCAGATACGCTCACTAGCCGAGAGGTGGAAGACCTCGACACCAGGCTGCAGGCAGTCCAAGGAAGCTTTGACATCCTTAGATGGCAGGCTAACCAGACGGTTATCACGCCTGGACAGAAATGGCCTGCGCCTGGTGACGGGGACCATCACAGGACACTGCTCGCTAAACAAACACCTTCACACAATGGGCATTACGGATAGTCCACTGTGCAGAGCTAGCATGGAGTCGGACGAAACTGTTGCGCATGTGCTCTTTGAGTGCACAGGCGTTACCCAGATAAGAACAGAAACCCTCGGGACACCCGGATCTTTCACAGATGCTCTCGATAGACCAGAAGCTTTGATCGGCTTCTGGAGGGAGGTGGGCTCGTTGGAATATTAACCACCGACGGCCGCCATGGGCCACGCACAATGGTCCACATGAAGGATTAAGTGCGGAAACCAAACCAACCAAGGTTAAAATTGAGTCCTAAAACTTTATTGCATTGTAAGTTTGTACGCACAATATTGAAAAATTTACCACTTTTTTTAAGACCACAGACAGAGACTTGTAGGTTTTCCTGTAATCTATAATTACTGAACTAATTTATGTTTTTTTTTTTCCAAAATTTTAGGCTCTATAGTTTCGGAGATGCGGGGCTGGTAAATTTTCTTAGTTCTTAAATAACATCAAAACTATTGATTTTTAAATTTTACAAAAATAACCCTCACAACAAGCTCTTTCATTTGATATGTCACAAAGTACAGTTTGCCAAACTTTTGTTTTTAAATTTTCTAGTGTTCTCCACAAAAGTGACCCCCGTATTCAAAATTCGTGTTTGGGTCACAGAAATTCATGTGTACAAAATTTCAACTTAATCAGTGTTTTAGATCAGAGAAAATTGGCTGTAACAGACGGACAGACACACAAGTGATCCGGTTTCGGGCTTCTGTTTTTCATTTCCTATAGGGTTTCCGTTTTTCATTAGGACGTCCGGAATCCTAAAAAGATATAAGAAATAGTGACAACTTGACAGATGGCACCGCTGTGCTTTCGCACGTTATTTGTTTGTGTGAATATATTGTGTTGTCTTGTCATGTTGTTTGTTGGCTAATTTATTTTAATAAAAATTGCAGGAAATGGAAAAGAGGGCAATGTTTATTCTTATTATTACTGATTAACTCCTGCAAATATTAAAAAAATAAAAATTTGGTATTGCGTGTCGTAATATAAGTAGGTAACTTGTTGGTATATGTACCTAATCACCAGTATATAAGATGAGTAGGTACCTGTGTTTACAACACAATATATGAAAAACAAATAGAAGACAGTTACGCTACCTACTTTATAAGTATAGGTATAATTGTTAAAAAATCATACCTGTTATCTGTATATTCTAAATAGTGCTCTATTCTTTATAATGAAAATAACACACTTTCCTTGGTTAACCAATTTCTTTTGAAGAAGTCCAGATTGTCTTATTTAATGAAAAAGTCCGGTGAAAAAATCCGATAAATATGTGGCAATCTGAATAAATATTGATTCGTAACTAAATCCAGAGTTTCAATAGCTTCTAAACTGTTCATAAAGTCCATTTTGCAGCAAATACGCACGTTCGACAACAAAATAAAGTGTCACTTAGCGCTGCTGTGATTGTAAGAATATATTATATTTGCATTGTGTAAACTCTACCCTAATTGCGTAATCCACAATCAATCGTAATCTGAATCGTTTTGAAACAGATTACTAATACATTGCTTCATAATTTCGATAAAAACATCTGCTTAACAATGTAAATAACGCAATGAATGTTGTTGAACTGTCAAAATACAACAGATTTGTCGTGATCGTTTACGAAAATGTGTTATGCAATTAGGCTGCTCCTTTGTATTATGCATGCATGTGCTATGCATTTATATAATACAAAGGAGATTGGGTCATCGGGTGTGAGTAGTTTGTACTATTAAAATAAAATAAAATAAGCTTATTTCAATTAACATACACGGTTTACATTATTTGAGTTTTAGACTCCTTTTCAGCAAGGAAATGCTTGTGTTAGGAGACTCCGCTCTTCCACCTATCATTATCCAAAGTATATAAAAATGAAAAACATTACTGTATTTAGATAGGAACTATGGTGGCGTGTGTGTTGGATCATTAAGTTCCCTTCGAAATGGTTGAGCTAAATGGTGCTGATCCTTACGTCATGCTCGAGAACGGGCGCCGTAGTGGGGACTGGTCATCTCTTGGCTGCCACGGCTTTTTTTTAAAAATTTATTTTCATTTCCGATTTTTGTACTATTTTATTTTTATGTTTTTCATTACGGACGCCTTTAATGTGCACGTCTTACTACATCGTTCTCACATGTATAATTTCAACAAGACTGATGTAACAAATTTTCTGTAACCACATTATTTAAAAGAGTGTCCATGGAGTGTCTTGCCCGTTCTTCTCCGTACCTATGGACCTACTTCGCTTTGGAATGGGCAACTAGCTTCATATTTCTGACGGACCGACCCCTTGACAATTCAAAAGTGCCTGTTATTGGTTTATTTGAAATAAATGCTTTGAGTTTCAGTTTGAACATGCAAGTAGATTTAAACAATAAACAAAAAGGAAAAATAGGCGCGTTTTAGTGAAGTGTAGTGTAAGGTATGTGTGTGTATATGAGTGTATGAGTGAAGGTGTACAGTGATGAGTGTGATTTGATTTATTTATGTATAATGGTTAACCCTGCGATAGTGTCTTGGGATCAGAAGTAGTCACAGCCTGTTCCATTAACCATAAACACTGCAGAATTATTACAGTCAGGAATTGAGTAAAGGTTAGTCTGCAAATCATCGTTTTAAGCAATAAAGTTCACCCGTTGTGTCAACCTATGTAAAATTTCTACATTTACATCTGTGATTTTTACGGTGTACAATAAAGAGTATTCTATTGAGTCGTTGAAACCATGGACTCAACTTCATCATAGCTTTTAGTCTTAAGCCAATTTAATACACTCTTTTTAGTCATGCAGTTTCAGAGAGTAAATATGCTTAATTATTTGTTAATCAGATTATATAGATGGGATGATTGCCGCGCATACGAAGAAAAAAAAAAAAAAGAAGAAAAAAAAAGAATAAAAGAAAAAAAAACCAAATGCATTAGATTTAAATTACCTAATGTTAGAAGTAGCGAATGTGACATCATATTGAATGGAGAAAAACTGGAATTTATTAATCATACGGTTTTCCTAGGAATCACGCTGGACGAGAAATTACAATGGGGACCACATATAACATCTCTTGCGGGGCGGCTAAGCTCTGCCGCTTATGCTGTTAGAAAGATAAGACAGTTAACAGATGTAGAAACCGCGCGTTTGGTCTATTTTAGCTACTTCCACAGCATTATGTCTTATGGCATTTTACTGTGGGGTCGGGCTGCTAACATTGAATCCATTTTTTTTTTGCAAAAGAGTGCTGACAGAGCCATATACAATCTTCCTCGTCGCGAATCTCTCAGGGAACTATTTAAAGGGATTAATATTATGACAGTACCTTGCCAATTCATTTATGAAAATATTATGTATGTAAGAAAAAATCTATATCTTTTTAATAAAATAAGTGATAGACATAATTTGAATACTAGAAATAAAGATAAAATAGATCAACCATTTTTCAGATTAGCTAAAGTACATACATCATTTATGGGGTACTGTGTTAAATGTTATAACAAAATACCTTGTGATATATTGCAATTAAATGAAAGAAAAATTAAAATTCGTATAAAAAGTACACTTTGCAGACAAGCTTATTACAAATTAGAGGACTATATACAAGATAAGAATGCTTGGAAACATGATGGTCCAGCTCCATAGGACAATCCCGTCTAGACAAAATCACACTGGTTGCTAATTAAATTTTTTATTTTGATTGTTTTTACTTACTCACACACTGACTTATTCCTAGTTAATATTTTAGGAAAGTCATATATTTTTACAGTGTTTGTAAATATGTGAGCACAATGTACCTATCGCGTCATTCATTTATCTGCCTTTGCTATATTTTTAGTTCTTCTTACCACTTGTGGTATAGTATTTTTATTCTTGGTGCATCGTCTTCACATATAAAAATATAATTAATGTATACAAATATTGTAAAATATTTTAAAAGAGTAACGGTGGAGTTTCTTGCCACTTCTTCTCCATACGAAACTACTTTTTGGAAGTGGCGCCTAGAATCAGTTATATTTTTATTGTAATTTTTGACGTTCAAAAGTGCCATTTTATGGGCCTATTTGAAATAAATGCTTTGACTTTGACTTTGATATTGACTTTTAGCAAAAGCAGAACTTACTGTGACGGTTGGAGCGACTGCGTGTTTCCTACGCATATTGGCCATTAAGGGACCATACAGTGGGATTTGTGTTTTCTAAGAATAAGTTGCAGGATATACAGCTTTCTCACAGAAAGAAGGTCAACAGATAGGTAAAGGTTTTGAGTAGGGAATTTGAAGGGTTTAAATAGCATAACCTTATGGAGTGATCTTAAAGCTCTCTCTAGCCTCAAAAAATGTAATCTTACTATGGAGCTACCATTTACAGGGTAAAGTCTTATATTGACTTGAATGTGCCCTGGCGGCTGATAGTATGTCATGCTCACTCAAATGTCTCGCTGACGGTGGCGCGTGTGTTGGATCATTTAGCTCCCTTCAACATGGTTGAGCTGAATGGTGCTGATCCATGCGTCATGTTCGTGAATGGCCGCCGTCAGTCGGGACTGGTCATCTCTTAACTACAACTGACTTTTAATAATAATTTATTTTTTGGATTGGTTTTATTTATTCTTTGCTGCACTCTGGACACTTTTAACGTGTATGGTTTTTGTACATCCTTCTCAACTAAAGGATCAACATTAATATGTAACTAATTTATTTGTAAGAACAATTTTTTTTTACAGAGTGTCCATGGAGTTTATTTCCCTTTCTTCTCCATAGGTACCTACTACGCTTTGGAATGGGCAACTAGCTTCATACTTCTGACTGACCGACTCCTTGACAATTAAAAATTGCTTGTAAGTGATGTAGAAATAAATGCTTTGAGTTTGAGTTTGAGCTAAGATGCCAAACATCGGGCCCCTATATTTGAGGAATCCCTTAGGACCATAGGTGTTCGTTATGTGATGGTGAATCCCTAAGTTTAGGGAACGATGGTGAAAACGGGTCTAAATTTGTCGATGTAAATCGAGACTATGTCGATAAATAAATTGCGATCCCAGTTCGATAACCGGGTATCACCTCTGAGTTTGCATCACTGTCAAAATCACAATGATCTTTTTTGCCAGTACAATAAGGTTGCTATTGGGTTGTTTAAATATGATGTGAAATAACGTTTTATATTTTATTTTTTATAAATTGTAAATATAAAGGGAATTGGCTTTCTGGTTAAAAGATCTGTCATCCATAACCTATTTCAAACGCTTAGAAAAACAGGCGACAAACACAACATATTTGCCTTCTTAGCTCTCCACACTGGATGAAAAGATTCACGCAAAAAATATTTTGCATAATACCTTCGCAGTGCAAGTCACAGTGCAAGCAACACATACGTCAAGAAAATTGGATGTCGATTTTTCCAATTTTGTTGCGGAACCATAATAAAAATAGGTACAGTCGAGTTCTTTAATATCTGACATGTTCATGAATCAAAAATATATAAGCAATGGTAAGTTTCACAAAATTCTAAACAGCTTTGCCTTACAATAAATTGCAAACAATCTGTGACATCATAAATATGTAAATTCATTAAATCAACATTATTGCTACAGACAAAGACTCAAAAAATGTGCGCAATCTCTTGTTCATATTATTAAGTACAAAGTAAGGTTCACAAATATCTATGCAATATTTTTATTAAAAACTAGCTGACCCCGCAAACGTTGTTTTGAAAAAAAATTTTTTTTTTGAAAAATAGATGTTGGCCGATTCTCATAGATACCGGATAAGCACAAAAAAATTTATCAAAATCCGTCAAGCCGTTTCGGAGGAGTATGGCAACGAAAACTGTGATACGAGAATTTTATATATTAGATAATAAATTGGCAACTTGAAATGTCTCAAAGTTTTAAACAAGTAAGTATTGTAAAGTCTCCGGGGACCCTTGTTTTGGGTGGGAAATAATCAAATGACTTCTCCCGCTCTTCGTGTGTGACTACTGACTAAAACCCAGCCGTGTTTCTTCAGTTGCTTTTGTCAGGGCCACGGTATATCTTTCAAACAACCCGTGACCCTGGCAGGCAACGGCCCTATCGGACCCGTCATTTAGTGCTGACATCTCTTTGAGGAACAGGAACATGACGCGCCGTCCCGGGCCTGGTCCTTACCGCAAGTCCGCGCCGACGGTGGCCGGGAATCTGCTTGCGATTCCCGACGCCCAGGGCATCTCCTGCGCGCTCACGCGCTCCGCAACATCCTGCGCAAGCATTACTTCTTCGCAAAAGGATGTGACGGCTTCCGATTTGCTCTCGCTCCTAACCATGGCTTGGCATGGCTGATCGCCTCCGCGAGAACACGGCGGTGTTCCGCTCAAACTAGGTAGACCTCTACCGTTTGCTCAACCGTGTCCTCCGGGCGATCCACAAAATGGTGACACCCGGGCGCTTCCTCAACAGGAACCTCCCGAAACAACCATGTCCGGTGAGGACCTGTGTCAGGCGGAAGGTGAGGACGCCGTCGCGCCTCTCCAACCACTCCTCAAAGCGGGGACTTATCGCTACTATTGTGCCGTGCCCAGCACTGGGTTTCGACAATTGTCGCAACCCAGTCCTCCATGTCGCCATGAGATTTCCCTATGCGTTGACCAGATTTCCTAAAACTTAAAATCAAATAATATAGCTCTCTCTTAGAAATTATTATAAGAATATTTGTGCGCCATTGACGGCAAGACATTTCGTTCATTTTATTAATATCAACATTTTTATTTTTTGTTTACCAGTGTTCTACAAATTAAAATATTTGTCTTTGAATTTGAACGTTGTCAGATTGGCACAGTCTTATTAGTAACGGCAACATTGCATTATTACACGTACTTCTGCACCGGCAAGCAAAAATAAATTTAATGGTATAGAGCTTTTAGTTGATAATTCAAAGCTGTATAGATATTTACGAATCTTAAGTTACACCAAATTTATTGAAATCTAGAGTATTTAGATATTTACGATCCGAAGAGTAGTCAGATATTTTTGACTGCTAAACATAAAATTAATTTAACTGTAACATATCCATGAACAGTTTATATGATAACATTTTATTTATGTCTAAGTTTGTATGGATATTTATGATCATTTTAACGCTTACAATATTTTGAAACATTGTCACTGCCACTATATTTGTGAACTCGACTGTACTGTATACACAAAATTCGCTCTGACGCTCTCTCTCTCTTTATTATATTAGTAAAATGAGAAGAAAATTTACACAGGTACTTACTAACAATATTTTTATTTACAAGGGAGACGCTGAAAAACTGTGTTATAAAATGAAATAGAAGTACCTGATGCTTTATATATCAAAACTTAGCTTAGGTTAGTTACATTGCATTAAACAAATTTTCGTTACATGCTATATTCGCGGAAATTGATACTGTCCTTCTAATCCAATTACTTAGATTAGGTGTTGATACTACCGTTTGCCGTAACACCCACGATACCTTTCAACCCACAGATTCCTGGTAGCGATGTAAATTGGCTTTCTTGCTATTATGGTACTTAATAAGTACCTACAAGCCAAGGCAATTTACAAAATAAATAAAAATAAAATCATTTATTTCGAGTTTCACTGACTCGTAATAGAAATAATAACTCATACAGTCACATTGCATACACAACATTACTAATTTAATTCAATTTAATTAGAATAAGTCGTACACAATTAAACAATATGAATGATCATAATTATTCAATGAGGTTTGTTAGTCGCATCAGCCAGCCACATATCGCTTACAACAGTGGGAGATGATGGCGCAGTCAAGCCTTTCCGCGAGCGCGGCCAGCATTTTGTTGGCGCTCCCCCAATAAAAGAACTCCGTAATTTTGTCTATTCTATCAGCCATTTGGTTAATTCTTTCGTCGACAGAACCAAGTCTTGCTACGCGTGCAGGTTAGACAGAGAAAAAAAATCTGAAACTGACTCGACAGTCCCGTTGCGACAGGAGTTAGAAACCCGAATTTCTTTACCAACTTCCCAATTGTGGTTACGAAATCTCTTCCCTCATCATTTGTAGTAGCTTAATCTTTACTCAACTAAAACTTCAGTAAGGACATTCCTAGTTTTGAAATCCCTTTTAAAAACTGACTAATAATAACCTCGTTGGTCTAGTGGTCGCAGTCGCTACTGCTGAGCATGAGGTCCTGGGTTCGATTCCCAGGTCAGGCAACGTGTTATTGGGTTTTTCTATCTGGAATTTCTCAGTAGCAGCCCGAAGTCTGGATTTGTGCCCAGTAGATGGCAATAGGCTCGCCCACTATTACATGGCACTTAAACATAACTGGCGAAATGTGGGTGTCGCGCGGTCCGGCCGATTTATGGCGATAGTAAGAAGTTACATTTCGATATTGCTGTCCTTGTCTAACACTTATTTTAAAACGTTTATTACTTGGCAATTTTTTAAGGTATTACACTTTTATTAATATTGTTCTAGAGTCTATTTCTACTGTCACAATTAAAAAACCATTTAAAAGTCTTAACATAAAAAACACTGAAGACTTATTGGCCCTGTCATATCATGTGTAGTTAATCAATGTTTAGACAGCGGTACGTTTCTTGATATAATGAAACATAGTGCCAATTCTCAAATCAGTTATTAAGAGCGACTAGCACTATATGCGTGCTACCAGCATTGAGTAAAATCTTTGAAAAAATCATGTTAAACCAGATGTTGTCACATTTTTACTCAAATGGATTTTACATAGTCGCTCAAAAGGAATTTCATGCGTACGAAGTCGCGCGCAGAACCAAGTTATATAATGAAGTCTTACTTTTAGTTCTGGTAGCTTTTCTATCTCCTCCAAAGGCACTACTATGGTGTGTGGCTGGTTCTCTGTCATTCTTTTAGGCACTAATGCAGGATTCACTTCCCTGAAGCGTTTGAATACTCTGGAAAAAAAAAATTAAGATATAAGCGCTGGACTTAGTTGGAATACTTAGTTGGGTTAAGGTCCAGGAAATTAAAAAAAAATTAGACTCAGATTTTTTTACTGAGGGTATCGCTATGTTATGATAAATCATAATTAAACAATTTCAGTGATTTTATTAGTAGTAGGTAAAGGGCACTGTCGTGTCTAAATTAATTTCAGTGTACCAGGTTTGCTGCTGAAATGTTTTATAACTGCAGTTCTTTTTCAAGAATAAAAAAAAAGTTTTCACAGGAACATTTTTTGTTAAATATAAACCATTTTTCACTTGTTTCCCCTTCAACTCTTATTTGTACACAGAACAGCAGTTTTTATGTCAACTCTCCGAAATGAGAAATGTCCTCATTTGTCGTTTTACGTAAGCTTATTGTAACAAATGTAATGTACCGAGAAAATATGGAACGGCTTGGAGTGGTACATATCTCATTTTCGTGGAATATTAGGTACATACGCGACTCGATAAAAGTGCTGCATTAAAAAGAAGAATTCAACTTATGTCCTTTAATAACTAACGCTTGGCACACATCTAAATTAACGTCCAAATGAAAACTCGCGAAGTTCCAAAATGCCACAGTTTTAAAATTTCGGCGCTGAGTCGATCATTGAAAATCCAACAATGCATATCAGTAAATTTATGGTGTGCCTTTTAGACATGATTTATTGGGATACGGGATAGTGCTGGTCGTCCTTTAACATCATCGATAAATGCCTATAGGGCATCACACGATCATTTAGAAGAGCTAATGCATTTACGTATAAGAAATTAAAGAAATAAAATATAAATGTTCTGAATCGGCACGCATAAATTTTTAAGTATATATTCCACGCTGTATACTAGACATGCTGTGTATTTCAGTCAGTCTTGAAAATAGACTGGCATTGACTTTTTTAAAGGACAAAAGTAAAATACAAAGTCATTTAAGACAGCTGTACCTATCGATGTTCTTACTTAATAAAGCATTTATTATGAGTACTACTCGTATTGATCAGAATAGTTGTTCTGTCCGAAAATATTACGATGTTCAGTTTATTCTGAAACATATTGTTTTTGATTACACTTGTTTTTTACGTCTCGTTACTGGTAAGCTCATCGTTACGTACTGTTAAGCTCACGTTTGACCACTATTTATCTCTTCCTATGCATTAAATTTATCACAATTTTACTAGATCAGAGGTAAAGATATTGCTGCTTTTGAAAGATGTTGTTTTTATGCCAAAATAGAATGGTAGTATTTATTACATTTGTTTGTCTTTCCCCCATTTCCATCCACAATACAAAATTGCAAAATTGCCACAGACCATTGCCCGCTAACTCGATACTCCCCAAAAGCCTTTTCTTGTAACGATGTCATTATTCATTGTAGGCAAGCATGAATCACACCCTACACGTTCCTTTTATTCCTTTTCCTTTATTTTTATTTATTTCAATCAAATACCCTTTGAACTGTGACGCTTAAACAGCAAGGTTCTTGACATTGCAAGCAGCCAAACCAAATCTGTAAGGCTGAAGGAAAATTCTTCGAACAAGGTCAACCTTGCAATGACTCATAATAATACGGGAAAATGTGGACAGCCGTAATTTTAAAGGCTATTTTCGCTTAAGATTTCCGTGCAAACTAGTAGTTTTACATGATATTTCACATTATACTTAAGCCTTAAGTGTTTATTACATCCGAAAAGTGTTCTACGCTCTACACTGTATGTGTTGAGTCGGTAACCCAAGAGCTTAGTTTAAGCCTAATCCGCATTAGGGCAGATTTGTATCGGCACAAAATTCGTTGTGCTAATAATTTTTGGTGATGAAACAAAACTGAAATGTATGAGCTCATTTAAGTGGCCAGACAGCGACTTTTAACGTAGTTCGGATAAGCTTTGAGCCAGATTTTAATATAATAATAATGACGAAGCACTTGCCGAAACCAGTCTAGGGTGAGAAGCCAGACCAAGAGAGATACATAAACCCGCAGGGAAGCATGTGGCAAGCTGTTGGGTAGTAGCGACCATACAGACCCTATAAATCTCGGAGGATATTTCGTTCGTCACCTCTGGCTTGCCTTTATTGACCGGCTGGAGTGAACACTAACGAGCAACATTCAAATTAGGCTGAGAATCAGCACTTTTCGAACTTCAAAATTACATAAAACAGTCCCCCAAAACGCCCGCCCGTCACCACTTCCTAGTGCTTAAGCTGGGAAGAAGAAGCGGCGCAACAAACTCCCCAGCAGAAATCCCAGTAAGTTGCTGGTAAGAATCTTGACCGTACTTTCGGAATTGTTCTGATAGCCGTGGAATATCATCAAGGACCTCAGGATATGTTGCCTCCTTGTCACTCCGTTACTATGTGCCAGCGACCGTATCCGGGGGCTCATTATTGAGTATGCATGTCATCCCCTTCCATTTTAATCGTGTATTCTATAAAAATTATAGTATAAAACATTGGTCAGGCAGGGGCTTCCATAGTTCCCTCACGCACGTATGGGAGTGGCGCGAGGAGGCAAAACGCCGGGGTGTAACTCCACTGCCGCGACAAATCACGGTACAGCGGACAGAGCTCCGGCGGGATCTCATGGCGACATGGAGGGTGCGATTCTCGCAACCCAGTGCTGGGCACGCCACAATAGCGGCGGTAAGTCCCCTCTTTGAGGAGTGGTTGGAGAGGCGCCACGGCGTCCTCACCTTCCGCAGGTTCCTGTTTCGCATAAGGCGGGAGGTAACGCCCGGGTGTCACCATTGTGTGGATCGCCCGGAGGACACGGTGGAGCATACGGTGGATATATGCCCAGCTTGGGGGCGGAGCACCGCAGTGTCCTCGCGGAGGCGATTGGCGGCGGCGATCTCTCGCGTCCGGCCCTGGCCCAGGCCAGGGTACGGAGCGAGAGGGAATGGAAAGCCGTCACCTCCTTCTGCGAAGAAGTAATGCTAGCGAAGGAGGAGGTGGAGCGCGTGAGGGAGAGAGCCTTGCGCCCTCACGCCCCCACTAGTCGCCGCAGGAGACGCCCTGGGCGTCGGGAGTCGCCTGCAGATTCCCGGCCACCGTAGGCGCGGGCTTGAGGACGGCGAGCAATGGGTAGCTCGCCGACCGGTAAGGACCAGGCCCGGGTCGACGGCGCGCCTCAAAGAGATGTCAGCACAAAGTGACGGGGTCCGATAGGGCCGACGCCTCAGGGTCGCGGGTAATTCTAAAGAGAAAACCGTGGCCCTGGCACAGGCAACTGAAGGAACACGGGTGGGTTTTAGTCAGTAAAAGTCTGACACGCCCTCCCGCTCCGCCCAGAGCGGGAGAAGTCATTTGATGATTTCCAAGCCAAAAAAAAAAAAAGAAAAGGGGCTTCCATAGTTCTAGGTAACCAGTCCATTTTTGCTATCCAAACCCGTAGCCAAATATGTTTTGTTTCCATGTTCTGCAATAGTCCTGCACCAACCGGTGGTTGTCTATGGGTGCACTTGCACAGTGCATACAGGGATAGTCGTCGGTTGGTGCTTCATTTCCTTTACTTATAGAGTCTAAAGGGACTTCAGCCCCTCGTATGCCTACCAAAGGTCCGAGGCCCTATGGCCCCAAAATATGCGAAAAGCTTAAATATAACAAATTAATTAATCTATCTACTCATGTACACGTGACATTTAAAAATATTATATCCACTTGAGAAAAGAGTTTTAAAACCTCTGTTTTTGTTGAACTTAAACTCTGCTAATTAAACGTGCATTAGAAGAGACGATGCGTTCAGAGAGAAACTTTTTTCACCACTCTTGGTAGACGGATTGACGATTATATTTTGTTTCCATGAGTGGACAAGGTTTGTTGTTAAATATTAACACCCGAATGGCTGATATTATTCTTCTACAAGGCTTGTAGAGGTTGGTACATGAATGGGTGACTGTTGAGCTTGGATCCTGGGCCCCGGCTGACATTCGCGTTCTATGATTGGCGTTACGGGTTGTTGAAAATTTGACAACCAGTCTTGCTTAGGGGTATCATGTTACCCAATTCCTAACTGAGTTGTGGAGGTCACATATGATGCTCCATGTTAAATACTGGTGTTCAGCTGCTCCCGGTTGGACTGGAAGCTGATCCCAACATAGTTAAAAAAGGATGGGCAGATGATAATGCGTGGATTAAGGTAAGGTGATATAGTGCCGATTTCACCAAGGTTCCTCAACGCGTTCAGCACAAATAAAACGCGTTGAAGAGCTGTGTCAACATTCCATAGAAAATAATGACACTGACGGCTCTTAAACGGAGTTTATGTACTGATCGCGTTCAATTTCATTGGTAAAGTCTGACCTCGGGCGCATATTTACAAAGTTGAAGCGGCTTCTTAACATATATGCCAGGAACACCGGTGATGCATAACTGGTCGGGTGTATAGTATGGAAGCGACTTAAAAACAAAGCCCCGGGTTTCTTAACAATATTACGTAGGAAGCTCATTCCATATAAGCCTAAAAGTCTCAACAAAATATGCACCCAAATATCCAATCTCTATTGATGATGTCCATAATATTGACGGGATCCCCTAATTACCTTTTTTACATGTCAATAATTCTCTTATAATTTGACAAACGAAGACTATGAACGAAGTAAACAAAGTTGAAATTCAAACTATTATAATCACAGACAGAAATACTAAGCGGGATTATGTTCCGTGTTTGTATCCCTAACAACGTTAAGCTTGAACAGCGCTGAAATGTTTTGTTTTTGTGAAACTGGCAGAATAATATGTTTTGAAAAGTAAGATTTATTTTTCAACTTCAGCAGCATGTCGTGATTATGAGTTGGTATTCAAGAGTGGATAGAGTTTATCTAAAACCAGATTTTCATCATGCCGATTATCAATCCTTTCTAAGCTCTGTGTTGGTGGCAACGGGCGTAATCTGTATAACAGCCATCGCGACGATGACAGATTTCAACGCTGGTGGGTCCAGAATCATGAACTGAAATCATGGTACAGTTTGCTCGTGGATATTATTTTTGGATAATTCTTCATGCCAATCAACTAAGGGTGGATTTCGACACCAATGATACTGAACGCATATAAAACGCAATCAAGAGCTGTCAGTGTCAATATTTCGTAGAAAATAATGACACTGACAGCTCATAAACTTAGTATAAGTGCTGATTGCGTTCAGTTTCATTGGTGAAATTCGCCCTACGTATACCGGCCAGACATAATTATGAGTACCTTCTCTCTAATACATTGCACCTTCTCTAATGCATTGCGTAACCATGTAATTAGTAGTTATCTACACCCTCTAATATTCTGCTACTACCAAATAAAAGTGATTAATTAACCAGCACGTGACCAAACCCACGGGTTTCATAGAGTATGGCAGTGCGTCACAACGTAAGCCTCTTTGCTATTTTTGTCTGCTTAGTACTTAGTTAGCCCCGGTTTGATACCATACGGACATTCGAATTTATATGGACTTTTTTGGCTTCCCTTTGAGTTAATCTAAACTAATGTATTGTAATAAATAGAAAATAAATGATTTATCTATTTTTGTTTTCAAGCTTTCACGCTAAAACGGCTGAACGGATTTGGATGAAATTTGGCACATGGTTAAACCATGACCTGGATTAGGACATAAGATACTTTGTATCCCGATATTCCCACAGGATCGAGGCGTATGCGGGTGAAACGGTGGGGAGCAGCTAGGTGGAAATAAACAAGATTATTTTTTATGGTAGTTGAACATTATAGTGATGGAGTCAAACAAAAAGTTTGTATACCTATGTAGGTAATATATGCTTGCAACTGATAAGAGTTTTCGATTTTGATAGCTGGGGCCTAGTATGTCTACTAGTTTACAAACGTCTGAGAGTTTTTGAGAGATTTTGTATATTCTCTCCAATATATAAAGGGCGACTAAGGGAAATGTTGGAGGGTTTTATTGTTTTCTTCTGTTTGGTTAGAACAACACACACACAAGCTAAGGTTGCCGTGCCGAGAGTTGCATAGCTAGGGGGGAGCCTTGTGGCGAGCGTGCCTGTTGTCTGGGATCGGGCGCCGCCAGCCACTGACATGCCTTACCTCTAGATACGGGGCTCAGTAGGATGTTGACAGAATTTTTTCCTCACCTTCTCGTGAGAATTAAATGAGTCATTCAAATGCTCATAATCAACCCGCAGGCGGCGATGATGCTCGCCACACACCACGTCAGTGATTTCCACCAGGTGAAAAGTGAGCGGCGGAATGTCGCATAGCTACGCTGATTGTGCAGGGAGGTAAAAAAGATAAGTTGGATGAGGTGGTGAAGGATAAAAGGATAGATGGGCTATGTGTGATTGAGACGAAAATAAAGGGATTGGACGTATCTAAACAAGGTTCTCTGACTGCTATCTGGTCCGGTGTTCAAGATACACTTAGGGTCTGGGTGTGGTGGTTGTCCTCTCCGAGCGGATGATGAAATGTGTGAAAGATTATGTTTGTGTGAGTCCCAGGATTCTGTGGGTAAGAACAAAGGTGGGTCTAAACCCTATCTTTATTTTGTGCGTTTATGCACCCGATATGGGTAGCTCACCTTCGGAGAGGGATGAATTTTGGGGCAGTATTAGGGAATTAGTGAGTGAATGTAGGTCAAACGAGACGATTGTTATGCTTGGAGATTTTAATGGTTGGGTCGGTGGGAAGAGTACAAAAAAGTATAGTACAAAAAAGTATTAGGTGAATTTGGGGATGATAGAGTGAATGGTAAAGGCAAGACAGTAGGAGCATGATCGATTTTGTGATTGTGGATGAGAGATTAAAGAGTAAAGTCACAGATACTAGAGCATATCGGGGTGTTAATGTAGGGACTGATCATTATTTGGTTATGTGTGATGAGTGGATGGTCTGTTCAGGCATTGGCGTCACCGAGTTCGAGTTCCTTTGACTGCTGTAGACAGAGTAAAAGTAGAAACACTCCAAGAATTGAAAGTAAAAGAGTAATATAAGAGGGAAGTAAAAGTCAAGACGGATAAATATTTGATGATACGAATGATTACAGTCTAGAAGAAGTATGGGATGATATAGCAAAATATAGTATGGTGCAAGTAGCCACAAAAGTATTTGGTCTGGCGCATAGGAAGTGTGGTAGTAGAACGAATGATTATTGGGTGAAGTAAAAGAGGTTGTGAGGAAGAAGAAAGACGCCTGTCTTAATGTGTTTACATGTAAGGGACAAAATAGGATGAATCAGGCAACAAATGTGACAACAGTGTGTGAAAGAAGAAATACTCCGAAATGAAAACGAAAGTGAAAGTCAATCTTTCTTTCTTTCTAACGAGATGGTAAATAATAAAAAGGATGAAAAGGAAGAAAAGTGTTACAGGAAGTTCTCTGAAAACTTCGGGGCCAATGTTAAGCTGTTCTGGAAACAGGTAAGATTGGCTCGGGTAGTGACAGGAACATCGAGTATTAACGTTATAAGAGCAGAAGATGGATGTATACTAAGCGATGAACGCAAGGTCTTGAAACGCTGAAGGGATCCCCTGTACGAACATGGGATCAAGTCTGATTATCCTTATCCCCTTAGCTTATGAAAGCAAACGAGATTTATTAATAATTATTCTGACCTTATGCAATATATACAACTTCATTAATGAAATATTTTTTCTATGCAAATCGCATATACCAAAGTAAAACTATAAAGAAAATAAAAACGATATAAACTAAAAACTAGTTTCCCTTTGATCGTAGAATAGATCGAAATACTTTTACTACCAAAGAAGGTTGGCAGAATCATACGATTTTTAACTACAGTAAGCGCTCAAAAGTGCATAGGCACGTTAAGAGTCATGTTGCTGTGAAATAGCGGTACGGCTGTATGTGTTCTAACGCCACACACCACAAAAATCGCAGTTTTGAACGGCACACGCTGATGTATCGTCGCGTACGCGCATCGCACTGCACGAAACAAAATCATATTTGCGTCGCTTTTGTTGGACACGCATCACGCGCGTGATCTGGCCAGTTTAGGGCATTGCTAAAATTCGCATAATTTTAAAATGTGCTGGTAGCCGTTTGGCCTAATAATTAATTCACGTTCAATGAGATGTGAGTTCGTATCCAATGTGTGGCGGTTTTGTTTCTTTGAAACCATAAATTATATTTTATTTTGAATTTTATGAAACAATTTGCTGGGTATTTTTGTTTATTTATGCTTGTTTCATGCTTATTATTTATTTTTTATAAGAAGTTAAATATTACATAGTGTATTATTAATATTATTATTTAACTTTTTGTGTGGTTTTTTATTTATCTCTTCGGTGGAATTTAAAAAAATCGTGCTGCTTATGATAATAAAAATATTTATTCGTTTAATATATTTATAAAATTAACAAACTTTTATGACAATTCTGACGTCACATTCCTACCTTGATAAAATAAACTTTCTTGTAACCGTTCATAAGTTTTTTTGTTGCACTTATTCAATTCATAATTACATAACAAGGAAATAATATTCTAATAACACAAATATAATGCTTGATACCCACCTATTATAGGTATTCAGCAGAGTTTATTGAAAACTAATATAATGATTAAGACTTTATGCTTTTTATGTAACGTCACAATGAATTATAATGTTGGGGTTATAGCTTAAGTGTTCATTTTCTAGACGAAAAGAAGTTTGAAACTAAACCTCAATTTAGGATCATTAAATAATTACGGATATGTTAATTTGACTAATTATTTAGTTACACCGTCTAATAATTAAAATAAAACATCTAGGTATTAATATTTTGTATAACGACCATTATTTTCAATGCCTTTTGAGCTGGTTTTCTGTGATGCAAGCCTTCAGCATGGAGGGCACGGCGAACAGTTTGCAATGAGGTGTCGAATAATTCCGCAAAGTGTCCAGTTGGTGTGAGACCATTTGTTTCATACTCGCCCACCATATGTCGTCGATGCGCCTCGCTACTCACTTCGCTGTCTACTAGCAAGGCCCTCTTCCTCATGTCTTTTAATCCAGAGACTAACAGTATTCCTCTAAAACAAAAAAAAAAATATTAAGCAGCTATAACAAAATACTTAAAGTGACTCCATTTTTATATAATATAATAATCTTTATTTGATACAACAATATAGTATTAAAACTCTGCATTTATTAATCCAATAATAATCACTAATTATTTATCTTTCAGGCCTCATGATGGATTAAAAAAATAATAAATATAATTAATCTTTACGTCTCCAAATAATCTTAGTTATACATTTCAAATAAAAGTTTAAGTGGCAATTCATAAATATAATACTCACATTCAGTCCGGTTTTATCAGATATTTGTGTTCTATTAAGACGACTTTTATGCAGCGCAATAATAAATTTTTGAATAAATACAATACTGATAGCTATTAAACCACACGTCACTAACCAACAACTACAATCAATCGACAACGTTCATTCCGATCAAGTTAAACATTCAAGTCTACGTCACAGAAATCTAAATTCCTTGTTTAGTTTTCTATGATCTACCTTTTTTACTTTACGATATGTGGACAAAGCGAACAAGATAAAGAATATTATATTTCTGCTTATTGGAAGTTTTTGCTCGATTGGAATCGAGAAAAAACTTACAATAAGCCTATAGGTTTATGCGTGAGATTTGAACTCACATTCGCGCATCTATCTGCACGCGCTTTAAATCGCTAGGCCATCTTGACTCATGTGAATAAGTTGAAATTATGAACTACAATCACTTGTTGACGACAATGATTATGCGTGTGTCTCTTGGAAATAGAAGGTCGTAAGTAAAACTAAACGTCAAGCTATTGCTTTGTGAGAATGCCTATGGACTTTTGGTCGCCACTGTACCTACATTTAATAACGTAGGTACAATGACATACTTAAATCTACTAATACATAAAATTCTCGTGTCGCAATGTTTGTTTCCAAACTCCTCCGAAACGGCTTGACCGATTTGTATGAAGTTTTGTGAGCATATCGGGTAGGTCTGAGAATCGGCCAACATCTATTTAAAAAAAGAAAGAAACAAAACAACGTTTGCGGGGTCAGCTAGTAACTTATAAAATATTTAACATAATACCTAACAGTTCACACAAATGTATAAATTCTACAAAGCGACACTGACGAGTTAGCGCTATCATTTACTTAATAAGTAATGGTGTCACAGTCTGTATCGCCGGACTCAAGGTAGCTTGTAACTTGAATTTAATTCGTTCAGAAAATCAATAAAACTGTGTTAAACGTCACTAACATTGCACTTTGTTTCGGTATAAAATACAACTCAATGCAATTTTAATACGTACCTAAGTATCTAGCTACCTTTTAATTCCCACCCTTCGAATATTTATCAATAGCCACATGCAATAGGTACATATGTCGTTATAGAGTTGAACGAAAAATCTAAAAATAAGCACCTTGCAGTCAGGTGTCATCGACATGAATTCATTTAGTTGTCTACAATTTTTGTTTCATAATATTGTATCAATGTATAGCTATAAAAATATATCACATTGGGTACTTACTTGTAGCCACACATTGATACAGTGGTAGGGAACACAAATTAGAGGCAACCAAATGAATGCTTGTCGATGGATACATATTTTTAAGGCTGACGTACCTACTCATTTTAAACACGTTTAACTAAAATACTTTCTTTTGACAAGGTTCCTACAATGTCAATGGAGGACGATTAACTTCATCCATTTCAATTTCAAAGCTAAATACGCTACAACAAACTAACAGTGAGGGGTTTGTAAAATTGGGTTTTTCAAAAGTTTTGAAATTGATTATCAGTTTCTGGATGATATAGATGCCCGTGATAAGGTGATAACATCGATATGTGACCGTAATTTAGCTTTATTCCAACACTCCCGTCCCACAATCAATACCCACAATAGAAAATTATCCAGACATGTTATTTTTACTTTTTACAGTTAATAAGCCATATAACAATTTATCTTACCTAAGTATCTCTTTCCTTGTAAAAAATGTACAGTCCTGTTTAAAATATAGGTATTAGGTTCAATTAAATAAACAATTATGCATAATTACGCTTTAAAACAAAATTATTATGAAGTATTTATAATGTAAGCTAAACTTTGAAGTTATGAACATAAACCAAACACACAAACAAAATAAAAACAAAAATCAGATGAGAATCACAACTTTGCGCCAAAAAGTTTGAAAACAGAACTTTCGAAATTGCAAAACTCAATCCAAATTGGCCACAAACAAACCGTTTACCTGATAATCCTCTAGCTGTTGTTCCGTAAAAGTCACAACTTTGTTCCCCATACCGAAAAAAAATCCACTCGCAGTAAAAAATGTCGGTAAAAATCCGGTAAAAGACCGGTAAAAGCTGCCTGTTGCCGCGACAGCGACCAACCACTGGCTGTAAGCCACGATTGGGATTAGGGTGTGACGACGCAGAGTAGGGGGAGGACAGAGGGTTTGTGTCAAGGGCAGGGTCGTTCGTACATGCGTAAACTTAGACCGTGTGTCTGTAGTTGTTATTATTAATTTGATTTATTGGTCGGGTTGCTGAACTGAATGTAAACATGCGTAATGCTGAAAGGGTGAACAGGAATATTAATACGTGTCTGAAATCATAATCTTATTTTTATTCTTTTAGTATTTCTTGAATGGCCTAGAATTGTTAATGTTTTGATTTAACACAATCACTAATTTACATACATACATTTAGCCTTGAAAAAAGAAAGTAATAGATACTGATGTTCTCAACTACAGGGCTGCTAGCCAAGGGATAAAGTCGACAGTCCGTCGCTAAATGCTTAATCTGCTAGAGATCCTAAATTAAGCATAATTAAGATGAAAATCTTAAATCATCTACTATGAACTTTCTAGTTGGTATAATTCCAAATTGAGATTTTCTCGAAAATGTAACAGAGATCCAATTTCCCTCATTTTTTTATCAGAAGATTAGTTCAGCGGAAGCTAGCTACTACACTACCAAAACGTCCCGTTCCTTGACCAAATAATAGGTAACATTTTTTAACCGAAGTCTTCAAAAAGTTTTTCAATTTTGCCAAGGAAACAATAGAGTTAAATACACTTTATTATGGACACCATGCGAATTACATAAATAAATGTAGAAAGTACTAATTACTATTAATCACTTATATTTTTATTATATAAGTACTTGTTTGAAAAACATGGACTACGTAATTCACGTCTTTAGAAACATTATGTAAATCTATCACTAATTTCCTAACAAACCTTCCACAATTCTTCCACTCGTATCACTCGAAAAATAGAGCAATCACTCGTATGGCTCTGTATTTGCGCTACTCTGTGGTAAATATAGAAACAGTGAGGCGAGCCACCTATTAGTCGCCGCGCCCCGGCCTCGTCTGAAATCCATGCTGATTGCTCTATTTTATATTCATACGAATACGAATCATTGTAAACTTTGCCCTACTTATTGGAGTCTGTTCGTGTTTTTATTTCCCCAAATATGAGGTTTGTTCTAGATTCTAAAGCTTAGTTTGGCGGGAAACCGGTTATTTTGTTTGATGGTAAAGGTCTGATTATTTTATTTCAATGGGCTATTTAATTATTGTATGTACCTACCACAGAGTAGTAACGTAATTCCCAATAAAACGATTTTGTGCCTTAATTAATGTAGAGAAAGTGAGAGATAAACAAAATTCTACTAAGTACCAAAAATAACGATAATTATTAATATCTATTGAAGTAGGTACCCGCCAATGAATACTATTGTTTTTTTTTGCCAAGTGGTTTAATGAATATGGGAGATGGGTTGAATTAACCAACCAATTTGGATTTGTCAACGTTAGTTGTAAGATATTTCTAGAAATCCTCACTTTCTGGAGACACTTGTTGCAACATAATATTGTTTTGGACACGACGGATATACATAACATTGCTTTTACTGGCAGAGCCCCACAGTGGGATTTCGTAGGTCCCGATGGGCTTCAACACAGCGTTGTAGATCAGTAGCTTGTTATCAGTAGACAGGACAGAGTTTCTGCCCGTAAGTCAATACAGGTTTCGGAACTTATGATTTCATCCCGTTTCTTCATTATATGATAGGTCCAGGTGAGCCTTCTGTTCAAGACAAAGTGGTTCGATTTTTGAGCACTTGCCCGGATAACACACATACTCACACTTACTCATCCATGCATGGGCCTCATCTCGTATGTGTTGAAGCTTATTACTAGCCTCTGCTGAACTTCATCACTTGCGAGGTAGGCTACATCATCAGCGTATGTTGCTACAATCACGTCGTCAGATACGGGTAAGTCTGAGGAAAACATATTATATGTATAGTACAGGGCCGAGTACGGAACCCTGAGGAATGCCGGCTTTAATGTTTCGTATCATAGATCTGGCATCTCTCTGTTTCATTTTAAAAAGCCTGTCTTCGAGGAAGGACTTGATGATGAGGTAAAGAGAATGTGGAAGTTTATCTTTCACTTTCACAGTAGCCTTTTTTGCCAGACTCTGTCGAATCCTTGCTGCACGTCTAGGAATGCCACCGAGCAGTACAATTTAATTTCAAAGCAGCAACTAATCTCGTGATGGACCCGGTGCAATTGCTCAATTGTGGAGTGCTGTTTCCGAAACCAGAACTGGTGCTTGGGAATAATGTCGCAGTTGTCCATGAGTTCTTTCAAGCAGACTAAAAAGATTTTTTCCCATAATTTCGAGAGAACTTGTGTTAAGCTTATTGGACGGAATTATGAAAATTTATAGTGAAACTTTCATTGCATTCGCATTGAAGAGTGAGGCAAGAAATTGTATGCATTTTATAGAAAGATTTTTTAGAATTGTGAGAGTGACTAAATCAATTCCGGGGCCCTCCGGATTTGATTTAATCACTGTTTGTCGGAATTCAGTCGTCTAATTTCGCTCACGATTTCTTTTGGTGATGTGGGTTTGAGTGGAAGGCACAGCTTGAAAACCCGACGGAGTTTGTCATCAACGTCAGATGCATCGCCACCACCATTCGGTTTAAGTACATTTTCCAGGTGAATTGCAAATGCTTCTGCTTTCTTAGCGTCCGTTTGTGCCCGAAAATGTTAGTACTTGAAGGGATAAAGATATTCTTGCGCTTTTCCGATGGTTTTAGTAGCTTTCCAAAGCGACGCTTCGCTCTTTGTCTGAGGTGACAAGCTATCTGGAGTATTTTGGAACGAAGAGTTTGGCGATTCTTGTATTAGCGTCTTCAGTTGTTTCGCAGCTTGGTTGAAAGCAGTTTTTATCTGTAGGATGTTGAGATTGATGCCAGATTATTTGACAAGCTTTGTTTTAATATCTGCTGATTGGAACTACATGTAGGCGAGTTAAGCTGGCTGAGTTTTTCCATGCAGATACTTGAATCAGATTTGCGAGGAATTCGCAAGCATTGTTCTCATCTTCTGGAATCTTCATGGGATATGTTGCCATATTTTTTTCAGTGGACTACAAAACCCCTGCCAGTCAGTTTTCTGATAAGATAAGGTGTCCGATTGCTCAGTATATATGACTGCAGTGCTTAAGGTAAGGATTTAGGCACGATTCTACGAGTAACGTGACTAATCGCTTTGGTTACAAAGAAGTCCAATAAGTCCGGAATCTTGTTATGATCATTTGACTAGCTCGTCGGTCTCCTGAGGATATTGGTGTAAGGTGGTAAGCGTCTAGACATCTTTTAAGTGATCAGCCTCTTTGCAGAGTCTTTGCGATCAAGTCCCCTCCAGATATGAGTTTGTTTCCTAATTTAGAAAAGTAGTCTTCAAACATTTGCTGGGTGATTTTGTGTTTAGGTGGGCAGTAAACGCCGGACATTGTAATCGGGCTAACCTGATACTAATCTGATAGTAGTACTTAGCCTGAATATGTTGTGTGGCGTATTCTTCTACTACGGTGTTCTTAAGGTTTGAAATGTTGAAACCTTTCATTCGGTAACAACTGTTTTGGAGACATGAGATTCAGAAACTAGAACTACGTCATTTACAAGCCTGCAATATCACCATTTTACAGCTAATTTAAAAAAAAAATAGATATAACTGTTAACTAAATATTTGTCCTAATGCCTGTAGAACTTGCGGTCACTGTTAAAATCTTAAAACAATTATGACATTGATTATGGGTGAGGGGCAGTTTATAATTGTTTAAAAGCGATTTAACAATATATGTATACGTTACGCATTTTCATAATTATTATAATCGTAGGTACTATGAGTTTTTGCTTTACAGGTATTTAAAACTTTTATAGTTGTGTATCATACGCAAAAGAAAATTAGGGGTTGAATACCTTTTATTATAAATTTTTAATCGGCAAGTACTACTGAATAACAATGTATTATGTAAAGGTCCTTTAATCATTAAATTTATTTTCATAAATGGTCATTTTCTGAAAACAGCTGGAGCAGGATCTGGCATTGTCCTTTATTTGTATTGATCACTTCTTCAAGTGCAAGTATGTGAGACGATAATCCTTTGAAGTTCCTCGTTACGATACGCAAGGACACTATAATTGTAATTTAGAGACCACGGTCGTCAATAGGTTCAGGAGGGTGCCTATCTGTTGAATGAGTTGGTCTAACTTTTCAGATTGTTTTATTATAATTTGTACAATGCGACTTTGTTGCGGGTTGTTTTCAGTTTCAAAGTCAATGTCAGTGCTGCGTCTATTTACTGCACTATCAGAGAAGTTCTAGTTTACTCGTTCTTAGGAGGTCGAAGAGGGTGTTTTTTATTCTGGTTTGCCTTTCTGGACGAAATCTCCAAGTAGACCTGACAGCCTTTATAGTTAGCAGGATGCTCACACGAGCACAGAGCGCATGGGGCAGGAGTGTAGTAATCTTTCTTTGGTCAGTCTAGAATTTTCTATTTTTCCCCGCATTTGAGGCATCTATAGGCAAAGCATGCAGTTATTCTTGGATTGACCATATTGCTGGCAGCGCTGGCATTGGACAATTGTTTTTGATTTTCGAGGGTCTTCTATTGTGAGTCGCTAGTGGTAGATATACGCTATACATATTCAACAGCTTTTTTATTACCGTTTGGCTCTAAATTGATGAAAAATGTTCCATATCGGGCTTTATGATTTCTCCGCGAACTTTATTGCTAGTAGCTTCTTTCGCGTCGATTATTTACTACTGTAAGGTGTACTATAGTGTATTTTTGCGATATACCTTCTTTTGTTTTTGCGTGAACCTGTGGCCTATCAAGCCTTTGGCCCTTATTGTCGATATCACATCCTTGTAAGTTCCTGGGCATTTCACAAGGACTCGGAGCAAGTTTTTGTTTACTAATCTTATTTTAAAGAGTTTGCAAATACCTTTGGATTCTTTAAGTTTTGGGAGTTCATTGACGTCTTCTATTCCATATTTCTTATACATTCTTATAAATTCTATACAATATGGGTATTCGTTTTCAGGTTCGGTTTGTCCTTACTGTGATTATCAGATAGGTCTTAAGGGACGGATGTAAACCTGTTTGATACTGGGAGTGCTGTTTGGTGGAGGATCGCTAGTTCTCTTGCCGCTTGTTAGACCTTTCACACTTTGCCTGGGCAATGGTGCTTGCTGGTTAGACGAGTTTCAGTTAGATCAACGGTGTCTCTTGATTTAAGTCCTGATTGTTAAACACATCGCTTAAGGAAGCTGAGCATGGTCTATTAAATAGTCATGTGTGAAATACTTGTTCGGTGAAGGTTTTTTTTTGTTATGGTTGAGGTTTCTTGATCGGGTTCATTCATATTTGGTCCCACGAGTTGTCTCGAATTAGACCGTCGCTTACAGGGTGACGCCCATCCTCATAAGAAGGCGCAATAAAACGATGTTAACCTGTCACAGCGAGGTTGGTGCTAGGAACTGGAGTCCTTCGAGCCATTCATCCTCTCAGCGCGGTCCTCACCTTAGGATTAGATCTTTTTTATTAGAGCGTACAGCGAACGGAAGCAACTGTGCCCCCCTGTTGTTTAAATAAAAAATAAACAAAGTTTGTAATGTCAGTAAAAAATATAAAACCAAACAAACATTTTAACTAGTGAGTTCAAGTGTTCGTGGAGCAGCACTAGCTCTTGAGGCAAGCATTTTATCTACGATAAAACCATATAACTTATAACATGCTTGTCTACATAGTGTGCGTTTAATGCATGTTTTAAATTTCTTCTGATTTTGTTGAAGAATAACCAGTGGTATTTTATTAGACACACATAATATACACCATTTAAACACACCATTTACCCCATAAAATAATAAAAATGGAAAACAACATTAACATGGAAGGGAGTTCAAAAGTGCCTATTTGAAATAAATGCTTTGACACAAGATTTTGGAGGGAAAAGTGTTGTCCTTTTTTCATAAGTAGGTAAGACTGCAATATCTTTTCTTGATATACGGTATGATATTTACTATGATAACTTCATTTCATTTTCGGCTGTTAAATCATCTTTCAAAGAATTACAATTAAAAAATATACAGGGAGAATTATCTGCATTTCAAGCTTCGTTCGGATTTTTCAATGAGCACTTCGAAGAGTTCAAGAAACGCTTTGATGAGAAAGATGCCATAATTAATCAACTGCGCAACGATAATGTAAACCTCCAGCAAAGTGTCAATGACCTTACTAAACGGTTGTGTATGGTGAAACAAAACATGCACGAAAACAACGAGGATATTAATGGTATACCCGAAGATAAGTCTGTAAATCTTGTGAAAACTTTACAAAATATCGAGAAGGTGACTAGTTGTGATATTGGTGACAGTGACATTATGTACATTACAAGAGTAGCCAAACTAAATAAGGATAATAACCGCCCACGTACTGTGATTGCTAAACCGCAGCCCCCGCCAGCGTTACAACCTTCTAGCTGCTGAAGGGGACTTCAACAAAAAATATGCCTCGGACAAATTGAACTCACATCACTTAGGCATGAATGGTATCCGAGTGCCTATTTTTGTAAGCGAGCATTTATGCCTGCTCGCAAATGTCTGCATGCGGCAACACGGAAACGGGCTAAAGAGATGTCATATAACTTTGTCTGGTTACGCAATGGGCGAATTTTGTACGGAAAGATATTCGTTCGAAGCCTATCTACATTCGCAATCAGGATGGTTTAAAGTTAATAAAAACAACTGACATCACAATTCAGACTAAGGTATATTAACATTTTATGTAAATTATTTGTATTCGCAATGCTTGAAATTTTGCTATCAAAATTTTCGAGGAATAAGGACTAAAACTGAAGATACTATAAAAATATTTTACTGACTTGCTATGATGTAATAGCATTTACTGAGTCTTGGTTAAATTCTAACATAATGAATGGCGATTTCATTGACCCACGACATATGGTATAGGGAGAGATTAACTGCTACGGCTTCTAAAAAAGATGGGGGTGGGGTTACGGTTGCTATTAGTTTTAAAATTAAATCTGTAAGAATGAAACACTGGGAAAGTGATTTCGAAGATTTATGGTTATCTGTAGAGTTAACTGTTAACAATAATACTAAGAAAATTGCTCTTTGTGTTATATATATGCCTCCACCTGTCAAACTTGATTCTCTACAGTGCTTCTTAAATAATATTAACAACGTGCTGTCGACGATGTTGTGATTCTTGGGGATTTTAACTTGGGTTTTATTGATTGGAACAGGAGTGATGGCGATAATAATAAAAATTCACTGGGGTACTCACTTTTAGACTTTCTGTCAATCAATGAACTGCACCAATTTAATTCTATCCGAAATACTGACTGCAGAATTTTAGACCTAGTATTGAGCAACGTATCAGATGTAACAGTTACTAAACCCAATGACCTGCTCGGTAAATTAGACACCCACCACCCGAACATCCTCATCTCTATTCCGCTTTCAAACGTAAAACAATTACAATTTAAATATCATTCAGGTTACAACTTTTTTAAAGCCGACAAATGCACAAATCAAAATCTGCCTTAAAAGTATAAATTGGTATGATGCCTTTCATGAATGTGCTGATGGTAATGAAAGGGTGGATGCCTTCTACAGTATACTACAGAGCGCTAGTGACAATTTTGTACCCAAATATGCTAGGAAAAAATCTAAATATCCCTCTTGGCATTCTAACTCACTTGTTGGAGCTCTATCTGAAAATGAAAAATTTAGGCAAATTACCGCAATTATAATAATCCCCGTGACATGCTCATCTTTGAATTACTTCGTAGTCCCCAGTAGATATCTACCTGGAATATCTATTCCCGGTAGATATTCGCAAAAACCGAGCTTTCTTGCGATTCATAAAAGATTAACGTTGTGGGGAATCTTGCATACCTGCTGACATGTTTATGATAAGGTGGCTAGCAGTGGTCCTAAAATTTCTAATCTTTTCTATGCAGTACACTCACAAAGATTAAAAAGCATCCAAAGGGCCTTCACACAACACCTAGCATATGCCTTCGGAGTAATATCCCCCCGGTGTCCATACGAGCAACGTACTCAATATTACAAAATTATTACTCTGTGCGACCGTCGACTGGTGGACAATAAAATGGACTGCGATAAGTTATCAGTTAACTTATCGCAGTCCAATTTATTGTTATCCAAACAAATTTGAATAAATTTGACTAAAAGTCCCCTATAATTTTTCCAGATATCCCATTACTAGTGTACCCATTATTTATTCCACACTAAAGCATTCAACACAAATATAGGAGTAAATTCACCTATCAATAGGCTCAGACGAGAGATGAATTCATATATAAAATCCACTCCAGATGTTGACATATATCATGACTCAGTAAATAACTTTAAAACCCAAGTTTTGAGGTCCCACAGCCGCAACTCGCACAATTTAAAAATTAATTTTATTGTATTAGTATGTAGGTATTTCTTCTAACCTGTGTAATATTATAACTTGTGTCTTTTTATTTTGGTTTGTATAGTTTGTGCCACTTAATTTTATTTAATTAGTTTTTACATAAGATATCATTGGATTTGAGAATGCTGGTTCACCTGTTATTGTCAACTGTATAAGCCCAAAACCATTATTTAGTGTTATTTGACATATTTTTACATAAGCTTTTGGTGTACCTTTATAAATAAATACAACTTCAGAAGGACTCCTATGATACTAGTATTTCTAACAAAAAAAGTATTTATTACTATGAAGAAAAAATTGGACTTAAGTGAAAAAGATGTTATTATGGTATAGGATAATTTGTACTCTACTGTCTATGGCTGAGGGAAAACATCTTAGAATATTCAGACAATGATAATTAAGTAAAAAAAAAAACTGAAGTAAAAGTAAAATCTTTTATTTCAACATTAAATTTACATTACGGAGAAAGCGTTGGTCTCAAACAAGGAATAGCCTGCATCTTTGATTAAATACAACATTTTGGTTGTCATTAGATAAAAAATGAATTTTGGACAGTTCAACTAAAACTACAAAAACAAACTAATTAAAGAACGAAAAGTCGAACATAAGTTCTTTATTTATTTACTTATTTACTAAGTCACCAAGTCCCAATATACAAATCACAAATACATAAAATTCATTAAATATTTTAATTATCACATATTACACAAAATCTAAGCTATGCCCATCCACCACACTCGTTGAGACACTCCCTCTCCGAGGCGAAGTTGTTGGTGACAGCTGGTGAAGGAACCTCCTGGCAGTGAGCAGACCATCTGATTTCGAAGCAGGTCTTAGTGTGCCAGTTGTATACGTACCTGAAAATGAATTAAAACTCTTTTTAAATGCTCATGCACACTGGTGCGTCGCGACAGCTTGATACAAAGGCACCGCGTGTCCCGCGACGAGCGGTGCCTTTTAAACCAAATCGAACCTATCCAGTAAAACAATAAGTTTAGAAATCGATTTACAACTACCGGAGATATCGCTTAACAAACATTTTGTATTTGTAAGCTGTCACGCCCTTTATGCCTATAGGCTTTTATTTGTGTAATTTACGTTATCCTGTGTTTTTTTTATTGTGTTCTTTTTGGCTATATTGGCGTGGCTAGCTAACATATGGCAGATAATTTAATATGATGTTCTGTGTCTCGTAATTTTTATAACTTTGGATACCATATTGTATAGATTCAAGTTATTTCTAACCGAACAGACAGCTGTGCTGCTGGGGAGTTTGTTGCGCCACTTCTTCTTCCCAGCTAAAGCACTAGGAAGTGGCGAAAGGCGAGCGTTTTGGGGGACAGTCTTATGTAATTTTGACGTTCGAAAAGTGCTGATTCTCGGCTTAATTTGAATAAATGACTTTTGATTTTAAACGTACAAAAAAAACATAGAGATGAATTGAGAAACTACTCCTTTTGGAAGTCGGTTAAAAAAGGGGAATAACCTGAGAAGACTAAACTTTAGTTAGTTTTTTTGGCGCTATAATCATAATTCCCTCAAATCGAAATGTATCGATTCCGATGACTTCCAGCTTATTTATACTACAAACATCTAATGTTGAAAACTAAGCTTCAAATCGGTAAGTTGTCAATCCCTTGCATCATGCGGAAAGACAGCTCTCATTAACTAAGTTTAATCAAATAAATCGGCAGATTCAGAGCTGCATGCCGACTCTGTACAAATCTCACCGTGAAGACTTGCGTGGAGCTGTTAGTGTCATCCCGTCTTAGTCAATCCCGAGCATCAGTGGCACTGACAGCTCACTCCACGCTCACTTCACCTAAGTTTTCACGATGAGATGGTTATAGAATAGCTATAATACTGTAAGCCCTCGTGGGCTTAGAAGGGCCACCATATGATATTAGTCAGTGTGAATTTGACAGTTTCATCCGATTTTCACAGGCGAAGACGTCCACGTTTTACAGTTTCGAGCAAAAACCAACATGTCGAAGAAGATGAAACTACGAAAAAGTTATGCTACACTACAATTTTTAAACACTGGCTTGTTCCGGTAAGTTGAAAACAAAATGTCTCGTACTGTTGACAACAAGCACTACGTGAATATTGCCTCATGGGTTCTCATTCTCTTAGACACTTCAATACGCGCTCAACATTTCAATTGAAAATATACACTGCATCCAGTATTTCATTATGTTGCGTTCACTTTATTCAAGTAAACTTGCTAACTTCGCTTGTACGAGTTCTTTGACAGAGTTTACGCGCTCTTATTAATATGCATCTCTTTGAAAGTCCTGCTTCAATTTCATCCATAGCTTTTCTGTATAAACATATCGTTTCATTTTAAAAACAACGTTTGAGAATAATAGATGAAGATTATGCGCATTGTGAGTGGTCCTATTTACAATCTGTTACAAAAACAGAACATGACATTTTGCTTTCACCAAACACTGAAATGCGACGTGGAATACTGTTTACGAATATAGGATTATTTAGACTGTAGTATGGCTTTACTGTTCGGCGTTTCGTGTCAAAGAGGCTTTACCCAAATTGGTGTCGCTACTGATCTACTAAATTATGTCAATAACAACTATCCTAGAAAATTGAAAAACATGCAATGTTGTTTGGCACTTACATTAACTACTTATGGAGAGAGTTGTCTCTCAGCATTTAATAAAGCTCTTCGACCATTTCTGATGTTGCAATTCTTGCTGGAACTGCGATCAGCTTATTTCTTAGACTAGTAACTCGTACAATGTTAACGCTCCTTACCTGAGCTGGTGTGGCCATCGATATCTCACGCTGTACTCTATTAGACATTGCTTCTCTTTTGGCGTTTCTTGACACAGTCTGTAGTCCACTGCAGTGCAGAAATATAGATTAATGTTAGGAGGAAGTAGGTTCCTCATATTATGCACGTATTTTCTTGGTTATTGGATGACGGAAGTAAGTGGTTTTGTCTGGTTGGAAAGTCGTTAATGTTATAGGTGCATGGGTTATAAAAGTAGGTAAGATAACGGTTAAGTCAGGGCACATTGCTCGCAGAACACATATCCTATGGGGCCGAAAGGTTTCGGAGTGGCGACCGCGTACCGGGAGACGTAGCGTTGCGAGGCTTCCCTCAAGGTCGACCGATGACCTGGTTAAGGACGTAGGAATCCGCTGGATGCGAGAAACACAGCACCCGTAGCGATTAGGGTTTTGTCGACAGACAAATAGACAAAATTTAAGATAGAAAAGAAAAAAAGACAGATCTTTGTTTCATCTGACAACTTCCGTCGACTTGTTTCTAAGTTGATTAAGCTACGCATGCTGGTCGAAATGTCAGAAGCTTGGGGGAGACCTATGTCCAGCAGTGGCCGTCGTTCAGCTAAAATGATGATGATTGTTCTGATGGTGGCAGTGGTAACTTCCACGCAGATTACGGCTAAAAAACGAAGCCTTGCCGTTAAAATTGTGAAATAAACATAAAACCGCTTCAATGCAACTTGGAAATAGTATAGTTGGAGAACATTGTACTTTTTCCTGTTATTGTTCTAAGTGAATTTCAATGTGGTGCCGTGTATCTCGCCACGCAATTTTTTATGGGATGGCTGATGAACGGAACGTAAACAAGTGAACAACAGCAACAAAAAATTACCAACAACACCAACCGATCAACCGTTTTGTCAACTGAACTGTCATTCAGTGACAACATGAACATGACAGAAATGAAAAATATCTAAACACTTCTAAACAAAGTTGTTAAAAAAACCCGACTAAATAGTAAAATAATATAAGTTTTTAAGCAGCCTGATGCAGCAGCATGTCGATTCTGTAAAAATCTCACCGTGAAGACATGCGTGGAGTGAGTTGTCAGTGACATCCCGTCTCCCTAGCATCAGTGGCACTGACAGCTCGCTCCACGCTCACTTCACCTATGTTTCATGGTGAGATGGTTACAGAATAGCACTACAGGTAGCAGTTATTTTAGTTCAATCTCAGATTTGATGGTGATGGTGCCACCAGCTGCATCAGACGCTTGAATAGTGAACAAATTTTAACTTTTTAGTTGCTAACTGGTTTTTAACAACTTTTTAAAACATATTTACCTGTTTAAATATTTTTACAATCGTCTCTTCAAGCCTTTTGATACCCCACATGGCCATGGCCCATGGTAAACCATTTTTGTTTTGGGTTTAAAGAATTTATTCTCATTAAGAACACAGAACAGTTCACCTAAGATGAGTTATACAAATAATACATGCAGTTATAAAGCAACTTAATGACTCCGTGAGTCGATAAAGAAAAGTTAAGGTTCGGATGGATCGCATGCGGGCAATATTTTTTTCCTCTGTCACATTGATTCTGTACATAAATTTTAAACTTTTTTTTATATTTTCATTTTTGCATTTCTACAAGTCTATACTCATGAATATTTTATAAAGACATATCTGGCATAGAGCCATCGCATGACCTAGACAAAACGATGGTGTTAAAATCCAGCCAGCCGTTAGGATGCTTCAAGGGTATAAAGACCCATACATATACAGATACACGCGAAAAACATTACCCTGTCATCGCCGTCGCGCAGACCCGTAAAAAGGCAGCCTTTTTTTGAAAGGTAGGTTTGAAAATATCTATTACCTTTAAGATGTATATCCTAGAGACGTACAAATGTTATCATTAAATTCTCACATAAGTTTGAATATATTTCCCTTTCATAATTTTCCGAATTAAAATCGGAACCTTGGGGCGAAAAGCGGGTTCCGAGCGGCTCTTAAAAAACCTTTCGGAAATATACGTAAAAATATTCGTTTTTCTTAATTGAGGTTATTGCGTACAGGCAGGTATACTCGACCGTGGTAAGGGCGCTGTAAAACAAGCAACTCGTTTGATGTAGTTTTTATAAATATACGTGTTTTCTTTTGTAGGTACACCTTTTGTGACTAACACTGAAAAGAACCGCTTTGAGGTGCATACTGCGAAAATGCGGCGAGTTTTTCAATAAACACGGTCAAAGTATTGGTCAAAGGTTTAGTCACTTTGAATGGGAACTTTGTGAATAAAATTATAAAACTAACGTTACGTTTATTGGACACTAGCTGCGTCCCGCGTTTTCACCGTACGTTTCGATCCCGTGAGAATATCCGGGTAAAAAGTATTCATTGTCCTAATCCAGTTAGTGTCCAGCTAAAACACAAAAAAACTTATCAGAAGATATTCTCTTCATAATATTAGTTTAGATTGAATTTTTTGTACATTTTTGCAAACGATTGAAACACGCACGCGGAAGTAAACGTCACGTAAATCCGAATGCATTTGAATTAAAAATACAACTATCTTGTATTGTTTTGGTTTATCTTTTTGCGACTTCAAACCTGGAATTACTACTACCAAACGGGACCCGTGCTCGCGGAATGCGCACCAGAATACAGAATCATTCGTAGATTTGAATAAAGTCACGTAATTGTTATTGTGCGAAAGGAGTATTTTCAATTTGAAAACCGAATTACGAATTTTTTAAGGTTAGCTTAGATATGTTTACGTTTTGTTAAACAAAACAGCATGTCGATTCTGTAAAAATCTCACCGTGAAGACTTGCGTGGAGTGAGCTGTCAGTGTCATCCCGTCTTGATCAATCCCTATCATCAGTGTCACTGACAGCTCACTCCACGCTCACTTCACTTAAGTTTTCACGGTGAGATGGTTACAGAATAGCACTACTGATGTACCTATGTATTTCAGGGAAAAAGAAGGAATGATTTAAGAGGAGGAAAAGAAGGAAAATTAAGAATTCTTTTGAAGGATTTTCTTGTTTTTCTACGGTACCCTTAAATCTTTCGCATACGTTTCGTAGCTACCACAGATATTATGAGTCACGATGACGTAGGGAAGTTCAAGGTTTCGCCATATAGCCTTAAGGGGGCGAGGGAGCAAGGAGGTAGAATGATTCAGCTGTTTTCAGCCTGTAACTACGGGTATATGAGATTATTCGGATAAGTAGGTATAATATTCAGGATAGCTTTAAGTAATGGGATTAATTCTATAGTGAATTAATTATTAAGAATTATTTTCAATCATTTCATATCTATTAGTATGGGGTTGTAGGTTAATAATGCCATGTTTTTTTTTTTAATTCTAATGTGCAGGAGAAGAGCAGGCGTTTTTTGGGACTATTAGTAACTTTGACGTAAAAAAGTGCTGAGTCTCAGGGTGGATTTCACCAATGAAACTGAACGCAATCAAGGGTTGTGAAAGTATGATTATTTTCTGTGGAGTATTGACACTGACAGCTCTTGAAAACGTTTTAGATTTATTTATTTGTGCATAATCAATTATTAAACGATCATAGGTTAATTTGCCGTAAGCATATAAATTGGCAGATGAATTGCCTGCTTTATCCTTTTAAGCTGAAAACATTTCTTATCATTGCAAAAACAAGATTTCACAAGACCTTGTATTGTCTATGCCCCTAGTTAGTTCAGATAATTATAATGAGTAATATAGATTAAACATTACGAATCGTATGTACTCACGCGCATAGATAAGACATAGAGCTGATAACACCGCTATAACCACGACCTTCCACATTTTACTGATAAAAGGTTATCTATTATTAATATTTATTTATTTATTGAACACTTGGTGCTGTGATTGTTTGTACAAATAGTATAGCGAATTAAATTATAATTAATTTCGAATTTGTTAGATATGTCGGTCGACGAATATTTGTGACACAATTTGAAGGATGTAGCGAATTTGTAGGATTGGTTTCTTCTCACTTGCTTGAACAGCGGTTATGACGTGTAAGCCCACGTTCGCACGGAATTGAAAATTATTTTATTTTTATTATTTTATTTATCTTTCATTTTCTGCAGACGTAGTATTGGACAATTTTACTGTGGGTATGTGGGAGTTGGGTCTGTAGCTTCATGCACCACCGTCGTCGAACATAGACACTTTTTTCGACGACACTACTTTTCACCTCGCTGCGACTACGACGACGGAGTTCCTTGTTGTTCTCCTCATCGCTGTCACTGTGGCTATGTTGTCAACAGCCTCGGACACCACGGCCTGTCTTGCAGCCGAAGTGCGGGTCGCTAAGCGGGGCACGTGAACATTAACGATATCATCCGACGTGCTCTTGTCACCGTCGGCGTTTCAGCTGTATTAGAAACCAATGGCTTAGCACGCGACGGATGGCTTGGCAAGATACCGGACGGTATGTCTTAATTTTCATTGAAGGTGGGGCCTTAAGTGTGGGATGCAACGAGCGTCGATACTCTTGCGCCATCCCATCTTCCTGGCTCGGCGTGCTGTGCTGGCACTGCTGCTACGGCTGCGGAAAACGTAAAATCCTTATTGGTAATTATAATTTAGAGCCGCTTGGGGTTGAAACCCTCAGGCTGTTGGGTCCGAGTGCTCATGGTCTCTTTAAGGAAATTTGACACTTCCCCAGTTGAGTCTCGGGAAGTGTCAAATTTCCTTAAAGGCTTTTAACTTGGCAAAGCCGCCAGTCCCTTGGGTACGTTACCAGCCGAGGGCTTTTCGGATGAATATTATAACGATATTCTAAATTGTGAATAGTTTTTGTTAAGTTATGACTTAACATTAATTTTATTATTTTAGTTAAATAATTATATTATTCTTATATGTTTGTAATCAAAGTATAGGTTGAAATTTATGTGAGGATAAAAAAAAACTACTGTTGTTGTTTGAATGTAAGACGTTATAGATCTTTTGGACTGTAGATTCTGTTTGAACCATTTTTTATTTTGTTAAGTACCTGGTACTTGTTGACAGGCCTACCCTATCCTCCCATACCTATTAACAATGTAATTTAAAAATATTGTACAAGCCAATTATATTCAAAAGACCAATTGGAACTATGCAACTAGCTTCTGTCGTTTCATAAGTGCCCAGTGCTATAGAGTGCAGTTACTATAGAGGTATAAGGAACAGGTTTTAAAAAGAAGATTTTTCGGACCAGACGGTCGTTGTGTCTGGTGGGCAACTGCCCGACGATTGATGTCGGGTTGTTGTATATATGCTAGTTGCGCGGTAAACTCTGCTTGCGCAATGCAGGATTGGGCGTTACGTCAGTGCGGTGCGTAGTTCGCATGTGGCGGTGTAGATGTATTACCAAAAAAAGACGATGTGCAAAAACAAAAAAAACTGACCTTGTCACGCGAAACGTCATCATTGTACTGAATGGCGCGAAGTCTATGGCATTCCTGCGTTGTGACGTCATATTCTAATAATGCGGTTTCTGTCTAGCATCGATTTCAAAACGCATAGATTTTAATCTTTATTTTTTATTGTGGCTTAATACTTTTCTAGGTTTCGAAATATAAAATAATTAAAAAAAACATAACATAACATATCATCACGCCTTGTTTCCTCGAAGGGTTGGGCAGAGGTGTACCTATAGTACACCCACATTTCGCCAGTTATGTTTAAGTCCCATGTAATGTTAAAAACAATCATATGTACAGTCTATTCTTCCACTGTCAAGTATTTTAAAGTACCTGTCGCTTATTGCAACTGCCACAGACTCTCTAGACATATCAGGACACCAGCAAACCGCAATATCGCGAGATATTACGAATACTTGCATCCAACTAGTCGACATTTTCATAAACCTGCCAGCCTGCCACGCCGAAGAGCCGCAAATCTCACTTCAGCAATGTGTGCAATTTATACCGCGGTAACAATAACTTTGTGAATGTTTGGAACTGAATTTAATTTAAATAGGTTTAGGTTACTAGTTCTGACTGTTAATAATGTCTTTCGGGCAACTGTTTAGTTTAAAACATATCAAGATAAAATCTTTATTAATTTTAAATTCATCTTATTATTGTAGACAGTAACCTCTTTAACAGAATGAAAGGTCTAAATTTATTTATAGTCGGTGTATTAATATCATAATTAATAAATCAATTTGGGTTCAGTAACTTTTGGAAAAAGAAGACAGTAGGGAGTAGTAGTTATCTTTGTTTAATGAAGCGTTTTTAAAACTGTTTTTTTTATTACAAAATAATACATACCTTTTTTCGCTTACACCACACACTATTATGTCGATGACTCAATGTTCGAATCATTCGCTATGGTCAAGTAGTTGTCATAGTTATTGAATTTTATTCTTACATAGATAAGTGAATGTCAAGTGTTTTTGCGATGCGTTACCTTTCCCACTTTCTGTGATAATTCGAAGTATTTTGAAGGATGTCCTAATATATTTGAAAACTTCTTCGAGCGGCAACGTGTTTCACAATGAATGTTGTTGAATTGTCAAAATGAAAGCCATTATCCTTGTTAGCCTCACTTGCGCGTTCATGGGTTATCCTATGAACTCGGAGTTCAGGGTAAATCAAATATTTTATCTAGCGCCACCAAGAGTTAGAGGTAAACCTAGAGTTAAACTCCAGGGTGTATTTGATACACTGAACGCGATCAGGACATAAACTACGTTTAAGAGCACGGATAGCTCTTGAACGCGTTTTATATGTGCTGAAAGCGTTCAGTAATATTGGTGAAATCGGCACTAAATATTTAAACCACCGTTGTGGAAGAGTTTAGTCGCTAACGTGTAATTACCAAATAAATTGACGCTATGAAGTACTGATCAGTTATTTTGTATTTTATATCGTTCGACGTAATAGTAAGTGAAAACTCGGTACTATATCAGCAGGGATATGGCCATCAAATTAATCCTATAAAAAAATGAAATAAAAAGTGGCGAAAACTTCAGAAGGAAAAATGTGTTTAAACACATTTTTCCTTTTAAATTTTTCGCCACTGGGGGTGGATTTCACCAATGAAACTGAACGCGAACAGCACATAAAATACGTTTAAGAGCTGTCAATATAATTATTTTCTATGGAATATTGACACTGACAGCTATTGATCGCCTTTTATAACATTAGTTTAATCGGCGCTCAATAAACTAAATTTCCATGGAAACCACATACAATACGTACGATTAAAATGAAATGTAATGTTATAACATTCAAAGACAAGAAATTATGACGTATCGTAATGTAGTGTAAAAGATCTGGGTATACAATTTCAACGATTTTTGGTCGGATTGCGTATCAGGGCACAGACATTGCAATTCTATTTTATGTTACATCGATTGAACTGCAACGTTCCCAACTCTAAAAACACGAATGTCTGTTTAACGAACCCGGTGTTACTTTTTAGTGACGCAACGCGTAATATTAGTTAAAATGTTAGTTACTTAATGCCGAGTTTACAATATCTATACATTTATTAATTTAACCCAACTGAACGTGCAAGTGTGTTACGCAATTACTTCGCAAGTTTTATCTTTGCTGTTTAGCTCAGATTAAGTAAGTTTAGTACCAAAAGAAGTGGTATTATATATCCTTCATAACTCGATCGTGTTGCTGATTATCTGAAATGATGTAATAATTTATTAACAATCACTTACAATTACCGCAAAAAAAAAAACATGTATTACATCATAGCTACACTTACGTAACCTATTTATTACAAACTTTCTCAATAGTACTTCAAGTGGGTACCTACCTACGCGGTACTCAAACGGCGTTACCATTTAGCAAACATTCTTCTCAACTCTACCACCCACTGAAACCGCTGAAACTTGCACCCATATTCTCGAAAGCTACTCGACTTACAACTCTGTCTAGAAGAGCTCAAGGCGTGCCTTGGAAGACCCTCAAAATCTCGGTATTTATAGACGTCAGATTAAGGAAATCTGAGGTTCCTCGAATGTGTGAGTCGAGGTGATGCGTCACGAATACGTCAATATTCAATAAACTCAAAGTCATTATGAAAATCTGATAAAATAGTCGTATTTTGGTTAAAACTTCCTTGTAAACTCAAGGAAGCACCTTACCTTATATTTGACAGTTGGTTCCTCTCAAAGTCACCTCGACTGAGGAAATTGTTTGAGATGAGGAGTAAAATTGCAACTATAAATATCAAATCACGTAAGTGAGGTTGAGTCAAGGGTAAGATGAGGTTTTGACTTAGTGTGTATATGTGTGTTTTAATTTAATCAGAGACTCGTGTAAAATGTATGAACAATATCCAGTGTAAACTGGTTAAAAGCAGTTAGTCTTTTTATTTTCCAAACTCGTAAGTCGGGTAGTTGACACTTCGGGACGATGTGGTCAAGAGTCCCGAACAATTCGGGACGACCTGTTTGAGTTTAAGAGGCACTTTGTAGTCCATTAAAGGACTTGTTACTAGTTTGATGAATACGCAATTATCTGGAGGCGTTAATGGATGCTGAAGTGTGTCCGAAGTGGGCATTAAGTTGGAAGCATGGATTGTTTGGCTCTTGTGCTGTCTTTTGTTTAAAACAAGCGACTTCTTCCGACACTGCTTCGCTTGGTTTTTACGACTTGTTAAAACATTTCGATTTCTTTATTATTGATACCTTTTAGAAGAAATTCTCTAAATGATTTCGTCGTCTCTCTCATTGTCTCATTTTTCATTTTCAATGATGTAAATCTTTATTCGAATGTATTGTAGTATGTAGATTCATCACACGTGTCCTGGAGGCGCAAGGCAGGAGCATAATTCTGTAATCGTGTTACCTTAACTGTTACTGGGTTGCAGAGATAGGCAGTTGTTACAAAACGTATCAGCTGCATCCGCTAATCTGGAAGGGGACCAAAACATATTAGGAGAAAAGACGACTCCAACTTTGTTTTCATCGGGCAGTTGATGATGCATTCCGTCAAGTGTACCTACTTCGACCCTCGCTCATTTTGAACAATGCAAAAAACGAAATGATTTATGTTTAAAATAAACCATCGTGGTGTCGCTCTTCGACACCAAAGAGTCTTGTACTCCGATGTGCTTATTCATAGAATTCGTTCCACCAAACTTAGACCTACACAGTCCAGCTGTAAAGTCAGCAAACTAGACACAACATTCATCGCCGGCTGTCGCTGAAACCAGCGCTGGGGCTCTGTCTCGCATTGAGTTTAAGCTGAGCGGTGGCCGTTTTGCGTGGATGTGACGCATATTTTCCCCCAACTTGTTCTTTTTAGTGTTTGTATTCGTTCACTGCGTCATGTTTACCGCAAATAAACTTTTTTTCTTTATTTTTTTTTCTTTTCTTCTATTTAACAAGTTGTAGTGCTATCGTCCTTTTCGTTACCGCTCCAATTCAGCCGGGGAATAGAAACCTGTTCGGAATACTAAATATTTTGCCAAGTAATCACAAATCAAGCGACATTTATTTGATTGTCGAACTACGTGTTGTGTTTTGTTTCGCTTTTGTAATTTTCTTTGTTTGAAAGTGTGTTTTGTATAAACGGAGTGTCATCGATAGTTGTCGCGTTTTAGCATGGCATTAACGGTCATTGACCTTTCACTAGAAACCCAAACATTTTAACAATATATGGTTTTTAGTTATTGGAACATGTTGAAGATCACGATAGATATTTATTCAGGGCGTTAACGTACTTTATAAAAAAAAAATAAGGCTAGATAAGTAATGCAGATGGTCTGATACCGCTATTGCCATGCTACAACTTGACAACTAATATAGTTGGCTTGGACTCAATACCTATTCGAATGTGTTCCAATTTTGATAAAACATAGTACTAAAGACCGTATTTCGGCCTTGGCGGCAAATTTCAACGTAGTCTAGCCTTCGGTGCGCGAGATGTTATAGTGCACAAGTGTGTGCGTAGACAATGGTGAACTCTCCTAATCCGATGGGACGGCAATCCGACACGACCGGCGAGAGGTCAAGCACAGCTCCAACGTTTCTAAGGAATACCGAATGGAAAAAATCCAATAACACTTTGTCCGACCTGGAAATGGAACGCAGGACCCCATGCTCAGCAGTCGCGCTTGTGACCCCGAGACCAACAGGGCAGTTCAACAGTTTTTGGTAAAACGGCTTCTTAGCTTAGGAAGATGTTTTAATATCGTCCAGGTACAGAGGATATTAGTTCAATTACTTACCTTGAAAAGCTCCTTAAAGGAAAATAATATTACCATACCTATCTGTTTCTGCACTGAAGAAGCATTGCTGTGTTCAGGTTCTAAGGCGCAAAGGCACTACCTATGGCAGAACTTGGCGGCAATCATTCATATCAGTAGTTGGGTCATCTGACCACATATCCAAAAATCAATGTTGACCATCGCAAAGTTTGTGTAATTTTGGATTTTAGTAAAATAGGCTATTAACTTTTATAATAAAAGTGATTTCGAAGTACAGAAAAGAAGTTGGTCTCTTTGTCAAGACACATAGCAGAAACAAGACAAACAAAGTCCGGATTGTGTGATTGCGAGGTGAGTGAATGGGTGTTAAATCTGGTTAGTGTGAATGTATGAAAGATTGGGTTCGCGCCTGTATTTAACTATTAATTATAGGTAATCTATAATGAGATTTACCTAGGTGATGAAGGCAAGTAAACCTTCGATTTCCTATTATAGTGGTCCAGTTTTTGTAGCAAATCTATTCCTTTCTTTTTAGGTTTGTGCAAGTCGAGTAAGAGATTATGTCAGGAATTCGTCTCAACGAACATCAAACTGTAGCCGTACTCTGTGTTGTGGTTACGGCCCTATTCACCAGTTATGCTCCGAGGTACGGGATTAAATGACTCGAAGTCCTTCCAATCTCATCAAAAGATTAATATATTCCGTTTCTCTTCGACACCCACTTCAAGGATTTGGCCGGCAATTTTCGTATGGCTTCCATGAACACGCTTAATCGAACACCTCTTAAAATTTCGCTCACGTAACAAAGTCCTCTTCAAAGCCAATTAAGAAACTAGTTTGAATTGGTTAGAACTAGTTTCGGGGAACAGTGATTTAGAACAGCTGTTCGGGAAGTATACGCTGCTCTAATTAAAGGATCCTGCTTTCATACAATTAAACTTATAATTGAGATGCAGCTTGAAGTTCTTATTGAGGTTAATCTATTGATTAAAACTTCAGTTTTGGGTGTTTTAAATTGGTTTGGATACTGTCTTTGTTATTTCAATTATCTTCTTTTAATTTGTTTCGGTTTTTGTGTATAGTGAAAAGGTTTAGTATTTCCTTCCTAATTCCATAGCACAGCATCATGCTGAGTGGAAGCCTTCTTGTCACTTGATATTTATATAATATGTTATCCTACTATATTAGAGGCCAAAACCCTTTTTTATTTTCGTAAAACTACAATATTTTCATTTCGATACAAAATGACAAAATATTATTAATAGTTAATCTGAAAGCTGAAGCTGAATTGATTGTATTTTGGAACCTTATTTTCGAATGAAATAGTACTTGATTAATAAAAAAATTAAAATCCTTGCTCGAAAAGCAACAAATATGCATTTAAAAATAAAACTTGATTTTTAAATGTCTACTACATTTGTGTATTTTTTCGCCTACTACTATTTTTACAGGCAATGCTTTTAAAATGCTATATTTGATATATAAAAGTTGGCAACCCTACTCTCCACGTGCAGCTGCCGACTCTTTCTATTTTGTGGTCTATATTGTTTAAAATAAACGTCATTTTTATGTCTTTCTTGCATAAAATTACAATTTTTATTGTGCACAATTTGTTGTGTGTCTTTTAATCAGTGCCGAATAAAAGTATTTTATTTACATATTGCCACCAACTATATACTAACAATATATCAAACTGGTGGCTAGGCAGGTGGGCTGGGCTTCCGTAGTTTCATCAAATGCAGGAGAGATAAGAGGTTTATGAGAACAATAAACTTGATCTGTTAAAAAAAATGCTCCGCCGCGACAGTGTGTATCACTGCCGTGACCAGGATTCGAACCTGGGTTACTACGGCCACAACGTAGGGTCCTAACCACTAGACGATCACGGCTACCGGAGCTGGTGATAGCACCTTTCAAAATTTGCGTTGCACTCGCCTAATATACAGGGTAATATAAGATTGATTATTTAAAAATTCGTCTTAAAAAGTGAACGGTAGAAAAAAGGCAGCGTTTTATTTTTGGTTGGGTTATAAGTCAATGTAGGGCAGCTTATTGCTCGAGGCGATTGTAATGTAGCGTGTAATTGTGTAATTGTATTTACACAACAAGAGCAATGAGTCTGACAAACGGTGTCTTTGTCAGACTGAGGGTCGAAAAAAATAGAATTTGTATCGTGTTTTGTTTGTTTTTTCGGTATCACTTTTTATGAAAATATACAGTACTAGCTTTTAACTAAGTCTGCGATTCAGGATGAGAAGTAGCAAATGTCCTTACCCATGGTCTATCTGTGTCACAAATTTTACCCAACTAACCCAACCCCTTTCAGCCGTTTTAATGTGATTTTTCGTAAAGAAGATTGGGTGATTTTGGCCAGAAGCCCAATAGCGTTAAGATAAATGTACCATTGGAAAGACTTTATCAAGGAAAACATTTCTTATTATGACGGTTTCTCTTGATTGTTCGTCCGTAAGGAGCTACAGAGCTCTAAATGTAAGTAATAAAGTATAATTTCATGAATTATGTGCCACGCAAATATCAACTTTTAGGCCTATCAACGGATATTTTAAAACATTGGCCTCCAAGATGCCGTTTTGGGAACAACTTTTTTGAGAGTCGGTTGGCCGGACAGATGGTTCAGCCTTTTTTTTTTTTTTGGTTTCGGGTTGGAAAATCCTCATGGATGTCCCCCGCCCCGGGGAGGGCGGAGGGGTCTGTCGGACTCTTACCGACTAAAAACCAACCCGGTGTTCCATCTCACACCTACGCCGGGGTCGCGGGAACACATTATTCTTCCACAACCCCGGCTGGTGCCGGCCCGCTTGCGCGGGCCCCGTCTCGGGCGGGGGGAGTGAGATGGTTCAGCCTGCCGCATCAGGCAATAGCGTCAAGATACGCCAAGGCAAAGAAGTTTTCAATGGAAATATAATATGATATGACGGCTTCTATCGATTGTCAGTCAGCTGACAATCGATAGAAGATATTTCTTTCATATTTCTTTTAGAATTTACTTTTAATTTTAATTTTAATTTAATTTAATTTACTCATATTTCTTTCAGAGCTCTGTAGCTCCTCACTGATGAGGAGCTACAGAGCTCTGAAAGAAATATGAGTAAATAAGCATTATTGAAATTCTGGCATTTCGTATTACGAGTAACATGAACTATTTCAGTGCTTTTCAAACGTCATCTTTTAAGACCCTATCAGTATGACATACGACCTCTATCTGCTTCCCATATTCTCAAAACGCATTGAATTTTACGTAACCCAATGATGTTCTCCCCTTTCTTTAATATTCAAACCATTATAAAGACAAGTCTACTCGACACTCCAGTGTCTTTTAATACCCGATTTACATATCGTTAGAAGTTAGAACTTCGCAACAATGTTCCAAACTCGTATATTTTCCAATGAACATGTAAATTATATTTAGATTGTCTTACTTCTTATTTACATTTATATATAAATTAAAATCAATTGCCAAAAATGTTGGACCGCGCTTTATTTCAAAGCGGCTGTACCTATTTGTCTAATTCATATTTAATATGTAATAATAACACATTAAATTACATATTTAAACCGTATTTAAAAACCAAAAAAAATGCTCCGCCGCGACAGTGTATCACTGCCGTGACCAGGATTCGAACCTGGGTTACTACGGCCACAACGTAGGGTCCTAACCACTAGACGATCACGGCTACCGGAGCTGGTGACTGCTAGCGCAAAATAAGCGATTAATTTGCTCCGAAACTGGAGCACTTTCACAATCGTTACGGTTCATTGCGCGAGGTAATCGGGGGGCACGGTAGTGCCCCCGCCAAGTCGAGTGCGAAGCAAACACTGCCGTACCATCCTTTACTGGAACCATTTCGCCGCATTTTCAGGCCCCTACTTGAGAACCTCTGGATAAGACCAGAACGCAGAAATTTTCGTCATCCAGTAAGCTATAATCACATACTTAAAATCCAAAATTTCAAGTCTGTAGGTCATTTAGGTCCGAAGTTAAGCAAAAGCAAAGTTTCGCATTTATGACACTCATTCACTCACTCATGATCATCAGAATAAAACTAGTACTTCCCATAAACTCAGACAGCTGAAATTTGGTACAGAGTTAGGGTTTAATGGCTACATAAAGGGAAAGCTATAAAAACTAGGATAATCTAAGATCTGGAGTACCTGGTGACCCTGATTAGAAAACACAAGAGCCCAACCAAACTATTAACGATCGATATACCGCCTTTACAATAAATATTCAACCTGGTGGGCCGCTTCATTTGATGTCAAAAATCGAAGATCTGAAGTATCTGATGAAGAACCCTCAGCTGGTCTCATCTGTATTAGAGATATGGTAATGCCCCCTTCTACTATTGGTACATAAAAGCGTCCCACTGCTGGGCGAATGCGTCTCCTTATGCTTTGCCCACGTTTATACAAAAATAAGTGAAATCCCACCAAAAACATTATGTAAAAAACTAGCCAAGTCTCGATGGAGCTGCTTGTTTATCTCTAAAAAGTAATGAAATCTAGACAAAGTCGTGCCAAGTCTAAGGTTCCTTACTGCGATTTCTTTATTATTATAGTTAATGTTGTGTGACTTGGCCGGGTAAGCTTGTTTTCATTCTAACTTCCTAACTTGTTTTATCGGTTTATTTGTTTGTTACGCTTTCCCTCCAAAAAGGCTGAACAAATTTAAATGAAATTGTGCACAAATATATACCATGACCTGAGTAAAGACCTTGGTAAACAAGAACAGTATTTGGTTTTCTTTTTTATGATCACTTTGAGTACTGATCTAAAATTAAAGTCAGGTTTATAAAACGTGACTTCATTTATGAACCTGGCAACTTTGAGCCGGAGAAAGCTGCGGTCCACACGAACAGAGATAAACTGAGTTTTAAATTATTAAATTGTTTGTTTTTGTTTTAACTGGTAATTGAATAAATAACCTTTGTTTTCTTAATTCAACTAGCTGTAGAAACAAAAAGATATTAATGAAAAATTGAGCTGTAAAATTAATTTAAAATGAAAACTATAACTCCTCGCTTAAAAGATTTTTTTGGATAAAACTAAATGAAACACAAAAGATTTCTTCTATTGTGTTCTTTCATAAATTATTGGTATCTTTTCTTTCACAATCTGATTTCTCATTGCCCATTTTGGGAAAACACACAACTATTAAATTAGGTACACAGATCCGTCTTTGTTCCCAAAAACACTTTGATTTCCTTAGTGGACTTGGGACTTGACCTAGAAATCACTGGAGAAGTAGGGCCAGGTGAAGTCCAGCCCTACGTGGAAGAGATTGCTGTTATTTCAACACTTGTGCACAAACTCAAGGGAACTACTTAGCCACTAAGGTAACAGGATACTTGAGAAGAACACTATATTTGAGGTTAATTTTGGAGCAGTGTTTGTGACGGTCTAAGAAACATGCATTATTTTATAGCTTCTTAGAAAATGTTCTTTATTTCTGTTGGTAAAAACAAATAACGGTCTGTCATGGTACCAGTATCTTGAGGTCAGTTTCTAGTCTAACCAGATGCGCTGAATTCCAGTATCTTGGGGTCAGCTTTTAGTCTTACCGGGTGCGCTGAATACCAGTATCTTACATGGAGCTACTGCCTAACTGACCTCCACAACCCAGTTACTAGGTAACACGATCCCCCTTGCCAAGACTCGTTGTCAGACTTTCGGTCTTCAGACTACCCGTAACGACTGTCGAAGATCTGCGAATGACAGCCGGGACCAACTGCTTAACGACCTCGGCAAGCGTTGCCTTGAAGCTCGAACCGTGCGACTGGTTAATATTTATCCTCGAGCCCCTCTCTGAACGTAACCGCACTATACCGATTATATTTGTTGGTGCAATATTCACGTATTGCCAACTCTTTTACATTTTTTTTAAATCTATAACCAAGTTATAACTACATACCTTTATGTTACCATGTCATAAGTCAATATCATCGCGTTCCTTCGCGCTGGCGAAGGAATAATCAAACTACATCTACAAAATGTCAATATCATGCTGCTGCTTCAAATCCAAAATAATGATTAAAAGAAAGATGATTGTTTAAGTGCCGAATTAAACAAATAAAAAGAAAGAATGTTCCATTAATCCATGAAATCCTGTTGATGTAAGTAAGACCTTGAGTTATTTGAGAATAATTATTTTCCATAATAGTATGATGAACTCATGTGAAAGATACTCCTGATCTAATTCAAATAACTGTATTAAATAAGGGAATTTGGAACGAATGAAAGCAGGTAATACTAGTAGGAAATTGAAAATTGTTATTTGTCCCGAAACAGTTACATGGATTTTAAATTAGACATCCCCAGAAAGCAATTGATATTACTTGTGTTGGGGCTATCTCGCTCTTTCCCTTAATTATTAACAATATTGAGACGATTGTTAACAATAATAGGTGACAAAAAATTATTATAGGAAGAAAAGATTGATGACTTATAAACTGATTTGCAGCTCTTTGTGTAACTGCTGTTGTCTGTGCGTGTATGTGTTTGTGGATGTGAATGTTTATGTCTTCTTTAAAGTAATGTGTTCGAAGCGCAATTTATAGATTAAACTTGGTGAGTACTTACATTTTTGATAAGAAAGAAAATCAAAAGAAATTGTTTAACCAAGTCTAGCTAAAACTTACTCAGCTTCCTCGTGTGTTAAGATTTTTAGCCACTCCGTTATTACATTTTTGCCTTCGTGTGAGACCTCATGGTGGAACCTTAATTTTACAATGGTGGAACCTTAATTTTACATTTATTTTATTATAAATGAAGGCTGATTGGGTTGCATACTGACGTCGTGCAAAAGCAGTTCGGACCCTTGGGCAGTACGCTACTATATCCTTTCGTCTTTTCTCATGGCTGTCTTGGTTAAATGGAATAGACTTTATTTGTAAATTTAAGGTAGTAATTAAGACATATAGTTTTCTTACTGAAAGTAGGTAAGCCACTGGTTCTGTGTAGATCGACTGTGGGGTAACTGTATGATTTATAATCTAGAACTATAACTTCAATAGCTCCTCTCAGATTTTTTACAAAGTGACGGAGCAACGACTCTAAAACCCATGTTCTAAGTCATAACCTCGAAAGCTCCTTGACTCACAACTCTGTCGAGGAGACCACAAGGCACGCCTCGGAAGACCCTCAAAATCAGTATTTAAAGTCGTCAGTTACAGGAAATTATGAGGTTCCTCTAATCAGTGTGAGTCGAGGTACGTCGCGAACACTTCAATATTTAATAAACTCTTCAAAAGACATTATGAAAATCGACGTATTCCACTCAGAGGATTTCAACAGTACTTGTCCGAACCGCAACTGAGCACGTCCTCTAACCGCACTGAAAAAAAAATTTGTAACAGATAAAAAACGCGTGTTTTGGTTAAAACTTCCTTGTTACAACTACCTCAAGGAAGCATCAACGTAGACGCCGACATACCTTATATTAGATAGTTGTTTCCTCAACTAAAACTAACCACGACTGAGGAAACTGTTTGAGATGAGGAGTAAAATTGCAACTATAACCCAAAGTGAGGTTGAGTCAAGAAAATTATGAGGTTCTGACTTAAAATACGGGTGTATGGGTGTATGAATTTTATCTAACATCAAAGCGAGAATCCATCGACTACCGCCAGTTTCTCCAAAATCTTTTAAATGAATGTCTTTGTTCACAAGTAGGTCATACGGTTAGCTTAACCGCGTTATTCGAGAACTTACCGCACGATTTCTTTTGTCGAAAGACAAGGCAGGACAAAACCGGTTCAATGAACTGCACCGTATTACGAAATTCAGCATCCTTTGTTTTATCATTTCATTCCTTTGTGGTATACAGGCTTATGGTAATGGCGTACATGGGAAGTTTTCTGTAAGTTATATAGTTCTGTAACAAAATCTGTAGTAACCTGTTACTAATCCAGTATACGTGGAAAAACTGACGGATTTTTTTACAATCTTTATTTTCAATTAAGTACCTAGGGTTTTTTTTCTGACTTGAGATTTGAATTATAAAACACCTTGATGTTTATTTGCTATCTTAAAATTGAGCCTAAAAAAAGTGGATTTTGTTTCATTCAACTTGAAATGTGAATTTGAGTCGAATATAACTTAAGTATTATAAATGAGCACATAATACTTTGCATAGTAGTGCAACATAATTATGTTATTTGCTGAAATATAAGCCCACGATCGCACGGGCGTCAATATATCTTGGTGGGGTTTTCAAATTGGCAATCCAACGCGTCAAAAAAACACACACTCTCGGCGCTAAGCAGTGCCTTCGCCTTGTTGATTCTTACAATATGCACTTTAGAGAACTGGATTATTTAAGAAAATGGTTCTAGATGTTTTGTTAAGCGAGTAATTAAATTAAGCTAAGTAACTCAGCAATATTGTGGCAGCGACAATTTTTTATCCTTTTTTTGTTTGTTTGTTTGGCATCTCGCAGGTCAACCTATTGGGTTGTCGTCTGCTTAAGCGGACTTGCCTGTGGTTGCCCTAATAAATTAAGGCCAGGAATTAAACTTAAATGCTAACTAAAAACTAAGCGACTACACGCTAAGGGCACCCCCTGTGGGGTACGAACCTCGGCTTAGGGCGTCGCTGGAAGAGGGCAGCAAATGACTAGCTGGATCAGGAATGGTGTTATTTTGGGACGAATTTAAAGCTACAGGCTCAGCGACGCGGGCTGGCTCGAGCAAGGGTCGGGAGGGGCGTGGATTTGGGCGTCGCGGTGGGCCTCGGCGGCGAGGACGGTAGGACGGCGATCGGGTTTTGGGTTTAATTAGGGTGCTGGTGGCCTTACTACTCTCCTGGAGGAGGGTAGTGGCGTCATCGGGGGCGATTTTATCCCTTGTCTTTAGCACTTCTTTTAACCTGTAGTTAATACGTAGACAATGGTCTGGGTTACATGTTTTTTTTTTTTAATCTTAATATAATTATTTATCTTTATGTTTTGTACCATGCAGCTGTTTTTGTCCCTAATAAATAAATAAATGAATACGATTTGAAAAAAAAAACTTAAAAAAAAACGGGCGAAGCAAGGTTGGGTTGCTAGTATAAAAGTAAAGCACAATACCGCGCTACGCCGCATGTCCTTATGAGTTTTTGTAGAATGTAGGTTCATCTTCGTAGAATCGTAGAACTCGCATCTACGCCGTAGCAGTGTGCTTACTACGCCTGTGAACGTAGCTATTACATATGGCTAACGTAGCAGCATAATTAGGTATGTTTATAACCGTGTGTCTGAGGTGGGTGTCATTGTGTCTACGAGTATAAGCCCAGGTGGCACGAGTGGGCTGTTATCTACCACGCGGGCCCAGTTCGGGTTTGTAGATGCCCCATTTCTTCGAATTACAGGTTCTGTGACAGGCCGGCTTCCACATGATGTTTTCCTTTACCGTTTTGAGAGCAGTGGTGATGAAATAAATTACACAAAGTAAAGCGCCTGCCTGGTTTCGAACCCACGACCTACAACTCGTAAGTCGGGGCCACCACTGCTCCGTTACATAGTTTAGACAAAAAAACACAGACAAAGCTCAACGCGCACAGACACGAAAGGTGAATTACATTTCTAATTTATTACAGATGTAATATATAATAGATGTTGTGCTGCGTTTCCACTTTAGTTCTACAAAACGAAAGCGATCGCCGTGTCAGCCAAGTTTGAAGCTCCTTTACTAAGTAATAAAACCATACGCCGAAGTGAATGTTTTATAGAAGGATGTTTGTTAGTAAGTGTCAGCGCTGCAGATTGGTTTTCTTTCAAAACAATGACAAAAATACTTGGTTATTTTGTAAAACAATTTTGGCGCTTGATAACTAAGAGAGCGTCAGTTTTACGTAGAAAATAAAACACGACAAGTTTTCTATAGACCTTGGTTCAATAGAAAACTTGTGGAGTTTTAGTCTTTTACCTGCAAAATAGCTAAAGCCCTGTACATTAGCAACAAGATCAAAACAGCGGAAGATAAAATAAAAACTGTTTGGAAAGTTATAAATAACGAAACTAGTAGGAAAAAAATACGAAACATTGAATATACATTGGAGACTTCACGTGGTGCCATAAGTTCTAACTTAGAAGTAGCTCAAGAATTTGTAAATTATTTTACTAATATACCATCTAAAGCTACGGAGGCTTTAAATTCCTCACCCAAAGTCTCAATTGATTTATTAAGAGCGAACGTGCCAGGCTGCCCGGTTGAATTTCAATTTAAACATATAAACCCTATGATAGTTATAAAAGCTTTTCGGCAAATAAAAATCAAGTTGACCGAAGATCTTTGGGGAATGTCTATCAAAGTTTGTACATCCATAATCGAGACCATAGCACCATACTTAGCTTTAATATTTAATTTGTGTGTAGATCAAGGAGTCTTCCCGGATTTAATGAAATACAGTAAGGTTATACCACTTTTTAAATCTGGGGATAGCAAAGACACCAACAATTATAGACCAGTATCCGTGTTGCCGGTATTCAGCAAGGTGTTCGAAAAGGTAATGCTCAATCAAATGCTTAATCATTTTAACATAAACAAAATCTTACACGAACAGCAATATGGTTTCACCAAAGGTCGTTGCACGACTGATGCTGGTGTCACTTTACTAAAACACATATTTACAGCGTGGGAGGAGGCCCAAGATGCCATAGGAATTTTCTGTGACCTCTCCAAGGCATTTGATTGCGTTAATCACGAAACCTTGCTCCTAAAACTGGAGCATTACGGACTAGGTAAACCTGCGCTAAGTTTAGTTAGATCTTATTTACAAGATAGACGGCAAAAAGTTCAAATTAATGGTGTCAATTCACTTGGATTAAAAGTAAAATTGGGTGTTCCACAAGGCTCGATATTAGGTCCTTTCCTCTTTTTAGTATATATTAATGATCTACCCCATTTATTAAAAAAACAACCACAAATGGTGTTATTTGCTGATGATACTTCTTTAATTTTTAAGATAAGTAGACGTTCATTAAATCTTGACGACGTAAAAAACGCACTGCTGCAGGTACAAAATTGGTTTACTGCTAATAATTTAGTATTAAATGGGAAAAAAAACAAAATGCATAAGGTTTGCTTTGCCGAATGTTAAAAGTACTGATTGTGACATAGTATTGAATCAAGAGAAACTAGAATTCGTTGATAAAACGGTTTTCTTGGGGATCACGCTCGACTCGAGGCTGCAATGGGGTCCCCATTTAACATCTCTTGCAGGACGGCTAAGTTCAGCAGCATATGCTGTAAGAAAAATCCGTCAGTTTACTAATGTAGATACCGCGAGGCTGGTCTATTTCAGTTACTTTCATAGTATCATGTCTTACGGTATCTTATTATGGGGACGCGCTGCAGACATCGAGTCTATTTTTATTCTGCAAAAAAGAGCCATTAGAGCAATATATGGCCTCCGCAGGCGCGATTCTTTAAGGGAACTGTTTAAAGATATTAACATCATGACCGTACCTTGTCAATATATATATGAAAACATCATGTACGTAAGGAAAAACTTAAATCTGTTCAGTAAAAGAGGTGAGAGACACAACTATGGGACTAGAAATAGGGACCAATTGGTTCAACCGGGTTTCAGGCTGGCTAAAGTAGATTCGTCCTTCATGGGGTACTGTTTAAAATGTTATAATAAAATACCACCCCACATACTCCAACTGAACGAAACGAAGTTCAAAACCTGTATCAAACGCACACTATGCAGCCAAGCATATTATAAGTTGGAGGATTACATCTCTGACAAAAATGCTTGGCTCAACGCTGGTTCTGCTCCACAAGGGCGCCTAAACAATTGATTAGCATTCGGAAATATTGTTGGAGCTGCTGAAGATTGTAAAAACTGTCTTTGCACTGTATAAATTCAATCTTTTAGTATTGTATAATTGCAAAGCACACGTGTGAGCACTATGTGGTACCTACTATAAAGCTACCCTATACTGGGCACGTCTGTCATTGACTTGAATGTGCCCTGGCGGCTGAGAGTATGTCACGCTCACTCTAATGTCTCGCTGGTGGTGGCGTGTGTGTTGGATCATTAAGTTCCCTTCAAAATGGTTGAGCTGAATGGTGCTGATCCGTACGTCATGTTCGTGAACGGGCGCCGTCAGTGGGGACTGGTCATCTCTTGGCTGCCACGCCTTTTTGTTTTTTTTTTTTTTTTTTTTTTAATTTTTCTTTTCCGATTTTTATGTTTTTTATTACGGGTCTTTCTACATCGTTCTCACATGTTTAATTTCAACAAGACTGATGTAACAAATTTTCTGTAACCATATTATTTAAAAGAGTGTCCATGGAGTTTCTTGCCCGTTCTTCTCCATAGGTACCTACTTCGCTTTGGAATGGGCAACTAGCTTCTGACTGACCGACCCCTTGACAATTCAAAAGTGCCTGTAATGGGTTTATTTGAAATAAATGCTTTGAGTTTGAGTTTGAGTTTGAGTCTATTATGTTTTACATTTCAACTTTATTGTTCCTGTCTGGTGTGATCTCTGGCCATATCGGCCCTGCAAATGTTATCAGACAGAGATCGTAACACCACCATCGCGGTTTACCTCGACGATGACGTCCTTCCTCAGGCGTTCAGTGAGTGACGATCTCTGCATCGCACAAGACAGGGAGGTTTGCAAGGAAAAAGGGGAGGCCTTTGCCCAGCAGTGGGAATCAAACTCGAACTCAAAGCATTTATTACAGTTAAACCATTTACAGGCACTTTTGAACTGTCAAGGAGTCGGTTGGTCAGTCAGAAATATGAAGCTAGTTGAACATTCCAAAGCGTAGCTATGGGGAAAAACGGGCAAGAACTCTTTTAAATAATACCGTTCTTGCAAATATATTAGTCACATCATTAATGTTGATCCTATAGGTGAGAACGATGTACAAAAAACGTTAAGAGCGTCCAGAGTGCAGCAAAAAAATAAATAAAAACAATCTAAAAAAACATAATATTAAAATAATCCGTGGCAGCTAAGAGATGACCAGTCCCAACTGACGGCACCCGTTCACGAAACTTGGATTAGCACCATTCCGCTCAACCATTTTGAAGGGAGCTAAATGATCCAACATAATACGATAAACCTACAAACAAAATGTCCCGCTGTTGGACAAAGGAAGGCAACACAAGGAATACGTCAAATTACATTTGATTTGTTGGATGTGTCTCCCCGTGTTTAAATAATTATCTGAGGCGTTACGAAATTTGCCGGGTCAGCTATTCTGCTATAAAAGGCTCTAATTCATCATGCGTTTTCTGGGCCCCTCACGACGACGACGCTCGTCTGGCTCCCACTGCGTCACGACTTTACATCCTACCTACATGGTCCGCCAAATCTCACTTCAGCCTAATTATCTACTATTTGTTTTAAACAAAATCCGCTTAATTCCTAAGCCTTAACATTCTGATCCAATTTTCCAGTACGCGGAATACATACGCGTGTCGAATTCCTTAATTAAATTAACAAAAATGTGAATTAAGTTTCATTTGCAACCGTCGCGTTATCCGTAATACAATGAAATTGAATGCATTTGAGTTTCCAATTAATTGGATTCTTTGATACCAACAATTAATATTTTGTAGCAAAATGCAGATGTATTTTTTTGTTGGAATGAAGTTACGAGAAGTTTTTTTTTTTTTTATTGGATAGAAGTTATTATGTTATCAATAATAATTAATGTGTCATGAAAGTATTATTAAAGCAGATTGCAAAATTTAATAAAATATATATTTACGTTGAAGTTGATACCAACACGTAGAAGGTCCCGATCTACTTGCGGCTTGCTGATGTTGGGTGGGCTCTGACCCCTAGGGGACCACACGTTCCATAATTTCTCAACGAAAACTGTTTTAAACTGCTTTTTAGACCAGTACCCTAATTGCGTAATACACATTCAATCGTAATCTGAATCGTTTTGAAACAGATTGCTAATCCATTGCTTCATAAGTACGAAAAAAATATGCTCAACAATTTAAATAACGCAATGAATGTTGTTGAACTGTCAAAATCAAACAGATTAGTCGTAATCGTTTACGAAAATGTGTTACGCAATTAGGGTGCAGGAAAGAACACTAACATTTACTCAGTATCAAAATGACTGACATAATTATTTACACTTTAACACGTTTTTAATATCACGTTTCACTCATAAATACAACAAATACCATCGACCATGCACCTTATTCACCAGATATGTCTCCAGCCACCTTCTTTCTTATTCCTAAGCTCAAATTACCACTTCGTGGCACCCGTTTGAATTCGGTAGAAGACATAAAGGAGAATTCGCGGCGAGAACTGAACTCAATTCCGGAAAAAGCGTTTCAAGAAGTTTTGATGATTGGCGTAAGTGTATCATTTCTGAACTAGCATACTTTGAAGGCAATAAAATAAATTTTGACGAAAAACTAAAATTTCGTGTATTTTCGATATTTTTCCGGTAATTTCTTGATAGAGTAGCTTATTATAATAAACAGGTAAAAGTAGTTTGTTTGTAGGAGGTAATCTCTGGAACTGAAAGTCGGATTGTTTTTTTTTTCGTTTGATTGCCTTACTCTTCAGGAAGGCTATAGGCTATTTAACATCACGCTAAGGCCCTTAGGAGTAAAACAAAAATAGAAAGTCTGAAAGAACGCTAAGCGACTAAAAATGATTGATGACTACTATATTAGATTATATATTTACTAGTATATAATAATGAATGATTTATGATGACTAGAATTTGCGGACGGCGAGCAATGGGTAGCTCGCCGTCCGTTAAGGACCAGGCCGGAGTCGACGGCGCGTCGTGTTGCACGCGCTCAAAGCGATGTCAGCATACAGTGACGGGCTCCGATAATGGCCTATGTCTCAGGGTCGCGGGTTGTTCGAAAGAGATACCGTGGTCCCGGCACAGGCAACTGAAGGAACACGGATGGGTTTTAGTCAGTAAAAGTCTGACACGCCCTCCCGCTCCGCCCAGAGCGGGAGAAGTCATTTGATGATATCCTACCCAAAAAAAAAAGTTTTCTAGAATCATAAGCTGAATTTGCAATACCAGTATATGTCATAGAGCGACTGCCTACCTGACCTGCACAACCGAGTTACAGGTAATACGATACCCCTTGGTTATACTGGTTGTCAGACTTTCGGGCCTTGTGACTATCCGTAAAGACTGTTGAAGACGAGAATGTCAGCCGGGACCAACGGATTAACGTTGTTTCCGAGGCACGGAGGGTTCTTGGTATGTAAAGATGGTCACCCATACACGGACCAACCGCGGCAAGCATAGCTGATCATGATGATCGATCGACTCGTGAGCCTGTTCTAACTTAGCCACCAAATACATAAACTATGTATAATTAATGGATTTAATTTTTGTATGTTTTAAATACATAAACATAAATTTAATTCAAATTCATTAGGTACGTCATTAAAATTAAATACATTAACATACAATACAATCAAACATTAAAACTGAATCGACATTAAAAATAAATTTGCACTCCGATGAACTTCAAGCCATTACCTGTGGAGCGGACTGCTCCCATCCTCACTAACGACCCTCAACAGTTGATTGGTCGATTTACGTGAACAGCTGGTAAACGAAGCTACGTGCTATAACGTCATAAAAGTCTACAGCAGACATTTCATTATTATTATTATCAGGGTTTGTGTCCCCCTACATGCCGAAGGCCTTCCTTCCCTTCTTCCTCTTATTCCTATCTACTGCTGTCACAAGCAGCAGTCTTTTTGACAGGTTCATCCCGCCATCCTGGGCCTGTCGCGTTGCCTTTTACTGCTGTTCGTTACCTACTGTATGGCTATTTTAGTCCATAGCAATGGAATAAAAAGAGGACTAGGCTCCTAGTCCTTTTTTTCCACTTTAATTTTAATATGCAAATCTGCAATGCATTTCAGGGCAATCCAGTAAGCCTAAATCCCAGTTAAGTGCAATCAAACTAGTCAATATTTTACAAGTACACAATTTGTAAAGAACGCAATCCCGATATTGCTATTTGAAATCAAAATGCAAATGGATTGCCTTACAGTGAGAATTCAATTCAAAGTCAAAGTCAAAGTCAAAGCATTTATTTCAAATAGGCCCATAAAAAGGCACTTTTGAACGTCAACATTTACATTAAAAATATAACTGATTCTAGGCGCCACTTCCAAAAAGTAGTTTCGTATGGAGAAGAAGTGGCAAGAAACTCCACCGTTACTCTTTTAAAATGTTTTACAATATGTTGTATACATTAATTCAATTCTCTTGTACCATGAAGGTTTTATGTAGTGAACTATGTTCTAGGAATAAAGTATTCTGTAGTTGTTGCCTAGCAACTGATCGGTTCTTGTCATCCTATGTGGTAAGATGAAGTTAATTTTTATTTAAAAATGTGAATAACTTTAAACCACTGCGTTACAATGATATCTTATTTCATTGAAAGCAAGCTTAGCCAACAGGGTATGAACCCAGACGTAATCTGGTGTGATATCTGAGCAAAGAAGTTTCTGATCTTAATTTCCATTATGTAACAAGCAGTGCAGAGTATTGAGAGATTGGAAGACCAAGCTAATTATGGTAAATGGGCTTTTGCCATGGAAATGTTCCTGACCGACCTCGATCCGTGGGAGTGTGAACGAAAAACTTCGTGGCAGACTTGGTGGAGGCTAAAAGGAATGATGCGAAAGCTCGGAGTATGATCTGCCTCATGTGTGAGGAAAATTTTTACACCATGATCTCAAGACAGCGAGAGATACTTGGCAAGCGTTGCAAAAATCTTGCGCTGACGGCGGGTTACTGCGACCGCTATATCTGTTGCGGAAGTAATTCAACGTCACATTGACAATGTTTTCATAAATGGAGGAATATCTCAATGATGTCCAGTCAACCAGTCAGTCGTTACTTAGCATAAAGGCAGGTCTAGATGATGAATTTGTTGGGATTATTATGTTGGCAGGTTTAACCGATCTATACATTCCTCTGGTGATGACATTGGAGCATTCAGGTATGAAGATTACCACAGAATCTGTGGAGGCCGTGCACAGTGATCAATTTTCAAAAGTTAGGGGGACAAATTATTAACTACTGAAATTGTGTACTAAAGGTATGTTAGAAGATAAAATAGTACAATTAAAACTAGGTAATTAATATTTTTTGTACTTTGTTACATCACTCCTCATCTAACACAACTTCTGGTTCTTGTAAAAGACTAAGTACCTCAATCGGCATTTAATGTTTTTGTTTCACAGGTAATATTCTGATGTTAGATATTACAGGATCTGAAGATATGAGCAAAATTTTCATAAGATCTTTATTAGTTTGATTCCTGGTCATCTTTCTGGTGTTATGCTTTCTGTAAAATCTAAGCATACCAATTGGCAACAAAAAGTTGTCGATGATATCCTTGCCGTATATGAGACCTTATGGACTGTTGGTGTCATAGGATACCATCGCAGTTTCTTTCTCATATTCTGAGAAGGCAGGAGCCTTGACGCTTCTAGCTCAAGACTTGTTGGCGATTTCAGACTTATATTAAGTATACGTCCTGGTTTCCTCAAGACGTTTTCTTCACTGATGTCAGTAATGGCCCAGAAAAAGCTAAACTTAGAAAGTACATATATGAATTTAAAAAGTCACATTGGTACTTGCCCGGATTTGAACCCATAACCTCGTGCATGAGAAGCTAGGCCTAACCACTGGGCCATCACGACATAGTTATTTCAATTGTTTAGTTAAAATACCTTCCCACAGCTGGGACACATACCTCCTCTCGTGACAGGGAGTGATATAGGTCACATAGAAAGGATAACGGAAAAGTTTGAGGGCTTTGGTATTAGACCACGGTGAAAAGCTGTCAATTTAAGGCAAGGCTAAGTAAGTTAGGAGAATTGGTGAACGCCAAGGGCCATGTCCAAGTGGGCTGTTGTAGGAGAGCGATTAATATTAAATAAGTTAAGTATGGTTGGGTTGAAACCCAGATTAGACTTATATAGTATTTAACGTAGTGTTTACTGTAAAACCAGTAAAATATTATTTTAATTTTTGTGAATGCTAGGAATATGTGGGTTTGTGTATATTGTATATTTTCTTTATTTCTTTCAGTTAGTTTTAATGATGGTCTGGCAGTTTGAGTACTGCATGTGGCCTACCCAAATATCCTTTCTTTTGAATTGTTGGTCGAATAATTGAGCTCCTTAGTTTTGAGTTGAACTGCACGATGATTGACGAATGCGTGCACTGACTGGACAGGTCCACTCAAATCTGTGTGGTTCTTTCCTCAAAAGTCAGTCTCTACATGGTCGTCAAATGATCTCCTCGCCCTTGCGTTCTATTGACTTATTAAAAGCAAACGTTTCATCTTGCCCGATTGAATTTAAATTCAAGCATATGAACCCCATAATACTAGTGTGTTCAAGCAAATCAAGATAACAGAAGATCTATGGGACTGTCTACCAAAGTTTGTACCTCGATTATTGAGACTACAGCGCCGTACATGGATTTAATATTTAATTTGTGTGTAGATCAAGGAAGGTCTTCCCGAATCTAATGAAGTACAGTAAATTAATACCACTTTTCACATCTGGGGACGGTAAAGACACCAATAATTATATGCCCGTATCCGTGTTGCCAGTTTTCAGCAAGGTGCTTGAAAAGGTAATGCTGAATTAAATGTTAAATCATTTTTACACCAATCAAATCTTACACGGTCAACAGTATGGTTTCACCAAGGGACGTTGTACGACTGACGCCGTTGTCACTTTATTAAAACACGTTACGGCGTAGGAAGAGGTCCAAGGAATTTAAGGAATCTTTTGTGACCTCTCTCCAAGGAATTTGATTATACATAAACACTAGAAAGTGGTGAAGATGTGAATTGATTTTATTGTGGAAGTGATTTTATTAGACATAAACACTAGGTAGTGGTGAAAGGTTGGCTCTTTTGGGACTGTCTATAGACTTTTAAGAGAGTTGATCCACAACTACATTAATGATGCTTGAGTTTGATTCTCTACTCTCTTAGCTAGCAATTCTTAAATGATGTATTCTTTGTCTCTAGCCGACAATATCGCTTTAACTTTAACTGTATTTAGTAATGATACTTGAGTTTCGAGTTATCAACTCTTATTATTTAGTAATTCTTGAATGTTGTATTCTTTATCTTAGACCAATAAGTCGGTCAGACTAACATGAACACGTATCTTGCAAATATGCTTGTTGTGCAAAGTAACTTCCAGGGTTTGGGTGACCACAACTATCTCATATCCAATCTAAGGACTGACATATAGACCATGTCTTCTTATGAGCATGATGCCGACGCAATGCCTCTGAAAAGCCGCTTGCGTCACTTTATGGAAGTGTTTCTCTGAGTACTCTGAGTGTAGATGCGAGGTATCGTGTAAAACGACTGATCACGTTTGGGTTACTCACAAGTTTATATTATAAGAAACTCTGCATCCCTCTATTATTTAGCTTTCTAAAGTCACATCTGTACGTACGCACATGTACGATTTTTATTAGATTCATTTGATAATTTATGTAACAATAATTTTGCATGCTAGTTTTAGCGAATTCAAAGTCAAAGTCAAAGCATTTATTTCAAGCAGGCCCATAAAAAGGCACTTTTGAACGTCAAAATTTACATTAAAAATAGAACTGATTCTAGGCGCCACTTCCTAAAAGTAGTTTCGTATGGAGAAGAAGGGGCAAGAAACTCCACCGTAACTCTTTTAAAATGTTTTACAATATTTTGTATACATTAATTAAATTTTTATTTGTGAAGACGATCCACCAAGAATAAAAATATTATACCACAATTGGTAAAAAGAATTAAAAATAAAGCAAAGGCAGATAAATTAATCACGTAATTGGTACATTGTCCTCACATATTTACAAATATTGTAAAAATATATGACGTTCCTGAAATATTAACTAGGAATAAGTCAGTGTGTGAGTAAAGTAAAAATAAGCAACTAGTATGATTTTGTCTAGCCTCTAGCTAGATTGTCCTATGGAGCAGGACCAGCATGTTTCCAAGCCAAGCATTCTTATCTAGGATATAATCCTTTAATTTGTAATATGCTTGTTTACAAAGCATTCTTTGACATGAGTTTTAAACTTTTTTACTATTAATTGCACTATTTCACAAGGTATTTTGTTGTAACATTTAACACAGTACCGCATAAAAGTTTCATTTTTTTGTAATCTTTATTTATTTAAGGGATTTTTGTACACATTTGCGACGATGTCAATCCTATCGTGCTTTTTACAAGTAACAAGTTACTTCTAAACTTAATAAACCAATTTTAGTCACACAAAACTTAACTAATCTAATTTATTATCTATTAAAAAAATATATAATACTTTTGCTGCTTCAGACGTAGGCTTAGACAAAATTCCATGAAATAATCCAACATCCATTACCGATAATTTCAATGAGTTCAGTAGTGCGTTTCTTTTGTTAGTATATCGGACACATTCCACCAACACATGCTATACATTCTCTTATTTTCCTACACACATCACAGTTAGGAGAGTCCGATTTTCGCATGAGAAAAGCAAAGTTGTTTGGTGGAATATGTCCTGACCTCAAACGATGCGCAGCAACAATTTGACAGCGACTGAGTTTTGATTCGGAGAACCAAGGTATATGAGGAGGCTCACTCTGTATACTTTTAAACCAGATTCCTTGCGCTTTAGATCTCTCGTTAAAAAAATCCTTCCAAGATAAATTGTATTTTTTTCTAAATTTACTTAATATTTCCGAATAACTTGGTAAAACACCCCGAGTTTGTATACCAGAATGAACTGCTTCTTTAGCTAATCTGTCAGCCTCCTCATTACCCGAAAGTCCAACATGGGACGGCACCCACTCGATAAATAATTTTTTATCTGTTTGGTAAAAAAACTGAATTTGTTTCAAAATTGTGTATGCTATAACTAAACCCTTTGAACCGTTATGAACACATCTAGAGATATGCTGTAAAGCACTCTTACTGTCGGAACATATTACCACTTTATTCGAATTTAGTTCCAACGCATACTTCAAGGCCTCAGAAATGGAAAAACTTCAGCCGTCATTATGGAAATGTGATTATTCATTTTATAAGTTTTGTGACACTTATTTGCTAAATCACAATATGCTACACCCCACTCCATCTGATGTTTTGGACCCATCCGTGTAGATGACATGCCATCCAGTATATCTTTCCCGTAGTTCTTTGAGGGTATTATACTTAAGAGAAAAAATGTCATAATGTGATTTTGGAGCAGTGAAGCTAACTTAATTACATCTAATAATATCCCCAATATCTATTTTAGAAATCCATGTCTCCAAAGTAAACATTAAAACTGGATACGAAGACGAAATCTCCTCAGGACCCACCGTGCTGTGTGAAGTAACTAGCAGAGGTGTCCTCTTCCCATTCCAGTACCTATTTTCTATCATACTACTCAGGTCTGAAACCAAACTTGTAGAAACATCATTAGTCCTGGATTTTAGCTTTAAAAGAAATTTGAAAGACAGAAATTGTCTTCTTATTTGCAGTGGAGGTATACTCAACTCAATTTCCATGACGTTTTAATAAAACCGCCAATTATTCTTAAAGCTAGATTTTGCAACTTATCCAATTTGTTGGTGTGACTAATTGCAGAGTTATCGTACAAAAAACATCCGTAATCTATTCTACTCCTAATAACGGCCTTAAAAAGTCTACGCATATATGTAGGATGAATACCATACCATGACGATCCTACCCGAAACTTTAAGCAACTGAATTTTTCTTTGTGAACTCTCATACACTTCGTTAATATGCTTCCCCCATCTTAAGCATTTGTCCAGCCACATTCCTAAATATTTAATGTAGTCCACAGCTTCTAAAACATTGTTGTTAACTTTAATATCAACTGAAAGTCTTCTACGACCTCTGGTAAATATACATAATTTTGATTTATTACTCGACAACTCTAATCCCATTTTGTCTATAGCGGAGACAAAAAAATAAAGCTCGTTGCATATTATCAATACTATATTGCAATTTATAATCATTACAGTATAGAACGAAATCATCAGCATTTTGGTTGATACAAACGGTATTGATATTTTGAAAAATGTTGAAATGAAATGAAATGAAATGAAATGAAATGAAATGAAATGAAATGAAATGAAATTTATTCGCAAGAATTGTAGTACATTAAAGATGGTCAGATTTTTTTACAATTTCTAAACAATTCGCTAAAACTAGCATGCAAAATTTATGTTATATTAATTATTAAATGAATCTAATAAAAAATCGTACATTCATGGAGATGATTAAAAACTAGATTTAATGTCAATTACCTATTTGTCCAGTTATCATATAATATATGTCAGCGTGAATCTTTAAAGTTCAAATACTCATTTACAGAATAAAATGATTTTTCTATAAGCCATTTGAAAAACGCTGTTTTAAAACGATTGATTGGCAATTCCCTATAAGATTTTGGTAGTTTATTAAATATCCTTATAACCATTGGAAAGCAACTTCTGTGATATAGATGGCTTTTCATTGGTGGTATAATTAATCGATCAGGATATCTTGTCTTAAACGTAACAGTGTCTCCCAGACGTTGAAATAAGTCGGAGTGCATTTTAACAAATTTACAGCATTCAAATATGTACATACCAGGAACAGTTAATATTTTTAAATCTTTAAATAGAGGTTTACATGAGGTCAATGGTGGCACATCGCAAAGAGCACGGATACACTGTTTTTGGGCTATAAATACCCTACTCACATGAACAGAATTCCCCCATAACACAATGCCGTATCGAATGATAGAAGCTACGTAACCATGATACGCTAAGAGAGCTGTCTTGCGGTTGGCTATTTTACAAAGTCTCCACAGGGCAAAAGCGAAACGATTTATCTTATTTGTGACTTTTAGGCAGTGCGGTTTCCAAGTGCAACCACTGTCTAGTGTTATGCCAAGAAAAATTGCCTCGTGTGCTTCGTTAATTCTTTGATCCGAATAAGTGATCATAAGGTCAGAATTTGATTTTCTATTGTGGAATTGAACGAAGGAGGTTTTGTCAATGTTTACTTCTAAATTATTATTACTGAGCCACATTATAATAGCATTAACCGTGTCATTAATCTCATTATTATAATTAAACATTTTATTCTCCGTGATAACCACCGCAATATCATCCGCAAACAGCGAGTAGAAATGTTTAGTAACATTTGGTAGGTCGTTAATATATAACAGAAAGAATAACGACCCTGTTACACTACCTTGTGGCACTCCTGCATTGTTGCTTCTTATATTAGACTTGCATAATATTTCTTCTTTATTTGAATTTATTTGAGTAATCGCTGTATATTGAGTCCTATTTGAAAGATAACTTTGTAGCCACTCCAATGCCAAGCCTCGAAAACCGTACATTTCACATTTAGTCAGCAGAATATTGTGGTCAACAAAGTCGAATGCTTTGCTCATATCGAAAAACACAGCGGAGGTACGTGTATGTTTATCAACATTTTCAGTTATTTTTGAAAGTAATTTAAAAGCTGCTAAAGTTGTCGATTTGCCTTTTTGGAATCCATTTTGTTCGGTTTTTAGTATTTTATGTTTAGTCAAGAATTGAGTCATGCGAGAATGCATTATCTTCTCAAATACCTTAGATAAAACTGGTATTAGGGCGATTGGCCTATAATTATTTATAGCCGTTACGTCACCTTTCTTAAAAATCGGTTTAATGACGGAGGTTTTCAATTTATCCGGGAAGGTGCCCTGAGAGAATGACATATTAATAAGGTACGTTAGTATTGGTGTAATCAATGTTGCAGTGTGCTTTAATATATGTGTCGGGATCTCATCATATCCCACAGACGAAGTATTGTTTAATGAGTGAATAGTTTTAAATGTTTCCTCATCACTAACTGGATAAATGAAGAAACTGGCGTTAAGTGGCGATATTAAATGACGATGTCTCATCGTAGGTGCCGTTTCCTTTTTAGCGGCGGTCATATCGATAAAATAATTATTAAATGCGTTTGAAATGTCATTAGTATTCGTAAAAATCATATTATTAAAATTTATTTTTGTAATCAATTTTTTATCAATATTTGAATTTGTCATTGTATTTTGTTTTATTAATGTCCAGGATGCTTTACAGACGTTCTTTGATTTTTTAATATATTTTACATTGTAATGCTTTTGCGCTGCAAAGACAACCCTTTTAAATTGTTTATTGTATATTTTGTAATTCATTTTATAACCTGATGTTTTGAATTTATAATACCTAAATCGCAATGTTCGCTTTGTTGCGCATGATTTTTTTATTCCTTTAGTAATCCAACCAGAGTTTTTTCTTTGTTTGTTTGTAATTTTCTGTTTATATACTGGAAAACATAAATTAAAAAAGAGTATAAATGCATCATAAAAGGTGCTAAATGCATTGTTAAAGTCCTCTTCCGAATATACATCCGACCAGGATAAATTCGAGAGACAGTCACAAAACTTTTTCATATTTATGGGACTGTAGTCACGTTTGAATATATACCATTCCATGAGAGGTTTTATCGTTATGGATGTGGGGATGTATAAGATTTGTGCAGTCTCATGGTCTGATAAACCCAGTTTGAGAACATCACATAAAGCTTCCGGAGTATTACTAATAAATTGATCGAGACAGGCATTTGCGCGGGTTGGTTGATTAACATGCATGTTGTAATTGTAGTTATGTAGTATTTTCTGAAACTCAGTCAACACTTTACCCCCCTTCAGTGAATCGATATTGAAATCCCCAGTTATGATAATTTTCATTTTTAGTCTGCGTCTTACTTTTGTTATTAAGTACTCTAAGTTGCGAAGAAAAATATCAGGATTTGATCTTGGAATTCGATAAATACATACAATTATACAGTTATAAATTGGAACTTCAATTCCACAGCATTCGAACGACCGTTCAATGCACAATTCATTCAGTAATGGAACCTTTTTAGTTTCTATATAATGTTTACACAGAATACCAACCCCGCCTCGCCTTTGGGTAGGTCTGGAGTAGAAATCAGCTAGCTTAAATCCCTTCAAAGATAAGTTAGATTCCTCTCCTGATCTGAGAAAAGTTTCGGATAGGCATAGTATGTCTACGTTTATATTTTTATTTAAAAGTTCGCAAAGAGAAATTTGAAGAATGTCCACTTTACTAAGTGCCCCCGCTATGTTTTGATGCATTATAGTAAGGTAGGAGGTTTCATATTCGCCTTGACTAATAAAAAATTATCCGCTTTATCCGAATTTGTTGATTTACTCGAGATGGGAGGCAACTGATTCATATTATGCGTATGTTTGGTTAATATTGGTTTCGGCTTCTTTATCCGTGGGAAATAGTTAAGAATTGATTGCTGTGTGCATTTTTTTGAAGAAGTACCTTCGGTTCCGCCGTTGTTCTGTGCCACCGTATTGCCGACGTCGTATTTTAAAGATAGCGGAATAGCCTGTGAATTATTGTAACTAAGGAATTTTTCCTTGTAGTCCAGACAGTCAATTATATAATTCAACGCATCACAGGTCTCCCGCAATAAGTCCCCTGAAGCACCCTTAACATTTATGAAATGGCAGTTCGGAAAATTGTAACATATTACTTTATATTGTTGGTTTAACATACGTTCATTCAGGTAACGGTTCTTTACTACGTTTAACAAAAAAACCGTGTTTTTTTGTAGTTTCTTTAAAACACAATATAATTCGCACAAGTTGTTTGTAGGATTTGTGTCGTTTTCACCGACACATAGTATAATTTTGTCCTTTTCAGACACTGGGATACTATAACAACCTTTCAACACTTCCTCCGTTTTGGCGTAATGTTTCGTAATGCTTGACACAGAGTATTTTTCATGCTTGGTGTCCTCTCTCGAGTTTATGAGTTGAGAGGCCAATCCACTACACTGTTGAGTACCATATATCATAATTTTTCTATTTGAACGGCATTTATTATCAGTTATCGCGTTCATGGTCGACGAAATATTGTCATAAGTTGGCGCACATAGTGACTTTTTTGTTTCAGTGTATTTTTTAACTCGAGATTCAACTGTTTTAGCTTCTTGGTAAGGTTTGTCCAATAGTTTTTCCAAGATGACTTCATGGTTGCATCGCGAAGTGGATGGACGCGGTGTCCCATTCCAGTCCTCAACTAGATCATTAGGCGGAAGAGCAGGGGATTGACATGTGTTATTCAAAGGCAACGAGGTCTCTAGTCCATTCGAGGTGAAGTTAATTCTTCTTTTCATTAACTTTTTTTTGCTACTTTTAACAGAGTTAGTTTTAGAAGTAGATGAGCAGATTTTGGTTAGCTCTTTAATTGTTTTATCTTGATCGATAGTAGTTTGCTTTAATGATTTGTTTTCCAATATTAATTTATCAATTTCATGATCCGCACATTCAAGTTTCAAGTTCAGATTGTCAATAGTGTTCTTTAATTCGGTTAAAACTTCATCATTTTGTACAGTGGATAAATCCGGTAAGCTTCTCAATATATTCGAATTCTCAGATAGCAATGAGCTGTCGTTTTCACATGGTAGTGATTCCCATGAAGTTTCCTTACGGATGGTTTTTTTACGTAAAGTTATGTTCGAGTCCATCATGATATAAGTTTGTCATTCGTAACGCCCTCTATTTGACAGAGTATAAAACCACTTCTATTTATTGGCCAATAGATGTCGCTGTGTTCAATATATGGCTATGAATTATAATAACAACACCGTTAATTCAATAATTATTTGGCAACACAGTGTGAACGGTAACACGTATTTGAATATTGCATGTCATCTGACATCTGTGGTCTACGTTTTTGATTGCAATGTAAACAAAGCTTTAGATTCACTCAACTTACATTGTATTGTATTTGTTATCAGTTGTATACGATATATTTAATGTCATACCGACTGAACCAATACTGATTTAGCTAATGTTTTTCTTTTAGATGCTTTTTGCACTTTTGTGTCTTCTTTCACTGTAATGTTTCTTGCACTATATTTCAATAAGGGCCGCCTATCACTTGTCACAAACATTTGTCTAGGTGAGTTGCACTATTGGCTGTACTTATGATAACTTATTTACACGATAATGTCACTGTTTATATTTTTAAAATAGATAAATACTCGGAGCTATTAATGTCATGACGTCTACCCGTGATGTAATCCTTGGCCGTAATTATATTAAAGAGTAGGGGGGATAAAGGATCACCCTGTGCAATTCCCTTACTAGTACATGTTAAAAATTGTCTGTTGCTTTCGTCAGCTTTTATAGTGAGATGTCGTTCCTTTAAAAAATCCCAAATATAAGAACAAACATATTTCCCAACCTTAAGATCATTTAGAATACATACAACCCGGTCAAGTAGAACGTTATTGCTCCTTCTATATCCAGAAAAACACCTAAAGTTGGAGTATTTTTGGTAAAACCTATTTGTATTGTGGAGACGTGCCAGACTATCATGACATGAGCGATCTTTACTAAAAACCGGTTGTATTAGGAGATAGTATATGATTGTACTCCATAAATCATTCCAATCGCTTCAGGATCATGGAGTGAAATATTTTACACAGACAAGATATCAATGCGACTGGACGAAGCTTGCTGTCAGAACAGCTGCTAGTTTTAGGAATCGGTACTATGTAAATATCTCGCCATTGAAAGGGAACAGTTGATGTTTTAAAAATTAAGTTATATATTTCAAGTAAATATTTATATTTATGTTATATTTATGTTATATTTTTTCAAGTGCTACTTGCATCGTCAGCAGAACAGTTGCAAGACATGGTGACTGTGATGGATGAAGCATATAAGAGGAAAGGAATGAATATAAATGTGAATAAGACGAAAGTCATGGTGTTTGAAAGAGAAGAGGATGTATCGGTGTGTGATGTGAAAATAAATGGTAAGAGTGTGGAGCAAGTAAGTAAGTTCGTATATTTGGGGAGTCTGTTTACAAGGGATGGAAAGATTGATGGAGATGTCGAAAGGAGAGTGAATGCGGGAAATAAAGTGAATGGTGCTACACATGCAATTGTGACCAACCAGTTGATGCCCAAGAAGGCACGACTGGCTGTTCACAATAGTGTGCTGGTGCCTACGCTTATGTATGGAAGTGAATGTTGGGTGTGGCAAAAGAAGCATAAAAGCAGAATAAATGCTGTGGAAATGCGTTCCTTGCGGAGCATGTGTAGTGTGACTTTGAATGATAGGCTGAGGAATGATGTGATAAGGCAACGATGTGGTTTAAAAGAAGATGTAGTGACAAAAATTGAAAAGAGTATGCTTAGATGGTTTGGTCATATTGAGCGGATGAATGAAAGGAGACTAACAAAAGGTATTTACAAGGCAGATGTGAGTGGAAACGCCGGGAGGGGACGCCCTAGGAAGACATATAGTGACCTTATTGGTGATGTTCTTCAGAAAGGTCAGGTGCGAAGTACTCTCAACCGGCGCTCGTGTATGACCAGATGTATGAACGTAAAAGAGGCAAAAGGAGTATGTAAGGAACGTAGCAGGTGGCGTTCTGTGGTTTCTGCCTACCCCCATGGGAAGAAGGCGTGAGTTTATGTATGTATGTATGAAAATGTAATATTGTCGATACCGGGAGATGTATCCTTAGCTTTAAAAATCAAAATCAAAATCTAAATATTTTATTTCACATAGACCTACATGGGCACTTATGAAACGTCAGATTCTAGGTGCACGGTTCCAATTGGTCGTTTCCCATGGAGAAGAGCCGGCAAGAAACTCCATGGTTACTCTTTTAAAAATATGTCTTTTACAATGTTTTCCAATTACAATGTTAACAGGTATGGGAGGACAGTGTAGGCCTGTCAACAAGTACCATATGTTAAACAAATAGACAATTGTCTATAAATTTATAATCCACAGGGCCTACGACGTTCTCACATTTACAAAATATTAAATAATCTAATAAAGTAAAATGTCAAATAATGAAAGAATTATGTCAGAGCTACGTAAAAGTCCATATCTTATAATAAAAAATAAAAATTAAACACCATTATTTGGGAGCAGTTATTAGAAATTTACATAGTGATGCCGTTTATAAGGTACCAGGGAAGCCACATGTGCAGAAGGAATTATTGCCAAACTTTCTTGTCTTCGACGTAGTCTTTAATCTTATAGTACGCTTTTTTGATAAGGATTTGATAAGGATTTAAAGCAAGATTCCAATTCCTGTTTCGAAAACTCACAATTCAAAGGCGATTGGCATTGTTATCAAAAACAGGAGTTTGAGTCATCACAAAATCTGGGGCCAATGAACTCAGTAGTTCTTCTTTTTTTGAGTCCGATGAATAAGCTCTCATCTGCCTAAAACCTTTCATCCACCGCATTTTCCTCCACAAGGTTGATGAAGTTGTAGTCTCATCAATACAGTCACAGAAACTATACCTGGCTTAGACTTAGCTCGCCTCGTGATCCTTTGACTTTCATAATAAATTTTAACGTAAAGTAAATCTAGATTCTGAGGGATAGGGTTTTTTCTAAAATTCGTTAAAGCTAAACGTCGCTCGGCTACCACTTTAGAAAGTTGTTTTTGTTGGTATAAAATTGCCCATTGGATTATTACACAGTTTTAAGAATGGTATTGATATGTCTAAAGCTTTATTAATTTGCGTAGTAAGAACTCAGGCGGCAGACTCTCTAATAAAATACCTGGTAATATTTTAACGATAGCTCGCCCAATCAGCTTTTTTAAATTTCGCTTTAAGGTAATATTTACTGAGTCTAAATAATAAATGACCTGCACAAAAAGTAACAACATCCCAATCCTTTAAATATTAAGTAACATGCATTATAATTTCTTCTAGTACTAACTTTATACACTTCTTCAACTTTTGTTGTGATGAATAATCTGCCAACCATATTTCTTGTACCTTTTTGCAAAACTTTCTCAATTTAGTTAAGAAATCGGTTATATTGGGATGTTCTTCTACTATCTCTTTATGATTTTTCTCTTTTTGACCTTCCTGTCCTTTTTTTTTAAATCGCGATTTGTTTGATCTTTTCCCTTTTTCTTCATAATTAGTTTTTCCTTTTTTTTTTCTTCATTTTGTTTGTATGTTGTGCTATTTTCTTTAACTTCCTCTTCGCTTGCACTGACTTCTTCGAGCGAAGCACTTGAATCCATGTTGGTATTTATTGGATTCATAAATGGTTCTAGGGGTGTGAGCGAATCCTTGTAACTTCTATTATGTGAAGAAAAGGTAGGCTGTCCTTTTTTTTTAATAGCTCTTTGTTTGTTCTTTTCCCTTTTTCTTCATAATTCGTTTTGCCTTTTTTTTTCTTCATTTTGTTTGCATGTTGTGCTATTTTCGTTAACTTCCTCTTCGCTTGCACTGACTTCTTCGAGCGAAGCACTTGAATCCATGTAGGTATTTATTGGATTCATTAATGGTTCTAGGGGTGTGAGCGAATCCTTGTAACTTCTATTATGTGAAGAAAAAGTAGGCTGAGAGGGTGTTTCGCTAACTTGAATATTGAAAGGAATACCTACATTAATTTTATTAAATTGTTTTAAATATAAGTCCAGCGCTATCTTACAGGAACAACTGTTTTTGAGATCCACTGGACAACTTTTATGCAATGCCATATGTGGGCCATTGCAGTTAATACACGAGAACTATTTTGCTTCGCAATTATCATGTTCTTTTCCACACTTAGGGCATTCAATTTTTTGGGTAGGACAAAAACGTTTCATGTGGCCATATTTCCAACATTCTGAACATTGAGTGACAGGGAACAGATATGATTCAACCTTAAAACGACACCCATATCCAAATATATGTGAAGGTAATGTTGGTCCCTTAAAGGCGATGCGAATAGCTTCACTATCAATCCACTGGCCATCGTCAGTTTTTCTTTTAAGTCTTTTTACCGCACAAATATCTGCTTCACTTTCAAATAATTCCGCGAGTTCAGTTTCCGCTATCTCAAGGTCAATATTTCTGACGATTCCACGTATAATACTGAATTGGTCTGTTCTTTGACATCTAAATTCTAATTCTTTAAACTTTTGGCAATTAAGTATTTTATCTGTATCTTCAATATTTTTTAGTGTAATTTATATTTTATAAGGACTTTTATGTTTGATTTTAAGGATATCATTATACTTTGAGATTTTAATAATTTAGCCATACCAATCATTTTAGTTCGTACTGTCTTAGATGTAAGACATACCTCAAAATATTCGGCTAGTTGTGTATTACTTTCACAAGTACCCACAATATCCTTACGATTGTTATTGAAAGAATTACTGTGTAATATTCTTTTCGGCTTTCTCATCACGGTCGTAAACCCATCATCCTCTTCGATAATTTCTTCGCTATCTTCTCGCTCCCGTTTCTCCACATTTTTCTGTCTTTCAATGATTTCATTCATCGTACTCCCTTCGATAATTGGTTCTTCACTGATATTCTCCATCATCTCTTCATTGATAACACCTTCATCTGATATACTAAACGACGTACTTAAAGATCTTCCAAACCTATCCATTATCTAGATTTTTTTGTAACATGAGGGTGATTGTAGAATTACGTGACGCGAAAAAATAAGTAAGACGTCCGCACGTCTCAGTCGTCACGTCGTCAACGTGGCACTCCACCCCATAAAAGACGGATGTACTTTAGATAGTCTGAAAAATTGTTGATCTATTTTATTTTTATTTCTAGTGCTAATATTATGTCTATCAACTATTTAATTAAATAGATGCAGATTTTTTCTAATATACATAATATTTTCATAAATGAACTGGCAAGGTACCGTCATTATATTAATCTTCTTAAATAGTTCCATAAGAGATTCTCGGCGACGTAGATTGTAAATGGCTCTGACAGCTCTCTTTTGCAAAATAAAAATGGATTCAATGTCAGCAGCCCGACCCCACAGTAAAATGCCGTATGACATAATGCTGTGGAAGTAGCTAAAATAAAACAAACGCGGGATTTCTACATCTGTTAACTGTCTTATCTTTCTAACAGCATAAGCGGCAGAGCTTAGCCGCCCCGCAAGAGATGTTATATGTGGTCCCCATTGTAATTTCTCGTCCAGCGTGATTCCTAGGAAAACCGTCTGATTAATAAATTCCAGTTTTTCTCCATTCAATATGATGTCACATTCGCTACTTCTAACATTAGGTAATTTAAATCTAATGCATTTGGTTTTTTTTTCATTTAGTACCAAATTATTTACCATAAACCAATCTTGGACTTGAAGAATCGAGTTGTTCACGTCGTCCAGATTTTGTGACCGTCGGTCTATTTTAAAGATTAATGATGTGTCATCTGCAAATAACACCATCTTCGGTTGATTTTGAAGTACTTGAGGTAAATCATTAATGTAAACTAAGAAGAGGAATGGACCCAATATCGAACCTTGAGGAACGCCCATTTCCATTTCATACCCTAATGAGTTTATGCCATTTACTTGAACTTTAAACTTTCTATCTTTCAGGTATGATCTAAGTAGATCAAGAGCTGTATTCCTAACCCCATAGTGCTCCAGTTTCAGAAGAAGGGTCTCATGGTTTACGCAATCAAATGCTTTAGAGAGGTCGCAAAAAATTCCAATGGCATCTTTTGCTTCCTCCCAGGCGTTAAAAATGTTCTTTATTAGAGAAACACCAGCGTCAGCGGTACAACGCCCTTTGGTGAAACCGTACTGTTGTTCATGAAAGATGGAGTTTTTATTAAAGTGACGTACCATTTGATTGAGCATCAACTTTTCAAACACCTTACTGAGAACTGGTAGAATTGATACAGGCCTATAATTGTTGAGTTCTTTACTATCACCGGATTTGAACAAAGGAACTACTTTACTGTGTTTCATGAGATCAGCTATACAGAGAGATCTACAGACTTTTACAGAATTGTTTAGAAATTGTTAAAAAATCTGACCATCCAATATAAATTCATAACTATGAATTCCTTAATCTTATTTATCGATTGTATCAATTCTTTCCTTGCCTTATTAACAGGACAAGGCATCGGACTTCTGCATATTTGGGAATTCATTTAATCGTAATCGTGTCATTATTTTCTGGGGAATAGTGACACTGACGGCTCTTGAATGCGTTTCTTTGGTGAAATTCGCACTAAAAGGTAATGCCTTTTAAGGTCAGTTGTACATACCTACGCCCACGCACGCAAGATTTTTAAAATTAAAAATAAACCTCCGCCACGACAGTGTATCACTGCCGACACAACGTAGGGTCCCAACCACTAGACGATTACGGCTACTGGAGTTCGTGACAACACATTTCAATCCCCCGATCACTTTGCTACAGTAAATGGAACCCTATAAAAATGAAAATTCGTATGAAAAGTTATTTTTAGAACAATTTCTTTGCTTCTTAATTCCATCGGGTTATACAAAATGGATCACTTTGCCAACGTCAGTGTACTACGTAATTGATGTTGTAATTACGTTAACAAATAATTACATATTTAGTTTGTGCTCACAGTAAATTAATATTGTTGGCAAAGTCGATAGGTTGCTATTATAATGTAGGCACCTTCATTTGTTTCGCGGTTGTGTTTTACCAAAATACACCATCTTTATCTAAACTAAGAGTTTATTGAAGACTAGCTGTTGTCGGCGACTTCGTTTGTGTTATTTAGTTTTGCGTTGTATCAGCCGTCGATTCTCACACAAGTGACAGTCAACAGCCGATTTCTATTTGTATTTTATATACCTACGTGAACGAATATTTGAACAGTGAGTATAGAGGATCACTGGGTCAGGTATTAGCTTGTTTCCATGTTTGTGTCTTCCATAGTCATTAGTTACAGGTGTTCACAAGCGGTACAGCTGAGCATGTAGTCCTGAGTTCCATTCCCAGGTCGGGCAAATGTTATTGGGCTTCTTCATCTGGTATTTCTCAATAGCACACACTACCTAAGTAATGCTATATAGTTACGGGTTGAGCGTAGAGTTTTATATGTAGGCATTGACGGCCGACTTTGTACCGTGAAAATGTACAATCTTTAGGATCTTGATCTTTTGTTAACAGTTTGAAGTAATTTAAATAACTTCTTTTCGCTCATGAAACCTATCCAAAGTTTTAAAAGTAGAAGATTCCTTCTCACAATGTTACTTTAACTACACACTTTTCTGAGTCAGAAAGCTTAAAAGCCTGACAACCCGTCTTATCATGAGGTATCGTGTTTCCCAGTAACTGGGTTGTGGATGTCAGTTATATAGTAGCTACGTGTATATTACTGATATTCAAAATTGTGAAAAAGCGAGGCTGAGTTTTAACAATATTTTCTAAGAAATAAGCCCTTCTCTATTCAGTTTTTGAGTTGTATTCAACATTTTAATTTGTGGCGGCATCTACACCTCCACATGCGAACTACCCATCACACTGACGTCACGCAAAATCCTGCATCTCGCAAGCAGAGTTTACCGCGCAACTAGTATATATACAACGTCCCGACATCAATCGTCATTCAACCCCGATAAGAGTCAGGCGGTTCTCTTCTCGAGACGTCGTCGATTCCCTCCCCCCCTTCCCAGCCCGATAACTATGTACGGTAAGCCGATCCCTTGGGAGAAGCAAGCCAAATACCTAGGCGAGATCCTCGATCAAAACCTTACCTTTAAGACTCATATTAAGGCGGTTCACGCGCGCGCCTCCTTCGCTCTTAGTAGGCTCCACTTTGTACTGACAGCCAGTAGTAAACTGTCACTTAAATGCAAGCTGCGCATCTATACCCCAGTCATCCGTCCCATCATGACCTATACCTGCATTGTATTTGCGCACGCTCACCCACGTCATCTCCATAAGATGCAGACCCTCCAGAACCGTTTCCTCAGAAAGGTCACGGGTGCCCCCTTCTATGTCCGTAATATAAATCTCCACGTCGACCTTAAACTGCCTACCATAAACCAGTTCATGAAACGCTAATCCAAGCGTTTCTTCGACTGTGGCATAAAACACCCAAATCCCCTGATTTCAGCGGCCGCCCACTATACTCCCTCCCGCATAAGCAGTATTCGCCGACCAAGGCATACGCTTATCGCCCCCGACGACGCCACTACCCTCCTCCAGGAGAGCAGTAAGGCCATCAGCACTTTACACAAGCGCAAAACCCGATCGCCGTCCTACCGTCCTCGCCGCTGCGGCCCGCCACGACGCCCAAATACACGCCCCTCCAGACCCTTGCTCGAGCCAACCCGCGCTGCCGAGCCTGTAGCTTTAAATTCGTCGTAAAATCACTCAAATCCTGATCCAGCTAGTCCCTTGCTGCCCTCTTCCAACGACGCCCTCAGCCGAGGTTCGTACCCCACAGGCGGTGCCATTAGCGTGTAGTCGCTTAGTTTTTAGTTAGCATCTAAGTTTAAGGCCTGGCTGGAGGCCTCATACACAAGCAACCTCATAGGTTGATCTGCGAGATGACATTCTCAAAAAAAAAAACAATCGTCATAGTCCGGTTAAGTAGTCACGACCTCTCAAGGTCAACTACGAGATGACATACATAAAAAAAACCGTCGGGCAGTTGCCCACCAGACACAACACCCGTCTAGTCGGAGGATCCTCCCTTTTCCAAAGAGCATGAGTGAACTTTACACCCTGTTCCTCATAGCGCTATGCTGACACCACAATCCACCACCACCACCATCACCTCATGACGCCACAAAATTAAATGTAAAAAAATTACAACTAAATTAATGTACGAGTACAACGAATTTATTTGCGAATAATTAAAAACAAATAACAAAATTAAGTGAACAACAACGAAGAGACGGACTTAATTGGACCTTCTCATTAACATTTTGATGAGTGTAAATTAGTTTGAAATTCATTAATTGTTTGTAGATTAACAATCAGGGTAATGTTGATTTGGGTACTTAAAGGACAGATTGAACACGATCTTCTTTTGGTTTTAATTTGGAGATTTTCTAAGTCTTTTTTAGGAGGTTTTTGGGAACAAGGATGGGAGAAAAGATAATGTGGTTACTGCTGAATAATCGATATTTATTACTGTAGGTAGATTTGTACAAATACTTTTGCACGTTTTTTTTTAATTAGTATTGTTCGATCGATTCAGTTAATTGGAAATTTTATTTGTGGTTTTGTTTATGTTTATAGGTACGATGGGTTTAAAGACACTGCGGTATACCAGTTTACTGTGATTCTTTGTTGCTTCATGAAACCTCGTAATACGCCTAGTTGGGATGTGTTATGAAAGAACCAATAGAAAGTATGTCAGACGCCTTTAGCTCTTACAGGAGTGGGCCTTTGCCCTCGTGAAATTTCTTGTTATAACATAAAATATATCCTGTGCCACTCGGTAGTAGGTGCTGTAGCTTTGCATAAGTGACAGAATTTCCGGGATTGGATCAGCAGCTCCGAAGACGACCTCCAACAGTTAACTTCACACAGACCTCTTTTCAAAAATAAGTCTTTACCTATTAAATTGCCGTTTAGGATGCAAAAAGTTAAGGTAATTTTATATACATATTTTTTTATTTCTATCAATTAAAATATGCACCCGCAGCTATTGCTGCATCTCTGCCAGTGCAGTGGTAGTTTTTTAATGCCCTTCTTGAAGAAGTCAGGTCTACGGGAGCCAAAAAACTCTTCAAAAGCATTTTGTACTGCCTCTTGAGTATTTAATGTTTTCCCTGACAAAATGTTGTCACGAATTTTGGAAAAAGTAGCAGTCTTTTGGCTCAAGGTCTGGTGAGTACGGTGGATGACGAAAAACTTCCAACCCTAGCTCTTGTAGCTTTGAGACCGTCTGTTGTGCCGTATGAGTTCGAGCGTTGTTGTGTAGAAGCAGCGGGGACGAGTGATTAACCAATAACGAGTCATGCGTTCGTGTGTAGTGTTCACTCCGTACTCGTAAATAATAAAGTGTGCGGAAGAATGTGTGCGTGTAAGTGTTTATGTATTTTGCAGGATTGCTACCACGCAGGAACTCGTATTCCATAATTACTCGTATTTTTATCGTTTCTATATTGATGAAAAAGATACAAATGTAGTGAAAACAAAACAATTATCAATAAACAAATGACTGAAGTTTAAAATACAATTCCATATTTTGGAAAAATAATAATTCTAATTTAGAATTTATTGCCAGCCATACATAAATTACGTTTCAATGGCCCGTATTGTAAAACAGGCAACTTCATAGTTAAAGACCTAAAATTATGTAACATTGGTAGAGAAGCCCAGATGGTTTTGAAGGCGTTGATAACTGAGTACGTGCGACATGATGGGAAAACACCCAACATTTATTTGAAAAGTTTCAGATACGAGCCTCGTGATCAGGGATCCACTTTAAGATTTCCATAATTGACAAAAACTTACGTGATCTTCAGCACCGTTGAATTGCATATGAAGTCTATAGAACTGTAGAGTTAACGGAAGAGCAATATATTCTAAACCGAGAATGTCCATATAGTGCCTAGGTGGGTAATAAATAACACTTACCTACGCTTGATAAAGTAAAGAAAACAAAATATTTATCAGTCCCGGGGCAGGTAAATGAGTGTGCCCCGGAAGACAAATGAGCATCGAGAAATAAGCAAATACCAACGCAACGAACTGTAGCTTTGAGGAGATTGGAAATTGCAGGAATTCTGAAAAGAATAGGTATTTTTTAAGGTGGAATTGACCGAATTATGTATTTAGGTAAGTTTTTCTTTTATCGTCTGTACCTGTGCCTCATTTCTGGCCACGGCACAGCTTGATTGCTGAAACTTAACCAGAGATCATAATTTGTGTATAAATTGTACTAAATCATACAACTCATAATCGTTTAGATCAGGTATACATAATACTAAGTGTGCTTGCGTATTAGAAGTATATAAAGAAAGAATCTCTTGTGACCGAAATCTCAAAATATCCCGTAAAATAAGATAAATGAAAAATATTTTACCTAGCCAAATATGTTTTAGCGACATTCACGAAATTGGTGCCGTTATGCAAAACATGGATGTTTGAATACAATTTCCATAATTGTAAGTAGGGACTTGCCGCAGGGCAAGTCCCTACTTACAATTACTTACTGCAACTTCTTCATAATCGCACTTGCGTAAAAGTAGAGAAATTCCAAGAAGTCCCATGTTATGATATTGTCAGTCATAAATTGCGCAACCCTCTATCGTTTTTGGGTTACCACGTATGTAGGTAATGGCAGAAAAACATGAAAGAAGACCATATACTCCTTGTCAGCATTTAAAAATATGGTGGCCAAATAGTGATTTCGGCAGAATAGAGCCAGAAAGAAACTCAATGTAGAAATGAGGACTCAAACAATTATGGTATCAAACTGTAACCATAATAGGAGTTATAAAATTATTTTTAAACTGTTTTATAAGAAACACATTTGTTAATGTAAAATATACCAATAATTTTACAGAATCAAAGTGTTACATTTGTTGTATTATGTTAATATGTGTAACAGAAATAGGCAGTTTTAGGTATAATTGCACGGTACCGCAACGATGCACGGTGGACAGATAGACGCGGCGTTGCTAAAATAGCCCCAATCCCGATTGGATTGCGGCTGTTTTGGAAAAGCCGCGTTTACCTGTTATACTTATTAACACTGTTAACACTTTTACATATGTTCCTGATATATTACTGTTACACTTTTGTGTTTTTGTGTTACATATTTGATTCCGTTACCAATGCAAAATGGAACAATTATAATTCTGTAATTTTAATGAAGGTGTTTTAAATTATAAGTCCCTGCTTCAAAAATGTATACAATAAAACTAAATGTTTGTTTTTCGCAACTTGTTCTTTGCAACGAAGCATTTTGGCAAGTCGTAGCCTAAATTTAACATTCAGACATTTAGCGTTTGCTTTCGTGACAATATAATTGGCAACAGCATTTTGAAGCCAGACCTTAAAATTTCGTTGTTAATCATATCTGTCTACAATTTTCTTTGACTGAGTCACCTAAAGCGATTTTATCTGTTGGGTCCCCATTTCATGTGCCTGTAACATACACACAAATACTTACCATTAAAACACAGCAACGCTACTTGGCAACATAGGTACTTTTATTCAACTGAGTATCAGATTTTAAGACCCATTGATAAAGAGACAATATTCTGCACGACCCAGAACATAGAAAAGGTTTCCATGAAGTCTCGTTTGATGATTTGAATGATTCAATGGGACTTAATCAAAAACTGCAATGAGTATTTCACGTTTTTCTCATTTTTGTTCTAATTTATATTTAAATAAAATTGCGACCACTAGACAACCTGCCTCGTTGGTCTAGTGGTCGCAATCGCTACTGCTGAGCATGAGGTCCTGGGTTCGATTCCTAGGTCGGGCAACGTGTTATTGGATTTTTTTATCTGGAATTTCTCAGTAGCAGCCCGAAGTCTGGATTTGTGCCCGGTAGATGGCAATAGGCTCGCCCCCTATTACATGGGACTTAAACATAACTGGCGAAATGTGGGTGTACTCAGGTACACCTCTGCCCAACCCTTCGGGGAAACAAGGCGTGATGTTATGTTATGTGTTTATATTTGAAATCCACAACGTCTTTAGTAACCTGAATCGTGACTTTTCCATATTGCTAAGCTAGTGTTTGACAAACTTTGACAACTTCGCAACGTCTGAACAGGGATTTTTAGGGACAAATGTACATACTTCTAATACCTACCTAAAACACCTCACAGAATTCTTCATTTGCACAAACCGGTCAAATATGTGTCGGACTCCGCACAATACTACTACACAACCCTTCGTTCCGTATTTGCGATGAATTAATCCCAAGAAGAAACTTAAGAAAGTAGTTGGAAAACATATTCTCCCATACATTGCAACTGCAAATGTAAGTTGGTCAACAATTACAAAAAGTTTTCATTTTTGGTTCGTTATACATACTACAGCGGACAGACGGACGTGGACATGGCGAAACTATAAGGGACTATACGTTGACTACGGAACGCAAACTTAGAGCATCCTTTAAATTGATAGTTGTAGAGGCTCTAAAAACCAGACGTGTCCGGTTGTCCGGTCATACCCGACCGCGCTTACGTCACGAAAGCCGTAAAAGTCTTCGGAATTCTTGTTATTTTCCAGGAATATCTAGTGTGTGAGAGTTCTTTAGAAAATGTTTGTGTTTTGCGAGTAAAATATTGCATTCCGACTTATCATAAATAAACACTGGCAAATATATTTGTCTATAGTTACTTCAATGGATTTTGCTCGAAGCTCTTATCCAAATAGTATTAATTAACAAACGATCCTACAAATCCGTTGACAATGAAATAGGCTGTTCAAATACAGAATTGAATGATGACGTAAAACTATGAAAGAAAACTCGTCCAATTTGAAAATCGTTGAATTTGTCCAATGAGAAATGTTCCCTGAAATTAGCGATGAAGTTTAATGGAAAACTTTTGATTAATGTCCCGTTATGTTTCAGTTAAAACCAATATAGACATTATTTGAATAAGCTTCGTAAATTATGAATTCATATTTGAGCTTTAATAAGTTATTCTTTGTGTTAACTTATTAAGAAATATGAAAAAAATATAGTAAATGAATATTCTTTGTCTTCTTAACGTCTTCTTAAATTAAAATACAATTTATGGAAATAGGCTTAACTTTTCAGGACTGTTAAAAATTTAAACATGAAGAACGTTTCTGCCTTTAATGTCTTCAAAATGTTTTATTGAAACGAAGTTCCTTATCGCTGATGCAACTCGTACCTACTATGCACACTAGGCGAATTAGAGTTAGACCGAAAAATTTGAGTTTTAAGGGTTCCGGAAAAAACGGAACCCATAGAGGAACAATTCGTTATCCGTCTGTCTGTCTGTCAGTCTTTGGTTTTCTTAGGAACGCGTGAAGGTATCAAGTTGAAATTAATATCACATACGGAGGTCTACGGTCCCTTGGAGGTGGTCCCAATAAAACGTATTTGTACGTGTATGTTTTTAAATAAAACGTATGTATTTTTTTTGTTTTCATATAGTTACACTCAAACGTTGTGCCTACCGAGTGTTGTGTCCCTCGACAGCTCTCGTATTTTTTTGTTATTCATGAACTTAAACTTAGCTACGAAATATGGGTGTTCAAAATAAAAATTTTTTTTTAGAAAGGCCTTTAGAAGATTTTTTTTTTTGGACTTATCACACGTTCGTCCAAATCAAATATGAGTGTCAACTGTCAGGTTTTATAACACATTTCGAAACTTTCGGACATTCCATTTTCAGATATTATACCGCCGACTTGAAAATATATGTAAGTCCCGCAATAAACTTAGTATACACACAAGACTACAAACCTAGATTCAGATCAAACATATCACAAAGCTATAAAGTTCGGTATTCACAACCTCATAAATATTAATACCTACAGGTAATCTGCCATTCTAACACAATTACCTGAGAGTAAGAACTGTGTACCTACTATCTAATCGTTTAGGACGTTAAGCCGTTGACCCCGGCTGTGAAGGGTGACCATCTTTACTTAACGAGGTTCGGCATATGATGATCGTTACCATAATTAATTACAAACTTGAGTTTTCAGCCGCATATCCCAAATGTTCCTCTCATCACTGTTTTTAGAAGCGGTCTAAATGATGCTCCTGCTTTTGCCAACACCTATTTTACTTGTGAAAGGTTTTCATCCCTGTCGCTTTGCAGTGTGGAATTAAAACTAAGGCTTTGCCGACCCCGACTGAAGCATCAAGTTTTCTGATAAAATTTTCATTTACTGACAAAAGTCTCAAATTAAAATGATCAATAAAATCCAGTAGCAAGATACGACCTCTGGCTTATACCTGGACCAGGATGCTAAGCATTGCATTATGACAATATACTCGTATGTACATACCAGTCGACAGCGATGCTAGTGAATTTTTCGGCGCCATAGTTTAGTTTTTAATACTAAAGTTACGTCATTTTGATTCCGAAAAAAACTAGTTGCAAGATATTCTGTAGTCACCCTGTTACGAGTTAACATAAGCGTGTTAAAAACAAGAGAAACACGAAAAATATCCAAGAAGGTTTTCTGCAATGTTGCTGTACCAACAACTATCTTGGAACTTGTAACAAGGTTTCGTGACGACTAGCAACGGAAATTGTTACTAACATACAATTGCGTTTACTTTCAACAACAAAGTTGTAAAATTGTCTTGTTGTGACCAACTAGTTTCTTACAATAACTAAGAAAGGGCCTTCATTCAAGCTTCACTGCTACAAAGATTGTGCCATTATTTTGTGAAATGTCATAAGAAATAATAAAATATAAAAAAAAATCGTTTATTTATATAAAAAGGGACACATTTACAATAAATACCATAACCATTAAAAAGAGCACAGTTGGTAATTTGCCTGAACTAGGTTGAACCTGTGTTTCAGGGTAGAAATTGCATAAATACTTAATATAATATATTAACAGTGAGTATTAAGTAAAAACTAAATTAAAACTTGGGTAAATAAAAGTAAAATAGCATGTTGGTGGATCTATTTGCAGACAACAACGTAATCTTCTGTGTGCATAATCAATGGTTAGTAAATATTTAAGTATTATTTGTATAGATACTTAGTTTTCTATTCAATTTATTGTTCAGAAACGGGCCTAAGAATGTAAAATCTTTCTACAAAGACGTGTTTCGAGGTTGCATTAGATAAGTATAATATGTCATTCCGTCTCTTGTTAGTATTGGTAGCATTGTAGGTAAGTATAGTGTGCTGTTTTAATACTAAGTGCATAATGAAAAGCTGGCGAACGGTCGGTAACTTGCAGTTACCTAGGAAAGAAAAAGGGACAGAAGTGTCCTACCTTCAAAATAGCTCTCTGAGCTCTTTCAAGAGGAAGAAAATGAGTTTTTGGTAAATGATAAATGATAAATGATTTTATTTCTGTAAGTAGGTTTTTACAAACACTTTTACACGTCAATACTATTTTAAAAGTAGATGAGATCGGCGTTTCCTATCTGACTACTCTGAGAAGAAACGCCAAAACAAACTCAGAGGTCACAGTCTCTTTTAAAGTCCAGACATAATCTTGGTCAGGTCATGTGAAGACCATGTGGATTGATGTCTGAAATGGTCTTTTGAGGAAAGAACCAAACAGAATGAGTGGACCTGTCCAGTCAGTGCACGCATTTGTCAGTAATCATGCAGCTCAACACAACACATATGGAGCTCAACGATTCGACGAACATTACCAAAGAAAGGACATTTGGGTAGGCTGCATAAATTGCTCAAACTGCCAGACCATGATTAAAACTAATTTTAAAAATTAAAAATAGATTGAGATAAAAAAAAAACAACAAATCCACACTGCCTTCACATTCACAATAATTAAAATATTATAATACTTTACAAAGTAAATTTTCACGTCATGTCAAAGTGTAAAAATCCGAGAATAAACATGGTCAGATCATAGTAGGACTCTGTAGACTGGTGTCTGAAATGGTCTTTTGAGGAAAGAACCACACTGATTTGAGTGGACCTGTCCAGTCAGTGCATGCATTTGTCAATCATGGTGCAGCTCAACTCAGAACTAAGGAGCTCAACGATTCCACGAACAATACAAAAGAAAGGACATTTGGGTAGGCCGCGATAAGTACTCAAACAGCCAGACGGTGCAAGATGTGATACAGTATTGAATTTTAGATTGACATAGGGCCAAATAAACTTGTGTTAGTCATTTCGGATCTGCGATTGTTCGCAATGTTTTTAAAACATGTATTAGTTTGCGCACTTTATTTGCTAGGCTTTCACTAAGTATTTTAAAAGAGAGTGTGTCGTCCATTATTACCCCCAAGTATTTTATGTGGCAGGTATTAAAAAGATGGCGGCGATATTTCCAATTCATCTCACGCGACAAAATAACGTTGCAGCTCTAGACATGCGAGTAGGTACCTTGTTACACTTACGGGCATATTGGCCAGAGAAAAGTTTTCGAATTCAAGTTTGAACATTCGTTATGCATGGCTTCGCATGAAACTCCATGCGAAGCTATGCATAACGAATGTTCAAACTTGTGAAACTTCAATAAGGTTTTTAATAAAACTAATAGGAACTGAAGACGTATTACAATACCTTGTCTATAAAGTTTTGTTTGTAGAATAATGTTTACAATGCAGGCTTCAGAATGTTTTGAGTAATTTAAATATTCTACCAATCTTCACGCTCCTGTGTCAGCCTCATTCAGGTTCTACCCGCGATGCACACGATGTCGTCCGCCCATTTCGCCGCCGGACCACCAACGTTTCGTCTCTCAGTCCTTGGACGCTACTCGCTCACTGCCTTACTTCTTCTAATTTATGCAATGTTCGAAATCAATATAACAGTGTGTACTTTTTTATAAGGTTGGTTTCATGGGTGTCAGTCAATACATCGGTGTGTTATTTTCATAGGTAGAGTAATTTGAAAGGTATTTCAAAGCATTGCCAATTGAATACTGTTTTATAGTGTATCTAAATCCTACGTCTGAAAGCTGTTTAAAATACAAAACATATAACAACGTATTTTAAACTCTCGTAGAGCAGATTGTAAAAATAAGTTTTCGTACTAATTCTTTGATTAGTTTTCGGCTCAAATAATTTCAGCTGACCTGGAAACAAAAGTTTATTATTTAAAAAGTTAGTTTCTAGTGTAAGAGCAGAACGTGGCATATGAATAAAGATGTGAAAAATGAGATGAAAAGGAATTAAATTAAAAGATGAACATGAATTCACGATGCAACAAACCTAGTAACGTTCTCAGTAATACAATATCTGTGGCTACACGAGAAAATTAATTCAAACGACAATATTTTATTGTTAATTTTATTATTAAATCCATGGCTCTATGAATAATGCCTGTTTCCTAACACTGTACATTACAATTTTTATAGAAAATCCGTCAATCAAAATCAAAAGTCCTTTATTTAAATTAGGCTGAGAATCAGCACTTTTCAAACGTCTAAATTACATAAGACAGTCCCCCAAAACGCCCGCCCTTCTCCACTTCCTAGCGCTTTAGCTGGGAAGAAGAACTGGCGCAACAAACTCCCCGGCAGCAAAGCTGTCTGTTCGGTTAGAAGAACTGGATTCTAAACAATTGTAAGTAATTACCGAATCATTAAATTAATTGCCATACGACAGCTATCCACGCCAATGCCAAAAAAATTAATAAAAATAATTGAATGTAAAATAACACTTAATACATAAATAAAAGCCTCCAGGCCTAAAGTGCATGGCAGCTTACATATGCAATACTGGAATTATTATACAAATAAAATAAGTAAATGATAAACTAGGACCATCAAAGTAAAATAAATTAACTGAACAATTACTGTAACAATAATAAAACCAAATACAGCAAGACGACCAGTCACCACAAGCAGCACCCGTTCACCAGCATAACGCAAAGGTCAGCCATTACCCCCCTCGCCATATTTGAGGGAAGGAGGAAACCCGACCCCCGACGCTACCGCAAGCAGTGACATCTAAGGGAGCATGACGAATTTGCTGCCGGTTGCTCAAGCAAGAATAATATTATCAATTGACGAGGTCGATAGCTAACCACATATTGCAATACAGCTAATTAAAAATCATTGTAATGAGTAGATCATGTCAATAATAAATGAAGATAACAAAATAATTGACTTGTACCGTCAAATAAAAAAAAACAAATATATGAACTCATATACCCTGTCAGTAGATAAGCTGATTCTGGAGAAAGAACACGAACATTGTCTTGAGTTAATCACAGCGACCAACAGTTCTTATCGTTTAAGTAGTCGTTAATGGAATAATATGCCTTTGAACAAAGTTTGGATTTTACTTGAGCCTTAAACGCATTAAAAGGTTAATCTAGTAAAGAAGAGGTCAACTTGTTATAAAAGGTTATACCTAGCCCAACAAATGAGTTATGGACCTTATGAAGCCGGTGAAAGGGAGCACGTAGTTTGTTCTTATTTCTAGTGTTAACATTGTGAAAATCACTGTTTTAGTGTATAAGTGTATATTTTGCCTAATATATAAGATGTTGGCGAAGATGAATTGAGATGCCACCGTGAGAATACCAATATCTTTAAAAAAATCTCTAAGAGAAACTCTGGCTCCTAGCTGATAAATTGCTCGGACAGCTCGTTTTTGAAGGGCGAATATATTTTGAATATCAGCGGCTTTGCCCCACAGCAGAATACCGTAGGACATAACGCTGTGGAAATAACTAAAATAGACTAACCGAGCTGTATCAACATCAGTGTATTGTCTTACTTTCCTGACGGCGTAGGCGGCTGAACTGAGCCTCCCCGCTAGGCTTGATATGTGTGGGCCCCACTGAAGTTTGGCATCTACCGTTATGCCCAGAAAAACCGCCGAGTCTACAGTTTCAAGCAGTTGTTTATCTAAGACGATGTTGGGTCCTAGATTTCTAACATTCGGTAATGCGAACTTCACACATTTCGTTTTCTGGGCATTGAGAACTAGGTTATTTGACGTAAACCAATCCGTAACCATTGAGAGTGCACTGTTTACGTCGTCAAAATCTTGTCTATTCCTGTCTACTTAAAAAATAAGAGAGGTATCATATGCAAACAGTACAACGTCACAGATATCATTATATATAAATAGAATGGTAAATCATTGATATACACTAAAAACAAGAATGGACCCAGTATTGAGCGTTGAGGTACAACTAACTGAACTGGTAGCTCGGAAGATTTCACACCATCGAAATCTACACATTGGACCCTATTATGTAAATAAGAATTTATCATGTTGAGAGCTTCGTTTTGGACACCGTAATGACGTAGTTTACGCAAAGGCGTGTCATGGCGCACGCAATCAAAGGCTTTAGAGAGATCACAGAAAACTCCAATAGGATTTTGCGATTTCTCCCGTGCATTAAATATGTGTTTCAGCAGAGCAACACTCTCATCTGTCGTTGAACGTCCTTTTGTAAAGCCATATTGTTCATTATGAAGTAGGCAATTTAAGTTAAACTGTCTTAGCAACTGATTAAGTATTAACTTTTCAAATATTTTGCTAAATGCTGGTAAGATAGAAATAGGCCTAAAATTGCTAATGATATTTTTATTACCAGATTTAAATAATGGTATGACTTTACTACTCTTCATGAGGTCAGGAAAAGTTCCTAGATCAACACATTTATTAAAAGTAATAGCTAGATAGGGGGCTACGATGTCTATTATATTACTTAAAAGTTTAATGGAGATGCCCCAGTAATCACCAGTGTTTTTAGACTTAAGAGTGTTAAAGACGTTAATTACTACACTAGGCGTTACATGTTCGAAGCTAAATAAGCGAGTACATTTCGGGACACTACTACTCAAAAGGTTCTCAGCTTTAGACGGGGACGAATTTAAGGAGCAAGTCGTAGTTATAGGTATCTTGGCAAAAAACTCATTAAATGCCTCAGCTACGTCAGCTGCCTTACTAACTAATTTGTTATCGACCATAATCTCAAGTTGATTTTCTTGTTTAACCGACTTACCCGTTTCATTGTTTAACTTTCCAAGTGGTTTTTACTTTATTATTGGAATTTTTAATTGAATCGCATAAGAATTTTGATTTAGCAGTAGCACAAATCTTTTTAAATCATTTTTAATATTTTTTTACATACACTAGGAAAGGAGTATCAGACCTGTATTTTTTAAAAACTATTTAACTCGTATAGTCTCGCTCTACTTTTATAAATTCCCGGAGTAGCCCATTAGTTGAAGCCAACGGAAGTGCCATTAATGTTAATGGTTTTGGTCTTGAAAATAGACTGGTATTCTTTTTGCACAACATCAAAAAGGGCTCCGTAAATTTCATTAGGATTCTCGTGTTCTACTAACGATGGTGTAATTCTATGAGCTATATTATTTTTAAACTTGTTACAACGACTAGCTGTATATTGTATATGGCCTGCATTCAAGTTTATACGGTTTTTTATGTAATATCGGGTTTCCTGCCGGCTCTTCTCCATAGGAAACCACCAATGGAACTGTTCACCTAGCTTCATAGGTTCCCAAGGTTTATAATGTGACATAAATATGTTGAATTTTAAACGACGCCGTATTGACATTTTGTATGAAACTGTTTTAAAGCGGCAACGCAACGCCTGCGCCATTTCTGTATAACTCACGCCTCACAGAGAGGAGGCCTGTGTCGCAGCAGTGGGAACTTTATAGGCCGAATAAAGGCGATTTTTTTAAAATCTAATGAAGCAATGGATTAGAGAGATTGATAGCCCGAACGTCGTACCGAACGGTCGTCTTTGTGCCCTTTATGATGTCTTGGTCAACATGTGGTCTAGTGGTGCGAGTTGTTGTTTTATTGTCTGTCAGTGCCCGTGTGTCGAAAATTAAAATAATTTAAAACGGTGCAAAAGTGATATACGTGCGTTCTTGGTCTCTCCAGCCCGCGGCCGAGGATCCCGAAATCCCAAACGGGTCCATCTGGTGGGATCGTTCCTTATATTGTAGGCCTTCAAAGCCGTATAAGGCTTTGTTTTAGTTCGTTAATTTAAAGCTACACTCAACATAATTTACCAGTGGTATAGTGTTCGAAAACCGTTTTTAAGTTTAAAGTGCAAACATACAAGCACCAAATCAAAACAGTGTTTTTATTTTGTGAGTGCGCATTCATTTTAGATATTTCGTGTATGCAGTAGATGATTCAGGTAGCGTACCCAGATCTTGTATTGTGAAAACTCCAACCATTGTGGGGTAAACTGTGTATTATTTTAAATATAAATCTTATACTTTAACTAAATGGATTGGTCACAAGGCACAAGAGTGCGTACGTACGTCGAGCGCTGTTGTCAGGTGTCTTTAGCCGAACCATTGTAAATTCATTCGGATTGAAATCCGGGTGTTTTGCCAGCCCTTTATCGATATCCGGCGACAACATTTGTCATTAGAATGATAGCTGAGGACACGAAATACTTCAGAAAAAAATCAACTTTGTGATGGAGTCGGCAAAAAATCAAGAAAGCCGCTAATGAGATTTACAAAAAACAGCAACATATATCACAAAGAGCCGAAAAAGCAGTTGAACCCCGCCAAAAGATTCACCGGTGAACCTTCCGGAAACCCGGCTGCGACGCCGTTAAAAGATGGCCTTTCATAGAAAAATATCACCCGTCTTTTCACCTGTCCAATGCCTACTCTAGGATGCATATCCGGTACAGCTCGCAATCCTTCCCAATCCTCCCTACCAATTGCGATGCCCCCCGGTCTACTCGTTGATATGCAATGGTCTCTGTGGCACCATAAACCATGCGGCTTCAAGACTACTGCAAATTTTGGGGTTCATTCGATTAATCGAGTCTGGTCGAACCACGCTGGGGTCGGTGCATTTCATTAATTTATTCTTTAAAACGACACCTAATTGAATGCTTAATTAAATCACGCTGTTGGATTTGCAAATGAAACCAGTCGGTTATCTTTTAAAGTGAAGGCTCGTGAACATATTCGTGTGAAGTTTGTTAATTCATCTCAGCGCTGATTTGCTGGATTCGTTTTCTCATTTATCTATCGTTAATACTCCTGACAAAGTTGAATCTGTTTATGTGTATGTATTTAAGTATCTATGTATAAGTGTTTTATTTTTTTTGGAGTTATCTATCTCTTTTGTTGCACCTGCCATGTTTTGTCTCTGCATCAGCCTAATGTTGACTGGTAGAAAATGCCACAGGCATTAATTCCGCCTTTGTACAGTGTTTGGTTACTTGTGAATAAAGTTTTAATAAATATTTTAACATGGCTTTGAAAAAAAAAAGTTGAACCCAAAGTTCTGAAATAATCGTCTTGTTTTAAATTGGTACTGACCCAATTCAATGTGTCACTCTAGTTTCTTCTATTTGTAACAAAATAATCAATTATCGTATGTTTGAATGTTCTGTAGCGAATGCAGTTTTTACTCGGTGGACATTCAATATTATTTTGTGATATGAGATTATAACCGGCACAACATTTAGCCAAATTATGAACCTCATATTTACCAACTTTCTATTCGGAAATGTATATTTATACTAAGATGCAAGTAATACATCCACCAACTATCTCAGAGAGAAGGCCGCCGTCCCAGTACTGGGAACGATATAGGCTGATTATGCTTATGCATGTAGTAGGTAGGTAGCTACCTAACGTCTAAAAGTTTTTCCTAGAAGTCATGAAACAAAGTAGAAAATGCCAAACACGGAGCGGTCGACGCAAGTTTCGCATGAAAAACAAACTGACAAAGGGAGTGCAAATAGTGATTTGCTGATCATGCGCATGACGTGTGTAGTATCAATGCACAATATTATCCTGATTCTATTCATATTAAAATTACCTACAGAAGCAATGCATTCGTAGCTTGCTACTGATAATTATTGATAAATGATAAATGATTTTATTTCTGTAAATAGGTTTGTACAAACACTTTTACACGTCAATCATATTTTAAAAACTAGGTGAGATCGGATCATTGATTAATACCACGTGTAAGCACCACTGTGTACGCGGATGCCGCCCACTGCGCCAGACATTTCACGAATGGCCGATGCTCTTTGTGTTTACATTAAACACGCCTCACGTTATTATGCTACCAAATACTGCGTAATTAGTTCAGGAATAATTAGCTATTTTAGAGTAATAGCGGTTTCAATTCTGATTATTGAACGAATGGTAGCAGTGTCTAACTCGTTTATAAAATTATCTAAAAAGCTCTATATGTATCCTTTTCATATCTCGATTTATTTGGGGTCGGCGCAACAAGTTTTGTTCTGCCATATTAAGACCACACAAGGATACCGTATCACGGCGGGATTTTTTTGCGCACTGGATTTTCCACTCTCGGTGTTGAACCGAGCATTGACAATCCAACAGGGTGCATCGGGTCGCGTCAACAGCGCATCGAAAAAACACACTATAATTTTTTGAACTCTAGGCGCTGCAGATCCAGTATGAGTGAAAAAATCCCGCCGTGATATTTTTACGTCCGTGTGAAATATTAGTTCTCTTTAAGTCGTCATATTGCTCTTACTCTGCCTATGCATATGTAAAACAGTCATATCTATAACGTCTAAGGTATGTGACAGTAGTAGCAGTTGGATGTGGGTTCCGCTCAGTGAGTGCCAAATGTTAGTGTAATATGTATGTGATTTGGTTTGCTGGTATATTATTATTTAACTGGCTTGTGTAAACCAGCATACGGTTATAACATTCGAGTACAAAACGCGTAGTAAATCAGTCAAGTAGGCTTTTTGTAGATCTTTAAACAGTTGCATTTTAAATTAACTTTGGAAGTAGGTACATTTCGACTTCAAGAAAGGAACAATAGCATTGAAACACGTGTACATTGATTAGGCATTGAAACACGTGTATATAAGAAGGGTATTTAACTGTGATATTGGTAGACTGGAATCAACACCCTACAAAAGCCAAACACCTGAAGAGATATGAGGAACAGGGTCTAAAGTTCACTTATACTCTTGGAAAAGGGAGGATCCTCCGACCAGATGGATCTCGTATCTGGACGGCAACTGCCCAATGATTGCTGTCGAGAAGTTGTATATTTGCTAGCTGCGCGGTAAACTCTGATTGCGCGATGCAGGAATTGTGTGACGTCAGTGTGATGCGTTGTTCACATGTGGCGGTGTAGATGCCGCCACATCCCTCCCCTCCGGAGACCGGAGGTCGATAGTGGACTAAGTCTGCGAAGATGCCCCAGTGAGTCGGGGTGGCTGACTGCTGGTGTCGACCAGGATTTGAAAAACAGTACTCACACCCGACAATAAAAAATAAAAACACTCATGCGACTTCGTCAAACACAGCTACTGTTAGGACAAAAACACAACTATTCAGTACGTAAGTAAAAACTGTTGATACATTCGCAAATTCGTAACATCATGAAAAGCCGTGTCAAGAAAACTGATACGCTCGCTGTCTTGTCTAGCTTTGCCCTCAAGTTAGTAAGTACCCAGATGCGAGTAACTTGTAAGTTTCGAGTTTTCGACGTTCTCTGCACTAAACTTAAGACCAACTCCAGCAAAGTTTGGCAAACTAGATTGATTTATGCAAGATATCGATATCAATAGTAATAGAGTTGATAAATTTGATTTCCGTGTTTGGATGTCTAGCTGGGTTTGAGTCTCGGGTCTGACAACGTAGTGTTAGGTTATTGCACGAAAATAAAACAGGACTTAGCAGCCCTGATCCCAGATGTGAGGTAATATACTCGTCCCCTCTTCCATGAAACTTTATATAACCGCCGAAAGATAGTGGTGTTGCAGCTTTTTCATGAAGTATTATGTCGTTGGCTTGCTGCAAGCTTTGGTGTAACTGTGGGAGCAGCAAGCAATATGTAAATAACATACATATAATATATGTCTACACTAGTATTATAAAGAGGAAAAATTTGTTCGTTTGCATGTAGGGGGGTAATATCTGGAACTGGGTCTGGCAATACTGGCAGCCGGTTGTCAATTTGTTTTTGCGTTAGAATTAAATTGTAAAATTAATGTTTTTCGCGTATAATGATCTATAATTGTGCTCAATAATTGTAATTTCTATAGACTTAGTTATAAATAATAAGGATTTGTGTTTGTGAGCTATTTCGCTTCAAGATCAATTGAGAAATCAAATAACTAGTTCCAGCTGTTATCTCAACGGACGGATTTGAAATCATCACCAAACCCGGGGAGTATTTCTTTTAAATTTTTTAGCCTAACTATAGTAAATGTTGTAAGTCCCTGTTGCACTTTTTTCCCTTTAATGTTTTTACTGCTCGTCCCAGTTTGTTTCGTCGTAATTTACCCTTTAATTCTCATTATTGCGGTGGACTTTACGTTCTTATCTCAAGATAAAAAATCACTTTAAATACGTTAGTGATAATATAGATATCACTATAATTTATTTATAGACATCCCTCTGTTTATTTGTTGTATTAGAATCATTTAATTAAATTAATGTTAGATACTGGATTTACAATAACTTTGCAATAGTAGTACCCTCAACCATTTTGCAAACATAATTTTGCTGTTTTCCCTTTTATTGTTGAATATTACTGTCTCAATTAATACATGTCTGTGAGTAATTAGATTTTATCGCAAAATTGAGATTTCACACTTTTCTTTACATTAATTTCTTTGTTTTTGTTCAATTTTATTTTTGAACTTCAGGTAGGCCCTTCATCCTAGTACTTACTATCCACATCTCATCCCTCTCTCTTATTTCTTTCACACACTTAGCTTTTTCTTCTCTCATTCCAGGGTGCCTCTAGGGTTGGCCTGTCAATATGTTAACCCGTAGAGCTGCATCCTTAGAGGAAAAACTGAGGGCTACATTGAAAGAATTGGAATCTAGCAAAAACCAGTGCAATCAGCTGCTACAGGAAAGAGATGACAGTGAGGTGGAAATACAGTTAATCAATAACAAGAACACTGAGCTTAAGAACCAGTTGGCTGAACTACATAAACATCATATGGACATACTTGACCAGCATCACCATCTCCGTCAAAGTGCAATCAAAGTTGAATGTTGTACATCAAAATATGCAGGGTCTGTCCGGCAAAGAGTTAGAGTTAAGTTTATTTATGGAGAACTATGATGTTCAAGTATTATGTTTGACTGAACACCGTACAAAGTGCATTTGTGAGAAAAAGTGCTATTCGCGGTGGTTCTTTAGTTCTTGTTTCAAACAAGTTGAAATGTAAACAACGCGGCAACGTTTAGATTTAGTTAATCTTTCTATCGAGCTCACTATTGAGTTGTCTTGTGTTGAACTAGAGCAATTCGTTGTAATCTGCGTTTATCGACCCCCATCTGGTTATTTTATTAGTTTTGAATCGGTAATGGAGGATTCTCTCAATAGGTTAAAATCAAATAATAAGAGTATCATTTTGTGTGGAGATTTTAATATTAATATTTTAGATGTTACTCCATTAAGTATTAGACTTATCAATCTGTTTAGGTCTTATAATTTGATTAACTTGTTTTTTGAACCAACTAGGATCACGGCATCTTCGTCAACTTGTCTTGATAATATGTTTAGTAATTGTGATGCCAAAAATAAATTAGTGTTAAGTGACTTAACGTCCGACCACTGTGGTTTATTAGCTAGCTTCCCCATGACATTACATAAAAAACCGTATAAACTTGAATGCAGGCCTTATACAGCTAGTCGTTGTAACAAGTTTAAAAATAATATAGCTCATATAATTACACCATCGTTAGTAGAACACGAGAATCCTAATGAAATTTACGGAGCCCTTTTTGATGTTGTGCAAAAAGAATACCCGTCTATTTTCAAGACCAAAACCATTAACATTAATGGCACTTCCGTTTGCTTCAACCAATGGGCTACTCCAGGAATTTATAAAAGTAGAGCGAGACTATACGAGTTATATGGTTTGAAAAAATACAGGTTTGATACTCCTATTTCTATCTTACCAGCATTTAGCAAAATATTTGAAAAGTTGATACTTAATCAGTTGCTAAGACATTTTAACTTAAATAGCCTACTTCATAATGAACAGTATGGCTTTACAAAAGGACGTTCAACTACAGATGCGGGTGTTGCTCTGCTGAAACACATATTTAATGCTTAGGAGAAATCGCAAAATGCTATTGGAGTTTTCCGTGATCTCTCTAAAGCCTTTGATTGCGCGCCATGACACGCTTTTGCGTAAACTACGTCATTACGGTCAAAAACGAAGCTCTCAATGTAATAAATTCTTATTTACATAATAGGTTCCAATGTGTTGATGTCGATGGTGTGAAATCTTCCGAGCTACCAGTTCAGTTAGGTGTACCTCAAGGCTCAATACTGGGTCTATTCTTGTTCTTAGTATATATCAATGACTTACCATTCTATTTAAATGATATCTGTGACGTTGTACTGTTTGCAGATGATACCTCTCTTATTTTCAAAGTATACAGGAATAGACAAGATTTTGATGACGTAAACAGTGCACTCTCAATGGTTACGGATTGGTTTACGTCAAATAACCTAGTTCTCAATGCCAAGAAAACGAAATGTGTGAAATTCGTCTTACCGAATGTTAGAAACCTAGGACCCAACATCGTCTTAGATAAAGAGCTGCTTGAAACTGTAGACTCGGCGGTTTTTCTGGGCATAACAGTAGATGCCAAACTTCAGTGGGGCCCACACATATCAAGCCTAGCAGGGAGGCTCAGTTCAGCCGCCTACGCCGTCAGGAAAGTAAGACAATACACTGACGTTGATACAGCTCGGTTAGTCTATTTTAGTTATTTCCACAGCGTTATGTCCTACGGTATTCTGCTGTGGGACAGCCGCTGATATTCTAAATATATTCGTCCTTCAAAAACGAGCTTTTCGAGCAATTCATCAGCTAGGAGCCAGAGTTTCTCTTAGAGATTTTTTTAAAGATATTGGTATTCTCACGGTGGCATCTCAATTCATCTTCGCCAACATCTTATATATTAGGCAAAATATACACTTATACACTAAAAACAGTGATTTTCACAATGTTAACACTAGAAATAAGAACAAACTACGTGCTCCCTTTCACCGGCTTCATAAGGTCCATAACTCATTTGTTGGGCTTGGTATAACCTTTTATAACAAGTTGCCCTCTTCTTTGCTAGATTTGCCTTTTAATGCGTTTAAGGCTCAAGTAAAATCCAACCTTTGTTCAAAAGCATAGTATTCTATTAACGACTACTTAAACGATAAGAACTGTTGGTCGCTGTGATTAACTCAAGATAATGTTCGTGTTCTTTCTCCAGAATCAGCTTACCTACTGAGAGGGTATATGAGTTCATATATTTGTTTTTTTATTATTTTATTTGACGGTATAAGTCAATTATTTTGTTATCTTCATTTATTATTGACATGATCTACTCATTACAATGTTTTTTTAATGAGCTGTATTGTAATATGTGGTTAGCTAGCGACCTCGACAATTGATAATATTATTCTTGCCTGAGCAACCGGCAGCAAGTTCGTCATGCTCCCTTAGATGTCACTGCTTGCGGTAGCATCGGGGGTCGGGTTACCTCCTTCCCTCAAATATGGCGATGGGGGTAATGGCTGACCTTTGCGTTATGCTCGTGAACGGGTGCTGCTTGTGGTGACTGGTCGTCTTGCTGTCTATGGTTTTATTATTGTTACAGTAATTGTTCAGTTAATTTATTTTACTTTGATGGTCCTAGTTTATCAAAAACATCACGCCTTGTTTCCCCGAAGGGTTGGGCAGAGGTGTACCTATAGTACACCCACATTTCGCCAGTTATGTTTAAGTCCCATGTAATAGGGGGCGAGCCTATTGCCATCTACCGGGCACAAATCCAGACTTCGGGCTGTTACTGGGAAATTCCAGATAGAAAATCCCAATAACACGTTGCCCGACCTGGGGATCGAACCCAGGACCTCATGCTCAGCAGTAGCGATTGCGACCACTAGACCAACGAGGCAGTCCTAGTTTATCATTTATTTATTTTATTTGTTTGTATAATAAATCCAGTATTGCACATGTAAGCTACCATGCCCTTTAGGCCTGGACTGGGCTTTTATTTATGTTTTAAGTTTTATTTACATTAATTTTTTGTAATTTTTTTTTGAATTGGCGTGGCTAGCTGACGTATGGCAATTAAGTTAATGTTTTGATAATTTGCTTACAATTGTTTAGAATCCAGTTCTTCTGACAGAACAGACAGCTGTGCGGCTGGGGAGTTTGTTGCGCCACTTCTTCTCCCCAGCTAAAGCACTAGGCAGTGGTGACGGGCGGGCGTTTTGGGGGACTGTCTTATGTAATTTTGACGTTCGAAAAGTGCTGATTCTCAGCCTAATTTGAATAAATGACATTTGATTTTGATTTTTCATTTTGATTTTGATTTTGAACTACCGCATTGCATTTGATAGTGCAATTCTTTGAAGGAAATTTATAAGATATTTAACATCACGCTAGGACCATTGGAAGCCGAGCAAAGGGAAAGAAGTCAGAAAGAACGCTAAGCGAAAACGAAGTAATAGCGAGGGCAGGCGATGCGATGCGATGCGGGTCGGGGGAACAAGCACGCGGACGAAGTAATAGCGAGGGCAGGCGATGCGATGCGATTCGGGTCGGGGGAACAAGCACGCGGACGAAGTCGCGGGCAGAAGCTTGTTAATCCTCACGGAAACGACCATTACAAACTCCTTTTGCTTCGTTCATAAATTATTAAATCTATACAAATAAAACTCAGTTGCCCAAAATGTTTATCCGCGCACACTTTAAAGCAGCTGAACCTATTTGGCCAATTATTTTGTTGTCTTGCTTATTGTCAGGACAAGGTTTGCATTTTTTTTTTGATAATCCACCGGTACAGTCGGAAATTTAGATGCTATTTTTGTATGAAATTCACCTCGGGCGACGCCGGACGTTGATAATAATGACCTCAAACGTATACACCTCTGCTCAGCCCGTCGGGAAAAGCTTTTATGGTCAATCTGTATGGTTAATGGTGAAGTTTTGACCCTTTCACTTTAAAACGTCACATAAGCTATTCATATTTTAATAAAATAACATAACTTATATTAAACTGCACAAAGCGTTTTAAACATTTCAAATTATCTCGTAAATGATTTAAAATTCTCTCTGAGCCCATTTATTATAGCCGTTAACAATGCCTTATCTTTTGTTTATGTGCAATACTTAAATATTTACGCAGACAATTTATGTATTAGCTGTTAAAACTTAATCGTAGTTGAGCGTACAATTACGATAAGAAACCGTAGATATCATTCTTTAATTTTGTCTTTTTAGACTTGTTGGTTGTATATTGATGTGAACGTGACTGTCTGTACCTCTTAAAATACAAAATGGAGCATAAGCGGCCTATAATAATCCCACTGCAGGGACACAGGCCTCCTCTCTGTGAGAGCAGACAGCGTGGGTCGGTATATGTCACAGGTCTTCGAATTTATTATTCTAGGACGTGCCGGTTTCCTCACGATGTTTTCCTTCACCGTTTTGAGAGCAGTGGTAATGAAATAATTGACACAAAGTAAAGCACCTGTCTGGGTTTGAACCTATGACCTACACCTCGTAGGTCTCGGCCGTTACCACTGGGCCACCACTGCTCTCACACACTAGACGGACACGACAGTACATTACATTACACATATATAATGCCATTTCCTGTCTGCAGACAACATAATACATAACATAATCAGCCTATTATGTTCCCACTGCTGGGACACAGGCGTCCTCTCTAAGAGAGGGAGTGGGCCGTAATCCACCACGCGGGCCCAGTGCGGGTTGGTAGATGTCACATGTCTACGAAATTTTCGATTCTTTGACATGCCGGTTTTCTCACGATGTTTTCCTTCACCGTTTTGAGAGCAGTGGTGATGAAATAATTTACACAAAGTAAATCGGCTGTCCGGGTTCGAACCTACGACCTACACCTCGTAAGTCGCAAAAATTCAACCAAAAATGTGCAATAGTATAGTCACTATCGCTAGTCAAAGATTTGAAAAACCCAAAGTCTGCCCGTCACTATTATTTAGTTTGTTTGACTAAAACAAACTAAATAATAGTGTTAGGATTAATTTGATTGTTTCAAAATATTCCTATCCTATTGTCAGTGTTTGCATTTATGTCGTACTAGCTGACCCCGGCAAACTGCATGACGCCTCATAGTGTCTTCATTATATAAAAAAAAACGTGAATTTTTCCCATGTTTTAATAGTTATTCTGCTGTTCAGGGCGGAGACAAATCCAACAAACAAAGATTTAAAAAAATTGTCCAGCCGATCTTGAGTTATAAATGGTGTAACTAACTCGACTATGTTTTGTTAAATTAAAGCCACGCTGTTAAATTGACCTCGTAATTGTTTTAGCACTATTGACAAAAACTACCAATTAGTAAAAACTGTCTATTACATTGGTCTTATTGCAAAAACAAACCTTTACGTTTTATCACGTACTGCTAGCAATTTTGACGTCGACTATACGTTATTGACGTGACATTTTTGACAGTTTTAAGTATGGTAATTTTCATAGGCTGACTGTACGATCAGACTAGGCTCGTAGCGCCCTTGCTACGATATTTCGTAGCAACTGCTACGAATGATTAATAGGAAAGCTACGCAGTTAATTATCCTCTTAATATTTAAACTTGGGACGTTTGAACGACAAAAATGTATGATTAATCAGTCACTAATCATAAATTAACCCTTATAAGTTTACGTGCTTGACCCATGTTGGTTCTATAAAGTGAGTCCTTCAAAACAAAATGTCACTTGAAGTGGTATAAGGATTATTATTAATTGGTCACTAAATAGTACCAGACCACTCAATTACTTGCTGAAGTGACGTTCCAAGATTACTTCTGTCAACCCTTCCAATTCAATAGGGCTAAGGAACTAACAATGCATATTGTTTTTGATGAGGGTTTTCCAAATATGTCAAACGGGTTTAATTAAAACCACTTGGAACTAATTACCATGTAACATGTCAAAATATCCCGAAGAGACAATTTAAATGAATTCAGTACAAAGTAGCTGACGCTATTTAAACATTTCTACTGTCATCTGTTACGTGGGAAAAAGAGAAAGGGATTTGCCCAGCCGTGGGACATTACGGCCTAAGTAGTTATGTAGTCTCAAATATAATCCAGTTATTAATAGCGTTATGTATCACAACTCCCCCAAGACACAGGCGCCGCCTTGTTGGAGGCATTAAGTTAAGTTAATTATAAGGTAATAATTGTATTATTGGTTTAATAAATTTATTAAACAGGGTTGTGCAGACGGGATGCTTATCGATATTTCAACTAAGTAAAAATAAAAGATTTCATGGATTTTTTTGGGAGTCAACGACCGCTCTGGTTGTTGTTACTTGAAGTATGAGTTGAGATAATCTGTTTTTTTTTGTTTTATCGTGTTTAAATATCGATAGATATCACGCCTGTAAAAGAAGAATGGCGTGTTGGACCCGCGTATTTAAAAATTTAAAGGAGCATAGTTCATGGGCACGTTTAATTTAATTATAATTACAAGTGGCGCACCCTGGGCAACGTCAGCTCCAACTGCCCACTTGCTTTTGGTGGACAGTTAGGGTTGGCGGCCAATCTTCAACAAACGGGGAAGGGTCATGGTTCCAATCATCGATCATTTATGTTGGTCGATGAAGGGAACCGGGCTAGGGTTGGGGCGGCCAGTCCATCGTCGGGATAGGTCTGGTGGCTATCTCCGTCCACACCCCCTCTGTTTGCAGAGGGTGAGTTTTGTGGGCGTCGAGTGGGAAGGGGAGAGGAAGACAACCTCCATAAAAAATTACCACAATCCCAAGGTCAAGCGTGCCGGGATGAATGGCCGGAGGGAATCCGGTCACTAGCGCTGGGGAGGGTTAACAGGGGAAAAAGGGACTACACCCTTCAAAGGAACAAAAATGACAATGAAGACAAATGTAGAAAAACTAACCCAGTGCGGTACCGTCTGCTTAGCAGCCAGAGAATCCGCAACGTTCCCTTTGGAACGTCAACCCCCATTGGTATACTGGAAGGGGAAACAAATGTCTTTCGACATGAGGAGGCTCATCGCGCTCTCGTTCATTCGAGGACGAGGAGAAGGAGGGGAGTGATGTGCGGTCAGAGTCTGACGCTGCATCTGGCACGGAGGGCTCCTTTAAGAGCCCGGAGCGCGTAGTGGTGGGGGCTGCTAGGAAGGACAAAAGGTTGTTTTATTCTTGCTGATAGACGTTGTAGAAAAATTAAACGCTTTGAAGCCATTGCCACGTATCAAGGCTCTCTGATCCGTCTGTGTACAGCTACATAAGTTAAATAAACTAAGTAAGTTAAGGTATATTCACTTAACCATCCATATTCGCGTCTACGCGAAACTGGTGATGAATCTTGCGCAGACACACGAGATAGCTTAGCTTTGAACACAAAGCTGAATGCACTGAAAGCCTCTTTCTCATGAAGTTAATCCGTTTAGCAGGAACTAAAGGTAGTGTAATCTACTAAACTTCACGTATTAGCATAAAACCAGACGGCCTAATAGACAAAAGTGACATTCTATCAGCGACAACGAACATGGAAAACTCTTAATTTTATCTGATTGACATGAGCTACCGAAAGGATTGTGTCAATCCTATTAAAAGTTGTTGTAGATATACGAAACGCTTTGAAAGCGATTGCCAGTTGTCCAGATCCTCTTCTGAAACACTGCTAGGTAAGTATCCAAGTCTTATATTTATTGCTAACTATCATCAGCCCGCCATTACTTTCGACCAAATAATGTTGTACTAACACCGCGCATTATTCTACTGAAAACTAAATTCATATAAAATGCCCTGTAATGGAGTAGATTACTTTACTTAGAGGACTGAAATACGAAGGTAATGTCTTGTGGCAGGGCGCACACAATTTTGTTGTCTTTCGAGTAATGGTATTTTTATTTATTTATGTTATTATCTTTACTTAGTTGAAGAGTTGTGGTTTGATTTGAGTATTTTTCTTCCACGTAAATTATATAAACAAACAACACACAGCTGTTCTGCTCTGTTGTCTTAAACATAACTGACGAAATGTGGGTGTACTATAGGTTCACCCCTGCCCAACCCATTGGGGATGCAAGGCTTGATGTTTTTGAATGTGTAAATTACTTTGTTTAATATGTATTCACGTTCATGAGTTGAAATGCCTCAATTTTTTTTTTAACCCCAGCACCTTTGCATGCGACCGACTAAAAAGAAAACTCAACGGCAGACTAACGAACAGGAAATGATTTAAAAAATAAGCGACGAAAAATGTTGCGCTAGGGGGTATAGAATCGTGTGCTGTATTCAATGCTACAGTTTGCGCACAGGTTATTTTTTTCCTGTATATATGAAGAAGAAGATTGTAGACCTTGTTGTAATCAGTTACAGGAAACTTATCTGCATGATACGTCTATATCATATACTATCATAGTCCGCAACTTCGTCTGCGATCCAGGATGAAAAGTAGCCTATGTCCTTACTCAGGTCATGGTCTATCTGTGAGCCACATTTCATACAAATCCTTTCAGCCGTTTTGGCGTGAATGTGTACCTAATAAAACAAACTTACTTTCGCATTTATAATATTAGTTAGGATTTGCCAGGGAACTAATCTACATGTTTTATCCAGAGTCTTATCTCAAATGAATGTTTCGTGTTATTTCTCGTAATTTTCAGTAGATTTATAGCCAAACTTAAGCGAAGATAACATACGACATACCTGCATATAAGTATGCCAACTGTGTCATAAATGTTATGGTGCCCACGTATCTCGAATAGCATCATAATAGTATTTTTGCCACAAACAACTCGTGTGATTTAACGTAGACACAGCATTTATAACGATAAGCTTATACATAAAGTACAAAGCGTTTAAAAGCGGTCGAGATGTGATGAAAGATTTGCCTCGCTCTGGTAGGCCATCAACGTCTTCAACTGATGTTAACTTCGCAAAAGTGAAAGAAATAGTGACTATAAGCCCTCATTCGAGTTGTAAAGAGATAGCCGCTGAACTTTCTGTGTCTTACGAGTCGATCCGTACCATTTTAAATAATCACTTGGGTATGAAACATGTTGCCCGTCGGCTAGTCCCAAAAAGACCAGAATTTTCTCCAAAAACTCAACTGCATAAGAGTCGCTGAGGACATAATACAACGAGTCCATTCCGACTCAACATTCATGAAACGCATTGTTACTGGTGACGAGACATGGGTTTACGAGTTTGACATGCAAACTATTCAACAAGCTTCAGAGTGGCGCCTTCTAACTGAGCCGAAACCGAAAAAACCACGCCAAAGTCAATCAAATGTCAAAGTCATATTGACTGTTTTCTTTGACTATCGCGGTGTCAGTGCGCTTGGAATTCTTGTCGGTAGGTCCAAAGGTAAGTAAAGAATATGATTTGAGCATTATGCTGCGTTTTAAGAGACCAAATTTGATGAAAATGGCCAGAAATGTGGAAGGAAAATTCTTGGATTTTGTATCACGATAATGCGCCATCGCACAAGGCCATCATTGTGAACGAATTATGGACCAAAAACTCAACAAATACCATCGACCAAGCACCTTTTTCGCCAGATATGTCTCCAGCCGACTTCTTTCTTTTCCTTAACTCAAATAACCACTTTGTGGCACCGACGAGAACTACAACACAATTTATTGCCTGCTCCTTTCATCAAACTCGACTTGAGGCCAAAAATAAAAGGTCTTCTCTGTAATCGGATATAAACTACTTAGGAAAAACCTCCCTTTACCTCAAACTATTATACTAAAACAATTTTATGTTCGTCAAAAAGAAAAAAAACGACCGCTCTATCAATTCCTTGGGCACATTCAGAAGGACTGCGGAAAGTGGTCGAATTATGACCGCAACCGGGACATTTACCCTCTTCCTAATATAATTCCCTCTTAGGATGAAGAGCCCAAACATTGGCTCACCTCAAAAATTTTAACTTTATTTTACAAACATTTTCGTGGTTTCAATTTTAATGAAGAAATCCGGGTTGTTAGAAAACTTAAATGTTGGGTTAAATTTTGCCAGTTTGAAGAGCCCGTATTATAAAATAGGTCAACGTTGACCAATAAAAAAATCTAAAAAAAAATACTAAAATAATTTTGGCTTGAATATCTTTGTGATTTAGATACTTTGGTCATGTTTGTTAGTCTAGTAAATGGCTTATGTTTTTAAGTCCCTTGTGATCTATGATATGTGTGTGTGAGTCGATTGCCATCAACCTATAGTAATAATGAAATACCCACAATGAAAAACATAACTAAACATGTTTATTTCCACACGGTGTGAAAATTCAGTAAATTTTTTATGAGTGCGCACTGCGTCAGTACAGTTCTTTAGCTAAAGCTGAAAAATCCCTAACGTTCTCTAAACCTATATCAGTAGGTATCTAAGTAGAGGTGATTCTAACAGAAGCCTTCGTCTAGGGTAGTATCGCCACCATCTCCATGAGTTCCTTAGAGCAGCATTAGCCTGTACCCTATTATAGGGAAACAGCACAGATGCTTCGACACTCTTCACACTGCAAAAACGACTGATAAGAATATTAGTAAATATAGAAGACACCGACAGCTGTAAACCTCATTTTCAAGAACATAAAATACCCACCCTCCCCTGCCTATACATTCTTCAAATTTGCAAATTTGTTCGAAAGTACAAACACTTTTACACCACGAGAGAAAATATACAGTCAAGATACACATTACGCCATAAAAACAGATTAAACCTACCAAGCTCTAAGCTAAAAATGCACTCAACAAGTACCCTAGTCATGTCAATGAAAGTATATAAAAATGAACAAAAATTTAATTTATTCACAAACAAATTGAAACAATTACTATTAGATGCTATTATATTATCAATGAATATCTAAATGACAAATTCTAAATAATATGTTTCACAAAATAGTATATTTTTATTTTTTTAATATTATTTACTTTTTAATACCTACAAAATAAGTAAACAAATTAAAGCGTTCTTCCTCTCTCCTACTTACTTTATTTTATCCTTTTGCTGTGCCCTTACAGGGTCCATATTTTAGTACCTAGCTTTAAGCCCTTTGTAACACCTTTTTACAATATGGAATGCAATAAATAAATGATTATGATTATGATTAGATACCTAATTGCGTAATACACAGTCAATCGGAATCTGAATCGTTTTGAAACAGATTGCTAATCCATTGCTTCATAACTTCGATAAAAAATTATGTTCAACAATGTAAATAACGCAATCAATGTTGTTGAATTGTCAAAATCAAACAGATTAGTCGTAATCTGTAAAAAATATACGAAAATGTGTTACGCAATTAGGCTGCTGGTTAAGTACCTAGTGGTATTGTATTATAACATGTGTAAAACAAACACACTTAACGAAGCCGAGAGTCACTTGTACTCCCCGTGATTACTATTTTTGTTTGTACTGAATGATACGTGGGAACCTTCTGGTTACGGAGATATTAAAGGTCAATTCCATCTTTTACTGACGTTTTTTACGAAAACCAGTTTTAGTACCATGAGCCTGTACCATTGCATGCACCTATTTACGCGTGTTACATTGCGCAGTACAGCAAAACAGTTTTTCATACAAAAAATTAAACTCGTTTCCGAGCAACAATTTTTGTGCAATGTTACTTAGTTTGATGCACGGAATGCGTTATTGACGGCTATGGGTATTTTTGCCATCCTGTATAATGGCTGGGTGGCCGACTTCAACTGAACGCGTTCAGGACATCTAAAACGCGTTTCAGAGCTGTCAGAGTCAATATTCCATTGAAAATAATGACACTGACAGCTCTTAAACGTAGTTTATGTGCTGAACGTTAAGCAACATTAGTGAAATCGCCACTAAGTCATTTTAACTAATTCTCTTTAGAGACCTCTTAAAGCATCATCCACAACTCAACATTAGGTCGCTGTTGAGTTAGATTCTGTCACTATTTCTCTAAAGCGTACGGTAGTATGTATTGTAGTGGCACTTTAGAACAGCTTAGTGCATTCAAGAACGTAAGCACATTTTACAGTACCCGGAGGTTAAAATGGCACTTCAAGTTTTAGTAAAAGGCTGTGAAGCTACGATTTTCTAGAAGAGCGATAGCCGCACTGTAGCGTCTGCAATTTAAAAGCGAATGACGTCACTGAAACGTTATTTGTGAAAGTGTGTATTCCTAGAATGCGTTTCTTGACACCGTTAAGTCAAACTCCGTGGCCATCATTTTCAGACGTTACTGTGGCAGTTATAAAGCGGCCACCGCAGTTGTAAAGCTCCGGTGTCCTAGAAGACTAGCACACCTGAGCTTTACCTGCACTGATTTGGGTGCGGTAGAGACGACCCTCTAGCGAGCAAACATTTTCATTTGTAAAACGACTTCAAAAAAGGAGGCTGTTATAATATTTTCGGCTGTATGTGTTTTTCTTTTTGTTTGTCTACCAGTTTTTCCGTCAAATTCTTTTTTTTTAAAGTGTGTGATCTTGAGGTGGTTCCATGTAAGTTTTATTAACTTTTCTTGGGTGGTTTTAGAGTTAGCTTCGATAATGCGTATTTTGTCCACTTAGTAAATTTGGATGATATTCTAATAAGTTCCTGTCACTCTCGGAATTTGGTGGCAAAAAACGAAAATATAAACCAAAGACACCGATTTACGAAATTAAAGTAATTTTTCACTTATAGTGTTTTTTTTTTACCCGGTTGTTTTTTTTTTTTTGTAAAGTAGATTTTTTCTAAATAATATACTGAAAATAAGCCAGGATTCTCTTCTCATTCAATTAAACTGTTTTCATTAGCGATCAATATCTCACAAAAAGCTTGAGCGATCACAAAGAAATTAATAAATTCATATCACCGCTTTTAGTCTGTGAAAAATAATATAACAGTGAAACTACTTTGCAAGATATATGACTGTTTCACCTGTAAAATACTCCGTATAAGGTATCACAGTGCGGGATAATAATAATTTAGGAATAAAACATACCTGAATAGTGGTTTCGTTGGGTTGTTATTTATCATTAACCGCTGTTGGTTTTGCGGTGGAAAATACAATAACAGATATCGGGGTATGGATATACTCGTCGTTTAATAAAGACAATTATATCCTACTAATTTTATAAACGCGAAAGTTTGTGAGTATGGATGGATGTTTGTCACTCTTTCACGCAGAAACTACTGAACGGATTTGGATGAAATTGGGCACACATATAGTTTATAACCTGGATTAACACATAGAGTCCTTTTTATCCCGATACTCCCACGGGATCAAGATTTATGCGGGTGAAACCGCGGGGAGCAGCTAGTCTATACTAATAATAAAGCTGAAGAGTTTGTTTTGTTTGTTTGAACTCGCTAATCTCTGGAATTACCAGCCGCTTTTGTAAAATTATTTTTGCATTTGATAGGTAATGTTTGATAAAGGTTAAAGGCTATTTAACATCACGCTAGGAACCTTAGGAGCCGAGCAGATAGAATAAAAAGTCAGAAAGAACGCAAGGCGAAAACGACGTCATTGCGCGGGCAGGCGATGCTATGAAACGGGTTCAAGTATTACACGCGGACGAACTCAAGGGTAGAAGCTAGATTTGGGTATACGAAAATAGTTATGTTGTTCAAAAAATGTTAAGCGTCTCTTGTGAACATGAATCTGAACGCAACGTTTTTAATTTGGTTTCTGAGAGTCAGTTTTAACTTGTTGTTGTACGAAAAAAGGGAAATTGTGAATAAAATTAATTCCCAAAATGTAGTCTTACCAACACCAGTAACATATTTAATCAAATTGTAGCATTTCAAAACTGCTTAACAGATTTAAACAAAGACACGCGGTAATTAAACAAAAATAAAAAATAAACTTATGTCCTTTGCATGAGTTTTATTTTTTTATTTTTGTATTCTATTCTTCTTCTCTGTTTATATCAGTGTACTTACACTGTTTAATTAATAAAATAAGTACTCTTTATCGAGTGACATAAAATTGTTTCACCAGCAATACGAGGGCACCGGCTAGTATTAGAAGCTATATATTTCACGTGAACCCGCGACTTCTGAAACTGAAGCTGTAGTTGTATACTGATGTCGCCTAATTGAGTTTCTTCATGACGAGTTCTTAGTGAGTTTCTGAGCACAACATCTTAATACTTTTATATTCCGGTCATAGTGAGACAATCTGCGGGAAGCAGGTCAAAGTATTATTTGTATGGATGTAAGTTAGTACTTGTACATTTTTTCGAATCTACACTAATAATCGTAAATAGAAAGCAAATAATAATATCAGTTTAGTGGTGAATGAGACGTAGAATGACCTTTCATTTGTTTGCTGCCGTCTAATAAAAGGTACAACAATTTAATAGCTACCAATGATTACACATTAAAACTATTCGTTACGCGTATAGCAACCCGACATTATTATTACAATATACCACAAAACTTTACCCTCAGCGAATATAAATCACGGGAACATACGTCCGATCTCTATTAGACTTTTATTAGTCCTTGGAGACTAAGTAGGAAGTTAGTCCAATCCTCTACATACGAACTGGGCACTGATTATGCAATCGGGAAATAACATTCACAGTTCACTTCCCAACACTATCGTACGTATCCCACAACAAGCCATTTGGTACTTTATACTTCCAAAGATAAGGTTGGTTTCAGCTTGGGCTGAGGTAGAGAACTTCTTATAAGACAATTTGTTCAGTCATATTATGGTTTGCTCTTGGTATAATGCCATTTATTACGCAATGCGTCTTTTGAATAGCCATCACGTCGGGTTGAATGGCCCACTGTAGGTGATGAGTGTACACGTGATGGTCTTGTTTTTATTTATTATTATTGTGATATAAATGTTGTGATCGCCTGGACGCTTATGACCGGTCAAAAAATGTGGGTTTGATTCTTCTTCTTCGTGTCCTTGGCACGTATGTGTTTCAGATCTTGTTTGGTCCTTGTAAAGTGGGGCTACCGCGACGAAACGGCAGCTGGGTGTGGATCTGGAGCTATGTCGCAAACAATGCTTCACCTTAGGAGCCAAAACATGAAGCCAAAGTGAACGCTACGCTGCCACCGCCGATGCATTGGAAGTGGCGAAGATTTTGCCAACAAGATCGGTGGGCTCGGTAACAGACAAGCACTAATGATTTTCATTACTATATAAACTAGAACCAATATAGATTTACTTTCTAAGCTATCTTATACTTGTATACATTTAACTGCCGTAAAAGAAAACATCATGAGAAAATCTGGAGTAGGAAATCGCCAACACCCATTTGCAGTGCTCGAGAGCTATAACGAGTGTAAGAAACACCCTTAAGGAAGCCGAGAGTCACTTGATCTTCTTTAAGTTTTTTTTTTTGTAGGACTGGACCATCCTGTAACGAGAAGGTCCCGAAACCTTCTGGTTACGGAGTTATTAAAGGTCAAAGTTTCAACCTTTTTGACGAAAACAAGTTTAAAATGTTCACAACGTAACTTTAAATACACAGAAGCTGGAAGGAAAATAAAATTTAAGTTGTGTCCTGTCAATTATTTTTGCAAAAATATCTTAATTAGATGTACAGATGACGTAGATGACGGTTTCGTATCTTCTTACAGTCTGAATGAAAATAGCCCCTTGCCTTACAGAGAGACAATAAAAGCCTGGCATTTAAGGTACGTGGTCTATTATGGTTCATGATAGAGCATTTGTGGGTCTATGAAAGCGTGTTTTTCCTATAAATTACGTTGATAGAGCAGTACCGCGTACGTTCATTAGTCGTGTTTAGTATTCCGTACGCGAACAGACCGGCGTATCTACGCATTCCCTTTTATGATTAATAGAGAAGTGGGGAAACCAAGTTTCAATTTATAGGTTAATTTTGCTTTGCTTACGCTATTAAGTGGAAGGTGGGTTGGAAACGTTTTTTTAAAGAGCTGGTCACCGGTTAGAATAGCGATTGTCGAATTAAACTAAGCCATGGCCACGGTTAATTTGGACTCAAACATTTTATCTATCAATATCTATGCATGTATAAAACAAAGTCGGGTTAGTAACACCATTGATAACTCATGAGCAGCTGGACCGATTTTTATGAACTTTGATTTGTTGGATTGTTCTCCGCCCCAAATAGCAGAATAACTATTAAAACATTGGATAAAATAACGTTACTTTTTTCTTAAAATATATTATTCTGAGGCGGTGCGAAGTTCGCCGGGGTCGGCTAGTATTTTATCTAACTTGTTGTTATGGACATCTTCAATACATAAGGCATCGCCAGAGCGTTGTCATACCAAAAATAAACCTGGAGAATGTGTAATTTTAATGTACTTACACGGGAACTGGGGGTCTACTCCTGAAGCACAAAATCTATAGTTTCGGCGAAACTAACGGGCGTTTCCTAAACCGTATCACCACGCACATAACATTAACACTCGTGAAGGATCATTACTTGTCGTTGGGATCTTGCTCTCGTATACCTCGTATCTATAGAATTAATTAAATTTCGTTTCTTATATATTTCGTATGTTTGTATTTATGTATATATTCGTATGATTTTAATGTAATGTGTAGATATTTCTTGCACCACTGACAGCCCCATTATATGTCCAGACAAATCACTGTCCATTCTAAGGTTGCCTGGAGATTGCAGAAAGCGATAAGGCCGCCCATTGGATGTTTTTAGTTAGTTTTTTTTTGTTATGTTATTTTGTTTTTTTGTTTGGCATCTCGCAGGTCAACCTATTGGGTTGTCGTCTGCTTAAGCGGACTTGCCTGTGGTTGCCCTAATAAATTAAGGCCTCCAGCCAGGACTTAAACTTAAATACTAACTAAAACTAAGCGACAACGCTAAGGGCACCCCCTGTGGGGTACGAACCTCGGCTTAGGGCGTCGCTGGAAGAGGGTAGCAAATGACTAGCTGGATCAGGATTGATATTATTTTGGGACGAATTTAAAGCTACAGGCGCAGCGGCGCGGGCTGGCTCGAGCAAGGGTCGGGAGGGGCGTGGATTTGGGCGTCGCGGCGGGCCTCGGCGGCGAGGACGGGAGGACGGCAATCGGGTTTTGCGCTTGTGTAAAGTGCTGGTGGCCTTACTGCTCTCCTGGAGGAGGGTAGTGGCGTCGTCAGAGGCGATTAAGATATGCTTTGGTCGGCGAATACTACTAATGCGGGAGGGAGTATAGCGAGCGGCCGCTGAAATCAGGGGGTTTGAATGTTTGGTGCCACAGTCGAAGAAACGCTTAGATAAGCGTTTCATGAACTGGTTTATGGTTGGCATTTTTAGGTCGACGTGAAGATCTATGTTTCGGACATAGTAAGGGGCATCCGTAACCCTTCTGAGGAAACGGTTCTGGAGGGTCTGCATCTTATGGAGATGTCGTGGGTGAGCGTGCGCAGGCATAGGCGCAATACAACGCAGGCATAGGTCATGATGGGATATGTTATTTTGTTGTGTACAATAAAGTATATATAAATAAAAATAAATAAATTAGTTCGGACCCAGAACAAAAAATTTACGACACTACGTTTTGACATTTTGAGATTTTTCTCGTTTTAAGAGCAGGGCGACGCTCGAATTTTTCCATACAAACGTAATACCTAAACCATTTGCAATTGAAGCATATTTCTATCATATTCTGCTTAAATTTGGATTTAGACAGTATTTAGGTTACTACATCTTATTTTTTTTTAAATACTTACCGAAAATGAATTTAAAGCTTTTTACAGCGTGAATAACATGTTTTCTTATCGTTTTTTCTTGTACTATAAACAACAATATCTGTAATGTTATTGTTTTAGAAACATATCTCATATTATCAAGTTACGAATAGCCAAAAAAAAACATAATTTTTTTTATGTTTTCATTCATAATTTTTGGTATTACGGACTACATCAAAATTTATCATAAATTTTCAATAGCCAGTAGTGTGTCAAGCAAATATCAATGTGTACGTGGTCATACTGCTCACGGTAGTAGGTGTGTATCGCTCGGACAAGCACACATATTACCGCAACGTTGCGCCCGCCCGGGGGTGATCCCAAAGTAGTCAACAAAAATAAAGCAAATACTGAACATACCCAATTACTAATAGATAGAAATATCTTCCGAGTCGTTATGAATGAATGGTAGGTACTTACTGTACAGTACAGTACAACTAATAATAGCTATCTATCTACTCACACACACACACACACACACGTCTGCACACGCGTCCCTCGTTCGCCTTCTTTTGTCAAACAGAGATAGTAATAATCCGAACGAATTTTGTGCTCGACTCGAAGTGTTATTACGCGCTTGTTACGTCCACCCATTAATTGTTCACTTATTTTGACGAATACTACTTTTGGACGTGCCCGTATCTTTGTTGACAGACTAACGGCCGAACCCAATAACTCCAATTCTGGCGTACTGGAGATAGAAAAATCTATCAATCTCTGGTTTTAACGTCCCAATAAAGCCAAAGTATGCAACCTGTAACGTGTTTGCAGATATAATTTTACTATCTATCATCAGTTGCCATATGTCTAAGGTTATTGGGTTTGGCTGTTAGAGAGTAGATTCCATGTTTCGAAGCAGCGTAGCTGTGTTCCAGTTTGTAGAGTGTTCCCTTCAGCAGCAATGCTCGGCAGCAGAAAAAGGTACGGTGTAAGTACTTCCGCGGAGTTCCTTCCCAGAGAGCTCTACTTGGTACTGAAGTGTAGATTGTAAACTACACTAGCTACGAGGGTGTAGGCAGAGGGAAAAACACGTTACATTTTAATATTTTTATATTTTAATACGAATAGGTACGTGTTTACAATGATGCGCCTCTCAAAAGATTTTCCGCCATTGTTTCTCCAAACATCAAACCCACATCATATACTTTGAAGGTTCATTATATACAAGATTGACAGTTCGAATATACGTTAAGTTATGTTTCTATCAGCCCGACTACATAAGGTCGGCTTTCGCAGAGAACCTTTATAATACTACCTAATCATTCAAGTTACGCTGAAACATTTGATACGTCGTCTTCCCCATGCAGCTTACCCAAGCCACCGAGTGGCCTCTGTCAAGACGTCATCGGTCGGTTATACGTCACAAACGACATTTGCATGCGGTCTTTACTAAATGATTCGCTAGACGACGAAAGTCGGTTCATTGTAGTCTGCAAGAACATAACGGCACATCGTTTCGTTGATAACCTTTTTAAGTAAAGTAGGTAAGTTGCCGAATTATCAAGTTATAAATAAATTATATGATTTCAAAAGATCGCAATTAGGATCGGTAGGTACTGTGAGAGCCTCATAGGTTGTCTGTGCCTGGACGGCAAATGAAACAAAGATCTGGCGTGAAAAGCTCGGTATTTATTCCTAGAAAGCACACGTTAATACATCTTCTTATTTTATCGTTGTTCGATAGCTTGTCAGCCAAGAAGTGATACCCTATTCTCTGTCAAAATGAATGATTGTCTCGTTATTCGGCCATCTACTTAACAACATATTCATAAAGGTTGCATTCAAGCACCAACTAATTTAAATCTCTACAGTATCTTCAATTAATTTTTTGGAAAACAACAAAACATATACTATATCTCACCCATCATCCCTGAAGGGTTAAACAGAGGTGTACATATATTTTACCTACATTTTGCCAGTGATGTTTTAGTCCTATATAATATGGGGAGAGCCTAGAGCTATTAACCGTGCACAAACCCAGACCCCGGGCTGCTACCGAGAAAATCCCATTAGAAAAACCTAATGACACTTTATCCGACCTGGTAATCAAACCCAGGGTGTCGTGATCAGCAGTGGCGTTTGCGACCATTAAGGCTAGCGAGGTTTTTTAAGATTTCCAAAACAATATACGTGAAGTGTACCCATGTAACCAAAATCTTAATTCAATACTCCGTATAATTATGAAGCAAAAATAAAAATATCAAGTGCTAAGAAACCATTTCCACTTCCTTATTATCTGATCGTTCAGATTAATGAATCGTTCATAATGATGAGAAAAGTGTTTGAACAAGTGTAAAAGCGTATAATAATTAAACATTGTTTTGTGTACTCGAGCGTTAATTTGGCAATTCCTTAACGATTGAGATTTGGGTTTCCTTTTAATAATTACCATGAAGTGTATTTTCTTTGACTAAGGAATATTTTCATGAAAATTGTTTTGATCCCTGTTGGATTGAAATTGCCCGTGTAATTTTATTAATTTGTACGTTTTTTATTCGTATTCGCTATGTTATGCGTAAGAAGCTATCATGTTAACTCTAGACCACTTCAGTTAGTTTAATAGGTATTTAGAAACATTTTTAAGTAGTCTGTAAAACTTATTTTTCCTAAAATTGTGTTTGTAGTAAGTACACGTAAGATAGACACAAGACAAATAGATGAAACATACCGTACCGTGAACCACGTTCGGGGCTAATCCATCTAGTACACTGTCAAATACATACTCGTAGTCCATCAATATATGTACATAAGTCCTTTTTATGAGGCAGCTAAAGCCTTTTACATTAGCAACAAGGTAAAATCAGCAGACAATAAAATAAAGACTGTTTAGAAAATTATCAATAATGAAACGAACAGGAGTCAACAAGACCTGAACAATGAACATATTAAAAATATAATGAACCTTTTCAAGGAAGACATAGGAGATGTTATGGAAACCAGAACAATGGAACATCAATCTCCAATACTAATTACCCCTTGGACCACCAAGACCGAGAAAGTTCTGGTGAATAAAAACAAAGAGCCATTAGCAATCATGGCGGTATAAAAGACCTGGTCATCGGAGGAGCGGGCAGACCATCCCCGATCACTTAGTGTCAGTCGCCGACACGACGGCCGCAATCGACTCGTTTACAGAGCACGTACAATCCGTATTGACGGATTGTTCACGGGAAGTTCCGGTGATGGAAGACCATCGCTGGAAACTACCTACTGACGTACGTGACCTGATAACCGAGAAGAACGCGGCCATCCGTGCCTACGACTCCTTCCCTTGTGACGCGAACAAAGCCCACATGCGCCATTTACAGCGTGCTGTAAAGAAACGCATAGGGGAGGTTCGCTCTGAGGGCTGGAACAAGATGCTCAGCGAACTCGAGCCCACTCATCAAGCCTTCTGGCAATTACAGAGGAAATTGCGTTCCTCAGAAGAGGTCTCTATGCCTCCTCTCATCCGCCCCGACAATAGTGTCGCTTTCGACAGTCCCGATAAGGCTGAATGTCTTGCCGACAGCCTAGAGTCCCAATGTTCTCCCAGCTCCCAACCAGTAGACCAAGCTCACCTGAACAAGGTCGACGCTGAAGTCGAACGAAGAGCCTCCCTCCCTCCCGTCGAAGACCCTGATGATCCTCTGCCTCCCGTCACTCCAGACGAAGTGCACGACATCATTAAAGGGCTCCACGCTCGTAAGGCCCCCGGTTCGGATGGTATTACCAATAAGGTATACAAACTCCTTCCTGCCCCGCTAATAATGCTTATGACCGCCATCTTCAATGGCGCCATGAGCAACAACATCTTCCCACAAGCGTGGAAAGAAGCAACAGTCATCGGTATCCCAAAGCCAGGCAAGCCAAAGTCTGAGCCCTCCAGCTACCGTCCCATTAGCTTACTCAACGTTCTCGGCAAAATCTACGAGAGGCTTATTTATAAGCGTCTCAAAGACTACGCCGAAGCAAAGAGCCTCATTCCCAACGAGCAGTTTGGTTTCCGTCCACAACACTCGAGTATCCACCAGGTCCACCGTATCGTAGAGCACTTGTGCGCCGGTATGCAGCGTAACGCGACGACGGGTGTGCTATTCTTCGACATAGCGAAAGCCTTCGACAAAGTCTGGCACAACGGCTTGTTATACAAGCTTTACCAACTAGGAGTGCCAGATCGTCTCGTACTCATCTTACGAGACTTTTTGTCGAATCGCACCTTCCGCTATCGCATCGAGGGTGCACTCTCGTCCCCTCACCCTATTCGCGCCGGTGTCCCTCAGGGTTCCGTCATATCTCCTCTAGTTTTCACGCTGTTCACCAGCGATATCCCACAGAGTAAAAAGGCTCAGTTGGCTCTCTTCGCCGACGACACTGCCGTTTACTATACCGGTCATTGTCCCAATGCTATAGCTCGTACTCTCCAAACCTCCGCAAACGTCTTAGGCGCTTGGTTCCGGAAATGGAGAATCGAGGTCAACCCCGATAAGAGTCAGGCGGTTCTCTTCTCGAGACGTCGTCGAGTCCCACCCCCCCTTCCCAGCCCGATCACTATGTACGGCAAGCCAATCCCTTGGGAGAAGCAAGCCAAATACCTAGGCGTGATCCTTGATCAAAACTTAACGTTTAAACAGCACATTAAGGCTGTTCGCGCGCGCGCCGCTTTCGCTCTTGGTAGACTCCACTTTATTCTGACAGCCCGTTGCAAACTGTCACTTAAATGCAAGCTGCGCATCTACACCGCAGTCATCCGTCCCATCATGACCTATGCCTGCGTTGTATTCGCGCACGCTCACCCACGTCATCTCCATAAGATGCAGACCCTACAGAACCGTTTCCTCAGAAAGGTCACGGGTGCCCCCTTCTATGTCCGTAATATAAATCTCCACATCGATCTTAAAATGCCTACCATAAACCAGTTCATGAAACGCTTATCGAAGCGTTTCTTTGACTGTGGCATAAAACACCCCAACCCCTTGATCTCAGCGGCCGCCCGCTACACTCCTTCCCGTATTAGTAGTATTCGCCGACCAAGGCATACCTTAATCGCCCCCGACGACGCCACTACCCTCCTCCAGGAGAGTAGTAAGGCAACCAGCACGCTTCATAAGCCCAAAACCCGATCGCCGTCCTACCGTCCTCGCCGCCGAGGCCCGCCGCGACGCCCAAATCTACGCCCCTCCCGACCCTTGCTCGAGCCAGCCCGCGCCGCTGAGCCTGTAGCTTTAAATTCGTCCCTAAATAATATCATTCCTGATCCAGCTAGTCATTTGCTGCCCTCTTCCAGCGACGCCCTAAGCCGAGGTTCGTACCCCACAGGGGGTGCCCTTAGCGTGTAGTCGCTTAGTTTTTAGTTAGTATTTAAGTTTAAGTCCTGGCTGGAGGCCTTAATTTATTAGGGAATCCACAGGCAAGTCCGTCTAAGCAGACGACAACCTCATAGGTTGACCTGCGAGATGCCATTTATAAAAAAAAAAAAAAGGAGCGGGCAGTGTCTACTGAGCATTCGTCGTGTTAACTCTAAGTCTTAAGTTATAAATTGTGAGATCTAATATTAATATTGTGAATTTTGTAAAAGTAAATCAATAAAATAATTTTTTTTTTTTTTTTAAACTAAATCCGATTGAGCTATTTTGACTGGCGCCCAACGTGGAGCCCAGATAAAAAGTGATTGTGTTATAAAGTTCAGGAACGTTTGAGGAAAAAACCTCCAAGTTCGCTAAAACACTTCGCGTGACTTTCAAGTCTTAAAACTGGGTATCCTACCAAATAAATAAGTCAAGATAAAGTGAAGAAATGCTGGTTCTCCGTGTTGTCATCAGCTGCGTTCTGTAAGCACCGAGTAGCATTATCCTATCCAAAATTCCTCTAATTAGATCTCCGATTTTTGTAAATAAATTTAAGACTAGAGTAAGTAGAGACACTGACCCACTTCCTAAAAATAATATGGAGGGTAAACAAGGCTACGTACCACTAAGTGTATCTAGTTCATCACAAGTTCCATTGTCACAGCCACTGATATCACCAGTGCAGTTCACAATTGATCCAAATAAGTTAATTAATTTTGTCCCCACATATAATGGTGACCCATTTACTATTTATAATTATTTAAATAATGCAAAGCAATGGCTACAAGCTGTAGGAGGAAACACACCTCAAAATATTATGTTATTATTAACTAAATTAGAAGGCAGGGCCGCAGCAATCGTATCTATGATTAACCATGCTTTTAATTGGGATAATATAGAAGCCACCCTGAAGGTAGAGTGTGCAGATAATAGAGAACTTAATACTTTATTAGTAGAATTATCTAATGTAAAGAAAAAAACGACATATAAAGATTTAATATTTGAATTTAAACAAAAATTATTTTTTATTAAATGTAAGTTAACTGATAAGCACGGAATAGCCCGACAAGATCTTATAGATGAGATCATGGAGCCATATATTAGCACTGCACAAAATACTTTAAGAAATAGTTTACCATACCATGACCAAGTATATGTAAGTAATTGTAATTTTAATGAAACTGTTACAAGGATATTACAATTAGAAGCAGAAGGGAGATTCGAACACATAAAACAAAAGTTTTCCAATTATTTACCTGCTCCTCGTATTATAAACCAAATACAACCTCAACAACAATGGAGCGTACCGCAATTTAAACCGACACAACACATGAACACTCAATTTCATCCTCAACAATCGCATTCGCATCAACAGAAAATGAACACTCAGTTTATAAACAGACCTTTTTATCAGACTAAACATACCTGGAATCCAAATCAAAACAACGTATTCCAAAGACCTCCGCATCCACAATTTCAACAATATAGAAATAGTTTTCCACAACAATCTCAACCACAACAGCGTCCTATACAAAAGTCCGAAGACGTAACAATGAGGACAGCTGCCCAATTAAAACCAAACCAAATTAATTTAGGAAAAGGTTTTGTAGCAAAGGAGTTATACCATCACTCCGACAATTTGGAAGAATCAATATCCAATGATAATAATTATAATTCTCAAACTACCAACCCTGAAGAAAATTACTATGTAGACGAATATTATTATATTCCTGAGGAAAATTATTCCTACGTTCCCGAAGAAAGTCAGGATTTTCACGAGGGATTAGATATAAACAAAACATTATAGAATTTTATCATGTAAAATCATATTTACCATATTTTGAAACAGAAAACCCTAAACTAAAAATATTAATAGATACAGGAAGTCAACGTTCGTTTATAACACCAATGGCACAAAAGTTATACTTTCCTGAATGTAAAAAGTTAGAGATTCACAGTTAGAACTTCACATGGGGTAACAACTCACAATGGTGTAATAGAAACTCCATACTGGTGTAGATATTTCGGAAAAGATAACGGAACGATGAAATTTTATATTTACCAATTTAGTGATAAGTATGACGTTTTAATGGGTACTGAAATTATTGAATAAATTAATGCGAAAATAGATTTAAAAGAAAGGAAATTAAGTATGCCAGAACGAGAATTACTTATTTTTCATATGACGGATGATAATAATCTAAATATCAAAGAACTTTGTGATACATATCAAGATTTATTTACAGAAAGCGTCACAAACAGTGCAACGACAAAAATTAAACATCATATCAATTTAATTCATGATGAGCCCATTTATCAAAGACCATTTAGGTTACCGCAAATTCAACAAGAGGAAATAAAAAAACAAATTAATACATTATTAAGTGAAAATATAATTCGCCCCTCAGAATCACCATGGGCCTCACCTGTACACATAATATCGAAAAAGGTAGATCAATCTGGAATACAAAAATGGAGAATGGTAATAGACTATAGAAAATTAAATGAAAAGACTAGGTCAGATAAATTTCCTTTACCTAACATAGATGAACTATTTTCAAAATTACAAGGTAATAGATATTTTACTACTCTTGATTTAACCTCAGGTTATCATCAAATTAAAATGGATGAAGCTTCTATTGAGAAAACCGCATTTAGTACACCTGATGGTCATTATGAATTTTTAAGAATGCCATTCGGTTTAAAAAATGCACCAGCAACCTTCCAAAGAATGATGAATAATGTACTGAACAAGGAAATCACTAGAAATATATGTCTTGTTTATTTAGATGATATAATAATTTATTCAAAAACAAAACAGGAGCATATCAATAGGCTTCAGCAGGTTTTTGAAGCATTAAGATCAGCCAACCTTAAAGTTAATAAAAATAAATGCGTTTTTATGGAAGAAGAAATTGAATTCCTAGGCCACGTTTTAAATAAAGATGGTTTAAAACCAAATAAAAAAAAAATTGAAGCTATACAAAAATTGCCCTATTCCAAAATCTGTTAAAGAAATCAGAGCATTTTTAGGTTTAATAGGATATTATAGGAAATTTGTACCAAATCTAAGTAAAATAGTGAAACCTCTTACAGAATCTACAAAAAAGGATGCTACTATAGATATTGTACATCAAAAAAATTATATTGAAGCAATACAGACTTGTAAACATTTATTAACCAACGCACCTATCTTAGCTTTCCCAGATTTTAATAAAGCTTTCGTAATTACGACCGATGCATCTGACATAGCTTTAGGAGCTGTATTAAGTCAAGAAAGTCATCCGATAGCCTATGCATCTAGGACTCTAAGTAAAGCCGAACAAAAATATAATACAACTGAAAAAGAACTATTAGGAATACTTTGGGCTGTAACACAATTTAGACCTTATATTTATGGAAGAAAATTCACGTTGCGTACAGATCACAAAGCATTAATATGGTTAGCTAAATTAAAAGAACCTAATCAGCGATTAACTAGATGGAAATTAAAATTACAAGATTATGATTTTACTATAGAACATGTAAAAGGAAAAGATAATTATGTCGCCGACGCATTAAGTCGCGTAGAGATTCATCACACTGATGGTGACTCATTAGATGTAAATTTGGAAGAAGATTTGGCATTAACAAATTCCAGTATAAGTAATTCTTCAAAAGACGAATCATTAGAAAACTCAAATCAATCTAACAATGATTTGAATAGTAATCAGCAAGATACTGTACATTCTAATCAAGAAGATAGTGATGAAGGAATCCCTATAATAAATGCGTATCCACCTAAAAGATTAAGACGCGTAATATTTGAATATGCACCATACAAGAAGGCAAGTCGAGAAAACGGAATTTGGTATTTTTATGTCCCACCGAATAATGAGGAAGATATTATAAAAGAATTTATGTTAGAATATTTACCCTTAGGAAAATATGCTTTCATAATCCCTAATGATGATTTATATTATAGAGTATCTGAAACTTATCGTAAATAATTTGATCATTCAAAATTTAAACCAATTAGGTTCACAAAAAGTCTTGTAGAAATATTTGAAAAAGAAGAACAATTAAGACTTATCAAAGAATACCATTTAAAAGATAATCGACACCCTGGAATTGAAAGTTTATACAAACAGTTAAAAGAAAAATATTATTGGGAAAATATGAGGAAACAAATAAAGAAATATATTTTACAGTGTAGTCCTTGTCAAAAAGAAAAATATAATAGACATCCAAACGTAACATTAGCTTTTGAAACTGAAACGCCCTACGAACCAATGGAAGTCTGGCACATAGATTTCATGTCTTTAGAAAAACAATGGTATTTAACAATGATAGATAAGTTTTCTAAGTATGCCATAATAAAACCAACAGAAAAAAGCAAAGTTTGCGATACATTATCTGAGATATTCTCATTAATAGGAGCACCTAAGAAAATAGTACATGATGGTGAACAATCATTTTGCAGCGAAATAATAAATGAGTTATTTAAAACATACAATATTATTAATCACACCACTTCTCCACAACATCACAAGTCAAACTCGGATGTAGAAAGGTTACATAGTACGATTCAAGAACTATACAGGTTACAAAGAGACACAGATTTTAATAAAAATCAAAAGATCTATTTTATAACACATGCTTACAATAACACTAGGCATAGTGCTATAAATATGACTCCTTTTGAAGTACACTTTGGAAGAAAACCAAAACTGCAAAATTTCGATAACCTTAAAGTAGTAATTCAAAACTATACAACACAACAAAAACAATTCGTAAGTCAATTAAACCAAAATGTTCATGATTTATTACACAAAGAAAAACAAATACGTAACGATCGAATTAATAAAAGAATACGACCGGCAAAAGATTTTAAAGTTGGAGATAAGGTATATTTAAAAAATAGTAAAGCAGAGAGACATAAAACAAATGCTAGATATGTAGGTCCATATAATATATTAACTTGTGAACCACACAATAAATACAAATTAAGTAATGGCAGAATTTATCATGAAGAAGAACTCATTGTTGCAGAATCTTCATTGTCAACGGACACAATTTTAGAAGATTAGAGTCAAACGAACATGTGATATTAGTGGAAATGCAACCCACTCGTATTATTGAAGGAAGATGGACAATTATTCATAAGTTAGAAATAAGGCCTATATCAGAACATAAGAATAGACTTAAGAATACTGTAACTAGAATTATGTCACAATCTAATTTTAAAAATGAAGATGTAAAACATATATATAATCGCATTAACGTTATTTTAGATCATGTAACCGAAATATGTTATCATTTAGATATACAAAGTAGAAGTAAACGAGGTTTAATTAATGGTTTAGGTTCAATTATAAAAGCTATTACAGGAAACTTAGATCAGGATGATCTCAACAGTATTCAAAAAGATTTAGAAACTTTAAGAGTAGCATATAATAAACAAATATCCATAACAGACGAAACTTTAGAAGAATATAATAGCCAAATTAAGAAAATTGTTAATGTTCAAAATCTATTAGATAATCATTATATACAGATAGCAAATTTTAAAGCTCATCAAAAGGTAGCTTTAGAGATACTGGTTCAAGCTCAAACCTTACAGGAGATAGCAGAAAGATTGTCAACGGCTATCACTTTTGCTGAACACCATATGTATCATTATAGTATAATACAGTCTCACCTTTTACAGGATACTATTGATAAAATTAATAAAGATGTAATGATATCTAACAATATAAATGATATTGAACCTTTTATTAATGTAAAGAGTAAAATAATTGACCACATTGTATATTTTATATTAGAAATACCTTTAGTTAAACCACAAGTAAATAATACAAGAAAAATTGTTCCAATAATCCAAAATATCCCAACTTGCACCTATCCTATAATGCGAAAGGTTATGTTAGCATACACCGAGTTAGAAATATATGAAGTAGAAGATTGCACAATGCTTACAGAAATAATTTGTAAAGAAAGCATTAGACAGACTACAACTTGTGAAACTGAGCTCTTACGGAATAAAACTACAGAAAAATGTATCACAGTTCCTATAAAGTGTCCAGCAGAAGAAATACAAGAAATATCTCCAAAAGCAATCTATATGTATTTCAATAAAACAACTGAAATAAAGATTAACTGTGGAGAAAATGATGAAACATCGTGGGCTAGAGGACCCTATTTGCTGACAGGAGAAAATTGTGAAGTTAAAGTCGCAAATATAATAAGATTTAATACAAAAGAGTCAAATGATAAAATAATTATAACTAATCTAGAAATTAATCAAACTAAGGATGTTCCTGAAATTGAATTGAATTATGATCCAATGAAAATCTCAGCGAAATTAAAACATTTTAAGCAAATCGAAGAACTAGCAACGCAAGGAAAACATAATCCAATTCAGTATAGTTGGATATTATGTATAACTATACTTATTTGTATTATGATTGTTTTCAAATTTTTTCGATCCAAGGCTTGGAAGAAGCCATGGACTTCCAAATTAAGGGGGAATAGTCAACAAGACCTGAACAATGAACATATTAAAAATATAATGAACCTTTTCAAGGAAGACATAGGAGATGTTATGGAAACCAGAACAATGGAACATCAATCTCCAATAATAATTACCCCTTGGACCACCAAGACCGAGAAAGTTCTGGTGAATAAAGACAAAGAGCCATTAGCAATCATGGCGGTATAAAAGACCTGGTCATCGGAGGAGCGGGCAGTGTCTACTGAGCATTCGTCGTGTTAACTCTAAGTCTTAAGTTATAAATTGTGAGATCTAATATTAATATTGTGAATTTTGTAAAAGTAAATCAATAAATTTTTTTTTTTTTTTTTTTAAACTAAATCCGATTGAGCTATTTTGACTCAGGAACAAAAAGCACAATTCTGATTACACACTGGAGATGCCATGATTCTGATTTGCGATTACAAAGAAGTTGCTCAAGAATTTGTAAATTTCTTTACCAGTGTCCTAGTAAAAACCTCTGACACCTTAAATTCTTCGCCATCGCTCGCTTCTGATTTAATAAGGGCGAATATTTCAGCCTGCCCGATTTGATTTAACTTTAAGCATATTAACCCCATAACAATAATAAAAGCTTTTATGCAAATAAAGATCAAATTGAAATTGAAGATCTTTGGGTAATGTCTATTGAAGTCTGTACCTCCATAATTGAGACTATAGCGCTTTATGAATTAAATATCTAATTTAATACAGTAAGGTAGTACCACTTTTCAATTCCGGGGACAGTAAAGGTTGACTGGTAGAAAATGCCTCAGGCATTAAGTCCGCTTTTGCACAGTATTTTTTTACCTGTGCATAAAGTAATAATAAATAAATAATTAAAAAAAGACACCAATAATTATAGACCCGTGTCCGTGTTACCGGTTTTCAGCAAGGTGTTTGAAAAGATAAAGCTTCATCGAATGCTGAATCATTTCAACACTAATAAAATCCTTCACGATCAGTATGGTTTCACCAAAGGGCGTTCGACCGACGCCGGTGTTACCTTATTAAAACATATTTTTAAAGCGTGGGAAGAGGCCCAAGACGCCATAGGAATCTTTTGTGACCTCTCCAAGGCAATAAATTTCGTAGACCTTGCTCTTGAAACTAGAGCATTACGGACTTGGAAAAGTTGCGCTCAGTTTATTAAAATCTTATTTAAATGATAGACAACAGCAAGTTCAATTATTGACGTGTTTGTATAAACCTACTTACAGAAATAAAATCATTTATCATTTTGTCAAATAAATGGTGTCAATTCACTTGGTTTTAAAATGGGTGCTCCACAAGGCTCGATATCGAGGTCCTTTCCTTTCATTTAAGTGTATATTGATGACCTATTGTGGTTGATTTTCAATCAATCATTTAATTGCAACGAATGTAGGTGAGCCATGTACATTTTGTCTGGAAACGGGCACGCAAAAATATAAGATGCTGTCTAGAAATAACATTAATATTAATTAACTAGTTTTTTAACATTTAACTAGCTTCATATTTCTGACTGACTGACTCCTTGACAATTTACTCAAAAGTGTAAAAAAGTTTAATTGAAATAAATTCTTTGAGTTTTAGTTTCGACATGAATTTCGTGACTCGAAAATAGTCTTTCTCAATCATTTTGTAAGCCATGCGTACACGGTGCCTAAGTACGGTACTTTTAAAATGACTTCTTGTTTATTTGAAAAGAAGCTACCTTTATTACCACTAAACCATTTTTGCAGCCGTAGCTAAACAACTGTTTGACAGGAGATTAATGTATAGAGTTTGACGTTAGACTGACGTAGACACACGTTGAACAAGTATAGATCTTCGTTTTTGTGGCTCACGCACCAGTGACAAAAGTCTGGGCCATCCGATTGGCCCATACCGTTTAAGAGGTATGAGGAACAGGGTGTGCAGTTAAATCATCCTCTATAGAAAAGGGAGTAACCTCCGACCAGACGGATGTTGTGTCTGGTGGGCAACTGCCCGACAATTGATGACCGGACGTTGTATATATGCTAGTTGCATGGTAAACTCTGCTTACGCGATGCAGGATTTTGCATGACGTCAGTTTGATGCCTAGTTCCTATGTGGCAGTGTAGATGTCGCCACACCGTCAAGCCCTAATGGCCCTGCTCACGCTTCGAAATTGATGAAAATTCGTTATTCCAATCTATTTGAAACCATCCTATTAAAAACCTGATTAAAATACTAAAATAAAGCTAGACTTTATATAACAAATGAAAAGGGCATTAAAACAAATCCTAACTAATATTATAAATGCGAAAGTAAGTTTGTTTGTTTGTTACGCTTTCACGGCAAAATAGCAAAACAGATTTGGATGAAATTTGGCACACAGATAGACCATGACTTGGGTAAGAACATAAATACTAACATCCCAGATCACAGAAGAGGTCGCGGGCAACAGCTAGCCGTAGAATGAAAGAGATTTATAAAGAAAATTATTTGAAAAGCATAACAAAATTCAATTTCATCTCACCTTTGCCCTTCTAGCCAGAGCGCTCGACAACTACGAATTTAAAATTTTAATAGGATTCACAGTTTTCTTAACAAGACAAAGAGGTTTGTTTCTAAACTTGATGTCATTAAAAAGTTTTCTGAGTCTTCGTTGATCTCAGACTAATTATATTATCTATTATAATATCAGCCTATTATTGTCCTTCTCATACAGAGAATAGTGAAGGCCAATACATAAACATAAATAATAGAAATAATGTACATTACTAATATAACAAAAATAAATATAAGAATTATAATTGATAATTAATAGTAATGAATAAAAATCACACAATCTATAGGTATGTATTAGATATATTAGTGAAAACTATGAATAGTTGCGCCATTTTTGCAATATTCTACAATACCTTACTTGATGCGATGGAGGCCTTTTTTTTTTGGGTGGGAAATCATCAAATGACTTCTCCCGCTCTGGGTGGAGCGGGATGGCGTGTCAGACTTTTACTGACTAAAACCCACCCGTGTTCCTTCAGTTGCCTGTGCCAGGGCCACGGTTTTCTCTGTAGAATAACCCGCGACCCTGAGGCGTCGGCCCTATCGGACCCCGTCACTTTGTGCTGACATCTCTTTGAGGCGCGCGTGGAACACAACGCGCCGTCGACCTGGGCCTGGTCCTTACGGGCGGCGAGCTACCCATTGCTCGCCGTCCGCAAGCCCGCGCCTACGGTGGCCGGGAATCTGCAGGCGATTCCCGACGCCCAGGGCGTCTCCTGCGGCGGCTAGTGGGGGCGTGAGGGTGCAAGGCTCTCTCCCTCACCCGCTCCGCCTACTCCTTCGCGAGCATTACTGCTTCGCAGAAGGAGGTGACGGCTTTCCATTCCCTCTCGCTCCGTACCATGGCCTGGACCAGGGCCGGACGCGAGAGATCGCCGCCGCCAATCGCCTCCCTGAGGACACTGCGGTGCTCCGCCCAAGCTGGGCATACCTCCACCGTGTCCTCCGGGCGATCCACACAATGGTGACACCCTGGCGTTTCCTCCCGCCTTATGCGAAACAGGAACCTCCCGAAACAACCGTGTCCGGTGAGGACTTGTGTCAGGCGGAAGGTGAGGACGCCGTGGCGCCTCTCCAACCACTCCTCAAAGAGGGGACTTACCGCCGCTATTGTGGGGTGCCCAGCACTGGGTTGCGACAATCGCACCCTCCATGTCGCCATGAGATCCCGCCGGAGCTCTGTCCGCTGTACCGTGATTTCTCGCGGCATGCGATGGAGGCCTGGATCGACGATATGGTTGCTATTTTCGCGAATCTCCCCTGTTTCTTCGAGTTTGAACACAAGAGTTACTGCGCGCGATACGACACTTTTCGAAACACACACTCGCCATATTTTTCTTTTGTTGCAGTGTGACGAAGAGATTGCGCAATATGGCGCCACTTGTTGCAGCCGTCTTGCTCACACGCGAACGAAAGGCTATGTACAGGAGAGGGATAGGAATAGGAATTTGCAAAACCAACCTTATCCATTAATATCTTGCCAACAAAAAAAAAAAGAAAGTGAATGACAATATTATAATTCCAATCGAATCAGCGCAACCATTCTCCGCTGTATGCTGTCCTCCGTTGTCCGCCCTCCGCCTGCGCATAGTGCGCCTGCTGCGGATCGGGAGAGTGGACGAGATCTCGCTCTCCCTTTCCGCAGCCTCCTTCTGTGAGATGACTGTTTCGCAGAAGGAAACCACCACGTCCCAGGACTTGGCGCGGCCGACCATCAAACTCACTACGGTCGGCAGCGACAGGTCACTGCCTACTTCTGAGATGTGGGCACGGCACGGCTCCTCCCAAGCGGCACTCTCTGCCAGCGTATGCCACGCCGTGTCCTCCTGATGCACCTGCGTCGCCCGAAACGACAGGGAGCCGTGCCTCCTCCCGAGCCAGAGGTCGAGCACTGGCCGGACCGCCTCGATGGTGACAAGGTAGGGCGTGAGAGCCTGTCCCGCCATTCCGCCACTAAGACCTCGCGAAGCTACGACCGACGCTGCTCCACATGGCGCTGCATCGGCCGCTCGCCTCGCGCCCTCGCTTCCTTGCGCCACCGATAGAGTGACGCGAGTACCTTCGCCTCTAGGTCCCATGGCGGTGATCCGGCCAGTGTACAAGCCGCCTCGTAGGAGATCTTGCGATACCCCCTTATGACTCTGACGGCCATTGCTCTCTGCGGCTTTCGCAGAACAGAGATGCTAGAGGCCGTCAGGTCAGCCGCCCAGATCGGAACCCCGTACTTTACTAATTCCCTAACCTAACTTAAATTAAGAATACGCGAGCTATTGATTACCAGCCACACGACTGGACGCAAGTACGATCCAGTTGCTGTTTTCACCCGAGCTATACGGGTTACTCCCGTGGAATCAGCGAAAACTTCCTCCACGATGCCTAGCGGCCAATGGAGTGGAGGTGAATTCTTAGTTAAAAGAATCACGACTGTACCGACAACGATTGAATCGAATGGCGTATTCCATTTACACCGCGACTGTAGAGTGTGGAGGTAACCTTTTCTCCAACGTCTCCAAAAGGACTGAACTAATTTGTCTAACAAATCGTATCTTGAAATAGTATTGAAATTTTCATCTAATTCTCCAGCGGGAAGATACTTTAAAGGCGAGATTCAAAAAATGCGCTGGAGTTAAAGCAACAGGTTCCGAGGGATTGTTGGACAATGTTCTACATAGAGGTCTAGTATTCATAACGGATTCAATTTGACTTGGCTTAACTCTCAAACGACAAAATTGTTTCACGTATCACGCGATATAAGTGAGTTTTAAACTTTTGATATTGGCCTCCCAATTTCCCCCAAAATGACTAGCAGCCGGGGCGTTGAGGACCCCACTTATGCGATTTTCAGCTAACATATGGCCAAATTCAGTGTTGTGATGCTTCGAACATAACAACTCTTGAAGCTCCAAAATTTTGCGTTTAGCACCGATATAGTTGGTTCCATTGTCCGAATAAATCTTACCAACGGAACCGCGTCTCGACAGAAACCGCTTAAAAGCACTCATAAAGCTGGCTGTGCTTAGGTCACCAGCCAGTTCTATGCACAGCCCGCGTAGTCATACAAACAAATTTTCTCACATATGCCTTAGTTGAACGAATACCTCGGCCAGGAGTTGTTATAACCTTAAACGGGTCAGCGTAATCAGTGCCCCTATGCACGAATGGTTCGGCTGATTGTATGATACGGCAAGAAAGATGATCTGAAAGATGATCTCAGGAAAAGTTGGCTTGGGGCGAAGCCGGAAGCACGGAATGCACCAATGGATCCTATTCCCAATAATGTTACGTGCAGAAAGTATCCAATATTTCTGACGTAAGAGCGACAACAACAGGTCAGGACCTGCATGACAGTTCGACTTGTGATCAATCAACAAATTCAAAATTGGATCCTTACTAGGAAGAAGGATTGGATATTTAGAATCATAATCAAGATCGGAGTTCCTCAGACGGCCTGCGACTCTGATGAGTCCGTCTTTAAGAAACGGTTTAAGGACTCGAACTGGACGACTACAAATATTACCGTCCTCAAACTTAGCGTACTCACTTGGAAAATAAAAAGTTGAAGTTAACGAAGAACTAATAATTCAGCAAAGTCATAATCTGACGCTGACATACGATAGCGACTAGGCAAAACTTAAGGAATCTGCACACGAAAATTACACAGCACAGTAATTTTGTCCTTGACGAAAAATAATGACCTAACGATATTATAGGAGATTTTTCCCGAGGTAGCGAGGTAAGTAAGCAACGAATGTTTCTTTTCTTCTGGCGCGTCCAACACTGCCGAAGAGTTAAAGGGAACAACAGGCCACTGTAAGACTTCTGAGCGAGCCCACGTGGGTCCCGTGAACCAAAGTGGATGTCCGATAATTTGCGAAGGCGTAAGCCCACGTGAAAGACGGTCGGCTAGGTTTTCAGTACAAGACACGTGATACAAATTTCTTGGCGATAAATCATTTTGTATTCTCGACACTCTGTTAGCCACAAAAGTGTCGCCACCTATGGGGCGACGCATGCGTCCAACAAAGCGCATTTGTGTAGTTCGAGAATACTAATATATTTCTAAAACTAAGGCCAGTTTGAAAAGCAACGAGAATATTTTTTTTAATAAGTTGAGCGAGTACGAGAATAGCACAACGTTCGAGTGAAATAACCTTTCCAGGAGAAACCTTCGATTTAGCTGTAATTAAGCTTATTGTGTTACCAACACTGTTTTGCACGTGAAAATAAACGACACCGCCATAAGCCGTTTCGCTATCACCTGCAAAACCCAAAATAGTAACAACACTATCAGTGACGATGCCAACGTGACGTGGGATCTTTATTTTCGCAATCAAGGGGAGTTTTTCCCTAAAGTGGGTCCACAACTTGACAATGTCTTCTGGTGGGGTTCCATCCCAATCACACTCGCACAACCAAAGGTGCTTAATTAGGAGTTTTGCATACAATACGACAGGTGCAACAATTTATTTATTTATTTATATTTCTACAATCACTGCTATCATTACAGGAATATTCCTAATGCGGTAGCGTGGTCCTTATTATACTATCTTAAATAACATAAAACGTACAATATTATTTTTGTGAATTCATTCAGAGAGCAGGAAAATAAATCGATTATGTCAGCAGTGTCATTAAGTGCGTGCAAGGCGCGCGTCAGTGGCGCTTTGCTGAGTAAGTTGGTTCGTGCGTGTGGTACTGCTAGTAACCGTGGCTTCCTGCGTCGCAATCCGTAATTGTCAGGTGCATTCAGACAAATCTCCTTCAAAACACCGGGATTATAAGTCTTACCGCGTAATAGTTGGAATACATATGTGGTTATAGCTAAGTCCCTCCTTGTCTCGAGTTTGTTGTATCCAACCATACCAATAACGAATAAGGTTGGGTACATTAACGGATAGAAGGGATACACACCGTAAAGCTTCATGTACAAAAATCTGGTGAATTTGTTTTGTATACGCTCCAACATGAGGTTATTTTTAGTCTCATGCGGGGCCCATATGACAGCATTAAATTGTAACTGAGTTCTTATAAGCGCATTATACAATGCTACAACTGCTTTCATATTAGTATAACTTGATGCCCGTCGAAGTACAAAACCCAGACTTCTGTACGATTTTTTACAAACTTTTACAATATGGTCACGAAAAGTTATCTCAGTGTTAACAAATCCCTACACATGATAATTTGGTGCGTTTAGTACAGATATGAGAAGGTGTACCAATTTCCATGCTAAAAAAGTCATTTCCCCCTCCTTGCGATACCGCCGCGAGTAGACGTGTTTTAGTAACGCTCCGTGTTTAAAATCGTTTAAAAATTAACTTTTGGGTATTAACTTTCATTTCTTTACTCTTCAAGTGTTGTAAAGACAGTGATAAAACGAGTGTGTATTACTACACATAAACTAAATTTGCCATAAAAGCGAAACGCAAATCAAAGCTCAACGTGTTAAAAAAGTGCAAAAGTGATTGTCATTGTCTCGAGCTAGTACACAGCAAGGTCATACTGTTCGCACGTATGCGACGTCTGACAATACATCTGAGCTTTTAGAGCCCAACTGTTGTGTAGCTTTGGTCGAGTGGCCGTACGCCCGACTGCTATTTTCGTCACAACGTTCGAGTGGTGGTTCAAATCCGGACCCGTGAGTTTCTTTTTGGATTTCACAGATTGTTTCTATGGTTTCAAAAACATATTGCTGAGTTTTTTAATATAACTAAGAAGTTCTTAAGACTGGTTTTGGCTTTCGTCGTACTCTCACACTCCAGCTTCAACATGCCTATCAATAGATCTCCACCAAGAACACCTACGCCAAGCTCCATGTTCCCGGCCGCGCCTTTACCCAACACGCTGCAACATAGCTCGTCGGAACCAAACATTAACGCCGATGAACCCGGAAAGTGTGTTGAGAAGGAATACCTACACGTTACACAACGAAATAAACGCAAGTGTTTGGAATCAGGGGCTACTCAGGAGAATCTAATATCGATTTTTATGTCAGAAATGAAAACCATGTTTACCGAATTTAAAGAGCAACAAAACAAAAACATTGCGAAAATTTGTGAATCCATTGAGGAGATCAAAACTCAGAACACCAACATTCAATCTACAGTAGATTTTCTTTCGCAAGATTACGACGCGTTGAAAACCCATATAAGCCAATTAGAGATGCAACTAGAATCTGAGAGGAACAACAATTCAATGCTCATAAAGACCTTGGAAGACAAAATAGAAAAACTGGAAAGAAGCTCTAGATCTGCTTGTGTCGAAATAAAAAATATACCTGTTAATACTCAGGAGTCAAAAGAAAAATTGTTAGATATCGTTGTCAAGACTGGTTCTGTAATCAATGTTCCGATTCAACGCCATGAGATTAAAGATGCCTTTCGCATAGGCTACACTGAAAAAAATAACAGGCCTGTGATAATAGAATTTACTACCAACATTCTAAAAGAACAGTTTATCCGAATGTACAGAAAGTTCAATAAAGATACAAAGAACAGGCTGTCGTCAGAACACCTGGAAATAAGCGGTCCAGCTAACCCTATATTTGTTTCCGAATATTTAACACCGAAAATGAGAAGACTGTTCTTTTTGGCTAGAGACTTTGCAAGCAGTAACCGAATACCAGTACTGTTGGGTCACAAATGGTAAAATATACCTACGCGAGAAACAAGGATCACCGCATATCTTAATTAAGGATGAACTTGATTTTCCCAAGAAATTACTAGAATATTCTACTCCTTACTCCTGTACATGCATGTTGTTTATTTCAATTCAATTTAAAACTAAGGTAAACGCTATTGAATTGTATTCTTATAAAATTAACACAAGCAATTCCTATAAATCATGCAATATTTTGTTGCTATGTAAATTGTTAATATTCCTGTACACGAAAACTTTATTCTTAACATTCAGACTCAACCCCAAAACACACACCACTGATCACTTATCCCTGCTCGTACACATTTATTACAACTCTACACTACACTATGAGGGAAAACGGTTATTCATTAAAATTGGCTTCTTCTTAAATAACGCGCTGGAATTTGTACATGTCTACAACATAAAAACCACGTTAATCGTTAACAATAGTCATTCCATGGAAATTAATATTAAATTATCTATTTACTCCATACAACCAACATAATGGGTGATACATCACATATAGTAGCTGATCTGGAACAAATTGATGTTTCAGATTCCTATTCCTGCTCACCGGAACAATGTAATACATATATTAAAACCACAAAAACTGGATTAAACATTTTTCATGTAAACATTCGTAGCATAGGTAACATTATTAATTTTAATAACCTTTTAATCTTATTAGATAGAACTAAATTGCATTTCCATGTGATTGTCTTGACTGAATGCTGGTTACAAAAATGTCCATATCTCCCGACTATACCGGGCTTTGAGTCTTATGCGTCCAATCATAATAATAAGAATGATGGCGTGGTCGTATACATAAGGTTAGATATAAAATACACCTTAGAGCAACCAATATTCGCCGACGCAAACTGCCTTATTGTTAAATTCTCTACAGAACTGGCGCTGATCGCGATATACCGTTCTCCCTCTTTCTGGAATATCCAAAACTTTATTACCAGTTTGGATTCTACCTTGCACTTACTCAACTCCTATAAAAGTATAATTCTATTGGGCGATATTAACATCAACTTATCTCCTAATAATAATGATGACATGCATTCTCACCTTTACCTTGAAACGCTTGCATCACATGGAATGCTACCGGCTCATTTGTTTCCAACTCGCTGCGATAGTTGCTTGGACCACGCAATCATTAAATCAAAAACGAGAGCGATCACCTTGGTTCTAGACTCTTTTATAACTGACCACGCCCCTGTAATAGTGTCTTACGTTTCGCGAAGTAAAACGCCAAAATCAGTAACATCAACTCATCGGGTGGACTTCCCAGCATGCGTTGAAGCACTTGAGAAAACAGATTTTTCACCGGTCCTACAATGTTACGACGCATCACAAGCCGCTGATGCACTGGTAAATATATTATCTAATGTTGTCAGTAATAATACACGAAATGATCGCATCTCAAGTAAGAAACGCATACTTAAGCCCTGGATCACTCCCGGGATCTTAAAATGCATTCGAAATCGCGATAAGCTATATCAGAAAACTAAAAAAGTACTAAACTACCTTCGTTATAAAAATTTCTGCAACAATTTATTAAAAAAATTAAGACGTGAATATGAGCGAGCAGAATTTAATAAGTATAAAAAAAACCCGAAGGCAACATGGAATCTCATAAAAACAATTGCAAATCTTCACACTAACAAATCGGGTTCTAATGAGCTGCTGTCTCTGTTGGGTGACCCCGCGCGTGCTGTTGACGTTGTTAATGACTTCTTTGTAGATATGGGCAAGAATCTAGCATCCAAAATTGTTTCTAATTATAATGACTCTGCAGGTGTCTCAGGCTCCCATGCATTAAGTACCTATCCAAAATCTATGGCTATTTTCGAAACTGATAACGAGGAAATTGAAAAAATTATTCTTGGCCTGCACTCTACCAGTGCGGTTGGGTGTGATGGCATTTCGACAATACTTGTCAAAAATGCAAGACATACTCTGATTCCAATTATGCGCCATATCTTCAATCTTGTTTTCGCTACAGGAGTTTTTCCCTCAGTGTTCAAGACGGGTTTGGTCCATCCTATATACAAGAGTGGAGCTAGAGACCGTGTCGACAACTATAGGCCAATTTCTGTGCTAACTACTTTATCCAAAATATTAGAAAAACTCATTAACAGTAGGCTCCTCAGTTACTTAAAAGTCCAAAATATTATCGCTGAGAACCAATACGGTTTTAGATCCGGCAAAAGTACTGAAGATGCAGTTTTGGAACTAACTAATACTATTGCTAAAAACCTAAATAATAAATTAAAAACATTAGCAATTTTCCTAGATCTCTCTAAAGCCTTTGATACGGTCTCCATCCCACTCTTACTAAACAAACTAGAACGACTAGGAATCAGAGGTTTGCCCCTAAATATTTTCAGAAGTTACCTAACAGGTCGTTCCCAGACTACTAGAATAGGAAATTATACAAGTGGACCAAAATGTGTCAGCTACGGTGTGCCACAGGGCAGCGTACTTGGACCCACCTTATTTTTGATTTATCTAAATGACCTCTGCAACCTACCTTTACGAAACTGTAAAATTATAACATACGCAGACGATACTGCATTAGTAGTACATGGTAATGATTGGTCCGATGCGCTCTCTCATGCTGAATCTGCTCTACAGACTACTATGACCTGGCTAAGAAACAATCTGCTGACCCTCAACTTAGACAAAACTAAATTTATGACCTTTTCCCCTCGCAGAACATCACAGCCTACCTCTGGCTACACACTAACAGCTCACAAATGCAACCCTAACACAAATCAGGGCTGTAATTGTACTCAAATTGTACGTACTCACTCTATGAAGTATCTTGGTGTCTATATTGATGGTACTCTATCATGGAATGAGCATATAAAGTCACTGGTGGGTAGAGTAAGGAAATTAATATACGTGTTTAAGAACCTGAGGGCTTCTGCTGACTTTCCTACATTAAAGACGGTCTACTATGCTCTGGCCAACTCAATCATAACCTATTGCATAACAGCCTGGGGCAGTTCTGTTAAATCCTCATTACTGCGAGTAGAGAGGGCGCAGAGGGCAGTTTTAAAAGTTATGGCCCGCAAACCAATCCGCTTCCCCACAAGTGAACTCTACGCACTATGTGGGGTGCCAAGAGTGAGACACTCATTTGCACTTAGCACCGTACTGCGTAAACACTCCGAACTGACTTTCGATGCTAGCCTCATTAGGCACAGACGAAGATCCATTAGAGTCTGTGAAATCGAGCCAGTCGGCACTGAAGTAGTCCGACGTCAATATAGATACCTAAGCTCTATTTTGTACAATCGAGTGAACAGAATGTGTAACATCTATTCACTTAATCTTAGAGAGTGTCGAGTCACCGTTGATAAATGGCTACATACTCTTACTTATGAAGAGCTTGAAAACTTAGCTAAACCGTAACATACACATAAACACGCACTCACAACACAACACCCCGCGCAACATGACACATCACATCACACGCACACTCACGTACAAACACTCCGCACGCACAACACACTACATTCACACACACACACACACAACACATCACACACACTCTAGCCCATTTTTGATTACCATACGTTTTCGAGTTTATATTATTTTCTTATATTGTTTTATATATATTATTATTATTATTATTTTATTTTATCTCTTTGTTAAATTTTTTATTTTTATTATTTTTTGTTATATTCCTCTGTAATTTTCTTTCAATTTAATAATAATCTCTCAACGCTGGAGCACTGACGCATAAACATTCTTGTATGGGCGTTAATGGCTGCGACACAGTTTATAACTAATGCAGTCATTATCGTACATAATTTTATTGTAATTTGTGTTTTTTAGTTCCAAATAAATATATTACTATATTACTATTTGTGGGTGATCAACACAAGCCAAGTACTTTGTGTTCATCACACTCATCGAATTCCTTGACAGCTGGCAAGCGGTGCAATGGCTGAACCGAATCTAGAACTGTTTGAGAATTACTCGTCCATTTGACAAGTTCGAACTGACCAGCCTGCATTTTCCGTTCCAAACAATAAAAGCGTCGTTCGCTTGCTTGTCGGGATTTACCAAGTGAGTGTACATCACCCTAAAAGGGCAGAGCTACAACATAACGACCATCGCTATCACGAGAAGTCATATGAGAATAAAATTCTTCACATATTTTATCATCTGGGCTGATTACCGGAGGAACGATCACCCCCTCTAATTCCCAGAATCTTCGAATAGCTGAGTCCAGCGGATAAGCTGTACAGCAATAAGACACGGTCTCGTTTCTATCAACGCAGACGAGAGCGTCGCCTACAATGACGTAGCGAAGAACAATTTCCAAAGCGAGAGGCGAAAGATGCGGGGACTGTCCTTGGACCTTGCGATAAAAGCAAATGCGGGAAAAGTGATGCACCGATCAGTAAATGAACCGGGCCCGGCGAAGAGTAAGTATCGTCGGCCAACGGCAAATTAATAAAATTCGACAGATGTTAAGCATTAACCGCGACGGTCGGTAAATGTTCGGTTATTTTATCGACTACTAACGACTGGATATTATAATTAACATTACGATCGAAATGAGAATAAAACTTCAGCTTTACGGAACCCTGAATAGGTTTGCTCGAACCACCTATACCGCTTACTACTGAACAACCTGGTTTAGTATTTACATTTAAATCTAAACGTCGACAACAATCGATAGTAATAAAATTACTTTGAGAAGCGCTATCTAACAAGGCACGCACACTATGTTCACAACCACGATTGTGCGCAGCGCAGTGGCGATTACTCGATTACAAGTAGTACAGTGGTAGCCGTGCTAACTGAAAACGCGCAAAGGCGTAGCCGTATAGCGTCGTCACTCGTCAGTGCTAGCGCAGCGAGCGGACGCAGTAGTCGTCTCATAAATGATTTGCTTTTACAAATTTAAAACGATCATTTGGTTTTAACTTAGAAAAACTGAACATTTATAAATGTGGTCGTATTGACCATTGCACAAAGAACACGAAGTTGACTCCGAAGTAGAAGCAGCATTCACATAAGCACACGTAGTTGCCGAGTTATGCAATTTAGAAACTGTATCTATTTTTCGAGTATAAATTTTTGTAGCTTCATACTTTATTGACGAAGTACGCTGTAATATTTTAATGTGATCGCGCACAAACAAGCGGTCTTCGAAAGATAGTATTTTACAGCTACGTCGGTCTAACTCAAACAAGCGTGCGGTATCATAGTCTAACTTCGTAAACGCAATATACAAGAAAACAAAATCCGAGAGGTCATCGACCTGTAAATGTTTCAAGGCGGCGACAGATGAAGCGAATTTTACTAAAAAAGCTTCTAGATTGTTAGGGTTTGCAGACGAGATAGGTTTAAACTCAAATATTTGGTCTAAATATGAAGTTGCTGAAAGCTGCTTGTCTTCATATTTGGCCACAAGCAAATCGAATATCAACGAAGAATTTTCTGAACTAGGAGTAATTCCGGCGACTATGGAACGTGCCTTACCAGTTAATTTACTGATCAAATAATACAATTTATTAGAAACCGTGAGTTTAATAATAATTTGATTCGTGAGTTTAATTTTTTTAAATTATATCCGTGAGTTTTATAATAGTTTATTAATAATTTCTCAGAGACTGTAAATGTAAATACTGTAAATGGCATTCTGAAAGCTAGCGAAAAATTAAGGCCTTTATTTTTTATATCACCGTTAAACTCGGGAATCTCAATACGAGGTAGTCTAGGAAACCTAGTATGTTTGCTTGAGGACTTGAAGTCATCGCCAGTACCTGGAGGTTTTAATTTATTGGCGGCTCGTTTTACGCAACCTAATAGGTCTTCTAACAACGAGAGCGACTGATAATTAACGACATAATCAGGATTTAATTTTAGTTAAATATATATACTTTCAAAATCCTCACGTAATGAGTCTACGGTTTCAATTTCACATAGAAATATTCCCACGTTAGAAGCTGCATCGATATCCTGAGTATGGTTACAAATACTTTGCATACGGGAAAATATCCTATCTCTCTTAGCGCATAACAATTTCAAAGTTGCAGATGACTCTGTAGGTGGAATTTTAATGGAATGATATTAACCAGGTACCTACAAATTTTTAACGAATTAATGATTCAACCTATCTGGTTGGTATGCGACGACGAAAAACAGATTACTTCAAATACGTAGGCAGGAATTCAACAAGTACCCACTTCTACTTATTATTATGTAGGCTACGTCTGTTTCCTTAACAAAATAATCTAAGATATTATTCTATGAATGTACCTAACTTGCTAGTATCTAAATATACGCGGGTCGATCGAAATAATATAATAATTAAATACTGTGCAGTTTCGGTTTTACGACTACAGAAAGGATAACAAATGTAATTTTAACGAAACGACAAACTAAGTACCTACCGGTATAGCGACATTCCTACGCGGCTAAGTACTTACGAACTTATTTGATTTCAACAAATACTTATTACACTGATTCGACTGCACTACAATATGTACAAATCGAAGGACCATAATGGCTGCGCCATTTATGCGGTATTCGACGATACGAGTTTTGGTTGGTTTTACAAAAAAGGGATGGCGCATACCAAGCTGTTTTTGATTGTAATTAGGCGAATTGACGACAGTTTGTACAAAGGAAAGGGTGCACAATACCTTACTTGATGCGATGGAGGCCTGGATCGACGATACGATTGCTATTTTCGCGAATCTCCCCTGCTTCTTCGAGTTTGAACACAAGAGTTACTGCGCGCGATACGACACTTTTCGATACACACAATCGCTAATTTTTCTTTAGTTCCAGTTTAGCGAAGAGATTGCGCAAGATGGCGCCACTTTTTGTAGCCGTCTTGCTCACACGCAAACGAAAGGCTATGTGCAGGAGAGGGATAGGAATAGGAATTTGCAAAACCAACCTTATCCATTAATATCTTGCCAACAAAAAAAAAAATTAAAGGAAATTACAATATTATAATTCCAATCAAATCAGTGCAACCATAATATAATAATAAAAAAAAATATAACAGACCAATGATTAAATAAAATAGCAATTAGTAATAAATTAAATACAATAATTAAATAATGTAGTAAAAACAACTATTCAAAGAAAACAGTATAAATAAATGAATAAAGAGAATATAATACGTGTACAGTAAGCGTTCAAAACTGGTTAGGCACGTAAAGAGTCGTATTGCTGTGAACTCGCGGTACGACTGTAGGTGTTTAAACGACACACACCACAGAGATCACACACACTGACGTATCGTCGCATACACGCATCGCACTGCACGAAACAAAAATATATTTCCATCGCTTTTGTTATACACGCATCATGCACGTGTCCTGGGCAGTTTATGGCGTTGCTAAAATTAGAGATAATCTAACATGAGCTGGTAGCAGTTGGCGCCAAACGTTGTTGGACTGAGATGTCGCCGGCTTAGGTTCTGATCTCATAAAATGCAGCCCAGTTTTATTGCCTATTTTTTACTTTGGTTTGAAATAATAATAATTTTCAAAAAAAATCTTTTTTTATTTTTGTTGTTATGGCAATAAAGGCTTTAGAATTTCCAAAATAAGTGATTTTAATAAGTGGTTATGGAAGGCAGTTTGTTTACATTAAGTATTTCACATTTTATTTGGCTTTAGTGAATGTAAGTTACATGTTGAAGATATCTTAAGTATTCATTTTCTTTAAGAAAAGAAGATTGAAACTAAACCTCATTTTTTTTACAATTAAATTTATAGGATAAACTATTCCGGAACTGCTACCTTTTTAGCGTGGAATATACGGCGAACAGTTCATAATGACGCTTTTCATTCATGCGGCAAAATGTCCAGTTGGTATGAAACCATTTGTTTCATATTCATTCACCATGTGAGGTCTTTGCTTAAATAAGCTTCCCACTTATCAGCAAGGATTCCCTCTTCCTCACATCTCTTAACTCACAGTATTTCTCTAGAACAAAGAATGTAGTACTATTAGATGTAAAACCATATTATAAATAACATTATATTTATAACACTTTACTCGTCATTCACTCATTTAAACAAATAATAATTTATAGTTAGCAAAATATGAACTATTTGAATGATAACACTCTAACTTAGTCCGGTATCAATATATATTTGTGTTATCACATCATTTACATCCGCTTTTACGAAGCGCAATAATATTTGCCAATATTTACATTTCACTGCTTTTGGAAATTATTACCACAACACCGCTAATTAACAGATTTAAACATTCGTCATTCTCCAACAACGTTCAATCAGGTATAGTCGTAACGAATTGCATCTACCTCGCAGAAATCTAAATAATTTTACTCAGTTTTCTGTGGTCTACCTGCAACTTATATTGTCTACGTAAACAAGATGAACGAGACAAGTATCGAATGATTATCAAACCACTTCAAGTAATTTCATTAAAACAAACAAAAAATATTTAATATTAATATTATTAATAACATATCCAAAACTATAAATAGATATTATTCGAAAACAACATCAAGCTTAATTCGCAGGCGCAGGTAAGATTCTACCCGCGCAGGTAGATACCCAAGCACGGTGACGACTAAGCTAGCATTCCAAAAATTAAGTTAGTTGAAATTATGAATTACTGTCAATTACAGACAAAGTGAGTGTGTGTGCGTGTCTATAGAAACAACTTATAAAAGAAGGTCGTAAGTGAAACCGATGCGTCAATCTATTGCTTTGTGAGATTGCTTATGGACTTATGAGCGCTACTGTACCTAGGTATTTAAAAATAATAATACCTAGGTATCTAAATGTTAAATATTGAAGTAAATTTTATAGATAAACTAATACAAAATAATGGTTATGCGAAATGTTATTATCTTTTTCGCGATCCCCTGACTTTGACTTTATTAAATTTAAAACTTGTTCTCACAAAAGCTACTTCATTAATTATCTCCTGAACACACAGGGACAACGGGGTTCCCTCTCTCCTACCTTTTTGCTGTGCCCTTCAGGGTCCATAATGATCTACATAATATAGTTACCACCTAAGTACACATTATGGTAAAGCAATAAAGATATTGAGTACATTGATCACCACGCTTGCTCAAGGCGGCGCTTACTAACTGGCTTGGCGCTTGCCAATAAATGTTAGGTAATCATGATGAACTGACTTATTCCGGACGAATTATTTTCACCTACTACACCCTATTTTACAGATTTTTAAATATTTTTTCAGAAATTGGTCTAGCAATAAATACTACCAACACATTTAATGTAAACTTTTCATACTAGAACAGTAAAACAGTCATTTTGATAATATATAATGAACCGATAAAAAATTATCGACATTTTTGCCGATTGCGTCCCGGGCGCTCTTTCTCTCTAATTTCAGTACTTTCAGTCACCTGCATGACGTCGCGTTGTTTAATTTGCTAGTGCTTCACATGACTGTGTAGTATTTATTGCTATGTCAATTTCTTATTGAAAAACAAAAATGAAATTTAAAAAAAATAACTATGCCATAAACCTCTATTCCGTTCACCTACTGTATCCAATTTTTTCAAGACGCTAAAAAAGGTTATCCGGTATAATTGACCAGTTTGACCAATACATTTTCACCCGATTGTCCCCGAAGGGGGTAATGTTTATCCTATCTGTAGGATAATTCACGCAATTTAGGAAGTTCCGTTTCAGTGCAGCTGCAGTTAAGTTTCAATCAAAGCGACACTTTTCGTATCTCTTCAACATTCACACCTTGTTTCTCCAAAGGGTTTGGAAAGAGGAGTACCTATAGTACACCCACCTTCCGCCAGTTATGTTGTAAGTCCCAAGTCCCAAGGGGTGAGCCTGGAGCCATCAACCGGCCTGTTCTGAGAATTCAACCCTGGACCTCATGCTCAGCCAAAGCGCTTGCGACCACTCGACCAACGTGGCAGCCATTCTGTTCAGCAAATTTTAATGATGTAGAGAATACGAAAAGCTTTGTTTTGACGACTGTAACTATCAGTTAGGCGACTGAAATAAGAGTGTATTCTATTGCTACGAGTATTTTAAATATAACGTACGAGAATAGAGTCTAACACTTAAACTTGAACTTAACTGCAAGTGCACTTGAACGGCTGGGTCATGAAACTAGGTGAATTTGTCTTCTGAACGACATCATTTTGTTTTCACGAGGGAACCTAGTCTGAAAATTACCTGTATCTTTTCCTGTCTGGTATCCTGAAGTCTAGATTAGTCGACGACTAGAAGTACCTGATAGTCTTTCGCCTCAGTGGCCATTAGAGGCGGCATTGTCCTTGAACATTTTCTATACACACAAAGCGCGTCACTTGCACAACGACACAAATGAGTTAGGAACTGACGGTTTTGAACGGACCGCCTATAAAACCGTCAGTTTCAGAAGTAATAGAAGTTTTACGATCTACACACTCGCTCCTTTACGAATTTTATTTTTATTACCATCTGTAGACTACACCGTCGCAGCTATTCTGTGTTCTGTGATTACATGAGACCGATCATGACTAGCTAAATGAGACTGTATTTCTATGACGTCATCACTCCACGATATCAAGTAACACTTATCTTGTATTTGTGTCGGACATCAAAGCATTGGTATTTAAAATATATGTTGACGTCAGACTGATGTGAAACAGAGTTGTTATTGTTGGCAGCAGATGGTTATGGAGTTTCACACGTTGCAGTGGGCAGCGAGCAGTTAAAACGGTCCTTATTTAAGTCCAGAGTACTTGTTCTCCTCGTCATTGTGTTTTTTTTTTACCAGGGAAACTTCTGGTAACAGGGGAGTCTGCTTAGGGACGCCATGCCGGACGTTCGTCTCTGTGTGCTTTGTGGTGTCTTCAGTGTTGTTCAATATGTGGTCGATTGTTGAGAGTTTAACGGTGTTTCATTTGTTTGTTATGAGTCAGTGTGTGTCGCAAATTAAAATAATTCTAGACGGTGCAAAAGTGATATACGTGCTTTCCTGATTTCCAGCCTGCGACCGAGGACCCCGAGCCCCCGTATGGGCCCATCTGGTGAGATCGCTCCATATATCACAGGCACTTGCCCTCGATCCCGTATCAGGCTGTTTTAGTTTGTTAATTTGAAGCTGCATTCAACATAATTTACCAGTGGTATAGTGTTTCAAAATCGTTTCACATTCAAAAGTGCAAACATTTAGAGACCAAATCCACACAGTGTTTTTTTTTTTTGTGAGTGCACATTCTTTTAGATATTTCGTGTATGCAGTGGGCGACTCAGGTAGTGGACCCTTGGGCGCCAGATGGTGTCGGGATATTTTAAACAATGAAATCTTCGACTAATGTGCTTGTTAACTGTGTATTTTGTTATAAATCGAAATTAACATGAAGCTTGTGTGATACTTACTATTTTAAATATAAAACTTATACTTTAACAAAATGGGGTGCTCACAAGGCGCAAGAGTGCGGCGGGCGTTTCGCTAGCCCTTTATCCTTATCCGTCGACAACATTTGCCATTAGAACGATAGCTGAGGACACAAAATACTTCGAAAGGGAATCAATTTTTGAATGGGCACGGCAAAAGAGCCAAGAGATTTACAAAGATCGGAAACGGCTAGTAGCGAGACCTCAGACGAAGAGATTGAAAAGTAAAAACAGCAACAGTTATCACAGCAGAACAAGGACATGGATGATGGAAAAAGCCGAGAAAAGATTCACCAAGGAAGCTCGACCTGAATCAACTCGGCTGCGACGTCAATAAAAGATGCCCTCCCATAGATAAATACCACCCGTCTCTCCACTATTCCAATGCTAATTTAAGGGTGCACTACTCGATTGGCTCTTCCCTTCCTATCCTAAGGGCACGTCTCCTTACCATTAAAGCGCCCCCCGGTCTATTCCTTGATATGCAATGGTCAATGTAGCACCATGAAGCATGAGGCTTCAGGGGTTAGTGCAAATCTTGGGGTTCATTCGATTAATCGAGTCTGGTCAAACCACGCTAGGGTCGGTGCATTTCATTCATTCATTCATTCATTCAGGGAAACTTCTGGTAACAGAGATGTTAGAGGTCAAAGTTCCAACTCTTTCAGTCGTTTTTAATTTAAAAAGTTTTAAAATACCTCCCGGACCCCTACCTGACCTTCCGTTTCCTGCAGCACAATGTTTTGCGAGCCTTACATATTTAAGCGTTGCAAAAAACGGCAATCATTTTGACTCGATGTTACTTAGTTTGAAATACAGAATGTATAGATGACGGATATGTGAAGGGTTTTTTACACCCTGTATGTATTGTATTAAATAGCCTTTGAAACTAAATGAATTAAATTTTAATACTGAAATTACAATAATTACCTATATGTACAAGTTTGTCTGTACACCTCCTAGCTGACGTATGCAAGATCTCATTTAGAAGGCTTGTTATGTAACGTAAAGCAATGCAAACATTTTAATACCAAGTATGATTTGCACAATTTGTGTATAAATTTTTGTACACACTCTGAGCACAAATAGTGTGCCATCGCAACTAAATAGAAACAGCACTCACTAATTAGTTCGTGTTGCAAAGTTTTCAATGAAAAAAAGTAGATGGCTGTTTGTATGAGGAAGCCAACTAATGGCTTGTTTACTTTACACAAAGTTTGAATTAGTTTTTATGTTTATATATCAAATTATGTCTGAAGTTAGAATAATATAAGAGGATTGGCATTTATACTGCTGCTGCGCCATTTACTAATCAATAATCATTGGTGTGTTCCTTAATTTCTTCTTGGCACCCAAATTTCCGGCACTTGGTTTCTTCCACGTTTTGCAGAGTATTGAATTTATGTTTAAATGTAGACTACTGTGACGGTACCTAGACAAGTTATTGGAGGTTAAAATGTACCTCCCTCGGGGTGGCATTTTCACATATATATATGTCGTGGATGGACGGCGCCACAGAACAGCGGACAGCGCCATCTAACAATTTGATTAATAAACGTATGATCATGTGATCGGAAAAGCAAGCGAGCCCTACCGTTTGGACACGATCGACAGTGGAGGGGATGCAGTGAGGATGGGCAGAGAGACTGAGGGTTGCGACAGTCAACAGAATACGGTCGAGCTTGGACAGTCTTGGCAAACGCTCAGTACCAACGCAAGTGTCTGTTTCCGTTGCACGTGTTTTTTTCGTTGGCCAGTGTATTAAAGTTATTTTAATTCGAATTATCTTTTCGGTCGAGTACCCACTACAGTGCCCACACTAAAATTTGTCGGATCGTGAAGAAGACCCGATGTTTCGCATATCGTACACCCCTGATCCGACATCATAATTGGGATACACTCGAGCTGAAGGAAATATAGATAATGCAGCGATGACGTCAAGCTGTGACGAGAATTTACTTCGTACGCTTCTGACGGTTCAAAATCAGAACATGATGTCCCATATAGATGCCCGAATTCGACCCGGATAAGCCGGATGTAGACGCACGTACCTGGTGTACTACAGCGGACATTTTTCTTCGACATGTCCACGAAGCAGTGGGGGAGGCGCCAGCACGACAAGGGAACCAGGCAGTTCCGGGCCAGCGCCTGCCGCAGCGGCGAGAAGCGAACGACGCGTTGAAGTTTGCCATGTAAGCAATCATAGCCCGTCACTGATAAATACTGGTGAGTCATATCCATTTTATTACGATTCTGGTGCCGAATGCTCTCTCATCAAGGGTGGTGTTGCATCAAAGTTCAGTGGAAGGCATGTAAATAATATTGTAAATTTAATGGGCATTGGTCACGGTAGTGTGCAAAGTACCTTACAAGTTTGATCTGAGGTTATAATTAACCATCTGCGCTTAGAGACACTATTTCATATTGTACCGGAGCTTGTAAGAGGTGCATGTGAACTGCTTTTTATGCGCAGTAAACCCTTTGCGAAGGGTAGCACTTTCGCAGCTGTGATGGTAAGCCTATGCTGATAAGTTGCTACGAATCCGATGGACTGGCTCTCGCCGAAGGACTGGCACTCGCCGAAGGACTGGCACTCGCCGAAGGACTGGCACTCGCCGAAGGACTGGCGCTTCCTAAATAGAATGGCTAGTCAATGGACAGACTGGCTAAAAATTCAATCGATTGACTGACTGACTTATCAGAGATCCCATGTATAACGTGACTTAAAACTTGAACCTGTTAATCGTTGCGACTTGACCTGATTATTTTGTTTGTAAGCCCTAGTAAGACTGTTGAATTTGTAATGATTTTAAGTTTCACGATATTAATTTTGTTAGTTTTAAGATTGTATGGCAGGATAGCCGAGCTACCTTAGTTATTAGGTATTGGCAGGATAGCCGAGCTATTTTACTCTCTGAGCATATTTTGTCCACAGGTGCTACACCCGAGGACGGGTGCTAGTCAGGGATGGATGGCGCCACAGTACAGCGGACAGCGCCATCTAACAATTTGATTAATAAACGAATGATCATGTGATCGGAAACGCAAGCGAGCCCTACCGCTTGGACAGGATCGTAGGTGGAAGGCATGCAGTGAGGACTGGCGGAGAGACCGAGGGTTGCGATAGTCAACAGAATACGGTCGAGCTTGAACAGTCTTGGCAAACGCTCAGTACCAACGCACGTGTCTGTTTCCGTTGCACGTGTTTTTTTCGTTGGCCAGTGTATTAAAGTTATTTTTAATTCGAATTATCTTTTCGTTCGATTACCCACTACAGTGCCCACACTAAAATGTGTCGGACCCGATGTTTCGCATCTCGGCCACCCCTCATCCGACATATATATTGATGTTCACTTTTGCCATTCATCCTAATCATAACTTAAAATAATAAATGCATTAGGTAAGTTTGTGTTAACGAAAGTAAGTTTGTTTGCTTGTTAAGCTTTCGCGCTAAACAACTAAACGGATTTGGATGAAATTTGGAATACAGATTTCATCCTGAATCGCAGACGAAGTCGCGGGCAACGGCTAGTTCTAAATAACTTAAGGCGCTACCTAAAATCAATGGAAATAACCTTCATTTCATGAATTACCGTTAAATCCAAATATTCAATGTCAGAAATCCCTAGATACAACTAGAACATTTTCTATTCCTTGATCGTAACAATAACAACATTCAGAACTGTTCTTCGTATTTTCCTTTCTGATCATTTTGGCGTATATTTCTTATCATTGTGCGGTAGCGTAGCTCGTATACATACATCGGGAACACGGATATGCTCTACAATGCGATATGGAGATAATAACAGGGGACAATTCACTGTTACCTTCGAGTGAATGCTAGAACTGAAAATTTGGTTTTCCTACTACACCAGTACAATCACGCTGTATCTAAATCAATTATAAATATAATTCGCTCTTCTTGTCTGTTGTGTGATCGGTTGTTCTTCTAAACTGTGAAACGGATTTTAAAAGTAAAAATATACATCGGTTTTTATAACTACATTTTTAGCTAGTTTAATTTTATTGGCTGAAATGGTAGGCCTTTGACAGAAATCAATTTGGACTTGTATATGAGAATATTCGCAATTAAGTGTCGTTTCGACTTATCTATAAAAATCGAGCACACATACCCATCTAGATTTTAAATCATCCATTTTAGATATGTTAGTAGGTATCCATCCGAGACACAATATTGCTTACATACATTCTTTCAAACGTTAAACAATTTTTATCGATGCATCTAATGTGAACAGATAAACACTCGTTCTTAATTTATGTTTAGTTGAACTTGTTTTATGACCTCTTTTTATATTAGCGTTTGAACTTTTACGATTATTTTAAAACTAAACGAAATAACTTGGCTGATTTAGAAGCATTCGTTTTGTACTTTTTTCAGGTTTTCTTAAACCTACAGGCAAAAATCGGCTAAACTAAAGCTGAAAAAGTAAAAAACGAATTTAAAAAACTGGTAGGTGGGAAACACAATCGCCTCTATTCGTTTTTAAGCCCTGGCTGGAGGCCTTATTTTATTGGGGCTGCCACAGGCAGTCCTCCACAAGCTATTTGGCATGCGTCCTCCTCCATCCTTTCGAGATCCTCCTCAATGTTGATCAGCGAGAAGACATTCACAAAAATGAAACGCCTCTATTACAATTTACCCAGAATTCTAACCGACACACCACAAATATAGATAATAGTCAACACCTAAACTTCTAAACAGCCAAATAACGGCCCAGTAACCCATAAAGGCACAATAACCACCACATAATAACATTAGTCGTAACGTTTAATGACATTTAAACGATCGCGTTTGTATTGTATGACGGTTCCTGTAAAGCTGGCTATTTGAAACACGCACGCACGCGACTCAAATGCTCCGCGTGTCGCGCGACGAGCTGCACGAGCCTTACGCTACGTCCTAGGTAGGTGGTTCAAAGCGAACGCGATTATGAAGCGGTGACACGCGAATTCAATGCGATGCGGTGCGACGCGGCGGCTATGTCCTACGTGCACGCGAATGGTCTCGCACAGCCGCCACCGACGCGACGCCGCCGTTCAGTGAGCACTGTGCCATGGACGGATGGAAGCAAATATTATTGGAAAATTAATTTCTTTAATATCAAATACTCAAGAAGTATGTACGGCGAAGAAGTGGGATTAATATTGTATTCTTAGAAAGGCATATTTATATGGAATTTCACAATTTGTGTGAGGAATTACGCACTCAACCCTTGTTATTCAAGGAATATTGTCGAATGTTGCCTACAACGTTTGACTATATTGTGCAAGCCATAAAACCTGTTTTGCAATTCTGTAGAAGAACGATTGATGGTGAATTTAAGGTAAGAAAAAATAAAAAGAAATGTGTCTTACATTCATAATTATGTATCATTAGTAGTAATAAGTATTAATTATTTCATTAATGATTAGTTTTTCAATAATTTCACAAAGAAGTGTAATATCCATGTTGAGAACGGGTTGTGGTGGATTTAACTTTGACAGCTCCGTTAGGAGAAGCTCCTGCATATGCGTTCTAAAATGTAATTTGTTCATTGACGGTAACTGTTTCATATAAGGTAATATGGATTTGAACCAAAGAAGATCGTCATCAGTAGTATCTTGTTGATCCTGGCGAAGAATATTCATCTTCTCTCTCTCGATATTGATGAATGCTTCTAGGTATGCATTATCTTTTCTTTTGCGTGTTTGTCTTGTGATAGCTGGCAACGAGGGTGAAGGCGAAGGCGCTTGACGTGTGTTAATATCTGTAGTTGTATTCTGTGGTATTTCTTGCAACATAGACATAGATTCATGGGGTTGGGTGTAGTCATTGTCAGCCACGTCCACGACCAAATCGTCTTCCAAACTAGCAGCGTCTGTAAATTCCGACATATCTCTTGAATTGCTATCTGTTTCTGGTACAATGTTTCCTACTGTTTTTCGGGGTTTCAAAATTCCTATTAAGAATGACATGGACTCAAAATATGGCCACGTGCCTGTATACTTCGGCTCGTTGTCGGCGTCCGCCCCAGAACGAGGCTTCGGATTTTTTTATTCTTTTATAAATGTGTCTCTCAAATTTTCCATTTTTTCTTCGCCATTTCACCTAAAAAAATGAAATTAATAATTAATTAATATATTTTTACTCATTCAGAATTTCAAGATCTGCTATTTCCACAATCGTACCACAATTTTGCAAAGCTGTATGAACACAATTAGTTACGAAGCATATGCCCGAGCCTTCAGAAGACAACTTTAAAAACATAGCACAATGTGTTTGGGCCAGATGGCAGTTTCTTAACTGCATCGGGTGTATTAACGGAAAACATATTCGCATTAAAAAACAAATAAAAGTGGTATAACTACATGTCCTTCTTTTCGATTGGGTTGTTAGCAGTCACTGATTCAAATTATAAGTTTGTAATGATAAATGTGGGTTCCTATGGAAAAGAAAACGACGCTGGTGTTTTTGATGAATGCCCCTTTCGAAGTGCAATAGAACAAGGAAGACTAAAAATACCGAAAGAACAAGTATTGCCGGGCTCAAATATCGAAGCTCCATATGTTCTCCTAGGAGATGCTGCGTTTCCTCTAAAAGAATATCTTATGAGACCTTTTCCAGAAAGATCGACGACAAAAGGGGACGCAAAAGAGAATTATAATTATCGCTTATCTCGAGCAAGAATGGTAGTGGAATGTTCTTTCGGTTCAATAACCTCTAAATTCAGAATTTTGCACAAATCTATCGACCAACCAATGTAGAAAATGCAGTTCATATCGTAAAAGCCATATGTTTACTGCACAATATTATACGTGATCTTGAATCAATAAATGAGACTGAATTTATATCTTTCCGGCAAGCATATCAACATATGCCACAAGCACCACGACATAATTCACAAAGGAGATTTAATGCTACATCACGAGCAGCCACACAAGCGAGAGAAAACTTTAAACTGTATTTTGAACAACATCCTTTACAAAGAGAGTAAAATAGCAATCTATAATAAATAAATGTGTTGTACTTACTTGTAGTCCCAGTAAATTTAGCCAAATCCTACCATTCGCGGTACGATAATAATCGGTTGTGATATTTTTGCATATTGGATAGCATTAATTAAAATTTGTATTTCCGACATTATAACCAAACAAAACACGACGGCACCGCATCCAGTTCGCGCGCAAAATGTCAAGCCAACTGATCGCGTTCGCTTCATTTCGCGCCGCTCCGCACCGCACCCCACGTGCGGTTTGGTCACGTAGGCCACTTCAATAGGTTTCGACTGTTTGTTGTTTTCGCGCCGCGCCGCGCCGCTTCGCGTTCGCGTCTAGATCGCTCACACAGGACGTTGCCTTTAATCGTTGAGTTTTATTGATGAGAAATATTTTGTTGAAAGTTCTACTGTTGCGAGAACAATGTTAATCAAAACGTAGTCCGTTTCAAAAGTGATTGCGTTAAAAAACAGATAGTATTGTTTATGTAGCCACGATATAACTTAATCTATCACTTGTTTCAGTCCTGTTCCTTTAGCATATTGGTCGACTATAATGTCCAAGTCGGTCCAGGCTACCAAATAAGCCTGGATGATAGATAAAATTGGATAAAAAGGTCTTGAAAAGCTTTACTTTTGCTTTGTAGCGCAAGCGTAAACCATGCTTAGGAGAAAGAGCCAAATGATTAATAAGAATTGAATTCAAAGGCTCATTCATCGCAGGCTGAATTTTAAATTTCTTGGTAAAGAATTTAATTTTCCGAAATGAAAAGTTCCTTTTTCCAAGTTTTTAACCAATTACCAATGTGCCTAATTTATCAGTGACAGCGTAACTCAAAACAACATATTTGCGACCATTATTATCAGTCTCCTCAATGTGTGCTGAGCGCCGGATGTCGTCAGTCTTCTCAAAGTACAAGAACTACAGAAGAAGTTAAAGTACTTATTATGTAGTAGGTTTTGCCCGCGTGGTGTCGGAAATTATCTGGTGGTACCTACTACCGAGATAATAAGTAATCTATGTGTTAATTCAGCAGTGCTATTCTCTAAGGATACAGCCTCGCGCGCAGCGGCGAAACAAGTGTGGTATTTAATAAGCTGCGAGTAGCTACACTAGCGCTCAAGGTTGCGACGGCCGTGAGTTAGAACTATTCAACGGACTTGATCGATTATGATCTAATTGTATTTGTTGCGGACGGGAGGTTACAACCTAAATAAAGCTCGTCGACGGCCACATACTGCGTTAGTTAGTACCGTTTCAATCAGCGCTCCACGTTCTGTCGATGCCACTGCTGTCTCGACGACGAGCTGGTCGTAGAGTACAGCCAAGACATTGTCTCTTAGAGAATAGCATAGCTAGTTATATATGTGTGTGCCAAATTTATCCAAATTGGTTCAGCAGTTTTTGCGTAATTGAGTATCAAAAATCCAAACCTCTCAACATCCAAATATACAAACGTTCACATTTATAATATATATAGAATATATTAATTTATTACTTTGACCTACAATACTGTACTAGGTCGTGTTGAGCAGCGTCCACACGTCCACAATTCTGCTAGTTTTTTTGTGGGCATTTACGCAACGTTTGGTATCCGCATTTTGGAGATTTTGGAGATTTACAGTACTACCTAATGTTTTTAGGACATCATGATGTCTTCATTATATACATTTTACGTCCTTTCATATAAACTAGGGGTTTGTTAAATAAAAAGACGATAAAAATCTATTTTACTTACTTTTATAATATTACTTATTAAAACAATAAAAATTTGACTTATAAATTATTCAAGACATCAAGACATACAATCACTGTAACTACATAAACATTTTCCTTTTTTTTCTTATTCAATCCTGGATAACCTTCTATTAAAATATAATATAATTATTTAATTAAAATAAAAAAAGCTGGTGCAGAGACAAAGCACAGGTTTCTTGCAGCGCCCATGTACCACAATATCCTCATAAATAATATGAGAGCAATAGCCCACTGTCCGTGTTCCCACGGGGCAATCAAAATAATATTCTAATATGGCATTTCGACTCTCCAGCCTCTTAACGACTACGATGTACGTGTAATAAGACTTGCTACCTATTTGCGTAGATTTAATTCAGGTACACTGAATAGATGGGTGGTCGCCAACAAATATCGCTTCTAGAGGAGTCTCATCCCGGCAAACTTCTATTAAATACATTTCGTAGGCTCTTATGTGCTCCCCTACACATGTATATTATCACTTGAAAATCGTTATCCAGAAGTAAATGCCGTAGTCTTGGTTGCTGTGCAGAATAGTCCGTACAATGGTAAGCCAAGTCGTCAAGAATCCATTAAATCGCAAAAATAACTTAATCCCACGTTAGCCGTTGAACACAAACAATGGAATGATAAATACGATATTTGACATTTTGACACTGATGTTCCATTTTCCGTTTCATGTTTTCAATATCGTATTAATACATCATTATTTCTATAATTTAATGTACCAACGGTACTATTCATGTGTCGTTTTATATATTTTTAGTTTTTTTAGCAAGAAATAAGCACAAAAGAAGGAAAACCGCCAAGCAAAATCGTACTTAGGTGTAAGATGGTAAATCTGTGGGTAAATCATTAGTGTAGATTGGAATGTATCAATGTAATTCACGAAAATCTTTCCGTTCGGAAACTGCACGATAACCTATTTATAAATAAATTTTAATCATTAATAACTTTTAAATTCCTATCATATAATAACTCAATATTTTTTGTATAGAACTCCTGTAAACTTGTTATTATAATTAATATAAACTTACCCGTGAACGGTGCTCCGTTAATTTTTAAATTACGCCGGTCCAACTTCGCCATGCTTTTTTATATAAGTAACAAGTTATACCTACCATAAGCCAAAAACCATATCAACCATAAACTAAAATATAGTAGGAGCATATAATTATATATGTCGCCGCGGAAGCGTCAGTTGAGATTATAACATAATAAAATGTGTTACTATTAACTGAAGTATTTGTTATTTCACCATAAAGTAAAGTTTACAACTAATTGCATGCATCTGAAAATGTGTATGGATGTCTTTGACGTCAACGCCATCTATTGTCTACTTTGTGAAATCGAACTAGCAGATCATGGAAGAGTAATTATAAAACTCATTAAGATGTTTTAGTTAAAACTGTAGTTCAAATTAAAAGGGAACATTTATTTTATGTCTTTGGGTTTTTATTCATATTAACAGTTTGGTCTTTTGACACTATACATTTGTTTATGATACAGCGCTACCGAATGTGCCAAAAATGGCGCGGATCGCAAGTTTTATAATCAATCACTGAATGTAATAATTTAATATGCGAACTAAATAAGTTTCAATACTAGAATACCAACCATAAAGTTAAAAGATTATTTTACACAACAATTTACTAAGAATACCTGTTGTTTGATTAAATTCCTTGAATTACAGGATGTGTTGTAAAATAGTAACAATAAAGTTGTAGAAAGTAATTAAGCTTATAACACCTTTGTATTTGTGAATATTAGTATTGTTTAATAATAAAAGAATTAACTGATAAGCATTTGACGCGATAAAAGTTAATAATTGTGCTTGTGTTAAAAGGACTGAAACTAACTGTCGAACAAGAAACCTCTGTAATATAATGTTTTTATTTACAAGAGTGTCCATGGAGTTTCTTGCCCATTCTTCTCCATATGGAACCTACCTCTTGGAATACGCAAATAGCTTAACTTACTAACTCAAACTTAACAAGTCCTTGTTCAATGAAAATAATAATTCAAAAGTGCCTGCAAATGCTTTAATCGAAATAAATGCTCTGAGTTTGAGTTAAGTGTTGTGTGTGATTGAAAACCAACTACCTACCTATTTGCCATCAACGAAAGATTACACTGGAGGCTGGTTGGAGACTACTATCCTACGCAATGGGCTCCCCTATTCTGTCATATATTTATGCATATAATTAGGAAAAACGAAAATTAAATCAGCCTAATGTAATTTAGGAACAATCACATGTTTTGTAAATTGGTAGGTAATTTAATTTTTTCTGGTTTGTAGAAATAACAAATGGTTGTGCTCAAAAATGTTTTATGCCGTCTTTTCTGCGACTGATCACACTCTTAACACGGCCGCTATAATTTGCATATCCAGTATTTACATTTTCACTTGTTGTTTTTGTTCAGAATAAATAAACTACTAATCTTCTGTGAATTCATATTTAAACTTATATGAAGGGTCTACTTTTTTTGTAAAAATCTCTGTCCTTTTTTACTTTTTGTTATCAGACATTGTGACTTAAATAAGGGACAAGTTCGTCTTTTTAAGGCGCTTAGGTTAACATTTGGGACTAATACATAATGTATATAATGTTAGAAGAAAACTTTTAGATTTTTTTCAACGGTAAGCTTCTAAGTCCTGAGGAACGCGTGACCTTTGTCTGTAAAAGAATTGTTTCAGTTTTTAGTAAGTAGTTTTATCTAATGTATTTTACGGCCGCAAAATGTAAATCTAAAAAAGGTAATCTAGAAAATCCTGATTTTACAGGACAGCGTTTTGAGATTGTAATAATTAGTAGAAGAGCAAAAAAATCTTTCCTGTTTTACAACATTTACTTATTAGGGCATTACCAAGGAATTGGATCAGGCCAATCAAACCGACGTTAAAACGGCTGTGACTGATATCTTTGTTTAAAACATGTGAACACGCCGATTGTCTAACGTATACAAGGACTAATGATAAATGCCCGTGTCTGCTTCGTCACCTTGTGAAAAATAGGTGAAGTCTTTGTACTGGGTGACTTGTAATTTAACGTATGTCTTTCAGGACGTAATAGTGTGACGCATTTGCAACAACATTAAAAATCCATATAGCCTAGGCATAAATTCATGGATTTAGAGAAAACAGTAATTTATTTATTTTTGAAAATTAAATTGAACAGCAATGAGAAAGGCCATTTTAGAAATTTTAAAAAATACATTAAATGTTTTATTCTCAATATTTACTTATGTATACATATACATAAGTAAATATTGAGAATAAAACATAAAAATTCCTAGGAAAGAATTCTGAGTCGAAATATGAATAAATAAAAAAAATAAAAAACAAAATTGAGGTTAGAAAATTTTCCTCAATCATCAAAGGTGATATAGCACTACAAATTGGCATACACAGGTACATTTTCTGATTGTTCACATTTTAATATTTTAATTACTTTACTTTTATTACGAATACAATTCATATACCTAACCACGTTACGTGGGCACGTTGTTAAATGATTGTTTGACACTCATTACAACTCTTGCGCATGGCATGCCGTAACGAATCTTACCTAAGTGAAAGTAATCTGGTTTGAGCGCAATGCAATGTTGTATTTCGGTGCTGCAGTCACCAGCTCCGGTAGCCGTGATCGTCTAGTGGTTAGGACCCTACGTTGTGGCCGTAGTAACCCAGGTTCGAATCCTGGTCACGGCAGTGATACACTGTCGCGGCGGAGCATTGTTTTGCACGGTGTTACAGCGGGTGTAGCATCTAAGACATTTTTATTTTACGTTGGATTTTTTCTTAAAAAATAATTGTTGCAAGGTTTTGTTTATGAGTTTTCTTTAAATTTTATCCTTATTATTTTCGTGTTGGTGGCAATAAAATAGAGTCAGCCAAGATATTGGCACCTGCAGTAGCGTCCATCAGTTCCTTTAACGTTCAGCCAACATGACTCGGGACACCAAAATTAAGTATCTCATTATTTGTGGGACAGCACCACATTTACACTCCAGGGCAGACGAGTTTTAGTAAGGAAAAATTTTATTTAAACTCTATCTCAAACAATGTTTTACATTAACCGCCACCCTACGCTGTAACTTGTCGCTCTTCCTTTGTTTTTGTCGAGACCATTTTAGAACAATGCTTGAAGAACAAAAGAGTAGAAATAGTTGCCATCAGGGTGGTTTCTCTAAAATTAAATGTCGTTTTTAAGACTTCTCTAGATTGTGTTTGTGTGGTTTCATTCAGTTTAGCGAAGTACTTACTTAAAATGTGAGATGACATTGCCATCGCGGGTAGAACCTGGACGAGGCTGGCACAGGAGCGTGGGGCTCAGCAGTGGTTGAAATTGGGTGATGGTTTAAAAAGAACCTAACAATGCAGCATTCGTGTGCATAATCAGCCTGTAACATTCCCACTGCTGTAACACAGCAGGACTCCGCTCTGCGAGAGGGAATGGGCCGTTATCCACCACGCCGGCCCAGTGCAGGTTGGTAGGTGTTACATGTCTTCGAATTTGGTAGCGTGGCGCGACGGACATTTCCGCCAACCCACTCGCGAGAAGACATTTCCGCGGTAGACTTTTGCGCAAACGGACACTTCGAGACTTGTACTGTAAACCCCTGCCTAACCCTTTGAAATAATACGGGCGTGACATTAAGAAAAAGTCTTTCGGTTCGCGAAAGTGACATTCGCGCAAGTGTCTTTCGCTCCAATGTCCCAGATACTTCGAGCTTTTGGTCCTAAGACATGTGGTTGGAACTCACGACCTACAACTCGTAAGTCGGAGCCGTTACTACAGGACCATCACTTCCCTCAGTAGATCTTATATGACACTCTTACACGTCAATATCTTAAAACTAGATGGCGCCGGCATTTCCTTGCTGACTGAACCTTGAGAACAAATGCCCGAAACAAACTCAGAGGTCATGGTAATTTTTAAAGTCCAAACATTATAATACGAGGATTTTATGTGAGTCTAACAATGCAGGGCCATGTTTGGAAAGGTCTTTTGAAGAAAGAGCCATTGTAGCTTTGAGTTTACTTGTCCTAACAGACGGCAATAACAAAGCGAAGAAAAAACTCAATAACATCTTTGCCGACCTTTTTGTGTGGGAAATCATCAAATGACTTCTTCCGCTCTGGGTGGAGCGGCAGGGCATGTCAGACTTTTACTGACTAAAACCCATCCATGTTTAAGTTGCCTGTGCCAGGGCCACGGTATCTCTTTCGAACACCCCGCGACCCTGGCAGGCATCGGCCCTATAGGACCCCTATGTGCTGACATCTCTTTGCGGCGCGCGTGGAACACGACGTACCGCCGACCCGGGCCTGGTCCTTACCGGACGGCGAGCTACCCTTGGCTCGCCGTCCGGTAAGGACCATGTCGCCATAAGGTCCCGCCGGAGCTCTGTCCGCTGTACCGTGATTTCTCGCGGCAGTGGAGTTACACCTGGCGTTTTGTCTCCTCCCGCCACTCCCAAACGTGCCCGAGGGCTATCTTGCCCGACTTGGGAAACGAGATGCGGCGCTGAAACTGAACTAAACTAAAACTGAGCAAAAAACTATTGTTTATCAAATATTTTTTTATGCTTATTGCTTTCTTTTTTCTTTCACGAAGCGTCAGTCATCTAAGTTATATCAATATAACCAATATCACGCTTAAAGTTCATCCATATCTCTTATCGTTATAAGATATTATCGACCCTTCAAATGTTTTATTGAACCCTTCGTTATCCGGTCACTGAGCATCTCCAACCTGTAGGAACCTTTTGAGATACAGATAGGTCCCAAATGTACAGTCAACCAAGGAGTTAGGTATACAGGCAAAAATATTTTCACCTATTTTTACATAGACTGTCTCGATTTTCATTTTAATTATGTCTGTAATAATTTTACAAGTTTAACTTAAACTTATAGGAGTAGTGTAAAATCTTACAGATGATGTCTTACCTTGAGGATGGATAGCGGTTGGATCGAGGTGTCTCTCTAAAAGGATGCCTGGAAGGGTTTGGATGCGGCCTTTGTTCAGCAATGAGACAGTGTAGGCTAACTATAAAATATTGTGGCAAGCGGGTTTCGTAGTAGGATAAGAAATGAAAACCATATTCACTTTACACATTTATTAGGTGTGAAACACGAGACACAGAAATCAGGGAAGTAGGTTATAAGGTCTCATAGCACTTGATCACTGGTCACTATCGGTAGAAAGAAAGGAACGTTACTGCCCTGGGCTTGGCCACGCCGCAGCACGTGGTCCGGCGTGAGGTCACAGGGCAGGTAGCAGAGTAGAGGGGTGAACCCAGAGGTCACCAGGCGTAGGCAGCACCACGCAGGGATGTACGATCGTGTGTAGGCACGGCATAAAATGTGTGTGTCTCCCAGCCGTAAGCCCAAAGCAAGGTGGATGGAGGAAGACTCGCCCATCGTGGCGGCTTACAATTAGAGGTTATGCCGTGCACATGCCGCGGGTATTCTCGGAGGTCCCTAACCGCGTGGCCAGGCGATTTAAGCGAACAACTAGGCGCAGCGCGGCGAGACAAGCATAGCGAAGGATGCGAGAAGCTAACGCACGCATTCACAGCGAGGTGCAGTAATGGTGACAGGTGATGTGGCAGAGGCCACTATAGCTTTCTCGACAGTCATAGTGAGGCTGCCGAGAACAATTACAATAGCTGCCAGACCGGGCAGACAGAGATACATAAAGAATGCGATCTGACAGGACACAAGAGTATAGGCAATCACACTGAGCACTTACCCGTTTATCTCGGGGTTATGTAAAGTTACTACAAGGCCTGTTTGATGCGAGGAAAGAGGACGTTAGGCGTCCAGCGTGGGATATTTATAGCCGCAACCCACGCCGGTAATTTGAAAGATTTAGGGATGTCACTCTCGTAAACCGTAACTAGAGATGTGCGTTTTAGTTGATTTTTTGGAAATTGAATACAACGCTACAATTTAACACAAAAAAACAACTAATGCGATTGATTGACTGAACTATCAAAAGCCAATCTAATGAGTTTAATTTTGACACGTAGTAGGTAGAACCTGCAAGTTAGCTACGTGTATACTAAATTCTCTGTTTGACTTTACGCTTTTGCATGGAGATGAAGACGCCAACCCCAAGTGTTGGCCTCGACCCGAAAGTTATACCTTTCCATACCTTAACCCTTCCGGGACGCAGCGCACGTGTTAAGCTCGGTAGTAATTGGTTTTGTGATGATTGCTTGTTTGGTTTGATTTGTCATACTGAAATAGTGATCTGACTATACTGTTTGAAGCCAGCTTTTCGCGTCAATAGATTTGGAAGCAGACTAAAAGATAATTGTAGGTATCTCACTGTTAATGATAAAGAAGGTTTTATTTATTTTAAACAAACATCCATCATGAATTGATTGGATGTTTGTTTAAAATAAATAAAACCTAAGGGCAAATTTCAAAAATGAAACTGAATGCGTTCAGCACATCTAAAATGCGTTCAAGAGCTGTCAGTGTCAAAATTGTTATGGAACATTGACACTGACAGCTCGTGAAGTGGGTTTAAAAGTGCTAATCGCGTTCAGTTTCGTTGGTGAAATCGGCACTTAGTTGCCAGTATTAAAACCGGTTTTGAGTACTTTATATCCCTTTATTCACTTTATGTCCCCTTATTCCCACTGCTGGGACACAGACCTCCTCTCTTTGAGACGGAGTGGGCCGTCAATTCAGTTCAATCAATTATTTTTGTTCCAGAAATAATAAATACTGCATTAATATCAGGAATATTTTAAGACTTCATATGAAGCAATGTTCCAGACTTCGTTCAAATTAAACGTTTTAATGTTGTTTCAGATTCGGGTCGCTCAGCAAGTTGTTTACTTATTAAAAATAACTTTTTATTTTTTGGCATTACGACACTTTTTTAATTGGCTGCTAAAAAAAAACAAACAAGCCCAAATTGTTTTTTTTTTTGTGGGTACCTTTATATCTATTAGAATTGTTGTATTCGATAAATAGTGTGACAAAACTTGGGAATCTGGTCCTAATCGCTAACGTGTATTTAGTGTTCCATCCGTCTTTATACAAGAAGTGGCCTCTTGTGCCCTGCGGAGAAAAGGAGATTTAAAGGCTTATTTAAAAATAAAATACGTAAAAAGTATTGTTTATACTTTTAAAGTATCATCTTTCACACATGTGCAAAGTGAATGACAGGAAATGTAGAGATTATTTTGTCAACACAAACAATATTTTCACAGTTAAGCGGGTTCCTCCAAATAAAATTGCACGAAACCCAAATGACAATTAACTCGTATAAAACCCAGTCAGCCGTTACGGCACTCGTAACGGTCTAAATGAAAAAAAAAAAGTTTTTATTGTCACTGTTACATTGTGCAGATATTTTGTTGACACAGTCACCAGCTCCGGTAGCCGTGATCGTCTAGTGGTTAGGACCCTACGTTGTGGCCGTAGTAACCCAGGTTCGAATCCTGGTCACGGCAGTGATACACTGTCGCGGGGGAGGTTTTGTTTTATTTCTTTAACGAGGAAAGCAGCGAACAACCCTATATTATACATGCATGTATGGTTTCAAGTTATAATTCATATTGAAATAAATGCTGAGCCAGCAGCAAATTCGAATCTAGTCTAAACATGATTATGAATACCTAATCTAATTCACAAAATTATGTTGTGATTCCCTTATGTATTAAAAATCTGTTTTGATTTGAAATACATGTCTTGGGCAAAAGCAAGTTTAATCGAAAGTAAGAGTGCTCCCATTTCAATGCATTTCGTTAATACTGATCAATAATTTTTATTGTTCTGTTACAGAACAAAGGTTTTCTCACAAAGGCACGAGCATTGATCACCACTAATAGTTATAAGGAATACCTCAGACGATTTTCCTCACAATACTGTGGTGGCATCTAGACCGCCGCATGCGAACAACGCATCACTCTGACGTCACGCAAAATCCTGCATCGCGCAAGCAGAGTTCGTCTGGTCGGTGGATCCTCTTTTTTCCAAAGCGTATGAGTGAACTTTACCTGTTCCTCATATCTCTTTAGTACATTAGTGACTAGCTTCTGCTCGCGACTTCGTCCGCGTACGCATCTCCTGCCCGCGCTATCACCTCGTTTTCACTTAGAGTTCTCTCTGACTGTTTTATATTTGTTCAGCTCCTATGGGTCATAGCGCGTAGAATTCCTCAATAATTGGGCTTTCAAATGCCTATAGATTTTTTCAAATCGGACTGGTAGTTCCAGATATTACCCCCACATAAAAACAAACAAACAAATTTCATCTCTTTATAATATTAGTATAGATGAAAATATACATAACCAAAGAATGTACGTATGAATTAACAAAACAAATTTAGTTATTTAGGGCAATCAACCACTAGAGCCAACATGATATTTGCTTGCAGGCAAATACAAGGGTGTTTTTTCACCAAAAAAAGTAGCCTGCATAAAAATCCTGTTAAATTCGAACCTAAAAAACATTTGAAAAACTGAATTTCAAACTACTTTTTACATTGAAAAAGCCCCGTGTGAACTCCGCTATGGAACAAAAGACTACCGCTTTGAAGTTTGACCCCACTTGTTGGCTGAAGTTACCCATTGTTTTCACAACCGAGTTAGTAGGAATACTGTGTTAAACATTTAACAATAACACGATAGGTTTGTTCAAGTAGAAATAACTGAAATAATTTTACAGAAAACTGCAGTGAAATAGAAATAAATTATTTATTGTGTGCGTTTATGTTTGTTTCTAAATCACACAAAAACGACTGAACTGATTTGTGTGAAAGGCACACAGAAATTAGGTAAAACCTGTACCCTAATTGCGTAATACACACTCTATCGGAATCTGAATCGTATTGAAACAGATTGCTAATCAATTGCTTCATAAGTTCAATAAAAATTCTGCTCAACAATGTACAGAACGCAATGAATGTTTTCGAACTGTCAAAATCAAACAGATTTGTCGTAATCGTTTACGAAAATGTGTTACGCAATTAGGCTGCTGAATTGACACATAGCTTTTATATCAATGGGGCCGAGACTTATGCAGGTAAAACCGCGGGTGCTGTAAGAAGGATATATAGGTAGATGTCACATGTCTTCGAATGTATGGCTCTAAGACATGCCGGTTTCCTCACGATGTTTTCCTTCGCCGTTTTACCTTAAGGCATGCAAAAATTTCAAATAATAGAATGTTTATCAATAGTTGAATTTAATGCGGAGGAGGTTTTGGATGAAAGGCACACAGATACACCTCGATTAATACATTGGATACTTTTACCCTGGCATTTCCTCAGGACCGATTTATGCGGTTAAAACAGTGGGGCGCTGTTAGTAGGATATAAAGTGATCATTCATCCACTGTTTCTGAAAACTTTAAACTTAAATAAAACGCAAAAATATAGATCCGCCGCGACAGTGGATCACTGCCGTGACCAGGATTCGAACCTGGGTTACTACGGCCACAACGTAGGGTCCTAACCACTAGACGATCACTACCGGAGCTGGTGAGTGTAGTCCCGAAATATAAGACTTTATCTCATTTAAACTTGAGTACTCTCACTTATAATTTGTCACTATTTGCGCAAGCGACAAATGTCTACACCATCGGCAAGTAATTCTGTATTTTGTTAAAATTGATCCAAATCTTCTGTTGCACAGTCACCAGCTCCGGTAGACGTGATCGTCTAGTGGTTAGGACCCTACGTTGTGGCCGTAGTAACCCAGGTTCGAATCCTGGTCACGGCAGTGATTACACTGTCGCGGCGGAGCATTTGTTTTTACTTTTGAGTATTAACTTTACGACTATTTTGGGCAAAATGTCAAATTAAGAAATAATATGACCGGAACAGTAAGGATATGACCAAACCAATTATTTACCGTTACAGAGTTAATTTGAATGAACTCCTTTTCTTCACATTTTAGGCGTTTATTTATAAACGTTGCTTATGATTAAGAAAAGTTTAAACGTCAAGAATGGATTGTTGCTACTCATTACTTAATTTTGAGTAACGGTTATTAATAAATGGGAAGAAATCTTTTTAATTACCAAAACAATTGACACGTCTGGGGCACCTTTTCTAACTGACCTCTTTTACCCTTAATCAAAAACGAACAGACGAAATAAAGTTAATAAGGTTATTTCATTGTGACTTCTGAAGAGGTAATAAACCGTAATTTGATTGATTGATCTGTAATTCGATTAGGACCAGCTGGTATTCGCTGGCCGCGATGAGGTTAGCTAAACATACCTAGAATCTAGATAATTCTACGTGCCAGTAACAAAATTCATTATTGAAGGAGAATATAAATAATTGTATTAGCTTGGAGCTCTAGAAATCTTTGAACATTTTCAGTTTCATTGATATCTATGATGAAAATAAAAAACACTGGGTATTCATGTGTTATAATATGTTTTAGTAGGTACATATTTTTGCACGGTGATGCCTGCGGATCTCATTTTTATGTTACTTGATAGTGTTAATTCATATAATTGAAGGTATAATTGTATTATATTTTATGTTTTGTTTATTTTACTGTGCTTGTTACCTATTTATGTAAAAATAATTAAAAATGTCTTTTTCCGATGACTACTGAAAGATGACGCTGTGATGTGGGTAATAATTAGATTAGTGCAATGTTACTTAGTTTCATATAAAAAGAACCTAGTTGACGGCTATGTGATGGGTCTTTAATACCCTATATTCTTATATATTTTGTCTTATTGTTCGACTTAATTATCTTTTTGTTTGCAAGTGTTGACAGCAGTGTTGGCCCAGTGGTAACGGCCGCGACTTACGAGTTGTAGGTCGTATGTTCAAACCCAGACAGGCGCTTTACTTTGTGTAAATTATTTCATCACCACTGCTCTCAAAAAGGTGAAGGAAAACATCGTGAGGAAACCGGCATGTCTTAGAACCAACAATTCGAAGACATGTGACATCTAACAACCCGCACTGGGCCCGCGTGGTGCATTACGGCGTACTCACTCTCACAGAGAGGAGGCCAGTGTCCCAGCAGTGGGAACATAATAGCCTGATTATGTATGTATTTATGCAAGTGTTTCTGTAAATAATAAACCAATTTTTCTTTCCTTTTATAATCATCATCACGAATGCTTCTATTCCGTTTGATGTTCATAAAATTGGGTCTAACACGAGACCCAGATTTACATAAATTACACCTATATTAACACTGGAAATCATAATAAATTCATGTTCCATATTCACGTATGAAAATCATCGGTTTATCCTCAAAGGCGCCGTGTTATATATTCAATATATTCATAATCAGAAGGGTTACAATGCCACCTAACCTTAAGTGAATCCTTCTTAATAGCATAGGCAGGTGTGTTAAATCCTTATTTACTTGAACATTTATGTGTTTGTGGTGACTCAGTAAAGCTAAAGGTAAAGCCGTTTATTAAGGTTTCCCTCGTTATCGTCGGGGCAAAACAAGAAATACGTAAGATTACGTGACGCATACACATGTTTAGAGCCTATCAAATTACACTCCTGCTTTAGGTGTTTTAAAATAGTACCTAAGATTTTCTTTGGTATTTTAAATGCTATGTCCGCTGGTCCTATGGACATGAGATAATACGCATATTTTAATAAAGTTTAACTATTATAATCTATCTTTATTTACAAAACATTTTGAACATCAAAAAGATTTTTTTTTTGCGCAATTGACATAGTCAGAACTATGTCAAAAGACGTGTCAACGAACTGCCCTTTGTGCACTTTAGGGTCAGAAGACCATCATAGGATTCCTACGGTGGCGACAGGTCATTGGAAGAAATGCCCGGTTAGTTATTATAAGTTTAAGTGTTAATAAATAAAACAACATGGTATTATTGGCTTAGTTGTTTCAATTTATTAGTATGTAGGTGTGACTGTACCTAAATTGTGTGTTGCCAAGGTAAAGGGGGATGAGTCTAAAAACACAACTTTTCACCAGGGGTCACTAAAGAAAACGCTTATTTGTTTTATAACATAAATGCAGTTTAAGCAAATAAGATGATGACAGTTATTTTAATATTTATTAATTATTAAAATAACTGACATCTCCTTTTTCCATAACAAAAAATAAAAGAAATCTTATAATAACTTGACTCCCTTTATTAGTTATTTATTTACGTATTTAGTATTGAGAGTTTTTAATTACATATTCATAAATCATCACACCTGTGTTCCATTGAGGTAGGCAGAAACTATGGCACGTCTCTTGGTTTCTTCCAAGCAAAGTTCTTTTGCGTTATTATTCATCAATCATAAATGTTTTAAATAAAAATAATAAAAATAAATGGAAATGAAATATTATAAATACAAAATACCTAACATAATAATGTAACGTTATCGGGATCTATATCTCGTGTGATGCACAAGTTTCTAATTTATTATAGAAGTCATGGCAACTACTATCAATTAAATGAAGAATACTAAGATTTCGTTTTTTTCCTGACTTATAGGCACTTGACAATCATAACATTTCTCGGGATACAAATATTCACTAGAGTTGCGCCTTCGAAGGAAAGAAATCTCCTTAAACTGGGTCAAATTGTCTAATTTTGATTTAAAATTGAATTACACCTGGTTCATGTTCACCACTAAATCTAAACCATATTACATCATGCCATATGAATTTCTCGCCAGATGTATCTACTTTTCGTAGCTGCAAAGGGCCTTTATACAATTTATCGAAGTTTAAAAACCTATCGTTATCTATTACCACTACATAAATGTTTGGACTCGTCATTCTCACTAAGTTGTACCAGTCTTCTTGTTTTCTCTCGGTCGATTTGTGCATGTACAGAAACGCACTCCATGTGCGTATGGCCGGGAAGTAAAAACATATGGTTTATTTAGCAAACCAGGTTTCATTTGCTTATGCATAAAACATAGCAGCAACGTGGCTATTTTTATTTTGTCCGCCACACGTATCCGAATAAAAGGTCATAAAAAAGTGTAGAGGCACGACGCTATTTGATTAGCTCCACGTCCTCCGTCACTCCACATGAAGCAAAACCTTTTTTTGCTATAACAATCGCAATCTGTTAAGTTAAAAGTCCACAGCAGCCATTTGTAGAAAACGATATTTGCCTTTAAAAAAGGGGTTGGAAGAAATTGCTGGAAGTCAAAACAATAAACTCTTTTAACATCGCTCGACTCTCCCTCGTCCTTTTTTTGTCATAGAATAACTTACATCAGCTTCTGACTGGTGGATTTCAAGTTAATTATTTATAATTTCTGTAGCTGGCGTCAAAGCCAGCGTCATATTTTGCAGGTGTCCAAAGGTTTCTTAAAAGATAGACCATGGTACGCGGCTTTTCCTGCGGCAACCGTGCGACCGTCCTTTTCTAGCAACAGAGCGGCTAGTTCCAGCGGCATTGCGTCGGCATCATGCTGTTAAGAAGACTTTCTTTCTTCTTTCTTCTTCTTCTTCTTCTTCTTCATGGACCCTATCAGTCCTTAGACTGGAAATGAGATAGCTGTGGTCACCCAAACCCCTGGAAGTCCACTCTTTACATAACCAGCATAATTGTAAGACACTTGTTCATGTCAGTCTAACCTAAATATTGGTCTGAGATAAAGATTACAACATTCAAGAAGTAGCAGATAATAAGAGTTGAGAAATCGAGACTCAAGGATCATTATTAAATATAGTTTAAAGCCATAGTTTCGGCCAGAGGCAAAGAATGCAACATTCAAGAATTACTAGCGAGTCGATAATGAACAATAAATAAAATAAATAAAAAATACACCACGACTCGTTCTGATTAGTTTTAATACCGAATTACTCTATCAATATAGGATAATAAGAATAATTATTAAAGACTCACCCAGTCGCAACAACAAACACAACTACATACTACGTTAAAAACATATTAGATTAATCTAGTCTGGGGCTTCAACCCAACTATATTTAACTTATTAAATATTAAATCGCTCTCCTACAACAGCCCACATATATGGCATTCACTAATTCCACTCACTTCCTTAGCCTTGTCTTTAATCGACCGCTTCCAACCGTGGTCAAACTCAAACTCAAACTCAAATCATTTATTTCAATTAAACCATTTACAGGCACTTTTGAATTGTCAAGGAATCGGTCAGTCAGAAATATGAAGCTAGTTGCCCATTTCAAAGCGCAGTAGGTCACTATGGAGAAGAACGGGCAAGAAACTCCATGGACACTCTTTTAAATAATATTGTTGTTACAAATATATTAGTTACATCGATTATTGTTGACACTATAATTGAGAACGATCTACAAAAACTGTACACGTTAAAAGTGCAGCAAAACATAATTAAAAACAATCCAGCAAATTAATTATTAAAATATGCCGTGGCAGCTAAGAGATGACCAGTCCCAACTGACGGCGCCCGTTCACGAACATGACGATTGGATCAGCACCATTCAGCTCAAACATTTTGAAGGGAGCTAAATGATCCGACACACGCGCCACCGTCAGCGAGACATTTGAGTGAGCATGACATACTATCAGCCGCCAAGGCAGCAGTCAATCTATGACATTACCCGGTAAATGGTAGCTCTATAGTACAAAGTACTCACATCTGTGCAATGCATCTATATAATAAAAAGGAGATTGAGTTTATATAATGCAAATATATTCTTACAATCTTCAGCAGCTTCAAGTGTTTCAAATGTCAATTAATTAGTTGTGGTGTGGAGCAGGACCAGCATTAAGCCAGGCATTTTTATCAGTTATGTAATCCCCTGACCTAATACGCCTGCCTGCATAGTGTGCGTTTGACAAAGGATTTGAATTTTGTCTCATTCAGTTGAAGTATGTGGGGAGGTATTTTATTATAACATTTTAGACAGTACCCCATGAAAGATGAGTCTACTTTAGCCAGTCTGCAACCTGGTTGAACTAATAGGTCCCGATTTCTAGTACTATAATTATGTCTTTCACCTCTTTTACTGTAAAGATGTAAATTTTTTCTTACGTACATGATGTTTTCATAGATGTATTGACAAGGTACAGTCATGATGTTAATATTCTTAAACAATTCCCTTAGAGAATCGCGCCTGCGGAGATTATATATGGCTCTGATGGCTCTTTTCTGCAGAATAAAATAGAATCGATGTCAGCAGCCCGTCCCCAAAGTAAAATACCGTAAGCCATGATACTATAAAAGTAACTAAAATAGACCAGCCTCGCGGTATCTACATCAGTAAACTGACGGATTTTTCTGACAGCGTTAGCTGCTGAACTTAGCCGTCCTGCAAGAGATGTTAAATGAGGACCCTATTGTAGCCTTGAGTCGAGCGTGATCCCCAAGAAAACCGTTTTATCGACGAATTCCAGTTTCTCTTGATTCAATACTATCTCACAATCACTACTCTTGACGTTTGGTAAAGAAAATCTTATACACTTAGTTTTATTTCCATTTAGTACTAAATTATTAGCCGTGAACCAATTTTGGACCAGCAGTAGGGCGTTATTTACGTCGTCAAAATTTGAAGCACGTCTATCTACCTTAAAAGTTAAGGACGTATCGTCAGCAAATAACACCATTTGTGGTTGATTTATTAATAAATGGAGTAAGTCATTAATATATACTAAAAAGAGGAAAGGACCCAATATCGAGCCTTGTGGAACACCCATTTTTACTTTTAAACCAAGTGAATTGACACTATTTATTTGAACTTGCTGTTGTCTATCATTGAAAATTATAAAATTGTCTAAAACCTATTGGTTGGTCTAAAACCAACCGCTCACCTAATACATCAGTCTCCCAAATCCCTAAAAAACCATGCTCAGCCGAAATTCCCACACATTCACAGAATAGGTTTATGGCTGTTTTTGGACAATTTCTCAATTGTTTAAGGGTACGTTCGAGTAAGCGCTTTTGGTCGCCAGATGTGGCACTAGCATTGGAAGTCGAAATAGAAATCGGAAATTCCACGGGTTTCTTTTTAGAATAAGTTATATTATCGCATCTTACCTGACGTAAAATTATATTTTTCTTTGAACTTATGTGCTAGTTTAAGTCCTATAAAATATAAATGGAATGGGTTTCTAAGAGGTTCAATACAGTTTTATAATTTTAAAGAAGTAGGATAATTATTACAGCACACATACAGCAGAATTATCGTGTTTGAGCTCATTGGAATGCTTTCAATGAATAGAATAGTTTATAGATAAATGAGGATCAGGGTCTGATGATGGAGTAGCAAAGAGAAATGAGGATAAATTAGTAACTAACTCCACTGTGGGTACGTACAGCTGCGCAGATTTAAGTATCGAGCGTACCGTGTCTACTACTAATATATATAGTTTTAAAAGCACGAAATAAAGACTTTTTAAGTCCTCGACACAAACAAAAACCTATTAAAAGTAAAATATATATTTTAAGTTTCACATACGTCTGTAATTTTTTTGTGAAAGTGTCATCGTGTCGGGGGACGGAAAACAGACGAGGCCCAGCACTAATGAATGTATGTATTATAGAAAGAGTAACTGCTGTTTACTCCTATTTTAATTAGCCGTACCCCGGCGCTTTGGAATGGGCAACTAGCTTCATCTTTCTGACCGAACAACCTTGACAATTCAAAAGTGCGTGTAATTGGTTTATTAGAAATAAATGCTTTGAGTTTGAGTTTATTATCTTACAATGTTTTTGAAACAAATCAACTAAACAGGTTTATGGCGTCAACTTTCAAACACTGCCGGATATCAAAATGACTGCATCAATGCACTTATCCATTATTAAATTTATCCTAGACACTACAAAATCATAAGTTTACACGACCTAGATTGTCTAAAATCTTATACAATGAGAATTCGTTGTCCCCAAAATAATGAGAAGAGACCTCTACCCCACAGCGAAACAGCTATAAAAAGTGTGAAACATAACATAACAAGACAACATAACATAACTGCCCCGTTGGTATCAAGATTGACTGCTGAGCGCGGGATCCTGGGTTCGATTCATCGATCGATTAGATTTTAGGTCAGGGACTTAAAAACATTTCCATAAAGGATCCTCCTTACAAAATTATTATTGTTACATTTTGAATTGATAACAAAATCAAATATGGAACACTTGTGGTGATTGTGTTAACGCAAAACACTTACAAAAGTAAAAAAAAATAGTAATTATGTCATTAACCGATATAAAAGTGTTAACAATGTTAATAAGTGTAACAGCTAAAGGCGGCGTTGCCAAAACAGCCTCAATACCGACTGAATTGCGGCTATTTTGGCAGGGCCGTAAGTCCGCGCGTGGTTGCAGTACCATGCAATTATACCTAAGAAGTGCTAATTTCTGTCCACTTATCAACACATGTAAAGGGCAACACTTTCATACTGTATTTGTTATATTTATTATATTAAAACAGTTTTAAAAACTTACGGAAAGATAAAAAAAAAACTGTTTCCTTGTTCTTTCTTTATTGTTTTCCCACACAAGACTATAAAAATATTAAATAAACTTTATTCAGCTTTGTATCAGCTACAAATAATACACAATGTATCACATGTTTTCATACATAAATAACTTCATAAATAATATCACCTGAATATATTCTTGTTTCTATGTAAATATACGTGAGTCTAACACATTTCTTTGTTGATTACCTGATAAGGTAAGTAACTGGCTACATACTCCTACTGGACCTACCGGCGATTAGTAGAACTGCATGTTACTCGGTCCAGGTACGAAAGGTAAGTCTGAATCTTCTTGGATTCATACGGTACAAAGATACGGCTCTTTATTTAGATAAAGAATATAGAATTTCGAGACCAGCTTTCGGTGCCGCAGATATTGTAGTGCAAAAGTGTCTGCGCAGACACAGATGCACTTCGCGAGTAACGTCACATAATACCTTCATAATTCTTCAACCTCTTATTTTCGTGTCGATTGACTACTTACTCTTTGGTATATTTAAATCCTGGAAGGTACGGGTGGAATACCTACCAAATACATAATACGACGGTCTATCCGTCAAACACAACCCTTATCTCAACCACTATATAGAAACATCCCAGAGACGTGTAGGTATACTGCTGCGGTACGAATCTTCTTAAGTCAGCAAGCAACTAACATAAGTACGTGCTAGGTAGAGGGGTACCTATCCACATTTCGCCAGTTATGTTTAAAACCCATGAAATAGGGGGCGAGCCTATTGCTCTCAGAACGTAATATCATTAAGTTAAATATGGTTCTTAGCACCACAATACCACGCTCGGGATAAGTCTGCTGCCATAGTAAGTTATATTAGTCGCATCTACGCGACAGTTAAATTCATGTTCGTTTTACAAGTCTCATGAATGAGATTGTGACGCATCAACTTGCAACAGGAATAAATAAAAAATAAAAGAATGATAATAAGAATGGGACAAATAAATGCTCAACTTTGGGTACTGAAGAAAAATTATGTGTTCTGCTTTAAGCATGAGATCGGGAAAGGAAGATGTAAGGGTTATGTTTAATACGTGTAATTAAAATCTTGTCGTTGGAAGCATAGTAACTTTAGACCGAATAAAGCTATGAGGATTACCAAAATCCTTCCTAACTATTCAGTTGTAAATGCGAAAGAAAGTTTTTTTGTTTCTTACGCTTTCACGCTATAACGGCTTAACGGATTTAGATGAAATTTGGCACACAGATGACCTAGGTAAAGACCAAGACTAATTTTCATCCTGGATTGCAGACGTAGTCGCGGGTAACAACTAATAAGATATAAAGTTAAAAAAAAAAACACGAAATGGTCCATATTTCTCCGAAGTCCAGCGTTAACTATTACCATCTGCATAATTTACAATTGTATTCATTCAAGCTTGATATCAAGCTTGAATAAAACTGTAAATTATGTTTGGGTATATTTAAATGAGTAAACAGCGAGTCGCTGTTTACTCGATAAGTGCATTAATTAGTATTCTTATACTTATCTTTGCCTCGGTAAACTTAACTTGCGATTGTAGTTTCAGACATGATTTAGTTTGATTCACATCGAATTCAATCGTGACATTGTGAAGTTTATGACATGATCTGAAGGTCAGTTCCCGCATTTTTAGGGACGTGCGCATTCTAGTTTCAGCCATGGGACTCCAGACTGCTGTGATTGGTTGAATGATTTATCTACAGTCAATCGCAGTAGGTTGCACGCGTTTGAAAATATGTCAAATTATTTATATATATATTTGCGATACTTTTTGTTCGACAAAGTAGCCCAGATTCTGTAAAAAATACCTTTTTATTTGTATTTTTGTCATTGGTGCCGATTCTCTTATCACAAATGCCTCTAAACTAGACAAAAAATCACAAAAATTTGGTTTAATCCTGTCAAATGTCGATTTTCCATTCTGAAATTGACTAAAGTGACACAACTTAACTATATTTTAGTTTGACAGCACTAAGATTGCACTGAGTTATTAGTGTAGTGAAAATGGCTATTTTGCTATTCTGAATTCAACGCTTTTCACCAAAACTCTACATGTAGATATTTTATTTTATATTTTCCATACAAAAAGTAAAAACTTCCATATAAAACACGTCGAGGCTGCCTCCGGCTCTAACAAAGACGTTGCGAAACCAAAACAAAAAAAAACACGTGTTTTTTTTTTCGACTCGTGATTGTCAAATTCGATTAAAGTTGTGTCAAAATTATTTTTAAATTTATAGATTTTTTTTCGCAGAATAGTTTCAAGATTCACATAGTAAAAAGTAAGGAATTTTAGTGATAGTTTAGTTAGTTTAGTTCGGTGTACAAGAGAATCGGCACCATTGATTGCCGCTGAAATGAGATTGCGATCCCAGTTCGATAACCGGGTATCACCTCTGAGTTTGCATCACTGTCAAAATCACAATGATCTTTTTTGCCAGTACAATAAGGTTGCTATTGGGTTGTTTAAATATGATGTGAAATAACGTTTTATATTTTATTTTTTATAAAGTGTAAATATAAAGGGAATTGGCTTTCTCGTTAAAAGATCTGTCATCCATAACCTATTTCAAACGCTTAGAAAAACAGGCGACAAACACAAAATATTTGCATTCTTAGCTCTCCACACTGGATGAAAAGATTCACGCAAAAAATATTTTGCATAATACCTTCGCAGTGCAAGTCACAGCGCAAGCAACACATACGTCAAGAAAATTGGATGTCGATTTTTCCAATTTTGTTGCGGAACCATAATAAAAATAGGTACAGTCGGGTTCTTTAATATCTGAGCATGTTTATGAATCAAAAATATGTAGGCATTGGTAAGTTTCATAACATAACTCTAAACAGCGTTGCCTTACAATAAATTGTAAACAATCTGTGACATCATAAATTTGTGACTACATTATATCAATAATAATATTGCTACAGACAAAGACTCAAAAATCTGTGCGCAATCCCTCGTTAATAATATTTAGCACAAGTTAGGTTCACAAATATCTATGCAATTTTGCTATGAAAAATATCTTGACAATTTGAAATGTCTAGAAGTTACTCGTATAAACGAATGAGTTGGTATAGTCTTCGGGGACACTTTTTTTTGGGTGGGGAATAATCAAATGACTTCTCCCGCTCTGGGTGGAACGGTAGGAAGTGTGAGACTTTTACTGACTAAAACCTACCCGTGTTCCTTCAGTTGCCTGTGCCAGGACCACGGTATCTCTTTCGAACTACCCGCGATTTCGAACTTCCACCGTATGCTCCACCGTGTCCTCCGGGTGATCCACACAATGGTGACACCCGCGCGTTTCCTCCAAACTTATACGGAACACAAACCTCCCGAACAACCATGTCCGGCGAGGAGCTGTGTCAAGGACAATGAGGACCTGCGGAAGGTGATGACGCCGTGGCGCCTCTCCAACCAGTCTAAAAGAGGGGACTTATCGCTGCTATTGTGGCGTACCCAGCACTAGGTTATGACAATTATACCCTACATGTCGCTATGAGATCCTGCCGGAGCTCTGTCCGCTGTTACGTAAGCGCAGTTACTCTCCGGCGTTTTGCCTCGCCAATAATGTGTCCTGTGAGGTGCCTCCTTACCGGATTGCCGCCATGGGATCTGGAGACAAAAGCACTCGCGCCACTCCCACACGTGCGCGGCACCTCACAGGAGACCGTGCGGTTTCCCCGGATCAGCCGAATTGCCTTGACCCTTTGGGCTGGCTGGTCGGCGCCTCGTCTTCGGTGACCCTAAGATTTCCTAAACTTAATTAATCAAAAAATACAGCTCTCTCTTAGAAATTATTGTTATTGTGCGCCGTGGACGGCAAGACATAGCGTTCATTTTTATTCATATTGACTTCTGTACTTTATGTTTACCAGTGTTCTACAAATAAAAATATTTGAATTTGAATTTGAACGTTGTTAGATTGGTCCTATTACGAACGGCAAACATTGCATTTTTACTCGTACTTCTGCACCGGCAAGCAAAATTAATTTTATGATAATGAGCATTTAGTTGAAAATTCAAAGCTAGGTTGCACCTAGAATGAATCCTAGGTTGCAACAAACATAATGAAATCTAGAGTATTTAGATATTTCGATTCCGAAGAGTAGTCAGATATTTTTGACTGCACTACCGTAACATATCTATGAACAGTTTAAATTAAAACATGTTCATGATGTATAAGTTGGTTTAGAACTTTGTGATCGTTTTAACGCTTACAATATTTTGAAACATTGTCCCTGCCAATATATTAGTGAACTCGACTGTACCTCGTATATAAAACATGGACATGGAATAAGATATTATACACCAACGAAGGCTACTCTGCCTGCTGCGCTACATATTGTGTTGGAGAAATGTAATAATATCTTGTGGAATATTTGAAAATCTACGTAAATCGGGATATACACGAACATGTTTCAATTCATTATTGCAGTAATATGGTAGTCAAATGGCACCAGGAACTGCAGCTCTCAGAAGCATGTACCGAATACGTATGTATGTTACAGGTTGTAGGTACCAAATACCTACGAAACATGTGGCGGACTACAAATAATTTCACGTTGAAAATTCGAAAACAGTGTATCTAGATTCTAAACAAGACTATGGTATTCGTATAGAATGAAATATATTTGGTATATTTTATTCTATACGTATACCAATAAACCGGCATAGAATAAACTGTTCATGTGAGAGTTTTTGGAACGAAATTCCCCACGTTATTATATAAACACTTTGCGAATGACAGCTAGACCAAAAAAAGTGTAACATTGTGACGGTCACGAAACTTTTTTTTTCATCTCGTTACTCTCAAAATTTGTTAATTTATTTCTGTGTGCCAGTTATTTAATACATAATGTACAGCGAAAAGAACTTCGTTCCAACCGGCAACACGACACCTCTCGATTTTTGTTAAGGATGATTTTGCAAAATTGATAGGTATGGAATCGAACTACTACATTGCCACGGGTCACACACACAAGTGTACGCACGGCTAGCTGCAGGAATTGTAGTCAAATGATACTTTATATTTTGATACTTTGAATATTTTTTTATTAGAATCGAAAATGAATACGTAGGTACACAAGAAATATTTTCTAATGCTGTTTATAATTTTACTAAAGTAGCTACCTTCTTCAGTGACTGCTAGGCACTGGAAGCCCTCTACAAGTAGATAGATGTGGGCAATGAGTTTGGTCTAGTTTTGTTAGTTATGATGAGACCTTACATCTGGATTTGATAGACTGACCTGAAGGTGTACCTTTGTGACTGCTACTGGAACTCCTCGACAAGTAGAACTAGGTGTGCCGAATTTAAGCTCGTTTTGTTAGTTATGATGAGACCTTACCTCCGGACTTGATGGAGTGATCTAAAGGTGTACTTCAGTGACTGGTACCGAAATTTCTTGACAAGTAGAAGTAGGTGTGCCGAGTTTGAGCTCGTTATGATGTGATCTTACCTCCGGACTTGATGGAGTGACCTGAAGGTGTACTTTGAAGACTCTTACTCTAACTAATAGACGAGCACCTTACGGTCTCAACAAAATTTACAAAATGAACCCAAACTCGGGACACCTAGCTCTGATAGTTTATTATGTAATCCGATGAAGAAGTAATTTATCCGATGTAATTATCGGTTACATGTAGTTTGGTTCTATTTAGTCGCAAAATGTACCGGAAAACAGCTAATTTTTGTCAGATTTGCAAACGCGCCCTTATCCTCCAATTCTTTTACCTACGGCTAACCACTGATCCCTCTCACAATTAAATTACTGTCACAACACTTACAACTAATATTGTATTGCATATTCAATGATCAGTGATTGCCACTAGGCGAGCATTACCAAAATTAACCAATATTTTGAAATAATCATGTAATTAATTTACTATGTAGCTAGCTATAGTTACAAAACCTTTTTTTTTCTTCGAGCATGCAAATATTTCAATAACAATGAAATTTGAAATAAAGGATTCCAACATTCTATGAATAGGGCAGCGTAAGCCAGAGTTAGTACGACAAGAATTGGGATGATGACTAATATTAAAAATATTCAAAAAAATAATGCAACTTCAAAAAAGGCATAGTAAAATGAGATAATCGAAAAAATCTGTTAAACCGGTGTAAATTTGAAGAAGATACACGCTTTAAAAGTTTATGGAGGGGATTATTGCCGTCCTTGTCGCGCGGTACTGACAATATACGGCGCCAGTATGAAGTTACACAGTTGTGACGTCATCGTCACTTCTAAGATAGTGCTGTCCTTGTCTAACAATTATTTTAAAACGTTTGTAACTTGGCAATTTTTTAAACTTATACACTTTTTGTAACATAGTTTGCGCTATTTGGAAACAAATAGTTTTTTGAGATAAAAAAAAAAATTGTCATCATCCCAATTAAGCGCGCACAGAGTACGAACACGAACCTGACGTACAGAACGCCACTTGCTACGATCTTAACATACTTCTTTTGCTTCGTTTACGTTCATACATCTAGTCAAACATGCACGATGGTTGCGAGTTCTACGCACCTGACCTTTCTTTAAAATATATATGTAGTTGCTGTTGTCTACGACTTCGTCTACGATCCAGGATGAAAGAAGCCTTTGTTCTTCATGTCATGGTCTACCTATGTGCCTTTTATCGAAATCCGCCGAAAATCAGCCGTTTTAGCGTGAAAGCGTAACAAATAAACAAAATTACTTTCGCATTTATGATAAATGATTTTATTTTTGTAAGTAGGTTTGTACACACACTATAACACGTCAAGCATATTTTTTTAAACGGGATGAGGTCGGCGTTTACTACCTAAATATTCTGAGAAGAAAGGCCAAAACAAACTCAGAAATCATTGTCTCTTTTAAAGTCCAGAATACATAATCTTGGTCAGATAATGTGAAAACCATGTAGATCGGTGTCTGAAATGGTCTTTTGAGGAAAGAACCACACAGATTAAGTGCAAGATCATGATTAAAACTAATCAACATTTCTTACTTTAACAAAAATTCTGTAACATTTATGAAGGTATTATAATATAAAAAATATATATGAGAATATGTGTGTGATCTCCTAAAAAAAAAAGGTATGTTGATATTGGAAATGAAATTTCGAGCGCCGTGGAGCGACGAACTATTAATGGATAGCCAGATAAAATTGGAGAGATCGAACAATTATTCTTAGGATGTGAGCCTGTCGATGTCAATGGTGATTAAAAGTCTCACTACCTTAAACGTTTCCAGTTTATTATCCACTTTTAGCTTATTGAATACAATTATACTATTTTAATTTTAGTTAATGATATTACATCATTGCACCTTTTCAGTAATTTTAAATTAGCAGCTGAAGGCTGTTTTGGTATGATACAAAATAAGGAAAAAAAACGAAACTTGAAGGTGACCCCGAGAGCCGGAAGGTGGTACCTCTCAGGTAATCAGCCCCCGTCGAAGGCCAGCAAAAATTCCTCGGGAGAAGTAAAGGTGGAATAAGCACCCACAATTGGAGGCGCTTATTCCAGGGATTCTAAACTCGTGTCTCCCTCGGTGTACCGTGAAGATAGCTGGTATCAAAAGAGCCGTAGGGAGGCGAACGAGGGATTCAAAAATCCGATAGACATTTACTCCGGGACAATTCCACGGGTCCTTTGGTTTAGGATTAGGGCATTTATACGCCCAAAAATCCAAGATTAATTACGATTCCATTTAGGGAAACCTTCACGAACAAAGATTGCAAAAGTCAGTTGTTAAATTTTGACGTCGAAATGTCAGCCGAATGTATTACAGATAAAAAATGACAACTAGAAATCGTTCCGAAATCGACTATAATTATCAAAACATGTAACGGTATAATAAACTCGTTACAGTATGACTTTAAGTCACTGGCAATCGCTGCTGCTGAGCATGGGTTCCTGGGTTCGATACCCGGTTCGGGTAAAGTGGTATTGAGTTTTGCCATATGAAACTTCTCAGTGGTAGCCTGGAGTCTGGATTTGTGCCCGGTTGATGACAATAGGATCGCCTCATTGCATGGAACTTAAACATAACTGATGAAATGTGGTTGTACTATAGGTTGATACAACTCTGCTTAAATCTTTGGGAAATACAGGACTGATGTTATATTATGTATGTCGGTGTGTCAAGCGGCCATCTATCTAAGGATTAACCCCAAGAGATCGATCGCTTTTTTCCCTTAACTTACCGTTAGTCACACGCAGTCACTTCAAATCATAGCTTATATAGCCAACTTGTTGAATCACTGATTGATTCAGAAACAAGTTAGCTATATAAGCTGTGGGGACTCGACCCGTTAGTACAGGTATCCATCATGTAATCTTAATTTCGAATCAATTATGTTCCCAATCAAGTTCCGAATTGAGCATCTGCAATGCAATCTGAACCGATAGCGTACCGGTTACCTGTGAGGCTGTGGCCACCGAATACCTATAGTTTAAATAACGCTCGTTAAGATTATCCCGAAGCACCAACTGCAACTGTAATTAATACCTGTTGAAATTATGGGAGCAATCCAAGGTTCTAAGGGATTTATTTATAATTGACTTGGCAGGATTTTCAAAGGGGGTATTTTTTTCTCATTAACATGAATTAATCTGCGGCAAGATTTTTAATTAGAGCAGTGGTGGCTAGTGGTAACGGCCACGACTTACGAGTGGTAGGTCGAAGGTTCGAACCCAGTCAGGCGCTTTACTTTGTGTACATTATTTCATCACCACCGCTCTCAAAACGGTGAAGGAAAACATCGTGATAAACCGGCATGTCTTAGAACCAACAATTTGAAGATATGTGACATCTACCAACCCGAACTGGGCCCGCGTGTTAGATTACGGTCCACTCCCTCTCACAGAGAGGAGGCCTGTGACCCAGCAGTGGGAACATAATAGGCTGATTTTGCAAGATTTTCAATGATTCTTTTGTAAAAGCAGTTTCTTTTGAGGCTTCTGGCTAAATATTAATGGCCACACAGGTCAATAGATCAGGTTTTTCTTCGCTTGATCGTGATCATCTTTACATAGCAATACCCTCCGTGCCTTGGAAAGTACGTAAAGCTGAAGCCCGAAAGTCTGACAACCAGTTTTTCCAAGGGTTATCATAATACTCAGTAACTGGGTTGTGGAGGTAAAACAGGCAGGCTCCATGTAAAATCCCTGGAAGCTGATCACGACATAGTTGGAAACGGGTTAGGCAGATGGTGAAGTGCGTTGACAGAGCTAATGTTTTTGTGCTTGCTTCATAGTGTAAAATATTATGTAGTTGGAACGGACCCCCTTCGGTTGAAAGCTTCCTCCAAGGAATGCCAGTAATCTTAGTTGGTGGCTGAGTTTAGCCAGCTTTGACCAGCTATCTCCACCACCTCATCTACCCATCTAGCATTAGGCCTGCCTCTGCATCTAGTGCCACATGGCCTGCCCACTTCCATTTTCTTTGAAGTGAGAAGGTTAGGGCGTCTGTTACTTTTGTTCTATTCCAAATTTCGACATTCCTTACCCTATCTTTTAATTTTATGCCGAGGCAACTTCTCTCCATTCTTCTTTGAGTAGTCTAGATTTTGTTGTTTATCTTGCGATCGAATGTCCAAGTCTGGCAACCGTAGGTGAGACATGGTAGTATTTCCGAATCCATGACTATTTTTTAGGTCGGTAGTGGGAGCTGCGATTTGAAAACTTCCTTATGGCACCAGTACTTTTTCGAGGGAATCGAAATTCTTCTGTCTACTGTTTCAAAATTTCTTTCTTTGCTGAAAGTGAATTGCTTGCCTAGATAGACATACTTTTGAACAAACTCGAGCTGGCCTGAGTAAGCCATGTATGTGCAGCATGGATCTTTATCCCCAGAATGACGCTGAAGGTGAGCTGGTTGTGAAATTGTCACAGGAATTGCATAGAACAAACTAGATGGCAGAGTTAATTTTGATTTTGGCCACGCGCCAAAATATCCTTCTACAGTTGTAGCTTTAATTCTGTAAATTCACCATACATATAAAATACAATTTTATTGCGGGAATCGGACTCATGAACACAACAGGTAGACCGTCGTAGCTAATAAATGCAACTAACATGTCAGCTATAATCACTCGTATAATAGAGACATGCAAACCTGTCGTAACATTAAAACTACGCTGGTATACGTTAACTGCGATCGCCCTAAATGTCACATAAAGGCTTTGTAGTACCTAGTTGATTGTTCATTTCAGGGAAAAAACCTATGTACAAATACGAAATTGAAATTGTCAGGTGCTTCTACGCAAGTCGATACTATCTGCGGAAACAAGGCTTTTAGAATGTTATGTTGTGATAGAATTTAGTTGGTTTACTTGGTAATTTACAATATTAGGAGGTATATTTAATAACATAACATAACATCACGCCTCGTTTCCCCGAAGGGTTGGGCAGAGGTGTAACAATAGTACACCCACATTTCGCTAGTTATGTTTAATATTAACTTTAATGTTTTGGTTGTAATTTTTTTTTTTTTATTTAATAAAATCAAGTTACATATTGGTGATGGTTTAAGCTACAAGACATGACAGGGCAAGATCGATTATATTTCAAAACAGAAAGTTGCTTTGCAATTGATTTGACAATACCAATTACTGGATTATTTGCCAAAAATCAACGAAAACACCGAAGAGTAGACACTGTACCTATTTTTTTCACTCATAAATACCTATTCAACTACGACATAGTTTGTTGCACTATAACAACGTAAAACAACAACATATTCCATTTGTGTTTGCATTCATAAAAATAAGACAATAAACAAGCGTACTAATGCTATTTGCAGATAAAACAGACGATATTCGATACATGGAGGAAGATTACACCTGTTTTTATTGTATGGCTCTATGCGTGTTTTGTTTAAAACAGTTGTGAAACCTTCGTAATATATAATACCTAACATTACGTGGCTGATTGACAGGCAATGTCCAGTCTTAACTGCAATTAGAGATACTTGCTTCTGCCCGCGGTTTCGCCTGCGTGGGCGTCGGAAATTATCCCAGGGAAACGTGTTAGTGAAATAAAAAGTAGCATAGCTCCTTCTCCAGAATTTCTCCATCTCTTACCATGCCAAATATAATAGTAATTCGTTTAGTAATTTAGACGTGATAAGGTAACATACAGGCAGTTTCGAATTAGAAAAATTGTTAAGGCAGTATGGATAAGTATGGATTTATTATAGACCCTTTAGACATGAATTTTAAGGTGATTGCGTAGTGGCACTTCCCCATACATAATTTCGGGTAACAAATCTCGATATATAAACGATTTTTGATGAATTTAAGCAAGAATATGAATTCTCTATGATTAATTATTCCCGCGTATTGACAAAAACTTATAAAAAAAACAGTATTTGTAGGATAAACATAGCTGACAAAAAACGAAAAATGTTTATTTGTGTGAGTGAGCAGAATCACGCCCTCTACCAGACATACTACGAACCACCGAGAAACAGTTGCTGAGTATCAAGAAGATACGGGTACTAGTTATCGCTTCGGTATCAGTTTATCGTTAGATGGCGTTGTATGTCGTATTGAAGCGACGTGAAGGCGCTTAGCTGCGGTTCCTATAACCTTGAACCTCCGAATTCTAGCGCTGTGCGCTGTTGCGAATGTTATAGTATGCGTGATTCAATAAATTGACAAGTTGCGCATCGTATGCTTGCGCGCCGGCTCTGCCCGCGGAGATTATATTTTATCATTATGTAGTGAGAAAAAAATCTTTTGTCATACTGTACATTTTAAACAATATTATTTTAATGAATGGATTATCTAAATTAAGTACCTACATAAGTACTAACTTATACTTGAACATTCTTCGAAACTTGCTGAATTAAAAATATTTCTGATTGTATGTAGGTAAAAGTACCTACTAATAATTATACATTTTCTGACACAGTAAGATTTTATTACGTCCTTGTGAATGTCGACTAACTAGGTAATCTATGGTCTCGGGTGGATAAATATTACTAGCTAGATTTTTATGTAACTATAAATCAGGCGGTACTTATACAAACTATTTAGGTACTTACCAAGCTACGCTTCATCGTTGCGTACCTAATCGATGGATTGAATTATATTTTATTCTTGTGAAACTAGATTTAAATAGAGAAAGGTAGGTAGGTACAGGTGAATAAACAAACAAACGATTTTATTTTTCATAATTATTTTCCTCTTGAAATACGTTCTGTGTTTTTAAGGAAAGTAATTTCCTTAAAAACACAGAACGTATTTCAAGGTCATTGAAATAAAAATATTTCTGCATTAGGTAGGTAAGTACCTACTGAGGCTACTGATAATTGTACATTTTCTTACACGGTTACTAAGTAATCTATGGTCTCGGGTTGAATAAAATCCATAAGCGTTGATGCTTTCTTGAAATATTACGAAGGCACTAAAGCTAATCTATACTTTTCAAGTATACGCAGATCTGGCATTGTATAGGATTTCCGTACAATGAGAGGTCAGCTTATACTGGAAATCTATAGCTTGATGTGTAGCCGTGTGTAGGTACTTATTTCCTTACTGCGTGTCCGCACAACGTCCGCAAAACTAGTATAAGCTGGTCTCTTATACTATTGAAACTTCGTATTACGATGGGCTAGCTGAAGGTCACAGGCGTTATCACTTACCACAGACGCGTGACGTGTGCTCAACTGATGCAGTTCCTACATAGGTAGGTACCACCACGTATAAATAAATAAATAAAATATAATATAATGTAGGTAAATAATAATATTGTCAAAGCATCCTTTCGTAGAGCCAGCGATGTTTTTTTTTTCAATTTTGTTTTACAATATTATAACTATACCTAAGTAACAAAAACGAACTGTAAATTACACTGTATATAAAAAACCATTTTTTTTTTCATTGAATACTTAGCATTAGCATAGAAAGTTATAACTATAAATACAAGTACTCATGAAAAACAACAAATCGTAAAATATTTCTTGCCTACACTACGTTATTTTTGTCGTCGTATATCACAGCGACTACTATTTTTGCAGCAAATACATTGCTTCTTAACCACTACCTAAGTATGTCGCTGAGTGACAGGACAAGCAATGTAATAATCACAAAACGATACTTTGTGCAAGCGTACGAATTACGAATTTACGATACTTGTTGATGTTTTCGTGTCAGTAAGTTGTCCGGTGCATGGCAAATGCGTGCACGCTGTGTTTGAAGGACTTAATTCTTCAAACATCATATTGGTTGTTGTATTTATGATTTGGGTGGGTGTAAGTTGACTTGTTGTATCTGTCAATGTTCTTACCACAGTATATTGTGCTCTTAGCCTCTTAGTCGACGTTCGGACGGACGTAATAAAATCGCGGTGGAATTTTTCTGCGCACTGGATTTTCAACTTTCGGTGTTCAACCGAGCATTGAGAATCCAACAGAGTGCATACATTCAACATTGTTTTTTTTTGTAAACCTTTTGTTGATAGGAAAGCTAATATGTACCTATGATTTACCTGTCTTCTAAATTGTCTCTACAACACTAGATCTCGAGATATCTTAGTATGTCGAGGATACGGACGTTTTTAAGAAATTTCCAAAAAACGCATTACTAGTCTGTACATTTACTAACGATTCCCTAAAGTAGTCAACAAAAATAAAGCAATTAATTAACATCCCTAATCGATACTAATATCGATAAAATTCGAAAATAATGGGATAATCGATCCCTTTTTCACAGACCGGTTGACTGAGGCCGCATTCCGAGTTAGACTATAATCGGTGACAGCGCTCACATCGATTATTTGCGTTCCGATTTAGTTATCACGATTATGACAGATGAGAGCTGTCAACAATTCGTTCACAGTGATATTATTAAAGGGCATGGTCGGCGTTATCGTAACATGGCTTTATCGCAAGATGGCGTTTGTCATGACGTCATCTATGACGATTCACGCGACATCGTTATCGCGCTCACGCTGACTCGGAACGGGTGTAAGCGCGCTCAAATCGATAACAGCGCCCTGAATGACACTACAGCTGCTGACAGATCGATGACGCATTCACGATTTTACTCAATCAATCAAGCCCGTCACAGACGTAGCTATAATATATATTACTAAGAATCATAACAATGCATATTACGACATATTTTCTATACACAATTTCGATTGACCGCAGCTATAATATATATTTCAATGACGTGACCAAAATATGTCGAAATATATATCTCGGTATATTTTGGCCTTTAAAACGAGGCAAGGGCAAAATATATATTATAGTATAGTTCTCGTGTGTGGTAGTTTGCTATACTATAATACATATCTCGATTTATTAATATATATTATAGCTACGTCTGTGGCGGGCTTAAATCAGCTGTCTAACCTTTCGACAGCTCAAGATACGACGAAACTGAAAACCTATTCGCGGGGATAACTGTGGAAAGAACTTCAAGTGACCACTTATCTGGTTTGTCAGGGAACCGTATTGTTGACTTGAAACATGTGATCCAATGGGCATTTCAAATGGAAGAATATCGCCAGTCTTGTGGATCATCTCAAATTGAGTATGTTTGTGAACATCGGAAAGGATTCAACAGTGTGTTAACATTTAAATGTAGCATGTGTAATAAAACATGGCAACAATGCACAGAGAAGGACCAGAATATTAACACCACATTTGTATGGGCCACTGTGACTGGAAGTTATTACTCGCAGGCAGAAATTCATTTGGAAAATGATGTTTTAGTTACGAACAAAAAGCATAATTAATATTATCAAGTAAGTAACAAATATTATTATTTCTTTGGTAATGTATTAATAAAAATGTTTCTCGGATTATTTGTTTCTAAATTTCATTATTATTTTAATTCTAGGTCCAGGGTCAATTACGAATTACCAAAATGAATAAATGTTACTTAATTTGCTTTATATCTGTCACCGAACTATTGACTGTCATAGAAGTCAACCATGCATGTGTACTGCCCGAAATTATTTTGAGACGAGTTCGGAAAAATGCTAGATGTCTATACCATCAAGGAATTAAAAGGTATAAAAAAAATATTACTCTTACTCATTTACTAATAGACCAAATTATTTCTCGGGTCTCTGAGGTTTGGATTCAGTATAGTACAGTCTAACAAAAAAGTTTATTTAATTAATTTGTTGTAGAGAAAACTGCGGCTTCCAGCAGTTGATTTTCAATTTATGTATCTTTGTATGTAGCGATGTATAGTTTAATTGTGTTCTTTGTTAGTTCAAAAGATTTTTGTTAGTAGATATTATATTTCACTGTATGAACAACTGAACTGTGTCAATTATTTATTGAAGTTCAAAATTGTATGCCTAAGTAATTCTTGAAACTATGTTAGATTAGCAACCTACTTTTGTATTATTGTGTAAAATACTTACGTGTGTCGACGTGTGACGATAATTATTTTCTTATCTACCTACATAATTCAGAATAATAATAGGAAATTAAAAATATTTGAAATAGTAGGTCTCAGTCTATTATTTTATGAGAAGCCATCATTCTGTGAAAATTATGTCATTTTTTTGGCAATGTTACGTAATAATATATTTATATTACTAAAAACTGAAAGGCAATGAAAAAAATTGCTGACACTAGTTTTTTGACAAACCCTCCTAAAACTGTTTGTATGGTTTTTCTGTAATGATGCGCGGAATGTTTTTCTTGCTAATTTTCCATCTTATACCTAAGTATATATTTTTTGGTTTTTATATTTATGTATGCAAATAGGTTTAGTAGATTTTTTTATTTTTATATTCTATAGATTTTTTATATTTTGTGAATTCGAGCACGTTATAGACTTTTAGAGTTCTAAACCATTTTCTATTTTGTTAATAACCTGGTACTTGTTGACCGGCCTACATGGGCCCCCCATACCCCCATGGGCCTACCTTTAGTAAAATTTTTGAAAAACTTATTTTAGATCAAATGCAAAGATTTTTTAATAAACACAAATTACTGCATAACAAACAGTTCGGTTTTACAAGGGGTCGTTCAACTACTGATGCCGGAGTTGAACTTTTAGGACATGTTTACAAGGCATGGGAGGACAAATGCGATGCTTTGGGGATCTTTTGCGATTTGTCCAAGGCATTCGATTGTGTTCTTCATGAAACATTGATCAGGAAACTGCACCACTACGGAATCCGGAATGCCTCTCTGGATCTTCTTACTTCTTACTTAAGTGATAGGATTCAGACAGTTGATGTTAACGGAAAAAGATCACCTGGATCTGTAATAAGAATGGGGGTCCCCCAGGGTTCAATTCTTGGCCCATTTTTGTTTCTTATTTATATTAATGACTTGCCTTACCTCATAAAGGATAATCATGATATAGTGTTGTTTGCAGACGACACTTCACTTTTATTTAAACTCAAACGACAGCAGCTGGTTACTTGCAATGTAAATAGCGCCCTTGCTAAAGTAGTTAACTGGTTTAATGTTAATAACTTACTTCTAAACGAGAGAAAAACTAAATGCATTAAGTTTACGATACCTCATGTTAGACAAGTAGAAACTAGTGTTCTTATTAAGGGTGAAGAGTTGAAACCCGAAAACACCACAGTATTCTTAGGCATAACTTTGGATGCCAAGCTTCAATGGGGCCCCCATATAGATAAATTGTCAAAAAAACTAAGCTCTGCAGCATATGCCGTTAGAAAAATTCGTAATTTAACTGATTTAGAGACAGCCCGTTTAGTATACTTTAGTTATTTTCATAGTGTGATGTCGTACGGTATTCTTTTGTGGGGAAATGCCGCCGATATTCAGACAATTTTTGTTTTACAAAAAAGGGCAATTCGTTCAATTTATAAACTAAGTCCCAGACACTCCCTCAGAGACAAATTTAAAGAGATTAATATAATGACTGTGCCTTCTCAATAAATTTATGAAAATCTTTTGTATGCACATAAAAATATTAATCTGTTTAAAAAATACAGTTATATCCATAACATAAATACTAGGAACAAACACAAATTTGTTGTTCCTACTACCAGACTCAAGAAAATAGGTAGCTCGTTTAAATGTCAAAGTATTCGTTTTTATAATAAACTTCCTGGCCACATTCAAGAATTAAGCCTTAATAAATTCAAATCATTTATAAAGCGGAAATTATGCCAGAATGCCTATTATACTGTCAAAGGCTATATTGAGGACAAGAAGGCTTGGGATTGAGCTGCTCCAATAAGTTTACACAGATATTGTCTATGTTTAATTTGCTGTTAAACTTTTATTTTTGATTTCTTTTAGATAAACAATGACATCTTTATATTTACTGTTTAAAGTATAACATTGTTTTAATTTTTGAGAATGTGAGGACTATGTGAGTCATTGTTTTTTTTGTTCTTTCAGTTGTTTTAATCACGGTCTGGCTGTTTGAGTACTTAACGCGGCCTACCCAAATGTCCTTTCTTTTGTATTGTTCGTGGAATCGTTGAGCTCCTTAGTTCTGAGTTGAGCTGCACCATGATTGACAAATGCATGCACTGACTGGACAGGTCCACTCAAATCAGTGTGGTTCTTTCCTCAAAAGACCATTTCAGACACCAGTCTACAGAGTCCTCATATGATCTGACCATGTTTATTCTCGGATTTTTACACTTTGACATGACGTGAAAATTTACTTTGTAAAGTATTATAATATTTTAATTATTGTGAATGTGAAGGCAGTGTGGATTTGTTGTTTTTTTTTTTATCTCAATCTATTTTTAATTTTTAAAATTAGTTTTAATCATGGTCTGGCAGTTTGAGCAATTTATGCGGCCTACCCAAATGTCCTTTCTTTGGTAATGTTCGTCGAATCGTTGAGCTCCATATGTGTTGTGTTGAGCTGCATGATTACTGACAAATGCGTGCACTGACTGGACAGGTCCACTCATTCTGTTTGGTTCTTTCCTCAAAAGACCATTTCAGACATCAATCCACATGGTCTTCACATGACCTGACCAAGATTATGTCTGGACTTTAAAAGAGACTGTGACCTCTGAGTTTGTTTTGGCGTTTCTTCTCAGAGTAGTCAGATAGGAAACGCCGATCTCATCTACTTTTAAAATAGTATTGACGTGTAAAAGTGTTTGTAAAAACCTACTTACAGAAATAAAATCATTTATCATTTATCATTAATTATTAACACTAATTTTAAAATATTGTTAAAGCCAATTACTTTTAAAAGAGTAACCGTGGAGTTTCTTGCCGGCTCTTCGCCATAGGAATCGGCCAATTGGAACCGTGCACCTAGCTTCTGACGTTGCATTAGTGTCAATGTAGGTTTATGTGAAATAAAATATTTTGATTTGATTTGAATTGTCGATTATTTATTTAGTTTAAAGCTACGGTTTCCTAGAAGACCGTATCCGTTACATTCATAGTGGAAATCACGAATTCTGACATTTTCATCAGTATATGACACTAAGGTGTCCAAAAATGCTCTGTATTTGGCTATTACGGCTGCGGTCACCGCTTTTCTAGGACACCTTAGGTCGGAACCAAATTTAGTTTGTCAGTAAAATATACAAAATAAAGCCAATTATAGGTTACGATAGTAAAGTCCTAATTGGATTATTTAGTTCATTAGACCTTTTTTTTTAAATAAACGCCATTTGAATTTTTAAATTCCCAACCAAGTATTTGAAAACAAACGCCATCTAGTGATATAAAAAGTAAAACTATTTACCGTTCATTCGTGTGTATAGAATAAAGTGAAGACTGCTAAATGTTTCTCGGAACAAATCTTTTTAAGAGACGAGTTAAAAAGCAAAGAGAATATCAAAAAAAAATAAGTTAATACGTTAGTTCCCGCTTTTAACAAAGTTGTCTCTCAATTATTTATAAGATAGGCGTAAAAATTGAAAATGTGCTAATTTGCAACTGTGCTGCCATCTATTGATAAAGTGGCTGAGAGAAGATCTTCGCCTTACCCTTAATGTGTTTTATCTTCACTTTTGAGGTATATTAAAATCTCAAACGTACGTAATCAAATACAATATTACCAACTCCAGACCATCTTGCGTGGGGTCGCATGTTGAAGAGCCTCCACGCGGCGCACCCTGGGCAACGTCAGCTCCAACTGTCCACCTGCTTTTGGTGGACAGTTGGGGTTGGCGGCCAATCTTCAACAAACGGGGAAGGGTCATGGTTCCAATCATCGATCATTTATATTGGTCGATGAAGGGAACCGGGCTAGTGTTGGGGCGGTCAGTCCGTCTTCGTGACAGGTCTGGTGGCCATCTCCGTCCACACCCCCTCTGTTTGCAGAGGGTGAGTTTTGTGGGCGTCGAGTGGGAAGGGGAGAGGAAGACAACCTCTTTAAAAAATTACCCCAATCCCAAAAGCGAAGGCGCCGCCGCCCCAATCCAAGAAGGGTGGGGTGGCTCCTCAGATGGCGAAGAACTCGGCCCCGGCGGCGAGACGGCCGCCCCCGCCTTCAAAATCCCCTCCGGCCGACGCCGAGTGGGAAGTAGTCGGGCAGAAGGGCAAAAAGAGTAAGGCAGCAAGGGCGGCCAGGAGGAAAAACAGGCGGCAGCGGCGCAAGGAGCGAAACGTCGCGGCTAGGCTCCGTGCCCCGAAGTCCGCAGCTGTAGTGATCACACTACAGCCGGAAGCGGAGAAGAAGGGCACGACCTACCGCGAGGTGCTCGCCAAGGCGAAGGCCTATCAGCCCCTATGGGGCCAACGGGCACAAGAGGGCGAGCGAAAGGCAGATCGTCGGCTTCGACGTCGCGCGACTCTAAGGGACGCTTCCTCAAGCGCCCCGACACGCCGGTCCCTGGTGAGCGCGTTGAGAGCGAGGAGATGGACCCTGAGCCCGTGGTGGATGTTGGCGGAGGCTCCAATACGTCCCTGTTGGGAACCAACAGGGCGGAGGCGAGTGCTGCAAAGCGGGCGCAGCAAAAGACTGTCGCGGCTGACGAGGTCAGCGAGTTGGCCCGACAGGCTCGAGAGCGGCGCTCTGCTCGGATGGCAGCCGGGGGGAGCATAACAGGGGTGGCGCTCAGTCGCCAGGTGTTGGACGGTGTGGATGTCGTCCTGAAGGTGGCCACCAAATCTGGCAACCTGAAGGGCACATTCACGCGTGCTCTGAAGGAGGCGGCTGAGGGCATTAAGGAGGCGGTTGAGGTCCTCCTTAGTCGAACAAGTACGGAGGAGACGGCGAAGCTTTGGGAGGAGAATAGCCGTCTCCGATCCGAGTTGGAGGACCTCAAGCGGCAGTTCGCCGCCCAGAGGGCAGCACCCTCGGCCACCGACTCCCCTTCCGTCACGGCCCGGTTGTCGGCACCATCGCCGGTCCCATCGTCGACACCTGCACTTGCGGATGCCGAGATAGAGAAGATCGCGCGCATCTGCATGATGCAGTGTGGACAGATGGTGGGTGCCCGCATGGAGGCCATCGAGGAAAGGCTCCTTCCGGCGGTGAATCTCCGCCCACCGCTCGCTGCGGACAATCGCAAGGAGGGGCCCTCAAAGCAGGGGCCAACAACCGCGGCGGTTCAGACGAGTGGGTCCGGGAAGGGGAATAAAAAGCCCACGGAGGGTACGTCCGTGCCCACTTCCCGGGCGACAGCGCCACCGGCGGCCTCGCTCGCACCTCCCACAGAGACGTGGGCGACGGTCGTCAAGAAGGGCCGGCGTCGCGGGAAGAAGACGGCGCCACTAGCACCCGCTGGAGCACCGGCACCAGCATCGGCTCCTAAGAAGGCCCAGGGACCGCCTAAGGTCAGAGCCCCACGCTCCGCAGCTGTAGTTATTACACTGCAGCCCGGAGCCGTCGAACGGGGCATTACCTACAAGGTGGTCCTAGCGCAGGCGAAAGCCAAAGTCGCGTTCCCCGACCTTGGCACACCGTCCGGCTTCAGATTGAGGCCGGCGATAACGGGGGCGCGGCTGCTTGAGGTGTCGGGTGCCTCTAGCGGGGAAAAGGCGGACATCCTTGCCACCAAGCTGAGGGAGGTCCTCAACCCGGAGGACGTCCGGGTGTCCAGGCCCATGAAGACCGCTGAGCTGCGCGTCGATGGCCTGGACGACTCGACGACCCCGGCTGAGGTCGTGGTGGCCGTCGCCCGAGTCGGCGGATGTCCGCCAGGAGACGTGCGGACGGGCGACATACGCGCCGACGTTTCCGGACTCGGCACGATTTGGGTGCGGTGCCCGGTGGCGGCGGCGAGTAAGGTCGCTGACGGTGGGCGTCTGTTGGTGGGGTGGGTTGCGGCGAGGGTGAAGATGCTGCAGCCCAGGGCCTTGCGGTGCTACCGGTGCCTGGACGTCGGGCATGTCAGGTGCCGGTGCACCGCCGAAACGGACCGCAGCGATGAATGTTATCGCTGCGGCCAGCCCGGCCATAAGGCGGCCCAGTGCTCCGCGGCGCCAAACTGCAGCCTCTGCACGGCTGCAGGGAGGCCCGCCGGGCACAGATGGGGGGCGAAATCTTGTGGCGTGCCCGCCAACAGAAGGAGGGGAAGGGGCCAGAAGGGCTCCTCTTCGGCCGACTCCCGGCCTGAGAATACTCCGGAGGGGGGGATGGACTGCGCATAAATGGCGCTGTTCCGTCTCCTCCAGGGCAATATCAACCACTCTGCCAGAGCTCAGGATCTCTTGCTCCAGAGCATGGCAGAGAGGTCGATTCACGTGGCCGTGGTCGCCGAGCCGTACTGGGTCCCGCCCAGGGATAACTGGGTGGGAGATCTGGATGGTTTGGTGGCCATCATTGGCGGGGCTCTCGTCAGCCCGTCTCGGGGGCACGGCTGGGTAGCCGCCCTCGCAGATGGCGTTGGCGTCGTTGGGACGTATTTTTCGCCCAACAAGAGTCTCGCCGACTTCGAGAGGTTCCTTGTCGAGTTGGGTGCCGTCGTGGGCCAGCTCCATCCTCGCCCGGTGCTGTTGCTCGGGGATCTCAACGCCAAGTCTGCGGCGTGGGGATCCCCGGTGACCGATGCTAAGGGTGAGGCATTGGAGGAGTGGGCGATCACGACTGGCCTGGTCGTCCTGAACCGGGGCTCGGTCTACACGTGCGTGCGGCAGCGGGGCGGGTCCATAGTGGACGTGTCATTCGCAAGCCCTGCTGTTGCGAGCCGTGTCCGCGACTGGCGTGTCGCCGCGGAGGTGGAGACGTTGTCGGATCACCGATATATCCGATTCGACGTCTCCGCCCAGACCGCTGGCGGCCGCAGGACACCAGTCCCGCGTTCGGACGGCCCGCGCTGGGCGCGTAAGCGCATCGACAGGGAGCTTCTCGAGGAGGCAGCCATTGCTCAGGCCTGGTTCCGGGGGTCGGCAACGACCGGACCCGATGACGTCGAGCTGGAGGCGCTGTGGTTCCGCGGGGCAATGACGCAGATATGCGACGCGTCCATGCCCCGCGCCCACGCACAGGGTGCAAGGCGCCAGGTGTACTGGTGGTCCGCCGAGATCGCGCAGCTGCGCGTCGCATGCGTGGCGGTGAGACGCCGGTACACCCGCTACCGGAGGAGACGTCGTCGGGTACCCGAGGAGGAGGCCGCGCTGTACGAGTTGTACCGCGCGGCAAAGCAGACTCTGTGGCTGGCCATCGACGAGGCGAGGACGCGATCCCGGGAGAGGATGTTGGAGACTCTGGACGGGGATCCGTGGGGGCGCCCGTATAAAGCGGTTCGAGGGCAACTTCGAGCCGCGGCGCCCCCACTTACGGAGAGTCTCCAACCCGAGCTGCTGGAGGAAGTGGTAGCAGCCCTCTTCCCTTCGAGAGGACTCTACACAGCGTGCCTTGAGCGGGGCCAGTTTCCCAGTCTGTGGAAGATTGGACGTCTGGTCCTGCTCAGGAAGGCGGGGCGCCCTGCCGACTCGCCGTCTGCGTACCGGCCCATAGTGCTGCTCGACGAGGTGGGCAAGCTGTTCGAGCGCATACTCGCAGCCCGCCTCGTCGGCCACTTGTGCAGAGAGGGGCCGGACCTGGACGAGAGCCAGTTCGGCTTTCGGCATGGGCGCTCTACCATCCACGCTGTGTCGAGGGTGAGAGTCCTGGCGGAGGAAACAGTGTCCCGGGGCGGGGTGGTGGTGGCGGTGTCCTTGGACATCTCCAACGCCTTCAACACCCTGCCCTGGAGCTGCATACGGGAGGCACTACGTTATCATCGGGTGCCTCTCTACCTCCGCCGCATCGTTGGGGCTTATCTGGCGGGGAGGTGTGTCACCTACATGGGACGAGATGGCGAAAACCAGCGCCAAGTGTCGTGCGGTGTTCCACAGGGATCGGTCGTGGGACCGCTCCTGTGGAACATCGGGTACGACTGGGTGCTGAGGGGCGAGCTCCCGCCGGGCGCGGACCTGACGTGTTACGCGGACGACACGCTGGTCACGGCCCGGGGGAGTTCGCACAGGGAGGCAGCGTTGCTCGCGACGGCGGCGGTCTCACTCACGGTGAGCCGCATACGTCGCCTCGGCCTGGAGGTGGCCCTCAACAAGTCGGAGGCCATGGTGTTTCATGGCCCCCGGCGGGCGCCGCCGGCCGGATCACACATTGTGGTCGGGGGGGTCCGGATCGCTGTCGAGCCCACCATGAAATATCTGGGATTGGTGCTCGACAGCCGGTGGGACTTCGGACCCCACTTCCGGCGGCTGGCGCCCAAGTTGTTGGGCGCGGCCGGGGCGCTGGCAACGCTGCTTCCCAATCTGGGGGGCCCGAGCGCCGCCTGTAGGCGGCTCTATATGGGGATCGTGCGATCCATGGCGCTCTACGGAGCGCCGATCTGGGCGTCTGACCTGACGGCCGGCAGCATAGCTGTCCTGCGCAAGCCGCAGCGGGCGATGGCCGTCAGAGTCATTCGGGGGTATCGCACGATCTCCTTCGAGGCGGGTTGTGCACTGGCCGGATCACCGCCCTGGGACCTGGAGGCGAAGGTGCTCGCGTCACTGTACCGGTGGCGCGAGGCAGCGCGGGAGCGGGGCGAGCGACCGATGCAGCAACAAATCGAGCAGCATCGGTTGCAGCTCCGCGAGGTCCTGGTGGCGGAATGGCGGGTGAGGCTGTCACGCCCTACCGCCGGCCTCAGCACCATCGAGGCGATCCGGCCAGTGCTCGACCGCTGGCTCGGGAGAAGGCACGGCTCCCTGACGTTTCGGGCGACGCAGGTGCTCTCGGGGCATGGTTGCTTCGGGAAATACCTGTGTCGCATAAACAGGGAGCCGGACGCCCGGTGTCACCACTGCGTCGACTGCCGGGAGGACACGGCGCGGCACACGCTGGCAGAGTGTGCCGCTTGGGAGGAGCCGCGCCGTGCCCTCATCACCGAAGTAGGCAACGACCTGTCGCTGCCGGCCGTCGTGAACGCGATGGTCGGCGGCGCAGAGTCCTGGGACGCAGTGGTCTCCTTTTGCGAAACGGTCATCTCGCAGAAGGAGGCTGCGGAAAGGGAGAGAGAGATCTCGACTCTCGACCCGGCCCGCAGCAGACGCACCGGGCGTCGGAGGAGGGCGGACAACGCCCTCTTCCGGCCCCCCTAAATGGGTCCAGGGGCGACGGATTCGGGGACATCCGTCGCCCCCCAACATCAGGACCCGAGAAGGCGGCGCGCGTAGTGTTCCGCGTGCGCCGCTCACAGACGTTGCGGGGGGAGTACACCTCACTCCCTCCGCCCGAGACGGGGCCCGCGCAAGCGGGCCGGCACCAGCCGGGGTTGTGGAAGAATAATGTGTTCCCGCGACCCCGGCTTAGGTGTGAGATGGAACACCGGGGTGGTTTTTAGTCAGTAAGAGTCTGACAGACCCCTCCGCCCGCCCCAGGGCGGAGGACATCCATGAGGATTTTCCACCCCGGGAACAAAAAAAAAAAAAAAAAAAAAAAAGGTGTGAGAAGGAACACCGGGGTGGTTTTTAGTCAGTAAGAGTCTGACAGACCCCTCCGCCCGCCCCAGGGCGGAGGACATCCATGAGGATTTTCCACCCCGGGAACAAAAAAAAAAAAAAAAAAAAAAAAAAAAAAAAAAAAAAGGCACTATTCGTCCTGACTTCACGGGGATGCGCTCCATTACGGTGAGCTGCCCCGTGACGACGGCCCTAAAAATTGCCGGGGAGGGCCGAAGGCTCCTGGTGGGCTGGGTTTCTGCGCAGGTTAAACTGCTGGAGCCCAGACCTCTGCGGTGCTTCCGCTGCCAGGTGGGCAACCACGTGGGAGTGCAATGCACCTCGGAGGTGGATCGCAGCGGTCACTGCTTCCGCTGTGGTCAGCCCGGTCACAAGGCCGGCTCGTGCAGTGCCGCGCCGCACTGCTTTATATGTGCGGCAGCTGGCAAGCTGGCCGATCACCGGGTGGGGAGTAAGGCCTGCGTACCACCCGCCAAAACCAGGGGCAGGGGCAAGCCCACTGCCACCGCCGTCAATGCCGCGTCCGCCGACACTGCCGCCGCCGCTGCTGCCTCCACCGTCGTCGCCGCCGCAACCATAGTGGCAGGGCCTTCACAGCGGGCTCGGGAGGGGGCTGATATGGAGTGTCAGTAATGGCCCCATTACGCCTCCTCCAGGCGAACATCAACCACTGCGCCTCTGCTCAGGATCTGTTGCTCCAGAGCATGGCGCAGTGGTCGATTAACATCGCCGTGGTCGCTGAGCCGTACTTTGTCCCGCCCAGGGATGACTGGGTGGAGGACCTGAGCGGCTCAGTGGCCCTAATTTCGTCGGCCGCCGCCGGTACCCTGTCCCTCGAGGCCGTCAAGAGGGGACGGGGTTGCGTGGCAGCACGGTTCGGGGAGATAGTCGTGGTAGGGGTGTACTTCTCTCCGAACCGAACTCTCGCCGAGTTTCACAACTCCCTAGCGGAGTTGAGAGTCGTCGTCGTCGGGTTTCGTTCCCTCCCCGTGCTCGTCCTTGGGGACTTCAATGCCAAGAACTTGGCTGGGGGTTCCCGGATCACGGACACGCGGGGCAGGATGGTGGAGGACTGGGCTCTGGAGACAGGCCTGGTCGTCCTAAACCGGGGTTCTGTCCCAACGTGTGTGCGTATGCGGGGTGAATCAGTGGTGGACATTTCGTTCGCCAGCCCCGCTCTCACGTCATTGACTGGCGCGTCATGGAGGGGGTGGAGACCTATTCCGACCACCGGTACATCCGGTTCGACGTCTCCGCCCAGACCTCGAGCGCGCCGGTCCGACAGGCCCCGAGTGGTCCGCGGTGGGCGCTGAAGCAGCTGGACCGGGAGCTCCTCCTGGAAGCCTCGATCGTGCAGGCCTGGGTGTCACCACCGGACAGGCCTGCTGACATCAACGACGAGGCGGAGTGGTTCCGGGAGGCCATGTCCGAAATATGTGACGTGGCAATGCCCCGGGTCCAGCCCGGACGTGCTTGGCGCCAGGTGTGCTGGTGGTCGCCGGAACTGACGGCTTTGCGCAAGGCGTGCGTGGCTGCGCGACACCTGTACACCAGGCACCGCAGGCTACGTATTCGCCCTCCGGATACGGAAGCCATTCAGGCGGAGCTGTACGAGTGGTACAGAGCGGCGAAGACCGCCCTCCAAGCGGAGATCCTGCGGGCCAGGGCCCTGGCCCGCGAGGAGTCGCTGGAGACTCTGAACAGGGACCCGTGGGGACGGCCCTACAAAATGGTGCGTGATAAACTCCGCCCATGGGCTCCCCCACTGACGCAGAGTCTCCGGCCCCAGCTCATGGAGGAGGTGGTGAGCACTTTGTTCCCTTGCATACTCCCCCGCCCATGACTCCGCCTACTGCGGTGCCGGATGCGGACCACACTGCCGACGACGACGACGATGCTTCGGAGGTGACCGAGGTAGAGCTGAGAGTGGCGGTACATAGGCTTAGTGCCAAAAATACCGCCCCAGGACCCGACGGCTTACCTGGAAGAGCCTGGGTTCTGGCCATGGAGGCTCTCGGGCCTCGACTTATGGGGCTCCTAAGCGCATGCATGGAGGAGGGCCAGTTCCCACTTCGCTGGAAGACGGGGAAACTGGTCCTCATTAAGAAGCCGGGGCGCCCTGCGGACTCTCCGTCCGCTTACCGGCCCATCGTGCTGCTCGACGAGGTGGGCAAGCTCTTTGAAAGAGTTATTGCAAACCGCCTCGTCGGTCGGCTGGTGCGGGTGGGGCCGGATTTGGCGGAGAGCCAGTTTGGTTTCCGCAGGGGGCGCTCTACGGTGGACGCCATCATGCGCGTGCGAGCCCTCACGACGGGGGATGCTGTTGCCCGGGGCGGGGTCGTCTTGGCGGTGTCTCTAGACATCGCCAATGCCTTCAACACCCTGCCCTGGAGTTGCATCAGGGAGGCATTGCGGTATCACCGGATGCCGACCTACCTCTGTCGTGTGGTCGAGGCCTATTTGACGGACAGGGCCGTCATCTACCCCGGTCACCGGGGAGAGTGGAACCGGCGAGAGATGTCGTGCGGTGTCCCACAGGGATCGGTCCTGGGGCCGCTTCTGTGGGATATCGGTTACGACTGGGTGCTGCGCGCGGACCTCCCGAATGGCGTCAGCGTGGTGTGCTGCGCTGACGACACGCTGGTCCTGGCATAGGGGAGGTCGCACCAGGAGGCGGCCGAACAAGCGACACTCGGGGTTGCGACAATCGTCGATAGGATCCGGCAGTTGGGACTCGAAGTGGCCCTGCACAAGTCCGAGGCCATGTGTTTTCATGGTCCTCGGAACGCGCCACTGTCGGGTTCCCAGATAACGGCGGGAGGGGTTCACATCGGTGTCGAGTCGACGATGAAGTACCTGGGACTCGTCCTCGACAGCCGGTGGAACTTCGTGGAGCACTTCCGACGTTTGGCTCCAAGACTGGAGCGGGCTGGGGCTGCCTTGAGGCGGCTCCTGCCTAATCTAGGGGGTCCAAACGCCTCCTGCCGGAGGCTCTACGCGGGAGTCGTGCGGTCCATGGCCCTTTACGGGGCACCGGTGTGGGCGCGTTCTTTGAGGCGCCGACCGGCCCGCAGGTTGAACGCGTCCCAAAGGGTCATGGCCATCCGGCTGGTCCGGGGATACCGCACGGTCTCATGCGAGGCGGCGAGCCTCCTTGCCGGATTGCCGCCATGGGATCTGGAGGCAAAAGCCCTCGCGCACGTATGGGAGTGGCGCGAGGAGGCAAAACGCCGGGGTGTAACTCCGCTGCCGCGACAAATCACGGTACAGCGGACAGAGCTCCGGCGGGATCTCATGGCGACATGGAGGGTGCGATTGTCGCAACCCAGTGCTGGGCACGCCACAATAGCGGCGGTAAGTCCCCTCTTTGAGGAGTGGTTGGAGAGGCGCCACGGCGTCCTCACCTTCCGCCTGACACAGGTCCTCACCGGACACGGTTGTTTCGGGAGGTTCCTGTGTCGCATAAGGCGGGAGGAGACGCCCGGGTGTCACCATTGTGTGGATCGCCCGGAGGACACGGTGGAGCATACGGTGGAGGTATGCCCAGCTTGGGCGGAGCACCGCAGTGTCCTCAGGGAGGCGATTGGCGGCGGCGATCTCTCGCGTCCGGCCCTGGTCCAGGCCATGGTACGGAGCGAGAGGGAATGGAAAGCCGTCACCTCCTTCTGCGAAGCAGTAATGCTCGCAAAGGAGGAGGCGGAGCGCGTGAGGGAGAGAGCCTTGCGCCCTCACGCCCCTAGTCGCCGCAGGAGACGCCCTGGGCGTCGGGAATCGCAAGCAGATTCCCGGCCACCGTAAGCGCGGGCTTGCGGACGGCGAGCCATGGGTAGCTCGCCGTCCGGTAAGGACCAGGCCCGGGTCGACGGCGCGTTGTGTTCCACGCGCGCCTCAAAGAGATGTCAGCACAAAATGACGGGGTCCGATAGGGCCGACGCCTCAGGGTCGCGGGTTATTCCACAGAGAAAACCGTGGCCCTGGCACAGGCAACTGAAGGAACACGGTGGGTTTTAGTCAGTAAAAGTCTGACACGCCCACCCGCTCCACCCAGAGCGGGAGCAGTCATTTGATGATTTCCCACCCAAAAAAAAAAAAGACCATCTTGCGTAAAAAATGGATTACAAGTTTTGTTATTTGGATGACCACCTACAGAATACTTTTATAAATGATAATGTTATACGATAAATTATTTCATTTCTGAAAGTAGGTTTGTACAAACACTTTTACGCGTCAGTCATATTTGATAAACTAAATGAGATTGGCGTTCGTCCTATCTGACTACTCTGAGAAGAAAGGCTGAAACAAACTCAGAGGTCGCAGTCCCTTTTAAAGTACAGACACAATATTGATCAGATCATGTGAATACCATGTGGATTGATGTCTGAAATGGTCTTTTGAGGAAATAACGACACAGAATGAATGGACCTGTCCAGTCAGTGCACGCATTTGTCAGTAATCATGCAGCTCAACACAAAACTTAAGGAGCTCAACGGTTCGACGAACATTACCAAAGAAAGGAAATTTGGGTAGGCCGCATAAATAACTCAAACTGCCAGGCCATGGTTAAAACTAACTTTAAAATAATAAAAAAACTTTGATTTAAAAAAAATACAAATCCATATTGCCTTCACATTCAGATTAATTAAAATATTATATTACAAAGTAATTACAATGTAAATTTTCATGTCATTGTATAAAAATTAAGTCCATCAATGTCAAAGTGTGTAAAAATCTAAATTAACCTGGGCCCCTCGGTGGTGGAGCTTGAATAAATCATTCAAGTGTCAAATACGCGAGTTGGTGAATTTGACTAAATCAGTCAAGTTCGGACTCATGTCTGTTTTCACGTTATTATTGTACGATAAATATTTTTAATTTTAAGCATTCAAACTTGCACCGAGTGTACTAAATGAAATAAGAATGCTATAAAATCGCATTTCCCTACACTGGAACGTGTGCAGCAGCGCACAGTGGGCTGGATTCCGGATTTTAAAACTCAAACTCAAATCATTTACTTCAATTAAACCATTTACAGGCACTTTTGAATTTTCAAGGAGTCGGTCAGTCAGAAATATGAAGCCATAGTTGCCCATTACAAAGCGCAGTAGGTACCTATGGAGAAGAACGGGCAAGAAACTCCATGGACACTCATAATCATTGACTTATAATCTTAATGTTTCATGTATCGACTTTTAATATTGAAATTCATTTGAAAGACCAACTACATGCCTAAATATATCACAATTATGGAATAATACAGGAAGCAGCACTAACATAATTTTTTCTTGAAAAATTTGTACGCAGTTGGTAAGAAAAATCATCATATCTCCGTTCTTAACAATTGGCAGTTATTCTTTTTCAGATGATTAATCCATATATTATTTAGAATTTTTTGACATACGCCATGACAAGGCCAAAGGTGCGAGTTTTTTTTTTAATTGAAAAAGATTATCTGTTTAAAAAAAAAAAAAAAAAAAATATAAACTTTATGTCTATACAATCCGAACTCAATTTTCAATAACCGCGTCAAGAAATTGTAATTTAACTTAAAACTTTTCTTACGGGTAATAAAAAAACTAACTTGTCTCTTGCCATTTAGAATGTTTAAGAGCAGGGCGACGCTCGAATTGTCCATACAAACGTAATGCCTAAACCATTTGCAATTTCAGCATATTTCTATCACATTATGCTTATATTCGGATTTAGACAGTAATAGGTTCCTACATCTTTTTTTTTCAAAAATACTTATCGCAAATGTAGTTTAAGTTAATTGTATTTCACACTTTTTTACAGCGTAAATGACGTTTTCTTATCGTTTTTTTTTGTACTATAAACAACAATATCTGTAATGTTGTTGTATTAGAAATATAGCTCATATTATCAAGTTTCGAATAGCCGAAAAAAACAGGAAAAAATATTAAGTTTCAGTATTCAGTATTCATCATTTTTCGTATTACGGAATAAATCAAAATTTATCATACATTTTCAATAGCTAGTAGTACTATGGCGTCAAGCAAATATCAATGTGTGCGTGGTCATACTGCTCACGGTAGTAGGTGTGTATCGCTCGGACAAGCACACACGTTACCGCAACGTTATGCCCGCCGGGGTGTTCCGTGTTTATTGTCAGTGTTAGGCGATTACTTTCATGTCCTGTGCGTGCGTATTTATTTGCTTTCTAAATTGTATTGTAATATTTCTGACACTATTGACTTATGCTGTGAACTTGGATTTAGATTTTCCTTGTAATTTGGTATCGAGTAAACTAACCATTCTTACGAACTTTAGCTTTGCTTGCGGACTTATTATAAGTACGTAAGATTTATTATTTACGATAACTATTTACGATTTGGTTTGGTTGGCGACATGGACTCCGAACGTTGGGATGTATTTAATAGTTAGTATTATCCAATGGTATATTATAAGTTACCTACCTACTACGTTTTTAGTTACTAAGTGTTTTGCATAGACACATAAGCAATAACTGCCGATTTCACCAATGAAACTGAATGGCACTAAGTCGGTTATCGTAAAACTCAAGTTTTACAGGAAAAAAGTATTTTTGTTTATATTGATTATGTACCTTTTCAAGGAGTCGAAGTATTGCGTTCATTGATACATCAACTGAAAGCATTTTCTTTGTGTAATTCAATTACGATGTCAACATTAATTTATGTGTGGGAAATACTTTGCAGTTTAAGAAAATAAATATTGCAAAAATAAGACAAGTAAATTGTTTCAGTAATATACACATAATGCAAGTTGAAACGTAACATTACAATACGGACTTATCTAACGTTATTTCTTACTAGCTTCCGCCCGCGGCTTCGCCCATGTGGAGTGTTGATGAAAAATAGCCTATGTTCTTCCCCAGGCTTCAAACACAGTTCATCGGATTAGCCGTGAAACGTCACAGCCCCGCTGTGCGCACCACTCGCGGTGTCCGCGGTGTTTACGTACTTGGTTCGCAATAAACTTTTGACTATGACTTCAGTAATTTATGAACCGTCCGTCCAAATGAATAAGTGTATTAAACAAAGTTTACCTGCATCAAACGCCAAAGGCGATAAAGGTATTCATTTTGATGAGAAATAACTAAATAAACTGACTAACTGGCGAAATGTGGGTATGCTATAGCTAGACCTCTGCCCAACCGATGTTATGTTATGTTTATGTTAACTAAATACTCTAAAATGTGTGATGTAAAAACAAAAAAAGCAATTCATTTATAGACTCACTATTTGGCTATAATAGCTTCCACATAAAAGGTAGATGTATGCTGTCGCGGACTTTTATTCAGAATAACACATAGACTATAGCCGTATTACTGTTTAGTTCCATCAAAATCCGTTCAGTAGTTTTTGCGTGAAAGAGTAACAAACATCCATCCATCCTCACAAACTTTCATGTTTGAAGTAGTATAGTAGGTAGGATAGAAAGATTAGTAGGATAGTAGGATTTAGAAAGACGATATCGCCGTCCCCAGCGAATAATATCGTAATCAAAAAAAGTAAAATTTACAGGAAAAATAAAAAAACCGTTTTTTGATTATAACTTCATGACAGTTTTACATAGCAAGATCTATGACATATCAATAGATAGCTTTTTTTTTTGTAAAGTAAAGAGATGATATTTAAAAAAAAAATTGTTTTAATCCCATAAAGTTACAATCAAAAACTCATATTACCAGAATCTAAAACACAATTTTCAACCGTAATGCAACAATACGATTTTATTCGAGTAAATTGTTGACAGTGACCTATACAACAATAGTTAATTGCGATCGTCTTGACTGTAAAGTAGCGAGGTTGATTGTAATGGTAACTTATTATTACCATATTATTCATTGCTCAAATCAATGTATTGTGGTAACAGTAAATTGGTTAACATTAATATTCCATAGCAAAAGGAACACGTGTCGCTATTGCAAAAATCTATTGCCGTTTCTATCATACTGCAAAACATTACGTAATAATTAATCGAATTATTAAATAAAACAATGATGATATTGTTTAAAAAGGTATTTAATCAACTTAACCTTAACACTTAAATAATGATTATTATTAGCACCGTCACGACATTTTTTTTCACATTTCGTCATCTGTTTGATCGGATTCGTCAAACTCATCTAAGTTTTGCGGTTTCAGATTTCCAGTGGTTGCAAGAGATTTGTAAAAACCATGGTAATGTTTGGGTATAGCTTCGCTTGCGCACAACCCAAGTAAATCATCATAAAGAGGTTTAGGTATAAGAATAGGTTGATGGTATACCTGGTTAAGACTCTCTTCAACTACAGGTTCCACAGGATTTTTCGGTCGTCGTCCACGCTTTGCTCTTCCAGTAGTCTGATCAAAATAGTCTTCCCCAAAATCATATTTAAATTGCAACACATGAGGTTTTAAATGAGATGCTCTTATTTCCATAATCTTCGACCATGAAATTTTTCTGCCTTGTGTATCTTTTAGCCAGTTTTTTCCAGAGATGAGACATTTTAAATCATAGAACATACTTTGCTCCATATCTTTCAAATTATATTTCTCACCTTTTACTTTTGCATTTAATATAACACCATAGACTTGGTCAGGTGTAAATAATACCTTATTCTTCATTGCGCGTTCAACACAAGAATGCATGCTATCACCCTCACTCTGGCTATGTCCAGTTTCAAAGAAACGGTGTGTGATACTTTCTAGTCCGTAAGTTTTTAAGGCGTAAAGATACATAGCAAAAATAAATCTATTTTTGTTCTGCCCTGCGCAACCATCTGAATAAAATGATATATTTTTGATATTTCTTTGTGCTTCTTGTTGTATAAATTGTAATAAGCAGCTTCCAATTTCGTTTGCTCCTCTTTTTGCAATAGACAGGTGCCAGACAAAGCAATACCCTGACTTATTTAATGTATCAAAGACCGTGAAATTATAAATAGGGTATTTTCGTTTATAGTGGAAAATGCCTACCTCAGATTGAGGCACACTGAGAACTTTTTCTAAATCGTAAACTGCAACGGTAGTACATGTTGAATCAACTGCAGCCTTTTCCTCTCTTTATATTTCACGCACTCTATTTTTACGCTCCACATCTGGAGCCCTATAGTTTTCTTCCAAACAAGCTTTTTTTGAATCTTCAGATTGTTCATATAGGGAACAAATACATACATACATACATAAACTCACGCCTTCTTCCCATGGGGGTAGGCAGAAACCACAGAACGCCACCTGCTACGTTCCTTACATACTCCTTTTGCCTCGTTTACGTTCATACATCTGGTCATACACGAGCGCCGGTTGAGAGTACTTCGCACCTGACCTTTCTGAAGAACATTACCAATAAGGTCACTATATGTCTTCCTAGGGCGTCCCCTCCCGGCGTTTCCACTCACATCTGCCTTGTAAATACCTTTTGTTAGTCTCCTTTCATTCATCCGCTCAATATGACCAAACCATCTAAGCATACTCTTTTCAATTTTTGTCACTACATCTTCTTTTAAACCACATCGTTGCCTTATCACATCATTCCTCAGCCTATCATTCAAAGTCACACTACACATGCTCCGCAAGGAACGCATTTCCACAGCATTTATTCTGCTTTCATGCTTCTTTTGCCACACCCAACATTCACTTCCATACATAAGCGTAGGCACCAGCACACTATTGTGAACAGCCAGTCGTGCCTTCTTGGGCATCAACTGGTTGGTCACAATTGCATGTGTAGCACCATTCACTTTATTTCCCGCATTCACTCTCCTTTCGACATCTCCATCAATCTTTCCATCCCTTGTAAACAGACTCCCCAAATATACGAACTCACTTACTTGCTCCACACTCTTACCATTTATTTTCACATCACACACCGATACATCCTCTTCTCTTTCAAACACCATGACTTTCGTCTTATTCACATTTATATTCATTCCTTTCCTCTTATATGCTTCATCCATCACAGTCACCATGTCTTGCAACTGTTCTGCTGACGATGCAAGTAGCACTTGATCGTCTGCATAGAGCAGGCACTTAACAGGCAACTCATTCATCGTCAATCCACATTCACCCTCTTTCAAATCCTTCAGACAGTTATCCATGTACAGGTTGAACAGCCACGGTGACGCTACACAACCCTGTCTAACACCCCTCGAGATGGAGAACCAGTTCGTGTATGCCCCATTTATCCTAACACAAGCACTGGAATCCTTGTATAAGGATTTTTATTTTTAGGTTTAAAAAAAGAAAAGTTGTATTCCGTGTTAAAAATTGTTTCGTACTGCCGCTTAGTACCTAGGTTTTCTGGTAAATAATTTTGATTTTTGAACCAGGATTGGTACAATCTATACATTTTTGAAAAATTAAGTTGCTCTGATAAATACTGTCGCTTAGAATCCTTCCTGACATAATGGGAATCTACAGCAGGAAATAGATTTATATGCTTCATAATGGTTTCTTTTGTAGTAACACTCATCTTATGAGGCCTATTTAAATGTGTTCCTCTCTTATCAGTCAAACTCTGATCTTTTTTTATTTTTTCTAAGGCCGTGTAGACTACTTGTTCTGAAATCTTCAATGTATTAAGGAAATATATCTTGCATACCGGTATATCACATCCATCCAAAGGAAAACTATATTTAAGTGTTTGTGTTCTATTATTCTTGCGCTCCAGAGTAAGTCTTTTTATAGGATTGGAAATAATGCGTCTTGTAATATATTGCCATTGCAATTCGTGACTTTGAAGCTTGTAAAAAGCGTTAAAAAAACTTTCCCTTTGCTGAGAAGTAAACTTTTCGCCGCATCTTTTCTTACATGAGCATACCGGGCCAACCGCCTTTGCTGCATAGAATTTCTTAGAACGACATCCTGCATAAGGTTTGCCGGAGTTTTTCAGTTTCTTTTTTTTAATATCTGTCCATTCATTTTTATCACACCTTCGTTTTCTACTGCCATTCTGATTTACTGAAGCCTCATAGTCTTCAGGGTCATTTTGTGGAGTCGTATCAGATTCTAGTATCGTTATATTATTATTTAAAATAGACGGAGATAATTGGAGAGGATGAATTAATACTGTATCATTTAAACGTTCTAAAACTATTTCTTGAGGAGTGTTCTGATTGTTTAGATCATCCTCATCATTATTTCTGCCTGCCCAACTAGATGAACCATTGATAATCTCATTATATTCTACGCTTGACTCATTTGGTTTCAAAGTAATGTCAGTTTTGTCTGGTGTAATTTTTTTATTTTCTGCAAAATTTTCGATATGATCAGAAATAGTAGAAGAATTCTTAGAATTGTCTTCTAGGCATTTTGGTCCAAGAGAGCAGTTGTGAATTTTGAGATTGGTCATAGTTTCGCTTTCATGCTGTTTTGGAATCTCCCGTTTATTTGAAATCTTATAAATGGCAGATGGTGATGCTATAATATCTACTTTATCGAAAACTAAAGATAAGTTAGAAATTGTTGACGGACTACGCATATTGCTCGAATGGATCATTTTATCTATAAAAAAGGAATCTCCTCCAATACTAGAGGTTGTGCTTGGTGTATCAGATCTGATTTCATGGTAAGGTCTTGGTACATAATCCGAAGACTCTGGCGAAAAATCTTCATTGCTGTTATCACGCTCATTGTAATTCTTGTTTGCTCTATTTTCTGTAATAATAATAAAAAATATAAGAAATTCGTCCGTGTGGACTTACATCCCGCGACAAAAAGTATCGGGGCACTATTGTACAACATTCTATATTTAAAAAAAACATTTAGCCAAATTGTACTGACTGACATTTTTTTAACAAGTTTAAGATACACAAGTGTTTACCTGAATAAAATCCTACTTCATACCTAATAATAATGTGAATGCGAAAGTTCGTGAGTTACTCTTTCACAAAAAATTACTTAACTGATCTGGATGGAATTTGGCGAAGACATAGATTGTAGTCTAGAATAGCACATATGCTACTTTTCATTACGGAAAAATGTACAGTTCACGTGGGATAATTTTTGAAAATACACGCGGGCGAAGCCGCTGGCAATAGCTAGTAAATAAATAAACCTGATTATAAACTCTCCCACAAATTGTCTCATTAATTAGAAACTTCACAAAAATAAAGAACAATAATTAGTTATAGTAAAAATAATTACCTCGTGTGTTGTATTTTTTTATATTAACTTCTGTTTTACGTTTTTCACGACTAGTTGTAGGAATTTCATCATCTGCTTCTTTTACAGGCTCTTGATGAGAACAAATATCATCTAAAAACAAAAAGTACAAAATATTTATGGTCGTTGCTTGACTTTCAACTAACATATGTTGTATGAGTAAGTATCTATTTAATCTCGTATTGAGATAAGAATATTCAACTAGCCAGTTTTATTAATCACTATTATATCTATTTACAAAAAGGAACTTACTTTCATCGCGGAAGTTTGATTGTAACAAATCCAACATTCTTCTAGCTCGGGGTTTTTTTAAAACAGACCTCTTCATCCTCCAATAATTTGGTACTTCTCGTAAACTTTAAATTTGTTTTGATCACGTACTTAATAAATCATACGTGCACTCCACTTCAAACAAAAACCAAACTAAAAATAATGTAAACAATCATTGCTAAGTTTTCGGCACGTGCTGGGGGCGGAGCTTAGGCTATCACTTTCGTTTACATGCAGATGAAATGAGAGCGATGTATAGCACTTGCAAAAATAATTTAACGATACATCGTAACGAGTCAAAACGCGTTGACATCGGCGCGGCATAATATTGTCAAATAGATTGCTATGTTTTCTTTATCACGGAGTATACAGTATTCAACATAACAGTTTCAACGTATTTAAAAGACATATCGTGAATGACTTTAATTTGAAATAAGAATGTTTTTTTACGCGAATAATATGGTAATATACTTAACTGAAATAAGTTTAATTTATTCTACCCAAATAAGTTGGTAATTACAGTTTATTGGAAAAAGGATATCTTTAAGGAGTCAGTATTGATCCATTATGATGATATTCGTCACACAAAAAAGTTTTTATTTAGAGAAGAATAGTACAGGTAAATTCATTACAAAATGTCTAATTCGAAAAGTAATCATACGAACCACGTGAAAAAAATTCACAAGGTGTTATCGCACCGCTAGAACAATAATTCCCCATAAAAGCACTTCTATCGCAATACATGATTACGATATTATTCGCCGGGGACGGCGATATGTTTTTTTTTTTTTTTTTGTGGTTATTTTAGTTTGATACAGTCTCAGTATCGCTACAAACCGTTGTGGTCAAAAACGAAACTTATTTACTTTTAAAAGCTTGTAAGTTCCCATAACGGTTTCAGCTGACTCAAAACAATTCGACAATAACCCCGTTCTAACATTTACTAAGAACTGCACGATTCATTTACGCCATTATGTCGGTAATAGCAACTTACGAAAATTCAATTCTTTACGCAAAACAGTTTTGTTTTGAATTTCCCTACAATAAAAGTATTATTCATGATATCTTTGTAAATCACACTACGAAAAATGAAAAAAACAAATTACTATGATTTATCCCAACCCGAATGACGAATTCGACAAAACAATTATAAGTCCAATGTTTCTGACTTATTGCCTGAGGGCATCGACTCAGCCCAAGGAAATAAAGAAATTTTTTTCTGGGTCTGAGTTTCACACTAGTAGGAACAAGAAAAGTACCTAAGTATATTTTGCATAAATTAGTATTTACCTACCTATGAAGCGTCGTTATTTCCGTTTGTTTAGACCATGTTCGCACGGACAAAAATATCTATTAAAAAAGATTGCGACCACTAGACCAACGAGGCAGTTGATGGCGATGCACAGTGTACCGCGTAGAACATGCTAGGTGGACAATATTTGTCCCGTTCCAAATAAGAATATCGAAATTATAGTACCACCTGCATCCTATATAGCATCCAATTCTCAGGAATTTGTGCATATAGACGCTGAATGCCCGAAGGTCAACTCCTGGCACTATGCGAGCAGAGGATCGTCCACCAAATTACGTCAAAAATAGACTGTATTCAAAAACTCATACAATCTCAGGAGATAGATGTAACGTGCAGAACCACGCCTATCTCTCTAACCAAGGAAGCTCTGATTGTGCAAGACAGATACCACTACATAATCGCTTTCCCCAACAGTACAAAAGTTAAACTATCCTGTGGCAAATAACGACATCAGATGTTACAAGGAAGCTTTTTGGCCACCGTCCCTCAAGGTTGCAAGATAAAAACTCAAATCATTAATTTCAATTTTACCATTTACAGGCACTTTTGAATTGTCAAGGAGTCGGTCAGTCAGAAATATGAAGCTAGTTGCCCATTCCAAAGCGCAGTAGGCACCTATGGAGAAGAACGGGCAAGAAACTCCATGGACACTCTTTCCGTCATCAGTATAATTAATTTGGATAACAAATTTGTCGGGCAACCATTAGAATTCATGGCTCTACCGCACTATGAGATATTAGCGAAGCAGTCTTCGTAAAATTCAGAACCAAATTACCATGCAAAACGAAATAGAAGTTAAATCATTAGACACATTTGGAATGTACCATACCACAATTCCATTCTATACACTCATACTATTCAGTGCAGGTGCACTAAACATCACAACTCAAACAGCTAATACGGAGATGACAGAAGATGAAAAAGAGCCGCAATTTTTGGCGTCAAGATCACCAAATAGTTACTAATTTGGCGTGGGAGATGTTACGAGCCTAACCTGCAAGCTCAGCACATCGTACCGATAAAGTGACCTATTGGATTATGACAACGCGCTTCCCACGGCACCGACGATTGTCATCGTCTTTCTTTACCTAACTTCGGTGGGAACGGACATTGATACATTAAACCTGACATTTGTGAACTTTCAAATACATTTCTAAACCTAAAAGGACGTACTTATTGAAGAGTTTCCCGACACACGCCCCCACACATATCTATTTCAACGGGTGCGTATTTACGTATTCCGTTTATTGACATAATGAGGATAATTAGAAAATAAATTGTCTTCATGCAATAATTGAGAGTGTTTTAAAAATTGACAATTCAGTTATCTTTGAGAAGTTACAGTACAATCAGTGATCATAGTAAACTTGGAAAGTATCGTATCAAATATTGATTTGTTCGTTATTCTGAAAAGCTCAGACAAAAGTAATGATTATCAGTTTTTGTTTGAGGCTGTGTCATATCGATGGAACTATTGTTTATCCGAGGAAGATCGTGGAACTTTCAAGGAATATTTCTGAAAATTCACTAGAGCAGTTGACAAACGTTGGCGTTTAGCAAGACGGAATATGGAGATTTTTCGAAAGAAGTACGGAAGCTGGCTTGAGGGAAACGCTGACTGTATCAAAGAAAATTTTCATGAAGCTTCGAAAACATCTGTTGATGTTGAAGAACTGCCATCTACATCAACATCATCTGTTAGCACTATGACCAATCGAAGCCTTACTCGAAAACCTTTTAAAGAATTACAAGTAAAGCAAAAAAACACGAAGAAGTGCTGATCATTTGGAATCCAGTGAGCTTGTTTACACAGCCGTTTCCAAATTGAAGGAAGAAGGTCGTGAAGTTGTTGCTTCTGTCATTGAATTTATGATGAAAATCCTAGATGCCGTTAAAAAAATCCAGGATGTCATAAAACATCCAGCCAAAAAAACACTTTTACACCCATAAAGGCTCTTGCCATTTTGAATGTTTAAGGGGCCGGCGAACAACGCACGTAATACGAATTCAAGGCTGGATTCGGAATATTGCTATCTCTGTTTGACAAAAGAAGGGAGCGAGGGACGCGGTGCGCAGCCGTGTGTGTGTGTGACTGTGTGAGAAGAGAGATAGCTATTATGAGCTGTACTGTACTAACTGTACCTTCCATTCATTCATAATGACTCTGAAGATATTCTATCTATTAGTAATTGGTTATGTTCATGACTTGCTTTATTTTTGTTGACTACTTTGGAGAATCTTTTGTAAATCTACAGAATAGTAATGCGTTTTTTGGAAATTTCTTTACAATGCCGGTATCTCAACGTAAAAGAAGATTTCTAGATCTAGGCCTTGTAGAGAAAATCTAGACGATATGTCATACATACCTTTCTTAAATGTACATGCTTACAAAGAAACTAGGAAGTGGTCCATAATAGCAGGACGTAATGTATTTCCGTCATATTTTAGTGTAGTAAAATCTAAAAAGGCATGTTACCCTGCAGAGGATCACATTTCTATAACAGAAACTCGTGCTGAAATAAATTTGCAAGCATTATTAAATAAAACAGCGGAACGTCTAGTAATAGCACAGAATGAAGTTATCAGTAGTGTCCTCCCAACAAGTCCAACGTTTACACTTGTTAGTAAATGGGGATGTGATGGAAGTTCTGGGCACAGCACATACAAACAGAAATTTGAGAACACTGAAGATACGGACGAATTTCTTTTCGTATTTTCGTAACAGGCCTGTTTGGATTTTACTACACTAAAATATGACAGAAACACATTATGTCCTGCCATTATGCTTCCTAGTTTATTTGTAAGCATGTGTTGTTGACTTAGAATCTATATAGTATGCTAAGGCTTCGTCACTACTTAATTGCCTAGGATTAACGGAACTAATGTTAATATTATCTAAATCACATGGGCAACTTTTCTTTGCCCTGCTGAACTCATAGCAATTTCGGCAGCAGTCACTAATTCACTGGCACTTCGAGGTTCTACGAGATCCACGACTCGACGTTTCTTCGGTTTCTTCGTCTTAAACGACGATTCTCGAAATCTTTGCGAGGTCTACCTGCAGATGTCACAGCCTCACTCGATTTCGAAGGTTGTGGGGCTAAAGAACTCACAGTAAACTGTATGTCTCCTTCATCGAGCCAAGTCTTATTTCTAAATAAAAACACTCCTTCGATTTTCCCGAAGCCAACCAAAAAATTTGGCTTCAATCTTAGTAGAAAAGTTGGATATTTTCAACTTTATTTCTCTTTGGCTGCTTTCAGTAATGTCACCAAAGTGAAATTTTGAAGAAAGATAGTCATAAATACGCGACCTTTTATCATTCTTCGTGTGTTTCAACCACTCTTCAAAAAAGGCTACCCTTGAAATAGAATAAACGTGTTCTGAAAAAAAAAAAAAAATGTACTGAAGTATGCTGAACAATATGTGTATTTTTACAAACTACACAGTTATACCTACAATATATCTAAAACTAGCCCAAATAGAGGCGAATCAATGTATTTCCTGAACGTCCAAAGTTTTGTTTATGAAAAAAATTACGCAAAAATGTATGCATTAAGTTAAAAAAATGCTAAAAAATCATTTTAATAGATTCTGATAAAAATAATATATTAAATAATAGTACATACCGTCAGTATTAATATCCATCACAAAAAAACTTTCACAATATCACTATAAACCACTATGAGATGTGCACAAAAGTGTCGCTAAATTGCAACTGATTGACCGGAACGCTTGCATTAAACTCATTACCTGACTTCTGAACTCTATGACTCATCAGTTAAGCATTTGAAAAACAACTTTTTCTCGGAATTTGGAGTTTGGGGGTGTTGTTTGTGTTATGCAACTAAGATTTCCTGGAAATGAAAACTTGAATTTTGTCCACCTAGCATGTTCTAGGCGAAATACCGTGCGTCTGTAGTAATTATATGACCAAGATAGGGCGTTTCGTGTTTGAGAAAAAGTTTACCAACAGAAGGTATCAGACTTATGGGGCGGTAATTTACGGGTAAGGTACTGTCTTTTCCAGGTTTTTTAAGAGGTATTGTTTTAGCCATTTTCCAGATATTTGGGAAATAGCCCAGACCGAAACAGCCGTTGAAAATCTTTGTAACATGGACTATAGCTTTCTGTGGCAAGTTCTTTAAAAGCAAGTTATGGATCCCGTCATGACTTACCGATTTACGGGATTTAAGCCCAGTCAAAATCTTACGAATCTCAAATGGCCTCGCCGGCTTAATAAAATCAGTAGTGTGATCGTAACTATTAATGGCAGACATAGAGTTCGATACCTCATCCTTGAGTTCGGAGTTACAAGCCCAGTTAGTGGTAAGGCTCATATTGTCGCAAAAGGCATTCGTCAAAGAGTTACATTGTTCCGCCGTGCTAGTCGTCAGGGACTCATCCGTAAGTTTAAAGGGAGGAATGTTCGCAGATCTAGGCTTGAGAGATTTAGTCAGCCTCCAAATATCTTGACTGGGGTTATCAAATTTAGCCAATTTAGCATTCCAAACGTGATCGAGGTAACTTCGTACACTTGTGTTTATGTATGTTTGTAAAATGTTAATATTACTACGATTAAGCCTTCTTTGGTAACCACTGGGCAGTTTTTGTTCGGTACGACGCAAGTAGTTTTTGTACCGGATTTTTTTTTTTACATACCGAGGGAGTTTGGTAGAGATATCGCTAATCACAGTAGTCGTGGATGGTATGGAGGAGTCTCTAGCATCAATAATAGTTTGTTGCAAAAGAACAATGGCAGCATCAATCTCTTTTTGTGTTTAAAACGTCTTAGAACTAAGCACGATGTTTTTATTTAGGTGAGAACGAAATTCAGTCCAGTTGGCGCAGTTTAATTTAAAGTACCGAGTTTTAGTTTTGCGACACAGTGAACCTCCAATGGTAAAGAATATGGGGTAGTGGTTAGATGACAATGCTATAACTGTTTCGACATCACTAATGTAGCTAACATTTAAGGACAGTACCAAGTCCGGGCTAGTTGGTTTGCGATTGGGACAATAGTATACTTGAGTAGGCAGGCTTGGACTGTATATGACGAAGTCGGATTCAAGGATGTGGTTGAAAAGAGGTCTACCTAGCTTATTATTGTAGCTACTGTGCCAGTGTGAGTGGTTGGCAATAAAGTCTCCCATGATAACAACATGGCAGCCCAAGCCAAACAATAACTCAAGGTCACTACGAAGCATTGGAAGATTAGGCGACTGGTAAATGGATAAAACAATGTGATCAATTCCTGATATTTTAATAGTTATACCGGCAACCTCATTATTTTCAGTGTTAGGAACAATTAAAGATGAATTATCAAGGTCATTTCTTACAAGAATAGCAAATCCCTGCCCACGGCCAGTATGATGTTTATCTTCGCGATAACAAGTACAGCCAGGTGCAACAAAGGTTGAGTTTGAGGTTAGTCTAGTTTCACAAATACCAATAATATCAACAGATAAAGCGCTTACCGCCAAATCGAGTAGTTCGTGAGTCTTTAAACGTACTCCGTCGGAGTTCCAGGATAAAAGGCGAAGTTCCGCGGAATCAAACATATTTACCAAGATGAGTTAGTACCAGCATAACCTTGTCCAACCAAAACGTGCAAGCAGCAAATTGGGATTTTATGTTTCTTAGTACGGGTAAAATTTCAAACATCTCCTTTGAGGCCTCATCTTTGGGGCCAGGCGGGTGATCAGTGGAAACCTGATTTTTTATCGATGTCATGTCGCTGGTTCCTTCAGTTGGCCAAGATGTGTAATTTGAAGTCGGTGATGGTTGAGACACAGGATGCATCAGATTTGGGGGAATCGCCGAAGAAAATGATTTCGGAGGTATCATTGAAGGTATGGGCTTGCGCTCTAAAGCCTTCTTTTTCTCGAAAATTTCCAGATATGCCATTCTTACACTGCACTTCCTGTAGTTGGCTGGGTGGGCTTCACTGCAGTTACAGCAATAAGCTGGCTCAGTGCGGTCAGACTTAGTACATGAGGCAGTTGCGTGATGAGCTAAACACTTCACGCAGCGAGGAGGCTTGTTGCAATTGTGGGATTCGTGGCCAAACTCTTGACAGCGCAACTTAACGAATACTATATGAGCTTCACTGAAAAGAGTATTAGAAATAATCCTAAACTCTTTTGGTCCTTCGTCAAATCGAAGAAGTCCAAATCTAACGACATTCCCTCGGATATGTGTTTAGGAAATGAAACAGCATCTACTGGTGTTGAAGTCTTCAACCTATTTGCTAAGCATTTCTCCTCTAATTTTACTCACTCTACTGGTTCACCTGCTGCAGCTCAAATAGGACCCAAGTGTCATCAACATGCATTAGGTAGAGTTGTATTTACGGAACAAGATGTAATGAAAGCACAAAAAAAACTTAACATCTGCAAGGGGCCAGGGCCTAATGGTTTGCCGCCGGTATTCATAAAGCAGTGTGCAACTAGTTTATCTCTACCCCTTAAAATAATATTCAACCATTCGATTGCGACATCACAGTTTCCGACTGAATGGAAAAGGGCAAATTTCGTACCGATTTTTAAGAAGGACTCCAATGACGTGCAGAACTACCCTCCAATTTCACTCCTCTCAGTTTTCGCGAAACGCTTTGAATCCCTTTTTTTTTTTTTTTTTTTTTTGGTGACGGGTTGGAAAATCCTCATGGAGTCCCTCCGCCCTGGGGGAAGGGCGAAGGGGACTGTCAGACTCTTACTGACTAAAAACCAACCCGTGTTCCTCAAGTACCCGTGTGTCGGAGGGGCGGGTATCGCCGAAGCATTCGTCGCTACCCCCCGACGGGTATTGGCCCGCCAGATGGTCAGGCGGGCCCCGTCACCCACTGCGGCCGTCACCCCGGCCGCAGGACTCCACTATGAGGCGCGCGCGGAACAACACGCCGCCGCCTCGAGGCCTGCTGCTGATCGGACGACAAGACGCCCCGAGTCTGCCGTCCGCAGGCCGCGCCCTACGGTGGCCGGAAGTCGGCCACCCTACGACGCCCATTGCGTCTGCTGCGGGAGGGGAGAGAGGAGGCAGCCTCTCTCTCCCTCTCCGCCGCCTCCTTTGCGAGCATCACAGCCTCGCAAAAGGTGGCGACGGCACTCCACCCCGACTCGCTCCCGACCATGATAGACACAACAGCCGGACGCTTTGAATCCCTGCTATGTCCCTTACTTACTACACTTATTAATCTTCAGTTAGTACCCCAACAACATGGTTTCTGTGTTTGCAAATCCACGAATACTAATTTGAACCTCCACGTCAATGAAGTAAGCAAATCGATTGAATCTCGTGCCCAGGTTGACTCAATTTACACAGATTTCAGCTGTGCGTTCGATAAGGTGGAACCTAAAATCCTCCTAAAGAAGCATGTAGAATTCGGCATATTTGGACAGTTACTTCTTTGGTTTGAATCGTATCTCACAGATAGAAAACAAAGAGTCTATTCTGGAGTTCCCCAAGCTGACCTCGACTCGGTTAACGATTGGTGCCTAAAAAACCGCATATCCGTCAATGTGCAAAAGTGCTAACACATTACATTTATCAAAAATCTGAAACCCTTACCTACGTCTTACTCATTAAATGGTGTAACGCTACAAACAGATGACACGATTCGTGCCCTGGGTGTCCAGCTTGATTATAAACTTACATTCGTCAACCGCAATGACAATATCACTGCCAAAGCTGCAAAAATGTCTGGCTTTATAAAAATAATTTGTAGGGATTTCCAGTCCATCTCTACCCTGAAGGTGCTATTCAACACTCTTGTGAGAAGTCTACTGGACTATGCATCTCCGGTTTGGAATCCTACTTACCGTGTTCACGTAAACAGAATTGAACGTATCCAAAGAAGCTTCACCAGATATCTTCATTTTAGAAGCCCTAGCTGTCCACGTGATTCTTCTTATGTTGAAAGGCTCAGTCATTTTAAAATGTGTTCACTTGAACACCGAAGAGAAGTGACAGACCAAATCTTTCTTTATAAAATCGTTAACGGTCTGCTAAATGTTCCCGATCTTTTGTCAGAATTACGTATAGCTGTACCTCGACAAACAAATATTATATCTGGTCGCGAAACCGTTACCTTTGCCACAACTGCAAGTCATTCTAACCTTGGCAGCACCGCACTCGTGAACCGTTTAATGGGAAACTATCATAAAATAAATAAAACGCCTCAGGGTCGCGGGTAATTCGAAACAGTAACCGTGGCCCTGGCACAGGCAACTGAAGGAACACGGGTGGGTTTTAGTCAGTTAAAGTCTGAAACGCCCTTCCGCTCCACGAGTCATTTGATGATTTCCGACCCAAAAAAAAAAAGACGTCTGTGCATCGTGAGCCACACATTATTATATATATTTATTAATTGTATCAACATCCATTTCCTTGTTCGTTCTTTTTTGCTAAATTTATCTGTATTTCACAACATAACTCATTTTACAACCACCATTACAACTAGCAAGTCTATGCTAGTGCTGTGCATTTCTGTAAGTGACGTATTCACTATACCTAAAACTGTATTTGATTTTTGTTTGTGTATGTTTGTGTATGTTAAACTAAACACTTCTAACAGCTTAGACCCTGTCTGTGATTTTGTCTGTTATTGTAAGATAAAAACCCAAGCGACTTAGCCTTGAGTGTTTTTGACGTAAATCCGCGATGATCGAAACGTGTGGATAAGAAGGGTAATTCACGTAGTAGAAATAATGATTAAACCAGTAGATTAAACTAGTGTTACAAGACTAAAGAAGTTGGAGGGAACAAGAGGCGTGGTTAAGGCAGCTGCGTTGAAAGTGGGGATAGCGAGCGGCAACGGCAGACGACGAGGAGCGCTCGCCCTCTTTCGGATCGACAGTCGACGGCGACGGACGTCTATCTACCTCAGTATTGTGTTTTCTCGGTGCCAAGTGATCAGCTTATTAATAATTCAATATGTCTATCAAGTTTATTAGGTTTTCCTTTTTTTAAGTTTCGTTTGTTAATAATAAATATAGTTGATTGGTGGTGCGTATATTTTTTTAATAAAACCTACTTCTGTTAGATAATATCAGAAGTGGGATACGCCACGAATCGCCTATACTGCTTGTAGCTGTTCTGACTATCGCTATTGATAATAATTCGTTTAGATTTTGTGCTTGCTGTTTTTTTTTATAAATACCGCCACATTAATTCATAAAGTTTAACGTTTATTTTTTCCTATAATGGAAGATAGAAGTCCTAGTAGTAGACCAAGGAGGTCACGTGTAACGACACGTGACGCCTTAGAAGCTATACTTGGCCGATTAAATGCGATTGAGAGTGGAATGAGTTCCTCGTCAGCGGCGGTGCCGACTCCTGCACCTCTGACGCCACCTTTACTGACCCCGTTTCCTTTGCAAGTGCAGGTTCATGACGTGGAAGGCGCCGGTAGCATTGCGGAAACTGCTGCGCCGTCTGGTTACCCAAAAACGTCGGTAACACAAAGGGACAATACCGCAGATGATGTAGCGAACAGGATCGCGGGAGCATTGTCGACTTTAGTTCAAGTAAGATCCAACCAATATTACGTTTCGAATTTTGATCCGTCTGTGCATGATTTTGACGTTTGGTGTACGGAAGTTGAACGGGCCCGTATGACAAATGACTGGGGTGATAATGAGTGTCTTTCTCGAGTCGGAGCTTGTCTTAAGGGTGACGCTAAATCATGGCTAAATGAGTGGGTCTGCAACGACCGAACTTGGAGTAGTTTTAAATCCGAATTTAGAGCACTTTGTCCACGAAGCGTCGATACCGCTGGCATACTATTTGAGGTTTTGAGTTGTGATTCGAAGAAATATGCAACTTATGCTGAATATGCACGTCATTCTTTGTTGCGGTTGAACATAGTTAACGGTTTGTCCGATGATTTAAAAACTGCAATTGTTGTTCGCGGCATTGCCGGACCTCTAGTAAAAGCTGCCGCCAGTAATGAAAAATTAAAGCCACACGAATTGGTTCAGTTCTTATCACACTTTATTCAACCAAAAAGCGACTTGTGTAGCCATCGCGATCCTGGTCGTTCATCTGAGGGTAATACGGGTAGTAAACGCGTATTCGTTGAGATGGATAATTTTAAATGTTTTTCGTGCGGTAGATCGGGTCACAAACGTATAAACTGTCCAAAAAAGCCTAAGATTGATTCCACGGAGCCTAGCACGGTAAAGGATAAAGAAAAAGCATCGCGTGTTTGCACATTTTGTGAAAAGACTGGGCACACTGTAGATTCGTGTTTCGTTAGACAACGTTCAGAAACGCACAATTAATTTGTAAATGTGAGAACGTCGTAGGCCCTGTGAATTATAAATTTATAGACAATTGTCTATTTGCTTAACATATGGTACCTGTTGACAGGCCTACACTGTCCTCCCATACCTGTTAACACTGTAATTGGAAAACATTGTAAAAGACATATTTTTAAAAGAGTAACCATGGAGTTTCTTGCCGGCTCTTCTCCATGGGAAACGACCAATTGGAACCGTGCACCTAGAATCTGACGTTTCATAAGTGCCCATGTAGGTCTATGTGAAATAAAATATTTTGATTTTGATTTTGATTTTGAATCTCGACGTAAAACTAAAATTAAATTGGCGTATTAAATTGGTTGTCATATAAATCCATATAAATCATGAAGGAGTAACTTAAATCAGAACAAATTTTTATTAAGAGTTTCAAACCTCTCATTTAATATGCCTTGAATAGTTAGGACAAGGTCAGGTTCGGCCGAAACAGAGAAAAGTCCTCCAGTAGGTCAGCAATCGTGTCTACTCTGTTTTGTCCCTTTGGATCATAGACTTAGTCTTTTGCGTATCGTCTATGAGCACAAGCACGTTGGCATCGATAAAACTACTGACCTAAGTTTATGTAATTTTTTGTTTCCTGGCTAACCGGTGGTATGCAAAAAAAATGTTACCCGATGTTTGGTTTGCCTAACTCAAATATGCCTCGAGCGCCACACCAACCTATAGAATCTTGGTCAAAGCCAGAAACTCCGTTTTCCATTATCCACATGGACGTGTTAGGTCCGTTACCTGAGTCTAAAGGGTTCAAGTTCATCCTAATAATGGTTGACGCATTTTCGAAGTTTACTTTGTTGTACCCATTACGTAAACAAGACTCTGGTGATCTTAAAACCGTTTTCAATAACGCTATTTCGTTGTTTGGAACACCCAGTCTAATTGTCACTGATCGTGGACGAATGTTCGAAAGTTTGACGTTCCAAAACTGGGTAACCGAATTAGGATGCAATACGCATTTTATAACACCAGAAATGCATCATGAAAATGGTCAAGTGGAACGTTACTGCCGCACGGTTCTAAATATGTTGCGTGTGGAAGTAAATAACAGTAACTCTCGTTGGTCTGATATCTTGTGGAAAATTCAACTGATTCTTAACATCACCAAACATGCGACAACACAAGTCTCCCCGCTACATCTCCTAGTGGGGATAGATGCAACAACCCCTATTATTCGCTCACTAGTGAGAGATGTGGCCTTAGAAAACACTTCCCCAAACCGTGAGGCCATGCTATTATTAAGGCGACAACGATCCTCTGAGTTATTGACTGCAAACCAACACAGACAAGATACCCAAACAAACATAGGTCGTAAACAACCTCGTACCTATCAAGTAGGAGATTTTGTTTTTGTTATTAAGAGCTCACAGAGCTCGGGAAAATTGGACTCGAGTATGCGTGGGCTATACAAAGTAGTCGCGGAGCTGCCACACCATAGATACGAACTGGAGTTGTTATCCGGATCCTATGGCAAGCGCACGCAAGCAGCATCCGAATATATGATATCGTGGCGTGGTTAATGGACGCCAGACACTTGTGCTGCTTTCTTTGATAGTGAGTATGTGTTTTGTGATGTTCGTGTACTGTGAGACACTTGTAATGGTAGACCCGTATGCTTGAAAAAGGTACTGGGTATTCGCAAATTTACTGTTATAAAGGACTTCCTTGTGGCAGATGTGATTTTTGTCACATGCAGGTGCTTGTTGAGCTCTGGCAGACGTCATTTGACGTGGTGGTATTCATTTACCTTCAGGTGCTCGTTGAGCTCTGGCAGACGTCATTTGACGTGGTGGTATTCATTTACCTTCAGGTGCTCGTTGAGCTCTGGCAGACGTCATTAGACGTGGTGGTATTCATTTACCTTCAGGTGCTCGTTGAGCTCTGGCAGACGTCATTTGACGTGGTGGTATTCATTTACCTTCAGGTGCTCGTTGAGCTCTGGCAGACGTCGTGAGACGTAGTGGTATTCATTTACCTTCAGGTACTCGTAGAGTCCTGGCAGACGTCATGTGACGTAGTGATATTCATTTACCTTCGGGTGCTTTTGAGCCCTGGCTGATAATGTCTGACTTGCGTGATGACAGAGGTCCGGAACTCTGTCATTTAAATGAGAGAATGACAGATAATGTGATAGCATGATTATGTATGAGTGATTGATCTATTTTCCTCCTGTGTTATTTTTAATGTTGACATTGATAGCAGAGATGTATGTATCATGACCATAGCATGGTTATGGAGCGCTCACATAGCTATGTTATGGGAATGAAAGTTGAATGATTGGTTTCATTGCAGTTACTAAACATAATAAATCAGAGGCTTAATGAGATGTTTATATCATGCTTCAGGTTACCAAGCAGCGGACGAGGACGTCTCGCAATCAGGAACGGCCGTGTTACAAGACTAAAGAAGTTGGAGGGAACAAGAGGCGTGGTTAAGGCAGCTGCGTTGAAAGTGGGGATAGCGAGCGGCAACGGCAGACGACGAGGAGCGCTCGCCCTCTTTCGGATCGACAGTCGACGGCGACGGACGTCTATCTACCTCAGTATTGTGTTTTCTCGGTGCCAAGTGATCAGCTTATTAATAATTCAATATTTCTATCAAGTTTATTAGGTTTTCCTTTTTTTAAGTTTCGTTTGTTAATAATAAATATAGTTGATTGGTGGTGCGTATATTTTTTAATAAAACCTACTTCTGTTAGATAATACTAGTTTAAAAATAATGTCATTTAGGATTCAGAGATCCCATGCGTCACTCAACGGCGAATAAAATATGGGAACTTGCGATCCCATCTGCAAACGAGCGGTTGGAACAAAATTTCGTACCCATCGTTCCTTGTATGGGTACTTGTGCATTTCGTAGTGAAATTGTTTATTTTGGTTAATTATGTTCGTAATCTTTTTCCATGTTAGCATGCCTTTGAATTGTGCTTATCAATTTTTAAACATCATCAAAATGTAGAATATTAATTTTTATTTAAAACAAATACAACGGAATTTAAACTATGTTGCAATGTTAGAGTGGATGTTTTTTGCGCTTGTTTTCAAGTGTTTGGTTTGGTTAGTCTATACTGTTAAACTAAACACTTCTAACAGCTTAGACCCTGTCTGTGATTCTGTCTGTTATTGTAAGATAACAACCCAAGCGACTTAGCCTTGAGTGTTCTGGGAATCGAACAACGAATAGACCCTTTTTTTGCCCGCGCTCGAGTCGTCAAAATGACGTCATGTTTTTGTAAAGCTTGTAGCTTGCAAGAAATGTATAGGGAGGTGTGTACTTTTAATGGATTATTGTGAAATAGTGTATATTTATGTAAATTACACAAAAACTACTTAAAAAATGGTTGATTTTTTTAATAATAATGACCTTTACACAAGAACTACGAAAAATTCCCTCACCCTAATTACAAATTAGAATGACTAATATAACGAATCCAACGACGTTTCTTTAAACTTTTAAACAGTTCCCGTGTATAACTAACGAGTTAGTTTCGTTTTAATAACACGCGCCGTTTTCGCGCCAGACCACTCAGAAGTAGTTCCAACAATGCGCGCAATTGGCGCCACTGCGCTTTATAAAAGATTTGAATTTATTAAGGCTTAGTTCTTGAATGTGGCTGGGAAGTTTATTAAAAAAAACGTATAGATTGACATCTATACGAGCCAACTATTTTCTTGAGCCTGGTAGTAGGAACAACAAATGTGTTTGTTCTTAGTATGTATATTATGGATATCACTGTATTTTTAAACAGATTAATATTTTTATGTGCATACAAAAGATTTTCATAAATATACTGAGAAGGCACAGTCATTACATTAATCTGTTTAAATTGGTTTCTGAGGGAGTGTCTGAGCTTAATTTATAAATTGAACGATTTGTGTTTTTTTCCCCACTAAGGAATACCGTACGACATCACACTATAAAAATAACTTAAGTATAATAAACGGACTGTCACTAAATCAGTTAAATTAGGATTTTTCTGACGGTACGGTTATTGTAGTGATTTGGCCGGCCAAAAATAAACTTCTTAAAATTCAAAAAAGTTGGAAAATAGAAGGGTACTCAGGTAGCTAAAAGTTCTAAGAAACGTAAACAATACTTTCTTTTTCGAAACTACCGTGCGACACGGTCAGTCCAAACTTGATCGTTCATTTGAGTGCACGTATCAGTGTTTGGTTTTCGCTGCGTAATCGAAAGTTTTGAGTATATATCGGGATAGGCCCTCATCAGCGATATTACACTTGCACTTTGTAAGTAGGCGTGGATTGTCGGGCGAAGAAAATAGAGATACTAGTTACAGCACAATCACTTTATTTCACTCACAATTTCTTATAAAATAATCACCATGAAATAACCTGAAGGCAGAGGTCCGACATATTAAATGAAAGTATGAGATATAGCAGTCACCAACTCTTTCATTCCGACAGCTTGTTAATTAATGAAATAGATCGCGATAATAGCTCTAGGCGCTACAGGAGGCGCACCGGGCCGAGCCTGCCACAAGAATGATTCCCCTCTTCGCTGCGCACTAGCTTACATTAAGTTGCTTGAAAAGTGGGGAGAGTGGGAAGGCGAACGTCCCGCTTTGCACAGCGTAACTCGGCCCGCTGTACCTACCACTAACGGTGACGCCGACATATACATATTTCTATATTTGTTAGCAAATAAAATGAAGTGAAAGCCACGGATTGTGTCAAAGCAGGTAAATGTGTATACTTTTTATATTTTTCTAGTAATAATAGCTCCGAATTCTATTTAATACAATTTGTATAGCAAGAGCTTTTTTAACGGCATAATTTTTCACATTTTTGAAATTTTGTATTATTTTCCGGCATTTCCCGGTATTGATTTTAGTCATTTCGTATAGCCAGTGTTTTAGTCGTGGCAATACGTGTAAAATTGTACCTGGTTTAATCCGATATTTGAAAATATGTATAGCTTATTGTAGCCGACTAGAAAATAAACACAAAAAATATCGATTTCTTATGTCTTGCTACAAATTGTATTTTTTTGTTCTAGGGTCGTCAAAAGTCCGAATCATGACTCGAAAACACTTTTTTACTGTTATGATGGCAGAAATTTAAAATAAACAGTTTGAATTTTTAGGAAGATTTGTATTAAATTTTGGCCCATTTTCTGACTAGGATATGAAAAAAATTAAGCACGATTTACACGTTTTAAGTTGGAAATTAAAAGGAGATGAACTGATACTTACTATATAGAATATTATATTCTGATAAACAATAAAACAAGGCACTTTTGTTATACCAAAAGTTACAAACCCAAGACGATGGCAGGCTGTGGTTCTTCAGATGAAGAACCATGGTCTTCTTCTAGTTAATTGTTTTCTCGAGTTTTGTAACTCACATTGTATTTTTTTTTTATTTTGTAAAAATGGGTATCACAGTAAAAACGTTTTTTTTTCATGTTAATCCATGAAAAACAAATGAAAAAATGAAAATCCACTTAGCACTTTATAAAAGTTTTACTGACTAAATTAAAGCAAAAGTGTTGGCCGGCCAAATCGCTCAAATACCCCTGTGTGCGGCGTATGCTGCAGAGCTTAGCCTTTTTTTTACAAATTATCTATATTCAATTCAATTCAAAACTTTTATTTCGGACGATAATAGTCCATAATTTGTATATGGGGCCCCTTTGAAGTTTGGCATATTAAGTGATGCCTAAGAATACTGTGGTGTTTTCGGGTTTCAACTCTTAACCCTTTATAAGAACTAGTTTCTACTTGTCTAAATGGGGTATCGTGAACTTAATGTATTTAGTTTTTTTCTCGTTAAGAAGTAGGTTTTTAACATTAAACCAGTTAACTACTTTAGCAAGGGCGCTATTTACATTATCAGTAACCAGCTGCTGACGTTTTAGTTTAAATAAAAGTGAAGTGTCGTCTGCAAGCAACACTATATCATGATTATCCTGTATGAGGTAAGGCAAGTCATTAAAATAAATAAGAAAAAAAATGGGCCCAGAATTGAGCCCTGAGGCCCCTCATTCTTACGACAGAACCAGGTGATCTTTTTCAGTTAATATCAACTCCCTGAATCCTATCACTTAAGTAGGAAGATCCAGAGAGGCGTTCCGGATTCCATAGTGCTGTGGTTTCCTGATTAATGTTATAAGAAGAACACAATCGAATGCTTTGGTCAAATCGCAAAAGATGCCCAAAGCATCGTATTTGTCCTCCCATGCCCAATAAACATGTCCTAAAAGTTCATCGTAGTTAATTATAGTACTAATCCCCGAGTTTTCTTACAAATTAACATTAAAATCACCACAAGTGATGATAGACTCGTTTGAATTACAAATTTTGTTTAACACTTCATCCATAACCTTTTCAAAACCCTCATAAAATCCTGAAGGAGGTACCTTACCTGCTCCAATTATAAATTATAATACAGCCTATTTCAAATTTTCAACTGTCCGCTCAACTTGTGCTCATCTAGAAGAAAACAAATCCATGAGTTCAAAAAAAGCTCAAAAAACTAATTGGATAGAATTTGTTTCTCGGTTATCTGCTAAAATTGCATCTGATAAGGCTGTCAAATGCGTTTTCACCTTTGCGGAGTTTGTCGACTAGGAAATGTCCTTGACAAGTTATTTGACACAAGTTGAGAACATAATAAACAGTTACAGCTTATACGACAAAACGCTCCCTTCCAATTTATTTTATTACATCACGACATCGCCGCCTCACACATCAGTCGGTAAACTCTCTCATAAAAGAAGACGTCACTATAACTAGCGCGCGTCACGTTGTAACACGTACTACTAACGACGAGAGGTCGCGTTGACGTAGCGAAAAACTATCGGTCGTAGGTAACTAGCGTAACTCCTGCAAGTTACCTACGACCGATCTTTTTTCGCCACTTCTTCCGTTTCATTTCCTTTCCCTAATTATATGATATTGGGATATCATTTTGGGCTCCAATATATGCTTGGGTCTTTTTTTATTAATTTTTGATGGATTAGAATTTTTGTTGATATATCTGAGAAGGGATAACTTAATTCGATCATGCTTTTTTGGCATTTGCCGAAACTGGACATGAAAATACAGATTTACCTGGATTATTAAATTTACTCTGAAAATACATTTATCTCAGTAATGGCCAAATATAGGCCTATACTAAGGGGGGCGTAGTCACAACAAAATTTCCAAACTCGATATATTTTGCAGAGAAATCGAGTCTTTGGTGATAATCGAAAAATAAAAGTGATTTTTGAGTCTGATAAAATACACGCTGACATTGTAATACGTTATTTTCCGCAGCTTATCCATCTCTCTGTAGTGACATGAATATTAAAGCGAGTACCGCAGGACCGTATTATTAATTCTATTGTGAATGAGAAAATATTATTTTCGTGAAAGGGAAAGTAATTTACGCTTTGCATAGGAAGGTAAATTAAATTGCTGTTACAAGTGAATGAACAGTAATCATAATATTATTTACTTTGGTAATACCCGTCGCGAAAATTCCATTTGACTGTTTTCTTGTACCTTAAAGATATGTCGCAGATGGATTGTCGAATCTGCTATTACAAAACCGCTAGTTGTTTTACGTAATAGCTCTTTTATGTAAAAGAAAATAAACGACGGTTAGCGATTTTACATAATTACTGACTTTTAACACGTAATACGGCTTAAACGTTTTGCGATTATCAATGCAGCGGGTCACTGATTAGAAGCTTTGTAAAAAGCTTGAACTCCAGCGAAAACAGTGACTGTAACGACAATATGAATATAAAATTGCCAGAGTTTAATGGAAGTCAGCCCTAAAAATACTGAATAGCCAAGTAACTGCGACAAACTTGGAAGTAGCGCTTGCCGGCCACTGCCGCGGCACCGCTCGCTTTCCTCGCTTGGCTTGCGCGCGTTTGGTCACAGTTCTAACCTAAACAAATGTTCGGCATTAGAAACCAAACGCTTGTATTTATGTAGTAACTGCAGATAATCGTTAGCAGTTTTGTTAAACTTAACGCAATGGCAATCCAGTTCCACGTTGTTCTGTTGTTTTTCATAACGGAGCTCATTTGTAAAACAGCGGAATCGGCACTCCATCTGCGACGGATACATACATGGATATTAAGGTATTAAAAAAAAGTCTTCTTTGAGTTGGTATTTCATGCCCGTTCTTTTCCATAGCAACCTACAAAGCTTTAAAATGGGCAACTATGTGGCTTCATCATTCTGATGGACCGCTTCCTGGACATTACAATGCCTGTAATTGGTTTAATTTGAAATAAATGCTTTATGTTTCAGAACTGTTTACGGTGACGACTTTATTTGTAAAACGTGCTCAGCACTTTCGCTGCCACCAGTTTCTTGCACCCACACGTACCTTTGAAGTATTTTTGCTTATCAGAAGTTGTAACGAAATAGTTGATCCTAACTACATGAAAGGATGCAAGTTGACTTGTTACATATATTTTAATAAATGAAATATAAAATACAGGAAGTAATATAAAAAAAAAACACTATACACGGTTCACGCGTCACTGAAGTTATTATATAGAAGGCTTGAATTGAAGTCCGGAGGAGGAGGATAAAGGATCTTCATTGATTGGCTTCGTGCAGGAAAGAACAGGAGGAGGAGGTGGAGAAAAAGGGTATTCAGGTGTCGAAGGGACACTTTAGAGTGCCAGTCTCCTTCGACAAAGCTCGACGTAAAATCTCCAGGCAGATGGTTACTCAGCAGAGTGCAGACGTAGAATTGATAGATGAACAGCTGGTTTGTTGACAAAACCCAGACCGAATTTCCGGCACATGGTTACTGAAACCGGTCCAGACGCCGAATCCTCCTCAGATGCTTCAGCCTTTTCTTTTATAGGAAAAATCTTCCTTTTCCAAAATTTATTTTAAGCGATTTTGAAGTTTCAAAATTGTTTTCTTCATTCTGACATCTCATCTGCCAGTCATAAAACCAGCCTATGTGTTCAGCCAAGACGTATTAAAACCTCCCCGATCGAGTATGAGCGTGTCCTTATTAATTATTTTAGATGTCGAAATTCAGTTAGTAATCGGTAATTATATAGAAAATACAATATTTCAGCTAAACCTATTGATAAAAATAATTCAAGTTATATAAACCAAAAAGTAATCTTCATAGACTAAAAGAGAAAATCGAATGACAGTTTGACAATTGACTTGTGTCACAACAATGGAAAATGTAAACAATGAATGATTTTTTAAAGATATTATAAAGAAATCGTTTTAGAACGATTCGTAAAATGCTAGCAAATAAAAGGATATGATACGGGACATGAATGGATGTATGAATGATGACTAATTATGTAAGTATAAGTAGCATATTCTATAAAGTCCAGCCCTGTACTCGATGGAGAAAGTACTTCGATGTTAATTCCTGCATCGTCATGACATTCGATGTTTATCTAATCATGCCCCGAGCTCGCCCGGTGAGCAGTGAGCGATGAGCGGTGAGCGTTGTTGGAGCCTTTGTAATTAGGATTATTACGTGAGATAACTTATATCATAATATATCTCTGTTGCCTTTGTGACGAAGGGAATGGATGAATAATCTTTTTGTTTGGGTCCTGAAAGATATCTGTAACATAATTGGTTGGCACAGAATAGGCAATTCCGTTCCATTGTATTCAAAAAGGATTGTTAAGTGGGCTCATTTTCTTACAGTAAGGGTCATCTTGCAGATCAGTTTTGTGGAGAAATTTGGATGTCTCCACAAATCTCTTCAGATCTGCAATAAAAAAAGACAGTTAATTAAAACTTTCTTCTCTAACAAGAGACGGAGTGACATCAAGAAATTAAGGGTGTATTCCTAAAGTTACGACCGAACGACTATTTTTCTTATAGCCAATTGCGACCGGTGTAATAACGCCACCGAGTTGAGTGTCCTGTTCAAATAAAATACGTTTATTGCAAGCCATGAATTCTCACCAAATAAGATCTTTAAACTTGCTGAAACTTAAGTGGTTTTCCTTGGCAACGTTCAGTTACATGCATAAATACATTTTTGTTTTCAATTGGAAGCTATTGATAAAATTTAAAGACCTTGATATTTTAACAGCTTCGGTTGTTCAGACCGAGGCGATTTAAAAAGAAAAAAAGAACGTTTTTTTATAACACCATAATTATGCTAAATTTAATAACAAAAAAAAATCAAAGTCAAAGATAGACACAAGATAAAAAGATAATGACAAAATAAATACTCTAAATTAACGGTAAGTGCAATTTAATGTTAGGAGAGCTCACTTTAAAGTTCGGTTGTGTCCTTGGGGCGTTATTAAGAAACTCGCAGACACAAAAGTTGTAGACGTTTGAACCTTCGCGGTCCTGTCACATTGTCTTTGTTTTGTACCACGGAAGCTGTCCGTCCCACTGCAGGCGATTAACGATTAGGAAGTAGAGCAATTAAAAACGAGTTGACGAACAATGAGCAGCGAGAGCGCGACGGTGACGAGCGGTTACTGGCTGGTGTGCGTATGTTCCATGCAAGAGTCTGACAACGAGTGTTCTGCCCGCCAAGCGAGCGTCGCTGAGCGAGTGCTCTCTTTTATCAAAGAGAGAGCTATCGCTCTTGTCGCTGCGACACACTATTAATAAATATATCTCTTTTATTTCTTGGATGAAAAAATCGTTGATCTAGCAAGTCGCTTTCTCGGTAGGACTGGTACATTAGGCCCTTTTCACATTCTTATAGAGCATAGCACTCCATAATCAGCCTATAACGTTCCCAATGCTGGGACTCAGGCATCCTCTTTGTGAGAGGTGAAAGGGAGTGGGCCGCAATCTACCACACGGACCCAGTGCGTGATGGATGCCACATGCCACATTTTTTTCTCTCTCGGAAATAACATACATCACATAACATCACGCCTAGTTTCCCCGTAGGGTTCGGCAGAGGTGTACCTATAGTACACCCACATTTCGCCACTTATGTTTAAGTCCCATGTAATAGGGGGCGAGTCTATTGCCATCAACCGGGCACAAATCCAGACTCCCGGCTGCTACTGAGAAATTCCAGATAGAAAAACCCAATAATACGTTTCCCGAGCTGGGAATCGAACCCAGGGGCAAGGCTCAGCAGTAGCAATTGCGACCACTAGACCAACGAGGTAGTCGAGGTTCTCGGACATGCCGCATTAAAAAAAGCGAAGCTTTCAAAAAAGTAAATTATAAGTAGCGATGATTGACACATTTTCAAAATGAAACCTACAACCATACTTAGAATACAACTCGAATTACTTGTGTTTAAAGAAAATTTATTCTCATAAAAGACTACAGTCATTTACATGAGAAATACATTATTAGGATGCTTATTATTAGGATTTTCGTCGTTAGTTTTTTTTACTTAACAAATAGAACCTGCCCACTGCGACGATAATTATTCTTACTCTTGTTGGTTGTTGCCCTCTACTGAAAATGGACCAATGAAAACTCTGTAATTAGTCTTCTTTTCTCAATTCTTCAATTTTTTTTCCGCAATTACATCCTAAATAGGATTGGAACAGTCACAGAAAAATTTGATCCTATTGTTAAGAAAAGTTGAAGATTGTGGAGCGAATTTGTTAAGTGCTTCCTCTGGTACAGGAAAATTTCGCTAGCAAAGCTGGATGTATGGAATTGCGAACCCAACTTAGTTAGGATAAGGCTAGGCGGATTGTTGATTGTTTCTTCTTTGTATTGGAAGAAGTCGGTTTACAAACTTTTAAAAGCTTTCTTACTCGCCTTGCTATGCCGAAGTTACAGGCTAGTAATATTTTAATCAAATTCAAAATATTGTATTTCACTTAAACCTGTGCACTGAAGAAACGTTAGAAGGCACGGCTCCAGTTGATCGTTTCGTCTGGAGAAGCGCCGCATCGGCTAAAAACTCCAAAATTACTCTTTTTTTTCATAATTTTTTCTTAATATCGTATTCAAATTGCTGTGTTTTAATAGGTTTGAAACGAGCATTGTAAGCATGTCGAAAAGTACCAGATCCTTAACACAATAGATCGCAAAAGTTATCTGTAACCAAAATAAATGGATTAGCTGAAACTATGTGAAAACCCATTTACAAACCGCAAACTATCGGGATTTATGAGGGTTTTAAACACAGACTGGTTTGCCATGCTGAACCGTAACTTCACACACATTTTAATAAATTAAGGTTTGAGGTCACGTTAGATATAATGTTGTTAGTACCTATATGTACCTACGCAGTAACAGTACAGTGCTATTACAGTAACTTATAAAGACATTATGAGACAAGGAGATATTTTCAGGCATTTCCCCGATCAAACGACCTTGAGTCTTGGTTCATCTCCATCCCGCCGCTCAGTCACGCTCTTCTTAAATTATTTAAATAAAACAAGAATAACGATATTTTTAAATAAATAAAACGTGGATTATTTCGATTTTTAAAACTATCTATTCATATTCATATTCATTTATTTATTGTTTGTCACAGGTGAAAAGACAGTTCTTACAATTATAATTTTTGTATCGCTATAACATACCCATGGGGTGTACAATATTTATTTTATGTCAATCTTAAGTTAAAAATTATTAATTATTTTGAATACAATTAAACTCTTGTTAGTTAAAATCCAATGCATTGGTTATTTTAGTTAACCTCAATTTACATTCATTGTTATACACAATTATTAAGAGCATACAATTTACGTTTAATAAGTCAAAAAAAAATAGTATAAGTTTAACATGTCAATTTTAGTCAACCACATCTTACATTCGTATAAATAAATAGTTATTACAGTCATGCAATTTATATTAAATAAGTCAGAAACCATTTTAGTCAACAAATTGGTCATTAAGAAATTCGTTAACTGAATAATAGGTTTTACATACGAGAAATTCTTTTAACTTTGATTTAAAAACACTTAGTGATGAGATATTCTTAATACAGTTTGGGAGTTTATTATAGATTTTAACTCCAACGCCAAATACACTCGATTTAAATTTTACTGTTCTACATCTGATGCCTTTAAGTTCAGTTTTATGTCTCGCACTTCTCAACGTTTCATACTCATCTATATCGCGTTTTATCATCATTGCCGCTTCAAATATGTATAGTGAAGGTAGTGTTAAGATATTCAACCTTTTGAAAACTGGTCTACATGAATCAGTCTGTTTTAGTCCGCATATGCTTCTAATACACTTTTTTTGTGCTTTTAGAGCCCACTCTCTGTTGGTTGAATTACCCCAAAATAGAATACCATATTTTAGTATGGAGCCTACATAAGCATGGTAAACAGTTAGTAAAGTACTCTCATTTGTAACTTTTCTTAACATATAGAGGGCATATGAAAACTGGTTTAGTTTTTTGCAAACGTGGTCAACGTGTATTTTCCAGTTTAGTGCAGAGTCAATATGTATGCCAAGAAATTTCGTGGTCTTAACTTCCTTTACAGTTTCACCTTTGTATCTTATATTTAAGCTATTTTGTTTTTTATTTATATTAGCAAAGGAGATATAGCATGTTTTTTCTAAATTAACTTTAAGATTGTTGACATTTAACCAATTTATGATGCATTCAAGCGAATTGTTAACATTAATTTCGTATTTATCTTGATCCTCGTCAGTAAAAATAGCTGTACTGTCATCTGCAAATAAAATCATGTCATGGTTTATGGCTTTTGGTAGGTCATTAATATATATTATGAACAAAAGTGGACCAAGAATACTTCCTTGAGGCACCCCGAACTTAACCGTTTTAGGCTTAGATTGAAACGTTTGTTCATATTTTGTTTCATTTGAAATGCTTGTTATTTGAGTTATTTGAACCCTATTTTTGAGGTATGATTTGATAAGATTCAATGCATTCCCTCTAACTCCGTATTGTTCTAGTTTGTTGAAGAGGATATTATGGTCTACGTAATCAAATGCTTTAGACATGTCCATGAATATTGCAGTTATATGTTGTTTATTGTCCAGTCCTGTCATTACTTTCTTTAAAAAACTAATTAGTGCATCGCTCGTTGATTTGCCTTTACGGAACCCAAATTGCTCATGTGTGAATATATTTTTGGATTCAAAGTAGTTATATACATTTTTATAAATTACTCTTTCAAATATTTTAGCAATAATTGGTATTAAAGCTATTGGTCTATAAAATTTCATTTCTTCTCTATTTTCTTTTTTAAATAATGGGTTTATGATTGTTATTTTAAGTTTGGAGGGAAATATTCCGTATTCTAGGCACAAATTTATAATGGTGCTGAGTACTGGAGCTATAATATGGGAAACACGTTTAATTATTTTTGTATTTATACAATCGTACCCTGTACTATTAGTGTTCTTTAGCCTTTTTATTATTTGGTCAACTTCATCTGGATTTGTCGGTTTCATGAACATTGAATTGCAATTATTATATGTCAATGTTTTCGAATATGTACCTTTTTGCTTAATTGTAGGTTGTATGTCATCTATAAAATATTTATTAAAAGATTCAGCGATTTCTTCCGGCATTGTAATTATTTTGTCCTTTACTTTAATTTTTTTAATATCCTCTTTGGGAGTTACATTTTTATAGTTATTAACTATCTGCCATACTGCTTTGGCTTTGTTGTTAGCTGAATTAACGTAATAGTTGTTTTGTGATTTTTGTGTTTTTTGAATGATAGTTCTTAGCCTTCTTGTGTATTCTTTAAAGATTTTTTTATCTTTGGGATTTGATGTTAACCTATACTTCCAAAGTAGTTGACGTTTCCGTTTCGAGCATACTCGAATACCGTTACTTAGCCATTTAGGTTTCTTGGAAATAGGTATTTTAACTCGTATGACAGGGAAACACAGATCATAAAATAGCTTAAATAGCTCATAGAATGCATCATACGCCTTTTCCGGGTCATTATTTCTGTAACATTCTGTAAAACTAAGGCTTTCAATGCATTTTATAAATTTGCTCACGTTATCTTCACTGTAGTCACGTTTAGATTTGAACCAGTGTGTGACGTGATAACTTTTCTTTACAGGAAACGTTAAAATTTGTGCTGTGTGATCAGATAGCGAGAGTTCTAGAACTTTAGATTTAGAGCCTCTGATATTATGGGCTATATTGTCGATACATGTCATGCTACTCAATCTAGTCGGTTGATGTATTGATAATTTTAAATTATAACTAGCTAGTAATTGCTCAAACTGTCGTGATACGTTGCTGTCTTCTAACCTGTTAATGTTAAAATCACCGCAAATTATAACTTTTTTGCGTGTAAAACATATTTTATTTAATAAGTCCGTTAGTCTTGTGAAAAATAAGTCAATATAATCTTTGCCATTTTTTGGTGGTCGATAAATACATAATATTATGATTTTGTGTTCTATTAGTTCTATGCCACTACATTCAAATACATTACTGATACTTAGACTTTTGGCTTCAGTAACCACTTTAAATTTATGGCTCGATTTAATAATTATACAAGAACCTCCATTCCTGTTGTTTCGTGAGAAAGAATCTCCTAGCGTAAAATTGGTCATTTTTAGCAGCTTAGCGTCCTCCACAGTCATGTTATGTTCTGTTATGCAGAGAAGATCGACCGTATTGCAGGTGATATTTTCACCCATTGAGTACAAATGAACCGTGAGCTCATCTATTTTAGTAAGTAGACCATTAATGTTTTGATGAAGAATATTCATGTGTTTATAAACGAAAAAAATTGTTACTGGCAGGCATATTCTCGTTATCTAAATTTAATTTGTCTTGTTCTGTAAGCATTACTGTCTGTGTACTTTTGTCAATAGTACGAGTTATATTATGCTTGTTAAGTTTATCTTTGGTATATCTGTCATAGTTTTGCTTATAACCAATTCTCAAAATTTCTTTAAGTAATAATTGTGATGTGTGTAGTGATAGAAAGCGATATTTTGGAATATACACTGAGAAATTCATGTCGACATATGTTGCATGAGTGTATTGAGAACAGATAAATTTCAATCTATATTCATTAGTGTAATCCTCAAATTATTAGACAGTCGCCTTTTGAAAAAAAAATTGTCACTTCTTACAAGATACTCGTATTTTAAATGTATAACATAAAAACAAATAAGAACGTGCAATGTGATGATAATCACACCAAAACCATTCTGTAAAGAACAAGCCAAGTCTCCATGGAGCTGCTTGTTTATCTCTAAAAAGTAATTAAATCTAGACAAAGTCGTGCCATGTCTAAGGTAAGTTAATGTTGTGTGACTTGACCATTGAACATTCTTTATACGTTAGTGGGTACAAATCAATTTCGTTTACACGTAATGTTATATCTGTTGTAACTACCTATGTTTGTTAAGCGAGATAATAGCCCATACTGGTATTGGTAATTGGACGCTAGTGTCTCATTGTAGGCTGTTGGTGATTGTGCAACACATACATTCAGCATTGGCAATGCTGACTTCTGCTCTCTTCTTTTTGGAGCGTCAAATCGACCTCCGATCTAACATAAAATAGACGTACAGACGGACTTCTATCAATTATTAGAAGTCCGTCTGTACTGGAAATAATTTATTACACTGTTTGTTTCAGGCTCGCCTATACATAAGTTTTATTGAAATACGCAGCTTTATCAAGCCTACAATTGACTGGTTATTGAATCAACGTTTTCCAAGTGTCAATTTTCCATCGTCAATGGGTAGCGGTTCTGGCGACAGATTGGTGCAATGGTGTCATGGAGCACCTGGTTTTGTACACTTGTGTACCCTTCAACGGCCAAGTCACACAACATTAACTACAATAATAAAGAAATCGCAGTAAGTAACCTAAGACTTGGCACGACTTTGTCTAGATTTCATTACTTTTAAGAGATAAACAAGCAGCTCCATCGAGACTTGGCTAGTTATTAACAGAATGTTTTTGGTGGGATTTCACTTCTTTTTATAGAAACGGGGGCAAAGCAGAAGGGGAGGCATTCGCCCAGCAGTGGGACGCTATAGGATAGATTAAATTAGAAGATGTGTCCCACTACGCTGGGTTTTTGCAATGACAGTCGATATATTTATGTACCAATAGTAGAAGGGGGCATTAACATATCTCTAATACAGCTGAGACCAGCTGAGGGTTCTTCATCAGATATTTCAGAAATTCGTTTTTGACATCAAAAGAAGCGGCCCACCAAGTTGAATATTTTTTGTAAAGGCGGTATGTCGATCTCTACTAGTTTGGTTGGGCTCTTGTGTTTTCTAATCAGGGTCACCAGGTACTCCAGATCTTCGATTATCCTATTTTTTATAGTTTTCCCTTTATGTGGCCATTAAACCCTAACTCTGTACCAAATTTCAGCTGTCTGAGTTTATGAAAAGTACTAGTTCTATTCTGATGATCATGAGTGAGTGAGTGTCATAAATGCGAAACTTTGCTTTCGCTTAACTTCGGACCTAAATGACCTACAGACTTGAAATTTTGGATTTTAAGTACGTGATTATAGCTTACTGGATGACGAAAATTTCTGCGTTCTGGTCTTATCCAGAGGTTCTCAAATAGGGGCCTGAAAATGCGGCGAAATGGTTCCAGTAAAGGATGGTACGGCAGTGTTTGCTTCGCGCTCGACTTGGCGGGGGCACTGTCGTGCCCCCCGATGTGCTTTTGGATTTAGTTTAGTAGGTACTATTATTTAATGAGTTAATGGCTTCAGAATAACGCACTATCGCAAGGTTTTGCTCGGGGTATCGCCTTAACTTTGTCCAGCTGACCGCCCCCACTGCCATCATTTTTATGTCAGCCGCCATGTGGCGGCGGTCATGTGGCGGCCGTCATATGGCGGCCACTGCTCTTCTACAAATCAAGCAAAGCTGATGTCTATTGGACTGCATTTTTTTAAATCTGAAAATAATATAGTATTTTTTGTTTTGTTTCATTTGTGCTTATTGGTATTGTGAAGAACGTGCTTCGATTGTTGTCAGAAACATTGTGAGGAGTGACCCTCAACCTTAAGGACTAGACAACAATACCTATGACGTAACTCATTTCGTGAGGTGCAAACAATTATAGCCGAGAGAGGATCGGGTCTATTCATACCCTTATAAAATGAATGTTATACTCCTGAGTTAAGAACGTAACAATTGATGCTAGAAATAGGTCGGCCAGTAATTAAAGACGACGATAACGATAGAATGATGAAGCGAAAGAACGGTGGTTCTATGGTTGGTTCTATTTTTAATTTGTTTCTTCCAGTTAGGATGGGTGTAGTCGGAATTAGAAAATTATATGATGGGTTCCTACTTGTAGGAGTCCGTGGCACATCTCTGTCACTGTTGAGACTTACGGGTATTAGAATAGAGAAACGCTGCGCGCCATTCTGTTGTCCTCACCTATGCTTTGCTTATCTATCAACTCAGCATATCGCAGTCCACTGCTGGACATTGGCCTCTCCCTGACTGCGCCACAATACTCTGTCCTCGGCCTTCCGCATTCAGTTTGTCTGTCCGTCTATGTCAATGCTATATTCAAATCACAACATACTGTGTGACTGTCTCTCTGTGGTGTGTGTGTCACTGTGTGTGTGATTTGCTAAACAAATAATTTCCCTGACTGCATACAGGACAATTTAGATTATTTTATCGCCTCACACTTTTGTGAGTATTCAATGTCCATTCTAAGGACCAGTGCTAGAGATGTATTCGAGAGTCCCAAACCATTCACACAGCTACATTTAGACAATAAAATACTAGAACTGTTTCGTGCATCTATTTATCATGAAGCCGTGGGTTCGACACTTCGACACACGTGTTCGTGGGATCGGGCAAAGTGTTAGTGGGTTTTTCCATCTGTAATTTCTCAGTTTCTGTCAGGAGTCTGCATTTATGCCTGGTTCTTAAACGTAACTGGCCAAATGTAGGTGCTATTCTGCCTAACCCTTCTGGAAGTACAGACGTAGTTAGTCTGAAGGCTACACTACAATTCATGAAAACAGATTGACTTTACTTGATCAAGCGTGGTGATCAACGCTCGTGCCATCTTTGTATCAGAAGAGAACTTTGCCCTGCAGTGGGACAATAATAAGACGGTTTTATATTTTCAGCCTCCATTTCAGGAGTGAAATGGAGGCTGAGGAAACCCTCGGGGCACCCAGATCCGACGCAGATGTTCTTAGTAGAACAGGAGACATAATCAACTTCTGTAAGGAATTGAGCTGGTTGGAGTAACCACTGAAGGCCGCCTTGGCTCAAGCACAATGTTCCACCTGAAGGCCCAAGTGTGTAAACCATAGCCATATTGTTTGGCTCTCCGCCAAAACAGCATTTCTTAGAAAAAGTGTAATATGCAATAAAACCCATTGCAATACAATAAATTACTAATTCCGCTAAGAAAATTAATATTAATTCATTCAATAGAGAACAAAAAAATGCTAATTAGGGATACTAGAATGTTAAGCAGTTTTGAATGATACATTTTCAATCTACAGCGTGTAACGAAAAGCCTGTCCGATCCTGAAGGGTATTATTTGGTATCGTAGTGCGTACACAAATACGTAATCATTTAATGGATACGAGATAATTAATTTTCCCCAATGAAAACAATTAATTTAAAAAATAAAAAATAATCATACCAAAGGCAACACTGATCGCTCGACAGGGTTCACCAGAGTTCACCTACAGTTTCGTGTCAAAGAAGCCGCCTGAGCGCGGCGACCCTTGTCGCGTGCCGCCAAAGAAACGTATGACTAAAGAAATCTACGTTTTGCCTACGCGTAGGTATCAGCTGATATTTTATTGTAGGCTTACGCACAATGACCCCGATTTCTGACCTTCTGTTTATCAAGAAACAATTATTATTGAGTTAATGTGATGTGCTTTTGGCAATGTACCCACTGTAGGTATCAGTTTATTAAAACATTTACTTGTTACATACCTCTATCTATCTAGAACATTACTACACATTCGACACCTTTTAATTAAATTTGCACGTACTCTTCGCAGCGCACATGTGTACGATTTGAGTGACTCGAAAGCTTCCACAATCAGAGCTGTTACTTCGATTTCCGAATCACACATTCACTCACAAATAAAAATTAACATATTCAAATATTCCTGATTGGTATACGACATTGTTCGCGATACGATAGCGGTACGTGATACGTACGGACATCCGATCGCAAGCTATCTCCACGTGAGACTGGCGAAGCCGCGAAGTGTCCAAACAAGTAGCGACCAGTCGGCTACATCAAAGGATCGAGGACTCGTTATGAGTACCTACAGCGCGGCTAAAGAAGGGCGGTGTCCTTTGAAATAAAAATAGGCAAAAAATAAAAGATTTCGCTGGCCGGTGGAGAATTTACCATATTTAGTGTTACATTTCGCATGGTAACTAAAAATAAAAAATCAATAGCTTTTGGTTTTTATGAGTTAGATTTTTTTTACAATTTTTTCTAGTACGTATGTTAAACCTATATTAATTATATTGTTTTAATTATATTGTTTTTTTTTACTACTTTGTTTGTATTGACTGTAATTACGTATTTGAGTTGATTGAATTTTGACTAAATATTATATAATGATTTCCTAATATATAATTTTTAAATAAATTTTGTACGCCGAATATGGCAAAACATGTTGAACCAGCAATAGCAAACTCATCCATCTATATGTGCATATCTATGTATCATGTCAAACATGTTTATACAAATAAACGAATCTTTATCTTTATCTCTATCTAAGGTTCATTTTTTCAAAACGAAAGTAGCTCTGTCACTGTCTGTCAGTCTCTTACCTTTTTACGCCTAAACTACTGAACCGATCGTTATAAAGACAAACAGGTTACTTTACACACTGTCTAAGTGTATTTAAAAATAAATCATACAAAACGTAGCCGCAGGCAACAGCTAGTCTTTAATAAAATCCTACTTTAGATAAAGAAGGCGTATTTTGGTAAAACGCAACCAAACAAATGAAGGTGCCTACATTATTATCACATCTTATCGACTTTGCCAACAATATTAATTTACTGTGAGCACAAACTTAATACGTAATTATTTGTTAACGTAATTAAAACAGCAATTACGTAATACACTGACGTTGGCAGGTTAAGTGCTTTACTTTGTATAATCCGACGGAATTAAGAAGGAAAGAGATTATTATAAAAATTACTTAGATAGATAGATAGATAGATAGATTCATTTATTTGCCTGAAATATGGTATCTTACAGATTTTATAACACTTAATATAATAGTTCTTCATATTCCGCCTACCTAAATTCGGCATGTAAATTTTGTGACAATAGTAATAGTTCTAATTTAATCAATTTAAACAAAATAATTAAATACCCATGTCAAAAAAAAGTACTAAATCAAGATTTGTCTACATATCAAATTACAAATATCATAAATTACAAATTGTATATAAGTCAACTTTCAAATGTCAACAAAGGAAATAAAATTACAAATGTCTTAAATAAAATTATCAAATTAAATTTTCATGTCATGCAACTTTTCCGTTTGTCTTATAACTCATAAATTCCTTAATAGTATAAAACAATTTTCAATAAGCCATGCTCTGAGATGTTTCTGAAATAAGCTGGTTCGCAGTTCTCTAATAACCTTCGGTATATTATTAAATATCTTTATTGCCATTCGACTAGTGTTTTTATGGCAGAACGCTGTTCTACATCTTGGCATTGCAAATTTTGTTGGATCCCTTGAGATTTTTCCTACCTTATAAACATTGACGCTATCGGCTTTACTGAATAGGTGAGGACGTTTTTTTACAAATACTCCAGTTTCCATTATATATAAGCATGCTAATGTTAACAATTTATTATTTTTAAAAATAGGTCTGCAAGATTCTAATGGGTCTACACCAAACACATTTCGTAAACACTTTTTTTGCACAATAAATGCTTTATTGCTGTCAGTGGAATTACCCCATATGATCAAGCCGTATCTTAGCACTGATGCGACATATCCATGATAAGCCAATAGAGCGGCATTACGTCCAATAGTTTTTCTGAGATTTCTTAGTGCAAATGCAAAGCTGTTTAGCCGATTACATACATTTTCAATATGTTTTTTCCAATTACAATTTTTATCAATTACTATGCCTAAAAATTTCATATGGTCAACTTCTTCAATGTCATTATCACCTCCAATAGTTTTCATTGATTCACTTGTCATTTTGTAATTAGAGAAATTAATATATTTTGTTTTGGACAAATTCACGCATAAATTATTTTGTTCAAGCCATTCTATTATAGCTTCCACGGCAGCATTTATTTTATCCTCAAATTGTTCATTTTTATTATCTTTATTTATTATCAATGAGATGTCGTCTGCAAACAACACGCACTTATTATCCGTCACTGTTGGCAAATCATTTATGTATAGAAGAAAAAGCAAACGCCCCAAAATACTACCTTGAGGCACGCCATATGTATTGGTCCTGTATCGAGATTTATGCTTTATCACTTCTCTGTCTTTATTAACGTCTAAGATTTCAACCCGTTGTTGTCGATTAGATATGTAATATTTTATCCAATTTAACTAATTTAATAATTATTATAAAAAAAAAGATGATTTAAACATTATTCATATGCCAGTTGATTCTTTGATATGGTCTCTATGGTATGCTAAGTGACATGTTTTAATTCCGTTCGCGGTCAGTGATTTCGTTAGTTCGACTTTTGGCCGCTAGTTCAGACTCAGGTAAGTATGCGGCGATGACGCGGCGGCCGACCGGGGAAGACCCCGCTACTCCCCGCGTGCTGGGAAAATAATCAACGCCCATCAAACTACTATTTATTTTCAAGGTAGAGCCTTCAAGATCCTAAATAATGTACATTTTCGTCGGCATCTATCCGTCCATGCCTACAAATAAAATAGTTCCGTGACCTACTCACTGATTGACTGACTGACACTCTACGCTCAGCCCATAACTACATAATATTACTTCACGCCTGTCATTCCGCAAAAGGTTGGCCAGAGGTTTGCCTATAGTATACCCGCATATCGCCAGGTATGTTAAGTCCCATGGCCCTATAGCCATCAACCGGGCACAAACCCTGACTCCGGGCTGCTACTGAGAAACTCGAGATCGAAAAACCCAATAACATTTGGCCCGACCTGGGAATCGAACTAGGGACCTCATGACCACAAAACGACTCAGTCACCTGTAACTAATGTATATGGAAGACACAAACATGGAAATGACCCAGTGATCCTCTTTACTCACTGCTTAAATATTAGTTCACGTATACAAAATACACATAAGTAACTGCTATTGACTGTCACTGGTGTGAGAACCGACATTACATTGTGATAAAACGTTACTTTGTGTGTGCACACTTGCGCTGTCAAGCTGCCGCGTCCCGCCTTAAACCAACATGGAGACTCAAGAATTGTATTGACACTAGCTATTGCATCGGACATCGAGTAAATGTGTTACTGGATAGGAGGGTGCATTCAGAAAGCCATCAAATTCGTGAAATAGGTCACCAATAATATCAGGTTGACAATTATACTTACCGCCCATCTCGACGCCGGACGATCGACACTTCGTCTTCCAGTTGTTAGACGTTATGTTTAAGTTCCATGTAATAGGGGGCGAGCATGTTGCCATCACCCGGGCGAAATGTATGTGTAATATAGGTTCACCTCTGCCTAACACTGAGGGAATGCAAGATTGATGTCATATTAAAAACACTGTTCTAAGTGTAAAATAAGATTTGACAAATTTCCAAATGCTCTCGCGTAGCCAACTTTCAAAATGCACCCTCTTAAGGGGAAAGCGCCAGGGTAACCTGTAACCTGTAAAATTTAAACGTGGGTAACCACGAAATTTAAATTTTCTTATGATTTCTGCAATTTGCAACAGAATTATAACCATACAAATCATCAATGTTGCCCTCTAAGTTCATTTAATCATATTGAATAACAATCAATAGGATTAAATGAACAAAACTTAGAAGGCTCTAATTATGGTTTTAATGATTATAATTCTGTAAATACATACTCGTTACGGTCGCGAATCATTTTTTGTTTAACATTCAACCTGACACTGAACTGCAAATTGCAAAAATCGAACTAAAAAAAAAAAAATTCGCGGCCAATCTGGCGCTTCCCCCGTGAATACAAAATCAAATTACTACCTACCTACCTATCTATCCTATCCCTCACAGGCCAGGATTTTGAAAGTTGACAGTATGATACCCCAGCGCCTCGGATAGCGCGGAAAGCCGTTGGTTGCGCTTGATTTCTCTCCGGTCATGTCGGATTGCCCTCCCATCGGGCTATGAGAGTGAGTGCACCTGTGTGCACTATAATATCTCCCGCGTAGTTCTATATATAGTTTCCTTCGAGATTGGCTGCCTTGAGTCGATCTAGAGGACTATACAGGGCAGGGACATCGATGCGCTAACTGTAACCATGAACAATGGGTTGCAACAAGATGTGTGTCAATGTACCACTTGTCCCGGTGCATTCACGTCTGCGAAGTTTCGCCAATTAATTTACTTTGACCCTGTATAAACGGTAATAAGTAAGTGTACTTCAAAATGAGTGTCGAGATAATAGTTGAAAAGTTGAGTGTCATGTCCCTATGTCAAAAAGATTGGAATTACTCAACTCAAATTAAATAGAGAACGGCTTTACGTAAAAGCTCATTCGTTTCATTGATCTGTAATACACACTATTTTACTTTTGAGAACTTCAAATCAGAGCTGAAACTCTACACGGTATTCATATCTTTGTCATAATTATGAGCGATTTCCTTACAAGCACTGAATACCTTTATAGTGCGTGGTAAATTAAAATCAAGACCAGTACCCTAATTGCGTAATACACAATCAATCGGAACCTGAATCGTTTTGAAACAGATTGCTAATCCATTGCTTCATAAGTTCGATAAAAAATTCTGTTCAAAAATGTAAATAACGCAATGAATGTTGTTGAACTGAAAGTATGTTACGCAGTTAGGCTGCTGAATAAAACTCTGCGCATGCTGTAATTGAAACAAGATGGACAGATACAATATAATTCAATTAAGGACTGAATCGGCCAGTCCGATTGTGATCCGTTTTCGGTGTTATATGCAAATAGGCAATCAAATCATCCTTTTCGGGCGTTCAATGACCAGTTGGAATTGGTTTCCCTGTCTGGAAAGTTTGATTATGAATATAATATGAACTTTTACTAAATGGGTCAGGGCCCAGATGTTACCAAATAGTACCAAATAAAACCGCGGTTGCCAGGCAATGACATAATGTGCACAATATTTAACTACAATGTACAAGGCACAAGAAAATACAAGGATCTTGTGGCGCCTGGTAAAATCAGAACTAACGCCGAAATGAAAAGGTCGATGAAAAAATTGTCCTAGTTACATTGAAACAGGCCATAACACCGAAGACAAACGAACACACACCTCGGATAATAAACAACCAGAGGCAACTTCTTCGACATCACAACGAGAACGTCGGTTGAGACCTAGACTGGAACGGAAAAGTGTTGTCAGCACGTGCCTAAGCATGCTACTAGTACTTATGGTTACGTGTTGTATACATTGACAAAGCAGCACACCTACAGATAATATAAGACGAATGGAGACTGGTGGTTTACTACAACATTTCGATTTCATTACTGGAAAAGTATTTCCGCAGTTGAACAATACGTCCAACAACTACACGGACTCTGTCAACGAAACATGGCTCACTATACTATATCGACACAGTTCGAACACGAATTAAACGAGCTCAAACACTACAACTAAGTACTACAATCTGAACATGGAAGACGCAGCAAGCGAGGTCTCATAAACGGGATTGGGAACATAGATAATTCTCTCTTTTTCGTGTAGTTGATGACAAAAACGCCGATAAATACAATAACAACATCAACCTACTGCACAGCAATGAAGACCACTTGTTCAATTTGTACAAACAACATACCGCAATAATCGAATATGAATACAACCTCCTGAAGATGAACGAGCAAGTAATGATCCAACAGTTCGTAGTCATCAAAAGTCTAAGAGACTCGATGCAACAACTGAGAACAGAACAAGACCAAGCAACTTTCCTCACTCCTACTTGCCGCAAACATGATGGTAGCAAACTTGAGAATACAAGACATGATGATCGACATAATTACAGACCTTCGGCACGACAAAGTCGACACTCACTTATTGAAACCAGATGCGTTCTAAAAACAGTTGAACATCATGTCAGGACAAGTACCAAAAGGATTATCTCTACCCTGCACAAACAGGTTGAAATGTATCAACTAGCAAGTATGCAAGCACGACCAACCGAAGATTTTATTATTTTCGAAGTAAAAATCCCTATAATAACAGACGAACAATGTGAACTAACCGAAGTCATCCCAATCCGCAACATAAAGGGAGGCTCCAAGAGAAACATGATCCCAACAACTAAATACAGTAGTAACTACACAAGTACACAACTCTATAGTACACGTAACTAAATACAGCCGTGAACTTAAAAATGGAAATGATGATCCCCTTGAATCAACAACATCTTTCATCATGCACACAAGTAAACACAAATCAGCTGTTGCTATGCAATTTCGATTTACTTATATATGGTATCAAAACAGCCACAAACATGTGCGAAGCAGATATAATAAATAATCGATGAGTATGAGATTGCCGCACCGAGGTATCAAGTTGCGTCAATGAATGGAAAAATCTACACAGAAAGGGGGCTTGTTTGTTTACGTGTTGCGAGGAATGCACTATGCGCATTTTCTGTCCAGCTGGATGTCTTTTATATCTATTACGTCACAGACACTACGTAACACGGGCACAATCATCTTAGCGACAGGATGCATGATGCGCGGCGACAACCACCTGATTCATTCGCACTACGAATTAGGAATTGAGCAATAGATCTACATACCACAGATAAAAAATAAATGACTTATTGACAAAATTGTCAAATTACTAACGTTACAAACATGGAAATAGAAACACATGAAGAACAACAAAAAAAAAAAAACAACTCAAATTATACTCAGAAATTAACTCGTTAAAGAACAACAGGACATCCAAATGGAAAAATTAGCGGATGTGGAACAACATCAAAACGTCCTGTAGGGTTTCATGATTACCTGTGCAATAATATTTGGTACATGGTTATCTTTAAAAACAAAAACACGCTGCCCCCGTCTACCAGCTGAAGTAAGCAGAGTATCAACGCAACCTCACAAGTATGGTACGACCGAGCCTCTTCATGTATGGTATCATCAATCAATTTTATGTTCTCGCTGAAATATATAAGTATGTCGTCTGTTTGTTGTGAATTGTCGTCTGGCGGAATCCCGACTTCTTCCCCGAAGATGTTTACTTTGGGTAAATCAATATTCAGAACTGATATTCGGTCTTCCAATGAATTCTAGGATAAAATCCTATCTACCTATATATATATTTATAATATTAAATTATACTATTATCTATAAGGTATTTTTTCACAAATAATCCAATACCATATCGTCCAGAAGTTTAATTTTTGAAATATAATATAAAATCATCGTATTCTTCTATTTGTTCGCCTACCCTTCTAATCTTCGATAACAATGATATCCCATTTAATATTTTGTGGTGTTGCTATGCAATAATTTATTTTATGTTTTCTGTTATGTGAACTTTCTTTCTTTAAAAGTCAATCTGGAGATTTGGGTCGGCCGGTTTGACCAACCGGGTTGGGGATATTAGTATGGATTAAACTTATATAGTTATGTATAATAGCACTTCGCTCGCGACTTCATCTACCACAAAAAAAAGTTGCCTATGTTCATCAGACATAGTTTCGGCTTCTAATGGTAAAACAATCTTTCAAATCGGTCCAATAGTTCCGGAGCCTATTCAATACAAACAAACAATCAAATATTTCCTCTTTATAATATTAGTATAGATAACGAAATTTCGCTATTCTGTCAAGTCATAAAACCGTTCAAAGCAAGCTCCGGGCGATAGCTAACACTAAAATAACGATGTAATATAAAACTTTTTTTATAGAAACATCTGTAAAAAAAAAATGGAGCGACTTATTATCTTATTTCTATTTGAAGCAATAATAAAACAATATAATTGATTTAAAGAAAATGCTATGACGTCTCATTCAAAGATGTCCCTTCATTATTAACGAATGTCTTTTGTATACAAAAAGATGACTATGTAGGTATATTTATTAAGCATTTTTCATAAAAAAATCTAGTTTTATTGTATAACTATCTAATGTATAAGAGCAAACAAAACAAAAATAAAATGGACAAATCGTTTAAGTCGTTTTTGATTTTTGCGAGACTGACAAACAGCAAACGATTTGTATATATATGAAGAAGATAAGCCCAGTGACTAAAGAGAGCCCTAATGCTTGGTCTAATGATCGATATAGCTTAATATGCATATTGAAAGGAAAAATAACTACTTACGTCTTCGCATTAAACTAAACGAAGACGATAGTTGGTGATCGGTTTTTATGTTGAATGTTGGATTAATAAGGGGAAAATCTTAAGGCTTCGGTAATTTACAGTTTGTCCGTAGCTGTGTGTGACCTCTGTTATTTCCTATGAAATAACACATAAGTGAAAACTTGCAACTATTTTTAAAGTTTTCACTTCTGCCGGCAGAAAAAATTTGGTCAGTTCCAGTCATTGGTAACTTGACATGTCTGTTGTTCTTACTACTCGTATTTGAATTTTGGCGTGTCAATTATTTTCATTTAAAAACAAAAATATGCTCCGCCGCGACAGTGTATCACTGCCGTGACCAGGATTCGAACCTGGGTTACTACGGCCACAACGTAGGGTCCTAACCACTAGACGATCACGGCTACCGGAGCTGGTGTCTTTTAGCGCGAAATAAGCGATCAATTTGCTCCGAAACTGGAGCACTTTCACAATCGTTACGGTTCATTGCGCGAGGTAATCATTATTTACGTATATTATTATTACGCTTTCGTAATGGTTGAGGTGTTATTTATTCGTCTATATTACCATAAATGCAGACTGACTTGTTGCTTTTGTGTTCGCGAATGCTGCTGATGTGCAAGGTTCGGATTCGATTCCTAATTCGGAAAAAGTGTTATTACGCTGGGTATATCCCACAGGATGTTTTCTTAATCTAATTTAACTAGGTTTAGCCTATATAAATAAAACAAAATCATGTAGTTGCACCATTTATAACTCAAGAACAGCTCAACTGATTTTTATGATCTTTGATTGGTTGGATTTGTCTTCGCCACGAATAGCGGAATAACAAATGATGAATATGGGAAAAATAATAATTATGATGAGAAATTATTTTCTCACACATTTTCTTTGGAACGGACCACATTCATTGATTCTGAGGCGGTACGAAGTTCGCCGGGTCAGCTTGTTTTAATTCTAACTTCCTAACTTATTTTATCAGTTTATTTGTTTGTTACGCTTTCCCTCCAAAACGGCTGAACAAATTTGAATGAATGCCAGATCCTGCCCCAGCTATTTACAGGAAATAATTGTAATGATTAAAGGAACTTTTCATAATACATTGTTTTTCAGTAGAACTTGCCGATTACAAATCATTAATAAAAGGAATTAAACCCCTGAATTTCCTATTCCGTTACTTATTGCGCATGATACACAACAAAAAAAAAAAGGTTTTAAATACCTGTAAAACAAAAACTCATATTACGTTAATAATTATTATGGTAATGCGTAACGTATACGTTAATCGGTTTTTAACATTTATAAACTGCACCTAAAATCAATGTCAATATTGTTTTAAGATTTTAACAGAGACCACAAGTTCTACAGGCATTAGGACAAATGTTTAGTTAACAGTAATAAATAAGCTTTAAGATGCTGCATATTGCGGGTTTGTAAATGACTTTTTGATTTAAGTAGGGCAGAGTTCTATAGAGTTTCTGGCATTGTCCTTTGGCACACATATATACCATGACCTGAGCAAAGACCTTGGTAAACAAGAACAGTATTTCGTTTTCTTTTTTATGATCACTTTGAGTACTGATCTAAAATTGAAGTCAGGTTTACAAAACGTGACTTCATTTATGAACCTGGCAACTTTGAGCCGGAGAAAGCTGCGGTCCACACGAACAGAGATAAACTGAGTTTTAAATTATTAAATTTTTTGTTTTTGTTTTAACTGGTAATTGAATAAATAACCTTTGTTTTCTTAATTCAACTAGCTGTAGATTGTTTATGAAAAATAGAGCTGTATAATTCATTTAAAATGAAAACTATAACTCCTCAGTTAAGAGATTTTTTTGGATTTAAGTAAATGGAAAACAAAAGTTTTCTTCTATTGTGTTCTTTCATAAATTATTGGTATCTTTTCTTTCACAATCTGATTTCTCATTGCCCATTTTGGGAAAACACACAACTATTAAATTAGGTACACAGATCCGTCTATGTTCCCACAAACACTTTGATTTCCTTAGTGGACTTGGGACTTGACCTAGAAATCACTGGAGAAGTAGGGCCAGGTGAAGTCCAGCCCTACGTGGAAGAGATTGCTGTTATTTCAACACTTGTGCACAAACTCAAGGGAACTACTTAGCCACTAAGGTAACAGGATACTTGAGAAGAAAACTTTATCTGAGGTTAATTTTAGAGCAGTATTTGTGACGGTAAAAAATGTGCATTATTTTCTAGCTTGTTAGAAAATGTTCTTTGTTTCTGTTGATAAAACAAATAGCGGTGTGTCATGGTTGGATTTCTCTTTGATCGTAACCATCATCTACCTAGCCTTTAGCCAACTATCTTGGCGTCGGCTTCTAGTCTTACCGCATGTGCTGAATAGCAGTATCTAGGGGTCAGCATCTGGTTTTACCGGATGCGCTGAATACAATGTACAGCAGTGCTAGTTTCATGTAATGGCTGATAATACTGACTAATTATTAGATGGTTATACAGGCAATGTAAGCTTGCGTCAGGCGGAGCCTCCCAACTGCGGACGCCACAGATGCTGAGTGCGTGTGCGGCTGACTTCCTGGTCTGTGCCGCCAGCGCTCCCTTAGCAGCTACCCGAGCAGCGAAGATAGACGAGCTGCCGTGCCAGGTCACTTATTATATTGAGGTAAATTTGGTTTTATTGTAGTTAAAATAACTGTGTTTCCCGGCAGGGGAGAGCATTTATAGGGCACATCGCTCTAGTTATGGTATGAGCCACTGATTGATAGATAAACTAGCAGCTAAATGAGGATTCCTGAGGGGATCAGCTTTGAAGTCGAAAATTGGCCTGGAAAATGAAACATCAAACATTTGGATGATTTAAATTCGTGAAAGCTGGCAGAATGGTGTCCCATAATGTGTCATAGGAGGATTAGGGAGACTATTGGTTGGCATTACCGGCAACTGATCACAAATCCAAACCCCCCGCTCAATCTGAGAATATTCTCATGAAAAACCTAACAACACATTGTCCGACCGTGAATATTTGCTTGCATTGTTATAACCATCAGGTTTAACCAGCCGTGTACCCGTTTATTTATTTAGCTTTCAAAAGGCTAGGACCTTAAAACCGAGGTGGAGCACAGGGTTTTGTGGCGCAACTTAAAGAAACTTATGTCCTTGTCCAGCAATGAGTTATAATATTCTGTTCTGTTTGATTAACTGTTCTTGTAGCTTCTTCTCGTATTACATATTTACGTCAAAGAAGTGACGAAGGGCTAGCGTTTTGGTGACTGCCTTTTAAAACTTTTGATTGATGAGTATCAGCAGCAGTGCTACTGAATTATTCCGTCAGGAATTTCTCAGTAGCAGCCCGGAGTCCGGATTTGTGCCCGGTTGATGGCAATATTCTCGCCCCCTATTAAATGAAGTGGTACTAATATACACCTCTGCCTAACCGTTCGGGTATTACAGGTGTGATTTTATATTATGTTTTTGATTTTGATTTATTCACAGTCATTCCCAGTGGCAGCCAGCACGCTGTCTCTAGTAGCGATAGCCGCAGACCGGTGCGGCGCAGTGCGGCGCGGCTGTGTGCGCGCCCGCACTTAGCAGTAAAAGACTTAACAGTTGTTGCGGTGTGGATCATGATCCACACCGCAACGACTGCTAAGTCTTTTACTTAGTAAGTTATTGTTCAATCCTGTCGATTCCGTATTTAAGGTGAACATTTCACTACTCTGACTCACATCCACACCAGCCGGTTTGTTCTGTAAAAATCTCACCATGAAAACTTAGGATATGTGAGCTAGATGTGAGTTGTCAACTGTTAATCCCTAGCATATCTGGTGGAATGACATCTACCTTCACGTAAGTCCGTTTACAGAATAGGTAAATAACCTTTCCGTGCAGGACCACTTCCCCTTATTAATTTATATATTTAAGGATTACCAACGATGATGTACATTACAATATATTTTTTTTACAACTTTAGAACTCCCTCCCCTCTCCCCTAAACTCTCTCCTTTTATAATTTTCCCGTCATTCTTGGTGACTGATCAAAATGCAGCGCGCCCTAGAAATGCTTCTGAAGTGGTTGTCCAAGTGGCGGCTGTCCGTGAACGTGGGTAAGACGCAGGCCATGGTCACCGGGTCCGCGCCTCTCCCACCACCCTTGAAACTACAAGGAGCCGACATCGCGTGGACGCCCCGGGTCAAATACCTAGGGGTCACCATCGACCGTCGACTCACGATGGGGACGCATGTCCACAATGTCGCCGCGCAGACTAAGGTCGTCCGCCACCTCCTTAAACCAGTGCTCTCGTCCCGCATCCCGGCGCGCGTCAGGCTGGGCGTGTACAAGCTGTACATTCGCCCAATTCTGACGTACGCCGCTCCCACTTGGTTCGCCCTCACGAGCGAGACGAACCGCAAGCAGCTCCGCACGCAGCAGAACCAGGCGTTGCGGACAATAGTAGATGGCCCTCGCTTCGTGAGGAACGATGTCATCCAGCGGGACCTCGGGATTGAGAGCCTGGATGAGTTTGTGCGACGACTCGCAAAGGGTATGTTCGCGCGTGCCGACGCCTCGGACCTCACGCATGTCAAGGACATCGCGCCCTGGCACGCGCGCCCCCCCGACGCGAGACCCCTACCCCGCGACCTGATAGCGGACCATGCCCCCATCGCACCGGATTGACGCCCGGGTAAGCTGTACTCAGGTTACACGCAGCTTACCTGTGATACTTTGACTCCACACACATAACACACATCTGTTGCGTAACGTGTCCTAGGTTAATATAGGCGCGTTACGTAAACAAACACAGACATCCGCCACTATACAGGCACCTAAACTCACACGCGGAGGCGCGGTGCGGACCGCGATCCGCGTAGACACTGGGCGGTGTGACACACTACAATACCGCTCACACACTCATAACGACGGTCCCTTAGCGGGACAGCGAACGGCTAGCTCTGTGATCTGGACGGGCGGGGACCACTCACCTACTCTGTAGGCGCGTCGAGTCGGCATCTCCGTCGCTGGTCGTTGTCACCGGGCCTCCCCTAGGTAACTAGGGGTCTCACCTGGCGGCGACAGACCGCCGGGATGTCGTGAAGAAAGCGACGCTTCGCTATAAGCGTTGCGACGCTCCTACGGAAACAAAATAGCAATCACTCACATGGGCGCGCGTTGCCCGCGCGCCCATTCATCTTACCGACCACTGTAGCCCACCTAATGAGGGGCCCGTTTTTACGGGCCAACGTAAAGCCTCTGCGGCCGGGGGGCATAGCCCCGGATCCGCTCGCCGCGCCCCCTTACGGGGACGTAGCGACTTCCCACGAAGTTGGTGACTGATAGCTGACATTAGTGACAGCAGCTACTTTACCACTAGTGTTAATGTGTCAGTGTTTACAAATTTAATAAATAGAAACACTACAGGCAGGTCATGTCATGGATCTGTACCCTGATTGCGATTGATTGTGATTGGAATCTGAATCGTTTTGAAAATAAACCAAATCCATTGCTTCATAAGTTCGATAAAAAATTCTGCTCAACAATGTAAATAACGTGAATGTTGTTGAACTGTCAAAATCATACAAATTAGTCGTAATCGTTTATAGTAATATAATAATGTATGCCTTCATCCGTTTGGGGTTCATTCATTTGATTAATGTAATGTTTCTGTTTAATGTATTGAAGTGTATATCTCGAATTATAGCATAGTCTTGTGTCGACATGCCTTTACTTTAATTTTGCCCGTGTCTCTCTGCAAACGTCGTTGCGTTGCGTGACTTAAAGCCAACTTAGTATCTCTTAATGCTTCTTCTGCTAATTAATTGGAGGCTTATTTAAAATATGATATCTGTTTTTCATGTTTTTCCCAGGTGCAGCAGCATTCACAACGACGTGCGTGTCGTGTCCGCCACTGGCCGCGGCGCACTCGCTCCTAACCTATTGCTTCCCTGTCGTGGCCGTCGCCAAGTGTCACTGGGCAGTGCGGGTGAAGCTCACTGCCCTGTCACTGACTGCGAGAGCAGCCCACGGCGAGCTGCCCCTCCCCGTGCCCCTCATGAGGAGACCCACACACGTCATCATCGTCGCCGGCGTAGGACCCAGAGAACGCCGCGACGCCGTCTACGTTGGTGATGCCAGATCCAAGAAGAAGCTCCAATTGAGCCTCCTTGGACCACAACCTCAGACCTCGACGCTCAGGTCCCGGCGGCGGCTCGGCAACGACCTCATGGGGATCGCGGCGATATTCGCCGTGTGCTGGTGTCCGCATGCTGCTATAGTGATAGCTAGTGCGTTTGGCTTGCACGTGCCGTTTTTACTGGCACACTTTGCGCTGTTGCTTGGATACGCGCACTCTGCGCTGAACGCTGTGGCGTACTGGGTGTTGAACCGGCACGCGCTGACGTCGGCGTGCGCGGCGTGGCGCCTGCCGTAGCTGCGCGTGCGGGAGGAACGGCCCTCCTCGACCAACGAGGCAGCTCTGGTAGCCTTCCACCCGCGCCTCGCTCGGCCTGCGCCCTCTCCCCGCCCTCCCCCCTCAAGCTTCCTCTATTGATGTCCGTCTATCTTCTAAGCTCTGTCAATCTGTGATTCCTGTTTCTCAGTGCCTCGTATAGTCTACAGGCGCCCCGCTCGCGGGGGGCCGCTCGTTTCGTCGTTATAAACGTGGTTGTTTGAGATTTTATGGAGAATAATATCTGTGAAGCAATAAAGTGTATAAAACACATATAGACGTTTTATTGTGGACGTAAACGATTATTGACGTGTTGTATCCTTGGCGAAATGGTTGTGATTTGAGACAGATCCCTTGTTTTTGTGCCGTGCAAGTTCTTATAAGGCGATAAATCTTTTAATACTTTTTTGATTTACATTTGAAGTGTTTAAGGAGACTTGTGTTGTTTAGGTATAATCCAGTAACATTTCTCAAATGGACATAAAAATGCATGTTACTAGGAATAACAATAATAAAAAGATACTAGTGTCTTACTTTCAAGCTTTTTAGCATCTCGTAAAAAAGTCTCACTTTTAGATTTTTCCGCATTTTGTAAACTGTGTACAACGTGTACACAATCTACAAAATGAAGATAAACCTGAAATTGATGGTCTGACACTGGCACAACAAATATCTCATGCGCCTGCAATTTCACTGGCCTTATCAAACTTGAACACAAGACTAGTCAAGGTGATATAACTTTGATCACTCAACTTCCAAAAACGCAAGAAACTGTTCAAAAAGGTACAAATAAGCATAAAAATAACATTCTAAATTACACTTCAGGCACTCTAAAGGCTTAAAATACTCCCATTACAAAGTTTAGCATCGTGCCCACCACAACCCAGACCTACGCCTTCGGGACGTATTACTGAACTTGAATGTTGAATGTCGAGCAAAAGGGCTCAATGTCAACCGTTTTGTGGGATGGGGATTTGAAATGTAAACAGGCAGATAGAGGTTGGTGACATAGTTACTAAGAGTTGCTCGTTACTGGTTAGCAAACCCGTATGCGACACAATAAACTAATTCAATTAAATTGTAAACACCCATCTCCAAAACTGTGTTTATTTTTATTCTTAGCATGAACACATAAATTTCATAAATAATTTTAGAACATTATAAGGACCCATGACCTTGTAAAGGCCGCAGGAATCCGATGGATGCGGAAAGCATAGAACCGGTCGAAGTGACGGTGCTTAATTGAAGCCTATGTCCAGCAGTGGATGGACGTCATTCGGCTGAAATGATTAAGGGCAGCTTTTGTACAAATGCGACCCTAACCTAGAATTTGGTTCTCTAACAGGGAATCTCAGTGCAATAGAGCGGTTTGTAAATGAGGACAGTAAATAAGTGTCTATCTAAACTAGAAATACTTTAATTGGGAGGAATGCTTGCAAAAACTAGCCCATCCTTATGCTTCGTGTTTTGTATGTTTCATCTTAACAAAATTTTAAACCAGTTCGTAGTAATTTTTATGAAGAAGGCAGGTGAGATTCGTCTCAACTGTTTTCTATTATCAAGATACTGCGATAAACAATTCATTTTCAACTGTTCTTCTCCATAGAGATATACGTTTTGGAATAGGCAACTAGTTTCAACTTTCTGACTAACTGACCGACTCTTTGACAATTCAAAAGTGCCTGTAAATGGTTTAATTGAAAAAAGGCTTTGAGTTTGAGTTCTTTCCAATCACTAATTCTCTAGGATGTTTATGGTAAGTTCAAGCCAACCACACGGCCTTTTTTACCTGGTATACATGAGCTAACTTTGCAGTTTTAATAATACTGTTCTTTCTCAAAAGCTCAAAAACTAAAGCTTTTCAACTGTAGTGTTTTGGTTTCGTCTGACACATTAATACTACAGTTGAAAAGCAGCGTGTTCTCACAAAGTCCATGAAGTAATTGTTGCAACAGCACTAATGTGACACATCAGAATGATTTGCCATCGTGTACCCACAAGTCGGAAGTGTGCCATTGAGAGCTAAAGAACTCGTGGTGACATTTATGGACCTAACTTGACAATTCTCCGACGTTTTATACTGTCAAACAAGTTAGCGAAAGGATAAATATGAATGAAATACACGGACCAGCTACCAATACGGCCAGCGTACCAGCTACCACGCACTTGATATTTGTCAAAAAGTGAAGGGTCAAGCGACTGAACCAAGCAGTTCAATTATTACTGTCAACTTGACCGGCCCTGCACTTAAACTGGCCTGCAAATGATTTGGTAGGAGCTCAGGTGATCCCTACGTTCAACTCATTTACCCTCTAGAAGTAGCTGATGTGCTCGGTGCAATTGATACGTTGGTAGGTACGTACTGCACACAGACTCCTTTGAGGAGCAAAGCGGCGTTTGCTGTGTGAGTAACATTGGACATGGTCATTTTCTAAACTCTGAAGCTACGAGTACTGGCGATCACTACAGTAAGTATAATAAAGGGCATGAAAGTTTCAGGGCAAGTTCTTGAATAAAGTGTAATGAGTGATTGTAATAAGTACCTATAATAATTAAGTATCTCAAAGACAGACTGGCAAGTGTTACAAGACACAAAATATAGGAAGGATTTTTCGTAAAAGGGGTTTTAGTTTTTCAACCGACCACTTGTTGTGATGCAACCAAGTGAGTTGTCATGCAACCCCATGCCCATAATGCAAGGGATTGACACTACTGTCAACTCATTACAAGCTCACTTCACCTAACTTTTCGGGGTGAAAAAACAAACTTATTTAACGACAATGTAAAACTGTATATGGATAGGATACTCGATCGTTGATTGAAAAGAAAAAAAAAAACACATTGCAATTGAAACTTTTCGTAGGGATAAATTGAAATGTCGTTCTTTGAGAGGAATTGAATTGGATTTGTGAGAATTCAATTCAAGGCAATATATTTGCATTTTGATTTCGAACAACAATATCGGGATTGAGTCCTTTACGACCTTAAGTACTTACTTGTAAAATCTTGACTAACATGCACTATGAATGCACTTAACTGGGAACCAGGCTTTTGAATTGCCTTGAAATGCATAAAAGATTTTCATAGTAAAATTAGACTTGAAAAAAAAAACATTAGTCCGTTTAGGACTAATGTTTTTTTTTTCAAGTATCTACAAATGGCCACATCTGTCGCATGCCGGAGGAGCTATGGACTAAAATAGCCACTCAGGGGGTACCGAACCCGCGCCGCACTGCTTTATATGTGCGGCAGCTGGCAAGCCGGCCGATCACCGGGTTGGGAGTAAGGTCTGCGCTCCACCCGCCAAAGCCAGGGGCAGGGGCAGGGGAAAGCCCACTGCCACCGCCGTTAAGGCTGCATCCGCCGCTACTGCCGCCGCCGTTGCCGCCTCCACCGTCGTCGCCGCCGCAACCATCGTGGCAGGGCCTCCACAGGAGGCTCGGGAGGGGGCTGATATGGAGTGTCAGTAATGGCTCCATTACGCCTCCTCCAGGCGAACATCAACCACTGCGCCTCTGCTCAGGATCTGTTGCTCCAGAGCATGGCGCAGTGGTCGATTAACATCGCCGTGGTCGCTGAGCCGTACTTTGTCCCGCCCAGGGATGACTGGGTGGAGGACCTGAGCGGCTCAGTGGCCCTAATTTCGTCAGCCGCCGCCGGTACCCTGTCCCTCGAGGCCGTCAAGAGGGGACGGGGTTGCGTGGCAGCACGGTTCGGGGAGATAGTCGTGGTAGGGGTGTACTTCTCTCCGAACCGAACTCTCGCCGAGTTCCACAACTCCCTAGCGGAGTTGAGAGTCGTCGTCGTCGGGTTTCGTTCCCTCCCCGTGCTCGTCCTCGGGGACTTCAATGCCAAGAACTTGGCTTGGGGTTCCCGGCTCACGGACACGCGGGGCAGGATGGTGGAGGACTGGGCTCTGGAGACAGGCCTGGTCGTCCTAAACCGGGGTTCTGTCCCAACGTGTGTGCGTATGCGGGGTGAATCAGTGGTGGACATTTCGTTCGCCAGCCCCGCTCTGTCGCCGCACGTCATTGACTGGCGCGTCATGGAGGGGGTGGAGACCTATTCCGACCACCGGTACATCCGGTTCGACGTCTCCGCCCAGACCTCGAGCGCGCCGGTCCGACAGGCCCCGAGTGGTCCGCGGTGGGCGCTGAAGCAGCTGGACCGGGAGCTCCTCCTGGAAGCCTCGATCGTGCAGGCCTGGGTGTCACCACCGGACAGGCCTGCTGACATCAACGACGAGGCGGAGTGGTTCCGGGAGGCCATGTCCGAAATATGTGACGTGGCAATGCCCCGGGTCCAGCCCGGACGTGCTTGGCGCCAGGTGTGCTGGTGGTCGCCGGAGCTGACGGCTTTGCGCAAGGCGTGCGTGGCTGCGCGACACCTGTACACCAGGCACCGCAGGCTACGTATTCGCCCTCCGAATACGGAAGCCATTCAGGCGGAGCTGTACGAGGGGTACAGAGCGGCGAAGACCGCCCTCCAAGCGGAGATCCTGCGGGCCAGGGCCCTGGCCCGCGAGGAGTCGCTGGAGACTCTGAACAGGGACCCGTGGGGACGCCCATACAAAATGGTGCGAGATAAACTCCGCCCATGGGCTCCCCCACTGACGCAGAGTCTCCGGCCCCAGCTCATGGAGGAGGTGGTGAGCACTTTGTTCCCTTCGCGGGGGGAGCATACTCCCCCGCCCATGACTCCGCCTACTGCGGTGCCGGATGCGGACCACACTGCCGACGACGACGACGATGCTTCGGAGGTGACCGGGGTAGAGCTGAGAGTGGCGGTACATAGGCTTAGTGCCAAAAATACCGCCCCAGGACCCGACGGCTTACCTGGAAGAGCCTGGGTTCTGGCCATGGAGGCTCTCGGGCCTCGACTTATAGGGCTCCTAAGCGCATGCATGGAGGAGGGCCAGTTCCCACTTCGCTGGAAGACGGGGAAACTGGTCCTCATTAAGAAGCCGGGGCGCCCTGCGGACTCTCCGTCCGCTTACCGGCCCATCGTGCTGCTCGACGAGGTGGGCAAGCTCTTTGAAAGAGTTATTGCAAACCGCCTCGTCGGGCGGCTGGTGCGGGTGGGGCCGGATTTGGCGGAGAGCCAGTTTGGCTTCCGCAGGGGGCGCTCTACGGTGGACGCCATCATGCGCGTGCGAGCCCTCACGACGGGGGATGCTGTTGCCCGGGGTGGGGTCGTCTTGGCGGTGTCTCTAGACATCGCCAATGCCTTCAACACCCTGCCCTGGAGTTGCATCAGGGAGGCATTGCGGTATCACCGGATGCCGACCTACCTCTGTCGCGTGGTCGAGGCCTATTTGACGGACAGGGCCGTCATCTACCCCGGTCACCGGGGAGAGTGGAACCGGCGAGAGATGTCGTGCGGTGTCCCACAGGGATCGGTCCTGGGGCCGCTTCTGTGGGATATCGGTTACGACTGGGTGCTGCGCGCCGACCTCCCGAATGGCGTCAGCGTGGTGTGCTACGCTGACGACACGCTGGTCCTGGCACAGGGGAGGTCGCACCAGGAGGCGGCCGAACAAGCGACACTCGGGGTTGCGACAATCGTCGAGAGGATCCGGCAGTTGGGACTCGAAGTGGCCCTGCACAAGTCCGAGGCCATGTGTTTTCATGGTCCTCGGAACGCGCCACTGTCGGGTTCCCAGATAACGGCGGGAGGGGTTCACATCGGCGTTGAGTCGACGATGAAGTACCTGGGACTCGTCCTCGACAGCCGGTGGAATTTCGTGGAGCATTTCCGACGTTTGGCTCCCAGACTGGAGCGGGCTGGGGCTGCCTTGAGGCGGCTCCTGCCCAATCTAGGGGGTCCAAACGCCTCCTGCCGGAGGCTCTACGCGGGAGTCGTGCGGTCCATGGCCCTTTACGGGGCACCGGTGTGGGCGCGTTCTTCGAGGCTCCGACCGGCCCGCAGGTTGAACGCGTCCCAAAGGGTCATGGCCATCCGGCTGGTCCGGGGATACCGCACGGTCTCATGCGAGGCGGCGAGCCTCCTTGCCGGATTGCCGCCATGGGATCTGGAGGCAAAAGCCCTCGCGCACGTATGGGAGTGGCGCGAGGAGGCAAAACGCCGGGGTGTAACTCCGCTGCCGCGAGAAATCACGGTACAGCGGACAGAGCTCCGGCGGGATCTCATGGCGACATGGAGGGTGCGATTGTCGCAACCCAGTGCTGGGCACGCCACAATAGCGGCGGTAAGTCCCCTCTTTGAGGAGTGGTTGGAGAGGCGCCACGGCGTCCTCACCTTCCGCCTGACACAGGTCCTCACCGGACACGGTTGTTTCGGGAGGTTCCTGTTTCACATAAGGCGGGAGGAAACGCCCGGGTGTCACCATTGTGTGGATCGCCCGGAGGACACGGTGGAGCATACGGTGGAGGTATGCCCAGCTTGGGCGGAGCACCGCAGTGTCCTCGCGGAGGCGATTGGCGGCGGCGATCTCTCGCGTCCGGCCCTGGTCCAGGCCATGGTACGGAGCGAGAGGGAATGGCAAGCCGTCACCTCCTTCTGCGAAGCAGTAATGCTCGCGAAGGAGGAGGCGGAGCGGGTGAGGGAGAGAGCATTGCACCCTCACGCCCCCACTAGCCGCCGCAGGAGACGCCCTGGGCGTCGGGAGTCGCCTGCAGATTCCCGGCCACCGTAGGCGCGGGCTTGCGGATGGCGAGCAATGGGTAGCTCGCTGTCCGGTAAGGACCAGGCCCGGGTCGACGGCGCGTTGTGTTCCACGCGCGCCTCAAAGAGATGTCAGCACAAAGTGACGGGGTCCGATAGGGCCGACGCCTCAGGGTCGCGGGTTATTCCACAGAGAAAACCGTGGCCCTGGCACAGGCAACTGAAGGAACACGGGTGGGTTTTAGTCAGTAAAAGTCTGACACGCCCTCCCGCTCCACCCAGAGCGGGAGAAGTCATTTGATGATTTCCCACCCAAAAAAAAAAAAAAAAAAAAGGGGGTACCGAACAGCAGTAAACGGCAACTCGACAGGCCCAGGAGTAGATGGGCGTAAACGTCAAAAAGATTGGCTGCTGCATGTGACAGCAGCAGATAGAAATAAGAGGAAGGAGGGAAGGGAGGCCTTTGTCATGCAGTGGGATATAAACGGCTAATAATAAAAGTAATAAAATTTCCTAGGTACTGTAGCGCGTCGAGCATGTTCGCTGAAGCGAGCGTTTGAAGACTTTTAAGTCGTAATTCGGTCGTATAGCTTCCTTTTCCACTAGTTTACGTAATTCGACAAATCATTCAACTATTGGGGGTCGTTCGTGAGGATTGGAGCAGTTCGATCCACAGGTGTTGGCTCGAAGTTCATTAAAAACGTACCTAAACTAAATTCAAATCGAACAAAACATTACTGTTTTCTCTGTTTTCTTCATTGCTTCAAATTAACAAGATAGAACTGTTTTGTTTTTGTATTTCATACGGTCAGTATTTTTGTGAAGGTTGACAGATCAACTGGCTGATATAAGTTCTTATCATTTTGCACTCATATATGGGGGGTGCGCGGCGTTATTTTAAAAGTTTATTTGCAATTTGCAGGTCAGTGTCAGGTTGTATGTTGACCAAAATATGATTCTCGTCGATCCAAATCCAACAAACCAACTTATTTCCAATTTATAATATTACTAGCTTCTGCCCGTGGCTGCGCCCGCGTTGCAGTCGGAAATTATTCCACCGGAACAAAAGCAGCTAAGTCCTTCCCCAGGATACCATCTATCTCCTTGCCAGATTTCCCACATTGTCTTCACATTCACAATATTAGAATACTTTACAAAATAAATTTGTGGGATTGTTTATTCTTTCTTCTTTGTATTAGATGAAGAAAAGGCCAGAATCATGGCGCAGTCTGTCAATTTGATAAATAAATAATTTATTTTTTATCTCCTTTATTACATTTAGAACATTATAAATGAAATTTTTAAATATACTTTCAAAAAGCTAAAGAAAAAAAAAACATTTAAAAATATAAAAAATAGTATCCCACCGGTATCGTGAACAAGGTCCAAGCTAACGGCGGTCAGGGCTCCAGAGAGAGGAACCTCCTGACAATGCGAGCCGTGTCCAGAAGTACCGCTTTCTGAATCAAGCCCTTGATCCAGCTGCCCAACGAGAGCCTCCTCAGGTGTTTGTCGAGGCTCTTGGCTATTAAGCCATTGGCTGTCACGACTATCGGCACAATGATTGCTGAGTCCACATCCCACATGTCGACAACCTCACGAGCCAAATCAAGATACTTAATTTCTTTATCTTTCTCGGCTTTCATGAGGTTACCGTCATGCGGGACCGTTATGTCAACAATCATTGTGCGCCGCTCTACTCGATCCACCACCACTATATCAGGCTAATTGGCAACAATAGTCCTGTCAGTGATGATGGATCGATCCCAGTACAATGTGAAATTTCCATTTTCGAGAACTGGGTGGGGCACGTACCTGTAGTACGGCACTTCCAATTCCACAAGCCTGTTTTCAGAGCAAGTTGCCGATGGATAATCCTGGCTACAAGGTTGTGTCTATGCAAGTACTCTTCGTAAGCTAGACGAGAACACCCGGAGATAATATGTCTTATTGATTCCCCCGGACGGTGACCTGCCCGACAGATGTCAACCGTGCCGTCTTTCACAATAAATCTCCGGTAATTGTTCGTCATCATAACTTCGTCCATTATTGCACAGACAAAACCTTCGGTTTCTCCAAAGAGGTCATCGAAACGCAGCCAGGCTACGGACGCTAGAAGATCTACATCGGGTCCATGTAGGGCCCGGAAAAAGCGTCCGTGAAGTTCCTTACTCTGCCATACTTCCATGCGATCATTAGTGTCAAGCACTACAGGTTTGCGCCAGTTCTCTTTAGCCAAGGAGAGCGGGGTGAGGCCCTTGTCCACCGCGACCACATCACGATCCCCACGTCGGCTTCTAGGAAATATTCCCTGAGACTGCATATCTCGCGATTGTATAGGGTCTTAGCGTTTAAAAAGCCTCGACCTCCACACTTTCGCGGGATATACAGTTTCATTACCGATGACCGTGGGTGATGCATTCGGTTTGCAGTCAGCAGTGTACGGACCCTCCTATCCAGGGCGTCGAATTCGGTCTGAGTCCATTTGAGTGTGCCGAAAGAGTACATCAAAACTGGCATGACCCAACCTTTAAAGGCGCGCACCTTGTTTCCGCCTGACAGAAGACTATTTAACACTTTCTTAAGGCGGCCAAAGAAGCGCTCCTTCAACGATTGCTTCATGTCAGTACCATTGATGCCCAACGCTTCCGACATACCCATATACTTATAGGTTTCGGATGCGGAGAGGGCTCTGACGTTTATGGAATCCGAGAGTTGGGTTCCCATGGATTCCACAATCTCCCCTCGCTTAACATGCATGACCGCACATTTGTCCGCTCCAAATTCCATCCTGATGGCGTTACTGAAAGTTTCAGTTACTTTCAGTAGCTCCATTAGTTGCAAATTGTTGGGGGCAAAGAGTTTTAGATCATCCATGTACAGAAGGTGAGATATAACCTGACCACCTCTCCTCAGCCGATAGCCTAGACCTGAATCCTCCAGCAGTGTGCTTAGAGGATTCAAGGCTAAGCAGAACCAAAGCGTGCTCAAACTATCGCTCTGAAATATGCCTCGCTCGATCCTTATCGGCTCGCTATTCCTCAGGATATTCCGACATCCTGGATAGCGAAGGACCGTCCTCCATCGCCCCATACATGACATTAAGAAGGTGCGCAGAGTTGCATCTACTTTATACAATTCCAGCACCCTCATGAGCCACGTATGTGGCACCGAGTCATAGGCCTTCTTTTAATTTATCCAACATGTCGACAGATCCTTTCGGTAACGACGAACCTGTTGGCTAATGGCCATATCAATGAGGAGTAGCTCCTTAGTACCGCGGGACCCGTTCCTACATCCATTTTGAGAGGCAGACATGATGGAGTTGGTGTCTATATGTTTGTTAATTTTAGCTCTCAAAATAGATGTAAGCACTTTATAGACCGTCGGTAAACACGTGATCGGCCTATAATTTTTGGGTTCCGCGGTGCTACCTGATTTTTGGAGCAGGTGGGTAACTCCTGTTGTTAGGAATTGGGGTAGCGAACCAAAGTCCAAAGCCGTCTGGTACTGAGCCGCCAAGCGAGCGTGCGATATTGTGATCCATTTGATCCAAAAGTTCTGCAGTACGTCCGGCCCTGGAGACTTCCAGTTAGGCAACGGACCGACTGCACGAGCTACATCTTGGGGGCAGATGGTAATAGCCCCCATTTCTGGTATTGGATTGCAGGCTCGCTCGACTTCTCGAGTCCAGTCACCTTCGGTGTGACTGACAGGCACCGACCAGATACTGCGCCAGAAAGAACACATGGCATCATCCTCTGGCAGGCACGTGTCAGCCACACCTTGGTTCGGTCGCTCCCAACCCCTATAAACCCACTTTTCATCGCTCTGGAAGGTGCGATTCTGAGTGTATCGCTCTACTCGCCGCTTATACCTATGAATACGGTTAGCCCATGCATACACTTTCTGCTTCAGGAAGTCGATACGCTCTGTGACGCAGGACAGATAGTTCTGAGAGCTTATATCAGTCCCTGAGAACGCCCGGCACACAAAGCGCATCACTCTTGGACGAGTATTGTCGTCTCTGAAGCAGATTAGTTTGCCGATGAGCGCTCTGGCTTCACCAATACGGTGTTCAATTCTGCACTGCCAGGCTGGTACGGTTGGTTTCGGTTGCGTAGCTCTAGAGTCATTGGCAAATTTGACGTGAGCTACACGCCGCTACAGCCGCGCAGTACAGAATCGAATGAGTATCGGTGAGGTCTTCGCAATCATCAAAATAGTTTGATAACTGCGAATCCAGGACCGCCACCAGCGCCCTATTTTTGTTATGCATGGGCAAACGAGGTAAACGTGGTCTAAGTTCGGGCGACATGAACCGATATTCCCGAATCGCACACTCCAAAGCACTCCTCAATTCCTCATTGCACTGGGTACTTACGTTTGTAGCCCTATCATCATTCCCTCGTCAGCTTGTCTTTGTGCCGAAACGTTGACAGCTGGCTCAAGCACCTGAAAAAGAGAGAGCATCCGAACACGGTACGCGGTCAGATTGTTTCCCCCCTCTGTAGCCCCATAGTATGAGCGCATGACGTTTTCATTGATGGATCGTGTCCATCTCATGCGCTGCACACTGCCGCCGGGAGCTGGGACCCTATCAGAGGCCGGTGGGCCTCGAGGTCCTTAGCCGTCCGGCGGCCGGCGTCCTCCTCGTCGATGAGCAGGTGGTGGCGTCGTGGGCGGGGAGAAATACTCGTCGCTCGAGCTCGACGCAACTACCGCGGCTGGTGTCGTCGAAGCGCTCACAGTAGTGCTGGGTACCGGCGGCGGCGAGACGGAGCTGAGCGATGAGTCCGGAGGTGGTGGGCGTGTTCGACGTGCGGCTGATACTTTCCTCATTTTTCAATTTGGTTCGTGTTCATGTTATTTTTAATCGGAGGTGACATGACGGATGTCTCCTCCGATTCTGTAGTTTTTGATAAAATTTCTTAAATGTTTATGCATTATGGTATCTTTTTTGGTTTTATTGTAATTTTCAAGTTTCTGGTTTGGTTTCTATTGATAAAACTATTGTAATACTTGGTCAAAATTACTTTCACTGATATTATTAGGTAAAATTGGAAATTCTGACGTTTTGTTGACACGGTGTTGCAATAATTTGAGTTATTATTATTATTATGTTGTTGACTGTATAGAGCACAATTTAAATTATTTCATCGCCTCACACTAATGTGAGTATTCGATGTCCATTTGTACCTAAGGACCGGTGGTAATGATGTATATAGGTATGAGCCACAGGGTGTTAAGTTCACTCATCCTCAATAGAAAAGAGAGGATCCTCTGACCTGACGTGTGTCTGGTGGGCTACTGCCTGTCGGGACGTCAGTGTGACGGGTAGTTCGCATTTGGCAGTGTAGATACCGCCACAACAGATGTATACGAGAGTGGCAAACCATCTAGAAAGCTACATTTAGACAGTAAAATACTAGAACTGTTTCGTTGATCTAGCGGTCACAAGCGCTTCTGCTGAGCATGAGGCCGTGGGTTTGATTTCCGGATTGTGCAAAGTGTTATTGGGTTTTTCCATCTGTAATTTCTCAGTTTCAGTCAGGAGTCCGTTTTTGTGACTGGTTGATGGCAATTGGCTCGCCCCATATTTGGTTCTTAAACATAACTGGCGAAATGTGAGTGTTCCGCTGCCTAACCCTTCTGGAAGTACAGGCGTAGTTATAGTGCCAGCCACTACAATTAATAGGAACAGATCGACAATTACCAAAGTTCATTGTACTGGGTCGCATCCATAAACCGCCAGTGAACGTGTTCGTTCTAATTTCAAACGAGAAACAATATGGCTTCATTTGAACGACTTCACGTGTCGCTATATGTACTATTTTTGAGATTTAGGTACATTCAGCGAAGCCTAAGCGGCTTTGCATTTGGATTAGTGATTACCAGTCGCACCAAAGTGATCGCGTGATCGCATGCACGTGATCGCACAGCGCCTCAGGCGGATTGTACGATTGGCCGATTGCCAAGCAAAGAATGCGTCGCTATGTGTACTCACAGGAATTGAAAGCTCAGCTTGGGCCTCGCGGACTGTAGTAGTTACCTACTAATATTGTATTAAGAACACGTATTTTAAGGCAGTTATTGTCCGTTTAGTTAGTGTGGTGTGCATGCACACCTGCGGCATGTTGTCGACGCCTGTAGTAGCCTCACCCGTTGACAAGTGTCGCTCATGTGTATGACCATTTAGACTTTTGGGTATGCGGTATATGGGTATTCGTAGTATTTTTTTATTTCAAAAGAACTTCAGCTTTTGTTTAAAACGGTTGTTAAAACAAGCTGGTTTAGCTACCTTCAACATTCTATAATAGGTTTACTTGAAGCACTCCTCGTCTAGGCCAATTCTCAATAGGTAATAACTTCTATGACTTTCATTTGGGTCCTAGATTTTTACAGAAACACAGAAACTACAAAAAATACTACCTAAATAGAAAGTCAAAGTCAAATGATTTATAATATGTCAATCACACCATTAAAAGGCAGCAGTTTTCAATGTGAAAACTTACTAGAAATTAGAATTGATTCAAGCTTTCAGAAAACGACCATTTACTGTCCTTACATAAAAAAAAAACTTTGCTTAATTTTGAACCTTGAAACAAATGAATACTTCAATATCTCCAGAGAACTTTTACTCCGACGATTTAGTGCTGGATTCCTTCAAAAATGTACGCTGGTCATATTTTGAAAAAAAAAACATTCACGCGAATGTTGGTCGGGTGTCGGGTTGGTAAGTCTTAAGATAAACTTTTCTGAGTTATGCTGTAGTAATTTGGAGTCTTATTCCACAGGTTGTTAGGTTAAGATTTGTTTGAGGCTGTAGACGTCGTTTCTCAAAATACACGGTACAGGGAAGGTCCAAAATTGCCTTCGAAAATGATTTATAACTAAGCAAACGGAGTAGGGTTGAGCGTAAAATTCTTAATAGATGGACCTTATTACGTCGGAGAAAGGTTTAATTTTTTGTGTTTATTCGAAAAGTTTGGAATTAAAATTTCTCAAAGTTATCTTTAATTAACTGGCAACAAATAGACAGGGAAAACTATTGTCTTGAGTTATGTAAGAACTTAATAGAAATGAGTGGAAAACGCGAAGAGAAACAAGTGAACTTGGTATTTCCGGTTCCTTGATATGTACTTACAAACTACTAGTATTGCTTGAATTGATATTTGTTAATAAAGCAGGTGCTGTATATTGGACTAATACATAAGTACCTAATTTTTCGCGATCATGCGTGCTCTGACTGGAAAGGTACACTCAAATCTGTGTGGCTCTTTACTGAAAGGCCATTTCAGACCGCAATCTACATAACCCACACATAATCTGACAAAGATTAAGTCATTTGAAGATTCTTATTTAGAAAGTAACTAGATATTGAAGAATAGTTAGGCTGGAATAGCTCTGCAGATGTAAATCTCCTTCATATCTGTATATTGTGGGATTTTGCCCTGATTTGCAACATTGCGATGCATTTTTTTTTTCTTTGCTGTCCTTCGGGATTCGCGCATTGAAAGAAAACATCGTTAAATTGTTACGATGGTATTTATTTTCTCAACCCTTCGTATCGATACTTCTCAACTTGTGAAAATACAGATGTTCAGTTAGAAAAGCAGCTAGCTCACAGTGTAGTTGGTTGCTTGCGAAATAAGACTTTGTTAATCAAAAATAAATTTAATGAAAGTTTAGTAACGTAAGAATTGATATCTTCATGCCACTAGTAAAGTTTCATCAGGCATTTATAAACAGCTGTAATAAAAAATAAAAAACGCACATCTTACAGAACAGTCGATATAAAATGCAGGTGGAATTTTAACATCTGGCAACCATGTGTGTGCTGAGCACATTTCCCAATATTTCGTAAACGTTTATAGAGTACCTAAGTATGTTGTTAAAACCCGGCGATGATTTATGTCCTACTAACTTCTGCCCGCGTCGCCGCCCACGTGGATGTCGGAAATTATCCCACGAGAACGTGTTTCGCAACAAAAAGTGCCAAAAAGTAGACCACGTCCTTCCTTAGGACGCCATCTATCTCTTTGCAAAATTTTATCAAAATCCGTTCAGTGGCTTAGGCGTGAAAAGTTAACACACAAACAGAGTTACTTTCAAATTAATAATATTATAATACACCAGGCCACTCAGAATGTATTTGAAAAAAAGTTTTATGTATGAGAGATTGGCCAGTTATAGTCTATTTTGAAAATATGGTTATTTGTAAGTAAAAATAGGTACGTTCCAATTCCAAAATTCAATTCATGGATGAAGGCCATTCTAAGGCAACCGTGTATCGTTGGTTTAACGAATTCAAGTGCGATCGACTAACTTTGGGGGATGAGGAAAGAAGTAGTCGCCCTTTGACAGCTGTTACGATAGAAAACGTGCTAGCAGTGAAATTTTTTATCCAAGACAATAGGCGAGTTACGTATCAAGAGATACTGTAGGTTCGATCGGGAAGCCTTCACGAAATTCTAATGGTGCATCTTCGCGTGAGGAGAATAGTTTCACGCTGGGTGCCGCACAACCTCACCGATGCTCAGAAGTAGGCCCGGGTGGAATGGTGTCGTGTTATGATAAACACATTTGAAGCAGGCTCGTCTTGGTGTTTTTACGACATCATTACAGGTGATGAGTCTTGGATTTATCAATACAAAACAGAAGCGAAACACCAATCGACGGTTTTGGTGTTTCAAAACGAATCAACGCCTACCAAAGTAAAGCGATCTAGAAGAGGGGGAAAGATTTTGATCGCGAGCTTTTACAATTTAACTGGCTACGTGGTATCAATTCCTTTACGGAACCAAAGAAGCATAACTCTGAATGGTATACTACCAAATGCTTGGCAAAAGTATTCTCTGTTATGAGCAACAAGCGACCAAACACAGTGCTTCGTGGGCTACTGCTTCACCACGACAACGCGCCTTTGCACACCGCGCTCATAACGATGGACTTTCTGAACAGCATGCCTTACAGTCCTGACCTAGCACTGTGTGACTTCTTCTTATTCCCAAAAATAAAAATCTGCTCATAGGGATACAATTTTCTTCGCCGGATGATGCGCTGTGGCCTCAAACGCTACTGCTTAGCATGAGGTCCTGGGTTCAATTATCAGGTCGAGAACAGTGTTTTTGGGTTTTCCTAGCAGGAATTTCTCAGTAGCAGCCCGGAGACTGGATTTATGCCCGGACGCCAATAGGCTCGCCCCACTACATAGGACTTAAACATAATCGTCGAAATGGGGGTGTACTATAGGTACTCCAGTGCCTAACACTTAAGGGATTACAGGCGTGATGTTATGTTATTTCAAAAAAAAGAATATGACTGCTATCCAATTTTACATACTTCAAAAACATTTATTTAAGAAGTGATACTTTTTCTCAATAGTCTTGTTTGATCTTCTTGGTTATCCCTTCCTATGGACTCCGAAACGAAGTACTTAGTATAAATAATATCTAAAAACAATCTTTTAGAAATCTGAATTTGCATTTATCTTCAAAACTTTATATTGGAATTAGCTATAAAACTTATATTGAATGACAGAAAGTCACTCAAAGATTATAAATTTATCCCTTTTACAAAGTTTCAGTGTACTTGTAATAAATTGGTTTTTGCTTTGAACTTCACTCACACAATAGTTGCCTTAGCTAAGCAAGAAATGAAAGAGGTAGGGGAAACCTTCTTTCAATTCTATCTTTATTGTCGTTCAATTTATAGTACGCGTCTTTATCTGACCATTCTACAACTTTTGATTCATTACAAGTTCATAGACTACAGTTGCAGTAAATAGGAATATAACATACGCCTGAATTCCCCGAAGGGTAGGTAAGGAACAGGCGTTCCTATAGTACAAACATAATTCGACATATCTGTGTGTAAGTGCCTCGAAAAGCAAGTTAAGCTGATGGTCCCGGCTGTCATTTGTGGATCTTTGGCAGTCGTTATGGGTCGTCAGAAGCCCGCAAGTCTGACAACCAGTCATACCAAGGGTATCGGATTACCCAGTAACTGGGTTGTGGAAGTAAAAAAATACTGGTATTCAGCTGCATACGACCTGTAGTAAGACTGGAAGCTGACCCCAAATTAGTTAAGAAAAGGCTCAGCAGTATGATTGTGACAGATATGTTCACGTCTCATGTAATAGGGGGCGCGCCTATTTCTAAATAGGAATATCTTGGAGATAACAAAACATCATACTTTAGATTATTAAGATTCACTCATAGTAAGTGCATTTCTTGTATTTCACAAGCTATTTCCTAGAGTCCAATTCTAGTCTGTGTTCAATAGTAGGTATAGGAGAGACTGACAATAATATTTAAAAAAAAAACAAAATTCTAAATTGTTTATCTTGTGACAACTGGGTCCAAAAGGTTAAATGATAAAATGATAAATGATTTTATTTTCTGCAAATAGGTTTGTACAAACACTTTTACACGTCAATCATATTTTAAAAACTAGGTGAGATCGGCATTTCCTATCTGACTACTCTGAGAAGAAACGCCGAAACAAACTCAGAGGTCACAGTCTCTTTTAAAGTCCAGACATAATCTTGGTCAGGTCATGTGAAGACCATGTGGATTGATATCTGAAATGTTCTTTTGAGGAAAGAACCACACAGAATGAGTGGACCTGTCCAGTCAGTTCACGCATTTGTCAGTTGTCATGCAGCTCAACACAGAACTAAAGGAGCTAAACGATTCGACGAACATTACCAAAGAAAGGACATTTGGGTAGGCCGCATAAATTACTCAAACTGCCAGACCATGATTAAAACTAATAATAATAAAAAAATACATTAAAAAAACAACAAATCCACAATGTCTTCACATTCACAATAATTAAAATAGTATAATCCTTTACAAAGTAAATGTCATTGCATATATAAAGTGCATCAATGTCACAGTGTAAATAAAATATGAAAATAATCTTGGTCATATCATATGAGGACTATGTAGACTGGTGTCTGAAATGGTCTTTTGAGGAAAGAACCACACGGATTTGAGTGGACCTGTCCAGTCAGAGCACGCATTTGTCAATCATCGTGCAGCTCAACTCAGAACTAAGGAGCTCAACGATCCGACGAACAATACAAAAGAAAGGACATTTGGGGAGGCTGCGTAAAGTACTCAAACAGCCAGACCATCATCATTAAAAGAAGAAAAAAAAATGCAATGACCCACATAGTCCTCACATTCACAAAAAATAAAACAATATTATACTTTATACAGTAAATATATACATGTCATTGTTTAGGTTGGTATACAAAAACGTAGAAACTATTGTTAGTACTTAAAATACAATCACAAAGGACAACACTCATCATACAAATCTAATAACGACGCAAAATTCTCCACTAATTTGAATTTCTAGACAGGTATGGAAATCAATGACATTGGTTAAGTTTATTAGGTACGAAACCACCAAGATCCAGACATAACGCCACAAAATTTCAATACCAAATAAAATTTGGCAATCAAACTAACACTGTTCTCAGTTTTTTGTGACAGTTTAATCAAAATAGTTTGATGTTGGTTCGATACCAAGGCGGTAAGTACTGTGTAGTTTTTGTGGCTAACAAAATTATAATGGTTGGCTTTTGAGTTTTGCTTTTTTAGGAGAAAATAGTATCGATGATCATCTGTGTTTTTTTGGAAATAATAAAGCGGCATATTCTTCTATTTTGAATTTTCTTGTGTTCTTCTGTAATTTTGTGAAGCCATTGTATAAATTAATGATTGCATAATACAATGGCTATAATCTTCTATACATTTAGAATTTCTATACACTATTTGTCTCTCTGTGCGTTGTTCTTCTAAATTACGCATCGGATTTTGATGCGGGTTCTCCATCATTTAGATCATATAAGATGGTTTCATGCACAATACATTAATATGAAACCTGCTTATAATGATATGTCCATGTTTTTGCAAGTCGTAAAACCCGCGCAAAGCAGGGGCGAGTTCCTCGCGGGTAATTCGATAGAGATAACCGTGGCCCTGGCAAAGGCAACTGAAGGAACACGGGTGGGTTTTAGTCGGTAAAAGTCTGATACGCCTTCCCGCTTCACTCAGAGCGGCAGAAGTCATTTGATGTTTTCCCACCCAAAAATAAAAGAGGCGAGTTCCTAGGTATGTCTAAATTAAAATAAATAACACGGTTTCTTTTGAAATTAAATTAATTTTAATGCGATAATGGCTAAGCAGTTATTATCGTCTTTCCTTTCAGTCGCACAAAGGACCTGAAACCTAAAGCGTCAACTTTCATGGTCCTTACCAACCTCACAACCTCATTTGTTTGTAAAACGAACATTATTTAAACCTCCGCGTTGATGCGAATCATATTACTCGGGAATATTCGGGATGACAGACGAAATCTTCCGAGCGTGCTCTTATGAGTCGCTGGTGATAAATTGTGTTTTTAGCCGCCTTGGAAACGCGAACTTCGTATATTAAAGGTGTTATTAATCATGTTCTTTATCCTTGAACTTTTCTTGTGTATCGTCCGGATTAACTTAAGGGCGATCATCGTACATTTATTAACAACAAAGGTTTTAAGATCATCTCTAAGGAGTTTTGCAGAGCGACTATCTGCTTGTTCATAGCCAAGACACGGTGGATTTTTTCCCCTCATGCTTCAACCTTTGATTTCATCACTGGCTGTGTGACCCATTTGCAAAATTTCATCGCATTTCGATGAAATTTTAGCGTTCAGCCATTTTAGCGTTGCAGCGTAACAAACTCACTTTCGCGTTTACAATGTTAGATAATATAAAATAAATCATTTTTGTCACTTGAATATATCAACCTATATATCAATGTTAACCAGATTTAATTTACAGTAAAGAGATGCTAAATTATTCGCATAACATAAGTCTAATACAATGTCAACTGGCCTATAATTATCAAAATAATCAACGAACTCTTTATTCAAAAATAAATAGGTAGAATACCAGCTTCCTAAGAATACATTTACACTGAATATTGCTCACATTTTCCCCGTGCAAGGACTCTTTCGTGAAAAAGGAATTGTGCGAGAAGTAGTGTAACTAATTTGAATAGGTCTCGCTCCAATAATTTAGCTGTATTGGTTCGGGAGTTGAAAGGTACCAAAGACAGTTTACACGTGTCCTTTTGAAGGAAAATGTGAATGTGCTTGTATTGTATGGCACCTGTCGCACCGCCGCATTATGTCGCTCAAGAAACGTGCAGCAATACATATCATATAATAATATTACATTGATAATTTCATAAGCAGATTTTTTTCCTGTTTTTGATTTACATTTTTTAACTGTGGTCTTAAAGCGTGATCCTTCTATACCATGATAACGCTTCAGCGCACTCCGCCAGAAATTTAATTGAGTACGGCAGGTGCAGCCTGGCGCCTTGATTTTTATTCACATTATAAACCCTGAAAACGCAGTGACTGCATTTGAGAGGGCTTTGTTAAAGAAAGCCAGGTAGCGCTTCCCACCAGGGAAGATCGGAACACTCTTCCTTTTCAATGGAGAAGCGGGTACCTACACCTTCTCTAAGCACAAACATGCACGCGAACAAAGTCGCGGTTACAGCTACCTTATAAAAAAATTGATTTGATGCATGTACTTATGTTAACTTGAATTTGAACTTTTGAATAATGGTAAAGAGAGTTTCGGTACTGAACTACTCGGTTTAATCCGTCTTTATGAGGAAAGCAAGCCTTAAAACAGCACTGTACCTACATATGGAATTATTACTGCAGATAGCGTGTAATATTTATGCAAATGTCGTAAGTTCACTCATAATACTTGTAGGTACAAATGTATGGCTTCCGTCCGTTGGAGTATGCATTAGAAATTGATTTGTAGAGTTCAACAAATTAAATTAGTCATTACATAATTTCTGGAACACTTCATTTTATGATACAAGTACAGGATCTAAGTTTTTTAAAATATTTTTTTCATTTAATTAACAAAACTGATGTACAATCTCAAATGCAATAAAAAAGTCACAACACAATATTTTGATTGATATCCACTACATGTGAATCTAGCATGCATATTTTATGTTCAACACTTACTATTAAACAAACAACTAAATCAAAACTTACAAATGCTGAACTTTTCCTTATATCATGAAAAAGTGTCGGGAAACAAAACAATAATAGTAACAAATGGTAATAATTATAAAATTATGGTTCTAAGTTTGGTCCTAGCTGAGGCTACAGAACCAGTAAAGACATCAATTTCACCACGAATGGAATTGGCAAGAGAAAGCATGGGGCAAATGGGTGAAACATTACCTATGTTAGTTCGACTATGTGGCAGGATGAAAGTCTTTCGGTTAATTAACCGGCTACTGCTACGTGGGATACTAAATTTCGTGGGATTTAAATTGGAAGATGTTAGTTAGGTGTTTGGCTTTTGTAGGATGTTGATTCCAGTCTTCCAATATCACAGTTAAATACCCTTCTTATTAACACGTGTTTCAATACCTAATCAAGTCCTAGTGTTCCTTTCTTGAAGTCGAAATGAACCTACTTCCAAAGTTCATTTAAAATGCAACTGTTTAATGATCTACAAAAAGCCTACGTGACTGATTTACTACGCATTTTTTACTCGAATTTTATAACCGTATGCTGGTTTACACAAGCCAGTAATATAATAAGATACCTGCAAACTAACTCACATACATATTACACTAACATTTGGCACTCACTGAGCGGAACCCACATACAACTGCTACTACTGTCACATAATATTCTATAATTAGTAGTGTATTTCGGTCTTAAAATGGAATATAACTTGCGGTAGCTAATTAATTATTACTGGCTTATTTAGATCACATTACCGCTTGTGAAGTGGCCCGAATATGAGTGTAAGTACGTTATCGAGTCTATTCACCAGTTTTCCGATCAGGGACGGATTTGGTCACGTGACAAAAGCCGGTATTATTCCGTATCCAGGTTAGTATTCAATTCACTTCCACAACCTTGGTGCGAGATGGATGATTCAAAATAGGATACTATTTTGAATCATCCATCTCGTACCAAGGTTGTGGATCGAAATGACGTGTACGAAAAAGTGTCATGAAAAAGAAAAAGATGCCTCTCCTATACAAAAAATTGGTTGCAAACATACATAACCTCACGCCTTTCTTCAGAACGCCTGCTACGATCTGTACATCCTTATTGCAATGGTTGGACAAATCTATCAAGTTGCAACGCAACAACATGCGTCGTCGGTCTATCATGCCAGGAATCGTTCTACGCTATCCGGGTCCCGATCTCCAGGCAAAGAATCGCCTGCTCCAACAGCCTTTGGTCCTTAGACATTATAGATATGACTGTTTTATGTATGCATAGACAGAGTAAGAGCGATATGACGACTTAAAGAGAACTAAGATTTAACACGGACGTAAAATTTCGCGGCGGGTTTTTTTCACTCATACTGGATCTTCAGCGCCGAGAGTGGAAAATCCAGTGCGCAAAAAAAAACCCGCCGTGATACTGTGTGCTTGTGTGGTCTTAGTATGCCAGAACAAAACTTGTTGCGCCGATATAATTGTAAAAATGAGTTAGACACTGCTACGAGTACCATTCGTTTAATAATCAGAATTGAAAACGGTATTAATCTAAAATATCTTATTATTCCTGAACTAATAACGCAGTATTTGGTAGCATAATAACGTGAGGCGTGTTTAATGTAAACACAAAGAGCATCGGCCATTCGTGAAATGTCTGGCGCAGTGGGCGGCATCCGCGTACACAGTGGTGCTTACACGTGGTATTAATCAATAATGTATCAGTAGCAAGCTACGAATGCATTACATCTGTAGGTTATTTGAATATGAATAGAGTCAGGATAATATTGTACCAAATACATTGATACTACACACGTCATGCGTATGATCAGCAAATCACTATTTGCATTCTCTTTGTAAGTTTCTTTTTCATGCGAAACTTGCATCGACCGCTCCGTGTTTGGCATTTTCTACTTTGTTTCATGACTTCCAGGATAAACCTTTAGACGATAAGTAGCTGGCTACTACATGCATAAACATAATTAGCCTATATCGTTCCCACTGCTGGGACGGCGGCCTTCTCTCTGAGATAGTTGGTGGATGTATTACTTGCATCTTAGTATAAAATAATATATCTTTCCGAATAGAAAGTTGGCAATTAGGAGGTTCATAATTTGGCTACATGTTGTGCGGGTTATAATCTTATATCCCAAAATAGTATTGAATGTCGGCCGAGTAAAAACTGCATTGTACGATAATTTGATTATTTTGTTACAAATATATAAAAGAGTGACACAGTGAATTGGTTCAGTTTCAATTTAAAACGAGCCGTTTATTTCAGAACTTTGGGTACAACTTTTTTTTTTGGCATTAAGTATTTATTTCATATTATCATACGTTTAAAATACAACATATTTATTTCACATTATATGGGGACTTATGAAGCTGGGTAAACAGTTCCATTGGTTGTTTCCTATGAAGAAGAGCCGGCAGGAAACACGACGGATTTTCTATAAAAAATTAAATGTCCAGCGTTAGGAAACAGGCATTTGCCATAGAACCAGCCGCCTTAGATTTAAGAATATAAAATAATCAATAATTGTCGTATGAATGAATTTTCTCGTGGGGGCACAGATATTGTATCTTTTAATTTAGTTAATGTGCCACGTTCTGCTCTTACGCAGTAGAAACTAACTTTTAAAAAAATAATATTTCGTTTTCAGGTCAGCTGTAATTATTTGAGCCGAAAACTAAGCAAAGAATTAGTACGAAAACTTCGGTTCACAGTTTGCTCTACGAGTGTTTAAAATACGTTGTTATATGTTTTGTATTTTAAACCGCTTTCAGAGGTAGGATTTAGGTACATTATAAAACAGTATTCAAGTGGCACTGCTTTGAAATACCTTTCAAATTACTCTACTTGAGAATAACACACCGATGGATTGACTGACACCCATGAAACCAACCTTATAAAAAAGTACACACTGTTATATTGATTTCGAACATTGCACAAAGTAGAAGAAGTAAGGCAGTGAGCGAGTAGCGTCCAAGGACTGAGAGACGAAGCGTCTCGGTCGTCCGGCGGCGAGATGGGCGGACGACATCGTGTTCATCGCGGGTAGAACCTGGATGAGGCTGACTCAGGAGCGTGGAGATTGGTAGAATATTTAAATTACTTAAAACATTGTGAAGCCTGCATTGTAAACATTATTCTACAAACAAAACTTTATAGACAAGGTACTGTAATACATCTTCAGTTCCCATTAGTTTTATTAAAAACTTTACTGAAGTTTAACAAGATAAACTTTATGCGAAGTTATGCAATAACGAATGTTCAAACTTGAATTCGAAAACTTTTCTCTGGCCAATATGCCTGTAAGTGTAACAAGGTACCTACTCGTATGTCTAGAGGTACAACGTTATTTTGTCGCGTGGGAAGAATTGGAAATATCGCCGCCATCTTTTTAGCATACATTTATTCATAAATATATTTACTCATTACTAATCCTCATTTATATGCCCCTCAATGTGGAAACCGTACAGTCAACATGTGTAACTCTCCCTTTATCCTCAAAATGAGCCACATAAAATACCTGGGGGTAATAATGGACGACACACTCTCTTTTAATAAACATATTAAAGCCTAGCAAACTAATATATGTTTAAAGAAATTGCGAACAATCGCAGATCCGAAATGACAAACAAAAATTTATTTAGCCCTATGTCAATCTATAATTCAATACTGTATCACATCTTGCACTAAAAACTCATTTTCTTCCACTTGAAAGAGCTCAGAGAGCTATTTTGAAGGTAGGAAACTTCCGTCCCTTTTTCTTTCCCAAAGATCTGTTATATAAATCCTGCAAGGTACCGACCGTTCGCCAGATTTTCATTATGCACTTAGTATTAAAACAGCACACTATACTTACCTACAATGCTACCAATACTAACAAGATACGGAATGACATATTATACTTATCTAATGCAACCTCGAAACACGTCTTTGTAGAAAGATTTTTTACATTCTTAGGCCCGTTTCTGAACAATAAATTGAATAGAAACCTAAGTATCTATACAAATTATAATTAAATATTTACTAACCATTGATTATGCACACACAGAAGATGAACTTGTTGTCTGCAAATAGATCCACCAACATGCTATTTTACATTTATTTACCTAAGTTTTTATTTAGTTTTTACTTTAAACTCACTGTTTATTTATTATATTAAGTATTTATGCACTTTCTAGTCTGAAACACAGGTTCAACATAGTTCAGGAAAATTTGCAACTGTGCTCTTTTTAATTGTTATGGTATTTATTAATGTGTCCCTTTTCATATAAATAAACGATTTTTATTTATTTATTATTTCGGCAAATTACCGGGGCTGTCCTAAGGCCCCGAAGCCCTCCTCTGGGAAACTCGCGAAACGCGCGACCGACCGTCAGCACAGGGAAAGCCCCTAGGGTAAGCTTCCTTCCGCGCAGATGCCGGAACGGCTTAGTCCGCAGAGGCCCTCTCCCTGGGCAAACTTAAACCACCAAAAAGCTCCCGCAGCTTCGGTACCCTCCAAACCCGTCCAACCCGCCGAAATTCCAGCTTTGATGGCTACCGCCTTCACAGCTCCTTCGGTAGCCCCCGCGGCCCCAGGTGCAGTGGCTTCACCAGTTGCACCGCAAAGAGCCCCGGGCAGGGATAGCGCCCAAATTATTATTAGCACATACGCGGCCCTCTACAGCTCCGCCGCGGATAAAATGGCCGAAGAAATAGTCGCTGCAAATGGCAACCCTCGTCGCCTTTTGGAAATCCTTGACGCGTATCCGGAGATCGCGTTAGTTCTGAAATCACTTAAATTCTAAATCCTCAATGGCTAATACGAGTTTAAACTGTACAAAACCCCGGTCCCTTAAATTAGGGTTTTTCAACGCTAATGGCGTTTCAGGTCAACGCGATGAGATCGCCGCTTTCCTCCGCGACCACCAGCTTGACATCCTCCTCATACAGGAAACCTTCTTAAAGCCTCATCACCGCAACCCGAACATTGCCAACTACAAACTAGTTCGCAATGACAGGTCTCGATGCCACAAGGGTGGCACCCTGATCTACTTTAGGAAAACATTGTACTGCATCCCCTTAGACCCGCCTCCTCTCTTCTCCCATCTGGAGACCTCTATCTGTCGGCTCGGCATGACCGGTCACCAACCGATCACCATCATCTCTGCTTATATTCCACCAGACAATGGTCCGGAGGATCCCATCTCTCTCCAAAAGGACTTCACCGCCCTCTTCGGTATGAGTGATTCCGTCATATTGGCGGGGGATCTTAATGCCAAACACCCGGCGTGGAATAGTAGCACGACTTCTACCAGAGGTCGGATCATTCAAGTTAGGCGAATCCCTTAACTTTGACGTCATCGCTCCAATGAGCCCGACTCATTTCCCAGGTAATGCTAATCACCTTCCCGATGTTCTCGATGTAGCGCTGCTCAAGAATGTGAACCTTCGTTTGCATTCGATAGAGACGTTCCACGAGCTTAACTCTGACCACCGCCCAGTAGTCATGCATCTTGCACCCTACTCGGGCCCAATCGACCCCAACCGCCCCCCTCAGACCCAGATGATAACCAACTGGAGGAAAGTAAGCGAAAGACTGAAATCCACCACGTCGCCTCACTTGGACACCATCCCCGATCACTTAGTGTCAGTCGCTGACACGACGGCCGCAATCGACTCGTTTACAGAGCACGTACAATCCGTATTGACGGATTGTTCACGGGAAGTTCCGGTGATGGAAGACCATCGCTGGAAACTACCTACTGACGTACGTGACCTGATAACCGAGAAGAACGCGGCCATTCGTGCCTACGACTCCTTCCCTTGTGACGCGAACAAAGCCCAGATGCGCCATTTACAGCGTGCTGTAAAGAAACGCATAGGGGAGGTTCGCTCCGAGGGCTGGAACAAGATGCTCAGTGAACTCGAGCCCACTCATCAAGCCTTCTGGCAATTACAGAGGAAATTGCGTTCCTCAGAAGAGTTCTCTATGCCTCCTCTCATCCGCCCCGATAAGAGTGTCGCTTTCGACAGTCCCGATAAGGCCGAATGTCTTGCTGACAGCCTAGAGTCCCAATGTTCTCCCAGCTCTCAACCAGTAGACCAAGCTCACCTGTACAAGGTTGACGCTGAAGTCGAACGGAGAGCCGCCCTACCACCCGTCGAAGACCCTGACGATCCTCTGCCTCCCGTCACACCAGACGAAGTGCACGGAATCATTAAAGGGCTCCAAGCTCGGAATGACCCCGGTTCGGACGGTATTACCAATAAGGTGTACAAACTCCTACCTGCCCCTCTAATAATGCTTATGACCGCCATCTTCAATGGCGCATTGAGCAACAACATCTTCCCACAAGCGTGGAAAGAAGCAACCGTCATCGGTATCCCAAAGCCAGGCAAGCCAAAGTCTGAGCCCTCCAGCTACCGTCCCATTAGCTTACTCAATGTTCTCGGCAAAATCTACGAGAGACTTATTTATAAGCGTCTCAAAGACTACGCCGAAGCAAAGAGCCTCATTCCCAACGAGCAGTTCGGCTTCCGACCCCAACACTCTAGTATCCATCAGGTCCATCGTATCGTAGAGCACTTGAGCTCTGGTCTGCAGCGAAACGCGACGACGGGTGTGCTATTCTTCGACATAGCGAAGGCCTTCGACAAAGTCTGGCACAACGGCTTGTTATACAAGCTTTACCAACTAGGAGTGCCAGATCGTCTCGTGCTCATCTTACGAGACTTTTTGTCGAATCGCACCTTCCGCTATCGCATCGAGGGTGCACTCTCGTCCCCTCACCCTATTCGCGCCGGTGTCCCTCAGGGTTCCGTCATATCTCCTCTAGCCTTCACGCTATTCACCAGCGATATTCCAAAAAGTAAAAAGGCTCAGTTGGCTCTCTTCGCCGACGACACTGCCGTTTACTATACCGGTCACTGTCCCATCGCTATAGCTCGTACTCTCCAAACCGCCGCAAACGTCTTAGGCGCTTGGTTCCGGAAATGGAGAATCGAGGTCAACCCCGATAAGAGTCAGGCGGTTCTCTTCTCGAGACGTCGTCGAGTCCCACCCCCCCTTCCCAGCCCGATCACTATGTACGGCAGGCCAATCCCTTGGGAGAAGCAAGCCAAATACCTAGGCGTGATCCTCGATCAAAACCTTACGTTTAAACAGCATATTAAGGCGGTTCGCGCGCGTGCCGCTTTCGCTCTTGGTAGACTCCATTTTATTCTGACAGCCCGTTGCAAACTGTCACTTAAATGAAAGCTGCGCATCTACACCGCAGTCATCCGTCCCATCATGACCTATGCCTGCGTTGTATTCGCGCACGCTCACCCACGTCATCTCCATAAGATGCAGACCCTCCAGAACCGTTTCCTTAGGAAGGTCACGGGTGCCCCCTACTATGTCCGTAATATAGATCTCCACGTAGACCTTAAAATGCCTACCATAAACCAGTTCATGAAACGCTTATCGAAGCGTTTCTTTGACTGTGGCATAAAACACCCAAACCCCTTGATCTCAGCGGCCGCCCGCTACACTCCCTCCCGCATTAGCCGTATTCGCCGACCGAGGCATACTTTAATCGCCCCCGACAACGCCACTACCCTCCTCCAGGAGAGTAGTAAGGCAACTAGCACGCTACATAAGCCCAAAACCCGATCGCCGTCCTACCGTCCTCGCCGCCGAGGCCCGCCGCGACGCCCAAATCCACGCCCCTCCCGACCCTTGCTCGAGCCAGCCCGCGCCGCTGAGCCTGTAGCTATAAATTCGTCCCAAAATCTAATAAATCCTGATCCAGCTAGTCTCTTGCTGCCCTCTTCCAGCGACGCCCTAAGCCGAGGTCCGTACCCCACAGGGGGTGCCCTTAGCGTTGTCGCTTAGTTTTAGTTAGTATTTAAGTTTAAGTCCTGGCTGGAGGCCTTAATTTATTAGGGCACCACAGGCAAGTCCGCTTAAGCAGACGACAACCTTATAGGTTGACCTGCGAGGCCGCGGCCATACATAAAAAAAAAAAAAAAAAAAAAATTTCAAATTATATTTCACTAAATAATGGCACAACCCTTGTAGCAGTGAAACTTGAATGAAAGCCCTTTCTTAGCTACTTGTAAGAAACTAGTTGGTAACAACAAGACAATTTTACAACTTTGTTGTTGAAAGTAAACGCAATTGAATGTAACAATTTCCGTTGCGAGTTGTCATAAAACTATGTTAGAAGTTCTAAGATAGTTGTTGGCACAGCAACATTGCAGAAAATCTTCTTGGATATTTTTCGTGTTTCTCTGGTTTTTAACACGCTTATGTTAACTCGTAACAGGGTTACTACAGAATATCTTGCAACTAGTTTTGTCGGTTTTGTTTGTTTGTTTGTTTGGCATCTCGCAGGTCAACCTATTGGGTTGTCGTCTGCTTAAGCGGACTTGCCTGTGGTTGCCCTAATAAATTAAGGCCTCCAGCCAGTACTTAAACATAAATGCTAACTAAAAACTAAGCGACTACACGCTAAGGGCACCCCCTGTGTGGCACGAACCTCGGCTTAGGGCGTCGCTGGAAGAGGGCAGCAAATGACTAGCTGGATCAGGATTAGTGTTATTTTGGGACGAATTTAAAGCTACAGGCTCAGCGACGCGGGCTGGCTCGAGCACGGGTCGGGAGGGGCGTGGATTTGGGCGTCGCGGCGGGCCTCGGCGGCGAGGTCGGTAGGACGGCGATCGGGTTTTGGGCTTATTTAGCGTGCTGGTGGCCTTACTACTCTCCTGGAGGAGGGTAGTGGCGTCATCGGGGACGATTAAGATATGCTTTGGTCGGCGAATACTACTAATGCGGGAGGGAGTATAGCGAGTGGCCGCTGAAATCAGGGGGTTTGAATGTTTGATGCCACAGTCGAAGAAACGCTTAGATAAGCATTTCATGAACTGGTTTATGGTTGGCATTTTAAGGTCGACGTGAAGATCTTTGTTTCGGACATAGTAAGGGGCACCCGTAACCCTTCTGAGGAAACGGTTCTGGAGGGTCTGCACCTTATGGAGATGTCGTGGGTGAGCGTGCGCAAATACAACGCAGGCATAGGCCATGATGGGATGGATGACTGCGGTATAGATGCGCAGTTTGCATTTTAACGACAGTTTGCTTCGGGCTGGCAGTATAAACTGGAGTCTACTAAGAGCGAAGGAGTCGCGCGCGCGAACCGTCTTGACATGTTCCTTAAAGGTAAGGTTCTGATCTAGGATCACGCCTAGGTACTTGGCTTGCTTTTCCCAAGGGATCGGCCTGCCGTACATAGTGATCGGGCTGGGAAGGGGGAGGGGGAATCGACGACGCCTCGAGAAGAGAACCGCCTGACTCTTATCGGGGTTGACCTCGATTCTCCATTTCCGGAACCAAGCACCTAAAACGTTTGCGGAGGTTTGGAGAGTACGAGCTATAGCGTTGGGACAGTGACCGGTACAGTAAACGGCAGTGTCGTCGGCGAAGAGAGCCAACTGAGCCTTTTTACTTTTTGGGATATCGCTGTTGAACAGCGTGAAGACGAGAGGAGATAGTACGGAACCATGAGGGACACCGGCGCGAATAGGATGAGGGGACGAGAGTGCTCCCTCGATGCGATAGCGAAAGGTGCGATTCGACAAAAAGTCTCGTAAGATGAGCACGAGACGATCTGGCACTCCTAGTTGGTAAAGCTTGTATATCAAGCCGTTGTGCCAGACTTTGTCAAAGGCTTTCGCTATGTCGAAGAATAGCACACCCGTCGTCGCGTTACGCTGCAGACCAGCGCATAAGTGCTCTACGGTACGGTGGACCTGTTGGGTGCCCGAGTGTTGGCTTCGGAAACCAAACTGCTCGTTGGGTATGAGGCTCTTTGCTTCGGCATAGTCTTTGAGACGCTTATAAATAAGCCTCTCGTAGATTTTGCCGAGAACATTGAGTGAGCTAATAGGGCGGTACCTAGAGGGCTCAAACTTTGGCTTGCCTGGCTTTGGGATACCGATGACGGTTGCTTCTTTCCAAGCTTGTGGGAAGATGTTGTTGCTCAAGGCGCCATTGAAGATGGCGGTCATAAGCATTATTAGCGGGGCAGGAAGGAGTTTGTATACCTTATTGGTAATACCGTCCGAACCGGGGGCCCTTTAATGATGTCGTGTACTTCGTCTGGAGTGACGGGAGGCAGAGGATCATCAGGGTCTTCGACGGGAGGGAGTGAGGCTCTCCGTTCGACTTCAGCGTCAACCTTGTACAGGTGAGCTTGGTCTACTGGTTGAGAGCTGGGAGAACATTGGGACTCTAGGCTGTCAGCAAGACATTCGGCCTTATCGGGACTGTCGAAAGCGACACTCTTGTCGGGGCGGATGAGAGGAGGCATAGAGACCTCTTCTGAGGAACGCAATTTCCTCTGTAAATGCCAGAAGGCTTGATGAGTGGGCTCGAGTTCACTGAGCATCTTGTTCCAGCCCTCGGAGTGAACCTCCCCTATGCGTTTCTTTACAGCATGCTGTAAATGGCGCATGTGGGCTTTGTTCGCGTCACAAGGGAAGGAGTCGTAGGCACGAATGGCCGCGTTCTTTTCGGTTATCAGGTCACGTACGTCAGTAGGTAGTTTCCAGCGATGGTCTTCCATCACCGGAACTTCCCGTGAACAATCCGTCAAAACGGATTGAACGTGCTCTGTAAAGTCAAAGTCAAAGTCAAAGTCAAAGCATTTATTTCAAATAGGCCCATAAAAAGGCACTTTTGAACGTCAAAATTTACATTAAAAATAGAACTGATTCTAGGCGCCACTTCCAAAAAGTAGTTTCGTATGGAGAAGAAGTGGCAAGAAACTCCACCGTTACTCTTTTAAAATGTTTTACAATATTTTGCATACATTAATTATATTTCTATATGTGAAGACGATGCACCAAGAATAAAAATACTATACCACTATTGGTACAAAAAAATTAAAAATAAAGCAAAGGTTAAAAATTAATCACGAGATAGGTACATTGTGCTCACATATTTACAAACAATTGTAAAAATATATGGTTTTCCTAAAATATTAACTTGGAATAATACAGTGTGTGATTAAAGTAAAAATAACCAAATATACAATACAATAAGCAAATAGTATGATTTTGTCTAGCCTAGAGATCTCTAGATTGTATAGAATCTAGAGATTGTCCTATTGAGCAGGACCAGCATGTTTCCAAGCATTCTTATCAAGGATATAATCTTCTAATTTGTAATATGCTTGATTACAAAGTGTTTTTTAACATGAGTTTTAAACTTTCTTTCATTTAATTGCAATATTTCACCAGGTATTTTGTTGTAACATTTAACACAGTACCCCATAAAAGATCTATGTACTTTAGATAGTCTGAAAAATGGTTGATCTATTTTATTTTTATTTCTAGTGTTAATATTATGTCTATCACTTATTTTATTAAATAGATGCAGATTTTTTCTAACATACATAATATTTTCATAAATGAACTGGCAAGGTACAGTCATTATATTAATCTTCTTAAATAGTTCCCTAAGAGATTCGCGGCGACGTAGATTGTAAATGGCTCTGACAGCTCTCTTTTGCAAAATAAAAATGGATTCAATGTCAGCAGCCCGACCCCACAGTAAAATGCCGTATGACATAATGCTGTGGAAGTAGCTAAAATAAACCAAACGCGCGAGTAAACGAGTCGATTGCGGCCGTCGTGTCGGCGACTGACACTTATGTGATCGGGGATGGTGTCCAAGTGAGGCGACGTGGTGGATTTCAGTCTTTCGCTTACTTTCCTCCAGTCGGTTAACATCTGGGTCTGAGGGGGGCGGTTGGGGTCGATTGGGCCCGAATAGGGTGCAAGATGCATGACTACTGGGCGGTGGGCGGAGGTTTTTTACTGTTTTCTCTCGTATAATCCATTGAGAATTAATATTTGAGTGAGTGTAGAACTTGCGCGATCTCGGGATTACCATAAGGCGAAGTACGTTGCCGTTTGCAGCAACGATTTCTTCCGCCATTTTATCCGCGGCGGTGGTGAAGAGAGCCGCGTATGTACTTAATATAATTTGGGCGCTGTTTCGGCCCTGGGTTCCCTGAGGTGCCGCTGGAGAGGCCGTAGAGGCCGCGGGGGCTACCAAAGGCGCTGGGATGGCGGAAGCCATCAGCGCTGGAAGTTGCGCGGGTTGCGCTGGTTGCGCGGGTTTAGATGGCACCGAAGCTGCAGGAGCCTTCAGGTGATTAAGGTTAGCCCAGGGAGACGGCCTCACCCACAGAGGCGGGCCGGCACCAGTCGGGGTCGCGGAAGAATCATGTTCCCGCGACCTCGACGTAGGTGTGAGATGGAACACCGGGGTGGTCTTTAGTCAGTAAGAGTCTGACAGACCCCTCCGCCCGCCCCAGGGCGGAGGACATCCATGAGGAATTTCCACCCCGGGAACAAAAAAAAAAAAAAGGAGACGGCGTCTGCGGACTAAGCCCCGATAATTTGCCGGGTGACCGGATTGGCCGCAGAGGACGCAGCTCGGAGGCTCAACGCATTGTTCCCTATCCTTAGGATGAGAACAGTCGGCGGTGCCATGCTCACCTAGACACTTGACGCATCTAGGGGTCGCATAGCAGTTCGACTGCGAGTGACCGCACAATTGGCAGCGATGACACTGACCAATTAAGTTGGCTTGGTAGGGCTTCTCAATAGAAATGCCTGAGATCGAGCAAACCGACTTCACCTTGAAGATCGGGTGGTGACCTTCCGTGGGGTCACATATGACCAAGACCATTTCGTACACAAGGCCCTGTCTCGCTTTATGCAAGCGATGGACGGCGGATACGGGAACGCCTTGTACGATAAGGTCGCTCTTAATCTCCTCGGTGGATATTTCCTGTGGTACGCGCCTAATGACGACACGCGTGGGGGTTTCCTCCGGAAGGGAGTAAGTATGAAAGGAGTAGTTCCTTTCACGCAGGGCGCGGGAGAGATCCCTAAAGTCCGCAGACGTGGGTACGGTAACATTGATCCCCTGGAGGGTGGATCGGGCGTTAGTGTAGTTGATCTTGCGATCAACACACATCCTAGAAATTTCGGTCCATTTGGGCTTGTCTTGGACGTAAATCGGGGGAGGGGGCTTTTGCTTCCTCGCGGCAGGAGCGGGAAGACAATTCATGGGGCTGGCGGGGCGACTGGCCCGCGGTGGAGGGGTGGTAGGGGAGCTGGACGAAAGGGTGTCCTGCTTTTGGGCCTTGGTGGCCGGGCCGGCGGGGGAGGAGGATTTAACCTTCCTCTTCTTGCCTCCCTTTCCGACGACTTGGAAGTCGTCTTCGTTGGAGGAGGAGGAGAGGGCTTCTCCCTCGGAGAGAGGGACTGACGTGTCCACGCTCTCCGGTCGAGTCGAGTTTGTTTTTGCGGTGCGCAGCTGTGTCGGGTTTATTGTCTCCGAGACAATGGTGACCGGAACAATGGCGGCCGGGACAAAGGCGGGCGCGACAATAGAAGCCGGATTAGCGGCCGGCGTAATTACTGCCTGTACGATGGTTGGCGACACAATGGGGGCCGACATAGCGGCCGGAACATTGTCTACCGGAACAAAGGGTGGAATGCCTTGTTCGGATGCAGGTGGCGATAACGGGCTCTCCAGTGCGTCACTAAATTCCACAAGTGAGCCCTGAGACGGAGTGGGAGTGGCGTTGGCGTATTTTGGCGCCATATTTCGCCAAGAAATCGGGGTCCTTAAAAAGGACCTCTCTGAAGAACGCCAAAATAAAAGGCGTCCTCCATGGTCGGAGGAGGAACTAATTTAGGGAGGGAATGGTGGAAATTTGTTCCCACGTAGCCTAAATCCTATACCTGTCTCCCCGGGTGGATGGGACGGAGGATGTTTGACCCTCTCTGTCGGGTGTAGACAGAGAGGTGAGTACCTATTGGTGAGCCCTAAGCTTGTAAGCCATCGCCAGTCTTAATGTGCGAACGGGGCCCTGACCAGTCTAGCGCGAAGGGTGTAGACACACCCTAAAGACACTAGGTGAGTAGCTGGAAAGTAAAACTGTCACTAGAGCCGACTAGGAGACCCCCCAAGGCCGGTTATCTGGGACCCGTCCAATTGACTGCCTCTCCCTGAAGGGGTTCGGCGGGTGTGATTGGGACAACACCCCACTCGGCTTCGTTGGCACCGTAAGGTTTCAACCGAGGACCACGAAACTGTGGTTTTACCCACAAGGGGCCTAGTGAAGCCACTCACGACCGTCTGTTAAAGAAAAGAGATTTGCCTTGAAAAAGGCAGTGTTTGATTAATTAAAATCAAATCAATTTATTGATTTTATTTTAAATCGGAGTAGTCGGGGCGACTACGATGACGTCACGTGGTTGCGACGAATAATATCACGAAACACAACACTGGGCCGGGAGCGGGAGAGCGCACAGACACGTCCGTCCGCGGCGAGAGTCGAGCGTCGTGTGAATGGCTGACCTAGTTTTTTCGGAATCAAAATGACATAATTATAGTATTAAAAACTAAACTATGGCGTCGAATCATTCACTAGCATCGCTGTCGACTGGTATGTAATACATACGAGAATAATGCCATAATGTATGGCAATGCTTAGCATCCTGGGCAAGGTAAAAGCCAGAGATCGTATCTTGCAACTGGATTTTTATTCATTTGATCATTTTAATTTGAGACTTTTGTCGGTAAATAAAAAAAACATCATAAAACTTGATGCTACATTCGGGGTCGGTAAGGCCTTATTTTTAATTACACACTGCAAAGCAACAGGGATAAAAACCCTTCACAAGTAAAATTTTAATAGGGGTTGGCAAAAAGTAGCAGTAGACCGCTTCTACAATCAGTGATGAAAGGAACATTTGCGATATGAGGCTGAAAACTCAAGTTCGAAATTAATTATGGTAACAATCATCATATGCCGAACCTCGTTAAGTAAAGACGGCCACCCATCTCAACCGAGGTCAACGGCTTACATCCTTAACGATTAGATAGTAGGTACACTGTACTTGCTCTCAAGTAATTGTGTTTAAATAGCAGATTATCTGTAGGTATCAATATTTATGAGTTCGTCAATACCGAACTTTATAGCTTTATGATATGTTTGATGGGTCTAGGTTTGTAGTCTTGTGTGTTTACTATGTTAATTGCGTTACCTACATTTAATGTTTTCAAGTCGGTGTAATATCTAAAAATGGAATGTTATAAAGTTCTGAAAAGTGTTAGAAAAACTGAAAATTGACACTCATATTTGATTCAGACGAACGTGTGATACGTCAAAAAAAAACTTACAAACATGGCACGTATTTTCAGATATTCATAGTATTGTATCACTTCCTAACACAAAATAAAAATGTATTCTTCTAAAGGCCACCCTGCTGAACACCCACATTTCGTAGATAAGTTTAAGATCATGAATTAACAACAAAAATATGAGAGATTTCGAGGGAGACTCGGTAGGAACAACATTTGAATGTGAACATGAAAACAACAAATATTTTAATTAAAACATACACATACAAAATACATTTTATTGCTTTGACTGAGAAGCTTGATTTTTTCAGAGCTCCATGTAGCCGTAGACCTACGTATGTGATATTAATTTCAACTTGATACCTCGACGCGTTCCTAAGAAAACCAAAGACTGACAGACAGACAGACGGATAACGAATTGATCCTATAAGGGTTCCGTTTTTTCCTTTTGAGGTCCGGAACCCTAAAATCTCAAATTTTTCGGTCCAACTCTAATTCGCCTAGTCTGCAGAGTAGGTACGAGTTTCATGAGCGATAAGGAACTTCGTTTCAATAAAACATTTTGAAGACAGTTTTAACAGTCCTGAAAAGTTAAGCCTATTTCCATAAATTGTATTTTAATTTAAGAAGACGTGAAGAAGACAAAGAATTTTCATTTAATTAATTATTAGTTCAATCAATCATTAATTTTGCTATAGTTTTCTCAGCTATCTTAATAAGTTAAAACAAAGAATGACTTATTAATAACTCAAATATGAATTCATATTTTACGAAGTTTATTCTAATATTGACAATATTGGTTTTAGCTGAAGCATACCGGGACATTAATCAAAAGCTTTCCATTTAACTTCATCGCTAATTTCCGGGAACATTTCTTATAGAATAAATACAAGGATTTTCAAATTGAACTTTCATAGTTTGACTTCATCATTCAATTCAATTTTTGAACAGCCAACGGATTTGTAGGATCGGTTGTTAATTAATACTATTTGGATTAGAGCTTCGAGTAAAATCCATTGAAGTAACTATAGACAACTATGTTTACCAGTGTTTATTTTATGATATGTCGGAATGCAATCTTTTTATTCGCAAAAAACAACCGTTCTTAACACAAACATTTTCTAAAGAACTCTCCCACGCTAGATATTCCTGGAAAATAACAAGAATTCCGAAGAGTTTTAGACTTTTATGACGTAAGCGCGGTCGGTCGTATGAACGGACAACTGGTTTTTAGAGCCTCTATAACTATCAATTTAAAGGATGCTCTTTGTTTTGGTTCCTTATCCTCACCGATTCCGATAACCACGTAACTCTCATCCAGGAGAGCAGTAGGGCCACCAGTGCAGTGCACAAACACAGACCGACATTCCGACCTCGCCGCCGACGTCCCTCGCGAAGACCTCGACGTAACTGTCCTCCCCGACCCTTGCTCGACGAAGTGCCAGTCCGCGCCGTAGCTGAGCCTGTAGCTTTAAATTCCCCGACTAATAATAATATAATCCAGATCCAGCCTGCCCCATCTTGCTGTCCTCCCGTCAGCGACGCCCTAAGCCGAGGTCCGTACCCCACAGGGGGTGCCCTTAGCGAGCGTTCGCTTAGTAATGTAAGTAGTTTTACGCCCCTGGCTGGAGGCTTTGAGTCCGCTTAAGGCAGCCACAGGATAGTCCGGTTAAGTAGTCACGATCTGTCAAGGTCAACTACGAGATGCCATACACAAAAAAAAACAAAATTGGGTTCCTTAGTCAACGTATAATCTCTTAGTTTCGCCATGTCTACGTCCGTCTGTCCGCCGCCCGCTCAGCTCAGAGAAAAACTAGATAACTCTGTAATTGGGTATACATAATTACCCTGACAAAGTCGATTCAGAGAACCGTTGGCGAAATAATAACCTTTAAAGGGCTAATTTTTTTAGAGTCATGGTTGTTTTTTAATAATTATTTAAAGTAAATTACTGTTGTAGTACATAACGAACCTAAAAGCAAAAAGTTTGCCAACTACATTTGCCAACTACATTTTCCAACTACATTTGCCAACTACATTTGCCAACTACATTTTCCAACTACATTTGCCAACTACATTTGCCAACTTCATTTTCCAACTACATTTGCCAACTACATTTTCCAACTACATTTGATAACTACATTTACCAACTACATTTTCCAACTACATTTGCACCACAACATTTGCAGTTGCAATGGAACATGTTTTCCAACTACAAGGGTTGTGTAGTAGTATTGTGCGGAGTCCGACACACGTTTGACCGTATTTTGCGAATAAAAGGTTTCTGTGAGGTGCTTTAGGTAGGTACTAGAAGTATGTACACTTGTCCCTAAAAATCTCTTTTTCAGACTGTTGCCAAATAAATTGTCACGCAAGCAGACGCCAAATGTCTATGTTAAAGAGGAATGCCCATTTTTCACCTGACTATGTATAGAAATGAAATAAATCTTAAAATACAGCTAATTAAATTGTATATTAATTACGCTTATCACAATGTTAAAAGAAACGCACGATTTTTAAAAATTTAATTTTTCTTTATGCTTATTCTACTTCAGGAGTAAACATATTAGCATGTTTTGAACGCATCTCAACTACCCTTTTTTACAACGTTCCATTTTACACACTGCTACTTGACTTTATTCAACTCTGTTGCTGAGTTTCATACATCATTTTACGTTTTATTTACTCAGTAAGTATTTCTTTTTTAGTCAATGTAATTGTAGATTAATGATAAATAAATTCATAATTAAATTAATTAATCATGCAATATGTAATTGGGTTAGGAAGATTGAAACGTATTTTTTGACGTTTGACATTTAATGCTCGACACTCAATTTATAGTGACAATCATCGAGAGCCTAAGCAGTGACATAAGGGCAGCTGGTTTTAAGGAATTCTCAAAGTATAAAAGACGTTTTAGCACATAGATATGTAATAATAAGTAAGTATTACTATTTTAGACCAAACATCGAGTTGTAAATCATTCGTTCTAGCACATTTTTTTCTTTGTAACGACAAATCCTAACCTAAAAAGTATAATTAATATTTTTTGGACTTCGTGGCGTTTCAATTGTGAAAATGACCATATGACATTATTTTCTAAACTTGCAGGTAGTGTTTCTACTATACCTTATAACTATACATAAACTTTCATTATCAGGTTTTGAAATGTATGGGAAGTGGGCATTGTTCTTTAGGCTACGACTTGCCAAAACAAGTCGCTAAAATACAAACAATTAGTTTTATTGTTTACAGAAAAGCTACAGATTTATAAGTGTTACATTTGCATTTTGATAACGGATAATATGTAACACAAAAACACAAAAGTATAACAGTAATATATCAGGAACAGATATAAGTGTTAACAGTGTTAATAAGTATAAAAGGTAAACGCGGTTTTGCCAAATCAGACGCAATCCAGTCGGGATTGGGGCTATTTTAGCATCGCCGCGTCTATCTGTCCACCATGCGTTGTTGCGGTACCGTGCAATTATACCTAAAACTGCCTATTTCTGTTACACATATTAACACAATACAACAAATGTAACACTTTGATTCTGTTACATTATTGGTATATTTTACATTAATAAATGTGTTTCTTTTATAAGAGTTTAAAAAATAGTTTTTAAAACTCATTATGGTTACAGTTTGAAACCCTATTTGGTCTAGTCCTTATTTCTTCATTGAGTTTCTTGCTGGCTCTATTCTGCTGAAATCACTATTTGGCCATCTTATTTTTTAATGCTGACAAGGACTGTATAGACTTCTTTCATGTTTTTCTGCTATAACCTACATACGTGGGAACTCAAAAACGAAAGAGGTTTGCGTATTAATTGGCTAATAATATCATAAAATGGAACTTCTTAGAATATCTTTACTTTTACGCAAGAGCGGTTAAGAAGCAGTTGCAGTAAGTAAATAAGGATTTGCCGCAGATTATGGAAATTACATCCATGTTTTGCATGACGGCACCAATTCCGTGAATGTTGCGAAAACATATTTGGCTTGGTAAAATATTTTTCTTTTACCTTTTTTACGGGGAATCTTGAGATTTCGGTCACAAAAGATTATTTTTTTATATACTTACTAGCTGAACCCGCAAACGTTGTTTTGCTTCTTTTTTTTTTTTTTTTTTTGAAAAATAGATGTTGGCCGATTCTCAGACCTACCCGATATGCACACAAAATTTCATCAAAATCGGTCAAGCCGTTTCGGAGGAGTATGGCAACGAAAACTGTGACACGAGAATTTTATATATTAGATTAGACTAGCTGAACCCGCAAACGTTGTTTTGCAATTTTTTTTTTTTTTTTGAAAAATAGATGTTGGCCGATTCTCAGACCTACCCGATATGCACACAAAATTTCATCAAAATCGGTCAAGCCGTTTCGGAGGAGTATGGCAACGAAAACTGTGACACGAGAATTTTATATATTAGATAATAGGCAAGCAAACTTAATGTTATGTATACCTTATATATAATATGATTAATGAGTTTTATTATTTGGTACAATTTATAGACAAATTATGCTGTCTGGTTAAGTTTCAGCAATCAAGCTGAGCCGTGGCCAGAAATCAAGCAAAGGTACAGACGATTAAGAAAAACTTACCTCAATCCAGAATTCGGACAATTCCATCTCAATAAAATACCTATATTTTCCAGAATTCCTGCAATTCCCAATCTCCTCTCAAACTCAAACTCAAACTCAAATCATTTATTTCAATTAAACCATTTACAGGCACTTTTGAATTGTCAAGGAGTCGGTCAGTCAGAAATATGAAGCTAGTTGCCCATTCCAAAGCGTAGTAGGTACCTATGGAGAAGAACGGGCAAGAAACTCCATGGACACTCTTTTAAATAATAATGTTTTTACATATATCTTAGTTACATCGATTAATGTTGTTCACTATAAGTGAGAACGATGTACAAAAAACCGTACACGTTAAAAGCGTCCAGAGTGCATCAAAACATAATTAAAAACAATCCAGCTAATAATTTATTAAAATAAGCCCTGGCAGCTAAGAGATGACCAGTCCCAACTGACGGCGCCCGTTCACGAACATGACGCATGGATCAGCACCATTCAGCTCAACCATTTTGAAGGGAGCTAAATGATCTGACACACGCGCCACCGTCAGCGAGACATTTGAGTGAGCATGACATACTATCAGCCGCCAAGGCACATTCAAGTCAATCTATGACATTACCCGGTAAATGGTAGCTCTATAGTACAAAGTACTCACATCTGTGCAATGCATCTATATAATAAAAAGGAGATTGAGTTTATATAATGCAAATAAATTCTTACTATCTTCAGCAGCTTCAACAGTGATTCGAATGTCAATTAATTAGTTGTGGTGTGGAGCTGGACCGGCATTAAGCCAGGCATTTTTATCAGTTATGTAGTCCTCCAACCTATAATATGCCTGCCTGAATAGTGTGCGTTTGACAAAGGATTTGAATTTTGTCTCATTCAGTTGAAGTATGTGGGGAGGTATTTTATTATAACATTTTAGACAGTACCCCATGAAAGATGAGTCTACTTTAGCCAGTCTGAAACCTGGTTGAACTAATAGGTCCCGATTTCTAGTACTATAATTATGTCCTTCACCTCTTTTACTGTAAAGATGTAAATTTTTTCTTACGTACATGATGTTTTCATAGATGTATTGACAAGGTACAGTCATGATGTTAATATCCTTAAACAATTCCCTTAGAGAATCGCGCCTGCGGAGATTATATATGGCTCTGATGGCTCTTTTCTGCAGAATAAAAAAAGACTCGATGTCTGCAGCCCGTCCCCAAAGCAAAATACCGTAAGACATGATACTATGAAAGTAACTAAAATAGACCAGCCTCGCGGTATCTACATCAGTAAATTGACGGATTTTTCTGACAGCGTAAGCTGCTGAACTTAGCCGTCCTGCTAGAGATGTTAAATGAGGACCCCATTGTAGCCTTGAGTCGAGCGTGATCCCCAAGAAAACCGTTTTATCGACGAATTCTAGCTTCTCTTGATTCAATACTATCTCACAATCACTACTCTTGACGTTTGGTAAAGAAAATCTTATACACTTAGTTTTATTTCCATTTAGTACTAAATTATTAGCCGTGAACCAATTTTGGACCAGCAGTAGGGCGTTATTTACGTCGTCAAAATTTGAAGCACGTCTATCTACCTTAAAAATTAAGGAAGTATCGTCAGCAAATAACACCATTTGTGGTTGATTTATTAATAAATGGAGTAGGTCATTAATATATACTAAAAAGAGGAAAGGACCCAATATCGAGCCTTGTGGAACACCCATTTTTACCTTTAAACCAAGTGAATTGACACCATTTATTTGAACTTGCTGTTGTCTATCATTTAAATAAGATTTTATTAAACTAAGCGCAAGTTTTCCAAGTCCGTAATGCTCAAGTTTGAAAAGCAGGGTTTCGTGATCGACGCAATCAAATGCCTTGGAGAGGTCACAAAAGATTCCTATGGCGTCTTGAGCATCTTCCCACGCGTTAAAAATATGTTTTAATAAGGTAACACCAGCGTCGGTCGTACAACGCCCTTTGGTGAAACCATACTGTTGCTCGTGAAGGATTTTATTAGTATTAAAATGATTGAGCATCTGACTAAGCATTATCTTTTCAAAAACCTTGCTGAAAACCGGCAACACGGACACAGGTCTATAATTATTAGTGTCTTTACTGTCCCCGGATTTGAAAAGTGGTATTACCTTACTGTATTTCATTAGATCCGGGAAGACTCCTTGATCCACACACAAATTAAATATTAAGGCTAAGTAAGGTGCTATAGTTTCAATTATGGAGGTACTGACTTTAATAGACATTCCCCAAAGATCTTCGGTCAATTTGATCTTGATTTGCTTAAAAGATTTTATTACTGTTAAGGGGTTAATATGCTTAAAGTTAAATTCAATCGGGCAGGCAGAAATATTCGCCCTCATTAAATCAAAAGCACGCGAGGGCGAAGAATTTAAGATTTCAGTGGTTTTTAGTGGGACACTGGTAAAGAAATTCACAAATTCCTGAGCAACTTTTTTGTTATCGCAAATGAGACCACGTGACGTCTCCAGTGTGTAATCAGAATTTTGCTTTTTGATCCTGTTCGTTTCATTATTGATAATTTTCCAAACCGTCTTTATTTTATTGTCTGCTGATTTTACCTTGTTGCTAATGTATAAGGCTTTAGCTGCCTTACAAGTGTTCTTAAAAATTTTTGAGTAAGAAGCAACATACTTATTAAAAGTTTCCGTGTTAATATAAGGCTTAAGGCCATACAGCTCGAAAAGTTTTTCCCTACTTTTCCTAAGTCCTTTAGTTGCCCAGTCACTAAATAAAAACTTAGGGCTGATACTTTTAGACTTCTTCTTAAAAATATTATTAAACTCGGTTTGAACTACCGAAAAGAATTCTTTATACAAACTATTAACATTATTCATTGTAAGGTCCTGATTACTTAACTTACAAATTAAAGTGCTTTTAAATTTATTTAAATTGACAAATGTTATTGGTCTGGATTGTATCTGCACTTTTTGTATCGCTATGTTGGACTCAAAAGTTACGGTTTGACCGCTGTGATCTGAAGGGAGATAATTAACGATAGCTTTATCTAAATAGTCGCAGCAACAAAATACATTATCAATACATGAAACAGAAGTTGTAGTTGTTCGGGTTGGTTCCAAAAACACATTTGACAAATTGAATGATTTAAACAAATTCAATAATCTACTGGTATTTGAATTATTTTCTAAAATATTAATGTTAAAGTCTCCACAGATAAAAACTGATTTATTACCAGTTGCAAGTTTAGCCAAAACATCTTCCATTACTGACTCAAATATAGAGAAGTTTTGATAATTTGGGGGTCTGTAAACGCACACTATAACATGCTTATCTAGCTCAACACAAGACAGTTCAACGCTATGTTCAACCGATAGTTCAACTATGTCTTTACGAGCTTTTGATTTTATACAACGTTTAATTAGGATTAGTGAACCACCACGCAGCATTGATTTTCGGTTAAAACAACTGGCCACATTATAATTCTCGTAATTAATTAACATTTCAGAATCTTTTAACCAATGCTCAGTTATGCAAATAATGTCAAACATTGTTTTTTCTAAAAACAATTCAATTTCCAATTGTTTGGAGTTAAATCCTTGAATATTTTGATGAAATAATTTCAAGGATTTCTGCTTAGCCCCTTTTCTACAGTTAACTATTGTAGTGCTAGAAAATACCGTTTTGTTTTTAAGTGGAACTGTAGTATTATTGGTACCTTCTGTTGTCTTACAAACTAGTTTAAATTATCTGAGCTAACCACCTCAACATTAGTACTATTACTAATAGTGGTGCTAACTAAAGGTGACTTCGACATACTACTTATGTCTGGGTTAATAATAAAAGCTAATAGTCTAGCTATTTGACGTCTAAAACTAATCGGCAGATACACAGTATCTCTAGTCGACTTTAGCTTTTCAACAAAAATGTTGGTGTCAAAAAATACAAACTTGTCACTATGGTGACTAACTAAGAAATGCATGTAATTATTTAGCATGTGAATGTAGTTGTTTTGCCTATTTGACAATTGCTCAAAGTATGGGAAAGCACACAAAATTACTTTCTTGCAATTTAACTTTAGTAGTTTGGTGACACTATCAGTGATGTCATCTTTTGTTACATTATAACTATTACCTATAAGTACTGTAATAATGCCATTTGGATCATATTCATTCCTAATTATTGAAGACATTATTTGTGTGTAGGAAGTCTGTGGCATACAGAAGTTTTGAGAAGAATGACTCAGGTTGTTGCTAAGTAATTTTCCTAACCCTCTTCCAAAACTATCAGAAAACATAATGGATAAGGAACCAACTTTACTAGTACAAGGGAGAGAACTAGCTTCCGTCTGCACTACTTGCACTGGACCTTGTTCAATATCTGGAGTATCTATATTAGGAATGGAGACCTGAGCAAGTTCTGACTGGGACGGGTTCTCCGTTGCCTCAGGTTGGAGCTTGCCAAGTTCGGATTTCCTTTGCAATGAACATTGAGGGCCGCTGAGAGTCAGCAGGTCCACTTTGACTGCTTTAGAATTGCACATGTCCACTAACTCATTTGCAGCAAGGATGTGCTCCTGAATTTGTTTTTCAGACCTTACATACTTAGTATACAGTGAATGAATTGACTCTTCCAGTACCTGAATTTCAGACTGCAAGCGTTGAGTATCAATCTCATAAATGTTTTTGCTGTCTTCTAATTTAATTTGGTAGTTATTTAATTTACTTTTAAGAATACCACGTTCCTTTCTTAGTTTAATATTATTGGAACTGTGTTTTTGTTGATTCCTAAATTTATTGCATTTATTTATGATTTTATTTAGTTTTGCATATTTTTTTATTTTATTTTGACTTACTTTATAACTACTATTATTATGTTTTAATATAGAATCTTCAGTAAGGTCTATTGTTATTAAGGACTGAGGGTTGCAATTACTATGAAATAATTCCTTGTATAAGTTATTTGTTTCCTTAGCTTGAGTACATTCCTTTTGTTTCTGGAATTTATTTATTTGTACATTTGCATAAACTAATTCTTCTTCTAGGTCCCTAACCTTATGCAAAGCCTCCTCATATAAGTTACTGCAGTTGTTGAAACCATCTGTAATTAACCGCAATTTGTCCCGTTCATCAACAACATCCAGGTATTGTCGATGTAGGTCTACTAGCTCCTGTTTTAAGCTAGTATTTTTGTAAACAACCTTCTCGACTTCTTTCTCACTATCCTCTATTTCCTGTAACAGCTGTTCACATTTACTGTTAGAAGCCTTAAGATTTTGTAGGGTTGTTTTCAATTTAAGCTCCAACTCCTGAGTTGCAGCCTTGCGGGTCATCACAGGCATGGTTTCAGTTCAGGAATAAGTACTGAAAGTAGAATGAAATAAACGGTGAAAACTAATTAGATAGTCAAACAAAAAGGGAAAGCTAGAAATGAAAGAAAAAATGGGAGAAGTTAGTGTTGCTTAAAAGGAAATGAGGTAGTCTGCTGAATCTTATTGAAATGCAACTGATTTGCTCAGATCAATACAAATTTACATTTATTCTATTGACTTTACTTTACTTTTTACTTTTGCATATGTGGGTAGAATGCCTATGTTACAAGAATTCAAGTTTATCAAAGATTACAATTAAAAAAATAACGATAGTCAACGTTATTGTTGTTAAGTACAATGTAAGAATTCCAGAAATACAGTATTTTGATAATTGACATCAAAGTTTCGCTGAGTTTTTATTTTTTATTTTTATATATTTTTTTACAAAGTGACTTAGACCTAGTGCCAAATCAACCAAAAATTGTGAAACTAAGACTCAATAAAATGTGTTACAGAGTCGTGAAGATTGTGTGCTTATTATTAATAAATGTATACAATACTCCCCGTTTAAATTCGCAGATTGGACCTGCTCCTCAAAGCTACAGTTCAATGCGTTGGTATTTGTTTATTTCTCGATGCTCATTTGTCTTCCGGGGCACACTCATTTACCTGCCCCGGTACTGATAAATATTTTGTTTTCTTTACTTCATCAAGCGTAGTTAAATAATTATTTACCATCTAGGCACTTTGTGGACATTCTAGGTTTAGAATATATTGCTCTTCCGTTAACTCCACAGTTCTATAGACTTAATATGCAAATCAACGGTACTGAAGATCACGTAAATTTTTGTCAATTTGTGCCATGATCACGACGCACGTATTTGAAACTTTTCAAAGAAGTTTCGGTGCCAAACTTATGTTTGCTCAAAAATATTATATATAAATACTACATAATTTTAGGTCTTTAACTATGAAGTTGCCTGTTTTACAATACGGGCCATTTGAAACGTAATTTATTTATGGCTGGCAATAAATTCTAAATTCAAATGAACTATATAAAAAAATATGGAATTGTGTTTTAATATGGAATTGTATTTTAAACTTCAGTCATTTGTTTATCGATTTTTGTTTTGTTTTCACTACATTAGTATCTTTTTCATTTATGGACACGATAAAAATACATGTAATTCATTAAAAATATATGTGAGTTCCCGCGCCGTACCAATGCTGCACAATACACACACTTGCGCACACTTTATTAACTACGTGTACGGAGTGAACACTACAAACGAACGCATGACGCGTTATACGTTAATACTCGTCCCCGCTGTTCCTACACGACAATGCTCGAGCTCACACGGCACAACAGACGGTTTCTAAGCTACAAGATCTAGGGTTGGAATTTTTTCGTCATCCATCGTACTCATCAGACCTTGAGCCAAAAGTCTTCTACTTTTTCCGAAATTCGTGACAACTTTTTGGCAGAAAAAAAAATTAACACCCGAGAGGCAGTACAAAATGCCTTTGAAGAGTTTGTTGGCTCCCGTACACCTGACTTCTTCAAAAAGGGAGTTTAAAAATTCCTATTACGGCAATGTAAAATTGAATATAGGACACTCGACCGCAGAATGAAAAGAAAAATAAACACATTGCAATTGAAACTTTTCGTACGGACAAATTGAAATTGTTGTTCTTTGAATGGAATTGAATTCTCACAGCAAGGCAATCCATTTGAATTTGCTTTTGGACGCTCACGGTTGAGGGTGCTAGGCAGAAGCTGAGTGACAAGTCCGCAGACGGTGGGTGTGCCAGTTGTCGTGCTCTGATTCTCCTTGTCTAACACTTATTTTAAAACGTTTAAAACTTGGCCATTTTTTAAGCGTTTACATTTTTTGTAATATTGTTTGCACTATTTGGAAACAAACTTTGTTTTGAGATAACATTAAAAAAAAATGTCATCATCCCTATACAAATATTCATTGTATTACAGCGATAGAGGATAGAAGTGATTTTAAATATACCTGGCTAATTTAAAATGTTTAAATCAAAATATTAAATATATATGTCCATCATTGATGGAAATAAATTCTGCAATGAAACATCAGTGAGAGAAAAACAATGTCATGTTTTCAACAACATCGAATTTTAAAATATAGAAAAAAATTATGACAGCCAATCTGCCCAAAACAGGTTGCAATATGAATAAATAAGGTTTAATTGTAGCGGACAACATAATTTACTATGTTATTAACATTATACTTCCCAACCTACCGAGTCCTGACCAAAACGTGTTCTATGAATCCTAACAACTTAAATGTTTACGGTTAAACTTAATATTACTATAACGATGCTTATCACCGACATTATATCCTCATCAAAGAGAACGTTTTCGTAGAAAATACTCCAAGTTCCCAAGTTAGGTATTACTCATTAATATACACTATACATAATTATGACTTTTACATAATCAACGAACACGAACCTTTCCCGTTGCAAAACTTCTGTAGGATACCAATAATTTAAGTTGCGGGTACTTAAATAATTTTCACTCTGCACAAAACAATTTGTCATAACACCAATGTATCTGGTCTGCTCGACGTCCGTATGTCACTGCAGGGATCCAGCAGAATATCAGCGTCAGGTATATTTGCCTGACACATGCTGAGCTGGCCTCCCATTTGGTGCAACCTTGGGACGCACTGTGCTCGTCTAATTAGAACTTTATTTCATTGTTTTTTTTTTTCTTTATATTGGCACGTTGTTTATATTTATTATTGTAACTTTTTAACATTCTATTATGTTCTTGTGTGTTGTGCTGCGTCTTTTGTGTGCATCGAATAAATGTTTTATCTATCTATCTAACATCCCTAAGATTAAACAACTGCCATATTATAATGCTACTCGCTTTAGTCCGCTTGAAATTTCTGGTTCCTCTGACCCACCCAGTCGCATCGCGTCGCCTGCGCCTGCATCACGTCGTTTTCCCTGAGCGTTCTTTCAGACTTTTTATTTTTACTTCGCCCCTTAGGGTCATATCGTGATGTTAAAGCCATCCTATACCCAGCCTATACCCATCCTCAAGAATGAGGCTATCAAATGCAAAAAGAATTTTTGAAATCCAACGAGCAGTTCCCTTACGTACAAATTTACAAACAAATTTTACCTTTTATGGTAGTATCCATAAATGAGCATGGTCCAAATAACAATGGAATAAACCAAAAAAGAACGACAACAGTCAGAACATATTGTATAATAAGGGCTCTGATCATGTCGGAGGGACACTGAGCAAAGGCAGGAGTGGGTTTTAGCCGGTAAGAGTCCGGCACTGCCCAGACTGGCTCACAAGTGAGGCAGTCTGGGCAGTCGGGCGTTGTTGTTGTTGTTGTTGTCCATGTTGGTCGGTTGTCGGGTTGGTAAGTCTTAAGATAAACTCCTAAGAGTTTCACACTACCTAAAAAAAACTTTTTTTTTTAGGTAGTGTGGAATAAGAATTCCACAGGTTGTTAGGCTAACATTTGTTTGAAGTTTTTTAAACAAGGCCGCCGATTCTCACAATACACGGTACAGGGAAGTACCAAAATTGCCTTCGAAAATGATTTATAACTAAGCAAACGGAGAAGGGATGAGCGTTAAATTCTTAATAGATGGACCTTATTACGTCGGAGAAAGGTTTAATTTTGTGTTTATTAAAAAAGTTTGGAAGTAAAATTTCTCAAACTATTTTTATCCAAACTAAGTTTGGAAGTTAATTTATCTTTAATTAACTGGCCACAAATAGACAGGGAAAACAATTGTCTTGAGTTATGTTAGAACTCAATAGAACTGAGTGGAAAACGCGAAGAGAAACAAGTGAACTTGGTTTTTCCGGTTCCTTGATGCATACTTACAAGCTACTAATATTGCTTGAATTGATATTTGTTAATACAGCACCTACGTTGGACTAATACATAAAAAACTAAATTGTCCTTCGTTTATTTGTGCATTGAGAAAAACATCGGTAATCGGTAACAAACCGATGGTATTTATTTTCTTAATCCTTTCGGTCGTCGAAATGACGTCGAATTAATACAGCACCTACAGTACACCCGTAGGTACTCCAGCGCCTAAATAGAAATCTCAATTCGGATTTATCTTTAAAAATTTAACATCGGAATTAGTTTTAAAACTTATATTGAATGACAGAAAGTCACTCAAATAAGATTATTTTATCCCTTTTAGATAGTTTCAGTATACTTGCAATAAATTGGTTTTTGCTTTGAACATCATTCTCACATTAGTTTCCTTAGCTAAGCAAGAAATTAAAGAGGTAGGGGAAACTTTATTTCAATTCTGTCTTTATTCTCGTTGAATTTATAGTACGCGTCTTTATCTGACCATTCTACGACTTTTGTTTCATTAAAAGTTCATACACATCAGATGCAGTAAATATGAATATAACATAACATACGCCTGAATTCCCAGAAGGGTAGGTAAGGAACAGGCGTTCCTATCGTACAAACATATTTCGACATATCTGTGTGTACGTGCCTCGAAAAGCAAGTTAAGTGGTTGGTCACGGCTGGCATTTGTGGATCTTTGGCAGTCGTTATGGGTCGTCAGAAGCCCGCAAGTCTGACAACCAGTCATACCAAGGGTATCGGATTACCCAGTAACTGGGTTGTAGTAGTCAGATATGCAGACGCTCCATATAAAATACTGGTCTTCAGCTGCATCCGACAGAGAGTAAGGCTGGAACCTGACCCCAACTTAGTTAAGAAAAGGCTCGGCAGGATGACGTGACAGATAAGTTCACTTCTCATGTAATAGGGGACGAGCCTATTCCTAAATAGGAATATCTTGTAGAGAACACAACATTATATATCAGATTATTAAGATTCACTCATAGTAATTGCAAAACTTGTATTTCCCAAGCTATTTTCCTAGAATTCAATTCTAGTCTGTGTTCAATAAGTTGGTATAGGAGAGACTGCCCACAATATAATTTTTGGGACAACTAGGTCCAAAAGCTAGTATGCAAAAACTTAAAAAAAACTATTGTTAGTACTTAAATACAATAACAAAGGACAACACTCATCATACACGTCTAATAACGACGTAAAGGAACTCAAAAATTACCTGATAACACCAAGATCACAAAGTATAACATTCCTCAAAATCAAAAAATCAAAAGTCATTTATTCAAATTAGGCTGAGAATCAGCACTTTTCGAACGTCAAATCATTCCTACTGTCAGTAATCTTCTTTCACAGACACAACGCCACAAAATTTCACTACCAAATAAAATTCGCCAATGAAACTAACACAGTTCTGAGTTTTTGAGTGACAGTTTAATCAAAATACTTTGATGTCGGTTCGATACCAAAGCTGTTTGTACTGTGTATGTTTTGTGGCTAACAAAATTATTATGGTAGGCTTTTGAGTTTTTCTTTTTTAGGAGAAAACAGTGTCGATGATCATTTGTGTTTTTTGTAAATAATAAAGCGGCATATTAGTTTGAATGTTCTTGTGCTCCGCTGTAATTTTGAGAAGCCATTGCATATTGCATTCAGTCATCTTCTATATTTTTAGAATTTCTGTATACTATTCGTGCCTCTCTGTGAGTTGTTCTTCTAAATAATACGCATCTGATTTTGATGCGGGTTTTCCATCATTTAGATCATATAAGATGGTTTCATGTACAATACATTAATATCAAACTTACATTATAATAATGAAATGTCCATGTTTTTGCTAGTCGTAAAACCCGTGCAAAGCAGGGGCGAGTTCCCAGTTATGTCTAAATTAAAAATAAATATCACGGTTTCTCACGCAATTAAATTAATTTTAACCCAATAATGGCTAATCAGTTATTATCCTCATTCCTTTCAGTCGCACAAAGGACCTGAAACCTAAAGCGTCAACTTTCATGGTCCTTACCAGCCTCACAACATCATTTGTTTTTAAAACTAACATTTATTAAACCTACGCGTTGCCGCGTTGATGCGAATCATATTACTCGGGAATATTCGGGATGACAGACAAAATCTTCCGAGCTTGCTCTTATGAGTCGCTGGTGATAATTCGTGTTTTGAGCCACCTTGGAAACGGGAACTTTGTATCTTACAGGTGTTATTAATCTTGTTCTTTATTCTCAGACTTTTCTTGTGTATTGTCCGGACTTGCTTAAGGGCGATCATCGTAAATTTATTAACAACAAAGGTTTAAGGTCATCTATAGGGAGCTTGGCTTATACAGAGCGACTATCTGCTTTTGCACAGCCAAGACACCGTGGATTTTTCCCCCTCATGCTTCAACCTTTTATTCCTTTACTAGATGTTGCCTGTGACTTTATCTGCTATCCAGGATGAAAAGAAGCCTGTGCCCTTTTCCAGGTCATGTTCTATCCCTGTGAAATTTCATCCAAATCCGTTCAGCAGTTTCAGCGTTGCAGCGTAACAAACTCATTTTGCATTTATTATAAATCCGAAAGTGAGTTCGATCAGTTAGCATAAAATAAATAATTTTCTGTCTTTTGAATATACATACATATATCAACGTAAACCAGGGTTAATTTATAGTTAAGAGATGCTAAACTTTTCGAATATCATGCGTCTAATACAATATCAACTGTCTGATAATAATAATATCAAAATAATCCACGAACACGTTATTCACAAATAAATAGGTACAATATCAGCTTACTATGAATACATTTCCACTGAATATTTCTCACCTTTTCCGCGTGCAAGAACCCTTTCGTGCAACAGGAATTGAGCGAGAAGTAATGTAACTAATTTGAATAGGTCTCGCTCCAAAAGCTTAGCTGTATTGGTTCTGGAATTGAACGGTACCAAAGAGAAGCACGTGTCCTTTTGAAGGAAAATGTGAACGACCTTGTACTGTGAGGGACCTATCCCACAACCGCATTCTGTCGCTCAAGAAATGGGCAGCAATACAAATCACAATAATAATATATTGATAATTTCATGAGTAGTATTTTTTCCTGTTTTTGATTAACATTTTTCAACTGCGGTCTTTTAGCGTGATCCTTCTTCACCATGATAACGCTTCAGTACACTCCGCCAGACATTTTATTGAGTACGGCAGGGCGCCTTGATTTTTATTCACATTATAAACCTTGAAGACGCAGTGACTGCATTCGAGAGGACTTTGTTAAAGATCCCCAGATAGCGCTTCCCACCAGGCAAGATCGGAAGACTACCTACTCTAACGAAACATTTAATTTTTTTCCGACAAGCCCGCGATCAAGTTTATAAGCAAATGAAGATTTGATGTACTTTAGGTACTTTTATTAATTTGAACTTTTGTATCATGGTAAAGAGACGTTCGGTACTGAACTGTACTGTACTGGACTACTCGGTTTAGTCCGTCTTTATGAGGAAAGCAAGCCATTAAACTGCACTGTACCTTCATAAGGAATTATTACTCCAAATAGCGTGTAATATTTATAAATGCCGTAAGTTCTCTCATAACACTTGTAGGTACAAATATATGGTTCCGACCGTTGGAGTACGCATAAGAAATTGATTTGTAGAGTTAAACAAATTAATTTAGTCTTGACATCATTTCTGGAATACTTCATTTTACGATATAAGTGGTTTTTGTAAGATGTTGATTCCAGTCTAACAATATCACAGTTAAATACCCTTCTTATATACATGTGTTTAAATACCTAATTAAGTGCTAGTGTTCCTTTCTTGAAGTCAAAATGTACCTACTTCCGAAGTTTAGTTAAAATAAAACTGTTTAAAGATCTACAAATAGCCTAGGTGACTGATTTACTGCGCGTTTTGTACTCGATTATTATAACCGTATGCTGGTTCACACAACCCCGTAATATGCAAACTAATTCACATACATATTACACAAACATTTGGCACTCACTGAGCGAAACCCACATCCAACGGCTACTATTGTCACATAATATTCTGTAATTAGTAGTGTGTTTAGGTCGTAAAATGGAATATAATTTGCGGTAGCTAATTAATTTTCAATCTTCGAATAGGTACTGGCCAATTTAGATCGCGTATACTTCAACGTAAACCCGGCTTCACATTACCGCTTGTGAAGTGACCTGAATATGAGTGTAAGTACGTTTTCGAGTCTATTCACCAGTTTTCCTATCAGGGACGGTATTTGTCCCGTGACAAAAGCCAGTATTGTTCCGTATCCAGGCAAGTATTCAATTCACTTCCGAGTATCTTATTTTGAATCATCCATCTCGCACTAAGGTTGTGGATCGAAACGACGTGTACGAAACAGTGTCATGAATAAGAAAAAGATTAGAGGTGATTGAAAGGTGCGTCTCATATATAAAAAATAGTTCCAAACATACATAATCTCATGCCTTTTTTCAGAACGCCTGCTACGATCTGTACATCCTTATTGAAAGTGTTGGACAAATCTATCAAGTTGCAACGCAACAATATGCGTCGTCGGTCTATCATGCCAGGAGTCGTTCTACGCTACTCGGGTCCCGGTCTCCAGGCAAAGAATCGTCTGCTCCAACAGTCTTTGGTCCTTAGATATTATAGATATGACTGTTTTACGTATGCATAGACAGAGTAAGAGCGATGTGACGACTTATAGAGAACTAAGACCACTTTTACACGGACGTAGAAATATCATGGCAAGATTTTTTCGCTCATACTGGATCTTCAGCGCACAGCTTAGCGCCGAGAGTTAAAAATTTAACAGTGTATTTTTTCGACGCGCTGTTGACGCGACCCGATGCACCCTGTTGGATCGTCAATGCTCGGTTCAACAGCGAGAGTAGAAAATCCAGTACGCAAAAAATCCCGCCGCGATACTTTTCCGTCCGTGCTTACGTGGTCTTAGCATGGCAGAACAAAACTTGATGCGATGACCCCAAATAAATCGAGATATGGAAAGGATAATGATAAAGAGTGAAGAGATATGAGGAACAGGGTGTAAAGTTCACTCATACTCTTTCGAAAAGGGAGGATCCTCCAACCAGATGGATGTCGTATCTGGTAGGCAACTGCCCGATGATTGTTTGTCGGGAAGTTGTATATATGCTAGCTGCGCGGTAAACTCTGATTGCGCGATGCAGGATATGTGCGACGTCAGTGTGATACGTTGTTCGTATGTGGCGGTGTAGATGCCGCCACAAAGAGCTTTTTAGAAAATTGTATAAATCAGTTAGACACTGCCACCATTCGTTTAATAAATAGAATTGAAAGCGCTTTACTCTAAAACAGCTAATTATTCCTGAACTAATTACACAGTATTTGGTAGCATAATAACGTGAGTCGTATTTAATATAAACACAAAGAGCATAGGCCATTCGTGAAATGGCTGGCGCAGTGGGCGGCATCCGCGTACACAGTGGTGCTTACACGTGGTATTAATCAATTATGTATCGGCAGCAAGCTACGAATGCATTGCTTCTGTAGGTAATTAGAATACGAATAGAGTCAGGATAATATTGTAACCAAATACATTGATACTACACACGTCATGCTCTTTGTCAATTTGTTTTTCATGCGAAACTTGCGTCGACTGCTCCGTGTTTGGCATTTTCTACTTTGTTTCACTACTTCCAGGAAAAACCTTTAGACGATAAGTAGCTACCTACCTACTACATGCATAAGCATAATCAGCCTATATCGGTTCCACTGCTGGGACGGCGGCCTTCTCAATGTGAGATGGTTGGTGGATGCATTACTTGCATCTTCGTATAAATATATATTTCCGAATAAAAAGTTGGCAATTAGGAAGTTCATAATTTAGCTACATGTTGTGCTGGTTAAACTGTCATACCCCAATATAAAATTAATTGTCCACCGAGTAAAAACTGCATTCGCTACAGAACATTCAAACATACGATAATTGATTATTTTGTTACAAATATAAAATAGAGTGACACAGTTCAGTTCAGGTTCAGTCTCAATTTAAAACAAGCCGTTTATTTCAAACCTTTGGGCACAACTTTTTTTTTTGGCAAACCTTTTTGGGTCAAAACCAACTTAAAATATGTACCGCAGCTCGATGTGCCTTTTGGCATAGGCCTCCTCCAACTATCTCCATTGTGTTCTGTCCTCTACAACTCTGGTCCAGTATGGCCCAAGGGTTAGACTTATGTCGTCTTCCCATCTTGTTTTCGGGCGCCCTCGATTTCTGGACCCGTCTCTTGGGTACCATACGGTCACTTTTTTCAGTATCAATCAATCAATCAAAATTTTAATGTACTTTTGTTTTTACTGCCGCAATACACTTTGGTGTGGACAGTTAATTGTTATCTATTTGCCATGCGCTCAACGCTTTTTTGTCCCGGCATGGAAATTATTCTAGTATGGTTATTAATTATCGTCATTGAAGTAAGATAGATAGAATATAATGCTTGCATATGTATACCGTAAGAGCTGCCTAATATAAGGTGTATCTATTCAAACACGAAATATTTAAAGAGGGATATCTATAGGTCGAACAGAAGCTATAGAACCGAAAAAGATTTTTTTATCTAAATGTTTATTTTATTTTACGTAATTATCATAATTTAAAACTGCTTGAGGTATTTTGCATAAAACCTTTACGGCCTACTCTACGAACGAAAGACGCGGCGGGGCAGAAGCGCGGGCACGGTGTACGTCTGTCTGTAGTCACGTGGCGCGTGCCGTCTCTCTCAGTTTAACATATCACTGGTGAACTGTAATGAACATTCGACAATACACCTCTACGGGGAATGCAGGCGTGATGATGTTAACAATAAACCAACGTAGGTAGACTTCGTAACTCGATCTCTTCTTATTTTGATAACAGAGTTATCGCTTACAATAAAAAATAAATGTGAATTTAAAATACAAAACGACCTAAATCTAAGTAGGTACAATATTGAATTCCCTCCTCGAAGTTTTACAAAAACAGTACCTTCTATAAACTAGGTACTTAAATCTGAATAAGCAGCTAATGACCTCTGTGAGGTCACGACTTTTACGGGCAGTATCGAAATGTTTCAATCATTTTTTTACGAAAAGGATCCTAGATGTGATTAAAACATTCATAGTCTACAGTGTTACACATCTTTTAGATAATAATAATAGAAAAAAACAGCAGACGCAACGCGAATTCGCATAAGGTAATGACTTCTGTTTACGTACGAACTGTGCGTCGAGTCGTATCTGTCAGCTGATTGATAGGTTGTGTATCTACCTATTTGTACAGATTTAAACTGTAAGAAGTGCATATCGCAAACAATTTAAAATGTACATACCTCATAAGGACATATTTTTTATTTACACTATTTATACCAAAATTACTGTACATATTTACCCTGCAGTTGCACGTTAAATAATGTGTCGTTGCATCACTGTTGCCATCACTGCGTACACAAGCGTTCACAATTCACGTTTTGTTGTTCCGAACTAGAAATGGTCTGGCCGTCATTACCATAAATCAGGTCTATGCCTACCCCACACATGGAAGTCTAACGGCGTAAGATCAGGCCTGCCTCCGTCTGCAACTGGGGGCATGTAGACCCCGTAGTCCAGATCCTAGGATCCTTAGGAAGGGGGCTTGTGCTGTGAGCAAAATAAGTCCACCCTCATTGTAGCAGTCCACCATGTTCTGGTCCTCCTGATTGGAATATTTTGACATTGTTGCGTTTGTTGCGCGAAGCGCGATGCGTTCCACGTTAGTTAAGCCGCGTGCAGTGCAACATGCGGTTTGCGCGGGACTGGAAATTAAGCGGCGAGCGGCGCGGCGGGTGGGGCGGCGGGCGGTGGGCTAGGCAACTGAAGCAACACACGTGCGCGTCGCCGGCGCCGCGGCTCGGGTCCTTTTGATCATTCATAAAAGCCACGCGATATCTAAGCGCGCCGCCATGACCTCGCACGCTTCAATGGCGGCACGGTTGGCGCAGTGGTTAAGCGATCGGCTGTTGCGCTGCGTGTCGCGGGTTCGATTCCCGCACGGAACAAATATTTGTATGACCTACAAATAGTTGTTCCGGGTTTGGGTGTCTTGTGTATGTGAGTTTTCATGTTTGTGAACGCACCCACGATACAGGAGTAATTCCTAGTGTGGGGCAACCTTTAAAAAAAAAAAAAATTAAGTAGTTTCTACGTAGCATTTTCGTAGAAACTAGCGTAATGGATGTTACAAAATATGAAGTATTGAGTATTTCCGGTGAACGTAACGTTCCCTCAGGTCCCTCAAGCCCCGGGGATTTCTCGATTTCGTAGAATTTCGCAGCCGCGATCACAAAAAGTTTTTTCATAGTTTTTCGTTCGATGCTACCCTCTATAAGTAAATTATTTTGGGTCCTTGAATAAACAGACCATTTTACAAAATAAAAACAGTATTCGCATTACGAGAGTTGAATATTGTAAATAAATGATGAAATAATACTTACAATTTCCACGAACGGTTTGTTTACGTAAAACTTTTTTGCACACAAAAACTTTTTTTTAAGTGTTTTCGTACAAATAACTATACACAACGATGAAATAACTATTCAAAAGTAAATATTCATCCACTCACAGTCAATTTAAACACAAAAACACTTAATTTCACTAAAAAACAAACACGCGGTCACTGACAGCTCACTCACGACCACGAACAATGCGTCTTTTACATTTATTTTTTAAAATGTCAGCCAGACTTTTCGTTCGGAAACTAATGATTGCACAGATTATCTATCTGTCTCGATCCTGACACAAACCACAGTGCAGTCTTACCTTTATTTATTTTACAATACGAGAATTAACCGCGTGAAGTGGGGTGGTTTTTCATTTCTATAGCTTCTGTTCGACCTATAGATCCCCCTCTTCAAATATTTCGTGTATGAATAGATACACCTTACATAACACAAAAAGTCTTACAAACTTGTTTAAACTACTAATTCAATTATATAATAAAATAAAACAGATTTTTTAATGACACTAAATATGATGACTTACTAGCTTTATTAATTATTTATTTCCAAAAATCTGGAAGCATGGGACATGGAAAATAATCTTTTTTTTTAATTCGATTTGTTAATCGCTTAGATTCTTATGCCCGTTTCCACTAACACAAGACAAAACCAAAACACGTTTTTTTATAAAATAAAAAGCCCATTTACAAATCCAACAGCGTGATTTAATTTAGGCATTCAATTAGGAGTCGTTTAATAACAATGAATGAATGAAATGCACAGACCCCAGCATGGTTCGATTAATTGAATGAACCTCAAAATTTGAACTAGTCTAAAAGCCTCATGTTTCATGGTGCTACAGAGACTAGTGCATATCAACGAGTAGACCGGGGGGCATCGTAATTGGTAGGGAGGACGTGCCCTTAGGATTGGGAAGGATTGCGAGCTGTACCGGATGTGCATCCTAGAGTAGGCATTGGACTGGTGTGATGGCGGAAACCAGCGCCAAGTGTCGTGCGGTGCTCCACAGGGATCGGTCGTGGGACCGCTCCTGTGGAACATCGGGTACGACTGGGTGCTGAGGGGCGAGCTCCCGCTGGGCGCAGACCTGACGTGTTACTCGGACGACACGCTGGTCACGGCCCGGGGGAGTTCGCACAGGGAGGCAGCGTTGCTCGCGACGGCGGCGGTCTCACTGACGGTGAGCCGCATATGGCGCCTCGGCTGTGGGTGGCCCTCAACAAGTCGGAGGCCATGGTGTTTCATGGCCCCCGGCGGGCGCCGCCGGCCGGATCACACATTGTGGTCGAGGGGGTCCGGATCGCTGTCGAGCCCACCATGAAATATCTAAGATTGTTGCTCGACAGCCGGTGGGACTTTGGACCCCACTTACGGCGGCTGGCGCCCAAGTTGTTGGGCGCGGAAGGGGCGCTGGCAACGCTGCTTCCCAATCTGGGGGGCCCGAGCGCCGCCTGTAGGCGGCTCTATATGGGGATCGTGCGATCCATGGTGCTCTACGGAGCGCCGATCTGGGCGCCTGACCTGACGGCCGGCAGCATAGCTGTCCTGCGCAAGCCGCAGCGGGCGATGGCCGTCAGAGTCATTCGGGGGTATCGCACGATCTCCTTCGAGGCGGGTTGTGCGCTGGCCGGATCCCCGCCCAGTGTACTGTACCGGTGGCGTAGGTGAGTGATTGAACACTGGGTTGGTTTTTAGTCGGTAAGAGTCCGACAGACCCCCGGGTTTCCGCAAGCTTCACCAGTGAATCTTTGGGCGGTGTTTTTTGTAAATCCCATAAGCTGCTTCCTTGATCTTTTACCGTGTCCATCCTATTGTTGATTATCTTTTGAGGTATTTCGTGTCCTCGGCTATCATTCCAATGACAAATATTGTCGCCTCATATCGATATAGGGCTGGCAATACGCCCGGTTCGGATTTCAATTAACTGAATTTACAGTGGTTCGGCTAAAGACACCTGAAAACAGCGCACGCGCTCGACGTATGTACGCACTCTTGTGCCTTGTGACTCGTCCATTTAGTTAAAGTATTAGATTTATATTTAAAATATTAAAGTACCACACTAGTTTCGTGTTCATTTCGTTTTAAAACAAAATATACAGTTTACCCCACAATGGTTGGAGTTTTCATTGTTTAAAATATCCCTACAACATCTGGGTACGCTTCCTGGATCACCCACTGCATAACCGAAATATCTAAAATAAATGAGCACTCACAAAATAAAAACACTTTGTTTTGATTTGGTGCCTATATGTTTGCACTTTTGAACTTACAAACGGTTTTTGAACACTATACCACTGGTAAAATTAAGCAGGCAGCTTTAAACTAACAAATTTAAACGTAGCCTAATACGTCTTTGAAGGCAAATGCCTGCAGGAAGACACGTATATCACTTTTGCACCGTTTTAAATTATTTTAATTTTCGACACAGAGGCACTGACAGACAACAAACAAATAAAACAGACTAAGTTGACCAAGTTATCACAAAGGGCACACAGACGACCGTTCGATACGACGTTCGCAACGTCAATCTTTCTAATCCATTGCTTAAATTAAAAAAAAATCGCCGTTAATCAACCTATAAAGTTCCCACTGCTGCGACACAGGCCGCCTATCTTAAGGCGTGAGTTATACAGAAACGGCGCAGGCGTTGAGTTGCCGCTTTAAAACGGTACATACAAAAAATTTCAAAAGGGGGTCGTTTATAATACAACATATTAATTTCACATTGTAAACCTTGGGGACTTATGAAGCTAGGTGAACAATACCATTGGTCATTTCCTATGGAGAAGCGCCGGCAGGAAACCCAACGGGTTTTCTATAAAAAAAAAAAATGTACAGTGTTAGGAAACTAGCCATCGAGCCAGCCGCCTTAGATTTAAGAATATAAATAAACAATAATTGTCGTATGAATAAATTTTCTCGTAGGGGCACAGATATTGTATAACTGAGAACGTTACTACGAGTACGTTTGTTGCATCGTGAATTCATGCTCATCTTTTAATTTAGTTCATATGCCACGTTCTGCTCTTACACAGAAGAAACTAACTTTTAAATAATAATATTTTGTTTTCAGGACAAGTGAAATTATTTGAGCCGAAAACTAAGCAAAGAATTACTACGATAACTTCGTTTTACAATTTGCTCTACGAGAGTTTAAAATACGTTGTTATATGTTTTGTATTTTTTTATAACAGCTTTCAAAGGTAGGATTTAGGTACATTAAAAACAGTATTCAAGTGGCACTGCTATTTATTGTAAATGTGCCCCTTTTTATATTTACAAACGATTTTTATTCCTTTATTATTTATTTCAAATGACATTTCACAAAATAATGGCACAACCCTTGTAGCAGTGAAACTTGAATGAAGGCCCTTTCGTAGCTACTTGTAAGAAACTAGTTGGTAACAACAAGACAATTTTACAACTTTGTTGTTGAAAGTAAACGCAATTGTATGTAACAATTTCCGTTGCTAGGCGTCACGAAACCATGTTACAAGTTCTAACATAGTTGTTGGTACAGCAACATTGTAGAAAAACTTCTGGATATTTTTCGTGTTTCTCTTGTTTTTTACACGCTTATGTTAACTCGTAACAGGGTGACTACAGAATATCTTGCAACTAGTTTTTTCGGAATCAAAATGATATAATTATAGTATTAAAAACTAAACTATGGCGCCGAATAATCCACTAGCATCGACACACAGATTCGATTCGACGAACGTGTGATAAGTCGAAAAAAAATACTTACAAACATAGCACGTATTTTCAAATATTCATAGAATTGTATTACTTGCTAAAACAAAATAAACATGATCAAAATCAAAATCAAAAATCATTTATTCAAACTAGGCTGAGAGTCAGCCCTTTTCGATCGTCAAAATTACATGACAGTCCCCCAAAACGCCCGCCCTTCACCACTTCCTAGTGCTTGAGCTGGGAAGAAGAAGTGGCGTAACAAACTCCCCAGCAGCACAGCTGTCTGTTTAGTTAGGAAATCCATTGAACTATACAATTATAAGGTAATCAAAGAACAAAAACCGTTAAACACAAAATAAAACATATTAAATTATCTGCCATATGTAAGCTAGCCACGCCAATATACACAAAACAAACCAACCAATAAAAATCAATGAAAAAAACAACAACATAACTTAAAACACAAATAAAAGCCTCCAGGCATAAGGGGCGTGACACCTTACTTATGCATTTTTGGATTATTTTTAAGTACATACAAATGATAAACTAGGACCATAGAAGTAAAATTAATTAACAGAACAATTACTTTAACAATAACAAAACCATAGACAGCAAGACGACCAGTCACTACAAGCAGCACCCGTTCACGAGCATAACACAAAGATCAGCCATTGCCCCCCTCGCCATATTTGAGGGAAGGAGGCAACGCGATCCCCGACGCTACCGTAAGCAGTGACATCTACGGGAGCATGACGAACTCGCTGCCAGTTGCTCAGGCAAGAACAATTTAAGATCAATTGTCGAGGTCGCTAGCTAATTACTTATTGCAATACAACTCGTTAAAAAAAAACATTGCATTGAGTAGATCATGTCAATAATAAATGAAGATAACTAAAAATAATTGACTTATATACTCAAATAAAATTAAAATAAATATACGAACTCGTATACCCTGTCAGTAGGTAAGCTGATTCTGGAGAAAGAACATAAACATTGTCTTGAGTTAATTACAGCGACCAACTATTCTTATCGTTTAAGTAGTCGTTAATTGAATAATATGCCTTTGAACAAAGGTTGGATTTTACTTGAGCTTTAAACGCATTAAAGGGCAAATCTAGCAAAGAAGAGGGTAGCTTGTTATAAAAGGTTATACCTAGCCCAACAAATGAGTTATGAACCTTATGAAGCCGGTGAAAGGGAGCACGTATTTTGTTCTTATTTCTAGTATTAACATTGTGAACATCACTGTTTTTAGTGTATAAGTGTATATTTTGCCTAATGTATAAGATGTTGGCGAAGACGAATTGTGATGCTACCGTAAGAATACCAATATCTTTAAAAAAATCTCTATGAGAAACTCTGGCTCCTAGCTGATAAATTGCTCGGACAGCTCGTTTTTGAAGGACGAATATATTTTGAATATCAGCAGCTTTGCCCCACAGCAGAATACCGTAGGACATAACGCTGTGGAAATAACAAAAATAGACTAATCGTGCTGTATCAACGTCAGTGTATTGTCTTACTTTCCTGACGGCGTAGGCGTATATATATGCGGGTATGCATGTATTCTTCTAATGGCCACCCTGCCTTTCGAAGAGTAGTACATTTTATTTTGTACACCCACATTTCGTAGTTATGTTTTAGTTCATGAATTTATAAAATAACAAAAAATAATACGAGAGATATCGAGGGCCACTCGGTAGGAACAACGTTTGAATGTAATTACATGAAAACAAAAAAAAACTTTTTTTTTTTAAAACATACACATACAAATACAATTTATTGCGTTGACTGAGAAACTTGATTTTTTCAGAGCTCCAAGGGACTGTAGACTTACGTATGTGATATTAATTTGAACTTGGTATTTTCAAGCGTTCCTAAGAAAACTAGTCTCGACAGACTGACAGACAGACAGACGGACAAAGAATTGATCCTATAAGGGTTAATTTTTTTCTTTTGAGGTCCGGAACCCTAAAAACTCACATTTTTCGGCCTAACTCTTATTCGCCTAGTGTGCAGAGTAGGTACGAGTTTCATCAGCGATAAGTAACTTCGTTCCAATAAATAAATTAAAGACATTAAAGGTAGAAACGTTCTTCATGTTTTTTACAGTCCTGAAAAGTTAGCCCTATTTCCATTAATTGTATTTTAACATAAGAAGACGTTCAGAAGACAGAATTTTCATGTAATTAATTATTAGTTCAATCAATTATTCATTTTACTATAATTTTCTCATCTTTCCTATTATGTTAACACAAAGAATAACTTATTAATAACTCAAACATGAATTAATAATTATTTTACGAAGTTTATTCAAATAATGTCAATATTGGTTTTAACTGAAGCGTACTGGGACATTAATCAAAAGTTTTCCATTTAACTTCATCGCTAATTTCAGGGAGCATTTCTTAAAGAACAAATATAAGGATTTTCCAATTGGACGAGTTAAGAGCAGGGCGACGTCTGAATTGTCCATTCAAACGTAATACCGAAACCATTTGCAATTTAAGCATATTTCCACCACATACTTAGGTAAAAGTAAATTTAGTATAAATTAGTATTTACCTACGTATGGAGCTTTGTTTGTTGCGTTTGTTTAGAGAATGTTCGCACGGACGTAAATATCTCGAGGCGGGATTTTATCACGTACTGCATTATCAACTCTCGGTGTTGCACCGAGCATTGAAAATTACAATAGAGTGCTGCAAATTCGCGCGAATCGCGTCGGCGCAGCGGGACACCGCGCCCGCGTTCCTCTCGCCTTGCCGACCCGGCCGGCTGACCGCCATTTTATTTCGTCGCGTCGTCAATTCGCGCGACGAAATAAAATGGTCGCATCGCTTACTCGCGCGATGATCGCGCAATCGCGTTCTATTAGGACGATGCCTAAGACCACGCGCGATGACGATGTATTATTACCAAAAGTAGTACCTTATATAATTTATTCAAGAACACCAACAGCTTAAAGGTACTTTTCTTGGTTTTCTCTACAAGGCCTTGATGTCGAAATATTCTTATAATTAAGTTGAGAGACCGGCATTATGAAGAAATTTCCAAAAATCGCATTACTAGTCTGTAGATTTACAAACGATTCCCCAAAGTCGTCAACAAAAACAACGCAAATCATGAACATACCTAATTACTAATAGATAGAAATATCTTCAGAATCGTTACGAATGAATGGAAGGTACAGTTAGTACAGTACAGCTCATAATAACTATCTATCTACTCACACAGTCACACACACATGGCTGCGCACCGCGTCCCTCACTCATTTTTTTATGAAACAGAGATAGCAATATTCCGAATCCGGCCTCGAAATTCTATAAAGTGCGTTGTTCGTCGGCCCCTTAATTTCATAGTTTGACATCATTCCATTCTATTATTGAACAGCCTATTTCATTGCCAACGGATTTGTAGGATCGGTTGTTAATTAATAGTATTTGGATTAGAGCTTCGAGCAGAATCTATTGAAGTAACTATAGACAACTATGTTTGCCAGTGTGCATTTTATGATTAGCAATCTTTTTATTCGCATAACACAACCATTCAAAACACAAATATTTTCTAAGGAACTCTCACACACTAGATATTCCTGGAAAAACAGAATTCCCAGAGTTGTAGGTACGGCTTTCGTTACGTAAGCGCTAGGGTGGCTAAGCGGTCGGGTATGACCGGACAACCGGACATTTCTTTTAGAGCCTCTATAGCTATCATTTTAAAGGATGTCCTCTGTTAGGGTTCCGTAGTCAAAGTAAAGTCCCTTATTGTTTCGCCATGTCCGCATCCGTCTGTCCTCGGCTCAGTTCAGAGCAAAACTAGAAAACTGTTATTTGGCATGGGTAATTTTATGGGTAATATTTAAAGTCGCATATTAATTAACCTGCCCAATTGGTAAAGTAAAATCTGTTTTTGCGTGAAATGGTGAGAATGAAAAGGGGTGTGGAAACAATTTTCTGATTCAGAGATCCGTTAGCGAAATAATAAGCTTTAAAGTGCTAAGAGTCATGGTTATTTTTGTATTATTATATAAAAATTTGACTGCTGTGTACTCGTATATAATTCTGCCGAACCTAAAAGGAAACCTTGTTATACGTGGGCTGCACTAAAAGTATCGGGAATGGAATATTTCCACTGTTCCTGTCATATTAAAATCTTTTTAATTGAAAACTCCTTGGTTTAAAAAATCGAATACCATTTATTTATTTAAAAAAAGATTCTCGGTCTTGTCACAAGGTTTTGTCAAACTTGTTTAGCCGTTGAGAAAATGGAATTGACTCGAGAAAATTCAAGAGCGATGATTTATTATGACTTTCGAAGTGGTTTAACACAAAAGCAGTGTGTTGACCGGATGATTTCTGCATTTGGTGATGAAGCCCCATCCAAAACCACAATTTATCGCTGGTTTGCTGAATTTCAACGTGGGCGTGTCAAGCTCAGTGAAAATCCCCGTCAAGGTCGTCCAAAAACTGCAGTCACCCAAGAAAACGTTGATGCTGTGCGTAAGCTGATTGAGGAAGATCGATATGTGACACACCGCGAAATTCAGGCAACTTTAGACATTGGCATGAGTCAAATACAAATAATCTTGCATGAACAATTAGGTGTAAAAAAGTTGTTTTCCCGATGGATACCGCATTCGCTCTGTGAAGAGCAAAAAGCGGCTCGCGATACTTGGTGCATCAGAACTCTCGAAAGATTCCACGCAGGATCCTCAAATGCAGTATACAACATCGTATCAGGTGACGAATCCTGGATATACGCGTACAAACCCGAAACAAAAAACCAGTCACGAGTTTGGGTGTTCGAAAATGAGTTAAAGCCAACAAAAATTGTTCGTTCATGGAGTGTTGCAAAAAAAAATGGTGGCCACGTTTGTATCTAAAACCGGACATGTCACGACTATTCCTCCTGAGGGACAAAGAACGGTTAATGCAGAATGGTATGCCAGCATTTGTTTGCCACAGGTCGCTTCTGAACTCCGTAAAGAGAACTGCAACCGCCGCATCATCCTCCATCACGACAATGCGAGTTCTCACATCGCACACAGAACAAAAGTTTTTAGAGCAAGAAAACATAGAATTATTAGACCATCCGCCATACAGTCCCGACCTAAGCCCTAATGATTTCTATACTTTCCGTAAAATAAAGAATAAATTGCGTGGACAGAGATTTTCATCACTTGAAGAAGCTGTGGACGCCTACAAAACAGCCATTTTGGAGACCCCAACTTCCGAATGGAATGGTTGCTTCAATGATTGGTTCCATTTCATTCATATGGAAAAATGTGTCAAATTTCGCGGAGAATACTTCGAAAAGCAATAAATACATTTTTAAACAGTAATGTTGTCACTTCCTTGATTCCCGAAATTTTCAGTGCCGTCCTCGCTCGTAATTGTTGATCAAATTTCGTTTGCAGTTGGAATGGATGGGGAAACATGTTTTTCTACTACAATCTTAATCGTTTTTTCTTGGAATAAATTCATATCAACTACGTATCGAAGGTTTCTGTTGTAGTATTGTGCGTGGTCCGACACGCACTTGATCGGTTTAGCAAATGAGGAATTCTAACGGGTACGTTCGCTATGTGCAAGAAGTATGTATACCTGTCCCCAAAAATCCTTATTTCAGACGTTTTGAAGTTGTCAAAGGTTGTCAATGCTAATACTTGATGATGAATGATTTTTAGGAAAATCATATATTTTTACAATTGTTTGTAAATATGTGAGCACAATGTACCTATCACGTGATTAATTTATATACCTTTGCTTTATTTTTAATTTTATTGTACCAATAGTGGTATAGTATTTTTATTCTTGGTGCATCGTCTTCACATATAGAAATATAATTAATGTATACAAAATATTGTAAAACATTTTAAAAGAGTAACGGTGGAGTTTCTTGCCACTTCTTCTTCATACGAAACTACCTTTTGGAAGTGGCGCCTAGAATCAGTTCTATTTTTAATGTAAATAAAAGTGCCTTTTTAGGGGCCTATTTGAAATAAATGCTTTGACTTTGACTTTGTCTAGCTTAGCAATGTGTCAGTCATAATTTAGGTTCCCTATGAATTTTCCTAACAAAAATGAGAAAATTGTAAATTACTCTTTGTTTTTTTTTTTCCTATTTATTCAATCCCTGAACTAGGTTTAACATACTTCGTTGTGGTGACCCTTTATGGCAACCGATGGTTGATATCACTTCGGACACTTTCGATTCGCGTGACATTTTCTAAGTTCTTGGTTTTCTTGTTCATGAAATGGGGATCCACCAGATTAAATCGCTTTTGGTGACTCAGTCAAAGAAAGTTGTAGACAGGTATAAAAAATCGTAACATTTTAACATGTAAGATGTTAAATTAAATTGATAAGTAGATTTATTTTACCATAAACATAAAGCTTCAGTCATGAATTTCCAAAATAAGTAATTTTAATAAGTGGATATGTATGGCAATTAGTTTACATTAAGAATTTCACATTTTATTTGGCTTTAGTGAATAAAGGTTACTTAATGGGGATAGCTAAGTACTTATTTTCTTTAAGAAAAGAGGATTGAAAGTAAAGGTCAATTTTTTTAAATAATTTTATTAAAAAAAATTCAGGTTTAGTTTCAATCTTTTTATAAGGGATAAACTATTCCGGAACATAAACGTTCTTGTTCTATTACGTTATTGTTTGCTGGACTTTGGTGATGCAACCTTTTTAGCGTGGAGTACAAGGCGTACAGTTTATAATGACGCTTTTATTTAATTCAGCATAATGTCCGGTTGGTATGAAACCATTTGTTTCATATTCATTCACCATGTGAGGGCTTATTTAAATAAGCCTTCCACTTCATAAACAAGCGCTCCGACTAGCAAGGATTCCCTCTTTCTCTTAACTCACAAGTTAAGAGATGTGAGGACTCACAGTATTTCTCTAGAACAAAGAATGTAATAATACTATTAGACAACTTGTTGACGATCACAGCGCCATCTACTGGCGACAACTGACACCAATCGATGGGACGAAGGCGGCGCGCGGGGAAGTAGCAAGCACAACATCACGACACTAGCAACATGCACCGGATTTTCACTGTCATTTGTGAACCGCCAACGGTCTCACGCAAAATTGTAATCGCTATCGTATTAAATTGTAAAAAGAACATAAAAACACTGTAGAACCGATAGTATACGTTATCATAACGAGCCTTGTATCTGATTTTAACCAACGACGCTGACACGACGACGACCTGACGCAGAAACCCCAACATAATTGGACCTTCGAGCCGAACGTTCATCCGAAGCAGCAAGCACCATCTTCAGCAACGGTCAGGTCAATCCAACCAATTTCCTTTCGAAGTCCTGTGCTCAGTTTGTGCTAATATCGTTATTTTTCGCAAAAATTCCAGTGTTCAAATTCAATGCAAAATTCTGCGTCTATCTGCATTGCTTGGGCGTACGCCGGTCAACTGTAAGTACTTGATCTTTCTCTCTTGCAAACCACCAAAATGACCAACAATAAGAGGCATTCAATAGTAGAAATAGAAAGTAGTGAAGATATCATTCGCGATTTAGTTAAGAAAAGAGGTACCATTTAATGAAAATTAACTTTGTTTTCAAAATATGCACAGTCATTGGAGGATTTGCAAATAACAGACGTTCAGAAAGCGGAGTTAGAGGAGCGAGCAAGCCTTTAAATTACTAATTCATCAATTTTCTATTATACAAGATGAATTAGATTCCATTGTGTCAGATAGTCAACTGGACGGGGAACTGCTAGAGAGAGAGACGTTTCAAAATCAGTTCTATGGGCAAGGCTAAATGTATTTTAAACGATACTTCCAATCAACAAGTCGGCGGTCAAAGCCGCACTTTTAATTGTATGAAGTTCCCCACAATATCATTACCGAAATTCGACGGTTCATATGGTCAATGGCTCGAGTTTCGCGATACTTACTTATCAATGATACACAATAGTGACAGTCTAGATAATGTTCAGAAGTTCCATTCAGTTCTAACAGGTGATGCACTACAAGTAGTTAAGGCACTCGAGTTTTCTTCCGACAACTATTTAGTTGCTTGGAGTATTTTAGAGAACAGATATAACAATGACAATTTGCTAGTTAATAACCACGTCAAAGCTAAATAAAGAATCAGTTTCTCAAATTTTTCACAGTTTTAAGAAATATTCGGGCGCTTAAAAAGTTAGAGGAACCTACGAGTTAGGGATACTTAAATTATCCACATAATAACTTCCATTTTAGATTCCTCGACCGATCGTGAGTGGGAAAGTCATAAAAGTACCCTCCCGAAAGTAGGAAAATTAAAACTGTCTCAATTAATGAAATTCCTCAAGGAACGTGCTGATTTTTTAGAATCCATTAGGCCTCAAAGAAAACAATCAGTAGACGCTCACATAAAGAAACAGTCGGTCACAAAACAACACATTCATGTTATTACACGCAAAGATAACAATAACATAAAATCCTCAAATTCACCACATTACAAATGTGCTCAGTGCGGTTCCAATCACCCGGTTTACTCGTGTGATGATTTCCTTAATTTATCTCTTAAATTTAATTGCGGAGAAAAAGTTATGTCGTAATTGTTTACGATCAGATCACGCAGTAAACGAGTGTTGATATGGGCCGTGCAGACATTGTAACAAAAAACACAACACTCTAATTCACACAGATGCTATTGTAGACGCTCGCGCATCATCAGCTGTTGCTCAAATCACGCACATAGTCTCACAGTCTGAATCAAATGATAAGAGTGCTGCACACGTACAGATGCCGCTCACCACTTCTCACAAATCTCACACAATTAACCAGGAAGATAATAATTCCAAAGTGCAATGTTTTCGCAATCCGGTACTACTATCGACCGCATTAGTGGAAATAGCGGACGAACATCATAAATATCACACAACGCGAGCTGTCCTCGATAATGGGAGCCAACATTGCTTCATATCCGAAAAGCTTTGTTCAAGTTATAGGGGTAGGTAATACTATATCCCAATCCACGCAATCATGTCGTATTCAGATGCGATCCAAAACAAACACGTACAGCACGCAGTTTAGTTACCACCACTAGGAGGTAATCACCACATCGAAATACCAGACAATGTTCAGCTTGCCGACCCAGAATTCTGTCTGTCTGGCGATATTAATTTATTACTGGGGGCAGATAAGTTCTGGGACCTGCTTAGTGAAGGTCTGATACGGTTGCCGAATGGTCCATACTTACAAAACACACAACTTGGTTGGGTCATATCGGGAACTGTTCATAAAAGGGTTTCGCGCACCAACCTAACTCATTGTAATTTCACGCAAGTATTAGATTCAGAACTCAAACGATTTTGGGAACTAGAAGAAATACCTCCAACGAATAACAATCTCACTAAATATGAAAGTGCATGCGAAAATGTATTCAAAGATATAAGATACACGACGTTAAGGGCCGTTTTTCTGTGCGCATTCCACTCAGTCAATCACCTGATGTTTTACATGACACATTTTCTATGGCAAAAAAACAGGTTTCTTGCACTCGAACGCAAACTAATTAGGAGCGCGCCTAGCTATAGAACAATGTATAACGATTTTATGAGTGAATACTTAAGACTGGGTCACATGAGTCGCATCACAGAATACACGTCACCTTGTTATTTTTTACCACATCATGGCGTTTACAGGGAACATAGCTCAACAACCCAACTTAGAGTTGTTTTTGATGCTAGTGCAAAATCCACTTCGGGAAAATCATTAAACGACATACAACACATTGGGCCAACCTTACAAAATGATTTGTTTTCAATTTTGCTTCGTTTTAGACAATTTAAGTATGTAGCGTGCGCCGACATTGAGAAAATGTATCGGCAAATATTAGTTCAGCCTGATCAAAGAAATCTACAACTAATACTTTGGAGGGAAGATCCATCTGATCCGCTCAGTGTATTTCAACTTTAACACCGTCACTTACGGGACGGCATCTGCACCGTACCTCAGCATTAGATGTTTAAAACAGCTCGCGTTAGAATGTCAAGACGACGTCATCGCACAAATAATTAATGATGACTTCTACGTCGATGATTTATTAACGGGACATCAGGATCAACAAAGGTTACTATAAATATGCAAAGATGTTTCTGAAGTATTAGAATCCGGTTGTTTCTCCCTTAGAAAATGGATATTTAACTCAATAATTCCACAGACAGATTTACCATCTCCGTCTAAGGAATTTTCACTAGGAGAAAACTGTCATACCAAAACACTAGGTATGGGATGGTTTTATTCATCCGATGAATTGTACTTTAGCACAAAATGTGATCATGACGTAACTAACGCTCCTAAACGCAGTATTCTCTCAATCATCGCGCAGATTTATGATCCTTTAGGCTTACTAACACCGACTATTATAATAGGTAAGATTCTATTACAAAAGATGTGGCTATGTAAGATAGGATGGGATGACGCAGTTCCTAGCCATATATTATTAGAATGACAAAAGTTCATTGATAAATTACCAAATTTGCTCGACATACGCATTCCACGTTATGTCATTGGAGAAAATACACACATTATTGAGTTACACATATTTTGTGACGCCTCGCAACACCTAGCGCCTGCGCATATATACGCAGCTATACAGACGCACAGGTAAAAACAGTCACGTTGTTGTGTGCGAAAAGTAAGGTCGCTCCCGTTAAACCGGTAAGCGTGCGGCACTTAGAACTGTGTGGCGCGCTAGTAGCTGCTAAGTTGTTTGCAAAAATTAGTAACTCATTACGATTAACTTTTAACAACGTATTCTTTTGGTCAGACTCGACAATAGTTTTAGGACGGCTTAAAATGTCACCTACTTTATTAAAAACATTTGTGCAGAACAGCGTTGTACAAATAAATGAACTCACGGGCGATAAGCCGTGGCTTCATGTAGCCGGTAAACAAAACCCAGCTGATTTGTTATCGCGCGGTGTGCATCTCGATATACTTAAAACTTGTGAATTGTGGTGGCGCGGACCGCCATTTCTACAGGTTTCTAACATGCAATGGAAACAAGATATTAATTCTCACATTCATGTTAATCATGATAAATTACCTGAATTAAAAATCACTTAAAACTTCATTGCTCATTCAAGTAAATTCAGATTCTTTTCTATTTGACAGGTATCCATGTTTTAATCGTTTGCGACGCGTTGTGGCGTTTATTATGCGTTTCATTAACAATAGTCGCACAAAACAAAAGGCAGAACGCCTCACAGGTAGCCTGTCGATGGATGAATTAAATATTTCTATCAGAACTTTAACCCGAATAGCATAACAACAATCTTTCTTAGATGTTTATAAAACATTAAAACAAAACCAACAACTAAAATGCCCACGCAGTATTTCTAGTTTAAATGTTTTCTTAGATGACTACGATTTAATTAGAGTAGGAGGCAGATTATCATATTCAGACTCGTTCTCATATGATAAAAAAACATCCTTTGTTGTTGTGTGCTAAACACAGATTGACTCGCCTCATATTTGAGCATCAACACAAATCGTTATTGCACGCAGGGGCTCACTTATTACTGGCCACTATTCGTGATACTTGGTGGCCTATTAGAGGACGTAACTTGGCTAAACAAGTGGTACACACTTGCATGAGGTGCAAGCGTACGCGACCTAAATCGTTAAACATACAAATGGGTAACTTACCCATCGAACGATTGGAGCCAGGGTACCCATTCATACGTAGTGGCGTGGATTATGCTGGGCCATGTTGAACCGTGCCGAAAGAGAGGCAAAGCTAACAAAATGTTATATTTGTCTCTTTGTATGTTTCACTACGCGCGTAATACAAATGTATTGCGCGCGTAGTGAAACATACTTTTAAATTGGTCACAAGTCTTACTACTAAAGCATATTTGCTGGCGTTGAAACGTTTCATTTCTGGACGTTGCAAACCATTGCAGATTTACTCTGACAATGGCACGACTTTCGTTGGCGCTTTAAAGGAATTTTCAAAATTTTTAGATTCTTCAAAAACAGATATCAATAATTTCACAACTAACAACTCTATTGAATTCACATTTATTCCGCCGTACTCGCCTCATTTTGGTGGTTTGTGGGAGGCAGGGGTCAAGTCCTGTAAATTTCATTTATGTCCCGTCATAGGTAATGCACATTTCACATACGAGGAGTTGAGTACGATATTGGCACAAATTGAAGCCGTTCTCAACTCCCGACCTATGTACGCAATGTCCACAGACCCGAATGATTTACTTCCCTTATGTCCTGCTCATTTCCTGCCGACCGCTCACCGCACCCGCCAGCCGTGACTTCACTGCGACGGCTACGCAGCGCCTGCCGCGATACGATCGCGTGGAACAGATGAGGCAGAACTTCTGGCAATGCTGGTCAACAGGGTACATATCTGAGCTCCAGAAGAGAACGAAGTGGCAACTTAATCAGGACACACTTACCTCTGACACCCTCGTCCTAATCAAAGACGACAACTTACCACCTATGAAGTGGCGCATCGGCATCTCACGCGTGGCAACCATAAAAAAAGCAACGGGCGTTCTTCGGCGATCATTTTCGAAAATTTGCCCGCTCCTGTATCCGGACGACAATCGAACCAGCAGCATCTCAGCTTCATTGGAACCCGGTACTTCCAAGGCCGGGGGCATGTTGACGATCACAGCGCCATCTACTGGCGACAACTGACACCAATCGATGGTACGAAGGCGGCGCGCGGGGAAGTAGCAAGCACAACGGCACGACACTAGCAACATGCCGCGTATTTTCACTGTCATTTGTGAACCGCAAAATTGTAATCGCTATCGTATTAAATTGTAAAAAGAACATAAAAACACTGTAGAACCGATATTATACGTTATCATAAGGAGCCTTGTATCTGTATTTTAACCAACGACGCTGACACGACGACGACCTGACGCAGAAACCCCAACACAACTCGAAGCAAAATAATAAATATTATAATAATAAGAACAAAATATTTTAGAAAACACTTTACTCATCATTCACTAACTTAAACAAATAATAATTTAAATTTTGTAAATTATGAAATATTTAAATGATAGCACCCACACTTAGTCCGGTTTCAGTATGTATTTGTGTTATCACATCATTTACATCCACTTTTACGCAGCGCAATAATATTTGCCAATGCTTCAATATTTACATTGCTCTGCATTTGGGAAATTATAACCACAACACCGCCAACAGATTTAAACATTCGTCACTAACCAACAACGTTCAATTAGGTGAATAGTCGTAACGAATTGCATCTACCACACAGAAATCAAAATAATTTACTCAGTTTTCTGTGGTCTACTTACAAACTTTTATTATTTATGTAAACAAGATGAACGAGACAAGTATCGAATAATTATCGAACCACATTAGGTAATTTCATTAAAACAAACAAACATTTTTAATTTAAGGTATTATTAATAACCTATCCAAGACTATAAATATATAAATAATTTGAAAATAACATCAACTTAATACGCAGGCGCAGAGATTCGAACTCAGGGCTCGCCATAATCGCTCCTATCCAAGCACGGTAACGACTAAGCTAGCATGCCGTATGTTAAGTTAGTTGAAACTATGAACTATAGTATAGAAACAACTTATAGAAGAAGGTCGTAAGTGAACCCGAAGCGTCAATCTATATCTGCTTTGTGAGATTGCTTCTGGACTTATTAGCGCTACTGTACCTACTCTCGTTCAGTGACCTTAAGATACATTATTTGTAAGGTAATACACAAAATATCCATCACATTACAATGTCTTGGATCCTATATAAGGTGTATCTATTCATACACGAAATATTTTAAGAGGGACCTCTATAGGTCGTTTAGAAGCTATAGAAACGAAAAAGATTTTTTTTGTAAATGTTTTATTTTTATTTTACGTAATTATGATAATTTAAAACTGCTTGAGATGTTTTGCATAAAACCGGCCTGCTCTATGAATCAAAGACGCGGCGGCGGGGAGAGGCACGGGCGCGGTGCCTTTCCGTCTGTAGCCGCGGGGCGCGTGCCGTCTCTCTGTTTAACATATCACTGGTGAACTGTAATGAACATTCGACAATACACCTCTGCCTATCTCTACGGGGAATGCAGGCGTGATGATGTTCACAATAAACCAACTTAGGTAGACTTCGTAACTCGACCTCGTCTTATTTTGATAACAGAGTTATCGCTTACAATAAAAACAGTACCTTCTGTAAACCAGATACTTACATCTAAATAAGCAGCTAATGACCTCTGTGGGGTTACGACTTTTACGAGCGAGCATCGTAACTTTTCAATATTTTTCTTATTTTTTTTTACGAAAAGGATCCTAGATTCGATTAAAACATTCATATTCTATAGTGTTACACATCTTTTAGATAATAATAATAGAAAAATAAACAGCTGACGCAACGCGGATTCGCATAAGGTAATGACTTCTGTTAGGTTACGAACTGTGCGTCGAGTCGTATCTGTCAGCTGATTGATAGGTTGTGTACCTACCTATTTGTACAGATGTAAACTGTAAGAAGTGCATAGCGCGAACAATTTAAAATGTACATACCTCATAACGACGTAGTTTTTATTTACACTATTTACACCAAAATTGCTGTACATATTCACCCTGCAGTTGCACGTTAAATAATGTGTCGTTGCACTTTTAACAATGTCTCTCTAGCTATCACTGCGTAAACAAGCGTTCACGATTCACGTTTTGTTGTTCCGCACTAGAAATGGTCTGGCCGTCATTACTATAAATCAGGTCTATCCCTACCCCACACATGGAAATCCAACGGCGTAAGATCAGGCCTGCCTCCGTCTGCAGCTGGGGGCATGTAGACCCCGTAGTACCGTTGCCGCTGTCGAGCTTCTAGGATCTCCAGGCAAGCCCCCTTGGCTTGTGATGGGAGAAAAATAAGACCACCCTCATTGTAGCAGTCCACCATGTATGGTACTCCTAGTTGGAATATTTCGGCATTGTTGCATTTGTTGCGCGAAGCGTTCCACGTTAGTTAAGCCGCGTGCAGTGCAACATGCAGTTCGCGCGAGACTGAACACGGCGGCGGACGGCGCCGCAGGCGCGGGGCAAGGCAACTGAAGCTGGCGCCGGCGGTGCGACGGCGCCGCGAGTCGGGTCTCTTTTGATCATTCATAAAAGCCACGCGACATCTAAGGGCACCGCCATGACCTCGCCCGCTTCAATGAAAGTAGTTTCTACGTAGTATTTTCGTAGAAACTAGCGTAATGGATGTTACAAAATATGAAAGAGCCAGTATTTTTATGTGTGTTTAAGTAATATTAAATTATTAATTTTTTTAAATTAGATGCTTAGGTAAAAAACTCTTTTTCATTTCTATAGCCCAAGTTCGACCTATAGATGCACCTCTTCAAATATTTCGTGTATGAATAGATACACCTTATATATGGCTTTCTCAGTTATGTCTGAACTATTTTTTTTTAAATGTATTCTTTAATATCTATAAATTTTCTAACCGTTAAGAAAATGCAGCTGAAAGGCTATTCAGTTGTGTGATTTTCTTCCGGTGTATAAGCCACAAGAGAAATTCATCAACAAGAACCCTAACCTGTAACGTTACATGACCTTGGGCTTTTAACAAAATCAAAATCAAAATCAAAATATTTTATTTCACATAGACCTACATGGGCACTTATGAAACGTCAGATTCTAGGTGCACGGTTCCAATTGGTCGTTTCCCATGGAGAAGAGCCGGCAAGAAACTCCATGGTTACTCTTTTAAAAATATGTCTTTTACAATGTTTTCCAATTACAGTGATTAACAGGTATGGGAGGACAGTGTAGGCCTGTCAACAGGTACCATATGTTAAACAAATAGACAATTGTCTATAATTTATAATCCACAGGGCCTACGACGTTCTCACATTTACAAAATATAAAATAATCTAATAAAGTAAAATCAAAAAATAATTAAAAAATTTAGGTATATAATGTCAAATAATGAAAGAATTATGTCAGAGATATGTAAAAGTCCATATCTAATAATAAAAAAATAAAAAAAATTAAACACCATTATTTGGGAGCAGTTATTAGAAATTTACATAGTGATGCCGTTCATGAGGTACCAGGGAAGCCACATGTGCAGAAGGAATTATTGCCAAACTTTCTTGTCTTCGACGTAGTCTTTAATCTTATAGTACGCTTTTTTGATAAGGACACGTTTAATGTGGGCTTTGAACTTTCCATCGCTAAGTTCTGTAACCGACTTAGGCAACTTATTATAAAAGCGGATACTGTTTATCAGAAATGATTTGCTTGTTTTAGTTAATCTAAATTTGGGTATAACAATTTCATTTTTACTACGTGTATTTATATTATGGAAATCGCTTCTTATTTTAAAAAGTTCTAAGTTTTTGCGAACATACAAAATACTTTCTAAGATATAAAGGGAAGGCAGAGTGAGTATATCAATTTCTTTGAATTTGTTTCTAAGAGACTCGCGAGGACCCATTTCATAGATCGCGCGGATTGCCCTCTTTTGTAAAATGAAAATTGAATCTACGTCAGCTGCTGATCCCCACAGCAGAACGCCATAAGACATAATACTGTGGAAATAAGCAAAGTATACCAACCTAGCTGTGGCTATATCGGTCAACTGCCTTATTTTTCTTACTGCATACGCAGCTGAACTTAATTTACTTGAAAGAGCTCTAATGTGAGCGCCCCATTGCAATTTAGAATCTAAAGTAATTCCTAGAAATACAGTTTCCGTAATAGCATCTACTTTCTTGCCATCAAGTTTTAAAATTAAACCCACTTGGGGTACATTTGGTAATGAGAACTTAAGACATTTAGTTTTGTTCGCATTGAGTAAAAGATTATTAGCTGCAAACCATTTCGAAAGAATAGCCAGACTATCATTCACATGTAAGACATCCGTATCTTTTCTATCTATTTTAAAAATAAGAGAAGTATCATCAGCGAATAAAATTATATCTGATAAGTTAGCCATCATGTAAGGAAGGTCATTAATATAAACTAGAAATAAGAAAGGGCCGAGAATTGAACCTTGAGGCACTCCCATCTTAACTAAGGACCCCGAGGACGTCGCCCCGTTAACGTTCACTTTCTGTTGCCTGTTTGATAGATAGGAAAGAACAAGATTAGCGGCTTGTCCACGAATTCCGTAGTGGTGTAATTTACAGATCAGTGTATTGTGGTCAACGCAGTCAATCGCTTTTGAGAGGTCACAGAAAATGCCAATTGCATCCTGGGACTTCTCCCAGGATTCCAAAATGTGACTGATGAGTAACACTCCCGCATCAGTCGTCGACCTACCTTTCGTGAAACCGAACTGGCGACTATGTAAAATACCATTTGAATTAAAATGTGACAACATCTGGTCTAGCATGATTTTTTCATAGATTTTACTCAATGCACATGTGCTTTTCCAATAAAAGGACCATACTCTAGCGCAAAAATTTCGAAGACATGTGTCATCTACCAAACCAGGCTGAGCTCGCGTGGGGCATTACAGCCCAGTCCTTCTTAGGAAGCACTCAAAACTTTAGTTGTTGCGTCTAAGAAAGAGTTAAGAAATCGTATGAGGGCTCCGAGAAGTTTCCACTCATCGTCTCCAAATCTTAGTTCAGTCTTGTTAACTTTCCCCAAGAGATTATAAACCGGAACTCTCTTACACACATTGTACAAGCTTTCTAGCAGAGTTAAACTGCTGTTCAAACGTGTTGGAGTAGTATTTTTTTAAATTCTGAAAGTTTCTGTTTGCTGGAATTTCTTCATCATAGTCTGAATCCTGCGGATCATTGGGATGTATCTCATCTATCCCAACCCGTTCACCAACGTCTTCCAATTGAAGCTATAAACCAAACTGCTCGTCTTCCGCGTGTTTTCCTATTTCGGCCAATTTGAACTAAATAACAGGAATAAACCATAAAAGACACGCGGATTTCAAGCCGGTCTCGAGACCGACTGCGACGGCGGCGGACGGCGCGTCACACACGCCTAGAACTTACTATAAAGTCTAGCGTATCGAAGGCGTCTCAATTATGCAGCAAAATCGATATTTGACGCATACGTCGTGAAAATAGTATGTGGGAGCAACATATTACTAGATTCGAAACGTTTCTATATTTAATAGATTTCCTACACTTTATGATTTTTTGTTACAAGTCACTGTAATATATAAATGCATGTTTGCTTAAAATAATTTTACTGCGAGAAAACGATTACACCATGTAACATCGCGCTTGTAATCCCAGAAGGGTTGAGCAGAGGTACACCTATTGTGTATTATAGTATATTAGTTATGTTTAAGTCGTAGTAGGGCGGGTTTATTACGTATATAACTGGGCACAAATCCAAACACCGGGCTGCTACTGAGAAATTCCTGATGAAATTCTTTTACTCGACCTGCGAATCGAACCCAAGTCGAGGACTTGGTACTGCTATGCATACCACTACACCAACGAAGCAGTCATAAAATCATTAGTTGAGTAATAGTTTTCACCTTTGTGAAAACTATTACGTAACAAATTCTTCTTCGTAATATAGCAATGCACATTTTCACAGACTTCATCCATAACTGTAAATTCAAATTAGCCAACCACACAAAAAATTAGTATTTTTCTCTCTTGCTAAAACGTCAGGATTCTTCAGTACGAATACCGTCGGCATTGGTAGTGAAATACATTAGCTGAAATCCCGACTTCGTTTAATCCCCAAATGTTTTGTGTACAAAAAAATGTTACTCATAAGGATAAACAAAAAAAGATGTTTTACGGTTGTTTTTTTACAAAAAAAAACTATTCGTTTTGCTTTGCCCTTCTCTATTTTAATTTTATTTTGTTGCGTTCGCGAGTTATTTGTTTGTGTTTGTTAAATGCTTTGGCTTTTTACACAATGATATAAAACTTTGTGCACTGATTTTTGTACAACTGTAAACGTGTAAACTTCTTTATTATCATAAAAGTGAAAGAGCCCATTGACTACCACTAACACAAAGCGACACGTAAATAAATGCCTTAATAGTATTGAAGCGCTTCTTTCTATTCAGGCAGTCATTTAGATGTCGCCTGATGTTAAAATATATGCACATACACAACGTCGTCGTCGAGCACGCTTTTTTCGTAGGAACGGTCAAAGTTCGGTAAATGACAGCTAGCTCTACGCGTTGCCAACTTGCTTAATGTTTTGAACTCTGCTATGAATAGATTGCTCTTTGGGCGCGCGATAAAATGGAGACTTAAATTTTCTTTTTTACTGGTACTCGTACGATGCTAATTCCTGAATACTTGAGGGCAAGATTTTTAAATTTTATTTCCTTGTTTGGATGTCCAGCTGGGTTTGAGTCTCGGGTCTGACAACGTTGTATTAGATTATTGCATGAAAATAAAACAGGACTCGTCCCCTCTTCCATGAAACTTTATAAAACCGCCGAAGGACAGTGGTGTTGCAGCTTTTTCATGAAGTATTATGTCGTTGGCTTGCTGCAAGCTCTGGTGTAACTGTAGGAGCAGCAAGCAATATGTAAATAACATACCTAATTTCTACACTAGTATTATAAAGGGGTAAAATTTGTTTGTTTGTATGTAGGGGGGTTATCTCTGGAACTACCGCCCGGACTCGAAAAGTTCTTTTTGCATTTGATAGCGCAATTCTTTGAAGGAAAGTTATAAGATATTTAACATCACGCTAGGACCATTGGAAGCCGAGCAAAGGGAAAAGAAGTCAGAAAGAACGCTAAGCGAAAACTAAGTATATTGCGAGGGCAGGCGATGCGATGCGATGCGGGTCGGGGGAACAAGCACGCGGACGAAGTCGCGGGCAGAAGCTTGGGCATACATAACTCACGCCTTCTTCCCATGGGGGTAGGCCGAAACTATCCTCATGGGAATATGCAACGACCATTACAAACTCCTTTTGCTTCGTTCATAATAAAATAAAATCAAATCAAATCAAAATCATTTATTTGCTTAAATAAGGTACAGAAGGTTGGTAAAAAGTACAAAATTGTTCACTTATTCTGCCTTTAATTTCGGCGTGCAAATTTAAAATAGAGTTCAAAAATATATTTAGATTAGTTATTTTTCGCAATCATGCAGTCATTAAACAGATAATCCATTAAAATTGGATTATTGAATTAAATAGATGTCAATATAACAATGTAACAATAATAATCATAAATTTCAATAATAATCATGTCAATAATGGGAGAGATTCGCCACACAATAATAAAATTACTAATAGATGTCAATATAACAATGCAACAATAATAATCTTACATTTAAATAATAATCATGACAATAATAGGAGAGATTCGCCACACCAACTATTATAATTTTAAATGTTCGTGCAATTGACAAAACTTAAAATGTATAATTCAAAAACTCAAGCACACTATAAAAGCATTTTTCAATTAAAAACCCCGTCAAATTACTTTTTCACCACACTACCTATTATTTGCAAGTTTTACCCATCGATTTCCGAGGGTAAAAGCCTTTTTTGTTATCTAGAGTGTAAAAGTGTTTTAAAATTCCAAGGCTTCCGATTCAACATTTACTCGAAGTTTTAAATAAATCCAAAGAGGAACAAAAACGTTTTTAAGACAAAAGTTAGGAACTTTCAAAACCTGTCAACCGAAAATACCTGGTTATTCAGAACCTAAAATATCGGCTTTTTAATTTATTTTAATAAACAATTCTATACGTATTTTACTGGTTTTCTTTCTTTTTTGCAAGTTCCTCGTAGTGTGGTGAAAATTGTTGTGTTTCACATATGGGTAATAGTTTTTAGCGTTTCGTGATTTGAAACCTTCGCAACGCTCAGGGTTCTTCTTTAAAACCACTCGCTTCGCTCGTGGTTTAATTCTAGAGCCCTTCGCTAGCTCAGGTTTCAATCCAAGCACTCACGGCAAAAAACACTTTTACCCATATGTAAAACAAATAACTATTAAATCTTGAAAATGGTAACGTTTTTATGGAATTTGGTATTTTGTTGTACAACTTGATGCACATAATATAACTGTTGTTACTAGTAAATGTTAGATTCGTCCTCGGTTGAAATAACTTATTAGTATAAATAAATCGTGAAGCATAGTAGCTTGACGCGTCCTGAAAAAGTCTCTTAAGTTTAATAAAAATATACAGGATTCTAATATATAATAAATACATGGTAGTGTTAGTATTTCATATTTCCTAAAGAATGGACGACATGATTCTATTTGCTTCACCCCAAATATAGCTCTTAGACACTTTTTTTGCATTACGAATGCTTGGTCAATCTCCACACAACGACCCCTCTGGATAATACCATACCTTAGAGTGGTGGTTATATAACCATGGAAAGCCGTCATTTCTAGATACCTCGCAGCTAACACGCCTCAAAGGGTATATAAAAATATATATTTTAACACAAGTGTCATTTATATGATTTTTCCATGAGCAAAATTTATCTACATTTATTCCTAGAAACTTAACAGAGTCAGTCTCTGCCAGGGCGACTCCTTTATAAGATATGTTTAGGGCCAGCGGTTTGGATCGATAGGTATGAAATTGTTTTTTTTTTAAAATTAATGTTCACTTTGAAATTATTAGCCTCTAGCCACTCTATAGTTCTTTGAAGAGCATGGTTTATTTCTTTTTCGTACGAACTCTTATCTTGTTCCTTGATTATAATTGCAGTATCGTCAGCAAACAGTACACACTTATGATTAGGGTATTAGTAAAGTAGGTTTAGTTCGATTCATACAATTTAGTTAGCTTTAATTCAACCTTGTATTTAAATACAAGGTTGAACGCGCGCAGTACTTGTGTTCAAACTCGAAGAAGCAGAGAAGATTCGCGAAAATAGCAATCGTATCGTCGATCCAGGCCTCCATCACATTGGGCACGCCACAATAGTAGCGGTAAGTCCCCTCTTTGAGGAGTGGTTGGAGAGGCGCCACGGCGTCCTCACCTTCCGCCTGACACAGGTCCTCACCGGACACGGTTGCGGCGGTTAAGGCGGGAGGAAACACCCGGGTGTCACCATTGTGTGGATCGCCCGGAGGACACGGTGGAGCATACGGTGGAGGTCTGCCCAGCTTGGGCGGAGCACCGCAGTGTCCTCGCGGAGGCGATTGGCGGCGGCGATCTCTTGCGTCCGGTCCTGGTCCAGGCCATGGTACGGAGCGAGAGAAAATGGAAAGCCGTCACCTCCTTCTGCGAATCATTAATGCTTGCGAAGGAGGAGGCGCAGCGCGTGAGGGAGAGAGCCTTGCGCCCTCACGCCCCCACTAGTCGCCGCAAGAGACGCCTTGGGCGTCGGGAGTCGCCTGCAGATTCCCGGCCACCGTAGGCGCGCGCTTGCGGACGGCGTCCGGTGAGGACCAGGCCCGGGTCGACGGCGCGTCGTGTTCCACGCGCGCCTTAAAGAGATGTCAGCACAAAGTGACGGGGTACGATAGGGCCGACGCCTCAGAGTCGCGGGTAATTCTAAAGAGAAAACCGTGGTTCTGGCACAGGCAACTGAAGGAACACGGGTGGGTTTTAGTCAATAAAAGTCTGACACGCCCTCCCGCTCCACTTAGAGCGGGAGAAGTCATTTGATGATTTCCCACCCAAAGAAAAGGCCTCCATCACATCAAGTAAGGTATTGTGCACCCTTTTCTTTGTACAAACTGTCGTCTATTCGCCTAATTACAGTCCAAAACAGTTTGGTATGCGCCAATCCCATCTTTGTAAAACCATCCAAACTCGTATCGTCGAATATCGCATAAATGGCGCAACTATTCATAGTTACCCTATCACTAATATATTTAATACATACCTATAAATTGTGTGATTATCATTAATTACTATTATCAATTATAATTCCTATATTTATTATATTAGTAATATACTTTTTTTTCTATTATTTATGTTTATGTATTGGCCCTCACTATTCTCTGTATGCGAAGGACAATAATAGGCTGATATTATAATAGATAATAAAATTAGTCTGAGATCAACGAAGACTCAGAAAACTTTTTAATGACATCAAGTTTAGAAACAAACTTCTTTGTCTTGTTAAGAAAACTGTGAATCCTATTAAAATTTTAAATTCGTAGTTGTCGAGCGCTCTGGCTAGAAGGGCAAAGGTGAGATGAAATTGAATTTCTTATGCTTTTCAAATATGCATCTTGCCCCTTACTCGGGCCCGATCGATCCCAAACGCCCCCGTTAGACCCAGATGATAACCGACTGGATGAGAGGAAGTGGAAGACTGAAATCCTTCAGGTCGCCTCACTTGGACACCATCCCCGATCACATAGTGTCAGTCGCCGACACGACGGCCGCAATCGACTCGTTTACAGAGCACGTTCAATCCGTATTGATGGATTGTTCACGGGAATTTCCGGTGATGGAGGACTATCGCTGGAAACTACTTACTGACGTACTACATCGTGCGTGACTTGATAACAGAGAAGAACGCGGCTATTCGTGCCTACGCCTCTTTCCCTTGTGCTGCGAACAAAGCCTACATGAGAAACGCAGCCCTCAGAGCGAACCTACCCGGTTCGCTCTGAGGGCTGCGTTTCTCAGGACTGCGTTTCTTCAGGGCTGGAACAAGATGCTTAGTGAACTCGACCCCACACATCAAGTCTTCAGAGGAAATTGCGTTCCTCCGAAGAATGTCTTGCTGACAGCCTAGAGTCCCAATGTTCTCCCAGTTCCCAACCAGTAGACCTAGCTCACCTGAACAAGGCCGACACAGGAGCCGAACGGTGAGCCTCCCTCCCACCCGTCGTACACCCCGATGATCCCTTGCCTCCCGTCACTCAAGACGAAGTGCACGACATTATAAAAGGGCTTCACGAACGGAAAGCCCCCGGTTCCGACGGTATTACCGATAAGGTGTACAAACTCCTTCCCTCCTCGTTAAAAATGCTTACAACCGCCATCTCCAATGGCGCCTTGAGCAACAACTTTTTTCCACAAGCGTGAAAAGAAGCAACCGCTATCGATATCCCAAAGCCAGGCAAGCCAAAGTTTGAGCCCTCTAGCTACCGCCCTATTAGCTTACTCAATGTTCTCGGCAAAATCTACGAGAGGCATATTTATAAGCGTCTCAAAGACTATGCAGAAGCAAAGAGCCTCTTGTTTTTATTTTATTTTATTTGAGATGGGTTTGCTCTTGACTCTAGTCTAGGTCAGAAGTGACAGAGACAAAGTCTACGATGGAGTGAGCTCACCCAGAAGAATCCTGTTCACTCTAAGTTTGAAGAGATTCGGGTTGAATGCGTTCGGGAACACAGACGAAGGAAGTGAGTTCCACTCTTTTACCGTGCGCAAGTACAGTCTATAGAAGACCGACAAGCAGTCAACCTTGCGGCGATCAGCTAAGCTGTGACGCTTCGCATCCACCAGTTATACGTCGCCTATGAGCCTCTTAGCTCTGCGTTCCACTGAGTCGAGCGCGGCAAGTTGGTATTTTGCTGTGCCATCCCAAAGGTGGCTGCAATACTCCATGCAGGATCGGACTTGCGCTTTATAAAGAGTTAGAAGCTGTCCAGGCGTAAAGTAGCGTAAAGATCGGCGCTCCGTGGAGCGCCACGGATAGCACGATCCCCATTTAGAGCCGCCTACAGGTGGCGCTCGGGCCCCCCAGATTGGGAAGCAGCGTTGCCAGCGCCCCGGCCGCGTCCAACAACTTGGGCGCCAGCCGCCGGAAGTGGGGTCCGAAGTCCCACCGGCTGTCGAGCACAAATCCCAGATATTTCATTGTGGGCTCGACAGCGATCCGGACCACCCAGATCACAATGTGTGATCCGGCCGGCGGCGCCCGCCCGGGGGCCATGAAACTCCATAGCCTCCGACTTGTATAGGGCCACCTCCAGGCCGAGGCGCCGTATGCGGCTCACCGTCAGTGAGACCGCCGCCGTCGCGAGCAACGCTGCCTCCCTGTGCGAACTCCCGCGGGCCGTGACCAGCTTGTCGTCCGAGTAACACGTCAGGTCTGCGCCCGGCGGGAGCTCGCCCCTCAGCACCCAGTCAAACCCGATGTTCCACAGGAGCGGTCCCAGGACCGATCCCTGTGGAACACCGCACGACACCTGGCGCTGGTTTCCGCCATCACGCTGTGTAGAGTCCTATCAGTTGGGGCTCCAACTCCTTCAGAGCGAAGGCCAAAGCCAGGCCGTGAATTCCGTCGAGCCCCGGAGCCGCATTACGGCCGCCCTTATCTCTGCCTGTGTCACGTCTGGGACGCTGATGGCATTCTCCTCCTCCTCCTCTGCAGACTCTGCGGCTGCGGGAAAAGCCATCGGCGGCGGAACATGCTCCACTCTCACCGGGAAGAGGGCTGCTACCACCTCCTCCAGCAGCTCGGGTTGGAGACTCTCCGTAAGTGGGGGCGCCGCGGCTCGAAGTTGCCCTCGAACCGCTTTATACGGGCGCCCCCACGGATCCCTGTCCAGAGTCTCCAACATCCTCTACCGGAATCGCGTCCTCGCTTCGTCGATGGCCAGTCACAGAGTCTGCTTTGCCGCGCGGTACACCTCATACCGCGCGGCCTCCTCCTCGGGTACCCGTCTCCTCCGGTAGTGGGTGTACCGGCGTCTCACCACCACGCATGCGACGCGCAGCTGCGCAATCTCGGCGGAACACCAGTACACCTGGCGCCTTGCACCCTGTGCGTGGGAGTGTGCGTCGCTTATCTGCGTCATTGCCCCGCGGAACCACAGCGTCTCTAGCTCGACGTCGTCGGGTCCGGTCGTTGCTGACCCCCGGAATAAGGCCTGAGCAATGGCTGCCTCCTCGAGAAGCTCCCTGTCGATGCGCTTACGCGCCCAGCGCGGGCCGTCCAAACGCGGGACTGATGTTCTGCGGCCGCCAGCGGTCTGGGCGGAGACGTCGAATCGGATATATCGGTGATCCGACAACGTCTCCACCTCCGCGGCGACACGCCAGTCGCGGACACGGCTCGCGACAGCAGGGCTAGCGAACGACACGTCCACTATGGACCCGCCCCGCGTGTGGCACGCACGTGTGGACCGAGCTCCGGTTCAGGACGACCGGCCTGTCGTGATCGCCCACTCCAATGCCTCACCCTAAGCATCGGTCACCGGGGATCCCCACGCCGCAGACTTGGCGTTGAGATCCCCGAGCAACAGCACCGGGCGAGGATGGAGCTGGCCCACGACGGCACCCAACTCGACAAGGAACCTCTCGAAGTCGGCGAAACTCTTGTTGCGTGAAAAATACGCCCCAACGACGCCAACGCCATTTGCGAGGGAGGCGACCCAGCCGTGCCCCCGAGACGGGCTGACGGCTACGTGAATCGACCACTCTGCCATGCTCTGGAGCAAGAAATCCTGAGCGCCGGCAGAGTGGTTGATGTTGTCCTGGAGGAAATGGTAGAGCGCCGTTATGCGCAATCCATTTCCTCCGCACCATTCTTAGGCCGGGAGTCGGCCGTAGGGCAGCCAGGCTGAGAGGGGGGTAAAGAGCTGGTCGCAGCGGTAAACTGCTCGCTTCGATCCATTACGGCGGTGCACCGTGCTAACATGCCCAATGTCCGGGCTCCGGTAGCACCGCAAGGCCCTGGGCTGCAGCAGCTTCATCCTCGCCGCAACCCACCCCACCAATAGACGCCCACCGTCAGCGACCTTATTCGCCGCCGCCACCGGGCACCGCACCCAAATCGTGCCGAGCCCAGAAGCGTCGGCGCGTATGTCGCCCGTCCGCACGTCTCCTGGCAGACATCCACCGACTCGGGCGACGGCCACCACGACAGTCGGGGTCGTCGAGTTGTCCAGGCCATCGACGCGCAGCTCAGCGGTCTTCATCGGCCTGGACACCCGGACATACTCCGGGTTGAGGATCTCCCTCAGTTTGGTGGCCAGGATGTCTGCCTTTTCCCCGCTAGAGGCACCCGACACCTCGAGCAGCCGCGCCCCCGTAATCGCCGGCCTCATTCTGAAGACGGACGGTGTGCCAAGGTCGGGGAACGCTACATTGGCCTTCGCCTGTGTCAGGACCGCCTTGTAAGTGATGCCCCTTTCAATGGCTCCGGGCTGCAGCGTAATCACTACAGCCGCGGAGCGTGGGGCTCTGACCTTAGGCGGTCCTTGGGCCTTCTTCGGTGCCAGTGCCGGTGCTTCAGCGGGTACGGATGGCGACGTTTTCTTCCCGCGACGGCGGCCCTTCTTAACCACCGTCGCCCAGGTCTCTTTGGGAGGCACAAGCGAGGCCGCCGGTGGTGCAGTCGCCCGGGAAGTGGGCACGGACGTACCCTCCGCGGGCTTTTTATCCCCCTTCCCGGACCCACTCGACTCAACCGCAGCGGTTATTGGCCCCTGCTTTGAGGGCCCCTCCTTGCGCTTGTCCCAGCGGAGATTTACCGCTGGGAGGAGCCTCACCTCGATGGCCTCCATGCGGGTACTCATCATCTCTCCACACTGCATCATGCAGAGGCGCGCGATCTTCTCGACTTCCGCATCCGCAAGTGCAGGTGTCAACGTTGGGACTGGCGATGGAGCCGACGATAGTGCCGCGACGGAAGAGTTGCCGGCGGCCGCAGGTGCTACCCTCTGGGCGGCGAACTGCCGCATTAGGTCCTCCAACTCGGATCGGAGACGGTGTTGGGATTTATTTTGGCGGATTTATGATAAATGATTTAAAGAACTGTCGGAGAAATAAAGCGTGTATTCCCATATTTCCCATGAAAAGAAAAAGGGAAGCGAACTCATAGTGTTGCTACACTCTGTCAAAAAAATACAGATTATTAAACTAATCACTAAACTATAACTTATCGACTATCGACGAACATCCCTCCGGGCGTTGAGATCTTGTCTCAACAAGAATCTTCTTTAGGTAGTACCGGAAGAGGGCATATTTTGCTGAATGCTCGTCGCACCACTCCGCACGCCGTCTTAATGTCAGCGACGCGATTAATCCCATCTTTTCCGGGACGAACCGCTGTCACTCGACCTAATCGCCATTATAAAGGTGGCAGATTATCATCTTTGATGAGCACGAGCGTATCCTTTTCCAATGGTTTAGTCCAAGATCGCCATTACACACGATGTTGCAGCTCTGAGACGTACTATTTGCTCCATCTGGCCCAGAAGTGCTGCCGAAGTTGTTCGATTCTCTGGTATCTGGTCAATTAATTCCCGGAGCGGGTGTCAAGATTTGGCGACGGCAGTGCTGTGAGTGACCGTCCTATTATAAAGTGTCCAGGCGCAAGCGGCGACAAATCGCTGGGATCAGATGAAAGTTGTGTTAGTGGGCGAGAATTCAGCAAAGCTTCTATCTGAACCAACATAGTGTTCAGCTCTTCATATGTAAGGTTACAATTTCCCAGTACTCGCTTTAAATGGTAGATTTCCCAACCTCCCAAAGGCCTCCAAAGTGAGGAGCATAAGGAGAGATCAAATAAAAGTATATTTCTACATTAGCTAAGTCACTGGAAAACGAATTGCAACTATTCTTTAAAAACTTACTAATTTCGTTACATGCCGAGACCATGCACAAACGAGGTCCCATTATCAGAGTAGATTTACTTAGGCTTGCCTCTTCTCGACACAAATCTACGAAGTACCGATAAAAAATTATTACTTGTTAGATCACCTGCCAACTCGATATGTACTGCTTTGACGAACACTGCTTGAACAAACGAACAGAACAATATAAACCTTAGTAAAGCGACAACCACGTCCTTGTCTATTTGCTGACATTATAGGTCCAGCATAACCAACGCCGACTGTTTCAAAAGGGAACCCCCCAGGATTCAAACGCTGCTGTGGTAAATCACCAATGATGGGAGAGACTGTCTGTCCCTTCAAACGACAAGACAAAATGCATTGGCGATAAACTGATTTAGCTAAACATTTACCACCGATCGGCCAATAATGTTCTCTAATGGATGCCAACAACAATTGCGGTCCCGCGTGCATGAGATTTCTGTGCATATATTTAAATAATAATTTTGTGACAATGTGTGTGGACTGTAATAATAAAATGCTTTTTTTGTCGTAACAAAATTGTGAATTTGTGAGACGACCTCCATCCAACACGCATCAAGTTGTCTTCGTCTAGGAAAACTTTAAACTTAATTAATGGACCTTTGTTTGGTTAATCCCTTTTGTTTAACAAAGTCGCGTATTCCGGGAAAGAATCTATTTGCGAGAGCATATAATAAAATATAATGCCTGCTTCAATTCGTCCGTGCTAAGAAACTTATTAACAGGTTGTTATTTTTTAATGTGAACATCAATAAATTTTAAAACATATGCTACCAACCGTTTGAGTGATGTGAAACTTGAGAATCTATGAAATTCTATAACCGGACGTGGATTTTCAGGCGTAACTACTAAGGATACTCCTGTACATCAAACTAAGTAACTTTTTGCAAAAATAATTGAAGGGACAACTAAATTTTTTGGTGTGAAAATTCGCTATTTACGGTAGTGCGCGTCGTAACGCAAAATATTGTGCTTATGTGGATTTAAAGTTACGTTATGAACATTTTAAACTTGTTCTTGTAACAAAGATCTTGACCTTTGACGGTTGAAACTTTGACCTTCAATACGTCCGTAACCATAAGGTTTGAGAAACTTCTGGTTACAGGATGGTCTAGTACAAAAAAAATATTAAAGAAGAACAAGTGACTCTCAGCTTCGTCAAGGGAATTTCATACTCCCTTTATAGCTCTCGAGCACTGCAATGGATGTTGGCGATTTCCAAATCCAGATTTTCTCATACATTGCCGGTGGCAGCGCAGAGTTCACTTTGGCTTCATGTTTTGGCTCCTAAGGTGAAGCATTGTTTGCGACACAGCTCCACATCCACACCCTGCTGCCGTTTCATCGCGGTAGATCCACTTTACAAGGACCAAACAAGATCTAAAACACTATCGCGCCAACGACACGAAGAAGAAAAATCACACCCACATTTTTAGACAGCTCATGAACGTCCAGACGATCACAACAGTTTTATCACAATAATAATAATAGAAACAAGACCATCACGTGTACACTCATCACCTAAAGTGGACCATTCAACCCGACGTGATGGCTCTTCAAAAGACGCATTGCGTACTAAATGGCATTATACCAAGAGCAAACCATAATATGACTGGACAAATTGTCTTATAAGAACTTCTCTTCCTTAGCCCAAGCTGAAACCAACCTTATCTTTGGAAGTATAAAGTACCAAATGGCTTGTTGTGGGATACGGACGATAGTGTTGGGAAGTGACCTGTGAATGTAATGTCCCGGTTGCATAATCAGTGCCCAGTTCGTATGTAGAAGAACGGACTAACTTCCTACTTAGTATCTAAGGGCTAATAAAAGTGTAATATAGATCGGACGTATGTTCCCGTGATTTATATTCGCTGAGGGTAAAGTTTTGTGGTATATTGTAATAATAATGTCGGGTTGCTATACGCGTAACGAATAGTTTTAATGTGTAATTATTGGTAGCTATTAAATTGTTGTACCTTTTATTAGACGGCAGCAAACAAATGAAAGGTCATTCTACGTCTCATGCACCACTAAACTGATATTATTATTTGCTTTCTATTTACGAGTATTAGTGTAGATTCGAAAAAATGTACAAGTACTAACTTACATCCATACAAATAATACTTTGACCTGCTTCCCGCAGATTGTCTCACTATGACCGGAATATAAAAGTATTAAGATGTTGTGCTCAGAAACTCACTAAGAACTCGTCATGAAGAAACTCAATTAGGCGACATCAGTATACAACTACAGCTTCAGTTTCAGAAGTCGCGGGTTCACGTGAAATATATAGCTTCTAATACTAGCCGGTGCCCTCGTATTGCTGGTGAAACTATTTTATGTCACTCGATAAAGAGATATTTTATTAATTAGACAGTGTAAATAGACTGATATAAACAGAGAAGAAGAATAGAATACAAAAATAAAAAAATAAAACTCATGCAAAGGACATAAGTTTATTTTTTATTTTTGTTTAATTACCGCGTGTCTTTGTTTAAATCTGTCAAGCAGTTTTGAAATGCTACAATTTGATTAAATATGTTACTGGTGTTGGTAAGAATACATTTTGGGAATTAATTTTATTCACAATTTCCCTCTTTTCGTAGAACAGCAAGTTAAAACTGACTCTCAGAAACCAAATAAAAAACGTGGCGTTCAGATTCATGTTCACCAGAGACGCTTAACATTTTTTGAACAACATAACTATTTTCGTATATCCAAATCTAGCTTCTACCCTTGAGTTAGTCCGCGTATAATATCTTGAACCCGTTTCATAGCATCGCCTGCCCGCGCAATGACGTCGTTTTCGCCTTGCGTTCTTTCTGACTTTTTTTCTGTATGTTCGTCTCCTAATGTTCCTAGCGTGATGTTAAATAGCCTTAAGCCTTTATCAAACATTACCTATCAAATGCAAAAATAATTTTACATAAGCTACTGGTAATTCCAGAGATTAGGGAGTTCAAACAAACTCTTCAGCTTTATTATTAGTATAGACTAGCTGCTCCCCGCGGTTTCACCCGCATAAATCTTGATCCCGTGAGAGTATCGGGATAAAAAAGACTCCATGTATTAATCCAGGTTATAAACTATCTGTGTGCCCAATTTCATCCAAATCCGTTCAGTAGTTTCTGCGTGAAAGAGTAAGAAACATCCATCCATAGTCACAAACTTTCGCGTTTATAATATTAGTAGGATATACTTGTCTTTATTAAACGACGACTATATCTATACCCCGATATCTGTTATTGAATACAATAACAGATATCGGGGTATAGATTTACTCGTTCCACCGCAAAACCAACAGCGGTAAATGATAAAATAACAACCCAACGAAACCTCTATTCAGGTATGTTTTATTCCTAAATTATTTTTATAGCGCACTGATATACCTGATTACCTGCAAGATATATGACTGTTTCGCCTGTAAAATACTCCATTATTTTACAGGCGAAACAGTCATATATCTTGCAAAGTGGTTTCACTTTCACATTATTTTTACAGACTAAAAGCGATGATATGAATTTATTAATTTATCTGTGATCGCTCAAGCTTTTTGTGAGATAATTAGTTGTTGATTTCTAATGAAAACAATATAATTGAATGAGAAGAGAATCCTAGCTTATTTTCTGTATGTTATTTAGAAAAAAACTACTTTACAAAAAAAAAACAACCGGCTTAAAAAAACACCGCAAGTGAAAAATTACTTTAATTTAGTAAATCGGTGTCTTAGGTTTATATTTTCGTTTTTTGCCACCAAATTCCGAAAGTGACAGGAACTTATTAGAATATCATCCAAATATACTAAGTGGAAAAAATACGCATTATTGAAGCTAACTCTAAAACCATCCAAGAAAAGTTAATAAAGTTTGGAACCACCTCGAGATCACATACTTTAAAAAAAAAAAAAATTGACGGAAAAACCGGTAGACAAACAAAAAGAAAATCACATACAGCCGAACATATTATAACCGACTTCTTTTTTGAAGTCGTTTTACTAAAGAAAATGTTTGCTCGCTTGAGTGTCGTCTCTACCGCACCCAAATCAGTGCAGGTAAAGCTCCGGTGTCCTAGAAGAGCGGTCGCTTTATAACTGCCACAGTAACTGCTGAAAATGATAGCAACGGAGTTTGACTTAACGGTGTAAAGAAACGTTTTCTAGGAATACACACTTTCACAAATAACGTTTCAGTGACGTCATTCGCTTCTAAATTGCAGACGCTACATGGCGGCTCTTCTAGAAAATCGTAGCTTCACAGCCTCTTACTAAAACTTGAAGTGCCATTTTAACGTCCGGGTACTGTAAAATGTGCTTACGTTCTTGAATACAATAAGCTGTTCTAAAGTGCCACTACAATACATACTACCGTACGCTTTAGAGAAATTGTGACAGAATCTAACTCAACAGCGAACTAATGTTGAGTTGTGGATGAAGCTTTAAGAGGTCTATAAAGAGAAAAACTTAAAATGACTTAGTGGCGATTTCACCAATGTTACTAAACACGTTCAGCACATACACTACGTTTATTATTTTCAACGGAATATTTACTCTGACAGCTCTGGAACGCGTTTTAGATGGGCTGAACGTGTTCAGTTTCATTGGTGAAATCGGCACTTAGTAGTTTCACAAAAAAATCGCACTTGGACGTAGAGTTGCGGACACCCAGCCATTATACAGGATGGCAAAAATACCCATAGCCGTCAATAACGCATTCCGTGCATCAAACTAAGTAACATTGCACAAATTTTTTTGCTGGGAAACGACTTTAATTTTTTGTAGAAAAAACTGTTTTGCTGTACTGCGCAATGTAACACGCGTAAATAGGTGCATGCAATGGTACAGGCTCGTGGTGGTACTAAAACTGGTTTTCGTAAAAAAACGTCAGTAAAAGATGGAATTGACCTTTAATATCTCCGTAACCAGAAGGTTCCCACGTATCATTCAGTACAAAAAAAAATAGTAATCACGGGGAGTACAAGTGACTCTCGGCTTCGTTAAGTGTGTTTGTTTTACACATGTTATAATACAATACCACTAGGTACTTAACCAGCAGCCTAATTGCGTAACACATTTTCGTATTTTTTTTACAGATCAGACTAATCTGTTTGATTTTGACAGTTCAACAACATTCATTACGTTATTACATTGTTGAGCAGATTTTTTATCGAACTTATGAAGCAATGGATTAGCAATATGTTTCAAAACGATTCAGAATGACTGTGTATTACGCAATTAGGGTACAGGCTAATGCTACTCTAAGGAACGCATGGGGATGGTGGCGATACTACCCTAGACGAAGGCTTGTGTTAGAAGCACCTCTATTTAGATACCTACTAATTTAAGTTTAGAGAACGCTAGGGATTTGTCAGCTTTAGCTAAAGAACTGTACTGACGAAGTGCGCACTCATTTAACTTTTACTGAATTTTCCACCGGGTGGAAATAAACATGTTTAGTTATTTTACTCATAGAGGGTATTTCATTATTACTTTAGGTTGATGGCAATAGACTTACACACACATATCATAGATCACAAGGGACTTAAAAACACAAGCCAATTTTATTTTTTTGATATTTTTTTATTTGTCAACATTGGCTTTGAGTTCTAAAGTTATTTTTACTACTTAATTTTAAATAAAGTTAAAATTTTTGAGGTGAGCCAATCTTTGGGCTCTTCACCCTAAGAGCGAATTATATTAAGAAGAGGGTGAATGTTGTATTTCAAGTATACATTTGGAAGTAGAACCTTCTTACCGAAATATTAATCGGTAGACTTTCTTAGAATTTGTGAACATAGTATAAGATTAAGTGTCTACTGGTCTGGCCTATTGCAAAAAATCTGCTAACCTTTGGAGGTAAAACAGGTGAACTAGAAGATGAATCAACTTTATGACATGACATTGAGTACTGTGGATAGTGGGTGATTTACACTAGGTCAATTTTCGCCGTGCCGAATCGCCACAACATTTACAAAGGTAGATGAAAATTACAGATAACACGTTTATTTTGCATCAAAGTGTCGACCTTCATATGGCGGGTGATCGGCTGCGACTGAGTATTTTCACGGTTCTGTCAAAAGTCAAAGTCAGCTAAAATTCGAAACCAACTCTATTTCGGAACTAAGTCACCTGCAGCCAAGCCGAATCGGCATTTAAAACTCAAACTCAAACCATTTATTTCAAATAAATCAGTTCCAGGCACTTTTGAATTGTCAAGGTCGGTCGGTGAGAAAAATGAAGCTAGTTGCCCATTCTAAAGCGTAGTAGGTACCTATGGAGATGAAAGGGCAAGAAACTCCACGGACACTCTTTTAAATCTAATGATGGTTACAAAATATTGGTTAGTACCTTATATTATATTATTATGCATGTGAGAACGATACAGAACGTTAAAAGCGTCTGTAATATAAAGATGAAAACAATACAAAAATAAAATTTATTTAAAATACGCCGTGGTAGTTAAGGGATGACCAGTCTCTGACGGTGCCCGTTCACGAACATGACGCATGGATTAGCACCAATCAACTCAACCATTTTGAAGGGAGCTAAATGTACTCTCAGCCGCCAGGGCACATTCAAGTCAATGACACAATTTAGACAGTCTATATATAGTATAGATAATTATGTCGGTTATAGACACCTGTGTAAAGCACGCATTGTGAATCACGTCATGCCAAACGCTAAAATCTAACAGTGGCAGCCCTACAACCATATTCTTGTTTCCCACAATGCCGATGTAGGTTCTTGACACAAACCCCTTTCATTGTTCTACAGTCGTGCTGTTTTTAAGTTTGGCTCTTAAAAGCCAATATTCAGCTACAAAGGAAGGTCAAATTAGAACTGCCTGTAGACTGGCAAGAAACTTTTACGCCAATTTCGTTACGCTGCAACAACTACATTAGATACGACTGAAGATGTGTAACATCAGCAAAAGTAGCTCTAAAAGATCGCGAATCAAAACAAATGATAAATTATCTATATTGTTTTTTTTGTTTCTGTGTGAAATTAGAATTTTGTGAGTTATAGGTCACAAAGTTCTAAGTTCACACAAGATAAAGTAGCGAGCGAACGTTGCGTTGAGAAATGTCGATAAAGTACTTCATTTCTCTTTTATTCTCAAAATAAATCTATTCTCACACATAATATAAAGGTCTAGTGGTCGCAATCGCTACTGCTGAGCATGAGGTCCTGGGTTCGATCCCCAGGTCGGGCAACGTGTTATTGGGATTTTCTATCTGGAATTTCTCAGTAGCAGCCCGAAGTCTGGATTTGTGCCTGGTAGATGGCAATAGGCTCGCCCCCTATTACATGGGACTTAAACATAACTGGCGAAATGTGGGTGTACTATAGGTACACATCTGCCCAACCCTTCGGGGAAACAAGGCTTGATGTTATGTTAATATAAACCTCCCACGCGATATCACGTAACAAACACAGCTAAACAAAAACTTAAATACAAAGTTGAACTTACTTTCAACATGTATGCCAACATAACAAAACTAATTTTGCGTCTTCCGGAACCGACTCCTAAATGCAAGTTATTCAGGCGTGCTTGACGCTCCCAAAGAAGTCATTAAAAGATGGCTGACCTCACTTATTTTGTAATTTAGTAAGAGCTTCATTTGTTTCTTGTTAGTGTTCACACCAAATAGCTTTGAACTTCAACACGAATGTATTATTTTTAGTTTTTACGCAACGTGACCCTTGCTGTTGCATGTTCTAGTGACTATTTTTTATTATTTGTTCCTAATATTGTTAGTACACACGTAAATAGCTGCAAATATAAAATTACTAGAAAGTCGCGATGACACGCTATGACATGTTTCGCACTTTGCCATTCTGTGTTACAGTCTTCAAACAAGTAAGTGTTCAAATGATTGAAGCTTTACTTACCTAGAAGCGCGCGGCGGCCCTATATAGCTAAAATTCTTGGAATTGCCAATTAAAGCTGTTTGTAATTACACATTTGTCCTATGAGTTCCAAGTTGTCTCTTCAAACCACGTAAAATGTAATGAACTGCTTCATACGAAGTTAATTCAATTTCCGAGTAGCGCAGAAGCCAGTTGCCAAGTAACATGTCATAGAGCTCGGTACTGAGTTATTAGCTTCCGCGCTGTGTCAGATTCCCGAATAGTTCAGATAGTTATTAAGAGAATACAACAAATAATAGCTCATTTACACGTGCATAGTTTCTTGCTTCGAATAATAAGTGGTTTTCGAAAGTAGAATAAAAAGAACTTGCAGTTAGATAGCATCTCGAAGGGCAACAAAAGACAGCGTCCTTCTTAAAAAAAATACTTTAAGTTACCAAATTACTGCTCTACAATACTTGCGTGGACATTCTCGCCTCGCGACACTTGAGAATATTTATTAGTTTTAATAAGCCTTAAATAATGATTCCGGTTATTTGTAATCACAATGATCCAATTCGAGGTTCCTTTAATGGCAACCCTGTAATTTTGACAGCTGTAATTACTGGCGCGTGTTTCAAACGTCAAATGTTCACAGCGCGTGAAACATTCAGAAGTCGCATTAATTCACCTAACGGTGACATCAACCGACCGCCAAGTTATTGCCAAGATAACTCACGAAATTTGGGAAAAATCGTCGAAAATTACCAAATTACCTCGTAAGAATCAACTGCTGCAGAAGGGTCCAGAGGCGACAATTTGCCTGACATTATTTTCAATATTCAATGAATGACACCAACTATTCGATTAAAGAATTAAGATATTGTATCCACTTTTTTTTAATGACACTTAGGAACCTCGCATTTGATCATCATTGACATGACTTCAAAAGGTAATCGCCAATCACATTTTCCAAAAACAAACGAGATACGATGAAGAGCCGGTAAAAACGGAAATTAAGTTACGATGAAAATGCGTTTTTCTTTTGTAAACAAGCTCAATTATTTTCCGTCACCGTAACACTAATTTATGGTTTGTGAAGTCAGCCAAGATCCTTTAATTCGTGAGTTATTCAGGTCATAAAGACGGGTATAATCGACTGACCTCGGTTGAGGTCAGTAGTTGAGTTAACCACTAGAAGTTATCGGTGCTACGACCGTGATTTTAACATAAAAACGCTTAATAAACATAGGTTTAAAGAAACTTTATTATCAATAGAAACGTAACATGTCGCTTACTTGAGAACAATAACTATTACTTAATTAAATACTAATATTAGGTTCGACAACATCACAAACTAATTGGAACTACTCGTAACTCGACCCACCCTACGCATTCATTTTTCAAGTAATGTCTGGTTTAAAATTAGACACAGGCTAATCTGAGTTTTGAATGCATTCAATTAGTGTAGGTTTCTTATGCGTGAGGGTATCTTATTGTATAGCTGTGCTCCTTCAAAAGTAAGCATTTTTGCCATAGTTGGTCCTGGTTTTTGGTAAAACTAGTAAACTTGCTCATCGTGTGCTTCGTTGAATAACCTGTCTATGGTGGGTAAGTGTGATATTTGTGTGAATTCTTTTGTAATGTACTTTTCTGATAAAGATACATGTGTTATAAATGTAAAGTTGCCTTATGTTCATAATTTTTGTGTCTCTGTATATTTTAGTCATTGATGTACGGATAGTACAAGATCATTTTTATAAGCTTATTCTGGAAAATTGGTAGTTGTGTGCTAGTTTTGTTTTTGCGTCACTACCCCATATTTCGACCAAGTAAGTGATGTGGTGAACATAACATATACAACATTACGCCTGTAATCCCAGGAGGGTTAGGCAACAGCGAACCTACAGTACACCCACATTTTCCCGGTTATGTTTGAGTCCTATGTAATAGGGGGCGAGCCTTTTGCCATCCATCGGGCACAAATCCAGACTTCGGGCTGCTACTGAGAAATTCTATATAGAAAAACCCAATAACACTTTGCCCGACCGGCTTTATATTGTTATTATTTTGAGATGACTTGAATCTTGTTAAATGGTAAACGATAATTACGTAGGCTACTGCCGGAGGACTCAAAAAAAACCGAATTTATTACAAACTAATTTATTTTAATAAAGAAATTACAATTAATATTAATACATAAAAGAGCTAATTGACTCGATCGATGGTGGATACGAAGTGCGCGGGCTCGGTCACGTAGAAGGTGTCTTTGGGCCTCGTGCTCTGTGTCAGCAGTTTTCCTTTATAGCAACTGGGTCGACGATGACGACGATGACGCACGTGTTGCGCCTCGTGCCTTTGTGTCAGCGCTTTCCTAAATAGTGATGCGCGTAACACCTCCCCCCTCAGATCGACGACTATTTCAGATTTTGAGATGAAATATCGTCGAGAGTTTAGATTGATCTTGGGATGCTGGCTGATTTTGTCGGCTTTCAGATGTTTCAGGCTCGGCGTACATGGCTTCATCTGGAGTTGTCATCTGCTTCTTCTTCTGTGCCCTGCGGCTGAGGGTTCGGTATAGTAGAATTGCTCCCAGTATGAATGAAGCAAGTAGTGTACCATAAAACGGGATTGTCGTATGGTAAATAGTTGAGGCTGGTTCAATGTGGATTGGCTTCTGTGAGTCTATTCTGTCTTGAATATCGTGCAGCTTCTTTAAGTTAATAGCATTGATTTGAAGAGGTGGCATGGTTGATCCTTCGATATCATCTGGCACGTTGCTTATCTTCATGGGTTGTCCTCTGACGTGGTCGTCCATGTTGACGATGGTAAATTCGTCTGTTCGCAGCTTGCAATTGTGGGGAATAGTGGCTAGGAAGCTTCCGGCCAGAGTTATGGATTCTTCTTGTTCGCAGATCAACTGGGCTTGTGTTGGGGTCGGGAACACGACGGCGTAGCGGCGGTCGTCTAACTTTTCCATTGCGGGCTTCGTCAGGCTAATAGTAATCGTTTTACATGTTTTGTGCGGTGTTTGACCTCCAATGATATCACAAATGCAGTCAGGATGGGTTCTCATTTGGTGGTTGAACTTTTCTTCGCAGAGATACTCTGAAGCTACCTTCGGGCATTCTGCCTCTATGTACGCATGAATGTTTCCAGTGATTGCTAGGAATGGGTAGGACGGGATGATGGCTTGCTTATTTTTATTTGGTACAATAGCTAGCTTATACAACTGGAATTTTAGTGGAGAGATTATGGGAAATTTAAATGCAAAAACTATTTGACTGCCACGATAATAAGCAAAGGGTTTAATGATGTCATAATATTTTCTAATTTCTAATTCCAGTAATTGGTCTTTATTATAAAGCGCACTAAGTTTACGTATCATGTCGCTTAGTATTTCCGTACTTAACATGGAGTGATGAGTATGCAGTTGACCGGAAAATGCTATCGCGTTCTCTAACCTACTTAATTCGCTTAATAAGCTGTCTACATTATTGCTAATTATTTGTAGTATTTGCGAAAACTTTGCAAACTTTATGAGATTGTGTTGTTTATACTTATCGGCGTCAAGTAGAATATGCAGACTGGCATTTAATTGTACTTGATTCTCTATTAGTTTAGTAATGATTTTTGTATGCTCGCTCATCAAATCTTTGCTTAGGCTTATATGATGATTTTGCTCAATGGCTATCTGTTGCTGATTATCATTGAGGGCTCTAAGGGCGTTATCATATTTAATAGCATCTGTATGATCCAGATTTCCTGTAATGCTCTTAATTACGGATCCGAGACTATCTACTAAACCTCTCTTGAATCGATTCGGCTTTAGGCTTTGTAGGTGAGATGAGGCTTTATTTAATTTCGTGTTCAAACTATCTATTTGAAGCTCGTATAAAGTGCTAGTGTAATTGTCTAGTCTGGTTGCGGCTTTAGTAATTTGAATTCGTATCTCGTTAATGTTTTTGTCTATGTCTGTTAGTTCTATGTTCTGAAGGAATGTATGGTAATGAGTGATGAGTTTCATGGGCCCTAGTTTGAAGGGCAATAGTCCAGGTCCGTTCTCAAGTCGTTCTAGATTAATCTCCTGCGCCCATGTTAGGCTAAACGTCAGCAGCAGGGGTATCCTGTAACAATTTCGCAGTTTTAGGGACACGCTTTAATCTAGATTTAGCTATAGGTCCCTTTTTCTTGGAAGTGTAAATGTGGATGGGTAAATTGGCCAGGACTGTGTCCTGATTGTATCTGGGTGCGAGTTTAGATCTACTTGCAGAGGGATTGCTAATGAATATTTGTTGGTCGGGCTCATAATCGACCTCATCCTCACGGGTTTTATTACGACTCTCTATGAGCGCCGTTCGATTAGCGAGAGACGTCTCATTGATTAGTTGGTATACTTTTTGCATGCGTTCCCTATGTGTTTCGGTATATTGTTGTAGTAAGTGTCCGGTCAGATCTATGTCAATCGGGTCTCGTGGGTCGGTGTGCCCTAATATAAGGTCGTATGGTTTACATCGTGTGAAGGAATGGATCGAACTATTGTACGCTATGATAGCATATGGCATCAGATGTACGACTGGCTCATCTTTGTATTTTAGTTTCAAAATACGAAGATGTTCCAAAATAGTAGAGTGGAAGCGTTCTATATTACCGTTCGCGTTTGGTGAATATGCCAGTGTTTGATGATGGATTATTTTATGCACTTTGCAGAACTCGGAGAACATCTGGTTGGTAAATTCAGTCCCCTGATCTGTTATAATGGTTAGTGGTAGGCCATGATGCGTGCTGAAGGTTAGTAAAGCTTGTATAATACTAACTGCAGTCCCATCTCGAAGTAGGTAAGCTTGACCATACTTTGAGAAGGCGTCTATGAATGTTACGTATTTTTCATTCTGTGCTGAGAAGCTATCCATATGTACTATTTCAAACGGTCTGGTGGCGGGGGGTGCTATATTAAACTTTTGTTTTATGGGGCTCCTATCGTACTTTGCTTGCCCACATACTGTACAGTCATTTATGAATTTGGTTATGTGCTCTCGCATCTTAGGCCAATAATATTTAATAGACAAAGCTAGGAAGCACTCGTTAATGCCACGGTGGTTAGTCTTGCCTTCGTGGTAGTGACGAATAATTTCCTGTTGTCTAAGGTATTCTTTTACGTTTTCGATTTCCTTTTTTGCCAATACCAATTTCATAGATGAACTTTTAAAATATTTTTGTAGCAAAGGAATTATGTTGTACATTGCAAGGGGTGGATTTATCAAAAGGGCAGTTTTGATCTTAGGGTTGACGTATTCCTTAATGGCGTTAACCAAATCCTCTTCTAATTTCGATTCAGATAGTTGAACGGATGTTCGAGTATGGGTATCAAATGGCTTAGTTGCCGTAGGTCGTTTTTTAAAGTCACCTACAACGGTCAGGCACAGCTGTCGGTGAAATTTGTTTAGTGGTTCGTCGGTGATGGGTATTTCGAGTATAGGGTTTTCTTCAGAGGTATGTGCTGTCAGGGTGTTAGAGTTGCCTAGGGATGGTGGTCTGTCAGTTGCGTTTGCAACCATCGAACTAACCTCCTCGTTATAGATCTCAACGCGAGAGAGGGCATCGGCATTGGTATTATGTTTGCCCTTTTTGTAGATGACTGTAAAATCATATTCACTTAATTTTAACCGCCACCTGGTTAGCCGTGAATTTGGTTCCTTAAGGCTCATAACCCACTGCAATGGTTTGTGGTCTGTTACTATTTTGAACTTGCGTCCAAAAAGGTAAGGCCGAAAGTATTTTGTAGCCCATACAATTGCTAATAATTCTTTCTCTATTGTGCTGTAATTAACTTCACTTTCATTAAGTGTTCGTGAAGCGAAAGCTACGGGTTTGTCTGAGCCAATAGATCCTTGTGAGAGTACCGCGCCGATTGCGAAATTGGAAGCGTCTGTGGTTAAGATGAATTCTTTGTCAAAGTCAGGATATTTAAGTATAGGGTCGTTGGTCAGTAGAGTCTTACACTTCTCGAAACAATTAATATAATTTGAATCTAAAGTTACTTTCCTTCCTTTCTTTAAGCATTGTGTCAGGGGTTTGGTTATACGGGAAAAGTCTGGAATGAACTTTCGGTAGTAGCCGAGGAGTCCGAGAAACTGTTTAATTTCTTTAGGTGTTTTAGGTATAGGATAATTTTGAATAGCTGTGATTTTATTTGGGTTAGGCTTTATTCCTTCGGTACTGATGACATGACCTAGGTACGCGGTCTCGAGTTTTAAGAATTCTGACTTATCTAACTGGATTTTGAAGTTAGATTCCCTTAACCTTTGCAACACCTTCTCTAAGTTGTTCATGTGTTCCTGGAGAGAGGTGCTGAATACGATTATGTCGTCGAGATATACGAGACATATAACATTTTGGAGTCCTTTGAGTACGTTATCCATTACTCGTTGGAATGTGGAAGGGGAGTTCTTAAGTCCCATGGGCATCCTCAAAAATTCGAAGTGCCCGTGTTCAACATTAAAAGCGGTCTTTGGAATGTCACTGGGATTCATCTCCACTTGGTAAAATCCTGATGCTAAATCAAGAGTGCTGAAATATTGGCACTTGCCTAGTTTGTCCAGGACGTCGGTAATATTCGGGATAGGGTATTTGTCATCAATCGTTTTTTCATTTAGCTTCCGGAAGTCAATAACTAGTCGCCATTTCTGTTTTCCAGAGGCGTCAACTTTCTTTGGGACGACCCAAATCGGTGAGCTCCACGCAGATTCGGACGGCCTAATGATTCCCTGATCTAACATTTTCTCTATTTGATCACTTACTTCCTGACGGTGTATAAATGGGTACCTGTAACTTTTAGTGTAGGTCGGAATTTCATCTGTAGTTTTAATACTGTGCTTCACTTTGTTGGTAAAGGTTAGTGGCTCGCCTTCAATGTAAAAGACGTCGGCGTACTTTGAACATAGTGCCAATAAGTTCGCCTTTTCCTCCTCGTTTAAATGATCGGTGCGTATCCGAGATGTAACATCTTTAGCGCGAGTTGACATTTGTTCGGTGCCTTCAATGTTGAATATCGTTGCCTGAGTGGCCTGATCCAGTGAAAGTATTATATCGTTTGTGGTTGGGTTAGTTACTTCAACTATACCGCGGCTATTAGAAACAGTGGTCAAACATTCGGAAATAATGCAGTTGCAAATTATCTGTTCCCTTACCAAAACCTCACCATCCGGTGCATTAACAGGTAACCGTATTAACTTAGAACTTTTTGCGGGTACGATTTCCTCGTAGAGATTTAAATTTCGAGAATTATAAATTTGTATAGGATTAATTGCAAACTTAGTTGTCAATGTAAGATCTTTTAAATCCAATTTAGCCTCCCATTTGGTAAGTAAATCCATTCCTATCAGACCATCAAAATGATCGTGGAATCTGTATATGAATAATTTAATTGGTTCTACGTCACCAAATTCGGGAAAGCAGGGTAGGTTGATAGAGTAATCACTCCTGCTTGTGGCATGAACGTTAGTAACCTCAAATGGATCATAGTTAAGAGGTATGTGCTGGAAATAATTCTGGACTGCTTCTGGACTGATAAATGATTGGTTTGCACCAGTATCTATTAGAAAGGTAAGTGTAGGGTTATGGATACGAACATACGGTAATTGCCTTTGGGTTTGCAGATTTAATTCTATCCTAAGCTGTTTGACTTCGGATCTTTCTGAAAATCCTGACTAGTCGAGGGTTGCTGTTGGTCCACAGTATCTGACTTGTCCCTGTCGTTAGTCCCGTCAGTCTGTTGCGGTGTGCCGTGATCGTAAGTACAGTCGTTGAAATAAAAATCATCATTGTAGTAGTCGCCATAGCTGTATGGGTCAAAGTAAGAGTAGTCAGCTAAGTCGGGGTAATAATAGTCCTGCCCATAATTTGAACACTCGTTTATATTAACATCGCGGGTTTTAATATAGTTGGAAGGTGGTGGATTGCCCTGTTGTGCCCAATTCCACCTGTTAGTGGCGGGCAAAGGCCTAGATACAAAGTGGCTAACGCCGCTCATCGGCCTGGGGCCGTTATTCGGCGGATAAGGATTCCTTGGGGGCATTCTGAATCCAGAATCACCCTGATTGTTATTATGCAGCGGTGTGCCAAATATTTGTTGCGTACGGGTCGGGCCACGTTGTTGCATGTTAGATGGATTAAACGGCGTTCTAAATTGGTTCTGTGACGGCAAAGGCCGTAACATAAATTGTGATCCCTGCGGTCGGAACGGACCGGGCATGTTAAAAGGATTAGGTCTAAATGGAACAAGCATATTATTTGTGTGGACTGGCATTTTATGATTCGTTTCGTTTTGTTGATTAGGTGGCATTCGGACCGAAGATTTTTTATCTGGCAAGTTGTCATTTCTGCTCTGCAAATACATGGTATTAGTCTCCTCGTGCACAAACTCTAGAGCCTTCTCAATAGTATCTGGTCTCATACACCTAATACGCGCACCTAAAGGATCTTTCAAACCGCGGAGATAGGCCTGCAAAGTCAGTTTACGATATAAGTCGCGTTTGGCCGAAATGGTTGATTCCAAGGTATCATGCAATGAAACATATGTCATGACGGTGCTGAAAAGATTCTGGCAGCGCTCGTAAAATTCCTGCGGCGTGCCGTATCCTTGTGTAAGTAAAGCCAAATCGTTGTAGAGAGCGGTCTCATCCCGCTGGTCGGCAAAGTTATTAATAAGAGCACTACGTATGCCTACCCAATCATTGGGTATACCGTTAGCATTAATCAGACGGGCGGCAGGCCCTGTAACTTTATTTAATATGCCATTTAACAGCGCTAATTGATTTATATTCGGCTGCCCCTCTTGGATGAACTGAAGTGCTAACTGGTCACACAATTTGACGAACCTGGTAAGTACATTTGGGTTCCCATCAAAATCGGGAACTAAGCGGAGGGCTTTAAATATATTATCTAAATCGGCCATCTCGGGTTCGATTTCGGGATTAATATTACGTCTAGAATCTACACTACTATTCCTACTACTAACTAACCTATGTGTACTCAATCTACGTGGATGGAAAATGTTGGACAGGGTATATAGATCTTACAGACGAAAAGGAAATAAGCAACCACTAGGAAAATTCAGCGGACTTACATGAACATTCTGGTCTTCGTTGAGCGGTATCGATATCTGGATCTCCGGCGTAGTCTCGTTGTTCAGGATCTCCCGGTGCGACGTTGAAAGTCTATCGTAGTAGCGAACGCGGTGCGATATACCGATAATCGCAAGAACGACCCGGGAATCCTACCGACTGCGCCAATTACGTAGGCTACTGCCGGAGGACTCAAAAAAAACCGAATTTATTACAAACTAATTTATTTTAATAAAGAAATTACAATTAATATTAATACATAAAAGAGCTAATTGACTCGATCGATGGTGGATACGAAGTGCGCGGGCTCGGTCACGTAGAAGGTGTCTTTGGGCCTCGTGCTCTGTGTCAGCAGTTTTCCTTTATAGCAACTGGGTCGACGATGACGACGATGACGCACGTGTTGCGCCTCGTGCCTTTGTGTCAGCGCTTTCCTAAATAGTGATGCGCGTAACACGATCATAAACACGTGTTTTTATTTTGTTATTAGTTAAATTGTAAAGGAATGACACAAGATAGCGGAAAGCTTTATAAATATAACTTTTATATGTTCTTGTTGAAATTCGTTGTAGAAAAATTAAACGCTTTGAAAGCCATTTCCACCTGGCAAGGCCCTCTGATCCGACTGTTTACAGCTACATAAGTTAAATAAACTAAGTTAGTTAAGGTCTATTCACTTATGGTTTAAGACGATACATTTCACTCAAAAAGAATACAATTATTCACTCCTATGAGGAAAAACATAATACTTAAGATAAGCTATGGATTCGCTGCGTTATAAACAAAAGTTAAGTTATACAGTAAAAACATACAATTCATACATTGGTTCAGGTGGTGCTTCAATAGCCTTTTAAAAGTTTTAAACATAACTGGCGAAAAGTGGGTGTACTATAGGTACCTCTGCCCAACCATTCGGGGAAATTAGGCGTGATTTATGTTATGTTATTTGTGTATGTATATGTCTATTAATGATTTTCCGTACAAGTATGCAAGTGTTACACTTAGTGCGGATTTCACCGATGTTACTGAACGCGTTCAACACTTATAAAACGTGTTCAAGAGCTGTCAGTGTCAATATTCCATAGCACTTAATGACACTGACAACTCTTAAACGTAGTTTATGTGCTGATCGCGTTCAGTTTCATTGGTGAAATCCACCCTTAGAAGTTTTATCAATATTCATTAATTTCGTTTCTGTAAAAACCTTTTTAGAAGATGTTACGTAATCGTAATTGAATAAGACTTTAATCATTTTATTTTGAGATGTTTGTAATTTTTTAAGACGAGTTTTGGCAGCACTTTCCCATGTTTCGATTAAATAATCGAGATGTCGGACCATCGAGTTATAAATAATATATCTGACTGACTTAACCACCCATATTGGCTTATACGCGAAACTCTGGTGATGAATCTATAGCCTTCGCCGTCGAGCCTAATAGCTTAGCTTTGAACACAAAGCTGATTGCACTGAAAGCCCCTTTCTCGTGAAGATAATCCGTTTAGCAGGAACTAAAGATAGAGTCATCTACTAAACTTGATGTATAAGCATAAAACCAGACGGCCTTATACACAAAAGTGACATTCTATCAGCGACAACGAACATGGAAAACTCTTAATTTAATAGGATTGACATAAGCTGCCGAAAAATTGTGCCAATCCTATTAAAAGTTGTTGTAGATATACGAAACGCTTTGAAAGCGATTGCCAGTTGTCCAGATCCTCTTCTGAAACACTGCTAGGTAAGTATCCAAGTCTTATATTTATTGCTAACTGAAGAGATATGACGAACAGGGTGTAAAGTTCACTCGTACTCTTGGAATACGGAGGATCCTCCGACCAGATGGATAACGTATCTGGTGGGCAACTGCCCGATGATTGTTGTCGGGAAGGCTATGGCTAGTCAAAAATTTGCAAAACCCATAATCTGCCCATTACTACTACACTTGGGAGCAAATAAATCGAGCCACTACCTTTTTTCACGTAAAATGGTAAATATTTTTGGGAATATGGAACGTATCAATTCGAACTATATATCGCCTAAAAGTTAAGTTTATAACCTTAACAATGAGGGTAAATTATTGAATAATAACCTTATTGAATGATAAATTATTGGCTCTGCAAGAAAAATGGTAATTTTGATAGAAAATTTAGTAGGGCTAAAACAGTCCATAAAAACAATAAAAAACAAAATTATTGCAAAAAAAATATTCTTAATAACTGGAATTACCCCCCCGTGCCCTGATGCATTCTTGTAGCCTATTAGTCATCGATCTGATCAGAGTTACGATGACATATTGTGGTATGTTCTCCCACTCTTCAAGCACAGCGACTTTAAGCTCGGGAATGGATGAAACAGCGGGAACCCTGGCTCGGACTCTCCGTTTTAGCTCGTCCCATAGGTGTTCGATCGGGTTCAAATCGGGACTTCGTGCTGGCCATACCATTTGTTGAATCCCGATCGCAGACAAGTATTCCGTAACGATCTGCGCGGTATGAGGTCTCGCATTGTCATGCATAAACAAGAAATTTTCTCCGACAAAACGAGCATACGGCATTACGTGGTCTTCAAGAATGTCAGTTATGTATCGGTCAGCTGTTAATCCACGTCTACCACTGCCATCGTTGGCGGGGTCGACGAAGACAAGTTCCGTTTTTCCGTCTAGAGAAATTCCTCCCCACACCATACAAGAACCACCACCAAAACTCACAGTTTCTCGAATGCAACATTGGGAAAATCTTTCACCAGGACGTCTATACACTCGGTTTCTCCCGTCATTGCTAAAAAGACAGATTCTTGACTCGTCAGAAAACAAAACTGACCTCCAGTCTTCTAACGTCCAATTAATGTGTTCTCGAGCAAACTCCAAGCGAGATCGGCGATGAGCTACAGTAAATTTTGGGCCAGTTGCTGGTTTGTGTGATGTTAAATTTCGTTCCTTTAGTCTTCGTCTCACTGTCCACCTACTGATTGCGACACCTCGAACGTCACGTAACGCTTGCTGTAGCTGAACAGCATTAAGTCCACGGTCGCACAACGAATTGGTTGCAATAAAGCGGTCGTCACGTTCTGTTGTTGCCCGTGGTCGGCCAGTTCCAGGTCGCCGAACAAAAGCACCAGTCTCCAGATACTTGCGGTATACCCGCTGTACCTTTGAACGACTCAAATGAAGTCTGCGTGCCACTTCACGTTGTCCGTGTCCAACCTCAAGTAAAGCTACAACTTGGGCAGCTTCCGTCGGTGTAGTATCCATTTTATCAGGTTATTTTGATTACACAGACACAGATAAATACAACAATAACAAGTAATATGGGTATGATTAACAAAAACCTCAAATTTAATCTTTTCTTAACAGAGTACAATAAAAATGTCATAAGCAAATTAAATGCGATAATTTTATTCTACCCTTTAAACTTTAATTAAAATGAAATTTTGACAACTTACTACCCTCATTGTAAAGGTTATTAAATACCCTTTTAGGCGATATATGTTTCGAATCGATGCGTTCGATAATACCAAAAATAATAACCATAATGCGTGAAAAAGGAAGTGGCTCGATTTATTTGCTCCCAAGTGTATTTAGTTTGTTTGACCAAAACCGTTGTTTAATTATGATGTTAGGATTTATTTGATTGTTTCAAAATAATCCTATATTCCTATCCTATTGTCAGTGTTTGCATTTATGTCGTACTAGCTGCCCCCGGCAAACTGCGTAACGCCTCAGAGTATCTTCATTATAGGAAATAACGTCAAATTTTTCCCATTTTTATCGTTATTATGCTGTTCAGAGCTGAGAAAAATCCAACAAATCATAGATTATAAAAATGTCGTCTCCAGGTTGCTAAGTTGACCTCGTAATTGCTTAACCACTTTTGACAAAAACTACCAATAAGTAAAAACTGTGTATCACATTGGTCTTATAGCAAAAGCGCTAGCGCTCGGATCGAGTGTGACGCTGTCCCGCTCACACAAGTGCGTTACGCTAATGAGACGCAGCATTTGGAGGCCAGCTACGACACCGCGGTTTCGAACAACGAAAGCCCACCGGCACCTGAGTTAAAAGCGAGCCTCACTACGAACAAGGGCGCGTGTATGAATCATCAGATGGCGTCTCCAATAAATCATGAAACATTAGCGCATGTTGTCGCTGGAGATGGACAGTGGAAGGATAAGAAGCAGTCGGAGGAATGGACTTTGATACAGCGAAACAGGCTGAGAAATCACCATACTATTGAAGGCCTTAATGATCCTAGCGCAAATTTAAGGCCGTGGATATTAGAATACCTTTGTTTTTAAACTATGTCGATAAAAGTACCTCGGAAAGGGAAATACTTGCTTCCATATTGGATAAAGCGCAGGTCCATGTATCTTTGCAAAGAATCAACGCGAAGATACAGCGACATTATAATGCGTACAAAGTTTGTGTCTCAAGGCCAAAGCTTGCACTTTTCTTGAAAAACAATCCAACGTCAAGAATTGAAAAACAATCCTTGACGTTTTATCACGTGCAAGTGACTTTAAACCTTAGGGTGTTAGCAATTATGACGTCGGCTATACGTCATTGACGTGACATTTTTGACAGTTTTAAGTGTGGTAATTATCATAGGCCGACTGTACGATCAGACTAGGCTCGTAGCGCCCTTGCTACGATATTTCGAAGCTAAGCTTAAGAATGATTATTAGGAAAGCTACGCAGTTAATAATCCTCTTTATATATTAACTTGAGACGTTTAAACGACAAAAATTTATGACTAAACTGCCGCTAATCATAACTAAACTTTTAGGAACGTTTATCAAATAAACCCTTATAAATTCCGACTCACCGCGAACTACGCGATACCCGGTTCTGACCCACTGGAACCTCAACTGGCAGTGGCAAAAAGCATCGCAAGATACAAGACAGCCCACTATCGAACTCCGGTCTCCGGAGGGGAGTGATGTGGCAGCATCTACACCGTCACATGCGAACAAACGCATACACTGATGTCAGAAAAATCCTGCATCGCGCAAGCAGAGTTTACCGCGCAGTTAGCATATATACAACTTCCCGACAACAATCATCGGGCAGTTGCCCACCAGATACGTTATCCATCTGGTCGGAGGATCCTCCGTATTCCAAGAGTACGAGTGAACTTTACACCCTGTTCGTCATATCTCTTCAGTTAGCAATAAATATAAGACTTGGATACTTACCTAGCAGTGTTTCAGAAGAGGATCTGGACAACTGGCAATCGCTTTCAAAGCGTTTCGTATATCTACAACAACTTTTAATAGGATTGGCACAATTTTTCGGCAGCTTATGTCAATCCTATTAAATTAAGAGTTTTCCATGTTCGTTGTCGCTGATAGAATGTCACTTTTGTGTATAAGGCCGTCTGGTTTTATGCTTATACATCAAGTTTAGTAGATGACTCTATCTTTAGTTCCTGCTAAACGGATTATCTTCACGAGAAAGAGGCTTTCAGTGCAATCAGCTTTGTGTTCAAAGCTAAGCTATTAGGCTCGACGGCGAAGGCTATAGATTCATCACCAGAGTTTCGCGTATAAGCCAATATGGGTGGTTAAGTCAGTCAGATATATTATTTATAACTCGATGGTCCGACATCTCGATTATTTAATCGAAACATGGGAAAGTGCTGCCAAAACTCGTCTTAAAAAATTACAAACATCTCAAAATAAAATGATTAAAGTCTTATTCAATTACGATTACGTAACATCTTCTAAAAAGGTTTTTACAGAAACGAAATTAATGAATATTGATAAAACTTCTAAGGGTGGATTTCACCAATGAAACTGAACGCGATCAGCACATAAACTACGTTTAAGAGTTGTCAGTGTCATTAAGTGCTATGGAATATTGACACTGACAGCTCTTGAACACGTTTTATAAGTGCTGAACGCGTTCAGTAACATCGGTGAAATCCGCACTAAGTGTAACACTTGCATACTTGTACGGAAAATCATTAATAGACATATACATACACAAATAACATAACATAAATCACGCCTAATTTCCCCGAATGGTTGGGCAGAGGTACCTATAGTACACCCACTTTTCGCCAGTTATGTTTAAAACTTTTAAAAGGCTATTGAAGCACCACCTGAACCAATGTATGAATTGTATGTTTTTACTGTATAACTTAACTTTTGTTTATAACGCAGCGAATCCATAGCTTATCTTAAGTATTATGTTTTTCCTCATAGGAGTGAATAATTGTATTCTTTTTGAGTGAAATGTATCGTCTTAAACCATAAGTGAATAGACCTTAACTAACTTAGTTTATTTAACTTATGTAGCTGTAAACAGTCGGATCAGAGGGCCTTGCCAGGTGGAAATGGCTTTCAAAGCGTTTAATTTTTCTACAACGAATTTCAACAAGAACATATAAAAGTTATATTTATAAAGCTTTCCGCTATCTTGTGTCATTCCTTTACAATTTAACTAATAACAAAATAAAAACACGTGTTTATGATCGTGTTACGCGCATCACTATTTAGGAAAGCGCTGACACAAAGGCACGAGGCGCAACACGTGCGTCATCGTCGTCATCGTCGACCCAGTTGCTATAAAGGAAAACTGCTGACACAGAGCACGAGGCCCAAAGACACCTTCTACGTGACCGAGCCCGCGCACTTCGTATCCACCATCGATCGAGTCAATTAGCTCTTTTATGTATTAATATTAATTGTAATTTCTTTATTAAAATAAATTAGTTTGTAATAAATTCGGTTTTTTTTGAGTCCTCCGGCAGTAGCCTACGTAATTGGCGCAGTCGGTAGGATTCCCGGGTCGTTCTTGCGATTATCGGTATATCGCACCGCGTTCGCTACTACGATAGACTTTCAACGTCGCACCGGGAGATCCTGAACAACGAGACTACGCCGGAGATCCAGATATCGATACCGCTCAACGAAGACCAGAATGTTCATGTAAGTCCGCTGAATTTTCCTAGTGGTTGCTTATTTCCTTTTCGTCTGTAAGATCTATATACCCTGTCCAACATTTTCCATCCACGTAGATTGAGTACACATAGGTTAGTTAGTAGTAGGAATAGTAGTGTAGATTCTAGACGTAATATTAATCCCGAAATCGAACCCGAGATGGCCGATTTAGATAATATATTTAAAGCCCTCCGCTTAGTTCCCGATTTTGATGGGAACCCAAATGTACTTACCAGGTTCGTCAAATTGTGTGACCAGTTAGCACTTCAGTTCATCCAAGAGGGGCAGCCGAATATAAATCAATTAGCGCTGTTAAATGGCATATTAAATAAAGTTACAGGGCCTGCCGCCCGTCTGATTAATGCTAACGGTATACCCAATGATTGGGTAGGCATACGTAGTGCTCTTATTAATAACTTTGCCGACCAGCGGGATGAGACCGCTCTCTACAACGATTTGGCTTTACTTACACAAGGATACGGCACGCCGCAGGAATTTTACGAGCGCTGCCAGAATCTTTTCAGCACCGTCATGACATATGTTTCATTGCATGATACCTTGGAATCAACCATTTCGGCCAAACGCGACTTATATCGTAAACTGACTTTGCAGGCCTATCTCCGCGGTTTGAAAGATCCTTTAGGTGCGCGTATTAGGTGTATGAGACCAGATACTATTGAGAAGGCTCTAGAGTTTGTGCACGAGGAGACTAATACCATGTATTTGCAGAGCAGAAATGACAACTTGCCAGATAAAAAATCTTCGGTCCGAATGCCACCTAATCAACAAAACGAAACGAATCATAAAATGCCAGTCCACACAAATAATATGCTTGTTCCATTTAGACCTAATCCTTTTAACATGCCCGGTCCGTTCCGACCGCAGGGATCACAATTTATGTTACGGCCTTTGCCGTCACAGAACCAATTTAGAACGCCGTTTAATCCATCTAACATGCAACAACGTGGCCCGACCCGTACGCAACAAATATTTGGCACACCGCTGCATAATAACAATCAGGGTGATTCTGGATTCAGAATGCCCCCAAGGAATCCTTATCCGCCGAATAACGGCCCCAGGCCGATGAGCGGCGTTAGCCACTTTGTATCTAGGCCTTTGCCCGCCACTAACAGGTGGAATTGGGCACAACAGGGCAATCCACCACCTTCCAACTATATTAAAACCCGCGATGTTAATATAAACGAGTGTTCAAATTATGGGCAGGACTATTATTACCCCGACTTAGCTGACTACTCTTACTTTGACCCATACAGCTATGGCGACTACTACAATGATGATTTTTATTTCAACGACTGTACTTACGATCACGGCACACCGCAACAGACTGACGGGACTAACGACAGGGACAAGTCAGATACTGTGGACCAACAGCAACCCTCGACTAGTCAGGATTTTCAGAAAGATCCGAAGTCAAACAGCTTAGGATAGAATTAAATCTGCAAACCCAAAGGCAATTACCGTATGTTCGTATCCATAACCCTACACTTACCTTTCTAATAGATACTGGTGCAAACCAATCATTTATCAGTCCAGAAGCAGTCCAGAATTATTTCCAGCACATACCTCTTAACTATGATCCATTTGAGGTTACTAACGTTCATGCCACAAGCAGGAGTGATTACTCTATCAACCTACCCTGCTTTCCCGAATTTGGTGACGTAGAACCAATTAAATTATTCATATACAGATTCCACGATCATTTTGATGGTCTGATAGGAATGGATTTACTTACCAAATGGGAGGCTAAATTGGATTTAAAAGATCTTACATTGACAACTAAGTTTGCAATTAATCCTATACAAATTTATAATTCTCGAAATTTAAATCTCTACGAGGAAATCGTACCCGCAAAAAGTTCTAAGTTAATACGGTTACCTGTTAATGCACCGGATGGTGAGGTTTTGGTAAGGGAACAGATAATTTGCAACTGCATTATTTCCGAATGTTTGACCACTGTTTCTAATAGCCGCGGTATAGTTGAAGTAACTAACCCAACCACAAACGATATAATACTTTCACTGGATCAGGCCACTCAGGCAACGATATTCAACATTGAAGGCACCGAACAAATGTCAACTCGCGCTAAAGATGTTACATCTCGGATACGCACCGATCATTTAAACGAGGAGGAAAAGGCGAACTTATTGGCACTATGTTCAAAGTACGCCGACGTCTTTTACATTGAAGGCGAGCCACTAACCTTTACCAACAAAGTGAAGCACAGTATTAAAACTACAGATGAAATTCCGACCTACACTAAAAGTTACAGGTACCCATTTATACACCGTCAGGAAGTAAGTGATCAAATAGAGAAAATGTTAGATCAGGGAATCATTAGGCCGTCCGAATCTGCGTGGAGCTCACCGATTTGGGTCGTCCCAAAGAAAGTTGACGCCTCTGGAAAACAGAAATGGCGACTAGTTATTGACTTCCGGAAGCTAAATGAAAAAACGATTGATGACAAATACCCTATCCCGAATATTACCGACGTCCTGGACAAACTAGGCAAGTGCCAATATTTCAGCACTCTTGATTTAGCATCAGGATTTTACCAAGTGGAGATGAATCCCAGTGACATTCCAAAGACCGCTTTTAATGTTGAACACGGGCACTTCGAATTTTTGAGGATGCCCATGGGACTTAAGAACTCCCCTTCCACATTCCAACGAGTAATGGATAACGTACTCAAAGGACTCCAAAATGTTATATGTCTCGTATATCTCGACGACATAATCGTATTCAGCACCTCTCTCCAGGAACACATGAACAACTTAGAGAAGGTGTTGCAAAGGTTAAGGGAATCTAACTTCAAAATCCAGTTAGATAAGTCAGAATTCTTAAAACTCGAGACCGCGTACCTAGGTCATGTCATCAGTACCGAAGGAATAAAGCCTAACCCAAATAAAATCACAGCTATTCAAAATTATCCTATACCTAAAACACCTAAAGAAATTAAACAGTTTCTCGGACTCCTCGGCTACTACCGAAAGTTCATTCCAGACTTTTCCCGTATAACCAAACCCCTGACACAATGCTTAAAGAAAGGAAGGAAAGTAACTTTAGATTCAAATTATATTAATTGTTTCGAGAAGTGTAAGACTCTACTGACCAACGACCCTATACTTAAATATCCTGACTTTGACAAAGAATTCATCTTAACCACAGACGCTTCCAATTTCGCAATCGGCGCGGTACTCTCACAAGGATCTATTGGCTCAGACAAACCCGTAGCTTTCGCTTCACGAACACTTAATGAAAGTGAAGTTAATTACAGCACAATAGAGAAAGAATTATTAGCAATTGTATGGGCTACAAAATACTTTCGGCCTTACCTTTTTGGACGCAAGTTCAAAATAGTAACAGACCACAAACCATTGCAGTGGGTTATGAGCCTTAAGGAACCAAATTCACGGCTAACCAGGTGGCGGTTAAAATTAAGTGAATATGATTTTACAGTCATCTACAAAAAGGGCAAACATAATACCAATGCCGATGCCCTCTCTCGCGTTGAGATCTATAACGAGGAGGTTAGTTCGATGGTTGCAAACGCAACTGACAGACCACCATCCCTAGGCAACTCTAACACCCTGACAGCACATACCTCTGAAGAAAACCCTATACTCGAAATACCCATCACCGACGAACCACTAAACAAATTTCACCGACAGCTGTGCCTGACCGTTGTAGGTGACTTTAAAAAACGACCTACGGCAACTAAGCCATTTGATACCCATACTCGAACATCCGTTCAACTATCTGAATCGAAATTAGAAGAGGATTTGGTTAACGCCATTAAGGAATACGTCAACCCTAAGATCAAAACTGCCCTTTTGATAAATCCACCCCTTGCAATGTACAACATAATTCCTTTGCTACAAAAATATTTTAAAAGTTCATCTATGAAATTGGTATTGGCAAAAAAGGAAATCGAAAACGTAAAAGAATACCTTAGACAACAGGAAATTATTCGTCACTACCACGAAGGCAAGACTAACCACCGTGGCATTAACGAGTGCTTCCTAGCTTTGTCTATTAAATATTATTGGCCTAAGATGCGAGAGCACATAACCAAATTCATAAATGACTGTACAGTATGTGGGCAAGCAAAGTACGATAGGAGCCCCATAAAACAAAAGTTTAATATAGCACCCCCCGCCACCAGACCGTTTGAAATAGTACATATGGATAGCTTCTCAGCACAGAATGAAAAATACGTAACATTCATAGACGCCTTCTCAAAGTATGGTCAAGCTTACCTACTTCGAGATGGGACTGCAGTTAGTATTATACAAGCTTTACTAACCTTCAGCACGCATCATGGCCTACCACTAACCATTATAACAGATCAGGGGACTGAATTTACCAACCAGATGTTCTCCGAGTTCTGCAAAGTGCATAAAATAATCCATCATCAAACACTGGCATATTCACCAAACGCGAACGGTAATATAGAACGCTTCCACTCTACTATTTTGGAACATCTTCGTATTTTGAAACTAAAATACAAAGATGAGCCAGTCGTACATCTGATGCCATATGCTATCATAGCGTACAATAGTTCGATCCATTCCTTCACACGATGTAAACCATACGACCTTATATTAGGGCACACCGACCCACGAGACCCGATTGACATAGATCTGACCGGACACTTACTACAACAATATACCGAAACACATAGGGAACGCATGCAAAAAGTATACCAACTAATCAATGAGACGTCTCTCGCTAATCGAACGGCGCTCATAGAGAGTCGTAATAAAACCCGTGAGGATGAGGTCGATTATGAGCCCGACCAACAAATATTCATTAGCAATCCCTCTGCAAGTAGATCTAAACTCGCACCCAGATACAATCAGGACACAGTCCTGGCCAATTTACCCATCCACATTTACACTTCCAAGAAAAAGGGACCTATAGCTAAATCTAGATTAAAGCGTGTCCCTAAAACTGCGAAATTGTTACAGGATACCCCTGCTGCTGACGTTTAGCCTAACATGGGCGCAGGAGATTAATCTAGAACGACTTGAGAACGGACCTGGACTATTGCCCTTCAAACTAGGGCCCATGAAACTCATCACTCATTACCATACATTCCTTCAGAACATAGAACTAACAGACATAGACAAAAACATTAACGAGATACGAATTCAAATTACTAAAGCCGCAACCAGACTAGACAATTACACTAGCACTTTATACGAGCTTCAAATAGATAGTTTGAACACGAAATTAAATAAAGCCTCATCTCACCTACAAAGCCTAAAGCCGAATCGATTCAAGAGAGGTTTAGTAGATAGTCTCGGATCCGTAATTAAGAGCATTACAGGAAATCTGGATCATACAGATGCTATTAAATATGATAACGCCCTTAGAGCCCTCAATGATAATCAGCAACAGATAGCCATTGAGCAAAATCATCATATAAGCCTAAGCAAAGATTTGATGAGCGAGCATACAAAAATCATTACTAAACTAATAGAGAATCAAGTACAATTAAATGCCAGTCTGCATATTCTACTTGACGCCGATAAGTATAAACAACACAATCTCATAAAGTTTGCAAAGTTTTCGCAAATACTACAAATAATTAGCAATAATGTAGACAGCTTATTAAGCGAATTAAGTAGGTTAGAGAACGCGATAGCATTTTCCGGTCAACTGCATACTCATCACTCCATGTTAAGTACGGAAATACTAAGCGACATGATACGTAAACTTAGTGCGCTTTATAATAAAGACCAATTACTGGAATTAGAAATTAGAAAATATTATGACATCATTAAACCCTTTGCTTATTATCGTGGCAGTCAAATAGTTTTTGCATTTAAATTTCCCATAATCTCTCCACTAAAATTCCAGTTGTATAAGCTAGCTATTGTACCAAATAAAAATAAGCAAGCCATCATCCCGTCCTACCCATTCCTAGCAATCACTGGAAACATTCATGCGTACATAGAGGCAGAATGCCCGAAGGTAGCTTCAGAGTATCTCTGCGAAGAAAAGTTCAACCACCAAATGAGAACCCATCCTGACTGCATTTGTGATATCATTGGAGGTCAAACACCGCACAAAACATGTAAAACGATTACTATTAGCCTGACGAAGCCCGCAATGGAAAAGTTAGACGACCGCCGCTACGCCGTCGTGTTCCCGACCCCAACACAAGCCCAGTTGATCTGCGAACAAGAAGAATCCATAACTCTGGCCGGAAGCTTCCTAGCCACTATTCCCCACAATTGCAAGCTGCGAACAGACGAATTTACCATCGTCAACATGGACGACCACGTCAGAGGACAACCCATGAAGATAAGCAACGTGCCAGATGATATCGAAGGATCAACCATGCCACCTCTTCAAATCAATGCTATTAACTTAAAGAAGCTGCACGATATTCAAGACAGAATAGACTCACAGAAGCCAATCCACATTGAACCAGCCTCAACTATTTACCATACGACAATCCCGTTTTATGGTACACTACTTGCTTCATTCATACTGGGAGCAATTCTACTATACCGAACCCTCAGCCGCAGGGCACAGAAGAAGAAGCAGATGACAACTCCAGATGAAGCCATGTACGCCGAGCCTGAAACATCTGAAAGCCGACAAAATCAGCCAGCATCCCAAGATCAATCTAAACTCTCGACGATATTTCATCTCAAAATCTGAAATAGTCGTCGATCTGAGGGGGGAGGTGTTACGCGCATCACTATTTAGGAAAGCGCTGACACAAAGGCACGAGGCGCAACACGTGCGTCATCGTCGTCATCGTCGACCCAGTTGCTATAAAGGAAAACTGCTGACACAGAGCACGAGGCCCAAAGACACCTTCTACGTGACCGAGCCCGCGCACTTCGTATCCACCATCGATCGAGTCAATTAGCTCTTTTATGTATTAATATTAATTGTAATTTCTTTATTAAAATAAATTAGTTTGTAATAAATTCGGTTTTTTTTGAGTCCTCCGGCAGTAGCCTACGTAATTATCGTTTACCATTTAACAAGATTCAAGTCATCTCAAAATAATAACAATATAAAGCCGGTCGGGCAAAGTGTTATTGGGTTTTTCTATATAGAATTTCTCAGTAGCAGCCCGAAGTCTGGATTTGTGCCCGATGGATGGCAAAAGGCTCGCCCCCTATTACATAGGACTCAAACATAACCGGGAAAATGTGGGTGTACTGTAGGTTCGCTGTTGCCTAACCCTCCTGGGATTACAGGCGTAATGTTGTATATGTTATGTTCACCACATCACTTACTTGGTCGAAATATGGGGTAGTGACGCAAAAACAAAACTAGCACACAACTACCAATTTTCCAGAATAAGCTTATAAAAATGATCTTGTACTATCCGTACATCAATGACTAAAATATACAGAGACACAAAAATTATGAACATAAGGCAACTTTACATTTATAACACATGTATCTTTATCAGAAAAGTACATTACAAAAGAATTCACACAAATATCACACTTACCCACCATAGACAGGTTATTCAACGAAGCACACGATGAGCAAGTTTACTAGTTTTACCAAAAACCAGGACCAACTATGGCAAAAATGCTTACTTTTGAAGGAGCACAGCTATACAATAAGATACCCTCACGCATAAGAAACCTACACTAATTGAATGCATTCAAAACTCAGATTAGCCTGTGTCTAATTTTAAACCAGACATTACTTGAAAAATGAATGCGTAGGGTGGGTCGAGTTACGAGTAGTTCCAATTAGTTTGTGATGTTGTCGAACCTAATATTAGTATTTAATTAAGTAATAGTTATTGTTCTCAAGTAAGCGACATGTTACGTTTCTATTGATAATAAAGTTTCTTTAAACCTATGTTTATTAAGCGTTTTTATGTTAAAATCACGGTCGTAGCACCGATAACTTCTAGTGGTTAACTCAACTACTGACCTCAACCGAGGTCAGTCGATTATACCCGTCTTTATGACCTGAATAACTCACGAATTAAAGGATCTTGGCTGACTTCACAAACCATAAATTAGTGTTACGGTGACGGAAAATAATTGAGCTTGTTTACAAAAGAAAAACGCATTTTCATCGTAACTTAATTTCCGTTTTTACCGGCTCTTCATCGTAACTCGTTTTTTTTTGGAAAATGTTTTGGCGATTACCTTTTGAAGTCATGTCAATGATGATCAAATGCGAGGTTCCTAAGTGTCATTAAAAAAAAAGTGGATACAATATCTTAATTCTTTAATCGAATAGTTGGTGTCATTCATTGAATATTGAAAATAATGTCAGGCAAATTGTCGCCTCTGGACCCTTCTGCAGCAGTTGATTCTTACGAGGTAATTTGGTAATTTTCGACGATTTTTCCCAAATTTCGTGAGTTATCTTGGCAATAACTTGGCGGTCGGTTGATGTCACCGTTAGGTGAATTAATGCGACTTCTGAATGTTTCACGCGCTGTGAACATTTGACGTTTGAAACACGCGCCAGTAATTACAGCTGTCAAAATTACAGGGTTGCCATTAAAGGAACCTCGAATTGGATCATTGTGATTACAAATAACCGGAATCATTATTTAAGGCTTATTAAAACTAATAAATATTCTCAAGTGTCGCGAGGCGAGAATGTCCACGCAAGTATTGTAGAGCAGTAATTTGGTAACTTAAAGTATTTTTTTTTTAAGAAGGACGCTGTCTTTTGTTGCCCTTCGAGATGCTATCTAACTGCAAGTTCTTTTTATTCTACTTTCGAAAATCACATATTATTCGAAGCAAGAACTATGCACGTGTAAATGAGCTATTATTTGTTGTATTCTCTTAATAACTATCTGAACTATTCGGGAATCTGACACAGCGCGGAAGCTAATAACTCAGTACCTAGCTCTATGACATGTTACTTGGCAACTGGCTTCTGCGCTACTCGGAAATTGAATTAACTTCGTATGAAGCAGTTCATTACATTTTACGTGGTTTGAAGAGACAACTTGGAACTCATAGGACAAATGTGTAATTACAAACAGCTTTAATTGGCAATTCCAAGAATTTTAGCTATATAGGGCCGCCGCGCGCTTCTAGGTAAGTAAAGCTTCAATCATTTGAACACTTACTTGTTTGAAGACTGTAACACAGAATGGCAAAGTGCGAAACATGTCATAGCGTGTCATCGCGACTTTCTAGTAATTTTATATTTGCAGCTATTTACGTGTGTACTAACAATATTAGGAACAAATAATAAAAAATAGTCACTAGAACATGCAACAGCAAGGGTCACGTTGCGTAAAAACTAAAAATAATACATTCGTGTTGAAGTTCAAAGCTATTTGGTGTGAACACTAACAAGAAACAAATGAAGCTCTTACTAAATTACAAAATAAGTGAGGTCAGCCATCTTTTAATGACTTCTTTGGGAGCGTCAAGCACGCCTGAATAACTTGCATTTAGGAGTCGGTTCCGGAAGACGCAAAATTAGTTTTGTTATGTTGGCATACATGTTGAAAGTAAGTTCAACTTTGTATTTAAGTTTTTGTTTAGCTGTGTTTGTTACGTGATATCGCGTGGGAGGTTTATATTAACATAACATCAAGCCTTGTTTCCCCGAAGGGTTGGGCAGAGGTGTACCTATAGTACACCCACATTTCGCCAGTTATGTTTAAGTCCCATGTAATAGGGGGCGAGCCTATTGCCATGTACCAGGCACAAATCCAGACTTCGGGCTGCTACTGAGAAATTCCAGATAGAAAATCCCAATAACACGTTGCTCGACCTGGGGATCGAACCCAGGACCTCATGCTCAGCAGTAGCGATTGCGACCACTAGACCTTTATATTATGTGTGAGATTAGATTTATTTTGAGAATAAAAGAGAAATGAAGTACTTTGTCGACATTTCTCAACGCAACGTTCGCTCGCTACTTTATCTTGTGTGAACTTAGAACTTTGTGACCTATAACTCACAAAATTCTAATTTCACACAGAAACAAAAAAAAAACAATATAGATAATTTATCATTTGTTTTGATTCGCGATCTTTTAGAGCTACTTTTGCTGATGTTACACATCTTCAGTCGTATCTAATGTAGTTGTTGCAGCGTAACGAAATTGGCGTAAAAGTTTCTTGCCAGTCTACAGGCAGTTCTAATTTGACCTTCCTTTGTAGCTGAATATTGGCTTTTAAGAGCCAAACTTAAAAACAGCACGACTGTAGAACAATGAAAGGGGTTTGTGTCAAGAACCTACATCGGCATTGTGGGAAACAAGAATATGGTTGTAGGGCTGCCACTGTTATATTTTAGCGTTTGGCATGACGTGATTCACAATGCGTGCTTTACACAGGTGTCTATAACCGACATAATTATCTATACTATATATAGACTGTCTAAATCGTGTCATTGACTTGAATGTGCCCTGGCGGCTGAGAGTACATTTAGCTCCCTTCAAAATGGTTGAGTTGATTGGTGCTAATCCATGCGTCATGTTCGTGAACGGGCACCGTCAGGGACTGGTCATCCCTTAACTACCACGGCGTATTTTAAATAAATTATGTTTTTGTATTGTTTTCATCTTTATATTACAGACGCTTTTAACGTTCTGCATCGTTCTCACATGCATAATAATATAATATAAGGTACTAACCAATATTTTGGATTACGTAACATCTTCTAAAAAGGTTTTTACAGAAACGAAATTAATGAATATTGATAAAACTTCTAAGGGTGGATTTCACCAATGAAACTGAACGCGATCAGCACATAATCTACGTTTAAGAGTTGTCAGTGTCATTAAGTGCTATGGAATATTGACACTGACAGCTCTTGAACACGTTTTATAAGTGCTGAACGCGTTCAGTAACATCGGTGAAATCCGCACTAAGTGTAACACTTGCATACTTGTACGGAAAATCATTAATAGACATATACATACACAAATAACATAACATAAATCACGCCTAATTTCCCCGAATGGTTGGGCAGAGGTACCTATAGTACACCCACTTTTCGCCAGTTATGTTTAAAACTTTTAAAAGGCTATTGAAGCACCACCTGAACCAATGTATGAATTGTATGTTTTTACTGTATAACTTAACTTTTGTTTATAACGCAGCGAATCCATAGCTTATCTTAAGTATTATGTTTTTCCTCATAGGAGTGAATAATTGTATTCTTTTTGAGTGAAATGTATCGTCTTAAACCATAAGTGAATAGACCTTAACTAACTTAGTTTATTTAACTTATGTAGCTGTAATCAGAGGGCCTTGCCAGGTGGAAATGGCTTTCAAAGCGTTTAATTTTTCTACAACGAATTTCAACAAGAACATATAAAAGATATATTTATAAAGCTTTCCGCTATCTTGTGTCATTCCTTTACAATTTAACTAATAACAAAATAAAAACACGTGTTTATGATCGTTTACCATTTAACAAGATTCAAGTCATCTCAAAATAATAACAATATAAAGCCGGTCGGGCAAAGTGTTTTGGGTTTTTCTATATAGAATTTCTCAGTAGCAGCCCGAAGTCTGGATTTGTGCCCGATGGATGGCAAAAGGCTCGCCCCCTATTACATAGGACTCAAACATAACCGGGGAAATGTGGGTGTACTGTAGGTTCGCTTCTGCCTAACTCTCCTGGGATTACAGGCGTAATGTTGTATATGTTATGTTCACCACATCACTTACTTGGTCGAAATATGGGGTAGTGACGCAAAAACAAAACTAGCACACAACTACCAATTTTCCAGAATAAGCTTATAAAAATGATCTTGTACTATCCGTACATCAATGACTAAAATATACAGAGACACAAAAATTATGAACATAAGGCAACTTTACATTTATAACACATGTATCTTTATCAGAAAAGTACATTACAAAAGAATTCACACAAATATCACACTTACCCACCATAGACAGGTTATTCAACGAAGCACACGATGAGCAAGTTTACTAGTTTTACCAAAAACCAGGACCAACTATGGCAAAAATGCTTACTTTTGAAGGAGCACAGCTATACAATAAGATACCCTCACGCATAAGAAACCTACACTAATTGAATGCATTCAAAACTCAGATTAGCCTGTGTCTAATTTTAAACCAGACATTACTTGAAAAATGAATGCGTAGGGTGGGTCGAGTTACGAGTAGTTCCAATTAGTTTGTGATGTTGTCGAACCTAATATTAGTATTTAATTAAGTAATAGTTATTGTTCTCAAGTAAGCGACATGTTACGTTTCTATTGATAATAAAGTTTCTTTAAACCTATGTTTATTAAGCGTTTTTATGTTAAAATCACGGTCGTAGCACCGATAACTTCTAGTGGTTAACTCAACTACTGACCTCAACCGAGGTCAGTCGGTTATACCCGTCTTTATGACCTGAATAACTCACGAATTAAAGGATCTTGCCTGACTTCACAAACCATAAATTAGTGTTACGGTGGCTAGTGGGGACGTGAGGGCGCACGGCTCTCTCCCTCACGCGTTCCGCCTCCTCCTTCGCGCTCGCGAAGGAGGAGGCGGAACGCGTGAGGGAGACTTCATTACTGCTTCGCTCCGTACCATGGCCTGAACCAGGGCCGGACACGAGAGATCGCCGCCGCCGATCGCCTCTGCGAGGACACTGCGGTGCTCCGCCCAAGCTGGGTAGACCTCCATCGTATGCTCCACCGTGTCCTCCGGGCGATCCACACAATGGTGACACCCGAGCGTTTCCTCGCGCCTTATTCGAAACAGGAACCTCCCGAAACAACCGTGTCCGGTGAGGACCTGTGTCAGGCGAAAGGTGAGGACGCCGTGGCGCCTCTCCAACCACTCCTCAAAGAGGGGACTTACCGCCGCTATTGTGGCGTGCCCACTCAGTAGTAGCCTGGAGTTTGGATTTGTGTGAGGCGCTTGCAAAAGCTTAATTCATGATCTCAGTACCTCGATATAACGACAGTCTACTTGGCATCGCTGTAAGGATTCCAGAACAGCCCAGGTTTCGACAGAGTCAAAGGCCTTCTCATAGTCCACAAAGACCCGACAAAGGGGCTGATTATACTCTTCGGACTTCTGTATGATCTGCCTCACTGTGTGAATGGGGTCTATGTTGCCATATCCTCCGCGAAACCCGGCCTGTTCCGGTGGCTGGAACTCATCGAGTCTCCTGGCGAGACGGTTCGTGACCACTCGTGAGAACAGCTTATAGACGTGGCTCAGGAGTGAGATGGGTCTGTAGTTTTTAAGGAGGGCTTTATCTCCCTTCTTAAAAAAGAGCACCACCAAACTCCCGCTCCACGCCTTTAGAGTTCTCCCACTGTGAAGGACAGCGTTAAAGATGTTCTGTAGTTCCTGTACAACAGGAGCTCCTCCGGCTTTCAAAAGCTCTGACGTTATGCCGTCCTCACCGGGGGCTTTTCCATTCTTAAGCTGTCTTAGAGCTAACCCGATCTCGTCTTGACTGATGTCTGGCAGTTCGTCGGTATAGTGGCGTGCCAGGGTGGCTCTGGAATCGTGGTCGTCTCGTTGGGAACGAGGGGCATGTGTAGCGTATAATCGGCCATAGAAATCCTCTATTTCGGCGAATATCTCTGGCTTCGACAATACAGTCCTCCCGTCGCGCGTTTTAAGCTTCGTCAGGTGGCTCCTGCCAAGCTGCTGAGTGAATACTTTGTACCCTCGGTTCTGCTCCATTGCCTCTTCCATGAGGCGTGTGTTGGAGCTCCGAAGGTCGCGCCGTACCATCTTCGCAATTCGCTTGTTCAGGTCTGACCTGTCTGACGAAGTCGCTTGGGTGGTTTCCCGTCTTTTTGCCAACAGCCTGAGGGTCTCATCCGAGAGTTTGGATTTCTTGCCCGTGCGCTGCTTTTGGCAGAACTTGATGCCCTCGTCTCTCAACGTTTCGACCAGATTGTGTAGGGTCTCGTCGGCGACATCAGTGGGATCCAAGGCAACGAATCTATTCCCGAGAGCCTGCTGGAACTTCTCGGTGCCCGCCATGATCTGGATTGGGTTAGGCCGGATATCCGGTATTGAACCTGTTGATCACTGAGACATCTCTGAATATGTGCTTCCTATCCGTCATGATGAAGTCGATCTCATTTTTAGTCACAGTGTCGGGTCTTCGCCACGTCCACTTCCTTTGGGGCCGTTTCTTAAAGAAGGAGTTCATTAAGAACAGCCCCTCCTTCTCAAGGAAGTTGGCAAGCGTTTGCCCCCTGTGATTCCTAATTCCATAACCATGCGGGCCTATTCGGGATTCGTTGCCAGTCCTGGTTCCTGCCTTGCCGTTAAAGTCCCCCATAACAACGTTGAAGTGAGCCTTAGTGGTGTTGCGTAAGGCTTTGGATATGTCTTCATACATATCCTCCACTTCATCATCCGAGTGTGCCGAGTCTGTGCGAAGACCTGAATTACCTTCATGCTATACCGCTCACAACGAACAGCCGAAGGATCAGGTACGCTACCCTATTCGACACACTGGAGATTTCTTGAACGTTGTTAGTGAGAGCCTTATTAACGAGAAAACCTACGCCACCCTGTGATTTTTTATCGCCCTCGCGAAAGTAGAGAAGATGACCCGAGTCTAGGGTTACAGTGTCCTCCCCTTCTCTACGGACTTCACATAACCCCAGAACATGCAATTTGATGTTCTCTAACTCCACTTCCAACTGCGCTAGATGATGGTCGAGCCTCAGAGTTCGTCCGTTATACGTTGCCAGGGTCAATTTCTTGTGTAATGAATGGTAGCCTACCATAGCCCGGGGATTCCTAGCACCCCCTGCCCCGCCGTTACCATGGCCATTACCATGACCAGGAATAGCGAGGCGGCCGGGAACTGGGGGCCATTTTTTGGCTTCAATATTCATTGTGGGGTAATGCCCATAATCCCCACGCTGGGCATGCGGGTTGGGGATCGCAGTTTGGTGATGGAATTGCTCTGCAGGGGGGCGCTGCTGCCCGTCCCCCGGTGTATGGCCCTTAGTCGCCTCTTACGACGCCCACGGGAAGAGTTGGGGTAGTGCAATTCTAGTCCGGCACCACACGGCACAACACACAAACATACTGACAAATGCAGACCAGTAATTTATAAAACCGCGTCCGCAAGACGACAAAACTTTTACATGGCTACGTACATTTACAATAAAATTAACAATACACTGAACAAAAACCCTTTAATAACTACAGAAAGTAAAAATAAATCTCCACATGGCTTCGAATACTGGATTATCACCGGACGGAAGTTCTAGTACAACAGCAGTACTCATAAGACACAAACCCACACACCATCACCCATTTAAACATACACAATCACACTTACCATCACACTCACGCACACTGATTCATACACACATATCGATGTACAGTTATTGCATACCAAAAGAGCTTGCAAAAGAAATTAAAGATGTACCTTTAATTTCATTTATTTTACTTTGTTTTTAAATTAATTTATTGCACAGCTGCTATTATTATTCCAAAAACGGGGGAAGACACTGGCTCCTGTTACACAGGTTGCTACCTAGCTCAGGAGCCAGGGTTTCAAATTGTATGTTACCCCTGTATTTTGTGTCAATAAAGAATTTATTTATTTGTTTATTATTTATTTGTGCCCGGTTGATGACAATAGGATCGCCTCATTACTCGTACATGGGACTTAAACATAACGGGTGATATGTGGTTGTACTATAGGTTGATACAACTCTGCTTAACCCTTTGGGAAATACAGGCCTGATGTTATATTATGTATGTCGGTGTGAATCGGCCATCTATCTTAGGATTAACCCCAAGAGATCGATCGCTCTTTTCCCTTTACTTACCGTTAGTCACACACAGTCACTTCAAATATATATATATATATATATTTTCAAATAGTTTTTGATTGAAATAATTATAATTTCAAAGTCTAGATTCTAAATTATCATTTAATTACACCAACAGTATTACCACCTACAATATTATTGCGCGGCAATTGCTACAAGATTTTGAATTTTGTGTAAGAACCAAAATAAAAATGGCTAATAATTGTGGTGCTTGTGGCTCAGTAATAGCAGATTTAAATATGGAATGTTCCAATGTAAAATGCAACGTAAAATACGACTTAGCATGACTAGAAATAAATAAAGAAGCGTTTATGACATATACTCAGGCTTATAAGAATAACTGGACTTGCCCGGAATGCATTTGTTCGAAACCGAAAAGAGGGAATAGTGACATTCCAGTCATGAATACACCTGATTTCAAGATTAACACTGCTACACCAATTAGCAATGTAAATTTGCTGCGTGGGAGTCAGACTCATTTCACACCAATAATTAGAGATTCGGATTCTGTACTGCTAGAGGAATTGAGAGAATTTCGATCAGAAATGGTAGCTCGCATGGACAGCCAAGCAAAGACTATAACGCTATTGAACCAGTTTTCTCAAACCAGAACCGAAATGAACAACGTAGTTAAAATGATGAGGGTACTCGAGGAAAAAGTAGAGGCTAAGATAAACCAGGAACGACCAACTCAAGAGGTAATTAAGGAGTCATCCGACTATCCTCCTTCTGCTCCAACTTTAGCAGACATTGTGAGACAAAAGAGCAGTTCTAACGTATGCGGCCCAAAGAAAACGTCTTCTACCTACACCTTAGCGCAAAATGTAAACAACTGTGGGGCCACGAAGCCGGCTGTGCTACCGGTAAAGACTACGTCTATTATTAACCCACTGGCTGCTAAGGAACCAACGTATGCAGGAACTGAGGATAGTGAATCGGCCTGGACAACTGTAAGAAATTAAAAAAAATACCGACAACCTAAAGATGTGAGAGTAGGAACAAATACGGAGTTGAAGGCAATCCAAGCCACAGAACGGAAAAAGCACCTGCATGTCTGGCGGTTGCATCCAGAAACTACGCTGGAAGCCATAACCAGTTACGTGAAAAACGTATGTGGCCCAAATGTTTCAATCAAAGTTGACAAAATCAAACACAAAACCGAACGTGATTACTCTTCGTTTAATGTAGGAGTGCCTGAACATTGTTTTGAAAAATTAAACCAAGCAGAATGTTGGCCTATGAACTCGGAATTTAGTGAGTGGATTTGGTTTCGGAAGTCTACCAAAACAACACCAAATGAATAACATTGAAATATTCTATCAAAACGTCAGAGGTCTGCGAACGAAGTTGGACGAATTCAGAAATAATATAAATTCTTTAAATTTTGACTTATACGCAATCACGGAATCTGGTTGCAATGATTCTATACAAGATCCGGAAATTATCCCGCCGGGATATCACATACTTCGGTGTGATCGAGCGGATGGTCGCAAACGTGGTGGCACGTTTTAAGTGGCCACACACCGGTTCGAGCTGCGGCAAGTACTTGTTACGGACGTTTCGATAGACAGCTGTGTTTTTGAAATGGTTTGTGCGAAGGTATACTTAATTAACAAGATTTTTGTTTTTGTGTTCGGTGATTTATATTCCGCCTGGTAGTTCAGAGAATGACTACGTGATTTTGTTTAGTATAATAGAAAATCTGTGCTCTAGATATAAGGAAATTGTAGTAATAGGTGATTTTAATTTACAGTCGTGTCCTTTGAATGTAACTAATTATTATGAATTTTTCGTGTCGTTTTGCGAATTCACTCAAAGTAATAATGTACCCAATTGTTTAAATAGACAGCTGGATTTGGTTTTAAGTTCAGGTTTTTACGGTGAGGTGTCGGTAGTAGCGGCGGACGAGCCACTCGTACCGGTTGACGCGCATCACCCGCCGCTTGCGATCCGCGTGCCGCCCGCGAGCGCGGCTGTCCCCACCGCCGCCGCCGCCCCTGCTGCTTCCCATGCTCGTGCGCCTGGTTCATGTGAACGTAATATTAGACTGCAGTGGAACTTTTACAAAGCGGATTATCAATTGCTGTATACAAAGTTAGTTTCGATTGATTGGAAAAGCTTGTATGAGCTGAGCGATGTAGGAGCAATATCGGATTTATTTTACAAAATACTATATAACATTATGGTTTGTCCACAGTCGCGGTACATTTATCCAGAATGGTATACGAGAGAAATAATAAAAGATTTAAGAACTAAAGCAAGACTTCACAAGATATTTAAAACTACTAAACTTAGTACGGATTATGAAGAATTTTCTAGATACAGAGCGCTTATTAAAAACTCTATAGAAACTGGTAACAAACTGCATCAACATAAAATCCAGTGTCAGTTTGCTAAAGATCCTCAGTCATTCTGGCAATACATACGATCAAAGAAAAGTGCAAGATGCAAGAAAACTATTATTAAAGAGGGTGAGCATCTATCGGATAACGAGTGTGCTAAGCAATTTTTTTTGAATCAGTTTACAGCGGTCAGCCGCCGCGGTTAGTTGCTCAGGCGGCGGTCTCGGGACCGGCGAGCAGTGCGCGGCTACAACTTGACGCACTGTATCTGGATGACGTCATAGATGCGCTTGAGCGCCTGAAACCGAAGCGTGCAGCGGGCCCGGATGGTATACCGGCATTTCTTTTTAGAGATTGTGGTAGGGTGCTCGCGGAACCTCTTCTTTACATTTATAATATTTGTCTTCATTCGACGACGTTCCCCACTCAGTGGAAGATCACGCGGGTCATTCCCGTACCCAAGGGCAAGGCGGGATCGGACTTAACTGGTTATAGACCGGTGGCCGTGTTGTCGACGCCGGCCAAAGTGTTCGAGTCTGCGATCCAGCGCTCCATGCTACAGCAGGTGCGCGGACAACTGGCTGACGCACAGCATGGCTTCCGGCCGGCACGAAGCACTGCCACCAATCTGCTGAACTTTATGGCGCAGGTTGTGCCGGTGGTAGATGCTGGTGGGCAGGTTGATGCTGCTCATTTTGATTTTAAAAGCTTTCGATACCGTCGACAATGACGTCTTACTGACCAAGCTCTCAAAAGTCGGCTGCACACCACATCTATTGAACTTCTTCGCCAGTTATTTGAAAGATAGACAGCAGTACGTTGATTATAATGGGTGTGAATCCTACCCATATTACACCTGGTCCGGTGTGACCCAAGGCAGCAATTTGGGGCCTCTCGAATTCATCATAATGATAAACGATTTGCCAGATGTCTTTAAACATGGCACTTGTTTATTATTTGCGGATGACCTTAAGTTGCTGCTCCAGGTTAATAGTGAATCCGATTGCAAACGATTGCAGGAGGATATAGATAGGGTAGCGGAATGGAGTCAGGACAACGGGCTTTTCTTTAACGTGTCGAAGTGCTCGGTGATGAGTTTTACGCTCGCGCGTGCCCCTCTAGTGCACAAGTACGTGGTGGGCGCTGCGCCTATGCAACGAGTCTCTCAGGTACGGGATTTGGGGGTTACTGTTACTCCTGAACTATCGTTTCGCGATCATATTACGGGGGTCTGTAAAAGAGCGTTTAGAAACTTGGGTTTTGTTCTGAGGCAGACAAGGCACTTCACTAACATCGCAACAGTCAGGGTCCTGTATGACGCACTTGTTAGGAGTCATTTGGAACATGCTGCTGTCATATGGGCTCCGCATGAGGCCAAGTACTCGGTAATGCTGGAACGCGTACAAAACAAGTTCACGCGCCATTTGTACAAGAAACTGTATGGGGTATATCCGTTTTACCCCTTGATGTACCCCACACTGTTTGTGCTCGGTATGGTCGGATACAACCAACTGAGGGTGCGACGGGAGTTCACGCTTGTGGCGTATCTGGTTAGGTTACTTCGTGGAATTGAGCATAACCCGGGAGTACTGCAGCACCTCTGTATATGTGTACCGGAACAATATGTGTGGAGGCGGCGCCGCCCACCGCTGCTGTACCGGCTGCCAGGACCAACCTTCTCGCCAAAGCACTATTGACCCGTGCAATTCGGGTGATTAACGATCTTCACGGGAAAATCGATGTATTTACAAGCCATTTGAGTGAATTCGCAAAAATACTATTGTTTGTTTTATGTTATAGTGTAAATTAGTAAATTAATTAAGTACTAGTATTTTTAAGTTTTTCATAGTTTTTAAATTTATATTGTAGGATAATTTTAAGACCTCGCTATCGCATTAGGTATCTATACCTGTAATGATAGTTGTAAGGGAGATTTTAATAAATAAATCAATAAATCCTAGCTTATGTAGCTTACATGTTTCTGAATCAATCAGGTGGGGACTCGACCCGTAAGTAAAGGTATCCATCACGCAATCTTAATTTCGAATCAATTACGTTCCCAATCAAGTCCCGAATTGAGCATCTGCAATGCAATCTGAACCGATAGCGTACCGGTTACCTGTGAGGCTGTGGCTATTGATACCGAATACCGATAGTTTAATTAACGCTCGGTAATGTTATCCCGAAGCGCCAACAGCAACTGTAATTAATACCTGTTGAATTTATGGGAGCAAGCCAACGTTATAAGGGTTTATTTATTATTGACATGGCAGGATTTCCAAAGGGGGTATTTGGTGTGAAATTAAAAAGATTTCTCATTAGCATGAATTAATCTGCGGCAAGATTTTCAATTAGAGCAGTGGTGGCCCAGTGGTAACGGCCGCGACTTACGAGTTGTAGGTTCGAACCCAGACAGGTGATTTACTTTGTATAAATTATTTTATCACCAGCTGTTTTTCAAATAAACCACGCTGTATGTCTTCATAATCTAAACTTAAACCTATCGAAGAATATGTACAAAATACAGAATGCAATCGAAAACTTGCTCCTACTTGAAATAGGAGCAGTAACTGTCACATAATTATTATAAATTGTCGTATCCTAAATTTAAATAATTACTTGAAAAAAAAAACCTGTTATTATCAGCAAGCAATCCATTCATAGCAGAGTTCACAACATGAAGCAAATTGGCAACGCGTTGAGCTAGCGGTCATTAACCAAACATTGACCGTTCCTACGAAACAAGCGTGCTCGACGACGACGTTTTGTATGTGCATCCCGTTCCTTTCTCTCCGCCTATAATTGAATTACATATTTAATTTGGCGCACCTATTCAATTACATTCTGTATAAGTATTTTGTGGGCAATCGTATAACTAAGATAGTTCGGCTATGTTTTCATTTACACTAGGCGACATCTAAATGCTGCCTGAATAGAAGCACTGCAAAACTATTTAGGCATTTATTTATAAATACACGTTTACAGTTTTATAAAAATTACGAAATTTCCTATAATTTTTTCAGATCAGTGCATAAAGTTTTTTTTCATTGTGTAAAAAAGCCGAAGCACTTAACAAACACAAACATATAATTCCAAAACGCAACAAAATAAAATTAACAAAGAGAAGCACAATGCAAAACAGTTTATTTTTGTGAAAAACAAACCTTGTAAAACTTTTTGTTTTCATTATGAGTACATATTTTTTTGTGTACAAAACATTTGGGGCTTAAACTAAGTCGGGATTTCAGTTAATGTATTTAAATACTAATGCCGACGGCATTCATACTGAAGAATCCTGACGTTTAAGCAAGAGAAAAGAAGAATAATTTTTTTTTGTGTGGTAGGCTAATTTGTATGTACAGTTATGGAAACAGTCTGTGAAAATGTGCATTGCTATTTTACGGAGAAGAATTTGTTACGTAATAGTTTTTACAAAGGTGAAAACTTTAACTCAACTAATGATTGATTGAATGATTTTATGAGTGCTTCGTTGGTGTGGTGGTCGCAAGCGCTATGTCATTGTTGCAGGAGTGGTAGTCCTTAATTATGTGTTGTGTTTGTTGGAAGTCTTTCTAAAGCTGCATTATCTGGATGGGACAATAGGTAGGTATAAAATTTCATAAAGTATCACTTTAGGTACTTACCAATTTTGTTTTATGTTGGGCTGGGTTTCTGTCTCAATTTAGTTAAGTAATGCAACACCTACTAATACCTTGTGAATACTAATGACTGTAGTCATGCTTACCATGAAGATCAAGAGAACACTATCAAGTTGTTTGATCTAAAGAGCGTGGTGGTCGTTTGCCAACGCCATGCCTCGAAGCATGTCTTTATGCAGATGTAAGCCGCTGTCGCAATGTTGTATCAATGAATTCACTTCACTTTTATTTTTAATAATTGAATATTGATAGTATCGAAATTATAGATAATACAGAGTTAATTAATGGAAGGCATTTTTGTTTTCATTGTACTGTGTTTAAAGTATTCTCTTTGTAATTAATTAAGTTACTTAGTTTTACAGATATATATGTTTATACATCTATTTACTTAATAATATGTTCAGCAAGAATCACACGTATTTTTGTGGAAAATTATGTTATGATTATACTTACCCGATATATTATGTCACACCGCACGAAGTCATTACGTCATTCGAGAGGTAGTTGCTGAAAATCAGCGCTGTTGACAATAGGTTGGTCCGAAGTCACAGCATTTTGCTGAGCAACGACCTGTTCTTGCACAGATGTGACGCACAGATTTAATTATAGTTCTTGTATAGTTGTTAAGAAAAGTAGTCATTTTTCACTTCGCAATCGTGTTTTTGTTTGTATTGTTGGTGTTACGTAATACGTTATTGTCATTTGCCTTGCCAGTGTCGCAACACACACACACAGAGCAATGTGTATTGTCTTTGGTGCTGAGTGACATCAGGCAATGGACAAAAAATTAAAAACGTCATTTTTATGTGACATTCTGAATACGAGGACTTTGGCTACTTTATTTGGATGTAATTTGTGTTTTTTTATTTTATTTTTATTATGTGCGTTGTGTTTGTGAAGAATAAACAATTTTTCTTTCTTTATTTCTTCTTTCTATGTAGGTACTGCTAATCATTAGGATTTGGGTTCGATTCGCAGGTCGAGCAAAAGATTTTGCCATCAGGAATTTCTCAGTAGCAGCCCAGAATTTGGATTTGTGCCCCCTTGATAGTAATAGGCTCGCCCTATTTTACGTAGGACGTAAACATAACTATCACATAGAAAGAAAGAAAACGTTTATTTGCGGTAAACATGACGTAGTGATCGAACACAAATACCAAAAGAACAAGTTGGGGGAAAATATGAGGCACATCCACGCAAAACTGCCATCGCTCAGCTTAATGCAACGACCCTATGCGAGACAGAGCCCCAGCGCTGGTTTTCAGCGACAGCCGGCTTTGAATGACGTCAACCGGTATAGCATATACTATACGTGTACCTCTGCTTAACCCTTCTGGGATTACAAGCGGATGTTATATGGTGTAATCGTTTTCTCGCACTAACATTATTTCAAAGATGCATTTTTATATTACAACTAGCACTTCGTCCGCGACTTCGTCCGCTTGGATTTCGAAAAAAAATTGCCCATGTTCATCAAACATAATTTCGGCTTCTAATGGTAAAACAATTTTTCAAATCGGTCCAGGCGTTTCGGAGCATATTCAATACAAACAAACAATCAAATCTTTACTCTTAATAATATTAATATAGATGACGTGTAACAAAAAATTCTGGTACTGAAGATAAAGTGCAGGAAATCTATTAAATAAATAAACGCTTCGAATCTAGTATGATGTAGGTAGCTCCAATACACCATTTTCAATGTATAATGAATCGATTTTGCTGCATAATGGTCCCCTTTACTACCACACGTAACAAACTTAAAAAGGAGATTATCCAAATCCTCCATCTAACGCCGGTTATTCAGCTTACCAAGTAGTGACAATTTAGTCATACTTCTATAGTCATACACATATCATCACACACATTTACAGCACTTACACCGCACAGATACACGCACTCACACAATAATATTATAAATAGTCACTCTCTATATTTCTTATTTTTCTGTGTACTTCGTAATTGGCGTAATGTTTTAAATAATACATATGATACATTTACTGTCAGCTGTGAAGTAACCTTATATAAATAAATAAATAAATACTTGAAACGTCTACGCTACACTAGACTTTAGTAAGTTCTAGACGAGTGTGCCGCGCAGCCACGCCGCCGTCGATCTCGAGACCGGCTAGAAAGCTTGTACAATGAGTGTAACAGAGTTCCAGTTTATAATCTCTTAGGGACAGTTAACAAGCCTGAACTAAGATTTGGACGAGTTGAAACTTCTCGGAGCATGGGAACTTCTCATATGATTTCTTAACTCTTTCTTAGATGCAACAACTAAAGTTCTGAGTGCTGAAAAAACGTCTCAAATCAATGTTACTCTTTTAAGCAGATCAGAAATTCTATCTAATTTGCTGGAAGTTAGTGGCCACGATAAATTAATAGCAACGACCAACGAAAATTAACACATCAGTAAACATATGTTACAAAAACTACACCACGCCCGTATGCCATTAAATTGTATGATTTTGTCAGCTGCTCTGTTTGATCCTAGGTTACATGAAATCGATATTTACCTAGAAATTATTGCCAAAACCAGAGTGTCATATTTGTCGCGAGAAATCCAGAATAATCCTAAGTTCGATCTAAAATGCACAACACATTTCCAACGAATGTCTTCTGAACCCCGGTTTTAATTTATAATATATAGTATTTTGCTTCAAGTTGTCCAACGAATGTCTTCTGAACCCCGGTTTTAATTTATAATATATAGTATTTTGCTTCAAGTTGTCTAATAGTATTATTACATTCTTTGTTCTAGAGAAATACTGTGAGTCTGTGAGTTAAGAAATGTGAGGAAGAGGGAATCCTTGCTTATTTATGAAGTGGAAGGCTTATTTAAATAAGCCCTCACATGGTGAATGAATATGAAACAAATGGTTTCATACCAACCGGACATTATGCTGAATTAATTAAAAGCGTCATTAAAAACTTTACGCCGTGTACACCACACTAAAAAGGTTGCATCACCGAAGCCCAGCAAACAATAACGTAATAAACAAGAACTTTTATGTTGCGGAATAGTTTATCCTGGATATTTAATTATAAAAAATTGAGGTTTGGTTTCAATCTTCTTTTCTTAAAGATAGGCAGTTTGTTTACTTAAGCTATCCTCAATAACAATAATCACTAAAGCCAAATAAAATATGAAATTCTTAATGTAAACAAACTGCCCTACATATTCACTTATTAAAATCACTTATTTTGGAAATTCATGACCGAAGCTTTATGTTTATGGTGAAATAAGTCTACTTATCATTTGTTTTGAACATCTTACATGTTTAAATAAAACAAATTGCTTTAAAGTTTTTTGACATAGATTGCACATCCAATTTGGCTGAAGAAGTTACTATAAACAATCGGAGCGGTTATATTTATATGTAAAGTATTTTAACAAATAAATATGTATTCAGTTTTGATATCACTTGTTACGGATTTTTTTAATTCTTTACCTTTATTGCAATGACAACAAAAATAAAAATGCAGCAATTTTTTTGAGTATTATTATTATCAAACCAAAATAAAAAATTGACGAAAAAAATGCGCTGCATCTTATGAGATCAGAACCTAAGCCGGCGGCTTCTCCGTCCAACGCTTGGCGCTTATGGCTTCCAGCTGATATTAGATAAACTCGTATTGTAGCAATGCCACAAACTGGCCAGGTCACGCGAATGATGCGTGTCTAACAAAAGCGACAGAAATATATTTTTATTTCGTGCAGTGCGATGAGAGTACGTGACGATGTGTCAGTGTGTACCGTGCAAAACTGCGATCTTTGTGGTGTGTGCCATTAATACACATACAGTCGTACTGCGAATTCACAGCAATACGGCTCTTAACGTGCCTAACCACTTTTGAATGATTTCTGTACCCATGTTTGCAAACGCATAAATGATTTGATTTGATTTGACTTTTGTGTTTTTGTATTACAAATTTAATTCCGATATCAATGCAAAATGTAACATTTATAATTCTGGAACCTTTATGAATGTGTTATTAAGTCCCTTTTTCAAATATAATGTAAAAAATAAGTATGCAATAAATTAAAATGTTTGTATTTTAGCAACTTGTTCTTTATTATGCAACCAAGCATTTTGGCAAGTCGTAGCCTAAATTTAGCATCCAGACATTTGGCGTCTGCTTGCGTGAGAATTTATTTGGCACCAGCGTTTTGTAGCCAGACCTTAAAATGACGCTGTAACTCGTAATCATATCTGTCTACAACTTTCTTTGACTGAGTCACCAAAAGCGATTTTATCTGGTGGATCCCCATTTCATGAACAAGAATACTAAGAACTTAGAAAATGTGTAAAAAATCGAAAGTATTTCGATTCGCGTGACATTTTCTACGTGATATTAACCATCGGTCGGCTTAAAGGGTCACCAAAACAAAGTATGTTAAACCTAGTTTAGGGAATGAATAAATAAGACTTAAAAAAACAAAGAGTAATTTACGATTTCCTCATTTTTGTTAGGAAAATTCATAGGTACTAACTCATACTTATAATCCACAACATCTTTAGTAACCTAAATCATGACTGACACATTACTCAGCTAGTGTTTGAATAACTTTGACAACTTCAAAACGTTTGAAAAAGGGATTTTTGGGGACAAGTATACATAATTCTTGCACATACCGAACGTACCTCTTAGAATTCCTCATTTGCTGAACCGGTCAAGTCGGACCACGCACAATACTACAATAGAACCATTCGTAGTTGAGATGAATTATAAAAAAACATGTTCCCCCATACATTCCAACTGCACACGTAAGTTTGTCAACAATTCTAAGAACCTTTTAGGTTCGATAGAATTATACAGGGTGACCAAAAAGTCGTGGATCCAACGTAACTAGGGGTTAGATGGGGTCATCAGCTGCAAAAAATTGATCTACGGTAGGTCCTTAAGGTTTCCCAACCCCTGCAGATTTGGACTTTTTTTTAATTCTTATCAAAATTCGAAAAAATCTTCATCCTGTATCTTTTTTATCATTTTCACTAGATTGGTACTGATGAGTCCTTGCGTTAGACATACTATTTATGGTTGTTTATTGGGTGTGTTGAAGATAATATTAAGTTTTACGAAATTAGATTTTCTCAAATCATAACTTTTTATTTACTTCGGACCCCACTGTGAAAAAGAAATACTCTACCGAAACGTGACCCGTTAATACAAGTTTTGGCGCATATAATATGGATTCTGAAAAAATATTACACATGGCTATGCGTAGCTTTGATATCTTTCGAGGACGATCATTCGTAGCAAGGCCAAAGTGAACCCAACCATAAAACTCGGTTAGGACTGTTTAAAATTAAACTGTAACTAATACGATTAATGACAAAGACTCTCTTTTACACTAACCCTTTCATTCTTTGTCAATAAAAGGCCAGTTCGCCCGTCACTTCAGTTAGCGATATCTTTTCCAGGAAACAAAAGGCTGGGCCCGCCGGGGCGGTGGCGGGGGGATGCGCGTGATCATCTTTCTTTAGAATGTTTAGTGTTCTCTTCAGTGACTCGCTTCCTGCCTGTGACTACGCACGTGTTCTTTTTCTCGGTTTTACGACGACTTGTGATCAGTTTCTTTCCTTTGACCTACGCTTTGTTTTCGGACTTGTGATAGATTGCCTACCTGTGACCAGTGCTGTGTGAATCGGACTAGATTCGCAATCTGACGGATTGGCTACAAAAGTGGACAGATGGCTGCTGCGAGGAGAGAACACACCCAACGGGAGTATGCAGAGATGCATTACCTGCATGGCTTTTGCGACGGCAATGCCCGGGCTGCTGCCAGGCAATATCGTCAACGCTACCCTAACCGTGATCGTTTTCCGGACTACAGGGTCTTTATGCGCGTACATAATTCGTACATGGGGGGAGTCTTACCCGGTCAGCATGTTCCGAGATCAGGCAGACCAGTGGTGCGATTTGAAAATGAAGATGAAGTGCTGAGAGAATTAAGATTGGATCCTGGTATAAGTCAACGCCAAATATCCCGTAATCTCAGGATTCCAAGATCGACGGTGCAACATACCATTAAAATAAACAAATATAACGCCTACCACGCTCAAACGGTGCAAGTTTTGTTGCCCGGTGACTATGAACCTAGAGTGATGTTTTGCAGAGAAATGCTAAGATGAGCTGTGATGCTTCAACAAGGTAGGATGAGTCAAGTTTTAGAAGAATGGGAGTAATCAATATCCACAACCTACATTTTTACTCCAGAGTGAACCCCCATATCATAAGAAATGATCGATTCCAGCATGTTTGGTATAAACATGTGGGCTGGTATAATTGGCCAACAGTTGGTGCTGCATGAAATGCCAGCAAGGCTGAATGGTGCTCTGTATTTAATATTTTTACAAAATAATTTTGACCAAATTCTTAACGAAGCTGAGGTTCCAGAAGCAAGAATAGCAGAAATGTGGCTGCAACACGACGGCGCCCCGCCTCACTACGCTCGAGCAGTTAGAGATCATTTGAACGAGTGCTTCCCCAATCGGTGGATTGGTCGAGGCGGGCCTAGTACGTGGCCACCCCGGTCACCCGATTTTAATCCATTTTTTATTTTGAGGAGTGAACAATAGCGAACAAGAACAACGACAAAAGCTCGAATTTGCTAGGGTACAAGTTATCAAAAACAGAGGTGCGTTCCGTAGGTTACGTAGGAATTTCATTAGACGGTGCAGATTATGTATTATGGTCAGAGGCAGGAGTTTTGAACACTTATTGTAAAATGTATTGTTTTATTAAAACAATTGCTATTCCTTTTCCTTTTGTACTCAACGACAGCTACTTATCAAATGTTACTCCGTACAAGTTTATATGAATTGGAAATGTAAGTATTAACAGAGAGATTCCTGGCACCCTTACAAGTTCGATCTTAGCTTGGGCGCCAGTGGAGATATTCAGTGATTAATGAAAATGATTAAAACCAGTATCTTTTGCCATCATGTGAATTGTAAAATTGGAAATAAAGTTATTTATTTATTATTTAATTATTTCATAATCGTTGTTTTGTTTTTTCGTCCTAAAAAGATATTAAAGCCACTCATGGCCTTTCAGAATCCCTAATAAACGCGCCAAAACTTGTAATACAGGGTCACTTTTCGGTAGAGTATTTTTTTTCACAATGGGGTCCGAAAAAAAAAAAAATATATGATTTGAGAAAAACTAATTTCGTAAAACTTTATATTATCTTCAACACACCCAATAAATACCATGTCTAACGTAAGGACTCATCAGTACCAATCGATTGAAAATGATAAAAAACGATACAGGATGAAGATTTTTTTCGAATTTTGATAAGAATTAGTAAAAAAAAGTCAATTTTCTCATTAAAACACAAGATAAATTACCCTGTATTCTACAGCAGTCAATTTTTTCAAATAATTATCCAAAAACAACCATGACTCTAACAAAAATTAGCACTTTAAAGCTTATTATTTCGCCAACGGATCTCTGAATCAGAAAATTGTTTCCACACCCTTTTTCATTCCCATAATTTCACGCAAAAACAGATTTTACTTTACCAATTGGTCAGGGTAATTTATATGGCAATTTATATATTAGCCATAAAATTACCCATGCCAAATTACAGTTTTCTAGTTTTGCTTTGAGCTGAGCGGAGGACAGACGGACGCGGACATGGTGAAACTATAAGGGACTTTACTTTGACTACGGAACCCTAACAAAGGGCATCCTTTAAATTGATAGCTATAGAGGCTCTAAAAGACATGTCCGGTTGTCCAATCATACCCGACCGCTTACCCACCCTAGCGCCTACCTCACGAAAGCCGTACGTATAACTCTGGGAATTCTGTTTTTCCAGGAATATCTAGTGTGTGAGAGTTCCCTAGAAAATATTAGTGTTTAGAATGGTTGTGTTATAAAAAGATTGCATTCCGACTAATCATAAAATGAACCCTGGCAAACATAGTTGTATATACTTACTTCATTAGATTCTGCTCGAAGCTCTAATCCAAATACTATTAGTTAACTAACAATCCTACAAATCCGTTGGCAATGAAATAGGCTGTTCAAAAATATAATTTAATGATGTCGTCAAACTATGAAAGGAAACTCGTCTAATTTGAAAATCCCTGTATTTGTTATTTAAGAAATGTTTCCTGAAATTAGCGATGAAGTTAAATGGAAAACTTTTGATTAAAGTCCCAGTACGCTTCAGTTAAAGCCAATATTTACATTTGAATATACTTCGTAAAACATGAATTTATATGCGAGTTATTAATAAGTTATTCTTTGTGTTAACTTAATAGGAAAGATGAGAAAACTATAGTAAAGTGAATGATTGACCTAATCATTTATTAAATGAAAACACTTTGTCTTCTTAACGTCTTCTTAAATTAAATACAAGTTGTGTAAATAGGCTTAACTTTTCAGGACTGTTTAAAAAATCACGAAGAACGTTTTTACCTTTATTATCTTCAAAATGTTGTGTTGGAACGAAGTTCCTTATCGCTGATGAAACTCGTACCTACTCTGCACACTAGGTGAATAAGAGTTCGACCCAAAAAAGTGAGTTTTTTGGGTTACGTACGGAACGGAACCCTTGTATGATCACTTCGTTGTCCGTCTGTCTGTCTCTGTCAGAGTATCGTGGAGGAGTCAAAAATAGTAGCTCTGAAAAAATCAAGCTTTTCAGCCAACGCATTAAAATGTATGTGTATGTAATTACATAAAATATTTAAATTTTATTGTTGTTTTCATTTAGTTACTCTCAAACATTGTTGATTTATTTAATTGTGTCTGTTACTAGATCCATAATAAACCGCAAAGGGAACTTTGTTCCTACCGAGTGTCCCTAGACATGTCTCGTATTTTTTTTTGGTTAATTCATGAACTAAAACACAACTACAAAATGTGGGTGTACAAAATAAAAATGTTTTCTTTTAAAGGACTTCCAAAAATTACATTTTTATTTTGTTTTAGGACTTATCACACGTTCGTCCTAATCAAATATGAGTGTAAATTTTCAGTTTTTCTAACACTTTTCAGAACTTTTTAACATTCCATTTTCAGATATTACACCGCAAACTTGAAAATATTTGTAGGTACCGCAATAAACATAGTATACACAACAGACTACAAACCTAGATTCGGATCAAACATAATCACAACAAAGTCCCGTATTCACAACCTCATAACAGCCTACAGATAATCTGCTATTGTAACACAATTACCTGAGAGTAAGTACTGTGTACCTACTATCTAATCGTTAAGGACGTAAACCGTTGGCCCCGCGCCCCGGCTGCGATGGGTGACCATCTTTACTTAACGAGGTTCGGCATATGATGATCGTTCCTGAATTAATTACAAACTTGAGTTTTCAGCCTCATATCGCAAATGTTCCTCTCATCACTGATTGTAGAAGCGGTCTAAATTAAACTCCTTTTTGCCAACACCTATTTTACTTGTGCAGGGTTTTTATCCCTGTCGCTTTGTGGTGTGTAATTAAAACTAAGGCCCTACCGACCCCGAATGTAGCATAAAGTTTTATGAAAAAATTATTATTTACTGACAAAAGTCTCAAATAAAAATTATCAAATGACTGAAAATCCAGTTGCAAGACCTCTGGCTTTTACCTTGGCCTGGACGCCAAGCATTGCTTTACAATGCTGCCAGTCTAGTATGTACATACACGTCGACAGCGAAGCTAGTGAATTATTCGACGCCACAGTTTAGTTTTTAATACTATAATTATGTCATTTTGATTCCGAAAAAACTAATTGCAAGATATTCTGTAGTCACCCTGTTACGAGTTTACTTAAGCGTGTTAAAAACAAGAGAATCACGAAAAATATTCAAGAAGTTTTTCTGCAATGTTGCTTTACCAACAACTATGTTAGAACTTGTAACATGATTTCGTGACTACTAGCAACGGAAATTGTTGCATACAATTGCGTTTACTTTCAACAACAAAGTTGTAAAAGTGTCTTGTTGTTACCAACTAACTTCTTACATTTGACGGCACGGTTGGCGCAGTGGTTGAGCGATCGGCTGCTGCGCTCCGTGTCGCAGGTTCGATTCCCGCACGGAACAAATATTTGTATGACCTACAAATAGTTGTTCCGGGTCTGGGTGTCTTGTGTATGTGAGTTTTCATGTTTGTGAACGCACCCACGATACAGGAGTAATTCCTAGTGTGGGGCAACGTTTAAAAAAAAAAAAAAAAAAAAAATTTGCTAAGAAAGGGCCTTCATTCAAGTTTCACTGCTACAAGGGTTGTGCCATTATTTTGTGAAATATCATTTGAAATAAATAATATACAAATAAAAATCGTTTATTTATAAAAAAAGGTCACTTTAATAAATACCACAACAATTCAAAAGAGCACAGTTGCTAATTTGGCTAGTAAGTGCATAAATACATAATATAATAAATTATCAGTGAGTATAGAGTAAAAATAAAATTAAAACTTAGGTAAATAAAAGTAAAATAGCATGTTGGTGGATCTATTTGCAGGCAACATAAATATTTAAGTAAAATTTGTTTACAGCTATAATTATTTAATTTATAGATACTTAGTTTTCTATTCAATTTATTGTACAGAAACGGGCCTAAGAATGAAAAAAACCTTTCTCCAAAGACATGTTTCGAGGTTGCATTAGATAAGTATAATATGTCATTCCGTCTCTTGTTAGTATTAGTAGCATTGTAGGTAAGTATAGTGTGCTGTTTTAATACTAAGTGCATAATGAAAAGCTGGCGAATGGTCGGTACCTTGCAGGATTTATATAACAGATCTGTAGGAAAGAAAAAGGGACGGAAGTTTGCTACCTTCAAAATAGCTCTCTGAACTCTTTCAAGAGAAAGAAAATGAGTTTTTGGTGCGCCACCCCAAGAAGTGATACAGGATTGAATTAAAGATTGACATAGGGCCAAATAAACTTGTGTCAGTAATTTCGGATCTGCGATTGTGCGCATTTTTTTAATACAAAGGTTGGCCTAGCAAAAAGAGTGCGCAAACTAATAAGTTTGCGCACTCTATTTGCTAGGCTTTCAATTTGTTTTTTAAAAGAGAGTGTGTCGTCCTTCATTATCCCCAGGTATTTTATGTGGCTCGTTTTGTGGATAAAGAGACAATTCCACAAGTTGACTGTACGGTTTCCACATTGAGGGGCATATAAATGAGGGTTAGTAATGAGTTGAGGCTTGCGCATGGAGAAGTAAATACATTTACGAATTAATGTATGTTGAAAAGATGGTGGCGATATTTCCAATTCTTCCCACGCGACAAAATAACGTTGTAGCTCTATACATACGAGTAGGTACCTTATTACACTTACAGGCATATTTGCCAGAGAAAAGTTTTCGAATGCAAGTTTGAACATTCGTTATGCATAGCTTCGCATGGAGTTTATCTTGTGAAACTTCAGTAAAGTTTTTAATAAAACTAATGGGAACTGAAGACGTATTACATTACCTTGTCTATAAAGTTTTGTTTGATGAATAATGTTTACAATGCAAGCTTCAGAATGTTTTAAGTAATTTAAATATTCTACCAATCACAACGCTCCTATGTCAGCCTCAGCCAGGTTCTACCCGCGATGGACACAATGTCGTCCGCCCATCTCGCAGCCGGACGAAAAGTACATGCTTCGTCTCTCAGTCCTTGACGCTACTCGCTCACTACCTCTGTTCTTCTACTTTATGCAATGTTCGACATCAATATTACATTGTGTACTTTTTTATAAGGTAGGTTTCATGGGTGTCAGTTAATCCATCGTTGTATTATTCTCAAGTAGAGTAATTTGAATGGTATTTGAAAGCAGTGCCACTAGAATACTGTTTTTAATGTTCCTAAATCCTACCTCTGCAAGCTGTTTAAAATACAAAACATATAACAACGTATTTTAAACTCTCTTTAAGCAATTTTTAAAACAAAGTTTTCGTACTAATTCTTTACTTAGTTTTCGACTCAAATAATTTCTGCTGAAAACGCGCGAATTAACAGGAGAAAACGAAATATTATTATTTTAAAGTTAGTTTCTAATGTGTAAGAGCAGAACGTGGCACATGAGTAAGTGAAATATGAGGTGACAAGGAATTAATTTAAAAGATGAATATGAATTCACGATGCAACAAACGTAGTAACGTTCTCAGTTATACAATATCTGTGCCCCCACCAGAAAATTAATTCATACGAAAATTATTGTTCATTTTATATTCTTAAATCTAAGGCGGCTGGCTCTATGACAAATGCCTGTTTCCTAAAACTAAATAATAATAGTACATTTAATTTTTTTTATAGAAAATCCGTCGGGTTTCCTGCTGGCTCCTCTTCGTAGGAAACGACCAATGGAGCTGTTCACCTAGCTTCATAAGTCCCCAAGGTTTATAATGTGAAACAAATATGTTGTATTTTAAACGTATCATAATGTGAAATAAATACTTTAAGCAAAAAAAAAGTTGTACCCAAAGTTCTGAAATAAACGGCTTGTTTTAAATTGGTACTGAACCAATTCAATGTTTCACTCTATTTTCTATTTGTAACAAAATAATTAATAATCGTATGTTTGAATGTTCTGTAGTGAATGCAGTTTTTACTCGGTGGACATTCAATATTATTTTGGGATATGAGATTATAACCCGCACAACATGTAGCCAAATTATGAACCGAATAAGATGCAAGTAATGCATCCACCAACCATATCACAGAGAGAAGGCCGCCGCCCAGCAGTGAGAACGATTAACGCTGATTATGTTTATGCTTGTAGTAGGTAGGTAGCTACTTTTCGTCTAAACGTTTTTCCTGGAAATCGTGAAACAAAGTAGAAAATGCCAAACACGGAGCGGTCGATGCAAGTTTCGCATGAAAAACAAACTGACAAAGAGAGTGCAAATAGTGATTTGCTGATCATACGCATGACGTGTGTAGTATCAATGTTTTTGGTTACAATATTATCCTGACTCTATTCATATTCAAATAACCTACAGATGTAATGCATTCGTAGCTTGCTACTGATACATTATTGATTAATACCACGTGTAAGCACCACTGTGTACGCGGATGCCGCCCACTGCGCCAGACATTTCACGAATGGCCGATGCTCATTGTGTTTACATTAAACACGCCTCACGTTATTATGCTACCAAATACTGTGTAATTAGTTCAGGAATAATTAGCTGTTTTAGAGTAATAGCGGTTACAATTCTGATTATTACACGAATGGTAGCAGTGTCTAACTCATTTATACAATTATATTTTTCATTATCCTTTCCATCTTTCGATTTATTTGGGGTCGTCGCAACAAGTTTTGTTCTGCCATACTAAGACCACGTAAGCACGGACGTAAAAGTGTCCCGCCGCGATATTTTTACGTCCGTGTGAAATCTTAGTTCTCTTTAAGTCGTCATATCGCTCTTACTCTGTCCCTGCATACGTAAAACAGTCATATCTATAATGTCTAAGGATCAAAGGCTGTTGGAGCAGAAGATTCTTTGCCTGGAGACCGGGACCCGAGTAGCGTAGAACAACTCCTGGCTTGATAGACCGACGATGCATGTTGTTGCGTTGCAACTTGATAGATTTGTCCAACAATTGCAATAAGGGTGTACAGATCGTAGCAGGCGTTCTGATAAAAAGGCGTGAGGTTATGTATGTTTGGAACCAATTTTTTGTATAGGAGACGCACCTTTCAATGTTAATCTTTTTCTTATTCATGACACTTTTTCGTACACGTCGTTTCGATCCAGATTCGAACACCTCGGTGCGAGATGGATGATTCAAAATAGGATAGTCGGAAGTGAATTGAATACTGGCCTGGATACGGAATAATACCGGCTTTCGTCACGGGACCAAACCTGTCCCTGATCGGAAAACTGGTGAAAAGACTCGAAAACGTACTAACACTCATATTCGGGTCACTTCACAAGCGGTAATGTGCAATCGGGTTTACGTTGAGGTATACGCGATCTAAATAGGCCATTACTTATTCGAAGTTAGATTAATTAATTAGCTACCACAATTTTATTCCATTTTACGACCGAAACAAGCTACTAATTACAGCACATTATGTGACAGCCTTTGGATTTGGGTTCCGCTCAGTGAATGCCAAATGTTTGTGTAATATGTATGTGAGTTAATTTGCATATTACTGGCTTGTGTAAACCAGCATACGGTTATAATATTCGAGTACAAATTGCGCAGTAAGTCAGTCACCTAGGCTTTTTGTAGAACAGTTGTACCTTAAATAAACTTTGGAAGTAAGTACGTTTTGACTTCAAGAAAGGAACACTAACACTTGATTAGATATTGAAACACATGTATATAAGAAGGGTATTTAACTGTGATATTGGTAGACTGGAATCAAAATCTTGTAATAACATAAACCAAACACGTAACATTATAGATCCTGTACTTATATCGTAAAATGAAGTATTCCAGAAATAAATGTAAAGACCAATTTAATTTGTTGAACTCTACAAATCAATTTATAATGCATACTCTAACGGACGGAAGCCGTACATTTGTACCTTACATTTGTATTATGAGTGAACTTACGTCATTTGCATAAATATTACACGCTATCTGCAGTAATAAAGGTACAGTGCAGTTTTATGGCTTGTTTTCCTCATGAAGACGGACTAAACCGATTAGTTCAGTCCAGTACAGTTCAGTACCGAACGTCTCTTCACCATGATTGAAAAGTTCAAATTATTATAAGTACCTACATTAAATCTTCATTTGTTTATAAACTTCATCGCGTGCTTGTCGGAAAAAAATAAAATGTGTCACTAAGAGAAGGTGTTGGTACCACTCCTCCATTGAAAAGGAAGAGTCTTCCGATCTTGCCTGGTGGGAAGCGCTACCTGGGGGTCTTTAACAAAGCCCTTTCGAATGCAGTCACTGCGTCTTCAGGGTTTATAAAGTAAAAAAAAACAACACTCAGGCCGCCGCTGATGTATTCAATAAAATCTCTTGCGGAGTGTGCCGAAGCGTTATCATGGTGAAGAAGGATCACGCTTTAAGACCGCAAATGAAAAATGTTAATCAAAAACAGGAAAAAAATAACATATGACTACATATGAAAAAGATTTGTATTGCTGCACGTTTCTTGAGCGAGATAATGCGACGGTGCGACAAGTGCCATACAATACAAGCACATTCACATTTTACTTCAAAAGGACACGTGCAAACTCTCTTTGGTACCATTCAACTCCAGAACCAATACAGCTAAGCTTTTGGAGCGAGACCTATTCAAATTAGTAAGAGTAACAGTACTTCTCGCACAAATCCTTTTGCACGAAAGAGTCCTTGCACGGGGAAAAGATGATCAATATTCAGTGGAAAGGTATGTAAGCTGATATTGTACCTATTTATTTGTGAATAACGAGTTCGTGGATTATTTTGATAATTATCGGGCAGTTGATATTGCATTTGACGCATGTTATGCGAATTATTTAGCATCTCTTTACTGTAAATTAAATCTGGTTAACGTTCTTACATGCATGTAAATTCAAGTGACAGAAAATGATTTATTTTATCCTAACTATGCGAAATGCGAAAGTGAGTTTGTTCCGCTGCAACGCTAAAACGGCAGAACGGATTTAGATGAAATTTTGCACATGGGAAGAATCTGACCTGGAAAATGGCACAGGTTTCATCCTGAATAGCAGACAAAGTCACGGGCAACAGCTAGTAATGAAACAAAAAAATCCACGTGTCTTGGCTGTGAACAAGCAGATAGTCGCTCTGTATAAGCAAAGCTCCCTAGAGATGATCTTTCTTGATAATAAATGTACGATGATAGCCCTTAAGCAAGTTCGGACAATACACCAGAAAAGTCCAAGGACAAGAGACAGGATTAATAACACCTGTAATATACCCCTGTAATATACAAAGTTCGCGTTTCCAAGGCGGCTAAAAACACGATTTATCACCAGCGACTCATAAAAGCACGCTCGGAAGATTTTGTCTGTCATCCTGAATATTCCCGAGTAATAAGATTCGCATCAACGCGGAGGTTTAATTAATGGTTGTTTCACACAAAAATGAGGTTGTGAGGCTTGTAAGGACCATGAAAGTTGACGTTTAAGGTTTCAGATCCTTTGTGCGAATGAAAGGACTGAGGACAATATCTGCTAAGCTTTTATATCGCATTAAAAAAAAAACAATATTTTTTTTATTTTTTATCCTTGCGACCCGCCTCCGGTCTGCACGGTTGTTACTACTTGCAAAAACATGGAGTTATCATTATTATATGTAAGATTTAATATTAATTTATCATACACTAGACACGAAAAACACATGGAAAAACTGCATCAAATTCGTTGCTTAATTAAAAAGAACAACGCTGTCACACAGAGAGACACAGAAAGTGACATGTAGGATTCAAAATTAATAGAAGATTAGATACTGAATGCAATATACAGTGGCTCCGCAAAATTACAACAAACCAAAGGAAAATCAAACTAGAAGAGAATGCTGCTGTTTTATTGCGAGACAACACAATTGGTCATCGACACTATTTTCTATTAGAAAAAGAAAAACTCAAAAGGCTTCCAGAACAACTTCGCTAGCCAAAAAAACTACACAGTTACTCAAAACCTCAGAACAGTGTTAGTTTAATTGGAAAATTTTAATTGGTGATCTTGGTGTTATCAGGTTATTTAAGAGTTCCTTCGTATATATTTTACTAAACAAATGTCATTGATTTCCATACCTGAAGAGATGTGAAGAACAGGGTGTAAAGTTCACTCATACTCTTTTAGAAAAGAGAGGATCCTCCGACCAGATGGATGTCGTATCTGGTGGGCAACTGCCCGACGATTGATGTCGGAAAGTTGAATTTATGCTAGCTGCGCGGTAAACTCTAATTGCGCGATTCAGGATTTGTGTGTCGTCAGTGTGATGTGTTGTTCGCATGTAGCGGTGTAGATGCCACATGCCTGTCTAGAAATTCAAGTTAGTGGAGAATTTTACGTCGCTATTAGATGTGTATGATGAGTGTTGTCCTTTGTAATTGTATTCAAGTACTTGCAATAGTTTCAAAGTTTTTGTATACTAACCTTTTGGACCTAGTGGTCCCAATTTTTTTAAATATAATATTCTTGGGTAGTCTCCCCATACCTTTTCATTGAACACAGACTAGAATTGGACTCTAGGAAAATAGCTTGGGAAATACAAGAAATGCACTTACTATGAGTGAATCTTAATAATCTAACATGTAATGTTTTGTTCTCTCCAAGATATTTCTATAAATTTAGGAATAGGCTCGCCTCCCGTTACATGAGACGTGAACATATCTGTCACAATCATCCTGTCGAGCCTTTTCTTAACTAAGTTGGGGTCAGCTTCCAGTCTTACTACCGATAGGATGCAGCTGAATACCAGTATTTTATATGGAGCGTCTGCATATCTGACTACTACAACCCAGTCACTGTGTAATCCGATACCCTTGGTATGACTGGTTGTCAGACTTGCGGGCTTCTGACGACCCATAATGACTGCCAAAGATCCACGAATGACAGCCGGGACCATCGGCTTAACTTGCTTTCCGAGGCACGTACACACAGATATGTCGAATTATGTTTGTATTATAAGAACATCTGTTCCTTACCTACCCTTCAACATACGCCTGAACTCCCCTCAGGCGTATGTTGTGTTATATTCATATTTACTGCATCTCATGTATATGAACTTTTAATGAAACAAACGTTGTGGACTGGTCAGATTAAGAGTCGAACTATAAACTGAACTAAGTACAATAAAGACAGAATTGAAAGAAAGTTTCCCCTACCTCTTTCATTTCTTGCTTAGATAACGAAACTATTGTGATAGTGAAATTCAAAGCAAAAACCAATTTATTACAAGTATACTGAAACTTTGTAAAAGGGATAAATTTATAATCTTATTTGAGTTCAATATAAGTTTTATAGCTAATTCCAATAAAAGTTTTGAAGATAAATGCAAATTGAGATTTCTAAAACATTGTTTTTAGATATTATTTATACTAAGCACTTCGTTTCAAATTACATAGGAAGGGATAACCAAGAAGATCAAACAAGACTATTGAGAAAAAGTATCACTTCTTTAATAAATGTTTTTGCAGTATGTAAAATTGGATAGCAGTCATATTACTTTTTTGGAAATAACATAACATCACGCCTGTAATCCCTTAAGGGTTAGGCACTGGAGTACCCATAGTACACCTCCATTTCGACGACTACGTTTAAGTCCTATGTAGTGGGGCGAGCCTATTGGCGTCCGGGCACAAATCCAGTCTTCGCGCTGCTACCGAGAAATTCCTACTAGGAAAATCCAAGAACACTGTTCCCGACCTGAGAATTGAACTCAGGACCTCATGCAGTAGCGTTTGCCGCCACAGCGCATTATCCGGCGAAGAAAATTGTACCCCTATGAGCAGGTTTTTTTATTTTTGGGAATAAGATGAAGTCACACGCTGCTAGGTCAGGCCTGTAAGGAGGGTGACCCAGGAGTTTTGACCGGTGTGCTGTCCAGGAAGTCCCTCGTTATGAGCGCAGTGTGCGAAAGCGCGTTGTCGTAGTAGAGCAGTAGCCCACGGAGCCCTGTGTTTGGTCGCTTATTGCTCACAACTTCTGCCAAGCGTTTGGTAGTATACCATTCAGAGTTGACGCTTCTTTGGTTCCGTAAAGGAATTGACAACAAGTAGCCAGTTACATTGAAAAAGGTCGCGATCAAAATCTTCCCCCCGCTTCTAGATCGCTTTACTTTGGTAGGCGTTGATTCGTTTTAAAACACCCAAACCGTCGTGTGGCGTTTCGCTTCTAGATCGAACTACAGCAAAACTCAGAAAATCTTAAGATTTACCAACCCGACAACCGACCAACATTCGCGTAGATGTTTTTTTATTTTTTTATTTATATCAAAATATGAACAGCGAACATTTTTGAAGGGATCCAGCATAAATTCGTCGGAGTAAAACTGCTCTGGAGATTTATAAGCATTCATTTGTTTCAAAGTTCAACATTAAACGAAGTTTTTTTTCACTGGTTCGACAGTAAATTGACGTTTTCTGAAAGCTTGAATCTGCTGCTTTCTAATGGTCTGATTGACATAATTATTATAAATGATTTGATTTCGACATTCTATTGATTACCTATTGAGAATTTACCAAGACAAGGAGTTCTTCAAGGAAACCTTTTATAGAATATTGAAGCTAAGTAAACCAGCTTATTTTAACAGCCGTTCAAACAAAACCTGAAGTTCTTTTAAAATACAAAAACAATGAATACCCTTAAACCCCATACCCAAAAGTCTAATTGTCATACACATGAGCGACACGTGTCAAAAGCAGAGGCAACTACAGCCGTGGACAACGTGCCGCAGGTGTGCATGCACACCACACTAACTAAACGGACAATAACTCCCTTAAAATACCTGTTAATACAAACTTAGTATCTACTGCAGTCCGCGAGGCCTAAACTAAGCTTTGCAATCGTGTGAGTACACATAACGACGCATCCTTTGCTTGGCAATCGGACAATCCGCCTGAGGCGCTGTGCGATCATGCGATCACATTGGTGCGATTGGTAATCATTCATCGAAATGCAAAGCTCAGCTTAGGCCTCGCGGACTGTACCTGAAGCTCAAAAATAGTACGTAAAGCGACACGTGAAGTCGTTCAAATGAAGCGATATTGTTTCTCGTTTGAAATTGGAACGAACACGTTCACTGGCGGTTTATGAATGCGACGCAGTACAATGAACGTTGGTAATTGTCGATCTGTTCCTATGAATTGTAGTGTTTACACAATAACCACGCCTGTACTTCCAGAAGGGTTAGGCAGAGGAGCACTCACATTTCGCCAGTTATGTTTAAGAACCATTTGTTATAGGGGCGAGCCTATTGCCATCAACCAGGCACAAATACGGACTCAAGACTGTAACTGAGAAGTTACAGATGGAAAAACCCAATAATACTTTGCCCAATCCGGAAATCGAACCCACGGCCTCATGCTCAGAAGAAGCGCTTGTGCTAGATCAACGAAACAGTTCCAGTATTTTACAGTCTATATGTAGCTGTCTGATTGGTTTGCCACTCTCGTATACATCGGTTGTGGCGGCTTCATCGACCAAACGCGAACTACTCATCACACTGACGTCCCGACATCAATCGTCAGGCAGTAGCCCACCAGCACACGTCTGTTCAGAGGATCCTCCCTTTTCTATTGAGGATGAGTGAACTTTACACCCGGTGGCTCATATCTCTATATATCTTTACCACCGGTCATTAGGTACAAATGGACATCGAACACTCACAAAAGTGAGAGGCGATGAATGAATTTAAATTGTGCTCTATACAGTCAGGTAAATTATTTATTTATCAAATTGACAGACTGCGCCACGATTTGCAATGTGTTTTTTTTTCTTTTCAATCAACGATCGAGTATCCTATCCATATACAGTTTTACATTGTCGTAAAAGAAGTTTGTTTTTCACCCTGAAAAGTTATAGTACTGATAACCTAAAACACAGATTACAAAAGAAAAAGAAAAACAAGATAGGTGTTGAAACTTTTTATACAGACAAAATGTCGGTTGAAAAACTAAAACCCCTTTTACGAAAAATCCTTCCTATATTTTGCGTCTTGTAACACTTGCCAGTCTGTCTTTGAGACACTTAATTATTATAGGTATTTATTACAACTACTCATTACACTTTATTCAAGGACTTACCCTGAAACTTTCATGTCCTTAATTATACTTACTGTAGTGATCGTCAGTAGCTTCAGAGTTTAGAAAATTACCGTCACTCACACAGCAAAAGCGGCTTTGCTCCTCAAAGGAGTCTGTGTGCAGTACGTACCTTCCAACGTATCAATTGCACCAAGCACATCAGCTACTTTACCACCGATATAACTGTAAGTGAGGATGTCTAGAGGGTATATGAGGTGAACGTAGGCTTCACCTGAGCTCCTACCAAATCATTTGCAGGCCAGTTTAAGTGTAGGGCCGGTCAAGTTGACAGTAATAATTGAACTGCTTACGCTGGTACGCTGGCCGTATTGGTAGCTGGTCCGTGTATTTCATTAATATTTATCTTTCGCTACCTTGTTTGACAGTTTAAAACGTCGCACAATTGTCAAGTTAGGTCCATAAATGTCACCACGAGTTCTTTAGCTCTCAATGGCACACTTCCGACTTGTGCAAATCATTCTGAAGTGTCACGTTAGTGCTGTTGCAACAAACACTTTATGGACTTTGTGAGAACACGCTGCTTTTCAACTGTAGTATTAATGTGTCAGACGAAACCAAAACACTAAAGTTGAAAAGCTTTAGTTTTTGAGCTTTTGAGAAAGAACTGTATTATTAAAACTGCAAAGTTAGGTCATGTATACTAGGTAATAAAAAGGCCGTGTCGTTGGCTTGAACTTACCATAAACATCCTAGAGAATTAGTGGTTGGAAAGAACTCAAACGCAAAGCATTTTTTCAATTAAAACATTTACAGGCACTTTTGAATTGCCAAAGAGTCGGTCAGTTAGTCAGAAAGTTGAAACTAGTTGCCTATTCCAAAACGTATATCTCTATGGAGAAGAACAGTTGAAAATTTAATGATTATCGCAGTATATTGATAATAGAAAACAGGTTAGACGAATCTCACCTGCCTTCTTCATAAAAATTCTACGAACTGGTTTAAATTTTTATTAAGATGAAACATAAAACATTTTATCGCCTTATAAGAACTTGCACGGCACATAAACAAGGGATCTGTCTCAAATCACAACCATTTCGCCAAGGATACAACACGTCAACAATCGTTTACGTCCACAATAAAACGTCTATAAGTGTTTTATACACTTTATTGCTTCACAGATATTTTCTCCATAAAATCTCAAACAACCACGTTTATAACGACGAAACGAGCGGCCCCCCGCGAGCGGGGCGCCTGTAGACTATACGAGGCACTGAGAAACAGGAATCACAGATTGACAGAGCTTAGAAGATAGACGGACATCAATAGAGGAAGCTTGAGGGGGGAGGGCGGGGAGAGGGCGCCGGCCGAGCGAGGCGCGGGTGGAAGGCTCCCAGAGCTGCCTCGTTGGTTGAGGAGGGCCGCTCCTCCCGCACGCGCAGCTGCGGTAGGCGCCACGCCGCGCACGCCGACGTCAGCGCGTGCCGGTTTAGCACCCAGTACGCCACAGCGTTCAGCGCAGAGTGCGCGTATCCAAGCAACAGCGCAAAGTGTGCCAGTAAAAACGGCACGTGCAAGCCAAACGCACTCGCTATCACTATAGCAGCATGCGGACACCAGCACACGGCGAATATCGCCGCGATCCCCATGAGGACGTTGCCGAGCCGCCGCCGGGACCTGAGCGTCGACGTCTGCGGTTGTGGTCCAAGGAGGCTCGGTTGGAGCTTCTTCTTGGATCTGGCATCACCAACGTCGACGGCGTCGCGGCGTTCTCTGGGTCCTACACCGGCGACGATGATGACGTGTGTGGGTCTCCTCATGAGGGGCACGGGGAGGGGCAGCTCGCCGTGGGCTGCTCTCGCAGTCAGTGACAGGGCAGTGAGCTTCACCCGCACTGCCCAGTGACACTTGGCGACGGCCATGACAGGGAAGCAGTAAGTTAGGAGCGCGTGCGCTGCGGCCAGTGGCGGACATGACACGCACGTCGTTGTGAATGCTGCTGCACCTGTGAAAGACATGAAAAATAGATATCATATTTTAAATAAGCCTCCAATAACTTAGCAGAAGAAGCATTAAGAGATACTAAGTTGGCTTTAAGTCACGGTGCGAAACGATGTTTGGAGAGAGAGACGGGCAAAATTAAAGTAAATACGTCTGGAAACAAGAATACTCTAGAATTCGAGATATACCCTTCAATACATTAAACAGAAACATTACATTAAACAAATTAATTAACCCGAAACGGATGAAGGCATAAATGATTCTATTTAGGGTCCTGCATTCATGAATTTCAAATAATGGTTGTAAAACAATGTAATAAAAATATTTACTACGGGATTACAACAGCCCTTTCGTTGATTTATAGGAGGTCATTTTGAATTGAACACTGCAATTTGTTTACTGACAAGGCCGGTGAATTGTTATTTTTATAGTCGTATTACAACATGTAGCTTTTCTCTTGTTGTCGAAAACTGTAGACTCTATTCAAAACATTGCTGCATTGTCTCGGTTTCCCAAAGTCCCGTCAAATCAGAAGTACAGCTGTCAAATTTTACGTGAAATTCAAATAAATAATTGAAATTAATTTAAATATATTTATGCATTTAATTAAAAAAATTGTAAAGTAAATTTTATATCAGATAATACCGATCAGATTTAATGACATTCTCGTGATAGTAATTTAAACAATTAAAAACCTAACAGCTTTTTAATACTTAATAAATAATAATGAACATCAACAACAACAGGAAAACCGCTTAGCAATGTCTCGAAAAACTAAGTAGTAGTAAACTAACACTCGGAACCCATGGCCCTAGTGTTTCAACCTCAATCGGCCATTATTATAACTTGTTAGTATGAAGACGTGCGTATAATTTATGTTATTGTTGTTGTGTGTTGACACAAACATGAATAGATTAAAAACAATAATGAAACACAACTTATGGAATAATATATCTATAAGAACATCTTCTGGAGCCACCTGGCAAAAATACATGCACTGCGCACATGTGCCCCATCATGTGGGCTTCAGTCTTACTAGCAACAATACTCAGGATACTTCACTAAGCTTTGGCAAAATCTGCCAGGTTTTTGGGCATTGCTACCTATCGATACCGATCCAGAGATACACTTTGTTGCTCTCTTTTAGCCATTGATTTATATTATTTTACGTGCCCAGCAGCCTAATTGCGTAACACATTTTCGTAAACTATTACGACTAATCTGTTTGATTTTGTCAGTTCAATCACATTCACAGTTATTTACATTGTTCAGCAGAGTTTTTTATCGAACTTAATGTGGTGGGAATTTGGTTTATTTTCAAACGATTCAGATTCCGGTTGAATAGGTACAGATAGTGTATTACGCAATTAGAGTACAGATCCATGATATGACATGCCTGTAGTGTTTCTATTTATTAAATTTGTATACACTGACACATTAACACTAGTGGTGAAGTAGCTGCTGTCACTAATGTCAGCTGTCAGTCACCAAGAATGGCGGGAAAAATTATAAGAGGAGACAGTTTAGGGGAGAGGGGAGGGAGTTCTAATATTGTAAAAGAAAATGATTGGAATGTACATCATCGTTGGTAATATTTAAATATATAAATTAATAAGGGGAAGTGGTCCTGCACGGAAAGGTTATCTACCTATTCTGTAAACGGACTTAAGTGAAGTTAGATGTCATTCCACCAGAAATGCTATGGATTTACAGTATTGACAACTCACTTCCAGCTCACATCTCCTAAGTTTTTATGATGAGATTTTTACAGAACAGACCGGCTGGTTTGGATTTGAGCCAGAGTAGTGATATATTCAACTTAAATACGGAATCGACAGGATTGAAAAATAACTTACTAAGTAAAAGAGCCATGATCCACACCGCAACGACTGCTAAGTGCGGGCGCGCACACAGTGAGCTGCCGCCGCGGCGCACTGCGCCGCACCGGTCTGCGGCTATGGCTACTAGAGACAGCGTGCTGGCTGCCACTGGGAATGACTGTGGACAAATCAAAATCAAAAACATTACATAAAATCACACCTGTAATACCCGAACGGTTAGGCAGAGGTGTATATTAGTACCACTTCATTTAATAGGGGGCGAGAATATTGCCATCAACCGGGCACAAATCCAGACTCCGGGCTGCTACTGAGAAATTCCTGACGGAATAATTCAGTAGCACTGCTGCTGATGCTCATCAATCAAAAGTTTAAAAGGCAGTCACCGAAACTCTAGCCCTTCGTCACTTCTTTGACGAAAATATGTAATACGAGAAGAAGCTACAAGAACAGTTAATCAAACAGAACAGAATATCATAACTCATTGCTGGACAAGGACATAGGTTTCTTTAAGTTGCTCCACAAAACCCTGTGCTCCACCTCGGTTTTAAGGTCCTAGCTGCCTTTTGAAATCTAAATAAATAAATGGGTTCACGCTTGTTTAAACCTGATGGTTATAACAACGCAAGCAAACATTCATGGTCGGACAATGTGTTGTTCGGTTTTTCGTGAGTATTTTCTCAGATGGAGCGGGGGGTTTGGATTTGAGATCAGTCGGTGCCGGTAATGCCAAACAATAGTCTCCCTAATCCTCCTATGACATTTTATGGGACACCATTCTGACAGCTTTCACGAATCAAAAGCATCCAAATGTTTGATGTTTCGTTTCCCAGGCCAATTTTCGACTTCCAAGCTGATCCCCTCAGGAATCCTCATTTAGCTGCTAGTTTATCTATCAATCAACCAAAAAAAAAACCATAACTAGAGCAATGTGCACTATACATGCTCACCGCTGTTGGGAAACACAGTTATTTTAACTCCAATTAACACCAAATTTACCTCAATATAATAAGTGACCTGGCACGGCAGCTCGTCTATCTTTGCTGCTCGGGTGGCTGCTAAGGGAGCGCTGGCGGCACAGACCAGGAAGTCAGCCGCACACGCACTCAGCATCTGTGGCGTCCGCAGTCGGGAGGCCCCGCCTGACGCAAGCGCTGCCATCAAGCTTACATTGCCTGTATAACAATATAAGAATAAGTCAGTATTATCAGCCATGACATGAAACAAGTAGTGCTGAACATTGTCTTGGAAGGGTAAAGCCAAACTGAGGTGATTCCTGCGCGGGATCAGAGACGAAATTAGCTCGCGGCGCTTGTGGCGTTCTTAACCTTCGGCGTACAAGGTGGGGTTATTTTAACCCCAACACTTTTAAATTGCGTTGATTTTGTATTAAGACCCAATCAAATAACTTGACTTTTTTTAGTAGCTGGAGTTTAAATATTGCCGCGTCGAATCATAGCGTTGGATCAGTACTGCGCGCGCCGGCGTCGTGTGAGCACGCACGCAATGTGGTTCCCGAGCGTTTTTAACTCCACGTTGTATGGGACGTGGTAAAAAAGTTTGTGACTACTTCTGTATTTTTTCGTTATTTTCACTTACAATTAGTGTTATTTCTATTATAGGTACAGATAGTGAATATGTCTCATAACCTACAGGATGATCGTATTGCGGCGGCCTTATTGGAAGAAAATGAAACTTCGTCGGACGATGAAAACTTTCTTCCTAGTAGTGACGACGAAGCAGATCATATCAGTGAGGCTTCTGAAGTTCACAGTGATACCGACGTGGAAGATGCTGAGGTGGACCCAGAAAGCGGAGACCAAAGAAATCCGTCTATTATAACGTTTTACAACTCGACTAAAAGTGGAGTTGATGTTGTCGACAAACTTGCAAGAACTTACGATGTTTCCCGCAACTGTAAACGCTGGCCTCTTACCGTATTTTTTTCCATGTTGAACCATGCTGGTTTAAATGTTTTTATTGTGCATATGTTGAATAACTGTATTGAAAGGAACAAAACTAATCATCGGAAGAACTTCATCAAGCAATTGGGACTTTCTTTGCTCGAAGACCACAATGAGGAAAAGAAAAGACAATCCTCGTATACCACGAGATATAAGAAGACGCGTGCATGAAGAAGTTCCAGGACCACCACAAAAGCAACCAAGAAGGCCTCAAAGGTGTTAATTCTGCCCAAGAAACAAAGATAGGAAGACTCTAAACGGTTGTTTCAAATGTAGTGCGGCGTTAAGTAAGGAACATGCGAATTTGATGTGTCAAAATTGTACTGATTTAGATACGAATGATCTCGCTACAATAGCCATAAAATGCTAATTTTGGTTATTTTTATTTTTAGTTTTAATTTATAAGTAAAATAATTGTGTTAATTTTAAGAAATATTATTGTTGATTTTTATTTTGACTTTATAACATTTTGTTGAATTCACGGAGGGAATATGTGATTTTGAAGTTTTTTTTTAATAAATGTTTAATTTGATACATTTGATACATTTTTGTATTTTATGCATAACTTAGTGATGAACTTATTAAAAAAACTCATTTAAACTTATTGTGCTTGGTGCGGTGCACACACAAAGTAGAAACAATCTCTTGTTGGGTTAATTTAACCCCAGAGTGAGGATTTTTTTTCACTTTGTATGCCGAAGGTAAATCATTAAATAATAAACGCCCGCAGTCGCATCCCACATCCCGGGCAGGATTCCTCTCAGGGTGGCCAGAACTTAAGGAGTTATTGTACGGTCTTTGTAACCCACCCACAGATTATGCATTATAAAATAACATGACTAAGAAATATACATAAACATATCATCACGTCTGTAATCCCAGAAGGGTTATGCAGAGGTGAACTTATAGTACACCCATATTTCGCCAGTTATCTTTAAGTCCCATGTAATAGGGGGCGAGCCTATTGCCATCAACCAGGTACAAATCCAGACTCCGGGCTTCTACTGAGAAATTCTAGATAGAAAAACCCCATAACACTTTGCCCGACCTGAGAGAACCCAGGACCTCATGCTCATCAGTAGCTATTGCGACCACTAGACCAACGAGGCAGTCTTTATCAGGAATTTAAATATAGTGAATTTATAACTGTGCAGCTATCAACAACTAAGAGAAATAATCGCTTTGCACTCTAATACTGTTGTGTGTTAAGGCTCGTTCACACTGGCGCAACGCGACCTGTTGCGCCGCGACACTGTCGCAAAGGACCATTTTGTGTCGCGGCGAATTCGCGCGCGCTACAACTCGTAGCGCTTGATACGCGACGCGAAACAAGACAGTATAAATTTCGCTATGAATCGAAGCTGAGCTCATATTCATGCGAGGACGAAGGCAGGTTTGTGCGTGATTGCTGAGCGCGGGGTCCTAGGTTCGATTCCCCGGTCGGTCGACGCAACCTTTTTGTAAAAAAAATGATAGAAGAAGAAAAAAAAAACAATTAAATATGACTTGCTTGTGTGTAGCACAAACATTAAAATTAATTCAACGGAAATAATAATTTAATAATACACAAAAATGATGCATGCGAGAAATTTTAATTTTAATTTAATAGTACATTATGATTTAAGTGCGGTAAGTTGAAAGCCCCTGCTTTCTTGTAGCCCTCCCTACGGCTCGGGCTAGCAATATCGCCTCGGCTGTAGTTATCAAAGCGCACGTATGTCATACGACGTTTAATAACATATTTGCGAGGAAATAAATAAAACTCGGACTTTCTTAAACGGATAAATCTTTAATCACTAACTTGTTAAAGCAGTTAGAAAAATTTTAACAGTTTATAAAATTGATTATTACGTTGCCAGTTGGCATTTTTAATGTTGTCAAGTTATTAGAATTAGTTACAATTTCACCAGTCTCTCTCTCTCTCTTGAGTGTAAAGAAAAAGCGCGCGGAATAATTTTTACTTGTTCACAAATTAGCGATGCGCGCGCATCAGCGCTTTTTTTAAGGCAAAGGCACTAAAACAGCCAGTATTACTAATAAAGTAAAACTAATATTTTTGTGTTTCGAGAGATAAATGGTTGTAATTTATTGTAAAGATTTATTAAATTAAAGAATTAAATGTTTATTTATTATATTTTATCCCTCAAAGTTAATTTTATTCATAAAATGTTGACCACTTTTCTGACATAAAAACTATTTGCTAAGATTTCAAAAGTAGCGTTCGTTTTAGACGGAGCATCTGGATAAACCGTGCGTTTTACATTACATTAACGCACCAGTACGTAATGAGATACATTACGTTAATGAAATTGGTGAAATAAGAGACCCTTTACGAGCAAATGTGTTATAAAAAAAATATCAAAATCAAAAAGTCTAAATATTTTATTTCACATAAACCTACATGGGCACTTATGAAACGTCAGATTCTAGGTGCATGGTTCTAATTGGTCGTTTCCTATGGAGAAGAGCCGGCAAGAAACTCCATGGTTACTCTTTTAAAAATATTTGTGTTTTCAAATTACAGTGTTAATAGGTATGGGAGGACAACACTGTCCTCCCATACGTATTAATACTGTAATTTAACACAGGCCTGTCAACAAGTACCATTTGTTAAACAAATAGACTATGGTCTATTTTACAATCTACAAGGCCTACAACGTTCTCACATTTACAAACTATAAAATAATCTAATAAAGTAAAATCAAAAACTAATTAAAAATTGTAGGTATATAATGTCAAATAATTCTAATATTAAGTCACAGTTATGTAAAAAGTCAAAATCTAATAATACAAAATAAAAATTAAACACCATTATGTGGAAGCAGTTATTAGACATTTACATAGTGATGCCATTTATGAGGTACCAGCAGGCTTAGCATGGCGTTTTCTATATCTACTCTACAGTAGAATAGATATCGCTTCTCAACGCTCCTCGAAATCTCTTCTTCGCAAGCACGAGGTCACACCTAGACTCAGGTTTCTTCATAGACAGTGATTTTCCATAGCAACGGGTTAGTTGCTAGTGATGTGTAAAACTACCCAATTTTACCGTACAATTGCGTTTCGTTTACAAACAAATATACGAAGGAAAGTGTTTCGATCGAATCTTTCTTTATTAACTAAACGCAAATGTCTACTTGTTATGTCATGAATTTTTATCTATGGTGCGCGCATATTTTACGCACCGAGTTTAAAACGTATTTTTGCATAATTGCGTATCCAGTATCCAGTGCCATATTTATACTATTTTGATGGCGTCTCGCAAGAAGTAAGTATTTTAAAGTACATTGTTAATTATTGTTGTAGGTATCCATTTAGGTAAAATGATGTCATTTGATTTTAGATATTTTTTTGAATAGTTTAATCTCCATGAATGTAGTCAGTGTTCGATGAGAAGAGTTTAGCTCTTATTAAGTTGTTTTATACTTCCGTAGATGTATTTCATTGATATAATACCAGTAATCAACATTATTTACTACATAAGATGCTCAAGCAAACAGATAGAAGTGTTGGTGGACTATATGTCTACCCATCAACACTTCGCTAACGGGGAGTTTACTGGGCCTTTAGGTCGAAGGGCTAATAATGATGAGTGGAATCGTCTTTAACAACTACTGAGGGAGTATGGACCTGTTAAAACTGTAGAACAGTGGAAGGTGGTATGTACCTGCATTATTTTCTTGTAAAGTTTTGTACTGGCCACTATAAAAAACCTATTAACTCAATTAACATTGACATTAACAACTCGTATTTTAGACTGCATTTCTTGTTTTAGACGTGCAGGGATTTAAAAAAAGAATGCCAGAGCTGATGGGACACGTAAGAACTAGTGGGCCTAGTTCTTACGTGTCCCATCAGCTCTGCCCAAACGGGCAATGCTACTATCCCCACCATATCAGAAACCAGCACTAAGATTTTGGGAATAATCGAAAAAGAGAGTGCATATGGAATAGGGCTAGAAGAGACTGGACTAGGAGAGGTAAAAGCAGATTTTATAAAATCTAAATAAGTGTCTTATTTGGTGAAGGTTGTGGTTACATTTCCCACTTTTAATTTTCAGATATCTATATCTACTTTACCTGACATCTCAGCTTCTTTCACCCTAGTACCTATCTCCCCTGCAACATACAGTGGTGCCTTGGAAAACATCGCTACCACAGTATGCACAAACACAGCACCCTCCATACCATCACCTGCTACCGCAGCTTGCTCTACTTCAGCACCAACTATCCCAGCATCTTTTACCACAGCTTGTACTCTCCCAACATCCTTTATTCCTCCACCCTCCACTCCACAACCCTCTATTCCTCCACCTTCCACCTCCCAGAACCAACGAGTACGCTTTGCTAGGCCTCCTAGAATGCGTGCTCGCAATATAGCAAGTGAAATCCTCTCTTCTGATGAAGAGACAAGAGGAATTCTCAGAGTAAGCTTCATAATTAATTACCACTAATACCATTATTTGTTTAGCTTATTTTAGGTATTTTACAGAATAGGAGGTAATAATATTTCTATCAGGCTTGATAAAACCAACCAACATGTTAACATTACTAATATTTTTTATAAATGAGCTATAATATACTTGTCATAATTTATATTATGTTTAGATATCAAGTTCGCTACATTTAATTTTTCAGAACATCATTAATACATTGTGCCAGCAACGCACCTTAACGGAAATACAAATAAGGAGACATCATTTGGACCGGTAAAACTTTAATTACATTTCATACTAAAAAGAAAGCAAAAGCTGACGTTAATCTAAGTAAAATATGTTGCTAAAATATCATTTCTTTTTTGTGTCCCAACAAGTAAAGAGTTGCTGGGTTCATTTGTTGGTACTTCCCTCTGCCTTTCACCTTCTGACTCAGGTGGGGTGAGTTCCATAGGTAACCTAAAAACCTAAAAATATAATAATGAGGGTCAGATGAACTTAGTAGTGATAGTACTTACAACTTTTCACACTACAATTTACACTACTTACCGAAAATGTCTCATTATGTTATATAATGTGCAGCAAGCATAAACTACTGCAGATGCCTTCACAGGTGCATAGTGTAGGCTTCGGTCAATTCCCAAACACCTGTACATGCCTTTTGGGTAGTCATTTGTGCGTTCAATTATATTTCTTGTTTGGCAGTGCCATTTAGTATACCGATCTTCGCGTGTATTTAGATCAGCATTCCTTATAGGGGTCATAAGCCACGGTTCCAAGACATAACCTGATCCCCTGCAATAAGGTACACTCATAATCAATTAATTGTTTTATTTTGTTACAGATTACGCAACTCACGTAAAGAAAAAAATAATGTTATGCGTCATTATTACTAATTTTAATCTATTTAATACATATTTTGCTCTATCGTTTGTTTATTATTTACTACCCAATAAATAATATTCCCCAATTCTTGACTCATGAAGTCTACGAAGTTCTGCTTTAACAGTGCAATTATTAAATATAAAATGGTCATGAACCCGGCCTGGATAATTAGCATTCACATGTAATATCCTACACTCTGAATCGGCGATCTGCAACAAAATACAGTTAGGTAAAGTGTTTGGTAAAGGAAATTAAAGTTTATAATATTTAGGTTTCCTTAATAAGACTTATAATTCAGTAGTTCGTTTAAGATTATGTTACTATTTGTGGTGGCCTCCACACATTCGCGGAATGCACATTTAATGTACTCAAAATATATAGTAAATAAGAATGATAAATAATATTGTATAGTTAAGTTACAACAAACAAACAGACACTCATTGTATTTTATTACTAACGACCGCGTCACGGCGACCGGTTCCTTATCGCCGCAGGCGCTGGAATGTGGAGAGGAACGCGTGCGGTCGCGGGACGGGGTGTCCGAGCTGACCGCGGGCTTCGCCCGCGGCCGCTCGCCAGTCGAGATACACCTCCGACGCGAAGCGCATGTCATTTGCCCTCGTACGCCTTTGTTTACTTTTACCACCGTACGGTCGTAATAAATTAGCTTACTCGTATGCTGTGCTATACCGTGACTCTTTCTCCTTCTACTATAATCTATCTGTGTGTGCCCTAACCGTAACTGTGCAAGTGAGACAATACAAAGTGTATAACGAAGATCTGTATTTTCCTTTGAATTCCTCTACACATACGGCGACGTAAGACAACTACATTGGTGACCCCGTGAGGAACACAAGATGAGTCAAGAGCAAGCTAATCAAGATGGCGGAGCGAAAGCTTCAAGCGACCCCAACCGTTACTACGACGTGCATCGGGTCGGTGTGAGGGTACCCCCGTTTTACCCAGAAAAACCAGCTCTCTGGTTTTCACAGCTGGAGAGCCAATTCGTGTTGGCAAACATAACTAGCGACGCTACTAAATACCATCACGCTATCGGTAGTCTCGATCCAGTCTACGCGTCTGAAGTTGAGGACATTATCACCGACCCACCAGCCTCAAACAAATACGAGAGGTTGAAAACAGAACTGGTGAAGAGGTTGTCAGCGTCGCGAGAGAAAAAGGTGCATCAGCTTCTTAACCAAGAAGAGCTTGGTGATCGGAAACCGTCGCAATTTCTGCGGCACTTGCGACACCTGGCAGGGAGAAATGTTCCAGAAGAATTTTTACGGACCATCTGGACCAGCCGATTGCCCAGTAGTACGCAAACTATTATCGCCTCGCAGTCTAAAGCGTCATTGGAGGAAGTAGCAGAACTAGCAGATCGCATACATGACGTGGTGCCCACTAACCTACAGGTGGCGTCCACGTCACGACCAGGTAGTAACGTCGATCAGATGACCAATCAGATAGCCGAGCTAACAAAACAAGTACAAGCACTGACTACGCAAATGGACAGGTTATCACGGTCAAGAAATAGATCCCGCAGCGACAGTCGAGGACGGTCACCATCTGGTCGCTCACATTCAAACTACAGGAAGTTCCCTGTTTGCTGGTATCACTACAAGTTTGGTGACAGAGCTACTAGGTGTATGAAACCCTGTGACCACTCGGGAAACGCGACCGGCAGTCAGTGACGGCGACCGACGGCTGCCATAGCTCTGGTCGCTTATTCGTGACAGATCAAACCACAAAGACTCAATTTCTCGTCGACACTGGCAGTGACGTATGTGTGTTCCCCAGGCAAGTTATTAAAGAGCGTCGTGTTAAGACAAACTATGAATTGTGCGCGGCTAACGGCAGTGTAATAAATACGTACGGCTATATACAACTAAAATTAAATATAGGCTTACGCCGTGACTTCATGTGGAATTTTATTGTTGCAGACGTTACTAAGGCGATAATAGGAGTAGACTTCCTATCTTACTACAATTTAACAGTAGATGTTCGAAACCAGCGCCTCGTTGACGCTGAGACAACACTGGTTACCCCGGCTCTGCCTGCGCGTTCGTCCGACATCGTCTCTTCGGTAAAGGTAAGAATTGGTGACACCACATACCATGATATACTACGGGAATTCCCAGACATAACCCGACCATCAGGTATACATCACAAGCCAACACATAACACTGTACATCACATACGCACAACACCGGGACCACCGGTATCATGTACACCTCGCCGACTGGCTCCCGATAAGATGAAAATCGCAAAGGAGGAGTTTGAATCCATGCTTACAATTGGCACAGCCAGACCCTCCGATTCACCATGGGCCTCACCCTTGCATCTAGCTCCAAAAAAAGATAACGGTTGGCGTCCATGTGGCGATTACAGAATGTTAAACGCGAGAACAATCCCCGACAGATACCCGATACGGCACATCCACGACTTTTCGCATAATCTATCTGGCTGTCAGGTCTTCTCTACAATAGACCTAGTGAAAGCCTACAATCAGATCGCGGTAAATCCAGAGGATATACCAAAGACCGCAATCACCACACCATTCGGGTTATACGAATTTCCGTATATGACGTTTGGTCTCCGCAACGCAGGGCAAACATTTCAGCGTTTTGTCGATGAAATGTTGCGGGGACTGGACTTCTGTTACGGATACTTAGATGATTTTTTGGTCTACTCAAAAGACCAAAAAGAACACGAGGACCATCTACGGCAGCTGTTCCACAGACTACAGAAATACGGGTTGGTTATTAACTCTTCAAAATGCGTTTTTGGTGCACACGAAGTTACATTTTTAGGGTACAACATCACGCCCAGAGGCACAAAACCTTTGCCAGCGAAAGTTGAAGCTATCAGCAATTTTCCAGCACCAAAGACTGTACGTGGGTTGAGAAGATTCTTAGGAATGGTAAATTTTTATAGGCGGTTTATCCCAAATGCAGCCCAGAGTCAAGCCCCGCTCAACACACTCTTGTCAGGGTCTGTGAGGGGCTCACACCCTGTGAATTTTACCCCAGACGAGGACGCAGCCTTCGAAGAATGCAAGAAAGGCCTCTGTAGGGCTGCAATGCTAGCACACCCAAACAACGGCGCTAAACTCGCTTTGGTGACAGATGCTTCAGACACGGCCATGGGAGCAGTCCTACAGCAGCTGAAGAATAAAACCTGGGAACCACTGGCTTTCTTTTCAAGCAAACTGAGTCCAACACAGCAGAAATACTCCCCCTACGACCGTGAGCTGCTCGCAATATATGAGGCAATCAAGTACTTCAGACATATGGTTGAGGCCAGAGATTTTGTAATCTATACAGACCATAAGCCCATCTGTTTTGCCTTTCACTCGCGCAAGGAAAATTGCTCACCAAGACAATTCAGACATTTAGACTACATATCACAATTTACAACAGACATTAGACACATATCCGGAAAGGACAACGTTGTGGCAGATACATTGACACGAGTGGAAGAAGTAGTACAGCCAGTCAATATGAACGAGTTAGCCAAATCGCAAGGCTCAGACCCAGAACTCAAACAACATCTGAACGGCAAAACGTCGCTAGGTTTGAAAAAGATAGCACTACCTGGCCAAGAGACGGAGCTGTACTGCGACGTAAAAGGCAAGACACCGCGACCATATGTCACCAAGAAATTCCGGCGCCAGGTATTTGACAGTTTACACTCGCTTAGCCACCCAGGCGCAAACGCCAGTGCGAAACTAGTCGCAGAACGATACGTATGGCCAGAAGTTAGGAAAGATTGCAGGGCTTGGGCGCGGAACTGCATAGCCTGCCAACGCTCAAAAGTCACTCGCCACGTCTCTGCACCACTGAGCAACTTTAAACTACCTCGTTCTCGCTTTATGCATATCCATATAGACTTGATCGGACCACTGCCACTGTCACAAGGATATCAGTACTGTCTCACCGCAATCGATCGATTCACGCGATGGCCTGAGGCGATACCCATTAGGGACATTACAGCAGAAACAGTGGCGAGAGCACTCCTAAATGGATGGATCTCACGCTTCGGTTGCCCCACCCAAATTGTAACAGATCGCGGTAGACAATTCGAGTCCAACCTCTTCAAACGGTTAGCAGAAATAGCAGGTTTTGAGCACCGTAGAACGACTGCTTACCATCCGGCATGCAATGGACTAGTCGAGCGCTTCCATAGGCAACTGAAAACGGCCATTACCTGCCACGGAAACGAACACTGGGTAGAAACACTACCCCTGGTTCTTCTGGGCATACGGAGTGCTTATAAAGAAGACATTAAAGGGACCACTGCAGAATTGGTATACGGGGAGACTTTACGACTACCAGGAGACTTCTTCCAACAGGAAAACGACATTGCAGCGAACGCAACCGAATACATAGCAAGATTACGCATGTTCGCAAGAAACCTACAACCATCACCGGCTTCACGACACGGTAATAAACGGGCAATATTTATATTTAAAGACCTAGCCACAGCATCTCATGTATTTTTAAGAGATGACGCCTCTTCCGGGTCATTTAGGCCATCTTACACTGGGCCTCATAAAGTCTTAGACCGTGGGGAAAAAGTGTTCAAACTCCTCCTTAATGGTAAAACTGTCACAGTATCGATAGACCGAATCAAACCAGCCTACATACTGAATGACGCACACACCACAATTAGCTTCAACAGCACTAACAATAATATTAGAAACGCAAACACAGAGGAAACACCACAACAAACACTTGTCACCAATTCTACTCCTAAACCCGACGACCCGTGTGTCGTACGGACGCGATCAGGACGTAGGGTGCACTTTCCAGACTATTATCGCCCGTAGTGACGGTCTCTGGAGGGGGGTGATGTGGTGGCCTCCACACATTCGCGGAATGCACATTTAATGTACTCAAAATATATAGTAAATAAGAATGATAAATAATATTGTATAGTTAAGTTACAACAAACAAACAGACACTCATTGTATTTTATTACTAACGACCGCGTCACGGCGACCGGTTCCTTATCGCCGCAGGCGCTGGAATGTGGAGAGGAACGCGTGCGGTCGCGGGACGGGGTGATTAAGTTTAAAAGAATGATGGTAATTACCTACAAGTGTTTACAGAACTCCTGAAATGTATTTAAGGATAACAAAAATGAGCAGATAATAATAAGATATACCTCTGACTACCCAAATATATAGAACATTTTAGTTTCATGGTCGAGTTCTTACCAACTGAACATTTGTTGATGTCACCCCGTGTCCGTTTCTATAGTGGGTTATTTGTGGCTTAGGTGGTGGAAAAAGTTGTACATGAGTACAATCTATTGTACCCAGTATATGTGGGGGCCTATTTTTTTGCTGGAATCCAGCTGCTATAGCTTGCCTGCCCACCTCAGTGTTAGGGAATACAATCCACTTCGGTTTCAGCCTGAAGTTGTTGTGAAAATAATATATTTTTAAATATGAAAGTAAATAAGGAGACCAGTATTTTGCACAATCCTTTATTAAAAACACACCTTTGTTCAGTAATAAGTACTAACTACTGACCTTCTATTCACAGCCACAATGAATTGTTTGAAAAATTTGCTGACAGTTGTTTGGCCAATGGATATGTTCTGTTCCTGGCCAACACCCCTCTGATAATGGCCAGAAAGTAGGAGTTTCAGGGAACAGAGAACCTGCAATTAGACATAATTTTGAAATGTTGATTCAGATCTCAACTGACATACATAGGGCCTAGGCAGTATGTCAGTTGAGATGCTATTCCTAGGTACTCACATAATCTCCGCAATGATTTAGCATTTTCTAGTTTTGTTTAAAGCAATAGAAAATATGAACCGTTTCATTCTTGGTTGATTATGAAAGTGTACTATTTAGCTGTGTTATTTTTAGTTAAGCAGGCAGTTAAATAATCATTAAAACCACGGTAGTTTTACTTCAGAAGGTTTGTTGCTACATAGGTAGATAACCACAAGACAAAATAGAACTTACTTTTACAACCACTGGAAAACCTTGTGAAGTTTTGTGCGACAAGTCTTGGCAGAGTTCCAGGAATAAATATTGCACCATCTCCTTGTTTATTTTATAATTTTGCAGGAACTCACTTTCCGGGAGATCGAAGGCTCCCGCGAGCTCTCTAATAGTATTCCTTTCCAGTCTTCGTTCAAGTTTTTCCAAATAAAAACTTAAATAATATCGGCGATTTGATCCCAACATGTTTATTTCAGCCTAATTTAAAATAACCGCCGATAAAAGCACCTTTTGAACTTTCCATCGCTAAGTTCTGTAACCGACTTTGGCAACTTATTATAAAAGCGGATACTGTTTATCAGAAATGATTTGCTTGTTTTAGTTAATCTAAATTTGGGTATAACAATTTCATTTTTACTACGTGTATTTATATTATGGAAATCACTTCTTATTTTAAAAAGTCCTAAGTTTTTGCGAACATACAAAATACTTTCTAAGATAAAAAGAAAAGACAGGATTAGTATATCAATTTCTTTGAATTTGTTTCTAAGAGACTCGCGAGGATCCATTTCATAGATCGCGCGGATTGCCATCTTTTGTAAAATGAAAATTGAATCTACGTCAGCTGCTGATCCCCACAGCAGAACGCCATAAGACATAATACTGTGGAAATAAGCAAAGTATACTAACCTAGCTGTGGCTATATCGGTCAACTGCCTTATTTTTCTTACTGCATATGCAGCTGAACTTAATTTACCTGAAAGAGCTCTAATGTGTGAAATGATTCATTTAGATTCCGATCAGAGCCATTTCGATGACTGTCTTACAACTGGTAATTTTTTTTGTATGACCTACGTTTTGTAGGACGTGTACGTCGATACATTTGATCTCTACTGTTTCATTTAGCTCCTACAAAAGTCCGACCACCGATTGTATGCCCTCTGCGAACGCTCTTAAGAACAGGTTTTAAACAAAGGGTTATACCAGGGACACGACAACAGGTAGAATGCTAATAGGGTTAAAAACTGGCTCCTACAAATCGTACGGTACATCACTGCAAAATGCAATTTCAAACAGGTGCCAAATCTGAATCGAGTGACAGGCAAATATAAATATATAATAAAATACTACTTATTTTAAAATATCTGCTTGTCGCCAAAATTTTAATCATGGCAGTCTACAGTTTTCCCATTGCTGGGCCTCAGGCCAGGCCGCCTCTCTGTGGTAGGGTGCAGGCTGTACTCCAATACGTGGGCCCAGTGCGGGTTAGTGGCCCGGTGTGGGTTGGTGGCCCAGCGGTGCGGATTGGTTGTTACATACACTTACCAATAATACCTATGACAGACACGAGCACGTAGAGTGCTACGAGCGCCGCGAGCGTCGTCTCCTCCGCCGCATCCCGCTCCGCATCGCTTGTGTTACTGTACATCACGCAGCATCTTTGAGATCTGTAACAACAGAATAATAGCTATTTTAATGAAAAATATTTGGACATTTGCATCGTAACAGCTGGAACTGCTGGAAGTCATGGAGAGATCTGACAACCTTTGCCTAGTGGTGGGATGATGTAGGCCAAAAGTAACAGTAATTTCAAGTGATTTTATTACTACCATCGTGCTGATAAATCGTTTTTTTTCAATAAAAGAACATTATTTTTCGACCGAGTTCTAAAGGAGGAGGTTCCCATTCGTCCGTAGTTTTTTTTTGTATGTTTGTTACGCGATATCTCCGGCAATTATGGATCCATTTCAAAAATTCTTTGATAATGGATAGAGTATGCTTCAGGGGTGGTCCCATCTAAATTTAATTAATTTTGCTTAAGTAGTTTTTCAGTAAGCTTCTATAATACGTATTTTTCCACTAAGTGTTTATACACCACGCCTTGTTTCCCCGAAGGGTTGGGCAAAGGTGTACCTATAGGTACACCTATGCTACTACTATAGTACACCCACATTTCGCCAGTTATGTTTTAAGTCCCATGTTAAGGCGAGCGTATTGACATCAACCGGGCACAAATCCAGACTCCGGGCTGCCACTGAATTCCAGTAGTATTTGATGTTAGGTTCCGGTTTTTGTAAATCTCAGTAGCAGCGTCCTTGATCTTTTGACGTGTCGTATCGTTCTAGTGTCAAATGTTGTCGCCGGATAGCGATAAAGGGCTTGCAAAACGCCCGGATCGGATTTCAATTCAAAGAAAAAGTATAAGTGTAAGGGCAGTTTGTTCGTACGCTGAGATGTAGTATGTAGACCGTTGATGGGTACGAATATCACGTGATGAATACAGGAAATAAGATCATTGTTTGGTGTCCGTTACTGTTTGACCGATTTATAAGGGAAAACATTTAACAAGGAAAACAAAAGAAAAACATAAATTAGGTTGCTTGTTGTGGGCTCGATAGCTTTTTCAGCGAATGAAAACAAGTAATCGGCGAATAAGCAAAATGTTTATTCAGGTAAAAACTAACACAATACATTTCATGTGGCGATGCTCGTACATCCTACCAACTATAAAAAGCAAACAAATAACAAGCTATCCAAACTCCGGGCTGCTACAGAGAAATTCTAGATAGAAAAACCCAATAACACTTTGCCCGACCGGAATCGAACCCAGGACCTCATGCTCAGCAGTAGCTCTTGCGACCACTAGACCAACGAGGCAGTTTTGTTTAAGTCGCGTTTTATCCAAGATGGATAAGAATAAACCCCCTGATCCTGACCCACCCGATATTCGAGGCTCTTCTACTCCTTCTTCTCCGAACACACTATCCCAATTCGCGGATGTCGTCTGTAGCGTTATAGAGATGGATGTATCACAAATTCATGCAAACGGCCTGGTGTCGAAGAAATTATTACACCCACTCTTCCAAGCAAGCAACCAAGAAGCCAAATTGATCGTATTAATGCTCCGTTATGGATAAGGTTCCTTATGATGTACATGTTTCTCGTATAGAGACTCAACCAAATGCTAGCACCACCCTACACCCCGTTAATTATGGTAAGTTCCTTACGAATAATAACATTGCGAACTTTATTCGTACCACCACGAATAAAGTTAACAGAGTCGGTAGAAACCGTGTGTCAGTGGAGTTTGCTTCCCCCCAGGATACTAACTCTTTCTTGGTAAACAGTCTGTTATCCAAATGTAGTTATTCTGCATCAATCCCCTTCCCGCAGATATGACAGAAGAAGAAGCTATAACTTATTTGTCTGTTCCCTCAGGTCGCGGACAAATACTGAAAGTTCGCCGCATAAATAGAAAAATTCAAATAGACGGTGTTAAACCCACTAAAACATGTGTTCTGATGAGAAAACTATTCCCTTTGCTGAGGCTTGCAAAATATTTGTATGCCAGTCCATTTCGAAACATGTAAGATCGTAATTCTATTTATAAGACCTAAATGGACCATGTTTTCAAGCAAATAAATATATTCTATTCTATTCTTCCTGTACTCAGACAAAAACTGCAACTGTGAGCTACGGTTGTTGTTGCTACATGTTGCTCATTGGTCCTGAGAGACCAGGGAGAGGAATTCGATAAAAGGCACACATGGACGCCCATAAGGCTCTGTCCTAAGCCCCATACCTTACAACCTGTATTCGGCTGATATTGGGCCCTGCCTAAATAACAATTGTCAGATCTTACAATATGCCGATGACATTGTTTTGTACGTGACAGATTCCTCCATTGTTGACGCTGCGTCATCCGTGTGCCTCTCTATGGATTGTTATGTTATTATTTTGACTATATTGTCAATAAGTCGTTTATGTTTATCTCTGGTATAGATCTATTGCTCAATTCCTAATTCGTAGTGCGAATGAATCAGGTGGTTGTCACCGCGCATCATGCATCCTGACGCTAAGGTGATTGTGCCCGTGTTACAAAAAAAGCGCTTATTGCATTCCTCGCAACATGTAAACAACCAAGCCCCCTTGAGGTGTAGCTTTTTCCATTCATTGCCGCAACTTGATACCTCGGTGCGGCAATTTGATATTCCTCGATTATTTATTATTTCTGCTTCGCACATGTTTGTGGTTGTTTTGATACCATATATAGTTAAGTCGAAATTGCATAGCAACAGCTGATTTGTGTTTACTTGTGTGCATGATGAAATATGTTGTCGATTCAAGGGGATCATCATGTCCATTTTCATGTTCACGGCTACGTATTTAGTTGTTGGGATTATGTTTGTCATGGAGCCTCCCTTTATGTTGCGGATTGAGATGACTTCGGTTAGTTCATATTGTTCGTCTGTTATTATAGGGATTTTTACTTCGAAAATAATAAAATCTTCGGTTGGTCGTACTTACACACTTGCTAGTTGATACATTTCCCGAATACACTTGAACCTGTTTGTGCAGGGTAGAGATAATTTTTAGAACGCATCGGGTTTCAATAAGTGAGTGTCGACTTAACCCTGGCGAAGGTCTGTAATAAGTCGATCAACATGCTGCTGTTGGTTGCCTGAGCAACCAACAGCAGGTTCGTCATGCTCCCTTAGATGTCACTGCTTGCGGTAGCGTCGGGGGTCGGGTTTCCTCCTTCCCTCAAATATGGCGAGGGGGGTAATGGCTGACCTTTGCGTTATGCTCGTGAACGGGTGCTGCTTGTGGTGACTGGTCGTCTTGCTGTCTTTGGTTTTATCGTTATTACAGTAATTGTTCTGTTGATTTATTTTACTTTGATGGTAATCATTTATTTATTTTATTTGTTTGTATTATAATTCCAGTATTGCATATGTAAGCTGCCATGCCCTTTAGGCCCGAAGGCTTTATTTATGTATTTGTGTTATTTACATGCAATATTTTTTTCTTTTTTTTGTCATTGGCGTTTCGGTAATTACTTGCAATTGCTTAGAATCAAGTTCTTCTAACCGAACAGACAGCTGTGCTGCTGGGGAGTTTGTTGCGCCACTTCTTCTGCCCAGCTAAAGCACTAGGAAGTGGTGAAGGGCGGGCTTTTTGGGGGACTGTCTTATGTAATTTTGACGTTCGAAAAGTGCGGATTCTCAGCCTAATTTGAATAAATGACTTTTGATTTTGATTTTGATTGAACCTGGTGACTATCTACCAATCTAGCTACATCCGGTTCAATATTGGTGAGTTGCAGCCTTAAATCTCCACGTTCGTTGATTTTCAAACGGTTTCTTTGTTTCGTCAAAATGTTTGTTACCACACTGAAGCTTTTTTCAACTAGGTATGATGATGGAAAAGCAATAAGGTGTTTTTCAGAAATGTTCCACAATGTAGGATACTGTGTTTCAATGTTGCGTTGCAACCAGAACTTCTGATATCCTTGGTTGAACTTCTGCTTAAGCTCTTCGTCTGTGCTGATGGTAATCAACTCTTCTTGCATTATCACATTGGCTTCTTCTATGGCTGTGGTTTTGTACGGATTTATTATCCATTGAGGTATTTGTAAATTTAAAAGATCCTCAAACCTATCCGTAAAATCCTATGTACCCTTGTGTAATGCGTCCAAATGAGTGACATATAATAAAATTTCATCATCTTGAAACATTTCTGGTAATTTTGACAAATGCAGAAACTACGAATATTCTTTTCTGCCTAAATTTTGTTTTTAAAGGATTAGTTTACCCACGAAGGCCGATATTATTGATTTTGTTTTAATCAAGTTAAGATCGACACCCTGCAGCTGCAAATTAACTTTGTGGAACATTCCAAAGATATCAGTCAAGTAATAAATATCTGTTTTACAATTGTTCAGATTTTCTTTCAAATTCGGATCTTTTACTTGTAAAAACTCCAACACAGATTCAAAAATGGCTGAAAATCTTTCTAAGCAAGAGCCTCTTGATAGCCAGCGAACTTCTGTGTGCAGAAGTAATCGAGTAAAGACTTCGTCGTTTTCCTCATATAGCTGAGCAAATAACCGAGAGTTCAAAGAATTGCTTCGAATCTTGTGATAGCATTTATTACATATTGTAAAGACTTATGCAATCTAGGACTCAGCTTTTTTGCTACTAAATTCTGCCTGTGAATCACGCAGTGAATGACCAGTACATCAGGCAGTTGTCGCTTTAAGTGAGCTATAAAACCACGATGACGACCAACCATAGACGGTGAACCATCAGAGGCAACAGAAACAATTTTCTTCCATGGAATAGCTTTGTCAGTAAAAAAAAGTTCCACGGCCTGAATAATCGATTCTCCTCTGGAATCAGTCTCTAAATATGTAGCAAAAAGCAGTTCTTGGCACATATTTTCATCTTTGATATATCGAACATATCCTAACAACAGAGCTTCATTGCCGGGTAATGTAGACTCGTCCAAGTAGAGAGAGAATCTCTTGGTCTGTAAGAACTTGCATAAAATGTTTTCCACATCGCATCCCATCTCGTCTATGCGTCTCTGAACGGTGTTATTGCTCAAAGGTATTCTCGTTAAAATATCATGTGCGGGTTTGTGCAATACATTGTTAAGGACCTCCGCAATGGCTGGTAAGATAAGCTGCTCTCCAATTGTGTGGGGTTACCCCGACTTCGCTATTAGTAAAGATATATTATAGGACGCTCGTAAACCATCATCGTCTTTAATAGATGATGACGCAAACATCGATCTTATGGATGGCCTTTTGTCTAGTTTTTCTTTAAGTGCTTGAAAAAATGACAAGGGCTTATTTTTTTTGTCCGCATGTACTCTTGATAAGTGGTCATCATTTTTTGAAGGTTTCATGGCATCGTTACTGATTACTTTTTTACTTAAGAGACACATCGGCAAGTGTTGATTTGAAGGAGATGCAATAAATCCGAACTTCAAGTAGTCCAAACTGTATTGTCTGTATTTTTTTTCGTGTCCGTCATCATAAAACTCTCAGTAATACTGCAAATAAAAAATAAAAAAACAATAATATACTGTTAAATTTACTGGTAAGTTTTTACAATTGAAACAACTGAGGCAACTGCAAACTGTTGCAAACAATCTAAAGATAGCTCAATTGATCACTATCACACAGTGGGGCAATGCAAACAGCGTCCCCAAGACGCTGGCTGCATTGCCCCACTGTATGGCAATGCTGATGCGCTGTGCCAGATAAAACTGTTTGGTACTTACCCTGTTAATATTTCATAAACTGCAGATATTGTATGGTTACGCTATTAACTCGCATAGGGAGCTCAGCATGTTGTAAATTCTTTTTCCGTCACTTTACTTCACTTAATTTAGCTATGTAATAACTTTGTAATCTCTTGAAATAAATGAGTACTTATATGAGTTATTATCGTTCAAGCTCCATCGAATTTCAAAACGCAAATGAACTTTCAACCTAAGTGCAAGCTCGTTAAATAGTAAAATATGAGGAACATGTTTGGACTTGTAAATTGATAATGAATTCGTTCGTGTTAAATCGCGTAAGCGTCAAATAGAGAGCAAGTCAAAACGCGCCTGAAAGACGTACGTTCGAACTCATTATCTTGCACAAACTTGTCCACACTGACTTGCCGAGTTTTTCATCTTGTACGAACTTGAGGCTTTACATTACTACAACAATGCTATTTCCTACAAAAATATTAATTATTCTTAGTACACGTAACACAACATAAACAATACAGCACCTACCTACCTATCTTGAAAGTTTGAAATAAGAACTTGTGTTAATTTAATAGGGGTCGATTTTTAGACCTCGTCGACCCCCAAAATCAGGTTTTGTTTATGTCGACCCCTAGGAAACCGATATCGACCCCAAGGAAATCCCTGGTGTAGAGTTTAAGCACTGATTTGAAGATCTCAAAAGTAAAAAGTGTGTACGAGTATTACAGATAAATGAAACGAATGAGGTTTCACGTAAAACCATTCCCTATTTCATTTGAGTTCAGAAATTCCAGTCTTTTAACATAGGAACATGAAACTAAATTTTTCAAACTATTTCCTAGTCACTCATGTTATTATGAAGTATACTTATGTACTACCATTTATACAGGGTCAAAGTAAGTTAATTGGCGAAACTTCGCAGACTTGAATACACCAGGACAATATACAGGGACATTGTCGCACATGTTGTTGCTACCTATAATTCATGGTTACAGTTAGCGCATCGATGTCCCTGCACTGTATAGTCCTCCAGACCGGCCATGGCAGCCAATCACAGGTGCACTCACTCTTATAGCCAATGGGAGGGCAATCCGACACAACCGGAGAGAAATCAAGCGCAGGCCCATTGGCTTAACGCGCTTTCCGAGGCGCTGGGGAATCATACTGCCAACTGTCAAATTCCTGCCTAAGATGTGAGGTATAGGATAGGTAGGTAAGTAGTAATTTGATTTTATATTCACGGGGGAAGCGCCAGATTGGCCGCGAAATTAAAATTTTCTTACGTTTTTTGCAATTTGCAGTTCAGTGTCAGGTTGAATGCTGAACAAATATGATTCCCGATCGTAACGATTAAGTATTTTCAGAATTATAATCATTAAAAACATAATTACGGCCCTCTAAGTTTTATTCGTTTAATCCTATTGATTAATATTTTATTTTATTGTTATTTAATAGGAAAATATGAACTTAGAGGGTTACATTGATGATTTGAATGATTATAATTCTATTGCAAATTGCAGAAAACGTAAAAAAAAAACTTGGCTTTCCCCTTAAGAGGGTGCATTTTGAAAGTTGGCTACGCGAAAGCATTTGGAAATTTGTCAAATCTTATTTTACACCTAAAACTGTGTATTTAACATAACATCACGCCTGCATTTACTCAGTGTTAGGCAGAAGTGAACATATATTACACACACATTTCGCCCGGGTGATGGCAACAGGCTCGCTATTACCCCCCTATTACATGGAACTTAAACATAACGTCTAACAACTGGAAGACGAAGTGTCGGTCGTCCGGCGTCGAGATGGGCGGTTTTATTGTTAACCTGATATGGTTTTATTGTGACCTATTTTGCGATTTTGATAGCTTTCTGAATGCACCCCCTTATCCAGTAACACATTTACTCGATGTCCGATGCAATAGCTAGTGGCAATTCAATTCGTGTGTCTCCATGTTGGCTTAAGGCTCCCAAACAGATGGGACGCGGCAGCTTGACAGCGCAACACAAAGGCACCGCTTTCGCACGACACTCGGTGCCTTTGTGTCACGCTGTCGCGTCGCGCAAGTGCGCACACACAAAGTAACATTGTATACAATGTCATGTCGGTTCTTACACTAGTGTTTGCACATAGCAAGCTATAGAGTAGTCAAATAATACATCAACTCTTAACTTTTCCATCGTGACCTAATTTTCAAGTAAATGTCTATGTTCACCTTAAAACAAACACTACAGATCAGTTTTCTCATTCAAGACCGAATATTCGGTGCTTGTAAGCATTTCAGTTAAGTTTTAAAGTACATAGTAATTCCATGCAGTATAGGTGTTTTAACTAGAAAAAATGTTTTGCGGCATTAGATTGCGGCGGCATCTAGTTTTGTACACTTGAAAACAAAAGTAAAAAAAGAAATTGCTATTTATGTCATTCTCTATACTGAAAGTCTTTAAAAAAAATTTAAGACCGATTTCGTATGGCAGTAGTAATCTGGTTGATTTATTATTGCCCTAATCACATGACATATATTTTATTAATTACGTGTGACTTCGGTGCGGAAACAGAAACTGATGTTATTTTGTTATTGTGTCTTGTTTTTAGAACTTTAGTTAATAACTAAAAATATGTTTAATTTATTTTGGGGTCATTAATAATAATAAATTGTTTATGACCACAAAGTTCAAGTTCAATGCACTACAGATTAAAGTTCTTAATTTAGCATGAGGTAAATAAGTACAATAGGTTCAACCCTGTCCCCTAAACCAGGCCTGTATCTTAGGGGGCAGTGCCCGGCTATAGGGTATATGATTCTATTGTGGCAGACGCGCCAGTTGAGTGGACTGTGTCAAGTGAGTGCATTTTTGATCTTGTGATTAACTTAAAAAATCAGTGGGAAAGTGAAAGGTAAAATTGTATTGTCTACGAGTTAATGTTTGATGATTGTGTGAGGAAGTGGTTGGGGAGTTTTGTGATAGTGTTGAGTATAGTGAATGAAGTGAGTGTACGTTTTTAGTGTGTTATGGGTGTGGGGTGGAAGTGATTAGAGCGTGTGCGAAAAATAGTTGGATTACACATAAGGAGTGTATATTTATTAGGTAATGTAGGTTAAAAGAGATTCCGTTCCATGATAGTCCTATTTTAGCAGCCATCCAATTACTGTACGTACGTCAGTTTAAACCTGGGGTAACCGAGAATATTTATCTTGTTATAAATGTGGGTTCTTATTAAGTATAATTGGTGCCATGCAAACTTCGTTTTATGTTGAATGCTGGGAATTATATGTAACTTACGTTTTTTGGGGTCAGGGGGAGCCAAACTGCCATGTGTCCTAAGAATTGATTGAAGCACAAATAGCTGTTGTACAGCTAATGCCTTGCAGTATGCATAAAGTTGGGCTGTTGTGGGCTGTGAATATCTGCGAGGTTTCTTTGTCATAACTTTAAGGACTCCTCTTTGTGCTCTCTCAGCCCTCAGGAGACGTGTCTTATTAGCTCTACTCCACACATTAATACAGTACCCTAGCACCGATTGGCACAGGGCAAAACACACCCATTTTAAGAACATCATGGTGTGCTGGCCTCCTGAGTGATTTAAAGATAGAGATAAGTCGCATTGTTCGGGTGATAAGTGTGTCTAGGTGTTTGTCCCATCTTAGTCCGTTGTCTATATGTATGCCGAGGTGTTTTATGCTGTCATGTCATCTTAATTTTGAAAAAAAAAATGTTTACAGACTTGTACATGAGTGTGCCGTTATGGAGAAAGTACTTGGTGGTTTCATATTGAAACGGATGGTGACCGGAACATGTGAAGTTTTGGCCAGATTTAATGTCAGTAGGTTAGAGTTAAACCAGTGCATGATTCTACTTAGGGCAGATTCAGCGATGCTTTTAACGGCTTCCTAAGAAGGACCGTTGGCGATAATTGCGGTGTCATCTGCATAAGTGTATATTTAATGTAATTTGAAACAATGTCGGCCCCAGTATGCTATCTTGTGGTACGCCGTAAGTCACTAGCTCCTCGTTACTTACGTTAAGACCAATTTAGACTTGTTGACAACGGTTTTTAAGGTTAAAAGAAAATATTTTTTTTTTCAAAAGATCCAACTTGCAGATAAGTTTGGGCACAGAAACCGTGTCACAAGCTTTAGAAAGTACTATTAAAGACTTTTTATTCACATCCACTTTAACCCGCGAAACAATATGACGCTTCCAACGATACCTCGTTTGTCCATATACAACGAGTAGTTCCTTAACTACTTATGAGGAAACAGGTGAACATAGGGAGCAGTGGTGGCCCAGTGGTAACGGTCGTGATTTAAGAGTTTAGGTCGTAGGTTCGAACCCAGATAGGCGCTATACTTTGTGTAAATTATTTCATCACCACTGCTCTCAAAATGGTGAACGAAAGCCTAACATAGAACATAGTGAGGCAACCGGCATGTCCTAGAACCAAAAATTCGAAGTTAAGTGATATCTACCAACCAGCACTGGGTCCGCGTGGTACATTACGGCCCACTCCCTCCCACCGAGAGAGAGAAGAGATGGAGAAGGCGATTGAAGATTGTTGCTGGTAATGCTTTAGTGAAGTTAGTGCATTCGATTCAGTATTATCATCATCTCATTGCAATATAATTCCTGTACATTGAGTTCATTCATTGTGCAGATACTCCTAACGTTGCAACGGTTTTGTTCAGTGTTTTTTTTTTCATTTTCATAATTAATGTCACGAAATAATAATAGAAGAAGAATGTTATGTTGTTCACAGTCATTACAATACACAGTGTCTATATACCTATTCAACACTTATTATATTAAATAATTACTTTGACTTGCTGAACTACTAACTTTTTCTGTTATCACCATTATTTAAATCACAAAAATTTGATCGCACTGATTTGCAAAAGTATTACATAGAATCATTGTCGGTGAACCCCACCGGGTGACTGATTTATGAACGAACGAGAATGATGACATTATTTTTGATAGGCAAAAGAACAGATGCGCTCGGAATAAAACAACGTATATGCCAAAACGAAATGCCGCCTTTTAAAAATTAAAAAGAATTATTAAAACCAAAACTGCTTTATGTAAACTTGGATACGATTACTCCCTATGGTTTAAAGTGAAGTCCATTGAATAACTCATAAGCGTTACGCCTTGAAACAAAAAAAAACATAAACATAGACAGAAGTTTGCAATTTTTATGTATCGAGAAAATTTCATTGTATCGTGTACAGTCAAAAAACATACGACAAAACGTTAAATCCCTCTTCTATATGCATCAAAAGCTACAATATAAAGAACAAGCACATTTTTTTCAATATATCACCTAAACAGTTTGAAGGAATTCAAATAAATTCCTTTCGCTGATGGAACCTATCCATTATTTTGAATAAAGAAGATTCCGACCTCTCACGTACGGCCTCTCTCGGAAAATTCCAGTAATTTGCTAATCACAATGTTACTTTTACTACACACTTTTCTGAGTACTCAGAAGCCTCAAAGCCTAACAACCCGTCTTACCATGGGGTATCCTGTTTCCCAGTAACTGGGTTGTAGATGTCAGATGGACAGTCGCTACATGTAAAGTACTGGTATTCATTAAATTGAACAGTTTAGGTAAAAGTGCTTTTTACACTCTTTTCTAAGCAATAACATCCGAAAGAAACAACTTTATTAAGGTATATCGAGCTTGTTTCCGAATAATTAAAAACAAATTAAAAGTAAATTAAGTGAACAACGACGAGGAGACCAACTTAATTGAAATTGCTAATTAAAATTTTGATGAGTGTTTGACATCCTGACACAAATATTCCTTTGAAAATATTCGTGATAGGAGGAGCTGGCAGTGGGAAATCTTTTGTGCTTAAAACTGTTGTACATCATATTCGTCGACGTTATGCTCCAACGACGGAGCAGTTGTAAAATGCATTTTGCGCACCAACAGGAGTTGCTGCGCGTCTTGTCAACGAAAAACCATTCATAGTGCATTTGCTTTAGGCATCGAGAAAGGTAGAGCAACATTCTATAGACAGAATATAGGACAGCAACTGCAGGATAAAATTAGAAAATGGCGTCACAATCGTTGGCTTATGAAAGATGGAATATGGTTAAAATGGTTTCCTAAGAAGTGTTACTATCTATTCATGTCCGTTTACTGAAATTAAAAACTGTCAAGACATTTTGGTTGGGTAAATATTTTAGTTAACGGTGATATTATGCACTTGCCACCTGTAAAAGGCAGTTGGAGCCCATCAGTTAGGCCATCAATTATATAAAAAGAAAAGCCGCTTTTTTTTGCTTTGCGAGTTATAAACCTTCGTCTGACAGAAAAACTATTGAAAGAACTCGTGTGCCTTTTGCTGATGATTTTGCCAACGGCGAAACTGTACGTATTTTTCCAACAGTCAGACTGTAGAACTAATGGGAAAAAACATTATAAATATACACATTAAATGCTCTCTATGAATACAAAGAATCTGTCAGATATTATGGTCAAAAACTCAACCAAGCTTCTATTTCGCCAGATCTAAACTGTACTGGAGGATTGCTAAATTCAATGAAAATTGCAATCGGATCTAGAGTCATATTGCGATAGAATTTTATGGTTTAGGAAGGGTTGGTTTAGGAATGGTAGCATGAGCGTAATTAAAAAAAAAACAACTAAATGGGCTTATAGGGTTTCAATACAGCCACACAGTTTCAAGTCCACGAGGTCGTGGCAATATTGAAAGGATTATGTTTATCATAATTTTAAGTTGGGCTGTTACTGACCATACGTTGCAAGGAGCTACTGTAGAAAACGCTGTAGTTTATTTAGGCAAAAGTACTTTTGTAAAAGGCCAAGCTAACGCGGCCTTACGTCGCGTAAAAAGCTTGCAGGGTGTTGCTGTTTGTGAGCTCAACCAATGAAAGCTGTTTAATAATCCTCAAAACAGATCGGCTTTAGCAGGATTGCAAACAGACTGAGAAGTAGTTGTTCGATAATTTAATTTGGTACTAAGTACTTTATTATTTAATCAAAATATTTAGAATACTTTAAAACTCTGACTTGAAGCTTCTATCAGTAATTAAAATGTTTTAAACACTATCATCGTGTTTTATCATTGTTTTGTTGTCGTAGTCTGTAGCATACTACACCATTTATTTCTCGAGAATCATATTTCATTGTCCCAACGCCAAAAATTACAAACTTTCATTCACTAATTAACACCCTTAGGTGATGATTTTTTAAAATCCTTCTTTAATGTTTAGTTTCACTTTATTAAGAACTTTTGATCAAAATTGTATTCTTCTGGCTAGACCCTGCGGGTTGGGTTGTGCGTTTTCTGTCAATGAATGAGTGATTTTAGATCATTCTTCGAACGTAAATGAGACCTAATTTAATCAATCACTCAAGACAACATGTAAGTCATTAAAATTGCTACAAGTGCTACGGCAAAGCTGCTGAAACAAATTCTACAGTAGTTTTAGACAGACGCGGTTCAGATTTGTTGATGGCGTTTACTTTATAATTCAATACAGGCATTGACCGAACAGTTGACATCAGCTTTGCGTGCAATTTAATGAAAAAAAATAGATCGCGTTCAGTTGCATTAGTAAACAGTAATAGGATTAGTTGTCCATTACCCTACCCTCACGCACGTATAATACAACTTTCTGTTTGTTCCCTAAAACGTGAGCCATCTGAACAACCTATCACACATTCTGTTTCATGCTTGATACTTATTTCAATTTCCCTATTCCTTTTTGCAAAACTTGCGTCGGTTCCTCGGTGGCGGCCAATTTGGGCCAATTGCGCGCATGGGTGACGCCACGTTTGGGTGTTTTGGCGGGAAAACGGCGCGTGTGATTATAACGACGATAACTCCTAAGTTATACACGGGAGCTGTATAAATGTTACGCCATTGGAATCTTTATTAAATAAGCTAACAGATTATGTATAAATTAACCCAGTTTTGCGTTGCTATTTATTAGTAACTCTAATTTGAAATCTAAGGGAATTTTTCCCAGTTTCCTGTGTAAGGGTCATTGTAATAAAAAAAAAACAACCATTCTTTCTTAAAGTTTTTGCTTAGTTTATATAAATATAAACTATTTCTCAATAATCTTACAAGCTTTACAAAAACCTGACGTCATTTTGACAACTCGACGCGAGCAAAAAAAAAGGGTCTGTTCATGGGTCGATTCCGCGAGCACTTAATGCTAAGTCGCTAGGGTTGTTATCTTACAATAACAAATGGTCCACATACTTATCACAGACAGAGTCTCAGCTGCTAGAAGTGTTTAGTTTAACAGTATAGACTAACCAAAACAAACACTTGAAAACAAGCGCAAAAAACATCCACTCAAACATTGCATTATAGTTAAAATTCTGTTGTAATATTTAAAAATAAAAATTAACATTCTACATTTTCATGATGTTTACAAATCGATACGCACAGTTCAAAGGCATGCTGTCATGGAAAAACAATAAACAATTGCACTACGAAATGCATAAGTACCTGATAGGGAACCACAGAAAACGGATATGAAAATTTTGTCCCGATTGCAGATGGGATTGCAAGTTCCCAATTTTTTTTGCCGTTGAGTGACGCATGGGATCGCTGGATTCCAAATTACTTTTTTGTAGTTTATTCTACTCATTTAATCCTTATTTCTACTACGTGGATAACCTTCTTGTCCACCAATTTCGATCATCGCGGATTTACGTCAAAAGCCCTAATTGGTGGAGCAGACTGAATCAGTCTGATTTGTTTGTTGCGTATTTTTCATTTCAATGTTACGCTAATTGCTTACGTTATCAGTTAAAATTAATGCATGGTATGAATAATACGATACATAACGACATACGTAGTAGCAACAGTTTGATCACTATAGTATAATGATTAATTGTAATATGGGGAGATGCAACGCCGGCTGCAGCAAAATGGCACCAAAATAGCTCACGGTGTTTGTGGTAATAACAATTTCTATCCAAAATCTTTAACCAAAACACAATGTAAGCATTAAAAACTGTTTATTCCTTAGTTATCCTTGCTCAGTCCCAGGCTGCATAAGTTTATTATAGAAAAGATAGGTCTCCGGAGCTTGGCAAAATGTGCGTCGACCGGTCGAAAATCGGCTGCGCGGCCCGCAGTCTACAAATGTCTATGGCACCCGCCGTTCACGTTCCAGTGAAGGGAAATGCGATTGTGTAGCATTCTTATTTCATTTAATACATTCTGTGCAAGTTTGAATGCTTAAAATACGGAACTATAATAATATTTAACATCAAAACAGACTTGGCACTTTGGCAGACTATTTCAGTCTGGTCCACCGCGGAACGGCACTTTTTAGATTTAAAAAAAGCTCCGCCGCGACAGTTTAATCACTGCCGTGACCAGGATTCGAACCTGGGTTACTACGGCCATAACGTAGGGTCCCAACCTAACCACTAGTCGATCACGGCTACTGGAGCTGGTGACAACACTTTTCAATACCCCGATCACTTACCACCCAAAAAAAATTAAAGTTCGTATAAAAAGTTATATTTATAATAATCTCTTTCCTTCTTAATTCCGCCGGTTTATACAAAGTAACCTGCCAACAGAGTATTACGTAATTGCTGTTTTAACTAAGTTAACAAATAATTACATACTCGTATTAAGTTTGTGTTCACAGTAAATTAATATTGTTGGAAAAGTCGATAAGATGTGATAATAATGTAGGCAACTTCATTTGTTTGGTTGTGTTTTACCAAAATACGCCATCTAAAGTAGGATTTTATTAAAGAATAGCTGCTGCCCGCGACTACGTTAGTATGATTAAATATTAAAATAAATAGTAAAAAAAACAATGGATTTAAAATATAAATTCAAAATGTATCATTTAAAACTCCGTAACATTATAGTATCCCTTACTTATTAAATTTTTTTCTGTTCTCTCTTGAATGAATTAATATTCATTATCATAGGGGAATTAGGAATTTTATTGTATGTCAATGGGGCCATGCATATTACACTTTTTCTAAGAAATGCTGTTTTGGCGTAGAGCCAAAACAATAAGGCTTTGGTTTACACACTTAAGCCTTCAGGTGGACCATTGTGCGTGAGTCAAGGCGGTCGTCAGTGGTTACTCCAACCAGCCCACTTCCTTACGGAAGTTGGTTATGTCTCCTGTTCTGCTAAGAAGAATCTGCGTAGGATCTGGGTGCCCCGAGGGTTTCCTCAGCCTCCACTTCATTCCTGATTCTTATTTTAATTTTTCTTGTCACTTTATATTAATTTGAAAATATACAATCGTCTTATTATTGTCCCACTGCAGGGCAAAGATCTCTTCTCATGCAAAGAAGACACGAGCGTTGATCACCACGCTTGCTCAAGTAAAGTCAATCGGTTCTCATGAATTGTAGTGTAGCATTCAGACTAACTACGTCTTGACTTTCAGAAGGGTTAGGCAGAAGAGCACCTATATTTGGCCAGTTATGTTTAAGAACCATTTGTAATAGGGGGCGAGCCTATTGCCATCAACCGGGCACAAATGCGGACTCCTGACAGAAACAGAAATGACAGATGGAAAAATTCAATATCACTTTAACCGATCCGGCAATCGAACCCACGGCCTCGTGCTCAGCAGAAGCGCTGTGACCTCTAGATCAACGAAACGGTTCTAGTATTTTACTGTTGTAATGTAGTTGTGTGAATGGTTTGCGACTCTAGAATACATCTTTACCACTGGTCCTTAGAATGGACATCGAATACTCACAAAAGTGTGAGGCGATAAAATAATATAAAATGGTGCTGTATACAGTCAGGGAAATTATTTGTTTAGCAATTCATACACTCAGTCACACACACACAGATACAGTCACACAATCTGTTGTGATTTGAATATAGCATTGACATGGACGGACAGACAAACTGAATGCGAAAGGCCGAGGACAGGGTGTTGTGGCGCAGCCTGGGAGAGGCCTATGTCCAGCAGTGGACTGGGAAAGGCTGAGTTGATTGATAAGCAAAACATAGGTGAGGACAACAGAATGGCGCGCAGCGTTTCTCTATTCTATTACCCGTAAGCCTCAACATTGACAGAGATATGCCACGAACTCCTACAAGTAGGAACCCATCATATAATTTTCTAATTCTGACTTACACCCCATCCTAACTGGAAGAAATAAATTAAAAATAGTACCAACCATAAACCGTTCTTTTCCCTTCCTCATTCTATCGCTTTCCGCCGTCTTAAATTACAGGCCGACCTATTTCTAGCATCAATTGTTACGTATCTAACTCAGAAGTATAAGTTTCATTCTATAAGGGTATGAATAGCCCCGACCCGCTCTCGGCTACAAGTGTTTTCACCTTACGAAATGAGTTACGTCATTGGTATTGTTGCCTAGTCCTTAAGGTTGAGAATTACACCTCACAATGCTTCTGACAACAATCGAAGAACGTTCTTCACAAGACCAATAAGCACAAATGAAGCAAAACAAATAATACTGTACTATTTTCAGATATATAAAAAACTGTCCAATAGACATCAGCTTTGCTTGATTTGGAACCACCTTCAGATAAGATAAATCTTTCGCAGTTATTCTGAACAATGCAACTCATGAGCACGTTACTCACGAAACACAAATATGAGGCTAAAGCTAAGGTTTTGTAGAAGAGCGGTGGTCGCCATATGAAGGCCGCCACATGACCGCCGACACATGGCGGCTGACATAAAAATGATGGCAGTGGGGGCGGTCAGCTGGACAAAGTTAAGGCGATACCCCGAGCAAAACCTTGCGATAGTGCGTTATTCAGAGACTATTAACTCATTAATTAAGAGTACCTACTAAACTAAATCCAAAAGCACATTATTTATGTTCGATATCCTGTCATCACATTGCAAGCTCTGATTTGTTTTTATGTTATACATTTAAAATATCCTTGTAAGAAGTGACCAAAAGTTTTTCAAAAGGCGACGGTCTAATAATTTGAGGATTACACTAATGAATAGATCATTTAATGATCGAAATAATCCACGTTTTATTTTATTTCAAAAGATCGCTATTCTTGTTTAAGAAGACATAATTTAAGAAGAGCGAGACTGTGCGGCGGGATGGAGTAGCAACCAAGGCTCAAGGTCGTTTGGTCGAGGAAATGCTTGAAAATGTCCCCTTGTCTCATAATGTCTATAGTAGTTACTGTAATAGCACTATACTGTTACTGCATATGTATCTACAGGTACTAACAACATTAGAATACTAAATAAAGCCACATTGAAAGTCGTAACATTCAACATTATATCTAACGTGACCTCAAACCTTAATTTATTAAAATGTGTGTATGTTTTTCAAAGTTACGGTTTAGCGTGGCAAACCAGTCTGTGTTTAAAACCCTCATAAATACTGATAGTTTGTGGTTTTTAAATGGGTTTTCACATAGTTTCAGCTAATCTATTTGTTTTGGTAACAGATGGCTTTTGCGATCTATTGTGTTAAGGATCTGGTACTTCTTGACAAGCTTACACCGCTCCTTTCAAACCTATTAAAACACAGAAATTGGAATACATTGTAAAATACAAAATGATGAAAAAAAAAGAGTAATCTTGGAGTTTTTAGCCGGTGCTTCTCCAGACGAAACGATCAAGTGGAGCCGTGCACCTACCTTCTAACGTTTCTTCAATGCACAGGTTTATGTGAAATACAATATTTTGAAGTTCTTTAAAATATTACTAGCCTGTAACTTCAGCATAGCAAGGCGAATAACAACGTAAGCTTTTAAAAGTTTGTTAAACGACTTCTTCGAATACAAAGAAGAAACAATCAACAATCCACCTAGCCTTATCCTAACTACGTCGGGTTCACAATTCCATACGTCCAGCTTTCCTAGCGATGTTTTCCTGTACCGGTGGAAGCCCACAAGAAATTCGCTCCACAATCTTCAACTTTTCTTAACAATAGGATCAAATTGTTCTATGACTGTTGCAATCCTATTTAGAATGAAATTGCGAAAAAAAACTGAAGTATTGAGAAAGGACGACTAATTACAGAGTTTTCGTTAGTCCATTTTCACTAGAAGGCAACAACCAACAAGAGTAAGAATAATTATCGTCGCAGTGGGCAGGTTCTATTTTTAAGTACTTCGAGTTGTATTCTAATTGTGGTTGTAGGTTCATTTTGAAAATGTGTCAATCATCGCTACTTATTTTTTACTTTTTTGAAAGCTTCTCTTTTTTTTACTGCGACATGTCCGAAAAAAAAAAACGAAGACATGTGTCATCCATCACGTACTGGGTCCGTTTGGTAGACTGCAGCCCACTCTCACCTTTCACAAAGAGGAGGCCTGAGTCCCAGCATTGGGAACGTGATAGGCTGATTATTGTGTGCTATGCTCTATAAATACGTGATGTGACAGTACCTAAATTACCCTAGGCTGACAAATTTTTCGTTTTTCCTAATTATGTTAATACTAGCGTTAAGGTCGGTTTCCCCCGAAGGGGAAAAGGCCGCACTCCAACCCCGTGCGGCCCTGTAGAGCTCGTCACCAGAATTGGTCACTCTCCCACCGATAATAGAAATGAATTCCCAAATTTATAGAAGCCAAATGCCTTGATATTATTAATGAGGCAAGGAAACAATGTATCAATATTAGATGATACTTGGGAATTCATGGTTATGAAATATATTGGAATTGATTTTAGAAAACTAAATAATAGAGGGATGCAGAGTAAATTATTACATAAACTTGTGAGTAATCCAAACGCTAGCGCGTAACAGGTATTTGATCAGTCGTAACTCACACGATACCTCGCATCTACACTCGGAGTACTCAGAGATACACTTCCATAAAGTGACGCAAGCGGCTTTACAGCGGCATAACGTCGTCATCATGCTCTTTTTGAGTCATGGCCCCTAGCAGTTCTCTCGAACTGATAAACGTGACGAAGCGGCTTTTCCTGCGGCAACCGTGCGACTGTCCTTATCTAGCAACGGAGCGGCTAGTTCCAGCGGCATTGAGTCTGCATCATGCTCTTAAGGAGACATGGTCCCTATCAGTCCTTAGACTGGATATGAGATAGTTGTGGTCACCCAAACCCCTGGAACTTCACTCGTTGCACAACAAGCATATTTGCAAGACACGTGCTCATGTCAGTCTGACCGAGTTATTAGTATAAGATAAAGCATATAATATTCTTTGAATTACTAGATAAATTGAGTTGAGAAATCAAAACTCGAGGATTATTACTAAATAAAGTTTAGAGTTCTAGTATCGGCCAAAGGCAACGAATACAACATTCAAGAATTACTAGTTATGAGAGTAGAGAATCAAACTCAGGCATTATCAATAAAGTTGTGAATCAACTCACTTTAAAGTCTATAGACAGCCCAAAGAGCCCACCCGTCACGACTTCCTAGTGCTTATGCTAGGGAGAAGAAGTGGTGCAACAAACTCCCCAGCAACACGTGTCTGTCTGATTAGTTCTATTGACTATCAACTCCATCAGCCTAGGATAACTATAATAACTAAAGGCTCACCCAGTCTCACCAACAAACACTAACACATACTACGTTAAAAACTAAATTATAGAATAATAATAAACTAAATCTGTGCTTCAACACAACTGTATTTAATTTATATTAACTCGCTCTCCTACAACAGCCCACTTGGACAAGGCCTCTGGCACTCAATAATTCTCATAACTTTCTTAGTCTAGCCTTACACCGACCGCTTCCTACCGTGGTCTATCTCCCTTCTCGCAGGTAGCGCTAATAATACCTGTAATAGAATCTTCATTATGTGAAGAGGTAAGGGAATCGTTACGCTTGCGCTTTAATCAATCAATAATAGCTACGTTAATGTATCTGTGTATGATGTACCCATTTCAGTGAGACGGGGAAACGTTTTACAACGTTTGTCTCATTGTACGTGTTCTACTAAACCTAACGCATAAAACCTCTGAGGACAATATACGATTTTAGTAGAACATGTTTCCTAAGCACTATATAAATGTCTTACTCAATCCTAGAGTCCTACGAAGCCCAACTGCCATTGAGTGAGACAAGTATTGAGTATAAAATTCTAAACGCGTATTAATGTAAATATAACCTTTACGGCAACCTAGCCCCATTTCTAAAATAACAGAAAATATCGCACAAGCGTATCGTAGACTCAGTCTGTAGCAAAACTCAATGCGATCGTACTCGGTGTTTGCCGAGGTGGTTATTTAGTCACCTCACATCTCGTTAAACTTCCCCATTTCGAGGATACAGTGCGGCTGTCAGCGGCAAAGCGTCCAAATTGACGTGTTTCGATTAATAGTGTCGATTTAGAAATTGGCGTACCATATGCCGGGTGTAGGTTTTATCGAGACACGGTCCGTAGCGTTCTTAGAACGACTACCAATCCAGTTTAGAGAGCTTTGTAAAGCCTACCCCCTCTCCCGGAGACGTGCCTATAACGAGCCTTTCGTAAAGAGTTGTGTGGCCAAACCTTTTTGGAAGCAGTATTTATCATTAACGTTTGATTGTTTTATAATGCCGATTTTGATCGAATTTATAGCATATGTTGTTTTAAATGAACTGAGAGTATTTACGGTTCTGCCTTCCGTATGTGGTTGCGCATGTTACAGGTCAAAGTCGTCAAAAGTCGAGCGTCAGTGCTGTGTCAAATAAAGTGGAAGGCCTTCACCGTTTCCCTATAATCAAACGCAAATTACAAATATCTGTCAGGGTATGGATTAGGAGATGGACACGTAATACAATAGAAAATAGAGTTAATTAATAGCGCAATGTCGCTATGCTGGAATAAATGATTATTAATAGCTCTGCAGCGATATTATCTAAATGTTACCTATAAATCATAAAACAAATCAACCTACAAGAACAATACAATGGAAAAGACACATTATTAGTAAAGAGTTTAACACTTACCAATGATATCTTTGTAGGGAATTAGATTACTACTCATGAAATGCCGCACGTAGTACCAACTTCACCTCGAACACAGCTCCTCCCAGCTCACAACACTCACCAACCTCCTAACTTAACTAGCTTTCCCTCTTGAGACTATAACGACCGAACCCTGTCATGTCCTAAGACAAACTGCCATAGCTCACCACTCCCGCCAGCCTCCAAAATCGGGGCTTGGGCCTTTCCCACGCTATTTTTTGTAAACTTCGACTTAAAACACACTTTTCTATTTATTAATTGTTTCTCAAATGCGTCCCGGGTTTACGATTCACAGATGGCTGCAATAACGCGCCCTCACTTTAACTTTCTCGTTCTCAGAATTTCTAAAGAACCTTCGATTTCGATTGTCTAAATATTTCTTTCGAGCGACGACGGCTGCCATAAGTGGCCACAAAATAGAAGTGTAATGCATTTCTGAGAGGCCAATATTACTTTACAAGTGCAAAGAATTAGGATATCTTGTTATTTATTAGGGTAACGCGTCAAGCTGTCAGACCATAAAATTAAGATTGAATGTGTTTCTAAAGTGGACCGAACCATGTGCATGGTTTTAGAATAAATATAATATTTTGTTATTAAATAGGAATAAGTGACAGACAGTCACAGTGACAAGGGCCTAATGTACCAGTCCTACTGAGAAAGCGACTTGCTAGATCAACGATTTTTTCACCCGAGAAATGAAAGAGATATATTTATTAATAGTGTGTCGCAGCGACAAGAGCGATAGCTCTCTCTTTGATAAAAGAGAGCACTCGCTCAGCGACGCTCGCTTGGCGGGCAGAACACTCGTTGTCAGACTCTTGCATGGAACATACGCACATCAGCGAGTTACCGCTCCTCACCCCGTCGCGCTCTCGCTGCTTATTGTTCGTCAACTCGCTTTTAATTGCTCTACTTCCTAATCGTTAATCGCATGCAGTGGGACGGACAGTTCCCTTGGTACAAAACAAAGACAATGTGACAGGACAGTGAAGGTTCAAACTTCTACAACTTTTGTGTCTGCAAGTTTCTTAATAACGCCCCAAGGACACAACCGAACTTTAAAGTGAGCTCTCCTAACACATTAAATTGCACTTACCGTTACTTTAGAGTATTCATTTTGTCATTATCTTTAGTCTTTTGTCTATCTTTGCCCATGATTTTTTTTGTTATTTTATTTAGCATAATTATTGTGTTATAAAAAACTGATTTTCTTTTCTTTTAAATCGCCTCGGTCTGAACAACCGAAGCTGTTAAGACATCAAGGTCTTTAAATTTTATCAACAGCTTCCAATTGAAAACAAAAATGTTACCAAGGAAAACCACTTAAGTTTTAGCAAGTTTAAAGATCTTATTTGGTGAGAATTCATGGCTTGCAATAAACGAATTTTATTTGAACAGGACACTCAACTCTGTGGCGTTATTACACCGGTCGCAATTGGCTATAAGAAATATAGTCGTTCGGTCGTAATTTTAGGAATACACCATTAATTTCTTGTTCTCACTCCGTCTCTTGTTAGAGAGGAAAGTTTTAATCAACTGTCTTTTTTTATTGCAGGTCTGAAGAGATTTGGATGTCTCCACAAATCTAGCCTATGTAATCCAAATGTCTCCAAAGATCTAGAAGTTTTGAAGATATCTTTCTAATAAGTCTATTTTAAAGAAAATGAGTCCACTTAACAATCCTCTTTGACAACAATGGAACGGAATTGCCTATTCTGTGCCAACCAATTATGTTACCGATATCTTTCTGCTCACTCGAGCTGCTCATTGCTCACTGCTCACTCGAGCTGCTCACCGCTCACGGCTCACCGGGCGAGCTCGGGGGCATGATTAGATAGACATCAAATGTCGTGACGATGCAGGAATTAACATCGAAGTTCTTTCTGCATCGAGTACAGGGCTGGACTTCTGATAAACAAAAATTCTTCAAAAGTACGTGGGTGCAAGAAACTGATCGCAGCGAAAGTGCTGAGCACGTTTTACAAATAAAGTCGTCACCGTAAACAGTTCTAAAACTTATAGCATTTATTTCAAATTAAACCAATTATAGGCATTTTCATTGTCCAGGAAGCGGTCCATCAGAAAGATGAAGCTACTTGCCCATTTCTAAGCTTGGTAGGATGTTATGGAAAAGAACGGGCATGGAGAAGTTTTTTTTTAATACCTTACCTTCCATGTATGTATCCGTCGCAGATGGAGTGTCACTACCGCTGTTTTACAAAACCGCTAGTTGTTTTACAAATCAGCTCCGTTATGAAAAACAACAGAACAACGTGGAACTGGATTACCATTTCGTTAAGTTTAACAAAACTGCCAACGACATGGAATGTCTGGTGTGGTTTCTAATGCCGAAAATTTGTTTAGGTTAGGCTAGAACTGTGACCAACCTCGCGCAAGCCAAGCGAGGAAAGCGAGCGGTGCCGCGGCAGTGGCCGGCAAGCGCTACTTCCAAGTTGGTCGCAGTTACTTGGCTTTCCAGTATTTTTAGGGCTGACTTCCACTGAACTCTGACAACTCTATATTCAAATTTCACTTGATTTAGGGTAATTTTCACTCATATTACTGTTTCGGTCGGCATTGTTGTTGTTATGCAAAACGGAGCCTCGAGCATCATTTAGAACTAAAATCTACAATCAATGAGCAGTGGTGGCCCAGTGGAAACGGCCGCGCCTTACGAATTGTAGGTCGTAGGTTCGAACCCAGACAGGTGCATTATTTTGTGTAAATTATTTCCTCACCACTGCTCTCAAAACGGTGAAGGAAAACATCGTGAGGAAACCAGCATGTCTTAGAACCAAAAATTCGAAAACATGTGAAATCTACCAACCCGCATTGGACCCGCGTTGTGGATTACGGCCCACTCCCTCTCACAGAGAGGAGGCCTGTGTCCCAGTAGTGGGAACATAATAGGCTGATTACGTTATGATGTTATGTAATCAGTGACCCGCTGCATTGATAAACGCAAAAAGTTTAAAAGTCAGTAACATCATAACATAACATCACGCCTTGTTTCCCCAAAGGGTTGGGCAGAGGTGTACCTATAGTACACCCACATTTCGCCAGTTATGTTTTTAAGTCCCATGTAATAGGGGGCGAGCCTATTGCCATCACCCGGGCACAAATCCAGACTCCGGGCTGCTACTGAGAAATTCCAGAAAGAAAAACCCAATTACACGTTGCCCGACCAGGGAATCGAACCCAGGACCTCTTGCTCAGCAGTAGCGATTGCGACCACTAGACCAACGAGGCAGTAAGTCAGTAATTATGTAAAATCGCTAAACGTCGTTTATTTTCATTTTACATAATAGAGCTGTTATGTAAAACAACTAGCGGTTTGGTAAAACAGCAGATTCGACAATCAAATGGAATTTTCGCAACGGGTATTACCAAAGTGAATAATATAATGATTATTGTTCATTCACTTAAAACAGCAATTTAAATTACCTGCCTTTGCGAAGCGTAAATTATTTTCATTTTAACGAAAATAACATTTTGTCATTCACAATAGAATTAATAATACGGCCCTGTAGGACTCGCTTTAATATTCATGTCACCTCAGAGAGATGGATATGCTGCGGAAAATAACGTATTACAATGTCAGTGTTATATTTTATCAGACTCAAAAATCACTTTTATTGTTCGATTATCACCAAAGACACTGATTTCTCTGCAAAATATATCGACTGTGGAAATTTTATTAAGTTTCAAACTACGCTCCCCTTATTATAGGCATATATTTGGCTATTACTGAGATAATTGTATTTTCAGAGTAAATTTAATAATACAGGTAAATCTGTATTATCTTATCCAATTTCGGGAAATTCCAAAAAAAACATCATAGAATTAAGTTATCCCTTCTCAGAAATATCAACAAAAATTCATCAAAATACATAAAAAATTTATAAAAAGAGACCCAAGCATATTTTGGAGCCCAAACTGTTATCCCAATATCATATAATTAGGGCGAGGAAATGAAACGGAAGAAGTGAAAAAAAAGATCGGGCGTGAGTCACGTAACCTCTCGAGAAACCGATCGGTCGTAGGTAACTTGCAGGAGCCACGTTAGTTACCAGCGACTGATAGTTTTTCGCTACGTCAACGTGACCTCTCGTCGTTAGTAGTACGTGTTACAACGTGACGCGCGCTTGTTATAGTGACGTCTTCTTTTATGAGTGAGTTTACCGACTGATGTGTGCGGCGGCGATGTCGTGAAGTAATAAAATAAATTGGAAGGGAGCGTTTTGTCGTTTATGCTGTAGCTGTTTATTATGTTCTCAACTTTTGTCAACTAACTTGTCGAAGACATTTCCTAGTCGACAAACTCCGCAAAGGTGAAAACGCATTTGACAGCCTTATCAAATGCAATTTCAGCAGACAACGGAGAAACAAATTCAATCCAATTGGTTTATTGAGCTTCAACTCATGGATTTGTTTTCTTCTAGATGAGCACAAGTTGAGCGGACAATTAAAAATTTGAAATAGCCTGTATTATAATTTATAATTGGAGCAGGTAGGGTAGGGTACCACCTTCAGGATTGTATGATGGTTTTGAAAAGGTCATGGATGAAGTGTTAAACAAAATTTGTAACTCAAACGAGTCTATCATCACTTGTGGTGATTTTTATGTTAATTGGTTAGAAAACTCGGGGACTAGTACTTCAATCATAAGTTTGTATCAGTCATACAATCTTGCTAACCAATTTTTGGAGCCCACTAGAATAACTCCCACTAGTGCCACATGCCTAGATAACATTTATTCAGATGATAAACCAACTTACTAAGAAATTATTGATTTAACAGACTCAGATCATTGCCGACAATTGATCACTATTTCAAATGTAATCAAAAAAGTAACTCAAAAATATATCACTGTTAATCCAAAAAAGACTAAACGTTTGGAAACATTTAAAAGTAAACTTTTGAGTAACTTACCACTTTTTTCAACGATTGATGACTGCAATATAATGTTTTTTTTTTAAATATGTGTTGCACACAATTTGATAAAACTTTCATTCCAAAGACATTCTCGGTTAATAATTACGCTTCGTTCAGTGATTGGGCCACTGTTGGTATACATAAAAGTAGAAAACTACTTTATGAGTTGTATGATGAAAGGTAAGATGAGGTAAGGTATGTATTGTACGAGTATAAATACTGCTTAATTTAATATATATGTTAGAAATGATTCAAAATTATTTAAAAAAGTTTTTTGCACAACCAAGTCATGATATTTGAGTTCAAAGATTAAAAGTAATGTAATGAAAATGCACGTAAATGACGTGCATTTTCATTACATTACTACTACTTTAATCAATATCATTAATAGCGAAACGGGAAGGTCATCCAAACGAAGTAGTGACTACAGCCTTGCTATTGATGGCAATATAATTCAATCAGATTCTCAAGTCACCGTGACCTTCGAAAATTTCTTTGAAGAGATTCCCGTTTCGACTACTAAATCCCTAAACTCACCGCCTACTGCTGCATAGTCTTTACTTAAAGAAAACGTTCCAGTTTGTGATTCTGAATTTAATTTCCAATACGTCACCTGATATAAATAAAACATTACCCGTCTTATTCCAAAACACGATCTAAAATTAGTACGAGGATTATTGCTAGGTTTAAACCAATACTAAATAAAACGATATTATAAAATGAAGTTTATCAGTAGTTCATGAACTATCTATGGTACTTAAGTTAAACCGCCGAGAAATTAGTACCGAAGTTTGATCCATAGTTAAACTAGGGGTAGTTTAACTATGGATCAAACTTCGGTACTAATTTATTTGAGGTTAGCGTTGATGATTTTTGTGTGTTTATATTTACAAATACTTAAAAATGGATATCACTGGGATTGACTTAACGGATATGGAAGATTTAGATACGTTGGAGATGTCTCGGCGATCTTACAGACATCGTCATCGTGTAAAAATCCCTTTGAATTGAGTGACAAAGATTTTAGATATAAGTATAGGTCAACAAGACGTATTGGAGAAAAAATTGTGCATGTTCTACGTGAGGATTTATCCCACGACCCTCGAGGATCCCTATTGAGTCCTGAAGTGGTTTGTGCAATACGCAACTGGGCTCGCCATCAAGTACGTACCCTTGGTCAATGCTATCATAACATTGGACAAAATGCGATTCATTAACTAATATTGTTGTTTTAATCGTAGATTCAAGATGATACAGCTGACTTAAATGGTGTGTCTCAACCAGCTGTCAGCAAAACATGCAAAAAGGTAGCGGAGATTTTTATTAAAATAGTCATTACTTCAATGACAAAGTGGTGAGGAGCAATCGCCATTATTTCTAAGTCCTAAGTAAGTTCTAAATTTACCCGTTATTTCATTAAATCTAAAAATAATAAATATAAGCTAATTAATATCACGTAAACCATAACGTACTTGTACCCACATCAAATGCAATAAGTACATACTTAATCTGTATATTCTTCCACTCTTTTATTTTCTGCATGTTTATTGATGTATTTGTAGTCTTATCTTCTATAATATGTACCGAGTGGGCAATAAGTTGTCGTAATATTTTCTATAATAATAAGAACATCCGCGTTAGGTCGTCAAAATAAGATTAAACGAAGTATTGTTTACCTAATAATAATAAAAATCCATATTTTACTAACTTTTTCTTCAAAACTCCAGTTTTCACCCCTTTTTTTGTTTTCATTGTTCCATTTTTTATCGTAGCTCACGATTTAACCGAACAACTCACGAACAACTCACGAACAAACCTCGTAAGAGTATATATTTATATATTTAACAATAAATGAATATAAGAAGTGCATTTATATATTATGAAGGACGCAGCGTCAACCCTCGTTTCAAATAACGCGCGCTGTCGCCTACCTAGTTCAATCCACTTCACGCTAGAGGTGTTATTAAATATATAAAAGCGCGTCAAAAGTACAAGTTGTGCTTGGTAAATATATTTTAACCTAAACAAATAACAATTATTGACTTAATTTTGTATTGATACATAATTATTAATTCATTTCAAATGTTAATATACTATCAATAGTTAAAGAAACGGAACGTTGCTTCAAATAAAACCTGTGTGAACGAATTAAAGAATGCAATTTTTGTTTCTTATCTGTGGATATTATTAAAATCATGGACCTTTTTTGGTACTAACTGATCCTCAGAAAGTCTTTGTTTTGTAATAGAAACACATTTTGAACCTGTTACTAACGTTATTACCGTAACAATCCTAGACCTTTTAGTCGTGGTTTAAACCAGTACAAAAGCATTTTATTGTAATAAGACTGTACATGTTTAAAAGACCGAAGATCTATGGCGTAATTCTGTGGATGTTGCTAAGTATATTATAAATATTGTAGCACCTACTTTAAAAATTTTTTGACAGAAAACCGAAAACTATTCATAAACTTAGTTCACAGAAATATTTAAAAAGTTCACATTTGTTCCTCATTAAAGCTAAAGTAATAGGTTCAAAACAGTTCGACTTATTGCTAGTCCTAGTAAGATTGTTATTTATTATAAATTTAAAGTGATTAATATTATAAACTACATAGATAATATCATATGATACCTACGTAAGGGAAAATGTAGTGGATTTTAATTACCAAGTCACTGACAAAACAGATTTACTATACAGAAAGTGGACGTCACAAACGTCATCTTAATATAAATCATTTAAAAACGGTCACAACGCCTACTTCATCAAAATTTAACTACCTTACTTTTGTGCTGGATAAGTGCGGTGAAAACAGTGCAAGGACTTTCTATTATCAGCATCATCAAAACAGCAACTGACTTTTGGACGCGACGCTGTCTCACGGCAACGGTTACCAGGGCTGCGCCAAAATGTGATAAGGCGGCGCGGCCCCCCAGGCTGCCAGCGCGACTGCGCCGCTGTCATTGTGCTTCAGTCAAGCTCTGACAATTTTTATATGTCAATTTTGTTATTTTAATATTATTTTAGATTTTAAAGTTACCTAAAATTGTGTGAACGAAAAGTCGTGTAAGCAGTCTTTGTTTATTTATGCTGAATACTGACGACAGTAGTGACGCCGTACGAAGCGCCAGTCAACCTGCCACATCGCTGGATACCGTAGTGAGATGCCCTCATTGTCCCCAAGCACGTTTTTTTAAAGGTGAACGAGGCTTGAAGGTACATTTGGGGAAGAAACATAAACCCCACAATGTGCCTTCATCATGCCCGACAGTACACACTTCCCTAACACCTGATTCACCCGCTCAACCCTTTTGGAAAACCCTTGCAACAAGTAAAACGTCAACTCCAGTTTTAAAGAGAGTTCCTCGTGGTGCGAGACCATCCGTGGCTTCCTGTTTAGCGCGTAGTATCCGCCTGGCCGTCCGAGAGAACTCTATAAGTGCTTGGGAGCAATTACTCACCTTCCCGTTTAGAATTCTACATGTGCAAAAAAAATTGGCAAATAAAAAAACGTTAACAGCACAAATCAAAGATAATTGTAACATTTCGGCCCTAAATTTCGACCCTAAATTAACAGCGCCCCTCCCCCAAAGAGGCTTATTGCACCACGTGGAGTCTAAACTAGGCGAGGGTGATATCAAAGGTGCGGCTAGGATCATCTTTAGCAGCGATGTGGTTGCGCCGTACTCTCCAGAGACACTTACAGCTCTGGAGAGCAAACACCCCGCCCCGGCAGATGACCTCTCCTTCCCTGACCCACCCCATTCGGAATCTAACTCACTTGAAATTACAGCTCAAAAAGTATGCGCCGCTGTGTACTCCTTTCGAAGTGGCTCCGCCGGCGGCCTCGACGGCCTGACACCTCAACATCTCAAGGACTTAATGTGTTCAGGCGCCGGGGAGGCTGGTGAGACCCTTTTGAAGGAGCTGACGGCCCTCATCAATCTCATGCTCTCCGGCAATGTGAACGAAGCCGTCATTGATATTTTATACGGTGCAAATCTATGTGCCCTGCGCAAGAAGGATGGCGGCATTCGTCCCATTGCCGTAGGGTCCACTTACCGTCGTATCGCAGCCAAAATTTGCTGTGCTTTTTACAGCGAAATACTGGCCAGCAAATTCCAGCCCCTACAGCTGGGCTTTGGGTCTAAAGGGGGCTGTGAGGCTGCGGTACATGCATTATCCACTTTCCTCAATAGTGCTAAAGGTGAGGTCATCCTTAAGGTTGACATTAAGAATGCCTTCAATTCCGTAAACAGGGACACCTTGTTGGCAGAAGTTCAAAAAGAAATACCCAAAATTTACAGTTTTCTATATCAATGTTACAGGTACCCCTCTAAATTACTTTATAAAGACAACCTTTTGAAATCAGCTGTTGGTTGCCAACAGGGTGATCCTCTTGGGCCAGTCATTTTTAGTTTGGCAATAAATCCAATCATTCGACAGCTAAGTTCAAAATTCAACGTATGGTATTTGGATGACGGAACCCTAGGAGGTGATGTAGACACAGTCATAAAAGACTTAACTTTTTTAAAAGAAAAATTCAGTGTTATTGGCCTAGACCTTAACTTTTCAAAATGTGAAATTTATCTTCCCGAAACCACTGACAGACAGACTACCTTAGCAAAATTTTGTACCGTAGCACCAAATATCAAAATTACGGAAAGAGACTCTCTTCACCTCCTAGGGTCCCCAATTTTTGACGAATCCTTTCCAACGTTCGTTGAAGAAAAAATAAAAAAAATCAATGATGTCTCGGAAAGACTTTTCAAAATTAACATTCATTCGGCCTTCACACTCATTCGATACTGCTGTTTTGGACCAAAATTTACATATAATCTTCGCTCCTCCCATCTGTGGAAACATCCACAACTTTTAGAAAAAGTAGACCAAGTTATTAGAAACACAGTAACTTCGATCCTAAATGTGGCCCTGGACGACCGAGCGTGGCAGCAAGCCACACTTCCCATTCGCCTAGGTGGTCTCGGCGTCCGCAAAATTTCAAGTATAAGTTTACCGGCCTTCCTCTCCTCGGTCCACAGTACTGATAAATTAACCAGGAATATTTTATCTTCTTCACTGGTCGATTTTGAAGTACCGTGTTTGACCGATGCGTTGAACGCTTGGAAAATGGCTTGTCCCAATACGGTTTTCCCCGACAACCCGTCCTCCCAGAGACGGTGGGACGTGCCGCTCTGCAGTATTATACGGAATACCCTGATTAACACGTCATCTAATACTGTTGAGCGTGCCCGTCTGCTGGCTGTGGGAGAATGGGAGTCAGGCTTGTGGCTTCAGGCGCTCCCGTCATCCACCATAGGCACTATGATGGATGACTCTTCGTTTCGGCTCGCTACATGTCTCCGCTTGGGTGCACCTTGTGTTGCTCCGCATCGGTGTCACTGCGGTGAAGCTGTCGACAGTCTTGGGCACCATGGCCTGTCCTGTTACAGGAGCGCAGGTCGCATAGCACGGCACGCTAGCATCAACGATATTATTCGTCGAGCCCTTGTCACCGCCGGCGTACCTGCGGTTTTAGAACCAAACGGCTTGGTACGTGACGATGGAAAGAGACCAGACGGAATGACGTTGTTGCCTTGGAAGGTGGGTAGGCCTCTGGTGTGGGACGCAACCTGTGTCGATACCCTTGCTCCATCTCATGTTCCTAACACGGCGAACTGTGCTGGCGCTGCTGCTGCGGCTGCTGAGACCCTCAAGCGGCGCAAATACTTTAACCTTATGGGTAACTACAGTTTTGAGCCGTTTGGGGTCGAAACGCTCGGGTCATGGGGCCCGAGTGCGCATCTAATTTTTAAACAAATTTCTCACCGACTAGTCGACACTTCACGTGACCAGAGGGCTGGGTTGTTCTTTGGACAAAGAATTAGCATTGCCATTCAGCGTGGCAATGCTGCCAGCCTTCTGGGCACTTTTCCAGATGACAGCGATGCGGACGAGTACTTCGACGCCTGAGTATTTTTTATATTAATTTGTATAGGTAGTTAGTTAGTTATTTAGTACTTTAGCTGTTATTTTTAATAATTGTATTGACTGTGGTGAGTTTCCTGATCTTATCAAAAACAGTAAAATAATACCAAGGTTTAAATCAGATGGTACATCAGACTCTACTAATTATAGACCTATCCTTACCTACCTCTAATAACATTTTTGAAAACTTATTTAAGATCAAATGCAAAGATTTTTTAATAAACAAAAATAACTGCATAACAAACAGTTCGGTTTAACAAGGGGTCATTCGACATGAGTCGAATGGCCCCTTGAACATTCGAACTGAGTTGAACTTTTAGGACATGTTTATTAGGCATGGGAGGACAAATGCGATGCTTTTGGCATCTTTTGCGATTTGTCCAAGGCATTCGATTGAGTTCTTCATGAAACATTAATCAGGAAACTGCACCACTACGGAATCCGATATTCTTACTTAATTGATAGTGTTCAGAGAGCTGATATTAATGGAAAAATATCACCTGGATTTGTAGTAAGAATGGGGGTCCCCCAGGGCTCAAATCTTGGCCCATTTTTGTTTCTTATTCATATCGTAGTTTGCAGACGACACTTCACTTTTATTTAAACTCTAACATCAGCAGCTGGTTAATAACAATGTAAATAGCACCCTTGCTAAAGTAGTTTACTGGTTTAATGTTAATAACCTACTTCTTAACGAGAAAAAAACTAAATGCATTAAATTTACGATACTAAGGTATCGTAAACTTAATGCATTTAGTTTTTTTCTGTTAGACAAGTAGAAACGTTCTTCGAAAAGTGTTCTTACAAAGGGTGAAGAGCTGAAACACGCAGTATTCTTAGGCATCACATAAGATGCCAAGCTTCAATGGGGCCCCCATATACAAAATATGGACTATTATCGTCCGAAATAAAAGTTTTAAATTGAATTGAATATCAAAAAAGCTAAGCTGTGCAGCATACGCCGTCGGAATAATTCGTAATCTGATTTACAGACAGTCTTTTTAGTATACTTAAATTATTTTCATAGTGTGATGTCTACGGTATTCTTTTGTGGGGAAATGCCACCGATATTCAGAGAATTTTTGTTTTACAAAATAGGGCAATTCGTTCAATTTATAAATTAAGTTCCAGACACTCCCTCAGAGACAAATTTAAACAGATTAATATTATGACTGTGCCTTCTCAGTATATTTATGACAATCTTGTGTACTTTACGTTTTCTAACTTCCTAGCCACATTCAAGAACTAAGCCTCAATAAATTAAGAAGATAAAGAAGGCTTGGGATTGAGCTGCTTCAATCAATTTACACAGATAATGTTGATGTTTCATATTACTTTGGTAACTATTTTACTTTTATTATAATTTTTTCTATATTTGTACATTAACATAAACAATGACATGTATTTATTTTTTTTGTTCCCGGGGTGGAAAATCCTCATGGATGTCCTCCGCCCTGGGGCGGGCGGAGGGGTCTGTCAGACTCTTACTGACTAAAAACCACCCCAGTGTTCCATCTCACACCTACGCCGGGGTCGCGGGAACACATAATTCGTCCGCATCCCCGGCTGGTGCCGGCCCGCTTGCGCGGGCCCCGTCTCGGGCGGGGGGAGTGAGGTGTACTCCCCCCGCAACGTCTGCGAGCGGCGCGCACGGACACTATGCGCGCCGCCTACTCGGGTCCTGATGTTGGGGGGCGACGGAAGTAGCGAGCCATCCCCTCGCCCGACCTCGCCTTATCTCGATGAGAGCGACTCACAAAGCTCATCCCCCTCTTCCGACGAAGGCGTCTTTAAGACGGTCGGTTCAAAGAAGAGGAGTCTCAAAGACAAAGGGAGTCCTCACACAAGGACCAAAAAACCCTTAATCGACCTTTCCACCTCCGCTCCCGTGGCTCCATCCGCCATCTCATCTCCCGTGGCCCGATCCGCCACTGCCCTCTCCCAGGCCGCCTCGGCCTCGACCTCCTCTTCCCTCAGCCGCAGTGCTGCCAAGCCCTCTGCCCAGCCCTCTGCGGCAAAAAAGATCGCCCCCCTCCCCCTGTGTTCATCCAGGACAAGGGGAAGTGGACTGGACCGATGTGTCCAAATGGTGCACCGATTTAAGAATCGGCTACACCAGTGCCAAATCTCCCCAACAGGGTATCAAGGTAACAGTCCCTACGTCTAACGACTACAGGGAACTAACCAAAACCTTACGTTTAAGAGGTGTGTCCTTCCACACCTACGCCCTCCCCGAAGACCGTCAAGTTAGGGTTGTGATCCGTAGGATCCCTAAGGAAATCCCCGCGGACGAAATAAAAACCTTCAGTCACAGAACGTCCCCGTCACCGAAGTGCACCGGATGCACCGCGCCAGAGGCAGAGTGCCATGGTCCTCGTTGTCTGTCCTCCTACTGAGGGTCACCACCCCATATTTAATGTCCGAGCTATCTGCAACCTCACCCCAAGAAGCTCTTCTCCCAAGAAGACGAAGCGTGCAGACGACCGTCAGCAAAGGGAAAGCCCCTGCTACGCCCACACGTGGCCAACGTCACATTTCCAGAAGCGACTCAGTCCTCAGAGGCCCTCGCCCTGGAACTACCTTCACCACCAGCAGGTTTTTCCAGCCTTAGCTCCAAGATCCGTTCCTGCGGCCATCCCTCCACTAATGGACCCCCGCATCCGAGTCAACGCGCTCCCAGGCATTCCTGTGTCCGTCAACAAATTCGCTCTCGCCGCTTCAGCCATGGCCCCTCCACTCGTAGCCACCCGTGTGGTCGGCCAGAACCCTTTGGACGCCTTCAACGTGATCTCAAGCACGTTCATGGCCTTCCTTACCCCTCGCGCCAGGAAAATGGCCAGTGAAATTGTTGCCGCCCGAAATGCCGGCAACCTTTTCATGATACAGAGTATCTACAATGCGTACCCGGATATTACGCAAGCCCTGATGTCCTTTACCAACCAACCTAACCCTAATTATGGATAAAGAAACACAGCGTGCATCCGCCCGATCATGACCTATGCCAGTGCAGTCTTTGCACACGCCAAGCCCCATCGCTTCAATAGAATGCAGACCCTCCAGAACCAGTTCCTCCATAGGATTACAGGCTCCCCGTGGTACGTTCGCAACGAAATCCTCCACGTTGACCTCAGGATTCCCACTATCCGCCAGTTTATGTGTATTCAAAGCGTTTCTTCGAGACCGCCGCGAATCACCGCAACCCTCTGGTTGTCAAGGCCGCTAGCTATATTCCCTCCTCTATCAGTCATGTCCGCCGTCCCAAGCATGTCCTCACCGATCCCGATGACCACATAACTCTCATCCAGGAAAGCAGTAGGGCCACCAGTACAGTGCACAAACACAGACCGACATTCCGACATCGCCGCCGAGGTCACTCGCGAAGACCCCGACGTAACTGTCCTCCCCGACCCTTGCTCGACGAAGTGCTAGCCCGCGCCGTAGCTGAGCCTGTAGCTTTAAATTCCCCGACTAATAATAATATAATCCAGATCCAGCCTGTCCCATCTTGCTGTCCAGCGACGCCCTAAGCCGAGGTCCGTACCCCACAGGGGGTGCCCTTAGCGAACGTTCGCTTAGTAACGTAAGTAGTTTTACGCCACTGGCTGGAGGCTTTGAGTCCGCTTAAGGCAGCCACAGGATAGTCCAAGGTCAACTACGAGATGCCACACACAAAAAAAAAAAAAAAAACTCGATTCATTCTTGTTCGAGTCACTGAACAGTGCGGACCTCTCTGGGACATCGCCACGCTGTCAGTTAAATAAAACAACCTTTGAAACAAATCGTGAAGTTTTCTTTTGAAAATCAATAATGAGTGATCACCATGAAGACGATATCAGTGACGTCAGCTATGCTGACGTCACACTTTTTAAAAAACACCAAGGAGGTCGTTCCTCCGTCATCAGAAGTGGGATAACAAGAAGCTCCTACCCAATCCGCTTCCACATCAGCTCGTGCCCCACCTGATCAACCGGAACCAACCAACATACAGCATGAGGCTGTGTTCGTCACAAATACACCATTGATGCCTTCTCGAAGTACGATTTACTCTACTTCGCCAGCAAAAAAACCCACACAATACATTGGCTGCTCTGAAACGTACTGTGTATTTATTTGGCGCACCAATCCTAATCATAGTCGATGGAAGAAGAGTGTTCCTTGGCGAATTTAAAGACTACTGTGACCAGATTGGGATAAAAATCCACGCTATAGCTCCAGGAGTCAGTCGAGCGAATGGCCAATGTGAAAGGGTTGTTGCATCCATAAATAATGCATTTGTGATTATCAAAAACTACAGAGCAGTGGCACACTGCACTTAAAGGACTTCAACTGGCAATTAACTGTAAAACATATCGTGTCACCGGTGTTGCTCCACTGACACTCGTCACAACACAACGGAGGCATTGCGTACCTCCTGAGTTTCTCAACGTAGTGAATATTAACGAAGAAACCATTAATATCAAAACACTCATTCAACAGGTACAACAAAAGCTGATTCATTTTAGCGTACAAGACAGTCAATGCTTCAATCTACGTATTGATTGAATAAACCTCGCTGGACCTTAAATTCAGCGAGACATATGAATATTGGAAAATGACTGATATTTGATTAAGGGAGTAGTCGGCAGAGAAAGACCCCGCAAGGTCGCTCGTGATCAGCTGCACCGTGCTCAACAACCTGTACCCTAATTGCGTAATACTAATTGCTAATCCATTGCTTCATAAGTTCGATAAAAAATCTGTTCAACAATGTAAATAACGCAATGAAAGATGTTGAACTGTCAAAATACAACAGATTAGTCGTAATCGTTTACGAAAATGTGTTACGCAATAAGGCTGCTGGTGAACAGTTGACCGTATCGGCGGGAAATGAATCCCTACTCACCGAGATTCTGTAGCACCAACCGAACCTATCCCAACGACCTCACGAGAAGAGCTGTAAGTACAGGTAAACCACGACTTACAGGGTGTAGACAACCCATCACAATAAAGGTAAGAAACTCAATTTAATATTAATAATTTCAAATCAAAACTCCCTACTAACCTTAAACAGATCTAAGAAACTAAGAGAAACCGTAAAAATAACCTCCTAGAACCCTTCGAGAATCTCCGAGAATCTTCGAGAATATCCGAGAATCTCCGAGAATCTCCGAGAATCCTTCTAGAATCTCCGAGTACCCTTCGAGAATCTCCGAGAACCCTTCGAGAATCTCCGAGAACCCTTCGAGAATCTCCGAGAACCCTTCGATAGTTTCCGAGAACCCTTCGAGAATCTCCGAGAACCCTTCTAGAACCTCCGAGAACCCTTCGATAATCTCCGAGAACCTACAAACCTTGATACTTTTAAACATACAAGTCAGTTGTGTGATAATATAACAACCGTAGCGTCAGCGTAGCAAACCACGCTGACGCCACTAGGGAGGTCAGCGCGACGCAAGGTGGTCTGGAGTTAGTAATATTGTATTTGATTACGTACGTTTGAGCTTTTAGATACCTCAGAGGTGAAGATGAAACACATTAAAATTCACGTCTATAGGGTCTATAATAAATCCATACTTATCCATACTGCCTTACCAATATTACAAATTCGAAAGTAACTCTGCCTATATGTTACCTTTTTACGCCTTAATCACTAAACGAATTACTATAATATTTGGCATGGTAAGGAGATGGAGAAATTCTGGTGAAGGAGCTATGCTACTTTTTATTTCAGTAACACGTTTCCGTGGGATAATTTCTGACATCAACAGGCGAAACCGCGGGCAGCAAGTATCTCTAATTGCAGTTAAGACTGGACATTGCCTGTCAATTAGCCACGTAATGTTAGGTATTATATATTAGGAAGCTTTCACAACTGTTTTAAACAAAACACGAATAGAGCCATACAATAAAAACAGGTGTTATCTTCCTCCATGTATCGAATATCGTTTGTTTTATCTGCCAATAGCATTAATACGCTGGTTTATTGTCTAATTTTTATGACTGCAAACACAAATGGGAAATGTTGTTGTTTTATGTTGTTTTAGTGCAACAAATTATGTCATCGTTGAATAGGTATATAAGAGTGAAAAAAATTGGTACAGTGTCTACTCTTCGGTGTTTTGTTGCTTTTTGGCAAAGAATACAGTAATTGATATTGTCAAATGAATTGTAAAGCATCTTTCTGTTTTGAAATGTAATTGATCTTGCCCTGTCATGTCTTGCAGCTTAAACCATCACCAATGTTTAACTTAATTTTTTTACGAAAATAAAAAAAATCGTTATAACCAAAACATTAAAGTTAATATTAAATAGACCTCCTAATATTGTTAATTTCCAAGTAAACCAATTAAATTCTATCACAACATAACATTCTAAAAGCCTTGTTTCCGCAGATAGTATCGATTTGCGTAAAAGCACCTGACAATTTCAATTTCGTATTTGTACATAGGTTTTTTCCCTGAAATTAACAATCAACTAGGTACTACAAAGCCTTTATGTGACATTTAGGGCGATCGCTGTTAACGTATACAAGCGTAGTTTTAATGTAACGACAGGTTTGCATGTCTCTATTATACGAGTGATTATATAACTGACATGTTAGTTGCATTAGCTAGGACTTTCTTGCTGTCATGAGTCCGATTCCCGCAATAAAATAATATTTTATATGTATGATGAATTTAAAGAATTACATGGCCTACTCAGTTTCTTATTTATATTATTTTTTAATGTTTTTTGAAATTAAACAAAAATTGTTTTTGTTGTGAAGGATAAAACAACATGTGGGTGCACAGGTACACCTCTGCCCAACCCTTCGGGGAAACAAGGCGTGATGTTATGTTACGTTTTTTTATGTTGTATTTTTTTTATAATCTTAATTCGCAATAATAACGAGTAAGTACGTAGTACAAAGTAAGTAAAATAAATAATAATCAAGTAAACTTAAACTAAAATTAAATGGTTGTATAAAAGTTGCATAAATTAATACAAAGTGTGGCCTCCTCTGTTATTGAGAACTTGCTTTCACCAATTATTCATAGAATCGATGAGACTGTTAATGTTATCCTGAGGCAATTGCTCCCAATGAAATTTTAGTAAGTCCATCAGTTGTCGGGTGGTTGTCACTCCATCCAAGTCCTTTAAAACACGTCTCTGGAGCATATATCATGCATGCTCGATGGGGTTGAGGTCTGGCGATTGTGCAAGCCAAGGTAATACCAGGATGTTTTCCCTTGCCAAGTACTCGCGTGTGTACAAAGCTGTATTCGAACGCGCATTGTCATGCATCAACGTGAAATCGGAGCCAAGCGTTTGTGCGAATGGACGGACATAAGGTCTTAGAACATCCTCAACGTAATTTACAGCGTTCATGTTACCATTTACAAAAACGAGCTCAGTTCGTCTGTTCTTCATAAAACCCACTCATACCATAACTGTTGAGCCGTTGTATGGATGCACTTCAGTCTTTCAGTATTTCCAGGACGACGGTACACTCTTACCCTTCTAGTATGTATCAGGCTTGAACCCATCGCGACTCATCGCCAAATAAAATTTTATCCCATTGTTCCCGGGTCCATGTAATGTGTTCCCTACACCATTCATTTCGATGAGCGCGCTTCCCGTGACGTATCGGTGGGCACCTAATTGGCCGTCGTGCTCGTAGGCCATACTTATGCAGTCGATTTTGCACAGTTTGGCAGCTAACAACAACACCACTTGAATTTTGTAGCCTTAAACCTATCTCTCGGGCGGTTAACATTGGCTGGCGTCTTGCAGTCAGTTGTATGTATCGATCTTGCCGTGTGGTTGTACACCATCCTCGACCTGGGTGTTGCTCAGCAGAATCTCCCGTGTTAGTGTAACGCTGATGAAGGTGGCAAATAACGCTTTTGTTGATACCAAAATACCGAGATACCTGAGATTGACTTCTTCCTGCTTGCAACATCCCTAATGCTCTTTGCATTACACTTGCGTTCAAATGACGTTGCTCCATGACGTAAAAAATGAACGTAATTGATTCGAAATTAAGATTGCGTGATGGATCCCTGTACTTACGGGTCGAGTCCCGACCTGATTGATTCAGAAACATGTAAGCTACATAAGAAAGGATTTGAAGTGACTGCGTGTGACTAACGGTAAGTAAAGGGAAAAGAGCGATCGATCTCTTGGGGTTAATCCTAAGAAGGATGGCCGATTCACACCGACATACATAATATAACATCAGGCCTGTTTTTCCCAAAGGGTTAAGCAGAGTTGTATCAACCTATAGTACTACCACATTTCACCAGTTATGTTTAAGTCCCATGTAATGAGGCGATCCTATTGTCATCAAAATACAGGGGTATCATACAATTTGAAACCCTGGCTCCTGAGCTAGGTGTAGCAGGAGCCAGTGTCTTCCCCCGTTTTTTGAATAATAATAGTAGCTGTGCAATAAATTAATTTAAAACAAAGTAAAATAAGCACTTACCAAAAGTGCTTGCAAATGAAATTAAAGGTACATCTTTAATTTCTTTTGCAAGGACTTTTGGTAAGCAATAACTGCGCATCGAAATGTGTGTGCGTGCGTGTGATGGTGTGTGTGAATGTGTATGTTTAAATGGGTGATGGTGTGTGGGTTTGTGTCTTATGAGTACTGCTGTTGTACTAGATCTTCCGTCCGGTGATAATCCAGTATTCGAAGCGATGTGGAGATTTTCTTTTTACTTTCTGGGCGCGCCACAATAGCGGCGGTAAATCCCCTCTTTGAGGAGTGACTTTCCGCCTGACACAGGTCCTCACCGGACACGGTTCGGGAGGTTCCTGTTTAGAATAAGGCGGGAGGAAACGCCAGGGTGTCACCATTGTGTGGATCGCCCGGAGGACACGGTGGAGCATACGATGGAGGTCTACCAAGCTTGGGCGGAGCACCGCAGTGTCCTCGCGGAGGCGATCGGCGTTCGCGAGAGGGAATGGAAAGCCGTCACCTCCTTCTGCGAAGCAGTAATGCTTGCGAAGGAGCAGGCGGAGCGCGTGAGGGATAGAGCCTTGCGCCCTCACGCCCCTAGTCGCCGCAGGAGACGCCCTGGGCGTCGGGAGTCGACTGCAGATTCCCGGCCACCGTAGGCGCGGGCTTGCGAACGGCGAGCAATGGGAAGCTCGCCATCCGGTAGAGACCAGGCCCGGGTCGACGGCGCGTCGTGTTCCACGCACGCCTCAAAGAGATGTCAGCACGAAATGACGGGGTCCGATAGGGCCAACGCCTCAGGGTCGCGGGTAATTCGAAAGAGTAACCGTGGCCCTGGCACAGGCAATTGAAGGAACACGGGTGGGTTTTAGTCAGTAAAAGTCTGACACGCCCTCCCGCTCCACCCAGAGCGGGAGAAGTCATTTGATGATTTGCCTCCCAAAAAAAAAAAAAGGCTACTACTGAGAACTTTCATATGGCAAAACTCAATACCACTTTGCCCGAACCGAGCTTTAACTCGGCACACCTAGTTCTACTTGTCGAGGAGTTCCAGTAGCAGTCACAAAGGTACACCTTCAGGTCAGTCCATCAAATTTGGAGGTAAGGTCTCATTATAACTAACAAAACTAGTCCAAAACTAATTGCCCACATCTTTCTACTTGTAGAGGGCTTCCAGTGCCTAGCAGTCACTGAAGAAGGTAGGTACTTTAGTAAAATTATAATTTTTGTGTACCTACGTATTAACTTTCGATTCAATAAAAAAAATAAAAAAAAATAAGTTCATTGACTACAATTCAGCTAGCCGTGCGTACACTTGTGTGTGTGACCCGTGGCAATGTAGTAGTTCGATTCCATACCTATCAATTTTGCAAACGCGTCCTTAACAAAAATCGAGAGGTGTCGTGTTGCCGGTTGGAACGAAGTTCTTTTCGCTGTACATTATGTATTAAATAACTGGCACAAAGAAATAAATAAACAAAGTTTGAGAGTAACGATACGAAAAAAAAAGTTTCTTGACCGTCACAATGTTACACTTTATTGGTCTAGCTGTCATTCGCAATGTGTTTAACGTGGGATAAGGAATTTTGTTCAAAATACTCTCACATGAACAGTTCATTCTATGCCGGTTTATTGGTATAAAATATACCAAATGTAATATAGTATGGAATGAAATATACCAAATATATTTCATTCTATACTAATACCATAGTCTTGTCTAGAATCTAGATACACTGTGTTCGAATTTTCAACGTGAACTTATTTGTAGTCCGCCACATGTTTCGTTGGTATTTGGTACCTAAAACCTGTAACATACATACGTATTCGGTACATACTTCTAAGAACTGTAGTTCCTGGTGTCATTTGACTACCATATTACTGCAATAATAAATTGAACATGTTCGTGTATTGATTTACGTAGCTTTTCAAATATTCCACACGAGTTTATTACATTTCTCCTACACAATATGTAGCGCAGCAGGCAGAGTAGCCTTCGTTGGTGTATAATATCTTATTCCGTGTCCATGTTTTCTATACGAGGTAAAGTCGAGTTCACTAATATATTGGCAGTGACAATGTTTCAAAATATTGTAAGCGTTAAAACGATCACAAAGTTATAAACAAACTTATACATCAATAACATGTTTTAATTTAAACTGTTCATACATATTTTACGGTAGTGCAGTCAAAAATATCTGACTACTCTTCGGAATATAAATATCTAAATACTCTATTTTTTTTTTTATGATCTGGAGAGAAATGCACTCGCGCACGTGTGGGAGTGACGCGAGGAGGCAAAACGCCGGGCGTAACTCCGCTGCCGCGAGAAATCGCGGCACAGCGGATAGAGCTCCGGCAGGATCTCATGGCGACATGGAGCGTGTAATTGTCATAACCTAGTTCTGGTTACGCCACAATAGTGCCGATAAGTCCTCTCTTTGAGACTGGTTGGAGAGGCGCCATGGCGTCCTCACCTTCCGCGGGTCCTCATTGTCCGTGATACAGGTGTTCGCCTGTCATGGTTGTTCGGGAGGTTCCTGTTCCGTAAAAGGTGGAAGGAAACGCCCGCGTGTCACCATTGTGTGTATCACCCGGAGGACACGGCGGAGTATACGGTGGAGGTCTGCCCAACTTGGGCGGAGTACCGCCCCGCTTCAGGCCATGGTTCGGAGCGATAGCGAATAGGAAGCCATCATCTCCTTCTGCGAAGCTGTAATGCTTGTTAAGGATAAGGCGGAGCGCGTGAGGGAGAGAACCTTGCGCCCTCACGCCCCTAGTTGCCGCAGGACAGCCCTTGGCGTCGGGAATCGCCAGCAGATTACCGGCCACCGTAGGCGCGGGCTTGCGGACGGTGAGCAATGGGTAGTTCGAAAGAGATACCTTGGCCTTGGCACAGGCAACTGAAGGAACACGGGTGGGTTTTAGTCAGTAAAAGTCTCGCTCGCTCTACCTCTCCACCCAGAGCGGGAGAAGTCGTTAGATTATTTCACACCCAAATAAAAGTGTCACCGAAGACTATACCTACCTATTTGTTTAAAAAAATCTAGACATTTCAAATTGTCAAGATATGTTTAATAGCAAAATTGCATAGATATTTGTGCACCCAACTTTGTGCTAAATACTATGAACAAGGGATTGCGAACAAATTTTTGAGTCTTTCTCTGTAGCAATGTTATTGATATAATGTAGTCACATATTTATGATGTCACAGATTGTTTACAATTTATTTTAAGCCAAAGCTGTTTAAGGTTTTATGAAACTTACTTGCCTACATAGCTATGCAGGTTTGATTCATGAACACGCTCAGATATTAAAGAACTTGACGATACCTATTTTTATTATGGTTCCGCAACAAAATTGGAAAAATCAACATAATTTTTTCTTGACTTATGTCTAATACTTGCACTGCGACGCTATTATACAAAAAAAAAATGCGTGAATCTTTTCATCCAGTGTGGAGAGCTAAGAAGGCAAATATTTTGTGTTTGTCGCCTGTATTTCTAAGCGCTTGATATAGGTATTGGATGACAGATTTTTTAATCAAAAAGCCAATTCCCGTTATACAGAGTAAAAAAAAGCATTATTTTACATCATATAAATGCAACCCAATATCAAACTGATTTTGACAGTGATGCAAGCTCAGAGGTGAAATAACAATGCACTAATCGAGTAAACAGCGATTCGATTAGGAGTATATCAAGCTTGAATACAACTGTAAATTATGCAGATGGTAATGTTTAACGCTGGACTTCGGTGAAATTTAGACCATTTCTTGATTTGATTTTTTACTTTACATCTTATTAGTTGTTACCCGCGACTTCGACTGCAATCCAGGATGAAAATTAGCCTTGTTCCTTACCTAGGTCATGGTCTATCTGTGTGCCAAATTTCATCTAAATCAGTTCAGCCGTTATAGCGCGAAAGCGTAAGAAACAAAAAAACTTACTTTCGCATTTATTACTTAATAAGTTAGGAAGGATTTCGGTAGTCCTCATAGCTTTATTCGGTCTAAAGTTACTATGCTTCCAAAGACAAGTTCTAAAACACGCGTATTAAACCTATCCCTTAAATCTTCCTTTCGCGATCTCATGCTTATAGCAGAACACATTATTTTTATTCAGTACCCAAAGTTGAGCATTTATTACTATACTTCAAGGACCAAAAATAAAAAGCCTCAACATTCGTGGTCCTTTTGTAAGTAGAAACGTCACAACCTCATTCATGAGACTTGTAAAACGAACATTAACTTTACTGTCGCGTAGATGGGGACTAATATAATTTGCTATGACAGCGTGTATATGATTGTGGTACTAAGAACCATATTTAACTAAACTATAATTACGTTCTGAAAGCTATAGGCTCGCCCCCTATTTCATGGGTTTTAAACATAACTGGCGAAATGTGGATCTACCTAGCATATACTTATGTTAGTTGCTTGCTTACTTAAGAAGATTCGTACCGCAGCAGTATACCTACACGACGTGTCTCTGAGTTGTTCGACATGTTTCTATATAGTGGTTGAGATAAGGGTTGTGTTTGACGGATAGACCGTCGTATTATGTTATTTGGTAGGTATTTCAACCGTACCTTCCAGGATTTAAATATACCAAAGAGTAAGTAATAGTGTAGTAAATCCACACGAAAATAAGAGGGTGTAGAATTATGAAGGTGTTAAGTGACGTTACTCGCGGAGTGCATCTGTGTCTGCGCACACACTTTTGCACTACAATATCTGCGGCACCAAAAACGGGTCTCCGTTAAGATCGGTCGCTATGGTCGAAATACTATTATAAGCGGTTGATATCAATCCGATTTAAAAAAAAACGAATGAAACGACTAAACTTTAATTAATTATCAGCAATACAATTTTAGACTTATAAAAATACTTTCTGATTTAAATAACGACAATTTCAAACAGTATAACGATGTTATTGCGACGGCTGCTTGAGACGGAGTGAGGGGCGAGTACGTTTGTGTTTGTTTGGCATCTCGCAGGTCAACCTATGCTATGAGGTTGTCGTCTGCTTAAGCGGACTTGCCTGTGGTTGCCCTAATAAATTAAGGCCTCCAGCCAGGACTTAAACTTAAATACTAACTAAAACTAAGCGACAACGCTGAGGGCACCACCTGTGGGGTACGAACCTCGGCTTAGGGCGTCGCTGGAAGAGGGTAGCAAATGACTAGCTGGATCAGGATTGATATTATTTTCGGGTCGGGAGGGGCGTGGATTTGGGCGTCGCGCCGGGCCTCGGCGTCGAGGACGGTAGGAGGGGCGAGCACTGGCCGCACTCTGCTTTTATAGGCACCACTGCACGGTACATTTAAAATAACGTTTTGCCGCTAATACTATAGTATTCTTTTTTTAATAAAAAGCCGTATCTTTGTACCGTATAAATCCAAGAAAATTCAGACTTACCTTTCGTACCTGAACCGAGTAACAAGCAGTTTTAATAATCGCCGGTCAGTCCAGTAGGAGAATGTAGCCAGTTACTTACCTGAAAAAAAAACAAATATTGTGTTAGACTCACGTATATTTATAATATTTCATAGAAACAAGAATGTATTCGGGTGAGATTATTTATGAAGTTGTTTATGTATGAAAATATGTGATACATTGTGTATAATTTGTAGCTGATACAAAGCTGAATAGAGTTTATTGAATATTTTTAAAGTCTTGTGTGGGAAAACAATATAGAAAGAACAAGGAAACAGTTTGTTTTTTTTTCTTATTGATTTTTTATGTTACATATCTTATGTTGTATTAATAATTATAATAGTCCTCTAGACCGTATTTCGGCAATGGCGGGCAATCTCAATGGAGGCTAGTCTTCGGCGAGGGAGATATTATTAGTGCAGGCGTGTGTGCGCAGACACAGGTGCACTCTCTCTTCCCTCATTCTCATCATCCGATGGGCCGGCACGGCATCTGGCTCGACCGGAGAAATATTTTAACACTGTTTTTTAAAACTGTTTAAATAGAAAAACCTGTATAAATGTTTCAAATACAATAATGTTACAGTTTCAAAGTCTTACCCTGTTAATAAGTGTTGATATGTGTAACAGAAATAAGCAGTTTTAGGTATAATTGTTTGGTACCACAACCACGCGCGGACTTACGGCTCTGCCAAAATAGCCTCAATGCAGTCGGTATTGGGGCTATTTTGCCAACGCCGCGTTTGCCTGTTACACTTATTAACATTGTCAACACTTTTATATCGGTTACTGACATAATTACTGTTACACTTTTGTAAGTGTTTTGCGTAAACACAATCATTAGTTTTACATATTTCATTTTGTTATCAATTCAAAATGTAACAATAATCATTATGTTAGGAGGATCCTTTGTGTAGGAGGTGTTTTAGTGTTTTTATGTCTAAAATCTAATCGATCGATGAATCGAAACGAGCATCCCGCGCTCAGCAGTCAATCTTGAGACCAACGGGGCAGTTATGTTATTAGTATTATGTTAAGTTTCACACTTAATTGTGTATAATGTACATTACATAATTTTAAATTAGTTTGTAGCTGTTTCGCTGTGGGACTCTTCTCATTATTTTGGGGACAACGAATTCTCATTGTATAAGATTTTAGACAATCTAGTTCTTGTAAACTTATGATTTTGTAGTGTCTATTAAATGTTTAGGATAAATTTAAGAAGGGATAAGTGCATTAATACAATCATTTTGATATCCGGCAATGTTTAAAAGTGCATCTTAGAGGCCATAACCCTGTTTAGTTGATTTGTTTCAAAAACATTGTAAGATAATAAACTCAAACTCAAAGCATTTATTTCTTATAAACCAATTACAGGCACTTTTGAATTGTCAAGGTCGGTCAGTCAGAAAAATGAAGCTAGTTGCCCATTCCAAAGCGTAGTAGGTACCTATGGAGAAGAACGGGCAAGGTTACAAAATATTGGTTACATCATTAATGTTGAAATTATTATGCATGTGAGAACGATGTAGAACGTTAAAAGCGTCCGTAATATAAAAATATGGCCTTCGTAAAAGTAGAGAAAATATATTTGAACTTTATGGCCTAAAGCAACATTCATTCAAGCTTTCATCAGTATGTTGCAATTTATTCAAAATTATTTAATAGTGTGTGCAAAATAGCTAAAGCTCTTTATATTAGCAATAAAATAAAATCTACTGATGATAAAATAAAAACTACCTGGCAAATAATAAATAATGAAACAGGTAGGAAAAAACAGCGTAATATTGATCAGCATCAACTCAAATGTAGATATAGCTCAGGAATTTGAAAACTTTTTTGTTAATATTCCACTTAAAACTACTGAAGCTTTAAATTCTGCACCCGCGCTTTCAGCTGCCTTACTTAAAAATAATGTAAAAGCATGCCCTTTAGAGTTTAGGTTTCAGCATACAAACCCCCAAGCCGCTATAAAAGCTTTTAAAGATCTTAAAATAAAAGCAACAGAAGACCTCTGGGGAATGTCTGTAAAAGTCTGTAGATCTCTCATCGAAACCCATTTAGCTTTCATATTTAACACCAGTGTAAACCAAGGAGTCTTGCCGGATCCATTGAAACATTGTAAAGTGATCCCATTGTTCAAATCCGGTCATACTCGTAGTAAAGAGCTCATTAATTATAGGCCCGTGTCAATCCTGGCAGTTCTCAGTAAGGTGTTTGAAAAGTTGATGCTCAATCAAATTTTACGTCACTAATAAAAACTCCATCTTTCATGGATATCAGTACGGTTTCAATAAAGGACGTTGTACCACTGCCGCCGGTGTCACCCTAATAAAGAAGATTTTTAACGGCTGGGAGGAATCACAAGATAGCATTGGAATCTTTTGCGACCTCTTTAAGGCGTTCGATTGAGAAAACCGTGAGACACTTCTGCTGAAACTAGAGCACTATGGGATTAGGAATGCAGCTCTTGATTTGATAAGATCAAACCTGAAAGATAGAAATGTTAAAGTACAAATAAACGGAGTAAACTCATTAGGGTCTGAAATGACAATGGGCGTTCCTCAAGGTTCGATATTGGGTCCATTCCTCTTTTTAGTTTACATTAATGATTTAACCCAGTTACTTCAAAATCAACCGAAGATGGTGTTATTTGCAGATGACACTTCATTGATCTTTAAAGTAGACCGAAGGTCACAGAATCTTGACTACGTGAATAACTCTATTCTTCAGGTCCAAGATTGGTTTACGGTAAATAATTTGGTACTAAATGAGAAATAAACCAAATGCATTCGATTTAAATTACCTAATGTTAGATGTAGCGAATGTGACATCATATTGAACGGAGAAAAACTGGAATTTAGTAATCAGACGGTTTTCCTAGGAATCACGCTAGACGAGAAGTTACAATGGGGACCCCATATAACATCTCTCGCGGGGCGACTAAGCTCGGCAGCGTATGCTGTTAGAAAGATAAGACAGTTAACAGACGTAGAAACCGCGCGTTTCGTTTATTTTAGCTACTTCCACTCATTATGTCATACGGCATTTTACTGTGGGGTCGGGCTGCTGACATTGAATCCATTTTTATTTTGCAAAAGAGAGCTGTCAGAGCCATTTACAATCTACGTCGCCGCGAATCTCTTAGGGAACTATTTAAGAAGATTAATATAATGACTGTACCTTGCCAGTTCATTTATGAAAATATTATGTATGTTAGAAAACATCTGCATCTATTTAATAAAATAAGTGATAGACATAATATTAACACTAGAAATAAAAATAAAATAGATCAACCATTTTTCAGACTATCTAAAGTACATACATCTTTTATGGGGCACTGTGTTGAATGTTACAACGAAATGCCTTGTGATATATTGCAATTAAATGAAAGAAAGTTTAAAACTCATGTTAAGAAAACTCTTTGTAAACAAGCATATTACAAATTAGAGGATATATCCTTGATAAGAATGCTTGGAAACATGCTGGTCCTGCTCCATAGGACAATTTAGAGGCTAGACAAAATCATACTAGTTGCTTATTGTATTGTATAATTAGTTATTTTTACTTTACTCACACACTGACTTATTCCTAGTTAATATTTTAGGAAAATTATATATTTTTACAATTTTTGTAAATATGTGAGCACAATGTATCTATCACGTGATTAATTTATCTACCTTTGCTTTATTTTTAATTCTTTTTGCCAGTTGTGGTATAGTATTTTTATTCTTTTTCACTTATAAAAATATAATTAATGTATACAAAATAATTTAAAAGAGTAACGGTGGAGTTTCTTGTCCCTTCTTCTCCATACGAAACTACCTTTTGGAAGTGGCACCTAGAACCAGTTCTATTTTTTATGTAAATGTTCGTTCAAAAGTGCCTTTTTATGGGCCTATTTGAAATAAATGCTTTGACTTTAACTTTGATAAAAAAAACAAATCCAAAATATTTTTTTGTTAATAACGCCGTGGAAACTAATGCTTTAGTTTTCTTCGTTTTATTTATCTTTTCTGTAACCTCAGCATACCACAGTACGGCTGAATAATATAAAAATAAATGTGCTGCTCTAAGGTGACATCGAGCTAACATCGGTAGGATTATTTTGAATTTAAGGGTAACCGTAAAAAATCAAAACAAACTATGCGTAATACAAAAATTTTCCTTAAGTTTTCTCAACGAATATTTTCTAATGAAAAATGTGCTTTTCCAATTTGGCCAGTGTAAGAATAAGTATTTTCTTTTATAAATGCCATTTAGTAGGTATTAGGATTGATATGTACTTAACGGTTATCTCATGTTCCCAGGCTGCTTTATGATCGGCCACGCCGCGCCAGGCCAGGCCGACAGGCCGCGGAAACCTTTGCATTAGATTTGGCTTTCGGCGGCCCTTTGCAGCCCGTCTGATTCTTTAGGAGTCAGTAAGTTCATAGACGCGGGGACGCCTGTCGCGGCCTGTACGGGCGCGTTTGTTTTTGATTTGTTTAAATGGGAATGCTCGGCACGGGCCGCGACAGGCCTCGACAGACGTAGCAACGCCTGGCGCGCCCCAACAGTTATTGGTTGTGGGAACGTGGCATAGGTCAGATTACTGTAGCCAGCTAAATATTTTCTGTCTCTAGAATAGCGCGGGAGAGTCCTTTTGCACTAGACACAACATAGTTAAACGTCAGCTTATCACATACAATTTTAAATTAATAGTTTTAACAACTCGCAAAAAAATAATATGTATTGAACCTTTAAGTATAATGTAAGTTGTAGGTAATATTTTGATCAAAACATCGTAGCGCCGATAATGAAAAAAAGGAGCAGTTACTCTTTCTATAATACATACATTTATTAGTGCTGGGCCTCGTCTGTTTTCCGTCCCCCGACACGACGATGCTTTGATAAAAAATTACAGCAAACTTATATGGAACTTAAAATTTTTATATTTTACTTTTAATAGGATTTTGTTTGTGTCGAGTATTTAAAAAATCTTTATTTCGTGCTTTTAAAACTAAATATATTAGTAGTAGACACGGTACGATCGAAACCTACTGAGCAGCTGTACGTACCCTCAGTGGACCTAGTTAATAATTTATACTCATTTCTCTTTGCTACTCCATCATCAGACCCTGATCCCCCTCCATCTATAAACTATTGAGTGATAGCATTCCAATGAGCTCAAACACGATAATTCTGCTGTATGTGTCCTGTAATAATTACCCTTATTCTTTAAAATTATAAAAGTGTATTGAACCTCTTAGAAACCCATTCCATTTATATTTTATAGGACTTAAACTGGCACTTATGGTCGAAGGAAAATATTATTTACGTCAGGTAAGATGCGATAATATAACCTATTCTAAAAAGAAACCCGTGGAATTTCCGATTTCTATTTCGACTTCCAATGCTAGTGCCACATCTGGCACCAAAAGCGCTTACTCGAACGGACCCTTAAAACAATTGAGAAATTGTCCAAAAACAGCCATAAACCTATTCTATGAATGTGTGGGAATTTCGGCTGAGCAAGGTTTTTTAGGGATTTGGGAGACTGATGTATTAGGTGAGGGGTTGGTTTTAGACTACGGTTGTAAGCGGTCGATTAAAGGCAAGGCTAAGGAAGCGAGTGGAATTAGTGAATGCCATATATGTGGGCTGTTGTAGGAGAGCGATTAAATATTTAATAAGTTAAATATAGTTGGGTTGAAGCCCCAGATTAGATTAATTGTTCGGTGCAATATTTGCAACCGAACAGCTCAGCACTGTTGCTCGCGTTCATATCCATAAATGCATGTATCGCGGTAATTACCGGTTAGTACGTATTCGACTACCATTCGCGTTACTCAAACCAAACCATCTTAGTGCTAAGTTAGCTTAGTTACCATTTCATAATTATAATTAATTGTAGTATTCAATATAGCTTTCAAACCATAGAAGTGCTTATTATTAAATCAGTGATCATAAACCATCTACCAAACCATAACCAGTCCGATATAGTACCAAATCAACCAAATATCAACCAACCCAGAGTTTAGTGATAAAACAAGCAGGCACTAAATTCTACATAAATCTAATATGTTTTTAACGTAGTATGTAGTTGTGTTTGTTGGTGCGACTGGGTGAGTTTTTAATAATTATTCTTATTATCCTATATTGATAGAGTGATTAGGTATTCCAACTAATAAGAACGAGACGTGTTGTATTATTTATTTATTGTTCATTATCGACTCGCTAGTAATTCTTGAATGTTGCATTCTTTGCCTCTGGCCGATATTAGGGCCTTAAACTATATTTAATAATGATCCTTGAGTCTCGATTTCTCAACTCTTATTATCTGGTACTTCTTGAATGTTGTAATCTTTATCTCAGACCAATATTTAGGTTAGACTGACATTAACAAGTGTCTTGCACTTATGCTGGTTGTGTAAAGAGTGAACTTCCAGGGGTTTGGGTGACCACAACTATCTCATATCCAGTCTAAGGACTGATAGGGTCCATGTCTTCTTAACAGCATGATGCCAACGCAATGCCGCTGGAACTAGCCGCTCTGTTGCTAGAAAAGGACGGTCGCACGGTTACCGCAGGAAAAGCCGCGTACCATGGGTCTGTCTTTTAAGAAACCTTCTTTGGACACCTGCAAAACATGTGACGCATGCAAAATGAAAATTAAACTAGCTTTGACGCCAGCTACAGAAATTTTAAATAATGAACTTGAAATCCACCAGTCAGCTGAAGCTGATTTAAGTTATTCTATGACAAAAAATTACGAAGAAGGGTCGAGCGATGTTAAAAGAGTTTATTGTTTTGACCTCCAGCAATTTCTTCCAACCCCTTTTTTAAAGACAAATATCGTTTTCTACAAACGGCTGCTGTGGACTTTTAACTTAACAGATTACGATTATTATAGCAAAAAAAGGTTTTGCTTCATGTGGAGTGAAGCTGACGGAGGACGTGGAGCTAATCAAATAGCGTCGTGCCTCTACACTTTTTAATGACCTTTTATTCGGATACGTGTGGCGGACAAAACAAAAATAGCCACGTTGCTGCTATGTTTTTATGCATAAACAAATGAAACCTGGTTTGCTAAATAAACCATATGTTTTTACTTCCCGGCCATATGCACATGGAGTGCGATTCTGTACATGCACAAATCGACCGAGAGAGAAAAAGAAGACTGGTACAACTTAGTCAGAATGACGAGTCACCTATCTATATCTATATTACCACTACATAAATGTTACCAAACATTTATGTAGTGGTAATAGATAACGATAGGTTTTTAAACTTCGCAAAATTGTATAAAAGCCCTTTGCAGCTACGAAAAGTAGATACATCTGGCGAGAAATTCATATGGCATGATGTAAAATGGTTTAGATATAGTGGTGAACATGAACCAGGTGTAATTCAATTTTGAATCAAAATTAGACAATTTGACCCAGTTTAAGGAGATTTCTTTCTTTCGAAGGGGCAACTCTAGTGAATCTTTGAATCCCGAGAAATGTTATGATTGTCAAGTGCCTATAAGTCAGGCAATAAACGAAATCTTAGTATTCTTCATTTAATTGATAGTAGTTGCCATGACTTCTATAATAAATTAGAAACTTGTGCATCACACGAGATATAGATCCCGATAACGTTAAAGTAATATGTTAGGTATTTTGCATTTATAATATTTTAATTCCATTTGTTTTTTATTTTATTTAAAACATTTATGGTTGTTGAATGACTACGCAAAAGAACTTTGCTTAGGAGAAACCAATAGACGTTCCATAGTTTTTGCCTACGTCAATGGAACACAGGTGTGATGATTTATGAATATGTAATTGAAATCTCTCAATATTAAATACGTAAATAAATAACTGATAAAGGGACGAGTCATTATATGATTTCTTTTATTTTTTGTTACGGAAAAAGCAGGTGTCAGTTATTTTAATAATTAATATTAAAATAACTGACATCATCTTATTCGATTTAACTGCTTTTAAGTTATAAAACAAAAAAGCGTTTTCTTTAGTAGCCCCTGGTGAAAAGTTGTATTTTTAGACTCATCATCCTTTACCTTGGCAACACACAATTTAGCTACAGTCACACCTACATACTACATAATTGAAACAACTAAGCCAATAATACCATGTTGTTTTATTTATTAACACTTAAACTTATAATAACTAACCGGGCATTTCTTCCAATGACCTGTCGCCACCGTAGGAATCCTATTATGGTCTTCTGACTCTAAAGTGCACAAAGGGCATTTCGTTGATACGTTTTTTGACATAGTTCTGACTATGTCAAAATTGCGGAAAAAAAAATATTTTATGGTCAAAATGTTTTGTAAAATAAAGATAGATTATTAACAGTAAAACTTTATTAAAATATGCGTATTATCTCACGTCCATAGACCAGCGAACATAGTATTTAAAATACCATAGATAATCTTAGGTACTATTAAAAAGCAGGAGTGTATAATTTGATAGGCGCTCAACATGAAAACATGTGTATGCGTCGTATTCTTACGTATTTCTTGTTTTGCCCCGACGATAACGAGGTAAACCGTAATAAACGGATAACTTTACCGAGACACCTCAAACACATAAATGTTCAAGTAAATAAGGATTTAACAATTTAATTAACACACCTGCCATTAGGATTTGGCAGATTATAATCAGTTATCTTTGCCTGCGATTTCACTCGAGTGTGAAGATAGTTTAATAGCAAATAGAGAGTATCCTTAATTTTCTACAAGCTATTTATTTTTTCAGTTTTGTTCAGATTAACACTTTGACAGCCAAGAATTTTGTAGCCTGCATTGCATTTGCCAATTCCAGCATTTTTGTAAAAAATATGTAAAATAACTAAAAAAGTTTGCATATCTAAGTATAAGCAAGAATAACTAATTAATAAAAATATAAATAAAACTTTCTTATTATTTTATTTGACTTTGACTTTGATTCACTAAAATTGTTCACATTCGGTAATATGTTTACGTGTCGATTCGTCTATGTGGGATAGATATTAGTTGATTTAGACGTTTTGCCCAAAGTTTAGGAACACCATACTGCAGATTGAAATCTGACAAATTCCGGTTTCATCTCTGTATAAAAGATGTCTAATAAATGCAAGATAACAAAGTTTATTCTTCACCTGACACCTAAAGAGAAGGTTTATTTACTTATAAACTGAAACACGAAGATCTAACACGTTAATATTAAATGCTATTAAGAAGGATTCACTTAACGTAAGCTGGCATTGTAACCCTTCTGATTATGAATATATTATTGAATATAATATAACACGGCGCCTTTGAGGATAAACCGATGATTTTCATACGTGAATATGGAACATGAATTTGTTGTGATTTCCAGTGTTATTATAGGTTTAATTTATGTAAATCTGGGTCTCGTGTTAGACCCAATTTTATGAACATCAAACGAAATAGAAGCATTCGTGATGATGATTATAAAAGGAAATAAAAATAGGTTTATAATTGACATAAACACTTGCATACAAAAAGATAATAAAGTCGAGTAATAAGAACAATGAGACAAAATATATAAGTACATAGGGTATTAAAGACCCATCACATAGCCGTCAACACTTTTTATATGAAAGTAAGTAACATTGCACTAATACAATTATTACCCACATCACAGCGTCATCTTTCAATAGTCATTGGAAAAAAACGTGATTAATGATTTCTACATTAATAGGTAAGAAACACAGTAAAATTAACAAAACATAAAATATAATAGAACTATACAATCAATAATATGAATAAATACTATTAAATAACATAAAAATGAGATCCGCAGGCATCACCGTGCAAAAATATGCACCTACTAAAACATATTATTACACCTGAATACCCAGTGTTTTTTATCATCATAGAAATCAATCAAACTGAAAATGTTCAAAGCTCGCCAGTGCTCCAAGCTAATACAATTATTTATTATTCTCCCTCAACAATGAATTTTGTTACTGGCACGTAGATCTTTCTAAACTCTAGGTATGTTTAGAAAATCTCACCGCGGCCAGCGAATACCAGCTGGTCCTAATCGAATTACAGATCAATCAATCAAATTGCGGTTTATTACCTCTTCATAAGTCACAATGAAATAACCTTATTAACTTTATTTCGTCTGTCCGTATTTGATTAAGTGTAAAAGAGGTCAGTTAGAAAAGGTGCCCCAGACGTGTCAATTGTTTTGTTAATTAAAAAGATTTCTTCCCATTTATTAATAACCGTTACTCAAAATTAAGTAATGAGTAGCAACAATCCATTCTTGACGTTTAAACGTTCATAAATAAACGCCTTAAATGTGAAGAAAAGGAGTTAGTTCAAATTAAGAGTATCCAATGTATTAATCCAGGTGTATCTGTGTGCCTTTCATCCACAATCTCCTCCTCATTAAATTCAAGTATTGATAAACATTTTATTATTTGAAATTTTTACATGCCTTAAGGTAAAACGCCGAAGGAAAACACGGTGTGTAAACCGTCTCAGAACCATAAATTCAAAGACATGTGACATCTACCAACCCGCACTGGGCCCACGTGGTGGATTACGGCCTACTCCCTCCACACAGAGAGGAGGACTGTGTCCCAGCAGTGGGAACATAATAGGCTGATTATGATGAAGGCAAAATGTATTGGTACTATTATTATAGAAATTCCATCTCATTTGTGTAACTACACAAGAACCAAATGATCTCGTTATATCCTTCTAACAGCGCCCGCGGTTTTACCTGCATAAGTCTCGGCCCCATTGATTTAATAGTATCCTATGTGTCAATCCAGGTTTCACCTAATTTCTGTGTGCTTTTCACACAAATCAGTTCAGGCATTTTAGTGTGATTTAGAAACCGACATAAATGCACACAATAAATAAGTTATATCTATTTCACTACAGTTTTCTCTAAAATGATTTCAGCTATTTTTACTTGTACTAAGCTATCGTGTTATTATTAAATGTTTTACACAGTATTCCTACTAACTCGGTTGAGAAAACAATGGGTAACTTCAGCCAACAAGTGGGGTCAAACTTCAAAGCGGTAGTCTTTTGTTCCGGAGTTCACACGGGGCTTATTCAATGTAAAACGTAGTTTGAAATTCAGTTATTCAATTGTAGTTTTAGGTTCGAATTTAACAGGATTTTTATGCTGGCTACTTTTACTGGTGAATAAACACGCTTGTATTGGCTCTGCTTTTTGTTTGCCTACAAGCTAAAATCATGCTGGCTCTAGTGGTTGATTGCCCTAAATTGATAGCATTTGTTTTGTTAATTCATTCGTACTTTCTTTGTTTATGTATATTTTCATCTATACTAATATTATAAATAGATAATAAATATAATATCTAGAACTACCAGTCCGATTTGAAAAAATCTTTATTTGAAAACTCAATTCTTGAGGAATGCTACACGCCATGACCCATAGGAGCTGTACAAATATAAAACAGTCAGAGAGAACGGTAAGCGAAAACAGGGTAGTGACGGCGACGCGGATGAAGTCGCGGGCAGAAGCTAGTCCTAGAACCGAAAATTCAAAGACGTGACAACTACCAACCCGCACTGCGCCCGCGTGGTGGTTTACGGCCCTCTCGTAGAGGAGGCCGGTGTCCCAGCAGTGGGAACATAATAGGCTGATTATGCATGTACTGGGTTCTCGGTGAATATATTTTACAGAATTCCCACTAACACGTCTGTGACCAACAATTGACAACTGCAAACAACAAGTGACCTACGACCAACTCGACAGCAGCGGTAGTGTTCTGTTCCGATGCTGTTCGGAAGTGAATATCTTTGTCTCTCGGTGTGTGAACCGTTTTGTTAAACGAATCTAGTCTTCTTGTTTTAAAACTTTGGTATAGGGGCGTGTATTTTACTTAACTATAACGGATGACATTTTTTACCGTTTTTAAAAATATTGTGTAAAATAGGCGAACAGAGTGGAAACCTATGGCATAGTTTTTTTTCACGAACAAATAAATTAATCTAGCAATAAATACCTATTACAGCTGGGACGAAAAAGTACCACAACAAGCTCAACAGCGTGGTTCGTCTGTTATATTTGGTTTATTATTACTTTTCACAAAAACACATATTTTTTTTATCAATTTTAACAAAATGCAGCATTACTTACCGATGGTGTTGACATTTCGTCGCTTGCGCAAACAGTGACAAATAATATGTGAAAGTACTCAAGTTTAATAAACTCTTAAATTTGGGTACCACAGTCACCAGCTCAAGTAGCCGTGATCGTCTAGTGATTAGGACCATACGTATCACACAAACATAACTCACACAGTAAATATATTATTTATTTCTCAATTTTTCTGCAGTTGTCTGTAAAATGATTTCAGTTATTTTTACTTGAACAAAGCTCTTGTGTCATTGTTAAATGTTTAACACAGAATTCCTTCTAACTCGGTTGTGAAAACAATGGATAAATTCAGCCAACAAGTGGGGCCAAACTTCAAAGCGGTATTCTCTTTTGTTTTTTCAGTGTAACGAAGTGCTATTCAATAGATTTTTAGGTTTTAATTTAACAAGAGTTTTATGCAGGCTTCTTTTTCTGCGTGGTGAAAAAACATGCTTGTATTTGATCTGCTTTTATTTGCCTACAAGCAAATATCATGTTGGCTTTAGTGGTTGGTTGCCCTAAATAACAGTATTTGTTTTCAAATTCATGCATACTTTCTTTGTTTAGTTATCTTTTCATCTATACAAATATTTTAAAGAGGTAATATTTTTATGTTTTTAATGAGCCTTGGAAGAAAGACGCTGCTGCTTCGCTTAAGAATATCAAAAAAAAAACAAAAGAAATACTCCGCCGCGACAGTGAAAACACTGCCGTGACCAGGATTCGAACCTGGATTACTACGGCCACAACGTAGGGTCCTAACCACTAGACGATCACGGCTACCGGAGCTGGTGACTGTGTCAACAAAATATCTGCACAATGTAGCAGTGACAATAAAAACTGAATTTTTTATTTAATTTAGACAGTTACGATTGCCGTAACGGCTGACTGACTTTTAAAGGAGTTAATTGTCATTTGGGTTTTATGCAATTTTATTTGGAGGAACCCGCTGAATTGTGAAACTATTGTTTGTGTTGACAAAATCATCTGTACATTTCCTGAGATTCACTTTGCACATGTGTTAAAGATGACACTTTAAAAGTATATACAATACCTTTTAACGTATTTTATTTTTAAGCCTTTAAATCTCCTTTTCTCTAGGGCCAGCAGAGGCCACTTCTTGTATAAATACACTTCATACATGTTATCGATTAGGATCAGATTCCCAAGTTTTCTAACACCTTGACCGTAAGTTACTGAAGTCAATAAAAAAACTCATGTTTTGAGCCAGCAAACTGTTCACCCGGTTTTTTCTGTTTAATTTTAGAGCTAGAAGTAAGCTGTATCTGTCCCCTAGCAGCAAGTGGAATGACAGCTCATTTCACCTGAGTGTGGTATGCAATACTGGCTACTCAATTTATTTATCACGGTCATAAACGCAGCAAAAATAAATCACCACAGCATAAGGAACCCATCCCAATACAAGTAAAATAACACCATCAATGTCGACTCGGTTGATTGAAAAACTTTTGACTCAATTAGTCATAGTTGTTTGCCAATCAGGGAACGAATGAAATAGCTTGCTCGTTCCCTCTAGACGTCCGCGAAACGTTGGACGTTAGTAGGTTTTAGTTGTTTTGCGTGTGTTAGTTGGTATTTGTTTATTTGTTGGCATTACGACACTTTTTAATTGCCGTAAAAAACAAGGCCGAATTGTTTTTTTTTTTTTCGTGGGAACCTTTATATCTATTAGAATGTAGTATTTAAATTAAACACCAAAGCCAAATTAGACATAGTTTTAGTTTTATGGTATAATTTAAGCGGGACAATAATTTCCATAATATTGAATGACTTAGAAACTTTTGGAAGTGGAGGAACGAGAGTTCCACTATTGTAAAGGGGAGAACGAGAGTCCCACCATTGAATTGCCGGAAGAACGTCACTCCTCGTAATTTATATTTTTTGACAAAATAAGTACAAATTTTAGACTGTAACTGGAACGAAACATTATTTTCCTAGAAAAAGAATGTATGCTTGTTTGTTTTTTTTGCAGCCAATAAAAAAATGTCGTAATGCCAACAAATAAAAAGTTATTTTTAATAAGTAAACAACTTGCTATGCGACCTGAATCTGAAACAACATTCTAAAGTTAATTTGAACGAAGTCTGTAACATTGCTTCATAACAAAGTCAAAGCATTTATTTCAAATAGGCCCATAAAAAGGCACTTTTGAACGTCAAAATTTACATTAAAAATAGAACTGATTCTAGCCGCCACTTCCAAAAAGTAGTTTCGTATGGAGAAGAAGTGGCAGGAAACTCAACCGTTACTCTTTTAAAATGTTTTACAATTTTTTGTATACGTAAATTATATTTCTAAATGTGAAGACGATGCACCACGAATAAAAATACTATACCACAATTGGTAAAAAGAATTAAAAATAAAGCAAAGGCAGATGCTGGCAATGCATATGATTCCATCATATGAAGTTCATATGAAGGAACAAAGGTAACAAAAGCATCAATACAAAGTAATCAGCTTATAAGGCTGATAATGCTATATTGACGCCTTTGAATAACATAAAGTGAATTATAGAGCAGTGTTGGCCCAAAGTTAATCTGATTAACGATTAAAATGAATGATTAAAAATCATAATCAAAAAATTTGATTAAGATTAATTAATCATAATCAAATTTAAAATGATTAGGATTATTAATCATTATCTTTAATCGTTAATTTGATTATTTGATTAACTAATAACTACTTATTTATTTATTTTATTTATTGGTAGAGCAACACCAACAGCTTATACAAAACATAAATATGCTACTTCAAAAGCAGTAATAAATAAACTAAAATGGAATTCTGTATAAAAAACAATTATTTGAAAATGTAAACATTCCTTATTCCAATTTCACAGACTTTTACTGCGAAAACACCGGGGAGGGGGTGGGACAGAGGTACTTCGCGTTAGCTTCTCACTCTCCCACTCTCTCATCTTTTATAGCACTAAACTACTATTAAGTATATGTTTAACACTATCTGGCTGAAAGACGCTCGCTCGCACTCGGTTGGCGATATTTTTTTCAGATTTTGCAACTTTTTGTGATATTGTTTCACACAGTGATTAACTTAAAAACAAACATGAATTGTGATGATGACTCTAATAGTAGTGGTGTTTTGATGGATGTACTAGTTTATAATCAAGTTAATCAATTAATGATTAGTGATTAATGATTAACGTCAATAATCATGATTAAGATTACTTTTTTAATCATTCTAATCATGATTATTTTAATCATGATTAATGTAATCTGATTATAATTAATCAGATTAATTAATTGATTAAAAAATTAATTGATTAATGCCAACACTGTTATAGAGGTACTCAAAATCGGTTTAAATACTGGCAACTAAGGGTGGATTTCACCAATGAAACTGAACGCGTTCAGCACATCTAAAACGCATTCAAGGTCAATATTTAATAGAAAATAATTATACTGACAGCTCTTAAACGTAATGAGGTGTTTTTTATGGTGAAATCGGCACTTGGTGCCGATTTCACCTCATGAAACTGAACGCGATTAGCACTTTTAAACCCAGTTCAAGAGCTGTCAGTGTCAATGTTCCATAACAATTTTGACACTGACAGCTCTTGAACGCATTTTAGATGTGCTGAACGCGTTCAGTTACATTGCTGAAATTTGCCCCCCTGCTATCAATTCATGATGGATGTTTGTTTAAAATAAATAAAACCTTCTTTATCATTAACAGTGAGATACCTACAATTATCTTTTAATCTGCTTCCAAATCTATTGACGTGAAAAGCTGGCTTCAGACAGTATAGTCAGATCACCATTTCAGTAAGACAAATCAAATCAAACATGCGAATAATCACAAAATCAATTACCACCGAGCTTAACACGTGCGCTGCGTCCCGGAAGGGTTACGGTATGGAAAGGTATACCTTTCGGGTCGAGGTCAACATTTAGGGTTGCCGTCTTCATCTCCATGCAAAAGTGTACAGTCAAACAGAGAGACAAGTATACACGAAGCTAACTTGCAGGTTCTACCTACTACAACTTTCTGAGTGTGGTGAGTGATTTACACCCAGATTTGAAACGAAAATAAACGACGTGTCAAAATCAAAATAAGATTGGCTTTTGATAGTTCAGTCAATCAATCGCATTAGTTGTTTTTCTGTGTTATATTTTATAGTTAGCCTACACCACTGTCCCATTGCTGATCAAAGGCCGCATCCAAACCCTTCCAGGCATCCTTTTCCAGAGACAACTCGATTCAACCCTTGCGGTACGCGTCGTCTCGCCCTCTTCCTAAGCGGCCTCGGCGGCGCTGTCCATCCTCAAGATAAGACATCATCTGTAAGATTTTACACTACTCCTATAAGTTTACCTTAAACTTGTAAAATTATTACATGCATAATTAAAATGAAAATCAATACAGTCTATGTAAAATTGGTAAAAATATTTTTGCTTGTATACCTAACTCCTTGGTTGACTGTACATTTAGGACCTATCTGTATCTCATAAGGTTCCTACAGGTTGGAGATGCTCAGTGACCGGATAACGAAGGGTTAAATAAAACATTTGAAGGGTCGATAATATCCTATTACGATAAGAGATATGGATGAACTTTAAGCGTGATATTGGTTTTATTGATATAACTTAGATGACAGACTAAAAATAAAGCAATAAGCGTATAAAATAATTTAGTATACAAAAGTTTTTTGCTCAGTTTCAGTTTAGTTCAGTTTCAGCGCCGTAGCTGAGCATGGGTTCGATTCCCAGGTCGGGCAAGATAGGCCTCGCGCACGAATGGGAGTGGCGCGAGGAGACAAAACGCCGGGGTGTAACTCCACTGCCGCGAGAAATCACGGTACAGCGGACAGAGCTCCGGCGGGATCTTATGGCGACATGGTCCTTACCAGACGGTCCAGGCCCGGGTCGACGGCGCGTCGTGTTCCACGCGCGCTTCAAAGAGATGTCAGCACATAGTGACGGGGTCCGATAGGGCCGATGCCTGCCAGGGTCGCGGGCTGTTCCAAAGAGATACCGTGGCCTTGGCACACGCAACTTAAGGAACATGACTGGGTCTTAGTCAGGTAAAGTCTGAGACGCCCTGCCGCTCCATCCAGAGCGGGAGAAGTCATTTGATGATTTGCCACACAAAAAAAAGGTCGGGCAAGATGTTATTGGGTTTTTCTTCGCTTTGTTATTGCCGTCTGTTAGGACAAGTAAACTCAAAGCTACAATGGCTCTTTCTTCAAAAGACCGTTCTAAACATGGCCCTGCATTGTTAGATTCACTTAAAATTCTCGTATTATAATGTTTGGACTTTAAAAGAGACCATGACCTCTGAGGTTGTTTCGGCATTTCTTCTCAGGATTCAGTCAGCAAGGAAATGCCGGAGCCATCTTGTTTTAAAATATTGAAGTCTTATCAGATCTTGCAGAAATAAACATTTCAAAAACATTTGATTTAGTTTCAAGCTGGAATTTTTCATAAGCAGCCCGGAGTCTGGAATTATGCCCGATTCATGGCAATATCCTCGCCCCCTTTAACATTGGACTTAAAAATAACTGGCGAAGTGTGGAGTTACTATAGGTACACTTATGCCAAACCCTTGGATACCAGTTCTTGGTGTTTTTTGTGGGCCTCCTGATCTTTTTTAGACCATAACTAACTTCACGTCAAAAATATTAAAATAGAACATGGCTGATACGAAGATGCTGAATTCTATCCGAAAAATACAAATGCTGAGGGAAGTGGTGGTTCTGTAGTAACGGCTCCGACTTACGAGTTGTAGGTCGTGAGTTCCAACCAAATGTCTTAGGCTCGATAGCTCCAAAAGCTCGAAGTATCTAGGATATTGGCGCGAAAGACACTTGCGCGAAAGTTACTTTCGCGAATCCACTTGAGAGAAAGGACAGTTGTGTGCGAAAAAGAGATTTCTTCTTAATTTCACGCCCATATAATTTCAAAGGGTTAGGCAGGGGTATGACTTTTGTGCGAACGGACACTTCGAGACTTGTACAAGTCTCGAAGTGTCCCTTCGCGCAAAAGTCTATTAGCGGAAATGTCTTCGCGCGAGTGGATTAGCGGAAATGTCTGTCGCGTCATGCTACCAAATTCGAAGACATGTAACACCTACCAACCTGCACTGGGCCCCGCGTGGTGGATTACGGCCCACTCCCTCTCACAGAGAGGTGTCCTGCAGTGTTCCAGCAGTGGGAACGTTATAGTCTGATTATGAATACAAATGCAGCACTGTTAGGTTCTTTTTAAACCATCACCCGATTTCACGCACTGCTGAGCATATGCCTCTCTTTTCTTGTGCCAATTAGCACGCTCCTGTGCCAGCCTCGTCCAGGTTTTACCTGCGATGGTAACAATGTCTTCTACCCATCCCACATTTTAAGTACTTCGCTAAACTGAATAAAACCACAGGATCTAGAGAAGTCTGAAGAACGACATTTAATTTTAGAGAAACCACCCTGATTTACCTATACCTATTTCCACTCTTTTGTTCTTCAAGCATTGTTCTAAAATGGTCTCGAGAAAAAACAAAGAAAAAGCGACAACTTACAGCGCCGTGTGGCGGTTTATAAAACATAGTTTGAGATAGAGTTTTAATAATAAAAAATCGTTACTAAAAGTCCCTGGAGTGTAAATGTGGTGCTGTCCCACGAATGATGGGGTACTTAATTTTGGTGTCATGTCATGTTGCCTGCACGTTACTAGAAATGATGGACGCTACTGAAGGTGCAATATCTTGGCTGACTCTATTTGGTTGCCATCAACACGCAAAGAATAAGAATAAAATATAAAGAAAACTCATAAACAAAAACCAACGTAAAATAAAAATGTCTTAGATGCTACACCCGCTGTAACACCGTGCAAAACAATGCTCCCCCGCGACAGTGTATCACTGCCGTGACCAGGATTCGAACCTGGGTTACTACGGCCACAACGTAGGGTCCTAACCACTAGACGATCACGGCTACCGGAGCTGGTGACTTCAGCACCGAAATACAACATTTCATTGCGCTCAAACCAGATTACTTTCACTTAGGTATAATTCGTTGCGGCATGCCATGCGCAAGAGTTGTAATAAGTGTCAAGCAATCATTTAACAACGTGCCTACGGTGCGTGGTTAGGTATATGATTTTTTTCCTAATAAAAGTAAAGTAAGTTATATATTTAAATGTAAACAAACAGAAAATGTACCAGCAGCCAGCAGCAACTGTAATGTAAATGTATGTGTGTATGCCGCCAATTTGTTGTGCTAAATTTCCTTTGACGATTGAGGAAAATTTTCTAACCTCAAATTTTCTTGATGATTTTTTAATTACAACTTAGTTACCAATAATATTCAAACAATCATTCGTCGGCAGCAAAGTACAAAGAGTCAACTGCACTTTTTACAAAATTGACTTTTTTATCATACGAGTATTTCGACTCAGAATTCTTTATTTTATCTTGGGATTTTTTTCTGTTTTATTCTCAATATTTACTTATGTATACAAATTTAATGTATTTTTGAAAATTTCTCAAATGGCCTTCATTGCTGTTCGATTCAATTTTCAAAAATAAATAAATTTGTATTTTCGCTAAATCCATGAATTTATGCCTAGGTTATATGGATGCTTAATATTGTTGCAAATGGGCCAAACTGTTACGTCCTGAAAGAAATACGTCAAATTACAAGTCACCCAGTACAAAGACTTCACCTATTTTTCATAAAGTGGCGAAGTAGGCACGGACATTTACCATTAGTACGTGTATACGTCAGACAATCGGTGCGTTCACCTGTTTTAACAAAGATATCAGTCACAGCCGTTTTAAAGTCGGTTTTATTGGCCTTAACCAATTCCTTGGTAATGCCCTAATAAGTAAATGTTGTAAAACAATAAGATTTCTTTGCTCTTCTATTAATTATCACAATATTGCGCTCAAAACTCTCTCTTGTAAAATCATGATTTTGTAGATTACCTTTTGCAGATTTATATTTTGCGGCCGTAAAATTGTTGAAAAAAGTGAAAGATATAAAGTTGAAACCTTCTAAATACAGATAAAAGTATTAATAGTTAAATGGTTTTGTATTAATTTAACCTGAACGAGGTTTGTTTACCCCTTGATCAGATTCTCTTGATTCAGACTATTCGTATGATGGTTAGGTATAAATATAAGTTGTTTTTATGATACCAATAAGAAACGCCTTCCCAGACCCGCCTTTTTAGCTTGCACAGAGAACAAGATGTAGTTGCAGTGAGCCGGCCATGTTAGTCTAAATACCGATGGCATTATGTTGGAGATCTGCCCATTGTTTCACAACTCCCAAATTGACCTTGGGTCTGGTACATTAGATAAAACTACTTACTAAAACTGAAACAGTTCTTTTCCAGACAAAGGTCACGCGTTCCTCAGGACTTAGAAGCTTACCTTTGAAAAAAAACTAAAAGTTTTCTTCTAACATTATATACATTATGTATTGGTCCCAAATGTTAACCTAAGCGCCTTAAAAAAGGCGAACTTGTCCCTTATTTAAGTCACAATGTCTGCTAACAAAAAGTAAAAAAAGGAAAGTGATTTTTTACAAAAAAAGTAGACCCTTCATAAAAGTTTAAATATGAATTCACAGTAGATTAGTCGTTTATTTATTCTGAACCAAAACAACAAGTGAAAATGTAAATACTGGATATGCAAATTATGGCGGGCGTGTTAAGGGTTTTATACATGTGTACGGAATGATCAGTCGCAGAAAAGAAGGCCTTAAAACATTTTTGAGCACAATCAGAAACAAATGATTGTGCTCAAAAATATTTTAAGCCGTCTTTTCAACAAGGTCTCAGGAATGCAGGACAAGAAAATATTAAAATACATACCAATATATTTGTGTACATAAAACATGTGACTGTTCCTAAATTACCCCTTGCAGATAAAATTTTCGTTTTTCCTAATTATGTTAATATTAGTTTTAAGATCGCCTTTCCCCTGAGGGAAATGGAACGTGCTCCTTATATATTTCAGTTTATATGGTATGGTATTAACTTATTAGGCATAACTAGTTATTTATGTAAATTTCGTTTAAATTCTGAGTAAATATACTAATCACCCGCTTATGTCTCGATACCGTGAAAATATCGGGATAAAAGGTATTCTATGTCAGCCGTTTTAGCGTGAAGGCGTAACAAACAAACATACAATAAGTCAAATATTTTCTCTTTATAATATTACTAGCTGTTGCCCGCGACTTCGTCTACGATCCAGGATGACAAGTCGCATATGTCCTTACCTAGGTAATGGTCTATCAGTCCACAAAATTTCATACAAATCCGTTCTGCCGTTTTGGCTCAAAACCGTAACAAACAAACAAACTTACTTTCGCATTTATAATATTATGTAAATACCAGCTGACTCCGCAAAAGTTGTTTAACTTTTTTTTTGTTTCAAAAATAGATGTTGGCCGATTCTCTGACCTACCCGATATGCACACAAAATTTCATACAAATCGGTCCGCTCACCTCACGTTCATGCCTAAATCACGTAACAGATTGTTATGGAATTAGACAGATAGGTAGCCTGCGACCTGGAAATGGAAATAGGCTACTTTGTATCCTGAGTAATTGTAAAAAAAAATAAGCGATTGACAATGTCGTACGAAATAATATTTCAAGAGAAAATGCAGTCGAATTAAAGCAAGAAAATTGAGACGGACATCTTAATTTCCTTTGCTTTTACCTGTATACTTATAATAATTGATTAATAATTTGAAATAGTATGTGTGGCTTACACTTTTTTGATGTGTGTACATCAAAAAGTGTTAAAATTTAGTATTCTGTTTCATTTTTTTATGAATTAAACAGTAATTTGAAAAAAGTTTTGAACAAATTTGGATTTTGAGTCATTTTTTACGTCATGGAGCGAAGTCATTTGAACGCAGATGAAATGCAAAGAGCTGTGGGGATGTTGCAAGCGGGAAGAAGTCAATCTCAGGTATCTCGGTAATTTGGTGTCAACAGAAGCGTTATTTGCCATCTTCATCAGCGTTACACTAACATGGGAGATCCTGCTGAGCAACACCCAGCTCGAGGAAGGTGTACAACCACAGGGCAAGATCGATACATATAACTGACTGCAAGATGCTATCCAATGTGAACCGCCCGAGAGATAGGTTTAATGCTACAAAATTCAAGTGGTGTTATTGTTAGCTGCCAAATTGTGCGAAATCGACTGCATGAGTATGGCCTACGAGCACGACGGCCAATTAGGTGCCCACCGATACGTCACGGAATCGCGCTCGTCGAAATTAATGGTGAACACATTACATGTACCCGGGAACAATGGGATGAAATTTTATTTTACGATGAGTCTCGATTTGGGTTCAAGCCTGATACTAAAAGGGTGTGGTTGTACCGTCTTCCTGGAAATACTGAAAGACTGAGGTGCGTTCAGGAAGTGCATCCATACACCGGCTCAACAGTTATGGTATGGGCGGATATTATGAAGAACAGACGAACTGAGCTCGTTTTTTTAAATGGTAACATGAACGCTGTAAATTAGTTTGAGGATGTTCTGAGGCCTTATGTCCGTCCATTCGCACATATGCTTGGCTCCGATTTCACGTTGATGCATGACAATGCGCGTTCGCATACAGCTTTGTACACACGGGAGTATTTGGCAAGGGAAAATCGAGCATGAATAGGACATGCTCCAGAGACGTGTTTTAAAGGACTTGGATTGAGTGACAACCACCCAACAACTGATGGACTTACTAAAATTTCATTGGGAGCAATTTCCGCAGGATAACATTAATAGTCTCATCGATTCTATGAATAATTGGTGCAAGCAAGTTCTCAATAACAGAGGAGGCCCCACTTTGTATTAATTTATGCAATTTTTGTACAACCATTTAATTTTAGTTTAAGTTTAGTTTATTAGGCACCTTACTTTGTACTACGTACATACAGTACTTACTCGTAATTATTGTTAATTAAGATTATAAAAAAACCGTTGTTGTTTAATTTAAAAAAAAACATTAAAAAATAATATAAATAAGAAATACTAAGGATTTAATGCGAAAACACATTGTAAAATTGATTTTTTTTTGTGTTGCTTAGACTTTTTTGATGTGTGTAGCTACTCCGTTAATATATTTTGTAACACGGTTCCTGCAGTTTACAGATATTTTTGAAACAAGATGCCGATGGTTTCAATATGGTATAGTACTACTTACCACCGTGCTAAAGTAAATTTATTGGGTATGAGCTATATGGGAAAGATTCAATTAAACCAGTACCTTCCTAATAAACAGAAATGAAGGTACAAAACATTAATTGTGCCAAGCCACTAACCAAACCCTTCCCACACACTAAGGTGTTCACTCCGACAAAACTGGTTCTCCGTTCCCAGTTTCACGGAGAACGGAGTTCATGGGAGAAGAACTAATTAATAACACCTAGCTCATCGAATCAGTATCGACCTATTACGGTTGTGCTCATAAAGGGATCATAACGTTTATGCAAAGCAACCCGAGACACAATAATCTATAACAACTGGTCTTCCTACCTAGTACTTACAAAAGGCCTAACTCTCTCATAGGTCAAATCATGACAATTCAGTTGAACTCAGTGTTCTTTCAGTATATTCCTTTCAAATGATGGAATTAAGACCTTTGGCGTCGAATACTGGTTAACGTGTTCACACACATAAACGCGGCCAACGGGTTTATAACGGAGACGCTATCGTAACCTGGAGTGGCGAGCTTCCCTCATTTACTTTCCAACGGTTAAGTAAGGCCTTCTTGTGAATGTTAGGACTATGTGAGTATTTTATTTTTACTTTTGTTTTTATTTTATTTTATTATGTAATCTTGATCTGTTGTCTTGTTATTGTATAATCTTGATCTGGCGGTTTGAGTAATTATGCGGCCTACCCAATGTCCTTTCTTTGATATTGTCGAATCGTTATGTTTTGAGTTGAGATGTACGATTACTGACAAAAGCGTGCACTGACTGGACAGGTCCACTCATTCTGTGTGGTTCTTTCCTCAAAAGACCATTTCAGACATCAATCCACATGGTCTTCACATGACCTGACCAAGATTATGTCTGGACTTTAAAAGAGATTGTGACCTCTGAGTTTGTTTCGGCCTTTCTTCTCAGAGTAGTCAGGTCAGATAGGAAACGCCGACCTCATCTAGTAAAAAAAAAAATGTTTGACGTGTAAAAGTGTTTGTACGAACCCACTTACAGAAATAAAAATCATTTATCATATAACTTCACCAACAGATGGCCATACCTCAAGGGAGAATCTTCCAATTACCCACACCCGGATCAAAACCGAATCATCTGACTACGGGGCTACACCAAGTCATCATCTCTTAGTCTCGCATCAGAACGCTAGCATAATCAGCCAGACCTGTAATAACATCATCACAACATGCTCACGACTGAGACCTAGGTCACATCACAAGAACAAAGAAAACGGTTGAATACTCACAAGATTCAGGCTTGACATAGGAAACCCATCGGGTTATTTGGACACAATCTGGCCATTCCAGAATTGTCCCTCTCCCAAAACGTGTTCCTAGTTGCCACGCCTTGAAGGGTACCTTCTCAACAATTTTGGCAGCTACAACCTACCGATCACTTGCACAGTCTCAATAGAATTCTTATCTATCTGTGCTTGCGCAGACCCACGAAAGTTGTCGCTACTAGTTGCCTTCGTCATGTATATTTTGTAACGTCACAATATGTATCTAGCAAGTACCCACAGTCGGCAAAATGGGAAATCCATCGTAGCAATGATTCTTTCAGCCATTTTCGGCAATTCACCGTTAAAGAAAAATAGGTAGATTTGTCACAAAAACACGTGCACGCACTCCGCTACGTAGCAATTATATAAAATGACGAAGCGATGGGATTGTCAGTTGTTTATTTTAATGTGCTTGGCCCCTAATCCCCCAGCATTCCCACGGGGCACAGATAACGTAGGATTATTTGATTTCGGAACATATTAGCCTCTCAAATTTTTACAACAACGCTCAGAGCTTTCATTTACATAGTCTGTAGTCACATTAAAAATATTTTATAAGCTTTCTCTCGTTTCTTTTGTAGAACCGAGCTCTCTGATTAAAAATTCTGTTCGAGATAAGGTGAGGTATAATTTTTCAATTTTAAAAACAAAAGTCGGGTTTTCCAACGTAAACATTGAATTGTCTGTCATGTTACAAATAATTATAATGGATTTCTGACAATAAGCCAGCTTATATTTGACAAGGAAAATTCGAATGCAAAATAAAATCTCCCAAATGCGGATAACAGACGCAACGTAAATGCCCACAAAAAAGTAGCAGAATTATGGACGTGTGGAGGCTGCTTATCCGACCTAGTACGGTATTGTAGGACAAAATCAATAGCTCAAAGTAATAAAATATATATATTATAAATGTGAACGTTTGTATGTTTGATCCTCAATCACGCAAAAACGGCTGAATTAATTTGTATGAAATTTGGCACACACATAGATGCATATATAGATAGCATAGCTGGTTATACCAGCTATGCTATTCTCTAAGAGACAATACCTTGGCTACTCTACGACGAGCTCGTCGTCGAGACAGCTGTGGGATCGACAGAACGTGCAGCGCTGATTCAAACGGTACTAACTAACGCAGTATGTGGTCGTCGCCGAGCTTTAGGTTGTAACCTCCCGTCCGCAACAAAAACATTTAAATCATAATAGATCAAATCCGTTGAATAGTTCTAACTCACAGCCGTCTCAGCCTTGAGCGCTAGTTTAGCTACTCGCAGCTTAGTAAATACCGCACTGTTGTTTCGCCGCTGCGCGCAAGGCCTTTGGGAATAGCACTGCTGAATTAACACATAGATTACTTATTATCTCGGTAGTAGGTTCCCGCCGGATAAATTCCGACACCCACGAGGGCGACGCCGCACAGTGGGTCGAAACTATGATTTTAGTGACTTAGGGCTCAACTTTGCTTTTTCACTTTTTTTTTTATGCGGATGGGTAGAGCTCATTAACCTCAATAATAATTGTTCTGATGTATTATTTCCTAAACTTTATACTTTGGGTAGAAAAATGTGTTTTGTTATTTTTTTGTATGGAGCGGCTCAAATAAACTTAAATTCCTGCTAAGTAGCGAGTGATCCCGCGTTGAAACTTTATTTTTCATATACCTTGTCTGGTCTATTATCATTTGATGCTATAAACAAATGCATAAAGTTGCAACTCTGCCAAATAAATGGATCGAAAAAAATGAAAAAATACATAGAATAAAAAGCTTCATTTTTTACTTTCGTAAGTTATTTTAAGTTAAATTTGATATGGAATAGTAAGTAAAAGCACGTAATAATACACATAATTACTTAGCAACTAACAACAATACATTTAAAAGGTCCCTAATTAGCTTAAATTTACTAATACTACATATATTAGTAAATTTAAGCTAATTAGGGACCTTTATTTAAAAATGTGGATATGAAATCAATTAATTTCTATTTGTGTGTTTAATTACTGTAATTAGCTTAACCTTTTACCTTATAAAATAACAATGTTTTTCACTTTTAGTCATTACTGTAATATTAATTAGGATAATTAGTTAATGAGGGTAGTAGAAAAATTAGTAAACATTGTTTGTCACTGGATTCTGGAAGTATAAAATGACCATAATTTATTATATACTAACTAGTGTTCGTTTATTCGTACTACTACTAACATCTCGTGATTCTGATCGTCCCTTTTTCGTTATAATGGATAATTTAGTTAACAATTTAGATTTATTTATGATTTTAAGAGAGCAGGTCAAGTCACTGTCGGATAGTCAAAAATTCTTTCAATTCCTACAACATAAAATAAACGTGACCGAAGAGAACAGTGTTGAGCTCCAAAAATTCTGTACGCGCTTTTGTTCAAATATAAGTGCAAGATGGGAACGAAGTAGTCGCACGTTAGCACAGTTTGTAAGAAAAAATGGTGATTGGTTGGAACGTGCAATAAACTGGCCCGAAGGAATGATACCTGAAGCTGTGAACACTGAACAGGAAAGGCTCGAGATTTGTAATACTGAAGATGTCGAAAATCTACCACCATCTACTACAGAAGCTTCGACATCTACATTTACACCTCGAAAACCTTTCGAGGAATTGGGCTCCAGGCAAAAACGACGACGCGTTGATCAAATTAACCAATCGCTTTCGTTATCCCCGGATGAACTTAAAGCTACTACAATTGCTAGTTTAAGAAACACCGGAAATGAGGATGTAGGAAAAATTATGAACCATTTACTAAATCACCCCGAAGATCTAGAAAAAGTTAAAGAGTGTTTAAGTACAAGTAAACCGAAAAGTGGTACATATTCACCCGATAAGGCACTGTCTTTATTAGTTTCACTTAAATTAAGTAAGTTGCTGCTTCTCTTAGGCTTATATACTGCCATAAGCCTAAGAGAAGCAGCAAGTGAAAATAGGTCTGATTTATACCCTTCTTATTATAAAATAAAACAAGCGAAGGCAAAATGTTATCCAGGGAAAGAAGACATAATTATAACTGAAGAAGGAGCTGCTATTAAACTGCAAGCTTTACTCAACTTGACGGTATCTAGGCTTTTAGAAGTGATTACTTTAGATTTGGATTCGCCAACTGAGTTACTGCTAATAAGCAAATGGGGTTTTGATGGAGCCTCAGGTCAAAGTAATTATAAACAAAAGACTGAAGCAGAGTTTGATGACTCAACTATCTTCATGGCCAGTCTAGTTCCTATAAGGCTTCAACAATGTGATGGAACAATTGTTTGGGAAAACGATCGACCCTCATCAACTTTCTATTGCCGTCCGATAATGTTCAAATTTACCAAAGAAACGCAGTCAACAGTGGTAACTATAAAAGCTAGCATAACCGAAGAAATAGAAACACTTCAGCCAATCAAGTTCAATCAAGTTGAAGTTAAGCATCAATTGCACTTGACGATGATAGACGGCAAAATATCGTCATATTTGTCAGACACATCTTCAGCTGTCTGTGATATCTGCAAAGCAAAACCGTCAGAGATGAACAATTTAGAGTCACTTGCTCAAAAAGAGAACAACGAAGAAGTGTTCCAGTATGGAATGTCATCTTTACATGCCTGGATAAGAAGCATGGAGTGCTTACTTCATATCGGTAAATATAATTTTATTAGTTCATAATTTTTTTCACGTTATATAGTTACTTGTGAGATTTTTATTTAAGTGATATTTCTTTTTGTTTGCAGCTTATCGTTTGGACTTCAAAAAATGGAGTTGCAGGGGCGATGACAAAGAAAAAATGTCACTCAGAAAGAGCGCTATACAGCAAGCGTTTAAGAAAGAATGCGGTTTACTTATTGACGTAGTCAAGCAAGGAGTAGGCACAACCAATGATGGCAATACTGCCAGAAGATTTTTTAGGGATGCAGAAACAACAGCTCGCATAACAGGAATAGATAAAGATTTAATAGAAAGGTTTCATGTGATTCTTCAGACGGTTGCATCTGGAGAGAGCGTGGATCTTTCTAAGTTTTCCGAATTTTGTAGAGATACTGCACAATTGTACGTTCACTTATATCCCTGGTATTATATGCCTTCCAGTATACATAAATTGTTAGTACATGGGAGTGATATAATTAAGCACTTTGGTGCCATACCTATAGGTAAACTGTCGGAAGAGGCAGCGGAAGCTCGTAATAAAGATTTCCGGAAATATAGAGAGAGTCATTCTAGAAAGGTAAGTAGAACGGCGACAAATGAGGATATTATACACAATCTTCTTTTGTCTTCTGATCCAAAGATCACAAGTCTAAGACCTCGAATGGTGAAACAAAATATAATGGTTCTCTCTCCAAAAGTCAAAGAGCTTCTGCTGATTTTTCCCACAGAATCCGATATAGATTTTATTGATGTAGATAATTTACAAGATAGTCATAGCGATAGTGAATAAGATTTTTTGGTAGTTTGTAAGTTTCTTGTTTTTTTTATTAGTTTATAAATGTCAAACTCATAATTGAAAGGAAATAGTAATGTTTGATGTTGTTTATAGTTAGTTTTTAGTTTGCTTGTGTTAGTTGTAGTAATGTTAGTTTACCTTTACTAATTTGTATTATTATGTACCTATCTTTACTCACTATTCAGTATTAAATCTAACTTAAAATAACATTTCATAAACATGTTAAAGTCATTAAAACAAAGAAATTGAAATTCATAGATCCCTAATTAGCTTAAATTTACTACTACTACATATATTAGTAAATTTAAGCTAATTAGGGACCTTTTAAATGTATTATGATTAGTGTGATTAGCTTTAAATTTACTAACACTACATATATTAGTAAATTTAAGCTAATTAGGGACCTTTTAAATGTATTATGATTAGTGTGATTAGCTTTAAATTTACTAATACTACATATATTAGTAAATTTAAGCTAATTAGGGACCTTTTAAATGTATTGTTGTTAGTTGTTAAGTAACTATGTGTATTATTACGTGCTTTTACTTACTATTCCATATCAAATTTAACTTAAAAGAACTTACGAAAGTAAAAAATGTAGCTTTTTATTCTATATATTTTTTCATTTTTTTCGATCCATTTATTTGGCAGAGTTGCAACTTTATGCACACGTTAATAGCATCAAATGATAATAGACTAGACAAGGTATATGAAAAATAAAGTTTCAACGCGGGATCACACGCTACTTAGCAGGAATTTAAGGTTATTTGATCCGCTCCATACAAAAAAATAACAAAACACATTTTTCTACCCAAAGTATAAAGTTTAGGAAAAAATACATCAGAACAATTATTGTTGAGGTTAATGAGCTCTATCCATCCACATGAGGAAAAAAGTAAAAAAGCAAAGTTGAGCCCTAAGTCACTAAAATCATAGTTTCGACCCACTGTGCGCCGCGGGCAAAACCTACTACATAATAATTACTTTTACTTCTTCTGTAGTTCTTGTACTTGAGAAGACTTTAAATATCAGTGACGACGTCTCGATGTATGCTCACACATTGAGACTGATAATAATGTATGCAAATATGTTATAGTGAGTTACGTTGTCACTGATAAATTTTAAAAAGTATTTTTTGTAATTTGGCACGGTGGTAATTTGTTAAAAACTTCGAAAAAAAAACTTTTCATCTTGGAAAATTAAATATATTACCAAGAAATTTAAAATTCAGCCATTCATGCCATGAATGAACCTTTGAATTCAAGTCTTATTAATCATTGGGCTCTTTCTCCTAAGCATGGTTTACGCTTGCGCTACATAGCACTGTAAAGCTTTTCAAGACCATTTTATCTAGTATATGCTCGAATTGGTAGAATGGACCGACTTGGACATTAAAGTCGATCAATATGCTCAAGGAACTGGACTAACGCAATCACTTTTTCAACGGACTACGTTTTGATCAACATTGTTCTCACAAAAGTAGAACTTTCAAAAAATATTTCTCATCAATAAAACACAACGATTAATCGTTAAGGCTAGTGCAGCTCGTCGCGCGACACGCGGAGCATTTGAGTCGCGAGCGCTTCGCGTCGCGTGTCGCGCCTGTTTGCAGGAGTGTTAACACCAATAGCTAGCTAAACAGGAACCATCATACAATACAAACATACGGGAGCCTCATTCAGAACCGAAAGCGATCGTTTAAATGTCATAAAACGTTACGACTATTGTTATTATGTGGTGTTTATTGTGCCTTTATGGGTTACTGGGCCGTTATTTGGCTGTTTAGAAGTTTAGGTGTTGACTATTATCCATATTTGTAGACTACGGTTAGAATTCTGGGTAAATAATAGAGGCGTTTCATTTTTGTGAATGTCTTCTCGCTGATCAACATAGAGGAGGATGTCGCATGGATGGAGGAGGACGCATGCCAAAGAGCTTGTGGAGGGCTTGCCTGTGGCAGCCCCAATAAATTGAGGCCTCCAGCCAGGGTTTAAAAAACTTAAAAACGAATAGAGGCGATTGTGTTTACCCTAGAAGTTTATTAAATTATTTTTTTACTTTTCAGCTTTAGTTTAGCCGAGATTTTCCTGTAGGTTTATGAAAACCTGAAATAAGTACAAAACGAATGCTTCTCAATGAGCCAAGTAATTTCGTGCAGTTTTAAATAATCGTAAAAGTTCAAACCCTACTACAAAAAGAAGTCATAAAACAAGTTCAACTAGACATGTCATACAAGTCTTAAAAAGAATGAGTGTTTATCTGTTCACATTGGATGCGTCGATAAAAATTGTTTAACGTTTGAAAGAATGTTTGTAGTCAATGTTGTGTATCCGGATACCTTATAAAATATCTCGTGGCATCTACACCGCCATATGCGAACAACGCATCACACTGACGTCACACAAATCCTGCATCGCGCAATCAGAGTTTACCGTACAGCTAGCATATATACAACTTCCCGACAACAATTATAGGGCAGTTGCCCACCAGATACGACATCCATCCCGTCGGACGATCCTCCCTTTTCCAAGAGTATGAGCGAACTTTACACCCTGTTCCTCAAATCTCTTCAGATAAGTCGAAACGACACTTAATTGTGAATATTATTACTAACAAGTCCTGTGATGTGAGCCTAAAATATGTTATAAAACCGATGTATATTTTTACTTTCAAAATCCGTTTCACAGTTAAGAAGAACAACAGGTCACACAACAGACAAGAAGAGCGACTTTAATTTATAATTGATGTAGATGCCGCGTGCTGGTACCGGTGATGGCTGTTCGATGTTACCTATTAGTAGATTGAAAGTGACGTATGATCCTAATTGCACCAGATAACTTGAAAACCAGGAAACCGACGGTAAAAATACGCTAAAATAACCTAAGCTTCAAATCCAGAATAAAGTTTGTTGTAAAATTGTGCGAACAGACATTATTACCTTGGGAAAACCAAGTTTTCATTTCTACCATTCGCTTGAAGGTAACAGTGAATTCTCTCCAATATTATCTCCAAATAGCATTGTAGAGCATATCCGTGTTCCCGAAATATACGGGCTACGCTGCCGCACAATGATAAGAAAATAATAAGAATAGTTCTGAATATTGTTATCGTTACGATCACGGAATGGCAAATGTTCTAGTTGTATCTAGGGATATCTGATGAGGAATATTTGGGTTTAACGGTAATTATTCATAACATAATGGAAGTAGAAGATAATTTAGAACTAGCTATTGCCAGCGACTTCGTCTGCGAGTCAGGATGTAATCTGTGTCCCTTTCATCCAAATCCGTTCAGCTGTTTTGGCGCGAAAGCAAACCAACTTACTTTCGCATTTATAATTTTAAGTTACGATTAGGATAAATGGCAACAGTCAACATTAATATACATATGTGGAAACAACACCCCGCGGGAGGCACATTTTGACCTCCAACAACTCGACCAGTTACCGTCACAGTGGTCTACCTAAAAACATAAATACAATACAATAATCTGCAATACGTGGAAGAAACCAAGTGCAGGAAATTTGGGGTGTGCCAAGAAGAAATTAAGGAACACACCAATGCCTTATATTATTCTAACTTCAGACTTAATTTGCTATTTCTACGTATAAAAGCTAATTAAAACTTTGTGTAAAATAAACAAGCCATTAATTGGCTTCCTCATACAAATTGCTAACTACTTTATTTTCATTGAGAACTTTGTAACACGAACTAATTAGTGGGTGCTGTTTTCATTTAGTTGCGATTACACGCAATTTGTGCTCAGAGTGTGCACAGTTAAACACAAACTGTGCAAATCATACTTGGTATTAAAATGATTGGATTGCTTTATGCTACGTAACAAGTCTTCTAAATGAGACGTTGCATTCGTCAGTTAGGGGGTCTACAGACAAACTTGTACTTATAGGGAATTATTATCGTTTCATTATGAAAATTAATTTCATTAAGTTACAAAGGCTATGTAATACAATACATACAGGGTGTAAAAACCCTTCACATATCCGTCATCTACGCATTCTGTATTTCAAACTAAGTAACATCGAGTCAAAATGATTGCTGTTTTTTGCAACGCTTAAATATGTCAGACTCGCAAAACATTGTGCTTACGGGTGCAGGCAACGGTAAGTCAGGTAGGGGACCTGGAGGTACACCCGCCTACACTACACTACTAAGGCGGAAGACATCGTAGAGTACGTGCGCCAGAAGACGAGATACACGCCGAGGGTGCAGTTACTGGAGTCGCACCGCAACGTCAACTTCAAGGCGTTCGTGGTGCGCGTACCGAATTTATATCTACCCGTCGTCATGGAAGAAGACTTTTGGCCTCAGGACGTGGTGTTCCGTCGCTTCCGCGGACAAGTACCACAGGACAGCACAAGAACGAGCTAGGGAAGTGCTACTAACATAGTTTTAAGCTACATATATTAATACAATTTTGTTTCACACTTTATATATGTTTGTTGGTAAGGTATATGTCTATGGGCCATTGTAGCCTGAAATAAATGGTTTTATTATTATTATTATATCCTTTATTACAAACTTAAAAATTACATTTTTAAATATTTTTAAAAAAAATCTGTTTTTTTTTTAAACATTTAAAAATATTAAAAATTGTATCCCACCGGTATCGGGAACAGGGCAGAACAGGAACAGCTACCGGCGGTCAGGGCTTCAGAGAGAGGAACCTCCTGAAATTGCGAGCCGTGTCCAGAAGTACCGCTTTCTGAATCAAGCCCTTGATCCAGCTGCCCAACGAGAGCCTCCTCAGGTGTTTGTCGAGGCTCTTGGCTATTAAGCCATTGGCTGTCACGACTATCGGCACAATGATTGCTGAGTCCACATCCCACATGTCGACAACCTCGCGAGCCAAATCAAGATACTTGATTTCTTTATCTTTCTCGGCTTTCACGAGGTTACCGTCTTGCGGGACCGTTATGTCAACAATCATTGTGCGCCGCTCTACTCGATCCACCACCACTATATCTGGCTTATTGGCAACAATAGTCCCTTCAGTGATGATGGACCGATCCCAGTACAAAGTCATATTTCCATTTTCGAGAACTGGGTCGGGCACACACCTGTAGTACGGCACTTCCGATTCCACAAGGCTGTATTTCAGAGCAAGTTTCTGGTGGTGGTTTCTTCAGGCGGTCAAAAGAAGCGCTCCTTCAACGATTGCTTCATGTCCGTACCATTGATGCCCAACGCTTCCGACATACCCAAATACTTATAGGTTTCGGATGCGGAGAGGGCTCTGAAGTTTATGGAATCTGAGAGTTGGGTTCCCACGGATTCCACAATCTCCCCTCGCTTTACATGCATGACCGCACATTTGTCCTCACCAAATTCCATCCTGATGGCGCTACTGAAAGTTTCAGTTACTTTCAGTAGCTCCATTAGTTGCAAATAGTTGTGGGCAAAGAGTTTTAGATCATCCATGTAGAAGGTGAGATATAAACTGACCACCTCTCCTCAGCCGATAGCCTAGACCTGAATCCTCCAGCAGTGTGATTAGAGGATTCAAGACTAAGCAAAACCAAAGCGTGCTCAAACTATCGCTCTGAAATATGCCTCGCTCGATCCTTATCGGCTCGCTATTCCTCAGGATATTCCGACATCCTGGATAGCGAAGGACCGTCCTCCATCGCCCCATATATGACATCAAGAAGGTGCGCAGAGTTGCATCTACTTTATACAATTCCAGCACCCTCATGAGCCACGTATGTGGCACCGAGTCATAAGCCTTCTTAAAATTTATCCAACATGTCGACGGATCCTTTCGGGAACGACGAACCTGTCGGGCTAATGGCCACCTTTGTAGCCCTATGGCTGGAGGTGTTTGACACCCCTGCAACGTCTAAGAGGGGCGTGCGTGGAACACTACGCGCCGCCACCTCGTGTCCTGATGTATGGGAAGGGGCGGACGTCGCCGAGTCCGCCGTCCCTGGACCCATTTAGGGGGGCTGGAAGAGGGCGTTGTCCGCCCTCCATCTGCTCCCGGTGCGCCTGCTGCGGATCGAGAGAGTGGACGAGATCCTTAGATGCCAGATCACTGTTTCGCAGAAGGAAACCACCGCGACCATCGCACTCACTACGGCCGGCAGCGACAGGTCACTACCTACTACAGAGATGAGGGCACGGCGCGGCTCCTCCCAAGCGGCACACTCTGCCAGCGTATGCCACGCCCTGTCCTCCCGGCAGACGACGCAGTGGTGACACCGGGCGTCTGGCTCCCTGTTTATTTCCCGAAGATACCATGCCCCGAGAGCGCCTGCGTCGCCCGAAACGACAGGGAGCCGTGCCTCCTCCCGAGCCAGAAGTCGAGCACTGGCCGGACCGCCTCGATGGTGACGAGGCCAGCGGTAGGGCGTGAGAGCCTATTCCCCCATTCCGCCACCAAGACCTTGCGAAGCTGCGACCGACGTCAACACGTCAGGTCTCCGCCCGGTGGGAATTCGTCCCTCAGCACCCAGTCGTACCCGATGTTCCACAGGAGCGGCCCTACGACCGAACCCTGTGGAACACCTCACGACACTTGGCGCTGGTTTCCGCCATCACGTTCCATGTAGGTGACACACCTCTCCGCCAGATAAGCCCCAACGATGCGGCGGAGGTAGAGAGGCACCCGATGATGACGTAGTGCCTCCCGAATACAACTCCAGCAGGGCTAACATGACAGACGCGACAATTACTCACTCTCGTATTTTCTCGTCGCGTCTATACCATCACTTTACTCGTTTTCTGACAGCACTGCCATACAAAATACTTGACTTGTTCTGTCAAACTTGATGTTTTCTCGTTAAACCCTAACATGAGCACCTTATTTATCTCGCGTTTTGACAATTCAACGTGAGAAAATCGTGATTTTCTCTAATTTAGTCGTCCTCGATTTTGACGACGAGAAGAGTAGACAAAATTATGATACAAAAAAAAATTGAATATCCAAAATAACATGGCAAATTCATAAGTATACATATTTTCGTTCTAGTTCTATTAGACAACATGGAAAAACTTAATTGAAATACTGAATTGACATAATTGATTTGATTGAATTGAATGAAAATACTTAGTTTTAAACAGCCATACACATTGGAATGAAGTTCCTTTCGGCGGCCGCGAGAGGAAGTTTGGCGCAGGGAAGCACTATTACGTAGATGAGCATCAAGTGCAGTAATAATCAGTCTAGTTTGTCAATTATGGTGATTAACGAAATCTAGGGAGTTATGGTTGTACCTGCCTACGCAACATAATTACGAAAATCACCAGTTGAGTTGCACCTAGCAAAGTTGGTGAGTAAAAGCAATATCATGTGTTTTATGGTGATTGTTACAATATCAACCTTCGCTTTGTCGAATAGTGACCTTCGGCCGATTTATCAATTGTGGTGGATTATCTAGTGAGTCTAATAAGTGCCACTAATTGTATATTTTAATTTTAGCATGCCAAAGAAAAACAGTAAAAAAGTCGGTTTCATGGAACTAAACAAAAATTAAAAGAGGTGTACGTTAAATCAATACAGAACATACTTATTCCATGCGTAAAATCGACCGATGTTGCAGTGATAAACATGATTTGTTTTTAATAACTTGCTACATCGGTTTCTCGTCGCGAGATACAGAAGTGTCAAAGTGCCTTTTTCGAGTTTACTCGAGCTTGGCGGTCATGTTAGGTGTAAGGATGACGTCAAAATCGTAGACAAATTTCGAGAAAACGAGATATTGAGCGTTCTCGCGCTTGTCATGTTAGCCCTGCAGGGCAGGGTGTTGAAGGCGTTGGAGATGTCCAAGGACACCGCCACCACCACCCCACCCCGGGACACCGTTTCCTCCTCCAGGACTCTCACCCGCGATATAGCGTGGATGATGGAGCGCCCATGCCGAAATCCAAATTGGCTCTCGTCCAGGTCCGGCCCCTCTCTGCACAAGTGGCCGACGAGGCGGGTTGCGATGGCGTTCTCCTATGAAGACACTCCCGACCACAATTTGTGATCCGGCCGGCGGCGCCCGCCGGGGGCTATGAAACACCATGGCCTCCGACTTGTGTGAGGCGCCGTATGCGGCTCACCATCAGTGAGACCGCCGCCGTCGCGAGCAACGCTGCCTCCCTGTGCGAACTCCCCCGGGCCGTGACCAGCGTGTCGTCCGCGTAACACGTCAGGTCCGCGCCCGGCGGGAGCTCGCCCCTCAGCACCCAGTCGTACCCGATGTTCCACAGGAGCGGTCCCACGACCGATCCCTGTGGAACACCGCACGACACTTGGCGCTGGATTCCGCCATACGAAGTGGAGCCTCCGCTAACGTCCATCACGGGCTCGGGGTCCATCTCCTCGCTCTCAACGCGCTCACCAGGGACCGGCGTGTCGGTACGCTTGAGAAAGCGTCCCTTAGAGTCGAGCGATGCCGAAGAAGCTGACGCGTTCTTGGCGCGACCTCGCCCTCTTGTGCCCGTTGGCCCTATAGGGGCCGATAGGTTCTCCTCGCTAGAGGAGAAACCTGTCCTCCAAAATTTAACAGGACCACCATCCACCTCTTCTTCGGCCACTCTCTTGCGCTTTGAGCTTCCGCTCGAAACGCTCACCACACTCATTCTGTCAGAGGCAGTGTCAGAATCTGACACTGCCTTTCCCATCTGGTCGATCAACACAATCGGCAATTTTGTGAACAGTTGTTCATCAAGTTCCTTTTGTTCGTCCCCTGAGGGACAGGAGCCTCCGTGGCTCTTGTTGCCATTGGCAATCGGGATACAGTTAATGCCCCCCCCCCCAGAATACGTGGGGCATCACGCTACCGACGGTAGCGTGGCGGATTCTCCAGCTGCTGAGCAGCTGGTACCACCCTGGGGTAAAAAAAAATCACCTGTTTTGTCCATTTTTGTTGTTTTTGGACGCTTTTAAAAAGCGGACAAAAACAATAAAAATGGACATGGGTGCGGTCCCTGGAGCGCTAGCGACTGGTCCCCCACCAGCCACTCATCGACCTCGCGCGAGTTCTCTCCTCAAGATTGCTCTTGAGGGAGAAATGCCAGCCACGCTGGTACGCCTGCACCATTGTGGCAGGGTCGCTCGATCAGGAGCGACCCATCTCCCTTATTTCTCCACTGTAGCCTCTGCTAATCAGAGGGACACGTGGAAGAACATCACTGAGCACCCCCCCCCCCCCCCCCCGCAGAAAATCGCCACAAACAATACAATCTCCGAAAAAACCCCCAAACCCTTTTTTTAAAGAGAATATTGTCCATGCCCAGGGTGCACCGACCCGACAACTGCTCTTCCCCTCGAACGTATCCGTAAGGTATTAGCAGCTATCAGGCACACGAGGAGGTTTTCTGCACGCACCGCGGATGACCCGCAACTGATCCTGATCCGTTGTGCCGAAACGTTGACAGCTGGCTTAAGCACCTGAAAAAGAGAGAGCATCCGAACACGGTACGCGGTCAGATTGTTTCCCCCCCTCTTTAGCCCCATAGTATGAGCGCATGACGTTTTCATTGATGGATCGTGTCCATCTCATGCGCTGCACACTTCCGCCGGGAGCTGGGACCCTATCAGAGGCCGGTGGGCCTCGAGGTCCTAAGCCGTCCGGCGGCCGGCGTCCTCCTCGTCGACGAGCAGGTGGTGGCGTCGTGGGCGGTGAGAAATACTCGTCGCTCGAGCTCGACGCAACTACCGCGGCAATTGTCGTCACAGCGCTCACAGTAGTGCTGGGTACCGGCGGCGGCGAGGCGGAGCTGAGCGATGAGTCCGGAGTTGGTGGCCGTGCTCGACGTGCGGCTGATCTTGTCAACATACTTTCCTCATTTTTCAATTTAATTCGTGTTCATGTTATTTTATCGGAGGTGATATCTGTCATGTTACCTCCGATTCTGTAGTTTTTGATAAAATTTCTTTATTTTTATTATTATTATTTAAAACTTTTTAAATTAAAAACGACAGAAAGAGATGGAACTTCGACCTGTAACATCTTTGTAACAAGAAGTTTCCCAGGCAAATAAAACACAACGACGAGGAGAACAAGTGACTCTGGACTTAAATCAGAACCATTATAACTGCTCGCTGCAAAGTGTGAAACTCCATAACCGTCTGCTGCCAACAATAACAACTCTGTTTCACATAAGTCTAAAGTCAACATATTTCATATACCAATGCTTTGATCTCCGACACAAATACAAGACAAATGCTACTTGATATCGTGGAGTGATGACGTCATAGACGATACAGTCTCATTTAGCTAGTCATGATCAGTCTCATGTAATCACAGAACACAGAATAGCTGCGCCGGTATAGTCTAGAGATGGTAGTAATAATAAAACTCGTAAAGGAGCGGAAGTGTGTAGATTGTAAAACTTCTATTACTTCTGAAACTGACGATTTTATAGGCCCCTTCAAAACCGTCAGTTCCTACGTCATTTGTGTCGTAGTGCAAGTGACGCGCTTTGTGTGTATAGAAAATGTATACAATGCCGCCTCTGATGGCCACCGAGGCGAAAGACTATCAGGTAATCTAGACTTCAGGATGCCAGACAGGAAAAGATACAGGTAATTTTCAGAAGACCAATTCACCTAATTTCATGACCGAGCCGTTCAAATGCACTTGCAGTTAAGTTCAAGTTTAGTGTTAGACTCTATTCTCTTACTTTATATTTAAACTACTCGTAGCAGTAGAATACACTCTTATTTCAGGCGCGTATCTAATAGTTACAGTCGTCAAAACAACGCTTTTCGTATTCTCTACATCTTCTGCTGAAGAGAATGGCTGCCACGTTTGTCAAGTGGTCGCAAGCGCTTTTGCTGAGCATGAGGTCCAGGGTTGAATTCCCAAGGCTGGCAAAGTGTTATTGGGTTTATATCTAGAATTTCTCAGTCGCACCCCCGAGTCTGGAATTGTGCCCGGATGCTGGCACCAGGCTCGCCCCCTATTACATGGGACTTACAACATAACTGGCGAAATGTGGGTGTACTACAGGTACTCCTCCGCCCAAACCCTTCGGAGAAACAAGGCAGGATGTTTTGAATGTTGAAGAGAATACGAAAAGCATCGTTTTGATTGAAACTTAACTGCAGCTGCACTGAAACTGACCTTCCTATATTGCGTTAATTAGCCTACAGACAGAATAAACATTACCCCCTTCGGGGACAATCAGCTCAGAATGTGTTGGTCAAATTGGTCATTTCTACCGGATGAACTTTTTTAGCATCTCGAAAAAATAGGATACAATAGGTGAACGGAATAGAGGCTTATGGGATAGTTGTTTTATTGTTTTTTTTTTTTTAAACAAGAAATAAAGAAATTGACATAGCAATAAATACTACACATTTGAAGCACTAGCAAATTAAACAACGCGACGTCACGCCGTTACTAATCGCAGGTGACTGAAAGTAATGAAATTAGAGAGAAAGAGCGCGCGGGACGCAATCGGGCGATAATGCGCAAGCGGCTCGTGCGAAAAAAAACTATAGTTATTAATCGATTCATTGTATATTATCAAAATGAATATTTTTATTTTTTTTGTATGAAAAGTTTACATTAAATGTGTTGGTAGTATTTATTGCTAGATCAATTTCTGATAAAATATATTAAAAAAATACAAAATAGGGTATAGTAGGTGAAAATAATTCTTCCGGTATTGGTATTAGTCAGTTCATCATGATTACCTAACAATTATTGGCAAGCGCCTAGCGATTATGGACCCTGTAGGGCACTGCAAAAAGGTAGGAGAGAGGGAACGGTGTTGTCCCTGTGTGTTCAGGAAATAATTAATTAAGTTACTTTTGTGAGAACAAGTTTTAAATTTAATATAGTCAAAGTCAGAGGATCGCGAATAAGATAATAACATTTCGCTTAACCATTATTTTGTATAAGTTTATCTACAAATTGTACTTCAATATTTTAGATTATTATTATTTTTAGATACTTAGGTATAGTAGCGCTCATAAGTCCATAAGCAATCTCACAAAGCAATATATTGACGCTTCGGTTTCACTTACGTTTTTCTATAAGTTGTTTCAATACTATAGACATGTGTGCGTGTCATTCAATTTGTCTGTAACTGATTCATAGTTTCAACTAACTTAACATTTGGCATGCTAGCTTAGTCGTTAACGCGCTTGGGTAGGAGCAGAATCTCACCTGCGCCTGAGTATTAAGCTTGATGTTATTTTCAAATAATATCTATTTATAGTTATGGATATCTTTATAATAATAAAGTTAACAATTTTTGTTTGTTTTAATGAAATTTCTTGAAGTGGTTCCATAGTCATTCGATAATTGTCTCGTTCATCTTGTTTACATAGATGATAAAAATTTGTAGGTAGACCACAGAAAACTGAGTAAATTATTTCGATTTCTGTGAGGTAGATGCAATTCGTTACGACTATTTCTAATTGAACGTGGTTGTTTAGTGACAAAATGCTTCAATATTCATAATTAACGTTTAAATCTGTTAATTATGAATATTGAAGCATTGGCAAATATTTTTGCGCTGCGTAAAAGTGGACGTAAATTATGTGATAATACAAGTGGACTAAGAGTCAGTGTTATCATTTAAATATTTAATATTTTACTAAATAAAAAATATTATTTGTTTAAATTTGTGAATGATGAGTAAAGTGTTATAAACTTAATGGTATTTATAATATATTTTCTTAATTATTAAAGTTTATAGTTTTTTGCTTACAGATGTATAATAGTATTACATGTCTAATAGGTTAAGAGAGAAAGAGGAAATCCTTGCTAGTCGGAGCGCTTGTTTATGAAGTGGAAAGCTTATTTAAACAAGACTTCACATGGTGAATGAATGTGAAACAAATGGTTTCATGCCAACCGGACATTTTGCTGAATTATTCAACACGTTATTAAAAACTGTTCGCCGTGTACTCCACGCTATAAAGGTTGCAACAATAACGTAATAAACAAGAACGTTTAAGTTCCGGAATAGTTAATCCTGTAAATTTAATTTAAAAGAAAGAGATTTAGTTTCAATCTTCTTTTCTGAAAGAAAATTAATACTTAAGCTATCTTCAACATGTACCTTATATTCACTAAAGCCAAATAAAATGTGAAATACTTAATGTAAACAAACTGCCCTACATAACCACTTATTAAAATCACTTATTTTGGAAATTCATGATCGAAGCTTAATTAAGCTGACTTATATTTTTCTTGAACATCTCACATGTTAAAATAAAATAAATTGCTTCTAAGTTAGTTAGTGTCCTATTTGGCTGAAGAAGTTATTATAAATTTATGTAAATATTATAACAAATAAAAATGTCTTCATTTTTGTTTATAACTTGTAACACATTTTTTTTTCTAAACCCTTTATTGCAATAAAGTCAAAAAAAAAAGCTGGGTTTTTGTAAAAAAAAATATTATTTCAAACTAAAGTAAAAATTGTCAATAAAACTGCGCTGCATCTTATCCAACGCTTGGCGCTTACTTTTAATAATTAATTAGCTGGATTGTTTTTAATTATGTTTTGATGCACTCTGGACGCTTTTAACGTGTACGGTTTTTTGTACATCGTTCTCACTTATAGTGTCAACATTAATCGATGTAACTAAGATATATGTAAAAACATTATTATTTAAAAGAGTGTCCATGGAGTTTCTTGCCCGTTCTTCTCCATAGGTACCTACTACGCTTTGGAATCGGCAACTAGCTTCATATTTCTGACTGACCGACTCCTTGACAATTCAAAAGTGCCTGTAAATGGTTTAATTGAAATAAATGATTTGAGTTGAGTTTGAGTTTGAGTTTGACTGCCAGCTCATATTAGATTAACTCGAATTTTTGCAATGCCATAAACTGGCCAGGCCACGTGCATGATGCGTGTTTAACAAAAGCGATGGAAAATATATTTTTGTTTCGTGCAGTGCGATACGTGTACGCGACGATACGTCAGTGTTTGCGATCTCTGTGGTGTGTGTCGTTTAAACAGTTATAGTCGTACCGCGAGTTCACAGCAATACGACTCTTAACGTGCCTATCCACTTTTGAACGCGTAAATGTATTATATTCTCTTTATTCATTTACTAATATTGTTTTCTTTGAATAGTTGTTTTTGCTATATTATTTAATTATTGTTGTTTAATTTATTACTAATTGCAATTTTTTTAATCATTTGTTTTGTTATATTATTAATTAACTAATATTATTATTACAATTATTCATAATAACCCAATTACCAATATGTTTTTAACATACCTATAGATTGTGTGATTATCATTAATTACTATTATCAATTATAATTTTTTTTATTTTTTTGGATTAATATACATTTTTTTCTATTATTTATGTTTATGTATTGATCTTCACTATTCTCTGTATGAGAAGGACAGTAATAGGCTGATATTATTATAGATAATATAATTAGTCTGAGATCAAAGAAGACTCGCTAAACTTTTTAATGTCATCAAGTTTAGAAGCAAACTTCTAAACTTGATGACATTAAAACGCGATAACATCGAAAGCGTAACAAACAAACAAACTTACATTCGCATTTATTAATAGGATGTTTTAAAATAGATTGGAATAACGAATTTATATCAATTTCGAAGCGTGAGCAGGGCCATTAGGGCTTGACGGTGTGGCGACATCTACGCTGCCACATGGGAAGTACGCATCACACTGACGTCACGCAAAATCCTGCATCGCGTAAGTAGAGTTTTCCATCCAACTAGCATATATACAAACTCCCGACATCAATTTCCGGGCAGTTGCCCACGAGACACAACACCTGTCTGGTCGGAAGTTACTTCCTTTTCTATAGAGGATGAGGTAACTTCACACCCTGTTCCGCATACGTCTATAACGGTATGGGCCAATCGGATGGCCCAGCCCTGCGTCATTGGTGCATGAGCCACAACAATGAAGATCTATACTTGTTCAACATGTGTCTACGTCAGTCTAACGTCAAACTCTATACATTAATCTCCTGCCAAACAGTTGTTAAGCCTAAACGGCTGCAAAAACGGTTTTGTGGTAATAAAGGTAGCTTCTTTTCAAATAAGCAAGAAGTCATTCTAAAAGTATAGTACTTAGGCACCGTGTATGCAAAACCGATACTCAAACTCAAAGCATTTATTTCAATTAAACTTTTTTCACTTTTGAGTAGTGTCAAGGAGTCGGTCAGGAGGAATATGAAGCTAGTTTAACATTAAAAAACTAATATTAATTAATGTATGTATAATTTTAATAATTCTAACTGTGACATTTTAATTTGTAATTTTATTGCGAGACATTTTTTTTTTTTTGCGTGCCTATTTTCAGGGAAAATTTACATGGCTCAACCTAACTTCGGTGCAATTAAATGATTGATTGAAAATCAACCACAATAGGTAATCTATATATATTTTAAAAAGAAAGGAAAGGACCTCGATGTCGAGCCTTTTGGAACACCCATTTTAACTTTTAAACCAAATGAATTGACACCATTTATTTCATAAAATAATTTTATTTCTGTAAGTAGGTTAGTACAATAAAACACTTTTACACGTCACTAATTGAACTTGCTGTTGTCTATCATTTAAATAAGATTTTACTAAACTGAGCGCAAGTTTTCCAAGTCCGTCCGTGCTCAAGTTTCAAGAGCAAGGTGTCGAGATCTACGCAATCAAATGCCTTGGAGAGGTCACAAAAGATTCCTAAGGCGTCTTGGGCCTCTTTCCACGAGTTAAAAATATGTTTTAATAAGGTAACACCGGTGTCGGTCGTACAACGCCCTTTGGTGAAACCATACTGTTGATCAAGAAGGATTTTATTATGTTGAAATGATTGAGCATTTGATAAAGCATTATCTTTTCAAACACCTTGCTGTAAACCGGCAACACGGACACGGACACGGACAAGTCTATAATTATTGGTGTCTTTACTGTCCCCGGATTTGAAAAGTGGTATACCTTACTGAATTTCATTAGATATTTAATTAATAAAGCGCTATAGTCTCAATTATGGAGGTACAGATTTTAATAGACATTCCCAAAGATCTTCGGTGAATTTGAATTTGCTTAAAAGCTTTTATTATTGTTACGGGGTTAACGTCTCCAGTGTGTAATCAGAATTGTGCTTTTTGTTCTTGTTCGTTTAATTATTGATAAATTTCTAAACCGTCTTTATTTTATTGTCTGCTGATTTTACCTTGTTGCTAATGTAAAAGGCTTTAGCTGCCTTACAAAAACTACTTATGTACATATATTGAAAGACTATGTATTTGTCAGTGTACTAGATGGATTAGCCTCGAACGTGGTTCACGGTACGGTATGTTTCATCTATTTGTCTTGTGTCTATCTTACGAGTACTTACTACAAACACAATTTCAGGAAAAGGAAGTTTTTCAGATTATTGAAAAATGTTTCTAAAAACCTATTAGACTAATTGAAGTGCCCTAGAGTTAACATGATAGCTTCTTACGCATAACATAGCGAATACGAATAGTAAACGCACAAAGTATTAAAATTACACAGGCAATTTCAATCTAAAAGGAATCAAAACATTCAACAATTTTCATGAAAATATTTCTTCATCAAAGAAAATAGACTTCATAGTAATGATTAAAAGGAAACACAAATCTCAATCGTTAAGGAATCGCCAAATTAACGCCACGAGCGTACACTAAATAATGTTTAATTATTATATGCTTTTAAACTTGTTCAAACAGTTTTGGCATCGTTATAAACGATTAATTAATCTCAGGGATCAGATAATGAGGACGTGGAAATGGTTTGTTAGCATTTGTTTTTTTTTTACTTTTGAATTTGAAAAGAATAATGAATTAAGATTTTGGTTACATGGGTACACTTAACGTATATTGTTTTGGAAATCTTTTAACCTCGCTAGCCTTAGTGGTCGCAAACGCCACTGCTGATCACGAGACCCTGGGTTTGATTCCCAGGTCGGGCCAAGTGTTATTAGGATTTTCTCAGTAGCTGCCATGAGTCTGGGTTTGTGCACGGTTGATAGCTATAGGCTCTCCCCATATTAAATAGTACTAAAATATCACTGGCGAAATGTAGGTAAAGTATAGGTACACCTCTGTCAAACCCTTCAGTGATTACAGGGGAGATGTATTTTATGTTTTGTGTTATTATTTTCAAAAAATAAATTGTAAGTACTTACTAGAGTTTGGCTTGAATGCAACTTTTATGAATATGTTGTTAGGAAGATGTCCGAATAACGAGACAATCATTAATTTTGACAGAGAATAGGGTATCACTTTTTGGCCGACAAGCTATCGAACAACGATAATATAAGAAGATGTATTAACGTGTGCTTTCTAGGACCAACTACAGAACTTTTCACGCCAGATCTTTGTTTCATTTGCCGTCCCGGTACAGACAACCTATGAGGCTCTCACAGTACCTACCGATCCTAATTGCGATGTTTTGAAAACATATATTTTATTTAATGCTTGATATGCTTGATACTTTACTTTAAAAAAAGGTTATCAACGAAACGATGTGCCATTATGTTCTTGCATGACTACAAAGAACCGACTATCCTCGTCTAGCGAATCCTTTATTATAGACCGCAAAAGCAAACGTCGTTTGTGACGTATTACGAACGATGACGTCCTGACCACGGCCACTCGGTGGCTTGGGTAAGTTTCATGGGGAAGACCTACGTATCAAATGTTTCAGCGTAACTTGAAAGATGTAGGTGGTGGGCCGACCTTATGTAGTCGGGCTGATAGAAATATAAATTTACGTATATTCGAATTGTCAATCTTGTATAGAATGAACCTTCAAAATATATGATTTAGGTTTGATGTTTGGAGAAACAGTGGCGGAAAATAGAAAAAATCTTTTGAGTGGCGCATAATTGTAAAAATATAACGTGTTTTTCCCTCTGGCTACACCCTCGTAGCTAGTGTAGTTTAAAATCTACACTTCAGTACCAAGTAGAGCTCTCTGGGAAGGAACACTGCGGAAGTACTTACACCGGACCTTTTTCTGCTGCCGAGCATCGCTGCTGAAGGGAACACTCTACAAACTGGAACACAGCTACGCTGCTTCGAAACATGGAGTCTATTCTCTAACGGCCGAACCCAATAACCTAAGACATATGGCTACTGATGATAGATAGTTATAGGGTTGCATACTTTGGCTTTATTGGGACGTTAAAACCATAGATTGATGAAAACTAACTAAAAACATACAATAGGCGGCCTTATCGGCCTTATCGCTTTCTACGATCTCTTCCAGGCAACCTTAGAATGGACAGTGATTTGTCTGGACATAAAATGGGGCTGTCAGCGGTGCAAGAAATAACTATACATTACACTAAAATAGATACACATATATATACATATTAACATATCGTAACGAATAGATACATACGAAATATATAAGAAACGAAAATAAATGAATATTACAGATATTTACAGTTTACGAGTCTTTATGTTATGTCCGTGGTGATACGGATTAGGAAACGCCCGTTAGTGTTGCCGAAACTACGGATTTTGTGCTTCGGGAGTAGACCCCCAGTTCCCACGTAAGTACAGACCAATTACACATTCTCCAGGTTTTGTCTTTGGGATGGCAAGGCTATGGCGATGCCTTTTGTATTGAAGATCCATAACACCAAGTTATATGAAATACTAGCCGACCCCGGCGAACTTCGTACCGCCACAGAATAATATTTTCATGTAAAAAAACCGTGAATTTTTCTATTTGGGGCGAAGACCAATAAAAAAAACAAAAGATCATAAAATCGGTCCAGCTGCACTTGAGTTATAAATGGTGTTACTAACCCGAAATTGTTTTATACACACATAGATAGATAAAATGTTTGGGTCCAAATTAACCGTGGCTCTGGTAAATTAGATAATCATTATCTAACCGGTGACCAGATCTTTAAAAAACGTTGCCAACCCACCTTCTACTTAATAGTGTAAGGACAGCAAAATTAACGTATAAATTGAAACTTGGTTTCCCCATTTCTCTATTAATCATAAAAGGGAATGCGTAGATACGGCGGTCTGTTCGCGTACGGAATACTAAACACGACTAATGAACGTACGCGGTACTGCTATATCAACGTAATTTATAGGAAAAACACGCTTTCATAGACCCACAAATGCTCTATCATGAACCACTATAGAACACGTACCTTAATTGCCAGGCTTTTATTGTCTCTCTGTAAGGCAATCTACGTCATCTGTACATCTTGACATAAACATATAGAGCTGTCAAACTCTTGTCAGAAGTACTTAGTGCTCTCCAAGTTTTTCCGTGAAATATTCTATAAACAATGTCTTAAGTGCTGAAGATACAATCTAAGTGTAGTTAAAGTGTTTACCCTAGTGTGTTATTGTTAATTACACAGTAAATTGGCTAAAACATATTAAAATAGCAATCAAAACTTTCGAACTAACCCAGTGAAAAACTTCTACCCTCACTCAAAATTTTATAAATTCGGCTTATTATCCCGTTTCTGTCATTGCAAAATGACAGCTGCTGTTAGTGTCATGTCTATCTCGGACTAGTGTTGCCACGCCTCGGGGAAAAAACTCCTCCATACTAATGGATCCGTCAGGGGAGATTACTTGCAACCAAGAGCCTTCAAAAAAACACCTTACGCAGCAAGTGTTCCACAGAGGTCTCTTCACCACAAAACCACGTTCACAAAGTCTTACCAATACACCTACGCAGAGTACTGCCAATATAGACCTTACCCATGAAAGCAACTCAAAACCAGAAGTAACTGAAGATGGATTTAAAGAAGTCTCATACTCAAAAAAAAGACAAATAGATAGTCCAGAATTACACAGAAATGAAAAACAAACTAAACTGAATAATTATTGGCTAAGCACTCCAATTGAGACGTCAAATAGCTTTGCCAATCTCGAGGAGGATGTCCTTACTTCATATACCCAGCCACAAGAAATAACAAAGCCCCCACCAATTTACGTTGATAAGGTCAGCAATATACAGCCTCTTACTAAACTGCTTGATGAATATGCCAATGGTAGCTATGAAATAAAAGTACTCCGAGGTGAACAGGTCAGGATTCAACCTAAATCTCCTGAAACATATTCACAAATCGTTAAACAACTGGAGATTAGACAAACGGAGTTCTACACATACAAACCTAAACAAGACAGGAGTTTCAAAGTCGTTTTAAAAAATATCCACCCATCTACAGACACAAATGACATTTCAAATGAGCTTCTTAGTCTAGGTCACACAGTTGTAAACATCTGGAATATTAAGCAGCGAATCACCAAAAAACCTTTACCAATTTTTATTGTACAATTACAACCTAAGAGTAATAATAAATTGATTTATGAGGTTGTAAGTCTGCTGCATTGCCGCTGTACCTTCGAGCCGCCGCGGCCACAACGAGAGATTCCACAATGTGCTAATTGCCAACAATATGGGCACACTAAAAGATACTGCCACAGGAAACCGAAATGCATCAAATGTGCCGGAGACCATCCCTCGATTAGCTGCGAAAGGAAGGGAAGATCCGACAATGTCAAATGTGTATTGTGCGAAGGAAATCATCCCGCTAACTACAAAGGTTGTGCTGTTTATCAAGAGCTTCAAAAAGTTAAATATCCGAGTATTAAACCGAAAATGTCCTCTGATACTAAAGCGCCCAATATTGTACCACGCCAAAATGGACCACCTAACGAAGCTCCTTTACGTTTAACATATAGTCAAGCAGCCCAAATAAATAGAAATGAAGAACCAATACCAACGACTCCAGCCCTTCAAATTACAAGCGAAACAGAACTCATGATAAATATACTAAAACAACTGATGCAGCAAATGACAACGATGACTAACCTTCTTATCAACTTCATGACTAAAATCTCCCAAAATTCGATAAACTAAATATGGCCATATGGAATGCCAACGGCTTGTCACAACATACTCTAGAACTAAAACCGTTTTTAGAAATTAACAATATAGACTTACTTCTTATCTCTGAAACACATTTTACAGGCAAAAGCCATTTTTCCATTCCTCGCTACACACTATACCACACAATGCATCCAGATGGCAAAGCACATGGTGGATCTGCAATTCTTATAAAATCAAACATCAAGCACTATGAAAACAGCCCCTACTGCACACAAGAAATACAGGCAACAAGTGTTACTATAGAAGACTGGAAAGGACCACTAGTTATATCAGCTGTTTATAGCCCACCCAAACACAATATTAAAACTGAAGACTATCTAAAATACTTTAATACATTGGGTTATAGATTCTTGGCTGGAGGCGTCTACAACGCCAAACATACACACTGGGGATCCCGGATAATAACAACAAAAGGACGTCAGCTATATCAAGCCCTCCAAATACAGAATCTTGATATAATATCAACAGGCGAACCAACATACTGGCCAACGGATGTCAACAAACTACCTGATCTCATTGATTTTAGTATAACCAAAGGCATTTCTAACACATGTATCACTTGCACCTCCAGTCAGGATTTGTCGTCAGATCACTCGCCAGTATTTATCAAATTGAGCCGGAAAATCCTAGAGAAACCAAAGCCTTGTAAACTCCACAGTCGAAAAACTATATGGCCACTATTTAGACAGCTACTTGAATCTTCTATAAATAATAGACTCCCTCTACAGACCGAACATGATATTTCTCAGGCAGTTGAGCATCTTAATTATTGCATACAGCAATCTGCATGGAGCACCACACCTAAACCGAAAACTAACCCTCCAGATATACTGTGGTCTGAAACAGTCAGAGACCTGCTAGAGGAGAAGCGAAACGCAAGAAAACGCTGGCAAAAGACGAGATATCCCACTGACAAGAAACACCTAAACTATGTCACAACTCGTCTTAAATCAGCAATAAGTGAAAACCAAAATCAGGACATGGAGACATACACCAAAAACCTAGATGCAACGGCAAATTCGGATTATTCACTCTGGCGAGCAACAAAAAAGCTTAATAAGCCGGTACCAATACGAAAAAGCGACAACACCTGGGCCAAAAGTGACTTCGAAAAGGCACAAACCTTTGCCGAGCACCTAAGCAAAGTTTTCACTCCTAACCCTGTTCAAGGATCGCAAGAAATGCATAGTGAAATAACATCATACTTAGAGCAAACATACCAACTGGACTTGCCTATTGGAAAAGTTTCGAAAAATGAAGTTCGGACTGCTATCAATAAACTTAACCAAAACAAAGCACCCGGATATGACCTAATTACAGCCAAAATACTAAAAGAACTACCTGAGGCAGGAATTACTTTCCTTACAGCTTTATTCAATGCAATAATTTCGAAGGGGTACATTCCTGCCCAATGGAAAGTTGCCGAAATAATCATGATAGCTAAACCTGGAAAGTGCCCTCAAGACGTGAAGTCCTACCGACCTATTAGCTTGTTGCCCATTCCTTCAAAACTACTGGAGACATTGTTCATCAACAGACTAAGACCATTGATAGATCAAAACTCATTGCTGCCTGACCACCAATTCGGGTTTCGACAAAGTCACGGGACCATAGAACAAATACATCGGCTGGTAGAAAAAATTCATGCAACATATGAAGATAAGAAGTACTGTTCAGCCGCCTTCCTGGACATATCACAGGCTTTCGATCGAGTATGGCATGAGGAACTTTTATATAAAATTAAAAAGGTACTTCCAATAAACTACTTCATATTCATTAAATCCTACCTGGAGGGGAGATACTTCTTTGTAAAACAGGGTACGGAAGTAACCGGACTGTCCGAAATTCGGGCAGGAGTTCCTCAAGGCAGTGTAATGGGTCCTATTCTTTATCTTCTTTACACAGCTGATCTCCCTGTGTCTGAAGGGGTAGTCTTGGGCACATTTGCCGATGACACTGCTACATTAGCTGTGCATGAAGATGCGGTCGAGGCGTCTAAGATTCTACAAACGAGCTTAGATGAAATTTCAAAATGGCTGAAAGTATGGCGAATAAAGGCAAATGAAACCAAATCCGTACACGTGACGTTCACGACAAGAAGAGATTCATGCCCTCCAGTACGACTAAATGATGTTGAAATTCCACAAGCAGAAGAAGCTAAATACCTCGGAATGTACCTAGACCGTAGACTAACGTGGAGAAAACATATATTCACGAAGCGTAAAGCATTGAGCCTACAACTAAGGAAACACTATTGGCTACTATCAAAAAAGTCCAGGCTTTCGCTGGAAAATATACTTCGAATCTACAAATGCATCATTATGCCTATTTGGACATATGGAATACAGCTGTGGGGAACGGCTGCTAATTCAAACATAGACATACTCCAACGGTTTCAATCAAAAATGCTGAGGATAATAGTTAATGCACCATGGTATATCACTAACGATAACTTACATCGGGACTTAAAAATGCCAAAGGTTAAAGAAGAAATCGCACTAAGGGTCAGTGCCTACAAAAATAGAATTACAACCCATCCCAATAAACTGGCATCAAACCTAATGAAAACCAAGACATTCAGGAGGCTTAAAAGATTGGCCCCACAAGACTTGATATGAAGGCCGACAAACTATATACATAAATATAGCTTAATGTGGATGAGCCAGTGGGCGCATACCAAGAATGACTACTCTAACAACACAAAAGATGTTGAATGTCAATGGTGGACAGATTGCATCAGGAAAAAAAAAAAAAATATCTGTACATCTAATTAAGTAACTTTTTGCAAAAATAATTGATAGGTCACAACTTAAATTTTTATTCCAGCTTCTGTGTATTTAAAGATACGTTGTGAACATTTTAAACATGTTTTCGTCAAAAAGGTTGTAACTTTGACCTTTAATAACTCCGTAACCAGAAGGTTTCGGGACCTTCTCGTTACAGGATGGACCAGTACAAAAAAAAAACTTAAAGAAGATCAAGTGCCTCTCGGATTCGTTAAGGGTATTTCTAACACTCGTTATAGCTCTCGAGCACTGCACTGGGTGTTGGCGATTTCCAACTCCAGATTTTCTCATGATGTTTTCTTTCACGGCAGTTAAATGTGTATAAGATAGCTTAGAAATAAATCTATATTGGTTCTAGTTTAAATACGAGTAATGAATATCATTAGTGCTTGTCTGCGAGCCCACCGATCTTGTTGGCAAAAACTTCGCAACTCCCAATGCATCGGCGATGGCAGGGCAGAGTTCACTTTGGCTTCATGTTTTGGCTCCTAAGGTAAAGCATTGTTTGCGACATAGCTCCACATCCACACCCAGCTGCCGTTTCGTCGCGGTAGCCCCACTTTACAAGTACCAAACAAGATCTGAAATACTATCGTGCCAAGGACACGAAGAAGAAGAATCAAACCCACATTTTTAGACCGGTCATAAACGTTCAGGCGATCACAACATTTATATCACAATAATAATAAATAAAAACAAGAACATCACGTGTGCACTCATCACCTAAAGTGGGCCATTCAATCCGACGTGAATGCTCTTCAAAAGACGCATTGCGTAATAAATGGCATTATACCTAGAGCAAACCTTATTATGACTGGACAAATTGTCTTATAAGAACTTCTCTACCTCAACCCAAGCTGAAACCAACCTTATCTTTGGAAGTAGAAAGTACCAAATAGCTTGTTGTGGGATACGTACGATAGTGTTGGGAAGTGACCCGTGAATGTTATGTCCCGGATGCATAATCAGTGCCCAGTTCGTATGTAGAGGAACGAACTAACTTGCTACTTAGTCTCTAAGGACTAATAAAAGTCTAATAGAGATCGGACGTATGTTCCCGTGATTTATATTCGCTGAGGGTAAAGTTTTGTGGTATATTGCATACTAATGTCGGGTTGCTATATGCTTAACGAATAGCTTTAATATAACCATTGGTAGCTATTAAACTGTAATACCCGTTGTTTTGACGGCATCAAACAAATGAAAGGTCATTCTACGTCTCATTCAACACTAAACTGCTATTATTATTTGCTTTCTATTTATTCGTGAAGATTCGCAAAAATTTATAAATAAGTACTTACTTACATGTTTACAAATAATACTTTGACCTGCTTCCCGCAGATTGTCTCACTATGACCGGAATATAAAAGTGTTATGATATTGTGCTCAGAAACTCACTAAGAACTCGAAAAGAAGAAATTCAATTAGGCGACAACAGTATACAACTACAGCTTCAGTTGTAGAGGTTCTAAAATATCTAGCTTTTATTACTAGCCGTTGCCCTCGTATTGCTGGTGAAACTATTTTATGTAACTAGAAAAAGAGTACTTATTTTATTAATCAAACCGTTTATGTACAGTAGCTCTCATAAGTCCATAGGCAATCTCACAAAGCAATAGATTGACGCTTTGGTTTGACATACTAACTTCTTCTATAAGTTGTTTCTATACTATAGACAGGCACACACACTCACTTTGTCTGTAATTGATAGTAGTTCATAATTTCAACTAACTTAGCATATAGCGTGCTAGCTTAGTCGTTACCGTGCTTGGGTAGGAGCGATTATGGCGAGCCCTGAGTTCGAATCTCACCTGTGCCCCGGATTAATTTTGGTGTTATTTACAAATAATACATACGTATAGTTTTTAGTATGTTATTAATAATACCTTAAATGAATTTTTTTTGTTTTGTTTTAATAAAATTACTTATAGTGGTTCGATAATTATGCGATACTTGTCTCGTTCATCTTGTTTACTTAGGTAATAAAAGTTTGTAGGTAGACCACAGAAAACTGGGTAAATTATTTCGATTTCTGTGAGGTAGGTGTAATTCGTTATGACTATTCACGTAATTGAACGTTGTTAGTTAGTGACAAATGTTTAAATTTGTTAATTCGCTTATTGTGGTTATAATTTTCAAAATGCTAAGAAATTTAAATATTGAAGCATTGGCAATAATATTGCGCTGCGTAAAAGTGGTCGTATATGATGTGATAACACAAAAAGCGTGAGTGTTATAATTTAAATATTTCATATTTTACTAAATATAAACTATTATTTATTTAAATTAATCAATGGTGAGTAAAGTGTTATAAACATAATGTTATTTATAATATTTTTTCTTAAATATTATATTATTTTGCTTAGAGATGTCTAATAGTATTACATTCTTTGTTCTAAAGAAATACTATGAGTCTGTGGGTTAACAGATGTGAGGAAGATGGAATCCTTGCTAGCCGGAGCACTTGTTTATGAAGTGGAAAGCTTATTTAAACAAGACTTCACATGGTGAATGAATATGAAACAAATGGTTTCATACCAACCGGACATTTTGCTGAATTATTCAACACGTCGTTAAAATCTGTTCGCCGTGTACTCAACGCTATAAAGGATGCATCACCGAAGTCTAGCAAACAATAACGTAATAAACAAGAACGTTTAAGTTCCGGAATAGTTTGACCTGTATATTTAATTATATAAAATTGAGGTATAGTTTCAATCATCTATTCTTAAAGAAAATTAATACTTATGCTATCCTCAATATGAAATCTATATTCACTAAAGCCAAATACAATGTGAAATACTTAATGTAAACAAACTGCCCTACATAACTACTTATTAAAATTCCTTATTGTGAAAATTAATGACAGCAGCTTAATGTTTATGGTGAAATAAATCTAAGTTCCTTGATATAGTATTGCACATCCAATTTGGCTGAAGAAGTTATTATAAATAAGCGTATCGGTTTGACCTTTCTCGGCCCCGGAAACGGCTAACGTCATGTGACAAAAAGCTCGCAAAATTTCGCGATATCGCGGAAATTCGCCGTTTACGCGGTTTTGATAAAAAAAAAACTTTTTCATAAATTTTTGGTAGATTCCACCCACTATAAGTAAATTATTTTGGGTTCTTGAATAAACATACCATATTACAAAATAAAAACAGTATTCGTAATACGAGAGTTGAATATTGTAAATAAATGACGAAATAATACTTACAATTTTCAAAAACGGTTTGTTTACGTAACACATTTTTGCACACAAAAACTTTTTTTTATGATTTTTCGCTCAAATAACTATCCACAACAATGAAATAACTATTCACAAGTAAATATCAATCCACTCACAGTCAATTTAAACACAAAAACACTTAAATTCACTAAAAAACGAACATGCGCCATTGACAGACCACCCACGGCGACAAACTACGCGACTTTAACATTTTTTAAAAAAATATTCCGACAAAATTTATGGTTTCGAACGACTGATATGAATAGAGTAACTATCTGGCTCGACCCTGACACAAACCACAGACTAATATAACCTTTAATTATTTTACTGTTAGAGATAAAATCGAGCGAAACGGTTGGAACCCAAATGGGACCAGCGGGGCTTGAGAGAATTTTCGATTACCGAACCCAAATGGGACCAGCGGGCCGTGAGCGGTTGATATCCTTATCTTAAATATTAAAACAAATAAATTTGTTTTTTTATAAGTTTTCACTTGTAATGCTTTTTTTATTCTAAACCCCTTATTAAAATAACTGCCTCGTTGGTCCAGTGGTCGCAATCGCTACTGCTGAGCATGAGGTCCTGGGTTCGATTCCCAGGTCGGGCAACGTGTTATTGGGTTTTTCTATCTGGAATTTCTCAGTAGCAGCCCGAAGTCTGGATTTGTGCCCGGTAGATGGCAATAGGCTCGCTCCCTATTACATGGGACTTAAACATAACTGGCGAAATGTGGGTGTACTATAGGTACACCTCTGCCCAACCCTTCGGGGAAACAAGGCGTAATGTTATGTTATTGAAATAACAAAAATAATAAAACAGCTGCATTTTTGTTGAATATTATTGCAAACCAAATAAAAAATGGCAATAAAACTGCGCTGCATCTTATGAGATCATAACCTAAGCCGATTGCTTCTCAGTCCAACGCTTGGCGCCTACTGCTACCAGCTCTAGGTTAATCGAATTTTAGCAATGCCATAAACCGGCCAGGTCACGAGTATGATGCGTGTCTAACGAAATCGACGGAAATATATTTTTGTTTCGTGTAGTGCGAAGCGAATGTGCGACTTTACGTCAGTGTGTGCCGTGCAAAATTGCGATCTTTGTGGTGTGTCGTTTAAACACATACAGTCGTACCGCGACTTCACAGCAATACGACTCTTAACGTGCCTATGCACTTTTAAACGCTTACTGTACACTGATATAAACAGAAAAGAAGAAATGAATAGAAAAATTAAAAATTAAACTTATGTCCTTTTCCGCGTGTCTTTGTTTAAATCTGTCAAGCAGTTTTGAAATGCTACAATTTGATTGAAATATGTGACTAGTGTTGATAAGAATACATTTCGGGCATTCATTTTATTTTAAATTTCTCGCTTTTCGTACAACAACAAGTAAAAACTGATTCTCAGAAACAAAAAAAAAACAATCGTTCAGATTCATGTCACAAGAGTCGCTTAACATTTTATGAACAACATAATTATTTATGTATATCCAAAACTAGCTACTTCCCGCGCGTTCGTCGCATCACATCGCCTGCCCTCGCTATTTTACAAATCCGAGTGGTACTCGTAGTTCCAGAAATTAGCGAGTTCAAACAAACTCTTCAGCTTTATTATTAGTATAGACTAGCTGCTCCCCACGGTTTCACCCGCATAAATCTTGATCCCGTGAGAGTATCAGGATAAAAAGTACTCTATGTGTTAATCCAGGTTATAAACTATCTGTGTGCGAAATTTTCTCCAAATCCGTTCAGTAGTAATTGCGTGAAAGAGTAACAAACATCCATCCATACTCACAAACTTTCGCATTTATAATATTAGTAGGATATCTTTATTATACGACGAGTATATCTATACCCCGATTTCTGTTATTGTATTTTCCACCGCAAAACCAAAAGCGGTAAATGGTAAAATAGCAACCCAACGAAACCTCTACTCAGGTATATTTTACTACTAAATTATTTTTATACCGCACTGTGATTCCTTTTAAGGAGTATTTTACATGCGAGACAGTCATCTTACAAAGTAGTTTCACTCTTATGTTATTTTTCACAGACTAAAAGCGATGATATGAATTTATTCATTTCTCTGTGATCGCTCAAGCTTTCTCAAGTGAGAAAAGTTGTTGTTGATTTCTAAAGAAATCATAAATTAAATAAACATAACATGACGCCTTGTTTCCCCGAAGGGTTGGGCAGAGGTGTACCTGAGTACACCCACATTTCGCATTTCGCATATTTTATGATTTTGTGGTTTTTATAATTATGTATGCTATGCTATAAGGTATTTATGTTATGGATCTTTGTTGCCTGAATAAAATGATTTATTATTATTATCTCCTTTATTACATTTTACAAACTTATAAGTTACATTTTAAAATATTTTTTACAAAATCTGAAAAAAAAATTGTATCCCACCGGTATCGGGAACAGGGTCCAAGCTACCGGCGGTCAGGGCTCCAGAGAGAGGAACCTCCTGACAATGCGAGCCGTGTCCAGAAGTACCTCTTCTGAATCAAGCCCTTGATTCAGCTGCCCAACAGGAGCCTCCTCAGGTGTTTGTCGAGGATCTTGGCTATTAAGCTATTGGCTGTCACGACTATCTGCACAATGATTGCTGAGTCCACATCCCACATGTCGACAACGTCGCGAGCTAAATCAAGATACTTGATTTCTTTATCTTTCTCGGCTTTCACGAGGTTACCGTCATGCGGGACCGTTATGTCAACAATCATTGTGCGCCGCTCTACTCGATCCACCACCACTATATTAGGCTTATTGGCAACATGAGTCCTGTCAATGATGATGGATCGATCCCAGTACAAAGTCATATTTCCATTTTCGAGAACTGGGTCGGGCACACACCTGTAGTACGGCACTTCCGATTCCACAAGGCTGTATTTCAGAGCAAGTTGCTGATGGATAATACTGGCTACAAGGTTGTGTCTATGCATGTACTCTTCGTTAGCTAGACGAGAACAACCGGAGAAAATGTGTCTTATTGATTCCCCCGGAGGGTGACATGCCCGACAGATGACAACCGTGCCGTCTTTCACAATAAATCTCCGGTAATTGTTCGTCATCATAACTTCGTCCATAATTGCACAGACAAAACCTTCGGTTTCTCCAAAGAGGTCACCGAAACGCAGCCAGGCTACGGACGCTAGAAGATCTACATCGGGTCCATGTAGGGCCAAGAAAAAGCGTCCGTGAAGCTCCTTACTCTGCCATACTTCCATGCGATCATTAGTGTCAAGCACTACAGGTTTGCGCCAGTTCTCTTTAGCCAAGGAGAGCGGGGTGAGGCCCTTGTCCACCGCGACCACATCACGATGCATCCCCACGTCGGCTTCTAGGAAATATTCCCTGAGACTGCATATCTCGCGATTGTGTAGGGTCTTAGCGTTTAAAAAGCCTCGACAACCACACTTTCGCGGGATATACAGTATCATTACCGATGACCGTGGGTGATGCATTAGGTTTGCAGTCAGCAGTGTACGGACCCTCCTATCCAGGGCGTTGAGTTCGGTCTGAGTCCATTTGAGTATGCCGAAAGAGTACATTAAAACTGGACAACAGAAGACTATTTAACACTTTCTTCAGGCGGCCAAAGAAGCGCTCCTTCAACGATTGCTTCATGTCAGTACCATTGATGCCCAACGCTTCCGACATACCCAAATACTTATAGGTTTCGGATGCGGAGAGGGCTCTGACGTTTATGGAATCCAAGAGTTGGGTTTCCACGGATTCCACAATCTCCCCTCGCATTACATGCATGACCGCACATTTGTCCACACCAAATTCCATCCTGATGGCGCTACTGAAAGTTTCAGTTACTTTCAGTAGTTCCATCAGTTGCAAATTGTTGGGGGCAAAGAGTTTTAGATCATCCATGTACAAAAGGTGAGATATAACCTGACCACCTCTCCTCAGCCGATAGCATAGACCTGAATCCTCCAGCAGAGTCCTTAAGCACACTTAGAGGATTCAAGGCTAAGCAGAACCAACGCGGGCTCAAACTATCGCCCTGAAATATGCCTCGCTCGATCCTTATCGGCTCGCTATTCCTCAGGATATTCCGACATCCTGGATAGCGAAGGACCGTCCTCCATTGCCCCATACATGACATCAAGAAGGTGCGCAGAGTTGCATCTACTTTATACAACTCCAGCACCCTCATGAACCACATATGTGGCACCGAGTCATATGCCTTCTTGTAATCTATCCAACATGTCGACAGATCCTTTCGGGAACGACGAACCTGTTGGCTAATGGCCATATCAATGAGGAGTAGCTCTTTAGTACCGCGGAACCCGTTCCTACATCCATTTTGAGAGGCAGACATGATGGAGTTGATGTCTATATGTTTGTTCATTTTAGCTCTCAAAATTGATGCTCTATAAAGTGCTTATAGACCGTCGGTAAACACGTGATCGGCCTATAATTTTTGGGTTCCGCGGTGCTACCTGATTTATGGAGCAGGTGGGTAACTCCTGTTGTTAGGAACTGGGGTAGCGAACCAAACTCCAAAGCCGTCTGGTACTGGGCCGCCAAGCGAGCGTGCGATCTTGTAAACCATTTAATCCAAAAGTTCTGCAACCCGTCCGGCCCTGGGGACTTCCAGTTAGGCAAAGGACGGACTGCACGAGCTACATCTTGGGGGCAGATGGTAATAGACCCCATTCCTGGTATTGGATTGCAAGCTCGCTCGACTTCCCGAGCCCAATCACGTTCGGTGTGACTGACAGGCACCGACCAGATACTGCGCCAGAAAGAACACATGGCATCATCATCTGGCAGGCACGTGTCAGCCACACCTTGGTTCGGTCGCTCCCAACCCCTACAAACCCACCTTTCATCGCTCTGGAAGGTGCGATTCTGAGTGTATCGCTCTACTCGCCGCTTATACCTACGAAAACGGTTAGCCCATGCATACACTTTCTGCTTCAGGAAGTCGATGCGCTCTGTGACGCAGGACAGATAATTCTGATAGCTAATATCAGTCCCTGAGAACGCCCGCCTCACAAAGCGCATCACTCTTGGATGAGTATTGCCGTCCCTGAAGCAGATTAGTTTGCCGATGAGCGCTCTGGCCCCAACAATACGGTGCTCAATTCTGCACTGCCAAGCTGGTACGGTTGATTTCGGTCGCGTAGCTCTAGAGTCATAGGCAAATTGGACGTGAGCTACACGACATGCCGCTACAGCCGCGCAGTACAGAATCGAATGAGTATCGGCGAGGTCTTCGCAGTCATCAAAACAGTTTGATAACTGCGAATCCAGGACCGCCACCAGCGCCCTAATTTTGTTATGCATGGGCAAACGAGGCAAGCGTGGTCTAAGTTCGGGCGACATGAACCGATATTTCCGAATTATTATAATTATTAATGAGAAGAGAATCCTGGCTGGTATTTTACACACATCAATAAAGTCTAAGCAACACATACAAATTTCAATTTTACAATGTGTTTCTTATTTTGTTGTCTAATGTGTTTCTAATTTCATAATCATAATTGACAATAATTACGAGTAAGTACTGTAAGTACGTAGTACAAAGTAAGGTGCATAATCAACTAAACTTAAACTAAAATTAAATGGTTGTACAAAAATTGCGTAAATTAATACAAAGTGTGGCCTCCTCTGTTATTGTGAACTTGCTGGCACCGATTATTCACAGAATCGATGAGACTGTTAATGTTAACATACTTTAAAAAAAAAAAGAATTTGACGGAAAAAACGGTGGACAAACCGCCTCGTCGTTTAAAAAAGGAAAAAGTTCGCTTTTAAATTGCAGCCGCTACATGGCGGCTATCGCTCTTCTAGAAAATCGTAGATTCACAGCCTTTTATTAAAACTTGAAGTGCCATTTTAACGTCCGGGTACTGTAAAATGTGCTTACGTTCTTGAATGCACTAAGCTGTTCTAAAGTGCCACTACAATACATACTACCGTACGCTTTAGAGAAATAGTGACAGAATCTAACTCAACAGCGACCTAATGTTGACTTGTGGATGATGCTTTAAGAGGTCTCTAAAGAGAAAAAGAAAAAATGACGTAGTGGCGATATCACCAATGTTAATACACGCGTTCAGCACGTACTACGTTTAAGAGCTGTCAGTGTCATTATGTTCAATGGAATATTGACACTGATAGCTCTGGAACGCGTTTTAGATGTGCTGAACGCGTTCAATTGAAGTCGGCACTTAGTAGTTTCACAAAAAAATCGCGATTGGACGTAGAGTTGCGGACACCCGGCCATTATACAGGACGATGGCAAAAATACCCATAGCCGTCAACAACGCATTCCGTGCATCAAACTAAGTAACATTGCACAAAAATAGTTGCTGGGACACGACTTTTATATTTTGTATGAAAAACTGTTTGCTGTACTGCGCAATGTAACACGCGTAAATAGGTGCATGCAATGGTACAGGCTCGTGGTGGTACTAAAACTGGTTTTCGTAAAAATACGTCAGTAAAAGTTAGAATTGACCTTTAATATCTCCGTAACCAGAAGGTTCCCACGTATCATTCAGTACAAAAAAAAATAGTAATCACGGGGAGTACAAGTGACTCTCGGCTTCGTTAAGTGTGTTTTACACGTGTTATAACATGAGTAAAACACACATATCGAATATTATATGCGGATGCTGATTTTTACTAACACTTGACAATAAGTTATTTTTTGTATCATACTAACACTATATGGATATTTGTGTCCGAAATAAAGTTATTCTATAAAACAATACCACTAGGTACTTAACCAGCAGCCTAATTACGTAACACATTTTCGTAAACGTTTACGACTAATCCGTTTCATTTTGACAGTTCAACAACATTCATTGCGTTATTTACATTACTGAGCAGATTTTTTATCGAAAAAAGAAAAATAATGGATTAGCAATCTGTTTTAAAACGATTCAGATTCCGATTAAGTGTGTATTACGCAATTAGGGTACAGGCTAATGCTGCTCTAAGGAACGCATGGAGATGTTGGCGCTACTACCCTAGACGAAGGCTTGTGTTTTCTAACACAAGCCTTCGTCTAGGGTATCTAAATAGAGGTGCTTCTCCACCTCTATTTAGATACCTACTAATATAGGTTTAGAGAAAGCTAAGGATTTTTCAGCTTTACGAGTAGCTAAAGAACTGTACTGACGCAGTGCGTACCCGTAAAATTTTCACTGAATTTTCACACCGTGTGGAAATAAACATGATTAGTTATGTTAATTATAGTGGGTATTTCATTATTACGATAGGTTGATGGCAATAGACTCCAACACACATATCATAGATCACAAGTGAATTAAAAACATAAGCCATTTATTAGACTAATAGACATGACCAAAGTATCTAAATCACAAATATATTCAAGCCAATTTTTATTTTTTATTTTTTTATTGTCAACATTGGAATTGGGTTCCAAAGTTCCTACTAACTTTAATAAACAAACTGGCAAAATTTAGCCCAACATTTAAGTTTTCTAACAACCCGGATTTCTTCATCAAAATTGAAACCACGAAAATGTTGATAAAATAAAGTTAAAATTTTGAGGTGAGCCAATGTTTGAACTCTTCACCCTAAGAGGAAATTATATAAGGAAGAGGGTGAATGTCCCGGTTGCGGTCATAATTCGAGCACTTTCCGCAGTCCCTCTTAATGTGCCAAATTATTTGGTAGAGTGGTCGTATATTTCTTTTTGACGAACATAAAATTGTTTTAGCATAATAGTTTGAGGTAAAGGGAAGTATTTCTAAGTAGTTTATAGCCGATTACAGAAAAGACCTTTCATTTTTGGCCTCAAGTTCTTCGTGCTTTGACTTGATGTTGACTAAAGTCCTGTTGCTTGAAAATTACAAAATGAGTTAATTTTTTTCCAATAAAAGTTTACTAAATTCTATCCAACGTAATTCAAAGCGAATGCACCATTTATTGAGAAATGTATGATATAAACACCCAATAACACTTTGCCCGACGCGGGAATTGAACCCCGGATCTCACGCTCAACATAAGCGCTTGCGACTACTAGACCTTCGAGGCAGTTAAACATACAAATTCCATCCTTAGTAACCTATCACCCTTGATTTTCCCTAATTAACTAACGAACCGTTTTCTCTCTCCTCACACTTTATGAGGGAATATTAATTAACGCCGAATCTGGGGTTGTCACTCAGGTCATTTGTTAGGATCTGTTTCAGGTCATTGGCAGTGGCAGACAAATGGTGATGGATGTCACTTCGGTGTTCATTAGACTTGTTCTTGATAGCTTTTATGACAATTTGCGTGTTAGTAGGTAATGGTTCTTTTGGCAAGGATCACTTTCAGTAGATATTTATAATAATATAATGTAGAAGAAGGTATATCTTTACAGAGTGAGCTTGGCGTTGTATTTCAAGTATACATTTGAAAGTAGAACCTTCTTACCGAAATATTAATCGGTTGGCTTTCTTAGAATTTGTGAACATAGTAGTAGATTAAGTGTCTACTCGTCTATCACAAAAAATCTGCTAACCTTTGGAGGCAAAACAGGTAAACCAGAAGATGAATCGACTTTAAGACATAACATTAGTATGGTGGATAGTGGGTGATTTACACTAGGTCAATTTTCGCCGTGCCGAATCGCCACAACATTTACAAAGCTCGATAAAAATCACAGATAACAAGTTCATTTTGCATCAAAGTGTCGACCTTCGTATGGCGGGTGATCGGCTGCGACTGAGCATTTTCACGGTCGATTTCAGTCAAAAGTCGAAGTCAAATAAAATTCGAAACCAACTCTATTTCGGAACTTGCGATTTTAGTCACCTGCGGCCTAGCCGAATTGGCATTTAAAACTCAAAATCAATGCATTTATTTCAAAGAAACCACTTTTGAATTGTCAAGGTCCGTCGGTCAGAAAGATGAAGCTAGTTGCCCATTTCAAAGCGTAGTAGGTACCTATGGAGACGAACGGCAAAGAAACTTCACGGACAGAGTGTCCGTGAAGTTTTAAATCTAATAATGGTTACAAAATATTGGTAGGGTACCGACATCATTCATGTTGAAATTACAATGCATGTGAGAACGATGCAGAACGTTAAAAACGTCCGTCGTATGAATATAAAAGCAATCCAAAAATAAAATTTTGTTAAAATATGCCGTGGCAGTTAAGAGATGACCAGTCCCTGACGGCGCCCGTTCACAAACATGACGTATGGATTAGCACCATTCAACTCATCCATTTTGAAGGGAGCTGAATATAGAGCAGCGAAACATTAGAGTGAGTATGACATACTCTCAGCCGCCAGGGCACATTCATCCAATGACACGATTTAGACAGTCTATAGTGTAGATATGTCGGCTGCAGTAGACACCTGTGTAAAGCCAGCATTATGAATCATGTCACGCCAAACGCTAAAATCTAACAGTGGCAGCCAGCCCTACAACCCTGTTCTTGTTTCCCACAAAGCGGATGTAGGTTCTCGACCAAACCCCTTTCATTGTTCTACAGTCGTGCTGTTTTTGAGTTGGCTCTTAAAAGCCAATATTCAGCTATGAAAGAAGGTCAAGTTAGAACTGCCTGTAGACTGGCAAGAAACTTTTAACTAAGTATTACTATAACATTGAAAGCTTTGCAATGTAAAAGAAAAACGTCAATTTCGTTACGCTGCAACAACTACATTAGATACGACTATATGTGTAACATCAGCAAAATTACCTCTAATAGATCGCGATTCAGAACAAATGATACATTATTTCTATTTTTTTTGTGTTTCTGTGTGAAATTAGAATTTTGTAAGGTATAGCTTACAAAGTTCTAAGTTCACACAAGAGAAAGTTGCGAGCGAACGTTGCGCTGAGAAATGTCGATAAAGTAATTCATTTTTCTTTAATTCTCAAAATAAATCCAGTCTCACACACAATATAAATGTACCTCCCACGAGGTATCACGTAATAAACAGCTAAATCAAAACTGAAAATACAAAGTTAAACTTAACTTACTTTCAACATTTAAGCTACATAACAAAACTAATTTTGCGTCTTTCGGAACCGACTCCTTAATGCAAGTTATTCAGGCGTGCTTGACGCTCCCAAAGAAGTCATTAAAAGATGGCTGACCTCACTTATTTAGTTATTTAGTAAGAGCTTCATTTGTTTCTTGTTAGTGTTCACAACAAATAGCTATGAACTTCAACACGAATGTATTATTTTTAGTTTTTTACGCAACGTGACCCTTGCGGTTGCATGTTCTAGTGACATTTTTTTATTATTTGTTCCCAATATTGTTAGTACATACGTAAATAGCTGCAAATATAAAATAACTAGAAAGTCGCGATAATGTTTTGCACTTTGCCATTCTTTGTTGCATTCTTCAAACAAGTAAGTGTTCAAATGATTGAAGCTTAACGCGCGCGGCGGCTCTATTTAGCAAAAATTCTCGGAAATGCCAAGCAAAGCTGTTTGTAATTACACATTTGACCTATGAGTTCCAACTCGTCTCTTCAAGCTTCACGTGAAATGTAATGAACTGCTTCATACGTAAGTTAATTCAATTTCCGAGTAGCGCAGAAGCCAGTTGCCAAGTAACACGTCATAGAGCTAGGTACTGAGTAATTAGCTTCCGCGCTGTGTCAGATTCCCGCATAGTTTAGGTAGTTATTAGTTACTCCAGAATACAACAAATAATAGCTCATTTACACGAGCAGAGTTTCTCGCTTCGAATAATATGTGATTTTCGAAATCAGAATTAAAAGAACTTGCAGTTAGATAGCATCTCGAAGGGTAAGAAAAGATAGCGTCCTTCTTAATAAAAAATACTTGAAGTTGCCAAATGACTGCTCTACAATACTTGCATGGACATTCTCGCCTCGCGACAGCTGAGAATCTTTAATTCGTTTTAGTAAGCCTTAAATATAGTTATTCCGGTTATTTGTAATCACGATGTTAAGGGTGATCCAATTGTCGTGCGGTGTCCCACAGGGATCGGTCCTGGGGCCGCTTCTGTGGGATATCGGTTACGTCCTCGGAACGCGCCACTGTCGGGTTCCCAGATAACGGCGGGAGGGGTTCACATCGGTGTCGAGTCGACGATGAAGTACCTGGGACTCGTCCTCGACAGCCGGTGGAACTTCGTGGAGCACTTCCGACGTTTGGCTCCCAGACTGGAGCGGGCTGGGGCTGCCTTGAGGCGGCTCCTGCCCAATCTAGGGGGTCCAAACGCCTCCTGCCGGAGGCTCTACGCGGGAGTCGTGCGGTCCATGGCCCTTTACGGGGCACCGGTGTGGGCGCGTTCTTTGAGGCGCCGACCGGCCCGCAGGTTGAACGCGTCCCAAAGGGTCATGGCCATCCGGCTGGTCCGGGGATACCGCACGGTCTCATGCGAGGCGGCGAGCCTCCTTGCCGGATTGCCGCCATGGGATCTGGAGGCAAAAGCCCTCGCGCACGTATGGGAGTGGCGCGAGGAGGCAAAACGCCGGGGTGTAACTCCGCTGCCGCGACAAATCACGGTACAGCGGACAGAGCTCCGGCGGGATATCATGGCGACATGGAGGGTGCGATTGTCGCAACCCAGTGCTGGGCACGCCACAATAGCGGCGGTAAGTCCCCTCTTTGAGGAGTGGTTGGAGAGGCGCCACGGCGTCCTCACCTTCCGCCTGACACAGGTCCTCACCGGACACGGTTGTTTCGGGAGGTTCCTGTTTCGCATAAGGCGGGAGGAAACGCCCGGGTGTCACCATTGTGTGGATCGCCCGGAGGACACGGTGGAGCATACGGTGGAGGTATGCCCAGCTTGGGCGGAGCACCGCAGTGTCCTCGCGGAGGCGATTGGCGATTGGCGGCGGCGATCTCTCGCGTCCGGCCCTGGTCCAGGCCATGGTACGGAGCGAGAGGGAATGGAAAGCCGTCACCTCCTTCTGCGAAGCAGTAATGCTCGCAAAGGAGGAGGCGGAGCGCGTGAGGGAGAGAGCCTTGCGCCCTCACGCCCCTAGTCGCCGCAGAAGACGCCCTGGGCGTCGGGAATCGCAAGCAGATTCCCGGCCACCGCAGGCGCGGGCTTGCGGACGGCGAGCCATGGGTAGCTCGCCGTCCGGTAAGGACCAGGCCCGGGTCGACGGCGCGTTGTGTTCCACGCGCGCCTCAAAGAGATGTCAGCACAAAATGACGGGGTCCGATAGGGCCGACGCCTCAGGGTCGCGGGTTATTCCACAGAGAAAACCGTGGCCCTGGCACAGGCAACTGAAGGAACACGGTGGGTTTTAGTCAGTAAAAGTCTGACACGCCCTCCCGCTCCACCCAGAGCGGGAGAAGTCATTTGATGGTTTCCCACCCAAAAAAACAAAAAAATAAAAGGGTGATCCAATTCGAGGTTCCTATAATGGCAATCCTGTAATTTTGACAGCTGGAAGTAATGGCGCGTGTTTCAAACGTCAAATGTTAGTTTCCCACACAGCGCGTGAAACATTCAGTGGTCGCATTAATTCACCTAACGGTGACGTCAACTGACCGCCAAGTTATTGCTTGAGATAACCCACGACAATTATGAAAAATCGTCGAAAATTAACAATTTACCTCGAAAGAATCAACTGCTGCAGCAGGTTCAGAGGCGACCATTTGCCTGACATTATTTTCAATATTCATTGAATAACACCAAATATTCGATTAAAGAAAACAGAATTAAGAAATTTTTATACGTTTCTTTTAAATAAAACTTAGGAACCTCGCATTCGCGTCACTTTTTACACGATTAAAAAGGGATGTTAAGTTGGAACCACCAAAACATTAAAAAAACAACGGGATAAGATCAAAAGCTGGTAAAAAAGTAAGTAAAATTACGACTAAATTGCGTTTTTCTTTTGTGACCACACTCAATTATATTGCCTGTCACCGAAACACTAATTTATGGTTTGTGAAGTCAGGTAAGATCCTTTAATACGTGAGTTATTCAGGTCATAAAGAAGGGTAAAATCGACTGACCTCGCTTTAGGTCACTAGTTGAGTTAACCACTAGAAGTTATCGGTGCTACGATGATGATTTTAACAGTTTTTTTTTTAATTAAAAACTTTTATTTCGTACGATCATAGTCCATATTTTGTTAGCAAGTACAGTATTTTGTAAACATAACATACATAACATCACGCCTGTAATCCCAGAAGGGTTAGGCAGAGGTGTACCTATAGTACACCCACATTTCGCCACTTAAGTTTAAGTCCCATGTAATAGGGGGCGAGCCTATTGCCATCAACCGGGCACAAATCCAGACTCCGGGCTGCTACTGAGAAATTCTACATAGAAAAACCCAATAACACTTGGCCCGACCAGCTTTATATTGTTATTATTTTGAGATGAAATTAGACGGAGGTTCCTAATTGAATGGACTTGATTCTTGTTAGATGGTAAAAGATCATAAACACGTGTTTTTATGTTGTTATTAGTTAAATTATACAGACATGAGACAAGCTAACGAAAAGCTTTATAAATATTTCTATTAAATATTCTTGCTGAAAGTCGATATACAAATTAAACGCAATTAAACGCTTTGAAAGCCATTGCCACGTGTCAAGGCCCTCTGATCCGACTGTGTACAGCTACATTAGTTAAATAAACTAAGTTAGTTGAGGCCTATTCACTTAACCATCCATATTCGCGTCTACGCGAAACTGGTGATGAATCTTGCGCAGACACACGAGATAGCTTAGCTTTGAACACAAAGCTGATTGCACTGAAAGCCTCTTTCTCATGAAGTTAATCCGTTTAGCAGGAACTAAAGATAGTGTAATCTACTAAACTTGATGTATTATGTATAAGCATAAAACCAGACGGCCTTATAGACAAAAGTGACGTTCTATCAGCGACAACGATCTTGGAAAACTCTTATTTTTATAGGATTGACATAAGCTTGTATCAACCGAAAAGTATCAATCAGTGGCGTGCCTAGGGGTCAAAATTGGGGCAAGCCGACAGATTATTTACCAAAAAAAAAAGGAGCCAACTGAGGGATTGGCTGATTATCTAAAATAATGGTGTCATGGTTGGCAGTACTACGAGTACTAACACCATTTTTTTTTAACATTATTATTTCAAGTACGTAATTGCCATAAGCGCCATCTATATTAATGAAGCGCATTACCACATCGCGTTGACGGAGCTTTTTACCTAAATTCATAATTCGCTTGTCACATGCAAAAAAAACAATCAAAAGCCACTAGACGGCCTCTAAATTATCGATTTGATACTGTTTTGCCGTACGCATTATTTTATTAATTTAATTTAATGTCGATTGAAAATGTTAACGTAATCTACATTATAAAATTTAACTTTTATTTTTCTTCATACTTACTTAACTAAAAATTATGATTACATCTAACTCTAATCTTAATTTCAAAACACTAAAGAACTTCTTCGATACCAACATTATTGTTTTGAATTAGGGCAAGCCGGGCTTTTTGGCTTATATGAAAGTACCGCCACTGGTGTCAATCCTATTAAAAGTTGTTGTAGATATATGAAACGCTTTGAAAGCGATTGCCAGTTGCCCAGATCCTCTTCTGAAACACTGCTAAATAAGTATCCAAGTCCTATACTTATTGCTAACTATCATCAGCTCGCCATTACTCTCGACCAAAAAATGTAGTACTAACACCGCACATTATTCTACTGAAGACTAAATTCATTTAAAATGCCCTGTAATGGAGTAGATTAGGTTACTTAGAGTGCTGAAATACGAAGGTAATGTCTTGTGGCAGGGCGCACACAATTTTGTAGTCCTTCGAGTAATGGAATTTTTTATTATTTATGATATTTTCCTTACTTCGTTGAAGAGCTGTGTTTAATTTGATTTTTTTTTGTTTTTTTACGTAAATAATATAAATAAAACACAACTGTTCTGCTCTGTTGTCTTAAACATAACTAGCGAAATATGGGTATACAATAGGTGCACCTCTGCGCAACCCATCAGGGAAGCAATGCGTGATGTTATATGAATGTGTAAATTGTTTTGTTTAATATGTATTCACGTTCATGCGTTGAAATGCCTCTAATTTTTTTTAACCCCAACACCCTGTATGCAACCGACTAAAAAGAAAACTCAACGGTAGACTAACGAACAGGAGTTGATTTTGAAAAATAAGCGACGAAAAATGTCTGCGCTAAGGGGTCTAGAATCCCTCGCCCACGTATGGGAGTGGCGCGAGGAGGTGAAACGCGGCAGGTGCGTACTTGCGGACGACGAGCAATGGTATAATTTACAGGAAACTTATCTGCATGATACGTCTATATCATAAACTAGCTGTTGTTCGCGACTTCGTCTGCGATCCAGGATGAAAAGTAGCCTATGTCCTTACTCAGGTCATGGTCTATGTGTGTGACAAATTTCATTCAAATCCTTTCAGCCGTTTTGGAGTGAAAGCGTAACAAACAAACTTTCGCATTTATGATATTAGTTAGGATTTGCCAGGGAACTAATCTACATGTTTTTTCTAGAGTCTTATATAAGTCTGTATTTGCCATCAAATGAATGTTTCGTGTTACCTATTTCTCGTAGTTTTCACTAGATTTATAGCCAAACTCAAGCGCAGATAACATACGACATACCTGCACAAAAGTATGCCAACTATTTCATAAATGTTATAGTGCACTAATATCTCAAATAGCATAATAATAATTTTATCCACAAACAACTCGTATGATTTAACGTATACACAGCATTTACAACGATAAGTTTATACATAAATGCACCGAAAATCCTTAAAAAATAAGATTTAAAGTTACCCTAACTAGCATAGACGTTTTTGTTTTTAGTTAGATTTTATCTAGAGTGTTGTGGTATTTGTTACACCAAATTAACACCTGAGGACCTGTTGTGAACAGCAATTCTTTATATGATTCAGTACCAAAATCTTTATGGCAATAGTATGACACTCTTTTTACTCACTTTTATTTGTTTTACTGCTGAAAAGCAAACCTTTTATTGCCTCTGTCTATTTACACATCCAAAAATCTAATTTCATGTAATCTCATAGAATCATTTTGCCCGTGGGCTAGTCCCAAAAATATTTGAATTTTCTATTAAAGTTAGCTGGTAAGGTTATAGGAAAACATTTATGTTTCAATCACTTGACGAACATGTCTTTTGTTCTGATGAAGCTGATAGCCTTTCATGGTATACTTGTAAAGGGTTTGTCAGTAGTTGATATAACTCTTGATTTTTGGGCGCGACACATTTCAACTCCAGCTTGAATAATTGTGATTGGAACTAGAACGATTAAAGGGGGACTCTTTAATCGTTCTAGTACCAATCACTTTTGCTTCTCCATTTACTTTTACTACACATTGCTTAGGTGTAGACTCAAACGTACTTGTGATCTAGTTATCATGCACAGACAGCACTGAGAATAAATTTCTTTTAATTTTTGGGACATACTAAACGTCTTTCAAAAGAATTTACTCAACTTTTCCTTTGACGTAGGCTTCAGCTCTAATGTTGCCTATACCAGGGGTTTCAATGGTTTCTCCGTTCGCCGCAGTCACCGTATTTGTTCCTTTGAAGTGCTCGAAGCTTTCGAAGAAGTCACCTCTGTTAGTAACATGGCTGGTCGCTCCGTTATCAACGTACCAGTTAACTTTATCCATTGGCAATCCATCCTCTATAACTAACACATTCATCTTTTCAGTCACATTTGGGTTTTGTCTAGCGTTTGACGGCTTTGGCGGTCTACCATCTTTTGTCCATTTTTGGCATTTCCGCACAACATGCCCAGCTTCTCCACCATAATTACATTTGAAAACTGTGTTCTTCTTCTTCTTCTGCGTCTTCACGGCTAATATTCTCCGTTTCTACTTTAGTAGTCAATGCTTTTTCATAAGCGCTCTGTTGCGATGTCAGATTCTATACTGTCCGATCCTTTTTTGTTATTAAAAGCCAACTTGACATTAAAACAAAATAATCTTGTGGCAAAGTTCCAAGTATCTTACAAATCAGTAATATCTCAGGCAGATTTGCTTCGATTTCGCTATTCAGCTCGTGCCAAATATTCCTTAACGCAGAAATGTACTTCCACTGTATAGGCGTTCTTATTCATCCCATACCTCTTTTCCGCTTTTGTAACGCATGACTTGCTCCAGTAACTCGTCTGTCATATCGTTGTCATCAGAGTCAATACTATACAATCAATCTTCAAAAAAATTTGTAAATCGTTCTCATATTTTGCCTTAGCTGCTGCATCAGCAGTCTTTGGCTAGTTCTCCGGGCTTGATTATTTTTGCTTCTAAAATTTGTTCAGCTCCGGGAATGGCTCTGCACACCGTTTCGATCCCATATCTCCAATGCTTGTAGTTGTTTCCGTTTAGGTGCACTATTTGTACCTTTGAGGCTTCAGCTATATAGAATAAAAAACTTTTGTAGCTTCCCACGCAACTTTGAATCTCTGCGCAACTTTCAACGCTCTGCTACCATATTAAAGTTAGGTGGTAAGGATACAGGAAAACAGTTAATAAGAGAAACGATAAAATATATTTATAGAAAACGAATAATTGGAAAGACATATTATCAACAGTAAGTATTGCTAGGCAACACTTCCATAAAATTCGAAATTCATACTCCTAGTATGCATGCCTTAACATTTTTCGCCAGATATGTCTCCAGCCGACTTCTTTCTTTTCCTTAACTCAAATTACCACTTTGTGGCACCCGTTTTCATTCGGTAGAAGACATAAAGGAGAATTCGCGACGAGAACAGCTAAACTCAATTAAGGAAAAAGTGTTTAAAAATGTTTTGATGATTGGATTATTCGTTGGCGTAAGTGTATCGTTACTGAAGGAGCATGCTTGAAAGCGTTAAAATAAATATGGATGAATAAAGTAACTAACATTTTGTGTATTATTGATCTTTTCCCGGTACTATCTTGACAGAGTAGTTGTATCAAAGTAATGTCAGTAAGATCTCATGTGATAATTTGTTTGTTTAAACATATCTGAATGAAATAATGATAGTCAATTAATCACAAGTACCTCCCTAGACCAACGAGCGATCTTAATAAACGAGTAAACGGAATGAAGAAATGTAATTTTTCTATAATTAAACTAGGAATGCTTCATTTCCCACATTTACATAAATCGTTTTTAATGACACTCTTTGTCTCTTCTGTTAATGTCTTTGAATAAATTCAATTTAAATGAAGTTATTCTATTTTAATCACGCCTGGTTTTTTTTTTTTTGATTTTGCGAGTCTTAAGCTGTTTGGGTAATATATTATCTTATGAAGGTATTCAACGGAGATAATTAAGTAGATATAACATAATAACGGATGCGTTGCTTTGCCTTTTACAGCATCAGTATTACATAAGTAACGTTTGTTCATTGATTTATTTAACCGTATAGGTAAACACATAACATTACACAGCCAAGAAGAAAAGAACAGAAAAATACGTACAAAAGTTTTATTTATTTCTAAAGCTCTTAGCTGCTTTGGTTTTTTTGTTTCTATTTTTGTACACTGGACGCTTTTAAGATGTACGTCTTTTTAATAATAATATCTCGTAATATCGACCGAGAACGCTGTGCAGTGTGTGCAATGCATTCCAATTTAATGAGATAATTCTGATCTATTTTGCTGTCAAAAGAATGTTTAAGTTACACAAGTTGTTAGTAATGTAATACTGATTTCTGTAGCGCATTCATAGCTCAAAAAAAGTGCATGAGGTCAATTTGTGGTCTTTAACCTTACGACTCATATCAAACAATACTTAAGACACTAGGTTTGTAACCGTTACCATCACTTTACAATTACGAAATATATGTGTTTGTAATTAAAAATAAACAATTATTTAAGACTGCAATAATGTTAATCCTATGAACAGACGAGATCCTCATAAACTAGTGTTGAATGATTTACCAAGACTAACCAAATACAATAATAACTGCCTAGCGATGTGTGCGCGCGTCTGTAACACAATACCAAGGCACTTCAAAACATTAAATAAAAGTTCATTTAAAATAAAGTTTTATAAATGGTTACTTGAATGTACTTTTTTATGTTCAAAAGTATTTTTAGATACAAAATGTCTATGTTTTTTTAATAAATGTTGATGGTTATAATTTATCACGTAACTTTATTCGTGTGTTTCTGTTGCTAAACATGTTTGTGCCATATAAATTTGTATTTCACACTATTTTATACAATGTTTTACGCAAATTAATATATATTATTATTCATATTATATTATTACTATGTAAAATAAAAACACGTTTAACAAACAAAATGGGATAAAAGCCAGAGCAGGCAACGCACAGAAGAAAGTCGACTTAGGAGACTTTTGTCCTGCAGTAGGAAAATAGAGGTTGATATTATTATATATTTAGTTTATTTATTCGAAAACACTTTTTTTATTAGTACCCGTATTGAGAAGGTATCATGTATCGTTAGATCCTCGAACCCCGGATCATTTTCAAGCGCTAGGTACTTAATTTGACAGTATCGGAAAACTGAAGAAGGTAATCTTGGGCTCGTATCTAGACCAGTCATGCTTTCGATCTTTATCATGGCTTTATCGTGTACTCTCGTAACGAGTATGAAAGTAGATGGCTATAAGAGTAGTGGAAGTCCAAAGGTACGATGGATGGACTGAATGACAGATAGGCTAGAAAGGGAATGGAATCCCGAAGATATGAAAATAATGGGTTCCAATAGATGAAAGGGATGGACTTTTACACTACAAGAGAAAATAAACAGTAAAGATACACATTACGTCGTAAAAAATATATTAAACCAAAAAAAGCACTCAACAAGCATATAACAATTTACCGGAGACAATTAAAATTTATCAAAAATATAATTCATTGACAAGTAAATTGAAACAATTATATATGTTATCTAAATGCTATTATAACATCAAAGAATATCTAAATGACCGATTTCAAATAACAAGTTTCACAAAACAGTTTTTATTTTCAATATCATTACTTTCGAGTCCCAACTCATAGTCAAATTAAATCCCTCTTCCACTCTCCTACTTATTTATTTTTATCCATTTGCTGTGCCCTTATAGGGTCCATATTTTTGTCACCTAGCTTAAAGCCCTTTGTAACATCTTTTTTATAATATGGAATGCAATAAATAAATAAAATGAAAATTAAGGGAGTGAACGACGACGACTCATATAGAAGTATTAAAGAAAAAACATCTTCGCGAGCGGTGACCGCACTTAACGGCCGTAGTGACGGCTGTCATTTTAATTATGACACTGGCAAAAGATTCAAATCGTTAGATTCGTACCTCGTCAAAAGAAATATCGCGTTTCTGTTTCGTTTTGACACATCCGAAACACGACCTCTGGCCACCTGCAGACCGCGTATACTCACTACCTCTTTTTACTTCTAATATTGGGCAGTAACGTGTTCTTCCCTGCTAATAACAACAATTTGAGATTACCGCAAATCGAGTAAAAATGCCAATTTCCCTACCTAATACGTCAGAAATAATAGAGTTTACCGGGCTTAGCAAGTTCCCGTGTTTTATTTATTTTGGAAAGAACGCTTAGTTTTTCCCAAACCTGAAAAATTTCCGGGAAACATAAAAAATAATCTTGCCATAAAAACCTAATTCGGAATATTACGTGTTCGTAAATCACGTCACGGCAAATCGGTCCAGCCGTTCTCTTGTCATGCACTGATCAACGAACAGCATTAATTTTTTTTTGAAGCCGGATGTTGTTTACCGGCTTGAATTTTTTTTTGGTAAGAATAGGTGAACGGCGTAGAACCTTATGGCATAGTTTTATTTTGTATTTTTATTTTTAAAAGTACAAAACTACTACTACTACTGCTTTTATTGTTATTAACAAACAAAGAAATTTATTTAGGAATAAATACTACACATTTGAAGTACTAGCAACTTAAACAACGCGACGTTACTCCGTGACTAATTGCGGGTGACGAAAGTACTGAACTTAGACAGAAAGAGCGAGCGGCTCGTGTGCATAAATTTGGATATTTTTTAATCAGTTCATAAATGTTGATTAAAATGACTGTTTTAATTGTTCTAGTGTGAAAAGTTCATTTTTTTATGGGTAGTATTTATTGATAGACCAATTATTCTAGAAAACAAATGAAAACTTTGCCATAGGTATAATACCCTATTTTTACCGTCGTACACACAGTAAAATAGATAAAGATACGACATATAACCTCTGTGTTGTTGTTTGTTAGGTCATGAAATACTGTAAGGCCTACGGTGCTTAGCCAATTAACAACACTAAAACAACATGGCGCCTGAAATCCCGAAGGGTTAGGCAGAGGTGTGCCTATACGAGTAGTACACTCCCATTTCGGAAGTTATGTACCAATCCATTGTATTAGGTGTTGAGCCTCATGATGACACTACGCTGCCCGGAACAATCTAGAGTCCGGGCTAAAACCCAATAACACTTTGCCGACCCGGGAATCGAACCTTCGGAGCGAATTTCAACAAACTTTTATACCTAGAATATCTAGTCTTATGTGATTAACACAGAACTGTTGCCCTGAAACAGTGAGGCGGGGTCGCGGCAGACCACGTAGGACATGGCGGGACGAGCTGGACAGGTTCCGTGAAAACTGGAAGGTGGACGCACGGGCTCGCGAAGGATGGAAGGCGTAGAGGGAGACCGTTGCCCAGGCGTGGGACAGTGTAGGCTAGTAAAAAAAAATGTCATACGCTGAAAATTATTTTTTGATTTTTGACTTTTCCCTTTTTTATTTTTTTTGAGATTTCCCATACTAGAACTGTCAGACGTCAATTTTATTTAAGACAACTGACATAGGTAAAATCAGCCCTTAGTGAATTAGTTGTTTATTTATGGGCCCAAATAAGATAAATCTGACCTACCAAGAAGTGGATTTAATATACGGCCGGTTCAGACCGCTCTTTGGTACTAACCGGTTCTCGTAGTTCCAAGCCATTATATGTAATGGATTAGCAAACACTCGCGTACCTGAGAGGGAATAGTATAGTGTTCCTCCATCAAACTGACACATTTGATCGAGTGTTCCCAAAGCCGAACTTTAACCATCTTTATCGTAATCAATATTACATTATGTAGGAAAAACATAAGAATGACTCGTGGCTAGATCCCAGCCGCGCGGGGATCAAAGGTAAGCTATGCTTGCTGAGGTTGGTTCGTAGATGGGTGACCATCCATTACATTTAAGGATCCCTCCGTGCCTCGGAAAGCACGTTAAGCCGTTGGTCCCGGTTTTCTTTCGCAGATCTTTGATAGTTGTTACAGGTCGACAGGTGCCCAAAATTCTGACAAGCAGTCTTGCCAATGTGTATCGTGTTCCCAGTAACTGAGTAGTGGAAATAATGGTATTCATCCGGTTACATTGGAAGCCCACCCCAACGTAATTGGGAAAACGCTAGATTGATACTGAATCAAACAATGAAAAATAAATTCATACAAGAGAAAAAAAATACTACTACACCTGTATGTACCAATAGGTACATGTCGGCCCAAAACATCGGGAAAACAACCGCGCGGTGTTGTTTTGTTTATGTTAATAATAAAAAAAAAACGTCATGTTTAATTTCCTGTGATGTTAAATGAAATTGAAGACGTTCCGGATCATGAGAAATTCAATTACACGTGTATGTAAGAACGATGCATTAACTTATAAGACTCATTCATAAAAAGCAACATTATATAGTATTGATTTTAAATTAATTTATTTTATTTTATTGTAAAACAAATTACTGCGTTGAACTTCTACCCATTATGTTAACTTTTAACAAACAGGACGTCCCGTATGTATACGTCAAGTTGGAATCGGGTCGGGTTGAGGTCAAGCCTTAACAGTTTAACAGATAAATAAAAATCTTTACTGTGTATTTTAAAATAAAGGGCAATTACTAAAAAAAAAAAAACGAGAATATCAACTGCCTGTGACGGTCTTTTAACTTCTGTTGCTACAAATTGTAACTTTTTTATTATATTTCATATAATTTTTTTTTATATTTTCTGGTAACTTTTATGACCCGACCTATAACCTGACTCCGGCTTGACGTCGACTTACGGACACCCTGTATAATGTTGTGTAGTAACAGTTACTAATTTTCATTGTTAGCAGGTCATTTAATTTCGTTTCCGAATTGCAATGGAACCTTGTTCTATTTTCAAACCTGAATGGGAGTAAGAAATGATCTGTCATCTAACTCTGCAAAGTACGGAGCGACGTGACGTGAAGGAAACTAGGTTATGTGTCGATCACAATCAGTGGGCCTAGCACGAACGCGCGAGGTAAATACGAACACGCAAAATACTTTTTTTGCGCATAATATTGCCTTAGTTTAAGGTTTTTGTCCATACCAGTGGGTCGCACAAAAAATAACCAAAATGCTACGTGATAGTTGTATTTTGAATTCAAATATTGTTCGAATTTACTTAACGATTAGGTCACGTGGTCGTGCTAGGGCTGTACTAAGTAACATGTCGATTTTGTTAAAAGCTTTTTTATTACTTGTGATGCTTTTTTTTTAAAGCCCGCTAGGAATTCCCGACTTATTTTATCCTGGGTGTTTGTTCCCGTGTGCTTGTTTTTGGGCTAACAAGATTAGAACTCGACTCGCGATTGTCGAAACTTTCAAAAAGTGTTTTCTTTTTAAACTGATCTGCCGCTGCCGCTAACAATCACGTAGAAACAAAAAAAAAACGTTTTTTTTGTTGTAATAGTTTAATAAACGAATGTTATCAGCTCATCGGCTATGGCTTCGTTTAATGAAAACCATCCAAGGTCATCCATCATAAGTGTTTACATTGTCAAGTGAAAAATGCAGCAGCTTATCTGGCAGTGGGCCAGCCATGTTTGTCGAAGGACCGATGACCTGTGCAGCAGACGAGTCCTGAGTGGAAACCACGTATCAGCAAGCGTAGCATACGCCCCCAGCTAGATAGACCGACGAGCTTATGAAAGTGGCTGGGACAGACTTAATGCGGCAGGCGGAGGACAGGATGTTGTGGCGCACCCTGGGAAAATCCTATGCCCCACTGTGGACTGCGATAGGCTGAGTTGAAGTGAAAATTGACCGAAAAACCTGTTTTGAAACAAAAATCTTTCCATGCAAAAGAGACCGAAAGTCCTTGACATTTTCTTCATGAACTTTTGCGCGATAATTCCACGATTTGGCCCAACTATTCACATCCATTTAGGTAAGCATGATAACTCATTATCACCGAGTTATCAACGCGTAGGCGTTACTACGGATTAACTCACGTATACTGAATTAAACATGGACAACACTTACAGAAGTTTCACTGTTCAACATAAAGTATTTAAGAGACGCTTCATGAAACCTCATTGTTTTATTTCTACTTTTTTCTTTTTACTCGGGCAAAAAGGCTCAAGTAAAATGTGCAGACTTCGTTTATATTTTAAATTTTAAGAGCAAGATTGTGGAAGCTTATGTACCATATTATGAATGCACAACTATTCTTTTTAATATTTAATGTAAGACGCCACTGAATTATGACGATGGAAAGCATCTTGACATTTCCACAAACACGTAGTAAGCAAGCATAAAAATCAAAAGAAATGAGCCAAGTAGATTTATACCTCTTGGTATAATAATAATAACAATAAATTGCTACCTTTTTACGTACTTTTGAGAGTGGCACTACCGATAACCATTGCATTTTGACATTTAGCTACTAATCAGGGTCGCTTTAGCGCACATTATCGTGTTACTAATTAAACACACACTGGATCGTGTGAGGGCTTGCTTGTTTGTGTTAAGAAGCTCTCGATTATGTAACGTAGAACAATGGTAACGTGACTAGGGGATTATGAACTCGAGGAGAATAGTGGAGTACTTACATAACTATATCTTTAAAGCGTCTGGGACAATATTCAAAGGTCAATATATCGATACAGATGTATTTAAAAATAAATAGGCACTTCAAAAGTAAACAAGACGATTATTCGGGATGGATGAAGATAAGATAAGACGAAGTCATCAAACCTGACAATTTTGAAAACAACTAATGTTCCTAAATCAAGTCCTCTAGGGCAGAACAATTGTCATGATAATTGTTAAACTGTACACGGAAACCATATTCAATACATACATTATTTCGAATTTTTATTTGTGGAGAAAACTCGATTCAAACATTTATAGTTCAGCGTACTTTTCAGCACTATATTTACAAGGCCACTTTTCTTTTTCCTTCTCATCAAAGAGATCCAAGTTTGCCTGTAAATCAACTGGCTCTACCTTAAATCAGCCTCCAGAATACCGGAAAAGTAGTGTTTACTGCCAATTTTCCCGATCGTTGGTCCCGTAAAAGGCTTGCAATTATGGCACTCGGTTCCATGGCACACTCGTTTGTCACGATCGACTGATTTCAGCATAGTTTTAGTATGTGTCACAGAAAACTTTATCTGTATGAATTATTACTGTTTGTGTGAAATTTTGTAAATTAGGTTGAGATAGCATTTACATTGAGAGCTATGAGTTGTCGCCTGTATAAATAAAGCGAGATAAAAATAGTCGATATTGTTTGTAAATAGGCTTTTATTTACTTTTTGGACTACTGCTGTAGCTGTTGCCCGTGACTTTGTCTGCGATCCAGGATGTGAGGCTTTCAGCAGGTCATGGTTTATCTGTGTGTCAAATTTCATCCAAATGCGTTCAGGCGTATTAACGTGAAAGCGTAACAAACAAACTTACTTTCGTGTTTTTAATATTAGTTAAAAAATACGAAAAACATTTCAGGCTTTATTTACTTTTATCTTTTTAATGACATCGTTTTGGATGACAGTCAAACTGTTTAACGTCGATCAAGTTAAACAGTTTGACTAGAAGTTAGAGTTAGAGGCTTTCTTTCTTTTAATGTATAATTGGTATCTCTTTAAAAGCTTGGTCTACCAACAGAATTGTTGTCAGTTACCTAATGCAATCATGTCAGTATTTCATTGCACACAGAAACACTTACAAAGTTTAATATTTTCCCCATACTGTTGCCAATTAATTTCGAAACCATCTCATTATGCATAATCTACATTTGAACCGACCTCAGCACATTGATTGTCAATTCAAATTGCTTTACACTTGGCGCACCTCAACAAGATTTGCTTCTAATATGAAATTGCTTTGGATGCTCAATATTATTACGTTCATTTTCAACTGGATTTCGAATATGAAGATATTTCTCGGAATATAACGGACGGACTACTGAGTTCATTCAAATGAACTTAAATTATGTTGAATTCCTATTTAGTTTTCAAATTAATTAATAACTTGTAGTTCTGCTTGGTTTATAAGTAAACCATAGTTATGCTTAAAGATATAGATAGGTATAGTATATACCTTATATCTTATATAATTTTACTTTAACAAGATGTTGGTTATTACTGAGATTACTATTATTAGAAAGATTTCAAGGCAAATGGTAATAAAAATAATTCAAGTTTTTGTTTACTAGTTATTAAAATGATTATGAAACCGATTGCTTTTGTCACCTGAAAAGATCGAAGGCAAATTAATTTACGTTATCTTTTTCAGTTTTCCGAGAAATCACCAACACTATTTTTCTGAGGTTGGAAAACACCTTTGTTTTCAGGAAAAGTTTTAACACAGGCAAAGGTGAAGTTGAGAAACGACATAGATTTCCAACCATTTCCCATTTTCTTGGAAGGTGGTGCCAGAAGTGAATTGCTCTAGTCTGCAACGATTTAGAAAGCTGATTACGAATACTTTATTACTGCGACGAAAACTAAATTTAGCCTTACTGACTTACTGGTGCTGTACTGCGTCAAAAGGTCAAAAGTGTTTTGAGTTTTGGGTTAGTTTTGTAGTAAGAGAAAGTTAAGGCCGATGACAGTATACGCAGGTTCAAATTAAATAAGATAGCGAAACTCAAACTCCGCAGACGTGATGGGATCGATATGTAAACATGATAAAACAGTTTTTTTTGGTGTCATGGACCGCAGTTTTTGTAGTCACTTGAAATATCTGTTTTTTAATGTGTAAAGGAGAAAGGCGAGTTTGCATGTAATTTGGAACCCATTGATAGGGAATGAATTGTTAATGAACGACATAAGACTAACAAAAAAGCAAGTGGTAAGTAGGTTAGAGAAGTTGGGAGAGAAAAGATATGAAAGGTAGACGATTATAACCTAAAATAATCCAAAAGTAGTTAGGGCATGGACTTATTGTTTATTTTTTTAGTAGCAGAATGGCTTATTTATAGATATTTACTTAAACTGACACATATATCCCGTGTGGGAAGGTAGCACCTACTATGATTCTTACACACCTACTCCTTTTGTTTCGTCCACGTTTATAAATCCGAGTCATAAAAGTGCGTTGCAGTACTACTTACCTGACTTTTTAAGGACATCAGGGTGTCTACTACTGGCCAGTAAAAATAATGCTGAATCTGAATAAAAATCTCTGTCAATAGTTTGGTATCTATAGGTTCCTTCTACATCTGTTTAGCCAGATAAACCTGGTGTGTTTGAAGTATTAAGGTTCCTTTTGCATAATGTAGTGGGTGAGTTGCGTCGCTTGTATTTTCGGCTTTATCAAGGTATACTTAATGCTGATTTTCGTCTTCATTCAAACTCCTACTCCTACTTCCTCAAAACCTAAACGTCTGCAGGCTTTACGGGACTCTATGTACTGTAATAACGGTGGTCGGATTAAATCAAGCTGAAAAATTAGGTATCAGATAGTTTTAACAGCACCTTTCTCCTGTCCGTCCTTTCATAAAAACTAGGGGTTTGTTAAATAAATAGCATAAAAAATCTCTTTTATTTACCTAATAATATTACTTAAAAACATCAAGAATCGTTGTACATAATTATTTGCCTTTTATTTTCTTATTCAATCCTAAAAAGATTATCTAAAAAAAGCTGGTGCAGAGACAATGCACTGGTTTCTTGCATCGCCCATGTACCAAAATATGCTCATAATAAGAGAGCAATAACCCACTGTCCGAGTTCTGGGGCAATTCAAATAATATTCCAGCCTCTTATCTACTGCGATGTACGTGTAATAAGAGTTGCTATTAGAGTAGATTGAATTCAGTCACATAGAATAGATAGGTAGTTGCCAACCAATATCCCTTCTAGAGGAGTCTCATCCGGGCAAACTTCTATTGCATACATTCCGTAGGCTCTCAAGTGCTCCCCTACATATGTATATTATCACTTGCAAATCGTTATCCAGAAGTAAATGCCGTAGTCTAGGTTCGTGCACAGAATAGTCCGTCAACAATCCACAAAATCGCAAAAATAGCTCATAAATCCCACGTTGGACGTTGAACATAAGCAATGTAATGACAACTATGATGTTTGACATGACAATTTAACACTGACGTTCCATTTTCCGTTTCATGTTTTAGATACCTACCGTTATAAAAAAATAAAAATAAAATTTGATATACGGTATGTTTACATTGTAGGTACTTTTCATGTTTCGTTTAGTTATTTTTAGTTTATTTATCACGAAGAAGGAAAACCGCCAAGCTAAAACGTACTAAGATGTTATAAGGTAAATCATTAATGTAGATTGGAATGTACAAATATAATTCGCGAAAAACGTTCCGTTCGGAAACTGCACGATAACTTATCTTAAAATAAATTAAAGTCATTAATAACTTTTAATTCCCATCACCTAGTAACTCAATATTTTTTAAATAGACCTCCTATAAACTTGTAATTATAATTAATTTAAACTTGCCCGTGAACGGTGCTCCGTTCATTTTTTAAATACGCGTGTCCAACCTCGCCATCCTTCTTTCACAGACGTGAGTATCGATATTTAAACACGATAAAACAAAAGAAAACAGATTATCTCAACTCATACTTCAAGTAACAACACTACCAGAGCTGACGTTGACTCCCAAAAAATCCATGAAATCTTTTATTTTTACTTTATTGATTTAAATATCGATAAATTTATTAAACCAATAATACAATTATGACCTTATACTTAACTTATCTTAATGTCGGTCGGTAACTGTTCGCGATCTTCATTTTATCTTTACGGCGGATTCCAACAAGGCGTCGCTTGTGTTTTGGGTACGAGCGTTGTGATACATAATGCTATTGATAACTGGATTATATGTGAGACTATCTATCTACTTAGGCCGTAATGTCCCACGGCTGGGCAAATCCCTTTCACTTTTTCCCACGTAACAGATGACAGTTGACATGTTGAAATAGCGTCAGCTACTTTGTACTGAATTCATTTAAACTGTCTCTTCGTGATATTTTGACGCTTTGAATGCGCCAAAGTCATGGAATATAATAAACGGATCTGTTATATGGCAATTAGTTGCACGTGGTTTTAATTAAACCCGTTGACATATTTGGCAAACCCTCATCAAACAAACTATTAGTTCCATAGATAACCCTATTCAATTGGAAAGGTTGACAGAAGTAATCGTGGAACGTACTTCAGCAAGTAATTGAGTGCTCTGGTACTATTTAGTGACCGATTAATAATAATGAAATAGATCCTTATACCACTTCAAGTGACATTTTGTTTTGAAGGACTCACTTATAGAACCAACATGGGTCACGCACGTAAACTTATAAGGGTTTATTTCATAAACGTTGCTAAAAGTTAAGTTATGATTAGCGACTGTTTGTCATACATTTTTGTCGTTTAAACGTCCCAAGTTAATATATAAAGATTATTAACTGCGTAGCTTTCCTATTAATCATTCGTAGCAGTTGCTACGAAATATCAAGCAAGGGCGCTACGAGCCTTGTCTGATCGTAGGTCGGCCTATGAAAATTTTTACACTTAAAACTGTCAACAATGTCTACGTCTATGACGTATAGTCGACGTCATAATTGCTAACACCCTAAGGTTGAAAATCACTTGCACGTGATAAAACGTCAAGGTGTGTTTTTGCTATAAGACCAATGTGATAGACAGTTTTACTTATCGGTAGTTTTTGTCAAAAGTGGTTAAGCAATTACTTAAAAACCTGGAGACGACAATCTATATAAGTTAAACATAGTCAAGTTAGTTACACCATTTATAACTCAGGAACGGCTGGACTATTTTTTTAAATTTTTGATTTGTTGGATTTGTCTCCGCCCTGAACAGCAGAATAACTATTAAACCATGGGAAAAATTCACGTTTTTTTATAATGAAGACACTATGAGGCGTTATGCCGGGGTCAGCTAGTACGACATAAATGCAAACACTGACAATAGGATTATAAAAACGGTTCATAATTTAAAAACGGTTTTGGTCAAACAAACTAAATAGTAGTGATGGGCAGACTATGAGTTTTGCAAATCTTCGACTAGCCATAGTGACTATTATTGCACATATTTGGTTGAATTTTTGTCTGCAGACAGGGAAAGGCATTAGATATATGTAATGTAACGTACTGTCGTGACCATCTTGTGTGTGAGAGCAGTAGTGGCCCAGTGGTAACGGCCGAGACCTACGAGGTGTAGGTCGTAGGTTCAATTATTACATTACCTCTTCTCTCAAAACGGTGAAGAAAAGCATCGTGAGGAAACCGGCACTCCCTAGAACCATAAATTCGAAGACGTCTACCGACCGACGCTGTCTGCTCTCACAGATAGGAGGTCTGTGTCCTTGCAGTGGGATCATTATAGGCCGATTATGCTCCATCTTGTATTTCAAGAGGTACAGACAGTCACGTTCACATCAATATACTCGTACAACCAACAAGTCTAAAAAGACAAAATTAAAGAATGATATATACGTTTTGTATCTTAATTGTACGCTCAACTACGATTAAGTTTTAACAGCAAATACATAAATTGTCTGCGTAAATGTTTAAGTATTGCACATAAACAAAAGATAAGGCATTGTTAACGGCTATAATAAATGGGCTCAGAGAGAATTTTAAATGATTTACGAGATAATTTCAAACGGTTTAAAAGCTTTGTGCAGTTTAATCTAAGTTATGTTCTTTTATTAAAACATGTATAGCTTATGTGACGTTTTAAAGTGAAAGGGTCAAAGCTTCACCATTAACCATACAGATTGACCATAAAAGTTATTCCCGACGGGCTGAGCAGAGGTGTATACGTTTGAGGTCATTATTATCAACGCCCAGCGTCGCACGAGGTGAATTTCATACAAAAATAGCATCCAAATTTCCGACTGTACCGGTGGATGCCAAATAGGTTCAGCTGCTTTCAAGTGTACGCGGATAATCATTTTGGGCAACTGAGTTTTATTTGTATACATTTATTTATTTATGAACGAAGCAAAAGGAGTTTGTAAGGGTCGTTGCAGGTTCCCATAAGGATAGTTTCTGCCTACCCCCATGGGAAGAAGGCGTGAGTTATGTATGAACAAGCTTCTGCCCGCGACTTCGTCCGCGTGCTTGTTCCCCCGACCCGCATCGCATCGCATCGCCTGCCCTCGCAATATACTTAGTTTTCGCTTAGCGTTCTTTCTGACTTCTTTTCCCTTTGCTCGGCCTCCAATGGTCCTAGCGTGATGTTAAATATCTTATAACTTTCCTTCAAAGAATTGCACTATCAAATGCAATGCGGTAGTTCCATAGATAACCCCACTACATACAAAAAACAAAGAAGATCGGCAGTTCAGTGTCGCTTTATTAGAGATACGAGCCTAAACCAAATTATAAGCATTTTATAGATTAAGTAGAGTAATTTATTTTCCTGATTAAAGTTTATTTTTATTTTATGGGAAAAGATAAAAAAACTATAAATAAATATTTTGTTAAATCAGATGCAAAAGTAATGCAATAACTAAACGCAAAACAGTGGTATTGAAGTTATCATTGCCATTTTCAGTACAATAAAACTTATTAGTAGAATATTAATGTTCTGGATGGTTAAAAACTAACCACCGTTTTATAATAACATAATAGGAACACATTTTTCTTTTTATATTAATAGACATTAATACGATTGCAATATTCCAATCTTAACTACAACTGTATTCTTAAGTAATTAAAGAAAATATAACATAATCGTTAGTTTTTACAGTTTGTATCTGGCAACATTAAACAGTTGGTATTTCTAACTGAACTGTCATCCTGTGATCTGTCACAGTCACCCATACATGGGGTCCCAATATTTCCTCAAGATAATTCCCTACCCTGTTGGCAACAATAATTATATAACTTACATTCTTAAGTGTTTAATTGTTTTTTCTATATGAAGATACTTTGTATCACTTCCACTGAGTATGACATATATGTTTTCTTTTTGATATTTAGCTGTCATTATAACTGGGCAGTACTGTAATTAAAAATACCCAAATGAGTAACACAAAGACAGTGATGTGTTCAACCTCTAAGTATTTGGTTGACCAGGCTACTCTGAGTCTTACAGAATCTAACAGTTTTTCTTTATTAGGTTACTCGCAGACAGCTGATGCTGACTTCGTATGCCAGGCTTGTTGGGAATTAGCAAGTCATGCATCTAACCAAGTTGCACCAGAAAGGCAAGTTGGACATCAAAATGTTTGCATTGGAGGCGGGCGTTCCATTCTAAGAAGTTGTTTAGTACTGAGAAAACAGTACTGATGAAGAACAACAACTTGCTGCAATCATTTCACAGTGGATGCAGCACCATCAATTAATTAAATATATATTTTCTGTCACTACGAAAACATTTATTGTTATTTCTGTTCTTGTAAATATTGATTGTTTTAATTATTGTTTTAGCTTAAAATCTTCTGACATTCAATGAGGAATAAATAATAAATACTTTCTTTTTATATTATTAACTTAACTTTTAGGCGATATATAGTTCGAATTGATACGTTCCATATTCCCAAAAATATTTACCATTTTACGTGAAAAAAGGTAGTGGCTCGATTTATTTGCTCCCAAGTGTATTTAGGCATTCATTTACGTGTCGCTTTGTATTAGTGGTAGTCAATGGGCTCTTTCAATTTTATGATATCAAAGAAGTTTACACGTTTTGTAAAAATTACGAAATTTCCTATACTTTTTGTCAGATCATTGCACAAAGATTTCAATCATTGTGTAAAAAGCCGAAGCATTTGACAAACACAAACAAATAACTGCCAAACGCAACAAAATAAAATTAAAATAGAGAAGCACAAAGCAAAACTAAAAGTTTACTTTTGTGAAAAACAAACCTTACAAAACATAGTTTTTTTTTAATCCTTATGAGTATTTTTTTTTCGTTGGTGTAGTAGTCGCATGCACTATGTAGGTAGGTACTGCTATGCATGAGCACTTGGGTTCGATTCGCAGGTCGAAAACAAGATTTTGCAATCAGGAATTTCTCAGTAGCAGCCCGGAGTTTGGATTTGTGCCCACTTGATGGTAATAAGCTCGCCCTCTATTACGTGGGACTTAAGCATAACTAATATACTATAATATACAATAGGTGTACCTCTGCTCAACCCTTCTGGGATAACAAGCGTGATGTTATATGGTGTAATCGTTTTCTCGCACTAACAGTATTTCAAACAATCACGCATTTTAATATTACAATGACTTGCAACAAAAATTCCTGGTACTGAAGACAAAGCTACATCTTACAAGATTCGAAGCGTTTATTTATTTAATAGATTTCCATCTATTAAAACGCTTCGAATCTAGTAAGATGTAGCTCTCACACACCTTTTTCACGGCGTATGTGTCATTTATCGGTTTTGCTGCTACCTACGCTACGCTATGCTAGACTTCAGGAAGTTCTAGGCGTGTGTGCCGCGCCATCAGTAGCAGGATTGAAACTGAATGCAAAACGTAGCAGATTGCATTCAAATAATATTGATATGATTTTATTTGTTCATGATAATCAAAATTTGTGCAGTTATTTTGATAAATAAGTATATTATTAAAGGATCATGTTGTTTTTTTTTTAATAAATGGTAATATGACCTGAATAACTTTTCTCCTCTCTGAAGTCTAAATCAAAGTCCTGATGCCGATTTCACGCCGTTTACGCCGCCCTCAAAATTTTGGACCCACGCCGCCGCTGTTGAAAATCAAATCGGCGCACACCTCTAGTAAGATCTAAGCGTACGTTGTAAGGAAATCAAATTACTTGTCAATTACTAGATAGGGATATAGTTTGACTAAGTTCGAAAACGTTTAATTCGATAAATTAAAGATAACTACGCTTTTCTGTTACCGAAGATTAAAGTTTCACTTGAATACAGGGGAAACTAATTCATGTACATGTAGTGCTATTCTGTAACCGTGAAAAAATAGGTGAAGTGAGCTGTCAGTGACTCTCATACTAGGGTTGAACAAGACGGGATGACACTGGCAGCCTGAAGCCATCTCACCGTGATGACTTACGTGAAGTGTCACGTAAGTCTTCACGGTGAGATTTTTACAGAATCGACATGCTGTACATGTATTATTAAGTGTAACTCCAGGTGCCCATATTTATGTATAAATCCACCCGAACAAAATTTTAGATTTTCGGAATTTGTGGATGGAAACTAGCTATGAATTGATAATTAACTATGGGCACCGTGTATCACGTGGTCGTTATGTGCCCAACTTCATTCCAGTAATTTTTCGTTATTTAGAAAAAAACATCTTCACAACTTTCACACAGATTACATGAATCAGAAAGGACACTACAAATCTAGTTCTTGTTTGCTCAATGTGTTACAATTAATAATAAACAATTTCAAGATTCGTGACAAGTTTCGACAGATACAGATTACTATTAGGACAGATAAAAGTGAATAATAATCTGAAAATACGAAAACAAAAGTAATTTAAAAGATTCATTGAACACTAGTCTCATTTTCGCATGATCAAATATCAAAATATTTTAGTAGGTTATCCGTCTTTATAACAGCTATTAAGGTCCAAATAAATCTCTACAGAGCTATAAATGGGCTCAACACAAAGTTTGTCTATTGTACTGTGCGTTAACGTATACTTAGTTTAGTGAGCCTTTTATCGCCTGAGGGGTAAACAGATCTGTGGGAGGCAGTTACAAGGGAAACCGTTTTTGAATTACGATCGTTTTGTTTTAGTAGAATGTGAGTTATATGGGGTTTTCATAGCATAGTAAGAATAAAATGGACCCAGCAGGGAATGATGTATATATGCTGAACATGCTTAAGGTTATGTTGCTTATAATATTCCCACTGTTGGGACACTGGCTTTCTCTCTGTAAGAAGGACTGCACTGTAATGCACCACGCGAGCTCAGCCCGGTTTGGTAGATGACGCATGTCTTCGAAATTTTGTCTCTAGGACATGGTCCTTTTATTGGAAAAGCACATGCACTTGACAAGCTGAAGAGCCTTTCAACTGCATTTTTAACGGTGAAAAAACACAACACAACTGAGAAAACCATTAATAGGGTCCAAGAGATTGCAATGTGATGGATATCTTGGGTATTATCTTACAAAGAATGTATCTTAAGGTCACTGAACGAGAGTAGGTACATTCGATTTCTTATCGAAATCGCTTTCGAAGATTTGTTTTATTTGTATTCTCTGGATGTAGTGTACATTTTTTATTTCTTTAACGGGTTAAATGTATTAATCTAAAAGAAAGGGTGGGTTTCGTTTCCTCGACAACTAAGTCCCTATTCATTTCATATCAATGGCTTTTCATTTGCTCATATCAGTCCTTTTCCCAATTGATACTACGATATTTTTATAAACCAATTACAGCAGCTTAAATTTGATTACACAACAGATTTATCAAAAAGAGAGAAGCTCAAAAAGTAAGCTTAAAAATAAAACCCAACAGTTCAATTTCCATTATAGGTAATAACTTGTTTAAGCTCTTCAATTTTCAAAAACACACCACCGGTAAACTCAATTTTCCTTCCATCAAAATAAGTTCATAAAAATCACCCTTTTACGCACAACTGGTAAGATGAATGACGTCATAAGACACGCGGCAGACATGACAAATATTTATAGAATACTGGCCCACCCGCCCCTTCGCATTTTTACAACTTAACAAAACATCAAAATTTCTTTAAGTATTAAATAATAAAGAAATGTCGATTTAAGTTCGTTTAATGTTCATGTTTATACACATAAACGTTTACTAAATAGCCTTTTATTTTTTGGTATTTGAATTGCAAAATCTAAAATATAAAATTCTCGTGTCACAGTTTTCGTTGCCATACTCCTCCGAAACGGCTTGACCGATTTTGATGAAATTTTGTGTGCATATCGGGTAGGTCTGAGAATCGTCCAACACCTATTTTTCAAAAAAAAAAAAAAAACGTTTGCGGGGTCAGCTAGTATAATATAAATACTGCATAACATCATAATTTTACATATAATTTCATAACACAACTTTTTTTTAAAGAAGCAAACATAATCTTCCATACCTAGTTATTATCATTTTTTTTTAATATCTACTATTTTTCAATTATTAAAGTTAGAGGTTGAAATTTATAAAAGATTTACATTGTTCCTTCTGAAATAATTAACTGTGAAAACCACATGGAAATCCGTTGGGACCGAAAAGCGACTTTGTTTTAACAATTTGTAAATCTATGAGGAAGACGCTAAGAGTTACCGGTTAGATACGTCATCAATGTTGCCATATCTTGAGCAAAAATAACGACTCGAAGAGATTTTCACCCTTTTAATTGAACCCTTTAGTTAAATGATGCTTGGACCACTTTATAATTTTTGCTTTGAACCTTTTTGGATTCGCATATTGATTATGTTTAAATAATGACTTGTGGTGTTTTGGTTACCTTATAGTTAGTACTCTTTTGGAAAAAGGTAGTCTTTAGAGCCTGAGAAAGTTAGTACCTAATTAAAAATACAGGTAGGTACTTACATTTTTTTTTTTTGTTTGTTTGGCATCTCGCAGGTCAACCTATGCGGTTGTCGTCTGCTTAAGCGGACTTGCCTGTGGATTCCCTAATAAATTAAGGCCTCCAGCCAGGACTTAAACTTATATACTAACTAAAACTAAGCGACAACGCTAAGGGCACCCCCTGTGGGGTACGAACCTCGGCTTAGGGCGTCGCTGGAAGAGGGCAGCAAATGACTAGCTGGATCAGGATGGGTATTAATTAGGGACGAATTTAAAGCTACAGGCTCAGCGGCGCGGGCTGGCTCGTGCAAGGGTCGGGAGGGGCGTCGATTTGGGCGTCGCGGCGGGCCTCGGCGGCGAGGGCGGTAGGACGGCGATCGGGTTTTGGGCTTATGTAGCGTGCTAGTGGCCTTACTACTCTCCTGGAGGAGGGTAGTGGCGTCGTCGGGGTCGATTAAAGTATGCCTTGGTCGGCGAATACTGCTAATGCGAGAGGGAGTGTAGCGGGCGGCCGCTGTAATCAGGGGGTTAGAATGTTTGATGCCGCAGTCGAAGAAACGCTTTGATAAGCGTTTCATGAACTGTTTTATGGTTGGCATTTTGAGGTCGACGTGAAGATCGATATTACGGACATAGAAGGGGGCACCCGTGACCCTTCTGAGGAAACGGTTTTGGAGGGTCTGCATCTTATGAAGATGACGTGGGTGAGCGTGCGCAAATACAACGCAGGCATAGGTCATGATGGGACGGATGACTGCGGTATAGATGCGGAGCTTGCATTTGAGGGACAGTTTACTACGGGCTGTCAGTACGAATTGCAGCCTGCTAAGAGCGAAGGAGGCGCGCGCGCGAACCGCCTTAATATGAGCCTTAAAGGTAAGGTTCTCATCGAGGATCACGCCTAGGTATTTGGCTTGCTTCTCCCAAGGGATTGGCTTGCCGTACATAGTGATCGGGCTGGGAAGTGGGGGAGGGAGTCGACGACGTCTCGAGAAGAGAACCGCCTGACTCTTATCGGGGTTGACCTCGATTCTCCATTTCCGGAACCAAGCGCCTAAGACGTTTGCAGAGGTTTGGAGAGTACGAGCTATAGCGTTGGGACAGTGACCGGTATAGTAAACGGCAGTGTCGTCGGCGAAGAGAGCCAACTGAGCCTTTTTACTTTTTGGGATATCGCTAGTGAACAGCGTGAAGGCGAGAGGAGATAGTACGGAACCCTGAGGGACACCGGCGCGAATAGGATGAGGGGACGAGAGTGCTCCCTCGACGCGATAGCGAAAGGTCCGGTTCGACAAAAAGTCTCGTAAGATGAGCACGAGACGATCTGGCACTCCTAGTTGGTAGAGCTTGTATATCAAGCCATTGTGCCAGACTTTGTCGAAGGCTTTCGCTATGTCGAAGAATAGCACACCCGTCGTCGCGTTACGCTGCAGACCAGCGCATAAGTGCTCTACGATACGGTGGACCTGTTGAGTGCCCGAGTATTGGCTACGGAATCCAAACTGCTCGTTGGGTATGAGGCTCTTTGCTTCGGCGTAGTCTTTGAGACGCTTATAAATAAGCCTCTCGTAGATTTTGCCGAGGACATTGAGTAAGCTAATAGGGCGGTAGCTGGAGGGCTCAGACTTTGGCTTGCCTGGCTTTGGGATACCGATGACGGTGGCTTCTTTCCATGATTGTGGGAAGATGTTGTTGCTCAAGGCGCCATTGAAGATGGCGGTCATAAGCATTATTAGCGGGGCAGGAAGGAGTTTGTATACCTTATTGGTAATACCATCCGAACCGGGGGCCTTACGAGCGTGGAGCCCTTTAATGATGTCGTGCACTTCGTCTGGAGTGACGGGAGGCAGAGGATCATCAGGGTCTTCGACGGTAGGGAGGGAGGCTCTTCGTTCGATTTCAGCGTCGACCTTGTTCAGGTGAGCTTGGTCTACTGGTTGGGAGCTGGGAGAACATTGGGACTCTAGGCTGTCGGCAAGACATTCAGCCTTATCGGGACTGGTAGGTACTTACATTCCCTTCACAGTAATATAAATTACGTGTGATTCTACATCACAGTGACCTTTATTCTCATTGCTATAAAGTTGCTGCCAGAGGTAACATTACTCGTATATAATGTATTTGTCATAATAATATGTCTAATACAAAAAGGTGGTTTATATTTTTCGCGATAAATAATCGCTAAAAAGACAAACTTTTTATTTGCCTTATATGCAAAGCACCAGCCGGCTAGATACTTCGATACTATCCCGGGAAATTTTTCTTAATAACCCCAGTCAATCATAAGGAACCCGAGTTAATTTTTCACCATACCACCTGTAGGCTTAGAAACTTTAAAGCATCGACCAAAGAATAATACTATTCTATAAAAAAATATTATGCTCAATTCTAATAGGAACTTCCATCACTGGTTTTGACATAAATTGCTCTATTTATCACTACAAACGAAAATACAACATTTAACGTTAATCTCCATTTTATTTATTAAAACTTTATGCACAAGTAAAAAAAATACTGTACAAAGGCGGACTTCCCGAGGCATTTTCTACCAGTCAACCTTAGGGTGATGCAGAGACAAAACATGGCAGGTGCAACAAAGGGGATAGATAACTCGAAAAAGAATACACTACTAAAACATAAACACTTAAATTCATACATATTCGTAAAATGTTTTTTACGTATGTGAAGTTAAGGATACAAGGCATGACTAAAACACGATATATTCGTATTTGGTAAAAAATACTGTTAAAATACTTCGATTACAAAAACTACTACTATTGTATAAATTGTAAAGTAAGCCGGAGCAGATTTTGGGGTCATTCATGTACCTACGTATTACGTATCGCTTATGTCCTATACCTAGTTATCTACGGTCGTATATGTCTATAGAACGAACAGGGCCCCATATCATAAAACTTTAACAGTCTACAATTCTACAAAATTGTTGAAAAGTTGCATATCACAGATATTACAAAAATGTTATGGAATGTATGTTTTAAGGTTTTTCCGTTATGATTATGTAACTTAGAATTATTTGGTACAGACACTTGTAAGATTTACAAATGCGTATATGGAATTGTAAAGTTTGCGGTATATGGCCAAGTATATTCATACTTATCTTGAAGTGTGTGACAGATGCCAAAAATCTGTTGTCTGTCTGTGTACTGTTTTTGTTTACCAAATAGAACAAGAGGAAAAATACACTAGAACAGCACTTATACATAGACGACAATTAAAAAGTTAATGAAGAATGCATTGTTGGGCGACAGGATATGAATACAAATTAAATAGTACTCAGTCATTTCTGTTTTGATGAACGCATTTTAGTACAAGGATAGTAATGTAGAAATAGTTATTCTCTTATACATTATCACTCGTCATTCGTAATACCTAGCATACAAAAGTAAACTTGTGTGACGATTATACCCCGAGGGAAATATGAACAGGTTTTGAGAAATACTAAATAAAGCTCTAGACTGTTGAAATTTTATTTCATAAAAGCACGTCGTAAAATGGATATTTTTTTCTTTGCGAAAAGACGAGTCAAAAATTTCGTCGACGCATTTAATCGTACATCCTTAGGACGCTAGTATTATATTATCTGTGCCTCATGAAAAACTGGCCAGTAGTGGTAAATAATAAAGACAACCACCTAATAATGGTGCCAGCAACCTTCGTTATTTCACGTCACGAAACCGCACCGCACCGAACCGCTGTTGATATACATTGCCTTAACGCTTCACTAAACTCTATTGGATCACAAAACACTTAAGATCCTCAGAATTTAATTAAATGGTGTTTTGATTTAGGTATTTTGGATCCTATACATAACCTTACCCTCTGGAGAAATCTAAATCGGTTTAATTATATTCACAAATAAAGAGTTACCGACTTTAATGGATACGTTTCAAAATGGTTGAATGTTTAAATATGGAACACATTTGTATTATAAACCGCGTTTGCTGATGTTAGGTCGTAAATGTACCCAGGGTTAAGTATAAAGCAATAACACTTTGAAGAGGTTTTAGAATATCAATGTGTTTTTATTGATCACCCAATGTATTGTTAATGAGATATTTGAAAATATTCATGTGAAAATGAGTCTAAACCAGCCGTACTCAAGCTGCGGCCCGCTGACCTTCTTTGTGCGGTCCGAGCCGCGGAATTGCCCAGTACTTTTATTTTAGTAGTAATACTGATAAGGGTTCAAAATTGCGTAAAATTAACGAATTAAGTAATTCACGTATTTACTCATGTTTTCTCCCTTATTGCGTACACACAGAACACAACATATTAATATGAGATCAGCGGTTGTCAAGCGAGTGCGCGCGATATTTCAGCTTGGCATTTGATTCGAGCGCTGATGTTTCCTCGACGTCACAATGCTCTGTTTTTGTACGGTACTGAACACAACAGAAAAGCGTTCGTGAATATTTTCTCAAGTTTCTGCCCATGAAAGGTTTACCAGAAGAATTGATTATATTGATATCATTTTTACTTTTATGGATAAAAATAATATTGATATTAAAAAAATGGTAAGTGTTTGCACGGATGGATGCCCATCTATGACTGGATCTGATGTTGGGTTTATTTCACTCTTGTAAAAGAAATTTGACAAAAAAAATCTACTATCATTTCATTGTATCATACATCAAGAAAACCTCGCAGCACTTACCACTGCTCCAGAAGTTTATAAAGAACTTGAGCAAGACAGTTGGTGGCGTCTTTTAGCGTTTCTTTGCGATTTAACAGAAAAACTTGGTGAACTTAATCGCCGATTACAATGTGATCATAAACTGATTTCTCAAATGGCAGGTAAAGTGTTTGCTTTTGAAGACAAACTACATATGTATATCGAAATAAATAATAAAAAATTCCAACATTGATAAAAGCTCAACAGGATGGAATTGATGTGTCCCCAGAAAATATGGTTTATATTTCTAATTACTTACTTTCCTTAAGCAACAAATTTCTGAAAAGATTTCAGGATTTACGTAAAATAATGAAATGTTTTCTCTTAATTGAAAATACTTGGCACTTAGAAGTAGCCACTACAACAGAGCGTGCAGTATTGGGTTTTGATAATGTAAAATTATCTGATGAGCTGATTGATTTAAAAAATTATACGAATCTGGAGGCAATTTTTAAAGAGAAAAGAGAGACACATTAAGAAGAATTTTGGAAATTAGTACCGGATAGCAATGAGACGTTAAAAATTTGTGCACACTTACTCTTGACATTGTTTGCATCAACATACCTATGCGAATTATCATATTCCAAATTAAATTTTCGAAAAATGTCTACAGATCTCGGCTTACTGATTCGCACCTAGACGATGTTTTGAGAGTAGCATGCAGTAATTATGTGCCTGATTTAACGAAAAAAATCACAAGTGTGTCAAAAATCACATTAATTTTTATTACATAAATAAATGCTTATATTTTTAATATATAGTTTTATTTTACTGTCGTCTAATCCCCACTTCACCACTAATATTACAAATGCGAAAGAAACTCTGTTTGTCCAACAAACCACCACTGAAACCACTGAATTGAGTTTGATGAAATTTGGTACATAGATAGACTATTATGGCTCGGTAAAGGACATAGGCGACATAGGTACGTAGGTAAATTACTGCAGCCCGCAAGATTATGTAACAGTAGCAATTATGGGCCCAGGGTAAAAAAAAGGTTGAGTATGGCTGGTCTAAACTATTCCTATTTCGACGCACTGCCGTTGCAATACTAAATCGATGCATTTTATCTTATCAACTGCCAAGTGGGTAAGTACTTGTTCTAACAGTATCAGAATAGATAACAAAAACCTCGACTTCCTGAAATTGTTGATCCTCGAAATAGTAAATTCAAAATTAACTTACCGAACAAAACAAACTGAGAATTGTCGCTAGTCAGCTGTTTCAATCCGCTTTTCTCCCGAACCCACTCTTCCATAACACTTATTTGTTATTTTCTTGAATAATAAAAACAAATCAACTTCACTGTTACGAGTATGTACTCGTACACAACATAGAATGACTCAACTAAATTAAAAAGTACCATTTGCATTGCTCACATCTCAAACAAAAAGTTTACAACTCACTGCAAAGAAAATAAAATTCGAAATCACCATAGCTAAGAAATCTCGAATGGGTCTGCGAAATATTTTTTAAAGAAAGGTTTTTATAATTTCGGTTTGTTGTTATGAAAAGTACGAGGTGTTTTTGTTGTCGTTTTGCCGCGCGGCTTGGGCGGGCGGCGGCGCGGCGTGTATTCTGCGCGGCTGGCGCGCTTACACTGACTCACTGAAAGTCCAACTGAAAGCTCCGCCAGTTCGTTCTGAAATACATATCAATATTCCTATAAAAGTACGCTCTATACTGCGGACTTGTTTTGATATTATTTCAGCTTTTTTCATTGTTACTTCGGAGCGAGGAATTAATTGAGTATTTGAATCGTGGAACTCTTAAGTGCCTTTATGCCTTTGTCATAATTATTATTGTACGTTGAATAGTTGATAATTAAATAAAATGCAATATTAATTATTGGCATTGCAATATATCTATTGTTTTCTATCACCTTGGTAGATAGGTACCTACTGTTAGACATGAAGACATATTTTTAACTTGAACGATTCTTTGTCTCGTTTTTTTTTTAATATTCGAAGTTTTAAGTTTTTTTTAAAGGTTTTATTCTTAAACTCATAGAATGATATTAACGAGTGTGTAATATAATTTTATTTATGTACATAACGGTTTTGTAGTACATAAAGGAATTACAAACTATGTATTATTATTTACTTGGTGCAGGTACAACGAATTGTTGGGTGAATCGCAGCTCTCCTATCTAGATCACTGAGAAGTCTGTATTAAGGAGAGACTGTTTAACTCCCAATTTTAAAGTCACAATAATCATTATCGCTATGCTTTGGAGCTTATAATATAAAACAGAACAATAAGGCAAAACTCTGATTATTAAAATTTTATAAAACAAATTAAAATGACCAGTTTCTTTTTGTGGTGAGTCGAGTGAGTACTTGTGCGTATGTGTGTGAATGAGTGTGTGAGTGTGCAATTGAACCTTTGGATCACGGAATATATTATTCCGTGCTTTGAATAATAGGAAACAGGACTACATTTCGCCCAACTGCGCAGTTTTTTGAAAGACGGATCACAATGTATGGTCCCATTCAAAATGTACACATGAATGTAATTTAATAATATACGATCGGTTTTTGTTTAAATTTTTGATTTTCGTTTTCAACCAGCGCCACCAATAATTGCACAGCTTAGTTGGTCGTACTATAATTTCATGTGTCAATAAGTACTTTTCAGTCTCGTCGTAGGTTTTATTGAGGAGGAATGCATGGAGGGAGAGTTTGCATTTGCTATGTAGTAAATTGCTATTTATTATTCGTCGCTCAGCGAGCTATGGAAAGAGCTATGCTCGGACTCTCTCTGAAGGATAGAATTCGCAACGAATGCATCCGACAGAGAACCAAAGTTATCGACATAGCTCTAAGAATTAGCAAGCTGAAGTGACAGTGGGCCGGCCATATCTCGCGAAGAACCGACAACCTCTGGGGTAAACGAGTTCTTGAGTGGAGACCGCGACTCGGCAAACGTAGTGTAGGACGCCCTCCGGCCAGGTGGGATGACGAGCTGCGAAAGATTGCAGACAGATGCTGGATGCGTCAAGCTGAAGACAGGGCGGTGCTCATTAGGGGAGGCCTATGTCCAGCAGTGGACTAAAATAGGCTGATGATGTGGTAAATTATAGACATCTAAGGACGCATTCATTTTATTGTGCAAGCAAAGGCCAAGATAGTAGAAAAATCTCTTAGTGTATTTAAACTCAGTTTGTGCAACAGTACAAATCATATCTTTCCGTCGTTTGGCAACAGTAATAAGAGGGATTTTTAAGTGTTGGAGAAGAATAGCTTGCAGAATGCAATGCTGCCAAATGTTGAGAATACTACAATTTTTGTCAAGTTCTGTGGTTGGAAACAGAATGGGTCAAAATGTTACAATTTTCAGTATAGCTCTGTGGGACACTTAAAAGGTCTTAGGGCAGTTTTTGTATCACCATCCCAGCAGCTAATATGATGAGTAATAATAGATTGACATAAGGTGTAATATACATTGCGTTATTCGCAATACGGACTGCTTAGCGAGTTAATAAAATATATATTTGTCGGCAGAAACGTGGTTCGGTTCGATTACGTAATAAACATTTGGTTCATCTGTCTCTGAATCAGGGTTGGTTGCCATCGTATCACTAACAAATACCACTTGAAGATATTGACTTGACAACTTTAATTAATTTCACAAGTTATTATTAATTTACTTCTTATTATATATTATTTAATTAAACAATTTTATTTTAATTATGGTGGTTCGGGCGCGGTCACTATCACAATTACGACTAGTGTGCGGGCTACTCGTAAGCGCTGCGAGTCGGAATGCCCGCTCCATTTTTTTTTTTTTTGGGAATGGCATCTCGCAGGTCAACCTATGAAGTTGTCGTCTGCTTAAACGGACTTGCAATGCCCGCTCCATTTTTGTTTGGCATCTCGCAGGTCAACCTATGGGGTTGTCGTCTGCTTAAGCGGACTTGCAACGCCCGCTCCATTTGTTTGTTTGTTTGGCATCTCGCAGGTCAACCTATTGGGTTGTCGTCTGCTCAAGCGGACTTGCCTGTGGTTGCCCTAATAAATTAAGGCCTCCAGCCAGGACTTAAACTTAAATGCTAACTAAAAACTAAGCGACTACACGCTAAGGGCACCCCCTTTGGGGTACGAACCTCGGCTTAGGGCGTCGCTGGAAGAGGGCAGCAAATGACTAGCTGGATCAGGATTGGTGTTATTTTGGGACGAATTCAAAGCTACAGGCTCAGCGACGCGGGCTGGCTCGAGCAAGGGTCGGGAGGGGCGTGGATTTGAGCGTCGCGGCGGGCCTAGGCGGCGAGGTCGGTAGGACGGCGATCGGGTTTTGGGCTTAATTAGGGTGCTGGTGGCCTTACTCCTGGAGGAGGGTAGTGGCGTCATCGGGGGCGATTAAGATATGCCTTGGTCGGCGAATACTACTAATGCGGGAGGGAGTATGGAAAGCGGCCGCTGAAATCAGGGGGTTTGAATGTTTGATGCCACAGTCGAAGAAACGCTTAGATAAGCGTTTCATGAACTGGTTTATGGTTGGCATTTTAAGGTCGACGTGAAGATCTAGGAGGTGCGCGCGCGAACCGCCTTGATATGTTCCTTAAAGGTAAGGTTCTGATCTAGGATCTCGCCTAGGTACTTGGCTTGCTTTACCCAAGGGATTGGCTTGCCGTACATAGTGATCGGACTGGGAAGGGGGAGGGGGAATCCACGACGTCTCGAGAAGAGAACCGCCTGACTCTTATCGGGGTTGACCTAGATTCTCCATTTCCGGAACCAAGTGCCTAAAACGTTTACGGAGGTTTAGAGAGTACGAGCTATAGCGTTGGGACAGTGACCGGTATAGTAAACGGCAGTGTCGTCGGCGAAGACAGCCAACTGAGCCTTTTTACTTTTTGGGATATCGCTGGTGAACAGCGTGAAGACGAGAGGAGATAGTACGGAACCCTGAGGGACACCGGCGCCAATAGGATGAGGGGACGAGAGTGCTCCCTCGATGCGATAGCGAAAGGTGCGATTCGACAAAAAGTCTCGTAAGATGAGCACGAGACGATCTGGCACTCCTAGTTGGTAAAGCTTGTTTATCAAGCCGTTGTGCCAGACTTTGTCGAAGGCTTTCGCTATGTCGAAGGATTGCACACCCGTCGTCGCGTTACGCTGCAGACCAGCGCATAAGTGCTCTACGATACGGTGGACCTGTTGGGTGCCCGAGTGTTGGCTTCAGAAACCAAACTGCTCGTTGGGTATGAGGCTCTTTGCTTCGGCATAGTCTTTGAGACGCTTATAAATAAGCCTCTCGTAGATTTTGCCGAGAACATTGAGTAAGCTAATAGCTAGAGGGCTTAGACTTTGGCTTGCCTGGCTTTGGGATACCGATGACGGTTGCTTCTTTCCACGCATGTGGTGAGACGTTGTTGCTCAAGGCGCCATTGAAGATGGCGGTCATAAGCATTATTAGCGGGGCAGGAAGGAGTTTGTATACCTTATTGGTAATACCATCCGAACCGGGGGCCTTACGAGCGTGGAGCACTTTAATGATGTCGTGCACTTCGTCTGGAGTGACGGGAGGCAGAGGATCATTAGGGTCTTCGACGGGAGGGAGGGAGGCTCTCCGTTCGACTTCAGCGTCGACCTTAGGTGAGCTTGGTCTACTGGTTGAGAGCTGGGAGAACATTGGGACTCTAAGCTGTCAGCAAGACATTCAGCCTTAGCGGGACTGAGACGGCGGTAAGAGACCCAGAAAAAAAAGGGGGCATTGTGTAGGGCTTTGGGGTCGATTTATAATTTCATCTACCTAGCTAGGAAGACTCTTAGACACCGACTGAGCTCTCGACTCTCGACTACATCTTGTGAACATCAACTAATATTAATTAAGATATAGCTCAAACTCGGTTAGATATAAAAGACCGTGGGCAATCATGTTTTAACAAGTTTTTGTTAAATAATCCGAATTGTACATTCCTATACCAATCGGCTGGTTCTATAATACTTGGTCTTGCTTGTCGAGTACGATTGGGCGTCGAATGAGATAAACGAGTTTATGCACGTTTGTCTTATTCCTGTTGGTGCGTGCTGCTTATGCAATCCTATATAAACGACGTAAATTTATTTTATTTTCATTTGCGGTTTCGCGCATAATAGATAAGCAGTACTTGATTTCAACACTTACGTATTTCTGAAAACAAAACAATGTCGGAAGTAAAAAAGAAGAGACGGCAATACTCTACGGAATATATTAAATTCGGATTTATTGAAAATGCCACAAACCCGTCGTCGCCTTTGTGTCTTCTATGTCTAAAAACATTTTCGAACGAAGCAATGAAGCCTTCAAGACTGCAAGATCATTTGAATAAAATGCATCCAGATAAGACAGAAAAGAATGTAGCATATTTTCAAGACCTAGAGAAGAAGCATAATACTCAGCCAAGTGTATCAAAACTATTTTCGGCGGCTGCTAAGCAAGATGACGACGGACTTCGAGCTTCGTACAATATCTCTTTGTTAATTGCTCAAAAAGGCAAACCACACAACATCGGAGAAGAGTTATTTTTGCCAGCAATAAAGGGAGTAATAATTCTGTGCAAAGACGAATTTATGAAATGGCTGAAAACATTGAAGAATCATTGTGCAATCATCTGAGGACTAGTCAATTCTCAATTCAGCTCGATGAGTCCACTTTACCAACTAATGAAGCGTTGTTGCTATCTTACGTGAGGTTTATTAAAGATGAGAAAATACGTGAAGAACTATTGTTTGCCAGAAATTTGGAGACAGATACAAAAGGCGAAACCATATTCAATACATTGGAAAAGTTTTGTGAAGAGAAAGAGATTCCTTTGAAAAATATTATATCAGTTGCTACGTATGGCGCTCCGGCTATGACAGGGCGCCATAAAGGCTTCATAGCATACTTAAAGAATAAAATTCCAGATGTCCTTGCTATACATTGCGTTATTCATAGACAACATTTGGTTGCTAGAAACTTAAGTGAACGACTATTTCAATCACTGCAATATGTCATCAAAGCAGTCAATAAAATCCGTAGCAGCTCTTTGAATGATAGATTATTTCATCAGCTTTGTGTTACTAATGACGAAGATTTCAACCGTTTGTTGCTTCATACTGAAGTTCGTTGGATGTCAAGGGGTAATTGTCTGATTCGATTTTACAACCTGTTTGACTCTATGATAGAGTTCTTGGAAACTAAAGATACAGAACTGCGCAACAAGCTCATAACATCAAAGAATGATATAGCTTACATGACAGACCTGTATAAAATGTTCAACGACATGAACCTCCAACTGCAAGGAGATGAACTAAATTTAATTAAAACAAAAAGTGTCGTTGCTGCTTTCGCAGCCAAACTGCTTCTGCACAAAAAGAATATGGGCAGACGTGAGTTTCACAATTTTCCGAATTTATCAGTATACTGCAGTAACGACGACTTGTTTGCCTACTGCCAACATTTGGAAAACCTCCACATTGACTTCACCGAACGATACCAGGACATTTTAAACTTGGAAATACCAGACTGGGTGTTGGATCCGTTTTCAAATGTCAACACAGCAATGTCACCTCAGCTGGAAGAAGAACTTATAGAATTGACAACAAACGAAGAAATAAAAATCAAGTTCAAAAATGGATATCAAGAATTTTGGCTACAAAAACCGATCCCGCAATTGTACCCTGGATTGTGGTCAATTGTTCAACGATTTTTGATAGCATTCCCATCGTCATATTTGTGTGAACGTGGATTTAGTGCTGTGGCAACGCTGCTTACTAAAAAGAGAAATCGTTTGCGTGTTACCGAACGTGGCGACTTGCGGCTGTTTTTGAGTAAATTGGAACCTGATATCAACAAACTTATTGAACAGCATCAGATTCAACCTTCACATTAGTTTTTATATAAGAATTGATTTTGTTTGTTTTATTTTCAATAAAAGATACTCTGTCCGAATACTATAAATTTGCGTTTCAATAATCAGTTATAAGTACTTAGCGGTTTTTAAGTATGTTTAAAAAGGGGGGCGTTAAAAAATAATTTATTCTTAAAGTGGGCAGTAGACAAAAAAAGGTTGGGAACCCCTGCTCTAAAGTGATGGGAATATCTGGTCGTGAGGTCGGGGAGATTGAGAACGTCATCAATTTCCTCATGGATTTGTTAAGTGTTAAAGCGTGGGATACAAGCTAGTTCAAGGCAGAATTAAAATATAAAGTTCTGACCACGAGTTGGCGAAAAAGGTTAGAGCTGTATCATCAGCAAAATACACCATTTCTGTATTTGTAATGTTGAGATTGCTTACGTCATTAAAAATATTACACATACAAATGTTGTGTATTTTTTAATTTAAATTTAAATAAAGGCAGATTTTTAATAGTCAAATAACTTTAATCTTAAGAATAAAGGACCATGGGCAAACATGTATGAATTCTGGGCTCACCTGCCCACAGGGGTGAGATCACTTTTAATATACTTGTACTTCAATAAACATAAAGATATAAACTAATTTTTGTGAAAAATCCATGGGGTTATTTTGCTATAAATATTTTTTCTTCTACTATAAATAAACATTAATCCTCAAAAGTAATGCTGTTATGGCATTATAGCTTTTGTTGTTTAACAGCTGTTTTCACTTAAAATATTTTTAATGAAAGGACACGGCCGGAATTTCATTAGAGCTGTGCCCTCACAAAAAATATTCATGTACATTGGCATACAGAACGTCATATTAAAGCTAACAGGTATGTCTTTACAATAGTTTAAGTTTTCTGATCAGAGCTCGCGCGGGATACTAGAAATAGGATACAAAAAAAGTGCCTAAACATTTTTAATAGCAACGATCAACAATTCCGAGTTTTATAGACGAAACAATACAAGATCGTCAATGGATAATATCTATTGACGACAGTGTGTGTTCATTCACACTGTGATATCAGTGAATTTCTTATTCTACAATGTATGAATTACTCTCAATGTCGGTGTTCCATACATTTTAAATAAGTCAAAAATCTACAAAATACGGACTAAAACTTATTAATCATATAGGTGCGCCAAATTCAAAAATGTATTACTTTGATTTGGGAAATGACGATGTAACCGTTACGGAACCTCCTATTTCGAGGTGGCGTAAGTTTTCAATTTCATCTTGTATTAGTAATAGGCCTAGACCTTTCAAACGTCCTCATAGGCAGGCCGCGCTAGCGGAGAGCTTGTAGTCTAGATATTTATGGATATAGCGACTTTGCAAAAAAAAGTTGGTTAAGATAAAAAATAGGCAATAAAACACTAAAATAAATAGCACTTGAATTTTTATTTACTTAGGTATCTAATTAAGCAGGTAGGATATACATTTCCTTATAAAAATGATCTACTTCCACTTGTTTTAGAGACATTTTATGAAAAACATTATTGCTTAACATTTATGATTAACATCAAAAGTCACTGGATCTCTTTATAGAAATCATAATTAATCCTCTGACTGATGTGTGCCCTCAGATAATAAATTAGCAAAAAAATGTATCACGCATTTTCGGTAACTGATGGGAACGTAATAATTGCGTTCTTTTAGCAACATTACCTTAACAAGGGTGCGAAATGTCTAGCAAAGGATTTTCCTCATTGTTTAATATATTGTTCATTATTGATGCATCACAGTCGTAGCAGCATATGGACCATGAACGTCGATAATTTACGATGACAAACAAATCACCTTAAGCGCCAATAAGTAACCATAAAAGAGAATCCAAAACAACAAGCAAAGGCCGGTAAATCACAGAACAAAAGAGGATACACGGAAACGCACAGAAAACAACGTAAGACGCACGAGTCGACTGACTAAGAGAGCAGACGGGCGCACTGTGGGCTGGATTTCGGCTTTCACAGACGTATAATCTTAATGTTTCAAGTGTCGAATTTTATGCTTGAATATGATTTGAAAGACCAATTAAAGAATAACATAGGAAACAGCACTACCTTTTTTTAGTTTGTATGTAGTTGCTCTCGCACAATTGGCCGTTATTCTTTTTCAGGGGATCAATCCATATTTTTTTTTTATTTTTTTGACATACTCCATGACGCGGGCAAAGGTGTGTTTTTTTTTAAATTGATAAAGATATTTTTTTTTTTTTTTATGTCTATAGGCAATGCCTAAATGATGAATCCGACCACAATTTTTAATAACCGCGTCAAGAAATGGTAATTAACTCTAAACTATTACTTTAAATAAAACAATAATCCTTTACTATTACTAAAATTACTAATAATCACGACAACAAAGGTAAGAAATAAAATAATTGTTAAGTATGTCCTTTTTGATGCATGGTCCTTAGACAGTTAATATTCATTCCTCAGTTAGGAGATAGGCTATTAAAAGATCAGCCTTACATTGGCTAATTCAGTGAGAACTTATCCAGCTAGTAAACTTATTACCTACATTTCACACTTATTACTTGAACTGATCGAATGATTCAATCAGGTAAACCGAAATAACGAAAACCAAAAAAGTAAATAGAATCGAATGCACAACGCACGAATTCAGAACATTCATAATAGGTTGGTATATTAAACCAATTTTTTTTTCACACAATTTTATCACTTGTATGATCTTATATGGCAAACCATTTGTCCATAAAGGTTCATTATACAACCAGCGTCAGACATCATCTGTGTGGCATTCATGCTGAAATGAACCTTTTTGGCGCAGCCGTGAGGCACACACTATTGTTGTTGTTATTTTCACTTGTTTATTTTCTTATTTGTATTTTATGTTTCACGAACTGTGTCCAAATAAACGTTATTCTTTTTTTCTACTTCATTCTTTACTTGTTTATGGTTAATAAATCTCCAATAAGGAAAATGAAAGACATTAATGTGAAGTGTTATGCCAGCTTATTTTCTGAGCACGTCGTTAGAATCAATTGCGGGTAAAGGATTACCTATTGCGATGGTCGGACCATCAAAGGGCTTTATGCACAGCCCATTTGTTACACTTAAGATTTCTGTGGTCCTTTTAGGGTTCGGTACCCAAAGGGTGCCAAGAGAACCCTATTACTAAGGGTCCGCTGTTTGCCATCCGTCCGTCCGTCTGTCACAGGGCGGTATCTTTTGAACAGTAAAAGGTAGACACTTGTAATTTTCCCAGACTGTGTACCACCACAGTATAAATATTGACAGTGCGGAAACTCGGCCTATTTGTCGAAATAATTACGTACGCTTCAATGCAGCGTTAGTAAAATTTTGAAGTGATTTTTTTTTAATGAAGTTCTTTCTAATCGTCACGCGAAAAAGCGTTCATTCGTTGTACAAGACGGCGTCTGGTTTTTTTTTGTCATGGATGATGTTTTCTTAGTTTCCAAGGGTGCTGAAGCCGATAGTGAAGTAAAAATGTAAATCTAAGTTGGTGGCTTCCAATTTTTTGAAATTGTTGGTGCAACTAAACTAAAAAGGTTTAGGTAGTTAATGAAAGGTACACACAATCTTGATGTGAATTTTTACACAATGCTATTTCCATTGATTTAGTAATCATTATTGTTGTATTAACTCGTATTTCCGCAAAGAAAAAAATATATCCATATTACGACGTGCTTTTATGAAATAAAATGTTAACAGTCTAGAACAATATTTGGTCATTCTCAAAACCTGTTTATATATCCCTCGGGGTATAATCGTCACACAAGTTTACTTTTGTATGCTAGGTATTACGAATGACGAGTGATAATGTATAAGGTAATAACTATTTCTACATTACTATCCTTGTACTAAAATGCGTTCATCAAAACAGAAATGACTGAGTACTATTTAATTTGTATTCATATCCTGTCGCCCAACAAAGCATTCTTCATAAACTATTTTTTATAGACGTATATGTATAAGTGCCATTCTAGTATATTTGCCCTCTTGTTATATTTGGTAAACAAAAACAGTACGAAAATCACGATTTTTGGCATCTGCCACACACTTCAAGTTAAATGTCCTGGGCCCTTTACCGCAGACAATTGTCTGTACCACATAATTGTAAGCCATATAAACAATACAGAAAAACATAGATATAGACTTGTAGATTGTAAATAGTAGCTTAACATTTTTGTAATATCTGTGAGACGCAACTTTTTAACAATTTTCTAGAATTGTAGACTTGTAAAGTTTTATGAGTGCCTTGGTCTTTGTAAGATATACGACCGTAGGTAACTAGGTATACGACATACGCGATACGTAATACGAAGGTACATTAATGACCCCAAAATCTGCTCCGACTTACTTTACAATAGTTTTTGTAATCGAAGTGTTTTAAGAGTATTTTTTTACGAAATACAAATATATCGTGTTTTAGTTATGCCTTAAATATATCCATAACTTCAAATACGTAAAAAAACATTATACGAATAAAATGGAGATTAACGATAAATGCTGTATTTTCTATTGTAGTGATAAATAGACTAATTTACGTCAAAATAATTGATGGAAGTTCATAATATAATTTAACATAATATTAGATATTAAAAAAATGTGATAACAACTAGGTATAGAAGATTGTGTTTGCTTCTTTAAAAAAAAAGTTGTATTATGAAAACAAATGTAAAATTATGATTGCATGCAGTAGTAATATTATGTTTTGTAATTCAAATAGCAAGAAATAAAAGGCTATTTAATATATGTTTATGTGTATAAAACATGAATATTAAACGAACATACATCGACATTTCTTTACTATTTGATACTTAAAGAAATGTCGATGTTTTGTTAAAAGTAAAAATGCTAAGGGGCGGGTGGGCCAGTATTCTATAAATATTTGTCATGCCTGCCGCGTGTCTTGTGACGTCATTTATCTTACCAGTTGTGCGTAAAAGGGTTATTTTTAGTACTTATTTTGTTGGAAGGAAAATTGAGTTTAACGGTCGTTAATTTTGGAAAATTGAAGAGCTTAAATAAGTTATTACCTATAATGGAAGTTGAACTGGTGGGTTTTATTTTAAGGGTTACTTTTTGGTCTCATTTCAGTAAATATGCTGCGTAATCAAATTTAAGTTGCTGTAATTGGTTTATAAAAATATCGTAGTATCTATTGGGGAAAAGACTGATATGAGCAAATGAAAACGCATTGTGATATGAAATGAATAGGGACTTAGTTGTCGAGGAGACTTGACCCACCCTTTCTTTTTTATTAATAAATGTAACCCGTTAAATAAATAAATGTAATAAAATGTACAATACAACCAGAGAATACAAATAAAATAAATCTTCGAAAGCGATTTCGATAAGAAATCGAATGTACTCTCGTTCAGTGACCTTAAGATACATTCTTTGTAAGTAAATACACAAGATATCCATCACATTACAATCTCTTGGACCTATTCTTTAAAAAAATACAGCTATAATATATAATATAATATTTATTATCAAAAATCAGCCAATTACAATTTGTCCATCTCAATCAAACATAAGATAAAATAAGAATTAAAAAAAAACTACATTCTATGAAATACAACGCATTATTTGAGACGGAGTGAACGTCTGTGTCTGTGCTAGTATAAACTGTGTTACAGACACAGGCGCCTTCCTCTTACAGTTCATTTACAATTTGCTGCACTTTGTAGGAGTTTTGTTAAGCAAAAAAAAAATAGTACGTAATTGGTCAAAACCTGTTAAGAATTATTTAAGCACGGAATGGGTGTGTGTGGTGTGGGTGCATGTGTGGGTGTGTGTGTTTAATTGTGTGTTTTGTAAATGTCACAGTATAAAATTGATGATAAAGGTGCAATAAAAATCTGTTTTTAGATGCGTTAGTAAGATTTTTTTGCAAAGAGTTATTCAGTCTCATCGTACGTTAAATTTTGGAGAAAATTACTAACCACAGTTTTACATTTAAATTTAGGTAATGAATATACGTTACATTTTTTGTTTATAGTGTTATAAAGGTGGCTGCTAAGACACGGGTAGTTTCACCTCGCCATGCGCCAGAGCAGTTTTGGTGGTGACATGTGGGCACACAGGATCTTTACGTCGTTTAGTCTTCTCTAGTAACCTTGGGTCATAGGTCAATGATGAGTGAACACGTAAAGTGATGTTAAGTACACAGAGCTGCCGGACAGTAAGTACATGTATTTATAAAGCTGGGTGGTCGGGTACCAATAGGGTTTGTGAAGCATAACTGTCAAGACAGCTCTTTGTGCCCTCTCAAGGCGAAGTAAATACGTTTTAAGTGTACCACCCCAGACAGATACGCAATAGGTAAGAAGTGACTGAGCCAAGGCAAAATATATAGTTTTTAACAGTCGGTCGGCAGCTACTCTTCTCAGTTTTTTCATAGGAAACATTACGCGTAACTGTCACACTGATATGCTTTTGCCAACTGAATGTGTTATCGATGTTCACCCCCAAGTATTTAACACAAGAGCTTCTAAGTATAGTAGGGCAACTGCAAGGGGTCAGTGTTTGGTGACAACTATGAGCTTTAACGTCTGGCATACTAGGTCATTTAATAAGCTGTCAAATTCAAAGCTTGGGCGAATTACACGCTGACCCTGCTTGACCAGCCCAGCAAGATCCGCTCAAAAGTTTGCAAAATACTTATTTATAGCATTGACATAGGAGTTGGGATCGCCGCGCATGTTAAGGAGTTCTCTTGACTTACTTATTCGTGAGGTGTTCTTAAAGCTGATAGTTTTTATGATGTCCCAAGTTGCTTTGGGGTTACCCTTGGCCTTCAGGAGTTCATTTTGGTCAAAATTGTATTTAATAGTCTTCAGTAAATTGTTCAAGTAATTTCGGTATCTAGAATATAATAGATTAGCAGTAAGGTCTTTAGGATTTTGCATTGCTTTTTATGGAGTTGATCTCGATTTCGTACGCACCAAGAGGCCAGTGGTCATCCATAGTTTAATAGTCCGCTTCCTATTAATGACATTTTATAGAGTACTGTGTTGATTTATTGCGTCTGATACAATGAAGATAAGTTGTTCCGCACTTTGATTGGGATCTGTGCTATTTAAAAAACTTTATAAATCGGAGTTTTCTAAGCAGCTAGTAATACCTGGAAAATTTAAATGCCGAATCATACTTTTAGGTTTTGTAGAATTAAGAGGGTTACGTTCAGTGCAAAACAGGATAGGTACAAGATCAGTAAAATATGAGTCTAGAACCAAAGTTGTGGAGGGTCTATCTGTTTTTAAAAAGCAATGATCCAAGCAGTTTTCAATACGAGTGGGGAGAACGTGGGCAGGTAGAAGCCCATGAAAAGCCATTGTATTTAAATATTCATCAGAGTTTAGGTCATTATTATCAGGTCGAATATTTATGTTTAAATCTCCAACCACTATTACGGTTGTTATTGACGCCAGGGATTCTAAGATATTGTTTAAAGAGTAAAGAAAATGTTCTATATTTCTGACTGAGGGTGAACGGCATATTGCAACAATAGCTGTATCCAGACCTAGCCTAAGAATAAGACAGTTAGCGTCCTGGAATACCGGTTCAACTAACTTATGAGTCACATCAGAACTTACATTGACTACCACCCCATCATTTTGGTTGTTAAATGATGATTTAGCCGAGGTAAAGCCAGTTAATACAGGAATATCTGTTACTTTACTCAACCAGCACTCAGAGAGGATTACAATATAACATTTAACATCCATAGAATGTATTAAGATATTGAGGCCATCAAAGTTGCGATTTAGGCTTCGGATGTTAACATGCAGTATGTTCAAAGTTGGTTGGGTGGAGTTTATATGCTTCAAACATTGGTCTGGCAGACTCACATACGACTGTGAGATATTAAATGATTTTCGAATTTATAATTTTAAATGTTAATGACCAGTTTATGTTAGTGCAGAATTTTGATTTTTGTGTGTTTAGTCTATTTACAATAAGGGGTGTGTGGTAATGCTTAGTGTGAATGTTTTGGGTGTGTAACTGCAATTGTGTTGCGTTGTGATTAATAACAAATTTTGTTTCATTCAAGAATTTAAATAAATTACGGTTGTTTACAAGGTGAACCATACCATGACACAGTGAAATACTGAGTAAGATAACTTCTACAAGAACAGTCTTCGTATATAAACAACAAATAATTAATAAATGTTTGCTAACTATACTATTTAGATACACCACACAAGTTATCAGGGAACCAATAAGACCATTAACTGTAATATAAAACTTAAAATAAAAATTGTGTATAATGAATAAAATGTGGTAGATAACATTGAGGTAGTTTCTACAGGAAAGTCTTTTTTTTGCTGAGAGTTTTAGACTTATTACGGATTCGATTCTAATTTGAGGCTCACCTTCGGCTTTACGCAGGAATATGGAGCCACGTGAAGTACAGCAGTACGTGTAACCACTCTCCTTTACAAACTGTCGAGCTGCATAGAATAGCTTCTGCGCGTTAGGTGTTAGGCCTTCTGAAATTAACACAGGTTTGATAGGTATACTGAGGTGTCCAGTATTTCATTTTTCTTCATTTGGTTTCATCTTGTTGTAATTCTTGACCCCCTGCATTATTTTGTCCTTTTTTAGGACACTGTTGAGCTCAACTATGATAGGTTTACTGCCTCCTTTGTGGGTTTGGATTCTATAAATGTCTTTTATGTCACAGTCCTGGATATCCACCTCGACAGCTTTCGACAAGGTTTTCACTGTCAAACTGGCGTCTTCCTTCCACTCAAATTTCCTGTCATCTCGCAAGCTGATGGGTACATTTCGTATCTCTGAGCTAGCCGACCTATTTTTTCGCTGAAGAACTTCAACCTTTTCTTCCAATTTCTGAATGGTCTTCTTATCTTCGGGTCTACTTTCTTGCAGGTTTTCAAGTGTTTTAAAAATTTTGTCATATTTGTCCGACATAAATTGCAAACTTTCTATAAGCTCTTCATTAGTAGGCGCGAGAGTAGGTAGGGTAGGCGGGGGGGACCGCTGAAGAGGCATGTTGGATGGTTCACTCGGTGTAGAAGTACCAGGCGACCAATACTTAGAAGAGGTTTCACCGGAGCGAGGTGCGTAGGGGTCACTATATTGGTAGTCGATCGAGGATTTAGTAAAAAATTTCTATCCGCCAGCCTAACTTGCCTAACACTCTAAATAATGGAACACTGTTGTATGGCAAGCGGAGTAGATGACGTCGTGCCCACTCGCAGGCGTAGCTCAGCTACCTATTGTCTTGTCTATTGCTGTCCTGCTCGTTTTTTTGCTCCGAGTCTTGTGCAGCACCACCGTATTATGCGCGCCTATTATTTTGTGTTTTTTTTGCGATTTAATTTTATGCTAAAATTGATTTTATTAAAACAAAGCACTGTACAAAAAGATTCACGTCCGTTCGCTTTCGCGGTCCAAGAGGAAGGGGAATAGTATCTATAATTTTTCAGCTAGTCAAGTGCATGTGCTTTTCCAATAAAAGGATCATGTCCTAGGGCCAAAATTTCGAAGACATGCGTCATCTACCAAACCGGGCTGCGTACGTATGACTTGAAAATGTCACATTTAAGGATTTTAAACCACAACCTCGTGTATGAGAGGCGATGTCTTAACAAAAAATAAAACTCAAATCAAATCAAAATCAAAAGTCAGTTATTCAAATTAGGCTGAGAAACAGCACTTTTCGAACTTCAAAATTACATAAGATAGTCCCCCACAGCACAGCTGTCTGTTACACAAGTTAACAACAGGGCCATCACGACATCACCCATTGCATTTGCCTAACGATCCTTGGAAAAGGTGTCATCCTGAAATCAATTGAGCTATCACCAAACAATGAACTAATGAAACAAAACATGCCGTGGATATTAGCTGAAAATACTCTAAAAAGGTCAAACTGTTTCGAAAATTAGCTCTATCAAACTAATACATGACTCCAATTAAGAAGCAAACGGCGCGTAATAATTCGTTTAATTTTACCAAGGTAACCTTATCTTATCGCATCGAAACTCTAAACGATCTAATCAGTTTGATTACAAAGGAAAGGGCAAGAAGAAGACTCACTCCGATCTGATCCATCTACATTAACATTAATGGAGACCATGACCTCTGAGTTTATTTCGGCATTTCTTCTTAAAATATCTACTTACATAAATAAACATGTCATTTCATTATAAAATGGTAAAGGGCATGAATATAGTGTGGCCAAGCATAGACAAAGACTGAATAATATTTAAAAAAAAAGTATAATATTTGAATTTACATCATGGCTTTCTTTTTCTCCACATATCTCTGTGGGAAAATATCAACATTATTTATTTATTATTTTGTATGTTTTATTTTTATTTCCATCCGTCAGTCACTAATGTTGCAATTATTTAAAATAAGATGGGAATTAGTACATGTTCATGGTTCGAAACGACATGTATTTACTTGGATTTTAGATTACAGAGTAAGATAAATTTACATTTTTATTCGTGAGTTGTGGTTACGGAAATAAAAGTTTAAAAAGTCAATAGATTAATAATTGGTTCTTCTTAGTCATGGAAATACTATCTTTTTCTGTTAAGACACGTATACACGAAGCGATAAATACATGTTTTCAAAATAATACATATTTCGATATAGTGATTGGTCTAATTACCCAATATACACATAACATCACGCCTGTAACCCCTGAAGAAGTAAACCCGTATTTCTGCAGTTATGTTTAAGCCCCACTAATATATTGCAATCAACCGGGCACAGTAAGTAAGTATCTTAAAATTAAACAGACACTTAGTGCAGTAAACCTTAAACAGACATTTAGTGCAGGACACATTATTGCATTATTTTAGTAAGGTAATTTAAAATATATTTTGACATATTTTTGTTACATTTACTGTAGGTTTACATACTTTCTGCTATAATAAACACACGCATAGATATACTTAATAATTATAATATATTTGACTTTGACATGAAATACAATCTGTTATCAATCCACTGATAATAGAGTGGATTAGTCCGCGATTGGAGACAACATTTTCAGGAACGTCTTCAACACGTCTTACAAGGGTTTATTTGTTTATACTTAGGAAGGTTTTCTTTTTTTGGTCACTGCTTCTGATCATGTGTGCCATTCTTGCTGGTTACTAGGCTAGGCAGACATCAAACTCTGGTACAAGTGGAACACGAAACCATAGTGTTGGTTATCGTCATGTGAGTGTAAACTCTGAAAGATTCCTGATGCTATTTCGTTTTCACACACTGACACGTAACCTTTAAGCAATAGCACATTCATGATGTAATATTTGAATGGATGTTTCTTAGGCGCCAAACAACGTCAACGACGACAGTCAACAACAATAAGAAAATATCAATGTTCGAAGATAATGTTTCATTAAATAGTAATACAAGCCTATGCTTATCCCGCCGAAGGCAAAGGCCTCATCTCATACAGAAAAGGCACGAGCATTGATCACCACGCTTATTCATATATTACGTTCTAACAAACGAAAGCGTTTCCTTTAAAGTAATGGTCATCATCATCATCATTCAGCCAAAGAAGTCCACTGCTCTGATACGAAGGCTCCTCGCGGGACTTTGCGAGAAGCATAGGACGGTATATGTGACATCAATATGTTATTGTACACAAGTAGTTAAAAATTATTAAAAGTTAATTATAAAAAACTAGCAATTCGAAAAAAAAAGTGGCCTGTGTTTATCAGACACAATTTTGGCTTCTAATGGTAAAAAAAATAATCAAATCGGTCCAGTAGTTTCGGAGCCTATTCAATACAAAAAAACAATCAAATCTTTCCTCTTTATAATATTAGTGTAGATAATATGAGCCTATTATTGTCCCAACCACTGCAGGGCTCCTCGTACAGAGAAGGCACGCTTGCTCAAGACAGGTTGGCGATTTCAGACTTATATTAACTATAAGTCCAGGTTTCCTCGCAATGTTTTTCATTCACCGATGTCAGTAAACTTATAAAGTACATATTAATTAGAAAAAGTCACACTGTTCCTTGCCAAGAATTGAACCCCCCACCTCGTGCATGAGAAGTGAGGCCTTAACCTCTAGACTATCATGACAGTGCACAAGCTTACTGGATCTAACTTCAAAATGTCATAACAAAGTATTTGTATAACCTAAAATGTCTTATATCTCGTCACCACCGAGTTCTGATGTAATAAAATATTAACAGGACTATTCAATACAAATATCTCTTCATATCATATATTGTTATGTTTATGTCCATGCTGGACCAAACTTGTATGGGAGTGTTATCCATCTCCAATTTGTATGTTTGGATGTGGAAGGGAATCTCCGAAATCAGTTAGTAGTTAAATCCTACATAGCTGCGCCCCGTGGGAATTTAGAATATTAGTTAGGATAGTTAAGAATAGGATATTAGGATAATATTAATGAAGATTAAGACAAATGCCACAAAACTTTGTATGGGTTTATAGAAAAGACGGCAATTGCTGAAACGTTATGAGGTGGTACAGCGACAGTAATAATATTACAAATCATGGCAAAGTGAATAAGGTAGCAGTACCTATATTCTTTTTAAAGGCACCTACAGATTATTTAGCACATTCTCTTAAGATGCACAAACAAGTTAAAAGCCTAACTTAAACTCAAAGAATTGAAATTGCATTTCAGTTATTCCAAATATGGAATAACTGAATTTCTAATTTCACTTTTGAATTTCCAAGGAGCTATTGGCTATTCCAAAGCGCAGTAGGTTCCTATTGAAAGACGTACCTAGTAGCGTAGTTGGCAACTAATTAGCTTTAAATATGTTTCAAATCCTGGAAAAAACAAATAACTGCATGCAAAAACTAAAGGGCCATTTCTTTATAAAAAATGCGTAGTCTTTTTTAGAAAATTATAAAATAGAGAGCACCTTCTGCATTAATTTATTTCGTGGTTTTACCTCCGAACTTTAGATTTCCGTGCTCAGTACTTAGACATAATTACATCAAGATACATTAAATTTTGATATGTCAGCACAAAATGACGGGGTCCGATAGGGCCGACGCCTCAGGGTCGCGGGTTATTCCACAGAGAAAACCGTGGCCCTGGCACAGGCAACTGAAGGAACACGGGTGGGTTTTAGTCAGTAAAAGTCTGACACACCCTCCCGCTCCACCCAGAGCGGGAGAAGTCATTTGATGATTTCCCACGCAAAAAAAAAAAAAAGGTTGATACAATATTACGGAATAGTGATCGTGGACAATCAAATGAATTCTTGTCGCTGTTTCGTTTATTTTGAGGTCGACTGTCCTATGTACCCTTTACTGTGGTTTGATTTTTACATTTTTTTTGTGAGTCTGTGTTTATGTAAAACGTAGATACATGGATGAAAAGTAAAGACACGTAGTCACTTTGTACATCGTACGTTTTTTTTATCGTTTATAGTGGTTTGGTTGCCTGGAAAAGCCCTAGTTGCTTTTTAAACCCATGCCAGCGTCATCATCCCATAATGTTTGCACTGCTGGGACACAGGCCTCCTCTCTGTGAGAGGGAGTGGGCCGTAATCTAACACAAGAGTCCAGTGCGGGTTGGTAGATGTCACATGTCTTCAAATTTTTGGTTCTAGGACATGTTGGTTTCCTCCCTGTTTTCCTTCACCGTTTTGAGAACAATGGTGCTGAAACCTTACCTAGGGATTAAACTCAGACAGTTTAATCCCACGACCCAATAACTCGTAGCGGCAGTTACCACTGGGCCAACACTGCTGCATGCCTGCGTTTACAGACTGATATCTCATCAATATACAAAACTGTCTCCAAAATAAAAACTTTTAATACGAAACTTACGCTACAATACATTCTATCGATACTACTGTATGTCTGTCTGTCGGTCTAGTCTGTAATCCTTACCCCTGTACGCCTTTAAGGCTGAACGGGTTTTGATGAAATTTGACACACAGCTAGAACATGCCTTGGTTTAGGATTAATATCCTAAACCAAGACATGTTCTCATGATACTTTTTATACCTGTGGTACGTTCCTATTGGCACAGCTAATAAAACACTACGTACAGATACCCAATCCCATACACCTCCCTAAGTCTGGCTATTGAGCTGGCTATTTTAATTCGTCCAAATTTTCAACAGTTGGCAGCATCAGTGACTTACTTATTTCAAGAGACTAGTTTTACAACGCCATCTAGGAGTCCACCTGCTTTTAAAACGTTTCGTGCAATCCTATTCATATAAAGTTTTAATGTGCCAGGTTCAGAAAAACATGTTAATAGATTTGTTTTATACTTCTACGTTAAGAAATAGATAAAAAGATATTTGATTTAAATAAGTAACGATAAAGTGGTTACTGTGATTACAGGACAAATTGAGTAAAAAGCCATCTATTGCAAAGAGATCTAAACAAAATGATTAACAGACTACTACTACTACTGCTAGAATGATTACTTTTATCATTCCAAGGGTTCGAATTGAAACTAAAGACTTAATTTATGTTTTTTGTTGGAAATTCGTGCATTATGAGTGTAAATAAATAAATCAGCATTAAAAAAGGATGTTTTGATTTTTACTAATCATAAGTCAGCCAAAATTGTGCCGTTTATCACTTTCTATTAATTGTTAATTTCATAATGGGTACCTACGCTGCAATCTATGATTTCTTTTCAAGACAAATTATAATTTGTTCGAGTTGAGACCCCATGCCCCATTGCATAGTTCCTGACACGTATTGAAAGTGTGATCAATAGCGGTCATTGTTCAAACGTTTCTTATGAAGGCGGTCTACATATTCATGGCCGCTTACAAGCACCCACTTCAGCCTTGTCGATAAAAGCTTAATTTTAATAGTACGTAAAGAGAATGTTTAGTAAGGATTAATCTGTCTACTTAAAAGAGTGTTCCATTTCTGGATGTTGGGATGATAATGTTCAGAAGAGGCTACAGATGCTTCAGTTAGTCTTTTCTTTTCTTTTGTATGCAGTCCGACAGTGACCGCGCTTTTACTCTTGCCAGCGTCTCAATAAAATGTTGAATTAATTTATTCATTGACAGGCAACACACAAACTAAATCACTTGGTATAAACTGTGGGATTAGGTGGTGAAATAATACAATTTACTTTACATTAACATTTTAGTTGTTCCCGTAAAATGTTTGGACGTTTCAGATCAGCTTAATTAAAATTTCCATGAAGACCTTATTAAAATTTAAAGCCCCTCGTTCGTTAGTGTTTTGATTTACCTGTGTGATAAGATAGCATATGATAATATTTTATGGCATTACTCCTGCTTCGCGCGGTTCCTACTACTGCTATATTACCCTGTTTATTTATTTATTTATTTATTTATTGGTCTATCTACAATCGTTACACTGTTCATCTGAAGTAACACAAGCCAACATACAAGCCAAGTGCACAATATCAGGCGATAGACACAGCATGCAAAAGCAATTTTATACAATGAAAAACAGTCTACAGAAATGACGCATAATTTTTACACAATTTTAACACGAACAGAACAGTAGTTGAGGAAGTCGTGCGTTACATCTAATGGTTATCTATTTTCGTGGACTTGGCGCTTGAATTTTTGAAGTGAAGTGCAACAAATATCAATCCTTTCATCACAATTATTTAAAAGTTTGCTAAGTCTTGGGACTGGAGAGTTAGATCCTGAAACAGTTTTGCGGAAAGGGGGACGTAACAGTTTGATAGGATGACGCGGATATTTATAGGGTAGGTTGAGATTAAACTTACTTAACAACTGGGGGCAATCTATTTTACTGTGAAGAATTTTGAACAGAAACATTAAATCATTATTGTATCTACGTTTTTCGAGTGAGGTCATGCCAAATTTTTCAAGACGTTTTGCGTAGCTTGGAACTTTCTTAGCTGTTTTCGTAGAGTAGGCAAGATGGTTTAAAAATCTCTTCTGAATGCGCTCTAACCTAAGACTATGTGATGAATAGTAGGGACGCCACACAACCGTGCAATACTCCAATACAGTACGAACGAGGCAGTTGAAAAGGTATATTTTTGTTTTCGGTTTGCGGAAACATTTTGCATTCCGCATGACAAAACCAAGTGTCTTTGACGCTTTTTTGACAATATTGTCCATGTGAGGAATAAATGTCAATTTGCGGTCCATAAGGACCCCCAAGTCTCTGATTACATCTACTTCACTTAGGCACGTACCGTTCATACTATATTTGAAGTTGATAAACTTTGACTTCCGAGTAAACGTTATTTGAGAACATTTTTTAACGTTTAGTTGCATATTATTATCCTTACACCATTTCAAAAGTCTATTTACGTCTTCTTGAAGTAATGCTGAATCAGCATGAGAATTTATTACACGAACTATTTTTAGGTCATCGGCAAACAAGAATGGGGTGGAGTTAATGAAGCAATTAGGAAGATCGTTAACAAAGATAATAAATATTACAGGACCCAGGTGGGAACCCTGCGGAACCCCAGAGGTAATAATCAGGGTTTCGGACTTATAACCATTGACAACCACATAAAATGATCTATCCGTTAAACAGGAGTGAAGCCAATTAAGAAGAGAACCAGCAAAGCCGTACGCAGCAAGCTTCTGAATAAGGACACCATGGGACACTTTGTCGAAAGCCTTGCTAAAATCTGTATATACAGCGTCAACTTGCTGATTACAGTCAAGCGAAGCTGCAATATTTTCGACAAAAGTGACTAAATTACTACAGGTTGATCTTGCAGTAGTAAAACCGTGCTGGTGGTCAGAAAGATACTTTTTAAAATATTGTTGAATCACCGGGCATACTAATGCTTCAAAGACCTTCGCAAGTGTCGGGAGGATAGAGATAGGACGATAGTTGCCAACCAAATCCTCAGCGTCCGTTTTATGAATCGGAACCACCTTGGCCAACTTCCATTTTTTAGGGAAGATTCCAACGCTGAGCGATTTGTTAAAAATAATGTATAGAGGGAATGCCAATTGATCAGCGCATGTTGCTATAAAGTTGGGGGGGATTTCATCGCTGCCTGATCCCTTAGATATGTCTAATTTTTTTAGATATTGTACTATTTTGTTCTTAGGAATTTGAATCAATGAAAAGCTGTCGGAGTTGTTTACTAGCTTTTCAAAAAATGAAGAAGTTTGAACTATATTACGCGGCTGGTCAGGTAGGCTGTACACTGAAGAAAAGTAGGTTCCGAACATGTTGCACATGTCGTTACCATTACAGGTTCTGCTAACGCCATTTGACATCGACGCCGGGTATGCATTAGCAACACCTCGTTTTGACTTGATGTAGGACCAAAAAAACTTGGGATTCGTTGTTATTTTCTGTTCTATGTTACTTATATAAGAATTGTAACATTCTCTCGCCAATTTGTCACAGTGCTTGCTACACCAACGAAGCGATATCTTATCCATAGGGTTTTTATATGTATTATATCTCCTTCTAAAGTTGGTTTTTTCACGCAGCTGTCTCTCCAACTTTTTTGTAGACCATGGTGGTCGCGAATTACTCCTCACCATGGTCAATGGGACAAACCGTCCTATGATCTGATCAACAACTGCATAAAAACGTTCCAACATTATATTTGGATCATCGCTGTCTGAGAATAATGCACGCCAATCGACTTTGTCGAGTTCTGATTTAATAGCTGGGTAGTTTGCTTTTTTGAAGTTTAATCTAATGTTAGGTTCTGGTTTTAAGCAATTATTTAATTTTGAGTTTATGGAAATTTCAAGAGGGGGGTGGTATGGATCGATCTTTGCTAGATTATCGGATGCTTCCGTCACCTTACATTGGGGGAGGTCTACAAGAACCAAGTCCAGGATTCTATTCTTAATATTATAAACATTGTTACATTGTTTGAGGTTATTCATGTGGATAAAGTCTAGAAGTGTCTGATTCAGTTTTGAGCTAGTCCGCGAGAAAGAGGGGTAAGTGCGAGTATCGTCACTGCTTGTTTTTTGATTCCAATCTATATTGCTCATATTGAAGTCACCGATAAGAATAGTACAACAATCATTTTTCTCAGCTACAGCATTATAATTATCCAAAAAATGATCCAAAATGGAAAGTTGCACAGGGGGAGGCAAGTAAAGAGCACAAATAGCTATTTTGAGGCCTGGAGCAACACTCACAGTAACCCACAAATCCTCGCACTTACTCTCCCAAGAATATTGCCTGTTAGCAGCGAACCTTCTAGATATTGCAACCAAGACTCCTCCTCCCTCTTTTTTTGTATGGAAACCCGAAGTTTCTCTGTCACGTCTAAAAACCATGTATCTGCTATCAAAAAGTTCGCTGCTAAGAATACAATCATTTAGCCAGGTTTCTGTTAACACTAATGCGTCATAATTGGAACATACTAGATTAGAATAGAATTCATGAGTTTTAGAACGTAATCCACGCGTATTTTGGTAGTAAATGTTGAAGGTGGCGAATTTAAATTAGTAAACATTAATATTAGCTCGGTTGAAAACTGTTAATTAAAGTATTGAGTGAAGCGAATCCAAGTCTTTCATTATCTTAGTATCGGAATCATCTGACTTTTTAACATAAATACGTCCTCCTCTGACCCAAACGTAACGATATCCTTTTTCTTTTGCTTTAAGACGCGTAGCCGTATGTAGTGCCTTGTTAGACGGGCTCAGATGTTCAGTCACAAAGATTGCAGATTTTGCACCTTCCAACTCGAGATGGGAGGTGTTCAACTTTTCGCTGACTGGCTTTGATTTGTTAAAGTTAATAGAAGCAGCTAGGAATGTGTCGCGTAATCTGGGTGTGGTGAATTGTACGACTATTGATTTAGGGCGGTCAGTAGTGTTGTTGAGCTTCATTACGCGGGTACAATTACTTATATTATGTTCACCAATGTCGCAACCAATGGTTTTTCCCAGCTGTGTAACAATATTGACAATGTTTTCAGTTTTCTTCTGGGGGACACACTGAATCTCAATATTACTTGCACGAGCGTGTTGTTCCAAGGTGTTTAGACGACTTGACATGTCTGTTGATGAAGGAAAGAACAAGGAATAAAGATACGATTTTGTACACCGATGTTCTTAATAAATATACCTATTTAAATAGATTCACTGACAGACAACGCACTTTCTTAAACAACCAAGCCTTTTCTTAAATATGTGAGGTCGGCTTCCGGTGTAACCGGATGAGCTGGATGCCAGTATTATACATGGAGCGATTGCCTGAATGACCTTCACTACTGGGTAATATGACACCCCTTCTAAATCGAAATCTTTAAAGCTGCATAAAATTCTCTGATGAGTTCCTTATATAACAAAGTTGAGCCATAAGGACGTAATTTTTGCCTATGGAAAGTCTCATCAAATATATAGTTTCAATAGCTTTTCACGACAAAGGAAAGGAAATAAAGAATCCTTTATTTAATTTCTGGAGCGTTTACTTATGATAGCGATAACAAACATACACTCCGACGTCTTTACAATTTATCCTCGCAAAGAAGTGTTGTTTCATCTTTTGGCAATGTTTTTTCTTTGTGTATTTGGTGTATTTGGTTCTTCTAAAAATCTATGGGTAATGAACAAAAGGAATATGAGTAAAGTGTGACTTGGGGTGTTTCACAGGTTATTTCTGACTACTGTTGTTTGCATTTTTTGCTTCACGCTATCAATCGTGGTTTTCTTTATGAAAACTAGAAATGTTCTTCTAATAACCAAGTAACCGTGAAGTCTGTTGTTAACTTGCGTGTATAGTATTTTATCATTTTCCTCCCTTAATAAATAATTGAAACTGTTTCTTAATTCAAATTTGCGGGTAAATCAGAATGGTTGACCAAAATACCTACAACCATGCAATGTTTGATGGTAGTTTGGTTTTCAGTAGTTTTAAAGAAAATCAGCGGCTCTGCATGGAACGGAAATAAGAGCATATATAACTATTTGATCACAGCATCAACTTTTATTTTATAATGGACTGAAAACGTAATTAGGTAAATACAGAATTACACTGTAACAGCCAATACATAATTAAAGTCATGCATTTACATAAATTAGTGCTTCCATTATCCCCGAAGTACCTATCGTATATTGCACGTAAATTCACTTATTAAACATAATATTTGATCAATGCCATGCCACTTATTAATAAAATAAAAATAATAACATTGACTAATTTTAATATTGTATTTGTATCTGACATATTTATTTCAAAGTAGGTATATAAGCAAGCGCTTGTTATTTGACCTGGGTTCGCATTCTTTAAATGATGATGAAAACTGCATCAAAATACAGCAACCAAACTACGAAATAATTTAGAAAATCTAAGCGATCCCACAACAGACACGAAAAGTAACTGTAATTAATAATACGTGTAGATGTGAACATATTCTGTCTATTGATATTTGAAGATCAATTTTGAATTATAAGCAAATTAATTACAAAAGTACCGATCTTTATTTCGACAGAAACAGAGATCGCTTATTTACTCTTTTAATTTGCGCTGACTCTTCTCATTCTCAAAAACAAAATTTTCCTTTTAAGAAATGTGAAAGTTTGGGGGATTAAAATCATTTATTACACCTACTGTAAAAGCTGGATAGATAATTTGTCCAAGATATTTATTATTCTGGAAAACAATCTACATAACAGAAAACATACGAACACAAAACAATGAACTTTTCCGATTCAATTTTCTTATCCTGGACATGACATTCGACAAATAAAAGTCTGCAAAGTTAACAGTATCAACAAATACCTTCGTGATCAAATATTCATTAAACTGACCTTTTGCTAACAGCATACTACAGCATACATTACTTACATTATTTTTTCCTTTTTTATAACAAATTTAATAGATTATGTAAGTTCATTATTAGTGTAACTTACCGATTAAGACTAAGAATATTAATTTTGCATGTTAATTTCTGCATTAGAATAAACAAAAACTCTACTGTACACTTCAGTTCACACATACTTATATTTACACACAACAACTGAAACAATATCCTAATCCTTACCACAACATATCATAATAATTTTAAACACATCATGCCTTACAGTATACCATTAATACTACTTCTTTTACCGAAAAACCAAGAATCACTGTTCGAACTGTCCCCTATATCATTTAAAACTCTCTACCTAAACATTCGATCACATAAACTTGTTAAGTGAAAACCTAGATGAATTCTCTGTATCTAAAGTTTATCAGTGGACACCAGAAGACTGTTTGTCTACCATTAAGTCCCCGGATGGGTACCTGAAAGTTCTTTCCCAAAATATCAGATCCATTAATCTAAATTTTAATGATTTTGTAACACTTCTTTCCCGTTTTTCTCTTGATTGTGAGAAAGCTGTTCTAACAGAATGTTGGCTTCCTTGTCTAAGTAATACCACCCTTTTTTCTTTTTTTTTTGTTCCCGGGGTGGAAAATCCTCATGGATGTCCTCCGCCCTGGGGCGGGCGGAGGGGTCTGTCAGACTCTTACTGACTAAAAACCACCCCGGTGTTCCATCTCACACCTAGGCCGGGGTCGCGGGAACACATTATTCTTCCACAACCCCGGCTAGTGCCGGCCCGCTTGCGCGGGCCCCGTCTCGGGCGGGGGGAGTGAGGTGTACTCCCCCCGCAACGTCTGTGGTCGGCGCGCGAGGAACACTACGCGCGCCGCCTTCTCGGGTCCTGATGTTGGGGGGCGACGGTTGTCCCCGAATCCGTCGCTCCTGGACCCATTTAGGGGGGCCGGAAGAGGGCGTTGTCCGCCCTCCTCCGACGCCCGGTGCGTCTGCTGCGGGCCGGATCGAGAGTCGAGATCTCTCTCTCCCTTTCCGCAGCCTCCTTCTGCGAGATGAAAGTAATACCACCCTACCCCAGCTCCAATGTTACTCTTCGATTCACACTACTAAACACCGTAATCAGAGTGACGGAGTAGTCGTGTACATCAATTCAAATCTTACATTCAAAGTATTTGAACCTGATTTTCATGACTCTGCTTCTGGTTTAATCATTGAACTTGCGACTAAAGTTGCTATCCTCTGCATTTGTAGGTCCCCCTCTAACGAGAATCTTGAAGTGTTTCTCAAATCCTTGAACGAAATACTATTTGTGTTGACTACCTTTCAAACTGTAGTATAATACAGTTTGAAAGGTAGTCAACACGTGACTTAAATATAAACATAAACTTAGATATCACTACTTCATCTTTGAACCATTGGTCGCACGAATACCTTAACTGTCTCTCTTATCAAGGGTTTTTACCTTGCCACCACCTACCCACAAGGGGTAATAATTGCCTTGACCACACTATTCTTAAAACTAAATTACCCTCTTCTACCTTCATTTTCGATTCCACAATTACTGATCACTTCTCAACCCTCCTTTGTATAAATTTGAAGCCACCCCGTCATTTTTCTAATACCTCAATCGTCAAGACCGACTTCATATCACTCGACAAATATATGCAAAATCTGGAATTCACGAATATTTTTGCCTTGAATTATCCAAACACAGCTACAGACTGTCTGATCCAAACTCTATCGCAGGAGATAAATGATCACTCGACATTGAAGCGTGCAGCAATACGCAAGAGAATCCTAAAACCATGAATTACTCCAGGACTATTGCGATGCATGAAGAACAGAGATATTTTGCACAAAAGATACAAACAGTCTCTTGATAATGAAGTCCTTAAAGCTACCTACACAAGATACAGGAATTTCTGCAATAAGGTTCTAAGAAAAGTAAAAACGTTCGTGTACATCAATCCTCTTACGAGATGTGTAAAAAGCAGTTATCATGCTTTCTATCCAGTTTGGACTACGACGACACTGAATGTCTGCTTACTTCACAATCGTAGTGACTCCTCTAACACTTCGTTACTAAACTCAACCTCTTTCCCTTCCGTTCACACACACACACACACACACACACACACCACACCTGCATCACAAAACAGTTACACACCACAGCTGCATCACTAATCACATACACACCACAACTACATCACAAAAAACACACAATTGCTAACACTTCACACACTTAGTATTATAAGTTACTTACGTTAAAACCATAAAGTCCTAAGCAGTCTCTATTTAAATCTTGTACTCGTTCTGTGGGAGCCCTGGGCTGGCGAACCTTAATACAGGTTACCATGCAACCTGGCTAGGACGCCAGATCTATTATTTGTTACTCTTGTGATTTATCCATAGATTGTTAAATTATTTTAATTTTGACAGACTGTACCACAATTTTTGAAATAAATAAAAATTAATATTATTAATAATTAGGTAAGTATACCATAATCAGGTATTGTCAGGGTCTGTACACGGGTAGTCTATGGGTAAGCTGTTCCAAAAAATCCCTGGTAACCTTGCGCGTCCAATACAATAACATTTTCAGGATGATGTTGGGACTTCCTCGTTTCTGCAGTGCCTCCGAGATGTTCGCGCAGGCTCATACTGACGGTTTTCATGCAGTAATTCGGAAGAAAGTAGCGTCACTTATGCGGAGGATACGAGGGAGTCACAACAGTATCCTGAAAGCTATAGCTGAGGATGTACGTGCTCCTGTGTTGAGGCATTTCGTTCGTCTGGTGATCTTTTAGGGAGGTATCTCCCTATTTGTTATCTTGACGGGGCGGGATGTTGCAGCACAGGGGCATTTGTACAGATGTTTTTTTAAAGAAAGATGTATGAGGTACGTATATAGTTTACGCTACCTCACGTTAGGCAGGTGAAAACGAATGTGTTGATAAAGGGCGAAGAATTGAAACTTGAAGACAGCACAGTATTCTTGGGCTTAACTTTGGATGCTAAGCTTCAGTGGGGCCCACATATTGATAAATTGTCAAAAAAGCTAAGCTCCGCAGCATACGCTGTTAGAAAAATTCGAAATTTAACTGATTTAGAGACAGCCCGTTTAGTATACTTTAGTTATTTTCATAGTGTGATGTCGTACGGTATTCTTTTGTGGGGAAATGCCGCCGACATGCAGACTATATTTGTTTTGCAGAAAAGAGCTGTTAGATCAATTTATAAATCAAGTCCGAGACACTCTCTCAGAGAGAAATTTAAGGAAATTAATGTAATGACTGTGCCTTCTCAGTATATTTATGAAAATCTTTTATATGCCCACAAAAACATAAAATTGTTTAAAAAATACAGTGATATCCATAATATAAAAACTAGGAACAAACACAAAGGACAATGCCAGAAAGTCCATAGAACTTTGCCCCACTCAAATCAAAAAGTCATTTACAAGCCTGCAATATGCAGCATCTTACAGCTTATTTATTACTGTTAACTAAACATACGTCCTAATGCTTGTAGAACTTGCGGTTTTTGTTAAAATCTTGAAACAAAAATGACATGTATTGAGGTTAGGTGCAGTTTATAATTGTTAAAAAGCGATTTAAACAACATATACTTTACGCATTATCTTAATTATTATAATCGCAATATGATTTTTTGTTTTACAGGTATTTAAAACTTTTTTCTTGTGTATCATGCGCAAAAGTAACGCAATAGGAAATTCAGGGGTTGAATTCCGTTTTATCACGGATTTGTAATCTGCAAGTTCTACTGAAAAACAATGTATCATGAAAAGGTTCTTTAATCATTACACATATTTTCATTAATTGTTATTTCCTGTACATAGCTGGGGCAGGATCTGGCATTGTCATTTGTTGTACCTACAATAAGGCTCAAGAAAATAGGTGGCTCGTTCAGATGTCAATGTAAACGCTTTTATAATAAACTTCCAAGCCATGTTCAAGATCTAAGCCTTAATAAATTCAAATCATTTATTAAACGTAAGTTGTGCCAGAAAGCTTTTTATACAGTCAAAGACTATATTGAGGACAAAAAGGCTTGGGACTGACCTGCTCCAATTTTTGCATACTGTGTTTTTTTTTTTTGTTTGGTACGTAACTTTTGTTTTATTTTATATACACTTTGAAATTTCATGATTTGACATGAACATTTACTTTGTATAATATTATTATTATTTTAATTTCGTGTGAGGACTTAGTGGGTATTATTTCTATATATTTTGTCTATCTCAGTTATTTCATATTTTTTTTATATCTGGCAGTTTGAGTACTTAAAGCGGCCTACCCAAATGTCCTTTCTTTGGTATTGTTCGTCGAATCGTTGAGCTCCTTACGTTTTGAGTTGAGTTGCACGATTAATGACAAATGCGTGCACTGACTGGACAGGCCCACTCAAATCTGTATGGTTCTTTCCTCAAAAGACCATTTCAGACACCACATGGTCCTCATATGATCTGTAAAATAAACAATGACATGAATACTTACCTAGGTATTATTTTATTGTTATTATTGTGAATGTTAAGACTATGTAGGAATTACGTAGGCTTCTGCCGGAGGACTCAAAAAAAAACGAATTTATTACAAACTAATTTATTTTAATAAAGAAATTACAATTAATATTAATACAGAAAAGAGCTAATTGACTCGATCGATGGTGGATACGAAGTGCGCGGGCTCGGTTACGTAGAAGGTGTCTTTGGGCCTCGTGCTCTGTGTCAGCAGTTTTCCTTTGTAGCAACTGGGTCGACGATGACGACGATGACGCACGTGTTGTGCCTCGTGCCTTTGTGTCAGCGCTTTCCTAAATAGTGATGCGCGTAACATGGGTCATTTTATGTTTTACTTTTGTTTTTTTATATTTTATTATCTCAGTTAATTTTAATCGTAACTTGGTCTGGCGGTTTGAGTAATTATGCGGCCTATCCAATGTCCTTTCTTTGGTATTGTTCGTCGAATCGTTGAGCTCCTTATGTTTTGAGTTGAGCTGTACGATTACTGACAAATGCGTGCACTGACTGGACAGTTCCACTCAATCTGTGTGGTTCTTTCCTCAAAAGACCATTTCAGACATCAATCCACATGGTCTTAACATGATCTGACCAAGATTATGTCTGGACTTTAAAAGAGACTGTGACCTCTGAGTTTGTTTCGGCTTTTCTTCTCATAGTAGTCAGATAGGAAACGCCGACCTCATCTAGTTTAAAAAAAAATGTTTGACGTGTAAAAGTGTTTTTACAAACCCACTTACAGAAATAAAAATCATTTATCATTTATCAGATGAGTGTTGTCCTCTGTAATTATTGTATTTAAGTACTAACAATAGCTTCTAAGTTTTTGAATTTTTTGAATTTGAATACTCTAATTATCACGGAAAAAATACGAGAGCTGCAGTTTCAGATTGCGAGAGAGAATTGAAGGAAACTACTTGTAATTAACTGGTTTTCTTTGCAGATAGTGAGAAAAAATATATCCTGTTGTTGTTTACATGCAAATACTTATTTTACTTTAGCTTTATATAGCTAAAGATAATTGTACTAGAATGTATAAATCTGTTGGTTTTATTTCATGGCATAACGAGGTTGAAAAAACTATGACTTTCCTTTGTCGTATTTCATTAGGACTTGTTGCTCGTTTTGATACCCTTCGCCCCGAGAGAGAAGACCAATGACGGGTAGTTGAACTCTAACCGACAAAAAAGAGGTATCTAACCACGTGACGGTTGCCAAGATCCAGAATATCAAGTCAATCAGAGTTCTTTTCTCATTTTACGAGAATTAAATGAATTAATAAAATGTTGCAAAGCTGATGACATTTTACAATCCACCTTCCACCGCACTGCATTTGACTTCACACTGCACAAATCCCCATTTCATTCATATCTCCTCTCGCCACACAATATATTTACATAAGTATAGCCCAGCCCGCAGGTCGGAGCAATTTCTCGCTTCATAGGACGTCCGCATCCCGTGTGCATTGCGGTTGCTAATCCTACACGACCGTGCCGCGGTGCCTGACCTCAATTTGTGATGTTTATGTCACTATAAGTTGTTATATTTTACTGGTATTGTAATGGTGGTATTAAAATTATAACTAAATTGTTGTCCCTGTGTACTTAATTGATATTTTGTCACATGTAAAAACAGTTGACTGACTGACAAAACATATGGAAAAGCACAACCACAGCTGTGGTATATGTTCTGAATTTGAGGCTATCTCTAAATGTTGAACGCGGTTCTAGCCTCATAATCTGTAAAAATATTTTGCTGAAATCTCATGGTCCGCAGCTTTTACAAGTAGATATCAGAACAAAGACCAGCTTTTGTTATTGAGTGAGTACTTCTCTTCGCTCGCTTGGCAGGTCAAGACTTGACCTTTTTTTAATGATCTATTGGTATATACTTCAAATATTTTCTAACCTTTAAACCAAAGGGTTAGGGATTAACAGCTACCCTTTTATTTTTTAATATGTATTTTTTTCTCAGGATGTAAATCTAATAATAGCAGACAAAGATAATCTCTGATTGAATTAAATGTCCCGAACCCTTCGTACTAATTTGAATGAACTATGTGTTAACTTACGCAGAAATGGATATCAATGGGAACCACAAATCTTGACTTGAGAAAGGTCATTTACATATCTATTTGTGCCTAGCTCCTATTTGATTACAATGCTATGATTGATCACCTCAGACCTCACACACATTGGTCAAACTAATTATGTTATATCGAGAGGGGCTTCATAATATAACTATTGGCAAAAGTTTGTTCTTAATCTTTATTTATTGTTTAACTTTCCAAAAATAATAAGGTAGATCCTTCGTACTCAGAGAGGCGTTCCGGATTCCGTGCAGTTTCCTGATAATTTTTTTATGAAGAATACATTCGTATGTCTTGAACAAATCGCAAAAGATCCGCAAAGCATCGCATTTGTCTTCTCATGCATTATAATCATGTCCTCCTGTCGTGTCGTACCTAAATATTGTAATACTTAATAAGAATCAATAAACTTGTTTTACTTTTTTATTTACTTTTCCTAAAAGTTCAACTCCTGCATCAGTAGTCGAACGACCCCTTGTGTTTATTAAAAAACTTTTCGTTTGATATTTTATTTTTATTTCATTAAAATTACAAAGGGTAGCACTGGAATAGGTGTAAAATTAGTAGGGTCTTATTTAATACCTGATTTAAACAATGGTAGTAAATAACTGTTTTTCATAAGATCAGATAACTCACCACGGTCAATACAATTATTAAAAGTAACAGATAGAATGCAACGTGCACAGAATTACCCCATAGATCTGTGGTCAATCTTGTTGACGGTCAATCGTGGTACATCAAGATACATTAGAATAGACGAAGGATTGTCTGAAGACTATGACTTTGTACTTACCTCCATAATTGTATTAGGTAATTGTTATAGACAATTATCCCTTGATACCTCTCAAGGCGAAATCTGCCAAGCTGATTAATTGATTAAATTAAGACGCGATGATAATTGGACTGCTTCCCTTGCAAGTTTAATTATTAATCAAATTCACACATTGTAGCCAGTTTCAGACTTATATTCAATTGAATTCACAAACTAGCACTACAGCTAGGAATTAATAAGTCGCCTGAGAATAGCTTCTTTTTTTTCTAAATGGCATCTCTCCAAACCGATCTTGGTTGCCTTAATAAGTTAAGGCCACCAGCCAGGACTAAAAAACTTATTACCTAGGCGACTACACGCTGAAGGCACCGCCTGTCGGGTACGTACCTTCGCTTAGGGCGTCGCAGGAAGACGGCTGCAAAGGACAGGCTGGATCGGAATAATTATTATTTGGGGACGAATACGGCCGTGCCTTATTCATCGTGCAAGGGTCGTGGTGGTCTGAGGAAAGCGTGATTTTAAATAATTTATGCTCACAGAAATGCTAAGCTTTTTCTACTAATCATGTTATAATGATCAGAGAGTACTTACTAGAAGAACAAGAAGTTTAAAGAGATAAGGAGTGATCCTATCACACAAAATCTCACGCATTTTTAACACGCCAACGTAATTTTTCGAAAAGCATTGAACTATTTTTGCTAGAACTAAAGGGATGTGCGTGACAATATATTATGTATACGACTTACTATTTCCCAGACCATAAAACTTAAACAACGTCAAGCCTAACAGCTATAATATACATAAACAGTGATGGGTGGCTGGACCATTGCGTCGATAGGTAGGTACAGTCAGCCTCAAAAAGATGAGTGCTCCGACAAAAAAATATTCACACAATCATTTCATCACAATGATTATTCCATTACGTGGTATAGCTATAGTATTTCACAAGTCATGAGCACAAATTCCACATGAACTGTTGTTGCAGGCTCTTGTATTGTATTTACCTGTACATAAATAAGCTTGACATTATATTAACCTAATTAAAAATGGAGTTTGTGCTCATAACTCGAGCCGGCAACTATATCAATGTGTAGCAACAAAACGTATTCCTACTAAATTACATTATTGTAGCTCATCTTGCCCTTATGTTAGGAATAATTCATTTTGGTTATGTTAAAAGGGTCCACTTCACTCTACTTAAGTGCCGTCGTTGAACATTTCGTTTTCACGGCACTCCAAAAGTTTTTAAGGGTCAGCCAATAAGTGTTGACAGACTTAGGTTTAGAATAAATAGCGATAAGTAAACTAGCGTAAGAAATATGTTTTGGGAACATTCTATAATAAACCACCAACCGAGTAAGACTCCTCGTTTTACTTCCGAAGTCCTCTGGCAACGCTCCCAAAAGTTAATTAGGTTGATAATATATTATTAAACAATGATCGTGGACAATCAAATGAATTCTTTTCGATGTTCAGTTTATTTTGAGGCTGACTGTACAAGTCCTATGTACCCTTTTCTGTGGTTTTATTCTTACGATTTGTTTGTGGGCCTGTGTTTATGTAAAACGTAGATACATAGATGAAAAGTCAAGACACGTAGTCACTTTGTACACTGCCTGATCGCTGTATGTTTTTTTAAATCGTTTATAATGGTTTGTTTGCCTGGAAAAACCCTAGTTGCTTTTAAAATCCATGCCAGCGTCACCAGCATAATCAGCATATAATGCTCCCACTGTTGGAGCACAGGCTTCCTCTCTGTGAGAGGGAGTGGGCCGTAATCCAACACGCAGGTCCAATGCGGGTCGGTAGATGTCACATGTCTTCGATTTCTTGCTTCTAGGACATGCCGGTTTCCTCACCATGTTTTCCTTCCCCGTTCTGAGAACAACGGTGCTGAAAAAAATCGCACATAGTAAAGCGTCTGTCTGTGTTCAAACCCATGGCCAATAACTCGTAGCGGCCATTACCACTGGGCCACCACTGCTGCATGCCAGCGTTTACAGAATGATATCTCATCTATATGCAAAACTATCTCTAAAATAAAAACTTAAAATACGAAACTTACGCCATAATCGATTCTATTGATACTACTGTAGAAATAGAATCTATAGTCAATAATAATAGTCAGTAATCGTCTGTTTGTCGGTCTAGTCACACGGCAGATAGAACATGTCTTGGTTTAAGATATTATATACTTTTTTACACCGGTAATACGTTCCTATTGGCTCAGATAATATAAAACTACGTACAGATACCCAATCTCATAGAACGAAATGGCACCTCCCTAAGACTGGCTATTGAGCTGGCTATTTTAATTCGTCCAAATTTTCAACAGATGACAGCATCAGTGACCTTTCTTATTACCAGAGACTGTAGTTTTACAACGCCATCTAGGAGTCCACCTACTTTTAAAACATTTCGTGCAATCCTTTAGATAAAGTTTTATTCTTCCGGGTTCAGAAAAACATGTTTATTTATTTCTTTTATACTTCTACGTTAAGTACTAGATGAAAAGATGTTTGATTTAAATTAGTGACGATAAAGTGGTTACTGTGATGACAGGACAAATTCAGTAAAAATCCATCTATTTTAAAGAGCTCTAAACAAAAGGATTAATAGACTACTGCTACTACTAGAATAATTACTGTTATCATTCTAAGGGTTCCAACTGAAATTAAAGACTTCATTTATGTTTTTCGTTGAAAATTCGTGTATTATGAGTGTTAATAAATAAATCAGCATTAAACAAGGAATGTTTGATTTTTACTTATCTTATTTCAGCCAAAATTGTGCCGTTTATCGCTTTCTAATAACTGTTAATTTCATATTGTTTAACTACGGTGCCATCTACGATTTCTTTTCAAGACTAATATTATAATTTGTTCGAGTTGAGACCCCATTCCCCATTGGAAAGTCCCTGACACGGGCGAAGCCGTGGATCGTGGCTAGTCTTTCTATACGGTACCAGTTTATGCAAGAATGTTCTCAACAAAGTTACTACATAGCATTTTCTTTAACTTAGTGCCAAACTTAACTGAGGGATTGCGCAGTTTAATGGCGTATGTTAAAAGAAAGCTGCTGCCAAATGTGTTGCACTGTTTTGTGTAACGTAAAAGAGAAGCAAGAAAATTATTTTAAAAGTTAGCTAGTTATTACAGTACTTTCCGCTGGCGTGGAAGGTGTCCCAAATCATAATGATACACAAGGTGGGTAAACCTCCTAACGAAGTATCTTCATACAGACCCTTAAACCTTCTACCAATCCACACCAAAGTCTTAGAGAAGTTACTGATGTGTAGAATATTACCGATCCTAAATAAAGAGGAAATTATTTCCGAACACTAATTTGGCTTCAGACAGGCACATTCTACTACTGATCAAGTCCATCGAGACTACGATAATATTAGGAAAAACCTAGAAGAAAACCTATACTGATCCTCAGTGTTCCTGGATATCCAACAGGCCTTCGATAAGTTTTGGCGGAAGGTCTGTTTTACAAGCTGAAAATAAAACTTCAACAAATAAGACATACCTTATAATTATGTATCTATATATGTGTCTTATAGTAATAACCCACTGGTAGCGGGAACAGCGTCCAAGCTACCGGCGGTCAAGGCTCCAGGGAGAGGAACCTCCTAACAACGCGAGCCGTGTCCAAAGTACCGCCTACAGCCCAAAAGTCTGACAATCAGTCTTACCAAGGGGTTTCGAATTACCTAGTAACTGGGTTGTGCTGGTCAGATACCCAACCCCAACATATGTAGTTGGGAGAAGGCTCGGCAGATGATGAACTGTGTCTATATACATATTATACATTAAAGTCGCTTTTGGTGTGCCTGTGTGAGTGTTGTTCTTTTAAACTACGCGACCGATTTTGATGCGGTTCTTATCAACATTTAGAGAATTTATTCCGAATGATAAGATTATTAGAGAGATTTATACATAAATATTAAACTTACATTTAATATAAATTTCGATGGTTTGTCAAGTAGTAAGAACCTCGCGAAGCAGGGGCAGTAATGACATAAAATATTACCATATGCTGTCTTATACACACAGCTAAATCAAAACACTAACGAACAAGGGTCTTTAAAGATTTAATAAGGTTTGCATGGAATTTTTATTTAACCTGATTTGAAACGTACAATCATTTAACGGGGACAACTAAACTGGTTTGACAGCTCTGGGGCCCTATTATGAACTCTTATTTCCAGGCAGTTTACGGCGTAAACAGAACTGCCTTGCAATTTCGTATTATGAACTCGTTAAACAAGCCAGTCAGCGGTCACGTGACACCCTGGCCGACTTCTGGCCGAATATTGCCTGGCAATACCGTATTACGAAGGTTCGTTTGACATTTCGTTCCGTATTAGAACTGTCAAATAGTAACCTCACAATCCATTCAGTTTACGCTGCTTCAGAGGAGCTTCTATTGAATTGTTTAGGGTTTATTTGGAAATTATTGGAGTGTTTTCTATATAAAATAAGAAAATATAATCATGTGTGACGAAAATGAACCGTTTGAGTTCCTGGAAAGTGATTCTTCTCGACAAACTTGTGAATCAAGTAATAAAAGGAGACGACTTCGTGACCAATCTAATGCGTTCGACATGGATGATGTGCAGTTCTAGACTTGGGACTGAATCTTTGTGAGCAGCTGAGGCCTCACATGTCATGAGACGTGTGATCGCACGCAAGGCTAAGAATGGTAAAATACACTTTCCAATAAATAAATAAAAGGATAATAAACGTATTATTGAAAACCTAACAACGGCCTTTCCTTTTGGTGTTCACCTTTAACCCATTACGGGCTTACAAAATCCACGGATATATCCGTAAAGATTAAGGTAGTTGTTTTTATTAAAGTATGAACTTTACGTAAAGTTTTAACTAAACATTATTCTCATTTTAGGTTTTGGTTGCATTATCATAGTATGCTACTGGCTCCTACCAACGCCCCACTGGTGATATAGGCTCTCATTCAAAGTCCCAGCCAACATTTTCTATAGTAGATGCAAATCACTGAGATTTCTTCAGACTTCTTGGAAGTAGTATAAAAACTCCAACAATCTTTCCAGCTGAACATAAGTTAGGTAACGCGCCGACGAGGCGAGGGCGAGAACGCTTATCCACTATTAAAATAAAACTTACATTGTATTAATATTATATCATGTTAAAAACATGAATTGAAATACTCAATAACACTTTCGGCATCTTTTTGTTTATACTCGTACTCCGTAAATCTTAGAATGGATCCTTCTGTGGCGGCATCTACACCGCCACATGCGAACAAACGCATCAATCCTGCATCGCGCTAGCAGAGTTTACCGCGCAGATAGCATATATACAACTTCCCGACAACAATCATCGGGCAGTTGCCCACCAGATACGACATCCATCTGGTCGGAGGAACCTCCCTTTTCTGAGAGTATGAGTGAACTTTACACCCTGTTTCTCATATCTCTTCACTGGTGATCCCGACGTGATGAACATCTTCCCCAAACTTCCATTAAACAAACAATACGATGTTCTTTCATAATGTTATTGATAGTAACTAATGTTTGACAAACAATACTTTCATTGAAGTTGTCGAATTCCCCGCTGACCTTCAAGTGGAATACGTTCGGAAACCTCGCGTTACAATATGCAATCAGGAAATATTATATAAATTATTATAATCTAGAATAGCACAATATAAATTGCGTTCATATTTTCACCTACTATACTAGACTAACTAGTTTAATATATGGTATTTATTATTTTTATCATAAAATACTTGATTTAAACAAAACCGTAACTTCCCCATAAATATATAATTTGGTTACTGAACGTTACGTCAGAGAATTACAAGCCAGCCATAGACAAACTACCCAGCGTGAAGTCGCTCAGAACTAGGAATGTCATAATACGAAATTTAACCAGCCCGTGAAATGAATTGCCTGGAACTTGCTTGGTTTTTTAAAAGTTCGTAATAGGCCCGCTGACCTTTCATATCTGTTCTTCCTGTAGGGGAAAGAGAGAGAACGGGCGGGATATGTTTTGTGCGGATAAGCTGAATTCTACAAAATATTAGGGCCTAGAAATTTCCGTCGTCAACAGACGGAAATTTTACCCTTTATCGGATGAATTAAAAAAAAAACCTTCCTTTGGGTTCACCTTCGTTACAAAAGGAATATTTTGCAGAATTTCATGGTTCTGTGAAATGAATTTTGTATGGAAGGGAATGTATGCAAAGGTGTGAGTGAAAGGTGTATAAGAGTAAAAGGGAGAGAGATAGGAAAAAGAAGATGGCGGGAAATTGTTTTTATTGTTATGTCTAAAATACAGAAGTTTAAATCAAGTTAATTGTATTATTTCACCACCTAATCCCACAGTTTATACTTAGCGTTTTAGTCTGTGGTTTGCCTGTCAATGAGTAAATTATTTCAACATTTTATTAAGACGCTGGCAAGGGGTAAAGCGCGGTCACTGTTGGACTGCATACAAAAGAAAAGAATACTTACTAAAAGCTGCATGCTGTAGCCTCTTCTGAACATTATCATCCAAACAGCCAGAAATGGAACACTATTTTAGGCAGACAGATTAATCCTTACTAAACATTCTCTTAACATACTATTACAATTAAGCTTTTATAGACAAGGCTGAAGGGGGTGCTTGTAAGCGGCCATGAATATGTAGACCGCCATCTTATGAAACGTTTGAACAATGAACGCTATTGACCACACTTTCAATACACATTCAATCAAAGCGATTACATCTCTCAAAAGAAGACTTGAACAAGATATAAGAAAACAATATTACATTGCGTTGCTATACATTCAATAAACCCTTATATTGTCCTTTATCAGACCCAAGTTGAAACCTGATTATCCTCACATTATCCTTTTAAATTCGTCTCAGAAGACGCTTACTAAGGTCTTTCCCAGTCTGTAAAGACCTTAGGTATGCGAATGACCGATCAGGGTCGTTAGATGTCCATGTGAGACAATAAAATATATGTATGTCGCTCTTTTATTCGATGCCATAAATGTTTATTATTCTGGAAAACAATCAACATAACAGAAAACATACGAACATTAAACAATTAACTTTTCCGATTAAATTTTCTTATCCTGGGCATCACATTCGGCAAATAAAAGTCTGCAAAGCTAACAGTACCAACAAATACCTTCGTCATCAAATATTCGCTTGATTGATTAAACTGACCGTTTGCTAACAACATATTCTAATTATCACGAAAAAAATACGAGAGCTGCAGTTTCAGATTGCGAGAGAGAAATGAAGGAAGCTCCTTGTAATTAACTGGTTTTCTTTGCAGATAGTCAGAAAAAAATATCGTTTAGTTTTTTACATGCAAATGCTTATTTTAAATTTCAATCTTTAGCTTTATACAGCTAAAGATTGGTGCACTAGAATGTATAAATCTGTGGGTTTAATTGCATGGCAAAACGAGGTAGAAAAAAATATGACTTTCCTTTGTCGTATTTCATTAGGACTTGTTGCTCGTTTTGATACCCTTCGCCCCGATAGAGAAGACCAATAAAGGGTACTTGAACTCTAACCGACAAAAACGAGGCATCTAACCACGTGACGGTTGCCAAGATCCAGCATATCAAGTCAATCAGAGTTCTTTTCTCATTTTACGAGAATTAAATGAAATCAGCCAATATTGCAAAGCTGATAAATTTTACAATCCAACTTCAACAGTACTGCATTTTACTTCACACTGCATAAATCCCCATTTCATTCATATCTCCTCTGGCCACACAATATATTTACATATAGCACGTAGGTCGGAGCAATTTCTCGCCTCATAGGATGTCCGCATCCCGTGTGCATTGCGGTTGCTAATCCTACACGCCCGTGCCGCGGTGGCTGACCTCGATTTGTGATGTTTAAGTCACTCTAAGTTGTTATATTTTACTGGTATTGTAATAATGGTATTCAAACAATATGAATTAAGTACACAGGAAAAATTGTTTTTCCTGTGTACTTAATTCATATTTTGTCACACTGACTGACAAATCAAATGGATATGCACAACCACAGTTCTCTAATGATGTTAGATGTTCTGAATTTAAGGTTATGTCAAAAATTTGAACACGGTTCTAGCCTCATAATCGGTAAGGATATTTTGCTGAAATCTCATAAGTTGACGGTGGCGCGTGTGTTGGAGCTCCCTTAAAAATGCTTGAGCTGAATGGTGCTGATCCATGCGTCATGTTCGTGAACGGCCGCCGTTATTTAGGACTGGTAATTTCTTAGCTGCCACGGCTTATTTTAATAATAAAGGTACAGTACATACGCTTTTTACGTGTACAGTTTATGTACATCGTTCTCACATAATAGGATCAACATGAATGTTGTAGGTAACTAATATATTTATAAGAACATTATTATTATTAAAGAGTGTCCATGGTGTTTCTTGCCCTTTCTTCTCCATAGGTACCCACTACGCTTTGGACTTGGCAACTAGCTTCATATTTCTTACTGACCGACTCCTTGACAATTCAAAAATGCCTGTAAATGGTTTCATTGAAATAAATGGTTTGTTGTTTGAGTTTGACATAACCCAAAAAAAAACTTTGACAGCACATTATGGACCAGAAAGATAATTCATGCTTTATTGTTTATTTCCATGGAATAACCAATTTCGTGTATTTGGATTTGGGTCAGAGGTCGTGCACATAAGGAATACTTTAAAAACTTTTATGGCTTATTTACAAAGGAACAACGTGAAGAGACTGGCGTGATTTAATGTTTCTTCTTAGTTGAGGTCAGAAAGAGGTTATTATTAATTTAGCATATTTATAAGGTAGTTACATTGTTTCTGCAATTGCTCACCTAAACTCATTGATACTATCGATCGGTATGTAGGACAGTCAAAAGTTCGATGTGCTTAAACCCAAGTAAATGAGTCTGCAACTCGGACTTAACAGATTTCCATTACCATAATTATTTATGTAACATATTAGAATAATAATAATTTGACGCATATTAACAATAGAAATACATAATATTTTAGAGATAAAGTGATGAAAGATAGTAATATAAATAATGACAAATTATTGATGAGAGACAGAGTTGTATGTGACATCAATAACTATGATCGCTGCATGTTTGGCTTTAAAAACACTAAAACTGCCAAAAAGAAATGCTCCGCCGCGACAGTGTATCACTGCCGTGACCAGCAGGGCTAACATGACAGGCGCGAAAACACTCTCTAACTCGATTTGTCGAAATTTTTCTACGAATCTGACGTTATTATAATGCCTATCATGACCGTTAGGTTCGAGTAAACTTGAAAAAGGCTCTTTGTCATTTATTTATCTTACGACGAGATACCGATTTAGCTAGATAATAAAAACAAATAGTTTTTATCATTGCAACATCGGTCGATTTTACTCATGGAATTAGTATGTACTATAATGATTTTAAGTCAACCTCTTTTAATTTGTGTTTCGTTTCTTGTAACCGACTTTTTTTACAAAAAAAATAATTACAAAATTAGTGGCTTTAGTTATAATGTTGCGGAAGTTTCACCTTCTAGATTTCGATAATTACCTTAATTGGCAAATAGACCATTTATTACTGCACGTTATGCTCATCCATGTAATAGTACTCCCCTCCGCCACAGTTTTTCTCGCGGCCGCCGAAAGGAACTTCGTTCCAATGTAAATAGTAGTTTATAACCAAGTATTTTTATTTATATTATGTTTTGTATTAAAATGATGAGTAAAACAAGTGTTATTATGAATTTGCCATGTTATTTTGGAGTTTTAATTTTATTTTTATTGTATCATAATTTTGTCTACTCCTCTCGTCTTCAAAATTGAGGACGACTAAATTAGAGAAAATCGGTGATTTTCTCATGTTGAATTGTCAAAATGCGAGATAAATGATGTGCTATGTTAGGGTTTAACGAGAAAACATCAAGATTGACAGAACGAGTCGAATATTTTGTATGGCAGTGCTGTCAGAAAACGAGTAAAGTGACGGTATAGACGCGACGAGAAAATACGAGAGTGAGTAATTGTCTCGTCTGGCATGTTGGCCCTACAGGATTCGAACCTGGGTTACTACGGCCACAACGTAGGGTCCTAACCACTAGACGATCACGGCTACCGGAGCTGTTGACTTAAGTTGAGTTCTCTCGGTGGCGCTCTGCGAGCGTGGTCGTGTACGCTCGTGCAAAACAAAGTACCAAAATTACGAAGTGAAAAATTGTGATTGGACACCTGTACGGTTTTACGATTCCTGCTCGCACCTTAGAGTGTTAAATGACATTGACCCGCCCAGTGGGCGGAGCGTGAAAGAGATAAACATATAATTGACCATCATCTTTAAACCTGAGTGTCGACAAGCGAGTGCAAAGTGGGGACGCCAAGACTACTCCGCCAAACAAGTAGATGCTCCAAGTGTTGTTACGAACATATACCTACCTTCACTGCGTCATCGCCGCGGTCACATTCCCCATCCTGCTACTGAGTCACCATTGTTTTTGCACCTACTTATTTATTTCTTATGCTTATGTGCATCTTCGAGTCTATAAAAGCTTATCAGAATGTCATTCTCTTCTTTAAAGCGCACTCCACCTAGAAATTCACCAAATAAAGCGCCCATACCTCACCACAACTCTGAACCCGATCTATCATCACCTACGTCGGATCAGGACGCGAAACGTATCACTTTTCGAAATAAGCGCAAACATGACTTCGAACAAGTTGCGGAATTTAATACAATCCGGGATGACATCATGAACTCGCTTGATGCGCTGAGACAAGAACAAGGTGAGAAATTTACCTTATTGCAAAGTAATCTGAATGCAATAAAAGCCCAAAACGCAGAGTTACAGACCTCTGTTGAAAAAATGAGCAATTTCTATGATGACCTGATGGTCAAGGTGGTTCAACTAGAAAGGATGAGGAAGACCGACTCGGAGTACATAAACCTGCTGGAAGACAGAGTTGAGAGTCTCGAAAGGGGTGCAAAGACCTCCAGCTTGGAAATACGCAATGTCCCGAAGTTACCTGGAGAAACGAAGGAAGACCTGATGAACATAGTGAAATCTATTGGTGTGGCAATGAATACCCATATTCAATCACACGATATGAGGGATGTGTATAGGTTAAGTAACAAAAATTCACAACCTAATGGGCCAATTACAGCTGATTTCATAAGTATTGTCACTAAGGATGCTCTGCTCACTACCATTAAGAAATATAACAGAACAAACAAGGACAACCGACTAAATACTTCCCACATCAACATGAGCGGTCAATCTCCAATCTACATATCCGAAAGCCTTACTACCAGGGCTAAAAAGCTATTTTACCAGGCACGAGAGTTCACCAAAGCAAATGGCTATGCCTACAGATGGACTGCTCAAGGTAAAAGGAAAGAAGGTGATCCTGCAAAGAGAATTATTAATGAATCGGATTTTGAAGATCTGAAAAAGCAAGTGATAACTTGACTTTATTCACTCGTATTGCAAACAAATCGAACCCTAATCAATGCTAAGCTTGCATATTTTGCAAGTACTTATAATATGTTTCATTACTGTATTTGTCACTTGTTTATAACAGTTTATTTTTATTTTTACTTAAACTTTTGTTTTGGTCAACTGCGCACACTTTACACTCTCAGGCATATACACAACTTTATTGCACAAAAATTACAACATACACCAACTTTCACACATACACATTACCCGCACTGTGACGTTTCTACACAATCTTTGCTTCACTACGAACAACATGAACCTACCTTCTATAAAAATATAGCTGCATATACCCTAGTGCGATCACTTACGTTTTCGCTCAAACGATGTATAAGCAATGGAATGTTGCCCGTCATACGTATAATTAACAGCTGGCGTCACTATATATATACATTAACGGTTTGTTATTTTCGTGCATCATTAGGCATCTTCGGTGCTATTTACTTTGAAAAATTTTTTTAACGTACAGATCTATTCTTTGATGTTGACTTTGCAACGTTGTTGTAAATGTCGTAAAGGAGTAGCCATTTGCCGAGATTACCTATATGTTTTTCTACATAATTGGTGCACACACACATTTTTGACAAATGTTTTTGACCCTGAATTCCTAATAATTGAGTTTTACTACAATATGTGTTTTAATACAGATCATAAGTCTTCCATTAGGTCACGACGCCTTATTTTTTCAATTCGATCGTAACGATACTTGTGTTGCGGAGGAGATTGATACAACAGGACAGGTCGAGTGTATATCCGTAACTAATACCAGCAGCTGCTCTCAACTTATCAACTACGATAGAAACATCGCTTCGCTTACAATAATTTGCATAAACATTAGAAGTATAAACCGAAATCTTGATCACTTCCTAGCCTTTGTTTCCTGTTTAAATATTTCTATTGATATTATTGTTTTGACAGAGTGTTGGACAAATGACAACAATTTGCCCCCTGATCTACAGGGATATAACAAGTATTGGACAAGGGTTAGTATTAATCAGAATGACGGTGTGTTCGTGTACATTCGTCGAGTAATTGAGGTCACTGTTTGTGAGCCTGATTTTTCGGAAGGTAATTGTCTCATGATTACTATTAAACCTGAGTATACAATTATTTGTACTTACCGCCCACCATGTTTTAGAAGTACCAGTACCTACTTAGACTCGCTCAATAAAGTTTTATCTAATGTACGTACGAAAAACATTATAGTTACGGGGGATATCAATATTGATATTCTGCCTGAAGTCTTGACTGGTTCAGCACAGGAATATTTAAACTTAATGGCCTTATATGGATTAATGCCGGGTATAACTAGGCCCACACGTATAAATACATGTATCGACCATTTTATGGTTAAATGCAGCTCAATTTGTAAAACCGTTGTATTTGAGCAGCAAGTAACGGACCATTTAGCAATCTTACTTTACGTCAGTAAACCTAAAATTATAAAAAAGAGTAGCGTATTTAGTCAAATTAAGACTGATTACTGTAATATAAAGGAGGAACTTAATAAAATATCATGGTCTGTACTTTATGATAATATAGATGCTAATATTGTTTCGGAAATGATATTGAATAAAATAACGAACATAATAAAAGTTAACACTAAGATTGTAAAAATTCAAAACCGTCACAGGCCAATTAAACCCTGGATTACAAAAGGGGTAGTAAAATGCATTAGGAGAAGAGATAAACTTCACAGAAAGGCTACTAGGGCACCAAATGATGTACAAATACAACAAAAGTACTTGAAATATAGGAACCTCTGTAATTCTATTGTAAGAACACTAAAAAATAAATATTATCAGGAAAAATTACACAAGAGTGACGGTAACGTAAAGGACACCTGGAAAGTTTTAAAAGAAGTTTGTGATATGAAACGCATTAACGAACCGTCGGAAGAATTACTAGTGCTTGATGACACTCCAATAAAATCTCTTGACAAGGTAAATAAGTACTTTACATCAATTGGTGGTACTTTAGCTAATGATTTATTAGATAGAATGAACGCATGTGAGCATGATCTAGCACGTCGGGCTAAAGTTGATAAATCACCCATGCACTCAATATCGTTGATGCCAACGGATCCGTACGAGGTAAGAGACGTTGTTTTCGGATTGAAATCGCACAGTGCACCCGGTTGGGACATGATCACTGCAGATATTTTAAAACAAAATATCACATCGCTAGCCCCACCAATCACTTTTTTGTGTAACCTTAGTCTGGAAACGGGTGTCTTTCCAGCCATATTCAAGCGGGCTGTTGTGTGTCCGGTATTTAAATCTGGAGATAAAACCGAACCATCAAACTACCGTCCTATCTCTCTTTTATCAACGCTATCCAAAATACTGGAAAAAATTGTAAACAAAAGAGTTATGAACTATCTAGAAAAAAATGACATACTTAATATTAACCAATTTGGATTTAGATCCAAACGGTCCACTGAAGATGCAGTCCTGACACTTACATCAAAATTGACATCTTACTTGGACAGGGGTGACACGTGCTTGGGAGTCTTTTTGGATCTCCAAAAAGCTTTTGACACGGTGTCTGTCCCTATCCTTATAACTCGGTTGGAGAGCGTTGGTATAAGAGGTGTGGCTCTGGAATGGTTCAGGGACTATTTGTCGGACAGATCGCAGACTGTTAGAGTGGCAGGGAGTGAAAGTGTCAGGTCTGGCTGTAGTTATGGCGTCCCTCAAGGTAGTACGCTTGGTCCCACATTATTCCTCATCTATATCAACGAACTAGGTGGTGTGGCTGCCCTCTCTGGCCTTGACTTGCTTATGTTTGCCGATGACACCGTCTTAGTCTTTCATGGAAAAACTTGGAAAGCAACTTTTGAGAAGGCTGAGAATGGGCTAGCCAAGGTTACCTCCTGGCTTGAGGACAGCCTTCTATCCCTAAACACCAAAAAAACCAAGTTTATTTGCTTTAGTAAGACTGTAGTGAGCCAACCCTCTTCAGAGCTTGAACTTAAAATACACTCTTACCCCTGCAACAGAGCTTTAAGTCGGCCTAACTGTGATTGTTCAGCACTTTCCAGAGTGGCTTCTATTAGATATCTAGGCGTCACGATAGATGACCGTCTTACTTGGAAAGCGCATGTGGTAGCTACTGCAGCAAGGATCAGGAAAATGATATATATCTTCAAGAAACTACGCAATGTTGCAGAAAAAGCCCTATTGCTTCGTACGTATCAAGCATTGTGTGAATGTATAGTTAGATACTGCATTTGCGCTTGGGGCGTTTCAAACAAGACATTACTTATAGAAGCAGAAAGGGCGCAGCGTGCGGTGTTAAAAGTGCTTATGCATTTGCCGTTCAGGCATTCAACACTTGATGTTTACGAAAGGTCTGGTGTACTCACTGTGAGAAAAATATTTGTGTATGAAACCCTACGTAGATATCACAAAAAGTGTGTGCCAACCCTACCGGTGTCAACCAAGAGAATTGAACGTTTTCCGGTTCCTCGCCAAAGAACAGCTTTTGGACAGAGGCACTTTAACTTTATTGCGCCACATGTTTACAACAAATGCAATAAAGTTAATTCTATACGTACATTAGGCAACAATGAATTTAAGAAAGTTATCTTTATTTGGCTAAAGTCGCTTGACTACGAAGCAGTTGAAAATCTATTAACAGTGGTGACTTGATTGAGTTGTGACCTGTTACTGCTCATGTTTTTTGTTGTGTATTTTTTTTTTTTTTTTTTTATAATTGTTTCCACATCAAACAAATATAAGCATGTAAACTCACACATACACAAACACACACTATCACACACTTACACATACACTAACAAACATACTTGGCGCAAATAAGAATAATGGGTAATTAATAAGTTACTGTTGTATTTTAATTAGTTTTATTTTTTTTGTTTTGTTTTTTGGTCTCTTGTTTTTGTTTTTTTATTTCATCATTATGTTTTTATGTTTTTTTTTTTTTGCATTAAGTTTTATTTTATTTTTCTTTCCTTTTTTTGTGTTGTCATAAAACAACAAAATTGTGTCATTATACTACGAGAGGACACTGGCTCCTGCAACACAGTAGTGCAGGAGTCAGAGAAATCTATCTTATTTTGTACATCTTGTTTTATGTCAATAAATATTTTTAATTTTTTTTTTTTTTTTTTTTTTTAACCACCAAAATTCAAGATAACGTTAAAAAAGTGGAGCACTTTCTCTGTCAATTTGCCTCACTATGAGCAAGAGCTTGTACAAAAAAGCTTGTACAACTTGTTACAATAAAAAATAAAATAATTGAAACAGGTCTAAGGTCATGTATTTGTTTCACTAATTAAAGATGAAAACTACTGTTTGTGACTTTGTAGAGATGAGATAATCTATGATACATTATGTCTAATGGGAAGGCAACTGTCAAAGTGGCGCTGTATACGATTGTTCCAAAGAAGCTTTCAAATTGTATAGCATCTTAGAGAAATTCATCACAAATAACATAGAAATTACAAAGTGTTGTGTAATTGGGTGTTAAAACGTAGGCCAACACAATTTTCCAATAAATCATATTAAAAGATTAAGTGAATAGCTGCCGTAAAGATTAGAAAGTTTGAGCCTATTTATTTTTTATTTTTATAAATGGCATCTCGCAGGTCAACCTATGAGGTTGTCGTCTGCTTAAACGGACTTCCCTGTGGTTGCCCTAATAAATTAAGGCCTCCAGCCAGGACTTAAACTTAAATACTAACTAAAACTAAGCGACAACGCTAAGGGCACCCCCTGTGGGGTACGGACCTCGGCTTAGGGCGTCGATGGAAGAGGGCAGCAAGGGACTAGCTGGATCAGGATTGATATTAATTAGGGACGAATTTAAAGCTACAGGCTCAGCGGCGCGGGCTGGCTCGAGCAAGGGTCGGGAGGGGCGTGTATTTGGGCGTCGCGGCGGGCCTCGGCGGCGAGGACGGTAGGACGGCGATCGGGTTTTGGGCTTATGTAGTGTGCTCGTGGCCTTACTACTCTCCTGGAGGAGGGTAGTGGCGTCGTCGGGGGCGATTAAAGTATGCCTTGGTCGGAGAATACTGCTAATGCGGGAGGGAGTGTAGCGGGCGGCCGCTGAGATCAAGGGGTTGGAGTGTTTAATGCCACAGTCAAAGAAGCGCTTCGATAAGCGTTTCATGAACTGGTTTATGGTAGGCATTTTAAGATCGATGTGGAGATTTATATTACGGACATAGAAGGGCCGTGACCTTTCTGAGGAAACGGTTCTGGAGGGTCTGCATCTTATGGAGATGACGTGGGTGAGCGTGCGCAAATACAACGCAGGCATAGGTCATGATGGGACGGATGACTGCGGTGTAGATGCGCAGCTTGCATTTAAGTGACAGTTTACAACGGGCTGTCAGTACAAAGTGGAGCCTGCTAAGAGCGAAGGAGGCGCGCGCGCGAACGCCTTTATATGAGCCTTAAAGGTAAGGTTTTCATCAAGGATCACGCCTAGGTATTTGGCTTGCTTCTCCCAGGGGATCGGCTTACCGTACATAGTGATCGGGCTGGGAGTTTGAGCCTACTAAGACGACGAGGTTATGTCGAGATCATTTTCATGAAAATTATTACCAAACAAAGTGCGAGTACAGGTGGGTGTTATATACGATAGTTTTCTATTTAAGCTAGTACTTTATATCTTTATATATTTATCATTGTTCATCTTGTTTTAAGGTTTGCCAATTAAAAATTTGTGTACACAGTACACAAATTAAAGAAAGAAGCAGTACCAAGTGTCTTTTCATGGAACCAGAAAAGGATATCAGCCAGTGCTCGTGCGAGAGACGAAAGACATGCTAAGAGAATCATTCAAAAGAATCGTTTCCAACATCTTTTAAGCAATCTAAACCCACATCCTTCTATTTCTCAGAATCCACTACATAATGTAATACTTTAGAGAGTAAAAGAGTTAAATATTTTTAAATGTATATTGTTATGCAATTTCCGAGAGTAAAATACCTAAAACTCATCAATAACTTTTAGGTGTTTTTATTTTATCTTTATACTGATATTTTTTCATAATTTCTGCCTTAATATAGTGATCCTAAAATAATCTAACTTTAATAATATGTGTCCTATGAACAAGTCATCTTTTTCAATATAAATAAATTGCAGAATTTTCTGCCACTGCAGTACAGTTGTCCTTGTACTTGTAAATCATATAGGCAGGTTCGTTTTACCAGTGATTCCCCATTTTGACTCTGTATATAAGGTACAGATTCAGGGCTAATAAGTGTGTTTCTGCTTACGTAAGGGCATTTTATTTCAATAACTGTATCTACACATAGTAAAACATCTGGTGACGCACTTAAGTAAGGCCTATCTTTAGATATGAACATGCCACGCCATGCCATGGCGTGGCATGTTCATATCTAACCTGGTCATCTATCTTGATGTCAACTTGATAGTTGAGTTTTATCATTGGTTTCTTGAAAAATCCTTTTATATAAAAGTGAAAATAAAAAGATGCTGATCTTATCAATGAGGAATCTGGCTTCATATACTTTTCTGATGCATCTGTTTTATTGTTGAAACTGCAAAATGGCAGAAATATTTAATATTAGTAAAATAGGAACTACCTACTATCACATAAAATAAAACCGATAAGAATTATTTACCTTTCAAAATAATCTCTACATTGTCTTTCAAGAGGAGGTAAAATAGAGTTAATATTTATATCATGGTACATTTCCAATGGTAGAAGTATGATAGAGGGTTCTGTTGGATTTGGAGAGAGTTGTGGTGTACTAAGCTTTTGTCATACAGCTCTAACCTGTTAAAATATAACCAATAATTCTTCTCTTTAACTCTAAAAGTAAAAAGAACTGTCTATTACTTAAGTAAAGTTATGCATCAGTTAAGCTGTTGTAAATATAATCCTGAATTAGTTTGATTCAATAATTTTAACTTAAATACAATACATGACAGTATTCATTAACAATTTAAAATTTAAAAAATATGTAATTAAAATACGTATTAACGACTAACAAGTTATTTAATTATAATTTTATTCGTTCAAACATTGTAAGCGTATTGATTTCAATGGTCTACGTTGACCTAGGTCTATGCAAACAGCTCCAAAAAAGTTTTTGTACAAGAGTCCTACCTTCCCACTAAATCAGCTTTTCTTCCTTTAAAAGACGCCCTTCTTCTCTTTAAATCGGCTGTAAGTTCAAGCAAGCTCCAAGTAGAATACATTTTCGCGTCCCTGTTAACAAATAAACTACACTAATCGCCCACAATGTTAGTTTTTTTGGTTTGTTTACACGATTCAAGTAATGTCACTGACGCCATTGGGAACAACCGCACGCAGCGCCATCTGAGATTAGCTTTGACATGCAATCCCCATTATGACTAGAATTTTAAATTTCAAAAGTGCTGAAAGCATTAATTTTATCTTTCTACGTTCAAAAATCTACAAATAGGTATCCGCGTGATCGGATTTTGATTAAATAAAACGCTATCAACAAAATACAGTTAGAATACCGTGTGTAATAACGGGGCGAAAAGACGAAGGTATGTTGACACCTCCGTCCGGCTAAAAGCTGTTGAGCTTTGCTCATAAAATCAGAGTTTTCATGAAGACCTTTTTACCGTTCTGTGACACATTCATTTGTCGCACATACTGGCTCGTATGATACAGATACCTTAATTCCAATACTCGTAATTTTTACACACTTACACTCAGGTACTCGAGTTCACGACGGCATGGATGAAAATGTTCATGTTATTTTAGTCCCAGTATTTGCAATCGCTGATACGTAAACGGCAAGCGAAATTCGTTTTCGTGAAGTAGTGCCACTTATTGGCATGCCTGTAATCCCTACAGGAGAAGTGGAAGACACGTAGACACTGTACATTGTTGAGATTTGTTATAAAGGTATTAATTTGAAAATAAGTATAGATTATTTTTGAGAGTACTTGTAACAATATAACATAATTTAGATTGAAGAAGATATGTGGCGGCATTGACACCGCCACATGCGAACTACGCAAGACACTGACGTCACGCATAATCCTGCATCGAGCAAGCAGAGTTTGCCGTGCAACTAGCATATATACAACGTCCTGAAATCAGTCGTCGGGCAGTTGCCAACCAGACACAACACCCGTCTGGTCAGAGTATCCTCCCTTTTAACTTTACACCCTGTTCCTCATACCTCTATAGATAAAGAAAGATAATAAAGGGCTTCCAGAAAATAAAAGAAAATCATTCGGTATCTTATACACAGCTAAATCAAAACACTAACGAACGAGGGGCTTTTAAATTTTAATGAGGTTTGCATCGAAGTTTTAATTAAGCTGATCTGAAACGTCCAAACATTTTACGGAAACAACTACACTGGTATGGCAGCTCTGAACTTTTATCTCTGTTCTTCCTTTAGGGAAAGAGAGAGAACGGGCGCGATATGTTTTGTTGGGATAAGCTGTGTTCTACAAAATATTAGTCCCTAAAAATTTCCGTCGTCTGTTCCCTTTATTTAATAAAATCCATAGGTCGCTGGTTCAGATCCGGCTCGAAGGACCAACAGTGATATTGAAAAGTGGTTAGAGCGTAGTCAACAAGAACAACAGCAGTTTGACAGTGATAAAAACCCACCGAAACCGCACGCGAATCCGGCCGACACAGAAGGAACAGTTCAACTTGCGAACGCAATCAAAGAACTCGTCTCGTCCTCCGCCATCCAGCAAAATACAAAACTTATAAGTCGTCTCAGCACACCGAAAAAGCTCCCTAGTTTCAGCGGCGACCCAAAAGAGTGGCTCCATTTCGACCAAGCTTTTATTGTATCTACAGAAATCTGTAATTTCACCGATAGAGAAAACCTTTGGCGGTTACGTAAGTGTCTACGCGGCGCCGCTCAAAAAGCTGTAGCCGGCTTGCTTATCAGTGGTGCTTCATCTGCAGACGTAATTTCCACTCTGAAACTGCAATTCGGAAACGTTGTTACCTATAGTTGACGTCGACTATAGTTACCCGTTTATCACTGCTGAATCACCAAAACCTAGACTAGATGTGCTGTCCTAAACTAAATTTATCCTAGACTAAATTTCCTCACCGAAGAAGCTGCGAAAATATCAACCTGTAGTGCTATTTTATTACAACCTAAAACAGACAATTTCAAACGTAAACAATGTGTGAACAATATACAATGTTCTAGTGCAAGACGGACAAAGTGAAGAAAAGTGTCGTTATTGTCGTACTGCTAGTCACAAATTAACAGAGTGCAAAAAGTTTAAAAACAACACTAATTGAGCAAAAGGTAGACCGACAGCGCGCGCTGTCGGTCGCGTTAGTAATGGCACTGCTTCATCGCAAATCAAAACGGCGGTTCGGTACTTCCCCGCTCCGACCCCGCGCACTCCCTTTGACATTTTTGTGAATTGCGTCGCTAACATGCCCCACCCCAGTGCTGCCTCAGCAGCACTCACCATCAACTGGTATTCGAGCGACGCGCGTGACGGATCTAGTCAATATTCCTGATTTGGTCTTGATTCGAATCATTCTGACTCGGTCGTCTCTTCCAGGGATCACTTCCTGAATTATTCCCTTGAGCCAAGAGTTGCAGGGACTGTCAGGATCCAAGTAAGTACGAAGTCACCCACTGGTAAATTTTATGTTCTTCTTGCCATTTCTTGCGGGGTAGCAAGTCTGGCAGTACTTCCTTGACCCATCTGCGCCAGAACATGTCAGCTAATCTTTGTGAAATTCGCCATTGTTTTCGCAGATAAACGTCCGAATCATCAAATTTTCCGATGTGAGGTAAGCCAGACGACAATCCCAGCAAGAAATGATTAGGGGTCAACGTTTGGGTTCTGTGTGTCAACGGCCGGCTGTTTACCATATTCTTTATTTCTGTTAGCAGAGTGTTTAGAGTTTCATCTCTGGGAGCGCGTTCTTTTAAAATTATTTTCAGGCTGGTGTTCACGCTTCTGATGAGCCTTTCCCACGCCCCACCCCAGTGTGGACTCGCGGGCGGTATAAAAGTCCATTTGGTTCCGAGATTTAAGGCCTCATCTTTTAGCACTTCTTCGTCTATTTCTTTTATAGCATTCCTCAGCTCTGTATCTGCTCCTCGTAAATTTGTTCCGTTATCGGAATACAAATATTGTGGCCATCCCCGTCTTGCTGCCATCCTTCGCAATGCCATGATAAAGGAGTCGGTTGTAAGGTTATGACTACTTGCAGGTGTATTGCTCGTACTGTCAAGCACGTGAATAAGACGCCGTATCTTTTCTCGCGGCGCCTTCCCACAGTGACTTCCATGGGACCAAATAAATCCACACCGCAGTATGTGAACGGCCGTTCATGATGGGCCATTCGAGCAGCGGGAAAGTCTCCCATTCTTGGTACTTCTGGTTTGGATTTTCTTATTCTGCAAGTTGAGCATTTAGATGTTACAGGTTTAACGGTAGTCTAAGTCTGGTGATCCAATACCTTTATTTGATTTCATTAACTACTGTTTCTTGATTTCCGTGTGCGTAATAGTAATGATAATACTTAACGATCAATCTCGCAACGTAACTTCTCCATCTAATATTACAGGGTTTTTTGTTTCAGGTTGAATGCCAGCAGCAGCACCGATGCGGCCACCGACGTGCATGACTCCATGTTCGTCCAGGTAAGGAGACAAGGTAAGTAGGTTACTTGTTTTTGAAACACACCTGTTGTTTTTTATTTCAGTTAACTCCTTGCTAAACGATTCAGCTTGTGATCTTTTCAGTAATAATATTTCAGCATTCTTCATAGTGTCGTCGAACTCACAAGTTAGCTTCTTGCATTTATTTATAAACTTGAGTACCAAAGATGCCGATCGTCGTAAGCGAAGCCAGGAACTAAATCGAGTAGCATCGGGTAAAGGTAAGTTAATTTCTGGTGCATCTATTCTTATTAAATTAATACATTCCAACAGTGTTTCTTTTATTTCTACAGATATGACGTCACGCGGCCATTCGTCTTCTTTACAGTGTAAGAACGTAGGCCTGTACATCCATTCATCTTGCAGGACGGAACTGATGTAGTTTTCTCTTGTAGCAATATCAGCTACGTTTTATTTTGTAGGCACGTATCCATTCTTTCGTTTGCGTTAACTCATCAATTTCGCCTAAACGGTTTGCTACGTATACTTTACAGTCGCGAGCGTCATTTCTTATCCAGTGTAGCATTGTTGTCGAGTCGCTCCAGAATATTCGTTGTACAGGCTTCATAGTATGTTCTCTAGCAACTGAGTCTGCTAGTCTAGACGCCAGGACAGCAGCTTGAAGTTCCAAGCGTGGGATAGTTATCGGTTTGTTTTCTACAACCCGACATTTACTCGCTATGAATGCTACGCGTGTATTATTCTGGTTGTCATTCCATTTCCAGTACGCGACGGTGTAGTATGCCTTGCTAGTCGCATCACAAAATACATGCATCTGCAGGTTGCTCTAACTATGTTGAGTATCCATCTTTCGATCATTTAGATTGCAACAGCTGTGCGTCGTAGCACTCGTAGCCGATGTCGCGTCTGCTACGTTCGTAGCATTTGTAGCCATGGCGTTTGAAGTAGATGGCGGGGGCATCTTATTTTCCTTCTCGCTCACTCCTGTGGTAGCAGCCGGATAGTGTCTTGGCAAGCTAACATCTTGTAATGAATTCAACAAACAAATCCATTTGGACCATTTCTCATACACTGTATCGGGTATATAATCATCCGAACTAATATTAATTTTCCAAGTTTCTTGTAAAATCATTTTTCCGTTTATGGTGTATCAATCCAAGCGTGCGTTCGCCTTCATACTGTTGACCGATTTTGAATTTGACGGCTGCATCGCCTAGTAAATCTTTAGGTTGGCTCGCAAGTACTTGTTTACTATTACTCGTCCAATTCCGCATCTCGAACCCTATCTGGTGAATGGACATGACTTCATGAATCATTTTTATCGTGGTCTCTTCGTTAGGTAGGCTGTCTATGTAATCATCCATATAGTGACTTTTATATATAGCAGAAGCCGCAGCGGGCATTGATGACTCATACTGCTTTGCGTTTTTGTTTTTTACAAATTGGGCCATAAAGGGCGAGCAATTAGCACTAAAAATTAAAGACGTCATAACGTAGGTGTTTACAGATCCTTCTGGTTCTTTTCTATATAGAAATCGGAAGGCGTCCTGGTCTTCTGGACGAATTTTTACTCTGAGGAACATATCTTTAAAATCTCCAGACACGGCTACTCGATTTTCTCTAAATCGCAACATAATGCCGAATAACGACCTAAGTAGGTCAGGGCCTTTTAATAAGTGATCGTTAAGTGATAACCCATTTGTGTTAGCTGCCACGTCAAACACTAAACGCAGTTTCTTTTTGTTGGGATTATCTACTCCAAAATGAGGCAAGTACCAATTTCTAGGCGGTGTCACATTTAAGTTGTTACAAAATTTTGCGTAGTCGTTATCGAATAGATGTTGTATGCGTTCTTCGTATCTTTTCGCATATTCTTTGCTTCTTTTTAGTTTTTGTTCTACTCCTTTCAGTCTACACAGAGCTGTCAGGTACGAATCCGGCATCACACATTTCTAGTCTCGCCAAGGTAAGCCAACATGCCATTGACCATTGATGAGTACAGAACTTTGTTCTAAACTTTCTATAGCTCGTAAGTCTTCCGAGTTTTGTCTTGGCCTGCCAGACACGCCCATGGACTCGATTGAGAACGACCTTCGTACCTCCTCTTGGATTTCTCGCATCAGACATTTAGTTTCTGTGACAACACTAGTGACAAACAATGAGGAGTGACGTACAGCAGAATCAGGTAAGTAAATATTAGGCACCCTTCCATGTAGGTACCAACCCAGGGGAGTCCGGGTGGCACAGGGCTCATCGGGTCTACCCACCCTCATTTCCAAAGGTGACAGTTATCTTGTCCAATTGAGACATGTAGTTGGAGTTGTGCTTTTGTGCATAAATGATGGCTGACGTAACTTAAGTGCGTGTAGTTTTTTACTATTTACTGTAGGCAAACTTTGTGGTAGGTTAAGTTCAACAATTCGCGCATCGATTGTAAACATCTTGTTATGAACACCACACAAAGACACTTTGGCACGCTGTGCGTTGCACAGAAGTTCGGTGTCGTTCCATCACGTGTCCCTACGATGATGCTCTAGTAAACACTTATAACAAATACCGTTACGCTTTACGTGCAGCCATCTGTCCTTTCGTAGTGATTTTTTAAACTTTTTGCACTCTGTTAATTTGTGACTAGCAGTACGACAATAACGACACTTTTCTTCACTTTGTCCGTCTTGCACTAGAACAGTTTGTATTTTATTCACACGTTGTTTACGTTTGAAATTGTCTGTTTTAGGTTGTAAAATAGCACTACAGGTTGATATTTTCACAGCTTCTTCGGTGAGGAAATTTGACAGCACATCTAGTCTAGGTTTTGGTGATTCAGCAGTGATAAACGGGTAACTATAGTCTGTCCACTTCGCGAGCAGGGTAGTAGGTAGCTTGAATAAGATAATATTAGCTACTTCCATGCCTTGTAGATATTCATGGCAGTCTAGGGCTCGTACAGCTGCGACGTAGTTCTTCACTTTGACAGAAAAGAGGACTATTTCTCGATGATAATCCGTAGACAGGTTGTTCATCTTCTTTATCTCTCTCTCTCTGACACGATGCGGGAAAGAATGACGTCAACGTTTCCGAATTGCAGTTTCAGAGTGGAAATTACGTCTGCAGAAGAAGCACCACTGATAAGCAAGCCGGCTACAGCTTCTTGAGCGGCGCCGCGTAGACACTTACGGAACCGCCAAAGGCTTTCTCTATCGGTGGAATTACAGATTTATGTATATTCAATAAAAGCTTGAACGAAATGGAGCCACTCTTTTCGGTCGCCCCTGAAACTAGGGAGCTCTTTCGGTGAGCTGCTGATGCTGAGACGACTTATAAGTTTTGTATTTTGCTGGATGGCGGAGGACGAGACGAGTTCTTTGATTGCGTTCGCAAGCTCTTGAACTGTTCCTTCTGTGTCGGCCGGGTTCGCGTGCGGTTTCGGTGGGTTTTTATCACTGACAAACTGCTGTAGTTCTTGTTGACTATGCTCCAAACACTTTTCAATATCATCCGCACCGTTATTTTGTTCTGGTGTTTCTGATCCACCATCAGAAACACCGGAACAAAATAACGGCGCGGGCACTGTATTCTTCTTCGAGTTCTGCTAGGTCCGCCGCTAATTTTCTATCAATGGGTTCCATTTCAATGCGCGCCTTCGCCTGGGCTGCTTCTAGTTCCAGTCTCTTTTTTTGTACTTGTATCGATTGTGATGATGACAGTTTCTTGGACTTGACTGACTGACGTGATGTATGTGAAGGCGGATTTAGTTTTCCAGTTCGTTCCGACTTCACAACACTCGCGGCACAAGAACTTTTTACATTAAGCTCATCATCCTTCTTTTTTACTGCTGTAGGCGGTGGTATTTCCTGTGCTCCGGTTGCCGATTGTAGCTTTGCCTCCAACTCCTTTATTTTTTAATTAATTTTGAGTAGCAAGGAAGGTATGCTATGGTGCGAGAGAAAGGTGTATAAGAGTAAAAGGGAGAGAGATAGGAAAAGGAAGATGGCGGGACGTTTAAGGAACGATGAACGAAATTAGACGTATTTTCTTATGCTTTTAAAAAGTTTATATTTATATCTCAAAAATAAGGTTTCCCCGAAGGGTTGGGCAGAGGTGTACCTATAGTACACCCACATTTCGCCAGTTATGTTTTAAGTCCCATGTAATAGGGGGCGAGCCTATTGCCATCAACCGGGCACAAATCCAAACTCCGGGCTGCTACTGAGTAATTCCAGAAAAAAAGTAAGTAAAAAAAAAACAGAAGTTTAAATAAAGTTAATTCTATTATTTCACCACCTGAATCACGTCCAAACATTTTACGGGAACAACTAAAATATTAATGTAAAGTTAATTGTATTATTTCACCACCTAATCCCACAGTTTATACCCAGCCTTTTAGTCTGCCAATGCGTTGCCTGTCAATGAATAAATTAATTCAACATTTTATTGAGACGCTGGCAAGAGAAAAAGCGCGGTCACTGTCGCACTGCATACAAAAGAAAAGAAAAGAAGACTTACTGAAAGCTGCATGCTGTAGCCTCTTCTGAACATTATCATCCCAACAACCAGAAATAGAACACTATTTTAAGTACATAGATTAATCCTTACTAAACATACTCTTAACATACTATTAAAATTATCTTTTATCGACAAGGCTGAAGTGGGTGCTTGTAAGCGGCCATGAATATGTAGACCGCCTTCATAAGAAACGTCTGAACAATTACCGCTATTGACCACACTTTCAATACACATTTAATCAAAGCGATTACATCTCTCAAAAGAAGATTTGAAGAATATATAAGAAAACAATATTACATTGCGTTACAATAAAATCAATAAACCCTTATATCGTTCTAAATCAGACCCAAGTAAAACCTGATTATCCGCACATTATCCTATAAAAGATGTGTGAATAAGTCAGGGGTACAGATGTGTGGCGTCATACAGAACTTTGACACTTCATCATAACGTACCTACTTACTAATATTTTGTTTCCATAAATGTTAAAGAATCTTAGTTTGTTTCTCTGTTGGTAAGCAAATAGGAAAGATTATATCGGTATGCAAAAGTAAAAAAAGCATTTGATTAATTTAAATACATAAATAACAAAGAAATAAATTAAATTTAACTGATATACATTCTATTATCTTTAGTAATTGTTGAAAATATTAATATCGAACTTAAAATGATAACAAAAGTAAGATATTAATACTTTTTATTGTTTTAATATTTATAAGCTACAATGCAATACGAATAGTGGAGTAAAAAATTAAATGCAATTAGTTATTTTAAGGAAATAAAAGGCTGTATATAATTCCCTATTTTACACCTGTTGATGAGACAAAGAATAAAGATATCATTTTGTACACTGATGTACTTAATAAATATACTTATTTAAATCGATTCACTGACAACGCACTTTCTTAAACATCCAAGCCTTTTCTTAAATATGCGATGTCAGCTTCCAGTCTAACCGGATGGAATACCAGTATTTTACATGGAGCGATTGCCTGTCTGACTTCCCCAACTGGGTAACAAGACACCCCTTCTAAATCGCAATGTTTATTAGCTGCATGAACTTCTACACATGAGTTCCTTATATAACAAAGTTGAGCACTAAGGACGTCATTTTTACCAATGGAAATCCTCATCAAATGAATATCATACGAACGGTAGCTTATTTAAAACACTCAATACAAAAAAAAGAAAAACTGTCGTAGGAAAAACTTCAATAACGTTTCACGTCAAAGGAAAGGAAATAAAAAAACCCTTTATACCATTTTTAGAGCGTTTACTTATGATAGCGATAACAAACATACACTCCGACGCCTTTACAATTTATCCTCACAAAGCAGTGTTGTTTTATCTTTTTGGAAATGTTGTTTCTTTGTATTTATTGGATGTATTTGGTTGTTCTAGAAATCTATAGGTAATGAACAAAAGGAATATGAGTAAAGTGTGACTTGGGGTGTTTCACAGGTTATTTCTGACTACTATTGTTTGCATTTTTTGCTTCACGCTCTATCAACCGTGGTTTCTTTATGAAAATTAGAAATGTTCTTCTAATAACCAAGTAACCGTGAAGTCTGTTATTAACTTGGGTGTATAGTATTATATCATTTTCCTCCCTTAATAAATAATTGAAACCGTCGATATATCATACTGACCTCGGGTCCTTAATTCAAATTTGCTGGTAAATCAGAATGGTTGACTAAAACACCAACAACCATGCAATGTTTGGTGGTAGTTTGGTTTTCAGTAGATTTGAAACCATCAAGCTTGGCGAAACCAGCGGCTCTCCATCGAAAGCAAATAAGAGAATATAGAACTATTTGATCAAAGCATCAACTTTTATTTTTAATGGACTAAAAACGTAATTAGGAAGGTAGTATAGAATTACACTGTAACAGCCAATGCTTAATTACAGTAGTTTACATAAATTAGTGCTGCTATTATCCCCGAAAGTACACGCTGCACGTAAATTCACTTATTAAACATAATATTTGATAAATGCCATACTTATTAATAAAATAAAATAAATAAACATTGACTAATTTTAATATTGTATTTGTATCTGACATATTTATTTCAAAGTAGGTATCTAAGCAAATTAAAACTGCATCAAAGAACAGAAACTAAACTGCGCGATCACACAACAGACACGAAAGGTGACTTAAACTAATAATACGTGTAGATGTAAAACATAGTCTATTGATAATAGAAGAACAATTTTAAAATAAACAAATGAATTACAAAAGTACCGATCTTTATTGCGAGAGAAACAAAGATACTCTTTAATCTGCGCTGACTCTTCTCATAATCATAAACAAAATTTTCCTATTCAGAAATGTGAAAGTTTGGGGGATTTAAATCATTTATTACACCTACTGTAAAATCTGAACAGATAATTTTTCCAAGACTTTCATCATTCTGGAAAACAATCGACATAAAAGAAAACATACGAACATTAAACATTTAACTTTTCCGATTCAATTTTCTTATCCTGGGCATCACATTCGACAAATAAAAGTCTGCCAAGCTAACAGTATCAACAAATACCTTCGCGATCAAATATTCGCTTCATTGATTAAACTGACCTTCTGATCTGATTCTAATTTACACAGAAAAAATACGAGAGTTGCAGTTTCAGATTGCGAGAGAGAATTGAAGGAAACTCCTTGTCATGAACTTGTTTTTCTTGAAGATAGTGAGAACAAAATATCGTTAAGTTTTTTTCATGCAAATACTTATTTTACTTTAGCTTTAATAGCTAAAGATAGGTGCGCTATAGCGTATAAATCTGTTGGTTTTATTTCATGGCATAAGGAGGTTGAAAAAAAATGTCGTATTTTATTAGGACTTGTTGCTCGTTTTGATACCCTTCGCCACGAGAGAGAAGACCAATGACGGGTAGTTGAACTCTAACCGACAAAAACGAGGTATCTAACCACGTGGCGGTGGCGCGTGTGTCGGATCATTTAGCTCCCTTCAAAATGGTTGAGCTGAATGGTGCTGATCCATGCGTCATGTTCGTGAACGGGCGCCGTCAGTTGGGACTGGTCATCTCGTAGCTGCCACGGCTTATTTTAATAATTAATTAGCTGGATTGTTTTTATTATGTTTTGATGCACTCTGGACGCTTTTAACGTGTACGGTTTTTTGTACATCGTTCTCACTTATAGTGTCAACATTAATCGATGTAACTAAGATATATGTAAAAACATCATTATTTAAAAGAGTGTCCATGGAGTTTCTTGCCCGTTCTTCTCCATAGGTACCTACTACGCTTTGGAATGGGCAACTAGCTTCATATTTCTGACTGACCGACTCCTTGACAATTCAAAAGTGCCTGTAAATGGTTTAATTGAAATAAATGATTTGAGTTTGAGTTTGAGTTTGACGTGACGGTTGCCAAGATCCAGAATATCAAGTCAATCAGAGTTCTTTTCTCATTTTACGAGAATTAAATGAATTCATAAAATGTTGCAAAGCTGATTGACATTTTACAATCCACCTTCAACAGCACCGCATTTTACTTCACACTGCACGAATCTCCATTTCATTCATATCTCCTCTAGCCACACAATATATTTACATATGTATAGCCCAGCCCGCAGGTCGGAGCAATTTCTCATAGGACGTACGCATCCCGTGTGCATTGCGGTTGCTAATCTTACACGACCGTGCCGCGGTGGCTGACCTCAATTTGTGATGTTTATTTTACTATAAGTTGTTTCATTTTACTCGTATTGTAATAGTCGTATTCAAATCATTACCAAATTGTTTTTCCTGTGTACTTAATTGATATTTTGTCACACTGACTGACAAATCAAATGGAAAAGCACAACCACAGTTCTCTAATGATTGGGCACGCCACAATAGCGGCGGTAAGTCCCCTCTTTGAGGAGCGGTTGGAGAGGCGCCACGGCGTCCTCACCTTCATCCTGACAAAGGTCCTCACCGGACACTGTTGTTTCGGGAGGTTCCTGTTTCGCATAAGGCGGGAGGAAACGCCCGGGTGTCACCATTGTGTGGATCGCCCGGAGGACACGGTGGAGCATACGGTGGAGGTCTGTCCAGCTTGGGCGGAGCACCGCAGTGTCCTCGCGGAGGCGATCGGCGGCGGCGATCTCTCGCGTCCGGCCCTGGTCCAGGCCATGGTACGGAGCGAGAGGGAATGGAAAGCCGTCACCTCCTTCTGCGAAGCAGTAATGCTCGCTAAGGAGGAGGCGGAGCGCGTGAGGGAGAGAGCCTTACGCCCTCACGCCCCTACTAGCCGCCGCAGGAGACGCCCTGGGCGTCGGGAGTCGCCTGCAGATTCCCGGCCACCGTAGGCGCGGGCTTGCGGACGGCGAGCAACGGGTAGCTCGCCGTCCGGTAAGGACCAGGCCCGGGTCGACGGCGCGTCGTGCTCCACGCGCGCCTCAAAGAGATGTCAGCACAAAGTGACGGGGTCCGATAGGGCCGACGCCTCAGGGTCGCGGGTAATTCTAAAGAGAAAACCGTGGCCCTGGCACAGGCAACTGAAGGAACACGGGTGGGTTTTAGTCAGTAAAAGTCTGACACACCCTCCCGCTCCACCCAGAGCGGGAGAAGTCATTTGATGATTTCCCACCCATAAAAAAAATGAAGTTCTCAAATGATGTTAGATGTTCTGATTTTGAGACTAAGTCTAAATGTTGAACACGGTTCAAGCCTCATAATCTGTTAGGATAATTTGCTGAAATCTCATGGTCCGCAGCTTTTTAAGTAGAAATCAGAACAATGACCAGCTTTTGTTATTGAGTGAGTACTTCTCTTCGGTCGCTTGGCAGGTCAAGACTTGACGTTTTTTTTAAGTACGATTGGTCGATACTTCAAATATCTTCTAAACTTTAAACCAAAGGGATATGGATAAACAGCAACCCTTTTATTTTTTAACAATGTTCGAGGGCATAATCAAAGTTTCTCAGGAAGCGAACCAAATAATAGTACACAAAGATAATCTCTGATGGAATTCAATGTTCTGAACCCTTCGTACTAATTTGAATGAACTATGTCGAAACCTTTAGGCTCAAAGGGCGTATCCACCAATACGTACTTTGTACTATAGAGCTACCATTTACCGGGTAATGTCTTATATTGACTTGATAGTATTTCATTCTCACTCAAATGTCTCGCTAACGGTGGCGCGTGTGTTGGATCATTTAGCTCCCTTAAAAATGGTTGAGCTGAATGGTGATGATCCATGCGTCATGTTCGTGAACGGCCGCCGTCAGTTGGGACTGGTCATTTCTTTGAATTTTATATTTACATTTTACTGCACTGTGGACTCTTTTAACGTGTACAGTTTATGTACATCGTTCTCACATTATAGGATCAACATTAATGATGTAGGTAACTAATATATTTATAAGAACAATATTAGTTTTAAAGAGTGTCCTACTACGCTTTGGAATGGGCAACTAGCTTCATATTTCTGACTGACGGACTCCTTGACAATTCAAAAATGCCTGTAAATGGTTTAATTGAAATAAATGGTTTGTTGTTTGAGTTTGACATAACCCAAAACAAAAGGAAAGACGCAATTTCGTGTATTTGGATTTGGGTCAGAGGTCGTGCACATTGGGATTACTTTAAGAATTTTTATGGCTTATTTACAACGGAACAACGTTTAGAGACGGGCGTGATTTAATGTTTTTTCTTATTTGAGGTGAGAAAGAGGATATTATTAATTTAACATATTTATAAAGGTAAAGGTATATTGTTTCTGCAATTGCTCACCTCAACTCATTGATACTATCGATCGTTATGTAGGGCAGTCAGAAGTTCGATGTGCTCAAATCCAAGTAAATGAGTCTGCAAGTCGCACTTAACCGATTTTCATTACCTTAATTATTTATGTAACATATAAGAATAAAAATAATTTTGCATAGGTATGCTTGGCATTTAACGAGATCGCATATTAACAATAGGAATACATAATATTTGAGAGATAAAATGATAAAATAAAGACAATTATATCAATCAGTACACATTATTAATGACAGAGTTGTATGTGACATCAATAACTATGATGGCTGCGGCTTTAAAAATACACTCAAACTGCCAAAACGAAATGCTCCACCGCGACAGTGTATCACTGCCGTGACCTCCTGGTCACGGCAGTGATACACATACACACGATAGTGATTCGAACCTGGGTTACTACGGCCACAACGTAGGGTCCTAACCACTAGACGATCACGGCTACCGGAGCTGGTGACTTTACTACGAAATTCAAGATAATCGTTAAAAAACTGGAGCACTTTCTCTGTAAATTTGCCTCACTTTGCGCAAGAACTTGTGCAAAAAACGCGTTACTTTAAAAAATAAATAAAACAGGTCTAAGGTCATGTATTTGTTTCGCGCAAGTTATTATGATTATGAAACATTCGGTATAATTTGCATGGACAATTACTAATTAAAGATGAAAACTACTGTTTGTGACTTTGTAGAGATGAGATAATCTATGATACATTATGTCAAATTGTGACTAGAATTTAAAATTTCGAAAGTGCTGTAAACATTTATTGTATCTATCTACGTTCAAAAATCTACTGAAAAGTAAGCGCGTGATTAGATAATGATTAAATAAAACGCTATCAACAAAATACAGTTAGAATACCGTGTGTAATAACGGGGCGAAAAGACGAAGGTATGTTGACACCTCCGTCCGGCTAAAAGCTGTTGAGCTTTGCTCAAAAAATCAGAGTTTTCATGAAGACCTTTTTACCGTTCTGTGACACATTCATTTGTCGCACATACTGGCTCGTATGATACAGATACCTTAATTCCAATACTCGTAATTTTTACACACTTACACTCAGGTACTCGAGTTCACGAAGGCATGGACGAAAATGTTCATGCAATTTTAGTCAAGGTATTTGCAATCGCTGATACGAAAATGGCAAACGAAATTCGTTTTCGTGAAGTAGTGCCACTTATTGGTATGCATGTAGTCCCTACAGGAGAAGTGGAAGACACGTAGGCCCTGTACATTGTTGAGATTTGTCATTATGGTAATGATTTGAAAATAAGTATAGATTTTTGTTGAGAGTACTTGTAACAATATAACATAATATTAATTGAAGAAGATATGTGGCGGCATCCTCACCGCCACATGCGAACTGCGCAAGACACTGACGTCACGCATAATCCTGCATCTAGCAAGCAGAGTTTGCCGAGCAACTAGTATATTTACAACATTTTGAAATCAATCGTCGGGCAGTTGCCAACCATTTTTTTTTTTCGGTTTCTGGTTGCAAAATCTTCATGGATGTCCCCCGCTCCGGGGAGGGCAGGAAAGTCTGTCGGACTCTTACCGACTAAAAACCAACCCGGTGTTCCATCACTCACCTACGCCGGGGTCGCGGGAACACATAATTCTTCCGCAACCCCGGCTGGTGACGGCCCGCTTGCGCTGGCCCCGTCTCGGGCGGGGGGAGTGAGGTGTACTCCCCCCGCAACGTCTGTGAGCGGAGCGCGCGGAACACTACGCCACCTTCTCGGGTCCTGATGTTGGGGGGCGACGGATGTCCCCGAATCCGTCACCCCTGGACACATTTAGGGGGTCCGGAAGAGGGCGTTGTCTGCCCTCCTATGACGCCCGGTGCGTCTGCTGCGGGCCGGGTCGAGAGTCGAGATCTCTCTCTCCCTTTCCGCAGCCTCCTTCCGCGAGATAACCGTCTCGCCAAACCACCGCGTCCCAGGACTCGACGCTGCCGACCATCGAACTCACTACGATAGGCAGCGACAGGTCACTGCCTGTTTCCTGTTTGGCACGGCGCGGTTCCTCCCAAGCGGCATACTGCCAACATGTGCCACGTCGTGTCCTCTCGGCAGGGGGGCAGTTGCCAACCAGACACAACATCCGTCTGGTCAGAGGATCCTCCCTTTTCTATGGAGGATATGTAAACTGTACACCCTGTTCCTCAAACCTCTATCGACACAGAAAGGTAATAAAGGGCTTCCAGAAAATAATAGAAAATTATTCGGTATATTGTTCGGGTGAATGGCGAAGGATACTGACGCATACAATTATCATCATCATCATCATCATCATTCTTCTGCACCAGTTTATTCGGGGTCAGCGCACCATATTTTATCGTTTTCTTCCATACTTCTCTTTTTACAAGATTTAATAGTCATCTCGCTAGTCACCCCCTTTCTAATCATATCATCTTTCACACAGCTCCATGTCAATTGGTGCTAAGTTATACTAATTCTTTGATGACGTTTTGATGTGCCAAATTAGACTTGTTTAAAAAGCTGCCACAAATAGGACAAACCCTACAATTATGCATCTATATCTGTGTCTTATAGAAGTAACCCACAGGTATCGGCGTCCAAGCTACTGGCGGTCAAGGCTCCAGGGAGAGGAACCTCTTAACAACGCGAGCCGTGTCCAGAAGTACCGTATAAAAATTTCCGTCGTCTGTTCCCTTTATCGTTCCACAGACCCATGAAATATTGCAAAATATTCCTTTTCTAACGAAGGTGAACACAAGTAAGGATTTTATTAAAACTGGGATGAGTTTAAAAAAAAACCTTACTTTGTGTTCACACGTTTTATGGAACGAATTTTGAGTAGAAGGGAATGTACGAGTATGCAAAGGTGCGAGTGGCAGGAAAGGGAGAGAGATAGGAAAACGAAAATGGCGGGACGTGCAAGGTACGATAAACGAAGTTAGACATGTTTTCTTATGTAAAAAAAAAAATATTATGTTTTTATGTCTACAATATAGAAGTTTAAATCATGTTAATTCTATTATTTCACCACCTGATCCCACACTGTGTTGCCTGTCAATGAATAAATTAATTCAACATTTTATTTAGACGCTGGCAATAGGTAAAGCGCGGTCACTGTCGGACTGCATAGAAAAGAAAATATGACTTACTGAAAGCTGTATGCAGTACCCTCTTCTGAACATTATCATCCCAACTGCCCGAAATGAAACACTATTTTAAGCAGACCGATTAATCCTCACTAAACATTCTCTTAACATACTATAACAATTAAGCTTTTGTCAACAAGGCTGAAGTGGGTGCTTGTAAGCGGCCATGAATATGTAGACCGCCTCCATAAGAAACGTTTGAACAATGACCGCTATTGACCACAATTTCAATACACATTTAATAAAAGCGACTACATCTCTCAAAAGAAGATTTGAACAAGATATAAGAAAACAATATTACATTGCGTTACAATAAATTCAATAAACCCTAATATCGTCCTTTATCAGACCCAAGTTGAAACCTGATTATCCGCACATTATCCTTTTAAATTCGTCTCACAAGACGCTTACTAAGCTCTATACCAGCCTGTAAAGACCTTAGGTATGCGAATGACCGATCAGGGTCGTTAGATGTCCATGTGAGACAATAAAATATATGTATGTCGCTCTTTTATTCGATGTCATAAAATATGTGTGAATAAGTCAGGTGTACGGATGTGTGGCGTCATGCAGAACTGTGTCACTTCATCATGACGTACTTACTAATATTTCGTTACTATAAATGCTAATGAATCTTATTTTGTTTCGCTGTTGGTAACGTTTTCACGGGTAGCTCGACCCCTAAAATGCAAATAGGTAAGAATAATCTTAAATGTATTCTTAACTTTTGCATATCGATTTATATCGATATGCAAAAGTTAAGAATACATTTTGTTAATTTAAATACATAAATAACAAACAAATAAATTAAATTAAACTGATATACATTCTATTATCTTTAGTAAATGTTTAAAATATTAATATCGAACTTGAAATGATAACAAAAGTATGATATTAATACTTTTTATTGTTTTAAGATTTATAAGCTGTAATGCAATACGAATAGTGGAGTAAAAATTGAAATGCAATTAATTATTTTAAGGAAATAAAAGGCTGCTATATTTCCTTGTTTTACACCTGTTGATGAGACAAAGAACAAAGAATAAAGATATCATTTTGTACACCGATGAACTTAACAAATATACTTATTTAAATAGATTCACTGTCAGACAACGCACATTCATAAACATCCAAGCCTTTTCTTATACATGTGAGGTCAGCTTCCAGTCGAACCAGATGAGCTAAATACCAGTATTTTACATGGAGCGATTGCCTGTCTGACTTCCTCAACTGGGTAACATGACACCCCTTCTAAATCGCAATGTTTATTAGCTGCATGAAATTCTACACATGAGTTCCTTATATAACAAAGTTGAGCACTAAGGACGTCATTTTTGTCTATGGAAATCCTCATCAAATGAATATCGTACGAACGGTAGCTTATTTAAAACACTCAATACAAAAAAAAGAAAAACTGTCGTAGGAAAAACTTCAATAACGTTTCACGTCAGAGGAAAGGAAATAAAAAACCCTTTATACCATTTTTAGAGCGTTTATTTATGATAGCGATAACAAACATACACTCCGACGCCTTTACAATTTATCCTCACAAAGAAGTGTTGTTTTATCTTTTTGGAAATGTTGTTTCTTTGTTTTTATTGTATGTATTTGGTTGTTCTAGAAATCTATAGGTAATGAACAAAAGGAATATGTGTAAAGTGTGACTTGGGGTGTTTCACAGGTTATTTCTGACTACTATTGTTTGCATTTTTTGCTTCACGCTCTATCAACCGTGGTTTCTTTATGAAAATTAGAAATGTTCTTCTAATAACCAAGTAACCGTGAAGTCTGTTATTAACTTGGGTGTATAGTATTATATCATTTTCCTCCCTTAATAAATAATTTAAACTGTCGATATATCATATTGTTCTTAATTCAAATTTGCTGGTAAATCAGAATGGTTGACTAAAACACCAACAACCATGCAATGTTTGGTGGTAGTTTGGTTTTCAGTAGATTTGAAACCATCAAGCTTGGCGAAACCAGCGGCTCTCCATCGAAAGCAAATAAGAGAATATAGAACTATTTGATCAAAGCATCCACTTTTATTTTTAATGGACTAAAAACGTAATTAGGAAGGTAGTATAGAATTACACTGTAACAGCCAATGCTTAATTACAGTAGTTTACATAAATTAGTGCTGCTATTATCCCCGAAAGTACACGCTGCACGTAAATTCACTTATTAAACATAATATTTGATAAATGCCATACTTATTAATAAAATAAAATAAATAAACATTGACTAATTTTAATATTGTATTTGTATCTGACATATTTATTTCAAAGTAGGTATCTAAGCAAATTAAAACTGCATCAAAGAACAGAAACTAAACTACGCGATCACACAACAGACACGAAAGGTGACTTAAACTAATAATACGTGTAGATGTAAAACATAGTCTATTGATAATAGAAGAACAATTTTAAAATAAACAAATGAATTACAAAAGTACCGATCTTTATTCCGAGAGAAACAAAGATACTCTTTAATCTGCGCTGACTCTTCTCATAATCATAAACAAAATTTTCCTATTCAGAAATGTGAAAGTTTGGGGGATTTAAATCATTTATTACACCTACTGTAAAATCTGAACAGATAATTTTTCCAAGACTTTCATCATTCTGGAAAACAATCGACATAAAAGAAAACATATGAACATTAAACATTTAACTTTTCCGATTCAATTTTCTTATCCTGGGCATCACATTCGACAAATAAAAGTCTGCAAAGCTAACAGTATCAACAAATACCTTCGCGATCAAATATTCGCTTCATTGATTAAACTGACCTTCTGATCTGATTCTAATTTACACAGAAAAAATACGAGAGTTGCAGTTTCAGATTGCGAGAGAGAATTGAAGGAAACTCCTTGTCATGAACTTGTTTTTCTTGAAGATAGTGAGAACAAAATATCGTTAAGTTTTTTTCATGCAAATACTTATTTTACTTTAGCTTTAATAGCTAAAGATAGGTGCGCTATAGCGTATAAATCTGTTGGTTTTATTTCATGGCATAAGGAGGTTGAAAAAAAATGTCGTATTTTATTAGGACTTGTTGCTCGTTTTGATACCCTTCGCCACGAGAGAGAAGACCAATGACGGGTAGTTGAACTCTAACCGACAAAAACGAGGTATCTAACCACGTGACGGTTGCCAAGATCCAGAATATCAAGTCAATCAGAGTTCTTTTCTCATTTTACGAGAATTAAATGAATTCATAAAATGTTGCAAAGCTGATTGACATTTCACAATCCACCTTCAACAGCACCGCATTTTACTTCACACTGCACGAATCTCCATTTCATTCATATCTCCTCTAGCCACACAATATATTTACATATGTATAGCCCAGCCCGCAGGTCGGAGCAATTTCTCATAGGACGTACGCATCCCGTGTGCATTGCGGTCGTAATCTTACACGACCGTGCCGCGGTGGCTGACCTCAATTTGTGATGTTTATTTTACTATAAGTTGTTTCATTTTACTCGTATTGTAATAGTCGTATTCAAATCATTACCAAATTGTTTTTCCTGTGTACTTAATTGATATTTTGTCACACTGACTGACAAATCAAATGGAAAAGCACAACCACAGTTCTCTAATGATTGGGCACGCCACAATAGCGGCGGTAAGTCCCCTCTTTGAGGAGCGGTTGGAGAAGCGCCACGGCGTCCTCACCTTCATCCTGACACAGGTCCTCACCGGACACTGTTGTTTCGGGAGGTTCCTGTTTCGCATAAGGCGGGAGGAAACGCCCGGGTGTCACCATTGTGTGGATCGCCCGGAGGACACGGTGGAGCATACGGTGGAGGTCTGTCCAGCTTGGGCGGAGCACCGCAGTGTCCTCGCGGAGGCGATCGGCGGCGGCGATCTCTCGCGTCCGGCCCTGGTCCAGGCCATGGTACGGAGCGAGAGGGAATGGAAAGCCGTCACCTCCTTCTGCGAAGCAGTAATGCTCGCTAAGGAGGAGGCGGAGCGCGTGAGGGAGAGAGCCTTACGCCCTCACGCCCCTACTAGCCGCCGCACGAGACGCCCTGGGCGTCGGGAGTCGCCTGCAGATTCCCGGCCACCGTAGGCGCGGGCTTGCGGACGGCGAGCAACGGGTAGCTCGCCGTCCGGTAAGGACCAGGCCCGGGTCGACGGCGCGTCGTGCTCCACGCGCGCCTCAAAGAGATGTCAGCACAAAGTGACGGGGTCCGATAGGGCCGACGCCTCAGGGTCGCGGGTAATTCTAAAGAGAAAACCGTGGCCCTGGCACAGGCAACTGAAGGAACACGGGTGGGTTTTAGTCAGTAAAAGTCTGACACACCCTCCCGCTCCACCCAGAGCGGGAGAAGTCATTTGATGATTTCCCACCCATAAAAAAAATGAAGTTCTCAAATGATGTTAGATGTTCTGATTTTGAGACTAAGTCTAAATGTTGAACACGGTTCAAGCCTCATAATCTGTTAGGATAATTTGCTGAAATCTCATGTTCCGCAGCTTTTTAAGTAGAAATCAGAACAATGACCAGCTTTTGTTATTGAGTGAGTACTTCTCTTCGCTCGCTTGGCAGGTCAAGACTTGACGTTTTTTTAAAGTTCGATTTTTCGATACTTCAAATATCTTCTAAACTTTAAACCAAAGGGATATGGATAAACAGCAACCCTTTTATTTTTTAAGAATGTTCGAGCTACCGTACCTACATCATTAATGTTGATCCTATAATGTGAGAACGATGTACATAAACTGTACACGTTAAAAGCGTCCACAGTGCAGTAAAATGTAAATATAAAATCCAAAGAAATGACCAGTCCCAACTGACGGCGGCCGTTCACGAACATGACGCATGGATCATCACCATTCAGCTCAACCATTTTTAAGGGAGCTAAATGATCCAACACACGCGCCACCGTTAGCGAGACATTTGAGTGAGAATGAAATACTATCAAGTCAATATAAGACATTACCCGGTAAATGGTAGCTCTATAGTACAAAGTACGTATTGGTGGATACGCCCTTTGAGCCTAAAGGTTTCGACATAGTTCATTCAAATTAGTACGAAGGGTTCAGAACATTGAATTCCATCAGAGATTATCTTTGTCTACTATTATTTGGTTCGCTTCCTGAAGCGAACTATGTCGAAACCTTTAGGCTCAAAGGGCGTATCCACCAATACGTACTTTGTACTATAGAGCTACCATTTACCGGGTAAAGTCTTATATTGACTTGATAGTATTTCATTCTCACTCAAATGTCTGCGGATTTAAAAATACACTCAAACTGCCAAAAAGAAATGCTCCGCCGCGACAGTGTATCACTGCCGTGACCAGGATTCGAACCTGGGTTACTACGGCCACAACGTAGGGTCCTAACCACTAGACGATCACGGCTACCGGAGCTGGTGACTTTACTACAAAATTCAAGATCACGTTAAAAAACTGGAGCACTTTCTCTGTCAATTTGCCTCACTTTGCGCAAGAACTTGTGCAAAAAACGCGTAACTTTAAAAAATAAATAAAACAGGTCTAAGGTCATGTATTTGTTTCGCGCAAGTTATTATGATTATGAAACATTAGGTATAATTTGCATGGACAATCACTAATTAAAGATGAAAACTACTGTTTGTGACTTTGTAGAGATGAGATAATCTATGATACATTATGTCAAATTGTGACTAGAATTTAAAATTTCGAAAGTGCTGAAAACATTTATTGTATCTATCTACGTTCAAAAATCTACTGAAAAGTAAGCGCGTGATCGGATAATGATTAAATAAAACGCTATCAACAAAATACAGTTAGAATACCGTGCGTAATAACGGGGCGAAAAGACGAAGGTATGTTGACACCTTCGTCCGGCTAAAAGCTATTGAGCTTTGCTCATAAAATCTGAGTTTTCATGAAGATATTTCTACTTTTTTACAGTTCTGTGTCCCATACGTTTGTCGCACATACTGGCTCTTATGATACAGATACCTTAATTCCAAAGCTCGTAAATTTTTCACACACTTACAGTCAGGTACTCGAGTTCACGAAGGACGGACGAAAATGTTCATGCAATTTTAGTCACAGTATTTGCAATCGCTGATTCGAAAATGGCAAACGAAATTCGTTTTCGTGAAGTAGTGCCACTTATTCGTATGCATGTAGTCCCTACGGGAGAAGTGGAAGACACGTAGGCCCTGTACATTGTTGAGATTTGTCATTATGGTAATCATTTGAAAATAAGTATAGACTTTTGTTGAGAGTACTTGTAACAATATAACATAATATTAATTGAAGAAGATATGTGGCGGCATCTTCACCGCCACATGCGAACTACGCAAGACACTGACGTCACGCATAATCCTGCATCCAGCAAGCAGAGTTTGCCGAGCAACTAGCATATTTACAACAATTTGAAATCAATCGTCGGGCAGTTGCCAACCATATTTTTTTTTCGGTTTCGGGTTGCAAAATCTTAATGGATGTCCCCCGCTCCGGGGAGGGCGGGAAAGTCTGTCGGACTCTTACCGACTAAAAACCAACCCGGTGTTCCATCACTCACCTACGCCGGGGTCGCGGGAACACATAATTCTTCCGCAAACCCGTCTGGTGACGGTCCGCTTGCGCTGGCCCCGTCTCGGGCGGGGGGAGTGAGGTGTACTCCCCCCGCAACGTCTGTGAGCGGAGCGCGCGGAACACTACGCCACCTTCTCGGGTCCTGATGTTGGGGGGCGACGGATGTCCCCGAATCCGTCGCCCCTGGATCCATTTAGGGGGGCCGGAAGAGGGCGTTGTCTGCCCTCCTTCGACGCCCGGTGCGTCTGCTGCGGGCCGGGCCGAGAGTCGAGATCTCTCGCTCCCTTTCCGCAGCCTCCTTCCGCGAGATAACCGTCTCGCAGAAGGACACCACCGCGTCCCAGGACTCGACGCTGCCGACCATCGAACTCACTACGGTAGGCAGCGACAGGTCACTGCCTGTTTCTGAGATGAGGGCACGGCGCGGCTCCTCCCAAGCGGCACACTGCCAGCGTGTGCCACGCCGTGTCCTCCCGGCAGGGGCAGTTGCCAACCAGACACAACATCCGTCTGGCCAGAGGATCCTCCCTTTTCTATGGAGGATATGTAAACTGTACCTCAAACCTCTACCCTCTCTCGACACAGAAAGGTAATAAAGGGCTTCCAGAAAATAATAGAAAATGATTCGGTATATTGTTAGGGTGAATGGCGAAGGATACTGACGCATACAATTATCATCATCATCATCATCATCATTCTTCTGCCCCAGTTTATTCGGGGTCAGCGCACCATATTTTATCGTTTTCTTCCATACTTCTCTTTTTACAAGATTTAATCGTCATCTCGCTAGTCACCCCCTTTCTAGTCATATCATCTTTCACACAGCTCCATGTCAATTGGTGCTAAGTTATGCTAATTCTTTGATGACGTTTTGATGTGCCAAATAAGACTTGTATAAAAAGCTGCCACAAATAGGACAAACCTTAAAATTATGCATCTATATCTGTGTCTTATGGAAGTAACCCACAGGTATCGGCGTCCAAGCTACTAGCGGTCAAGGCTCCAGGGAGAGGAACCTCTTAACAACCCGAGCCGTGTCCAGAAGTACCGTATAAAAATTTCCGTCGTCTGTTCCCTTTATCGTTTCACAGAACCATGAAATATTGCAAAATATTCCTTTTCTAACGAAGGTGAACACAAAGTAAGTTTTTTTTTTAAACAAAGTTAGCCCTAAGGACGTAATTTTTGTCTATGGAAATCCTTATCTAATAAATATGATACGAACGGCAGCTTATTTAAAACACTGAAAAAAAAAAACTGTCGTAGGAAAAACTTCAATATCGTTTCACGCAAAGGAAAGGAAATAAAAAAAACCTTTATACAATTTTTAGAGCGTTTACTTATGATAGCGATACGAGTAACAAACCTACACTCCGAGGCCTTTACAATTTATCCTCGCAAAGAAGTGTTGGTTTATCTTTTTGGCAATGTTTTTTATTTCTATTTATTGGGTGTATTTGGTTCTTCTAAAAATCTATGGGTAATGAACAAAAGGAATATGAGTAAAGTGTGACTGTTTCACAGGTTATTTCTGACTACTGTTGTTTGCATTTTTTGCTTCACGCTATCAATCGTGGTTTTCTTTATGAAAATTAGAAATGTTCTTCTAATAACCAAGTAACCGTGAAGTCTGTTATTAACTTGGGTGTATAGTATTATATCATTTTCCTCCCTTAAAAAATAATTGAAACTGTCGATATATCATATTGTTCTTAATTCAAATTTGCTGGTAAATCAGAATGGTTGACCAAAATACCTACAACCATGCAATGTTTGATGGTAGTTTGGTTTTCAGTGGTTTTAAAGAAAATCAGCGGCTCTGCATGGAACGGAAATAAGAGCATATTATAGAACTATTTGATCACAGCATCAACTTTTATTTTTAATGGACTGAAAACGTAATTAGGTAGTATAGAATTACACTGTAACAGCCAATGCTTAATTACAGTAGTTTACATAAATTAGTGCTGCTATTATCCCCGAAAGTAATTTACGTGCAATACACGATTGTATTGCACGTAAATTCACTTATTAAACATAATATTTGATCAATGCCATACTTATTAATAAAATAAAAAATAACATAGACTAATTTTAATATTGCATTAATATCTGACGTATTTATTTCAAAGCAGGTACCTAAGCAAGCGCTTGTTATTGTCCAAGACATTTATTATTCTGGAAAGCAATCGACATAAAAGAAAACATACGAACATTAAACAATTAACTTTTCCGATTCAATTTTCTTATCCTGAGCATCACATTCGACAAATAAAAGTCTGCAAAGCTAACAGTATCAACAAATACCTTCGTAATCAAATACTCGCTTCATTGATTAAACTGACCTTTTGTTAACAGCATACTCTAATTATCACGGAAAAAATACGAGAGCTGCAGTTTCAGATTGCGAGAGAGAAATGAAGGAAACTACTTGTAATTAACTGGTTTTCTTTGCAGATAGTCAGAAAAAAAATATCCTGTTGTTGTTTACATGCAAATACTTATTTTACTTTAGCTTTATATAGCTAAAGATAACTGTACTCGAATGTATAAATCTGTTGGCATAACGAGGTATTTCATGGCATAACGAGGTAGAAAAAAGTATGACTTTCCTTTGTCATATTTCGTAAGGTCTTTTTGCTCGTTTTGATACCCTTCGCCCCGAAAAAGAAGACCAATAAAGGGTACTAGAACTCTAACCGACAAAAACGATGTATCTAACCACGTGACGGTTGCCAAGATCCAGAATATCAAGTCAATCAGAGTTCTTTTCTCATTTTACGAGAATTAAATGAAATCATCCGAGGTTGCAAAGCTGATACATTTTACAATTCACCTTCAACAGCACTGCATTTAACTTCACACTGCACAAATCCCCATTTCATTCATATCTCCTCTAGCCACACAATATATTTACATATGTATAGCCCAGCCCGCAGGTCGGAGCAATTTCTCGCTTCATAGGACGTCCGCATCCCGTGTGCATTGCGGTTGCTAATCCTACACGACCGTGCCGCGGTGCCTAACCTCAATTTGTGATGTTTATGTCACTATAAGTTGTTATATTTTACTGGTATTGTAATGGTGGTATTAAAATTATAACTAAATTGTTGACCCTGTGTACTTAATTGATATTTTGTCACATGTAAAAACAGTTGACTGACTGACAAAACATATGGAAAAGCACAACCACAGCTGTGGTATATGTTCTGAATTTGAGGCTATCTCTAAATGTTGAACGCGGTTCTAGCCTCATAATCTGTAAAAATATTTTGCTGAAATCTCATGGTCCGCAGCTTTTTAAGTAGATATCAGAACAACGACCAGCTTTTGTAATTGAGTGAGTACTTCTCTTCGGTTGCTTGGCAGGTCATAACTTGACTTTTTTTAAAGTTCTCTTGGTTGACACTTCAAATATTTTCTAACCTTTAAACCAAAGGCTAACCCTATGGTTTAAAGGTTAGAAAATATTAAGAGCAGCAACCCTTTTATTTTATAATTTATAAAACTGTGCGAAATCGACTGCATGAGTATGGCCTACGAGCACAACGGCCAATCAGATGCCCACCGATACGTCACGGGAATCGCGCTCGTCGAAATTAATGGTGTAGGGAACACATTACATGGACCCGGGAACAATGAGATAAAATTTTGTTTTGCGATGAGTCTCGATTTGGGTTCAAGCCTGATACTAGAAGGGTAAGAGTGTACCGTCGTCTTTAATACTGAAAGACTGAGGTGCGTTCAGGAAGTGCATCCATACCACGGCTCAACAGTTACGGTATGAGTGGGTATTATGAAGAACAGACGAACTGAGCTCGTTTTTGCAAATGGTAACATGAACGCTGTAAATTACGTTGAGGATGTTCTAAGGCCTTATGTCCGTCCATTCACATAAACGCTTGACTCGGATTTCACGTTGATGCATGACAATGCGCGTTCGCATACAGCTTTGTACACACGGGAGTACTTGGCAAGGGAAAACATCCTGGTATTGCCTTGGCCTGCACAATCGCCAGACCTCAACCCCATCGAGCATGCATGGGACATGCTCCAGAGACGTGTTTTAAAGGACTTGGATGGAGTGACAACCACCCTACAACTGATGGACTTACTAAAATTTCATTGGGAGCAATTGCCGCAGGATAACATTAACAGTCTCATCGATTCTATGAATAATCGGTGCCAGCAAGTTCTCAATAACAGAGGAGGCCACACTTTGTATTCATTTATGCAATTTTTGTACAAACATTTAATTTTAATTTAAGTTTAATAGATTATGCACCTTACTTTGTACTACGTACTTACAGTACTTACTCGTAATTATTGTTAATAAAGATTATTAAATAAAAAAAATAAAAAACAATTGTTGTTTAATTTCAAAAAAGCATTCAAAAATAATATAAATAAGAATTACTAAGGATTTAATGCGAAAACACATCGTAAAATTGAAATTTATATGTGTTGCTTAGACTTTTTTGCCTAGCTTCTAGTTGAATACAATGCTATGACTGCTCGCCTCTGACCTCACACATAGGTCAAACAAATTATGTTACATCTAAATAGGCTACATAATTAGTTTAGTATTAGTGTAGTTTAGTTTAGTAAAAGTTTCTCAATCTGATTCAATTTTATTTATCATTTAACTGTCCAAAAATATAAATGTGGATAATTTGTAGAATGTCGAAGAATACACAACGAGAATTTTAAAAAGACAGAGAAAAAGCATCTACAGACGGCGCTTAACTTCCGTTCCAAATTATGCCCTTTGTAACAAATTACACTTCGTTCCTTTCAATACCGTCTGTGACAACACTAATAGTTTAACGGAAGGAGTTAAAATAATGAAAGAGTAAAGACAATTCTATGTATACCAAAGACACGTTGAGGCATGCCTAAACGCTTCAAGTAATGGATTACGACAGGAAGATCATCTTCCTGCCCTTGTAATATACTTGGGGTCGGCGCAACACGTTTTCTTCTTCAATTCTTCCCTGTCAACAGTCACGCTTTGATTCACTCCCTTCTTTTTTATATCGTTCCTCAGACAATCCATCCATCTTTTCTTTGGCCTTCCTGTCCCTCTCCATCTACATTTATATTCATCACTCTTTTAGTCATAACATATTTTAATTTTTCTGGTGATTATTGTCACTTTCTTATTGGTGGTATGGAGAATCATTTTCATTTCCCTAGCCTTGTATCCACTATGTTGCGGTCGGCTCCCAGTATTACTGGATGCAGGCTGGATACCAGTTTTGAACACAGATCGAATGCTTGTCTAACCTTCACAACCCAGTTACTGCTTACCTACTGGTACAGACCATTTACACAATCATAATGTGTATAACGTGTACAATAAAGTACATTTAAATTAATAAATGTCGCGGCTTCGAATAAAAGATCCTAGATTGAATTTTATTTTACTGCAAGAAAAACTTGCGAGATTCCATTACGTTTTAAAGAGTTCTCTTTGCAGTTTTAAATTAACATAGCACTTTGTGTTTTAACTGCCCACGATAACGTAGTTTCAAGAATGGAATCGTTTTATACACTGTTAGATTTCCAGTTAATTGCATAAAAATACAAAAATTGTAGACTAGATTAAAAATAGATTGCTGGAGCTAAGACTCGCTTAGAACTTTTTATGACTGAAAACATAAAACCTTGTATGTTCTTTTCCTCGTTTAACTTTAACAACTTACTACCTACTAACTAACGATTGCTTGTTTTGTTTACTTCAGATATTTTATTACACTTACTTAGCCTACTGATATCCAAGGTGGATCGGTGGACGACCTACAGAAGATCGTGGGGAACAACTGTATGAGACTTGCACAAACCAGGGAAGCATGACACAAAAGGGAGGAGGCCTAGACTCGAGACGGGGTGGTACAAGGCTGCCGTTGATGATGAGCCTACCGTGTGTCGCTCGTGTATATGAGGTGCACTAAGGTGTATCCTGAGTTGAGTGGGGTACACACGAGCAACACGCGTCAGCGGCAGAGGCAACTGCAGCCGTCGTAAACATGCGGTTTGAGTATTTGAGCACCGTACTCAATTACACGAGCGGCACGTTATCGACGGCAGCCGCCGACGCGTCATCGATGGGCGTTGACGGTTGTCAATTGCTGCAGTTGCCTCTACCTATAACGCGTGTTGCTCGTGTGTATGCACACATAAATGATTAGTTGTAAAAAGCCACAAAATTACAAAAAGGGGTGCATCCTAGGACCAATTTGGAGCTGTGTGAAAGATGGTATAACTAGAAAGAGGGTGGCTACCGAGATGACGACTAAATCTTTTACAAAGAGAAGTATGGAAGAAAACGATAAAATATGGTGCGCTGACCCCAAATAAACCAGGAAAAGGGAGTATGATGATGATGATGATAATTGTATTGTATACGTCAGTATCCTTCGCCATTCATCCTAACAATGTCCGACTAATATTATAAACGCGAAAGTTTGTGAGTACGGATGGATGTTTGTTACTCTTTCACCCAAAAACTACTCAACAGATTTGGATGTAATTTGGCACACAGATAGTTTATAAGCTGGATTATCACTAGAGTACTTTTTATCCTGGTACTCCCACGGGATCAAGATTTATGCGGGTGAAACCGCGGGGAGTAGCAAGTACCGAAAAAAATCTATTATTTTCTGGAAGACCTTTATTATCATTCTGTATCAGGTATGAGGAACAGGGTGTAAAGTTACATCCTCCTAAGAAAACACCTCTTACCATATGGGCGTTGTGTCTGGTTGGCATCTGCCCGATGATTGATATCAGGACGTTATTTATATGCTAGTTGCGCGGCAAACTCTGCTTGCGCGATGCAGGATTTTGCGTGCCATCAGTGTCTTGCGTAGTTCGCGTGTGGCGGTGTAGATGCCGCCAAATATCTTCTTCAATCAATATTGTGTTATATTGTTGCAACTACTCTCAACAATAATCTATAGTTATTTTCTAATTATTACCTTAAAAACAAATCTCAACAATATACAGGGTCTACGTGTCTACCACTTCTCACGTAGGGACTACAGGCATGCTACTAAGTGGCAATACTTCACGAAATTCGTACATGCCATTTTTGTATCAGCGATTGCGAATACTAGGAATTTTGGAAGTTATTGAAATTCTTGAAAACAACCATAGTTGTTCAGATAAAAATTGTTAGCGACAGTAAGTAGATTGTTAGTTTGACGTGAGAAGGTTTTCAATAGCCCTTTATTACAATATTTCTAACAAAAAAGTAATCTTGAGAAAAGGTACGGAAAGGATCGCTGTAAAAATTTACGAGTATCGGAATTAAGGTATCTGTATCCTATGAGCCAGAATGAGCGACAAATGAATGTGTCACAGAACAGTAAAACGGTAGAGATATCTTCATGAAAACTCTGATTCTATGAGCAAAGCTCAATAACTTTTAGCCAAACGGAGGTGTCAACACACCTTCTTCTGTTCGCCCCTTTATTACGCACTGTTTTCTAACTGTATTTGTTGAGAGCGTTTTTTTTAAGCAATGTCCGATCACGCGCGTACCTATTTTTAGATTTTTGAACATAAAAATATACAATAATTTTTTTCAACACTTTCGAAATTTTTAATTCTAGTCACAATTGGACATTATGTATCATAGATTAGCTCATCCCTACAAAGTTACAAACAATAGTTTTCATTTTTAATCAGTGGTTGCCTATTTTAATTATACCTATTTTTTATAATTATAAATACTTGAGCGAAACAAAAACATGGCCTTAGGCCCGTTTTAATTATTTTATCTTTAGAAGTAACAGTTTATTGCATTAACGAGTTTTTTGCACCAGCTCTTGCGCATACCGAGACAAATTGACAGAGAAAGTGCTCCAGTTTTTTAACGTGATCTTGAATTTTGGTGATTGAGTCACCAGCTCCGGTAGCCGTGATCGTCTAGTGGTTAGGACCCTACGTTGTGGCCGTAGTAACCCAGGTTCGAATCCTGGTCACGGCAGTGATACACTGTCGCGGCGGAGCATTTGTTTTTGGCATGTTGAGTGTTTTTATAAAGCCAAACATGCAGCGACTATGGCTATTGATGTCACTCTGTTATCAATCATGTAAATCGTTAATATTATTATCTTTCTTTTATCACTTTATCTCTTATATGTTATGTATTTCTATTGTTAAAATGCGATCTCGATAAATGACGAGCATACATAGATATGCTCGTCATTTATCGAGATCGCAAATTCTAATCACTAAATTATTTTTATTCTATTATTCTACATATATAATTAAGGTAAAGGAAATCGATTAAGTGCGAGTTGCAGACTCATTTAGTTGGGTGTGAGTATATCGAACTTCTGACTGCCCTACATAACGATCGACAGTAACAATGAGTTGAGGTGAAAAATTGCAGCAATAATTTAACTACCTTACAAACTATGTTAAATTAATAGTAACCTCTTTCTGACCTCTACAAAGAATAAAAATTAAATCACAACCGTCTTTTCACGTTGTCCCGTTGTAAATAAGCCGTAAAAGTTAATAAAGTAATTCCGATGTTGACGACCTCTGACCCAAATCCAAATACACGGATTTGGTTTTTCCTCCAAATAAACAATAAAGATTGAAATGTCTTTCTGGTATTATTTCGAGTCTGAGTTAATGTGTGTGCATATCGTTTTATCTAACATCGATTACTGTTACTGCGTTAATTATTATTGGCGTTTAACAAAATAAGTATTAATGTTTTTGGAATACATTTCTCATAGTAGGTTTCTGTTTCTTCTTGTTTAATTAGATTTGATGAGCCTGAAAATTCCTTATAATCATGATTCGAACTGTATGAAGATCTATCCTAAAATATGGCCCACCAAAGGTCGTTGGATGGCCAAAACTCCTCTCATACCGGAGCCCTCCCTGTCATTATCTTGGAGCAATTTCGCTAGCCATAACACGTCATCCACCAACAATTACAACCTCTTTAATCAAAAACCACCATCGATTTTTACTACCGACACCCGATTTTTACTACCCACCTTTATGCCACTGTCTGCTAATTATCCTCGTGATCCATCTAACTTTCGTTTCGTAGTCGCAGTTATTTGCAGCTATAAACCTCCATCGTTAAAATGCACTAACAATTCGTGAGGAAACCTGAAAGTGTTAGTGGAGTTTTATAGAGGATCCCTAATGGCTTGGTGGATGTATGGCGGGGTGTGTTGGAATGGGTGAGCACTTTAAATTGCGGTTTTTGAGTGAGTCATGAGAGAGGTGTAGGCCCTTGTAGGTTGATTGGATGTATGTACCTAGTTGTACTTAGAATCAAACGCACCAAACATGTTTTAATTCAAAAAAAATCAAAATTCAAAATTTTTTATTTCAGACCCAGGGATCCATATAGTGTTAGTATGAACTTAGCTTATGTTAGTAAACACAATAACATAAAAATACAATAATTAAATATTAATTGGCTACATGAACATGTGCACGCACATGTCTGCCAGCCCAGAGCCTGATAAATGGTCCATCAACCTTGTCCGCCAGTGAAGCTAAAATACTGTTCGGGCTACCCCTGAATCGCCGCAACATCGATGCACACCGTTTACGCATGATGGCATGAAAGTCATCTGTTCGCGCTTCTGCAAACATTCCCGATGCACTGCAAAACCGAGGCAGCCCCAACAATATCCTCAGCGCATTATTATATTGCACGCGCAGAGCGTTGTAAGCCTTCTGCGTATACCTAACCCACAAGCTGCACGAGTAAAACGACTGGCAATAGGCTCTGAAGAGCGTCAGTTTTACCTCGTCAGTGCACCGCGCAAACCTGCGGGCAAGCATATTGCATCGGGCTGCCAACGCCCTGCGCTCTCTATCTATATCCTGGTCATCCGTGAGAGAACCCGTGACCACATGACCGAGGTATTTAAAATGAGTGACGACTTTTAATGGTGTTCCCTGTAACGTCACCGGTGGAATATTCGTGGGTGTATTATTATGTACTTTAAAAACCACCACCTCACTTTTAGTAGCATTATACCTCAAGCCATGAGCCTCCGCGTACTTCTCACACACGGCCAGCAACTTCCTTAGTCCACAGATTGATGGGCTGAGCAGCACCATGTCATCAGCATAACTAATGTTGTTGATCATTCTGCCATCCACAGAACAACCAACCATAGCGCTACTCAGCTCACCAACGAGCCGATCTAGATTTAGCGGAAACAAACAAGCATTAGATATTTTAGGGGGTGTGATCACAGTACCTACTCGTACTGTGAGACCCTCCCGGTATAAAGAACCCGCAAGTTTCTCTCGTTTTTACATTTATATTATTTTTTCCTTGTCCCTTGGCTTGTCTGCCAAGATCTGCCACCTAACGTTGTTTTTTTCTATTCTCTATACAAAATTAATGTTTGTCTCGTATTAATTGTGCCATCTACTCATTACGGACCGGCTGAGGTTACCCATGCCAGGTTACAGCCTCTACAGTACCTACTACATCCGATATTGCATACGCACACGCACTTTCAAAATAAAGTGTAGGAAAGACTAACAATTTGGGTTGCAGTTTTTTTTTCCACCTTTATTGTCCCCGGCTGGGCGAAGGTCTCCCTCACAGCTTACCACTCTTCCCCGTGTGTTGCATGATCCCTCTCATCTCCCATAAACGTCTCTAAACATGAGTTACAATACCTAAGCTAAATAAGCTTGAACAGTGCAGAATTCACATCAATAAAACAACAGGTGCAGTTTGAACTAACGACCTCGCGCTGTTCAGTCCGATAACTTAGCCATTGATCTATTGTCACGACAATCATTGCCAACAATGGTTGAATGGACATTTCTCAAGAGATGTCGTAACGAACCCAATCAATAGTGAAAGTGCTCTCATTCAAACGAGTTTTGAGAAAAGCGGTCGAGAAATTCGCTGCTGCAGTCACCAGCTCCGGTAGCCGTGATCGTCTAGTGGTTAGGACCCTACGTTGTGGCCGTAGTAACCCAGGTTCGAATCCTGGTCACGGCAGTGATACACTGTCGCGGGGGAGCTTTTATTTTTAGTATTTTAATTACGATATGAATATGCATGTTGGGTTTCCAAGAGATTTATACCCGTTTCAATTAGGACTAAATCCTTAGGGATTATGAAAAGGAATCTGGACTTAATTACGCGGCCCTTAATTCTTTTAAATGAAAATACTTGATATAAATGAATTACCCCTGATTGTGATCAAACTAAAGTACCCAAGTTTTAGACAGTATTTTGCAAATCCAAAGACTGCTGTTCCAACTGGACAAGACACTCGATATATGTGTAAACAAAACATAATCAGCCTTTAAAGTTTTCACTGCTGGGGCCTCCTCTCTGTGAGAGCGAGTGGCCCGTAATACACCACGCGGGCCCAGTGCGGGTTGGGTAGATGTCACATCTCTTAGATTTTTTTTATTGTAGGACATGCCAGTTTCTCAGTGTTCTTCTTCACCGTTTTTACTAAGGCTAGCGAGCTATTATAATGTTATTAAGATTGGATTAGAAAATCAGTTATACATTGTTATTACAGTTATTGGAGAGTAGCCATTTGATCTTCAAGTTCAAAGTCACAGTCAAAGCATTTATTTCAAATAGGCACATAAAATGCCCTTTTGAACATCAACATTTCCATTAAAATATAATTGATTCTAGGCGCCCCTTCCAAACGATAGTTTGGTATGGAGAAGAATGGGCAAGAAACTCTTCCGTTACACTTTTATGTTTTACAACATTTTGTGTACATTAATTATATAATTAAATGCGAAGACGATGCACCAAGGATAAAATTACTATTACAAAATAAGTAAAATAAAGCAATGAAAGATAAATTAATTGTGTTATAGATGCTCACATATTTACAAACATTGTAAAAGTATACGATTTTCCCAAAATATTAACAAGGAATAAGTCAGTATGTGTGTGTTAAATAATCACAGAATGTAAATATATGTCATAAAATAATAAATTATTATAAAATTAAATTAGCAGCCAGTTTGATTTTGTCTAAACTAGATTGTACTATGAAGGTGGAACAGCTGTTCCAAGCATTCTTATCTTGGATGTAATCTTGTAATTTGTTTGCTTGTTTACAAAGTGTACTTTTATATGAGTTTTAAATTTTATTTCATTTAATTGCAGTTTATCACAGGGTGTAGTGTTGTATCTATTGCAAATAACTGATTATGATTATGAACGATTCAACGTAACATTTAACACAATACCCTTATATGATGTATGTACTTCAAACTAATCTTAAAAATAGTTGATATGTTTAATATTTATTTCTATTATTAAAAGTATGTCGATCATTTATTTTATTGAAAAGATGTTCATATTTTACAACATACATGATACTTTCATAAACGAAGGATGAGTTCATTTACATTTGTAAACACAATCCATATCTACAGTTACATTGAAGCAAGACCGGGATTGAATCACAATGTTGGTAACGTTACCAATCACTTGATCAAATATTGGCCGATCTTATCGATGCCATCAATTTAAATATTCGACCTCGTAACCTATTCAATTTCTTTGTACAGTGAACAAAAGAGATATTGTAGACAGGCACATACAGGTCTTTTCAGAACTTTGTTGGGGTCAGCTTCTAGTCTTAACTGGATGCAGCTAAATACCAGTATTTAACATGGTGCGACCTCCTATCTGACCACCTATCTGGTGAGAATGAGAATGAGAATAATTTATTTGTAAAACATTGGGTACATATAAAGGTCTTAAAAATAAGGTAGTGCGCTATGTTTTGCCAATGTTGGCATACAAATGATTGATAAGATTAATAAAGTTTAAATGAGTACGATTAAATTTCAATGATAAAATTACAACATAATAATAATAATTAAAAGCATTTGAGTACTGCATGCAAATTAAATTAAATTACAATTCAGAGTCATCATTATTATTTCATGTCAAAATTTAAAGTTAATTCAATTAAAAGGTCAAAGAGAGTTTGAATGTAAAGTATTATTTTTCCTTAAGAATTTGCTATTAAGAAAGTCATTTAGAGTATATGTGTGTAACATCTTTCAAGCAGTAACCCGTTATGTGTATTTTTTTTACTTTTGTAATGGCATACATTTTATTTCAACGGGTATTTTATTATATATTTGTCTAATGACGAACAGCTTCTTTGGTGTTGCTCACCAAAGAAGCTGTTCGTCATTAGAGACGGTGGATATCACATGTCTTCGATATTTTTAATTCAAAGACAATCCTTCACCGTTTTGAGAGCAGTGGTGATGAAATAAATTACACAAATTAAAGCGCCTGTCTGGGTTCGAACCTACGACCTACAACTCGTAAGCCGCGGCCGTTACCACTGGGCCACCACTGCTCTCCACAACCCACTTCCTGGGTAATACGATACTCCTTGGTAAGAATCGTTGTTTCGGGCTTCTGACGACCCATAAAGACTGTTAAAGATGTGAATGACAGCCGGGACCAACGGCTTAACGTGCTTCCTGAGGCACGGAGAGGTCTTGGTATGTAAAGATGGTCACTCATCCACGGCCCTACCCCGGCATGCGTAGCTTAACCTGAATTATCGACCCGTGCGGCACTCATTACGTAGCTACAAGCACCTCAAGCCAAGCTGTGCTGAGTAGCTAAGTAATTGACATTAGTCTTCGGAGTGTGTCGTAGGTTTAAATAAAAAATACTCACTCAATAATCACTCACACTATACTAGTATTAAAAAGAGGTAAAATTTGTGAGTTTGTATGTAGAGGGTAATCTTCGTAACTACTGATAGGATTCCGGAAATTCTTGTAGTAATGGGAAGCTACGGTAGTACCGAGTAATAAAAGCATACAAAATATTTTAAAACATTTTAAAAGAGTAACGGTGGAGTGCCCATTCTTCTCCTTACGAAACTGCATTTTGGAAGGGGCGACTAGAATCAATTCAATTTTAATGTAAATGTTGACGTTTAAAAGTGCTTTTTATGTGCCTATTTAAAATAAATGCTTTGAGTTTTATCATCGACATATATAAAGTGGAAAATTTACGCATTATTGAAACTAACTCAAAAACCACACAAGCAAAGTTAATTTAACTTACATGGAACCACATCAAGATCACACACTTAAAAAATAATAGTCGGTCCTCGATAGCCGGAAAAACCGATGGACAAGCATTTAAAAAAGAAAACTACATACAGCCTTTGACTGAGAGTGTCATAGGATGTTTTATGTTTAAATAAGCAAGTTTACGCGGATGAAGTCGCGGGCAGAAGTTGGTAATAATTTTTTACATCCACTACGCACTGTTCTAATATTTTCCTGAATGGCCATTTTTTTGTTGACTCTACTAAAGCAATATATGGGTCGTAAGGTTGCTGAGTACCAGTAGGAAGAGGCACGTTTCCTTTTTGAAGCTATTGTTAAAGATTTCCTTATTCTTAAATTTTTTCCTAAGCACATTCTTACCCAAATAGAGATTTTTGGACAAAAGGACCAAAATACTTCCTTCTTATCGTACCATCTATTATCATAATGTATATACTTACTTATATAATATTACTGCTAGTGCTGTCTCGTGTCAGCGTGAGTTTTACGAGTATAGCTAGCCGTATACCGTCCAAAAGCCCACCCACGGCATAAAACTCAGGTTTAATGCCCTGGGTATGCTGGACGTAGGTTAATTTTGCTCCCAGAGACTCTTTTAGTACCGCAGTGAAAATTTGCGTTAACGACGATTTACGTTTCATGATGTGATATTTTTGTATAGGAATATGGTGTGCAGCATTGAATTATATGTATTCCGTGGTTTAAAATAGTCTTGTGTGCTTATCCAAATACTAGATCTTTTACAAAACTCCGTTGGTTTCTATACCAATGCATTTATGTACACACTTATAAACAGACAAGAAGAAAGGACCGGGAAAATACGTTCGAAGGTAAATCTTGTTTCTAAAGAAATCTCTTCCAGCATACCTGCGACAGGTAGATAAAAAAGATGACGGAAACAAAATTACTTAAATCTTTGTCTTGTTTTAATTTTTTTTTTTTAAAATTGTTTGTTTTTATTTTTCCCAGTTTTTTGGGCAAAGGTAATTAATTAACCTTTACACAAGAAACTGGGAAAAATTGCCTCAACCTGATTATGAATTACTAATGGATTTCAAGGAAAAACTGGGCTAATCCATACATAATCTGTTAGCGAATTTCATAAAAATTACTATAGAGATATCGTCATTTTAATCACTCGCGTCGATATCGCGCGAATCCGTCCGGAAGTATCCACACAGTCACGTCGATTCGCGCGTCGATTGCCGCCACGGTTGATCGAATGTAAACATACAATATGAGAATATACTGACATACATATATACTTCTCAAATGAATATCACTAAAACATATATAATTATAATGTCATTTATATAATAACTACACAAATGCAATTATGACAAAGTGGAAAAATAGTGTTGTTTCACTCTTTTTTAAAATACCGCAACAGTCAGGTGGAAGTGAATTTCACAACCGAACCGAATGCACAGTGTAGAAATAGGAGTAGAAGTCAATGCTACGTCATCTTTTGCGCAAACTAACGAACTTCCAGTGAAAGTACTGCAATTAAACTCAATATAATGTAAATATTCGCTGCTGTAGTCACCAGCTCCGGTAGCCGTGATCGTCTAGTGGTTAGGACCCTACGTTGTGGCCGTAGTAACCCAGGTTCGAATCCTGGTCACGGCAGCGATACAGTCGCAGGAGAGCATTGTTTTTTGCTTAAGGTATTATTATTATAAAAGTTACTGCAATTATGTAGCAATGGCCGCCCCAACGTTAATATTAAAATTGACGTACCTACACTCAATCAGTCCATATAATATTTTATTACGTCGGGACTTAACCGCCTCTCTCAACTCATATCCATCACTCTGTTAGTTTTCAAGTAATCAATCAAACTTGTAAGTAAACCGTTAATGGTCAGCGATTGGTTGCCAGAATTGGTATTTGTGTACGCGAGTTGTTACAATTTCGTCGCTTGCGCAAACCGTGGTAAATTGTAAGTGAAAGTACTCCAGTTTATTCGAGATAAAGTCTTATATTTCGGTGCTGTAGTCACCAGCTCCGGTAGCCGTGATCGTCTAGTGGTTAGGACCCTACGTTGTGGCCGTAGTAACCCAGGTTCGAATCCTGGTCACGGCAGTAATACACTGCAGCGGAGTATATTTTTGTTACGCCTACTACAAGCTAAACGCTACATTTACGGAATTCCTAAAGTGTCCAAGATTTATTTTTGTGTTTTGTTTGAATATCCCATTTAAATTTTAGATCAATATTAGAAAGAAATGATTTTAACCACCACGCATAATTTTTTACCGGGTTGTCGAATTTTGATAATAGTTTTTTTTTAGAAAACTGGTCCCATTTAAAAATTAAAAACAATATAGACTTGTAAGCGTAAAAAATAGGGGTTGATTGATTTACCACTTGTTTACTGAATTTTTACTTGTGAACCGATTGTGTCAAAACTTGGCACTCGTATGTAGTTCTGATGACGCTTCAACAAAATAGAGACCTAGTGTTGATCTCATGATGGAGGCGGAAGATAGTTGATAGTGCTCCTCCACAGTTCACAGTTACATCACGTTTGGGCTTATTTCACACATATTGATGAGAACTTTAAACCTAGCCGGGATATGACTGTCATCGAAGGTCTAATTATGGAGCCCGTCGATCCGCCGACGTCGAGAGAATTTCCACCTATAGCAGTGAGATCATACAAAAAAAAACAAAGGTACGGGACCCTTATGGCATACCGCCAATAAAATATACTCTTACAGCAGTACCGTAACTTCTGCCATATTCCCTTTAAAATGGAAAATGGCAAAGGCTTGTGGCGGCATCTACACCCCCACTACTACGCATCACTCTGACGTCACGCAAAATCCTGCATCGCGCAAGCAGAGTGTACCGCACAACTAGCATATATACAACGTCCCAACATCAAACGTCGGGCAGTTACCCACCAGACACGACACCCATCTGGTCGGAGGATCCTCTCTTTTCTTTAGAGACGAGTATACTTTACACCCTGCTCCTCATACCTGTTCAGGTGGTACCTATACATAAATCGGATAACAGTGACATCATAATTGAATCACTACTCTGCCCGCACGTCTAAAACCATCTAAAGCTACTCATTGCGATCATCAGTACGGATTTGGTTGATCACGATCAACAAGTACAAAATTGGTTCCATTTACTGAACTTTTAATTGGGGCTGTTGAATCTGTTCATCAGTCTGACGTCTTAAAACCTTTTCATAGAAGTGGCGTGCTTATGGCAGCTCACTTAAATGGGTGATTTCAAAATTATTTGATAGATCTTTCTTTGTCGTGTTAAACGGTTATCATTCTATATTATATGATATCTCCTCTGGAGTCTGGACTCTCATCTGAGGGAAATTTTATTTAACTTTTCTATCAATTACATTCCCAGCTGTTTCAGCACTACGAAACGTTAAGTATGCGGGTGACTTAAAGTTTCTCAGAACAATTAAGTTTGTTAAAGTCTCCTCGCTCTTACAGATGTTTCTTACCTAATAGTCTTATTCAATGATGCAGGACTCAAATAAATGTCATTAAGTTAAATATGCAAAAAAAAAGCGTTCAAGTTTTTTCTAGGTTTCACATACTTCTTTTTTGTTAGCAATGTGAGGAGCTGGTGTCTGAGTTAGGCGTAAAGTGCCTGTATTACAAATCACCAGGTACCCCACGGAAGAACAGAAAGTTTAAATTAAAAGTAATAAAAAATTATACCAAGTTAAGTGGCAGTGGCAGTGGTGGCCCAGTGGTAACGGTCCCGACTTAACAACCCACGAGTTGTCGAGTCGTGAGTTCGAACCCAAGTAGGCGCTTTACTTTGTGTAAATAATTTAATCAGCACTGCTCTCAAAACGGTGAAGGAAAACATCGTGAGGAAACCGGCATGTCCTAGAACCAAAAATTCGAAGACATGTGACATCTACCAACCCGCACTGAGCCCGTGTGGTGGATTACGGCTCACTATCTCTCATAGAGAGGAGGCCTGTGTCCCAGCAGTGGGAACGTTATAGGCTGATTATGAAGTTATTATAATTTTGGGGGTAGAATTTAAAAAGAAACTATAAACAAAAAGTAAATCAGGGCGTCTGTATCTGTGTGTACACTCAGAAAGTTTAGTGAAAAAAAAAATGTTCTTTGCGTAAATGTTATTTTTTTATTAAATCTTTTCAAAGTACTCTGCATTCAAAGTCAAAGTCAAAGATTTCACAAAGTTTCATGAGTCTGAACCAGTTTTCGAAACACTTTTTCCAGTCCGCAGTAGACACCTCTTTTACAGCCTGCTCGATCGCTGACAGCGCATCTTCCAGCGACGAAAATTGTATCCCTTTGAGCAGATTATCATATCACGACACCATCTCACCCGGGCCTGCTTCTGAGCATCGGTGAGGTTGTGTTGCACCCAGCCTGAAATTATCCTCCTCATGCGAAAATGTACGTGTAGAATTTCGTGAAGGCTTCCCGATCCAACCTGCAGTATGTGCTAAATCTCTTGATATGTAACTCGCCTATTGGCTTGGATTAAAATTTTCACTTCTAGCCCGTTTTCTTCCGTAACAGCCGTCATAGGGCAACCAATTCTTTGTTCATCCCCCAAAGTCAGTCGACCGCGCTTGAATTCATTATACCAATGATACACGGTTGCCTTAGAGGGACATTCATCCATGAATGCCATTTGAAGTCTATCGTACGATTCGTCCAGTTTCAGGGACACTTGAAATCGTAAAAATCATAGCGCAAAAAATTCCCGGCGCAGATCCATTTCTTTATGAGACACGATAGATTAAATTAGCTCGCAAATTTTGAAATTGGAACGTACCTATTATGACTCACAAATAATCATATTTTCAAAATAGACTATCATCTCAAGCTGTCAATGAGTGCATGAAGCACCATAATAAGTTTTAATTGCATGTTTTTTAAATATACAAGTAGTGTAAGCATTTGTTTGCAGACCTAAATAAAATCACAAATAAGTACTTATTTGAAATCCTTTTCAAATAAGTACTTATTTGTCATCTCTTTTTGCGTTGGTTTATTTTAATGTTTAACATTAAATTAAACCGACGCAAATAGAAACTAGAAATTATTTTGATACCTACAGAAAAATTAAATATTGGTACCTATGCCGACAGAATGATGTCACAAAAACCTTCGTACGTGTTAGCTTGCTCTTAGACGCTATATGACGCCTATACTTAGCTATTTTATATAATAAACCTAAAACTGTTAAAGTTTAAAAGCTTTTCCATCCACTTTCCTCGGATCAACGGTTTAACAAGATAAACTTGGAAGAACTAACAGCAGGCAAGATTGTCGCATAATGTTGTAGAACAAAGAGATTTTTAATCTTTCGCCTGTGGGCGTAACTGCATATTATATACCTACATAGTCTTAAATTGAAATTGAATTGACAAAGAAATGGAATTGGCAGTGAGAGAGAAAAATTTAATGATACGTAAAAGCAGATTGCTATTTTATTTAATAATTTCTTGCACGTCTAGTGATCGTATCTGAAACTCCACTACTAAACTAAACACGAAATTCGTAGTTTCGGCCGAAGCTTTGGGCTACTCCTACTCCGTATCACCAATAGACATGAGATTATTTTGGGACCCGACCTAAAAATAGGCACCCTGTGCCAAAAAATTTCAATCTAATTGTATATTATATTTGCATGGAAATGATTCTTCAGCATAATCCCTTCTACAAAATCAATTATTTTAGTCTTAAATGTTGGCACAGACCGGCAAAATTAGTGCCATTTAATTTGCATTGAAGTATTTTAATTTTGTTACACGCAGGTTAGTACGAACCTCATATCTATTAGATTACAGGTATAGCAGTTAAATGTAAACGGAACGAAGGAGCCTGGATCTCACGACGCAGGGAAACCTAGTGTGAGTTCCAGGAATCGAAACATTGGAATGTAATTTCTTAAACAATAAACAATTTCAAATTCTAACCTATAAACTTATATAATCAATCTTTTAGTATTGTATGTGAGTACTATGCACAAACTACATATAAAACCACCATTTACTGGGTACGTCTATTATTGAATTGAATGTGCCCTGGCGGCTGACAGTATGTCATGCTCACTCTAATGTTTCGCTGATGGTAGCGCATGTGTTGGATCATTTAGCTCCCTTCAAAATGATTGAGACGAATGGTGTTAATCCATGCGTCATGTTTGTGAACGGGTGACGTCAGTAGGGACTGGTCATCTCTTAGCTGCCACGGCTTAATTAATTTAATTTTTTAATCGTTTTTTTATAACGGACGCTTTTCCATAGTTCTCAGAGTCATAATTTCAACATGAATGATGTACCCATATTTTGATTTAAAAGAGTGTCTGATGAGTTTCTTGCCCGTTCATCTCCATAAGTACACTACTACGCTTTGGAATGGGCAACTAGTCACCTTTCTGACCGACCGCCCTTGACAATTGCTTGCTGCACGCTTTGGTGTTTACTGTAAGTGCAGCAAGCAATTGTTATATTAATGAATAAATAAATAATTAATAAATAATTCAAAACTACCTGTGATTGGTTTATTTGAAATAAATGCTTTGAGTTATAGAAAAAATTTTGTCTTTAAAAATGATATGATAGCATATTTGTAAATATGAATTCAGCACATGATTTCAGACCTCCAAACGAAAAAAATTGTGTATGGCTGAGCAATATTTTATTTTATAACCGACGAAAATTTCAACTTAGGGGTTTTAAAATAAGCGGTTCGGTTCAGAACACTTCAGAACTCAATTTACTTGCGTCGAGCCTTCGTCGAGCCACATCGAGCGCACTCCACTCGACTAGCTTGGGTACTATTTTCTGACAGCAACTATTTAGAGCCAGCTCGAGCAGTTCAGCTGCCAATTAGTGAGTATTATTTACTGACTTACTTGTACCTTTTCAAAAGTTGAATGCAGGTTTCTTTTTCTATAGAATAAATTGAACTATGTAGATAACTTTTATGGAAGTTTACGTGTCTACGTCTTTCATTCAAGGTATTCTTGTTTGTTTTAGGACACTGAACTAAGGTACTACGTTCCTGAAAACTGTAAACTTGAGTCAATGGATTCGATTTAATGAGCTTCCACCACTGCTTTGCAGTGCAGTTCAGTTAGCCAGCGACGTGATAAGATTATTTTTGTATCATTGACCGCAGTTAGTGTATTCACTTGAATTATTAATTAAAAAAACAGTTTCTTTTTGAAACTTTACAGACGAGATTGGTATCCGAACTGAAACAAAATTTTGCAACCTACGGTTCGGTGGAACAGCTCACTAATATTATTTTCAGTCGCCGAACGATACCTACGTTAAATAGTTTTTTAGTGATGGGATGTATTTTTTCTAGGCATTGTTGCACAAAGCATATTGTTAAAAAAACAGCAGAAATTAATTTTTGTACCGGATATATCCCTTATCCACCTGATTTTTAATTCTTAGGTAGGTATGCGTGAATAGATTCAAATCAACTCCTCATATGTGGAGTAGTATATGAATCGCCAGAATCATGCCAACATCATACTACTACTATGATATAACACTAAAAGCACATCGTTAAGTGAAATAAGATTTTAAAAAAAACTAATGAGAGAATCCGAATTCTACAAAGTCAAAGTCTAAATCTATTCCAGTGTTCATCAAGAAACCCCGAGCATAGCCCGCTCCATAGCACGCTAAGCAACCTAGAATTTAAGGACCAGGCCGACTGTTCACGTTTCGGCACCGTATGTCATAATCACAGCCTCAATGCGGACCTGGAATGACCGGCAGATTCCGACCTCTGGTCATAACCGACAAGATGCAGTGGTAAGTGTTTGGTCTTCAAACATTGCGGGGACTTTCGATGCAGATTGGCCTCGGCAAGACGTGTGAATTGATCATGACTTTCACCTTGTCCAAATTCATGCCAAGGCCAACCAAGGGTCTAAGCATTTCAGCGTCTCTGCTATTATAACGATGTCATCGGCAAAGCGAAAGTATAGAGGTACTCGCTGTTCACGTTGATACCTTGTCCAGTCCAGTCCAGCGTCTAAAAAGATGTCCTCCAACGCGTTGGTGAACAGTTTCGGGGATATCCCATCCCCCTTTCTCACCCCTCTGAGCAGTTGGATGGGGCTGGTATTCTTGTCCTGGATCTGGACAGTCATCGTGGCAAAATCATACAAACATCACAATACTTCGATGCAGCACCCTAAAACCCTTTTTTCGCACCTCGGTGTCGGTGAGCAAACGGCGTTACATATTTAAATTTCATTGAAATAGTTTCTACCACAGAGGCCACAAATATAGGTTTTCTAATGGAGAAGTCGGTCAAAGCTAATTGTAGATGGCGTGACCATAGCATAGTCTCTACGGCCTACACTATATTTGAAATTTCGTCCATGCGGTTATATTTCACTAATTCGTTATTTTCGGTAATATTACAATTACGCATTTGTCATGGAAAATGTTTGAATTTAAATTCTTTACATAATTCCTCGTAACAACCACTTCAAAATGTTTCCGACGTAACCCCGAACTAAGAAATGAACAAAATAAAATACGAATAGCTCTAAGCCATAATAGTGTAATTTCGGAGTATACTGTAATTTCGGAGTATTTATAAACTCTGTGGAAGTCAGAATCAGAGTACAGAATCAGTACACCTCTGCCCATCCCTTCTGGGGTTACAGGCGTGATGTTATGTTAGGTTTGGAACTCAGCAACCAGAAATTTTCGTCAAAACAAAATACTCGTAAAACCAACTCACGCCAGCATCATTAGTTTGTTTTGGGAACTAGTTACGACAGCGCCATTTCGACAGTTGTCTTCTCCGTTCACCCAGGCGACATTTAAGTGATTTGAATCCAACGATAAACAAATTGCATACGTTAACATTTATCCGCATTCTAATCATGCATATTTTATTCGTCGTAATCGACAACGGAACCCTTAACTTTGCATGGTTCGAGACGCACTTGCCATATCGATATGTTGATAATGTCCTGAACAAAGACTACATACTGACTACAAACTGTAAGCAGGTGCCGTTCGGAGACTGAAAATAATATTTATAAAGAGTTCCACCGAACCGCACGTTACAATATTTTGTTTCAGTGCAGTTAGTGGAAGTGCTCAGGTGCGGTTCGGTCCATTGCTGTTGAAATAAGAGTTAGATCCTCATACAATTTAGTTCCTAGTGTAAATAGTTTGTTGTAATTGTTAATCATAACCAGTAAACATCTATTTTAATATTATAAACAGGTGATATTTGTTTGTTTGTGTGTAGGGGGTAATTTCTGGAACTACCAAACTTAAAATTCTTTTTGTATTTGATAGCCCAATTCTTAACGACGGCCTCAAGAATTGGGCTATAGTCTATCTATGGCATTCAACGGGCTATTTAACATCACGCTAGGAGCCTTAGGAGCCGAGCAAAAAGAAAAAAGGTCAGAAAGAACGCAAAGCGAAAACCAAGCAATAGCGCGGACAGGCGATGCGTTGGGTCTAGTTGAAAACCAGCGTCAGGCACTTAGTTGTCTGGCATCCATGCTGAACTGGGCCTATTTGGCGCAGCCGTGAGGCACACAATACTATTTTCTTCTGTTTTGTTTTTTATTTTGTGTGAATATTGTGTGCCTTAACCTGGGTCAAATATTTTTTTTTCTTTCTTTCTTTTCTTTTCTTTCGATGCGAGACGAAGGGCTAGAGGTATTTCACGCGAACGAACTCGAGAGAACGAACGAGTTTTAATAATTTATTGAAGCTTTCAAACAATTCCTTAAGTCCGTTCTTAAGGCCTGTTGTTCTCCGACATTCAAACCACCGTTTACGTTTTTAAACAGTTGTTTTATGTCTGATTTCCTATTGTTTTTAACTGCTTAAATATTGAATCAGTTGATTTAAGTGTTGGTGAACACAAGGCTTAGTTTACGACAGACTAATCGATCCGTCTCACATTTCATACAACTTGAACTAACTGTAATTACTATCTTAAACCCCTACACTTTTCAAGAGTGCAATTTACTTGCCTGTAGCATACAATATGATTGAAGCAACATTTTGACTTGCATCGTATTACTAAACTCTAAAATGTTTAATTAAACGGCGCAACTGTTATTGTTGCTTCAATCTAGGCTTTAGTTGCCTTTCCATAAAAAGACAGTAAGGACCCTCTTTCCTCATTGTATATGTTGATAAATTCAAATCATTAGGGTTTCCTTGAGATTCGGAAAATTATGAGGACTCAGCGTAAAGCCTTTATGAAAAGTAAACTATGACAAAGACTTCAGAATTTACTGTGTAACTCGCGGGTTTCAATAATGAATCTGAACGCGATTAGCACTTATGAACCGCGCTCAAGAGCTGTCTGTGACAATACTCCACCACGATTTTGACGCCGACAGCTCCATAACGCGGTTTAAGATGTGCTGAACGTGTTCAGTTTCATTGGTGAAATTCGCTTTAAGTCGACGTACGCACGGATTTTTCGCCAACTGTTTCTTTAGCGCACTAAAAGAAAGAAAGAAAAATATTTATTTGCACACAGGTCGTGAAGCACAAAATACAAATGACAAAATTAAAAAAAAAATAACAAAAACTCACGGCTCCGCCAAAAAGGTTCATTTCAGCATTAATGCCAGACTGTTGCTGTCTGACGCTGGATTTCTATGAACCTTTAGGGACAAGTGACGGGGAGTAGAAACAGATTCAACATACATATATGATGTTTATAATAATAAATTAATTAATTTAAACTAGCAATTGAAACAATATAAAATGAAAACAACAAGAACTGTCTCCGTAAAACCTGTTCTTACACTGTAGCTTCGTCATGTCAGGGCAGCAAAGAACGGAAAATCACCGAACGTCCAACCATCCGCATATCCAATATTTATTTTCGCATTTCATATATGTGAAACATTTAAGGCCACAATAACCAGTTCTGTTGCGAATCTATCAGATACTGCCGTAGACGTGTTCTGAACGAGTGGATAGTGCCCAGAACCCTTAGTGAAGGTGGGATATTATTCCAAACCTTAGATGCAGCGTATCGGAAAGTGCCTCAGAATGCCGCTGTCCTATGAGACTGTGTTGAAAGTTGTTGTTCACATTGCCTGGGCTCATAATCAGGCGAGATTGCGCGCCAAGGCAAAGTGCACAACAACTTTATTTAGCCATCCAATTAAGCTTGTCGCACAAATATTTCGGTTTCTTAGACTTGACGACACCAAAAATCAGGCCAGCCAGGTGTTACTTTCGTCTCGACTTCATCTTGAGAATAAAATGTTTGGAAAGGGCACATATGCGTTTTGGACTCTTTGTATCAGTCGATTTTTATAGGCAGAACAAGGGTTTCGACTAACTTTTCGCAAAGCTTTTCAGACAAGAACGGCCTCATTTCGTATAGCAGTTTCAGACGATAAAAGCAGTTTCTAACGGAGTTAGCAACCTTTTTCTCAAATCTAAGGCCATACATAACCCAAGGTTCCGCGCCTCATTCACATGGTCAATAGGCTCACTCATTAGGTAACAACATATACTTGGTTTTTAATGGGTTTAGTGCTAAACAGTTCTCATCTGACCAGGCGGAAATTCTTGTAGTTGGACGTCGTTGGCGTTAATATGATACTGGCATTTCTGAAGACACTATATTATGTCTGCACAATAGAGAATTAAAAGAATCGGTCCAAAATGTATCCCTGAGGAACGCCTCTTTCTATGGAACTAGTCAAGGTAGTATCGTCCGAAAAACGCAATTCTACAAGTTTTTTTCTGTTACTGAGGTGTGGTGTGTGTGGAACCATTGAATACCATTTTCGTCAAAACCGTATTATGTTAATTTTGACAGCAAAAGCGAGATGTTAATGCAATCAAATGCTTAGGAGAAATCAAGTAGCACCATCAGTGAACACATGCCCTTATCGACTTAAGAGTTCCTACACCATCTGGATAACTAATCCCTGCTGACAGTAAGTAAGTAAGTAAGTAAAAAATAAGCCCCAAAGAAAAGCTCTCCTATTGAGGCACTATTTCTATTTACAAACAAAATAAAACGTTCACTGCTGAAGATTCCCTGATTTCTGAAAGTTGACAACGTCGCCTAAAAGTCGTCTAATATTTCGCTGATTTGGATTACTCAATATTACAGAATTAAATATTACTCTGTAATGTTCTTATATATTGATTTTTAATTACCAACTTTTATCCAAACTTTCATACCCTATTTCACCTTAATAATGGGATGTATTTTCAATAGTCCTTCCTAAAGATACGGTTTCCTAAAAAAGCGTCGACTGCCCACATAGCGTCCGCAATTTACCAGTGAATGACGTCACTAGAACGATGTAAATGAAAGTATAGGTGTGTTTTCCTAGAGAGCGTGAGAATAGTGAGGTCACACATCATTCTATAGCGTTTTCATGACAATCAAGTCTAGTCACTTCGTAATTCTGTGTCAGAGGTGTCAAAATGAAACATAAACACGACTATCTTGCCAAAATAAAATAACGGAAAACCTGAAATCGTAGAGAAGTATTCATTTTGGTTGAGTATGTAAGTGTACTCACTGAATGATTCGTAAAACTCGGCATAAAAAATCACATGTTTGTTCAGTTGATATGCAAACATCACCGTTTTTAGTACAATTATTGTGGAATGTCGAATCTATAAGATTTGGTTATACGAGTATAAATATATTTTTGGCGTAACAAACATGAATTTGTGATAGGTAATGATCCCTACGTAACTGAGATGCAGCTACTTCGCTTAAATCACACTTCATAATGTACAGGAAAAACGAAGATTTTTCACCTAGCATAAATGATAATTTGATTTGAGTTGCAAAGTCGCACACAAAACCAGACAAAAGCTTTATAGCGAACACTAAAATACCGCAATACTTCGGCGGGAATGAACTTATAAAAACGAATTCCTTGATTTTTATTTATTGTATTCTCTGCAATCTGAAATTCTAAACGAAGCTATTTAGATTAAACTAAACAAACTATCGTGCTTTTTGTTTTTTAATATTCTTGTGTTTGAAATGTTATTATGTTTAAAAGTAATTGCAATACGTTCTGGCACTATTTTGGGCCAGATGTACCAAGCAACGATCTTCTTCTAAAATTGTATTTTTAACATAACATAACATAACATCACGCCTTGTTTCCCCGAAGGGTTGGGCAGAGGTGTACCTATAGTACACCCACATTTCACCAGTTATGTTTAAGTACCATGTAATAGGGGGCGAGCCTATTGCCATCTACCGGGCACAAATCCAGACTTCGGGCTGCTTCTGAGAAATTCCAGATAGAAAAACCCAATAACACGTTGCCCGACCTAGAAATCGAACCCAGGACCTCATGCTCAGCAGTAGCGATTGCGACCACTAGACCAACGAGTTTATGTAGGTATAAAACATATTACAACTATTTTATTTTTTTGGACCTACGCCTTCTTCGAAGGGTAAGGCCTCTTTATGGAATACAACGTAATGCCATTTTAATTATGAAACACTATATATGTAGTTAATTCTAGGTTAGCCGGGATAACAATTTTCCTAGTCAAGAAATACAAACATATAAAAAAAGACAATCGATTGTGGTCTAATCTTATATGTACCGCCTGCCAACTCCAGCATAAGTTGATCAATAGAATGCTGAGCGCTTTACGTCGAGGTGTATCACGTTGCCTTTGTGTGACGACGAGGTAACTAAATAGGTATTATGTTCTATTAGCAGACAGTAGTGTGTATGACACTTTTAATGCAGTCATTGATAAAATTGTTTATCGCTACGTTAATTATCCATTTTCTAATGAACAGATATAACTTAAGTAAATTGATATAAAAACTTGCTAATTTGTTGTATCAGGTTGCAACCTACCATATTTCAAACGCACATTAGTTAATAAGTTAATTTACTTTTTTTTATTAAATTGTAGAAGTTAAATTATCTATTACCCCTTTTTATATTAAAATGACGCGGATTAACTGTATTTCGTTATTTATATTCTTTATTCTATATATAAGCGAGTTGCCCATCATTAATATTTAACATTGCTATCAACAAACCTCCAGGCGCTTCACGTTGCAGTACAATTTACTACAGGTGCGCGCCCTCCTGTCTGTATCGATTGCTCTTGAATCGGACGCCGACAGAATCGAGATTTCGTATCGGCACTGTACTAATTGGAAATTTAAAAATGGGAAGAAGTTTGGAGATGCAGTTCACACAAAAGCTATGATGGCAGATAGGGGAATAAAGCGTTATTTCAAATGACACAGTTCTGGACAAGCGTGCCATTCCAAATTGGAAACCGGTGAAAATCACGAATTCTTTTTCTTTTCAGTATGAACCAATAACTATTTTTTTTCATTCGTAGGATAACGTGGAAATTTTACTAACTTTGAGACTGCTAGTTTCACTTAATTTCAACAGTGTTCCTAACTCAAAATATTCATTTCATTTTAATGAGCAAATCCACGTGCTCTGCTCTCAACCGTTGACCGCAAGTGTCTTCATTAAGCCAAGTTTACCTAGATATCTATGTAAGCAAACTAAGGTAAGTTGAACGGTAAAGTAAGCTGAACGTATGGACTGACGATGTGAAGGTAAACAGTTATTGGCTCTAGGTACAGCTGAAGCTGACACTCTGAACAAAGCCCAAACTCAGAGTGTTTCATGTTTGGTGTTAACCCGTTGACTGAATGTTTGGTTCAACAGTTGACTGAATGTTTGGAGTGTCATGTACACTGTGAAGGGACGTGGTACAGTTCGCGAGACCTAAGCTTAGCTTTGCTTTTGTGTGAGAGCACATAGCGACTACAATGGCGGCACTGTATGATGGCTGGTGACTTTTGAACGTTTTTAGGTATTTACAAAATGTAAGGAAACCGATGCCATACTAGGTACAGTAGCGCTCATAAGTCCATATGAATTCTCACAAAGCAATAAATTGACGCTTCGGTTTCACTTACGACATTTTTCTGTAAGTTAGTTATTTCTTTACAATAAACATGCACACACACTCACTTTGTCTGTAATTGATAGTAGTTCACAATTTCAACTACCTTAACATATGGCATGCTAGCTTAGTCGTTACCGTGCTTGGGTAGGAGCGATTATGGCAGCCCCGAGTTCGCCTGCGCCTGCGGATTGAGCTTGATGTTATTTTCAAATAATTTAAATATATTTAGTTTTTGATATGTTAATAATATTCCCTAAAATGAAAAATTGTTGTTTGTTTCAATAAAAAAATTTAAGTGGTTCGAAAATAATTCGATACTTGTCTCGTTAATTAGCGGTATTGTGGTTTTAACTTTCAAAATGCAGTGAAATATAAATATTGAAGCGTTGGCAATATTTTCGTGCTGCGTAAAAGTGGACTAAAATGATTGAAGCAACATTTTGACTTGCATCGTATTACTAAACTCTAAAATGTTTAATTAAACGGCGCAACTGTTATTGTTGCTTCAATCTAGGCTTTAGTTGCCCTTCCATAAAAAAACATAGTAAGGACCCTCTTTCCTCATTGTATATGTTGATAAATTCAAATCATTAGGGTTTCCTTGAGATTCGGAAAATTATGAGGACTCAGCGTAAAGCCTTTATGAAAAGTAAGCTATGACAAAGACTTCAGAATATACTGTGTAACTCGCGGGTTTCAATAATGAATCTGAACGCGATCAGCACTCATGAACCGCGCTCAAGAGCTGTCTGTGACAATACTCCACCACGATTTTGACGCTGACAGCTCCAGAACGCGGTTTAGATGTGCTGAACGTGTTCAGTTTCATTGGTGAAATTCGCTTTATGTCGACGTACGCACGGTTTTTTCGCCAACAGTTTCTTTAGCGCACTGAAAGAAAGAAAGAAAAATATTTATTTGCACACAGGTCGTGAAGCACAAAATACAAATGATAAAATAGGTTCATTTCAGCATTAATGCCATACTGATGCTGTCTGACGCTGGTTTTCTATGAACCTTTAGGGACAAGTGACGGGGAGTAGAAACAGATTCAACATACATATATGATGTTTATAATAATTAATTAATTAATTTAAACTAGCAATTGAAACAATATAAAATGTAAACAACAAGAACTGTCTCCGTAAAACCTGTTCTTACACTGTAGCTTCGTCATGTCAGGGCAGCAAAGAACGGAAAATCACCGAACGTCCAACCATCCGCATATCCAATATTTATTTTCGCATTTCATATATGTGAAACATTTAAGGCCACAATAACCAGTTCTGTTGCGAATCTATCAGATACTGCCGTAGACGTGTTCTGAACGAGTGGATAGTGCCCAGAACCCTTAGTGAAGGTGGGATATTATTCCAAACCTTAGATGCATCGTATCGGAAAGTGCCTCAGAATGCCGCTGTCCTATGAGACTGTGTTGAAAGTTGTTGTGCACATTGCGTGGGCTCATAATCAGGCGAGATTGCGCGCCCAGGCAAAGTGCACAACAACTTTATTTAGCCATCCAATTAAGCTTGTCGCACAAATGTTTCGGTTTCTTAGACTTGACGACACCAAAAATCAGGCCAGCCAGGTGTTACTTTCGTCTCGACTTCATCTTGAGAATAAAATGTTTGGAAAGGGCACATATGCGTTTTGGACTCTTTGTATCAGTCGATTTTTATAGGCAGAACAAGGGTTTCGACTAACTTTTCGCAAAGCTTTTCAGACAAGAACGGCCTCATTTCGTATAGCAGTTTCAGACGATAAAAGCAGTTTCTAACGGAGTTAGCAACCTTTTTCTCAAATCTAAGGCCATACATAACCCAAGGTTCCGCGCCTCATTCACATGGTCAATAGGCTCACTCATTAGGTAACAACATATACTTGGTTTTTAATGGGTTTAGTGCTAAACAGTTCTCATCTGACCAGGCGGAAATTCTTGTAGTTGGACGTCGTTGGCGTTAATATGATACTTGCATTTCTGAAGACACTATATTATGTCTGCACAATAGAGAATAAAAAGAATCGGACCCAAAATGTATCCCTGAGGAACGCCTCTTTCTATGGAACTAGTCAAGGTAGTATCGTCCGAAAAACGCAATTCTACAAGTTTTTTCTGTTACTGAGGTGTGGTGTGTGTGGTACCATTGAATACCATTTTCGTCAAAACCGTATTATGTTAATTTTGACAGCAATAGCAAGATGTAAATGCAATCAAATGCGTAGGAAAAATCAAGTAGCACCATCAGTGAACACATGCCCTTATCGACTTAAGAGTTCCTACACCATCTGGATAACTAATCCCTGCTGACAGTAAGTAAGTAAGTAAAAAGTAAGCCCCAAAGAAAAGCTCTCCTATTGAGGCACTATTTCTATTTACAAACAAAATAAAACGTTCACTGCTGAAGATTCCCTGATTTCTGAAAGTTGACAACGTCGCCTTTAAGTCATCTAATATTTAGCTGATTTGGATTACTCAATATTACAGAATTAAATATTACTCTGTAATGTTCTTATATATTGATTTTTAATTGCCAACTTTTATCCAAACTTTCATACCCTATTTCACCTTAATAATGGGATGTATTTTCAATAGTCCTTCCTAAAGATACGGTTTCCTTGAAAAGCGTCGACTGCCCACATAGCGTCCGCAATTTACCAGTGAATGACGTCACTAGAACGATGTAAATGAAAGTATAGGTGTGTTTTCCTAGAGAGCGTGAGAATAGTGAGGTCACACATCATTCTTTAGCGTTTTCATGACAATCAAGTCTAGTCACTGCGTAATTGTGTGTCAGAGGTGTCAAAATGAAACATAAACACGACTATCTTGCCAAAATAAAATAACGGAAAACCTGAAATCGTAGAAAAGTATTCATTTTGGTTGAGTATGTAAGTGTACTCACTGAATGATTCGTAAAACTCGGCATAAAAAATCACCTGTTTGTTCAGTTGATATGCAAACATCACCGTTTTTAGTACAATTATTGTGGAATGTGGAATCTATAAGATTTGGTTATACGAGTATACATATATATTTGGCGTAACAAACATGAATTTGTGATAGGTAATGATCCCTACGTAACTGAGATGCAGCTACTTCGCTTAAATCACACTTCATAATGTACAGAAAAAACGAAAATTTTTCACCTAGCATAAATGATAATTTGATTTGAGTTGCAAAGTCGCACACAAAACCAGACAAAAGCTTTCTAACGAACACTAAAATACCGCAATACTTCGGCGAGAATGAACTTATAAAAACGAATACCTTGATTTTTATTCATTGTATTCTCTGCAATCTAAAATTCTAAACGAAGCTATTTAGATAAAATTAAACAAAATATCGTGCTTTCTGTTCTTTAATATTCTTTTGTTTGAAATGTTATTATGATTAAAAGTAATTGCAGCACGTTCTGGCACTATTTTGGGCCAGATGTACCAAGCAACGATCTTCTTCTAAAATTGTATTTTTAACATAACATAACATAACATCACGCCGTGTTTCCCCGAAGGGTTGGGCAGAGGTGTACCTATAGTACACCCACATTTCACCAGTTATGTTTAAGTACCATGTAATAGGGGGCGAGCCTATTGCCATCTACCGGGCACAAATCCAGACTCCGGGCTGCTACTGAGAAATTCCAGATAGAAAAACCCAATAACACGTTGCCCGACCTAGAAATCGAACCCAGGACCTCATGCTCAGCAGTAGCGATTGCGACCACTAGACCAACGAGTTTATGTAGGTATAAAACATATTACAACTATTTTATTTTTTTGGACCTACGCCTTCTTCGAAGGGTAAGGCCTCTTTATGGAATACAACGTAATGCCATTTTAATTATGAAACACTATATATGTAGTTAATTCTAGGTTAGCCGGGATAACAATTTTCCTAGTCAAGAAATACAAACATATAAAAAAAGACAATCGATTGTGGTCTAATCTTATATGTACCGCCTGCCAACTCCAGCATAAGTTGATCAATAGAATGCTGAGCGCTTTACGTCGAGGTGTATCACGTTGCCTTTGTGTGACGACGAGGTAACTAAATAGGTATTATGTTCTATTAGCAGACAGTAGTGTGTATGACACTTTTAATGCAGTCATTGATAAAATTGTTTATCGCTACGTTAATTATCCATTTTCTAATGAACAGATATAACTTAAGTAAATTGATATAAAAACTTGCTAATTTGTTGTATCAGGTTGCAACCTACCATATTTCAAACGCACATTAGTTAATAAGTTAATTTACTTTTTTTTATTAAATTGTAGAAGTTAAATTATCTATTACCCCTTTTTATATTAAAATGACGCGGATTAACTGTATTTCGTTATTTATATTCTTTATTCTATATATAAGCGAGTTGCCCATCATTAATATTTAACATTGCTATCAACAAACCTCCAGGCGCTTCACGTTGCAGTACAATTTACTACAGGCGCGCGCCCTCCTGTCTGTATCGATTGCTCTTGAATCGGACGCCGACAGAATCGAGATTTCGTATCGGCACTGTACTAATTGGAAATTTAAAAATGGGAAGAAGTTTGGAGATGCAGTTCACACAAAAGCTATGATGGCAGATAGGGGAATAAAGCGTTATTTCAAATGACACAGTTCTGGACAAGCGTGCCATTCCAAATTGGAAACCGGTGAAAATCACGAATTCTTTTTCTTTTCAGTATGAACCAATAACTATTTTTTTTCATTCGTAGGATAACGTGGAAATTTTACTAACTTTGAGACTGCTAGTTTCACTTAATTTCAACAGTGTTCCTAACTCAAAATATTCATTTCATTTTAATGAGCAAATCCACGTGCTCTGCTCTCAACCGTTGACCGCAAGTGTCTTCATTAAGCCAAGTTTACCTAGATATCTATGTAAGCAAACTAAGGTAAGTTGAACGGTAAAGTAAGCTGAACGTATGGACTGACGATGTGAAGGTAAACAGTTATTGGCTCTAGGTACAGCTGAAGCTGACACTCTGAACAAAGCCCAAACTCAGAGTGTTTCATGTTTGGTGTTAACCCGTTGACTGAATGTTTGGTTCAACAGTTGACTGAATGTTTGGAGTGTCATGTACACTGTGAAGGGACGTGGTACAGTTCGCGAGACCTAAGCTTAGCTTTGCTTTTGTGTGAGAGCACATAGCGACTACAATGGCGGCACTGTATGATGGCTGGTGACTTTTGAACGTTTTTAGGTATTTACAAAATGTAAGGAAACCGATGCCATACTAGGTACAGTAGCGCTCATAAGTCCATATGAATTCTCACAAAGCAATAAATTGACGCTTCGGTTTCACTTACGACATTTTTCTGTAAGTTAGTTATTTCTTTACAATAAACATGCACACACACTCACTTTGTCTGTAATTGATAGTAGTTCACAATTTCAACTACCTTAACATATGGCATGCTAGCTTAGTCGTTACCGTGCTTGGGTAGGAGCGATTATGGCAGCCCCGAGTTCGCCTGCGCCTGCGGATTGAGCTTGATGTTATTTTCAAATAATTTAAATATATTTAGTTTTTGATATGTTAATAATATTCCCTAAAATGAAAAATTGTTGTTTGTTTCAATAAAAAAATTTAAGTGGTTCGAAAATAATTCGATACTTGTCTCGTTAATTAGCGGTATTGTGGTTTTAACTTTCAAAATGCAGTGAAATATAAATATTGAAGCGTTGGCAATATTTTCGTGCTGCGTAAAAGTGGACTAAAATGATTTGATAACACAAATGGACTAAGTGTGAGTGTTATCGTTTAAATATTTTATATTTTACTAAATATAAATTATTATTTGTTTAAATTAGTGAATGATGAGTAAAGTGTTTTAAAAATAATGTTATTTATATTACTTTTTCATAATTATTGTAGTTTATAGTATTTTGCTTAGAGATGTCTAATAGTATTTCATTCTTTGTTCTATAGAGAAATACTGTGAGTCTGTGTGTTAAGAGATGTGAGGAAGAGGGAATCCTTGCTAGTCGGAGCGCTTGTTTATGAAGTGGAATGGGTATTTAAACAAGACGACATTTTGCTGAATTATTCACCACGGCATTAAAAACTGTTCGCTGTGTACTCCATGCAATAAGTAGTTTCAGAATAGTTAATCCAGTATATTGCGCTATATCCGTGATTTATTAATTATAAAAAGTTGAGGTTAATTTCAATCCTCTTTTCTTACAGAAAATGAACTTATGCTGCACTCCTCAATATGTAATCTATATTCATTAAAGCCAAATAAAATGTGAAATACTTAATGTTAACAAACTGCCCTACAGAACCACTTATTAAAACCACTCATTTTGGAAATTAAAGATCGAAGCTTAATGTTTATGGTGAAATAAATCTACTTATATATTTATTTACATTTCAAATTTCAAAATAAAACATATTTCTTCTAAGTTCCTTGATATAGTATTGCACATCCAATTTGGCAGAAGAAGTTATTATAAATAATCGTATCGGTTTGTTATCCACATGTAAAATATTATAACAAATAAATATGTTTTTATTTTTGTTATCACTTGTAACGATTTTTTTATTCTAAACCCTTAGATTAGCTATCAGCACATATTAGATTAACTCGAATTTTAGCAATGCCATAAACCGGCCAGGTCACGAGCATGATGCGTGTCTAACAAAACCGACGGAAATATATTTTGTTTCGTGCAGTGTGATGTGAGTACGCGACTTTACATCAGTGTGTGCCGTGCAAAATTGCGATCTTTGTGGTGTGTGTCTTTTAAACACATACAGTCGTACCGTGTGTACACAGCAATACGACTCAAACGCGCCTATGCATTTTTGAACGCTTACTGTAAATTGTTGTACGGGCCACAATAAAGTCGAACAAAAAAACTATAAACAAAAAAAGTTCAAATCGAGAAACTGTAATATAAACTTCATTTTAATTTACGGACTAAACATACAAATATCTTTAAACAACAAATAAATAAAGCAACATACAAATATCCTTAAAGGTTAGACCCAATACATTATTGCAGCACACTTAAAATTTGCTGATCGAAGCTTAAGGTACGCTTGCCGAGGGTGCTCCGTGAATGGGTGACCATCAATTAGTACATTATCAAAACCCCTTTGTGCCTCAGAACGTTTGTCATGGCTGGCATTTGTTAATCTTTGGCAGTTGTTAGTTATGGGGTCAGAAATCAAAATGTCTGACAATCAATATTACCAAGGGAACTGCATCTAGGTAGACTGGAAACCTAGTTCAACAGTTGGGAGAAAGGCTAATAATCCTACTATATATTTATTATATACATGTCGGATCAGGGGTGGCAGAGATGTGAAACATCGGGTCTTCTTCACGTTCCGACACATTTTTGTGTAAGCACTGTAGTGGGTACTCGAACGAAAAGATAATTCGAATTAAAATAACTTTAATACACTGGCTAACGAAATAAACACGTGCAACGGAAACAGGCACGTGCGTTGGTACTGAGCGTTTGCCAAGACTGTCCAAACTCGACCGTTTTTCTTGACTGTCGCAACACTCGGTCTCTCCGCCAGTCTTCACTGCATCCCCTCCACCGGCGATCGTGTCCAAGCGGTAGGGCTCGCTTGCGTTTCCGATCACATGATCATTCGTTTATGAATCAAATTGTTAGATGGCGCTGTCCGCTGTACTGTGGTGCCATCCATCCACGACATTTAATATTATAAACGCGGAAGTTTGTGAGTATGGATGGATGTTTGTTACTCTTTCACGCAAAAACTGCTGAACGGATTTGGATGAAATTTGGCACACAGATAGTTTATAACCTTCATTAAAACAAAGAGTACTTTTTATCTCGATACTCCAACGGGATCAAGATTTATGCGGGTGAAACCACGGGGAGCAGCTAGTTATTAATCATATATTTTTATTAACAAACAAATGTGGGTATTTACATCTCATCTATCCTAAACAAAACAATGTACAAAGTTTAGTAAACGACGATGTCTGTGCAAGTATTAACTGTGTGACAGACACCGGCGCCTCCCTCCTACAAGTAACAAGCCAAACCGTGACACAATGATTTGTTTTAGTAAAAATATGTATAACGATACAAATAGTTCTAGGACAAATTAAGTTACATTCATATATGTTTAGTTGAAGAATAAAAATTGAATTTGATTGATTATTATAAGACAGAAAATTATTTATTTTAACACATTATTTAAATTTTAAGGCATGCAAGGAAATACGTGAATATGTGGGTTTGCAAGAGTGTAGGTGTGTGTGTGGGTGTGTGTGCGTGTACAAGTGTGTGTTAGGCGCTAATGATTTATGATTTCCAGGCGAACAGTCTTTCAGTGTCGTCGTAAGTAAGACCCTGAAGTTACTGTTTTACTACGGACTTACAATTGTATTTTGGAAGGGGACAAATGTTACATGTTTTGTTGAGTGCATTATAAAGTCGCCCACTCAGACTCAAATAGTTTCGACTTGCCAGGGCAGTTTTGATTCGAACAGAAGAACAAACCAGGTCTTTACGTCGTTTACTTATATTCAATTTTTGGTCATAATTAAGTGAGTATAGACATGTCCTTGTATAACTGGGTGGTGGATTACCGATATGGTCACCTTTAGGATGGCCCTCTGTGCCCTCTCAATGCAAAGCATAAGGGTATTAAAAGTGCCACCTCAAACTGAGATGCAATAAGTTAGATGTGACTGAGCTAAAGCAAAATAAACAGTTTTCAACAGAGGGAAAGCAACTACGTTTCTGAGCTTTTTCATTGGAAACATAAGCTTTCGTACACGAGATACGGTTACGTCTACATTTATTTATTTATTTATTTATTCACTCTAAATATACAAATATCCTTACAGGCTAAACCCAATACGATATTGTAGTACACTGAAAATTTAAATAGTTCCACTGTTTTAACCATAGCTAATTCTAAAGGTAGCTGTTCTTGTAAATTCACCCAATGTGCAACAGAATATGTCCAAGTCAAGAGCAATGAGGTTGAGAGTTCGGAGTGCACTCGTGAGCGGCGCCTCGCACAGTAAGTTAGTTCGCGCGCGCGGTTTGGCCAGCAACCGCGGCTGACGACGACGACTCACATACCCGTCCGGCACTACTAGCTCCACCCTTCGCAATATATCCGCATTGTGTATCTTCCCTCTAATTACTTTAAAGATATAAGTCACTAGTGTGAGTTGCCTCCTGACCCTCAGTTCATTATATCCGACCATACCCAAGACAAATAGAGTTGGATACATCAATGGATAAAATGGATAAACCCCGTATTCCTTCATGTATTTGAACCTAATAAATTTATTTTGTACTCGCTCCAACATGAGACTATACTTAGTTTCATGTGTAGCCCAGATACCTGCATTACATTCTAGTTGGCTTCTTACTAAAGCAATACATAATGCCATTATAGCTTAAATATTTGTGAAGTTTTTAACCATTCTAAGCACAAATCCTAGGTTTATATATGCTTTTTTGCATACCTTAACTATATGATCACGAAACGTGAGACCAGTGGTGAAACGAACTCCCAGGTCCCTCACTTGAGTGACCCTATCCATCGGCACCCCGTCCACCATATAAGTATATGTGATGGGTGTGTGTGCGCGCGAGAAACTTATGATCACACACTTAAATGTGTTAAACTGCAGGAGATTACTCTTGCTCCAAGCTACTACTCTGACTATATCTCTCTGCAGTCTTTCGCAGTCATTCAGGTTTGTGATGGGGAGATAAAGCTTGAGGTCATCGGCAAACAGATCTTGTACAACGCTTGGTAGGTCGTTAATCATTGAGAGAAACTCCAGAGGCCCTAGATTAGTTCCTTGGCTTACCCCAGATCTAGTGTAAAATGCGTTTGATTGATATCCAGCAAAGTCAACATACTGTTGCCTGTTACTCATATAACTTGCAAAAAACTTAAGTAAATGCGGGGTGAAACCGACCCCTGCTAATTTTTTCAGTAACACGTCATTGTCGACTAAATCAAACGCTTTTCTAAAATCGAAATATGCAGCATCGGTTTGTCCTCCACTGTCTACTACCGGTACTACATCTGCCATGTAGTTGAGTAAATTACTTGTTGTATTTCTAGTTGGCCGAAATCCATGCTGCACGTCTGTAAGTTGCGATTTGACTTGCTCAAAAACGCTCCTATGAATAGCCGATTCTAATACTTTAGCCATTGATCACAATACTGCAACCGGTCTGTATTCTTCAACTTTAGTTCCCAAACCTCCCTTCGGCACCGGTATGACCCGGGTAATCTTCCACATCTCGGGAAACACAGCTGATTTAAGGCAAAGATTGTAGATGTGCAATAGCGGTCTCGCTAATTCCATTCGACAATCCCTAAAAATGTACGCCGGAATACCATCAGGCCCTGACGATTTCTTCGGCTTAAGTTTCAGCAGGGCGCGTACCACGTCATCAAACTCCAGTCTATCAAGATGAACCCACCCTGCTCCGTTTTGACTGCCCGCTTCCACTATCGCCACATTTTACATGTTTATTCCAACTAAGTGTGCAATCAATGTGTACTCCTAGATACTTCACGCAAGATGTTCTTTGAATAGGAGGGCAATTACAGGTGTTTAGTGCAGAATGGGATAGGTTGTGCAGCTGAGTTCGCTAAGAAAGCAACATAGTAGATTTTGGAGACATTCAAAGTTAGCAAATTACATGAATGCCAGTCCATCACCATACCAAGAGCATTCTCAGCGGAGCGGTGAGCCCAGGTATCTCAATTTATAATAAGTGCAGCGTCGTCAGCGTAGACGAGGATCTTGCAGTCCGGTAAAGTGAGTTGGCATAGCCTGTTCACGTATACAAGAAAGAGAGTAGGACCCAGAACACTGCCCTGCGGGACTCCAAAAGATAAATGCTCATCGTCGCTGATGTAATTCTCTACCTTAACCCGCTGACTTCGATCGGTGAGATAGTCGCAAAAGATACTCAGGGCGGCATCTCTTATACCTAGAGCCTCCAGTCCGTGTAAAACGGATGGGAGTAGAGACCGTGTCGAAAGCTTTGGCCAAATCCAATAATATACGTATAGTTTTAATCCTGGAATCGAAATTCTTGGCAATGTGATTTGATAGCTCAAGCACAGCATCCTCTGTTGATTTGCCTTTCCTGAAGCCGTATTGGTTTGAGGCAATTGCATTATTGTGCTCTAAATAATTCAATAGTCTCCTATTCAAGATTGTATCCAAGATTTAGGAGAAGGTCGTGAGACTCGATATAGACATATAGTTTTCGAAACGGTCTCTATCCCCGCCCTTAAATATAGGTGAAACCAATTTCTTTTTGAAGGCGTTTGGGAAGATGCCTTTTGACAAGCAAATAATTCACACATGAATAATTAAGCCGAAGCAGGTAAGCCGCCGTAGCCAACAGCACAGTTATGTTATAATTCCGTGATCATACTGTCTACTTCGGCAAAGTCAGTCTCAAGCAAAACCAATGAGTTTTCTTTGCGGGTTTGTTATAGAATTATAATCAAAGTTCGACCGGTGAATATGTTGAGCCTGCTGTATCTTCTGAACAAAATTACCTCCAACATTAGCAAAGTTATTGTTTATAACGTTGACAGAGGCAACAGGATCACTGCAGATAAAGGAGATCCCCGATTTACTTGTGGGTGTGGTATTTTATAACTTATGAACTTTGTGACATTCCAAGTTGCTTTGGGATTTCCACTGGCCTTTTGGAGCTCATTCTGTTCATATTTGCACCTAATCATATTTAGTAAGTTATCGCAATAATTTCAAATCTTGAATAGGTTAGTTTGTCTACGAGATTTTCAGGATTCTGCATTGACTTCAAGTGTAGTTCGCCATGATTACGTATGCATCTCAAAGACCAGGACTGATCCATGGCTTAATAATTATCTTTCTATGCGGTACTGACTTTAATTTGCTGTGTTCGCTTACTGAGTCTGATAAAATGGAGACGAGTAGAACCGCACTTTGATTTGGGTCTGTGCTATCCAGAATGCTAGAGAAATCCAAGTTTTCTAAGTGACTTATGACACCAGGAAGATTAATCTGGCGGATCATGCTTGATGGTTTCTCAACAAAAGAGATTGATTCACAAAACAAAACAAAACAGATGCAAAGTCAGTAACGAATGAGTTTAGAACCAGCGCAGTATAACACTTATCTGATTTATGAAAGTCGTGGTCCAGACAGTTTTCAATACGTGTCGGAAAAAGGTGGCTTGACAGAAGCCCATTAAATGCTATTTAATTTAAATAATCTTCAGAGTTTGGATCACAATTTTCCTGGACGAATATTAATATTTAAATCACCAATCACCGCTACTGTTCTCACCGAAAGGAAAGTCAGTGTGTCATTTAAAGAGCTAACGAAACGTTCAATATTTCTGACTGACGGTGATCGATATATTGCCACAATCGCCACATCTGGGTCTAGCCTTAGAATAAGACAGTTAGCATCCCGAAATATCGGTTCAGTAATCTTATACTTTAACTCGGAACGAATATAAAATAAAACACCGTCTTAAACAGGGATGTCAGAAACTTTACTCAACCAGCACTCCGAAAGAATCATCAGAACCACATCACACTTAACATCCATGCAGTGTATGAGGACATTTAGGCCAAAGTTCCAGTTCAAACTTCGAATGTTTACATGCAAACTGCGTTTGTTTGGAGGATTGCAAGTGCTGTAAACATTGATTAAAGATTCCATGTGCCTTTACTTCTTCCTGACTCTTCCTATATTATCGCTTATGATTTCACCTAACTGCTATAGAATCACTCCTATCATACCCAACTTACGTAACTACTGTAGAAATAGCATTACATCAAACTTTGTCTTCCGAAGATTCCCGGCAATGCACGAAGTTTCTAATTATACGGTCAGCTCAAGTGTTAACGGGTAAAAGTCCACCAACACTTACAAAGTTACCGACGGTTGATCCCCAATTTGCTTGGAAGGATGATCTTGATGAGGGCTACCAAGATTTAGGGAAAATTATTTCCTTGACAAAATTACCCACTTTTTTGCAACATTTCCTTAAGTGTATATTTTCTATCGGTTCGACATAACATAACATAACATCACGCCCGTAATCCCAGAAGGGTTTGTCAGAGATGTAGCTATAGTACACCCTCATTTCGCCAGTTATGCTTAAGTCCCATGAAATAGGGGGCCAGCCTATTGCCATCAACCGGGCACAAAAACTGACTCCGGACTGTTACTGAGAAATTCTAGATAGAAACACCCAACAACACTTTGTCCGTCCTTTTTTTTTTTTTTTTGGGTGGGAAATCATCAAATGACTTCTCCCGCTCTGGGTGGAGCGGGAGGGCGTGTCAGACTTTTACTGACTAAAACCCACCCGTGTTCCTTCAGTTGCCTGTGCCAGGGCCACGGTTTTCTCTGTGGAATAACCCGCGACCCTGAGGCGTCGGCCCTATCGGACCCCGTCATTTTGTGCTGACATCTCTTTGAGGCGCGCGTGGAACACAACGCGCCGTCGACCCGGGCCTGGTCCTTACCGGACGGCGAGCTACCCATGGCTCGCCGTCCGCAAGCCCGCGCCTACGGTGGCCGGGAATCTGCTTGCGATTCCCGACGCCCAGGGCGTCTCCTGCGGCGACTAGGGGCGTGAGGGCGCAAGGCTCTCTCCCTCACGCGCTCCGCCTCCTCCTTTGCGAGCATTACTGCTTCGCAGAAGGAGGTGACGGCTTTCCATTCCCTCTCGCTCCGTACCATGGCCTGGACCAGGGCCGGACGCGAGAGATCGCCGCCGCCAATCGCCTCCGCGAGGACACTGCGGTGCTCCGCCCAAGCTGGGCATACCTCCACCGTATGCTCCACCGTGTCCTCCGGGCGATCCACACAATGGTGACACCCGGGCGTTTCCTCCCGCCTTATGCGAAACAGGAACCTCCCGAAACAACCGTGTCCGGTGAGGACCTGTGTCAGGCGGAAGGTGAGGACGCCGTGTCGCCATGAGATCCCGCCGGAGCTCTGTCCGCTGTACCGTGATTTGTCGCGGCAGCGGAGTTACACCCCGGCGTTTTGCTTCCTCGCGCCACTCCCATACGTGCGCGAGGGCTTTTGCCTCCAGATCCCATGGCGGCAATCCGGCAAGGAGGCTCGCCGCCTCGCATGAGACCGTGCGGTATCCCCGGACCAGCCGGATGGCCATGACCCTTGATGCTCAGCAGTAGCTCTTGCGACCACTAGACCAACGAAGCATAAATAACACAAAAAAGTTTCTTACGATCTAACCATTAGCCAGAAGACAGAAATGTCTAGATGCCTCCAAGGTACTCGACATTCTTCTACCCAGTACATAAAAAAGCGATATTTAAAGAAATATGAAAGTTAAAAAAAAAATCAGATCATCAGTAGGTATCAAGTCTCAAAATTCCACAATTTAACTATTTACTTTTTTCACAAAAAACTTGAACTCAACTTAAACAGACTTTAAAAACAGTGCAATCTAACTAAAATGTTCAATCTAAGTCCATCAGATCTCTTCGTCAAAGGGATAACCAATATTAATATTATTTGATGTCAAATGTTCTTATTTTAAAAGACTTTGTATACCTATTTTGAATGGATGGCTGGCTGACACTAGAAGTTGTAATGTAATGTATGTTATGCCTTATGGCCCACAGGATTTCTGTCATCACACAAAAGTTTTGCCTAAAGCCCGCCACAACAACACATCATAACATAGAACGATAACACACATTAACAAAAAAAGGAAAAGGTTTGCAATTCAAGGGTTTATTTATGGGGCGGTAAGAAGCATATTAGATAATTGATAATAGCGCATATCGGCAACAAATAAGTTTCAAAACAGCGATGCCTTTGATATTGGTTGATTCGAATGACGACGTTTTACGGTGTACGTTTGAGCAGCGTCTTACAGAGTATCTAGAGGAAAGGTTTACGTCCACTACACGTTTGCCGTAAAGCAATATATAAAACACATGATCTATAATTAGATCAAAGAAGACACGAAATTTAATATAACTTAGTCACCACATAAAGCTACAAAAAAGATATATCCTAAACAAATACTTACATATAACTTTTCCTAAAAGTTTTTACTTAACGTAGGTATAATAGACAAATCCTTTGTAAATTGAATTGCGTGGAGGACGCTGCCGTCTCGGTACACAGTGGTCTGGTTCACGGCGCTCCTAAATTGAAAACAGGATGTTGGTAGGAAGTAAATTTAGAAAGAAAATGTTCCAAGCCTTTTTAAAACAAGAGGTGAATGCTTTTACTCACGGATAATGGATTTTATTTTAGGATTCTGATGTCGGAATATAGAAAAGCGTCATTTACAGAGAAGTTCTTCAAGCAATTTTCGGGGTTTGGGCAGACAATTAACGCTTAACTAATTATTTTTGTTGTCAATATATTTTCTCTTGAATGTTGCCAAGTAGTGCTTGCCGAACTGCTTCAATACAATTTAATTAATAAATAATTTAAAAAATATTCCACACCAATTCTTCGAACCTTATTTTGAATAAAAAAACTTGATAAAAAAAACAAAATATACAGGTAAACCAAAATTTTAATTATCCTTATCACTTGGGCTAGTCATCCCAAAGATATTGCCTAAATTACTAGATAATTACGCTTGTCCACTGAAGCACTGATTGATAACGGTATTTTAAAAGGCATTTATGTAGTTGCTTACAAAACCTACGGGACTATACTTTAATAGATAATATCTTCGCCAGCAATAACAGTATCCGGCTGTGATTGCAAAAACTTATAAAAACCCGCGGTAACAAGAAACATTAATTGGAAGCTCCTTGAGATTTGTTTGCCGGCAAGTAAAATAGCTTGCACCAACTAAGCAGCCGCTAATAACTTGCAGACATTACCCTATTAGTTAGAACGCTTGCAACTCGCCAGCTCAGTTTTATTTATTTTATTTTATTTTATTTATTCGGGAAAACAAAGAATTACACATTAAGAATTACAAAAAGATAGTATACAGCAATATTACAAATGTGAAATCAACCACGTTCTCCACAGATATACATGAGACAATTTGGTAGATTTTAAGACGAAGAAGCGTTGTTAACAATAAAAAAGAGAAATACCAACAGTAAATTATTCATGAAGCTGTTAATAATATTGTAGCATAATGGAACAACAGTGTCACATTAATTTTGCAGTGTGTTAAGCAACATGAGTTTAAACTTTCCTTTTGGTAAAGCAAACAGATCCAAACTGCAGAAATTCTTATTAAAATTGCTCATAAGGCGACGAAGTGGCGCACGCAAGCCGGCATTTGTACGACTGAAAGTAGTAGCGAAAACAGGGCGTGCGCGCACCACGCGTCCCTGGCATGTTCTGGGAACTATATAACACAACTTGTTAACTATATCTAAACAATCATACGAGTTATTGCATAAGTCATACAAAAATGTAGTTTCAAGAAAAGTACGCCTTGAACTCAAACAAAGCAGATTATATTTTTTAAGTAAATCATTATAAGAGAGGTAACAACTTTTAAAGCAGCGATAATACATAGACTTCAAAAATTTACGTTGTATGCTTTCTATACACTCAATGTATTTATTGTAGTAGGGGTTCCACACAGGCACTGCATATTCTAATTGAGACCTAACTAGTGATCGATATAGATGTAAATATGTACTAGGGTGCCTAAATTCTGTGGCTGATCTCATCACAAAGCCGTACATGCGATAAGCATTATTAACAATTTTATTAACATGTGCATCCAAGTGAAGTTTATCGTCAAGTAAAATTCCCAGGTCGCGGATCAAACTCTCCCTTGCCAGAGTTTCACTGTGTATGGCATAGGGATATGTAAATATATTTTTATTTTTAGTGAAGCTAATACAACAACATTTAGATATACTGAGTTGGAGTTTGTTTTTAGTGCAGTAATCTGCAAGTCGATTGAAGTCTTGTTGAAGCAATTGATAGTCAAGTATAGTTTTGATGGGTCTAAAGACTTTAAGGTCATCTGCGTAAAGTAAGAATTTAGAATTTAGAAAGCACATGTCAATATCATTAACAAATATAATGAATAACAAAGGGCCCAGTATCGAGCCTTGAGGCACCCCTGATGTAACAGTGATGGAGCTGGAATGGAATCCATTTACTACCACTTTTTGCGTTCTATTTGTAACATAGGAAGTAAACCAACGAAACAAATCCCCACGAATGCCGTTAAATGCTAATTTGTCCAAAAGTAATTTATGATCCACCTTGTCAAAAGCTTTACGGAAGTCAGTTTTTTACTTGCCTTCAAACAATTTATTTTGTGAATATTTATTGCTATCATTTCGTAAGCAGGGTTCTTTCTATTTTCCATTTAAAAACAACTGTTTGTTGGATATTCAATGAATAACGGCGTAACTCACAAGAAAATAAGAGATAGTTTTTTTTTTATCAACGTTAATATTTTTGGACACACGTTCGTCGTTGTCCTTACAACGACTACGAGCGTAGCATTGCTACGTATGTGCTACGCGTGTCGTAGGCAATGTATCAGTCTCATGATTAAGTTGGAAGAAGTAACATTTTGCTCTCATCTACACTAATAGTCCCCAGTATTTGCAACGCCAGTATTATCTACTACCATGTGGGTCCCAGAAAAAGTCCGGTGACATCGAGGTAGAGGAGAAGATGGCGGGACGAGTTTTACGACTACAGACAGGATTAGTCCACACTAGCTCAAGACGGAGAGGAGTGGAAAGGAGAAAAGGCAGCATTTGCCCTGCTGCGGTAGAACATAGGCTAAAAGTAATTAAAATAATTTCCAAAGGTTGAAAAGTTTGTGTACTGGCACAAACTTTTCAACCTTCGGAAATAATTTTTTCACTGGAACACAATGAAAGAAATTATCACTTCCCTTTCACAAGGAATAATACGACTTCTCCTATTGTGTACGTGCAAAAACTTCCATTTGAATAAATTCCCGCATAAGTATAATAGTAAAAGGGAAAATCTATTAATAAAACGAGTGTCGAGCATCCGAATTCTACCGATATAACCCAAATCACGAGTGGAATGTGTAAACATATCGCGAAATGTTCGCTAACAATTGAATTTCTTTTTGGCTTGGGTTTCTACTGTAACTTGGTTAGGGTTTGCGAGACATAAACTTTTGTGAAAATTTAAAAAATATTGTAAGGTTGTTTTTTATTTGGTCGATATTTTTTCCATACAATTTTCGAGAGGGTTTTACACCACTGTTTGACGTTGTACCTCCAAAGTTACACATGGTATCGTTTTGATTCATTATTCATTTGGTCAGTGTGAAAACAGAATAGTAAAATAAAAAATCAAAAGTTATGAGCCAGACCAACAAATATGTGTTTTTCTCGCAAATTTTCACGCAACTTTGTGCTTAAATAAGTAATAAAAGAAGTGTAAAATCTCCAAAACAAAGTCATCACCGACAAAGGTCAAATAAGCTAAGCAATTAAGCTTTTTAGTTCAATATAATTTATTGCAGTTGATTTATGCAGTGATTTTTTGATTTTTCAACATTTTTTACTCGCTCATTTTACAATGAATGAAAAAAATTATGTGTGCATGCGAACTACACGTTCTGGGTGTTGTCTAGCGTCTAGCTGCTCATCACTGGTACTATCTCTGTCGGACACAATGCCAGGCAAGGTAAAGTAATTTTTGGCCACGCCCACCAGCGAGTTCGAGCCCACAACTATTTCTACCTTAAGTGCATTTATTTAAATAATTAATTTATCCGGTATGGATACCTAGTGTCTACTGGAGTTGGTGTAGGTTAGTAAGTATTACTTGTGGTGACTATGGAGACCGCAAATGCGTATTGAGGAGGAACACCATATTCTTTTATGTAGACAGTAAGAGCCTTACAGACACCTCCTCCTGTTCTGAGATTGCTCATTGTAATTTGCGGTATTTACACGGTGAAATTTTCGTGGTTGTTTTCCCGCTGCGAAATGACTTGGTATTGGTAGTACAATCGATTTATAAAAAAACAGACAACCATGAGATTCTCTATGCTTTTGTTTTATTATTTATAAGTAAAAAAAACAAAAGCAAAAAAATAACTACAACTTGAGACTAACCGCTGTGTGCCTTGAACTTGAGAAGAAAAACTGACACCCACTTCCTTTAAAAATAAACGATAGAGCTAGTTGTAGGTCGTAGGTTCGAACCCAGACAGGTGCTCTGCTTCGTGTAAATTATTTCATTACCACTGCTCTCAAAACAGTGAAGGAAAACATCATGAGGAAACCGGTATGTCCTAGAATCAAAAATTCGAAGACATGTGACGTCTACCAACCCGCACTTGGCCCGCGTGGTGGATTACGGTCCATTCCCTCTTAACAAGACGACGCCTGTACCAGCTATTTTGAATAAATTACTTTTGATTTTGATTTTTTCTTTTGAAGAAAGATGTTCCTCAGTACTTGCAGTATTTACAGTAAATTCTATTATTATTTTCTTCTTTGACCTTTATCATTGTAAAATACAAAAGAGACGTAACGGGGATTTACTTAGGATCTACGTCAGCCTTACGTTTTCTCTCAGAGGTAATATTATACGTTACGAGGCCTAACGTTGTTTGAGGTAAAATAAAGCCTTATTTACGTTCAATTACAAGAGGACGTAATGCTATACCAAGAAAAGGTACTTTTTGTAAGATTATCAGTGACTGGAAACGCGCTTCGCTTTGCACGGTTTGAACGGTTTGACAAAACATTGAATTTCTTTTTTACATGTAAGTTTAATATGAATGTATTTATTATAAATTAAAACCTTCTGAAATAAATTCTCTAACTGATGGTAAAAACAGCATCAAGATCCGTTGCGAAGGTTAGTCACACAACAAACACGGAAAGCGACCTTATAATATACATGTAATGAAATCGATCGCTTAATATCTTTACCTATCTCGTCTGTCTGAGCTTCCGACACCCGACCGTATCATCAGTTTTTTTAAAGCAGGTATCCCTGTCAACCCTAAACAACTCAACTGGTGACAGGCCCTTTACTTTGTTTGTCTATTCAAATCCGACACATTTGTTACATCGTTTATATCCAATTTTATTAAAAGCTTTTCTAGATACATAAGTGACCGCCTTATTTTCCCGAAATTATGTCAAAACGACGAAGCAGCACTATATGACATTATGAGTCCAATAACGAGACCCTAATTTCACCGTTCATTGCATCGGATTTTAGGCAGAAATTCACATTTACCGAGCTGATGCAATAGTGCTAAATGTTTTACAAAATATTTTGTTTCACATAAACCTACAGGGGCACTTTTGAAACGTCAGAAGCTAGGTGCATGATTCCAATTTAGCCCTTTCCTAAAGAGAAGAGCCGGTAACAAACTCCACGGTTACTCTTTTATAAATGATTAGCTTTTACAATGCTTTTATACAGAGTCTGTCAGAAATGTAGTCATATTTAAGGGTTTACAAAACTTCCATGTATACTCGACCCAAATGTTCGGGACAGGTAATAATTTTTTCGCGATAACGATGTTGGTTTTATGGAGAAAGTTGTTCAGTTTGATGGTCACTACCATCTTTAAATATGACGACACGTAGCAGGTACGTAACGCTACGGCTACATTGTCGCGATAACGCGAACTACACTTCGCGCGTTCTCTCTTGCACACCGCTCGACGTATCGCTGTACAACAGAGATAGCACGAAGTGCAGTTCGCGTTATTGCGACGATTATTTTATGCTACCATAACAAAAACAGAAAATAAACTGTTTTGACCTAGCATTCCTTTGTTTTTTTTCCTATGCAGCCTGTTAGCTTTTTTTTCTTTATTTGTATTTGCCAACCCTACCGCTGACAGGTCCCGTAACAGGCACTTCTAGGCTCACGTGTGCTTCACTTCGAAGCTTATGCTCGTAGTGTGCTTTAGCTTTATATTAGCGCTACAGCAGCACATCGTTTCTTCTTTTTTGCTTTACAATAACGTTGGCTAGGTAGGGTATTCAGCTACTAGTTTTTATTTACTGATTTTATTATTTCTGTACACACAGTAAAATAGATACAGATAAAACGAAGATCATAAGATGAATTATTGTTAAGTTATAGGTTAAATTATTTTACTAAACTGACATAGTAAATTGTATCCACAGCTTTACATAGGAAATATATTGCTTAAGAATTAGGATCTCACAATTTAGAAAGGTAAATTATCTTTTTCCATCAACATAAGCGCTAACCATAACACTACGTTATAGTAAAAAAAACTTTTCTAAACATAATGAAAAGGTTGTCCTAGTTGTCCACTAGCTGCATTGGATGCTTAAACAAAGACACGGGTACCCGGTTAAGACAAGTCGGTACCGGTCGGCTCGCACATAAAGAAACCGTTCCTTTCCGTCTATAAATGGTGTAAATAAATAAATCAACAAGCAGCTATCTGTACCAGGAAACCTGCTTCTTTATGCAAGTATCCATTGAACACATAGATAATTTTGAAGGATTTCTAATAACTAATTCCATTTCCTCATCGTGATTAAATAATGTTTTAAGCCGTAAGCAGTGAATTTCCAAGCACTTTTACATTTACTTTCTTTCCGAACTTCAATTTCCTACGATAAGAATATCTGGGGCGAAACAAGATTTTCTTTGCGATTTTCTCGGAAAATTCCCAGCAGCTCATAATGGCAATACCATCCTGGAATGAGTGTTATTTCTAGTAGAAAAACTGTTTATTTTCGACTGCAACATGGAATTGCTTAACAAATGTTATCACCGAATAGGTATTGCTGTTATTTTAATTCTAATATTTTATTGTGATTTTGCCTATTACCTTTGTAAATCATTGTAATTTTTAAACGTCAGAACCAATTTAAAAGTAGCAAACCCTTATTATCCATAACATCTAAATTACATGTATCTTTTAAATTACTATACTTACACACATGAATAAATAAAGAAATCTCGATGTTCTGTCAAGTCGTAAAAAACGCTCGAAGCACTCGGCTGACTTCACGCTCACTTCACCTAAGTTTTCAGGGTGAGATTTGTACAGAATGAAAATTAAATGAAAATTGTTTATTTCGTAACCATAATAAAACATAAAAACACATTAGTGATGGAGCCTCCTTGTAAGCAAAAAATGCCTGTATTAGGAGACTCCGCTCTTTCACAGCAAGGTGATCGTACAGAATAAAAAATAAGAGAAAGGTAAATTATAAAATGTGTGAAAAATGTGTGTGTGTGTGTGTATGAATGTAAATGTTTAAATGTAATAATAAAACTTAAAAATTTAATTTAAATAAACAACTAATAATAGTAAAAAATTTGGATGCTTCATTTGGTTGGAAACGATTCGAGACTCCTGTCTTTGCAAACTTAGCTACATGCGACATTAAATAGTAGAAATTATCGGAGAACTGGCCGTATTCAATATCAAAACTTAGATTTGAATGAAAATTGGATGTGTTGGTTTGAATATTTTTTGAAATATCTAAAGCTAGGCTGTTTAAGTTTGTACTCGAAAAGTCGCCAGATATGTCGCTAAACAATTTGTGTCGTCAAAACTTTATTTTAGTCGCTAAGACTTGAGCAAAAGTCGTCAGTTCAAGCGACTAAGTTGCTAAATTGGCAACACTGCTGACCAGTCTAAAGTTATGATTTTTTTTAATTTTTTGGGCATAGCAACATATCGAGCAGCGTCGGTTGCAGCTCCGCGAGGTCCTGGTTGCGGAATGGCGGGTGAGGCTGTCACGCCCTACCGCCGGCCTCAGCACCATCGAGGTGATCCGGCCAGTGCTCGACCGCTGGCTCGGGAGAAGGCACGGCTCCCTGACGTTTCGGGCGACGCAGGTGCTCTCGGGGCATGGTTGCTTCGGGAAGTACCTGTGTCGCATAAACAGGGAGCCGGATGCCCGGTGTCACCACTGCGTCGACTGCCGGGAGGACACGGCGTGGCACACGCTGGCAGAGTGTGCCGCTTGGGAGGAGCCGCGCCGTGCCCTCATCTCAGAAGTAGGCAGTGACCTGTCGCTGCCGACCGTAGTGAGTTCGATGGTCGGCAGCTTCGAGTCCTGGGACGCGGTGGTTTCCTTCTGCGAGATGACCGTCTCGCAGAAGGAAGAGCTGCGGAAAGGGAGAGAGAGATCTCGAATCTCGACCCGACCCGCAGCAGACGCACCGGGCGTCGGAGGAGGGCGGACAACGCCCACTTCCGGCCCCCCTAAATGGGTCCAGGGACGACGGATTCGGGGACATCCGTCGCCCCCCAACATCAGGACCCGAGAAGGTGGCTCTCGTAGTGTTCCGCGCGCGCCGCTCACAGACATTGCGGAGGGAGTATACCTCACTCCCTCAGCCCGAGACGGGGCCCGCGCAAGCGGGCCGGCACCAGCCGGGGATGCGGATGAATTATGTGTTCCCGCGACCCCGGCGTAGGTGTGAGATGGAACACCGGGGTGGTTTTTAGTCAGTAAGAGTCTGACAGACCCGCCCTGGGGCGGGCGGAGGACATCCATGAGGATTTTCTACCCCGGGAACAAAAAAAAAAAAAAGGCACCATTCGTCCTGACTTGACGGCGGCCCAAAAAATTGCCGGGGAGGGCCGAAGGCTCCTGGTGAGCCGGGTTTCCGCGCAGGTCAAACTGCTGGAACCCAAACATCTGAGGTGCTTCCGCTGTCAGGTGGGCAACCACGTGGGAGTGCAATGCACCTCGGAGGTGGACCGCAGCGGTCACTGCTTCCGCTGTGGTCAGCCCGGTCACAAGGCCGGCTCATGCAATGCCGCGCCGCACTGCTTTATGTGTGCGGCAGCTGGCAAGCCGGCCGATCACCTGGTTGGGAGTAAGGCCTTCGCACCACCCGCCAAAGCCAGGGGCAGAGGCAAGCCCACTGCCACCGCCGTCAAGGCCGCATCCGCTGCCACTGCCGCCACCGCTGCTGCCTCCACCGTCGTCGTCACCGCAACCATCGTGGCAGGGGGCTCGGGAGAGGGTTGATATGGAGTGTCAGTAATGGCCCCATTACGCCTCCTCCAGGCGAACATCAACCACTGCGCCTCTGCTCAGGATCTGTTGCTCCGGAGCATGGCGCAGTGGTCGATTAAGATTGCCGTGGTCGCTGAGCCGTACTATGTCCCGCCCAGGGATGACTGGGTGGAGGATCGGAGCGGCTCAGTGGCCCTAATTTCGTCGGCCGCCGCCGGTACCCTGTCCATCGAGGCCGTCCAGAGAGGACGGGGTTGCGTGGCAGCACGGTTCGGAGAGATAGTCGTGGTAGGGGTATACTGCTCTCCGAACCGAACTCTCGCTGAGTTCCACAACTGCCTGGCGGAGTTGAGAGTCGTCGTCGGGTTCCGTTCCCTCCCCGTGCTCGTCCTCGGGGACTTCAATGCCAAAGACCTTGGGTCCCCGATTGTCCGCGCCGATGATGGAGGACTGGGCTCTATAGACAGGCCTGGTCGTCCTAAACCGGGGTTCTGTCCCAACGTGTGTGCGTATGCGGGGTGAATCAGTGGTGGACATTTCGTTCGCGAGCCCCACTCTGTCGCCGCACGTCATGGAGGGGGTGGACATCTATTCCGATCACTGGTACATCCGGTTCGACGTCTCCGCCCAGACCTCGAGCGCGTCGGTCCGACAGGCCCCGAGTGGTCTCCGCTGTGCGCTGAAGCAGCTGTACCGGGAGCTACTCCTGGAAGCCTCGATCGTGCAGGCCTGGGTGTCACCACCGGACAGGCCTGCTGACATCAACGATGCAGCGCAGTGGTTCCGGGAGGCCATGTGCGAAATATGTGACGTGGAATGCCCCGGGTCCAGCACGGTCGTGCTTAGCGCCAGGTGTGCTGGTGGTCGCCGGAGCTGACTGCTTTGGGTGAGAAGTGCGTGGCTGCGCGACACCAGTACACCAGGCACCGCAGGCTACGTATTCGTCCTCCGGATACGGAAAACCATTCAGGCGGAGCTGTACGAGGGCAACAGAGCGGCGAAGACCAGCCTCCGAGTGGAGATCCTACGGGCCAGGGCACTGGCCCGAGAGGAGTCGCTGGAGACTGAACAGGGACCCGTGGGGACGCCCTTACAAAAAGGTGCGGGATAAACTCCGCCCATGGGCTCCCCCACTGACGCAGAGTCTCCGGCCCCAGCTCGTGGAGGACGTGGTGAGCAATTTGGGCCTTTCGCGGGGGGAGCATACTCCCCCGCCCATGACTCCGCCTACTGCGGTACCGGATGCGACCACACCGCTGACGACGACGACGATGCTTCGAAGGTGACCGAGGTAGAGCTGAGAGTTGCAGTACATAGGCTTAGTGCCAAAAATACCTCACCAGGACCCGACGGCTTCCCAGGAAAAGCCTGGGTTCTGGCCATGGAGGCTCTCGGGCCTCGACTAAGTGGGCTCCTAAGCGCATGCATAGAGGGGGGCCAGTTCCCACTTCGCTGGAAGACGGGGAAACTGGTCCTCATTAAGAAGCTGGCGCGCCCTGCGGACTCTCCGTCCGCTTACCGCCCCATCGTGCTGCTCGACGAGGTGGGCAAGCTCTTTGAAAGAGTCATTGCAAACCGCCCCGTCGGGTGGCTGGTGCGGGTGGGGCTGGATTCGGCACAAGCCAGTTTGGTTTCCGCAGGGAGCGCTCTTCGGTGGACGCCATCATACGCGTGCGAGCCCTCACGACGGGGGTTGCTGTTGCCCGGGGTGGGGTCGTCATCGCCAATCCTGCCCTGGAGTTGCATCACCTACCTACCTCTGTCGCGTGATCGAGGCCTTTGTGACGGACAGGGCCGTCATCTACCCCGGTCACCGGGAGAGAGTGGAACCGGCGACAGATGTCGTGCGGTGTCCCACATTGGATCGGTCCTGGGGCCTCTTCTGTGGGATATCGGTTACGACTGGGTGCTGAGCGCCGACCTCCCTAGTAGCGTCAGCGTGGTGTGCTACGCTGACGACACGCTGGTCCTGGCACAGGGGAGGTTGTACCAGGAGGTGGCCGAACAAGGGACTCTCGGGGTTGTGATAATCGTCGAGAGAATCCGGCAGTTGGGACTCGAAGTGGCCCTGCACAAGTCCGAGGCCATGTGTTTTCAAGGTCCTCGGAACGCGCCACAGTTCCCAGATTACGGCGGGAGGGGTTCACATCGGCGTCGAGTAGACGATGAAGTACCTGGGAATCGTCCTCGACAGCCGGTGGAACTTCGTGGAGCATTTCCGACGTTTGGCTCCCAGACTGGAGCGGGCTGGGGCTGCGTTGAGGCGGCTCCTGCCCAAACCTGGGGGATCCAAACGTCTCTTGCCGGCGGCTCTACGCACCGGCACCGGTGTGGGCGCGTTCTTTGAGGCGCCGACCAGCCCGCCGGTGGGTCATGGCCGTCCGGCTGGTCCGGGGATACCACACGCCTGACACAGGTCCTCACCGGACACGGTTGTTTCGGGAGGTTCCTGCTTCGCATAAGGCGGGGGGAAACGCTCGGGTGTCACCATTGTGTGGATCACCCGGAGGACACGGTGGAGCAGACGGTGGAGGTCTGCCCAGCTTGGGCGGAGCACCGCAGTGTCCTCGCGGAGGCGATCGGCGGCGGCGATCTCTCGCGTCCGGCCCTGGTCCAGGCCATGGTACAGAGCATAGAGAATGGAAAGCCGTCACCTCTTTCTGCGAAGCAGTAATCCTCGCGAAGGAGGAGGCAGAGCGCGTGAGGGAGAGAGCTTTGCGCCCTCACGCCCTCACTAATCCGGTAAGGACCAGGCCCGGGTCAACGGCGCGTCGTGTTCCACGCGCGCCTCATCTTTGATGTCAGCACAAAATGACGGGGTCCGATAGTACCGACGCCTCAGGGTCGCGGGTAATTCGAAAGAGATAACCGTGGCCCTGGCACAGGCAACTGAAGGAAGACGGGTGGGTTTTTAGTATGTAAAAGTCTGACACGCCCTCCCGCTCCACCCAGAGCGGGAGAAGTCATTTGATGATTTCCCACCCAAAAAAAAAAGGGTTGAATTTGCTCAGCTAATTATTTTCCATGTTTCACAAATTAATCGTTTACTTATTTAACGGATTCGATTGGAGATGATCTGATACTTAGCAAAGCTGCACTTTGGCTGTTTACTTTATTTGAGTAGGTGATCGATTTTTTGTTTTTCCAGAGTAACTTTGAGTTTGTGACTGATTTAGCGACTAATTCTCTTTCATATTTTCTTTCTGTTTTTTTTAAGAGATTAGTACAAAAAAATCTGTATTGAGTGTGTGATTTTTTAAATTTAATTATACGGATATGACCTAGTTTTTTTTTGCAGTTTATTCCGATTCTTAATGTTATGAATAGCTCAATGCTGGTCAAATACACGAGAGCAGCGGGCGGCAACGTTGGTATGAAAATCCATATCTATTTTGTTTAGCGGCCGAATAAATTACTGTGAAATCTTTTAATCTGTCGTGTAATTTAAAAATCGAACGAAACTTTAACTTCGACCCATAGTAACAAAGGAGGTAACGTATTATATAGCTTTTATTTAAATCTCGAACTGGGTTATCAAATAGAGCTGTAGTGAAAAGAAACACATGAACATATTATTACCGCGAGAAAACTTATCCTTGTTCGTCATTGATTCTGGAATTTGTAATAAATTTTCTTAGTTTTATTTGCAGCGCATTAATTGACAAAAGTACAAGTTAACTCTTGGCCGCAACCAGCACCACAAACAGGTAGAAACAGCTTTTGTCGACAGAAGAATAAACAAAATGTCAGATTATGGAAAAATTTCTTCATTTTGTCTATTCTATCAGTAATTTGGTCTACAAAACCAGTTCATGCTTCGACAAAACCCGTTCTACGGTAGTCATGCTCGCGTGCATCGTACTGGCATTAATGGCTGTCGACCGCTTTAGTAATGTATAGTTAGCATAAAGTGTTTTAATGACCTTTTTTTTGGGTGGGAAATCATCAAATGACTTCTCCCGCTCTGGGTGGAGCGGGAGGGCGTGTGTTCCTTCGGTTGCCTGTGCCAGGGCCACGGTTATCTATTTCGAATAACCCGCGACCCTGAGGCGTCGGCCCCATCGGACCCGTTCATTTTGTGCAGCTTTACTTTGTGTAAATAATTTCATCACCACTGCTCTCAAAACGGTGAAGGAAAACATCGTGAGGAAACCGTCATGTCTTAGAACCAAAAAATCGAAGACATGTGACATCCGCCAACCCGCACTAGACCCGTGGTGGATTACGGTCCAATCTCTCTTGCAGAGAGCAGGCCTGTGTCCCAGCAGGGGGAACATAATAGGCTGATTATGTATATCTGTTATGTATTTGTTTAAATTAGTGAATGATGAGTAAAGTGTTATAAATATTTTGTTAGATATAAAAAAAAACTTAATTATTATAGTATATAGTATTAAATAAGAGATGTCTAATTGTATTACATTCCTTGTTCCAGATATACACTGTGAGTCTGTGTGTTAAGAGATGTGAGGAAGCGGGAATATTTACTAGTCGGAGCGCTTATTTATGAAGTGGAAAGCTTATTTAAATACGCCTTCACATGGTAAATGATTAAGAAACAAATGGTTTCATACCAACCGGACATTTTGCTGAATTATTAAACAAGTCATTGAACTGAAAAACTGTTCGCCGTGAACACCACGCTGAAAAGGTTGCATCACCGAAGCCCAGTAAACAATAACGTAATAAACAAGAACGTTTAAGTCTTGTATATTGCACTGTATCCGTGATTATTTCATTATTAAAATTGAGGTTAACTTTCAATCTTCTTTTCTTAAATAAAAGCTATAACCACACTTAGTCTATATTCACTGAAGCCAAATAAAATGTTAAATACTTAATGTAAAGTTTCATTGGTGAAATTCGGCTTAAGTCGACGCGCTGGAATGCACTCTTTGGATCTCTCGTTGGCTTCTCAATTCTCGGTTCAACGGTATTTGTACGTCCGTGCGAACGTCGACTAAGAGTACCTACACCTGCTGGATAATTAAACCCTGCTGTTAAATGTAAGCCCCAAAGATAAGCTCTCCTATTCAGGCACTTTTTCTATTCACCAACAAAATAAAACGAGAACGATTTCTGAAAGTTGTCAACGTCGCCTAATAGCTGTCTAATATTTCGCTGATTTGGATTCATTTGTCATTATTACGGAATTAAATATTGCTCTGTAATGTACTTAAACATTGATTACAAACCGTGTGCCCGATAGAATTTTCCATCAGCAAAAATTACCAATTTTCATCCAAATTTTCATACCCTATTTCAACTACACAATGGGATGAATTTTCAATGATCCTTCCTAAAGATACGGTTTCCTAGAAAAGCGTCGACTGCCCACATAGCGTCCGCAATTTACCAATGAATGACGTCACTAGAACGATGTATATGAAAGCAACCGGGCGTGTTTTCCTAGAGAGCGTTTTGGACACCTTAAAGTCACACCCCGCTCCCAAAGATTTAGATCGCTAGATTTGCCCTCACCGTTCTTAGTCACGCAAAAATGTCAAATTCATTAAATTCATCATTGTGTGTCAGAGGTGTCAAAACGAAACAGAAACTCTGCAATCTTTTAACGCGGTATATAAATACGCCCTACGATTTAAATTCTTGCCGCTGTCATAATTTTAATGACAGCTGTCATTGCGGCTGTTATTTGCGGTCACCGCTTTTCTTGCAGTTTTAGTGCCCAGTTTCAATAAGGAACTCGTGTGCAAAATTTCAAGCTTCTAGTCAGTGAATTTGTCATTTATTGGCAGCGTTGCTTACTTCAGAATGCATCCTCTGAAACCTATTTACACACAAAACTTCGGATTTTGTTTTGTGTTCGACCTTCGGAGATCGGAACTTAACTCAAACCAATGTCAAAATGTATCTAACTATACATTAATTTATAGGAACGCGCTCTCTCATAATGAAGCAATTTGGTTAAACGGCCAATTAATTAATTAGAAGTAAATAATTTTAGCGGATGCGGTAGACAATGGGCTTTCAGTGAGATTCATAATAACGTTAGTCATTACTGTTGGGCCAATTTCTTAGGTAATTCCGAGAGGTTAAATAATACTTTATGCGACAAACAAACACGAATATGTCAAAATAAAATGACGGAAAACCTGAATTCGTAGAAAAGTATTCATTTTGGTTGAGTATGTAAATGTACTCACTGAATGATTCGTAAAAAAATCACATGTTCATTCAGTTGGTTTTGCATCGCCGTTTTTACTACAAATAATGTGAAATGGTAAAAAAGAGGTTATTAACACTTTTTAATATATATATTTTGTCTCATTGACGTAACATACATGAATTTGTGATAGGTAATTAGACCTTCGTCTTTCGCTACCTTGGTAGTAACTGAGGTGCTGTTACTTCGCTTAAATTACACTTCATAATGTACAGGAAAAACGGAGATTTTTCACCTAGCATAAATTATAATTTGATTTATGTTGCAAAGTCGCACACAAAATCAGACAAAAGCTTTATAACGAACACTAAGATACCGCAATACTTCAGCGAGAATGAACTTATAAAAACGAATGCCGTGATTTTTATTCATTGTATTCTCTGCAATCTGAAATTCTAAACGAAGCTATTTCGATAAAATGCAACAAAATATCGTGCTTTTGTTTTTTAATATTCCTTTGTTTGAAATGTTATTATGATTCCAAGTAATTGCAGCACGTTCTGGCACTATTTTGGGCCAGATGTAGGACGCAACTATTTTCTTCTAAAATTGTATTTTTATGATAATAAATGATTTTATTTCTGTAAGTAGGTTTTTACAAACACTTTTACACGTCAATCATATTTTAAAAGTAGATGAGATCGGCGTTTCCTATCTGACTACTCTGAGAAGAAAGGCCGAAAGAAAACTCAGAGGTCACAGTCTCTATTAAAGTCCAGACATAATCTTGGTCAGGTCATGTGAAGACCATGTAGATTGATGTCTGAAATGCTATTTTGAGAAAAGAACCACACAGAATGAGGGGACCTGTCCATTCAGTGCACGCATTTGTCAATCATGGTGCAGCTCAACTCAGAACTAAGGAGCTCAACGATTCGACGAACAATACAAAAGAAAGGACATTTGGGTAGGCCGCATAAAGTACTCAAACAGCCAGACCATTATTAAAACAACTGAAAAAATAAAGAAAAATACAATGACCCACATAGTCCTCACATTCAAACAACTCACAAAATTAAAATAATATTATACTTTATACAGTAAATATATACATGACATTGTGTTTGTAAAAAGGTACAAAATATTGAAAAAACCATAATAATAATAAAAATATTTAAAAATAAATGCAAAATAATATTAAACATCAAGATTGTCTGTGTCAATTTATTGGAGCAGCTCAATCCCAAGCCTTCCTGTCCTCAATATAGTCTTTGACAGTATAATAGGCTTTCTGGCATAAATTCCGCTTTATAAAAGATTTGAATTTATTAAGGCTTAGTCCTTGAATGTGCCTAGGAAGTTTATTATAAAAACGTGTACATTGACATTTAAATGAGCCACCTAATTTCTTGAGCCTGGTAGTAGGAACAACAAATTTGTGTTTGTTCCTAGTATTTGTTATGGATATCACTGTATATATATAATATACTGAATAGGCACAGTCATTGAGTGTCTGGGACTTAGTTTATAAACTGAACGAATTGCCCTTTTTTGTAAAAGAAAAATTGTCTGAATATCGGCGGCATTTCCCCATAAAAGAATACCGTACGACATCACACTATGAAACTAACTAAAGTATACGAAACGGGCTGTCTCTAAATCAGTTAAATTACGAATTCCTCTAACGGCCTATGCTGCAGAGCTTAGTTTTTTTGAGAATTCATCTATATAGGGGTCCTATTGAAGCTTGGCATCCAAAGTTATGCCTTAGAATACTGTGGTGTTTTCGGGTTTCTATTCTTCACCCTATATAAGAACACTAGTTTCTACTTGTCTAACATGAGGTATCGTAAACTTATTGCATTTAGTTTTTTTCTCGTTTAGAAGTAGGTTATTAAAATTAAACCAGTTAACTACTTTAGCAAGGGCGCTATATAGATTGTCAGTAACCAGATGCTGACGTTTGAGTCTGCAAAAAACACTATATCATAATTATCCGTTATGTAGGCATAAAACAAAATAACAAATACTGCTGATATTAAAATCTCTCTCTATGTTATTTTTAGGACCTACGCCTTCCTCGAAGAGTTAGGCCTGTTTATGAAATCCAACGTAAGGACATATTAAATTGTACAAGACTATTTATATACATAATTCTATGTAAGCCGGGAAAACAATTTTCTTAGTCATGAAATATATTTACGTACGAAATGACAAGCGGTCTAATCTGATATGTACCGCCTACCAACTCCAGCATAAATGGATCAATAGAATGCTAAGCGCATTACGTAGACAGGTGTATCACGTTGCCTTTGTGTGACGACGTGGTAATTAAATTGGTATTGTGTTCTATTAGCAGATAGTAGTCTGTATGACACTTTTAATATACTCATTGATAAAATTGTTTTACGCTACGTTAATAATCCATTTTCTAATGAACAGATAAAATTTAAAATAATTGATATAAAAACTTACTAATCTGTTGTATCAGTATTTTCAACTACCTATCTTTCAAACGCACATTTTTTAATAAGTATATTGTAGCTGCTAGCTGCAAAACATCAAAACATCCGTCGGTCGGCACAGCGAACGCTTCACTGACGAGTTTTTTTTTTTTTTTTGGAATGGCATCTCGCAGGTTAACCTATGAGGTTGTCGTCTGCTTAAGCGGACTTGTCTGTGGTTGCCCTAATAAATCAAGGCCTCCAGCCAGGACTTAAACACTAACTAAAAACTAAGCGACTACACGCTAAGGGCACCCCCTGTGGGGTACGAACCTCGGCTTAGGGCGTCGCTGGAAGAGGGCAGCAAGGGACTAGCTGGATCAGGCTTTGAGTGATTTTGGGACGAATTTAAAGCTACTGGCTCAACGGCGCGGGCTGGCTCTAGCAAGGGTCGGGAGGGATTGACGAGTAGGTTTGTTTGTTTGTTTGGCATCTCAACCTATGAGGTTGTCGTCTGCTTACGTGGACTTGCCTGTGGTTGCCGTAATAAATTAAGGCCTCCAGCCAGGACTTAAACTTAAATGCTAACTAAAAATTAAGCGACTACACGCTAAGGGCACCCCCGGTGGGGTACGAACCTCGGCTTAGGGCGTCGCTGGAAGAGGGCAGCAAATGACTAGCTGGATCAGGATTGATGTTATTTTGGGACGAATTTAAAACTACAGGCTCAACGACGCGGGCTGGCTCGAGCAAGGGTCGGGAGGGGCGTGGATTTGGGCGTCGCGGCGGGCCTCGGCGGCGAGGTCGGTAGGACGGCGATCGGGTTTTGGGCTTAATTGGGGTGCTGGTGGCCTTACTACTCTCCTGGAGAAGGGTAGTGGCGTCATCGGGGGCGATTAAGATATGCCTTGGTCGGCGAATACTACTAATGCGGGAGGGAGTATAGCGGGCGGCTGCTGAAATCAGGGGGTTAGAATGTTTGATGCCGCAGTAGAAGAAACGCTTAGATAAGCGTTTCATGAACTGGTTTATGGTTGGCATTTTAAGGTCGACGTGAAGATCTATGTTTCGGACATAGTAAGGGGCACCCGTAACCTTTCTGAGGAAACGGTTCTGGAGGGTCTGCATCTTATGGAGATGACGTGGGTGAGCGTGCGCAAATACAACGCAGGCATAGGTCATGATGGGACGGATGACTGCGTGTTAGTGCTACTTAGGGGATTGAGGCCGGTGAAATAACGTAAAACCTTTTAATAAAATAAATGGTGTATTGATAAAAAATTACAGTTTTTTAGTTACCCAATTTTAAGAACAACCACGTTCTGTTTAGTCTTACGTTGGAATGCCAAAGTTGTCTACCCAAACGTCACTCATCTTGGCGTCTATTCACATATCACACCCTGACACTTGTTGTCTTCTGATTGGCCGACTAGCCGTCGCGTCATCGCAGCCTGACCAATCGCAGCGGTCGACTAGTGATTTCCGTAGTAAGTGCAGTGACGTGAAAATAGTTAAGTAATGCGGCAACATGCTCCCGGCTTTGGAAGCGCTAGGTTCCAACAAGAAGCAGGAACTTCTGGCAGCTACCGCTTGTTTAATCAATCAGTCAGAGGCAGCGGGCAAATTTTTGAAAACGCCCGTCTAGTAATGCCGTCTGCCGTTCTTATATCAGCCACACGTGATACACCATCCTTTCCAGGGTAAGTTTTTAGAATTCTTCCTAAGCTCCACTTTAATGGTGGTATATTGTCATCTTTGATAAGAACAAGCGTGTTTTCTTTAAGGTCGTCTTTATGTTTATGCCACTTGCTCCTGGTCTGCAGTTCTGACACGTACTCTTTACTCCAGCGCCTCCAGAAGTGCTGGCGTATCTGCTCAACCCTCTGGTATCGCGTAAGTCGGTGATCAGGAACATCGTGAATGTCAGCAGGTACAGGAGCGGTTAGTGGACGACCAACCAAAAAATGAGCTGGAGTAAGGGGAAGGAAGTCAAATGGATCAGTGGACAAAGGAGTCAAGGGTCGGGAATTGAGGACCGCTTCAACTTGCACTAAAATTGTAGTATACTCTTCAAAAGTGAGATGTGCATTGCCCACTACACGCCGGAGGTGATGCTTACAACTCTTTACGCCAGCTTCCCACAAACCCCCAAAATGGCTAGCATAAAATGGAATCATCTTAAATTTAATGTTTTGTGAAGCTGCATATTCTTTAATATCATCAGAACAATCTTTCAAAACTTTCGAGAATTCATTCATCACACCAATAAAGTTTTTTCCATTATCAGAGAATATCTCAATCGGTTTACCGCGTCGCGAAATAAAACGTTTGAGAGCTAAAAGATAAGCTTCTGATGAGAGATCGCCTACTAGTTCCAAATGGACAGCGCGAGTGACAAAACATACGAATAGACATATGTACGATTTCTGTAATTTCGCTCCCCTACCTTTACGAGTCAATGTGAACACCGGCCCTGCATAGTCCACGCCACATCGTAGAAAAGGAAAGCCTGGATCCAGGCGCTCTTGTGGCAAATTACCCATTATTGGATTAACCGTGGTCGCACGCAATCGTGCACACTTAACGCAGGCATGCACTACCCTTCTTGCGAGGTTCCGACCACCGACCGGCCACCAAGCCTCTCTTAACGTAAATAGAAGCAGCTGTGGAGCAGCATGCATTGTACGGTGGTGCTCGTAACGAAATAGCAGAACTGTAAACCAATGTTTAGCCGATAATAAAATTGGATGCTTTTTATTAAAACTAAAGTTTTGCGAATTTTGTATACGCCCACCGACTCGTATCATATTAGTGGCATCAATAAATAAATTCAATTTTACTAAATGAGCATTCTTTATACCATTTTTATTTCTCAGCAAACCATACTCATCACTAAATGATTCTTGCTGACTCAATCTCGCTAATGTTAATTCCGAATATTCCAGCTCTTCAACGGTCAATGAACCCGTCCGCCGAATCAGTTTCTTGCGCATATTGTTTATGAATCGAAATACATAAGCAGCGGCACGCTTCAATCGTAAATACTGAGAAAACTTCGAAAATGGAAACAAATTAATATCATTCAAGTGATTTACTACATGACAAAGTACTTTTGTTTTTAATTCTGGCAAGTCATTATGTTTAACGTTAATAGTATTCGCTAAATTTGGCACTTCAAAATCAGCATCATGTAAAAATTGCGGGCCTTCCCACCACAAAGATGAAGACCTAAGTGCTTCTAAACTTTGACCCCGCGATACTAAATCCGCTGGATTATCTTTACCAGAAACATGCCGCCATGGATGTCCCTTAGATAAGTCATGAATTTCTGCAGTTCTATTCTGAACGTAAGTTTTCAGTAAGGTAGGTGACATACCTAGCCAGCCTAAAACAATAGTAGAATCAGTCCAGAACACGACCTTATTTACTGTAGAACGCAGAGATTTGATAACTTTTGTATACAGTCGCGCGCCTAATACAGCGCCGCACAACTCTAATCTAGGTATAGTTATGGGTTTCGTAGGCGCGACCTTGCCTTTGGAACATAACAAGTGGACCGTAACAGCTGATTCACTATTAATCGTGCGGATATAAGCACAAGCGCCATACGCTGTTTGCGACGCATCGGTAAATAAATGTAATTCAATATGAGTAGGTTCATTACACATAACATAGCGCGGTATTCGTAAATTAGCAAGGGAGGATAAACTATTAACAAATCGGCTCCAGACTTGCGCGACATCTGTAGGAACCGGTTCGTCCCACTCTAATTTTAATAACCAACATTTTTGTAACAATGTTTTAGCTATTGTTATTACTGGACTAATTAATCCCAATGGATCGTATATCTGAGAGGCGTTCGACAAAATAATACGTTTAGAAATTACATTAGTTTCTGTTTTAATTTGCGAATAATAGTTTAGGTCGTCTGACTTATTGTTCCATCCAATACCTAATGTTTTGTTTTGAATATTATCGCCCAATGCTAGTTGTTTTGTTATATTGAATGCATCGTTAGAATTCTCGAGGTCAAAGTTAAAAACCCATTTTCGTAAAACTAGGCATGCGGACTTTAAAACCTGACTAGTACCTTCGCATATTGCATTTAACTCCGATATACTATTTGCACCACAGATTAAATCGTCGACGTAAAAATTATTTGTAATGGTCTCCGCTACGGACGGAACTTCACATTCTTTAGCCAATTGTTTTAAACATCGGCAACTAAGAAACGGTGCAGAAGCCGTACCATACGTTACAGTATTTAACCGGTATACCTTTAGTGAATCGGATGGGTTGTCGCGCCACAAGATTAGCTGTAGGTCGCGTTGATCTTCATCTATTAATATTTGGCGATACATCTTTTCTATATCAGCACAAGCTACATATCTTTTTTCACGAAATCTAAGTAATATTGCAATCAAATCACCTTGAATGGCCGGACCTACCATCTGTAGGTCATTCAACGAAACACCCGAGCTGGAAATCATTCCAGCATCAAAAACGACACGCAATTTAGTAGTTATGGCGTGTTCGCGAAACACTCCGTGGTGCGGTAGGAAGTAATGCGGTGAGCTGTAAGTGTTAATAAGACTCATATGACCTAGCTGAATATATTCTTCAATGAAATCGCTATACATATGTTTATAGTTAGGATTACGTTGTAGTTTTTTCTCTAAAGCATAAAATCGACGTTCTGCTTGGTTACGAGTATCACCTAACTTATTTGGTAAAAGCTTCAACGGGATTCGAACGCGGAACCGCCCGTCGGCAAGCCGCGTTGTTGTTTTAATGAAATGCTCTTCGCAAGCGAGCTCCTCGTCGCTGCCGAGCTTATTATTATTACATATGGGTAACTCTTCGATTTCCCAAAATTTGCGTAACAACTGATCGAGTGAGCAGGTATCACCTTCAATTGCAGATTGTGTAAAATTACATGTAACCTGCTTCATTGGTTTTTGCGTAAAATATTGAATTGAACCTGACACAATCCAACCTAACTTCGTGTTTTGAAGGTAAGGACCATTTTTTAGACGCATCTTACCTTCACTTAATAATTCCCAAAACAAATCCGCGCCTATTAGCATATCTATTTGTTGACTATCATTAAAACTCGGATCTGCGAGAATAACATTATCGGGTATACAAAAATAACTGGTACTCAAAGTTGTCGTAGGTAACTTTGACGATATTTGAGGAAGAATTAAGCACTGAACACGGGCAGTGAAACTACTATTACGCGATCTTAGTTCAATATTACAGGCTTGCGAACACTGTGTTATTGAGTTTCCTACACCGTGAATTTGTTGAGTGGACTGTATAATTTGAGTATTTAATTTTTCACTAAATGATTGCGTAATAAACGAACGTTCACTGCCGCTGTCGAGGATCACGCGCGCTTTATGATCAACACCCGACTGGCTACGTATATTTACAATGGCAGTTGACAACAATACATGTTGTACCGTAGATGTATTATTATTTTTATTATAATTGTTTACATGCACATTATGTACCTGTAATGAATTACTATGACTAGCTATAGAAGATTTAGTGTTACAACTGTCAATCCCAGTAGTAGGAACAGCTGATTTCTCGCTAGTTGTGAGTGTAACCACACCTAAGTACGTACCTAAGTACCTAAGTACGTACGGACGTGGCTTAGGAAGCTTACGGTACGGACGTGTCAACTTCAATTTAATAAAATTAAAAATAGTGCTGTAAGCAAAAGTGAAACCAAGTGCTCTTCACCCAAGTACTTTTTAACATTATTTCATTTACGCAACTTCGGTCGTTATTGTTATCCATCATCAACACAACCAAGTGAGCGGCGAGCGGCAAGGGTTACTCCTCACCCCCTCGGGGAAAAGAGACGGGCTACGAATATTCATCTCACTCTCGCCGTGGTCCGTGCGGGCGCGCTTCCGAACATACGAAGTAAATATCTTTACCTATCTATAAAAAACAATAACACACAATGAGTGTCGTTCGATCGCCACCGCAGTCGCCTAATACGTGTAACGAAGGCAATAGAGACTCGATAGCAATAACAAGTGGTATTGATAGGTCTGAAAAGACAGGTGGTTCACAACCAGATTTACGGAAGCTAGCCTTGTCTGACAACACGAGTCAGATAACCGTTCGCGCCAAGAGGAAACAGCCGCAAGACTTTGGTGCACAATTCGAAAAATTTCAAGCTAAAATGGAATCACTTATGAAGGATATGGCTACAACCCAAGCTGAAAATCTTAACAAAATATTTCAAGACGTTTCAGCAATAAAGGGAGAGATCAGTCAGATCAAGGTAACAACTGACCTTCTGTCCTCGGAACAGGTTAGAATGAAATCGGAATTAGCCAACATCTCAGGTTTTAGAGCTAACATTGAGAAAAAAGTGGAGGCTATTGAAAATGAAATAGAATCACTTAAATCAGGTTCCACTTCCGCGATTACTACACCTTCTTTTAGCTATGAAGATTTTATGTCGGAGACCTACGAACGATCTCAGAGGGAGAAAAATGTTATCATACGAGGAATAAATGAGAAGCGATCCTCAAACTCCGAAGAGAGACACTTTTACGATAGCGAAGAAGTAAAGAAGGTAATAAAAATGGCTGTTCCAGACTGCATAGAACCAACAAAAACTATACGACTAGGAAAATATAATCCTGATATATCTAGACCTATAAAAATTATATTCTCGACATCCGAAGCAGCGAAATCAATTCTACGCAATAGATTAAACATACAATCAGGAAATATCAAAATCTATTCTGATGAAACACCCTACCAACAAAAATATCGTACCAATTTGAGAGCCGAACTGAAACGGCGACTAGATGCAGGTGAAAAGGATATTACCATAAAATATGTCAAAGGTGCACCTACAATCACAAAAATCCAGCCAAAAAACTAACGATACAAGATACAGATGATGCAACTCTAAACACTACTCACGAAGTAACTGATTCGTATCGCAATTTAATTAGAAACACAAAATCCCTAAAAATTTTATACGCTAACGCACGAAGTATAGTGAAGCCAGGAAAACTTGATGAACTAAACTGCATTATACAATACAACATATCCAGTCCTGTGCATGTAATTATACTATCGGAAACCTGGATCAAGTCAGAATCAGAGGCCAAAAGCTTGAATTTACCAAACTACACCCATTATTATAATATCAGAGAAAACACAAGAGGGGGTGGAGTATCAATGTTTGTTCATGACTGCCTAAAGCACAATTATGTAGAAGATATGTGCAAGGAGGACAATCACTACTTATGGGTTCATTTAGATAAATACTCGTTGGATATTGGTGCCATTTATAAAACTCCAAAATCAAACAGCAATGGGTTTCTGGAGGAATACTCACAGCAGCTGATGAGGAGGAAAAGAACTTTAGTGTTCGGTGATTTCAACTACGATCTACTCAATCCTAACCGATCAATTAATAAATATACAAAAATATTGCTAGAAAATGGACACACGATCTTGAATAAAATTGATAAAAAATTCAGCACCCGTGATACACTGACAAAAAAATCAATTCTTGACCATGTGTCATCAAATCTGAAAAATCATAAATTCCATATGACTATAGTGGAATCACCAATGTCGGACCACAAGCAAATATACCTAGAAGTTGGAAAATATACACTGGAAACGAAAAAGAAAATAAAGTATCACACCTTAGATTACACAGCCCTTTATCACACAGTAGAAAGTACAGTTACGAATATCTCTGACAATAACTACGATACCATTGAACATCTAATAAAGGAAGCAGTGAATAAAAATAGAATACCGAAATTCAAAATTCAAAATACGCTTAAATCAGACTGGATTAATAAAGACATAATTGGAATGATAACTAAAAAAAAATCAGCTGTGGTCTTTATACAAGGAAAATCCAAACGATGAATCAATAAGAAAAGACTTCATAGCCCTACGAAATGCCGTGTCTGAACAAATCCAAAGTACAAAAAATGGTTATTATTTCAAAGCTTTCAAAAATTGTGAAAGAAAACCTTTAAAAATGTGGAAGTTAATCGGAAACTTAGCTGGAAACAAAACAAAGTCGTGCTCTGCTCCTTCAAAACTAGATACAATAATGGGTCCAATTACGGACCTTAAAGAAATATGTAACTATTTTAACACCTTCTTTGCCACTATAGGGTCTATTCTAGCAAATAAAATCAAAACGCAAACACATACGCAGACAAGCAATCAAACGGTGTCAAAGTCTACTTCCCGCGAACTACTGTATTTAACTCCAACTACGGAAGAGGAAGTAAGTAAAATTGTAGATAATCTCAATCCCAACACTAGTACGGGCCTTGACGGCATTAGTTGTAAAACCGTAAAATGCATCAAAAACTTAATACTGAACAAACTAACAAAGAGTATTAACTATTGTTTTCAAAACGGGTTCTTCCCTGATACTCTCAAAGTAGCGAAAGTGAGTCCAATTTTTAAGTCAGGGAAAAAGACCGACCCGGGCAATTATCGCCCCATCTCAGTCCTCCCGATAATATCTAAAATCTACGAGAAAATACTATATAACCGGTTAGATAATTATCTCAAAACTATTAACTTCTTTTCTAAAACACAATATGGTTTCCGCGCAAAATCCAATACACTAACTGCAACAATCGATCTAGTGACAAACCTAAAAACTAATATTGATGAAAAACGCGTTGCACTCGGTATATTTATCGACCTGAAAAAGGCATTTGATACAATTAGCCATGGCCTGCTTCTCCAAAAACTGTATGATATCGGCATCAGGGGGACTGCCCACGAAATGTTTCGATCATATCTCTCTAGCAGACAGCAAATTGTTCGGTTTGGTGATACGCAAAGTAACTGCGAAACTTTAACCTACGGCGTACCGCAAGGGTCCATTCTTGGCCCTTTGCTCTTCATAATATATGTTAACGATATACATCAACTGAATCTGACTGGTGACATTATATTATATGCTGACGACACCAGTTTATTTTTGTTTGGCAACAATGTCGATCACATACTTAAACAAGCGCAGCAAGATTTAGATACTCTTTCTAGATGGTTCCAAGACAATTTGCTGACTGTTAACACATCTAAAACGAACTACATTATCTTCAGTGCTAGAAACAAAAACATTGATACTTGCTCCACACTATGTATAAATAACGAATCCATAACCAAAGTTGATTCAGAAAAGTATCTTGGTCTCCATCTGGATAAAAATTTGACGTGGCAGCCGCACCTAGATAAAGTAAGATCAAAACTATCATCAATTATGGGTGCGCTTCGAAGTATCGTTCGCTGCTTGCCGAAATCTGTTAGGTTTATTATATACAATGCCATGGTAAAACCTCATCTAGAATACCTAATAGAGGTGTGGGGCACTGCAGCTAGAACAAACTTAAAAGAAATCGAAACATGTCAGAATAAAATAATTAAACTATTATTCCATTACCACTATCTAACTCCGACGGAAAAATTTTACAAGGAAACTAAATTGATGACACTGTCGCAGATTTATAAATATAACACCTGCATATTAGTACACAAGCTGTTAAACAAAGACATACACTCTAAAATAACGTTCACAAAAAAAGGACAAACACAAAAACGTATCAATAGACGAAAAAACAACATCTGCCTAAGACCACCACGTACTAACTACGGAAGGAAAAACCTATTATATGAAGGAGCAGAGTTATATAATAAATTACCAAATGACATAAAAGAGATCCAGTCCTTTAATCTATACAAAAAAAAACATAAAGCACCACATCTTGAAAGATTTCTCTCGATTCTAAATCCAATTTATAAAGTCAGTGTTATTTCTTTGATTTATAATTTCTTTTCTACTTTCTACTTACATTAAGTTCCTACTTATTTAAAATACATACCCAGGTATAAAATATATTATGGTACTAAACCATCTTTTGAAATATTAACAAATTAAAAATATTTACATCTTGCTACTATTAACTTTGCGTAATTGCTATTGACTTGCCATCAAGAAACGATATGTAATGGCACACTCACTTTTTGTTGTTACCCACAAAACTATTTTTTTTTTTTTTTTTTTTTTGTGCATCTACTGCTTACTAGTTTAGTTACGAGTACCTACCGTTCTTCTTAAGTTCGTATTAAGTATTATGATAACTTGTATTTCTCATGATAAGTGAATTGTATTCTTTTTGAGAAATAAATGTCTTAAACCGTAAACCGTAAGTTGTTATTTTTATTTATTACTTCACAAATCAACGAATTGTGTTTTTTATCACATTTCCGGCATGGACCAAAAACACAGGTACCCACAGAATGACCAGAACGCATACAATTAATGCACAAATCTTTATCTTTGACTATCTTGAATCTGTCCTCAGCAGATAAGTCTAGGAAAGCTTGACAAGAATACAAAGGGTGTTTTTCATTACACATCAGACAAGCTTTGTACATACGTGAGGCTTTGTTTTGCGATTTACTATTAGAAGACTTATTATAAGTGACAACATTACAATTAATCTTAGGCGATGAAGCATTATTGGTCTGTTTCTTATTTTCATTCCCACTGTAAATGTTTGATTTACTGTGTGATACTATAAGGGTTTCCAAAATATCGGCTTTATTCCTAAGAAACTGCATTAAATCATCTAATTTAACAACTGACTTTAATTTACTACTAGCATTGAAAAATGTTCCTCGATGCTGTTCCCAATCACGTTCTGTAACAGGGTCTAGTTTTGAAACCACAATATAAATGATCAATGTATCCCAGTACTCCGTTGGTTCTCCTAGTAATTTTAATGCACGTAAATTCTTAAGAATATTATCAATAAGCTTGCGCAACAATCCCGGAGATTCCTTAGCTAATGCTTGAGTTGTAAACATGGACTTTACATGATTGTGAACCAACAACTTGGTATTGTCAAAGCGATTGGTTAGCAACTCCCATGCTACATCATAATTGTCTGCAGAGAATTCAAGAGAATCTATGACTGACTTTGCATTGCCTTTCAATGATGACTTTAAGTAATGGAACTTTTGAATCTGCGTTATTGTTTTGCAATTATGTACCAATGACATAAATGTGTCACGGAACTCTAACCAGTGTTCATATGATCCCTCAAAGTTGGGAATAGTAATTATCGGTAATTTTATTGAATTTGAACTAGTTGCTGGTAAATCAGATATGCTAGTCGACTTCTCATCAGTACTTGTCATACATTCCACAAGTGCAAGAACATTATAATAATCCTTCTCGAATTCTTCGCGAGATTCGAGCTGATTTTCAATCTCTGACTCAGTACTTAAATCTTCTATTTTGCTTTGCACCTGATTGAAATCATTGATTAATATTTGCGATCCTACTACTCGCAATTTTAACTCGGCTAGCTGTTGTGCAGATAAATCGAAATCCTCGAAAGAACTGACGTATTTTCTAAAATTGGTTAGCCGACATTTTATCGACGCACGCTTCCTTTTAAAATCTTTCAGGATCAGCTCCGTTTTAGCATCGCGAGCGGATGATTCCATTTTAAATATATTTTATGTAATACTCACGGTTTGTTTTATTCAGCGTACTTTATAGCATACAAGCGAACCTTTGCAAAATCTGTAGCGTGGTGAGCTAAAGCGTATGCATCACCCCTCGACGTGCAAGTCGACATGCGAAATTTCAAAGCACTGAAAACCATGAGAATTATTAAACAGGTGAAGAAAAAGAGGGTAAGAATATTTTAGTTGGCACGCCTCACTAAAAGCACTGTAATCCACCGTTATTCATGAGTTTAGGTTATGCCCCGTGATGCGTCTCTCAATCGTCCGGTTTTTCTTGAAGCGTAGATTTTCGGTTCGAAGGTCCAAAAATATGTTATTGCTACTTAGGGGATTGAGGCCGGTGAAATAACGTAAAACCTTTTAATAAAATAAATGGTGTATTGATAAAAAATTACAGTTTTTTAGTTACCCAATTTTAAGAACAACCACGTTCTGTTTAGTCTTACGTTGGAATGCCAAAGTTGTCTACCCAAACGTCACTCATCTTGGCGTCTATTCACATATCACACCCTGACACTTGTTGTCTTCTGATTGGCCGACTAGCCGTCGCGTCATCGCAGCCTGACCAATCGCAGCGGTCGACTAGTGATTTCCGTAGTAAGTGCAGTGACGTGAAAATAGTTAAGTAATGCGGCAACACTGCGGTATAGATGCGCAGTTTGCATTTTAACGACAGTGTGCTTCGGGCTGTCAGTATAAACTGGAGTCTACTAAGAGCAAGGAGGCGCGCGCGCGAACCGCTTTGATATGTTCCTTAAAGGTAAGGTTCTGATCTAGTATCACGCCTAGGTACTTGGCTTGCTTTTCCCAAGGGATCGGCTTGCCGTACATAGTGATCGGGCTGGACTGACGAGTAGGTTTGTTTGTTTGTTTGGCATCTCGCAGGTCAACCTATGCGGTTGTCGTCTGCTTAAGCGGACTTGCCTGTGGATTCCCTAATAAATTAAGGCCTCCAGCCAGGACTTAAACTTATATACTAACTAAAACTAAGCGACAACGCTAAGGGCACCCCCTGTGGGGTACGAACCTCGGCTTAGGGCGTCGCTGGAAGAGGGCAGCAAATGACTAGCTGGATCGGGATTGGTATTATTTACGGACGAATTTAAAGCTACTGGCTCAGCGGCGCGGGCTGGCTCGAGCAAGGGTCGGGAGGGGACTGACGAGTAGGTGGAGCTACGCAATATTTATATGAGTGACACAACTCGCGAGCGCTGCGTCGGTACACCACCATACGGATTGATGATGTACTAATCATAACTATAATAATTTCTAATTACTTAGCTCCTATTGGTTAGTTTATTTATATAAGTTTTGCACGTAACCACTACTTGTGTAGAATTTTAGCATTATGTCTGTACATATTTTATCGCTAGAATACATATCAAACACTATCATCTGGAGTTTCACTTGAATACCTACCAAGCGCTACAGTATATTAACTTATTTTTTTTTATTGTACAAGTTAACTAATCTATAACCCATTTTATTATAAAAATTACGCGGATTAAATGTTTTCGTTATTTATATTCTTTATTCCATATATGTTTAAAGTGTGTCCAAGGGAGTTCCTCATCATTAATATTAAACATTGCTATCAACAAACCTCCAGGCGCTTCACGTTGCAGTACTATTTACTATAGGCGCGCGCCCTCCTGTCTGTATCGTTTGCTCTTGAATCAGACGCCGACAGAATCGAGATGTCGTATCGGCACTGTACTAATTGGAACTTTAAAAAATGGGAAGAGGTTTGGAGATGCAGTTCACACAAAAACTATGATGGTAGGTGCAGATAGGGGAATAAAGCGTTATTTCAAATGACACAGTTCTGGACATGAGTGACATTCCAAATTGGAAACCTGTGAAAATCACGAATTCTTTTTCTTTTCAGTACGTGAACCAATAACTTCCTTTTTTTCATTCGTAGGATAACCTGGACATTTTACTAACTTTGGGACTGCTGGTTTCACTTAATTTCAACACTGTTCCTAACTCAAAATATTCATTTCATTTTAATGAGCAAATCTAAGTGCTCTGCTCTCAACCGTTGACCGCAAGTGTCTTCATTAAGCCAAGTTTACCTAGATATTTATTTATTTTTTGTTCGCATAGTAGACCCTCCCATAAGGAACTAGCTATCATAGGTAAAATAATCTCAGGAATCTCTTTAAATGCTTAGTTTGGCAAAAAAATAGGAACCATTGGTAAGCAAAACGATTCGTTTTTATAGGAACCGAGCATAAGTAGCCGCACGGGCTGATCGAAGGTTAAGCTACGCTTGCCGAGGGTGCTCTGTGGATGGGTGATCATCCATTAGTACATTATCAAGACCCCTTTGTGCCTTGGAACATTAGTCCTGGCTGTCATTTGTAAAGGCTGGCTGTCTTTGACAGTTGTTAGTTATGGGGTCAGAAATCAAAATGTCTGACAATCAATATTTCCAAGCGATAACGTGTTACCCAGTACCTTGGTTGTTCAGCTCAGACATGCAGTCACTCTAGGTAAAACACTGGTTTTAGCTACATCTAGTTAGACTGGAAACCGAGTCCAACAGTTGGGAAAAAGGCTGGGCAGATGATGATAAAGCTGTACGTATATTCATAATTTGCACACACAACTTCTAGCGAATTTCCAGTACAAGCTGAACCCGGATTGTATAGGATTTTCGTAAAATGAGAGGCCAGCTTATACTGGATATGTATCTTGATGTAGTAATGTAGCTTGATGGGTAGCCGTATGTACCGAACCTGTCACAGGCGCCATCATACAGTGCGCTGGTTTAACTGCCGTGAAACATGCCAACTTTTCCCACTTTTTACGAATAATTACAATTTTATTAGGGTTTTTCTATGGAGACGTAAGTATTATCCTCTATCAGCTACAACTGTATGATCATGTGCATGTGTTAGTATTGCTAAATATATTACTTTTCAAAATTTATCACAATTTTTTCTTGCATGTTTTTGGCGGGCAAAGTTATCTGGATTTTTTGCCAACTTTGCCCATAATCAATGTGGACTCAAATGGCCATATTTGCGTCCACATTGATTATGCAGATGACATAAAAACCAGTAAGAGAATTTTGGTGAAGATGGCGTTTCCTTTAGAATGTAAACGAAACTATGAAAAGTTTCTTACTAAAATGACTGTTAATGTTGAAAATGTTACCCTGAATTTTTTTCCCTTTTTCATACAATTCACATTTCACATTTTAAAAGTGCACACGGTAAGAAATATTCTAATTTTTTTCCTTGCTACAAAGAACTAAAAAGAAAAACGAAGAAAAATGATTCACTCATATTAGTGTTTAATAAAATTTGAAATTACAATTAACACTTTTTGTAAAGTAGATAATTAGGTACCCACCTAATACTAAAAGAGATTTAGTCAAGTAACTAGTATGTGGTAGGTAAATAAATTATCGACTTGTAAAAAGTAAAACTTGTGAAAAGTAGGAGTTTATTACTCTTATTTTAGATCCACTTTAGTAAGCGGAGAGCCAAAATCGCTAGAAGCTTGTAAAACTCTTACAATTTGGTTCTCTTCTAAAGTTGATAAAACAGTAGCATCCTACTGTTTTATCAACTTTCAACCCACTGACTTCAAATGTTTGTTTTTTATTTTATTTAATATTGTGCGTCTTGGGATACAAGTTGCCGTTGTTTATAGAAATTTTGCCTGATTCTACGGATACGCATGCAAGTTTAAACATTTCTTCAGTGTAGTTTTTGTACACCCTGGAGCCAATTATTCATCTTGACTTCCTTTGTCGAATTCGAGATTTAAGTTTATTTTTCTGAAACAAACCATGCAACGCAAAAAAAAAACAATTAATTAAATACTCAAATATGTAGGAACATCTCACACACGGCCATCATTCGGAGGCAGTCTACTACCAATAAGGCTACGGGGCTGACCGGTACAAAAAGTTACAATTTTATGAGTTAAATATATATGTATGTTTACAATTGAATTAGCTTCGCAGTAGCCATAAATAAACAACGAAAAAAATACAAGGTATCGTAATGGGCCAACCCTAAGCCTTTTTTGATGGCGGGCAATGTTGTCAATCGTAGGTCGGAACATTATTAGATAACTTTGCCCATCATCATAACTTAAGTTTTAAAAGACCCTGAGCTATGACACTAACATTAATATAATCTAGAAATAATTTTCTATGGCATGTTATAAAGAAACCGAGCCTGTGTTTTCGCCATCTCGCAGAATTTATTTTCAAATTTGCCCGCCAAAACACGCACCTCACTCGACGAGTTCCAACAAGTTACTAAGCGAAGTCAGCAATTAACACTATAGTCAGTATTGCTATACATGTAATCTATTTTCCGCCAAAGTCAATCGATGTTGCCATAATATGCACATCAAAGATATGTTTATAAATTGTTCTTCGGGCAAAGTTTCCCTATGGGGCAATGTTGGCATATTTCACGGTTCAAAGTATTCTACTGATGAACATGTACCAGCTACTGAAAGATTTGGAAAACTGTAAGAAAAACAATCTGTTAGGATTATTGGATCTAGCAATATTGAAAGCTTCGTCCAGATATGTCCTTTTGTTAGTGTCGTTCCTCCGTTAAGTATCGGCGCGCCATCCGGAACGGTACGGTACGCGATGAGCGGCTTCCAAACTGGCGTTCTTGGAGTGCGACGGCGTCCAAACTAGCGTCCGTGGATCGCGACGTGGATACGAACGGAGGAACGGTACAAACACACGAACTTAGCTTAAAGTTTTTTTGACTACTATTTATAACTTAGGCTAATTGATTATGACAGAGAACATGAATTAAGCCTCATAATTGTGAATAATTTTAAAGATTTCATGTGTATTTACCTATCTGACTCTTCCTATATTATCACTTATGATTTCACCTAACTGCAACTTTGCTATAAAATCACTTCTATCATTCACAGCTTACGTAAATACTGTAGAAATAACATCTCAACCAACTTTGTCTTCCGAAGATTTCCGACAATGCACGGAGTTCCTAATTATCCGGTCAGCTCAAGCGATAACGGGTCAAATTCCACCAACCCTTACAAAGTTCCCGACGGTTGATCCGCAATTTGCGTGGAAGGATGATCTCGTCCCCTAAATCTTTTGGGAAAAATTCTTTTAGAGGGCTACCAAAATTTAGGGAAGATTGCCTTTGCCAAAAATACACACTTTTTTTCAATATTTACTTTATTGGTGTGTATTTTTCTATCGTATCGACATAAACAACACAGTGAAAGTTTCTTACGATACAAACATTTGCCAGAAGAAAGAAATGCCTAGAAGCCTCCAAGGTACTCGACACCTAATCCATAAAACTTCAAAAAGCAATATTAAAAAAATTGATTTTTTTTGTAAGAATTCTCCTTAAATACTAATCGAAACATCAGTAAGTCTCAAGTCTCAACATTCCACCATTAAGCAATTTACTTTTTTCACAAAAACCTGAAACTAACATGATCGGTCGGGCTATAAAAAAAGTCTTATCTCACAAAAAAAGTTTTATATATGTCAATCAGCATGTCAATTCTGTAAAAATCTCACCGTGAAGATTTGCGTGGAGTGAGCTGTCAGTGTCATCCTGTCTTGTTCAATCCCTAGCATCAGTGGCACTGACAGCTCACTTCACGCACACTTCACCCAAGCTTTCACGGTGAGATGGTTACAGAATAGCACTACAGATCTCTTCGTCAAAGGGATAACCAATATTAATATTATTGGATGTCAAATGCTCTTATTTTAAAAGAGTTTGTGTACCTATTTTGAATGGATTATACACTGACACTAGAAGACAGGATTTCAGTCATCACACAAAAGTTTTGCTGAAGCGCGCCATAACAACCAACACAATCATAACATACATAAACAAAAAAAAGAAAAGGTTTGCAATTCAAGGTTTTCTTTATGGGGCGGTAAGAAGCAAATAAGTTTTAAAACAGCGATGCCTTTGATGTTGGTTGATTCGAATGACGACGTTTTACGGTGTACTACGTTTGAGCAGCGTCTTACAGAGTATCTAGAGGAAAGGTTTACCTCCACTACACGTTTGCCGTAAAGCAATATTTTAAATACATATTCAAATAGATCAAAGAAGTCCCGAAATTAAATATAAGTTAGTCACCATCTATAGCTACAAAAAAGATTTATCCTAAACAACTACTTACAAAGACCTTTTCGTTAACGATTTTACTTAACGTAGGTATAATAGACAAATCCTTTCTAAATTGAATTGCGTGGAGGACGCTGCCGTCTCGGTACACAGTGGTCTGGTTCACGGCGCTCCTAAATTGAAAACAGGATGTTGGTAGGAAGTAAATTTAGAAAGAAAATGTTTCAAGTATTTTTAAAAGAAGAGGTGAATGCAGTTCTATTAAGAAGAATACTTATGGTCCTGTTTATGGGTTTTAAAAGGCCATTTGATGCAGCTATTAAAGTTTTTGGAGGCTTTCGTTACCAGCGTGCAGATTGGTCTTGTAATCATAGTCAAGTATCGAGCTCTAGGCAAATAACACCTACCATAATCCTTACCTTGAACATCCATCTGAACATTAATCGCATGCAATAAGGTAACTGCTCAAGATTTGGTGTGAGTTTTGTATGAATTGAATAATATGAGTGTCTTTCATCTTCTGTTAAACGTTTATAAACGTAGGTATACGCAGTAAATTATTAACAAAATAAAGCACGTTAAGCCGTTGGTCCCGGCTGTCATTCGTGGATGTTTGACAGTCGTTATGGGTAGTTAGAAGTACCAAAGTCTGACAACCAGTCATACCAAGGGGTATGACGGGTTGTGCAGGTCAGCAGGCAGTCGCTCCATGTAACATGTAACATGCGCACCCCAACGTAGTTGTAAAAAAGCTAAGCAGATTTTTTTTTTAATCTTGGCACAACTAGAAACAAATCTGTATTCAGATTTGTTTCTAGTTGATTTTTTAGTTGATTTGATTTAAAAGAGTGTCCGTGGAGTTTCTTGCCTGTTCTTCTTCATACCTACTACGCTTTGGAATGGGTAATTAGCTTCATTTTTCTGACCGACCTTGACAATTGAAAAGTGCATGTAATTGGTTTATTTTAAATAAATGCTTTGAGTTTATTCATGAAGTGGAAGGCTTATTTAAATTAGCCTTCACATGGTAAATGAATATGAAACAAATGGTTTCATACCAACCGGAAATTTTGCTGAATTATTAAAAAAGTCATTGAACTGAAAACTGTTCGCCGTGTACTCCACGCTGAAAAGGTTGCATCACCGAAGCCCAGTAAACAATAACGTAATAAACAAGAACGTTTAAGTCTCGCAATATTTTGTCTTATATATTGCACAGTATCCGTAATTATTTCATTATAGAAATTGAGGTTTACTCTCAATCTTCTTTTCTTAAAGAAAATGAATACTTAAGCTATAACCACAAGTAGTCTATATTCACTAAAGCCAAATAAAATGTGAAATACTTAATGTAAAGTTTAATTGGTGAAATTCGGCTTAAGTCGACGTACGCTCGGACGTAAAAATATCGCGGTGGGATTTTTTCGCCCACTGTTTCTTCAGCGCACTGCTTAGAGCCTATTGAATATAAAAAAATAAAACAGTGTGTTGTAAGTCCAAGCGAACGTCGAGTAAGAGTACCTACACCAGCTGGATAATTAGTCCCTGCTGTTAAAAGTAAGCCCCAAAGAAAAGCTCTCCTATTCAGGCACTTTTTCTATTCACCAACAAAATAAAACGTTCACTGCTGAATAGCTGCCTAATATTTCGCTGATTTGGATTCATTTGTCAATATTGCTCTGTGATGTACTTAAATTACCAACACACATCATCATCATTACATCGGCAAAAATTACCAACTTACATCCAAAACTTTCATACCCTATTTAACCCATATAATGGGATGAATTTTCAATGATCCTTCCTAAAGATACGGTGTCCTAAAAGCGTCGACTGCCCACATAGAAATTTACCATTGAATGACGTCACTAGAACGATATATTTGAAAGTAACCGTGTGTGTTTTCCTAGAGACGTTTTGACACCTTAAAGTCACACCCCGCTCAAAGATCTACTTAATATTTTTTTCAAATTCATTAAATTCATCAATGTGTGTCAGAGGTGTCAAAACGAAACAGAAACGCCTTACGATTTAAATCCTTGCCGCTGTCATCATTTTCATGACAGATGTCATTGCGGCTGTTATGTGCGGTCACCGCTTTTCTTGCAGTTGCCACCCATCAATTATTTGTCATTTATCGGCAACGTTGCTAACTTCAGAATGCATCCTCTGAAACCTATTCACACACAAAACAAAATGATCGGAACTTTACTCAAACCAGTGTCAAAATGTAACTAAACATAAGTTTTTTAAATAAAGGAACATAAATTTATACGAACGCGCTCTCTCATAATCAAGCAATTTGGTTATACGGTTAATTACTTTGTTAGAAGTCAATTATTTGAGCGGTGGCGGTAGACAATGGGCTTTACTATAAACGACAAACAAACAAGAATATGTCAAAATAAAATGACGGAAAACCAGATTTCGTAGAAAATATTCATTTTGGTTGAGTATGTAAATGTACTCACTAAATGATTCGTAAAATTCGACAAATAAAATCGTTCCGTTGGTATGCAAACTTAAGTACAATTATTATGGTATGTGTTAATCCAAATGTTATAGATTTGGATGAACACATACCTAAAATGAGTGGTAATTCAAATCTTATAGATTTGGATAACCACTCATTTTATATACAAATATTTGGCGCATTGACGTAACATACATGAATTTGTGATAGGACCTTCGTCTTTCGCTACCTTGGTAGTAACTGAGGTGCAGTTACTTCGCTTAAGTCTTACTTCAAAATGAACAGGATGAACGAAGATTTATCTCCTGTAATAAATGATTATTTGATTTGAGTTGCAAAGTCGCACCCAAAACCAGACAAAAGCTTTATAACGAACACTAAAATACCGCAATATTACAGCGAGAATGAACTTATAAAACGAATGCCTGGATTTTTATTCATTGTATTCTCTGCAATCTGAAATTCTAAACGAAGCAATTTAGATAAAATGAAACATAAGTTCGTGCTTTTTTTTATGTTCTTTTGTTTGAAATATTATTATGATTCCGAGTAATTGCAGCACGTTCTGGCACTATTTTGGGCCAGATGTAGCACGGAACGATCCTCTACTAAAATTGTATTTTATGTAGGTATAAAACAAAATAATAAATAATACTTATTTTAAAATCTCTCTCTATTTTATTATTTTGGACCTACGCCTTCCTCGAAGGGCCATATTAAATTATGTAGTTAATTCTAGGTAAGCCGGGATAGCCATTTTCCTAGTCAAGAAATACATATATATACGAAATGACAATCGATTGTGGTCTATTCTAATATGTACCGCCTGCCAACTCCAGCATAAACGGATCAATAGAATGCTAAGCGCTTTACGTCGAGGTGTATCACGTTGCATTGTAGAACGCCATAGGCGCGCGCTTTTGTATGACGACGTTTTTTTGTTGTTTTATACTTTATTAAAAAGAACCAGGTTCTTAATAATTGATTACAATCTAGCCTATACGACTAATAAGCAATTTTAATCTAACTTAATTTGTTACGTGGTAATTATTTTAAAACTTAGAAAATTTAGATTGTACTTTACACAAGTCCGTTCCACTTTCTTAGAGTCTGATAATTAATGATATAAACACTTTGTTCATGTGTTATTATGTGTGTCACTGTCACTATTATTTCTACACTTTACACTACACTAACTCAAAAGGGTTTGTTCGTTTTAGTCTTCGCACTATATTTGCTTGGTCTAACAGCTGAATTGCCTCGATGTTCACATGTCGGTGGAGTCGGTGTTCATGGGACTCAGCAAATTTTTGGATTATGTTGGTGACGGGTTCCATTTTTAGGTCACGATGGAGGTCGTCATTTCTTATATACCAGGGCGCATTTACAATACTCCTGAGTACCTTATTCTGGAAGGTTTGTATAATTTTTATATTGGTCGGCTTAGTACATCCCCACGGATGGATGCTATATGTCCATATTGGCATAAGAATATGCTTATATACTAAAATTTTGTTATGTATCGATAGGCAGGAACCCCGTCCAAGGTTGGCTGTATTTGCGTATGGCACTTGTTGGCCATTTATGAAGATTGGTTGGTAATCACAATTCCTGTTGGTGATATCAATGTGTAGTGACTTCGATTCGTTCAATCTGATTCTCCGTTTTTGTGCCCAGTCATGAACTTCATTTACAGCAATTTGTACCTTTTCGATTGCTTCCGTATGGCATGACCCTGTAGCCAAAATAATACCATCGCAACCTTCGCGGACGACACTGCCGTCCGCGAAGGTTGCGATGGTATTATTTTCCAGCTCTGGCATATCATACGTGTACAACAGGTATAGGACTGGACCCAGCACACTACCTTGAGGCACGCCAGCTTTAATAATTCTTAGATCAGAAAAGACATCCTCGTGCCTTACTCGAATCATTCTATCTGTAATGTATGATTGCAAGATATTGGCAAAAACATTGGGCAATATTAGTCGTAACTTGTATATCAAACCCTCATGCCAAACTCTATCAAAAGCTTGTGCCACATCTAAAAATACGGTGGAGCAGACTTTATATCTTCAAGCGTTCTCTCAATGATGTTGGTAATTCTATGTACTTGGTCTATTGTTGAGTGTTTCTCTCTGAAACCAAACTGATGGTCAGGAATTAGGTTTCTTTCGTTTATTGTAGGTTTTAGGCGTTTTAAAAACAATTAAACAGTTATTTTCTGTTGAGCGACGAGCAATCACTCTGTGAGACTCTTCAGTTTTGGCATTTATTTTAACACTATTACCGATTAACATTTTGGCGGTAAATGTTTCTATTGGCTGAGATTCAGTCAAATAGTCGTAGAATGTTTGATAATTCTTAACACTGTCCACTACGATTGCTAGATTTTTTTTAGTAATTTTCTTCTCTTTTTGTTGTAGTCTTGCTGCTGCGGAGCGCTAGTTCTGTCTTGTTGTAGTGGCGGAGGAGTAAGGGACGTGTTCAACTTCCTTGTTTTCCTGTTTTTCGCCCTAATCCACCCAGTCTCTTTGGCAAGTTCATCCTCGTTCGTGCAGTACTCAGCATCACTTTTCGTAGGCTGAGCAGGTGGTATGGTCTCACTAACCTGTTTACCTGAGGGTTCTTCTTTTTCCTGTGTCTCTTAGCATTTTAGTTGCCCTTGAAGATCTTGTACCTATTCATGCAGGCTTTGTATGTGACCGTTCAGTTGACGTACCATTTGTTGCAGGTTTTCTCTGTGCGTTTTCTCCTGGGCGTAATTTTTTATTTTATTCCAGTTTTTATTTTAATAGACTGTTTTGCAGCCATTGTATAGTTTTAAGGCGAGCGTAGCCTAGACAATTTTAAAATAAACACTTCATGACGATTTCCGCACTTGCAACTAGGTCATCGCGGTGGCCCCGATAGATCGACGTACACCGCGACGACGATGTTATGATGCGTCTGCAAAATACTCTTTACTAGAGCACGCGCGCGCGATCGGTACGTCCGTTCACAATAGTAGTTAAACACACACTGTGTGACGACGTGATAATTAAATTGGTCATACACAATACTATCTGCTAATAGAACACATTCTATTAGCAGATAGTATTGTGTATGACACTTTTAATAGACTCATTGATAAAACTGTTTTACACTACGGTAATTATCCATTTTCTAATGAACATATAAAACCTAGGATAATTGATCCATCTTTCAAACTCACATTAATTAACTTTTTTTATTAAATTGTAAAAGTTAAATGATCTATAACCTATTTTTATATTAAAAATGACGGGGTTATCTGTATTTCGTTATTTATATTCTTTATTCTATAATTTTTTAAAGAGAGTCCAAGCGAGTTGGTCGTCATTAATGTTTAACATTGCTATCAACAAACCTCCAGGCGCTTCATGTTGCAGTACAATTTACTACAGGCGCGCACCCTCCTGTCTGTATCGAGAGCTCTTGAATCAGACGCCGACAGAATCGAGATTTCGTATCGGCACTGTACTAATTGGAAATTAAAAAAATGGGAAGAGGTTTGGAGATGCAGTTCACACAAAAGCTATGATGGTAGGTGCAGATAGGGGAATAAAGCGTTATTTCAAATAACACAGTTCTGGACATGAGTGACATTCCAAATTGGAAACCTGTGAAAATCACGAATTCTTTTTCTTTTCAGTACGTGAACCAATAACTTCCTTTTTTTTCATTAAGGAGTAGATAACGTGGAAATTTTGCTAACTTTGGAACTGCTAGTTTCACTCAATTTCAACACTGTTCATAACTCAAATGTTCAATTCATTTTAATGAGCAAATCGATGTAGTCTGCGCTCAACCGTTGACCGCAAGTGACTTCATTAAGGCAAGTTTACCTAGATATCTATGTAAGTAAACTAAGATAAGTTGAACGGTAAACTAAGCTGAACGTATAGACTGACGATGTGAAGGTAAACAGTTATTGGCTCTAGGTACGGCTGAAGCTGACACTCTGAACAAAGCCCAAACTCAGCGTGTTTCCTGTTTGGTGTTCAACAGTTGACTGAATGTTTGGTTCAACAGTTGACTGAATGTTTGGTTCAACAGTTGACTGAATGTTTGGTTCAACAGTTGACTGAATGTTTGGAGTGTCATGTACCTACCTACCTGCCTAGGCTTAGCTTTGCATTTGTGTGAGTGCACATAGCGACTACAATGGCGACACTGTAGGATGGCTGGTGACGTTTGAACGTTTTAGGTATTTCCAAAATGTAAGGAAACCGATGACATACTAGGTACACATTATTTAAATTTTAAGGCATGCAAGGAAATACGTGAATATGTGGGTTTGTAAGAGTGTAGGTGTGTGTGTGGGTGTGTGAGCGTGCGAGTGTGTGTTCGGCGCTAATGATTTATGATTTCCTGGCGAACAGTCTGAAGGTATTGTTTTACTACGGACTTACACTTGTATTTTGGAAGGGTATAAATGTTACATGTTTTGTTGATTGCATTATAAAGTCGCCCACTCAGACTCAAATAGTTTCGAATTGCCAGGGCAGTTTTGATTCTAACAGAAATCAAAACAAGACAAACCAGGTCTTTACGTCGTTTATTTATATTAAATTTTGGGTCATAATTAGTGAGTACAGACATGTCCATATATAACTGGGTGGTGGAGTAGCGATATGGTTTGTGAAGTATCACCTTTAGGACGGCCCTTTGTGCCCTCTCAAGGCGAACCATTAGGGTCTTAAAAGTGCCACCTCAAACTGAGATGCAATATTTTAGAAGTGACTGAGCTAAAGCAAAATAAACAGTTTCCAACAGAGGGAAAGCAACTACGTTCCTGAGCTTTTGCATTGGAAACATAAGCTTTCGTACACGAGATACGGTTACGTCTACATGTTTATTCCAACTCAGTGTGCAATCAATGTGTACTCCTAGATACTTCAAGCAAGATGTTCTTTGAATAGGAGGGCAATTAGAGGTGTTTCGCGCAGAATGGGAGAAACTATGAACCTTTATATCCGGTATGGTAGGTTGTGCAGAAGAGTTCGCTGAGAAAGCAACATAGTAGATTTTGGAGTCATTCAAAGTTAGCAAATTACATGAAAGCCAGTCCATCGCCATACCAAAAGCATTCTCAGCCGAGCTTTGAGCAGAGGCCCAGGGAGTCTCAACTTATAATAAGTGCAGTGTCGTCAGCGTAGACCAGAATCTTGCAGTCCGGTATAGTGAGTTGGCATAGCCGGTTCACGTATACAAGAAAGAGAGTAGGAACCAGCACACTGCCCTGTGGGACTCCGAAAGATAAATGCTCATCGTTGGTGATGTAATTCTCTACCTTAACTCACTGACTTCGATCAGTGAGGTAGTCGCAAAAGATACTTAGGGCGGCACCTAGTGCCTCCAGTCCGTGTAAAGGATGGGAGTAGAAACCATGTCGCAAGCCTTGGCCAAATCCAAGAATATATGTATAGTTTTAGTCCTGGTATCGAGATTCTTAGTAATGTGATTTGATAGCTCAAGCATAGCAGCCTCTTTTGATTTGCCTTTCCTGAAGCCGTATTGGTTTGAGGCAATTGCATTATTGTGCTCTAAATAATTCAATAGTCTCTTATTCAAGATTTTTTCCAAGAATTTGGACAAGGTCGTAAGACTCGATATAGGCCTATAGTTTCCGAAACGGTCTCCATCCCATCCTTAAATATAGGTGAAACTAATGCCTTTTTGAAGGCGTTTGGGAAGATGCCCTTTGACAAGCAAATAATTCACACATGAGTAATTGATGAGATATGAAAATGCTTATCGGATTTACTAACCGAAGCAGGTATGCCATCGTAGCCAACAGCACAGTTATGTTTTAATTCCGTGATCATACCGTCTACCTCAGCAAAGTCAGTCTCAAGCAAAACCAATGACTTTCCTTGTGGTTTAGTTATAGATTTATAATCAAAGTTCGACCGGTGAATATGTTGAGCCTGCTGTATCTTCTGAGCAAGATTACCTCCAACATTAGCAATGTTATTGTTTTAAGCGATGACAGAGGCAACAGGATCACTGCAGATATTAAGGAGATCCCCCGATTTACTTGTGGGTGTGGGTTTTTTATAACTTATGAACTTTATGACATTCCAAGTTGCTTTGGGATTTCCACTGGCCTTTTGGAGCTCATTCTGTTCATATTTGCACCGAATCGTCTTTAGTAAGTTATTGCAATAATTTCGAATCTTGAGTAGGTTAGTTTGTCTACGAGATTTTCAGGATTCTGCATTGACTTCAAATGTAGTTTGTCATGATTACGTATGTATCTCAAAAGACCAGGACTGATCCATGGCTGAATAATTATCTTTCTATGCGGTACTGACTTTAATTTGCTGTGTTCGCTTACTGGTTCTGATATAATGGAGACTAGTAGCTCCACACTTTGATTTGGATCTGTGCTATCCAGAATGCTAGAGAAATCCGAATTTTCTAAGTGACTAATGACAACAGGAAGATTAATATAGCGGATCATGCTTATAGGTTTCTCAACAAAAGAGATTGATTCAAGGTAAAATAAAACAAGTGCATGGTCAGTAACGAATGAGTTTAAAACCAGCGCCGTCGAACACTTATCTGATACCCTACACTGCATTCAGTGCCTTATGAGTGACAACCAATAAAACTGGTATTATTTCTAATTCGAACCAAATAGCGACATCTATGATTATGAAAGGAAAGTGACAATAGTCGTCGGCAACCAATAGTGCATTAATTGGAGTTAGATGGCAGCACTACCACGCTCAGCTAGTCATTCATTTGAAAATTTTGATCAATAATGCCGCGTGCCGTGCGAACGAAATTTGAAAACAAAGTAAATAATAGTTATTGACGGTTTGCAACAGTGGAAAAATTGTTTTTATGTCGAAAAATCTGTGTACTAGGCAAATGTAAGTATATTTTTTTGATTTGACAGTGTTTGGATACTAAAATTTTACAATTACTGTACGTGCCGGATGTGTCACTTCATGCAGTGATGGTCCAATTTTAGATATTTTTACTAATAATGGTTTGTTGTTTTAATTTTAGATAATGCCAAAGAAAAGTTTATCCAGTGCTCAAATCCAAAATTATTTGACAATACCATCAGGCGCTCAAAGTGATGATGATATTGCCGCAATTCGAACTACCGTCAACCAACTTTGTGAAATGCTTAGCGATGCGGATGGTGAAGGGCAATGTGTTTCACCGAACAGGTATGAACTCGCTGCACCATTATCAGAGTCCTATGAGGATGTGACTGGAAATTCTAGCGTACTTGGTGCTGATATGCAGCAGCATATATCAAACCATCATGGTTCCATTCCTGCAGTTCCAAGTACATCTAGATCAACTGCTTTACGAACACGTCAGGTTGTATCTTCCGCCTCAACTGCACCACGGGAAGCTACCCCTAGACCTACTGCATCCGCCGTCAGAAGAAAGCGAAATATCATTTGAAAAAAAACAGCTTTCCAACCAACCAACCGTGAGTTTTGTGGGCAAACCGATCTAGAGCCACCGATTACAGAACTTGAAACGCCATTGCAATATTTCTTGTACTTCTTTGATGATGATCTTCTAAGCCATATCGTAGAAGAAATGCATAAATTTAGTGTACAAAAAAACCCATCGAAGCCTTTTTCTATAAGCGTTACAGAGCTGAAAAAGTACATGGGCATTTGTCTGCTTATGGGCATTGCTCCATTGCCCCATACTCGAATGTACTGGGAATCTGAATTAGGTTTGCCATTGATAAGAAATACCATGTCAGTAAACCAATTTGAAAAAATTCGGCAATATTTACACTTCAATGACAATACCACTCAGTCACCAGCAGATACTGCAGGACACGATCGTCTCTACAAAATAAGACCTGTATTAGAAACGCTAAAAAAAAATGTCAGGCTATCAATAAACGAGAAGCATCGAAGAAAGTCGTTTGTTGTGTGTGAAAAATGCAGGGTCGAACTTTATTTCAACAAGGACAACAACTGCGTCCGTCTGTTTCATCTCTAGTAATTTAACAAATATAGGTAGGTCATTGCATGTAGTGCCACATATGGAACTAAATTAGAAATAAAAAAATCTCCATTATTATTTGTTTTTTATTTTTTTAACTAATTTTCCCGGGTTCTACACCACAAATACGACTAGGTAAGTTTTTTTTTTCCGAAGAAAAAAAAATCATGCAGTGTAGGGTTAAGAAAGACGTGGTCTAGACAGTTGTCAATACGTGTCGGAAAAAGGTGGCCTGGCAGAAGCCCATGCAATGCCATTTTATTCAAATACTCTTTTTTGGATCACAATTTCCTGGACGAATCACCAATCACCGCTTTTGTTCTCACCGATTAAAGGGAAGTCAGTGTGTCATTTAAGGAGCTAACGAAACGTTCAATATTTCTGACTGACGGTGATCGATATATTGCCACAATCGCAACATCTGGGTCTAGCCTTAGAATAAGACAGTTAGCATCCCGAAATATCGGTTCAGTAATCTCATACTTTAACTCGGAACGAATATAATATATAACATCGTCGTTTTGGTTACTTAATAATGACTGTGCTGAGGCAAAGGCGTCTTAAACAGGGATGTCAGAAACTTTACTCAACCGAAAGAACGTGTTTAGCGTTTGTTTGGAGGATTGCAAGTGCTGTAAACATTGATTAAAGATTCCATGTGCCTTTACTTCTACCTGACTCTTCCTATATTATCACTTATGATTTCACCTAACTGCTATAGAATCACTCCTATCATACTCAACTTATGTAACTACTGTAGAAATAGCATTTCATCAAACTTTGACTTCCGAAGATTCCCGACAATGCACGAAGTTTCTAATTATCCGGTCAGCTCAAGTGTTAACGGGTAGAAGTCCAACAATTTGCTTGGAAGGATGATCTTGATGAGGACTACCAAGATTTAAACAGGTTTTGGTTTGTTCAGGCTCGTTTTCGAAGTATTTCTTTATTTCCCTCTCACTTATTTATCAGCATATTTTTTTGTTTTGCAAATTTACTCTATTTATGTACTTAATCATCACTATTATTATTTGAAACAATTTTTATATGTATGCATACACACGTCGCGTTGCAGTTTAAAACTGATTATATAAGGTCCAGTTGAAAACCAGTCACTAGTACTACTAAACAAACGTCAGGCGCTAGTTGTCTGGCGTTGTTTTTGCTGAACTGGGCCTTTTTGGTGCAGCCGTGTGGCACACTACCCTGCTAGTTTCATACTTCGCACTGTACACTTTTTTTATTGTTATTCTTATAAATTTTACCTGGTTTGTGTGCCTTGTAGTCTGTGCTATATAAACGTTTTTTCTTTCTTCTTCTTTCTATTTAGGGAAAATTATTTCCTTGACAAAAAAACCCACTTTTTTGCAATATTTCCTTAAGTGGTGCATCTTTTTCTATCGTATCGACATAACACAACATAACATCACGCCTGTAATCCCACAAGGGTTTGGCAGAGATGTACCCATTTCGCCAACACCCACATTTCACCCACATTTCGCCAACTATGCTTAAGTCAAATGTATTAAGGGGCCAGCTTATTGCCATCGACCAGGCACAAAACCTGACTCCGGGCTGCTGCTGATAAATTCTAGATAGAAACACCCAATGACACTTTGCCCTACCTGGGAATCGAAGCCAGGACCTCATGCTCAGCAGTAGCTCTTGCGACCACTAGACCAACGAGGCATAAACAACACAAATAAGTTTCTTACCATCCAACCATTAGCCAGAAGACAGAAATGTCTATAAGCCTCCAAGGTACTCGACATTCTTCTACCCAATACATAAAAAAGCGATATTTAAAAAAATATGAAACTTTAAAATAAATCAAAACATCAGTAGGTCTCAAGTCTCAAATTTCCACAATTTAACAATTTACTCTTTCACAAAAACCTGGAACTCAACTTGAAAGAAACTTTAAAAAAAGTCCAATCTAAGTAAAATGTTTTATCTAAGTCCATCAGCAGGTCGATTCTGTAAAAATCTCACTGTGAAGACTTGCGTGGAGTGAGCTGTCAGTGTCATTCCGTCTTGGTCAATCCCTAGCATCAGTGGCGCTGACAGCTCACTCCTTGCTCACTTCACCTAAGTTTTCACGGTGAGATGGTTACAGAATAGCACTACAGATCTCTTCGTCAAAGGGATAACCAATAAATACTATTTGATTTCAAATGTTCATATTTTAAAAGAGTTTGTGGATAATTGACACTAGAAGTTAAATGTAATGTATGTTTTGTTTTATGGCCCACAGGATTTCTGTCATCACACAAAAGTTTTGCTGAAGCGCGCCATAACAACCAACACATCATAACATAGAACGATAACATACATTAAAAAAAAAGGAAAAGGTTTGCAATTCAAGGTTTTCTTTATGGGGCGGTAAGAAGCAAATAAGTTTTAAAACAGCGATGCCTTTGATGTTGGTTGATTCGAATGACGACGTTTTACGGTGTACTACGTTTGAGCAGCGTCTTACAGAGTATCTAGAGGAAAGGTTTACGTCCACTACACGTTTGCCGTAAAGCAATATATTAAACACATGCTCTATAATTAGATCAAAGAAGACACGAAATTCAATATATCTTAGTCACCATATAAAGCTTCAAAAAAGATACATGCTAAACAAATGTTTACAAAGACCTTTTCCTAAAAGTTTTTACTTTACGAAGGTATAATAGACAAATCCTTTTTAAATTGTATTGCGTGGAGGATGCTGCCGTCTCGGTACACAGTGGTCTGGTTTACGGCGCTCTTAAATTGATAACAGGATGTTGGTAGGAAGTCTTTTTAAAACAAGAGGTGAATGCGGTTGTATTAAGAAGAATACTTATGCTCCTGTTTTGGGGTTTTAAAAGGCCATTTGATGCAGCTTTAGGGAGCAGATTGGCTTGTAATCATAGTCAAGTATCGAGCTCTAGGCATATAGCACCTACCATAATCCTTACCTTGAACATCCATCTGAACATTAATCGCATGCAATAAGGAACTGCTCAAGATTTGGTGTGAGTTTTGTATGAATTGAATAATATGGGTGTCTTTCATCTTCTGTTAAACGTTTATAAACGTAGGTATATGTCGGCGCATCATCGCCGTTGTTTGTCGAAGTCAGACATATTGGTTTGCACCAATATATCACATAAATACACGGTAATTGTGAATGGCAGGAAGACGTTTTAAGAGAGCACAAAGAAAATACCTTACTTCAACTCGGGGTGTTTATTGCACGGGCAGCGTATAAAGAATCCGTTTCCAATCGCATTACAATAGCTTTTATACACAAAATTACCGCCAAACTTTACCGCGAATCTTTACCGCCAATAAAAATTTATATAAATCAAGCGGGTATGTCAAAATAATTCCCTAACATTTTAAATCATTCAATCGGATGTGTCAACACACATCCTTAATAATATTAACTCAAAGGAAATTGCATTTTTAATAATTCAAGCGGAAGTGTCAAGATAAATCCTTATTACCAACAAACTTAAAATAAAGTCAACCGGAAAAGTACAATATTTTAAATAAATCAAAAGGAAGTAGCTCAATAGTTTCTTTAACATCAATTCAACCAGAAACAACAACATTTTATATAAATCAAAAGGAAGTTGGTCGAAAAGAAACTAACATAAATTGAACCGGAAACAACAATATTATAAATAAATCAAAAGGAAGTAGGTCAAATAGAAACTTTAACATAAATTCAACCGGAAACCACAATATTTTAACTAAATCAAAACAATAACTTTGCATAGACTAACCGGAAACACAAGTATTAATTTAATAAATTACATGTAAGTCAGATTGAGTACAAATTAATCGAAACAAGTTAAAATTAAAATCATTAAATGGTTTGGCGCCCATACGGCCATTCTGATACAGCGCGCTCTCTGCGCTGTAAAACATTTTACATCAAAACGGCATCACCCATTTCGGGCTTAGCCAAAAATACACAGCATCACCCGCCTTGGATCTAGCCATATCATATGGCATCGCCCGCCTGGGATATAGCCCCCTAACACGGCATCAACCGCCTTGGATCTAGCCATATTAAATGGCATCACCCGCCTGGGATATAGCACCCTAACACGGCATCACCCGCCTTGGATCTAGCCATATCATATGGCATCACCCGCCTGGGATATAGCACCCTAACACGGCATCACCCGCCTTGGATCTAGCCATATCATATGGCATCACCCGCCTGGGATATAGCACCCTAACACGGCATCACCCGCCTTGGATCTAGCCATATCATATGGCATCACCCGCCTGGGATATAGCCCTAAGACCAGGAAAAAGGATACGCATGGTGGCCAGCCAGCGCAATAGGGAGGAAGGTGGAGTAGCTAAGATAACTTACAAATCATCCGCCCATACGGTCGGTTCATTATCATTAACATCCAAAAATTATTAATTTTGAGCCAGAGGTGCTGGTCTCCAAAAATCATGACTAGCGATCTTTTTGGAACATCCCCTTTAATTTACATGCTTTATTTTGTAGCGATTATTAGGCAATACTTCTAGAACTTCCATAGGACCTTCATACTTAGGACCAAGCTTAGTCGTATGTCTTTCATGCTTTATGCATTAAGACAAAATCCCCCTTTTCAAAGGGCTTAATTTGAGCTTTGCCCTTGTCAAATCTTAACTTGTCCCGAAATGATCGCTCGTCCATCCTTAATTTACATAATGATCTAACAGTATTAAGGTTTTCAATTGGTTCATTATCATTGATTTGTAAGAGCTTAATACCCGGTGGCGAACATTTGTTTTTTCAAACAACTACTCCATGGGAGATCTTCCCGTACTTTTAGAAACTGTAGAATTAATAGCAAACTGTAAATCTTGAATAGCAGTGTGCCACTGTTTATTAAGCTCCACAACAGACATTATCTTTGATGATTTTCATAATACGTTCTACCTGACCGTTTGCCCGACTAGCGCCTTTAGCTACTACGTGATGTTCGATACCGAAACGATGACAAAAATTCTTGATATCAGATGTCATACTCTTATCCTGATCTGTTATAAGTCTATTTGGGGTGACGAAATTGGAAATTACTCTTTACAAACAAGTTATGGCTGTATCAGAAGTCCGATCATTGGTATACATTAAATGAGTATGTTGAAAAAGCATCAATAAAAATAAATGCATATTCAGCATTATTATGTGTATCGTTCATACGTCTAGTTATGTCAGCATGTACGGTGTGAAAGGGAATTGCAATTTTTTCTATTGGATGAATGGTTATTTGTTTAGTTGAGACCTTTATTTGTTTATTCCTTTGCGAATCCTACAACTAACACAATGGGGATGATAACTTTTTTTTTACCTTTATCTCAAAAAAAAAAATAATAGAAATTGCAAATAATATTATAAAAAGTGTAAAAGCTTAAAAAAAACTGCCAAGTTATAAACGTTTTAAAAAAAAGTGTTAGACAAGGACAGACTATCTTAGAAGTGACGTCATGACTATGTAACTTCATACTAGTGCCGTACATTGTCGGTACCGCGCGACAAGGACAGGAATAATCCCCTCCAAAATTTTTTAAAGCGTGCATCTTCTTCATATTTACATCGTTTTAACAGATTTTTTTTTCGATTATCTCATTTTTACTATCCCTTCTTTGAAATCGCAATACTTAACGAACATTTATAATAGTAGTCACCATCCCAATTTGCAGTAAACTTTCGAACTATTATTGACATGTAGGGAAACCAATATTGCTTCCTTAATTTAGCTAAAACCTTTTCCCAACTGAAGTGTTGAAGATTATCATGATAGTGAGAAATCAGATTCCATCTATAATTACGTGGCACGATAAACTTTACGTCTAAGCAATTTATCTTAAGATATAACATAAGTGTCAGCAATGTCTTTTGGGATTTATCAGAACTAAGTTGTTTAACTATGTTTTTAAGAAGTGGATCATGTTTTTTTCTATTAGCAGCCAGTTATGATCAAGTGTAGCAGAGTTTACTGAAAATTCCAATTAGATATTTCCGATAGGGATTTTACAGGAGCTCGCTACGGCATTTCGACTAAAAATGGGTATAAGAAAGTCTACTCTTCCTATACTCAATATCAAATTGGAAAGTTTGTAAAAATAAGCATCTACCATACGAAATGTTTAAAAGCTTTAAGTGAAATAACGCTCTTTACCTAACCTATAAATCTGATCGGCAATCAATGTAAACTGGGGCTGCTAAGAGGTCTCGGATTATACAGTTTATTTAAGGTCGTTCGACCATCTGTAGGGTCAACGTCGAACAATATTATCCTTTTCCTTTAATATAATTACCAGAAGTGAAATTGCCTTTAAAGTTGTTTTAAATTTAGTTTAATTTTTCCAACGTGCTTAGGGTTAGCCAGGTCGGTATTTATTTTTGTTGTCAACTGTGCTAAAGAACATTCAGAAATAATCATATCTATACCTTTATTTATTAATTTGATAGTAAGACCCGGAATTTGCACTAAATAATAGACAATTAAAAAATTAAACTAGGTTTGGTGATCTTCTACAACAAATAGGTCTAATTCTACACTAACTTGATCGATCTCAATAATCGCCGAGATACTCTGGGAACAAGTGACGTTCACACCACCTATTCCCTTAAAAACTGCATTATCAGTCCTTTACCCGGAATCGAACCAGAAATGCTTTTACGATGAACAATCTGCGCCGGAATCAAATAGGCAAGGATATGAAGTAGCTCCAATTTTGACGGTAGTCGTGCAATGATTGATAGGACAACAAAACCTGACAGTTTTTTTTCCGTTCATTTGCTTACGGAAACAGGATTTTTAGGGCAATAGTTACATTCAATGCGTAACCTAAGAGGCTGGCTTTACAGAAATATCAGAGGCTGTATTTTGTGTCGATTTTCCCTACAGTCACGAACTCTGCGACCAGGTTTTTTTTACAGTTGAAACATTTTGGCTACTGACCTAATAAGGAATTACGGGTTAACGAAAACTGGGGTCTTTTGTTAAGGTGATTTTTGTCTATACTATTAGTTTTGAGTTGGTCACGTTTAAGAAAAGTTTTCAGAGCGAAGACTAGTTTGGTCAAAAAGTCAGGCGTATTACGTAACAATTCACATTTTCACAAAATCAGGGTAGTGACCCAGTGACCCAGGGTAACCAGTGACAAAAGCATCAATTACCTCGGTGTCCGCGGTTTCAGGCCGCACTCTCTTGAACAGCGTCCATCCTGTGGTTGCACAATAATCCTCGTTGCTGCTTGCATGTTCCAACGTGTAGTCGCGCCATCGCTGGACGTCATCAGCATACCGGAACTCTTCGCGGAACGTCTGGATCTAGTCTTGCTTAACTTGCTCCCACGTAGTGGATTGTAGGGACCCGGAATCCAGAAGACCTCAGTAGGGGCTAGGTGTATCCCACCGCTGCTGTCGGCGCATCATCGCCGTTGTTTGTCGAAGTCAGACATATTGGTTTGCACCAATATATCACATAAATACACGGTAATTGTGAATGGCAGGAAGACGTTTTAAGAGAGCACAAAGAAAATACCTTACTTCAACTCGGGGTGTTTATTGCACGGGCAGCGTATAAAGAATCCGTTTCCAATCGCATTACAATAGCTTTTATACACAAAATTACCGCCAAACTTTACCGCGAATCTTTACCGCCAATAAAAATTTATATAAATCAAGCGGGTATGTCAAAATAATTCCCTAACATTTTAAATCATTCAATCGGATGTGTCAACACACATCCTTAATAATATTAACTCAAAGGAAATTGCATTTTTAATAATTCAAGCGGAAGTGTCAAGATAAATCCTTATTACCAACAAACTTAAAATAAAGTCAACCGGAAAAGTACAATATTTTAAATAAATCAAAAGGAAGTAGCTCAATAGTTTCTTTAACATCAATTCAACCAGAAACAACAACATTTTATATAAATCAAAAGGAAGTTGGTCGAAAAGAAACTAACATAAATTGAACCGGAAACAACAATATTATAAATAAATCAAAAGGAAGTAGGTCAAATAGAAACTTTAACATAAATTCAACCGGAAACCACAATATTTTAACTAAATCAAAACAATAACTTTGCATAGACTAACCGGAAACACAAGTATTAATTTAATAAATTACATGTAAGTCAGATTGAGTACAAATTAATCGAAACAAGTTAAAATTAAAATCATTAAATGGTTTGGCGCCCATATATACGTAGTTAATTATTAACAAAATATAGCACGTTTATCCGTTACTCCCGGCTGTCATTCGTGGATGTTTGACAGTCGTTATGGGTAGTTAGAAGTACCAAAGTCTGACAACCAGTCATACCAAGGGGTATCGTGTTACCCAGTAACATGCGCACCCCAACGTAGTTGTAAAAAAGCTAAGCAGATTTTTTTATATCTTGGCACAACTAGAAACAAATCTGCATTCAGATCAACGTAAACTTGCAACCAGTCTTTATTATGTTACTGGATTATCGACTTAATCCCGGTACGTATAAGCTCACACGAGGCATCCCTATTCCATACATACGTCAGTAATCAAATTTGGCGTCCTCGACGGAGCTCATGCAACATGCAACTCGTTGCTCGCTGTAATTCGATCTGAAAGAACATGGACATTTCTATTTGCTTTTACTCACGGATAATGGATTTAATTTTAGGATTCTGATGTTGGAATATAGAAAAGCATTTATGGAGAAGTTCTTCAAGCAATTATAAGGGTTTGGGCAGACAATTAACGCTTAACTAATTATTTTTATCGGTAATATGATTTCTCTTAAATGTTGCCAAGAAGTGCTTGCCGAACTGCTTCAATGCAATTTAACCCGATAAGCCGACACTTACTCTTCGAACCTTATTTTGTGCAAAAAACACTAGATTCGCAACAGATGATGTGAGTGAATTTAAGGTGATCAAATTATTAAATCTACATGGAAACCAAAATTAGAATTATCCTTATCACTTGGGCTAGTCAATCCCAAAGATATTGCCTAAATTACTGGATTATTATTATTGTGCATTGACTCGCTTATTGATATCGGTATTTTAAAAAGCATGTACCCAGTAGCTTACAAAACCCGCGGGACATTACTATTATAGATAATATATTCGCCAGCAATAACAGTACTCGGCTGTGATTGCAAAAACTTATAAATACACGCGGTAACAACAAACATTCATTGGAAGCGCCTTGAGATTTGTTTGCCGGCAAGTAAAATAGCTTGCACAAACTAAGCAGCCGCTAATAACTTGCAGACATTACCCTATTAGTTAGAACGCTTGCAACTCACCAGCTCAGTTTTTTACTTGCCTTTACTTAACAATTTATTTTGTTAATATTTATTGTTATCATTTAGAAAACAAGGTTCTTTCTATTTTCCATTTTATAGCAACTAATTGTTGGATATTTAATGTAAATAAGAATAGTTTTTTTTTTTAATAAACGTCCTAACAACATCTACGAGCGTAGCATTGCTACATATGTGCTACGCATGTCGTAGGCAATGTATCAGTCTCATGCATATAGATAAAGCTGGAAGAAGTAACATTTTGCTCTCATCCACACTAATAATCGCCAGTTTTTACAACTTTCCGATCAATTCTAACGAATCATGGGCCATATCTACCACCATGTGGGTCCCAGAACACGTCCGGCGACATCGAGGCAGACCCAACAGAAGATGGCAGAACGAGTTTGTCGACTACTTTCAGGAATAGTCCACACTAGCTCAAGACAGAGAGGAGTGAGAAAGGAGAAAGGATGGCATTTGCCCTGCAGTGGGACAACATAGTCTAAAATATAAAGAACATTTTTTGAAGTATAAAATAATTTTCTATTGAATAATAAAAATAATTTTCGGAAATCATTTTTTCACTGGAACACAATGAATAGAGTTATCACTTCCCTTTCACAAGGACTAATACGACTTCTCCTATTGTATACGTGCAAAAGCTTCCATTTGAATAAATTCCCGCGCTAGTATAATAGTAAAAGGGAAAATCTATTAATAAAACGAGTGTCGAGCATCCGAATCCTACCGATATAACCCAAATTACGAGTAGAATGTGTAAACATATCGCGAAATGTTCGCTAACAATTGAATTTCTTTTTGGCTTGGGGTTCTACTGTAACTTGGTTAGGGTTGGCGAGGCAGAAACTTTAGTGAAAAAATTAAAAATATTTTAAGGTTGTTTTTTCTTTTTTCGATATTTTTTTTCCCATACAACAAATTTTCGAGAGTGTTTTACTCCACTGTTTGACGTTGTACACCCAAAATCAATAAATAAAAAGTTCTGAGCCAAACCAACATTTATGTGTTTACTCGCAAAAAAAAGAAGTGTAAAATCTCCAAAACAAAGTCAGCACCGAGAAAGCTCAATTATCGAAGAGTTCAATATAGTTTATTGCAGTTGATTTATGCAGATTTACACAATTATAAATCTGAATTTTTTTATTCCTTTTTTATAAATCGATTGTACTACCAATACCAAGTCATTTCGCTGCGGGAAAACCACCACAAAAATTTCAGCGTGTTTATATAAGGCTTAGGACAACCATGAGATTATATATGCTTTTGTTTTTTTAATTTTAAATTTAAAAAAAACAAAAGCAAAAAGGTAACTACAACTTGAGACTAACCGCTGCACGCTGTGTGCCTTGAACTTGAGAAGAAAAACTGACACCCACTTCGTTTAAAAATAAATATTTTATTTCTTGTCTACCGATAGAGCTAGTTGTAGGTCGTAGGTTCGAACCCAGACAGGCGCTTTGCTTCGTGTAAATTATTTCATCACCACTGCTCTCAAAACGGTGAAGGAAAACATCGTGAGGAACATGTCTTAGAATCAAAAATTCGAAGACATGTGAAGTCTTCCAACCCGCACTGGGCCCGCGTGGTGGATTACGGTCCATTCCCTCTTAACAAGACGACGACTGTACCAGCTATTTTGAATAAATTACTTTTCTTTTTTTTCTTTTGAAGAAAGATGTTCCTCAGTACTTGCAGTATTTACAGTAAATTCTACTATTATTTTCTTCTTCGACCTTTATCATTGTAAAATACAAAAGAGACGTAACGGGGATTTACACAGGATCTACGTCAGCCTTACGTTTTCTCTCAGAGGTAATTTTATTTTATTTTACTTTATTTGGGAAAATAAACGGTTACATTAAAATGTATGGTATAGAACTTAAAACTGAAATGGGAGCATAAATGTATAGCACACATTATCCACATAATACAAACAAGTTAAATAAACACGAACGTACGATATGAATACATTGAATGCACAGAATGGTTAAATAAAATATTTAAAAAAAACAATGAGTAAGAAGATATAATAGAATATTGAAAATAGAAATTATGATTTAGGATTTTTTGTACTTAATTCTGCTATAATTTTAAGCGCAAGCGAAACAGCAAAAAATCTTTTTTCGGGATATAGATTTGAGTAGAGGATTATTGAATTGAGTAGTAAGATGTCGTAGGGGTGCTCGCGATCCTGCGTTTGATCGACAGGAGGTTATAGCAAAAAGCGGTCGCACGCGCACACCTCGACATATAGTAGTTCTGGGTACTACATAACTTATTCTATTGCATAAGTCTATACAATCATATGAGTTGTTACATAAATCAAACAAAAGCATCGATTCCAACATTATACGTCTAGATTTAAGGTTTTGAAGCTTATAGTAATTCAGCAAGTCGTTGTAAGATGCATACGTACGAAAACAACGGAAATGCATAGTCTTTAAAAATTTGCTTTGTACTTTTTCGATCACATGAGAATATTTTTCATAGAAGGGATTCCACACCGGGACCGCGTACTCCAACTGAGACCTGACCAAAGTACCAGGGCGTTTAAATTCCTGATCCGATCTCATCACAAAACCCTTCATACGAAAAGCATTGTTCACAATTTTAGCAATATGAGCATCAAGGTGGAGTTTATTATCTAATAGAACACCAAGATCACGAACCACTGTTTCTCTTGCTAGATCTATATTGTTCAATGAATATGCATATTTAATTACGTTTCTATTTTTAGTAAAACTAATGCAATAGCATTTGGATATGCTCAATTTAAGTTTATTTATTACACAATATTCAGAGAATCTATTTAAATCTTCCTGTAAAAGTAAATAGTCACGTAAATTAATAATCGGCCTATTTTTTTTTAGATCGTCTGCTTATAGTAATACCTTAGAATTTTGAAAACACGTATCTATGTCATCAATAAACATAATAAACAAAAGAGGACCCAGTATAGAGCCCTGAGGAACACCGGAAGTAACATCTACGGTCGCAGAATTAAAACCGTTTATCACAACTTTCTGAGATCTATTAAAACGTAAGAAGAGAACCATCTCAGTAGGTTGCCACGTATGATATTAAAGGCAAATTTACTTAACAGCAATTGATGGTCCACCATGTCAAAAGCTTTTTGAAAGTCCGTGTATATAGTATCAACTTGAATACGAGAGTCCATACTATTAAATAAATAGTCAACAAAAGTTATCAGGTTAGTGGTAGTTGATCTTTTTTTGACGAAACGATGTTGTTGTTGAATTATGTTATTATGTAGTAGAGGATAAACTTTATCATGAACAAGTCACTCAAAAAGCTTTGACAAAACCGACAATATCGATATAGGACGATAATTCTCGATATCCTGTTTTGGTCCTGACTTGTGAACAGGAGTTATGTTTGCGAGTTTCCATACTTGTGTAAAGACTCCTGGTAAAATTGATAAATTAAAAATAATTTGTAGTGGCACACATAGATTTACGGCGGTCTGTTTAATGAACACAACCGGTAGACCGTCTGGACCCGGGTCTTTAGATGGATCTAATGCTCTTAGCGCACTTAATATTTCATCGGCAGTAAACTGAATGTTACTGAGGAGAGAACAGGTTTCAGAATAATCTCCGCACTGCGATGAAATACCATCAACTGAGATGGATGGCTCGTATACCAAATTAAAGAAGTTTGAGAACAGATTACAGATGTCTTCAGGGTTATTGGCTGAATGGTCACTGTAATGCATAATAGTAGGTAAGCTTGTAGAGGATTTGCGGGAAGAAATGAACGACCAAAAATGCTTAACATTAGTCCAGATACCATCTTCTACGGAGGCAATGTACTTTCTGTAACAGTTTTTGCACTCAACTTGGAATCTAGAGCTGTAAATGGAAAATTGCTAGTAGTCTGAAATGCTTTGATACATTTTCCATTTTAGCCAAGCCTTGGCTTTATTCTTGTAAATATGAATAAGCGATTTTGAAAACCAGACCGGAAATTTTGATGATCTACATCTAATCAATGGAATGTGTCTTTTAATTTTAATGCAGAAAACAATGTTATAAAACGTGCTTAAGGTATCGTCAATGGTTTGATTCCTAAAACTTCCTCCCAATTAATCTCTTTTAAATCCCCATTTATGTTATCATAATTTGCCGTGTAATAATTATATTTACTATTTATCTTGCGAGCCATCGAATTGTAGGGTACATTTAGAGTTATAAAAACATTAAGTGGAGGATGGTGGCTATCAGGCTGCAGTAAATAGTCTGTGGCTCTAGAAACATTGCAATCACCGTTACCAATAACCAAGTCCAATATTCTCCCACCTAAATTCCGTATCATATTAAATTGATGAGCGTTGAGGAACGACATAAGCTCACTCATGCGATCACAAACGGGGGAGTTACATTTGCAAATATAAGCAGTTAGTGAAGTACTATCCGTACAAGCGGTCAAGTCGATTTCTGATAGGTTAAAGTCTCCTACCACATAGAAATTAGCAATGTTTGTGTCGCCAAGCAGTGCTTGCAGAAGTTCAAAATATTCAGCATAAGCAAATTCTGGTGTTTTTGGTGGTATATATACTGCAGCAATAATTTGGCACTTGCCTCGAGTTGAGCTTGGCAATTGCACCAAGTTGTACTCAATGCTGGCATGAATTACAACTTGCGAGGCCAATCTAACTGAATGCAGACCCTTCAGTACAGCCACGAGAACACCGCCTCCGTCTTTTTTATTGGTAACTTTAATTTGTGTGTCTATTCAAATCCGACACATTTGTACGTTTCCTATAAACATCGTTTATAGCCAATTTTATTAAAAGCGTTTCTAGATACATAAGTGACCGCCTTATTTTCCCGAAATTATGTCAAAAGGACGAAGTATCACTATATGACAATAAGAGTCCAATGACGAGACCCTAATTTAACCGTTCATTGAATCGGATTTTAGGCAGAAATTCACATTTACCAAGCTGATGCAATAGTGCTAAATGTTTTACAAAATATTTTGTTTCACATAAACCTACATGGGCACTTATGAAACGTCAGAAACTAGGTGCATGATTCCAATTTAGCCCTTTCCTAAGGAGAAGAGCCGGTTACAAACTCCACGGTTACTCTTTTATAAATGATTAGCTTTTACAATGCTTTTAAACAGCGTCTGTCAGAAATGTAAAGTCATATTTAAGGGTTTACAAAACATCCATGCATACTCGACCCAAATGTTTGGGACAGCTAATAATTTTTTCACGATTACGATGTTGGTTTTACGGAGAAAGTTGTTCAGTTTGATGGTCACTGCCATCTTTTTTTTTGATGGTCACTGCCATATTTATTATATAACTATACATTAAAAACATAAGAAGGCAATGTAGACCTGACGACAAGCAGCAGGTACTTAACGCTACGGCTACATTGTCGCGATAACGCGAACTACACTTCGCGCGTACAACAGAGAGAGCGCGAAGTGCAGTTCGCCTTATCGCGACGATGTAGCCGTAGCAAAACAATTACAGAAAATAAACTGTTTTGTTGTAACATTCCTTTGTTTTTTTCCTATTCAGCCCCACCGCTGACAGGTTCCGTAAAAGGCACTTCTAGGCTCACGTGTGCTTATATAATACGTAATAGTTTAAAAAAACACTTATCTAAACTTAATGAAAAAAGTTGTCCTGGTTGTCCACTAGCTCAAACATAGACTGAGCTTAAGAACCAGTTGGCTGAACTACATAAACATCATATGGACATACTTGACCAGCATCACCATCTCCGTCAACGTGTGTCAAATTTCCAGGAAAGCCAGTTCGTGGGCTTTGAGACGCATATCTGAACTTGAACGAGAATTAAGCAGGGCCCACAACACAATAACCCATTTTGAATCTCTCAAAGCCAGTGAAGAGTCTGCAATCACCTGCAGTCTCTATGATGAGTTGGTTGGTAACGAATCCGGACCCACATGTGTTGAGCCAATTGTTACAATTGACTTAACTGATGACACTATCACTAAAACCAAATTGTTTACTAGTCATAATAAGATTAAAAAATATATTAAAATTAATAGGCTGATTAGAAAATATCAGAAATCTTTGAAATGTCATAAAGTTAACAAAATAAACACAAAACTTAGGCATAAAAATCTTAATTTAATGCAAGAATTAAAGAAGTGTAATAGTTAATTAGACTTATGGAATATTATGTATGACACGGATACTCAGCAACTTCAGGATGAGTTGTTTGTTATTATTTAATATGCTCTAAAGGATATATTTAGTAAATATGATGCTTCTCAACAAGGCCTGAGTAAACGTATGTAGGAGGCCAATGAGTTGGCAGACCTGGTCAAGTCAAATGCAGAGAGGTATGAGTCTCTGACAAATAACCTCTCTTTTAGCTGTGCCTGCTCCCAGGCACCCCAGCCTCAACTTATTACACCCACACCCACAGTGACTCAGCCAGTAGATAGCGGTATTCATAATGACAAGATTTGTATGAATAATTTGATTAACACTACATACGTATTTTCTGACAAATTTGGTCAAGGTCTTGGTATTATATTTAATCAGTGTTCGGAACATTATGTTATTAATAATTGTTTACCCGGTGCCAGTATTAGCCAATTAATTAGTAATATTAGACTGACAAAAATAAACCCTAGTTCTACTGTTATATTATTACATGGTGATAGCTTATATGTAAGAAAAAAGGACATAATTGAATGTGTCAATTTGATGTTACATCTCAATGAAACCAACAATTTGAAATTTATTTTCTGTGCCTTGCCTTATTCTCAATATTTGTCTGAGCAAAATAGGCACATTTATAATTTAAATATGTTCATTTATAATAGGACTTACCGTTATAGTGACACTATTTTATATTTTGATTGTAATCAGTTTATTACTGATTACAAACTGACAAATTATACAATGTATTTGCCACCTAGATGTAGGAGACAAAATTGCTAATCTTTTAGCATAAAATATACAAAGTGACAAGGGTACATGTAGTGTACCGTCGATTACAGTTAGTAGTGGTACTAATACTACTTTTGATACGTGGTTTATTAGCTAGCTTCCCCATGACATTACATAAAAAACCGTATAAACTTGAATGCAGGCCTTATACAGCTAGTCGTTGTAACTAGTTTGAAAATAATATAGCTCATAGAATTACACTATCGTTACTAGAACACGAGAATTCTAATGAAATTAACGGAGTCCTTTTTGAACTTGTGCAAAAAGAATACCAGTCTATTTTCAAGACCAAAACCATTAACATTAATGGCACTTCCGTTAGTTTCAACCAATGGGCTACTCCATGTATTTATAAAAGTAGAGCGAGACTATACGAGTTATATGGTTTGAAAAAATACAGGTCTGATACTACTTTCCTAGAGTATGTAAAAAAATATTCAGAATTATTTAAAAAGATTCTTAAGCGGTTCAACTAAAAATTTCAATAATAAAGTAAAAACCACTTGTAAAATTATTAACAATGAAACGGGTAAGTCGGTTAAACAAGAAAATCAACTTGATATTATGGTCGATAACAAATTAGTTAGTAAGGCAGCTCACATAGCTGAGGCATTTAATGAGTTTTTTGCCAACATACGTATAACTACGACTAGCTCCTTAAATTCGTCCCCGTCTAAAGCTGAGAACCTTTTGAACAGTAGTGTGCCAAAATGTACTCGCTTATTTAGCTTCGAACATATAACGCCTAGTGATGTAATTAACGTCTTTAACACTCTTAAGTCTAAAAACAATGGTGATTACTGGGGCTTCACCATTAAACTTTTACGTAATATAATAGACATCGTAGCCCCCTATCTAGCTATTACTTTTAATAAATGTGTTGATCTAGGAACTTTTCCTGTTCTCATGAAGAGTAGTAAAGTCATACCATTATTTAAATCTGGTAATAAAAATATCATTAGCAATTTTAGGCCTATTTCTATCTTACCAGCCGCAATCCGCTTCCCCACAAGTGAACTCTACGCACTATGTGGGGTACCAAGAGTGAGACACTCATTTGCACTTAGCACCGTACTGCGTAAGCACTCCGAACTGACTTTCGATGCTAGCCTCATTAGGCACAGACGAAGATCCATTAGAGTCTGTGAAATCGAGCCAGTCGGCACTGAAGTAGTCCGACGTCAATATAGATACCTAAGCTCTATTTTGTACAATCGAGTGAACAGAATGTGTAACATCTATTCACTTAATCTTAGAGAGTGTCGAGTCACCGTTGATAAATGGCTACATACTCTTACTTATGAAGAGCTTGAAAACTAAGCTTAACCGTAACATACACATAAACACGCACTCACAACACAACACCCCGCGCAACATGACACATCACATCACACGCATACTCACGTACAAACACTCCGCACGCACAACACACTACATTCACACACACACGCACAACACATCACACACACGCTAGCCCATTTTTGATTACCATACGTTTTCGAGTTTATATTATTTTCTTATATTGTTTGATATATTATTATTTTTTTTTTTTTTTTTTTCTCTTTCTTAAATTTTTTATGTTTATTATTTTTTGTTATATTCCTCTGTAATTTTCTTTTAATTTAATATCCTTCAACGCTGGAGCACTGACGCATAAACATTCTTGTATGGGCGTTAATGACTGCGACACAGTTTATAACTAATGCAGTCATTATCGTACATAATTTTATTGTAATTTGTGTTTTTTAGTTCCAAATAAATATATTACTATATTACTAATAAATATATTACTATTTGTTGGGCTTGGTATAACCTTTTATAACAAGTTGCCCTTTTCTTTACTAGATTTACCTTTTAATGCGTTTAAGGCTCAAGTAAAATCCAACCTTTGCTCAAAGGCATATTATTCAATTAACGACTACTAAAACGATAAGAACTGTTGGTCGCTGTGATTAACTCAAGACAATGTTCGTGTTCTTTCTCCAGAATCAGCTTACCTACTGACAGGGTATATGAGTTCATATATTTGTTTTTTTTTTATTTGACGGTATAAGTCAATTATTTTGTTTTCTTCATTTATTATTGACATGATCTACTCATTACAATGTTTTTTAATGAGCTGTATTGCAATATGTGGTTAGCTAGCGACCTCGACAATTGATAATATTATTCTTGCTTGAGCAACCGGCAGCAAGTTCGTCATGCTCCCTTAGATGTCACTGCTTGCGGTAGCATCGGGGGTCGGGTTTCCTCCTTCCCTCAAATATGGCGTGGGGGGTAATGGCTGATCTTTGCGTTATGCTCGTGAACGGGTGCTGCTTGTGGTGACTGGTCGTCTTGCTGTCTTTGGTTTTATTATTGTTACAGAAATTGTTCTGTTAATTTATTTTACTTTGATGGTCCTAGTTTATCATTTATTTATTTTATTTGTTTGTATAATAATTCCAGTATTGCATATGTAAGCTGCCATGCCCTTTAGGCCTGGAGGCTTTTATTTATGTATTATGTGTTATTTACATAATTTTTTTTTTCTTTTTTTTTGGCATTGACGTGGCTAGCTGTCGTATGGCAATTAATTTAATGATTCGGTAATTACTTACATTTGTTTAGAATCCAGTTCTTCTAACCGAACAGACAGCTGTGCTGCTGGGGAGTTTGTTGCGCCACTTCTCTTCCCAGCTAAAGCACTAGGAAGTGGTGAAGGGCGGACGTTTTGGGGGACTGTCTTATGTAATTTTGAAGTTCGAAAGCGGCTGATTCTCAGCCTAATTTGAATAAATGACGTTTGATTTTGATTTTGAGACGCTGGTACCCGGTTAAGACAAGTCGGTACCGATCGGCTCACACATAAAGAAACCGTTTCTTTCCGTCTATAAATGGTTCAATAAATAAATCAACAAGCAGCTATCTGTACCGGGAAACCTGCTTTTGAAGATTTTCTTTGCGATTTTCCCGGAAACTTCCCAGCAGCGCATAATGGCAATACCATCCTGGAATGAGTGCTATTTCTAGTAGAGAACTGTTTATTTTCGACTGCAACTGAATTGCTTATCAAATGTTATCACCGACTATGTATTACTGTAATTTTAATTATAATATTTTATTAAGATTGTGCCTGTTACGAACCTTTGTAAATCGTTGAACTTTAAGTTCAACGATTTACAAAGGTCAAGTATCCCTTTTTTAACTTCAGATTCAATTTAATAGTTGCAAACCCTTATTATCTATACACATCTAAATTACATTATTGCTATACATAAATACATAACTTAAATAAAGAAATCTTGATGTTCTGTGTGAAAATGAAATGAAAATTGTTTATTACGTAACCATAATAAAACATGAAAACAACACATTAGTGATTGGAGCCTCCTTGTAAGCAAAAAATGCCTGTATTAGGAGACTCCGCTCTTTCACAGCAAGGTAAACGTACAGAAAAATAAAAAGAGAAAAACAAAAATGATAAAATGTGTGTGTGTGTAAATGTTCAAATGTATCCGGGTGTATGTGTAAATGGGAATGCGATGTAAGGAAGCGTCTTATGTTTTTTTAGGACCGTATATATAATGTATAGTTTTCTCACAGAAAGCCGACCACTAATCTGCTAATCTGGTACAAAGTGTCAGTAGGGTCTCTTTTCTTTTTTAAATACATAACTTTTATTAGTGCTCATTGTCCTCGTTCAACGTCTATAAATCTCGATTTTGCCGCACCGCACCACTTGTGCAATCAGTTTTAGTTTACTATATCCCCAATACAGTAAACTAAAACTGATTGCACAAGTGCAAGTTATTATTTATGTTTTCAGGGAGGACGTGTCGGAGTGTTTAAAAAATCAAGCCCAGCACACCTAAATATTTTGCCTGAGAGTTTGCCCCACAGTATTGCAGGACAACTACAGTTCTTTTTTTAAACTTGATCACAAGAGTGTATTTGGATGCCAAATGCTTCATTTGGTTGGGAACGATTCGAGATGGTAAAGCAAATGTAGTTAGTCTTATCTGTGTTTAATGTGAGAAGGTTGTCATTGAGCCAGTTAGTTTTTTGGACCATGTCCAATACAGCCTTGAGCCTGACATCGGACCAGTCATTCCCGGAAAAGATAACAGCGGTGTCATCGGCGTAAGTTTTTGTTTTTTGCGCCATTGACTTATAAGTTGCAAATATCGTTAATGTACGTTACGAATAACGTGGGGCCCAGTACGCTACCTTGGGGCACGCCGAATGAGATGTCCGCATCATGACTAATATATGCTCCTATCTTAACCCTCTGCTTTCTATTAGACAGGTAATCTTTGATAAAATTGTGAGGGCTTCCTCTTATTCCGGCTCTTTCCAGCTTCGACACAAGGGTTAGAATAGAGACGGTGTCAAAAGCCTTTTTTAGTTTCAGAAATACCGTCAGGCATTTCTTCCCTGCCAAAAACCAAATTGTTTTGATAATATTATTTTAAATTGATAAAAGTAGTCTACGAGTCTAGTTTTTGTTAGTTTTTCTATAATCTTAGCCAGGGCTAGTAAGAGCGAAATAGGTCTGTAGTTATTGATATTACCTCTGTTTGTTATTCTGTGGTTCCCTCCCTTGTATACCGGTGTGATAATGGATTTTTTTAATTGATCTGGGAAAATGCCATATTTGAAACATAGGTTATCCAAGTGGACAATGATAGGAACAACATCTCTGCAAATACATTTAAAAAAAACATTAGAGATACTGTTCCATCCTGGGGCACTGGGAGAATTCAAGCTCATCAAAATTCTTTCGACTTCCATTGGGTCCGCGTCCAATAGCACAAAGGAATTAGTATGCGCAGGGGAAATGTTAGGCCGACAATTTAGTAGTCCAGGGTTAAATTTGCTCAGCTAATTCTTTTCCAATATTCACAAAGTAATCGTTTACATAGTTAACTGATGCGGTTGGAGATGATCTGATGCACAGCAAAGCTGCACTTTGGCTGTTTACTTTATTTGAGTACCGGGATGTAGCGGACTACTGTGCGTAAGCAAACACTAGTTCCGTTTTTTTTTTTTATATAAAATTTTATTTGTGATTGTAACATAATAAAAAGTGATTAAGGTTAAAGTTAAAAAGGACATACGGTAATAAAAGTTAATTTACCAGTGAAACTTCTTAAATCTAAATAGAAACGGTGATAAATACATCTTAACGACATTTGTGTTCAAGCTTGAAATTTTCCACAATACCATAACAAACAGTGAAGTGCAAGTAGTAAAAAGCCAGCAGCGACCAGATTTACAAGCCTCAAGAAAGGTACCGAAATAATCACATAATCTATCTCATTTTTACTATTAAATATTGCTCAAAATTAAAAAATCACTGAAATTTGATTTGGAAAACAAAGCCTTCTATCGCGGAATAGTGAAACTAACTTGAAATTGCGAACTCACTTTCCGGCAAACAACACCATCTATTGCCAACAAGAGAAACAATCACCAAACGTCAATACTTCACGTACTATCACAATCCACTACTTGAGGGCGCAATCAGTTGCATAAATAAACACAAATGGCTTCTGAATGTGCGGGATTTTATCAGAAAATAACAAAAACAGAGAACCTTGCTTGTGCGCATTGCAAAAACACATACGACCTAAAATGTGCTAATGTTTCAATTCATCATGTTACAAAATTGAAGACTTTCGAACATAAAATTAAATGGCAATGTCAAGCTTGCTACTGCAAAACCCCTAAGTTGGTAATGCAAATACCCCTTTACGCCTGCAAGACCTTGAGCTACCGCAACAGACAAAATCACCTTCTGAAGAATGTAATGTCACCATTAGAAGAGTGAACACAAACACAAATAACTACACTTTTAACTCTGAAGACCTAACTATACTAGGCGATACACAGAACACAGAGTAAAAAGAAACAACCATTCAAACCGAACTAACGCTACAGAATCTAAGTGAAATTCAAATAGTAATGCGCCTTAAGGAAAATAATGAATCCATTATAACTGAAATTAAAAATAGAATCCAAACCGAGATATATAAAGCCATCACTAAATTAAAAGCAGACATCCAACATCAAACAGACTCCTTAAATAATCTGAACGAACTAAGAAAGGAAGAAATAGAAAGAGTAAACTTAAAAATTGAAAACCTTACAAAAGAAAAATAAAAACTTAAAAAAAAAATATTGTTGTAAAAAACAAAAAAGATACCCCAACCGCGATTTGCACTGAAACTAACACGAAGAAAATAGTTCTTTACGGATTTACTGAATATTACAAAGAACTGGATTTTGACCTACTCAACAGAATCATTGAACTATTCTACAGCACGATGAACATAGAACTGACAGGATATATAGAAGAGACATACAGAGTGGGTAGATACAACAACAACAACAACAATAGGCCAATTGTCATGGAATTAATTAGCAAGAGAATGGCAAAGTACACAATAATAAGTGATAGCCAATGCCTTCAGGCAACTGCAGGCTAACATTAGACACTATCACAGACCTAATTAACGACATTTTAGACACAGAATATATACCTCATCAGTAGACCACGTCAACTATAATACTACTTCATAAAAAAGGAAAGAAAGATAATATAGCCAACTACAGACCCATTAGCCCGATGTCTAACGTCTACAAAATATTTTCAAAAGTACTTCTAAACCGTTTAACAAGGACTCTGGATGGAAATCAACCCAGAGAGCAAGCAGGTTTTCGCAGCGATTTTTCAACAATCGATCATATACACACCATAAAATAAGTAATCCAAAAATGTAATGAATACGGTGTCAATTACTATTTAGCGTTTGTGGGCTATAATAAAGCGTTTGACTATTTGAAACACACAAAAATATGGGAAGCGCTTACAAAGCAAGGAGTGGAAAATAAGTACATAAGATTAATAAACAACATATACAGAAACATGAAAGCAAAAATACGGACAGAAAGAGTAGGCGAATACTTCCCTGTAAAAAGAGGAGTCAGACAGGGAGATCCACTATCACCCAAACTATTCTGGGCAGTGCTTGAATACATATTTAGACGTCTCGAGTGGAGTAAATATGGACTTAACATCAACGGAATGAAACTAAACCATCTAAGATTTGCAGATGATCTAATTCGAATCTCTGAAGATATAAGAAGCCTGCAAGAGATGCTTGAACAACTTGTGAACGAAAGTGATAGTGTCGGGCTCTCAATGATTGCTACAAAAACCAAATTAATTACAAACACTGATAAAACCTCTATCACAGTCAACGGTAAAAACATAGAATATGTCGAAGAATAGACAATATAACCAAAAGACCTTACAACAAAAGAAATAAATAACAGAGTACAGCTTGCATGGAAAAGATAGTGGTCCCTTAAGGAAATTGTCAAGAACCATCAGATATCACTCAAAGCAAAGGAAAAAATATTGTATTTTACCCATAATGACATATGGATTTCAAACATGGAGTCTGACGAAGAGAAACATGCGCAAACTTGAGACCTGTCAACATAGTATGGAGCGTAGCATGCTCAACGTTAAGTTGAAAGATAGAATAAAAATAGAAACATTGCGAAAACAAACGAAAATTAAAGATGTAACATTCTGCATAAGAAAACTAAAATGGAGATGAGCAGGTCATATGATGAGAAGTAACAAAGGTAAATGGGCTAAGGACATAACTGAATGGTGTCCAAGACAAAATAAAAGAAAGGAAGGCAGACAATGTCTTAGATGGCAGGACGATATTAAGAAAGTAGCTGGTGTTGCTTGGAGGAGGATGACCCATAATCGGAGAGGGTGGCAAGCTTTAGGGGAGGCCTTTGCGGAAACGCAAGACAATCGCGATAGCGGTGTCAAATAATGATATTTTTGTATGTTTAATTAGTTATTGTATACATTATTTAATTTACTTTCATTTATGTTTTATAAGATTGTTGAATAAAGGCTAAAAAAAAAATGTGCCTTCAGGATACTCGGTTATTTATCTCAGAGTTCCTAGATACTAACACGCGAAGGGAAAGGCAATTAATGCGAGAAGAAATGCTTCAGGCTCGAAGGAACGGATATTTTGCCATCATCAAAAACAATCAACTGTTTAGTGAAGGACAGAAAGTTAACCAAAAAAACGAAACATACAAAATGGCACAAATAAATGAATTGAAGAAAACTACACACAATTACAATTTTGACTGAATCTGCGACCTACCTACCACCAACGAAGATTCTAATAATCACTCCTTTCGAAAGCATAGACCTACCTTGTAAAATTCTCTTCTAAAACATGCAAAGCATATCCAACAAGCTACACATTATAGAAGCATTTTTAACAGAAAACCCTATCTATCAGCATTTTTAACGAATCTGCGACCTACCTACCACCAACGAAGATTCTAATAATCACTCCTTTCGAAAGCATAGACCTACCTTGTAAAATTCTCTTCTAAAACATACAAAGCATATCCAACAAGCTACACATTATAGAAGCATTTTTAACAGAAAACCCTATCTATCAAGCTTTAAGCATATCTGAGTCGTGGCTATCTGAAGACAAAATTTCCCTCATCCAAATTAGTGGATACAATATTGCATCGTCATACTGCCGGAAAACTCAAGGAGGAGGCGGCGTATGCATCCTCTTACAAGAACAAATAGAGTATACCGAGAAAACAGGTATCTCAAACATGTCTACAGAATATGTACTGGAAGTGTGCGCTACTGAATTACCTAAACAAAACCTTTTAAATCGAATACTTTAATCGCAATAGTAGAGAAATAGAAAAAATCCGATGAAAAAAGAAAATAACTAAAGCTTCCATCCCCCAAGGAAGTGTCATAGGTTGCCTATTATTCCTCGTTTACATCAACGACTTACCTAAAATCATAGAGGGGCCATGTGTTTTATTCGCGGATGACATATCTTTATTAGTGTCATGTCAAAAAAACACAAACATAAAAGACAAACTCAGTTCCAGACTCACAAAAACATGTAACTGGATGGCCACACATCATTTAGAAATTAATTATACCAAAACGAAATTAATGATTTTCCACCCTTACATCACTTGGTTCAAAAATTTCAAAATTTTCATACGCTCTCTGGTAAACTAAAAAGACAACCAATTTACAAACTGCCCTCGCCACATATTATGCATATGCCTTCTGGGGAAATAGTACAGATGCACTGACACTCTTTACCCTACAAAAAAATATAGTTAGAACCTTGGTAAACATTGAACAAACCGACAGCTGCAAACCCTATTTTCTAAAACATCATAATATTTTAACCCTCCCCAGTATTTACATTCTAGAAATATGTATATTTGTCCGTAAACATCAAGAGTTTTACACAAAACGCGAAGACATCCAGTCACAGTACACACTTTGGCACGGATCTAGGCTTAATATACCAACATCCTAGCTAAAAATGCATTTCACAAGTCCCTACGTAATGTCTATAAAAATATACAACAAACTACCAGACATAATAAAGAAAGAAGAATCTATATATATAAAAATCAATGCCACTTTTCGTTGTAATTTTATAACTCAAGAACGGTCTCACCTATACAAACCAAATGTTTAGGCTTTGTTCGGACTTTTTAGTAGATGATTTATGTGAAGTTTGCACAAAATCGGTAGAGCGGTTCTTCGTTTATCACATTTTTGTAACAAATGAATTCAATAAATGCCGGTTAATTTTGTATATGATGATTTTGCTGTCAATATTTTTTTAATGGTGATTGTGCTGTCAAATTGAAACTTTTTTAATATTTGACATAAAAAAAAAATTGTTATGTCATTCATGCAGTCATTTTATTTGGGCGTGCTTCGATTAAAGCAAATTGTCAGAGATAATTATTGCTTTGTGTTTATATTTTTTTAAATATTGTTGAGTGCATGCATTCATACAAAAGGCGAGTCTTGAATTGTTCAAATGTACTATGTATATGTGTGCGTGTACTTTTCTCAGTTTTTCAGCGAGCCGTCGGTGTTTCATATCGTTTACAGGCTTTATTTGAATTAAATTGTCAAACTCATTTACACAAAAGGTAAGTTTTGAAATGTTGAAGTGAAGTTAATGTATGTATGTGTGTTTCGTTTTTTGAAAAAACATATCGTGTGCATACGGGTGTTTTATTCTTTTGTAACAGCATCAAGCACGTCGATTTAAAAATAAATTATTTAATGAAATTTTTATATACATTGACGTATGCAGTCATATATATTTCCATACACACATATACGCACATGTATAAATACTGATACACCCACTATTCATGTAGGAGTTTGTTTTTAATTTGATTTATTATTTTTTATATGAGGGAAAAATGCCACGAGCCAGACGAGCAAATGTAGGTCGGCGAACGTGTAATGCAAATGATGTGGCATTACTAAGACGATCACAGAAATGGATCTGTTGACCCTGTACCTGTACTGAATTTTGCTCGGCGATCAAGAATACGTCGTTCTGTTTTGGCTGAAATGATGCGTGCTTCTTTTAATTACAACAGTCAGATTGATTATACTATGTACGGATACATTGGAATGATGGACGCAATATGTCCACATTGTGATGCGGCTAACTTTCCAGGTGAAACGCCACCCGAACCATTGTATTCATTTATTTTTGGGACATCTCAAACGTCCAAACAGTTTTTGAGTCATATTCAACGATACAATTCGTCATTTCAAATAACTTCTTTTGGTGCTACTAAAATTATTAGAGATAATTTCATGCCGACGTTTAAGGTAAATACTTCAACAGGATTGTCCCATGTTTAGATCAATCTGAATGATAAAGTATTCGATACTTAGTTTTAAAAATTATGATCCAACATCTACCTAAAATTGCATACATGTTACCGATTCAGGGCCAGATTTATCATCAAACTGGTTCGTTATTGCCATACACCGACGCTGATCATCAATTTTAGCAAATTTATTTAATTGGTGATGAAAATCGTGAATTGGATCAATGTTGTGCAATTGTTTCGAATACAAGACGAGAAATAATTCGTGAGCTACAAAGGTTTTTCCATCAGCATAACGCATTAGTTCAATTGTTCAAAATTGCTCTCGATCGTATGCCATCTGATAATCACAAAATCGTAATAAGGGCTGATAGAACACCTTTTGGAGAGCATGCAAGGCGATTCAATGCACCGACAATTGATGAGGTTGCAATTGTAATTCTTGGTGATCAGTTTCAATCCCGTGATATTGTACGTGTTTCGGAACTTCATCGTAGTTACGATGCATTACAATACCCAATATTGCATTGGAAAGGTGACGATGGCTACCATATCAATATACCAATGATTGATCCACGAACAGGTAAATAATTGACCTATTTTCAGTGTGTTGACATTTCATTTGAATAATTTTCTAAAGTCACATTTTGCACTTAGATTCAAATCTACATATACAGAAAAATAGATAGCAATTTTTTTTTGTTTTTGTTTGAATAAATGAATTTGATGTTCCACTTTATACGTAGCGAAGCACGTACCGGGCTGCTAGTAGATTAATATATTTATAACAAAACTAAAAATATACTAATAAACAGATGCTGTTATTCCGACGAATATTTAAATGATAAACATAAATAATAGAGAAAAGGTACATAATTATGTTAAGGAAATTACTAATATAATAATAAGTAGTAAAAGAATAATAATAGATAACAGTAATTAATGATAATCGAGCAATCGTTGTTATGTTTAACATAAATTAGTGATAGGGTATCAATGAATAAATAATATAATAATAATTTATAAAAAAAACAAAATGTTGCAATTAATAATAAATTTTATAATTATGGAATAATAATTAAATTATATAGCCATAACAACTATTCAAGGAAAACAATAATAATTATTGAATGAAAAGGATATAATACATGTACAGGTATCTAAAAATAATCTTAAATATTGTAGTACATTTTGCAGATAAAGTGCAAAATAATTGTTAAGCGTAATATTTAAGCGTTTATTTTATAGTTAAAATATTGCTCTCATAAATACTACTTCATTGTCTCCTAAAACAGGGCTTCCTCTCTCCTAAACCATAATGATTTAAATTATTGTAGTTACCACCTAAGAACACATTATGGTAAAGCAATAAAGATCTTGAGTATTGAGTAGGTGATTGATTTTATGTTTTTCCAGAGTAACTTTGAGTTTGTGACTGATTTAGCGATTAATTCTCTTGAAAATTTTAATTTTTGTTTTTTGATGAGATTATTACAGCAATTTCTGTAAAATTAAAAATCACATACCGTCCGTATGTGATTTTTAAAATTGCATTATACTGATCTGACCTAGAGTTTTTTTGCAATTCATTGCGATTCTTAATATTATGAATAGCATTTGTGTATTTACACGAGAGCAGCGGCCGGGCAAAGTTAGTATGTGGAGTTTCTTTCCTGTTCTTCTTCATAGGTACCTACTACGCTTTGGAATGGGAAACTAGCTTCATTTTCCTGACCGACCGACCTTGACAATTCAAAAGTGCCTGTTATTGGTTTATTTGAAAAAATGCTTTGTGTTTGAGTTTGAGTTTATGAACATCCATATCTATTGTGTTTAGCAGCCGAATAAATTACTGTGAAAACTTATAACTGTCGTGTAATTTAAAAATGGAACAAAACAAACGTAACATATTGAAGCTTTTTATTTAAATCTCGAACTGGCTTAGCAAAGTGAAAATTGAACAAATGAACAAATAAATGGCGCGAGAATAGTTATCGTTGTTCGTCATTGATTCTGGAATTTGTGATTCAAACTAAGAAAATTCTTAGTTTGAATTTCCGCGCATTAATTGACAAAAACACTACACAAGTTAACTCTTGGCCGCAACCAGCACCACATCAATACCACTATAGAAACGGGTTTTATCGACAGAAAAATAAACAGAATGATAGATTACAGACAAAATTCTTCAATTTGTCTATTCCATAAGTAATTTTGTCTTTTCTTGCGTCGAAAAAACCCGTTCTATGGTTGTCATGCTGGTTGTCGGCCGCTTTAGTAATGTACTATATAAGCATAAACTGTCATAATCACCTAATAAACTGAATTAATATATAAAACTTCATATAAACTATGTAATGTTAATGTTTTTTTGCACTGATTAAAATTCATCAAGCGGAATTTGCAAATATAAAACACTCGTGGTTTATATTTGCAAATTCCGCTACACTTTTCAACGTATTGAGGGAACTGCAATATTTATCCTCAGCGCTCCCAAGCGCCCTCTATAAATATAAGGCGGCGAGCGCCGGAACTAACTTGCATCGCTAGATGTGTTTATTACGTGATGCTGTTTCCGACCAGGTAGATACTGAAGTTAGTTCGGAAGCTTGTATTCCTTGAGGCATACAGTTGGTTTATTATAGGATGTTGTGATAAAATAATATTGTTTGCGAGAACTATTCAGATTAATAGTAATACGCGTGGGAACATAATATAGTTGTACTTTAACATAATTTTATTTTTACTGCAATGGTTTTATTGTATAACGAATCCATAATTATGTTTCTATGTAGTTTGTTGTACATAAGTTTATTGTCGATATGGGAATAATTTCCTGAAATGAATGATTATCTCATTTTAATTTAAGAATGAGAAGGCACAGTAAGCATTCATCACCACACTTGCTAAGACGGGTGGGCGATTTCTATTAGGAGACTTATATTAACGTATAAAGTCCAGGTTATCTTACCGTATATGTTTTATTTTATTACAACGCTTCATGATAAACGTCTAACGGTAATTCTACTTACATTATCGGTTACTGGCTTTCACCATTCTGATTTCGACAATCCGCCTTCTCGTGATGATTAAAGCTACATTGACGATCAATATTGGCAATATTTATATTGTTCTTTTCAGACAGTAGGTGGCCATTGTCTGTACTTTTCGCATTTTACTAATAATTTTTGAATTAAAAAGAAAAACATGTATTTTTTAAGGTTCACTGGTCTTGGAAAGAAAATTTTACGCGGCGAAAAATCGCTTGAAATCTGAAAGGACTACATCTTGCGTCCTTATACCGACAGGTATTTGCAGAGCATGACTTAGAAAAAAAAACAGCAATTGAAACTCGCAACCGGCGTGCGCATAAAGATGAACGAAGCAAAAGTAGTATGTACGGATCAATCAGGTGGCGTTCTGCAGTTTCTGCCTACCAACATGGGAAGAAGGCGTCAGTTTATGTAAAGTAGCGCCCGTATGTCTATAAGCAATCTCACAAAGCAATAGATTGACGCTTCAGTTTCATTTACGACCTACTTCTATAAGTGGTTTCTATACTATATACACACACACACTCACATTGTGTGTAACTGATAATAGTTCATAAATTCAACTACCTTAACATATGGCATGTTAGCTTAGTCTTAACCGTTCTTGGGTAGGAGCGATTATGGCAAGCCCTGAGTTAGAATCTCACCTTTTTTTTTTTGGGTGGGAAATCATCAAATGACTTCTCCCGCTCTGCGTGGAGCGGGAGGGCGTGTCAGACTTTTACTGGCTAAAACCTACCCATTCCTTCAGTTGCCTGTGCCAGGGCCACGGTTTTCACTTTGTGCTGACACCTCTTTGAGGCGCGCGTGGAACACGACGCGCCGTCGACCCGGGCCTGGTCCTTACCCGACGGCGAGCTACCCGTTGCTCACCGTCCACAAGCCCGCACCTACGGTAGCCGGGAATCTGCAGGCGACTCCCGTCGCCCAGAGTGTCTCATGCGGCGACTAGGGGCGTGAAGGCGCAAGGCTCTCTCCCTCACGCGCTCCGCCTCCTCTTTCGCGAGCATTTCTGCTTCGCAGAAGGAGGTGACGGCTTTCCATTCCCTCTCGCTCCGTACCATGGCCTGGACCAGGGCCGGACGCAAGAGATCGCCGCCGCCAATCGCCTCCGCGAGGACACTGCGGTGCTCCGCCCAAGCTGGGCATACCTCCACCGTATGCTCCACCGTGTCCCCCGGGCGATCCACACAATGGTGACACCCGGGCGATTCCTCCCGCCTTATGCGAAACAAGAACCTCCCGAAACAACCGAGTCCGGTGAGGACCTGTGTCAGGCGGAAGGTGAGGACGCCGTGGCGCCTCTCCAACCACTCCTCAAAGAGGGGACTTACCGACGCTATGACTTACCGCCGCTATTTATAATCTCACCTGCGCCTGCGGATTAAGCTTGAAGTTATTTTAAAATTATATATATTTATAGTTTTTGATATGTTACTAATAATTCTAAAATGAACAATTGTAATCTGTTTAAATAAAATTACTTGAAGGGGTTCGATAATCATTCGATACTTGTCTCGTTCATCTTATTTACATATAAAATAAAAGTTTATATGTAGACCACAGAAAACTGAGTGTAAGATTATTTCGATTTCTGTGAGGTATATGCAATTCGTTACGACTATTCACCTAATTGAACGTTGTCGGTTAGTGACGAATGTTAAATCTGTCAATTAGCGGTGTTGTGGTTATAATTTTCAAAATGCAGTGAAATACAAATATTGAAGCGTCGGCCAATATTATTACGCTGCGTAAAAGTGGATGTAAATGATGTGATAACACAAACATCTAATGAAACCGGACTAAGTGTGAGTGTTACCATTTAAATATTTCATATTTTACTAAATATAAATAGTGATTTGTTTAAATTAGTGAATAATTAGTAAAGTGTTATAAATGTAATGTTATTTATAATATTTTTTATTTATAATTTTAATTATTATAGTATATTGTATTTTGCGGAGCGCTTATATAAGAAGTGGAAGGACTATTATAATAAGCTTTCAAATGGTAAATTAATATGAAACAAGCGGTTTCATACCAACCGTACATTTTGCTGAATTATTCAACACGTCATTAGAAACTGTTCGTCGTGTACTTCACGCTGAAAAAGTTGCAGCACCGAAGCCCAGAAAAACAATAACGTAATAAACAAGAACGTTTAAGTTTCGCAATAGTTTATATTGTATATTGTGCTGTATCCGTGATTATTTAAAAAAAAATGCGCTGCAGAGATCAGAACCTAAGCAGGCTGCTTCTCAGTCCAACGTTTGGCGCCTACTGCTACCAGCTCATATTAGATTAACTCAAATTTTAGCCATGTCATAAACTGGCCAGGTCACGTGCATGATGAGTGTCTAACTATTTTTGTTTCGTGTAGTGCGATGCGTGTACGCGACACATACAGTCGTACCGCGAGTAGCCAGCGATAAGACTCTTAACGTGCGTATCCACTTTTGAACGCTTACTGTATGTATGTAAAACTCCAGATTTATCCTGAAAATTACAAACGTTATGTCTACACTCTTGAGATTAAAAATATACAGTAGAGAATTACTACTTACATACTTCCATTAAATTTCCAGCCGAGTAATAACAAAGAGAAATATAATATTTACTCTCACACCTCCTGGGATATCAACTTTCCAACCTAGCCGTATTAAAAATTAAAACCGAAGCATCTCTGCAAAAGTTCTGTTTGAGTAAAACTTGTATTTTACGCCAAGAAATAATAAAGAGAAAATGAGCTAACAAATACATTAAACAATGTTTTGTTAGGTTAAAGTAGCTTGAACTCGGAAGCAATGTTGTTAAGGAATTCTATTACCTAAATAGGTACCATTTGTGTTGTATTTTTTTTGTCTCAGGAACATTTTTATGAATACTATCTTTTTATCAAAACAGTTTATAGCAGAGATAAAATATATATTATATCCCGAGACAACAAAACATATTAATTTATAGTTTGAGAGTAATAATATATAAATATATATATATATCATATCAGTTTAAAGTGAGTCTGTTCCATTTAAAAGTACGGTGAGCAATATTAATTTATACAACATAACATAAACATAATATCACACCTTGTTTCCCCAAAGGGTTGGGCACACCTCTACACCTCTACACCTCTGCCATTAATTTATATCTCGAGATGTAATATAAATTATATTATATTTCATTATGTCAAAAGAGTTCACTTATTCTAGCTAAGAATATAGGAACGAACTAAGATGTAAGAACAAAAGCACGGAATGTATACTAGTGTCCAAAACTGTCAGTATTAAAAGAGTCAAATCATATTATGCTCAAGTAAATTCAATCATACATCATACAAACACAGTTCAGTTAATTAAATTAAACGTAAAATACGGTCACTAATGAGTAAATACAGTTGTTGTTTATTTGCGAAAATAAATTACCTTGGGAGTCGGATGCTGCTGACATGCAACAAGTAAAATTCTCTTCTTACTGAACAAAAGTGCGCATACAGTAAAATTAAGGAGCTGTAAGTATCTGTTATTGTTTGCAGATTTTTAAGGAAAACACAATTTACTTTTTTCATATTCTCAAATAAACCACACACATTGTGTGTAAAATTGCTAATTCTGTAATAATTATCTGAGATGATAATTAAATCTACGTATACTATCCATACAAATATTATAAATACGAAACTAACTCTGTCTGTATGTTGCCTTTTCGATAAAATTTGCCAAGGAGATAGATGGCACCATTTTTTTTTTTTTTTTTTTCGGGTGGGAAATCATCAAATGACTTCTCCCGCTCAGGGTGGAGCGGGAGGGCGTGTCACTTTTACTGACTAAAACCCACCCGTGTTCCTTCAGTTGCCTGTGCCAGGGCCACGGTTTTCTCTTTAGAATAACCCGTGGCGTCGGCCCTATCGGACCCCGCCATTTTGTGCTGATATCTCTTTGAGGCGCGCGTGGAACACAACGCGCCGTCGACCCGGGCCTGGTCCTTACCGGACGGCGAGCTACCCATTGCTCGCCGTCCGCAAGCCCGCGCCTACGGTATAGATGGCACCCTAAGGAGCGATATAGGCTAATTTTTGTCTAAGTAGCACGTTCCCATGGGATAATTTTCGAACTCCACGTGGGCGATGCCGCGGGCAGAAGTTAGTACATAATAAATTGTTAACCACCCGCCTAGCGCCTGTGGCCTCAAGTACAATATTTCCGAAACCCAAAAAAGGACCAAATTGATAAGTATGTTCTCGTATAGGTAAATGTGCAACAAAAACACGGGATGCAATGGCATATAGTTATATCTATAGCTATAAATATTATATTAAAGTCACTTTTCGTGTCTTGTCTGTGTGACCGCTTCGTTCTTCAAAACTACCTACGCTACGGATTTTGATGCGTATCTACTATCATTTAGAGAATTTACTTCAGAAGTTTTACACGTTTATTGCATTAATATTTCTGATTATATAATGTCTGGAAGGAGCGTTGCCCAACAATGAAAAATTAAAAACAAAGAAAACGAGCCAACAACTTCAAGCATGTGTGCGTGCAGGCGGTGTTTTACTCTGTGCGTCTATGTATCTGTGTGCGTGAATAATAATACCAGCTACTAGAATTCTCCCATAAATCACATATATAAAATAATATAACAATTGTAATATTTATTGATAATATGATAATTGGGTATTCTAAAAATAATGATGATATGTTGATCACCATATTTTACTCATCAAATAATTATGTTTGATAAGGGCTGAATGTCAGATAACTTACATCCGAGGAATTAAAATGGAGTGCCAGTTATTAATAATGACTAAAATGTGAACATGAAGTCGGTAAGTACATTATTTACCTAGCTAATTTAATAACAATTATATTAGGCATCGACTTTAAAATCTTATAAAGAAAGACTTACTAAATAAATCTTATCAAATTACTCTTGGCACTTTTAAAATCGGTTTATTGGACCCAATGCAAAAAAATAATTAAAATGGGCTCATAAACAAAAAAGTTATCCGCGAACATTATATTTTTATAAAAAAGTACAGACGCATTGAAAAATCCCACCTTTTTTAAATCGATAAATAAAAGTACACTAACAAAATAATATAAACGTTAACCAATATACCCACAAAAAAAATTTACGTTAAGTTGGGAGGATTAAAAATAAACCTGGCAACACTGATAAAAAATGGCGTAATTTTGTTATCATAAAAACAAAAATAAATATGTTACTTACCGGTGATGTGTTTGGTCATGTTTGGTATTTTTTACCCTTCCTTTATAATTCCGGCACAGTTTAATAGCACATACCGTCATTTTCTAGCTGTTTTTGTTTTTTATTTAGCGCGCGTTATACGTAGTGACACCAAAGCGGCACGATCGGCACTAATCGGCGGGTAAGAACTTACAGGCCAACAGTTGGCCGATATTTTTTGACACGTTTGTGCGCATTTGATGCTCGATCTAGACATTATATAATCAAAGATTAATATTTAACTTATACTCATAAAAAAATCTCGAAGTTTTGTCAAATAGTAAAAACCATGCGAATCAGGGGCGGATCGCTAGCAACTTATAAAATGGATTGCACCAAAAAATATGTAGGTAGATAAAATGTTTTCGTGTCAGCAAACAAACAATCATAGAGTATATAGTAAGTAAAAAGAAATAGAGAGGCAACTGACCATAAGAATGGCCACGAGGAAAGTGCTGCCGTCTATGAAACTTTATCAGAACTAAATGCCAAAGCTGTAGATAGAACACATTCGACATTGGCAGAATTGTCGACATCGGCACCACTGCCATATATAAAAATAGAATAGAATAGAACTAGGTAAATATACGTTTATTATAGTTTTGTACTCTTCTTTGGTATATGTATACTGTATATGCTGGAAGGCGATCTTTACACCACAGCCAGATTTTGCATTTAACAAAGAAAATAAATTATAATGCAAATTGGGCCTGCTTTAGTCATCATTGGAAGCACTGTCCAGTCAAACATGAATTAATTATTATGTGATGCCTTTAGTTTTTATTTCGTGGAATATTAAAGAGCTGCTAATTTAATTGGGTCTTCACCATCATAATATTGTATTTGCCTGATAAAATTATATTTACGCTTTTGAAAAAACTATACACTAACACATTTGTTGTGATATCTGTAAAGCATTTTACAACAACTAAACTTTATGTTTACTACAATAAAATTGTGATACGAAAAGTCTTGATAATAGAAAAATATAAATTCGCAGGCACTCAGGCCCTTCACTGACAGTTCAGTCAATAAAACAGTTCCCCCAAAAAAAAAATGTTGCTGTTTTATCGACTTTAAGTGCTAAATAACATTTAAAGATGGCAGCATTATTCTGTCTCTAAGGTCGAAAATCGCAATAGTTCTAAGTTTCACGCCACTGCAAACAATTTCCCCATAACACATAAAAGATAAAGCGACAATGATTACGCTAATGTTCTCCTAACAAGAAAATAAAAGAAATCCGATAGTTGTTTGTCATTCCACTAAGATACCCTAGATATTTTTCGTAGAAAAAACTTAGGTAATTATGTTTAAGGCCGTTGGACGAATAAAATCTTAATTTGCTAATGGATTTGTGACGTCCGACGTTAATCCTGAGCTGTCAAAAACAAACCAATGCTTGCCACAGAGTAAACAGAATTGCACTTAAGCATTCTGCCTAATAAACTTAAAGATAAGTCTTTGTGACCCTGTTTGACAGGTTTCAAGGGTTAAAGATCTAGTTCGTATTGTACTTATTGACCTGGGCAATAATATGATTTTTATCAAGCATAGATAGAATTATTTGTTTGCATTTTATTATATTGTCATAAATATTGATAATTCTTACGGCATTTACGTACCTACCTTCATACTTGAAATTCTTAAAATTAATATCAACAACAATTCCATAAAGAAATTAATTTCTTATTAGACAAAAATCCACCCTTTTAACCAGTCTTAAGCTACCCACGTGTTGAATACTTCCTAATTAAAGGGGTAATTAATTAAAAACAGAACGTCCCTTGTTCTCTTAGCTCTGGTTTATAAAGTAAAGCAATGTCAAATGGAAGTTGAAAACCTTTAGTCAATTGTCGCGTAGGAGTAGTGGTCTCTAGACTAGCGGACAGGATTGCGAGGCTAGTCCGGCCGATTCCATTTACAAGATTTTTCCATGTGCATTATTAAATGCAAATGGTTTCATGTTTATGTTAAATTGCTTTAAAAAAATCTCGGGAAGAAATTTTATTATATGCGGTCACCAATTGCAGCTAACACGTGTTCCTTTTTCGCATTCCTTTTTCACAAAAATATTCCTTTCAATTTTTTTTTCACGCTAATGTTCCTCATAGTTTTTAGATGTATGGAAACATTAATTTGTTCATTTGAAAGCTCTTACAACACAAGTTTCTATCAAGAGGATGATATGCCATTAAAATTTCACGGCAGAGTAATAGCATTGAAAGCTTTTATGAGCTCACATAGACTGTGGCTTGCGTTTGGGGAAATGGGCGCATATCATTAAGTCTACGTAACCAAAATCTTAAATTCAGCAAAGCCTAAATCATGGGTCTAGAAGCGTCAAATTATACACAAGAGTTCCTTTTATAAAGCAAGGCTATGGAAGGATTTTTGTTGAAAAAGTGTTAAATCAGGATTAAAGTAATTGGAATAAGTAATTCCTGCATACGGGATATTTTATAGGGCACATGTTTTGTACAATAATAAGTAGATAACTAGCTCTATACAAAAAAAAAAAGATCTATAATCGTTGATTCAGAAGGATGATGTTTAAACAACATAGTACTTAACTATTAAAACCGTATCATATGGCAGAATAAGGATACTAAATAAAAACAACATTTAAATTAAATTTGATGCTTGGATCTCTGTTGTCCGCTGAATTTGAGGCCAAGCAGCCGAATGAGTCCTCAAGAAGACTGCTTAAACACCAAAACGTAACTTCGAAACTTATCAAAGAAAGTTACCTGAACCTGAACAAGTAATCTTGCGCCAATACTGAGTACCTAACTGTATTTTAATGACAATTTGTATCAATATTGTATCAACGTTAGATTTCCAATTAATATCTCTGTCGTTTATTTCTGATATTGGGTATTTAAACCGTTTGCTTGATATGAATAGTACCAATCTATTAATTGCAATCAAAACAAAGTACTTACCTACTTATTAATTTAAACATTAATCTTCAATATATATATGTATGTCTACAATAAATTATTTAAAAAATTAATGAATAATATGAAATGTGTCATCAAAGTAATAATTTACTTTAATCCTTACATACATTCGTACTTATAATAAAATTGCAAATAACTGAAATGTCGGTCTATCCTTTTTTCAATCTTCAACGTAAAACGCTCATTTTTTGTCGCACAGTTAGGCGTGTTGGTACATATTACAAGCCAAAAAAAAAATTGTGTACCAGGCCACTCGTAAAGTTTCATGTATGAGAGACTGGCCAGTTAGTCTATTTTGAAAATATGATTATTTGTAGGTAAAAATAGGTACGTTCCAATTTAAAAATTTCCTTCCACATTGTTTTCAAGCAAATTTAAATTATCGTGTGTCATTAAAAAAAGGGATCTGCGCCGGGAACATTTGACGCGTTATGATTTTTTTCGATTTCAAGTGTCGCCTGAAACTGGACGAATCGTAAGATAGACTCCTAATGGCATTCATAGATGAAGGCCCTTCTAAGGCAACCGTGTATCGTTGGTATAACGAATTCAAGCGCAAAGGGATACAATTTTCGTCGTCAGAAGATGCGCTGTGCGTGTGTGCGGCGGACTGGAAAAAGTTTTTCGAAAACTGGTTCAGACGCATGAAACCTTGTTTATAGGCTAGAGTACTTTGAAAAGATTTAATAAAAAAAAAATACTAAAAGAACTTTTTTTTTCGCAAAACTTTCTGAGTGTCCCACGTATTGTCAAACGTTAAAAAAAGACTCAAAATATTCCAATAAAATTATAACATGATAAAATAAGTAAAACAGTTCGAAAAATATCTTTCTTTGCATTTTTCTCAAAAAATATATATTTTGAGAAAAATGCAAAGAAAGATATTTTTCTACTAAACTTCTATTAAACTATCATTTTTCTGTACTGATAATAAAGGAAATTCCTAAAGAGTAAAATGTTAAGAATACCTAAAAATTATTCCACTGAGCCGTGTATTGTTTTTTTTATTATTTAATTAAAGCTACGAATTTGGGTGGTCCTGATTCAACTTACATCAACCACATCGCCATTTTGAATCTTATTCGTTGCAGAGATGAACGGCTGAATGGATTTTGATGAATACTGCCACTCATCCAAGATCATGACCTGGGCCTGGACGTGGAATACTTCTTATCCCGGTAGTAAGTTTCCGTGATATAATTTCCGACCTCCACACGGGCAAAACCTACTTCGTCATAATCACGAAAACGTTAAAAAAAATGTTATCCTAATTAGACGTGCGTGAAGATAAACCGCAAACTTTGATATTCTTAAGTTTTAATGAATTCTAGATTTTCATTAAAATGAGTCGGGATATGATGAACTTGGGCTTTATTGAACTTATTTTTAGAGGGCCCTCCCTAAGATTTAAATCATGAGATTCGCCTTACCGAGTTAAAAGATACCGCATCCTTTCTTTTTTTAATTTGGTACACCTCTGACAGACAATGAGGCAGTGACTCTGTTTGATTGTCATGCGAACGCTGTTTAATAATGTATGAGCTCACTATTCTTAGTATCGAAATCTTTTCGCGTGACTAAGTACGTTGAGGGTAAATCTGGCGATTTTAATCTTAGGTTTCTCCGAAGAGATCCTAGTCTCAGATACCTGATCTGACAATTTACTTCATATATGTCCCTTTTATCAGAAGTGTATTAGTTAATTTAGAGCTTTAGAGCTTCTTGGAAATTAAATCCGTCTAAGAATTTTCAAGGGTATAAGTTGGGCAAGTGATTCCATAAAATGCAGATGCCTTATCATTCCGACCCACAGATATGGCCACTCTTCTAACGTGGGTAGTTTTAAAATAAAACTTTTTGCGCCAGGCTTTGGACTAGACACAATACATAAACAACAAAATAACTTATTACAAATAGCATTAATAAAGTACAAAACTAGGAAAACGTTTCATATTTATCAAAGGCTATCGTAATTTTACCAGTGTGTCAGCAGCCTTCATAATTACAAAAATACAACAACGAAATCAGAGTACAGTGGTCCCAGTGTAGTCCAGTCATCTAGAGATGTGCTTAGTAACTGTACCTACCTAGTACAAGACACAAAATAAAACGTTCAAGAGCCTTATTAATTTCATAAATATAACAACAGAATCAAAAGTACATTTTTGGCATTTACAAAGAAGAAAGAAAGGAAAAACGTTTATTTGCGGTAAACATGACGCAGTGATCGAAAACAAACATCAATAAGAACAAGTTGGCGGGAAATAAGCGTCACATCTACGCAAAACGGCCATCGCTCAGCTTAATGCTACGACCCAAAGCCAAAGCGTTGGGCCTACGGCATTTAGACATCTAGAGTTGTTTTAGATACTTAAAACAAAACGTTCACACATTATAAAGTTCAAATTACCAACAAAAAAAAAGTCTAAAAGAACCAAAATTCTTCAAAGAATCGTGTAGTTCTTCTTCACATGTTGAAGTCGTATCGTTGACGTAGATGGCACTTAACTCCGGTAACCTAGCTTTATGATGTCAAAAAACTCATACAGCTAGATAACCAAAGATAATTAACCTATCTACTTCTTCTTTCTTCGTAAGCTTAAATCTTCTGACGAATATTCTCTTTTCATGGTTTTATTTTCTCTTCTGATTATTCAAATTTTCTTAGTTTGATATTCTCCTCTGAGGTCTCCCCAGCAATTCTTCTTTCTTCATTATGAGTTGTCTCGATGACCCCAACCTCCATAGACCTGAAATTACATACAAAACTCATATTAATGTAATTCTTGCTATAGTTTCACACGAGCGTGCATACAAAATTCGTTTTCAGTCTTAATAGAAATTTAAATTAATGTCATAAATGTTTCCTTATTTCTTTCAACAACAAAAGCGGAAATGCCTATAAAATTACAATATTTACTGACTTCAAAAGTAAGGCTGCAAGAACGCGCCTCGCTCACGCCAATGGCCCAGGATAAAAAAGAAACGCCAGAGAGAAAACAGAACCACCAATGTTTTAAATAAACAATGCATTTACAAAAAATAATAATGTACAAACTGGAAGTCCAATTTACGAATGGGAAAAAACTTTAGTCACTCAGGGTACTTTAAAACAAAAAATCGCTTTGAAGATACCTTCGGACTTGTTTTGAACAATCTTGGAATTAAAAGGAGCATTATGGTGTTAATCATTTAGCACAGAGTACATTATGATATATGTCATTTAGGCAGGCTTATTTTTATTCCTTGTGAATTCTTGTGAAGTTGATTGCCCGAGTTATTTTTTACTCCGTGGTTACTTCAACTACAGTGAAACAAGACAATATTTTCAAGAAGAATTGAAATTTCATTTTGTTTATTCATTTATATAATCTGTCATACTCGTATCAATGCCCAAATACCCACCCACTACGTAATTAAAATAAATGGCAGCACAAGTATCTGCTGAATTATTCCTATTATTTTTATAAAACCTCTGAGGCGGAGGCTATAATAAGGTCGTGACTTGTTTTTTTTAACAATAATCGTCCTGTCTATTACTTTTTTTCGTCTAAAAAGCTCAGAGGCCGTGCGTCTTGGTTTATAGATTGTTTTGACAGTTTTATTCAAAGAAATCGTACTATCCTACTAATATTATAAACGCGAAAGTTTGTGAGTATGGATGGATGTTTGTTACTCTTTCACGCAAAAACTACTAAACGGATTTGGATGAAATTTGGCACACAGATAGTTTATAACCTGGATTAACACATAGAGTATTTTTATCCCGATACTCCCACGGGATCAAGATTCATGCGGGTGAAACCGCGGGGAGCAGCTAGTATTTATTTAAACTCTTGAACTAAGATAGATAGTATTTGGTTTTTTGAAGTTTCAAATTATCCTCGTACGCTAAAAGAACTAGCCTTAGGAACTTGATATTTTTCAGAAAATGCCCTTGATATATTTTTTGACATATTAATATCACTCGATGTCTACAAAACTTATCTACCTGCGATCGATACCCTAAAATTAACTGCCATCGATGTAAAAAAAAAGGAAGCCCATGCACATGAAAGCAGGTATCACCGTACTTTTATTAACTGCCAAACCGCATATCGTCCGACCTTATCGCAAAAAAAGAGGGATAAAAAATTACGTCACCCCACCAGCCAGTACCTACTAGTGCAAACGACTTGTGTAAAGAACGTCTATACTTCGTGGATTTGTTTAAATAGGCTAATAGACAAAGAAGATACACCCTACTTTTCAAAGGACGTGATAAAAGAAGAGTTGACGGTTTTCAGAAGGTCATCTTAAATTGGTTGTCCGAGAGCCTAGGAACTTGGCTTAGAATCTTTTGCTTGTCATTGGTCAATTTTCCTTCCTTTAGATTTGAACGGAACAGTGTTGTTGTTGTAAGGGATTTATACTTGAGATTTTGAATGATAAAAGACTTTTTTTTTTGGTTTTGGTTAATCTTTTCATTATTATTCAGCGTTATTAGGGACAGTCTTTAACATCGTCGAAAAGTAACTTTTGATTAATCATACCAGAAATCGGATGGGCAGTAAGTAGGTAGATAATTTTACAACGACATTTTTGTGGGTACTACCTACTGTAAGTCTAAACAATAAGACAAGACTCTTTTAGTCGCGACGTGGGTCCTAAGTCGTGACCACGTGACAAATGACATAATGCCACGAAAAAGGTAAAAGTCTTGAGGCACGAAGTCACGCCGACGAACCGTCGCCTCTCAGAAGGTCACGCTGACGAGACAACGGCCATCGACGACCTTGTCTCTGTTTATTATGAATTCCGTGCTAACTAGGTACTACTTATGTTTTACGAGACGAAATACTAAAGGTTTCGGTGTTCATTGCTTGGTTTTCTTTCAGCTGTGCTATTTTGTTTCTGATAAAATGAGTGATGGATACTAATTCCTATGACTTGGAAGTTTTTCGAAAACTGTTGTAATATTGTTTGAGGATGTAAATGTATCATATCAGCCAACCGTCATATGTCACATTGGTATAGGAACTTTACATATTAAAAAAAAAACCTACTTCAAACCTTAAATCATTTAAGAAGCAACACTTGCATTAAGAAAACTCTTTCATTTAATAGAAGCGATGCTTAACTTTAGTACGAAGCTAAAATCAATACAAAGCAGCTGTACCGACTTATTTCTAAATTAACAAAAAACTAACAGACGTCCTTTGTAAAGGACAACAATAAAACGAACACCATCATCAGAAGCAGAAGTACCTACACCTGTACATTCAACACTGTTCGGAAATCTAAACGTATTAAAGATGGCCGGTGTTATTTCTTTAATTTCAAATTCGAACTCGTAACGGCCACGCCTGTGATTGGCCGTTACGCATATCGTCCTTCGGTACGCGTGAATTGAGTTAAATTACACATGATTTGAATTCGGTATTGGCAGCAGACAGACATTAACATTCAAGCAAGTGTGTTGTTCGTGGATAAACGCGTTTTTGTCGGTCCTCTTCAGAATTGCCTTGTGAAGACGTGATGGGAAACGTGTTTAGGACTTATTTGACTCATACATATTAGGCATGTTTATGCTAGTTGCAGTATTAATTGCACGTTTTTTGGGCTATTACTTCATACGTTTTTTAATGTCATTTGGTTCCTTGAAGACCACCTAGGTTGAACTTCAAATCGAAATGTCGATTGCGTTTCGTGCTGCATTTGCTAGTCTTGACCACTAATATAACCAGTTCTAATCATCATAGTCAAAATCTCAGAATACATAAATGAACCGATCATTTTATGAATGTTTCCTGTGCCTGGTATATAAGCATCTAGGTACGTGCTATTAAACTAATTACACCATTACTAAGTCTAACTGTCAATATCTGATGATATATTCAAGTTGAACTGTTATAAAATAACTACAAGGTAGTTAAATCATATAAAACACACATTTTTATATAATCTAGACTCAAATGCCTACTCTAAACTGAATCAAGTTTTTCTATATTAAAAAAACTCATTGTTACGAAGATCTAGCTTTTATTTTCCACAGTCTTTAGTGACGCGGATCTTCACTGCTTTAAGGTTTCAAACATTATTATTTTATCACTGAGACTATTAGCATATTCTAGGTTTCCGTGTTGAGTAACAAATGACTGGCGCAGCATCTATGAGGAATATTGCAAGAGATTTTGTGGAAAATCCGTCTTGTGAGTCATTTTGGACTGAAATCGGTTACAAATAAGGTTGCATTTTAATGGGCAACCCGGCTACCTTCAGGGTCACTTAGGGGTGGCTATTTAGAGTGTTTCTGAAACGGTTATCGGACACAACTCTGAACTCACCCTCCTTGACCGTTTAGCATAAATTCCATAAAGAATACAACAATTGAACCAGGACCTCGAAATGACAGTCAACATAAGTATGTACTTCCAATTCAATTGTTAAGTTTTCATCATATTTCTACTTTGTAACATTCATTCACACTTCATAGTACATTACTCTCTGTTACATTGATTGCACTTTAATAGTTAGATACATAAGTAAACATAGATACAGAGGAAACATTAGCACAATATTGTTCATAAGTGTTACATTATCTAAGTAACTATACCTACGTCGTCGTGAGGCACCTATTTAAATTGTGTCTATATTAATAACAGACAATTCAATTGTTAATACTTCAGAAAAAATGCTAAGTCCAGGTCTTTCCGCCATATTTTAGTTTGTAGTTTAATTAAATTAAGATAATTTGTTTTTTGTATGTGTTTAAATAGGTTAAACGAAATGCACAAAGCATATTCAAATTCCATACCACTTTAGGGGTAACCGACTTACTACACGGTAGAGTTTCTTGCCCCTTCTCCATACGAAACTACCTTTTGGAAGGGGCGCCTAGAATCAATTCTATTTAAATGAAAATGTTGACGTTCAAAAGTGCCTTTTAGTGCATATTTGATATAATTATATGGTTTGACTTTGACTTTACACACTTGCCATTTATAACAGACTTCCAAAAGGAGGAGGTTCTCAATTCGTCTGTATGTTTTTATGTATGTTTGTTGGGCGATATCTCCGGTAATTGTGGATTGATTTAGTTTTCGTTTTTAATAGATAGTTCTGCTTCAGGAGGTGTTTCATATAAAGGACATCGACCATCTCCCATACATCGTGGGGCCCAAAATTTGATGACCCGTTATAAGTTCCAAATTAGTTTCATTTGTTAGATTAAAATATCAGCTTTAAGCTGCCTTAGTTTCAGTTTGATTGACAATTGCATAATCCAGATATATGGAGTCAAATCCATGGTTAGGTTATAATAGAGATTGTGTTATTTAGCAATGTTTTTTGCATTTATCAGTCTGGGAATGTTCAGATGACTAATATTTAAGATAGGTTTCCATTGCATAAAATAAACCGACTTAACAGAGTGAATTATATAGTTACAGCGGTTAATGCATTAATACCTAAATGTACCTACTTAGAAATAGGACAACGATTTGTTAACAAAAGTGTTTTCAATTCAATTGAAATTGAATCTGAATCTGTCAACTTAGACTCAATCTGGTAGCAATTGAAATACAGTTATGGATTCTGTAAAAATATTGTTAGATTTATACTTAATGATAATTCAGGTAGGTACTTACTATCTATTTTTTTATCCTAATAATCTCAAATGCCATGTCAGATACCTAGTTTTTAGTGGGTAGATAGGTTTACGATTCCCAGATATAATAAAGAATTAGATTGGTTTTAAATTAAGAAAATACATTCATTTAAAGCTCGTCTTCCCGATAAATTGTAGTGAGGAAGTTGCAATACCGCAATTAATGCAGTTGTCCATAACGTTATGTGGTATCGAAGTCTGAAATAACAAGCCGTAGTCGATCAAAGTAGCAGATACAAAGTCCGTTTTCGCGCTGAGGTAGTTCGTGAAAGATTCGGCAGATTCCGTGAAGCAGCCAGTCGTTGGATAAAATCATCGAAAACACGAATATCGCAACGCAACACATTCACTTGCGCGTAAACACAGAGCGAATGAGACAATGTTTTTTTTTCACATTATAACATTTTTATTTTGACACTGATACTTGTTTAAAGACTTGAATCATAAGCCATTTCACGACAAATTGCATTATGTTAACAAAAACCACAAACTGTTCAAAAAATATTTTTCTGTATTTAGCAACAGCATTTTTTTTTATTTATATTTTGTTTTGGTTTATCACAAAATAAAGTATTTTTTCCACATCTTTTTTCTTCTGTAAAAGCTGGGCCCAAAAGTGGGCAATCACCTTTGATTAAAACTTTGCATGGGTAGTTCTTCAGGTAGCTTCAATAATACGTATTTTTTTCATTTATTGTATAACGATGATGTTATAATAAGTCCCTGTCACTGTTATGTACAATTTTACATAGCACTAGCATTTCTCCCGCGACTTCGTCCGCAAGGATTTCGCAAAAAAAAAAAGTTCCCTATGTTCATCAGACATAATTTCCGCTTCAAATGGTAAAACAATTTTTCAATTCGGTCCAGCAGTTTCGGAGCCAAACAAACAATCCAAACAAACAAGATAATACAAACAAACAATCAAATCTTTCATCTTTATAATATTAGTATAGAAGTACCTCAACTAAAAAGTAATTTCTAAAAACTTTTTACAAAACTAAACAACTAACCTCCAACATAAAACACTACAGACTGAAAAAATCTTTAATTTCGGAAGTCTGCAACAAAAAACCAAAGAAATTCCGAAACTTTTTTTTCACTTTGTAGTGTTTTTTCTACAGAACACGATTCAAAATTCAGTTTAGTTCAGGGAAACGAGTGACTTCGTTAGTCGGCCACATCAAAATAGGAGAGTGGTCACGACCGAGTCAGGGCATGGCGACGACAATCCGCCCGTGTGCACGTGACCTGCAATACCAATGCTCCTCATATTTCTGGAATCGACTTATACTATCGACTGTTGCAGTTTTAAATTTGGAATTTAATAAAAAAAATATTAGTGTGACAGTTTATTTATGCCAGTTTTCAGTAAGTCGAGAAAGTAGGTTGTAGTGTTTAGACACGCGCTGGCTGCTGGCTGCAGAATTTAAAATAACGAGGCTATGTTTGAAAATCATTTGCAATTGTAATTTAAAAAAACAAAGTCAGTTCTGAATTTTCAACTTTTTCTAAAGTCATGTCAAATCTTCATCGAAAAAGCTTAATTTTCAACTCCATATAAAACTTTAAACGTAACAGTAAAAGCGCGACGCATAAGAACGGTGTACACTAAAGAAATAACCGGCCGATTCGGGCCGAGCATCTGTGCAATATAAATTTTATGCGGTCGACCAGACCAGGCCATTTAAGGGCACTAGTAATTGCTGTAGAAACTTTAGTAATGGCTTATTCAATCCGCGAAGCTATCAGACCGGTTGTGGCAGCCATGTCTATGTTGGCCGACCGATCTACACTAAAAGTACCTAAGCGAAAAAAAACTTTGGAACACGCTTGAAATTTCTGGATTTGTAATACAGGAAATAGACCATTCAGGATAAAAATTGTCCTTTGGTACTATGTATCTTAGGTACTGCCGCCACCGCAGTGTCCTGGCGGAGGCGATCGGCGGTGGCGATCTCTCTCGTCCGGCCCTGGTCCAGGCCGGACGGAGCGAGAGGGAATGGAAAGCCGTCACCTCCTTCTGCGAAGCAGTAATGCTCGCGAAAGAGGAGGCGGAGCGCTTGAGGGAGAGAACCTTGCGCCTTCACGCCCCTAGTCGCCGCAGGAGACACTCTGGGCGTCGGGAATCGCAAGCAGATTCCCGGCCACCGTAGGCGCGGGCTTGCGGACGTCGAGCAATGGGTAGCTCGCCGTCCGGTAAGGACCAGGCCCGGGTCGACGGCGCGTCATGTTCCACGTGCGCCTCAAAGAGCACAAAATGATGGGGTCCGATAGGAACAGGGTCGCGGGAAATTGTCATTTTGTCGATTCTATCTGACGATTTGTCAATTCTTCCGTCGACAAAAGTTGGGTTAGGTTATTGTCAGTGTATCAGAAGTAGGCAGTGACTTGTCGCTGCCGACCGTAGTGAGTTCGATGGTCGGCAGCGCCGAGTCCTGGGACGCGGTGGTTTCCTTCTGCGAAACAGTCATCTCGCAGAAGGAGGCTGCGGAAAGGGAGAGAGAGATCTCGTCCACTCTCCCGATCCGCAGCAGGCGCACCGGGCGCAGGCGGAGGGCGGACAACGCCCTCTTCCAGCCCCCCTAAATGGGTCCAGGGGCGACGGATTCGGGGACATCCGTCGCCCCCCAACATCAGGACCCGAGAAGTTGGCGCGCGTAGTGTTCCTCGCGCGCCGACCACAGACGTTGCGGGGGGAGTACACCTCACTCCCCCCGCCCGAGACGGGGCCCGCGCAAGCGGGCCGGCACCAGCCGGGGTTGTGGAAGAATAATGTGTTCCCGTGACCCCGGCGTAGGTGTGAGATGGAACACCGGGGTGGTTTTTAGTCAGTAAGAGTCTGACAGACCCCTCCGCCCGCCCCAGGGCGGAGGACATCCATGAGGATTTTCCACCCCGGGAACAAAAAAAAAAAAGAAGCTTTTTGTCAGTGATAAAATAAAATTCTCAAAATTGACAATTTAAAGTTCCATAGTCCTGTTTTTATCTTTTTACTTTGCCGTAACATCAAAACAATTACCAATTTGTGTTAGATTTTATTGGTTTGTAAGTTGCTGTCCACTTACAAACCAATAAAATCTAACACAAATTATTTTCCCATCAAAAGTTGATTACGATGAAAACACTTTTGCCTTTTATCGTTTTCGGGAGATCAAAAGGGATCGACGAACGAACTAAATTAAATTCATTCGTTCGTTCATTCTTTGATCGGAGCCATTTATGGCTCGAAATAATTCGGGTTACAACGAGATGGACAGAACTCAAATCTAACCACGGCTAAGGGTGTTCCCCTTAGCCGTGGTTAGATTTGAGTCTGACTGCTATATGATTGACTTGATTGAATCAAGTACTTTTGTGCCTTTGAGTCAATTCTTTGTGAAGTTTTCTGCTTGATTTGCTGTGGCAATTTGAGATAGAAATGGTTTTGAAAGCCAGTAAAGTGCAAGATCAATTTGAAATATTTTTATTGTTGCAAAGGCTTAAGAGTAATTCAGAAATTCTCTTGACCTTTAAGTAATATTGCCGAAAACTTATCATTTTTAAAACATCACAAAGCGAGTCCCAATAATTATTTTTATAACTGAAACATATTGTCATTAAAATTCATTTTACCGAATATTTCTAAAGCTAATAACTCTTTAAAATGTTTTCTGTCAACTCATTGCAGTTAACTTTTTACACAAATTCATTTTGTAACGCCCAAAAATTGTTTTTGTCTGCTACGTTCATTTTTTCAGTGGAACAAAAAAGTAACAATGTAAATTTATTTCAACCACTAATATAATTCAGTGTGTCGCAAATTAAAACTTTATCATGATTGAGTTTATTACATTGTAAGCATTTTTATTCAAGACACCTTTGCATCAATTTCAACAAGACACAGATCACAATTTAATGTATAAACATTAATAGACTAACTCCTTCCAACGGGGTTAGGCAGAAACTACATAATGGCAACTGCTACGGATCCTTACATACTCCTTTTGATTCTTTACCGATTCGTAATACATCGTAGTTACGTTAAAGATCTGCATCTGCAAAATTGCAAAACTTTCAAAATGTGTGTGACCCCTCCACACACAGAAAAGACAAACATTTTCGTTGAAACCAAAGGCAAGCGACGCGACCTCTTCCTTATCCAAAAAAATAGACACTCAGCTCCGTCGAGGCTAAATTAATATTTATAACGTCCACTATAAACAAAAGTTCTAAAAAGTTCTGACAGAATGCGGACGTTGATTGATAGTCCTGTCCCACATACACATAACACCACTTTTAGCTGCGTGGTATTTTATAAGTCTACGTCAGGTAATGTCTAATGGCCTGAAAGCTCAGCGCGACAACTTTTTTTAAAACTTACCACCTCAACCTTACCTAGCTTACCTTGGCTTTAACTATAATTTCATCAATTGATTTTGTGGTAAAGAAAGCAAAGCTTTTTTTTACCTGCCACCGTTCACCATTATGTAGGTGTCTACCCAAAGCACACTCTCGCAGAGAAATTGAAAAAATGCTCACGTAAAAATTTAAAATTTCGAAAACAAACCCACTCGCATTTTGTATTCCCGATTGTAAAATTCGTAGTAAACGTACTCGGGTGAATTTATAATATTATTGTAACATTACATTAGAAAAGGACTGTTTGCATTGATTACGGTCTTAGGTGAGGTTCACACACGACGAACGCGATAAAGATTTGAAACACGTACGATTATGCTTGACACATTGTATGAAATGTCAATTATAATTAATTTATGATGGATCCAAGTCAAAGACTTTGAGTCAAGAGCTGTCATGATAATTGTATCCATATCTTTCGTACCTAAGTATTATGTATATACCTTTAAAACAAAAGTTTTATTTCACATTCACACAGTAAATTCCATCTCTCATTTCCACGAAACGCAGTCGTCAAAATGAAATAAATAAAATGACATTTTGTAACTCTGTGGTTGTAAATTGTAGTTCCAGGTACGCCACAAAGGTTCATATTTTAATACCTGCAGTGCAACACAATGAGAGCGTCTGGTAAACGACAACTTATTATTAGCTATCTACATTTTGTATTATGTAAAAAGAAGGTTTGGGCTTAAAACGTCTATCCGACGGCGACTGGTTAGGGGATTGTGTCTATTTGTGGACTGTCTCGGCAAAATACGAGATGATTTGAACGATAAATGTTATTTTTAGAAGCGAATTGGGAGTCCTTTACAAAGGGCCTCGCGAAAATATCGGTATCTAAAGATTGCTGCAAAATGGTAGCTGAAAATAACATCGAAATTGAAATATCAAATGTTATTTTAGCACCGATTTAAGAAACTTCACGAAGTGATTCGACACAGCACCTGGAGGCCAATTCCCATATAAAAAACGTTCAAAATGTATGGCATTCTCATCTCTGCTAAAACTTATGTCACACCTAAGAGATAAGGACAGATTGAGACTGAGATTTAAACGTTCTTTTACTGCTAAAATAAAAATCACAACCCTCACGATAAAGTATAAAGAAAACAAAACGAACAAAACTCGCAGATATCAACAAAAAAACAAAACCGCCATCTTGAAATAAAACAAAAGCAGAATTAAGCCTAGGGCCGCAATAATACCTGTCACTGCAGATAAAGATATAGCACTTCCGTCTTATAATAACCACCCGGAGGCCTTTCTATCAAATCTTTCATCGCTCGCCATAACTGACTGCCTTCGTGAAATACCTGGGGCTATTACAGGTCATTTTGGTCTTGGACGTTTAATCTTTTGCAATTATGGGAAGACGTTATTTAGGGTTGAAATATATGAATGGGTTTTATTGTGGCTATGAATTTATGATGATAGTATTTGCAGAGTATAAGATATGAACTATTGAATCTGTTTCATGCTTCATAATGATTAAGAGAAACTTTTTAATTTTAACTTGATACATACTTTTGAAATATTCAGCCTATGCTCCCTCCACTGCTGGGACACCGGCCTCCTCTCTGTAAGACGAAGTGGGCCGAAATCTACCATGCGGGCCCACTGCTGTCTGGTAGATATCAAACAAAAACGTATGAGCATCCTCAGAAGCTCTTAGCGTCATCTTTTGAAAAATTATATTTGCAAATTGCTATTCGCTTGCATTTGAGCCTCACTCTTCCATTCATCATTCCATAATCGATTCATTCATTCAAACGCGTTATTGGCGCCATTACTCGCACCGCATTGGCGCACACAATTACAAGTAATTACAAATTCATCATTATCATAATAGTAAAGAGTCTGTACTTTTTCTTCTTCTGTGATCAGCCGCTGTGGCGAGTTTTTTAAACGTTTTGAATGTATAAGCGATTCTTTTTACGACTCACTTTCAATGGATTAAATGGTAGCAGATTTTTTTTCTTTTTCTTTAGCGAATGAAATGAATGTGGGAAGGTTGGTTCTTACTTAGTATGTCTATGGTGTTCAAAGAAACACCGTATCCTTTAGGTAACAGATTCAAACTACAAGTCTTGTAGGGGATTATTTTTACTCAACTACATATTGAACTATTGCTTTTGCTCTACTCGTGGGATTTTCTCTTCTAATGGCTGTTTGGCTCCACAAATATTGCAAAGTCGAAACTGTAGTAATAGTTTACACGAAGTAGTTGTCAATGAAGTTAGTTAAATAAACATGTTCAAAGGCAGATTCATACAAAGCATTTAAAGAACATTAAATACAAAACGAGCACAAGAAAGAAATCTTCAACCCTACAAATTCAAAAGACAGTCTCGACTCCACATTGCAGTACCCAGGTGTGTCAGTGTAATAACTAAAGCAAGAACAGGTGGACGGAGCCAAATAAGGCCGTGAACACACCATCAACATGCCAGATGTGAAAGAAGGCGTTGCTAACAGAATTGCGTGACTTGCGTAAACCACAGCGTGGAAAAGTAGCAGTAGTTCGTGTTTGACTGGTGATTTTTGATTGTATTTTCCTTAGAAAGTGGTGGTGTGATTTTAGAAATTACACGCTTGGATCAGAATGTGGATGTTTTAAATACGATCAAAATGATTGCCATTAGAAAAATTTTGGTGAACTGACCACCAAGTTTGGAGAACGTACAAAAAGAAGAGATTACATTTTGCAAGTCGGCACGTCTGACAAACGAATAAGTGCAAAAGAACACCAAAGTTACATCAGAACGCAGACAGAACAGACATCTTACAAAAGTACGAATCACAACCAATAAATCACTGTACAAATCAGAAAGTTCCTTTCAAGTATCGGCCGACCATACAACTGTGCCTTACATAAAGGACCATACAAAGAGACACGGCACACATCTTCACAACATCCATCATAATAAAACCATCAATAACACAAAAACTCCGTACAATAACTTCGTATCTCACATTTAACAGATACAAGAAAAAAATTACCTTCAAAAGGACAGCTGCCTGCTGACAATAACACTACGTCAACTGCACACTAAGGGAACCGTGTATACCGCACAGGTGGCTGCACAAGACTGACCAACGTGTAAAAAGCTGCCCCTGCCCCCGCACCGTACGTCTGCCAAGGCGACGCAGGGGCAAGGAAAACAATGTGAAGAGTTCTCAAACGACAGGTGACCGAACACTTACCTGCTCGAAGGGAAAGATAAAAGGTACCTGCGATCCGGTCCGGTATCCGAATTAATTGGTCGAAACCAACTTTTGGGATTTGTTACGATTTGTTGGTTTTGTATTGTAAGTTGATCATTATTTCGGGTTATTTACTTAAACGAACGAGTTATGTTTGATATCGTTTTCCTTGAAAATGGAGTGATTGACGAGCTCAGGAATGGTATTCCCAGAATTCTTATTGCGAGAGAAAATTTGTTTGGAACAACAAAACTGGGTTCAGTGTGACCAAGAAAACTTGTAAAAGAGCCATACACAGCTATAAAAATTCTTGGCAGGAACTATGACAAAGTTTTGATTTCCTCAACCCCTTTGTTTGTATGACTTCTCTTTGGAACGCTTATTTATTTGTTCAAAAAGAAATATTACGTGAAACGCCCTAGTTAAGTTTTATCACGTTTATCCGCAGTATTCTGTTATCAACGACTGAAAAAAAAAACTTGATTATATGTTTTTAAATAACCGTACCCTTGACTACGTTATAGTTATTTAAAATAATATAATCAAGTTTTTTTATTAAGAATTAGAGATTGCGAACAAAATTGTTATTGCTACTTGTTCAACTTCTTTTTATTCAAGTAGTTCTTTTTAGTAAAGCTTTTCCTTAAGTTGTCCTTCTGTCTCAGAATGCAAATAACAAAACATTGAAGCTAAATTTGGAAAATCGATTAGTGTTCCCACGTTTATTGCAATCGATCCACCCACTCGAATCAAAAACAATAGTTTTCTTAATCGGTTTCACGTATCGTTACCCAAGTTAAATAGAGAAATTTGCCATTACTTGCCTTAAAATTTATTGTAACTATTCTCTTTAGTACCTACTTAGAATTGATTCAATAAAGAATTGATAGAATAAACAGAGAGTTCTTTGAGTTCTTTTCACTGCTACGATGTTTCTTAGTAAAAAATATATCTGCGTAACAGGTGACCTTGAAAGTTTTTATAACAACGCCTCTTGGAAAAACTTAAATACTAGACAGTTTTTTTGGAAGTCGCAATAAACTCTTCCCTTACCTACTTAATTTCGTAGAACCAGACCACTGTTTTGTCTTTAAATAATAATCAAAATAACTATTGTTAAACGCGAACAATTATCATCTCCTTTATCGTCAACTTATCGTAGTTTTATATAAAAATATGTTCTGAAAAATATTGGGCATCCAATTAATAGCTTGAAAAATAAACTACACACTTAAATGAGCTATTTAATGTGTAATAAAATAAATAAAAAACTACCGACTTTAATGTAAATGATCAAAACACTTAATTACTCTTTTGTAATGTAGTCTTTTCAATCACAGGCAAAGCAAGGTCGTCATCACATATTCTAAATCAATATGGTTGAGTTCTAATATACAAAAATAATGAATGATAATTATACATAATTATTTATACAACCACCAATCGTGACATTGTAGTTAGTAAACGTGTAGGTACATATTATAAAACCATAAAAAGATCTTTAATCGACCGAAGTGGTAATCATAGGTTGGTTACACCCTTAAAAATTATGTTAAGACCCATGTAATAGGGGGCGAGCCTATTGCCATCAACCGGGCACAAATCCAGACACGGGCTGCTGCTGAGAAAGTCCTGATGGAAAACCTAATCATTCAGTTTAGGTAAGTGTAAATCCAATTGCTAAAATACTGACGTGAATATAAACCAGCCTGAAGTAGGTTGATAATGAGCATTTGAATTCGAATATATCGTCATGGTTTATTACATTGAATACATGCATAATGTAGGTGTTCTAAACATAGATTTATTAAGGTAAAATTATCAATAATCATATGCAGCGATGTGACGTCAAATGCAAATATTTCACTTTGCCAACAGTTATAGGTAATATTATTTAGGTTTTCCTTTTGAGACACACTTATGTTATTTCACTTTATTTTTCTCAATTAATATTCTTTTTAAAGTCTTGGTTTATTTGTTTCAACTTATTTTTAAATCTACTAAAATTAAACGAAAAAAGTTCATGACGACACTTTTGTTATAATATTTGTTTTATTTTTATTATTTAATTACTCTCAAATAAATGTTCTTAATTTTTATTTACAGTTACACTTTATTTTTAATTCGGACTTTCGTCGAAGTTCACTTAAGAAAGTCTTGCACTCACTTTTTCGCAAAATGTATTTCGACCAACGTCCTCTTAAAGCCAAGTATTGTTTTACGCGAAAAAATATTATTGTCTCACTCAAAGGGGTACAGGCACTTTAATTGTTTCCTTTTGTTTAATTTAGTGGGCACTCCAAGAACTTGAGAAGAATGAAGATTTTTATGGTACTACAGGAATTTCTTGGAAAGTTGGAAGATGTAAATTACCTTCTTCGAGTGGTTTTATTTCTTCTGTGGAATTGTTTTTCTGCGAAGCACTGTTGAACGTGGTAGGTTTGTTTGTCTCTTTAGGATATTTGTAACCATTTTGTGAAACTGACGGTTTTTTGCGGAATTATACTTAAGTTTTCCAGTTTTAGAAATTTGTACACTTCACTTTTCCGAGTTAACACTTTTCTCACAATGCATAAAAAAAACAAGTGGTTGAATCCTGGCACCTTATGAAGTACGTACGTTTTATTTAGTTCTGAGCCTGTGCACTAAATTATTTTTGAAATCAATTGATCCTTTTTTTAGCACATTTATTTCTTTATAACGGCAAATCCTAACCTAAAAAGTAACATGCATATGTTTGTACTTCGTAGCGTTTCAATTGTAAAAATGACCATATGACATTATTTTCTAAACTTACAGGTAGTGTTTCTACTCTATCTTATAACTATACATAAACTTTCATTATCAGGTTTTGAAATGTTCGGAAGTGGGCATTGTTCTTTATTTGCTTCATATTTTTTCCTCAGACATCTAAAGCCACCATCTTTTTCTAACAGTTGGAAACAAAATCAGGCATCCACTAAGCAACAAGTAGGTACCTACGATGAAGTAGATATGTCTATATATTGCTCGTCCGCGGTACATCCGTGACTGCACTCACAATGAGCTCTTATGGCTATAAGGAACACGATGTCACACTGACAGGATAAATTTGGATAAAATTACATGCAAATATGTTTTTCGTAGAAGTTTAGCGAATAATGGTGTGTGTTCGTCGTTAAATAAAAGTATTTTTATGCGATTGCGTTTTGATACACTTTACAAGACAGGGGCAGGGCACATTTTCCGCTTGATACTTAGTCATCTGATTTGGGGCACGATACCGGAGTAAACCTCCTTACGAGGGTGAATGTTAGTGCTTCGTTTCTATCGTTCGTATCTTAAATTACCCAAAAAGGTCCATGAAATTACACAAACCCCATTCAAACTAACAATAAACTTGACACGAATAAATACAGATTTTAGATTTACATCAACTAACTTATCCGACACACGATCTCCTCAAAAAACAACCATAGAACGTTCTAATTTAATTTGGACATCAAGTATAGAAGAACTCTGCACGCTCCGACGCTTGAGTCTTTTCACACGAGAAATTCACGGTCACTGACTATGTAAATGTGAAACGTTGAGGCACGAAATAAAGAGTTTATAGAAGTATCACTGAGGTTAACAAACTTAGTTATTTTAGTGTTAAAACAAATATGGCGGATACACGTGTAATGCTCGCACTTCACTTGGTATATAAGCCCCAATATTTGCGTAACTACGTCAAAAATAAAATTTATTCAAATAGGAAGAGGGTATGTTTTGTTAAAGCCGTGCATACACTGAGGCTGTTGGTTCACGACTGTCCAGGTTAAGCCTTGCATCTGAATATCATCCCGTAAACCCCTGGTGTATAAACGCCGCCATTAATTATAAATACCATGTATTTGAGAATTACGAAAAAACTGCGCCTTCCATTCTTTCATGCTCTTCTCAAATGACTAATGCCTGACACAGACGAAAATACTGTTATGTACAGAGAGACAAAGGCTTAACTGGCGCGAAGTAAATATTGTAGAAACAATAGAAGTGTGAAGTATAATGATGTATGAACCGTTGTCTCGAGTGTTCGGCGATTGTGGCGCGCCGGATGAATAGGAGGTAATTTAGTTATAATAGGTACGAGTCAAGGAACTTCAGTTAATGCATCATAGAGTAAGCCTTCCTCTGAGCAATCGTGTCTGGTTATAAAAGGATGTTAGGATGGTGAGAAACTGTTTTTTTAGTTCACTGTCAAATTGGTACATAAAGTTGAATTAATAGGGTTCAAAGTTGTGTTCTCAAATCAAGCATTGATAATTTTAATAAATATTTTAATGATTGTATGCACTGTTTCAACCAAGAAAATAAAATAATTAAATCTTCTTCACAACTCTTCAGAGAAAAGAATTAATAATCACAAAAGAAAAAAAAACACTTTAAAGTATAAAACGTACCAAAACATCATAATCCTTACTAATACCGTTCGGTTCCATTCGGAATCATTCGGCTTTTCCGTCAGACAAAGGAAAAGTTAACGTACACAAAACAAGTAGATGAATGCCAGACATTAGAGAGGAATCGAGCTGCTATTAACTTGCGAACTCGGTTAACGACACTGTCACACTGCGACATTGCGAAACTAATAGCCAGTCTTCATCGATACGATTTCAGCCTGACTGGATGCTGTATATCAATATTACATAAGACATCATCTTGCATCTTAAAAACTTATTCCTTAGAAGGAAATTCTCGGATTTATGACAAATACTAGTAATGGTTTCTAAACATTGTTTTTACAGTGGCTTAAATGGCATTGATTTTTCGATGGCAATGCCATATGCAAATTATATTAAAAAAAAACATGGTATTTATTGTCGGCTTTTCTCCATACGAAACGTAAAAACCAATTGGAACCGTGCATCTAGCTTCTGACGTTTCACAAATGCCCATGTATGTACATGTAAAAAAAATACTGACAGAGCTTCGAGTTTACGGCACCATTATAGGGCCTAAAATTACCACAGACGTATGTAGCAAAATGTGTAGTTTTGAGCGCTTGAACAGTAACACTAAAAAACACTGTTTAGCCTTTGAGAAGACGGTATTTCATAGATATCGAAAAATGAGAAGCAACATACTTACTCTAGGTTGCTAAAGATAGAACAAAAGACGAACGGTAGCCTTGGCCCGAAGCTAATGATAATCAAATGCTATTAAGGATATACACGACCAATTCCTCAGTTTTCTGGCTGCACACCAAGAAGCGTCTAAGCCAAACGATTTCTCAAACTTTCAAAGGACGTAAAACCCACTATTTGGTACACAATACCCGTGAAAATCGCATAAAACTAAAATGCTGAGTACATAGCGGTCATTAAACTCTTTTGTGAACTATGAGTATGTACAAATATCCAACAATATTAAGACTTAGCTTTCATATTTTACATATACACGGCGTTCATAAAAATCTAATAATTTTAACGTGAAATTCAACGGACCGACTATGTTTTCGACTTTCAAAATACTGTTAGATGTTAGAAATGGTTGAAATATACATAAAAGTTGTTAGAGAGCATGTTTTATTAGCTAAGTTATTAAAATTTATGACTAAAGAAGGAAAAACGTTGATCCGACATTCTGTTTAGAAAGATGAACAATTTCTATTTGGCGTTAAAAGTTTTTAACATTTCATATAACATAACATAACATAATGTCAGTTTTCCTAGAAAGGTTCGATTCACCAACAAAATCCTGACCAAACAAATGCTACATATTATCCAAGCACATCTGTTCTACCCCACAAGTTCTACATTCAAGGAGTTTTTAACATAATTTTTCAAAAATCCTGGCCACATACACATGAATGCTTGAAATGTTTCCCCCGCATTCTCAGCCAAGCGGATTCACACGGTCGTCACTTGTGAATGATACTTACATACATTCACGGTCGCTGACTATGTAAATAGGTATTTGAATTCTATCACAGCGAGCGTCGACCGCCCCAGGAATATTATTAGCTTCAACAATGAGTAAGTGAACAATTTACTTCGAAAAAAAAAGGGTTTTTCGACGCCTTGATTGATGAAACGAGTTAATTAAGTGCTAATCGATTTCAGTGTGTTAATTGGTAAGGATGAGGTTGTTATGGCAAAGAGTATTGCACTGCGTTAGTATTATAACTTGGTTATTGAATTTAGTTGTAAAAAACGCTAATGGCTGCTAGAATTTGAGTAGCATGAACTTTTTATTGGTATTTAGTTAGGGATGACGTAAGAGTGTGTTACTGGACGAATAAGCATAGGCACATATTGAGAGTGGAATACCTACATAGATAAAACACGTACTGCCTAATGAAGCCCGATTTAACTAAAAGCCTTTCCTTAATCCACTTAGAACACCTCTAGATCCTATCTTATCCTATGCTCGATGTTTGTGGTTTATTTTATACGTTTCGTTTTATTTATTTAGGATTTCCAAAGAAGGATTAACACATTAAATTACACATAAATAAAGAGAAACATCAGAAGGCTAATTCTCGTACTTAAAAAGTCAAATTGGTAATCCTTGACTCAGATGAACAATTTATAGTAGTGACACACAAATGTTATAATATAATATGAGAATGTCAATAGCTGAACACTATCCCCTGAGATACAGGTTCCCGCCTAGTTCAGGGGCTAGGGTCAAAGCGTTGTGCACCTTATTGTGTTCACCACAAAATTTGTTTCAATACTTGTCATGTATCTATTGTATACTTATAACTTTTATGGTGAGAAATTAACTAAACTAAATTTAATCTCATCTCAGCAACAATATGTGTAAAAAAAGAAAAACGTTCTAGACTGAGATTAAAATGTTAACGTTCTTATGAATACGAGAATGGCCCCCCTCGGTATTAAGTCGGTGTAGTCCTTCAACTTCAATAGACCACAGCAGACACAATAAAGTTAATAACTTAGCTAACAATGTTAAAACAACGGTGTCAGTCTGTCAGTGACGAAACTCTTAAATTATGTCCGACCTTATTTTTGAAAAACCCACGTATTCGCCAAAAACATTACAAGATTCATCGCACTGACGCAAGATCCAAATCTTGTAGCCAATTACAGACAATTAGTTACAAGTATGTCCCCACGTCGGCGGCAGTAAGTATATAAGTGGAAACTTGCCTTAATATAAGTTGCGCAACGTAATATGCAATATATTTGTAAGTGAAGTGTGGTGTCGACATGCTCCGACATCATCAGGCACATTATATATAAGATACCTACTTGTAGTATTTCGTAAGATGGTTTATGTATAGAAGTTTTTGTTTTTGAATAGATAGTTCAATGAAAATCTGATAAAAGGCTTTTAGCCAAAAATAAAAGAATACATGTAGTCAAAGAAGGCATACGAAAGACAAAAGAAAAACGAGACCAGTTTTTTTTTTGGAAAACCAATTTTGTAGTAGAAAATTAATCATCTGAATATTCTTAATTCAAAACCTAATTTAATCTCAAAAGGGTGATATCACAAAAGCCTTGTTCGGTGGTGCCGTCGACCTAGAATTTTATTAAAATTTCCTTGTAAAGCTAATAAGTATACTTTTAAAAATATTAATCAACTTGAGAATTTCTGATTAGTACAAAGCTAAAAGCTGAAGCTTTCAGTATATCATTTGCTCTCATTATAAATGTTGATTGTTTTAATCATTTCCGATAGAAGGTTAAAGAAAGTGTATTTTTTTTAGGAAATTTTTATTAAAATGTTTTGTTGCTTAGTTAACGATTTTACAAAAAAATATGACTCAGCATTCAAGTTAATCATTCCAGTAGTTTCTACACTTAAGTTCTGTTCTCAAAATCGCAAGCATTGACTAATTTACGAAGTTTCTAGAACAAGATTGTTGAGCAACCTATTACTTTATCAACTAATAACCAATTTTCCAACTCAAAGCTTTTAACTTAATGATAAAATTACGAGAAAATGTACGTTTAACATTTCCTCACTGACTGACTTCGCTCGCTGTTCCTATTGGCCCCACGCCAGAACCTTTCGCAACTGGACCACGCATTTTATAACATCTTTTCTATGAAAACAGCCTTCATGAATAATAATGTAAGCTGTAGCCAATAGTAGCCAACAATTTGGCTCGTTAATAATTCCGTTAAAATTAAATATCTGTCAATATTTTAACTACAATATTATCTCTCCCGAACAATTTCCTTTGCATTAATAAACTTTTAAAACGTAGGTTTGGTATTATTAAGTCCGTATATTACAATTTGGATGCTAATCAAACCGCCCCGCCCCGCCCGGTATCAAAGACATCAACGCGTTATGACGTCATCATTATTAATTCTTGAAAAGTTTAAGTTATTTATTCACGTCCGAGAGATTAGGTGTTTTACAATATTTAATCGTCAAATATGAGGCATTATTATTTTAATGCAATTATTGCTGCCGTGTAATATGTATTTGAGCATTAACGGTATCTTAATCAAATATGTTGATGCTACTTAATTATTGTATGCGTGGGAGTCGAAAGCAACGTTTAACGCCAAAAACATTTTTACTTGCCGCCATAAGTTATTCAAGAGGCGTAACTAACAGAACATTGGTTCATCGTACCTACCTGCTACCTGCTGGATTATTTTCCCAGACGAGACATAGATTTTTGTCTCGTAAATGCCTCCATTTTTTATTTGACGAAGAGCCAAGAGCCAAGCAACTACTGACTTTTTAAAATCACATTTTAACCTCCAAAAATGTATCTAGAAAACCACAAAGTTTGTATCTAACCGCCGAACATAAGTCGTGTCGTGTCGTGCTCGTGTCGTGGCCGAGTCGTGCCTATCGCGTCGGGTTCGCGGCGGTCAAGGCCTGCGGTGGGTGGCGCAGACAACGAACCCGGATGTAAATGCCTCACAAAAAACCCACATATGTTGTGTACCACTTAGATTTATACCTACATCTTAGAATTAGATTTGAATAGAACGCGATTCTTCGCTTTAAGATGTGATTTTAAGACAAAAGCAACACCCTCTTTTACAGAATATTTTTTTTAGTTTTTTTTTTCTCAAAAATGGCGATTAAGATGTGAATAAGCCGAAAGCAAACATCTACATTAAGATCGTGTTGAAGGAAAGAGAGAAAAAATACAAACTCAAATTTTGGTGATTAATTATTTCCCACCATATTAAACACCAGGAAACATTAAATACGTATCTCAATCATCTTAATACATTGCATAAACTCATAATTGGTTCATTAAAGTATACAGGAAATTACTTGTACTAATTACAAAATAGGCGGTAGTCAGATCACAAAGATTAACGGCGGCCGGCGAGGAATTCGCGCTTGCCGACCAATTTACGAGTGTCGAGTGGTTACAAAACCGGCCGCGGTTATTACTCTAAACAAAGTAACCGAAAAAGAACTTACCCGGGATCCGAATGTTGGTCCGTGCATCCGGAGCTCCGAAAAACCGCACGATCGCAAACCTGGCGGTAAAACGAAAAGTGCCATTCAAGCCTGACGCGTAAAAAGTGTCTAATAAAAAGGCTTTTTGATACCGCACGCAGGAGGCTACGCTCCCTAAGAAGGGCTGATGTTAAACCTCAGTTTTCCCCTGTTCGATCGCTGCAAGATGGGAGCGATCGTGCGGCGTGCGGTCTGCGGTACTCATGAGGTATGAGGTTCACTGATGCGCGTGCGGCTCGCACTGGGCGGCGGAGGGCCGCGACTGGCCGCGAGCGCCGCGCCGCTTCCCGCACACCCCGCGCGCCCCCGCGCCCCCATTGGTCCAGCGAGCTTGATGACGTCAGCTCACGATGACCCCGACGCACGACACAGGCGGACGCGGCGCGGGAAACAAATAACAAAGATATGAACTTTGTTTTGACTGGAATTAGACGCATCTTTGAGAAAGAACCGACGTTGTCGAGATCACAGTGTGGGATTGGGTATTGCTCTAGAGTCGAACAAGACAAAAGACAAGAAAGTAATAATAATGGAGTACCTAGAGAAGTATTCGAGGAGACAGGAGCTTTAATTCCGGTGAGAACAACTGTTATAGTGAACAGCGTGTACAAAACGAATACATGAGTTCAAAATAAACATGTAGGCAATGGAAGAGAGAATTACGAGTAGAAGTTTTCCAAGTTAAAGCCTTGCACATTAGGTGCCTACCTATCTACCTACTGGTTACCTAAGAGTTCAACATTATATACCATTGACATAGGGCTTACCTACACATTCAGCTACCCCCACCATTTAACATTCAATAAAATTCGTTACACTCAAATCTGCATTCGGAGATTTGAGAGTCCTTTGTCAAGAGTTCAATGGGCAAAAAAGGGATCTGGTCGGTGGTCGTTAATTATTAGTCATTGCTAAAAAAAATACCTTATCAAGGTTTTTATGCTTCAGCGTTTCGCTTTTCTTGTCCTCTGTGTCCCCGGCCTTATCTATCGCCAACGCCTCTAACATGTCACCACAAGTTATTCACGCCGACAGACGAACTCAGACGAACTATCCCGAATCATCTTATTGAATTTGAATTTTGAATCCGACACGACGTCTCTAACCGCGACTAGACGATCGTTCACTTTTGCCGCGTTTTTGCGCCGTGAAACAAACATGGCCGAATTTTCGTAATGGCCGCCCCACAATGGCGGCTTTCTTCGAACGCGAGACCGGTTTGGGCCGCGGTTATTTCGCGGCCGCGCTCCGAACACAATTTCATGCACTAATTTTGTATAAATTACGTCCAACCTCTTCAGGCGGTCTCACGGCACTGAAATAACCGGTTTTCTAAACCACCAGAGTTATGATTACCAATGCAACAAGTTCGCGCTAGTTGGCACCTCCGTTCAAGGTTAGCGGCTGAATTTTACGTCGAGTTTACTATTCCTCTGTTGATATGAAACTTGCATACTTGCCATTCACTGAGAAACGTGCGGTAGTTTATTTTGAGGTTTAAAAATACTCATTTGTACTGAGGAACCAGTTTCGAAAGAGTTGTCTTAAAATAGTTGGACTGTCGCGTCGTATCTAGGTCCGATTGACGGATGTTGGTATGAAAATTCACGTTTAATTACTGTGTGGCGCCAACGCAATTAAGGCGAAAGAAGTACGAACGTGGAATAGAATCTTTCTAATTTCCGTGCATTACAAGTGTGTCGTTAAATATCCAATGTTAATCAAAGTAAATCGTGTGTATTTTATAGATTCGTAGGTAGGTATTACGAACGACTATACAACTGAAGGATTTTTGAGGAAATTTTAAGAATCGTTTGCATTAGGTTAGATATTCGATTAGCAAATAAACAGCTTTATAAAACGTTCTACGAAATATATCTTACTCCTTTTTTTAAGAGGCAGCCTATTTACCACCGTCATCTATAGCAATCAGTGAGAGAGAAAGATAACTACAACATGTTATTTACGATTTTAAATACACATCCACCCACGATTGGCTCAATCAGTTGAACAATTCATGAAGAGCAATCTCTCGATGTCTGTGGAAAGATATCCACTACCTTAGCAAATAGGCTGACAAGGAGTCACCAGCAATGGGTAGTGGATATACAGACAACATCATTTGACTATCTATCTTTTGAAACTGGAAAGTATCGATTGATCTATCTTTTACTGAGAAGATGTCTTTGATCACGGTAAAACTGAGTTAGTAACTAGTGAAATCGATTAATGAAGTTGCAACCATAAATATGTCTGATTATTAGTCGAATGATGAAACACAGGCAGCCTCATCAGCCTCATCGCCCATAGCCGTTTGGCAAAATTGTTGATAGCAACTAATCGTTAATCACACGTATAGAGAATGCTGAAAGCAACTTTTCTTTGCAATCATGTCACACCTCAATCACTGTTAACGACATTACCCAATCCATTTAACCCTTAAAAGGTAGTCCATTTAATTACTGCCCAGTTACAACCAGTCAGCTCGTTTCGAGAATAGCAACCGTCTAATAATAACCTAGACATTCACGATCCTTCACAGCACTCGCAAGTACTTGCCAGTACTTGCTAATACTAGCAAGTTCACACGTCCATACAAACGGTAGGTATTTGTAATCGATGTAAATTCCTTAGCCAGCTAGGAGCCGCTAAGATAAACGGTGGAATGTCACCACAATGTGTACCTTTTAAGGGTTATGCCAGTTCTTGTTGCTAATCGAAGAGTTCTGGAGAAAATGGTTATTGTTTCGTTTAAGTGGATGTGTAGATTGAGTAGATTGGTTGGAATTATAATTATCAGAGTAGATGATCTATACAATTTTGATTTAAAATTGGTGCGGATTCAATAAGGTTTCTTTTGAGGTTTGTTCATGTACATGAATGAAACGGTACCCTAATGGTCCTGTGGCGGCATCTACACCGCCACATGCGAACAACGCATCACACTGACGTCACACAAATCCTGCATCGCGCAATCAGAGTATACTGCGCAGCTAGCATATTTACAACTTCCCGACAATAATCATTGGGCAGTTGCCCACCAGATACGACATCCGTCTGGTCGGAGGATTCTCCCTTTTCTAAAGAGTATGAGTGAACTTTACATCCTGTTCCTCATATCTCTTCAGTCCTTTTTGAGGATTCAGAAGGTTTTACTATTGTGTGACATTAGATTATCGCATAAGTGATCTCAAACAATTTGAACCCGAATTCGCCATCGTCACGGATTCACACCTCGACATCGTTCGAGTTTCGTAGTGACGATTAGAGGACATCATCTCTCGGTAGGTACCTAATATTTTCATATTAAGAAAAACCCGCTTATACAAGGACATCCAAGTAAAATATTTTCAAACGAAACTCAAGCTTCTATCAGTTTATTACAGACTTATCCGGTCAAGCACCCACGATTCCTGATTAGCCACACCGTCTGCCCGCGGCTCACGAAACTTGCCGATCATAAAGCCGAAGTCAAGTCAGTTTCACCTTCCTATTTGCCGCAGATATTGAGAAGGAAAATGAGTTATTTATTTAAGTTTATTTATTAAGGCTTTATGTTACTGTTTTCCGTTCTGTACGCAAAAAATCTCCGTCAACCTGTCTGTCACAGGGCTAAATCTCAATAACTTTCCATCTAAATAGAAAAACCATTTTATTTCCTAGTAGGTATTTCTTTTGAGAATAGACCACACAGCAGATGTAAATTGTTTTATCTCAATTCTGGTCATCTTTTACAGCATAATACTTAGGGCGAGTGTGCCCGAATCAGTTATCGTGCGGGCATTAATAAGCTCCTCTAATCTTATGGGAAACACAAGTACGTAAGTCACATTGTGTGTACCTACTAATGATGGAAATTAATGCATTCCTCATGGCGTAGCGACTTGGTGCGTAGAAGGTTTTTGGAGTTTAAAAAATTGACTACTTAATGTTTTATAAAATCTTTGTTTATCAACCTTTTTTATGTTACATAATTTACTTGCCTTGATATATGTTTGGTTGAAGAAAGAGTATTTTATCCAATAGTTTTGTGGTGGCCATCGCATCCAATGAGACTGAAAGCCACCCCCCCATAGTCCCAAGCTTATGGGGCAAAAGGCTAGACAGATAAAATAATTTCAGATTATATAAGCAGCTAATCTTCGTCCTAAATAGTTCATACGAGCCTCATTATGGACGCGAATAACTTAATGCCAAGATGCTGCTTAGATAAACTTCACTTAAATACAAAATTTTATGACCATTGATAATTGCAAAATAATTCGAAACCATCTATAATCTAACAACCCCACGATAGACCACCGCAATCCAAACACGGTTTGTTTGAACTTTAGCACTAATGACCACAGCGGCAGCGCATCGTATTCTACGTAGGTACGTACTCCGATAAAAATCATACCTGTTTATAGAACTCCGTCACGGACGAGGAAAATTCTTAGTACCTACATGAGTTTTCGCGTCAACAATATCCATTTTACCTAAGTATGTGGAATATAGCGTCGTGGCACAGACTAGATGTCGTACACAGACCCAAGCTTCACTCATTCCCGCTGCAATATAGAACGGCTATGCCCGTGACAAATTTGTTTGAGATTTTCATCTCACTTTGTTCAGTCTCAGTGCGTAGTCCAATCTACACTTTGTAGTAATGGAACTAGGGATATTGTATGAGATTAAAAACAACGATATTTTATTTATACTTATTAGTAGTACTTAGTAAGGAACAATTGTATAGTTGCGAGCGATATTTAGGTGAGCAAGAAGGTTAAGCGATACTTACATACTCGTACATATAAAAATTACTCAAGTCTATGTTTATGAACTACCCACTGTATAGGGATTTAAACTGTAACCGTAATAACAATTTTTAACACTGTTTTAGAAGAAACACATGTGTAAATGTTACGGATACAATAATGATACAGTATCAACTTATGTAACATATGACATAAATATGTGTCACAGAAATAAGCAGTTTCAGGTATGTTTAAGTTTTGGCGCGGTGCGGCGTTGCTAAAAGAGCCACCATCCAGTCGGGATTGCGGCTATTTTGTCAACGCCGCATTTATCTGTTACACTTATTAACACTGTTATCACCTTTATATCGGTTACTAACATATTACTGTTACACTTTTGTAAGTGTTTTGGGTTAACACATAAAAAACACATTTATAAGTGTTACATATTTGATTCTGTTATCAACTCAAAATGTAACACTTTTGTTTGTGGAATATTTATTTTAATCTGTAGTCTGTACGTTCAGTTTCGCAATATATGGAATATGGCTGTTTGTTGGCTCTGTAGTCTGTGGCCAGGGGTTATTTATTTGCGGTTGTAATTGCCACCGCATGGAAAACAGTTAGTTCTCTTGAATTCTTATGAGTTAATTGAGGTAGGGTTATTTTTATTGGGCATTGATGTGAAATTAAATTCTATTTTGAATGATAAATCGATATTCTATAGATGCCTTTTATTCTCAGTCAATTTGACTGACAATAAACGAGTAGTTTTATGTACTCAGATAAGCAGGTATTAAAGTTGCCAAACTGTAGTTAGGTTAATGATCAACTAGCTGTTGTCCGCGACTTTGTCTGCGATCTAGGATGTAAAGTAGCCGACGTCCTTAACCTGGTCATGCTCTACCTGTGCGCAATTTCATCCAAATCCGTTCATTAATTTGGCGTGAAAGCGTAACAAACAAACAAACTTACTTTCGCTTCTATAAGTAGTACAGGTAGTTGCTCACAAATATTTAAAACCAGGACCCCATCAAGGATTACAGCTACATTGTTAATTACCCGGAACAATTCTTACAAAGGAACCCCCACATTTGCAAACCCCAACTCCTAAACTCAATATGCAATTATTTATAGCATTCCACAAAGTCAATTTAAAATTTTATGAGATCATTATAAAACCCTCATTACAATGCATGTCGCACAGATAATATAATACTACGTCCTTTCGGGAACCGTCTAATCTTAACTTATCAGTCATAACATAACATCACGCCTGTAATCCCAGAAGGGTTAGGCAGAGGTGTACCTATAGTACACCCACATTTCGCCAGATATGTTTAAGTCCCAAGTATTAGGGGGCGAGCCTATGTAACTTCAGTCTTGTTAACTATTTCTAATTATTTTTTAACGGAGGTTCGCTGTAGCTGTATGAACCTAATACAAAGCTGGGTCTTCACCATTCTACGATCACCAACGCATTAGCCAAGCATGGTACCTACCAAACACGACTAACAGTACTACCTCTGTACCAAACCTCCGTTCTAATTCTATTTCAAGTTTTTTATCGTCCACATCAATCCATCATAGTCGAAACATATTTGACAAGCAGAGGGGCCGGATAGCCGATTGATTTACACGACCATGATCTTATAAGCAGGTTGTATTTAAACTTTTATTTCAGGTCGTTGAACCGTACTTCGAAACACATAATAGATCTGTGTGTTGACGGTTAAGTACTTTTGAGCGGCTTTTTTTTGGGGTGATGGTTGATGCTTATGGCGTGTAGGGTTTTTTTAAGAGTGGTATGAGGTTTTATTTTATGAAGAAAGGATTCCACATTTACCATGCTAATCTTGAAGGTCAGTTTAAGGTTTAATGTTAAGGTTTCTCGAGCTACGGATAAGTTTTCATTAACTTATTGGAGAATAAATCAATCTGCCTATTTTTTACCCAACTAAGTTGGAGTCAAAGTCAAAAGTTTATTAGGAACTAAGTGTACAATGTTGGTGTTATATTGCGTTAGCACTTATGACTAAGCAGCCTTTTTCAAGCATTGCTATTTTCATTCGCCTGCCTGCGCTTCGCTTCTTGGACAAATTATTTCATATAAGTATTTAATTTGTAAGATAGATAGTGCTTGTGTAATAGATTTTCTCTCTTTAAAACTTTTATAACATTAAATATTTTTTCATCCTAAAACCACACTTTCATTTGGTTTTTTAGGATCTGGCTGTCCACTTAGCACCTTATCCATTTCCTTCACTCATTAAGTAGCAAGTAAGTAAGTATCCTGCTTTACCCATAACTTTTGTAGCTCCAAACCAATTGATATCCTCCTACTCAAATAATTTCAAATATAACAAGGTAGGTGTAAAGTATCCTAGGCTGTAATGTTAGAAGCATTGGAGAATTTCTCTTCTAGCATTTTGATTTAAACATACGTAGGTAGAAATAATTATGTTGGGTAACTGCAACATAAATTCAAAATTTTAATTTTAAAATTTTTGTCTTTGAATTATCTACTGATTAAGATAGAAAACTCAATCTTGTTTTAAATGAAAATGTCATATATCTCATATATGTCAAGCAATAATACATTTTATAAACGGCTTTTACACTAATGAAACGGATTTTATCGAATAAACAACTAAATGGAAAATCCCCCAAACCGTCGTGGTTTGATAGCAGGTATAATTGTAAAATACTTACGATTTTCATTTAAAAAAGCTTTAACCGGTTGTTGCCTTCCAAGTTATATCGTAGGGGCACCTAGCAACCAAGCATGGGCGTTATCCTTAGACTCGACAACCAGTTTCTCTAATTTATGGATCTATGCATCTATGAGATGTATTCAACGATTTTAATCTTGTGAGATGGAGTCGCAAGATGAGTAATGTAGTGTGAAAAGAATTAAGAAGTAAATTATAATGGAGGGTTAAAATGATTTTTATTTTACTGGAAGAAATGCACTATTGTGGATGCTGCAGTTATTACAAAAACGAAGAATTGATTATAATTGCGTTGTACTACATGTTGCAGGGGAAACAGGGTTAGAGGCCCCCTGCCCTGGTTTCGGCAAGGGGCGGGGGGGTTGGTTAATATTTAACGAAACTTTAACAAAGCTTGCTGTTTGAAATGGAAGTTACTGCTTTGAGTAATCTGACCACAAGCGAGATAAGTTTTCTTCTTTCACAGAAGGAAGGTTAAGGTTCCTTGTAAGGACTAGGCAGCCTAACTCAAGGGATACCGATTGAATGGGTAGCACAATCATTCGGTGGTCATTAAAATCATTCGAATGATTTTATCACAAGAATGTGGATAGGAGCTCGTGGCTTAAAGATTGCAGGCGCACGGATTATCGAAGGTTAAGCTGCTCTTGCCGCGCTGGTTCGTGGATGAGGGACCATCCATTACTTTATCGAGACCCCTCGTTAAGCCATTGGTCCCGGCTGTATCGGCATAAATCTTTGACAGTCGTCAGGTACGTAGCCAGAAGCCCTGAAGGCCGACATCCAAGGTATAATTACCCAGTAACTGAGCTGTAGACGTGAGATAGACAGTAAGTCCATGAAAAATACTGTTATTAATAGGCAAACTGTTTACCCTTGCTCGATGAAGGGCCAGCCCGAGCCGTAGCTGAGCCTGTAGCTTTAAGTTCCCCCGATAATAATAATCAACAAAATTTGATCCAGCCTGTCCCATTTTGCTGTCCGTACCCCACAGGGGGTGCCCTTAGCGAGCACTCGCTTAGTAATGTAAGTTTTTCGCCCCTGGCTGGAGGCTTTGAGTTCGCTTAAGGCAGCCTTTTTTTATTTTTTTTTTGAATGGCATCTCGCAGGTCAACCTATGAGGTTGTCGTCTGCCTAAATGGACTTGCCTGTGGTTGCCCTAATAAATTAAGGCCTCCAGCCAGGACTTAAACTTAAATACTAACTAAAACTAAGCGACAACGCTAAGGCCACCCCCTTTGGGGTACGGACCTCGGCTTAGGGCGTCGCTGGAAGAGGGCAGCAAGGGACTAGCTGGATCAGGATTGATATTAATTAGGGACGAATTTAAAGCTACAGGCTCAGCGGCGCGGGCTGGCTCGAGCAAGGGTCGGGAGGGGCGTGTATTTGGGCGTCGCGGTGGGCCTCGGCGGCGAGGACGGTAGGACGGCGATCGGGTTTTGGGCTTATGTAGTGTGCTGGTGGCCTTACTACTCTCCTGGAGGAGGGTAGTGGCGTCGTCGGGGGCGATTAAAGTATGCCTTGGTCGGCGAATACTGCTAATGCGGGAGGGAGTGTAGCGGGCGGCCGCTGAGATCAAGGTTTGGAGTGTTTAATGCCACAGTCAAAGAAGCGCTTCGATAAGCGTTTCATGAACTGGTTTATGGTAGGCATTTTAAGATCGATGTGGAGATTTATATTACGGACATAGAAGGGGGCACCCGTGACCTTTCTGAGGAAACGGTTCTGGAGGGTCTGCATCTTATGGAGATGACGTGGGTGAGCGTGCGCAAATACAACGCAGGCATAGGTCATGATGGGACGGATGACTGCGGTGTAGATGCGCAGCTTGCATTTAAGTGACAGTTTACTACGGGCTGTCAGTACAAAGTGGAGCCTGCTAAGAGCGAAGGAGGCGCGCGCGCGAACCGCCTTAATATGAGCCTTAAAGGTAAGGTTTTCATCAAGGATCACGCCTAGGTATTTGGCTTGCTTCTCCCAGGGGATCGGCTTACCGTACATAGTGATCGGGCTGGGAAGTGGGGGAGGGAGTCGACGCCGTCTCGAGAAGAGAACCGCCTGACTCTTATCGGGGTTGAACTTAAGGCAGCCACAGGATAGTCTGGTTAAGTAGTCGCGACCTCTCAAGGTCAACTACGAGATGCCATACATAAAAAAAAAATGTTTCATTTTGAATGAGAAAAACACAATACCTACGCGTGGTTCAATCGTGGTCTACAAATCTTCAGATATTTCGCAAAACTTATGACTTAACTTTTCCCCTGCAACATGTAGTACAACGCAATTATATTCAATTAATTTTTATGAAATAAAATATAAACAAATGAATGGACTTCTCACAATATTTATTAGATCTTTTCAAATGATAGTGATGTATTGACGCTTATATTTATTGGTCATAATTACGGACGCGGTTTCCACGGCAAATAAAAGATATAAATGGGTGTTTCACCTGCTTATCGTAACTACAACATGTGGACAAACAAGTTTCATATTTTTATGCTTATAGGATGGACAAATCGAAAATATGTGATTAGTCGTCAAAAACAATTCTTTTTTTGCCTGATCGAATATCATTCGAATCCAAAAACTTTTGCAACTTGACGGAATAATTTTACTCTCAGACATAATTTGTTCAATTATTTTTAAACTATTGTGAAATCTATAATTTGTAATCTAATCTTAATAACTTAATTTTATGGTTTTGTATGTATTTTTATATTATTAATAGTTTTTTTTTAACATTAGCTATAAGCCTGTAACATCTTTGTGACAAAATGGAATGCAATAGATGAATATGAATTACTCTCTCAATGTTTCAGTTCTTTATTAATTTCTGAATCATTATTCTGTTTGAGTCGAATTATTCACAAGAGCAACAAACAGACAAAGTGAATGAGGCTACCAAAATTGGAAACCTGAAAGGTAACCAAATCCAAAGTTCCACTTTATGTTTACTCCTTCCAATTTTCTAAAACTTTGATAGGTCACCTCTTTTACAATTTTTCTGCAATCTGCTTCAGAATCTAAAGCGAAAATAATCACTTACGAGACTTTTCAATCATTCCGTAATCTTCTAAGAAGATTTCCACAACATAAGCCGCTTCAGGACAATCCTAACGATAAATTGAAAGATACTCGTTCATGTTTAGTAAAAGATTAAACTAAACTAATAGCATACTACTGTTCACCGTTCACGATACAATATCTCAATGATTATCTTATTGCTATTTATGAAGCTATTCTATCTCAGATGTCCCAAGCAACTGCGCTAACAAAACTTACCGCTATGGCCGTCCAAAGTGCGAAATTATATTGTTCTTATCGGTACTATCTTTAGTACTATGCCGACCTCACACTTTCCACCGATCTGGCATTTAAAGATATACTTGGTACTTATTCTACTTAATAAGGCACTAAGAGCACACTATTATAAACCCGTTTCGCTTAGTTTCTCTTATACGTCTGTATTAAATGCTATGCAGCCTGTCAGTAGTTATTATAGTTTTCTCGTGCTATTTCACTACAAAGTATTATTTTAACTCTATTCAAGCATTGGTAAAATGTTATACGGCGATGTGTGTTTTTTTCTTAGATGATCTAAACCGCTACATAATTAATTCCGCTTTACAGTTTACTTGTAAAAATGAAATATTCCTAAAACCAATGAGATTTCAGTTGTCTGTTTCGGCACTTTTTTTTTTTTGCCGGGTTGTAAAATCCTCATGGATGTCCTCCGCCCTGGGGCGGGCGGAGGGGCATGTCAGACTCTTACTGGCTAAAAACCACCCCGGTGTTCCATCTCACACCTACGTCGGGGTCGCGGGAACATATGATTCTTCCGCAACCCCGACTGGTGCTGGCCTGCCTCGGCGGGTCTCCTCGTGTTGGGAGGGGGAGTGAGGTGTTAGACTCCCCCAGCAACGTCTAAGAGGGGCGGGCGTGGAACACTACGCGCCGCCATCTCGGGTGCTGATGTATGGGGGGCGGTGGACGTCCCCGAGTCCGCCGTCCCTGGACCCATTTAGAGGGGCTGGAAGAGGGCGTTGTCTGCCCTCCGCCTACGACCAACCCCTTACCCCTTGCGACGGGTCTGATGAATGGCCCCGTCGCCTACCATTTTTCGGCCGCAGAGGATAGGGAGAGCGGCCAACGACATACCGACACTCCTCTTCCCCCGCGGCCCCACCGCGTCCGCCATCGTACGGTGGCGACCCCGTTAAGGCCGCGGAAGGTAGGGAGAGAGGCGCACCGCAATACCAGCACTCCTCTCCCGCCGCGGCCCCACCACAGTTGCGATGTCGCCCAACAAAACCGCAACCTTGGCCGCTACGTCGTCGGCTTGTCTGTAATAGCCCTGACATGCGGCCCCTCCTCGGGTTCCTCTTAGCTTCACCGTGGGGGTCCAAACCACGGCTACTGAGCCCCCCGCCTCGTCAATGCGGGAACCAATTGGGGGGGTGTGTTTCGGCATTACCCCAACCTTCTTGTAGTTTTACAATTATTTTGCCACCAATTTTAAAAGCTACATGTATAAAGGAGTAATTTGACAGAATTCCAGCTTTGGTCATTTATGGCTTCTTATGGTCTAATCTGGCGAAAATGTGTTAGTCCAGCCTGCTGCTTTGGTCAGGATTTTTTTGCAGCGACAACTTTATGCTCAGAAGATGAAACCAACCAATGGAGCATGAAAATAAAGTAGTTTAAGTTGACCCGTTGCATCACCTCTTTCGGGGGTAAATATAATATCAAAAACCTACCTGTAGTGCTATTCTGTAACCATCTTATCGTGAAAACGTAGGTGAAGTGAGCGTGGAGTGAGCTGTCAGTGCCATTGATGCGAGGGATTGACGGAGACGGGATGATAGTGACAGCTCACTCTAAGCAAGTCTTCATGGTGAGCTTTTTACAGAATCGACATGCTGTAAGCCCCCTATCAAATCTGCAACCCCTTCCTATTCAAATCCTTCAGAAAACACAATCGTTTACATTATCCTCGCTTTTCACCCGCAACAAGGATATAAATAACACAATCACAACAACTAATACAATTTCCCGGGGCTAGGTAAGCATTGATACATTTTGTTTACGTGTTTTCTTCGCAAACATATTTTTCATATTCGATATTCAACGGCATGACGTAATGTATCACCCGGGGCGTTCGTCCATTTTGTTTAAAATTCTAACTGGAGGAAAAGTCTGAGTTGTGGTACATATAATATATGTGTTTGTCGTAACTTTGGGGTGGGTTTTTAACTATAGATGTCGCATTCAGCGACACACAGCGATTCGCAGTTTTATCATCATTTGTGGCTGATCTTTATGAAAAAAGGATACTCAAAGATCTTCTTCGTCTTCTGTTTTTTTGTTGTTAACCTGTAACAGAAATGACTGCCCAATAAAACAGGGTGAATTTTGCTTTTCATCTTAATATATTTTTCTTACCTTATTTTAGCATCGGCAAATCAAAGCCTCTTTTAAGGCCATTTTTATACCATATGAGCTATGCCCAAAATAGTTGGCAGGACGTGACTAAGTGGAATAATGAAAGATGGAAGAAAACGATCTCTAAATGGTGTCCACATGGACGATAACGACTGTCGAGTATAAAAGTAACAAGATTCTGCAGCATCAAGAGTTTCAAACCAGATAAGCTAGAATCGATATAACCATGACGCATACAGTTCCGTTTCAAACTAAGCCAACTCTTAGAATAGAACCTAACAATACTACATCAGAAACACTGTTACACCGCTGTTCTACGTTTGATTCCTACTTTCTATGCAGACAATAGAGGGCGGGGGAGTCAGGTCGCGTTCGTGACGACTCGGCTAACTCCGTGACTCCGCCGTGACACATGACTCATCTATCCGATCCTATTGGCACGACTGGCCTACGTATTTGTTTTGAACTTTCTCGTGATTGTGGAGGTAGATTGGATTTTGTGCCGTTCTGAGATTTGAATGTTGATTGTCGAACGCCGAATTATGACGTAATAACTTTGACATTTCCTCTTTAGAACCTTGTTAGGAGGAGGACGTCACATGAATTAGAGGTCCATACTTACAAAAGACTTCACGGAGGGCATTCTCTTCATTGTGTCATCAATGAAGTAGTAAGCAGCTATATAGCTATATATAACTATATAGTTATATAGTTTTGCAGTGCATATATATGCACTGCCAAACTTCTTTTAACTACATGATCTCTATAAACTACTAGCTGTTGCCCTCGACTTTGTCTGCGATCCAGGATGAAAAGTAACCTTTATCCTTACCCAGATCATGGTCTAACAGGTCAGTGTGCAAAATTTTATCGAAATGCGTTCAGCTGTTTTAGCGTGAAAGCGTAGCAAGCAAGCAAACAAACTTCTGCATTCATATATTAAGTTAAGATGAGGATGTCAAAGATATTTTTATCCCTAACAATATGCATTCCTGAAATTGATTCCCAGGACAAAACATAGAAGTTTTATTAGGTTTACGTGTGTAGTCACAGAATTCATGTCTTATTAATAGAATTTATTTTTAATTTAGTAGAGACATAAGCCTAACTCTTCCTTAAACATAAATCAGTTTCACACCCACGTGTTCCTAGAAAGTGTGGACCAACAAAAGGTCAGCACTATGAGAATGGTTCCCTGACCTTAACCTGCAGAAACAATAAAGACGTGTCAACATAGTCTCAGCTACATACATACAACATCACGCGACGTCACTCAGCTCATTGCATGAGAGACATCTTTTATGTAAGCCATAACTAACTCTTATGTAAGCTGCCGCAGAGTGCTTATTTGGAGCGGAAAAATGTCAGAGTTTTGTCACAGTGTAAGACGAAACTACTTCTAACAGATGTTCAAGCAACATTAATTTGACAGGACTTGAAACAATGACAAACTTTACTGTGATGCTGTGAATCCAGAGAACGAAGCGGTAGGAACTTACTACGCTTTAGAAGGGGCAACTGGCTTCATCTTTCTGCCTGACCGATTCCTTTGAAATTCAAAAGTGCCTGTTAAAGGCCTAATTGAAATAAATGCTTTGAGTTTGAGTTCGCTGATCACAGCTTCACATTTTTGTGAAGCGATTGCGCTACGAAAATGTTTATGTTGATCCACTGCAAGGATTTTTGTACGTAAACTGTGAGTGTCGCCTTCATTATAATTACATACGTCTTTATCACCATTATGTTCATAACTGGATATGCCATTTCAAGACCTGCACCCTAATCGCGTAACAAACAATTAATCACAATCAGAATCATATTGAAGAAAATTGCTAATCCATTGCTTCATATTTTCGAAAAAATTGTCTGCTCAACAACGTAAATAACGCAATGAATGTTGTTGAACTGTCAAAAATGAAAGCTACTGATAGTGTAGCAATTACTCCGCTGGTCGGTGTTCTACACTTCGACTAACTATTTTCTCCATCACAAAACGTTTATTCTGATATCTACAAAAGCAAAATAGTAGATTTTTTTTTAAATTTCGAAACCAACTTAAAAAAATACCAAATCATTTTAAAAACAATCGAAAAACAAATCTGAAACACAGCAAAAATTGAATTTAAATAAAAATATTTCCGAGAAACAGCGTAGAATAATCGCATTCTAACCCGCAACGGTTGTGAGTTCGAATCTATATAAAAATTCGTCATCACGATTTTACAACCAGCCAACGAAGAATTCGAAAAATTCACCTCGCGATTGTATTCGAAAAGATAAAAAGGTTCTGCAAAATGTCCTCAAAGTCGAGATTGTATCGGGTAGTGGAGGATGGAGGAAATTAGAACCGTTGTTTGTAATGTTTGCTCGATCTGAGTCCAATCTCGGGTTGTATCTCCACGGGCTAGCAGTGTATTGTATATGCTCGTGGCTAGTTTTATCCGACATAGACAAGAACATGACTTTTTTCGTTATAGAACTTGGCTTGTTTCAGCCGATTGGAGGTTTCTCTTGGCGACATTTTGTTTTGCTTTGAAAATCTTCATCTGCAGATGTCAACCTTTTTTTGGTTTCGAAAGACAATAATACGGATTATGATGTATTTTAATCAATGAGTTGCTGTTGAAACATACCAATTCCGCTCTCTGGTCGACACGACAGTTCTGAAATTAACTAAGCACGTTCAATAAAGGATCTAGATTAATCACTACTTACCTTTACACTATTTTATGACTTCATATATCGGAATGGGGCTCTAAAGTTTTAATCACCACTACACGTTGTTAATGGCGCTGTGAAACTTTAGAACGATCAGCGACGCTGTATTGTAGGTGGTATATATTTTATTCGTCAAATCCACAACCTTAATATCTTTTAATAATAATTTATGTCACAACATTCACGTTTGTATGATTTTCTACTAATGCGTCCCACCACGTCTGAAGACTAACTCCCAAAATACAAGCCCTGGCTTAGTTTTGGGAATCAGTTTTAGTATCTTCAGTTACAATAAATAAATACTGTATCTATGTACCTAATTCTTATATGCTGTTTTTGTGGCAGTAACCTTTTTAAACTTTTTTAACTAAATAAGCAGTAAGATTAAAACCTAGAAATAAGTACGATCGGCATATTCTTCAAACTCGTAGTCAACGATTGTGATTAGTCAACCAAACTTCTAATCACATAATTATGTTACTCGTACAATACAATTGACAATCGTTTTTTCTGATCCGAGGTTTAAACGACAAAAGTACCTCCAAAATCAAGGTGATTTTTCTAAGTCGACAAAAGTTAGGAACTCTTCACTCAGACAAAGGACAATGCAAAATCATGCCAACTGACTGCTAACCGTCCTTTTTCTAATCGTATAAAAAATACACATACGGCCGAAAAAAGAAGCCATTATTGAATAAGACTCACGTATTTGTGAGCGAGCACAGACGCCGCACCCAATTTAAATACAACAAAAACTTTTCAAATCACCTCGGATTTAGTTCGAGAGCCACTCGTGTAGGCGGATTTCTTATGGCCGTGTGGTATAAAGGATAAGATGTGACCGTATAAATGTTGAAACAAGTGTTGCTACATGACAAACTGTCTTTACCTACGTGTATAATACTGAGTATTGCATAGTGGACATCGGTAGGCTTCGAGTAGAAGATACCAACACCTCTTGGATTTAAAACGCTACAGAACTATTCAAAACTCACTTTTCAAAAATGAACACAAGCTTTCATATCGGAGCATGAAGAAAGATAGTGCTTAGTTGCTTTTACGTCCAATGGGTCATAATCTCTCATTAAAGTATCCGTCTTCTTCATTATCATTTGATCAGCTGCTTCCTACAGTCATTTGCTATTGCTTAGATATAAAAATCCGGCCCATTTAAAAACCGCCACATCTTTCTTCCCCGCTCCCGCCTCCTCTCATCCCTAAACCCCTCTCACGTGGGAGGTTGTAACGTTACATGTGAACGGCAACGCATCTGCATCAACAAGTTCATCGACCCTGTCAGTATTACAAGCGTCTGTGAGAAGGTCATGAGTTTCGGCAAGTGCGAATAACGTTCGATTTGAATTTGAATTTCGTTGCAGCTAACGTTCTTTTTTCGAACTTGTTTTCAAGATGGCGCATGATGTAGGTAAATATGTTGGCTATGTATGTGATCATGCTGTATTTGTGTTAGGTTTGGGATGTTTTTAGGTATAGAGTATCAACTGTGTGGGGCAGTGACACTGGCGTTATTTGCATGACTGGATTTGTGGTCAATTACAGGCTTTGCGAGAGGATTTAGTTTCATAAAGTGCTGCCTTAACTTAATTGATTGTCAGTTATAGAATGCTCGGTGCCTTCTCAAAACCTTTAAAGCACTTCCGTGCAAATTTATAACATCGGAATAATACACTTTTTTTTCTGTTTATATTATATGGCGTGCCTGTTAGTCTGTGTTAAATAAATGCATTTTTTTTTGCCTTCGTAACCACTGGTTTTTCTAGTTTGGAAAAAAAAACATTAAACAAAAGTTAGTAAATAACGATTTCCCTATCTATTTGATTTAAAACCCATCATAAACGATAAGACAACCAGTGTTTTATGATAAGTAAATCGTCTACGTCGAAAAGAGTACATGTACCTGACCTCAAGATTTACTCATAAATTTAACATCTACCCACACTTAACTTAATCTGACGTGAACACTCCATAACTTGACGTAAAACAGTTAGCTTGGGTTTTCCTTAGAGTTTCAACAGAAGATATCCTTTTATAATTTAGTAGTAGAGGAAAAGGTGTGTAAAAGACCTTGTAAGGAATTAAGGTACCTTGAGATTCAGAACAAAAAAAAACACCTTGAAATAAAACAAAACGGTGTTTTTGTTCGGCTCGTTGCAAAGACTGTGGTATCTTAATCCCTACTGGAGGAGCTCATCATCACGAAGCGGCTATCTACAAAATGCCAGGAGCGTACTCTCAGCGTTTTCGGACATATTATGCGTTCACCTAAGCATTGTCTGGAAAAGCTTATCATACTGGGCCGGGTGGATGGAAAACGCGCTCAAAGCAGAGCACGAGCAAGATGGTCAGACTCAATAAAGCAGGCTATTGGAGGCAGCATCTACCGTGCGGTCAACAGAAGCAGAAGACCGCATAACTTGGAGACGCGTCGTATGTGGTCGCGAGCATTGAGGGATCGACAAAGAAGAAGAACGGTTTCCTCCTACGACGAGCTTTTGGAGTAGGAAAAAAGGGGCACCAATGTATTCTACTGGAGCTACGTGCAGACATGATACCTTGACCAGCGGTAGATATCCATGATGATTTACCAAGGATGGCGTATACCCAACAAGCAGAAATGGAACAAAAACGAGTCAGTTATATGAGACCGTGTGGGACAATTTGCGAAACATATGCACCTATGTACACGCACGTCAGTGGTGACAAATCCGTATAAGTTGGCCATTTATTTTATTGAACCATTTATTTTCTTGGCTAGGCCAGCAGACGGTCAGTGTTACCACTGACATACGGCCATTTGTTCACCTTATCGTCAACGGGAAGTCAACGAGAACGATATGTCTGCGCCGAAGTGGTGAATACATCCAATATGAATCTATAAGATACCATTTTCCGGATAATGTGTCTTTTATTGTTTTGTTATATTTTTCTCAAATGTTTCGCTGACAGTGGCGCGTGTGTTGGATCATTTAACTCCCTTCAAAATGGTTGGGCGGAATGGTGCTGATCCATGCGTCATGTTCGTAAACAGGCGCCGTCAATTGGGACGGGTCATCTCTTAGCTGCCACGGCTTGTTTTAATCATTTAATTTTTGGTTTGTTTATATTATTATAGTTTATGCGAAAATAAAAATTAATGTATTAAAGATATTTTTCTCAAATTAAATCTTTTCAAAGTACTCTCCACTAGCCTCTATACAAAGTTTCATGCGTCTGACCCAGTTTTCGAAACACTTTTTCCAGTCCGCCGTTGCGAGGTGTCTTCGGCCTTCTCGGATGCTGACAGCGCATCTTCCGGTGACGAAAATTGCATCCCTTTGAGATGATTCGTTATTTTCGGGAAAAAAAATAAGTCATATTGTGCTAGGTTATGGCAGTAAGGAGGGTGACCCAGGAGTTTGACCGGCGTGCTATCCAGGAAGTCCCTTGTTTTGAGCGCGTGTGCCAAGGACGTGGTGTCGTGGTGGAGCAGTAACCCGCGGAGCACTCTGGTTAGTCGCTTGTTGCTCACAACAGAGAAAACTTCTTCCAAGCATTTGGTAATATACCATTCAGCGTTGATGCTTCTTTAGTTCCGTAAAGGAATTGACTCCAAGTAGACAGTCAAATTGAAAAAGGTCGCGTTCAAAATCCCCCCCTTTCCCCCGCTTCTAGATCGCTTCACATTGGTAGGCATTGATTCGTTTTGAAACACCCAAAAAGTCGACTGACCCTTCGTTTCTGTATCGTATTGATAAATCGAAGACTCATCACCTGTTACGATGTATTTAGAAATTTGTTTTTGTTTTTGATATGATATCACGGCACCATTCCACCCAGGCCTGCTTCTGAGCATCGTCGGTGAGGTTGTGCGGCACCCAGCGTGAAACTATCCTCCTCACACGAAAATGCAAGTGTAGAATTTCGTGAAGGCTTCCCGAACCAACCTGCAGTATGTGCTGAATCTCTTGCGTAACACGCCTATTATCTGGATAAAAATTTTCACTGCTAGCACCTTTGATGGCTGTTACCGAAGACCGTAACAGCCATTAAAGGGCGACCACTTCTTTCTTCATCCCACAAAGTTAGTCGACCGCGATTGAATTCGTTATATCAACGATACACGGTAGCCTTAGAAGGGTCTTCATTCATACATGCCAGTTGAAGTCTATTGTACGATTCGCCCAGTTTTGGAGACACTTGAAATCATAAAAAAACATAGCGCGAAAATGTTCTCGGCGCAGTCCATTTTTTTATGAGACGGTAATTTAAATTAGCTCGCAAACAGTGTAGACGGAAATTTTTAAATTGGAACGTACTATTATACTATGTTTAAAAATAGACTATAACTGGCCAGTCTCTCATTTATAAAAAAAAATATATTGCAATACTTTCTGAGTGGCACCTGGTAACAGTAAAATCATTTGTTTTCTAAAAACATGATATAAAAGACGGTAGTGAGGGTAATGTGAATAAACATGTTTTGCATAACAGATTTAAGCGTGAAAATTTTACATGCATAACGATACAATGAGTCATCATGAGATTTAATTTTCCAGGAATTCCTTAACTCTGTACGAGTAAAAACTATTAGTCGATAGCCATTTGTATAATTTAATTTTGAACAATCTCGTATTTAATGTTTTTAATTCAATCAAATCAATCAATATTTATTTCAACTTAACGTTTATTTATTTATTTAATACTTCACGCACAAGGATGTACAGAGGATACATATTTAATAAATATTTAAATGTATATCTATAAACCTAATTATATAAAACTATAAGCACAAATAAAGATACATAAACATATGAATATACTAAAAACAAATAAGACAAACAATAAGAAAACTATACCGATATGATGATCCTGCCAGCTTCATGCGAATGTGGTCACGAACTTTAACTTTAAAGGCTAATAGATTGGTTGCCATCCTGATTTCTTGGGGGAGTGCATTCCACAGAGAGATATACTGAACGAAGAAGGAAGAGTGAATTATGTCTGTGCGGTGAGTGGGACATTGAAGAAGACGATTGTGTGATGAACGAAGATTTCTATTGTGGTTGGTGCAAAAGTACTGAAAGTGGGGGGTGAGATAACCAGGGGAAGAGGTAGAATCAGGAAATTAAAAGAAGGTGGTCAGCGCCCTTTGCTCTCTGCGCTGACGTATGGGCAAACACTTTAGAAGCGACCGTTGAGCAGAGACATGGTCATGTTTACGCAGATTGAAAAAGAATCGAATGCAGTTATTGAGAAGACGGTCAAGTTTGTCGAGGAAATCTGCATTCAAGTCACAGTAGCACACATCACCATAATCGATGATGGGGAAAACGAAGGACTGCACAAGCATTGTCTTCGTACTCGATGGTAATAGATTTTTCAATCGGTACAGAGCCCGCAACGTCCCGGTGACCTTCTAGCTTACCCGGTCAACTTGACCGGGTAAGTACAACTGAGTACGCCAGTTCAGGGTACTATCAATGTGCAAGCCTAGGTCCCTCACGTCAATGCTAAAATGAACGATCGTACCATTAAGGAGTACTGGAGGCAATATTGTACCATCCACCTTTCTAATGCTACGAGAACGGCCAAAGATGATCACCTGACACTTCTTAGGGTTTACAGCTAAACCAAATCTGTCAGCCCAGGTTTTTATGGCTACCAAGTCCCTTTTTAATTTGTCGATGGCGTCAGGTAATTCATCAACCTTCCCGTGACATTACAACTACAAGTCATCGGCATACTGATGATACGCACACTGAAGTTCAGAACTTATAAGATTAATAAAAATAGAAAACAGAAGAGGAGAAAGTATACCGCCTTGAGGAACGCCAGTTTCCAAATCACACCAGCAAGAAGAAGAATCCCCAACATGAACGGACTGCTGACGTTCTTGAAGGTAAGAAGAGAACCATTTCAGTGCTTCGGGAGAGACCATAATATATGACAGAATGTAATATAATGGTTATTAAGCTAATCTAACGATATTCAAGTCAGTAAGTTTCTAAAGTGACATAATACTTTAGTTTCTTACATATTTGTACGGACATTTTACTAGTGTTAGACAAGATAGTTTTGTGAATGTCTATGCTAGGTTGGTCCAATTTGTTCCTTACATATTTAAAAAGAAGTTTAAAGAAACTACTACATGTTCTATTACATGGGATTTAAACATAACTGGCGATATGTGGGTGTACTATAGGCACAGCTCTGCCTAACCCTTTGGGGATTACAGGCGTGATGTGATGGTTTGTTAATGATAATGTGTGTTTCATGTTTGATGTTTCGCATTTCCACGTCAAGGAAATCCTAACTTAATAATATTATAAATGCGAAAGTAAACAGGCATGATGACAATTTTTTTATTTATATTAAAAAATGATAGTTTCTAAATTGAGCAAACAATATTATAAAAAGTGTAAAAGCTTAAAGAAATGCCCAGTTATAAACGTTTTAAAATAAGTGTTAGACAAGGACAGCACTATACTAGAAGTGACGTCACGGCTATGTAACTTCATACAAGCGCCATACATGGTCCGTACCGCGCGACAAGGACAGAAATAATCCCCTCCAAAAACTTTTAAAGCGTGTAGCTTTTTCATATTTACATCGATTTATCCGATTTTTTCGATTTCATCATTTTAACTATGCCTGCTTTAAAATTACATTATTTTTTCGAACATTTTTCATATTAGTCATCATCCCTATTGTTTGTTTGTTACACTTTCACGCCAAAACGGTTGAACGGATTTGGATGACATTTGGCACACAGATAGAATATGACCTGGGTAACCTTCTTTTCATCCTAGATCGCAGACGAAGTCGAGGGCTAAAAGCCCAGCTAGAAGACCATATTCTTACAAAAATCCTGTAGCAAAAAGAACATGAACCAAAAAAGGCCTTCCGATGACACATGTTACCTAGCCTCAATTATAAACTGGGCACATAAAGTGTGTAACACACTGGTCCTCGTTATCTCAGATCTAGCAAGTAAGTGGTGATATGTACTAGACGGGGATATTGCGACATACTAGTAGGTAGGCAAGTGCTGACAAGTTGTTACCTCATCGCTTCACATTAATGACTCATTGACTTATGTGTCCCAGCTTATGACTTGTTCGAGCGATTGCGTTCCGATCGCTCGTGTTTAACGAACCTATATCTACGAAGGGGGGGAGAGAGATAAAGTAATATACATAAATCCGTAGTTCGGATAACAAAACTATAATTTGGTATCTTGGAACTGATCTGATAATAAAGCCAGGAGGTGAATAGTGAAACTCTTCGATGGCTACTAGTAAAGCTCTTGAGTTTGAGCTCATATGATTTGCTTTGAAGAGTTCAATAGATTGGGGAGGGTATGATGTCCAGGAGGTGGATAGTGGAAGTCTTCAGCGGCTACTCATAATAACTTCGACTTAAGGGTCATTTGATTTGTTTTGCGTCATTTGACTTCGTGTCGAGAGTCTGAGGATGAGGATGATGGAGCCTGGAGGTGGATAGTTGGACTCTTCAGTTGCTGCTAGCAAAATCGATCGAGTTCAGGTTCATAAGATTCGTTTTTATAAGTTGAATAGATTGGGGAGGGTCTGATGATGGAGCCAGAAGATGGATAGTGGGACTCTTCAGTGGCTACTAGTAAACCCATCGAGTTTGTGCTCATATGATTCGTTTTGACATAACTTTGTTGACTTCAAACTTATCAACTTAATGAAGAATATGCTAGACTAAAAAGTCAAAAATTATAATAAGTGCTTTAAAAAACACGTTTTTATTTTTAAAGCCGTTCAAACCGTACATAATGACCAAGATGTAAGATTTGTTGAGTTAAGCCTTGTAGAATTAGGATAATTTATTGATGATTACATACATTAAATGATTTAAAAAAGTTATTTTTTTTGTTACTTGCCTTATACACAATAAGCTACTGTATATATTTTAATTTTTGTGCTATGAAATAGTTACAAACTATTGAATTTTCTCAGATTATAAAAAAAACCGCTCACCTACTTTTTTGAGTAAAACCTTTTAAACTTTTGCCCACTACTGCGGAGTAAAATGCTTCTTTTTAATTTTGTTATTAGAAGATCAGTAATATCAAATGACAATGAATTGATATCTGTACATTCTGGGGCACAAGCCCCTACAATTTTATCCATGTCCTTTATTTAAAATAAAATAAAAACTGACCGTTATATTTATACATTTATCAATCAAAGGATACCTACGATTAGTGTACCGTCGCGGTCGGCACAAAACAAGACTGCAAATCTTGATTAGCGACGCACGAGTACCTTTAGATACTGTAGGTACATGCCAATTGTCAAAGTTCAGTTAAGTTAATGCAAAGGTGAAGATAATGTTAACGTTAAGATAACTTGTCGTTTACTATAACTATTTCATTATTTGTGGCACATACTTGCATGTTCATGACAAACGTCCATGAACTTAACTAAAAAACCATGTATTATTTAAATCATTAAGTTCTTAGCAGCTCTTAAGTTGTAACATTAATTTACGTTAAATTGTGCAAAATAATCAAATATGTGTCTATTAATAAATTAATCATTATAAGTGTGACTGAAAGTTATTCGTGTAGTAGACAAAGTTCCCCAAAGGAACTTTAGGGGTTCAAATTATTCGCCAAAGCTGCATCTGGTATGCTCTAAATGTACAAAATTCGTCAAAAATATTATAACAAAGACTTGAAAGGGAAGAAAAGATGAAAATCTTGGATCTGTTAAGAGCGCACCTTCACTGGAGCGCGGAAAAGTGCTAAATTGAAAAAAGATAAGAAAGTCCGTAGTCTCACAAAAGATAAGTCTTTTGAACATACATAAATGCACGTAATACATTTCATCCCATACTAGCTTCTGCTCGCGATTTCGTTCGCGTGAAATTTCTTGCTCCCACCACCGCCGCACCGCCGCGTCGCATCGCCTGCGCCATTACTGCCATTTGCGTTCTTTCTGAGTGTTGATCTTTTCACTCGGCCCCTAAGGGTCGTAGCATGATGTTAATTAGCCTATAACCTTCCTCAAGAATTGAGCTTTCAAATGAAATGAAAAAGAGTTTTTCAAATACGACGAGCAGTTCTAGAGATCAGATCCGAGAGCACTTTCAAACAAAAAAAAAACTGACTCTTTAGTTTTTCCACATTGCTATAGATTTCGATTAATAATTATTTGGGCCAATGTTTTAGTTAATAGATCAGTGGAATAAGATTCAAATAAATAGCGTCCTTCCTTTTCATCACGACAGTCATTGTTAAAAAAAAGCGTTTGGTACTTTTCCATTGTGTGATTGAACCTTTTTATACCCTTTTTCGAGTAAAATCCAAATTTTATTACCCTTTTCAACTGCGGTAGGAGATTATTTTAGAAAAACCCTGAATTACTTACTTTTCATTTTTTGTTTTAAAAATTAGTACCTTTGGGATTAATCCGACGGCAACTTTACTTAAAACTTTGGCACCCTCTAAATACTCTGTGAGGTGCTGTTTGAAAAAAACTAAAAGTTCCAATCTTTATTATTTACGGAGGAAATTGTTGCCAAGCTTCAAGTTTATTAACCAAAGGAATAAAAATTTTCAACCAAACTGTATCCCCTCTTTTGCCCTCAACAGGGGTGGAATTTTGAAAACCATTTGTGATATTTTAATCACCACTTCAGGGGACGATATTCGAAAAACCCTGAAACCTGAAAAGAACTAAGTTCAGAGTAAATCGGACCGCGCGTAAAAATTCTTCCGTACAAATTTTGACACCCCCAATCCCCCTATAGGGAAAAAATAAATATTACAATATATACAAGTTTATTAACTCAAGGAATAAGATTTTCCATGCAAACAAAATACCCGCTTTTCATAATAAACTTATAATTTTCTTAATACCCCCTTAAAGGGTGAATTTCCAAATACAAGGGGTGTCTTAGCTTAGGATACCTTCCTCATAATAAATATATGTGTCCCAAAGGACAATGTCAGTTTTACTATGGGTGCTGCTCCACGTGTGTTGCAGATATGTTTTGTAAATTGAACCAGTGCAATTATTTTTACTAAGGCGGCAAAAAAAATATTCCAGAGGAACTGATATTTTTTACCTGTATAATGTTTTGATAGTAGTAAGTAAATAAGTCATTTAGTCAAACGATGCTAGATACCATAAGTACGTAAATCGACCGCCATTTTTTTTTTAGCAACGAGACCATAAAAGTCGTTGTGTGGGCAGATAACATTTATAGTGGTAAATTCTTAAATCAGTCTACTGCCTATACTTCGAGTGGGAGTATTAATTTAGAAACCATATTAGGATATTTATATAAAAGATGCAAATGGCTCTCTTATCGCGTGTCCTGGCACTGATAAATAGCAAGTGAGGCCCTTGTGATGATGTGAAGAATCCGTTCAGGTTCATGGCCAATATGTTATCCATAGCAGTGTGTATTTAGGGTATGATAAGACTGTCATTCGCATTGTGGTCGCAAAAGTCCCTTATAAAAAAAGTGAGGGCCTTACTGCTGGATCGTATGAAATTTAGAAGAAAAGTTTACAGCGACGTATTTATATTTTAACTGTTGCATTTTTTATTTTGGTATTGTCAATTACATTCTAACTGGCGAAATGTGGGTGTAATTTTCTTTTAGATTTTCGCCATATATTTCATTGTTAATTTTTGGATGAATTGAGTACAGTAAACCTTACATGCTCAAAAACGAGGATTCGAAAATTATCGGAAAGATTTTCTACGATAAACAGAAGTCCAGAAATAATCAGTAAATGCTTTTAGTCTCATCCAATAAAGCCACGCACTCGTGCGTACATGCCACTCCCAATAAGCATTGAAAAATACGAAATAAATTCCGAGAAATTCTCTCAGCATTTCCAAATCGTGAAACTGGATATTAAAACAAAATGGTCACTTACAATATGTGTTGTATAATGGTCGAAGCTTGTCTGGCGTCGCCTTTAATGGCGCAGCACGTGATTCGCGGTGCCGATGCAACTCATTATGCAGCTCTGAAGAACGTGATGCCATAGAGTAATAGGGTTTGTAGATGAGATTTTGTTCAATGTATAGTAGTTTCGATATATATTCCACTTAGAACTCTGATTTCACAACAGCACTTGTCCGAACCACACCTGAGCACTTCCACTAACCGCACCGAAACAAAATTTTGTTACTTGCGGTTCGGTGGTCGGCAACGTATGTGAAGTTCGAGATGATCACTATCTTAACGTTAAATCGTGTCCTGTCAACTGAATTAATTTAAAAAGTTATATAAAAAGAACGCGTAAACCAACGAAAAGTGATTCGAAGTCATAAGAAAGACTAGTGGACTATTCTAACATTTCTATCCAAAGGTATGACAGGTGCTATTTCAATGCTGTTGGTTTTTTTTTGGGTTTGGCAGAAGCTATTTTCGCCACATACAAAAGATGAAATAGCTAGAAAGGGGGTGGTCGATCAGACGAATACAGCAGTGAGATTGCCTATAATAAAATATGAGTGATTTCACAAACCCTCTTACAGAAATAAAATCAGTTATTTAATAATTTACCATTTAACATGGAAATGCGCCGACCCCAATTAAATTGTGTTATAGGCAAGAAAATGATGATGACAAGAGAAAATAGTCCTGTCTCCACCTTAATCTTTGCGTTGCATGCAAATTCAACGTCGCAACGAAAGGCTTATCTCCGAGGCGTGGCTCCGATTTCTCCGCGACATTTCTCGGGGTGCGTGCATATTATTGAAGAAACAACATCGTTATTGAAATGCTATGCTGATACGTATCCTTAATTAGTTGTCTATTTAGGCAAATTGCGTGCTTTGTCTTATCTTATTGGTAGTTTCGTTTCTGGGCTAATTTGGTTGAGGAAATATTAGGTTGAAACTAGAAATAGTTTTGTTTACTGCGTTCACACTGGTTTCAAAAGACAGAATTTTGTAGGTGTTGGGAATAATCCTAACTACATATAATAATGTATAATTATGTATAATATATTAATAATAAAGTAAGTTTGTTTGTTACGCTTTCACGTTAAAACGGCTGAACCGATTTGGATGAAATTGGGCACTTGTGTAGACCATGGCCATTAAATACTTTTTATTCTGAAATTCCTACGGGATCGAGACTTACGGGGCGCAGCTAGTATTCAAATTATGAATTCGAAAGTAAGTTTGTTTCTTTGTTACACTTTCACAACGAAACGAATGAACAGATTTGCATGAAATTTCGCACGCAGGTAGACCATGACCTAGGTAAGAACAAAGGCTACTTTTAATCCTGGAGCGCAGACGAAGTCGCGGGCAACAGCTAGTATTTTATACTTAGTTTTGGAATACTATCAGAGAAAGAAAATAATAAAATACTCTATATAGTGTACACCGTAAAATGTCTAAAAGTAGACATTTTACATAAGGTGCAACATCGGGAGGTCTTCTCGCCAAAAGCGATCGTAAAGAAAGTGTGCATATGAGAGTAATTATAAAAGGTCATGTTTGTAATGTGTAATTAAAAGTCAAGAGAGAAGTCAGCAGGGATCGTGACCAAATAATGACAGCCTCAACGAGCTACGCTTTTTGCGGTCGGCTCGTAGATGGGTTACCATCCATTACATTTCAAGTCCCCTCCGTGGCTCGGCAAGCACGGTCCTTGCTGTCATACGTAGATCTTTGACTCTCGTCACGGTTAGTTAGAAGCCCAAAAGTCTGACAACCAGCCTAACCAAGGGGTACCTTCCGCGAGGCCTAAGCTGAGCTTTGAATTTGTGCGAGTGCTCATATAGATAGTGTAGGTGTGACGTCGGTCACACCTACACTATCGAAATGTCGGTTTATATAATCGGCCTGAGACGCTGTGCGATTGGTAATCATTCGAAAAAATGCAAAGCTCAGCTTGTGTGCAGCAACTGGGTTGTGGAGATCAGATAAATGCAGTTGCTCCAGTAAAATTGTATTCAGCTGCATCAAGTATCCTGTTACACTGGAAGTCGACCTCAAGATTTTGGGAAAAGTGTCATCAAATTGATTGTATTGATTTATAGTCAAGACCAAATTATATTAATAGTCTAATAATATGTTTTGTTCGTACTTAGTGTACGTAAGCGTACTTAGGGTATGTAAGCTCAGGAATTAATATACATTAAATCTCATTTTAAAGTTAATTACATTTCGTCAAATGTGTTCCAGGCTTAAGTGTGAAGCTCCCTACGTCTTATATCTCCTATCAAAGTGCCTTCAAGTCTGATGGAAGCTTACTTCGTGACGTCACGACTTCCAATCTATGTGTTTAGCAATGTGTTTAGTTTATACCTTATCCTTATCACCTTAGGGGGCGTTCATAAATTACTTGGGCGTTTTTGTTCGTGAGCGTTTTTTTTGTTTTCACTGTTTAAGTATAAATGCGATAAAACTGGGTTACATTCAGTAAAACATGTTTTTTCTCTACTAGCTTCTGTGTGAACAACGGCTTAGGGTGGATTTCACCAATGAAACTGAACGCAATCAGTACAAAAACTACGTTTAAGGGCTGTCAGTGTCATTATTTTCTATGGAATATTGACAATGACAGCTCTTGTACGTGTTTTAGATGTGCTGAACGTGTTCAATAATATTGGTGAAATCGGCAATTAAGAGGGGCTACATAAGAGCGAGGTTGAAGGAGCAGACGATTTTTTGTGAAAATCAAATGAACATAATATGGTTTCAGAGACCACACAAGAGTCCCCGTGAACTTAATCAGAATGAATACTCTTTAACGATTGTTTTTAGTTCATGCGTATTTTACTGTTCGATTGTCTCAATGTGTTTCTAGATTACGTTCTTAGTATACAAGTCTTAAAGAACAATAAACAACGCATTTTTTCTATAACTCCAGTGCAATAAAGCGCACATTAAGGTATTTACAAAATTGTATTTTTATTAAGGTATTTATAAGTTTAATAAAAATACGCATTTTCAAAAATCTCTCGTGGAGTTTCGAGATCTAAATCTCCGGACACATCACCAAGGGGAAAATCGGCGGTAGAAAAATTGCCATACGTTATTAATGGACACCCGCTTATTTATTTCGATAACGGTTTGGTAGAATAAAGGTAAGAATAGACTTGGTACTACCTAAAATCAAAAGTCAAAAACTCTGTTAAAATTAAGCTTAAATACTACATGAGGCCTTTGCCCAGTAGGACAATAATTGGCTGGTATTATTTGTTTAATTCTTAATTACTAGATATAATTGATCCTGACTGACACTTCGCCTTTCAATATTTTCAATCACAAGAAGAGAAACGCCTGTAGGCTCTGTCCGAAACTACTCAGCCGAAACTATTTACGTTGGTAAAACCATAAACAACAATTCTCACTAATCGAGTACAACAAATCATTACCAAACGCCATTACAATAAGTATTAACATTAATTCCGCCACCTTTCTCCTATAAACTTTGTGCTAAACTTTCAGTCTAAGATCTAGGTTGTAGCCACTCCTTAAAGCATGTTCTCTAATTAATGTACCTAGCTAAAACTGGCTCGGTACAGTTCATGGTGGCTGAGCACGCAAGACCGGGTTAGTACCGAACATTAATAATTTATTGAGTAGACTGCACTTAGATTTTCTGTGATAGTAGGTTAAGGGGACTGCAGGATCTAAGCGCAAGTTATATCATGCCTAATGTAAATGATCCACTGCAGTAAACATAATCAGAATAATGTATGATATTCTTCAGGATAAATGCTAGTTAGATTGTGTGTTAAAATAATGCTACAACTAGTTTTCTTTTAAAGATTAAAAACCATGCATGCAATCATTCAGTTTTTTGGCAGATTATTCTACAAACAACATAATAACGTATATTTGTTTTATTTTGTCAGTCCAATCGATAGATTTTTTTGTAAATAGATAATTGCTTCATTTTTTGTTACAAATTACCAGCGTTGTGTCATCGCGCTTCTCTTTCTTTTCTATGCAGTCTGACAGTACATAACATAATCAGCCTATTACGTTTCCACTGCGGGGACACAGGTCTCCTCTCTGCGAGAGGGATTGGGCCGTGATCCACCACGAGGGCCCAGTGCGGGTGGGTAGATGTCATATGTCCTCGAATTTTTAGTTCTAAGACATGCCGGTTTCCTCACGACGATGATTTCTCAACGTTTTCAGAGCAGTGGTTATGAAATAATTTACACAAAGTAAAGTGCCTGTCTGGGTTCGAGCCTACGACCTACAACTCGTAAGTCGCGGCCGTTACCACTGGGCCACCACTGCTCACACTGGGCCACCACTGCTCACACTGGGCCACCACTGCTCACACTGGGCCATCACTGCTCACACTGGGCCATCACTGCTCACACTGGGCCACCACTGCTCACACTGGGCCACCACTGCTCACACTGGGCCACCACTGCTCACACTGGGCCACCACTGCTCACACTGGGCCACCACTGCTCACACTGGGCCACCACTGCTCACACTGGGCCATCACTGCTCACACTGGGCCACCACTGCTCACACTGGGCCACCACTGCTCACACTGGGCCACCACTGCTCACACTGGGCCACCACTGCTCACACTGGGCCACCACTGCTCACACTGGGCCACCACTGCTCACACTGGGCCATCACTGCTCACACTGGGCCACCACTGCTCACACTGGGCCACCACTGCTCACACTGGGCCACCACTGCTCACACTGGGCCACCACTGCTTACACTGGGCCACCACTGCTCACACTGGGCCACCACTGCTCACACTGGGCCACCACTGCTCACACTGGGCCACCACTGCTCACACTGGGCCACCACTGCTCACCTCTCAGTCTGACAGTGATCGCGCTTTAACTATTGTCAGCCCCTTAACTGTAAGTAGTTTAGATTTATTTCGATGTAATGGTAAATGCAAAGTTATATAGGCCAAGATTTTGCTGAGAAAAAGTGGTGATAAATGAAGTTGAAACCTTATAAATACACCAGAACATCTAATCGCATCACCTGCCTGTGCTCTCACATCTTTTCCGCTTAGCTGAACTCCTCTTAATGACTTTTTTTTCTTTTTATTCGGCTCCTTAGAGTCACAGCGTGATGTTAAATAGCCTATAGCATTCCTCAAAAATTGGGCTATCAAATGCAATAATAATTTTTCTAATTCCGTCCGGCAGTTCAAGAGATTACCCCCTACATACAAACTTAGAAACGAACAAACAAATTTTACCTCTTTATAAACTACTTTAGATAAGAATGTGTTACAGACTCCGTTTAGTGGGTGATTGAGTAAGAATTTAACCTGAACAGGGTTTGTTTACACTTTCATCAAATATTTTTTTAAACAAACTACACATACATACATACACTCACGCCTTCTTCCCATGGGGGTAAGCAGAAATCACAGGCCACCTGACCCTTACATACTCCTTTTGCCTCGTTTACGTTCATACATCTGGTCATACACGAGCGCCGCGCCGGTTGAGAGTAACAAACTTTAAGTCATTAATTGTACGTGCTGGTTCTTTGAATACAAAATAATGATATAGTGCCTGTTGTGTTGATTCATCCAGAATTTTCTACAAGGCGAGATGGCTAATTCACGCTGATGAAAGCAATCACCATCCTTACAATTAGAATTTAATTTAAATATCGATGATGTTCTGAAGAACTCATTCATTTATAATTTCATAGTATGTAGTATGTGTTAATTTAAATAAACATTTTACGTAAGTCAAGATCAGTCAGGATTAAATCAACGAAGGTATTTATGACCGCATTTGTGAATTTATGCAAATAAATAAATCCATAATTCTGGCCTTATGACATCTTATGACTAACGAACGCACTACTCTGGGTGCAGCAATAAAATGTTTGATTTAAATCCTACAATCTCGATAATAAAGACAGCTTACAAATTAACGCATACTTTAAAGTAGAAACGATGCACGTAAGTATAGCTACAAATGTAATGTCACTATAACAGAAAATCAAGTACAATTAATATCTAATCGATGAAATAAGCAATAGACATCTTGGACACGCCAGCAGGGACAGCGAACGAGCCACTGTCACTTAATCCGGACCAAAGGACCAATAACTCTTTTAAGTGCTAATTGGTAGGATGCAGCCTTAAGAAATGTTCCGGTAAAGGGAATTATGGAAGTCTGTATGGGCTTATTCGGAAATGCGATAAATTCTTTCACACTTACGCTTAAAGTATTTTAGCGTAAGTATTTACCTTGCAAAGGGGTTAAGGCGACTTTATATGGGTTGTGTCGGATGGAACATTGCTTAAACACGTAGGAAGTGTTTTATAAACACCTTAGATGCTGACTTCCAATTCTGGGGGTGTACATGTATGGATACAAAAAAATATATAGGTATTGGACTACAATGCTTCTTGTTGTTGCACATGTATGGTCAAAATTATTTGGGTTGGCTTCGTTTGAGAAATTCAGCTACTGCAGTAGGTGCAACAACGTACAACAGGTAGCACGTTTTATTCCTTTGTTAAAATAGGCTACCGAAGCTCGAAAATGTAGAGGAATAGCTTATACCTTTGATCCTTTGCTGATAATGAGTCGCACAACTGATCTTTAAGACCCAATAGCCAAGTTAACGATTTATTAAACACATTCTATTTCAGAAACGAAGACGACGAAATGCAGCCTCAAAGCTTAATGAGACAAGCACGGTAATTGTCTCTGTTAATTGCGCTATTTTAATTGCAAATACATTTGTTAATTCTATTTCGTAATTTTACTGTGACTATTTCAATTAGGCAACATGTATCAATGATTTATTTTTAATTGTACAATTTCGTTTTCAGGACGCTGCACGCTGGACTGGACTGGACAGTCTTTGCAGGAGACATTGTCATAATAGCAGGGACGCTGGAACGATTAGACCAGATGCTGCACAGCCTGAATGGAGCCTCTGCATGAATTTGGACAAGACGAAAGTCACGTGCAATTCACACGTCTTGCCGAGTCCAATCAACATCAAAGTGTCGCATCACGAAGTTGTGAAAGAGTACGTCTACCTAGGGTAAGTTACCCAGCTCGGTAGACATAACTTTGGGAAAGAATCCGACAGGATCCAATTGGGTTGGGCAGCGTTTGGGAAACTTTTTCAAGTCTTGACGTTGCTTATCCCGCAATGTTTGAAGACTAAGGTCTTCAAACATTGCGTCCTGCCAGTTATGACATACTGTGACGAAACGTGGACACTCATTTTTTTTTATTAAAAGTTGCGACCTATAAATAGCGCTCGTCACTCATTAAACGGGTTCCAAACCAAAACGTATGTTTATCACAAGTACACCAAACATTCAATTATTACTACAAAACAGTAGCATATGACCAAAAACAAATGTCCTTCCATTTTTTCAAGACCCACTAAACTACCACTGAAGTAAGGCATGAAGGACCAGCTTACACTGGTCCTCCGAATGACGCGTATATTTTGACTGCGAGCTCAAATTTCGGTCTTTGGAGCGGCGCAAATCGCATTTCGTGCTGATTTCTACAACAAAACAGGTCAAATGCCGATAAGTGAACGAATTGTAGCACGTACTGATTTGAAACAGTCGCCTTTTAGAGCACAGCATGAAGTTTTGAGAGAGATACTAGATGCATTGGGATACGTGCCAAATGAACCTTCAATATCGATATCTTGTCGCCACTATAAAGTAAACAGACCAAAACCAATTAGACAATCACACCTAATAACAAACTTTTATGCAAACCTTTTTTATATCCAGACAACAGGCATATTGAGAATTTCCCAACGCACATGGGCGTCGAACGTTAGCCTCCCTTTGTGACTATTTTCCCCAGTCTCACATAATCTAATACCTAACCTCAGCACCTACAATTACGTACCAAAAGTTCCCACCGAACTTCCTGAAGCTAAATACCGGGCAGGTGACGTCACGTCTCTCCGTCTAGTCCTGTCTAGTTTAGTTCCACCATTCCATAGTATCGTTGACCCGATGCAGTTCGACGCCGACCAGTCACGGACGCCGAAGGCCACCGCGGCCGTTACACAAAGACGCCGATTTTTAACAAAACATAGTTATGCTCGAGTTAGTGGAAAAAAAAACTGACGAAAATATGAGTTAACAAGAAGTCTTTGTTGAGCTCGTAAACTTTTAAGGAGTCGGCTCGTCAGGTGTTGATGGTAACTCTTTCTGGAACTGTTAACGAATGATTGTCAGCTGTTTATGGCAACGAAGTCCTTGTAAACCACTCTTTCGGTTGTCTATTCCATAAAGACTAGTAAAGGGATACATAAACGCTACATACTTGCTTAAAAAATATTGACAATCTATGTTAGGGAGTGGCTAGTATAGGAATATCAGAGCTTATACAATGTGAACCAGTATTCAATACCGGAATCTTTGTTTCTACCAAAACATGATAGGATTTGCATATTCGCCAAATAACACGAACGCCAAATGTCAGGATAAGTACGACAATCCCACAACCTCACAACGAATATGGTGCCTTTAAAACTAATGTAAGTGGAAAGATTTGTGTTAGGCAAAGCTAGCACTTAGCCCTTTAGATTTCCAGAACACAGCACTTTAGGCTACTGCCATAATCACGCTTGGCGCGAATGTTGCTAATCAACTTCGCGTAAAACACGTGATCGACGTAATCAGAACACAACATAACAAAGAGTTGCAAAAGGTCAACTTAAATACGTAGCTTATACCTTGAACGAAAAAAAACATGGCTAGGGATAAATCTGAACGAAACACAAAACGATTTTCGCGCACTTCTTTCTGCCAAGAGAGAAATTTACATGGAAAAACGCGGCCGATTTTCGTTAATCGCGGCAACGTCATCGACGTACGTTTTTTCATCCAGTTATCCCACTGATTCAGATAGTTGTGCTGCTGGGGAGTTTGTTGAGGCCATGCGGCACTTCTTTCAAACAAACGGATTAGGAAGTGGTGAAGTATATGTCATTCTGACTAACTTTTGATGTTGACCTCTGACTTATTCCAGAAATGGGGAATCTGCAATACTCAATACTCAATTCTCTATTGCGTTCCACAATGTAGACTTAGGTGGTAAACATTTTTTTTTTAAATAATCGGGGACCCTGTCGGGCACAGCAAAAGTAAGATGAATGCAAGCGGTAGTACCGCCTACGAATACGATAATGTGTACGTAAAATACACAGTGAACCTTCTCTACCTCTCCCACATATCGTTGACTAGGTTTCCACGTCATGTCTCGAGAAACCGGGCTTCGAACATTTCGTCTAAGCCCGAAGGCCACTCGACAAAACTCGTTCGTAATAACTCATAAAGCAGTGGGCTTCTAAAAATACCTATTAGTATTTACATACATTCGAGATATGACAAAAGGAATATTTAACTATTTTCTAGGAATTGTTGCGTTTGTGTTCATTGTGTTTGCTTGTTTAATTGATTTAATGATTGTAAAGACTGGTTCACATTGTGCTAGTCTGAAACAATTTACAATGCAGACAAAAATAATGAAACTAAAATATTCTAATTCAGTATTTTGACGAGTTAAGTAGGCACTTTAAAAAATTCTCCTATTCGATGTTTATTACCTTAGTCTTATCTTAGTATTTATTTGATTGGTTGAAAAGATCTTGATTTCAACATTTTTATTACTATTTTATTGCACGTTCAAAATCTATATACATTTGACATTGAACATTTAATTTGTATTATACTAATTTAAATGTGCAATACCCATTATTGACTACTTCCTTTTTTTATGTATGGCATCTCGCAGGTCAACCTATGAGGTTGTCGTCTGCTTAAGCGGACTTGCCTGTGGTTGCCCTAATAAATTAAGGCCTCCAGCCAGGACTTAAACTTATGTACTAACTTAAAAACTAAGCGACTACACGCTAAGGGCACCCCCTGTGGGGTACGGACCTCGGCTTAGGGCGTCGCTGGAAGAGGACAGCAAGGGATTTATTTGATTTTGGTACGAATTTATAGCTACAGGCACAGCGGCGCGGGCTGGCTCGAGCAAGGGTCGGGAGGGGCGTGGATTTGGGCGTCGCGGCGGGACTCGGCGGCGAGGACGGTAGGACGCGATCGGGTTTTGGGCTTACGTAGCGTGCTGGTGGCGTTACTACTCTCCTGGAGGAGGGAAGTGGCGTCGTCGGGGGCGATTAAAGTATGCCTTGGTCGGCGAATACGGCTAATGCGGGAGGGAGTATAGCGGGCCGCCGCTGAAATCAGGGGATTTGGGTGTTTTATGCCACAGTCAAAGAAATGCTTGGATAAGCGTTTCATAAACTGGTTTATGGTTGGCATTTTAAGGTCGACGTGGAGATCTATATTGCGGACATAGTAGGGGGATTGCCTACTTCCATTTTAATTTGTCTTTTTATCACTTATTATCACTCTAGATTTACGTTTTTTTATACTTTATTAACACTCAAATAAATATGACACCGACAATCCCAAAAGCAAACGAATCCCCTGTAACGGTTCTTTGACATCAAGTCAGTAGGAATTTATAAAAATCGCATACTTTTTTTGTGCTTCTTATTTTAAAAAGAACTTAAGGTAAGTACATTAAATTAATACCTTACCACCGAAATCTTAATTACTCTTACGCAACGTCCACGCTTGAGTACAGTCGGTTGCACGGATCCCTGAACTATCCCCATTTGCGCACAGCATAATCACCTTTACATGCATAATTCGAGAGGTTATTTTTTTGTATTCTTTCTTAGTGTGATGGTAACTTGACAAGGTCGGTTCTCCTCGTCACGGGAGGCGCGTATGGCGTAACAACCTCGACGCGCTACGTTTGTTCTGCTTTGGGTGGTGAGCAGAAAGATTTGGTACAACTTTTTAGGGTTCTACGCACGTGAGAAAAACATTCCGAGGGTACGGTTGGTCGGTAGAGTAAAACAAAAGAAGGGGATACAAATGAAGTGGGCATTGTAAAGATTGAAAGAAAATTGCTGCTACACGGTTAAAGAAATTGGCTAAAATGTAAAATTTTACTATTGGATATCCTTCCTTCAACCAGTTACACGATAGACGAAGACAGAAGGAGTTGCAATATTTCCCTATTCCTTCAATAGTCTTTCTAAGAATAAATTAAAACATAATACACTGCTGGTCCTGGTTGGTTAATTTGGTATCATTGATCAGTAATTACAGCGGTCTTTGACAAATTGGGCAGTGGACTCTGACTATAAAATTGTATATTTTATCTTGCGTTTACATAAACAAGAATACCTTTACGTGCCTATTTAACCATAATGTTTATTTTAACAAGTATAATACTGATACAAGTTTATACCAAAAACAAGTTAACAACTTTCAAAACATAAAATACAAAGGAAGCAATACCCTAAAACAATGCGCACAGAAATTTGAGAACAAATTGCAGTTCAACTCGTGGGATACTCCGTAAGTCTGTAATGAGCGCTTGCGCATAACGATGTGTGCACACCAGCGAGTTTGTTCGACAATTGTTTTGTGGAATCTCGAATTTTCTCAAATAATCCGATCGAAAAGGAAAAAAATAATCAAATCACAGTAAAGATCACTTTTTCACTCCAAAGCTGTAAATTGAGAAAGAAAATGCTATAAGTTTTATTGCAAGGTTATGAAACATTAACGAACGCCATTGGATACAGAAAGAAAAACACGTTAATTGGCATTGGAACAAAGAACGGCCTCAGCAAAGCCACTTCGAAGATTCTGTTAGGAAGCTTTAATTTTACTTAGTTCATCGTCTTTCCTGCAAATCATTTGTTTGATCTCTTTGTGAAATGTTTTTCCTTATCACAACGTTAAGGAAAACGCGAGCGAATCAGATTTTCTCATTACTTATAAAGCCATCAATCAACCAGATTTAATTGGAATTACACATTATCTTTGTCCTGATAGCTTGCTTTTCGCAGATTTTTTGTATGTTTGCTGGTAATCCTATTAATGTATTGTGTTTTATTGGGCTTAAGGTATTCAGTGCTACACTCAATCTTTGAAATGTGACTACATAGATCAAATATAAAAGCCTAAGATTTTACAAATAAGCTATGTTGTTTTTTAACTACTATATTATTCATATTCTACCATCCAGCTGAGCCTATATAATAACAATAAATAATAAATTAAAACACTTATTTACTTATTATTTTTATATTCTAAAACACTTTCATAAAGTTTTGTGCAGCAGATTTGTGCAAAAAAGTCTTGGACAAAATATTTCTCATGTGTCTTCACCCTAACTGCACAGACGTGTGCGTTACAATTACACCAACACAATGCGTGTACCTGTGAGCGTTACAATGTATTCTGAGCGCAACTGTACCGGAACATAAATTGTTATATCAAATTACACGTTTCTTACCTAATTTAGAGTTTTATGTACGTAAATATTACTCAATCTTGTTAATAATGTCATTTGGCTGGTATGTTTAGAAATAATCGTAATAACTTTTAGATAAATGGTCTGGTGTAAGTGTTCTTGCAGGTCTGAAGTATGGGTAGTCATGGGTCATGGGTACAGGCAATATGATTACAATAAACTTATTTATTGATTTGAAACAAAATTTAAATTATAGCCATATATCAATAGTCAGTAGGTATTACTAGAAGATTGATAGAGTCAAGCAATATTAAATATCGACAAAATATTTTAATAATTCTGATAACTGCAATAACGCCAGGGCAGCTCGCTATATTCAAATTACTTTTTTTTTGTAACTTGGAAGTCAGTGTCAGGTTCATTGTTGAAAGAAATATGATTCGCGACCGTGATAAGTGTGTATTCACAGAATTATATTCATTAAAATTATTAATACAACCCTCTTAGTTCATTTATTCCCATGCATAATCAGCCTATCATGTTCCCACTGCTGGGGCACAGGCCTCCTCTCTGTGAGAGGTAGTGGGCCGTAATACACTACGCGGGCCCAGTGCGGGTATATGTTACATGTCTTCAAATTTTTAGTTAAAAGACACGCCGGTTTTCTCACAATGTTTTCCTTCACCGCTTTGAGAGCAGTGGTGATGAAATAATTTACACCTGTTATAAAGTTTTGTGCACCTGTCTGGGTTCATACCTACGACCTATAACTCGTAAGTCGCGGCCGTTACCACAGGGCCACCACTGCTCAGTGCTCACTGCCGTTAATTTATTCTCATTGAATGACTATTACATAAAATATACATTCGCCTGACACTGACCTGCAATTTGCAAAAAACTTTACAATAAATCTCGCTGGCAAGCCTAGCGCTTCCTTCTTAAGACAAAAGAGAAGGTTCAAGCTATATTATATCGTGATGGTCTCGCCGCTCATCCATTAGGTTGTAGGATCAAATCAAAGCAAGTACCGATGCGACTTTATCAATTCATATGCACTTTAGAGTTTATCGTGAACATTGCTGACATTGGTGAAGGCAAAACATCGTGAGGAAACCTGGACTTATAGTTATTATAAGTCTGAAATCTTGAGCATTGATCAGAACAGAAGGCCCATTCTCGTACTTAAAAAACGTTCAATTCATCTCAGTCTCAGGGTAGAGGGGCATTGTGACGTTGCAAAAAATACATAAAAACAACTAGTAGCGACACCTTTCGTGGGTCTGCGTAAGCACAGATAGATGAGAATTCTATTAGGTCTTTGAAAGAGGATTCTCCAAGGATCGATAGGTTATAGCTGACAACTAGGAACACGTTTTGGGAGAAGGTCCATTCTGGAATGATCAGATTGTGAGCAAATAACCCGATGGGTGATTTTTATTTTATCAAAGTCAAAAACTTGTCAAAAATGTATGTCATTTGATTGTATTTTCGACAGATTTAGACTGAGATTTGAATGCGAACATTCTTAGAAATACGAGAACCGCCCTTCAGATCAATGCTCGTGCCTTCTCTGTATGAGAAGAGGCCTTTGCCCAGCAGTGGGACAATAACGGGCTGGTATTATCATATTATTATTGTATTATTTACACTGTGCTATATTGACTGAAATACGTCACTATAATGAGTAAGGGTTATTTTCATATACTAATAGCATGATCACGAAATTGGGCTAATTGAATCATTTGTTTCGTTGTAGAACAATCGTGTGACAAGAATTAAAATGAATGCATTTATTAACCTGGCACGTGTGCCAGCCTGAAGTAAAGTTGCTTAAGTCTAACTTCAAGGCTCCCGCAAACAGGCGCGACACAAACTTACGCCACGTAACTTGTCTTACAAATTGTGACCGTTTGCGAATAAGTTATTATGTTGCCCGTTTTACCTCGTTTCCTGGCAGGAAATATATTTATCTACTTCGTCATTCAATTATATTTTCGAACTGCTGTCAGTAGTGAAATACAGAAATATTTAAGCAACCTCAATGTGTTCGAAATACCTGTTACAGAAGTGGTCATAAAATTCGATGATATAAACAGGGTGGCAGGCATTGGACCAAGGATTTAGCAGATGATTCTAGCGTAGAAATTATTCGTCGGTTATCAAAAAGCTGCTGTTTCTTAAGAAAGTGTAATTACCGACGCGGTCAAAATGTATGGAAATACATTTTGACCGCGTACCCCTATGAATTAATAACACACCAAAAATTTGTCTCATAAAATACTATCCTTCACTCCTCACTTTGAGCGTCTGAGTCATTAACATTATCACCCTGCCAGTATCAATTCATTTGTGCTAAAATCAGCAAATCTTCTACTACTTACACGTCATGTCTTCTAGCCAACAACTCAGTAGTAATTTCATCCCGTTTCAGTCATATCATTTTAAACACAGTCCGTACATAGTTTTTTTTGGTTTTCGTCTATTCTTAGAGCCATCCACATTCTTAGAGCCATCCACATTCACACTTCAGACTTGTGCGTCATCCTACAACGTCTCTGTATTTCTCATTTTTGTGAGCAACATTGTGAGGGAGCACCTCGAAACAAATTGGCACCCCAAGTGTACTCATTGCCCCCAATTGTGTCCTAGTTTTCAGAATTCAAGAACTGAAGTGTATGAGGAGCCTAGACTTTTCACAAGTATCTAGGGCAACTTATAGTGTAACTAGGTACGGTTGAAGAACACTATTGTTAAGATTTTAGTCAACAAATGAAATATTAACACTAGCTGAACAGTCAGTCAAAATTAAAATAAAAATCAATTTGCAAAACTGTTTATCCGAGCATCACTTCAAAACGGCTACACCAATTTAGCTAATTCTTTTTTTGATCTTTTTGTAACTGACAGGACAAGGTTTGTATGAAATAAAATACTTGAAAAGTCTTGCGGAAAAGTGAAAGCCGTGAGTTCAAACAGATGTTTTAACTCAAAAAAAAAACTATAGAAAAATGGGAGTCATGAATGTAGGTTCTAGGTGGGACGATCTTAAAACATACTGACAAATTGATTTTCATTTCTTCACAAGACAGAAGGGACCATGACCTGGGTAAGGTCTTAGAATACTTTTCATCCTGATCGCGCTAACAGCTAGTGAAATATAATTAACATTTAGGTACTTACGTCATATTTTGGCATCGTAGCAGTAAAACTTACTTGAGTTGGGACCATCATTTGGAGATATACTGAGAATAGTAATACCTCAAAGTAAACTCAGTTCAACCTTATTTCAAAACTAGTCCTATTCGAATTTAAATCGCACAGTAACAACACAAATAATTTTCATCTACATATTCATTCTGCACCTAACTACTTTAATAAAACAGAACAATAAGAATCCACCGTCTTACAATCAAGCCTTGCTGGATGTAGAACAAGGGTTGTTCTACATCCAACAAAAAGTCAAACAACGTCCAAGTTACTGGCTGCGCACACGCATACACTTGACAGTACTTGGCACATACAATGCCCCGCTGGGCTAGAGAACTACGGAGTCTATTTATCTCCAGGAGGGCTTCAAGCTCTCGCCATTCTCTACAATAAGCACTATCTTTTATAAAATATGGCTATTTTACGGCGTTTATAAATAACTTAAATAAGTTGCCATTCAACGCTTTCATGAAATAGCTGCGATTCAAGTTCTGAATACAATAGCGCCATATCCTAGTGTGTAGGCGGCCTGGGACAATGACTCACTGAGATATCTAAGAGTGAGGGTACACTGTCATGTGCTGGAGTTCACTATGATATCTAAAATCTTGGGATTTCCGAATGACGTAAGCTGGAAACATTTTACCTAGGTTTAAACGCATTCTTTGTTAAAGACGGTGCTTGATATGATACCTACTAAAGTGACAACCAACCAATAAAACATTTTATCACCCGACAATATTTTAGTTTTTCAAACGAATTTGAATGAAGTATATTTAGTTAACAGTATCAGTAATTTATTTCCAAATCTTCAGTACAAGTAACATCATTGGGGTCTCGACCCCTGAACTAGGACATCCTGTATGACAGGGGTCGAGGTTTTTCCAGTTACATGGATCAGCATGAGAAGGCAAAACACAAGACACAGACAAACAACACACACACACAGACTAAATAAAATTTAGTGACGTTTTAAATTATTAAAATAAACAATTAAAAAGATACAGAAAACATCATCATCATCTGCCTACCCTTTTGCCAGGTATTTTGTGGTCAGCTTCCAGACTCAACGGATGCACCAGCATTTTACATGGAGCTACTGCCTACCTGACCACCACAACCCAGTAACTGGGTAATTTGATACCCCTTGGTAACACTGGTTGTCAGACTTTGTCAATCTGACGGAAAACATAGATAGTATATATTTTAGAAATGGCAGTGTTTGTAAAATTAAACCCCGATCGTTTTGACCGCATAGCCGACGTATTTCCACGAAATACGACTTTAATGCGCAAAAGTGTCTGCTACATGGCGCCAGTCATTTACAATAAATTACCGAGGAGTTGGAAAGAATTAGACTTGAAGTTATTTAAAAAAAAAAAACTCTAATTCCATCTTTCTCTATCTATAGTAAAACGAATGTTTTTTCAAGTAAGTAATTAACTAAATTATTATCCTTACTCGTATACGATCCTGTCTTTCAGTATTATTTGTTAATATTTATTTTATTAAATGCACTTCTATTGACTAAGTAAGCGTATAACTTTGCAGTTGTATTATACATGCAACAACATCGGATCGAATTTAATTTAAAGCTACACAAACTGTTCCATTCCAGTCAAACTCGTGTACAACTGCACTAAACGCATTAAGCCGCAAACCTAAACACTACAGCGGCAGTGTACTCCAATCTTTATGTAGGTGTACCTTTCTAATTGACGTAAATCTAGAAAGCTGACTACATTAATATTTCTCATCTAGTGCTCTTACTGCAACTTCTATTTTATCATTGTAATGAACTTCAGTTAAAGCACTTTGTTTAATTCAATTACAGATTGTGGGAATGTTGTTATTTCTGTAAATAGTTAACTACTGCGGATCTTTTAAAGAGTTGGTATTGTACTGTTCTCTTTAACCGTCTTATAAAAGGAGGTGTTTTTTTTTTTGTATGATTTCGGCAATTGTTGATCGATTTCGACAATTTTGTTTTTTAATGGGAGGAGTGAGGAGTGGTCCCATATAATTTTATTAAGTTTGGTGGTTTTTCAGTTGGCTTTTAAGTTATTAGTTACACTTCCGAAATTATAGTTATTTTTCACTTTGTAATGTTTTTTTGGTCGTTTCTTTACATTTTTTTTCAGTTTCAGTTGTGGTACCTACCCCACACAAATTCGTATAATATTTCTATTGAAATTTTTTCTTTCGTATCCAGGGGCTCGAAATATATCTGGCGAAATGTGGGTATATTATACCTACACCAATACCTTTGGCCGTTATATTATGTATTATTAACTGGCGGTTTGTCTTTTTTCCTCTTTCATTGTATTCTTTCAAATTATTTTTCTAAGTAGGTATGTTAGCACATAGACTTTTTGTGGCTGTTTACATTTCCAATTAACGCCAGCTGTTTTGGTAAAATTATGACAGCTCTGTTATGATAATAAATTATAAGTGTTTGTCTAATCATTAAGGTAACTGAATGATCTATCATCATAACCTTTTGTTTATCTTTAAAATAATTAAATGGATTATAATTTAATGCATTTAATGTTCGTACAAAAAAATTAAGTACCTACATTCGTACAGGAAACTACACTGTTATAAGTATAACTTAGCTACTATATCATCTAAACTGGTTTTAAGAAAAGCTTCACCACAACATGCACATTAATAATTAGAGAATCATAAAAATTTACTAATTGTGTCGGCGGTGCCTACTGCCGACATACTTAAAATAAAGCTTTAAATTAAAAACAATATTTAGGTATGTCATATTCCATTTATCTTTCCGCCAACAACCACTAAGATCGGTGAGAAGGTAGTCTTAACACTACTTATTTCCAGCCTCACAATTACATTCGTGGGGGCGTCACAATAGGCAATTTGCATGGTTTTTTTATATTTATTCGATGGTTTACAATGCCATAGCTTTATAAAAAATATTCAACGCTTAAAAGCAATTGAAAATACTTAAAAAAATTGCCAACTGACACGGGTACCTTAAACGCCACTCTAAGTAATGCACTCTATGTTAAAAGCTCTCCATTTTGGCGCGCTTGGTGTGACGTTAGTCTATGACACTATAAAACACTATAAATTGTAACGTCACATTGGCGTCGCTTTTCAAATGTTTTGAATTTACTAAAGTTTAACTGCACTTTAAAAAAAAACTTGCCCAATAAGAAATAATGATGGAAGCATAGTTCTGGGATAATACAGATTAGAAATAAATGATATTCCTACGAAATACTCCCTATTATATTTTATTTATTTATTTGTTTGCTCTCATGCACGTCACACATTTTACAATTATTACTGTCGCTTTTTGTACATGAACCCTGTCAGGGCAATGCAAACATAGATGTCACATAATCAATAATTTATCATAATGGAGCCATCAACTTATCAAAACAAAATACGATACATTTTAGAGAAATTAAATGTCTAGAATATGATGTCCCATAATTAAGTCTTATACAATATAAACACACATTATAACAGATATAGTCGTATTTAGTCAGATAATATTAGAGGGTAGGCAGTCAAAATAATAATAATATGTGATAGTTATTCAACACAATACAATTATGTCATGTCCAGTTATTGCTAGTACTTATTAACCAGCAAAAATATTAACCATCCCGTTTTCAATGCAAATCTCAAACTTGGTAAAATTTCAAGTCCCAGTTCCAACAAGTTGGAAGAAGCGTTGTGTTCTCCTACACATATGAATAACTTACCCAAGTTAGTACCGGCGCAAACGATCAATTTCCCACATCAGCGTGCGCACGGGCGACTGAACTAGGCTGTCGTTTGTCGCTGTCTGCCTACGACAGTTTGTTTGATTGTCAGGCAGGCCCTTAGGTCAATCGCTGATCATCTGTTTTGCATGTTACTTGGGACACAATCCTTTATTGGAACGATTCTATACTCTATCAATACGGTAGGTACTTACGCAAGTTTTCTTTGAATATTTTCGTTTTATTTGTGGTTGATGATGAAGCGCTACTGCTGATTTTGAGGTTCCGGGTTCGATTTCCCGCGTCGGGCCTGTATAATTATTATTAATAACGTTTATTCATCAAAAACCGGACAAGTGCGAGTTGAACGCGCGTGGAGAGGGCTCCGTACGATGATGATACCGACCAAAAACCTTTCAAGTAAGGTAAACGCTTTCAAAATCAAAGTATTTCATTTCACATAAACCTACATGGGCACTTATGAAACGTCAGAATCTTTCTAATTGGTCGCTTGCTATGGAGAAGAGCCGGCAAGAAACTCCACGGTTACTCTTTTAATTAAAAATATTTGACTTCTACAATGTTTTCAAATTACAGTGTTACCATGTATGGGAGGACAGTGTAGGCCTGTCAACAAATAACATATGCTTAACAAATAGACAATAGTCTATTAATCTACAAGGCTTACAACTTTCTCACATTTACAAAAATGAAAGAATCTAAAAAGACTCAACTCTACAACCCTAACATCATTTTCAAAATCTACTGCTTGGACGTTTCGCGGCCGTTGCACAGACACGGCTATGGGCTTATGGTAAGAAATAAAGTCACTGATCTTTAATGTTGTGTTAAGATTTATTCTTCATTTAGATGATAAGTCTACCGTCAACGAAGTTATGACTTGAGCGGTATACTAGGAGCCACTGAAGAGTTCCACTATCACCTCTTGGCTCCATCATCAGACCCTCTTTACCAAGCCTAATCAATTGGATTCTGTGAACACGAATCATATGAACCCAAGCTCGAGCGGTTCACTAGTAGCCACTGAAGAGTTCCACTATCCACCTATTGGCTATATCATCCGACCGCCAAAACCAAGTGCAATCTATTGGACTCATTAAAACAAATCGTATGACCAAAAAGTCGAAGCAAATATTACTGCCCACTGAAGAGTTCCACTATCCACCTCCCGGCTTCATCATCAGACCCTCCCCAATATATTGAACTCGTCAAAACGAATCATATGAACCTAAACTCGAGAGGTTTACTAGCATCTACTGAAGAGTTCAACTGTCCACCTCCTGGCTCCATCATCAGACCCGGGGAGGATCTGATCATGGAGCCAGAAGGTGAACATCAGATCAAATCCGAAATACAAAATTATAGTTTTGTCATCCAAACTACGGCAATAAGATAAAAAAACGACAATTAGAAGTAGGTTAAAATTGACTTCTAAGATCTTACTATATTGTTAAAAGAGAAGCTACTAAAAGCGTGTTAAAAAGAGTTTCGTCTTTGTTGTTTAAGACCATGCTAATATAGCTTTAATCAAAATCGAAGAAGGTATACGGTTTCTCCGTGAAAATACAGACTTGCACTTCCCTTTATGGGGTTTCGAGGGTGAAAGATAAAAATTTACTTCTTTCTTTTTTTGTTTGTATTCATATTGTTTGTATTGCCTGCATACCAAATTTTCGCTTTTTAGGATTTCCGTTGGGGCGTGCAGGATACACTGCCCTGCACGCCCCATTTCGAGGGTTGGAGGGTGAAAGTTACAAATTTCTTCTTTTTTTGTTGATTGCGTGTAAATCCTAGTCTGCATACCAAATTTTAGCATTCTAGGCCTCTGAGAAATACCCTCGAGTTTTTATTTTTCTGAGGAAACGGTTCTGGAAGGTCTGCATCTTATGGAGATGACGTGGGTTAGCGTGCGTAAATACAACGCATGCATAGATCATGATCGGACGGAGGAGACTCTTACAAAAAGCCTTTTCATTTTATATGCCACACGGTACAGTTAAAAAAAAAAAAAACTACCTTTCCCCCAACAAGTGACCCTCATATTCAAAATTCGTTTATTAACATTACACGACTGTTTTTGCGTTAAAGAAATTCATACATGCTGTAAAAACTATCCGGAATGGATGATTTGTGTACGGTTCCAAATTCTTTTTTATTGTTTTTGTTAGATTGGCACAACTGTTCTCCATTTTGGCGTGGAGTTTGAGTAGCATCTGATAACTAGAATAAATACAGTGCTGATTTTTGTTGGATCTTAACAAGTGTGTATTGGGAATTTCATAATGGACAAAAACATCGAACAAAAAGTTTGTCTTAAATTTTGCAGACAGACACACAATCCTTTATGAGTTCCGTTTTTCATTAGGACTTACATTGATGGCAATAGGCTCGCCCCCTATTCAATTGGCCTTGAACTTAACGGGCGATATATGTGTACTATAGGTACTTCTCTGCATAACTATCCGGGGACTGTAGCCGTGAAGTTATGTTGTGTGATGCAGTGTTATGATGAAGCGATGATGATGAAACCCAGCAAAATGTCGTGAAGATAGTTTTAATTTGTATGAATGTGATGAGTAAAGAGGGCTATACCAGTAATTAATCGAATAGTTTTTGGTACAAGAAAGAAGAAGGAAGAACGAAGAAAGTAGAAGAAAGAAGGAATGTACATTTAGTCACAACTGACTGAAAGTCAGTTCTTTCTTACACGAGGGCCCAGTGCGGCTTTGTGTCTTTTTTTGATGCTGTGATGGCCCAGCGGTATCGGATCCGACTTATGAGTTCGTAGGTCGTGAGCTCGAACCCAGACAGGCACTTTACTTTTTGTGTTTAATTTCTTCACCGCTACCCCAAAAACGATGAAGGAAAACATCGTGAGGAAACCGACATATCTTACAGAGCAAAAAATCTTGTCTTTGGAAGTACCCACATATTTCTCACTCATTTCTATATTTTATTCGTTAAAGTAAAAATAAATCTTGCAAGGCAAGGCGAATTTAAAGTGGATTCTAATGTTTCCATGGTAAGCAGGTGGGTGGCTCACTAAGAAGCGCCACAGTAGCCGCCGGGGTCAAATTTCATACGACTAAGCCTATTTAAGTAAATAATAATGCCTCACGAGTTTTTATAATAAATATTAAATTGTGTAATAATATTGTTACTCTTTTAACTGGATGGCTACGGCCTAAGTAAAGTAAGTACATTGCTCTTTTTTATGATAATTTTCTCTTTTATTGGTATTATGATAGTTTTCATAGACAGCCTTCATAATCGACAAAAAAATTGCAAGTCGGGATTAAATTTCTTTTCACAAAAAAGTTTTAATCAGCTGCGTCCAACAGGATGAAAATAGACTTCTTAGACTAGAAGCTGACCTGTAAAATAGTTGAGAAAAGGCTACGCAAATGATGAGTAAAGTTTAATTCGTGATTAAAGTAATAAACGACCATGCTAATCAAGCAAAATGTTGTTTTGATAAAGTAACATATGTTCAAAAAGCTTTTCTAATTTCAAACAATCCGATCTAATTCACTTTTGACAATATAACCTACTAGCTGTTGCCCGTACCCTATGTCCTTCTACAGGTGCAAAAGAGAGCTGTCAGAGCCATTTACAATCTACTTCGCCGCGAATCTCTTAGGGAACTATTTAGGAAGATTAATAAAATGACTGTACCTTGCCAGTTCATTTATGAAAATATTATGTATGTTAGAAAAAATCTGCATCTATTTAATAAAATAAGTGATAGACATAATATTAACACTAGAAATAAAAATAAAATAGATCAACCATTTTTCAGACTATCTAAAGTACATACATCTTTTATGGGGTACTGTGTTAAATGTTACAACAAAATACCTGGTGAAATATTGCAATTAAATGAAAGAAAGTTTAAAACTCATGTTAAAAAAACACTTTGTAATCAAGCATATTACAAATTAGAAGATTATATCCTTGATAAGAATGCTTGGAAACATGCTGGTCCTGCTCCATAGGACAATCTAGAGGCTAGACAAAATCATACTATTTGCTTATTGTATTGTATATTTGGTTATTTTTACTTTACTCACACACTGTATTATTCCAAGTTAATATTTTAGGAAAATCATATATTTTTACAATTGTTTGTAAATATGTGAGCACAATGTACCTATCACGTGATTAATTTATATACCTTTGCTTTATTTTTATTTTTTTGTACCAAAAGTGGTATAGTATTTTTATTCTTGGTGCATCGTCTTCACATATAGAAATATAATTAATGTATACAACATATTGTAAAACATTTTAAAAGAGTAACGGTGGAGTTTCTTGCCACTTCTTCTCCATACGAAACTACTTTTTGGAAGTGGAGCCTAGAATCAGTTCTATTTTTTATGTAAATGTTGACGTTCAAAAGTGCCTTTTTATGGGCCTATTTGAAATAAATGCTTTGACTTTGACTTTGAGGTCATGGTCTACCCATCTGCCAAATTTCATCCAAATCCGTTCAACCGTTTTACCGTGAAAGCTTTACAAACAAACAAATTTACTTTCGCATTTATAATATTAGGATTAGGATGAAAAGTTACTTTATTCCGTTTGATCAAAGAAGGTCAACGGCTCAAAGAACTTTGAGAGGATTTTTTTAAATTTTAATAAAATTAATTTAAACCATTGATGAAACATTGATTCTATCATATTTAAAAGGCACAAGCCAGTTGTAGGCAACTGGTGTAGATCCCAAAGCATAGATTTCGTCCAGTTTTAGATCTATCATCATCTTTACTTCTCAGAGTATTCAGATAGGAAACGCCGACTTCATTTAGTTCATAAAATATGATTGACGTGTAAAAGTGTTTGTGCAGACATACTAACAGAAATAAAATCAATTCGACACAGAATCACCCACTGCTGGGTATAAGCCTGCCCTATTTTCTGCATTACTTCCCTGTTACGTGTATCCTTCTTCCAGGTGTTTCATGCGACTTTGATGAGATCATCAACCCAACGCACTTTTGGACGACTCTGTTTTCTTTGGCCATACCTTGGCCACCGCTTTACTCCATCGGCGATCTCCTCGTCTGACTATCTATCACTCAAGTTCAATATTGCAATTCCTCGTTATAATCAAGACAACATCAAAATCTGTGAGGAGACTGCCGGCGGCATCTTCGTTATGTTAATGTGTATCGAAGGAGAACCGGCCCGGATCGGCGGATCCGGTTTGATTCTATTGTCTATCTATTACCGGTCCGACGGCGACGTAGGCGGCGCAGCTTAGCTGTCGTATCACAGCCCGTTCACATGGTACGATGTTCTGGCCAACTAGTTTTGTACGTAGGTGTACGAAACTAACTAAACTCCTGCGTCCCTTCCTTCTTAGAGTACCAAAAAAGTTATCTGATCATTTGTGAACGGTAAATGCGGGAAATAAAGGGAATGGTGCTACACATGCAATTGTGACCAACCAGTTGATGTCCAAAAAGGCACGACTGGCCGTTCACAATGGTGTGCTGGTGCCTACGCATGGAAGTGAATGTTGGGAGTGGTAAAATAAGCATGAAAGCAGAATAAATGCTGAGGAAATGCGTTCTTTGCGAAGCATGTGTGGTGTGACTATGAATGATAGGCTGAGGAATGATGTGACAACGGTGCGGTTTAAAATAAGATGTTGTGACAATACTTGAAAAGAGTTAGCTTAGATGGTTTGGTTGAGAGGATGAATGAAAGGAGACTAACAAAAGGTATTAGAAGGCAGATGTAAGTGGAAACGCCGTTAGGGGACGCCCTAGGGGGACATGAATAGTGACCTTATTGGTGACGTTCTTCAGAAAGGTCAGGTGCGTAGTAAGGATCGTAGCAAGGTTTCTGCCTAACCCTATGGGAAGAAGGCGTGAGTGTATGTAGAGTTAAACAAGTAAGGAGGTCGGGTTGTGTTGATATTTAAAATCGTATATTTAGAAATCCTTTTGTACGTAATTATGAAAATTAAATCGGCCACAACTATAGGCTTCGGCAACTCAAAAGAACTGAAAATATATTTTAGTTCGTGTTAAATATTTGCTAAAACGTGACGTGTAAACGGTCTTTAACGGCCAACCATGACTGCTTCGCGGGTCACCCGAATGCAGTAAAATCGGTTACTTTGTATCAGGTTTCGCTTGTAGGTAATTATGTTTCGGGCAACCGTGTGTGGAGTAGGAAGTAGGTGTCGACGTCGTGTGGCAGAAGTTGATACTGCGTTTATGTCCCGGAAATAAGTTCCCACATCGGGGACCTCTTTTAAGATTTTTTGAATTGTAGGTACTTTACCTAAGTAAGATCCTAAGATCTTTGTTTTCATTTTATTGGTCTTAGGTAAACAACACCTTAAAACCCACCATAAATACAAAGTAAAGAACAACAACCAGCGAATGTACCAACTTATCAATATTTGAGGCATTTGAAAATGGATACTTTTGTAAAAATGTTACATCATTGACGAAATATATTGTAATGTAATTTTTTATTGCAGTGCTCTTACATGGTGCATGTTTGATACTTTAAACTGATTTCAACGTTTGTACAACAATTTTGCATTATACTGATTTGATTTAAAACCATTATTTATGCCGTAAATTATAATATAAACATTATAATATAGACTTCACCTAATAAATCTATTTTAATGTTGCTTTAAACGTGAGTCTCGATGTTCGACATCCATTAGATTTATGTCTCAACCGTAACTGGACATTACCTACCCAAAGAAACGGGAAAATGCTGAAAAGAAGGTCTTTACACTCATCGATTAACAAGAAAATCTAACCACAAAACGATCTGAATATCCGGAAGTGTTCATTTTATTGTAGTTTAACTTTAAACTCAATCGAGAATACCCTTATGAATTCTCTTATCCATATTGTGTCGGTACCTACAACAAAATGGTCGTCATCATTAGAACACAAAGTAGAAGGCATCGACCTCACAAAAATTAGATTAGTTAAAATAAATTATAGACCCATGTTGGCTATAAACATTGGGCCATTATTAATGCTGGTAACTGTACCAAACCCATTGACGGTTTATTTCATACTTTGGTACGGGCCTTGGTAATACAGGCAGCAATGAATGTATTCCATGTGCCAATAAAATTATGATTGTATGCGAGTTCGAAGAATTTCAATACGTTATTGATTTCTCATTAACAGTACTGTTAGTGAACGGTAAATAAGTGTGGTATTTCAGTACTTGCGTAATTACTTTTTTTTTGCGGTTTGCAAAACATTTGCTGGTCATGATGTCTTGTTGTTTTGTTAAATCTTGATTGGGAAAGATCTAGGCAACCTAGGTAAAAGATACTTAACACCTTAAATTTTCCATTTATTTGTATACTTATAGAGTAATAGTTTTGTGGTGATTGCGACTTTTTTTACACATATTCTAATTTAATTTGTTCTATTAAAGATAGTCCCTTAAGAAAATGGTCCTTTGGCTAAAGTGTTAAAGTGAGCTGCCTTTCATGCCCCATCTCAGCCTATAATGTTCCCACTGCTGGGACACAGGCCTCCTCTCTATGAAAGTGACTGCGCCAGGGTCCACCACGCAGGCCTAGTGCGGGTTGGTGAATGTTACATGTATTCGATTTTTTTTTAAATAGGAAATGGCCGGTTTCTTCACGATGTTTTCCTTCACCGTTTTGAGAGCAGTGGTGATGAAATTTTATACACCAAGTAAAGTGCCTGCAGAGTTTCAACTCACGACCCAGAACTCGTAAGTCGGGGACAATACCACTGGGCCACCACTGCTCACGGCAGCCAATACATAATAACATATTCTCATTAACTATATTCATTGGTATAATAAAAACAAAACTGCCATAATGAGACCATTCCTGGTACGAAACGAACACAAGACTAGATTAACGGCTGAAGTTCCAGGTATACAGGGTTTTAACCCGGATGTAACAACACCTATATACCTAGGCTAGATAAATGTATAATGACGCGATGTTAGGGTTTGCAGTGTCTAAGTGTTTTATTTTTATTAAAAAATATGTAGGTATGAACTAATGTTTAAATAAAGCTGAAATATGTTATACAGACAGCCTGGTAGGTTTGTTCAATAGAAACATTGTTAGTTATTTACATAGTAACAATAAAACTAAAGAGTTTTTTTTGTATATTTGTTTGAAAGCGCTCTGGAACTAGATCTGACGGAATTGAAAAATTCTTTCGACATATTACAGTCCAATTCTTGAGTAAGGCTATTTCAAAATCACTCTAGGACCCTCAGGAGTCAAAAAAAAGTCTGAAACGATGCTAAGGTAAAACGAATCAATAGCTTAGGGCAGGCGATGTGATGCAACGGGTCGGTGGAACTTGACATTTCAAGTGAGCGAAGACGCGGGCTGATCCTAGTACAGAATAAAACATCATAATAGTAATGTGGCGATATACAGTCTGTTCCAAGAGTATGTATCTGATCAAAGTGTCCCGAAACCCTGATCAGGTTATATTTGTTAAACAATTACTCACTAAAGAGAATTATACAGTACATAACACATACATCTATATCTAAGCTTCAACTTTATATCTCCCCACTTCCTCCAAGTCATTTTATTATTAGTAAATCACCAATTGACGAATCTATCAATCTATAACACATAAACTTAAACACGATAAAAATTATCATGTCAAAATAATGCATTAGAAGAACCTAAACCTAACGTATTCAGAGACTACTCGTATTATCTGTGTGTTTTTTTTTCAATACCAGAAACTGGTGACAACAGTTGGACTATTTACACGAATCATTCCAAAAAAATACAATATTTACTCATCTACTCTTACATAAAACAATGAAAACTTAGTATTAAAAAAGTGTGAGTGTCGACCCTAAATGTGACCCAGCATGTCGTAGTGACGCGTGGGCGAGCCATTCGGCGCCCGCGCATGTCAAGTGAACCAGTCAGCGCACCTACCTAGACGCGTCATTTTTTACTTATTATTATATTTTTATTTGAAACAAATTGGTACAGCTTTAAGTAAATGAAACTGTGTAAGTATTGATAAAACGATAATGTATTTGGTGAGTACTGATTTGCTTCCGTTTTCTAAGCCTTTATCGTCGATCTGTTTTCAAATATCACGGTGACTTTGTAAACTTTTGGTTTCAATGACACTTAATATTTATACCTGATTTAGCGAAGTCTTAATTCCAAAATTACAATAATTTCGAAATTGTCATGTAAGATGAAAAGCAAAGAATAATACTGTTATTATTTGGTTTTAGCAGGTTTTAAATTTTTATTTATTAGGAAAAATTTAAATATTTTAGTAAAAGAGATGAAAGATACAACTGCTGGTCCAAAATTGGTTCACGGCTAATAATTTAGTACTAAATGGAAATAAAACTAAGTGTATAAGATTTTCTTTACCAAACGTCAAGAGTAGTGATTGTGAGATAGTATTGAATCAAGAGAAGCTAGAATTCGTCGATAAAACGGTTTTCTTGGGGATCACGCTCGACTCAAGGCTACAATGGGGTCCTCATTTAACATCTCTAGCAGGACGGCTAAGTTCAGCAGCTTACGCTGTCAGAAAAATCCGTCAATTTACTGATGTAGATACCGCGAGGCTGGTCTATTTTAGTTACTTTCATAGTATCATGTCTTACGGTATTTTGCTTTGGGGACGGGCTGCAGACATCGAGTCTATTTTTATTCTGCAGAAAAGAGCCATCAGAGCCATATATAATCTCCGCAGGCGCGATTCTCTAAGGGAATTGTTTAAGGATATTAACATCATGACTGTACCTTGTCAATACATCTATGAAAACATCATGTACGTAAGAAAAAAATTACATCTTTACAGTAAAAGAGGTGAAAGACATAATTATAGTACTAGAAATCGGGACCTATTAGTTCAACCAGGTTTCAGACTGGCTAAAGTAGACTCATCTTTCATGGGGTACTGTTTAAAATGTTATAATAAAATACCTCCCCACATACTTCAACTGAATGAGACAAAATTCAAATCCTTTGTCAAACGCACACTATTCAGGCAGGCATATTATAGGTTGGAGGACTACATAACTGATAAAAATGCCTGGCTTAATGCCGGTCCTGCTCCACACCACAACTAATTAATTGACATTCGAATCACTGTTGAAGCTGCTGAAGATAGTAAGAATTTATTTGCATTATATAAACTCAATCTCCTTTTATTATATAGATGCATTGCACAGATGTGAGTACTTTGTACTATAGAGCTACCATTTACCGGGTAATGTCATAGATTGACTTGAATGTGCCTTGGCGGCTGATAGTATGTCATGCTCACTCAAATGTCTCGCTGACGGTGGCGCGTGTGTCGGATCATTTAGCTCCCTTCAAAATGGTTGAGCTGAATGGTGCTGATCCATGCGTCATGTTCGTGAACGGGCGCCGTCAGTTGGGACTGGTCATCTCTTAGCTGCCAGGGCTTATTTTAATAAATTATTAGCTGGATTGTTTTTAATTATGTTTTGATGCACTCTGGACGCTTTTAACGTGTACGGTTTTTTGTACATCGTTCTCACTTATAGTGAACAACATTAATCGATGTAACTAAGATATATGTAAAAACATTATTATTTAAAAGAGTGTCCATGGAGTTTCTTGCCCGTTCTTCTCCATAGGTACCTACTACGCTTTGGAATGGGCAACTAGCTTCATATTTCTGACTGACCGACTCCTTGACAATTCAAAAGTGCCTGTAAATGGTTTAATTGAAATAAATGATTTGAGTTTGAGTTTTCTGTTTAGTTTCTTGCCCGTTCTTCTCCATAGGTACCTCACAAATCAAAAGTGTAGGTAAGTGGTTTATTTGAAATAAAAGCATTGAGTTTGGTTATTACTCTCTTTTTAAAACCAATTATTTAAAAGAGTAACCGTGGAGTTTCTTGCCGGCTCGACGAACTGGAACCGTGCACCTAGCTTCTGACGTTTCTTAAATGACCATGTAGTTTCGCTATCCTAATTTTCCGAGAAAAGTCCAAAAACTCTAAATTCAAAATTCTTAATTATTTCTTTATTCTAACCGCAATCTCGCATTCATATCCGAGCTAATTTAAATTAGTTGTAATGACTCTGTAACAATTACGTCTTGCGATGATGTTAGATCGATAAAACACATTTCCCACGTTCATTTGTTTCCATTGTTGAATCAAACTAAATACGATTTCTTAAGTTTTATAGCACTTACCTATTACGTTTTAAATCAACGACTTCATATAGGTATTTATTTAAGGTTTAAATATTGTAAAAGATAGGAGGAATGAGGAAAATAACGCAAGGAATGTTTTGAATATGAATGGCTATAAGACCCACTCATAAAGTCATTAAAATTCACTCAAACGCACTGAGCCAGCGTGGTAAGAGGACGCCTATGTCCCAGCAGACACAGGCTTCCTCTCCGTGAGGGAGTGGGCTTTAATCCACCACGCGGGCCCAGTGCTGGTTGGTGGATGTCACATGTCTTTGAATTTTTGGTTCTAGGACATGCCAAATTTCTCATGATGTTTTGCACTGCACCATTTTGAGTGCAGTGGTCATGAAATAATTTACACAAAGTAAAACGCCTGTCTGGGTTCAAACCTACGACCTACATCTCGTTAGTCGTGGCCTTTACCACCACAGCTCTTAGAGATAATGAGGTTTCCTCACGATGTTTCCAAATGCTCGCAAGTCCTAAAACAGCTTAAGTACTACTGTACGTACCTGACCCATAGATGACTTAATGTAGTATTCTTTGCTTACAAAGATTGTTGGCTCGCAGATAGGTTTCACTCAAATACTCATATCACATCACGTGATTAAATAAACAGTCATTTCACTGACTATGATTTAAAATCAATATTTCATTGATCACTAACATCCGTACCATCCACACGTGACCAAAGTCGCATATAATCAGAAATACATTACATTATCCGCAAAAGAACTGGAGTTACAGACATAGCTAGCAGAGTAAGCCAGCTGAAGTGGCAGTGGGCTGTCCACGTTTTTCGAAAGACCGATGGCCAGTCCCGAGTGGCCAAACGTAGTGTTTGTCGCCCCACAGCTAGATGGATTGACGACCTTTAAATGGTGGCTGGGAGACTTAGAGACCTAGATGTCTAGCTGTGAACTGTGATAGGATGAGTTAAATAGTCTCTTAGTACTACATAATAATAAATTGTGCTAAATGAAAAGTGACAACTAAACCAGATGTGTCACGCCTGAGATGTGATGGAAACAACGAAGGAAACGTTATAGATCAGTGGGCGTCCCCCTGCAGTACGTTAACCCAAAATTTGCTAACACATACGCTTGTACAGTTTTGCAGTAAGTCACACGGTCACACTTATATGCTAAGTTATCTACCTACATATACACATGCATATGTTGATTATGTATGAACAACGGCTGGTCAATATAAAAGTTACTGATGATTTTGAAAAAACACGCAAACGGTAATGCCCTTTGTTTTTAGAAAAACCGGCCAAGTGCGAGTTGGACTCGCAAACGGAGGTTTCCGTACCGTTTAATTTTAAACTCTATTTTATTTCAAGGTGAGCCCTACCTCACCTTGAACTCTTGTGCAAAAGTTCATGCTTCTAGATCCAGCCATTTAGGCTGTGCGTTGTGTGTCAATGAATTAATGATTTTAATTAAGTAGAAGACGTAACATCCTTGCTCTATCCCTCATTCCGCACTCAGAGGGATCGAACAGTACAACCACATTGCTAAGTTATCCATGGGAGGCTATCTTCTTTACGTGCACGAAGAGAACTTGCCTCGGCTCGAGCTCTTCAGAAAAACTCAAGAAGTATTAGGAACTCGTAATGAAAAGTATAATGTCTCGCCAAAGGTCCCCACTTATTTTATAGTTATTGTTATTCCCAGCGATGAGATAAGACGATTACCGCGAATTCGTAAGGTGAATGAACTTTATATGGTATGACCTGCGAGTCGAATCTAATGGCTGTTTCTGTGTTACATTTTTGTGTGTAGCACGATTTTACTGAACAAAATAGTTTATTAGAGATACCATAACATCACGCATGTAATCCTCAAAGGGTTAGGCTGAGATGTACCTATAATAGTACACGTTCGTAACGCCACTTCGTTAAATATATAGATTGGAATGCGGTGTGAGACAAGGGGGTTTGACATCCCCTAGGCTTTTCAATCTGTATGTTAATGGCCTCATCTCTGAGCTCAGTAGCAGGAGTATTGGATGTCGAATAAATGGAGTGAGTGTCAATAACATCAACTACGCGGACGATATGGTGCTGCTGGGCCCAACTGCTGGGAATATCAGGGAACTGCTCAAAGTGTGTGAGACTTATGCTGCCTCACACGGACTGATTTATAATGTGACCAAGAGTGAGTCTATGATCTTTAAGACCGCTGGTAGGTGTCCGGATTCTGTTCCGGAAATAATAAGGCTGAATGGGCTCCCGTAAAAAGGGTGGCAAAATTTTAATATCTTGGACATTTCATCACCGACGACCATTTATTTATTTCATTAGAGATGATATAGACATATGACATAGAGGGAGCGTAGGGCACTAGCAGTCAGAGGTAACATGTTGGCCCGTAGATTTGCTCGGTGTTCTGACCAAGTAAAAATTACTCTCTTCAAGGCCTACTGTCAGAGCTTTTACACGAGCAATCTTTGGGTCAACTACACCAAGAGATCGCTGGATGCCCTGCGCGTGCAATACAATAATGCTTTCAGGATGTTGTTGGGACTGCCCCGTTTCTGCAGCGCCTCAGAAAAGTTTGGTGAGACCCACACAGACGGTTTTCACGCCATAATTCGCAAAAAAAACGCGTCGCTGCTTAGCAGAGTGCGGGGTAGTCGCAACTATATCCTGAGAGATGTGGCGGAGAGCTATACTCCAAATATGAGGCATTTCATGCGGAGGTCGCTTAGGTAGGAAATTTATATGTTTAAGTTTAAATATTTAAATTCAGACAATTTCGTCCTCTGCATGGAGTGTAAATTATTTTAACTACCATACTATATTTTTATACTAGTAAAACTAACACTATAATATAAGTTACTTTGTAATACTAACACTATATGGATCACTGTTGTCCGAATTAAAAGAATTTTGATTTTTGATTTGTTAAAGATACAGCTAATGAGGAAAGCAGGTCTTTTTTTCATTTATTTGTATTTAAAACTTTCCACTGTACCTATATGCTGAAACTACAGATAAATAGTTATTTTGTACTCTTACCAACTAGAAACGAGGCCTCAGCAGGTGGTTTACAAGTTGTCTTGCTATATTTTCCTTCTCCACATTGACTTACTAGCGCAGAGACAAAACCAATCTTGGGTTATATTTGGTTTGGTTTTTTTTAAGTCCGTAAAGATCAGAATTATCTTCTTTCTGATATTATTATGATTTAATAATCAACCAACACATTAATATGAATTGAATGTATCACTCTGTCGGTAACTTTTTATGTTTCCTACCAAGTTTAGTTTTTGTTAACAAATCATGAACCCAAACAGATTGATGGATGAAACCGCAAATTATTCAATTGAATAATAATTGTGCCTCTGATTGAGAATATTGTAACAATAAAATGGTAGCAAGCACGAAGTAAAAATACCAGGTAGTAATAATGCTATTAATTAAAGTTCTGTGCGGTCACTCTTTAGTAGGAACCTCTCTAAAGTTTTGGTTTTAAAGTTGGTACGACATTAGAAGTGCTAGAGGCAAATTAGGCATCTTAGTTCTGTATGCAGGAACCCATCAATGCTCTGACTGCAATGCATTCTGGATGCTGCTGGGGCTGCCACGCTTCTACAGTGCGTCGGTTTTGTTTGTCACACTGGTGGCAGCGATCAGACGTTAGCCGCGTCGCTGATGCAGAGGGTCCGGGGCAACTCGAGTAGTCTCGTGAGTATCGTGAATCGTGAATAATGGATTTTCCGAAATGTACAATCAGCCTATAGTGTTCCCACTGCTGATACATAGGCCTCCTCTCTCTTCTCCTCTCTCCTCTCTCCTGTCCTCCTCTGAGAGGGAGTGGGCTGTAATCTATTGGAAGATGACGCATGTATTCAATAAAAAAAAATGGTTCTAGGACATTCCGGTTTCCTCAAGATGTTTCCTTTACTGTTTTGAGAGCAGCCTAGGTGATGAAATTTTTTACAAATAAAAAAAAAAAACAAATCAAATTAAATCATTTATTCGCATAGAATGTAGGTATTGATTGTACAATAAATTTGTTATAAAAATATAGTGAGCCGGGTACATTCTGCCTGAGTTTTGGCATGCAAAATTTAACAATGTCACTAACAATAAGCTTATGAGTAAAATTATGAAGTAGTGATGGTCATTATCAATAAGCTTATGAGTAAAATTATGAAATAGAGTGGTACCAATAAATTATTTTAACAAGTCAGAAGTTTATAAAACAATGTCAATAATTTTAACTGTGGAGATGTCACACATAGGTTCATGTAAAAAACCGCTTAACGTATAATAAAATTACTGTATCAAAAAAGCCTTAAGTTTATTTTTAAATTGTGAAAGGTCACTTTTTATTCTGTCCGGTAGTTTTATTAAATATTATTGGTCCCATGCAGAAAACACATTTTCTAAGTAGTGCTGTTTTATAGCCACCGATACTTATGAGGTTTTTGTATTAACTTCTCACGGGACCTTTCCTGGAGTCCGCGACTTTAGCAAACAATTTTTATTAATTTAACAAAAGTTGCCATTTCAAAAATATGTATATAACGACGGAAAAGTGAGAATTTTCAAAGACTTGAACAGAGCTCACTCACTGCTTATAATCTTATATTTCATACAGAGCCGAGCATAGAACTTTAAGTACCTTCATTGTCTCTATTCGTTGCCATGGTATCCACTATCCGGTAGATCAGGTGGCATCGTATGCCTTTCCATTGTGTATTTGATAACTTTCTATTCTTTTTTCATTACAAGTACAACTTCAAATAAAACCTAAGATAATTCTTACTTTACAGACGTAACAACAAACAATCTAATTTAGCTGTATGAAAGCTTAGATGAAGAGCTTTTGATACAATATTTTGCCAAGCAACAAAATGTCGGACATCAAGAGCCGCGTGTGATTACTACTTCAAAAGGCAAACTTCCTACCATGAGTGTTAACAAAAGCGTAAAATATTAAGGCCTTGTAAGTTTTAATAGAACATTCATCTGTCAAACCTAACTCACATCCGAGACATCATACATAAAGAGAAACATAGGCTTGGAAAACTCAAGATATGAAATAACATAAAATAACATCATTATTCTCTAACAAATATTTATCATTATTATAATATGTAGTTCTACCAAAGACCTAGATAGGTAAGACTGAAACATGGTTCTGGTTCCGTACACGCCGTTTTTGAAATAGGAAAATAATGGTTTCGGCTTTCGGTATCCCATCCTTATCCAAGCGTATGATGTAGAATCTTAAATACAAAACACTATTTTTATTTTACATGCTCAACTTGAATTGAATTAACATCAACTTAGACTTTGTTACCGACCGTGTCTGACGCCGGAACCCTAGAGTACCTCTATTTTGACGATCTGATACGCGACTGCTATCAAACTGCAAATAAATGAAGAACAATTTTTACGGCACCTTATGCATTCTAGTGAGTTTGTAAAACTGAGTTGAGATTTTAAAAAGTGGTCAGATGGCCTTTGTGACTATTCTGACTACTTCCTTCACGTGTAGCCTTTTGATACCTAACAGAGATCAGCCTTTCCGACCGTTACACTGATTGGCAAGAGAGAATGCTACGAGTATGATGACTATAACACAAATAGGAAACTCTGTAAAATAAGACGCATCTTCCTTTCCGATATTTTCTCTAAAAACCGGCCATGTGTTTGTCGAACCTCGCACAATGAAAAGATCCGGCATCATCATCATCATCAGCTTATATTCGTCCACTGCTGGACGTAGGCCTCCCCCACTGAGCCCGATCTATGGCTCTCCTCATCCAGTCTCGGCCAGCCACTTTTGCAAGTCGTCGCTCCACCTGGCCGGCGGGCGTCCCACACAACGTTTGAGTAAACGCGGTCTTCACTCTAGAACTTGTTTTCCCGTACGATAATCGGTTCTGCGAGAGAGTGACCAGCCCATTGCCACTTCAGCTTCAGCGACTTTTGGGTATGTCGGTTACCTTCGTTTTCTGCCGCATAACCTGGTTTCGAAATTTATCCTTTAGCGAGGATCCAAGCATAGCTCTCTCTTAGCTCGCTGAGCGGCTTTAAATTTAGGGACCAGTCCTACCGCGAGTTTCGGCTCCGTAAGTCATAAGTTTTAGGACGCACGCGTTGAAAACTTTCGTTTTAAGGCACTGTGGTATCGACGATGAGAAGACCTGACGTGTTTACCCAATGCTGCTCAGCCATCTCAACAAAATCCTCTTAACGGCTTCCCTCTCAAAAATGTTCCTACCCAACTTCATATTATGCCCGAGGTAAACATATTCCTGAACAACTTCAAGGGGGGCACCGTCAATTACAATTGGTCTCGGGGTAGTTAGCTCGTTAAACAAAACCTTACTTTTGTATGTATAAATGTCAACATGCCAGCGGTAAGTCACTCAGTATTCGGTCGAGATCCCACAGTGACTCCGCCATAAGGATAATAACGCACAATATCAAAGTCAAAGTCAAAGTCAAAGTCAAAGCATTTATTTCAAATAGGCCCATAAAAAGGCACTTTTGAACGTCAAAATTTACATAAAAAATAGAACTGATTCTAGGCGCGTCGAGAGGTTGACCATGTTATTTCAAGACCATTGACTATCTATAGGTTTTTCTGTAGTCTATAAGCAACGGACTATTTTCTGTCTTTTTTTAATGTAAGGCTTAGTAAATTCGGAGAAAAAAGGAATGGTAAATTTTCATCGATTTACTTAAATAACGTTAAAACTATTTATTTTCAAACAATTAAAAAATAATTAGATCCTCACTACTAGCTGTTTCATTTGATATTTCACACGTTACAGTTTGCGAAACTTTTTTTTAAATTATCTAATTTGCCCTGGAAAAGAGTTTAAAAAAAACTAAATTCGTTTATTTACGTTACATGTCCGTGTTTGGGTCTCAGTAATTCATATGTGCACCAAATTTCAACATAATCGGTACAGTAAATTCGTAGCAAATTGGCTATGACACACGGGCAGAGAGACAGACAGACACAGGAGTGATCCTATAAGGGTCCCATATTTTCATTCGGACGTACGAAACCCTTAAAATCATAAAGGTAGCAGAAGATTTCCCGTGCTAAAGAAGAAATGAACCATACGAAAGCTAAAGTTCCTTATATCCGTCAAAATCAGTATTTCCAATCTCACAAAGAGAAAACATTAAAAGAGAAATTTCTTTAAAAACTTAATGTTCGATAACCAATAAATGTGCTAGTAAACGCGGACTGCCGATTTACGACACACTTACTAGTGTTCCACTCATTTTTTTTTTTTTTTTTTGTGTATGGCATCTCGTAGTTGATCTTGAGAGGTCGTGACTACTTAACCGGACTATCCTGTGGCTGCCTTAAGCGGACTCAAAGCCTCCAGCCAGGGGCGTAAAACTACTTATATTATTAAGCGAACGCTCGCTAAGGGCACCCCCTGTGGGGTACGGACCTCGGCTTAGGGCGTCGCTGACGGGAGGACAGCAAGATGGGACAGGCTGGATCAAGTTTTGATTATTATTAATCGGGGAATTTAAAGCTACAGGCTCAGCTACGGCGCGGGCTGGCACTTCGTCGAGCAAGGGTCGGGGGGGACAATTACGTCGGGATCTTCGCGAGGAACCTCGGCGGCGAGGTCGGAATGTCGGTCTGTGTTTGTGCACTGTACTGGTGGCCCTACTGCTCTCCTGAATGAGAGTTATGTGGTCATCGGGATCGGTGAGGACATGCTTGGGACGGCGGACTTGACTAATGGAGGAGGGAATATAACTAGCGGCTTTCACAACCAGAGGGTTGCGGTGATTCGCGGCGGTCTCGAAGAAATGCTTTGAAATGCGTTTCATGAACTGACGGATAGTGGGAATCCTGAGGTCTACATGGAGGATTTCGTTGCGAACGTACCAGGGGGAGCCTGTTATCCTACGGAGGAACTTGTTCTGGAGGGTCTGCATTCTATGGAAGCGAACGGGCTTGGCGTGTGCGAAGACTGCACTGGCATAGGTCATGATCGGACGGATGCATGTTCCACTCAATTTCTGGTTTCGGCTTTCATACCTATGGAATACTAGCGACGATGTTCATCAATGTCTTAAATCTTTGGAATAAAGTACGCTTCATCTCAACACTATCATCCACTACCTACTTCTAATTATGATTCCGTATAGTTTCTGTTTTCGGCCTAACCGTAATACCAAAAATTCTTCCGGTATCGGCTTTAGTTCTACACTAGTTCAAAAATATCGTAACTCAGTGACTACCTTTTTTATAGATCCAACCAATTTATCTTAGCGTATACATTTAGTGCATTTCTAACGAATAATCTTGATACATGAGGTATTGTTACCGCAACGATAACTAAGAAACATAAACTGCTTTATTTATGTCAGTGCTCGAAATGGTATCGAGTAACGGGGTAGTAAAATGGTTATTGTTCGGATTAGGTGTCCCTGTCATGAATATCAGTTAATATTCTTGGAACGGTCTGTAAATACATCAAGTGGTTGGTCAAACACATAGAAAGGTATAGGATATTCTGTACAACGAAAGAAATTGTATTCTCGTTTTTCTTTGAGAAAAAATAAACTCGCACACATTTTATAACCCTTAGGATGACTATCAGTAAATGCCTTATACATGGCATGGCCGCCTTCATTCCAACATTGTTGTCGGCATTAAATTCCCTCCTTGAAAATTTAATTTATCTACTAATGTTTAACAGACTATCTGGTCAAAAATTTAATTCCCAGATATTAGAAATGTATTAAAACTTGAAAGAATATGACAATATTAAACAAGGCACAGATTAGACACGTTTTTCCAATACATTAAAAAAAACAGAACAGAAATTTGTAATTCGTAGTTTTACGCGTAAATGAAACAACATTTCTAATCAATTTAGTTAATTAATTAAAACAGTAAAGAGCGTGTCGCACGTCGTCTAATCACCAATATATTTTAAATACACATTCCAAATTAAAACTCCATCTCCCTTGATTGTAATAAAAAATATGCGTTGGATTCTAATAATGACATAAAACTTGGAAGTTTAATTATTGCACTATGAGGCATTAAACTAAATGATTTATGACGTAGACGAGATAATTAAGACTTATCTTATATAGCTTAAATGTATTTTTTTAAATTATGTGGTAGAATACAATAATAATTAATAGACTATTTTAATAATTACTTGAATAAAACTTATCGTAATTCAAATAATAAAATAAGGTGATTGTGAAACAAACCATCGCAGATTAAGAAATAAAGCAGGGACAGTTTTCAAGCAGAAAGTAAGTGAATAAGGTTACAGAAAAATGTGAGACCTGTACCCTAATTGCATAATACACAATCAATCGGAATCTGAATCGTTTTGAAACAGATTGCTAATCCACTGATTCATAGGTTCGATAAAAAATTCTGCTCAACAATGTAAGTAACGCAATGAATGTTGTTGAACTGTCAAAACCAAACCGATTAGTCGTAATCATTTACGAAAACGTGCTACGCAATTAGACTGCTGGCTACAGAGCTAGCTAGAGTACCTGTATTTTAGGAGCCAGAAAGAAAACGTACCCGAAAGTGGAAAACTATGAAGAAATTAAATGTCTGCTTAGTGTAATCCTTTAGCTTTAATAAGACGTGCGTGACAACAAAATATTCTTGTATAAGCGTAAAAATAACAATTAATGAAAATATACGCAACCTCTCCGCATTTCCTTATAGGTTTAGCAGCGCATAGGTGTAAAATAGCAAATAATACGTGTATGGGCCATGTAATAGGGGGTGAGCCTAATGCCATCAACCGGACACAAATCCAGCCTCAATTTACCCAAACTGGGGTAAAGCCAATGCAATTTGATATATTATGCTTCCCGAATTTTACGATATCGACAGCGTTTGCTTTGGCCTCTCCTCGTCTTTCATAGTGCACAGAGAGCACGAACGAGAGATGATGCATTTTTTAGATGCCTGCTATACATACATACATGTATTTGTATATACAACGTGGATACGACTATATCAAATAAATTCTAAAATCGAAATTGTAAAATTTTAAAAGTTATTTTTTAAACCCAACTAAATAGTAGTGATGCGCCAACAATGGGGCTTTGGCAATCCTTGACTAGCTATAGTGACTAAACTATTGTCTATTTTTGGTTAAATTTTCGTTTGCAAACTGGAAACGGCTTTAGGTATACGCAGTTTCATTAAATGTCGTATTGCCTTCTCCACCTTATAGATTTATTTATTTCTGTTTCGGTCGTCATTATTATTGTTATGAACTTATGTGTGTGACACGAGAGTAAAAATTTAGAACAAATATCTACAATCTGACGTTTCATTTCGCGCGGTTTTACATACCCTCTAATCGTTGACCCGCTGCATTGATACATGCAAAACGTTTATACAATTCTATGTTTCAAAGTTTAGCAATTATGGAAAATCGCTAAACGTCGAGGTGTTTTATAAAACAGCTAGCGGTTATGTAAAACAGCTGTTTCGACAGTCCATCTGCGACAGATAAATGCTACTACGACAGATAAATGCGACAGAAACATAGTGGTAAGTACTTAAATGAATGTTCCATGTTTCATATTAATTCTCGAGCGATCCCACAATACTCCCCGCGTATTATCTAAATCTCGGTCTAATCTCGGGACAGTTAGACCGCCTCCGTAACGGCTTATCGCTTAAACAATGGCAATCCGTTCTTGTTGCAGTTAAATCTTACTTTATTAACATTCGAGGGCTGATACAAAGGCTATTTTGAGAATGGGGCCTTGGAAGCAGCGGGTTTAAATTGTTAAATTTATACCCGCTTATACGTACGCTTACGACCCGCCCCTGCTTCGCACGGTTTTACGACCTGACAAAACATAATTTCTTTATTAAAAGTAAGTTTGACATGCTTTTAGAGCAAATTTTAAATAGTCAGATAATTTGTATCTGAAGAATAAATCTGACGGTTTGACAAATTTTCCATTAAAAAGCTTTTAAACCACCACTACATTTATTACTCAGATAAAAGTTATGGCTGTCTATTAAAAAAACAGCCCATTTACATACAAACCTTCCGGATTAAATTTTCTAAATGATGGTGCACTGCGTCAAAATCCCCTACGTCGCTTACAAGACCAATGCGGCAGGAAGATGTATTAAAGATACATAGTAATAATAGTAAGTCGATAATCACAGGGAAAGTATTTTTAGGTCATTTTATTTGTCAATTTTATTTTTATTGAACCAACCCGAGTGACAGCTTCTTCTGCTACTTGTATAGTTTTTTTTTTGTAATTGTTATAAATAAGTTGTCACCTGATCACAGCGGACAAACAACAACATTTTGCTCATACATGCCTTCACAAAGAACTTAAATAAGGTTTAGGCTAATAACGTGTAAAGATTTAGAGAAATTAAATATTTTTGGCCAGTAAATTATGTAAATATAGTTTTAATAATATATGTGACCCTAATTAGCTTTGCGCGGATTTCTTTTCACTATTAAACGCAATTTAATGACACTTTTCCACTAAAGACTAAAAGTATTTAAACTAAGTGTTTATTTAGTGACTGGGTGACTCCTGGGTGACTTAAGTCACACACTAACTTATCACTTGTTAAAAACTTTAGGAAAATCATCTACTTTGTAATTATATGTACCTATTGTGATTTTCTAATTTTATTCCAGGTGCATCGTCTTCACATATAACTAATATGTAAGTACAACATATTGAAAAACATTTTAAAAGAGTAATGGTGGAGTTTCTTGCTCATTCTTCTCCATACGAAACTTCCTTTGGGAAGGGGCAACTAGAATAAGTTCTATTTGTTTGTAAATGTTGACGTTCAAAAGTGACATTTATGTGTCAATTTGGAATAAATGATTTGACTTTTGATTTGAGATGTAATCCAAGTCAATGGTGCTACAATTCAAATAATATTAGTTAATACAAGGGTTTTCTGAGATGACGCTCATTAGGTGACAGCACTGAGACGTCAGTTCGGGGCACCTGTCAAAAGTTTCAAAGCGCCTATATTTTCTTATGTCGTGCGTGACTGAATAATGTACGAATGTTGAATGATAACCCACATTCTGCATTTCAGATCGCCCGATGAATTTTGCTATCGCAAACTGATGAATGAACCGGCTAGGGTACCCTAAGAGTAACCAACGTAGAGTTTTTTTTTAACAAACACAAGACATTGTACTCAAAGATCACGTTTCACGCTTATATACAATTATTGTATAATTTCACTTGCCCCCTCCCCCCCCCCCTTCCACACACACACCAACAAACCCCAACACATACATATATACACTTGCATGTTTGCTGTCTTTCACACTATTTGTGTTACTTAGGATAAGTTTTTGTTATTTTATTCTTGTTTTTCTTTTTCTGTACAGGTGTTAGTACAAATCATTGACACTGTCTTCACTAGTTTTTGGTTGTGAATATTAATTAGGATCCTTTTCGCTGAACCCTATCTTTTAAGATACAGGCTAGTCCTAGTTCAAAAGATTGACTATACTATTGCATTGTATTAATGCAATTTTTTTTTCGAACAATGTGTAAAATGCAAAGTGCTATGTTTTTTGTAATAAATTCTTTTATTATTATGTGTCTTTGATGTATCTCGGAAGCCTGGGGTCCCGGTCCTTTGGAAGGCGTACGAGGTGCCGAAGCCAACTCGCAGAGGCCTCGTAGTTTTTTTTTAAATGGAATGAGGCATCAACCAACGAATATTGTCACTTGTCTCTACGGGTCATCATCATCATTTCAGCCGAAAGACGTCCACTGTTGGACAAAGGCCTTCCCCAAGTACCGCCACTTCGAACTTAGCGTTGGAAGGCCTCCCACAAGGTGGAAGAATCCGAATTGTCATTCGGATTCTTCTTATTTTGTTGATTTTTGGTCAAAATTGGATGCAATTGTATAGCGTAATTCATAAGCTTGATTTACACGGAGTGATTTAATTGTCCGTGCCGTAGCATAAGTTAAAGCAACAATCAAAGTTGCACTATCTTAACAGTGTTTAGACGATGCAAGTCATTTGTTGTTTCAAATTTATTGTAAGGCACAAACAAAAAACTTGCTTCGTCTAAATGGAGCTTTATCCTGGCTGCTGATTTCGGGGCCCCAACTTCAACAAGTATCAACCACAAATCCCCAAACCAATCCCTATCAGAAATTTTGATAAAATTTGTTCCTAGTACAAGTAACATATTTTTTTCTAACAGAGTACTTTCTCGACAGAGGTAGCGATGAGTTTTATAGTTTGTAACGTCTAGACGCACTTAGCTTTATTTTTATGACCTATAATAAAAACGTAGAACTAGTTAATCAATCAATGTTGTGTATCAACTCCTTTTTGAAACGACTACATTACAGATTTTATTGAAATACACTCAAAATACTATTAAAAGTTTAGGACCAACGATAAACAAAGGCCATTGAACCGAATCAGAGCTTATAAAGAAAAGAAAATAAAAAATCTCTCTAATTAAAATATAGTTCAAAAATTATTCATAGGACTTACGTCACCAGTTTTAGTAAATAATGTGACGAAAAAATCTGAAATCGAATAAAATGATTGCTCATAATTCATAACCGTTTGCCTAAATTTCCGAAAAGCTTACCGATTTTCCAATTTCAAAATAGCATTATTTAAAAAAATGCGTTCTGAAGCAATAGACAAAAACAAAGCGTATAATTACGCACATTCGTTTGTCCTAGAATGTAGTTATGTTTCGCTAATGGAACGCACATAATGGAGTCTGCAGGCAACTTGAACGTAAGATCACAACGTTTAATGTACATAAAATTAAGATATTATTTGTTTATTGCTCAAATAAGGCATACAATAACTTCAGGTTTACTCAACTTCAGATATCCACCTAACTATCACAATATCTTAGGCCTAAGAGTTAAGTTATAGCACATTCGTTTAACTTAACGTGTCTTCAAAAGGTTGTTTATGAATGCATTAAAATAATTTATTATTATTACTGTAGTAGCTCCGAGCATTGAACGCCATTGTTCTGAATTCGAAGTACGTTCAGTTGTTTTTATAATTAAATTATTTGTGTTTATTATTAGCCTTGACTTTAAATTTATTGTTCGTTTTCAGGAAAGATATGTAAAAAATTATGAAACGGTGGAATATTCATTAGTATTGGTGGTAGTGTATTTCTTTATTGAATAGTGTATGTACACACTTATAAGCAAAATAAAAACCTACCTACAAGGTGATGCTGTTTTTTTTTAAGAAATCTCTTCGGGCTTACCTGCGATAGGCTAATAGATCAAAAGAGATGTAGACGAGACACCGTATTGTTTCGTTTTCTAGTTTTGTTTTTCAAAGAATAACGTTGTAATAAAATATAATTTACGTCAATGCAACATCTTTATACACATAATACAATAATACATGCGTACGTCTTGAAAACTTTTAAAAGTACACCTAGAATCCGGCTGAAAATACTTTATTACAAACATGAAATCTTTGGTTCAAAAGTGAAGTTTCGGGAGGTTCCTGTTTCGTATAAGTGGATCGCCCGGAGGACACGGTGGAGCATACGGTGGAGGTCTGCCCAGCTTGGACGGAGCACCGCAGTGTCCTCGCGGAGGCGATTGGCGGCGGCGATCTCTCGCGTCCGGCCCTGGTCCAGGCCATGGTACAGAGCGAGAGGGAATGGAAAGCCGTCACCTCCTTCTGCGAAACAGTAATGCTTGCGAAGGAGGAGGTGGAGCGCGTGAGGGCAGGAGACGCCCTGGGCGTCGGGAGTCACCTGCAGATTCCCGGCCCACCGCAGGCGCACGACACTACTGCTGAGTGCCAATATTTATTACGTTTGATTAACGTCAAAGGTCTCTCTTTACTGTAGAGAACTGACATTTAACATTTCATCTTGCGGCCGGCGAGCAATGGGTAGCTCGCCGTCCGGTAGGGACCAGGCCCGGGTCGACGGCGCGTCGTGTTGTACGCGCGCCTCAAAGAGATGTCAGCACGAAATGACGGGGTCCGATAGGGCCGACGCCTCAGGGTCGCGGGTAATTCGATAGAGTAACCGTGGCCCTGGCACAGGCAATTGAAGGAACACGGGTGGGTTTTAGTCAGTAAAAGTCTGACACGCCCCCCCGCTCCACCCAGAGCGGGAGAAGTCATTTGATGATTTCCCACCCAAAAAAAAAAAAATGGTTCAAAAGTGAAAATAAAAATATATCGCACTAGCACTTCGCCCGCGACTTCGTCCGCATGGATTTCGAAAAAATAAAGTAGCCTACGTTCATCAGACATAATATCGGCTTCTAACAACTTTTCAAATCGGTCCAGTAGTTTCGGAGCCTATTCAATACAAACAAACAATTCAATCAAATCTATCCTCTTTTTAATATTTGTATAGTTTTGTATGCAGGCTACATTTAAACGTCCAAGATGGTACATGTTTCAAAAATTTTGTTTTATAAATTATCTATAGACAATATCTATAATAAATATAACGTATATCTCCATTATACTATCAGGCAGATGTTATCGTATATGTATAACATCTACATCGTTTTAGACACCAAAATAAAACATAAAAACGATCAATATGTCAAAATAATGCGTTAATGTTGACAGTTATTGCCTGTCAAATGGCAGCTAACATCTAAGATTAAGTTACTTAGCCTGAGTGATTTATTTGTAAATGTATACAGTTTTATCAAATTGATCTGGAATATTTCCATATTGAGGTGGGAAACTAGGCAAACCCATTACTGGTGACATGCATCCCGTTTTAGCAAATAGATTGAAGTTAGAACTTGCTATTCCGTTTATCTGTGAATATCCAATAAGTAAGTGACATGCAATTACTTTGAAGGTGTTAAATGGTACTTCTATTAAACACTTTCAAATTAATTGTTTAGAAGTTAAAGAGGATGAGTTTCCTAGCTTCTCGACAAGCATGAGGCAGATCCACTGCCAGAGGTCATTTGGACCACACACTTTGTATATCAATAATTTATACCTAAGAGCTCACTAGTTGAATTCAACCAATTCTAACACACATCAAAACACAATTACTTGAAACCGTCAAACTGTCAAAAGTTCGAACATAAACTGACGTTTCAAAACTTCAGATCTGTCAAAGTCCACGTCACTTCAGAATAACCAGTATATTTCGATAGATCACAGAAACACTGATTCCATTGACCTTCTTAAATAAATTATGAGTTTCATATTTCCCGGCAGACCATGTTAGAATGGGTAGCTTCTTAATTGGTTCAAAACACGGTGTCTGACAAGAGAGCGAACCCACATACCCAAGCTGTCAAAAGTTATGGGCTGACCTGTTGTTTTCTTGGCTATATATAACGTATCATTATAGATTAGAGCCGCCCGAGTTGGTATGACCATTATCTGTGGGACTGTGACCCGAGGCCGTTGTTGTATTTTTGGATTTTATCTGCACATGAAGTAGTAAGATGATCTGAGGCCCCTTTTCGTAAGGACCAGAAATTGGACATTTAATACCGCTTGTGCCAAGATTTTTTCAGCGTCGTAATGAAAAGAATCCCTGTCTATTAGATATAAGAATAAATAATAATAATATTATCCTATTATTGTCCCACTTCAGGGCAAAAGCCACTTCTCATACAGATATAGCTCGAGCATTAATAATATAGGTGACCCAAATGAGTTCTACGCCGAGTTCTTTTCACTACTAAACACGCAATTTAATAAAACTTTTCCACTAAAGACTAAAAGTATTAATACAAAGTTTTTATTTAGTGATTGGGCCACTCCTGGCATTCGTAAAAGTAGAGAAAATCTATTTGAACTTTATGGCCTAAAGCAACATGTGACTCATACAAGCTTTCATCAGTATGTTTCAAGATATTAAAAATTATTTAAAAATGTGTGCAAAATAGCTAAAGCTCTATATATTAGTAATAAAATAAAATCAGCTGATGATAAAATAAAAACTACCTGGCAAATAATAAATAATGAAACAGGTAGGAAAAAACAGCGTAATATTGAATTTAATTTAGTGACTGCACGTGGCCCCATCAACTCAAATGTAGATATAGCTCAGGAATTTGAAAACTTTTTTGTTAATGTTCCACTTTTAAAACTACTGAAGATTTAAATTCCTCACCCGCGCTTTCTGCTGCCTTACTTAAAAATAATGTAAAACCATGCCCTTTGGCGTTTAGGTTTCAGCATACAAACCCCCAAGCTGTTATAAAAGCTTTTAAAGATCTTAAAATTAAATCAACAGAAGATCTCTGGGGAATGTCTGTAAAAGTCTGTAGATCTCTCATCGAAACCCTTGCGCCCTATTTAGCTTTCATATTTAACACCAGTGTAGACCAAGGAGTCTTTCCGGATCTTATGAAACATAGTAAAGTGATCCCATTGTTCAAATCCGGTGATAGTAAAGAGCTCAATAATTATAGGCCCGTGTCAATTCTGCCAGTTCTCAGTAAGGTGTTTGAAAAGTTGATGCTCAATCAAATGTTACGTCACTTTAATAAAAACTCCATCTTGCATGAACATCAGTACGGTTTCACTAAAGGACGTTGTACCACTGACGCCGGTGTCACCCTAATAAAGAACATTTTTAGCGCCTGGGAGGAATCACAAGATGCCATTGGAATCTTTTACGATCTCTCTAAGGCGTTCGATTGCGTAAACCATGAGACACTTCTGCTGAAACTGGAGCACTATGGGATTAGGAATGAAGCTCTTGATTTGCTAAGATCATACTTGAAAGACAGAAAGGTTAAAGTACAAATAAACGGCACAAACTCATTAGGGTCTGAAATATCAATGGGCGTTCCTCAAGGTTCGATATTGGGTCCATTCCTCTTTTTAGTCTACATTAATGATTTACCCCAGTTACTTCAAAATCAACCGAAGATGGTGTTGTTTGCAGATGACACTTCATTGATCTTTAAAATAGATCGAAGGTCACAAAATCTTGACGACGTGAACAACTCTATTCTTCAGGTCCAAGATTGGTTTACGGTAAATAATTTGGTACTAAATGAGAAAAAAACCAAATGCATTCGATTTACATTACCTAATGTTAGAAGTAGCGAATGTGACATCATATTGAACGGAGAAAAACTGGAATTTAGTAATCAGACGGTTTTCCTAGGAATCACGCTAGACGAGAAGTTACAATGGGGACCCCATATAACATCTCTCGCGGGGCGACTAAGCTCGGCAGCGTATGCTGTTAGAAAGATAAGACAGTTAACAGACGTTGAAACCGCGCGTTTGGTTTATTTTAGCTACTTCCACAGCATTATGTCAAACGGCATTTTACTGTGGGGTCGGGCTGCTGACATTGAATCCATTTTTATTTTGCAAAAGAGAGCTGTCAGAGCCATTTACAATCTACGTCGCCGCGAATCTCTTAGGGAACTATTTAGGAAGATTAATATAATGACTGTACCTTGCCAGTTAATTTATGAAAATATTATGTATGTTAGAAAAAATCTGCATCTATTGAATAAAATAGAGAAATAAAAATGAAATAGATCAACCATTTTTCAGACTATCTAAAGTACATAGATCTTTTATGGGGTACGGTGTTAAATGTTACAACAAAATACCTGGTGAAATATTGCAAAAAATGAAAGAAAGTTTAAAACTCATGTTAAAAAAACACTTTGTAATCAAGCATATTACAAATTAGAAGATTATATCCTTGATAAGAATGCTTGGAAACATGCTGGTCCTGCTCCATAGGACAATCTAGAGGCTAGACAAAATCATACTATTTGCTTATTGTATTGTATATTTGGTTATTTTTACTTTACTCACACACTGACTTATTCCAAGTTAATATTTTAGGAAAATCATATATTTTTACAATTGTTTGTAAATATGTGAGCACAATGTACCTATCACGTGATTAATTTATATACCTTTGCTTTATTTTTAATTTTTTTGTACCAATAGTGGTATAGTATTTTTATTCTTGGTGCATCGTCTTCACATATAGAAATATAATTAATGTATACAAAATATTGTAAAACATTTTAAAAGAGTAACGGTGGAGTTTCTTGCCACTTCTTCTCCATACGAAACTACTTTTTGGAAGTGGCGCCTAGAATCAGTTCTATTTTTAATGTAAATTTTGACGTTCAAAAGTGCCTTTTTATGGGCCTATTTGAAATAAATGCTTTGACTTTGACTTTGACATTGATTACCGACTTATATTAACAATAAGTCTAGGTTTCCTCGCAATGTTTTCCTTCACCGATGTCAGTAAGTGCATGTGAATTGAAAAAGTCACATTGGTACTTGCCTTAACCAGTGAACCATTCCGATATTATACTATATGTAAACAGCCTGGACACAGACCTCCGCTCTGTGAAAGGAGGTAGTTGCATAAATGTAACCAACTATTTAAATTATGAGTATAAAATTAACACCTCTGTCTGGCCTTTTTGTAAACACATTGATATCCTGTTGGTTCTAATACCAAGCCCCTTAATTGATTCTTAAAGTTAGCGCAGAATGAAATCGGTAGCAATTACTGTAGCACCGCCTTCGGGAAACCAGGTGGTTCAATTTAAAATAGCCGTTAATATAATTAGCTTTAAATTGGAATAAATTGAATACTTGTGCAGACACGCTTTACATTCTAAATTGATAGAACGTTCATTGATGGTAAGACAGTCTATGAATTTTGATGAAATACTTGAGAATAATTTAAATAGCGTTTAATTAAAAATTTACTGTGTTGTTGTCTTGAATATTTCTGACGTCGATCCTTATTGGTAATAACAGTTTCATCTTCGCTAATATCAACCCGAGAGATCATCCTTTAGAAAAGTCTAGCGAAAGGGCGAAATTGCTTCACGGTCTTCTCAAATGTAAACGTATGTGGGAATGAACAATAAAGTGGCAACACATAAGATAGGAGGGATGTAAGAAGATGGGTATGACAACACTGTTCGAAAAGGGATGTTTAGAAATACAAGATGGACGACGATTATTATAAGACGAAATTATAGCGTGCACGACAAAATAATTAAATACAAAAGAAGTTAAAGAACTAGTTTGCTTTTTATTTACAAGAATGCCTACGCGTAGATACTTTCAAACACGTGTTCCACACAGGACCGAGACCGACAGTGTACAGTTATTCGTCTACAACAACCAACGTATAATATGTATCAGTTTGACTAACCCATCATGGCGAGGACCACCCCAAAGCGTCGCGAATTACCGACAAATTCCGGCTAAGGTAACGGTACAGTATTCAATATGTCTGCTGCGATCGCGAGAATAATGTCATTGCTGATTGGTAGTGTAGGAATCACCCGTGATATCTGTGGGTGTAAGAGGTGGTTAAGAGATTTTGTCAAGCGAATGAGAACTTTAAAGTGTAACACTGTCTTGACTTATCTAGGCTTGAGCGAAATATGAAGATCGTTGATTGACTTTACTTTGCTAAATAAAGTTATATACGAATAGCTTTTTAGAGTACCGTACCCAAAGGTTGACAACTGAAAGCTCTGCTGTCCGTTGTCTGTCAGCGGGACTTATCTCATAAACCGTAATATGTAGGTCTTAACCGTAACAGTTGAAATTTTCAAAGAGTGTTTTTCTAAAATAGTGTTTAAAATGAAAGGGGACCATACAGAAACGAGTTTTTTTTTAAAGGGGCCGGCTTTTTACTAAACAATTTATAAACAAGTTTATAATCCAAACAAAACAATTGAACTAACGTGAATGAGAGTTTCATACTATTAGGAACCTTATTATATCAATAATGTTGACATTAGCATGAAATATGACTATTACAGTCAAAATGCGATCTGTGGAACAAAATGAGAGCAGTGGTGGCTCAGTGGGAAACGCCGCGACGAGTTGTAGGTCGTGTAAACGGTGAAGGAAAACCTCGTGAGGAAACCGGCATGTCCTAGAAGCAAAAATCGAAAACACTTGACATCTACCAACCCGCACTGGGCCCGTGTGGTGGATTACGGCCCACTCCCTCTCAAAGAGAGGAAGCTTGAGTCCCAGCAGTGAGAACATACTAGACTGATTATGCTAAGACAAGCATCTCACAGTATGGCTTAGACGCACAATTCTTCCCGACACATCATCGAGCTTTTAAAAATTGGTGGGTTCGGTATCATACAAATGTGTCCGGTTCACCTCAACAAGGAAGTAGTACCATTATAATGTCTGTCTGCTAATGTCAATGGGGATGATGACAATTTTTTTTTAACTCAAAGAATAGTTTATTTCCAAATAGTGCAAATAGTATTACAAAAAGTGTAAAAGCTTATAAAAAACCCCAAGTTATAAAAGTTTCAAAGTAAGTGTTAGACTAGGACAGCACTATCGTAGAAGTGACGTCACGACTATGTAACTTCATACTAGTGCTGTACATTGTCCGTACCGCGCGACAAGGACAGGAATAATCCCCTCCAAAAACTTTTAAAGCGTGTATCTTCTTCATATTTACATCGATTTAACAGATTTTTTCGATTATCTCATTTTTACTATGCCTTCTTTGAAATTACATAATTTTTACGAACATTTTTAATAGTAGTCATCATCCCAGTTAACTGCACTCTCCAATCAGTTGCTGGACGTGGTTAGGACAGCATTTATTTTTTCGTTTAACGTATATTGTTATGGTCATTGGAGGCAATGTTAATAGTAGATATTTTGTTTTTCCTGGTTAGAGACAGACGATAAATAACAATCACCAATCCCACTTACGCATCTAACCATCACTCTGTTGTAATTTTGCTTCGGGTATTTCCGCTCAGCATCACTTCATGGAAAGGCATTACAACAAATATGCTGACCGCGACTCGATCTCTCGCCCAAAGGTCAATTTTGCGATGTACGGATATATGCGTCATCTTCACTGAATCACTTAGGTATCTAGGTCCTCCGGTCTTTTGATGCCAATATTATGGATGTGTAACAAGCCTTTCACTTAAAGCGTATCCGGTTTAAAAATATCTTTCCTGCAGTCAGTTTCTTCGTACGTTTTTATGGTTTAAACATTAAAATTGTTAAATAACCATTGATAATGGAATCCAAAAAAGCCTCGCACCAGAGAAACGCACGCATCTGTTGGAATTTATATGTGTATTCTATACTTGATAATAGCAACATTTGCAAATCGCCTTAAATCTGCCGACTTCCAAGAGAGAGACAAAAGATTATTAAATGTTATATTCTTACTTGAGTTTAATATAAATATTATAATGTCAACTCGGTTAAATTTATATTCTTTTAGTTTATATTTGATTGGAATATGATTTCATATTCAATACCAATGAACAAATCCACCTACGATGCACAGACTAGAAATATTTCCCTGTAGGTGTAACTCTTCTAAACAAATATTATAAAGATTAGATTTTTTGTACCTTTGTATATGTCTCTGTTACGCTTTCACGCTAGACCATGGCCTAGATTAGGACAAAGGATTCTTTTTATCTCGAAATTCCCACGGGATCGAGACTTATGCGGGTGAAACCGCGGGGCGCAGCTAGTTGTCAATTTTCTCGTTCAGCGGTCAAGTACGCACACATAAACATAACATCATGCCTGTAATCCCAGAAGGGTTAGGCAGAAGTTTACCTATAGTACACCCACATTTCGCCAGATAAGGTTAGGTCCCATGTAATAGGGGGCGAGCCTGTTGCCATGGCAACAACCTAGATTCCGGGCTGTTATTGAGAGATTCAAGATAGAAATACTCAATATCACTTTGCCCGGGGTCAAGTAATATAGGCATAATTAGCCACGCTGTGCTGTTTCAAATCGTATGAATCACTTTTCGCAGAAACACTTGTCTGGTCCTCAGTGGTCATCTAATCTCTTAATGGTCCGCTGGTACTGCACCTTTCTCCGAATCACATGTATTGCTTATACTCTGCTATTTTTCACAAATTGTAATATTTGTGCAATTCTATTTTTAATAATTTAAAAATAAAGTGTGTCGATACGAAAAAAAAACGACTACTCTTGTTATTTACAATAAGAAGTAGTAGTTTTCCAAAAAATACATACATAACATCACGCCTGTTACCCCCGAAAGGTTAGGCAGACGTGTTCCTATAGACCTCAAGCTCAGCAGTAGCGCTATTGACCTCTATACCAACGTGGAAGAACAAGAATGTGAAACATCAGTAAGAAACAGCAAACCCACACTTCCTCTTTATTACATTACCGAAGACGAACCTAAATGATATAAACCCTTTCCCTCATTAATCTTCATCACATCAACATGAATGTGGTTTCAGAAACCAGTCGGTGGGGCGACTAGCGCCACTCTGCGCCACCATTCATCTCCATCGCTCGTTAACGAGCCACAAAAACTGATGCAGCGAATACATTGCGTCGTAGTTGCTAGAATACATCAACTGTACCACAAATTGGTTGGAATGTAAACGTACGGATGCAGTAAGAAACAGCTCCTGTTATTTGTATAAGACAAAACGTTGTTCTTCCTATAGTTGACATTAAAAAAAACGGACATATATTTTGGCTAAATTGGAATTGAGCTCATGCTCAAAAAGCCAAAAGACCAAAATCTTTTACATTTGAGTGGTCTCAGCATTTTGTTATTAACACACAAGAGTAGTCTACTGCCCATCCCTGAGTTGGACCATCCCCATATTACATTTGTCCGTCCCGAGAAAACAATATTGCTATTAAGTTGCAAAGTCCTCAACTCAGCTTTGCTCCTTTCTCCCTTCTGGGAGAAGATGGATCTGTTCAGAAGAACAGATCCATCTTAAAAAAATCTTACAAAGTCATCTTGCGATCTATATCTTTAACACTTCATAATTGGCAGTTTCCATAGCGCCATAAAAAGTTTGGAGCTCAACAATCACGCGGCAAATGATAGATCTATCAGCAACAGCGTCAGCTACAACGGCCCGCAGAAAAACGCAGGGTAAAAAATGTCCAAGGGATTGTGTCAAGAATAGAATAGATAGTGTGTGCAAGAGAGTTCCGTACGTTTTAAAAGAAAAAATTACATGTCACACACTGACACACGTTTCAAACAGTTAGAACATGATGTAACTAATACATTTGTAAGAACAGTGTTTTTTTAAAGAGTGTCAATGGAGTTTCTTGCCCGTTCTTCTCCATAGGTACGTACTACGCTTTAGAATGGGCAAATAGCTTCATATTTCTGACTCCTTAACAATTCAAGAGTGCCTGTAACTGGTTTAATTGAAATAAATGCTTTGAGTTTGAGTTGGAATATGTTCAGGCATTACAACTTGCTCTCTCTACTACTGAGTTACTAAAGAAGAGGTAACATGAAGTTACAGGAATTGTTTCTAAATGAAAATAAAATCCTTTAAAGAATACTTCCTTCTCCATAAGTAGAAAAATCGCGAAAGCACCGGGTAGACCGAAGTCAAATTTTCTTACAGCAAAATGTTACTGGGTTTTTCTCAGTAGCAGCCCGGAGTCTGGATTTGTGCCCGGTTGATAGCGATAGGTTCGCCCCCTATTACTTGGGACTTAAGCGTAACTGGCGAAATGTGGGTGTACTATAGGTACACCTCTGCCTTCTGGGATTAGAGGCGTGATGATATGTGGGTATGCAAATGTCAAGATTTCTTGTAATATTCATTCAATAGAATTACTTGGTCTTAAACAGTAATATTGATGACTTTAATCATTATAATTTTGTTATTACATACCTACATGTTATGGTGGCGCATCGTATTTTTATTATGATGTGGCGGCATCTACACCGCCACATGCGAACAAACGCATCAATCCTGCATCCCGCAAGCAGAGTTTACCGCGCAGATAGCATATATACAACTTCCCGACAACAATCATCGGGCAGTTGCCCACCAGATACGACATCCATCTGGTCGGAGGATCCTCTTTTCCGAAGAGTGTGTGAACTTTACACCCTGTTCCTCATATCTCTTCACTGGTGACCCCGACGTGATGAACATCATCTCTTCAACATACAACCTAATACTAACTAGCAAATAGTAAAACATGTAAGAAATGTCTAATTTCGCGGGCCACCCTAATGCTTTCGCCTTAAGTCATATTCTTCAATGATGAGACTCGTGACCCTTCCCCTTGGATCACTTTCTCGCGTACTCATAAAAAAATTTACAACAACGCTCTAAATTCTAAGTTGGACACATTAAATTTCTGGCAGGGTTATATTGTTTTTGTATCGAAGCAGATTGAACTTACCTTACACCACTCAATCATAAAATAACAATCACAAAACGGACCTCAAGAAAATACTTACCGAACCCTGAAACCGGGCCCCGCCCGCGGCGGCCCGACGTACACATATTTTTGTACCAAGGTTACCTTTTCGCGAGCCGACGCCTATACACACACATACAAACCTTACTATATGTATGAATAGAGCCTTGCCGCGACTGTTGGTATGCCTTTCTGTTCATGCTCAGCACGGAAACCACTGAACTGATTATGTTATCATTTTCACTGCAGTATAGAATCACCAGTGAAAAAAGGATAAAGTACAATTTTTGAACACAAGCCGGTAAGAAAAACTACTGCAGAATTGAAAATGTGACTAAGTATCATAATTCAGCCAGACGCAGTGGCTACAGTTACACGGCCCTCACAATGTTTATTCGTCGAGAAAAACCAGGACTGTCCGTTCACTAGTATGAGTTGTGTTTAAAAGCCAAACATCATTGGCTCACTCAACACAGAATCTTGGGAACTATAATGGCTGCAAACTTGCCATTTAGCTGATAGGATTTTAAATATCATAGAAATAAAAATAAGAAAGGATTTTACGATACTCACCCCCCAAGAGCGTCTCATCGTATTGCGATTTAAAAGTTCCGTGCAAGGCGAGAGAACAGCCAGTGATACACACAGTATGTACTGTCTGTCCGGTCGTCTGTACAGTTAATAATATCAGCTCAGTGCTTTACGACCGACCAATCATATTTCACAACTCACAAGCACTGTGTTTACTGCCTTGCCCAGTTTATACACTTCGAGGAATTTAACAAATTTATACGATTTTAAGGGGACGTAATTTTAAATTATTTATTGTAAGGCACATACATATAAATCGTTTTAAGTAGTTTTATGTTGGTCGTTTCGCCTTGGAAAACGTCTGGGAACCTTTGAATAGTGAATTTCAATACGTTGAGCTGAGTATATTTTAGTATTTACAAAATACTTGGCTGTCAAACTCAAATCTCTCAAATAAAAAACTTGTTTTTTAATGAAGCAATTACAGGCACTTTTGAATTGTTAGACAATTCAAGTCGACGAGTCAGAAAGATGAAGTTAGTTGCCCATTCCAAAGCGTAGTAGGTACCTATTGAGAAGAACGGGGAAGAAACTCCACGGACACTCTCTTACATAAAAAATTTGGAACATAAAATTGCTTCCATCCATGTTTAAATTAAACATGCGAGAACGGTGTAGAAAGACGTTAAAAGCGTCCGTAATAAAAATATAAATACATACAAAGCAAAAAAAAAAAACAAATCTGAAATTAAATTAAGCTGTGACTTGTTTACCACTGTAGTTAAAATTGAATAACCGTGGAGTGTCTTGCTGGTTATTCTCCATATATAACGACCAATTGAAACTGTGTTGAAAAAACTAACCTAGCTTCTGGCGTTGGCGATGCGAACAACGCATCACACAAATCCTGCATCGCGCAATCATAGTTTATCGCGCAGCTAGCATATATACAACTTCCCGACAACAATCATCGGGCAGTTGCCCGCCAGATACGACATCCATCTGGTCGGAGGATCCTCCCTTTTCCAAGAGTATGAGTGAACTTTACACCCTGTTCCCCATATCCCTTCATGCCCATAGCACGTAGGTTTATGTGAAATTGTAAAATTGAATTTGAATTTGCACCAAGTCATATTACAGTAGAAGACATTATTTAGGTAGATGGTTACAGGATTTCGTTTTTTTTTTAAATATTTAATCTGTTCCAATGTTCCATGGGCAACCCAAATATTTTTTTTTGTTTATACCTCATTATATCGCTGATCAAATGAAGATATTTTTTACGCTTCAAGCCGTAGTAAAATTTTGAGTTCGTAAAAAAAATCTTGCTTTCATTTTTAACTGTTGAATGTTTTAGAAAATTTGGTTAAAATAAAAGATTTCTTAAAGTATTCAGTTACCAATGGAATAATAATGAAGGGCATATTATTGGAGAGTTTCGAGAAAAGTGATATTTAATGACAAATTCTGGGAAATTTTCAACTTACTATAAAAATGGAGTTTTTTCGTATCCCATTTTCCGCCTAGTTTTTATGGGGTGATTAATTATTGCAAATAGATCACTTCCTGGTAAGAAAACCTGAAATTATAATTCACCTTGTAGGATTACAACATCATGCTTCATAGGAAAAATTGCATCAATCACTAAAACAGATGTGTATGTACGTTGAAAAAATAAAAAAGCCAAATAAAGCAAGCGTAATTAAATATACGAATAACGATTATGACGTAACATTTGTTTTTACTTCCATCGTAATCTAAAGATATTTTATTCATGGCCGCCAATCTTTTTATTGGCGCAATAAATAAATTCTGCGACATTCGGAGCCTGAGAGAAACGTGACATTTTAAGTATTATTTGTACACCGGTATCGCCCTGATCTAAATGCTGGGTCATTGTTTGCAACTTTCTTTCATTTGTACATTTTTTTAATGTCAATATTCATAACTGTCTTTGGTCTAGTTCTCAGAGTACGAGATTTTGGATTAAATTCTTAGTTTTGGTGTTATTGGGTCTTTCAGATAAGAAATTCAGTTACTTCTGGGATTTCTGATCTTCTTATGTAGGTTCTTCTTTAGTTATTCTCATTATTTTATCGAGGTCTATAAACGCAATACCTATACGTAACCTTCCTAATGTGAGTATTTCCAGGTCACACACCCATTAACGCCTGCAGTCAATAAATACATTTGGTCTTTGTTTTAATTAAAACATTGATCAACTATGGCGAACTTACATATTTTTTTTCGCGACATCAACACGTCCTGTTGACGCGTTGATGTCTTTTGAACGTGGTAGAAGAAAAAAAGTTTATTACAATACTAGCTTCTGTCCGCGACTTCGTTCGCATGAAGTTTCTTATTTTAACATAAATCATAGCCGTCAGGGATAATGTAATTTCCTATTAACGAAACAATTTTCGGAATCAGATAAACAGTTTCGAATATTACCCCTACATACAAACTTACACATTTTTCCGCTTTATAATATTAGTATAGATGTAATAAAATGTAATTTTAATATTCCATTTCGTTACGTAAGGTATTAAGTTAAAATTAAGTTGTTATGGTTTCGTGTTTTTGTAATAGCATTATTTTTAATAGCTTCAATTAATCAGTAGGAACTGCATGTAGTAAATTACACAAGTTTTGTTTTTGTGACTTATCATCCAATTAGTTTACGTTAAAGTTGAACAAAATAAATATCGAATAATCCCTTTTTATTAATTGAGCAAAAAATGCTTGATTTGAAGATAAGTTTTGTAATATTTACTTAATAATTCAATTTAAATTAACATTCCATTCTGTTATTATGTTGAGCTCCTTTTTTGTCAGCATTCAAGTTTATGGTACACTGTTTTATTATCTTATCATTTGCGTTTCTTTCTTACAACCTGATTATTTCTTGAACGATCATAGCTATTTTTGCATGTTTAGTTTTCTTTATTGTGCCATCACCAAAATATGATTTTTGTGACACGTGTTTTAAATATGCGTCAAATTCAAGGTCAAAGCATTTATTTAAAAAGTCACTTTTGAACGTCAATTTTACATTAAAAATGTAAAATGTCAAAAAAATGATTCTAGGCGCTCCTTCCAAAAGGTAGTTTCGTATGAAGAAGGAGGGGCAAGAAACTCCACCGTTACTCTTTTAAAATGTTTTACAATATTTTGTATACATTAATTATATATCTATATGTGAAGACGATGGACCAAGAATAAAAATACTATAACACAATAGGTAAAAAGAATCTAAAATAAAGCAAAGACATTTAAATCAATCACGTGATAGGTACATGGTGCTCACATACTTACAAACATTGTAAAAGTACATGATTTTCCTAAACTATTAACAAGGAATAAGTCAGTATGTGAATTTAGTAAAAATAACAAATTATTCAATTAAATTAGCAACCAGTATGAATTTCTCTAGACCAAATTGTCCTATGGAGCTGGACCATCATGTTTCCAAGCATTCCGTGCAAGCAAGTAATCGTCATTAGAGTGAACAGGCATCTTCTAGACTTGCGCGTTCTATCGTAAACTTCATTCATCACTCTCCACCAGTCGAGATCGATTTCCAGAGCAGGCCAATTTCAAAATAAAAATTAAAAAAACTTATAGAAAACCCAAGTCACATCGATGTTACGTAGTGATTAAATAGACAACCCTTTGCTTGCCTTGCAAAAGATATAAAACAATTAATCAACGTCAAGTGCGCTGTAAACAACTGTTCACTTTTATTAATCTACTTAAAGACCTCTTGAGTAACGTACGATCTAATAAAACAAGTTAATTACAATGCGAATGACACTTTTATGTTATTTATTTGTTATATTTCAAGTCTAGAAGTATTTTATACACAAAAATACTACCATAGAGCATGAGAATTTACTGACTCAACTTAATTGTAAATCCGGCCTACACTAGCCCAACACACTACCTATTATTTTACACCACAACATGAACTAATCTTATAGTGTGTAGATCAGAATATATGGTTTAATTTCTATTGGAAATTCAAATCTGTTGAATTAAAGTGCCCAGCATAGTAACAGGACCACCATGCCACAAAAAAAGGCTACTATAAAAACACGCTTACTGTAAACGCAAGAGCACCGGACAACCAGTGTGGACAGACACACAGACAAGCAGGTCCCAAACAAATAGTCGTGGACGTGACAAACATTTGTCTCGGTGTGAGAATCGAACTGGCGATCCTGAGGATAGAATGTAAACACTCAGTCACCGCGCCATTTGGGCTGTCAAATATTGGGCTTACGTTTCGAAAGGAAAATGCAAGGCATGCATTTTATTGCTACCAAGTATAGAAAAGGTACCTTTTTAGTAGTGTGTGATTGTATATTGAATAACAAAGCATAATCACAAATATATACGATAAAAATACTTGTATGCAGACCACTTTCCGCTAAAGAGCTGATTTTACTATTGGCCACAGAAAATGACGATGTCAGTTTTACAGTGAAAAACCATTCTACTGTTGCTAAATCTGTAGACTACAGCAAGAAAAGGTTCTGGAAACTTTAACTTTTCAGGCAATATACCCATCATCATTTAAAGCTCAAACATTATTCTTTATCTGCTCGTTTACTTAAAATGATTAGTCCTACAAGGCTCATACAGTCCTTTCCCTGCACGTTTACTTAAAATTTGTTTTACAAGGTAACTTACAAACATAATAAAAAGTGTAACACCATTTAGTTTTCACAATTGTTAAAAACATGTCAAATACTGTCATGAAAATTGGAAAACCTAGCTGAGTAAGCGAGTTCTCGGTACGCTTACAAAGTAAAGCAAGATTAATGTTCCTGACTGCGCCGGCTTCTAACAATCCTACTCACTTTACCACCGTTTTAGTATTAATATTTATGATGTTACTACGTTTTGTTAAAACAATGATTTGTTGCCAATTATGGTTCATGTTTACATTTTTTGCTCAGTTTTGTTTTCAACGATTTTATGTTTCAAATTTAAAATGCTACTTATGAAGCCATATTTAGGTTTCTATTGCGTAAGCAATACATATGCCATATGATACAGAACGTAACGCAAAAGGAACATGTGTTACAACTTAATATCTGGAATTTATAAGGTCTACAAAAGAGTATCCATTTATATGTCCATCTTAATCTAGTGAACCGTTTTTCTACAATAATAGGGCCCCATGACTGTTCATATCCTTGTAACCTTATAACCTCGATGATGCAACATGCATCAGTTACTTGTTGGCAAGCAATTATTCTTTGTAAAGAACACTTCAGCTCTTATCCAGACCTATGCACAAAAAATTCCCTCCACTCCCCTCTTATCAATTCGAAGCCTGTCTAAAAGCAGAACATAAACCCTATTTCCAAAGAACAGGGTTACCACCTACAGAGACAGTTTCTAACACGACACATTTGTCATAGCACGTGCGTGTCGCGGGCGTGACCTTATGCTCGTTACATACACGACTGGGCCCGAGCGATTTATGTTACTTCTCACAATTTCACGCCGCCATGTTGTGTCGCCAAAATAGACGTACTGTCTGGAGGTTTTGTCAACACACAATCGCTCGCTTGTTATCCCCCAGAGGGCAGAGGTGTGTAGTAAACCCACATTCCGCCAGTAGTTATTGTTTAAATCCCACGAAATGAAGGCTAAATCAAGAGCAGAGGAATTTTCATAACTCGTTCACACGTTGCTAGACCTGGACATCTAAAAGTGCCATTCTCAAAACAATATAATTTTAATGACACTTCTAAATAAGAAAACAAACAAAAGAGCATCTAAGCTCTGGAAATGTGTAGAGACTGTGCGGTCTTTAAAGTGAGAGTTGTAGCCGCCAGAGAATAGCACTTTCCTTCTGTTTTTGCCTTTAATCTCCAAAATAAACAGAATCCCTAAATTAATTGTCAAAAATGCATTATTTATTTAAGTTTGTTACAAGTCTTAACTCAACAGAAACTACATTAACACATCTGCTTTTATCAAATTCTATTTACCAACTTGGAAGTGTTTAACTTTAAGCTCAAAACTTGCTCCTGAGTGTAATCCCACTTCAAACACTCCTAGTTGGCGGAGTCTAATCTTGTTACAAATATAGAGCCGAAGACTAAATATATTCAAACGAGAAACCGATCCAATGAATCAATTCAAAGGAAAAATAAACAAGACCACAAAACGATGCACACGAATAAAGTCCCTTCAATGAATCCATAACATTTTATTTTTTTAAACGTCTCAAAGGACCACGAAGTGGTATTACAGTACGAATTTCAAATGGATGAACTTCTCGATCCTTTAAAGGTGTTCTCTGTAAGAAACGCGAAAATATACATATATCTTTTGGTATACATATAAGTACATCCATTTCTGGCAACTCTGTTGTGCAATGTTTTACGAGATCCCCATTGTGGTGGCTTTAAGTCCGCACTTAGTACTAGCACTAAAATTTAAAAGTATTTCAAAGAAGGTCCATTCCAACGTGCAGGAATTCTCTTCCCGCCCATTGTCAGCGCGAGCTTTGTTTAAACTAGTCGTGTGGTCGAGCGAACCACCAATGAGACATCAGAAAAGAAAATCTCAGTAAAACTGTATTCTTTTTTTAAATGTCATTTGTTTCACTGATATCTAAAACCCATTACATTTATGTATCTTTATAGTAACGTCCCACACTCCTACTACATCCCAACGAACAAAATCGCTAATTAAATCGATCTTTTGCTACTTCAATCACTTTATATAACACTCCAACGGTTACAAACAGGTCTTTGGTAACATAATAGCTTCCAAATTCAAGTTATTTTAAATACAAAATATGCATAATCTTAAATAAACAAACGTATAATAAATACAGAATATAAACTCGGGGTTAGGTTAAAACTTTCTTAACAACCTGTAATCGGATTTCACTCATTCATTCGGCCCACTTCAGATAAAAAACCACCGGTATTGTGGACTTGGAAACAATTTTATTGCGTGACCACGACCACAGTTGAAATGCGTCTCGACCACGAAAGTATTTAATTGATATTTGTATGGAATTAGCTGATTGAGGCTGTGGAAATAATATATATAAGAAGTGTTGAGTCATGGCAGAATATAAGTGGTCTGAACTATAAAGTGTAGTCACTAAAACGTGTGCATTATTGGATGGGAAACACGAACTCATGTTAACGTATTCAACACAATAAGCAAAATCTTTACTAACAATATCTGTCTCAATAAAAAGCCTACTATTTCACCATCTCTACAACGACCTAGATTCAACCATATATTATCATTATCTCGACGGCCATCAACCACAAAACATTAAGTTCACCGCAAATTATCATATAAAACAGAAGACAATAGACGCGAACCAACAAGCTGTATTGATTACGGTGGACCATAGACAAACCGCAGGACTTTTGTATACATGACCACAATTTGACTTTCAAAGATAGTAAAAGTTTTACATAAATTCAGTAGCTGCTACTATACCTTAATTGCTAGCTGATTCTGGTAATCATACCAATTTTAATGTTTATTTCAATACGTAGTTCTGCTAATCAGAACTGTAATTAAAATTTATATTTTTGTTTGTATCACAAGGTGTGGTTTATCGCTATACGTTTTTTACGCTAGTGTTTAGTTCACCAGAAATTCAAAATCCTTTGCTTGCTGCAAAAAAATCGCCTCTGATGTCTAGAGTCAGGGTAACTTGGCTGTCAAAAATGTAGATGTATCAGAATGTAGTTATCTCGACAAATGAAGCAATTTGATTAATCTTGTACAGGGTATGTGCAATTTCAAAATATGAACGCACATGTCGCAACTGATGTTAACTGTGCCTTCCAAAATACAACAGGTAACACTTTAGACTCACTTTAGATTGCAATTAAATGAAAGAAAGTTTAAAACTCATGTTAAAAAAACACTTTGTAATCAAGCATATTACAAATTAGAAGATTATATCCTTGATAAGAATGCTTGGAAACATGCTGGTCCTGCTCCATAGGACAATCTAGAGGCTAGACAAAATCATACTATTTGCTTATTGTATTGTATATTTGGTTATTTTTACTTTACTCACACACTTATTCCAAGTTAATATTTTAGGAAAATCATATATTTTTATCATCACGTGATTAATTTATATACCTTTGCTTTATTTATAATTTTTTTGTACCAATAGTGGTATAGTATTTTTATTCTTGGTGCATCGTCTTCACATATAGAAATATAATAAACACAAAATATTGTAAAACATTTTAAAAGAGTAACGGTGGAGTTTCTTGCCACTTCTTCTCCATACGAAACTACTTTTTGGAAGTGGCGCCTAGAATCAGTTCTATTTTTAATGTAAATTTTTACGTTCAAAAGTGCCTTTTTATGGGCCTATTTGAAATAAATGCTTTGACTTCAGACTGCGTATTAATCTCATCCATCATCTATTTAGGCAGGTATAAAACACCCACTATTTATACGTTTGAAGACTACTTATTTAAAAAAAACATTCTATTGTAATATAATCAGACAACATAAAAATTCAGCTTAGCAAAACCAAAGGATTTTCTAACGAATTAATTAAAATCACGATTGGAACCTGGTTCTTTCAAATACGTTTGAACATTCTTAGATGGGGATAAATATCTAGATTTTTATTGTATTACACAGGGCTGAGCGACACGTATTACTATATTACGTAGACAAATAATATTATAAGTTGTCGAAAAGTTGAAATTACCTTACCTAAAACTTGTTATTTATTTTCTGTACCTTCTCAATGTCAAGCTAGTTATTTTCTAAAAATAAATTGTTTATTTTGGCATATAAAAACTGTATGACTGCATTAGTAACAGCATCTATCACTTCGGCATCTCAAGTCTAATCTACAGCTTATCTAATGTCCTTGCAAATAAGAACGTCTGTCCGACACGATACCTAACTAATCCTTACTGATCAAGTGCCCCTAATAGTAAATTCTACATCGTATTTCGAAATATTTCTATTAACTTCTGTTTAATCTAAAATTTCTCAGATAATATATGTAAATCTTCTCTTGCATTGCCATTATGCTAAACTAAAAAGGTTTTCCTGTGGTAGAAAGATAAGCCAGTGACCTGGACTTAGGAAACTATCTTGTTCTCTTGGATGCTTCTTATTTTAATTTATGACACCCGAAAGTCTTCTGCTTTATGGTCAGTAGATTTTACAACACAAGTGATTGTCTTACTGACGAGTTTAGCGCCTTCAGTAGCGTTCATCTGTTCCTGTAACTTTCAGACAACTGGACACGCGGAACGCTTTAGTAAGTGTCAATTATTTGCTTGTAAAAACTTGAATCAATTAAGAAACGTGCAGTTTTCGTGGGCGCACCATTTATGACCTGGATTCAGCTCCCATGGGCCGACGGTCGGGTTTTATTTTGACTCAATACTTTACTTTTACTACTCGAATGACCTCCGGACGAGTAAACGAATAAAAAATATTGAAGGGCTCCGTCGGTGTATACTCGACTGACGAACGCTAACGTGGGAGACGCAGGTATTTTGTTAAGTTTACAGAAGTTATTTCAGTTTTCGTAATTATTTTTGTATTGAATATTTATTTTGCCATTTGAACTTTATTTTAGGCTACTTTTGTAACAAAATAATTATGTCAGTAGGACTTATATTAAACATCGCCCTCATCATTAACAGCCTCGAGCAGGCCCCTTGACTCCCAAGTTTAGGCAAAAAATGAAAACACAAAAATTATAAGCTTTGTAGTAAGAGTGAATAAACAAATTTTAGGAGTTTTTTTTTGGAATGTACACAAAGAACATTACATTTGTGTGCCGATCCAGTTTTAAGGTCCACAAGAATTTGTTTGGTCCTTCGAGCCTCCATAATATTCGAGCACGTTTGATTCGTGCACATAATTACGTTTTCTTAAAGCAATCTGTTTTCATTTGTGTATATTTTCATGAATATTTTAAAATTAAATAAAATGTCGACGACTCGAACCTTTTCCACCATCGAATTCTGGAAGGTTTCGTCAGTCGAGTATGCGCATAGCAACGGGGCCTGCGCGGGGAAGGAGAGGCGCGCGCCTACCTGCGCAGACGCTCCCCAAAACGAACAAGAGCGCGCATTCCTGCCGCGCCGCCCGCGCACCTAGCACCCCCGCACCCGATGCGTAGGGGTGGCGAGAAAGGTAAATATTTATAATAATCATGGTCACCAAAAGAAAAAGGGGATGAAAATGATGATCAAAAGCCTGTTTTCGTTTTTTAAGTCGTAGCATATATCCTTGCAAGAGAAAATGTTATATAAAGGACGAACAGGAGTTGAGACCCATAATTCGATTATTGTCAATTTCGGTATACCACTTACGGCCGAACACAATAACGTATCTATCACCAATTTGGACATACTGGAGATAGAAAAACCTATCAATCTCTGGCATTAACGTCCCAATAAAGCCTAAGGATGCGTCCCCATAACATGTTGACAGCTATTTGTTTGACAGGGACAGATAGAGTTATGCTGTCTATCATCGATAGTGATCTGTCTTTCACTGGTGTCTATTATCATCGGCAGTATCGTGTGGTAAAAATCACCACTTGTAAATGCTCTTCAACCAATATTCTGAACAATGTTTTGATTAAAAAGAGCGTCCATGGAGTTTTTTTGCCTGTTATTCTATAAAGAAACCGAATTCTCTTTGGAATGGGCAACTGGCTTCGTCTTTCAGACTGATCGACTCCTTGACATTAACAAATTGAGTTATTTAAGAAATCGCAAACCGAATCTTCAAATCAACTAAATTAAGACAGATAGAAGTGGCAAAGTGAATCTCGCAAACTTAACCAAAACAAGTCCATCGGAGCCACTTAGAAAATAATTTGATCAATAACATCAGTTACACTGATCGGTCTGTTTCTTAGCAAATTACTGAGTAGAATGTTAATTGACTTTGTATAATTGACTGCGGCCTCCAGCTTGACATGAACAGATACTTTTGAACCCGGATCCAAAGTTTATTAAGCCCTAGTAATCTAAAGATGTTGGTAATATTTATTAGATGGGAAATTTCAATGGTGTATAGTCGTCTATAGGAAACAGTTACGGCTTCATACAGAACTGTACTTACTATAATGGAGATTCGCCATTGAAAGCATAGCCTACATATAGCTGAATCATAAACCTTATTCCAATCCATCAATAGTTAAGTCCGGTGAACCATCATGACGTTTCCTTGTACCATCAAAAAAAAGAAAGAATGAAAAAGCATTTATTGAAAGTAAGTAGTGTAATACGCATTATCACAAACTTAACTAAACATACTCTTAAAAACATAAAATAATAAAACAAGATTAAAAACAAAGTCCTGTGCGAGGCCAAAAGGCCGCAATCTTAGCATAACGCTGCGACACTTAAAAATAAGTGTCACAGCGCTGGTATTCTGACAGGGCCCGCTGTGATGTCATGGACAGTTACATAAATAGATTTAAAAAAATAAGATTTTAGTAAAGTAACATAATTAAAAAATATATTTAACTCTATCGCAAACATCGTGTCAGGACCTGACGTAACATTCTTCATCAAACATTCTTCCACCAATCTTCTTAGTGAAAATCTAAAATTCACTAATTTATTAAGTTATTCTATATTCATTTTTGTCGAAGAGAAATCCCATCGCGCTGGTGGCCTGTTCCACGTAACACAGCAGCCACAAACAAACTAACAAGTGATCATTGTCTTAAAAAGTAAAATAACTCTTTCGCGGCAACCCTAGCATGGTCCTCATCCCCTGCATCCCGACACAATGCGGACCTGTTGCCGCGTCCCCCGCCCGCGCCCCCCGCGCCCCCGCCGGCCACTCGCGCAATGCATCCTATAAATAATTCAAAACGAAGTCCGTTTAATTCGAGGTCCGTACCGATTCAGCTGTCAATTAATGTGGTCGGAACATCGCGTTGCTGTCCTGTACACCGTGCGGCGGGACTTGGATGTGATAACGAATCAATCTGGCCGCAGTTACGGAACTATGAAAACGCGAGGGAGGCAACAAGCAGGATGCTATTTTAAAGTTAAAAGAAAAACTGTTGGAAAAGTTTTACCTCAAAGGATTATGTTAAGCAAGGAATCATTGGCAATTGCAATGTAAAAGATCGCAATGAGGAGAAATCCTCTAAAACCATATCGTATAGTTCCTTACGCGCTTACACGCGTGACCAACAGGCAATTTAGAAATTAACATTAAGAGAATGGACAGACAGAAGCGTCATCATCATCAACCTGTTCATGAATAACGTTACATAGTAAACGATCAAAGGAGTTGAGGGCAGTCAACTATTGTGGTAAATACAAAACTCAACACACAATAATATCAATTCATCGTTGAGAAGCACCCGCTAATGATGATAAATTATAAACCCAGAATGTTAAACTATTGTTGATTAAATCTAGGGAACAGACTATGAAGAAGAGCAGCAACTTTTCTTTTATTGTTTTCAAACACAAAAACATCGATTTAAAACCTAGACCAGCGAACAACTAATTATACAGAGCCGAGTCTAAGCGATAATAACGAAACCAATACAAGTTTCGAATCCAATTAGCAGTTCCAATGCAACAATAAATCAAGTCTACGATTAAAATCACATGCTTTTAGCTAAAATACTCAAAGCATTGCGACATATATGGCAGACTAGCTGTGGCTTGCGGTTTTATGGATAGTTTAATTTCAAATTGGGCTCCGACCCCGCATCGCAGCGCCCATCCGCGCTTTTACTTAGTTTTCGCTTACTTTTCTTTCAGACTTTTTTTTCTTAAGCCCATCGAGCTTATCCAGATAGTATCGCTTTCAAACAAACACACTATTTAGCTTTATTATATTATATGATAAAGCTTACTAGTTATAGAATAGATAAATTATCTTTGTAAATGAACCATGAAACTAGTATCGATTAACTTTGCTTTTTCACTTCGTTTTAATTTATGTGTTTTCAAGTTCTGTATTATAAATCACTCGTTGGTTAGCTACGCAGCTTAATGAAGACACATATAATCAATCAAATCAAATCAAATCATTTATTTTTGCAAACATGGGTAATTCGTACATTGATGTTTTCTTAAAGTAAAGTCCTCCACATTCTACCGCCTCAAGGGCATGCAAATATTATTCAATTTAATCCTGACGACGCATCATTTTCCTCTTTCTTTCTTTCTTTAAATCTATTTTTGAAAAATGACTTTATATATAGACTTTGTGAACTTAATATAAGACTCATTTCTATCTATGTATAGGCGAAAAAAAAACTGTATACGTATGAAAAAAAAAAAAAAATTGCCACCACGCAGACTATTTTCATGTTTATGAACACTGTGGTGTTCATAGAGTTTGCCGAAGCAAACGATGTCAAAAGTTTTACTACTCAACACTCACATATTTTCAAAACTATTTGTAATTATCTGCGTGCATACTTATTTCTAAGAGCAATGGTGGCCCAATGGTAAAGGCCGCGACTTCCGAGTTAAATTTGTGTAAATTATTCCATCACCACTACTTTCAAAATGGTGAAGGAAAACATCGTGAGGAAACCGGTATATCCTAGCACCAAAAATACAAAGACATGTGACATCTACCAACCCGAATTGGGCCCGCGTCGTGGATTGCGGCCCACTCCCTCTCACCGAGAGGAGGTCTGTGTCCCAGCAGTGGGAACATTATGGCCTGATTACGTTATACTTATTTCTTTTGTCGACTGTAGCTAAGTTTTATGTGGCCTGGCACATTAGTAACATCCCTATTACCCTTCAACTCGTAATTATAGGTTCTCGCGGTTTAAATATGAGTCCGCACTAAAGTTCAACAGGTCGCGTTTGATCTCACGTTCAGATAATGTGTTAGCCTTTGGGATGTTGGCGCTGTTTAGTCATTTGTTCGAGGAATTGAATTTTAATTATGAAATCCAGAATGTATTATGTAAGTATACGAATTTCTTCATGAAATAAATTAGTACTTATTCCCTCATTTCAATAGTAGGAAATTATCCCAAAATGAGAGTTCTATAGTTACTTATTATTTGCAGAGTCACATAAGTTTTTAAGGTGATAACTTTCAGCAATGATCTAATTTTCTGAATTTTTCTTCAGTATTGGATAAATACTAGCTGTTGCCCGCGACTTCATCTGCGATCCAGGATGAAATGTAACCTATGTCCTTACCTAGGGAATAGTTTATCTGTGCACCAAATTTCATCGAAATCCGTTCACCCGTTTTAGCGTGAAACAAACCAAATTACTTTCGCATTTATAATATTAGTTAGGATTTGAGTCTGGTTGAAGGACCAAAAAACGGCCCACAAAAGCATCATCCTTGTAAATAAATAAATCACACGACATCTACCAATCGAACACCTTTCATTAATACTAGCAATGCCGTCATAACTACCCACAAAAATGTAAATTAAATCCATTGATACCTAATAAATTGACTCGATTCGAACTGTGTGTACACTTTATGCTGTGAAACAACCTGGTCGGTTCCACGAACATATTCCTAAGGCTATGGCTATAGTTCGACATAGTTAAGAGGTTTCCCGCGCAATGGTCTACTTGAAGGACTAAGTGCGGAAACCAAATTTAATAAATTAATAATATTATAAATCCAAATAAACGAAATTTATAATGATTATTCTGATACATATTACAGAACATGTTTTTATATTTTTCATTATACCAAAACCTCCACATGATTCTCTGTCTATTCTGTGAAAATCCCACCAGGATAACTTAGGTGATATAAGCTATCACAATCCCTAGATTGTCACTTTTCGGCAGCTCACTTCAAGCTCAATTCACCTAAGTTTACACGGTGAGGTTTGTCCAGAGCTGCATGACGATTCTGTAAAAATCTCACTGTGAAGACTTGCGTGGAGTAAGCTGTCAGTGTCATCCCTTCTTGGTCAATCCCTAGCATCAGTGGTACTGACAGCTCACTCCACGCTCACTTCACCTAAGTTTTCAAGGTGAGATTGTTTTAGAATAGAATTACTGATCGGCTGAAGTTGAAGGTGTTTGACGAACTTATCCGATGGAGCCTTAAACTTGTGTCGTGCTACAAAACTAGGATGAATGATTCATTTAGACCATTAAACGGCTAGTCTAAATGATTAGATAAGTTATTAGCTTCGTTAAGTATTCGTTAAGGTACATGATTAAATTAATTAGATGCCGCTTGTTATGGTGAGGTGAACTTTGCGTGCTTAAAGCACTGCAAAGCACTGCTTGCAAATTGATTAGTGACTCTTTAGCTATTTTGCGTATCGTGAAACTTTTAAGTACCTAATATTTCAATTTGAATGTGAACCTAGTTCCTAGAATGTATATTTGGTAATTCAGTTTTGAAACCTATTACGTAATTGAAAACGTTCAAAATCTAGTCACAATCTCAACTCAGCGATAATCAATGTCGAAAATTTATGAAAATAAGAGCTGTTTTTGACGGATAGCGTCAGAATGCTAACGCTCTTAATAACACGGGAATTGCCCCTGAGAGAGCATTCTAAATGCGTTGCCGAAACTTAAGTACTGATGAAATTAAAAAGTCACACATCAATGCTGCTTAGTGACGAAAAGAGGCATCGCGTTGAAACTTTTCCCTACATAAGGTATTTCATGAAAACTTTTACTATTCACAAAATACTTTTAAACGACCTTTCAAATTTAGTCTACCTAAATATAGATACTAACGGGTATAGAGCAGCATTTAGAGGTACTTTTAAACTTTCAACTTAACACCGAATACTTCTTCGGGGCTATGTAAAGTCCAAAGTATACAAGGATAAGCTACGCGCGCCCGCTGAGAGCAGTGGAGGCGCAGTGGTAACGGCCGCGACTTACAAGTTGTAGGTCGTACGTTCCTATCCAGACAGACGCTTTACTTTGTGCAAATTAATCCATCTCCATTGCTCTCAAAACGGCGAAGGAAAACATTGTGAGGAAACCGGTGTGTTTTAGAACCAAAAATTAGAAAACATGTGAATCTATAAACCCGCAATGGGCCCGCGTGGTGGATTACGGCCCACTCCCTCTCACGGAGAGGAAGCCTGTCACCCAGGAACATAATAGGCTGATTATGCTTTATGCAAGCCACCCGGCTTGTCCATGTAGACTGGAATTAAGAGAGACAATTGAGAAATTGGAAGCAAACATTACTCGCGTTATTCGCCAAATACTACTCGAAATGATCGGACGCGTTATAGAAAATTGGAACGTCAGAAAGAACCATGCCATGTTAACCGCAGTTACGGCTAACATTTGAAACAAATAATCTTTAAAAATATAATGAACGATTCTTTTTATAATAATAAAGATAACCCATGCTATTTATTTTTTATAGTTTTGAAAGAAGTACCTCTAAATAGATCACCCGTTAGATACACTCTATTTATATATCCAGAGTACCCAGGTAGTCAGCTCACGTACCAAATACTGGTTCCACTCCGCTGGCCTAGTGCCTCGTTGAAAACCAATCTAGTACAATAATTACACCGTAATTATCAGCACGGGGTAAAAACGAACAACTAATGGTACATCTGCTTACCTTCCCGCGGTTCTTATGAGAATCGATAGATAACTGGTCGGGGTATTTTTAGGAACTAGGTTTTGCTACTTAGTCTAGGAAACCGGTTGAACAGAACTGTTAGGTCTGTGTCCCAGCAGTGGGAACATTATCTAGGCTAATGATTCTATAGGGTTTAAGAGCGCTTTTTTATAAGTTTTTTGCCGGATTGCCAAAAATCATATCACATCACAGACCCTTGACTATTTATAATGTCAAGAAAATTTATTGTTACGCAAATTTACTATCAACTTTAATTGTCTTTAGATTAAAATCTATCGGCAACATTCACAATTCTGCGCTATATATATTCTAATGCCAAATATTCATTAAGTAATGGTAACTAAACAAACGGAGAACTTTATATCCATTGTCTAAGCCTGTAATAACATACATGTGTTTTTATTCCCGTAAAAAAATCAATTTACATAACTCCATCCATCAAAAGCCTCTAATGAGAATACGAAAGAAGGAAGAACTCATCGGCAATAAATTATGTACGAGTAGCACATAATTAATTAAATACTTACTACCAACATGTGACAAACTAAATTACAGAGTAAAGTAAGAACATACAACTATATTGTGTAATTACTCAAGCAACAATATATTATTTAAGAAACACTACAATAGAAAATTAATTAACATAACTTCCATAAGTAGACAAAATTACCGTCTGAAGATATCTTGTTAACACAAATGGACTAAGCAAATTAGCACTAATTAAGATATTTTATGATCTATGTTTCCCTGTCATACTCGTATGAGTTAAAATACCTATTTCCAAGAAACCTAATTGGCTAAGTAACGGTATTCGACTGTGCTCTAAACGAAAACGTCAACTACTGTGGAAGTATAGGTTAACATGAAATACCGAAGATAAAAAAATGTTTAAAGAATACACAAGAAGGCAAAGGACTATAATAAAAAAAAAACGCAAAAATCACAAAACAAATATTATATTAATTCAGCTACCAACAAAGCCAAAGCAATATGGCAGATAGTCAATAAATACTATAAAACTGTAACCCCCAAAGAGGATATTAAAAAATTAAAGTAAAGGATAAAATAATTACAATGCCGGAAGAAATAGCTGAATCTTTTAAAAACTAATTTATAGATGACACAAAACCTACAATTAAGCTAAATGGTACTGATCCGAAAACACATTAATAATTGCAATTCAATGTTCATGAAACCGACAAATCCCGATGAAGTTGAGCAAATAATAGAAAGGCTAAATAACACTAATAGTACAGGGTACGATTATATTAAATTAATACAAAAATAATTAAACGTGTTTCCCAAATCACACAATAGTTCCAGTACTCAGCACCATTATATATTTGTGCCTGGAATACGGAATATTTCCCTTTAAACTAAAAATAACAATCATAAACCCATTATTCAAAAAGGAAGATAATAACAATAGTTGTTAACATTTTTGAAAAAGTAATTTATAAAAAAATATATAACTAATTTGAATCCAAAAATATATTCACACATGAGCAATTTGGGTTCCGTAAAGGCAAATCAACGAGCGACGCACTAATTAATTGTTTAAAGAAAGTAAAGCCAGGGCTGGACAATAAACAACATTTAACTGCAATGTTCATGGACATGTCAAAAGCATTTGATCACGTAGACCATAATATCCTCTTAAATAAACTAGAACAATCAGGAGTTAGAGGGAATGCATTAAATCTTATCAAATCATACCTCAAAAATAGGGTTCAAATAACTCAAATAACAAGAGTATCAAATGAAACAAAATATGAACAAACGTTTCAGTCTAAGCCTAAAACGGTTAAGTACGGGGTGCCTCAAGGAAGTATTCTTAGTTCACTTTTGTTCATAATATATATTAATGACCTCCCTAAAGCCATAAACAATGACATGATTTCATTTGTAGATGATAATACAGCTATTTTTACTGACGAGGGTAAAGATAAAAACGAAATTAATGTTAACAATTCGCTTGAACGCATCATAAATTGGTTAAATGTCAACAATCTTAAAGTTAACTTAGAAAAAACCTGCTATATTACATTGGCTAATATATAAAAAATCAAAAGAGCCTAAACATAAGATACAAAGGTGAAACTGTAAAGGATGTAAAGACCACCAAATTTCTTGGCATACATATTGACTCTGTACTAATCTGGAAAATACACGTTGACCATGTTTGCAAAAAACTAAATCAGTTTTCATATGCCCTCCACATGTTAAGAAAAGTTACAAATGAGAGTACTTTACTAACTGTTTACCATGCTTATGTAGGCTCCATACTAAAATATGGTATTTATTTTGGGGTAATTCAACCAACAAAGAGTGGGCTCTAAAACACAAAAAAGTGAATTAGAAGCATATGCGGACTAAGACAGATTGATTCATATAGCCCAGTTTTCAAAAGGTTGAATATCTTAACCCTACCTTCAGTATACATTTTTGAAGCGGTAATGATGACAAAACGCGATATGGATGAGTATGAAACGTTGAATAGTGCGAGACATAATACTGAACTTAAAGGCAATTAATGTAGAACTGTAAATTTTAAATCGAGTGTATTTGGTATTGGAGTTGAAATCTATGACAAACTCCCAAACTGTGTTAAGAATATCTCATCGCTAAGTATTTTTAAATCTAAGTTAAAAGAATTTCTCTGAAAAGAGTTTCTGACTTATTTAATGTAAATTGCATGACTGTAATAAACATGTCTGTTGAATGTAAGATGAGGTTGACTAAAATTGACATGTTAAACTTATTTTTATTTTTTGACCTATTAAACGTAAATTGTATGCCCGTACTAATTATGTATAATAATTAATGTAAATTGAGGTTAAAAATTATTATGAAATTTTTAACTAAACGTTGGCATACAAATAAATGTTGTACACCCCATGGGTATGTTACAGCGATACAAAAATAATCATTGTAAGAACTGTCTTTTCACCTGTGACAAACAATAAATAAATTAACATAAATATGAATAACTTATGGTAAGTTATATAAGTGTTTGTCGGCAATTGCAAAACAATCTTAGCAAACTTGATCAACTTTAACCATTTATCTTTTCCTACTGGTTGCAGGCTATGGAAGACGATTTTAATGATAAATGATTTTATTTCTGTAAGTAGGTTTTTACAAACACTTTTCACGTCAATCATATTTTAAAAGTAGATGAGGTCGGCGTTTCCTATCTGACTACTCTGAGAAGAAAGGCCGAAACAAACTCAGAGGTCACAGTCTCTTTTAAAGTCCAGACATAATCTTGGTCAGGTCATGTGAAGACCATGTGGATTGATGTCTGAAATGGTATTTTGAGGAAAGAACCATACAGAATGAGTGGACCTGTCCAGTCAGTGCACGCATTTGTCAGTAATCATGCAGGTCAACACAGAACTTTTTTTTTTGTTTTTGGGTGGGAAATCATCAAATGACTTCTCCCGCTCTGGGTGGAGCGGGAGGGCGTGTCAGACTTTTACTGACTAAAACCCACCGTGTTCCTTCAGTTGCCTGTGCCAGGGCCACGGTTTTCTCTGTGGAATAACCCGCGACCCTAAGGCGTCGGCCCTATCGGACCCCGTCATTTTGTGCTGACATCTCTTTGAGGCGCGCGTGGAACACAACGCACCGTCGACCCGGGCCTGGTCCTTACCGGACGGCGAGCTACCCATTGCTCGCCGTCCGCAAGCCCGCGCCTACGGTGGCCGGGAATCTGCAGGCGACTCCCGACGCCCAGGGCGTCTCCTGCGGCGGTTAGTGGGGGCGTGAGGGCGCAAGGCTCTCTCCCTCACCCGCTCCGCCTCCTCCTTTGCGAGCATTACTGCTTCGCAGAAGGAGGTGACGGCTTGCCATTCCCTCTCGCTCCGTACCATGGCCTGGACCAGGGCCGGACGCGAGAGATCGCCGCCGCCAATCGCCTCCGCGAGGACACTGCGGTGCTCCGCCCAAGCTGGGCATACCTCCACCGTATGCTCCACAGTGTCCTCCGGGCGATCCACACAATGGTGACACCCGGGCGTTTCCTCCCGCCTTATGCGAAACAGGAACCTCCCGAAACAACCGTGTCAACCGTGTCCGGTGAGGACCTGCGTCAGGCGAAAGGTGAGGACGCCGTGGCGCCTCTCCAACCACTCCTCAAAGAGGGGACTTACCGCCGCTATTGTGGCGTGCCCAAGGTCAACACAGAACTTAAGGAGCTCAACTGATTAGTTTTAACCGTACCGTAAAAATTAAAACTTGGACTATTTATCGTTCACATTAAATATTCTTTAATGAAGTTTCGATTATCGGTGTAAATAATGAATCGTTTAATATCGCGCTCGTTATGAAAACTTTCAACATGACAGTGACAATGACATTAACCACACAAATTTGTTTAAAAAAATATTTTCCCGCCCGAACATATTTTAATAAAAATTTAAACTTCACTTTCCCAATCACTTCATCAGTTACAGCGATTAGCGCCATAGCTTTGCTAAATCGTTTAATAAACAATCTTCATTAATGAATGCCTGTGTCGAAAGTTCTCAGACATTTTAATGTATTTCTTGGTAAGCGTTTTCCCTATAGCTGTTGAATGTACATTCTGTTTCTCCTTAAGAGTCTTAATTCGTAAAGAAACGGTATGAAAATCAGGAATTTTCGCATAAATTACAAGCTTTAACCTATCGTTATTATCGTTTTAATCTTTGTTAGGTACACGTGCAGTATTAATACCACCAAAAACTGGTTCGAATTAACTTTTAACCACGTAGATTTGCTCGAAATCAAAATACACCCACGAAAGATTTGTTTTAATAAATATGACAAGTAAACCAAAACACACTACTTATTACCTAACAACGACATCGTCAACTGTCGTAGTAAGACAGGGTAGCCCAATAATTTCGCTGTCGCTTATATTTATGATAAATTCGTCCTAAGGCTCCCGTAGACAGGCGCGACGCGACAGTACTATCCTACTCTAGTAGAACAATTATAGGTAAACTTAATGGAAATATTGTTTTACCGAAACCCGGTCTGCTCCAGCGTTTAAGAAGAATATTTATTTCACAACTAAACTAGACAGACTTATGTGCAGTTACTGGCTTAGAGACCGCAAGATCATAATAAAAAAAAAACATACAAACACGCAAAACAAACATTAATACTCGACAACAATATTCACAAAGAACATCTTATTAATTTAAGATGACAACCTGTTAAAACATTATCAGTAACTTCGGTTTCCTATTTCTTATAGACACGGCAGTACCAAAATCCATCTATTACATTCACATTTTGTTTTTTTCACTGTATCTGGTAAGGCTAAAAGTAGGTAAAGGTAAGACGAAAATAAATGTTGCCTTGCAACGTGACTTCACATGTTCGTCCAAGTGACACGTCGAAAGGACAAGCGTGAGTGGATTCGCATGTAAAACCAAAAAGAAAGGTACGTCTACATTGTGTACAATTAATTTCAATTACACGGGACACCGCGCCGGAATGACGGGACACATATATAACATACGTAGTAAGTACGTATACTACGCCGTACTATTAAATGTATGCGTTTTGGGTTTTTAAGCGTAGAACACATCTGAACTGCGAAGAGGCAGAGATAATTCTTGATTCTACTTGATTTTTCTTCTTTATTGACGTACTGACTGTCCTTGTCCCAACTATATAAGGGTTGGCTTCCAGTCTGACTGGAAACAGCTAAATACCAGTATTTTACATGGAGCGACTGCCTCCCTGACCTCCACAACCCAGTTACTGAGTAAAACGATACCCTTTGGAAAGACTGCTTGTAAGACTTTTGGGCTTCTTTGAATGACAGCCGGCACCAACGGCTTAACGTGGTTTCCGAGGCCTGTCTGGATATGTAATGGATGGTCACCCATCTACGAACCTACCGCGGCAAGCATAGCTACACCTTCGCTTGACCCTGTTGTTGTTATTATTTAACCACAAGCTCCTATTGACGTATCGACTGTATGAAAAGTTCACCCGAAAATTGGAGCTTGAAAACGCGAACGCAGTCGGTAAAATAAATATACCAAATATTTCACTGTACTCTCAAAATAGTACATGCTATGTATCTGGCTGGACCGTGTGCGCCACGCTTTATAGCCATCGCAGAGTAAAATACTCGTATTTGTTCGTTCCACCGGAAATAAAGACGGGTTTTTGTACCGAATCGAACTTAGTTAGTAATGTTGAGAATTTAATAGGTGCTCCAGATGATTGGCAATTCGTATGTATTTTGAGGCCAACGGATTAATAGACGCGAGATAAGGATGTTGGAATCGTTGTTCTAGTTGAGGGAAAAGCGGTTGATGATCGCAAAAACAAGAGAACGTATTAATTTTGTTCCTTCGTATAATGTAACTGTTTTCTTTGAAAGCTATTCCCCAATTATACAGTATGACATGTGTAAGAAGGGCCACACTTTAAAGAAGTGTAGTAGTTACTATAAAAATGAGCTACATTTACTATGTGACAAACCCTGAAATATGAGAATAAAACTGCCATACTGCATGCAAAAGTTAAAGAAAAGCACCCAATTTCATTTGGTAACTAAGTGAACATTTTAATTTCTAAGCAACAATGTAATTTTCCAATAACTTTAAAAAAAGGCCTTTAAAATTTGAAAAGATCGTCAGTCTCAGTTTTACTCCCATATTGACGCATAAAACCGTACCGAACTTAGTTCTCGGAATCATTATACCTACAAACGCCTTCCAATATCTTTTTTCTTTTATAAATCATATACTTGGTATCTGCGAGTCATCGCCACAGACAATAGGTACTTCGTATTATATACTCGCTAGTATATAGCCAGACTAGACAAGAAGACAATCTTCGTATAATCTCGGGCTTGTTCGTGACCGAGCGCTTGCGCGTGTGGGGCGTGGCTACAGGCGGCGCGTGTGTGTGCGCCTGCGCGTGCGCTTGTCCGTTGGCGCGTTTGGACGGACATTTTCTTTTACATATATTTTTGGTGCAATTTTTATAACCAACGCAGTCATTGAGCCAGTGCTGAATGGATTTCTTAATTAATATTGACAGGATGTTAAGACTTTTAATGAATTTTAGCCAGATTTGTATACACAGTTAATAGTCTGCCAAATTGAATTAGACGTACGAAACGAGCATCGTCGCAAAAACCTATTTATGTTGGTCCAAGACAAAATCATTACGCTAATTAGATGAAAAGAGCAATGAAGCAGAACAGGTTAAAATAATTTTCATATTTCCAAAAGAAGATCTTGGAAAGGAAGGTCTTGTAATTTTTTTGTCCGGACAAAGGCCTCTTTCAGGGTAGCGTCACAACACCCTGGCTTCCACAACTAGTCTGCCCCAGCCACCTTCTTAAGGTCGTCGATCCATCTAGCTGGGGGGGGGGGTCCCGCTCTACGCATTGATCATGAGAAAATCAAAATACAGCAGCTCCTAGTTTAAGGCTGGCCCAAAAATAAATCCAATCTGTTCTGTAGTAGTAAAAACCTTCATAGTCGGTAAATTCGTAACGGATGTCAATGGTAACGTACGTGAAACTCGTTCGAGTATACACAGTACATAAGCACGTCTAAATGGTTCATCTGTGGAGTCAACGCTCTGCGCAAGATTCGGAGTTGCGCGGCTTGCTGATTTTTTACTCTACATATACTACATAAGTAGGTACTGTATGTATTGGTATCGGTAAGTATTTATTATACAGTTCTCAGTTGCGGTTATGGAGTTCAAGCCTCAAGCCTCTTAAAATATTCTGAACAGCAGAACATGTGACTTTAATCTTCTTGTTTAGTGTTTCTAAACTCAAATATTGGAAAGGGCACGTAACAAGGAGAATACATGTGACTTAAAATTAGTAACTAATACTCCAATAGAATATGCATTGTTCTAAAAAGCTTGATCGCTAGTTCTTAGTTAGATCAAACAACGAGATTTTCTCAATAAAGGTTATAAGCATGGAACAAAAGTTACTAGAAAGGTCTCCTATCGTCTGAGTATCCAGTACATGCTAACATTGATCTGGTAGTACGGGGATAACTCATATATCTAACATAATTCCTTAGCCATTCAAGGAAAAATCGGAGCGTACCAGCTCAGGACAGACTGATCGAAAACCCACGCATCTAGGCCATACACCGTACAACTATTGATTAATAATGATTTATTTGTATAAGATTCTCGGTATCATCATTAAGTACATCAATATTTTATTAGCAACGGAATCTAAATCATCCATGGCTGCTTGGTTGTCAATTTCGCCTCGAATCTACAGTTCTACTATTGTAAGAGATATCAAGAATATAGAGCTCAACCGTTTCTTAAATTCTTGGTCAGTCTCTTTGCCGATGTAAAACGACGGGATAAGAACTACAGGAAGGGAGCCAGATAAGTGGAAGTGCGTAATACTCCCAAATTCAATGCCGAAACTAAGCGACTTTTTTTCAAGATTGATCACAAGCTTGACAACAAACATTCTATCTTTATTCTAACAACTTGCCAACCAGCTGTAGAGAAACTTAAACTATATCATATTTTTCTGTGTACTTCGTAATTGGCGTAATGTTTTAAATAATACATATGTTATATTTACTGTCAGCTGTGAAGTTACCTCATATAAATAAATAAATAAATAAATAAATAAATAAATAACTGAAACTCAAATAGTCAACGAAATCCTGCTCACACCAGACTAACTTGAGCGTCTAAGTTCTCGCCATTTAAACAACCGAAAACCAGCCAACCTACATACACGTACAAAATATATCGAAATCGTGAGAGGACAGGGTTGGGAGCCAGGAAGAATTGTGTTGCGAAAAAACTGGCTCCGGTCGGAACCCGACCAACCGGTCCAACCGAATCCTGCCGACGCCGACGGCTATAGCTACACGCGTGCGTACTCGACGCCCGGCCGCTCCTCTCTTATTATTCCGATACTTTTTGTTCGAGATGCTTATCGAGTGATTTGAGAATTTGATATTATTACTTATAAGCCGTTCGTTGGGTATTATTAGGTCGGTTGGGTTTGAGAATAAAACTGGCATGAATATATTTTCAATAGTTCTGAATTAAGGTCTTGATGAATACATAGATTTCCGTTGTCGTATCAGTGTTGTATTCCAAAACAGACCGTAGTAGTGTGATTTTGTTGCATTGTATTCAAACAAGATGATACTTTTTCCCATTATTTTAAGATCATTTTCCTGGGGGTTTCATCAAAAACTCAAAATTGCTGAGACTCTTTGTATTCTGTTGTTGTTTTTAACTCAATGTAGAATCTCTTATTGCAAGCATCATCAAGTATCAGAATGATCATGTTAAAATAGAATTGAATTAGGCAATAGACTTAAAACAAATAGTAATCTAAACAAATGCAAATTAAACAAAAAAACTCTAGAAGTTAAACAGCTATGTATATATCAAAGCAATAATAATCCTATCATAAAGTATTCTCAACAAAATAAAAGCAAAATGGCGTGGGTGCCTCAACCGTAGCAGTGCATTTATGTTCAAAAGAACGCCACTCCATCGGGAACAGAAAATTTTGACTTCAATTTTGATTTCGACGAAAAACCCGTTAAAGGTTTAATGTGGGCAGTTAAAGTCAACTTCGGTTACTCAACACGATTAATTAACGAATATCCCACGATACTCAAAGACTTATAAAATTACTGATTTATGAACACATTTATTACAAGGAGTAAGAATTAGTTATAGACTGAAGACAACCGCAATTATACACGCGGATCAATCAAACGATTGCTCCAGTATGAATGCAAATTGCAATTTAAAAGAAGCTAAGTGCGTTTGTGTGTGTGTGTGTGATGCCTTTAAGTAAATTCAAGGTATTTTATTTTACACAAAGATTTCTAGTGCATTGAGGACTAATTATGACCACGCCTTTTTTTTGCACGGGGCAGCTCACCGTAATGGCATCGCAACCCCGTGAAGTCAGGACGAATAGTGCCTTTTTTTTTTTTTTTTTTTTTTTTGTTCCCGGGGTGGAAAATCCTCATGAATGTCCTCCGCCCTGGGGCGGGCGGAGGGGTCTGTCAGACTCTTACTGACTAAAAACCACCCCGGTGTTCCTTCTCACACCTACGCCGGGGTCGCGGGAACACATTATTCTTCCACAACCCCGGCTGGTGCCGGCCCGCTTGCGCGGGCCCCGTCTCGGGCGGGGGGAGTGAGGTGTACTCCCCCCGCAACGTCTGTGGTCGGCGCGCGAGGAACACTACGCGCGCCGCCTTCTCGGGTCCTGATGTTGGGGGGCGACGGATGTCCCCGAATCCGTCGCCCCTGGACCCATTTAGGGGGGCTGGAAGAGGGCGTTGTCCGCCCTCCGCCTGCGCCCGGTGCGCCTGCTGCGGATCGGGAGAGTGGACGAGATCTCTCTCTCCCTTTCCGCAGCCTCCTTCTGCGAGATCACTGTTTCGCAGAAGGAAACCACCGCGTCCCAGGACTCGGCGCCGCCGACCATCGAACTCACTACGGTCGGCAGCGACAAGTCACTGCCTACTTCTGAGATGAGGGCACGGCGCGGCTCCTCCCAAGCGGCACACTCTGCCAGCGTATGCCACGCCGTGTCCTCCCGGCAGTCGACGCAGTGGTGACACCGAGCGTCCGGCTCCCTGTTTATGCGACACAGGTACTTCCCGAAGCAGCCATGCCCCGAGAGCACCTGCGTCGCCCGAAACGACAGGGAGCCGTGCCTCCTCCCGAGCCAGAGGTCGAGCACTGGCCGGACCGCCTCGATGGTGACGAGGCCGGCGGTAGGGCGTGAAAGCCTGTCCCGCCATTCCGCCACCAGGACCTCGCGAAGCTGCGACCGACGCTGCTCCAAATGGCGCTGCATCGGCCGCTCGCCCCGCGCCCTCGCTTCCTCGCGCCACCGATAAAGTGACGCGAGGGGACGAATAGTGCCTGCCCTAACCTGCTCGGCAGAGCACCCCCCAGGTCCTAACGACGGCAGCCACCACCTCTTCCTCCGCCACGGAGTCGACCAGGCCCAGGATACGCATGTCAGCGCACTTGGTGGGCCTGGACACACGGACCTCATCCGTATTCAAGGACGCCCTAAGCTTTTCAGCCAGAGCGTCTGCGGTCGGGCCGCTGGCCGCACTGTGGACCTCCAGCATCCGGGCCCCAGTTGCAGTGACCCTTAACCGGAGGTCATCGATGACGCCGAGCTCCATGAGGTTCACCGCCGTCCTCCTGCCGAGCACCAAGCGGTAGGTCATGCCCTTCTTTTCCGCTTCCTGCTGTAGTGTGATCACTACAGCTGCGGACTTCGGGGCACGGAGCCTAGTCGTGACGCCGTTTGCTCCTGGTGCCGTTGCCGCTTCTGCCTTCTTCTGGCCTCCCTTGCCGCCTTACCCACCTTCCCCTTCTCCCCGACTATTTGCCATTCGGCGTCGGTCGGAGGAGATTTTGAAGGCGGTTCAGAAGGCGGGGGCGGCCGTCACGGCGTCACGGCTGGGGCCCTCGCCGTCTGCGTAGCCACCCCACCCTTTCACCAGGGGTGGGCCCGCCACGGCCCTACTTTGGGTCTGCCCCGAGGACCCAGGTAGGCCTTGCCCATGCTGCGTCCTCCCGTCCATGAGGCCGGCTCCTTGGACCATGGACAGATCTGCTCGGGGCTCCCCGTTCTCCTTTCGGAGTAGCTCCATGGCGGTAGTCAGGCGGGTGGTCTCCGCCCGTATCTCAACATCGATCGATAAGCCTCCGCTGCCTCTATAATGGAGGCCGTGGCTGCGGATGCGATATGGCCTTGTCTTTAGAGGACTAAGTCCTCTTCAAGGCCACACCCTTGATCGCGGCAACCATGACCTCCGCAAACCTGGCCGCTTGCTCTGGCTTTGAGCCGCCAGCGGCTTCCGCCCCACCACCTGACGACTCTGACAGGGCCACCCTACGGCCGGCCACTTCATGATGGCGCTCCTCGATACATTAAAGCCAGTAAAAGATTTCTAAACACCAATGCCCCGTGAAGGCATTCTACAGCATTTCACAAGATAATGATTTCAACAATTGAGTGATCTACCGTTATGATTGAACATCAATTGACGATTCAATCATCATTCCATTTCCTGACGGGAATTATCTGTGTAATAGGTACGACTTTCGCAAATCAATCCACTTATGGTCTATTCCAAATATACCTGACGAAAATGTAAACAAATGGACCTGAAAACGTAACTGTGGATGCCAATTTTTAGAACTACTTAAAAATTGAAAGCTTTGATTTGATTATTAAAACATTTAAGCTCGAAATTCAATTTTTTTATCACCTTTCATATGTTTTATTTTTTTCGTTTTTCAGTCTTTGGTTAGAAAAAGTGGTGAAACCTTCTAAACACAGATAAATATGTTACTGATACCCTTTTAGTGAGTGATTACGTAAGAACCTGAACATGGTTTGTTTACACATTCATCAAAACTCATGGAACAGACCATACAGAGTAATGTTAATGGCAGCCCATTATTCAAAATGCAAAGATTTTATGATCGTCTTTAGGCTTCAACCCAACAATTTGCTGTCCATCATTCCACTTTGCTTGTAGGGAACAGTCATCGTCATTAGCACGCTTGATTAGCTTTTGTGCATAAATAGCCACTTAGTTAGAATGGCGATACTTAGGGCCAGTTTCATCATGCTGTGTTTATTCTTGCCATTTGACGGATTGTCTCACTACGAAAAACAGGCCGTCAAAAACAGTTTGGTGAAATTGGACATTAGGCTTTTAGCCTCGCTACCTTGCTGAGTGGCGCAAACGTTGCTTTTTAGGGTTCCGTACCTCGAAAGGAAAAAACGGAACCCTTATAGGATCACTTTGCTGTCGTCCGTCCGTGTCGCTCCGACAGACAGACTGTTTGTCAAGACCCTTATTCTCAGGAACGCGTGGAGTTATCAAGCTGGGATTTATATCAAATGCTCAGGTCTACTGTCCCTTGGAGCTGTGAAAAAGTCAAACTTCTAAACCAAAGCAATCAAAAGATACAGCCGTTTATGCCGCAAACTTTCGACACTCGCAAGGGAATCAAAACATACAGGGTACTTCCCGTGAACTCAGAATCTTGAAATTTGGTACGAAGCAACGTCTTATAGCACAGATAAAGGAAAAATTGCGAAAACCGAATATTTTTTTTTACATCATAGAAAAGAAATATTTTTAATAATATAAAGATTATACCCCTTTCTTCATGAACTCGTGTGAATTTTTATTCATATACCTACAGGTTTGTACGGAACCCTCGGTGCGCGAGTCCGACTAGCAGTTGACCGGTTTTTTTTTAATACTTTGAATTGAAACTTGCGGAGAGTACGAGCTCTCTCGATACGAGAGAGCTCGTACTTTAAATTCAAACATGAATTATCAAATTGTTCAGAATTCTCTTTTTGAAACGAAATCTCCAGAGGCACATAATTGTGAACGTAGTTTCAGTGCAAATTTTATGTTTTTATAAACGAATCTTAAGACTCTGCCTTACATTAGATGAATCCTCAAACTTTTCCTGCACAGATATGCAGTAGTTGGCAAGCGTATTTTACAGAATACGTACAAAACAACATCGATTCCTGCGTCACTCATTAAACATTCCTAAGTACCTACAATTGCCTAAACAATATCTGTACGAGTATACTATTGAATAAAATAAGACGACAAGCGAACAATGACGCCCACTGACGTTTAGTGGAGCAGCAGTCAGCACGCCGATCCGTTGACACGGCTTTGTACTTACCTCCTCGGCTGCCAATTAATGATTCAGGACAAATAATACCAATTTTCGTTAGAACAATAATCAAATATTAAAGGATGTTTTGATATAAGTAGTGACAGTTGAAGAAAAGTTTTACTCCTCTCACTTACTTCGGTAAACTCGTGAAATTGTTTATTATTTCTTTAGCGAGATCATTTTTTGTATGGAGTTTTCACTCGTCCTTGTTAAACCAAACTGTATTCAATAAAGAATGGGTTTAAAACAGAAAGCTCATCATAGGTGTCACCACAGTTCAAAGTCTACAAATCGCCATGTTTTTGTTTACTTTTGTGTCGATCACGAATTAAACGAAAACTAGATAAATATGCATGAGACTTGTGCAGCACTATTAAATAACGAGCTAAGGACAAGCATCTACCACTGTTAAAAAGCAGCTTTTGTGGAAAAGACCATACATTATAAACGTTTTATAATTTACAGGTTATCTTGTGTTTGTTAAACTGAATTTCATTTTTTGGTAAAGACTGGTGGAGGCGTACGACAGCAGTAACCTGAGTGAAGTTAAAAACCAACTCGAGGATGATCTTCCTGACTGAAAAACTACAGAGAGGTTTAAATTAGCACTGATCTAATATGATAAATCAACAAAGACACACACCTTAACTATAATTTACATAATATCACACCACAAGTGTGTGGCGGCATCTACTCCAGTGAAGTCATATGGAAAACAGAAGTCTAAATCGCGTACCATTCCAACGTTTCATCGATGGATTGGTACGCGATTATGAACGTCAGCGCAGCCTTCGTGCAACTACTTCAGCGTGACGTCATCATCATCACTCCCGCAAATCACGTCGGGGTCACCTCCAGACTGCCTCCGCCCCGCTGCATCGCCTGGAGGATGCAGTCTGCCGGGACCGGCAGTGATCTAGACGCCTCCGCCGCAAATCCACGCTAGTTTATTCCGCCCCACGCTAATATATTTTGTTCGCGTTATTAATTAATTTCGATTGTTTTTATATCGTTTACTTTCTAGAATCGCATAGTGACCCTTCTGGTAGTAAAATCATTTTTTTGTTACTCATTTTACTTAATTATAATGGTTCGCTGTGACGCATTTGTTTTTGTTTAATTAAACCTTTTGTAATCCTGTTCACGCCTCTTTCATTGAACACGCTCCTACATTAGCTTCTAAAAGTGCCTTTAGGTAATAAAAACGGAGTTCGAACTTAGTTCTCTTTGGAGTATCACCTGTATACGAGTTACCGTCGTAAAAGACTTCAGGTTAAAAAGAATATAGCCTCGACGAAATACTAGGTTTCCAATTTTTTTCCAAGAGCTTTCTCCCGCAATTTTGGCGAAACATGAAACCCCGTTTTTTGCCGTCAACAGCTGCGCTACAGGGTATTAATTGATTATGCGTAAAATAAGGCGCTTGTTTACAAAAATGTATGGATAGTGACAGATAGCTATCAACTTTTCGGAGGTTGGCGCGCAGCGATATCTGAAGTAAGCAAGTGGCAGTTTTTATCCCCATTACAAAGAATCATATTATTATGAGGGCGCAGCAAGTGTCGCCGTCCATTTTCGTTACGAAGTTACTGGAATCACCGAAAAGGTCGGATATGACACTGGCTGGTGACAGTCACTCGAGCAGAGCGTCGCGTCGATGGTTGCGTTGTGGCTGTCTTCTGATGACGGAGATGATGTCAAGGGAGTCGTATATAGTATATTCCGGCAGTAGTACATTCTGTCCAAAAAGTATCGGGTATGGATGATTTATTTTTGTTGTTATTAGGTTGGCGCAACTATTTTCAATTTTGGCGCTGAGTTTGAGTTGAGTTGCATCTGTTATTAAGATTAAATACAGTGCTGTTTTTTGTTAGATCATATCTAGTGTGTATTGCGAATTTCATAATGGACAAAAACATCGAACAAAGAGTTGGTCTTAAATTTTGCATCGTCAATGGAGATTTTTGTTCGGAGTCACTGAAAATGTTACAAAAGTCTTCAGTGAATCGACTTTATCAAAAACACATAATCATGAGCGGTACAAAACTTTCGAAAGAGGTAAAGATGTGATGGAAGAATTGCTCACTCTGGTAGGCCATCAACGTCTTCAACTGAAGTTAACATCGCAAAATTTAAGGAAAAAGGGACTGAAAATCCTCATTCAAGTTTGAGAGATATAGCCGCTGATCTTTCTGTGTATCGCCAGGCGATCCGTACCATTTTAAATAATCGCTTGGGTATGAAACATGATGCCGCTCGGCTAGTCCCAAAACACCTGAATTTACCCTATGTGTTAATCCAGGTTATAAAATATCTGTGGGCCGAATTTCCGCCAAATGCGTTCAGTCGTTTTTGCTCCAATCCGAAACACACATCCAACAAACATACAGACAGACGGACAAAACTTCTTCGTTACTATTCTATTATTATGTATATAAGAGATACCTATTACGGTGGGTTTTTTTCTTACGACATGTATCGCAAAAGCTCACTCGCCCTCTGTCTAAAATGCTCATATGTTTATTTTATTCCAGTGTTTTTTGGTAAGAATCTTTATGTACTTGATACTTTTGTTCATACGTGACCTAAAAAAGATTAAACCTAATACCACTTTAGACACACAATAGGTTCCTATCAGACGATAGACTTTTATTATATTGTCAGTCTTTTGTCTTACCTCGCACCAGTACTAAGCGGATTCCGACGAGTCTTCACTATTTGAAGGCTTAGACCGAGCTTTGAAACCAAGGCGTTAATACTTCCACATCATGTAGTACTTATGCTTATTGGAGATTTGGTAGTGACGTCATTAAGTCGGTGAGTATGGCCTATTTAAAAGTCAGGAACATAGATTAAGAAGTTAGACTTTTTTTTTTTTTTTTGTTCCTGGGTGGAAAATCCTCATGGATATCCTCCGCCCTGGGGCGGGCGGAGGGGTCTGTCAGACTCTTACTGACTAAAAACCACCCCGGTGTTCCATCTCACACCTACGTCGGGGTCGCGGGAACATACGATTCTTCCGCAATCCAACTGGTGGTCGGCGGGCCTCCTCGTGTTGAGGGGGGGAATGAGGTGTTTGACTCCCCCCGCCACGTCTAAGAGGGGCGCGCGTGGAACAATACGCGCCTCCACCTCGGGTCCTAATGTATGGGTTTGGTGGACGTCCCCGAATCCGCCGTCCCTGGACCCATTTAGAGGAACTGGAAGAGGGCGCTGTCCGCCCTCCGCCTACGACCAACCCCTTGCCCCTTGCGACGAGTCTGGTGAATGGCCCCGTCGCCTACCATTTTTCGGCCGCAGAGGATAGGGAGAGCGGCCAACGACATACTGAAACTCCTCTTCCCCTGCGGCCCCACCGCGTCCGCCATCAAACGGGGCGACCCTGTTAAGGCCGCAGAAGGTAGGGAGAGCGGCGCACCGCAATACCGGCACGCCTCTCCCGCTGCGGCCTCACCTCAGTTGCGATGTCGCCCAACGGCACCGCAACCTTGGCCGCTACGTCGTCGGCTTATCGGCAAAAGCCCTGACGAGCGGCCCCTCCTCGGGTTCCTCTTAGCTTCACCGTGGGGGTCACGGCTACTGAGCCCCCCCGCCTCGTCAATGCGGGAACCCATTGGGGGGGAAGAAGCTAGACCTAGATTAAGGTCCTAGTTTTGGTCCTGGCTTGAGGAGAAGTCAATTAAAGCGAACAAGCCGTGTGATGGTATTTCCTATCAGCAAAAATAACGAACTTCTATACAAACTTTCATCCACTAATATTTATTCAAGGTATCGATTTTCCAAAATCTTGCCTTACTGCTAGCATAGTCTAGTCAGCCTATAACGATTCCCCTGCTAGGACACAGGCCTCTTTGTGAGAGGGAACGGGACGTAATTCATCACGAGGGCCCAGTGCGGGTTGGTGGACTACCGTTGTATAAGAAACTCTTGCGCAAATATCTATGTTTCTAGACTCAGCGCTTTAGGATGTGCGTTGTCAGTCTGTGCATGAATGAATTCAAGTTTTTTATTAAATAGTCCGTTGAAAAGTTTCTAAAGAAAGGTCTTAATTTACCTGGAACTAGTACCTACATTGGTAGGTTGCAAGCAACTACACCACTGCCTATTCTACCAGGCAATACAACCGTGATGATGAAACAAATTCATATATTTACATATTATATGCCTTAACCTGGATCAAATGTTTTTTTTTTCTTTTTTTTCTTTCTTTAAATTTCATGTTTGCGGTCTACATAGTGTATGCCCTGCCCTGTACGTGATTTTGTCGCACATTCAACGTTTAAGAGCTTATGTTGTTTAATCTAGTAGCGTATTGTGTGTACTTGTCAATACTCATGAGTAGGTAACATAAAATTATTAAAAAACCTTTTAGGATTTTTTAAAGATTCATGTGGATATACTATTTCTAAACAACTTGAACCTCACTAAAAAGACTTTAACAATTTACGGTTTCTTTTTTTCGATCATTTAAAGGAATCGGAGTCCAAAGATTTCCGGGATTAAACGGAGCCAATAAAATGCTTTATTTGCGCAGTGGGGTAGTGAATTACCTACTAACATTTGATGAAGTTATTTTTCAACGAGCTACCTCCTCTACGAATTCATCGTCTTTCTCTCAAAGTCAGTTTCACAACCAAGCTCTCGTGAGCACAGCTACGGCGTCCTCAGAACTAAGGAGGTAAATATTATAATTAGAATACACGTTAATGCAATCGCCATTATGACCTATACTTCTCATTCTATGTACAAATAAGGGCCCTACAACTAATCTAATCAACAATCTAAATTGTTACAAGACATCTAATTGAAACAAGTTACAACGGCGGCCGAGTGTGGCTGCGCTCGATTCAATATCGGGGCTATTCACTGCTCAATACTGCCCGTTGCGTTTGACTGCCATTGTTCCGTAGGGCTGTTAGGGCTCTTTTGTTTTATGTGTCATCATTATCAACATCAATTCAGTCAGTATCGATCCCCTGGTGAATACATTGGCCCCTTTTCCGACACGGCACTGTTAACGGTCCTGTGTTTTCAGTTCCTTATGTTTATGGACCGATTTCACCAATGAAACTAAACATTATCAGCACTTTTAAACCAGTACTAGAGCTGTCAGTGACAATATTCCTGTTTAGACAGCTCGTGAACACGTTTTAGATGAGCTGTCTAAGTGCCGATTTCACCGATGTTACTGAACGCGTTCAGGACATCTAAAACGCGTTCAAGAGCTGACTGTTTCAATATTCCATAGAAAAAAATGACACTGACAGCTCTTAAACGGAGTTTAAGTACTGATCCCGTTCAATTTAAATGGTGAAATAGGACCTAAGTTGTCTAAAACAGAACATCATCTTTCATAGGTGTATTCCCCGAATAGGTTGACAGTGATGTTAATATACCGTACCAGCAATAATATTAGTTCCATCAAATAGAATGCGAGCCCGTTGCAAATAACCATACAAAAAAAAACATTTTTGATTTTGCATTCTTGTTTTTTTGCCACCGAATTCCGAACGTAAATTTATTTTTCACTTTGTATTATTTTTTTTACAATTCGTCGGTTTTTCACAATTACGTTGTGGCAAATTCGTATACGTTCACTTGATGTAAATATCAGTGGCAGGAAGTTATAATAACATCACCAACATGCACTAAGTAGAAAACACATATTATTGAAGATAACTCAAAACCCACTCGTCAGAACTTGACCAAATTGATATGGGACCACCATTAGTAAATCATTTCAAACAAAAGAAGAATGACTCAAATCGTTTTATAAATAAATGACTGAGTTCCGAGGTACCAAACATAAAAAAAACTAAAAGTACAACTGAATTGTTAAACTCCCTGTGTTTTTTAAGTCAGTTAAAATTGGACTCCGGGTTGCTACTGATGAATTCGTCATTATTATTGTATTAATGGTTATGTTATGTATGTACTAACAAATTGGAAGATCAGTCATGCTTTATTAACTGAAAGATATTAGGGTTTATCTCCATTACATCGACATTGTCGTTGTTTTTCTACGATTCGATTAAAAATTATCAGTAATTTCTGTACACTAATATTTTTCTTTATAGAATTTTGTTTTTACATGATGTGTCAATCGCCTAATATTGTGCAATTGGCTTGTATGTCGGCTTGTGTTAATTCGGTTGAACCGTGTAACGATTATAGATAGACCAATAAATAAATAAATTTGTACTCGAGGCAGCAGCCCTATCGCGTAGTTACCGCTGACATCGTTAAGTTTCTATTCTGTCGGAGGCCTAGATAGCAGCGCGCAGTCGACGCTGCCAAACACTAGTTATTGTTGTACAGATCTCATTGAATATCTATTTACATATAAGTATATTATTTATACCAGCCATTGTGTCATGGGCAGGTTTTATACGCGACTTTAAACGTTATAAGTTCCGGATTATAATCGCGTCTTATAAACTTATTCCCATCCCACAAGAGCGGGTACTTTTAATAATTATTTCTATGGTACATTCATCAGACTAGATTTTCTTTATTAAGGAAACTCCTATAAATAACTGTGTGTGTATCGGTATTCGTTACGGAGCCTTTGCAACGCCTATTGAAAGCCGATAAGAAATTAGACAATAATGGTACTAAACTGAACGGTTTTAAGACCTGTTACGATTGCCATAACTATTAACCAAGCTGTCGTTTTGGTGATAATTATTTGAATTTTTATAATACAAGACACCGTTTCACATCCATTCAACCATCTCTCAAAGGCACTCTTCAAGATATTCAGTCAATCAATCTACGAAAGAGTTCGCATAACGGATACTGATTCCAAGTTCGTATAACGGATACTGATTCCAAGCAGACGCACGGTTTCTTCACTCACAATCACACAACATGGCAAGTTCTATTAAATAAAATAAAACAATTTGTACAATATTAATTCTGTTTCGTAAAATAATATCGACCTGGTTTCCAGACATAATAAATTGCCCATTCTTTGTCTGTGGAACTATAAATTCATTTATCATACATTACTTTATCATCGCGCTTGTCAGCGAGAAATCCGTCTGCTTCATTATATATAATAGGCTTATTATGGGCTTTATAGCTTTGTAATAAAAGCTCATTTACTTTGTATTGTGTAAACAAGTTGGCACATATTTATGTATACATGTTTGTATTTTCTGGCACAGTATGCTTCTAAGTTGCAAAGAAATAGGTTTTTTGTTTATGTGCCAAGATTTTATATTCTGTATCTGGTAAGTCTGGGAAACTGAAGGATCCATCTAGAGCTACCTTTTACCCGTGCATCAAAAACAGTAAAATTGCTGCAATTAAGGAAAATAATGGTAAGAAAATAACTCTAAATGGGGAACGGAAATCGCTATAAACCACTGAGAGCCCTTTCATAAGTTTTTAATTCCGAGTAAAATCTGCATTTAAGTGCGAGCTATGCATTTTAAATAGGTAACTGTCTGTCTTTGCAATTTGGACTACAATACAAAACTGAAAGAGCTTTTGGCTAAAGGCTACATAAGTCTACGAAGGTTGAAAAGTCTGTAGGATAAGATGAGTTTGGTCAACATTTCATGAGAGATTTAACTTGCGCTTCAGCAAGTCCCTACATATGTAAAAAAATAATCAATCTGCCAAGACAGCTATTTTGGGGTCATTTTAAATGGATCCGACAGCCTATGCGGCAGCCACAACCCAGTACTGGGTCGATTCCCCTTGTTAAGACTTTGGGCTTCTGATAACCCGTAACGACTGTCAAAATCTACGAATAACAACCGGGGTTAACGGCTAAACGTGCTTTCCGAGGCACAGAGGGGTCTCGATACGAAATGGATGGACCCGTTCACGAACCGACCTCGACAAGATCAAAATCAAGATATTTTATTTCACATTAAACTAAAAGAGCACTTATGAAACACTCTAGGTGCACGGTTCCAATTGGCCGTTTCCAATGGAGAAGAGCCGGCAAGAAACTCCACGATTCCTCTTTAAAAAATATAGATAGATAGAAGACATTTATTATGTACACCTTATAAATTACAGACATATAATAATAGGTAAGGGAAGACAGTGTAGTCCTGTCAACAAGTACCATATGCTTAACAAATAGACAATGGTCTATAAATCTACAAGGCCTACAACGTTCTCACATTTACAAAATAAAAAAGAATTCAAAAAATAAACCAATTTAAACCAAATGACATGACAACGTAGCTTAAACTTCAATCAACCCGTGCGATATTTTGCAATGAAAAAACTGTAGTTTACAGTAGCATTTGGCGAAACCTTAGAAAGGAGTATCAAACCTGTATTTTTCCCTGTTTTTCAAGTCGACAAAGATGCCGTGATCGTATACACGTACACACAAAATTTTCAACCTAACCCACATTTACAAAAATCATTTCAAATATGCAGAGAGCTCTTCCACCAGTTAATTTAATCAATATTTATCATCGCTTGCGATCGACGCATGTTCCTTGCTAAATAAGGCTCGACAACGATTATCGATACATTGTACCGATGGATCGATTAAACCGATTATAGCAATTACTTACTAAGTTACTAATGCGCTGAATTTAATGAGGCCTTTGACATCACGAAGACTGTTGATGGACAACCGTTATCTGTGTGGAGGAGACTGGTCTTAAGAGCGGGTCTTGACATTACAAATCAATAAATATGTACTTTCATTAATAACAGTATAGTTTCTTATGAACTTATTTCCTATCCATTTATTCTAAATTCCACACACTTTCAAAAAAAGTCATAGCCAAAGTAATACACTTTTAATAATTAAGGTACCTAAAAAAAATACCTATTTACAAGCTGAATATCAAGAATAGATGCACAATATTTAATACTATGAAATTCGTTAGAAAGGGCGCTGAAAACTAAGGCTAGGCTACTTTTTCTGAAGTTTGTTGATCTTAGATATTCCGTAGTACTCAATTCCATATTTTGTACCAATAATAAGGAATATTTACATCACTCTAAGCTTTTTACAGGGTGACTTGTAATTTCACGTACTCCTTTCAGGACGTTATAGTGACCCATTTGCAACACTTAAGCGTCGGATAAAGCCTAACCGATAATTCATGGGATTCGAGACAACATTATAATGATTTTTTGAAAATTTCCTAGAATTCAAAACTAAGTATCACTTTTCTCTGAACTCTCTAACTGCTATTATATTGGGTAACTAATACCTAAACATTTCAATGTATGTATCTGAATATTCTAAAACATCAAACAGTTAAAAGTTAGAGGAAGAAGACTGTTTACTAACAATTTTCAAAAATCATCTACCTACTTGAACTTTGACACCAAAATCTCTTTGATCTCAAAATTTTGCAATGGCGTTAATCGTACAAACGACTGAGAAGACATCTACATTTAATCAACTATCTAACGAGGTCAAAAACATAAAACAATATTTAGAGATGTCGATGAAACGGTTGGGAATGCTGGCAAAGGTCAACATTAATACTAATTCATATAAGACCATATATTTCGGAGCATATTAATTATTTGATGTTTTTAGGATATTGGCAAAGGCTTTTGGTGAATAAAGTCTGTTTTTCTGTCTGCCTTCGGCTGGTGATTGGGCTGGTAAGCATGTAAAGCCCAACACTCAATTTTCTTTAATACTTCATGTTTAAAACTCATTCGTCTATAAGGGTCAGCACTAATTGAAACGAGCTGACTTATGCCATAAGTGGCGCTCGTTTGTTCGAACTAAGCGTAATGATGTAATGGCGTGCTCAATTCTTATTAACCCTTACATAGTTACTTGCATTTTACAAGTTTATGCATACTATCGCAGTATAAGAATTTAACTAGTGAAAATAATGTTTTTCATGTCTGTTTTTGACAAAAGAAATCAATGGTTCTTGGTCCGGCTTCAAGCGATTTTTTCGACAGTAATTTATCTTCTGTGATAGTATTGTTAGAATTCGAAGTAGTACACAGGTGCCCTTGCCCATTTAAGTCTGATTTGCCCGAAAAACTCACTCCAGCTGCACCCTGTATCAGTATTAAGTGATACGAGTATTTTGGCAGACTGCTAATTTTTATTTGTATTTTTTTATATGGTACGTATTATGTGCTTCGCGTCACAGTACTATGAGTTTATATCTGTTTTATTATAATATATGAAAGCTGAAGAGTTTGTTTGCTTGAACGCGTTATTTCCTGGAACTACCAGTCGAATAAAAAAAGATTGTGTGCATTTGATCGCTTAAGTTTTAAGAAGGTTATTTAACGTCGCACTACGACCCTCAGACTCTTGTTCACCTTATGCTCGGCTCCTGAAATGTGAAAACGATATAGTATCGCGGGCTGCCCTTGCGTGATATGGTGGGTCGGGGGAACTAGACATTTCTAGCTAGGCTAGTATATAATATGGTCATACAATTCTTCATAATAACTTTATGAATACCAGAGAAGGCATTCGATATGTTTCACATAAAGTTTAATTGCTGACGGACATTGAATATGCATATTATTATGTCGTAAATTGAATGATCCTACTGCCATGCTTTGACCTGTGACCTCGACACGGAACCAGGCATATCTCATTAGTCAAAGGGAATTAACAATTCCAGGAATTGTAAATTCAAGTATGAATGATCTTTGTAAACTTGATTTATGCAAGTATAATTTAGACATTTCTAAGGGCCAAATCTCACTAGCACACCAGTGGCGGCGCAACCATGGTCACACTGCCAAAAAAATTATGGTTGATTGTGCAACCAATCGGACGCCTGGTAAGATACCCACCAGAAAGCTGTATACATTTTGCTGGCAACGCGATCATAGTCGCGCCACCATGGTATCTTAGTGACATGTCTATTTAGTGGATCGTTCTTTATCAAAAGAGTGAGCAGGATTTTGTAATACCTCCTCGTTGGTCTAGTGGTCGCAATCGCTACTGCTGAGCATGAGGTCTTGGGTTCGATTCCCAGGTCGGGCAACGTGTTATTGGGTTTTTCTATCTGGAATTTCTCAGTAGCAGCCCGAAGTCTAGATTTGTGCCCGGTAGATGGCAATAGGCTCGCCCCCTATTACATGGGACTTAAACAAAACTGGCGAAATGTGATAACTGGTAATACCGTACCTACTAATAGCACTAATCTCTTTGCTAAGTCTCGAAGGTAATACGTTGTTTTTAATATTTCCAAAATTGCTGGACATATCGAGTAACAAACATACAAAAGAAAACACAGACGAATTGGGAATTTCTTCATGTCTATTTAGTGGATCGTTCTTTATCAAAAGAGTGAGCAGGATTTTGTAATATCTCCTCGTTGGTCTAGTGGTCGCAATCGCTACTGCTGAGCATGAGGTCTTGGGTTCGATTCCCAGGTCGGGCAACGTGTTATTGGGTTTTTCTATCTGGAATTTCTCAGTAGCAGCCCGAAGTCTAGATTTGTGCCCGGTAGATGGCAATAGGCTCGCCCCCTATTACATGGGACTTAAACAAAACTGGCGAAATGTGGGTGTGCTATAGGTACACCTCTGCCCAACCCTTCGGGGAAACAAGGCGTGATGTTATGTTGATTTACAAGAGTGTTCTTGGAGTTTCTTGCCAGTTCTTCTCCATAGAGATCTACGTTTGGGAATGGGCTAGTTTTTAACTAGTTTCAACTTTCTGACTAACTGACCGACACTTTGACAATTCAAATTGCCTGTAAATAGTTTAATTGAAATAAATGCTTTGAGTTTGAGTATGTCATGGTGGCCAGCGATGCTTCTGTGGGATACTACAAGATACTCCTCCAATACTGAGATACTACAAGGTACTTGTATAAGGTATCAAGATGTATCTACAATTAACATTTTGGTAAACCCTACTAGAAAAACCTACTAGACTCGGAACCTTCATTTAAAGCCTCCACATAACCTTAGGCTTTAGAAATTACCCAATTTGCTCTGCGAAGAAACACCATATAAGACTGACATTCAGATTTACAGCACCGATTTAAAGTCTATCTACACTTGCACGAAGTAATTTATAGTAGTGTGTAGTGTGCCGTATCACGGTAAGACGAGCGCATTTACACCGCGAGTGTGCTTGCGATAACGCGTTACTTCAAGATAGGGCTCACAGATCGGCTATTAGAGGACGTCGATAAAACTGGTGATTTTGTCCTACTTTTACGGGAAGAAACCAATACGATTCTTGGTCCACTTTCTCTCGAAGAAGTATTAAGTCTGACTAAGATATACACTCATATTCTAAGTCGTTTCCTCAAAAGCTAAATAAACTCTTCAAAAGACGTTATGAAAATCGGAAAATATACGCGTCTTTTGGTTAAAACTTCCTTTTTGACTACCTCAAGGAAGCCTCAAGGCAGATGCCGACGTACCTTATATTTGACATTTGGTTCCTCAACTCAAACTCACCTAGACTGAGGAAACTGTTTGAGATGAAGAGAAAAATTGCAACTATGAAAACTAAACCACTTAAGTGTGGTTGATTCAAATCGAGAAAATCATGACGTTGGTGATAATGTAGGGACCCTCTGGCTACTGAGAATGCCCTTACCAATACCACAGATAATATAATACTACGTACAGATAACCAATCCCATACAAAGAAATGAAACCTCCCTAAGTCTGGCAATTGAGCTGGCAATTTTTAGTCCTCAAATTCTTCAACAGAGTCGCTTATGCTGCGAGCATAAGCGACTCACTAATTGCCAGAGACTGTAGTATTACAACGCCATCTAGGAGTCGACCTACTTTTAAAACGTTTCGTGCAATCCTTTTTATAAAAAGTTTTATAGTTCCGGGTTCAGAAAAACATGTTATTAGATTTCTTTTATATTTCTATGTAAAAAATTATAATAAAAAACCTTGTCTGATTTAAATAAGTAACAAAATTGGAAACTGATGAGGCTGGACCAATTGAGTAAAACGTCGTCTATTGCAAAAAGCAACAAACAAAATTATTAACAGATGGCTACTTTTATCATTTAAAGGGTTCGAATTATAGATAAAGGCTTCCTTTTTATTTTACTTTATAAATACGTGTATTATGAGTGGAAATAGATAAATCTGCACTAAACTGGGAAGTTTAGACTTTTACCCATCATAATTCAGTCAAAATTCTGCCGTATATCGCTTTTTAATTATTGTTAATTTCATAATTGTTATCTATGCTGCCATCTATGATTTTTTTTCAAGACAAATCATAATTTGTTCGAGTTGAGACCCCATGCCAATACACTGACACCAGAGAGGTATGTAATGTAGTAGATACACTTTTGTTTATTTTCTTATGTAACCAGTTACAGCAACAATAAACATAGGGATTCTATTCTAGTAAAAACTAATTAAAATAAAGTCCCGATTTCGGATTAGTATGTATCGAGAGTAAAAGAACAGATCAGTTCAAAGACATAAAAAAAATCTAGTCATGGCTTAAGCAATCGTCCACCACGTTATTTGGCAGCCCTAATCGAACTAATCCGTATAATTTTAGCACGAATGACGAGAGTCGAGCAATCGTGTTCGCACTTGCATTCTATTTAATTTAGAACTTAACACACATGCTGTTTTTGGCGTTGAGCGGCGTTCACGTTTCTGTCAAGTTGTTACACATTTGTTTTGCGGTAACACGACGTTGTAACTCTGACTAGGAACGTTTGCGTGAATCCATTGTCATGGATTTTACACCTTATGTGGAAGCTAGAGGTTGACGTTTGTTCAGTTTGTGTGGTCTCGGCTTTAGAAGTGACACCTTAAAAGCTTAAGCTTTTGTGAGAAGAGAATACTACAGTATTTGGCTGGGATAACTGATAATATCGTACCTACTAATAGCGCTAATCTCTTTGCTAAGTCTCGAAGGTAATACGTTGTTTTTAATCTTTCCATAATTGCTGGACATATCGAGTAACAAACATACAAAAGAAAACACAGACGAATTGAGAATTTCTTCATTTTGGAGGTCGATTAAAATTACGACCAGTCTAGTCTAATAATATAGACAACAAACCTTAATAACCACTAAACGATACTGATACTACTTGAAACTCATACATACCTGTAGGTAATTTAAACTCTATTTGGTCCTCCAAAAGAGTTGAATTTTCATGTGGCAGGGTAAAGGCCATAGTATAAAAATATCGTGTATGTAGACATCGGCAAACAAGCAGTGTGAACAGCTTAGACAAACTGACAAATGTGCGTGATGAAGAGTTCGATGTTAGAACGTCTTCTTGGGTGATATTGTACGGAACTCGTTCAGGAAGAGTGCACTGCAGCATTCCCTTACAAATATGTCGCTGTATATGAAATTAACAATAGCAAGCGTCTGCTTCACCTTGTCCGGAGTCTCAAGGTGCGCTTTTATCATTTCTAGCGTGACTATCGTGAACGCCCACGTCCACGTCCATAAAATGTATGGAAATACGTTATAGCGTTATCGTGGACAGAAATTTAAAAGCCTCTTCATGTATTTCCATACTTTTACTTCCATGTGTTATCATGACACGGTGACCGTCGTATCCACGATAATATCGTCACGTTAGGAATTATAAAAGCGCACATTAGGAACTGCCTACCAGATAAAATAACTGCAGGAAAACTTGATCGGGACTTATTGGGAGGGAGTAATACTTGTCATAAAATCTCACAGCTAGCATGCATGTCCTGGTAGAATAATGTGCTAGCCAAAACAATGCTGAAATTAAAAAACGGTTTACTACTCCATTAAAGAACACTAAACAACTATGAGTCCTGAAAAAGGTACACCCAAACAGAAGCGTCCAGAAGACCTAGACGTGTTGCAATCGCTTTTAAAAGCGTTTCTTATTTCTACAAAGGCTTTCAACGGGATCCAAGGTTCGGTAGATTATTTCAATCCAATAATATTTTTTACTTTAGCATCATGTTTGCATGGTTTTCGCTGATAGAATGTCACAACGCCTCTGACGCCACCTACTGCGCCCTAGAACTAAATACTCGAAGACATGCGACATCCGCCAACTGGTGGATTATGGCCCACTCCCTCTCACAGAGAGGAGGCCTGTGTCCCAGCGTTATAGGCTGGTTATACTGGGCCAAAACAATAGCCCCGACCCTTGCTCGAACTAGCCCGTGCCGCTGAGCCTGTAGCTTTAGAATCATTAATTCATCCCTTAGTAATAATTCCGATCCAGCCTGCCCTCCCCCAGCGACGCTCTAATCCGAGGGATTGTCCTTAGCGTGTATTCGCTTAGTATATAAGTTTTTAAGCACTGGCTGGAGGCCTTAATTTATTAAGGCAACCACCAGCACGCCCGATTAAGCAGCTGACAACCTCCTAGGTTGACATGCGAGATGCCATTTAGAAGAAAAAAGGCCCAAAGAATTAAAAAAACATACATGTACCGTCGAATCGAGAAAAATGTCAGTTTGGCCAGGCCCAGAAGAGAAGAAGAAGTCCAGAAGAGTGGCCTAGTTTTATTGATGAAATGGTAAAATACTAGCAAATGGATTAGTGTGTCTAATATGAAATAAATGATGATTATTATTGTAGATTTGATTTAAGCTACAGACATAAAGACCCAGTATTATCTCACCACCGTACTCCGTGACATCATTCCTCAATCCTCAATAACATTTGAATCTAATAAACAATTGAATACCTACTTTTCTGATGCTGTGAGTCATCGTGCTTAGGTCAAACAGATTTAGGACAACTTTATATTTAGGTATTTTTATAACACTTTAGAAACTCGTTACAATCGGCATTTAATTGTGACGATAAGAGTTAATGTAACAAGAAACCATATTTGTGAACCACTAGCACTTCGCCCGCCACTTCGTCCGCGTGGGTTTCATTTTCGTTTCGTCGTCTCTTAAAGGTCGAACTTCGAAAATCCCGTTCTTAGTGCTTCCTTACATTATTGAAGGAAGCCGTGTGCGTAATTTAATTTCACGTTCCTAGTCTCAGTAGTTTCGGCTGTGCCGTCAGCCAAATGTCAGTCAGCCGACAGTTTCTCCGTTCATATAAATATTTATAATGTATCTATAGAAGATAGATAAAATAAAACACTAGTTTCATCCAAGAGTTTTATGTTTTTATCGTACTGGCATTGCTCTGAAAGAATATTTTTCTGACGTACGAACAAAAAAGCAGACACCGATAACGTACAGTTTCTAAAGAAAAACAACGAAATAGTCTTTTGGAATCTTAAACCACAGAAGCCTTGGCCTCAGAAGATCGTGAAATTTATTCAGATTATGATTTGCTTTTGCAGGGCCTTCGTCCGATTGGATTTCGGGAAAAACATTTGTGGATTTTATAGAATAGCTCTTTCAATACATAATGCAATCAGTAGGTTTCCTTAGTAGGTTGCCATAGGAATTATTTAGAAATAACGAAAGAACTTAGAACAAGCTGGTGATTTAGATACAGGTTTAATTTAACCATTTAAATATACTCAAATCCAAATTAACATCTTGAGCTCCTTATTAGGAGTATCAAATCAATCTTTTTAAGCTTTAAAGTCAATAAGTTCGTGTCTGGTTAAGCGAATGCTAGATATTTCGTGAATGCGATACGCGATAGCTGAGCTTGCGCCTCCCATCGTTCAGTCACGATGCAGACCTGGCCTGTGACGTCATGCATAACTTAGGCTGGTTGTTTTATAGTTTTTTGGATTTTTTGAACCCCATGCAGTATGCTGATCTGCTTGTAGTAGTCATACCTAAATAAATATCGTGAAACAATTTATTTTATGGGTAATCAGTAGTTATAACACCAATTTTTTTTTCGTCTTCAGTTCAATCTCATGATTCAATGTAAAAATCAGTACAGCAGTTTTTGAGTTTTAGACGACCAAATGCGGTCTTACTAAATTATGAATAAAAAATAAAATATTAGTTATGTTGAAACGGTTTGTCCCTAAAGGTTCATTAGAATACCAGCGTCAGACGTCATCTGCCTGGCATTCATGCTGAAATGAACCTTTTTGGCACATCCGTGAGGCACACACTAGTGTTGTTGTTATTTTTATTTCGTTATTTGTTTTTTGTGGCACACGAACTGTGTCCAATCAAACAAAATTCTTTATTTGTTTCTTTTGCATCAGTTCCTACAACTCTCGGAAAATACACGTAGGTACTTAATTGTCATTTTCAGTATCACAGTAGACACTATTTTGTTCTCTCATCTTTGTTGAACACATCGCCCATCCGTTCAATGCCCAACAAAACAGAAAACCAATCAAAAAAGATGAAACAAAAATTCGCGACACAAGTACAACACAAACGCGAAGGCATCGTTAAAAATATTCTCAAGACATAAATTACGGTGGGCAATTGTTTCAAGCGGTTCATTGACCCCTCGAAATGGGCCGGTCGGCCAAAAAACCTCCCAGAGTGGTTGCCGCGGGCTTTCTTTCACTACTTGAGTGGACAGTTCGCGTATGTGCGCTTGGGACTTGGGCAAATATAAGAATTCTTTTGTCCGTTTCATTTTTTTTGTTCTGTCTGTGAAGAAGACCGGGCGATATGCGTTTAGAAGTACCTGCATTAGATGTAAAATTATAGGTCTAGATAAGATGACTGAATAACGTTCTTCGGGTCAAGTATCTAACGATGTAATAATATGTGGCTGGACTGAAGTATTATTTCTCGTAGCATCACAGTAGAGCAGATCAGTAAACTAATAGATCCAGAGGACAAGCGATTTGGGGCAGCGAGTCTTTTAACCGTATCTCTGATGGGCCATCCATATGATACGTTACATGCCAAGTTATTATAGGACAACAAAATACATGAAACCAGTTAATATTAGCCAGTTGTTACCAAAATGTATTACTTTACCAAAATGCAAAACATAACATCAACAAGGAAAACACCACCAAAACTTCACGCTGTGTTCTATAACAGGCATCAAATCAATTTCCTCACCCGCATCTAATGTTTTTGCCGTATTCAAATTATACAATCCATTATCATATTCCAGTCCAAAGTTTTCCGAGTCCCTGGCACCTATATAAAACGTACATCTATCAATAGTGTATAGCCTACAGGGTATCTCAGAAGACCGCATTCCTGTGCCCCACGCCACCTCCCCCCTTCGTCCCGCAGACGTTACATGTTACAATACACACACATACATACACCACAAATCAAACACGTACATACACCTTAAATATCAAATCATAAGGTTTAATTTTGTATGTAGTGTAGTTTCTCAGCTTCGAAGTTATCGTGGTATTTCTCCGCCGATCGGTGTCGTTTTTTTATCCACGGCAGCGAAACCACGGAAAGGATTAATTCGAGGCAAATAAAGTGTTATGTGAAATGTCGGCACCAATGGTTTGGTTGTATTAGGAGTATGACTGGCAGAAGTAATTATGAAATTATTAAAATCACAGAAGAAATTGTCTTTTAGTGCTTCTTTTTAACACAATTAACATTGAGATAGAAAATGATCGTAGATTGTAGATTTATAGACCATTGTCTATTTGTTAAGCATATGTTACTTGTAGACTGGCCTACACTGTCTTCCCATACCTATTAACACTATAATTTGGAAAAGTCGCCTCGCCTCGTTGGTCTAGTGGTCGCAATCGCTACTGCTGAGCATGAGGTCCTGGGTTCGATTCCCAGGTCGGGCAACGTGTTATTGGGTTTTACTATTTGGAATTTCTCAGTAGCAGCCCGGAGACTGGATTTGTGCCCGGTAGATGGCAATAGGCTCGCCCCCTATTACATGGGACTTAAGCATAACTGGCGAAATGTGGGTGTACTATAGGTACACCTCTGCCCAACCCTTCGGGGAAACAAGGCGTGATGTTATGTTATGTTTGGAAAAGTCAAACATTTTTAAAAGAGTAACGTGAACTTTCTTGCCGGCTCTTCTCCATAGGAAACGACCAATTGGAACCATGCACTTAGATTCTAACATTTCATTGGTGCCCATGTAGGTTTATGTGAGATAAAAAAATCTGTTTGATTTGATTGATTTGATCACCTTTCCCGGCATTTAAAGGCAAGAAGCGAATGCCAAACCAACAAGTTAACATGTTAGTAACTGATTTCCTATGAAGTTATTAAGGAGCGACGAGAAGACTGTATTTGGGAACAAAAATCTACTTAGTGAGATAATTTAGAAAACACATAAAAAAATATGTTTCCAGACTGTAACAGAAACTCGCTGAGTCTGTCTTCAGCCAGACACTTCCCAGACACATAAGATTTAATGCATTACTTGGCAAAAACGTAAAAGTTTTGCCTCAGTTTCGCGCTAAAGGTAAGCTGTACCATAAACTCCCGCTTGACCATAAACGTAATCTATAAACTTAAATTTTATCTTCTCACTATAATCTCAAATAGGATTCCTATAATATTTCATGTGAAACCATATATTATTTTACACAACTATTCCATAGCGTGGTTCTATTACTATACAGTGTGAGTCTTCATAATGTGAACATATTGAAATGAGGGAAACTAAGCTTAATTTTATTGATTTATATTTAAAATTAAATTAAAAATAATATAAGTGTATCTACCTGCTACAGTATGGTACGTAGCCGAGTGCAGGCCTTTCTTTAACAGTTTATACTAAATGTTGTGATTGATTTATAATCATGGTATTTTATTTTTAGAGAGCTGATAAGTTGAAGAAAAACTTAGAGTAATGAAAAAGGGTAGGTATTCAGGGTTTTTATTGAGAAAAAAGATATTGTAAAATTTTATATAAAAATGTCAGTTTTTTGTTAAAAAAACACCTTAATTCTCAATTGACGACGAGTTTTTTTCAGTTTTAATTTTTGTACGCCTTGTTATTTTTAATTTTATAGATATTTTTTCCGTCGAGCAAATTAAACTTAGGTTCCCTCATTTCGATATGTGCACATTATGAAGACTCACACAGTATAACTATTCATTATTCGTATGAAGATAATTTCCGTTTCATAATCGCGTATGTTATGTCACAACCGGATATCTATGGTCTCAACTCAGCAAAATTAATGTGAATTGTTTTTTTTTTTGTAGATTTTACATTGAAATATCAAACCGATTTTTTGTAAATGTTGATGAATTTCTCAGTAGGAGCTCGGAGTCTGTGTTCGTGCCTGGTTGATGGCAATAGGCTCGCCCCATTAATATGGGGACATTTCATCAGGAATTTTAAGTCCCTTGTAATCAAGGAACTTAGAATGTGAATGAACGAACGAACGTGTGGATAAACTAGGAAGGTACAGCTCTGCCTAACACTTCCGGGAAAACAGTCGTGCAACAACAATAACGGAGTGATGTCATGTGTCTAGTCTAACAGACTAACATATGAAGAACACTTGATAAGTTCCCGAAAATAAAATAAATGCACGTACTCGCATCTCTGAATATGACCTATTCAGAGATTTTGGGCACTTAAGTAATCGCATTTACACCACACAATAACATCACACATCACACACACACACTATTCCACACCACCAACCATCACCTCATCACATCTCTTTTTTACATGGTCGACACACAGCACGAAACTTAAAAATTCTCGTAATAAAATCACGTATTATGGGAGATACGATAGTATACAAGGATTCAACCCTCAGGTAGACAAAATCTGACTAATATTAGGCTGAAATCTCATAAAACTAGCCGCGCTAACAGTCATTAGGAAACAAATTAATTTAACCACAAACCAACTGTCCAGTATTTGGTTAAGCTCTTTCGGAAATAACATTAAAGTGCGAGCTGAATAGGAGTTTAGAGTAAATACAAAGCCAGCTAAGTACTGAAACTAATGCGATTCAGATCGAGTGCTTAAACCACTGACTATACAGCTAGTTGTATCATGGAGTTGAATTTTGGCATTCGGAAAAAATTATAGGTAGGCGATAAGATGTGTAAATACCTAAATTGGTAACAAGGGTTTCTTTTTCAAAAAATAGTTTTTCATTTCGTTTTATTTTATAGGTACGCATGATAGGTAGTTAATTTAGGACGTTTACTTATTAATCGAATTGACACAAAAAACATTACAAAAAAGTTTTTGATTCCTTAAACTTACAGTTTATTATAATTTACTTATCAATCAAAGTAGTTTTCGGAATTCAAAGCAGACGGAGTCGTGTGCACACCTACTCTACAATATAAGACTTACCCATAACCTTTTTTATCAACTATACTGTTACTTACAATTGCATCTATTCATCTTCAAACCTCTGTAACAAGATGAGCAATTTCCGAGCAATATCTCGGACAGTATCTACGAGCAATAGGATCGTTAGCTTCGAGCCACATACTGTGAGACAGATAGTTCGCCTCTTCATATCTATGAATCTCGACAGCTATTCAGGAGATTGGAGTTGCCATTACTAATGAATTTATAAAAACATTAATGAATGAATGCAAATCTAATATGGATGAGAACGAAAATAAATTTGACCGCCATGAGACTAGACCGCATTGAAATTGTGACCGGCATGTGTTCAAACTATATTGTAGGATTAGCAGAATACCATTTATTGGTCTATTCATAATATCATCACATTTCGGTCTGATGTTTTTCACTTTGCACGTTAATTACTAGAGTTGACCTTGAGGCCTTTGCACTGCAGAGGAACACTTGGTTAATTTTGCAAAAAAAACTTGATTGATAACTGGTTTGAGGAGACTGACGTGTTCATTCATTAAACATGCATTTTAACATTTTCGTTTTTAATTGAATAATAGACGTAAGTTTTAACAGTTGAGCAATAATCAATATTGACTCAACGATTTTGTGCAAAGAACAAAAAGTCAAAGTCAAAAACATTAGTTGAGCGCTTGAATGTAGGAAGGAAAATGGTTATTATTGGTAGGTCGCTAGACGGCTAGATTAACTGGTCAATGACTCGTGAGCCGCGCCAATTTGATACACACGCTCCCTCCACCGTACATCAACTTTATGTTAAAACTTTTCTAATTGAAAACGCGTTGAACCCGCTATTGACACTTTCTGCAAGTTCTGGACGCATGGTACTTTTGGAAAAACATTAACGTTAAGAGCTTCATTTTTCGATACAGTTTTCTGACCTACAGTTTGCTGATTGGTATCCCTTATCCATCGATAAGGGAGGTAATGATAGGACTGAATAGCTGGACTAGTACATACAAACGAAAAAATTACGCTGACATTTATAAAGGTTCTTTAGTAGCTGCTGGGACACAGGCCTCCTCTGTATGAGAGGGAGTGGGCCGTAATCCACCACGCGGGACCAGTGCGAGTTGGTTTAGTAGCTACCTAGTTATGAAATATTGAGATTCAAATAAATCAGCGTGTGTAGCCAAACCGCCATGAAATAAATCTGGCAAAACAAAATGGCAGATTGTAGAAAGATTTTAAATATGATTGTATATTACTAGATGTGTGTGCCCGGCGTCGCCCGTGGTGAAGTTCATACAAAAATGGTATCAACATTTCCGACTTTCCTGGTGGATTTCCCAAAAAAAACTATCATACAAACTTTACCCTGAACACAACAAAAACCGAATTAGCCAAATAGGTCTGTGCAACCGCTTGGAAGTGATGCGCGGATAAACATTTTTGGAAATTAATTTTTTACTTTTAGAGAAGAAAAATATTTGTACTGCGCGATTTGTAAAATTAACAAAAGACGGTCATTTTGAAAAGATAGATATATGTCTATTCTTTGTAGAGAAGATATAGAAGTGATCATGATACGCATACTTAAACCAGCCCAAAGCAAACAAATAAACGACAATAGAATCGTTAATATAGCGCGACAAGGCTATTTTGGCGCGCGGCCAAAATCTGTACTAACGCCGCTTTCTTGCTTTTTCAAGACATTTAATAAAAACAATAATTGTACTTCAACATCATTTGAGCGCCAAAACATTCTTATAGCAGTGTACTCGTAATAATACCCGCGAACGTTATATAAAGACATTGGCAGAGAAATAAATAAATAGCGGCTTTATCGTGTCCTTTCAATAAGCTCTTAACATGATTTATTACAGATGTTGTAATCAATATTGAGGACGGCACGAGACACGAAGACTTGACGCAGACCGTGTGAAAAGACATCATTTGCTATATCACAATGCACATAAATAATCAGTTACTTTGAAACTATGCTGACATCAGAGAATTATGATAGTTTTAAGTATAGCTGGCGATAAAATGGTGTTAATTTCTACTTGTTTTAGAAGACTTTGGGTACATAATATTCACTATCGGTACACTAGCATTCGTCCTGGCAGATCCAGGGGGAGGGGGTTCAGAGCCAGAACCACAACCATTGTAATGGTTGTGGTTTCTGGCTCTGAACTAAAGACTTGCTGAACAATACATAATATGGACCCCCCCGACGACCCTAGGTGATTGCAATTTCTGATTATTAGACAGGAAGAAACCGTAATATAATCGAACCGTGCAAACTGACATTCTTTCCAATAATTGTCGCATACAAAAGACATCAACGAACTCGATGCGCACACGCAATTTTAGCTAAGTTTTGCTTCCAATAACAATTTCTAAAAGTAACCTTTATTTAGTCCCTTCCTTTATTTTTTACTAAGAATGAATTGATTCATTTGTATCTAAACTAACAAACACACATTAATAAATATTTTATTGAACTCGATAAATAAATAGTGTTATGCGATAGTACGCGTGACTGCATACAAAAGACATCAACGCGCTCGCTGCGTTTGCGCAAGTCACTAGCTTTTCTCGAGTTGTTATCAAAAACTACACAGGTCATTTATTTTTTTATTCGACTTATTGAACGGTCAATTTAATATGTAAATACAATACAGTGCCCGGGCGTAGATGTGGTACATCTTGCTTTAAAAAGATGGTGATATTCACAAACATTTCATAAAACTGTCAAAGAATGACAGTTGAGAATTGTTATTATAATTATAATAATTATTTCGTTTATATATTTTTGTCCGTATTTAAATATGTTAATAATTATTATTATGATTATAATTCCAATTTATGCACAATTTAAGTTGGTAGTCAATCGGATTAACAAATGATTTTCCTGACTTTACATAAAAATTATTTTACACTCATGATCATAACAATTGTTAATCTGTTAACATTAAGTACAATGCATATTTACGACTGTATCCGATACTTTTATAGTCAAACGAAATTAGCAGAAACATTCACTTTGTGTTCAACAATGTAACGAATACTTGGCGCACCTGTATCGCTAAATGCTATTAAATTTCGCGGTAATTTTCGCAGTTTTCTCTTTGAAGGTCGTAAAATACCTCACATCAACAAAATATAAGCGGTGTTTCTGAAGTTCTTGAGTAAATTTTTAATAGTGTCTAGCCAGCTTATGGTTGGACATGATAAGCTTACAATTTTTAATTTGTCATTAAAACATTTTTAGCTGAGTTTTTTTTATGTTGAGTACTGTCAAAACATACGGACCTCGATAAGTTTGCAAACGTTAAATAGCAAAAAAAAAATTGTACGCCATTTATAAACACAATCAGTTTACTTAGATAAAAAAATTACATTGGAACACCCGAATTCAAGATCTGAATGTGACCATGTTTTTGTTATTTTTAACATTTAAACACGTTTTTATACTAAAAATAAATGGGCGTGCGTCCCTGCTGTTAGTTCAATACTAAACGCCCTAACATGTTGTCCAAGACGGATGGAAAGTAGCTCCGTGTTCGTTTTAGAATAATGTGTTAGACGTTTTTTTGTTTGATGGTAGTTCCAGGTTAAAAAAATGCGAAAATATTTAAATCAACCGTAATTATAATCCTTTTGTTTCATACAGTTAACGCTTACAATGTAAGCATCATCATACAATAGGCATCATAATACAGTAGACTCCAACAGTGTTAGTACCTACTGTACTAAGGGTATTTTTTCTTAACAACTGGCAACACTGCAGTGTGATAACTTGGGCTATAAAATTTTAATTTAGAGATTGATTCACGTTAAATAATGGGTTTATGTAAGTATTTGCATGTGAATTGTAATTTTATCACGTTTTTACGAAAACAAATTGTCATTTTGCAATATTTCTTGCAAGCTTAGTTCAACAGAGCGTGACCTTGAGCACTGATGGCTCGTTGCGCTGCATATGTCGTATTAGGTATAGTTTGAGTTGCTTCACTTTTGGTGCTCGTTCTAGCGGTTCTATGCGTTATTAATCTAAGATGATAAGATTCTCGGGAACTTCTTTACGTAAATGAGTTTGAAACAATAAATAAAAAACCACTCAACTGGTTTTGAGAATAAAGGATGATGAGAAGAAACGTGCCCACCATCCAACAAATTTGAAATAAGTGTCATTTGAAGCGTCTAGTAACATAAATATTTTTTTACTATGGCGACGTCCTTCAAATACGAGGGGTTTAGGTATTTTCATTTATTGTTTTATTTTTAATTGCAATAAAAAGGATTGGAATATGGCGATCTTAATAATGTTTTCACATGAGGTAACGGTCTTTTTTCCCTTACCCTCACACAAAATAAAAGTATTTTTATGTGTCAAATCCGACTTCCTACATTGTTACGAATATAGTCGCAATCGTCACTATACATACACATCAAAAAAGTCTAAGCAACACATACTATTTCAAATTATTAATTAATTATTATATCATTTCTTACCAAGTAGGTAATAACTATGTAAACTTTTTTGATCAAGAGGACATACTGGCTGGTTGTAAAAAAAAAACGAGTATCATTCATCAGACTTTTTTTTTCACAAATTCAAAAGCGAATACATTGGTTCGAATTTTATAGCGTTTTCTTTGCTAATTAAAATTTAGTTTTATGTATCAATTTTATGAATTAAACAATAATTTGGATTTTGAGACATTTTTACGTCATGGAGCGACGTCATTTGAACGCAGATGAAATGCAAAGAGCTGTAGAGATGTTGCAAGCGGGAAGAAGTCAATCTCAGGTATCTCGGTATTTTGGTGTCAACAGAAGCGTTATTTGCCATCTTCATCAGCGTTACACTAACACGGGAGATCCTGCTGAGCAACACTCAGGTCGAGGAAGGTGGTACAACCACACGGCAAGATCGATATACAACTGCAAGACGCCAGCCAATGTTAACCGCCCGAGAGATAGGTTTAAGGCTAAAGGACAAAATTCAAGTGGTGTTGTTGTTAGCTGCCAAACTGTGCGAAATTGACTGCATGAGTACGGCCTACGAGCACGACGGCCAATTAGGTGCCCACCGATACGTCACGGGAATCGCGCTCGTCGAAATGAATGGTGTAGGGCGTAGGGAACACATTACATGGACCCGGGAACAATGGGATAAAATTTTATTTTGCTATGAGTCTTGATTTGGGTTCAAGCCTGATACTAGGAGGGTAAGAGTGTACCGTCGTCCTGGAAATACTGAAAGACTGAAGTGCGTTCAGGAAGTGCATCCATACAACGGCTCAACAGTTATGGTATGGGCGGGTATTATGAAGAACAGAGGAACTGAGCTCGTTTTTGTAATTGGTAACATGAACGCTGTAAATTACGTTGAGGATGTTCTAAGGCCTTATGTCCGTCCATTCGCACAAACGCTTGGCTCCGATTTCACGTTGATGCATGACAATGCGCGTTCGCATACAGCTTTGTACACACGAGAGTACTTGGCAAGGGAAAATATCCTGGTATTGCCTTGGCCTGCACAATTGCCAGACCTCAACCCCATCGAGCATGCATGGGACATGCTCCAGAGACGTGTTTTAAAGGGCTTGGATGGAGTGACAACCACCCAACAACTGATGGACTTACTAAAATTTCATTGGGAGTAATTGCCGCAGGATAACATTAACAGTTTCATCGATTCTATGAATAATCGGTGCCAGCAAGTTCTCAATAACAGAGGAGGCCACACTTTGTATTAATTTATGCAATTGTTTTTTAATTAATAAAAAAGCAATACAAATAAGAAATACTAAGGATTTAATGCGAAAACACATTGTAAAATTGAAATTTGTATGTATTGCTTAGACTTTTTTGATGTGTGTACTTATATATATCCACTGTATGGTGTATGGGGTTAGGGCGTCTGACTTTAATGCTACAGCACAAATGCTTGATAATATTTTCATAGACGACTAAATGTAATTGTTAGTACAGTCAAGAGCACGTCAAGCTTGACTCTTTGGACTAGCTCTGTTTTGTATGGCACGCAGTATAAATCAGAGCTTAACTTTAGCTAGACGTTTAACTGTGACGTTTGACATACTTTTGGCTGTACTAATGAGTTAATAGGTATATTAATTATCTTAAACACTGTTATTGTATTCAATGATTTTCAGTTTGAGAATTAAGTATTTTTTTATATATAGAATCGTCATTTGTTACGTGAAATAAGAATTTTTGTTTGAGGAAAAAAATATTTTTGTTTAGAAGTAAATAAATTTTAGCCGAAAAGTATTCTTAAATTATAAATAAACCCAATAGTTTTTGCAACTAATAGAGGTGTTTAAGTCTTTTTTGGGTCCCAACGAACAAATTGACGCGTATCTCATGACTGTTGTAGGGTGGGGACGGGGTTCATACAAAATCCCCCATGGTCCTTTAAAATGAATACTACGAAGTAAGTAAATTTAATTAAATTAGAAGTATAAACAAAAAAAGTTAACACACCGCATGGTTCAGCCACTGCAGTTTTTCAAAATCTCTTTGTTAAACCTATAGATTCTTAATGACTGTCACCATTGTCTTTAAAAACAGGCGTGAAAATACATTCCAACCCAGTCGTAGATGGATAAACAGTGTCCACCGGAAGGGCCAGTCCTGAGTCACCGTTGTTGGCTCAGCACTCCAGTCTGTTTGTCGTTCTCTGGAGAGCGCACTAAATTGTACGCGTCATCCGTGATGGGCAGACTAATAACCTGAGGAATACCACAGACTAGCTTTTGAGACTTCTTAGTGTCTGTCAATGCGAAAGATTTTACAAAAGAATCATGTCGTGGGAGTTGTCCAGAGAAATTGAAGTTGTCATATGTTTGGGGTGTAATGAAACCCTTGTCCATACTTGTATAATTTTGGCGTATCAGATCTCCGTTGTATGGCACCGTCTTGTATCATACCGCTAGTTTGGGTGCAAAATGACTCACTTGATCGCATATCATTCTGCGTCCAAACTAGCAATAAAATATAACTAGATAGGTCGTCAATTAAACTTGTTACGACACTTCCTTTAAAAAATCCCATAGAGATACTTTATCTTCTTAGGAAACGTAAGTAATTTAAAAAACAACGACGTTTTAAAAGCCCTTTTCTCACACTACAAAGTTTATTCAACTAATTCAAAGCACAAATAATTTACATATCACACATCATAAACGGTTCTATTAATAGCTATAATTACTGTCCACAAAGCCAGGAGGATATATTATGTAATTAGACACAACATTCATTATAAACCTGATTAAGCTGCAGGGTCTACAGGTCATTCGATGTCGCACATACCCTTGTCTAATGGCAACTACCAACCCAACTAGAAGTCGAGGCGTCCGAACAAGCCTATTGGGGGCACGACTAGGTAGGTACATATGTAGAGGTTAATGTAATTATTTGTTAGGCTATTGTAGTTATAGATGAATGTGTTTGTGTATGGTTAACCTTAGATTCTGGCTTTTTATCGTAATGTTGCAACTTTTGCACTTAAATTACAGAATTGGTATCGTATAAGATAAAAGAGACGATAATAGAAATAAACGACATAGTTGGAAGCTATAAATACGTCGCCAAGTCTTGGTGAGGCCGCACACCATCTTACATTATTTACGTCGCCACAATTACTGCGTTACATATTAGCTCGGAGCAAATATATCGTGTACACGCACATCGGACGCACTGTTGTGGCGCAGCTTCTAGAATGACGACATCATCGTCCGACGTCCGACGATACAGGTTTCTTGATGTGGCAATTAATAAGAAAAAAAGAAGTTATTGGGTTCACCCGTTTAATTAAGATACTACAATTAACGGTAATTTAAAAATTTCGCAAGACTTATAACGGTTCGAAAAAGAAAAGTTTAATTTATATAATCGAATGTCCCATAAGAATTATTATAGGACTGAGTTGAATCATGTTAAATCATCATCACTAAATCTGGTTGCCAGAAAAATTGAAATTTTCTCATGTTCACTGAGCGAGTTCGCAAGGATAACGTTACACGAGGTATGTTTTTAATTTGTAAATCTGCTTTGGCATTGATGGAAATTAATATCTTGGAAATATATTTTTTGACTTATGAATTAACAACACTACCGAATTGGGAGACTGGAATGGTAGTGTATGTATGTATGTAATTAATAAATAAATAAATGTGTAACAAAACAAATACCCACTACAGAGAGTGTATTTCGGCTGAAGAGCGTTTGCTCAGGTCCCACGTTCTTCCTACATTTAATACATTTTATATTGATTTTCAGATAGTGGACCCTCTTTTAGATTTTGTGTTCAGAGATCGTATATAGGCTGAACGTATCGATTTCCATTTTTACTTAGAATCTTCACCTTCAAAAACCAATGCAAAAAATTAAAATTGAACTATTTGTTTCAGATACCTGGAAAAATTATCAATGAATGTTGTGACGTCATATATAATGTTTTACAACCAATCAACATGCGAAAATGTCTACAACAAATGACTGTCTACATATTTCACAAGGATTTCTTCAAAGGTGGAACTGACCTTATTGCATTGGAGCTATACACAGAAAACATAAAGAATAAAGCAACCCATGAACTCTCGCTCTTCATAATTTAATTATAAAGAGTATTTTTCTATTCGCCTTTTGACAAGTAGACCATTAAGCTATTCATTGAGAGCATTCCAATGAGCCCAAACACGATACTTCTGCTTTATGTTGGGTATCCTGCAAATTCGAGGTGAGGCTGCAGCATCAGTTCAAGGTTACTGTAAGCGGTGCAATATGCCTGCGTGTTGCAGGTGTTGTTTTGAATACACATTCAAAACAACACACAAAACAATACACAGCGATGTGGCGCGCTCCTCTCTCACTCATACACACGTATGAGTGAGAGAGGAGCGCGCCACATCGCGCGTCGCAGGAGATAGTGGAACATGCTAGTACAAATTCGAGCCCTACGCAAGCCGCACGCTCCTTTCTGACATTTTCTCCGTTGTAATTTGTGAAGATTTCGTACCTACAATTAAACAGAATTTCTGTAAAATCTGCGTTTGATTCATTGTTCCTTCGAGCCGGATCATTAGTTTATTAATGTACCACACGCCGCCACAGAACAAAATGGTTAACATGCGTGGTACTGCACAGAAACAAAGTCATTGGAAAGAAGAAGAGCAATCATCGACCAAAGTGGATGATGCAAAGTCGAAAGTGATCGATTCTTCAATAGTGCCAGAGACACCAGTTGAAAGCGTAAAAGTAGAAGAAAAACGCTAACACATGTCTCAGAAATCGAAACATTCGAGAACACGGACGCCATCATCGTCGGTAGTCGCCCAAATAAAAGCTCGAACTGGAAGCGACTACGGAAAAAGCTCGAATTCAAATGGAACTCATAGACAAGAAGTTAGCTGCTGACATAGCAGCCCTTGACGAAAATTACAGTCCACCAGCGTCGGAATCACAAGGTGATGGCAGGGACATAGAGGAGTGGTTGGAGCGCAACCAACACGAACTGGAAAAACAGAGGGTTTACGCACAAGGAGCATGCACTGGCTCGCTGTTCAGTAGTTAGCTAGCGCACTCAAGGATTTAATCACCACTTCCGTACCAACTAGTCAAAATGCAAACCTACTCAACCGCCTCAGCACACCACGGGAACTTCCTTTGACCCCAGGAATGGATGTTCTTCTAGCCGGATCTTTTTGTGCTTCTAATATCATTATAATACTAATAGATATATTGAAGTCATAGAATACAAAATTTCGACTCGATGAGTCATCACATCTCTTTATCAACTAGAAAAGAGCTGATAATGTTAAAATTACTGAACAGATTTTCTTGAATCATAGCTAAGAACACTCTCGATTAAGTCACCTTTTGAAGAAAAAAAAGTAATCGCTTCAGCCGTCGGGAGCTACGATGGCGCAAACAGACACACAGATACACATGTCAAACTTATTATACAACCCCTCTGTTTCCAACGGGGGTTTAATGGTACCTAAGTAAAACGGAAAACAACAGATTGTCTTTGCAAGATGTATATTTTAAGTTTCATTTGCAGATAAAGGTTGTTGGATCGCATTGTAAAGACATTAATAGGTACCTACTTACTATGAAAGGGTTCATTATTTTTGATAGGTCTTGGTCCGGATAATTTCCGTAATCCGTCTGTTGCTATGTTCAGGGAGTAGGGGGCTTTTTTCAACCTCTTCAATAAGCTCAACATAAAATTCAATTCTGTGTTTTTTATTTTTTGCAAATCACCGCGCCACAAAATACGAACCTATTCGATCTTGAGTTCGTGAAGCGCGGCACACGTCTCGCCACAAATAGCAACCGCAACAAATGTGTCCTTACTGTGCCTGCGTGCACGCAGATTTAATACTTTAAAACAATTATTTATTTATTTTCACTTCAAGACACAAATATTAGTGTAGCCCTGGCACTTTTACTAGGAGTTCCTGTATCACAAGAGCCAAAATACGGGGAGCAAACATACGGTGGCTTTAAATGTGTCGCATTTCAAATGTGGCGCCACAAGTGTATGTCTGGTGTGCGGCCTGCTTTATAAATAAAACACGACCCGCGAAACTGAACAGAATTCTGAAAGTAGAAAGTTCAAGCGTAATAAGTAGTAACTTCTCTACCCCACAAAGCGTTAGGCCTTAAAACATGTGCGGCTTGCAAAATATAAAGCTCAAAGGAATTCCGCGAAAGTTAAACACATGAAAATTCTCAAAGAACAAAGCAGACTGTGTTGTTCATAAAACTCTCCGACACATAACCCCATACATATTATTCATGCGATTTCTTGTAAGGACGCATAATCGCTGAATCTGTTTAAAGCCTTGCAGATTATCCAAGCAGCATAATTATCTGAGAAACACCTTTTTATGTTTGTTTAAATTACTTACACTTTTGACAGCGATAATGTAGTGTTACTATGTGTAGGGGGTCAAAAGGTCTCATTCTGTATAGGTACGCTTTCGTATAGGATAACCAATTTGTCTTCCAATTATAAAGTGCGTATAAGAAGGTGGTTGCAGTCAGTGTAATTAAGCTGAAGATTGTGACTGACTGCATTTTTCATTCCATAATTGATTCAGATTCAAACTTCAAAGAAATGAAGCATTAAATTAAGCTTACAGATTTATTTATTTACATGTAGTGAAGTACGAAATCAAAATTATGTATTTTGTGCGTAGGCAACTTTTTTTTAAATAACAAATTATGTGCCTGAATTTTGCTTAAAGCTACAAGAGAAATTCTCAAAAAAAACGTTAAGCAAATGCAAATTGCAGCTGTTTTAATGATAAAATTGTGTCATTAAATGTTTTCTGAGTAAGTCTGTGACCGCAAGCTAATAGCGAGCTAAACCGCACATTAGGCTTCACATAATTAAGACCGGGAGGATTACAACGCATATCATTATAAGGCGTTCCTATTTACTTAATGCTACAATTTTGTGTTCGTGGGATATGGAAATGTCGGATATAACTGCTGTTTTAAGTCAAAATCTGAACTTTTTGGTCCTCTTCTCGTTTTCTATAATCTTAAGAACATAATTCCTTAATAAAAAACTTAACATAACTGCATTATAAGCCCGTAATGTTCCTGCTGCAGCTCTGGCTCCCTCTCTATCAGAAGGAGTAAGTAAGTAAGGATTTTATTTGTTTAAACATGGTGTACATGATACATTGCATGCAAGATAATAATGAGGTACAGAAAAGTTCTAACATGTTCAGCCGCATATCGGGAGTGGTCCTGGGTATCCACCTCTGGTGGATATCCAATGCTCGAGCTTCGTGTTTGATGCCAGATTCCTCACTATTATGAAAAGTGTGAAAACTTCGATTAAAAGCTGTTATTTTTCTGATTCAGTAAAATATACCTACTTATATCAAGAATCAAGACAAAATTACAACAAACAAAAACCGAAGATAAAATTATTACATTCATAAAAAAGATTTATATATTAGCTTTAGCTAATAAAGTATAAACGAATATTTAAACGACAAAATATAAGGGCTGACATTTAGTAAGTAACGGTTAACAACCTATATATGTTTAAAAAAAACAACATATTTAATAATATTAGGTTTAGTTCAGAAGAATGAAATGCTCAGTTTTTCAGAGATTCCTCTCTCATACTATTTGGCTGTGCCCGACAGGGTCCATTATGATCACATATAATTTTAAGTTACCTAAGTACAGATTGTGTATTTTGTTGTGTGCAAATAAAATATTGAGTATTGAGAGAACTATTCATACATTTATCAGCACGTTCCACCGCCGTCGAGAAACAGCACTCTAAATAACACTGACCATAATTTACGCCAAGAAAGTCTCGATAGATACGGATAAAGAAATCCGCACTTTTCTTTCAATTAGTTGAAACAAATTAAAGCGATGCGCTAGCGCTTGATAAGTGACATAAATCCTTGCTTCGCTGGAAGATAGAAAGCTATCTCTGCTGCCAGTAACTTACACTGTAAGGGATCGGTCATAGAATATGTTACACTTTGAAAACCCTTAAGGGTTTCAAGTCACAGTAGCAAGTGGACTAACTCGTGATTTTGCAACCATTCGTAAAAGTACCCACTACAAAATCTGCTTACGTTGACTGGGCTGGATTTTTGACGGGCACAAATAAGCACATATACGTGGGACACTCAGAAAGTGTTGCGAAAATAAAATATAATGTTCTATAGGAAATTTTTTTTTATCGTTTCAAAGTACTCTCCACTGGCCTCCATACAACGTTTCATGCGTCTGAACCAGTTTTCGAAACACTTTTTCCAGTCCGCCGTATACACCTCGTTATAGCCTGCTCGAAGACTGACAGCGCATCTTCCGGCGACGAAAATTGTATCCCTTTGAGCAGATTTTTATTTTCTGGAAAAAAAGAAGTCACACAGTGCTAGGTCAAGGCTGTAAGGAGGGTGACCCAGGAGTATGACTGGCGTGCTGTCAAGGAAGTCCCTCGTTTTGAACGCGGTGTGCGAAGACGCGTTGTCGTGATGAAGCGGCAGCCCGAGGAGCCCTGTGTTTGGTCGCCTGTTGCTCACAACAAAGAAAACTTGTACCAAGCATTTGGTTGTATACCATTCAGCGTTGATTCTTCTTTGGTTCCGTTAAAGAATTTACACAAAGTAGCCAGTCAAATTGTAAAAGCTCGCGATCAAAATCTTCCCTCCGCTTCTATATTGCTTCACTTTGGTAGGCGTTAATTCATTTTGAAACACCCAGACCGTCGACTGACGCTTCGTGTCCGGATCGTATTGATAAATCCAAGACTCACCTGTAATGATGTCGTAAACACACCGAGACGAGCCTGCTTCAAATTTGATAATCATATCACGGCCCCAATCCACCCGGGTCTGCTTCTGGCACCCTGCGTAAAACTATCCTCCTCACGCGAAGATGCACGTGTAGAATATCTTAAAGCCGTCAAAGGGCGACCACTTCTTTCTTCATCCCCCAAAGATAGTCGACTGCGCTTGAATTCGTTATACCAACGATACACGGTTGCCTTAGAGGGGCCTTCATCCATGAATGCCATTTGAAGTCTTTCGTACAATTCGTCCGGTTTCAGGCGACACTTCCGCAAAAAAATCATGGCGCGAAAATGATCCCAGCGCAGATCCATTTTTTTATGAGACACGATCATTTAAATTAGCTCGCAAACAATGTGGAGGGGAATTTTGAAATTGGAACGTACCTATATAAAATAATACCTTACTTTTTGTCACATTAGTCTACAAGCAAAATATTAACGTAATAGTGTTTTTTTTACTCCAATCAATAGATTTTTTCTAAATAGATAAATGCTTGATTTTTTGCAAAAAATTACTCATTATCTCTTAATACAGGAAAATCTGCCAGCTGCTTGCTTTTATCTAATATTATATGGCCGCTCCCTCACCACACCTAGCACAGAAGCGTGGCATTTGATAAATGAATGGAGATGGTCCATACCTCTCACTGGCTATAAGTTATGAGACTACTACCAGCGCGAACGATGTGTACCGACTTATCGTGTTTAATAACTTAGTGCCCGTGCGAACTTAAAATAAATACACTGATTTCAATACTTATATCTTGGAATTTGTAGATGTTACAGATAATATCAGATCAATACGTTTTCCTAAAGTTAAGTTCCTAAAAATATTTTTATATTTTCTTTAAATAGAATAAAAGTCACCAAAGTCTTGTCTCTGATTTCGATACTAATCAGCCACTTTTTCATAACCGAATACCTTAAGACAATAGAAGATAAGAGAAGAGAACTTTTTCCAGAAACCTAGTTTACTAAGTCCTTGAAAATACATATATATAAAAAGTCAGACAACCTTTAACTCTCAAGACCTCTGTTCACATAATAATAATACTGTAACCTAACCACAATTTATGTAAACTCCAATCATGTTTACCATAAATATCAAACATGACCATACACCAATAACCCTTCTTTAAATTCTATAGATATACACTCCCAAGGCAGATCCCTACGCTCATTAGTCCCCCGGTCAACGCATCTTAAAGTCAGGGGTAACCAATAAATGATATGATTTAAATCAACGTATGAGACTCCTCTTAATAACGCGGATATTTACGTGATGCTTTGAATAGTAGATATTTACTTTAATATTGCAATTTACGACGACATGCATTGGCAAGTTTATGTTGATAGATCTCCAGGGTAATTTATGGTGAATTTGGCTTTAAGAAGTGTCAACAAACTTTATTTATGGTTCTGCTAAGATTAAAACTAAGACCTATGTATGTATCTGAAGATTTATGATAATTACAACTATCAGGAGTTGTCGCTGTGTAGTACTTGGCGCGTTCATTCAATTTGGCACTATTGTTCTTTGACATCGTAAGTTACTGAGACGGTAGAAAATAGAGGACTTTATTGCAAAAACTTCTATGTACCGTACGATTGGTACGGTGATGATGATGGATTTTCATGATGATATCTAATATTGACCCATGTTTGCTAAGAAATAAATGATTTGTTTGATAATACAAAATTGACAATTAATTCAATCAACTAAGAGACGTAAACATAAAGAGGTCTCAATTTTGTGGTCCTAAACTATTACACTCTGAACGTTTTCTTCTTACGAGGAAAATACTTATGTTAAAATTAAACAAATGAGTTGTCAACCCCTGGTGCGAAAGACGTTACAATCCTTATGGTCCCATTTACGCGTCTTATTTTATACGTAATCCATTAATTGCCGGGATTGGGACCTCCTTTTCAAAACCTTTTTTGCTTTTTTTATCCAACAAGCACCTGTGCCTAAAAGCGGACCCTTCGATGATTTCAATGACTGGTTATTTTTGTACAAATAAAATTTTAGGTGAACCTAATTTCGACTTTATTGCAACTCATATTAGGTTACAAATGCAGCAAAAGTAGTGGTGTTTTTAGTAAATCTTTTCTGAACGCGGGGTGAGAAGATGCGACCACTGACAGAGCAAAGTCGTGCAGGTAGAAAATCGATTGTTATTAGACTCCAGGGCTCCTCATAATAACATAAATATATTGTAAAGAATTGATTGTGAACAGAATAAGGTGATCGAACGGCCACAAAGAATTCCACATCAAATTAGCTTTAACATTTAATGTGCAGATGTTTAGTTTTTTTTTTCAATCTTGCATTATTATTTTAAACCTATAGAATCTATCGCTATAAAAATAGGTATTGATACCTATTTTTCAAAGAAATAAAAAGTGTTTGTCTGAAAGCTCATATTAAAATCGTTTTAATATGATTTTGGAAACACATTAAAGATCAATGACGTAAAAGATGGCCTTAGGCATGTAAAAGCGCGGGAAACCGTCGTGGTGGCGATGGTGGGCTTCAGACTGCTTTTCCATCAGAGATGTAGGTACTATGCAGCTATGCTGCTGGGATGTGAAGGCTAAGCTACGAAACTAAGTGACCGTTTCCACTTATGCCAAGCTGTGTAGCGGAGCGAGAAAGATGCGCAGCTCGAGACTGTAGAGATAACGCATAAAGGAGACATAGTTCCCCTTATTGGCACTGCAATTACCACTGACGTCCAGGGACCGAATTACCGTTATTTTTTTATAACGATACCAATTACCGTTATGTTAACGATAAAAAAGTAACGATATTAATAACGAAACCCATGAGTCAGTTAACGTTATCTAACTACCAGTATTAGTACCGGTAAAAGTTACTATTCTTTTACCGGTAATTTTTACGCCTATCTCTTTCTAACAAAGACGGCCGAGAGGCAAGCATCTTTCGGTGTTAACGTTTAAGGGTCGACTATAGCTACCTTTGTTTTCTGTCAAAATGCAGTTGTGTATGTTGATATCGGAATCATTGATACGACATTACGCCCATTCTAGTCTATCCACTAGCAACTGCTAACTCTAACACTTAAACGAAGGACATTCATTCGGAGTAGTAATATTTTTGACAGAATCAAAAAGGTATCTGTAGCTGACACAGAATAAATACGACAAAGTACGTGAGAGATTTAAAAAAATCTTTTAAAATCAACGCGAGTTAAACTAACCGCCGTCTATCTTTTCTTTGGTGAACAATCACAGATAAAGAACTATGGCGATTTTTGCTTAAGCTACGTTTTAGGATAAAAAAGTGATATGTGAAAAAAAATACGATTTAAACTTTATTTGAAAACATTAATTAAAATGATCACTAAAATATATATTTTAATTTTTTATTAGCACTAGTTAAACACTAACTAATCAAAAACAGTACTGTTTTTACAGTTAAGGATTTATATTTTAAAATTCTAATTGTCTAATTATAATCATACGCCATGATTATTAGTATGAGTATTTGAATTCAAAATTGCACCTAAAATCACGGTCCATATTTTTTTTAGGAAATGTTGTTTATTTTTTCAAAGTATTTTTTTAAGGTAAATTTAATCATGGTCTGGCAGTTTGAGTAATTTATGCGGCCTACCCAAATATCCTATCTTTTGTATTGTTCGTCGAATCGTTGAGCTCCTTAGTTCTGAGTTGAGCTGCATAATTATTGACAAATGCGTGCAGTAACTGGACAGGTCCACTCAAATCTGTGTGGATCTGTCCTCAAAAGACCATTTCAGGCACCAGTCTACATGATCCTCATATGATCTGACCAAGATTATTTTCGAATTGTTATATACACTTTGACATTGATGGACAATTTATGTACACTATGACATGAAAAATTACTTTGTGAAGTATTATAATATTTAAATTATTGTGAATAATAAATAATAAAAAAGTTTATTTAAATAAAAATGGACACATTTATAATAACAATTAAAAACAGCAAAGTTGCTAATTTGCCTGAACTAGGTTGAACCTGTGTTTCAGGCTAGAGAATGTAAAGATAATGTGAATATGTTGTTTATTTTTTCAAAGTATTTAAAAATAAGTTAAATTCAATCAGGGTCTGGCAGTTTGAGTAATTTATGCGGCCTACCCAAATGTCTTTTCTTTGGTAATGTTCGTCGAATCGTTGAGCTCCTTAAGTTCTGTGTTGAGCTGCATGACTACTAACAAATGCGTGCACTGACTGGACAGGTCCATTCATTCTGTGTGGTTATTTCCTCTAAAGACCGCTTCAGACACCAATCTAAGGTCTTCACATGATCTGAATAAGATTATGTCTGGACTTTAAAAGAGACTGTGACCTCTGAGTTTGTTTCGGCCTTTCTACTCAGAGTAGTCAGATAGGAAACGCCGATCTCATCTAGGTTTTAAAATACGATTGACGTCTAAAAGTGTAACCTACTTACAGAAATAAAATAATTGATAATTTATCATTCACATTAAAATAGAAACTTATGTTTTTGGTTTCCCAGTAATCAAAAATTTTTGTTAGTAGAATGAAGTAACGGTTTTATTTTAAAAGTATCTATTTCGTCTATATATTTATTCAAGTAAAACTATTGTTTTCTCTGACCAAGCGGACTGATAAATCATCATCATGCTTTTCTAAATATTTGTTGTTGATGAAATCTTTTCTAATTGTGCTTTTTTGTTCCCGGACCTGGGTGCCACTGCCAATTCACCAGAGCTTTCTTTTTGTAGCTCTTATTGAGCTACACAACGTATTATTAGTATTATTTCAGGCCACTCAGAAGTATTGCAAAAAATGATTTTATGTATGACAGACTGGCCAGTTATAGTCTATTTCAAAATTTCCCTCCACATTGTTTGCGAGTTAATTTAAAATATCTTGTGTAATAAAAAAAATCGATCTGCGCCGGTAACTTTTTCGCGCTATGATTTTTTACGATTTCAAGTGTTGCCTGAAACAGGAAGAATCGTACGATATACTTCAAATGACATTCATGGATGAAGGCCCTTCAAAGGCAACCGTGTATCGTTGGTATAACGAATTCAAGCGGCTAACTTTGGGGGATGAAGAAAGAAGTGGTCGCCTTTTTACGGCTGTTACGGAACAAAACGTGCTAGCAGTGAAAATTTTAATTCAAGACAATAGGCAAGTAACGTATCAAGAGATTCAGCACATACGGCAGGTTCGATCGGGAAGCCTTCACGAAATACAACACGTGCGTCTTCGCGTGAGGAGGATAGTTTCACGCTGGTTGCCGCACAACCACACCGATGCACAGAAGCAGGCCCGGGCGGAATGGTGCCGTGATATGATAAACAAATTTGCAGCAGGCTCGTCTCGGCGTGTTTACGAAATTATAACAAGTCAGCGGTTTGGGTGTTGCGTCAAAGTGAAGCGATCTAGAAGCGCGGGGTAACATTTTGATTGCGAGGTTTTTTAATTTGACTGGCTACTTGGTGTCAATTCCTTTACGGAACCAAAGAAGCATCAACGCTGAATGCTTGGCAGAAGTTTCCTCTGTTGTGCGCAACAAGCGACCAAACAGAGTTCCGCGGGCTACTGCTCCACCATGAAACACGCCTTTCGCACACCGCACTCAAAACGAGGGACTTGCTGGACAGCACGCTAGTCAAACTAGGAAATAACCTAAGTCACCCTCCTTACAGTCCTGACCTAGCACCGTAGGACTTCGTTTTATTTCCGAAAATAAAAATCCGCTCAAAGGGATACACAATTTTCATCTCCGGAAGATGCGGTGTCAGCGTTCGAATAGGCTGTAAACGAGGTGTCTACTTCGGACTGCAAAAAGTAGTTCGAAAACTGGTTCAGACGCATGAAACTTTGTAAAGAGGCTAGTTTTTTTTTTTTAATCTTTTCAAAGTACTCTCCGTACTTTGAAAAGATTTAAAAATAAAACTTAAAGAACCCCATAGTCCCACGTATTTGTAAGTTTCGTTTGTTTTTAGTAAGTATTAGTAAACTGTTGTGAAGTCGAATCAAGTTATTATATGTATTAATTCGCTGAACTGTGGGAAGTGTGGAATTAACTCTGGAATCTAGAAATACAGCATTAACAAAACAGTAATTCTGACACAGTACTTCCTCCCTTTCTGTCATATATTTAGCAACAAGGTGGCTCAGATTAAAGTTAATGTTATTTAAATTTATTTTTCACAACAACCATTGCAAGTAAACATCACGTTTAATGTTTTACTGCACAATGTGCAAGTAAATGTTAAATGATTTTATTTCTGTAAGTAGGTTTGTACAAACACTTATACGTTAATACTATTTTAAAAGCTAGATGAGATCAGCGTTTCCTGTCTGTCTACTCTGATAAGAGAGGCCGAAACAAACTCAAAGGTCACAGTCTCTTTCAAAGTCCAGACATAATCTTGGTCAGATCATGTAGATTGGTGTCTGAAATGGTATTTTGCGAAAAGAACCAAGCAGATCGAGTGGACCTGTCCAGTCAGTGCACGCATTTGTCAGTCATCATGCGGGTCAACTTAGAACTAAGGAGCTCAACGTTTCGACGAACATTATCAAAGTACATTTAGGTAGGCCGCCTGAGTTACATAAACTGCCAGACTATGATTAAAACTAACAGAGAAAAAAAGACGTAAATGTATTAAAAAAAACACATTGTCTTCACATTCACAATAATTCTAATAACATTACAAAGTAAGCTTCATATCTAGCTTCGGTATATGGTATATGTTTAGTCATCAATGTCAATGTGTATATAATAAATAATCTCGGTCAGCTCATTTGAGGACCATGTTGACTGGTGTCTGAAATGGTATTTTGAAGAAAGTACCAAACAGATCGAGTGGACCTGTCCAGTCAGTGCACGCATTTGTCAATTATCGTGCAGCTCAACTCAGAACTAAAGGAGCACAACGATTTGACGAACAATACAAAAGAAAGGACATTTGGGTAGGCCTCATGAAGTACTAAAACTGCCGGACCAGTAAAAGTAACTGAAAAAAAAAAAACGATGACCCATACAGTCCTCACATTCGCAAAATTAAAATAATGTAATACTTTAAACAGTAAATACTCATGTTATTGTTTATGTCAAAATATATAAAGGTATAGAAAAAAAAAACGGTATATTAGTTGATTCATTGTTTTCTTTGAAAACCTTGAGATATCGGTACACTTCGTTGCAATTCTTTCGTCCCATAATAATATTTTTACTAAAGCAGTTGCATTAGGAAAAATATTATAAGATGAAAATAACAGGCAATAGACGTATCGGCGTACGCGATGCTTGTGTGCCGTATGATTATGAAATGAAACACGCGGGAGCGCGTGACGTCTCGTATTCGTATCTTTCCGATCGTCGCAAGCGTAACAATAACGATAAATGCTAGTGGTTGCCGCTCCGCTTACAATACAAGAACCGAACGCATAGCACGCGGCGTCCGTTTCGGTTTGGCAACGTCGCATCAGATCTTGTTAGATTTTAGCGAAATAACGCTATTAGTAACGCTATTTTGATACCGTTAAATCCCATGACATAACGTTATTTGTAACGATAAATATTTAACGTAACAGAACGAAATGTTTTGGTTATTATACCGGTATTTTTTTAGTAACGGTAACTGTCCCTGCTGACGTCAGTCCCAAAAAGGATTTTTGGTACTACACTACCCAATGTTGTACAGGTGGATATAAAAAACATAGCTTAGTTGAACCTGTTTCCAGCAGTGCTATGCTATGTGGACCAATGAATATGATTGGTGCATAGCACATCTCTGGTGGAAAAGGTTTTTGCGTGCCTATAGTATAGTATCAACTTGTTTAAAACAAAGTTCATAGTAGGAACAAACTTGTGCTTTCATGTAGGTACGAGTACCAACTTTCCCTATTCCATTCTGTTTTTTGGAAAATCATAGCCAAATCCCATCACAGGATGTCAAGCTTTTCCAAAATGGAAATCGTGACTCTTGGTATTGGAACAGCGGGGTAATGGCGTAACACACTATCAGTAGTAATCGCTTTCATGTTGACAGTTCAACAACATTCATTGCGTTATTTAAGTTTTTGAGCAGACGATTTTTTGAACTTATGAAGCAATGGATTAGAAATTTCCTTCAAAATTTTTCAGACTGTGATTAATTGTGTTACGAAATTAGGGTGCTGGTCACAAACACAAATGTACGACCCTTTAGTGTTTTGGTAATCAAAGCCTACATGTTTTCCCTATCGTGTAGGTACTTTAGTCTATGCCTGGGAGGTATCACAAGCTCCTCTAGCAAATAAATTGCAATTAACCTGTATGTCAGCTTGTCGCCCTGAACGACGGCTCACCTGCCCCTTGTGCACTCGGCTTTATTATAAACGTAATTATGAATTAAGGACTGCAGGCAAATGATAAAAGATACCAGAACTTGATGTGGCGGGAACTAGTCTGGATGTGTGAAACGTTTGATGTGAACGAGATTCGTAGACGCCTCGGCCATGTTAGGAATTAGCCTGTACACAGATGAGTATATTTCTGAAACATGGTTGGACGTCTAGATTGGAAGATAAGCCTGGTGACATCTGCTTGAAGCATTTACTTAATTAAAAATAGATAACTCCTAATAAAAGAGCCACAGAAATGGTCTAGTAGACACCGTATTATCTACGTAGATACCTACTTTATTCTACCAGTAATTTTGTTTTTTGAACCTCAATACCTCATACCTAACTGGAGTTTAAGTTCATGGTTTACTCTTGGTAAACTTTAGATCTTATGCTTTTCTTAAGTGGAAAGTAATGAAACGAACCTAGATTTTAAAACAAGTTCCAAAATGATAAAATTCCACTGGAGTTAATAAGATATTCATCCAATGGTTATATTCAGCATAGAGCAGCAGGGTATGCGTGGAATGTTTATAATACTCGTAGCAAGCCAGCAATCCATCAGAAAAATCTAAGTTCTCAAACCCGCCCCGTACTTGTGGCAGCGTGGGCATAGACAATGTACAGTAATTAATCGTCTATGTGTGACAGTTGTGTACGATACACTGATTTATAGAACGCGGTGTTTATGGTCCGGATAAACGGCGCGGGCGACGCTAGGACCGAATGGCGCGAGCGACGGCCGACAGACGCGATCAGGCTTGCAGTTGATAAGAAAGAGTTTTAATAAAATTAGTTTTTAATAAAAAGGAAAGATATTCTTTATCCAATTCTTTATCATTCCATAATCAGTCGATAACGCATCCGTAATAACAATTTGACATTAACAGCTAATGCCTTAATGTCGTCGTAGTAAAGGTGTTTTTCGTAGCGCAATTGGTTGATGAGTGGTTGACTGTACTGTAATGCTATTATAATAATATTATTAAACCTCATGTTATGAAAATACCAGTGCTGTGTATATCGTGGGCTTGCTGTGTGTAAGCGGATTGTTTTCCGAAACAAATATTTAAATTCAAGAGCAAGGCTGAGACGTCTGTATTGAAACGTCGCGCGTCGTCGGTTGAAAATTTTAAAGTAACTAAACTATTCCATTCTTAACCTTTTCCGAACTATTTCGGGGTCGGCTTCCAGTCGAAACGAGAACACTTCTTTACCTAGTTATGATTCCACATGGTTAGTGCTTTTATTTTACCGGACAGTTAAATTCTTCTTTCTCTTCAGCTGCAAGGCACCACACACACATTTAGGCATGTATGCTGAAACCTGTGTAGTAATATTGCACTTGTTAAAAACAGCGATAGATTAACTAAATAGGAACGTCGTTAAGGTACGGCAAGGATCATTTACTTTTTGGAGATGTTATGATAATCTACTAATAGTAATCAAATAACACAGTTGAAATTCAAATGATTAAAATCATCAAAATTACAGTAGTCAATTTTGAGAAAATCGCGGACATACAACATCATACACAGAACCTCCTTTTTATAAGCCGGTTTAAAATAAAATAAAGCATAGTAACGCGGCAAGCCGTATCGCGTTCCGATCAGACAGAAGAAAGTACGTCGGAGGCGGGATGATAGCGTCGGAGGCTGCGACCGGCTCAACCGGTCCCCCATTGTGGTCAGTTTTTGTGCCGCACCCCCTCCCCGCACCACCCGCGTGTTTCCTTCGCCAAAATGTTCTTGATCCTTTGTGGTTAATCGATTTAATTGCTTTATTTCAATCATGTCAGTAATTAAAAATAATCATTGGTTTATTTTAGCAATATGCATGGACAGCAAAAAAGATAAGAAAGAAACAGTAGTTTGTAAGGGGAAAAGGGAAGCCGTCGGCCATGCAGAAAAAGACACAAGGTTTTTTTTCAATTTAAAAAGAGTAAACCTTTATGAGTCGATACCTACTCCAGTAGACAGAACCCCACATGATCGAACAGAAGAAAAATCATAGCCTTATAACAACCGGCAACCTAAACAATAATTACTCGGAGACCAAGAAGCGTCAGTTAGCCAAACAGGATGTCGAATGTGCAAAAATAAAAAGCTGTGGTCCAGCCTCATCCAGTTTACCCCTGATTGTTTTAAATAGCTGTAGCTATATAAGCATACCGATATTATGGGTTGAAAATAATGGGCTTATCAACGAAGGACTGTAAAAGGCAATTCAAGAACCTTTACCAGGTCTATCTACCACGTGCTGAACAGAGCCTTGATTGATTACACATAGCGAGACAGCGCCACAACAGACAGCAGAAAGAGTGCATTCGGCCGAGTACAAGTACCGGTGGCACCTACCAAGTGCTGGGCCACTAGCTTGCTACTATTATAGTAATCTGTGCTCGCCACTTTACTCGGTACCTGTAATCTCAAGGCTGAGCGATGTTTATCCATATTAACTACATTGGATTGTTAGTCTATACTTCATGACACAAGTAGCGCCATCTCTTGTTGCGTCGTTTTATTAACCAAAACCAACAAAGATAATTTTTCATTTGTTACGATACACAAGTTTATTGTACTACATACAAAGTAGCATATCGCACACGTAGATCTAAAGAGAGCTAACTCTAAATTCAGAATTTTTGAGGTATGCATACCATCAAATTCCATAACTCACTACCTAGCGACCAACAAAACAGATTCAAAAATAGTTCCACTACTCAACGCTAGATGACACCGGAAGCCTTTTTTGTTGAATGAGTGAGCCGCCCTCCTCCCCCACCAAGGGACAAAACAGGGACATCGCTAATTGCAGCCAGAATGTCATGCGGAACGAACGTACCTGATGTAAACAAATTAGAGTCATTTTGAGTTGATTCCGTGTTGTTGAGTTATCCACGACTACTACTAACTTTGTACTAACATTATTTCGAGTTGTCGCCGTTTTTGTGGTTAGCGCTGGGTAAATTAAAGTTAAATTTTGAGTTGAACCGGTGCTGATGGTAAGGTGAGTAAAGTTTCTGTTTTTATTTAGAATTGTTACCGTGTTGATGATATTTTTTTGAAATTTTAGTTGAGTCTGTTTTGTTGACTCATTGTTTAAACTCTTATATTTCATTAAAAAACAAATTAAATTGAAATTTTTTGCTAGTGGCGACTGAAGTTTTTATATCTTAATTCTATTTTATTTTCGTCCTAGAGCTTCACAGCTTATTGTGTTTTTACAGAACAGTTTTTAAGTTAGAGCTGTTTAGATAGACTCCAGTACACCATATCAAATTTAAATACATCCAAGCTTATGAAATCGAACACGTTTCATCGGTAGCTTATTATCTTTAAGTTGGTGAAATTACATTTTCTCTTTCAGAAAAAGAATGAATCGTGGACGATTTTTAGTAAATATGGTTGCAGAAAGGGACAAAGAAAACATCAGTCCTGGCTTACTGACTCAAAATGAAAATACGCAACCAGATACTGCCCCCTTTAGAACAGGAGTTTAAACAAATACCACAGAAGGAGATGGTACTTGTAAACAGACCACAACTAGGAGATGACCTCAAGATGTCATTAAGCGATGAAGACTCATCTACAGAACCTCATGCTCCCATAACCGTGGTTGATAAATCTATTCCAAGCACGTCTTAACAACAACAGCCTGGTACATCCAATCCATCCTATTACATTTCACCAATCCGAAGTGACGAAAGTGACTTTGACAACTCAGATGAGGATCCCAATTTCCGATTAACTCATAAAAGTAAGACACCAGCTAAGGATGTGCCTTCTAGTTCATCGTTGTCTTCGTCGAGGACCAGCAGTATCAGCTCTGAGAGTTCATCAACTTCTAGACGCTTCCTCGTCGGACCTCAACCTCAAGACGCTGTGGTTGCTGAAATTAATGCGCAAGAGCGCGTGATAGAAGAAAAAAAGGGTAAAAGAGAGTACGAAAACCAACGATGTGGTAATCGAAAGTTGCAAAAGTGCTAAGAAATTCTGGTAAAGCGTACCCGTCTTTGTCGAAATCGAAGATACAAATGCCAGAGAGAAAAGTTGGACCCCTGTGGAGCTAAATGTCGGCTGAAATGTAAAGATAAGATCGATGCGATACCAAGGCAACAGCTTTTTGATCCATTTTGGGGACTCGGCTATCTTGAAAGGCAGAGAGAATTTGTAGTAAGACACTCGCAAAAATACCTTGTTTTTCATGAAAGGTTCCAATAATTATTTTGTTTACGAGTATGTCGTGTTACTTTTTATTAGATAATTTTATTTGAACTATTTCTCGGGCTCTTGTCACCTGTTTTAGAACCCAAGGGTGCCAGCTGTTTTAGAACCCAATGGCTTGGCACGTGACGATGGGAAGAGGCCAGATGGAATGACCATAATGCCTTGGAAGTTGGGTAGGCCTTTGGTGTGGGATGCAACCTGTGCCGACACCCTTGCGCCATTCCATCTTCCTAGCACGGCGGGCTGTGCCGGGGCGGCTGCTGCAGGAGCAGAAAACTTCAAACGGCGCAAGTATAACAACCTTATTGGGAGCTATATGTTTGAACCGTTTGGGGTGGAAACACTAGGGCCTTGGGGTCAGAGTGCTCATCAGTTATTTCGAGACATCGCCAAATGGTTGGTCGATACTTCTCGTGACCAGAGGGCTGGCCAATTTTTTGCCCAAAGAATAAGCATTGCCATCCAACGTGGCAATGCTGCCAGCCTTTTGGGCACATGTCCCGTTGACAGCGATGCGGACGGATGGTTTGATGCCCTATGACCTCTATCCCTATTTTTTTTTGCATATATTTGTACATTAAATATATTTTTAGTGTTAGCTTGTAATTTAGATTTTGATTAATAAGTTTTAAGTTCTTTAAAAGTATGTGATAAAAATGTATTTAAACGCTAAAATAAAACTGTTTACATAATTACGAGACATAATAATGATGAATAAATAAAAGTATTACATTTGAGTACTTAATTCAGTGTTTTCTTGCTAGTTAATCAACCAATACACTCCTAATGTTGGTCACAAACCCGTCTATGAGTTGAATTGATATAAAATAATTCAAAATGATGTTAAATTAAAATTTATGTTGAATCTACGAAAGAGAGCCAACTAAAAACTAAATTCAGCAACACCGGTTCAACTCAAAATAACAAAAAATATATACAAACATTGGTAAGCAATACGGAAATAACTACAAAAATGCAATGTTCAGCCCCAATATACGATTAAACCACAAGACTCTTATAACATCATTGTTCTAACTGCATTTAAAAAGTATTGATCAATACAGCAAACTCCTGCAGTGCACAGGGAGACGGTAATCAGTTTTTCAACTTTTCTGAAAAAACTGTTTTTTTGAGTTAATCGCTGTTTAGATCTAGGTGTGCGATATATTATCCACATTGGTTTAACTTTTAAACCAATTACTGAATTTAAATTGATGAGATAGTTTTTTAACACGACTTAGAACCACAAACAATGGACTAATGAAATGAGTCATTTTTAGTCATTTCAAATGACAACTGATTCTTGGGCCGCATTCCGAATTGAGCTGTACTCGATTTGGGCGCGCTTCCATCATATTTTAGTTAGCGTGAGCGCGATAACGATGTCCCGTGAATCGACATAGATAACCTGAAAATAATTTACTGAAAAAAACAAAAAAGTGTTTATTCACAAAAAAACATATTACCTCTGCCAAACTGCAAAGCAGTTTGTTGGCAGACTTAGCTCCTTTTTTTACATATACACTTATTTTACACTTTTTCACCTGCAAGTATTTATGCTAAACTGTCTATCGTACCTTACTTAGATTATGTGAATCTTTTGCACTTCTTATTATATACATTTTTTATCTAACAGAAATGCCAGATTTTATTTTTATTTTAAATGGTGAGATTTTGACAAAACAAATGAAAGAGATAATTCTGTATTTTATCGGCTGGAAGGTTATTAAAAATAGTTGTAACTAGAAAATTTCTACACCTTCGGCCATAGTACATAGTTATTGCAAGTGGGCACTACAAATCTTGTCATATTATTGCTCCTTTGAGATCTTGTGCGAATAATATTGCATTTAAATTCATCACAACAATGCTGTTCCCATGCTACTGACAACACTTCACTCTCATGAACCGGCAGCAATCTACATTCCAAAAACAAGTCTTCGTAATCATTACTTTTACAACGGTTTTTTGTGTTTTTATCTACTAATAGCTTCATGAATCTTATTTGTATTTTTTTATTTTATCCAAATATGTTTTAAACGTGTTACCATAGCATGTTAGCATACCAGTCCATAAGAAAGCAGTGAGTCCACCAGTGCATAGTAGATCGTGTACAAAGTTGCCCTATCCAGTTGCCCATGTTGTATCATGACATGCGCCATCTTGCGATAACGCCGACCATGCCCTTAAATAATATCACTGCGAGCGAATTGTGGACAGCTCTCATCTGTTAGAATCGTGATAACTAAATCGGAACGCAAATAATCGATGTGAGCGCTGTCAGCAATTATGGTCTAACTCGGAATGCGGCCTTGCTTTCTCTAGTCTTTGGTTGGTATTATGTCTGATGTGTCAAAAAATGTCTTTTTGACGTGATTTGCCGATAAAATTATTTGGATAGTACACTTTTATAAATATGGGAGGTTCTCAAAGCACTCGAAAAGTAACTGTGGATAATGAAAATGCCATCCAAGTGTCCCAAGAGGCTTTAGACCGGATACAAGCTCAGCTCACCTCAAAAGTAAATACGATGTTACATTACATAATTTTGATCAATGTCATTGCTTGCTAAGACAATATGGGTGTTGTTGTTTTAAAATCTTTAAATTAATCATATTTGATTTTGTGGCTTCATAGTCTTAATTCATAAGCATAGCAAGTTCATGACTAAAACGTAAATATTGTAGGTTAACTTAGCTGTTTCTGAGAATAAGCCGCTTGATGTCAACATAATATAATATAATATGTTCCTTAAATAATCAATTATCGTCCTATGTTTGCCACTTTCTCCAGTAAATCAATCAATAAAAAAGGTACATTGAATATATGGTCCTACATAGGCATATTATTGATATTTCTTGAATTGTAAGCAATCCAGTGTTCATTTTACTTATTCTAAATAGCGAAATAGTTTTGCGGAAATAACTAAAATAATATTCGTAACAGCTAAGCAAGCCCAGAGTAGAATAACTGTTTTAAGCAGCATAAACATGCACATGTAATGAGCATAAAAGCTGTTATTTGTAAATGTAAAACAGAGTAGTGGTGGCCAATTGATAATGACCGCGACGTACGAGTTTTAGGTTCGAACCCAGACAGGCGCTTCATCACTACTGCTCTCAAAAGGGTGAAGGAAAACATTGTGAGGAAACCGACATGTCCTAGAGTAAAAAATCAAGTGACATCTATCAACCTGCACTGTGCCAGTGTAGTAGATTAAGGCCCACTACCTCTCACTTCGAGGAGGCCTGTTTTTCTGCAGTGGGAACATTCTAGGCTAATTATGATGTATTCTAACTCAATTCAAACTCAAAGCATTTATTTCAAAAAACTAATTACAGGCACTTTTGAATTGTCAAGGTCGGTGGGTCAGAAAAATGAAGCTAGTTGCCCATTCCAAAGTGTCATAGGTACCTATGGAGAAGAACAGGCAAGAAACTCCACGGACACTCTTTTAAATCAAATTATGTTTACAATAGATTGGTTACATCATTCATGTTGAAATTATGCATGTGAGAACGATGCAGAACGTTAAAAGCGTCCGTTATATAAATATGTAAACAATTAAAAAATAAAATTTAATTAAAATACGCCGTTGCAGCTAAGAGATGACCAGTCTCAACTGACGGCGCCCGTTCACGAACATGACGCATGGATTAGCACCATTCAACTCAACCATTTTGAAGGGAGCTAAATGATCCAACACACACGCCACCATCAGTGAAACAATAAAGTGTGCATGACATACTCTCAGCCGCCAGGACACATTCAAGTCAATGAAAGACGTACCCTGTAAATGGTAGCTTTAAAGCATGTACACAGTACTCACATAATATGGCATATAGCAATTATACAGTACAACAAAAATTGAGTTTATAATTGTATAAACTCAATTTTTGTTAAATTAATAATTTTTGTTATCTTTGCATTGGCAAAGATTCTTGTTTTTAATCTTCAGCAGCTCCAACAGTATTTTCAAATGCTAATCAATTAGTTGATGTGTTCTTGAGGACACAACAACTTTTTAATTGATAATTTTCATCAACACTATTTCAGCAAGCTGAATTGAGACCCCAGCCTGTACAACAGTACACACCACCGTCGTACGAGCACAAACGTCAGCATGAATATGCAGCTGAAGAGGCCTACTGGGCACACCGCATTGAAAGCCTGAAGAGGGCTCATGATAAGATAAACAGCGGAATGCATATGGAATACCAGAAGACATTGAAGGAAGCAAATGACTTATTTAATATGGTCCAGGGAGACAAAGTTGCTTCAAAGGTGTCACCATGCCAAGAAGAGAAGGCAAAGGTAAAGAAAACCACAAGTCATTGTTTTGTCAAAATGTAATTTTAATATACATTATATTTTTCCTTTTATGGTAAAAAAGACAATCAAAATTGTCAGTGATGCTGGCTGCTCTAGGTGCAGTAAACATAATTTTTTTTTTTTTTCTTGAGGTTCTTTTATTGCACTTTTATAAATTATAGTGTTGTAGTACTGGAACTGACATTCACTGAATAGTTATGGTATTTAAGTTATGAGGTCACATATGAACCTACAAGAACTGCAAATAATAAATAATATTATGTATTCAATAAGATGGTTTAAACATTGCTGAAGTAAAGGAAACATTGCTTGTCAGCTAAATATTATGCATCATAAAAATTTATCGCTCTTTTTCATCTAATTAGTTTAGAGGCAGGTTATTGAGTTAGGTAAATAACCTGCCTTTTGCCAAATTAGACAGAGTTTGTAACTACACCTTGCTTGAAATCATACCCAATTGTATTTTGTGTTTTGTCTGACACTAGGTATGCTGGAATATATAGACTTCTTAGGGCCTAGGCTAGGGAATCTCATCATTATGAAAATGTACTTATATTTAATTGCTGGTGTATAAAAAAATATTGAAAACTGATTTCATAGTCAGATAGTAGTCAGTAATAAATTAAGCTTTTAAATTACTGTCCAGTTTTACTCATTTAAAAATAATGTATGTACCTTCTTAACATAGCTGCCATAATAATGAACTTGAGATGTTGCACCAACCTCCAATAAATTGGGAGGTGAAAATAATTATGATGCTGATATTGCGTTCTCAGAGATCATAGTACTTATAATTTATTTTCCTATTTCAGGTCCTCCAGTGCTACAATTCAAATCCGAACAAATCTCTCTTGTGTTCAGTGTTAGTGAATGAATTCAATGACTGTGTGTGCCAGAGCAGGGTAGCAGCCGTCGCGGCATCATCTTAACAACCGGAATTGTGTAAATAATCGTCATAGAGAAAGTTTACGTTGTCACCAAGCAATACCTACTGACCTCAGAGGTTGCATTTGGCCGCGGAGTAGATTTAATATTAATGCTGTATCAATAAACTGTTATTAATTTATATTATGTGATTTATTTGGCATTTTTCGTATTGCTAATTTGTCTTTATGACCCAATCAAAATTCGAGTGCTTTTGGGAATAATTTTGTGTTTTTGTTTGAAAAACTTTTACTTTTGTTGGTTATCTTTACTCGCGTTCGGTACCGGGTGCCGTTCGTGTTGATTATTTTAATATTTTGCGAGTAGGTACCAACAAACAGAAAACCCTAATTTGTTTCTCCTCATTTTAGTGTTCTAGACTCATTTAGCAGTCTGGTAAGAAATATTTCGTTTTATACCACCAGCATCTTTACCTACCCTACCCTTAGTGACGTCGTATTTGATTATATTGTAGACTAGTTTGTAATTTAAATCATATTTCATGTACCTCGATCATATAAAACTACCAGAAAATAAATAGCAATTATTTATATTACAACCTTATTTTGTTTATTTACAAATCATTCCAGAAGTCACTTTGACAAAGAGATACATTATTGACCAAACAGCTGGTTCAAGTTGACTTTAGTTGCCAAAGCAACAATGCCGTAGCGCAGTAAAAAATAACCTGTTTCCAAGCCTTTGGAAGAAACTTAACAATGAATCAACTGCAAGATAAGAAAAAACCTCCAGAGAAGAGAAGATGTATACCCCTGTACCCTGGGTTCCCAGAGTTAGCGCGATCCGATGTCAGCATACACCCTGCTTACTCTACATTAGCATTGGCATAGTAAGTATAAAATAAAACAACCAAATATTGCAGTGCAGCTGTTAGATAGTCATTGTTCCAGAAAGTCAATGTGCCAGGGTCAGAATTCAGAGATCTCACACTAATTTGCAAATGATCAAATGAGCTATAATAAAATTGTAATTTCAGCAGAGTAGTTTGCCGCCACCGCTATCACTACGCCAAAGCAGCCCAACGCAAACAATTTATGATGGAATTGCACAGTTTCGAGAGACTACAGTCGAATGCCCTGGATGGAGTGAGAGTACATCGAGAATTCTCGCAAGGAATCCTCTCTCACACTATACCACCACGACGGTACATGCAAAAGTTGACACCAGATCCTCTTAACTCGAAGCAAAGAATGCGGGTTGAGGAAATAATCAGTGGAAGAGTGGACTTCAGTCAAAAATAATGTAAACATTATTAGGCCCAATCAGCCCTAGCACCAGATAGATTTTAGAAGTTAGTTGCATAACTTAAAGGTACAAGTAGAAAAAATAAAAAACTCTGAAATAAACTTGAACTTTTTATTCAACTAATTCCATAGATTTCTTCTTCTTCATTCTCTTACTTTTTTCAACATTAGTCTGTAAGTAGTGGGCCTCCTTTTTAGCTTGTGATATCTCAGCTCTCAACCTCTGTTTGAGTGCAGCCCTCTCATATGCCAGTCTTTCACTCAAATGGATCCACTTGAACCTTGGGATGAATTTTACATTCCATATCATATCATAATATCGTGATCTCTTTCTTGTGCCAATCTTTGTATTGTTTAGTTTGGTTGCAACCATCTTGGCCACTTTTTTCTTCTGGAATTCTACCCAACCTTCTGTAAATTGATTAGGTACCCGCTTGCGTTGTTCCCCAGGCTCTGTGAAAGTTAATTTTAAGTATATTTGATTAACCAAAAAGTTACAATTATGTTTAATTGTAATGCTTAGTGGGCCAGTAGTAACTCGGGCTTGAGTCTAGTATCGTTTGGCAGGAGTTTTGGGGTAAAAAGGGTTGAAGATGGTAGGGATGGGTTCCCTTATTATAATGCTACCACTCTTATTACAAGGTAATGCGTATTTTTCGAGAAATTAATAATAAATGTTTCTAACCTCAAATTAGATTACAGCGTAACGAAACGTTAAAATCGGCGATTGACAACCAAATCTGTACTAGTGTATTGTCTGTGGTGTAAACTGTCGTGCAAAATTGATGAAACGGAACGTAAAAAAAAAAAAAAAACGCTATTTGCGTCATGTGTCAGTGTCATTTGTTTACGTTCATTCCGTTCCTCCCAGAGTTGTGAGAAGTTAGTGCACCCCCACTTCATGGTTAAAATAGGTCGACATTGCTCCAAAACCGAATCGGGGCACCCCGACTCCACGTAGTCTTTTGGCTCCTACCCCTAGAGTGTTTATAAAAATCCGGAGGCGCGAAGGGAGGGCAACCCCCGCCCGCTGTAACAAAGCATAGGCACCCGTGCGAATCGTAGCGGCTGAGGCTGGTCGCCGGAGGCGACCAGTAAGCCGAAGCTGCGGAGGTTAGCATGGGTGCCTATCCTTTGTTACGCAAGGGCGAAGGGGTTGCACTTCCCGCAGCGCCGGAGACGTTAGAAAAGCGACATTTAAGTGTTTTGAGGTTAGGTTACAATAATTAGTTTTTCTCAAGAACGGTGCGTTACCTTTTCACGGGAGTGGTACCAGGGGGGACGGAGCACCCCCCTCCTTCCCCCCCACCACCTCCCCACCCCTTCCTCCTGCCAAACGATACTAAACTTTTACCCAATTTGAACAATCACAAACAACAACATAACCTCGAAAACTTACTTGCACTCGGCTGCAAATATATTCTCCCAACTTCACCGAACTCGCTGAATATTTCACGTATCTTAGCCACATTCATGTAAGGAGGGATCGTCGACAAAAATACAATCCCTCGCTTTCTAGTCTTTTTCTTTTTTATCCCATCACCAGAGTCTGAAATATTGTCTGCATTGGAGGCGTTCTGTGAGCTAACTTCGCAGTCCGAACCATTTTCCGGCACTCTGTCCATTTCAATATCAGGCATTGTATTAAAATCTGCCACAAAATATGCTTCTTATAAATAATTATTAGTACTTTCGATGAAAATGAAAAAGAAAACCATCCGTGCCATGTCCATGTGAGACTGACAGACTGACAGATGTGCTGACAGTTACACTACTTTACTCTTTGGCTGACAGTGACACAGAGGCCGCATTCCGAGTTAGACCATAATCGCTGACAGCGCTCACATCGATAATTAGCGTTCCGATTTAGATTTCACGATTATGACAGCTGACAATTCGCTCGCAGTGATATTTCTTTATGGCATGGTCGGCGTTATCGCAAGATGGCGCATGTCATGACGTCATGCAGCCAGAGTAAGGAGCTCTCAAGGCTGCTTTCCGAATTGGGATGTAATCGATTTGAGCGCGCTTACACCCGTTCCGAGTTGGCGTGAGCGCGATAACGATGTCCCGTGAATCATCATAGGTGACGTCATGAAATGCGCCATCTAGCGATAACGCCGACCATGCCATATAGAAATATCACTGTGAGCGAATTGTCAGCTGTCATAATCGTGATATCTAAATCGCAACGCTAATTATCGATGTGAGCGCTGTAGGCGATTATGGTCTAACTCGGAATGCGGCCCAAGTCTAAACTGTCATAATCGTGTTAACTAAATCGGAACGCAAATTATCGATGTGAGCGCTGTCAGCGATTATGCTTCAACTCTGAATGCACCCACTATAATCCCAAACCTGGCTGGCATAAGAAAGACCGATTGGATATTTTATGAAATTAGAAAATAATAAATAAATAATAATATTTTTTTTTTTTTTTTATTTCGAATAAGTTACAGACGGAAAATACATATTGTGTAGTAAATATAAATAGGTAAAAATAAATAGGTAAAAATAAAAATAGGTAAAAGATGGGTTACAACTGGTTGGCATAAGAGTAAAGACAGGTATAACATCATTACTTTGTAACCACAAGCTCTGTACAAAAAAAAAGGGTGAGCCCTGCCTCTTAAACTAGGGCGACCTGTATCTTGAGAGACAGTGATCAGCTTTATGGTATCTAAAATAAACAGGAATTTGTGAAGTGTGTCAGTTGCTGTGGATGTTTATTAATATTGTCTCACTTTTGTATGTATCTTACTTGTATGTAGTATGTATTTTTCCTAAACATATAATAACGATAAAAACGAGGAGAGGGGAGTGCAACTCAAGAATGTAGGAGAGTGTGTGAATGTATGTAACTGCACACCCATGTGTATGGAGAGTGTAATTATGAGTGTGCAGCGATAAATAGTTGTTATTATTATTATTAAGCAATATATGTAAGTAGGGACTCGGTTTGTAAATAGTCTTGTTGAAGTAGCCATTCTGTCACCTTAGACTTTACTTGATATTTATTGTGGTCGCGGATGTTGAGGCCTTTGTGAGTTTTTTTGTAAATATATGCGCTAAGTGTTTGGTATTGGTGTCTGGCGAACGAAGTTTTATGCTGAGTGCCTGGGGGAATGTTGGTACGTTTGTTTGGATCAGAGGGAGGGACGCAAGCGTGTCTTTTAAGTACCGATCGGAGCACAAAGAGCTGAGGGACAGTAAGCACCTTACATTCCGAGTACAATTGTGTTGTAGGATAGCGGAACGGCTTCCGTAGCATTACTTTTAATATAGCTCTCTGTGCCCTTTCAACTTTTATCAAACTGGTTTTAGTTGTGCCACCCCATACCGTGGTACAATACCCAATTACGGATTGACACAGAGCATAGAATACCATTTTCAGAGTGTCAGGGTTAGCCGACTCTCGAAGAGACTTAAAAATGTGTATCAGTCTCATAGTCCTGGAGGTCAGGGCATTAATCTGTTTATCCCACCGTAACCCCGCGTCAATTTGTACACCAAGATATTTAACATTCTCGGTTCTTGTAAGTATTCGACATTGACACGGAGATGATAGCCGTGAGCAGGTGTGGGCTATTATCGAGAATGTAAAGTCAGGAGCGGTATTCTGGCGAATAGAGAAAGGCATATAGGACGTCTTGTCAAAGTTAAGTGTTAGCAGATTTAGGCCATGTTATTACTTTGGTAAGTGCTGATTCTGCGCTATTTTTAACGCTATCCCACCTTGACCCATCAACTATAATAACGGTGTCATCAGCATATGCAAAGATTTTAGTATCAGGTAGGGTCATTCTGCATAAATCATTTACGTAGATGAGAAATAAAATGGGACCCAAAATGCTTCCCTGTGGCACTCCGTGAGAGATCAGTTCCTCATCACTAAGGAGGTTACCTATTTTAGTGATTTGGGTTCGATTGGTGAGATAATCCTTAAAGATTTGAAGAGCGATGCCTCTTATACCAATCTGTTCCAATTTAGAGAAAAGTAAGGGAACAGAGACTGTGTCGAATGCCTTCGAAAGATCTAGGAATATACCAAGACATTTAGTTTTATTGTCCAGGTTCCCAGCAACCAACTGCGTCAAGTCCAGGACTGCATCTTCGGTTGAGACTCCAGCACGAAAACCGTATTGGTTATTGGCTATGATCTGGTACTTGTCCAAGAAATTATTCAGACGGCGGCTTAGAATCCTTTCAAGTATCTTGGAGAGAGCTGTCAGAACCGAGATGGGTCTGTAGTTGTTGACACAACCTCTGTTACCCGCCTTATGGAATGGATGGATGATAGCTCTTTTAAGTGCATCAGGAAACACACCCATTTGTAGACAAAGATTGAAGATGTGCGTTAAAGGCTGTGTTAGTGTCTGACGGCACATTTTTAATAATAAGGGCGATATACCATCCCAGCCCAATGCACAGTCATTGCGTAATTGCAGAATTAGGGATTCCACTTCAGTTTCATAAATCTCTAGTAACGCTAGGGAATTGACAGTGGCGAGCGATTTGGCGCTGAGATATGATGTTAGCGGCCATACTTTTCCCTACATTAGTGAAGAATTTGCACACTGCATTTATGGAGGATTTAGGGTTATCAGATACTTTTAATAGCTCAACCGGGCTAGTTTTAACTTTACTTGTGTTTGTAATTTCTTTAATTGTTTTCCAAAGAGCTTTAGGATTATTTTTTGCTTTTTCAATTTAATTTTTTTCGTAGGTAATCTTTATCTTACGTAGTAGGGCATTACAAAAGTTACGATAGCGCGTATACGTAGTTTTGAGTATAATGTTATTAGGTTCTTTATTACATCCCGCGTGCAGCTTGTCACGATTTAAAATACACTTCAAAAGTCCAGGGGTAATCCAGGGTTTAATAATCCTGGTTTTCCTCGGGATTATAATTTGCGTCGTATGTTTGACAATAACTGACGTTAACATTGTTATACAAGTGTTCATAGCGGTGTTAGGGTCGTCAGTATCATAAATGACTGTGAAGTCCATGTTTTCTAGTTCTAGCTTAATTGCGTAGTTCATGGAATTAGAAATGCGACCAGTTTCACGTTTGGGATTGGTGTTAGTAATACTAAGTAGGAGCGGTTTATGATCCGTGATATGGGAATCCAGAACTAATGTGGTGATGGGTAACTTAGTTTTCACGAAAGCATGATCAATACAATTTTCAAGCCTAGTGGGAAACAAATGGGTCGGCAGGAGCCCGTGAGATGTGTTAAGTATCATATAGTCAACGCTTCGGTCATTACTACTATTCTGTTTTATATCTATATTTAAGTCGCCAATGAGGGCGACGTTCTGCCATGAGGAAAGTTTGATGTAAATACTATTTAGACTTTCTAAGAACTTGTCAAAACTGTCCTTAGAGTTTTAGAGTTATATGATGGAGAGCGATAGACAACAACTATGGCAATTTTTTTGTCTATTTGGCAGACGAGACAGTTGCCACCCAAAAAGCTAGGTTCCCAGGCGGAGACTTGCAGGCCCAGCTTTGTGTATATGACTATTCCATCGTTCTGGTTGGAATTTGTTTCTGTGAAATAAGATTGAAAACCCTGCAGCACCGGTAAATTACTAACCTTACTGAGCCAAAATTCGGTCAAGATTATGACATCAAATGAGATTTTTGTAATGTGAAGTAGGACTTGCAGTTGATCAAAAGTTTTGTTTATACTACGTATGTTTAAGTGTATAATATTTAAGTTGCTGTCGGTATTGTTTAGAAACTTAACACAGTCCTCTGGACTGCAGGTGAAAGAGCTACCTACATTTAGCGAGTCTAGTTCGCTGTTAATATCATTTATGATAGCCATTGGAGTACATCAGAAATTACATGTCGTGACACAGTTGAATGCATTTTGAATGGGGGCATTATATGAATGAGCTCAAAATCGGAAGAACATTGCTTATTTATATGTAATAAAAATATAAGGTGATTGTGTAGACGTGAGTTGCGTAATAGATATTTGTATAGGGTGCGTAAGAATGAGTGTGTGTATATTAAACTTATTATACTAATTGTAGTTATACAAGTTTGCCTATATCTAAAGACATAATTAATACAGTTATTAGGTAGATCAGATAGTCAGATAGTTACGATTTTGACATCCAGGAGACATTTTTCCGTGTATTTGTTTTGCACCTTCTATTTTTCTTAGGAATATATTGCCGTTTGATATCCAGCAAAACTTAAATGCGTGGTCTTTGGCAAACTGTCGTGCCAAGTAGAAGAGCTTTTTTGTGTTGGAAGGAAGTTGTTCCGCAATGTACACAGGCTGGCGTACTCCTGGAACCCCACCAACAGACGCCCACCGTCAGCGACCTTATTCGCCACCGGGCACCGCACCCAAATCGTGCCGAGCCCAGAAGCGTCGGCGCGTATGTCGCCCGTCCGCACGTCTCCTGGCAGACATCCACCGACTCGTGCGACGGCCACCACGACTTCAGCCGGGGTCGTCGAGTCGTCCAGGCCATCGACGCGCAGCTCAGAGGTCTTCATCGGCCTGGACACCCGGACGTCCTCCGGGTTGAGGACCTCCCTCAGTGGCCAGGATGTCCGCCTTTTCCCCGCTAGAGGCACTCGACACCTCGAGCAGCCGCGCCCCCGTAATCGGTGTGCCAAGGTCGGGAAACGCGACATTGGCTTTCGCCTGCGTCAGGACCGCCTTATAGGTAACGCCCCTTTCGACGGCTCCGAGCTGCAGCGTAATCACTACAGCCGCGGAGCGTGGGGCTCTGACCTTATGCGATCCTTGTGCCTTCTTCGGTGCCGGTGCCGGTGCTCCAGCGGGTGCCGGTGGCGCCGTCTCCGTGGGAGGCGCGAGCGAGGCCGCCGGAGGCGCAGTCGCCTTGGAAGTGGGCACAGATGTAACCTTTGCGGGCTTTTTGGTCCCCATCCCAGACCCACTCGACTCATCCGCCGCGGTTATTGGCCCCTGCTTTTTTGGCCCCTCCTTCCGCTTGTCCGCAGCGAGCGGTGGGTGGAGATTTACCGCCGGGAGGAGCCTCTCCTCTATGGCCTCCAGACGGGCACCCACCATCTGTCCACACTGCATCATGCAGATGCGAGCAATCTTCTCGATCTCCGCATCCGCAAGTGCAGGTATCGACGACGGGGCCGGTGATGGAGCCGACGACAGAGCCGACGACAGAGCCGCGACAGAAGAGGAGCCGTTGGCAGTGGGTACTGCCCTCTGGGCGGCGAACTGCCGCTTGAGGTCCTCCAACTCGGATCGGAGACGGCTATTCTCCTCCCATAGCTTCGCCGTCTCCTCCGTACTTGTTCGATTAAGGAGGACCTCAACCGCCTCCTTAATTCCCTCAGCCGCCTCCTTCAGAGCACGCGTGAATGTGCCCTTCAGGTTGCCAGATTTGGAGGCCACCTACAGGACGACATCCACGCCGTCCAAAACCTGGCGACTGAGCGCCACCCCCGTCACGCTTTCCCCTACTGCCATCTGAGCAGAGCGCCGCTCACGGGCCTGTCGGGCCAACTCGCTGACCTCGTCAGCCGCGACAGTTTTTTGCTGGGCCCTCTTCGCAGCACTTGCCTCCGCTCTGTTGGTTCCCAACAGAGACGTTGTGGAGCCCCCGCTTTGGTCCTCCACCACGGGCTCGGAGTCGGGCTCCACAGGAACCGGCGTGTCGGGGCGCTTGAGAAAGCGACCCTGAGCGTCGCGCGACGTCGAAGCTGTCGTTCTACTTTTCGCGCGACCTCGCCCTCTTCTGCCCGTTGGCCCCGTGGGGGCCGACAGGTTCTCCTCACTCAAAGAGAGGCCTGCCATCCAAAATTTTGACGGAGGTTCAACCATCTCTTCTTCGGCCGCCTGGGTCTTGCGCTTTGAGGAGCTTACGCTCGAAACGCTCACCACACTCATTCTGTCAGATGCCTTGTCACAATCTGACACCGCACCCACACCCAACTGCTCGACCAACACGATCGGCAATTTGTCCAGTTGTTGGTCTATTCGTCCCCTGAGGGACAGGAGCCTCCTCGGCTCTTGTTGCCATCGGCAAGTGGAAGACAGTTGTTGCCCCCCCCCCTCCCCCCAGAATACGAGGGGAATGACGCATCCGAAACCGGATGCGTGGCGGATTCTCCGACTGCTAAGCTGTCGGTACCGCCCTGGGGTAAAATATTATCAACTGACTTATTTTCCATTTTTGGTTTTTTCCTTTGAAGGGTGCGGTCCCTTTGATCCCCCTGGATCCCCCCCCCCCCGGCGCTAGAGACCGGATGCCCTCCGGCCATACACCCCCTCGGCACGCTCGACCTTGGAGTTGGGGTTATTTTTTAAGAGGTTTTCTTCCTCTCCTTCTACAAGACCACGCCCACACAACTCACCCTCTGAAAGCAGTAGAGAGGGGGGGGGGTGGGCGTACGACCTACTCCAACGACGGACTAGCCGTCCCTTCCCTAGCCCGGTTCCCTTCCACGACCATCAAAGATGATCGGGGAATGGAACCGTGCCTTTCGCCGTTTGTTGAGATTAGCTGCCAGCGCCAATTGTCCACCAGAACCGGTGGGCGATTGGAGCTGACGTTGCCCAGGATGCGCCACGAGGAGGCTCTTCAACTGCACCCCAGCGAAAGCAGCCTGGGGCAGCCTCGACGTGTTTTTAAGGAAGTTTTTACTTTTTAAATGGAAAAAAAAAAATACAAATATCTACGTGTAGAGTTTTTGATAGATTTTTGTGATAGGACACACCGTTTTCGAGATAAAAGCAAAAAAAAGTTCCGTTTTTGCACGTCTGAAGTCGAGGTGTTGGTGTGAATTTTAGTTCACGCCAACTAATTTCATTGCACACCTTTTAATCGCGATTAAAAATTGTCAGATTCATGTTCAGATTTAGTTAGACAATCAAATTTTTTGGTGAAAATCGTAAAATTCTTCTGAATTTTACGTTTAGCGCGTTAGCAAAATTACCATTTTCATCAAACTAATAACTCTGCTGTCAAACTGCTATAGTTAAGTTGTTAAGTTGTGTGACTTTAGTCAATTTCAGATTGGGAAGAAGCGTGAGTTTATTTACTTAGGGGTTATGTAAAGATCACTGTGATTTTGTCAGTGATGCAAACTCAGAGATTAATTATCGCAGATGTCGGAATCGCAGATTATTATGAACTAGGTATTCGGATTGGTTATTTAGACAAAGTTTTATTGGTCTTTACACATAATTGATCAGTTATAACACCGAGAATTTGCTACTTTTGTTCTTATAAACACCAACCAGAAATAGAGTTTTTGTTTTGGTAGATTTTTTTAGTACTGTCATTACGGGAAAATTACGAGAAATGTACGTCAATTACGTCACTTATAATAGATAGACTGTCACCTCAACATAGCAATCTACAAAAACATAAATAATTTTGGTTTCTGTTAGTTTAATTCTCAATATTCTAAAATGGGTTGCGATGGTGGTACTATCCCACGTCGAGATGAACTTGTGCGAATGAAGAAGAAGCCAGAACAGGTAAATTTATTCGGAATACTTTTATTATTACTAAATGCAAACGTTTAATTTCCAATGTGTTTATTTTGTTATTTTCTTCTAGAAAGACAAAGATGCTGAACGTTCATTCAAGTGGCGTAATTGCGCTTTATCTCAACAACCGCTACAGGCGCCCGTGGTGGCCTGTGGTCTCGGCAGGCTGTACACCAAAAGCACCGTCCTTGAATCTTTGCTTGACAAAGAAACCAAGCCAGAGTCCATCAGCCACATTAAAAATCTGAAGGTAAATGCTCGTTATATTATTCTAAACTTCGGTCTTTTAAAGTTTATGATGAAGTGATCACATTCTAACCATTTTCTAGACATTCTTAATGTTGGATACATTGCCATCACCAGTAAATCCACTTTTATAATTGACTCTTGGAATGGCTACCCTGCAACTTTATCTTACTTAGAGATAACTAACTAAAAGAGGGTTTGGTTGGTAAATAATTGAGTAATAGTGAAACAATAAATTGGTTTGCTAAAGTTTAGCAACTTTTTAATGTAACATACACATGCCTATTGTTATATATATTGTTGTCAAAAATATAATTCTCAAACAAAATCACCAACCTCAATCTTTAACTGAAATTTACAGGACATCAAAGACTTGAACCTTGTCAAGAACCCTGCATACACCGCTGCTGACCATACAGAGGGTGCTGTAGGTGAAGGCAATGCTCCCTACATTTGCCCCATCAGCGGCTTGGAGATGTCTGGCAAGTTCCGCTTTGTGTTCCTGTGGAGCTGTGGCTGTGTGCTTGCCGAGAGAGCACTCAAGGAAGTTAAGCAGAATCTCTGTCACATGGTAATCTATTTTTATAACATTATTTAAAATCTCAGTTGCTCCAAGTAAAATACTGGTACTCAGCTGTCTGTATCCAGTTAATCTGGAAGCCGACCCCAACTTAGTTGGAAAAGGCTATCCAGATGATGAACAAGAAAAAAAAGAATATTTTTACTTCTATTGGAAACTCTTGTTTAAATTAAAAAACAATTTTCTTTGTTCCAACCATTGGTGGTTTATGGCCAAACTGGTCATAATCTATTGAGAAATAGGCTACCATGCCACCAATGATAAACTTTTTCCCATTTTTCTATTTCAATTGTATTTTGGTAAATTTTACATGATTTTTTACTTAGCTTTAATCTTTTGTCCCCAGTGCCAGCAACCATTTACAGATAACGATGTTGTTGTACTCAATGGAAGTGATGAGGACATTGAAAAGTTAACAGAAAAGATGTCTGTGCGTGTTGCTAGCAGAAAAAGTGGAAAGAAATCAAAGGCTGACAAAACTGGAAAAGTTGAAATCAAAGTTGAGCCATCCACTCCTTTACCATCCACATCTACTGAAGTTGTTATAGAGACAGAAGAAAATGAACTAGAGAATGGAGTAAAAGAGGAACCAGAGGCTGGACCAAGCACAAGTAATGCTGTCAAGAAAGAAATTGAGACAATTCCATTGTCTTTACCTAAATATAATCCTAACAAACAGGCAAGAGGACATTTCGGGTCGTCAAAGCGCGTCCACCCCACAGAACTGGCACAGGACCCTTCTTACAAGAAAACTAAGAAAGGCTACAGTGTTGCCAAGGACCCTCAGACTAGTGAAGTGTACAAATCATTGTTCACATCACATAAAACGGATAAAGATCAGAAGCGAGCTCACTGGGTGACTTATAACCCATTCTACAATTAATTAAATGGTATTTAGGGCCTACGCACACGACGACTTTTTCACACGCATTTACGAGCTGCGACCGCGATAGTCGCATCGTTGCTCACGCTTGGTAGATCTTTGCAGCACGTTCATAAAGCGAAATTATCGTGTTGAGCTAAGGAATTTATTCCTAGGATTAAATAAATAAATAAATAAAATTCAATATCATGTTTTATAATACTTTTATTTAAATACGAATCAACATTAACTATTGCACTACAAAATTGCACATCAAGACTATTTTAGGTGACTTTTTTCGCAATTAAAATCTTTGTGCTTTTGGTTACACGAACTTACAACTAAATAAATTAAGAATTAGTGGAATGTCAAAATATCACTACAAAACACCGATAAAAAACACTACAATTATATATTTTTGGTAAGTACTTATTTATTTGGTTGTATTATAGATATGTAACAAAAAAGCAAGATACAATGCATATAACATGTTATCTATAGATAAGCTTTTGCCAAAAGAAAGCTACTATGCTATTGTTGATAGTAATAAATAAATGACCGTAATAAAACCCAAGTGCGGCCTGAAGCAGTGAAAAAATTTAATCTATTTAAAAAAGTAGACATGACAAAAATAGTGTATTTATAATGTTCCATCTGAGTATTTATCAGCTTCACAAGATTCACCAATGACCTTGTGAAGGTCGCAGGACTCCGCTGGATGAGAAAAGCACTGTACGGCTCTATCTCAAAATACCAGATTCTCAAGACAACAGATTCTCAAAATACGAGATTCTCAATTTATCAATTTGGGACAGTCGAAATCAAAATATTACAATAATAAAATATTTTACCCAGGTATGTTTTTTTTTTATTAGGTGTTTTCCTATGAATTTGCCGTTTTACAATACTGGCCATTTGAAACGTATTTTTTGTATGGCTGGCAATAAATTCTAAATTGAACTGAATGTTATTGAAAAAATATGGAATATTTTTTTCAAATTCAGTCATTTGTTTATTGATTCGTGTTTTGTTTTCACTAACTATAAAAATACGAGTAATTATGGAATACGAGTTCCGTCGAGGTAGCAATGCCGCAACATTAATAACGTGTACGGATTTGGACAACTTCCAACTAAAGTGTCTCCAAAACCGTTTTATCAGATGTAAAAATCAAATGGTTTTATTACCATTTCTGGAAAGCTGTCGAAAGGAGTTATTCAGTGAATCCGGTAAAGGTCGCGAAATAACACATCTTTGTTCACAATTAGCATGAAATCAAAATCAAAAGTCATTTATTCAAACGAGGCTGAGAGTCAGCACTTTTCGAACGTCAAAATTACATAAGACAGTCTCCCAAAACGCTCGCCCTTCACCACTTTCTAGTGCTTTAGCTGGGAAGAAGAAGTGGCGCAACAAACTCCCCAGCAGCACAGCTGTCTGTTTAGTTAGAAAAACCATTGAACTATACAATTATGTTTAAGGTAATCAAAGAAGAAAAACCGTTAAACACAAAAAATCATATTAAATTTACTGCCATATGTAAGCTAGCCACGCCAATATACCCAAAACAGAAACTAATAAAAATCAATGAAAAAAACCAACAACATACTTAATACACAAATAAAAGCCTCCAGGCATAAGGGGCGTGACACCTTACATATGCATTTTTGGATTATTTTTTAAGTACATACAAATGATAAACTAGGACTATCGAAGTAAAATAAATTAACAGTACAATTGCTTTAACAATAACAAAACCATAGACAGCAAGACGACCAGTCACCACAAGCAGCACCCGTTCACGAGCATAACGCAAAGATCAGCCATTGCCCCCCTCGCCATATTTGAGGGAAGGAGGCAACCCGATCCCCGACGCTACCGCAAGCAGTGACATCTACGGGAGCATGACGAACTCGCTGCCGGTTGCTCAGGCAAGAATAATTTAAGATCAATTGTCGAGGTCGCTAGCTAACCACTTATTGCAATACAACTCGTTAAAAAGAAACATTGTAATGAGTAGATCATGTCAATAATAAATGAAGATAACTAAAAATAATTGACTTATATAGTCAAATAAAATTAAAATAAATACACGAACTCGTATACCTTGTCAGTAGGTAAGCTGAAATACGACTAATAAGCAATTTTAATCTAACTTAATTTGTTACATGATAATTATTTTAAAACATAGAATAGTGTTGATTGTACGTTACACAAGTTTCTTACACTTTCTTAGAGTCTGATTGTTAATGATACAAACACTTTGTTCATGTGTTATTATGTGTGTCATTGTCACTATTATTTCTACACTTTACACTACACTAACTCAAAAGTTTTTATAGGTACTTATTTACCTGAAACATTTTATCATATTGAAGAGATATGAGGAACAGGGTGTAAAGTTCACTCATACTCTTGGAAAAGGGAAGACCCTCCTACCAGATGGATGTCGTATCTGGCGGGCAACTGCCCTGCGATTGATGTCGGGAAGTTGTATATATGCTAGCTGCGCGGTAAACTCTGATTGCGCGATGCAGGATTCGTGTGACGTCAGTGTGATGCGTTGCTCGCATGTAGCGGTGTAGATGCCGCCACAATATAACTGCACTTCTGGTAAATTAATTGCGAATCTGTTATATTGAGAATCTAGTATTATGAGAATCTGGTATTCTGAGATCGAGCCCACTGAACCGGTCGAAGTGGCGGTGCTTGTGGGAAGCCTATGTCAAGCAGTGGACATTTTTCAGTTGAAGCGGTGATGCTAATGATTTATCAGCTAAAGTTAAGACAGTTGTTTATCCTATGTAGTAACTTTTATTAAATACCTGGCTCTTTGGTAGATTCCTACACAAAAATTCGACTACAAAACATTACATTTTCTAAAGAATTAATTTAAGCGGCAGAGTCTTGCTGTACCGAGGCCAATGTGGCTTCAATAATGAGGTTGAAGTCCAATTCGTTGAGGCTGGCCTTAGCTGTCAACAAGTCCAGGAATGTGTCCAGTGGAGACAGGCGCTCCCCGGAAGGTAGTGCTGCTATACCTGTAATGAATGTTTATGATAGATTCATTGATTTGCCTGAAATATGGTCTTAAACAGATTTTATAACACATACACAATAGTTCTTCATATTCCGCCTACCAAATTCGGCATGCAAATTTTGTGACAATAATTATGATTCAAATTTAATCAAAATAAATCAATTCCATATATAAAAAAAGCACTAAATCAAGAATTGTCTGCATAACAAATTACAAATGTCAAAGAACTATAATTTATAATACAAATTGTCTAAATGTGAACTTTCAAATGACAACCAAAGAATTTAATTTTCATGATAAGCAGTTTTCCCTAGAATTCATACGTTCCATAATAACAATTTTCAATAAGCCATGCTCTGAGATGTTTTTGAAATACTCTGGTTTGCAGTTCTTTATTAACCTTCGGTATATTATTAAACATCTTTATTGCCATTCGACTGGTGTGCTATGAATAATGTTAATTATCTAACGGCAAACTTTTCATTAAATAAATGAATTTTGTCTGATGAACCAATAAGACAATTTAACATAAATATTATTTTCTATTAGTGTCCAACCGAAACAGCCGAAACCAAAACCGTAAACGAATCTTCGGCTCCTCTTCTAGTTTCTGCCGAAACCGAAAACGAAACTAATAAAGATAAGAAAAAACTATAAATTGACATTATTTTCTTTCTGAGGCCCGTCGATTTTCGTCGATTTTTGTTACAAATAATTTGATCAAGGACTGATTTTGCAATTATCAGAGGCCAATTCTAGTACTTAAAAAACGTTCAAATTCAAGTCGCAATCTCATCTCTTGCCATTGAGATGTGATTGCGACTTTAATTCGAACAATCTCATCTCAGTGTCAAAAATATAGGGAAATTGATTGTATTTTAGATGGATTGAGACCGAGATTAAAATGTGAACGTTCATAAAAATACGGGAAGTAACGCATAACATAACATCACGCCTTGTTTCCTTGTTAAGGGTTGGGTGTACCTTATAGTACACCCACATTTCGCCAGAAGTCTGTTGAAGTAGTTTATGGGAAGTGCCCATCAGTATTTTTTTGTCCAAAGAAAAAATATTCTTTTGCCAGATTTTATGTGAAAAACGGTCAAAATGACGGTTGTAAAACGAGACCTAGCTTAAATAAGGGCCTTAGCAGATAAGCTACTGTTAGTTTTCGCTGCTTTATACTAGAGTCGCCAAAACACGAGGCAGCGTCGAAAATAGCTGAAACGTGTGATTTTGCTATTGTGACCGAACGCATAGTCTCACTATTTTAAATACAAAAGCTGTCAAACCGCAATATTTATTTCTCAGATAAAAATTTTCTGACTATTGAAAAATCTGCCCTAACTTAAGTTTTTTTTAGTGATCCAGGTTCATGAAGAAATGTGCCAAAGCCTTAAAAGCAGATGGCGTAATTACTAAAGAACAATATGAAGGATAATAGGTGTGAATGTCTTAGAAACGTGGCCTTATATTCAGCAGGGTGTGCGTGGTGTGCATATACCACGCAACGAGTGCTACACAAACACTAGTACCACAAACTATGAAAATGGTTCTAGAATGTACTAGTGCAGTACTGACCAGTGTCCTTGACGGGTCGGTGTCGACTGGCCTCGTGGTGCGCCGCGGCGCCGCCACTGAGCAGCGTGTGCGCGTGGTCGCGCGCGCGCAGCACGAGCGCGGCGCGACTGGGCCAGCCCGCCAGCGCCCGCCGCGCGCGCCCTTCGCCCACCAGTTGGATGAGACGCAGCTTGTTGTTCACCGTCGTTTTGTTCTCGTCATCTTTAGCTGGAATCGGTGGAATTGAAGGGTAGTTATGTGTCATGGTACTATTGTGATGAAGTGCTTACAATGTCCTTGTTGAAGGCCTTGTGGGCGGGGCAGGCGCGCCGTACTTTTGAGCAAACGCACTTATGTCAACCGAAATTTGGTACACCGGCCAACTTTCGCGCTCATATTGTGACAACATGCGAAGCTCCGCGAAAAAAGAAGAATTGTAACGCTATTATAACGTGTCAGAAAAGAAGTCAGGTGTGTAGTGTAGCCCGGGAAGGGATTTCTTTTCAGGTAAGTCCAAAAACATTTAAATACAAGTGATATTTGTAATTATTACAATAGCATTATGTAGACAAAAACTATACAATCACAAACAGATGCGTAATTATACATTGCTTGCAATGCATGGGTCGCGCAAATTATTGCGTTCACTGCGAAAGTCGCGTGCACCGAGCCAGAGCTGAAATTCGGCGATAGTGTTGTTAAAATAACTTTATTTATTACCACCAATTGTTGTTTATTGTGGGTTATTAATGTAGACATATATAATGAAAACATACCTACATTTAAAAGTTATTTTTAGGTTTCCAGAAGATCCAACACAAGAACAACAAAAGATACAAGAAAAATGTGGATCGAAGCAACTGGTAGAGTTGAATGGATTCAAACTATTGATTGTGACATTTGTGTTGGAGCACTGTTGTCAAATGAAGTTAATTCGGACCACAAGATTACAGTAGCAAAAGATAAAATAGGTGTCTCGTAGCCTTCGAAAGAACTAATACTAATATGTAAAACGTCGGAAGCAGTTATCAAGATTTACACCGACAATCTCCGGAATACTAACAAACATACGTTTACAACAAAGCTTTTGCGCAGTTTCGTCGGAACTGACTTATTTAGCAACAATAGTAATCATAAGGTTGGATTATATCCTACTGCGAGCCATGTTACTACGAGGGAGACATTGAAAGTTCTTAGAAAATAAAAAACTGAACAAACTAGCAAGTTAATAGTTTTATTATATATTTTCAAAATAGTGTCCATTTACATCAATACGTCGCTGCATCCGATGGAACCACTGAGAAAAGCACTTTGCCCACTCGTCCTTCGGGGTCTCTTCGACGGCATTTTGAAACACAGCCACTGCTTCTTCGGCGTCCATAAAACGTTTTCCTCGAAGTTTTTCTTTTATTTTCGGAAATAAAAAGTGCGAGGTCGGGGCTATAGGGCGGGTGACTCAGTAATTCCACGTTTGACGTCACCAAGTAGTCGATTGTTTTGTGATTGGTGAAGGAGGATCCTACGGCAAGGTCGTTTCTCTCGAACTTTTTCCAAGACAAGTGGCAAACAATTTTTAGTGTACCACTCCGCAGTTACTGTTTTTGATCCTCTAAAACAATTGTTGCGTAATGACCTGTCCTTCCGAAGAACGACGTCACTATCTTTTTTTCCCACGCTTCGACGTATCTTCACTTTAGTTGGTTGGAACTCCTCGGAAGGAAACACCCAGACAACAGACTGTCTCTTAGTTTCAGGATCCTAACAATAAACCCAGCTTTCGTCACCCGCATGTCGAACACAGCATTTGAGTCACCTACGTTGAATCTTTGTACCATTTCACGACACCAATCAACACGACGGAGTTTTTGGGCCTCTGTCAAATTATGAGGTATCCACCGAGCACAAAGCTTCCTGACCGCCAAATGCTCATGGACGATTTTGTGCACTTGACTCATACCGATGCCTAAGCTTGTCCGAATCTGCTGATAAGTTACTCTTTTGTCAGTCTCTATCATACGCCGCACAACACTGATGTTATCTTTAGTCGTCGCCGTAGAAGGCCGTCCCTCACGCAGATCATCGGTGAGATTAGTGTGACCATGTTTAAACTCATTAAGCCAGTTGTAAACAGTGGCACGAGATGGGGCTTTATCGTGAAAGGCCAATCGAAGTCTATCATAACTTTCTTGTTGACTTAAATGACATCGAAAGTCATATAAAAAATATTTCTACGTAAATTTTCTCGCGTTAAATTCATGCTGACGTGACACAGAAAATTTTCAATTTGCCGCCAAATCGTAAATAAATGACAATACATTCACAATAATATTGGCAAAGAGTTCCATTTTCAAAATTTGAACTTATTTTTTTATTACGACCGATTAACAAGTAATAATAATAAAAAATAAAAATCTTTATTGATACAAAAACCTTTGACATTGTTTAAGACTAGGCTACATAGCTTGATTAACTAAAGGTCACATAGATAAGATAAACCCTGACTCCTAAACTAGGTGATCCTGTGACTTAGGAGTCAGTGTTCTGCTGTCACTGTGGTACCAAAACCTTTTATGTTGTGTTTTAACATTACAAAAATTGTCATTATGATTTCAGGTTACAAACTATGTGTGTTAATATTAAAATTAATAACAAAGGAATATTAAGGGATGACTTTTAAGGTGTAAATGTGTGCATGTGAGTGAGGGTGTGTATGTTAGAATGAGGGTATGTAGGTATGTGAGGGGGTGTATGTAGAAGTGTGTATAGCAGTGTTTAGCGTTTGAGTGAGGGTGTGTTGAAGCGTGATTATTTGGATATATGCTGCTGATATGTTCAAAATAAAGTGAAAATTTTAAAAACAACAGTAGAACAGTTTAGATATTCATACCATTATTGCTGGTGGTGTAGTAGTTCTTCAGTTCGAGCGTAGTCCTGCTCTTGTAACCAATCTTCCACCCTACTCTTAACCTCATGGTGATTTAGCCCAGCTATCTGGATGGCTTTACATATATTTTTGTAAATTATTGTACTTAGTACGTAAAACTGGCGCCTAGCGAAAGCAGTTTTGTAGCGTACTGTCGGGCATACATCTTTTGCTTTGCGCTTAGTGGGATCTAATGGGGGAATTAGTTTGTGTTTTCTGAGAGTGGCTCGAAGGACAAAGAGCTGTCTCACAGTATGTAATTTACATTCCGCATATAATTCATAAGTAGGGAATCTGAAAGGTCTGCCAAGCATCACCTTAAGAACAGCTCTCTGTGCTCGTTCCACTACAATAAACCTGGTTTTAGCAGCCCCTCCCCATACCGGGATGCAGTAGGTGATAACAGACTGACAGAGTGCTAGGTAAACCATTTTTAAAATGTTAAAGTCTGCGCAATGTCTCAGAGATTTAAAAATATATATAAGTCTTCTGACGTTTGAAGCAGTGTTTTCTATTTGTTTATACCATTTCAGTCCGTCATCAATCACTACACCCAGGTACTTCGTGTGATTAACAGGAGTAAGAGTCGCACATGAGCAAGAACTGAGATCAGAGCACGTATGTGCCGTGATTACAAATTCTGGTGGCGCTTTATTCCTATAGCTCATAAAGAAGGGAATGAAGTTTGTTTTGGCCACGTTGAGGGTGAGTAGGTTGAATAGCAGCCAGTTCATAACAGTTTTTAAGGACTGTTCTGCAATATTCTTTACCTCACTCCAAGTATTACCATATACCACAATTGCGGTGTCATCTGCATAAGTGAAGATTTGTGATTTATGTAAAGGCAGCGTGCATAGGTCATTTATGTAGATTTGGAAAAGTTTAGGTCCCAGCACACTGCCTTGCCGACACCGTATGTGACAGTTTCTTCGTCACTTACGCATGAATCGATTTTAACCGCCAATTTTCTATTATGAAGGTAATCCTTGAAGAGATCAAGGGGTTTGCCACGGATACCTATACGATCCAGTTTGGAGAGAAGGGTGGGAACAGAGACTGTGTCGAACGCCTTTTTTAGAACCAGGAAGATACTGGCGCATTTTTGTTGCTCGTCTAGTTTTTTTGATACAAACTGAGTTAGGTCGATAACTGCGTCTTCGGTAGAAATACCTTTTTTAAATCCATACTGGTTGGATGCTATAATTTTGTATCTGATAAGATAATTTACCAGTCTACCGTTAATTAACTTTTCCATAACTTTAGAGAGAGCCGAGAGTACTGATATGGGTCTATAATTGTTGACACAATCCCTGTCCCCACTCTTGTGTATGGGGTGAACTAAGGCCTTTTTAAAAGGTTCTGGGAACACTCCTTTTATAATAGAAGTGTTAATAATATGTGTTATTGGAGGGACAAGGGTGTTTCGACAAACCTTCAACAGGGTAGACGGTATTCCATCCCAGCCAGTTGCACTATCCTGCCTAAGGTTCATGATAGTGGACTCCACCTCTGATTCATCCACTTCAAGGATCACAAAAGAGTTGTTGGAGGTTTTTTGTTTGATGGGCTGTTGCAAAGCTGCAGGAATTTTAGAGGCTAGCTCAGCTCCAATGGTGGCAAAGAAATGACAGGTGGAGTTAATTGCCTCCCTTGAATCAGATTTGGTATTCAGCAGTTCTGTAGGTGGTGCACATATCTTTTTTGTGTTTGTGATGTCTTTTATTTTATTCCAAAGTGCTTTGGGATTATGTTTTGCTTTATTTATTTCGTGTTTGTCGTGTAATGTTTTAAGCTTCCTAAGAAGGCCATTGCAATAGTTACGGTACCTTTTATAAGTAATTTGTAGGACTAGATTATCAGGTGATTTCCGGGCTTTTTTGTGGAGTTTATCGCGATGGCGAATACACCTTAATAGACCGGGGGTGATCCAAGGTTTTAGGTTTCTGTTAATTTTGGGAACTTGGATTATTTTTGTGTTCACATTAATAGTATTTTGAATTGTGCTTATTAGAGCGTTGGAGGCAACGTTAGGGTCATCTGCACTTAAGACTTGGGAAAAATCCAGGTGTTCTATATCTTTTTTAACACTTAGGTAGTCTATCATAGGAGTTTTGTATGCCGGGACTGTTTGTTTCAACGGTTTTATGTCCTCGATTTTTACAAGTAGCGGAAGGTGGTCGGTGATGTGAGAATCTAAGATAAGGACAGTTGTAGTTTTATTAGTTTTTAGGATAACGTGGTCGATACAGGAGTTTATTCTACACTTGGGAGCAAATAAATCGAGCCACTTCCTTTTTCACGCATTATGGTTATAATTTTTGGTATTATGGAACGCATCGATTCGAAACATATATCGCCTAAAAGGGTATTTAATAACCTTTACAATGAGGGTAGTTAGTTGTCAAAATTTCATTTTAATTAAAGTTTAAAGGGTAGAATAAAATTATCGCATTTAATTTGCTTATGACATTTTTATTGTACTCTGTTAAGAAAAGATTAAATTTGAGGTTTTTGTTAATCATACCCATATTACTTGTTATTGTTGTCTTTATCTGTGTCTGTGTAATCAAAATAACCTGATAAAATGGATACTACACCGACGGAAGCTGCCCAAGTTGTAGCTTTACTTGAGGTTGGACACGGACAACGTGAAGTGGCACGCAGACTTCATTTGAGTCGTTCAAAGGTACAGCGGGTATACCGCAGGTATCTGGAGACTGGTGCTTTTGTTCGGCGACCTGGAACTGGCCGACCACGGGCAACAACAGAACGTGACGACCGCTTTATTGCAACCAATTCGTTGCGCGACCGTGGACTTAATGCTGTTCAGCTACAGCAAGCGTTACGTGACGTTCGAGGTGTCGCAATCAGGAGCAAGTGCTCTTGTCAGTAGGTGGACAGTGAGACGAAGACTAAAGGAACGAAATTTAACATCACACAAACCAGCAACTGGCCCAAAATTGACTGTAGCTCATCGCCGATCTCGCTTGGAGTATGCTCGAGAACACATTAATTGGACGTTAGAAGACTGGAGGTCAGTTTTGTTTACTGACGAGTCAAGAATCTGTCTTTTTAGCAATGACGGGAGAAACCGAGTGTATAGACGTCCTGGTGAAAGATTTGCCCAATGTTGCATTCGAGAAACTGTGAGTTTTGGTGGTGGTTCTTGTATGGTGTGGGGAGGAATTTCTCTAGACGGAAAAACGGAACTTGTCTTCGTCGACCCCGCCAACGATGGCAGTGGTAGACGTGGATTAACAGCTGACCGATACATAACTGACATTCTTGAAGACCACGTAATGTGCCGTATGCTGGTTTTGTCGGAGAAAATTTCTTGTTTATGCATGACAATGCGAGACCTCATACCGCGCAGATCGTTACGGAATACTTGTCTGCGATCGGGATTCAACAAATGGTATGGCCAGCACGAAGTCCCGATTTGAACCCGATCGAACACCTATGGGACGAGCTAAAACGGAGAGTCCGAGCCAGGGTTCCCGCTGTTTCATCCATTCCCGAGCTTAAAGTCGCTGTGCTTGAAGAGTGGGAGAACATACCACAATATGTCATCGTAACTCTGATCAGATCGATGACTAATAGGCTACAAGAATGCATCAAGGCACGGGGGGGTAATACCAGTTATTAAGAATATTTTTTTTGCAATAATTTTGTTTTTTATTGTTTTTATGGACTGTTTTAGCCCTACAAAATTTTCTATCAAAATTACCATTTTTCTTGCAGAGCCAATAATTTATCATTCAATAAGGTTATTATTCAATAATTTACCCTCATTGTTAAGGTTATTAACTTAACTTTTAGGCGATATATAGTTCGAATTGATACGTTCCATATTCCCAAAAATATTTACCATTTTACGTGAAAAAAGGTAGTGGCTCGATTTATTTGCTCCCAAGTGTAGTTGGAAAAGAATGTGCAGGTAAAAGACCATGAGAAGCGTTGAGTGTTAAATAATTGGCTGAACGTTCATCTATATTGGAGGGGCAGATGTCTATATTGGCGTCACCAATAAGACATATATTTTTGTATTTGTTAAGGGAGGTTAATACGTTATCCAGACTATGTAAGAAGAGCTCAAGCCCTTGCTTTGTATTGTTTGAGGGAGATCGATAGATGGCAATTATTGCTAATTCGTTATTTATTTGGCAGGTGAGACAGTTGCCGTTTATGAAATCAGGCTCATCAATTTTGTATTGGATTTGATTTTTAATATATAAAACTATACCGTCATTCTGATTGTTTGTTTGCTTTGTGTAGTGAGAATGATAGCCCTCCAATACTGGTAAGTCTGTGATTTTGCTCAGCCAACATTCACTCAGTACAAGTACGTCGCAGTTAACTTTAATTATTGATAACAACGCTACTAATTCATCAAAATTCCTTTTTATGCTACGTATATTAATATGAAGAATAGTAGATCCGTTTAAACCATTTAAATACTTATTGCAATCTTCCGGAATACATGAATAGGCCTTCGCGACTTCAATGTCGTCTAAGTCAGTGATAATGTTTTCTACTAGATTAGCCATTTGTAGAATAAGCAATACCCAATATTATTGAATACAGTAATAAATTTAAATAAAAATAGGGTCATACCATCGAACAGGTGAGCTTTTAATATTTTAGTGTTTTGCGCAATGTATGTAAAATTTCTGTTGGTGGTACGATAAGAAGGAATTTGTGGGTGTGTGGGTTGGAGATATGTTCGTGTGTGTTGTTTAGTACGGTGAGTGTTTATAAATTCCCTTAATACAATCATTACACAAAAAAATATATCATGCAGTATAAAAAGAGGAATGTTGTACATGTTACGACATAGGAATTGACAATTTAAATAAACTAGTATTACCGATACGAGTGGTAGTCATAGGTTTTTTTGGAGTTCCTGTAGAGTAGTTTCCGATTTAATAAGTATTTGTTTATGTTCAAGTTGTTTGCGTAGGAAGATGTTGCTGTTAGTAGACCAACAAAACTTATAGTCATACTGTTTTGCGAACTGCCTTGCCAAATAAAAGAGTTTCTTTGCAGATAGACTCAGGTGCTCGTCCACAAATACGGGTTGCTTTTGTCCTGGAAGTCCTATCAGTTGTGAATTGAGTTTGCTGTCTTTATTTGGATTTTTATTATTAAATCCACGAACACGGGAGATCAGTTCAGTCTTGACTTGCACACTAGTAAACTCTGCAACTATTGCTTTGTTGGGCGAGTTGCCTGGAACGCGGTGTATGTCTCGGATACTTGTTGAAGGTATTGGGAAACCGACAGCGTTTCCAATATTCGCAATATTTTTTGTGAGATCTGCAGTCGACTCATTAGGCTGTAGAGGTATATTTCGAACCTCAACAGTGGAGGATCGCGACTTATGCTGCAGATCTCTTACAGTTTTTTCCAGGGACTCCGTATATGTTTTGTACCCTCTACACTCATCCTGCAAAACCTTAACTTGGTCCCTCATATCGTCCTACAATTCACTTGTAGTAGTAATGGATTTTTCAATCTCTTTGTTTGTCTTTTGAATCTGTAGATTTTGAATTTTCAATTCTGCCACGTCAGAAACTAGTTTGGTGACTAGTGCTGTCTGTTCTGCCATCACCTTCGCCACTGCGTCATCATAGTCACGTTTCCATGACGTCAGCATTTGCTTAATTTCACGTTTAAATTCCTCCAATTGGTCAATCGAGGAATCATCTAGCCTCGGGCCAGTTCTTAAAACTTTCAGTGTCGCCCTCGTAACTAAGGCTATTACTATCGGAAAATATAAATATTTAAGATTGCTGAGCGTGAGATCCTGGATTCGATTCCCAGGCCGGGCAAAGTGTTGTTGGGTTTTTCTATCTAGAATTTCTCAGTCCCAGTATCCAGCCCGGAGTCTGGATTTGTGCCCGGTTGATGGCAATAGGCTCGCCCCCTATTACATGGGACTTAAGCATAACTGGCGAAATGCGGGTGTACTATAGATACACCTCTGCCTAACCCTTCTGGGATTACAGGCGTGATATTATGTTATGTTTATGTGTTAAGATTGCGCTTTATTTAAAAAAATCGAATTTTGAAGTTAGCAAGCGCATGTTACTTAATAAATTCGTACATGTATTTCTAAGCATTAATGACGTAAAACAGAGCTGCAATTAGCAAAAAACTCAAGAAATTTTGAATTTCGCGGCTATATCAGATGCTCCCCCTAAATTCGACATTATAATTTATATGTATTTATGAAGTTCACATTAAAATGAAACCAAGGGCGAGTCGGACTCGCGCACCGTGGGTTCCGTACAAACCTGTAGGTATATAAGACCTGAGTATTTGATATCAATTTCAATTTTATACCTCTATGCTTTCATAAGAAAAGGGGTAGTAAGTTTAAAATTATTAAAATTATTTTTATAATGTGATGTAACTTAAAATTTACAGTTTTCGCAATTTTTCCTTTATCTGTGTAGGTTTTGATTCCCTTGCGAGTGTCGCGGCATAAACGGCTGTATCTTCTGATTGCGTTGGCTTAGAAGTTTGATTTTTTACAGCTCCAAGGGACAGTAGACCTTTGTATTCGATATAAATTCCAGCTTGATATCTCCACGCGTCCCTGAGGGTCCCTGAAAAGGGTCTTGACAGACAGACAGACGGACAACAAAGTGATCCTATAAGGGTTCCGTTTTTTCCCTTCGAGGTACAGAACCTTAAAAAATGCGAAACTTAAGAGCTCGTTGACACTTGACTGCATCGTTCTAATACAAATCAGGATCTACTCATACATAACATCACGCCTGTAATCCGAGAAGGGTTAGGCAGAGCTGTACCATAGTACACCAGTTACTCTATCTTTAAAATACTCTAAACTTTGTACATTGTGTTTTGTTTAGGATAGATGAGATGTATCCACATTTATTTGTTAATAAAAATTATTATTATGTTATAGTTATGCTTAAGTGTTGCGTTATCAGGAACTATTTCCTTTATTATCTATTTTATCAGTTCTGTGGTCATGAAATCAGCTTGATAGGTTATATTAGGTAAAATTAAACTGAATTTTATTACACTGCCCACGGGATGCTTCGCAGACCAAAACCTTTCTTAGAATTCTTTATTATGTAAGTTAAATATTTGGTGAAAATCACGTCAAAATTCGTTGCGTAAAGCCGGCTCCAGACGTGAGTAATGTATAACTAAGATACATAGTGTGGACGGCATACAAGCTCAACGCGAGTCCATTAGGGTTTCAACTGAAAGAAAGAAGAAACGTTTATTTGCGGTAAACATGACGCAGTGATCATGTACAATATATGCGTCACATCCACGCAAAACGGCCACCGCTCAGCATAATGCGAGACAGAGCCCCAGCGCTGGTTTTCAGCGCTAGTCGGCGTTGAATGACGTCAACCAGTGCAGCAAACGCTAAGATTAAAATGAAATACATACACATATAATCTAGTTATTTGTTCAACAAAATAAAAACAATAAACAATGTTTATAAAATGGTAACATTCCGGGCATCGAATGCTAACGCGCCGTTAGCCTTTGCTAATCTGTGCGCGCTGTCATTTAAATATAAGTTTGACTGCGAAAGCCTTTCTGTTCGGACTAAAAACCGACAGCCGATACATCAGCGCGAGCACCATAATGCTCGTAGTGCGCGTGGACGGCACTACGATCATTATATGATTATGTGTAACGCTCGGTATTACATAAAATGCTCGTAATGCCGTCCACACGCAGAATTAGGCATTAGACGTGTGTAATGGAATGCATCGTGCATTACTTTACACACGTCTGGACCCGGCTTAATTTAGTAGAACAAAGCTGTCACATATAGACATGAAAAGCAACTTAATTATGCCTGCGTGCGTTCTAATACCTTTTTTTTACCATCTCTTTTGCGAACAAAACAAAAAAAAATTGGCATCGGTTAGGTTAGAACGTTGGCTGATAGGTGGGACTCTCCGATCTTGTGGCGATGGATACGACTGCACGCAGTCAATAGACATTCCCCAGGATCTCCCTAAGAAAAGTCGACATATATTAGCTACTTTGTTAGCGTTCAATATACACGCAGTTATTGATAATTTAACTGAGAAAAGGTTAAGTGACGAAACAGTATTATATAGTACTACTAATAATACTTTAAATGATTCTTTAAACTTTTAGAGTCGTCAAAAAGAGAATCAAAATAAGATTATTTTACTATATCACAAAATAAATCACTAAAATATAAATCACTTCTCTGGCAAAATCGTAGACGTAAATGTTATTAGATAAATATCATATGGCTATCTTATGTTTTTGCGAAACTTGGTTAAAACCGGATAGTATGTTGTTTAATGTAAATAATTGTTCAGTTGCCAGTGCATACAACAGGTCCTCAATAGGGGGTGGTACCTTGATATTGTGTAATAGTCGTTTTAGATATTGGGAAAGGAAGGATGTCACTGCCTGCTCTGTTGATCGCTTATGTCATGTAGCATGTGGTGAGGTTGAAGGCCATACTTTCTTATGTGTTTATAGATCACCAGCCTCAAACTTGTCATAATTTTTTATCATTATGGAAGAAATACTAAGTCAACTTTTTAAAGATAATAAAAAAAATTGTTGGTGGTGATCTAAATGTTGATCTGCTAGTTAATTTACCCGAAAAATGTAAGTTAATCTCATTGTTTAAATCATTCAATTTAAAATGTATATTTAATGAAGCGACTAGAATAACAGCAACCTCGGCTTCATGCATAGACAATGTATTTACTAACTGTAAAATAAAAGACTCCACCTTAATTAGTGGCGTCAGGTCAGACCATACTGGTCAATGGAAAATATGATCTATGAGGATATCTATGAAATGGGTCCTCCCGAGTCTCTTAGGAACAAATTCAAAGAAATTTATATACTTACTTCTCTTTATATCTTAGAAAGTATTTTGTATGTTCGCAAAAAGTTAGGACTTTTTAAAATAAGAAGCGATTACCATAATATAAACACAAGTAGTAAAAATTAAATTGTACCCAAATTTAGATTAAATAAAACAAGCAAATCATTTCTGACAAACAGTATCCGCTTTTATAACAAGTTGCTAATGTCGGTTACAGAACTTAGCGATGGAAAGTTCAAAACCCACATCAAACGTGTCCTTATCAAAAAAGCATATAATAAGATTAAAGACTACGTCGAAGACAAGAAAGTTTGGCAATAATTCCTTCTGCACATGTGGCTTCCCTGGTACCTCATAAACGGCATCACTATGTAAATTTCTAATACCTGCTCCCAATTAAAGGTGTTTTATTTTTTATTATTAGATATTAACTTTTTACATAACTCTGACATAATATTATCATTATTTGACATTATATACCTACAATTTTAATTTCAACTCTCCATTATTGGCTTTTGGTTTTAATTATTTTTTTATTTTTCTTTATTAGATTATTTTATATTTTGTAAATGTGAGAACGTGGCCTTGTAGATTGTAAATTTATAGACCATTGTCTATTTGTTAAATATATGGTACTTGTTGACAGGCCTACACTGTCCTCCCATTCCTATTAACACTAATTTTAAAACATTGTAAAAGACAAATATTTTTTAAAGAGTTACCATGGAGTTTCTTGCCGGCTCTTCTCCATAGGAAACGACCAATTGGAACCGTGCACCTAGATTCAGACGTTTCATTAGTGCCCATGTAGGTTTATGTGAAATTAATATTTTGATTTTGGAAGTTTTAATTCTAAAATAAATTTTAATTTATTTAGGCCTTTATTGAGTTTTAGCGAGACTAACGTACTGCACTTGATTTTTATTTGAAAGATATGTAGATTGATAAAAAATCAAAATAGTTTATTTGCATAAAATGTGGTAGGTACAAAAGATGTTACATAAAATTTCAGTGCAAAGACACATTCCGCCATGTATGATAGCATGCAAATATTTAATAGAGTAGGTGTGTAACATACATTAGACAAATTAATCACAATTTATGGTAGAGCCCTTATAAATGAAAGAACCCTATAAAAGAAAATAACAATCCTAATGAAATTTAAATGCTACATATACATTAATTACATAAATAGTTAGGTAAGTAGTTAACAAAACTAACGAAGTAACATAAATAAAAATTACTACAATGCATTTCTGAAGTGGTAGGACTGACAAGACTTTTTGTTGAGAAATTCGCCGACTGAATAAAAACTATGGGATATTAACCATTTTTTTTAAACCAAGCAACCAACCAAGAATTTTTCATAAGGTTCTGTTATCCAGATAGGTAATGTGTTATATAAAAGTGGCTCCATATACACGCAACTACGCCTGAACAGTTCTATCCTAGGTACGGGGATTTTCAATAAATACTTTGTGACTTTTTGTTTGCTGATATTATTTTTAGCTTCAAACAGTTTAGAATTAATTTTAACAAATTTTGCAATTTCGTAAATGTAAATGCAAGGAACGGTAAGAAGCTTGTGTGATTTAAACACTGGTCTGCACGATTCAGACCAGTCCATGTTAAAAATTGCACGAATGCATTTTTTTGTGCTATTAGTATTCTAGATATTTCCGTGGAATTCCCCCAAACAATGATACCATATCTACTAACGGAACAGATATAGCCGTGATATACCATAATCGCAGTTTGTTTAGATGTCTCATCTTTAACTTTTTTCAAAGCATAAACAAATTTATTTATTTTCATACATATTTCGTCAATATGTTCTTTCCAGGTAAAGGTTTCATCAAGTGTTATCCCCAGAAATTTTGTTTTGTGTACTTGTTCGACTAATTGGTTTCTATGAGATATTTTAAGTTGGAGGCATTTACTCTTTTGCGTTTTGAAATGTAAAATTTTCGTTTTTTCAACATTAACTTTTAAAGCGTTGTTATCTAACCATGTGATTATATTATTTAATGTTCTATTTTGTTAAGTAATGATTGCAACCATTCTGTCCTAGTTTTATTGGCAACACTTCTTGTCTTTGTGTTATGTCAAATTACGTGTGTGTCAAAAATCTCTCTCTCTGTTTTGCCACGTTTTAATATAGTTGTTACTTTTTTCACTCCGCTGTTTTAATCACAAGTAACCCAAATTCACCATAAATCTTCATATTTATATCGGACTCGCAAGTTTCAAAGTTCTTACAATCTAGAATTACCGTCGTGTCATCAGCAAAAAGGACACAATCTTGTTCTACTGCTTGAGGAAGATCGTTTACATACACGAGGAATAACGGTGGCCCTAGAATGCTTCCCTGTGGTACACCAAAGTAATTATGTCGAGGTTGGGAATCGAAATTGCTGATACTGTTATGTTTTTCTTCGAATTTAGTGATCCTCGTAATTTGACTTCTATTCGATAGATATGATTTGAACCATTCTAAAGCTGAACCTCTTATACCGATTTTATTCAATTTATTGAGGAGAATTGAATGATGAACAAAATCGAAAGCTTTTCTTAGGTCTAAGAATAGAGCTGATGTTGTAACATTAGCGTTAATGTTATTTAAAACTGATTAAACTAAGTTAAACGATAGATTCGTATTTTACGGTAAAAATCATACGACTTAGTCAGGGAGTCAGTGAAAATTTTATTAAATGTATCGCTTTGAATTTAATCAGTAGGTATTCTATTTAAATTTAAACGTTAATCAATAATTTTATTATGTTTTAATTAACTAAATTTAATCAATAAAAGTTGTCTACTTACATGCAATAATAGCTTTCATGACATCAATCTGCAACTCGAACACGTTACGGTGAACGTATTGAACGAACGAATGGAACGGCAGCGTGCGGTACCCGAGGAAGGTGAAGAATGAACTGAATCCTTGAGGCAGGGGGAAGGCAATCGAGTCAGTTGCCAAGTAGTACTGCTCCAGAACTTTAAATACTATGAACGCGTGCGTTGGGTCCATTTCATCGCTGGAAATAATTAAAATTATAGTCAGTTTTGCGCTCACAAATGTCCTCCAACCCGAACCCGTATACTACCTATGACTGGATGGAGAATAGTGAAAAAATTTACAAAACAACCAATGAAATGATGAATGAAGGCAGTAGGCTCGCCCTCTATTACATGGAACTTTAACATAACTGGCGAATGTGGGTGCACTATAGGTACACCTCTGCCTTACCCTTCTGGGATTACAGGCGTGATGTTATGTTGTTGTTGAAATGATGAATGTACAATTATCAGGTGCTTAAAATTCATATTTGTTCAATTAGGTTGGTTGGACAATAATTTAGCCAATACCACGAAAAAAAACGCAAAACAACAAAAAAAATGGATTCCCATACTTATTGTGAGTCTACTTAATCGCGTTCAAAGTAACTGCCAAATAGCATAATTTATTTATCGATGTGCCATCAATAAGTATGAGGACAACCTGAAGCAAAGCTAGAAAACAAAACCAGACGCGAAAACAAACAGAACCACAACAAAACCCAAAACAGAACAGGAGCCGTGGTATCGTACATAAAAGTGAACCCTCTCTGCTGGTTGTTCAAGGGCGTGGCGGCGAGCGCTCGCGTGAGCGCTCGGCACAGTGCGCGCGACGCGTCCAGCTGCGCCGCCGCCCAGCGCGTCGCCACCGCGTGCACGCCGCTCTCCACGCGCGCCGCGCCCGCGCACGCGCGCATCAGGTGCACGCTTACTTCGCGAAGGTTCTGTTTGGCCGCGTTAAGTACGACGACGATATTAATTGTTATTGGCATGCTTTACGTCACAGATCAATGCACATGTCGGCGTTAGTCAGAAAACGATGCTAGTTGAGATTAGAAGGTTAAAAGTTGTCGGAATAAGTCATGCTCTTCGCTAGGCGAGTTAAGTAGGTATTGGTGCCGATTCTTGTACACCGAACTAAACTAACTAAACTATCACTAAAATTCCTTACTTTTGGCTATGAGAATCTAAAAGCTCTTCTGCAAAAAAAACTAAATTTAAAATAATTTTGACACACCTTTTTTCTTTTGGCTTCGCATCGTGGTACTTGTTTGCCCTACCCCGTGATTTATTTTTGAGCCGGCGGCGTGCAGAGGGGGCAGCCTCGACGTGTTTTATAAGCAATTTTTCACTTTTTGTATCGAAAATAAGAAAAGTACTTACTTACATGTTGAGTGGGGCTTACAGGTTTTATAAAATGGGGGTCGAAAATTTCAATATTTTTGCGATAGTACACACCATTTTCGAGATATACTTTAGCAAAAGAAATGAAAAAAGTGATACAGTACTGTTTTTGCACCAGAAGTCGACGTGTTGGTGTGAATTTTAGTTCACGACAACTAATCTTATTCCACACGTTTTTAATCGCGATTAAAAATAGTAAGATTCTTATTCAGGTTTAGTTAGACAATCAACATTTTTGGTGAAAAACGTCAAATTCGGAATAAAAATTGCCATTTTACCTAAATTAATTACTCAGTGCCATCTTATTGCTGTTAAACTAAAATATAGTTAATTGTGTCACTTTAGTCAACTTTAGAATGGGAAATCGTTGTTTGACAGGATTATACCATTAGAATTTTAGTGATTTTTAGTCTAGTTTAGAGGCATTTGTGACAAGAGAATCGGCACCATTGTTTGCATGATTTTCGTCAAAAATCAATATTAGTTAATATAAGAGGGTTAAAAATTGGACAAGTCATGCATTTTGCTGCATTCATTGAAAGTAAACGTTCATCATGTTGCGGGAAATTATACAAATCAAAAGTGTCTAGGGACCAAGGTTTTTTTTTTTTAAATCCTGACATGATAATGTGATAAAAATTAAAGTTTTTAAAGGTTTTTAATGCGTTTAATAAACACTTACTAGTCTGTATTTCCGCCCAATCGCAGCGATTCGGCATAGGTACGCAATAAGAGTTCAAACAAATCACGTTGCGAAATGGCCGACCACGTCCGTTGTTACAGGAGAAAAAGATTGTATGTTGTGTGTACAGCATCCATATTTGGCAGAGCTCTTCTTTGAAGCATATCCCATGCGTGCTCAATGGCATTCAAGTCTGGCAATTGAGCAGGCCATGGTAGGACGTTAATATTAGCTGCGGCAAGTGTGTTTGCAACGACTCTGTTAGTATGTGGACGTGCATTATTATGCATAAGCAAGATTGTGACCTCTGAGTTTGTTTCGGCCTTTCTTCTCAGAGTAGTCAGATAGGAAACGCCGATCTCATCTAGTTTTTAAAATAGGTTTGACGTGTAAAAGTGTTTTTAAAACCTACTTACAGAAATAAAATCATTTATCATTTAGCATGTTGCCGTGAACCAGCTTCCAACATTCCCACGGCACAAATGACGTCTTCTCTCCATAATAACGTTCTGTTGTATTGATTCCACTCTGAAGTATGGCAGGAATTTGACTGATTTGGCCTCGAACCCGTTGTAAGATTATACAGGCTGTCCCGTAAGGCTACGTTAAGCCGGAATCGGGTCATGACAGTTCAAGTCATATTAGTTTATAAAAAAAATCGTTGCGATGTATTTAATAAATTACGCGCATTTATTTGATAAAAAACGAGAAAATCTACTCTGTTTTGTCAGAGGACTGTCAACACGACCTTTCTCTATGACGTCTCACAACCGACCTATTAAGGGATCACGCTGTCACGCACTTTTTCGCTAGTTCCAAAAAATCTGTTTTATTTATTATATTTTTTGTAACTCCTGTTGCTACAAATTATAAAAAAAAAATTTATAAATTTATTTTCATGAGCATTCTACGCCCTGAACCTGGTGAGATCAATCCATTCTGCTTTATTTCGATGCGGTAGGGCTTAGAGTTGCTGAAGTTTGGCGGTCTTTATTTTAAGTGCCATTCTGGTGAACTTTAGAAGTTCGAACTAAGCACATTACTACTGCTGTAGGATAACGTGTTCTTACTTCTTACCTTAACCTGCTTTCTAACGTTTTACATGCTATAACTATTGTTCAGGCTATTTTTTTTTAAATAAATGGAATGTTTTCAATTTCGAATTCGTACAAAAATTGTTTCCCATAATACTTATTGCCTAGATTAGCCAATAACCTATTACACTACACGCTGGGCACCCGAATCTCTTTTTTTTTTCTTTGCTCGCACCTTTTAGTGCGATATATAGCGGGCGAGGGTTTTTTAAAGTTTTGAACTTTTAATGACAACATTTAGTGACCGAACCAAAACAGTGTTTTTTTTGTGAGTTTATGAGATCTATAAAATGAAAGCAGTGTTTCCAAAAGTTTGTATTCTGTAGCAACAAGCTTACAAGGATCCGTGCCAGGTATGCGACAAAAAGTTCAGGCGACAAAAAAGTCAGCCAGTCTCAGTGTTCCGAAATCATTGTTTAAATTAGTTCAAAAGTGCTGCAACCAAGAGTGCTTTGTGAGGGCTCATTCTATGTTTGGATATTACAAATAACAACATGGACACGGTGGAAGATCAAGAACGCTGCTAATGAGATATACAAAAACCGAAAACGGTTAGTAGCGAGACCTCAGACGAAGACATTGAAAAGTGAAAACAGCAACATTTATCACAGCAGAACAAGGACATAGAAAACAGCCGAGAAAGCAGTTGAACCACGGTCAAAAGATTCACCGGGTATGATCGACCTTTTTTTTTTTTGTTCCGGGTTGGAAAATCCTTCGGGCGGAGGGGTCTGTCGAAATATCGATGGGCAGACAGCGTCGCCACGTCTACGGCAACTCGCCAGTCGCGACCACGGCCCGCAACAGCGGAACGTGCTAATGAGACGTCCATGGACCCGCCCAGGACGGTCAGGCCGGTCTCGACCGCCCACTCCTCGCCCCTAGGATCGGTGATCGGGAATCCTCAAGCTGCAGCCTTGGCGTTGAGATCCTCGAGCAACAGTACCGGGTAAGGGTAGAATAGGCTCAGGGCGGCACCTAGCTCGACAAGGAACCCCTTGATCAAGATTCTTGTTGGGAGAGAAATATGCTCCAATAGCAATTCCGTTCGCGAGGGCGGCCACCCAGCCGTGGTCTCGAGACAGACTGATAAGAGTCCCACCAATGATAGCCACCAAACCCCTGCAAAGTTGTCGTGGGGGGGGGGGACAAAATACAGCTCGGCGACCACAGCCACGTGGATCAACCAGACTGCCATGTTCTTGAGCAAAAGATTCTGGCAGAGTGATTGATATTAGCCTGGAGGAAACGGAGTTGTGCCATCAGTGGCATTCTATTTCCTCGGCTCCTACTTCCCTGGGCCGCGAGTCGTCTGCTGGGTTGCTAGGCTGTGTGTATCGTCAATCGATCAGGAGCGACCCCATCCCGGTCCCATCTCTCTGGTCAGGTCTCTCACTTGGACCTTTCCAGCATGAGTAACTCTACCAGCAGAGCCCCAAGATCATTGAGACGCGCAAGCCCCACGACGACAACGTGGAGACACCTTCGGTGGGGGTGAAGCTCGACCTGAATCAACTTGGCTGCGACGTCGATAAATATCACCCGTCTCTCCACAAATCCATTACGGTAGGGGGCATACCCCCCCCCCCCCGGTGGGTTCCCACATTGACGAGGCAGGGGGGGGGGGGGCACAGTAACCGTGTTGAGTTGGTGTTGAGGTGCGCCGCTCTCCCTACCTTCTGCGCGGTGGGGCCGCAGGGGAAGAGGAGTGTCAGTATGTTGTTGGCCGCTCTCCCTATCCTTTGCGGCCGGAAAATGGTAGGCGACGGGGCCATTTATCTGACTCGTCGCAAGAGGTTGGTCGTAGGCGGGGGGCGGGCAACGCCCTCTTCCAGCCCCTCTAAATGGGTCCAGGGACGGCGAACTCGGGGACGTCCGGCACCCCCCCTACATCAGGACCCGAGGTGCCGGCGCGTAGTGTTCCACGCGCGCCCCTCTTAGACGTTGCGGGGGGAGTCAAACACCTCACTCCCCCTCCCAACACGAGGAGGCCCGCCGAAACGGGGCGGCACATGTCGGGGTTGCGGAAGAATCGTATGTTCCCGTGACACCGACGTAGGTGTGAGATGGAACACCGGCTTGGTTTTTAGTCCGTAAGTCTGACAGACCCCTCCGCCCGCCCTTTGGCGGAGGACACCCATGAAGATTTTCCACCCAGGAACAAATAATAAAAAAAGGGTTCATAATCCGTAGGCTCATAATCCTTCCTATACTAAGGGCAAGTTTTCCCTACCATTAAAGGACCCCCGGTCTATTCATTTATATGCAATGATCCATGTAGCACCTTGAACCATGAGGCTTTAGAGGCTAGTGCGAATCTTGGGGTGCATTCGATTTATCGAATCTGGTCAAATCACGCTGGGGTCGGTGCATTTCATTCATTCATATCGAAAAAGTGCGTGATCCCTAAACACTTTTGATGTGTGTATGGTGTGCAACTGTTTCTCAACTTTTGTTATCATGAACACGAGCCTTAAAATATGTTTCTTGACATTACGTTTATTTTTGTGAGTCAACAGATAGAGATGTATTTAGTATAGAACAGACTTACCGCAGCAATGATATGCTCCTGCTTGCTCGCAGTGCACACGTCGAGCTCGAAGAAGGGTAGCAGGTCTTGTCCACTGCCGATGGACGAGCGGCGCTGCGGAGCCGACAGCGGCGGGGGCGGCGCGCCCGGGGACAGCGGCGTGCTGCAGCGGGACAGGGCCTCGGGCTACGGGATTATACTTACATCATAATGGGACATATTTAACTGATCCTCTATAAACTTGCTGCGCTTCTTATGATGGACACTTTTTTTTAAATTAATGAACCTCTAATAACATTTCGCTCTTCTAATGAAGCACCGTTTTTTTTAACAACGGTGCCGCTTTTTACCCGTTTATTTTTATTTTTTATTGATCTATCTACAATCGTTACACTGTCCAACTGAATTAACACAAGCCAAGGCAAGGCAATAAAGGCAAGTGCACAATACCGTAGTACTGACACATTACATTTAATTAATTTTTATAATTTTTTGCTTGATTTTGTATTTGTTGGTATATTGGCGTGGCTAGCTGACTTATGGCAAATAATTTAATTTGATGAGCTGTGGTGTCTCGTAATATTTATTACTTTGCATACCTATTATTGTATAGATTCAAGTTTTTTCTAACTGTACAGACAGCTGTGCTGCTGGGGAGTTTGTGGCGCCACTTCTTCCCAGCTAAAGCACTAGGAAGTGGTGAAGGGCGGGCGTTTTGGGGGACTGTCTTATGTAATTTTGACGTTCGAAAAGTGCTGATTCTCAGCCTAATTTGAATAAATTTCTTTTGATTTTGATTGTTTGCCACCCAACAACAAGAAAAAGTAGATTTATTTATTTGTACAGTCGACTTTTAGATGGTTCAGAGATAAACAATAGCAGGTGCAAATTCGATAACTGTAGAATAGGTAGTAGTTTACATCAAGGAAATGCAAACGAAAAAAAAACATACCTGATAACAATGCAAGCTGACTCGCAGTTTGTCTATAACCGCTTGCGGCTGGAGCCTCTTCTGCGTCTGGTCATTAAGCGCGACCCACAGGCGCGTCCACACGTCCTCCGCAAACTGACACACGCGCTGCCGAGGGGCGAGCACTACAACCGAGCTGTTCCAAAGCTTTTCTTGACTGACTGACACGCACATGTCACGGACCTAAAGACCGAAAATAATTCCTTAGTTTTTAGAAGTAAGCCCAATTCTCAAATGATGTTAAATCATCGAACAGAATACAGTTAGTCGTTGATGCGCTAAGGTAGCCCGCGGAAATTAAAAAAATCTTAGTTTTTTTTTAATTTGAAAAGCCAGTGTGAGGTTGTATTTTGATCAAAATAATATGTTTCACGACCGTAACAAATACGTATTTATAGAATTATAAGCATCAACACAAACATTTACAAAACATATTTAACAAATTCTAGAGGGGCACTAAAATTGCTGAAATTAAAAAAAAATCAAGTTTCAAATACCTTAACATCAGCAAACTTGAGATGTTGTGTGAAGGGCAACATCTTCATGAGATTGAGCGCAGACGCGGGCAGGGAGCGGCGCGTCACCGCGTACGTAGTGCAGACTAGATACTCCTGCATCACGCGTTGGAACGAGCCGAAACCGTCGCGTTGGTTCAAGCACATCCAAGATATTAGCTAAAAATGTTACGGTAAATAAGATTGAGTTTTTCTGGCTATGTCTGTCTTGCAATACAAACAAGGTAGAAAATCGTAATCGATAGGGAGGTTTGGAAGTAGAAAAGAAAGGGGAACCCTGAAATCCTAGTTTGGAAGCAAGGGTTTCAACTTTACTGAATTTATCTTTCTATCAAGTGAAAGTTTTAAGTTTTTGTGGATAAATTACTTTTTGGCCTATCTTAGAACCCTCTCTTAACTCCCTTAATCGTGGATCACGATTTAAAAGTATAACCAGATTTTCTAGATGAGATGTCAAGCCTGAAAAAGAGGACCTATTTATCTATCCACTTACCTCTTCAGCCAAATCCATATTCCCGTCATGCTGAATCAAATAATGAAGAATAGCCAACTTATTTTCAACTGCTGTATTACTTTTGAAGGTGGACGTCAGGTCCTTATCTGCTACGATCATGGTGACAACGTCCAGCGTGTTCAAGTCGACCATAGCATGGGCCCCCCAACCTAGCACAGGGGCCAGACTGGGCCCACTGTCACACTCGTCCATGGGAATCACAATGTGGCAACACGGCTCGTGGTACAGACTGATGTCAATCATTTGGGTGTAGAGCATCGGAATGTTTACTAAGAGGTGGTGGTCTGTAAAAATACAAGATGACATACTTACTCATAAAATTTTGCTGATAAGTTTAATTTTGTTCGTTTGCCGAGTTTAAAATCAACAGCTAAGTGAAAAATAAGAAGTAGAAGTCTGTTTTACCATCTGCTCTAATAAAACTCGTAGATAACTAAAAAACGCATTTAGACTTTGGGTTTAGTACCTACCTGATTAAGATAAGGTGTAAGAGGGTTTCCATACTTGCTTACCGAAAATCGATTCCCGATCTTCTTCTCTTCGATCGACCTTTAAATGCCACACACCACTTTCCAAACTGTAATCCCTCACTTTTGGACCTTCTCATTGTTTCCTCTCCTCAATATGCCAGCAAGCATGGTCAATGCTCAGCTGACATGTTTTCTTACCATGACCTAATATTCCTTTCCTACAAAATTCGCCCTCCTATGGCAAAACCTAAAATTCTTCAGCAGCGCAACTTTGGTGGCATGAATACAGATGATCTCCGAAGAGATGCTAACAGCATTGACTGGTCTCCTTTAGTCAGTGTCGAGTCGATGGACGATAAAGTCAACCTGCATCAGACAATCCTGTGCAGCTGTATGATGTTCACGCTCCCATTCGTGCTGTAAAAATTAAACATCTTCCGGCACCATAGCTTACAGACGACATTAGAAGTATCATGCACATTTCTGTGGAGGCTACAATAAACTATCTTTCAACCCTTCCAACTCCGGACCATCGTCCATTTCTTTTTAGTAAATTTTCTGATTGTGATGTTAAGAAGAGCGTAGTTTCAATCACATCTAACGCAGTTGGTAGTGATTGTGTAAGTCGGAAAATGTTACTTCCTGTCCTCGACGAAATCCTTCCTATCCTACGCTATATCCTAAACTACTCTATCTCCTATGGTGTTTTTCCATCGATGTGGAAAGAGGCAAAAATCACTCCTTTACCCAAAAAATTTAATCCTACTTCTTTTTCCGAATATCGTCCTATCTCCATCTTGCCTTTCCTCTCCAAAGTCCTTGAACGCCTTGTCCATAAAATCAGCTTAGTGCTTTTCTTTGTAAGAATAGTCTGCTGAATCCATTCCAATCCGGTTTTCGTCCTGGTCACAGCACCGTTACAGCCTTAGTTAACGTCACTGATGACATACGGTTAGGCATGGAAGCAGGAAAATTGACGGTTCTTTGCTTACTGGATTTTAGTAACGCGTTTAATACTGTCGATTTCGATATACTGCTTGGCATGCTTTGCTCACTTAACATATCTCCAAAGGCGATTGACTGGTTTCGTAGTTAACTGTATGGCCGTCGGCAACGTATTTGCATAGAAGTCTTGCTCTTCTTGGTGTTATACTTCTGCCGGTGTACCTCAGGGTGGCGTTTTATCTCCTTTACTCTTCGCAATATTTATAAACACTATTTCCAAAAAAACTTCTTTCTTCCTACCACCTTTATGCAGATGATTTACAAATATATACACAAGCAACCATTTTGGATTTGGCTGATGCCATTAATATCATAAATAAGGATTTAGATTCAATTTGCGAGTGGAGTGATGCACATGGGTTGCAGGTTAATCCATCGAAGACTCAGGTCATTGTTGTTGGCAGCTCAAGGATGACCCCCAAGATAAACTGGTCGCAGCTTCCCCAAGTTCAATTTAACGGAACTGCTATTCCAGTCAGCGAAAAGGTTAAGAACCTTGGGGTTTGGATCGACAAACATCTTTCTTGGGGTCCCCAGTTACAGGAAGTAAGTCGCAAAATTTTTGCATCTGGTAAGTCCCTGAGACGATTGCGGAACTTTCTTCCAACTGCCACTAAAACTGCGCTTGCACAATACCTTTTACTTCCCATCCTTGACTACGCTGATGTCAGTTATCTCGATCTCACTGAGGCACAACTAGATAAACTTGAGCGACTTCAAAACTTTTGCATAAGATTTATATTTGGCCTGCGCAAATATGATCACATTTCTGAATTTCGTACAAAGCTCAAGTGGCTTCCCATACGTCTTCGCCGGAATTCTCATATCTTATTTCAGCTCTACAGTACAACCATACAACCCCCTCTTATCTTAAAAAACGTTTCAAGTTCCTTCATGACACACATAACAGATATCTGAGGTCATCGGAAAACTTAAGACTAGAGATGCCGATGCATTCCACCAGTTTTTATGACAAGTCTTTTACAGTTCAAGCAGTACGGTTATGGAATGCCTTGCCCATGTCGATAAGGCGTGCACAATCACTGTCCACTTTTAAAATTCTAGTAGAAAAACACTTCCTCACTCCTTAATAATTATTACACATAGTTTCCTGAGTCTTGTTTCGTGTTTATTATTGTATTTATATGTGTAGATAAATGTATGTATGTAGTTAATGAATATGTTTATGGTACACCACTGACTACCTGCAGTATTGTCTCTCCTTCTCCCTTTAATCCATCCAAAGGTTGTCTGTAAGAGATCGCTTTTAGCGATAAGACCGCCCATTGTGTCACCCAATGTAAAATTTCTACATCAATGTCTGTAATTTATAAGGTGTACATAATAAAGAGTATTCTATTCTAAGAGGGATGACCAAAAGTCATGCGGGGTATGAACTACGATAGAAGTCATGTCTATTCTTACCAGCATAAAGAGTGTAGGAAGGTCTGAGAGACTTGGCCAGCGACCACGGCAGATCCGGCACAACGCTATGCACCACACAACCGTGCTGTAGCAGAGTTATCGAATAGGCGAAGTTCACGCCCGAGTCCTTCAGGTCCGCACTGTCTTCTAGGACCAAAGAGGTGGTAGAGTCATCTAGAGGCTGTGGAGGAAACTAAATATCTTTACTACATTACAAATTATTACTATTTCATTAAACATACAGAGTGGAACCTGCTCTGTTTCAGGCCGCCGGAGGCCATGTTTTGAAAATTAGGCAGAGGCAATTTTATTCATCACCAATGCTATAAGAACGATGAAGAAAACTCGTTAGAGAAACGGAAACGGGGAAAAAAAATTGATGTGACACCCACCAACCTACACTGGGCCTGAGAGTATAACCCTCTTATCCCCAGCAATGTTGATATTAAAGCTTAGCTGATTATGTTATACAATCTTCCTAAGTAAGCGTAAGGCAAACAAACTCGATACAGATAATCCACTTACTTTATAGAGATAATGATGGCAGATACACAAGACTCCTTTCTGGTCACAGACGATCTGCAGGTCGAGGCTGCAGTCATGCACTCGCAGTGGTATAGGATCGTCTTCATAAGCCCCGCAAGCGGCACCCTCGCCTGAGCTCGACACGTGGGGCAGGCTCAACGGAATGTTTAGCTGTTTTATAGAACAAATAGAACTTTATGGCAAAATGCACCATTTTTTGATAAGATATGGTTATAAATGTAACTAAACTCAGAATCAGATCAGTTTATAAAATTACAGTTCCATATTTTTTGTAGGTATCTGGTGTACAAGGATACCATACGGAGACTGTGAAGCAGGTCCTTTGTGGGTATTTATTTAAGTTCTTTCGAACATGCATGCGACTAAACCGTAAATATTGTAAAATCACACCATATTTTGGGTATGGATTGTTTGTTCTATTTGCGACGTGGGGGGTAACGTTACAAATTACACATTCCGAACATTCTGTTTTCATAAGAAAACTATTGTATTCCAAAAAGATGATATAAATTTTGGTTGTCAACTCGTCCTCTGTTAATAGTCGATAAAATAACCGCCACTTGGCTTTTAAAGAAATCAAGCCATAGAAATGATAATCACTTTCTTGCTACCCGATAATTTGCATACCTAGTTAACGATGTATACTAAAAGAAACTTCTTAAATTAAATATCAAAGTACAATACAATTGTTTTATTAATCTTTAGTTTAGTTTACTGGTTTATATGACTTGAGTTAATTTCCGTTGGCATTCATTCAGGTTTGTATATTCTCGGTTATTTCAAGTGTTTGACGACAGTTAGTCTATAAATAGTATTTTATAAAAAGAATAAGTAGACACGTTTGGGCCCACGGAGTAACACATTTATGAATATGTACGAATTTAGACTAGATTGCCGAGAGCCGTATTATTAATAGGTGAAAGTATACCTACCATTGTGCAACCGAGCACTTGCTACTGAAGTAAATGTTCACTTCAATATTTCTTGGGAATGTTTGCGACCGGAAGTGATAATTAATTACTATTATTAATTATTTTTACTTACAATAGGTAATATTATATCTTTAGATAGTTACGCATATTGATGTGAGTATTTGTGAGAAGATTCATGCTTCTTTTATCTATCGTGTCGATATAATAACAGGCATAATGGGCCATTGGTTTTGCTAACAATTTTTATGGCTAAACGCCAGGATCGTTTTGCCAGAAACTACTGAAGCATGTACCTAATAGATAGATTGAATCAAATCTTAAAGAAAACCATTATACCTAGTTAGGAAACCCAAGCCATTCAAACTTTATGTCAACACAAAATTTGCTGAAACTTAACGTAAAGAGTGTTTAAAAGGTATTCCTGGGCTTTTGTTTACTTATTGGAGCCTGGAAGAATTACAGCTAAAAAAAAATGAAAAATAATAAAAATAGTACCTTTGTAGCTAATACTTAATCTTTTATAAATAGAGTAGTGAATAATTAAAACATATAATACATACAACAGTCTCATGCGGCAGGTCGGCGTGAAACTGCAAAGCGGATAACGTCGGCGTCATTTCCGACGGCGATTTCACCTCTTCACCTTCAGCAAAACTCTGCGTCGGCAGACGATAGTGGATGTAGTACAACACCTGAACAAAGTGCACAATATAACATTACCTATACTAAGAGTGGGACTATTATAATTAACAACAGGTGTAACAAAAGAATGTCAATGATATTGATGATGAATTGCAAGTTTGTTCAATTTGTATCGCGATTCCAAATAGGTAGAGTTCAAATAACAAAGTATTAAATGTTTAAATACATGCTATTAACGTGTCAAGTTCCCTAGCTCCTTGACTAAACATTTTCATGATTCTAATTTTAGAAGACACATAATTCGGTTTACGTTGTACCGTAGGTATCTACGGCACCTACCTACGGTCACGACGATTAGACATCGAAAAAAGATCTAGTCTCGAACATAATAATAGCATGTCTTGTATAATTTGATCTCTTCTAATTGAATGATGTAGTTATTTTCATGGGTCTCTAGGAAGTTGCGGTAGCCCCGCGGTTTGCGGTATTCGTTAGTAACGCGATAGCGTGTTGTCGCGAGTTCGAATCCGGGAGTTGGCCCCAATGTCAATTCTACCATTTACACCAACATTTTATCTGTGGTTTTAGGCCGAGATAAACAAAAATACATTATTAGAGCAAAATAATGCTGAAATGCAGTCATTGCAATGTTGAACGCAAGGCTAATTTGTTATACCAGCTTGCATATTCTTTGGATTTTTTCTATCACCTGTATTTAGTCCGTTTTATTTTGTGTTGTGTAAACAGTTTTTTTTTGCTGTATTATACACTTGCTTTTAAATTATTTTTAACTGAAGTGTTGTTCATAACTCTGCCTGACTGGGCTACACACATGAGTGATTACTGATGTCGAAAATAATATCAAGTAAAAGTACCTACTGCTCTTTTATTACTGGTGTTATTTGCTGTTATTTTAGCAGTAGTTGCATACGACTAACAAAAACCAGTAATTTAAAGGCATTCCGTTTTACAACAGATATTCAAGAAAATAATATACAGGTGGGCGATATTGTCAAGCATCCGCCAGGGGGTAATTCTACTCGTCATACTATGCATGTTTAAGACTTGTTATTACGAATCTTTTAAATGGAAATCATGTTTACCACATATTATATAACCCTTGACACGAATTCGCGTGAAGTTTTACAAACAAAAGGACCTCAGTTATGTAATATGATGAGTAGAATTACCCCCTTGACGGATGCAGGTAACTAACACCCATATTATAAGTCGTAACCTCGAAAGCTACTCGACTCACAACTCTGTCGAGGAGACATCCAGGCGTGCCTTGGAAGACCCTCAAAATCGGTATTCATAGTCAACAGACAAAATAAATTATGATGTCCCTCGAATAAGTGTGAGTCGAGGTGAAACGTCACGAATACGTCAATATTCAATAAACTATTGTTAGTGGCTAAGTTACAACAGCCGCACGAGTCGATCGATCAGGTTAAGCTAAGCTTGCCGCGGTTAGTCAGTGGATGTTTAACCATCTTTACATACCGAGACCCCTCCGTGCCTAGGAAAGCACGTTAAAAGCTCCCGCAAACAGGCGCGACACAAAGGCCCCGCTCGTCGCGCGACACGCGGTGCCTTTGTGTCGCGCGTGTGTGTTCCTTAAGCCGTTTGTCCCGGCTGTCATTCGTGGATCTTTGACCGTCGCTACGGGTCGTCCGGCGACTAGTCTTACCAAGGGGTCCAGATAGGCTGGCCCTCCATGTAAAATACTGGTATTCAGCTGCACCTGGTCACACGGGAAGCTACACACCCCGGCATAGTTGGAGAAGGCTCGGCAGATGACGATTTCTTTCATGCCTTGGAGTGGTGAACGGATGATCACTGCCTCCTATGAACTTCTACAATGCCAGGGGTACCACAGGTGCATTGCCTACTCTTTATGAAGAGGTTGGCTTACCTGATTGACACAGTCCCATTGTGCCCATGAAAACACTTTGACAATCTTCTCAGGTTCAGGGTAAATGCCATCGAAGCCCCACTTGTCAGTGCCGTCATCACATTCATTGAGGAACATAGGGGTGCGGTAGACTTTGATGCCTGAAATGTTTTCAAAAAGGTTAGGTTATGATTATTTATTGATGGTTTTATTTTGATTCAATGTTTTTTTACTAACCTAGTGACATTTTGGCCCACTGCCCAGGTTGGCAATGGAACAAAATCTTTGGGGTTTTTGTTAAAAAGATGCCATTTAGTTTATTTGTAAAATACTAGTATCAGGTTTACCATGTATATTTATTTTATACCCAAGAACATTATGAACTTATGTTGCTCCTTAAAATGTATTTTGAGCCATGTATTTCAAGAAAGAGGTTTATTATAGAATTTGATTTAATAATATTAATTTTACTTACACTCCAAATGCTTGAAAAGCAAGAATCTATCATTCCGTATTCCGGGACTGTATTTAGTGCTTTTTCCATACACATACTGAACCATGATTTGCTTCGTTGAAGGCTCCTCCACTGGTGCAGGAGTTCTATCACTCTCAGGCATTAGGCATATCAAATAAGGACAATACAATGGATCCTTAACTTCAGTATTTTCGCTTGTAAGACTCTTCATAATGTAAACTAACAAAGTCTGTGTAGCATTTACTGATGCTTGTATTATATTCAACTTCTCGTCAAATGTGTGGAGAGTAATCAGTGTCTTGTTTTTATTAGTATAAGACCCAATGTTGAGGACCACTTTCCCATCCTTATCTGATACCCAGCTCAAGACTTGCGACCCATCCTGTTCTTGGCCTAACAGGCGCCATTCTCGCGCCGTTACCTCTGCAAATATAATTATAACACAGTACTAAACTGGTCTCAAGGAAATTCACGACTGCGTAACATAATTACTGCGCAATTCATTGCACTGAAAAGTTACATTATAAGCAGACAAAAAGAGGTTAACATGTTTTTGGATATTTCGAATAAAGGTTAATGTAAGGCTTTACAGCTTTTAGTATAATTTCAAGCTAGATGAACTCGTTTTCTGATAATAAACAGTGTTGATGTTACCTTCTTCGCCCTGCGCCTGCAGCACACCGCACAATTTCACTGCTATATTTTGAACTGCCATATTGTTACTATGAGCGATATTTACTAGAAATTCACCTGCCGTTCACATAATACATAAATATGTCACCGTATCGCCACGTTATCAATACCGAAATAGCGCATAAGCGCACCTTTATTGACTTTTCTCGCTCAATTTTCTATCAGCTGGCGCCCAGCTGTGATATGACGTGAATTTAGCTTTTATTGGGATGCCAACAACAAGGACAAACAAATTATCTATTAGTGTGGTAGCACTGTGGCGCTTCAACCAATAGAAAAGAAGCGTTGGTTTTCATGTGGAATTCCGTTCTACTGAGCGTTATACTTAAGAGTTTAAGGATTATTGAGCGTACTAATATTATATGATTTTATTTTAGGTATTTCAATGTTATTTCAAACAAAACAAGTAAAGAAGTCGCCAAAGATGTAAAACGATTAATTGTGACAACTTACGCTACATGTTTTGCTACACAACCACTGCGTAGTTACAATGTTCGCTTTGATTTTGTTATTAATAATCAAAACACTTTTGTTTTTCATTCGTTATTCATGGTGTTTAAATGCATCTTTCTTTTTTAAAAACACAAAAACACGCACATTTTCTTCTTGAAATGGATTGCGTGGAACGACTGACGTTTCGTTTTCAGAAGAAACAAACGTGAAGTTAGTGAATAGTCAACCCGCTGAGTACCGAAGTTTTACCGCGACATTTTCGCGCGGAAAGCCGGGCGTTATCGAGCCGTGAAAAGCTGAAAAGTATCATGTAAAATTAAGTAATACAGTAATTGTATCGTTTTTACTCATATTCAGTGAATATAGTCTTCTAAGTGACCAAAATACAGTGAAATCCGTCATAAATGTGTTGAAAGTTCGTACATCGTATCTAGTTCATGAGCAAAGTACGTTTTGTGTAATTTGGAATAATTTGTGAATGACCAGGTATGTTATGGAGTTTCATTTCATTTCTTGATGATATGGCATATCTTGCACAGTAAAATATTTAGAAATAAATCTATATCTTGTAGGCATAATTAGGTTAGAAACCTTTGGTGGGCGATAAGCCAAGCCAATTGTATTGTCAACGGTTATGTCGAATAAGAAGGATTTATTTCAGTTTAAATCGTTATATTTCTATAATACATTAGTAATGTGATGATATTGTATCGTCCGCATGCTATTTTTATCAATTTCCATAAGTGGATGTGCCGAGAAACCCAAGCTTGCGACGTGTCTAATGGCGCTGACGGGAGAATTTCGCGCGCGATTGTGACGGATTCGTGGCATTTTTTACCGCAGCTGATTCATATATTTCTTTATTTTTATCATCCTAAATCAAAGCTGATATATTCTAGTGAATGTAAATCGCTTTATAATGCGAATTTTTCGTAATTTACCACCCTAAAACAGCCTCTGAAAAAAAAACTCCCGCCAATCAGCAGGGGGCACGCTGCGGGATCCTCCGCCTACAGAGGGTGTTTTACGGCGAAATACTGTATAATAATCATGCGTATGCTTTTCTAGAGAGCTCTTTATTAAAATAGAATGCATGCGTTTTATGATAAATTTGGAATTATGCCCTCAATTACGGTTGTCAAGTGACATAACCCTATTTGCAAGTTGAACATGACATGCGGTAATTTCAGGCCACTAAATCCAAGTTTTGATGACCGATTACAGCATAATTGACAAATGTACAAATTCGTGGTTTTGTTGCAGGCTGTGGAAATAGAGTGCCAGTTGATATATTCCAACTACAATGGCACAAACTGGGTAAGTGCAGTGTTGTTGCTCTTACACCCAATACTGACCTTGATGGTTGAGGTTTGTTTACTTATGGTCTCCTGCACTTATTTACAGTTCCTTCTGTGAAGCCAGTGATAAACGTTTGACCTTGAAAAGAAAAAGAAATTCCACTGACGATGAGGTTTGTATCATTTCGTTTTTCCAATTAATTATTGGTGAAAATGTAGACTGTAACTTACCTTCCCCATGTTGTAGTTAGAGAATATGCCACCGGTGAAGATCTCATCGGTATTAGAAGAGGAACTAAGTGACCAGCCAGCACACAATGTAGTAGTGGAGTCATCATCCTGCTCCAGTGATGATGAGGGCTCCCAGTATGGGCCTGTAGACCAGCCAAGGAGCGTTTACACAGACTTTGACTACAACCCTGATAGTTTTTTAAGCCCACCGAGTATATCTGACCTTCCTAATTGTGTGCTGAGCCCTTTAGAGAATGTGGCTAGAGGCGAATCTACACCACACTCCAATAAGAGGCCCAGGTATGTGTCTACTTACTTTTAAACACTTGTAACACATTCCAACCCAGGTTGCAAATCTTACTTAGCAGTTTAGGCCAAAATGAATTTGCAAGACAATCGGAATATGAGATTCTGTCTAGCCTAGAAGTCTACATATGAAAATGATAAGCAAAACTAACTCACTTACCTTACCATAGTGTTATAATAAGAGCTTCTTTAAGTATCATAGTTAAAGGAGCTCTGTCTGCGAAAAGGTAGCTCCCAATTAATTGACCTTCCTAAAGAGATAGTAAGCACACACCTATGTGCATAATAAATAGACTATTACAACACACTGCTGTGTGTCCTAGAATAACCTTCAGATCTGTGTAACAGCCAAATGTGTGCTAATTTGGAGCCTTTATTTCAGCACTAGTAAGATACCATGCCCCTCATTGCCCAAACGGAAGTGTCCACTGCCTGGCCTGTCCTGGGCGGACCCAGCAGATGTGTGGAACAGCATGTGTGACTGTGATGCCAGATCTAGTAATAAGAAGAACCCTAATATGTTTGACAATCACCCTAATCTACAACCCAGGATGAGAGCTATTCTTCTAGACTGGCTGAATGAGGTAAGACACATTTTTGCATAAATTTCAGTCACTTATTAATGAATAAAAATGATTACATGTAGTCATAGAAAAAACCATTGACACTAAGAGAATGTGGGCTATAAATAGATTGGGGGATTTGTAAATTCAGTGCCAAGCACTTTAATAAAAGTTCAGCATTATCTTATAGGAAATGGTGGGATAAGAACACTAGTTCTTATAGAAAGCAAGATATGGGAGAGTACTGAGGATATTTGATAGATTGTCTGGCTGTTGATTAAACTAGTTGTTTAATCTACAGCCAGACAATTTGTCCTGAGACAGACAGCACTAGCATATAATGTAATATTTACAAAAACTTAAGTTTTGGTGCTATGTGGGAATGAGTGTTCTGCTAATGGTTCTCAATATAAAAAAAAACTTCTGCATGATTACATTCTAACACCCTCCATCTTATTTCCATGCAGCATTACTGTGATTTTTAACAGGTTAAGGTAAGCAAAATTTTTCAATTACACATTTGTATGAAAGTAATGAACTATCGGGGTCATTGACCCCTTTTTTGTCGTGTTCATTGACCTCATAACCAACGCGTTTTGAAGATGCCACTTTCAGCGTTTCGCCTTTATTTAAAGTAAAATTGAAAAGGTTTTTTTTTAAGGATTATGTTTTCGATTCAATTGCTTTTTACAAGGTCGTTATCGCAGCAGATGGGTTGTCGATAAGTGGCATTGACCCCGTGGTATTAGGCAGACGTTTCGTCAAACGTTCTTCCTACTTCTGCTAAAAAATGCGCTTACACGTTCCGTCAGTCATTTGGCGATTAGTTTCAGGCTTTGCGAATTCTCTGTTAATAGAATAGAAGACGTCAAGATGTAGTGGCCTTCATCGGAAAAATAGCAAAAAAAGTAGCTAACGGGTTTTTCGTATCCCGAATTATAATGCCAGACGAAATAAACGGCTGTGCCGGAATTTAAATATGGGCTCTTGTGGCTATCCTATTAGCGCATTTGTTAAAGTAACGATAACTTATTCAAATCATTGAACATTGTTTTTCTAAACATGGAAATTGAACGTAACACTTCGCGCAAAGCTTTGCTTCTTTTTAGATAAGACGCGTACTATTTATGTGCCAGTTCTACGCAGGTACTAATTTAATTTGTTGTGAAAGTGGGACACTTAAATTGTACGCATGAATATGATAAGGTTTCAAAGATTAAATATACTTCTTTAAATTAATTTATTTTAGTATTGTCGATTGAGATGTTGGTGTATCCGGTTGGCAAGGTTGATTCTCTTTTTCTACTTCACATCGGCTTTCCAGCCGCTTTGAAAAACCGTTGTGACCTCATTTAGTTATCGCACGATCAGTTCCTTTATTGATGCTGTGGCGTGATGCCTGCTTTACATGGATTTAAGTCTCCTGGGTGCAAGGCGGCAGTTATCGACGGAAAGCTTGCGAGATTCAGATTTAACGCAATTACATAGCTAAACTAGGTGGCCCTTCTTCCGAAGGACTGTTATCCTCAATCACTGTACTAAACGCCATTTTTATATTTAAAAAAATGTGTGGGAAATCATCAAATGACTCCTCCCGTTCTGGGTGGAGCGGGAGGGCGAGTCAGAGTTTTACTGACTAAAACCCACCCGTGTTTCTCCCTTGCCACGGTATCTCTTACGAACAACCCGCGACCCTGGCAGGCATCGGTCCTAACGGACCCCGTCAGTTAGTGCTGACGACTGGGGCCTGGTCCTTAGTTATTAATATTATTAGCTTATTTAAGCCGGGGATAGAGGTATAATTCTTTCATTACGAGGCACTATCAAAAACATTGCATTTAGGTATTACTCGGAATGACAACAAGAATCTTTCGATTAGATACTCGATCGATATAATTGAACTGAAGTTACTGCACGACTACCTTACCACAGTTTTTTATCCTCTGAACATTCAACTTTTCTAACTACAAGTCTGTTTTTTTTTTTCGAAAACTTAACTAATTAAAGCTTGGTCAAAAGGTCAATGTTATGGCTAGAACAACGACCTACGTGATATGTCAATTAGTCACCACAATCTTTGAGCAAAGGAATTTTAGGTGTAGAATCTAATTGCGGAACGAATTCTCGGAAAAAAAAAACAAAACCTGTTAAGCCAGGCAATTCAATATGGGATTTCGCACGACATGGGACACATAATTAGACGGTTTTTTTTTTGTAACGTAACATCCCATTCACGTTTTGGGTGACTGTCTTGTATAATTTTGACGTTCTAAAAGTGCTGATTGAATAGTAATAATAAAAAAGAATAGTTTTCTATTATTACTATTCAATCAGCACTTTTTGAACGTCAAAATTATACAAGACAGTCACCCAAAACGCCAGCCCATCACCACTTCCTAGTGCTTTAGCTCGGAAGTGGCGCAACTAAACTCAAACATAAATAAATAATAAAAACGTAAACAGAATGTAATACCTAAAAAAAGTAAAATAAATAAACAGAATAACAAAACCATGGTCAGCAAGGCGACCTGTCACTACAAGCAGCACCCGTTTATGCTAAAATCAGCCATTGGGAATAATGACTTGCTATATTTGAGGGAAGGAGGCAACCCGTCGCTACCGCAAGTAGTGACATCTAAGTATACAGCATGACGAACTTGCTGCCGGTTGCTCAGGTAAGAATAATATGAACATGAAGTGTGATGCCACCACTCACCGTAAAGATACCAATATATTTTTAATAAAAACACAGAAACTCTAGCACCTAGCTGGTAAATCATTCGAACAGTTCGATTTTGAAGAACGAATATACTTTGAATACCAGGGGCTTTGCCCCACAGCTGATATAACGCTATGAAAGTAACTAAAATAGATCGATCCGGAACTGTACAGTACATAACAGTACAGTTAACATTGTGGTAACTAACTTTTTGCGAGCGTCTCGTCTGCCTCTCGATTAGACGCTTCACCTATTTCGGACGGGTTTTCCTCAATCATATGCGCTAATACTAGTATCACATTATTATCTCGTACCCTTGCATTTCCGGCGTAAGTGTAGGGATTTGCTTAGCATTCAATGAGTTCAAACGTCTATTTGTAAACGATTGCGTGTACCTAGATGTGAGAACTATTATGTGCAGACGTCCATACTAATATTATATTATAAATTCCAAAGTAACGTCTGTATGTTACCTCTTCACGCCTAAACCACTGAACGGCTTTCTATAAAATTTGGCAAGGAGAGTCCAGGGGAAGGACATATGCTTCTTTTTTGTCCTGGCAGCATGTTCCTGTGGGATAATTCCTGACATCCACGCGGGCACGACCTAGTATTCTATGAAGCTTAGTAGTCTACACATAAAAGTTGTTTATTCTGACTGACGGCTACGAGGCGACGTAACATTTGGCGACATAAAAAGAATTTGTCCCATTCAGTTGTACCGGATTTCTTAGAAAATCAATGCACAAGTTTTTTGTACCGATTACTGAACCGTTCAAGTCGTTCGAGTACTGTTTAGGACTTTGCTAACATGTGCGGGGCCTCCGTTTGATTTGGACACATTCAGATATCAGTTGGTTACTTCGTTCTCAAGTTTCAAAACAAGGTGCAAAAAGTACGATTACTCCATTTGTTTAATATCGGTAAATTTTATTGCAAGTGTTACAATACGTCCATCTCATCTGAACTAAAAAGAACAGTGAACTAGGGACTTGGTCTAATTTAAATTGAATACCAAAGTCCAAAGCATTTATTTGAAATAGGCACTAAAAGGCACTATTGAACGTCAACATTAACATTAAAAAAATAGAAATGATTCTAGGCGCCTCTTTTAGAAGGTAGTTTAGTACGGAAAAGAAGGGGCAAGAAACTCCACCGTTACTTTTTTTAAACGTTTATCAATATTTTGTATACATTCATTTTATTTTTTTAAGTGAAGACTACGAATAAAAATACTACACACCAACTTAACTACAACTCTTAAAGACCAATTAACTCATTTAAATTCACAGAAAGCTTCACCAAGATGCGTCATTTAATGGTAGAAACAAGAAACGAAGTGAAGTAGACAATTTACCTAATTTATGTCTTACCCGAAATTAATCTCGCTTTAGACGTCCGGGAGTGTCCGGGACAGATAACCCTAACGGGAGACAAACAATGAAAGACGACATACAATAACAACCTATATGACAGCTGCAGACATTGTTAGCTTGAGAGTTATGAAATGTTGCTTCAAGTTGTACGAAATACGAATTAATTTTTTTGGAAACTTAAAAGTATGGAGTGACAACCAATCTAGCAATGGGGTTCCCATGTATGTTTGTAGTATGTTTTCCGCGTATTCCAAAGTAAAAAAAAAACAAACGCGTGCGGTCGGGTATGATACGGTACGCTCTAACATCGCAATCACTTAACCCGGGCTCTGTGCACAACAACATGCAGCTAAACTCGCACATATGTGATCACAGTTACATACTTAGTTACCGATAGACAAGGACAGAGATAGGACTCGACACAGTCGTGCGAGCGCTACCCGCCGAATGTTTACGATATAAATGATTAGCTACTACCCGCGACGCTTGAAATTTCTTGTTCCGAAACACCCCGTCACATTGCCTGCTCGCGCTATCATTTTGTTTTTGCTTAGCGTTCTTACGGACTTTTTTTTCTTTTTGCTCGGCTCCTAAGGGTCATAGCGTGACGTTACATAGCCTATAGCATTCCTCAGGAATGAGGTTACCAAATGCAAAGTCTTTTTTTTTATCCAACGAGTTGTTCCAGTGATACCCCCTAGCCCCTACATACAAACAAACAAATTTTAGCTCTTTATAATATTAGTATATATATATATTGAGTTAGCGTTAATGAGAGTCGCGTCTCATGCTGTATAGTACTGTCTATTTCGCTCTAAAAGAAAAACGCCAAGCAAACAGTTAAAACCTTTATATTTCAACAAATTAACGTTTTTGGCTGTACTTACGCGTAAAAAGTAATGTCGTATGTAATTTATTTTTAGTGATTAGACCACTTATTAACACATGATGGCATTTTAATGCGTAAAAAGAAATGATTGAGCTGTATTGACATGCGCTGTTTAGGCAATGGTCCACGTGTGACTGAGTGCAACTGTGTCTATTGGACTTGGTTCAAAAAGACCGCGCGCTGTGTTCAAGTACCTTATCTAAAAGAGCTACCCTAACATAGCACTCTCTATATTTTTCCCCTTTCTTTCAACAGGTATGTGAAGTATACAAATTGCATAGAGAAACATTTCATCTCACAGTGGACTATGTGGACCGATATCTATCCAACACAGAAGACGTTCAGAAGGGCCGGTTGCAGCTTATAGGTAAAGCTCACATGAACTTAAATAGTTGAAACCATTCACAAAATTGAGTTGCTACGACTAAAGAATGGGAATGGGGAACTTACCTCAGACAATAAAACTACAGAACCCCCTTTAAACTACTGTTAAGACACCTGTTATCAATACCTTTTTTTCCAGGTATCACATGTCTATTCATAGCGGCTAAAGTCGAAGAAGTGTACCCACCTAAAATCGGCGAGTTCGCGTACGTCACAGACGGCGCGTGCACCACAGACGAAATTCTTCTAGAGGAGCTGCTCATCCTAAAGATATTGTCGTGGAGCATCACGCCGATCACGATCAACAGCTGGCTGAATGTGTACATGCAGCTCGCAAGTGAAGGCAGGAGTGCCAAGCGCAGGCTGCTCGGCGAAAGTGACGTAGGCGCGAACGCTCTCAGGGGATACACCTTCGTGTTTCCCCAGTATTCATCACTGGAATTTGTGATATGTGGACAATTGATAGACTTAGCAGTGTTACATGTGGACGTGAACCTGTTCCCGTACAGTGCTGTCGCCGCTGCGGCCATGGCACACGCGTTCACCAAAGAACTGGCTATTAGGGTATCAGGTGAGTTCAACACATTTGTTGTTAATAATTTTAAGATGCAAGCTATAAGGAAGGTCACAAGACGTTACATAAATAGCAGTCATTTTGTTAGCGGTGCGTGGGTCGCGTGTGATTCAGCAATTTGTCACTTCGGTTGTAAAAATAAAATGTTAGTATCAATACCAGACCTTTACAACACGCAATAGATTCGAACAAATGGACATATTAAAATCGCATGTCTAGTTCCGTTTTGTAAAACGATTTAACTGAGCTAGTATATGCAAGACATTGTAAAGGCGTGTGTGGAACGCAGGTTACAGCTGGGAGGAGCTGGAGCCATGCTGGCGATGGTTGGCGCCGAGCGTGGACGTGGTGCGCGAGGCGGGCTCCGTGTGCGTGGTGCGCAACGGTGACGGCGAGTTCATGCAGCGCGGCGGCGGCCTCGACCTCATCTGTCCCGAGGTCAACCTGGACGAGAGCCACCGCATACAGTCGCACAACGTCACCCTCGACATGTTTGTGAGTATACACTTCTGTTTATGTGCAGCATGTGTGCTAACCTGATTGCAGGCTGCATATTATGCTAAATCATTTGAAGTAGCGTCACAAAAATGATGCATTAATGCGATCGATTCCAAGGCTTTTATATGACTCACTAGAAAACTAGATGGTTTAGGCATTTAATTTATAAATAGGTAAATTCTAGCACTTTCGATTGTCAAATTGAAATAATGGGCAAATATTATGTTCTGTGAAGATAAATAATAATTCCGTTCTTGCACAATTCTGAAAATCCAGTTCATTTCTTCACGCTACACTTCTATTATTTTTCCGATACGATTTATTGTGAATTACGAATTCGTTATCTACAAAAAACATTCTTGTCTCGATAATTTATCAAAATAACTCGTACAATTATCGATGTTAATAAATAAATTAAAATGTTGGGTATTTTGTCTGGTAGGATAAAGTTTACCAGATAATGGTGGAGCAACAGTCGTCGACTCAGACGGACACGGCGGCGTCGACGTCTCAGGACAGCTCGCACATGTACCCGCCGACGCCGCCGCAGTCGGACCACAAGAGCCCCAAGACGCCCAGCAGCAAGACGCCCTCCACGCGCCAGCTGTCGCCCGCGCCCGACGCCAGGCGGCTCTCCACCGAGTGATCACACACTTTACATTAAGGTGTGTTTATTGTTGTTTGTTATGTTCCGATACGGACAGTAAGTTGTTTTAAGAGCAGTTGTTTAATACTCTATTGATTTGTTACAATTTAATGTCATCTAAAGCTGAGCCGAGGAGCTCCTGAATTTATGATTGTACTGTTGTTTGTATTGAGCACAAAATTTCGTTACGTCCGTTTAGGTAAATTGATTGATTCATTACGACAAGCTAAGTCTATTCTCACTCTGAAAATTACTACGCAAACTTGACTTTTAGTTAAGATACGAAGTGTATATTTACAAAGGTACAATCAAACTTTGTAAAACAACAATAAAAATGAAAAAAGTTCATTTGTTCCAAAAAAGTTACATTGATTTTAAATGAGACATCCCCAGTAAGTAGTTGATAATACTTACAAAGGTGTTATATTCTGCTAACTAATAAGCTACCTATTAAATGTCATATTTTATTGTAATGATGTGTAAGACTAATATTTATTTGCATTATTTAGTTGGCTACTAAATTTGACATCAAGGAATGCGAATACATATCGTATAAAAGTACAACAATAAGAAGTAGATAAAATATTAATAACTTTATCGATTACACATTGTCATCACATGTGGACCGCCAAGAATATAGGTTACGGACTTTATTTAACCAGACAAATGGACTTATGTAGAAACTCTACTGATAGACTTTGTCATAAAATATTTATTGACTAATAGGAGTCGCAACTTGCAACAAGCCGATTTGCAATGGTTACTCTCAATGGAGCGTTTAGTTTTTACTAATAATCCGTGAGTTTCTAACATGTGTGTGCATGTGAGCTGCTTATTTACATCACTAGGCACTAATGACGCGACTGCAGTGTGCATGACATTAATATTTCAATTGAGAAGAGAGATCATTCAACTACAGGCTTTTCTATTTGAATAAAACATTATTTTTAAAAGTTCTAATAAACTAGATCTGCAAGGATATTAAAGGTGAAAATGGCTTGCCTTGAATTCCTTTAAATAGGCAAAATCAAAACTGAAGAATAACATTTATTTTAAAGTACAGATTTACATGTGTACCAGGAATGAACTGGTACTGTTTTGTTATATATAAGTGTAAGTCATTAAAAACATAATAAAAATAGTACTGGAATATACAGATATTTTTAATAGGAAGAGTTCATATATTTGCTTTGTATTATTCTATTAGGAAAAAAAAAAACTATATTCCAGTAAGATTTTAATTGGCTAGAAAAAAATGTTGCTTGTACAACAAATAAAACTGTAAATAGTATATTGTTCCTACTTATGAAAATTTATAATATATTGATGGTTTTGGACTAACTCTGGCAGTAAGCCAGTTCATACTGCTTAAACATTCCATACAATTTATGTTGTCACTAACACCATGTTTAAGTAGAGAGAATCCACCGTATTAATTTTTAATACAATTATTATTGTTTCAAACAAGGTTGTGTCCTCTCCAATTCTTGTAACATCTACCTTATCTAAGGCTGTTTCCATGTCAGCGGGAAGCAGCTAACCTATGTTTAGTTTAGATCAACTATTGCTAAGTACACCACAAGAAATTATCAATGTGGACGCATAATATAATATTTTGTTTAAATAAAAACACGAATGCATTGTAATTAATCATTTTTCAATCAAAACTATATTCTGTATCTTTAACTAATTAGTTTCCCACCCTATGACTTTTGTTTGCTTATCGTATATTTTTGTACGTATCGCCAAAACGATACCTAAAAAAATACAAATACAAAATAAATATTATTATACAAATAAAATATCCGCTCGATTGTGCATCACACTCACAAGTTAATAAACAATCATTTTCTCGTTTATATCCTAATTATATTCTTGAGCATCCAAATCAAATGTCAATAATTGACAAAAATATATATTTATATTTTATAAACTGCTTGCATTTCTTAATAGTAAATTAGATGTATGGTTAGTTCTTGATTTTCTAGACGTTTGTATATAAAGTAATGAACATTATAATTTATTTCTAATTGATGATAAATGAGCGCTAAACGTTCATGAGACTGATAACTAAAGCTAAAGTCAACTGTTTTTCTTTTATTGAATTGAAATAAAATTCTTATTATTATAGTGAAAATATCTTTCGCGGCTTATTTTAACCAAAGACTGCCACAAGGTTGGAAATGTTTGCCCTACAGTCAGTTCCTGTGGTTTTTTTTATTCTGCATACTTAGAAATGAAGTAGCATCGTATGTATAGACTGTCTTATGAGTTGTAAAGCACTATCCAATGAACTGAATGCATGTACGTCTATCCCCTGACGCCAATACAGAATATTCTTAGGTATTAAGTAGGTAACAGTGCTTTAGATAAATCGTTATGTTTGATGTGTCATTTCTAAGTATATTGAAAGTAACTCAAAGTGTGCTTGCAACACAACTCCATTGTGAATATTTACGACCAGAAAATAGGCTGCTCTATGAGCACATTTGACAACAATTACTTATTTTTTTAACCAGAGCCCTTGCATAGTGTTAATAGAAAATCTTCGACAATAGTTGTAACTACTTACTTGCATTTGAGTAACTTTCTGGCGTCTGCAGACATTTCTCCTTACTAATGCTTAAATATCTACAGTGAGTTCACTTTGCTGATGTTTCCTTGTTTTTTTTTTTACTAAACCTTCGAGTGCATCATTTTTAGTTTAATTTATTGTGATGTTGCTAAGACCAAACAAATCCGTATGTTAAGAAAAATAATAAATTTTCAAGTTTGTGTGAACTAAACAATAGTACGTTTTCTTCTAATTTAGATTAACTGTGATTTGTTAGCAAAAATAATTAACAAAACAATAACTCCATTGTCCATTTCACTCAACGACTACTATAATGTGTATAGAAAATATTTAATTAATCTGTTGTACAAATCGTATTCACCATATTTTATGGATTTATTGTATTTTTATTAATAATATAATATTGTACAGTGTACCTAACTCCAATAGAACCGGGTATTGTTCGTTTTAGTAAAATTCATTGTAGAATTAAGTTGAACGATTACGCTTATCCACTAAGGCGACGCTGGCCTTATAAATAAGACTTAGATTTGTTACTTTATATTAAAATAATTTAAATTTATATCCTTAGTAGAAAATGATTAGAATTTTTAGATTTAAGTTATTTTTATATCAATTTATTGAATTTAATATAAAAGGTACCTAATTGTAAATGGAACGACAATATTGTATCCCGGATTTCATCGCATGTGATCTCACGTCATGGCTAATAAAGTAAATCGGATGTCATTTGTGCAATAACTGCATCAATCACATTTTTGTATGTACAGTCAATTCACGGCGACATAGTATTAAATAAATGGTGTTGATTATTTATTTGAAAATGTTTTTATTTTCCATTCACTGTTTGAACATTCTTTACTTACAAAATAGTATAAAAATAATTAATGATGTAACATGTAGCATCGTGAAGGTACCCGATCATAAGAACTGGTAACTAGTAATTAATAACAATCACATGATAAATTATCTCCCTCGGAATACGTATTAAAAAAGCTTACGTGAATACGTACTACGGCCGTGGGTCTGCCATTCTGTAACAAAATTAAGATAATTATGACGATAAATAAATCATAATATGCCGAGTGATCTTCACATATTAACTGGGACATTTCAATATCAACAAGTTATAAAATACTTATGATGATGTCGGACTTACAAATGTATGCTAATCTTTGGTCCTGACGTGACGGCCGAGGTGTCCTGAGGCGTGAGGAACACAAACTGTCGCCTCGTGTTGCCGAGCGCGTGGTCGATCAACAGCTCCATCACAATCTTACGGTTCACGTTGTCCTGTAACAACACGTGTTTAATGTGTCTTTCCAACAAAGACTACAACAAATAAATGATTCTTGTATACTAGATACAAGAATCGGAACAAATATAAGTGTGCGGTTTCAAATATAGGAGACCACATTGTACACTTATAATCAAGGTTAGGTATAAGTTAGTTCGAAGATAATATATCTCTTTTTAGAGGTAAAGCTTTTCTTGAAAGGGCCCATCTTAGTTTACCATCAATACAGAGTTGTTATTTTTATAAGTGAAGACTTTAAAAGAAAGAATTAAAAAATAAAGCAAAGACAGATAAATCAATCACGTGATAGGTACATGGTGCTCACATATTTACAAACATTGTAAAAGTATACGATTTTCCTAAAATATTAACTAGGAATAAGTCAGTGTATGAGTTAAGTAATAACAAATTATACAATATTATAAGCAACCAGTTTGATTTTGTCTAGCCTCTAGATTGTCCTATGGGGCAGGACCAGCATGTTTCCAAGCATTCTTATCTAGGATATAATCCTCTAACTTGTAATATGCTTGTTTACAAAGTGTACCTTTAACATGAGTTTTAAACTTTCTTTCATTTAATTGCAAAATATCACAAGGTATTTTGTTGTAACATTTAACACAGTACCCCATAAAAGATGTGTGTATGACCAGATGTATGAACGTAAGAGGCAAAAGGAGTATGTAAGGATCGTAGCAGTTGGCGTTCTGTGGTTTCTGCCTACCCCCATGGGAAGAAGGCGTGGGTGTATGTATGTGTTTACTTTAGATAGTCTGAAAAATTATGTCTATCACTTATTTTATTAAAAACTTATTTTTTTGTTTTGTAATGTTAATTACTTTTCACTACTGTATAGAATCAAGTTCTTCTAACTGAACAGACAACTATGCTGCTGAGGAGTTCGTTGCGATACTTTTTCTCAGCTAAAGCATTAGGAAGTGGTGAAAAGCGTTTTGGGGGACTGTCGTATGTAATTTTGACGTTTAAAAAGTGCTGATTCTCAGCCTAATTCAAATAAACAAACTGGTTACCATAAAGACGTCGAACTCGTCCATGAAGCAGAAGGGCAGCTCGACGCAGTCCCACAGCGCCATGATGAAGGCCACGGTGGAGTACGAGCGCTCGCCGCCCGACAGCGACGACGTGCTGGCCGCCACGCGCTTGCCGCTGCTCTCGCGGCCCGCGCACTGGATCTCCAGCGACCCCGCGCCGTGGTCCATCTCCATGCGGCCCTAGTACACGACACTCGAGGCTTAGCAGATATCATACAACAGTCTCCATTTATACAGTACAATGTTGGGTTACAAAATAGGATGAAAGAAAGGCTCGGGCATACGTCTGTGATGAGAATGCTAAGGCGGGATGTGTGGTGATACGTGAAAGGACAACATAAAAATATTGTCATGTAAATTCCAATTCTATCCATTACTACTTCTCGGTCAGTTTTGCATCTTTTAGAAATCGAATAGTGCGCTTCTGAGAAAAGTTGAAACGATGGATTAATTGTGTAAAAGAACGATAATTTGGCTAAAAGATGAAAGCGATAGAGATACACGAGGAAGACTTTCTGTGCCGATCTCAAATAAAATTGGGACAGATTAGAGCAGGGTGACAAATGACAATGAAGCAGACCATTAATGTATCTTACCGAGTACCCTCTCACTGCCAGCACTGATTGGAAGCTATGCTGCACATTGGTAGCAATCCTGGTCTGAATAAAGTAGCATGTCTTCAAGTGGTCTTCAGTTACGACCTTCAGCTGTGAACAAGGTTTACGTAAAATGTTACAAATACGCTTGTTAGATGCAGTGACTGCGTCGGCAGTTGTTTATACCGGAATAATTTATCGTATTCTGTTTTGGAACAGGTATCGTGCATAATAACAATAATAAACATTTAATGAGATTTTGAAGAAGAATAGAAACTCGTGAAGAATTGCCAAACTTAAGTGTCAGTGGGCAGGGCACATTGCTCGCAAAAAAGATGGCCGAAGGTTCAGGAGTTTCGACCGCGTACCAAAAGACGTATTGTTGGAAGGCCTCCCACAAGGGAATCCGCTGGATGCGGGAAGCACAGAAACGGTCGAAGTGGCGGTGCTTGGGGGAGGTATGACAAGTAGCGGACGTCTTACGGCTGAAATAACGATGATGATGAATAAGATATTACTCATAAATACGGTCGAAGTTTTAGTACGGGACTTCTAGAAAAATTTCTACTTGATAAAATTCAGACAACGCAACAACCACAGAAGCATGAAATTCTGCACAAGTGTTCCTTAAACAACGAAGATGAGCACTACGGAAAGATTTTTGGAAAATCATCCCTTGAGGGTTAAATAGATAAGAAAATGATTTATTTCTCACTACAATATATATATAAATACATTTTCAAATGATCAAGGACAATACATTTTAGTTTTAATCGGGGGGCACGGCAGTGCCCCCGCCAAGTCGAGATCGAAGCAAACACTGCCGTACCATCCTTTACTGGAACCATTTCGCCGCATTTTCAGGCCCCTATTTGAGAACCTCTGGATAAGACCAGAACGCAGAAATTTTCGTCATTCAGTAAGCTATAATCACATACTTAAAATCCAAAATTTCAAGTCTGTAGGTCATTTAGGTCCGAAGTTAAGCGAAAGCAAAGTTTCGCATTTATGACACTCACTCACCCACTCATGATCATCAGAATAGAACTAGTACTTACTACCATAAACTCAGACAGCTGAAATTTGGTACAGAGTTAGGGTTTAATGGCCGCATAAAGGGAAAACTATAAAAACTAGGATATTCGAAGATCTGGAGTACCTGGTGACCCTGATTAGAAAACACAAGAGCCCAACCAAACTATTAGAGATCGACATACCGCCTTAACAAAAATATTCAACTTGATGGGCCGCTTCATTTGATGTCAAAAATCGAAGGTCTGAAGTATCTGATGAAGAACCCTCAGCTGGTCTCAGCTGTATTAGAGATATGGTAATGCTCCCTTCTACTATTGGTACATAAAAAATCGACTGTCATTGCAAAAACCCAGCGTAGTGGGACACATCTTCGAATTTAATCTAGCCTATAGCGTCCCACTGCTGGGCGAATGCCTCCCCTTCTGCTTTGCCCACGTTTCTACAAAAAGAAGTGAAATCCCACCAAAAACTTAACACGACCTTTTCTAGATTTCATTACTTTTTAGAGATAAACAAGCAGCACCATCGAGACTTGGATAGTTTTTTACAGAATGTTTTTGGTGGGATTATAATCCCACCAAAAACATTCTACTAGTATACTTAGTCTGGCCATAAATACTGTTACAGTTAAAAATAAGAAAGATATTACATTTGAATTCGGAATCTGTCATTTTTATACGATTGTTCATTGAGTTTGTTATTTTGGCGCCAATACATTGTACAATATTTTGCGATATTAAAATGGAGTGGGGTGATAAAGAGAACCGAATCGCTGTGATTGCATTACACAAAGTTGGTATGGAGCTAAATGCAATTTTTAAAACTCTACATATGCTTGGTATTAGTCAAATGTTTGTGTACCGGGCTATTAATAGGTACAATGAGACCTCCTCTGTTTGTGACAGAAAAAGATCTGCCCGTCCACGTAGTGTTCGTACGAAAAAGGTGGTCAAAGCAGTAAGGGAAAGAATCCGAAGAAATCCTGTCCGAAATCAAAAGATTTCATCTCGGGAGATGAAGATAGCACCCAGAACCATGTCGCGTATTTTAAAAGATAACTTAGGACTTGCAGCCTATAAGAGACGCACTGGTCATTTTTTAATTGATAATTTAAAAAAGAATGGGGTTGTAAAATCGAAACAACTACTGAAGCGGTACGCAAAGGGAGGTCACAGAATTTTTTTGTTTATGGATGAGAAAATCATTACAATTGAGCAACATTTTAACAAACAAAATGACCGTATTTATGCTCAAAGCTCTAAGAAAGCTTCCCAAGTAGTCGACAGAGTGCAACGTGGGCATTATCCGACTTCAGTTATGGTTTGGTGGGGTGTTAGCTATGAAGGAGTGACAGCCATATTTTTGTGAAAAAGGTATCAAAACATCGGCACAATTGTTTCAAGATACCATTCTTGAGAAGGTAGTTAAACCCCTTAACAACACCATGTTCAATAACCAAGTATGGTCCTTCAAGGTCCAACAAGACTCGGCGCCGGGTCATAAGGCTCGGTCCACGCAGTCTTGGTTGGAAGTGAACGTTTCGGACTTCATCAGAGCTGAAGACTGGCCGTCGTCTAGTCCCGATCTTAATCCGCTGGATTATGATTTATGGTCAGTTTTAGAGAGTATGGCTTGCTCTAAACGCCATGATAATTTGGAATCCTTAAAACAATCCATACGATTGGCAGTGAAGAATTTTCCCATGCTAAGAGTGCTTCTATTGATAACTGGCCTCAACGTTTAAAGGACGCCAGGTCTCCACCCCTTCAGAAGCAATCGGATTATGCACTCGTACACAAATGCGTCAAGTTAAATAAAACCAGAAAAAGGTCACAGTATTGATTATTATTTATTATAGGGTTAGTATGAGTGTATGTTTGTGTGTGTGGGCGTGTGTGTTAGGAAAGGTGAAGGAGTGATTGCACAGTATGATAATATGTATAAATATGGTACTTATTCATTTACATTTTTCATTATACTACTACCCTTAAGCGTTTAAATATTTTAGCCTGAATAATATTAGTTTACGCAACCTATTTCTGAAGGTGTCTTCAGCAATAGGTTGCTAAACTAATATTTTTGATGTGTTCATGAAATCTCAAGTTGCAATCTAATATTATTCCAGTTTCAGGGTACTTTACACTATTTGCTTTTTTAGGCGGGCGGGTCACATGTGTTGTAATTTTTGGTAAGAGCAGGAGTGGGCAATTATAGAATACGGAGACGGAGTCTTTTGATTTGTGTGTTTAAGACTTTAGAAAAAATGCAATGTACTTTATCCGCGCTTAGTGTGAGAAATTTACTATGCAACCAACTCATTACAGCATGAAAACCTGTCTGACCATGTGCGTAAGCTTCATGCCATCAATTTAAGCTGAAGAGAAGGACAGTGTCATCTGCAAATGTAATAATTTTAGCCTTGGGGAGGGTGAGCTAACCCAGCTCGTTAATGTATATGAGAAAGAGAGTCTGACCGAGAACGCTACCTTGTGGCACACCGCAGATGACGGTGTACTCTTCGGTGACGATATCATCGATCTGAACGAACTGAGTATACTCACTCAGGTAGTCCTCAAAAAGTTCAAATTGTATTCACCTTTTGTCTATTCTTGCCATTCTGAATAAGAATGGGTACAGAATTAGTGTCAAAAGCTTTGGCCAAAGTCTAGAAAGATACACAAGACCTTCTGCCCCCTATCCGTGTTTGTGACAACATAGTTAGTCAGATCATGAAACGCATCGGAGGTTGATTTGGCAGCCCGATATTGTGACGGTGACAATATTTTAAACTTTTCTAAGTAGTCAACGAGCCTATTGTTCGTGATCCTCTCTAGTATTTTGGATAGGGCAGGTCTGTAGTTGTTGACACTGTTTCTCTCCCCACTCTTAAAGATATGATGTTTAATGGTTTTTTAAATGGTTTAGAAAATGATCTGAATTGGCGGTACAGCTATGGCCTTGTGTCTAAGGCCGTTAGAAATTCTAGCCCATAATAATAATAATTTATTGAATAAAAGTTTACAAAAAGTGTAAATTTTCCCAACACTAGTAAGATTTCCCATACAAATAACCGTTCCACGGTGGAATGCCTAAAAATGACTTAAACTAAAATTTTATTACAGGTGCAAGTAATGATGGTTTGGAATTACAATCTAAGGTAGCGACCCGCCCGATCTAGGTTAATTCAAATCTGTGTTTCAGGCCAACACTTTACACTTTAATTCAATTGGGACAGTTAGATTATCTATTAACATCTATGAGAAAAAGCATATTAGTACATTTATACCTAAAACTATGTCAATTTACAAAAGTAAATACATCATTATGCCAGAATTTCTAGAAGTTTTTCTGTGTCTGTGTAATTGAGTATGGCTAAATATTCTGATAACATTTTACAACATTTTTTATAACTTACACTATAGAAGCTTAATGCCTTGTTGAAAACACATAAAATCGATAAGCAAACGCATGTTTAGTTTGAGGGTTTATGCAAACCAGATCCTTTCTTCTCTTGTCGGAAGGTACTGGGTCAAAAGAAAGTGCAGTGTGTTGGCGTAATACTATGCTTAGAATAAACAATTGCCGTACTGTTAGTACGTTGCATTCTATATAGAGCTGGTGCGTAGGAAATCTAAAAGGAATAAAATTGTTTTTGCAGCACCACCCCATGAAGTTATGCAATAGGTAAGAATTGACTGACACAAAGCTAAATAAACCTGTTTAATTAATTTATAGTCGGCTATGTTCCGTAAATTCTTAAAAACAAATATTAATTTGCGCACTCTAGTACATAGTAATTCGATATGCTTACGAAAATTTAGATTGGAGTCAGTAGTGACACCTAGATATTTTAAATGGTCAGCTTTTGCTGAAGTGGGGCAAGAACATGCAGTGTCAGCGTACGTGCTACAATTATGTGCGTAAATTTTAGTATTTCTCATTGTAAATAAAATGTATTTTGTTTTATCTGCATTTAAAGTTAGGACATTATTATGGAGCCAACTAGACACGATGTTAAATCCATTCTGAGCATATTCATAGACGTCAACTCTAGATTTAGCTGAGAACAATAGAGCAGTGTCATAACATGACATTATGACACCATATTGGACTGACAGGCTGCACAGTTAATTTACATAGATTAAAAATAACGTAGGGCCCAAGATGCTGCCTTGTGGAATTCCAAAACAACAATTTTTAAGTTCAGAACTTGTAAATTGGCAAATTTTTACACATTGATGATGATCGCTGAGATATTAAAAAAATAGTAGAAGTTGTGCTCCTTTTTTCATAAGTGTTTCAAGCTTGTGCAAAAGTAAAGTACAAGAAATAGTGTCGAAGGCCTTGGCAAGGTCTAGAAAGATCCGAATTGTGTGCAAACCATTATGTGGATTGCAAGTAATACCTCATCTCGTCTTTTGGCCCTAAAACAAATTGACTCTCTGAAAGTTGTCTGTTATCTTCCAGATATTTTATAAATCCAATGTTAATATTTTTTCCAAAAACATTGAGAGGCCTGACAACACTGAGATGGGTCGGTAGTTACTCACACAGTTTTTTGTCTCCAGACTTGAATAAGGTCAACCGGGGCAATCGCGTCATATAAATGTATTACACTCTTTAAAAAATCATGTCACATTAATAATACATATTATACAAAAATCCTTAAAACCAATGTGAATAGAAATTATCTGTGTGCAACCTTAATTAATTGTTTCTTCCATTAGTTACAGTGAATACGAGTAACTATACATTTTATTTTAAAGAGGAATTTTAGACGCATTTTCCCGTATTGGGGCAAACGCCTGACGCCAAACCTGTGACGTTTGAAGGCTGAAATAAATATGTTTTGCTTCAATTATAACTTTGTAGTAGTAACATTACATAAGAAGCGATGTCATAAATACTGGGAAAATGCGACTATTTTTTCATAGACGCATTTACCCCCTGTCAAATCCAGACGTTCCCAACATTTTAGTTGTGAGCAAAATTTGCCTAATCCTAGAAAAAAAACCTTTACTTAATGGGTGCTATGTAAATTTTTGAAGTTTATTCAAAATCAAGTTGCATTAGTCGAATATTACAAAGTTTATATTGTCAATAAAAACCTATTTATCACCAATGTATGTCTCTATAATATGTCGAATAAGGTAATTTACTAAAACAAATAGTTAATAGAAGTCTATACGTAATATTGAAAGTCGTTTCTGTCTAAATATTTATTGATTTCATGTGTCTCGGCATAACCATTGTGATCGTATTCTAATTTACCTGCTGACAAACTGATAACTTCACAATAACAAAAAACGAGAGCTAAATTTCTCATAAAAAGTAAAAAAAATGAAGAAAGACAAATTTAAATTAATCGTAATTTTTTTTTAAGAAATACTTAGTTACGATATAAAATTAACTACTTACTAAATGCAAAAATGAAAACCTCATAAAATGTTTAAGATCTCTGGTATTGGGGCAAATGCGTGATACAGACGCAATAGCCCCGAAACAGCAGACGCATTTACCCAAAAAATCCATATCGAACCATTTTTTTTTCAATTCTTAACTTCTCCACAATCTCCACAAGTAAAACGATTTCAGTAGAAATAACTATTAGTATAGATACGCTATAATATAATATGTATGTACATTTCATAATAAAAACGGAAGACTAAAAAAACATATTGATTAATAAGGATTTTGATCACTCATCTCGCGCAGCACTACTTGACAAAAAACATGTAATTTTTAATATGGCCGATATTTTAAATTTGTGCGGTACAACGCCATCTATTGAAAATATACCTTCTGATTTTATTCAAAATAAACAAAACCAAATGGCAGGAAAGGTTGGTTTTACAAACATCCTTTTTTTGGTTGGTCAAACAGATTTTAAATTATTTCAATTAAACGCGATTGCCCCAAAGACGCAAATTTCGCTCTAAATGTATTAGTTTATAACTTACACACAAGTTTACTATTTTTCCCAGCCTTCTGTAGTTCATTTTTATCGTACCGATTTTTTAGTTTCTTCAAAAAATTATTACAGAACTTTCGATACCTTTTATAAGTAACAGAAAGTATTACGTTATCTCGTGAGAGTTTCAATTTTCTGTGAAGTTTGTCTCTATGTCTTAAACAACGAACGAGTCCACAGGGTTTCATACAACAATACTTTCTAGGCATTGTCTTGGTGAACGTATTTTTCCTTACTGCATATTGTAGCGAATTTATGAAATACTTTAAAGAAATATTTGCATCACTCGAACTATAAACAGAGTCAAAATTAATACCGCGTAGCTAGTTTTTCTAGGTGAGCATAATTGCAAATTTTGTAAAACAGCTTGATATTCGGTAAGCGAAGAATTAGTGACGAATGTTTTGGATGGAAATTTGGATGGAAATTAGAATGATAAGGTCTAATCATGAGCCGCTGTGATGCACGGGGTGATAGTGAGCTGGTAAAAGTCCATGAAATGAGCAAATATTCAGATAATTATGTACATGAGTATAGGTTTTCCCAGAAGCAATGTTAATATCGCCCACAAGTATTATGTTTTTAAAAGATGATGAAGTTTTTTAAGTTTGTGTCATGTGAGTCTATTTTGAGACGGAGGCCTATAAACAGCCATGACTACCGTAACCGGAATTATTTAAATTATTAAGCAATTACTATCTAGGGATACAGGTGATTCTTACATTGTTCGCAGGTTATCTTTGATATAAACGACTAATCCATCGTTTTGGTTTATGTTTCTGTCAGTTTTGTAAGAATAATATCCGTAAAGAGATGGCATGTTGACGGTCTGTTTTGATCACGGGTTTTGACAACGAACATTCTGTTAGGACGATAATAACGAAGCTTACGTCATGATTCTGTAATAATAATGTCTCGATTTATGCTCACCAGAAGGAAGGAGGTATTTACAATCCTCAACAGTTGAATGGTCACATTTCCTCTTGAAGCGTTTGCACGTCGCTCATTGGGGCGGAAAAGATTTGCTGCTACATTCCTTAAAGGAGTGTCCAGTTTCTCCACAGTGATTGCAAGTAGGAATAGTTTCTCTGCAAAAAATAGCTGCATGTCCAAACTGCTGGCAATTGAAGCACCTTGTAATATCGTGAAATCTCTCACAGGGCATGATGTCCAATTTATAAAAATTCTGCTTTGATTTATAATAATTTTTCTTATGCTAACGTACCGTACCGTAGTTAAGGATGTAGTTACAGATAGGAAGGTCTTTCTTACCCGATTCACGGCTCAGTTTGATGCTCTCAAGGAAGGACTCACGAGTTGCATTCGGCAGCTTGTCTGAAAGCTTGTGCTCGTAGATACAGTCAAATACCTCCTTCTCAGTAAGGGATACAGGGACACCAATGACAGCGACCTAACGGCGTTTAGAAGGTTCTTCTATTGTAAGGCCTGATGAGACTAGCATTTCCGAGTTCCTGAGTTTTCAACGTCACCTTTATTTTCGGTGCTAATCGCCGAACGAAAGCCGTTTCAAATTTTTATCTTTTCTCAGGCCACCGACATGAAGCTTTAGTTGTTCGGGGGAGATTAACTTTTGGACAAGTGTCTTGCTGTCGTCACTTGTTTGGGTCTTATCGCTAGGATATATAGGCTTAGAACCAAAAGTTCGAAGACATGTGACATCTACCAACCCGCACTGGGCCCGCGTGGTGGATTACGGCCCACTCCCTGTCACAGAGAGAAGGCCTGTGTCCCAGCAGTGGGAACATGATAGGCTGCTTATGCTAGGATATATAGCGACTGATCTAAAAATTACAGGACGGAGGAAATTATTGGAACCTTTCTTAACCATGCTGGCTAAGGGGTATTTTCTGAAGGATTCAGCTTTGCTTCAACGACCTCTTTAAATTGCTGGAGAGAGTTCACAACATTCTGGTGAACCTGTAAGTGCTGGATTGTGGATCCGAGTTCATTTTCCCTTCACCGACAACAGAGCAAACTTCGTTCAGAATGGCATCTGTAGATCCTAACCAGTTTTGGATCTCCGTCGTGCTGATGGGCTTTACTCGGCAATTCATCATCCGCGGGTGCGCGGGGACTTCGCCGTAGTAATTGGCTACAACCAAACGGGCTCGTTCCTGGGTTGGACAAACTAGCAGAAACACTGTTTTATTGTTCATTAAAATTATTAAGATCATCTTGCACATGAAACTCGGTAAAAACCTACAAGTCACACGCGACACATATTTGTCGTAATTGTTTATTCCATTATACTCAATCAATACACAAAAAAAAAAAACACTCGCCCACTTAGTCTCACGTCTCGCAAAGCGAATGACACACAGTCGTTACGAAGGGATGATAAAAGATTAGCAACTTCTTTTTATCCGACGATAATAGTAACACACTGTAAGAAGCCGCTGTTGACAGTGTGGGTATATGTATCTTGCGCTGGCACAGTCAATCATAGGCTATTGTATTACGGCCTGGGGAGGCGCTTGCAAAAACTTTATGATTCACCTTGAAAGAGCCCAAGCAGTACACACAAGACACAAGCCCACACACCATCACCCATTTAAAGATACACCATCACACACGCGCACACAGCCTCACACACCTCCACACCATTCCACACACACGCACACACACACACACTTATGCACATTTATTGTATACCAAAAGAGCTTGCGTGCATCTTTAATTTCTTTTATTTTTAAAGAAATAGAGCCAGGGTTTCAAATTGTATGTTACACCTGTATTTTGGTCAATAAATAATTTATTATTTATTGGCCAAGTTAACAGATTGCAGTGGAGTAGCTGACACAATCTAAGTAAGTATAAGTGTGTGCTGTCATTCATTCTTAAGAGTCCTATTGGATATTGTGTTTATGGCTGCCCAGATTTGTTTATTGCCTTTGGCTGCGTTGTTAATTTCTTTTTTCCCAAATTCTAGTTTAGTCTTCTTCAGTAGCTGGCTGCAGTAGTTTCTGTATTTCTAGTGAATGTTGTTCTTAAAATTTCGTTTTCAGGAGACTTTTTTTTTTTGTGTAGTTTATTCCATTGTTTATTTCATTGGTTGAAAAATTATTTATTTAAATGGTCTAAAATCCAGAAAAAAACATGTTCATCCATACGGCCAAGTCAGTATCGGACCATGTACAATGAAGCGTTCCGTAGTTGGGATGTATTTATCCCAAGAACACACTTAACATTGTAGTTAAAAACATGTTCTCCCATACGTGCAAACTGCAAATGTAAGTTAGTCAAACATTATTCGTTTACTTGTAAAGCCCTTAGTACTTAGCTGTCATAATTTTCCTTTAAACTTCGTTATGAATACTACAGCTGTGAATTTTTTCACATATCCAAAAACAACCATTTAGCTGGCAGGTAGGGAGACACTTGACTCTCACTAAGATATGCACATTAAAGCTTAACTTTCGCAAGCGGATCCCTGAATCGAAAAATGATTTTCACATGATGGACATGACGAAATTATAAGGGTTCCTTGTTGACTACGGAACCCTAGAAATCTCCAAATAGTCAAATAATTACATTAAACGTGGCCAAATCCGTGTCGTCACGCGCAGTGAAGCATTCCGTAATCGGGATGCAATGTACAAGTAGTAATATAAGTACAAGAGTTGTGAACAAAAACGAAAGAACTCTTAAAACGTGTACAATCTTCTAATAACAGTGTTATAAACAACCTCTTATCGCTCCGGTGGTCAGGATTCTTGTTGAAGCCTGCAAGCTGGCTGTGCTCGAGAGCTTAACGATGTGATAAATTATATAAGCATTCAGATTTGTTACAGTTGTAATGGCAGTAATGTAATTTGGTCTAAATAGGTTTTTAATTTTCTTTTATTGGATTGTTTTATATGTTGTGAATGTGAAAACGTTGTAGGCCTTGTAAACTGCACATTTGTAAACCATTTTCTATTTGTTAAGCACGTGTACCTGGTACTTATTGACAGGCCTACACTGTCCTCCCATACCTATTAACACTGTTATTTGAAAACATTGTTCAACTAATTATTTATAAAAGAGTTTCTTGCTGGCTCTAACATACATACATAAACTCACGCCTTCTTCCCATGGGGGTAGGCAGAAACAACAGGACCCCACCTGCTACGATCCTTACAAACTCCTTTTGCCTCGTTTACGTTCTTACATCTGGTCATACACGCGCCGGTTGCGAGTTCTACGCACCTGCTGGCTCTTCTCCATAGGAAATGACCAAATTGGAACCGTGCACCTAGCTTCTGACGTTTCATAATTGCCCATGTAGGTTTATGTGAAATAAAATATTTTGATTTGCTTTGATGATGATGACGTCTCAAGTCGCTGCACGAAGGCTGCTCTGACGTTCATATTCGGGGTCACCAACATAGAAGTATGAGGAACAGGGTGTAATGTTCCTCATTCTCCATAGAATTTATAGAAAAGGGTGGAACTGACAGGTGTTGTGTCTGGTGGGCTACTGTCCGACGGTTGATGTCGGGATGTTGTATAATTATATGCTTATCGCGAGGATAAATTCACATCTCATATTTATAAACAAATGCGACACAGAAGTCTGAAGTCAATTGAGAATTTCTAAAAATATTAAAAATCGTCTAGCTCCGAAATAATAAATAACTGCTAACGTGCATGAGTGTTTCGGAAAGCACATTAAATTAAATTAAAAATTAAAATTAAAAAAGTTTATTGCATCAACTTAAATAACTTATTCTAGTTACACTGGGGAGAATCCTTTTAAGCAAATAGTTTGCTTGTGTTAGGATTCTCCGCCCTTCCCCAGGTTATATAATCGTTAATAAATTATTGGGCGTGTTTAAGATAAATAAACTTTTACAAATAAACAATAATAAAACGAAAATAAAAGAATGAATCGGAAACACAGTAGGTATTTTTATGAAAGGCAAAACGCGCTGCGTAGTGTGTGCTATGTGTGTAGGTGATGGTGTGGAGGTGAGTGTGTGTGGGAGGAGTAGGTGTGAGTAAGTGTGGGTCGTAGTGTTGTAACTCCACATCATACATGTTGGAGATAAATTATCTAGTGTAATTTGAGGTATGAAATTAAATTTTTGCTAGCTATCCCTACGACTAGTCTTGGGATCTAAAAATAATCCTGGGCATTATCTTCTATTGGCGGCAGTAAAATATAATGTGTTTATTATAGACTCATTGATTGCACCATATTTTCCACTTCGTCATAGGTCTTTGACTTAAGCCATTTAGACAAAGCGTTTTTGCATTCTCGGTAGGTTAGTGGGTATATGTCAAGATCTTTATTTAGAAGATTGTATAAGTGGGATGATTGCCTAGGATATTGTCTTTTTGCAAATGTAGACTTTGCTAAGACAGTGGGAGCAACCGTGTTTTTCCTTCTGCCTTTTGTCTTCTGTAGGTTGAACGAAAGAGTTTTATGCTTAGTTAGAATTATACTAAGTACATAAAGCTTTCTAACGGTCAAAAGATCTAAAAAAAAGCACACAAACCGCACATGGAGTGCGGCTTCTTAAATTTTGCTTTGAACCCCATTTCACAGGCGATCCTGTTTACACTATTGTTATTTTTTATCTTAGCTATTGTCATTTATTCCACACTAAACCATCCACCTCAGCTGAGAGATGAATTCATACATAAAATCCACTCCAGATGTTTGCATATATCATGACTCAGAAAAAAACTTTAATACCCAAATTTTGAGGTCCCAAAGCACGCAACTTACACATTACAACGATTATTTTACTGTATTAGTAAGTAGGTATTTATTGCAACCTCTGCAATCTCATAACTTATGTATTTTTGTATTTCTGTTTATATAGTTTGTACTATCGATGACATTTTCGCATGACCCCCATTAAGGCGATTTTGGTGTGCACGGGCCAGTGGCTACCCCGCCTGCATTGTTTTCGTCCACCAAGAGCGCTTCAGCGCACATTATAAAAAAAGGTTCTGATCAGTTTAAGAAAAACCTGTAAACATTGAGCTAATAAGATTGTTATTTTTACTATACCTTCCCTTCGATGGAAGTAGGACCGACGCGCCGCAGTTTTTTATTTGATTGAGATGACTAGTCATGATGTATTTTTGTGTTCTAGGGGCGTAACTGAAATGTTTAAGAAACCCTAAGCTTTTAAATAAATGGTTAAGACTGTGTTGAAACTATGCTAAAAGTAAATATAGAAATTACGAAAAAGCAAAACCATTTTTGTGTTTTAATAATATTGAATATGAATAAATACTTAACTTCAAAATCATACTAAGTTCAAGGGCTATCGCATTCCCGGACAAGTGGGTTACCATAACTATGAAGGGCGTTTATGATTGTTTCATATTAATTAAATGATTGAATATACAGCAATTTATTACACAACAGTCACGTAAGCAAATTCAATGTTGCCATGAATTTGACCGAAGTGCAGCGGTTTTTGTCTGAAAAATTCGCATCCATCGGGCCAGACGAGTGGCAAAAAGTTGTAGATCATGCCATCAAATGCGAAGACGAATTTATGAGCTTGGAAGAGGCCATCGACGATAGATTGGTCCAATTTGTATTAAACATCAACGAAGATACATCATCCTCATCGGATAGTTCGAATCGTGATAGTGATGGTAATAGTAGCGACGCTCGGAGTGATATTGGGATAGCAGGAGTGCGGCCTTTAGATTAAGTTTTTTCTATTGCTTACTAAATAAATACCTATTTGTTTATTAAATAAATCGTACATTTTAAATAACCTGTATTTTATATTAAATATATATTTGATGAAAACTGGTGGCCCGATAAAATTGGCACGAAGTGTAATTGTGCGGTGGGGCGTGACTTGCGAGTGAGACGGAACTAACAGCTGCAGTGTATTGTGAACCTCACAGTAGTGATCTAAGGCTGATTGTAAGTTTTAAGCATTCTTTCGTTAATCTTCGGGTCCATTCTTTCTTTTTCTTGCGAACGAAGATTCACGATGCGCCTTATTAGTTGGGTACCACTGTACCTATGTCATGATTTATCTGTGTGGCAAATTTCATTCAAATCCGGTCAGCCGTTCTGGCGTGATACGTAACAAACAAACAAACTTGTACTTACAGTGTTCGGTAGGATTTTCGAGAGCGCCTAATTATAATAATTTCATCACTTTAGTGCTCTCGAAAATCCAAACACACCGATAAACCATGACCTAGGCAAGGATATAGGCTACTTTTCATATTGGATAGCAGGCTAAGTCGCGGGCAAAGTCCGCAGAGAAGTTGCATGCGCAGTAGAGAAACGCACACAGGAGTCTGGCACTAGAGATTTGGCCTCTATTTGGCGCTCAACTACCAACTTAACGGCTAAAAACTAGACACAGTTTTCTGAAATGGACAGCGCAACCACCAGGTAACCCGGCCGATGCCCGTTGTAAGCTGTGGCAGGGTGCTTTTCCTCCACCCACTCATTTTCTACCTCCACGAGCATCTTCCTGCAGGATTGCTTCCGTCTCCGAACTTATGTGGGAGTCAAGTCGAACCTCGTAAAGTGGGGCTACTCCGACGGAACGGCAGCAGGGTGTGGATGTGGAGCTAAGTCACAAACTATGCTCCACCTCCTATCCTGCCCGCTGTGCCCAGAAACATGTAGCCAAAGTGACCTGTGCGCTGCCACCGATAACACTGTGGAAGTGGCCAAGTTTTGGGCCAACAGTACTTAAGTAAGTGTCGTGCCATTGACACGAAGAAGAAGAATAGGTATTATAGTATATTTCGTCTTTGACTTACTTAATGAAGATATTGTATTTTCATGAAATAAAATTTTGATTTTATTTCAGGGATAGCTGAAGACTAGTGATTTTTGAATTTCTTGAAACTTTGGCTAAATAATAGGAAAAAATACATTACTGACAGGGTTTCTTTACAATAATAGGTTTATTCAGCATTTTTTCTGCTTTACTTTGTGTATCGAAGTTCAAAAAAGTGGTCCAGCCAATTTAATGATATTTTTTCAAGTTCAAAATCATAAGTAGTTCCATATTTTTTATTTAATTTTTATTTAAATGCAATTTGTAAAAAAAACGTATGTAATCAATATAGTTTTCTATTATTGTCATTAAAAAGGTCCTTAGCCTTTCCCGGTCCCGGAAACGGCTAACGTTATGTGACAAAACGCTCGCAAAATTTCGCGATATCGCGGAAATTCGCCGTTTACGCGGTTTTGATTAAAAAAAAACTTTTTCATAAATTTTTGGTAGATTCCACCCACTATAAGTAAATTATTTTGGGTTCTTGAATAAACATACCATATTACAAAATAAAAACAGTATTCGTAATACGAGAGTTGAATATTGTAAATAAATGACGAAATAATACTTACAATTTTCAAAAACGGTTTGTTTACGTAACACATTTTTGCACACAAAAACTTTTTTTATGATTTTTCGCTCAAATAACTATCCACAAGTAAATATCAATCCACTCACAGTCAATTTAAACACAAAAACACTTAAATTCACTAAAAAACGAACATGCGCCATTGACAGACCACCCACGGCGACAAACTTACGGCGACTTTAACATTTTTTTAAAAAATATTCCGACAAAATTTATGGTTTCGAACGACTGATATGAATAGAGTAACTATCTGGCTCGACCCTGACACAAACCACAGACTAATATAACCTTTATTTATTTTACTGTTAGAGATAAAATCGAGCGAAACGGTTGGAACCCAAATGGGACCAGCGGGGCTTGAGAGAATTTTCGATTACCGAACCCAAATGGGACCAGCGGGCCGTGAGCGGTTAGCAGGCTATTAACTAACTAAAATATATGAAAAGCGATCGGCAATTTCATTTTATTACGTAAAAGATTTAATAAATCACATAACCTAAACTCGAAATTTGAAAAATTTCTTTTGCGCGAAGCGGCACCGAAAGGTGCATGAATTGTATGTCATCTTGATCACTGTATGAGGTACAATAACTCATGTGAGTACCAGCCCTTCAGTTCCTTTCAGTTCGAAAATAATCAACTTTAAGTGTTTTCTCCCATACAAAAAAACGCAAAAAAAAACTCACGCGTGTAGCTGCGCATACCCTCCATACTTTAATATTATACAAAGAGAGTTATTCTAGAGACATTCCCTTTTTTTTTTTAATCCCTGACATTTAGTTTCTATGAGTATGGAGCTCGATTTTCAGACCACTGTGCGTTGGGTCACGGGAAGTGTCAACCAGGCGTTTCGAGATTTCATTGAACAAACCATGAGCACTCGGACCCCACGCCCGATACATGAGTAGTTTGATAGAAGTACAGAATACGTTGATATCGGCTTTGTGATGGGTCATTTTACACCTTGAATATTAATTCAATAAAAATAGCCATGTTAACAAAGCAATTTTTTTTTTACATATTATTAGACATCGGTAATGAGTTTCTTTTGTTTTCCAACATAGGCAAGAACCTTCGAAAGTTTTCGGTCATGTGGTCGTTTTTAGCCTTGTATAATTATCAAAGGTTTCCTAAGATGGAATCAGTAGACTCACCTCATCTATGAGTGTCCGGAGCCGCTCGAGCGCATTGCGCGTGTTTCGGTACTTGTGCTCCACGTTCAGAAGCCTCTCGGCCACTTCGGCCTCCGAGAGTCCGTCGCTACGGATCGAGCTCAGCTTCAACTGAATCTTCTTCAGCTCGTTCGTCACTATCGCCTTGTCTCTGTTTGTGGAAGTAATCAGTTAATCACGGGTTGATAACTTAACACGATGAAACAAATAATATGTATGTTATGTGTACGCATAAAAATCTGTCTTTTTAAGCACATTTTCAATGAACTTATTGAAGTTCATTTATTGAAATGCGGTACAAAGGTTAAGGAAATGTTTGACCTTTCTTTCATGTTACATATCGATCACGTTTGCAGTTTCGCTAGCTTATTCAATTTGACCATGTATAGGGAAGTGAATTGGCGAATATTAACTGATGTGGGTATCGGTAAAATGATTATTTATTTCAAGTAGGTACTGACATATTTAGTAGAATATATTGTAACCACGTACGACACTCTCGGCGATCAGCTGTTTACTGAAACACGATTTTAGGAAATCCTTTTTTTTCTTTACCTGGGATTCTGCACCCTAGGACAGAGTTGTTCAGCCTCTTCAATCTTCTGTCGGATAACGCCTCGCTTGTCCTCTAGGATAACCTCTACTTGCGTCATCTTAATGCTGTCCTCGCGAAGACGCTGTTCGTGCGTCTTGCGTTCAGTCACGCCCTGGTCAAGCTTCAACTGCTCTTGGTCTATCTCTTCCTAGATATCAGACATAAGATTACAACGTGAACATAATATTACGCCTTTAGGCTAGAGTAGGCAGATGCAAACGCACACCTCGCCAGTTGTACGGTTTACGACGTACTATAGACTCCTTGTAGCACGACCCCCATTAGGGCGATTTTGGTGTGCACAGGCCAGTGGCTACCCCCGCCTGCATTGTTTAAGAAAAAAAACATCTGTTAATCTTAAATGAAACAAAAACATTTACCGTAAGAAAGGGGTCATCTTTCCTAAGAGACATTCTTCACCATTGGTCAAACAAAAAAGGTCGGTATAAACTACGATTTCAACGTGCAGCCGAAAATGTTTTGCAAAGGGTCATGCACAACAGGAGTCGATAGTACATACCATACCGGCCGGCTGCAAACCCTACTTTTAAACTGAATTTATAACAATATTCAATAAGATTTTAGTTGGTTGACTAATTACGTACAGTCGGTTTAAAATGTTTACCAGTTTTCAAATAAGATCCTTTATCACACTGGTCTAAAACACTAACCGTCTTATTCATATTAAAGCCATTCGCTTATTAAACCTATTTCAGCTATCGAACTTTTTTGGCCCTTTCTGTCAAACTTAAGTTTTCTTACTTTCTTATTTCACCAATGACATTGAACGCGATCAGTACATAAACTGCGTTTAAGAGCTGTTAGTGTCATTATTTTCTATGGAATATTGACACTGACAGCTTTTGAACGCGTTTTAGATGTGCTGGAATCGTTCAGTAACATTGGTGAAATGGACACTAAGTTGTTGTGAAGCATTTATTCTAACAAAAAAGGTATTAATGACTTTTTGATGGTGGAGCTCATTTCTTAATTTAAAAGTTGACTGAATGACGTAATTGCATTTATTATAATGATTACTAGTATGCATCAAAAATATTTAGTGTGAAATATAATAAAATTTGATTTAAATGAAATGGCATGTTTAACCCTGCAACAAAGGGCTGAAATATTGTTCCTCCATGAAGATGGCTTGAAAATTAGTGCTTATTATATCTCCATTCACCGTGAGCTTTTGGCGTCATTCATGGCAAAGAAGGACAAATAACTGATCATAGTAATTCAATAGGACGACGAACGATACTAACCGCCGCGAATATAACTGATATGGTTCGACATTACGAAGAGCTCGACTTCACACCAACTAGTCATTTTGCTACTTTGTATCGTGTGAGTCCTCGGACGGTTCGACGAGCTTTGCACTAAGATACACTAGAGACATCTTTCTACTAAATTGGAACTCACCTCACCACAAAACTGCCAGACTTAATTTTGCTCGACAATATCTTGATTTTGATTGGTCGATTGTTATATTTACCGACGTAAAAACTTCTACATCAAATCAAATGCCTCCGAGATGTTCGCGCAGGCTTATACTGATGGAGGATTTTTATGCTGTCATTCGTAAGAAAGTCATGTCAATTATCTTCTAGGAAGACTTCTTCCTATTGGTTATCTTGACGGGGCGGGGTGTCACAGCACTGGGGCATTTGTGTATAGAATTCGATGTGTATGATGAGTGTTGCCTACTTTATAATTGTATACGTATGCTGCTGTACGTATGAGCTCATATCGTGCCTCAAAACAAATCCGGTCGCATAACATTCAATGGTGTGGTGGTGGTGGTAATGGGGGTGGATAAGCTAATAATTGTGTCGCTTATGGAAGAGGTGACACTGCCTACTGTTCGCGAATCCTGCAGCAGAAGTCCCACAAAATGGTTACGTTCAGGATAATACACCGATACACACGGCTCGGTCCACTATAGCGTGGTTCAACGTGCACCGTGACATTCGTCTCATTCAATGCCCTGCGGCGCGATGGGTCGCAGATTTGAAGAAGGTGGCTGGCAGCGGGTGGGCGCGGCCTGCAGGGCGGCGTGCGGGGCGATGTTTGGGGGAGGGTTACGTTGAGCAGCGGACGGCAATTGGCTGATGATGATGAATATCCTGCTCGGTCAGCAGATATGAACCCGATTGACAATTTGTGGGGCATAATGGTTCAACGCTGGGATTGTCAGAAGGAAAGAAACCCCGAAGCCTTAAGATCACATTGTGCACGGGTATGGGATATATCAGAGGGACTGATTTAAGCTCGCGACTTGTAACATCGTGATTTGTTGATAGAATTTAAATAATAAATGTCATTACAAAAAATAAAGATGTTTTGAATTTCTGTTTGATTATTTCTTCCTATTTTTGCATTTTTAGTAATAAGTTCCACCTCGCTTGGTTATTGTCCCTATAAGCCAGGAAATATTTTCTTTACAAAAAAGGTTTTCATGTCTGTCCTAGACATGTAACAAAAAAAACTACACTCTATAAAACGGAGGATCCACCGGCCAGACGTGTTTTGTGTCTGGTGGGCAACTGCTCGACGATTGATAGTTGCGCGGTAAACTCTGCTTGCGTGATGCAAGGTTTTGTGTGAGGTCAGTACGATGCGTAGTTCGCATGTGGCGTTATAGATGCCACCACAAACTTACCCCCAAGCTCCTGCAAGTGTTCTTAAGTTCTGCCAGCTTTTTCTTACTCTTCTTCATGCTGACGTCATATTCGTCCAGCTGCTGTCGGTAGACCGCCTCCTTGCTTGCCAACTCGTCCACTTGCTTCTGAAGACTGCTCAACTTCTCCTTGGATATGTTTAACTCTTCCACCTGAGGCAATATTCCAAATCAAAGCATTTTATTTTGTAAATAGGTTTAAGCAAATACTTTTAGAGTCAAAATAGTCATTTTTTTTGTACTAGGTGACGCCAGCGTCCGACTACTCTGAGAAGAAACACCGAAACAAACTCATATATTGGTCATAGACAGTTGTAGTGATGATTTTAATTATTACAATTCTGTAAATACATAATTTTGTTACGGTCTTGAATTACTTTTTTACTAAGATACAACCTGATCCGACCTGCAAGTTATGAAAAACTTAAGACAATTAGATAATCGCGGGCTACCCTGGCGCTGCATTATGTAAGTTCCGTACCAACACAGCGTGCTGCGGCGCCTGCTGCTGCTCCAGCGCTTCAGCAGCGACGCGCGCCGCTTCATCCTTGTGGTGGCGCTCTGCCAGCAGCGCTTGAAGCTGCTTCGAGGCGGCGCGCTCGGTGTCTCGCGCCTGCTTCGCTTCTTGGTTCAACTCTTCGGCTCTCGCTTCTAACTTTTCGAGTGCAGCCTCAGCTTCCCTTATCTCGGCGACCACTTGCCTGTTTATATATATTTATTTTTTAAGTATGTAAAAAAGTCTGAAATCACCAATTCGCCTAGAGCAAGCGTGGTGATCAGAGCTCATGCCTTCTGTTATTGAATCATGATAGCGCCCGTCACAGACGTTCCGCAACACGTGTCTCCAGACACATCGCTCGAATATTGTCGCCAGACATATCGGGCGACGGCGACGTAAGGTGACGTCACGTGATTTCGAGGGTTGTCTCTAGGAACACATTGTGTTGACACTCGCGGGATAAAAATGTGGCTTAAGAAAGACGTCACATTATTATAATTTGTCTCGGCTCTCTTTACGGAACATAGCGGAGGCTGTGCACCTGCTTTCTATTCTTTTATTTTTTCAAATGATGACTAATACTCTTTATTATGTTCCTACACCACATGAATGTAGTTTTTGAAAATCTTAAATTCAATTATAAATGTTTTTTTTTTTTTATAAATGATTTTTATTTCTGTAAGTGGGTTTGTAAAAACACTTTTACACGTCAAACCTTTTTTTTTAAACTAGATGAGGTCGGCGTTTCCTATCTGACTACTCTGAGAAGAAAAGCCGAAACAAACTCAGAGGTCTCTTTTAAAGTCCAGACATAATCTTGGTCAGATCATGTTAAGACCATGTGGATTGATGTCTGAAATGGTCTTTTGAGGAAAGAACCACACAGATTGAGTGGACCTGTCCAGTCAGTGCACGCATTTGTCAGTAATCTCACAGCTCAACTCAAAACATAAGGAGCTCAACGATTCGACGAACAATACCAAAGAAAGGACATTGGATAGGCCGCATAATTACTCAAACCGCCAGACCAAGTTACGATTAAAATTAACTGAGATAATAAAATATAAAAAAACAAAAGTAAAAAATAAAATGACCCACATAGTCTTCACATTCACAATAATAACAATAAAATAATACCTAGGTAAGTATTCATGTCATTGTTTATTTTACAGATCATATGAGGACCATGTAGGTAGGTGTCTGAAATGGTCTGATAAATGATAAATGATTTTTATTTCTGTAAGTGGGTTTGTACAAACACTTTTACACGTCAAACATTTTTTTTAAAAACTAGATGAGGTCGGCGTTTCCTATCTGACTACTCTGAGAAGAAAAGCCGAAACAAACTCAGAGGTCACAGTCTCTTTTAAAGTCCAGACATAATCTTGGTCAGATCATGTTAAGACCATGTGGATTGATGTCTGAAATGGTCTTTTGAGGAAAGAACCACACAGATTGAGTGGACCTGTCCAGTCAGTGCACGCATTTGTCAGTAATCGTACAGCTCAACTCAAAACATAAGGAGCTCAACGATTCGACGAACAATACCAAAGAAAGGACATTGGATAGGCCGCATAATTACTCAAACCGCCAGACCAAGTTACGATTAAAATTAACTGAGATAATAAAATATAAAAAAACAAAAGTAAAAAATAAAAATGACCCACATAGTCTTAACATTCACAATAATAACAATAAAAAAATACCTAGGTAAGTATTCATGTCATTGTTTATTTTACAGATCATATGAGGACCATGTAGGTAGGTGCCTGAAATGGTCTTTTGAGGAAAGAACCATACAGATTTGAGTGGGCCTGTCCAGTCAGTGCACGCATTTGTCATTAATCGTGCAGCTCAACTCAAAACGTAAGGAGCTCAACGATTCGACGAACAATACCAAAGAAAGGACATTTGGGTAGGCCGCTTTAAGTACTCAAACTGCCAGATATAAAAAAATTATGAAATAACTGAGATAGACAAAATATATAGAAATAATACCCACTAAGTCCTCACACGAAATTAAAATAATAATAATATTATACAAAGTAAATATTCATGTCATAATCATGAAATTTCAAAGTGTATATAAAATAAAACAAAAGTTACGTACCAAACAAAAAAAAAAAAAAAACACACTCAGTATGCAAAAATTGGAGCAGGTCAGTCCCAAGCCTTTTTGTCCTCAATATAGTCTTTGACTGTATAAAAAGCTTTCTGGCACAACTTACGTTTAATAAATGATTTGAATTTATTAAGGCTTAGATCTTGAACATGGCTTGGAAGTTTATTATAATAGCGTATACATTGACATCTGAACGAGCCACCTATTTTCTTGAGCCTTGTTGTAGGTACAACAAATTTGTGTTTGTTCCTAGTATTTATATTATGGATATCACTGTATTTTTTAAACAATTTTATGTTTTTGTGGGCATATAAAAGATTTTCATAAATATACTGAGAAGGCACAGTCATTACATTAATTTCCTTAAATTTCTCTCTGAGAGAGTGTCTCGGACTTAATTTGTAAATTGATCTAACAGCTCTTTTCTGCAAAACAAATATAGTCTGCATGTCGGCGGCATTTCCCCACAAAAGAATACCGTACGACATCACACTATGAAAATAACTAAAGTATACTAAACGGGCTGTCTCTAAATCAGTTAAATTTCGAATTTTTCTAACAGCGTATGTCTTTTGAGGAAAGAACCATTTACTAACAGACAACGCACAACCTAAACCGTTGGGTCTAGATCTACAAGTAAGAAATTTTGCACAAGGGTTCTTTATATAGCGAAAGTGAGCACTAAGGATTTTTTTATTATTCATCCTTCAAAGGGATTAAATAGGAGATGAAAGTTTGTATGGAAAATAGTCATTTTTGTTAATAGGAAATCCCATCGTGCACATGACTTTTTACTGACTGATATAAATGTATTATTCTTTCTACACCTTTGTCCACTTACTTCTTCCTCTCAGCAGTGCTGAGGTGCAGCAGACGGCTGTGACGCGCGGCCCCTCCGTAGCTGCGATAGTTAGGTGCAGGATGGTACTCCGTAGAGTCAAGGGTCACTATCTTGGAACAGTTTTCTGGTACGTTCTCTTCGTTGTCCGATAGACGGACCGCGTCCTCTGTGAAACGGTTTAGTTGAGACTGGTGTGGGTGGAATTAATTCTAAATGATGTCTACTGTACCGTACAGCAGATAAGCAAGCAAAGATTTGCAGCAAGGAGTCTTTTTTTTATCGGAATAATAATACCTAATTATAATGACGCTAACTCTTAATTAACCATTACATGAACATCTGTTATACTAGCTTTTGGCCGCGGTTTTGCCCGAAAATTATCCCACATTAACGTACTACCGATATAAAAAGTGTCCTTACCCAGGCCATGGTCTACCCGTGTGCCAAATATTGAAATACGTTCAGCCGTGAAGGCGTGAAAATGGACGAGTAAGTATGGATAGATTTGTTTTAATAAAAAAGTTTGTGTCAACTTAGATGATGTGTAAAAGTGACAGTGGCGCCACGGGGTCTTGGCTGACATTGGGATGAACGGTGTCGTAAAAGAGGGGGTTAAAATGTGTCGACTGTCGTTACTACCCGTACATGGCATGACCATAATACGTACCATGTTCGGGAACAAGCAGCACCCTCTCCATCCCAACGTTATCGATGAGGAAGTTGGCGACCACGGGGTCGGCGACGTCCAGCGAGTCCAGCGCGGACACGTGTCTGCCGGCGCGCACGCAGCTGGTGCGTACGTCGTGCGCGCGCGGCAGGAACTTGCTGCACGTCACGCTGGGCTTGGGCCGCGAGCCGTACACCTGGAGGGTTTACACAAACAATATACATTTATTAAGCAGGAAGGTACATGATTAATTCTGCAAAAAAAATACAAATCATAAAAAGTGCATAGTGTGTTGTAATGACTTAGCAAGAATGTGCGCCTCACGGCTGCGCCAAATAAGCCCAGTTCAGCGAAAATGTCAGACAACGCTGGTTTTCAACTGTACCTCTCAGGGTTATTTATTGCAGGAACACAATAAAGATTTTTAACATAACCAGCGAAACTTTAGACGTCGGCGAACGTTGTTAAAACAAATTAAAGCGGTTTCCAATCTCAAGTCGCGAAGTGACTTAAAATTGCCGTCAGTAGCCAATAATTTAAGCCAGATAAATTATGAAACCTCTCTAAACTTAACCCATTGAATGGATAAAACATACATACGTAGTTCTGATAACTCGATTCTCAGCCTAATTTGAATCAGTAAATACATTCTAACATTTACACAACTGTTTAAATCCCAGCTTTATTACTCAAACTTCGATACTGGGGAACATGCACGTGAACTGTATCTTCTAATCTTAAATTCATTTACTGACAAACAGCGCACAGCCTAAAGCGCTAGGTCCAGATCTCGGAGCATGAAATTTTGCACAGGAGTTCCTTGTACAGCGAAAATGAGCACTAAGGAAGGTATTTAAAAAGTTGTTAAATGTGTGTGTATATACGCTCGGCCGATGGGAAATCCTATCGGGCTTTCATGAATTAATTATTCATTCTATTTATTTTCGAAATAAGAGCTTGAACTCATGTTTTTGTTCTATGCCTCACATGAACTTTTATTATTATCTCCTATATTTCATTATTTATGAACATACAGATTTTTTAAAATATAAAACATTAAAAAATATAAAAAAAACAACAATAGTCGGTTTCGGACACAGGTTTTTGTTATTATTACTCACTTGATTCATCAACTGAAAGAGTTTTCTGGAGTCTTCGGGCGTGTTCACACAGAAGGCCTGGATGCTTCCACCGATGATGTGCTCCAGCGCTCCGCCCCATTTCTTTTCTTTCACTTTCAGATAAGCGCCTGACAAATACTTATGTATTAAACTTTATGCATCATAAAAAGGTAGAGGCTGACTTTAAATGGCTTAGACAAGCACAGGATGATGGCATAATAAAATATACAGGGTTATCATTTGGTTTGAGTTTAAATTAAAGCATATAAACCCATAATAGTAATAAAATCAAGATCAAACTAACAGAAGATCTATGAGGAATGTCCTTTAAGTTTGTACCTCCACTATTGAGATACAGCGCCGTACTTGGACTTATAGTAAAGACACCAATAATTATAGAACCATAACCGTGTTGCGGGTTTTCAGCAACGTGTTTGAAAAGGTTATGCTGAATCAAATGCTCAATCATTTTAACACCAATCAAATCTTACACGATCAACAGTACGAGTTCATCCAGGGACGTTGTACGACTGATGCGTACGGGAAGAGGTCCTAGACACCATAGAAATCTTTTGTGACGTCTCCAAGGCATTTGATTGCGTCAACCACGAAACCTTTCTCTTGAAACTTTACCATTACGGACTTGAAAAACTTGCACTCCGTTTAGTAAAATGCGAATTGAATAAAAGACAACAGCAAGTTCAAATAAATGGTGTTGACACCATTCTTTTCCCCTTTTTTTATTGATTCAAATCAGGGAAAAAGAAAAAGCAAAAAAAGGGTGTACCACAATTCTCGATACGAGTATTAGGTCCTTTCAGCTTTTCAGTTTATATTAATGATGTACCCCATCTTTTTTTAAATCCAGCCAGAAATCGTGTTATTTGCCGATTTGCAATTGTGAGATAGTATTGAATCAAAAGAAACTAGAATTCATCGATAAAACTGTTTTCCTAGGGATCTCGCTCGACTCGAGGCTTCAATAGGGTCCTCATTTAACATCCCTTGCAGGACGGTTATGTTGTTTATCTACCTATTCTGACAGACCCCTCCACCTACCCCAGGGTGGAGGACATTTATGACAATTTCCATCCGTTAAAAAAAACCGACGGCTATGTTCAAGCATTTGCTGTGAGTAAAATCCGTCAATTGACTGATGTAGGTACCGGGAGGCTAGTCTATTTTAGTTACTTTCATAGTTTTATGTTGTACGGTATTTTACTATGGGGATGGGCTGTAGACATCGAGTCTATTTTTATTGCAGAAAAGAGCCATCATCCATATATGACCCGACTCTCTAAGGGAACGGTTCAATGACGGTACCTTGTGAATATATCTATGAAAACATAATGTACGTAAGGAAAAATCTAAATGTTTTTAGTAAAAGAGGTGAAAGAAACAATTATATCACTAGAAATAGGGACCAATTAGTTCAGCAAGGTTTATTTATTTATTTGATCATACTTCGCGCGCACAAATGTACAGAGGCGGACTTAATGCCATCGGCATTTTCTACCAGTCAACCTTTGGGTGATGCAGAGACAAGCAGTGGTAGGTGCAATGTGTTCATGGGGTAAAATGTTACAATAAAATATCTCCCCACATACATTAACTCAGAGTTGGGCATAATCAATTACTTTTGTTATCAGATTAATAATCTGATTAAAAGTAATCATGATTACATCAATCATGATTACTCGTAATCATTGTAAAGTAAGTACATTAAATCAAGTCTACATGTAATCGTTAACTTTGATTACAGTAATCAGTAATCAAGATTACATGATTGAGTATTATACAGTTTAACATAATACATAGTTGATACAGTGGATTCCATTTATAACGTTGAAACAACTTTTTGGTTATAGCGACGTTTTACTCCCTTGAATTTAAAGTATAATTTCTGAGAAAATAATGTGGCTGAGGCGACTTCAGATGTAACGACGAATTCCGGTATAGCGACTAGTTTTAGTGAATCTTTTGTCACACAGGTTCCTAGAAATCTCATGCAGATATTGCGACCGAGTCTATAGACAAAGACCGCGGCTTTCAACGAACGTATGTGCGTTGAAAGGGTTCATTAATAGTATCTTTATGATACTATGAATGAATGCTTTCTAATCTTTTTTTTTGCATGCTCACAAAGTCAGCAGTTGTAGCTGTCAGTAGGTAGAGTTCAATCTATGAATCAGTTAGTCATTTTTTTTAACCATTACTATTTAGTAAACATTAGGCGATAAATGGTGCCGATCCTCTTGTTACAAATGCCTCTTAACTAGCCTTAAAATCACCAAAATTTTGTTAATTCCTGTCAAACGGCGATTTACCATTCTGAAACTGTCTAAAGTGATACAACAGCACTAGATGGCACTGAGTTAATAATTTAGTGAAAATGGCAATTTTGCTATTCTGAATTTGACGTATTTCACCTAAAATTTTGATTGTCTAACTAAATCTGAAAATGATTCTGACTATTTTTAATCGCGATTAAAAGGTGTGGAATATAGTTAGTTGACGTATAACTAAAATTCACAACAACACCTCGACTGCAGACGTGCAAAAACAGTACATTTTTTTTCTTTTGCTTACTTTTATCTCGAAAACAGTGTGTCCTATCGCAAAAATAATGAAAATTTCGACCTCCTTTAGCCTTTAGGAAACCCTTAAACCCCCAAAACTCTAAATGTAGGTTATATTTTTTTTTTTCCATATAAAAAGTAAAAACTTTCCTTAAAGTAAAACAAGTCGAGGCTGCCCCCCAAGCGCGCCTCCGGCTCTAACAAAATTCACGGGGTAGGACAAACCCGTTGCGAAGACATAATAAAAATAAAAACAAGTGGACTCGCTATTGTCAAATTCGATTTTAGTTGTTGTTTTTGAGTTTTTTTTTCCACAGAATAGCTTTTAGATTCTCATGTCAAAAGTAAGGAAATTTAGTGATAGTTTGGTTCGGTGTATCGGGTGAGAGAATTGGCACCGTTGTCTGGCAATAAATATAGTTGTTGTCAAAAGTAACTATTGTTGTTTCTATCGCTTTTTTTTCGTTAAATAAAAAATCTAAAAGTTGCAATTAATGAGAATGATAAAATATATAGATGATAAACGATTTATATCGTTTATCATCTATATATTTTATCATTCTTATGAATGTCTTTTATTAATACGAACTTTTGATATCAATCTGTCACCGATTACAAACTAGTCATCATTAATCACGGAAAATGATTGCTATCCTGATTAATTTCGTTAATCTGCAATCATGATTGAAGATTACAAATTGTAATCGTAATCTTTAATCATTAATCTGATTACAGTTTTGCCGTAGTCTGCATCAACTAAATGAAACGAAATTTTAACACATAACATAACACCACGCCTGTAATCCCAGAAGAGTTAGGCAGAGGTGTACGAAATTTAAATCTTGTATAAAACGCACAATATGAAGCTAAGCATATTATAAGTTGGGGGAATACATAGCTGATGAAAATGCATGGCTTATCGCTCCGCAAGTACGCATCAACTTTCCAGCTTCAACTGCCCGGTTTTTTTTTCGTTTTGAATAAAGAAAGAAACAAAAGGTATTTGTTGGGACTCGCACAGGAAGATCACAAACTAAACATAATTACCAACACACAAAAAAAAAGTACTTATATAAAAGCAATAAAAACTGTACAAGACCAAGCAAGGGGAGGACCCCCCTATTCTATCTTCGTCTTTTTTGTTGCTCGACGCACTAAAGCGAAAGGGCCTGAAGGTTAAATTGGTCACTGAAAAATCTTTTAAAGGGAGATCTCCCGTTATGTCTCAAACGAAGCATTATGGGTATGTGCAAACTCCATATTCTCCTATACGGTGCACAAGCCTGAATGCCAATTATCGCACTTAAAAAAGTTAAAATTCAAGTGGCAATCTCATCTCAGCGACAATCAATGTCAAAAACTTGTAAAATTTTATTTTTGACATATTGAGACTGAGATTAGAATGCGAACGTTTTTGCGTTCTCTGGTCTTTGCAATTTCGCACAGGTCCAAGCTCGAGGTTTGCCAGCGAGCGCAGTATCCTGGGTGTCCGACTTTCGGACCGTGTAAGGAACACAATACTGCCTAGTTCTCAATGCCAAGAAAACGAAATGCGTGAAGTTCGTCTTACCGAATCTTAGAAATCTGGGACCCAACATCGTCTTAAATAAAGAGCTGCTTGAAACTGTAGACTCGGCGGTTTTTCTGGGCATAACAGTGGATGCCAAACTTCAGTGGGGCCCACACATATCAAGCCTAGCAGGGAGGCTCAGTTCAGCCGCCTACGCCGTCAGGAAAGTAAGACAATATACTGACGTTGATACAGCTCGGTTAGTCTATTTTAGTTATTTCCACAGCGTTATGTCCTACGGTATTCTGCTGTGTGGCAAAGCCGATGATATTCAAAATATATTCGTCCTTCAAAAACGAAAAGCTGTCCGAGCAATTTATCAGCTAGGAGCCAGAGTTTCTCTTAGAGATTTTTTTAAAGATATTGGTATTCTCACGGTGGCATCTCATTTCATTTTCGCCAACATCTTATATATTAGGCAAAATATACACTTATACACTAAAAACAGTGATTTTCACAATGTTAACACTAGAAATAAGAACAAACTATGTGTTCCCTTTCACCGGCTTCATAAGGTCCATAACTCATTTGTTGGGCTTGGTATAACCTTTTATAACAAGTTGCCCTCTTCTTTACTAGATTTACCTTTTAATGCGTTTAAGGCTTAAGTAAAATCGAACCTTTGTTCAAAGGCATATTATTCCATTAACGACTACTTAAACGATAAGAACTGTTGGTCGCTGTGATTAACTCAAGACAATGCTTTCTCCAGAATCTTACCTACTGGCAGGGTATGAGTTCATATATTTGTTGTTTTTATTTTATTTGACGTTATACCGTCAATTATTTTGTTGTCTTCATTTATTATTGACATGATCTACTCATTACAATGTTTTTAAGCTGTATTGCAATATATGGTTAGCTAGCGACCTCAACAATTGATAATATTATTCTTGCTTGAGCAACCAACAGCAGGTTCGTCATGCTCCCTTAGATGTCACTACTTGCGGTAGCGTCGGGGGTCGGGTTTCCTCCTTCCCTCAAATATGGCGAGGAGGGTAATGGCTGATCTTTGCGTTATGCTCGTGAACGGGTGCTGCTTGTGGTGACTGGTCGTCTTGCTGTCTATGGTTTTATTATTGTTACAGTAATTGTTCTGTTAATTTATTTTACTCGGCGTGGCTAGCTGACGTATGGCAATTAATTTAATGTTTTGGTTATTACTTACAATTGTTTAGAATCGAGTTCTTCTAACCGAACAGACAGCTGTGCTGCTGGGGAGTTTGTTGCGCCACTTCTTCTTCCCAGCTAAAGCACTAGGAAGTGGTGAAAGGCGGCCGTTTTGGGGGACTGTCTTATGTAATTTTGACGTTCGAAAAGTGCAGATTCTCAGCCTAATTTGAATAAATGACTTTTGATTTTGATTTTGCGCGCCAAAACCAAATCAGAAAACTTCCCATGTTAACTGGGATTGGGCCGGACATGTCTGTCGCATGACAGAGGAGCTGTGGGCTAAAAGAACCACAGATTGGGTCCCATTAAATGCTAGACGACATCGCGGCAGAGAAAGACAAAGATGGAGGGTCGAACTTGAGTCCTACCGCAAGGAATTGTCTAAATGGCAGTGAGCAGACAAGTGTGGGAAAGGGAAATGGAGGCCTTTGCTCAGCAGTGGGACATTACGGGCTGAATAGATGTTCAGAACAGCAACGCCTCGCCTCACATTAGAGTACTAGGCGGTGTTCTGGGTCAATGGAATAATCCTGTTACAGTAGGTGCACTATGCTACAGGCAATATGCGCACCTGTAGCTTGCTAGCATTAGAAATTAGGTACGGAGAGAACCAATTATTTTCCTTTCTTTGTACTTTTGAGAGACAAATGACGATCTGAGACCGGAGTAGGTAGCCCGACAGAGAGGAAACAATGATAGGGTGCACTACTACAAAGCGCGATAGTACGAAAACTCGAAGCCTGTCCTCTGTGGGCGGGTAATATGTGGCGGATGGCGGACAAGAGCGTTTCTTGATAATTGGGAAACACGAACTTTACCGAAACGAATAGTTTTTTTTTTCACAATGCTCTATCTCCCTTTAACTTTTTACGGATAACTTTCATACGTACCGATAGGGCCCCTGGGCTTCTGTGAGAACTGTTTCTTGGCGACGGCCGCGTTGATCTGCTGGCACAGCTCCACCATGTTGTTCCCGTACACCGCCAGCGAGTCGTTGCCGCGCGACTCCAGCTCGCGTAGTGTTTGCTTCAGTTGGCCTTTTAACCGAAAACAATAAATAATCGTTCATTTAAAATCGATGCCTTTATTATGTGTAAGTTTAATATTCATTAACTAGCTGTTGCCCGCGACTTCGTCTGCGATCAAGGATGAAAAGTGGCCTATGTCCTTACCTAGGTAATGGTCTATCTTTGTGCTAAACTTCATCCAAATCCGAACAGCCGTTTTAGCGTTAAAGCGTAACAAACAAACTTTTGCATTTTTAATATTAGCTAGGAAGTTAGGATTATAACACCTTAATCTTACGTAATATAATATCTAAATGATGTTGCTGTTGCATAGTTTAGAAGAACAACGCGGTCACACAGACAGACACTCGAGTTTCTACTCGGTAGTTTATTGCGCCACTTCTTCCCAGCTAAAGCACTAGGAAGTATTGAAGAGAGGGCGTGCCGGGGGACGTTTTCGGTCAACCGCATGTCGGTAGTAACAATTTGTCATTATTGACAGTCATTATGTCTTATCAGAAAGGGCTCTTTTCGTTTTTTGTGTTAGGCGTTCGGTTGACCGTACCTACTTTATTATCCCAAGTTTGGTGATAATGGCAGTATCTCTTACTTATTTATTTTATTTATTTGTGCACAATTATTACCTTATGTATACTGGTGACAATACAATATATAAGGCCGCCAGTAACAGTCACAATACCCCGCGTACTAGTTGATACTGTATTACAATGGGCTATTATTCCTCATTGCTGTGCCCCATATAGTAACAAACGAGAAGGTATAATATAGGCTCCATAAGAAAAAATAAAAAGTATAAAAGATTTCAAACTTAAAACTTACAATTATTTAGCATTGAAATTGCTCCACTTAACACTATTTTTGGCTTATCTGTACTGTGAGTGTGTGAGTATGTTTGATAGTATATATGTATGTATGTATTTAAGGAGTTTGATATTTCAGAATCCTAAAGGTGTCTTCAGTACTACTATAATTTAAGCAGAGTAAATGTTTACGTGCAATCTTTTTAAATATGTGCGAATTATATTTCCGAAAACCCCGAGTTACATTTAATTTAAATATACAGAGCAGGAAGAAAAGAAATCGCTGGGCAAATTTTGTCCTACATTTTGGTTGTTTGTAGACTTTGTAAGCTCTTCTTATAGCGTCTGGTAAATCCGGTGGTTTATTATAAATACCATCCTGCCCTCTGTATTGACGTGAACTTTGCAGAGTATACCTATTTTACTCCCGCTCTTTTTATTCGTTATCTGTACGGTAAAGCTGACTTTGCGGCAATTAATAGGGAAATAGCAGCTTTGGACTGGACGAACGTATTTTTAGACATGTCGCTTAATGACGCCGTAAACTACTTCTATGCTACTATAGCGGATATTCAAATCAAGTATATTCCTACTAAGACAGTCTTTCACAGCTCATACCCTATCTGGTACTCCCCGGCACTTAAACGCTTGATTAAAGAGAAGTTTAAATATCTCCGTAAATTTAAGACCTATGGCAGACTTTCAGATGAGGCGACCTTTAAACATTTACGTGAGCGGTAAGCGTAAACTTGAAGCGGATTGTTACTCAAATTACTTAGTCGAAACAGAAGCCTCCATCGAAAAGAATCCAAAACGCTTTTGGAGCTTTGTGAAGCAGCGATCTGAGTCCAATGCAATACCTAGTTTCCTCAAGTACGGTGATGTGACGATCTCTTCTCCCGAGTCTATTTGTAATGCATTTTCTTCCCACTTTTATTCTACTTTTCTTGAACCTACCGGTGAAGATGTATCTACTAATTATTGTCCCCCCCAAACTGCTTTAAATTCCATTATATCCTCGGATATTCACTCAATTGAAATTGACCTAAATGTTATAGTTAAGTTAATTAGTCAAATTGATCCATTTAAATCTGCTGGTCCGGATCACTTATCACCTAAATTAAGCTACCACTTATCACCTAATTTAATTATTGGGTGTTCTGAAACCATTGCCTTGCCAGTTTCTCTATTGTTCAAGAAATCGCCCGCTTCACATTCTGTTCCCCAAATCTGGAAGTCTGCCTTTATAACTCCGGTGCATAAAAAAGGGCATAAAAATGAAATAGTTAACTACAGACCTATTTCCAAACTATGCATATTAGCGAAAGTTTTTGAAAGGGTTGTTTACAACCAAATTTACGCAGCGCTAAGTCAGTCTTTTAGCCCTTCTCAGCACGGATTTCTTAAGGGTCGTTCAACTGTTTCTAACCTAGCTTTGCTCAATGACTTTCTAACGGACAGAATGGAAAATGGGGCACAGGTCGACGTCGTTTACACCGATTACAGTAAAGCTTTTGATAGAATTGACCACAATATTATTAAAACAAAGCTTTTTAACAATGGTATCCAGAGGAGATCTACTTCGTTGGCTTACTTCATACCTTGAAAATAGGTCTCAAGCTGTCGTTATCAGTAACTACATTTCGAGCTGGGTTTCAGCTCCTAGTGGTGTTCCTCAAGGTTCCTTGATGGGTCCGTTGCTTTTTATCATATACGTTGGCGACATTGACTCTTGTTTCCACTACTCTAATTTACTTTGTTTTGCTGATGATATGAAGATATTTTCTGCAATATCATCGGATGATGACATAGATGCTCTCCAATCTGACTTGGCACGTTTGGATGATTATTGCTTGATTAATAAACTAGATTTGAACCCTGTTAAATGTTCAGTAATCTCCTTTAGCAGAAAACGCGTCCCTCTGCCTACAACTTATAAACTTAAAGGGCAGCTATTGCAGAGATGTGACGGTGTACGCGACCTGGGCGTTTTTCATGATTCAAAACTACTTTTTAACGTGCACATTGAGCAAATAGTGGCCAAAGCATCAAAGTCACTGGGGTTTGTTATGAGACTCGCTGGGTGTTTCAAGAAGGCCAAAACTCTAAAGATTATTTATTGCTCTTTTGTCAGAAGCCATCTTGAATATGCGTCTCAAATTTGGAACCCGTATTATGGCAAATATATTGATCGTATTGAGAATATACAAAAACTATTTATTCATTTCCTATGTTTTCGGCTACGTTTACCATACCATTCTGATAATTACTTAATCTTTGCAAGAAATTTCACTTGCAGCCACTTACAAATCGTCGTCGTCTAGCGGATTGCACTTTTCTTTTAAAAATTATATCAAACGAGATTGATTGACCTGAACTCTTGCATAAACTGCGTTTCAATGTCCCTCAGAGATCAGTTAGATTTAATCCGCCTATTTCCATTCCTTTTTCCTCTTCTAATTACAGGCAAAACTCATACATGGTGCGAGCGAGCAAGGACTTTAATATTCTTTGTAAAGAGTTCGCATTTGACCCATTTACCACAAAAAGTTATTCTGCACGCATACGGCTGAACGCGGATTTTTTTAAAAGTGCATAGTGCTATTTTCACATTATTTAAATACATTTACTTTTCCTTTCTATTCGTGCATGTTAGTGATCCTAAAAAAATTATTACTGATACTGTTTCTACACGTGAGAACCTGTAATTGGCTCTATGTCTCATACACTTTTTTGTTATACTTTTGTAATAGCTGTTGGTTCTCCTATAAATAAATTACGTTGAATACGTAAGATCTTCTCAATGTATAGTTGACGAATGCTAAGTACGGAAATTAGCTTGTACAGTTCCTCGGTATAAAATCTGTAATTTTTTAACAGCATTGTTTTTAGAATGGCCCGATGAGCTCTTTCTGCTTTGATGAGCTGTCTTAGCACATTCTCCCGGTGGTTGTTCCAATTTAGACATTCATCTATTTGGATCCCTAAATACCTGACTGATGATGCAACATCGAGACGATAACAATCGCAATTTAGAGTCTTACAAAAGTTAATGAACTCTACCGTTAGCAGGATTACATTATTTTAATAATTGATAACATTTTGAGAATTGAGTTGATCAATTCAACTGTTATCCATCTGTTACAGCTGTGGGTTTTTTTTTTAAATATATAAATAATATACTTATTATAATTTATTCATCTAAAACATTTTAGTACATGATGACAATTTACAGAATCGTTTATAGTGTACAGGGCCTACAAGAAAATAGTGGGTGATGTGCTGTATTCCTAGCTAGGTTAAAAGATAACCAGATAACCTGTGTTAAGGAGTACAGTGCCGGTCCCCGAGGAAAGAAACAATAACATCGTACACAGTATACATTATAGTATATTATGATCAATCAATCATCATGATCATCATAATCTAGTTGCAGCTTCAAACAGCTATTTAAAGTGAGGATATATTAGATAATTACATTGTTGTCTTTATGAGAATGCTGCGTATAAAATACCTTTAAAAGGCCATTAATTATTAAATTTATTTTATTATTCATCATCATCTGCCTAGCTTTTTCCAATAATAGTGAAGTCGACTTCCAGTTTATCCGGATGCAGCTGAAATCTGAATATCAATTTACATGAAGCAACTGTCTTCTAATCTCAACACCACAAGTTACTCGATGACTGACATTATTTTCCATACTTAATGCATAATGCATTATCAGCCTATAATGTTCCCACTGCTGGGACACAGGTCTCCTCTCGGTGAGTGGGAGTGGGCCATAATCCACCACGCGGGCACAGTGCCGGTAGATGTCACATGTCTTCGATTTTTTGGTTGTAAGACATGCCCGTTTCCTCACGATGTTTTCCTTCACCGTTTTGAGAGCAGTGGTGATAAAATAATTTACACAAAGTAAAATGCCTGTCTGAGTTCGAACCTACAACCTACATCACGTAAGTCGCGGCCGTTACCACTGGGCCACCACTGCTCTCATACTTAATTGCCGGCCCTAAATACCATATATAAAAAAACCGGCCAAGTGCGAGTCGGACTCGTGCACCGAGGGTAAAGTACAAACCTGTAAGTATATAAGACCTGAGTATTTAATATCAATTTCAATTTAATACCTCTACGCGTTCATGAGGAAAGGGGTAATAAGTTTAAAATTATTAAAAATATTTTTATTATATTATGTTACTAAAATTACGGTTTTCGCAATTTTTCCTTTATCTGTGCTATAAGACGTTGCTTCGTAACAAATTTCAAGATTCTGAGTTCACGGAACCGTGACAGTACCCTGTAGGTATTGATTCCCATGCGAGTGGGTGTTCTACAGCTCAACCTCTGCATAATCCTCAGGCGTGATATAATGTTAAAAGTTAGGATACATACTGAGTTTGCCGCGATGCTGCTGCGCCTGCTTGTTGAGCTGCTCGGCCTGCGCCTGCGCGTGCGCCACGTAGTCGCGCGCCTGCGCCGCCTCGTGCTGCGCCGTGTCGTAGCGCGCGCGCACTGCCTGCGCTGCGCTCGCCGCGCGCGACGCCCGCGCCTCTAACTGCGCGCGCTGAGACTCCGCCCCGCCCGACCTAACCAATACAAATATTACTTATAAAAAAATTGCGACCCGCCCCTGGGGGCCTACTCTCTTATTCCGTAAACGAAAATACAGGCCCGTCCGAAAGTAGTTCGATACTTCGAAATTAACCCTACTCCCGATTTATTAACTTTTACAGACGGGCAAAAACACATCAGGAGTTGGTACAACTGACAAATCGAGTTATAATTCATTATTAGTTCGGGTGCCAAACAAAATGATCTTATGTCCGTAGGTGATACGGAGTAGAAAACGCCTGTAACTTTGGCCGAAACTACGGAATTCGTGGTTAGAGAGTAGACGTAGAAGTTACGAGCTTCGAACGGAGACTTGACAAATCATTGGGATTTATATCAGTTTATTAATAACTAGACACGTAAACAATCCAATGAGCAGTGGTGGCCCAGTGGTATGTTGTAAGGTCGAACCCAGACAGACGCTATCCTTTGTGTAAATTATTTCATCACCATTGGTCTCAAAACGGTGAAGGAAAACATATTGAGGAAACCGGGATGTCCTAAAACCAAAAAATCGAAGACATGTGTCATCTACCAAACCACACTGGGCCTGCATGGTGGATTACGGCCTATTTCCACTCACAGAGTGGAGGCCTGTGTCCACTGCTAGGACTATCAAGACGCCGAAGTCGATTTCGTGTAACTAAAAGAAGTTCTATTGATTTTCAGCTTGGCGTTCTTTTTTTTTTACTTTAACGGGGGAGGGGGGGGCATGGCCGTTCCCCCCCCCCCCGGATTCACGCTTGTAGCAGTGGGAAAATGATAGGGTGATTATTAATGAATATATGATAATTAACAATCCGGAACAAAATTCTCTAAAGGATGGTGAAAACCCGTTTAGAAGAACAACGCGGTCACACAACAATCACGACAATCGACTTTAAATTAAAATAATGAGATACTCGTAGTAAAGAATGGTTTTTGTAGATATCATTTTTACGGACGATGCGATGAGGTAGCCCGCGACATTTTAACCGTTAATTTTTTTTTGCAGTTTGCTGGTTATCTTCAGGTTGTATGTTGATCAAAGAATCATGGCAGGATTTGTACAAAAGATTTTGTGAGAAGTTGAAATTCTAATTCTTATACTTCTAGGTGCCTAAAAAGCATCTTTAGGCATTTACAATATTTGTATAACTCCGCAATAAAAATATAATGTTAAAAAGTAAATAGTTTAACGAGGGGCTTATTATTTTAGAACGAAACGGCGGCTGTCAGTCTAAGACCCTCCTTTATGGGTATTTATTTATGGACCCTATCGTCTTTCACGGAATCCACATATCGTTTTATCCATAAAATGTCACAAATAATGATTAATCAATATACTTTTTCAACTCTTAGCGCCACTGTAAACAACGATTCACATCAGTCATCACTCTTTTGTCTGTCAGTTTGATAGATCCGTTGCCAGTTGTCTTTTTATAAATACAAAATGGGCAACGAGATACCACGAAAAACTGAAATTTTCATTTCGATATTTTTTAATTATGCGGGGTTTTCTACTCCTGGTAATGTGTTCTCAACATTGGAAAATATTTTGAACTCTCTAAAAATGTTTTTTTTTGTTGTTGTACAAATGAATGTAAGGATCTCGCCATGATTCTTCGATTTGCGAATGTAGCAATTGTGTATTAACAGAATTATAATAATCAGAACCATCATTACAACTCCCTAAGTTAGAATTTGTCTCAAATAACATGATTTCATGAAATAGTCACTCATTGGGGCAATTTGGGACTACCCTGGCGAGCTTACATGAGCAACCAAAATTGCGTAATCCTTGCCAATTGTGGTGAACGTCACGGCAGTTAACTGCTTTGCCAAGATTAAAGTAATTGCTAGAGCTATCAAAACACCATATTGAGCTATACGAAGCAACAATAATGTTCCAATTAATAATGCCAGTTCAATGACCTAATCTTCCAAAAACTGCGTGTAATAGCATTGTGGTGTGGAGTCACGACGCTATTCACGAGACGTAAGGCCCCCATAATTTTAAAACGCCTACAACTTGGCAATTTTTTAGTTATTACACAAAAAAAATTGTTTAAAAAATTATCAGCATCCATATTCACTCAACATATTTAATATTCTGTATCTGTCTCGCAAGATCTCCGATCTTCCTCTTCTCCCTGTTAAGCGAGTCGGTGAGCTTGCCAGCTTTGTGTGGCAAACTGCGCCACGTGGCCCGCACACTGTCCACTTCAGTCTCTACTGAACGAACCTCTTGCTAATCAACTCAACTTACCTAATATTCTGCATCTCTCTCCAGATCTCCTATCTTCCTCTTCTCCCTGTTAAGCGAGTCGGTGAGCTTGCCTACTTTGTGTGGCAACCTGCGCCACGTGGCCCGCACCTTGTCCACTTTGGTCTCTACTGAACCGAGCTCTTGCTAATCAACTCAACCTACCTAACATTCTGCATCTCCGATCTGCCTCTTCTCCCTGTTTAGCGAGTCGGTGAGCTTGCCAGCTTGGTGTGGCAAACTGCGCCACGTGGCCCGCACACTGTCCACTTCGGTCTCTAGTGAACGAAGCTCTTGCTAATCAACTCAACTTACCTAATATTCTGTATCTCTCTCTCCAGATCTCCGATCTTCCGCTTCTCTCTGTTAAGCGAGTCGGTGAGCTTGCCGGTATTGTTTTGCGAGCTGCGCCACGTGGCCTGCACAGTGTTCACTTCGGTCTCCAGTGAACGAAGCTCTTGCTCCAACGCCGTCTTTTGTAGCGTCTTCTCATCGAGAACTTTTCGCAGCTCGCTGTAAAAAAGGGCAAAATGTTAAAATAAAAAAGGGGAGGGTAAAAATAATTGCGAGAGCAGGGTCCTGTCAAGCGGGGGGATACGATGTGAGTTGTTAGTAAAGTAAGTAAGTTGTTGCAAGTAAATGTTGAGCCCTTGACTGAAATCTACATTTGTTCTGAAGTGAGTGTTTGTTTTGTACTTATACAGATAAAGTTATAGAGAAAAAAAAACTAGGATTATAAAGATTTCTTAGCTTGACTCACTCGATCGCGCTGGTATTGCTGCCGTAGTTCTCTGCCATCTTGCTGAGTTTGTCTCTCAGTTTGTCCATCTTGGCTTTCTGTTTGTCATATTGTTCTTGAATCTTATTCGCCTCTCGCTCTAACTCCGCTATCTCACTCCAGTAGTACTCGTTCTGTAGAGACTTCTTCTTTGCTTTGATCTGATCGTGCGATCGTAACTGTTCATGGCTAGTTTTCCACTTTTTGTACTCCTCTTCTAATTCTTTACAAGCCTGAAATATGCAATATGTGAAAGCCGCAATGTACTAATTACATGAAGGTGCAAGTTTTGACGTGGTGTGGGTGTTTTCTTTTTTAAGATCGACCTATTGCATGTTTGCGCTATCTTGAATGTATTTTGAGTCATGAAAGCGTAAAGTACAACAAAAATAAACGATAAGTCACGTATTACCAACCATGGCGTAAAGTAAAATATTCATCTAACTAACTTACTTCTTGTTTTCTTTTCCTTGTAGTGTCAGCTTTCTTACAATTCTCAATGGCAATATTGTAATTGTTTTCCGTCTGGTCCAAATTAGTCGCCTTACGGAATAGGGCGTATTTCTTCTTGGCGTCGGAAGCGTGAAAACTTCTAGCGTCATCCTGGTTCAGTACTGAAATGGGGTTGTCTACTTGTATGTCATGAGCGAGAGTTATTGCGTTCACTTCCTCGAATTTCGTTGATGCAACTTCACCTGAAATATAAATAATTTTCTATATTATTAGGCCCAGTATTGCATTAGTACGGGAAAAGTAAAAAAAGGGAGGCCTTTTCCTTTAGGCTTACAATAATAATATGTATCTCATTCCTACCGCGGTTAGCGGTCCAATCGTGGTGTTGAAGAAGAAGATGATAGGGTTACCACAGTAAGTAGTAACGACCAATTGAGGAGCGCACTGGAGGATGCGTTTCGCGAGTATAGATCACAATCTGACCGATCTTAGACCGCGATATCGCCAAAAAAAAATTGGGCGCTGGTGTGTGCCCTGGACTCCTTAATGTATTCGAGGGCAGCGACGATCTCGTTGATACACACTCGATCCTGTATTGCGCGGCTGTTGCGGCATGTCGTTTAGCTAACATCAAGTTTCCAAACTGTTACGGAGCTACTCGACCAAAACCAGCCGTACCAGCTGAGCCTTATGAGGCCATACTCATAGGCAAACTATACTGTTTCAGGGAGGGCAATACACGACCACATGTGATGCGCTTTGTAAGGCGGGCATTCTCGGGGACTGGAATAAGCCCTCGAGAATACATGTGCCAGAGCGTATCGTCTTCCTGAAGCAAGAAGTTTGTGCATGGGCGAGCCGTATTCGGAGGTATAAGCGGCGGGTTGGCTGATACACGATGAATGGTGGGTGTATAGGGCTTGGGAGCGACCTGAATAAAATGTGACAGACGTGTGCCGTCCAGATGATGCCACCACAAGAACATTCTGGTGCAGCATCTGGTCAGTGCCCGTCTGCCACACTGAGGTTGGCTGGATGCAGGATGTCGAGCGAGTGTGTGGCACTATACCAGAAATGGAAGCAGTCCGAACTACGCCATTAGTCGTTGCCAGAGCAGTCCAAATTACGCCATTAGTCGTTGCCAGAGCAGTCACCGTCAGTTACCGAATTGGAAATCACCAGGACCGAACGTACTGCACAACTTTTGGCTGAAATTGATAATTAGTAAAAGTGTGTGAAACACTTGCCTGGCATCTCAGTTCAGTCATTCTTAGAGTCTGGGTCGCTACCGCAGTTTCTAACAACAGGCCTTGCCCACCTGCTCCATAAGTCAGGTAGTCACTCGGGACCCAAGAATTATAGACCGATCAAGTGTTTGTCGAAGATCTATAAACTTCTTACATACATTTTAAGAGCGAAAATTTACACAAACATTGACAGTAACTCCATTATGTCTGCCTCTCAAAATAGATGCTCAACAGGTTCGTCGCTGTCGCAATGATCTGTAGACATGCAGGATAGATTATAAGAAGGCCTACGACTCGGTGCCACATACGTGGCTCATGAGGGTGGAGAAGTTGTACAAGATAGATGCAACTCTACGCACCTTCCTTGAGTTCTGTATGGGGCAATGGAGGACGGTCCTTCGCTATGCGAGATGTCAACAGATCCAGGGGAATGACGAGCCTGTATGGATTAAACGGGGAATATTTCAGGGCGACAGTTTGAGTCCACTTTGGTTTTGCTTAGCTCTGAATCCTCTAAGCCCACAGCTGGAGGATTATTGACATGAAGCAATCGTTGAAGGAGCGCTTCTTTGGCCGCCTGGATAAGGTTTAGAGCTCACTTATTAATGAAAGTCAAATGCGTATACCAATGAAATGGAATGAAGTTAATTCCTAAAAAACATCGCCTTACATTACCGAAGGGTAGCTAAAATGTGGTACCGAGGAATATAACCTTGAGGCGGTAGACTAATAGGCGATCAGGTGTGTCGTTGCAACGTTTACCCAGCGTTGCGTAACCCGAAGCATAGTCTCGGGAATTCGAATTACCCGAATGGTGTGATAACGACAGTCTTCTGTATATCCTCTTCGCGAGTTCTCACTTGATAATAGGCCTTTTTCATGTCGATTATGGAGAAGCATTTCTTCCCCAGCAAGTTGTAGGTAAAATCATGCAGTCTCGGAATGGGGTAACGGTCTGGTCGGGGGCACGGTCACTGATTGAGTCGTCGATTTCATCCACAAACTCTGTATTTACCGTCCTAATAAGAAAAAAAAAGTCCAATGCACCTCGTCCTATCTTTAGGACGAGGTGCATTGGACTTTTTTTTTCTTACTATGATAAATGACAATGATAAATGATAATGATAAATGATAATGATAAATGATAATGATAAATGATAATGATAAATGATAATGATAAATGATAATGATAAATGATAATGATAAATGATAATGATAAATGATAATGATAAATGATAATGATAAATGATAATGATAAATGATAATGATAAATGATAATGATAAATGATAATGATAAATGATAATGATAAATGATAATGATACATGATAAATGATAATGATAAATGATAAATGACAAATGATAATGATAAATGATAATGATAATGATAAATGATAATGATACATGATAATGATAAATGATAATGATACATGATAATGATAAATGATAATGATAAATGATAATGATAAATGATAATGATAAATGATAATGATAAATGATAAATGAGAATGATAAATGATAATGATAAACGATAATGATAAATAATAAATGATTTTTATTTCTGTAAGTGGGTTTTTACAAACACGGCGGCGTTTCCTATCTGACTACTCTGAGAAGAAAAGCCGAAATAAACTCAGAGGTCACAGTCTCTTTTAAAGTCCAGACATAATCTTGGTCCACATGGTCTTAACATGATCTGACATCATGTTAAGACCATGTGGATTGATGTCTGAAATGGTCTTTTGAGGAAAGAACCACACAGATTGAGTGGACCTGTCCAGTCAGTGCACGCATTTTGTCAGTATTCGTACAACTCAACTCAAAACATAAGGAGCTCAACGATTCGACGAACAATACCAAAGAAAGGACATTGGGTAGGCTGCATAATTACTCAAACCGCCAGACCAAGATTACGATTAAAACTAACTGTATCTCAGTTAGTTTTAATCGTAATCTTGGTCTGGCGGTTTGAGTAATAAAATAATAAAACAAAAGTAAAAAAAAAATACCCACATAGTCTTAACATTCACAATAATAACAATAAAATAATACCTAAGTATGTATTCATGTCATTGTTTATTTTACAGATCATATGAGGACCATGTAGTTAGGTGTCTGAAATGGTCTTTTGAGGAAAGAACCATACAGATTTGAGTGGGCCTGTCCAGTCAGTGCACGCATTTGTCATTAATCGTGCAGCTCAACTCAAAACGTAAGGAGCTCAACGATTCGACGAACAATACCAAAGAAATGAAATTTGGGTAGGCCGCTTTAAGTACTAAAACTGCCAGATATAAAAAATTAAAGAAATAACTGAGATAGACAAAATATATAAAAATATTACCCACTAAGTCCTCACACGGAATTAAAATAATAATAATATTATACAAAGTAAATATTCATGTCATTGTGTATATAATCATGAAATGTCAAAGTGTATACAAAATAAAACAAAAGTTAGGTACCAAACAAAAAAAAATACATACTCAGTATGCAAAAATTGGAGCAGGTCCGTCCCAAGCCTTTTTGTCCTCAATATAGTCTTTTACTGTATAAAAAGCTTTCTGGCAGAACTTACGTTTAATAAATGATTTGAATTTATTAAGGCTTAGATCTTGAATGTGGCTTGGAAGTTTATTATAAAAGCGTATACATTGAACAACATCTGAACGAGCCACCTATTTTCTTGAGCATTGTTGTGTAGGCACAACAAATTTGTGTTTGTTCCTAGTATTTATATTATGGATATCACTGTATTTTTTAAACAATTTTCTGTTTTTGTCGGCATATAAAAGATTTTCATAAATATACTGAGAAGGCACAGTCATTACATTAATTTCCTTAAATTTCTCTCTGAGAGAGTGTCTCGGACTTAATTTATAAATTGATCTAACAGCTCTTTTCTGCAACTCTTTGACTCCCCCCGCAACGCCTAAGAGGGGCGCGCGTGGAACACTACCGGAGAAGCCTCGGGTCCTGATATATGGGGGGCGGCGGACGTCCCCGAGTCCGCCGTCAACCCATTCAGGGGGGCTGGAAGAGGGCGTCGTCCGCCCTCCGCCTGCACCCGGTGCGCCTGCTGCGGATCGGGAGAGTGGACGAGATCTCTTTTTCCCTTTCCGCAGCCTCTTTCTGCGAGATTAAGTTGTATTGGACTGGCCCGAGGACTCTTCGACGGCCGACAAATACCTTGCTCAAATTCTGCCTTGGCTGCCTTGTACTTGTGTGGTGGCAGAGGGCGTGATTTCGCATATAATGAACGCCGGTAGTCTGAATGTGGTGTTCCACTTCGCTGTGACAGAGCTTCAAATTCGGTCGGGTGATGTTTGACCGCTTTGCAAGCAGATCATGGTATGGCCGCTGGTCATCAACGGTGTTGATGCTGGAGTCTGAAGTTGACGTTACGCAGCCGAAAACGGATACGCCTTTTTTTTCCATTAACCTTCGTCCGTGTATATCTACCGTAAGCTGGTGCTTATGTAGGAAATCAGCCCCCAATGTCATGGTGCGTTCCCCATAGGAGGGTATTTGTTGAGCCGTTTGCGGCGTAGAGATATTCGGCGACCGAATTGACAGGTAATACTGAGACGTTCGTGCCGGTATCGATGAGGAAGAGCAGATCAGTTTCCAGCTCTTTAATTAACAGACGATGTCGCACTTGTTCGGAGTGGTGGTTCGGTCATGCCGATTTTGATGCACTCTTTCGGCATACTCCAATGGACTCAGACCGAACTCAACGCACTGGATAGACGGGTCCGTACACTGCTGTCCGCAAACCGGATGCATCACCCACGATCATCGGTGATGAGACTGTACATCCCGCGGTAGCTCGGGAGTCGAAGCTTTTTAAATGCGAAGACCCTCCTCAACCGCGAAGTGTGCAGTCTCAGGGAATATTTTTTTCAATACGAAGTGGGTATGCACCGTGATGTGGTCGCAGTTTACAAGGGACTCACCCCGCTCTCCATTGCTAAAGAGAACAGGCGCAAACCTGTAGTACTTACTACCGATGACCGCAAGGCGGTATGGCAAAGCAAGAACCTTCACGAGCGCTTCTATCGGGCCCTTCATGAGCCTGGTGTAGATTTCTTAGCGTCCGTATCCTGGCTACGTTTTGGTGACCTTTTCGGGGAAACTGAAGGTTTCGTCTGTGAGACGAAATTATCTTGACGAATAACTACCGGAAACATATTATAAAGGACGGGATGGTTGACGTGTGTCGGGAATGCCACCGTCCAGGTGAGTCCATCAGACAAATTATCTCTGGTTGTTCTCGTCTGGCTAACGGCGAGTACTTGCACAGGCATAACCAAGTAGCCAGGATTATTCACCAACAACTTGCTTTGAAATATAAACTTGTGGATTCTGAGGTACCGTATTACAAGTATGTGCCCGAACCAGTTCTCGAAAATGACCTTGTCACGTTGTACTGGGATCGGTCTATCATTACTGACAGGACTATTATCGCTAATAAGCCTGACATAGTAGTGATAGATCGATTAGCGCGCCGCACAATGATTATCGATGTTACCATTCCACATGACGAGAACCTCGTGAAAGCTGAGAAAGAGAAACAAATTAAATATCTCGACTTAGCACACGAGGTTGTTGACATGTGGAATGTGAGCTCTGCTGTCTTGTGCCGATTGTCGTATCGGCCAATGGCCTGATGGCCTAAAGCCTCAATCTACATCTCTCGAGGCTTTCATTAGGCGGTTGGATCAAGGGCCTGATTCAAAAGGCAGTACTACTCGATAGTCGATACGGCTCGCATCGTGAGGAGGTTCCTGTCTCTGAATTTTTTATAGATGCGACCACGGCTTTACCCTGACCATTTTTGTACCCATGTCTTGTTTTCTGCCTGAAATATTATCTCGTTTCGTTCTTTTAGAGCTTGATTTTTCAGTCCCTACTACTGAAAAATCTTTTTGAACTTACATTTTATTTCGATTATTTTAGGGTTATAATTTATTTACAATATTTATATATTTTAAATGTGCTAATTATGTCCTTTCATTTGATACCCAACACAGCATTTTTTCCATTACTTTACTAGAGGGCGCCATATTCAATTTAATGTGAAGTTATAAAAGCCAGCGGATGATCAAAACGTTTCCAAAAATACCTAATTTGTCAAAATATGATAAGTAGTTTATACGTAATGAGGGAACAGATGAACATACAACCATAGGTACCCACATACATAAATACATACCGGTCAAAGTCATAACCCTAAAACCTACCTACCTGACTAAAGGTAATAAAAGTATTTAAAGGTTTATGATGCGTAAAATAAACAAATATTTGTCTGTATTGCCACCGTTAACGAGTATAACACAATAGCAGCGATTCCGGCATACTCAATATGAGTTAATCCAAATCACGAAGCAGAATGGCCATCCACGTCCGTTATATCAGGCGAAAAAAAGGTGTGTGTACGGCATCCATATTTGGCAGAGCTCTTCTTTGAAGCATTTCCCATGCGTGCTCAATGGGATTCAGGTCTGGCGACTGAGCAGGCCATGCTGCTAATATCAACGTCCTACACGTTGATATTTAGCTGCGGCAAGTGTGTTTGCAACGACTACGACGAACGACGGCAGTGTGTGGACGTGCATGATCATGCATAAGCAGAAGTAAAGCACCAAATTGGGTCCGCAAAGAAATGACAAAATCTGATACATTGAGATTGCCTCTGATCCAATTCAGTTCAGCACCCTAATTGCGTAACACATTTTCGTAAACGATTACGACTAATCTGTTTGATTTTGACGGTTCAAGAACATTCATTGGGTTCTATATATTGTTGAGCAGAATTTTTATCGAACTTAAGAAGCAATGGATTAGCAATCTGTTTCAAAACGATTCAGATTCCGATTGATTGTGTATTACGCAATTAGGGTGCGGTTCTTCAGCCGATCCAAATAGGTACCTGCCCATATCATGATTGTTTTACCACTGTATGTATGGACATGAGTGTTCCCGAGCTCTTCGATTGCGGGTCTCAATAGTTGGAACACGAAGAGGCCTTCGGGAACGGAGAATTACATCATGCAAGCCATTTCTTATGGTTTGATCGCTTGTTAACATCTCTGAAGAGCTATGAAGCCTCATAACCAACATCATTGCGGTCATTGTACGATCTCATCTCAACGAGCAGTAATTTGTAATTTTGTAAGAAACGATCTTGTGTGCGTGTGGTGATGAGAGCTCGTCCTCCATGTCGCTCTGCCACACTGCCAGTGATGCGGTAACGTGTCCAAAGACGATTTATAACACTTTGCGTAGTGCCCAGAGCGATTGCCACAGCACGATGCCGAGAACCAGCTTCCAACATTTTCACGGCACGGCACGGAGCAGACGTCATTTGAGCCGAGAAGAAATGATCTGATCACTTCTTCTCAGCTCAAATGACGTCTTCTCTCCTAAATAATTTTTATTTTGTATTAATTAGAATTACATACATAACATTTCCGGTGATTCCTGCGTCACATCCTTGAAACTAGACTACTTATACAATATTATGTATCCCTGCATACTTAACTAAGGTTTACAGCATAGCAAATAAGAGGCGACATGGTAGCGAATCGACATACGGCGCGATAGTGACCCGGAGTGAACAAGTGTATACAAATAGCAAGAAGAACGCTGTGACGATACTTATTTAGACACCGCGCCTCGATAAAACACCTGTCTTGCAGCAAGAGAGGTGTTTTACCCTGATACTGAACCTGGTTTGGTTTAACCCTGATATTGCTACTGCAGCAAGAGTCTTGCTACAGTAGCAATAATATCAGGGTTATATTCTAAATAGGGAGCGTCGTCGGTGAGTTGCAGTCACGCCCACGGTGCGAGGATGTGTAAGCTAAGCTACGAAACCATGTGACCATTTCCACTAACGCTAATCTCAGTAGCGGAGCAGTAAGATATGAAGATGCGCTGCCGCGTGGTAGCTGTGTTTCGGTGACAAACGCGCGCATCCATCCATAGCTCCCATCCATAGCACGCATCGTTATATGTATATAGAAAACATAGCTTAGTTGAACCCGTTTCCAGCAGTGCTTTGCAATGTCGACCGATGAATATGATTGGTGGATATCAAACGCATCCATAGCATAGCACATCTCTGGTGGAAAAGTGGGTGTACTATAGGTACACCTCTGCCTAACCCTCCTGGGATTACAGGCGTGATGGTATGTTATGTGTGTTCATTTATAATAAAATTGATAGTCCTAAAACATTTGCTAAAAATTAGGTTTTAGTGACAGAAACGACTCGCTGTAAATCCGACTCCACGCAGTCTTGTCTGCCCTACCCCTAGAGAGTAATTTAGAATCGCGCAGCACTGTAGCCGTGACAGAAACCATGCCTGCTGCATGTTGCATGCTTAATTGCATGATGCATGCTTGCTTGCTCCATGTTGCATGCTTGCTTGCATGCTGCATGCTTTCTTACAAAAGCTTTGTAAGCAAGCATGCAGCAAACAAATTTGTTTAAAACAATTATTAGGATAAATAAACATTAAATAATATGAATTTAGGACTTATAACTTATATTGAAAACCATTTTTAGTCTTTTGTATTTTATTGATTGTACTTAATATTTGTGACAAATGGATTTAGGGCATATTGTATTCAGGGATTTCAATTTGGTATTGGGATGGGATGTGATATTATGTGACATAAAGTTTGGCAAATTATCATTCCGACAAATGATGATTAGGACAAAAATAAGGCACTTAGGATTATGGATAATAAAATTAGGTAACACAATTGAGAACCTGTTACAACATGCCAATTGTGAGAAATATGAATGCTTGTATAAATATTATTCTAACCATACAAATAAAACCAATGTAATAAAACTGATTTCCTAATCTATATGGAAAAAAAGAAAAAGAAAACACTTTCTTTTTAAGGTATACTGGAATATAAAGAAAAATATGAATACAGTTTGCGCAAAACTTTATGAGCTCTCACAAGTTGCACGCAAAAGTACTTACCTAAATACTTACTATTTTTGTAATGGACAAATCAATGCTGTAGGTAGACATATAGGTACTATAAAAAATACACACCTAGAATAATGATTGTGCACTCAACTGCATGGTTTCGTACTCGAGCCTAATATCAGGGGCTCTTCATTTATTTATTTATTTTCTAACTGTAAAAGGGTTGATTAAATGATGATATTATCTCCTATGTTTCAGACCAAAAGGGATCAAGGCAACATAAAGCTTAGAGACATTCACTGGCTTATAGGCAGACAGTCATCACTAAGCTTGGAAAATAAAGTTCTTATCTACAAATGCATCCTTAAACCTTATGGACATACTATATAGAGCACTGGCACTAAATATCTTAAGTGCACCTTGGTTCTCAAAAATATCGAAGTACACAATTACAAGGGACAACTCCAACAACCCAAAAATTAACTCGCTGTGACACTTCTAAAGTCCTCAGACTCTACCTACGGACTTAAAAGAGAATGAACAACTTCAACATAACCAACACAAACCTAATAACGAAATAATGCATTGCTGGATGAGAACAACCTCGAACTGCCAAGTGACGAAACAACAAATCTGAAAAAGCTCAAGGGCTGATTGCAGATCAAGAAAAAAGAAGAAAAAAAAAACTCCTAACTCCTCCGTTTATACTTGTAAATCTATTGTATTAGTATAATGTTTTAACCACTTGTGTGACTCAGTAGTCATAGACATAATAAAAGTGCTGAATTCTCTTTTGTAGATTTTTGATCTGGCTTTTGTGGATACTATTATTATTATTTCATACATTTCAATATGTTACATTGCAAGTTTTTGAACTTCCCTTTTTATACTATTCTGTTAATATTTTGTATTATATTATTATTCTGGTGACCTCAGATAAACTTAAATCTAATACATAACATGTAATGTTGATATTAGCCTGTGCCATTCCTAGAAATTGGTACAGTGGAACCAATGAGAGAATACGTACTTGACACCCTTCTGTTTCATACAAAAAATATGAGTTTTGGGAATTTGATCTTTATTTGTTAGTAGAATTGTCGCACTGACAGGTGTCAGGAATGCATTCACCCAACAGCCACACAAAAGAGATAAAGCCTCTTCATAACAACATACATAGGGAAGGAAATAAGAATAATCATTTCAAAGAGATAAATATGAATGAATGTAGTTACATACCAGTAGCAGTTTTAACTTTGTAACTGGAGCCTCCAGAAGCATTGATATGCCTTACAATTGTTATGAAGTCGCCATAAATATGGTGTTTGTATGCCTTAGGACTGCTGTTCTTGATTTTTATCTCAATTGTTGCGGAGTTGGCACCCTTCTTTATAAATGCTAGAAAAACAAACTTCTGTTACAAACTCCAAACAAAGGGCTAGATATATACAATTTGTATAAACAATAACAGTCTGGCAACAATAGAAGAGTAGAGCATTTGGTAATTTGGTAGTTGGAAGATTATAGTCATGAAAACCCAGATGTCATGTTTCATATTGGATAGAAAGTTACAGAAAGTTAAAGTGTGGCAATTGTGGGAAGTTTTTAGATCGAAACAAATTTAAAGTGAAAAACAAAACACAAGGTCGTCTCAGGGGCTGAGTTATTTTACTTTACGATTCGTAAAGTAAAATAACTCAGCCGGTTCGGCGCAAAATGTACCTTCGTAATTTACGAACCCAAGTAACACGGGAAAGGGCAGGATGAAGATTAACAAACTTGTAACTTACAGCGTAAATTACTTCCACGATTTGTAGCAGACGCTCTCCCGCCTAAGCCGACAACTAAAGCAGTCAAAATTGCACTTTTTCCACTCCCGTTGCGCCCAACAATAAAATTTACGTTTCTGTTTAGATTTATTTCCAAATTGTCATGACAAAAAAAGTTGCGAACATGTATGTTGACGATGGCGCCATCCATATCCTCTTGATCATTTTCAATCATATCAGTATCTGATTCCATTTTGAATTAAATTGATTATATTGTTATTTTATATGCGCCAAGCGCCAAACAAGGCGCCAACAAACATGAATGAATGAAACAAAACCAATGCCAAAATTGAACTTTCTGTTGTCAGTGTCAATGACAGCCAAGGGTGCGTTCAATTATTTCACTCGACAACGAACGAAACGTAAATACCTACGTCGCGTCGTCGTTGACTGGCCAAGCTGAGCTCTCCTTCTCTCATATTATTATCAAAGTAAGAAAATTATAATTTCGGGGGCAGTCAGGTGATTGAATACAATCCTAGGAAAAACAAAAATACAAAAATCAGAGTTTTCCTTTTTGTCGTTCGTAAATACGGATGAAAAGAAATGAAAAACTGGATTGTCTTGTAAAGTTACTCAAAGCAAATAAAGGCTGCTTTCCGAATTGGGATGTAATCGATTTGAGCACGCTTACTCCCGTTCCGAGTCGGCGGCGGCGTGAGCGCGATAACGATGTCCCGTGAATCGTCATAGGTGACGTCATGACATACGCCATCTTGCGATATCGCCGACCATACCTTAAAGAAATATAACTTTGAGCGAATGGGGAAGGCAACTGTCAAAGTGGCGCTGTCGTAGCTAGTTCCCAAAACAAGCTAGTATTGCAAGGCGTGAGTGGGTTTTTATTATTTATTGCGAAAATTATTCATTGTTATGTTCCTAAATGCTCGAAAATTTGAGTCTACCATTTTCCGAAATACCCTAAGCTTATCAGATTGTGGTTTAAAGCTATTAGATGAGAATTATTTCAATTACAACAGAGTTCGAGGTTATGTTGGAAACATTTTAAAGAAAGTGATGACTAGGAAATAAGCAACATTAAGGATTTCAATTCTGACAGATTACAAATCGAATAATTATTGATGTGAAATATTTAAATTAATGAAAATAACGAAATCTTGGAATAAAACCAAACTCATGAATGAACACGAAACGGAATGAATGAAAGAAATGTCAAAATTATTGTAGGATGTAGGGACCTAGCTATGGTCACGCCATCTACAATTAGCTTTGACCGACCTTCCCCATTCTCAGCTGTCATAATCGTGATATCTAAATCGCAACGCTAATTATCGATGTGGAATGCGGCCATATATTACTAGCTGACCTCGCAAACGTTGTTTTGTTATTTTTATTTATTTTTATAATGGCCGATTCTCAGACCTACTCGAAATGCACAGAAAATTTAATATAAATCGGTCCAGCCGTTTCGGAGGAGTTTAGTTACAAACATTGCGATACAAGAATTTTATAGATATTAATGAAACCATCTGTTTTTTTTTTTACTTTTAGTTATAGTAATACAGGACTTTTTTTAGAATACCAATGGCAATTGGCATAAAGGCCTAGTAACCATGCCATAAACATAAAAAAAAAAAAACAACCTGGCAACATTTTTTGAAAACGCCATTTTTAACGTAACGAAAATCACGAGAATTTGCGATTTGTTGTTAATTTTATTTAAAAAGCGATTGTGCCTGTGTAATCATATTGTAATTGCTGTATTTGCAATTGATTCGTGTAATCACTACATAGCTGTTGATTCATAGATCACTATCAAGGTAAACAACTTTCCTTTGAGAAAACGTTATTGAATTACCTTACCAATTTTATTGTTTTGCGTCGAACCATGTGTTTCACATTTAATTTGTACTGTAATAAGTAAATAAGAAAAACTGTTTGGTTTGGTTTTCTCAGGGTGCCAAACTGAACCCGATCCGTCTTCATTTGAGAAAGTTGATAACTGGTTTTGTTTTTATTGGAGGGTAAACAAAACAATTCCATTATACAATCATCGTCTAGTTAAATCTATTAATCTAGGAGGTTAGTTGCACTAATAACACGTTAATTAAATGGACCAGCGTATGTGTTAGATGCAATATGCAATTATGATTATCTAGATACCTCCTTTTTGCAGTTGTCAATATGAGTGATTCACCTGATCAGCCTGAGCCTCCAAAGGATGTAAGTATTAGTACATTTCATTCTCACATAACCTAATAATATTGCTACACTACTAATAAAACAAAAATACACAACAGAATCTATCACTATAATAGGTAGCTACTGACAAGAGATTAAATTTGCATCATCATCATCTTAATTATATTCCTAAGGCAAATCACCAAAGTATAAACAACAATCCTGTTTGAATTGGCACTCATTGCAGACTTTTCAGAATTAAGTTTTTTGTTTACCTCTTACTTGTTTATGATTAATAAGATCAGGCAGGCACCAATAAGATGAATTTTCTTAAATTAATGAACACACTAAGTTTTAGTTATGTCAAAATGTGAGAAGAAAAATCCACAAGTTCACGGGGCTCGGTTCACTGCAAAAAAAGAATGTGTGAAATCCAACCACACCCTTCGCCTTTGAGTCTAGTCTGGTCTACTTTACTACTGCGGTTGAGGAGTCTACCTCGAGCTAGCTAACCTGGTGAGATCGTTCTATGCTTTCACCATAACTCTTGTTATTTTAGAAATTATGTATTATAGCTCTACAAACCCTATGTCAATGAATCGGAAATTAAAATTAAAGCATTGTTTTAAAATGTTTTAAAAAGTATTTTGTAGCAAAACGCTTACAAAAATGTGCTTCAGGTAGAGTTACCCGAGGGTGACACCAAAAAAAAAGGTTTGTCATAAATGGTCGGTCCCAGTGCTAAGTGTTAAGTGCTGCAAAAACATTTAGTGATCGAATGAGTTTTTTTTGTTTTTCTTGGTAGAACGTGAATGTCGCGCCGCGACGAAGCCGCGCTGTACACTCAGCCTGCGCGTGCAGACCGCTCGCAATGTGTTGTGTTGGGTTCGATTCCCAACATGCTGTACGGATTGAAGCGTAGACTTCTTCAGCTTTTATTTGAGTGAGGCAGGTAGCCATAATATATGGAAATCATAACTTACAAGCAATGATAAAGTAATAGGAGAATAATGATAAGAAGATAAAAACAGTATAATGAATTCCGGAAATTATCGAAGAGCGGATAAGTAATCTTTAATAGGTAGCACAGCAATTAGTTGACATATGACAGGCTTGCGTTGAATTGCAGACAAAATTGCCAAAATGATTTAATAAAACTGCAATCTCTTTTTCTACTGTCTGCTACCATCACTGGCTCAGCGTAAACAATGCCACAATACAAAAATGAATACCTTGTAACACAAGTAATAATATGTTATTTACCACCAACACCTAAGATATTGGAGTATGAATGTTTGTTACTCTTTCACGCAAGAGCTGCTGAGCGGATTTGGATGAAATTTGGCACACTGATGGTTTATGAACTGGATTAACACATAGAGTACTTTTTGTCCCGATGCTCCGACGGGATCGGAATTTGTGCGGGTGAAACCGCGGGGAGCAGCTGGTAAGGTATCATTTTTAAAAACTTTGAAATCTTACGCATATTAGTAAGTTACTAAAAACGGTGCGTTACATGTGCGTTTTTTTAACTATATTTTCAACAGTTTCGTTAGCCATAGCGATGATGTGTTATGATAATGAATGACTAGGCGCGAATTAAGGAACAGCTGATGCGAAGACAACAGGGAAGCACGTCGCCGAGTTATCAGCTGTTATAGTGATGTGAAGGAACTGCGTAAACAGGTGGATTATCTAACCGTTATATTCTAGCGTTATAAGAATAGAAGTGATTTTAGAAAAAATATAAGGCAATTAGTAAGAATGATTGCCACTAAAAGACTTGAAGACAAACGAAAACACTTACTTGAATATTGTTAATTAAACATATGAAATAAGACTAAGTAAACGAATAAATAAGGAATAAGTTATATATATAAGTAATAACGAATAAATGTCTAAACCATCCACTGGACAAACGATGGTCTGCAGTTTTCGTCCTTCTTTGCCCGCGAAGACGAGTCGAACATTCGACGGGTCCGAAGCCCGACGCCGGTCGACGTCTGGATGACTTCGTCCTCTGGGCGTGTGCAGTGCTACGCGAAGTTTCTTCAACAAGGTATTGATGATTCCTGCTGGAACTGTCCTCGCTGAAGACCGCAACCGAAGAGCTTCGAGTTGTTTTTTTTTTTTGTTGCTTTTTTGAGACCGTTTCGTTTGAAATTAACACGACGAGATCCTTGAAGGACCAATGTTAGCGCGGGGAGCATCTAAAGAGTGGACTCCTGTATTTTAGGCAAGGGTTTAATGCTGTGCTTATAGCAATAATAAAACTGTTCCTGACAAACAGCTAATAATGAAACTAAAGTAAGAGGAGTATCGTCCGCCGCGATGAAGACAGAGGAAGTGAGTGTCGTTACCGCGCCGCGCCTCAGCCTGCCGATGACGTGCGCTAAACACTCTGCCTGCGCGTGCAGACCATGCGCAATGTGTTGAGTTGGGTTCGATTCCCAACAGTGCCCATTCTACTTTTGGATACTTCGAATAACAGCTGATCAAGACTTGAACGAGAGCTCAAGACATACAAAATTTCGACAAGAGCGCTTCAATTATTGGATGGAAACGGTGGAAGATCAAGAACGAGATATACAAAAACCGGAAACGGTTACTAGCGAGACCACAGACAAAGACATTGAAAAGTTTGAAAACAGCAACATTTAGCACAGCAGAGCAGTGACATAGTAAACAGCCGAGAAACCAGTTGAACTCCGCTAGAAGATTCACCGATGAAGCTCGACCTGAATCAACCCGGCTGCGACGTCGTTAAAAGATGCCCTCCCACAGACAAATATCACCCGCCTCTCAACTATTCCAATGCTAATTTTAGGGTGCACTACTCGATTGGCTCTTTCCCTTCCTGTCCTAAGGGCACGTCTTCCCTACCATTACAGCGCCCCCCGGTCTATTCCTTGATATGCAATGGTCTTTGTAGCACCATGAAGCATGAGGCTAGTGCAAATCTTGGGGTTCATTCGATTAATCGAGTCTGGTCAAACCACGCTTGGGTCGGTGCATTTCATTCATTCATTCATAGCCAAATTCAAGAACTAAGCCTTAATACATTCAAATCTTTTATAAAGCGGAAATTATGCCAGAAAGCATATTAGACTGTCAAAGACTATAATATTGAGGACAGGAAGGCTTGGGATTGAGCTGCTCCAATAAGTTTACACAGATATTTTTGATGTTTAATTTGCTATTTTACTTTTTTTATGATTTTTTCTATATATTTGTACCTTTTTAGATAAACAATGTCATGTAGGTATATATATTTACTGTATAAAGTATAATATTGTTTTAATTTTTGTGAATGTGAGGACTATGTGGGTCATTGTATTTTTCTTGTAATGATGGTCTGGCTGTTTGAGTACTTTAAGCGGCCTACCCAAAAGTCCTTTCTTTTTGTATTGTTTGTTGAATCGTTGAGCTCCTTAGTTCTGTGTAGTCAGATAGGAAACGCCGATCTCATCTAGTTTTTAAAATATGATTGACATGTTAAAGTGTTTTTACAAACCTATTTACAGAAAATAAATCATTTATTTATTTAAAATAAAACCTTTTTTCGTTAAATGAACCGAATACTTTCACTTGTAATGTCAAAATACATAACAGCTTTTAACTAAATGTTAAAAGCGGTTATTTTGAAATTACAAACAGACGCTTCAAATTTATTTTTCTTCTTCTTAAAATAATTTACATTCTTCTCTCTTAATGGCACAAAATAAAGCAACAACTCTGAATTATCTATCTGCCCAGCCTTTTCCAAACTATATCGGCTTCCAGCCTAACCGAATGCAACTGGGTACTAGTATTTTACATACAGCGACTGCCTATCTGATCACAAACCAGTAACTTACACCCCCCTTACCCCTTGGTAAAACTGGTTGTCATACTTCTGGGCTTTGGACGACCCGTAACGACTGTCAAAGATCTACGAATGACAGCTAGGACCAACGGCTAAACGTGCTTTCCGAGGCACGGAAGGGTCGTAGTTCCAGAGATTACCACCTACATACAATCTTACAAACAATCTAATTTATTATTTATTTCCCAGAAGATAAAATAATTGTTAGTAATTACATAAACTACTTACTTAAACACCAGTGTTAGTACATATATCGTTATTTATTAATGAGAATGTCAAAATCAATTTTATACAATACGTATTTAGAAAAAACCTACGGTACATGCGCCCTGGTCCATTATCTAAGTATGTGACCTTCCGCCCTATCGGCCACAGTTACCAAGAGGCTGCTAGCGCTGCCCCGCATCCGCCCCATCAGGGAGACGACACGTTTTCGTATGACTGCGAGCACCCTGATGCGCTACAGTGTGGCAACCCCAACAGCGCCCTGTACGCGTTGTTGTATTTGACATGTAACGCGCTGTAAGCTCTTTGCGTGTAGTCGACCCATTGCATGACCTAAACAAAGTAGCTTTTACAACCCGCAATCCTACATATCGACATAGTGCTCCTGACAGACAGCGCCCTATGCTCCAATCGTTTTACCACCATCGGTTTGCTAAGGCGCAGTAGTTTAACTGGCAAAGTGATGTGTTTTATCATGTAATATTGTTACAGCCACAAGAGTTGGAGAAGTTAGAGGAAGCAAAATTGAAGGCGAAGTTCCCAAATGCAATGATGGGGAGAGGACCCGGGGGACACTCGGCTTTCCTGCAGAAGAGGCTAGCTAAGGGGGTCAGTATAATTGTTTTATTTGAATAATACTGAGCATGAGGTCCTGGGTTCGATTCCCAGGTCGGGCAACGTGTTATTGGGTTTTACTATCTGGAATTTCTCAGTAGCAGCCCGGAGTCTGGATTTGTGCCCGGTAGATGGCAATAGGCTCGCCTCATATTACATGGGACTTAAGCATATCTGGCGAAATGTGGGTGTACTATAGGTACACCTCTGCCCAACCCTTCGGGGAAACAAGGCGTGATGTTATGATGTTTATGAACCCTTTCGAACCAGCCAGTCAAGTTGAAAGTTGTATACTCATTCCATTGAGTGGCAATATATTTATTTGGTAAAGATGAGCAAATGAGGAGGGTAAACGAGGTAAAAGGAGTATGTACGGATCGAAGCAGGTGGCATTCTGTGGTTTCTGCCTACCCCTATGGGAAGAAGGCGTGAGTTTATATATGTATGTAAAGATGAGCTGATGCTTCAGCCATCATAGTACGTCTATGAGGTTTCTCTTTAACTGCCACAGGTTAACATGGTTAACAGACCCCATGCATAATGTGGATTTAAATTTCAGCAAAAGTTCTTCGATTCTGGTGACTATCAAATGGCGAAGCAACGGCCGGGCAACCTGTCCCAGCCTTTCAAGGCGCCGACTGCGCCTGCTAAGCAGACCACGGGCGACGCCATCCCCACACCCGAGACCGTCCCGCTGCGCAAGACGTCGATCATCCAGCCCAAGTTCTCGGCGCCCAGTCAGACTTCCTAGCCCACAGTGCCCGTTGTTGACATTAGGCCGTGTCACTAACTAATATCCCAGAAGGCCTGTACAATGTCCTCTTCTACAATCCTTTGGGTATGGCTTCACTGTGCAAATAGGATCCATTAGTTGTTTGTCCACTGATTTCGTAACTGTTACAATGTAGTTGCATACTATATACATGTACCCAGTCAAAGCTTCATTCAAAATATGGGCGCTAATATAACCTTAGTAAAATATATTATGCTGTTACCGTAGTGAGGCCTAAATCCCTGTAACAGAGAATTAAAATGTATCAGGAAGACATCATTTCACCACATAGCTTTTCAATCCCATACATTTTATTCTCTTTTCTATAGACTCGATTGTAGGAAGTGTCATTGTCTTTTTGGGCACATTTTTATTTTGCTAGTTACGCGTGGCACTTACGCATCGCTTTTAATTTTATAGATGTTCACTTACAGCATTGTTGCATTAAGTATATCATTTCTGATCACGTAATATTTTTCTTAGCACCCTTGATGGTTTAATATCGACATTGTGATTCGTAATTAGCCTGTGTTGAAATTTAAACAAAACTTTTATAAGAACAACTGTTATATTGATGTATAAAAAATTAGGTTATAGTGTTGTATGTCGTGGATGCGTGTGATACAAGTCTATACGTTTCTATGTTGCCTCATTAGCCATAGACTGTAGGCTCCATCAGCTTGGGTTAGTTTACAAGGGAATCATGGGGTTAAATCGAGACATGTTGCCTGAATGCCTTACTTCGCCGCACTCAGTTCAGCATGTCGTGATTTGTCATTTGTTTTTATCCCGAGAATGTACAGCGACGGATCTCGCCGCAAATTCCTCGCAATGTCCCACTGTCCAAAATTAAGTCACATGCTTTAGTTTAGTAGATACAAGTGATCATGCACATTCGTTTTCGGTATCGGTTATTCGGATAGGTAGGTATTCGGATAGGTTTATTTAAGGTTAAATGTCAGCGCTGCAACGAATAGAGCAGTCCGAAAAGCAAGCGAATTGCCTGTCGTAGTCACACCCTTCAGACAAAGCGACTAAACTCCGGCCGGCATTATAAACAGCAGCTGTTATGATTTATGAACTTACAGTGATTGTAAAACTAATAATTATTCCTATTTGTAATTGAATGTAAGGTTAATCGAAACCAGTTGATACCGCCACTTGGCTATCATTATAGCAACTATTTTCGTCACTACCTTAACACCAGTAATGTAGGTACATAATATGTTTCAGATAATACGAGGAAAAAGCAAAATAATCCATGTGATAGTTAATTTAGAAATAAACGTTACTCATGGTGTATCAATGTATTCACATAATTGTTTATCCCATAATCTTTCAATGTGATGGCAGTAGAAAATCTGTATATATGCCATAGTACTGAGTAATTAAGAGGGTAAATAAAAAGTACATGAATAAGAATTTAAATAAGGCAATGGACTTGAGATCTGTTCTCTAGTACGCTAAACACGAGCTACGAGCATAGAAGCCATTTGTGCAAGGGTTTTATTTTTATAAATGTAGCTCATTCGTGCAATTTGTATGATATGTTTAGTAAATTTTGGGAGCCTAGAATTGAATATAACTGAATGCTTTCACTGCTAAGCTTCTGGAATGTTCCTAAACTCATACACGATGTGATTATCTCCGACATACACTATTTCAACTTTAATCTCACGTAATATCGATGTTCGTCTATAAAATAGATAGTTAAGCATTCCGTATTGCGTGTCAATAGCCAGGACGTGCAAACCACATGGCTAACGTTCGCACGAGAGTGATATGTGTATGGTAAGATTAAGGGAATGTGGAAAAGATAGCTACTATTAAATATAAAATAAATTCTTGGTAAAAAAAAAAGAGTTTTATTTATTTATTTTATTCAGACTGTGCGTGTTTTAGGTAATGTCTTTACCGTTATTATAACATATTCGAGTAAACAATTTTAACAAAATGAGATTAAAGAATACAATAATAAATGGCACTTGTTAAAACAAAAACTTAACTAACAGCTGAGGGTAGGTACATCATCATAACATCGTCCGACATCTACTTTGATATCCCTTTCACAAAGCGTCGGATCCTGTCCTGTTAACATATTTATTTCCCATCTTCATGTATTCATTACCGTTATATTTGACTGCTCTCTAAAAAACAAAAAACAGTGGAAGTTAGATCAATTTGTAGAACTGACTGACTTTAGTGGGGGAGAATGTCCTTTCCAAACTTGATTTTTGCGACTTTAGCCTCTCACGTACGCTCGATCCCCATTGGTTCGTGTATCGCAACAACAAAGTGAATTAGAAATCGTTTATACCTGGATTCCAATGCACATAGTCTGGGGTGGCGGCTGCCTGGTACTCCTGCACGAGGTCGTCAACCACGCCGCGAGATTCGTCGAACTCCTCCAGCGAGTCCTTGAACATCGGCTCCTTGCGGAACACCTCCAAGAAAGCCTCGCGCTTGCGCAGCTTGTCAAACTGCTGCAGACATCTGTCGAACAACTGCACAGAGAAACCAAGTTATAAACGGGTGCAAGACCAACCAAATGTTGAAAAGACAAGGGTGAAATGAAATTCTTTGTTCTGTAAATAAAATATCGGAATCACTTTTCACACGTCATCTTAATACTAATTTTAATATTTATAAATCACGTGTCACTGTGTGTATGTTCGTACACGCAACCAATTTAACAGATTTCATTTGTTTGTTTGTTTGGCATCTCGCAGGTCAACCTATGCGGTTGTCGTCTGCTTAAGCGGACTTGCCTGTGGTTGCCCTAATAAATTAAGGCCTCCAGCCAGGACTTAAACTTAAATAATAACTAAAACTAAGCGACAACGCAAAGGGCACCCCCTGTGGGGTACGAACCTCGGCTTAGGGCGTCGCTGGAAGAGGGCAGCAAATGACTAGCTGGATCAGGATTGGTATTATTTGGGAAACCGATTTCAATTGTTACTAACGCTTATATAGATTCTGTCCGAAATAAATGAATAATAATAATAAGCTGGCAACACCGTATCAACAAAACGTCTCGTTTTCTCATTCACGTAATTTTAATTGTTAAAAGCTTTTTGACCCAATATATCAAGACATTTTTATTCTGAAGTAAACCTGAAACACCAGAGAAAATACAAAAAAGACATCAAACTACGACATAATGTAATTTTTAAACCAAAAACTACCGCATCGGAGGTGACATCTGTCATGTCACCTCCGGTAAAACATCACTGAACCAGAATAAGAAACCGAAAATGAAAAAATGTTGACGAGGTCAGCCTCCAGACGAGCACGCCTACCACCTCCGGACTCTTCGCTCAGCTCCGCCTCGCCGCCGCCGGTATCCAGCTCCACCGTGAGTGCTGTGACGACACCGGCCGCGGTAGTTGCGTCGAGCTCGCTTTTCCCCGCCGACGTCGCCAACACCTGTTCGTCGGCAGGGGAGAGGCCGGCCACCGAGGAGCTTGGCACTTAGGGGCCATCCGGCCCCGAGCCGGGTCCCCGCTGCCGGTGGTTGTGTGCAGCGCATGAGATGGACTCAGTCTATGAACGAGAACGTCATGCGCGCATATTATGGGTCTACAGAGGGGGGAACTCACCTCACCGCGTACCGTGATACGATGCTGTCTCTTTTTCAGGAACTAGAACCAACCGTCAGCGTCTCGGCCCAACGACTGTCGGATCAGGTGCGGGTCATCCAACGCAATCATAGGTTGGACGATGCCACACTTGATAGGCTGCGCTCAGAGATACTGAGCAACCTTATCGTCTCGACTCCGGCACAAACCGCGGTACAAGCATCAACCACTGATCTACCGCGGCCCAATCATGGTGTTGAAGAAGAAGATGATAGAGTTACAACAGTAAGTAGCCAATACAACGACCGATTGAGGAGCGCACTGGAGGATGCGTTTCGCGAGTATAGATCCACTCCGACCGAACTTATACCGAGATTACCACGCCTACCTATGCACAAAAAAAATAGGGCGCTGGTGTGTGCCCTGGACTCGCAACTTAAAAATCTGTTTGAGAGCAGCGAGGATCTCGTTGATACACACTCGATCCTGTATTGCGCGGCTGTTGCGGCATGTCGTTTAGCTAACGTCAAGTTTCCAAACTGTGACGGAGCTGCTCGACCAAAACCAACCGTACCAGCCTGGCAATGCAGGATCGAGCGACGTATCGATGGGGCCAGGGTACTCATAGGCAAACTATACTGTTTCAGTGAGGGCAATACAAGACCACGAGTGATGCGCTTTGTGAGGCGGGCATTTTCGGGGACTGAAATAAGCCCTCGAGAATACATGTCCCGTGTCAGAGAGCGCATCGACTTCCTGAAACAGAAAGTTTGTGCATGGGCGAGACGTATTCGGCGGTATAAGCGGCGAGCTGATCGATACTCGCAGAATCGCATGTTCCAGAGCGATGAAAGGTGGGTATATAGAGCTTGGGAGCGACCTGAACAAAATTTGATGGACGTGTGCCGCCCAGATGATGCCGCCAAAAGTGCATTCTGGCGCAGCATCTGGTCAGTACCCGTCTGTCACACTGAGGCTAGCTCGATGCAAGATGTCGAGTGAGTGTGTGACACTATACCAGAAATGGAAACTGTCTTAATTACGCCATTAGACGTTGCCAGAGCAGTCCGTCCGTTACCGAATTGGAAATCGCCAGGACCGGATGGATTGCACAACTTTTGGTTGAAATGGCTTATTAGTTCACATACTTGCCTGGCATCTCAGTTCCAGTCATCCTTAGAGTCTGGGTCGCTACCACAGTTTCTATTAACAGGCGTTACCCACCTGCTCCATAAGTCAGGTAGTCCCACGGAACCCAAGAATTATAGACCAATCACGTGTTTGTCGACGATCTATAAACTTCTTACATCCATTTTGAGAGTAAAAATTAATACACACATTGACAGTAACTCGATTATGTCTGCCTCTCAAAATGGATGAAGGTCCCGGGGAACTAAGGAGCTACTCCTCATCGACACGGCCATTAGCCAACAGGTTCGTCGCTCCCGCAAGGATCTGTCGACATGCTGGATAGATTATAAGAAGGCCTACGACTCGGTGCCACATGCATGGCTTGTGAGGGTGCTGGAGTTGTACAAGATAGATGCAACTCTACGCACCTTCCTTAGTTCCTGTATGGGGCAATGGAGGACGATCCTTCGCTATCCGGGGTGTCGACAAATCCAGGGGAATGACGAGCCTGTCTAGATTAAACGGGGAATATTTCAGGGCGACAGTTTGAGTCTACTTTGGTTCTGCTTGGCTCTGAATCCTCTAAGCACACTGCTGGAGGATACAGGTCTAGGCTATCGGTTGAAGAGAGGTGGTGAGGTCATATCTCACCTTCTGTTCATGGATGACTTGAAAATCTTTGCCCCCAACCAATTGCAACTGATGGAGCTACTGAAGGTAACTGAAATATTCAGTAGCGCCATCAGGATGGAATTTGGTGTGGACAAATGTGCAATCATGCATGTTAAGCGAGGTGAGATTATGGAATCCGAAGGTATTCAACTTTCGGAAAAAAAGCTATAAGTATTTGGGTATGTCGGAAACGTTAGGCATCAACGTTATTAATATGAAGCAATCGTTGAAGGAGCGCTTCTTTGGCCGCTTGAAGAAGGTATTAATTAGTCTTCTTTCAGGCGGAAACAAGGTGCGCGCTTTCAACGGTTGGGTCATGCCGATTTTGATGTACTCCTTCGGCATACTCAAATGGACCCAAACCGAACTCGACGCCCTGGATAGGCGGGTCCGTACACTTCTGACCGCAAACCGGATGCATCACCCACGATCATCGGTGATGAGACTGTACATCCCGCGAAAGTACGGGGGTTGAGGCTTTTTACATGCGAAGACCCTCCACAACCGCGAGGTGTGCAGTCTCAGGGAATATTTTTTTAAAACCGAAGTGGGTATGCACCGCGATGTGGTCGCAGTGGACAAGGGGGCTTACCCCGCTCTCCATGGCTAAAGGGAACTGGCACAAACCTATAGTACTTACTTCCGATGACCGCGCGGCGGGATGGCAAAGCAAGGAGCTCCACGGGCGCTTCTATCGGGCTCTTCATAAGCCTAATGTAGATTTCCTAGCGTCCGTATCCTGGCTACGTTTTGGTGACCTTTTCGGGGAAACTGAAGGTTTCGTCTGTGCAATTATGGAAGAAGTTATCTTGACGAATAACTACCGGAGACATATTATGAAGGACGGGACGGTTGACGTGTGTCGGACATGCCACCGTCCAGGTGAGTCCATTAGACATATTATCTCTGGTTGTTCTCGTCTGGCTAACGACGAGTACTTGCACTGGCATAACCAAGTAGCCAGGATTATTCACCAGCAACTTGCTTTGAAATATAAACTTGTGGATTCTGGGGTACCGTAAGTATTACAAGTATGTGCCCGAACCAGTTCTCGAAAATGACCTTGTCACGTTGTACTAGGATCGGTCTATCATTACTGACAGGACTATTATCGCTCAAAAGTCTGACATAGTAGTGATAGATCGATTAGCGCGCCGCACAATGATTATCGATGTTACCATTCCATATGACGAGGACCTCGTGAAAGCTGAGAAAGAGAAACAAATTAAATATCTCGACTTAGCACACAAGGTTGTTGACATGTGGAATGTGAGCTCGGCTGTCATTGTGCCGATTGTCGTATCGGCCAATGGCCTGATGGCAAAAAGCCTTGACCAACATCTCTCGAGGCTTTCGTTAGGCGGTTGGATCAAGGGCCTGATTCAGAAGGCAGTACTCCTCGATACGGCTCGCATTGTGAGGATGTTCCTGTCTCTGGAGCCCTAACCACCGGTAGCTTAGACCCTGCTCCCGCTACCGGCGGACCACTATTTTTATATTTTTAAATGTTTTTTTTAGTTGTTTTATAAAAATATTTAAAAATGTATTAGAATAAGGATAAAAATAAATAAACGACATAATAAACTAAATAATAATATTAATAGTTGTTTCCAGCTTGAAAGATAGAATAACTTTGGACCCGATAGGTGGCGCTTCGTCAAATGCAGGGCACATCGCGAGTCATATTTTAATGACTGAAAATTCTTTCACTAATGGGAAGCTACAATAATACCGATTGTCATAGGATATTTTATGTTAAAACAATTAATTTCACGCGGATAATTGTTAAGGTCGAAAAAAAGCTAAGTGGGACTGGGGGGACTTAGTTTTGACTTTCAGCTTTATTTCGATGCGGTAGTAGTTTCGAGGTTTGGAGTTGTTGAAGTTTGGCGGTCTTTTTAAGTGTTTGGTACTATTTCATCAAGCTAGATACTTATTTCTTATTTTTATTCTAGCAAAGGGAATGCTATCAATTTTTATTCTAGCAAAGGGAATGCTATCAATTTAGAATACGTAAAAAATGTGTTTCCCAACACTTATTGCCTTGACTAGCCACTAACCTTGAATGTCTTTTTTATATTCTCTTTCAGTGTGATAAAAGGCGGGCGAAGGTTTTTCAATTTCTCAAAATTCTATATATTTAGTGACCGAACCAAAACAGTGTTTTTTGTGAGTGTGTACAAGAGAGCTATACAATTAAGCAGTGTTTCCAAAAGTTTGTATTCTGTAGCAACAAGCTTACAAGATCTGTGCCAGGTAGTCGCTCAGGCGACAAAAAAAAAGGTCAGTCTCAGTGTCCCAAAACCATTGTTAAGTTCAAAAGTGCTGAATACCTTTGACAAGAAATTGCGATTTTATGCAGCCCTGAGTTTGTTACTCAGGGCGGCATAAAAAAGTGATGGCATAAGCGGTTTACTGGGAGCCACTGAATAGTTCCACTATCACCACTTGGCTCCATCATCAGACCGTTCAATGTCATCTATTGGACTTGTCAAAACGAGTCATTTGATCCCAAACTCGAGGGGTATACTAGTAGCCACTGAAGTGTTCCTCTATGTCTGATGATGGAAAAAGGAGGTAGCCTTGCTCCATCATCAGACACTTGACACCAAGTACAATATACTGGACTCAACAAAACTAATCATATGACATCTAACTCATGGGGTTTACTAGTAGCCACTGACAAGTTCCAATGCGGCCTACCCAAATGTCCTTTCTTTTGTATTGTTCGTCGAATCGTTGAGCTCCTTTGTTCTGAGTTGAGCTGCACTATGATTTACAAATGCGTGCACTGACTGGACAGGTCCACTCAAATCTTTGTGGTTCTTTCCTCAAAAGACCATTTCAGACACCAATCTACAGGGTCCTCATATGATCTGACCAAGTTTAGTCTCGGTTTTTTACACACTTTGACAAACTATACAATGACATGGAAATTTACTTTGTAAAGTATTATAATATTTTAATTATTGTGAATGTGAAGGCAGTGTGGATTTGTTGTTTTTTTGTATATCTCAGTTTATTTTTAATTTTTAAAATTAGTTTTAATCATGGTCTGGCAGTTTGAATAATTTATGCGGCCTACCCAAATGTCCTTTCTTTGGTAATGTTCGTCGAATCGTTGAGCTCCTTAAGTTTTGTGTTGAGCTGCATGATTACTGACAAATGCGTGCACTGACTGGACAGGTCCACTCATTCTGTGTGGTTCTTTCCTCAAAAGACCATTTCAGACATCAATCTACATGGTCTTCACATGACCTGACCAAGATTATGTCTGGACTTTAAAAGAGACAGTGACCTCTGAGTTTGTTTCGGCCTTTCTTCTCAGAGTAGTCCAGATAGGAAACGCCGATCTCATCTAGTTTTAAAATATGTTTGACGTGTAAAAGTGTTTTTAAAACCTACTTACAGAAATTAAATCATTTATCAATATCTACCTCCTGGCTCCATAAACAGATCCTCGAAACCAAGTAAAATATATTGGACTCATCTCGACAAATCGACTCCAAACTCGAGGGATTTACTAGTAGTTGTGAAAGAAATTAATCGCATCTAAGGGTACTAAATATTTGTATATGTAACATGACCACTTTTTCGGCGCTCATGGTGGTCCTGATGAAGAGAGAGTGACTACTGCAGGACCACATTCAAAGTCGGTTTTCTCGTAAACTACTAAGGTACTAATTCTGTTGTTCGAGTACTAATTATTTACCAAATATGGAAGCGATTGGCGTTGGTGGTCCTGCGGTAGTCACGCACATCTTTAAATGTTATTGAACTTACTGATGATATGTTGGTGTGATTGGCAAGCAGCAGCCCTGATACTTTGTGTGAGGCGTGCACGTAGGGCGAGCGGCGGGACAGGGCCACTTGTATGGACGCGGGGCCCCACGGGATGAATGACGCCAGCTTTCGCTCGCGGATTCGCTGCAGAGACTTGTGCACCTGTGATGGGTCTACTTCTCCCTGAAATATCAAGAGTATTTTAGTAAAGAACTGGGGTGCTGTCTAGTCTAGCTATTCAGGCATCTAACATAGCAACATCTTTGTAAACTATTTGTAAGATTTTTATGTGAGTACTAAAATATATTAACATTTTAAATTCTGAATAAATATTTGCTATTCGAATAAATGGACGGATTCCAAAGATAAACTACCTACCTGCAGCTGATGTCCTGGTAATGTGTTGATTTCGTAGGACTAGATGATATAAGTTTGAATATTTACCTGTATAATATTCAATATTGATATATAGCAGTGTTGATTTGTTCTGTCTGGACTAAGTGAGACCATCATATTTTTTGGTTGAAGTAGTCTTTGCATCACGTCGAGTACGGTGGTTTTTCGTATTTTTGGCGCCTGTAGAAAAATATGTTAAATATTTATTAATTGCTAAGTCTTCAAAAATATGAGCTTTTGATTGAATAATCTTAAGATTGAGAGCGACGCACGAATTTTCCATACAAACCCTAATATATAAATACCTAAATAATTTGCAATAAGCATATTTCTATCATATTATGCTTATATTCGTTTTTTTTTATAAATACCGATAAATGAAGTTTAAGCTAATTGTATTTCACACTTTTTCACAGCGTACATGACATGCTTTCTTATCGTTTTTTTATGTACTATGAACAACAATATCTGTAATGTTGTTGTATTAGAAACATAGCTCATATTATCAAGTTACGAATAGTCGAAAAAAAAGGAAAATTTATTAAGTTTTCATTCATCATTTTTGGTATTACGGAACACATCAAAATTTATCATAAATTTTCAATAGCTAGTAGTGCTATAGCGTCAAGCAAATGTCAATGTGCGCGTGGTCATTCTGCTCACGGTAGTACGTGTGTATCGCTCTGAGAAGCACACACATTACCGCAACGTTACGCCCTGCCGGGGTATTTTCCGTGTTTATTGTCAGTGTTAGACGATTTATTATCCTGTGCGTGCGCATTTATTTGCTTTCTAAATGGAATTGTAATATTTCTGACACTATTGACTTATAAATGCTGAGAACTTGGATTTAGATTTGCCTCGTTATAAGGTATCGAGTAACCTAACCATTCTTGCGAACTTTAGCTTTGCTTGCGGACTTATTACAAGTCCGTAAGTAAGAAGCACAAGATGCCATTGGAATCTTTTGCGACATCTCTAAGGCGTTTGATTGCGTAAACCATGAGACCCTTTTTCTGAAACTGGAGCACTATGGGGTTAGGAATACAGCTCTTGAATTACTTAGATCATACCTGAAAGATAGAAATATTAAAGTTCAAGTAAACGGCATAAACTCGTTAGGGTATGAAATGGCATTGGGCGTTTCTCAAGGTTCGATAATGGGTCCATTCCTCTTCTTAGTTTACATGAATGAATTACCCCAATTACTTCAAAATCAACCGAAGATGGTGTTATTTGCAGATGACACATCACTGATCTTTAAAACAGACCGATGGTCACAAAATCTGGGCGACTTGAAAAACTCGATTCTTCAAGTCCAAGATTGGTTTAAGGTAAATAATTTGGTATTAAATGAAAAAAATACCAAATGCATTCGATTTAAATTACCTAATGTTAGAAGTAGTGAATGTGATATCATATTGAATGGAAAAAAAATGGAATTTATTAATCAGACGGTTTTCGTAGGAATCACGCTGGACGAGAAATTAAAATTCGGCCGCTTATGCTGTTAGAAAGATAAGACAGTTAACAGATGTAGAAACCGCGCGTTTGGTCTATTTTAGCTACTTCCACAGCATGGTGTCGTATGGCATTTTACTGTGGGGTCGGGCTGCTGACATTGAATCCATTTTTATTTTACAAAAGAGAGCTGTCAGAACCATATAAAATCTTCCTCGTCGCGAATCCCTCAGGGAACTATATAAAGGGATTAATATTATGACACTACCTTACCAATTCATTTATGAAAATACTATGTATGTAAGAAAAAATCTACAGCTTTTTAATAAAATAAGCGATAGACATAATTTTAATACTAGAAATAAAGATAAAATTTATCAACCATTTTTCAGATTAGCTAAAGTACACACATACATACACCCACGCCTCGCCATTTATGGGGTATTGTGTTAAATGTTATAACAAAATACCTTGTGATTTAAATTAATATAAAAAGTACACTTTGCAAACAAGCATATTGCTAATTAGAGGATTATATACAAGATAAGAATGCTTGGAAACATGATGGTCCAGCTCCATAGGACAATCCAGTCTAGACAAAATCACACTAGTTGTTAATTTAATTGTATAATTTGTTTTTTTACTTAACTCACACACTGACTTATTCCTAGTTAATATTTTAGGAAAATCATATATTTTTACAATGTTTGTAAATATGTGAGCACAATGCACCTATCACGTGATTCATTTATTACCAATTGTGGTATAGTATTTTTATTCTTGGTGCACGTCTTCACATATAAAAATATAATTAATGCATACAAAATATTGTAAAATATTTTAAAAGAGTAACGGTGGAGTTTCTTGCCCCTTCTTCTCCATACGAAACTACCTTTTGGAAGGGGCGCCTAGAATCAGTTCTATTTTTAATGTAAATGTTGACGTTCAAAAGTGCCTTTTTATGGGCCTTTTTGAAATAAATGCTTTGACTTTGACTTTTCCGTAAGACTTATTTTTTAAGATTTGGTTTGGTTGCCGACATGCACTCCGAACGTTGGGATGTATTAATTTGTTAGTATTATCCAATGACATATGTATTATAAGTTACCTACCTACTACGTTCTTAGTTACTAAGTGTTTTAAATAGACATCCCCAAGCAATAAGTCGGTTATCGTAAAACTCAAATTTGATTACAGGAATAATGTATTTTTGTTTTTATTGAATATGTATATTTTCAAGGAGTCGAAGTATTGCGTTCATTGATACATCAACTGAAAGCATTTTCTTTGTGTAATTCAATTACGATGTCAACATTAATTTATGTGTGAAAAATACTTTGCAATTTAAGAAAATAATTTTTACAAAAATAAGAAAAGTAAACTGTTTCAGTAATATACGAGGGAGCACCTGAAAATTTCGGGAATCAAGGAAGTGACACAACATTACTATTTAAAAATGTATGTATTGCTTTTCGAAGTATTCTCCGCGAAATTTTACACATTTTTCCATACGATGGACTCAACTTTCAACCAATCATTGAAGCAACCATTCCATTCGGAAGTTGGGGTCTCCAAAATGGCCGTTTTGTAGGCGTCCACAGCTTCTTCAGGTGATGAAAATCTCTGTCCACGCAATTTATTCTTTATTTTAGGGAAAGTATAGAAATTATTAGGGCTTAGGTCGGGGCTGTACGGCGGATGGTCTAATAATTCTATGTTTTCTTGCTCTAAAAACTCTTTTGTTCTGTGTGCGGTGTGAGAACTCGCATTGTCGTGATGGAGGATGATGCGGCGGTTGCAGTTCTCTTTACGGAGTTCAGAAGCGACCTGTGGCAAACAAATGCTAGCATAACATTCTGCATTAACCGTTCTTTGTCCCTCAAGAGGAATAGTCGTAACATTTTTTTGCAACACTCCGTGAACGAACAATTTTTGTTGGCTTTAACTCATTTTCGAACACCCAAACTCGTGACTGGTTTTTTGTTTCGTGTTCGTACGCGTATATCCAGGATTCGTCACCTGATACGATGTTGTATACAGCATTTGAGGATCCTGCGTGGAATCTTTCGAGAGTTCTGATGCACCAAGTAACGCGAGCCGCTTTTTGCTCTTCACAGAGCGAATGCGGTATCCATCGGGAAAACAACTTTTTTACACCTAATTGTTCATGCAAGATTATTTGTATTTGACCCATGCCAATGTCTAAAGTTGCCTGAATTTCGCGGTATGTCACATGTCGATCTTCCTCAATCAGCTTACGCACAGCATCAACGTTTTCTTGGGTGACTGCAGTTTTTGGACGACCTTGACGGGGATCATCACTGAGCTTGACACGTCCACGTTGAAATTCAGCAAACTAGCGATAAATTGTGGTTTTGGATGGGGCTTCATCACCAAATGCAGAAATCATCCGGTCAACACACTGCTTTTGTGTTGACCAACTTCGAAAGTCATAATAAATCATCGCTCTTGAATTTTCTCGAGTCAATTCCATTTTCTCAACGACTAAACAAGTTTGACAAAACCTTGTGACAAGACCGAGAATCTTTTTAAAAATAAATAAATGATATTCGATTTTTAAAACCAAGGAGTTTTCAATTAAAAAGATTTTAATATGACAGGAACAGTGGAAATATTCCATTCCCGATACTTTTAGTGCAGCCCTCATACACATAATGCAGTAAGTTAGTTGAAAATGTTGATACGTAACATTACAATACGGACTTTTCTAACGTTATTCTTAACGTTACTTTTCATAATAATTCTTACTAGCTTCCACACGCGGCTTCGCCCATGTGGGGTGTTGATGAAAAGTAGACTAAAGTGAACTAAGTACGTATACTTAGTTCGCAATAAACTTTTGACTTTGTTAACTTTTGAACCATCCGTCCAAATGAATAAGTGTAAAAGACAAAGTGTATCTACATTCAACGCCAAAGGCGATAAAGGTACTGAAGCATTTATCTAAGGTACCTATAGGTACAATATTAAGATGTTCCTTCGAGATCGATAATGTTATATTAGGGAACAACACAAACTCAGGCGAAAAAGTTGGTAAATGTTTATAATATTGTATTTTTATGTCACAAAAATATTATTTTCTTCGTTCGTTCGGGAACTTTATCAGACTCTATACAAAGGGGATGGAATTGAATATCAGCACGCTTTACTATTCTTTTATGAGTTTGCTTGAACTGCTGTCACTTTACTGTTATGAAATAAACTCTATGAGGGAAACTTGACAGATCATAGTGTAAGTAGTTTTTATGAGAAATAACTAAATAAAATGACTAACTGGCGAAATGTGGGTGTACTTTAGCTACACCTCTACCCAACCCTTCGATGAAACAAGGCGTTATGGTATCTTATGTTTATGTTAACGCTAAAATGTGTATTGTAAAAACAAAAACGCAATTCACATAAGGCTCACTATTTGGCTATAATAGCTTCCACATAAAAGGTAGACGAATGCTGTCGCGGACTTTTATTTAGAATTGTTTATGACAAACAATCCCACGACATATTTTCTTCGTGTATTACGTCTACACGAACACGATACGGCTTAGGCAGCGCACGACATGATAGCTCTCAGAGGGCTGGATTTTTGTCGACTTACTTTATACTTATCATTATATTATCGAAAACTCACACTAAATCTTTATAAATTATAGTCTTTGTGTTATTCCGATGTATAAGCTATATTACTGTTAAGTTTCATCAAAATCCGTTCAGTCGTTTTTGCGTGAAAGAGTAACAAACATCCATCCATCCATCCTCACAAACTTTCATGTTTGAAGTAGGATAGAAAGATTAGTAGGATTTCAAAGACACGTATTTTATTCTATTTTTTGTTGTGGTTATTTTAGATTGATACAGTCTCTGTATCGTTACAATTCGACTACAAAGTCAAAAACGAGACCGGGGGACACATATTTATTTATTTATCAATTATTTACTTTAAAAAAACTTGTAAGTTCCCGTAACGGTTTCAGCTTACTCAAAATAATTCGACAATAACCACGTTCTAACTTTTACTAAGAACTGCACAATTCATTTACTCCATTATGTCGGTAATAGCAACTTACGAAAATTCAATTCTTTACGCAAAACAGTTTTGTATTGACACTTTTCTTGTCATCATTTTTGTTTTGAATTTCCATACAATAAACGTCGACTAAATACTATTGGATATTCAACTCTCGTTGCTAAGCAGTGCGTTGAAGATCCAGTGCGCGAAACAACCCCGCCGCGATATTTTTAAGGCGTAGGTAATTATCTCAAGGACACTGAGGGCCTAGACAAAGTATGTAACATTCGATTAGCGATGACGCTAGTAGAAAAGCCAAAATCAAATATGGGGTTGACATAAGCTATTCGTCACGTAATCCTATGTCATATCTTTTTGAGGTTATCAAATAGAAAAAACAATTATATACATATGCTTAATAAGCATATTCAGTTCTTCGTAAGTAACTACAGTGACAAACTTATATTTTTTGACACCAACATTTTTGTTGCAAAGTTAAAATCGACAAAGAATACAGTGTATCTGCCCATTAGGTTTTGATATAAAATAGCGAGGCTATTAGCTAATATTATAAACTCAGACATAAGTAGTATGTCGAAGTCTAATTTTATTATTAACTCTGCAAATATTAGTAGTATTTGTAATGTACAGGTGGTCACCTCAAGTAACTGTAGCACTAATGCTATAACTTTTTACAATAATTGTACGAAGGAGGATCCATGTGTCACTATGGCAAATTCTTGTCCACACACACACAAGTAGTGGGATCTCATTGTCTGGTGATGGCATGGGAGTCTTGGAGCTCACTCTGGATATTATTTTAAACTAAATAGTAAGACAACAGAAGATACCAGTAACAATACAGTTATACCTACAAACAACAAGGTGTCTTCTTGCTCGCAAATAGTTCAAAGTGCAAAAAAGGTTCTAAAGAGAATTCCTTGACAATATTTCATCAAAATATTCAAGGTTTTTCTTCCAAACAATTAGAAATAGTTTTTTTTTTTTTTAGAAAATACCATGTTTTAAATTATTTGTTTACCTGAACATTGGTTGAAATATTTTGAAATGCTAATGAATTATAAAAATTACAATGTGGGCAGTTGTTTTAACCGAAAATCGATGCTGCGCGGGGGTTCACTAATCTTAGTTAAAGTCATTAAATCTCAGACTCGTAAAGATATAGTTGATCTTTTGGTTGAACATAACATTGAACTGTCCATGCATGTTATAGTGTGCGTTTACAGACCCCCAAATTATCAAACTACTCCGTATTTGAGTCAGTAATGGAAGATGTTCTAGCAAAACTGGCAACTGGTAAAAAATCGCTAATTATCTGTGGTGACTTCAATATTAATATCTTAGAGAATAGTTCAAATAGCAGTCGATTATTAAGTGTCTTTAAATCATTCAATCTGTCAAATGTGTTTTCAGAACCCACCCGCATAACTACAAATTCTGCTACATGCATTGATAATATTTTTTGTTGCTGCGACTACTTACATAAAGCCATTGTAAATTATCTCCCTTCTGATCACAGCGGTCAAACCGTTGCTTTCAAGTCAAACACACCTTTACAAAAAATTTAGATACAATCTAGACAAATAACGCCCAGCAATCTAAATAGATTTAATAATAACTTAATTATTAAGTTAAGTATACCGGGCCATATTAGAAACAATGTAAACGATTTATATGAGGAATTCTTTTCGGTAGTGAGCACCGAGTTCAATAATACTTTAAAGATAAAACAATTTGCCCCAATTTTTTGTTTAGTGACTGGGCAACTAAGGGTATTAGGAAAAGTAGGGAAAAATTGTTTGAGCTGTATGGCCTTAAGCCTTACATTAACTCTAAATACGTTGCTAATTACTCTAAAACTTTTAAAAACGTCTGCAAGGTAGCTAAAGCCTTGTACAATAGCAACAAGATCAAAACAGCCGATATTAAAATAAAGACGGTTTTGAACCAACAGGAATAAAGACACAATGATGATTTCAGACTTTAAGTGGTCTCTCACTAACAAAGAAGTTGCTCAAGAATTTGTTAATTTCTTTACCAGTATCCCACTTAAAACGACTGAAACCTTAAACTCTTCGCCCTTGTGTTCTATTAACTTATTAAAAGCAAACATTTCATCTTGCCAGATTGAATTTGAATTCCAGCATATAAACCCCATAATAGTAGTGAAAGCTTTCAAGCAAATCAAGATCAAACTAACAGAAGATCTATGGGGAATGTATGTTAAAGTTTGTACCTCCATTATTGATACTATAGCGCCGTACTTGGCTTTAATATTTAATTTGTGTGTGGATCAAGGAGTATTCCCGGATCTAATGAAATACAGTAAGGTAATACCACTTTTCAAATCCGGGGACAGTAAAGACACCAATAATTATAGACCCGTATCCGTGTTGCCGGTTTTCAGCCAGGTGTTTGAAAAGGTAATGCTGAATCAAATGTTAAATCATTTCTACACCAATAATATCTTACACGGTCAACAGCATGGTTTCACCAAGGGACGTTATACGACTGACGCCGGTGTCACCTTATTAAAACACATATTTACGGCGTGGGAAGAGGCTCAAGACGCCATAGGAATCTTTTGTGACCTCTCCAAGGCATTTGATTGCGTCGACCACGAAACCTTGCTCTTAAAACTTAAACACTACGGACTTGGAAAACTTGCGCTCAGTTTAGTAATATCTTATTTGAATAATAGACAACAGCAAGTCCAAATAAACGGTGTCAATTCACTCCGTCTAAAAGTAAAAATGGGTGTACCACAAGGGTCGATATTGGGTCCTTTCCTCTTTTTAGTTTGTATTAATGATCTACCCCATTTGTTTAAAACCCAACCACAAATGGTGTTATTTGCTGACGATACTTCGTAATTTTTTAAAATAAATAGGCGTGCATCAAATCTTGAAGACGTGAATAAAGCCTTACTGCAGGTCCAAAATTGGTTCACTGCTAATAATTTAGTATTAAATGGGAAAGAAAACTAAGTGCATAAGATAGTATTGAATCAAGAGAAACTAGAATTCGTCGATAAAACTGTTTTCCTGGGGATCACGCTGGATTCAAAGCTTCAATGGGGTCCTCATTTAACATGCCTTGCAGGCTAAGTTCAGCAGCATATGCTGTGAGAAAAAACCGTCAAATTACTTATATAGATACCGCGAGACTAGTCTATTTTAGTTACTTTTATAGTATTATGTCGTACGGTATTTTACTATGGGAGCCATCAGAGCAATATATGGCCTCCGCAGGGCGACTCTCTAAGGGAATTGTTCAAAGAAATTAACATCATGACGGTACCTTGTCTATATATCTATGAAAGCATCATGTAGGTAAGGAAAAATCTACATATTTTTAGTAAAAGAGGTGAAAGACACAATTATATCACTAGAAATAGGGTCCCTATTTCTAGTGATATAATTGTGTCTTTAATTAGTTTTCTTTAATTAGTTCAACCAGGTTTCAGGCTGGCTAAAGTAGACTCATCTTTCATGGGGTACTGTTTAAAATGTTACAATAAAATACCACCCCACATACATCAACTAAATGAAACCAAATTTAAATCTTGTATAAAACGCACACTATGCAGCCGAGCATATTATAAGTTAGGGGTTTACATTGCCGATAAAAATGCTTGGCTAATCACTGGTCCTGCTCCTCAAGGACGCATCAACTAATTGATTAGCATTTGAAAATACTGTTGGAGCTGCTGAAGATTAAAAACAAGAATCTCATAGCTGCCACGGCATATTTTCATTAAATTTAATTTTTGAATTGTTTTCTTATTTATATAATGGACGCTTTTAACGTTCTGCATCGTTCTCACATGGATAATTTCAACATGAATGATGTAACCAATCTATTGTAAACATAATTTTATTTAAAAGAGTGTCCGTCGAGTTTCTTGTAGATTCTTATAGAAGCGATAGCGGATAAAATAAATAGACAATCGTTTTGTTATTACAACAGTATCACAAAAGTCAATATCATAAACAACTGTTGAACGTTTTTTTGCCTTGCTTTAAAATAAGTCAATATCATAAACAACTGTTGAACGTTTTTTTGCAAGTTGTTTACGCATAACATGAGTTTGAGAGTGAGGGTATAGGGAGTGCACCTGTGTCTGCGTGTGCGCTTTACTATATTATGACCGAAATCGGTAAGGACAAGGAAGACATTATTATTATTATATTTTTTCTGGACGTAACCAGGTTTCATACAATACCCCTGATAAGATGGATGGCATCAATAATCAGTTTGTCTAAATTGAGTAGATAGTACCTATATAATAATGGCTGAATAGTAATTGATATTCATATTCATTAAATTGGCTGTAGCACATAAATAACCATTCTCTATCGAGCTCAGTACTAAAACATTTCGTATTGTGTCGCATTTACTTTGCTTCAAAATTTTAATGTTATTTTTATTGTATAATAAAACTTCTTGCCGCTAGAAAGAAAGACAGTTGATTATCATCTAATGCACGGTACTACAGATAAAAAGCCAAATCACATAAATCAGAGTGTTTAGTGTGGATCTTTGACACTCCTACTACCATAATTGTATTATTCGTTTAGTCGATAATGTATGGTCACCTTTATCAAGTTTCGTTTTTTTTAAATAGTTAGATTCTTAATAACAATGATCTTAATGTAGTAAGAACCTATCAACATATTTTTATACAAAATCCTTGTTTTATTATTTTTATTATTCTTAGCACAGAGTGCTATTATTTATATGTACGCTTATTTATTTATATGTACCTAGAATATTTGTCTTTTATTTTGCATAACACTTTATTATTTGACTTGTATTCATTATTGCTTAGAGAGCAGTGGTGGCACGAGTTGTAGGTCGTAGGTTCGAACCCAGACAGGCGCTTTACTTTGTGTAAATTATTTTTCATCACCACTGTTCTCAAAACGGTGAAGGAAAACATCAAAAAGACAGAAGAAGCCTTCGTTTTTTAAAGTGGAGACCAAGGGAATAAATAATCTTATACCGGCTTAAAATGAATAAAGACAATAAATATTCCTTTAATTTATATTTATACGTCGTCGGCCGGTTCCCCTCAAAGTAATTTATAATATCATAAGTAATTTATTCAAGAAAACCGAAGCATAAAGGTACGTTCAACTTTGGTTTACAAAAGTATTTAGGAAAATACCTTTCCTAAATACTTTGACTTATCTGCTAGATTTTCTCTACAAGGACTAGATCTCGAAATATTCTTATTTGTTGAGATACGGGTAAAGAAATTTCCAAAAAACGCATTACTAGTCTGTAGATTTACAAACGATTCCTCAAAGTAGTCAACAAAAATAAAGCAAATCATGAACATAATTAAATACTAATAGATAGAAATATCTTCAGAGTCTCCGAGTATTATGAATGAATGGTTAGTACAGTACAGCAACAATAGCTAACTATCTACTCATACAGACACACACACGGCTGCGCATCGCGTCCCTCGCTCGCCTTCTTTTGTCAAACAGAGATAGCAATATTCCGAACGAATTTAGTACTCGACTCGAAGTGTTATTACGTCGGCCCCTTAATAAGAAGTAACTTACGATATTTAATTCGTGGTCGGCCGACAGCGGCGTGTATCCTGTCATGAGGAAGTGTAACCTTGGGGTCGGTATCAGCGGCGCCACAAGACTGATCAGATCGTTGTTCATGTACGACGGATACCTAAGATACCACAGAGTTACTCAATTATTGAACATCACTAAAATATTATGGCTATTTAAAGTCAAAAAGTTCACACAATTAAATATATTTTGCAACTTATTGTTCACCAAACGAATATGAGGAAAGTCGTTATCCGAGGCCCAGTAATGGCCCTGAATAATATGTTAAAAGCTAAGGAGCTCCAGTCGGAGGTGCGGCGAATGTAGGTACAAGTATCTCCCGGGCCCCCGAGTCATGGTAGTAGAAGGAACATTGATGTTTTAGTCGGAAGGAGTCCGACATAACCCTTCGTTCTCTTCATACGGAAGGCATTCATGAGGATTTCTTCTCGGAAAAAAGGGGATGGGAATGAAGATGTTTAAGCTAGCGGTTGGAACCTGGAACTACTTGGATCCGATTTTTCCGGGTCCAAAGTGTATGAATATAACCTCAATCATGTTACTGAAAATAGAGACATATTTTTAATGTACTTACATAATATGTATTTATAGAATCTACTATACCTTAATGTAGCGGTACTGGCACTCATGATAGTAGAGACGAGAGTGTTGATCTGCGCAAACGACGGGTTCTGTATGTGCAGGCGGTCGCTGGCGATGCGGTTTAGCGCTGTGTTGTCGAGCACCATGACGCAGTCGGCGCTTTCCGTTAAGCGCTTCAGCGTCAGCAGCGAGTTGTATGGCTGGACCACTACGTCACTGGCATGGAACAACGCGAGTTACATATTATAAGAGCTGAGCAAGACGATGGACTGTTTGTCCGCCAGACAGAAATGGACAATAAAAAGACAGAAATGTCCGGCAATTGTCCTCCATGTGCATTATTGCTTATATTTCTATTCGTTCAATCGGAAACATCAAAAAGACAGAAGAAGCCTTCGTTTTTTAAAGTGGAGACCAAGGGAATAAATAATCTTATACCGGCTTAAAATGAATAAAGACAATAAATATTCCTTTAATTCTTCTTTAAACCGAAATATTCCTTTAATTTATATTTATACGTCGTCGGCCGGTTGCTCTCAAAGTAATTTATAATATCATAAGTAATTTATTCAAGAACACCGAAGCATAAAGTTACGTTCAACTTTGGTTTACAAAAGTATTTAGGAAAATACCTTTCCTAAATACTTTGACTTATCTGCTAGATTTTCTCTACAAGGACTAGATCTCGAAATATTCTTATTTGTTGAGATACCGGTAAAGAAATTTCCAAAAAACGCATTACTAGTCTGTAGATTTACAAACGATTCCTCAAAGTAGTCAACAAAAATAAAGCAAATCATGAACATAATTAAATACTAATAGATAGAAATATCTTCAGAGTCTCCGAGTATTATGAATGAATGGTTAGTACAGTACAGCAACAATAGCTAACTATCTACTCATACAGACACACACACGGCTGCGCATCGCGTCCCTCGCTCGCCTTCTTTTGTCAAACAGAGATAGCATTATTGCTTATACTTCTATTCGTTCAATCGTGGCGGACAATTTTTTTAACCTCTTCAGAGGCGGTACAACGCTTGTGCGGCGTGCATGACGCTTCTCTGACGCACATATGGATCTTGTCCCCTAAAAGTAAAGACACAATTTGATCTTGTTCCACCGCTGGATTAGCTTAGAGGGTTGTATTGATGATTTGAATTATTTCTTATTCAAGAAAATTTGAATTTCGCGAGCTATCTAGCACTTCCCCCTAATCTATCAAAATTTTAGACGATCTAATTGCGTGGGTTTGAAGATTTTATATTTATACGATAAGTTTGTCTCATGTGAATACTAGCCATAAGTAGGTAATCAGATTATAAAAAAAGTTATTTTATTAGGCACTCCACTGATTAATCTCCTCCATCTTCAAACGAGCAGAATTGTTACACATAAACTGTTTTAATGGCCCATTGGAGATGTAACAATAGCTAAATACCGTGACATAATGTCCGTAATTGGATAGTCGTTGACCGCGCATCGCGTGACTACATTGTGTTATGTTTTATTGTTTAATACCTATCTATATTTTAACTACAATGCTATTTTTTCAGTTCACTTTGAAGTCTAACCAAAACAGAATGTTGAGACAGAAAAGAGTTTTTTGGAACAAATGTCCAAAAAACCTTTCCAAAAGTTGTCTATCTACACAAGTGCAATAGATTTTTCCTCCTTCCAATAGACCAGTTCTACAGTCAACTCCTACCACAATTCGGGCTAAAGAACTTAATAATAAAAAAACATGAACAATCAACAAACAACCAGCCAAGAACTTTTTTTTTCAGCCCATACTCCACAGCTAGATGAACATAAGAAACACTGGGATCAAAAAGTCAAACAAAAAAGTACAACCAAAGAGCTTACCTGATTTCATCCAGGTTAGGGAAGACACTGTAGGTCTGCACCAGTTTCTTGGGGAACCTGTCTGATAGATGTTCAAGGATGTAGGAGCCCATGCCAGATCCTGTTCCTCCAGCTATTGAGTGGCATAGCACAAACCCCTGTAGCAAGAAACATGATATTGTTATGGACCTAATTAGCTTCTTATAAAATAAAGTTAACATTTTTAAAATATTGTGGAATTTTCTAGATAAAAATCTTTACACATTTTTAACAAATGCTGTAGATGCTTTACCAGTGGTAGGTGCCAAGACTAATGGCCAAACCCAATGATCTAAGACAGACTGCTGATAGACAGTAGAATTCTATCTGTCCCTGCCAAACAAATAGCAGTCAACATCTTATAGGGTCGCATACTTTGGCTTTATTGGGACGTTAAAACAAGAGATTGATAGGTTTTTCTACCTCCAGTATGCCAAAATTGGAGATAGACACGTCATTGGGTTCGGCCATTAGTCCTCTCAATTATACATTATATTACCTTAGGAAAAAAATGATATTGGTTTTAGGGAATTCAAATACATTATGCTTTACCAAATGGCTGTTTCATACATAAATTTGCTGCTCATCTACACTAAAGCGCTCCTTGGAAAGACAGTGTATGAGCTTCTTAGCCAGAATCACCATTTACTTGCATCCTAGAGGAAGTATTTCATGTACCACAACAAAAGTATAATTTGTGTTATGTGTATGTATCCTTTGTATTATCTCTATCTGTGTATTTAATTTCAGCCCAATATTAGTAGAATAGAATATTAGACTTCAACCAATTCTGTGCTGCTAGCATCCGTGTTTTGCTTAGAGGAGGCATATTTCCAGCAGTGGACTTGTTACGGCTGAAATGATGTTGATACTTTTACAACTTGTGAAGAACATAATTACCTCTAAGTTATCGCTGCCATCTGCCTCTCTGTTTATAATATCAAACACTTCTTCATTTAGTTTCTCTCCCTGAGCATACCCTGAGGCCCAGTTGTTACCAGCACCACCACCGTGTTTGGATAAGTATACATTCTCTGGATTGTACAGCTGAAAAGGTTAATATAATTAAAACATAAAATCACACCTGTTATAAATAAATAAGTAATTAAAACATGAAGGATAAAATAATAATAATGTATGTGCTTCCTGAATGATTTAGCCATTATCTATTCCTCCTGCATAATGGTCTCTATTTACTAAAACATGTTTTTCAATCGCTAATCAGAAGCAAGCAATTAATTTATGAATTACTCATATAAATAGTGATATGATGTCATGCCTGATTTGTAAACATAGCGTAAAAGGGTCCCATACCTTTGCATACGGTGAGTTCATGATAGTGTGTATGACACGAGGCTCCAAATCCAGCAAAACCGCTCGAGGAATGTAGTGGTCATCATCAGCTTGGTAAAAGAATACATCCTTCCGATCCGACCCCGCCGACGCGTACTCCTCGAGTATACCCTCAGGGGATATCCCATGTTCTATGCACAACTGCTTCCAGAACTCGAAACCAACTGTTTTGAATTAAAATTAATTGCGATTACGGAAACAAATTTAAAATAACCGAACATTTCCGTAGAAACATTAGGTACTCACTTTGGTTGCCACATTGGCCGAGCTGTAATGTTATCATTTCACTCGGCATTTTGGATTATTTTCACAACTTTAATAGCTCAAGTTAACCTTATAGATATCGTTTAATTTTCAAAACAACAAACAAATCCATGAGCCGCTGTCGCCCGTCGCCCATTGCCAATGAAGTTCGTTTTCTATTTCACATAAAATATTAACAGTAATGACAGCAGTGCATTCTAATAGTTCTCATTGGACAAATGGTTTATTTAATATTTTAACCACCAATCACAATTTTTCAATCTTTACTTCATTACTGTTTTAATACAGTGAAAACAGACTGACTTTTTAATTGAGTGCGTTCGTTTGGCTTAAGGTAACTATCGTCCCATTTCTCTTGCAACTATAATAGCCAAGGTGTTGGACGGTATGCTTGATTCTTGCTTAAGTAATAAACATATATCTTCATGATGCACAGTTCGGGTTTCGCCCCGGACTATCAACTGAAAGTGCTATTTTAAGTCTCAAGCATACCGTTCAATATTACAAAGATCGCGGTACGCCGGTGTACGCCTGTTTCCTTGATCTCTCCAAGGCTTTCGATCGTGTTTCATACGATGTGCTCTGGAGAAAGATGGGGGACAGGGGTATTCCTGTGGAAATATGTGGGTTATTCCAGTATTGGTATGGTAACCAAGTCAACCAGGTGAAATGGGATGATGCAGTCTCTGAGCCGTATAGGCTGGAGTGCGGGGTGAGACAGGGTGGTCTGACGTCTCCCAGGCTCTTCAACCTCTACGTGGATGGCCTGATAGTAGCACTCAGCAGCATGCGTGTCGGATGCAGTGTTGATGGGGTTAGAGTTAACAACATCAGCTATGCAGATGACATGGTGCTGCTGGGTCCGTCGGCAGGAGCAATCAGAGAGATGCTTAAAACGTGTGAGACCTACGCTGCCGCACATGGGTTAAAATATAATGTAAGTAAGTGTGAGTACATGGTCTTTGAGGTCAGCGGCAAGCGACGGGGGGAAGGACCCGAGTTGCTTATAAACGGGTCACCAGTTAAAAGGGTGTCATCTTTTAAGTACCTAGGGCATTGTCTTGATGCTGACCTCAGGGACGATGTGGACGTTGAGAGGGAGCGCAGGGCTCTAGCGGTCCGGAGCAATATGTTGTCCCGTAGATTTGCGCGGTGTACAGACCAAGTAAAAGTAACACTATTCAAGGCTTATTGCCAAAGTTTGTACACGGGCAGTCTATGGGTCCATTATACTAAGAGATCGCTTGATGCCCTGCGAGTCCAATATAATAATGCATTCAGGATGTTGTTGAGGCTGCCTCGTTACTGTAGCGCGTCGGAAATGTTTGCGCAAGCCCGAACCGACGCGGCGACGGATTCTTTGCAATTATACGCAAAAGAACTGCGTCGCTACTGAGGAGAGTGAGGGGAAGTCAAAACAGCATTCTGAAAACTGTAGCCGAGAGTCTCGGTTCTCCGATTATACGACAGTTTGTGCGGAGGTTGATTGTTACTAACACTAGACAATAAGTTATTTTTGTATGTATACTAACACTATATGGATATGTTGTGTCCGAAATAAAGAAATTCTATTCTATTCTATAAGCTCCTTGAATCACCTTTGGTGAATTTATGAAATTACGACAAAATTAAATGTAGTAGTGTATTAGTACATTGTGATACAAGTGTGATCTTTTGGTCACTACCCCCGAGGCGAAGGGAGCCGAGTGGGTAACGATCAATGGACACGCGTGTCACACGACGTTTTTCAACACACTTGCAAAGAGTAAAGTAGTATAGAGAGACACACTTGCGAGGAAAAAAATAGACTCGCATTGTTATTATTAAAACAATTAGTGAAAGTACAATTCTCAAAATGATAGCGAACAGTTTTTGTTGGCATTTTTACAGTTTGTGTTATGTTATTGGTATTATTAATAACTTCGTTGTTTTCATTTTCTTGGGAGATGATAAAAACATATTCATTGCATTTAAACATAAAAACTCTTTACGAAGATGAAAGAAAAAAAAAGTTATAATTAAACACGAGTGCGGTAATGTAAAGTAAAGCATGCGTGTTGCACCAGTTGCACCGCTTTTAGGTTCATAATGCAGTGTAAATACACTGCATTATGAACCTAAAATCGGTGCATTAAGAGCCACTTTATGAGCAACTGTGTTGAAAAATATTGAACTTTTACGTAACCTATCTTTAACTTCAGAAACCCATTCGCTGAGTTAGAAACTTCTGTTATCTGTATTCGCTAATTTCGCTACGAAACGTCAAACTTTTAAGTTCCGTGGTTTCCAAAAATTTTGTAAATTAGAATTCGTGTTGTGTTTCATTAAAAGGGTTGTCAAAAATTAAACAAAGTAACTAATAATATAGAAAACAGTGCTTTTTGACATTAATTCAATGTGGATTTCATTCATAATCTTTCTGTATCATCGTTTAAGGTATGAGCTGTGTGCTGTGTCATAATTATGTAGTTGATGGCCTTCGATTAACATATTTCTCAACTTTGTTGTACACAGCCTACGATGTCAGGAGTTTAATGAGAAGTTATCGACTCGTCGTAGGCGTGACTTTCATAGCCACAAGGTTCTCAAATCCTCCCATCTGATATTAATCAAGCAAAGTGATTGCTGTGTAATGTGTGAATAAGAAAACCTATTAAAATATACTTTCGGAGCCTATCTTGTTTATTAGCTATGTTAGAGTGCCTTAAATAAATAATAATAATAACCACATCAAAGCATTGTCAAGCAAGTTCATAAAAAAACTTTTTATTACTTATTTTGTTTTTATGTCTAAACACAGGTATTAAGTAATCTAAAAGTGAATTAAGCGCCGAACTGTCGTGCGAGCAGTCAAAATGCCGCGCAAACTACTTAAGTTCCTCATAGTGTTTGATAACACATCATTGTTATATTTTCCTGGGCAATTCTTGTCTGGGAAAGTTCTAATGGAGTTGCAAGATGACACACCTGTGTTAGGTAAGTTCATTGTCATTAGAACAAATATTATGTGACTATTGTCAAGCATTTGTTTAATAGCGTACATTTTGAAATAGCTAGCACAGATGTGTAAATAAAGCTACATAATTCTATGTATCCCTGTCCATTTTAATTTATTAAAGATTGACATTAATAAAATGGCATTATAAAGTAGGGTATTCAGATTCTATACCTCTTTTAGATTCAAACTCAAACTCAAAGCATTTATTTCAAATAAACCAATTACAGGCACTTTTGAATTGTCAAGGTTGGTCGGTCAGAAAAATTAAGCTAGTTGCCCATTCTAAAGCATAGTAGGTACCTATGGAGAAGAATGGGCAAGAAACTCCACGAAGTCTCTTTTAAATCAAATTATGTTTACAATAGATTGGTTACATCATTAATGTTGAAATTATGCATGAATGTTGATTAGAACAATGCAGAATGTTAAAAGCATCCATTATATAAATAAGAAAACAATTCAAAAATAAAATTTTATGAAAATACGCCGTGGCAGCTATGAGATTCTTGTTTTTAATCTTCAGCAGATCCAACAGTGTTTTCAAATGCTAATCAATTAGTTGATGCGTCCTTGAGGAGCAGGACCAGCAATTTAAAGTTTTATCCAAAGTATGGATACATCAATCAATCAGCCAAGCCTTTTCCCAACTTTGTTGGGGTCGATTCTAGTCTAACTGGATACAGCCAAATACCAGTATTTTACATGGAGCACGGAGCATGGGGCCTGCTCTGTTTGGTACATGCATACTATTCAGAATTGATAAATATTTGTAGGAAATATTAAGATATAACTATTGACAACTGCATTTTGAATTTGCAATCTGAGAAACTTAAAGGAAATTTATAATGTGTACTCCTTGTTTTAGGGCTACACTTTCATGTCATTGGCGAAGGTGTGGTGCGAGTAGGATCTGGCAGACATGAGAGACTCTTTGACAAAGAGAATTACATAGACTTCAGGATGAGACTGCTTGGTGAACCAGGTACTGTAATAATATTAGTACAATATTTACTGGGTTTACCACATTATTTTAAAGTTGAGAGGGAATCTGGAATTACTTGCTAGCTTGTAAAGCCTATCCTTTACGGGGTGGGCACGCCACAATAGCGCCGATATGTACCCTCTTTGAGGAGTGTTTGGAAAGGCGCCACGGCGTCCTCACCTTCCGCCTGACACAGGTCCTCACCAGACACGGTTGTTTCGGGAGGTTTCTGTTTCGCATAAAGCGGGAGGAAACGCCCGGGTGTCACCATTGTGTGGATCTCCCGGAGGACACAGTGGAGGTCTGCCTAGCTTGGGCGGAGCACTGCCGTGCCCTCGCGGAGGCGATCGGCGGCGGCGATCTTGCGCGTCCGGCCTTGGTCCAGGCCATGGTACGTAGCGAGAGGGAATGGAAAGCCGTCACCTCCTTCTGCGAAGCAGTAATGCTCGCGAAGGAGGAGGCGAAGCGTGTGAGGGAGAGAGCCTTGCGCCCTCATGCCCCTAGTCGCCGCAGGAGACGCCCTGGGCGTCGGAAGTCGCCCTCAGATTCCCGGCCACCGTAGGCGCGGGCTTGCGTAAGGCGAGCAATGGGTAGCTCGCCGTCCGGTAAGGAGCAGGCCCGGGTCGACGGCGCGTCGTGATCCACGCGCGCCTCAAAGAGGTTTCAGCACATAGTGACGGTACCACCGATAGGGCCGATGCCTCAGGGTCGAGGGAGGTTCTAAAGAGATACCGTGGCCCTGGCTCAGGCAACTGTAGGAACACGAGTGGGTTTTAGTCATTAAAAGTCTGACACGCCCTCCCGCTCCTCAGAGAGTCATGTGACGATTTCGACCCCAAAAAAAATCCTTCACGGACAAAATTGGAAGTGGTTACTCAATGCATAATGGCACTAGTCTCATATCACACAATGTTCTAATTGGTATAGCTTTGCCTCACAATAAACATGACTTTCCCACTCAGTAGCTACTATACTAATCATTTTACTGATATTAAATTTCTCAATGTATGGATCAAACTTAGCCTCTTGTTATAAAATCGTAATCCTAAGCGAAGAAGAAAAATGGCATGGGTATAATTCAATTTGATTAACAAATATTTGTTTTGGTAAAACAAACCATTTGAAATGGTGTGAATGGTGATGGACTTAAACCTTAAAAAAGTTAAGACAACAGTATTGTAAAGCCAGATTCACATTATGTGTACCTGTGACTGGTGATGACATCATCAGATGCGTATGGCAGATTCACACTATTCTCGATGTTGTAAGGAACACGCCCCAAAACTTTGATTCCGATAAAATGTACGACGGTCTACAGGTGTGTTATAGGCGAACTGTTGTTTTACCCTATAATCTGTAAGCCTCACACCAAATTGCAAAACACTGCACGTAGCTTTTCACCGATTCCTACTTATATTTGTTTTCGTGTACTGGTGTGCAGAGCATTCTTCCTCGTAAAAATCACTCACTCACTTCAAAAGAATACCCCCCAGCATATACATCGCTACCACGCTAACGCTGTTAAAACGCTATTGTAAAAACCATTATCAAATCTTGCCAGGTCACAGCCAATCAATCCTGTCTCCGGGCATACACAGCTTCCCATTCAAGCTGGGACTGCCCATGGGTCTGCCGTCCACATTCCTGGGCACGCACGGCTGGGTTCAGTACTACTGCAAGGCAGCACTGAGGGAACCCAACGGACTAACTCACAAGAACCAACAGGTCTTCATTGTGATGAACCCTATCGACCTCAATTTGGAACCACCGGTGTTGTCTGTGAGTGGTTCATTTATTTATTTACTTACTAGGTCCTGCATTTTCCCGGCGCTTCGCCTCCGTGGAAGTCGGCAATGATTCCTCGGGAATATTCTACCGGAATAAAATGTATCCTATGTCCTAATGCAGGTCATGGTCTACCTGTGTGCCAAATTTCATCGAAGACCGAACAGCTGTTTATGTTTGAAAAGGTGACACATACAAAGTTACTTTCGCATTTATAATATTAAGTATGAGTATGGAACTACCTAAGCATAGTACAGAAGTATGGATTTATAAATGATGACTTGGAGTTTTTTGTAGTGATACTAGACTGCTTGCGAGTTCGGAGCGTGACGTTCTCCATCCGATAGCCGATTTTGTGACGGTTTTCTGTTAGGAAAACCTCAGTACCAATCCCCCCTTGCAAAATCCCTTCACAGCTGTAATGCAATGATAGTAGTTTTATTATTGAAGTAATAGCTGTTAGAAATTTGAAAACAATAACATAGAAATGGTCTTTGTGTTATTCATTACCTATTTGGTATCTAAAGAGCGGAACAAATAATAACATAGTACTGTATACAATGTATACAGTACTATGTTTATATAGTACTGTCAGTCACAGTGACTAGGCAGGTCGTGCAATGAAGCGCAATAAGAAAACGTCCATGCAAGTAATCCATCATGCTATCATGCACTATTACGTAGATTGTCGTCACGGGCAGTAAGTCGCCAGTTGTCAAGTTTAACTCAGAGTTGTAGGGAAGGCAAGAGGTTGCAGGATGATGTCCACTGCTAGACATAAGCCTTTCTTATAGACCTCCACAAGGATCGGAATATCGGACCCGTGTTTCCTGCATCCATCAGATTCCCGCAACTTTTTGAAGGTCGTCTACCAAGGCTGCGTCTTTTGGTATGTGGTCGCCACTCCGGAACTATTCGGCCCATCTGTTGAGCCTGTTCCAATTTATTATAATTACGACCGATAAAATGTAAAAAAAAATATCTTTAGTAATTACCTAGATAAGTATTTCTGCCAATTTTCAAGTTTCTGAACCAATGCAAGCAATAGAAGCAAGTAGCCCGAAGAATTGCCAAACTCAAGTGGCAGTGGGCAGCGCACATTGCTCGCAGAACAGATGGCCGATGGGGCCGAAAGGTTCTGGAGTGGCGACCGCGTACCGGAAGACGTAGCGTTGGAAGGCCTCCCACAAGGTGGACTGGTGACCTTGTGGAGGCCGCAGGAATCCGCTGGATGCGGAAAGCACAGAACCGGTCGCAGTAGCGGTGCTTGGGGGGGGGGGCTATGTCCAGCATTGGATGTCTTTCAGCTGAATTGATGATGATGATGTAGCAGTACAATCCTCCCCTAAAAACTTAAGTATCACTTTTCACTTAGGTTGATTTTTGAGAAATTCTAAAATACGTTTAAAACAAACGAAATCCTGGATTTCACCCCCTTTCGAATTTTCACCCACATTTCGCCAGTTTTATTTATCATCATCATGATTGATTAATTATTTGATTGATCATCAGCCAATAGCCGTCCACTGCTGAACGTAAGCGGTGATGGGATGGTGGCGCTTTTTGGGGGAGGCATACGTTCAGCAGTTATACTTACCCTTGGGAAATTACAGGCGCGATGTTATAAAACTCTGTCAAGAAAGTACCGGGAAAAGATCAATAATACACAAAATGTTATTTATTCATCCAAATTTATTTTATTGCCTTCAAAGTATGCTCCTTCAGAAACGATACACTTACGCCATCGAATAATCCAATCACCAAAACATTTTGAACGCTTTTTCCGGAATTGAGTTGAGTTCGAAGCTTGTGTTGACTAGTTTGTATGTCAAACTCGTAAACATACGTCTCATCACGTGAATGTTGGGTCGGATGCGATTGAGTTATAGGAGAGAGAGAACATTCAGGACTGTTGGTTGGGACTAGCCGAGCGGCAACATATTTCATACCCAAGTGATTATTTAAAATGGTACGGATCGACTCGTGAGCACAGAAAGCTCAGCGGCTATCTCTCTCAAATTTCAATTAGGATTTACAGTCACTATTTCCTTTAATTTTGCGATGTTAACTTCAGTTGAAGACGTTGATGGCCTACCAGTGCGATTAAATCGTCCATCACATCTCTATCGCTTTTGAACGCTTTGTACCACTTTATGTAGGTACGTGTTTTTGATAAAGTCGATTCACCGTAAGCCTTCTGTAATATTTTCAGAGACTTCGAACACGAAATTCCATTGGCGATGCAAAATTTAAGACAAACTCATTGTTCGATGTTTTTGTCCTTTATGAAATTCGCAATACACCCTACTACCCTAGTTAAGATATAACTAAAATCAGCACTAATTAATCTAAATAACAAATGGAACTCAAACTCGGGCCAAAATGGAAAACAGTTGTGACAATCTAACAACAACAAAAAAACAAACAAATTGAATCTGGAACCATAACAAATCATCTATTTCCGAAACTTTTTTAACAGAATGTATTGTTTTATTGTTATTTGTGTGATGCAGCAACAGTTCGAATGCAGCGTGGACCACCGCCTAGGCGTGGGTTGCGTGGGCGCCGGCACAGTGACGTGCGGCGTGTCGCTAGACCGCGGCGCGTACGTGCCCGGCGAGAGCATCATGCTGACGGCCACGCTCGTCAACAACTCGCGGACCACTGTCAAGGCGACCAGGGCCGCGCTCACTGAGGTATACGTCATCATCTTTCTCCTGTCCTTACCCGTCGTGTCCGAATCCGTCGCCCCTGGACCCATTTAGGGGGGCCGGAAGAGGGCGTTGTCCGCCCTCCTCCGACGCCCGGTGCGTCTGCTGCGGGCCGTTTCGAGAGTCGAGATCTCTCTCTCCCTTTCCGCAGCCTCCTTCTGCGAGATGACCGTTTCGCAAAAGGAGACCACTGCGTCCCAGGACTCTGCGCCGCCGAACATCGTGTTCACGACGGCCGGCAGCGGCAGGTCGTTGCCTACTTCGGTGATGAGGGCACGGCGCGGCTCCTCCCAAGCGGCACACTCTGCCAGCGTGAGCTCCTCTATCACCTAGCCTGACCTAGCTGTCATTAGATATAGTTAAGATTACATTAGTTAAGTATTAAAGCTTTCTCTGTCCTACTATTTTGCTATGCCCGGTAGGTCCATAATGATCTCGCAAAATTTTAGACCACCACCTAAGTACGCACAGTGGAATCCAATATAATGTATGATTAAGTATTTATTGACTAAATAAGAATTTGTGCATCTTTCAAGCGAATTAAGTCTTCATAGAATTTTATTAAACTGGTTAACAAGTCACCTGGTAATAATACACACAATGCCTACAACCAGCAAGTCAGAATTTATGATGGCATAAAACAAAAAAAAAAGCAGATGCAAAATAGTTAGTGAGGCGACTGGACTTTTTTTTTTGACGAAACAAATCACGATGCATCGAAACTTCTTTTGTTCACTTTTTACGCCTGAATGTTTTTGCACTGAATCTTACTCGTGTAACAGCGAAGGAGTTATAATTTAAAGTCACGATCACGACCTATCGGTCAGAGGCCTTGTTCTTTTTTTACAGAAAAAAGATGACGATGGTCTTTTTGCGTCTGCTCATCCTTTCATAGTTTATTTACTAGTTGGTTTTTATGGCTATTGTAATACTGTATGAGGGAGTGTAATTCATTGCAATTTAAACCTTATTTCGATGGTTATAAAAGTCACATAGCGCATGCTCATGTGCTGCACAAACTTTAATGGTTAGTCCATGCATGCTTTTTGAACAAGGATGTAAAATATACTGGGAGTGTTTTTATGAGTATTTGTTGTCTTCTTGCCTGTGTACGGAAAATTTATTTTACAAAAGTTTTTAAAACTGAACTAATAGAAACATGTTGCTTGAGAATCTGCTACTCGTCTTCTTCCGAACACCTATACTGTATAAACGTGGGAGTTTTGAGGGGTGTCTTGACTTTGGGGTTGACACGTTCAAAGATTAAAAAAACGCCATTAATAAAAATATTTTTATTGGTAAACATTTATGAATGAAGGCGGCATTAGTTCCGATTTTGTCACCGCACCAAAAGATCCTTGTACAGCTATAATTCAACAATGAATCATTCATTTTCTTTTCGCTAAACATCTTACTTCAAGCAAACATTCTTTCCAGACGATCCAATACTCGGCCCACGGCAAAGTGGCAGCGAAGGAAGTCCGCGAGCTGGCGTCGCTGTCGCACGGCAAGACGCGCGCCGGCGGCCGCGACGAGTGGCGGCACGAGCTGCTGTACGTGCCGCCGCTGCCGCCCACCAACCTGCGCGGCTGCCATCTCATCTCCGTGCAGTACGACGTCTTCGTGAGTACGGCTACTCTGTGGGACTCACTGAGAGGATAGTGGCTTTAAAGACAACTACCCAGACAGACAGACAGAGTTGTCTGAGATGCCTATACTCTAGCTAGGGAAAACAATTTATTTCTTGAATATAAACAAAATTGCAAAGTCTCACAATTTGAATTGCTTAATTGTGATTTTGTGATTTTTTTAAATTTATTAATTGTGATGATGAGGCCCACTGTCCAGCCTTGATGAGCTACATGATTACTGACAAATGCGTGCACTTACTGGATAGGTCCACTCAAATCTGTGTGGTTCTTTCCTCAAAAGACCATTTTAGACTCTACATGGTCCTCACATGATCTGACTACGTATGGACTTTGAGTTTGTTTTGATGTTTCTTATCAGAGTAGTCGGATAGGCAACATCACCCTCATATAGTTTTTCAAATAATATTGACGAGTGTGTTACAGAAAAAAAAAAAAAAAACTATCTACACAATATTTTCCAGTTTATAATCGAGCCAAAGAGCTTAGAAAAGGAGGTGAAGCTGCAGCTACCCATCCTGATCGGCACATATCCGTTCCGTGAAGAGACCGACGAGCCGCAGCCGCCCACACACTACCCCAGCACGCTGCCCATCTTCCGCGCCTGGCTGCACGACAAGCCCGCTGCATAAACACATTGACGAACTGACACTTTTACAACGAAGTATTTTTTTCATGTCTACTTTAGGTAGGGTTATCATTTCAAAATTTCAGATGTCCTAACAAAAAGACAGACTTTTGCAATAAGTCACTCATTTAACATTTACTGTTTTAGTGCAAAAACACCGGACATCATATCTGGAAGGTAATTGCGTACGTATCACACTATCAGTTGCAATCGCTTTCATTTTGACAGTTTAAACAACGGGTACATTCCGAAATAGACCATAATCGCTCGCAGCGCTCACAGCCATGATTTGTATTCCGATTTAGATAACACGATTATGACAGCAGAGCTGTCAACAATTCGGAACGGTCGAGAACGCGCTTACAGTGCTCGCTCAACGTCAAAACTTATAACATTACCCTAAACCTGGCACAAGAAAACCGATTGAACATTTTTATGAAAATAGAAGTTAAACGCATTGACACTCACCTGTCGTATTGCTCTGATTTGAACATGACAGAAATTTGTCGCCCGTTAGGCTCACTTGAATTCTTATGGTTGGATTACAGTATTTATTTGTGTATACACCACAAATTTCTTTTTCTTCTTTGTTGGTGGCCATTGTTGCCAGAAGCACTATTTCGAAAATACCAAGATACAAAACACAGCAAAACTGTCATTTTTGACAGCGCTCACGGTGTTAATAATTTAGAGCATGGTTGACGTTATCGCAAAATGGCACATGTCATGACGTCACCCATGACGATTCACGGGACAACGTTATCGCGCTCACGCTTATTCGGAACGGGTGTAAGCCCGCTGAAATCGATTACACGCAATTCGGAATGCAGCCAAAATTCACTGCGTTATTAAGGTTGTTGAGCACACTATTTTTTTTAATGTAAGAAGCAGTGGATTAGCAATATCTTTCAAAATGATTCAGATTGTGATTAATAGTGTGGTTACGCAATTAGGGTGCAGACGATGCTTATGTAACGTCCAATAGATAGTTGCGTAAACATGGTGGGCTCCACTGACTGACCCTCAAGAAAAAAGATCAAAACATTTATAGTTACATTCCTTATGAAGAGTTAGTTTAAAAGCTAGATTTTATACATCAATTGTTAGGTAGGATTCTACATGTTATGAAAAACCTATCATTACAAAGCAATTAATTTTGGCAAAAAAAAGTGTATGTCACTACGGCATTTACGCGAAGCGAATTATGACTATACAAATAATTTGTCTTGTCTTCAAAAATGAAATCGAATGTTGTGGCATGGAATTAAATTTAAATTAAATTGACAGCCAAAGTACTTATACGAAATTGAACACTGCCGTAATTGTAAGATTAATAATAATCTCTTTTAACAGTCTGTTATTGTTAGACGATTTTTTTAAAATAAAGTATTAAACATTTTTGTGAGGAAACACATATTTTTATAAGCTTTTTTACAGAACATAATTTTGCTGAGAAGCCAGTTTGACTCTAATATATTAATCTTTTGTGCCATTTAATGTGTTTAAAACTTCAAAAAAATAATTATAATTGATGACGAATCTGTCGTGAAGTATTAATTCCTATTGTTTAGATGTTTGTAACAAATGTATACGTACTAATGGAAATGTATATAACTAACCCTGTGATATACCGATCCGTCCATTTTAATGTAGTTATATAACAGTTTATTATTATAAATATTTACCTTTTACTATACTCATTGTTTCATTAACTGTTGCCACTCAAATAATAAATACCATCTAGATGTAATGTAAAATAACAGGTCAAAGAAAAAACATTATTAAAGTATGTGTTGAGACAATGTTAAGTGCCAAGCAATATGCACCACTAAAGTGCGGGCTTGAAAATAAAAAGGTTGGTTATGATGGAATAAAAAACGTGTAATTACTTGAAACTGTGTAATAGCATAACACACTGCACTGAATTGAGGCGTGTTCATCAGTAGTTGTTCTGCCGAAATTGTTCCCAATAATTACAAGCAAGGTCATGTCGAGCCTCCGTACGATGTCTTATAATTTGTGGAGAAATATTACATTATTCACAAATATATAAACTATCACCACACACATCCATATACAATATCACATATCCGATTCCAACTCCTGCTGATCGCTTCAATTTGAAAAATAATCTGTCCTCTACATTACAAGTTTCACGATTGGATCAGTGCTTCGAGACTTATAAACCGGGACAAAAGTAAACCAGAGTGAAGTTTTAATAATGGGAACTACAGGCGAAGCCGGGTTGTAAAGCTAAAGCGGGCACAGAAATCCCTAATTCATTGTCATAAACATTTTTCACATATGATCACTTCAATTCAATCTGGCTTCTATTCGATTTCTTGACTACGACGGTTGTATGAACAAAACTGATAATGTTAATTGTAAAAAAAAAAATTTAACCACATCTATGTACTAAAACAAATTATTGTAAAATCTGACAAAGATATAAGACCAAAATCTATCTATAGTTGCATTCAACTGCTCCATGAGAGTGATTCCATTGAGCCATCTACCATAGTGCATGAAATACTATTTTACAACTTTAATATACTTGGTTATAGACACCAAAGTACTATCTAGTTTTGAATTAAAAGGATTATTACGGTTCTACAATATAGTACAATAAGTATATTGCTGAGGACGTGATCAATTTCACATTTCGTGCACGACTCGTCACAGAAACGGGGAGACGTTGAAATGGCGATTTTTGTCGCGTTTTAAGAACTGTACATAGTTGTGGTAGGTATTCAGCTATTCGCCAATAGGTAGTTCATAAACGCGTATAGCTGGGTCTCATGCTCACGCGCGGAATCTTGTCACACTACATTTTTACTGAATGGTAATTGGCAAATGTTTGCCGGTTGGTTGACTTAAGCCGCATTTATCGAACAGTGGCGCTTGCAGCAGTGTTTTTCATCGTGCAGAGAGTGCATACAGCACGCCACATTCCGCGTAGACCAGCGGAGCAGAAGCCATAGAAATTCTCTGAGGAGAATGTGGCCGCCACAGTGCCAATCCACGATTTGGAGCTCGCGCTGCAATCAATGTCGGTAACGCCCTATAAATATATGATAGACAAGCGTCTCACCTGTCACACCGGCCGGCCCGTATTCCATTAACACTGCCTCACTAATCACAATATAAAACTCATCCGCCTAACGTGAGAGCGCTCGTACACGATGCAAGTAAAGCTACGAAGATTACACGCGCGGCAAACATCACTGGGTGTCGCAGTCACACATGCGAGTCGCGCGGGCGGGCGGGCCGCGCGCGCCGGCACTACGCCATCTTGTTGGCCAGCGCCAGGTGCAGGCACGCCAGCTGTGACGTCCACTTGTCCAGCGCACCGTACCGCGCCGCGCCGCGCGCGCTGCTCTGCAGCTCCAGCACGGAGTTCACCTGGTCGATGCGGCCACTGATGGTGCTGGAACGATACCAAACTCTCATGAAGTGTTTCGAAATATATATTTGTTTTAGTTACGAGTCGACTGTACCCTGTGTACGAACCAGTAGCGACTGTCGAAGACATATTTGGTCTTATTAGTCGAAAGATGAAACCAAAAGGATTTACTTACTTATCTAAAATACATGTGACCAGTAGATTCTCCACTTCTTTCTCATCAATATTGAGTTCCTTAGATATAAATGGTATATGAATCCTAGTGTACGGGCCGATCAGTTTGATCAATACTTGAGTCCTGATGTTTCTGAGCAGGTCCTCTATGTGTTCTCTAATGAAGGGGTCGTCCATGATATTGTTCCGGTTGTGTTTGAGAATGGACTCGAATTCGTTAATGTCGTTATTTTGGTACGCCATCACGAGGTTCGTCATGGCTAGGATCTCCGGGTCATTCTTGTATGGCTTCGCTTCTTGAGAGTCGAAAGGATTGATACCTGATTTCATAAGCCTGTGAAGAATGAACATATATTGTTATGGTTGTGATTATAATTGTGTGATGTTGATATCATTTGAAGGCATTATTTTTGTCTACTTTTACATGCTATCTAAATGTCTTTGTTAATGTTCTCCATGTTTTGGCAATGCAGCCATCTCAATCTGTCAAGGGACGAATATACTCACATATTAGCTAAAACGAGGTATTTCAAGCACGTCGTCCGTCTCGGACTGCCGGACTCGTCGTAATTCTTGAACGCCTCGAAGAAATCCGTGTGTGCCTTCTCGAACTCACCCTCGCGTAAATGCATTTTACCACCACATTCTGGAGCAATAAGCAAATAATTATTTTAAAATTATAGGTAAATTATGTTGATAGGATCAGCTGCTCTGCAGACACTGCAGTCAGTTCAAAAATGTGAAATTGCAATTTGCAAACCTTCTGAGTCAAGAAGAACTTCAGTTAAGTTTCGAAAAAGATAGCCAGGAACTATTGTATTTTCAGGAAGCAAGCATTTCATTTTCCATAATATAAACAATAACAAGTGTGAGTAATAAGGAAGTCGCCAGGGCAAGATCAATAGAGCATTTTATTTGTCACTAGCTGCGCCCCGCTGTTTCACCCGCATAAATCTTGATCCCGTGGGAATATCAGGATAAAAAGTATGTGTTAATCCAGGTTATTAACTATCTGTGTGCTAAAGTTCATTCAAATCTGTTCAGTCGTTTGCGTGAAAGAGTAACAAACATCCATCCATACTCACAAACATTCGCGTTTATAATATTAGTAGGATTAGATCAACAAACATTTCATATTCATAGCTCAACCTGTTTTTAAAATATATGCTATTCACCTCTGATAACACCCATAATAAGTGGATGTGGAATTGCAGACTTGATGTGCAAAGATTGTTCATACAGCGCCTTCAGTTTCTTGTTGTTCTTCTGTGCAGTATACATCTGAATCTCCAGCGCGTATATCTCCAGCAGCTGTGTGCCCTTCTTCAGGTCATCCTCGCCTTCATCAGTCTGAAGTGGAAATATCTATATTATAGGCAACAGATAGTTATCAGGATGAACAGTTTAAAAACCTTTTGTCTCCCAAAGAGTGAACAGAGTGCCTCATTGGTCCAAGTTTTTATTTGTTACATAAATCAAGTTCTGATGGGCATGATGCATGGGCTTTTGAGAAAATTAAATTTTAAATAATAATATTAACATAGAAGATAAAAAAAGGAAAGGCATAGCAAGAAGTTTTGATGAAATTTTCTTTAGAAATTGGTATAAATTTAAGAATACAATCCTGATTTTCATGTAGACAATAATTCTCACCTGACAGCTTTGATGCAGTTGCTTCAGAATCTTCGCAAGTTTATTGAAGTCTCCTCTGTCGTAGTACAGTTTCCCTAGCTTTGTGTTAGTCTTGAACCATAGCCTGTCATTCTTGGCATCTTTCAGGGCCTCTAGAGTAGTTTCATAGAAATCTTGCAACAATTCCATCTGCAAGGAACACTTTTAAAAATACATAATAGTATATTCAAACAAACAAACAAATCAAATTGAAATCAGTCAATCAAATTAATAAATAACACTTTCATAGGTAGAAAAAGAGTTTAATGTAATTTTAGATGGGAGACTAAACAAACTCTAAAGATATCAATTTGGTGTGAAGCCAGTATCATTTCAGCCCTGAATGGCTCACTACCGGGAATAACCTCCTTTCTTGCTATTTTACTTCCAGCTAAATATTATAGCACAAAACTATTAATTGTATTGACCAATATCCTAAACTATTCTGACACTTACATTTCTAGAAGTAGAGATGTAATCGAGGATGGAGTTGATGGACTTCTCCGAGTGGTTTCTAGTGACCGCACTCTTGATGTATGTCAACAGCTGTTTGTACCTTGACATCATTTCTGTGAAGTTACCCTGCAAGTGCATGAAAAGATCTTATTATCAAGCTTTAACAAAACCATATTAAGATATTTATCTTCTTGTTAAATATATGTTCATGCTGCTCATGTATTTATTTTAATGTCCATTATTGCCATTATGACACTGGCTGGTAAAGTAACAGTTGCAAGGTGTGAGGACTGAAAATTAATTTTAAGGTTATTTCAAGGTTGAGATTTTTTATTGAATGTTCATACTTATCCATTTTTACTTAATTATATAGAGTTATATTGAAGCTACATTAAAGTCTCTTGAAACTGTAGTTTGTGCACAGAAATTATTGTATCAGAAACTCACCAATTTAAAATTTATCTTGATCATTTGCTTGAGTGCTTTGAAGCCCCATTCACCCTTGTCTCCTCCCTCCAGTTCGAGGACTTTTTGAAAACTAGTGAGAGCTGCCTGTGGCTCATCCTCCTTCAATGCTTTGCTATTATAGTACTGATTTTCCAAGTCAACATCTGGTTCTGAGTTACTGTCTTCTGAGTATTCCTACAAAAAACACACAATTATAATTATTCAAAACATTATTAGATCAAAATATCCACCTGGTAATACTGCTAAGATCAAGCTAGCTAGCAAAGAAAAAAAGGTCATCTGCTGTACTCATATAATTAAGCAAGAATTTTGCGAACCCGGTGGAACCTTAATGTAAAACAGGCATAAAATGAAGACTAGAGCGAATAGCATCCTGGTAACTTAAGTCTTTTCCAAAAGCTTCAACAAAAAAGCAAGGTTAAAAGCTAGAAATCTATGCGATTTTCGCTAAAACGTCACATACAATAACATACCCAAATAAATTAAGTGAAATAAAATTACATACCAAGCCATAATCTTCCTCCTCTTCGCACATATAATCATCATCGTTATCCGACATATTTGTTAATGTTTCCTAATTATTTAAATATACAATTTCACAAATTACAAAAGCGTATTTTTTGAGGCTATTATTTTCCCGAACTAACATGACACTGACATGACATGAATGACATGACACACCGGTTTTTGCACCAGAAACAATTTTTTTCTATTTACTGTGGTTGGTCTGTGTTTCCAGCTCTATTGTCTATTGTACAGACTATGTGGTACAGAGCACAGACTGCTAATTGTAGAAAGGTACAGACAGAGGCAGTGGTGGTAACGCTTGTGTTCGTATCTTTGATTACAGAGAAAGACAATTATTTATTTAGAGAACACAGGTGTTTAAAAAAATATGAATAGTCCACCGGTGTCAGAAACAGATAGGGGCCATGCTTCTCAGAAGCTAAATGGTTTCTATGGTCAAGGTTAACCCGATACTACAATGAAATTGGTAGTTTTCTGAAACTTCGACAACAAGCGTATACTGCAATTCCTACTACCGCACCCCTAAGAAGACCCACTGAGCTCTGAGGTACATAGCAACAGAAAATGTCACGCCGTGCATAGAGAAGGGTTCCGTAGTTGGGATGAATAGTAACGCTGGCATGGAATTGATTTTATAAACATAAAATGGTTTAAAAATGCTAGGAACACACATGTTGTAAAACAGTTGGGTCGTTCAGATGTTTATGTATACGCATATATATAAACTTCTATGCCACGTTGAAGATATAAGCCATAATTAATTCAAATCATTCGTTAAACGTAAGTTGAGCCAGAAGGCCTTGTAGAACGTTAAAGATTATAATAATGATAAACAGCTTGGCATTGACGAAACATAATACATATGTAGTTTTTTTGTTGTTTTTTTCTAACTTTTGTTTTGTAAAATACACTTTGACGTTTGACGCGTTTTTTTTTTCTTGTTCCTTTTTTTTCTTTTTCCTTCCTAGTTATTATTATAAATCCAAAATTATTGAGCGGCATGTGTCCAGATCTCAGTCTGTGAGCTGTAACTATTATTTTTCTGCTAAACCTAGTATTACAAAACCACGGTATATGAGGAGGCTCCGAGACTATAGACCTACACCATATTCCTTTTTCTCTAGATCTTTGATTAAAATATTCTTTCCAAACTTCATGACATTTAATTTTATACCTAGGCAATATTTCTATGTAATTAGTTCCAATGTTTTTTTCCCTTCCCTCAACAATACCTAATTTTGCTAAGCGGTCTGCCTCCTCATTACACTTTATACCTATATGTGAGGGAACCCATTGCAATTATAGATCGATATTTCTTTTGGCTAGATCGTGTATTTTAGAAAGAATTTCATAAGCTATTGATGCACCTCTGTAACCAGAGGCGCATCGAGCTATAGGTTGTAGTGCACTTTTGCTATCTACACAAATTAATATTTTGCTATTATTTTCATTGGGTATATTATAAGAAAGAGCTTCCGAAATTGCAAAAAGTTCCAAGGACATAACTGACACATAATTATTTATTTTAAAGCAGGTATTTGTATAATCCGAATTCAAAGGATCATAGTAAGCAGCGCCATTGCCATTAGCGCTCTTTGACCCATCAGTATAAATTTTATAAAACTCTTGATATTTATTTGATAGTTCTCTCAAAGTTTCTGCTTTTATTGAATTCACGTCATACGTCTTCTTAGGTTTTTTGATGGAGTCCAAATTAATCTTTATTATATTTTGGATGTTAATCTTAGTCACCCATACGTCAAGTGAGAACATTTCTAAAATCGGAGAAGACATAATGCTTTCTCCCCTAACTTCTTCAAAAACAATAACAAGTACTGGAAGTTTTTTATTTGCCCAATACCTGATGTGTCTAATAGCGCTAAGTTCCGAAAGCTGTTTTATTACTACATTATCGGATATAGAATACGACTTTAGACAATATTTGAATGCTAACCATCTTCTCCTAACATGCAGTGGGGGAACACAGAGCTTGCACTCCATAACGTGAATCGGTGTGCTTCTTATAAAACTCCCTACTACTCTTAGAGCCTGATTTTGATTTTTTTCTAATTTATAAATATTTGTTTTAGCACTATTGTCATATAAGAAGCACCCATAGTCTAGCCTACTTCTAATTAAAGCTATGTAGAGTCTACGAAGATAAATCTGATGGACACCCCAAGAGGGACTCGTAAGAATTTTAAGTAAATTTAGAAGCCTCTGAATTTTTTCGACTATTTCGTTGATTTGTTTACCCCAGCGTAATGTCTTATCTAGCCAAATGCCCAAGTACTTATAATAACATACGTTGTTAAGTTCATTATTATTTATTAGAAGCTGTACTTGCTGTTGTCTAAATCCCCTACTAAATACACAATATTTTGATTTACTTACAGACAGTTCCAATCCTAATTCGTCCAATAAAACTGTAAAAGTATTTAAAGCATTTTGAATTCTGTTTCGACCATCAGTGATATCCTTACAAGTAAAATACAATACGAAGTCATCTGCGTACTGACATGAATACACATCAACAATGTCCCGACAAAACCTATAGGTGGCTATATTAAATAGTAACGGAGAAATGGGATCACCTTGGGCCAAACCATTTCTTGCATATCTGACCATATCGACTCCGGACTCATCAGCAACTTTTAGGTGGCGTTCACTAAGGAAGTTCCATAAATATTGGCAAATATTTTTACCAACACCCAAGCTATCAAGAACCTGCAATAACTTATCTATTAATATATTATTATAGGCCCCTTTGATATCAAGAAAACAAGCTATACTTGATAAATTCTTAGAAAAGCCTATCGGAATTTGAGTCACTAACCGTGTAAGACAATCATAACTAGATTGTCCCCGACCCGGCTGATTGTTGAAAACCGACTGTATTTGGCGACAAAATTCGATTCTTCTCCACATACCATTCGAGTCTTTTAGCAATCATAACATGAAATATTTTGCATGTACACGACATCAACGAAATAGGTTTTGGTTTGCTGTTAGCATTTGAGCCAGCATCCGACTTTGGTATGGGGATAACTCTAATATCACGCCACTGCGATGGAAAATTACCGGAGTTTAGTCTAATATTATAGATTTTGAGTAAGTACAATTTACCAAGAGGTGTTAGATATAGAATCATGGAATACGTAATCTTGTCTTCGCCTGGAGCAGTATCTTTTTTCTTTAAGCAATTATTCAGCTCTTGCAGCGTGAACTCAGATTCAAGCAACACATGTCTAGATGAAAAGGTAGGTTTTAGTGAGATGACATAATCTGGTGCAAGATCACATAACATTTCTCTCTTTGACTCCTGAGAACACTTAATGTTAGACTTCCTATAACCCTTCATCCATCTCAATCGACGCCACATGTCTGAAGCTGAGACTTTGTAGTCGATATTTTCACACAATTTCTTATGATCATTAGATCTCGCTTTTTGAATAGCCTGTTTGGCTTTCAAAGTTTTTTCTTCAAGTGATTTAAGATTCCTCGGTGTTGGATTCCCTCTAAAGTTTTTAAGTGCCAGTCGACGCTCAGCAACTAATTTAGATATATCTGGACCCCAATATCCCTTCGGCTTAAACTTATTATTTGGTATATTACAAAATTTTATCATGGGAATATTCTCATCGGCTGCTTTATTTATTTGAGAGGTGAAATAATCATACAAAACCTGAACATCACCGTCCCCGCCATAGAGAGAAAAGCAATCGAGAAGACTATTTCTGTAACCAGTCCAGTTGGCCAATTTGTAGTTACGTCTTTTATGTAAATAAACATCCTCGCAATTATTTATTTAAAATTTAATGAATAAATGATCACTACCTAAGTTTTCGTTCATAACATTCCACTCAAAATTAATCGCGATATCCACAGATGCAAATGTAACATCGGGTGAAGAAGATTGCAAGATGCCATTCACCAATTTAATCCTAGTGGGTTGTCCAGTATTCAATGATGTAAAACCAAATTCTAATGCTGACTCAAAAATTTGTTTACCCCTATTATCATTTTTATAGGACCAATTCGTGTGATGAGCGTTAAGGTCTCCCGCTATTAAACAATTATTTGGAAACATAGAAAAAAATCTATCCCAATCGCATTGTGTAGTATGAACGGAACTAGGACAATAAATTAGAATTATATAGTTAATATAGCCACAATTGTTTAGTTTAATACATAATAGTTCAATGCCCTGATTATTTGAATTTACCTTTACTTCCTGTAAACTTAATGAGTTATGAGCTACGATAGCAACCCCACCATACGAATCATCTCTATCTCTTCTATATATATTGTATGGACAAATATTAACATAAATATCTTCCTTCAGCCAAGTTTCGCTAATTAATGCTACATGTATTTTTTCTTGCAACAGTAAACATTTAAATTCCTCTAGTTTAGGATTTAAGCTCTGTGCGTTTCACTGCATTATATTTATATTCATATTTTTACGTGAACAAGCCATCTTTAAGAACAGAAATAAATTTTGTGAAAACACTTCCTTCCTTAAGCAACCTCCAAACTAACTGAAAACATTGTTCAAATACAAAATTACATACTAATTTAACCTTAACATCGAAGCTACAATCGGACAAACATACTTCATTTAATTTTTTAAATAATGTTTTAAAGTCTACATTACGCTTTGTTAGCTCTTTCTTGCAGATGTGCTTCCTCTTCATTTTCAAATGTAAAATTACGATTCTGATCTGACTTTTTTTTTCTTTTTCTTTTGTTTCCTTACGGACTCACCCAAAATGAGTGAATTTACCGACTCTTCCACACTTTGTTCTCCTCTGTCTTCGCTTCTATTATTTTGTTCACTTATTTCTGGAATGTGGTTCTGTGGCCGAGCTTTTGTGACCAATATGTCTCTATAGGTCGTCTTTTCATTATTTCATTTATGATGCCTTATTTCCTCTGTAACCTGATATTCAACTGGTGGTTTTCTTTCCTCAAAATATGTGGACAGGGCTTTTCGGTATGTAGTATTCTTCTCACACATTAATTCTCGTATCTTCTTTTCTTAAAAAAAATAAAATAAAAATAAACATGGGACATGACTTTTCTAATGCCATATGTGGCATCTTACAATTTATACATTTGTAGTTGGTAGTTTCACAATTGTTATGATTTTCCCCACATTTCGGGCAGCGTATTATTTTTGTTGGACACGACTTTATTAAATGCCCAAAACGCCAGCAACCGGAGCATTGCGTAACTGGAAACATACTATATATGGTTCCACTTTAAACCGACACCCATACATAGACACAAATGGGGGTAAAGTGGAACTTTTAAAACATAGTCGAAGTGACTCGCTGTCCACCCATTCCTTAGATATCTCAAGGCGTTTTAATCTTCTCACACTGACAACTTCATATTCACTTTCTAGGCTCTGCTGTATTTCTTCTATATCTATGTTTAAATCTATCTGTTTAACAACTCCATAAGACAAGTTGACTTCATCTGCAAATTGGCACCTGTATCCCATATCTAGAAATGTTTGACACTTAACCATTTTTTCGGCGTCAATCTCTCTATCTTCAAATTCTAAAATTACCTTGTATGCATTTTTATACTGTATTTTGTTTATGTTTTTTATATTTTCTGACTTTAATAACTTTGCTAAACCAAATTGTTTTGGCAATACTGTATCTTTTCCCGTAATGCTCACGACATTTGACACACTTGTATCAGATTTCCTAGATAATCTTCTTGCTAGCTTTTTGTTTTCTCTTCTAACGGTTATAAATCCATCATCTTCTTCTATAATCTCTTCACTATCCTCTCTAACTCTTTTCTCTGGCACCCTGTGAGTCTCGATCGGATTACTATAGTTCTTCTCCATTATACATGGATTAACTTGTTGCTCACTTTCTTTTAGTATTTCCTCCTCTATAATGTCACGTCCACTTGATTCACAAACAAAATCAGTTACTTTACCCATTATCAGTAAACATTTAGATAATACGATACTACGTGGGTAGATGAAAAAAAATAACAACAGAAATATTCAATATTTATAATACGTGCGCTCGCCTCGGCTCTCTGCGCGGTACTGACATTGACTTAAAGCTTGAATGCTACTGCGGGAATCTTTAAAAATTATCGAGTTTTTAATATTGTGGGTTAAAATGAAATTGATGGCCTCTAGAATACCAATGCACTCGCCTGTAAATACTGAAGTCTCTGGTGGACATTGGAATAGAAGGGCAATTTTAGAGTTCTGGAAATATGTTGAAACACCTGTGCATCCTGTTGACGATAATTTGGATGCGTCCGTATAAAATAAACTCCTACCTTCCCAGTATCTCTTAATGGCCTGGATCAAAGTCGCCTTTTACGTCCTGGGAATTTTTGGAGATACCAAGTCCCAAAACAATCTTTGGCCTGAAATGGACCACCTCATACGAGGAAGAAAAAACAGGAAGAGAGGGGTATTAACAAACAGGTAAGGAGAGTTGTATAAGCTCTCTGTACCTATTCATCAATGGAATAGATTTATTATTCCAGTAGAAAGACGCGTTAAGAGAGAGGTAGGTTTTTTCCAAAATGGGGAGTAAAGGGTGGGACGAAATGGAGAAAACTTTTGACAAGAAACGATCTGCTAGGTATTGTCTTCGAAGGTTAAGAGGAGGTTCTGCACATTCAACCTGGAGAGCATTTATGGGGGAGGATTTCATGGCATCTATTATGATCCTCAGACATTTGGACTGGACAGAATCTGGATAAGGCGCCTACGAGTAAAGACAACTGCGGTACTTTTTGGAGCACTTAAAGATAACCCGTGATCCAAGAGCCATTGGTTTAAAGAGGACAACGAGATATTAATGGAATGAGCGGCGTCTTCGATTGAACTGCCACAGACCAATAATGCAATGTCGTCAGCATACTGAAGTACTTTACAGTTAAAATTTAAGCAAGAAGGAAGATCAGAGGTATTAATATTATATAAGGGAGGACTAAGCACGGATCCCTGAGGTAGACCTCTCCAAACCGACCTCGGTTCAGGGCTTTCCCCGGGAATCCCGAGTTGAACACTATGATCTGAAAAAATACTGCAAATGATTTGACTAATCCTAGCCGGGATTCTCAGCTTTTGCATTTTCTGCCTGAGAAGTGGGAGGAGGACAGAATCATAGGCAGCTGAAATGTCTAAGAAAACGGCTAGCACAGACTCATTTCTACTAAGGGCCAGCCGGATCTCTGATGTAAGGGTACCCACACTATCAGCTGTACCCAGACCTTTCCTAAAGCCGAATTGAGTCGTTGAGAGCAGTTTTCTGTTTTCTACAAACCATTCTAGGCGGTTTTTTAATCAAAATAATGTTCTAAAAGTTTTATAAGAATGTACGATAGAGCAATTGGTCTGTAAGAACAATGATCACTAGGATCTTTACCGGGTTTTAGTATGGGGATTACGATTTGAACCTTCCAATCAGGAGGAATATAACTCGAAATAAAACAATAATTGACTAAGTCCAGATAATATTGGTGGGTCTTATCACCAGCTTTTGTAATGAAGGAGTAAGGAAATCCATCCACTCCAGGAGCAGAATCCTTAACGTAAGCGAGGACCAATTTAAGTTCATCAAGAGTAAATGGACCATCAAGAGGATCATTTGAAATCAGCTGAGAGTTCGAAGCAACACACTCATCCGTACCGGGAACATAGGCTGGAGCGAGCTTAGAAAAAAACTGGTTACCTAGTTCCGCAGATAGTAGCTCACTATCTGCGGAACTGGGTAACAAGTATTTTTTTCCCGGAAGGAGGTTTCGAACTACTTCTAAAAGACTTCAATTTACGCCACACAGCTGCCGCTGGAGTGGAAGGATTCAGTGAGCCACAATATTTCCGCCAACCTTCTCTCTTCTTATTTTTGAGTAATTTCTTGGACTTATCCAAGATATGTTGAAAAGCAATGATGTTTTCCAGGTTCATGTCAGAGTTGAAATTCATTTCTGCCTCATTCCTGGCCCTGATCACGGCAGAGCAGTCCCTATCCCACCACGGCGGGGATGGAATTTTGCCTGTTGGCGGTTTTTTTGGTTGGAAGAAATCATCTGCTGTGGAGGATATTGTGTTGGAAAACGAGGAAAAGCATTCCTGAACAGACTCAGGATTAATGGATGGGAGGGAAGAGACACGCAAGTCTAAGATTTTTGAGTAAAGGTCCCAATCCACTGAGTTCAGCTGGTATTTTAACAAAGGAGGGGAAGTTTTGTCAGGAATAGTCTTGGAAGGGATTTCAACCATGATGGGATAGTGATTACTCCCATAAGTCATATTCAATTTGTGGGTGTGCAATATAAAAACTAAATATATTTATATCCTCAGCCTTAACAGCAACAACATTGATGTTGTCACCAACAAAGGGTAGAGGAATCGGGGAGAATGGTACTTTGTTATTAATGAACAAAACACACCCCCCATATCCATCTGATCTGTCATGGCGAACATCAGTGAAACATGGAATCCTGAAATTACTTTCAGAACATAGCCACGTCTCAGCGATGCCGCAGATCAATGGTCTGTATTTGTTAATTAGGAAGAGTAGGTCAGATTTCCTGGGAGTAATACTCCTCACGTTCCATTGAAAGAATGTCAGGTAGTGGAGCATTGTGAATGTAATTAACAATGTATGTCAGTTTATCGGCAACGTGGTCGTAGGGATTGCTTCGGATTTGCTAATACAGTCATTAGCATACTGGTTATAATATTCAGAATATTTTCTGAGTTGTCAGAAGTAGTTGTACCTTCCTTAGGGAAAGCACAACCGTTTTGGAAAGGAGTGAAGGAGTAGTTCTTAGTGATGGCTTGATGAGCCTGCTTGTCATAGCTAGGTGAAAGTGGGATTTTGGTTTAAGCAAAACCGATTTACGGTAAGATTTTGGATTTTGTGAAAGGGAACTGGGCGAATGAGATGGACTGGGTTCTGATTTAGTATTTTGAGATAATCTTGACACTTCAGCATATGATCTTGATACTGGAGGAAAGACCTGACTTGCCTCCATATATGAGACCGACTTCTCTGCCATAAGAGCTTTTATGCCCTTCTGTCGACCCAATTCAGGACAAGCCTTATCATTTGCATAGTGGTTACCAGAACACGAAATACAAATAGCACAATCAGAGGAAACCTGGCAGCCATCCGGTGATCTTGACCACATTTAAAACAGCGGGGTTTCGAGCGACACCCTGTGAGTGTGTGACCATACCGACAACAATTGAAGCACTGGATAGTTGGGTACATGTATTTCTCAACCGAAAGAGCAGAGTAAAAACAAAAAACACGCTTTGATAAAATTTGGCCGTCAAAGGTTAGAACAACCGTTTGATTGAGTGGGTTTCCATTCGGTAACACCCAGAGAAGTCACCTCACGGTTCCTTCTCCTAGCCTAACAGGGCCGCATCCAGTGGGAACCTTGAGGTTCTCTCTGACTTCTTCCTCAGTCCACTCAGTGGGGACATCTCTGACAAGACCTAGGCGAGTGATGTTAAATTGGGGGATTGAGGCAACAAAATTATTTTTTAATAGAGTGGGACTTATTAAAAAACTGTTAGCATCCTGGTGAGACTTGAATTCAACTGAAACCCGGTTTCTTCCTAAGCGTTTGACACTGCCCAGGAGTATGTTGCTGAAATTATTTTGTATCAAGAACATAACAAATTTGACGGGGTGCAGAACGGTACCTGGGGTCTGACCTTCTTTTAAGGATGCATGTACAATAAACGGTAGTCTCTATTTGTATAAATTTGTCTTCTAATTGTATTTTTCGCATGCTTAGGAGGGTTGATTAAAGTAGCGGGGGGGTAGTTGATAGATCGTTTCCTGCTTGCAGATTCGGAGTCCATAGCATCTGGTTGTACATTGTCGTCGGGGAGAGTAACGTTTAACACCGGAGTGAAATCAAAAGGATCAGGAGGGTCAGGAGGTTTTTCGGCATCCATAGTGGATGCCGGGTAAAATCTTAAAAAATAAACTAAGTGTTAATACAAACCTTACACTGAAATACAAACACAAAGAACAGTCTCGACTGAAGTTCACACTTGTAAAATAAACTTAAATCGAAAAAATTCGTAACACAGACAAAAGCACGTACTAAGCCTTCACAACTACCAACCAAGATTTTTATTTTACCCTTGATGAGATCGTGAACTTCGTTTGGCGTGACGGAGGGCAGAGGATACTCAGGGTCTTCGACTGGAAAGAGGGAGGCTCTTTGTTCGACTTCAGCGAAAACCTCAGAAAGGCGAGCATTGTCAGTTTTAAATTATGGTTAGGGTTAGATGGTTAGGGATGGGCTTAGGGCGGCTAACCTGCGCTTGTGGCTGGCAATATCTCAGCTCAGTAATTATTAGAGCTAACGGAAGGCTAAGTTGATTTAAAAGTCATGTAATTGACTTTAGTTTTTTAACCCCGCTTTTACACCAAGGTAAAGGGCAAGGCATATATTCTACAAATTTTATTTATTGTGTACACCGAAACCAAATTGAAGAGAAAACCAAAAAGACTAGTTTTATACAAAACTAGTCATCAATGAAAACAACTTCAATAAATGTATAACTATTATATGTTTCATAAACGACACATTTTTGATATGTCTTTTGTGAACAGTCTTGTCGAAAACAAGAACCACAACCAGGCGCGGTCAGATGGGGAGGGGAACATGGGGGTCATGACCCCCCTAAAATCATTCAAGCTGTAGAGAGCATGAATGATTTACTTGTTTTACTAGTTTAAAACTATACTCGATCCACAGAAACCCCGATGGGCGTATATGGCAGTCATTGGGGCTACTGCTAAGTGAAAATGTAAAACTATGAAATACTTTGTCAACATGTCATAATTAGCAATTCAATAGTGCGAACCGATTTTCCCCTACCAAAAATAGCTCAATGCGAATTTTCGAAAAAAGTCTGTCATAAAATATAGAATCTAGGACGCAAGAGCGAGCGAAGCAAACTCGGGAATTTCGGGCGTCCCGCTCTTAAGTAAGGCTAAGGTTAAGGACAGAATCCAAAACCTAAACTACGTTAAAAAGAGTAAGCTTTTCGTCATAACTCGACAAAGTAAGTTCTCTTTCAGTATAATGGTCAAAAGAAAATAGTCTCGCCTTTACATTTCACCGTCCCATGATTCTTGAGCTTTTCTTTATATATCGAGAAAACAAGTAATTCATAGTTCGTTTGTAATGATAAAAAAATGCTTACCTATCAAAGAGTGCAATTTTTTTGATCTCGCTACGCTCGCGCTTGAATTCTTAGTTCATAGTTGCTTAGGCTTTCTATTTATATTTCGACAATGTAACTCCTATTTCTGTTTGACAATATAAAACAAAACCCAACATACCAAAGGCGGCTTGATAAAATTTTCGAGCACGCTTCACTCGTTCTTCTTACCCTTCATAATCTGATGTTCTTTTATCTAAGTAGTATTGATCTAAATCATTAAAAAGCTGCGCTGCGTCCCTGAATGTTATTTATGTAATGTGGAGCTGAAGATGTACATGAACATTAACATAACATCACCCCTGTAATCCCCGAAGGGTAAGACAGAAGGTGTACTAATAGTATATCCTGAAGGAGAATACATTCATTTCTGAATCTGAACGAGTAGACATGACTTTGTTATACCCAATTTTTCATCACAACTTTCCGAACAATAACACCTTTTTGGACTGTTTTTCAGATTAGAACCTTCCTTCGTCAGATTAGCAAAAGTTATGTACATTAAATCAGTGGATGGAGAAACGATTGTTTTTATATTTTCGAATAAAATCAAACTATTTTTTTTAATTGAACGCAACTTTAGTCCAGATGGTGATTGGTGAACTCTTAAACCAATAGAAAAATGAGTTAAAATGTTTGGTTTAGGCGCGAAACTCCTTTACTCCTGTTTCATGTTTTTTTTTCTAATAATGCTAACTAAATGATTATTGTAAACGAAACTTCAACAGACGTTAAAATTGTATACATATTAATGGCGATTATATTGCAGTTTCTTTATAAATTAAAATGAAAATAACCAAACTAAAGTAAAAACCGCTCTTTTCCATTTGCTGATCTGTGAGTGGCCAATGAACTTGTAAACATATGATCGTTCCGAATCTCTCTTTGTGTGTAAATATCTGTCGCGGTCAAATTCGTAATTTTCGGTTCTAGAAATAAATTCCCAGTATCACGTTCTAAAAATAAAAATAAATTAATGATTGACCTAATCTTTACTTTACTTCATGAATTATTCCTAACGGAATTTCCAAGATAAAGTATTTACAAACGTTATTTTTGGTGTCTTCTACTGGACTTCGGAACAAAACCAATCATTGACAAGCCAGCAGTCACTCACAACATTGGAGGGAAATTGAGTTCAATAAAACAGTGGGCCATCTTCAATTGCGCATTCGCAACTGAGAACTTGTACGAGTCTATCATAAGTGAAAGTTTACTTAAAATTTATTGTTATAATCTTTATTAATTATTATAATCAAAACACAATGGCCCCTATTGTTGACAAGGAAAACCTGCACAACGAATTCAGTAACGTGCATTTGAAGGTTAGTTATTGTATTACATACTAGTTAACTTATTATTAGATCTCAGGTTGCGACATGTCAGAACCTGAAACCTAACCATTGTTTGCTTTGCAGTCTCCGGTTAAAAACAATGTTTTGGCCGAAAGAAATGACAACATGAGTGGAGAAAGTATGGAGGTCGAGGGAAAGAATATGGAGGTTGCAGAATTTGACCCACAAAAGGAGCCCCTTTTGCGAGACAACCCTCGTCGTTTCGTCATATTCCCGATACAGTACCCCGACATCTGGGACATGTACAAGAAGGCCGAGGCTTCGTTCTGGACCGTTGAGGAAGTGGATCTATCAAAGGTACCGTATAAATTTGTTTACAATTTACATATTGTGTTTATTTTCGTCATACATATCCTACAGGTTTTTACTTTCCAGAATCTAGTTGAAAGTAGTAGTTAACTATCCAAAGCTGTACTATATTATATAAGCAGGCTTCAGGCTAATGGTCCCCTTTTTGTTGTTACAAATGGTCACGCATGATGGCATGACCACCCCCCACGATCAATTGTGCAAAACTATGGCGCAAAATCGGTCGTGTTATTTTTCTGTTGTCTTTCGTAATTCATAACATATTAAACTAGCTTTCAAAAGAAACCTGCTTAAAAGCAATTCATATATTAGTTAGGTTTGTGAAAATTAAACCACACCTTTTTTCTCCATTTCGTACTTCATGCAACTCATGAACTGCTTCACCAATCTTGTTATTGCTCCTTACTCAAAACAGTAGCAATATTTTGTACACACAGACAGACATTCAAGTGACTCAACTTGCATTAAATTGTTTCATACAGGACTTAACAGACTGGGAGAACCTCAAGGATGGTGAGAGGCACTTCATCAGTCATGTGCTGGCTTTCTTTGCTGCCTCTGACGGCATTGTCAACGAGAACCTGGTGGAACGCTTCTCCCAGGAGGTGCAAGTGACTGAAGCAAGATTCTTCTATGGCTTCCAGATAGCTATGGAGAATGTACACTCTGAGATGTACTCTCTGCTCATTGACACATACATTAGGGATCCTAAGGAGAGGTAGGAGCTGGATGTCATTAATATAACCTACTATTTCTAAACCAAGCTAGGAATAATATTATGGCTATAGAATATAAACGGAAAGATATATAAAAGCTCGCAAACTGAGTAACATTTTTATCTCCACCTTTATTCATTGTAGATGCATACACTCCTACATCATCATAAAACAAATAGGTACTGAATTACCATGACTCATACACAAAGTTTTACATTCTAATCATGACAATGTTTTTCCGTGTATAGAGACTTCCTGTTCAATGCTATTGAAACCCTGCCCTGTGTGAAAAAGAAGGCCGACTGGGCCCTACAGTGGATCGCAAGCAAGTCTGCTACGTTCGCTGAGCGCATCATCGCCTTTGCCGCCGTCGAAGGGATCTTCTTCTCTGGCAGTTTCGCATCCATTTTCTGGATGAAGAAGCGCGGCCTGATGCCTGGTTTGACATTCAGCAATGAGCTGATTTCTAGGGATGAGGTTTGTATCTTAATTGTGTATATGACATGTCTGTATTTTTGGGTCATTCAACTTTATTACCCCTGTTATTAATAGTGAGTCTCCTCACGCAGACCCTCAGCTAAAATACTAGCTTGAAGATAATAAACTCATTGATAACAATTGCATGGAAAAACGGCGTGGGTTAATGGATGTTTATCGCAAAAGCGCAAAACTTTCCTAAAGTAACAATAATTTTTATATACAGGCTGGATTTTTGAGACGGGGCAGTAAGGTACCTAAATCGTTGTAGCTACGGGAAAACTGTTTTAGGACACAACTTTTTGAGAAAGTTAGATTGGCATTCACAAATTTGAAAAAAAATTATTCTGCAAGAAAATTGGCGATTTTGACAAAAACTTTTTGATGCCATTTGGCCCTGTTTGTTTTAAGGATCAAGAACTATATATTCAACTGAGCTACGAGAAAACCCAAAAGTCGTAAAAAACTTTTCCATACATTTCATAGGAAATGAGACTCGAACTTTTTATGAAAATCCACCCTTTGTCGCATTAACTTTATATATGTATATTATAGTAGTGGATTCATAATCAGCCTTTTATTTTCCCACTGCTGGGACACAGGCCTCTTCTCTGTGTGAGGAAGAGGGCCATGATCCACCACGCGGGCCCAGTGCGGGTTGGTAGATGTCACATGTCTTGGAATTGGATAACCATATGAAATTGGAATAGTAGTGGAAAACCATAGATAATACTAGGAAAGGGCCCCAGTGACCTTTTTGATAAGGAGCTAACATGTTAAGGCCGTCTAATGATAATTTTATTATGGAATCTGTAATTGATTATTTATGTTTTTTTGAGTTGATAACCATAAAAACAGCTAGGCAAGCCCTGTGATCTTTTTGTTAAGGACTGACTTGACATATCATGTTTAGAAATAGAACATGTTCATTCATATATAATGATTATGGTATAACATAATTAATCATTTAAATGTACATACTAATATACCAAAACAGGCTATCAACTATTTATTTATAAGTCAATTTTACTGATGTTTTTCATCATAGTTAATTTGATGGAGTTCCATATCTAGCAGTAATTTGCGACCTTATTTGATAGCAACATTATCTAATAAATAACTTTCTGCAGGGTTTACACACGGACTTCGCGTGTCTCATGTTCCGGCACGTAGTTCAGAAGCCGAGCAAGGAGCGCGTGTTGAACATCATCAAGGACGCCGTGGTCATCGAGCAGGAGTTCCTTACGGACGCGCTGCCCGTCAGGCTACTCGGCATGAACTGCGAACTGATGTCCAACTATATCGAGTTCGTCGCCGACAGACTGCTTACGGAACTTATTGGAGAAAAGGTATTGATAAATGCTATGAACTTATTGCGAAAAGCAGAGAACTAGTTTGATAGGCATCGATAAATGTTTTTCTATTGTAACCTAAATGAAAAATTCAGGTCACCCAATATCAGTATGATTTTGAACTATTCAGACACTGTTATGACCCCACTATTTACCAAGTGAAAACCAGTTAACCTTAATTTACTTATCAAACTTTTTTGTTTTGCCTATCAAAATGGTGATGCTAATTAGGTAGGTACTAATTTATTATTCTGGTGAATTTTCAAATGTTACTAAATAGAATTGTTTTGTCAACAGCACTACAACACAAAGAATCCATTCGACTTCATGAATCTTATTTCATTGGAAGGCAAGACCAACTTCTTTGAGAAAAAAGTCAGCGAGTACCAGAAGTGGGGAGTCATGTCCAACCAGATGGACAATGTTTTCACACTTGATGCAGAATTTTAGATTGACCACAAACCCTGCAATAGTCAGTGGCTGACAGTATTATTAATTCCAATGAAAAGTAACAAAGCGGAGAATGTTTGGCGTATTTGGTACCTAGGCGGTTGTTGGCACGGACGCTTGTAACCATGCTGCACCTGATTCTTAAACTCTTCAAAAACGCGCTTTTGTTAAATTACCTAATACCGGTGGAGCCGGTACTAAAATTACTAGGACTGACAGTATATTAATTATTGTCATAATTATGTATGACCTGATTCATTTAAATTGTGTTTTTGACGATAAATTTTGTGTGATGAAGGGTTCCTTATTATTAAGTTGACAAGCAAGAAAGTTTGCAATATGTGTACCTTAACACTAATAGTTTTAATCATTTAGCTTTTAATGAAATAGAATAATTTCATACACAATAATATATTTTATAGTAAAATGGAATCATTTCAAGATGATTTATTCTGTGATAGATAATAATAATGAGAGCATTTACTTGGAAATGTAAGTCGAATGGCCTTCAGCTTTATGTATGTTAAGCGTGTTAGATATATTTTTTTTGCTAATAAAAAATTGGACAAATGAATGCAATTTTTTCTTGTACGCTTTAGAGAAAGAGGTCTAACATCTTTCGTTGCAGACTATATAATTTTGGGAAGTGAAATCTTGACCTGTATGGTTTACATGCAGAAAAAAGAGCAATAAAAAATCACACGACTTCTACTACGTAAGTATAATTATAATAACATAGGTTTAATTGGGTTATGTAGGAGCTCTACTGGATAAGAATTTATACAAAATTGCAAGTTGTTACGGATTCTATAGAGTTCATTATGACCCCAGAGAAGAAGTAAGTCACATTACCATTTTCCCAACAGCCAAGTGTGTGGTTACGGATTAGAATAAAGAACATACAATGGCTCTTCCTTTACCTAGTATTCATTGAAATGTGGAGATCTTATTTACATAGACGTGCTCATCGAATGTAAAGTGTACCATATTGTGAAGAAACGTGTGTGAAGACGTTTCTTCACAATATGGTACAGCTTAGTAGAAATAAAATGCAATAACAACAAGTCTATAAATTATACTCTAAAATAAAACAAGTGTGAAAGTTTAGGTTACCTACATTTTTCTAATCCTACTATTGCGTAAAAATTCTAAATGTTGAGAGTATCTGTTACATAGCCAAAAAGTAATGAGCCTTCTAAAAAAAAAATGAAAATGGTGTTCGTTTGTAAAAGATACTCTTATGCACGAAAATAAAACACTTTCAATCATTCACAGCATCGGTACAGAACTTGCATTATCTTAGTTTAAATAGTGTAAAGGCTAACGCACATTTAAGCGGGCCGCGCCGCAACGCATAGGAAAAATCGTCTTACATTATTTTTGTACAACGCACACTACAGGCAGGCCATACGGGGCGAATAAAAACAACGTACATAAGTGTGAGGTGTATCGTTGGATCCCCTAATATTATAAAAGTCCAAGTTTTGAGATACCTATGGGATCTTTTCGGTTACAACCGCAGTGACGACTGTTCACTGTTTTGAAATATTTAGAGAAACATACTTATTTCTGCGGTCGTTAAAATCGATACTGCATCCTCTACCCTTCGCTACGCGTGTTTTGACACGCAATTGCCCAGTTTTTATTTTGCGATGCGATGCGGATGTGCCTAACGTAGTACGCTAGTGTTGTATTCCCTAGCGCGACTGCTTGTCGCTGGCGAGGCGGCGCAGCAGGCGGTGGCCCGACAGGAACGTCAGCGCGCCCAGCGGGAGCAGGTAGCGCATCGTGTCGAACATCGACAGCTGCAGCCACAGCACGCCGTACAGACCCAGTGAACCTGCGAGGTAGGGATATTTGTTACTTGTTGTTGTTCGACGTCACAGGGATAAATACTTTCTTTCACAGGTTTTTTCAGTGCTAACGAAAAAATATGTATTTTTTTTTTACAACATTAAAATTAATTTAATTAATTTTTTTTTCACATATTTTTTTAATTGTAAGAGCAGCAACAAAGTCAAAGCATTTATTTCAAATAGGCCCATAAAAAGGCACTTTTGAACGTCAAAATTTACATTAAAAATAGAACTGATTCTAGGCGCCAATCCAACCGTTACATGTATAAATGATATATTTATTCCATTTTTCTTAGTACCAACCTCCCAAAGCCAAATGGAACACCAAGGCACTGGGCGTTAAGGGGAAGTTGCTGAAGTTGATGCCGAGCTTGGCCCACAGCAGCAGCAGCAGCAGCAGCGGCGCGGCGCAGGCGGCCGCGAACACGTCGGACACGGCGCGCGCCGGCCGCGCCTCGGGGGACCGGAACACGTGCGCTATGGTCGGCAGCGGACCGCGGGGGGGCTTCGACGTTGTGCTCACTGGTGTGCCTGACGGGAATAAGTCTGTTGTTAGGAGCATCTACACTCATAGATTCATTAATTCATTCACTGACATATACGCTTAAATCGCTGGTTTTATTTTTTATATTCATACCCTAATGGGATTAATTAAAGTTTGTATGGAAGTTCGACATTTTTGCTGATGGGAAATTCCATCGGGCACACAGTTTGTGTTATGTGTTCCGTTTGACGTCCGAAGTCCGTATACGAGAGTACCTGTCTTGTTCCCGAGTTAACTCGCTAGATGATGTACTACCGTCACGGAAGTCGACCTCAGCGGGACCCGTGGCCGTATCTGGAACTAACTTAACAGCACAGAGCAAGCCGCCATTCGTTTAATAGGAGAAATAGATCGCAGGTTTGAAGTGTTATCGTAACTGCTGGTAAGTCATGTTAATACTTTATTTTGTGCGAATTTCGCTGCAATGCAGCCGAGTGCTTCTTGTTCGACTGCGGCGCTTCGTTAGTACCGGTTGATGTACCATTACGTTAGACTGACGGCCGTAAAAACGGGTCATCGTTTTTAAGGCCGTCAGTCGAAATTAATGACATTGGTGCCGATTCTCTTGTCACAAACGCCTCTAAACTAGACTAAAAATCACTAAAATTTGGTTTAATTCTGTCAAATGACGATTTTCCATTCTGAAATTGACTATAGTGACACAACTTAACTATATTTTAGTTTGACAGCACTAAGATTGCACTGAGTTATTAGTTTAGTGAAAATGGCTATTTTGCTATTCTGAATTTTACGTTTTTCACCAAAAAATTTGATTGTCAAACTAAATCTGAACATGAATCTGACTATTTTTAATCGCGATTAAAAAGGTGTGGAATAAAATTAGGTGGCGTGAACTAAAATTCACACCAACACCTCGACTTCAGACGTGCAAAAACGGGTCTTTAACTTTCTTTTTCTTTTTTTCCTTATATCTCGAAAACGGTGTGTCCTATCACAAAAATAATGAAAATTTCGACCCCCTTTGTTACCCCGAAACCACCAAATCTCTACATGTAGATATTTTTATTTTATATTTTTCACACAAAAAGTCAAAACTTCCATAGAAAACACGTCGAGGCTGCCCCCAGGCTGCCTCCGGCTCTAACAAAGACGTTGCGAAATCAAAAAAATAAAAATAAACACGTGGACTCGCGACTGTCAAATTCGATTAGATGTGTCAAAATTATTTTTAAATTTAGAGATTTTTTTTCGCAGAATAGCTTCAAGATTTTCATAGTAAAAAGTAAGGAATTTTAGTGATAGTTTAGTTAGTTTAGTTCGGTGTACAAGAGAATCGGCACCATTGCCGAGCTAAACGTATCCATAAAAGAATCATCCGTACCTAAAGCTAATCCTGATCGTGTCGCGAAGTTAGCTTCAATGCCCTTTGCATTGAAGCTAACTTCGCGTTTGACACGTTTGACTCCGTGGATTGGAACTCTGTGCGGTACATTGAGGTTCAAAAGAAATATGTTGCCGTTCCGGCGTTTACTGAGCTGGAAGTTAATGAGGAAATGAGGCGTTTTGAGGATCCTTTTGCGCCGCTTAGATGGTATCGGATGGAACGTAGCTTTGCTGCATTGTCAAATTAATTTCTGCGGCTGTCATTCCATTATTGACATGATCTACTCATTACAATGTTTTTAATGAGCTGTATTGCAATATATGGTTAGCTAGCGACCTCGACAATTGATAATATTATTCTTGCCTGAGCAACCAACAGCAGGTTCGTCATGCTCCCTTAGATGTCACTGCTTGGTTGTAGCGTCGGGGGTCGGGTTTCCTCCTTCCCTCAAATATGGCGAGGGGGGTAATGGCTGACCTTTGCGTTATGCTCGTGAACGGGTGCTGCTTGTGGTGACTGGTCGTCTTGCTGCCTTTGGTTTTATCATTGTTACAGTAATTGTTCTGTTGATTTATTTTACTTTGATGGTCCTAGTTTATCATTTATTTATTTTATTTGTTTGTATAATAATTCCAGTATTGCATATGTAAGCTGCCATGCCCTTTAGGCCCGAAGGCTTTATTTATGTATTTGTGTTATTTACATGCAATTTTTTTTCTTTTTTTTTGTCATTGGCGTTTCGGTAATTACTTGCAATTGTTTAGAATCAAGTTCTTCTAACCGAACAGACAGCTGTGCTGCTGGGGAGTTTGTTGCGCCACTTCTTCTTCCCAGCTAAAGCACTAGGAAGTGGTGAAGGGCGGGCTTTTTGGGGGACTGTCTTATGTAATTTTGACGTTCGAAAAGTGCTGATTCTCAGCCTAATTTGAATAAATGACTTTTGATTTTGATTTTGATTCATTCAGACACGACCGCTTATTCATCCAACGTTGGACGTCATAGAGAAATTTCAAACTCCACACTCTTCGGCAATGTCGTTGGAAATTCAAGCACTTAACTCCATCCGTCATATCCCCACTTTTCATTTTTACGAAAAGCAGTGGAAAGCATCACGTTATTTTAAATCTTAAGGCGCTGATTCTAGGTTTTCAACCAAAACGATTTCATCTTTTCCATCATGACCGAACGCCCAATTTTTTACAAGCAGGCGACTGGATGGTCAAGCTCGACTTAACCCAAGCATATTATCATTTGTGAATTCAACAAACACCGCTGTTTTCTTCGCATAAGCTACGAAGGTCGGCTGCTACAAATGACATGTCTTCCTTTCGGCCTTGCCGCGGCTCCAAAAATGCTTGCGTCAGTCACAAACTGGACTGCCGAAGTGTAACGCAGCAAAGGTCTTCGCCTGGTCAATATATCTAGACGATTACTTGATAGTCCACCACAGCAGGGAGAATTTAAAAGCTCAGGTCCAGTTAGCAATAGAACTCCTCATGTCCCTAGTTTGGAATATAAATAAGGACAAATCTATACTAATCCCGACAAGGTGTATAGAATTCCTGGGAATTTTACTGGGACACGGAATCCAACTCCAAGAGTTGCCTCCAGACGAAGTTTCCAAAATCCGTCAGTGCCTATTGACTAGCTTTGCAACCGGCAGTTGGACCCTCAAGCAGGCGCAACGCCTCTTATGGTATCTCAACTATGCGACCTCCATCTCCCTCCGGGACAGGTTGCAGCGCCACAGCAATCGACTTCAGAGAAGTTCACGACATCCGGCTCAGTTCACGGTAGAGGAACGACAAGAACTAGATTGGTGGGTAAAAAATGTCAACCAGATCAAATCAAATCATTTATTCGTTTGCAAACATGGGTAATTAGTGCATAGATGTATTTTTTTTATAGTGCTCCATGTCTACCGTCATGGGCATTCAATGCAAATCGTGTTTAATGTACATAAATTTAAAAGAAGACTCACCAACAGCGTTAGCGTCCTTGCCGAAGTTAAAGAGCACCTCTCCCACGGGCCAGGCGATGGGGTTGGACACGGCGCTGTCTCCGAGGTACATCGTCAGCGAGTACGCGCCCGATGCAAAGTTCAGGTGCTTGGCGATGCCGCCTACGTTCTGAAGGAAATATATTTGTTATAGTAGAATGCTGGAGGCTGAATCGAAAAGCGTTTAACTTTTACCACTTTCCTCGTCAGGTTCAGCTCTTGACATCAAACTTGACAGATGCGAATGACAGATGCTACCAAAAGTTGCCTATTCACTTTTGGTTTAATATTTTGTTGAGTTTAAGCTAAGTTAGATACAAAAGGGATGATGATATTTTTTAAATTTTTAACTCAAATAAATATTTGTTTCCAAATAGTGCACTATTACAGTACAATATTACAAAAAGTATATAAGCTTAAAAAATTGCCAAGTTATAAACGTTTTAAAGTAAGTGTTAAACAAGGACAGCACTATCGTAGAAGTGACGTCACGACTTTGTAACTTCATACTAGCGCCATACATTGTCCGTACCGCGCGACTGGGACGGGAATAGTCCCCTCCAAAAACTTTTAAAGCGTGTAGCTTCTTCATATTTGCATCGATTAAACAGTAATTTTCCTTGATTGAAATTACATGATTTTTTCGAGCATTTTTAAAATACATATATAATAATCATCCCCATTTTAATGGGTATACTTCCTGTAATATCTAAAACATAAAAAAGCTCACCTTTTTTAGTTTTAAAGACTTTTTGCATTTCAACGCAACATATTCTCTGTACAAAATACTCACAAGTTCAACTTTGTAAGCCTTGGTGTTATCAGGCTCAGCGACAAAGATGGTCTCGTCGTCGCTGTAGGCGCTGCCCACGCGCACGAACGCTTGCTGCACCAACACTGGTTTGTTGTACTTGTCGCGGACGCTGAACTTCAAGGTCACCCTGAGTGATAAAATGTTTGTGTTAAAAGTTGAAAATTTGATTACATGAGAGAAATGTTGTGTTGATATAAGTTTTTATTAAATTTATGGAAATGTTCACTCACTCAACAGCAAACCAACATTGTGTTATATAGTGACTTGACAGGGTAAATGTACAAAAACCGGCAATTAATCTATAGTAAAATGTGTGTTATGATTTATGGTCAAACGCACATATTATTTATAAAAGTCGAATAATAATCACTAGGTTTTTTGATATAAGTATCCTATGTGTCAATCCAGCTTAATATAAACTATCTGTGTGCCAAATTTCATCGAAATCCGTTAAGCCGTTTTTGCGTGATCGAGTAAAAAACATACAAACATCTAAACATACACACTTTCACATTTAGAACTTGCCTAATTTTCCGCATTTTTCAGAGGAGACAGAATACAACATTTTGTATACTTACTTCTGCAAATGATCAGCCTGGAGTTTCTCAGACAGCTTGTTCGGATACGCGACAGTCGTCACCTTGGGACTGGTAGTGCCATCCACATCACCAATGCCGACCTCCACACTGCTCACTTGAATCTCGCCCAAAACCGCCACATTGACATAAGCAGTCTTAGAACCAGCGCTTAAAGCAATCTTGTACAAGCCGTATTGGGCCTTAATCTTGCTGAGATTAAGTACGAAAGTTGTTGGTTCGTTAGGTTTCTGGGTTAAGGCTTGTTTTGATAGGACGACGACGTCGTCAGCGAGGCGCGTGCCAGACTGTGCGACTACTTCCTCGGGCTTCAGGAATTTGACCGGGCGCCCTACGAGGTCGGTAATGGAGAACTCAATGGTGTCCGACTCGGAGGTGATGTACTTCTTGCCTTTAATCGTGATACTGATGGGGGATGGCTGTAGATAAAGAATATCATTGTATTACTTGAATCTTAAATGGATTCAAAAACAAGGGGCGATCTTGAAGAGGCCTTTAAACTTTTAAGACATTTGGTGAAATCAGCACTTAGTGGTAGTTTAGTTTATGCTTCTTCGCAATTTCTAGCAAATTTTGGCGATAAACATTACTTTGTTTCTCACCTTTTTTAATTTGATATTTATTCAGTAAACTTGTATTTCCGATTGATTTAAAAAAATATTCTATTACACTTGTAGATTCTCTGCTAATGCCTTCAACTGAAAAATGTTGTATTTCCCTTACCACATCATCAGAGAGTGCAGTGGCAGCTTCGATCAACAAGCAGGCTCCCTTGGGCGTGTTGACAGAGCGACGTGACAGCAAGTATTCTGCGAACTTATACCTCTGTTCTTCGCTCAGGGGAGATGGCTTCTTCAAATTCTTGTAGGTCCTGTATGGAGAAAATCACTCGGGACTCGATTAACCTGGTAGTCAAAGGATGAAAGTAAAAAAACCTTTTCCCAGCATTGCCTAAAAATGGGATGAAGAAGACACATCACACACACACACACACACTTTCCACATTGGTGATGAGCATGTAGCCGGGGTTCTCATTAACATACATGGCAGTGTTCGGTCAAGTGTGTAGGTTAAGATTACAAACATAGTTTTTAAGAAATATGTATTGTTACTAACATATTTGAGTCCATGTTGCTTGCTAAATAAATATAAATAAATATCGGATTTAAAGTTATCAGCTTTAATTATTAGAATCATCAAAGGAAGAATTGTTCTCAAATGTCATGAATGCATGAAATAGTTGGTCAATAGGGTAATTTGAACTTTAGTGAGTTGTATTAATGACGCTAAGGATTATTATTCTATACTTTAGTAGTCATTTTTTACTGTCGCGCATTATAATTTGATCCACATACAACTTGGTGCCAACCAGCAAATTGCAAAATACGTAATTAATTTAGAATTTTGCAGGCCACCTGAATGCAAACATACCTCTGTATGCTACTAAGCAGATTGGAGGTGACAGGCAGGCCTCCTTCAAAGTGCAGAGCCTTGGAATCGCTCTCGTCAGCGGCCAGTAATACGCCTTCCGCATGCGAGGCGGTCCACGCGCCGCAACCCATGTGCTCGCAGAGAGCGAACACGTATCCATAGCTAGAATAAATGTTTTCTGTATATTTTTGACACTAATATGCAAATAAACGATAGTTGGTACGACTTTTGTGTATATTGTTTGCTCAAGTGGTAAAATTAGATTAATCAAAAATACTTTATGGTTTTCCCAATAATAGATTTCTTATCAGGTAGGCAAGTAGAGAACTGAATATGGCATTTCATTCAATTTGCTCTCATGAAGACAATGTTCAACATCATTATCTAATATTCAATTAGTTATATTGATAATGACTTAACATTGAATTAGCTCTCAAATTATGCTAAAGCTTTCAATAATATTTGGGTGCACATGGAACAAAAAAACTGGCAATGTGTTCAAGAATATAATTATAGGCTAGAACTTAAATTTACGAAAAAAAAACTCACTTAGCAGGGGAGTCATCTTTCTTCAATAACTGAATAAGATTCTTCAAAGCATCTTCCTTGTCGTAAACGGTACCTTTTCCAAATGCCTTCAATGTGTACACGGCATGGTATATGTCCGAGATTGTGGCATCCTTCTTATCCAATACTTGGGTAGCTGGGGACAGGACTTCTGGTTTTAACGAGTTCAGGCAGCTGGATATGGCTGCAGCGTTTGCTAGTTGGAACACTTGCTCAATGTTCTTAGTATCATACTTGATGCTTTTGATGTGCTGTAATAAATACAATGGACATTTTATGTTGTACATTTATTTTTCCTTATAACATTCTTGTATCATATTGATACAATAATGTATTCTAAGAAACTTAGTAATGATACATAAAACTTTTAGCTGCTGCTTAAAAAGTAACCAAACAAAAATGATTAAGTCACTTGTTTAAAATTGATAGTAATGTAACCTGAATAAAACCAAAATACTGCGTAACTCACCTCGCAAATATTTGGAATCTCAGCATTTAACTCTGCCAGCCCTTTGACAGAGTAGTACAATGATGTGATGTCTTTACTCTTCAAATTATCATGTAGGATAGTCTGTAGCCGCTTCAGGTCTATTGTGCCTTGCAGAGTGTTACCATTACTCAGTGATAGTGCACTTAGTAATAAAAGGAATAGGGCTGAAAACATAATTAATCATTTAACAGTGTTGTACAGTGCTATTACATTTTGATGGTAGGTAGATGTTAAACCTTGATTGCATTTTCTTAGGAGTCTCTAATCAGAAACATGATTATTTTCTTAGCAAAACATGTTACATTGTCTGAAGCCTGTAGTAACTACTTTTTACCAAATTAAGAATAACCTGTATAGCAATTGTACGGCCGGCGACGCCTGAGTAACAATGACGTGTACCTAAGATTGTAACGTAATTAAAGCTTGTTAATTTTCCAACAACTGTGGCGTCAATAAACTGAAAATGCAGAATAACTTCTAAACCATGAGAAATATGAGCAAAATACTAGAAAAGTAGTAATTTTGGGTGCCACGCTAATGTAAGTATTATTGTATGAAAGAATGAAACATACCATGAAAATACATTTCTATAGCCTAATAAATCAGAGATCACCCTTATTTTATATTCACAATCTTATTTTCTAATAGTATTTGGCTAATTTTACAACAAATGCTACGATCGCCGGTTCCACTTGACAAACACGTTTGACAGAAAATCATCGACGTAGCATTAACGGTGTGACCACAGAATATATATACCCTTGGTTGGTGTGACTACCAGAAAAATATGTGCTAGAACACAGACGGATAGAGCTCTATTTACTTCATACGTGTTGAAGAAAAAACAAAGTCAAAGAGAAACTTGTCTAAGCTAAAAATATATCGTTGTTGAGTATGGCGTGAATCACGCCAAACTGAACACCGATATATTACTTTCCTCTATGCTCAACACACTGCACAAAACAATACTGGATAATGTAATGGAGGTGTCTTTTATGATACATGCTTAAAAATCTTATTCAATGAAATAATTAAATATTGCACTTACGGTTTTACTTGCAGTAATGATAACGTCTCTAACTAAACGTCAAATGGCAGCTTGACAAAACGGTTTCTCTCCTGCCATTATCATTCCGAACCGAACAAGTACATTTTATAGATTGTACTGCAATTGTTTTGATTAAATTAGCAAAATGGCAGGTGCAGTCGCCAAGATACCGGTTCTAATTAGCTGTAAGTATTGTTATGTTAACTTACGAACTTCATTAAAATATTTTCTAAGGTCTGTTTTGCTTACCTCGGATATTATGTAATTCTGGTTATAAATCGGATTGAAGGTTAGGTCGATAGTAACGAAAATAAAATATTATATTTTTCGACTTACATACTTACATTGTTTCAAACTCACTACACATTGTATTTGTACACTTAACCATCCCAAAATACTGTCACTGATATAAAAGTCAGTAAATTGTCTTTGTTAATTTGATAATTGTTCATTTTCAGCGGCAATCACAGCAGCTCGCCCCAAATTCAATATCTTCTTGAAGTATGCGGTAGTGGAGCTGGCGCCCCCTAAACTGAGCGAGATCCCACAGATCAAGGCTGGCATTGGCAAACTGCTGACAAGTGCTAAGACTGGTGCATGGAAGAAGCAGACTGTCAAACAAGCCTCCCTGAACGCCCTTGTTGGCGCTGAAGTCATTTTCTGGTTCTATGTTGGAGAGTGCATCGGCAAACGCCACCTTGTTGGTTATGATGTTTAAGTTCTTGTTGTAAGCAATAATTCTGTAGATATTATGTTCAGCAAAATAAATTATTAAATCCGGGAGTTGTATTATTAATTTATGAAAAAGGTTAATATATAAATGAAGATGTTATAATAAATCCATACTAATATTATAAGTTCCACAAGTGACTCTGTCTGTATGTTACCTTTTCACTCATAAACCACAAAACGGATTTAGATAAAATTTAGGGAGGAGGGAGATCCTGCAGAAGGACATAAGCTACTTTTTCCTGGTAGCATGTTCCCATGGGATAATTTCCGACATCCACTCACGCAAATCCGCAAGCAGAAGCTAGTCAAGATACCATGTACTGGTCTCTCTACGCTCTCAAACTCCTTAGCTAAATGCAAATTTTTGTTCCAATGACGTAAACATACTGTCTGTACTTCCAACCGCATTTTTCGTTTGGCCCAACATAGTTTCCCTTTCCTCGAAAGGAAAACTATGTTGGGCCGAACGAAAATTTAAAATGAGCCAGTAGCTATTTATAACAAGGTAAACAAAATTTTTAATATATGTGCAGACCAAAATGTAAAAACTTTAAAGAAATGACTACTTGAATTGGATTATTTATTAACTTTTTAACTTAACTTTGATTAACTTTTCCTTAATAAATATCGAATATTATCAGATGCACAGTATGGATTTAGACAGGGCAAGTCGACTGAAGATGCAGTAACAGCTATAACATCTCTCATTACTGAAAACATTGATCGCGGAAAAAAATGCCTCTCAGTATTCCTCGATTTAAAAAAGGCTTTTGACACTGTCTCTGTTCCCATTCTTGTACGCAAGCTAGAATATATGGGAATAAGAGGCACACCTCTTGAATTATTCAAAAGCTATCTAACACATAGAACACAAAAGGTTAGAATTGGCCAGTATACAAGCAGTGACTCTGATATCGCATTCGGTGTGCCACAGGGGAGCGTCCTTGGGCCCACCTTGTTTCTAATCTACATCAATGACCTATGTGAGTTGAAGGTAGGTGGTGCTCGGGTCTTCTCGTATGCCGACGACACAGCGCTGGTCTTTATCGGCGATAATTGGGATTCTGTGCGGAAGGAGACGGAAGTAGGATTATCTAGGGTTGCTTCCTGGTTAAGAACTAACCTACTTACGCTCAATAGCCAGAAGACTATCTAAATGTGTTTCTCCCTAAGTAATAGAACTCAGACTGGTACTAATTTCAGTGTAAAGATACACCAATGTACCAATATTCAGGACACTAATTGTGCATGTCCGACTATCGAAAAGGTAGATAAGACTAAATACCTGGGTATTTTACTTGACCAGCGACTCTCTTGGCATTATCACGTAGCATTGGTCAGTGACCGTATCAGAAAACTCATTTGGATTTTTAAATTACTCAGGCATGTTGCTTCAGTGAATCTTATAAAACAAATATACATTGCTCTGGCCCAATCCATTCTAACCTATTGCATTCCTATCTGGGGGGGTGCTTCCAAAATCAAATTCCTAGATGTAGAAAGATCACAGCGTGCCCTTCTCAAAACTATTTATTTTAAACCGTATCGTTTTTCAACACAAGAACTTTACAAACTATCTGACCTTTTAACTGTGAGAAAGTTATATATTCTAATGTCTGCCTTAAACATGCATAAAACAACGGTATTTGATCCTGGTTTTCTGAGGAAAAGAAATAAGTACGGTCGTTTGGCTGGAGTTAGGGCTCGTACTGCGTTCGCAAGGCGGCAATATGCTGCCCAAACTACTCGTATTTATAACACCATTTGCAAAAAACTTCCTATTTACCAAAAAACTCAGTACGAATGCAAGAAATCCCTGACTGCTTGGCTAAAGACCCTTACATATGAAGAAACTGAGGCACTCCTAAATCCAGTAACATAATAATCATTTATTTAACTTACGAGTGTACACTAAGAGATAATGGAAATGCGGACTAATTACATCCTTCACACGAATACGACTAATATGCTTTTGGTTTCCCTTTCTCTCTTCCTCGCTCATACACACACACACACACACTTACCACAAATAACTATGCTTGGATTCGGAATCTGAGATAATTGTCAAATGTGATACAACAAATTCAATGACATACGCCATAGGATTCTAATGCTATTGCAACCATTTAACTTTTTCTCTGCTTTTCTCAGTGTTGTTTGTCAGTTGGAATTAAATGCAAATTGTCTGGGATTACGAGTTCAAGTATCTAACCTATGTAATTAATTATCTGTAGATTCTATATTCTTATTTTTCGTAATGTTACTACTTTGGTATTGATTCTGTCATTAACAGTCTTTGTATGTATTCACATAGACGTATGGAAGAGGGAGGTTTTCTGGCAAAGGTATTTCCATACTTAAAAGAAGGCCTCTAAAATGTATTTGCTAAAACCTGTTGATTATGAAATAAAGAAATTGAAATTGAAATTATGAAGACACTGAATGTAGGTATACCAAATATTTTAATATAATTTAGCCTACCGGGAATATTCACCTACTCAAATTAATGTCTGATCGCATTCACCTTGTTAACCACACACACTCCGTGCCCTTCACGGAGTGCTGGGCGCGAGGTCTTATGTTGTACTCACGGACACAACACGTTCCAAAGACACTCATAGCACTTTTGTTTTAAATATTGCTTTTTCTTCCTCTCAGTACTTTAAGCTATTAAAATGTAGTAGGGAAGTGCAATTTAATTATATAATTTTAAGGGTGTGAGCCTGGAGATCTGTCATGCAGGTCCCGAACCCATTATAGACTCCAGCTCTCACAAAGGTTTAACTCTGCCTGTAACCTGATACCATGTACCAAACTTGTACCTTTTTGTGAGAAATAAATTACAAATTGGATTGATACCAACTACATTATATTACAATACAAATTATACTATTTTACAAAGGTGCACACTGTTCCATGAACTTAAAAGGATTACATGCACTGGTGTACTTCAACTCTGTCTCAATCTCTGGAGGCCCTCTCAACCATAGCCGGTCCCTGTAGTACTCTACACAGCACAGGAACTCCTTTTCATTGTATCTGCCTACCTCTATGGGCACAAACGGGTCTAAATGCTCAAAGCCCTGTAAAAGAAAAAGAAACTCATTGTTTAACATTTTTATTTTACACCCTACAATAAGTTGAGCACCACCCTAAATGAAACCTATAATTCCTATAAAATACTTTTCAATAATTACACCAACAAAATTAAAGGTACAGGCTGTCTATGATGTAAAAATTGTCATGAGAGCCATTTCTTGTAAAAAATTTAAAGTAAAAAAGAAAAAGAAAACACTAAAAATTGCACATTGTGTTTATCCATTGTGGACTTACAATGGACGTTTTTTAAATTATATATTATATTACCTTTTTGTACAACAAATATCTTGGAAGGTAACTTTCTTGATGATCATCAGGAACTGCTAACTGATCTGCAGATACTACAATGGCACCATTTGTCTGTCGAAAGATTGCAAATTTAAACTATCATTACAAGCATCGTTTAATTAAACTTTCATTTTTATCTTAATATTCGTACCCAGTCATTGTTTGTGAGTTTTAAGAAAGATGTTGTCAGTGTAACTTCTTCAGGCTTCACTTTCTTTTTTGTAGGGGTGTTGAGTCGCGTCAACGGGTAGAAGAAGCTGTTGAAACCGTCGATTGCCACAAATGTTTTGCACCTGAAGTTAAAAAGTATTTTAGCACAAAACACAGAAACAAGTTATTTTTATTATACCAATTTCCTCTGAATATTTATTATAGACTAGCTTCCGCCCGCGGCTTCGCCCGCTTGGTGATTGATGAATAGTAGCCTATGTTCTTCCCCAGGCTTCAGACACAGTTCAGCGGATTAGCCGTGAAACATCAAAACATCACAGCCCCGATCTGTGCGCTGCCCGCGCTGCCGTTCTTTCTGTGGTAGGCTTGTTGAAAAAATATCGATACATCGATATTTTTGATTCGATAGGTATGTCGATATTTTTAGCCGATATATTTTGAACCGATACATCGATATATCGATACAAAATATTCAATTTCGAAAATCGTATCAAAAACGATATTTTTTTTCATTAATTATCATAATATTTAAGCCGAAATTTCAAAGCCACATGACAGCAGAGCATGTCAAGAGCAGAGTTTTTCTACTTTCACTACCGGACAAATACCAAATATTAGAATATTGCTATTTAGTTTTTTTATATATTTTCGAGTTTTGCCTAATAATAAAGAATAATGATTCAAATACCTTAATTTTGTTAAGACTCTCATACATTAAAATATTGTGCATTTTGTATAAAAATTACCTCTTATTGAACCAGACTGAATTTTCACTTCCGACATCCCGATACTGTGGTAACTTTTGAATGCATCCGTCCAAACTACTCAGTGTAAAAGGCAAAGTTTATCTACAATAAATACCGAAAGCGATAAAGGTATTAATTTTGATAAGAATGAACTAAATACTCTAAAACGTGCATTGGAAAAAAAGTACCCAATTCAAATGGCTCATACTATTATACCCTATTGGGTATAATAGGTGCTATTATACCCAATAGGGTATAATAGCACCTAAAAGGTAGATTTATCGCACTCAAAGCAGATGATAACGCGCGCTCACACAATAAATCGTGTACGCACACAGGCACCACAATTGCAGTGACGGAACAGCTGATGGAACCGGCCGCTAATCACACCGTTATGAACACGGCTAGTGGTACGAACGTAACAAATAATGATAAGTCACTGGCGGAAATAATAGGTTAGGGAAAAAGTCTTTTCGCAATACAGTATGTATGAACTTGTAATAAAATCTCTTTGGCTATACTATTTGTATCTGGCTGGTTTCGGTATCATTGAAAGTTTAAATTTTAAAGAACATAATTCCAAATTCAAATTAGGAAAATGTGTGATTTTTATTTGTTTTTCGTACTGTCAAGATGATTGAATCCAATGAAGAAATTCGATACATTTTAATATTTTACTACAAAAAGGTAAAAATGCAACGCAAGCCGCGAAAAATATTTGCGATGTTTATGGACCTAGTGCAGTGTCTGTGAGAGTAGAACAAATTTGGTTTAAGCGTTTTCAATCCGGAAATTTTGATGTCAAAGATGCACGTCGCTCTGGTCGCCCTATTACGGATAAAATAGATGCCATTTTTGAAAAAGTGGAGCAAGATCGGCATATCAGTAGTTACGACGTAGCTGAAGAACTGGGAATTGACCACACACCAGTTTTGGCGCATTTGAAAAAAACTGGGTACACAAAAAAAATTGCGTACCTCACGAGCTCACTGAAAGAAACCTAATGAACCGTGTACTCATTTGTGATTCTTTATTACGACGTAATGAAACCAAACCATTTTTGAAGAAGCTGATAACTGGTGACGAAAAGTGGATCACGTACGACAAGAACGTGCGAAAAAGGTCGTGGTCAAAGGCCGGTCAGGCTTCACAGACTGTGGCGAAACGCGGGTTAACACGCAACAAGGTGATGCTGTGTGTGTGGTGGGATCGGAAGGGCATTATTCATTATGAGCTGTTACCACCAGGCAGGACCATCGATTCTGAACTCTACTGCGAACAACTGATGCGATTAAAGCAAGAAGTTGAGAGAAAGCGGCCGGAATTAATCAACAGAAGGGGTGTAGTTTTTCATCATGATAACGCTAGACCTCACACATTTTTAGCCACTCAGCAAAAATTAAGAGAGTTTGGCTGCGAGGTATTAATGCATCCGCCGTATAGTCCTGACCTTGCACCTTCAGATTTCCACCTGTTTCTGTCTCTTCAGAATTCTTTAGGCAGTGTCAGGTTAACATCACGAGAGGACTGCCAAAACCACTTGTCGCGGTATTTTGAAATGAAGTCCCAAAATTGTTATAGCAATGGGATCATGTCCCTACCTACAATATGGCAAATAGTTATCGAACAAAATGGTACCTACATACTTTCTAAAATCTTCCTAAAATCTTTTGAATTTTCCTAAAACTGCGAAGAAACTTTTTCCCCAACCTAATAGTTAGGTCAAATAGTGAATTGAAACCAAAAGTTTCTACATTAAGTAATGAGTGGTCGTCGGTACAGAAAAAAAAGATACAGAAATAGGACGGAGGGCATCAGAGGGAAAGCTTCAATTAAACCTGAAGATAGATTCAGACCAGCAGATCTTAAAATCCCATTGTTCTTGTCAAATGTGCACAAAACTACCTCTGAGAAGGACATTATCGAGTATATTTTCATAAAATCCAACGAAAATGTTTCTCTTCAGAAAATAAAAATGAGAACAGAAAGAAGTTACAGCGCCTACAAAATGACAGTTACGAAGCATAAATTAGATGTTTTCATAAATGATGAGATCTGGCCAGAAGGTGTGCCATGTCGTCGCTTTATGCCGTACAAACAAGTTTGTGATGAGAAGTAAAGAAATATTTCGACTGATAATGTATAACTAATAATGTACCTATAATAATAATGGGTAACCACAGACCGCTTTATATTTTGCAGTTAAATCTGCAAACGTATAAAGCGGTCTGTGGACGGTATAAAACAGATATGCGGTTTTGCAGACATCATTGCCTTACAGGAGACGTGGCTGCTGCCTTGTGAACTGTCCTACCTGGCGGACATTCACGAAGACTTTGGCAACACTGGGACCTCTGCGGTAGACACCAGTGTGGGTATCATCAAGGGACCCTTTGGAGGGGTGGCGCTCTTATGGCGTAAATCTGTATTCCAGTTGGTGTCAGTGGTACAGTGTGCAAACCCTGCGAGGGTTTTATCGGCGATTCGTATTTCTACAAACAATCGGCCCGTGCTGTTTGTCAGTGTTTACATGCCTACGGACTGTGCTGAGAACGTACCTGAGTTTCATAGATTGTCTCGATTAGTGCTATTATTGAGGAAAGTAGTGTTGTATCTGTTTTCATTCTCGGAGACGTAAATGCACATCCAGGTGAGCGTTTTTACACTGAACTTTTGGAATTATCTGCGGAACAGGATTGGATATGTGCGGACACTAATAAACTGTGTTTTTCGTCCGATACTTTCACTTTCATTAGTGATGCACATGGGTGTCGTAGACGTACCGTACCGTACCGTATGTATTGTCACAAGGGCCGCGTGGCCGTGTGTTGTAGATATATATGTAAAGTATGATGTGTATTGGTCAGACCACTATCCATTAGTTGTTCCATGTAATTTTAATGTTATTGCACAAAAAACCGTATTGAAGAGTACACCATGTAATAAAGTTAAATGGGGTGATAGGTGCCCGGAGCACATAAACGAGTACACAAAAATATGTAATACACATTTAAAAACTATAGATTTCCCATATGAATTTCAGAGTTGTTGTGGAAAAATCTGTCACAATGATTCCCATAAGGTTGTTGTCAATAAGTTATATGATATGATTAATATGTTACGAAAGGCTGCCACTACTACCTGTGTGTTGAAGAAAGGCAAACATGGAAAGTTATTAGCAGGGTGGAATAAACACGTGAGCGAGTCTTACTCGAATGCCAGGTGGACATTTAATACATGGGTAAGCTTCGGTAAGCCAGCTAGCGGGCCATTGTTCAGAGACATGATTGAGGCGCGTAAATTTTTTAAATCTAGATCAGATAAAAATGGACCTGATGGCGACACACTACACGAATAAGGATTTTAAGAACTTTTGGTGTACAAATAAGTTGAATACTAGACCTGGCATCCCAATGAGTGTCGGCGGTGTTTATAGCCCTGAAGACATTGCTAATGTTTTTAAGGAACAATTTGTAGCAAAGTCACCCTTAGGACCCGCATGCCGAGGGTTCGATGCTGAGACTCAGGGGATGAATATGTCAATTTTAATACTTTCTAAGGATATTGATCTTGCGATTGGGGTATGAAGGGAGGAAAATCACCGGGGTATGACGCTCTCAGCGTGGAACATCTCAAGTATGCTGGTTCCCACCCTCCTAGAGTACTTGCAATGTTATGTAATTTGTGCATAAATCACTCACACTTACCCCCCGCCATGATGAAGACTCTGGTGGTACCGATTGCCAAGAGTAAAACGGGGGATGTGTCTGAAAAATCTAATTATAGACCCATTTCGCTTGCCACGATTGTAGTAAAGGTAATTAACAGTGTGCTTAACTCATATTTGAACAAGCATGTTAAGTTACATGATGCTCAGTTCGGCTTTCGTCTGCTGAGACTGCTATTCTTAGCCTTAAGCACACTGTTTAATATTACACTGACAGACAAACCCCGGTTTATGCTTGCTTTCTAGACCTCTCGAAAGCATTTGACCTAGTGTCTTATGATTTGTTATGGCAGAAGCTAAAGGAAACGGGCCTACCGCCAGAGTTGATATCACTTTTTAGGTATTGGTACCTTAATCAGAAAAATAATGTAAAGTGGGCGGGTGTATTTTCGAGTGAATACTGCTACGAGTGAGACTGGAATGCGGAGTGAGGCAGGGGGGGCAACCTAAGCTACGCCGATGATATGGTGCTGCTGGCTCCCTCGAGTTGTGCATTGAGGAATTTGCTTGCCGTATGTGAAAAGTATGCGGCCACACACAGTCTGAGTTATAATGTGAAAAAATCAGAGTGCATGATCTTCAAGGCGGGTACAAAGTGTCCAACTGTGGTGGTTCCGCCATTGTTACTCAATGGTATTCCTCTTAGTCGAGTATACCGATTCAAGTATCTTGGGCATGTGATTACTGAAAATCTTGGAGATGATGTAGACATGGAGAGGGAGCGTAGGGCATTGTCAGTCCGGGCGAACATGCTGGCCCGCAGGTTCGCTCGATGTACAGATGCGGTGAAAGTCACTTTATTCAAAGCGTATTGCACATCTCTGTATTCAGCGAGCCTGAGGTTCAGAAATACCCAAAGGGCTTGCAATTCTCTGCGTATCCAGTTTAACAATGTCTACAGGGCGCTGTTACGTCTGCCGCGCTTCTGCAGTGCGTCAACAATGTTCGCTGAGTCTCGCACAGACGGCTTTGATGCCATGGCGCAAAAAGACAGCCTCAGTGCTAAGCAGATTGCGTGGGAGCAGTAACAGCATCCTGAATGTAATAGGCAAGAAGTTGGGCAGCCCACTGGTGTGGAACCTCACTCAAAGAACTAAGTCCCTCTTAGATATTAGGTACTAACATAGTTTTTAATCATACTAACGGTATTAATGTAAATGTATTAATGTAATTAATGGATCAATGGTTGTCTGAATAAAATATATATTACTATTATTATATTATTACGATGTCGCGGACTTTTATTTAGGACGGTTTAAAACAGACAATCCCCCGAATCCACATCTTCGTGTAAGTCTAACGGTTTAGGCAGCGCACGCCAAGATAGCTCTCAGGGGGCAGAATTTTTTGCGCCTTTGTTGAAAGTTTTCGATAGATTATGGCCAAATCACACTAAATCTTTATAAATTGTAGCCTATGTGTTATTCGGATGTATAAGCTATATTACTGATTTTCATCAACCTCCGATTAGTAGTTTTTGCGTAACAAGTAACAAACGTCCATCCATCCTCACATTATTTCGCGTTTATAATATTAGTAGGATACAGATTAGTGCATACATCATAATTATGCAAAGTACTCTTACACCAGCTCAATTCATAGAATGAGGCGCCAATGCGGGGAGTAGGTAGTGTACATCTTTCGGCTGTTTAGATGCGAACAAATAACCCACACTGGGCCTGCATGGTGAAGCACGGCCCTCACAGAGAGGAGGTCTATCCAGCAGTGGGCACATTTTAGACTTATTATGCTATGTTTACGGTAACTACAAAATAACATACTGCTTGTTACTGGACAGTATCTTGATCTCGTCGACAAGCGCGTCGATGACGTCACAGGCGTACTTGACGCGACTGATGCCGTGTTCCACGAGAGCCGACAGTGGAGCGCCCGCCTCTGTCTTCTCGCGTTTACTCCACACATACTCTTTGGAGATTTTCAACTGGGGATTATAATATATACATAAACTCACTCAGTCTTTTTGCCATGGGTCTAATTATGTTAAATTTAATACTGGGGAAAGAAACATACGAGATTTTAATCTATAAGAAAAATCATTTTATTCTGTGAATGAGTATTTGAACTTTAAAGATTCACGCTGACATATATTATATGATAACTGGACAAATAGGTAATTGACATTAAATCTAGTTTTTAATAATTTCCATGAATGTACGAATTTTTATTAGATTCATTTAATAATTAATGTAACATAAATTTTGCATGCTAGTTTTAGCGAATTGTTTAGAAATTGTAAAAAAATCTGACCATCTTTAATGTACTACAATTCTTGCGAATAAATTTCATTTCATTTCATTTAGTGTAAAATAAACTATGACGATACTAGTTTATTTTACACTAAAATCTCGTATGTCAAGGGCGTCGTAAGCGCCGTACGGAGGAAAACTGCAAGTAAGATGTGTCCTTTGATGTAGCTAATGTTGGAGGGTAGATAATAATCAAATCCCATCACAACAGGTTTCTGTTTTGGGGTTATTTTTCTGCTTACATGTGCTACTTTGGTTTTTAATCTCTTAATGAATACAAACAATTTTGCAATTCTGTGTTACTTACATCACCAGATTTGAGTAGTGTCTGGTTCTGGTTCTTGAAGTGTATGAGCCAGGAGGCGGCGTCGAGAGGCAAGTCGACGAAGCCTTCGCGGGTTTGGGAGTTGGACATCTCTTTGTGACGCGGCACACGTCTCAGCCATTCTGACACTAAGAGATAAAATAGAAATCAATTTACAAAAGTTAAAACAAATTCATAACACTTTGAATAGTGTTGGTGCAATCAAGTGTTATTGTTAAAAGTATTTTAAAGATGTACTGAAAAATATTTTACAAAATTGAAACATCATGAAAGTTCGAGTGCTTGTACTGAAATATTGCTGAAAATAGCTAACAAACAATACCCTTACCAGCCAATTGTGAGTAATTAAAAACCTATGGATTATTTGGCTTATTCTATAGCCTATTTTTTTGCTAGAGAAGTACAAATATTGAAGTATCTCACCCCAGGGTACATGTACAATAAGGTAACCTTCTTCATGAGCATAGTGCAGGAGATGTGCCATTGTAATTGACTTGCCTGTGCCTTTCTCACCATCTGATGTAGCGCTAAGAAAACTATTAGTGATATAAATGAAAACTTATAACTAACACTAAGAAAAGAAAGAACTTCTGAAAAAAAAAAAGATAAAATAACAGCTTTGACTGCCTAACTAGTAGTTCGTTTACTGGACAAACACGGTAGTTTTTATAGTTCTCGTTGTAAATTTATTGCAGTGTTGAACAGAATAAAAAGCTAAAAGTGACCAATTCATCATTATTATATTTCCACTGTACCTACCTATTAACCTCTTTCTCACAGAGAGGAAGTCTGTCCGAGTCCCAGCAATGAGAACATACAGGCTGATAGTGTTACATATAAAACAATTTAATAGATTAGCTATAAAGGATACAAAGAAGATATCTTATGACTGGCTTGTCCATATCACTAGCTCTTATACAATTCATGAGGTCTAAAGCAGGCTGACGCACCATTATGGCTGTTTCTGTGAAGGTTTTGGTCTGCTGCATGAAACTTTTAGGGAAGCCGCCGTGACCAAAGAGCTGTTTGCATAAATCTGGGTTCATAGTGTAGAATAAACCTTCTTGCTTTTCATTATGTTGTGCCTGTAAAGGAAACGATAAAAGTGACCGCATAATGTGAATAGTTGAAAATATTGCTATTTATACGATGTTTCGTAGGTTGAACTTACTGGTGAGATCTCATTGGTTCTAAAAGTAACAGCTTGGGAATAACGCCGACACAGATGCCTCCAGCTACGTGACAGCATTTTGAATTAGTCTTAGAAATTAATAAATATAATTTATTTTAGATTTTGACGATTAAAAACGATCCACAGACAAATAGGCAATCACAACATAACCTCAAAAATATTAAGTCTTCTATCCGTCCGTCAAATGTCAAACTCGACGTAAGATATTTCGTTAAAAAACAGATTTTTACCCGTTAGGGTTTTTTTTTTTTTTTGCAGTTGTATGCCCCAGCGGCAGCGGGTCGAACACATCAGCTACCGGCTGCCGGTTACTAGTGAAACAAGGACAAATTAAACATAGGTAACCAGTAACCATTTTTTAATAGTCTAAGATTGTCTTTATATTTATGATTTATTCTGCATTAGTTTTTTCTTAAATAAACTTGTAGGTCTCGCTTGGCTTAATAACTTGGGATCTGCTCGAGTTTCCACAACATCTTTTATCACAATAGTTTCAGGTTCTATACTATCATGGGTATCAAATGTTACAGTTCTTTTTTGGGAAGCTTTTGAATCAGACTTTTCAGCCACTTCTTCATATTTTGACTTTTTCAGAATAGATGTGTTTCCATTTCCAAAAAGATTGGAATGTGCAGCATAGATATCGCTTGGTTTCTGTATACCTTCATTTGGATTAAAAGGTGCATTGTTAGATTCATTAGGACTATGCTTGAAGGTAATCTCTAAAGTTTTGCTGTCATCCTCATCAACAAATGACACCCTTCTTTGTAGCTTGGGTGCTGGTGTTTCATTTGTGTCTTCCTCTTCTTCATCATCTTCATTTTCAATAATGTCATCTAGCCTGTAAACAATATTATTGCTGTTTTAACATTTGTTTTTATGTCAGCATAGTTACAGAGAACAAAGAAAATTATAATAGGTACTGGGAGTTAAACCATGCAATATGAAAAAGCCACAATGGCCCTTTTTTCTTACCTGTCCATTTCATCTTCAAGATCATCAAGCTGTTCCAGTTCATCCAACCTTGACATTAGGTCAGTTTCACTTTTTGTTTGACTCCTTTCTCTATTTTTCAATTCAAACAGTTTTTCTTCCAATTCATTCTGTTTATCAATCACTTGCTGTAGTTTGTCTAACTTTGAGGTTTGCTCTGGGGTTTTACTTTCTTTAAAAGTATCTTTTATGGCTTTGATTTTAATTTCTTTGTTAACTTTTACTGGATTTGTCTTTTCATTCTCAACTATATCATTTTTCAATTTGATGTAGTCTTCTAGTTCATCAAGTAAATATTCCTGTATGCTTGCCTTTTTCTTAGTTAAATGTTGGTTGTCAATGTTATCCTGCTTATTGGATAATTCATTTTCCAACTCCTCTTGGAGCTCCAATTCTTCAAGCCTGTTCCACAACTCTTCATCTGTAACATCTTCTATTGGAGTCTTCTCTTCTTTGCCTTTTATTTGTTTGTACTGCTTGACTTTTTCTCTATGTGCTTGTCTCCATGCTTTGTCATCTTCTTCACTATAATACTCAATAATTTCCTTGCCCTGATTATCATAATTAACTTTCTGAGTAAAGGACATCTGATTTTCCAAATATTCCTTTTCTTTGTTGAACATGTCTACTTTAGATTGGGCATCTGAAAATGTAAAAAAACTTAGTATAGTTTGCTCTAGATTGAAGTCATGGAAATTATTAACTTATTTTTACAAAACTTTGTGAGCTGGATTCCAATGACAAATAAACTACCTTGCTACGCTAATTCGATTGAAATTTAATGATGAAATAGGTACCAAATTTTACCTTTAATTCTGTGCTGTCGTAGAACCTCCGCTTGTTTTAGTGAACATTTGACGAAGTAATCTGCGCCGAGAGCAACAGTTACTTCATTAGTATGTTTGAGCTCTCCCCTAAACGAAATTCTGCTGCCGATAGGGACTAATGTGGGCACTTTTAACTTATCGCTATATACACTGAATTCTAAACTCTTCAGACTTTGTAAATATTTCTTCCAGAAACGAAAATTCCTTTCGTTTTCAGCTGCACTCTGAAATTATATGGATTAAAAAGAATAAAAACGATGTAAATATAAACATTTCAATTTAGTATTGTAGAATTATATTTACCTTATAATACACTTCACTGAGGATATCCATTATTAACCGTTTACTACTGTTAACTTAAAACATAACCTCAACGCGCAACCAAGTTATTTACTTGCACAACAAATTATGAATGAAAATGAATGTTTATTAGGGATTAGATAAAATAATCGATATTTTTTAAATAAAAATCGATTTTTTTAATCGATTTACATTTTAGAAAAAATCGATTAATAAAAAATCTATTTCTTTTTCACTGCCGATTTTTTTCTCCCGCAACGGCCGCAACCCAGCAGCTTTATAGTCAGCAAGCGCGAATCTGCAAAGTGCCGCGAATCTGTATTACAGACTACAGTACTAACTAGGCTAAAAGTCAGTCAATGAATGACGCTAACGCCATCTCACCATCTGTGCGTTCAACTCGACGTTATTCATTGTTTACGTTGAAATACGCCATACTTACAAAAAACAGGAGCCGAATTATGTCAAAACGTTTACAAAAACTTTTATTTTTAAATTCATTACCCACAGACTTTTAATTAATTTATTTTATGATTAATTTAATGTTTATTATACAGGATATGTTTTTAAGCAGCGCGCAAAATGTAACCATGAATTCAGCACACGATTCTAGACCTCCTAGCTTAGAAAGTTTGCGCACTGGTTAAAAACGTATCCTGTATGATCATTCGATTAAAGTTAATAAAGCTGAGCTGTGATTTTCGATATTTAAGGCGTTTAATTTAATATCTCAAAAAATAAGGAAAAAATCGATAATTTTTAATCGATTTTATTACTGGTCAAAATAAACAATTTTAAGTGTAATAAGTCACATCTCTAATGTTTATGGCATGGCTACGTCGCTACGAGGCCATAGCCAATCACAACATGTACCACAGAGTGCCAAAGATATAACACAGATCACTGTATAGATAGTTGTTAGACTGAGGACAGGTTTTGACGTAGAAGTGTTTAGTGTAGAATTTAATTTTCAACATGTAAATTAATTACAAAACAATCTTCTACTGTTCTGAGAATTATATTTTAGTTACTTTTCATTTGTTTACCTACGCTACCACATACCGCTTATTTAATTAAATTTATATGTAATTGAAATCATAACATCACAGTTTCAGTTCAAGCAGAAAGTGCTCTGCTCAGTTGTTCGCCTACTGTCAAAAACATACGGTGATACGGTCGATACGAAATTTTGTATTGATCGATCGACATCGATTCGATTTGCTCCTGTGCAAGTGCAAAAGTGCAGTTTAATGTGAAACATTTGTAAAAGGGTATATTTGTCGAAAATGGAAGAAAACAAATCTATTTTACATGAATTATATGTATTTTCGGAATGGAAACCAGAGCCAGAATACATAGTAAGTGCGAACATATTTTTGTTTTTGTAAACGGTGGACTCTCTTATAATATGAGCATTGAGACCCCATTATAGAATAACCAACGATTAATAAATAAAGTATCAAGTCTTACTTACAATTATTTCAAATTTAAAACATTGAATTAACATACTGCGCAATTTTTTCAGCAAAAGTCAGATAGTATACTACCAGAGAATATATCAGCCTTATGGAGATGGGTTAACTTCCTGGGGCCTAAAAAAAGTCTCATCGACGGTGTTACGACGTAAGTACTACGAACATACGAAACTCGAAACAAAATGGTTCAAAAATATAATTCTTCTGTAGCAAATAAATGATTCAATGTTTTTATTATATTTAGGCATTTGGAAAAGCAACAAAAATGGCATATCGCCCTCGGAGACGAGGGTAAAGTGATTGCTGTGTTGACTGACAATATACTGGAGATCAGAACCAAACGATCAGAGTATGCCACAATTGCTGCTAGAACAACAGGTAATAATTTAAAACTATTTTATTGATGTTTTAATTTCATCATGTTTTTTTTATATATTTTCATATCAATATTAGTAACCAGTGCTATAGTTAACAGTATTATGAATGAAGTGTTTGTTTTATATGTGCTGAAAACAGTTATGAATAAAGAAACACAATATTTGATGTTTAAAAAAACAAAAAATATAGTAGTGCTTAGTCAAAATCTTTCAAAACATATTTCAGTGAGCCGTGATGCCTATCCTCAATGGCGCAAGCTGGTCTGGAGTCCAGACTGCTCATTTGTGGTGCTGGCCTATGGAAATGGTGTGGTCAGCTTCTTCGACCTGACTGCATCCAACCTTTTCAACATTCCTATTGTGAGTAGTAATTTGATTGATGATCCTGAATTTATGTTACTGGGGTAAATTAGCAATCCTGACAAAATTAACCATAGGTCTGATAACATTTTCTTGTATTATTGTTGTACAGGATTGTTCAAGACCTGGTGGTTTAGAGTGCTCAGACAATACTCATGCCGTTGCTGACATTATTTTTATGCCTCTGAGGGTCAAAGATACAAAATGGTAAGAATATAATGGTTTTTTATATCTCAATATTAATTATTCACTGTGAAATAGATTATGTACCTACTTGAATTTCGGACCAAATTCAGGAAACTAGCCTTTCTAATGAGTATTCAATGACTTTAAAAAATTGACTCGGTAATAAAACATCTAGATTTTTAATACCAATTCATCTAGTTAGCCAAATTATTAAAAGTAACTTTACACATAACCCTCGGAAGGCATCAAAACTATAGCAAACCCCATGTACAGGAACTGGGAGGTCCTGGTAGTGACATACGACGGCACACTCCGCGGGTACCTGGTGTCACAGACTGATGGCTGCAAGCTGCACCACTCGTTCCGGTTTGCTGGCGGAGTGGCCGCGCTCAAGTACTGCGAGCCACACGGCACCATGTACGTCGCTGGAGTGCCCCGAGGATCTGCTAAAGTAAGTTGGGAGGTTTAGTTGTTTTATTTGGACTTGGATGGATACATAAAAAACGCCTTTTTCCCATGGGGGTATGCAGAAACTACAGAATGCCACCTGCTATGATCCTTACATACTTTGACTTTAATTTAGACCTGCTGCCTATTTATATTTGCTCAAAATATACAGAAGATGATCTTCTCTTAAACAAAGATAGATATATTTGCCAGCCCATGAACTTGTGGGACCATTAACGTGCAAGGAAGAAGAAATCACGTATATCCGCTTCTCCCCCCTCCCTTTTCTTACTTTCTGGTGTTTTAGTGGGTCTACCAGCAGCCTAATTGCGTAACACGTTTTCGTAAACGATTACGACTAATCTGTTTGATTTTGACAGTTCAACAACATTCATTGCGTTATTTACATTGTTGAGCAGAATTTTTATCGAACTTATAAAGCAATGGATTAGCAATCTTTTTCAAAACGATTCAGGTTTCGATTGGTTGTGTATTACGCAATTAGTGTGCAGTAGTTTTTGACAAGAAGTAAACTTTTACATCAAGTGTATAGAAAGATATTGTTGTCCCATCAAGATTGCCTTTGCAAAAAAGGTAGCAAGTATTTAAAATACGTTTTTACCAATCAGGAATCAACATCATCCCTGAGTGCAGGCATCACAGCCTGGCGCATTCTGAACGAGGAGCCATACTACAAGTTGTCCGTAGTCTCAGCCGATGCGGAGGCGCACGCCGCCGAGCGGTTCAAACTGTACGTGCCCTTCGGATACTCCAACAATGCGGTGAGTTAACTAATAGCAAAGAAAATTAAAAGAACTTCTGTGTTTTCAAAGTTAACTATTTGGTTCAAGTAATTCTTTAAGACTGTAAGAAAATTCAGGAAGCGCCACGAACCGGCCTATTTCTCGGTAACAATTTCAAGTTATAATAGTTTATATTCTGACGTTCCGCCATACCTCAAAGTAAACTCGAGTCTTCTGTAATGTTCTATTCGAGCCACTTTCGAAAAGCGTTACTTGTTCTTTTCACCATACTTTTGCCATTTCAGACCAGTGTTAGTAATCTTAGACATAGTTTCTCCTTCCTAGTTTTAGAATAATACATAACATAACATCACGCCTGTAATCCCAGAAGGCTAATGCAGAGGTGTGCTGACCGTCTTGTAGCTTGGATTTCGGATACCAGTGGGCGACAATTTTTTAATGTGTGTATATTACAATATTTGTATTTTATTTGCATGCATATATTTATTTAACCATTTATGTACACATTATATGCACACATATAAACAGACAAGAAGAATAAAGAGAACAGAAAAGTACGTACAAAGGTAATGCTTATTTCTAAAGAAATCTCTTCCAGCATACCTGCAATAGGAGAGAATATGATAGATGTAGACAACGTGTGTAAGAGTAAAAGAGAAAACAAAAACATAAAAACGAAACAATTCACTAATTTAAAACTAAACATACAATGCCAAAATATACTTACATACTGCTATCACTAAATATATATAAATATAAAGTGATGAAAACTTCACTCTCCTTGATGTGCTCTTTCACTCTCCTGTTAAACACAGCAACAGTTTGACCGTTCCTAATATCAGGCGGAAGTGAATTCCACAACCGAACAGCGTGCACAGAGAAAGAATTGAAGTGGAAGTCGGTTGAGTGGGGAGGGGATTTTAGGAGATTTCTAAGGTGCGACCTGCAAGGCGCATCAAAAGGACGGGCGTAGGAGAAGCGTTCCAGCAGATAGGATGGCGTTAAAGGGCTGTGGAGTATGTTAAATAGCAGACACAATATCCGAGAGATCCTGCGAAGTCGAATAGGGAGCCACTTGAGTATCTTGCGAAAGTTAGAAACGTGGTCATACTTTTTATGGTTAAAAACAAAACTGATACAGATATTTTGCAAACGCTCAAGCTTATTTAAAAGCTCCTCGGTGGCATCCAAATAACAGGCATCAGCGTAGTCTATGTTTGAGCAAGGGAGATTTTTGTGTTCAAGGGCAAGAAGCTCTGGAGGCATTTCAACGAATGGAACGTGTAGTGCACCTTGCGACTAACTTGAGCAACATGAGCAGTCCACGATAAGTAAGAGTCCATGGTCACCCCCAGATTATTAACCGTTTTTGCGTATTCTATCTGAACTCCATTCAGACAGAGTGGAGACAGCGACGCAACATCGAGCCTATTTCGCATATACCTGCCGCCGATAATTATGGCCTGAGATTTCTTAGGGTTATAGAGGGTATAGGGTTATAGAGATATCAAAATCGACAGAGTTAAAGTCACTGTAGTCCAGAAGTACAAGTAAGGTGAGAGATTTGTGGTCCAGCGGATGTCATCAGTAACCTTCAATAGAGTCCGGGTCGAAAACCAGATTGAAAAGGACTAAGAAGGTCATTCGAAGAAAGAAAGGCAGAAAGTGGCTGATGAACAATGTGCTTAAGCACTTTGGAGAGATATGGAAGGATAGAAATAGGTCGGAAGTCAGTCGGTGAGACCGGATTGGAAATTTTGGGTAAGGGGGTGATATGGGCTTGTTTCCAGGCCTCGAAGAAATCATTCTTGAGCAAAGATTATCATTACCTACTGCAGTGGAGGAGATAGCACAAATAGATTTTAAATATAATAAATAAAGGAGATAATAATAATAATCCGTTTTTGGGAACCTATTATTGAGTGTGCAAGTCACCCCCGCCATTTTATCTGTGTAATTTATTTAAAACTTTAGTCAGGCAGGGGCTGTTATGGGCGCGTTCTTTGAGGCTCCGACCAGCCCGCCGGTTGAACGCGTCCTAAAGGGTCATGGCCATCCGGCTGGTCCGGGGATACCGGACGGTCTCCTGCGAGGCGGCGTGCCTCCTTGCCGGATTGCTGCCATGGGATCTGGAGGCAAAAGCCCTCGCGCACGTATGGGAGTGGCGCGAGGAGTCAAAACGCCGGGGTGTAACTCCGCTGCTGCGAGAAATCACGGTACAGCGGACAGAGCTCCGGCGGGATCTCATGGCGACATGGAGGGTGCGATTGTCGCAACCCAGTGCTGGGCACGCCACAATAGCGGCGGTAAGTCCCCTCTTTGAGGAGTGGTTGGAGAGGCGCCACGGCGTCCTCACCTTCCGCCTGACACAGGTCCTCACCGGACACCGTTGTTTCGGGAGGTTCCTGTTGTGGTATTTTGTTACAACAAAATCACATTTTATAATCTATTTATCTATTTAACATCTGAGGAGCTGTTGTGCACAGTAATTCTTTCTATGATTCAATAAGTACCAAAGTTTTTATGAAAATTGTATGAAACTCATTTTACTTACATTTCTTTATCTGAAAATTATTGTACTGCTGAAAAGCAAACCTTTAGATACATCTGGCTATTTTTCCACATCCATTTATCTCATTTCATGGAATCTCTTATTATTTTCCTTTTATTGAATGTTGTGACATTTTGTATCTAACATTGTCATCTGTCAGTTTTTATTTTTCTATGGTATAGAGCAGGGGTTCCCAACCTTTTTTTGTCTACTGCCCACTTTAAGAATAAATTATTTTTTAACGCCCCCCTTTTTAAACATACTTAAAAACCGCTAAGTACTTATAACTGATTATTGAAACGCAAATTTATAGTATTCGGACAGAGTATCTTTTATTGAAAATAAAACAAACATAATCAATTCTTATATAAAAACTAATGTGAAGGTTGAATCTGATGCTGTTCAATAAGTTTGTTGATATCAGGTTCCAATTTACTCAAAAACAGCCGCAAGTCGCCACGTTCGGTAACACGCAAACGATTTCTCTTTTTAGTAAGCAGCGTTGCCACAGCACTAAATCCATGTTCACACAAATATGACGATGGGAATGCTATCAAAAATCGTTGAACAATTGACCACAATCCAGGGTACAATTGCGGGATCGGTTTTGTAGCCAAAATTCTTGATATCCATTTTTGAACTTGATTTTTATTTCTTCGTTTGTTGTCAATTCTATAAGTTCTTCTTCGAGCTGAGGTGACATTGCTGTGTTGACATTTGAAAACGGATCCAACACCCAGTCTGGTATTTCCAAGTTTAAAATGTCCTGGTATCGTTCGGTGAAGTCAATGTGGAGGTTTTCCAAATGTTGGCAGTAGGCAAACAAGTCGTCGTTACTGCAGTATACTGATAAATTCGGAAAATTGTGAAACTCACGTCTGCCCATATTCTGTTTGTGCAGAAGCAGTTTGGCTGCGAAAGCAGCAACGACATTTTTTGTTTTAATTAAATTTAGTTCATCGCCTTGCAGTTGGAGGTTCATGTCGTTGAACATTTTATACAGGTCTGTCATATAAGCTATATCATTCTTTGATGTTATGAGCTTGTTGCGCAGTTCTGTATCTTTAGTTTCCAAGAACTCTATCATAGAGTCAAACAGGTTGTAAAATCGAATCAGACAATTTCCTCTTGACAGCCAACGTACTTCAGTATGAACCAACAAACGTTTATAATCTTCGTCATTAGTAACACAAAGCTGATGAAATAATCTATCATTCAAAGAGCTGCTACGGATTTTATTGACTGCTTTGATGAAATATTGCAGTGATTGAAAAAGTCGTTCACTTAAGTTTCTAGCAACCAAATGTTGTCTATGAATAACGCAATGTATAGCAAGGACATCTGGAATTTTATTCTTTAAGTATGCTATGAAGCCTTTATGGCGCCCTGTCATAGCCGGAGCGCCATCCGCAATATAGCAACTAATATAATATTTTTCAAAGGAATCTCTTTCTCTTCACAAAACTTTTCCAATGTATTGAATATGGTTTCGCCTTTTGTATCTGTCTCCAAATTTCTGGCAAATTATAGTTCTTCACGTATTTTCTCATCTTTAATAAACCTCACGTAAGATAGCAACAACGCTTCATTAGTTGGTAAAGTGGACTCATCGAGCTGAATTGAGAATTGACTAGTCCTCAGATGATTGCACAATGATTCTTCAATGTTTTCAGCCATTTCATCAATTCGTCTTTGCACAGAATTATTACTCAAAGGATTTTTTCGGATAATATCTGCGGCCGGTTTATGAAGCACAGTAGTTATTACTTCCTTTATTGCTGGCAAAATTAACTCTTCTCCGATGTTGTGTGGTTTGCCTTTTTGAGCAATTAACAAAGATATATTGTACGAAGCTCGAAGTCCGTCGTCATCTTGCTTAGCAGCCGCCGAAAATAATTTTGATACACTTGGCTGAGTATTATGCTTCTTCTCTAGGTCTTGAAAATATGCTACATTGTTTTCTGTCTTATCTGGATGCATTTTATTCAAATGATCTTGCAGTCTTGAAGGCTTCATTGCTTCGTTCGAAAATGTTTTTAGACATAGAAGACACAAAGGCGACGACGGGTTTGTGGGATTTTCAATAAATCCGAATTTAATATATTCCGCAGAGTATTGCCGTCTCTTCTTTTTTACTTCCGACATTGTTTTGTTTTAAGAAATACGTAAGTGTTGAAATCAAGTGCTGCTTATCTATTATGCGCGAAACCGCAAATGAAAATAAAATAAATTTACGTCGTTTATATAGGATTGCATAAGCAGCACGCACCAATAGGAATAAGACAAACGTGCATAAACTCGTTTATCTCATTCGACGCCCAATCGTACTCGACAAGCAAGAACAAGTATTATAGAACCAGCCGATTGGTATAGGAATGTACAATTCGCATTATTTAACAAAAACTTGTTAAAACATGATTGCCCGCGGTCTTTTATATCGAACCGAGTTTGAGCTATATCTTAATTAATATTAGTTGATGTTCACAAGATGTAGTCGAGAGTCGAGAGCTCAGTCGGTGTCTAAGAGTCTTCCTAGCTAGGTAGATGAAATTATAAATCGACCCCAAAGCCCTACACAATGCCCCCTTTTTTTTCTGGGTCTCTTACCGCCCCCGCCCCCCTTTAGGCCTGCAGCGCCCACAAGGGGGCGTTATCGCCCACGTTGGGAAAGACTGGTATAGAGCTAAGAGGTCGTCTATTTTATTGTAAAGGTATCGTAAAACTAGTGTTAAGCCAGGTTCTCACTGTAAGCCATCTTTATAGTTCCTGGCCGATAACCAATTAAGAAGTATTTGGATTGAAAACTAAAAAAGTCACTTCTAGAACGATCGGCCAGGGGCTATATAAACCATCCGATACTTTTCACCAGGTTCTTTTGATTCCGATTCTTTAGATTCCGTCTTTTGACTCGTGCTTTTGGCTTCTTTCGTTTTGCAATTTTTCTTACTCATCAGTTTATGTTTTTCTAAAAAGCTATTTAAATATAAACCTTTCTAGAAGTTATTCTCAGTGAATTTATTACAAATATCTTGTGTGCGTAAATGTGTTGGACTCACTCGATCACCTCCGACCCTCCCGCGTTACACTGTTTCGTATAAGGCGGGAGGAAACGCCCGGGTGTCACCATTGTGTGGATTGCCCGGAGGACACGGTGGAGCATACGGTGGAGGTCTGCCCAGCTTGGGCGGAGCACCGCAGTGTCCTCGCGGAGGCGATCGGCGGCGGCGATCTCTCGCGTCCGGCCCTGGTCCAGGCCATGGTACAGAGCGAGAGAGAATGGAAAGCCGTCACCTCCTTCTGCGAAGCAGTAATGCTTGCGAAGGAGGAGGCGGAGCGCGTGAGAGAGAGAGCCTTGCGCCCTCACGCCCCTAGTCGCCGCAGGAGACGCCCTGGAAGTCGCCTGCAGATTCCCGGCCACCGTAGGCGCGGGCTTGCGGACGGCGAGCAATGGGTAGCTCGCCGTCCGGTAGGGACCAGGCCCGGGTCGACGGCGCGTCGTGTTCCACGTGCGCCTCAAAGAGATGTCAGCACAAAATGACGGGGTCCGTTAGGGCCGACGCCTCAGGGTCGCGGGTAATTCGATAGAGATAACCGTGGCCTTGGCACAGGCAACTGAAGGAACACGGGTGGGTTTTAGTCAGTAAAAGTCTGACACGCTCTCCCGCTCCATACAGAGCGGGAGAAGTCATTTGTTGATTTCCCACCAAAAAAAAAAAAAAAGGCAGGGGCTGTTAGTATTTCCATAGTCCTAGATAACCAGTTTACTTGAGCCACCCCAACCCATAAACCAATATATTTGTTTCCAAATCCTGCAATAGTCCTACACACACCAATCGGGGGTTGTCCTTGACATTGTGTAAATGATTTCATCAACCATTTCTCTCAAAACGGTGAAGGAAATCATCTTAAAGAAACCGGCATGACCTAGACCAAAAAATTCGAAGACATGTGAGATCTACTAATCTGCGCCGGGCCCGCGTGGTGGATTACAGCCCACTCCCTCTCACCGAGAGGAGGCCTGTGTCCCAGCAGTGGGAACATTATAGGCTGGTTATGTATGTTATGTAAGAAAACGCGTGAACGTGGCCATAATTTCTCATCGATTGAGGATGAAACTTTAATAAGCTTTATTTTGAAGCATAATAAATCGTCAGTCATCCAAGTTATCCAAACCATTTAAATCTTCGAAAATAAAGTAATACGCTGCTTCCATTTGCTGCTGACTATGTCGGTTTGTAAGTTAACGGGCCTCTTCGGCAGCAATTAAATTTAACGCCTGATTTAGACATATAATCATGGATTAGCGCTTGGTGAAACATTCGTTACTCTTAATGTCCCGTTAACATTTTAACAGAACATAAAATTAACTAACATGGTACGGTGAAACTGGGCCTTAACCTACTTACAGATATAAAATAATTTATCATTTACATTTATCATTCCTGCCCTTGTCTTGTCCCAAATTACTTGAACGTGTAGCATGACCAACTTGCCCGGGTCGCGGGCTGTTCGAAACAGATACCGTCGCCCTGGCACAGGCAACTGAAGGAACACGGGTGGGTTTTAGTCAGTAAAAGTCTGAAACGCTCTTCCGCTCCACCCAGAGCGGAAGAAGTCATTTGTTGATTTTCCACACAAAAGAAAAACGACGGAAGAATAGACAAAATTATAGATAGGATAGACAAACTGACAGATTTCTTTTTTTCATCTGTTTTCTTGTCTATACTTCCGGATCGTCACACAGTGGGTGCTTGAAGACGGGCGTCGACACCGAGGCAGGCCTAAGAAGCGCAGGCGTCACGATTTAGTACCGATTTTACCAATGAAACTGAACGCGTTCAGCACATCTAAAACGCGTTCAAGAGCCGTCAATGGCAAAATTGCTATGGAATATTGACACTGAAATCGGCACTAAGACTCGTTCCTAACCGATTGGGCGGAGAAGGCACAAAATAAAGAACATTGGAAAAATATGTGGGAGATCTTTGCCCAGCATTGAGACAACGGAGGTTAACTGAAAAAAAAATTGAATGGACGGAGAATTAGCCGACACTATATCATTTATCTTTGGGGGAGGCTTACGTTCAGCAGTGGACGGCAATTGGTTGATGATGATGATAATATCATTCACTCCTTTTTCTTACATACTATCCCTTACCCAATTCATCCATATTTCAATCCATATTATCTACCTAGTAATCCTTAATTTATTCTATCGACCAGGCTTTCATAGTACAAATGGAGCTCTCTCCTGACGGCAGTAAACTCGTCTGCCTTCACTGCAACGGCGACGTATCAGTCTGGCGCCTCCCACTCCTCAAGCTAGTGTACCGATGGCCGCTGAACACCCAGCCACACCATGACCTGAGGAACCCCCTCGCTGGAGACGAGAAACCAGGGAAAAAAGACTTGACTGTGTTCTACCCGGCTGATATTAATTGGTGGAGCAATGAGGTGGGTGCAAAAAGATTGATTCTGATAATTTTTGCTAAATTATCCTTTTGTCAGTTTTAAAGATTTTAAATTGCATTTTCTTGTACTGCTAGGCTAAGTTGTCTCCAAATAACTGCGAGATTTCTTTCTATTATTTTGTCTATTTTAGATACTATTTGCAGGAGATCATAGTATCGCGATTCAGCGGTGCGGTCACCATTTGCGATATTGAAACCATGGCTAATATCCTTGGGAAGAAACCTGAGTTCTTCCAGGGATCGCCACAGGTGTGTATACCTTGATTTTGCAAGTATGTATTGAAAAACCTTGAAATTTAGGTGTAAAAATGTATTGATGTATTAATTTGTAAACAGATAACGTGCGCTCATGGTGGAACGTTCATGGTGTTAGAATGTGAGAGCAATGTGCTGCCTGCTAAGAAGTCACGCAGCGATGAGAGCGTGAGTATTTACCGGGTGACTTCAAGCGGAAAACCGAAGAAACATAATAAAACATAAAATTGTGTGAACAATGAACTCGCTTTAGAAAAGAAAACGTGCCTTTTCCAGATGGAGGTAGTAAGAGTGGAATCAGACACAGACGACACGATGTTGGAACTAGCCAAAGAACTGATAAAGACAGTGTTGTACGCTATCACGGACATCGAGACGTTCCAGCCGAAGCCGCGTCGCATCACTGTAGTGTCAAGAGTCTACCGATTGCTTGGCCTTAAGAGTACCACGCCCACCGAGCTGTTCTCTAGGAAGGTGAGATAACACGACACTTGTCATAATTATGTATGTTGACATATGTCTCACATCACAAATTCAAATGCTGCTAATATTGTCAAACTAAATTTCTAGGAATATTTAAGGGCGTGAAACGCCTTAAAATTAAGCCCTTATTTTCTAAAATTTAGGAAGTTTTGTAGATGGAGCCACTGTCCCTGTGGCGTCATAGAGTTACCCGTCATTAAAAGCGCCAATATCAACCGTCTGACTGGTGGATCATGCTTTTCGTCTGAGGAACATCATTCATCATCATACGGTCTCGCTATAAGTCCTCTGCAACAATCTATGTCGAAACTTGTAAAAAAAATTTGTGAATATAGAGGTATTTTTGACAGATTGAGATTGAAATTAGAATGTGAACGTTCAAAATACGGGAATTGGCCCTCAGTTTTCGTTCCTATACACTCTACAGTGTTCTTCTGTTCGAAACGAAAGGAACTTGTATTCTGGTTTACGTAGATCGAGAGCGGCAACTACAACGAGGCGCTAGCTCTGGCCGACACGTTCGGCCTGGACAGCGACCTGGTGTACCAGCAGCAGTGGCGCAAGAACCCCGTGTCCACCGACGCCATACAGAAGTACTTGGTGAGTAGTGACGGAGTAGTCAACTCATGGTCCCATAGTCACAAAAGTAAGCTAAGTCTATGCCGACGCCGGTGCCATCTAGTTTTAAAATATTGACGTGTAAAAGTGTCTTAAGATCTACTTACAGAAATAAACATTTCATTTCATCAATACCTAATCTCATTGTCACAGGAGCACTAAAAGTATGAATACTCGAAAATCGCTTCGAAAGCACCGAGTACAAATATAATACACGGCAATAAATTACCGGTATTGATTCATTCCAACGCTACTCAAACTCAAATCATTTATTTCAATTAAACCATTTACAGGCACTTTTGAATTGTCAAGGAGTCGGTCAGTCAGAAATATGAAGCTAGATGCCCATTCCAAAGCGCAGTAGGTACCTATGGAGAAGAATGGGCAGGAAACTCCACTGGACACTCTTGTAAATAATATTGTTGTTACAAATATATTAGTTACATCAATTAATGTTGACACTATAAGTGAGAACGTTGTACAAAAACCGTACACGTTAAAAGCGACCAGAGTGGAGCACAACATAATTAAAAACAATCCAAAAAATTTTTTTATTAAAATAAGCCGTGGCAGCTAAGAGATGACCAGTCCCAACTGACGGCGCCCGTTCACGAACATGACGCATGGATCAGCACCATTAAGCTCAACCATTTTGAAGGGACCTAAATGATCCGACACACGCGCCACCGTCAGCGAGACATTTGAGTGAGCATGACATACTATCGGCCGCCAGGGCACATTCAAGTCAATCTATGACATTACCCGGTAAATGGTAGCTCTATAGTACAAAGTACTCACATCTGTGCAATGCATCTATATAATAAAAAGGAGATTGAGTTTATATAATGCAAATATATTCTTGCAATCTTCAGCAGCTTCAACAGTATTTCAAATGTCAATTAATTAGTTGTGGTGTGGAGCAGGACCAGCATTAAGCCAGGCATTTTATCAGTTATGTAATCCCCTAACCTATAATATGCCTGCCTGCATAGTGTGCGTTTGACAAAGGATTTGAATTTTGTCTCATTCAGTTGAAGTATGTGGGGAGGTTTTTTATTATAACATTTTAGACAGTACCCCATGAAAGATGAGTCTACTTTAGCCAGTCTGAAACCTGGTTGAACTAATAGGTCCCGATTTCCAGTACTATAATTTATGTCTTTCACCTCTTTTACTGTAAAGATGTAATTTTTTTCTTACGTACATGATGTTTTCATAGATGTATTGACAAGGTACCGTCATGATGTTAATATCCTTAAACTATTCTTTTAGAGAATCGCGCCTGCGGAGATTATATATGGCTCTGATGGCTCTTTTCTGCAGAATAAAAGTAGACTCGATGTCTGCAGCCCGTCCCCAAAGTAAAATACCGTAAGACATGATACTATGAAAGTAACTAAAATAGACCAGCCTCGCGGTATCTACATCAGTAAATTGACGGATTTTCTGACAGCCTAAGCTGTTGAACTTAGCCGTCCTGCAAGAGATGTTAAATGAGGACCCTATTGTAGCCTTGAGTCGAGCGTGATCCCCAAGAAAACCGTTTTATCGACGAATTCTAGTTTCTCTTGATTCAATAATATCACACCATCACTACTCTTAACGTTTGGTAAAGAAAATCTTATACACTTAGTTTTATTTCCATTTAGTACTAAATTATTAGCATAGAACCAATTTTGGACCAGCAGTAGAGGGTTATTTACGTCGTCAAAATTTGAAGTACGTCTATAAAAATTAAGGAAGTATCGTCAGCAAATAACACCATTTGTGGTTGATTTATTAATAAATGGTGTAGGTCATTAATATACATTCTGTGTACTAAGTATCGGGAATTTGTCAATAAATCAAAAAGTACAAATTATTCATCTAAATTTATTTTATCGCCTTCAAAGTAGGCCCCATCGCTTGCAATACAACATCTCCACCGCTTCACCCAGTCTTCCATACATTTTTCATAGGCTATTTGCGGTATGGCCTTTAGCTCATTCAGCGAATTTTCTTTTATGGCTTCTATCGACTCAAAACGTTTTCCTCGAAGTGGTAATTTTAACTTGGGAAATAAAAAAAAGTCAGACGGAGCCATATCAGGTGAATACGGTGCTTGGTCGAGAACTTTTGTTGAATTTTTCGCTAAAAACTCTTTCACTATAATGGCTGTGTGTGATGGTGCATTATCATGGTGCAGCATCCATGAGTTGTGTTGCCACAAATCTGGACGTTTTCGGCGGATACTCTCACGCAAACGCTTCATGACGCCTAAATAATATTCTTTATTCACTGTTTCTCCCTCTGGAAGGAATTCGGAGTGAACCACACCACGGTAGTCAAAAAAAACTGTCAACATCACCTTGATTTTGGAGCGACTTTGCCGCGGTTTTTTGGGTTTCGGCTCGTTTTCGAGACGCCATTCTGAAGACTGTTGGCTTGTTTGCATGTCGTACTCATAAACCCATGTCTCGTCGCCAGTTATTATACGTTTCATAAAGGTCGGATCCGTAGAAGCTCGGGAAACCATGTCTTCAGCGACATGCTTTCACTGCGCTTTTTGAACAAAATTGAGCTCTTTTGGAACTAGTCGAGCGGCGATGCGTTTCATGCCTAAAATGTCAATGAGAATGTTGTGGACGGACTTAAAAGATATTTTCACCTCACTAGCCAACTCTCTCAGACTCATACGTCGATTTTCGAGCACTAGCTTCTTGATTCTGTCGATGTTTTCTTTGGTCGTAGCGGTTGAAGGTCTACCAGAACGAGGTAAGTCTACTACTACTTCTCGGCCTTCTTTAAAAGCCTTATACCATTCATAAGCCCTTGTTTTCGATATACACGATTCGCCGTAGGTATTTCGCAACATTTGTAGTGATTCACCACATGAAATATCATTTGAAACACAAAATTTAAGGCACACTCTTTGTTCAACAATATTTTCCATTGTAAAAATCGCCGAGGACTCAAAACTATGACCAACAAAAAGTGTAGTTTAAAACAAATTAAATGACAGATACCGCTCAAATTTTGCGCGCTAAATCAGTACAGTGCTACCAACCTGCAGTAAAAAAAATTAGAACGACCTCTTTTACGCGCGTCTTTTTATTGACATATTCCCGATACTTTTTACACAGAGTAGTATACTAAAAAGAGGAAAGGACCCAATATCGAGCCTTGTGGAACACCCATTTTTACTTTTAAACCAAGTGAATTGACACCATTTATTTGAACTTGCTGTTGTCTATCATTTAAATAAGATTTTACTAAACTGAGCGCAAGTTTTCCGAGTCCGTAATGCTCAAGTTTCAAAAGAATGGTTTCGTGATCGACGCAATGAAATGCCTTGGAGAGGTCACAAAAGATTCCTATGGCGTCTTGAGCCTCTTCCCACGCGTTAAAAATATGTTTTAATAAGGTAACACCAGCGTCGGTCGTACAACGCCCTTTGGTGAAACCATACTGTTGCTCGTGAAGGATTTTATTAGTATTAAAATGATTGAGCATCTGATTAAGCATTATCTTTTCAAAACCTTGCTGAAAACCGGCAACACGGACACAGGTCTATAATTATTAGTGTCTTTACTGTCCCCGGATTTAAAAAGTGGTACCTTACTGTATTTCATTAGATCCGGGAAGACTCCTTGATCCACACACAAATTAAATATTCAGGCTAAGTAAGGTGCTATAGTTTAAATTATGGAGGTACAGACTTTAATAGACATTCCCCAAAGATCTTCGGTCAATTTGATCTTGATTTGCTTAAAAGATTTGACTACTGTTAAGGGGTTAATATGCTTAAAGTTAAATTCAATCGGGCAGGCTGAAACATTCGCCTTCATTAAATCGAAAGCAAGCCAGGACGAAGAATTTAAGATTTCAGTTGTTTTTAGTGGGACACTGGTAAATAAATTCACAAATTCCTGAGCAACTATTTTTTTATCGCAAATGGGACCACGTGACGTCTCCAGTGTGTAATCAGAATTTTTCTACGTCTTCCGGAACTGGTCGAAGTGGAGATGCTTAGGGGAAGCCTATGTCCGGCAGTGGACGTCTTTCGGCAGAAATGATGATAATCTATTCATTTTCGATTATTCGTGAAACTTATGATTGTAGAGCAAAGTATCGAAGAAGATCTGGGCGGTCCACCAGTGCGTGGACAGACTGCCGGAGACCCTGCCCGCCGCCCGAGAACTGCTGCAATTCGGCCTGGAGCTCACCAACGAAACTATCATGGATGGTGAGATATATACTACTACTATAACAGAGCGGTTGCTACATTATTACTACGATAAAGAGGAAGTGTTATGAAAGTCAAAAAAAAAGACATGATGAAAGTTTTTTTTTTGCATTTAACGTTTATTCACAAAGTCGGACGGTTGGCGTTAGCTGTTGTTTGTTACCTGACAGTAAAGACAGGGTTATGTTTTTCACGCGTATCTATGTATATTTGTAGTTATGTGGAATTCTTTATTCCCTAAAAGCATCCTATACATGAAGTATCTATCGATTCGTCTGGATTGCGTAATGGTTTGTTTTCATAAAATCAAAAAAGTCGACAATACCTATATAGTTTTTTGTTTTTTGTACAATTGCCTTTACCATGTATCAAAATAAAAGGCTTATGGCGACGATTTCAAAAATATAACATACTAAAACTTTAAAAATAAAAACAAAAAACACGACTGCGACTAAAAAGTTAATTAATACCCGCTCTCTTTTCAAGCAGCCCGATGCAGTTGCAGGCATTAAATCTGAGATTGTACTAAAATAACTGCTACTAAATGCATCAGACGGCTTGAAATTTGGGCTTGTTTTAACTATTTTGTTATACACACAGATAATATTATACTACGTACAGATACCCAATCCCATACAAAGAAATGACACTTCCCTAAGTCTGGCTATTGAGCTGGCAATTTTACTTCGTCTAACTTTTCAATAGATGGCAGCATCAGCGACTAACTAATTGTCAGAGACTAGTAGTTTTACCACGCCATCTAGGAGTCGACCTACTTTTAAAACGTCTCGTGCATTCCTTTAATATAAAGTTTAATAGTTCCGGGTTCAGAAAAACATGCGAATAGATTTCTTTTACATTTCTATGTAAAGTAAAACATATAATTATAATAGTAAAGATAGTGGCTACTCTGATGTGTTTAAATTGAGTAAAGCGCCATCTATTCGCAAGAGAGCTCTAAGCGAAATGATTAACAGATCATCATTTTATGTTTTTTCTTGAAAATACGTGCATAATGAGTGTAAATAGATAAATCGGCATCAAATAAGAAAGTTTTAATTTTTACCAATCTTGCTTCAGCCAAAATTTCATAATGGTTACCTATCCTGCCATCTATGATTTTTTTTCAAGACTAATTATAATTTGATTGAGAATGAATATGATTGAGAGCACGGAATTGAGAGTATGTATTTAAAATGTCTTGATGAGGTCGAAAGACCCATGAAAACTGGTCATAAATGAAGCCAACCGTCCAATATCATATTTTGCCTGAAACAGCCTTCTTATATTTTCATAGCAAAACTTTCCTTTCTGTAATGCCTGCTCATGTGTTGTTTAGAAATAAACAAGGAACAGATTGACCCGCTGGTTGACGCGGAAGACATAATGCTGGAGCACCTGAACGCGTACACCAGCGAACTGCTGCGGTGTCGGCACGTCATGCTGTTCTATAAGGAGAGGCTCAAACTTTATGAGGTACTTAACATTTTATAATTTTGATTTATTAAAACTTAATGCACAAGTAAAAATATTATATTGTTTGATGAACGCTCTGTAAATGCCTTTATCTTGTGGTAGAATGCAATAACATGCCGATTGTTTTGTTACCGATATTTCCAGTCCATCCTAAAATGCGAGAAGTCGACCTACATAAAAGACGAGTACGACCGCCTCCGAAGCAACAGCATAGTGCACAGCGCCATGGAGATCGCCAAAGAAGGCCGCATAGAGGCGCTCACTTGTCTCTGGCCGCACATCAAGACCATTGTCATGCAACTGGCGGTACTGGAGAAGTTACCAGAGACTATCAATCCATTGGAGTATCAGCATTTGTTGCCAACCAGGCATAAGTTCGAGTGGTTTGATAAGCGGTCCCCTGTCAAAGTGCCGCCCTGCATTCCTGAGGATGACTGGTGCAGGAAGGAGGTGTTCAGGTATGAAGGACCATAGCTGTCAATGATAAAAATATTTGTGTATGTATTTGGGGTTTGCCTGTCTAGTATAGACTTAGATCGGAGATCTTTGTCTGGAAAAGTATGTGTTATGTAGAAGCATTTTCAATATGGATTTGTTTTAAGCTATACTTTTGATATATTTAGGGTAGATTGAGAAGTAAAAAAAATTTGTGACCAAATAAACCTTATTAAAGCCTCTTTACGCATTCAAAAACTTTAATTTTCTTACCTACAAAACCATTTCATCATACCAGGTCAATTTGGAGCTCCAACTGGTCAGAAGACTCGACTCCTGAGCTCGAAACAGCTGGCACCATACCTACCGCCACCGACGACATCGTGAAGTGGTACGACAAGAGAGCGAGGGAGATAGAAGAACGCAGTGGCCTTCTGTCGCACGCACTCACACTTGTAACCCTCGCGACTATTGGGGGCGGGGTTGAAGGACTAGATGTGATCATATTCCACCTACTGACCTTAGATGTACTGACTTACGATTTAAATATAGAAGGTGTGACCTTGGAACAGGTTCAGAAGATGTCCATTTTGGAGGTCTGCACCATTCTCATGAGTAAGGTAAGTTTTCTGTTTCTTGTTATTATTTGAAGGTAAATGGAATGTTCGGAGATTTTAATTTCGTTGTGCAATAAAACCACCTTTGTAATTATTATTATATTCTTTATTTACGGACAACATTGATCCAGCGTGTTAGTGACAATAATATAACTTAATACTAGTGTTAGTAGTTACATTACAAGACAAAAAGACAGAAACAACTAGTATTGTGAAAAGAACATCACCACATTAAAGTTTAGTGATTGTCCTTCTCACAAAACTTTTAATAATCGGAGAGTCGACACTCTCCGCCATAGTTTTTAGAATGCTGTTGCCACTCGCCCGCAACCTTGACAACAGCGATGCGGTTTTCTTGCGAATGACGGCGTGGAATCCGTCAGTTCGGTTTAGCGCAAACATATAAGACGCGCTACACCACCTTGGCAGTCCCAACAGCATCCTAAAAATATTATTATATTGCACGCGTAGGTCATCCAGCGCTCTTTTGGTATAGTTGACCCAAAGATTCCCCGTGTAAAAGCTCTGGCAATATGCCTTAAAAAGCGTAATTTTCACTAGCTTGCTACACCGATGGAATCTTCGGGCCAACATGTTACCGCGGACCGCCAATGCCCTACGCTCCCTTTCAATATCAACATTGTCCTTAAGGTCGTCAGTGAGAAAATGCCCTAAATATTTAAATTTTGTCACTCTTTTGACGCTCAAGCCGTTTAGGGTAATATCAGGTATATTATCTGGGCATTCACCGCCGGCCTTAAAGACAATGTATTCGCACTTTTTTACATTATAAACAAGTCCGTGTGAGGCAGCATACGCCTGACAGACCCTCAGCATTTCATTCACGGCACCTGCCGTCGGCGCCAGCAACGCCATGTCGTCAGCGTAGCTGATACTATTTGTTTTCACAACGTGGACGCTACATCCGACCCGCATATTGCTAAGGTCCACAATTAGGCCATCGACATATGTGCTAAATAGCCTAGGAGATGTCAGACCACCCTGCCTCACACCGCATTCTAACCTATATGATTTGGAAAGTGCATTGGACCACTTCACAACATTTTCTTGGTTCCCATACCAATATTGCAGGATCCTGAGGATTCCCGTCGGTACACCCCTATCCCCAAGCTCTCTCCAGAGTACATCATAATTTACCATATCGAAGGCTCTGGAGAGATCCAGAAAACAGGCATATACCGGCGTTTTACGATCGGTGTAATACTGGACCGTATGTTTGAGACTTACTACGGCGCTTTCCGTTGACAGTCCTGGTTGAAACCCGAACTGTGAGTCATGCACGGATAGATATTCTTTCAAGTAAGAATCAATCATACCGTCCAGCACTTTTGCCATTGTGGTTGCGAGAGATATAGGTCGATAGTTTGACTTATCCGAAATGTCTCCGGTCCTATTCTTAATTATGGGAACCACCAATGTTTTCATTAGCTCTGCCGGCAAGTAAGAATGACTGAGGCACATGGTATAAAACAACGACAAAACCCTTGGTAGATGAACCCCAGCAAATTTTAAATGGTCAATACTTAGCCCGTCATGTCCGGGAGATTTACCTCTATTCATATTTTTTATTACAGCTGCAACTTGCTTGGCCGAAAAGAACATTAGTGGCTTCCCTCCCTGACTTTCAGGCTCAGCATTGATCATATCAACTGAGGGACCCAAAGGAGATTGTACTGTAAAATGTTCCTTGAACAAATTTGCCACCTCCTCTGGAACACTCTTCCCGCCGACATTCACAGAGAGACCAGGCTTAACATCAAGCTTACTCGTGGACTTCCAAAACTTAGCGAAATTATTTGTTGCTCTTGCTTTTGCTATCATATCCATCTTAATTTGCTCCTGGTTTTTTTGGCACCATTTTACCCGAGCCTTGAAGATGTTACGAGCCACCCGCATTTTGTTCAAAAATAACCCCAGAGGTTGGCCGACTGTGTAAAACCCACATTTCGAATTTAAGCCTGGCCTCCCTGTGTGCATCTCTTACATGGTAATTCCACCCGCACAACGTCTTGTTGTTCCTACACCTACCTACAGTCCTTACCTTTTCATATGTTTGCTCGGCGGCATCGCATAACGCACATGATATTTCACTATATAATATATCTAAAATAGCTTGGTGCCACCTTTGAAACTCAGCTTGCTGTTACATAACTCACGGTACCTGTCAACTTGCGAGTCCTTTCGTTCCCCCCAAATAACCTTATTGCAAGGAGTAGAAATTGTAACTCGCTTAGGTCTAACTATACTCAAGTCGCACTCAATGCAAAGTGGTAGATGGTCAGACGTATACACGTCCTCATTTATAGCTACCTTGTTCACTGCAGCCCAGGCTGACAGAGAGACTATACAGTGATCAAGCCACCTCCTACATCCATGTGCCTCACTAATAAAAGTATAGCTATTAGAATTTACTCCCAGTTTTTCAACATCAGCACAGATAAACGATTGGTCTGCACAGAAACTAGTAAGTTCCCTAAAAAATAATTCGCCTGGATGTGCATTAAAATCAAAAGTAATGAGAGTAAAGAAAAATGAAGTGCGAGTCAGACTCGCACACGAAGAGTTCCGTATCAGAAGAAAAAATCGTCAAAAAAAAAGACGTTTCTTGTATGCAGATCCCCTTTAATTTTAACTGCTTTGTTAAATAAAGCGTCATTAGAAATACCTGCACACTCTGTGAAAATTTCAACTGTCTACCTATTATGGTTCTTGGGATACAGCCCGCTGACAGACAGACGGACGGTCAGCGGAGGCTTATAACGGAACCCAAAAAAAACAGTCTTTGCGTCCCGCGTCGTCAAGTGTGTTTTTTATTTAAGAATTATTCCATATAACTTTTTGGTGGTCAAATTTAGTGGATCAAATTAAATTCGCTGGTGAAACACGGGCCTGACATCGATAACTAATGAAGATACAAATAAATAGAAATCTTAAATTTACTGATAGACAACGCACAGCCGAAACCTCTGGGTCTAGAAGCATTACCTTTTGCAGAAGAGTTCCTTATATAGCGAAAGTGAGCACTACGGAAGGATTTTTGAAAATTTGTTCCAGTAACGGGGTTAAATAGGGGATAAAAGTTTGCATGAAAATTATAGTAAAAACACTACCGTTGCTGGATGTCTTTTCTCATTTAATAGTAAGTAATGAAACCTTGTTTTATCCGCAGTCGACAGCAGTTACCTTTGTGTCAGACTTGAAGCAGTTCGTGATACCGTTCCTCAAGCGTTGCGAGAACTTGTCGAAGTGCAGCGACTCCTGCGTCGACGGCCTCATCGGGTACCTAGAGAGTATCAGTATTGACGACCTGTCCATGATATTACTTGTAAGTTCTAACAATATATTTTTTACCCGTTTTTTTTTGTACTGTAAGACTTGCCGGTTTCCTCACGATGTTTTCCTTCACCGTTTAGAGAGCAGTGGTGATGAAATAAATTACACAAAGTAAAGCGCCTGTCAGGTTTCGAACCTACGACCTAAAACGCAATAAGTCGCGGCCGTAACCACTGGGCCACCACTGCTCTCACCACGTCTCACCACGCCGCACATCATTACATCAACTTTCCTTTAACTATTTTGCAAATAATCCTTAATTTTCTTAAATCAAGGTGCTTCAATCGCAAAACGAGTTCGAGCTGGACGTTCGAACGCATCTGGAGTTGGTAGAACGTTGTCTGTTCGCGCATACTGGAACTGAGCAGCTCGACAAGGCGTGTGACTTGCTCGACACATTGCTGAAAGAGAGGTAAGTACTCCATCAGAATAAGGACATTTGGTCCTTTTATTTGACCTTACATAGGATGATAGGAAGATTTGCGCAAACAATAATAATGTAGTCAACATAAACCAGTAATAACTATAAAATTTCACATTTTTAAGAGTATATTAGACTGAAAAACTTGAAAAAGCGAATATTTACCGTATTATAAAGCTAAACATGAATCATAACTCATGGTGTTGCGTTATTGGTATCTGATGAAAACCGTTACGGTTTGTAAAACAAAAGCACGTAATAATAAACCCACCCAAACCATGATACATTGGTATCATAATTTATTATGACGTGCTTTTGTATGTATTTAAAAATAAATGACGAATAGGGTATTTGACTGGATAAAAAAAACTCAAATCCTAGCAAAAATAAACAAGCCACAATAAAATAAAAGTTTGGAATATCTCAAAAATTGTGACCTTAGAAGTGTTTTAACGTTTATGCTAAACAGAGACATCGCTGCTAGCACATGACAGAAGCACCATAACATAACATTAATTACAGTGGTTGTTTTGCGTGATAAGGATAGAAGAATAAGTTCAAAATCGTGTAACTACTCCATATGTCCGCTGATTTTATTTTATCTTACAACATTCGTCTTTTTTTCGTATTTTTCCCGCTTTAGTGACGGGAGCATTAGCAGCAGCGAGTTGGTTCGTCGCGTGAAGGAGGTGGAGCGCCTGGTGTCGGCCAGCAGCCGGCTGGCGTGGCGCGGCGTCAAGGTACCGCCGAAAGAGCTGAAGGAACTTAAGGAACACCCGCAGAGTGTCATTAACTTACTCACTAAACTGTCCAGGACACTCGCTCTGGGGTAAGTTTGTTTTTAATTTAAGCCTTGACTAATGAGACAAATAATTATCTATTGTTCCGCGACCCCCGGGGGTCCAATGCGCATCGATAAGTTAACCAGCGGGGTAATACACATAAAATTACAATTGATCGCAAGCTTGCACTTTGGCAGATCAGCCTCGTTCATTGCGTTATTTACAGTGTTAAGTAGACGATTTTTGCAAACCGAAGAAGCAATGGATTAGGAATATCCTTAAAAAATCTCAGATTATGATTTAAAGCGTGTTACGCAATCGGTGTGTTTAAATGCTAGTTCATTTAGATTTCAGCAGAGCTAACATGACAAGCGCGAGAACGCTCGATATCTCGATTTCTCGAAATTTGTCTACGATTTTGACGTCATCCTTACACCTAACATGACCGCCAAGCTCGAGTAAACTCGAAAAAGGCACTTTGCCACTTCTGTATCTCGCGACGAGAAACCGATGTAGCAACATATTCAAAACAAATAATTTTATCACTGCAACATCGGTCGATTTTACGCATGGAATAAGTATGTTGTGTATTGATTGAACGTCCACCTCTTTTAATTTTTGTTTAGTTCCATAAAACCGACTTTTTTACTGTTTTTCTTTGGCATGCTAAGATTAAAATATAAAATTAGTGGCACTTATTATACTCACTAGATAATCCACCACAATTGATAAATCGGCCGAAGGTCACTATTCGACAAAGCGAAGGTTGATATTGTAACAATCACCATAAAACACATGATATTGCTTTTACTCACCAACTTTGCGGCCTTAACTGGCGATTTTCGTAATTATGTTGCGTAGGCAGGTACAGCCATAACTCCCTAGATTTCGATAATTACCATAATTGACAAACTAGACTGATTATTACTGCACTTGATGCTCATCTACGTAATAGTGCTTCCCTGCGCCAAACTTTCTCTCGCGGCCGCCGAAAGGAACTTCATTCCAATCTGTATAGTAGGCTGTTTAAAACTAAGTGTTTTCATTCAATTCAATCAAATCAATTATGTCAATTCAGTATTTCAATTAATTTTTTTCATGTTGTCTAATAGAACTAGAACGAAAATAAGTATAATTATGAATTTGCCATGTTATTTTGGATATTCAATTTTATTTTTTAATATAATTTTGTCTACTCTTCTCGTCGTCAAAATCGAGGACGACTAAATTAGAGAAAATCACGATTTTCTCATGTTGAATTGTCAAAATGCGAGATAAATTAGGTGGTCATGTTAGGGTTTAACTAGAAAACATCAAGTTTGACAGAACAAGTCAAGTATTTTGTATGGCAGTGCTGTCAGAAAACGAGTAAAGTGACGGTATAGACGCGACGAGAAAATACGAAAGTGAGTAATTGTCCCGTCTGGCATGTTAGCCCTGCAGTACAGCTTAACTGCAGTCGATAGACGTCGTTCGATGACATAGATGAAATAATCTGAAAGTAAATATGAATAAAATGTTATTTTGGACTTTTAGCTAGTAAAGCTTACAGATCCCTTCTGATGTTCTTTTTTTTCGGGTGGGAAATCATCGGATGACTGCTCCGGGGCATGTCAGACTTTTACTGACTAAAACCCACCCGTGTTCCTTCAGTTGCCTGTGCCAGGGCCACGGTATCTCTTTCGAACAACCCAAGTTTGGCTAGGGTCGGCCCTAACGGACCCCGTCAATTAGTGCTGATATCTCTTTGAGGCGCGCGTGGAACACGACGCGCCGTCGACCCGGGCCTGGTCCCTACCGGACGGCGAGCTACCCATAGCTCGCCGTCCGCAAGCCCGCGCCGCAGGTGGCCGGGAATCTAATCGACTAGGGGCGTGAGGGCGCAAGGCTCTCTCCCTCACGCGCTCCGCCTCCTCCTTCTCGAGCATTACTGCTTCGCAGAAGGAGGTGACGGCTTTCCATTCCCTCTCGACACCCGGGCGTTTCCTCCCGCCTCATGCGGAAATAGAACCTCCCGAAACAACCGTGTCCGGTGAGGACCTGTGTCAGGCGGAAGGTGAGGTTCAATACATTTTGACCGCGTAGGTATTGCCCTTTTTCTTTATTGCATTTTTTTTTTTGTCAACCGTTTAAACATTTCTACGCCACGGGGTCTATAATATAAATAACCATGAGCTGAATTCATGGTTACAGTTTGCGTACTGTTTAAAAATGATTCCTGTATGATTTCAATTATTGGTCAAAACGGATTGCAAACTGACTCCCCATTGGCTGCTAGTATTGCAATTTATTGCCGATGCAAACAAATTATTGGTATATAATCACATCAGCACGCGGAATATTATTGTGCACAGTCTGCTGTTCTGTTCTCCCTTTAATCCATCCAGAGATTGTCTGTAAAAGATCGCTTTTAGCGAAAAGACCGCCCATTGTGTGTTAGCCTATGTAAAAATTTGTACATTAAAAAGTATTTTATCTTTCTAACTTAATACCAAAAAAATACGATACTCTACAATACTCTAAGAAATAAATGTTATATTAATCTTAATTTCCTCGTTTTGTAATGTTCTGTCTATGGTTGACATTATAGCATTGCGTGTCCGCCGGATACATCTACACGTGGTCGTGTTTGTTGCGCAATATTTGAAATAAAAGATACAGCTTGAAGGTAGTACATGTCTACTTTTGGAACTTAAGCCGTTGGTCCCGGCTGTCATTCGTAAATCTTTGACATACGTTACGGGTAGTCACAAGCTCGAAAGTCTCATAACCAGTCTTACCATGGGTTACGGTGTTACCTAGTTTCTAACTGGGTTGTGGAGGTCAGTTAGGGAGTCGCCCCATGAAAATACTGATACTCAGCTGCATCCGGAAGATTAGACTGCTGATGTGCTACATACTAGCACAAAGAGTTGCATGAGTTGTCGGTTTTGTTGTAAAACTGTAGACAGTGGGGTTTTCCGTTGCACATAATATTGCTCTTGGAACATTGTTGATTGATCGTGGAAAAACTTTGTTTTAGGGAAGAGAAACCGACGCCACAGGATTGGGAGAAGTTATTGAAAGATTTACTGGAACTGCAGTCCCTGTTGTTCGGATGTATCTCAAAAGATAAATGTTATGAGGTAACTATTGATCAACATAAATATACTACGTGGGTCAAATAGAACTATCTAGCGAAACTTCGTTGACGTGATCTAATTACCTGAAAATTATGAGCAGAGAAACACTTTTTCTTTGTTTTATTATCATAAGGGAGAACGGATAAAGAGACCGGATAATATGCAACTTAAAATTATGCATGCAAGTATGCATAATAAATGCCCTAAATATGCAACATAAATCAATACGATATTAAAATAAAACTTTTGAAAATGTACGTTCGTCACCATCTCGTCGATCGTATGTATTTTTTTTTTCTACTTGGTAAAAGTTAACTAAGAACACATGCTCAAAAAGGCACGACCAGTAGATATTTGGTGAAATATTATGAAATAACCAGAAGTAAAGCCTACACAAAAATACATATGCAAACATATACGCATTTGCATAAAATCTGGTCTCTAGTCATTAGATATTGTCTCTGAAGTTGTAGACTTCGAAGTTTCGCTAATTAATTTAATTGATAAAATGGTAAGTAAACCCTGTTTCCAGATATACGCACTAGCGCTCCTGACGTCAGGCGACGCGCCCAGCATCAAGCTCGCCAGCGAAGTGTTAACGTGCAGCGCAGACGCACGCCGCGGTGCGACTCAAGTCAGTTATAACAAAAGTGTGGGGCTTGTAATGGCGGCCGCTATGGAGTATTTCAACTCGGCTAACAGTCTCGTCGATCCCGGGTTGGAATTGGCTAAGTAAGACCATTTGAAATTGTGGTGTTTTAAAGGAATTAATGGAAGGGATTAACATAAGCTATTTACAAGACGTATGGATACGGGAGACGCCGAGAGGGAACCCCCTAAAAGGACTTAAAGGTACACTGACTTTTTTGGTGATTTTATCCAAAAAGTTCAAGTGCATAGTACACGCAACCGGCGTGTGTGCTTGAGCAGATGTATAAACGTAGACTAAGTTGGAGTAGGTAAGAATCGTAGCAGGTGGCGTTCTAGAGCTTCTGCTCATTCATACGGGGAAATGGCGTGAGTTAATTATGATACAATGATTTTATTAGTAGCCAATACATCGTGTTCCTTTTGATATACCATAAATCTAGGGTATTAATGAGACCCTGTTAAAGAATCAACTATTACAAAATTACAAAACAAAACAAAGAAATGAATTACATAACATATTTAAAATGTTGTATACAAAATTCACACGATTATTTATGTAAAACACCTTGACGTGAAATATGACCAAATTCGCATTTTCTCAACTTTAAATGTAACCAGTGGACTAGTTTGAATGAAAATGATTTATTTGTACTTTTCAAGGAAACTTAGATACACAAATCGAGAGTTTTGTTAATGTACGATTTTATTTTATTGAAACATAACTCACATGCCAGTTGATTCTTACAACTACTCAACTACTCTTTATTCATTACTCGCGCATTGTAAAAAGAAAAAAGCTCCGGGAATGCTAACTCTCAAATAACGCTTCGTGTTCCAGGTGCTGTTTACTACTCATTAAGGACGATAACGCAGAAATCCAACAGGAATTGGATTTAATAAATGCATTACCAATATTACACGCCTTCAATGTTGGTGTTGTTCCCGTGCAAGGTAAAACATTATCGTTATTGTACTGGATGGCGTCTGAGTCACCCGCAAAAGTTATAGATAGTGCAATCCACGAAGACGCGCCCCACTATTCCTCCTAAACGTTTATAGTATATGTGTGCAAACTTCCGTCAATGTTTGAATGTTATCAGTACACACTAATTACTTATGAGTGCACACGCACACTACAATGAATAGACTAATCAGGAGAGATCGTCTTGGTCAAAGTGAAAGATGCTCTACTTTAATTTTATATTTTTTACCCGACTGCAAGGAAAGGGTTATGTTTTTTTATTTTTAGGTGTGGATATTTTATGTGATTATTAGCTACTATACGATAATATTAGCATTTTTATAATAGGGGGTAATTATAGACATAAATGAAATACGTGAAAAAGTTTTATTGAACTTTATTGAGAAATGAAAATCGTCATTCACTCGTTTCAGAAATATCTGATTCAGAGTCTGATGTATCACCGTCATTTATAATAAAACTAAAATCAAGATCACAGTGTCTCATGTATTCGTCTTCTATTTTTTCCACGTGCTGACAAGTATTGAACCAGACATCTTTATTTACTCGATCAAATGATTCATTTAAAATGGGCATAATCGAAGTGTAATTTTGATTGATATTGCGGCTAGCAACGTCGTTTTTTACAATACCCCAAATGTTTTCGATTGGTTTTAAATCTGGATGATAAGGGGGCAGCCGAAGCACTGTGAATCCATGTTCTTTCAATAATTCTTCAACTTTGTACCTGCGGAAGTTTTCTTTGTTTTTTAATATAAGGTCATAAAGTTCAGGTTTTTTGTAGCTTGGTTCAAAATGGATATTTTTTGCATTCAGCCAAGTCTTCATGTCTAATTTGTTGGAGTTGGATGTTGGTATTTTGCATTATCCAAGACTACCACGGCATCATTTGGGAGATTTGGTATTAGTTTCTCCTTTAGCCACTTTAAGTAATTTTCTGTGTTCATGTTATCGTGGTAGTCTCCGGATTTGATCTCTGCTCTGTATGACAACAACGCATTTGGTACGAAACCCTCTGCACTTCCGCCATGTACTATAATTATGCGCACTCCTTTTGTTAAATTTTGTTTTATTGCTGTTTTAGAACATTTTTCGGCCCAGGTTTTTTTTGCACGTGGTTGGTATGATTATATGATTCATCTGTGTAGACCATAGGTCTACCTGCATTACGAAAAGACTTTACCTGCTTTAAAGATTTCAATCTTAACATTTGAATATCATGGTTTTCGGTTAGCACCTTCCTGTTATTTTCAGTTTTTCTCCATTTATAACCCAGTTTAAGTAACAATGTTCTTAGGGTTGTAATACATCCGTCAAATTGTAAACGGTCTTTCAAAACAATATTAAGTCGTGATAATGTTGGAAATTGCCTATGTTCTCTATGATAGTTTAGGATATTTCTTCGGACTACACCAATATCAAATTCGTCTAAATTATTTTTTCTTGGTCTTACCCTTCTCTTCTTCATAGGTGATGTAAAAATAGAAGCACTTCTGCCTACTAGATTCGAATGCGACGTACTCGCTTCATTTTCAGACTCAATATCCGCTTCCGTAGTCGGCTCTGTTGTACGCTCCGCACTTGGGACTACAGGAACTATCGCATCCGTCTCCATAGTTATATTCGATTCCATAGCAGGTACTGTAGTTTGCTTCATTGTATTAGTATATTCCTTTCTTTCGCGTAGAATTCTAGTCACTGTGCTTTCAGATACTCCAACAGCCTGTGCGGTTCTCCATCGCGCATCAGTGAGTTTTTCTGCATAATTTTTACTTGCTTCTTTTTTCATAAAATCATAAACTTTAGAAATAATTTCTCTTGCCTAAAATAAAAAAAACATTCAATAGTTTTACTTATTTTTAAAGATGAAATGAAGTCTTCTTTTTAGTAAAATTTGCTATTTTCAAAATTAAATTACTTTCCTTTGCTTTTGTCATGTGTTTTAGTAACTACGAACTTCTAAACAATCATTTACATACCTGGCTTTTAAGTACAACACGCTGAGATTTTCTCGACATTTAAAAGAAATATAAAGTAGAGCAACTTTCGTACCAAGTCTGGATTTTTGCAACATAGGGTGTACTACTTGTGTGCATCGAACCGCTGACGGTTCGCGACTGACGCAGTGTTGCCAGTCCAAAAATTCCGAGACTCTAAATCAAAAGTCACTAAAACTAACTCCACGGAGCGAATCCACGATTTTGTCTGGGAGAATACCTATAATTTTGTCGGGGACAGAAACGGCGGTGTGAAACATTAGGATAACATCTAACTTTAAAATAAATAATTATATTATGTAACAATGACATAAATAATTTGTTGTTTTAATCACAATTTACCAATATTACTTATTTTTTATTTATGTATTAGAAATTGAAATATTATTTATTATTCATAATCGTTACTTAATAATTCAAATAATTCTTCAGTCTCATGCTCATCTGATTCAGCCGCAGTTGAAGTAGACGGTTGAACGTCTACTTCAACTGCGGAACTCAAAAGCTGATGTTGTTGCTCAACGTTTTTTGTTTCAAAGTTATTCACTTAATATAAAAGATGCTCAATCTTTATTTGTTTTTTTTTCAACTGAACTCTTATCAGGATCAACGCATTAATCGTTTTTATGGAAAATCTATTGCGGTGTTTTGTTTTTTGCATTCGAGTGAGGTAATGATAGAAAAGCAAACTTAGCTACATGTGACATTAAATAGTAGAAATTATCGGAGAACTGGCCGTATTCAATAGTAAAACTTAGATTTGACTGAAATTTGGATGTGTTGCTTTGAATATTTTTTGAAATATCTAAAGCTAGGGCTGTTTTAATTTGTACTCCAAAAACCTCAAGATATGTCGCTAAACAATTTTTGTCGTCAAAACTTTATTTTAGTCGCTAAGACTTGAGCAAAAGTCGTCAGTTCTAGCTACTAAATTGGCAACACTGGACTGACGCTCGCAGCAAACTCCCCGCACCCCGCGATCCCCGCATCCAAAAATTGGTGGAGCGCGTCTTCGTGAATTGCACTATCTATAAGTGGGTAATTCTATCCGTCAGACTGAACAACTTTCGTGATATAAAATTATTACCAGTACAAAATTCAAAAGTTGTTTTTGGTTTCATTTTTTTGTTTGTTTGTTTGGCATCTCGCAGGTCAACCTATGCGGTTGTCGTCTGCTTAAGCGGACTTGCCTGTGGATTCCCTAATAAATTAAGGCCTCCAGCCAGGACGTAAACTTATATACTAACTAAAACTAAGCGACAACGCTAAGGGCACCCCCTGTGGGGTACGAACCTCGGCTTAGGGCGTCGCTGGAAGAGGGCAGCAAATGACTAGCTGGATCAGGATTGATATTATTTACGGACGAATTTAAAGTTACAGGCTCAGCGGCGCGGGCTGGCTCGAGCAAGGGTCGGGAGGGGCGTCGCGGCGGGCATCTGCGGCGAGGGCGGTTGGACGGCGATCGGGTTTTGGGCTTATGTAGCGTGCTAGTGGCCTTACTACTCTCCTGGAGGAGGGTAGTGGCGTCGTCGGGTTCGATTAAAGTATGCCTTGGTCGGCGAATACTGCTAATGCGAGAGGGAGTGTAGCGGGCGGCCGCTGTAATCAGGGGGTTAGAATGTTTAATGCCGCAGTCGAAGAAACGCTTTGATAAGCGTTTCATGAACTGTTTTATGGTTGGCATTTTGAGGTCGACGTGAAGATCTATATTACGGACATAGAAGGGGGCACCCGTGACCCTTCTGAGGAAACGGTTTTGGAGGGTCTGCATCTTATGGAGATGACGTGGGTGAGCGTGCGCAAATACAACGCAGGCATAGGTCATGATGGGAGACTTTTTTTTGGTTTCATGACTCCGATATAGGTTTTATAGGAAAAGTGGTTTAGTATCTATGACGGGTCTAAGCGCCCCTTTCGGATCGGTTTTTGTTTTGTTTAGTCAATATTGTCCCACTGCGGGGCCTTGTTTATTATGCTGAAATAAAATTGGGTGTATAAAATTATCTGTTTCACTTTTCAGTCCGCATATGCGAAGATAGAATGTCGCTTATAGAGGCGTGTTTGACGTTGGAACCTAGCGCGTATCTGTCGAGTCATAAATTGCTGAAGTTAGCAGCATTGCTGAGAATCGCCGGCGATGATGAAATAACTAGGTAATTATAATGTTTCTGGTATTAATAGGCTCTTTTTACACGGCACAGTTTCTTTACGGTACGACGTGTTCACCTGAGAGCAGTGGTGGGCCAGTGGTAAAGACCGCGAATTACGAGTTTTAGGTCGTAGGTTCGAACCCAGACAGGAGCTTTACTTTGTGTAAATTATTTCATCACCACTGCTCTCATAAAGACCGCGAATTACGAGTTGTAGGTCGTAGGTTCGAATCCAGACAGGAGCTTTACTTTGTGTAAATTATTTCATCACAACTGCTCTCAAAACGGTGAAGGAAAACATCTTGAGGAAACCAGCATGTCTTAGAACCTTGCCTTGCCTTGTCTTAGAAATTACGAAACTAGTGACATCTACCAACCCGCAATCCGCTCGCGTGGTGGATTACGGCTCACTCGCTCTCACAGAGAGGAGGCTTGTGTCCCAGCAGTGGGAACATAATAAAGTGATTATGTGTTCACCGCGCCGTAGAGAGATCGTGTGACGTTGCATATGACGGTGCCGTTGTATCGTTAACAAACTTTTATAGTGATTCATATAACACTGTGGACCGTGCTTACATACGGCGAATAAATCGTATTTTCACGGCAAGAAAAACGTGTGTATAGAGGGCCTTTTGATGTCCGTGTTATTTAGAGTTTAATTTAGGAACATGGCATATTTTTATGCGTTGTCGACGCACATAACACGGACCCCGGGAGTCATGTGCAAAGGCTGTTTCCCGAATCTGACCCACTAAGCTTAAATTCAGAATCTCAGATAATTTACATGTATTGCCAAGTGCTAGTTGCTACTTAATTAATGATCTTGTTTACCGAGTGACCATTTTGTATAAAAAAGTCCAAAAAATTCGGTTGCTATAGAATTTGAACTTTGTCACATAGGACATTGGTGCCGATTCTCTTGTCACAAATGCCTCTAAACTGGACTAAAAATCACTAAAATTTGGTTTAATTCTGTCAAATGACGATTTTCCATTCTGAAATTGACTATAGTGACACAACTTAACTATATTTTAGTTTGACAGCACTAAGATTGCACTGAGTTATTAATTTAGTGAAAATGGCAATTTTGCTATTCTGAATTTTACGTTTTTCAACTAAAAATTTGATTGTCTAACTAAATCTGAACATGAATCTGACTATTTTTAATCGCGATTAAAAAGGTATGGAATAAAATTAGGTGGCGTTGACTAAAATTCACACCAACACCTCGACTTCAGACGTGCAAAAACGGTACTTTAACTTTATTTTTCTTTTTTTGCTCATATCTCGAAAACGGTGTGTCCTATCACAAAAATAATGAAAATTTCGCTTCCTTTGCAAGCCTGAAACCACCTAATTTCTACATTTAGATATTTTTATATTATTTTTTCCACTCAAAAAGTCAAAACTTCCATAGAAAACACGTCGAGGCTGCCCCAGGCTGCCTCCGGCTCTAACGAAAAAAAATAACACGTGGACTCGCGATTATCAAATTCGATTATATTTGTGTCAAAATTATTTTTAAATTTACAGATTATTTTTCGCAGAATAGCTTCGAGATTTTCATAGTAAAAAGTAAGGAATTTTAGTGATAGTTTAGTTCTGTGTACAAGAGAATCGGCACCATTGTCTGTTTAAAAAAAAAAATGATAATTAGTTCATATTCTGAATTCTTATAGAGTTGTGTGCGTTATCTATTGGTGTCAGAATGATTTGTTTTTCAATACAAGTCGTGGTCGTGTCGCCCAGGGAAGGCCAAGTCCTGCAGCTGGCGGGCGAGCACGCGGTGGCGGCGGGCGCGGCGGGCGGCGGCGCGGGCGCGGCGCTGTGCGGGCGCCTGGCCGCGCTGCGACACGCGCCCGCCGCGCCGCTGTTGGCACAAGTGGCCCGCGCAAGGCACGCGCACGCCGACACCGCCACGCGCCGCCTGCTCTACGCAGCGGCCGTCACCTACACTACGCCTGACAATATTGAGCAAATATTGCAGGCTAGGTCTGTTACATTCATTTTCCTCGTTGTCATCATTTAACATACATACTCCGCCTGGCCGCGCTGCGACACGCGCCCGCCGCGCCGCTGTTGGCACAAGTGGCCCGCGCAAGGCACGCGCACGCCGACACCGCCACGCGCCGCCTGCTCTACGCAGCGGCCGTCACCTACACTACGCCAGACAATATTGAGCAAATATTGCAGGCTAGGTCTGTTACATTCATTTTCCTCGTTGTCATCATTTAACATACATACTCCGCCTGGCCGCGCTGCGACACGCGCCCGCCGCGCCGCTGTTGGCACAAGTGGCCCGCGCAAGGCACGCGCACGCCGACACCGCCACGCGCCGCCTGCTCTACGCAGCGGCCGTCACCTACACTACGCCTGACAATATTGAGCAAATATTGCAGGCTAGGTCTGTTACATTCATTTTCCTCGTTGTCATCATTTAACATACATACTCCGCCTGGCCGCGCTGCGACACGCGCCCGCCGCGCCGCTGTTGGCACAAGTGGCCCGCGCAAGGCACGCGCACGCCGACACCGCCACGCGCCGCCTGCTCTACGCAGCGGCCGTCACCTACACTACGCCAGACAATATTGAGCAAATATTGCAGGCTAGGTCTGTTACATTCATTTTCCTCGTTGTCATCATTTAACATACATACTCCGCCTGGCCGCGCTGCGACACGCGCCCGCCGCGCCGCTGTTGGCACAAGTGGCCCGCGCAAGGCACGCGCACGCCGACACCGCCACGCGCCGCCTGCTCTACGCAGCGGCCGTCACCTACACTACGCCTGACAATATTGAGCAAATATTGCAGGCTAGGTCTGTTACATTCATTTTCCTCGTTGTCATCATTTAACATACATACTCCGCCTGGCCGCGCTGCGACACGCGCCCGCCGCGCCGCTGTTGGCACAAGTGGCCCGCGCAAGGCACGCGCACGCCGACACCGCCACGCGCCGCCTGCTCTACGCAGCGGCCGTCACCTACACTACGCCAGACAATATTGAGCAAATATTGCAGGCTAGGTCTGTTACATTCATTTTCCTCGTTGTCATCATTTAACATACATACTCCGCCTGGCCGCGCTGCGACACGCGCCCGCCGCGCCGCTGTTGGCACAAGTGGCCCGCGCAAGGCACGCGCACGCCGACACCGCCACGCGCCGCCTGCTCTACGCAGCGGCCGTCACCTACACTACGCCAGACAATATTGAGCAAATATTGCAGGCTAGGTCTGTTACATTCATTTTCCTCGTTGTCATCATTTAACATACATACTCCGCCTGGCCGCGCTGCGACACGCGCCCGCCGCGCCGCTGTTGGCACAAGTGGCCCGCGCAAGGCACGCGCACGCCGACACCGCCACGCGCCGCCTGCTCTACGCAGCGGCCGTCACCTACACTACGCCAGACAATATTGAGCAAATATTGCAGGCTAGGTCTGTTACATTCATTTTCCTCGTTGTCATCATTTAACATACATACTCCGCCTGGCCGCGCTGCGACACGCGCCCGCCGCGCCGCTGTTGGCACAAGTGGCCCGCGCAAGGCACGCGCACGCCGACACCGCCACGCGCCGCCTGCTCTACGCAGCGGCCGTCACCTACACTACGCCAGACAATATTGAGCAAATATTGCAGGCTAGGTCTGTTACATTCATTTTCCTCGTTGTCATCATTTAACATACATACTCCGCCTGGCCGCGCTGCGACACGCGCCCGCCGCGCCGCTGTTGGCACAAGTGGCCCGCGCAAGGCACGCGCACGCCGACACCGCCACGCGCCGCCTGCTCTACGCAGCGGCCGTCACCTACACTACGCCAGACAATATTGAGCAAATATTGCAGGCTAGGTCTGTTACATTCATTTTCCTCGTTGTCATCATTTAACATACATACTCCGCCTGGCCGCGCTGCGACACGCGCCCGCCGCGCCGCTGTTGGCACAAGTGGCCCGCGCAAGGCACGCGCACGCCGACACCGCCACGCGCCGCCTGCTCTACGCAGCGGCCGTCACCTACACTACGCCAGACAATATTGAGCAAATATTGCAGGCTAGGTCTGTTACATTCATTTTCCTCGTTGTCATCATTTAACATACATACTCCGCCTGGCCGCGCTGCGACACGCGCCCGCCGCGCCGCTGTTGGCACAAGTGGCCCGCGCAAGGCACGCGCACGCCGACACCGCCACGCGCCGCCTGCTCTACGCAGCGGCCGTCACCTACACTACGCCAGACAATATTGAGCAAATATTGCAGGCTAGGTCTGTTACATTCATTTTCCTCGTTGTCATCATTTAACATACATACTCCGCCTGGCCGCGCTGCGACACGCGCCCGCCGCGCCGCTGTTGGCACAAGTGGCCCGCGCAAGGCACGCGCACGCCGACACCGCCACGCGCCGCCTGCTCTACGCAGCGGCCGTCACCTACACTACGCCAGACAATATTGAGCAAATATTGCAGGCTAGGTCTGTTACATTCATTTTCCTCGTTGTCATCATTTAACATACATACTCCGCCTGGCCGCGCTGCGACACGCGCCCGCCGCGCCGCTGTTGGCACAAGTGGCCCGCGCAAGGCACGCGCACGCCGACACCGCCACGCGCCGCCTGCTCTACGCAGCGGCCGTCACCTACACTACGCCAGACAATATTGAGCAAATATTGCAGGCTAGGTCTGTTACATTCATTTTCCTCGTTGTCATCATTTAACATACATACTCCGCCTGGCCGCGCTGCGACACGCGCCCGCCGCGCCGCTGTTGGCACAAGTGGCCCGCGCAAGGCACGCGCACGCCGACACCGCCACGCGCCGCCTGCTCTACGCAGCGGCCGTCACCTACACTACGCCAGACAATATTGAGCAAATATTGCAGGCTAGGTCTGTTACATTCATTTTCCTCGTTGTCATCATTTAACATACATACTCCGCCTGGCCGCGCTGCGACACGCGCCCGCCGCGCCGCTGTTGGCACAAGTGGCCCGCGCAAGGCACGCGCACGCCGACACCGCCACGCGCCGCCTGCTCTACGCAGCGGCCGTCACCTACACTACGCCAGACAATATTGAGCAAATATTGCAGGCTAGGTCTGTTACATTCATTTTCCTCGTTGTCATCATTTAACATACATACTCCGCCTGGCCGCGCTGCGACACGCGCCCGCCGCGCCGCTGTTGGCACAAGTGGCCCGCGCAAGGCACGCGCACGCCGACACCGCCACGCGCCGCCTGCTCTACGCAGCGGCCGTCACCTACACTACGCCAGACAATATTGAGCAAATATTGCAGGCTAGGTCTGTTACATTCATTTTCCTCGTTGTCATCATTTAACATACATACTCCGCCTGGCCGCGCTGCGACACGCGCCCGCCGCGCCGCTGTTGGCACAAGTGGCCCGCGCAAGGCACGCGCACGCCGACACCGCCACGCGCCGCCTGCTCTACGCAGCGGCCGTCACCTACACTACGCCAGACAATATTGAGCAAATATTGCAGGCTAGGTCTGTTACATTCATTTTCCTCGTTGTCATCATTTAACATACATACTCCGCCTGGCCGCGCTGCGACACGCGCCCGCCGCGCCGCTGTTGGCACAAGTGGCCCGCGCAAGGCACGCGCACGCCGACACCGCCACGCGCCGCCTGCTCTACGCAGCGGCCGTCACCTACACTACGCCAGACAATATTGAGCAAATATTGCAGGCTAGGTCTGTTACATTCATTTTCCTCGTTGTCATCATTTAACATACATACTCCGCCTGGCCGCGCTGCGACACGCGCCCGCCGCGCCGCTGTTGGCACAAGTGGCCCGCGCAAGGCACGCGCACGCCGACACCGCCACGCGCCGCCTGCTCTACGCAGCGGCCGTCACCTACACTACGCCAGACAATATTGAGCAAATATTGCAGGCTAGGTCTGTTACATTCATTTTCCTCGTTGTCATCATTTAACATACATACTCCGCCTGGCCGCGCTGCGACACGCGCCCGCCGCGCCGCTGCTGGCACAAGTGGCCCGCGCAAGGCACGCGCACGCCGACACCGCCACGCGCCGCCTGCTCTACGCAGCGGCCGTCACCTACACTACGCCAGACAATATTGAGCAAATATTGCAGGCTAGGTCTGTTACATTCATTTTCCTCGTTGTCATCATTTAACATACATACTCCGCCTGGCCGCGCTGCGACACGCGCCCGCCGCGCCGCTGTTGGCACAAGTGGCCCGCGCAAGGCACGCGCACGCCGACACCGCCACGCGCCGCCTGCTCTGAGCAGCGGCCGTCACCTACACTACGCCAGACAATATTGAGCAAATATTGCAGGCTAGGTCTGTTACATTCATTTTCCTCGTTGTCATCATTTAACATACATACTCCGCCTGGCCGCGCTGCGACACGCGCCCGCCGCGCCGCTGTTGGCACAAGTGGCCCGCGCAAGGCACGCGCACGCCGACACCGCCACGCGCCGCCTGCTCTACGCAGCGGCCGTCACCTACACTACGCCAGACAATATTGAGCAAATATTGCAGGCTAGGTCTGTTACATTCATTTTCCTCGTTGTCATCATTTAACATACATACTCCGCCTGGCCGCGCTGCGACACGCGCCCGCCGCGCCGCTGTTGGCACAAGTGGCCCGCGCAAGGCACGCGCACGCCGACACCGCCACGCGCCGCCTGCTCTACGCAGCGGCCGTCACCTACACTACGCCAGACAATATTGAGCAAATATTGCAGGCTAGGTCTGTTACATTCATTTTCCTCGTTGTCATCATTTAACATACATACTCCGCCTGGCCGCGCTGCGACACGCGCCCGCCGCGCCGCTGTTGGCACAAGTGGCCCGCGCAAGGCACGCGCACGCCGACACCGCCACGCGCCGCCTGCTCTACGCAGCGGCCGTCACCTACACTACGCCAGACAATATTGAGCAAATATTGCAGGCTAGGTCTGTTACATTCATTTTCCTCGTTGTCATCATTTAACATACATACTCCGCCTGGCCGCGCTGCGACACGCGCCCGCCGCGCCGCTGTTGGCACAAGTGGCCCGCGCAAGGCACGCGCACGCCGACACCGCCACGCGCCGCCTGCTCTACGCAGCGGCCGTCACCTACACTACGCCAGACAATATTGAGCAAATATTGCAGGCTAGGTCTGTTACATTCATTTTCCTCGTTGTCATCATTTAACATACATACTCCGCCTGGCCGCGCTGCGACACGCGCCCGCCGCGCCGCTGTTGGCACAAGTGGCCCGCGCAAGGCACGCGCACGCCGACACCGCCACGCGCCGCCTGCTCTACGCAGCGGCCGTCACCTACACTACGCCAGACAATATTGAGCAAATATTGCAGGCTAGGTCTGTTACATTCATTTTCCTCGTTGTCATCATTTAACATACATACTCCGCCTGGCCGCGCTGCGACACGCGCCCGCCGCGCCGCTGTTGGCACAAGTGGCCCGCGCAAGGCACGCGCACGCCGACACCGCCACGCGCCGCCTGCTCTACGCAGCGGCCGTCACCTACACTACGCCAGACAATATTGAGCAAATATTGCAGGCTAGGTCTGTTACATTCATTTTCCTCGTTGTCATCATTTAACATACATACTCCGCCTGGCCGCGCTGCGACACGCGCCCGCCGCGCCGCTGTTGGCACAAGTGGCCCGCGCAAGGCACGCGCACGCCGACACCGCCACGCGCCGCCTGCTCTACGCAGCGGCCGTCACCTACACTACGCCAGACAATATTGAGCAAATATTGCAGGCTAGGTCTGTTACATTCATTTTCCTGGTAGTCATCATTTAACATACAGACCGTCGTCTAATATCTAAGCGTCGCGTCACATAACAATACTTCTGCAGAAATATAGAACAACTTCTTCAATTATGTATCGTCTCTAGCATTCAATAATATTACAGTTCGCGAGGCCTAAGCTGAGCTTTGTATTTGTGTGAATGATTCCCAATCGCACCAATGTGATCACGCGAGGAACGCTCAGCACCTCAGGCCCGACTGCAAAGCAAAGAACACGTTGCTATGTGCACTTCCACAAATGCAAAACTTAGCTTAGGCCTCGCGGACTGTACTATCACACATCACTCACTAAGTCATAAATATTACATAATTATTGCGATCCTGATACACTTACTTTAAATTTCCGTTTGGCATACGTCAATCTTTTTTTTTTCTGTGACCACGCTGACATTTTTACTATTTATATTTTTATAATTCCAATGATCTGCCACTTATTCGTTATTTGGAATTAAACCTTTCATGCCCATGTGACGGTAAAATATGGAGAACTTTATTATTTAAAAAAAACCTATGTACTTATACCCATGTTTGCAAAGAAATCAATTATTTGATTTGAGTGATGATTAGTTTGGTATGCATAAACACTTTTGCTGTTTGAACAGTATCGGCTCGTACACTCTGTGACTACTACCTCTTGCAGTTATTTTATAGATTGTACTCATTCTGTATTGAAAACTTTCCTTTTTACATGATTGTAATTTAAACCTACAGTTTTAATTCATTGTTTTACAGAATGGGCTTAGAATTGGAGAGCTTACAGCAGATGGGTGTGACTCTCAAAGAGAACAGTGGCCTCTGTGAGCGATGGCCTTCCACTGACGATGAATTTGCTGATGCGGTGACAACGGTACGTACCAAACTTATACACGGTGTCCGCATCGTAACACAGACTTTTGCGTTGGGTTGAGTACATGATTCTAGACTCTAGCTAGATTTTTATCAAATTTGCTGTTTTATAGAAAAGTCCCAACACTACACGTTCTAAATGAATGTCTGTTATTTTTTATAATAATTTTAGGACCGGTATATTTATGTCTTATATTTTTATGATATTTTTTTTTTAGGTATAGTATTTTATTAAACTTGCATAATGAGGGGTTTTATATAGGCGAGGTTTTTAATAGTATCACACGAGTATTTTAATACCTAGTTATGTGCACTTCTATACACTACTTTATCTACTCTCATACATTGGGATTGAACCTACTAAATATAAGATCAAGCAAACTACAAACAAAATAAAAACTTTTGAAACCAATGCTTTCATTTTATTTAAAAAGCTAGCTCACCCCACCCTCAAACCTGTATTGAACCCAATACAATCTGATAGCCGACTTCGTAACAATTTCAATGACATAGAGTCTAGTAGAGCTTTGATGCGTAATTTCTGAGATATCGGAGTTATGGTGAATGCGGAGAAATCGCGCGATTTTGGTTAGACAACGGTTGAGGGGTAGCGCGTATTAGTTTACATACTGAATCTAGCTTCGAAGGTAAAGGCCCGAAATATAAGAAACGTTTTCTCTAGAATAGCGATCTCGGGGTCTCCGTGCTCCTCGACCGCAGGCTGGAGATCAGGAACGCATGTATTCCACTTTTGCATCGTTTAAATGATATATATGCCCTTAGCGAGCGTTCGCTTAGTAATGTAAGTAGTTTTACGCCCCTGGCTGGAGGGTTTGAGTCCGCTTAAGGCAGCCACAGGATAGTCCGGTTAAGTAGTCACGACCTCTCAAGGTCAACTACGAGATACCCTACACAAAAAAAAAAAAAGTATTTTGTTTGTAGTTTCCTTGATCTTATATTTAGTACGTTCAATCCCAATGTATAGAATAGTCAGAACTGTACGATTTGAGAGTAGATAAAGTAATTGATATGTGCTTTAAATCAAATAAAGGAAATAATATTCTCAGCCTATTATTGTGCCTCTTCTCGAACATATTTTTCTTTAAACCGACGAGACATTTGTTGGGGTCTAGCATCATGCTGTGCATCACGATGTCCCTCCACCGAGTATACAACATATCATGAAATTAACGCACACTACCAAACACCCCATAAATTAGAATACTATGATGTAATCATAATACATACCCAGATTTTTTAATATTATGTACGAGTATAGAATGTTGTTTAAAAAAAAAAAAATTATTTATTTATTTATTTCTGAGTACATGGTACATTAAGATCTTAATATTAATGAACAGCTTCACATATACTACCGTTGCCGGTGTAGAAATATTAAAATTAAAGTGCATTATATCCCCAATAAAAATTAAAAATTTATAATTAGATTTAAATAAAAATGTTTTTTATTTTTAATTACAATGCAATTTATGAATAGAATGTCACAACTAACTTATTATATAATGTCAACACTTAAAATGAAAAAAAAAACTCAATTAACACACACACAACGTATTAATACAATGAAATTTCAAAATTTATAATTTAAAAAATCTTTAATTAAAATTTATATCTGATTTTGGGAGAAATGTGTGGTCACATTACAAATTTACGCACGCACACAGTCGCTCACGTATAAGGGTCTAGCTTAGTAGGTACTTCGTCAATTTTAGTTTGTTTAATTTTGATCTCCGTTGTATTAAATGCTTCCTAACTCTTTGTTTCTTAGCCAATGGTCGAGAAGAAAGACTTGGTTCCCACTCAACCCGAGATGAAAATACCGCTCTTCAACTATCTACTCGACACGTTTCAGAACAAATTCACTCTCAGGTGCGTAAACTGTCCTTTCAATTAATTTATACAACAATTGCTTGATACACTTACCGTAAACACCAAAGCAAGCCTCCAAGCAAGCCAACTTTTTTTTTTCTTGTTTAAAAATATTCGTTTATTCATTTAGTTCCATAATTAACTTGTAATTCTTTAAATATTTCTTAAAATAGAAAAAAATGAAAACAAATTATTATTATAAAGTATTCTAGAAAACAAAAATCGTTGAGGTATTTCGTAACATAATAGGGATGATGACAATTTTTTAATTTTTAATTCAATAAATGGTTTGTTTCCAAATGCAAACAAAATTACAAAAAGTGAAAAAGCTTAGTAAATTGCCAAGTTATAAACGTTTTAAGATAGGTGTTAGACAAGGACAGCACTACCTTAGAAGTGACGTCACGACTATGTGACTTCATACAAGCGCCGTACATTGTCCGTACCGTGCGACAAGGACGGGAATAATCCCGTCCAAAAACTTTAAAAGCGTGTATCTTCTTCATATTTACACCGATTTAGCAGATTTTTTCGATTATCTAATTTTTACTATGCCTACTTTGAAATTACATTATTTTTATGAACATTTCGAATATCAGTCATCATCCCTATTGTAAGTGGTTATACAATTATATTTCCTCAAAGTTATATGTTCATATGGTTCAGCATTTATTTTATTAAGACTAGTCTAGCAAACATTTAGAGTTATCGTCGTCATCATCTGCCTTGCCTTAACCCAACTATTTTTGGGGTTGGATTCCAGTACAACCAGCTACAACAGAAAAAAATGAGTTACCGTATCCAATATAATTCAACAAAACGATCAACTGTTTGAGTAACGATAGGATACAAAAATAAACTGCCCATTAAAAAGCAATATTTTTCTCAACACAGCGACAACAAATCCGCTACAACCGCATTATCGGACCGCACAGCACACTGCCAAGAATTCTATCACTCGTTATACCCCGAATACACCGTGTCGAACAACTACTACCGCTACGACCGGTTCTCTCTGCCCGACGCCATCGACGGCCCGATGACCGTCGGGCAGAACGTGCTCAAGTGGTTCTACATACAGAACTGTTTGGAGGACGGAGTTACCTGCGAGTTGGAGACTGAAGGTAGAATCTGTTTATTTATTTTCAGAACACCAAGGCCCATCTTTTAAAAACACTTGTTAAAATATAACTTATAATACTGTTCACGAAGTCATGATTACTGCGCCCTCAGTAGTGGCAGTAGTCCAGGTCCACGCAGTACCCCATAAAAGATGTATGTACTTTAGATAATTTGAAAAATGGTTGATCTATTTTATCTTTATTTCTAGTGTTAAAATTATGTCTATCGCTTATTTTATTTAAAATATGGAGATTTTTTCTTACACACATGATATTTTCATAAATGAACTGGCAAGGTACCGTAATTATATTAATGTTCTTAAATAGTTCCCTAAGAGATTCGCGGCGACGTAGACTGTAAATGGCTATGACAGCTCTCTTTTGAAAAATAAAAATGGATTCAATGTCAGCAGCCCGACCCGACATAATGCTGTGGAAGTAGCTAAAATAAACTAAACGCGCGGTTTCTACATCTGTCAATTGTCTTATCTATCTAGCAGCAAACGCGGCCGAGTTAACTCGCCTCGCAAAATACGATATATGAGGTCCCCATTGTAACTTTTTCGTCTAGCGTGATTCCTAGAAAAACTGTCTGAATAATTTAATAAATTCGAGTTTTTCTCCATTCAATATGATGTCACATTCGCAACTTCTAAAATGAGGTCATTTTAAACAATGAAGTTTCATCTGCAAATAACACCATCTTCGGTTGATTTTGAAGTAACTGGGTAAATAAATCATTAATGTTAACTAAAAAGAGCCATGGACCCAGTACCGAATCTTTTCAGTTTTAAATAAGTAATGGCAAAAACTCATGGTATTATATTTCGTTTCAGTTGTCCAAAAATGCGCTGAAGAGATTCTCTACAAAGACACACCACTCAGCGTGTCGTGCCTACTGCGCACGACACAAGAGCCGACACACACCAAGCGTCTCATCGACAGCAACAACACGGACACGGCCGTCAGCTGCGCGCTGTACGCCACGCTCATCAAGTGCAACGCGGCCGAGCTAAGGGACAACGCGTACTTCACTAAACCTGCAGAGGTCACTTATATCTACTTACAAAGACTTTGACTATGAAATAGATCATCATCATACTCTTGCCCTTAACCCAATTTATTTTGGGATCGGCGGAACATGTCTTACAATAGTTAAATAACGGATGTGAAAAGATGGTTAACGAAACCGAAAGTCACTTGTTTTTCCCTTAATCGTGACCATTTTCTAGACTGGAGCATACCCATAGCAACTGCGATATCTAAAGTTTATTTACGAATACAACTTTTAACTTATCTTTAAATACCCCCACGACTCCTTAACCGTTACATGCACAAAGTTTTGCGTGGGTGATATTGCGTGCTACAATAAACAGCAGTTTTTCAAACCAAAAATAAAAGTTGTTTAGTGTAGTCGTTATTTTTGTATAATGTTACTTAGTTTGCTCTACAGAATGTATAGATGACTGCTTTGTGATGGGTCTTTTTACCACCCTGTATAGGGTATATAAAGTAATAATGTAAAGTTTGTAAGTTTGTACGTATGGTGTCGGATTTCAAAAATATGTTTGCATTTGACAGCCTTATTCTTGAGGAAGGCAATAGGCTATTTAACATCACCATATAACCCTTGAGAACCGGTAAAAAAGAACGCTATGCTCAAACGAAGCGTTAGTGCGGGCAGGCGATGCGGTGCGACGGGGTGGGTCGGGGAGCAAGAAATTACCCGCGGACGAAGTCGCGGGACAGAAGCTAGTACTCAATATATTTTAAAATTTAGCTAACACCATCACTCATTTACTCCTTCCTCTAACCTAATAGCAATAGGTGATCTCTCTCATCTTATCAGACAACATCAGTAGTAAATCTAGGTCATCAATCTAATTTAAGTATAGTAGCTATGGAATATACTAATTTTCGGTTAAGCAGTAAAATAACAACACAGGCTTCCAATAGCCCCAGGGTCGCGGGTTGTTCGAAAAAGATACCGTGGCCCCTGGCACAGGCAAGTGAAGGAACACGTAGTCAGTAAGATTGTGACAGCCTACCGCTCCGCCCAGAGTGGGAGATGTCATTTGATGAATTCCCTCCCAAAAAAAGGCTGCCCAATGGCCAATATTTAAATATAAACAGTTGAAAAATATTTAAATATTGGCCATTGGGCAACCTTTTTTTTATTTAAATTTTATTATTATAATTTTACATTTAAATATTATGGCACGCCACTTTTGTCTTTTTAATTTTTACCTCATCTTGGTCCTACATATATTTTAGTTAGATTTTAAATTCACTTTACATTATCTGTCTAACTAGTCTAGTGGGTATTGGTCGCTATTTGATATTGATTTTGTCACGTTGAAAATCTCGTTATGTATTCATATATTATTATATTGTTTATTTCTCCTAAGGAGTAAAATAAATAAAAATAGTCTAAAATTATACATAATAATGTCTCTTTCCAACCACCAGATGGCCCGCGACACCCTCGCGCAGGGTAACGCCTCAGAGGATCAGATGGAGATGATACGTCAGTGCATCGAGCGTCTCACCGGCATGGGAGAAGTGGACGCGCTAAGGGCTATGGGATACAATGTCAATGGACTACTTTTCAATGCTGATGAGGAGTATAGAAGGGAGATCATTTATAGGGTTGCCAGGTATGTTACCGGACATCTATACGTAAATAAAACGTTACAAGGTTATTTTGAGCCGTTCCGGAAATCGGAACAAAAAAAACAAGATGACATGAACAACGTCACCATTTGTAAAAAAAAAAAAAACTTTTTCACAAATGTTTACCAACAGCTCCCCCCTATCAACGTCATTCTAGCTTCAAAAGATTCTTCTAATACTGACGTGTACTTGATGCGTTATTTTCTCGAAATACAGTCAACCGCACGTCCATGGTAACAATTTGACATTAACAGCGACTTGTATTTCAAAGCAGTAAGGTCTATCTATCTATCTATCTGGAATTTCTCAGTAGCAGCCCGAAGTCTGGATTTGTGCCCGGTAGATGGCAATAGGCTCGCCCCCTATTACATGGGACTTAATCTTATCTGGCGAAATGTGGGTGTACTATAGGTACACCTCTGCCCAACCCTTCGGGGAAACAAGGCGTGATGTTATGTTATGAATTTTAGAAGTTTGGATTCGTAGAACGATTTCTCTATCACTAAATACCAGTGGGAAAACAATTACCGAAACAAAAATTGCTTTTCTAATTATACTAAAGAATTATCATAAAATAACATGTTTAATTTTTTAATAACATGTTTAAAAAGTGTTCTGCCGAAACCAGGGATTGAACCAGGGACCTTTAGATCTTCAGTCTAACGCTCTCCCAACTGAGCTATTTCGGCTGTGTTAAACCTGTTGAAATTAACCAACGTTATCTGTAAGAGGTTATTATTTAAACTTATCTATTGTCTTATTTAAAATTACCATTTGTTAACATATGATTTTCAAAAGTATACAAAATAATTTATCTCAAAAATTAAAAAAATATTTTTTGCGGAAAATGTATTACTCTAAGTAACTCACATGTAACTGTCTACAGGCTGATCTAGAATGACCTAATTGGAAATGTTTTTGGTGTTCCGTAGCCAAATGGCAATGACAGAACCCTTATAATTTGGTCATGTACGTCCGTCCGAATGTGAAACCGCTATTTTACTATTTTTTTATTTTTTATTTATTTATTTATTTCTAAAACACTTAACATTTAACAAATTGGTTTCAGCCACACAACGAAAACCTCTCAGGGTTTATCTGTTGCTGGCGAGCCGTTGACTTATATTTTATTTATTACATTTTACAGACTATAAAACACTAAGAGAAGTGTTGTGTAAAGAAACGTTTTGATTTGTACTTATAACTTTTCGAACTCATTTTGTATAACGTTTGCAAGTCTTCTGGAAGTTTATTAAGAAAAAAAGGTATTAAATATTCTGCAACCCGCATACCGTACAGATTATTAATTTTTGGTAGGATGTATTTATTTTTAAGTGGTATCCTTCTGAGAAAGTCAGGTCTTGTTTTTTCGGTTAGCAGCTCAGGTCTATTTACTTCCGCAAGAGTAAAAAAATCAGCTTTATGGCACACATTCATAACATTACAGTATTTAAAGAGATCTTCGTCACTGTTTTTGAATTTCTTCTTTAAATGTATTGGTATACTAATACTCAGAGAGTATTAGTTATATATCAAATATAGATCTCAGCAAATCAATGGTGGAGCGAAATTACGAAAAAATAATGAGGGCACACTCCATACATGTAAACGGGGGATGAAACAAAAAAGACAAACTTTGCTATTTAAGTCAATAGTTTTTGAGATGTTTAATAATACTATAAAATACAAAATTATTTTTGCGGCCGGTATAATAAATACTGTGCATGCGTAAGCATATTCATCCCGACTTCGGAACATTTCACGTTGCTCTTTTTTCCGCTTTTCCCCATTCCGGGGCTAAACTATTTCACTTCGTCGTCATTAATTGAGCATTAACTTGTCAGATTCACGTAATTGGGCAATTTTACTGTCTACTATAAATTAATATTTAGGGTTTATACTCGAGAAATTAACATTTTGGTAAAAGCCTTTGAAAACATGCGTTAATCGGAATTCGATTACCTACTGGCAATCGAATTCCGATTAGCGCATTTTTTAGCCTTAGAAATTCGCTTAGCAATCTGTTGCAAGAAGTGCGCGATACGAACATACAGATTGCAGGCGCCGACACCGACCTATGTGATAAATTATGCTCATGTCCTAGATCGAGTGAGAAGGAACACGTAGAACGAGCTTGCTCGCTCGCACAGAAGTACGGGATGTGCACACTGGACGTGTGGCTGCAGCACGCCGCCGTCGCTCTGCAGGCCGCGCCGCCCGCGCACCCCGCGCCGCCGCCCGAGCTCACACACACGGCACACGCTCGGTAAGTGTTATGTAACAGCACTCAGCAGAGCGTGCTCGCTCCGCACAGTAACGACACGTGCGCGCTGGACGTGTGGCTGCAGGCCGCGCCGCCCGCGCACCCCGCGCCGCCGCCCGAGCTCACACACACGGCACACGCTCGGTAAGTGTTATGTAACAGCACTCAGCAGAGCGTGCTCGCTCCGCACAGTAACGACACGTGCGCGCTGGACGTGTGGCTGCAGGCCGCGCCGCCCGCGCACCCCGCGCCGCCGCCCGAGCTCACACACACGGCACACGCTCGGTAAGTGTTATGTAACAGCACTCAGCAGAGCGTGCTCGCTCCGCACAGTAACGACACGTGCGCGCTGGACGTGTGGCTGCAGGCCGCGCCGCCCGCGCACCCCGCGCCGCCGCCCGAGCTCACACACACGGCACACGCTCGGTAAGTGTTATGTAACAGCACTCAGCAGAGCGTGCTCGCTCCGCACAGTAACGACACGTGCGCGCTGGACGTGTGGCTGCAGGCCGCGCCGCCCGCGCACCCCGCGCCGCCGCCCGAGCTCACACACACGGCACACGCTCGGTAAGTGTTATGTAACAGCACTCAGCAGAGCGTGCTCGCTCCGCACAGTAACGACACGTGCGCGCTGGACGTGTGGCTGCAGGCCGCGCCGCCCGCGCACCCCGCGCCGCCGCCCGAGCTCACACACACGGCACACGCTCGGTAAGTGTTATGTAACAGCACTCAGCAGAGCGTGCTCGCTCCGCACAGTAACGACACGTGCGCGCTGGACGTGTGGCTGCAGGCCGCGCCGCCCGCGCACCCCGCGCCGCCGCCCGAGCTCACACACACGGCACACGCTCGGTAAGTGTTATGTAACAGCACTCAGCAGAGCGTGCTCGCTCCGCACAGTAACGACACGTGCGCGCTGGACGTGTGGCTGCAGGCCGCGCCGCCCGCGCACCCCGCGCCGCCGCCCGAGCTCACACACACGGCACACGCTCGGTAAGTGTTATGTAACAGCACTCAGCAGAGCGTGCTCGCTCCGCACAGTAACGACACGTGCGCGCTGGACGTGTGGCTGCAGGCCGCGCCGCCCGCGCACCCCGCGCCGCCGCCCGAGCTCACACACACGGCACACGCTCGGTAAGTGTTATGTAACAGCACTCAGCAGAGCGTGCTCGCTCCGCACAGTAACGACACGTGCGCGCTGGACGTGTGGCTGCAGGCCGCGCCGCCCGCGCACCCCGCGCCGCCGCCCGAGCTCACACACACGGCACACGCTCGGTAAGTGTTATGTAACAGCACTCAGCAGAGCGTGCTCGCTCCGCACAGTAACGACACGTGCGCGCTGGACGTGTGGCTGCAGGCCGCGCCGCCCGCGCACCCCGCGCCGCCGCCCGAGCTCACACACACGGCACACGCTCGGTAAGTGTTATGTAACAGCACTCAGCAGAGCGTGCTCGCTCCGCACAGTAACGACACGTGCGCGCTGGACGTGTGGCTGCAAGGTCGAAAGATATACTATTTAGGTCAATTAGACTCAGATCGAGTTTAATTTGCGTTTTCGGTTTTCAGAAATTTCATCATAAAAGAAAACATTAAATTTTTTTGGCCGGGAAGAAAAACTAGTTTCTACGAATCATCTTCAACTCATTTTTTTTCCTACCTGTTTTTGGATTTAGGAAAATAGCATTGTTATCGACTTGATAAAACACGTGCATACGCACACATGACCATAATTTGTGCACTCATGAAATCATTGCCCATATACATCGCGAGTTGCCCATAACAGCAATATCGAGGACAACAACAAAACCTTTTGCATTCTGCTGCATCCGGATAGGCAGATGATGATGTCCAGTACAGTACCTTCTAAGTAACCAGTATCGTATCTCCCCCTTCAGCATAAAGGAGGCTCTATGGCCACAACTGAGCGGCACGGAGCACAACACGCTGATCAACTTCTTCGCACTGCTGAAGAGTGTGGATGAGAAAGCCACCTTTGGAGCCCTCACTTCTGCAGAACACATCAAACTGCTCAAGAAAGCTAAGGCGGCTTCTTCAGGTAAGTTTCACAGTTAGCTTGTAAGAGCAATATTGTGATAAAATATTGCCATAAAATAACGATGCTTATTAAATATAAGTATACCTGCAGCGTTGCAGGGACATTGACGCGAGAACTGTACCTATCCATGAATTCAGCACATTATTCTAGGCTTTTTTTTTATACCTATAAAATGAGTGAAACTAACGAAGAAATTCGATCAACTTTATTACAAAAAGGGAATGCGACACAAGCCGCGGAAAAATATGTGACGTTTATGGACTTCACGCAGTGTCAGTAAGAGTAGCACAAAGTTGGTTCAAGCGTTTTCAGCCCTGGAATTTTGATGTCAAAGATGCAGCTCGCTTTGGTCGCCGTATTACGGATAAAGCCGATGCCGGACGAAGCCGAATTTTGAAAAAGTCGAGCAAGGTAGCTAATATTAGTAGTTACGAAAAAGCTGAAGAGTTTGGGGTTGAACACAAAAAAGTTTTGACCCATTTCAAAAAGTCTGTGTATACAAAAAGCTCGATATTTGGGTGCCTCACGAGCTTACTGAAAGAAACCTAATAACTCGTGTACTCATTTATGATTCTCGATTGAAACGTAATGGTTAATGGGTAATACGGGCTGGTATCCGCAACTCCACCTCAAAGCCCGTATTTTGGGTACGGGTGGGATAATCGATGATTCGAGGAAAGCCAGCAACGCATTGGTGTTACCGAAGTACTTTGCCATGTATGTGGCGACCACCGAGCAGTTCAGAAGCACATGAGCTGCCCTCTCGTCCTCCTCCATGCAGGCTCTGCACAATAGACTGTCTGTGACTCCTATTACAGAGGTGGTAGGTATTTATTAAATGACCCGTGGCCAGGTAAAGCTGCCGTAACTGTACGCATCTGTTGTTTGGTTAGTCGGAAAACCTGATTTGTCAGACAGTCATCAATTTTAGGAAGTGATTCCTTACCCTGCCTGAACTTAGGTACTTTGTTCCACCCATAGTTCGTGATATTGGTCCCTGGTGCGTTTCCTTACCAGAGTGCATAAATACGCGAAGGGAAGTGGCAAGGTGGGTTCAGGTCCCACTGGTGCCATGCTCGACCCCCGTCTGGCAAGTTCGTTGGCTGCATCGTTGCCTAGCTTACCGCTGTGTCCTTTGATCCATTGAATGGTTATGTAATTGAGGCTACCCACCTGGTTAAGGCGCCGGTGACACTCGTATATTAGCCCAGATTCAACTGTGTGGCTGTTAAGCGCTTGCAGAACAGCCAAGCTGTCTGAGAGTATGCGGATCGAGTGGCCCTTGACCGAAGCCTTGGCCGAAGCAACCTGAGAAATGCCCATGCATTCGGCCCGGAACATTGTGTTATGGACCCTCAATGGTGTGGCTATGCGTAGGTTGAAGTCCGCTGAGAAGATTCTAGCACCTGTGCCACTACCCTGTTTTGGATTCGTCTGTGAAGATGTGCAGCACTGCATGGGCACAAAACCTCGCATCTTCGATCCTCGTGAAGTTGGATTTTGTGTTTTTTAATCGAAGACAAATTGTTTGGGTACCCGATCATGAATGGCTTCGTCATGGGAAACTGAGTTGAGTCCCTCAAGCAGTGCGGTGTGTAATCTCTCTTACCCCAGAGATCTAGTGCATTAAGACGTCGTCATCCTTCCGCCGTCGTCGTTGATTCCTGCTGTACGAACAGCGGTATGGAGCGCTGGAAGTCCTAGCATGGCTTCGACTGCTGCAATTGGAGTATTCCTCATGCAGCCCGAAGCTGCCATGCAGGCTAGTCTTTGCATGCGTAGTAATTTGTTTGAGGTGGTGAGCATTGGCGTCGGCTCCGACGACGGCCTCAAACCCGCTTCTCACGCACCTTCGCCTCGGGCATGTAAGCCGAGGCGAATACGATCTCCATCTCTTTAGCGCCGCCTCGCTGTATTTGCAGCTTTACTGCGGAGACATCTCTGCAACGGAAGTCGTTTAAGACCTGGCACATATATATTATATTCAAATTTAAAAAGTTTGAAAAAAAAAAGTGAATTGAATTAGTAAGAATACGAAAAAATCTTTTTCCCCGACTTATTATAATTTATTTCTGGTACTTCAACAAACATATCCTACATTTTACCTCCAGAACTAGACTACAAGCTGCTCCTAGAACAGCCGTCAGCTGAACAGTTCACGGCCCATATCCTAAGCATCATCAAGCCGGAGAACGTGGGCATGGTGACCAAGTTCTTGCGCAGTCTGCCGCCCGCATTCAAGATACCCATATCCGTTAACACCATCTATACTAAGTGGCTCACCAAGTATTTCTTTAGCGTGAGTAGATTTATAGATCTTAGATGGGTAGAGTATGCTTTATTGTTCCACACCAAAATTTAACGAAACTCATTTACAAAACCACTATTATTTATAATGTGTTATTTTTATTAGTTTGACTTTCTTCTGCAGCTTATATGTTTTTATAGAATATACACTATTCATAATCATTTTACCTAAATTGGTTAAATGGACAGGCCGTTGTTGAACGAACTTTTCTCATTTTATGATTTGTGCATATTTTTGTCTAGGTGCCTACCAACGCGACCAATAAGAAATGGATGCAGCAGTACCGGCAGTGCGCGAGTTACTTCAATAAGCTGTCCAAACACGAGCTAGTGCAGTTCGTCGCCGACACCTGCTTTACCGACATGGCTATAGACCGGTAATAATCATACTGTCATTTTTTGCCGGCCATATCTAATTTCACTAATTTGTCAAAACATCGTACGAAAGTTTTCTTTGCAAAGCTACACTGTTTATTTTTACTCAAATGTTTTAATGTAGTCAGTAGTTCCATTGTATAACAGCCATGTAGTACTTTTATCACACGAAGCGACGCGGGCTTTACTTATGGCTACCAAGTGTACAAACACACTGTGAATCTGTGTGAAAGCGCAGGAGCTCTCGATGCCGTCCGAGACAATGGTGAAGTGTGTGCGTGTGTGTGTTCATAGCTGAAGCTACTCGTCTTCACGCACAAATTCACACCGAGGTTGTACACTTGGTTACTACAAGTTAAGCGCGCGTCGCTTCGTGAGATAATACTGTAGTCAGTTTTTTATCTGGTAAAGGTACATTCTGGTAATGCGGTGGAATATGACCTCTAAGATAAACGGGGAATCTAAGACAGTAAACGGGCCGTGCCGTTTACTGTCTTAGATTCCCCGTTTTTCTTTGTACTGTATGTACCTGAAATATTGGCGCATATATAATATGTGTGGTTGGTACTTGGCGTGTTTATTTTTTATATTTAAATTTGTCATGTAAAAATATTCTGTGTGTAGAGTCCCGGCCGGGACTCGCAACCTGATGATAATGCAAGCTGTGGACTACTGTCAGCAAGAACAGGAAAATGACTTCAAGTTCAACAAGAAGTAAGATCTATTAAAATCTGCCCGTTTAAACATAGAATAAATATGCCATAGAATTAGAAACCTTATTTCCATCAAGTTAGGTATCTTTGACAAAATCTATGCTACAGTTTTTGCCACATACAACGTTGAACTGCATTCGCGAAACTTCACACGCGTACCTAATCATTGAAAAAAGAACTTAAATTTTTATTGTTTTTTTTTTGTTCTAAATCATCTTGTAACAAATTATGCAAAACAAATAAAAGTGGTTTTGTTTCCTTGCTGTTTGTTTGTTAAGATGTATTGAATGTAGTGCGCCTTATAAGCATACCATCGACCTAAGTCTACGTGCCCGTTGCCCCTTTACCCAACATTCACTGGCCTTTTATTGCAGTGAACAGACCTGGGCGCAGGTGGGCCAGGAGCTGACGCGTTGGGCTCGCTTCCTGGAGAACTTCCACTCCACCACCATACAGAGCCTCGTCGACAACTCCAACGTACCCCGGGATGAGATCTGGCCGTGAGTTAGACTGTGACAAGCCGTGTACACGGTGGTATCTTATTTTGCTCATCAATTTTTAAGGTATTTTTATGATGATTGAACTTTAACATCCACATTCTAAGTCGTTACCTCGAAAGCTATTCTACTCAAAACTCTGTCGAGAAAACTTCAAGGCGTGCCTCGAAAGACCCTCAAAATGGGTATTCATAGTCGTTTTGATTTAGAATATGGGTGTAAGTTTCAAAGAAAAAGTCCTTTTAGCACACATCTGTTACACACTACACGTCCATTAAAATAAATTGTATTATAAACTTATTTTTGGGGATCTGATAAATTATTAACAGTGCGAACTTCTTACCGACAAACGACAATATTTTCCTAATTTGTATTGTCCACTTTCAGCGAAATAGAGAAAAGCCACGGCGACACGGCCACACTGGTGTCATGCATCAGTCGGCTGGTGTTGTCGGCTGACATGAAGCTGGCAACACTGAGCACTCTGCTGCAGTGTCTGCACGTGGACGCAGAGGTGCCGCTCGTGTTGCAGCATGTCTTGGAACATTATCTGCATACTTCTAGGTGAGTAGTATTTTAGTCACAAGTGAATTAAATAGCGTCCACGACAAGTTTCAAACTCATCTTGAACCCATAATCGCTCGATTACGCCAGGACCCGAACTTTTGAATGAAAGTATTACTAAAAATGAAAACTGACGAGTTCATCATTCAAAGCTTGTTTATTTTGCACGTAGACCTCCTAAAAGTGGACCCTTCGACCATTAATGGACAAAAGTCCTCCTTCCCTCCTTCCTCGTATCCCTATTGATACATACAGCCTGAGGCCAATCTATTAGCAAAATAGTTATTTATGCTACATGTGCGGAAAGTAGGTGATTTCCGCCGAGTGGCATTTTTATCCACGGGAGAGCGAAGCGAGCGAGTGTATAAGTCGACACGAAAGAAATCGGAAATCATCTTACGCACGTGTATGATACAACGTTTAACTATGAATTGTGCGAGTAAATAACAAAATAAGTATTGAAAATTAATTTGTTGATCAAAATCTAAATCAAGAGTAATTAATAACGCGTTTAATGTATTCGTTTTATTGTACCTTTTATATGAATGATAATCTGAACTTCACTAATTTGTACATCTTTACTCAAATAATATATTACGATCCGTCGTAAGCTCGACGCAAAGAGTTTAGAGACAAAATTATTTAAAAAAATGGAAAGTAAAAAGCACTAGTGTGAAAAAGTGGCACTTTCCGGACAATTTGGCTGTTTGAAAAACGCTCTTTTCGAGCACATACATTGTAAAGTTTATTACGTAATTAACAAAACAATATTTTCAACTTCCTAGCGACATGGAAACTCTAGTCACACGCCTAACCTCCTACAACAAGGAAGGCATCAAGTTTCCCGAAGATCTCTTAGAGAAGGTGATGCTGAAGGCAACAGAGTTCGCTCTGCCTCCACACAAGCAAATTGGCCTGTTGTCTTTGAGCCAAAAGGCTAGGGTCCATGATAGCGACGATATGATGAAGATCGCGCAGTTCACTGTGGAGCTGTTCCGCACCGAGTGGCCTGACTGTGACTATGCTAAGGAGCTCTCTGGTGAGTTTGATGGCAGATACTGAATAGTAAAGACATGTTTTTAATTGAGTTCCAAATCATTTCCATTTTGATTTCTTAAATAATATGAATGGACACTGTAATGTAATAAATGTGCCTCTTTTTGTGAGCCTCAAATAATTCACATTTTGGTGTCCTAAAAATCTATACTCATTAATCAAATAGTAACGAAGTCCAAACTGTACATTGAATATTTTAGAAAAAAAAGTAATTCGTTAATTGCTAAAAATATAGTTTTAAAATTTTTTGTCTGTTTGTCGGGATGGATTTTCCGGATTGGCGCAAAAACGCCTGAACGGATTTGGGTGAAATTTGGCACACAAATAGTTTATAACCTGGATTAACACATAGAGTGCTTTTAATCCTGGAAGTACGCTCCTGTGGGATATAGTCCGACAAAAGCTAGAAGTCAATAGGCCAGTAGCTGCCACTAACATGCTCATGCGCGACGCTCGCCGGGCGCTGCCGCACTTGCTCACAGCTCTAACCCAACCCAGTAGGTGTAGGTATAGGGTGCCCTACATTTTTTTACTGAGACCGAATTAAAGAAAATACCCTTTTTATGTAAAGCGTAAAGAAGACCAATGCGTTTTTAGAGGCATTAATCATGTTATATTTCCCAATAATAAACTTTACAATCAGTACCATAGAGTGTAAACTACTCGCGCGCTCGAGTTCACTCTGGGATGTTTGATTTCTGTGTCAATTCGTACAATTTTGCACTTTATGACACATAAAATAAAATTTAAAATCTTCTGCTTTGCCCGGCTTTACTGCTCTAAACTCTATTTTTTTATTATATTTCTAGATGACAAGCTACTAAGCGAGGAAGGTAGGAGAGACGCTTTCGCCAAGTTCATGGAGTTATCTGACACGTGGCAGCAAAAGAAGGCGCTGGTCGATGTACTCAACTGCTGGCCTCCTACCAGGAACAGGTGACGTAGATTGCATAGTTCTATCCATACATATTATAAATTGAAGTCGCTTTTCGTGCCTGACTATGTGACCGCACTGTTCTTCTAAACTACGTAACGGATTTTGATTTGGTTGACACCATCATTTAGACAATTTGTTCCGTGAGGTTTGTGTGTCATACACAAATATTAAACATACGTGTCGGTTATGCGGCTTTGAATATGGCCCTATTATGGGTTATTTAAAAGGGGTAGCTTGATGCAACCAAAGGGGATGGAATAGCCTCAACTCCAATAATTATCTAGGTCAGAGTTATTAGGCGAGTACTCACCTGGTATTTTCTTCCGGTTCTTCTTCGATCAACAATAGCACTAGATTAAGGATTAGGAACAAAAACACTTTGCTTAAATGGCCGCGATTGCATATAACTTGATTATAAAACTTAACACTCAAACATAAAGTTTATTATCGTTTGTATTTAATACTTCGATTGAAAAGTTAACGTATTTTTAAAATAAGAACAAAAGTATTTATGGAGAAATAAAACATAATTTCTAAGCTAGGTTGAAACTATATTGTTTTGCCGGCCGTTTTGATGCGCTCATCGGAAATCCAGTGACTGTTGATCGACTGGTTCTTTCTTGAAATTAGCGACGAATCTTTAATAAAATCAGCTAATTATATGCCGAAGCAGTTTTACGCTATTGGTATTCATTTACACGATTCGCTGCGATTATTTGCAATATTTAAAGAGGGATCAAATATTGCCCTTTAATTTGAGTCCGCACATGGCACCGACCATCCAGGGCACGCGTTGATACGAGACTAACATCCATCTCCGTCCTTCGAAAATGGTTGCCGTACCCACGACGCAGTACTAGCCCCACCACTGAACCAAACCAATCTGCAAGTTTTGATGTCTTTAAAACCATGCGAAGCAGGGTCAGGTCACTACTTAACAACAATTATTTAAATTTATGTAATGTAATAAAAATTACTTGAATACCTATGTTTAGTTTCTATAACAAGTTCATTGACGCGTATTTCATTTCTTGCAGCGATTCAAAGAGTCTTCACTGTGAATATCTGAGTTGCCTGCTCAACAACCCAGCTGATCAGAAAGAAAACTTGATTCTTATCAAGTTACTGCTTAGGCGACCAGTGCTTGCTGAAGAGGTAATGTGTAATACATATAAAAGTTTTAAAATACTTACCGTCTTCATAATCATCTGATGCAGCTGAATACCTGTGTTTTACACACTCTGACCACCACCACCCAGTCACTGGGTAACACGATACCCCTTGGTAAGACTCGTTGTCAGACTTTTGGGCTTCTTATGACCCGCTGCGACTGTCAAAGACCCACGAATGGCAGCCGAAACCAACGGCTGGTCATGCTTTCCGAAGTACGGAGGGGCCTTGGTTTGTAAAGATGGTCACCCATCCACGGGCCAACGGGTAGCTTAACCTGATCGATCGACCCTTGCGACTGTTATCACTTAGCCTAAGCCCAAAATCACTTACCAACATGTGGAAAAATTAATATCACTCACGGTTTTCTGCTTTCAGGAAGTGAAATGGTTGGCTGATAATGTGGCGGCTGAATCAGTCTTGAACGCCATTTGGGTCCTGCTTCTAAGCAAATGTGAACATTCCAAAGACGATATATTGAACTTAGTGCGTCAGCATGAGGTACGAAATATACTTACCTGCGATGACTTACTTAAAGAAAAGTCTTCGTTAACCTTTTACTCACCAGTCACCGTACAATTTCAGGAATACTTGCAGAAGCAAGAAGTAGACGAGGAGTTGATCAAAGAGCTGCTAGAGAACAACATGTTTTTGAAACTAGTCGCCACCCCATTCTACGCCTTCTTCATTAACTTTGTGTACTCTAAGGAGGTAGAGGGTAAAGAGGCCGTAGGCAACGAGTTCACCGTTGAATGGCTCATTAACGAACTCATGAAAGCAGGACATTTTGCAGAGGCGGGACATCTACAACTCTCGATCGGCGGCGTCCCCACCGCTCTGCGAGGATTCTCGCAAACCGTTGCGAATAGCAAGAATATGTTATCTAACTAAATGTTGTTTTTTAATCCAATCAGTGTCTGTATTATCTCTATTTAATAAATTATGGTTTAAGGGCTCTTTTAGTTTCATTACTCTGGTAAATACGGCTGCGGGCCTTTATTTATACAAACTAATCCACAATATTGTTATGTCAGACCTCGGGGTGCCTCGGGTCATCAAGCACCAGAAGAGTACTTTTCTGAGCAATGCAACAGCTAGATAAATCGGTATTCATCCATACGTTTAGTTATTACGCTAAAAATAAAAGATCCCTGTAATAACACTAGTAACTGTCAGTGTCAAGCTGTCAAATATTTTAGGTTAGGTTAGGTCGCGAATAATTTCAATTTTCCAAAACACAAGAACTCACAAAAAAATTAATAGAAGTACACAAAAACATGTTGAATGCAATAAGGAATACTCTGCGGGTTCCTGTGACGACTGTGGCGCGGATGTTCCAGACATCAGCGCCGCAGGCATCAGACAAGTTTGATCACAAGAGAATACCACAAGAAGATGAAGGTGTTCAGGGAGAAAAGATCATAGATTTAGATTCTGTACTAAAAGCGTGAGTTAATATAAAATTTGGATCATGTAAATGCAATACTTGACATCCCTGTATGGTTTATAACCTTGCATGTTAATATTTAATGTAACTGACCTCTGCGCTGCCACAGCCAAATTTAATAAACTCGTTCCATTGACATGAAGAAGAATGTTGATGTTGTTAACATCCATAATTTTTGGAGACAATCCTTAAGGAAGCAGTGAAGTCATATTAGTAAAACCCATTCAAGGAGATATCAATGTACCATCTTAATTTAATGTTGTTTCAGAAAACAGAACCTGTTCCCAACCTTAGATTCAGACAACTTAATATTTGATGGCACTTTGTATAAAGACCTACCAATATGCAACATTCGAGTTACCCACAACAACACAATATTCACCATAACTGATGCCAGTGGCACGGTGAAGATCATCAGGTCTTGCGGCATGGAGGGCTTTAAGAATACCAAGAAAGGAACTAATATAGCTGCCCAGACTACTGCTATTGGTATTGCTACTGTAAGTTTATATAATAGAAAGTTTTTTGATTTATTTAACAGAATTGTTATTTAAAAACAAAGATTTTGATAAAAGCTCATAAATATTTATTTCAGAAAGCTCTAGATAGAGGATTAAAAACTTTCCGAGTAAGGGTTCAAGGCTTGGGACCTGGAAGACTGGTAACATATCATTCTCTTTATATGTATCATTTGATTTCTATTCATGAAATTATTTCTGCATCTTTTGCATTATCTGTGTTTTGTAATAAAACTTTCTTTTCTAGGCTGCAGTTAAGGGTTTACAAATGGCTGGGTTACAAGTAGTTTCCATCACAGACAACACCCATGTGTCATGGAATCCTCCAAGAGCAAGGAAAGCCAGAAGATTGTAATTAACACCAACAACCTTCATGCAGTTCATTAGTCTTTGTATACAAATAAAATACTTTTACGTAACTTACAAATATGTATTATTTTAATACAAATGTGATTATTATTTACAAGAAAACCTAAAATATGGTTGTTGCTTTGGAGTCTTGTGCTAGAAACCATACTTGGCTTGAGTTTGTCGCTTTGACATTCTGTTGTTGGCCCATTGGTTCTGAAGTTCTGCTTCATTAGCTTTGGCCTGTAAATAAAACAAAATGGTTTAAGATAAACAGAATACAGACCACTAAGATATCTGGATTGGATTTTAGTATCCAGTTAAGGGCCTGTTGGTTAGGTTGTATCTTAACATCCATTAGCATCTGAAATCTTGAACTAAAAATGTGACATGTTTGGTTGCTTATCCTTGGATCAATAAAAAATTAACGAGCCATGGTTAAATCTTATGTTTACAAAAAAACAAAAAGTATAGTATTGTATGAAAAACCTGGTAAGCCAAGTATGTGATCTGGTGCTTCCTCCTCTGCTGCGTGGTGGGCTCGTTGCCTTTCTTCTTGCTGGCAGACACACGCTGTGTGGTGTCGTCCATGAGACCCTTCATTAACATCTCCCGTGCATCTGCCAAAACCTCTGCTTGGTTTATGTTTACTATCTGAATCTCTTCGCGTTTTCGTTTGCCGCGTGTACCGCATAGCTTCATAATCTGGGGGAAATATGAGAATGGAAAAAAAGGTAATCAGACAAGTACAAATCACACTGGTTAGGAATTTTTAGTCTCCAAAGTCCAGTGAATATTATGTAGTCCATAGATAATAATAAACTAAAAAAGTGTGCCAACACTCAACATTTATTCATTTTGCATTGATGCAAAAATGTAGCCTTGCTAAGATAAAAACAATTTATCATCTGCCTGGCCTTTTCCCAAGTATATTAGGGTCGGCTTCCAGTCTACTTGGATGCAGCTTAGTACCAGTATTTTACATAGGGCAACTGCCTATCTGACGTCCACTACTACCACGTACTCACGTACTATATGCCTTGGTAAGACTGGCTGTCAGACTTTCGGGTTTCTGAGGACCTAACAACTGTCAAAGTTCCACAAATGACAGCCAGTTTCAATGGCTTGACGTGCTTATGAAGCATGGAGGGGTCACCCATCCTCGGCATAACTGCGGCAAGTGTAGCTTAACCTGATTGTTTGACCCATACCGCCGTTATTACTACCACAAGCCCCAAAAATAGAAACAATAAATAAACTGATACTTACAGCTTCATCATCAAGTACATTATCATTAATATGAGAACTTTCTGCTCCATATCCAATATAACCAGAGCTGGCTTCAGCCTGCTCCTCCATACTTTGATCATCATAGCCAGTTTCCAACTGCACTTGGTCTACATCTTCTTCTTTCTTGAAGAATGACTCAATACCTCTAGGTTTGTCTTTGACTTGTGTCTTAGCATTTTGTGCTATATTTAATGGTAGGTCCACATCAACTGGTATGTCCACAGGTTTGTGTATTGAGAAGAAATCATTTTCAACATCATCATTGTCACTTTCGTCTGATTCGTTGATCAAAGCTGTGGCTTCCACTTTAGGTTTTTTTACCGGTTTTGGTAACGGGCCCTTCTTCACTGGAGGGGCTGATTTCTTTGTGAGTGCATGTGGTATCAATGATTTTGTAGTGGATTTCACTCCATTTCTTGGTTGTGGTAGCATGCTTAGTAAGCTTGATTTTTTCTGTAAATTTTAAAGAAATTTTAGTAACTAACCACAAAATATTTGATGAAACTACAACATTCATGGTTGTGTTTACTTACATCGGATGGTGCTCTCGGTTTAATAGAAGGTGTAATGTTATTCACATCTTTGAACTGCAAAAAAATTGTTAAATGAAATAGTCATTCAAATTGCTGAAGTTGCTAATTAAATAATGTATAATTTGCAAGTTACATCATTAAGTGAGGGTACTGTGATCCTGGCTTTTGGTTTCACAACACTTGTCTCTTTCTTGTGTAGAAACTCATCATCTTCTTCAATAACTGCTGGTTTCTTCTTAGAGGGCTGTGGTAGGAAATTAAACAAACTAGCACCATTCTCCTGTGGCTCCTCTTGTTCTTCTTCTTTTGTAGTTGTTGGCTTTTGAACTGCTGACTCTGGAACTGAATTATGATAAAATGTGAGTGACAATTATGGACTGTTGTATACGAAGTATACATCACTGCCCATTGCTCAAGAGTTAGATCGTATTTGTGTTTTGTGTGTCGAGTCACAACTCACAACCAATTATTATAAGAAGTTATGGATACGCTTTGGTCAAACTGGTGACCCTATGGCCAAAGCTAATTATAGTATTCTTTGCCAAAGCGTAGGGGAATATAAGGATGTCACAACTCTATGATTTGTGCTGTGTGAATTTGTTACCATGTTTTCTTTCTTCTGATTTGTTGTTCAAAAGTACAACTGGGACATCTTCGACCTCGTCATCATAATCACTCGAGTCACTGTTTCCATAAGCGACTAAAGCCATAGTTCATGAGATTATGTGAAGTGTTGTTTATTTAATAAATTACATTAAATCGATATAAATTAAACTGAATTTAGATTAAAAATCTGTGGGAAATTCGTCGCCTTCTTTGTTTGACTAATTTGACTTTGACATTGACACCAAAGCACAGATGACTGTAGCAAAAGATGAAAGAGTACTTTACTACTCGGACGAGTTAACTTGGCACCTGGCTCGGAACTATTTGAGAAATTTTTATAAGGTTTATAAATATTAATAGCCAACGTTTAAAAGTATGGTGTAATATTTAGGTAGTTAACAAAATAAAGTTATAACTTTAAATAAAAACATTTCTAAAACTATAATCAATCTGTGACTAGCAGTGTTGCCAACTCCAAAAATTCCGAGTCCTTAGACTACAGAACACTTTTACTCCGAGCGGAGAAGAATGTCAACTTCAAGTAAAAATCAAAAAACGGAAGTCGCATCTGGCGACATCTAGATTTAGCCCTATCGAACAAAAATGCACCGCGATTTTTTAATAATAATTTAATTTTGGGCAATTGGGCACGCTCGCTTGAAAGAAAAGTCGAATCGCCACGTTGTTCGAGTTTTCTTACAAGTGAGAGTGCCCAGAGTATTAGAAAAAATAGAAAATAAAACAACAATAATAAGATAATAAGTTATAATTTATTATTCACTTTTTAACGCGATTATAATACACGATTAAACGTACGTACATACCGCGCGCGACAAAATCGCGTGACTTATCCGCGTTCACTAAAACTACGATATCTCAGAAACTGCGTTCGTAGCTCGACAAACCCTACGTCTATGAAATGGTTATTAACTAAGCTATCTGAATATATAGGGTTTAATATACACGTGGGAGCAAATAAATCGAGCCACTTCCTTTTTCACGCATTATGGTTATTTATTTTTGGTATTATGGAACGCATCGATTCGAAACATATCGCCTAAAAGGGTATTTAATAACCTTTACAATCAGGGTAGTTAGTTGTCAAAATTTCATTTTAATTAAAGTTTAATTAAAGGGTAGAATAAAATTATCGCATTTAATTTGCTTATGACATTTTTATTGTACTCTGTTAAGAAAAGATTAAATTTGAGGTTTTTGTTAATCATACCCATATTACTTGTTATTGTTGTCTTTATCTGTGTCTGTGTAATCAAAATAACCTGATAAAATGGATACTACACCGACGGAAGCTGCCCAAGTTGTAGCTTTACTTGAGGTTGGACACGGACAACGTGAAGTGGCACGCAGACTTCATTTGAGTCGTTCAAAGGTACAGCGGGTATACCGCAGGTATCTGGAGACTGGTGCTTTTGTTCGGCGACCTGGAACTGGCCGACCACGGGCAACAACAGAACGTGACGACCGCTTTATTGCAACCAATTCGTTGCGCGACCGTGGACTTAATGCTGTTCAGCTACAGCAAGCGTTACGTGACGTTCGAGGTGTCGCAATCAGTAGGTGGACAGTGAGACGAAGACTAAAGGAACGAAATTTAACATCACACAAACCAGCAACTGGCCCAAAATTGACTGTAGCTCATCGCCGATCTCGCTTGGAGTTTGCTCGAGAACACATTAATTGGACGTTAGAAGACTGGAGGTCAGTTTTGTTTTCTGACGAGTCAAGAATCTGTGTTTTTAGCAATGACGGGAGAAACCGAGTGTATAGACGTCCTGGTGAAAGATTTGCCCAATGTTGCATTCGAGAAACTGTGAGTTTTGGTGGTGGTTCTTGTATGGTGTGGGGAGGAATTTCTCTAGACGGAAAAACGGAACTTGTCTTCGTCGACCCCGCCAACGATGGCAGTGGTAGACGTGGATTAACAGCTGACCGATACATAACTGACATTCTTGAAGACCACGTAATGCCGTATGCTGGTTTTGTCGGAGAAAATTTCTTGTTTATGCATGACAATGCGAGACCTCATACCGCGCAGATCATTACGGAATACTTGTCTGCGATCGGGATTCAACAAATGGTATGGCCAGCACGAAGTCCCGATTTGAACCCGATCGAACACCTATGGGACGAGCTAAAACGGAGAGTCCGAGCCAGGGTTCCCGCTGTTTCATCCATTCCCGAGCTTAAAGTCGCTGTGCTTGAAGAGTGGGAGAACATACCACAATATGTCATCGTAACTCTGATCAGATCGATGACTAATAGGCTACAAGAATGCATCAGGGCACGGGGGGTAATACCAGTTATTAAGAATATTTTTTTGCAATAATTTTGTTTTTATTGTTTTATGGACTGTTTTAGCCCTACTAAATTTTCTATCAAAATTACCATTTTTCTTGCAGAGCCAATAATTTATCATTCAATAAGGTTATTATTCAATAATTTACCCTCATTGTTAAGGTTATTAACTTAACTTTTAGGCGATATATAGTTCGAATTGATACGTTCCATATTCCCAAAAATATTTACCATTTTACGTGAAAAAAGGTAGTGGCTCGATTTATTTGCTCCCAAGTGTAGTTATACCCAGTAATTTATTGTTAATAGTGAGTTAAAAGTAGGCTGAGTGACTTTTTCCCAGTTTTCCGCACTAAAGTCGTCATAATAAAAAAATAAAAGCAGTTATTGTTTAATTTACTTGTAGATACATCTTATTACAACAACCAATAAAAAACAGACATCTCCGAACACTTTATTCATAGGAGTCGCATTACAAAATCATGTGTTGTGATTCGTTGTAAATTCTTGCTTAGAACGGTAAGATAATTATTCTAAATCTGTAGCGGTTTGAGGTTAAACAGTGAATAAATCTTTAGGTATTTTACATAAATTGGTCCCTAATTCATACTAAGCATTTGAAGCATTTAAATTATTAGTTGGCATTATGATTAACAGAGAGTTATTATTCAAAATCATGTTATGTTGGTTGTTGTATTGATCGACTTTGAGTTGGAAGGGGACATCCCTTCCATGACTCGCAATGGCGGCAAAGTCTGGCGATTGCGAGAACAAAATAATGAGGAGCTCAGTTCTTCAGCGATTCGGTAACCGCAAGGTACTTCTTGTGACGATATTGTGTGGAATGAAATAGTTAACGATCTCAAATAGTGGTTTTCTTTATAAGTCAGAAGTGCGCAAGACCTGCCAGCCATGTCGGACAAAAACCGTAAGTAGTTTTATGAATTCTTTATATTTTTCACAAGTTCAGTGAACAGTGACTGTGGTTATTATGTAGTCTTATGATTCGGTAGAAATCATTGTGGCGTATTTCCCAGACGGTTAATATTTAAATCATAGTAATTGGGCCAATGTTGTTGGTACCCTCGGTCGAGGCAACTCCTCGATAGGGTTATCATTACTTTGGACTAATTATAATAATATAATTATATTACTTGACCGTCACTGGAAGCGAAAGAATTGAGAGAGCATATCCGTTTCCGTCGATTTCTTACCAGTTTTAGTACTTGTTTAACCAACTCAGTGGCGCCACCTGGTGTTTGCTTGACATTTTAGTTTCATAAAATGTAAGAAGCTACTTTTTGTTCATTGTCGTTTCGTTCTCCGTCGAAGCATATTGGCGCATCGGTTCACGACCGATGCCAAAAATACACCATAGTTTTTCTAAATTCGAATATTATATTTCATAAAAAAGTACGTGATCATACTTCTAACAGTTTTTCTGTTCGGATCACTATCTTGGAAATTAATAGAGTAAATTTTACATTGCATTTAGTACTTTTGTAAAATAGTGCTGTTTAAAGGTACTTTTACTAGGTACTAGGTAAGTACCCTACTTTGTAAAAGTAAGTGAACATTACTTTGAACGGTTTTTTCCGTTCGGATCAGTCATTTCTATTATATGTGTGTGTGTTTTAAAAACATTTTTTTTTGTGAGTCAAGGCTTTATATTTGATACGGCCTATCTAACGTAACTTTTATTACGATAATGGATGACCACGTTAATGTTTCGGCTGCCGAGCCACAAGCTGTGGCCGGCCCGAGTGGAAAGACTCGGAAAAGGAACTTTAGTTGCTCTAGCAGCAGCACGACGAGCAGCAGCTCTTCAAGCTCGTCTTCTCCAAAACGTGGCAAGCGGTCGCGCTGCGCACGCCGCAAGAAGAATAAGCGCGTCTGTCTAACCCGACATTGGACAAGCTTATAAAGGAAGTCAGTGAGCTACGCTAACATGTTTTTGCAAATAATATGCATACTGCTTGCCATGATGGGGTATCAGTTTGTTCTGGGGTCAGTGGGGAACTATATGAGCCACATAATACTGACGAACAGTGCCCTGATGTTGCAAGGTCAAAACTCAAATTTAGACCTCACTTTAGATATCGAGACAAAGCTTAAGGAACCATCAGTTCCGAAAACTCCTGATAGTTTTTTAAAAATGCTACTAGATGTCCAGCGCTTAGGTAGCACATCTTGGTCTGAAGTAAGATATTCTGATACTCAAAAGCTCTACAATCACACCCCAGGTTTCGTAGACTTAGACACAAACGAAGAGTTAAAAATGTATGATACCTTACGTCACATGACACATGCTGATAAATCATATGCAGCTATTACTACTACTACTTTTTGCATCCTAAAACAAAAAGAATCATTGCAAGAAGCTATTCGTTATCTCCTTTTGTGGGCTAAAAATACAGAAGTCAACTTTGATAATTTAAGCGGGAAGGTTGAAGAATTATTACAAAAAGGTGATTTGCAGAGAATCTCTTCAGACCTGTTACAATTAGTTTGTGGCCATCGAGCCGAAAGTATAGAAATGCGCCGAGAGACAATTACTAGTCAAATTCGAGATCCATTAGTTAAAGCATCTTTGAATAGAATTCCCCCATCATCTTCCTATTTATTTAGTCCCGAGTCTTTCACGACAGCATTAGAAAAGGCCGGAGGTGTACGCAAAGCTTTTTGGCCTCCAAAAACTGATTCACATACTAGATCTAATCAATCTAACCGACGCCCCTCGCGGGGGCAAGGCGTACATAAACCTGTAGTTCCATCGCGTGAAGCTCAATATTTTTGCCATGAACCAGGCATACCGATGCGCACGCATGCCTATGACAACTCACCCTCGCGGGATAGACATTTTCGCACCAATTACACAAACAAAAGTCCAGAGTCTGCCATCCTTTCAATCCGATCAATATACTAACAGCAGAGGTTCATCTCACAACCGAGGCTCGCGGCCCGATCGTGCAAGTAACCGAGGTCGAGGACGTTCATACCCTCCAAAAAGCTCTCGAGCGACCCAAAAGCGATACAAGCTATGACTCGAATCGTTTTCGAGCAAGTCAGTTAGCGCACTACCACTCGAAATGGAAGGACCATCTCCTTCCATTTCGAGTGGTGGGCACCAGAAATTGTTCTAAAATTAATTCAAGGCTATCGCATACCTACCATTTACCCAGAAACCTCCTCTGGTATACCCAAATGTAATCAATGGTCCTTTTCAAACACCTGTCTCGAAAGAAATGTCTGCAATAATAAGCAAAATGACGTCTCAGGGCATTCTAAAAGTTGTTCAACTCTCACCAAGTTTCATTTCCCCGCTATTTTTGATACGAAAACCCGACGGATCTGCCCGTCCCATATTCAACCTGAAAAGCTAAACGAACTTAAACGAATTTCTACAGGCCCAACCATTCCACCTAATAAACATGTATCGCATCCCGGACTTTCTGCAACCACAAGACTGGATGTGCAAAGTGGACCTATCACAAGCATATTTCCACTTAAGAATGTCGAAATCACACAGGCGTTTCCTTCGCCTTGTATACAATCAAGAACTGTTAGAGATGACCTGTCTTCCGTTCGGCTTGAGCACTGCCCCCAAAACCTTTTCAATACTAACGAATTGGGTTGCCCAAATATTACGAGAACGCTGGAACATCCGAATCATCGTATATTTGGACGACTACTTAATAGTACATCAAAATGTACACGTTCTTCGAGATCATGTCGAGCTCACATTAAACACATTACAAAATCTTGGTTGGCAAGTAAATTACGAGAAATCTGTTCTTTGTCCTCAAAAGACTATTACATATTTAGGAATATTGTGGAGTCCCTGGGACAATATAAAATCCCTGCCAAAAGAAAAAACTTTTTCATTAATCAAAAAAGTGAGTCAATTTCTCGAGCGAGGAATAATAACTCTAAAGGAATTGCAGAGAATAATAGGACTCCTGAACTTTGCCAGTTATGTTGTTCCTCGAGGCCGGCTCAATCACCGGCAATTACTTATGTTCATGAACTCGCTACCAGACCTTTTATCGAAATCCTACCCACTACCACAAAATGTTCGAAAGGAACTGGAATGGTGGACTCTGAATTGTCAGTTATCAACACCTGTTCATTACCCTCCGCCGGTAAACTTCCTGACAACAGATGCATCAAACCAGGGTTGGGGAGCTCAACTGAACAATCTGGCGGTATCGCGCAGTTGGTCTCAAGAGGAACAGACATTGCACTGCAATCAAAAAGAAATGTTAGCCATATTTCGCGCCCTTCGAGACAATGCTCACCTGCTCTGCAACAGCTCGATCCTGATACAATGCGACAACAGGACTGCTGTCAGTTATTTAAGGAACGAAGGAGGTACGAAATCATTACCCCTAATAGAACTAACCTATCAAATTCTCAATTTACTAGACCAATTTCAAATACACTTCAGCATACACCATCTCCCAGGCAAGTACAACAATCATGCCGATCACTTGTCACGCTTTCGCCAACCTCCGGAATGGCACCTAATGCCAGTCTGTACGGAAATGGTGTTTGCAAAGTGGGGAACCCCAATAATAGATTTGTTCGCCTCAGCCACAGCTCACGTAGTTTACAATTACGTATCCCGAGACCTGAGAGACCGACAAGCACTATTTCACGACGCATTCAGTGTCCCATGGAACTATCCACTCGCATGGGTGTTCCCACCTCCGTTCTTAATCCCAAAAGTCCTAACACACCTCAATCAATCAACGGGAATATTTTGAATAGTACCTAGTACCTCGATGGGAGAAGGTATTTTGGCGCGCAGACCTCAAAATCCGAGCGCTAGCACCACCTCTAACTCTGAAAAACATACAGACGCACCTGGTCGACACATCGACGGGACTTCCACCACCACAAGTGGACAAAATCATCCTCGAAGTCTGGAAATGTGGGGGTGGTCCGAAGCGATAGAAACATGGACCGCTGAACAACGGTTATTGCTAAAGAATTCCTGGCGTAAGACTACCTTGAAAACATACGAGGTGGCTTGGAAACGTTGGACTTCCTGGTCTTTATCTAAAAACATTGACACGAATAACCCTACAGGTACACCAAGGTACACAAGTAGCCCAATTTTTATCTGATTTGCATCTAATTCATAAATTATCATATAATACAATTCTTTTACATAAATCTGTCGTTTCCACTTTGTGTAATGTTGAAAGATCAAGTCAATTAAGTTCACATGTTCTTGTAAAACATATTTTAAAATCAATTGCACTGGAAAATCCTAAAGCTCATAAGCCATCAATTTGGGATGTTAGTAAATTAATTACCTTTCTAAGCAATTACACTGTAGACATCGACAATCCCTTTCAAATATCACGCCATACTGCAACTATATTATTGCTTTGGTCAGGTACATGACTTAACACTGCTTAGAGTTGATCCTGATCATTATATCAGATCAGATGAAAGTGTTATATTATGGCCTCAATTTGGTTCGAAAACAGATTACAGTAATCACAGGCAGTCTGGCTGGAAACTTCTTGTAAATCCTAACAATTGCAACCTAAATCCTATATTCTGGATAGAAAGAACTACACGGTTATTGAATGAAAGACGTAATGCTGCATAATCATTTAATTTGTTTAATACATAGACATGGGCGAAACAGCTCACTGAAAAGAAAAAGAGCGATTAGCACTTTCACTCTAAAGAGCTTTAACACTCTTCTAGCTCACTAGCTCTTCTATAGCTCAGTAACTCAGTCGCTCAGACACCGACTGTTAGCTCATTTGACTCCTGCAGCACGCGCGTCGATTCGTTGAATCGTTGAATGAGACGGCTCGGCTCGCTCAATATCAATAGCTCTTTGGAAATTTGGACTCTTTCGCTCATAAAACATGCTTCGCGAATTACTACGAACATTGAGAATATCTTTTTTTTTGTGGCGGTTGTAGGAACAGTCGACGTATGTGTTTGTATCTTATCATTATTGATTTTTGTGAAATAATTTAAGTGTCAATTTAGTTAGTTAACTGTAATAAGTTATAAGTTTTACTGTTCGTTTTTATTATGAGTTTACGTATATGTTTTAATAATGTGCCAAAGTATTTTCTACTTAAACACAATGAAAATAAAGATAGATTTACAGTGACGTGTCGTATGAGTAGAATGCAATGACGTACTGGTCCGGACAAGCGGAGAGCCTTGTTGAAAGAGCGAACAAATGCGATCCGAAATATTCCGAAAGGAGCCGATGAGCCGTTCGGTCGGTGACTTTGGTCATCGGTGTATCGTTCGGAACGAACCTACTGAAGTACTGAGCTAGTTAGCGAGCGAGTGAGTGATCGAGAGCGACTTGAATCGAAAAGAGCTAGCTCTTTTCTATCACTAGCTCACGAGCTACCCATTTACAGTTAGAGGTGTGCCGAAGCCCGCTTCACGCACCGTCATCGCAGGCTGGGTAAAATCCCTATTCAATGAAGCTGGCATCACAGCACCTCCTGGAAGTACACGATCTGCAGTAGCCTTTAAAAGTTGGCTAGAAAATCATCCTCTTGACGAAATCCTATCTCGAGGAAATTGGAAATCGGCTAATACATTCCAGAACCTCTACAGAAGAGAAGTCTTAAGAAGTGTTGATTCAAATCTAAATCTTACACAATTGTTTAATCCGATTAATTAACTCTGAATATTACCTGTAATTTGTTATTGTTTTTTTTGTAACTATATCACCAACAGATAAATTGTACCTTTTCACATGACTGTGTAATAAGTTTAAGGTTGAATTTTCATTACGTATATTTATTTCAACTAGAATTTCGTAAACATAATTGGCGACACTTATACGAGAACTTTTGCATGGGATTGTGTATCTAGTTCTTTATTAGTGATCGATGGCCAATGAACAAAAAGTAGCTTGTTACATTTTATGAAACTAAAATGGCAAGCAACCACCAGGTGGCGCCACTGAGTTGGTTAAACAAGTACTAAAACTGGTAAGAAATCGACGGAAACGGATATGCTCTCTCAATATAAAGCTTCCAGTGAGGTAAGTATTTTAATATCCGCCCGATCATGACCTATGCCAGTGCAGTCTTCGCACACGCCAAGCCCGTTCGCTTCAATAGAATGCAGACCCTCCAGAACAAGTTCCTCCGTAGGATAACAGGCTCCCCCTGGTACGTTCGCAACGAAATCCTTCACGTTGACCTCAAGATTCCCACTATCCGTCAGTTCATGAAACGCATTTCAAAGCGTTTCTTCGAGACCGCCGCGAATCACCGCAACCCTCTGGTTGTGAAAGCCGCTAGTTATATTCCCTCCTCCATTAGTCATGTCCGCCGTCCCAAGCATGTCCTCACCGATCCCGATGACCACATAACTCTCATTCAGGAGAGCAGTAGGGCCACCAGTACAGTGCACAAACACAGACCGACATTCCGACCTCGCCGCCGAGGTTCCTCGCGAAGATCCCGACGTAATTGTCCCCCCCGACCCTTGCTCGACGAAGTGCCAGCCCGCGCCGTAGCTGAGCCTGTAGCTTTAAATTCCCCGATTAATAATAATCAACTAAACTTGATCCAGCCTGTCCCATCTTGCTGTCCTCCCGTCAGCGACGCCCTAAGCCGAGGTCCGTACCCCACAGGGGGTGCCCTTAGCGAGCGTTCGCTTAATAATATAAGTAGTTTTACGCCCCTGGCTGGAGGCCTTGAGTCCGCTTAAGGCAGCCACAGGATAGTCCGGTTAAGTAGTCACGACCTCTCAAGGTCAACTACGAGATGCCATACCCAAAAAAAAAAAAAAAATACAGCCATAATGGAAGTTGCCGGACGATGTACGCGAACTGCTGAATGAGAAGAACGCGGCTGTTCGTGCCTACAGCAAGTTCCCCTGCGACGAGAACAAAGCCCATATGCGTTACTTACAGCGTACTGTAAGAACACGCATAGAGGAGCTGCGTACCGCCGGCTGGGACAAGATGCTGAGAGAACTAGAGCCCACCCACCTAGCCTTCTGGCAACTCCAGAGGAAGCTTAGATCCGGAGAAATAGTCTCCATGCCCCCCCTGATCCGTCCCGACAAGACCATCGCCTTCGATGATGTCGACAAGGCTGAGCTTCTAGCCGACAGTCTAGAAGCCCAATGCTCGCCTAGCTCTTAACCAGTAGACCAAGCTCACCACTCTGAGGTCGACGCTGAAATCGAACATAGAGCCTCCCTCCCTCCCGTCGAAGACCCAGAGTATCCACTGCCCCCCGTCACGCCAGACGAAGTGCACGACCTCATCAAAGGTCTTAAGGCTCGTAAAGCCCCAGACTCAGATGGAATCACCAATAGGGTATTCCAACTTTTCCCTGCCCACCTGATAATGCTACTGACCACCATCTTCAATGGTGCTCTGAGCAATAACATCTTCCCACAGGCATTCAAAGAAGCCACCGTCATCGGTATCCCGAAGCTCGGCAAGCCAAAGTCGGAGCCTACTAGTTACCGCCCCATCAGTCTGCTCAATGTCCTCGGCAAAATCTATGAGAAGCTTATTTATAAGCGTCTCAGAGACTACGCCGAGACAAAGGGCCTTATCCCCAACGAACAGTTTGGTTTTAGAACCCAACACTCGTGCGTACAAGAGGTCCACCGTATAGTCGAACACATCAACTTCGGTTTCCAACGAGGTTTGATGACCGGTGCTGTCTTCTTCGACATAGCGAAAGCGTTCGACAAAGTCTGGCACAACGGCTTATTATATAAGCTGTACCAACTCGGTGTGCCAGATCGTCTCGTGCTCATCTTACGGGACTTTTTGTCGAACCGCACCTTCCGTTATCGCATCGAAGGAGCGCTATCCTCCCCGCACCCTATTCGCGCAGGAGTCCCTCAGGGCTCTGTGATCTCTCCTCTAGCTTTCACGCTATTCACCAGCGATATGCCCAAGTGCAGTAAGGCGCAGTTGGCCCTGTTCGCAGACGACACGGCCATCTACTACACCGGCCGTGATGAAAATTCGATAGCTCGCATTCTCCAAACCCAAGTGAACAAGCTAGGCGCTTGGTTTAGAAAATGGCGAAACGAAGTCAATCCCGACAAAAGTCAAGCGGTTCTTTTTTCAAAGCCGCGTCGCAATCCCTGCCCCCCTCGACCGATCACCATGTTCGGCAAGCCGATCCCTTGGGAGAAGCGAGCCAAATATGTGGGTGTAGTGCTCGATGAGCACCTCTCTTTTTCAGAGCACATTAAGGCGGCTCGTTCGCGCGCCGCCTTCGCTCTAGGTAGACTTCACTTTGTCCTAAATGCACGTAGCAAATTGTCACTAAAGTGCAAAATGCGTATCTACACAGCGTGCATCCGCCCGATCATGACATATGCCAGTGCAGTCTTTGCACACGCCAAGCCCTATCGCTTCAATAGAATGCAGACCCTCCAGAACAAGTTCCTCCGTAGGATTTCAGGCTCCCCCTGGTACGTTCGCAACGAGATCCTTCACGTTGACCTAAAGATTCCCACTATCCGCCAGTTCATGAAACGCATTTCAAAGCGTTTCTTCGAGACCGCCGCGAATCACAGCAACCCTCTGGTTGTCAAGGCCGCTAGCTATATTCCCTCCTCCATTAGTCATGTCCGTCGTCCCAAGCATGTCCTCACCGATCCCGATGACCACATAACTCTCATTCAGGAGAGCAGTAGGGCCACCAGTACAGTGCACAAACACAGACCGACATTCCGACCTCGCCGCCGAGGTTCCTCGCGAAGATCCCGACGTAACTGTCCCCCCCCGACCCTTGCTCGACGAAGTGCCAGCCTGCGCCGTAGCTGAGCCTGTAGCTTTAAATTCCCCAGATAATAATAATATGATCCAGATCCAGCCTGTCCCATCTTGCTGTCCTCCCGTCAGCGACGCCCTAAGCCGAGGTCCGTACCCCACAGGGGGTGCCCTTAGCGAGCGTTCGCTTAGTAATGTAAGTAGTTTTACGCCCCTGGCTGGAGGCTTTGAGTCCGCTTAAGCCAGCCACAGGATAGTTCGGTTAAGTTGTCACGACCTCTCACCATAATACTGATAATGGCATCTCGCAGTTGACTGCGAGATGCCATTATCAAAAAAATAAAAAATAAATTTTACGACTTTATGACGATTCACCGGACATCGTTATCGCGCTCACGCCAACTCGGAACGGGTGTAAGCGCACTCAAATCGATTACTGGATTACATCCCAATTGTCATTTTGACAATGACAGCTGTTAAAATTTTCATCAGGCAGGCAGGCACCTCAACGAACCACCGAATTCCACGGAAATATCATCAAAGCTCTAGTTTTTACAGAAAGTCATTTAAAAAACTGTACACTATAAAATAATAATTATCAACAGCAAAATTATTTGAATAAACTGCTTACTGCTTTCCAATAAGATTCATCAACACTTTGTACCGAGACCAAAATGCCCAAGAAATTCGCTGGCGAAAACAGCAAAGCTGTCGCTGCTCGACAGCGAAAAGAGAATGAGAAACTAGAAAAAGACCAGAAGGTAAAGAAAATAACCGAAGATGCGGAGTGGGAGGACAACGACGACAAACTCAAGAAGAAACAACAAAAAAAGGTTAGTTATGGTACATGTTTATTCTAGAATAAGGGTACAAGTACTAATCTGACTAATTAGATGACTACACCAGAAATAAGTTTCATAGCAATGATATTCTATTAATTATTAAGCCACTAATGTTCCACTTGTGGGGAAAGCCTTTTCAACTCTCTGTCCGGAGCTGCCAAGGACCAATCTTTAGTAAAGGAGTCCAGCTCATCCCGCCCTTTCCGTCTGAGCCTGCCGCAATCTGGTTTGCCATTGGGACCCAACTGGGTTGTAAGTTTGGCACATTGGCAATTTTTTTTTCCATTATTCATAATGTTTAGGTTGCAGTATAATATCTAGGTTCAACAACACCACATATTTAGCCTACCTCTATTTACTTGAAGACTTCAAAGCATTTATTTCAAATAGGCATATAAAACGGCACTTTTGAACGTCGATTTTTACATAAAAATAGGATTTATTCTAGGCACCCCTCCCAAAAGGTAGTTTCGTATGGAGAAGAAGGAGCAAGAAACTCCACCGTTACTCTTTTAAAATGTTTTACAATATTTTTATACATTAGTGATATTTCTGTATGTGAAAACGATGCACCAAGAATAAAAATACTATACCACTATTGGTAAAAAGTTATATTAAAGCAAAGACATATAAATTAGTCATGTGATAGGTATATGGTGCTTACATATTTACAAACAGTAAAAGTATATGATTTTCCTAAAATATTAACTAAGAATAAGTCAGCTCACACAGTTGAGTGAAAACAACAAATTATATAATTAAATTAGCAAACAGAATGATTTTGTCCTGACTGGATTGTCCTATGGAGCTGGACCATCATGATTCCGAGCATTCCTATCTTGTATAATCCTCCAATTTGTAATATGCTTTTTTACAGAGTGTACTTTTTTTAAGGATTTTAAATTTTCTTTCATTTAATTGCAATATATCACAATAATTTGCTTTTTGAAAATTGGTTATCTTCATAAAATAAATTGCTTTTTGCTTTACAGGAAGACCAGGAGAAGAAGCGCCTAGAACAGCTTCAGAAAAAGGCTGAGGCAAAGGCTTTACTAGAAAAAGAAATGGAGTCACTGAAGGCTGCTCCAAAGGCAGCACCACCACCTCCCAAGATCACTCGAGCACAAATTGAGAAGATGAAGGAGAAGACGATCAAGCCTGAACCTGTTAAACCTGTGGTAAGATGACCAGAGTTGTTAATTGTATATGAATATTAATTATGGGTAAAAGCTAGTGTATGTATAAACTTGTCTGTAGTAAATGGCACCATCTTTTTAAGGGACTTAAAACATCAGACTTAATAGTTAGAAGACCGATTCTCATACTTAAAAAACTTTCAGCTTTTGACAGATTGAGACAGATTAAAATTCGAAAGTTCTTAAAAATAAGGGTATTGTCCCTCAGGTCCTATGCACCCCTGCCAAGCATGATATCCATATTCTCAAAATATGTTACTGTCATATTATTATTACCTAGTTCTTGATAAAATTTAAACACTCATCAATCATTGTTGTTTTCTGTTCCAGCCTGCAAAAGTGGTTGTGGAGGAGCCTGCACTGGTGGAGAATCTCAACAGGATCCAACTGGATGGGGAGGTGGCACAGACTGTGGATGAAGCCATCTCTATACTAGGGTAAAAAACATGCATACATACATAACATCACTCCTGTAACTCCTACCTATAGTACACCCACATTTTCCCAGTTATGCTTTGTAATTGGGTAATTGTTTGAAATATTTAATGAACTCATGTGTGAAGGTGAACCTACTAAACATTTTTATTTTTAACTAAATAAACAAAATCTTAACTATTTTTTTTTTAATGTATTCAGTGAAAAATCGGATATGGACAGGCATCCAGAGAAACGCCTCAAAGCAGCATACACAGCATTCGAAGAGACAAACCTACCAATACTTAAGGCTGAGAACCCATCCCTGAGGCTGTCACAACTGAAACAGATGCTCAGGAAAGAATGGCTTAAATCACCACAGAACCCACTCAACATGAAAGTGTGAAAAGTCTGATTGTGTATTGTCATACTTAACTAACTAATAGGATCAACTGTTTAGGAATTTTTAGATGATTTTGTGTCACTCTGGTACCACGAAAAAATTGTTTTTGTGATAAATGTAAGTTGTGTACATAAGTAAAGGCTTTGTGAAATATATTAAAAAATAAAATAGATTATCACTCCTCAATCTGGTCAATTCTGACTTGGTAAAATAAACGCTTTGAGCTATTGACTGTACCAGGGTGAATTTTACAGATATGAAACATCTGTTTTATTATTTGCTCTTTGTACAACTAGATCTTGTATTTAATAAATTCATGATTCAATCGCGCATTTTTTTTTTTAAAGTAACAATGTTTTTTCATGTGATTTACTAATTTATGTATTTATAAAAATGCAGTCTTACTTAGCAGTACAAGTGAGTTACACTAGAATAACAAAGGCATTGTAAATACGAAATATAACATTCTAAATTCATTCTGGCTCATCACTGTACTGTATAGCTATTCCCTTGCGTCCCTCCTCAGCTATCTTTACTTCTGTTTCACCTAGTTTCTGTTCTAGACCTTTCCAGGACCTGTCTTGGAGGTTTTGTCCTATACTTTCTAGGGCCCAGTTTTGTTTTTCTACCAAGTCAGTGCTGCTTCCCTCATGAGTGTCTACTTTGGTCTCCCTTATCTTTCCTGTAATAAGGCTAACATCTGCGGCCTCCTTGATGTGGTCGATATCACAGTGGTTACGCCGCCCCGGCAGTAGTTGGTCGTAGTCAGTAACGTGTGTGGTGAAGTATGGCTCTCTGTTTGAGTTCAGAGCTACTTCCAGCTCATATGGGTACACAATAGGTTTGTAGAAGTCTCTGGCACTATATAGGTCATTTTCTGGGCATGCTATCATTACGTAGATGTCAATCTGTAAAGAAATTCAAATAAAAGAAAAATTAAAAGAAATGCAGCCAACCATAAAAATAATGTATTGTGACATACCTCAGGAAAGTTTGCCAATTTTGGAACATTTGGTTTGCCCACTGACACTATGTAGCTCTTCTTCCCATTCACTTTGCACAGATGCTTCATCCTGCTGATGATGTCTTTGGTCTGTTCTCCAGCCAGCTTGCAAATAAGAATGCCTACAACATTGGCATCCTTGCACTTCTCCACAAGAAACCTTCGGCGTTTGAACCAAACTGTTTCTTCTAAACACTCGACTTTGCTTGTGTTTGGTTCCAGTGTGTACCATTCTGATGCTGTAGAAAAGGACATGAAATAAATTTGAAAAATATAATTTTGATTTCACACATGATCAGTCAATTTTGTGTAAGGTAAACCAAATGAACCAAAGCAACAAACGGCAATCTGAAAAATATTGTGGGCACTTTGAAATACAGGGAAAGCTATATAAATGTCTTATTACCTGCAATAGATATAGTGTAATTGAACAGGGTCTGCCCCCCAGACCCAACATGGATACAGATGCAATCTTTTAGCACTTCCCGGGGAAAGTCTTCACCTTGTTTGTTCCTCACCACCCTGCCTAGGAACCTGTTGGCTTTCTCTTCAATTTCCACATAGGATATGTAGCTATGTGGGTAGTATTGAAACCAGTGTTGTGAAATGATGTCTGGAAAAATAAGAAATAGGTACTTACATAACTTTTTTAACAATGGCCTTGTGGGTTTTTTTAAATTTTATTGTGGAATGCAACTACAGCTCTGATTTTAAATTGGAATATTTTCTTCTATCATTGTTATCAGTTACTTTCCACTATCAGTATTTTAACTTTTTTTGTCTTACCTTTACAATGTTCAAACTCGGAATCATAAAACAGGCATAGTTTGACGTTATCATCAGAATTGAAGTTGTCATGTAACAGCTTCATAGTTTCCTCCACATTAAAGTCTCTTTTGGCCAGTACAGTGTACACTGGTATGTTTGTCTTAGAGAAGCAAGTGTGACCATAGTGTACAATAGCATTTCCTTGCACATGCATTGCAGCTACTGAGTCCACACAACAACTGTAAGAAGGACAAATAATATTTTAAAAGAACTTTTCGAATATTTGCTTGACTCACTCATAAACACTAACAAAGTATAACAAACTTTTTCCATACTCTTACATTTTATGGTATAATCTCAAGCTCGAACGTTTATGGCATATATGGCGTATATGGCATATAAAAACCACCTTATTTATAAAAACCAAGATAAACATGTTTACCTTGCGTATGAGGTGTCGCCAAGTATATATAGATCAACCACCACTCTCTTTTTGATTTCCTCGTAGATTTTCGCACTCACACCAAGCAGTTCATCAGGAAATTGAAGGCAAACCTGTTTGTTCGAAGACGCACATGTTAAACTAATAAACAAATATGAACTTGGACAAGGTGCGAAAATAATGTTTACCTTAGGGAAGTTATTGACGGTTATCCATTGGCATGTTTCGCTAATATCAAACCGTGTTATCAAATCATCGAACAGTTTTTCGCAGCTATTGATTTCTAGTTCACGCTCAATGCATAACTTGCCGTCTGTTGTAAAATTTGCCATTTTCTATGTTATTTAAATTTTTGTCACAAAACGCGCACCATCACAATTTCACAATGCACTAGTGACATAATTTTAGTAGTCCGGACCAAAGAATATAACCACAGAGTACTTTTATTTTATAGAATATAACTACTCTGGTCCGGACTATGGCTGTTTGACTGTTGACATTGACATTACAACAGTGCTGCAGGCTTAGCATGGCGTTTTCTGTTTCTACTCTACTGTAGAATAGAAATCGCTTTCTACGCTCCTCGAAATCTCTTTTTCGCGAGCACGAGGACACACTTAGACTCAGGTTGCTTTATAGACAGTGATTTTCCATAGCAACGGGTTAGTTGCTAGTGATGTGTATAACTACCCATTTTTACCGTACAATTGCGTTTCGTCCAGGCCAGTCACAGATAAGATTGGATATGTTATGATATCATGAGGCCAGTAGAGCCAAAATAAAATCTTGTGAAATATCAACATATGGAGCCTTATCCTTACAGACGTATCCAATGCTATAAGTCACAATGTCTTAGGGCGAATGTCACCCAATGTAACCCAATGCGATCATAACAAAAACTAGGGACGTGTAAGATCTGTGCCGATAGCGCTCTTTTCCACTGGCGAAATCAGCCCTAAGTAGATAAACAAATTTACAAAGAATAAAATAAAATGACCGCGATCATAATAATAAAGTACTAAGCTAACAATTACAACAAATTAGCTACTATGTTTAAAGCATCAGACCTCCCTCAATTATGATTTGTGCCATGTTAATGAATTTGGGCAGGTTGTGTCCGAATATGTCCTCCGACACCGCCGTTTTCGTTTTTTGTTATAAAAAAAAATGCCTTCCAATAAAATTTCTATTATGTTTCCTAAGACGTCCGTTCGTCATTTTCAAATACCCAAATGGATACCAAAAAAAAAACACTGATTTAGAAATTGCTGCCAGCAATGCTATTTCATCGATTTTCATTAATATCAAGATAACAAAATGTCTATCATTCTACAAATTCACAATGGAAACAGGCCAAAAAAATAAAAATAGGTACAAAGTAAAGATAGAAAAAGAGTGGTCGGATTACGTACCTACTGCACTCCGTTTTTTTTTAAATTATAGGTAAGGATTATCCACTTCAGTTCAATATTTCTAGAATACATGGATAAATAACAAATCATTTAGAATACAATGGTCCGAATACGGACAAAGGCATCGAACTAATATTGTTGTAGAGAGCTGGAATGCTCCAATATTCTGGCAAATAAATAAGTTTCATTTCATTTCAATAACAGTTTCTATTTTGCTCAAATTATACAAAAAAGCAATTCCTCCGAAGAACCGTCTACCCGTCGCGCGCCGCGCCGGACTGAATTAATACATAGAGACGAATTCATTCAAAATTGCCAAATGGAAAGATTACGCGATGAAATAGATATCGGCTATTTTTTATTTTTTAATGCTATAAGAACGGCAATCACGATTATTAGTTCGGTGCCGTTCCCTATGCACGCACCATTCCGCGATGAAAGTATTAGATTTGAACAAGGTTTTCTCTACATATTTTGAATAGTAATTTTGTGTTTTAAGACTTTCAATCTTTTATTCACGTTTTGGGAAGAAGTGGCCGAAAAGTACAAATCGCCCATTACGAGTTTCTTTGTTTTTTTGCTTTAGGTGCGGTGATATGTTTACGTTCAAGTGCCTTTTAGTGCCTATAAATGCTTTGACTTTGATTCTGGCACAATGGTGCCAACATTGTTTTTCCACTGAGATTTATCCACAGAGTACATTGTATAGTGAATTTACCATTGAATTTGGCCTTTTTCCATTGAGAATTTGTGAAATGATAGATAAGAATAAACTGATGATAAACACCAACTTGGTTTCTGAAATTAATGTATTTGCAGCTGCAGTTACTAAGTCCAAATGAAAATTCTTAGGGGACCTGTCTAGAAACTTGGAACATTAATATATAATTTCAAACAAATTATATTATGGTTTTAATTTTAATCTTAACTGTACACTATTGTAGTTAGACTTTATATACAGGGAGGATCATTTGTTTGACCACAGGGAAAGATCCATGGTCAAATTTCCTTGTGGTTAAATCAGTTGGACAAAATAGTTAACTATGGGGAAGGACCAAATGATTGGGGAGTCACATCCTACATGTCAAACACCTTGAAAGCAGTCAACATACTTAGCATGAACCTATTTTATTATTAGCATAGATTTCAACAACAAAAAACACAGCTTTATAATATAATAACAGTAATTCTTAATAAAGAATTACAGTACAGTTTAATATCCCTCATCACTGACAGTGATACTGTAGCCAGGATAGGCTTTCTTGACCAATTTGGCAGTCATCTCATGGTCTCCCTTGCCATAGCCCTGAGAATAGCCATAGATGTGTATCTTTTTATTTTCAGCATCGTGAGACATTCTACCTCCCCCAAGAGGTTCACAGTCTAGAGGTTGAAGTCTTTCCTGCACCTGAAATAACAACAATAATTGAATAAGAAATGCAATTTAAATTTTCATGATTCAGATTAACTCATTAACTCCATCTATCATTCAACTCTTACCTCATCATAGATATCTGAATGGTAGTTGCAATGCTTGTAACCACGAACGATGACGATTGGTTCATCATTAACTTTTGTTTTGTCATATACATTCATCAATATGTACTTGAATACTCCAGAGGGGTCTATGTCCACCTTAGGTACATTGTCTAATGATACCGACATCTTTCTTCTGCACTGACACACAATGATATTTGGAACTAAAAGGAAGAATACAAGCAAATTCATTCTAGTTCACAAGAGGTTATTATTTTATGTAAGAAATACGCGTAATGCTAATGATCTGATTTCGAGTATTCCACTTACTTACCTCTATGAATAAGTTTTAAACTAGCCGGTGAAAATAAAGCACTGGAGAAATATCTAACTGTAAGTAACATTAGTCTTCAAATCAATTTACATAATTTTTAACAAAAGCAGAGGAAGCCGACAATTTTTTTTGTTTTTTTTTTTAACAACCTGTGTCACTGTCAGTAGTGTCAGTTGTTTTTTTTTTTTTTGAATGTATATGGCATGGCTAGGAGGCCTTTATGCCAAATAGTGTCAGTTGTCAGTGCAAGCAGTGTTGCCAAATGACCAAGTGAAGTGACTTACCCTCTAACTTTTGAAGTTAGCTTTGAAAACTAACTTCTGGGGGCATTTCATTAAAAAATTATTTCGGTTTCTTTTTTTCAGACATCAAAAATGTTTACTTAATTTCTAGGATAAGTTAAAAAAAGGAAAGTTAAATTTTTATTTTTATTCAAACTCTCCCATAGCTTCAATTATTACCAAACAATAATTTTCACATACACTTTCATTTTTACCTATATCGTTAAATTTTCCAAGTTTTTATCTGTTTTTGACGTAAACGATTGAATTGAAGTAGTGTTGGGATTACTTATATGTAAGGACAGTCCATGCACAGCTATTTTACCTTTGGAGTTTGCATCACTCAAAATGATCTATCCTTTGCAATAAGGTTTCTGTTAAACAACTGCTACTGACAATTCTGTCACATTCACAATAATCTTTATAACCGTTTATCTAAAGTTGCTATTGGGTTGCTGCTGTAAGAGGTAAAATAACTATGAATGGACTGTAGTTGGTAATCGCTGACAGCGCTCACAACGATACTTAGCCACAGAACTTATACCCTAAAGGGTACTTAGCGTTCCGATTAAAAAACCACGATTATGATTATGATAGCTGAGAGCTGTCGACGATTCGCTCACAGTTATATTTTAAAAGGCATGGTCGAAGTTATCGAAAGACGGCGCATGTCATGGCGTCATCTATGACGATTCACGGGACATCGTTTTCGCGCTCACGCTAACTCGGACCGGGTGGAAGCGCGCTCAAATCACTTACAGCCCAATTCGGAATGCGGCCTTTATCTACGGCAAATGGCAAAGAATCTATGGCATTGGCAAATGGTCTATGGTTTTTGTTTAGCTAATTCAGTGATTTTGTATTTAATTTTAGTGTAATGAGTGCAGTGTCTTTAAAAATGGACTCAAATTTAACCGGTAAGTCCTAATTGCTCTTCAATTGTGTAAAATCCTAGATAGCTACTAAATTCAGCCGTACTCAGTAGGCTCCAAAAATATACTCCAAGGTTATGAAAAATCTTGGTATTTTGGAGAAGAAACTGGTATTTGTATAAAAAAATGGTTGTGTTGATATTAAAAAACAATGTTATTCAAAATTTGCTAACAAACTTTAGTGGCTTTAAAAAAGGTACCATACAGTTTCAAAAATTACAATGCCCTTAATTTGCCTGCTACATTTGAGTTAGATTGAATCACAGTTCTATGAAGTAGATTGTCCTGGTAAATCTTCAAATACTAACATGATCATGAACCAACATTTACTAATACAATGGTCTCAATCTCAAACAACTTCATTCATCAGTAGTTAGTTGTATGACCTCTTAGGTGTCTCAAATGTTTATTTATTAATTCATCAGATGGTTAGGATAAAAAGATATAAAAAATATTAGTCATTATGCTGCATGGCAAATTAATATCCAGTGATGTTATGAATACTTATCCATTGGTGGACAAAATACTGACTACAGTTAGTAATGAAATATTTCCAAAATTAATACCATGCTAGATGGATACTTGTATAGTATGTTTTTATCAGCCATCAGGATGAAAGAAACTGCTGCATATCATATTGACTGGTTCCCTAACTTGTCTTTCACAACCTCTGGGTTGAGACTTGAGATTAATGTAAAAACTAGGCTTTTTAAATGTTCCAGGTATGTGGGTGAGTTTTTTCACTGCTGCTGGTATACCATCAGATGTGTCAGCAACATATGCACTCACTTTCACGGAGAACCGCATACAAAATGACATGCTCCTGGATCTCAACAAAGAATACTTGAGGGATATGGGAATCTCCAGGATGGGAGATGTTATCGCTATATTGAGGTGAGACTATTTTGTAATAAATTTTGTGATAATAATAAATTATTATTTTGCTCTATTAAACGGGGTGGCAGGGACATTACGCATGACCTGTAATATTTTGACCATAGGTTTTGCAGGAAACAGCAGTTTTTTTAAATAAACAACAAACAATTTCAATGGAGGTGGGTACAGAATCATGTACTGAATCCATGGTAATAGGTTGTGAATCAATGTCCCTGCCACACTGTTTTTATATTTTTTTATTATGTCTATTTGCAATAGGTTGTCGGACCATCAGGAAAGAACAATGCCCAATTCCCATCCATACATTGCAAAACCTGATAATGAGATTTTATGTATATAGTTTAGAAAATAATGTCTTATGGTTATTTTCACAATTGAAACGCTACAACGTCCAAAAATTATTAATAAATGGGCTACAACAAATTATATAACGCTCGAAGTTTAGTCTAAAATAGTAATACTTACTTAATAATACATATCAAAGTTCTAAAACGTCTTTTTTACTTTGTGAATTCCTTAAAACCAGCTGCTAGTGTTGGGTAACTCAGCACATGTGCTAGCACAGTTGTAGCTACTCACTTGGTTAAAAAGAGTCACTCACTCATTTCATTTTGATGTGCTAGCACACACCACAGATTAGCTACACAGAACATTTTGTATTGTATTGTGAGTTTTGAACGAATCGTAATAATTCTACCTTTCTCTTTCCCTCATCATCACTCGAGCTGTGTGACGCCCTCAACCGATTAGACGCCGCCTCACCGGCTCATCGCGTGTGCCAGCCAAGCCAACTCTATTGAGTATGTGTGCCGTGTCGTGTTGTCGTCACTATACACCACACTAGCGGTGGGTAATCTTTATTCCGGCAAGTGAATTGATTCACTTATTCCGACTCCGGGTCCGGTACCGGTTCACCTTATTTATTCCTTTGGCACCGGCACTCACTCGCTCATTTTGGTTCCCCGGTTTCGCAGAACATTTTATTCATTTGGTTCACTGGATCATTTGGCACATTTTGAATTGAACAGTTGGTTAGTTAGAGCGATACGACGTGTTCCGAGTACTTCCGAGTGACTTGAGCGAGTGAACGAGAGTGAACAGTGAACGCGCGCTCCGGAATCATTTGGTACCGCGGTGCCGGTAAGGATTGTGAGGAATAAATAAGGTTTACGTATCCGCGTTCGGTACCGGCTCCTTTGGATCAGTACCTCCGGAGTTACCCACCGCTACACCACACATCACACTCGCGACTCGGACGGCGACTCGGAGAGTCCCGCGACTCACTGATACACTCACAGCACGTACGTGCTCCGAAGCCACCGCAGCCTCGCCTCATTCGTGGTAGCACAGTGTGCTAGCACACTTTGTAAAAAGAGTACCTCGCACGATCCTCATTTTAAACTATTGTGCTACCCATCTCTACCAGCTGCCCTTATGTCACTGCTTAGACTTTCGATGATAGTCAATTTAAATTGAGTGTCGAGCATTAAATGTCAAACGTCAAAAAATACGTTTCAATCGTCCTAACTCTATTACATATTGCATGATTCATTAATTTAATTATTCATTTTTTTTTAATTAATCTGAATTATACATTGACTAAAAAATAAATACTTACTGAGTAAATAAAACGTAAAAACCAGAGTTGAATAAAGTCAAGTAGCAGTGCGTAAAATGGAACATTGTAAAAAAGGGTATTTGAGATGCGTTCAAAACTTCAAAAAATGCGTTAGAAAAAAATAAATTAAGAAAAATCCCGCGTTTATTTTAACATTGTAATAAGCGTAATTAATATACAAGTTAATTAGCTGTATTTTAAGATTTATTTCAGGTGAAAAATGGGCATTCTTCTTTTTTCCATGTCAAATGGCATTGTGGTAAAACAGCAGTTGTAGAAGGTGGTTACTCTTCAACCTTTTTACCACCGCTGTTGGGTTTAACAGTAACTAGTGGGTTTGGATGCAAAGTTAGGCTTGCCTTTTGTTGTCTTTGGTACTGCTCAACTTCAGAGTTTACTGATGGCATTTGTAGATAGTCGTGGATTTTGCCTTTCAAGCAAATGCAAGGTGCAAGGCCATGATTTTAGGATACCATTTTGGACTCTTTGCAGGCGGAGTATGTTGGTTTTGCTGGCAATATCCCACAATTGGATCCCGCAGGTCTATATTGGCTTAAGGACCGAGTTGGAAGATGAGGAGTTTGTTGTCTACAGAGAGCACAGTTTCTACCCATGAGCCAATACAGGTTGTGGAACTTATGGTTTATCTCGTCCCTTTTATTTTTAATGTGATGCTTGCATGTTAGGCGCCTTTCTAAGTAGAAGACAAGATATTTTACATAATCTTTGTGTGGTAGGGTATCAGGACCAAGTATAACAGGAGAAGTGTTTCCGTGCCTGAGCGTGAAGGTGATATGGTTAGACTTCGATGCACCGGCACGAATTCGCCACTTTTAGAGATGAAGTCTATTGCGAGCCATTTGTGGGTTGTCATCAACTGATAAATAGGCTATGTCGTCGGCATGTGTTGCTATTTTTGTACCATCGAATGTGGGTAGATTGATGTAAATATGTTGAACAACACTGGGCCAAGAACCTGTGGTACACCAGCTTTCATTTCAATCAATCTTGATCTTGCTTCGCCCTGTTTCACTTGAAAACAGTGATCGGATAAATACGACTGGACGAGCAGGAACATTGAGTGCGGAAGTTTTTGCTTAACTTTAGCCAGGCCCAGCAATCCTTTGTGCCAGACACAGAGTTCTACTCGCTCTGTCACAATTTGAATTATAATGATGCAGAGTTACTTTTGCAATGTGTGATTTAATAATAAATATTATTAGAGTGATGTTTTTTATTAGAGTGTTGAACACAAAAATCTCTCTCTCACACACAAACACACACACACACACACATACAAACACACACGCACACACACTCTTTGTTTCTAATTGTTCGGTTTTTTTTTCCTTTCTTTGTTTCTTTGCATACTATTTGTACTCGTACGTTTATAATGTAAGGAAAGAACGGAGCCTTCAACTACAGGCATTTTCTATGCCTAAATGGAGACTCCTCGACAACCAATGTAAGAAAAATAAAATAAACTTATTGATTATTTTATTATAGTAGCAGTAAATTTTTCATTGAGGTTGGTCTTGAACCCATCCCAGTCAGTGTAGCTATTCGTCAGAGACTCGGTTATTTGCCGAGTAAACTCACAAGTACTACTTAGGAGGATCAGCCGTTTGTAATATGATAACCCATCTAGACTTGATTCGATAGTAGTGTGTAAGCTATCCATACCCTTACTTATGAAGAATTCCAAGAGATTAGGCAGTTTCCGGGTCGCTAGGCCAATAGGTAGCCTCACCTTTGGATATCGGTTTAAAGTGTTTTTCATAAACACAGTGTTTCAAATCGCGTCCAGGACTGCTGGTACAGCGGGACTCCCAAAATGTATGTTTGGCATTCCAGTCACCACCGGCAATAAACCTATGACCAAGAGTATGAAGTAGGTTTTGAACACGTCTGCAGTTATTTTGTGTTTTGGTGGACAGTAAATTGAGGATAGTGTAAAAGGGCCTGCTGGCCCTCCAATCTAACGGAAGTGGCTTTCACTGTAGAATATAGTTCTATCAGTGAACGTCTCAGATTCGCTCGAATGGCCAGTGCTGAGCCAGCATGCGCACTACCATCGGGATGGGGGAGTGGTAAATTTAAAAATACCTTTAATGCGGAACGAGCTTCTGGACGTCCCGAGCGACTCTGCAATGAGTACAGCGTCTAGTTTGTTGGTAGGGATTGCAAGCCGGAAAACTTGATGCGGCATTCCGGCGAATCCAGCATCAATATATACTTGCCGGATCCGGTTACCGGGTCCGGTGATTGCATATTTTGGCATAACGCCCGCACTGTTCGAGGAGAATACTTGTTTGCTATTCATCATTATTTGCTGACAATAAGCCGACAAGTGACAAGCTGAGAGAGCCTTCTCGGCCGCAGGCTTATTGGTAGCTCTATTAAAACTCGATTGGCAGATGACGAAATCAACACAATTTGTTTCCTAAGATCTTTTTTAAACCAAAAATTGATTATTTGTTTAAAAACGAGAGTTCAAAATATTTTTAAGAATAGTTATTGTAATCGTTGTGTTGTGCTGTACTGTTCATTAGATTGATTCAGTAATCTGTCCTAGAAAATAATAAATCTGAATAGCTTATGAAATTATTGATCTACTTTATTTTTAAAGTCTAACGAAAAAGACTGATCTGCCAGTTACGTTTTGTTAAAGAAAAAGACACATTTGAGATTTTATTTGTTTTGACACTTAGAATTTAATTGTTTTCTCTTTGTTGAGTTAGTGCAGGAGTAGGTCGCTCCCTCTCATAGAGAGGAGGCCTGTGACCCAGCAGTGGGAACATAATAGGCTGATTATGTATTTATGTATGTAGGTCGATTTCTACATTTTCTTTGATTATGAGTTGTTGTGTTGTTCCTTTTTATTGAAGGCTGTATGTTTAGTCGCGAAAAGCACACAAGCAAACTCTTTGTTTAGTGGCTGTTTCTCTATTGGTATAAAACATAGTGTCAACTGGTTCTATGAAAAAGGTAGCACCGGGGCGGCATATTGATGTATGTTTGATGTCTATTGCTTCAGTGTTGGAATATACATGTAGCATTGCACAAACAAAAAATTGAAACATTTTCATTTCATATAATATTTAGCATTATTTTAATTCAGCCTGTTGGTCTAAACCAAAACTAAAATCATATAGTCTAATAATACAAATTTCCTCAATTTTTTCAACGATTATTAATTAACATCCAACTAATAGCCTATTTAATATTTACAGGCACGCAAAGCAGGTGCATGAGAGTACAGCTCGTGACCGGGTGCTCAGTTCAGCTGTGCCAGCCACAGCCAAAGTACCCGTCGCCGCTATCACAGGCCGAGCCACCGTGTCACAGCCATCATCACGTTAGTACCCAGTATTCATACCCTGCATATTTTAGAAGTACACAGTGTTCCTGCAGTGGTGAAAACTGCTGGTTCTCCGGTTGATAAGCTGGAATCGAAGTTTTATGTTTCGTGTTTGTTTTTATAGCGACGATCGGAGGTAAAACTCTTGACAAGGTCGGCCCGGGGATGGGTTACCATTCATATCGAGACTCTTCAGTGCCTCAGAAAGCACGTTTAGCCGTTGGTCCCGGCTTTTTGCGGATCTTTGGCAGTCGTTACAGAAGCCCGAAAGTCTGACAACCAGTCTTACCGGTATCGTGTTACCTAGTTACTGGGTTGTATAGGTCAGGATAGGCAGTCGCTCCACCCTTGTCGAGCTAGGCGCCGTCGTGAGCCGGTTCCACACTCGCCCGGTGCTGTTGCTCGGGGATTTCAACGGCAAGTCTGTGGCGTGGGGATCCCCGATCACCGATCCTAGGGGCGAGGTGTTGGAGGAGTGGGCGGTCGAGACCGGCCTGACCGTCCTAAATCGGGGCTCGGTGCACACGAGCGTGCGTCAGCGGGGTGGGTCCATAGTGGACCTCTCGTTCGCAAGCTCCGCTGTTGTGGGCCGTGTGCGCGACTGGCGAGTTGCCGTGGATGTGGAGACGTTATCGGATCATCGATATATTCGATTCGGCGTCTCCACCCACACTTCGAGCCGCGGCCGCGCGTTGGGCCCGACAATGGATGGTCCGCGCTGGTCGCTTAAGCGAATCGACAAGGAACTTCTCGAGGAGGCCGCAATAATCCAGGCCTGGGTCCGGGAGTCGCAAACGAATGAACAACCCGTCGACGTCGAAACGGAGGCGCAGTGGTTCCGCGGGGCATTTACGCAAATCTGCGATGCGTCCATTCTCCGTGTCCGCACACAACCCACAAGGCGCCAGCTGTACTGATGGTCCGCAGACATCGCGCAGTTGCGCGTGACGTGCGTGGAGGTTAGGCGCCCTTACACCCGATACCGGAGGAGACGTCGTCAGGTTCCGGAAGAAGAAGCCGCGCTGTATGTGATGTACCGCGCGGCTAAGGAGGCTCTGTGGCTGGCCATTGGCGAGTCGAGAACCCAAGCCAGGGAGATGTTGGCGACCCTAGACGGGGGTCGTCTGGTCCTGCTCAGGAAGGCGGGGCGCCCAGCAGAATCGCCGTCTGCATACCGGCCCATAGTGCTGCTGGACGAGGTGGGTAAGCTATTCGAGCGGATAATCGCAGCCCGCCTCGTCGGCCACTTGTACACAGAGAGGGGACGGATTTGGACGACAGTCAGTTCGGTTTTCGACATGGGCGTCCACCGTGGATGCAATTACGCGAGTAAGGGTCCTGGCGGAGGAAGCGGTGTCCCGGGGCGGGGTGTCGCTGGCGGTGTCCTTGGACATCTCCAACGCATTCAACACCCTGCCCTGGAGCTGTATTCGGGAGGCACTATGCTACCATAGGGTGCCCCGGAACCTCCGCCACATCATTGGGGCTTATTTGGCGGAGAGGTGTGTCACCTACAGGGGACGCGACGGCGGGGGAAGGCGCGAGATGTCGTGCGGTGTTCCACAGGGCTCGGTTGTGGGCCCTCTCCTGTGGAACATCGGCATCGAGCTCCAACTGGGAGTGGACCTGACGTTTTACGCAGATGACACCCTTGTCACGGCCCGGGGGAGCTCGCACAGGGAAGCAGCGTTGCTGGCGACGGCTGCGGTGTCACAGGTGGTGGGCCGCATACGGCGCCTGGGCCTGGAGGTGGCCTTCAACAAGTAGGGGGCCGTGATCTTTCACGGTCCCCGGCAGGCGCCGCCGCCGGGATCACACATCGTGGTTGGGGGATCGCGAATTGCTGTCGAGTCATCATGAAGTACCTAGGATTGGTGGCGCCCAAGTTGATGGGCGCGGTGGGCGCGCTCGCAACGCTGCTTCCTAATCTGGGGGGCCCGAGCACCGCCTGTAGGAAATTGTATGTGGGGGTCGTGCGATCCATGGCCCTGTACGGGGCCCCGGACCTGACGGCCGGCAGCATCGCGATGCTGCGAAAGCCGCAGAGGGCGATGACCGTCAGGGCTATCAGGGGGTATCGCGGAAAGAGTTCTGATGGCGGAATGGCGGGACAGACTCTCACGCCCTACCGCTGGACTCGTCAGGCGGAGGGCGGACAACGCCCTCTTCCATTTCCACTAAATGGGTCCAGGGACGGCGGAACACCTCACTACCCCCCCCCCCCCCCCCAAGGAGGCTCACAGAGGCGGGCCGAAACCAGTCGGGGTTGCGGAAGAATCATTGGTTCCCGCGAGCCCGACGTAGGTGTCAGTCAGTAAGAGTCTGACAGACTCCATGGAGGACATCCATGAGGATTTTCCACCCCGGAACAAAACAAAAAAAATGCAGTCGCTCCATGAAAAATACTGGTGTTCAGGTGCATTCAGTTAGGCTGGAAGCCGGCCCCAAAATAGTTGTGAAGACTCCGCAGATTGCTTGCTAGCGTGCTGTACCCAAAGGGTGCCAATGGAACTCTATTACTAAGGCTCCGCTGTACGTCCGTCCGTCTATCTGTCTTATCAGTTAGCGGCCTATATCTTATGAACCGTCATAGGTAGACAGTTGAAATATTCACAGTTTCTGTATTGCTTCTTCATCACTAGCGTCCATCAGTTCCTGTAACGTGCAGGACATGATAACAAGTGTCCCATTGTTTGTGGGACAGCACCACATTAACACTGCAACTATTGCCGCTGTATAAAAATACTCTTTAATTTTAAATTTATTTTACCATACAAGAAACGTGTTTTTTTTTATATGTAGTGTTGAATATGTATAATATCAAACTGGGTGGTACTCTTCGTGTGCGACTCCAAATAGTTAGTAGTTTACAATTTCCTCACGAGTTGATAAATGTATTTTGAATTGTATTCTCATATAAATAAGGTTCAAGTGTTTATTTACCATTTATATAGTCATATAAATCTTACGTCCACAGCTGCCAGTCGTATATTGGAGCACTACACGCGCAACCCACAAGTACAAGAGTCAACCAGTCCAACATCGCAACTTAAGAGGAAGTCTCTTGAAACTGCGTAAGTTTAATTACTTGACTGACCAGTATTGAACATAACTTACCTCGATACTCAAATACTTCAAAATAATATATCTTGTCGCGAACCACCCACGGACGACTTTATAAAAGTTTTTTTCGTAAGATTCCAGCAAATTTATTTACGTAGTATGCAACAATAATGTATGATTTATGTTTATCAATATATTCTTTTGCATCAGGGATGATGACATCAGCTTGAAGAAGTCGCGTCTCATACGTTTCGCGGCCCAGCAGAAGCAAGTCAAAGAAGGTAAAATATCCATTCATAAGTTCAAAGAAGTACTGTTTAGCATAACTGTTTTTCTGTGGATTTGGTCTCCAATGATGTATATAGCAGCTGTTTTCTTCAATAATAACAATTATTTTCTTTCCATTCCAGGTCCATCCAAAACAGTATTTGCCAGGCTCGGCCACTCTGAACCTGTCAAGGACACGGCAGTCACAACGAAGGCTTCTGCGAAACCAATTTACGCACGCCTCGGTTCAAAGGCGGACCTCCAAGAAGACGACCAATCAATTCCTATGGACAAAGATGCTCTCAAATACGCAGGAATCCTTAAGAGCTTGCCTGACATCTCCAAAAAGGTTTTCACAGTGACTACAACTAAGAATAGTGTCAGGAAAATTGCTGTGGGAACTATGAGAGCTGACGAGACCCCTGTCAGCGTCAAAACAAAATTGGCAGTACCAAAGGCCAAATCTGTCAAGTTCTCGAATCAAATTCAATATAAAGAAATAGAGGCTGTTCGAAACTCCAATCAGAAGACAGCAGTTCAGAAGCCCTTGATAAAACCTGTTCAGAAGTTCACACCGGTGTTCAATAAACCTGAAAGGAGGTTATCTATGCCGGAAACCGTTACCAATGGAGTGAAAGCTAGGTTAGGAGACAAGAATACCAACAACTTGACCATCACTAGGAACATTTACAACAGATTAGGTGTTTGATTTTTTGTGACGCGCACCAGTGTAAAAGAATCTTCACATCATCGAGGCGATTAAATTCGCTGCTGCGAAATATTTCCAGCAAAATATAATAGTGACAAATCGGCTGATCTGGTGTGGTCATATTACGAGTATAAGCACAGTTTCTGGTAATAGTTCGCTGCGACATATTTGCAACGCCATCGAAAAGTTTTCTCAGTATGCGTGATCGTTAAGTTTTTAAAACAATAATTGTTGACAGAATATTGTAGGTACAGACAATTTATTAGTCTTAATTTTACGTGTGAATTTTGTTTGTGTGTATTTTTGTTAAATCAGCCGGTGCTGATTATTATTTTGACATGTAATAATTATGTAAAGAAACTGGTGTAAAGTGCGCGATCTTTCGTCGTCTCCCGAACATCTTGTGTTCAAATTTTGATCTTGTCATCTGCGCTTACATCGCGATTTTTGTCATTTTCTATGTATACAATCTTGGAATTGTCCAGTGTCAGGAACTGCACAATTCAGTTACCCGTCCGACGCGTTTGCCCGCACATTTATTATCTTTTTTTATAGGATCTTCTTTATTTGGGGCATTTATTTCATTTTGTGCTAGTTGTCTCACCTTACATTACTTCGTTAATATTTAAAACATTATAAGTAAGCCTTTTATTCTTATTAAAAATGTTTTTTAAGGTTCCGTGGTAAAACTAGGAACCCTCATAATTTCGCCCAGTAACGTCTGTTTGTCCGCGGTTTAACTCGAGAACGCCTACAACAAAAACATTTTAACGAGTCAACCAAATGATAAAATATACAAGTCATTTTTTTGTACAAATTCAATAAACTAAAAATATAAGATATTTACGGTTACAACAGCAGAAGTAACTTTGTTTTTCATATAAATATATATATGCGGTCGATTAAAACAACAACGGTGCATGCCTAAATTGTCATCCCAACTACGAAACCCTTTACTGTTCGTTGTCCGAAACGCACTTGGCCGGCTCTACTGATTAGTGCCGGCTTATTTTTACCCGACCGATAATGTTTAGTACTCATTGTTCCACTGCTTTCGCAATTTCATTTTTGTCTCAGAATTATTTGAGACGTTATGCTCTTGCAAAGTGGCCGAACTTTTTAAAGCCTATGGAATTGGTATAATGGCTAGTAGGTAATAATAATGGCCGAAGCTAACAGCTAATAACGAAGATAAAAAATTAAAAATGTTTGATAAAAATATTTTTTATGATTCATGGGACCTAAGAACTTTGAGTATATCATCGATCACTAATAAAAGAACTAGATACACAATACCATACAAAAGTTCTCCTAAAACTGTCGCCAAATTATGTTTACGTAATTCAAGTTGAAATAAATATACGTTAATGAAAATTCAACCTTAAACGCTACGCTTAAAGTTGTATTCACAAAGCTATGTACAAAAAGCAATACATTTTTACGAGTGATAGTCGCTGGTCAACATACATCAAAACAAATTCAACCTTACACGCATGTTTCAAAGTCGGAAATACAAAGTGCCAAATGAAAGCAATTAAATTTTACGACCGAGGATCGCCGCTAGGACAAGGAATGAGTGGAGTCGAACTGTATTTTTTTTTTTTTTGTTTGTAATGTAATTATAAATGTTTTTTTTTTAATTTAGTCTATGCATCAAAAAGTTGGTGTAGGTAATAAAGCATATCATTTATTTACATATTCCATTTTTTATTTTTATTTCACTTTATACGTAGCGAAGCACATACCGGGCCGCTAGTTAATAATAAAACTAAAAATTATACAGTCATAATTATTTATATATTCTTTCATTTATAATAATAATAAATAATAATAAATTCATTTATTTCAGGTAAATAACACCCATTGCCAGACATACATTAACAAAAACCACATAAAATAAATTAAATAAAGTCACTAATTAAACAGAATAAGGAAAACAAAATAACATAAATTAATAACAAATTGAATAAAATAATAAAAAATGGGATTCAAAATAAATAAATCAGCAAACAATATAATTAATACCCTCTCTCCGACACTGGTACAGAAACATGTCTGCTGGAACAATGCCGGATGAAGGGACAGTCTAGCCTTCCTGCTATCATCGCCAGTACAATGTTGGGGCTAACCCGCACCCTGCTCACCAAGGACGCGGCGCGTTTACGCATGGTCGCGTGAAAGCAGTCGGTGCGCGCCTCTGCGAACATACCCGAGGCGCTACAGTGTCGGGGTAGCCCCATCACTGCTCTGAACGCGTTATTGAACTGGACGCGGATGGCGCTGTAACTTCTGTTAGTGTAGTGAGCCCACAGACTGCAGGAGTACAGCGATGTACAGTACGCCCTAAAGAGCGTAGCCTTAACCTCATTCGAGCACCGCGCAAATCTCCGGGCGATCATATTCGCTCTAACAGACAACGCCCTCCGCTCCCGCTCCATGTCAGCGTTGTCTTTGAGGTCGACAGTCAAAACATGGCCCAAGTATGCAAACTGGTCAACCCTATCCAAAGGAACCCCATTGAGTCTGACCGGAGGTATAATTTTCGGACTTCTCGCACTGACGGTCTCGAATATCATACACTGGCTCTTCTTTACATTATACAATAAGCCGTGCCCACAAGCATATTCCTCGCATACTTGTAGCAGCTTCCTCAAGCCGCAGACCGAAGCGCTCATCAGCACCATGTCGTCAGCATAACTTAGATTATTGACACATGTACCGTCAATGTGACAGCCGACATGTTGACTGCTGAGCGCCACGATCAGCTCGTTAATATACAAATTAAACAGGGTAGGAGATGTTAAGCCACCCTGCCTGACTCCGCATTCAAGTTGATACGCATCCGACATTGCTCCCGCCCACCTAACACTATTAGCCTGGTGCGCATACCAGTACTGGAACATGCAGATGAGTTCCGGCGGCAAATCTACGCTCCTAAGCTTGCTCCACAGCAGGTCATAGGCCACAAGGTCGAAAGCCTTGGAAAGATCAAGGAAGCACGCGTACACGGGTGTCTTACGATCTGTGTAGTATTTGACGGTATGCTTAAGGCACAGTATTGCACTTTCAGTGGATAGCCGGGGACGAAACCCGAACTGGTTATCGTGCAGTGTTACCGATCTGTTTAAATGAGCGTTAAGCAAACCGTCAAACACTTTAGCAGTTACAGTGGCAAGCGAAATAGGCCTGTAATTACTCTTATCAGTAAGGTCACCAGTTTTATTCTTTACTACAGGCACTACCACTGTTTTCATAAAGTCCACAGGCAAGTAGGAGTGGCTCACGCACAGCGAGTAAAACATAGCCAAGACCCTAGCAATGTGATGTCCAGCGTGCTGAAGGTGCTCAATGCTGAGCCCATCATGACCCGGGGACTTACCTCTCGAGATAAGCCTTATGGCTTTGGTTACGTCCTTCGCCCGAATGGCAGTTCCCACCTCCCGACTGTTTACGCCATCATTACGTAACTCCGTCGCTGTACCCAATGGAGACTTAACCGAAAAATGGTTCATAAAAAGATTCGCAATCTCCTTCGGGTCATTAACACCATCGATGCTCACAGGAAGGCCGGGGCGTAAGTTTACTTTTTTGGTGCCCTTCCAGAAACCGCGGAAATCCCCCTTGCAATGTTTCACAGCAAGAGCGTCCATTCTTATTTGGTCCTGATGATTTTGGCACCATTTTAATCGAGACTTGAACACTCTCCTGCTATCGCACATATCTTTATACAGAACTCCTGATTTAGGCCTACCACACAATACCCAATCAAGGAACTTAGATTTGGCCACCCTGTGAGCCTCGCTGACATGTTTGTTCCACCCGGCTATGCGTGGGCCACCCCCGCCCCTTCCCGTGCTTTCCCGACTAGCCACTGCCGCGTCACGGAGGGCAGTCACAATGTCGGAGTAGAGCGCATCCAGAACAAGCCTGTGGCCACGGTCACTACAAAAACGATCAGCACAGTTTACACACTCATTGGGGAAGTCAATTACTTTAAGTCGCTTATGACACTCTTTGGCATACATAGAAACTTGTTCCTCACTTTTTATACCCCACACTACATCTTTATTAACATTAATAACTTGAGACGTGACCTTAGGGGACAGTAATTTTAAATGACACGTAATCACAAGTGGAAAATGATCAGACCAAAGAGTGTCATACTTAACATCTACCTTAACAACAGCCTGCTTAGCCGAGTGAGTAGCTAAACAGTGGTCCAGCCAGCTGCTAGTCCCGTGCACATCACTTACAAAAGTAAAAGCACCCGAGTCTAACCCTAGCATATCTATGTCCACACATGACCACTGTTGGTCGCTACAAATATGCATAAGCTCAATAAAAAACAACTCACCCGGATCCGCATTAAAGTCGCCTAAAATTAAAACAGATTCTATTCCATATTCGTCAATAATTGCACTTATCGCACTCAAACAATCAGTAAAATCTTGCAAATTATCTACAGAGTTAGTTGGCAAGTAAACACTCATTACGATCACTTGTCTATCACTCGTTGTAATTTTAATGCCACAAATACGAGCGTTATCGCACTGTAACACTGACACCTGTTGAAACGCACTATATTTCCATAGCAACGCGACGCCGCCATAGGGACGCCCGCGCAATATCCCCGCGGAAGTATCGACCGCAGACGTCGCTGTGTATCCGAAACCGCTGTCGATGGTGCTGATAAAGGGTATGTCGTGCGGCATCAACCAAGTTTCCTGGAGACAAACCACGTCGCACGTGCGACACAGGTCTCTGACGTCACCGATGGAGCGTTTTACATTCTTGCAGTTGAACGTAGCAAATCGGTAAGGGCCACTATCCATTATTTGTTATGTTGGAACCGTCGGCTTCGGTAAGATGTGCACCTTTTGTTGTTCTGTGTTTGAAGTTTACAAACCGCCGAAATAAGACACCTGCAGGCCATAAAGTTTCGTCCATGTACCTTGGAAGATTGGCCTCCAATATATAAAACTTGTATGCTTTGTGTCCCCTTTCAAACTTCATATTTATTTTCTCTAAAGACACAGTTTCCCGTGTCTTATTGTAAATATGTTTTATAATGTCACTTTCTATAGTCGACACATGCACATTTGTAATAAACATTGGAATTTTTCTGTCTGCTCCACGAAATGTGCACTCCAAATCTCTGGCTACACCTGACTTGCCTATGAAACGATATTTCGCTGACTTTTTACGATGTACTACTCTCTGCCAGCCTTCGTTATTATTATAATTTGCTTCGGTCATAGTTTCGCATACATACACCGGCCGTTGTAAACTGTCCTTAGCAGAGGCAGTCAGCTGATCCGCTATCTGCAAAGGTAAACTAGGTGCGTCTGACGTCACAGTAGCGCTAGGCACAGAACCGGTCCGAACGCTCGCCTGTTGACTCACAGGCAGGTGTTCCCCCTCCGCGCACTCAGCGCCCGCGCTCGCCTTATGATTCGGCGGCGACGACCGGCGGCGATCGCCTCCCGCGTTCGCCAACCCGCCTTCTATCGATTGTTGCCGCTCACATGATTCATGATCGGTTTGTTTCTTCTCAACTACCCTCATTTCTCTATATTGCGACAAGGGTGACCGAATATTCAAAGATACATTATTCTTTTTATTCACATCTAACTCGTCACTTAGATTATGACAATCATGTGAGAGTCCTATAGGACCACTGTCCAGCCAGGCACCGCGTCTCATGTTTACTTTGAACGCCGACGCCGGCGGCAGGGAGTCGTTTTTTACGCGAAGAACGTCCGTTTTTAATTTGTTTAAACTTTCCAATGTAGCATAGGTCGACTTTATACCTTCAATTTCGGCTTTCAATACTTGCATGTCCTTTAATAATTTGGAACAATCCAGGTGATCTATCAGGATAGGCGGTAATTTATCCAGTTGTCTAGCTACAAACATTGGAATAATGTCGGGCTCTGTCGATTTAAATAGATTAATTATATCCGTTACATCGCGCCCCTCCTTCCCTTTGTTTTTTCGCAATATTTTTCTTATGTCCGTTGGGATGGCCTCAAACAGGAGTGACTTCGAGTTCTTGATTTCATCACTTGTGAAAGTAGCCTTGCAGATCCGCACTAGTGATTCTTCATCTATGATTGACACTTTATTCTGTATGTACGACAACATCTCATCAATGATGATATTACACACATTGCACTTAGCAACGTTCGTCATTTTATTACCACACGAATTAACGCTCCGTATATATAAATAGGCCCAACGCTGTTGGATGCGCGCGCGCGACTCCGACTCATTTGTGACAAAATAATAAAGATATTGCTTAACAAACAACTTATATCAAAATTCAATAGTTACTAAATATAAAAAATAAGTACAGAAAGTTCTTGTAAAATCAAAAAGAAATTGTTGATGTAATATTCATATACACAGAATGATGTAAAAAAATACGGACAGAACTGACTAACACATTTAATTAACCTATGTTATTAATTTCCTTGAAATAAAATGATTTTTATTAAATAGTCGTCTTTTCGATAGATTTTTTTGTTTTTCCGTGTATTGTGATTCTTTTCGTAGTCACACTCACCATCACTCGTCATCACTTTCAAAAAGTTCTTCGAACATACAACGATTCTGGGAAAGAATTCTTCGGATATTTGTCGTGCTATAACTAATATCCATTCTCCACACCTGACTGAATCTCGAGAAAAGCAAAAAAAACAAAAACAAAATCTACAAAATGTTCTATAATATTTATAGAAGCAGTAAAGAAGTCACATAATACAAAAAACAAAACAATCATAAAATAATAAAAAACAATAGCGTCTCCAACAATGGAACAGAGTCAACGCACGTAACCCGAACAATTTAAGTGGGCATGCGATAGTGTGATTAAATACGTTAACTAAGAGTCTTTACAACTGAGACGCTTTATAACTCCTGCTGTTTATTAGGAATTAATTTTAAAAAATGTTTTACGACGATTTCTTGACAAAATACCAATATTTACAATACAGTGATAAAAATCATATAATGGTAATATTAAAACTTACCGAAAATATGAAACTCCATCCTTTTTTAGCGTCCTAGATGTGTTATTTTAACAGTTTTTAAACGAGCAGCGAGGCATGTTTACCGTTCGAGCGTTCGAATGCTACTAGATTAAAAGCGCACCCGAATGTTCAAATGGGTGCGCGTTTGGTGAGGACACTTTTTGTCGCTGATTGTGTATCTAGTTCTTTATTAATGATCGATGGAGTATATAAATACCAAATAATGAACGACAATTATTTAATTAAATTTTACTTTAAAAAAAAATAAGTCTTTATGTAAGTACTGTGTAGCAGCTATAATGACTAAACAGTAAAGATGTCATTAAGGGGGTTGCCCGCGAAATTCAAATTTTGTTTCGTTTTTTGTAATTTGCAACACCCTATTTGCGTAAGACACGATCAATCACAATCTGAATCTTTTTGATGGATAGTGCTAATCCGTAGCTTCATATGTGGGAAAAAAATCGGTTGCTTAGGGTGGATTTCACCAATGAAACTACGTTTAATAGTCGTCAGTGTCATTATTTTCTATGGAATACTGACACTGACAGCTCTTGAACGCTTTTAGATGTGCTGAACGCGTTCAGTAACATTGGTGAAATCGGCACTTCGTGTGTTTTACCCCACAGGTCAGTGTCAAGTTGTATGTTGAACAAAATATGATTCGCGACCGTAACATGAATCTACAAAATAACAATAATTAAAACTATAACTATAAACACAAAACAACCTCTTTATGTTCATTATAATCCTATGGAAAAGGCAACTGTCAAAATGGCGCTGTCGTAGCTAGTTCCCAAAGCAAGTTAATAACGCAAGGCGTGAGGCGGTTTTTATTATTTTTTGCTACGGTAAGTTCCTAAATGCTCGAAAATTTGAGTCTAGTATTTTCCGAAATACGAAATACAAAAGAGTTCCAGGTTATGTCGGAAACATTTTAAAGAAAGTGATCTACGAAATAAGCAATATTTAAGGTTTTCGATTCTGACATATTCGAAATCGAATAATTATTGATATAAAATTTTGAAATCACCGAAAATAACGAAATAGTGGAATAAAAACAAATTCATGAATGAACATGAAACGGAATGAATGAAAGAAATGTCAAATTTACTGTAGGCTGTAGGGACCTAGCTATGGTCACGCCATGTACAATTAGCTTTGACCGACCTCAAACTCAAATCATTTATTTCAATTAAACCATTTACAGGCACTTTTGAATTGTCAAGGAGTCGGTCAGTCAGAAATATGAAGCTAGTTGCCCATTCCAAAGCGTAGTAGGTACCTATGGAGAAGAACGGGCAAGAAACTCCATGGACACTCTTTTAAATAATAATGTTTTTACATATATCTTAGTTACATCGATTAATGTTGACACTATAAGTGAGAACGATGTACAAAAAACCGTACACGTTAAAAGCGTCCAGAGTGCATCAAAACATAATTAAAACAATCCAGCTAATTAATTATTAAAATAAGCCGACCTTCCCCATTGATATCAATTTGATTAGAACAAAGAAATTTTTAATTTCGCTAGCAACCTGGTGCGTCTTAATATTTATAACAAATATTAAAATAATCTCTATCAAAGCTTATCACTCGATTATTATTCGGTAAAACAAGTTGGTATCATCTTGCCAACTTGAATCTTTGACTTTAACTTATGTACAGCATGTAACGAAAACCCTGTCCGATCCTGAAGGGTATTATTTGGTATCGTAGTGCGTACACAAATACGTAATCATTTAATGGATACGAGATAATTATTTTTCCCCAATGAAAACAATTAATTTAAAAAATTAAAAATAATCATACCAAAGGCAACACTGATCGCTCGACAGGGTTCACCTACAGTTTCGTGTCAAAGAAGCCGCCTGAGCGCGGCGGTCCTTTGTCGCATGCCGCCAATGAAACGTAGGACTAAAGAAATCTACGTTTTGCCTACGCGTAGGTATCAGCTGATATTTTATTGTAGGCTTGCGCACAATGACCCCGATTTCTGACCTTCTGTTTATCAAGAAACAATTATTATTGAGTTAATGTGATGTGCTTTTGGCAATGTACCCACTGTAGGTATCAGTTTATTAAAACATTTACTTGTTACATACCTCTATCTATCTAGAACATTAGTACACATTCGACACCTTTTTTATTAAATTTGCACGTACTCTTCGCAGCGCACATGTGTACGATTTGAGTGACTCGAAAGCTTCCACAATCCGAGCTGTTACTTCGATTTCCGAATCACACATTCACTCACAAATAAAAATTAACATATTCAAATATTCCAGCACCCTAATTGCGTAACACATTTTTGTAAACGATTACGACTAATCTGTTTGATTTTGACGGTTCAAGAACATTCATTGCATACTATATATTGTTGAGCAGAATTTTTATCTAACTTAAGAAGCAATGGATTAGCAATCTGTTTCAAAACGATTCAGATTCCGATTGATTGTGTATTACGCAATTAGGGTGCTGATTGGTATACGACATTGTTCGCGATACGATAGCGGCACGTGATACGTACGGACATCCGATCGCAAGCTATCTCCACGTGAGACTGGCGAAGTGTCCAAACGAGTAGCGACCAGTCGGCTACATCAAAGGATCGAGGACTCGTTATGAGTACCTACAGCGCGGCTATATGCCTATTTTATTTCAAAGGACACCGCCCGTGCAGGGCGGTGTCCTTTGAAATAAAATAGGCAAAATATAAAAGATTTCGCCGGCCGGTGGAGTGTTGTCAACTTATGAAAATTTACCATATTTAGTGTTACATTTCGCATGGTAACTAAAAATAAAAAAATCAATAGCTTTTGGTTTTTATGAGTTATTTTTTTTTTACTATTTTTTCTAGTACGTATGTTAAACCAGGAATACGCCTTTTTTGGATCGGACAGGGTTTTTGTTACATATTGTATAATTGTTGACTTTACAAAATAATAATACAAAAGTACTAATACAACATCAAACATGACTGTCACACATCACACACAAACACATCAGTACATGAGTCATCGTTACATAATAAAATATGACATCAGTTATTAAAAAATTAAAAACATATAGTCTAGATTCTTGTAGTAATGTACCCGTGATTGATTTATCAAAATTCAAGATATTGATACAATGACTCAATCAATCCTGACAACTCAGTTTCTTCTTCACTGACATTCAATATTAAGTAAGGAGCTTATATTACTAGATTCTTCTGAGGTTATTTATTGTGCCACGTAGTCAGTTATATGAGCAGGCGGACGTCGTACTCTTTCTAAACGACGCAGGGTCTCTGTCGTGATGTTCTGTGGCTGGACTATCTCATTCTGGAAATCTCGCTGGCCATCTGTGTTACGATCATCGCCATCGACTGTATCGATGAACTCGTCATCATTGGAATCAACTTCACCTGTTGCTAAATAAGATTCCCCAGCAGGAGCTAGGTATTGATTAGATACGACAACTCCTCTACCATTGCTCAAACGCACACGAGAATGTTGATGATTACTTTCCCGAGTTCTACTTCTTCTACCAGCGGATCATATTGCTAGTTCGATTATGGTTTCGCATTAATAATTTTTCTAGGACGTTTAGCCATGTAGGCATAAATTGACCAGCTGAGTATTTCCGGGCGTGGGAGAACATACGCTCTTGGGGCGTACTGTTTGTAGCCGTGCAAAGAACTGATCTTACAGAATGCAGAGCCTGAGTTAAAACTCCCATTCTCATTTGTTTATAGGCAGATCATGGCTTTTCTGCGTTTTAACTCACGTCCGATGAGAAATTTTCTCAATTTCCGAAGACATTCGACTATAGCTGCGGCCTCCTTCTCTATGGCTGGGATTCCGCTAGATATTGTGAAGGCTTCTTGAGAAAAACGCAACAGGTCTGCTTTCTTGTGACAGAGTTCCCGCGATAACATAGTCTGATGCGTCTATTTCAACAACAAACGGAATGTTGTTATCAATCGAGTTTACTCCCTGCTGATCTGGCTTTCTCTTGCTTTAGAGCGTTTACTGCCACATAATCGAGAGCAAATGTTTCTTGCGAAACGAGAGAATCTTGGGCACATATTTAGAATAGTGAGCAAATAATCTCAATGCACGCCAGAGCGATGCCGAGCCGGAGGCATAGGCAGCTCTAATAGTGGACGTAAATGATCCGGATCATCGTCGGGTTTAATCACTCCACTGTTTATAGTTACTTGTCTTGTTACTTATCTCTCTTAATGAAAATTCACTCTTTTCTAGACTCAGTGTAAGGTCCGTTTAGCAATATCGAAAAAACGTAGTTTTTGAACGTGGTTAGCTTGGGTTGTTCCACAGACTTATGTCATCCAAATATACTCCTTTAAGTTCCTCTTTCGCAATTATATTATTAACTGTTCTTTGAAAAACCGCTACTCCGTTAGTAATCCCGAAAGGTATTCTTCGAAATTGATATAAATTACCTTCTGCTTCAAATGCTGTATAAGGGTTTTCTGTTTCGAGAATCGGATTCTGACGGTAGGCACTTTTTAAGTCAATTTTGCTGAAGACACTATGTTTGGCTACCTTAGAGACAAAGGGGTAAGCGTCTAGCTGCGTGTATCTATTTACTCGCTTGCTTGAATGCGTCGTACAGTGTGAAATTCTATTTTCCAACAGTCTTTGACTACTATGGACGACGAAAGTCCGGATATGAAAGAGTCTCTAATAAAATCACTTTCGTTTTGTTCAGCGGTTCACTTGTTTAAAATTGTATTCTTTTGAGAGTAGTTTCAAGGTTTGTAGATACTGGTCGATGGACTCACTTGGTTGTTGCGCTCGCTTTCCTAATCTGTCCCTGGAATAGATATATTTTCGTTAGGTGGCTTCAGATATAATGCATCAAATCTCTATAAAGCAATATCGTAATCAGTGCAATCCTGTATGCGCAATAAAGTTGTAGAGGAATTTAGTATCTTTTGTAATCGTTTTCTCGTTCGTAGTTAAAGCTGTCAGAAAATTTTCGAATGTGCTTTTCCAATGTGTCCACTGAGGGGACAGCTTGACTTGAGGACGGGTCTCCGTCGAATCGTTTTGTTCGTAGATATTTTTAATTTTTTTAAAATAAATTGTAGTAATTAATATAACCGTGATTGATTTAAAATTAACGTTGCGGCGCGACTCCAGTAACTGCACCCTCGGCATGTACCTTATCTTCTGGCGCACGTACTCAATGATGTCCTCCGCCTTAGTAGTGTAGTGCAGGCGGGAGATGTACACCGGAGTGTTCGGCTTTGCGGCACGCAGGCCTACTTCGGGACCCGTAGGTGCTTTGCCGTAGCAGTTCTTGTTAATTTGCGATCGGTGCTTCTTCTTTTGCACCGTCACAAAACTTATCAGCTCTTTTCGGTGCCTTTTCTGGCATAGGCTTTGTGTTTGGAGCGCTAGGTGCACTCGCGGTGACACTAGCGTAATCCTTTCGAAGGGGTTTCGCCGGGGCTGCAGACACTGGCAGCGGGACGGGTCGAGGGGCTCGGGCGGCTCTGCTCGGTGGAGCCGCGATGACGGGCGCGGGGCTGCGGGACGCGTGGGCGGGGCGCACCGCAAGCACAGCAATCGACGGATGCGCAGGCGATAAAACTGCTAACGCGGACTTTGGCGACGATATACCGAAACCGGCTCCGCGGAACTTGTTTACATTAGACGCATCGGCTGATAACCTAACAGGACAGCGGACACTTCATCCATCACATCCAGCTTCTGCTGCAGGAACGCCAGCAGCTCATTCACCACAAGGTTATTACTCATGTCGAGTAAACTACGAGCGACAGCTTGCGCCGCGCTAATCGATATTAATAATATGCAAACGCGTCCGCATCGGAACGCGGCACAAGCGAGACTGACTGACTGGCTGGCTTTTCATAGCTTCACCGCATTTTCTTGGGTTTGTCTAATACATCTTGTGATCAACGAAATCCCTTACTCATGAGCTCTTTAGCACCACAGCTTATAGAGAAAAGCCTGCTGCGGCAGGACGAGCACTGTTTATTTACAATTACTTCACATAACATCACGTGTGTTCTGCTGATTGGTTAGAGTCAGTGGTTTATCTATAGTAAACCAAAATTTGGCCAGTTATGTTTTTTTTTGTCAAATTAATCGTAATCGCTAAAGGTCCATTCATCAACCATTGCCTTTGGTTGGACACAACATGCACATTCTGAGTACATGACTGTACAAAATACTGATCCAGCAGTTTGTATAAGAGTAAGAATTTAACTTTTGTATCTAGATTAATTAACTTAGTTTTAAATTGCGTCAGCATTAATCATTTAACTTTCTTAATGTCTTTTCTATGTAAATCTAAGAAAAAAATAAACTTTAAAACGTTTAAATGTTGTTTTTATTACAAAAAAAAAACTCAAACCCTTTTAATGAATAATATAATTTTCATCAACTCATTTGTTATGAATTTCACAGGACAACTGTAGATAAAGGAGACCAGAAATAAGGTAATGCTTTTAAAGCATATCAGTCAATCTACCGCGAGGACTACAATGTAGAAGAAAGAAGCATGTTGAAAGACAAAGTAACAATAAACGTACCGGCGCGATGAAAACGTTTAAAAAAAAACACTAGGAGTCACTTCAATGTATTAATGCCTCAATAGTAAGCAGTTACATTGTTCAAACCACTCACTAAGTCATTTAAATTGGACATGCATGTACTATTTTGCCAAGTGGAATAACCGCTTAAGGCACCTGTTCCACTCGACGAGGAAGCGACTAGATATCAATGATTTTTTTCTAAAAAAATGTGTAAAAATTGTAGGTCCCGTGAAGGAAGAGATACATAGGTATTAATAGTTGATCGCTGACAGTTCATACCGCCGCCGCCGAGTACTCGTTTGACGCAGCAACAATATAAAAGAGACGCTACATAAGAGTTATTGTTTAGCGACACTCGCTTGGCGGGCAGAAAACTCGCTGCGAGACTCGCGCTTGGTACATGCGCATACGTCGCAGTCCCGCACTCGCTGCTCGCCAACTCGTTTTTAGTTGCTAGCTCTACTCGCTTCTCGTTAATAGTCGGCGATGGAACAGGGCCCAACAGGTAAGGCTGTTTTCATGTAGAACGCTGGTAACCAGCGCCGATATGCCAGAGGTTCTCGGCGCTGACAAGCGCTGGTTGTCAACGTTGGTTGGTGGAGGCAGTTTTCATACTTTTTGCCAAATCAGCGCAAACCAGCGCCGACTAATCATAAACTTGACGGCGCAAATTTTTCTGTCAAAATAACGTGGGCGGGCCGTATTAAAAGCCGTTGCGGGGGCCTGAGTTGACAAGTATAAATTGTTCGGCACATATTAAATAAATACATAAACATTATAAAATTTTGGTACTTATTCAGGTTTCAGACAAAAAATGATAATCGAATACTCTGTTCTAATTTATCATAACACCTGCATTCCACGAAAGGTTAGACAGGGGTGGTATTACCTGGTACATATAGTAAAACACACATTTCCCCAGTTAAGGTTTAAGACCCATGTAATAGGCGACGAGCCTATTACCATCTACCGGGCACAGATCCAGACTCAGGGCAGCTAGTGAGAAATTCCAGATGGAAAAACCCAATGACACTGCCTTATCTAAAATGAAACCCAGGACCTCATGTTCAGCAGCGCTTGCGACAAACTAAACCAACGAGGCAGTTACATGTTTGACACTATCTTCAGTATTTCAGAATCCACTGGTTTCTCATCTGTAACAACATTTTTGCTTTGATAAATGAGGTATTCACCACAAGAGCTATGTAATCATAGCCAAATAAATACAAGAACAAGTGACAATATGTAGTGTACTACTAAGCCTATCTCAGACGTAGTTATAATATACCTATATGCTGTGCTTTAATATATTATTATATCATAGCAAACTACTACAAACGGACGATGATAAATATTTGAACAGACAGCTGTGCTGCTGGGGAGTTTTTACGCCACTTCTTTCCAGCTAAAGCACTAGGGCGGCCGTGCCGGGTCATTTTGACGTTCAAAAAGTGCTGATTCTCAGCCTAGTTTGAACAAATGACTTTTAATTTTGATTAATATGCAATAATATAAATTACAGTATAGGTTTAGGACTTTCGTCCGCGAGACATTTCTTGCTCCCCCGCCCCACCCCGTCGCATCGCATCACCTGCCCGCGCTGTCACTTAGTTTTCGCTTACGTTCTACCTGACTTTTTTAATTTTTCGGCTCGTTATAGTCATAGCGTGATGTTAAATATCCTATAGCATTCCTCAAGAGTTGGGCTATCAAGTGCAAAAATATCCGACCGGTAGTTCTAGATATTACCCCCTACATACAAACAAATTGTACCTCTTTTTATTAGTAGAGCTGCCTGTGCAGTCACTTGGATAGTATTAAAAAACTATTTGATAACATACCTAGCTCTGATTTATAATAATAATTACTTACCTTGTACTTTCTTTAAAACTGCCTCTAATATTTTTGTTTTTAAGTCTCCATGCTTTATTTTTTAAAGCATGCTTTCGCACGCTGAGAACGAAAGTGACCTATCTCAAAATTTTAGTAAAATGAGTTAAATATACAAAATGACTCAAAAAAGTACACCCCATCACAATTTTATTAAAAAACAGGCCATTTATGGTCAGAGAGGGATAGAGGTATTTTCGGTCTCTTTGTCTTTGAGCGCTTCACGCTCCTCGCGCCGGAGTGAAAAGGACGCAATCAGTTCTGCAGCGAGAGTGGTTGTTGCAAGACGTGTCAAGTTTAGTACCGTAGTGACCGATTACACTTTACGTCAGTTTTGTGCCAATTAGTGTGGGTAAGTTTTGCTACAATTTTTAATCATAAAGTGACTGATTTAGGTTAAGGTCATTTTCATGTTTCTAATATTAGCAACATGGGTGACATAAATCAAATTCGGTCACTTATTTATTAAGGCATGAATTAAACTCATAGACCCATTTTGAAACCGGTCTTTTTAATTTTAAATAAATTCTTAATTATTTGTGCAATTTGAAAAAAAGTCTGTTTAAAATTTTTACGATGTGTTTTATGACTGACATATTGATTAGTAGTACACTTCAATATTTTTTCAGAGTTTTATGAATCCTACTGGATTCGGTAGTTACAAAAGTTAAAATGAAAAGTAGCGCTTTAGTTCTTCAAATGGTGAAAGTCAAACAGAAAAATAAGGTAATTAAGTATATTATATATTATGATTTCACTTTCATCTTGTTGTATTTAGTTGCTAAATACTTTATATTTAATCGTTTTTTCATGTTTCATATTATTACGTATGTACCGAAAGGTTGTAAATTAATATTTTGTTAACAGAATACTCATGAGGCTTGTGAAATCGACAACGAAAATATACCATCTAGTCCTTCCATTATCGAAAATACACCACCACGTCGGGGGCACACACACATCACATATTCCTAAACCCAAACCTTTGAATGTAAGTGATTCTCTAATCGTGTGGGTGATGTTTGAAACCTTAATTATATTTTGATTTTATTCATCTTATTTATTGTTTCAGGACTTTGAAAAAGCTCAACAAGAAATAGATAATGAATCAGAAGGTACTGAGAAGATGTCTAGTACCATATCCACCGTCCGACCGCATTCAAGAAGTTCGAGTAAAAGCAGTTCATCTTCATCATTAAGTAGAAGGAGTACTTCATCATCTTCAAGTAGTTATTTTACATATGAATTTGAAAATACAGCTATCCCGGGCCAACAACGTTCATACGCTCAATCACCAATCAACCCGAATGAAAGTGATGTGGATCTAACTGATACAGATCCAAGATAGAAAGCGGAAAAGGAACCCTGGTATCTGGAAGCTAAACCGAACTAAAATATTAAGAAACTCCGGAGTATGCTTTAGGTCTTTGTCGAAATCTAAAAAAGTCATTCCAGCTAGGCATGTGAAAGAAATTAGTACAAGTAAGTGTAGACTTCAATGTTTTGATAAAGTTAGTGAGAATGAGAGATCAAATCTGTTTAAAAACTATTGGAGTTTGTCAAATTTGGAATTAAAACGGGCTTACATTAGGGCGTGCATGATGGAAGTGCAACATAGATACAGGTACTCAAATGCTCAAAAACTTCGCCTGCCAAACAACGCGTTTTATTTCACCGTAAATGGCAATAGGATCCGGGTTTGTAAATTGTTTTTAAAAACACTTTTGACATATCGGACAAACAGCTTAGAACAGTTAAAAGTAAAACTAGCAGCTATGGTTTCGTAGGGCCCGAGTGTAGAGGAAAGCACGAAAACAAAAAGAGGGTAGACCCTGATCTGCTACAATACATCAGGAATCACATAGAATCTATACCGAGAGTCGAATCTCATTATTTAAGACCAACTGGGAATACATAACTGACAGCAAAACTATTAGGAACCTCTGGACTGATTTTAATAACGAAAAAAATTAAAAAAGATGCCGCAGGGCGACTATTGGTTATTCTTGAACACTTTTTAACAAAGATTTTAATATAGGTTTCTTTCAACCGAAAAAAGACAGATGTGAAACGTTTGTAGCGTATCAACTTATAAAAATAATAAAGCACTACTTAAATCTAACTATTATAAACACCTCGAAGAAAAATTACTGTGTCGCAAAGAAAAACGAATGGACCGTCAAGCATTGGTTGGTACAAAATATTGGTCTCTATTTGCGCAATTTATGATTTACAGTCCGTCATGTTATGTCCTAGTACAATTGCACTGGCCAGAATTAAAACAAAGTCATTGCAAGCTTATACTCTTACACACTCAAAATTAAGCCGATAATGTGCATAGCTTGATCGGAAAAGATATTAAAAAAACATCAAAGCTGGTCCTATATACATACCTGTTCAATTTGCTACCTTGATTAAAAGCGCTCGAAAATCCGGAAAGACTTTCATAGTCAAAGAACTTAGTTACGAATTCTTAGATGTCAAAAAACTACAAGAACAATGGGCATATAATTTCAAGGAAAACATAACTATTGTGGAATGTCCTTAAAACAATAAAAATTATGTAAGTTAAAAGAAAACAAAAAAAGAGATCTCAAAGATTTGGTTAGATTTTTTTTATTCCTAGCATTTACGCCAGTTTTTTTCATTCTTTGAAGATAAGCAAACTTACAAAAAATAAAAATGACAGTGGGTACATGTAATAACAAAATCCAATGATTAAGTGATTATTACAGGCTAAGAACTGAATTAGTGGAGTAAGCACAATTTTCCTATTTGATTATAAAACTGAATCGTAAATGAAAGACTTAGAAATGACATATTTTTGTTGTTTCCTTTTATTTATATTTCTTTCCAGGATATAATACATGTACAGGTATCTAAAAATAATCTAATATATTGTAGTACATTTTGCAGATAAAGTACAAAATAATGGTTAAGCGAAATGTTATTATCTTATTCGCGACCTCCTGACTTTGTTTATATTGTAGTTAAAATTTGGTATTATAAATACTACTTGATTGTCTCCTGAAACAGGGCTTCCTCTCTCCTAAACTTTTGCTGTGCCCAGGGACAGTTACCGTTACTAAAAAAATACCGGTATAATAACCAAAACATTTCGTTCTGTTACGTTAAATACTTAACGATACAAATAACGTTAAGTCATGGGATTTAACGGTATCAAAATAGCGTTACTAATAGCGTTATTTCGCTAAAATCTAGCAAGATCTGATGCGACGTTGCCAAACCGAAACGGACGCCGCGTGCTATGCGTTCGGTTCTTGTATTGTAAGCGGAGCGGCAACCACTAGCATTTATCGTTATTGTTACGCTTGCGACGATCGGAAAGATACGAATACGAGACGTCACGCGCTCCCGCGTGTTTCATTTCATAATCATACGGCACACAAGCAACGCGTACGCCGATACGTCTATTGCCTATAATTTTCAACTAATTATATTTTTCCTAATGCAACTGCTTTAGTAAAAATATTATTATGGGCCGAAAGAAGTGCAATAAAGTGTACCGATATCTCAAGGTTTTCAAAGAAAACAATGAATCAACTTATATACAGTTTTTTTTTGCCCCTATATATTTTGACATAAACAATAACATGAGTATTTACTGTTTAAAGTATTATATTATTTTAGTGTTGCGAATGTGAGGACTGTATGGGTCATCGTTTTTTTTTTCAGTTACTTTTACTGGTCTGGCAGTTTTAGTACTTCATGAGGCCTACCCAAATGTCCTTTCTTTTGTATTGTTCGTCAAATCGTTGCGCTCCTTTATTTCTGAGTTGAGCTGCACGATAATTGACAAATGCGTGCATTGACTGGACAGGTCCACTCGATCTGTTTGGTACTTTCTTCAAAATACAATTTCGGACACCAGTCAACATGGTCCTCAAATGAGCTGACCGAGATTATTTATTATATACACATTGACCAATGTCAATGTGTATATAATAAATAATCTCGGTCAGAAATATTTTGTCATCAATATGACTAAATATATACAATGATATGAAAGCTTACTTTGTAATATTATTATAATTATTGTGAATGTGAAGACAATGTGTTTTTTTAATACATTTACGTCTTTTTTTCTCTGTTAGTTTTAATCATAGTCTGGCAATTTAAGTAACTCAGGCGGCCTACCTAAATGTACTTTCTTTGATAATGTTCGTCGAAACGTTGAGCTCCTTAGTTCTAAGTTGACCCGCATGATGACTGACAAATGCGTGCACTGACTGGACAGGTCCACTCGATCTGCTTGGTTCTTTTCGCAAAATACCATTTCAGACACCAATCTACATGATCTGACCAAGATTATATCTGGACTTTGAAAGAGACTGTGACCTTTGAGTTTGTTTCGGCCTCTCTTCTCAGAGTAGTCAGACAGGAAACGCCGATCTCATCTAGCTTTTAAAATAGTATTGACGTGTAAGTGTTTGTATAGAAATAAAATCATTTAACATTTACTTGCACATTGTGCAATAAAACATTAAACGTGATGTTTAGGAGGACATGTAGGAGGAAGGCGCCGGTGTCTGTCACACAGTTAATACTAGCACAGACATCGTCGTTTACTCTATCTTTAAAATACTCTAAACTTTGTACATTGTGTTTTGTTTAGGATAGATGAGATGTACCCACATTTGTTTGTTAATAAATTATTATTATTATTACTTGCAATGGTTGTTGTGAAAAATAAATTTCAATAACATTAACTTTAATTTGAGCCACCTTGTTGCTAAATATATGACAGAAAGGGAGGAAGTACTGTTTCAGAATTACTGTTTTGTTAATGCTGTATTTCTAGATTCCAGAGTTAATTCCACACTTCCCACAGTTCAGCGAATTAATACATATAATAACTTGATTCGACTTCACAACAGTTTACCAAAACTTACTAAAAACAAACGAATCTTACAAATACGTGGACTATGGGGTTCTTTAAGTTTTTTTTTTAATCTTTTCAAAGTACTCTCCACTAGCCTCTTTACAAAGTTTCATGCGTCTGAACCAGTTTTCGAACCACTTTTTGCAGTCCGTAGTAGACACCTCGTTTACAGCCTATTCGAACGCTGACACCGCATCTTCCGGAGATGAAAATTGTATATCCCTTTGAGCGGATTTTTTATTTTCGGAAATAAAACGAAGTCCTACGGTGCTAGGTCAGTACTGTAAGGAGGGTGACCTAGGAGTTTGACTAGCGTGCTGTCCAGCAAGTCCCTTGTTTTGAGTGCGGTGTGCGAAGGCGTGTTTCATGGTGGAGCAGTAGCCCGCGGAGCTCTGTTTGGTCGCTTGTTGCGCACACCAGAGGAAACTTCTGCCAAGCATTCAGCGTTGATGCTTCTTTGGTTCCGTAAAGGAATTGACACCAAGTAGCCAGTCAAATTAAAAAAGCTCGCAATCAAAATGTTACCCCGCGCTTCTAGATCGCTTCACTTTGACGCAACACCCAAACCGCTGACCTGTTATAATTTCGTAAACACGCCGAGACGAGCCTGCTGCAAATTTGTTTATCATATCACGGCACCATTCCGCCCGGGCCTGCTTCTGAGCATCGGTGTGGTTGTGCGGCAACCAGCGTGAAACTATCCTCCTCACGCGAAGACGCACGTGTTGTATTTCGTGAAGGCTTCCCGATCGAACCTGCCGTATGTGATGAATCTCTTGATACGTTACTTGCCTATTGTCTTGAATTAAAATGTTCACTGCTAGCACGTTTTGTTCCGTAACAGCCGTAAAAAGGCGACCACTTCTTTCTTCATCCCCCAAAGTTAGCCGCTTGAATTCGTTATACCAACGATACACGGTTGCCTTAGAAGGGCTTTCATCCATGAATGTCATTTGAAGTATATCGTACGATTCTTCCTGTTTCAGGCAACACTTGAAATCGTAAAAATCATAGCGCGAAAAAGTTACCGGCGCAGATCCATTTTTTTTATTAGACAAGATATTTTAAATTAACTCGCAAACAATGTGGAGGGAAATTTTGAAATAGACTATAACTGGCCAGTCTGTCTTACATAAAATCATTTTTTGCAATACTTCTGAGTGGCCTGGAATAATACTAATAATACGTTTTGTAGCTCAATAAGAGCTACAAAAAGAAAGCTCTGGTGAATTGGCAGTGGCACCCAGGTCCGGGAACAAACGAGCACAATTAGAAAAGATTTCATCAACAATAAATATTTAGAAAAGCATGATGATGATTTATCAGTCCGCTTGGTCAGAGAAAACAATAGTTTTACTTTAATAAATATATAGACGAAATAGATACTTTTAAAATAAAACCGTTACTTCATTCTACTAACAAAAATTTTCGATTACTGGGAAACCAAAAACATAAGTTTCTATTTTAATGTGAATGATAAATTATCAATTATTTTATTTCTGTAGGTAGTAGGTTACACTTTTAGACGTCAATCGTATTTTAAAACCTAGATGAGATCGGCGTTTCCTATCTGACTACTCTGAGTAGAAAGGCCGAAACAAACTCAGAGGTCACAGTCTCTTTTAAAGTCCAGTCATAATCTTGGTCAGATCATGTGAAGACCTTAGATTGGTGTCTGAAACGGTCTTTAGAGGAAATAACCACACAGAATGAGAGGATCTGTCCAGTCAGTGCACGCATTTGTCAATCATTATGCAGCTCAACTCAGAACTAAGGAGCTCAACGATTCGACGAACAATACAAAAGATAGGATATTTGGGTAGGCCGCATAAATTACTCAAACTGCCAGACCATGATTAAATTTACCTTAAAAAAATACTTTGAAAAAATAAACAACATTTCCTAAAAAAATATGGACCGTGATTTTGGGTGCAATTTTGAATTCAAAAACTCATACTAATAATCATGGCGTATGATTATAATTAGACAATTAGAATTTTAAAATATAAATCCTTTAGTGTAAAAACAGTACTTTTTTTGATTAGTTAGTGTTTAACTAGTGCTAATAAAAAATTAAAATATATTTTAGTGATCATTTTAATTAATGTTTTCAAATAAAGTTTAAATCGTATTTTTTTTACATATCACTTTTTTATCCTAAAACGAAGCTTAAACAAAAATCGCCATAGTTCTTTATCTGTGATTATTCACCAAAGAAAAGATAGACGGTGGTTAGTTTAACTCGCGTTGATTTTAAAAGATTTTTTTATTCTCTAACTTACTTTGTCGTATATATTCTTTGTCAGCTATACCTTTTTAATTCTGTCAAAAATATTACTACTCCGAATGAATGTCCTTCGTTTAAGTGTTAGAGTTAGCAGTTGCTAGTGGATAGACTAGAATGGGCGTAATGTCGTATCAATGATTCCGATATCAACATACACAACTGCATTTTGACAGAAAACAAAGGTAGCTATAGTCGACCCTTAAACGTTAACACCGAAAGATGCTTGTCTCTCGGCCGTCATTGTTAGAAAGAGATAGGCGTAAAAATTACCGGTAATAGAATAGTAACTTTTACCGTTACTAATACTGGTAGTTAGATAATGTTAACTGACTCATGGGTTTCGTTATTAATATCGTTACTTTTTTATCGTTAACATAACGGTAATTGGTATCGTTATAAAAAAAATAACGGTAATTCGGTCCCTGGCTGTGCCCTACAGGGTCTATAATGCTCTCTATTATATAGTTACCACCTAAGTACACATTATGGTAAAGCAATAAAGATATTGGGTATTGAGTTTTTAGAATTACTTTATCTAAACCAGTGTAAGGTAAAATAATACTCACCGTTTGGTTTGATACCAATTTTTTTATACTACTTTGATGTAATATTTTGTTTGGCGTGTTAGTTACAGATACTTATTATGACGTAGAAGTGATGTAATAAATTTAATTTTAACTATTTTTTACTGTTTTATTGTCCTTGTTACGGAAACGGCGTAAAATCATAAGAAAGAAACTGACATATTTTGGAATAGGAACATATTTTTTTTAGTACTGCAAGAAATAAAAAGACCTTTAACACAAAAAGTCAGTAGCAATTACAATATTTCTAGTACTAAAGCGACCTATAATTTTCAGTTTTTTTCTAAAGTTATTTAATAAAGAAAAATAATGTCTTTTTTTTTGGGTTTGTTCGTATAAATAAAGCGATAAAACCGAATTAAATTATGCAAATGAAATTAGTAACTTTCATTTTTATATTAAAAAGTTATTGTAGAATGAATAAAAATGTTCAATCCGCCGAACACATTTTCCTCATTCCCAAAAACCCTAAATTTCGACTTGGGTCACTTTCATTCTCAGCGTGCGTTGTTCTTCAGTCATATGTTGCTTTTGTAATTCTATAAATGCCCTTTTTTCTTTTTCACATTTTAGTCTTTCATTTGCGAAATGGTTGTTTGATGATGATGATACTTTCGCAGCTTTATTTGATTGCTCATTATTGCATAACGTAGGCCAACATCTCTTTGGATTACTTTTTTCTTGTTTAACACCTAAATTTTACGATAAAGGTAAGTGTAAAATTATTTATTTATTAAAACTTGTCACTCTTATTAAGGTACAACCCAACACCGTATCTATTTCTAATTTTGGTGCACTGGAGATAGAAAAACCTATTAATCTCTGGTTTTAACGTCCCAATAAAGCTAAAGCAAGCAACCCTATAGTCGTATTTTTAATTAGACGAAGCCAACTGACAGTAGCTAATGTCACTTTGTAAAATAATGTTGCCATATTTAAAGTAATAGTGATGCGTTCAGTTCTCGTTCAATCAGATGAATGAACAATGAGTGTGAATAGTTAATCATTTCAAACCATAAAAGAATATTATTTCTATTTTACAATAAAATTGTATAAGGTGCTCTGATATAAGTTACTAGTGCCTTTTTGTTTGTAATTCGGCTTCTAACCTCTGGTCTGATAGCATGAATGTTTTTTCTGCGCTCACGCTGTTTAGTTATTGTTTTTGTTAAGTTTTTCGTTACGTTGTGTTTGTGGTTATTGTTGTGTTTGTTTGTTGCTATATTGTTTCGTACAAACGATATGGATCCTCAACCAAGCACGTCAAACCAAAGCTTGTCTCCAAGAAAGAAGAGACCACGGATTGCTTTATGCGTTACAAACAGGTATTTGAGGAGAAAGCTGCTTCACTATTACCTATTGAGGCTCCCAAAAAAAGAATGTGTTTCGAAAACAGCTGACATTTTGGGAAATGTGTGACCTCAGTTTACAGTGTATTAAAAGAATACAAAGAAATATAACAATTTAAGTCTCCCGAGAAACGTGAACCGAAATACAGTTTCAAAGATAAATTAGACGATTTTACTTTTGCCGCTATAAGACGAAAAGTACATCATTTTTTTTGCAAATGAGCCACTCACCATTAAAAGGCCCCCATACCACTGTGAGCTCAATCCCATTGAGTTGGTATGGGCGCAGGCTAAAAGTTATATATTGCAAGAAATAACAAAACCTTCAAAATGACAGAAGTAAAAAAACTTTTTGAAGAAGGACTTCAACATATCACACCTGAAAAATGGAGTAGCTGCGTGTCTCTGATAATTAAAGAAGAAGACAAAATGTATGGTCTCGACTTCATGATCGACAATGTTTCAGACATATTTATAATTTATTTCACCGAAAGCGATAGTGATGATTTTTTATCTGATGATGAATAAAAACAAATTATTTAATAAGCGATGTTTCTTATTTTCATTACCTTCCTATAATTGTTATATTTATACATGTATAGTGTCAACTACATGATGTATTGAAAATAGGACAGTCTTACAAGTTTCCTCGCAATGTTTTCCTTAATTTTTAAAACACTCGGTATTCAGTATAGGTAGACACTATAGGAACATAGTCGTCGAAACCTCGTTGGTATGTACAAAGCACGACTAAAATTCGAACCCCGTACCCGATATCGGCAGTTCGGCACACTAACTATTCACTAGACAATCGTGGCAATTTCATTCATTCAGGAGTTTTTTCAATCATTCACTTTGTCACAACACTATTTTTATTTCATCAAAAACTGACAACACAGTAAACGTCAGTTGACTTCGTCTAATTAAAAATACGACTTTATAAGTTTTTGACAGATATTTGTTTGACAGGGACAGATCGAATTATACTGTTTAGCATCAGTAGCAATCTGTCTTAGGTTATTGGGTTTGGCCCTTAGGCATTCTCTACTGTCAAATATTATCTGGCAGGTGCTCTGTTTAACAGGAGTTTATAATAATAAAAAGTTAATGCTGAGTTTTAGAATGTTTTTAACCTACTGCAAAGCAAAGACAGGGATATGGTTTTAAAAGATGAGACCACTAAAAGGGTTCAACTTGCTGAAGGACCGAAACTGTGTTCCACACCAATACTTGGTGGGGTAGACAGAGGGGTTTTTGGTTTTCAATACCTATTATTACAAACCATGTATTAGGATGACAGTGCTGTGGATATTGGGTTGGGGGATACTTTCAAGTATGTTTGTATGTGTAGTTAGAAATACCAATGGCACACAAGCTTGCTTTGCAATAGTTATTATTTACTTACACACTATTTGAGAGTCACAGGTATAAACTGACTCAATTTATGAAAAAGTCGAATCTCCCACCAAACTTCCATAACCAGTTAAGTCTGCTACCACTTCCAGGACAGGATCATCCACTCTTGATGGCCCTCCGCCAGTTCCATTACTCTGGGTGTAGGTTTTGGCTTCTGTTTTCATTTTTTGCCATAACTTTTTAAGATTATCCTTAGTTCTGAAAAATAACAAGAAGCAAGGAAATAATTTGTTTAAAATAGTAACTTTTACCTACTTTACATATGCTAGCTTTTCTCTGTATTTTGTTGAATAATTTTGAAATCAATATGACAAACCTTAGGATGCTACCGGATGCATTTAGTTCATTCATTACTTCTGTCCAAGCGTCTTCTTTCAAACGATTTGTTTGTAGGTCGTGCGAAGTAACTTTAGTTATAATCACTTTGCCTTTTTTTTCAAAATGCGAAGAAATCTAATTTTTTCCTCCGTACCAAAGTTTACTGAGCGCTTGCGTTTTTCAGCTGTCATTTTGGTATGTTACCGCGAATATCAGAATCATACAGAAACTAGGGCCGCATTCCGAGTTAGACCATAATTGCTGACAGCGCTCACATCGATAATTTGCGTACCGATTTAGATATCACGATTATGACAGCTGAGAACTGTCAACATTTCGCTCACAGTGATATTTCTAAAGGGCATGGTCGGCGTTATCGCAAGATGGCGCATGTCATGACGTCATCTATGACGATTCACATGACATCGTTATCGCGCTCAGGCTAATTCGGTACGGACGTAAGCGCGCTCAAATCGATTACAGCTCAATTCGGAAAGCGGCCTAGAAATAATCGAAGATGAAATTGATTGCCACCAAAATTCACATTCGCACCACAACACACACAAGTCACAACACAACAATCACCACAGACAGAGAAATAAGCACAGACACAGACTAGGAAATAAGGGTGACAGATAAGAGCACAGATTATGTAGTACTGATACGAGTTGAAACAAGTACATCATGTTGGCATCAATACTGTGGAACCGGGTACCAAGTAGGTATTGGTCAAAAGTACTCGGTATATGGGACGAACATTATTTGTTCGTTCTGGTCGGAAGAACATTTTTTATTTACTTATACATGTACTCATTAATGCTAGGTGACGAAATAGGATCAATGGTACCTATGTTCTTTATTTTGATACATTTATAATTCTGAAGTTCCTGCATCTTTTCCTAGTTTAACGCAGTTGCCGATGAGGTGTTCATATTTGGCAAATTATGTCTGATTTTTTTAAAAGCCAATCCCTAAGAAGAATGACATGATTTAATTTAAACCCGTGTTTCCAACCCTAAAAGACGCTAATGATTTAACACAAACGACGTGTTAATCATTAGCGTCTTTCTCGTCGTTGGTTTAGTGGTCGCAGGAGCTACTGCTGAGCATGAGGTCCTGGGTTCGATTCCCAGGTTGGACAAAGTGTTATTGGTTTTTTTTATCTAAATTTTCTCAGTAGCAGGCCGGAGTCTGGATTTGTGCCCGGTTGATAGCATAAAATGCCAAATGGCATGCCCGAATAATAGGCTCGCCCCCTATTACATGAGACCTAAGCATAACTGGCGAAATGCGGGTGTACCATAGGTACACCTCAACCTTATTCTTCTGGGATTACAGGCGTGATGTTATGTTGTGTGATTTAACACATTGTCGGTACCTCTGTACCTTGTGAGAGCATGTTTTCCAAAGCTGGGTGTGACAGTCACTGTCACTGCATCAAGAAATCGTTTGAAAGGCAGACACATTTAAATGTGTATCAATAAATAAATTACCAATGCTTACGATACTTTTATAACCCAATGTTTTTGTAAAATAAAATAAAAACCCGTTTTTGATGAAAAATACATGAATTAATGTACCTACCTACTGCTACCAACATAGAGTGCGCGCGGTGGATACGGCGATGCGACTCGATACCACAGCGCGCACTCTATCTTACTCGCTCTAGGAAATGACAATCATGAGCGATAGAAAAGGATAGAGCATGAAAAAAGGCGATTCCGTGCTGACATATTACGTGGATAAACCCTTACACTTTCCTTTGCGGGATAGGCAGAGAGGATCTATAGCGGCATACGAGCGTGTGGGGTGTTGTTGGATCCCAAATTCACATAGTTATGGAGCATGAAAAAAGGCGATTCCGTGCTGACATATTACGTGGGTAAACCCTAAGGCAGAGAGGATCTATAGGGGCATACGAGCGTGTGGGGTATTGTTGGATCCCAAATTCACAAAGTTATGGAGTTTCTAAGTGACTTTGCTGCATAAGAAAAAATACTTGACAAGAAACAAAAACTAATTTTTGCAATCGATAAAAATAATTCTGTACGTAGACCTATCAAAATTTTCATCCCAACCACGGAATCCCTTACTGAGCGTGGTCCGATATGCAATTACCTGTTTTTAGGGTTCCGTACCTCGAATGGAAAAACGGAACACTTATGGGATCACTTTGTTGTCCGTCTGTCTGTCTGTCATGACTCTTTTTCTCAGGAACGCATGGAGGTATCAAGCTGGAATTTATATAAAAAACTCAGGTCTACTGCTGAGCTGTGAAAAAATCAAACTTCTAAGCCAACGCAATCAAAAGATACAACTGTTTATGCCGCAAATTTTCGACACTCGCAAGGGAATCAAAACATACAGGGTAATTCCCGTGAACTCAGAATCTTGAAATTTGTTACGAAACAACCACTTATAGCACAGATAAAGGGAAAATTGCGAAAACCCTAATTTTTAAAAAAATAAAAAAATATTTTTAGTAATTTTAAACTTACTACCCCTTTCCTCATGAACGCGTGTGAGTCCATAAGCATACATATGAAAATTTAAAATATTAAATACATTTAGAATGAATTAAAAGATTACAATTAGAAAAAGATTACAATATTTAGTATATATTTATAATGACCGGCGAGACAGTGTCCATGACCATGAGCTCGCTTTTAATCACGTTATATCTGAGCCCGTGGGCCCCCAACATACTGCTCGCAGATCGAAATCAGTTTTCGAAGGGCACTGACCGATGGACTCAGCAGCACCATGTAGTCCGCGTAACTGATGCTGTTGACAAGAATACCATTGTAGCCACCACTCATCACAGCACCTTACCACGTTTTGACCATCAGTTAAAGAAACACAGAAGCCAACAGTTCTGAAAAGAACTGACACAACGTTTTGACATCCGTTAAAGAAATAGGAGCTGCAGAGGCCACACGCCGACGACGTGATCTCCAGGACACTCCAGTCTTCGTCATACGAGGCACGTCTGCAATCCACAGTTTCCAACACGAATCTTCATTCGACGGCGGCCGCTCTGCAAAGGAATCGCGAACTTTTTTTTTTTTTTTTTTTATAAATGGCATCTCGCAGGTCAACCTATGAGGTTGTCGTCTGCTTAGACGGACTTGCCTGTGGATTCCCTAATAAATTAAGGCCTCCAGCCAGGACTTAAACTTAAATACTAACTAAAAACTAAGCGACTACACGCTAAGGGCACCCCCTGTGGGGTACGAACCTCGGCTTAGGGCGTCGCTGGAAGAGGGCAGCAAATGACTAGCTGGATCAGGAATGATATTATTTAGGGACGAATTTAAAGCTACAGGCTCAGCGGCGCGGGCTGGCTCGAGCAAGGGTCGGGAGGGGCGTAGATTTGGGCGTCGCGGCGGGCCTCGGCGGCGAGGACGGTAGGACGGCGATCGGGTTTTGGGCTTATGAAGCGTGCTGGTTGCCTTACTACTCTCCTGGAGGAGGGTAGTGGCGTCGTCGGGGGCGATTAAGGTATGCCTTGGTCGGCGAATACTACTAATACGGGAAGGAGTGTAGCGGGCGGCCGCTGAGATCAAGGGGTTGGGGTGTTTTATGCCACAGTCAAAGAAACGCTTCGATAAGCGTTTCATGAACTGGTTTATGGTAGGCATTTTAAGATCGATGTGGAGATTTATATTACGGACATAGAAGGGGGCACCCGTGACCTTTCTGAGGAAACGGTTCTGGAGGGTCTGCATCTTATGGAGATGACGTGGGTGAGCGTGCGCGAATACAACGCAGGCATAGGTCATGATGGGACGGATGACTGCGGTGTAGCTTGCATTTAAGTGACAGTTTGCAACGGGCTGTCAGAATAAAGTGGAGTCTACCAAGAGCGAAAGCGGCGCGCGCGCGAACAGCCTTAATGTGCTCTTTGAACGTTAAGTTTTGATCAAGGATCACGCCTAGGTATTTGGCTTGCTTCTCCCAAGGGATTGGCTTGCCGTACATAGTGATCGGGCTGGGGAGGGGGGGTGGGACTCGACGACGTCTCGAGAAGAGAACCGCCTGACTCTTATCGGGGTTGACCTCGATTCTCCATTTCCGGAACCAAGCGCCTAAGACGTTTGCGGAGGTTTGGAGAGTACGAGCTATAGCATTGGGACAATGACCGGTATAGTAAACGGCAGTGTCGTCGGCGAAGAGAGCCAACTGAGCCTTTTTACTCTGTGGGATATCGCTGGTGAACAGCGTGAAAACTAGAGGAGATATGACGGAACCCTGAGGGACACCGGCGCGAATAGGGTGAGGGGACGAGAGTGCACCCTCGATGCGATAGCGGAAGGTGCGATTCGACAAAAAGTCTCGTAAGATGAGTACGAGACGATCTGGCACTCCTAGTTGGTAAAGCTTGTATAACAAGCCGTTGTGCCAGACTTTGTCGAAGGCTTTCGCTATGTCGAAGAATAGCACCCCCGTCGTCGCGTTACGCTGCATACCGGCGCACAAGTGCTCTACGATACGGTGGACCTGGTGGATACTCGAGTGTTGTGGACGGAAGCCAAACTGCTCGTTGGGAATGAGGCTCTTTGCTTCGGCGTAGTCTTTGAGACGCTTATAAATAAGCCTCTCGTAGATTTTGCCGAGAACGTTGAGTAAGCTAATGGGACGGTAGCTGGAGGGCTCAGACTTTGGCTTGCCTGGCTTTGGGATACCGATGACTGTTGCTTCTTTCCACGTTTGTGGGAAGATGTTGTTGCTCATGGCGCCATTGAAGATGGCGGTCATGAGCATTATTAGAGGGGCAGGTAGGAGTTTGTATACCTTGTTGGTAATACCGTCCGAACCGGGGGCTTTACGAGCTTGGAGCCCTTTTACGATGTCGTGCACTTCATCTGGAGTGACGGGAGGCAGAGGATCATCAGGGTCTTCAACGGGTGGAAGGGAGGCTCTCCGTTCGACTTCAGCGTCGACCTTGTTCAGGTGAGCTTGGTCTACTGGTTGAGAGCTGGGAGAACACTGGGACTCTAGGCTGTCAGCAAGGCATTCGGCCTTGTCGGTGCTGTCGAACGCGACGCTCTTGTCGGGGCGGATGAGGGGAGGCATAGAGACCTCCTCGGAGGAGCGCAATTTCCTCTGAAGGTGCCAGAAGGCTTGGTGAGTGGGCTCGAGTTCACTCAGCATCTTGTTCCAACCCTCTGAGCGTACCTCCCCTATGCGTTTCTTTACAGCACGCTGTAAATGGCGCATGTGGGCTTTGTTCGCGTCACAAGGGAAGGAGTCGTAGGCACGGATGGCCGCGTTCTTCTCGGTTATCAGGTCACGTACGTCAGTAGGTAGTTTCCAGCGATGGTCTTCCATCACCGGAACTTCCCGTGAACAATCCGTCAATACGGATTGTATGTGCTCTGTAAACGAGTCGATTGCGGCCGTCGTGTCGGCGACTGACACTAAGTGATCGGGGATGGTGTCTAAGTGAGGCGACGTGGTGGATTTCAGTCTTTCGCTTACTTTCCTCCAGTCGGTTATCGTCTGGGTCTGAGGGGGGCGGTTGGGGTCGATCGGGCCCGAGTAGGGTGCAAGATGCATGACTACAGGGCGGTGGTCAGAGTTTAGCTCGTGGAACGTCTCAATCGATTGCAAACGGAGGTTCACATTCTTGAGCAGCGCTACATCGAGAACATCGGGAAGGTGATTAGGATTACCTGGGAAGTGAGTCGGGCTCATTGGAGCGATGACGTCAAAGTTAAGGGATTCGCCTAACTTGGAAATGATCCGACCTCTGGTAGAAGTCGTGCTACTATTCCACGCCGGGTGTTTGGCATTAAGATCCCCCGCCAATATGACGGAGTCACTCATACCGAAGAGGGCGGTGAAGTCCTTTTGGAGAGAGATGGGATCCTCCGGACCATTGTCTGGTGGAATATAAGCAGAGATGATGGTGATCGGTTGATGACCAGTCATGCCGAGCCGACAGATAGAGGTCTCCAGATGGGAGAAGAGAGAAGGTGGGTCGATAGGGATGCAATACAAAGATTTCCTAAAGTATATTAGTGTGCCACCCCTGTGGCATCGAGACCTGTCGTTGCGAACTAGTTTATAGTTGGCAATATTCGGGTTTCGGTGATGCGGTTTTAAAAAGGTTTCCTGTATGAGGAGGATGTCAAGCTGATGGTCGCGGAGGAAAGCGGCGATCTCATCGCGTTGACCTGAAACGCCATTTGCGTTGAAGAAGCCTAATTTAAGGGATCGGGGTTTGTTACTGTTTACTCTCGTATTATCCATTGAGAATTAATATTTGAGTGAGTGTAGAACTTGCGCGATCTCGGGATACGCGCTGAGGATTTCCATAAGGCGGAGTGCGTTGCCGTTTGCAGCAACGATTTCTTCCGCCATTTTGTCCGCGGCGGTGGTGAAGAGAGCCGCGTATGTACTAAGTATAATTTGGGCGCTGTTTCGGCCCTGGGTTCCCTGAGGTTTCGCTGGAGAGGCCGTAGGGGCCGCGGGGGCTACCAAAGGCGCTGGGATGGCGGAAGCCATCAGCGCTGGAAGTTGAGCGGGTTGCGCTGGTTGCGCGGGAATAGAGGGCACCGAAGCTGCGGGAGCCTTCAGGTGATTAAGGTTAGCCCAGGGAGACGGCCTCTGCGGACTGAGCCGCTCCGGCATCAGCGCGGAAGGAGGCTTTCCCCAGGGGCTTTCCCTGTGCTGGCGGTCGCTCGCGCGTTTCGCGAGTTTGGAAGAGGAGGACTTCGGGGCCTTAGGACAGCCCCGGTAATTTGCCGGGTGTCCCGATTGGCCGCAGAGTACACAGCTGGGAGGCTCTAAACATAGTTCCCTATCTTTTGGGCGGGTACAGTCGGCGGTGCCATGCTCTCCTAGACACTTGACGCATCTAGGGGTGGCATAGCAGTTGGACTGCGAGTGACCATATAATTGGCAGCGATGACACTGTCCAATTAATTGAGCTCTGTAAGGCTTCTCTATTGAGATGCCTGAGAGCGAACACACCGACTTAACTTTAAAAATCGGGTGGTGACCGTCTGTGGGGTCACAGATGACCAGGACCATGTCGTAGACTAGGCCCTGTCTCGCTTTATGTAAGCGATGGACGGCGGAAACTGGGATTCCTTGAGCGATGAGGTCGCTCTTAATCTCCTCGGTGGAGATTTCTTGTGGAACGCGCCTTATTACGACGCGAGTAGGGGTTTCCTCCGGAAGGGAGTAAGTGTGAAAGGAGTAGTTCCTTTCACGTAGGGCGCGGGAGAGGTCCCTAAAGTCCGCAGACGTGGGGACCGTAACTTTGATCCCCTGGAGGGTGGATCGGGCGTTAGTATAGTTGATCTTGCGATCAACACACATTTTAGAAATTTCAGTCCATTTGGACTTTTCCTGGACGTATATCGGGGGAGGGGGCTTCTGCTTCCTCGCGGTAGGAGCGGGTGGGCAAGCCATAGGGCTGGCGGGGCGACTGGCCCGCGGACTAGGGGCGGTTGTGGAGCTGGACGATAAGTCGTCCTGTTTTTTCTGGGGGAATCGCGAACTACGAGGCACCTATATTTATCCCTTCGGAGAGCCCGCCAAGTCGCAGCCGCGAGCACACAGGCGCTACCTCGCGGATTCATTACGACAACAGTGTGCTGTGATGTGATTGGACGAAATAACGCAATCCTATTTGCTATGTTTTTGCAAACGTTTTATTTAATTTAATGTACAAGTTTTTATTGGTAGATTTTAGTTTGTAAAATAGTATAAAATTCGCATTATTTTCATAATAAATTATTCACATTCATTCATCGACAACGAGTATTTCTTCCACCTTCTACTGAACCAAAGTCTTCCTAAAGTGGTGACCCCTGCCTGAACACAGTGAAGAAATTCAAGATCATCGAAGCTCAGCCAGCATTGTCGAAGCACCTTCAGCCAATTCAAGATGTCGAATCCCTGCTCAACGGACGAACAATCCAGCTCAACAGTACACCCAGCCCCGACGACCGAAGCTGCCGCCATATCCCTCACCATGAGAATTCCACCATTCTGGCGCGATCGACCACGGCTCTGGTTCATCAGCTTCGAAGCAGCTACCAACGACCTCAAGAAAGGCCAATCCCAGCTCGCACAGATGGTCATTGCACAGCTCGAGCGACAAGACATCGAGCAGATAATGGACCTTCTATACAACCCACCAGAGACGGACCAATACAAAGCCATCAAAGAAAGACTCATATCCGCCTACGAGGAATCCGACAGTCGCCAGTTCCAAAAACTGCTGTCCGAGATGGAACTCGGAGACCAAAAGCCAACGCAACTACTCCGCCGCATGCGAAACCTCGCCAGAGACAAAGTTCCCGACTCCACTTTGCGACTTATGTGGACCAATCACCTTCCACCACACGTCCGCTCAGTCCTTGCAGTCAGTGAAACATTCACCACCAAGACAGCACTCGACGAACTCGCGCTACTCGCTGATAAAATAATGGAGCAGACAGCAGCAACAGAAGTCGCAGCTGTGCACGCACCCGCACCACCTGCACCATCTGCACCGCAAGCAGATACGCAGTACCTCATCAGCGAGATCAGAAAATTATCGCTAGAGATAGCCGAGTTAAAATCAAGACGATATCCCAACAACAATAACTATCGCCGCAGTCGTCATTCATCTCATCACCGCAGCACATCACGACAACGCAGTCGAGAAGTTTCGCCATCTCCATTTTGTTACTATCACCGCCGCTTCAAAGATCAAGCTAGACGCTGTACATCGCCTTGTTCATTCAATAAACAAAATACGGAAAACTAGACGGAACGTTGGCAGTGGCGGACACCGGCGTTCAAGAAAAATCTCACCGCCTATACATCACCGACAAAAACTCAAATCTATCATTCTTAGTCGACACTGGTGCCAACATATCCGTGCTACCGAGAAGAAAAGGACAAATACCAACGCCATTACCATTCCAGCTATATGCAGCGAACAACACTGCTATAGCTACGTATGGCGAGAAAACATTATCTCTCGATCTCAATCTACGCCGCCCGTATTTGTGGAAATTCATCGTCGCTGACGTTTCAAAACCCATACTTGGAGCAGACTTCCTCAAACATCATCAACTAATCGTCGACTTGCAAAACAGAAGACTAATTGACGGTGTTACAAATTTGAAAGTCAACGCCCCGGTACGAGTATCGAACGTGCCTACAGTACGCAGCATCGACATGTCTCAATCGTACCACGACATCTTAGCCCAGTATCCCGGCATAACAAGATTAACATCGATGAAATTAAACTCCGATATCCACGTGCAACATTTTATCGAAACACGAGGCCCACCAATACACAGCCGAGCAAGACCGATTCCACCACATCGCTTCGAAATAGTGAAGAAGGAATTTGAAAGCATGATCGAACAAGGACTATGCAGACCTAGCAAAAGCCCATGGTCATCACCTCTAGACATAGTTCCCAAGAAGAATGGCGATATTAGAGTTTGTGGTGACTATCGCCGACTCAACTCCATCACCATTCCAGATCGCTACCCCGTTCCACGCATCAAAGACTTCACTCATCATCTATCCGGAAAAACTATCTTCTCAACAATTGATCTCAACCGTGCATACCAACAACTGAGCGTAAGAGAAGAAGACATTGAGAAGACAGCCATCATCACTCCGATGGGACTATTTGAATTCCCACGTATGTGCCCCGGTTTGAAAAACGCGGGACAAACGTTTCAACGCTATATCCATGAAGTACTACGAGGATTAGATTTTGTTTTCCCATTCATAGACGATTTGTTATTGGCATCAGAAAACGAAGACCAACACAGAGAACATCTCAAAATCGTTCTAAAGAGATTAGAAGACAACGGAATAACTATTAACCCCGTCAAATGCAACCTAGGCAAATCAGAAGTCCAGTTCCTGGGTTACACCGTAACAAAAGAAGGCATCAAACCTCCGCAACATAAAATACAAGCAATTACCGATTACCCCCGGCCGACTACAGTCGAAGAATTAAGAAGATTTCTCGGAATGATTAACTTTTATCGCGATCACATACCAAACGCCGCAGCTCTACAAGCACCTCTGAATTCATACCTACATAACGTAAAGAAACGAGACAAGACTCAGATTACGTGGACCGACGAAGCAACTCAAGCGTTCGAGCAATGTAAAGCTAGCATCATAAACGCAGCTTTACTCGCTCACCCATCACATAATGCTACGCTAGCATTATTCTGCGACGCATCCGATAACGCAGCAGGCGCCGTCCTACAACAATACATAAATGAAACATGGCAACCACTTGGATATTATTCGAAGAAATTCAGTGACGCGCAAAAGAAATATTCTACCTTCGACCGAGAGCTACTCGCAATATACATGGCAGTCAAACACTTCCGCAAAACATTCGAAGGACGTCATCTTATAATTTTCACCGACCACAAGCCGCTAACATTCGTAATTGCAAAAACTCAATCGAATACCGAAACACCGAGACGAACGAGACAACTTTTGTACATCAGCGAATTTACCACAGACATACGACACGTGAGCGGTAAACAAAACATCGTCGCCGACACACTCAGCCGCATAGAAACAATATCATGCCCAACTACAATAAACTACAAGGACATAGCCAGCTCGCAAGAACAGGACAGCAACATTGAACAATTATTACAAGCAGACAACATCACTATCAAGAAAATAGTAATACCTAACACGGACGTCGAGTTATACTGCGAAACATCTACACCTTATATACGCCCGTATATACCTGAAGTACATAGACAAGAAGTTTTCAACAGCGTGCATAATATCAGCCATCCTGGTATCCGCACGACTCGCAAACTCGCAACTCAAAAATACTTCTGGCCATCAATGAACGCAGACATCAGCCGTTGGACTCGAACCTGTATACATTGTCAGAAAAGCAAGATACAGCGTCACACATTCTCGAACATCTCATCTTACCCGCCAAGTGATCGCATTCAACACCTACACGTCGACATCGTTGGACCGCTACCTACAACAGCTCAAGGACATCGTTACTTAGTTACAATGATCGACCGACTAACGAAGTGGCCTGAAGCAATCCCTACCGACGAAATATCAGCTGATCGAATAGCCGATATCGTCTACCGGCATTGGATATCAAGATTTGGATGTCCGACCACATTAACAAGCGACCAAGGTCGCCAGTTCGAGAGTCAGCTTTTTCAAAACCTAATGAAACAAATGGGAATCAAGAAAAATCGCACAACAGCGTATCATCCTCAAAGCAATGGGATGGTCGAACGGTGGCATCGCTCGCTCAAAACTGCATTGCGCGCGAAACTTTCGGACGCAAATACATGGATAGACGAGCTACCTACGGTGTTACTTGGACTGCGTGCCGCACTACGCACCGACACCGGCGTAAGCGCCGCCGAACTTACCTACGGTTACAACTTACGTCTACCAGGCGATTTTTTCACATCCGTTACCTACACACCTACAATGGACTATACTTACGTCGACAAACTGCGTGACATCATTAATGTAAACAAACCGCAAGCCGTCACCGAGCATCACAGTAACAATAAACGCGTTTTTGTGCATCAAGATCTACTCAAGTGCAGTCACGTGTTTATCAGAACCGATGCAGTTAAGAAACCACTTCAACCTCCGTATGAAGGCCCTTACCGAGTTTTAAGCCGAACAGATAAAGTGTATTCTATACAGCTACCTAATCGGCAAGCTAACATCTCAATCGATCGACTGAAGCCTGCGTATGTCATCACAGAGCATACCAATACCTTACCTCCGAGCAAGATTACCATTACCAAGCAAACCAATACCAGTACCATACCATTACCAACCATTACCAAGCCTCAAGCACGAGTACCTACAGCCAACGTGACGTCACAGCCCACCATCATCAAAACAACTCGCTCGGGCCGCGTCGTCAAGCTGCCGGTACGCTTCGCTTGAAGGGGAGTACTGTAGCCACCACTCATCACAGCACCTTACCACGTTTTGACCATCAGTTAAAGAAACACAGAAGCCAACAGTTCTGAAAAGAACTGACACAACGTTTTGACATCCGTTAAAGAAATAGGAGCTGCAGAGGCCACATGCCGACGACGTGATCTCCAGGACACTCCAGTCTTCGTCATACGAGGCACGTCTGCAATCCACAGTTTCCAACACGAATCTTCATTCGACGGCGGCCGCTCTGCAAAGGAATCGCGAACTACGAGGCACCTATATTTATCCCTTCGGAGAGCCCGCCAAGTCGCAGCCGCGAGCACACAGGCGCTACCTCGCGGATTCATTACGACAACAGTGTGCTGTGATGTGATTGGACGAAATAACGCAATCCTATTTGCTATGTTTTTGCAAACGTTTTATTTAATTTAATGTACAAGTTTTTATTGGTAGATTTTAGTTTGTAAAATAGTATAAAATTCGCATTATTTTCATAATAAATTATTCACATTCATTCATCGACAACGAGTATTTCTTCCACCTTCTACTGAACCAAAGTCTTCCTAAAGTGGTGACCCCTGCCTGAACACAGTGAAGAAATTCAAGATCATCGAAGCTCAGCCAGCATTGTCGAAGCACCTTCAGCCAATTCAAGATGTCGAATCCCTGCTCAACGGACGAACAATCCAGCTCAACAGTACACCCAGCCCCGACGACCGAAGCTGCCGCCATATCCCTCACCATGAGAATTCCACCATTCTGGCGCGATCGACCACGGCTCTGGTTCATCAGCTTCGAAGCAGCTACCAACGACCTCAAGAAAGGCCAATCCCAGCTCGCACAGATGGTCATTGCACAGCTCGAGCGACAAGACATCGAGCAGATAATGGACCTTCTATACAACCCACCAGAGACGGACCAATGCAAAGCCATCAAAGAAAGACTCATATCCGCCTACGAGGAATCCGACAGTCGCCAGTTCCAAAAACTGCTGTCCGAGATGGAACTCGGAGACCAAAAGCCAACGCAACTACTCCGCCGGTCAATATACAAGTTGAAGAGGGTCGGCGAGTTTAGCCCGCCTTTCCTTACTTATGTACCTACAGGTTTGTACGGAACCCTCGGTGCGCCAGTCCGACTCGCACTTGGCTGTTTTTTTTTATACTGCGGCTTAGAGACTAGAGTAGGCCTGCACTTAAAAGTTTAGTACAGACTGGAATCAAATTGATTAACCACTGAATGAACAAATCTAGGAACGTACGCAAACAAGAATATGAAAACCTTGCGGCTTGTACAATTTGTGGTCTCAGTTCGTAATGATTGCATTTGATTTTGTCGATGCTGTAATGTTAGCTAATGAAATATCTTCACAAATCACAGGGGAATTGTGGGTTATGAAAGCCCTTTCTACCACGAATAGTTTACTTAACTAGCTAGGTACTACTTAAATGGCTTTTCACACACGCTCGCTATCGTCATGCAAACCTGACCTAAAGCTAGGCTCTAGCCGAGCATCCATATTGTACCGTACACAGAGTAACCACTGGCTACATATTGTATCTACTGATTTTAATTTTGTGATGGCCCGCTTGTCATAATGTTAGTTGAATTTGGAACCTCAACTGAGAAAACAGTAGGGAAACTTTTACAAAAAAAAACTTTTCAATATACTCATAATACTTATAAGGCTCCCACACAGCAAGACAAAGGCACCGCTCGTCGCGCGACACACTTTATAGGTTTTGGTTTTAGTTGCCTTCGACGAACAAAATTATTGGTTGCTTTGGTACTCCTCGCATTCGAATGCTGGATTTGGGCTGAAGCCTTTTGACAATATTATATATTGTGTTTTTGATAAAAACCCGACAGGCAGTAGGTTATATAGTGAAATCTAAGATTCGATGCCATCAACTGCATCAGACTGCTTGAAAAGAAAACTTGTTTTAAATCTTAGTTGCAATCGATTTTATTTTGTCCATTTAATAAAAAAAATACTTTTGGTGTGTTTTGTACATTTTGATATCGTCTCTTCAAGCCCTTTATTTTGATAACCCACATAGTCATAGTATAATTTGTTTTTGTGCCAAAAACCCAGTTACCTACTTATGTCGGCTTATGCGGTAAGTACCAGTATTTTACATGGAGCGAGTGCCTATCTGACCTCCATAACCCAGTTACTGGGTAACACGATACCCCTTGGTAAGACTGGTTGACAGACTTTAGGGCTTCTGATCTGGCTGGGACCAACGGCTTAACGTGCTTTCCGAGGCACGAGTGGTCTCGATATGTATTGACCGTGGCAAGCGAAGCTTATCTTTCGATCGACTCGATCGTGCTGCTGGTATCCTTTAGCCACTTCCTTCCTTCCTTTTTGTTCCTTTAACCTATCTACCGAAAAACGCGACAATTTGTGTTTCCACATAGGTTTTCACACTTCAAATGAATTTTGTGTGACTACCGCTCGATACCCATATCGGTTGACCGTGAATTCGATATTATAAGCTCACGCTTGACCGATGACCAACGGCTTCTCTGATACGTGGACTTTCACTGGGTTTCCAGTGCCTAGGCTCCCTACGCACTGACCGTGACCGTGCACCGAAGAAAGTTAGTGGGTTAGGAAAATAAACACCGTCAAATAAACCGGGAAATAATTAATTTCAACGGACAATCGATCCGATTGGGAGCCGAAAACTATTTTCCCATTATGATTACTTGGTTGATCTATCCTTGATCCGTTGTGACATGCCGTTGCGCTGTGGTTGCACCAAATTAACACCTGTTTCGAGCGTGATAATTAGTCTGTACCGACGCCCTTAGTCCATTGCCATTGCTAAGTTATGGCAGCTTCATGTCCGAAAAAGTCATTCAGCAACTGAAAGAGAGTTATTACAACAAGTCTAACACCCACTCGCCGCTCACGTAAACAGGCGACTCCCAAATGTATTGTTGACAATGGTGTAACATAAGTTTATAATTTACTTATGTTACGTATCCGGACACGGGAAGTACCTACTTTATTCATTTTCCATTTCCAATTAAATGTTAACGAATAATAACAATTCGGCTTATTCTATTTTGGCACTATTGAGTGTTTCATGATATAACGGGTGTCTGTGCATAAAACGGAGTAAAAAAGAGTGGCTATAAGCAAATAGACGAGCGTAGATCTGCGCGGTTGCGCTTGCGCACGTTACGATATAAACTTGGGGAGGGAGCCGCGCCTCTGCAGTGCCTCTCCCGCCGTCTCGATACGACGTCGACCAACATGGGGAGAAAGGTAAATTGATTCAAATAATTAATTGTACTGATATCAATTTAATTAACAAAGTTATATTCTACTCTACTATTTTTACTCACTATTTTATGATATTTTAATGTGTTTCTAATTGTTCGCAGGCAGTATTAGCGGTCTTGTGCTGTCTGACGATAAGTCAAGGCCTTGGTGACAAAGGGTCTGTCACACAGAGTGCAACAGTCAAAGATAATGAGAGTGCAGCGAGTGCTCAGCGCCTGTATCACCACGTTCCTCAGGGAGTATACGCCAGTGCGGAGCCTTACGCGTCCTATTCGTTCCAGCTGCCGCAATTCAACTCTGCGCCTAAAGCTGCGGCCTCGCAAGTAGCCCTCGTGAAGCAGAAGTTAGGAAACCAAAATGTGAATACATACTTGATGGATTCGTACGGGAATAGATACTTTGAGGCCCCTCAGCAAGCTCCGTACAAGGCTGCGTTTCCGCAGCAGTATGTGTCGCTTCAACCGAAACTACCAGAACATCTGGCGCAGCCACTAGTCGCCGCCTCGCCCAACTTCCAATTCAAGCAGTCTGCCCCACAGGTGTTTTTCGGTGCACCCTTCAGAGTCCCAGCTCTGCAGAGCCCAGCTCCGACTCCTCTGAATCACTTTCCCAGTTTCGGACACTTAGTATATGCGCAGAATGTTCAAAGCTTGGCGCCCTCGTCAAATGCTCAAAATTACGGTTTGAGAGCTCCGCAAGCCCAGCAACAGTCAACGAATCATAAAGCGGTGTTCTTTAATACACAGTCGCACAAGCAATACAGCAATAACAAAAATGAACCTAAATTCCAACGACAGCAAGAGGTACCTCAAATAATTGTTGGTAAACCCAAGTTCCAAAATGGTCAGGAATCATCACCTGTTCCTCACGGTGAAGGAAAATTACAGCGCATTCAAGAAATACCGGACGGAGCTCATGGCGAAGTGAAGTTCCAACGTCTGCAAGAAAATCCCAACGCGGCTCATGACGGACCGAAGTCACATCATATCCAAGAAAAACCTCATGAGACTTACTCAGGGGCGAGTTACCAAAGATTACAAGAAGCGCCTCATGTCGTTCATGTAGAAGATAGTTATGAACGTGTTGAAGAGGCCCCAAAACACTCAGAAGAAAATAATTATGGCACACACAATGATGAAGCTCAACTGCAATCAGCTCCTGCTAAACAGACAACTGTCACTTACATTAACGATATCAATGGAAAGACATCTGTAGTGAAAGTGAAAAGTGAACCTCTCCCTCTACTAGATTTAACTCTACTTGAACCTCTGACGTTTGCCAACCCTCTCGTACCTCAAGTACAACATTTCCTGCCTAGAATTAACCAGGTCATATATCAAAAACTGCCACAAGCTAATATAGACGGTGCCAAAAATTATCAGAAAGATTTTGTCGTTCAAAAGACAATGTCATATGATAGCGGAAATATCAGTGAAAAGCCACAGAAGCATACATATAAAAAGAAGGAAAAGAAACCAACACATTCGAATAAACAAGCGATAAAGAATGATGCTCCTAAGAAAACGACCGGACCGCACCACGAGACTCTGGATAATGTACCAGAAATTGTATACGAAATTAATATGCCTGGACATAAGGAAACATACAAAGAAAAAGTAATAAGCTACAACAAGGAGACTCAGTCGGAACCAGTGCATTACAGCTATGGATCTAAATCCGAAAAGGACCCTGTTACTTACAGTTTTACGAGCACTTCAAAGGAACCGGTCCAGATAAAGCAAGTTCATTACCATGGCAATGGTCAAGGTCCATCACACCTCGTATATAACTTCAAACCAGAAGAACAACACAGAGAAGAACATGTGCACAACAGCGCGCCACACAGTGATTCCAAAAGTCATAAAGATTCTTCTCATGATTCGGAAGACGGCGGTCCAGGATATCATCACAGTTTTAAGGAGCATCCTAAATCTTCTGAGGAACATCACGAACCAGCGCATAAAGAACAAGGTCACCATCACGGGCCGAGTCACGGACATCACGATGAGTCATTGCATGCTGATCCATCGAAATATTATTCCGCTCCGACTCAACATCCAACGCATTACGATTTTGAGCCCATAACCAAGGAATACGAAGAAGAAATACGTCTGCTCGCCAATGCTCAAATAAAGGTTGACCCCAGTCAGCACGTACATCATGCAAAGTCTCAGGGACATTCCCAGTCACAGGAACATGCGCCGACTCCCCAGCGGGACGAGCAGTCCCACGCACAACATAGGCATCATCAGTCCTCTCCGCAGAAACATTCAAGTCAGCCACAACCTCAACAATCTTATCACCACTATTCGCCTCCTCATTCTGAATCGCACAATTCACCGCCAACTCATGTTCATGAGAAATCAAAACGCATTATAATTCATGATGAAACTCCAGACGAAAGGTACATGCACCAAGAACAAATGAAAGAAGAAGTGGTTGACCGGGAAGAAAACAATGAAGAAGATTTTGAAAAGGCGTATATAAATGCCGCAGTTGGTTTTCCTGCATACAGCAAAGAGGCTTTAGAAGCTGATGAGAAAGACATCTTTGATCCCGAAAGTTACGGGGTCCCTCCCGATCACGTCGAATATAACATCGAACAAACCCCTTTTCAACAATATCAGGAAGATGGTGACGAATTCCCTAAAGAAGCGCGCTCGACCTATAAAGACTCGAGAGACAAAATGAAGGAAGACTACTACACGGATTATTCAATTAGCAAACCAGAAAGTTTACTCGATCGCTATCAGAATAAGCTAGGATATTACAAGTTATACAAACAACAAAAGCCTGACTATTATGTGGCTGACGGAGACGATGACGATAAGAAACGGAAACCGAAATTCGCTAAATACTCGGTGGCGCCTACGTTTGATTTTCCTTCATCAAGGGAAGCGAAGGGAAATTCATATTACGGTCACCACAAACCTAAACAACAGTTACACGAGTATGATTACTCCAAAGGAGCACCGCGCGATAATTCAGCTTTCGCATCACGACCCTACCAGAGATACAGGAGCAAGACAAACTTCGTAGAGCCACAGTTCCAGTACGGTTTCGAGCCGATATCCATACCAAAGCTACTCGATAGTGAACTGGCCGCGATGGCAAGCAACCACAGACCCGAAAGTGAAAAGCCAGGAATGAGGAAGAAAGTTTACAAAGAAAACTGGTACCTTAAGAAAACTAGCACAGCAGCTGGGGCGCCAGCTAGTTGATAAGACATTAGTACTATTTATTGTGTTGTAAATGTTAAGTTGTTATAATAGTACCTAATTAATAAATTGTTAAAATATATGAACTCGGTTTTTTACTGACATTAAGGAGAGTTGAACCATACACAAAGTTCTGTAACAGCAACTTGAACTATTCCTTTATCGTTACGTAATTAAACTTTCGCTATCTACCAATACATTACGTGACGCTCGCTATTTTTTGCGACAACTGTTGTCCATCGGTAAATAAAAAAAAACTTACATCGTATGAAATCAGTAACCGTGGAAAAAGCAAAAAGTTCTGAGTTCGATTTTGCATGCTATCCGGATTCAGAGACTATCGGCTGCACCGCTTACGCTTAGGAAATGTAATGCATTGTTTTACTTGTACTGCAATAGTTAATTAAAACAACTGACATAGTTCAAATATAATACTTAGATCAGTCGGTCATAATCATAATCTAAAAAAGGTATAATTGATGACTATAAAAAGCATTTCTGAATCCTAGTTCGTTCCGCGTCCGGTTGTTGCAGTGAGTATCGGACTATCGGTCCTGCTTTGATTTCCTCTATCGGAACCAACATTACAATGATCACGCGATACCTGATTATAGTGTAGGCACGCGAGAACACCTTTTTACCGCCAAGAGCAGAGCGCAAGTGTAAGTGCTGGTCCGAGAAGCGCACGCGCTTTTGCGAACAATGTATGCTGACATCATCTGCGTTACAATCGGCTGCGTTCTGTTATTTTTCTATTAGGTACAGCTAGCATCGGACAGCACAATTCTCATCATAATTTAAAGCTTATTGCAAACTATTATTTACTTACTTATTTATTGCGAAATGTTCTTTCAACAACTCGGTAATAGTTATTTCGGTTTTATTAGAGATCAAAATGAAGGCGAAATGGACATCGTCGTTTCATCAAAATATTTTCATTGAAAACACAAAATATTTCGAAAACTGCGCACAAAAAAAGAGATTCAAGCACCTTGAGTTATCTCTTGAGCAATATTCAATTATACGCTGATAGGTTTCAGACGCTTAGATGTGAAGAAATTGGCAAAAAGATTACTTTGGCCACAGATAGTGAGCGGTTTTACTATTGAACCCAATCAGTTTTTCAATCAATCCAATTTTGGATCAATTAGTTTTAAACAACGTTTACTAGCTTGGATATCTATTCAACACTAAGAAGTAGGTAGGTCTGCGGTTTCCATTGCTGATATTTCTATGATTGCTGGACATGGCCTTCCTCTAAGACATGTACATAAATCTACCTGCACTTTTACTACGTACCTACCAGTGATGACTTGATCTTGTCTTGTTTACGAAACCGTTCAGTACCTAGGTGGCTTGGTGTGTGAGTCCTAAAGAACTTTGCAGATTTTTTAACTATGTGGGTACGACCTCGTACCTAGTTAGAAAATCCGCAAAAAGTCGCGTACGACAAGTCGACAATAATGTTTTCATAACTAGTAATTGGAAAGTACGCCTGAAGTAACCTGTTCAGAGGAACGAAAACAATACTTTTCGTCCCTGGGAAAAGATTTTCCCTGCTGTCAAAAAAATAAAAACTATGCAAGCCATGTCCCAACTTTTTATACAGTCACTCCGAATTATTATCAACAATTTTTTAACCTGAATGATTTGAGCGAAATATTTACTATCATCAGTGATGAAAATGCTGGCTAGTAGAATGCCACTGAAAAAGAAAAATAGAAAAGGCGGGAAAGCGGCAATTCGATTGACCAGTGCTGCAATTCCCATATTTTTATGAATGTCGCATTTTAATCTCAGTCTCAATCCGTCAAAATTACAATAAATTTTCATACGTTTTTGACAAGTTTTTGACCTTGTTTGTCGCTGAGATGAGATTGCGTCTTGAATTTTGTTTTGTCGAGCGCTAATTATATTCATGTATAAGTACTTAAGATCAAGCTAAATAATTTTAGAAGGAATAGAGTAGGTAGATACTTCCTTTTGTAGAAGTTGTGTCACCTCCGACCCTCAAAGGCGGGAGCATTGCCGCAGAGGGTCGAAATGGCAATGTTACGACGACATGTCAAGTAGAATCACATTTAGTAACGAATAAGTACGTAATATTTATGTGTGTATGATTTACTATTGGTAATTTATTCCTTCGAACAATAATATTCAATTTATGCAAAACTTTTTTTTTGACTTTAGTATCGAAAATTCAGAGAAAAACATTTTGAGGTACTTCCTTACAAAATTTTACCGAAAAGATGATCTAGTTATAACGCCTAAAACTAGGTGGAATCGACGTGGTCCAGCCATCCAGAACTCAGAATGGCTGGCCACTTTTCTCGTAGTAGTTTTTCCTCTTTAGCGAGGTACGAATTATTTGATGGCTGGTAAGTACCAAATAGTAGCGAATAGTTACAAAAACTTGATATTGCTAAAACTTCAAAAATCTCTCTTGGTCATCGTCATCCTGAAGCACACAGATATTTGTTAAAATGAGTCCATCGGAAACAGATATGGATTTAACGCCTGATTTCATTAGAGAAGAGGCTAAACTAAAACATTAGTGGAAACCCGTTTACAGCGAAAATCAAAAGACAGATTCTTAAAATCTTACGATCTTTAAAATGTCACGCTGAAAAAAGAGTCAAGTCTTTTCCGGAAAACATGTTACCAACATAATTATTTCAATGAATTATCTAAGAATCATAACAATTCATCAACATTATGGAGCGTGTGTTCAATGTTAAAGAAACAGGATTCGAAAGATTTCGCCAATCTATCATCATTTCTGAAAAGTCAGTCGGATGTATTCAAAGCAAAAAAAAAAAACAAAGTTTTCACCGCACAGGTGGCTCCGCTTCTTAAGTCAAGCACCAGACAAAGTATACCTACCTAATAATAAAAGTAAGGAAAACATTAGACTATCATCGCATCTGAGAAATTTAAATATTGTACAACTACCCATTAAAGATTTCAATTTTTACTTTTCAGGTCGCGTTGATATTGGCCATATTAGTATGTGGCGCTTCCAGAAGCATTGTACTGGTGAACATGACATTGAGAAACAAGATGACCGAACCTTCGTAGTAAAGAAAGAATTTGTACAAATAATAGAAAAAAAATGCAAAGGACTTCGACCTAGTGATATGGAAACTGATCATTTTTTTCCTGAATTACCAAAAAGGGAAATGTTTGAGGCAAGTAATTGGCAATAACAAAATGTCTGGTCTTCCCGAAACAGATAGCAACGTATCATTCCCTAACGTACCATATCCAAACTTATATTCATTGTCACTGCTTCCGTCGAAATTCAGCTACTTTGTTAGCCTGATTCAGGCGCAGATTTGACTACAATTAAAGGACGAAGAAATAAGCCGAAGGATGAAGAAGGAAATGTTTTTGATTTTATGTATTTTATTTTCTCTTTTACTCTTACACACAAAAAACGACAACCAGCACTGGGCTCGCGTGGTGGATTACGGCCTTCTCCCTCTTACTGAGATGAGGCGTGTCACAGTGAGAACATTATATGCTGATTATGCTGTGGAAAATTTGACAAAAATATCAAGTAAAGTAACATAAAACATAAATCTACATTCCGCTGAATTCTCTCCGCAGCACTAGTACCTTCTCCCAAAGACTATCCGGAGCGAAGTGTAAAAAACATTCTATTCCTGCTGAAGAAAATGACAAAATATTGCTTTCTCCAACATTTACAGAAACACAATAAACTCAAGTTACGCAAAAAATACCAATAAACTGATGATATTATGTTACTATTGCTGTTCATTTATGTTTTAATTAAATATTGTTTGTTTATGTTTGTATTTAATTTCCTCATATTCAGATTGAAAAGCAGTGTTTCGCACTCAAACTATTGGCTTCTTCGCTACGCTCGTGCTCCAAACCATCTCGTGCCTAAATAGGTCCCTTCCATCCTTTGTATAATAATCTACTATTGTTTGCGATGCAGTGTCCTCGTTCTGGATAACGAAAACGGGCAAAGTAAAACAAAATAAAAATGGAAGGCATTTGTTGTTTAATAATTCAATACTGATAGGTACTTAATATAAGCTATAACTTCACAAACCGCCTGAGAATCATGACCTCAATCGAAGCTATGTGACTAGTAACATAACTTTAATAACTGATCATATAAATTCGAAACATTATTGAAACTAGCAACTTCTAGAGAGACTACTAAAAAAATACAGATGAGAGTACAAAAATAAATTATAATATAATTCTAAAAGACTAAATGGTCGGTGTGTTACACCGGCACGTAGTAGTAGCCCTATTCAGCTGCTATCTGACTTTCCTGTTCGTACCTGTGTCCGCTTCAATCACGTTCTTTCTCCTGAACAGTTTGATCGTCATGAGGACCGTCGCGGCTCCTAGACCCAAAGCCATTACAGCTACAATCGCCATACTTGTTGAAGGTTGATTGCTTTGGTAATCAAACGTTTCCCCGACTAAAGCCACTGGTCGTAGAATTTTGACGACTGGCTCGCAACCAGATTCCCTCACGTATTTCGCCCATGTTCTATTGGCAAACGTTAATTCTCTGGGCTTTGCGAAAGGCCTTCTACCCGGGACTGTCTTATTGATAACTGTGGTCATATTACGAAGTTGCGTTTCATTGTAGTGGCAGTACAGATTCTTCTTCTTCTTGTTCCCTTTGACCACGATGTCTTTCTCGGCACTCTTGGCCCCGACCAGGACATCCAAGTCTCCTTTGATCATGTTAGCCCAGTCCCACATCTCAGCTATCTTGCAATCGCACACGAACGGATTGTCGAGCAGATTGAGTGAATGTAACTTAGGATTACTTGTAAATACCTCCGGATCGATTGTTGTCAGATTATTGCTCCCGAGATTTATTTTCTCCAAATGATGTAATCTCTCTAAGAATGACAGACTTCCCATGGCAGATCTTATACGATTTCCACCAAGATTGAGGTCAGTTATATTTTCGGTGTTCTTGAATGCATCTACGTTTAGTGACGATATATTGCAGTTACTTAGGTCGAGGATTGATACTTGAGATAATTGTTTCGGGAATATAGGTCCCGACGCTGGGATCACCAAGGGATTACCACCAAGGCGAATCTCTCGAATGTCCATGTATGTTAAGTTTTTGAAGAAAGCCAATCCGTTCAGAGGTCTTTTCAGTCCACAGAATTCCAGTTCTATTGTAGTCAGTTGCGTTAAGTTTCCAAAAAGTCCTGCTTCTAGTGATAAGAGATCATTGCCAGATAGTACTAATCTCTTCATTGAAGTCATCTTGGCAAAGGTGTCTGGTCCAATGTAGGAAAGATTACTGTATCCCATGTTTAGGTATTCTAGCTTTTTCAGTGGTGCCAATAGTTTAGTGAAAACATTTTCGAGTGGATTGTGAGATATATCTAGCTCTAGAAGATTATCGAAAACGTTAAAATTGTCTGGCAGGTCGCTAAGACCACAGTTGCTCAAAAATAGTCTCTCAAGTTTAGGAAGTGGCTCTAACGCAGCTTGCAAGTCAGCTGCAACCAACGGATTTCCTGATAGATATAAAGTTTTCAATCTAGTCGCATTTGTAAAGGTTTCGCCAGATATTGGGCCCTGTATGTTACAGTTGGACAAATCCAATAACTCTAGGTGTGTTACGCTGTTACCCAATGTAGCCGCGACATCCAAGTCACGTAATTCGTTGTCAGCCAAATTGAGTGTGACCAAATTGGTGCAGTTTGAGAACGTATCCTCTGAGAGGGATGTGAGACCAGATTTCCTCAAGTTTAAGTACTCTAGTCTGAGTAACTTTCCGAGGACCTCGGGCCAGTCCGTGTTGGTTAATTGATTACCAGATAGCTCTAAATACTTGATGTTTATAGCAGAAAAGAATGTGTTTTCAGATACAGAAGTGAGCTTGCAATCGTTGAGTTTTAGCGTTTCCAGGCTAGTCAGGACACCGAACATGCCTGCCTCTAGTGTTTTAAGAGGATTGCCTGAAAGATCTAATGTTGTCAGCGTCGTGATGTTATCGAAGAACTGTGGATTGATTGATGATAAGTTGCAATAACTGATATCCAAGTATTGCAATGTGGAGGAGGCCAAAAATGGTCCTTCAACTGTAGTCAATGGATTGTCTTGAAGCTCCACGTTCAGCAGTCCACGAGAGTCCCTGAAACACAAGATAAAATAGATTTTCTTACTTATGTTTGATAAGACTTAAAAAACGTAGTTATGGTTTTATTAGCAAACATATCAAAACTATCCATTCTTATATTATTAATTCGAAAGTAACTCTGTCTGTCTGTCTGCCTGCATGTTACCTTTTCACGCTTGAACCACTGAACGATTTCGAAAAAATTGGCAAAGAGAAAGATTGCATCTTGGGGAAGCTACGTTCTTACTCAAAATTTATCCTAAAAGAGATATTGATAAGAATAACCTGTTTCGGCGTTTTTTTAAAATCATCCCTCAAGGGGTAAAATAGGGTTAAATTTAAAATGAACATGTAATTTTGATTTTTTGTGTACTTTTTTTCAAGAGATTTAAGTAATTGGAAATTTTATCATAGTCCATATCTCGTCCAGGGGTCCGAGGGTCAGGAAGGTTGTTTCTCCGATCGTAGATCCACCCATGTGATCCGGGTGTGTATTATTAATTCGAAAGTAACTCTGTCTGTCTGTCTGCCTGCATGTTACCTTTTCACGCTTGAACCACTGAACGATTTCGAAAAAATTGGCAAAGAGAAAGATTGCATCTTGGGGAAGCTACGTTCTTACTCAAAATTTATCCTAAAAGAGATATTGATAAGAATAACCTGTTTCGGCGTTTTTTTAAAATCATCCCTCAAGGGGTAAAATAGGGTTAAATTTAAAATGAACATGTAATTTTGATTTTTTGTGTACTTTTTTTCAAGAGATTTAAGTAATTGGAAATTTTATCATAGTCCATATCTCGTCCAGGGGTCCGAGGGTCAGGAAGGTTGTTTCTCCGATCGTAGATCCACCCATGTGATCCGGGTGTGCGATCCGGTTGGATAAACTCCGCCCATGGGCTCCCCCACTGACACAGAGTCCCCGGCCCCAGCTCGTGGAGGACGTGGTGAGCGCTTTGTTTCCTTCGCGAGGGGAGCACACTCCCCGCCCATGACTCCGTGCAGTGCGGTGCCGGATGCGGACCACACCGCCGACGACGATGCTTCGGAAGTGACCGAGGTAGAGCTGAGAGTGCAGTACATTGGCTTAGTGCCAAAAATACCGCCCCAGGACCCGACCGCTTACCTAGAAAAGCCTGGGTTCTGGCCTTGGAGGCTCTCGGGCCTCGAAAGAGTCATTGCAAACCGCCTCGTCGGGCGGCAGGTGCGGGTGGGGCCGGATTTGGTGGAGAGCCAGTTTGCTTTCCGCAGGGGGAAACCAAACTGGCTCTCCACCAAACCTTTGGTTGCGCCAGCCATGTCGCAGTCATGCGCGTGCAAGCCCTCACGACGGGGGATGCTGTGGCCCGGGGTGGGGTCGTCTTGGCGGTATCTCTAGACATCGCCAATGCTTTCAATACCCTGGAGTTGCATCAGGGAGGCATTTCTGTATCACCGGATGCTGACCTACCTCTGTCGGGTGGTCGAGGCTTATTTGACGGATAGGGCCGTCATCTACCCCGGTCACCAGGGAGTGTGGAACCGACGAGATTTGTCGTGCGGTGTCTGAAATGTGTGCGAAATCTGTTACGGTTGGGTGCCGAATTAGCGACACTCGAGGTTACGACAATGAAGTACCTGGGACTCGTCCTCGACGTACGCACGTATGGGAGTGGCGCTGGCGCGAGGATCACGGTACAGCGGACAGAGCTCATGGCGACATGGAGGGTGCGAGTGTCAACCCAGTGCTGGGCAAGCCACAATAGCGGCAATAAGTCCACTCTTTGAGGAGTGGTTGGAGAGTTGCCACGGCGTCCTCACGTTCCACCTGACACAGGTCCTCACACATGGTTGTTTCGGGAGTTTCCTGTTTCGCATAAGGCGGGAGGAAACGCCCGGGTGTCACCATTGTGTGGATCGCCCGGAGGACACGGTTGAGCATACGGTGGAGGTCTGCCAAGCTTGGGCAGAGCACCGCAGTGTCCTCGCGGAGGCGATCGGCGGCGGCGATTTCTCGCGTCCGGCCCTGGTCCAGGCCATGGTACGGAGCGAGAGGGAATGGAAAGCCGTCCGGTAAGGACCAGCACCCTAATTGCGTAATACACAATCAATCGGAATCTGAATCGTTTTTGAAACAGATTGCTAATCCATTGCTTCTTAAGTTCGATAAAAATTCTGCTCAACAATATATAGAACGCAATGAATGTTCTTGAACCGTCAAAATCAAACAGATTAGTCGTAATCGTTTATGAAAATGTGTTACGCAATTAGGGTGCAGGCCAGGGTCGACGACGCGTCGTGTTCCACGCGCGCCTCAAAAAGGTGTCAGCATCAAATTACAGGGAATTCGAAAGAGAAACCGTCGCCCTGGCACAGGCAACTGAAGGAACACGGGTGGGTTTTATAGTCAGTAAAATTCTGACACGCCCTCCCGCTCCATCAAGAGAGGGAGAAGTCATTTGATGATTTCCCACCCAAAAAAAGGGGAGTTGTTTGGATCCTTGGTTCTGTTACCGTTTTTTGCTTTTATGCATACCGATAGGCACTGACCTGGGTTAGGACAAAGGATACTTTGAATCCCGGTAGTACGTTCGTGTAGAATTATTTCTGACCTTTACGTGGGCAAAGCCGCGGGCATAAACTAGTATTATTATGAAGAGATTTTTTTTTTTTTTTTATCTTTGTTTGTTACGCTTGCTAACACGGCTAACCGAATTTCGATAAAATTTGGCACATGGGAAGACCATAACCTGGATTATGCAGGGGAAACCGCGAGGCGCAGCCAGTGTTTGATAAAACTTAAACTTAGGTAGGTTTTATTGGCACACATAATGGCAACGACAAGTTTAATGAAGGATCCACCCTTGAACTCAGAAAAATCTCAAAAGGGCTCTGATAAAATAAAACTGAACCGCCATTATGCGATGCGACATGTAAATGCGCTCAGCATTTCGCATGCAGCGCGACAAGTTAATAAACAAGTCTTCAATGAATCATGAGTGGGTCTGGTACAACGACAATAACAATACAACAAAACGTTGCACACGTTTTGGACCAATCTATTGGAGCCTGAAGGTAACTGGGTCTTTTGTTAAGCCCCGCCACTGGTAATGAGCGTAAGCATGTAAACGGCGATCTAGCCAATCCAATTTGCATTCGTTCTGTGACTATTATCCAATATTGGCATTAGAGCTGGCGGCAATTGGTCTCGCTTCTGGTACCATAACGAGTTTAAGAGCAATTTGAACAATTTTGTCATCAGCACGTATTGTGGTCCCGTACGAATGTCAGAGTCGTCCCGCAATCAATGACGGCCTGTGAGAACCTATCAGTGTGGTTTGAGTAAAGTAAATAAATGATGGTGTGGTATCATGATGACTCACTTGTTGGCCTGTAGTGTGCTGATGCAAGTGTTAAAGGAAAATAAAGCACTCCTAATCACGTCACGTCGATTCATTCATCAATCATCAATCACTGATCAAATCACAGTCCACTTTTGGACCGGATAGGTATTTTGACTGATTAGATCCTGACCACAGCAATACTGTAGTTGGTATTAGTGCTAGTGGTGGATTGGATAATATTTGTTAAACAAAGCACAAAGGTAACTGCGCGTGAAGATATAAAAACGACCGTAAATTATCATTCTTGTGATTGCGATGGAAAGTTCGCAAATTATTACAGTTAACAAATAAGCAATCAATTCGGATAACTTTTGTCTGTTTTGCTTAGTAAGACAATGTTATTTCATAATAGGTACTTGCAGAGTCAATGACCGCCAGTGAACAAAACTGTAACGCGATTTATTTTGTTTTGATTTGGAGGATTTGTTTGGCATCTGTGAATTCTGTAATTTGATTACTAATTATAATTGCTCCGTTGTTTCACATAATTAATTTACAAAAAAAACGACGGTACTTACAGAAAGGCTTCGGGGTCTACGTAGCTGATGTTATTCCCTGACAAATCGACGTCTATTAGATATTCTAATCCCTTGAAAGCCTCTTTATCTACCCTTGTCAGGCGATTGTTGGCTATCTGCAGTCTTCTCATTTTGATGTCTCCTGGAAAGGGCTTCAGACTTGTGATGTTATTGCCGTTCAGGTCGAGGATGTACACGCTCAGGCTCAGCTCGTCGTAGGGAACTTCTGTGAGGTTGCTCTCAGAGCAGTCCGTCACCCAGTTGATCCTGAAGTAGTGGCAGTCACATTCGTCCGGACATTCCAGCTCAAAGCTGTCCCCATTAAAACCGTACGTCAAACCAGTTGCGATTAGGTAGAAAGCAAGTACCGTGCTGCGAGCCATTTTATGTGTAATGATGACGAATACCTTCAAAGTATAACTTGGGTAGCCATCATATCTGGAACACAAATATCTTTGTTAGGAATTAACAGATGAGTTATCGTTAGCAAGCTGATTAATGTTAATTAGCATCGCACGTCGATGTGCACCATCTGTGACTGATGGATTCTTGCCTCATAAACTAAATTGTTATTGCTATCGTTCAGTAAACAAATACGGATTAAAACAGACGATAATGTTGCATGTAGTCCAGCTGAAATGAGTTAGGTACTGTTAATCTGTCTGATATCACTCGATTGATTGAGATAAACCATTTTATTTAGGAGGAAAAACGACACGAATCGATTTTGGATAGGTATATTCGACTTTTGTAATTAATTTTCTGTCGTTCGTGGTCGTGGCTCCTCAAGACGTTATTGGAATTAAAAGAACGATTGTGTAAGCCATAGCATAGGACTGTCGGGGCAATAACTGTAATGGCCGGCATCCTGCTTGAGCCGGCACGACGCGTTTCCCGCCAGAATTTTCCAGAAACGACACAATGAAGTTAGGTCACGAGTTAGTCATAGTTACTCTTCTTTTAAATTGATCGATGGCCCTGATATATCTACTGATTACTTTTATTGCAACATAATGATGTTGAAAAAAAAGTTCTATTGCTTTCATCGGACGTGAGCTGATGAGTCGATAGATATGATCAACTTTAAGGTAGGTAACCTGCATCATGTTGGTTAGTTTTCCGAAGTTAATTGATGATAGCGCGCCGTCGTCGGCTTATTTTAATACAGGGGCGTAGCTACCGCCGTATCTGCCGTATCAATAATACGGGGCCCCGACATGAACGCCTGTCAGACCTGTCACTATTGGACTTAGAGGCAAAAACTTTAGAAAAACTAAAGTCATCATCAGCTATAAATGATTTAATAAATCAGTCTGCGAAAAAAAGGCACCGAAAGTGTAGGTATATTTAATTTGAATTGTTTAGAAAAACGTGACAAATAGATAATAATTATGATGAATAAAAAAAATTCTTCAATTTGTATGCATTTTTTTCTTTTGTGAGAAATCTTTACCCTTCATAAGGGCCCCAAACAAATTATTATACGGTGCCCCGCCAAGGCACGCTACGCCACTGTTTTAATAATATTTTTTTTGGATTGTTTTATTTATTTTTTGCTGCACTCTGGACGCTTTTAACGTGTACAGTCTTTGTACATCGTTCTTACTTATAGGATCAACAGTAATGATGTAGGTAACTAAAATATTTTACAGAACAAAATTATTTAAAAAAGTGTCCGTGGAGTTTCTTGCCCTTTCTTGTCCATAGGTCCCTACTACGCTTTGGAATGGGCAACTAGCTTCATATTTCTGACTGACCGACTCCTTGACAATTCAAAAGTGCCTGTAAATGGTTTAATTGAAATAAATGCTTTGAGTTTGATCTTTAATATTGGGGACAATACTAACAATTATTGATCTGTGTAGTTAAGTATAGAAAATCTGAGTGATTATCAAGTATGGTTTTATTTACAAGTTTATAACGAAATTGATTAATTCAGTGGGGTGAAAAAAAGCTACTGTCCATAAATAACAATAACCAGCAGTAACAACATAAAAATACCTTTTAAGATTAATAGGAATAACCTATTTCACGATTTGGGAAAAGTTATGTGAGAGAAGATAAAATATTCTCTGGTGCTAAGGAGGAAATTTTGTGTGCGATGTTGAATTCAGCAATGCGCTGAGCGGATTATGATCGTAAAAAAGTAGGTCAATAGAATTCGTGACATCATAGAAATAAGGGCTGAACTGAACTGAAATGAAATTCAATAACAGAGCCGCTATGGATAATAGTTTTTGTGCAAGAATTGTGAGAATCGCAATAGATATTGCGTGGACCAAAAATAAAGAAGTAAAGGTAATTTTTCGAAGTTTGAACCGATCGTGGAAGTTTGTACAATATTTATCTGCTGCGATGTTTGGTTCAATAATTTCTTGAAGATTGAGCACTACACCCAACATCTCCGTGACGTGTGACATTGTGACGCAGTTCAGTTAAGTTAGCTTAGTAATACTTATTACTTTTGTAATATAGCGACGAGCACACGACAGAAACTCATGTCTTAACAAGTAGAATGAAATTACTTAGTAGGGTAGCAACCACTGTTAATTTAATAAACTGTTCTAATACCGCTAAGACGTTATAAAACGCATGTCAGTAGGTACCTACCTACAGACTTGGATAAAATGGATTATGAAGAAAATGCCTTGGCCTGCGGCCTAATTGTGTAACACTTTTTCGTAAACGATTACGACTGATCTTTTGTATTTTGACAGTTCAACAACATTCATTGCGATAATTACATTGTTGAGCAGATATTTGGATCGAACTTATGAAGCAATGGATTAGCAATCTGTTTCAAAACGATTCAGATACCGATTGATTGTGTATTACGCAATTAGGGTACTGGTTTAAAATAGCGCGACGTCGTCGTTAGTTTCGCTCGACATTCAACTCAACCATTCGAAGTTCAACCAGGTTTCAGCCTGGCTAAAGTAGACTCATCTTTCATGGGGTACTGTCTAAAATGTTATAATAAAATACCTCCCCACATACTTCAACTGAATGAGACAAAATTCAAATCCTTTGTCAAACGCACACTATTCAGGCAGGCATATTATAGGTTGGAGGATTACATAACTGATAAAAATGCCTGGCTTAATGCCGGTCCTGCTCCACACCACAACTAATTTAATGACATTCGAATCACTGTTGAAGCTGCTGAAGATAGTAAGAATTTATTTGCATTATATAAACTCAATCTCCTTTTTATATAGATGCATTGCACAGATGTGAGTACTTTGTACTATAGAGCTACCATTTACCGGGTAATGTCATAGATTGACTTGAATGTGCCTTAGCGGCTGATAGTATGGCATGCTCACTCAAATGTCTCGCTGACGGTGGCGCGTGTGTCGGATCATTAAGCTCCCTTCAAAATGGTTGAGCTGAATGGTGCTGATCCATGCGTCATGTTCGTGAACGGGCGCCGTCAGTTGGGACTGGTCATCTCTTAGCTGCCACGGCTTATTTTAATAATTAATTAGCTGGATTGTTTTTATTATGTTTTGATGCACTCTGGACGCTTTTAACGTGTACGGTTTTTTGTACATCGTTCTCACTTATAGTGTCAACATTAATCGATGTAACTAAGATATATGTAAAAACATTATTATTTAAAAGAGTGTCCATGGAGTTTCTTGCCCGTTCTTCTCCATAGGTACCTACTACGCTTTGGAATGGGCAACTAGCTTCATATTTCTGACTGACCGACTCCTTGACAATTCAAAAGTGCCTGTAAATGGTTTAATTGAAATAAATGATTTGAGTTTGAGTTTGAGTTTGAATTCATTTAGCTGAATTGCAACGACTGTTATGCAGTCCAGAATATTTTCAACAAAAGAAGATTATTTATTTATTAATACCTACTTATAATTTATTTCTGATTACATGGTAAGTACATTAAGATCTTAATAGTAACCTGTGATAGTAACAAACAGCTTCACTGACACTACCGTTGCAGGTGTACAAATATGAAAATTAAAATTAAAGTGCAACTAATATCCCCAATATTTTTTTTAATAACTAGTTTGAAATGAAAATGGATTATTTTTGAATACAGTGCAATTTATGAATGGAATGTCACAATTAACTTATTTTATAATGTCAAATGTTTAAAATAAAAACATTATAATAATTTTCTGTAATTTATTGTTTTTTTTAATTCGCAGGGCTGGGTAAAAAGAATGTGTAGGAAAACATAATCATTAAATGGTAGGTACTGCTGAGCATGAGGTCCTGGGTTCGATTCCCAGGTCGGGTAGTGTGTTATTGGGTTTTTCTATCTAGAATTTCTCAGTAGCAGCCCGGAGTCTAGATTTGTGCCCGGTTGATGGCAATAGGCTCGCCCCCTATTACAAAAACTGGCGAAATGTGGGTGTACTATAGGTACACCTCTACCTAACCCTTCTGGGATTACAGGCGTGATGTTATGATGATGATGATGTAAATGGTAGAGAAATTGGGCAGGTGCCGCGCCTTTTCCAAATTAATTGGGATAACGACAGAACCTTGAGGTTGGCTCTAGCGAAAAAATGGTGACGCACAGAATGTTGAAAATGATCAAATACCCGGTTTAAGATATAGCTTTGGCCAGGTATCATCTTGGAACAGCGCAATTTAAGTAGTCACATAGGTAAAATTTATTCAAGCTGATTGAGGATAGCTAGTTGGGAGCTGAGCAGACGCTGGATTAATCTTATTTAAATTGGCCCATAATCTACATATAAACCGACACAACAGACTAATGGAATCATGGATTTAGTATATTAGATTTAGTAGGTATATACTTCTAGCGTAACACAACACAAATTATGTTTATTTGCTTGCAACAGTTATCTATTTAAGTGCACACGGTCATACAATGTTATTAGAATGCAATTTCGTCATAGCTACTTAATCAGGAAACGCCGTGAACCCTATGAAGTAAACAAAACAATAGATGACAAAGAATCTAAGCATACGCATTACACGATAAAACACAGTATGACGTAGGAATATGGGGCTTCTGTGGTACTTTGTGTACTTACTGAAGCAGCTTCTAGAACACATTCACCATTCACTTCAAACAAGTAATTACAGGCAATACTTGCGTATTTATGGACAATATGAATAACGAGTGCGTTGAGAAAACAGAATAAAATCAATACCACGTTCAACTCAAAATTGGGACTGGTCACACCATAATTTCGTTTTATAAAGGAAACAACATGATACACGTCCCTGAGTGCACGATTGTTGTGCCGAGGTCACACTGTGTTTCCGTGCCGGTGCATATGAACAATAACTTACATGTGCTTCTGTGCAACGTGCTCGCTTGCCGACCAACGGCTTTCAACTGAACGTGGGTACTGATGACTAATGAGGCTTGCTAGACTGGCTATACTTGACCGCCCAGAGTTGTCCATTAATCGGCATATCGTAGCACTATGTACCTACGTTGTTAACGCGCGGTTTGATGATCCTATTAAATAAAGAGTGAATAAGTTATGATTTTGTCTGTTAATTTGAACAAAGACGTTGGACATGATGTTTCACGTGGGACTACATAGGAAGGTACATTTATTGCAGGCATGGTATCAAATCTCTGGTGTACTAATCGTATCGCAAGAGTAACAATAAGTTACGATCTTTCACAATAAATCAGCAGCCCTTTAGGCTGTAGGTAATTTACCTGACCTCAACAACAGGCTATTAACGTAATCCGAACGTATTGCCGGCAGAATGTGTTTATTCTACGTATTGCTATAATTATTGTGTTAGGCGATATTAAAATATACTTTACTGCTACGCGTTGCCGACACGGCACACCACTAGTTAATTTGCTACCCACTGATCATGACCTTCCTTACAAAGTATTAAAAGCAAGTTTAATATTGGTTATTACTATCCCAGAAAAAGTGGTACCTACAGTTCCTACATTACTTTTGTGTTGTTATTATTGTGACATCCTTAAAGGTTCATCAGGATATTATACCACTATTTACCTGCTATAGGTACATATATAATCGTAAACACCAACAGTAGCAGGCGTTACGTCAACAAGTTGTTGGATTAACGTGAGTTAATAACTAGAGCCGGGTTTCATTTAGATGAATTTTGTGGTGAACATTGCATTAGCCGCAAGACATTACGTAGGCTTGTTGAGTCGTTGCGCTGACCACGTATTGCTGATTTATATGCTAAGCTAGTTAATAGTTTTATTATTAGAAATAGTTATCTAGAAGTATCTTATATCGGCTGCTGGTTAATTAATTAATCTGAAATTATTTTATTGCACCAAAAAGGGGTCTGCTGTTTAACTCTCGTTTGAAAGTTAGATAAAGGTCATGCAACTCTTTAATTTCTCTAAAGATCATTAATTTAAACAACCACTATCAGCAAGTACGGGTACCCACTCAAGGATCAATACTCAAAGGCCATAGGGCTTAAAACCGAAAGGAACAGGGTGGCTGCTAATAACTACAACTAGCCTTTGATAAATGCATCCCCACCTAACTCATTCGTAGAACAATCTAAACTATTGAAAAAAGTACCGCGGCGTCGCGGTCTTACTGTTTTTGATTTCCCCCGTTAGTCTAGCTTGGGTTGGATTTCTAGGTCATTCCCATTGAAAAAACACTAGGTAGTTTTTCTGGGAGAGTAATAAAAAAATGCGTGCCCCCGCTGAAAATAAAAGTTCTGGAGGGTTCAGAAGACCCTCTAGAACCCCCAAATAGTTTCTCATTATTTCTAGCGAGGCAGCACGTTTCTAAACTTTCATCGCTGATATTATTTTTCTTCAACCACGAGGTCTCCTTATTATTATTTTCTCTTCATGTGTCAACCGCAGCACTAAACTTAAGTTTAGTGCTGCGAGTTGATGCTGTTTTTTTTATCAGTTTTAGAAAATAATGTAATTCTTAAAACTAGCAACACTAAGAAAACGTCAGTGTCAACGTGTGACAAGTTGCTAAATGTCAATAGAGAACTGTCATTTATAAAACAAGATTTCGGCGAACGGCGAAAAAACACTGATTTTCATTAAAACTAGTAAATAATTTGTGCTAAAATGACTAGTACTATTAGAAACCAAACCTATGCTGGCCAGTCCACGGATGAGGAACCTTTGAGTAAGATATTCGAAGACGCGATGAAGATATTTGACAATATAGATAAAGGCAGCGAGGCTACAAACAGCAACGCAGTACAGGTGAGCTTTTTCGTTTTATTTTAAAACAGTTTACGGTTAGTATTCTTCAAGTTTCTCAAATAAGTGTTTGTGAAAGGCAAATGTATAATATTGGAATGATCTTGAAAGTTCCATGTTGCTCATTGAATCTAGTCATCTGGTATTGTTGTCAAAGTCAAAGCATTTATTAAAATCAGGCACTTTTATGGCACTTTTGAACGTCAACACACTGTTAACCAGCTGAGCAACGTGACGGTCAGTGGGTGTTTTTTTTTGGATTTATAAACTTTTTCAAGTCAAGTCCTGCACCCCTAGGACCTATGTGGTATTGGCAATGTTATGGAGTCTTGTAAAGTAATACTGAAAAAATAATCACTTTTTATCCTCATGGGTCATTATAGCATTTATTTGAAAGGACGTGTGGCAAAGCCATCATCAGTGCTAAGCAGTGTGCAGGAGTCTGCGGTAAGCTTTTTCTGGAGATCTGATTTGGAGAGACATTCTAACTTCGATGATGTTTGAGGAACGACGGGGTGGGGGAGGAACTATATTATAATTGTTTATGTTGCTGTGCAAATATTTCGATACAAATGTATTTTTATTTTGAAATAAAAAACCTTGAACTGTTTACATTATTTTCATATATTTTTTGGTACTGAGGTATCAATGGGTTTTTAATGCTTTGCTATTTGTTTGGTGAGATGATGTAAGCAAGAGAAATACCTTGACATACTTGTCCTCTCCAAAATTATTATTATGTAAATTACTATACAAATTTAATACATTGTCTGTAGGTACACTTGACCATTGGCTTATAGCTAGTTAACAAAACAGGTAGGTGTTGCAACAAGCACCCTTACTAAGTATGGAACGGCACGCCCTCATAGAATCCGGTTCTTTTAACTAAACAGACAGCTGTGCTGCTGGGGAGTTAGTTGCACCACTTCTTCCCAGCTAAAACACTAGGAAGTAGCGAAGGGCGGGCGTTTTTCGGGGACTGTCTTATGTAATTTTGACGTTCAAAAAGTGCTGATTCTCATCCTAGTTTGAATAAATGACTTTTGATTGACATATCTTGTATTAAGGGCAGATACTGTCTAACATTACATTACACAAAACTGAAATTTGTCATGTTTTGAATATTTCAAATGAGGCTTTAAGTAAATAAATTAGACTTTTCAACACTACAGTTGAGCGTCAAATCAGCGATAGCAAAATTCGAGAAGGCAACAAATCTGGTTTCCATGACGGGGATGTTCAGTAAGAACGAGAGCCTTGAGGAGTTGCCGACAGAGACCCTGCAGTACCTGCTCTTACCGGCCCTGCTCGGCACTCTTACTCTGAAGCTGTGCAACCAACCACGGTTGGAACTTGTCAATGTGGCTGAGATTTATTTCAAGTAAGACATTGTTGATTCTTCAAAGTATATTTATTTTTAAATACATTCATGAAATGATCTTTAGGAGATCACTTTATTTATTCGTAAGTAAACAGACTATATCCACATGAATTACTTAAAATAAGCATTTAATTTAGCTAATGACAAGCTTCCACAAATAAAATTAATAGTATTCCTAAAGTTAACAAGAAACAGTTTCTTATTAATTTTTTAAATGATATTCCTTACAAATGTTACTGTTTCTTGTAACTAATTGATCTGATATTGTAGTCTTTAGTCTCAAAAACAATTGGAGAGATTTTCATGGGCCATGTCTCAAACCTGCAATGTTGCAGGTTTGAGACATGGCCCATGAAAATCTCTGCTGATTACCAAAACAACAGTATTACTAGTAGTGTTAACTATATTTAATATAAACTTTGCAGAGACTTCCTGCAGAGGTGTAAAGACTATGAGGTGACAGATCTCGAGGTGCCGCAGACAAGTAATGACTCAAACGCTATTGAGAAAGTACAGACAGAACAAGCCAAGATTGCTTCGTTGGTAAGTGTGCTCAGTCTTGACAAAATAAGTGGTCTATTAGTCCTCGTTCGCACAGACATTAACATATCTGGATCTTCAACGCACTGCTTAGCGCCGAGAGTTGAAAATCCAACAGTGTGTTTTTTGTGACGCGCTGGGATGCACTTTGTTGGAGTCTTAATGCTCGGTTTAACAGCGAGAGTTGAAAAACTAGTGCGCGATAAAAATATTTTGACGTCCGTCCTACGTGGTCTTAGAAGATCTATGGTCTGTTCCAATGGAAAGAAAATACAGAAAGAAAAAACGTTTATTTGCGGTAAACATGACGCAAAAAAGAACAAATACTCAAAAAAAAAAAAATTAGTTGTGGGAAACATGCGTCACATCCACGCGAAACGGTTATCGCTCAGCATAATGCTACGACCCTATGCAAGACAGAGCCCCAGCGCTGGTTTTCAAGGACAGAATATTGTCAATCAGAACGACAATATGGGATGCCCATATGTAGTTCCACTTACAAATTGAGTGCTTTAATTAAGTTATAATAAAAACACTAAATTTCGAAACACTTATTCGATTCAGAATTTCGAGACTCGAAATACAAATTTTAAATCACCTAAAGGGCATACTGGCCTCCTTCTTGAGACTACTGACAAAATTATTACTTTGCATGCCAGAGAAACTATAAACAGAAATAAATGAATGAATGAAATGCACCGACCCCAGCGTGGTTTGACCAGACTCGATTAATCGAATGAACCCCAAGATTTGCACTAGCCCCAAAAGCCTCATGCTTCATGGTGCTACAAAACCATTGCATATCAAGGAGGAACAATATACACAGTTTACAAACTGTATATTGTTATAAAACGGCAAGTCTCGCACAATAATTGGAGTTTCCGTTGTTTAAAATACCCCGACTACATCTGGCGCCCAAGGGTCTCGAAATATATAAAAATAGAATGCGACCACACAAAAAAAAATACGCAACACGCAAGCCTGAAACACTTCTCGCGCTCACTGCAGCAAACGTTTGTCCAGTGGTACAATACAGACTCGACTAGTTGGATAGATAGATGTGATTCTTAATATTGCCGAGATTACATACCGCGACCATAAATAAAAGTACTCTGTGCCGCGACCCCTCCGTGCCTTGGAAAGCACGTTAAGCTGTTGGTCCCAGCTGTCATTCGTGGATCGTTAACATTCGTTACGGATAGTCTGAAACCCGAAAGACTGACAACCAGTGTTGCCAAGGGGTATCATGTTACCCATTAACTGGGTTGTGGAGGTCAGCTAGGTTCCTTTCTTTTTAGCTATTTATGTGTTGCAAAAGGCAACTTACCTACAGCTGAAATTATTTTTAATCCACCAGTCACTACCGAAGGCTGGAATTTTTTGGTTCAGCGTAGAAAGTAAAAGATGTCTCAGGAGATAAGTAATCGACTCAGTGACATCCCTAAACGGCAGTCAATTGAATTAGCGGGTGAACAATAAGAAGTCATGGTTTTGTAAAACTGTGAGAAAAGTTTCGATAGATTTAGGTGTGGTTATTGACAGCTGCACGTGTTCGTTGATGTAGGATTGTTATTTGTTATGTCATCTTAGTTCAGTGCGGTCTAAAGTCTTCCTTTTTACCTTAAGCTTCACAGTAATAGTAAAATACGTGGATGTGTTTAAAAATGAACACAAATATCAATTTAAAAAGTTTTGATAATAGAGATGATCACAATTTTATTATTTTTATCTAAAAAAAAATTTGTTTCTAAATAGTGCAAACAATATAACAAAAAGAGTAAAAGCTTAAAAATTGGCAAGTTACTAAAATAAGTGTTAGACAAGGACGTCACTATCGTAGAAGTGACGTCACAAATATGTAACTTCATACTAACGCCGGACATTGCCCGTACCGCGCGACAAGGACGGGTATTATCCCTTCCAAAAACGTTTAAAGCGTTATCTTCTTAATATTTACATCGTTCTAACAGATATTTGCGATTATCTCATTTTCACTAGGCCTTTGAAATTACATTAGTTTTACGAACATTTTTAATATTTATGCCTTAGAAATTAGATTAGTTTTACGAACATTTTTAATATAAGACATCATCTCGATTCTAGGTACAAACAAGAGAAGCCAAGATCCGAAGGTTCAAGGAGACGCAAGAACTAAAGGAACAGCTCAGCAAACTTTTAAAGGCAATGGAATCCTCATCAGACGACGAGACGAAGAGGGCATACTTCCTAAAGCTACTGCAGAGCTATGTGAACCAATCGTTTGAGGAACTCAGCAGTATTGAGCAGGAGAAATCCATACTGGAGTATATGACAAAAAATGCTGGAGGTAAGGATTAAGATATTGGTTTTATAAATTGTGAGTTGATTAGAGCTTTTTTTTCCTAACTTTATCCAGATACGTTGCTTGTTGGTAGATGAAGGTAGCACATGTTTATTTTGAGCAATAAATAATGTTGATAAGTGAGAGTAATTTAAGTGAGAGTAATTAAAAGGAACTCCATTCATTCCATAAATGTAATTAGATACAATCAAATATGTCGAGGTTAGAAACTGGAAAACCGGGATGCGCCAAAGCAAGGCATGTTTGTAGGCAAATTTATTTTTAAGCGTAGTACTAGCTAAAACGGATTTTAGTCTGAAATGTAAGTTTTAGCGTTCCGGCGGGAAAGCGGAACTAAAAGACTGAAAAGTTTTTTTTTTTTCAATCGACATTCGACGTATAAACCTCATGTTCAAAATTCAAACTACCCACATAACTCAAAGTGACGCGTTTAACGCGCACAGATGTCTTTACATGGTTGCGAGTCGAAAAAAAAAACTTTCTCAGTTTTTCAGTTCCGTTTTCCCGCCGGAACGCTAAAAATTACCTACATTTCAGACTAAAATCCGTTTTAGCTAATGCTGATGTGATTAAAATTCAGGAGGTCTTTTGCACTTTGGTCTAGTCTGCCTCACCATCCACAGACCGACTTCACCCACTGCTGAGCATGGGTCTCTCTTTTCTTGTGCCAATCCCCTGGCTCCTGTGCCAGCCTCAACCAGGTTCTACCCGCGATGGCAACAATATCGACCGCCCATCTCACCGGACTGGTATAACAGGACCATCTGGCTCCAATCAAGATACCAAACAATGACGAAATATCTCTCGAAAAAACCATTAAATTGTCTTGGACCTGCATCGAATTCTTACAAGATAAATTGAAGATGTAAGTAAAAATGTAAATCTTTGGGGATATCTACGACAAGGGCGAGGAACATTAGGCGCATCTCAGCGATTTACGGGTGACAATCATAGATATAAAAGAGATACTAACGAACAGCAATTGATTTTCAAATACATGATGTCCCGTAAGTCGACGTCAGAGTCTGGTTTTCTGTTAACTATTATGACTTGACCTATCATTCTGTATATGATGTAAAATTAATTTGAACATTTTTGATGATTTAAATACTGAGAATTACATTTTTATAGTCAAGTTTAACTAGATTGCTTGGAAAATCGAAATGTTGACTTTATATTTGATCATGATGCACCTATTTAAATATATTTTTTTTTGTAATTCGAACGGCAATGAATAAAAGGCAGTCTTATTTATTTATTTTTTGTGTTACCCAAGTACCTTAAATATTTTGACAGCGTAAGATATACAGGGCTATACTCCTATTACTTACCAGGGATTCTTTATCTCTTCCAGCGCCAACACCAAAGCGCCCGTACGTGCCTCTAAAGCCAGTAATAATAGCCCGCGACGCCGTGCAGAAGGCGGTGTACGGGCTGGGCTACCCCGCCATACCCGCGCTCACTATAGAAGAGTTCTACGACCAACGAGTCCGAGATGGCATGTGAGTATCTTATCTTATGCTGTAATCGGAGTAGATGAAGACTAGACTAAAAAACTTATGCGCTTCGATTATCTTCGTGTTTCCGAATTAGTACGAATGTTGCGCCACAGAGTAACCCCATAGAGGCAAAGCTTCTAAGTTTTGTACTGCTGCGCTTTGTCGTAGTGCTCCTATCATAGCGCGTTTGTATGAAGTTTTCTCTCTGTCGGGCTACCTAGTCCGGTCGCAACTCGTAAACTGCCACTGAAAGTTGTAATCAAGTACTTTCGTAGTGGTCCCGCAGCTAAATAATTTGGTCTTGGTAGTAGAATCGACAAAAAAGGAATAAAAAATCTCAGATTTATAATTTTGAAAATCAAAGCTTATTTTACTCGGAACATTAACGAATCGCTTCCCTTTATCGGCAGTGCGCGGTGGCGCGTGCCTTTCAAGTAGTACACACGGTACGTCTATTGTTTTGCACGATGCATATTTTAAAAATTATTTTTAAAATAAAAATAAATGAACTCCATGATTCGATAGTACTACTGTGGGCAAATCGTTCTGCCTCGGGAAAACAACCATTACAATTTCAGCGTGTAGCGGAACAACAAAAGAACAACTACAATGAAAGTACTTGTCTTTTTGTATTACCATGATTAAAACCTTTTTGTGACAGTTTACGTGGTGCGACCGGACTAGGTAGCCCCTCAGGTCGGTAGATCTCATAGTCGCGCGTTCGTTTTTCCGAAAATAGACGATGATCGCATACTTTTCTTGGGATATCTGTATGTGCGTTAATAAGGGACATCATGTACTAGACAGAGACTTTAACAAAGGTACCAATTGACCATGACGACGCTCGCTCTGCAAAGCCACTAATGCTTTAGTATTACATATTATTTTTATCCACAGCTTCCCCGGCACTACAAACATACCTCACACAACCATACAGACTACGGAGAACGAAGCTGATGAAGAAGAGAGTATACGCAAGGTACCTTAAATCACGCGTGCACTTAATGTAGGTCCGCGAGGTCTAAGCTGAGCTGTTAGTGATTACCAAACGCACCAATGTGAACGTGCGAGGGACGCACAGCGCTTCAGGCCGATTGTCCGATTGGCAAGCAAAGGATGCGTCGCTATGTGCATTCACACAAATGCAAAGCTTAGGCCTCGTGGACTGTACAAGGCTAGGTGGGGTGACACATTTTGTAGGATAGGTTGCTCTGGTTGGCATGTAGATGAAAGTAGCTTATTAAATGACTTGCGTTTGGAGAGGCCTATGTCCGGCAGCATTGGCGTGTCTAGGGGTAAAAATTAGGGCAAGCCAATATAATTATCTAACAATAAACCCTACCGTATCGCCTGGCAAAGCTGTACCTACCGACTGAGCCGTTGCATTACTTACTAATATTTCATAATTGTAAGTAATTGCTATTAGCTATTAATACAAGCGTGATGTTATGCTTAAATTAATATAAATCAAATACGAAGAGTGGTAATCCGTAAAAAAATGGAAACTATTTCAAGTTATCAGTTAGTGTAAGATATGATAACTCGCTCGCAACAGTCGCATTATACAAAATTTTACAATCCGGCCACTAGATGGCGCACAAATAATTAATTGATTTCTAACCACACATTGTTTACGATGTTGATAATATTTTTAATATCCATTATAATAGACATAAATCTTAATTATTCGCTTCTTTACCACACACAGATGACAAACATTAAAGCACACGGATGTATAGTTATGATGGTTGAGTTACTAGACCCTTTCCGAGTAACGATTGCACACACTTTAATCCTTCACAAGGAACAGTTGCTTGCGTTTCCGCATTCATTTGAATGATAAGAAACTTTTTAATCATTTCAGAACAAAGTTAATCACAGCAAAAACGAATCACAGCACTTAACTTCACAGGAAATGACAAGAAATAGCAACAAAAAAAATTGCCGCTCAAAACAAATTTGAACTCATTTGAAATTGTATCATTCTATACAAATTCACGAACTGCGCAGCGTCTTGCGCATACTTGCTAAGAGCAAGTACATATCTACTTTACTATTTACACACACACGCTTCATTATTCGTTTCATTCATAATAAGTCAAAAGACCGGCTTAAAAATCAAAACAATTTGCAAAATCAGTACATACTAATGTTATCAACAATATTGACAATTTGATAAGAAGTCGCGTTAGATTGAAAGCCGGGCTTTTCGACTTTAGTAAAAGGAACGCCACTGTCCAGCCGTAGACAGCTATAAGCTGATAATGATGTTGAATAATGTATGTGATTCTGATGCGTAAGTGCCCTCAACGTTTCGGATTCGAATGGAGCCCTTGGCTAAACACATAAATGAGAAACTTAAAGAGGTGTTTCTGACCCCTTATGGCCAGAAACACCGTGGTTTATTTATTGCTAGCTGCACCTCGCGTTTTCACCTGCATAAGTCTTCATCCCATGTGCCGCATTTCATCTAAAACCGTTCAGCCGTTAACTTACTTTGTCATTCATAATATTAGTTATGATTAGTTAATAAGTTAGTATTAGGAGTAATGTAGATAGAGTAATGAAAATTTACGAAATGCCTTAGTTATCTATTCTTTCTTAAAAAACTTTACCATTCCTTGCAGGAGCGTCTTGTCGAAGATGACGATCCTGAAGAAAGAGCGAGACAGAACAATATGGATGACTATAAAGACGACCACCGACGCGGCTGGGGCAACCGACACAACAGGAGCTAGGCGGCTCACTGAACACAACCACTGTCCACCACGCGGGCCGGCAGTGTGTGGTGCATGGCTGGCTGATGATGTAGGGAACTGCCAATGTGCGTGATGTAGGTATTTCCTCCAAAATCTACGCCAATGTGATTGGATCAGCCATACACGGTTTCTGTGGCTGTGGGGTTCATGTCCCGAGCGGCTGTACTAAAACTCGGGATATGATATTCAGATGGAATCAATATTGTTTAGTTTCAAACAGTTGACTGTTTGTGGAGTAATAGGTTGTTTTATTTTAAATAAACGAAAACTTACATTATACTTGTTTTTCTTACTTTTGTGATAATGTCACTCTATATCGCAGAATTGCGACCGTTATTGTATGGAGTAGGTATTGAAATTGCTCTGTTAAAAATAATTGCAATAGTTTTGCGATCAGCATAGAAGTTTATAACATTCATCATCCAATGCAATTATGTATAACTTAGACACTTTACGGTAGTGATAATATGGAGATATGTTGCTCAATACTATGTTAAGCAGATATCAAAAGCTCCACTTTTGTTACATTTTTATCTTTCACTCCAAGTGGAACGTATGACCACAAAATGAATCAAAGGGAAAAATAAATTCAGTAGTGAACCGACCCAACGATGTTCCATTTCGGCTAGAACCAATCAAATGAAGTGGAATTAGCAGATGAAGGTTCATTTCTATGTATTTTGGTCAGTGTCGTGGTTCACTCCGATGTAGCTTAGCCTGCACACTAGTGTAGTTCAATGGTACAAAATGCCACCATTCTTAGAGCTATTTAACTCAGTTCGTAATTTCGCTGGCTACGTTAGCGTTACTCAAGTCTTATACGATTCTGTCACAGTAGTAAAGCTTATCTTTATACATGTATGTTACACGCTAATTCGACGGTGATGTATATTTGTATTAAAAAGAAATTAATATTTCTAAGATTATAAATGTTGTACCTAACACTGTGTGCGCGAGTTTATGAAAAATTTGATGTTTGATCAGGCAGCAACCAGAATGTTGTAACACATAAACTCAAACTCAAATCATTTATTTCAATTAAACCATTTACAGGCACTTTTGAATGTCAAGGAGTTTCAAAAAGTCATAAATCCATTATCATCATGTCTTATTCAAATAAATGAAATTTAAATAATTATTGTATCGTGTTATTTTAGATAATTTATTGTGTGCTATAAATAATTGGTCCTTCTTCGGTATTGGATGTGGTGGCAGGCTAATAATTATATTGATAAATTGAAATGGGGTCAAGTCTACCAATTTACAAACGTTGCAATCGTCAATGTGAGTTTTTAACAGATTTGCCATTCAAATTCAGTCAATAACCCACAATGGCGGGACTAATGCAATTTGTTAATTACTAGACTGTGTTACAAGTTCAATCGGTAATCTTTAAAACTAGTCTGGTCCTTTTAAGTGCCGATTTCACCAATGAAACTGAACGCTATCATCACATAAAAATAAAACGCGTACAAGAGCTGTCCACAATATTCCACAGAAAATAATGACACTGACAGCTCTTAAACTTAGGTTAAGTGCTGCTCGCGTTCAGTGTTATTGGTGAAATCAGCCCTAAAAGACAATATCACCCGCCTGACAAGCTTCACAGCTAAAGGGTGTACAGACAACCCTATAATTATGATTCAATCGAACGAATCATTACTTCACATCTTCCATTTTGACGTTCGCTTATTGCTTAGCAGTGCAGTGTCACAGTATAAGAACATACAGAAAACCAACTGAAAGATATTTTATGTAACAGACTAGTTACATCAAATAAAATATTCAAATTCAATTAATTTATAAGTGAAAAATACACAAAAATAAAAAAGAATACACGGGGTATAGAATTGACAAACTGAAAACCAGTGGACACACTGTTCTGCGTTTTCCTCCGAACATCGTCCCGCCATCGTCTTGCCTTAAAAATGTAAACTGATATCGTAAGATCTGTCCGACATGTATCGATCTCATGTGGACTCTTGCACTTTTTTTCTCGGCCCCCATCTCGCCGGGTATGCGCGGTTCAGAGAGTGCACAGCAGTAATGGCCACACTATAAGACAAAAATTATGATAGTAGACAGAGCTAAAAACAACCAACCCACCGTCAAAAGTATAGCCAACTGTGATGTTGTCCAGAGCGATATATACTTGGGCTCCAACATTACCAACACCGGAAGCTCTGAAGACGAGATACGAAGGCGTTGTGCTCTTGCGCGATCTGCCGTCGAAATGCTTACAAAAGTCTGGAAAGACCGCAGAATAACCAAAACCACTGAGGTACGACTGATGCGAAGTCTTATCTTTCCAATTTTTCTCTACGGAGCTGACACGTGGACATTGAGGCTGAAGGAAAGAAGGAAAATCGATGCACTGAAGGTGTGGTGTTGGAGACGTCTGCTGAGGGTTTCGTGGACTGCTTACCGCACCAATGTATCGATCCTAAAATAACTTGATCCCAAAGAGAGATTATCGCCGACTGTTCAAATACTATTACTGAAGTTCTTAGGGCACATAACCCGAAATGAAGACTCAATGGAGCGTCTTGTAGTCCAGGGCAGAATGGAGGACAAGAGAACCCGTGGTCGCTCTCCGACTAGATGGACAGATCTAATAAAATCGCTCACCAACTCGACTATGACCGACTGTTCCCACAATGCCTCCAATAGAGCCGAATGGAGACGCATACCAAGATCCGTCATTCGTCAGGACCCTCCCATGACCACGACCACTCTGACAAGAGTGTCCGATTAAGAAGAGATTACCGCAAATGTAAACCAGTGGAGGCTGAGAGCAATATTTCTTGCAGGAAATATATCTTAACTCATAAATAGAAGAAACATGGTTAAGTATTAAACATCTGTCCATCGTGGTGAGGCATGTATTCGAGATGGATGGCAGTACTTTGGATAAACACAAAAATTTATCGTTTTCAGTGTTCATTGTGTCCAATTGTATCAGCTTCTTGTTCCGATCATGAAGCCGTTTTACAGGATTCGATTTAATTGCCTGTCATACCATAAGTTGAAGTAACAATAAAAGTTGACATTTGAATTTGAATTTTGTTGCACTGTCTAAACCAGCGATTCCTAAAGTGGGTGCCGCGGAACCCAAGGGTTTCGTGGTCACAGTCAACAAGGGTTCCGCAAATTAGTTAAGATTATCAAATTATTTTGATTGGCTGGTATATTTACGTAATTAACAAATATGATTTGTGAATATCGCAAAAAGGATAATACGAATAACCCATTACTTGTAGTTCAGAATTTAGGCTTGTGTACGGCATGGCTTGCGTGCGGCGGGGTGCGCTGCGGTCCTGAAACGCTAACCGTCCTGTAGTTAGAATGAGTCATAGATCTTTAGAGTTCATCCGCATTAAAATACTTAATTGAATCTGAACGAGTTTTCAGTCAGTCAAAGCTAAAATCATTTTCGTTCGAGATTGGAATGGAGCAGCAGCTGCGAATACGGTAACCGTCGTAAATAAAACCGAACTTTAAAATAATTATTAACAAACATAAAAACAGTTTCATTCTTCACATTAATTTGTTTGGAGTATTCATGAAAAAGGTTAGTCTTAAGTCTCGTGCACACTGTCGCGACACCACAGCGCGACACTAAGGCACCGCATGTCGCGCTACGAGTGGTGCCTTTGTGTCGTGCTGTGGCGTCGCGCCTAATTGTGGGAGCCTTATTTTAAATTGCAGTGTCTTTCATTAATCATCGTTGAACATAAGGGTTCCATAAATTTCCCTTAGAAGTTTAGGCACACTGGTCTAAACAGTGTTTAGCTTAAACGGTACAAGTCATTATTGCTTCAATTTTATTGTACGCCACTCATACTTCCATTGTACAACTAAATGGGGCTTTACTTTGTTCAAGAGTGAGTGCGGGTCTTCTGCATATATCTGTGGCAGTGTCGCAAGTCGATCGCTCATTAATGGCCACCAGATGGGCTTGGCAAAGGTCAACAGCACCTGTCCGCTTTCACTGGAAGGCCACGAAATGAAATGGAAAGTACCGACACATATGTGACAGGTTGCTTTGTAACGAGAGTATGATAGACGGGACGTCATGTGTCTTAACTATCTCGGATGTAATGGTCCATTTCTCTTATGGCAAATAAGATAATTTTATTCTAATGCGCGATCTGAGAACCTTGAGGTTGATGTTTCGGTAATAAAGTACCTACCTACCTATAAGGACGGAATGAAACAAGGTGTTTTCATGGGTACATTCATTTACGTAACTAATTCCTTAAAAGTACAACAAAACAAAAAAAAACCTCTCGTCTGTAAATCCCCAAGTACGAGTACCTACTCAAAAAATTGGACTGTAGTGGGTAGGTAGCACTGACCAGTATCTTATGTTGGTAGTTGCAGTTTGACATAAGTCTATTGTAGTACCTACCACAGAGTACTTTTCTTTATTTGGTTATATTACTAATCTGTAATTACATATAACTTCTTAAATATTGTCCTTGGTCGGAGTGTTTCGTGGTCTTAGTTCAGGACAAATTAGTGCCCAGGAAACAATAAAAAACGTGCGTGTATATTGTGAAAGAGTAGGATCAGTTTCTGCGTGTGTACCTACGACGTATTAAAGGTATGTGTATTGAGTGGAGATGTTAACTTCAGTCTTTCTATGAGGAAAATCACTGATATGGATATACTTATCTATACATAATAACAGTAAGTTGATTTACTTGGTAATAACGGCTAATTTAGCCGGTATTACCAGTTAATTATGCGACTCATTTTTACATTAACCCTCTGATGCATGCCGCGGCGCTATTCCGAACCTAAAAATCCTCAGCAGCGAGCAAGCATTACGCGGCAAAAAATACGCTCAGTGTGTTTTTGCACTAACGGTCTCAACACTTGATAACAAAACCAGCTTAACCGAACCTTCCATAGAGACTTCAAAGGACCACGTTCCTTTCACCGAATCCATAAAAGCCATCCAGTGCCATCAACAAACTCGCCTAAAAGGCTCGCGTCCCTTTCTATAGCTATCACTAAGTACTTGCCATGCCAGTAAGGGGAGCAAGTACTTGCCATCCATCAGTGGAACGACTTCCGTGCTCCTCTTTATGGGAAGTGGCGCGTGCATCGACGCGGAAGCCTGCGTGCGCGCCGGGACGTGCGTCTTTCCGTCCATTCATGCGCTACACATTGGATGTGACAGCCGGTAGTTGAGCTTGGTATGTTGTCAGTGAGACATGCTTTTTTCTAGTGGCAACTTTCATTTGTTTGTTGTTTTGGGTACTTAAAATAGTCAAAAGATAAAATTTAAGTAGGTATCTATAATTTTGAGAGGTAACGGTGCCCCTTCCATGTGCAGATGATGACCACTGGTGACTGGGGTGGTTTCAGTGAGATAAAAATCCCATACTTCCCGGACTTATTCCAAAAGCCAGGTGCATTTTGAAGGTTTTCCCCCATTTATAATGGAAATGCAGGAGTCTCGTGACTCCATTGGCGTTTCCACCGTGTAGCCATGTGTGTGATCTTTAGGAAACATCACTGCAGCTTGACCTTGACTCGACCATTGTTACTAGTTTCCAATTCTATATTCCAGCTGCTAAGCATAGCACTGTTTAGTCTAACAAAAGGCAATACGTAATACGTAATAAGTCCCCATTAGAACACCATGTCACATTAATTCTTCCTACACGTTGCCGACAAGGTCGCCGGTTCGGTTACAGTTATCTGTTCACTAATCGCGCACATTTGCATCGCTGCGCATCGCTCCACTGCTGTGCGAGACAGGCTGGCTACTAGGTTGATAGCCACTCCTTCCAATTAAAAGTAAAATCTCTTTGCTGGCAAGGCAAACAGGTTGCAAGGTAGCTTACTAGAACAGATTAGAACTAAGATTTTCAAAGAAGGTACAAGCCGCCGCCCGATGAGAATGACCAACAAAATTCCATAGAAACTTTCATCCTGTATTTAACTCCTCAGGGAGATGAATTTTCAAAATTTCCTTTTTTCGTGCTCACATTCGTTAAATGTTTTAAGGAACTTTTGTGCAAAATTTCCTGTTTCTACAATCTAGACCCAGGCAGCAATGTAAGCTGTGCGTTGTCTGTCAGTACCTACGTAAGTGAATTTAAGATTTTTATTATGTAAAGATGATATGATATCCAGTTTTCGATCACAGTTTCAGTTCGGATTTGAACATATGGAATGGATGAGGGAATAGCTATGCTAAAGAATGGAACTTAGAGTAAAACCGAAGAACAATCAAGGCCGCTCAGAAAGTATTGCGAAAAACAGTTTATGTATGAGAGACTGGCCAGTTGCAGTCTACTTATTTTGAAAATATGATGATTTGTAAGTAAAAATAGGTACGTTCCCATTTCATAATGTCCCTCCACATTGTTTGCGAGCTAATTTAAATTATCGGGTCGGGATCATTTTCGCGCTATGAATTTTTACGATTTCAAGTGTCGCTTGAAACCGGACGAATCATAGACTTCAAATGGCATTCATGGATGAAGGCCCTCCTAAGGCAACCGTGTTTCGTTGGTATAACGAATTCGAGTGCGGTCGATTAACTTTGGGGGTTGAAGAAAGTAGTGGTCGCCCTTTGACGGCTGTTACGGAAGAAAACGTGCTTGCAATGAAAAATTTAATCCAAGACATTAGGTGAGTTACGTATCAAGAAATTCAGCAAATACTGCAGGTTGGTTAGGGAATCCCTCACGAAACGCAACACGTGCATCTTCGCGTTAGGAGGATAGTTTCACGCTGGGTGCCGCACAACCTTACCGATGCACAGAATTATTAAAAAATGGCGTGATACTCGTATGATTGAAAAATTAAAAAAAAAACGTGCGACCAAACACAGGGCTCCGCGGGCTACAGCTCCACCATGACAACGCGCCTTCGCACACCGCACTCAAAACGAGGGACTTCCTGGACAGCACGAAGACGTCAAACTCCTGGGTCACCCTCCTTACAGCCCTGACTTAGCACCGTGTGACTTTTTTTATTCCCGAAAATAAAGTCAGCTCAAAGGCATACAATTTTCGTCGAATGCGCTGTCAACGTTCGAGCAGACTGTAAACGAGGTGTCTACGGCGGACTGGAAAAAGTGTTTCGAAAACTGGTTCAGACGCATGAAACTTTGTATAGAGGTAAGTAGAGAGTAGGTACTTTGAAAAGATTAATAAATAAAATATACCTATAAAACATTTATTTTTATTTTCGCAAAATACGATACACGAAAAAGCACCATTAACCACTTACTCGTATTCCTTTGCTGGACTGGAAGGTCTTTAGCCCAGCAAAGGAATACGAGTAAGTGGTTAATGGTGCTTTTTCGTGTCCGTATGGATTGAGTAGCCTGTTTCATATTTAAACGCAGATACTACCAATATTTAGTAGTAAATTATCCGATTTTGTAGGCCCGATCCTGGAATTTGTAGTAAAACCCATAAAAAGTAACAGGACGATCAATTCAGACGTCTGGATTGAGGAGCCACCTAACTTGAAAACTAGCCAAAGGATATTTCTGAAAATTTGGTACGATTTTGTAGTAGTTATGCGTATTCTGTACAAAAAAAATATGGGTATAGTACGGCTGAATTTGAGATAGCTACAATGCTTTGATTGGTATTATAAAAACATATATTTCACCGAACTGCTTTTCGGAAAGTTATCAGCCAATTAAAACAGATTTTTAGTATAATTTAGTAGTACATTTATTCTAATTTGTAACATAACATCATAAATATCACGCGTTGTTTCCCCGAAGGGTTGGGCAGAGGTGTACCTATAGTACACCCACATTTCGCCAGATATGTTTAAGTCCCATGTAATAGGGGGCGAGCCTATTGCCATCTACCGGGCACAAATCCAGACTTCGGGCTGCTACTGAGAAATTCCAGATAGAAGAACCCAATAACACGTTGCCCGACCTGGGAATCGAACCCAGGACCTCATGCTCAGCAGTCGCGATTGCGACCACTAGACCAACGAGGCAGTTCTAATTTGTAGTTTAAAAGTAAAATAGATAAACCATATAACTTCGGTGATACAACACATTTTATGTGGCGCCTCAGTCCTGACGGTCTCTAGAAAATATCTCAATCATAATCATTTAGGAATTGCATTCCATAATGTAAAAACATGTTACAAAGGGCTTAATTAAAGCTAGGTACAAAAATATGGACCCTGTAAGGGCACAGCAAAAGGATAAAATTAAGTAAGTAGGAGAGAGGAAGAACGCTTTAATTTTATAAATTATTTGGTATTCAAAAGTAGTAAAATTTAAATCAAAAACTATTTTGTAAAAACATGTCATTTAGAATTTGTTATTTAGATGTTCTTTGCTAATATCTAAATGTGAATGAATTACATTTTTGTTCATTTTTAATTATTTCCGGTAATTTATTATATACTTTCATTGACATGACTAGGGTACTTGTTGAGTGCATTTTTAGCTTAGAGCATGGTATGTTTAATCTGTTTTTATGACATAATGTGTATCTTGACTGTATATTTTCTCTCGTGGTGTAAAAGTGTTGGTACTTTCGAACAAATTTGCAAATTTTTAGTATGTATAGGCAGGGGAGGGTGAGTATTTTATGATCTTGAAAATGAGGTTTACAGCTGTCGGTTTCTTCTATTTTTACTAATATTCTTATTAGTCTTGTTTGCAGTGTGAAAAGTATATAGCATAGTAAATATATGTACGTTAAACGTTCAAAAGTGGATAGGCACGTTAAGAGTCGTATTGCTGTGAACTCGGGGTACGACGGTACTGTATTTAAACGACACACACCACAAAGATCACAGTTTTGCACGGCACAAACTGACGTAAAGTCGCGTACTCGCATCGCACTACACGAAACAAATATATTTCCATCGCTTTTATTCGACACGCATCATGCTCGTGACCTGGCCAGTTTATGGCATTGCAAAAATTTGAGTTAATCTAATATAAGCTGGTAGCAGTAGGCGCCAAGCATTGGACTGAGAAACTGTCGGCTTAGGTTCTGATCCTATAAGATGCAGCGCAGTTTTATTGCAATTTTTTTATTTTGGTTTGCAATAATAACAATATAAAAAAATGCTGCTTTTTATTATTTTTGTTATTGCAATAAAGGGTTTAGAATAAAAAAAAGCGTTACAAGACAAAAATTAAAACATATTTATTTGTTATAATATTTTACCGAAGGATAATAAACCGATACGATTATTTATAATAACTTCTTCAGCCAAGTAGGATGTGCAATACTATATCAAGAAACTTAGAAGGATTTTGTTATAATTTGATATGTGCAATGTCATGAATTTCGAAAATAAATTATTTTAATAAGTCGTTATGTAGGGCAGTTTCTTTACATTAAGAATTTCACATTTTATTTGGCTGTAGTGAATATAGATTACATATTGAGGATAGATCAAGTATTAATTTTCTTTAAGAAAAGAAGATTGAAACCAAACCTCCAAAGTTTTTTATAATTAAATAATCACGGTTATAGCGCATTATAGGATAAACTATTCCGAAAGTTAAACGTTATTGTTTGCTGGGCTTAGGTGATGCAACCTTAAAGCGTGAGACACGGCGAACCGTTTTTAATGACGTGTTCAATAATTCAGCAAAATGTCCGGTTGGTATGAAACCATTCGTTTGATATTCATTCACCATGTGAAGTCTTATTTAAATAAGCCTTCCACTTCATAAACAAGCGCTCCGACTAGCAAGAATTCCCTCTTCCTCACATCTCTTAATTCACAGACTCACAGTATTTCTCTAGAACAAAGAACGTAATACTATTAGACGTCTCTAAGCAAGATACTATAAACTATAATAAGGAGAAAATATTATAAATAACATTATGTTTATAACACTTTACTCATCATTCACTTATTTAAACAAATAATAATTTATACTTAATATGAAATATTTAAATGATGTTTAAATGATAACACTTGTGGCAAGCGGGTTTCTTGGTAGTTAGTTAATGAAACCAAAGGGTCACTTAACACATTTATTTACTGAGACACGAGACACAGAATTCAGGGTAGTGGGTTTTAAGGTCTCTAAGTACTGTTCACTGTTCACTTTCGTAGAAAGAAAGGAAGTTACTGCCCTGGGCTTGGCTACGCCGCAGCACGTGGTACGGCGTGAGGTCACAGGGCAGGCAGCAGGGTAGAGGAGCGACTCCAGAGGTCACCAGGCGTGGGCAGCACCACGCACGGAGGTACGACCGCGTGTAGGCACGTGATCCGCTCAGGCAGGGCCTCAACACGTGGCTGGCGTGGGGTCTCGGCACCCACGAGCCACGTGGATGGCAGGTCAGGCGGCGGTAGCGGCCGCGTGTGTAGGACTGCAAACCTCCTTCGATGTGTGCGTCTCCCAGCCGTAAGCCCAAAGCAAGGTGGATGGAGGAAGACTCACCCATCGTGGCGGCTTACAATTTTAGGTCATGCCGTGCACATGCCGCGGGCATTCTCGGAGGTCCCTCGCCGCGTGGCCAGGCGATTTAAGCGAACAGCAAGGCGCAGCGCGGCGAGGCAAGCAAAGCGAAGAATGCGAGAAGCATGCGCACGCATTCACAAAGGTGCAGTAAAGGTGACAGGTGATGTGGTAGAAGCCACTATAGGTAAATAGCTTTCTCGACAGTCATAGGGGGGCTGCCGAGAACAATAACATTAGCTGCCAGACCGCGCAGATAGAAAAACATAGAGAATGCGATCTGACAGGACTCAATTAAGAATAAAAGCAATCACACTGAGCACTTACCCGTTTATCTCGGGGTTATTTAAACTTACTGCTTGATCTGCTTGTTGCGAAGGAACTTTTGGAGGCTTTTTTTTGTTTTTTTTTTAAAATGGCATCTCGTAGTTGACCTTGAGAGGTCGTGACTACTTAACCGGACTATCCTGTGGCTGCCTTAAGCGGACTCAAAGCCTCCAGCCAGGGGCGTAAAACTACTTACATTACTAAGCGAAAGCTCGCTAAGGGCACCCCCTGTGGGGTACCTCGGCTTAGGGCGTTGCTGACGGGAGGACAGCAAGATGGGACAGGCTGGATCTGGATCATATTATTATTATCTGGGGAATTTAAAGCTACAGGCTCAGCTACGGCGCAGGCTGGCACTTCGTCGAGCAAGGGTCGGGGGGGACAGTTACGTCGGGATCTTCGCGAGGAACCTCGGCGGCGAGGTCGGAATGTAGGTCTGTGTTTGTGCACTGTACTGGTGGCCCTACTGCTCTCCTGAATGAGAGTTATGTGGTCATCGGGATCGGTGAGGACATGCTTGGGACGACGGACATGACTAATGGAGGAGGGAATATAGCTAGCGGCCTTGACAACCAGAGGGTTGCTGTGATTCGCGGCGGTCTCGAAGAAACGCTTTGAAATGCGTTTCATGAACTGGCGGATAGTGGGAATCTTTAGGTCAACGTGAAGGATCTCGTTGCGAACGTACCAGGGGGAGCCTGAAATCCTACGGAGAAACTAGAATTCGTCGATAAAACGGTTTTCCTGGGGATCACGCTCGATTCAAAGCTTCAATGGGGTCCTCATTTAACATCCCTTGCAGGACGGCTAAGTTCAGCAGCATATGCTGTGAGAAAAATCCGTCAATTTACTGATGTAGATACCGCGAGACTAGTCTATTTTAGTTACTTTCATAGTATACGTCGTGTCGTACGGTATTTTACTATGGGGACGGGCTGCAGACATCGAGTCCATTTTCATTCTGCAGAAAAGAGCCATCAGAGCCATATATGGCCTCCACAGGCGCGACTCTCTAAGGGAATTGTTCAAAGATATAAACATCATGATGGTACCTTGTCAATATATCTATGAAAACATCATGTACGTAAGGAAAAATCTACATCTTTTTAGTAAAAGAGGTGAAAGACACAATTATATCACAAGAAATAGGGACCAATTAGTTCAACCAGGTTTCAGGCTGGCTAAAGTAGACTCATCTTTCATGGGGTACTGTTTAAGATGTTACAATAAAATACCTCCCCACATACATCAACTGAATGAAACCAAATTTAAATCTTGTATAAAACGCACACTATGCAGCCGAGCATATTATAAGTTAGGGGATTACATTACTGATAAAAATGCTTGGCTAATCGCTGGTCCTGCTCCTCAAGGACGCATCAACTAATTGATTAGCATTTGAAAATACTGTTGGAGCTGCTGAAGATTAAAAACAAGAATCTTTGCAGTGTATAAACTCAATTTTTTTGTACTGTATAATTCCTAATGCCATATTATGTGAGTACTATGTACATGCTTTAAAGCTACCATTTACAGGGTACGTCTTTCATTGACTTGAATGTGTCCTGGCGGCTGAGAGTATGTCATGCTCACTTTAATGTTTCGCTGATGGTGGCGCGTGTGTTGGATCATTTAGCTCCCTTCAAAATGGTTGAGTTGAATGGTGCTAATCCATGCGTCATGTTCATGAACGGGCGCCGTCAGTTGAGACTGGTCGTCTCTTAGCTGCCACGGCGTATTTTAATTAAATTTTATTTTCGAATTGTTTTCATATTTAAATAACGGACGCTTTTAACGTTCTGCATCGTTCTCACATGCATAATTTCAACATGAATGATGTAACCAATCTATTGTAAACATAATTTGATTTAAAAGAGTGCCCGTGGAGTTTCTTGCCCGTTCTTCTCCATAGGTACCTACTACGCTTTGGAATGGGCAACTAGCTTCATTTTTCTGACCGACCGACCTTGACAATTCAAAAGTGCCTGTAATTGGTTTATTTGAAATAAATGCTTTGAGTGAGTTGAGTTTTTTTTTTAAATTATCGGGGATTGGGTCCAAGTGGGGGGACGTGGTGGATTTTAAGCGATAGCTTACTATCCTCCAGTCCGTTACCACTTTGGTGGGAGAGGGTTGTGTGTAGTCGGGCAGACCTAAGCGGGGGACCAGTTTCATGACTACTGGACGATGATCAGAAGCGAGCTCTTGTACCACTTCTATAGAGTCCAACCGTAGGTTGACGTTCTGTAGGAGCGCCACGTCGAGCACGTCGGCGATGTGATTGGGATCGGGGGGAAAGTGAGTGGGAGTCATCGGCGCGATGACATCGAAATTCTGAGAGGAGGAGAGGTTGAACAAGTGTCTCCCTCTGGAAGAGGTCCTGGTGCTATTCCAGGAGGGATGTTTTGCGTTGAGATCACCCGCTATGATAACGGAGTCACTCAGGCTAAATAGGACAGAAAGATCTTCAGTAAGGAGTTGGAAATTCTCCGAAGTATTAATGGGAGGGAGGTAGGCCGATACTATGGTGATCGGTTGATGACCTGACATGCCAAGCCGACAGCAAGACACTTCCAATCGTGAAAGTGTGGGAGGGTCGATGGGAATGCAGTAAAGCTCCTTTTTGTAGTAGATAAGGGTACCGCCCTTATGGCAACGCGTCCTGTCATTGCGAACTGTACAATAGTTTGCAATTGACGGATTTCGGTAACTCGGTTTAAGGAACGTTTCCTGAACAAGGAGGATGTCGATGTGGTGGTCGCGGAGGAACTCGCTGATTTCAGCACGTTGTCGCAGGATGCCATTGGCATTGAAATAACCTAGCTTTAGGGATCGGGGTTTGGTTCTCGCGAGGATAGCTTTATCCATTATTAGGGTTGGGTTGATTGGTGAAGGACATCAGGGCTTGCGTAATGTCCGGGTACGCATTATAGATACTTTGTATCATGTAGAGGTTGCCGGCATTTCTGGCGGCAACAATTTCGCTGGCCATTTTCCTGGCGCGAGGGGTGAGGAAGGCCGTGAACGTGCTCGAGATCACGTTAAAGGCGTCCATCGGGTTCTGGCCGATAACACGGGTGGCTGCGGGTGGAGCTGAAGCGGCGGGAGCGGCTTTGTTCACGGGCATAGGAATGCCTGGGGGCGCGTTGACGTGGATGCGGGGGTCCATGAGTGGAGGGATGGCCGCAGGAACGGGTCTGGGAGCTAAGGCTGGAAAAGCCTGCTGATGGTGGAGGTAAATCCAGGGCGAGGGCCTCTGAGGACTGAGTCGCTCCTGGTTATGAGATGTTGGCCACGCGTGGGCGTAACGGGGGCTTTCCCTTTGTTGACGGGCGTCTGCACGCTTCGTCAGCTTGGGAGATGAGGTTTTGGGAGCCTTGGGGCACCCACGATAGTTGGCCGGATGGCCTGAGTCTCCGCATAGCACACAGCTTGGCGGCTCTGTGCATAAGGTGCGGTCCTTTGGACGGGTGCATACTGCAGTGTCGTAATCGCCCAGGCACTTGACGCACCTGGGTTTGGCATGGCAGAGCATCTGCGAATGTCCGTAAAGTTGGCAGCGGCGACACTGCCCTATGACACCGGTCTTGAATGGTTTCTCAATCTGCAAGCCGGTGAGGTTGCAGATGGATCGGACGTTAAAGATGGGGTGGTGACCCTCAGTAGGAGGGCAGACCACGAAGACCATGTCGAATGGCACTCGGCCTCTGGCGCGGTGCATCCGGTGCACTTCGGTGACGGGGACGTTTTGCGACAGAAGGTCGGCTTTAATATCGTCCGCGGGTATTTCCTTCGGGATCCTACGGATCACCACTCTAGTTTGACGGTCTTCGGGGAGGGCGTAGGTGTGGAACGACACACCTCTAAGTCGGAGAGAACGTTAGGCGTCAAGAAGGGATATTTATAACCCAATCCATACCACGACACCGAGTGACGTGGTGGGAATTTGAAAGATTCCGTAACCGAGAACCGTAACTAGTGATGTGCGTTTTAGTTGATCTGTAGGAAATCGACTACAACGCTACACACTCACACTTAGCCCATTTGTGTTATCACATTATTTACGTCCACTTTTACGCAGCGCAATATTTGCCCACGTTTCAATGTTTATATTTCACAGCAGTTTGAAAATTAAAACTACAGTACTGCTTATTTACAGATTTAAACATTCGTCACTAACCAACAACGTTCAATTAGGTGAATAGTCGTAACGAATTGCATCTACCTCACAGAAATCGAATAAATTTTTTAGTTATCTGTGGTACTTACAAACTTTTATTACTAATGTAAACGCACAGAGCATCATTATTGTAAACGAGATGAACGAGACAAGTATCGAATGATTATCGAACAACTTCAAGTAATTTTATTAAAACAAACAAAAATTTATCATTTTAGGTATTATTAATAACATATCAAAAAATATAAATAGATATTATTTGAAAATAACATCAAGCTTAATCCGCATGTGAGATTCAAACTCAGGGCTCGCCACAATCACTCCTACCCAAGCACGGTAACGACTAAGCTAGCATGTCATATGTTGTTAGTTGAAATTATGAACTACTATCAATTACAGACAGAGTGAGTGTGTGTGCGTGTCTATAGTATAGAAACAACATATAGAAGAAGTTCGTAAGTGAAACCGAAGCGTCAATCTATTGCTTTGTGAGATTGCTTATGGACGTATGAGCGCTATTGTACGTAGCTACTAAAGCAGTTGATCATATCGGAAAACGATACCTAGATAATTAGTAGAAATTTCTAATAAATATTGGTGTAACCAAGTATTCTGCAGTTTCAGTACCTATTTCAAAGGCTATCAATAATTTTAATATTCCTTAAATAATTCAAACTATAATCATATTTAAACAGAGTTTTATTTACACATGAATCTTTCTTCAGCAACCAGTACTTAGTTAATAATGCTTTAGTAGCTACTTACATATGTCTTTTAGAGACTGTCAGGATTGAGAAGCCTTTAGACGTCCTGTAACTTTTGATGGATTTTACTACAAATTCCAGGATCAGGCATACAAGATCGGCTAATTTACTACTAAATATTAGTATCATCTGCGTATTAATATGAGACATGGTTCCTCAATCCAAACGGACGCGCTTTTTCCCATAAATAATCACGAAACACTTTATTTATTTATTTATCAATAGACGTTGTTTGCAATGTTTTAGGGTGCAAACTTTTAGGTAACAACCTCTAATCTCGTATCTCGTTTTCCTTATTGGTATGGTTGTACCTATTGTATGGAGTGCTACTAACTTTATGCCCGGCGACAGTCGACACTGCGCTAAAGTTAAAAACTATAACAGTGGAGATACACTACTTTTTTGTACTTCAGTTGTTATGGTTTCACGGTTTGGTTTATTTTTTATTGATTTGTGATGGATTTTTACAGCTTTTTCCGGTGATTGTTTTCGTGTGCCAAATGTGCAACTGCCCATTAATATTCGGCAAATTTAGGATAGGTATAGGTATATATATATTTATGTTGACTCCATTGAAAAGAAGGTATCTGTTTATACTGTACCTATTTGAAAGTTTTGAAAACATATTGATCTAGTTCTCACCAAATTAAACAACAATAGGTAAACTGAGTAAATCATTGAACCAGGTGTTCATACCGGACCTAACGTAGCCTTAACAGACATACTGGCACGACTTGTGGACATGGCTATTTAAATATCTGACACACATTATTCTTGCCTAACATATTCCACACACGTGTGGGCTATGCACATAAAATATGTTACAATTAGCGACACAAAATGAGTACCAGTTTCAAAATATTGCTGCATCCACTGATACCTATGTGTTAGGTCCATAGAGAGTTGGTAATGTTAGGGCACTGCCATTTGGGTAGCGTAGGGGGTAATCTCTAGAACTACCGGCCGGATTTGAAAAATTCTTTTTCATTTGATAGTCCAATTCTTGAGAAATGCTGGCTGAGATAGGCTGTAACATCACGCTATGTCCCTTAGGAGCCGGGCAAAAAGAAAAAAAAGTCTGAAAGAACGCTAAGCGAAAACAAAATGACAGCGCGGGCAGGTGATGCGACGCGACGGGGTGGGTAAATTTGAAAATTGAAAATGACTAGCGCTAGTAGAGCTGGTGCACCTAATATGCTTGTTAGTATGACTGGGTCAAGTTAAGAGACCCTTGGAATCTAACTAAACTGCTAAAACGTTCAAACCCATAATATAGTATCATAATATGGATAGTAACGTTTTTGACTTTGATGATAGAGGTTCAGCTGTGGAGCTCAGTAGTAGTAGGTACCTTGATTATACTGCAAAAAAGGTGGTAAGGTTTTACAAATGGTGTCGGTCCACGATTTAGCAGTGTCAGATTTGAAGAAATTTTCTATAGAACACTTTGTCAGAATGAAGTCAGCGACTCCAATGTGTAACATCAGCATTGCTATGTCTACTCTCAGTGCCTTCCCATCGATATTTCGAAACTGGTCCTTCGATAATTGCGCATGTGCCGTTACACTGCAGTAGTTGGAATGCAGGCGGTGTCTCTGGGATTTGCATGAGAACTGGACGCGAAGTGTGTCGGGCAGCAGGTTCCATTGTAATTGATAGGACCCCTTTAGGAAGCGCTGTTACGTTCTTCAGTACGTGTGGCTGGTAATAGGTGTAGCTTTATAAGCTTAAATGACTGGTTGTTTGTTTATTATAGTATTATAGTTGTTATTTGCTGTTTTCCAGTCAGTCTAACTTAAGTTTGTTTGCGAACATATGTTTATTCCACTTACAACAAGTTTGAACAGCAATGTCAATTTTACAGGTTATTAACAAGTCGCTTGAGTCTAGATGCTGTGCAAAAGTGTCTGAAAGGAACCTTATGGTTACGAAAATATTTGATCATCCTTGTTCTTTATTTTTAATTACCCATTACTGTTTCTACCGTTATCATCTTTAAGCTGCATAACACATTCACTTAGACAGCTCCACCTCCATAAAACATATAATATATATCTTACTACAAATTCTCTTCCTTATGGGACAAGATATACCGCTTCATCAAGAGCCTCCAACTAATAGATAACATCTGCAAGTCTCCGCGTTTACGAGTCATATACTAAGATGATTAAGATATGGTAGCGGTGCCTCAGATGTCCAGATGTATGTTATATCAGGCTGTCCGTATCCAGTTGGTTACGACAGAGTTAATGTAGTAATATGCAGTTAAATAATGTAATGTGTATGCCTTATTTGTAGTAAAGGGAACACAGTTTTCACTTTCTTTGGGATTTGGCAATCAGCACATGTTTTCCGTTAAACTAGCTCTTTATTACTAACAATAATGACATGACTGCCTCGTTGGTCTAGTGGTCGCATGAGCAACTGCTGAACATGAGGTCCTGGGTTCGGTTCCCAGTCCCAGTCCCAATGGTTCCCATTTTTACCTAATAAAGGACCAATCTATTGCCATTACCCGAGCTCAAAGTCTAATAAGAATGTCCTAATTAAAAACACAAGAAAACTTTGGCCTACTCGGAGTTCCATCCGCTAAGACTAACAAGCCTGTCCTTCCTTCCATGTGGCTTGTCTTCACCATCGTGCATCGTGTCCATGCCAATAACTTCATCACTGTTTACCTACTCCACAACACGGATCTTCAAAGATTTCTTAACAGATTGATCTTGAGACATAACACAGAGCCATACTTAGGTGGCAACTATTGATGGCCGAAGATATTATCTGGCTGGTATTCAGGTGGACACTGTTCGGTTGTTAACATACCATATTCCCTATTTGCCGTTGGAAATCTAGGTAGGATGCTTCTTTAGCAACGGAATGTGCATCCGACGTCACTCTTGCTTGTCCTTAAATCGTAGTCTGCAGAAAAGCCATCAGAGATTGCACTCGCCTGCTTATGTACTGTTTAATTAGGTATTACTTTATTGTTTCCTCCATTTCTTCTTTTTTACCAAACGATTTGGCTTTGGAGAGCAGTGCTGGCCCAGTGGTAACGGCCGCGACTTATGAGTTTTAGGTCGTAGGTTCGAACACAGACGTGTGCTTTACTTTGTGTTAATTATTTTATGACCACTGCTCTCAAAACGGTGAAGGAAAAAATCGTGAGGAAACCGGCATGTCCTAGAACCAAAAATTCGAAGATATGTGACATCTACAAACCCGAACAAAATGGGCCCGTGTGGTGGAGCCCACTCCTTCTCACCAAAAGGAGGCCTGTGTCCCAGCAAGGAAACAGTAAAGGCTGATTATGCTATTCAGATTTCAACTTGAGTTTGACTTTCTACGGATTACTCCTTCAATGAAATTCTATCTATCAGCTGGTTTTTAATCAAATGCATTGTACAAAGATATTGGACGTATGCAATCCCAATATTCATAGACAGAGCTTTACATTAAGGGTGTACCTACACAGACGTTCGGGTCGGCGTGATTAGCACAGGCCGGGCGGCAAAATCGAATGTATAATTTGCCGCCCGGCAAAATCACACTTCGATCACACCATATTACAAAATCACAAGTCGTCCATAACCCGCTCAGCATCTGTCACAGTTGACATCTTCCGGCACAAATAGGATAAGATAAGTTCCCAGTCATAGGTAATTATAACTAGTTCCTGCTTTTACTGCTGACTCTCAGTGCACTTACGAGGCGTTTCCGTTCGCAATGGTAACGTTACCACTTACCACTGGTTGCGGAGGCCGTAAATGGAAGATAGATGTGATGGTGGACTTATAGACTAATAAAGCAGGAAGTTTGACTTGTCCGTAAGCCTATAAGTAATGTCAGCTTAAGTAAATAAGTGTTTTATGTTCTTTTCGACGTAAAAGCTAGCTGTTCCTTGTTTGTGGCATTTGTAGGATTAGGATTATAGTTACGTGAATTGAATTTTTTAGTATGCGTTTAGTATTTTTCCAGAATAAACCATTTTTTCTTTCTAAAAAAGAGGAAAAACTGTTTAAGCATTTAAATTGCATCACAAGATTTTGTATTCTTGTGATGCATTTTCGGTGCGGATAATATTTTTTTGAACTAAATCAATATCAACAAACCTTCCAACTTGCTTCGTGCTAGCTACCTAATAATAATACTCGTATGTACTTAACTAGGCCAAAATTAACTAGGCCAAGCTTCATAGTTTTGACAAGATCAGGCTGCATAAAGAACCATGTATAAGATTGAGAATGAAGGACTTCAAACCTGTTGCTGTTTCATACTGAAAATTATAACAGGAAGTCTGAAGAATACTGATACTATTTATATTCTGAATAATTTTGTTTTGAGATAAGTATCTCTGGTTTAAATAATTAATGTAAATGTCTATTTTATATAATGTTAACCTTGGTGAGGTTAACATTATAGGTATATTAGACATTTACATTAATTATTTAAACTAAGATTATGATAAAGTTATCAAATAGACTATTGTGACTCTGATACACTTTAATTTTACTAACAAGTAAAACGGAAGTATTGATATGTTATTGAAGGGTAGCGGTTCATGAAATATAGTTCATACTAACAACTCCGGAAAGTATTTAAGTACCAAGCAAAAATATGGGAATTGACAACAAACCCTTATGGTTTTTCTTCAGTTCCCTGAACTATTGCAGCAGTAGCCAACTGAGTGGCAGACAATTTGAGAGCCTGGGGTATCTGCATGTTTATATATATTAGGTTAAGAGAACTTTTTTATTTAATCATTTAGCTGTCTCGCTAGAAAACGTGACTGTGGTCCTAACAAACCTTGAGTGACAAATGAATTTCCTAAGTCAATTATAAATCTCAATCAGGAGTTCGAATATGTAGGCCTTCTTTGGAACACTGATACCAATTAGAAAGCCTTGCCTGCAGGCAAGGTAGAAAGGAAGATAATTATATCGACACTTCTAAAAAAGAGATTTTGTTCCCTGATATAAGTTTAAAGCTTATTTAAACTTGTTGCAGGGAACAAAATCTCTTTTTAGAAGTGTTCTCTTTAACCAAAATTTTGCTATCCTTGTAAGGAAATGGTTGACGTTAGAAAAGTATTTGAGAAGTGCAGACCAAGACAAATGAAAAAAGGTTGCTCCACTGGATTGCCAAGACGTAATGTGTAAGGTAAATACCGTAGAGCAAGCACCTTATTCGCCAGAAATGTATCCAGCCGACTTATTTATTTTTGCTAAACTCAAATTACCACTTCGTGGCACCCGTTTTCATTCGGTAGCAGACATAAAGGAGAATTCGAACTAAAAGAGAAAGGAAAAAATGTTTTGATGATTAGATTATTCGTTGGCGTAAGTGTTACGTTTTTGAAGGAGCATACTTTGAAGGCGATAAAATAAATTTGAATGAATAACTAACATTTTGCGTATTATTGATCTTTTCCCGGTACTTTCTTGACAGTGTAGTATAACGGCAAAATCATAGATAAATTCTTCAACCTGTTTTGTTTTAATGCATAACTGCACGCACTATTTTCTTAATGTTAAGTATAATATTTTCATTTTTAAGAATAAGACAACAAAAAAAACCCAGGATTTACCAGTTATTTTGCTATTATCTTTCACAATGACATTGGGATACGGTTTTCAAGATGTTTTTCTACAACGTGTAAATTTTATCTCGATGTTATCTCAAAACATTTCATGTTATGTTTATCTTTTAGTTGGTTATAGTGCGTTTCGTGATAAAGTAAATTTTTGGTGCGGTATTTTAAATGAGATTTTATGCAAAATGTTGAATTGTGAGGTCGACTCTTTGAAAGTAAGTTTCATACTTGTTTTGTTGTTTTTCTACGCAAGTAGGTATTTTGAACAAATATTTTATAAACTTGATACCTAACTAGACATAGCAAGGCAATTAGCTTAAAACATTCCCACTGCTGGGACACAGGGCGCCCTGTCTGTGAGAGGGAGTGGACCATAATCCACTACGCGGACCCAGTGCAGAGGGATCTGACTTTTTTTTTTTTTTCGTTTTCCTAGATGCTTATATTAGTTTCTTTCAATAGGTAAGTGTATTCAGCCTATAATGTTACCACTGCTGGGACACAGGCTTCCCCCCCTCAAGAGGGAGAATAAACTATAGGTCTAACTTATCTGTGCGCTTATAACTGGTGGCGCTGGTTGTAAACTAAGATAAAAAGTTAAACAAAAACCGATCGTTTGTTACATCCAAAACGTTAGGTCGAAAAACGGTCGTGCACAGATGAGATAAGTTTGTGGAAATGCACCACGCGGGCCAAGTGCGGGTTGGTAGATGTCACATATATTATCTTCGAAATTTCGGTACTAAGAAATGCCGGTTTCCTCAAAGTGTTTTTCTTCACCGTTTTGAGAGCAGTGGTGATGAAATTAATTAAATAAAGTAAAGCGCCTGTCTGGGTTCGAACTCACGACATACAACTCGTCAGTCGTTACCGTTACCACTGGGCTACCACTGCTCTATAAACAGTTTGGTCTTCAATATACCAGGCCACTCAAAAAAAAGTTTTATGGATGAGAGACTGGCCAGTTATAGTCTATTTTGAATATATGACTATTTGAAAATAAAATAGGTACGTTCCAAATTCAAAATTTCCCTCGACATTGTTTGCGAGCTAATTTAAATTTCGTGTCTCTTAAAAAAATGGATCTGTGCCGGGAACATTTTGGCGCTATGATTTTTTTGCGATTTCATGTGTCACCTGAAACCGGACGAATTGTAGGATAGACTTGCAATTGTTGAATGGCATTCGTGGATGAAGGCCCTTCTAAGGCAACCGTGTATCTTTGGTATAACGAATTCACGCGCGGTCGACTAACTTTGGGGAATGAAGAAAGAAGTGGTCGCCCTTTCACGGCTGTTACAGAAGAAAACTTATCAAGAGATTCAGCACATACTGCAGGTTGGATCAACAAGCCTTCACGAAATTCAACATTTGCATCTTCGCGTGAGGAGGATAGTTTCACGCTGGGTGCCGCACAACCTCACCGATGCTCAGAAGCAGGCCCGGGTGGAATGGTGGCGTGATATGATAAACAAATTTGAAGATTTTGATCGCGAGCTTTTTCAATTTGATTGGCTTCTTGGTGTCAATTCCTTTACCGAACCAAAGAAGCAGCAACACTGAAAGGCAGACTACCAAATGCTTGGCAGAAGTTTTCACTGTTGTGAGCAACAAGCGACCAAATTCAGGGTTCTACGGGCTACTGCTCCACCACGACAACGCGCCTCCGCACACCGCGTTCAAAACGAGGGACTTCCTGGACAGCACGCCGGTGGTGACCCAGGAGTCCGTGCGACTTCTTTTTATTCCCGAAATAAAAAAACAGATCAAAGGGTTAGAATTTTCGTCGCCGGAAGATGCGTTGTCAGCGTTCGAGCAGGCTGTAAACGAGGTGTCAACGGCGGACTGGAATAATGATTCGAAACTGGTTCAGACGCATGAAACTTTGCGTAGAGGCTACTGGAAAGTACTTTGAAAAGATTTTTAAAATACCTGTTGAACATTTATTTTTATTTTCGCAAAACATTCTGAGTGTCCCACTTAAAAACAGTTACCTTATGTCAGGTACACACTGTCATCGGTGACTCATCTTACAATTTAATGAAGGCGAAATACTCAGCGCCGGGGTACCTACTTACAACGATTACCTAAACGCATTGTGTAGTATATGAGAATCAGAGGGGCCTGTGGCTAAATAATAAACACCTTCCACCACCACCAGCAACCTTGCTGCGATTGACGCGGTCTGGCTTAGATATAATTCACACATAACTTCTTTTACATTTTATTAAATGACTATTATTATCTATCTAGGTATTATCTATGACACATAGCATAGACAATGGGATGGAGCCTCACTCTTCAATCATGGTAATTCGCTATCCTCCTACGCTGTGGAAAAAGCGGCCAAGTGTGATTGTGTTGCGTCTTTATAGATTTGATACGTTCAATTAAATGTGACATAGTATTTTGATTGGTGTTGATTTTAATTATCAATAAATTCGCCTCAAAAATCTGTTACCTTTGGTCCATAACACCGTCATCGGTAAAAAAAACGTCGTGGCCTAAGTATTAAACTTCTTTGAGTATGTTATGCTCAAATTTTGACAGTAGTCTATGCAAGGTTACAATAATCCCAGGATGAAGGAGGCTATCATTCTTGTGTTATTACTGGAAAATCCCATGCTGCAACAGAATTGACTATTCACAAACATTTGAAGTGGATTATTTTTAGGAGCTACCTATCACTGATGACTTTCAAACTGGGAAATAAAACATTAGATATTATGTGTACGTTATCCTAGACGAAACCTTAAACAATACTGCACAGCTTAACAGACCCACGCAGGAATGTAAATTAATAGTATGTATAACATTGGCGTACAATTGCGTTATATTGAATAGATCACGTAGGTTCTGTGTCGTGTGTCATGTCAGTAGTGAAACCGATTGTCTAAGGACAGGTTATATCTTAGTTTACGTGTGTGTTAAGGACTTAAAAGTGTTTCGACTTGGTCTGTGTCTGTGTTTAGCGTCCTGTAAAGGAAAGCTGACAAAAGTACGTATTGAGATAATGTTTGTATTTTTGAAAAATAAGTATACAGGTTGGCATCGACGAAGCGAAGGAGGAGGCGGAGAGTGTGAAGGAGCGGCAAACCCTGCGCCCTCACGCCCCTAGTCGCCAGCAGATTCCCGGCCAACGCACTGTGGTCTGAAAATCGAGCTCCATACTCATAGAAACTTAATGTCAGGGATTTCAAAAATAAATTGGAATGTCTCTGGTATAACATAACCCTTTATATTATAATAAAGTATGGAGGGTATGCGCAGCTCCAAGCATGAGAAAAAACGTGTTTTGTGTTTTTTTTGTGTGGGAGAAATCACTTAAAGTTGATTATTCTCGAACTGAAAGGAACTGAAGGGCTGGTACTCACATGAGTTATTGTACCCCATACGGTGATCAAGATGACATACAATTCATGCACCTTTCGGTGCCGCTTTGCGAGTAGGAAATTTGACTTTTAGTTCAGTCTGCTCGCGATACACCGCTGTATAATGTTGGGGCTGGCCCGCACCCGGCGCACCAAGAATGCGCATCTTTTTCGCATCGTAGCGTAGAAGCAATCAACTAGAGCTTCAGCAAACATCCCTGTTGCGCTGCAGAAGCGGAACAGCTCGATCAATACCCGGAACGCATTATTTTATTGAAAAAACTGTTTTTTTTTTTTTGTTACCGACGTAAAGTTCCTACGCAATTGGGGTCTATTACAGTTTGCGAGTCGATGTCCCTGCTATCTTGGAGAAATATATATATGTATATATTGTTGATCTGAAGGTTCTCACGCTGTTCTGGTGCGGTTAAAATAACACTTTTTAATGCATATTGTCAAGTTTTTTATTTTTGTAGTATTTGGATTAGCTTCACTGAAAAAGCTGTTAATGCTCTTCGCGTTCAGTACAACAATGCATTCAGGATGCTGTTGGGGCTGCCACGCTTTTGTAGGACCTCATATATGCTGGCGGACGCACATACTGACGGTTTCGCTGCGATCAGACGCAAGCTTGCAGCGTCCCTGTTGCACAGACTGCGTGCCGGCTCCAACATCTTCTGGTTGTCGTTGCTAGCAAACTGGATTGCCCTATCGTTCACTTTTTAAGCCAGCTACATGTACCTGCTAATAGGGAAAGTAAATATTACTAACATAGTTTTTAAGTAAATTGTTACTAACTTGTCCATGATACTTGAGAATTAATGGTTTATTATTATTGTAATATATGTTTATTTCATTTAAGAACTTTAGTAATAGCGCATCAGCTATAAGGCGGGGCGTATCCTCCGTCTTAGTTAGTTAGTTGGTACTGTCAACTCTCATCAACTTTGTCTTTTTGTGTCGGTCAAAACGATTCCATGGTTAGAATAAATGGCAGTTAAACTGGTTACTTGTGTCCTGTGTCTTCTCGTGAAGTGTTCTGCGCTTTTCAGTCAACCGAAACGAGACTGTAAATTTTTTCAGCATTATAAACTGCTACATAATCTTGACATAGAGCGATACGGAGCAGTGTTGCTCCGTATTGCTCCTCCACTTGCTAGAATGGCGAGGATTTCTCGTGCGTTTAAAAGGCTCGCAAAAGTTCCCTTTGCGGCGTCATAGAGGGTAGGAGCAGCATCCCTAGTAATATAGTGAATGAGTCTATGGCGTGTACAATCAATGCCACATGCGAACTACGCATCAAGAACCTGACGTCACACAAATCCTACATCACGCAAGCTTAGTTATCCGCGCGACTGGTATCGACGGCATCAATAGTCGGGCAGTAGCCCACCAGACACACACAACACAAGTCTGGTCGAAGGATCCTCCCTTTTCCATAGAGTATGAGTGTACTTTACACCCTGTTCCTCATACCACAAAAGGGTTTAATAATTCCTAAGTGTGCATGTTCTAATTTGTAATTGTTTATTTTTTATTTATCCAGCTACTTAGCAATCTGTTTCCTAGAAACAATAATCCAATATGTTGTCAGATTTTCATCAGAAGATATATCTTCAGCTGACTTGTGCTCCCCTTAGTCTGCCCACTCCCTGCAGTTCAGCAACTGGTTAATGTGTTGGTCTAGTCTGGCTTGATGATTCTTGCAGTACGTCTCTATTTCTTCCTTCACTGTTCTGTAATTGACAATTGGCGAAAGAATCATAAGACACCCGCAATAAAATCTATGTTAGTGTAATTGCTACACACTCGACGGCACCCAGTCCGAGTGTCAACACATCCCGCTCTTGACATAGTTTACTGTCGTGGTTGTTCGAAGGTGGATTACCCTGAAAAGGAAACTACCGTGACTAAATGCTCTGCTAAATTTCTAATGTATTGCATGTTTACTTCTGATATGATCTACATTTAAATGTCATTCAAGGTTAGTGCAGAAGACTATGATGAGTTTAAGTTTTCAATGCTTCCTCTCTTTTAATACTATTTTGCTGTGCCCGTAAGTACACATTGTGGAATGCAATAAACGATTGAGTATTGAGTATACATAATTGACATTTAATTATTCCAAGAAGTTATTCGTAAAAACATAACAACATATATATAACTAAATTATTTTACTAAATAACTAACTACCTATACAAATAAATAAAAAAACACTCAGGCGTCGAAGTACTCGTCCGCATCGCTGTCATCCGGAAACGTGCCCAGAAGACTGTCAGCATTGCAACGATGAATATTGCCATTTACCGTTGCTAATTGATAGGTAGTGGTAGCTTTCTGACATTTTCTGATACCTTTTCTTCTTCAACGTTCCCTCATTGCTGAGGATCGCGAACACATAGGTACGACGCGTCTCCAAGTTATGCGGTCTTCTGTAGTGTGGACAGCACGGTAGATGCTGCCTTATTTTTTTTTTGTTACGGGTTGGAAAATCCTCATGGATGTCACCCGCCCTGGGGGGGGGGGGGGGGGGGGCGGAGGGGTCTGTCAAACTCTTAAAAACCACCCCTGTGTTCCCTTCTTACACTTGGACCGGGGATCATGGGAACTTGTGCGCCTTCCACGATCCCCGGCAAGCGACTATCCTAATATTCGCGGGGGGAGTGAGGTGTCAAACTCTCCCCGCGACGTCCAATAGGGGCGCGCGTGGAACACTACGCGCCACCGCCTCGGGTGCAGTTATATGGGGGGAGGCGGCCGTCCCCAAGTCTGACCTGTCTAGGGGGCAGGAAGAGGGCGTTGTCCGCTCTCCGCCGACGCCCATGCCGTCTGCTGCGGATCGAGAGAGTTGTTTCGACTTCCCTCAACCTTTCCGCAGCCTGCTTCTGTGAAATTACGGCTTCACAAAAGGAGATTACCGCATCCCACGACTCGGCGTTCCCGACCATCGAACGAGCGACTGCCGCCAGCGACAAGTCGGCTCCCACTTCTGATACGAGGGCACGGCGTGACTCCTCCCATGCCAGCGTATGACACGCCGTGTATTCCAGACAGTTGACCCAGTGACGACACCGAGCGTCCGGCTCAATGTTTAAGCGACACAGGTACTTCCCGAATTAGCGATAGATGCTGCCTCCAACAGCCTTCTTGATCACGTCTTACCATCTTGCCGGTGCTCTGCCTTGACCGCGTTTTCCTTTCACCGGCAGTATCATAAGCCTTTCCAGACCAAGCTTAGGTAAACGCATAATATGCCCGAAAAGGCTGAAGGCATGATCCTAGCATGTTGTAGATAGCCGCTTGGTGATGTTGAGTTCCTGCAGTATGGATTCATTCGTTCTTATTGCGTCATTAATGGTATCTGAAGTAGTCTCCACCGACACCACATCTCGAAACCATCGATCTTACTGCCTTCGCAGCTTTTTATTCACCACGATTCCGCCCCAATAAAAACATTGAAAATACTAGTTGTATTGTAATCGATTATGGCATTTAAGAAATACCCAATTTTATAAGGTTGGTAAGCTATACCAAAAATAGGACCTTATCATCTCGAAGCACCGAATCAACGTGATACTAAACCATCAAATACTTGTTCCACCATAAACGAATAATAACATAAACACAGATTAGAATACTTGCGTACACGGTTATTGACTTTACGATAGAAGTAGATAATGACTATTGTGATGGACTAATCACCCCTCTTATCGCTCACACCTCTGTTTGCTGAAGTGTGACGTCATACGTGCCTTTAATGGCACCAATGAATGAAAACATTGAAAGCGGCTTACCTGTTGAGGTGATAATGTGATTCATAGAATCTGCATACAAAATAGTCAATATATTATTTTTAGAATGAAAGCTCCATCGACCGATAGCCAACTCTATTTGAAAAAAAAAAGAAAAATAGGTTTATTTGTCACAAAAACACAAGCATGCAAAAATATTAGTTTACTCGAATAATAAATAGCATTAAAAAAACAAAAACACTATTTCCAAGCACAGCACCGAAATAGTCGGCAGATGCACGTCGGGACTGTGACAAGAAAACTTCCAGATTACCTTAACTTTTATTATTTATTTATTTGCAATCATGCGATGCGTATCACATATTTGACAATTATTGTTCGTTTTTGCACATGAACCCTGCATACAACGGTACACATATTTTTAAAACCAATACCATAGATTAATTGCAACTGATCACAGCAGATTCAAATTTCACAAGCAGCAGCATCCAGACCTGAAACAACATCCACTAGAGGTTATTAAATACATACAAATATTTGTTCAAAGCAGGAATCAAACCTGCACGTGTCGAGAAAGCTCCAAATTTTTCAGCCTCGGCCACAGAGTACATTTTATTAAACTATTACACGGCGCACTCTGTTCCAAATACGTTTTTGTTTAAAACCAGCAACGAGAGCAATACTTGTGTACTAAAGGATTGTGAAAGGATTCCACTCAAGTCATAATAGACACTTAAAAATTGCGTCAATGTTGGCTAGAAAGTTACGCGTTGTTTGAGTAAACCAGAGATTTTTACTTGAATCTTATCAAACCGGTTGTGCACGTGTTTCTTTTGTTTTTGTTATGTCAGGCTATTGTTGGATAATCAATTTCTCACAAGTGATCAACGTTTGTCTTCAGCTTCCCCATATTTTATTTTAGAGGGACAGGAACAGCGCAAATATTCAAATCTTGTTGAGAATTATAAATGTCGAGCCGTTTGGGGATCAAAATGGGCCATATTGTGGGGTCCGACTGGTTTTTCGAGATATCGCCAAGCGGTTGGTCGACTTTTGACGTGACCAGAGGGCAAAAGAATCAGCACTGCTATACAACGTGGCAATGCTGATTCTTAGGCCAAACAGACTCTTGGGCGAACTTCCTGTCGACTGCCGTGCGGGCGATATTTTTTTATGTTCTATGATTCTTTCCATTTAACCCCTACTGAAAAAGAGGGATGTTATAAGTTTAACGTAGGTTCGTGTCTGTTTGTGGAATCGTAGCTCCCAACCGGCTGAACCGATTTTGTATTGTTTTGTTTGAATGGTGACTTGATCAAGTGTTCCTTGCAAAAACAAAAGACAAAAAGAAAGAAGAAAATCTGTTCTGCCGTTCATAACCGTCTTCCAAAAGGAGGAGGTTCTCAATTCGCTTCTACGTTTTTTTTCCGGCAATTGTTAATCGATTTCGAAAGTTCTTTTTTATGGATATGGTATCAAAATCAAAATCAAAAGTCATTTATTCAAACTAGGCTGAGAGTCAGCACTTTTCGAACGTCAAAATTACATAAGACAGTCCCCCAAAACGCCCGCCCTTCACCACTTCCTAGTGCTTTAGCTGGGAAGAAGAAGTGGCGCAACAAACTCCCCAGCAGCACAGCTGTCTGTTTAGTTAGAAAACCATAGAATTATATAATTATAAGGTAATCAAAGAATAAAAACCGAATCACAAAAAAAAAAAACATATTAAATTATCTGCCATATTTAAGCTAGCCACGCCAATATACCCAAAACAGAAACCAATAAAAAAAACAATGAAAAAAACAACATAATTAATACAGAAATAAAAGCCTCCAGGCATAAGGGGCGTGACATCTTACATATGCATTATTGGATTATTTTTAAGTAAACACAAATGATAAACTAGGACCATCGAAGTAAAATAAGTTAACAGAACAATTACTTTAACAATATCAAAACCATATACAGCAAGACGACCAGTCACCACAAGCAGCACCCGTTCACGAGCATAACGCAAAGATCAGCCATTGCCCCCCTCGCCATATTTGAGGGAAGGAGGAAACCCGATCCCCGACGCTACCGCAAGCAGCGACATCTACGGGAGCATGACGAACTCGCTGCCGGTTGCTACAGGGGTCCCATATAAATTTTATTAACTTTGCTCGCGTAGTTTTACAGTTTTCGCGTAGCTTCAATAATACGTACGTTTCCACTTAGTGTATATTGATCACGATATTGATGATGTTATAATAACTTCCTGTCACTGTTATTTACATAGCAAGTAGTGGTATATGAATTTGTGTGGGGTATGTAGGTACCACAACTAAAAAGCGGACAATATTTTTTTTTTTAAAAACAACCGACTTCCAAAAAAAAAACTACAATGTGAAAAATTATCATTTAGTCCATTCTCGGCCCAGGATCCCTAATAAATAGTGTCCACTGAGCTCGTAACTATATTTTATTCTCGACCCTTGGGGGTCGAGAGACAAAAAAATACAAAACCAAAGTCACCGAATTCCGAAATTAAAGTGATTTTTCATTCTGTACCGCTTTTTTTTGAAGTTTTCGTTTGTGTGGGGGGCTTTTTAAATTTGCATTTTATCCTGTCATTTATATACAGTTAAATGTTACTATTATTTCGTTTATTTATTTTTATCCTTATTTTACTACATTTTAAAATATATTTATAAAACAACATTTAAAAAAATATTATATTTATTTTTATTTTGAGACTGGTATCTAGGGTATATATCTATTATTTAAATATTATCATTAGGGACAAACCCTAAACTTTAAACTGCCTCCTACTTATTTCTGTTGAAGAAAGCCGCTTCCAGAACATGCATTGAAGCTCAATATTGCCGATGGAATGATTGCCTAAAGACAAATGGTTGAAGTCTTCTTCTAGCTAAAATAGCATCTGGGCCATTGCGATTACAGTGGTATTTAAAAAAATACTGCAGTAGAGCTCAAGCTTTGTGATAGGAAACTAGTGCGATGAACTGTCTCTGGTGTTTGGCTGTCTCTGTGACACCATAGATCATTTCATTTCTGAAGATAGTTATTGAGGGAAGTTATGATACTTGTTTTAAAGGTACTGCAGACGTTTACGATACGATACCCAAAAACGTGTTCTTAATGTGTAAAATGTGTTTATCAAGTTGTACCCAGGAGCATTACCTACAATACTTACCTACCTACTTGGGTTGCTTCACTTGTAGCTCAGAGAGCCAACGGCAATTTAAAGAGTCGTGAAAATAAAAATACAGTTTTTATCAGAAACACTAACCAGTCGTCACACATTCTTTTATCATATGCGCTTGGATTAGAAAGAGCGACAATTGGGATGATGACTATCTACTATTAAAAATGTTCGTAAAAATAATGTAATTTCAAAGAAGGTCAAAATGAGAAAATCGGAAAAATCTGTTATTTGGATTATTCCCGTCCTTGTCGCGCGGTACGGACAATGTACGGCGCTAGTATGAAGTTACATAGTCATGACGTCACTTCTAAGATAGTGCTGTCCTTGTCTAACACTTATTTTAAAACGTTTATAACTTGGCAGTTTTTTAAGCTTTCACACTTTTTGTAATATTATTTGCACTATTTGGAAATAAACATTTTTTTGAGATAAAAAAAATATTGTCATCATCCCCATTCACATACTTTTAAGGAAGAAGAGTGCAATGTAAACAGCAGTTACATAACTCGATTACGCAGGCATAACGTAACGTAACGTGTTTATCAAGAAATAACTTAACGTAATAGACAATAGACTCGTCCAGTGCATCTTGCGAACTATTATGGAGTTATCCTTTACACATTCCAAGGTTCGCTCGTGACGCAGTAAAATAAACATGTCTACCACTACGTGCGCACTAGGTGTCCCACTACTTGCGCGTCCTTGCATATCTTAGGCCCGACGACGTACACGACACTACTCAAAAGTAACGTGTTAGATTATTATGATTAGTTAGATCATTTAGCTCCCTTCAAAATGGTTGAGTTGTATGGTGCTAATCCATGCGTCATGTTTTGGAACGGGCACCGTCAGTAGGGACTGGTCATCTCTTAGCTGCCACGGCGTATTTTAATTAAAGTTTATTTTTGAATTGTTTTCAAATTTTTATTTCGGCCGCTTCTAACGTCTGCATCGCGGTCTGCATCGTTCTCACATGCATAATTTCAACATTAATGATGCAATATAATGCTACCATAATTTAATTTAAAAAAGTGTCCGTGCAGTTTCTTGCCTGTTCTTCTCCATAGGTACCTACTACGCTTTGGAATGGGCTAGCTTTATTTTTCTGACCGACCTACCTTGACAATTTAAAAGAGCCTGTAATTGGTTTATTTGAAATAAATGATTTGAGTTGAGTTAGATTATAATTAGATTTCAGTCAATATGATTTGCAATTTTTATGACTATGGAAAACAATTTGTATTTTTCCAGATTTTTCTTTTCATTTTGTACTAAAAACTAGTAACATACAATATCTTGACTCTACCCAAGTGTTTAGGACAAGTGTGAAGAGCGCATTCTCTCGACGGCCGGACTGTGAATGGACTTTATACATTCACAGTTACAGTAGCAACCCAATAGCAATATTATTGTAACGCAAAAAAAGATCATTGTGAATTTGAAAGACTTGACTATGGCAGCAACCCTTTTTTTTGTTTCGGGATGGTAAATCCTCATGGATGTCCTCCGCCCTGGGGCGGGCGGAGGGGTCCGTCAGACTCCTATTGACTAAAACCACCCCGGTGTTCCATCTCACACCTACGTCGGGTTCCCACATACGACTCTTCCGCAACCCCGACTGGTGCCGGCCCGCCTCGGCTGGCCTCCTCGTGTTGGGGGAGTGAGGTGTTTGACTCCCCTCGCAACGTCTAAGAGGGTCGCGCGTGGAACACTACGCGCCGCCACCTCGGGTCCTGATGTGTGGGGGGCGGCGGACGTCCCCGAGTCCGCCGTCCTTCGAGCCATTTGGGGGGGCTGGAAGAGGGCGTTGTCTGCCCTTCGCCTATGACCAACCCCTTGCGACGAGTCGGATAAATGGCCGCAGAGGATAGGGAGAGCGGCCAACAACATACCGACACTCCTCTTCCCCTGCGGCCCCACCGCGTCCGCTATCAAACGGTGGCGACCCCGTGAAGGCCGCATAATGTAGGGAGAGCGGCGCACCGTAATACCAGCACTCCTCTCCAGCTGCGGCCTCAGTTGCGATGACGCTCAAGCGAAATCGCAACCTTGGCCGCCGGTCGCCGGCTTGTTGGCAAAAGCCCTGACGAACGTCCCCTCCTCGGGTTCCTCTTAGCTTCACTGTGGGGGTCAAAACCACGGCTACTAAGCCCCCCCCGCCTGGTCAATGCAGGAACCCACCGGGGGGGATGGTAGCAACCCTACAGCAACCTCTATTGCAACGGCAATAAAGATCACTGTGATTTTGTCAGTGATGCAAACTCAAAGGTTTGCATCACTGACAAATCGGCGTCGAGTCGACGATGAAGTACCTGGGACTCGTCCTCGACAGCCGGTGGAACTTCGTGGAGCATTTCCGAAGTTTGTCTCCCAGACTCGAGCGGGCTGGGGATGCCTTGAAGCGGCTCCTGCCCAATCAAGGGGGTACAAACGCCTCCTACCGGAGGCTCTACGCGGGGGTCGTCCATGGCCCTTTACGAGCCACCGGTGTGGGCGCGTTCTTTGAGGCGCCGACCAGCCCGCCGGTTGAACGCGTCCCAAAGGGTCATGGCATCTGGCTGGTCCGGGGATACTGCACTGTCTCCTGCGAGGCGGCGAGTATCCTTGCCGGGTTGCCGCCATGGGATCTGGAGGCAAAAGCCCTCGCGCACGAATGGGAGTGGCGCGAGGAGGAAAAATGCCGGGGTGTAACTCCGCTGCCGCGAGAAATCTCGGTACAGCGGACAGAGCTCCGGCGGGATCTCATGGCAACATGGAGAGTGCGATTGTCGCAACCCAGTGCTGGGCACGCCACAATAGCGGCGATAAGTACCCTCTTTGTGGAGTGGTTGGAGAGGCGCCACGGCGTCCGCCTGACACTCACGGGACACGGTTGTTTCGGAAGGTTCCTGTTTCGCATAAGGCGGGAGGAAACGTCCGGGTGTCACCATTGTGTGGTTCGCCCGGAGGACACGGTGGAGCATAAGGTGGAGGTCTGCCCAGCTTGGGTGGAGCACCGCCGTGTCCTCGCGGAGCCGATCGGCGGCGGCGATCTCTCGCGTCTGTTCCTAGTCCAGGCCATGGTACAGAGCAAGAGGAAATGGAAAGCCGTCACCTCCTTCTGTGAAGCAGTAATGCTCGCGAAGGAGGATGCGGAGCCCGTGAGGGAGAATGCCTTGCGCCCTCACGCCACCGCTTGTTCCCGCAGGAGACGCCCTGGGCGTCGGGAGTCGCCTGCAGATTCCCGGCCACCGTAGGCGCGGACTTGCGGACGGCGAGCAATGGACAGCTCGCCGTCCGGTAAGGACCTGGCCCGGGACGACGGCGCGTCGTGTTCCACGCGCACATCAAAGATATGTCAGCACTAAATGACGGGGTCTGATAGGGCCGACGCCTCAGGGTCGCGGGAAATTCTAAAGACATACCGTGACCCCTGGTAGGCGACTGAAGGAACACGGGTGGGTTATAGTCAGTAAAAGTCTGACATACCCTCCCGTGTCCCAAGTCATTTGATGACTTCTTACCCAAAAAAAAAGGGTGGCGCTGTTACTAGGGCTGTGACATACTGGCTTTGCTACTCATTTGTTATTTGAGTTTGTAATACGAGTTTTGAAGTACGATACTTTTGAAGTAAGCGCAGTAGTAGCGTCGTGGACGATCGGCTTTAGCAAATGCTCTCGTCAATTCCACACGCGTTTTGCTTATTTATTTTAAATGTATTTGCTTCAAGTCCTTGTATGATTAGAATGATCTAAGTTTATGTAGATTGTCAGGTCTGCTGGAACTATTAATTATGGTATTTGATTTGCATATGCACGTGCTGACCGTATATGGAGTTACATTATTCTCTTTGTTATCAAGTAAACCGTCTTTTGTTAAAGTTACTTGTTCTATGTCTACTTACAGTTATTCTAGAATGCCTGTCTGTGTTATCAATAAAGAATCTTTTTTTAATGCGATTTGGACTTGCGACTGTAAAAAATCTTAAGCGCACATTACCTACACCGTAGACAATCGCCAGTATTATTTTTCATTCTTCCACTTCTCCTTCTAAGTGTATTTCTATGGGTTGGGTTTGAGAAAAGTTTTCCCTGTATTTTTGTAGCATTGCAAGTATTATTTCGTTAAGGTCAAGAATCAAAGAGATTAATCCAGAAGATGTTTCTAATCAAATCAATCATGACCCTCTGTTACTTAGTATAAGAGCTATCAAAACATTGAGACAATAGCTAAGTTGTAGGCCAATGAACTAGAAACATGTTCCTCCTCTAAATAAAATAGTGTTATTAAAAAAAACACCCTGTGTTTTTTATTCGTCTGAAGTTCTTTCAGAGTAGAAATTGATAGAATTTGTTTAATTAAAAGCCGGCGACGAGTTTACGTTATTGTTTTGTTCCAGTAAAATGTTTCACAGCTAGACAAAAGCCTCTCTAGTTCAGGGGTCTACAACTCATGTGCCGTAGTGATTTACAACGAAAAAGCAATGGAAAAACAACAAATTCCAACTACATCAACACTTGTTATTTGCGTTCGGTCTATGGCAATATTCTCATGAATAAATATAGCTGGTGAAATTTTGGTGAACCATACACATCTGCCGATGCATTTGGGAAATACAGGTGTGATAAGCGTGCTTTAGTTTGTTACCATACTAGCGTGATAATAAATCATGCGAGAAGCATCAAATTAATTTGCCACGTCATATTTTGTGGGCAACTATGGCAGTGGGTGGACAGCTATCGAAGCCACTCTAATATGTTAATCGATACGTAATCATAATACTAATTATTATGATCGATTATGATCGTGTTGTATTAATATTGATGCTACGACCTGTATGTACCGTATGTGGCACGTAGATGGCATCAACTACTTATGATGTCATCTCCATGTTCGTTTAGGAGGAGGCTATCTTGGAGACATCTTGGTTGCGTAATGCATTGTGCATTGGTGCTGTTTAACGAAGGGACTTAAATAGAAACACTTTTATAAATGTAACAGATACATAAATGTAACACAATGTAACAGAATCAAAGTGTAACCTATTATATGTGTTAATAGGTCTAACAGAAAAAAGTGTTAGGTACAATGAAACGGTGCGGTACCGCAACAACGGGCGGCGGACAGACAGACGCGTTGCCAAAATAGCCGCAATCCACTCGGGATTTTGAAAAACCGCGATTACTTATTAGTTACACTTATTAACACTGTTAACACTTTTATATCAGTTACAAATATATTACTGTTACACTTTTGTAGGTTTAGGGTTAACACATAATTTGATTCTGTTTTCAATTCAAAAAGTAGGTAACACTTATCATTCTGTAACATTTACTAAGATGTTATTAACTCCCTGGTTTAACGTTAAGGTGTATAAATGATAAATAATTGTATTTCTGTAATTAGGTTTATACAAACACTTTTACACGACTTTTTTTTTTACTAGATGAGGTCGGCGTTTCCTATCTGACTACTCTGAGAAGAAAGGCCGAAACAAACTCAGAGGTCACAGTCACTTTTAAAGTCTAGACATAATCTTGGTCAGACCATGTGGATTGATGTCTGAAATGGTCTTTTGAGGAAAGAACCACACAGATTGAGTGGACCTGTCCAGTCAGTGCACGCATTTGTCAGTAATCGTGCAGCTCAACTCAAAACATAAAAAGCTCAACGATTCGACGAACAGTACCAAAGAAAGGACATTGGGTAGGCCGCATAATTACTCAAACCGCCAGACCAAGATTACGATTAAAACTAACTGAGTTAGTAAAATAAAAAATTAAAGTAAAAAACAATGACCCACATAGTCTTAACATTCACAATAATAACAATAAAATAATACCCAGGTAAGTAGATATTCTTGTCCAAGTTTATTTTACAGATCATATGAGGACCATGTAGGTAGGTGTCTGAAATGGTATTTTGAGGAATGAACCATACAGATTTGAGTGGGCCTGTCAACTCAGTGCACGCATTTGTCATTAATCGTGCAGCTCAACTCAAAACATATGGAGCTCGACGATTCGACGAACAATACCAAAGAAAGGACATTTGGGTAGGCCGCTTCAAGTACTCAAACTGCCAGATATAAAAATATTAAAATAATCACAAAATATATAAAAATATTACCCACTAAGTCCTCAGACGAAATAAAAATAATAATAATATTATACAAAGTAAATATTCATGTCATTGTGTATTTAATAATCATGAAATGTCCAAGTGTATATAGAATAAAACAAAAGTTAGGTACCAAAGGTATCAAAGGGATGAGTGTCTTCTTTCCATGACAGGTCTATCGAAACTGTGTGGGTTGGGAATTGGTTAAAAAACAGCTCTTTGCAGACGTCAAATTTGCAATCGACAGCCTTTGGTCGTCTGCAGTTTTTACACCGCTTCGTCGGAGTGTAAAATACGGTTCTTCTATTCCCCAGCATCTGTTTAGTTACATAGTTATATAAAGTAGTCATTATTTTAGTAAGTTTCTTTTAGCTATGATGCCGTTTTTTGTTTAGGTACTCGGTCCGATTTCCACCAATCTTAGATATATTTTGGGAAAATATGTAAATTAATAGGAACGCAGTTGGGTAAATTTTGTGTTCATCTTTATAAAACCGTATTTCATGTTAACTGTCCAACTTTCTCTGATTAGGATCGGGTGCAGTGTACCCGTGCAACGAGGTCTTTTAAAATATGACTTCTTGTGCAATCTTTTAGAAAGGACATTATTCTAGCGTTCCTAATTACACATGTCTTCAGAAAAAGAACAAATAATTACAGATACGTTACACACCACCTAATCAAAATGTTTGAAGTCTCTTCACTGAAAGTTACATACAATAAAAAAAGCGGCCAAGTGCGAGTTGGACTCGCACACGAAAGGTTCCGTACCACAAGGCAAAAGCTGTCGAAAAAAACGCGTTTCTTGTTAGGAGACCCAAATTAATATTTTACTTTATTTAATTGTAAGGGCCTTACTTATAGGGCCAATAGTGTATTAATGCACACTCTGTGAAAATTTCAACTGTCTACCTTTTACGGTTCATGAGATACAGCCTGCTGACAGACATGCGGGGTCGGATGGATAAATAGACGGACAGCGGACGCTTAGTAATAGGGTCCCGTTGGCACCCTTTGGGTAAGGAACCCTGAAAAATAATATACAACTTTCGTGAAAACTATTACAAGTTACATATTTATGTAGTTTAGATCCGAACGGGGCGCAATACTGTACGAAATGTCACGAGCAGTAGTTCACGTAATACATACCTACGAATAGCACTTAGTATGCAGTTATATATATGTGCACATAGTACCCTTATGTGTGTGTAGGTAAATAGGGTTAAGAATAGGTTAAATTGGTGTGTTTATAAAGTTGTAACACATTTTATGCAACAAAATTGAGATTACGCAACAAAATTGAGATTATTAGTGGCATCGCGTTGTGATGCTCTGATTACAATGATAAATGGTGTGTCGGTAACATTGTGCCTACCTGCACCGGCAGCAGGTAGAATGAGAGGAAGCGACTTTATGAAATTTTCGAGACTAACATAACATCAAGCCTGTAATCCCAGAAGGGTTAGGCAGAGGTGCACTTATAGTACACCCGCATTTCGCCCGTTATGCTTAAGTCCAATGTTATAGAGGGCGGGCCTATTGCCATCAACCGGGCACGAATCCAGACTCCGGTCTGCTACTGAGAAGTTCTATATAGAAAAACCCAATAACACTTTGCCCGACCTGGGAATAGAACTCAGGACCTCACGCTCAGCAGTAGCTCTTGCGACCACTAGACCAACGAGGCAATCAATTTTCAATCGTAGAAATTGTCGAGGTATTGTTTGATCATACATACATACATCTAGCTTTAATAATATCCCGCAAGTTGAAATATTTGTCTGGAGCATTAAAAATATTGTATTAATTACCTCTGGCCCTGCTACCTTCGGTACCTCTTCGGGTTTTTAACACTTGTAATGCGGCTATCCTGTCATAAGCGTTACTTGTGACTATTAGTGCTTCGTTAACCCTCACTAGATTTTGCTGACTCCTGGGTTTCTACATGTTATAATCTGCGTCCTATATTAAATGTAAAGTTGTTCTGCTTTAGGCTGATTTTACCAAAATCTGTGGATTTAAATTGACGTCTGACAGTTCTGGTATGGAAAAACTGTCAAAAATTCAAAAAACATATCTCAAGACATATTCTAGTTATAAAAGTTTGGTGATATTAACCCTTAATTTACGAATAACTAATGAATAACGCCTTTCTTTAAATGTGTTTTTTCTTTATAATTTTTTTCATGTAACTAATAGTCATTAAAATCATTAAATCATTTATTCGTTTGCAAACATGGGAAATTAGTACATAGATGGTTACCGACCGACCGAGTCGACCGGTTCTTTACTTTCAAAGTTTTTCTATGCCTGCGATGTAGTAGCGAAGCTTTGAGTGGCTGCAAGATTCCAGTCAACACAGCACCATTGTACCCAGTCTTCGCTAACTAGTACATACAAATCTTAACAAAGATATCGTTTAAAGGATTTTCCTCATCACGTGTCAAGAATGCTCCTCAAGTCTTTAGTCGTGCAAGTGACGTCGGTAATGCGCTAAATTGTTATGTAAATGCGCGGGCGCATGTATAAATAACAGATCGTGCCGCGGGTAACAAGGGGCATCTGTGGCTCTGCATTAAGTACTGGTAGTTTGGCTTGTTTGCATTCTTCAAATGTTAAGCTAGATCTTTTGTTTGTGCTGATGTTTTCATGTCTTAAAGTTATTTTAGCTCTTGGAAAGTTTCTTAATATTCATACAAAGCTACGCTACCTGTACCTGTGCGCTGACTTTATACGCTCGCCATTAATGTTTCTAGAGACCAGCAGCCTAATTGCGTAACACATTTTCGTAAACGATTACGACTAATCTGTTTTATGTTGACAGTTCAAAAACATTCGTTGCGTTATTTACATTGTTGGGCAGAATGTTTTATCGAACTTATGAAGCAATGTATTAGCAATCTGTTTCATAACGATTCAGATTCCGATTGATTGTGTATTACGCAATTAGGGTACAGGAGCCTTAGATAGGAAAAGAAGTAGCTATGACGTATGATTCCCTTGCTTTTCTTTAGTTTTCATACAAAAAGTTCGGTTTCTCTGCTAGCATTAAGATTTTCCGACACAAATTCTCGTTACTGGAATTTTCCTGTCATTGTGCCTTCCAATCACAACCTTCATGTTTGTCGACATTTATTAGTATTGACGCGCATATCTTTATTATCTCTGGCTGCAAGTGTTTGCGACGTGCCACAATGTTGTGCACATCTGACTCATAAAGATCTTTGTGTTGCATAGCTAAGTATGAGGAGCACGTTATTATGATCCCTTATGGAGGGACCTTCAGGAATTATTGACGCGTGTCTGTTTTAATGTTTTACATGAATGAGACGTCAGGCCTGCTTTGGAGAACATTAAGGATCTTCTTGCTTAGTGTAACGCTATCCGAGTTTATTTCCATACTATTTGTTAGTAATAAATAAGTTATAGGAGAGTACGCCTGTCACCATTTGTCATGTTGGTTGTATCTTTGGTGGGATTTGCAGTGTTCGCTGGGCTCTCTATAGTCTGCAACTTGTATATTTAATCTTAGGTTATGCTTGGGCCTGACGAAAAGATAATAACAGGAAGGTACAATATACCTAGTTACTTAGGTAAAATCACAGATTATCGCTCAGCATAGAAAAGAGAATCATGAAAGTATCACCTACATATTTATACCTACGTGCTTAAGTGTCATCTCAAGAATCGACACCAGCAGGTGCAAATAAAAACCATTGGCACATGACTTAGGAAACGGTGCGAGCGGAGTGAAATTTTACTGACATTAATGATGTTAAATGTTAAGATTCTTGTGCTTATGGTCTTATGGGCCTGATCGCATATTTAAGGCTCTAATAGGAAATGCAAAAAAGAAAAGTCTGTTTTTGAGCACTGTCGGAACGTACGTTTAGAATGTTTCCTACAATATATTTGGACAGTGTAGGTGTGTCAACAAATACAACCACTTATTAGGCCGCCATAGTGACCACTGTGCCTGATCTGTAAATTGTCCCATATCTCAATAAACCGGTTAATTTCTTGATAGCAATAGCCAAAGTAGAAACAACCATTGATATCCTAGACTATGAGATCTCCTTATCTCCACCGCATAAGTGGTTGTTTCGCTAGTAGCAGATAAACCGACCACCTTCTACTTGTTACGTATGCCAAATTGCAAACTTTACGGTAATAAGATTCGCGGACGCGGTTGCAGTAACCATAGTTAGGGAAAGATACCTGTACAAGTAGTCTAATATGCTCTACTGTACCCATTATACAAATTGGAGACGACAATTCTTACTAATATTATAAATAAAACGACTAACCGGATTTGAATAAAATGTGGCACATGTTAAAAGAGTAACGGTGGAGTTTCTTGCCACTTCTTCTCCATACGAAACTACTTTTTGGAAGTGGCGCCTAGAATCAGTTATATTTTTTATGTAATTTTTGACGTTCAAAAGTGCCATTTTATGGGCCTATTTGAAGTAAATGCTTTGACTTTGACTTTGTACCATGATCTGGAGAAGGACCTAAAAGCTACTTTTCATCACTGGATCGCAGACGAAGTCGGGGGCAACAGCTAGTACAAGGATAAATTAAACTGCGTATTTCTAATGCCGTTCCCAGTCTGCAAACGAAAATTCAATCAAATAATTGTACAATAGTTTCGTCACTATAGCTTGTCAAAGATTGGCTAAACCCATAGTCGGTCCAAAAAATCACTTCTTTAATTTCGATGCTAGGATTTATTTGATGGTTCTTAAATCGTATGCGGTACTACCTATTGCCAGTGTTTTAATTTTTTTTCGTATTGTTTTCTTCACATTGTATACACCATACTTAATTGCAGCGCTGCTCAAAAATAAACATGGGTACAGTACAATACCTTTAATTTAAGGTTAATGATGATGTTAGAAGTTTCGTGACTTCCCTGTTGCTCGAGTCCTTAATTTGTAAGGGAAAGACAATACGTATGATGCTCAGTGAAAGCTCACTCTCAATGACATATCTAATAATGTGGATGCAGAAGTGCACGGCTGTGTATCCAAATGTTGTGTTACCATCTCTTTAGAAAATCGTGCCTATAAAACGTTCTATAATGATAAAGCACATTAGATAACAAATTGGCGTGCATTCGCCGCAAATGATGCGCGCACGCATCCGCCATTACCGCGTCATTATTACAGACAGACATTGACACAGTTCACGAGGCATTTTTTTACTACTTGACCTTAACAGTGATGATCATTTGTTTATTTAATGATATGACGTCATTTTTTTAAAATTATTCACAGATCAAAACCTACTTCCATGTTGATCTTAGTTTTCTTCAAGTAGGTCTGCTCTAAAACCGTACCCATGGGTGGATGTTGTGCTAAATTGAGTGTTTTGATTTGATTATCAAATTCTAACTTTAAATCATGTTCCATTTGACTTTTGACTATTGAGGTTAATTATAGAACCTCAATAAATTATCTTCGAGAATTTTCCAATAACAATATATTAATAATGTTATTCAATCTAAAATTCTTGGAAATAATTGTGAGATATGAAGTTGAAACATTAATGTATAGTAAACCTATCGTGTGTATTAATTACGAGTAGAACTAAATTAGAAGCAAAAGACCCAACAGGGTTAGGGAATCGTGGTATTTGAACCTTCTACATCCAGGTAGATGTGTTACTAATTTGCTTTAGTATGTTATTGCGTAAGAAGTAAGTTTTTGTTTTTTTACTGCCATCTGGGCTGGGGACTAAGGGGTGCAAAAAACTATGGGTGCTCTCCGCATTGCCTCGTCCTCCGGAATGTTCAACCATCAGGGAGAGATCCTTGCGCCCTCACGCCCCTAGTCGCCGCAGGAGACGCCCTGGGCGTCGGGAGTCGCCTGCAGATTCCCGGCCACCGTAGAGGCGCGGGCTTGCGGACGGCGAGCAATGGGTAGCTCGCCGTCCGGTAGGGACCAGGCCCGGGTCGACGGCGCGTCGTGTTCCACGCGCGCCTCAAAGAGATGTAAGCACAAAATGACAGGGTCCGATAGGGCCGACGCCTCAGGGTAGCGGGCAATTCGAAAGAGTAACCGTTGCCCTGGCACAGGCAACTTAAGGAACACGGGTGGGTTTTAGTCAGTAAAAGTCCTACACGCCCTCCCGATCCACCCAGAGCGGGAGAAGTCATTTGATGATATCCCACACAAAAATAAAATAAAAATTGGTGTGCACATTGGTTTAGCTGATTTCTAGGAAATGTGGTGCATTGAGATAGGTTCCAGCGTTTCTTGCAGAGAGAAAAAGATTAGAGCTATTTGTGGGACTCGGACTGTTTGGCACTGAAGATATATGAGGAACAGGGTGTAAAGTTCACTCATACTCTTCGGAAAAGGGAGAATCCTCCGACCAGATGAATGTCGTATCATGGTGGGCAACTGCCCGATGATTGTTGTCGGGAAGTTGTATATATGCTATCTGCGCGGTAAACTTTGATTGCGCGATGCAGGATTTGTGTGATGCGTTGTTCGCATGTGGCGGTGTAGATGCCACCACAGCACCTTTCAATTTATTTCATTTGTTTGTTTCTTTGGTGGACTTTCTATTGCCGGTGGTGTGATAATTCACAAAAGTTTGGCTATTATTTACAAGAATTCCAAGTTGTCTCACAAAGATATAATCCTAAGGAAATCTGCAGACATAATTAATTATAAATTCACCGTTTTATATTTAAATTATTATATCATGTCCTTAATTGTCTTCAACAATTTAATTTTTCGTAAAAACATTAAAAAAATAACATAAATTAGCATAGTATTGAATGCATCCGTAATGGAAATCGGATGTGACGTAACGTAGGTCATTGGGAAGGCCACTATTGATAAAGATTAGCTAATCGTTTGCATAATTATTTTACATTTGTAAATATGTATATGGAAGTAAGATGTTCGCTTTCACTAAACTGAGTAGTATTTAGTTTCGATTTCAAGTGAAGTAAGGAATTGAATTTTGTTGACATGACAATGACAGCAAAGCTCCACCCCCATTTCTGTCTGCGGCATCCTAGCTCCCAAACGGCTGAATCGATTTTGATTTTTTTGTTTTGTTTGAAAGGTGACTAGATCGAGAGTATGTATGTTTATTTTGCAAGTATGGGTACAGTACATAGTGATATAGGTAATAGGTGCAGACATATTTTACCAGTAGGCATGCAAAAGTTAAAAAATAATAATAATATATACTAATCCACTAAACTAATCTACTAAACTTTAACAAACCGAACAAAATAAAAACACAAAACCAAATATAAATCTTATTTTATTAAACAGTAAAAACATAAAACCATAAACAGTCTAAAGTTTAACTTTTTTTTCAGTAAAGAATTCTGTTACGCTATAGTATGCTTTGACTGTCAAAGCTTCGAAGCCTTTTTGAAGGTCCGTCGTTTGACGATAGTTGAAGTATGTAAGTTAGCAGCTTCCCCAGGGTCTGATCGATCCGAAATTTGGTATTCTGATACTTCTATAATATTAGAACATAGTAACCTAGAACGAACAGATGCATCACCTGGAATTTGCAGGATACCCAACTCCCTCACCAACTAACAGCAGAAGTATCGTGTGTGGGGCTCATTGAAATAAATGGTCTCAATGAATAGTTATAGACAGATGTGTGATCAGCAGGGTCTGATGATGGAATAGAAAAGAGAAATGAGGATAAATTAAAATTATGTTAAGTTTAAAAAGCAGGAATTATAAGTCAAATAATTTTTTTAAACAGCCGCCACAATAAAAAAAACTTCAATATATTACCTAAAACATATAACATATTCTTATATACATTATTTTTTTACTTATTAGATTTTTTTGTTTGTGGCCAGCCACATTTTTTTTTTACTTTTTCTTAATTATGCGACATTGAGTTGAAGAGCATTATTAAACATTAGAATACATACTGGAACAGATAGAGCGGTTTTATATGTTTTGGAGTGTTTGAAACCGAACTTTGATTTACTTATTGGCATTGTTCGACTCCTTTCATCTTTACTTGGTGTCTCATGTTGCTAGGGCCACCTATTTACTTCATGGCCTGACAAGAAGTACCTACTTTTTATTTAATATCTAGGCCAGCAAAACGGAAACCAACACAAAAGGCACATTAAAACTTATTATGTGAACATACTTATGAACATTAATATCCCACTACTTTTGTGATGACAATCGTGAACTCATTCAATATTATAAACATTCTCAAACCACCGAATGTACAATAGATACATACACATAACAATGGCCTGTACTGGCTTCTGTGCAGATCGGAACGTCATTTCTCAATCCAGGTTCACACGCTGCTCATCTTACCATGTAACACATAACAATCAGGTTAGTTACGCAACGTAAAAAGGAACGCATCCGATTTCGGTCGACCGCTAATTATTTTCTACGCTCTTCCGGGGGTTATGTTTGTTTCCGTGCATTAGCAGCACTGATGCGTTCTGATTTTGAATTAGTACTGATGTCTGATAGACCTTCTTGGTTTATGACCCTTATTCTAGAACAATGCATGATCTCGATCTAAATAATAAGTAAGTTAACGAGTTCTGTTTTTGAGTACAAACATGGCTTGAGTTTCGCAATAGTGATTTAACACATAACATCACTCCTGTATTCCCCAAAAGGTTAGACCCACATTTCGCCAGTTATGTTTAAGTCCCATGTAATACGGGACGAGCTTATTGCCATCAACCGGGCGTAAATCCAGACTCCGGCGGAGTAATTGCGCAACACACTAACAGTAGGAATGGGTTTCATTTTGATAGTTCAGCAACATTCATTGCGTTATTGACGTTGTTGAGCAGACACATTTTTCGAACATATGAAGCAATGGATTAGCAGTATCTTAATTTTTTTTTCAGATTGTGATTGACAATTTGACATTGTGTAACTACTGAGAATTTCCAGATGGGTTAACCCAGTACAAACATGCTCAACGGTATCGCTTGCGATCAATAGACCAACGAGGCTGTCCGTGCAAGTTATTAAATCACATGATTTCACTATTTCTTATTTGTATTCAAGTATTTTAAACAGATTCTTCAAGATCTAAAGCGCAGGGTACCTTGTTGTCGTTACATTTTATTTCCTGTAATGTAGTAAGTATTTATTTCCTACGTCATGTTCGTGAAGGCGCGCCGTCAGTAGGGACTGGTCATCTCTTATCTGCCACGGCGTATTTTAATGAAACTTTATTTTTTAATGGGTTTCAACTTTATATTTCGGACGCTTTTAATGTTCTGCATCGCTCTCACGTGCATAATTTCAACATGAATGATGTAACCAATATTGTTACCATAATTTGATTTAAATGAGTGTCCGTGGAGTGTAATGCCCGTTCTTCTCTATATGTAGGTACCTACTACGCTTTGGAAGGGTCTACTAGCTTCATCTTTATGACCGACCAACCTTGATAATTTAAAAGTGCCTGTAATTGGTTTATTTGAAATGAATGATTTGAGTTTGAGTTTAATAGGATTATGCAACGTACTCGGTATGCTTCCTAGTTCGTGCGCCAAATTACATAAACCTTTGTATGGCAAAGCTTGACATTTGAAAAGCTAATGCTTGGACGAAGAGCGCATGCTCAATGTTTGTGTCGCTCTAAAGGTAGTAGAGATGTGGCGACGATAAGAATATTCCTCTATTCAGCTACTGCTTAACTTGAGTAGATATCCTCTCTAAGTCATTTTGAATGTGAAAACATTAAATATGTACGGACTTACATCTAGGTTTAAGTTTGTCGACAAAACCTCAGGCTTATGATTATCCAGTACCTATGTCAGCGACGTTCGCATTTTAATCTTAGTCTCAATCTGTCTAAAATACCTCTAAATTTCATAAATTGTTGACAAGTTATTGATATTTGATTATAGCTGAGGTAAGACTACGACTAGATTTTGAACGTTTTTAAGTACGGGAATTGGCCTTCTTGCTCTCAAGATGTTAATCTGTTCGTATCTTCGGTTTTTTCTCCTATTAGATAAATGATAAATGATAAATGATAAATGATTTTATTTCTGTAAATAGGTTTGTACAAACACTTTTACACGTCAATCATATTTTAAAAACTAGGTGAGATCGGCATTTCCTATCTGACTACTCTGAGAAGAAACGCCGAAACAAACTCAGAGGTCACAGTCTCTTTTAAAGTCCAGACATAATCTTGGTCAGGTCATGTGAAGACCATGTGGATTGATATCTGAAATGGTCTTTCGAGGAAAGAACCACACAGAATGAGTGGACCTGTCCAGTCAGTGTACGCATTTGTCAGTTGTCATGCAGCTCAACACAGAACTAAAGGAGCTAAACGATTCGACGAACATTACCAAAGAAAGGACATTTGGGTAGGCCGCATAAATTACTCAAACTGCCAGACCATGATTAAAACTAATAATTAAAAAAAAATGCATTAAAAAAACAACAAATCCACAATGTCTTCACATTCACAATAATTAAAATAGTATAATCCTTTACAAAGTAAATGGCATTGCATATATAAAGTGCATCAATGTCAAAGTGTAAATAAAATATTAAAATAATCTTGGTCATATCATATGAGGACTATGTAGACTGGTGTCTGAAATGGTCTTTTGAGGAAAGAACCACACGGATTTGAGTGGACCTGTCCAGTCAGTGCACGCATTTGTCAATCATCGTGCAGCTCAACTCAGAACTAAGGAGCTCAACGACTCGACGAACAATACAAAAGAAAGGACACTTGGGGAGGCCGCGTAAAGTACTCAAACAGCCAGACCATCATCACTAAAAGAAGAGAAAAAAAAAAAACGGAAAGACCCACACAGTCCGCACATTCACAAAAATCAAAACAATATTATACTTTATACAGTAAATATATACATGTCATTGTTTAGATAAAAGGTAAAAGAAAAAGAAAAAAAGTAAAAATAGCAAATTACACATCAATTATGTCTGTGTAAACTTATTGGAGCAGCTCAATCCCAAGCCTTCTTGTCCTCAATATACTCCTTGACAGTATAATAGGCTTTCTGGCATAATTTCCGCTTGATAAAAGTTTTAAATTTATTAAGGCTTAGTTCTTGAATGTGGCTAGGAAGTTTATTATAAAAACGTATACATTGACATTTAAACGAGCCACCTATTTTCTTGAGCCTGGTAGTGGGAACAACAAATTTGTGTTTATTCCTAGTATTTTTGTCATGGAAATCACTGTATTTTTTAAACAGATTAATATTTTTATGTGCATATAAAAGATTTTCATAAATGTACTGAGAAGGCACAGTCATTATATTAATCTCTTTAAATTTGTCTCTGAGGGAGTGTCTGGGACTTAATTTATAAATTGAACGAATTGCCCTTTTTTGTAAAACAAAAACTGTTTGAATGTCGGCGGCATTTCCCCACAAAAGAATACCGTACGACATCACACTATGAAAATAACTAAAGTAAACTAAACGCGCTGTCTCTAAATCAGTTAAATTACGAATTTTTCTAACGGCGTATGCTGCAGAGCTTAGTTTTTTTGACAATTTATCTATATGGGGGCCCCATTGAAGCTTGGCATCCAAAGTTATGCCTAAGAACACTGTGGAGTTTTCGGGTTTCAACTCTTCACCCTTTAAAATATCAAACATCACTACACAATCATTAGATATAAAACATCACTACTTTATTGCAGCATATGCGGAACTGTCAAACGTCAGCTGTCATACTTTACATTTGTTTAACCATAAACAGTGACTCGCGTAGGCAATCCGCTCTATGGTTACATTGCCGTTGTGGGGTTTCACGGTGGAGAGAAGTAGAGGAACAATAGAGAGCCCTATGATTAGCAGAATGAAGATACGTATTGTAGGCATGGCCAAATTTTTGAACAAATCCATAATTATTTACTTATTAAGTTTGGCTGCAGTATCGGAATCTTACATCAGGTAGCTACAAGAACTTACGAATAATGTTGAAATGCAGTGTCTATAAACAATATGAACTATTGTTTCATTGTCTATGGCGCATGTATTTTTTTGTAACTTTACAAAAATAACTCAACTGTAGCAGACGTGAGTGCCCATTCACTTGCGAAGTTGTGAGTAACCATGAGTTACTTATTCGGACGTAGATTATGACTGATGTTAGTCAGCACTGATACATGAGTTTTCAAAACCACACACGTGCGGGAGAAACTAAATTCAGTGAGTTTAAGTCTTTATTACTCGTAAAATATGAATGAGCAATAGAACGCATCAGGGGCTCGTGGATAAATGATACTTGCGGCGGTCAGTTCATGGATGGGTGGTATCGAGACATCTCCGTGCCTCGGAAACCGCGTTATTAAAAGTGTCATTCGTAGATCTTTGACAGTAGTTACGGGAAGAAAGAAGCCCAAAAGTCTGGCAACCAGTTTTTCCAATGGTATCTTACCCAGTAACTAGGTTGAGGAGGTTAGATGGGCAGTCGCTCCATGTATAATTCTTGTATTCAGCTGCATCCTGTCAGACTGGTATCTGACCACAACATAGTTAGGAGAAGGCTAGACGGATTGTTTAACCACTGTTAGAAGACCTCTGAAACATCACTCAAAAACTGCCGAACGGATTTTCATTCGGTTTTTACCAATGGACGGAGTGATTCATGAGGAAGGTTTAGGATAGGTTATTTCGTTACGGTTTTGTAAATTGGCTGAATGAAATATGATTCCTCAATTTATTTATTCAATAACAATTCAAATTGCGTTCGAATATAAACCAGCATGAAACATTAACAAGAAAAATACAAGCAAATCAATAAAAATTAGAAAATATTATTTTGATAAAATACCATGCAAACATAAAATAATAACCATTATGTCAACTCTTCCGAAAACCGAAACTAATAGTAGATTATGCACCGAGGGGCTAAAGTTGTGTCTTATGTCACGGGCGTCATATTGAATCTCGAGCGCAATGAAGGATTCGGGATTTAACTCACGAGCGAAGCGAGGGAGTTAATACAAGAATCCTGAATGCAGCGAGGGATTCAAGCTAGCCCAAGGCGAATACACCTTTAGCCCAGAGGAGGATACTCTACTTTTTACACCTACTGTGAGAAAATAATAGCCATAGTACGAAAAACAAAGTATTTATTAAATAAACAAACAGTAAGAATAACATATTTGGAACTAGTTAGTTATATGCAAAATGGTTTTGGATGATTGGCTGTATGCATTTTGAATTTAGAACGTCATTGGAGACGCTCGTGAAAATAGAGTATTTTTATAAAATGTGATAATCGAATGTAGTCTAGATAGGTTTTATTATTTATTTATTTATTCACAAAATCCACAGCAATCTTAGCGCAGTTTACTTTAAAAAAAATGGTTCGTAGTTATCTAGTTATTCTTACAATATTATGTCTTCGAAAACATGGCAACGATATGAAGAAGCAGTCGTTATGATTTTGTAGGAGAATAGCTTTCCTCTTTCTGGCACTAAAGAGTGTTTGTTAGTACTATACTGCCAATTTAGCTGAGCATGTGAGATTCCAAATTCAAATCACATTATTGACCAGCGGGTCATAATGAAATCCAGTACAACATTATTGACCGGCTGTGCCTCCGGCCACTAATGACCCACTTTAGGTTAAGGTTGCTTGACATATAATTTGACATTTTCGAGCAGGTGGTGTGAAAAGTTATTTTTCACTTTGTAGTGTTTTTTTATTGGAAGTTGGTTGTTTTTTCTGTAAAAACGTTTTTTATTTTTCTCTTTTTACAGGGTCAGTTATTAATTTATCTAAGTTACAATAGCCGTATGTCAACTGCTCATCACCATTTACAAAATATTGCTTTTCTCGATGCAGGCACGTTAATTGTTGAGGAGTTCTCCTGGTAACCACCAGAAGAAGTGGAGCTGATGGTGAAGCCACAATCAGCTCCATTCCACCATGTGCATTGTGACGATCTTAAATGACTTGGCAACCATATTAAAGTAATCGAATCGCAACCCGTAAAATACTTATCATTCTAGTAGTAGTTCCGGTGGCTATCTGTGGTCTTCATCATCGTCGAAGTTCGAAGTTCCACTTCAGCGAATTGTGCTTTCCGAGAGCAAATGCACGAGTTACTATAAAATATACCCAAATCGCTATAGGTATGTATGCCTATAAAATTTGAGGATTTTTCTCGTTTTCCATGGGATCCCCTCTCAGCTTCTGACTTAGTGACAATGGACCATCTCGAGAGCATACCCTTTCAAACAAAAAAAAATATCTAAATCAGTCCACAATAGACGAAGAAAAAAAAAGTATTAACAATACATACAAAAAAATATAACAAATAACAAAACATACACACATGACCTCCATTTTGAAATTTGGTTTAGAAAGCTAAACCAATAGAATGTTAAATGAAAACAATGTATAAATGTTACTGATACATATTTTCAAAAGAGTCGTCGAGCTGATTTACATCCTGTCTTTTTATAGTGTCTTGTACTGTATGACATAATGGGATGTTAATGAATCTATAAGTCTATCAACAACCTCTGCAATCACCATTTCGATTGCCACTCTGAACCCTCTGTGAGGTTCTATGATCGGCGGTGAAAGTCGTACAGATACAAAGGCTACTGCTGACAATTTTCATTCCATTATGTATAGCTCCTTACTACTTCACCTTATTTAGAATTAAAACTATCTATACTAATAATAAAGCTTGTTTGTAAGTTTGTTTGTTTGAACGCGCAAATGTTTGGTACTGCCAGTCGGATTTGAACAATTCTTTTTGCATTTTATAGCCCTATTCTGAGAAAGGGTATAGGCTGCTTAACATTACGCTAGGGCCCTTAGGAGCTGTAGTGACATGCACAACCTTGTTAACTAGTGCCTATGATGTCACACGTCTGCTAAAATCATGGACAGGACAGAAATCGACGACCCACAGTTGGCTACTAGCCGCTGCCCGCGTTACTCCCGTCACATTTAATTAACCTAATTTTAGTCATTGTATATTAACAATGTTTCGTTGTAGTAACCTTATTAAATAATTTCGTGATACTGAAGAAACATTTAATTTCACCTCACTATATAACCTAAATCACGTCCCAACAAAAGTTCTATTGAGCCAAGCAAAAAGTCAGATATAACATACCTAAGCGAAAACGAAGTGACAGCGCGGGCAGGTGATGCGATGCCACGGGGTGGTTCGTGGGAACAAGAAATGTCTCGCGGACGAAGTCGCGGACAGAAAGTGGCACTCACTAATAATAAAGCTGCTGAGTTTGTTCGAACTAGCAGTCGGATTTGAAAAAATCTTTATGCATTTAATAGCCTTATTCTTGAGGGAGGCTGTAGGCTACTTGATCACGTTAGGACCCTTAAGTGCCGAGCAAAACGAAGGTATGACGCGGTAAGGTGATGCGATGCAACGGGTCGAAGAAATTTCACGCGGACAAAGTCGCGGGCAGAAGCTAGTTGGGAATAAACTAATAAATCGTTCATACTTAACTTATATAACCATTCAATTTCAGATTCTACGTACATTTTCATTATTCAAAGCTTCATCAACAGGGCGCATTGCACGTAATCGATATTTTGCGTCCGAATGTCAAATGATTTCGATTACGATCAACAGCGAGTGCAGGCTACAATACAATGGAATTAATTCCATATGCGTGGATGTGGGTTTCAAGGTCGGAAGGTAGTGAATCGGGAGTAGGTCTGCTGATAGTATCCATCTTGATAATATTGAGCGAGGTAAGGAATACAAATTAATAATGTTAGCATTTTTTTACGAATTGTTTGTAAAACAACGATTTTGTCGAATAAAACTTCAAATTCGAAGAAAAAATATATGCAGGTATGGGGAGCGTAGGGTATTAAGTTCACTCATCCTCTAAAGAAAAGGGAGGATCCTCCGACTCCGTCACTGCTATAGCAGAAAACAGAGTAGTTTGACTTTGACATTAAGACATTATTCATTTTTAGAGTAAGAGTGGACATTCCAATAAACGTGTCTTGAAAAGATTAAAGTAGGTATCTGAAAACCTATCCATACTTTTTCTTACACAAACCGCTCATATTCCCAGTTTTGTACTTCAAATCATAAAGCACATTGTTTCTCCATTTATAGGACGGCCTTGGTGAGATTACGGCAATTTACGAACTAAATCGACGGAACCAAATCACTATTATGCAGTAGCAGTAGCAGGGTTGATGCTCAGTTGAAACCACTTTATACATATATGCAGAATATTTTGATGTGAAAGTTGAAGATCCTAACCTAGGGAAGGCTTTATCAGGCAACATGTAGCCAAAGTGACCTGTGCGCTGCCACCGATAACACTGTGGAAGTGGTAAAGTTTTGGGCCAACAGTACTTAAGCAAGTGTCGTGCCATTGACACGAAGAAGAAGAAGAAGACCGCGTTATACCGCGACCCCTCCGTGCCTTGGAACGCACGTTAAGCAGTTGGTCCCGGCTGTCATTCGTGGATCTTTGACAGTCGTTACGGGTAGACAGAAGCCCGAAAGACTGACAACCAGTCTTGCCAAGGGGTATCCTGTGACCCCGTAACTATGTTGTGGTGGTCAGCTATTTTTATGTTGTCTTCTTTTTATCTGTTTATATGTTTTATATGTTTCAAAAGGAAACTTCCCTACAGTTGAAATTATTTTGAATCGACCAGACATTACCGAAGGCTGGAAGAAAGTAAAATGTCTCAGGAGATAAACAATCGACTCGGTGACATCCCTAAGTGGCAGTCAATTGAATTAGCGGGTGAACAATGAGAACTCATGGTTTTGTAAAACTGTGAGAAAAGTTTCTATAGATTTCGCTGTGGTTATTGACAGCTGCACGTGTTCGTTGATGTAGGATTGTTATTTGTTATGTCATCTTAGTTAAGTGTGGTCTAAAGTCTACCTTTTGACCTTTAGCTTCGCGGTAATTGTAAAACACGTGGATATGTCTTTATAAATGAACACAAAATATCAATTTAACATACTTTGGTAATTTTTTTGTGGACTCTGAATTACTGTTGAAGACTTACACTCGATTTGGTTATAACCAGTAACGTTCAGTAAGATGGAAAGTTGACATAAACCGTAACTGCATCCTGCCTGAGGACACCACAGTTGGTCGACACATGACAACTTTAAAATGTTAAAATCCAAATCCTACTATCCTAACTAATATTATAAATGCGAAAGTAAGTTTGTTTGTTTCTTCCACTTTCACGCCAAAACGGCAGAACGGATTGGGATGAAATTTGACACACAGACCATTTGAGAGATGGATCTGGGTAAGGACATAGTCTACTCTTCATCCTGGATCGTAGACTAAGTCGCGGGCAACAACTCGTTATTCCATATTTTCCTTATACTTACTTTCACATAAGTCAAAAACCTCAGCGAGACGTAATAACAGTTATTGCCTTCAGAAACCCGTTACAAGAGTACTTAAAAAATCGGAACAAAGAGTGATTGGCTACGACACATGTCAAGTAGCTACGTAACTGACAAGTTCAGGAACTGCAGCAGAATACGAAGTGCCACGGAAACGACCGAAGTATTCCGAAATTGAGGCAAACGATACTGACACGATGTTCATAAATGTTTTGGCAAACATCACCGAATTGTTAAGTGCGGTTGATATTTTGCAGGGTTGGCAAACTTTTAGTTTGCACTTGAGCAATTATGGCAAGGTAACGAATAGGTTGGCGGAGAGGATTGAATGGGAGTTGCTGTCCCATTAGGATGGGTTCTATTTTCTCAAATTAGTGAGTCTTTCCGGCTCTTTCTCACATGTCCTAAGCAATCTGGAACAAAACTGATCAAATACCTTACCGATATGAAAACTCATTCAATACTGAAAAACAAGAATAGGGAATTACCAGCTATGAGTCGAAATCCAGTCTTCATGAAAGATCAAGAAGCGGAAATGGCAGACCAAATAAAATTCCTCGGTAACATATATAATGGCTGCGCTTCAATTCAGTTAAGGAAGATTGCTTTTGAATACGGAGTTAAAAATGGCATGAAGCACAACTTTTAACACAATGACTTTTAACCATTCACAAAATGAAGTAGTTTTTTTAGCTCGGACGGAAATCTGATCAAATGCAAGTGAGACTGGTAAGCAACAAGTAGCGTGCCAGTAGGCAACTAGTCGGTTACATCAACGGGTCGAGGACTCGTTAAAAGAGTGCCTGCAGCGCGGCTAGTGCAGGTCGGTGTCCTTTGAAATAAAAATAGGTAAAAATGAAAAGATTTCGCCGGCCGGTGGAGTGTTGTCAACTTATGAAAATTTATCATAGTTAGTGTTAAATTTCGCATGGTTCACAAAAATAAAAAATCACATCTGGCATTGTCTTCATTGTCAGATGTTTCAGTTGAGAGTAAGCTTAAATATTCCAGAGGTAAATCTCCCAATGCTCAGTTTCTTGCTTTCCTACTATCCACAGCTTTATACTTCAGACTTCACATCATACCATCATCAAACACAAATAATGCCTTCGATCACCCTTGACGAGTGTCAACCCTATCAGAGAAAGTGTCCCTCCACTCGTCCGTCTGTTTGATACAAAGCGTGCATCTATAAACACTTCCTTACTGCCGACAATAGCCGATGATTGCCGAAGCATCGAGAGCGCATTTCGGAAATGCGATCTACGCAATATTACCTAACCGAGGAAACGTCTCCTGAATACTGCCAACTAATAATGTGTGACTGTGACGTATGACGTAATGAAGCTTCTCGTGAGGCACATTTTGCACCTATTACGTTTGATGCAGCATAAAACGGCAATGTGATTGGGCGACCAGAGGCGGGGTGTTGGCCCGCTAAATGAAAAGTTTATCAAGAGCTATAGCGCGGTCACTGTCAGACTGCATAGAAAAAAAAGAGAATTGCCATGACACAACGCTGGTAATTTATTGCAAAAAATAAAGCAATTATCTATTTGCAAAAAATCTATTGATTGGCCTAAAAAAAAAACACAATAACGCTATCATGTTGCTTGTAGAATAATCTGACAAAAAAACAGAACAGAATGTTTGCATGTATAGCATGGTATGATGGTACTAATGTCGTAATAAATAATTGTTAACGTAAATGTTTTAGAGGTATCCTCTTGTTTTTTTTCAATCGTATGAAATTAGTTGTATTATGTTTTCAACACACTATCTAACTAGCATATATCCTGAAGAATATCATACATTGTCTGATTTTGTTTACTGCATTACTCTAAGGCATTCCAAAACTTGCGTTTAGGTCCTGTTAAGGAAAGTGTTTTTCTTTACCTTGGTATTGGCCTACTAGTAAATAAAGTTTATTTCCTTTTAAATATGAAGGTTTTTCTTAACCTTTCCTCAGCGAAGGCGGAAGCAATTCTTAGCATAATAATATTAAAACTCGCGTTAAATGATCTGTAATTTATTGTTGTTGTCCATCAGGTTTTCTCCAAGATTGTTGTCCAAAGTTGCTATTTTTAGGCCAATAAATAATTTAAGGTACTTAAAACAACAAAATATTTGAAAACGGGACCACTTCCACTTACAGTTTATCCTTTTAGATTTTTCCATTTTTGCCTACTTTATTTGGGTAGGAACGAACTGTTTGTCATTAAAAAGAGTTTACGCGCTATAATAATGCTGAAAACTGTAAAAAGTGACAGTAGAATGACATAGCATAACAAATGAAGTAGTATGTAGGTTGTTAAACTTGGCACATAAGACTGTTTACCTAGGCCGGTGAGGTCATTCGTTTCATTGCGAGCAATTCATTGAGTTTTTTGTTGGTTAACTGTGCTTAGTAGTTCAAGAATTTCAATTGAGTGCCACTAATCTAAATTGCAGAAAAAACTAAGATTTTATCTGCGTAACTGTCGCCTGCACAAATGTGTCGCAAACAGCATTTTTGAGGCTTGATGAGGACTACTAACTGTGTCTACGTTTTCAAGATATAATATGTACCGTCGTCGTGAATTTGTTTAAAACAAGCTAACTTCTATTGTGTTTCTAAACAATTACATGCTTCCCAACAGACTTGTAATCAGATCTTGAGTTGTGACATTTGGCATTTCACTACGATGATTGGCATAGTTCTGCTGCTTCGGTTCATCCTCTGAAGCTATTTATTTATTTATTTGAGGATTACCAACGAGATATACATACATTACATTACAGTCTTTTACAACTAAATCTTGTATGATAACTTATCCTGCAATGCATACTCAATTACAGGTAACCACAGTTTACACATTAGCGAGTAGGTACACATGCTCTGAATACATTTTTAATTAAAAATACATTTAAAAAGAGAAAAAAATGATTTACATGTTAAAAATTAAATGGCATCAATACATTGAAATACAATCAATAAATAGCATTATGTCTGAATTAAATAAATTAATTAACATTAATAAAAATCAAATAAAAAATGGAAAACAATAGTTTAAAATTGAATTAAAAATTAAATTAAATTCGAACGATAAAAAATAAAAGTGATAAATTAATAAACTACTGTAATGATAAGTCAAATGTCCTCTAACTGAAAGTGCTTATACAATTTTCGTTTTAAAGTGTTAAGACTGTCATGGTTTTATATCAATTTCAGCTTTGCGACATAAAGCATTATACAATTTGGTAGCCCTCGTAAGGGGAGCGTTTTCACCTAAGTTAGTTTTGTACAAAGGTTGTCTGAACAGATTGTAGGTATGTGACCGTGGTAACCTGCTAGGAACATTAATACATATTTTGGATAGTAGGTCAATATTTAGTTTGGATGTCACTAATTTGTGAAGAAAACAAAGATCTAGTACTTTTCTACGATTGGTGAGGCTTTGGAGTTTATAGTGATGGACACGGTCTTTATAAGATTTTAACTGTTTCGCGGTTTTGTTTTGCATGGATAAATGATATAAAAACCTACTTTGGATTCGCTCAATACGTTGCTTGTGAACGTTATAACGGGGAACAGTATTCCAGATTGCTGCGAACCAACGTCTCATCAAGAATAATTTTGGTCTTAGAATTGTTGAATGGTTTTGAAGTCCTTAATACGAAACCTAGCATTTTGTTTGCATTTGATATTATCTTATCTATATGGTTATTGTATGTCAATTTGCTATCCATCAAGATCCCCAGATCCCGAATAGTGTCAACTTCGTTGAGTGTCTTGCCTGAAATTGAGTATTTTGTATTTAAAATATTTTTATTGCGACAAAATTTGATGTGAAAACATTTTTGTAAATTTAGGCTCATCCTATTTTCTTTGCACCACTGAACTTATCTATCCAAGTCAGCTTGCAGCAAATAAGAATCTTCCATAGATTTTATAGGCAGGGTCAACTTGAGATCATCTGCAAATAAATAAGATTCTGCGTGATGGAAACAGTGGATAATGGTATTAATGAATATGTTGAAAAGCAAATGTCCCAAGTGGGAACCCTGTGGTACCCCAGACGTCACATGAAAATCCTCAGATCGGACCCCATTCAAAACAACGAACGACCAACGATCACCAAGGTATGACTGAAACCACTTGAATAGTGGACCGTAGATTCCACAGCTCTCGAGTCTTTATACTAAAATTTGGTGGTCTACATTGTCAAACGCTTTACTGAAATCAGTTCATATTGCGTCAACCTGAATCCGTTGGTCCACAAACTCTATGACATTCTGTGAAATAGTTACAAGATTGGAGTGAGTTGATCTGCCCTGAAAGAAACCGTGTTGATTGCCTATTATGTGATTTTTCAAGTGGCTATACACATAAGGATACAATAATAACTCGAAAACTTTAGGGATAATAGAGATAATCGATATAGTTCTATAATTTTTATATCGTTTTTGCGAACATTTTTAAAAATAGGGACTCTTTTAGCTTTCTTCCAAGCGGATGGGAAAAAACCTGTTTCAAGTGAGCGGTTAAAAAGAAAGGTTAAAGGCGTAGAGAATGACTTCGCGCACTTAGCGAGGAGAATTGGGGGTAACTCGTCAGGACCTGGTCCTTTGCGTACATCCAGACATCTCAGTTTGCTAGCGACCATATCCCTGTAAGCGATATGTGAGTTAATACATCAAGGGCTCCACCACTCAATAAACTGTTTGATTGATTAGTGAGCGGTGTTGCGGGGTGGTTCTGATTATACACAGATGAAAAGTTTTTTGCATATAGTTGACAGATATCGATACTGTTGTCAGCTACTTCATTGTTTAAGTTCATTTTTTCCGGGATTGTACTTTTATTTTTACGCTTATGTTTAATATATGTCCAAAAGTATTTAGAGTTGATTTCTATCCTGGCTTCTATTTTTTTAATGTAGATAATATAAGATGATTTGTTTAATAACCGGCATCTCTCCTTAAGTGATGCTAATCTAATATTATCAATAGCATTGTTATATTTTTTTACTTTTATTCTAAGGTTGTATGTTTGCTTCAGTAATTTTGTGAGATCTTTCGTGAACTAAGGTGGTTGTTTATTGTTGTTTACTTTATATGAGAAAGGAACGTTGTCAGTAATAGCACTCCTTACCCTTTCATAAAATATTTCAACCATTTCATCAATGGTCCCACAATTTTATAACGTCGTAGTCCAGTTTATGGAATCAAGATGTTGTGTTATAGCTTGATAATCAGCCTTATGATAGTTACGGGTAGGTAACATACTGCACTTCAAAGTTCGTTCAGGAAGTATATCTAAATAGATCCGTAGAGGAGGATGATGTGTGTCTACTCTAGATAGGGGATCATTGCATTCGTTCACTTTTACATTCGTTATATCAGATAAAACCAGATCTAAGACCTTTGACTTATCATTCCTGACATTATTAAACTGTTCTAAACCATTCAACGCAATGAACTCTGTAAAAAGGTGATTAGTTAAGCAATTAGTGGACTCAGGGACTAGGAAACTACTGTTATCGCTGTTGAGCCAGTTGATGTTAGTCAGATTAAAGTCGCCTGCTATGAAAGTATTGCCCTCTGTACTAATGACTTTGCCCGCGTTCTCAAGGTAATGCTCCAAAACATCAATCTTAACTGGGGATGGAATATAGACAGCGCAAAGGCAAAGACTGATTGCATTTTGTTTGGTTTTAACTTGCACTTTAACCTATAGATCTTCGCATGAACTATTATAAGACGCCATTTCAGTAGAATTATGTTTTTTTTAAACAGCGATCAATACCCCACCTCCAGTCCTCTTCCTAAATAGCTCATTAAGTTGACGGTCCCTTCTATAGACATGGTAACGGTCATCGAATAATTCTGAACTTGAGATATCATCACTAAGCCAAGTTTCCGTAAGAATTACAACATCGTAATCATTCAATAATATGCTGTGAGATAAATCATGCGTTTTTGTCCTTAAACCTCTGGCATTTTGGTAATAAATTTGGAAATGTGCGAATTATAAAGTATTTGTTCAATAAACATTCAAAATTAAAATAATAAAAAGTAAGAGGTAAAGCATGCTAAACTATTTTAACCTGAGAGTCCATGTCTTTTATCAGAAGGCACTCGGAGGTTTCATTTTTCTTTGCAAAAATGCGACCATTCCGCCTATTATTTTACACCCAAACAAAAAAGTTAAAGTCGTTCTGTTCTATGTTAGAGGGTTTGGTTTCCGCACTTAGTCCTTCAGGTGAATGAACCATTGTGCGTGGGCCATGGCGGCCGTTGGTGGTTATTCCAACCAGCCCACCTCCCTCCAGAAGTTGATTATATCTCCTGGTCTGTTAAGAAATTCTGTGTAAGATTTGGGTGCCCCGAGGGTTTCTGTCCTAATCAAGATGACGCCTGTGCATTCAGAGAGCACATGCGCAACGGTTTCCTCAGCCTCCATGCACGCATAGAGGACTGTCCCGTATGCCTGTTGTGTGGAAGTGTTTGTTTAGCGAGCAGTGTCCCGTGATGGTCCCTGTCACCAGGCGCAGGCCATTCCTGCTCAGGCGTAATAAACATCTGTCCACTACGTGTCGAGGTCCATCGGTTCTCCGCTTGTGCGTGCTCTGCGTATCTGGTTGAAGGGGATGGGCATGAAAGCTTCGGGTTTCCAGACTGACGCGCTGGATGCTCTCCTAGCCAGTTCGTCAGCTGCGTCCTAGTGATCCACTGTGCCCTTTTATCAATTGCTGTGTCATTGTGATACGGTTCGATACTGTTACTCGTTCTAGTGCATTGTGACATCCTGTGTAAGACTTGAAGTAATATATATATTAATGAGACTGATGAGCTATCGGAGAGTATGCGTTGTATATGGTTGTCCGTTACTCTCCTGGTTTCTATGGCGTACACCGCTCTGGTAGACTGTCAGCGGACTGGAAATGTTTATGTTAAGGTCATGTGAGAAAACTTACCCACGTAGATCGATACCATTTTAAATCCATGAAATACCTTCATCCTCTATTTGTATTTGTTACGGGTCATCTACGCAATTTAATCAATAATGTATCTAAGTCATTTTTTGTGCGCAGTTTATATTGTTTTCATAAGTTACTGTCTAAGGAGGTTCGTTATTAGGTTTGTTGTCCATGCTCTTTAATCTTGAGGAGCATGTCAGTTAGTCTTGGTCTCAGGACTTGTTTTCCACTTGACTTAGATACATTTATTTAACTAGTTATTTTATTCCTTTCAGAATATTAAGAAGCACTTTTGGGTGTCGTTTTGCCAGCAGGACTTGAATAAATGATGTTAAGAACTTTTTGCCCTTCTGTCAGTATCTAGGCCGTTATTTGACAAATTTATTCTTTTTTCTTTATCGGTAGCGAAGGATTCAAATTTAGCTAAGGAAAGATAGCTCATAGTAGCAATGTGGGCGAAAAACAAAGGAATTTGCATTATGATATAAGGTACCCCAAAACTGAATCTATACAATTTACATACTATGTTCAAACAATGGGTGTTTGTTTGCTGTTGTTACTTCAAAACAAAAAACAGTTACAAGTGTCTCGAAATAAAACAAGATCCCTTCTGAAGTAGTTTCCTTTGAAGAGAACGTCTCGCCTGTCTCCAACGTGGTCCATAAATAGTGTAGTGTCGTTTCCTGTGCAGGCGGACTCTCTGTAAGTAGGTGTTGGATTAAAGTTTTTAACGTATATCAAACGATAATAATTAGTGAAAAGTAGAAGGTTCACGGTTCAATGTATAACACAGCTTTGGCCCTAGTAGAGGTCGATAACTTCTGGGATGAAAAGTATTCTTTGTCTTAACCTAGGTCATGGTCTTCCAATGTGCCTTTCATCGATATCCGTTTAGTCGTAAAGGTGTGAAAAGGTAACGACGGACAGAGTTTCTTTCGTATTCATATTATACAAGCGTTCGTCTGCTGTCTTTACGATACTGGGTAATATTCACGATTCCCAAAATAAATCACCATGGTAGTCTTTCAAAGTCAAAGTCAAAGTCAAAGCATTTATTTCAAATAGGCCCATAAAAAGGCACTTTTGAACGTCAAAATTTACATTAAAAATAGAACTGATTCTAGGCGCTAATTTCTAAAATCAAGGCTTTTCTCAATCTTTTTAGGCACCGCCACCTGTGAGATTTTTATCTCATAACTTTCTTACGTAACTTACGACTTCTCATGACTCAAAAACATCACGTAGGTACCTAACTATATAATTCCTTTTTGGGAGATTTCTTGAAGTATCCTCCGTCTATGAATCAGTATTGTTAAATCATGTTCAGGCACTTGAGACTGTGACAGCATCCAAGATCTGATAAAGTTCAATAGATAGGGAACCGCGAGTAACGGAATGAAGAGAATAAGAACGGAAATGAAGTCATTTTGCAGACAGACACGTGGAGACATAGCGTTTCTCAGTACTACGTCGAACAAGATGTAAACTGGCGTAACTTAAAAAACAATTGAAATATGCCTAATCTAATCTCAAACGAACGATACGTTATGTCAACTGAAAAAAAAAAAAAAAAAACCTAATATGTGAATAGACTCATCTTGAAACCACATCAACTAAAAATATCTATACACACTACATCCTGCGGGCATCGTAATTTCCAGTTTCCAATGCCCAGTTTATTTCGTAGGACAGAAATTTTGTAAAAAAAACTGTCTAAGGACGTAATATATGGGCATTAGTTAGGTTGGTAGACTACCAACTTAAATTGTCCGTTTATTCAAATCACAACAGAAATGTCAATATTTGACAGTTATTAGGCTTTAACAAGGCAAATAGACGTAGGGTGTTAATTTGCTTAGCATTTACCTAATTTTACGTTTCGCGCTGTAGTGAGGTCAAAACTAAGCGGGAAGAACTTTCACGTAAATTACACCAATTCAAACTCACATTGAAACTGAAATGAAAGTAAATCGTTTATTGCTCGGGAGTGATTGCAGTTATTATACTATTTACAAGCACTTTCAGTGCACTAACGACTGTGTTATTAAACAGCATTATTATGAACAGTCTCTCCTCTTGCCATGTGAGAAAAGTAGTGTTTGAATTATGTCAAATAATAAACAATTTACCTATTTAATTAATTAACTAACGGTCTGTTCACACACTCATCTGCTTTGGCACTCGCCAAGGCAGATGAGTGTGTGAACCTGATTATATTTTTCAATAGATTATTGGTTTTTCGTTTCAAGTTCATACATACTCGTTATTTTTCACGATCCGTGCTTCAAGCTCGACCTTCTGAATAGGGTCTTAGGGGCGATAAGTTTATAAACGTAACTTCAAAAAAATACGGTTAATTGAAATGTAATTAAATATGCTGTGAATACAGCACCTATCTCGCTGTTTGTTTCTGTAATCGAATTTCAGTTGTTCCAGCATGTGATTGTCATAAGCAACACTATTCGAGGTCTATTATCTGAGCTAATAAACGATGTAATTATCTACAGTCTTTCGTTTTAGAGTCCCGAGACGGTTGACGGAGATTGTGGTAGGGTTGCCAAACATTAATGTAGTAATACACGAGATTTGAGTTCTGGGAAGTTGGTTGTTGCGTTGTTTTTCTTCTTCATAGAAAAAGTAGTGATTTATTCACCTGCCTCCTGTTTTTGTTCTAATCATTCGGTTAGTTCAATTAGAATAATAATTGATAGTTCAAGTGTGTTTTTTATTTGTTTACAAAGGCTATATAGTAGGAAATGTTAAATTCAAATCAAATCATTTCTTTGCCCCCTTTAGTTCTTGTTTTAAACATCTTTTGCGTAGTTACGAATGTCGTAAGCTTGCTCAATATTTGTGAGTCATAATAATCCTGATCAATTGATTTTGATGGATCAGTTTCTGAACTAACATATCGTTTAGATAAAGACACATGAGCAAATACTAGAGCTCCAACACGTAACCCGCTGAAATCTCGACAATCACGCAAAATGACGGAGACTTAGATAAATCAATGATATCATTACATAAATAACATAACAATACGCCTGTAATCCCAGAAGGGTTAGGCAGAGGTGTACCTATAGTACACACACATTTCGATGATTTAAATGTCATTCAATAAAGTTATTATCCTAACATATTTTTATAAAAGTAAAATAATATCCAAAATTATACTTATTTTTAAATATCGCGTCGGCAAAAGTCTGCCAAGTCTTCAAGCGTTTTAACATCAACTTTCCACAGCAGCTGACACGGGCCTCCTTTTTGAGAGAGATAGAGACCCTTACATTACTATTTTTAATTTTCTCGCTCAGCTCTTCGGCAGCCCTAGCCCGGTCCGTGGCCGGCCACTGCGCAGGCGCCGCGCGCCGTGCTCACGCGCATCAGCCGCGCGCTTTCACGAAACTTTCACGCATTTAGCATTCGGCGGAGAGGTCCACCGTATTACTTAACGTTAGCGGCCCGTATGTGCCCGTGTCACATATTTTGATTATGTGTAACGAGCATTAGAACGTGTTAGCTTGCTCCCAAAATTGGTGCTGGAGAGAAACTAAATTAATTAATTTATTTTTTTGCGTGGGAAATCATCAAATGCTTCTCCCGCTCTCGGTGGAGCGGGAGGGCGTGTCAGACTTTTACTGACTAAAACCCACCCGTGTTCCTTCAGTTGCCTGTGCCAGGGCCACGGTTTTCTCTTTAGAATTGCCCGCGACCCTGAGGCGTCGGCCCTATCGGACCTCGTCACTTTGTGCTGACATCTCTTTGAGGCGCGCGTGGAACACGACGCGCCGTCGACCCGGGCCTGGTCCTTACCGGACGGCGAGCTACCCGTTGCTCGCCGTCCGCAAGCCCGCGCCTACGGTGGCCCGGAATCTGCAGGCGACTCCCGACGCCCAGGTCGGCTCCTGCGGCGGCTAGTGGGGATGTGAGGGCGCAAGGCTCTCTCCCTCACGCGCTCCGCCTCCTCCTTCGCGAGCATTACTGCTTCGCAGAAGGAGGGGACGGCTTTCCATTCCCTCTCGCTCCGTACCATGGCCTGGACCAGGGCCGGACGCGAGAGATCGCCGCCGCCGATCGCCTCCGCGAGGACACTGCGGTGCTCCGCCCAAGCTGGGCAGTGGGCAGATCTCCACCGTATGCTCCACCGTGTCCTCCGGGCGAACCACACAGTGTTGACACCCGGGCGTTTCCTCCCGCCTTATGCGAAACAGGAACCTCCCGAAACAACCGTGTCCGGTGAGGACCTGTGTCAGGCGGAAGGTGAGAACGCCGTGGCGCCTCTCCAACCACTCCTCAAAGAGGGGACTTACGGCCGTTATTGTGGCGTGCCCATGGAGAGAAACTTACTGTGTCATTTACAGTTATCTAGATTTCATCGAGTTTTGGCGTACTGGTACATTTTAGCATCCTCAATTTTATAAGTGTACATGTCATTAAATTGCCTATTGAACAGTGTCAGCCAAATTAAAATTTTCGTCTATCGTAATCAACTCAAACACTTGCAGAACAGATGGCCAATGGGGCCAAAAAGTTCTGGAGTAGTGACCGCGTACCGGAAGACGTAGCTGAGCTGGTGAAGGCCGCTGGAATACGATAGAGACGAAAAGCTAAGAACGGGTCCAAGTGGCTGTGCTTGGGGAGGCCTATATCCAGCAGTGGATGTGTTAAGGCTGAAATTCTGTTATAACAGCAACAAAAAAAAAAGAGATTCACCCATGATATATTCTATTATTAGCTTATCTCATCTATCCTCATGCGTTTCCAGAAAATCCTTTACTCATTAAGAGTGTGTAGCCTTACAAATACTACGAACTATAATGAGGTACAATATTATGATTATTATTACCTTGGCGTCTTTCGGCGTGAGTTCTTGATGATCTCCAAACATGTCAAGTGCACTGCCGCTTCCGTGTGTGTCTCTCGTTTTGATTTCATTATCATCAAGTGAGTCGCTACTATCATGATTCTTTGTTCTTGTAACATACCTACATCTATATTATTAACGAGGTATTAGTCTTTATCTTGATGTACTTATTTTATTAGATCAGTGGCAGGATCAAATGAAATACAAATAAGTAGATATAGTAATTGCTACAACCCTAGCTTTTTAGTTCAGGCTGTAGCCTCAATGCCTGGTGTGCTTCTGCCTACCTACTTGTAAATTACAAGCGTGACGCTCTTTAATTATGTAGGTAGTTCGTGTTTCAAAAGTCGATGCCATACCGCTTCCGTATAATCTAATGTTCCTACCATCTTGTGTGGCTCAGATATTATCAATTTTGCGCGAAAGCGGGAAATCTCATCATTTTCATTTAAATCCTTATTGACTTAATGGTTGTTTTGTTTTATGAATCGTGACGTGACCAGAGGCAGACAATAAATACAAATAAATAAACATCAATACGAACAAGTAACAATATGCTTTTTTAGGATTTTAATTTATTTCTTTATGTAGGTTTGTACAAACATTTTTACACGTCTATCATATTTTTTAAACTAGATGAACTCGGCGTTTCCTATCTGACTACCCTGAGAAGAAAGGTCGAAACAAACTCAGAGGTCACAGTCTCTTTTAAAGTCCAGACATAATCTTGGTTAGATCATGTGAAGACCATGTAGTTTGGTGTCAATAATGGTCTTTTGAGGAAAGAACCACACAGATTGAGTGGACTTGTCCAGTCAGTGCACGTATTTCTCAGTAATCGTGCAGCTCAATTCAGAACTTAAGGAGCTCAACGATTCGACGAACAATACCAAGGAAAAGACAATATGGTAATATAATACACTATACTACCATACGAGTACTAGTACTCAGCTGCATGAGGTCAGACAGAAAGCCAACCCTTAGCAGGGAGGGAAATGCAGATGATAGTTGATTTAAGGGTAACCAACATCAAATATACGGGTTTTAATTTATTTTATGGGATACAATTGAAAAAGCATTTTTTTATGACGATAACATAAAATCACGCCTGTAATCCCAGAAGGGTTAGGCAGAGGTGTACCTATAGTACACACACATTTCGCTAGTTATGTTCAAGTCCCATGTAATAGGGGGCGAGCCTATTGCCATCAACCGGGTACAAATCCAGACTCTGGGCTGCTACTAAGAAATTCTAGATAGAAAAACCCAATAACACTTAGCCCGACCTGGGAATCGAACCTAGGACCTCATGCTCAGCAGTAGCTCTTGCGACCACTAGACCAACGAGGCAGTTTTATGATACTTTACCTTGAAGAAACAGTTTTTAAAAGCTGTGTTTTCTTTTTCTCATTGTCTCATTCAAATGTTTTTGTAACATTTTAAATGACTACATATTGATACGGTGAAGGCGGGAGCTTCAAGTTAAATGAAACTTACATTTAACTTGATGCTCCTTCACAGTGTGGCGGCATCTACACCGCTACATGCGAACAACGCATCACACTGACGTCACACAAATCCTGCATCGCGCAATCAGAGTTTACCGCGCAGGTAGCATATTTACAACTTCCCGACAACAATCATCGGGCAGTTGCCCACCAGTACGACATCCATCTGGTCGGAGGATCCTCCCTTTTCCAAGAGTATGAGTGAACTTCACACCCTGTTCCTCATATCTCTTCAACAGTATAAATTTTTAGTCTGTTTCGGCTATACGTCAACTCATCGCCGCTCATAAAAAATATTATTTTTATCTGGAACATTTGAAACTGGAATTGATAAAACAAACTGTAAAATGAGTATCATATTTTTAATGTAACTGTCTTCGCAAGCTGTAAAAAAATTGCCCATGTGACAGGGCTTTCGTTGCTTTGTTTGCACATATTTATTAATTAACGATGAAATCACACAAAACTCTTCATAAATAACTCTCCGTCCTGATAAACAAGGGAGCTTTGATTACCCCGTAAGTAATTAAAAAAATACAGGTTCCTATATAAGTAAAACCGGAAACACGGGGCATCTGGCAAGCCTAGGTAGGTCCAGTCAGAAAAATTAAGTTACCTTATTGCATGCGAAAGGAATGTGACGTCGAAGTGGTAGCATAGCAGTAGGGATCTTAGATGAAAACTTTTATTTAAAGGTTTATTTCATGTTTCTCATTGTTTCAGGACAACAACACGATGCGTGTGAGCATGGCACATCTTCGCCGCAGCAGCAGCCTCACGTCCTGGCGAAGTCTCAAAACTGAACCGGTGAGTCAATATAAAAGTTTAACTTCTTGTCCTAACACATACACTGCTGGGCAAAATATGTTAAAGGTCCTCCACTAGAATCAATGGGGCTTGACGAGAATGACTGACTTACCAGAAATGGGTTCTTAATTAAACAAAAAATCGTGTGGGGTCGGTGACCTTTTTAGGACGCAGTTCTTACTCTTAAGCACCCTCGTAAACAATGAAAACTATCTGTGTTTCTGTCTCTTTCTATTATATATAATAAAATGTCGCATGGATAAGCAACGCTTGACATAACCCTTTTTCGTTACGTGACGATTTCAAAAATTGGCTCCTATCGCAAGCTGCGTTAAAGAACTTTGTCCCAAAAAAACAAAGTTTATCAGCTCTTCTTTTGTTTTGTGGAGCATCTTAATTGCGTAAGCCCACGTTTCAATCACAATACGAGATTTTAAAAGGATATTTCAAATTCACCGTTTCATAGGTTTAATCAACTCAACCAGGCTCCACAACGTCAATAATGGACGTAACGTAACGCAACGAACGTGGCTGAACTGTTAAAATGAAAGAAAATGCGTTCAATTGTCATTTTATGAGTGTTATGCAATTACCCCACACCCCACCGATGTTCAAAAACTTGAAGAATGTAATGGAACATTTTGGAAATAAATCCAGGGTATTAATACTTTATTCCGCTTTGTTCAATACAGCAGACCAAACAATTCCTCATAAACAAGCAGTCGTTCAAAAAACAAAAAATTAAACCTACCTTCGGACGTGAGAAAAACTGGCGCACTCGCAAGTTGGCAATACTCGTAAATCGAAACTGCATTGTTCGCGGTCGTGAACTTTGCGCAAGCGCCGCAGTGCCGGGGCCGAGGTCAAGGCAATCCATTACAGATGTTTACTTAACATCATTAACGTGTTCCACTTCTGTGCCGTTTCTATGGTGGATTTATGGTGGAACGCACTTATTTGTGTGGTGTTATGGGAATTATTGAATTGTGTATTGTCTGCCTTGTTGGTCTTGTGGTCGCAATCGCTACTGCTGAGCATGATTTCTTAAGTTCGATTCCCAGGACGGGCAAAGTGTTATTGGGTTTTTCTATCAGGAATTTCCAAGTAGCAGTCCGTAGTCTACATATTTGTGCCCGGTTGTTGGCAATAGGCTCGCTTTCTGTTACATGGGATTTAAACATAACCGGCGAAATGTGGTTGTCGTATGGGTACCCTATAGTATACCCTACTGCCTAATATTTGGGCATTACACGCGAGATGTTAAGATGTGTATTGTTAATGTTGTCACTCAATGTTGGTAAATTCTGTACACTGCTTTTGAAAGCAGCCAAATCTCCTTATAGTCAACTTGGTGCTGGGTTTATGGGATCTCTTTTTCTTACAAACTAAATCCAAAGCCCAAGATTTTGGGTATCTCGGGAAGCGACATTATGTGGAATTAAATAAGAAATATCTTGACTACCAACATAATTTTAGTATTGCTAGCAGTGGGTATTTAAGTATGACAACAGTTATGGTCCTAACTTATGTAAGTACATATTTTGTACTTAAATCAAAGAAACAAGAAACATAGGAAAAACTGAAAACTAATAAAACAATCAAATCCGCAAAACGGACCAATAAGCGAAACGGACAAATTTTTACGAAACTGGCGAATTAAATAAATTGACGGGTGAGGGGCACTGACCAGCGATACGCGGGCTCTATTACAATGCGTATGGCCTCATGCGTGATATGATTATGTAAAGTCATTATCTCTGGTCTTCGGTCGTTAATAATGGAATGTGGCGATAGGACCGGTAGACCGGTCATAGTAATTATGTAAGTGATGTGTGACATCATTCAATCACGCAAATTTGTACTTGTTAACAGCTGTTGGCAGTTGCCATAATTCATCAGCTTTCAGTCTGTTGGTCATGTTGCAACGACTTTACTCAAAATACTTTAGTGATGAGAAATCAGTCTGTCAGATCAGGCTGGGTATTTTTAATGATAATCCATTGTTGACACAAAGTTTTATTCAAGGTACATTGGTCAGTTTAATAGTTAGTAATAAGTTCTGACAAGCCTTTAATGGTCACATTGGAACTTCTTACTAAATAAAAACCATTCTAGACACTTGACAGTAAATTCAATACCATAGAATCTAACTCGACTTCCAACTATTTAGATTCTAATATTAAATGATGTCCAGCCCTACAATATTTTTACGTTACCTACGTTATATTAGAACCCCACTATAACATTACATCATGAAATAACATGTATATTGGCAAATCATTAATATATTGTACTTTTTCTACTAGTTATAGAACTTGAAGATTGAGTACTATGCTCTGTAGGTCGGTTATATCAGTCCACGCAATAGTTATAGCAGTAACTGCTTCACTATACGATATACGTTCATCATCCTTTGCGCCTTATACAGGTTCTTTAGAGTTCGATTTAGTTTCTACTTGCAAGAAGATTTGTTAAGTAACGTTAATTATATATTTACGGCATTTTAAATGCTATTGCATGGTAGCTGTCGCGAAGCTCTATAATAATGGGAGTCCCATAATTTTAGTAATAGAGATAGAATATATAAACAAATGGAAAACTGTTGTGATTTGCGTCATAAGAAGCGAGATTTAGACTGTTAGTTTACAATTGAAATTTAGTGATTGAAAACGATCGAAACGACGACGAAAGAGAACTAGATATACTTTAATACTTTTATTTTCATTAGCCCTCAATTTACGTTTTGAGCTGGTCACAGCTATACATTTTTAATTTGTTTACCTCCCACATACAACTTTGTCGCTATCTGCATAGTAGACATACCTCGAAACGTAAGAACGACACGGAGAAATTGTTAATTAAAAGAAAAATGTAAAGCTATAATGAGCAAAATTTTGTCTTGACAGCACTATCGCTTGAAGCGTAACCTTGATTTATATTAAGCGTCTGGTCAGAAAGCGTTGCAGTGGCTGGATTTATTAAATGAGAAATATGTTTTACGGCACTGTCAAACGCGATAATGACAAAGAATGTGGTTTTCATACTGAAGTATTTGTTTTTTTTTACGTATAATAAAATATAATATGTCCGAGACGACATGCTAAGAATGTCTTCGATGATAGTGATACCGAGCAACGAAAGGGGTGGCGTGACTATCAATCAACGGCTGTCGGCTTCGGCCCACGCAGGTGGAAATTACTATAATGTACAAGATCTCTTTTAGACACTACTTTGAAACAGATCTTTTAAAGGATGGCAATTTATTACTTCTACGTGTAATATTTTCATGTTATGTTTTTCATGTTATACCTTATGTCATGCGTCGCTTTAAACAATATTAATGATTGAAGACTGTAGTCAGTAGTCTTTTGAAACGGAAGAACGAAATTACCCCGCTTCACTTGATGAACAGTCATAAAACGCTTAGTTATTGTTAGAAATGGTTAATTCGATACGGAACAGGAATCGGACAATTCCCTGCTGATCTGTAGATAAACAAAAGACAAGAGAAAGATACAATAATGTCTGTAAAACAATCGTAGCTTCTTAGCAAGTAACCGAATACCCATATCCTGTTATTCACATATTGTTACAAGGTGAGCCAGCACTGCACACTGGTGCATTAGGACTGGTTCCGTGCGATCATCTCACAAGAATCAACGCAGAAAATGCAACATGTAAATTTGTGATTGCATTCGCATTCAATTTCACTTTTCTGCTATCACTTTTCATCGGGTTTTTGTGTTTTTTACTTATTTATATAAAATGTATGTTTCACAAGTGAATTCTGGAAATACTGGCCTCTGGTCTAATCTGATCATTTTGCTTTTTGACTCAAAATCATAGGTTTTGAGTATAATATGGATGGTTATTACACTACGGGAAGACCAGATAAACGAGAAATGGACTGTGTGAAGGATAATATGGCTAACCATAAAGATATGGCTAGTAGTGATCCCCGTAGAAATCAGCAAGATGATAGGCTATTCGTCATGGCATGAGTTGCCCTCGTAACTACTGACATGTCAACCAGTAGAAATGTACGGAAGAAAAACATGCTGGGCTGACGTCAAAGTTAGGATAAGGGCCAGAGAATGATGGTCATATAATTTGGTAGAATGACTGCTTGAGTCTTCATAAAAAGGATGTTGAAGCGCGAAGCTGTCAACAATCCATTGTATGTATGAATTGCATTGAAATCCGGTGTGTGACATATTATCGCAGTAATTTGCATTGTACCAACAAACAAGCATCCTCAAAGTAACACTCCATAACAACCATAAATTGAATAAACAAAAGTGAATCACAACAATATAATGACAAAAAAATCAATTATAATTCTCTTCAAAAATTAATGTGGTAGAATTTGGCATCGCTATTACTATTAATTCGGTCCATTCGCCAGACATTAATAGCAGTGAAATCAGGCTCATCATAGTCATCGTAATCTAGATCAAACCATAATGACGGAATGATGGATAGTGAAAATGAAAAGCCGTTATTTAAAGAACTTGCAGTTTTTTTCACGTTTTTATCACCCATCTATTCAAAATTGACAAAACTTCTTTGCTACGTCCGAACTCTTTCACGAAGTAATATAGCTCTTATTCATATTGCTATAGAGGTGATAGGTTAGATTGAAGGTTTGTTTTTGATAATTGTGCTCTAGCCACAGTGTGAAGCCAGACAATTGAGTCAATTATAGGAAGTTATAGACGTCAATAGTATTGTTTTGTGAACGTTTTCACAATGTGTATTGAGTATTGTGATGAGTGTTAAAGGTGATTTGCTGTTGCGCTTTAAACCGTATGCAACGAAACTGACTAACCTTAACTTCATGCATAACTACACACACAAAACAAACAACATGACACAAAACACAACAACAATACACACACAATGATAACTTTACGTCTGACTTGACCATGTTCAAGTTACCTAAACACCTAAAGATAAGGATAACTTAGCAGAAAACACTGATGAGTAAGAATGATTCAACGGGGTTAAAACGTGAAGAAAAATAAGACCACAATAGTCTTGTGACGTTAGCAACGAAATGGAAAGAATCAAATACCAAAACTTGGACGTAAGATGATCCTTTCAAAAATATAAGGGAAGTCGGAAAAGTAATATTTGAACAAGATGTTTTAAATGAAGTTCTCCAATAGCATTCGACAAACGTTATGTTATAAACATTTCACTCAATCCGTTTGTACTTAAAGTAAAAACACAGTCTTTAGAAAAGTTATTTAATAGTAAGTGGGTATAGGATTCCTTGTTTTATGATATCCAGCATGTCTTTCATAAGCATTTTTTTGACGTTCGGAAGAACGAAGTTGGAGACGGTTGAAGCTTATCGTTCGGTTGGTTATGTTGTTTCATTTGATTGTTGATGTTAGATAATACATATGCAAGAAAATAAGAACATACTTCTATTTGAACCGTTACAGTTTTCTGTAACGGCCCAAACATGTTTCCTTCCTAGACATGTTATATAGCATAAAGAACAACATTTTGATGAATATTATGTTCTTGTCAGTAATGTTACAAGAAATAAGTAGGCAATAGTATTGTTTGTAGTAAAACATAGAACAGTTCCTATTAAAACAATGTGTACTGCGGTTTTATTCTACGAACTATTGTTGGAATCGTTATAGAAATAATAAACGGCCATGTTTCTGCAAAGATACCATAGCGTTATCAACATTATGCCGCCAAATTTCTTCAACATTAAATATTGATCATGTTGCGGATAGTTTTTTAAACAATGTTAAAGTTACACAAAAGTGGAAACTACCAATGAAATGTGAGACGTCATTACAAACTGTGAAGTGGTAATGTGTAAACTTTTATGGCAAGTGTTGCCCAAACATTGGTTTCAATCGGCGGATGCGCAGGCTAGTTTTTGTTTCCCGGACGCGATCACAATGCTCCGCTTACAGGAACACTGAGTTCAACAGAGGTTGATTTTCAGACCTCATCAGTTTAGTTGAGGCCATAGGAATAGCGGTTGTTTTGAAGGTCTGAAGGTGAGCACTATTATTTTCAAAAATAAATTTAGTTTGGCTTCAAGAGTCTGTCCCTTAATTGTCATAACGACTGTCGTGGCCCTTAGGGCGAATCAATGAAACTGAACTTGTTTAGCACATCTACATCGCGTTCAAGAGCTGTCAATGTCAAACTAGTTTAGGAATATTGACACTGACAGCTCTTGAGCGCAGTTTAGAAGTGCGGATCGCGTTGAGTTTCATTGGTGTAATCCGTACTTAGTTCAAACAACAGGCACTGTCAGTTTTTTTAAAGTTCGGCCCTGCTCCTATGAGAATCGAAAGTTACCTCCACCATCATAACAACACTTAATAGACAAACAAAGTATGTAAGAGGAAAATTTCAAAGTACCCACTGATATGACCCACCGCAGTGCGCCGCTCTAATAGCTCCAGAGCAAACTCGTCTTGTTTGTTCCCAGAATCAATTACAGTACAACACCGAGGTTTAATGACTCGATGAACAAAAAGCTGGCCGGACGGCGGTCGCTGACTCTGGCGCATCGACACTGGAACCGCGCTCGCCAAATCGAGCATATAATTAAAAATCGATTTAAAAGTTGTTTGCTCTCGACGCGTTGGTTTATTTCGTTTCCGTACGTGACATTTGTGATAGCAGGATAACTATTTATTTAGGTACAACCTTCTTGAACTATTGTTAGGCCCGGTTACCAAAGCGGGGTGGAGCGGAGACGAGAGGAGATGTGTTTTGAATAACCAATCAGATTTATTTATTTCCATATCTCCTCTCCGCTACCAGGCTGGGCCTAAACCTGATTGGTTATTCAAACCACATCTCCTCTCGTCTCCGCTCCTCTCCGCTTTGGTGAAAACCGGGCCTCAGGTTAGGTACAGTCATTTGCTGATGTGAAACTGCCGGCGATCGCCAAATAAAGATGTGCCTTGTAAGTGAAACATGGCCTTACATTATGAATATTCTATGTTGTGAGGTCTGTTATGGAGGAGGATGGAAAATGAAGATACCATGGTCCGATGTCTTACACAGCAACGGTTTTAATGAACACCTCGGTTTTTACACTGCGTCTTTCCCAGTACATAAAAGAAGCCTAATATCAATAAATAATTCAGGATATTATTTTATTACATCCATTGTCAGTAATGCGGAAATTACAACAGTAATAAGGGGATATATTTATCACGACGATACACAATCTCATTTCTTATCTTACTATAACTACATATTTGCTTAGCGAGATAAATCGTTGATAAACACGAACTTCCCCTCCTGCACGCGAAGAATAGACACAATTTTTGTCGACGAATAATAGACAAAATTACATATAGGATAGACAAAATAACAGATTCTTTTATTCACCTGTCATTTAGCCTATTCTTCCGACGACCAAACTCGTTTTTATGGTGGTCATGCTTCGCATGCTGAAGGAAGTAAGCGTTTGCTTAGGATAGTGTGAGCAACCTATAATATAGGAAAGTTAGGAATCTAGGAAGTTATATTACCATAACATAACATCACGGCTGTATTTCCTGAAGGATTAGGAAGAGATGTGTATGAGATTACCGGGCACAAACCCAGACTCCGGGCTGCTACTAAAAATCTAGATAGAAAAACCCAACAACACTTTGCCCGTGCTGGGAATTGAACCTGGACCTCATATTCAGTATTAGTGCTTGCGTTCAATAGACCAACAAGGCAGTCCAGTTTTATTACCAATGCATTACATATCCAGGGCAATCGTCAAGCTTTCTGTTCACACAGTACAACTGTTCTAACATCAGCATGTTTTTAAAGAACAGTCTTTGTGGCGATACGAGTATTAAAGATATAGTTATTGTTAAACCGTCAAATCAAAGCCTTAATTACTATTACGGTCGTGCTGTGAGTAAGTAAGGATTCTTTTACCAAGACCTTACATTTTACAGTTAACCACTGCCGCGTCGATACCATGGAAAACTTCGTTAAAGATTTCATCTTCATCACTTTCATGACAGTATTCTTTCTAGTGTAAAGAGAAGAGGTTTATTTCCAAGGTTCACTTAATAATTGTAATCAGCCCTGAACTTCGTTCATCTTTGGTATCTTTGGTTCATAAGGTGATAACAATGTATGTCGTTTTTAGAATTTCTGATTTGACCTCGATCATATGTTATCGTCGCGAACATTTCTATATAAGAATGGAATAAACAAAACAAGATTCCGGTTTAGGCCTAGAATAGCTATGATTGTATGTATCACATGCCTTTTGCTATCTGCTATCTCAAACTGGATTGACAGCCGTGGAAAATTTGAATTGTTTCAGTTTTTCTTATGAATCAGTTGGTTGATTCATTGGTTGACATTTTAGAAGTTTTGAGACTTTTGGGAAGATACATGTAATTCAATTTGGAATTCTTAGAGGAGCTGCCTACTACAGGACAAAACTGAACTGTTTCTAAGTCACTTAAAATTGAAAGGACTTAAAAAGTTTTGAAATCAAATAATTGAACAACATTAACATAAGGGTATGTTGTAGTTATTTGAAAGCTGCATTGAAGAAACATTATTACATTGTGTATTCATATTTCGGTACATTTTAGATTGAAAGTTGCAATTGGTTTGTTATCTTTGTGGCGATCTAAAGTGAACTAAAGTGAAATAGCGTCATTTACTTTAAACATTATTCATACATTTACCGATCAACGTACAAAATACGAACTGAATCTTCAACGATTATGGATGGTTTGATTGATGCTTGAATATTTTAATATAGACAGGGTGACTCGTGATTTGACGCACCTATTCCTTTCAAGACGTGATAGTGTGGACCCATTTGCAACAGTTAAGAACCCCATAAAGCCTTCGTGAAAATTCATGGAATTGGAGAAAACTCTATATTCATGTATTTTTGAAAATATATCTGAGTATTCGTCACTAAATATCACTTATCTTTGATTGAATTGTCTTCATTGCTATTCCATTTGGTACCTAATACTTCAATACACCTTTAGATGTAACCAAACCGATCAAATAGCTACAGAAAGAAGTATAAAAAATCAGGCTTTCCCCACGGTGCCATCTATATTCATGCAAAATTTTATTCAGATATAGGAATCCGTTCAGTGGTTTATGCGTGAAAAGATACAGACAGAGTTACTTTCAAATTCATAATGTTAGTATGGATATAGTATATTATAATTAGTATGGACACAGATAATATAATACTACATACAGATACCTAATTCCATACAAAGAAATGAAACCTCCCTAAGTCTGGCAATTGAGCTGGAAATTTTTAGTCCTCAAATTATTCAACAGATCGCTGCATAAGCGTCTCACTAATTGCCAGAGACTGTAGTATTACAACGCCATCTAGGAGTCGACCTACTTTTAAAACGTTTCGTGCAATCCTTTTTATAAAAAGTTTTATAGTTCCGGGTTCAGAAAAACATGTTATTACATTTCTTTTATATTTCTATGTAAAAAATAATAGTAAAAAAACCTTGTTAGAATTAAATAAGTAACAAAATTGGAAACTGATGAGGCTGGACCAATTGAGTAAAACGCCATCTATTGCAAAAAGCACCAAAGAAAATGATTAACAGATGGCTACTTTTATCATTTAAAGGGTTCGAATTATAGATAAAGGCTTCCTTTTTATTTTATTTTTAAAATACGTGTATTATGAGTGGAAATAGATAAATCTTCACTAAACTGGGAAGTTTAGACTTTTACCAATCATAATTCAGTCAAAATTCTGCCGTATATCGCTTTTTAATGATTGTTAATTTCATAATAGTTACCTATGCTGCCATCTATGATTTTTTTCAAGACAGATTATAATTTGGTCGAGTTGAGACCCCATGGTATGGATAAGAAATAAGCTGTCCGAGAAGTTTAAAAAAAAAAAATATATATATAGGGAAAGACAGTAAAAACAATTTATGAATTGTGTGTAAGATGAGATCATCTTAGACTAACTCCTAGAAAGAGGTTGAATACTGAGATGAATTGGATAATAGAAAAAAAAGGCATGCTGCGCTAACCCCCAAGAAATTGGCTTATGTGGAATCAGTTAATCATACACCTGCCGTGCGATATATTAAATTAGAAGAAGTAAAAAAAAAACATAGGCTGTCACAACCTGTTACCATGGATAATGTACATGATTCTGGAAACGTAGGGGATGTTAAAACTTTTCGTCAGTTTAAGTAATTGCTGTTTCATACATTTTCACAGCGTAGGTTTACACTTTTCTATGAGACAGCTGATATCGTTTTTGTTAACCGATGAAAAAGGGGGGGTCTACAATCGTGTGCTGAATTCATGACTGCTGTTTGTTTGAGATTTGTCTAGCTAAAAAATAGACTTTACTGAGAAGGTTCTGAGTTAGTTGACGACGTCTTGTCTGTTTTCAGTTGGGAACAATGTTTGTTTTTTCATGACAAGGACAACCACAAACACCACTTTGTCTGACTTTGGAGTTGGTCTTCAAGTTTACTTTTACCACGTTTTTAATAACAAATCATTTAACAAAATCACCGGTATATTACACGTACCCAATAGAATCGTGATACATTGTCAATTCAAGTGTTATTACTATATCCATCTCCTTCACGTTTTATGTTAATCGTTCTCGCTCACTCTTCGATAGTTGTTATCATTTTAATATGCTTTTGTTTCAGCTCAGACATTTCCATTGTTATTGCTAATCTAGTATTTGCTCATTCATCTTGATAATTACTTCTGTCATCGTTTTAGACACATGTAGGAAGTAGTCTTTCGAACCGGACACTTGTTTGTTGTTTGTTTTTCAACTCGTGGGATTACAACTATTCGAAATCCACCTGGAGCAATAAAAAAAGGTTGGGTGCGCGTGAGGTCACTACAGAAAACATTCTGGGGGGCAGCTTGTGCCGAGGCTGTACGGCGGAGCGAGAGGCACGACTCGAGCCTACTCGATTTATTCTCGATTTCTCACCAGCAGTGCCGCGCGAACCGCCGACATTATCGCCCGTCGCGTTCCGTTCTCATTGTAAAAGTTTTTTAATTCTTTTCGAGGTGTGATTAGAGAAAAGTCGACAACAATAAAAGTAAACGAACTGTTTTATTATTCGAATAACGAATTGAATGGTGTTGTGAACAAGTGTATCGATTGTTGTAAGCAGCTACCTAACCGACGCGTGGCGGAACATAAAAACAAACTCTCGTCTCGCGTTTCGAATGGTCTCCGGCAATAATTAGTTTGGTAAAAGTGAGTGTGTGTGCTGTGGACGCTTGATGGTTCAATTAGAACTGTTTTATTAAGCTTTCGTATGTACCACCATTTCGCTTAATCGGCTCTTTCTACGGATTACACATGTTGAAGTTGGTTAGTGCCATTTTGCATGATTCATTCGCTAATTACAACAAGCTGCTAATCGTCACCTTCATTATCTAACTTGCATAATACTTGGTTACAAATGTTTCATTTTAATTTGAACAAGGTTACAATTAAATATAATGTAGTTCACGCAGTGTTAATCAATTAAATTGCAACTCCAGATAATCTGATATTATCGTAAACGTTATCCGACGAGGGTGACGATAGTAACACCTAATTGCTTTAGTATCTGTTGTGTAGCTTCACACGATTACTCGCTCACATACGTGGACGTGCTTAAATAATAATATACTGTTTAAATATACTCGTACAGTATTTATATTATAACAGTTTCCTGTGTTGGTTCCACAATCTTAAACCTAGTTAAGAATACATATATCTGTTATAATTAAGTTTCAGTAAGTTAAATTACATTAACTGATAGTTTTCGAATAGTAAATTCATCATTGTCATCAGTGTCGTCTGCCTCGTTAAAAACTCCATTGATAAAATTCAGTTTCGCATTAAAAGCATGAACTTCAACCAATTCGCTATGGTTCGGTTATACGTATTGTAAGTTATCTGCAATTTTATACACAGCTCCAATTATATCGAAACAGCTGTCTATATCGTGCTGAATGTCTATATGATAGAATTATGTTCTTTGTTTTTTTTTTCATATGAAGTACATAATTATTAAATACTATGAGGACTTATGTTGTGTGTATGTACATGTTATTTATTTACAGACAGTGTGTAATGTTTTTGTATCGGTCCATGTAAAAATGTAAAGGGCATCTGTTGACCTATTCATGAGGGATTTTTTTACACTACTTATTAAAGTTAACTCGTTAACTTGAACTTTTAGTAATATTATACTACCATCGCCTTCCTGATTGTTGTCAATAATTGTCGTATTCTTTTACATATATGGCGGGATGAACTTGACACTTGATTGGTTCATAATGGCTCAGGATCGAGATGAGTGGAAAAAGGAATGGGAGGTCTTTGCCCTGCAGTGGGCCAACACATGCTGATTATTATAATATTAGGTACATATATTACTGTTTGTTGGAATTCGGACACTATATATGTAGATTTCAAACAATAAAATAATCAATCAGTATAATTTTAGTCATGAATCAGAGAAACGTCAGAGAGAAATCATTACTTTTTTATGTTCTCTAAACGGCTGGTTTGTATCTCTTATAAATATTTGACTATTTACTCTTTACATTGTTTCAACTCATTTAAAGCTAGTTTAATTTTTAGGAATCTTTTCTATCGGTTTTATCTAAATCGTTAAAGACGCACTCTCTAAAATTCTGAAACCATCATGACATTAAGTGCTATATACAAAATTTGCCATATCTAAAATCTAATTCGTCCCAAGTCCAAACCGTGTCTAAATATAATTTTTCTTCGAGCTGTGAGATGAAAAACTGACGCTTTCCAGCATAAAATAACGCCAATTTGTTTTAATCTTAAACACTTACTTGAGTTTTTCATTGGTTGTGTTTTTGCTGTTCTCTCCGGCTGGACATTTGTTCCACTCACCTATTTCTTCGTGTATTTTTAGCGTTGCGTGCAGACTGTCACTAGTTCACTAATGGGAGAACGTATCGCCACATTAATTATCGTGTGCCTAACGTCGTTTGGTTTTCTCTCTTACGAGTAATATTTCATTAGCAGCGCGTCAATTACATTGATTGAACATGATGGATTCTACTCTTTGGAATGGTTTGCTTTGTTCTTCGCTTTCTCGTCTGTCTTTCGCATGATATTTTAGTTTTTATTATATACTTGTTAATTATAATATTCACATCATTGACTGCTCTTGTTTTTTTGTTTATTTTACTGATAAGCAAATCAAGTTAATTCGGACTGCAAGCTGTTCTTAAATTTATTAATTTAATTTTAATTGTTTGAATAGGATATGAATGCGTCGTGCTGATTGCTCATGTTCGCTTAGATTTTGATTAGGACCTTGTTATAAGTTTATTACACAGTTTTACAATAACACAATTTATGCATGCATGCAATAACACAATTTATGTTTGTTAATAATTATTTTCATTTCATTATAACATTGTTGTTGCATATGTGATTGTGTAATCACTACAATTCTTATAAATCGAACTGTTGTTTGTTACTGTTTCCTGACGATACAGTTATTTATTTAGTTATTTTAGTACTAAAACGTAGTTGCCTTTTATTATAATATTTATATTATAAGCCACTCATGTCTCGATGAGACAAGCGTCAAGAAAAAGCAATCCATCAATTCGAAGCATTTTTTTTAAAAGGTTGCTAAGATGCAGTTAATTATCCTACAAACGTTTACAATTCCATTTAGGTACAATTTTTCAATGCCAATTTTGTTTCGTATCTCGCGCAGTAAGGTTGATAATAGGCTTCATGCTGTTTGAGGGGTAACAATTAAATCGATAATTTTTAAACACGTAGGGGCTTTGTGGCAGTTCGTAAAAACATTAAATGGTCGCCAAGTTAGTGTTGGAAGTCGTAAACTTTGCTAACACTTAGTTCTTCATACATGCAAACAACGCATCACACTGACGTTACACAAATCCTGCATCGCGCAATCAGAGTTTACCGCGCAGTTAGTATATAAACAACTTCCCGACATCAATCGTCGGGCAGTTGCCCACCAGATAACAACACCCATCTGGTCGGAGGATCCTCCCTTTTCTAAAGAGTATGAGTGAACTTTACACCCTGTTCCTCGTATCTCTTCAAATGTAAGACAATCCCATTCATTCAGGTTTGTGAAATTTAGACCAAACGATTTGACTTAACCGATTTGTAAGAGAGTTCCTACATAGTATTTGCAATGGGAATGAACTTTACAAGCCGTTTTGCTAACGCATATTTTCAGTTTTTGGTGTGGAAATCATCAAATGTCTTCTTCTGCTCTGGGCGGAGCGAGAGGGCGTGTCAGACTTTTACTGACTAAAACCCACCCGTGTTCTTTCAGTCGCCTGTGCCAGGGGTCACGGTATCTCTTTCGAACTAGCCGCGACCCTGGCAGGCATCGACCCTAACGAACCCCGTCAGTTAGTGCTGAGGACCCGGGCCTGTTCCTTACCGGACGACGAGCTACCCATTGCCCGCTGTCCGCAAGCCCGCGCCTACGGTGGCCGAGAATCTGCTGGCTATTCCCGACGCCCAGGGTGTCTCCTGCGGCGACTAGGGGTGTGAGGGCGCAAGCATTGCTTCCTCTTTTGCGAGCATTACTGCTTCACAGAATGACCCCGTACCATAGCCTGGACCGAGGCCGGACGCGAGAAATCGCCGCCAACGGTCGACTCCGCGAGGACACGCTGCCGGGAAGACTTCCACCGTATGCTCCACCGTGTCCTCCGGGCGATACACACAATGGTGACACCCGAGCGTTTCCTCCCGCCTTATGCGAATCAGGAACCTTCCGAAACAACCATGTCCGTTGTGGACCTGTGTCAGGCGGAAGGTGAGGACGCCGTAGCGCTTCTCCAAACACACCTCAAAGAGGAGGACTTATCGCCGCAATTGTGGCGTGCCCGTTATACATAAACCTACCTACGTCATTCATTGAAGTTTTTGGTATATTTAGGAAAATAGAAGTGGTTTTGTCTAGTAAACTGTTAATTTGCTGTATCTAACGCTCAATCAAAGATTAATATTTGAATACCTACATATTTACATAATTACCCATGTAAGTAATAAAATCTTTTCTCCGTAGTGCACAGATTAATGTACTAATTACTATCATATTAAATGAAATAACATGACATTATCACGCCTATAATCCCAAAGGGTTAGGCAGAGATGGACCTATCTATTGCAGCGTGACCTCTGCGGTTACCGCATACCTTTTCAAATGCAACTCCACGTACACCCTCATTTCGCTAGTTACGTTTAAGTCCCATTAATACGGGGCAAACCTATTACCGGGCACAAATCCAGACAACGGGCTGCCAATGAGAAATCCATTATGGAAAATCCTAATAACACTGCCCGACCTGGGAATCAAACCCTCATGCTCAGAACGACCCTTATACCAACGAGACATTAATTATGTACAAAAAGTCAAACCGAAATGATGTACAGTACATACATACGAGGGTGACACTGAAAGTACTTAGAAAATCAAAAACTGAACAATCTAGCAAGTTATTAGTTTTATTATATATTTTCAAATTTACATCAATACATCACTGCATCCGATGGAACCACTGAGTAAAGCACTTTGCCCTCTCGTCATTAGGAGTCTCTTTGACGGCATTTTGAAACGCAGCCACTGCTTCCTCGGCGCCCATAAAACGTTTTCCTCGAAGTTTTTCTTTTATTTTCGGAAATAAATAAAAACCGCAAGGTGCGAGGTAGGAGCTATAGGGTGGGTGACCCAGGAATTCCACGTCTGACGTCGCCATGTAGTCGATTGTTTGCTTGGCGGTGTGCGACGAGGCGCAGTGAAGGAGGATCCTGCTGCGAGGTCGTTTCTCCCGAACTTTTCCCAAGACAAGTGGCAAACAATTGTTAGTGTTTTTCGATCCTCTAAAACAATTGTTGCGTAATGACCTGTCCTTCCGAAGAACGACGCCACCATCTTTTCCCACGCATCGACCTCTCTTCACTTTAGTTGGCAACTCCTCGGAAGGAAATACCCAGACAGCAGACTGTCTCTTAGTTTCAGGATCATAACAATAAATCCAGCTTTCGTCAGTCGTATATATTAAAAAAGTAATAAATGAAAATCACAAAGAGTTTTAGGTATTGTTTATAAAGTATTGTTGCCAGCAGAGCAAGATAACATTATCAACAGTGTTAACATTGACATGATTATTGATGATGTTGTCAAAAAGGGAACTTTTCGAGCCGAAGCGTCTCTCAATGATAGTACGTCACTCGATCAATCAAAGACTGGAGTAAACATCACGAAGACTGTATTTAAAGTATTAAATGATGTCTGGGCTGTAATGTCTAGCGTCTGCCCGCGAAACCACAATATTAAAATAACAGCCACATATCTCTGAGCATTTACGCGTAGCTTACTTTCTGGCTTTGGTCTAGTGGTCGCAATCGCTACTGCTGAGCATGAGGTCCTGGGTTCGATTCCCAGGTCGGGCAACGTGTTATTGGGTTTTTCTATCTGGAATTTCTCAGTAGCAGCCCGAAGTCTGGATTTCTGCCCGGTAGATGGCAATAGGCTCGCCCCCTATTACATGGGACTTAAACATAACTGGCGAAATGTGGGTGTACACCTCTGCCCAACCCTTCGGGGAAACAAGGCGTCATGTTATGTTGTTATGTTTTATTCTTTTTGGTCGGCTCCTAAGGATCGTAGCGTGATGTTAAATACCATCCATAAGAATTTGGCTAACAAATGCAAAAATAACCGACACTAGTTCCAGAGATTGGCGAGTTCAAATAAACAAACAAACTCTTCAGTTTTATTGTTAGTTTATAGATAATACCAGCCTATTACTGTGTCACTGCAGGGCAAAGGCCTCTACTCTTGCAGAGAAGTCACGTGCATTGATCACCACGATCAAGACGGTTTGGCGATTTTCAGACTTATATTAACAACATATAAGTCACGATGCTTTCCTTCAACGATGTCAGTAATGTCTAAGATATAGTATAATTATGAATTGTAAGTCACATTGGTACTTGTCCATGTTGGCAGGTTGGAACCCACAACTACTGGGACTGGGCCATCACGACTTTTTAAGTGTTTCGCGCTGCAGACATCGAGTCTATTTTTATTCTGCAAAAAAGAGCCATTACAGCAATATATGGCCTCCGCAGGTGCGATTCTTTAAGGGAACTGTTTAAAGATATTAACATCATGACCGCACCTTGTAAATTTATATATGAAAACATCATGTACGTAAGGAAAAACTTAAATCTTTTCAGTAAAAGAGGTGAGAGACACAACTATGGGACTAGAAATAGGGACCAACCAATTGGTCCGGGTTTCAGGCTGGCTAAAGTAGATTCATCCTTCATGGGGTACTGTTTAAAATGTTATAATAAAATACCTCCCCACATACTCCAACTGAACGAAACGAAGTTCAAAACCTGTATCAAACGCACACTATGCAGCCAAGCATATTATAAGTTGGAGGATTACATCTCTGACAAAAATGCTTGGCTCAACGCTGGTTCTGCTTCCCAAGGGCGCCTAAATAATTGATTAGCATTCGGAAATATTGTTGGAGCTGCTGAAGATTGTAAAAACTGTCTTTGCACTGTATAAATTCAATCTTTTAGTATTGTATAATTGCAAAGCACACGTGTGAGCACTATGTGGTACCTACTATAAAGCTACCCTATACTGGGCACGTCTGTCATTGACTTGAATGTGCCCTGGCGGCTGAGCGTGTGTGTTGGATCATTATGTTCCCTTCAAAATGGTTGAGCTGAATGGTGCTGATCCATACGTCATGTTCGTGAACGGGCGCCGTCAGTGGGGCCTGGTCATCTCTTGGCTGCCACGCCTTTTTGTTTTTTTTTTTTAATTATTCTTTTCCGATTTTTATGTTTTTTATTACGGGTCTTTCTACATCATTCTCACATGTTTAATTTCAACAAGACTGATGTTACAAATTTTCTGTAACCATATTATTTAAAAGAGTGTCCATGGAGTTTCTTGCCCGTTCTTCTCCATAGGTACCTACTTCGCTTTGGAATGGGCAACTAGCTTCATATTTCTGACTGACCGACCCCTTGACAATTCAAAAGTGCCTGTAATGGGTTTATTTGAAATAAATGCTTTGAGTTTGAGTTTGAGTTTGACTTATATCTGATCACTGAGGTACTCGATGAACTCTTAATAATTTGTTTAGTAGTTCACTCACACACTACACGATAAAGATAAATCAATAAAAGCAATATTTCTTGTCAACTGAGTTTTGAGAAACATGATATCGTACCAATATTAACTCCAGAAACCGTTGGGCCGTTTATTGCTGAAAAGATAGAAGAAGAAAGACTAACAAGATAGAAAAGAATAACCTTTATTATGTACACCATACAAATTATAGTTATTCATAAAGAAATACTACGGAATACTGTCTGTGTTGAGACAAGACAAGCTAATACTATAGAACAAGTTCAATCCTCTAAAGTAGGTTGGTCAAGTCAGTGAAACAAACAAATTGGTAATAAATGGTGCTCTATAGGCAACATATGTTACGCATTCGTGAGTGTGTGTGAGTGAAAACAAGACTCGCTGATGTATTTTGTTTAGTTAAAGAAATATAAAAAATTAAAAGTCATTTGTTTAGAATATGCTGAGGATTAGCAACTCTCTAAATATATACCTCGAAAGTTTTAAAGCATGGTCTCCACATCGCCAACCCTCTTACACCATGAGGTTAAATTAAATGCTCGAAGCCCACTCTCCACTATTTAGCAGTCCCATATTGTTATATGGGAAGAAGAACGGCGTAATAAACTGCACTGTAAATATAGTTACTCTAGTTAGTAGTTCATCTTCTTTTCTTCAACCAAGATTATTAACGCTTCAACGCACCCATGAGTATGCACCAGTTAAGCCAATAATAATAAAAATGCCGTATTTAAACGGCCATTGTTTTTCTTTTCTCGTAAAAAATTGTAGGTGATCAGTAAAAGAAAAGTATAGATTTAGATTTTTGGTTTACAGTGCCTTGTTATATTTTTGTCGTGACTGCAAATTATCGCGATACTTAGTCGCTGCAGGTTGTTAGTTCGATGTTTCGGAGACTTTTTATCGCGATTTTTCTTGAAGTTCTATCTACTTATTGATCTCGTCCAGGTTGTTCGATTATTTTATAAAAATGAATTGTTCCCATACTAATAGCCTGCTAGCGTGCCAAATATTTGTAACCACTTAACCTTCTTGCGCCGGAACTAAGCTTATTATTATATTTTCGACAATTCCAAAGTCAAAGTTTTTTATTTGTAGGTGGGTGTAAAACACGTGTTGTAAATAAAATATGTAAAGTTACACTATGTTTTGCCGTTGACGGCGTACAAATATAAATAATGTAGTAAGTGTCTAAAATTACACATTAGTTACAGCATTATTTAAGTTTTCATAATCTTTCCACACAAAATAACACAAATCTTCATATGACAAAGTTAACAGTTTGCGTAAATGATTAGAACATAACATTTCTCTTCACCTACATTGAAAATTTTGGTATATATATTTAAACGGTGAAACATAATACAATTACAGCATTCAGTTATCTCCAATTCTTATGCATGCAATCCGTATAATTGGTGTTATCGTCTAGGTATTTATTTACTCAATAATATGTCTTCTGCGCTAAGAAGCTGGTTTTTTTTTTTATCAATCAAATCGCGTTTGTCTCCAATAGGCTTCGGTATTTTGTTATACATTCTAGGTGCCGGGCCTAGAAAACTTTTTGTGTATAATGCTGTGTTGTGTGTACTAGACAAAGGACAATGTCAGGTTTCGGCCTACACAATTTTTAAAACTAAATTCATACGGACGCATAGATTTTACTTCCAATAATTTAAATATAAAATTCCAACTTAAAAAAAAAAAAAGATTTCTTTTCGAGAACTTTTCGAAAAGAAAATCATTTTAATATGTAATCATTTTGGTATTAATGTTCTTGAATGACAGGATTTCTTTTTTAAATTAAAAAAGTGTCAGGTAGTTACCTGTTCTGCCACTGTAATCGATTATTCTCTAGAATAAAGCGATTTACTGTTTACTTTTTATTCACCACCTTACAATTGTCTTTTATTATTATTGTTTTTACCTTAATAATACGTTCACCGTATGCTCACCTCCGCAGCTTCGGCTTACTGGTCGCCTCCGGTGACCAGCCTCAGCCGCTACGGCTCGCACGGGTGCCCATGCTTTGTTACAGCGGGCGGGGGTTGCCCTCCCTTAGCGCCTCCGGATTTTTATAAACACTCTAGGGGTAGGAGCCAAAAGACTACGTGGAATCCGGGTGCCCCAATTCAGTTTTGGAACAGTGTCGACCTATTTTAACCGTGAAGTGGGGGTACACTAACTTCTCACAACTCGGGGAGAAACGTAATAAACGTAAACAAATGACACTGACACATGACACAAATAGCGTTTATTTTTAACGTTCCGTTTCATAGATTTTGTTCGACATTTTACACCACAGACAATACACTAGTACAGATTTGGTTGTCAATCGCCGTTTTTAACGTTTCGTTACGCTGTTTATCTAATTTGAGGTTAGAAACATTTATTATTAATTTCTCGAAAAATATGCATTACCTTGTAATAAAAGTGGTAGTGTTACAATCAGGGAACCCACCCCTACCATATTTAACCCTTTTTACCCCCGAACTCCTGCCAAACGATACTAGACCCAACCCAATTTTAACTTGAAGACAGATCGTAAACACTTCTTCTGCGCCTTGAATGCGGTGCGGTTGTCTGTAGAATTTCCCCAGTATACATATAATTCCATAGCGTAGAGTAGATATTACGTAGGCATTGAACGCTATTAGGGCGACGGATTCATTAACAGCGATTTCCAAGATAGATGTCTATCTAAATGCAATCCCAAGAACCTGGCATTACCGGTGTCAGCTATTATTGTATTTTCATGAATGACATCTAGTTGTGATTGATTTGTCCGTTGATAAAATGACATTCAAAGTCAAAGTCAAAGTCAAAGCATTTATTTCAAATAGGCCCATAAAAAGGCACTTTTGAACGTCAAATTACATTTGTTAAAACAAATAAAAAAAGTAATGTCATAGAGATAAAGTAATGTGTAGTGTATGTGGAATCCCCATTCCCAGAGGTGTTACAAATAAAATAGCGGACTGTTATTTTAGGCATGGTTCGTATATTGGACTTACGCGCCTCTTTGGTCCGTCTTTTTGGAAGTACTCGTCGTCGCATTCGGCCTCGGGTACGCGGCTCTCGGTCCCTCGTCCCCCGTTCCCCACTCCCGATGTCGCAGTGGCGGGCGGTGACACGCTTTTGTCTCCGACATGTAGATTTATCTAAGATTATGTTCAATTAGTTTATTTTTAACCAATTAATTATATATTGTATGGAACATTTATATCATTTTCATATGTTTAAATCTTTACATTGAACGATTACTGTGCTGTCATCGGCAAATAGAATCGTTTGAGGTTCAGTACATTTTGGTATTTTTTTTAAAATAGATAATGATTAGCCTCCTAATGAATAATTCCACTATACAAAATCTTTTAACTACCGTAATCTTGAATACAAGTTGTCAAAACAAATCAAGGCCAGCCACACATCCCTGCAGCGCAGGTATCTTCAGTACCAGTTTTATTCCTGCCATAAATATGTATTTATGTTTCTTTCTTAGTTGTCCATGTCTGACTATTGCTTAAACACGGATATAAATATTTTATTCCATTTCAAATCCCGATGATCATATAAATTATACTAATTTATCTTCTTGTATAACATAAACTATGTTTTTAACGTGATTAAAGCATTCCAGCATGTTTATGGCAAGTAGCTACAACAGATGCTATCAGTTTACTTAATTAAAACTGGTTGGTTCTGTAGAAAGTTGGGAGGTCTCTGAGATGTTGGACTCTGTCGCCGATTACATGTCGACATTGAAATGGTACTTGCAGATTCCTTGTAGATTTTCTACCAATAGCTGTCTTAATCTGCTGATTGGATTTTGAATTCGTTCGTTTCGGGTAAAAACAAAGATTTGTAGGTGTTTTCTGTTTGGTAAACATGACTTTAATTATGTTTTCGTTTCCACATTGTGGCGTTGCAAAAAAAAAGACTTCATTACCAGACTTCATTTATAAATAAATTAATGTAAGACACAATGAAAAACATAAATGTTTTATGTATTTCGTTATTATCTGTTAAATGATAAACATTGTTTCCGCTAACATTACTAAGTAGGACATCAGGTGGTCTGATAGATTTGCAAATGATAATATAATCAATATCATACTGATAATATTAGAAACTGATTAATTAAAGCACCAAGTGCTGAATACAATGGTTTTCAAAGGGGTTGACGTCTTCAGTCATCAGTTCATCACGTTCAGTAAATAATGAAAGAAGAAAAGATTGTTATTATTTACCTGGCACGATATTGGTGATCTTGCTTACTATACGAGTTTTCATCACTGCTACCACTTTCATGAAGCGTTACATCTTTCATAATGAGTTACTTCAACATTGTAACTTGTTATTTTATTATTTACCAATGCGATATGTTTTGGCCAAGTTTTTCAACTATCTCAAACTCAAAGCATTTTATTTCAAGGAAACCATTAACAGGCACTTTTGAATTGTCAAGGAGTCGGTCAGTCAGACAGATGGATCTAGTTGCCCATTCCAAAGTTTAATATGTGCCTATGGAGAAGAACAGGCAAGAAACTGCATGGACACTCTTAACTAACTCTTATCTAAGATTCTTGTTTTTTCATCGGCACCAAGACCTAAAACATAGGCCAAATAGTTCGCTTTTCAACTTGAATTCTGACAGACAACTCGTTAACAAAACTAAAGCTTACTTAATACTCTGCCCCCATTCAATTGCAGCAACTTAACATCACCTACACCATGTAGTGTACCGTACGTGTCCAAGCTTCACCAAAGGAGGTCCGATATAGGCACATAGCAATTTGGTCTGATCATTAGATCTTGCATACCCACCGCAAATGATGCGAGCTCCGATCCGCTCCAGCGCTCAAATTGCTTGTAAATAATGTATTATCTTTGTTTTGCCGGCCATTATAGGAATTACTCGCGAAATTATATAGCAATATATGGTAACAGATATTATTGACGCAATCATTGTAACGTACCATGTGATTGGAGTGACGCAAATTCTGATAAGTTTAGGGGTAACGGTTGTTGATACAATGGAGAGTTTTGCTTCATTCTGAATATTTTGGCTTTGCCCTTGTTTGCTATCACCTACATTATTCAGATCATTATCGTCATCTTCCTGAGTTTGATGTCTTCTACAGTTATCTCTGCAGTCCACACTCTTTTAAGCCATATCATCTTTCATCGCAATCATTACGTATATTTTGATGGCAAATTTCGTTTAGAATTATTCAAATATACATTATGACACCAACAAGAGCGCTTGCAGCAAAAAGACAACTAGAAAATATGACATACAAATTCTCGCTTCCGTATTAAATAGGCAGAACAAGAGGTAGGTCTATTTTGTCAACACAACACTTCTGCACCCATACGCAACTTCAAGACTGAACTCTCAAAGGTGTAATCCCCTTATCTCAGTGATAGCAGCACGGCGATTGAGCACGCGCTTGCACAGCTTGCGTCATTGCTTGCGGCTGATTGTTCTCCGACAAATAGACTGCGAAGTGTCGCAACTCTCCATTGAGACTGTGCCCTTTATCGGTCGTGCCCTGTTAATTACTGCTTAACTTTCTTTGCCAAGTGGACTGCTGGTTGTTTTTTGTTCGTACTCAATTGTATCTTAAGACCTAGTGTCAAGCATTGTAATTTGAACCCTATGAACGTAGTAGTCACAGGTCGCAGGCTGAAGACGATAAAGCATATCTATTTGTGTAAAGCTCCATTTAGATAAAGCTAGTTAGTTGCCCATTAGATAAGCAACATTAAAAAAATATGACAACCGATGGAAAATAGCAGTTGTGAATATAACATAGCCTAATGATACGACGAATGGCTAAGAAAGCATTCGTTAATCTTGACACAGATATACCCAATACCTGCATGTTGTAGTTTTTTAAGAAAAAAAAAGAATGGAAACCGATGAAGAAAGGAGGACAGTGCAATGTAATGCAGGTGGCATGCGAAGAAACCTTTTGAAAGTAACTCGAGGAATGTGTGACAATACTATAGAAAGGATAATGCCCGCACTTGCGCTTGCGCTTACCTCCTACTCGATCCTGATAAGTGACCGTTATCGAGCACCACAGCTAGTCTTTTAGTTGCACATATGTATAGATATAAATACGAAAAAAATGGTAACTACAGTCATGAAACTTAATTGTTAATTGAGAAAATTGACCACCTTTGTCAATTTGAACGCATACATTAACTGTCGAAGAATTACGGTTGTGATTTGTTTATTAACTTGAGACACTTTAAGTTAGTAGTAAACTTGTTTTACAATTAATTTGCCTGACTACTGACATACTCACAAAGAAATATGTATAAAATGAAAATAATATAATACCTACACATACACACAGTGTACATAAATAGTTAAATACATAAATTAATAATATTCAAATCCATGTTCTAATGCCCGTAATCGATTGCAAATATCTCCGTCTATTATGAAACGATTGTACTATCGATTGCTCAAATCGATTCTCTATCATCGGGCATTATGATTGAATTCGATTTAGATAGTTATATCTTGTGTAAAACGATGCGTTTACGACTTTTACTATTGTTTATTTTTTACATGAGTTGTTTCCTATATACGAGTATAATACATAAAGTAGAAAAACCAAATAAATTAAAATGTGAGCTATCCACACTACTCAATTTTGTCCTCATATGCTTATAATCATATAAATCGATGTTATTATCATAATAATAATAACATAGTTATTAAACAATATTGGACAATTATAAAAACAAAAATATAACAACGTTATTGGGAGCTTTATGTTTGAGCCATTTGGGGCTGAAACACTAGGGCCGAGAGCTCGTCGAGTATTTCAGGACATCGCCAAGCGATTTGTCGACTCTTCAAGTGATTTTTTAAGCCCTTTGATTTCTGCCCATTTTTGACTTATGTATATTTTAGTGTAAAAATTATTAGCTATACTAGAGTATAGCTAATAATTGAGTAGACTCAATTTTCTCCACAAATGTTCTGACCTAAGATCATACAAATCTATGATATGGTCAGCCAATAATGACGTCACATACATACATTAGCTTATGTAGCTATCTAGCGAGTTGCACTTATGTTGCTGTCTCAATTGACACTGACAGCCACATACACCAGTGTAAAACGTTTGAGCAACTCGTTGCGACACGCAAAGGTCATATTCTACCATATATATAAAAAGGTTAATCTAATTGATTATTGCAAGAACAATACATGTGTTAATCGGATGTGATATTAAGAGTAGAAAGTTGCTCTGCTCTACGTTTGGTCTTCGAAATGGGGCGAATACCTGTTACCATTGAAAGCGACTTTGGTCGGATTGGAGCCCCATTCAGACTTTGCCTCATTATAAATCATCATTGCTTCTCTGCCTAAATACGTTTACGTATAGCTTACTTAATTAAGTTAGTCTGAATGTAATTTTCTCAGATGAAATTTTAAAAGCTCGTAAAGTATCACAAGAATGACTGTGATTGTGACACTTGACAGCATCTTCGTTGCAGCGTTACACCTTCCGCTAATCGTTAAGAAAAGAACGTAAGTGATTTTGAAACCAAACCTTGCAGCATTGTGACATTCTCAACAATTAACTTTCAAAAGATATGCATGCACACTTATAGCATTGCTCATATTATAATACTACTCATCATCCTATTCATATACAAAATAACTACTTCAGTTGCATCAACTTTCAAAGCGATAACTTCAATACCAACTTAAATAAACAAATCAGGAACCACAGAATTGACTCTATCTATCAATTCAGTTACATACATTTCATAGGACCTCCTGTTTTCTTGTATATAATCTTAAGATATGGCAGTGACTTTGACTGACACATTGAGCTAGCAAGGACGATGCTAATCTGGAATGTCTTGAAACAAGAAAACTTGACCACTCCACGGTGGCATTGAGGGGAGTTAGAGGATTAATGTAGAAAACAAATAAGGTTTATCAGTCTCCGCTTTGGGTATTGATATTCAGTGATATAAAGATATCGTTATCTCTTCACTTATTGACTTTTAAAATGTCTACAATGTTACCTTTAAAATTAACAATGAATCTTTTTAGGTCCCTACCACTACTCCTTTTCATCTTCTCGGTGTTATAATGTTACGCCTTAAAAGCATATGGCACTAAAAGTATGATACAGTACAATATCGGACTATTCATTTGTCATAAAACGAACATCAATATTAGCAAAATAATTCAAAAACTTTCAAATTTTCTTAAGACTAGACTAGATTTCGTAAACGTCGAACCATGAATAATTTTAATTGTTTAAAAGAATGCTTTTAATATAACATTATCAAAAAGTTTCAATCTTACAGTGTGATGCAACAAAATTCGTCTGTTATTCAAATTCATTATCATAATCTTGTAGTTAAATTTGATTTATCCTAATTTGAATTACATAAACCTAGTATAAATCTTGATTGTCATCTTATCTCGCTAATTTACTAGCCTCTCGTACTAATGTAATCACTCTTGTAAGATTTACTTTGGATTTGTCTTCACTACCTTATGAATCGTCTTTCCTATCGTACTCTCCCTATTTTAGTTACAGCAGGTTTTTTTTTTGTTGATTAAATATATCGATTTTTGTATGATCGAATGAGAATAGTCTGAGTATCGACGAGGTATTCCAAAAAAAAATGTGGGAAAAAAGTTTTTACTCCAATAAATTAAATATTCCTTAGGGCTTTACACTTTTCTGCTCCTATGCTATTAGTTTTGTATATTCATGTTATACCAATAATAACTTGTATGAAGCTTGCAGATGGATTTCGATCAACAGCTTTGATTAAATACTAATTATTTTTAATGTTTAAAGTTTAAAATTACTTGCGAGTGCCCCATGTAGCGGAAGTGCAGTAGCCCCCACTAACTAACAATAATTTTATTTAATTTACGTTTGAGCCTTTTTTTCATAAATCCTAAGAGTATTTTTGTTCCAACTAAAACTAATTATTTCCTATGTCGAAATATATAATTTGGCGGCCAGTGAATGTTTTCAGGTTATTCATAATTAATTGGATCGCTGAATAGCTTTCATTGCCGCTAATTAGTTCGTTACTGAGTTACTGCTTACTGCTATTATACAACCTGCTTGGAAAAGTGGCGTGACCAGTTAATTTATCGGTTATGTAATGTGTCATTCTGTCAGTTCTTCATATTTACCTATTTTCTACTTACTCCATTTATTATAACAATCGTTTTTACCCGCGGCTTCGCCGGCGTTGATGTTATTATAACACTCTTTTGGTTTACGCGGCGCACGCCAGTAAAGTCGCAGTGTTTTTTTCGACATCTTCAACAATCATCGTTATATATCGGCCAATTTACACAAAACTTTAATTAATTATGCACCTGAAACTTCTTCATGAATCGCTCCGTCTTCTGGTGACAACCGTTCGGTAGTTCTTGGATTTAGCAGTCAGACAGATATACAGACGCGACGGGGACATTGTGTTATAATATGTAGTGATTAGAAAAGTAACGGCCAATTTACAACAGTTAAGTATTGTGCAATATTTTTTAAATGAGCTGCATTTTAGAGTTATTTTAAAATGTAAATGGTAGATAGATTACATTGCTTTGTATTTGTCGTGAAATAATGAAAGGGCGTTATCGTTAAATAGCCGTTATTTTTCTTATTTTATATGGCATCTCGCAGGTCCTCTTAAAAGGTTGTCGGCTGCTTAACCGGGCTTGCCTGTAGGTGCCTCAATAAAATAATGCGTCCAGCCAGGGCTTAAAAACTTAAAAACTATGCGAGTACACGCTAAGGACCTGTGGGGTACGGACTTCGGCTTAGGGCGTCACTGGGGAGGGGCCGCGTCAAGGGACAGGCTGGATCGGATTAATTCTCTAACATTATAAAAAAGGAGCTAATGGAAGCCTTAGTTTCACACCTGAGCTTAGTTTATGTTGTAATTTTGTCCAATGCTTATGTAGTCAAGGCCCAATTCACTAATTATAAATATAATATAACCTAGCTTTCCTATAGCTTCAAATTAATTCAAGTTTTCTCTTGTTCAAGGGTCTGGTCATGAGCTAGATCAACGGCCCTGGCCTTAGACTGGCAACACAAAAAGAAAGAGAAGAGAACAAGGCTTTAAACTAAACAAATCTGAACTTGTTGTGTATAAAATAAACAGGTATTTATGTGAGAGTTTTTTTTTAAACCCATTTAAATGAACATTTATCAGTCAGTCAGACAAATTTTAATTAAAACAACTGTCACAAGTGTGTGCGGATATTTAAAGCGGAACTTGTTTGACTGTTTGTCTGTTTATCTATGACTTTGGGCCGAATGCACTTATTAGGATTGATGTTGGTGATATACATGCCTGTCTTCATGGATTTTATAAGCTTCTATTCGATTGAGTTGTGTATTTTTGTCGTCTTATGTACTATTTGACATTAAAGTCCAGGTTTCGAAACGATAAATACATTCCTCCTTCTGTTTAATGTCAAAATGTTACGAATTAGTCTGAGATATCATACCGATTTGTAGCAATGCATTTGACAATATTGAAATCGTACCTACCATGATTGCGATTATCACCGTTTTTGTAGACATCGTTCATGGAGCATTTATCAATGTTAGATGAATATGAATTAACACTTCAAGTTAGCAGTTTCAGCGGCTGCTACCTATTATCACATACTTACTCCTACTCAATGCTCTTACCCCTATCTAATAGGGGATGAAAGCATACTAAAATCATCCTCAAATAAAACTACTTTCAAAAGTCATTAATTCAAATAAGACGGAGCATCGCAACGCCCGCTCTTCACCACTTCCTAGTGCTTTAGCTGGGAAGAAGAAGTGGCGCAACAAACTCCCCAACAGCGCAGCTGTCTGTTTGTTGATACTTCAGCCAACTACAATAAAAAATACCAACACGTCACCAGCTAAATTCGGGTTACTCATGTAATGTTACTCGTTTGACATTAAAAATAATCTCAAACGCACTCAAAACAAAACGCATCGTTTCTTCATCGTCACTTACTCACAGAGGTGACATCATCAGTCACATTCCAAGTCTTGTCTCAACAATATAAACATTTAAATTCTTCTCTTCTACATCCGTTATTAGTCGATCAGTAATGTCTTCGAACTTGTATAAGAGAAAACCCTTTAAAATGTTGTGGGCAATTCGAGAAATGACTTAATCTTTTGAGGTTAATACTCAAACTCAAAGCATTTATTTCAAATAAACCAATTACAGGCACTTTTGAATTGTCAAGAGGTCGCGGTCGGTCAGCCCATTCCGAAGAGTAGTAGGTACCTATGGAGAAGGGGCAAGACTCCCCATGGACACTCTTTTAATTAATAAATGTTACATACAATTAGTTACACCAGTCATGTTGAAACTATACATGTGAGAACGATGTAGAAAGAAGTTTAATGAAAAACATACAATAACAGATAGATATACAGACGGGTGTACATGCAGGTACTAGGTTACCAGAGAAGCATGCCACAAAAGGAAGGAGGCTTATACTCAACTCAGGAGGATGATGACGAGGTTTCAAAAAGTTTATATTTCCGTTATCGTCGATGTTACGTCTTCTTCTCAGTATCGATGATCAAACTGAGGAAAAGTAAATAGTGAAGAACAGATTCGTAGAAACCGTTGTAGAATAGAAAGTGCGTAAGATTTTGTAAGATGGTTTTGTAGACACATGGTAGACAGTCAGTTCTTAAGACGAGGATGTATTGTGAATTAGGAGAAAATCGAAAAGAATAATAGTTCCGAAGATGTCGAAAGTTATAACATTTGTAAATGGTAATAAGAAAGAGAAACACTAAACAGTCTTAGAGCTGGTAAATGTAAGTCCTTAGAACAAAGATCCAAGATCAATGTTAAGCTGCTGAGTACTGACGCACGAGACTGACTGCATTGATGACATCATAATGCACAAAACACGAACCGATCAGACGGATCTTGTGACAACGAGCAGTCACCCCGCAGGATTTCTTAAAAATACGTTAGTTTTATTTTTAAGTATTTCGTCTCAGACATTCATTGATGATAATCGATAACTTAATCATTAAACCGGTGATATTATGAACATTTACGATTACGCAGAAGTTCCATTCACATTTGCTAAATGATTTAAATGTTGCAGGTCTTTTATTGAATTTGCGATATTGAAATTCCTTTCTATCTAACAGTATTAAAGTTCAAATATGTATTTCAAGTTGAATGAGTGAGTTGATTTGAATTTTTCAGGTGTTTCAAAGTCAAATTTTAATGGTTCTAAGACACGCACAGGGCCGTAAATGGGTACACGATTAAGATGACTGTGTCTGTGTGATATGGGTGCGTGATGGGTCACCCTTTTACAAACAGTAATTTGTGTCTGTGAGAGTCATGGTCAAAGAGTGTCGTGAGATAATCAAGTTTACGGTCAGCTTCAACAATAATAGACTCTGTCCTAAAAAGTCTTGAATGATTTATTATCTCTAAATACACTGCTGTTTCATTCATTAATTAACTTTCTTACAAAAATTGATTTTGTAATCCAGTAGAATTTCCTGTTCCGTTTGTTAATGTATTTATTGATTTGCATGGTCCATTAAAGCTTGCATATTAATGAGATTCAAAGTGTTTGTCGTTTAATAATCAGCTGATTCATCTGACAGTAGTACGAATGCTCGGTCGTTGTATATTTTTGCATGTTCCGGAAACCGGACGACATACCTGAGATGCTTGGCTTTGTCTCGGCTTAACAAAATTAATGTGGCTATAAATGTGATCTTAATGAATTATTTAACAGGGTCCGGTGCTTTAACTCGCGTATATCGACCTCAATCCGACTCTGGTAATGATTTTACAAACTATTTAAATGTTTTTAATGATGCGAGAATGTGTCAGCTGAACACATTGTATGTACTTAAAAGTATTAAGATTATGACTTTCGTTTGATATTATTATTTATTCAAAGCTGACCAACGTTGCTATGCTGTCATTTGCATCATCTGTGGATAATAAGGAATCAGACATGACGCGCTCTATTTATAGATCTCGTCACTATGGGGAAGGCAACTGTCAAAATGGCGCTGTCGTAGCTAGTTCCCAACACAAGCTAAAAATACAAGGCGTGATGTGGTTTTATTTTATTTTAGCGAAAATTGACTCGTTGTTTTGTTCCTAGATACTCCGAAATTGGAGTCCGAATTTCTCGTAAGCCCCTAAAATTAGAAGATTGTGGTGTAAAGCTATTCGTACAGATTTTTTTTGAGTTCGAATTTATGTCCATTTGTGTGAACATTTTGAAGAAAGTGATTACGAGGAAATATTCAAAGTTTAAAATTCTGACACTTTCCATGTCAATTACTTGATTTAAAATACTGAAATCACTGAAAATAACGAAATAGTGAAATAAAATCAAACTCATGAATGAACATAAAATGAAATGAATGAACGAAATGTCAAATTTATTGTAGGCCGTAGGGACCTAGCTATGGTCACGCCATCTACAATTAGCTTTGCCCGACTTTCCCCTTTGCGTAGTGTTGTAAGTAAGCATTTTCAATTTTTGCAAAATCTTCTTCGTAACTTCGGGGTTCGGCATGTTATTTTGTGAGTTTTTGTGCTATAGAAAATGGGATGTGATCATTTCCTTTGTAGCTTTTGCCTTGTCATTTACTGTAACTTTCAACGGCATTAACAGTATTTTACCCACGCGAAGAATATCGTTTGTCTAAATTGTATCTTCAAATTATGTTTGTCATTCCAAAGTAACACTTGTTTATTACAATATATAGGTCAACTCGTCTGGGTCGTACTCTGTAACTTCTGAAGTAATTCAACTATTTGTTCGGCACATGTGCCATTCAAGGAAAAAACATAATTATCAATCTGGCTCGTTGACTACAAACTGTTTGTTTTACGTCTCTATACCTGCCTACTTGACAATTTTTTATTCGTGATTTTTTCCTTAAACCAAAGAGTATAAAGCACAAAAGTGTTAACCAATACATTAAATTAACTGTTGTTCGACAAACAGGCGCCCGTTCTAAATGCGTTCCGGTGATTATAATAAACATTCAAATGACCGCAGTGGGTGCTCCGGAAACGACGACGCGGGCGCAGGATGCCAGTGGCTTCTGTCTTTGTCTCTTCGTATGTGGGCCGTAGAGGAAACATTCATATCCAAGCACACTTTCGTAAAAAGCCGTATTAGGCGGAGCGGAGACAGCATGATCTGACATAAGAGGCATTTACTCTATGGTAACTAAAAAAAGTAAATTGAGAATGTAGAGGGGTGAGGGATCAATTATCTGAGGGGCAATTCTCGTATTTTTAAGAATGTTCGCATTTTAATAACAGTCCCAATCTGATAAAAATACAGTCAATTTACGTAAATTTTTGACAAGTTTTAGACGTCGGTCGCTGAGATGAGATTACGACTAGAACTTGAACGTTTTTCTAAGTACGAGAATTGGCCTCCTGATGTCAACCTACATGCTCTAGATTATTTAGAAAACCTTTTACTGGGCACGCATTCTATTCGATGTTCAAGCATCTCGATTTAAACTGAGATTTGTATAAATTCTGACATAGAATCAAGATTCATGCAGCGGCACCCTACAATGGAGTTAGACAGAATGTAAAAAGGGTCCTTTCAACGTTTTTGAGTGCGGGTACTACTCCATATTTAATTGTTTTCTTAGGTTATCGCTTTTAGTGCACTGAATTGAACTTATGTAAGGACTGCTTTGTTTGATACCGACCGTCGACTAGTTTGGGCGACTAAATTGCTTGAGCAGTTGGGCAAATTACAGACTCCTATTATAAATACGCAATAGTTAATTTTTAACAGAGAGGCAACAATTTTACAATTTAAATTAATTGAGCTTTATTCAAGACAGGTGGATTGCTTACTGTTTTTTTTTTAAACCAATTTGATAACGAAGGAATTCAACATAAATTGTGTTAATGCACATGAGCAATACCTATACCTAATAAGCAGTAGAATGTATAGTTTGAAAATCAGCTTCGGAATGGTACTGTTCAGTGAGTGGCAAGCGTCATAGTGACTAGCCCATGATTATAAACATACTTCAGTAACCTAACTTTATTGTTAGATATAGATATTATATAAACACTTTGAACTAAGGATGATGATCGATAAAAATATAAAATAGTTGTTATAATGTTTGAGCGATGTGAGTAGTGCATTGTCTCTATGAAAAATCCATATCTAAAATGGATCACACTGATGTTATGTTGATATATTTGAAACACTATCGCTGCTGGAGTTCACTATGCTGACTTTGATTAAAGACTTCTAATGGTCAATAGTAAAACACATACACATTTTCATATCACAATTATACCTACTTGTGCGTGTAGTCCAGTTACATGAATGCAGGACGATCGTAAACGCACAGGTACCTAAATGAAGCTTATTCGAAGCCTAATCACCCGACAAATATTCAAATATACCTCCGAGTACATTCTCGACCTTGCTTTATCGTGAATTTGCTAAGTCTACGTCACCTGATAATGAATTTACGTGAGTCGTATTCAATGGAGGATACATAGTCTACGGGCCTTTGTATTTTAGACGAAGATAAGAGAGACGGAAGTGGTGGCACGATTTATGAGGTCACAGTTCCGACAAGTAACTTTAGAGATATGAGGAACAGGGTGTAAAGTTCACTCATACTCGTGGAAAAGGAAGGATCCTCCGCCCAGATGGATGTCGTATCTGGTGGGCAACTGCCCGATGATTGTTATCGGGAAGTTGTATATATGCTATCTGCGCGGTAAACTCTGATTGCGCGATGCAGGATTGATGCGTTAGTTCGCATGTGGCGGTGTAGATGCCGCCACATCACTCAAAATCAAAAAATCAAAATCAAAATCAAAAGTCATTTATTCAAATTAGGCTGAGAATCAGCACTTTTCGAACGTCAAAATTACATAAGACAGTCCCCCAAAAAGCCCGCCCTTCACCACTTCCTAGTGCTTTAGCTGGGAAGAAGAAGTGGCGCAACAAACACCCCAGCAGCACAGCTGTCTGTTCAGTTAGAAGAACTTGATTCTAAACAATTGCAAGTAATTACCGAAACGCCAATGACAAAAAAAAGAAAAAAAATTGCATGTAAATAACACAAATACATAAATAAAGCCTTCAGGCCTAAAGTGCATGGCAGCTTACATATGCAATGCTGAAATTATTATACAACAAATAAAATAAATAAATGATAAAATAAATAAATGATAAACTAGGACCATCAAAGTAAAATAAATCAACAGAACAATTACTGTAACAATGATAAAACCAAAGACAGCAAGACGACCAGTCACCACAAGCAGCACCCGTTCACGAGCATAACGCAAAGGTCAGCCATTACCCCCCTCGCCATATTTGAGGGAAGGAGGAAACCCGACCCCCGACGCTACCGCAAGCAGTGACATCTAAGGGAGCATGACGAACCTGCTGTTGGTTGCTCAGGCAAGAATAATATTATCAATTGTCAAGGTCGCTAGCTAACCATATATTGCAATACAGCTCATTAAAAACATTGTAATGAGTAGATCATGTCAATAATAAATGAAGACAACAAAATAATTGACTTATACCGTCAAATAAAAAATTAAAAACTTATATGAACTCATATACCCTGTCAGTTAGTAAGCTGATTCTGGAGAAAGAACACGAACATTGTCTTGAGTTAATCACAGCGACCAACAGTTCTTATCGTTTAAGTAGTCGGTAATGGAATAATATGCCTTTGAACAAAGGTTGGATTTTACTTGGGCCTTAAACGCATTAAAAGGTAAATCTAGTAAAGAAGAGGGCAACTTGTTATAAAAGGTTATACCAAGCCCAACAAATGGGTTATGGACCTTATGAAGCCGGTGAAAGGGAGCACGTAGTTTGTTCTTATTTCTGGTGTTAACATTGTGAAAATCACTGTTTTTAGTGTATGTGTATATTTTGCCTAATATATAAGATGTTGGCGAAGATGAATTGAGATGCCACTGTGAGAATACCAATATCTTTAAAAAAATCTCTAAGAGAAACTCTGGCTCCTAGCTGATAAATTGCTCGGACAGCTCGTTTTTGAAGGACGAATATATTTTGAATATCAGCGGCTTTGCCCCACAGCAGAATACCGTAGGACATAACGCTGTGGAAATAACTAAAATAGACTAAGCGAGCTGTATCAACGTCAGTGTATTGTCTTACTTTCCTGACGGCGTAGGCGGCTGAACTGAGCCTCCCCGCTAAGCTTGAGATATGTGGGCCCCACTGAAGTTTGGCATCTACCGTTATGCCCAGAAAAACCGTCGAGTCTACAGTTTCAAGCAGCTCTTTATCTAAGACGATGTTGGGTCCTAGATTTCTAACATTCGGTAAGGCGAACTTCACACATTTCGTTTTCTTGGCATTGAGAACTAGATTATTTGACGTAAACCAATCCGTAACCATTGAGAGTGCACGGTTTACGTCGTCAAAATCTTGTCTATTCCTGTCTACTTTAAAAATAAGAGAGGTATCATCTGCAAACAGTACAATGTCACAGATATCGTTTAAATAGAATGGTAAGTCATTGATATACACTAAAAACAAGAATGGACCAAGTATTGAGCCTTGAGGTACACCTAACTGAACTGGTAGCTCGGAAGATTTCACACCATCGACATCTACACATTGGAACCTATTATGTAAATAAGAATTTATTACGTTGAGAGCTTCGTTTTGGACACCGTAATGACGTAGTTTACGCAAAAGCGTGTCATGGCGCACGCAATCAAAGGCTTTAGAGAGATCACAGAAAACTCCAATAGCATTTTGCGATTTCTCCCATGCATTAAATATGTGTTTCAGCAGAGCAACACCCGCATCTGTAGTCGAACGTCCTTTTGAAAAGCCATATTGTTCATTATGAAGTAGGCTATTTAGGTTAAAATGTCTTAGCAACTGATTAAGTATTAACTTTTCAAATATTTTGCTAAATGCTGGTAAGATAGAAATAGGCCTAAAATTGCTAATGATATTTTTATTACCAGATTTAAATAATGGTATGACTTTACTACTCTTCATGAGGTCAGGAAAAGTTCCTAGATCAACACATTTATTAAAAGTAATAGCTAGATAGGGGGCTACAATGTCTATTATATTACTTAAAAGTTTAATGGAGATGCCCCAGTAATCACCAGTGTTTTTAGACTTAAGAGTGTTAAAGACGTTAATTACATCACTAGGCGTTACATGTTCGAAGCTAAGCCCCTCCGAAGACCGGAGGTCGATAGTGGACTAAGTCTTGTATCTTGCGATGCTTGCCAATGCCAGTTGGGTTCCAGTGGGTTGGAACCGGGTGTCGCATAGTTCGCGGTGAGTCGGAACTGTCTGCGAAGATGCCCCAGTGAGTCGGGGTGGCTGACTGCTGATGTCGACCAGGAGAGGGATTAAGCACTCTGCTTGTGGACCGGCCGAATGTGCAGTGTGCTGTGCCAAGGTTGCTGATGAGGCTGAAGGTGATGACCAGGTATGCGCTTGCGATGCATGCTGATGGTCAGGACAACCGTTCAAGCCGTTGTTGCTGGCTGGCTGTGTGACTTGCGGGAGTGATGATGATGACGTCACGCTGAATTAGTTGCACGAAGGCTGCGCTGACGTTCATCACGTCGGGGTCACCAGTTTAGAGATATGAGGAACAGGGTGTAAAGTTCACTCATATTCTTGGAAAAGGGAGGATCCTCCGACCAGATGGATGTCGTATCTGGTGGGCAACTGCCCGATGATTGTTATCGGGAAGTTGTATATATGCTATCTGCGCGGTAAACTCTGATTGCGCGATGCAGGATTGATGCGTTAGTTCGCATGTGGCGGTGTAGATGCCGCCACATAACAATTATTTGGGGAAAGCAGCAGCCATTAGAGTTATTTAAAAAAAAAGAAATGTAAAGAAAAACGATCGTTATTACTAAGTAGATAAATAACATGTTTGAGAGGTAGACGATAATAATCGGAGACAATGCTTCTTTGAAGTAAGCAAGACTGAAAAGCACAACGCAAAGACATCATCTGCCTTGCTATTATGTCCAAACTATGTTACAGTCGGCTTCCATTGTAGTTGAAAGCAGCTGAGTACCAGTAATTTACATGAAGCGACTGCCTTCCTGACCTCAGCAACCCAGTTACTGGGTAACACGATACCCCTTGGTAAGACTGCTTGTCAGACTTTCGGGCTTGTGGCGACGCGTATGGATGTTAAAGATCTACGAATGACAGCCGGGACCAAAGGTTTAACGTGCTTTCCTAGACGCGAAAGGATCTCGCTCGGTATGTAAAGATATACACCCTTGAACGGACCGTCCACTGCAAGGGTAGCTTAACCTGTTGTCCAATCGAGTTCGAGTTTTTTGATCGACCGAATCAAATCTAATAAAAATGAATTGACAAGTGTAATTGAATGTAGGTAAAGTTAATGCAGGGAACAAATACTACAAGCGTCACAATGTCGTTGTTTTTCATTTCCTTTCCCTTTCTTACTGAAAATCCGTATGATGTAAAACTTTACACAACATGAATTTCTTAATCTCGATCGTTCCATTAATATTGTTCAACAAATAATATGTTCCTTGTAATTCCTTCAGTCTACATTAACCATGTTGGCCTTGTCATCTGGGACACACTTCATCGCAATGCCCTACCGCATTACTTTTTACTTCAGATCCCACTTAATAACTGTCCAAATCTAGTGACGTCGCTCGTCAGACCCAAATGCATTTGAAAACCGTTTTAAACTTTTAATTGTTCTCATGAGCGTCGTTGTCTACTTGGTTTTGCGCAATAACCTGGCGCTTAGAACGTGATTCATTAATTAAACAAATAACAAACGGCTTATTTTGTTTTAGGCGTTTAAACCTTGTGAAAGTGTAGTAACTGACTTGAAAGTTCTAGATGAGAACTACACTCAATGTGTTTAGTTTTTGTCAAAATATCATCCCATCCTAGTCGAATTGTCTTATCACAAACTAGTCCCACATTAGATAAAACCCTGTTATAACTCCTTTTGATATTTCGAGTCTCCTTCTACCTGTGTGTAAAACCTCTAAGATTGACTAACAGTGATTTTCCTCATGATATTCAACTTGTAAGTTGGGGTTATCCCTAATGAACATGATAAAAAACTAAATTATTATTTTATTCAAGAGTTTTCGTTGATAAAGTTTGTTGACGTCATTTTGCTGTATTGAAAAATTTACATTATTGTCCATAGTTTGTCTACAAGTCGAGGAATATGAGGAGGAAGGAACATGTTGCCGACGGATCATTGTACAATAAAGTACCTATAGCTTTAATTACTATCGAGCCTTCGAGTTGGTATGCGACATTCATGTTTCCCTGTAAAAACAAGACTGGAAACTGTTTTCAGAAGTAAGGCTGATATTGCAGTGGCTAGAGCGACCGGTGTTTATTGAAGTCACTTTACCGCTGCTAACTCATCTCTAAGAATGGTTTATTATTTCCAGTGATCTGTGGAGGTTATACAGCCTAGGTATCTTGGTCATCCCGTCATCTATAACAAAGTGTTTCAATATCATCTTGTATCCCTATTTTATTATCCCCTGCAACTTTTAGGAAGCTCTAACTTTCTACTGTAGCTAGATGACAAGCATATTCAATTTTTGACTCACTTAGTCTTAAAATTATCAAAAGGTCTTTAAAACATTGATGCTGGCCTCGACAGCAACATTTTATCTCCACATCTCGATTTATAATTAAGCTTTAATTCCAGTTTTCTCGATTACAAATTACTATATTATTTAGATGCGTATAATGCGATGTTGTAACATCATTGTCTACCCCTCGCTCTGGAAAGAGTTGGCCAATCGTTTCGCAAAGTGCTCGCAGTGTTCAGATTGCTCATAATAGTTCATATTACATTGTTTGCTTGCGACGAATATCATTGTCCTTTACAGAATGGTTCTCATTAATTTTGAATTAATCATTGTTTGTCTTGGGATTATATTGAATTTGGGCGGACTGGTTTAATATACTTATGTTGATCTTATGGCAGGCCTTCTTCGACGATGATGTAAGCACTGTTAGACACAGTAGATTAAACAAAACTATTCGTAGATTTATGTACAATGACCCAAAAAACAAGCGCTTGTTACAATTTATGAGCCAGAACAGAAACGTTTTGTCTTTGTGAGGAGTAGGTCCAAGGACCTATTAATGATTCGGACAGCAACTTAATTTAATTTATTAAATCTTCGTTGAGATTCATATTTTTAGATCCACGTGTGGAATTAGTCACGTTAAATTATCCTTTACCGTCGGTTAAGTTAAGCCAGTTTTCCTTATAGTTTTTAATGACCAAATAAAAATACCGGAAGTTACACAGCATCCTGAATCTTTATGTACTTTTAAGTTGATAAAGATTCGGGATGCTATGTAACAAATACAATATTTATTAATCACCGCATCCTATATTTCTCTTTAATAGTTTAACATTTGTAACCGAACCTATCTCTCTTTCCCAGGAGTCTCCGGAGGTCCGCATGGCGCATGCTCTGCCTGCGCGAGCGCCGGACCCGTCTGCGCTTGCCGCCTATTGGGCGGAGTACGAGGACCTCTGCCGACAGATCAGTGCCGCACATGACGAGGATGACAACAATTACGAAGGTAAGATTATGTACACTGCTCCAGTACAGTTATTTTACACCTGAGTTTGCATCACTGTCAAAATAACAGTGATCTTTATTGCCATTGAAATAAGATCCTTAAAATTATCCGTTTAAGGTTGCAGTTAAGGTTGTAGTTTAGGAGCCTATTCAATACAGACAGAAACAAACAATCAAATCTTTCCTATTTATAATATTAGTATAGATGAGTAGATTTAGCTTTTCATATCGCTCAATGCAATGCTATTCATTTTGGGCCATTAATAACCAAACTTGTTTGTTAACTGTATGTATGTAGTTAAAGTCAAATGACTAAATCAGCTAAATCATAACAACAATTTATCAACTCCTTTTGAAGCAACACTGACACAAATATCTAATAACCACATTATTCTGAAAACTGTCATGTCTATCGCCCACTTGCGTCATGTAGCCGTCGTAACCGATTGCCTTAAACTTCTGGTTCCTATCGGTTATTTCATTTGTGCAGAAGATAAGCAGTTCATATTGTAGTTTTTCTTTCATTACCAAACCATGACAATTCATTTGTAACGGACAGAACGAGGTTCGATAAGAAATACTGTGACATAATATAAATCAGTTTTGTTGTTTGTTTCGTTTTTTTTTTTTCAAATTGAAGAAATGTTAGAAAGCAGAATGCGCACAACTGCCCCAGCTTCCAACTACACTAAGATATAAGTACCAACGTATGTCAGTATGATAACTTATGCTAAGAGGACGACTTGATCAGTTGGGATGATGACTTCTGCTAAAAATGTTCGTAAAAATAATGTCATTTCAAAGAAGGCATAGTAAAAATGAGATAATCGAAAAAATCTGTTAAATCGGTGTAAATATGAAGAAGATACACGCTTTAAAAGTTTTTGGAGGGGATTATTCCTGTCCTTGTCGCGCGGTACGGACAATGTATGGCGCTAGTATGAAGTTACATAGTCGTGACGTCACTTCTACGATAGTGCTGTCCTAGTCTAACACTTATTTTAAAACGTTTGTAACTTAACAGTTTTTACAAAACTGCCAAGTTACAAACGTTTTAAAATAAGTAGCTTTTACACTTTTTGTAATACTATTTGCACTATTTGGAAATAAACATTTCATTGAAATAAAAATAAAATAATTGTCATCATCCCCATTGCAATTTATTGCGCTCTGTCTCTATGTGACAAGAAACCTGTAAATAAAAACGTAGACATTTTATTCGTTGTATGCAACCATTTTCATGATGTGTCAATCATCAGCCACATCTCATCTCATTGAAGATCTCGACTGCGTACCTAAGTAAAGAAGCGTAAGCAATATTTACTTTTGTTTAGCAATAAAAATGAACTTATATTGAACATTAATCGGTAACTAATTTTTACCTTTAGTTATATCCAGCGCCAGTTTCTCAGCCAAGAAACGATGAGCGGTATCGTTCGTTTGGCAAACATTTGTATATCGTCGCCTATCATTCAATTGTATTTTGTTAAATGAGTTTTAGATACCGCCTTTTTGAAGTGGCCGCTTGAGTTTATTTTAAAACAAGCTGTTGCCCGCGACTTCGTCTGCGATCCAGGATGAAAATTAGCCTATGTATGTACCCAGGTCATTGTATAACTGTGTGTCAAATTTCATCCAAATCCATTCAGGCGTTTTGGCGTGAAAGCGTAAAAAAACCAACTTAATTTCGCATTTATAATATTAGTTAGTAAGTAGAACTACTTTTACCCAGTGTTACCTAAAATTGTAGACATTCGATATGTAAGAAACCTACTAACAAACCATAAACTTGTGCCAAATATTTTTACTATATGTACCTACGTATCAAACTCGTGCGCAATTTATTCAAACGAATCAAACATTCATCAAATTAATGCAAATTGTACAGAGGCACAATGTAAAGGCACAATGTAAAAAATGTCGTGGTCAAATACAAGTTTAAGATATCATTGCCGGTTGGACAGTCTCTCAATTTGGATATTTGCTCTAGGCGTTGTTTGCGCAATTAACGAATAATATTAAAAAGACCCCAAGGTCGGACTACTACGCTCAGCCTTAATAGCATTCATGTGAGCGTTAATTATATTTGCAATTAAACACAGGATTTCAAGATGGTCGCCGATGAGGTCACCGCTCGTTTTAATATTTTTGAAAAATGAAAGAAAAATGTGTTTGATGTTTAAGTTGCTTACTGCGTTGCTTTTCTCGTGAAATCTGTCTTATATTTAAATATAAAATAAAAACAAAAAGGATAATGCACAATTGGGCACTACGTGTAAGCTTTTTATTGCTATGTTTTACCTGGTTCATGATAGCAAAATGAGTCCTATCAATAAACGCGTCTGCATTGTATGTTATTCAAAGCCTGAAAGCCCCACTTTTAGTAGTTCTTCGAGAGTACCTACCATATAAGTACAAAACTTTAATCTTGGTGTCTGTAGAAGCCTTGACATGTTCTAGTTCATATGAACGGCCTTCGTTCAAAAAGTCGTGCATGAGGAATTTTAATTTTCCCATTCAGCACCACAATGGAAGCATTGTTCGGTTGGCAATTACATCTAGTAAAAATAAACCCTGTTCTTTTGTCCCAATTCTTATTTCAAAAGAAAAGCGAGCCACTTTTTTTTAATTTAATAAAATAGAAATTCGGCATTGTAAGTAAGCTTTTTGTAGGTATATGATCCGTTGTATATTCAAATTTTGAGTTTTTACCACACGTTTTCATCATAATAGATTATAACTATCAATCGTTTTATTGGAAACTGGTTCTTTTTATGATTATGATGTTTTCCTTATCGTTCTTCGTTTTTCCACTATAGTACTCACAGCTACAATTCACTTTAAACATTCTTACAGAGTAACATTAAATTAGCTAACGAAACGCCGCTGGCGTGATAGATGTCGATATTTAAAACACGATCGACACGATTTTTCTTTTTTTAGGGCTCAACAACCGCTGAGTAAAACAGTTTTTTTGTGTAAACTTCACAGAATTGATGGGTATCGACATCTTAACACGATAAAACATAAGAAAACAGTTTTTTTCTCAACTTATGCTTCAAGTAATAACACTAACATAGGTCGTTGTTGACCTCCGAAAAAAAAATTTACATGAAATCTTGTTTATTTTTATTTTATCGTGTTTAAATATCGATATCCATCACGTGTGCGGAGTTTACCTATCCAATTTAAAATAACTCTCCTTGATCAAGTCAACCATCCGTGGTGAAATAAGAACTGTTTACGAAATTTCACTTGGTAAGCAGCCTAAAGAAACAGAACAGGTTTGCCGTATGATACGAAATTATTGCCGAAGCTCAAGGTCGCTTTAATGTCATTCGTTCAGCTCCTTTGTCAATGGGTCCTTTAATAGATGTTCAACGCTTACTAACTTGTTTTTAAATTCCAGTTATTTTTCGTGGCAATAAATCTTTTCCATCTACAAACTTTGTAAGGTGTGGTCAGTGATCACCATGTTAAAAATGTAAATTCGATCGTTATTATTTAAAAATTAATACATGACGTGGACCCGTGGTTTGTCATTGTTATTGTCAAATGTTGTATTGGGTTAACTGCTCAGTGATCAGTTCAGTATCATGGACAATTACTTAACTTGTCTACTAACTAAACTTACACACAAACACAATAAAAGAGTCGAATATCTTAGCTTAATAATTTTGTTTGTTTCTTCTCAGCGATGTTGTCTCTGATTCAACGACGTGTCATATAAGAGCGAATATCACAAATATTGCCATATTCAATGCACCCTACAACATTTAGTCCGTGACAAAGTATAAACAAAACGACACATTATGTGAATACAACTGCGTCATTTTGCCAGGCTAGCAGAATTGATGGCTGAACTAAAATATCGACGCGTTGCTAAACAAATTCGCAGAATACGAACAACGCAATTCCTTCAATGTTTACCTCCTCGACTGTTGTTTGTTCCTGTTAAGTGCAATAGTGTTGTTTTAAGTTAATAAATTCTTGTTCTTACCAATTATTATTTCAGCCTTGACCTGTAATTGTCCTACACCAGGGCAAAGGCCTCTCATCATGTATCTTATTGCGTTGAGTTCTCCTTTTAAACTGCCTCGTTTGTGTAATTATGTGGTAGCAAGCACTATGGCAGAGCATGAGGTCCTGACTCCCGATTCGATTCTATTGCTGGGTCGGGCAAGTGTGATTGGGTTTTCCATACAGAATTTATCAATAGCAGCCCGGAGTGTAGAATTGTGCTCGATTGATGGCAATAGGCTCGCCCCCTATTACATGGGACTTTAACATAACTGGCGAAAAGTGGGTGAACTATAGGTATACCTCTGTCTAACCCATATCAATTTATGGAAGACTGGTGCCTAAAGTAAGTTTTTTTAGGCCCCTAGTCATCATTATTTTTGTTGCACTGGAGATGATCTGATCGTATAAAATATTGAAATAAAAATATCACACTTTATAATATTGCAATACTGCTCATTAAACTTTACCATGCACTTGCAAGCGCATGGTGTGAGGTCAATTTATTCATACTCGTGTTTTTTTTTGTTGATCATTCTTTATCATGCACTATCGAGTGCATGTGAATGTAATTTGCATTGAATCGTCTATAAATCGTAGTTGTCCATCACGATTCACGCATCCTCATCGGAAAGTACATTGTAATTATTGATTGTCACAGGAACAGCCACGCTCCTTTTTTTGCATTAATATAATGGTGATGAATTTTTTTATTGACTCCTTGCGTCTTATCGTGAGGACCTTAATTTCGGTTATTTGAGGGTTAAAATTACCCAAGATAATTATGAAAATCGTCAAGTAGTTTTTAACAGTTACAAAATGTTGTTTATCCTCCTTTAGCAAACTTTTAGCGTCCCCCTTTAGCGTTGAAGCCTAGTTAGAATTTACTGTTATTTATTATTTACTGTTACATGGGAACTCGTATCAAGTAAATAAGAGCATTATTATCACGGTTCTGTTAACTAATACATCTGCAAATAATTTAAATATGCCAGTGCTAGGTCCGGCTACCTAACAAGGCGGCCACAGGTTTTCAACTAGCTAAATCAAATCGTTTGTCAATTGTGCTAATTTAATAATTTAGAATTATGTTCCTATCTTGGTAGACTCCAAACTGTATTGTACGCTTTCCACAAAATGTTTTGTTAAAAAATAATAGAAAAGCATCGCTAGGTGTTTTTCTTTTTTCTGGATTCCTTTCCAATTTTGTCATGAAAAACCTCGGTAAATCTGATAGGTTTTTTATTAGAAGTTTATGAAAAGCAATTTAATAACTAGGGAAATAGAACTAAAGGGCATCATATTTCATCTTTCATACAAAACACCGGTATCGGTACCAATAACCGTCTAAACCGTAACGAATCAATTTCGTTCACTTTTTCTGAGCCCGTTTCTCCGTTTTCACATGCAACCGCTACGCCCAACCGTAAACTCTTTAATATTATATTTCATTTTTGAGTTAGGCAGGTACACCACTAAACTGTATGCTTCTTTATTTAACTGTTTTCTTGTCAGCCTGGTTCACTTTCTTCTTGTTTGTCATACTGACGAGATTTCCTAGTTGGGTTAGACTTTGTAACCGTTGCATGATAATTTATTATCAGTTCATCAATGGAATTAATACCGTTCTTGTTCAGGTAGTTTTCTTCTTCGTCTGCCTGCCTTGGTCTTATATTAATGTCTTTCATTCTTCCGAAAGCCTTAAAATTCACTCCCCTTCCTTCATATAATTCAGCACTCAGTCCATACCTCTATTCTTTGATCTTCTATCTTATCTCCACCTATCATTAGTATCTATTGTAGTTTCCAAATATTCAATAAATTACTTTATTTCAGTGATATTCTGGCCTACTCTGAGATAAGAAATACACGACATGGCTATTATAACCATGATAGCTACAAATATAACAATACGGCACTCAACGAAATAGGGTCAAGCCGTAGCAAGCGAAGCAATAAATAGATGTGTTGAATGAAATATTCTGTTCCCGCGACCCTTGATCGACGAAGTGCCAGCCCGCGCCATAGCTGAGCCTGTAGCTTTAAAATTAAAATACCCTGATAATAATAATCATCAAAATTTGATCCAGCCTGTCCTCCCTCCAGCGACGCCCTAAACCGAGGTCCGTACCCCACAGGGGGTGCCATTAGCGAGCAGTCGCTTAGTAATGTAGGTTTTTCGCCCCTGGCTGGAGGCTTTGAGTTCGCTTAAGGCAGCCACAGGATCGTCCGGTTAAGTAGTCACGACCTCTTAAGGTCAAATACGAGATGCCATTCGCAAAAAAAAAAACATTTGAAAATAGTTTAACATCTCTAAACTTCCTGGACTAGGGCACGGTAATAACATGATATTAAGAAGCTTCCATTTCAACACGAATGTTTGAACTATTGCAAGTCTATGTTGGAATAGGTTACTTAAAGCCCAGTCGAAGCAATCTTGGGGCCAATGATCCAATAAAGTCGTGAGCGCAAAAACTTCTGTGAGGTAATGGCGCTCAACTATCGACGTTCAAGGGACCGATTGTAAGCACCGCTTTCTGATGTTTGTATTTACTTCAATAGAATTGAATTGGAGAAACAATATCGTTTCATTCATTGCTTCATATCAATTTGTATTCATAGAAGCTGCTACTTACTTAACTTTTTGTTGATTGTCTGTAAGTTTTTCGCAGTTTTTTTTTGTAATCTTAGAATTAACACCGTACAAAATCACTAAGCTAACTAGCATTCCCGGTATTGAGCAAACAATGCTTTCAACTGCAAACATTCAGCTTGATATACACAGCAATACTTCAAATATGTAACGCACACGGATGCGCAACTAACGGACTTATTATAACGCATCGCAAACAGTTACACGTCTAACCGTTGACAATTATAGGCTACTCCATTATTTACACCTCCAACAATTTTCTCATCATCATATTCTACTTCAGACAATATATTTACATCCTCGTAAACATTTTCCGTTGCTCGACACGCTCGTCGTAAATCGAGATTACCCAATAAATCTGTTGTGAAATCTACAATCTCGGCGCACTCAGATAGAATCGATTAATTGGTTGTAAGAAAGCAATCGACATTACACTCGCCGGTGTTTTGTATCGGAACTTTCGTACGTCAGCGTTGGGCCCGCATTCCATATTAACAACAGGTTTTGTTGAGAAATCCGGACGCTTCGAAACCAATGCTGCCATCGCAATTTCTCAACTTGCTAAAGCTCCACGTAACCTTCCTTTCTCAAGTTTAATTTGTGAAGCCTCAGCCGCACCTCTGGAATTGCAAATCAGCTTGAAGGTTATTAATCTACATACGCATTTGATAGCCGACTCGTCAAGATTTTCAAAGAATTTGATGGGCGAGTTCGCAAAATTGCGTTTAACTCTTAAAAATCTGCTTTTACCTTTATGATTGGCATGAAAACTAGATTAATTTTAAGTAACATGGTAATCTCATTTTCAATTAGACTTTCTTCGCTTAGAGAAACATTAAAATGTTTATTAATGAAGAGAATAATTCGTATAAAATTAACAATGATGTAATCCTCTTCAGCGTCCAAATTGATGTAATGAATACAAGTGCTTCAAAAGATAAAGCTGAATTAGCTATTACGAGACCCACAAATAAGGATGATGCGGCAGAAAATGTCGTATCAAAAGGACATTGCAGTTAGGATTACTTAGAGAAACACGCCGAAGCTAACGATTGATTAAACGAACACTAGATGACTAGATGCTTCCAAAGCATTTGACAGCCAAGATGTTAACACGAGTTCGTTGAGAGTATTGACTTAACAAAACACAAAGAATCTCTTTAGCTGTAGTTCCAAGAAACCTGCTGAGAGAATTGGTTTCGCACGTTTTTTTTTCTGTACTTTATAAAATTGTAGATAAGACCGAAAAATTTCAACGGTGAAAAAGTTATGCTACTTTTTCACCGTTGAAGAGTGTGAAACAGTAGCATAACTTTTTAATGATACAAATGTATCATTAAAAAGTTATGCTACTGCAAAAAAAATTGTTACGATGTTATAGTTTTCAAATACTTGAATTTTCTTCAACAAGTGTGGCAAGTAAAATTAAAATCCTTGGAAATCACCTGATCAATACGCACGAAGAAAAATTCGAAGGCAAATAGGTCAGTATGACAAACTAGGCAGAAGAACTATTATAAGATAGGTGCATAGCATACATAAACGATAGTTTTAGTACCGGGGCTCATGTTGATAATACAGGCTTCTAGGCTTACAGTTATGGGCACAGAGTAGACAAAGGGCAGAAGGTACGCTTGCATTTGTTTCAAGTTTTGAGTTTGAATTTTCTTCATCATCTGCTACTGCTTAGATTATATCACTGCTGTCTATAAGCTTGTTTTCAATGCATGTGCCAACCTTTCCTGTCTCTGTTTTCTCCACTAGTTGTTCACCTTTCTATGCTTTCTTTATATTCCTTACTTTAAATATTAGAAGCGTGGGCGCCTTCATTCCCAAGTGTGCTCAGAAAAGACCACTCCAACTATTGGTACCTGACAACTAAAAACGGAGGATATGAAGTGACTGTGTGCATTTGCAATTCGCGACGTATTATCGTGCACTATGTGGCTAGAAAGGCTTCGTTTACTTATGAAAAAAGTTTAGTTGTGATTTTATGAAGTACTGTGCTTTATTGCCATTTTTCACTCTTTTTGAAAGATTCTATTACGATCGATCGATCGTTAGATTTCTCTGCTTTGTTGCTTTGCAGCAACCAAAAGATTGCAAGAAAATCACATCAAAATGATGTGCATAATAAATTCGTTCTTTTGATAATCGAATATCTTCTTGGTTGTCCAAAGGTTTATTCGTTCTGTTAACATGATAACGTTTAGGCTCTTTGTTAGTTCTAATCCGATTTTCTGGATTGAGCGTGTAATCATCATAGACATACATTTCGAATGCTGTACAACTGTACGAATGCTGTTTTCAATCACATTCAGAATTCAAAATTACGGTTCATTCACGGTTTATTCGATCCAGCCATACAAACCATACATCCGTGACAACCTTCTTGAAAAGCAGTCAACAACGAAATGTTTACTCTAGCGTGCAATGCGCATGTCCAGTGCTGGCAGCCAATCGGGCGGCAGCACCCGTTATAACGAATGAGATTGTTGCTAACGGGACTGCGATTGCGCCGATGCGATGATACGCTGCCCGACGGGTTTGTCTCACAAGGTCGAGACCGCGATTTGTTTGAATATCATTAGTGTTTGTACTGTTGTTAATCTGTGTTGTCTTCCGAATGATCCGCGCTGTAAATGGTTTTGAACCGCTAGCCAATCGTCGAGATAGCCTATAAAAACTTATTTGCATTGGACGTCCATTCCTCTGTTTCATTCCTCTGTTAAGTATTTACTAGCGTGATGAAGCGAGCCTGAGACATAGATTTATAAGGTAAGGAAAGAAGGAACATAACAGTTCCGATATCAAATTAGGCAAGCCACTTTCTTCTAGTTATCATGATTCTCATAACCATCCGGTCCGCATTCAATTCGGCTCAGCGCAACATGTCTGTTTCTTCCATAGCTGCATAGACCTATGCAGGGCTATCTATAGTCAATCCCTTTTATAAAAAAAAGCTCTATCATCGTTCACACAGTCCATCCATAGTTTCTGTGGTCTTTCCCCTTCTCTTAGCTATATTAAAGTTTGTATCAGTTGATAGAACTGTATTTCACTTTAACAAGATTAGTTTACAACCGGGCCCTATCTTATCTGAAGTATTTGACTTAAGGCCGATATTGTATAATCTTATTCACTGTATTATATGTTCTAATTAGAAACAGTATCAAGGACTGTGTGTTTACAATACTAATATATATTTGTATCGAGCATTCCCTAGTGACAGGATTAACGAGATTTGTACAAGGTGAGGTGATACAGTAATTAGCTGAGGGTTTTTATAAATGAGGAGGCCTTTTTCATTGTTTCTTAGTGTAGCGAATTTTCTTAGGGTTTTATCTTACCAAACGATTCTTTAAAGTTCTTTTGACAAAATAGGTTTTTACGAAAAGGAAGGAAGGAATAATTTATATCATAAATCAGAGCGTTATGATTATGTGATGTTTAGTTCATTTTTCAATGACAATAATTTCCTAAATTTATATACATGGACTTTATAATGAGAGATACTATCGGCGGAATTATGTGAATTCAGTCTTGACGCTTATCTTGTACTTTTATAGTTCATGCTCCAGTAACTAGAAAATAAAACCTCCGTTTGCTTATTAGTGGGTCACAAAACTCACAACCAGCCTGTTTTTAACCGAAATTTGTTTGCTATTTCAAGAGTGACATGTAAAAAAACGGCGTATAAATAAATAAGCCATAGAAATTGACAGTTATATTAAGTACTTTTTCAGGTATATTAGTTGTTTAGGCCTTGTTCTCAGCTGATATATTTACGAGGTTAATTTAGATGTTCAGAGGTACCCGACTACCTTGAATTTCATGCTCCATAATGTGATTCGGGCAGTTAAGTTACTGTCGCTTCGATTTAACCAATTGTCTATTATGTTTTACTGCTTTGCCGTAGTTTATGATGCGGTACTAATGGTAATGTGTCTATGGATATGCATAGATTTCATCCAATGTTTGTTAGTCTATGGTTGTTAAAAGAGTACCCGTGGAGATTATTGTAGCTCATCTCCATAGGAAACGACCAGTTGGAACCGTGCACCTTGCTTCTGACGTTTCATAAGTGCCCATGTAGGTTTTTGAAAAAATATATTGTACTGTATGTATTTGTATGTCAATGTACATAAAGTTATATTTTTCGTGTTTATAGTCCATTGTCCTAGAATTTCTTTATTTTTTGTACGTAGGCACCCATAGTTCCGTGTGACGGAATCATTACTTATCCAGCTAGACAAAAGCCTTCTCCGTGAACGGAAGTAGTAGTAAAAACGTCATTGGTATTTCTAATCAATTAAATTCCAATTAAAACTCAGTTATTATAAAAATACAATGAACTGTAATTTCCTCGCTAAACGTGACAAGTAATGCCTTGGTAAAGGTCGAGGATCTTTCCGCCATCAAGCCATATACAGGAACAATGAATCGAGTTTTAATAATTCATAAGTATTACCTTTGAACACCATCGAAATAGTTACTTCCCGTACTTTGGAAGATATCAATATTAACAGTTTACAACAGATACGTAGAATAGGTAGATAAAGGTAATGTAGGTAATCAAAACGTGTTTTTGCTTGTACAGATGTTTTTGTTTTTGTAGTGTTGTTTGGTTGATTGATACAGGTATAATCATCTACAAATAATACATTTCTCGTAATATGGGCTCACCATTATAAGTACTTTTACATCAATTACACTTAATGTTGTCCTGTTACCATTTATTATTATTTGCTTACAGAAGTTCAAATGCACTTGAATTTTTTCACCTGTTTATTAGTAGTTACTATTTTCTTTTCATCTCATTTAAAACTAAAATAAACTCTATCACCTGCCTGACATTAAGTTCGTGGCATAACAAAAAGTACACACCCTTTGTCCACCTGCTTGGTACCGGGCACACGGTATCTTGCGCAACTGAGTTACAGCACTCTTATGTGAATTTGACGGCCGCCTTATTACTTGCGAAGTAATGGCCGTTATTACGTGTTGTTCGACGCTATTGCTATCAATTACCAGGTTGTGAGACCGCTTCTGTGTCTATTAAGTTTGATTCTATTTAATTTGGATGTTTATTGCGTGTATTTTTTGTATAATTAGTAGTAAGGTATGGAATTAACAGTCTATTAAATAACTTCATTTTGAGACTTTAGCATACTTGTAAGTTTTATTTAATTTATTAAACCCCGTTCGTACGGGCGTAAAAATATCGCAGCGGGATTGTATTACACTGGGTTATTAACGCTCAGCTTACCGCTGAGAGTTGAAAATCCAACAGTGTGTTTATTTGACGCGCGGGGATTCAGTCTTTTAGATTCTCAACGCTCGGCTCAACACCGAAATTTGATAATCCAGTACGCGATAAAATCCAACCGCGATATTTTTACGTCTGTGCGAACGTGTTCTTAATTAGGTATGTTTTAAATGAGGTCTCGTGGTGTATGTAGGCTGATATAAATACCTACTATTTGATTCGTGTCTTTTGTGCCACAGTGTCGAAACATTTGTGACAAAATTGTCTGGTGATAAATAAATTAAAAAGTTGTATAGTTTTTAGGAATTGTGATGATAAACTTACATTTCAATAAGTATGACAAAACTTTAACTCACAATGTGAGGAATAGAGGAGAATAATCACTAGGTAGCCCCATGTTTTATTGATATATATAGTCCAGTCGTTAACGTCCTTAATAGAGCATTCAAATTATAATATTTTTATTAGAGTACGTAATAGAAGGACAAGTAGAGTTTTAAATAGAAAGTCCTATAGAAATAGTAAAATCACTTGCCAACAGTGAAAGGAAATAAACAGGTTGGATTTCATATGATTTGATTCATATTATGAATACGTATCGTTACACTTCAATATTTTGCATAGAAATAAGTTCAGTAATCGCCATTAAATAGAGTCTACATTGCCATAATGGCGATGGTCATTTGTATAGAGATATTAATTGCAAACTATGAATGAAATTGCGTAATGGTCATCATTGTAACCCTTTTATTTGTTACGAAGTGGGCTTTAGTGCGGATACGATCGATATAGTGTTCATTAAATTGTAAATAGTGATAGGTTTTTGCAACGGCAAACCTAACCTAACCTTTTTTTTTTTTTTGTTCCCGGGGTGGAAAATCCTCATGGATGTCCTCCGCCCTGGGGCGGGCGGAGGGGTCTGTCAGACTCTTACTGACTAAAAACCACCCCGGTGTTCCATCTCACACCTACGCCGGGGTCGCGGGAACACATTATTCTTCCACAACCCCGGCTGGTGCTGGCCTGCCTCGGCGGGCCTCCTCGTGTTGGGAGGGGGAGTGAGGTGTTAGACTCCCCCCGCAACGTCTAAGAGGGGCGCGCGTGGAACACTACGCGCCGCCACCTCGGGTCCTGATGTATGGGGGGCGGTGGACGTCCCCGAGTCCGCCGTCCCTGGACCCATTTAGAGGGGCTGGAAGAGGGCGTTGTTCGCCCTCAGCCTACGACCAACCCCTTGCCCCTTGCGACGGGTCTGATGAATGGCCCCGTCGCCTACCATTTTTCGGCCGCAGAGGATAGGGAGAGCGGCCAACGACATACCGTCACTCCTCTTCCCCTGCGGCCCCACCGCGTCAGCCATCGTACGGTGGCGACCCCGTTAAGGCCGCGGAAGGTAGGGAGAGCGGCGCACCGCAATACCGACACTCCTCTCCCGCCGCGGCCCCACCACAGTTGCGATGTCGCCCAACAACACCGCAACCTTGGCCGCTACGTCGTCGGCTTGTCTACTAAAGCCCTGACGAGCGGCCCCTCCTCGGGTTCCTCTTAGCTTCACCGTGGGGTCCAAACCACGGCTACTGAGCCCCCCCGCCTCGTCAATGCGGGAACCCATTGGGGGGGAAACCTAACCTAACCTAATCTAACTATTCGTTTATAAGTTCTTTTGTCAAAATATATCTAAAATAAAAAGGCATCGGCCTTCAAATGCACCTGCAAGTTAAATAATGATAAAACAATGCGCGACGAATTACTTATCCACGTCAAAATCATATCGTCGCGGATTGCATAAAGTATTTCCTTCCTTTTGTTATATAACGAAACGTCTCATTATAATTAATTTATGTGTACATGTGAGCATACACGTGTTAACATGATTACTTCACGACTTATGGTAAAAGTGAAGTTAAAAAACCTTATTAAGTAGGTACGGCGCGCGGAGTTACGTAAGATTTTAAATTACTGTTTGCTCCTATAACTCATAAGTTTTATTGGAAATGTACATTCACTATTGTGGGTTTGGTACGAAGTAAGAAACATTGTCGTTGTGAGGACAATGATGATCTAAGCTTTGATGGCGGAATCTTTCTATCTATGTACCTATACGATATACAAGGAGGGTGATTGGTACTGACACTAGATAATAAGCTTTTCATTATTATATTATTTTTCGGAATAAAAAACAATATTTATTATTTTACGGTTCTAATAGGTAGGATTCTCTATGTTTTCATTAGTCTTCGTCTCTTTGAAATTATCTGAAGTTATTTAGAACACATTACTGCTATAATTAACTTGATCGAATTTACGATATCACGGCCTTGTAAACAAACAGTGCAACATTTAACTTAATTATTTGTATATTTTCATATAATCGAAATATCTAATTGGTCTTGGGCCACTTATAAAATTCAATTACTTATGAAAATAGTTTAACTTGATCTTGAAATATCAACGACTTTTGAATGATATGCAAGATCGCTATAGGCTATTGCTAAGACCCAATATCCGTAATTAGGCAGTTAAGCGTAAAACGGTGTTCAAATAAGAGTTGGTAGAAAAACTGCTTTGGGATCTATTTCAATATTTTCCGCTGTCTAAATTGTGTCGTTTCTAAACAAACACGTTTGGTATCTACAACCTTGATACAAAAAAAATTCTCAGATAAATAATATCGATCTTTCCGTCTGCAGGCGAATTATTAAAATTATGTTTGTATTACTAGCTCTATTTCTTCGATATTTGTTTGGAGTCCATTTACTAAAGTGTTAACACAATAAAAAAAAACTAGGTATTACAAAACAACATTCCACGATATAAAAAAGAAAAATAGTTCCACATTTGAAATTCGAAATACTAAGCATAGCGTTCGTTCGTTTGAGTTTATTTACGTCACACAACCGTTATTTTTGTCTTTTTATTTACGCCGTAATTTATTTTTACACCCACTTCGTCAAAGGAACTCATTCATTAAAAAAAAAACTTTGGAAGTACCAACTGGCATGGCGCTACTGTCGTCAAGGCGGTCGTAAAGTATGAAAAACCATGTTTGTTTTGAATTGTTAAAAACGTCTGTTAATTTTGTATTACTTATTGGTTCGTTTAATGGGGTTGATATAATTATGATAATTACTTTAAATAATTGACTAGCAAGGTTTTGTATTGCATTGCATTCGCATGCATTTATTTTATTTTATGTTATTAATTTTAATTATATTTTATTGTTTTCCTGACACGTTCCGTATCACATTACTTCCTCGAATTTCCTTGAAAAAACTATTTCACAGGTCGTTCACCTTCATAAATATTGTTTTAAATTGACAATTGAATGATTGCCACACCTACAGATAAATTCCTAGTTAATTCTTCCGTAATTTTTCATAACAGTTTTCTGTTTGATTGGCAAAAGAAACTAGTTTTTGCTCTATCTTGGTGTATTTTTTGCAAGCAACGGTTGTGGTCTGCAGTAACGGTGCAAGTCTTTTCAATATGTCGGTATTTCCTTTCTGCTAATTGCTTATGGGTTTCACATCAATCAAAATCTAATTATTGTTACTGGCAACATTGCTTTTATGACTAACTCATGTATTCTATCTAACAAGTTCTTGTTTTGTTCGCCTTTATTTCATGTTTAATTTTAAAAAATCTGCATTTGAAATACCAATATTCTTACAGACTTTTAAATTAATGGCGTTTTCATAATTGGCATAGTTACTGAATGACTTAAAAACAACATTGCAATTTTATTTATAAAATCATTAGCAACAGTTTACCTAAACTTTCAATACATAAATGGTATGCCCCAATATCAACAGGAGGTTGAGGGGAGGTAACAGCTTTTCATTTAATTCGCAAATTAAATTCTTGCTTGATGTTCAGTTTCAAAATCACAGGCCCTTCATGGTCTAGAAATTAAAGTAGTAGTTAAAAACATAAACATTCTGATTAATTGCTGGATCTCGAGGAAAACTTCAGGGTCGAGAAAAACAACAGTTTGTTTATTATCAACAACATCTATTCTCAACACGTCTTTCGTATTTCTCCAGAATCGCCATATTTTCTTCATCTTACTTCCTTTCACTCGTTCAATGACTCATACAATCACTCGTTCAAATACATTCTTTTGGAATAGTTTAGAAACGCTTAGGTATGCAGCCTATTATGTACACATCTTAAATTAAGCCTACACTGATATAACAGCTGTATTTTATAAAGTAAATAAATCACTGTTTGCTATATTACTTTGTCGAGTTTAACGCGTTGGAACTTAAATTCCTTCGCAATGTAAGCAAATAAAGTTGTCCACCATTGCCCCCGAGTGTGGCGGCGAGAAGGTGCGAATTTGTATGCGATGGTGACGTAATGTTTTAATATACCTACACTTCTAAAACGTTATACTAAACCTTGTACCAACATTGGCCAGACACTGGTTCCAAAGATGAGATTTGTATTCTGTGAGATCTTGCACTTTGAATGGCCGTTTGGAGTCCATCGGAGTGTCTTAAATAGGAATTAAAACACTCAGAAACTTTCAACAATTCTGTTTCTTTCTTATTTGTATCTTCATTGTTTCGTAAGAGCCAACATTCATTGGTTTGTGAACAACAGTTTGGCCAAGCAACAAACTTTCTGACCTCAGATCCTGTTCTAACGAATTAACATAAGTATTTTGTTGCGACTGCGCAATTGTGCCTAGTGATCACCAGTCATCTACGTTACATTACTATCTTTAATCTCGGAACAAGTTCATCGTCACTGATACTTGATTTTTATCGAATCCTATTTGTATTGTTTGACGGGCCGTCATCTGCAAGTTAAATGAGCTCGCGTAGATACGAATCAAGACTGAGCTATGAAGGATGAACCAACGTTCGAGGTTGTTCATTGGTTTGATTTGAATTCTGATTAAAACTTAGCATACCAGCATGACAACCTGTTAGATCTAAGCTTTACATACTAAATAATCAATCACGTATTCTATTCGTTTTGTAGTATGTTTTTAACCAAAATCAGCATTAGTTAATGCTATAATTATAACACTATGTTGCTCAGAAAATTGTCAAGCCAATACGTCATTTATTTCTAAACCACTAGTTCGATCGAGAAACACATTTGTTCGATCATTAGCAACAGCGGTGAAGCCGTTTTCTACACTATTTCCTACAAAATACAACCTTGCGCGTTTGCGATACGGCTAAGCGTCACAGCACTCATTGTCACACATTAAAACATGACATCACTGACGACTGAGGTGCTGAGGGCGCTCCAAACATTATCAATAGTACGATCCATACGAGACAGATGCAATCAACCCGTGCCATGTCATTGTCCCAATTTTATAAAATGTCATTCAGACAAATTAGATGATTACTGTTTTTATCAAGTCTGTTCTGAATATTTCTAGTTTTGTATCGCATTGGTTGGCTCTAGATAATATTGCATCACGTATCTTTATCCTAATTTGGGACACGTGCCAGAGAAAGTCTAGAAATAAATTTTAGATAAAAGTGGAACAATAGCAAAAAGTTAATATGAAAAGAACCTGAAACAAATTCAAGTGAGAGACATTAGCGAGATACAGAAGGCCAATTAAAACACGTTCAAATTCGAGTCACAATCTCATCTCTGCGACAATTAATGTCAAAAACTTGTCAAAATTTTACTTCAATTGGTTGTATTTTTGACGAAGGAGACTGAGATTAGAATGCGAATGTGCTTAAAAATACGAGTTTCGAATTGCCGCTCTGATGTTGATAATTTTCAAAGAAGAATAAAGCTTCACTAGACAGTTCATCAAAATTTCAATAGATAAAGTGTAAGCTTACGAAGTCCCGACCTCTCGATCGCAGGTCAATGCCGCAGCCGCAGCTATTGTCAACTAAAATCACATGCGACCCCAACTAATTATGAATAGGTACATGACAATGGCGTTGATAATGACGAGGAAAGAACACAACAATCAGCTATGTACGTAGGTACTAGTTGACAGTTACCACATTCTTGAAATTCCGTACCCGTTGCTAATCTATGAAAGACAAGACCGACGCCGGAACATACCAATGCCAATTTTAAGTATAAAGCAATTGTTTTTAGTTCAAGACCGTCTCAATTCATTACTTCTTGTTTCTTATGGTCGTTGTGTCTATTTTTATGTCCATCTGCCTATTACTCGGTATGTCCATTATAATGTGCTTTACCTCGATTAATATTATTATTTATTTCAGAGAATCTCCTCCTATAATATCACAAAAACGTACTGTCGTTCTTTGAACTTCTTGGTGAATTCGTTTTATTAGGACTCTGTGTGGTCCATGTTTCTCATTCTTATTGCCTTTGATTCGAAAGAATGAATGAAGTTCAACTGTGCCATCAATATCAATCTTAAGTCTTTGATTTGATTTATATTTCAACTGTAATACATTTGTTACAATCAGTTATTTATGTATTTAACCTACTTTCCTAATTCGTGCTTATCATTGCTCATTATTTTGACAATTGCCATTACTCATGTCCTGGGTGCTCAAGCTGACCCAGTTCAAGCAAATTATAGTAATTGTCAAAATTTGACTGCAAATGGTCGCCACCTACGTGGTCAGCCTTCATTCGTATCAGCGTAGGAGGTAATTTTTGTCAGAAACCATCTTTTATCTGTAGCTCGACATTTTTTTCTCCAAGCAATTTCGTGTTGTTTTACTTTTGTGGAATTGTATTGGATAAGTTTATAATTAGGTTTTTCATATGAATTCCTTTTGTGGAACGATTTTAATTAGCCATAGTAGAGTTTTTGCAGGATAACGTCATCGACCGATTCGGTGTTAGTGATAGACGGCAGTTTTTGTTCAATATAATTTATGCACGAATAATTGGTTGTTTGTCGCTTACGGTTATGTTGAATTAGATCAATAAAAAAAATTAAACATTGCATTATTATGTTTGCCGATTATTCTATTAATAGAGGTTTTTGACACCATTTCTGACGTCATTTCAAACAATGCATAAAGAGCAAATTTTAAAAAGCTTTTGTGTCAACTATGAAAAACATCTTATAAATAAAAGAACAGTGAAACAAAACTAACAAACTTTGATTACTACAGGAACTAATCAGAAATATTAACAAGAGTAGATATCGGAATATATTATCGTTCATCTATAATAACTGAATTTAATAGCGAATCAAACTATGTATAACTATGCGTCAAGCTGAAGACAGGGCGCTATGGCGCTCATTAGGGGAGGCCTATGTCCAGCAGTGGACTAATATAGGCTGATGATGATGATGAAACTATGTATTTACTATGAGAACATACCTTCCTAGAAGCATAGAGGCGTATAACAGCTGTCCTCCGCAGGATACCACAAATTACAGATTAATAGGTACTGTAGACTGTACATACATCTGAGGACAAAATGAAGGGAACACTTTTATTAAAAATAAATTTAAAGTTTTGAACCTGTTCCATACTTATCAGCCCGTCTATATTAAGCAGTTATTTTTGAAACGTAATGCCAACTTAATTGCTTTAGAGTTTCTAAGAAATTATTAATCAATGTAACAACTCCATCCGTCAAGATTCAATCTGCGAATTTATGCTGTAAAATATTTGCGCAGGAGCAAATCTCTGCTTGAATCAATATTGATAAGTGCATTATAAATTGGTGAAATCTTACGTCAAAACATGGATGATTTATATTCTGATGTTTAAAGATATCGGACAGTTTCTCAGCGGTCTTGGAAACGGACGAGGTGACATACAACCAGACAAGCACTTTCACATGGGAGCGGGGTCTGCATGCGCATTGTCTCCGCTGCCATTGTTCCGATACACGATAATGAAAACAACGTATTACTTTCCTTGGTTTTGCTTGGGAAACTCGCGAGTTGAGCATTTAGCAGCAAAAAAATCTGTTCGAAAGTGTTATCTGCTAAAGATTTGCTGTATTTTAAAGAGAAGTTAGAAAGACGGCTCGACAGTTTTGAAACCGATGAAGTTGGTAGATTATACCGCTTTTTGCAGCGCGGTATGGAAAGAAATGCTCGCATCATTTATCTCAAAGAGATTGTGAGAAATCTGGAGCAAGAAAGAAATTACAAAGGGGTAAATTAGTTGATACGCAATCATGGAACGAAATAAATGACTGTCATCTCAGATTGATTACACTACGAACATTTAATGACGTAATTATGATTTAACTTATAGGTACTATACGTGCCTACCAGTGTATAAGTATCACCTCATCTTTCACTCAAGTTAATGAAGTCTGCCACAGACGTCATAACATTTCCATTTAATATAAGGCAGTGAATCTATAATAAACAATTTAATCCCACGACTGTTAGCAAACAGTTTTTGTTGCCTGTCATCTCCTTCAGGAAGTTAAGGCAAGAGTCGTCACGCCGAGCGAGTATGCACGTGGGCGTGGGAAGTGACTGCTATAGGAGTAGGAGCTATCGCTACCTGCCTCGCGTTGCCTACATATTTGTGGCCTTTAATTGGTGGGTTCAAGCTGCAGTTAGTTGCTGAGAGTCCTCTTGGGACACGAACTGCGACGGCTGTGGGAAACAATATTTAATTATTGTATTGCTTTGTCTCCTTTTCTCTCTGGCAATTGGATTTTGTTGTATCTTGGTGCAAAGAAATTAAGATGCTATGTCTTGTTTCTAAAGTCGAAGCATTGTTGGAATGTTCAGTTAGTCACGCTAGAAAGTTACTAGATATTTTCACTTAGCACTTCTGCGTTTCGTTTTACGTTATTCCATTTCGTGTGTAATAAGATTTGTAAAGTGCAGTTGTTAGTACTAAAAAATATAATTGAATTCTCCAGTTGATATAAAGTAAAAACTGGGACAGATAATTAAGTCTGAGTCTTATGGTCTTGAAATAAACATTATCTGTAGGTAATGTTGATCGAGCTATATATTATCTCCATAGTTTTAATTCACCGATTTGGAGCTTGTAAATGTTTTAAGTTTAAGACGACAAAAGAAAACAATTTGCCATGCATAATATATAGAACATAGAACTTATGAATATTGAAAACATTGTAGTCCCAGATATCGTTAAATCGAAGTATCTCTCGTATTATAAAATAAAGATATAACATCGTGCGACGTGTCGTTTAATGGATTATTGACGGGTTTAGCTTATCAACAAGGGGTTTTATAGTTTTTATTTCTGACCGGTAGCGTTAAATAAGGCTTCGTTTTTATTTCTAGTGATTGCGATTATCTTTCGCTAATACGGCTTGATAGCGTACTCGATGTGATTTCAATGTGGAATTGATTCTGCGATAGCTGTTTAATTACTGTTATAGCAGAGAAAGATATAGATATTTATTTTGTCGCAGAAAAAGGACATTTTATTCAGTTTATCACTACGCCCTACAAGGGCGAATCCAGGATTTATTTCTGTTGACCATACATGTATACTGAAATAGGAGTTACGTTGTCATGGGATGTAGAAAAGTCTGAACAAAAAAATGCAAATCCGAGAGAAGCGAGCAAGCTTCGTTTTTTTATTACGCCTCGTAGGAGTAGGTTGGGTTTTCTTTCGACTGTTTATACTGAAATAGGAGTTACTTTGTCGACGTATGTGGAAACGTTTGAAAGTTGAAATAATTTTGATAAGAGCGAGCGAGGCGAGAAGCCTTTTAGGGTACAGTTTAGGTGTATTCGAGTACCTTCGACCATATATACTGAAATAGGAGTTTCGTGGTCGACTCATTTAGCTGAAAATTATAAGGTATAAGAGAATGTAAGAGCGAGCTTGAACATTTTAGGCATCCTACACTTATATTTTGCATACGTAATACACAATTACAACCCGAATTCTCAAGTTTTACATTTTTTTTAGTATTTTGGACTAGTTTTTGTGATTCAGTTTTTACATAGATTGAATTTGTATAGTTTCAGCTGTACACACGATTTTATACTTTGTTATAGCTGCATTAATTTGCTAAATAATAAGCTCTATGTAAGTGCGCATGCGCGAAAAATGTCGTTTTGGCGGAAAACGTCATTTCTGGCGCGTAATTTGTTTAGTGTCAAACAACTCGGGCGTTACAGTGGTTAAAAAGTTCTAAAAGCTGTAAAAAGTTTACATGGACTTTCTTGCACTTTCTTCCTCATAGGTACCTACTTCGCTTTGGAATGGGCAACTAGCTTCATGTTTCTGACTGACCGACTCCTTGACAATTCAAAAGTGCCTGTAAATGGTTGAATTGAAATAAATGCTTTGAGTTTGAGTTTGAAAACAGCTTCTAAAGCGTCCGAAATGAACTACATAGTACGGAGCGATCTTAAAAATGACCGAGCAGGCACAAGACTACAAAATACGTTTATATTTTGTAGTCTTGTGCCTGCTCGGTCATTTTTAAGATCGCTCCGTACTAGTTCATTTCGGACAGTGAAATAGTACATTCTATTAGTTCTAATAGCTCTATTCGGTCTTCGCTCTCGGTCAGCATCTCATCTTATTCTTGCAGGATTCGGTCGGTCGGCTTCGGGTAGCATCGTCATTCGTCGGCTATTCTCTCTTGTTATCATTCACAGACATGGAACATAACTGACAAACAATCAGTGACTGTTTATCATTTCTCATTCTCGTTCGCACAAACGATCGCGCGGTTTACAATGTACGAGATCGAACAGAGCTATTAGACCTAATAGACCGATTACGAATCACCGTTCGGAAACGTTTCTTCTAGTACAGTGCGAAGATACGGTTCCTATTCGTTCATCGTTCACGAACTACACAAGACTAGTATTTTGACCTTGTTTACCAACCACGAGCTCGGTGCTGACCGCCCCTGCTTGAAAGAGCGGGTGAAGCGAGTTTAATAATTTTAACATCCCACCTCGGATGGGTTTGGTTAGTCTTTCTTTTTACCATTCATATTAGGTACTTATTAAATAAGTTTAATAAACATTTTTGTGAGTTAAGGGAAGCTGCATAAACTTTGAAGGCGCCAGGCCCTTCGAACCGCGCCATCTTTTTAGCCCCACTACGAACTGGGGGCTTACTCTTGAAACTAATTTTAATTCCAATCTAAGACCAATACGATTCCAATGTTAATTTTGCAGTCACGTGATTCGGTACTCTTGAAAACAATTTGTCGACATTGGATTGAAATTGGGATTGCCCTGAGATCGTTTTGTTACATGTGAAGTTGGCTACGCTACGGGCCGCAATAGTGTTGTTCAACTCATTACGATAAACCGGTGATAGGGCTTTAAAATCCTTTATCCTTTGAATAACAAGGCTAATAAATAAATAATTGTATAAATAGTTCTTTAATTGACAAATTGTAACGTATTACATTCATTTGGGCGTAAGAAAATGACTAAAATCATACAATTAACCATGACATTGTCTGCATGCGGTAGGATCGTTGCCTACATTTCAACAAAAAAAAAAGTCGGCGTAGGAGTTCTCCAATTTCAAAAATAAAGTTAAGTGGTTTTAGAAGTGAACTCGAAATGCAAGTTTGACTAAACATTAGAGATATTGTTCGCGTTTGGTTTGTTTGTAATAAGAAATAATAATTGTTCGTTAATTAACTAATAGTTCTTTAAAAATGGTAAGTACAATCATACTTTCTTGATTAATGTAATGTTTTACGTAATTATATTTTGTATTACTGAAATATTTTTGTTTTGTTATTCTAGTTATTTTCTTGGCCTATATTTTATAATTATAGTTGTACATAATCAAAGTTTTTCAATTTCAGTAACCTACAATGACAAATTGTCCTAGTTACGCTCAATTAGAAGGTTTGGTGGAATTCTCGGAGCAAAACCCAGGCATAGCTAAAGGTTTTCATCGGACCGCCCAAGGCAAATTAGAAACGAAGAGGAAATGGGCAAATTTGACAACAACTATAAATTCTCTTGGAGGAGCAAATAAAAGTGGGGACGACGCTGGACTAAGGTAATAATCATTATATACCTACAGCAATTTTATTAAAATTACACAATAGATAGATTGGTGGCGGTGTTGGGTGGACAAGAGTTTGCGACTTGAGATTCAAGAGTTACAGTAAACCCATTTCCTCAATCAGTAATTTATTTTAATATTTTCATTTTAGTTAGGTACCTGCGATATTTATTTTATACTTACAATATATTTTATTGATCTAACATAATCATTTCAATGTTTCAGATTAGACCTACTGGGACAGACTTAGTTGTGGTAGAGGAATCATACTTTGCACAAGTACAAGAAGACTCATAAATGCATGAAATAGAAATATCCCCTATTCCTGGCACGTCACACAATGATGCAATACCGGCATCATCCACAAGTAAGTCTTTGTTCGTTTTGTTTAGGAATGTTTAAACATTTTAATAAGCCATCCATCAGTCATACAACCCAACATAAGTGTGTAACATTGAAGTGTTTTGGACCACATCATCAATTTTGGGCTACAGCTAAATATAACTTCAGCATTATTTATTGACTTGTTTTTTGTTACAACTCAGAAGTTTAAAACTATGGTTTGGTGAAATGCCGATTTTACATTATGATTTTTTGATATTTCAGTACCTGCGCCTCCCACGCCACTTCAGAGTACCATACCACCACGACTGGAATGGTTTGCGAGTACGAAGCGCGGCGGGTTGAAGCGGAATTGACTACAGCGCAAGCATTTGCTCAATAGTTCGAACACATTGGCACTTGGCAGTATCGCAATTGCTTTGATGTCTATTGCTAATGCAATTTCGGATGCAATTAGAAATGTGCCAAATCCTTAACAAATTTGCAATTTTTTTGCCACCTATTATTTAAAATGCATAAGCGATGAATGTCAAAGCTTTATTTATTGCTAATGTTTTCGGTAAGTCTTGAAATGTTTGCGTCGCAATTCAAATACTTTTTTGTTGTTTTATAAGATTTGATATTTTATTGTTAATTTTTGTCATAGTTTTATTAGTAAGTAAATAAAAGTACATTTAAGAAAAAAAACTATGTATTTAGTTCTCCATTTTTCAAGAAATATGTAGATAGTAAGGGTCTATAATTAATCCCTTTTGTAATATTGTTATAACAATTAGGAATAATTATTTATAAACATAAACTGCAGAAATACAATTTCACAAAAAGCACGAAATACATTATCAAAGAAAAAAGGTAAAATGTTTTAACTAAAAACAAAAATTTTATCTAAAAAAGTCTTTAAATTCGTCTTCATTCATAGAAAACGTTTTGTCCGTATACCGCTCTATCCACCGCTCATCTCGTCTTAGTTTCAATAGTTTTTTATGGGAATTACGTAAAACACTGTATATTACTGCTAATCGTGCCATATTATGCACTTATTACTCACTGAAGACCACTCAAAACGCAAAACAATTTCTAAAAGGTTACACTTTTGTTATTGGAAAAATCACGATCAACAAACAATCCCAACGCAATACACAGCTGTCAAAATAAACTCAAGAGTAGCGTCCAAAGCCCGATCCCGATTCCAGTTAGTTCCTCAAATGGACACTCAATTTCAAAACAATTTGGCGCTAGCGTCGAACTCAAGAGTACGAAACGTCAAAATTCCAATGTCGATCGATCGGAATTGAATTCAAGAGTAAGCACCCTGGCTACCTCGCGGCGCGAAGGCAGAGCCGTAGATTGTTGACGAGTAAAAAAAAACAATTTGACTAGTAATTGACTAGTTAATAATCTTCTGTGGCGGCATCTACACCGCCACAAGCGAACAAACGCATCAATCCTGCATCGCGCAAGCTGAGTTTACCGCGCAGATAGCATATATACAACTTCCCGACGACAATCATCGGGTAGTTGCCCACCAGATACGACATCCATCTGGTCGGAGGATCCTGCCTTTTCTGAGAGTATGAGTGAACTTTACACCCTGTTCATCATATCTCTTCACTGGTGACCCCGACGTGATGAACGTCAGCGCAGCCTTAGTGCAACTACTTCAGCTTGACGTCATCATCATCACTCCCGCAACGCAAGTCACACAGCCAGCCAGCAACCACGGCTTGAACAGTTGTCCTGACCATCAGCATGCAGCGCAAGCGCATACCTTGTCATCACCTTCAGCCTCATCAGCAACATTGGCACAGCACACTGCACATTCGGCCGGTCCACAAGTAGAGTGCTTAATCCCTCTCCTGGTCGACATCAGCAGTCAGCCACCCCGACTCACTGGGGCATTTTCGCAGACAGTTCCGACTCACCGCGAACTATGCGACACCCGGTTCCAACCCACTGGAACCCAACTGGCATTGGCAAGCATCGCAAGATACAAGACTTAGTCCACTATCGACCTCCGGTCTTCGGAGGGGAGTGATGTGGCGGCATCTACACCGCCACATGCGAACAAACGCATCAATCCTGCATCGCGCAAGCAGAGTTTACCGCGCAGATAGCATATATACAACTTCCCGACAACAATCATCGGGCAGTTGCCTACCAGATACGACATCCATCTGGTCGGAGAATCCTCCCTTTTCTGAGAGTATGAGTGAACTTTACACCCTGTTCCTCATATCCCTAAAACTTCTAAGAAGTCGGAGTCGATTTCGGGAAATCAAAATAAGTTCTGTTGATTTTCAGTTTAGCCTTCCAGACTGTCACAACCGTTGCCTAGCAACCGACGCGTTGGTATGTTCGCATGCTCCCGCGCCGCGGCACGCAACTAAATGTCGACGTGCATCATACTTTTTTATAATAATATGCGGTGACTATTCAAGAATATCACTGTATGCGTGGAATACTAAGTGCTTGTCTCAAGAATAATAAGCTAACAGATAGCAGTAAGTAGGCCTTAACAAGAAATCAAGAGCGATGCTAATCAAAACCACCACTGTTTGAAAAGTCGGACGACTCGCAATACTGGATACCTACTACTTAGATGTGTGATCTATTTAAGTACAGTGTGCAGCCCTATTATTTATTTAATTACACAAATGCGCGCGTATAGCAGTACCACTAAAGTTTTTACTTCAATTAACATGCTTTTCTCATTAAAATAATCTTTTCTTTGGTGAAGTGTCGTTGGTAGGTAGGTACTGTGGCATCCTTAATCCGAATGTCATCTCAATAAAAAGTGGATCATTTGAATCGGTAAGCGAAATCGAGTCCGCGATCCGTAATCGTAATTGATTCTCGTCAGGTAGTGTTCATGTACTTAACATACTATCCCCGATCGTCGTGTGGGCGAATTTATTTGGCCGCATTTGTAACGGTACATCCTTATTTTACTGTGCCGTTTTTTGTTTGTTTCGTTATTTGGAAAGGCATTGTGCTCTCTTGTGATCGTGGTACACTTATTTTGATCGATAGGGTACCGTATTTCAATATGCCATTTAAATATTTTTAACCTTAAACGCGGACTTAATTATATGCGCCCACACTCGAGTCCAGTACTTTTTTGTTTGTTTCTAAATTCGGTTTAATTTATATCCTACATCTGCAGTAGCTAATTACTAATTCAATTTAATTCATGTAGGTTTATCTGTATTCTTTTTACTGACATTATCCACACATCTTAATGACATAATGCTGTATAAAAGTATGTACATAGGTATTTATTTAATATTCCTCACAGTGTATAGTGGAATGTGCTTCCTCGTTATTTAAATGGTAATAAATCCTCTTAGTTAACTGGCATGTGTCTCGAAGGAATCTATCTGTGAACTATTGTTTGGCTTCCTACATCATTTGTATTTTACGCATAGATTATAGATTTAATAATGTCAGTCAGCCATGATGGAAATATCTTAGCTTGTATATTCTTTTAATATTTTATCACGAGACAATACAGCTATTGTCTCGTGATAAAATATTAAAAGATCAATTTTACATTCTTATAAAAACAAATAAATCTACATGTCGGTTTTTTATTATTTGCTAACGCATTTTTATCGACTACAACTTTGATAAGTATCACAAATTCCTCATTGAAACAACAGAGAAAGTCCTTTGAACTCTCCTTCACCTACAAAAAATAACTAACTTCTAAGACATCTTTTCTTTTCATAATGGACGTTCTCAGATATCTACATTTAACTTAAAAATAGAAGATGATAAATGACTTTGTATGTAGAGGGGGGTAATCATCGGAAAAAAATCGGAATCGGATCACTGTTGGTCAGGAAAATTCTTTCAAGAATGGGAAGCCACAGTATTGCTGAGTGTCATCACATAGATATGTAATATTAAAAAAAGAAATATCACGCGGACGAAGTCGCAGACAAAGGCTAGTCTCTAATAAAAAGTAGTCAATAACCACTTCAAGGGCCTACGTTTATGCGCAAAAAGATAAAATATTCCATATGCCATCAATATAGAATCTAGACGTGTTACTACATTGATTATTTATACATATATTTAAATCCGACACCAATCTTTCATCCTTTATCTGCTGTTTTGCGCAGAAAATATAGATATTATTTATAACAGTTTGAAAGAATATTTTGCGACTAACAGTCGTGGGAAAGTGATTGAATTTATAAATTGTATTAATGAAATTAATGGGCACCCAATATGCAGTTGTACAACGCGTATCTTCTCCTAATAAGTGAGTCATTATCATAATTGGATTACTTAGATCATCTTTATCGTTATTTATTAAGGTCATGACAAATAATCTGTAACGTCCCAATTATTATTCACTGACGTGTAATTATTTACGAAATATTGTTACGTTCCAAACTATCTAAACATACCTAAACCGTTGAATTTTGAATGATACTCGTATTCCGAATTAATCTATTCAAATAAAATAAAAATCGGAAAGTGTATTTTTACAAATTTATCTATTCTGTAGTTTTCCACCATGAGATTAGTTAGTCAAGCTAGGATATCTTATTTATCTTAAATTGTGAGTGCGAGTTTAGATATGCCCCTCGACCGTAAAAAGTCAGGAGCTTGTAAATTGATAAAAAGATATTGAATTTGAAAACTTCCTAAGAATTGTAACTTGTGTCATTATTTTATTTTACTCCATTGGAATAATTTTCGTCATCCACAAGATGTGGATGGATGTATGTGGATGGTGAATGTGGTGGATGTGGATGTGGAGAGTGAGATACTCTAGCAATCTTTATAACCATTAAACTATCCAATCACCAATATTTGTATGAACATTGAATTATTTTATCTAACCAGGTTGCCTATCAAGCAGCAACGAGTTAAATAACACACATAACATAACATTACGCCTGTAATCCCAGAAGGGTTAAGCAGAGGTGTGCTAACAGTACACCCACGCAAAGTTAAATAATATTTGAACAACTACTGATTAACTAAGAAGTAATTTTATGTAATCAGGCCTACAGAAACACATTGTTTTTAATGATTGAAGTGTCAAATACAATATAATTAACAAATCACAGACTACGAATTCAGTCATTTCTTCCTATAACAATTATCCTATAATTCTAAATTGTTACAGTTATTAGAAATACTAATGCTTCATAATCCCTGTTGTTTGCGCATACAATCTCTAAATACTTTAACCTCATTAGGTCCTTGAGCCCTTTAGTTTCTTATCAATGGTCACCAAGACTTCTTATTTTGAATGTTGTCTTCTACTGTTTAGTTTACTTGTTGCTTTAGTGACGAGTGCATCGAAGTGCAGTTTCGTGTTTATTTGGAGTTGATTTCGTTTGGATTTTTACAAAATGGTCGTGTTGTTAAGATATCGGCGAATAACTTACTATGATTCTGATAGTGGTGGTGAGTAGGACATCTTTATTTTTTTATGTTCCAATAAGATTAATTTTACGCTGAGGAGACTGTAGAACCAGTGTTCATTGTCTTGGAAAGTTACTTGAAATAGTAGAAGGAAGGAGTAACCATTGCAATTACTCTTTTTTTCAATGGTAAAGCGGCGTTTATTTGAACTTAACGAAGTTAGACAAAACATTACTGTTCCCCAAAAAATATTAACTCCCCCAACTTCTTGAATGGCCACTCGAACCACATTTTACTCACACCAAACATCCAGACTGACGTTATGATACCTCGGTAAATGGCGTGTGACGTGCGAGTGAATCCGCGAGTAAATATAACTCGTCTAGACGCTGCTAGTGCGTTGACACAAATAGTTTAGTGTCCGTCCGTGACTATCTAGAGGTCGGGAGAAGTGCATTCGGGATAAATGGTAATTCATCTCAAATATTCCATTTTGCTGAAAAAGATTTCATCGTGACTGATCCTACGCGTGAAATAGTCATGAAGGGTCTGTTTTTCGGTAACTAATTGGAGCATTATTTATGTGTTACAAATAGGGTTGCTATTGTGTGTTTGGGCAAAAATTTTACGACATGTCGACATTCGTTTCAAATCTTTAAAAAAACCTCAACAAAGTGAGCAAATAGCATCACAATGATCTCAGCACTTACATAGTCATTTGTCGAAAGAGCTATTATAATTATTGAAGAGTCGCACAATCGTCAGCCGTTCATTGATACTAGATTGATCACTCAATCAATTGATAAATAATTGATCGTTAAGCACCACAAACTCATCACTCAAATTGCTAATGGTAGTATAGTTTCAATCAACAGGTAGATGATTCCGTATTTACGTCCATTCATAATAATGTTGTTCAAAAGAGCTTACATTGCTATTCTGTTTTCGTAGTTAGGTAGGTTTAAACCACAGAAGAAAAGCTCTCAGTCACAAGAATACATTGTTTTTTACCTACACTTCCGGAGAATAACGGAAAAATATCAAAGAAACACGTACACTCATAGCATTAGGAATAACTATTCTCATTTGTTTTCCAAAACTTTAACGATTGAATCATTGAATCCAAAATCATCACTCTAAATAAGTCCTTAAAATTCACAGTTTCAGTCCATTCACTGGACTGAAATAATTTGAACTCTATCTATCCCGTGTTTCGATCCGATCTATAAATACATGACCATAATAATCTGGGATTGTGGGCGCACGCGCAGTTTGCCGCGACGCGACGATCGACGACGACGTCGACGTCACTAGTACAACGCGTGCGATTTTTTCGACGTCAAGTATTTTTTGACAGTTATGACATGTGTCAAATTACGCGCGATTGTGAGATTCGTTAGTACCTAAACACTGATAATGCGTTGGAGGAGGGGTGTTAAAGATTTTTGATTGTCTAATCAAATGCGGTTTGATCTACACGTAATTAATTAATTAAATCTTGTAAATTGATTTTTTCTAACAAGATATTTAAATTAGAAACCTAATAGGAATTTTTTGTTTTTGGTTAGAGTCGGTACTGAATGCATGCGATTGTGTGACAAATCTCTGCCAAGGGGATGCATTTGACATGCTATTGTTAAATACTATCTCCAGTTCTGTGTTTTGTCTTTTCCAATAGAGTCCGAAAAGGCTAATATTTATCTTTTAAGCGTTTTATCTTCTGGTTCAAATGTTTGATTAATAATTTAAAACAGATAACATTGAATGTTATAGTATACAAAATTATGTGATTCGACCTCATTATCTTTGTAAAGTAGCAGAGTATCTCATTAATTTATTTAGGTGGGTACTAGGTACATTCTTTTTTATCTCAATCCATTTCTTGTATAGGTTTAATAATAACGTGCAGAGCTGCATTATTTTTCAGTCTTTATCTGCGTGAAAATGAATAGTAATGATTTTTTTTTTTAAGAAGTTCATAAAAATTACTATGAAGATAATTATACCTATCTCAAATCCAGATGTAAAATCAGTATATTCTAGGGAATAGTAGATAGTAGCTAGCTAGTTTAAGGGCTGTAGTAAATCAAATCCTGACCTACATATGTTAAAGTCTAATTCCTAAGTAGTTTCTTAATTTCATAATACTTATTTAAATTGGTCAAGACACGACATCACATTTCGTTATCCCTTCAAGAAAACACTTGAACCAAAAGATAAGCTATATACTCGTCTTACACGTAACAAAAAAAATGGTATTACGCACACCATTGATTACTTTCATGATATTCATTCATGAAATCATAATGCGGTATAGAATGACTCATTCAATCATTCACCGGTCCAGACTGACTGGCTATCGATACCTTGTTCTACGTAAAACCAGTCACCTGTGACGTATGTACACCCACCCACAAAAGTCGTCACGAAAAAATCTTACGTTATCTTCGTTTTGGCAACTGTTATTGTGTGGTAGAATGTACATGAACTGCAGTTGATTCAGTGTTGCCCCCGATTCGTTTAATGAAGAGCAATTTGTTTAATTGTTGATTTTCCGGTGAAACTGTGTTTAGTTTTATTTTAGTTTTGTCATTCGCGTTGTGATCCATGTGTGTTATGGGTGCATTATGTCGGTTCCATGCCAAATATGTGATAGGTGAGTTTTTAAGCAATTAATTGGTATCCTTTAATATTTTTGTTCCAAAAGACGAATAAATGTTTATAGCTCTATATATAGTATGTTTATAACCATGTAGTGTTCATTAAAATGCGTCTGTGGTTAGTTTTCTTCTTTTTAAACAAGAAAAAGAAAGCTAATTTAGATCTAAAATGGCTTATACTCGTAGTGTGTGGCCCGTTCATTCTAGCAATTAAATGAAAATGTTTATAATTAAACGTTGAAGTCTCAAAACAAACTACGTGTGTTCCGTTTACTTCAGTTAGTAATCAAATTGTTAAAGACCAATGAATAATTCTGCTGTTTGTTGTTCGGGAAAACGAAAACATTTTAGATTATATAAGTATGTCTAGTATATTGTATTGCAATAATTTTTGTTTAACATGTCCCCGAAATTAAGCGTCATTTATTTAAGTAATTTACTAATTATAAGTTTTTCATTAATTTGTAAACAAACAATCAAACACCCGAAAATATTAATCTTTGTTAATCATAAAAGGTGTTTAGAATAGAATAGAAAACTTTTATTTGCACAAGCAATGTGTTAAACAAACATTTAGCATGCATTTAAAACTATAAATAGCCAAATTGAGAGAATAACTTTACAAATAAAATCCTGTGATTTCCTGTTCGGTGGCTGAAATAAACCACTTGCGGTATATTGATGGAAAACGTTGTGCGGCTACGGTTACAAAGTAACTTTCAGAACATTGATACTTTGCATTATACAAACAAAATTAAACGGTTGGAACGAAGTTCCTTTCGATGTAAGTGATGTGTTAAATAACAGGCACAATGAAATAAATTAACAAAGTTTCAGAGAAACAAAATGAAAAAGAAAGTGGCGTGACGGTCAAAACTTTACTCTTTTTGTGGTCTAGCTCTCATTCGCCAAGTGTGCGGACAATAACGTGCGATAAGGTACTTCGTTCAAAAAATCGATTCATAAACACACAGGACAGGGTTAAGTTTTCGTGCCTCTTAGTGTACAAAATATGGGATCGGTCGCCTTTTTGTCTCGAGTGTACAGTTGGTGGTAGACCAACAATGACGCTTAATGTGTTCATTACGTATCGGGCAGTTCTATATTTCAGTGTGTATAGCACACCAATTCATATATGTTGGTACTTCCTTAGTTTATCTTGGACATCACTGATATTGGTAAAGAAAAACATAGTGAGAAAACCGCAACATACTGTTAACTAGCTGTGGCTCGCGGATTCACCCGCATACGTCTCGAAACCGAGATAAAAAATATCCGAGGTCTTAACCTAAGTCATGGTCTACTTATGTGTCAAATTTCAACCAAATCCGTTCAGCCGTTTTAGTTTAAAAGGGTAACAAACAAACTTACTTTCCCATTTAAAATATTAGTTAGAATTTATTATAAAATAAGGTTAGTTATGGTTAGGATTAGGATCCGATACAAGTTTGAAATCGCCAACCCGTCTTGAGCAAGCGTGGTTATAAATGCTCGTGTCTTCTCTGTACGAGAAGACGCCTTTGCCCTGCAGTAGGACAGTAACAAGCTGGTATTATTATATTAAAGCAAACTTAATGTAGGTATGTATACGTACGTAGACATTCATTGACCCCCGATGACTAACAAACTCCGTATGCCTACTTAATTCACGTAAACATTTAACACATTGCTAACTATTTTAGGGAACAAGTAACAGACGATAAATCCTTCAGAACGACATAGTAATTCAAACAAGTTCTGCTCTCCATCCCCTTTGCAGGATCTGCTTTTACTCTTTAAGGCGAATGCTTCGATGTATCAACATTCAACTGAGAGTTTGACTTGGGTAATGTTTTTACTAAGACCGTTAACGTCACTTAAACGCACATATTATTTACGTCAAATAAAATAAAGTTGAAGTGTATTTTCGATTCCAATATTGGTTAAAACGATACAATGTAATTAATTCATGATTGTTAATATTAAAATAAAGAAAAAGGTGTCGTAAAATACTAAATGCAACAGGCAAGCTTTAACAATGCATTATTCATTTTACGCCTCACTTTTCCTATGCAGATCAGCCGGCCTTTTCTGTAAAAATATCACTGTGAAAACTAGCTGTCAATAGTGTCAATCTCTAGCATAAGAATGACAGCTCACTTCACATACGTTATAAAACCCGGCCGTCCGTACTAGGCCGTCAGATCTTAAAATTGTATTTAAAAGCTAAAGTTTAAAACATTGAAACATTTACTTTAAGCTCACCATATTTCAACCAGAATAAATGGTACAAAAAGCTGTCAGTGCTGCTGTTAGCGGTGGCGCTAAGCGCTGACTCAGACAGACAGACGGACTATATTTAGGCGCTAGCACAAATACAAGCATCCTGTCGCAAGCATCGGTTAACATGATAGTTATGTGTTACTTTAACAATACTCATCGGAAGTCCCTCATTTGTATTATCGTGCTTTTTCCTGTAAGGGGTGGCCTTTGTGGAATATTCCTGTTCTTTGCGAACGTTGTCATATGATGGGCATTCAGCTTGAATTAAAGGGTCATCCAAGTAAGCTTTTGAGAAGACAATGATTTTAATACATGCACGATAGTTAACTAAGTTTGTACCTTTTTGGGTGTAAAGAAGCAAGGTGACATGCAGTCTCAATTTTTGTCACTTCCAAGTGCGACAACTTCGATAAACTTTATCTGAATAACTATTGTAGGTATAATAGTAATCCACGACCACGAATGGCGTTATTAATATCATTATTTCCAATAATATCAGTTCTTTATATATTCTTCTTTTTTCAAATCGTGCATGAATAATAGATTCATCACTTCCTCTTTAACGTTCAGTTCAGAAGTGTATAATCATTGGGCATGGTGTTACCATAAAAATAAATCTATATAAGTATAGGAACGCTTTATGTGCGTGCAAATAAGTTCTTTGACCTTGTTTTTTTTTAACTGGCAACTTTTTATAATAATCGTCTTTGAAAAAATAGTGTAGGCACAGTCATCGGCAAGAGTGGAACAGAAGCTTTGTTTCGGAGATGTTAATTTAAAAACAAAGATACAATTATTACATTGATTGAAAATAGGCTGTGAAATGGAAGTACTACCATTATATTGCTCAATAAAAAAAGTTGTACATCACAACACATTTAAAAAAATAGTAATCGAACCCTGTATCTGTCCCTGAATGTACGCAAATTAACATTGGTATCGAGTTAATGGTGCAAACAAAAAAGTGCGGAAGATTGCGGGTTTAAACAAAAAGTTATGAGGCGATCCCAAATTGTCTCTGACAATAAGCAATGAGTACGTCTTTAAAAGATTTTTTTGTCATTTACATGTGCCGAACAAAAAATCTTGTAAAAATGAGATTTAAACTCGACAACATTATTGGGAAATGTACTGATAGGAAATTGATAAAATTAAAAAAATACACAAAATTGGAAATAAATAACATAATAAACCAATAGCCATTTAGTAACGGCCAGAAAAAGAACACACCTTTAATAAAAACAACTCTACGTGTCATGTAGCCATTACAGTAAATCAGTATCCTCCCTTTATGGTAATAACCCTCTCTATTTCTTTGTCCAAACAGAAGGCGAATTGGAAACAGATTGGCTACAAGCGGCAGGCCTCGGATCCCTGGCCGCTCCGTTCCAAGCGGGTCTGGAGGTAACCGAGGCCCAGCTGGGTGAAGCCGTGAGGCCTTTGCCCAGAGAACAGGCTGCAGCAGTGCGCAGACGAGTCAGAAGACTTAACAGGACAGTTAGGAGGAAACGAGCCGCTTCTAGAGCGAGGAAGCCAGACATCAGAGATGTTTTTAGGGATTTGGAGGTGAGTGGCTTTGGCATATTTATATTTTATCTTCTGGGTAGGTAGTTCGGGCAATTTTCACAATTTTTCTTTGACAACTATAGTGCCGGTGACTGGTTATTAACACGCTTTTATTAGCTTGACCTGTATGTAACGAAATTTTTTAACTTCATTTTCACCTCCTTCTAGGAGTCTGATTAACTTGAAAATTTGCACAGGGAGCAAGGGTCGATGACAATACAATACACTCATAAAGAACAATGCCCAGTTCCCATACATTTCAAAACCTGATAATAAAAGTGTATGTATAGTTATAAGGTATAGTACAAACACTACCTGTAAGATAACAAAATAATGTTATATGGTCATTTTCACAATTGAAACGCTACGAAGTCCAAAAATATTAATGTTACTTTTTAGGTTAGGATTTGCCGTTATAAAGAAATTAATGTGCTAGAACGAATTATTTAACACTCGAAGTTTAGTCTAAAATAGTAATACTTACTTAATAATACATATCTATGTTCTAAAACATCTTTTTTACTTTGTGAATTCCTTAAAACCAGCTGCCCTTATGTCACTGCTTAGACTCTCGATGATTGTCAATTTATATTGAGTGTCGAGCATTAAATGTCAAACGTCAAAAAATACGTTTCAATCGTCCTAACTCAATTACATATTGCATGATTCATTAATTTAATTATTCATTTATCTTTAAATAATCTGTATTATACATTGACTAAAAAAGAAATACTTACTGAGTAAATAAAACGTAAAATAATGTATGAAACTCAGAAACAGAGTTGAATAAAGTCAAGCAGCAGTGTGTAAAATGGAACGTTGTAGAAAATGGTGGTTGAGATGCGTTCAAAACATGCTAATATGTTTACCCTTGAAGTAGAATACGCATAACAAAAAACAAAATTTTAAAAAATCCTGCGTTTCTTTTAACATTGTGATAAACGTAATTAATATAAAATTTAATTAGTTGTTTTTTAAGATTTATTTCATTTCTATACATAGTCAGGTGAAAAATGGGCATTCCTCTTTAGTTTAAAAAAAAAAAAAAAATATTATCGTCTTGAGACTAAAAATTCTGAAAATAAGTTATAGTTTAAAAAAAGGGATTTAATAGTAAACGAACTAAACATTTGAAAATAATAAAAAAGTATTATTTTCTACTTTTTAGTCTTTTTGAGAGCAGTGTTGGCCCAGTGGTAACGGCCGCGGTCGTAGGTTCGAACCCAGCCAGGCGCTTTACTTTGTGTAAATTATTTCATCACCACTGCTCTCAAAACGGTGAAGGAAAACATCGTGAGGAATCCGGCATGTCTTAGAACCAAAAATTCGAGGACATGTGACATCTACGAACCCGCACTGGGCCCGCGTGGTGGATTACGGCCCACTCCCTCTCACAGAGAGGAGGCCTGTGTCCCAGCAGTGGGGACATAATAGGCTGATTATGCATGCATTATGCAGTCCGTTTGCTATTAAAGCGTGTTTTTTTTTAGTTTTTAAAACTATAATTTTTAACAGAATCATCAGGAAAACGCTTTCCACAATTTGAAATACTAAGGTTAGTAATTGGGCTGATGACAATTTCTTCAAACCATTGGCAATAACGAATTGAATCAGTTTTTCGGGAAAACTGTTCACAATCCAGATATTCTTGCTCTAAATTCGGGATTTTCCCATTGTGTTTTACCTAAATTGTTTCTGTAACAACTTTAGTTAAATTCGAAAGCTCATCGCGTGAAGAGCTCTTCAAGCTCAAAACTTATTGTTTAAAATGTGTATTCCCCCGTTTACATTACTTGTAAGTTTGGTATAATAATTTAAATAACATCATCACCATTATCATCAGGTTATAACAGTGAATGGCTGGAAATAAGCCTCTAATTGGACCCGTCTGACTGGACTTAATCTTCAGGGGCTCTCATCCATACACAAACTGCCCTGTGAATACCGTCCCTCATCCTTTCATGTAATATAGGTAGTGGCAAAAGATACATATTCTTTTGAGTTACGTATACCATCACCTATAACCCGGTGTTCATCTAATTAAGACGTTTCTAAATCTATGTAGGCATACTTTCCTATTTAATTTATTTGCATCACATTTAGAACTTCGATTTAGAATCAACACCTCTGTTTGCATTGTGCTGTCAGACTCAGTAAGATAGATGGCATTCCTAGTACCTTAGCGATAAATGAGGATCATTCATCAATTATCTACTGCTGCGAATAGACGGCGCACGCATCGGTAGTGCGAGCATAGCTTGATAGATGGCAGGACTTGCTTACAATTAATTTAGTAAATGAAGGTATCATAATATTGCTGCGGTTTAAACAAATTTAAACATAGTTAAGGAACCTACACATACACACAATAGCATATTAATTATTAGAATGGGATATATTACTTGAATCTTTCGATGTGGAAAATGTTAGTGAACTTAGCCTGCCATGAAAATAAAACATTATTAATCACTTACATCAACGTTAAAATAAAGAACAGAAGAAAATCGTATCGGAGCAGAGTTTGGCCAAGAAGTTTATGAAAGCTGTAGGCATAGCATACAATAACAGACAACCAGAGAGTTCACAAGATAGCCAAATATCTATTCATTTTGTAATGACTGCGACTACCTGTTGATGAGCAATCCTCAAACAAGCAAACTGCATTACAAACTACAAACAAAGATAGAACATTTATGAATCACCTGTTCAAGTTTATTGTTATATCAAAAAACCAAAGAAATTCTTTGAATGTCAATGAATCACTGGCCGAAAGAATATCGACTACAACAAAGAATCTCTTGCGATTAGTATAAAGAATGGAATTGCTGAGTAAATAGTCTCATTGCGCTATTTATTAGTTTTTTAGTGTTTACGAAATTCACCCTTCAGCAAAATACACTATGAATTAGACACGGGCGAAACAGCTCACTGAAAAGAAAAAGAGCGTTTAGCTTTTTCACTCTAAAGAGCTATATCACTCTTCTAGCTCACTAGCTCTTCTATAGCTCAGTAACTCAGTCGCTCAGACACCGACTGTTAGCTCATTTGACTCACACCGCACGTTTCACTCAAAGAGCTATATAACTCTTCTAGCTCTTCTATAGCTCAGTAACTCAGTCGCTCAGATGAATGGTAAAATCATCAGTGGGTAATGATTTGATTGGTTGCTTTTTAACAAGGTAATGAATTTAAATTCATTAATGAAACTGGAATATAAATAAGAACCTGTGCATTACCATTATTATTTATGTAATCATTGCCAGTATCATTATCTTCTTTTTATTCCATTGCTGCATCTATCACCAATCCCCGATCATCAACGATCATAGCCTCTTCTAATGACTATTCCACTCCACTGAACTCAATGAAAATATCTCGAGAAAACTCGCATTTAAACGAATGTAAGAAAACTGTCAGTATGAAATGTTTTTATAATTCTTCAGGTACTTTCTAAGGCTGTATCCACCTGATAACCGATCGCTTGTGGTTTGCCGCGAATGATTGACAGTCATTACATTTAGTTTCACGAGGAGTGGGTTAATCGGTAAAGTAAAAGCGGTGTTGTTGTCTGTTGACATCTCGTCATGCGTCTCCTGTTTGTGGTTGTGACTGTACTTTTGTGTTTTCAACAACAGTCGCGCAGTGGGTGATTTATCTGCTTTTGTTATTCAAATATTTCGGTAGCTTGTTTGAAACTATTGCCTTCTTTGAAGTAATTACCACTTTGATTATCGTGTGGCGTGTATTTTGAGATTTCACGTGGATGAATTCACGTGACAGTTCTGCAGACAAAAAAGTGTTTTATTTACTTAGGAAGAATTGATCGGTTTAAGTAAACCGCAAGCCACAGCTCTCTATAAAGTAATCGCTGTAACTTTTCAAATTCCAATGCCTTACTTAGGCCTAATCAAAAATCTATTCGGTTGTCTCAATACTACAGGCGATAAAACAACAAATGATAGCACTACTAATTTAGCAAAATTTTATAACAATTATCAATCTCACTCGATTTCCCAAAAATGCTTTGTGAAACTTCGCACGCAAAAGCGAATTTCGGAATCTCAGATGATATTCGCTTGATCGAATCACGCGCTCTCGATCATGCAACTGTTAACAAGAAACCATTACCACGCTGACGTGCTCATTGAAATATGTTTGTAACTACTTTGTACACTGCATTATTAAGGACGGATGATTATGGCTCGTTAGATAAGCATGCAATTAAGGTTTTCGGGGATAGTTACCTGTTTAGTTCGAAACTTTGAGTTGTTTACGCGTGTACGTCCGTGTTTGTGAACCATTTGGTTTAAAAGATAAGGTTTTAAGTGTTGTTATAAATTATGTTTACTTCATTTAAATTGAGAGTGATTAGTGTTTGGATGCAGTGCTTTCGGTCAAAACAGTTTTCATGAGTAATCAGTGAGTGAATTCGAAATCTTTTCGATGAACCTAAAAAGTTAAAGTTTCTTATGAATGCAAATACTGCAACAAGTGTTGATTTGCAATGCCAGATTAAATATAAATCGCGAAAACAAATTTGATTATGACTGTAATCTCCCGTCACTCAATTCTCTCTGTCAGGCAGTGAAAGTATACGTAAGAACGTGTGAAAATGAAAACACGCTGCTAAATTGCGACAGTCAGTCGACACTAAACTGTCCTTATAAAAAAATAGGCAAATTAATATCTAGTTATACGGCAATGTTAATTACACGAGCGATAGCAGTGTTAAGTGCCTTGTGGCGGACGCGTTGCGTTGCGTCCGTTGGTTTCCAAACTAATGTGCGTGAACGCTTCAGTAGTGGAGTTAGTGTGTGGTGCAGTGTGTTCAGCGGCTCTTCACATGCGCACTGAACATGATCTGTGACACGATGCGGGTGAAGTTGTGCGAGAAAGTGGTGAACTGTAAGGGGCTGGCGTTAGTGCGCTCCTATATCGAGGCTCTGGTAAATATTAGTGATTTGTTCAATGTGAGTGATCTCAGTTGTGACGTCATTTTGGTAAGTTGGCATAGGTCAGAAAAGGCTTAAAGGGTGAGATGTTTTATTGTTATCTAGGAAGACGAAGATCTAGAAGACGCAAAACGATGCCTTTACTTTTCATAATATTTATTGTTTGTAAACAAGTTTTCTTTAAACAGTCCAATAACATGTTTATGCAGATTCAGGGCAGATTTGCAATTATTTTGTTTTGAACTTCATTAGTCTCGTCATACGTGAGCAAGATAAATATGAAAATAGCTGGTCACACTAAACCTAAACAAGAGATAACTAGTATCATGTGATCGTGGATTAAAATTCCCAAAAGATTAAAATAAGTGTTTGTGGGTAGCTTATCAATAAGATTAGTCTGTTTGCTCCTCTTTTTTATCTTAGTTTTCTCCTTCTTAACCATTGTTAAGTTTGTAAGGATCTGTTTCACTTTGAACTTCTTTCAATCTAAGATTATTTTCTTAGGCTTTTTGGCTGTTTTTAGTTTTATTATGTGCATCTGTTACTCATATTACTTCTTAAGTTCTATTAATCGTTGTATCCACCACGGCATTTGGATAATTATCTAAGTAAATATCTTTATCGATATTATCAGTTTACTAATGCGTTAGTGTTCCGAAATCACGTTTAGTAAAAGCTATTTTAGATTTAGGGCATACGATTTAATTTAATTTACCTGTTTAGGATAATCTATTTGGTTTGTGTGTTGTAACTCCTTTTAAGTGTCCAATTAAAGCAATATTCTTCATTCTGACATTAAAAGATTTTCTATTATTTCAGGAATTATTATTGTATAATAAAAATTCGTTTTTAGTACGCAATCTATATAAATAGTTTTGTAAGTAATTAAGTTATCGGTACTTGGGTCAGTTTGCTATCGATCAATTGATAATGATAAATTAATTCGATCTACTTTTATGCAGTGTTTACCAACAATGCCTTAAAGTGGGGCAAATAAATGCGATTGTAGGCAGACGGCTCGTCAAATAGATACCTACTTTGAACATATTAAACCTACTTTTTATATGCAAATTTAATGGTTTTTTTTAAATAATATTATAGATCCCCTGTTCTTTAGATAAATATAAGCTAGCGTTATTTAGGGTCCATTGAACTACTTATTGCAATTGCGTACTTGTGTGTCATTTGCGACTATTTACTTTTTTTACGTGCCCATTTCCTACAAAATTACTCAGCATATTATCTTAATGCCTAAATTAGACTTCACCTCCAAAAAAACGAATATTCTACGCTTATTACATCCAATTACGCATATCATTGAGCACCGAATTTGGCTCGACTCAATCAAGTTGAGCGTGCAGGAAACGCCGATCGTTTATTGTTTTCAAGTGTTTTTATGTCCAAGGTAAAACTAGCAGCTAATGTTCTAATGGGCTGTAAAGATTGTGTGGATACTGTATAATAACGCTTCACGGATCATGGCTCAAGCACGCACCTAATATCGGTTAGACCATGTACATAGTTATTCTTGTTACTTCATTTATTCTGTTCTGTTTTCCGGTTTGTTTTCAAGGTCTTACAGATGCTTTGGTGTTCATAGGTGTTAAGAGTCTTTGTTTGATGTCCCAGGGATACATCAACTTCTTTATTATTTTTCCTTTAGCATTACATCTTTCAAGCTCTTGTCTTGGTGATGCGTTTATGATTGTGCACCTTCAAATCGAAAAGCGTTGATAACATGAGTTTCTAATAGAAAACCTGTAGATGAGACTATAAAAAGACAGTAGCATTCTATACATTTGCTGCTCTTCTTGTTCTGATTAGAAATCTATGTAGTTACAAGGCCCTCTACAGTATCATCATTAAAATCTTCTACCGATACCAGAAAACCGTAATGCGTTGCTACAATAGGATCCTCTTTCACATTAACAAAGATTGTTATTCATTACAGGATATTTCTTACTACTCGAGTTGGAAAGTCCCAGTAACAATATGCCCTTTGATATCATCAGTTGCATTGCGTATGAATAGTTTCACGGTAAACTGATTCTCATTCCCGTCGCCTATGATATTATATTGTTATTCAAACATGCTTGTCGTCTGTTGCAACAGCTAGTTCCAAGTACATACATGTTTAGATTACAGGGATTCTGTCATTCACCTTGGGGACATTATATTAGCTGGTTTGTCATTAATGTTGAAGAGTTCAATGTTGGTAATGAAATCTTTGCAGACATTGAATCATCATTATCATCTTCAGCCTTCTTCGTCCTATTGTAGGGCAAGTGTATTCCCTTAAATGCCAATCCGTCTTCTGTCTGACCTGGTTCCATGTTTTTTGAGGTCGGTGCAATTATGTTTTCCCTTATCATTCACTCCCTTATATTGAACAATTTCCAAACCCTCAACATTAAGTTCATTTTGGCATACGTACATTGATAGATCTGAAGCAATACTAGATAAACACTGTCTAGAATCGACATAAATTAAGCTATTAGAAACCGTTTACGCCTCTGAAACCTAACATATCACTTCCGTTACCAAGAAATATCTACCACAGTTTTCACATTACTATCTAATATCTAAATAAACTTGCTTCAGCCAATCTATCGATACTTCCTATTACAGCCATAGGTTTCTTGTAGAGATTGCCTTATCAATATTTATCGTTTGCCTCCGTATCGGGCGGTGGTTCGACTTGATTCCGACCGGTTTCTGGCGCACCGCTGACATATATGCCCATGTCTCATGCTAAGGGACTGTCGATAGATGTCGCTTCCGCAATATCCGCTACTTGTGTATCCGTTGTGACGGGTTGATTGATATCTAATTACAGGTTGGTTTTAATTAAGGTTGCTTGCCCAAGGCAGCGTTGTCACTAGACTTTGCGACGACGTTGGAAAGCCCTTGTAATAACTTAAAACCTTACAGCAGAAAGAGGGGTCGGACTAGGGGTAAAAACCAAATAGACCACATAATATAAAGTTCAACGTACAATTCAACAGTCTGAATAAATGTACAGGGTACATTTGTAATCTGTGCGCAAGCTGTAATCATGAATTCAGCATATGATTCTAGACCCCCTTGCGAATACATTTTTGGTCGATAATCAACAACAAAAAAACTTGCTGTTTCTTAAAAAAGTGCAATACCTACGCGGTCAAAAGTTATGGAACAATGACTTTCATTTAAAATCATTGACGTTATTATTTCTATGCCAGGGGGTCTAGAATCATGAGCTAAATTCATAGTGACAGTTTGTCCCTCCCTCTATATAGGTAACTAGGTACGTATTCATTCGCTGTGTCGAAATTATATATTTTGTCTTAAAGTAATATTGATTCATTTTTAACAACATATCATTACCCAAAGATGTAATGAGCATAAATCAACAATAATAAGATTTAAGCGATAGTATCCGATTTCACTAATATCATCTTAGAATTATCATATTGGATGAATTCAAAAGAAAATATGACCTCAGCATGACATAGAATTATGAATTTGGGTAAAATTTTATTGAACTTCACAGTATTACATAAATGGTAGATTACATAATGATACAGTAATCATTAATAAGTAGAAATTACATTGAAATTCTTCTAAAAAATAGCCAGTCATTAATTTAGGAGCTTTCACCAACGATTGTGTAATGTGTGGACAAACAATACGTAAAATTAAGTTTCTCTTTTTAACTAAACTCTTGAATTTAAGTAGAATGGACAATGATGGCTTAAACATGGGAATGTTTGTTTTTACTCGTTTTATTTCTTATAAGTTGTTTCAATTAAAAGTGGCACAGTTTAAAATAATGTATATAATAATCTGAGAAGTTTAATGTGCTTATTTACGTTGCTGCTTAAGAAACTTGCGCTTAGTTGTCACCCTAGACACGGTTTTGCGATTTTTTACCTTTTATGGAGAAAATCGTACCATAAGTTTAAGCGTAATACATAGTAACTGGACTTTTTGTGCTATGTTGCATATTACCGCCGTTGTTCTACATTTTGTCTTTACGCTCCGTACCAAAACAATATGGTTCCTCATAATTCAACATTATCTACCCGGAAATAGAAAAGTAACCACACTCCTGTGAAAAATAAACTTCTTTCCTACATGGTGTAGTTTTAAGTTTTTAATAGAGAAAATTCTCTCACAAAAACTGTCAACTAATAACTCAGCTCAATAGCAATTGTATGTTACAACCGGTAACAGCGTTATTGTCGAACAATACGTCGTTCTCACAGTTCATCTCTCCGTGCACGCGCTTATAAGAGACGCGAGACAAAACGGTGCAAAACAGATGCAGAACACGTGCAAAAACTATGAAACTACTCGTAGGTGCAGGCAATCAATTGTGGGAAGTTGTGGGTTTTTCTTTTGGGCTTGAAGTGGCGCAACAACATCTTGCGTACGAAATGTTTTTTTCGAACGCAAGATGTTGCGCCACTTCTTCTTCCCAGATTTAGGAAGTACCGATTCTCAGTGTAGTTTTAATAAATGACTTTTGATTCGATTGATGTTCCGGAAATGATGACAATGAAACAGAAAAATTAAATAAGTAGTTTCTCGTCCCAATCATGTCTTCACACGAAAACTTCATTTATATTTTACGAAGTAGGTATTATTGTTTGTCATACCTCACGCTAATCTATTTAGATAACATCCATTACCTACTAAATATACGTAACAAAAAAGGTAACTATGTTTGTGTATACGACTCTGTAGGTAGGTACTTAATTATTGTCCAGACTCTCCATAAGCTCTGTCATATACGCTGTCTTATGAAGCGAACGGCTATATTTAGGTACCTACTCATTGCTTCTAAGCCCCGACACTAGTGGGTTAGTGGGTGGATCCCATTATACTCTTGCCAAATATTACCTAATACGAATGACAATCACATTTGTAGATATATAAGATTGAGTTTACACGAATAGCAACATAAAATTAGACTTGAGAAACCCTTCTGATTCAATATAAATACATTCAATTTCGACACAAATCTAGGTAGTTGGGGATCCGACTCTTTCACCGTGCATTTAGGAGCCATGGGCAATGTAATATAACCTAGGTAAAACAAAACACGTTAATAAAGTTTAAAAACATTACGAACGACTGCTGCACCTATGCATAACTTAATAAGCAAAAAAAAAACAATTGACACATCAATCTCTATTCCCACGCCACGCGCCACCACCTCACCACGTGCTTTCTACCTGTTTCGACTACCTCACAAAAACCGGGACTGTTAGTGACAATGAGCGCAGTTTGCATGATCATTTGATGCAATTATTAATAGACGGTAATTAGAACCGAACCGCTTATGATTTTCTTACAAGTTATGCATATGTATGGAACTTGCTTGTCGTTTGAAACTTGTTTTTTTGTAAGATACTAATCGGTTTTAGCAGAATTCTTTCGAATTCATCACAAGCTACCTATTCTAAATGATGGGAGGTACTGAAGGAAGAAAGGATATCTAGATCTGTGATTAATAGACATGACTACTATGACACGTGCTTCTGTTGTGTTCAAACAGATATTAATCACAGTACAGAATTAGTTACGGAAACGTATCTCGGATGTCAATTTTCTATTTTGTCACTAATATATTTTTAGACCGTTGAACGAGACGAGATTTATGGGTAGGAGTAGACACGCCATAGGGATACTCGTATTAGTCATTATAAAGTATAGTATTGTTTTTCTTTACATGTGATTGTTACGCTCATCATTATGAATTTCATTGTTCTAACAAATATGATAGATAGTTCTGTTCAGACTATTTATTCGGCCACATCTACAATACGAGCAGCGATAACTTCTTCGACATCTAATTTCCTCGACCTTTATTTCGTCCCAGATATAGGATCTTCCGATGGTATGACTAGTTTGTATATCAGATGTAAACTGTTCGTTCCTTGTCCTCAGAACTCAAGTGGTAGTGAACCGCGGTCGCGCAGTGCGACTCCCGACTCATTGGATTCTCTACCGAGCGGCGGGTCCGGTAGCCCGCCAGCCGAATGGGCCGATGCCGCTACGCCGCCGGACTTCGTGTGAGTATCCAGACCGTACAACAGAAATTTTTATTCTCAAAGCATATTTAACCCTTTAGGTCAATCCTGAATTATTCGATCATTTTCAAACTCATGTCGTATAAACTGCTAATGTTTTCCTCTCATAGGGTGTTTCTCGTGGTTATCTCAATGATCATTCAAAAAGAGCAACTATGCAATCTGATTGATTGCATAGTTGGCACAAAGAACGAACCTTTCTCAAGTAAAAGCTCCTCTTCATCTCTAATTAATCGCCTTTTATGAGACTCATGAGAGAGAAGGAAGATATTAGTAGATCCTTCGCCGAAAACTACCCATTTCCCCGAACTTGATTTCTTGTGCCTCACCAATCATTGCAACTAACTGGTATTTCCTTCCACAGCGACAGCTACCCCGTGGTGGGCACGCACACGCCGCTGGCGCGTACGCCGTCGGCGCCGACGTCGGGCCGGCGCGCGCGCCTCACGCCGCCGGGCGAGCCGCACTCCCCGCCGCTGCCCATGCACGAACTCTTCAAGCCTAATGACTTGCATTGGGCCGATATTGCGAGTAATACCGGTTAGTAATCGACGAAAAAGTCGAAATTTCTATGGATGTGTTAATGAAATTATTCCTGATACAAGGCCAGCCAAGACCGAACAAAACCAATTTATGCTCTGGGGAATCAGATCTAGTCGATGCAGGAACATTTTTTTTTTTGTTAGCCTACAGGAACTGTCGCATTGCTCGGCAAAGGTCTCCTCCAAATCTTTCCTGGAACTCTTTTCCCGCGCTACCCTGAACCAGCTCTCGCGGTATCTCTTTCTGGACCGGTCTCCGACGGCGTCGTCTATCTTCAGACACCCATTGTGTGGAGACTTTTACCGAGCGGTCGTCGTGCATGCGGCTGACCCATTCAATCCCATTTGAGCATGAACTTTTACGTTAAGTTAATTTTATTTATCAAAAAACAGTACCATCACCAACCTAGCTGGCAACCTAACTGGCCTTTTTTTTGTTCCGGGGTGGAAAATCCTCATGGATGGTCTGTCAGACTCTTACTGACAAAAAACCACCCCGGTGTTCCATCTCACACCTACGTCGGGTTCGTGGGAACATATGATTCTTCCACAACCCCGACTGGTTTCGGCCCGCCTCAGCGGGCCTCCTCGTGTTGGAAGCGGGAGTGAGGTGTTTGACTCCCCCCGCAACGTCTAAGAGGGGCGCGCGTAGAACACTACGCGGCGCCACTTCGGGTCCTGCTGTATGGGGGGCGGCGGACGTTCCCAAGTCTGCTGTCTCTGGACCCATTTAGAGGGGCTGAAAGAGGGCGTTGTCCGCCCTCCGTCTACGACCAACCCCTTGCGACGGGTCAGGTAAATGGCCCCGTCGCCTACCATTTTTCGGCCGCAAAGGATAGGGAGAGCGGTCAACACGGCACTCCTCTCCCGCTGCATCCTCAGTTGCGATGTCGCCCAAGCGGCACCGCAACCTGACGACCGGCCCCTCCTCGGGTTCCTCTTAGCTTCACCGTGGGGCTCAAACCACGGTTACTGAGCCCCCCCGCCTCGTCAATGCGGTAACCCACCGGGGGGGAACCTAACTGCCCCCTTTTTTTTTTTTTTTTGTTCCCGGGGTGGAAAATCCTCATGGATGTCCTCCGCCCTGGGGCGGGCGGAGGGGTCTGTCAGACTCTTACTGACAAAAAACCACCCCGGTGTTCCATCTCACACCTACGTCGGGTTCGTGGGAACATATGATTCTTCCACAACCCCGACTGGTTTCGGCCCGCTTCAGCGGGCCTCCTCGTGTTGGAAGCGGGAGTGAGGTGTTTGACTCCCCCCGCAACGTCTAAGAGGGGCGCGCGTAGAACACTACGCGGCGCCACTTCGGGTCCTGCTGTATGGGGGGCGGCGGACGTCCCCAAGTCTGCTGTCTCTGGACCCATTTAGAGGGGCTGAAAGAGGGCGTTGTCCGCCCTCCGTCTACGACCAACCCCTTGCGACGGGTCAGGTAAATGGCCCCGTCGCCTACCATTTTTCGGCCGCAAAGGATAGGGAGAGGGGTCAACACGGCACTCCTCTCCAGCTGCATCCTCAGTTGCGATGTCGCCCAAGCGGCACCGCAACCTGACGACCGGCCCCTCCTCGGGTTCCTCTTAGCTTCACCGTGGGGCTCAAACCACGGTTACTGAGCCCCCCCGCCTCGTCAATGCGGTAACCCACCGGGGGGGGGACCTAACTGCCCCTTTTTTTTTTTTTTTGTTCCCGGGGTGGAAAATCCTCATGGATGTCCTCCGCCCTGGGGCGGGCGGAGGGGTCTGTCAGACTCTTACTGACTAAAAACCACCCCGGTGTACCATCTCACACCTACGCCGGGGTCGTGGGAACACATAATTCTTCCGCAACCCCGGCTGGTGCCGGCCCGCTTACGCGGGCCCCGTCTCGGGCGGGGGGAGTGAGGTGTTAGACTCCCCCCGCAACGTCTAAGAGGGGCGCGCGTGGAACACTACGCGCCGCCACCTCGGGTCCTGATGTATGGGGGGCGGTGGACGTCCCCGAGTCCGCCGTCCCTGGACCCATTTAGAGGGGCTGGAAGAGGGCGTTGTTCGCCCTCAGCCTACGACCAACCCCTTGCCCCTTGCGACGGGTCTGATGAATGGCCCCGTCGCCTACCATTTCTCGGCCGCAGAGGATAGGGAGAGCGGCCAACGACATACCGTCACTCCTCTTCCCCTGCGGCCCCACCGCGTCAGCCATCGTACGGTGGCGACCCCGTTAAGGCCGCGGAAGGTAGGGAGAGCGGCGCACCGCAATACCGGCACTCCTCTCCCGCCGCGGCCCCACCACAGTTGCGATGTCGCCCAACAACACCGCAACCTTGGCCGCTACGTCGTCGGCTTGTCTGCAAAAGCCCTGACGAGCGACCCCTCCTCGGGTTCCTCTTAGCTTCACCGTGGGGGTCTAAACCACGGCTACTGAGCCCCCCCGCCTCGTCAATGCGGGAACCCATTGGGGGGGAACCTAACTGCCCCTACCCTATGTTATGAAAATTTCTCTAATTGCGTATTTTTTTTTAATTTCCAGAGGGTATCGAGCTCCTAGGTTACCAAAGATACGGCACAGTCCAGGGACCGAGGATAGGCAAAGAACGAATCAATGGATCCATACTCAAAGACAACGATCTATTCATGTAAGTTCATAATACCTACACCAACTCACAATATGGCCGACCGACATTGATAGAAAGATCTTTCACTATGTTAATTTGATTTATTTTCTCTCAATATCAATGTTACCTATGAAAATTCACTGTCTATGTACTTTTTATATCGGTTTTCCCTTAGAGGGATCATTTTGTACCACTCTCCCCTACTATGGCTTTGTAGCGTATGACTAGTGATGCCGGAGTTCCTCAGGGGTCTGTTCTCTCTGCAACTCTTTTGCTGCTGCACATCAATGACCTACTCCAACCTGGTATTGTTGGCTACGCAGATGACAGTACTGTTTCAGAGAGATACTTTTCCAGCCCGAAAACCAGCGGGGGTGAAGTTCGTTCCTTAAGAGAGGCCGTGGTAGAGCGGACTGATCTGACCTTAAGCCTTGTCTCCCGGTGGGGTGATGACAATCTGGTCTCTTTTAACGCCACCAAAACACAGGCTTATCTTTTCACCGCAAAAAGAAGTCGTTTCGACCAAACTCCTACTTTTCGGGGTACACCTGTTCCTGTAACTGAACGGCTTGAGCTCCTAGGCATGGAGTTGACGTGCAGTCTCAACTTTGGCGCAACCATTGAGCGCAACGCTCAAACTGCGGCCAAAAAACTGGGCATTCTAAATAGAGTGAAGCGATACTTTGCGCCTGGACAGCTTCTAACTCTATATAAAGCGCAAGTCCGATCCTGCATGGAGTATTTCAGCCACCTTTGGGGTGGCTCAGCAAAATACCAACTTGCCGCGCTCGACTTAGTGGAACGCAGAGCTAAGAGGCTTAAAGGCGACGTAAAACTGGTGGATGCCAAGCTTCACAGCTTAGCTCATCGCCGCAAGGTTGCCCGCTTTTCGGTCTTCTATAGACTGTACTTCGGTGAGTGTGCGCAAGAACTCCACGACCTCACCCCACTTGCCCCCTTCTACCATCGGACATCTAGACGTACTGCTAATTACCATCCATACTTGGTTGCCATTCCACCAATTCGCACTAAGCACTTCCAAACATCCTTCATAATGCGCACGGCAAAAGAGTGGAACTCACTACCTGCGTCTGTGATCCCGAACGCATTCAACCCGAATCTCTTCAAAGTTAGAATGAACAGGCTTCTTCTGGGTAAGCTCACTCCATCGTAGACTTTGTCTCTGTCACTTCTGACCTAGACTAGAGTCAAGAGCAAACCCATCAAAAATAAAAAAAATAAAAAACATATGTTTTGTCAAGGTACAGTAAGAGCTCATTTTGTACACTCGAATGTCTTAAATGATCCCTGAGGTTGGGGTAACATGATGCCGAGATCATTTAACCCCTCGGTTAAACTAAGGAAAAAATTAAAATAAAATTTTAAGTAAATGTGGTTTATTTTAGCGAAAAAATACAAACTCTGTTTCTAATAATTAAATCATTTTAATAACAAAATTTAAGCATCTTATACTTGAATAAAATTTTACTTAAATTGACTATTGTCATAAAAATATAACATGTAATAAAATGACTCAAATAACATGCCCTTATATAACAGTTATTTAGACTTAAATGTTATATAGCAGAGTAAAAACGATCTTCCACACAAAACTCGCACGTGAAGTCATCAGGGTCATCGGGATCAACTCCAGCACATGCCTCTTGCTCTTTAGAAAAGAAAACAGTACAGAACAAACATTCTGATTGATCATCATCTCCTCCTGAAAACGATTCTTATATGTATTTTCTTTTTGTTGACCCGTACATTCTAGCTTCCATATAACATAACATAACATCACGCCTTGTTTCCCCGAAGGGTTGGGCAGAGGTGTACATAAAGAACACCCATATTTCGCCAGTGATTTTATGTCCCATGTAATAGGGGGCGAGCCTATTGCCATCAACCGGGCACAAATCTAGACTCCGGGCTGCTACTGAGAAATGTCAGATAGAAAAACCCAATAACACGTTGCTCGACCTGGGAATCGAACACGTGACCTCATGCTGAGCAGTAGCGAAGTAGCGATTGCGACCACTAGACCAACGAGGCTTCCATGTCTTTAATATGTTCGCATAGTGCAAGCTCCTGTTCTTGACTAAACACTTGGCGTTTCCTCCCCAAGACTAGCACCTCCAATGGTTTGTATGTTCTTTCCTTTAGCTCGTCTATTGAAGGCCATAATGGACACGGAGAATTGCTTACCTACTGGCAGTTTTATACAGCATGTCACGTTTTACAGCATCTAACACATTTACTATGGAAATTTCGCTCCAATTTTGGCGCGTTGTGATTTCGTAATTCCGCGGCATTGTTCCTCAAAGAAAATATAAATTATATAGCTTACGATCTAATTTCATATAAAAACACAACATCCATGATTGATCGTGGTTATTTGTAAATAAAAATTAAGTAAATTATTGTTAACCAGTTTAAAAAAAAACGAATAGTAAAAATATTGCATTTTATAGCACACCCAATGAATGTGGGTAAAATCATCCCTGGGATCATTTTTCCCCTCCTGCCTCCCACGAGAGGATCGTTTTACCCCAAATGCTTAATTATAAAAGTAACATCAAATCATAACCTCATGGTATTCCTTTACAACCAACTATCATTGCTGATTATATTGTTAAATAACATTGGAAACTAACGCAAACTAACCTATTACAGTATAATACTTCAACTAAAACAACATCGTATTGAATTATTGCTTACCTTAGATCAAACAAAACTATTTTTATTTTGTTTCATTAAAATCTTCCATAACGTTCACACCACCATGACACTTTGTCAGAATACTAAAACTGTTGTGGCGAAGACTATTGTCACTCAAACAACTAGATAGAGCTACTAAAGTCGGTAAAACAGTTGATAATCGTTTAACCCCGAGGGATCGTTTTGTACCACTCTCCCCAAATTAACATTTATTTCCATTTTACAGTAACAACAAACACGCGGTCGTGTCTCGCACGAAGAGTGCCATGTCTGCTCAGCAGCCGCTCAGCTTCGAACACAAGTTCAATCTCGACAGACAGATGTTCGACCAGGAGGAGGTATGTAATGTTAAGATCACTAGAAAATCCATAAAAGCCCTTTCAACCAGAGCAATAGACCTGCAGAACACTGGTAATAAAGGGATTAATTTAAAGACTAGAAAGGCCTATAAATAACAATATACAATGATCACCAAACAATTTCCTTAGCTTTGTTATTATATGATTGATACCCCAAAATACGACACTTTTCTGTACAAAATGTATGTAATGGTACTGGCTGATATGTCCAAAACAGAAACTCTTGTACATAGCACCAAGCTCCACAACACAATATAACCCAAATCTCTCCCCATTTCCCCAGGACTGGCCCGAAGAGGACAGCACAGTCGACATTGAGAGCATCGGCGAACCGCAGCTGAAGCGCCTCCCGCCTATCCTGTGGCTGGAGCTTACCGCGCTCTTTGACCGCTACTCACTGCCCTTCCAAAAGAGGAAATCGCCCAAAAAGAAGAGGAAAGAAGGTAAAAAATTACGTTTAGCTAAAGCTTGAAGCTTTTAGATAAAAACTTGCCTCTCCACTAAAGTGCACTTAAAAAGATCTCGAGGTAATGTTGGAAACGAGCTGATAGACTCAGAATTGGGAGAACTTATGTTGTATCCAACTCTTAAAATATAAAATGCTGAGTAATAAATCCCTAAAAAAACTAGCGAATTCCTTGACAGCGTCTGAAATATATATTACTTTCTAGTTTTGACTCGGAACCCTACATCGACAAAGAATGCTTAAAAGCTTATAATTTTCCATCTTTCAGAAGGCTCAGTATTTGGAGTGTCTCTAGAGACGCTGGTGCGCAAGGACATGATACTGTGGGAGGAGACATGGAGCTGCGCGCCCAGCATAGTGCGAGCTCTGGCCACAGCACTTGCACAGCGAACTGCCGACGAAGGACTGTTGCGAGTTCCCGGGAATAAGCAGAAGGTAACACATTCTTTCAGAACTTTTTAAACAAAAATTATTTTTGGGCTCTGTCTTCTAGCGAGGCCGAAAAGCTGCATCGATTTATGGTTTTTAAATAATGCCGTCCTTATTGGCTATCGCTGTGTTCTTAAGTTAGGCAGTCTTTACAACCAACGCACAGTGTAACCTGAGTCTGTATCAGCTTTTACGAGGCCATAGTAGCTGCTGAAGTAGTTCCAAATACCTCCAAAACACACCAAAAAAAAATACACGTAACCAAGGTTAAGGCCCCCTTTAACAGTCTCGGGCGATGCGCCTTGCGTCAACTGACAGGCGCGCCCGTCACTTGTTTCCTTCGGGTGAATATACGCGACACGCGTCTTGCGACCGCGACTGCGGTAACGCAGTCGCGGTCGCAAGACGCGTGTCCCGTATTACTCGCGGCCTTGGGGTAATGCGCCCTTTTAAACCGTGTTCTTTATCCTTTTAGATCGAAGCCCTCTGTCAGATGATCGAGCGCCAGTGGTACTCGGACCGCTCGGCCGTAGAGGCTGCACTGTCCCGCGCCAGTAGTCACGACCTCGGCGCTGTGTTCAAGCGACTACTGCGTGCACTGCCGCAACCGCCGCTTACCCAGGAGCTTATGAGACTCTTCTATCATACATACGGTGAGATTGGAAAATTTGATGAAATAAAACGGACCGTCTAGTTTTAAGACTTGATTTACCTACTGAATATGTTCTATGTTCCCTGCCAATTTGGACAGTGGTTGATAAAATAGTATACAAAATAATTTAACAATTGGAAATTACTGCTTTACAAACGATGTAAAAACTGTTATAGGCATTGCTGACGATTGTTTTAACCTCTCTAAACGATCGGATTGTTTAAGCGAAAAGTTGCGTACTCTGTCATTCTCAAGTTCCTTTGTGCTTATGAAACTTTTTATTTTATTCCAGCTCTAAGCGGCACAACACAAGGCCGGGCACTCAACCTGCTCGTATTACTGCTACCGGCAGAACAGCGGGCGACGTTACGTGAACTGATGAGATTGGTGCGCGAGATCGTCGCCAGGCAAGACACCAACAAGATGACGGAACACAATGTGGCCATGATCATTGCCCCTACGCTCTTCCCTCCCAGGTAAAATGAAATACAAAAACTTAACATCGCGCCTCTTTCTCCAATGAGAGTGATAAGTAACAAGAACTAATTGTTCATTTCACAATTCAGCAACACAAGTGTTCATAATGACTAACTGAGTCTCGTTCGTCGGCGATTTTTCCCAAAGCATTTGATTAAGTAGATCATTATTTGCACATTTCAGTCGGAATAAAGTTTATAGAGAAGCTTTTATTACTCTTCTTTGTTCCAATACCTGTCTTTGCAACATGTTAAAATAAATAACTTGCTTAGAAACTTCAGTAGAAACTTAGCAAAATCGGGCATACCCAAGGCTCAATACTATGCCCGTCATATTTCCGAATCAATGTCATGTTATTACTTACAACAACAACTTTTGTTTATTATTCAGGTCAATCCTAAGTACTATTTCTATTTTCAGTCTCCTGATCAAGCAATCTGACAGTCTCGAAACTCAGCTGGCAACAGCCGCAAACAGCTGCCACGTCACTGAGGCGTTGATGCGCTGGTGCGACCAGCTGTGGCTGTTACCTGCCTCACTGCTCTCCGCCGCGCAGAGAAAACCGCCCCCACACAGGAGGAACCACCACACCTGATTCACGAGCCCTCAGTGATTGTACATAGTCAAGACAAGCTCCCGGGAAGGGATCGAACTGGCTTTCACGTAAAGTGAACATTAATTTTGACATTGACATTGAAACGGTCAAGGTCAAAGTTGATCTGACCGCCAGTTCTAGTAGAGTGAATGGATGGACATTAAAGTTAAATGAGTGCCCTTGAGAACTCAAGCTCAAGGTCGATTGGATTCAAGAGCTTCCGATTTAATGGACTATATAGGATATCTATTGAATGGTGCTCACAATAAGTATTATATCGAATAAGAACAATTAAAAATATATTCAATATTATTTTCAGTCAAATTGTGCTGTGTTTATTATATTTTATTCTTGAACAATTATAGACGAGTGATAATTATTATATGCTTACCTACAATAATTATTATACTCCATTATGTTATTTTGTATAATAATGTGAATAAGATGCCAAATATTCAACCATTTTTCTTAATTTATAGTGATATTATCAAATGTTATTCCAGTTTAGAGGCTGAGCCTATCTTCCAAAAGAAAATTTGAATCAGTGCTGTTTTTTAAACAATGAAATCTAGGGAAATGGAGAAATTGTGTTTGCTCTCATTAAAGTCAGAAATAAAGGGACACGAAAATAATGGTTAAAATTATGCTGTATTGATTGTATTGAGATCAAGCAATTTGTTCAGAGTCGTAAGAAAAGCTTGAAATATCTTGGTGCCATCAGTGATTTGGATTTGAGGACGATTTAAATTTTTTTTTTGACATTTTCGTGAAAATTGTGTATCATGAAAAATAAATTAACTCCCAACTATAGTTATTCAATTAAATATTACTTGTATGTGGTTAATACATTTGGGCATTGTCGTAAATCAAAATACTAAGGGGTATGCCTGAGTAAATAAAAGGCGTTGTTCATTTTGGTATGTAACCTTTTTGGCAATAAAATAATCTAACAGTTGTAATAATGGTGCCTTGCATTGATATTAAGTTGCACAATTAATTTTAAAACATGTAAATACTATATACTTCGGTTTTTGTAACATATTTTACCGATACTAAGCATGCAAAGACTGACTTGGTGTATTATTATTATGTAATATTATTTTTTAAGTGTATCTTTTCACAATTTAATAAAATTCATATTACTTAACCAAATGTTTTATTAGTTTAAAAACCTTACATATAATAACAGAAACAAAACTTCATTGGAATATCAAATACTCGTGAATGGTGTTCAGGATACTTTATCAATTAAATACAAAATATAGTCTTGTGCCTGCTCGGTCATTTTTAAGATCGCTCCGTACTAGTACATTTCGGACAGTGAACTAGTTCATTCTATTCGTTCTAACAGCTCTATTCGGTCTTCGCTCTCGGAGTCGGTCAGCATTTCCTTAAGCGAGGCTCGGACCCGGGAGCAACACGCTCTTTATTTATGGTCTTTATGCAGTAACGTAACAAAGACATTGTACTAAATAACTACGTTTAGGTACTTTAAGATGATGTAATGGAAGATATTTTTTAGCATTTAAATCAGAATCTGTGTCGCCGTTACGGTGACGAAGTCATAGTATTAATTTAACACATTTGATTTTCCTTCATACTTGAACAGGCTTAGGACTGTCATTCTGATCAATCGTAAAATTAAAATATCGTTTATTTTATCATATCAAATATCGTTTTCATTTATCAATCGTAAGTTCTTTTACTATAACTTAAGGTAGCTATTGAAAGTCACTTGTAACACACACACACACGCACACACTTAATAGTTAGTAATTTCTTGGTCGAAAAAGTTTATAGCAGTAGGTAATTAGTGTAAAAAAATGTTTTTGAATTTATCAGCAGGCAAATGGCGAATAATAAATAAAATGTTTGTTTCAAAACAATTAACGGGCACAAAGATTAGCTATGTAGGTTAAGCGTCCCATAACCAAATCATTCCAAAATAAAGTGTCTAAGACCGCAATCATTTTGTCTTTAACTAAATCTCATTGAGTACACAATTCTTGCACGATCAAAAATGCGCGTCGAAACATGAGTTGTTTGTATTGTACTATCCTATTTATGTATAATTATGTAAGCATAGGTCGCACATACTATAAACTAACAATTTACGAACACAGCTCGTCTCGCGTGTTCAGGTGTTAAGCTAAAATAGACATTATGGTATTGAAATAACGCGCATCTCATCTCATTCTTGCGAATTCGGTCGTTCGGGTTCGGGTAGCATCGTCATTCGTCGGCTATTCTCTCTCGTTCTCATTCACAGACATCGAATGAATTCGTATGACGTATCATTTCATTTCTCGTTCTCATTCGCACCTAATAAGATCGCGCGGTTTAAAATGTACGAGTCCGAAAGGAGCTATTAGACCTAATAGAGCGATTACAAGTCAGAGTTCGGAAACGATTCTTTTAGTACAGTGCAAAGATTCGGCTCCTATTCGTTCATCGTTCATGAACTACACAAGACTAACAAAATACGTACTTGGTTGAGAACTCCTCAGGAGCATTAAACACTTAACATACTTGAGTTAAGATTCTTTACCCCACACATCATTCATTATTCAGGCATATAATCCTTTAAACTTATCACATTCTTTACCCAATAGGAAAGCATCAAAACAAATGCCAGCTCACATTAATCAAACATCATAACTTAATACTTAAAATTCTTAATCAAATACACAGCTTCATTATCAGCTCCACAAAGTATCCTACCTTTGTCACAATTGAGGCTGTTAATTGGCTTATGTAAGGTTGGTATCAAGGAGTTCACCATCATAGCCTTTTTATCCTCTAATGGCATCCAGGTCACTTGGTTGTCTTGTCCTTTAGAACTCTTAGTCATAGCCTCCATGTTCCAATCCCATAGCTCCCCTGATACTGAGCATGTGAGTAGTTTATGTGGGTTTTCAGGATGGAACTGCATTTCTGATACACCAGCAGAGTGTGCATTAACTAAGGATGTGGGAAATTGATTCATACGTAAGTCCCATACTGCAAGGGAGCCTGATTCGCTGCCCGCGAGGATGATGTGGGGCTGTGTCGGGTGGCTGATGATGCAGGTAGCGGCAAGCTCGTCGCCTGCTAGAAGGAATGATGCGGCTGGTTTGTTGTTTGTTGATCTTAAGTCCCATATCTTCATATGGCCTCTAATGTTGCCAGTTATAACCTGAAAATTATAGGTGTCATTAAGTTGTTGCTATGATGATAATTCGTATTATTTATCTTTCTGGATTTAAGGTAAACACATAACTATCCTGGAATGGTTTAACTGTGTGTAATTTATAAAAGTGACGAGGTGTCGTAGGTTCTACAACTCACTAACCTAGCGCCACAGTCAACTTGCACTAACTTAGCGACCTTTACATAGATGGCAACCGATGCCATCGACCAACATGGCAAGGAAATCAACGTTATTTACACAGACTTTAGCAAAGCCTTTGACCACGTCCCTCACCATGTACTTTTATCCAAGCTATCTGCATTCGTTCGGCACTTTATGACTGACTAAAGTCTGATCTTGAAAATCGTTTCCTTTTGATGCAGTTAATGGTTTCCAATCTGAAACCTACGGGGCCACCTCGGGGGTTTCCCAAGGATCGCATGTCGGTACGATTCTGTTTAATTATAACGATATCCCGCACTGTTCTCTGAATGTTATATGTATGCAGATGATCACAAAATCCCTATGATAATAAAGTCTTATGATGATACTACTTTTCTTCGACTCATTAGTTTAATGGTGCAATGATAATGTCATCATCAGTCTACAGCAGTCCACTGCTGGCCATAGGCCTCTTCAATTGCACGCCATTCAACTCTACTTTCGACAACTCTCATCCAGCTGCTACCAGCCACTCGGCGAAATTCGTCGCTCCACCTAGCCTGAGGGCGTACTACCTTACGTTTGCCGATTCGCGGTCTCCACTCAAGAACACGTCTTCCCTAACGGCCATTGGTTCTACGGCTAATATGGCCGGACCATTGCCACTTCAGCTTGCTTTTTCTGTGAGCTATGTCGACAACTTTGGTTCTCTGCCGGATCACCTCATTCCGGATGCTATCCCTCAGAGAGACTCCAAGCATAGCTCGTTCCATGGCTCGAAGAGCGAACTTGAATTTATGGACCATCCTTACCGTGAGTGTCCACGTTTCGGCTCCGTAGGTCATAACAGGCAGGATGCTCTGATTGAAGACTTTAATCTTTAAGCTCTGCGGAATACGCGACGAGAAGACACGACGAAGCTTGAGCCCATTTCATCATTTCAGCCAAGATGAATTCTTCTGCTAGCCTCCTTCTCAAAGTTGTTCTTCCCAAACTGCAGAGTTTTCCCGAGGTTTTAAACAACTACGAGAGCACCGCTATTGAGAACAATCGGTCCCGGAGTAACGTGATCCTTGAACATAACTTGGGTTTTATTCAAGTTCATCCGGAGACCAATGCGTGCAGAAGAATCAACTAGGTCGTCCAGCATATGCTGCAGGTCATGCAGCGATTACGCCAGTATGACGATGTCATCTGCAAATCTCAAGCAATAGTGAGATGTACTCGCCCCTGATGTTAATGCCGCGTCCTTCCCAGTTTAGCGTCAAACACATCCTCCAATGCGTTAGAGAACAGTTTCGAGGAAATTACGTGCCCTTGTCTCACCCCTCGACGCAGGAGGATATGTTCAGTTCGCTGATCCTAAGTTTGGACGGTCATAGACGTGTTTTCATACAGACATCTCAGCACTTGGATGTATTGCGAGTCAACTTGGCATCGCTGCAGACCAGGTCTCGATAAAGTCAAACGCCTTCTCATAGTCCACAAACGATTATACTCTTCGGACTTCTGTATAATCTGTCGCACCGTGTGGATGTGGTCCATGGTGCTTTAACTTCCTCGAAACCAGGCTTGCTCGGGTGGCTGAAACTCGTCGAGTCTTCGACGGTTTTATTTGATTCATATGAGCTGGGTTGGAAGCAAATCGGGTCTTTAATGCTTTGAAAGGGTCTTTTTAAAGAAGAGAACGACAACGCTCCTTCGTGTATTGGAGCGTCGGAGGTCGCGTCGTACAAATTTCATTCAAATCTGTTGAGTAGTTTTTACGTGAAAGAGTAACAAACATCCATCCATACTGGCGTTTATAATATTAGTAGGATAGGGCATGCAGCGCTAACCTATATGAAATTGTTACACTAACCTTTGGTAAAACATTATTTTAAAAATAGTAACAGTGTAAACAATTGTTGGTAAGCCACTGAAGAAAAAAAATTAAACTGGTGTGGTTTTTTGAGATATTGACCCAAATATATTTTTGTTTTAGATTCAGGTGTCTGTTAGGGTTCAGGGTCGCGGGCAATTTGAAAGAGATACCGTGGCCCTGGCACAGGCAACTGAAGGAACACAGGAGGCTTTTAGTCAGTAAAAGTCTGACACGCCCTCCCGCTCCACCCAGAGCGGGAGAAGTCATTTGATGTATACCAAACCAAAAAAAAAAAGGAGGGGGAGAAGGGTGGAGTCAGACTTTTACAAAGGAAAGGAAAGAAAGGGGGCCCCTTTCCCCACCACCGGACGTGCGTAGTTTTTTTAAATTAAATGAGTATATTTGATTTCTGAGAAAAATCGCCATAATATGAGAGAGATTCCTTGTTATTATTGCTTGCGTCCCAGCTATAATAACATGGCCTAGTCGAGGAAGCCACGCTTTGAGAGGCTCCTACTTCTGGGTGGTTTAAAAAAAACCACGAAGGGGAACCTTTTAACCTAACCTATCCGAGTCGTGGTGCCCCAAGTGCGTGGTGAACTTTATACGAAACTAAACTCGGAAGCAACGGAATGACGTGAAATCGAGCACATCTGTCACTGTCAGTGTCAACAAAGTTGTATTTCCAAAATTAGTTACAGATTTACTTTAAAATAAAAAAAACACTGCTCCGGCAGCTAAAATTGCTTGGGATAAACCCCCTAGAGTGACAGAATCCTACAATTCAGGCGAATTGATTCTAAACCCAACCTGTGTGTTATATTTGGTATTTTCCTAGCAGTGACACATTATAGTTTAGCAAAATTAAATGTAAACACAATTTAGAAATAAAAACTAAATCATACCTCATTATGCTTTATAAAACAGATGGAATGTAGAGAACAGCTGTCAGCTCCCTTGATGGTATGCATCACCTCCCCTCGCCTTCCACTCAGGATGTTCACATTGCCATCATCTCCTATGGTGGCTATGTCTCCTTCTAACGTGTCTAGCGATGTGCAGGAACATTGCTCCTCTCTGGAAATTATGCATGTTTAGGAAAATTGGTAATTATGATACTTATACCTTGAAATAACTGTTTTCATTGGAAAAGGGTAGGAAATAAAGAAAGGCCATCTTAGTGGCGAAATTCTTAGGCCTGATATAGGAAGGTCGGTTGCATGAAAATAATAAGTGCGTAGGTAGCCAAACCTACCAATCTACAATTATAGCAAAAGACACTACAAGATAATTTGATAAAATTATAGGGCACTTGAGTAGGGAGAACTTACCCATAATTATGTAACTTCTTCCAGTGGAATACTTCTCTAAGAGGCGACTCCTTTTCATACACACTTACTTCAAGAACCTTCACATCTCCATTAGACAATGAAACAGCGATCTTATTCTTCTCTGTAAACTTTATCTCCGTGACGTCACCGTCCACAGGATACTCAGACATCTGGCGAGGGTAATCTACCTCATCTTCTTCATGAGGACTTTCGAAAGTCCAAACTTTAACAGAATTTACATCATCATCCCAACTGCCGGTAAAAAAGCACTTCGTTTCTACGTAATCCTCCGCTATCCATCTTATTTTGCTGATTTTCTGCGATACGAATGTTCCTTGCACTTGAAGCGGCATTTTAGTATTTTTTCTAGAATATAATATTATTCTTTTACTAGCGTTGCCGCTCGTTTTGTGATGAAATTAATGAAATACAAAAGTGAAGTGAGGTTGTAAACTTTCATTCCTTTACTTACAGGTTTTTTTTTTCACTCAGTAATAATACAGGTTAAACTGACGACAATTAATCAGTAATTTGGTTTTTAATTAATTAGAATCCGCTTAGATACTACTTTTGATTAGGAATGAAAGACATTTCAAAGAATTATTTATCATATACTTTCTTATCCATCTTAAAATAATGACTTTGGAATGTTAATAAGTATAACGGAACGGTACTATTTTTAAAACATTTAGAAATGTAGTGCATTTTCCTTTCTTTTCATTTTAAAATTAATGACTCTAAATGTTGTAAACTATCTTATCGCTTTAAATACATTCAATATACCTGCCGAAATTTAACACGTATTCGCGTATAGATAGACTGATGAGCGATAAATGATAACCATATAACTGTGAAAACGTGATAACACAATAAAGTTTGATAAGACTAGTGTTACTGGACGGTTTTAAGAAAGTCAGTCACTTGGTAGTTTGGTTCAGTCCAGTACCTAATAGTTGAGTATAGAGATGGGTAACTAGCCGAAATTTCAATAGCTTAGCTAGCCGGCTATTTGTGGTGGAATAGCCAGCTAGCTAGCCGGCTATTTTGGCTACTTGGCTATTGAATAACGCGAATAGCGCTTGCGGCGGCCGGTTAACCCGGTAGCTAGGTAGGATTCGAATAATGCTCAACTGCCTTGCGACCCGTGTTCGATCCTCGCCAAAGCAAGAAGTTTTGATGATTAAAATAATAATTTGATGTCGAATTTCGTTTATTATTTACTTTTTATTTGTTTTATACCCTTTTGAAAAGAAATGACTTTCCCTGATAGATATTAACATAAAAAAACAACAATTAAAATTACACTTTTGATTAAAAGTGTTTTTTTTTTGGTTGAGTAATACAATAACAAATATTTATTTATTTGGTTTAACTTTACATCTGCCGGTAAATAAATAACTAAGCATCGTATTTCGACTATTTCGTAAATTCGCAAACTAAACCAAATTACTAAGAAAAATGCCGTCTCTTTCTCTAGTTCATAATGGCGTCTCGCACTACTCACTCAGTAGTTCCCGCAGTGATCGCGCACACAGCTATTTCAGCTATCGGCTACTGGCTACTCTGGCTAGTCCTACTAGCCGCGCAACCGGCTACCGGGACGGCTAGCGGCTGCAAAACGTTGTGGTTATATTATACTCTGTGGAGGCTACCCGCTGTGCCATAAACTGTGCCATAAACTTGTCAGATATTCTAGCTAGCCAGTAGCCAATAGCCAGCTATCGTGTTGACGGATATCGTAGCCGTGGCTATTTTGTGAATAGCCGCTAGTTGGCTAGTTATTAGAATAGCTACCCATCGCTAGTTGAGTACACCGGTATGACTGACTGAGTGACAGTCAGTGTGTCAGGCAAAACCGTTGTTTCAGTGCTTGTTTTGTTTGGTTTGTTGTGTTGATACTTAAACGAATCGTTGAATGAATTGCTTACTCTTTGGTACCTTAATTTTGTGACATCCATTTGTTCACCAATATGGTTCGTGTAGGAGTACTTCCACCAGCGGAATCTGGTGAATTTATTGCTAAGAATGCGCAACATGTTAGGATTCACGAAAAGGGTCTAGAAAATCTTCTTAGAGAGGTAAGATAACAAACATCTCAAGTGTTACTAAGCTACGATTGAATAGTTTATCTTTGTAAGTACCTAACTGTTGAAAGGCGAATTAGGATAGGCATTTTAACAAAGATCAACACAACTATGGTGGTTCATTTCAAATTGCTGTGTGAAATAAGATAGGGCGATGTTTCGTAAGACAGATCTGGACGGTAGATAACGGAACTATTGGATAAAGAACTACAGCTATTAAACATAGTGAGCGTGAGCTCATTAGATGTGTCTCAACGAGTTCTGTTCATTTTATCAGATGACGAGGACCTGACACCTGACCTGGACGCTAGAGTAAACATAGCCTGGACGCTAGATAACTGAGCACTGGTGGCCCAGTGGTAACGGACGAGACTTACGAGTTGTAGGTCGTAGGTTCAAACCCAGACAGGCGCTTTACTTTGTGTAAATTATTTTATCATCACTGCTCTCAAAACGGTGAAGGAAAACATCGTGAGGAAACCGACATGTCTTAGAACCAAAAATTCGAAGACATGTGACATCTACCAACCCACACTGGGCCCGCGTGGTGGTTTACGGCCCACTCCCTCACACAGAGGGGAGGCCTGTGTCCCAGCAGTGGGAACATAATAGGATGATTATGCATGCATGCATTATGCAGATAACTGAACCCTTGAATAGTTACTAGTAAACATAGCTTGGACGCTAGGTAACTGAACTGAACCCTTGAATAGCTACTATTAAACATAGTGAGTGTCGACTCATGAAATGTGTCTCAATGAGTATTGTCATTTTACCTGATGAGGACCTGATGACTGTCCTGGATGCAAGATAACAGAACTCTTGAATAGCTTCTGTTGTTATTGGTGCTTAGACCAGCTTCCATAATGTTTCGCCGATTCTTCTTTACTTGTTATTTCTGAAAATATCGACAAATGCATAGATGGAAAGTGTTTCAGACTGTCTAAACCATTGTATGACTTTACTTCTTTTTTTCATTGTTCAATATTTCACCATTTCCATGACTAATATTTAATGTACAATAATGTGCTAATGGTGTACCTATTTTAATTTAAAAAAAAAATCCCTCTATGACAACAAAGATGTATATTTCCAGATGCTACCATCAATAACCAACAAGCTAGAGATCCCTGACACTGGAGCGGACATCATACACCCTAACAAAGACCATGAGAAGGCTGCTGACTGGGTGTTTGTCGCCGACGCCCTCAACTTCTGCTTCTGGTCTTACTCCAATGCTCAGAAGTGGACTGTAGATGGACATTCTGGGTATTATGCATTAGAGGCGGGTCTTGCTAGAGCTATCAAGGTTAAATTAAAATCATAACATAATTATATTATTCCTTTGGAAACTTCATTTCCAAATGAACATAGGTATTCTTAATGCAATAGAAATTGACTGACACTCAAACATAAATTTATTGTTTACAAAACTAGTGGAAAAAAAATCAAATGGTTTCTGGAAACTCTGCCTATTTTTTAAATAACGGCTTGATGTAACTTTTAAACTCACTAAGTGGTCACTTTTCTACTTCAGAATGGAATTGACATAACAAATCCAGAATACTACTCAAAGATAACAGAAGACCAACTCCGGACAATAATGAAAAGTGACAACGAAGCAACTATACCACTGTTTGAGCAACGGATATCAGTGCTTCACGAAGTTGGCACAATCCTACTAGACAAGTACAACGGAACCTTTGTTACATGTTTGAAAGAAGCTAATAAGTCTGCTGTAAAGTTGCTAGAGATCATCGTTGATAACTTCCCTTGTTTCCGTGATGAAGCTTTGTTTAAAGGGCAGAAGGTAGCCCTATACAAAAGGGCACAGATCCTTGTAGGAGATGTTTGGAACTTCTTCGGAGGTACGGGTTGGGGGGAGTTTACGGATGTAGATAGAATGACAATGTTTGCAGATTACAGAGTCCCACAAGTGCTTGTATATTTTGGAGCTTTGAGTTACACTGATGAACTGATCGATAAACTTAGGAAAGGTCAGTATTATCTCTCATTTTACGACTTGATTATAATCTATTTTTTTTCTATGAAAGCATTAGTTTCCATAATAGCTTTAAGTATGTCAGCTAATCGGGAGCAGATTGTCACAGTATAAATATCGAGAGAGAATAGGCAGATTATGTAGTGGTTTATGTAACTATTTTCACGACTTATCTTACACATACAGGTCATGGATGTCCTAAGTACATAAGTGAAGAAAAATAGATTACGAAGAGTACCGCACGCGTGGCATGATCTGGGTTTTATCGACAGAAGAATACACAAAATGACAGATGAATAAAATAAATCTGTAATTTTGTCTATTCTATCTGTTTCTATGTTGGTTGTAACTTCAAATTATTTAAATCATGGTCATCATCAATCCACAGCAATCCACTACACTATAAGCCCCTCCAATAGGCAAGTTTAAAAAATAGTTTAGTAGTAGAACTCTGTCTGTATGTTACGTATTCACGCCAAAACCACTGAACGGATTTCGATAAAATTTGGCAAGGAGATAGATGGCATCCTTGGGGAGGTCATAGGCCACTTTTTGTCCCGGTAGCACGTTCCGTGGAATAATTTTCTACAACCATGCTGGTGAAGCCGCGAACAGAAGCTAGTATTTTTTAACTACAGCTTCTGCTTAGTTATTCTAGTGGGTCGCAAGTGGTACTGCTGAGCATGAGGTCATCCACCTCTGCCTGACCTATCCAACTAGATATTGGCGTGATGTTATGTTATCTTATTTTGTAAATCTCAGTCAAATTTCATAATATTTTTTACTACAGTAGGTTTTATTTACACATTTGCGTTTTACTAACGACAAAACAAATTTTGTCATTTTGTTTGTAAATGATTTTATTTCTATAGGGAGGTTCAGTACAAACACTTTTACACTTCAATCATATTTAAAAAACTAGAGAGAATGGCGTTTCCTATCTGACTACTCTGAGAAGAAAGGCCGAAACAAACTCAGAGGTCTGTCTATTTTAAAGTCCAGACATAATCTTGGTCAGATCATGTGAAGACCATGTACATAGATTGGTGTCTGAAATGGTATATTGAGGAAATAACCACAAAGATTGAGTTTACCTGCAGTGTACGCATTTGTCAGTAATCATGCAGCATACAACTCAGAACTTAAGGAGCTCAACGATTCGATGAATATTACCAAAGAAAGGACATTTGGATAGGCCGCATAAATTACTCAAACTGCCAGACCATGACTTTATTGTCCTACCTTCCCTTTACCTGTATTGACTTAATCATAACTGGCGAATCTACCACACTTTAATACCTACGCCTCATTGTAACCCTTCGTAAAATACAGGTGTTCTTATGTTATGTTATAAAATGTTACCTTTTTTTTACATTTCAGATGTTCTTCTCCCAAGTGGTTCAGAAGAAGAAGTAGAGATCCGAGGCTGTTCCATTCACGCCGTAGAGCTTCTTAAGAAGCATATAGAAGATAAACTGAGAGGTCAGAAGGTAGAGGTACCCAACTCTAGTTTGATAGATTATTATCTATGGTGCTACAGGAGGAAGTACGCTGACAAAATGGAAAAGATTCCCTTTCATAAGACTCTGGGCATTTATTATTGAGATTTGTATGTTTTCGATTTCAGAATAAGTAGAGATCAGAATTTTGATAGTGATTATGTTAGTGAAATACCTAATGAAAAGGATGGTGCTATATTATATGCTAGGTTTGTTTTAGAGTTATTTTATGGAAGTTAAGGATTTATTATCTAATGTTATTTGCCGGCGACAAACTAACTTTATAAACAACCCAGAAAAAGACGAAAAAAAAGCACCTCGTCCCCCAAAAAGAAAGTAACTAATGTCCATGCGTCATGTAGTGGAAACAAAAACCGTCCTTCATTTTTATAAGAAACAAATATCTATAGGCTTCTGTAGCAGGCGCGATACGCAACGCGACACAAAAACTCCGCTCATCGCGCAACACGTAGTGCCTTTGTGTTGTGTGCGATTCGCGTCGCGTGTCGCTCCAGTCCGTACGAGCCTTAATGCGGCGGGTCAGAGCGGCTGTTGGCGTGGCTTCGCGTCGCCAAGCCACGTTCACAACGCGCTCGTAACTCTGCGACTTCCCACTCGGCTCAGTGATCCTCCTTCTCTGTCACCGCAGTGAACTCGTATATGTATATATGTATATATATACTCTATAGCGTGTTTTCTATACAAAATAGTAGAATAATTTATTATTCTTATATATATTATAGAATATATATTACAAATCTATCCACTTGTATATGTATAAACTCGTATTTGTATTATATACAATGTTTACAACAATAAATAAAAAACCTTGTTTTTATGTTATGATTTTATTCAATGCCACCCTTAACCAATATCCAATCATATTAAATATCTCGGCGGCTTGAATAAGTTTCACAAAACGCCTATCACAATAGTGCAGTGGTCCCCTACGATAACTTATTGCAAATCTTAACACATGACTACATTTATACATTATACAATAATACACAACCGCCATACATTATACATATACCCAGTTATATTATTTATTTACAACTTTGGCATTAGCTAAGTTTTCCATGTTATTTTGGTGAAGAAATGCGATTATATTTTAAGCTTATTTACTATAAATAGAGGCACAGTTGGAAAATAGGTTTTAAAAAAATGTTTAAGGTGTTAAAATATAAGTTGAAATTGTGATCTTTGATCTCTCCACCTTTGAAGGTCAGGAGAATTGGGATGATGACAATTTTTTTATTCTTGTCTCAAAAGACTGTTTCCAAATAGCGCAAACCTTATTACAAAAAGTGTAAAAGCTTACAAAATGGCCAAGTTATACACGTTTTAAGATAATAGTTAGACAAGGTCAGCACTATCGTAGAAGTGACGTCACGACTATGTAACTTCATACTAGCGCCGTACATTGTCAGTACCGCGCGACATGGACGGCAATAATCCCCTCCAAAAACTTTTAGAGCATGTATCTTCTTCAAATTTACACCAGTTTAGAGATATGAGGAACAGGGTGTAAAGTTCACTCATACTCTTTAGAAAAGGGAGGATCCTCCGACCAGATGGATGTCGTATCTGGTGGGCAACTGCCCGATGATTGTTGTCGGGAAGTTGTATATATGCTATCTGCGCGGTAAACTCTGATTGCGCGATGCAGGATTGATGCGTTAGTTCGCATGTGGCGGTGTAGATGCCGCCACATACATTATTTTTGGGAACATTTTTAATATTAGTCATCATCCTAATTAGTTAGGAGAGTTTATTCAAATAAATAAATTGTTACGTTCAAATAATAATAATTCTATTTATAATATATTGCCCACATGTGCTGACCACAATAATACTAAAAACTGAAGTACATAAAATCCTGAAACATGAGCACATTTCTTCCACAACAAAACATCGATTTCGATCAACTTATATAAATGGGAAAAAATGATTACAAAATGGCACTTAATATTTACACCGTAACCTACCATTTAATTTATTTAAATAATAATGTGACCTTTACTAGTTATTATGCACTACAGTATAAACTAAAAGGAATTTATCCTGCCCTCGATTAGTGTTTTAACTACATTACTTGTTTAGTATGACGCAAACAAGTTGTAGTTAAAGTACTGCGATAGACAGCACGCAATGAACTGAAAATCATGCTAATATCTCTTGCTACGTGAGAATACATATCTAAGAGAATTTGATGACTAAGTTACTCGGATAACACATCTACGGAAATTACACGAAAGATCGACGTGCGTCTGCTATGCTTATAAAATTACCTATGACATAAGGCTGAAATTACGTCGCGTAATGTATATAGTAAACGTAAGCAAGCTGAATTTCCGTCGGGTAATTTCGGCTGATGAGCCACTTCTATGATGACTGAAGTTTTGTTACACTGAAAAGCGATAGCAGAGTGAATCTTGATTATATTTGAACTTTAATTAGTAACAAATTGGTTTACTCAACCTAATAAAAATCTACATCAACTTATTTTAATTTGTGTCTATGGCATCGCTTTTCAACTTAACACTTCACTTATGATTATTACTGAATTTGTTCTTGAGACTTTCGAAGAAGGCTAGCTTTGTTTTGATGGTGCCAGGTTCTGGTACAGGACTACCCGGTCTGCTAGATTCTTTGGACACCTCCTCAATACCTTCGGGGATTTCCTTGGATCCTCCCGGGACAGTTAATGGCGTGGACATTGAGAGTTTGAGTTCTTCCCTGAACTCTTTGGAGATGCTCCTGGCTGTGAGACTGTGCATGTACAGATGCTTGTTCTTCTCTGATTTGGGTTCTGTGAGTATGTTGTCTTTGCTCCTCCGCCTGCCTACGTAAGGTTGGACTGGCTGGAATGAAACGAATAATAACGTGCCTTTCATTATGACATACATTGCTTCATGGGTTTGAAAAAATCGTCTGGTCAACAACATAAATAACGCAATGGACGTGCCTGCACTGTTCAAATGAATAGCACTGCATTACGATCGATTGCCATTTTAGGTATGTGTGTTACGCAATTACCTCGCCGGTCTTTCAGTAAGCTTTCTTTTTCATGTGTACTAAGTATCTCATGAATATATTTATTATATCTATAGTTTTACAAAAATTATGTTAACCTGAGATAAAAATATTTTACGAGACCATAGGACTTGTGGTTGATGTTTAGCTTGGTTGATGGCAATGGGCTCGCTCCCAATTACATGGAACTTAATCATAAGTGGTCAAATGTGGGTGTACTATAAGGACCTATCACTCTGCCTACCCTATTGAACTGGAAGCGTATTTATCTTTAAACCATTTTTAAAGACCGTACTAATTAAATACTCGTCATCGAAAACTAACTTTATGTATTCTCTGTTATCACCTCCTAGCCTAGTTTCGGAAAATAATGACTCATACACATAAAATTGCATTGTTATCAGTCCACGTACCTTAATCGGTTCTTCTATATTCTCCATACTAACAAATATCTTCGCCAGCTCCTTCACCTTGGGCAGGTTCTGTAGAATATCATCAGATTCAGTCAACTCCAATTTGGAAACGTTACTAGCTTCTTGTACAGTAGTGTCTTCACGCGCGTCATCGGTGTAACTAACACTATCAGGTTCCGAGATGCTTTTATCAACAATATCGATGTTGTCGTTCGTGTCAGTCTCGTAACTTGGTGATATGTTATCAGGCTTACATTTAATAATCTCTCCTGTTTGCACGTTGTAGATTTTGATGGAGTCTTCTAAACTGCTTGTGCTTATGTAAGATGTGTCCACGCTGAGGGGGGATTTGAGAGGCTCATCGATTCTTTCATCATTATCTTCTTTTGCTGTTGGAATTGGCGGTGGTGGTACTGTTGGTACGTGTTTGTAAGCTGTTTCTAGGATTTCTTCGAACTGTTTATCTGTTTCGTCATCGACGTATACTGGCTTTGCGACGAATAAGGTTTGTTCGTTAACGTCCTCATCGTCATACTCTATCATTATTTCGTCTTTATTGTTTATAGTCGTTGTTAGCGATGCCATGTCCTCCTTATTTGCGAATTTAGTATAGTGTTGGTTCGTCGCTATCTGGTTGAATGTGTTTATAAGTAGTCCCTGAAAATTTTGATAACATTATCATTATGTAATTAGTTTTATTTTTAAATTGAAGTTTGTTTATGACTTCAGAATATTTACAGCTAAAATTCCCTTGCTTGTTTTACATTATACATTTACTATGAGATAACTAATAGTTGCTACAGGTGTAATAGATGTTAGTGTTAGTAAATTACCTTAGTTATTGGGGTTAATATTTTTATAAACCATAGGTGCTTGTAAGCATTAAGTACCGATTTCACCAATGAAACCGCGCTGTGCACATCTAAAACACGTTCAAAAGCTGTCAGTGTCAAAATTGTTAAGGAATGTTGACACTGACAGCCCTTGAACTGGGTTTAGAAGTGCTGATCGGGTTTCAGTTTCATTGGTGAAATGGGCACTAAAACGTGCAACCTTGTAAGTTTGACTAAGTGCCGATTTCACCAATGAAACTGAACGCGTCTGCTCATTGGTGAAATTCGCCCTTAGAATAAGTTTAGAGTGTTGATCATAAAACTGAAACTATTAACACAATACAAATTGCAATAAATGAAATGAAAGTGTGTGAAGTGTTTGCAAATGAGTAAGTAGTCGAGGAGAAGTAAGATTTATATTATTATACGTTAGTTGAAGTGACAAGCATTCACATGCGGTTAGTCAAATTTTCGTTTGCCAAAATCACACACTCACCACTAACGTCTTTGAGGATTACCGTAGTACTGAAATTTTTAATAAGAAGAACAAAAATCTATGAGTGCAGTACTAAGTAGGTAACTGTTGTATTAATAGTGCACAGTGCTGTTAGTCAGCCTCTTTAAATCCAACAAAAACATGCCAACTTTACACACAACAGGCCATTACTGTGTGTCAAACGAAGATATTTTAGATTTATGTTCAATTTAGTAATGAGAAAGAATTCTTTCACCACATTTTATGGAAAGTGACCGTGATGTCAGTAACCTAATGTAATCGTATTCTAAGTCGGGATTATCAGGAAGCTATGTATGTATCGTACATAGTAAGAGATTCACATGTTGAGAAATAATGGTCAGTGGGAGTGCCGTTGAGAGCGGAGAAGTGTATTAGACTACGAGAGAATGTCGGAACTAGAAGGTGCTATCACCAGATATCGGTACGAAAGCCTTTGCTTAACCTGAGACTGCCACCGAACGTAAAATTGAGGGTTGGTCGTCGTTTAGCGCGGACGCACAAGTCCTCGCTGCGCAGCGTGTTGCTTCGCCTAACATGGGTGTACGTCTCGAATAGGTCTTCGGTAATCTCGGGTATTTTCGGTATTTTAAGTCTAACTATATCCTCGTTTTCCACATAACCGTCACCGTCGCACACAGTTCTACATTGTTGTCTTACGTTGGCATTTCGACCGACATAACGTTCGTCTGTCGCATGATTTTCGTCAGCGTTATCATATTGTCTATCGGGGTTTTCGAAAATGGGGTTTATGGCGAAGTTGGGGCTGGCGTTCCTAGGGCTGAGTACGTTGCGGACGATGTTGTGATGTAGGGCGGAGGCCTCGAGGTCGCTGAACGAGCTGCTGGCACTTACAGGCGCGAGCTCTGCGTCGAAATTGTCTAAACTGGTGGATTTGTTCATCGTCATCGACACGGACGACACCGAGCTTGCCTCGTCCATGCTCGTCTTTTTACGACCGCCGCACGACGCCTTCGCCTCTCTTATGTAATAGTCACGTCCGTAACTGAAAATATAATCAGACAATCCTTTTTCAATAACATTCCCATAAAGCTTTTTTATTTTCGATTAACATGAAAGAAAAAGAAATTAAGTTGTTTTAAGTGAGCAATCATTTCAAATATCTTTAAGTAGTCTTTAGAGGCACAATTTTATTGGTTATTTATTTATATTTTATAAATTTCAAAACAGGAAATTGTATTTCCTTAAACTTTAACAAAGCACACATGCATGCCATGGCCTGAGATTTGATCAACGCGCAAACAACGCGCTCTTAACGCGCGCGTTACGAGCTTTTAGGTATGTTTGTCCAAGCACTTACCGTTTATACTGTGGAATTTCCTCAGCCATCACATCTTTCAATATTCTAGGCGATGGACTTTTAGCTGTTCTATCAAAACTAATACTATCATTACTCATAGTTAAACTTAATTTATTGTGTTGAATATCTTTGACTGGAAGATCATTTGTTTCGCTTTCATCATCATCATCTTCTTCGTTTATTTCAATTTTGTCATCTTCTGAGTCTTTCTTAGCTGAGAACATGTCGAAAAGAGATGAAGTACTCTTGCATGATAGCCGTTTCTGAATGGCCTCGGGAGAGTATGGGTTGTTCGGCATTTCTACGTAGTTCAGCCATTTCTTACGCTCTCTATAAGCTATCGAACCTGTAAAATTTAATAGTGGTAAAAACAAATGTTGTATCAAAGGCCCACAGGGCCTAGAAAAATAGCATTCGCTTCGGAGCGATTCTATTTCTACAATCGCTATCGTTTCTTTACGATACTCCAGATAATATAATACTATGTACAGATACCCAATCCCATACAAAGAAATGAAATCTCCCTAAGTCTGGCTATTGAGCTGGCACTTTTACTTCGTCCAATTTTTCAACAGATGGCATCAGCGACTTACTAATTGCCAGAGACTGTAGTTTTCCCACGCCATCTAGGAGTCTACCTACTTTTAAAACGGTTAGTGCAATCCTTTTTTATATAAATTTTAATAGTTCCAGGTTCAGAAAAACATATAAATAGATTTCTTTTACATTTCTATGTAAAGTACATAAAAAATAAAGTTGTTTGATTTAAATTAGTAATGATAGAGGCTACTTTGATGTGTTGAAATTTAGTAAATCGCCATCTATTGCAAAGAGCTCTAAACGAAATGATTAACAGATAATCATTTTATGGGTTCGAAGTGAAGTTAAGGCTTCATTCATGTTTTTCTTGAAAACTCGTACATTATGAGTGTCTTTTAATTTTTTACAATCTTACTTTAGCCAAAATTCTGCCTTTTAACGCTTTATTGATTATTAATTTCTTAATGGTTACCTATGCTGCCATCTATGATTTTTTTTCAAAACTAATTATAATTTCTTCCAAGTTGAGACCCCATGACGATACTAAGCTATAACCTATAATCACGTGAGTTTTCGACAGCTTATGACAACCCCATACTTTTTTGACTTTTCTACAAGCGTCATCGCTAATCGAAAGTCACGAATGTTACATTGTCTAGGCCCTCTGATTTATATTTGCGTTTTTTATTTGCGATTGTAAACCTAAATTCAAGAAACCTCGGATAGTAGGAGGAATAGATAAATTATATATTTATTTGAACAGCTCTTTCGATTTGCATTATGCAAGCAATCTCACTATCGCCAATGGTTGTTATTGTTCCGCATTCATTCTCCTCATAAAAATAAATCAATTACGATACGACTTTTATAATGTTTAACAAAATGCTCTCTGCTACTTGATGTAACTGTAATGTATCACTCACTCACCTGGTATCAATTCACCATCTTGATCAGTATCACGAGTTGGGATCCTGAAAAAGGTGAAGACCATAATGATTGCTCAGAGGACACGAGTGAACACTGCTATTGGTCTCATTATTTATACACGTTATTTGCCAGCGGAAATCAAATAATTGATTACATCGTTATGGAAAACGAGTTTAAGAAATTTTATCAGGAGGATGATCAGAAACAATACACAAAAAACTTCGTCTTAAATATTGTGCAGTGCAGATACGGAAAGACATTAAAATAAAGTAAATTTTTTTGTTTATACTGGTGACTCCAGACCTAAGGTTGATGAAATTCTACCGTAAGTTCTAAGGAGCACTTACTCATGAGGGCCGTCATCGAAGTGTTTCCTACGCAGACTGTCTGCGTACCTCTGCACGGGCAACGTCACCGTCTCCTCATATTCACCCATACGTTCGTGATGACTCAGTGTGTTCGTCGATTCTGAAATCATTAGCAATTCATATATTGACTGAATTGATATATAATATTTATTTTTACGTGCATATACTGAGTATCTTTGATTTAATCGATTATAATCAAAGTTTAGTTAACACTTGTCAATAATCCATATTTAGCAATCCGATTAAACTTTGCACGAATGGTATCTTACCTACTTTCTATTGTTATCATTTATTTTAACAATCATTAATCATTTGATGCTGAACAGTATTATGTAATGTTTTACTGACCTTTGTTACTTGTAAAGCTATCAACACTATGCAAATCATTTGCATGCCCATTGTATAATATGTCTCCATTCGTTTTAGCACACAATTCGTCCATAAATTCTTCTGTGTTTCCGTTTAATAATGTCCTATGTATTTCCTCTTTCACCGCGAATTCTGCTTTCGTTAAGGGACCACTTTCAATACCGACCAATAGCTTGCCTCCATCAACTTGGTCTGTCGCATTCACACTGATAGCTTCAACAATAGTAACGTTGTTGTCATTAATTTCGTTAATGATTGCGTCTACTGTTTCGTCATCATCTATTTTCTCGACGAGCTTGTCAAATTCGTCAGCTCCATCAGCTCCATCAACAATGGTGAGGCTGTCTGGTTCAAAGTCATTTTCTTCTACTTTAGGTATGCCGCCAATGACGTGTTTAGAGTCTAGAACCTTCTTCATGTCACTCTTGTATTCTGCTTGCTCTTCTGAGTCGCTTGCGTTGTCTGATAGGTCTGTTGTATCGTCGGCGTCTCTGTCGCCAATTAGAGCTCTGTACTCAGTGTTGGAGTTAGGAACTAGCATGGGAACTGGCACAGACTGTATTGTCTTGATTTTCTTTTTCTGGAACAGCCAGTTCTCTTCCCAAGTTCCGTCGACTGCCTGCAAGTCGCTACTGGAAACTTCGTCGAACTCTCGATCCTCATTATCTGTAACGTAGGCGGAAAAGCTGTAGGTAACGTACATGCCCTTCGAAATTAATTTTTGCATAACCGAGTGTAAGCTGATAAGGAAGGTTATCTAAAATGAGGTTGTTAACATCGTCCCGTTGCTTATCACCTGATTATGATTGATAACTAAGCTGTTAAGTCTGATTGTTTATTGATTAATTTTTTGCCAGTCTTCCTAAGCTGCAGGATTTGCATTGCTAATATGAAAAACTTTAAACTTTGATACTTTTTTGGTGTACGGTTTTTATTTTTAAATCAAATAAAAGACAGTATGGTTTTTTACCCTTGTTGTGCACTATATCTCCTCCGAACTCCGGGAAGGGCACGCGTCGCGGCATCTCTAGGGCTTCGTCAGTCGCATCCCCCTCCTCCCAGTCAGACACATAGTCATCTCCATGGAGCTGGAAAATTAGATGACGCTTGAGTAAATCTTGTTATTGATCATGGTTAGCTGTTGAAACCTAGCCATCACTTCGAAAAGAAACAGTTATAAGTTTCTTAAAAATTGTGATTGAACTTAGAAAGTAGTGTCCTTGTATAGTATTGCACAATAACAATGTGCAAGTGTGGTTACTTTGTCAATTATGAACCTTAACACTCGTCGAGACATGGCCTTCCAAACGCATCGTTTCAACGACCGATCCTGTTTCCGCGGTCTTCGCAAAGTCCTCTGTCCACGTCCACTTTTTTAACAGTAACTATTCACACGTAGTAACTAGGTATAAAAATCATATGGTACTTACGGGAGGAGTGATATTCCTATTGTGTCGGGAGTGAAGTGAACGTGGTGGTGTGTGCAGTGATCGTGGCGAGGACCGCTCCGAAGGTGTGGGGCTGGCGCTCGCCGAGTGGATGCCGCTGCTGCGGCCACCGGAACCATTCTCGTTCTGGTAACGCTCTATAACCTGGAGAAAGATATGTAGATGTTAGTTGTTGTGCATTACACTGAGAATAGAAGACTGAAGGATGCTGCTGTACAAATATCACAGTGTTTTCTCATCTACCTGTTTCAAGAATTTATCCTTCCCTCCGTGAGACACCATAACACCATGTTCCTCAACCAAGAGATTCGTAGGTAAAGGTAGGTAGTTATATCTTAAAGAAATTGTCCAAAAGCTAAATGTATATGTTGCTAAATCGTGAAAATAAAGACTGAAATTTAGGCTTTCGTTCGTGGTATGTAAGAGAAACCGAAATCCAAACTGCGCACGAGACATTTCTCTTCACTTTCAAGATTTATACAGGAAACGTCTAGCACTAAATCACCTAGATGATACATAGCGATAATCTAGCTCGGAAAATTTGAACATCGCTTGCTCAGCCGTATCTGAGGCAGTGGAGCAACAATACAGCTAAACGCATGAATTCATAACAACTGACAATCGTATGAAAAAACCTCAAACCTCGCCGTTCGCTTCGGGAAAGTAGCTCACAAAAGAACTGAAGAAATTGTAAATTTTCACGGGATGCCGCACGAAATTGAACTTTATTCCGCCGTGATACGAAATTGAGGAGAGATGGAGCGTTTTCTAAAAAAAGGTCTGGTTCACACGGGCGCTGGTTTGCACTGCGCTGTCGAGAAGCGTGTGGGGTCAATCGAATGTCGTAGGGTTGGCGATTGGCACTGTAGCACTAATATTACGAACTTCACAAATTAACTGATTTAGAAAAAGTATACGATTTTTGGAAAATGTCCCCAGAATTCACAATTCGTTTAACAAACCACTTAACATACCACTTATTCCGAATTTCTATGAATCACATAATCACATGCAACTTTTATCACCTACCGAAAAAATTATAATCCCACTTTTAACATTTTTAACCAATACCAATATATCCGAACGCAAGCGCATTTTTACGTAACTCACCAGACATATAACCGCAAGAATATATAGAAACACTACGATTCCTACCAAAGTGATGGTAAAGGACATTTTAAAATATTACATTTCACTTCACGACACTTTTGAACAATATCATTTCGGACAAGTGATTAGCACTAAGAATTCCACTCATTAATCTAATTATTTATTGAAGATGACTTACCATTTCTTTGGAAAACATTGGATTGGGTGGCGAACTATCTTTGTACTGGCCACGGCGAGATAAGGACAGCTATCGGCTGATAAATAAGATAAGTTATCGAGCCTAGCCGGGCATGTGATGGATCGTATTCATTTAAGTCCTTGTCTAAATTAAATAAACACTCCGAAATTTAGCCCTACCTGCCAGTTGCACATGAGTTGCACCATAGAGTTGTTAAGGGAGTTTTTAGTCACATCAAAACACTGTGTAGCGACGAAGTTGGTCTATATTTGAAATAAAACAAAATAGTGGAAAAGTCAGGCCTAGAAGCTGCATTTAAGAGAAGCTCGAGGTAGACTACTTACTTTCCTGTGAAGTCATCATTTTTACTATGGTCGCAACAAGTGGCTGACTGTTGACCATTTATACCTTTTTTTTTGGAAATTAAATACCTAAATGTAAACAATTGCAACTTTACATTTAACACTATTTTACTTTGAGATATTAACTAAATATAAACAAACAATTAGGATCGTACGTTCTTTGTACCTAGTTCCAGTCAGTTCAGAACATAATTGAACAATACATTGTATTATAATTTCAGAAAAGTTTTCGTAAACTCTATTTCTATGGCGTCTATGGTAAAATTCTTGCTATCTTTCCTATTGTTAACATAATTACACTTGTGGGAAATATCTGGCACTAGGGAAATTTTCCTAATCGACTATGAGTTTATTTTATCCCTAGATTGAATTAATTGTCCCGCTTGCCAATTACATAATAAATGTATGTGATACCAGTCAACTGTGGCTTCTTTATTTTCCATGAGCAACATTAATTTAAACAAAGCGCCACGGGTTTTCATTAATATGAAGTCAAGTCAATGTAATCATTTTGTAACATTTTGTGCGTGATGAAATTGTGTTTTTTTAGTTTTTATTTAGTCTTGGGTTTATGTCAAGAGAATGGCACCAAAGTGTTATTTTATTTAAAAACCAAAAACTGTAGTCACTAAGCCATAGTTATGATGATTTCCTTATTGACTGTCCATTGTGGAGTCCCATGATCAGAAGTGTAAGTCACAGAGATGATAAAACAACGATTATTAGGTATGAATGATTCATTTGTCTATTAGGTCCGGTTGAATGATAGTGGAACGTAATCATATTGATACTAAGTGCAAATTTCGTTATTCAATATGAGAATGAGTCATAATAAAATTTATTTTACTTAGGGTCTATTTTCAGCATAGGATATTATAAGTTAAAAGATTAGATTATATTGCTAATCACTATGTTGCCAACCAGTACCCTAATTGCGTAATACACAATCAATCGGAATCTGAATCGTTTTGAAACAGATTGCTAATCCATTGCTTCATAAGTTGGATAAAAAATCTGCTCAACGATGTAAATAACGCAATGAATGTTGTTGAACTGTCAAAATGAAACAGATTAGGCGTAATCGTTTACGAAAGTGTGTTACGCAATTAGGCTGCTGATTTGCTAGAGCATAAATGTTTGGAAGGTTATTCGATAAGATTTGTGTGTCAGCCCTAAATTAGCGCAGAACTAATGAAGCGTTTGTAAGGATTCGCAAGCATAAGGCTATGTTTACATCAAGGCACGCTACGAAATTGGATTTCTCAGGATTTGTGCGCTAAAATATGCCTAGGATAATAGTTGTTTTGAACTAGAGGAAAGGCCGTTTTTTGTATGATTTTTTTATTCTTTAGAATGACCATGCCTATACTGAGGACAAAATCGATTGAAGAAAAGTATCGAATTTACTTTTAAAACACGTTATCCAAGGCATCAAAAGTCGGAATTTAAAGTTCAAAAACAATAGACGACAGATGTGATCGATATTTACAAATTGTAGATAAGGTTCTCAAGGATTTAGAAACACAGACCAGACAACTGGTATCAATGCGTAAGAATTAGATTTTTAGAGGAATGAGAATATCTATAGGTAAGTACCTAAGTTAATCTGAGACGCATCCAAATACTCGATACATCCAATAGCAAAAAAAAAAACAAAAAAGGGGAATAAAACATTTAATTATAGCCAAACAACTGCTTGTTTTTGGTTTAATCACTGTCTTCAATGTCAATCTTCAATAAACAAAAACCAACCTTATTCAATATAGCCGTGGCCAGCAAGTCTTCATAAGTTGAAGATTCGATGGTCGGCGTGTGAGGCTCGGCTGCATATCTGGCGAGGGCTGGCAACGCGGCCGCTTCCTCCACGACCCTGGCGACCAGGCGTTTGAGCTGGACATGGGCGCCGCTGGCGCTGTGGCCCGATGGAGCGGGGCATGGTGAGACACTGCGGGGCGCGGGGAGGTCTGTAGAAGGTAAATAGGAATAGATTAGAAAATATTGTCATGGAAAGAATTGTGTTCAGTGCTGTCCTGCTAGTTTAAAACAATGTTTGGAGGTTATGAAGAACTTACTATTATGGTGAAGCTTTTAATTACGAGCACATGTCAGAAATGGGGCGTGGTTCTCGCAACGAGGCATTTTTACAAAGGAATAGGTACCTAGTGTTTTTTGAAAGGGACACAATACGATGGAAATAGCTTCTAATAGAGAGGTGCCAAAACAAACAGTTTCAGAATTAGGTGCCTTAGATATGCAAACCAAAAACCAAATCCACGGCATTGAATTCAACAACTCATTCACACAAATTCTTCATGCAGTGCAGGCAGCAGGCAGGATAGAAGAATAATAGAGGTGTAGAGAAATAGCGTGGGAAATTTATATCCAGGAAGGGGCACGAGGTTTGAATTTCGGAGATTTAGAAGCCCTAAATTCACTTCGTCAATAATGCCGTATCGCTTTCCTATAGTTATTCACTTCTCAGCTATCAGTAGAAGGTAACAATACCTTCCTATAGGTAACTATGTATGTATAATAAATTTATATCTTATTATCAAAATTACTTGACCCGGATTTGATAGTAGAAATACATTTTATACATAGAACAGGTCGGTACTATTAATAATATTACTGATATAACAATATATTATATCTATTTGAAATGTGCTAACTAATCCCTTTGATACCTAACAGAGCACCATATAGGAATAGTTTTTTAATTCATTACTTCACGTCCTATATAGGGATGGCCTCCTTTGTGGCTATTTAATGTGACGTCATACAGCCTGTATCCAGAGGACGATCAAGACGCTTCCAATAATACCTCATTTGTCAAATTATGATAGAAGTTATGAGGGAACAGATGAACATACTTACATACATACCGGTCGAAATCATAACCCTCCTTTTTGCTTCGCCATAGCCCGACGAAGCGAAAAGGAGGGTTATGATTTTGGAGGATAAACGGGTGCAATTTTCATGTTCAAAACGATTAAAGTTATGTAAATTCAGATACAGGTATGTGTAGAGCATAATTATTTTGTTCGTGAAAATTTCCAATACTTACACTTTAACATATATCCTAGATACCTACTTGATTTACAAAAACAAGCTTTAATTAAAATCGATACGGGTTAGTACAGATTTTCAAGGTGAATTAAGTTAATTAAAATACTAGCGACTTGCCCCGGCTTCGCATGGTTTTTACGGCTTGACAAATCATAGAGTTTTCTTTAATGTATGTTAGTCTAATAATAATGTATGATACACATAAACCTTTCAGAATAGATTCGCAAATGATGATGAAAACTGCATCAAAATTCAATGCGTGGTTCAGCAGAACAGCGCGGTGACACATAATCATCATCATCATCAGCCTATATTAGTCCACTGCTGGACATAGGCCTCCCCTAATGAGCGCCATAGCGCCCTGTGTTCAGCTTGACGCATCCTGCATCTGCCTGCAGTCTTTCGCTGATCGTCATCCCACCTGGCCGGAGGGCGTCCTACACTAACTACGTTTGCCGAGTCGCGGTCTCCACTCAAGAACTCGTTTACCCCAGCGGTTGTCGGTTCTTCGCGAGATATGGCCGGCCCACTGCCACTTCAGCTTGCTAATTCTTTGGTCACACATACTGATATGAAAATCAACTTTCATTTTTATAATTTATAATCTGTTTTGATACTTGTTATGGCTTACTAGTTAAGGCCTCGCCCATCATGCACGTGGTTGTGGGTTCAAATCCGAGCTAGTACCAATGTGACTAATTTCTATATCTTGGACAATCCTGACATCGTGAGGAAACCTGGACTTTATAAGTCTGAAATCCCCGACCCGTCTTGAGCAAGCGTGGTGATCAATGCTCATGCCTTCTCTATAGGAGAAGAGACCATTGCCCTGCAGTGGGAAAATTATGATTATTATTTGAGACTTACATAAGTATAATGAGGACGTGTGCTTAGGCATGGGGTCTCAACCAAGAAAATATAATTTGTCTTGAAAAAAATCATAGATGGCAGCATAGGTAATCATTATGAAATAAACAATAATTAAAAAGCGATATACGGCAGAATTTTGGCTGAATATTATGATTGGTAAAAGTCTAAACTATCCTGTTTAGTGCCGATTTATCTATTTCGACTCATAATGCACGTATTTTAAAAATAACATAAAAAGGAAGCCTTTATCTTCAATTCGAACTCATAATGATAAAAGTAGCCATCTGTTAATAATTTTGTTTAGTTTTTTTGCAATAGATGGCGTTTTACTCAATTAGTTCTGCCTTATCACAGTTTCCAATATTGTTACTTATTTAAATCAAATTTTTATTATTATTATTTTTAACATAGAAACATAAAAGAAATCTAATAGCATGTTTTTCTGAACCCAGAACTTTAAAACTTTATATAAAAGGATTGCATGAAACGTTTTAAAAGTAGGTCGACTCCTAGATGGCGTTGTAAAACTAGTCTCTGGCAATTGTGAGTCGCCTATGCTGCCATCTGTTGAAAAATTCGACGAATAAAAATTGCCATCTCAATTGCCAGACTTTGGAAGGTTTAATTTCTTTGTATGGGATTGGGTATCTGTACGTATATTAGCCAAAATAATAACGAGTCCCACCAACAAACATACTTTATTTTGAATGATCAATCCTGGTACTTAAATAAATTATGTTTATATAATAAGTTCTACAATCAATTAATGTTCAAATAAATTGGATTGAACGGGCTTTTGGCTCAGTGTCCGGAATGAAAAATCACTTACATCAAGATACAAAAAAGTTTGGTGATTTTTCGTGAAGTAATATTTTTTTACAAACTAAGACCAAGTCCGTTGAACGTCTAACTTTGTTTTTCTTTTACATGAAATTGATTTTTGTACTTACAATATTATTTATTAAGAACAAACACTTATGTAGGTACATCATCTGTTACGCCGACCTCAAATTAATAATACATAACTAAACAGTCGCTCGTGGTTATCACCTCATTACCTACATTATTTTCCCGATCTATCATCCATCTGTTTTGCTGTTATATTATGTAAAAACACTACTAGAGAAGTGGTGTTTCTATAAATGTTCTTAAAGTTAGAAAATTTATACATATTTTATACAGTTTCGTTGCTATCAGGATAAAAAAAGTCAATTAACGCGGAACTCAACACATAAATGCTCACGAAAATAATTAGTTTAATAATTATAATCACTCCGCTAATGTTTAACAGGTTTCACGATCATGTAATCTTTGCGTTTATTAGTTTATTTTTATCCATGAGAACTGAGATTATTCTAGTCTGAGAGCACAAAAACAATAGGTTTAACTAGGTATTTTTCCGCTATTGGCAAGCTTTGCAGCTTTTCTAATTGAAATATTTTAGTTTAAGTATCTTGAATAATGTTTATAAAGATTTGAATTAAGGCAAAATAAATTGAGCCTTGACTACATTTTGACATGTGTTTTATGATGGCTTCGACATAATCAGACTATAATATTCCCACTGCTGGGACACAGGCCTCCTCTGTAAGACGGAGTGGGCCGTAATCCACCACGCGGGCCCAGCGCGGGGTAGTGGATGTCACATGTCTTCGGATTTTTGGTTTTAGAACATGCCAGTTTCCTCAGGGTGTTTTCCTTTACCGTGTTTTGAGAGCAGTGGTAATGAAATAATTTATACAAAGTAAAGTGGCTTCGTTCGAAGTCGCAGCCTGACTGTGTTCGAACAACGACCTACAACTCGTAAGACGCCATCTAGAACAACAGCGGTGCCCCAGTGGAAACGACTGGGCCACCACTGTTGTTTTACATGGCGTGTAGCGAGCTATAAGTTCCGTATCCTTCGGAATTAATCTTTTCATTTAATTTGTCTTTAACCATCAATAAAACAAAGTAAAATCGAAGGATAACTTATGCTGATGCAACATAATAATGTTTTGAAGTCGCTAATGAGAACGGTTCTATCCGTTCCATGTTTTCAGAATATTTTCCTACACCTATTATATAGGTTTTGTACATCGTTGCCTAGCCAAGTCTTATTGCGTTTTCCTCCTGATAAAAGGTGCACAGGTGCGTACTCCATGATTCACATAAATAAATACTGCCATACCTTTAATAACAAGCGGGCCGTTAATCCACCTCATTATGTATACCTACTAACTATAGTTTTTTACTCAGATTCTATCCGGCTGAACTATTCGTAACTATCAATAGAATGACGTAAAGAATTTAAGTGGAATTTAAGTGTTACGGTAAAAATGACAATATTTAGTAAATACCTTGGATTGTTTGACAATAGTGCTAGAAACTTTTGTTTGGAATTTAAAATATGTGTAAAGGAAAAGTACCTATTATGAATTTCGTCTTGGTAGTTACCAAGTCGAGAACTTACACAGAGCCGTAGATAGAAATAAATAAACGAATTTAAATTTTCTGAAATTGTTTACAATTTCACATAAAAAAAATAGAAAGTAAATTCGTTTATTTGCGGTATAACATGACGCAAAGAAAAAACACGAACACAAAAAAGAACACCAATACCTACTGCGATATCTAGAGCCATATCTGGCATAAGTATAGAGCAAGCCGTCTCCAGCATAGCCAATAGAGTGAAATATCTAGTCGTGACTGTAAAATTTTGAACATTCCCTGGAATGAGAGACTAGCTGTCATTCGTTCACGTTCATTCCAAACAGTTGTTCAGAACTATCTAGAACAAGCCCCGATTGTTATACCTACCTAGGAATAGGCTATATAAGAATGAAAGAAAGAAAAAAAAATCGGCACACAAAAAACTCACATTACAAAAAAAAAAAACATAAATTATACACATACAAGTAGCCAAAGGCCCGAGATTCAGCATATAAAAGTTTTGCAATATTGTTTATTGCTTCATGTCACTCATCACCAAAGACAATACACATTGCTCTGTGTGTGTTGCGGCACTGGCAAATGACAATAAAACAAACAATCTAAACAAAAACAAGATGCCGATTGCAAAGTGGAAGGATGACTACTTTTGTAACAAACAATCAACAGTGTTATGAACAATAAACCTATCGTCAACTGTGCTGATTTTCAGCAACTACCTCTCGAATGACGTAATAACGTCCCGTGGTGTGGCATATTATAACGGGTAAGGATGGTACTTATAATTTTCCACAGACAACACAAGACATTGTTGTTTGTTGTTTATGGGTAGGTAGTTAAATAAAGCGTTAGTATAATCAGTCTATAAAGTTCCCACTGCTGGGACACAGGCGTCCTCTCTGTGAGAAGGAGTAGGCAGTAATCCATCACGTCTGTCCAGTGCGGGTTGTTGAGAAACCCAGATTCTGACTATCTCTCCTTATTTTTGAGATGTCGATATTGTCACAGCATATTAAACGACGCATTTCCTGCTTCGTTTAAAGAAAGGAACTTAATCCATATCGCAGCGGTAAATGGCAGAAAGGTGTCGGGGCGTGTGGAAGCGCCGCCTTTGGATCGTAATCTGCCATTCAAATACGATGTAAAGATTAAATTAACTACATAGGCTTTCATGTTAGCTGGTTATCTTTACCGGGAATCATACACGCCAGTCAAGGCGTGGGCTACCAAGTGTAAATATAATAAAAGAACCATACTACACTCCATACTAATATAATAAATTCGAAAGTAACTCTCTCTATATGTTGCCTTATCACGCCTAAACCACTGAACGGATTTCGATAAAATTTGGCAAGGAGGTAGATAGCACACTAGGGAAGGACAGCTTGCTTTTTATCCCGGTAGCACGTTTCCGTGAGATAATTTACGACATCCACCTGGGCGAGGCCGCGGGCACAATAGCTAGTTTAATATTAAATAAGAAGTTGGTGTAGACACTTATAGACAACATTCTTTGTTCTGCACCGACCATCATTTGGTTCAGTGAGGTTTTATGTTTTCGTAGTGTTTTCAGATAAGACTAACTCGAAGACCCTTCTGGGCCCTAACCTTATTCTACTTTGTGATTGATGTCTATTCGAAAATGGTCATTCTCACAGTCACCAACATCTATTTGTAGCAATATCTCCTTTTATGAGAAACTCTGCGCAATGTAGTATTATATTATCTGTGGCGCAACTAACTGTATAATAATTAGCCGCTAATTGATTGATTGATAGAATCAACTGATATTGAACATCAATCTGTCATTCACATAACAAGTGTTACTCATTAATTATCATTAAAGTGCAAAGTCTTTTGTCCATATAATATATATACGGAGAGGTTACCAGCCGACCTCGACATGAGCGAATATAAAAATGGCAGACAATAGCCACAAAATGGCGGATTTAATGATAAAACAACGTAATTAATGTTGGGGTCAGACAGATCTTGAGATAATGTGCAGCTGAGATGTGGCAGAAATGGTAAGGCACATGAAACAACATTATTACACAATTATGCTGGTTATGGTCGAATGTGTTAACAAAGATTTAAAGTGCTGAAATGTGAATTTTAGTTTCAGCTAGAGCAGTGTTGGTCAACAATTGTAAATATGTGAGCACCATGTCCCTATCACGTGATTGATTACGAGTATTATATTATCTGTCTGCTTTATTTTAAATTCTTTTAACTATTGTGGTATTGTATTTTCATTCTTGGTGCAGCGTCTTCACATATAAAGATATAATTAATGTAAGTAAGTATACAAAATATAGTAAAACATTCTAAAAGATTAATGGTGGAGTTTCTTGCCCCTTCTTCTCCATACAAAACTACCTTTTGGAAGTGGCGCCTAGAATCAATTCTATTTTAATGTAAATGTTGACGTTCAAAAGTGCCCTAAGGTGCTTGAAATAAATGCTTTGACTTTTGACTTTGACAATTAAAGTAGGTAGGTATTTTGTTTTGACAGCATTAAGTATCTCATTTTTTGTTGCTGATTATTTACATGTTGTATGTACATAATTCGTCCAAGTACCTACTCTAAATGGAATTCTCCTAGGTCTTGGAATAATACCATATGATGCATTTGTATTATGTATTGATCCTGACCTAGTTGTTTAATTACATTTTTATTATCTACCCACTTTGTTGACGTATGTGTGTTAATTGCTATTTAGCATATTTATGACAAAGATTCCGTATTGTTGTGCATATTCTGTACTCCACCTGTCATGCTTTAAAGACTCGAATGGCATTTTCGATTATCAATTTAGTCTTATATATTCGGGTATGGTGGGCTGGTCACACCTTCAGAGGCACAGACAAGTGGAGCAAAAGGGTATCAGTGTGATACCCGGGAAATAGCAAACAACATATAGGACGGCAGAGAAATCTTTGGACCGACGAGTTGGAAACCACAGGAGGAAAACTATGGACTCGAATAGCATTCGATAGGAAAAATTGGAAGGAAATGGAGGTGGCCTCTGCCTACGGGCACACAGACGGTCTCAATGATATAATATATATTTTTAATTTTAGTTAAATAAGTTTTGAATGGTCTGAAGAAATGACTTTAATTATATTATTATATATTTTCGGCTATACGTGAAGATCATCCAGAAGATAATTTACCCTCGTAAGGACAAATTCAAAGGTTCTTGTTCACTTCTCTTATTTACAAACTGGCCTCTTCATCAGCTCAGACCACCCAAGAGGTAACATGACATTTTTCCCCATCTGTCAAAAATGGCCGAAGCGCTTGACTGGAGACGACAGGGTTTAAGGAGAAGAAATACACTTGCACACAATTCCACTTGCATCAAACGACCACCTCAGTTTCAAGTGGTGGTCCATACCGTAGGTTCATTTAATGACGTGGCTGAGGGTTATCGTCTTCAAATAAGGCCTGATTCGGTAGTCCTCAACACTTGTTAGCTCTTGCTTCAGCAAGCACATTGGCATTGGCTAATAGGACCTACCTATTTTGTAAGAATCTATGGTAAAGTTAAGTATTTTCATTTTCTCATTCCGTCTCTAAACTCATTGAAAAATGTAATCTGCGCCACTGTGCACTCGTCCGAGTTCCTATTTACGATCTTAATCTATTGTTCTGTCTCGAAATTAATGATCGTGACTTCTCACGCACAGATGTGACTAATGTGCAAATCTATGAATCTTGGTTGGACATCAGGAATTACTTAATTACAAAGAAAGATTCTTCCACGAGTTAGAGTTAGTTTAGATGCATTTTTTCTCATCCAGATCCAGATCCAGCATTGCAGATCATTCGCTATCAGAATATAACGCTACAGTCATACAAGGCCCTACCTTTTTACTTTCTGCAATGATAGCCTCATCAAATTAATAGTGTCCCTGTCCAAAAAGCTATTAAGCCAGGCAGATGTTGTCAGTGTTGCCACTGCAGAAGGTTTTATGACCTGAGGCAAGGGTTACTATTAAATGTCTGCACCTTACTGTTTAAGGATAAAACGGATCGGCTGACAACATCTGAAAAAACAACATCGTTAACGGCTGAAAAAAGACCTGCCAAAGTTATGTGCGGTAGATTTTGTTTAACATCGATGTAATAAAACCTATTTTCTTTTTGTGTCCTTGGACTGTTTGATGATACAATTATCTTTCAAGTATAATCTCGCATTTGGAAAACCCGGCTAACTTGAAGTGTTTTAATAATCGCAGTAGGAGACTGGAGCTCTATTATCCGTTCATCATGAGATTCATCATTATTATTTTAACTCAAAACCACTTTTTTGTCATATAAAATGTAAAAGTAAAACGCATTGAGTTAAAAATAAGTAAAAATATCTCCGTAGGCGAGTTTTAATAATTCCTGTTGAGACTCATTATATATGTAGTATGTATCGACATAAACGTGCAATGCACTTGATAATAATTAAGCGGTTATTGCCAATGTCTCGGCAGGTTGGCTTAAGGCCGAATATCAACCAATTGTGACCATATTCGTAGATTGCGAGGTGACAAGACTCGAGCGTCGTTGATATAATTATGTAAAATAAAATTAAGACAGCGCATAAATCAATAGATGACTTTGCAATGTTGGAAAATATATTTTAAGTATACCTACAAAGATGCAGGGACGCGCAACCTGTTACGTTATGGATTCAGTAGATAATTATGTAGCCAAATGTTCCAGACATTTTGACCTCATAGGTATTTGCATTTTTCTATGAAAACGCAGTTTTTTTTTTCGATATCCGACAAACGAGTTAACCACGAGCTCTGGAACTACGTGCTGAATTCATACAAGTAGTTTGCGCGTCGATGTCCCTATCCCCTGTATATATAGGCAAAGCTTGAGGGAGAAGAAGGAATAGAGGGGAATAAATAATTAAAAATGTCTGAAAAAAGTAATTAATAAATAAAAGACTTGTAGCTTGAGTTTTCTAGAAGCAAAACTATTTGAAAAAAAAACAGAGCTACTAAAACAAGATGTGGACTCAACTAGACAGCTCTCCGACCTCAAGGCCTGTCAGTACATATACATATATGGACGCACCTGTTTATTTATAAATACCACGTAAATACTACTGAGATCACCGCCGTACGTAGACTTCATCAAAATAACATGGCCTGTATTCATTCGAATCTCAAGTAATTCCCATTTTGATTTCCTTAAAACGTTAACATGAACACAGGTTCACGTTAATATTTTCCAAATTCCAAATAAGGATTAAATAAACCTCTTTTTGTGAACCTAAAATAAATCGCGTTTTGACGTTTATTTAAGTAAAGTTTATCAATGAGTACCTACATCTTTAGAAGGTCAATAACTTTTTAAAGGACCAATTAAATATTTCCCCAATTAGATATAGTTGTTTAAGAATTGTTGGAAGTTAATATAGAAAATACAAATTCCTAAAAAGAAAATATCTTCTTACCGCTCATGAGCACAGATTCAAATATCAGACCTGTGATGGTGGAAAGTAGGTAAGTTAACATAATGTTGATTAGGTACTTACAGGAAAGAGGAGTATTTTAGTATTAATGGTCTTACAATCTAAAAACTACTAACATAAATATTGATGTAGGTAAACCAATATCGAATTCAGAATGCTTATTTCGAAAGCAAACACAGTTAATTTCCATTGCAAGTTTTTAAGTACAACTCGATACCAATCTGGAGGTTGTTGTCACTTACAGATATAAATAAAGTTGCGTCACTATTCAATAATAATGAGCGAAAACATTTCACTCTGAAGTCGTTGTAGGACTTACCTAAGATCTCCTCGAGCCAGTAGCAGGAAATGTACAAGAATAAGGCAACACCAAGCCAGAAGCCGAGTAACAACACTGCAAGGTACTCCCACATGGTTTATGTTACATCACTAGCACTCGTTTGTTAACATTCAGTCCTGTGGCACATCACTAAAGTATTCACTTGTTTTTATTCTTGTTTTGACATTTTGATTTCCTGTGAGGGTTAGGTTGTTAGGAGTTTGCGTATTTGATATGAAGGTATACCAACAGACAGGTGATAATGTTGATTTATTTCTATACATTTAACTAGTTATTATGACTTTTTTTTTATTGCTAAATGGCCTTGCTCTGATGCGTGCCCAGGTTAAATGTTCACTCTTACTTGGACGGCATACGGGTTATACCTATGTGCACGGAACCAAAGGCTCCTGGCCTACAGACCCTTGAGCAGGGATGGCGAACCAATGGCACGCGTGCTATTACTGGCACGTAGCGAAATAATTTGGGCACGGTATATAGTCAGGAACCAAGGTACCTAAGTCACTTCATTTAAATAAATATTAAACTATTAAAATTAAGGCTCCCACAAAACGTCGCGCTGTGGCGTCGCGCCAGTGTGTACCACCCTTTACTAAAAAATAATAAAGGTATAGTTGTGGACGTACCTTTATAGTTGCAAATAAAGAGCATTGTTGTGAAAGTAGGTATAAGTCTATAATTTTCACTAAGTCAAAATTGTTTGATGGCACGTCATGGCTACATTCAAAATTTATTTGAAATAATGGCACGTAGATGTAAAGAGGTTCGCCATTCCTGCCCTAATGTTCCACACTTTGACCGTGCGCATAATAAAAAACTGTAATAATTACATGTACGATACTTGCTGTTTGTATAACTAGAGAAGATATACAAATAATAAAAATAAAAAAAAATTTCGTCTAGGTATACGTACCTAGCTATCGCACTATTGTTATTTTAATTTATAAAGTAGGTAGGTAATAACAATAGCTCATGTTATGACAGTAAATTGCGAATAAAAACGCGAATACGAAAGTTAAGGTTTTTCCGGAAAACTCCTACAAACATGAATCAAAAGAAATCAATTGCATTTTTTCTCCACTCTCGTCTAACATCAATGTTACCTATTATACCTACCTATATTAGGAAAAGTAGGTAAAGTTGATCTTTTCATTATTAGATTATAACATAGCGCTTTTTAATCAATTTCTCTATTTTTATTTTTGAGGAGTTAATTGGCTGTAGGTATAAACCAAGATAGGTAATGCTAAAAATGTTAATAAGAAAAGAACACAAACATTCCCAAGTTCTTTTCAATTTGTCTTGATGAAATGAAATCGTTGCAACTAAACTAAAACATAGTTTTAATGTCAAATAATCAAACTTTAAAAAAAATCACCTTTACTTTTAAGTTTATGTTATTACGAAATATGAACACATGTTTAACATGTTTTGTCGAACCCTTGATATTTGAAATAATGATTAATAATAAACATTTAACAACAAAGAATGTGACTGTTCAAACAAAACAGTCGCGAAAATTAAAAGCTGATTACGCAAAGACAATAACTTGATCAGTACATACGATGTTTACCTTGTGTGATGTTCTTTTTTTGAATATTTATAAAAAAAGACTGGCCGTCAAAGGGTCCTTTTACACATTGGTCGATTTTAATCAAACACGACCTTAGTCATCGTTTAGATTTTTCACAGAAATGTATTTTTTTATTTAGTAGGTATCTAATATTTAAAATTCTCGTATCGCAATGTTTGTTTCCAAAAGTATGAAATTTTGTGTGCAGATCGGGTAGGTCTGAGAATCGGCCAATATCTATTTAAAAAAAAAACAAGCAAAACAACGTTTGCGGGGTCAGCTAGTAATCTGTATTACAGCCCATCATCATTATATGGCCCTTATCCCAATTTATTTGTGGCCCAACATTCTGATCCATTACCTATTTGATGCAATATTATATTACTGTCACTTATCAATTATAAAAATAATATCATAATTGTCAGAATTTCTCCACATTTCTCCGTATATTACTTGCGTGTGTTATTATACCTATTTCGTGTGGTATTGTTTTGAAGGTAAACAAAAGCGCGGTCCTATTGTTTAATGCATCGACGTTCAATTGTTGGTAAACAATTAAAATATTCGATGAATTGCATTTTCGATACAATTGAATGAAGAATGAAAACACTGACGCATCGTATTTTGCGTTTGCCACTTTTTCATTATTTGGCAATGACTGCTGCAACTGTACCTATGTTTGGCGAAATGACACTGACGAACTTAACATAAGTTTTGATTTTATGATCAATTGATTACACTAACGGGCATTAAGTGCAGCGGTTTCCTGTTCATCAATAAACGTGATTTTTCATCGAAAAATATAAGTAAAGCGTTTTTATGTCGAAAACGCATAATAATCGCCTTTCGGAATCACTATATGTAACGAATATCAAGGGGCCTACTCCCTAATCCCTAACGCTTGTAACTTCGGTCTAAACTACGGACGTCGTGCGTCCGTAGTTTAGACCGAAGTTACAAGCGTTTCCTAATCTGTATCACTTACGCACATAAGATTGGTTCGGGATCCGAACTAACAATATTAATGACAACATTTTTGACATTTGTCCGTCTGAAACATTAATTAATCGGGATTATGGTTGACTTCTAAGTATCGAACTACTTTCGGACGGGCCCGTTTCTTTGTTGACGTAGGACCCTGATACTGCGTGGCATACGCTGGCAGAGTGTGCCGCTTGGGAGGAGCCGCGCCGTGCCCTCATCTCAGAAGCAGGCAGTGACTTGTCGCTGCCGACCGTAGTGAGTTCGATGGTCGGCGGCGCCGAGTCCTGGGACGCAGTGGTTTCCTTCTGCAAAACAGTCATCTCGCAGAAGGAGGCTGCGGAAAGGGAGAGAGAGATCTCGTCCACTCTCCCGATCCGCAGCAGGCGCACCGGGCGCAGGCGGAGGGCGGACAACGCCCTCTTCCAGCCCCCCTAAATGGGTCAAGGGGCGACGGATTCGGGGACGCCCCCCAACATGAGGACCCGAGAAGGCGGCGCGCGTAATGTTCCACGCGCGCCGACCACAGACGTTGCGGGGGGAGAACACCTCACTCCCCCCGCCCGAGACGGGGCCCGCGGTAGCGGGCCGGCACCAGCCGGGGTTGTGGAAGAATAATGTGTTCCCGCGACCCCGGCGTAGGTGTGAGATGGAACACCGGGGTGGTTTTTAGTCAGTAAGAGTCTGACAGACCTCTCCGCCCGCCCCAGGGCGGAGGATATCCATGAGGATTTTCCACCCAGGGAACAAAAAAAAAAAAAGGACCCTGATACTCAGGTAACCGTGGTTTGGGCCCCACGGTGAAGCTAAGAGGAACCCGAGGAGGGGCCGCTCGTCAGGGCTTTTGCAGACAAGCCGACGACGTAGCGCCCAAGGTTGCGGTGTTGTTGGGCGACATCGCAACTGTGGTGGCGCCGCGGTGGGAGAGGAGTGCCGGTATTGCGGTGCGCCGCTCTCCCTACCTTCCGCGGCCTTAACGGGGTCGCCACCGTACGATGGCGGACGCGGTGGGGCAGCAGGGGAAGAGGAGTGTCGGCATGTTGGCCGCTCTCCCTATCCTCTGCGGACGAAAAATGGTAGATAAATGGCCCCCACGGGGGCAAGGGGTTGGTCGTAGGCAGAGGGCGGACTACGCCCTCTTCCAGCCCCTCTAAATGGGTTCAGGGACGGCGGACTCGGGGACGTCCACCGCCCCCCATACATCAGGACCCGAGGTGGCGGCACGTATTGTTCCACGCGCGCCCCTCTTAGACGTTGCGAGGGGAGTCTAACACCTCACTCCCCCTCCCAACACGAGGAGGCCCGCCAAGGCAGGCCAGCACCAGTCGGGGTTGCGGAAGAATCATATGTTCCCGCAACCCCGACGTAGGTGTGGGATGGAACACCGGGGTGGTTTTTAGTCAGTAAGAGTTTGACAGACCCCTCCGCCCGCCCCAGGACGGAGGACATCCATGAGGATTTTCCACTCCCGGAACAAAAAAAAAAGAAAAAGGCCCCTGATACTGGACCTCTCTTAACAACATATTGACAAAGACTCGAAATATGTAAATCGATACCGATTTCTACGCTACAGACCATTAATTAAAGAGCTTCTGTCTCAACAGTGTCAAGTTGCGGGAACCGATCACTTTTTCGTTTTTTTTTTTCGAATTTCATTTTACCGAAAACTATTGACCGACGTCTTTTTTTTTATATAGTCATTATTTGACATATTTTTGGATCATCGAAGTATCATGGGTCATAGGTATTATTTTACCGAACTACTTATAATGCTATTGGTCGAAGCCTCTTTTGAAGTTTTTTATTTGCCAAATGTTTTATTTGTCATATATTCCACACACCGAAACAACATTTTACGGAATATTATTTGGTCATAAATATACACGGCCGGTTACGGTAGCATTTTCAATATTAAATTAAAATAGTGTCACAAAAAGTCAATATGTTGTGCTGCAAAATTTAGTGACAGAAACAAATCGCTGAAAAAACCGACTTCACGCAGTCTTGTCTGCCCTACTCCTAGAGTGTAATTTAAGCCCGCGTAGGCGCGCAGTGGTGGGGCGCCCCGCGAGCTGAGGAGCAGGTGGTTTGAAGGCCCGCTGCGCCGTCGCGGCTGAGGCTGGCCTTCGAATCGCCGGAAAGCTAGCCGAAGCTGCGGTGGTGAGCGTTAAAACCATCTGCGACGATAAGCTCGCGTGGGGTCGCCCAAACCTCGCAGCGCCGGAGCCGTGACAGAAACAATAATTGCTGCATGTTGCATGCCAGCTTGCATGCTGCATGCTTGAAGCAAGCATCCTTGTTTGCATGCTTCTTACTAGGACCACCTAAAACCACTTTTGTTAATATTGAATGTTCGGAAACATAACACTCGAACAAATGTTACTTTGGCTAAGTGTAACTTGACGACCAAATGAAACGTCGAATTGATAACAGGTCAACTGATACAGAGGCAGACGTGACTTCGATGAAGTAAAAAAAAAACAAAAAGATAACAGTTGAAAAAATTTATGTAAAATTAAATTCGGTCAAATATTTTTCGAACTTATTATATATTTTTATCTTAAGTTCGAAAAATATTTGACCGTCAAGTTGCACTTGAAATGCTTGGGGTAGACTGGGTAAGCGCATCTCTTGGGAACGGCTGGATCGAATCCGATTAAGGTTTTTTTGGAAAGGAAAACTGGATAAATTGTCCCGGAAAAGTCGGGAAAAACTGAAAATGGTTTTATCTATGGATTTTTTGTATGAATGATTGAGATTTGGACAGGACAACAGCTGTTGAGCCAGTTGGTGAGTAATAGAATAAAAGCGGAAAACTGCACACAAACTCAAAACCAAATCTTGTAACTGGACGGGAATCTCGATAGAGGAAAATGCGAATGGAAATATTACGAATCAGTTCTTAAAAACTGGCTTTTCCTCCGAGCTTCATTGAAGAATCTGTGTCTCCTTGATACTGGGTTCTTGTGGTTTTTATTGTTGACGTCGGGTTTTATCAAACCACACTTAAACAGGGTGGCATACAACGGTGCACATCCAGTTAAATCATGGATTCAGCACATGATTCTTGACCATCCTGCGCTCAATCAGCTGTTTCCTACAAGAGTGCAAAGGTTTTGCACTCGCGGTCAAAATGTATGGTACCGCAATATTTTAATTTTATAATTTATAGGACATGGAGGATTTACAGCTTATAAAAGCAGACAAAGAAGGAGACCATAGTCACCAGAAAGCCAACTACAAATCCTCGCATATAGAATCATAACAGTTATTTATTGTGTGGGCACAAAAACAAAAAACTCATTGCCCTGTTTAAAGTAATAATCGACGAAAATTTTTAACCCCCGCGTTGAAATTTTTCGTCGTTTCCATCGTCCAGAATGTCGTGTATGAGATGCCACCATGTATTTGATTAATTATGTTAAGTATTTAATAACTAGCGACCCGCATTGTTTCGCACGGTTTTTCGAGTTCACAAAAAATATCTAATAGGTTTCTTTATTACATCTAAGTTAAAACAATAAATTCCCCAAATGATGGTAAAATCCGCATCAAAACCCGTTGCATAGTTTAAAAGAACAAAGTGGTCACACAAACCGGTACGCAAAATGAACTTTAAAAATCGCTTTACGTGAAACAAACGTCTATTCAAATTATAAAAACAAAATTTATAATATGATAGTATAAATGTTGTTAGCAGAGCAGTGACCGCTGATATTAATTTGATTATTCCTTTGCAGCGTGAAATAGAATTGATGGGCGTTCGATTTAAAGGATCAATGAACACCGCGAAAAAAATACTATGTATTCCCCACATTTAGACGAGTTATGCGAACATAAATGTAGAGAGTTCAGGTTTAGTCCTATAGTATTTTTTTAAATAATGATTAGTACAGTAAGTAACCCCTTAAAAGGATGCCCATGAATTCAATTTCACCTCTATTATAGGTACGTATGGGAAATAAATATAGGTTCTGTAGGTAATATATGCTGTTTTTAGACATATAATAAATATGTGCATAAGTTAAAATTACTTTCAAGGCTCTATATTTCAGTATGTTCCGTTATAAGTAATAAGACATGACATCTTAGGTAAGAAAATTACCGGAATATTTTAAAGTTTTAAAAGCAAAGGGAATATGTAAGGATAGTAGCAGATGCCTCCTGTCTTTAGTTTCTGCCTACCCCCGTGGGAAGGCGTGAGTTTGTATATAAATTTTAAAGTCTAATAACAAAAAACTTTCAGTTCACATTGAACTGAAAGTTTTTTTAAAGTTCTAATCTTACAAACAACACACTATCCCTTCCTCTTTTCCAAGTTTTCCATCATAGTCCTATTTTGTACCACCGAGCATTAATATATAGTGTGTTCCGTGCCCTTTTTATGATGCTTTTATTAGATTCACTTCTAAATAACGAACAAACAATGTAGTCAAATCTTAGAAGTCAACTTTAACCAACTTTTAATTGTCTTATCGAAATGATACTTTTTATTTATATGCAGTTCGGATGACAAAACTATAATTTGGTATCTTTGAGCTAATCTGATGATGGAGCCAGGAGGGTGGATAGTGGAACTCTTCAGAGGCTTCTAGTAAATCCCTTAAGTTTGGACTCGTATGATTCGTTTTGACGAACCCAATGGATTGGGCTTACGTAACGCGAGTCTGATGATGGAGCCAGGAAGTGGATAGTGGTATTCTTCAGTGGCTATTAGTAAACCCCTCGAGTTTGGGGTAATATGATTAGTTTTAAAATTATTTTATTTTATTTTTAAACTACATATTATGTTCGTGCCTATCGTGTCAATGTGTCATCAATAAGGATGTTTCTAGCATCCTTATTCATACCCTAAAGTCCTGCTGACCTAAGAATAGCAATGTAGCAAAAAACTATAAACACCTACTAGTATTAACAGTTAGCGAATTTACGACTTTGTAATTGAGATAATTTCCATTCACGAGGAATAACGTACCCGACCTTGTTACTTGTTTTAGGCAAACAAAACACGTTTTAATGACTTGTATTAAAGTACATGTACGTACGTTTATAAAGTAGGTACTATAGTAGGCTGTTGCCCGCGACTTCATCTGCGTAAATTTTGTATTTCATATTTTTGGCACGAAGTTCTTTATCGGAGCTTGCGGCAGGCGTAAAATTTTAGGAAATTGTAGAAATCGTCATGTAACGAAAAAGGTTTTAGGTTCCTCCAAGCGCCTTTTTTGTTTTGATACTTGTGACTTGGGACCTAAGAGATGGCTCTGTTTTAGTACATATTACACAGCGAAAGGAACAGTGCCTTTCATTTTTAAAATTCAACAACATTTGCGTTAATTACTTTATCGAGCTTAATAATGTTTCAAACATATGAAGTAAGGATCAGGGAAAGTGTGTACACAGTTAGGATGTAGGATGCAAAGTAGCCTATTTCCTAATTCAGGTCCCAGGCTACCTATCTGTCAAATTTAAAATCGTTCAGTTCAGTGACTAAGGCATGCAAATAAACAGACAAACAGACATACAGAGTAACTTTCGCATTTAAGGAGGTAAGTACACATATTAGTTTAGGTATAAGGTATTCGGAAGACACTATTTGATTTTGATTTAATCCTCAAGGTAGCATCTGCCTTGAAAACGTTTCAGAGCATAGCAAGATACATCTTAATTTACGTAATTTTTCAGTCGCAAAAACTCACCCTTACCTAGAATATATCTACTGCTAGATAAAAGATCCTGCAAAATACCAACTTCTACTGACTTTTTTTACGAAAACATTTTTTAAATGTTATAACACAACTCTAAATATTCCCCACGACCCCTGTACCGTTGCATGCACAATGTTTTGATGTACAGAATGCGTAGTTGACGGCTATATGAACCTATGTGAATGGTCTTTTTACACCACGTATGTTAATATTAAAAACAAACTTATGTACCCTTCATCATTCTCATGCCCTTATCCCAGTTTATTTGGGGTTGGCGCAGCATTTCTATTACTTCCATTCTTGTCTATACCTTTCCTTATGAACCCACAATACCCAAATATGAAAGAGGAACTCTATGCGGAATACAGTAGGTATTAAATTAATGCACTACCTACTAAATTACACTTAATATATTCTGTGAGACGAACCCACTTGACCAGAAATAACAAAACAGGTGATAATTTATAACGACCTTCACCAAATGTAAGAACCTAATCTTGTTTACATATTTACATAATCAATACGGATCCAGAGTTCCAGACTTGCTAAAACAACCGAATTTCGATATGAACCACGAATCCACATTTACTTTTTGAGCATGTTGTTTTATTAGAAGGTACTTTTTTATAAGTACTTATACACATAGGCTGGCCCCCTATTATATGAGAATTAAGCATAACTGACGAAATTTGGGTGTAGGTACTATAGGTACACCTCTGTCTAACCCTTCTGGGATTACAGGCGTGAACTTATGATGTTTGATATATACATATAGCAACTTACCTACTTAAACTGCATTCTAGATATCATTCAAACAAAAGTTCTAGCGTTACCATTCAACAGCAAAAAAGTCTCCATCTGGATGTCCATTACGTTTCTATGGTTAAACCAGGTTACTCCATTTTTATGATACTTAGTACAGAGAAAAAATGAACACACACCTTCCCTTATTACAGGAACTTTTTTTTTTTTTTTTTTTTAGTATGGCATCTCGTAGTTGACCTTGAGAGGTCGTGACTACTTAACCGGACTATCCTGTGGCTGCCTTAAGCGGACTCAAAGCCTCCAGCCAGGGGCGTAAAACTACTTATATTAGTAAGCGAACGCTCGCTAAGGGCACCCCCTGTGGGGTACGGACCTCGGCTTAGGGCGTCGCTGACGGGAGGACAGCAAGATGGGACAGGCTGGATCAAGTTTAGTTGATTATTATTAATCGGGGAATTTAAAGCTACAGGCTCAGCTACGGCGCGGGCTGGCACTTCGTCGAGCAAGGGTCGGGGGGGACAATTACGTCGGGATCTTCGCGAGGAACCTCGGCGGCGAGGTCGGAATGTCGGTCTGTGTTTGTGCACTGTACTGGTGGCCCTACTGCTCTCCTGAATGAGAGTTATGTGGTCATCGGGATCGGTGAGGACATGCTTGGGACGGCGGACATGACTAATGGAGGAGGGAATATAACTAGCGGCTTTCACAACCAGAGGGTTGCGGTGATTCGCGGCGGTCTCGAAGAAACGCTTTGAAATGCGTTTCATGAACTGACGGATAGTGGGAATCCTGAGGTCTACGTGGAGGATTTCGTTACGAACGTACCAGGGGGAGCCTGTTATCCTACGGAGGAACTTGTTCTGGAGGGTCTGCATTCTGTTGAAGCGAACGGGCTTGGCGTGTGCGAAGACTGCACTGGCATAGGTCATGATCGGGCGGATGCACGCTGTGTAGATACGCATTTTGCACTTCAGTGACAATTTGCTACGTGCATTGAGGACAAAGTGAAGTCTACCTAGAGCGAAGGCGGCGCGCGAACGAGCCGCCTTAATGTGCTCTGAAAAAGAGAGGTGTTCGTCTAGTACGACACCCAGGTATTTGGCTCGCTTCTCCCAAGGGATCGGCTTGCCGAACATGGTGATCGGTCGAGGGGGTGAGGGGTTGCGACGCGGCTTTGAGAAAAGAACCGCTTGACTTTTGTCGGGATTGACTTCGATTCACCATTTTCTAAACCAAGCGCCAAGCTTGTTCACTTGGGTTTGGAGAATGCGAGCTATCGAATTTTCATCACGGCCGGTGTAGTAGATGGCCGTGTCGTCTGCGAACAGGGCCAACTGCGCCTTGCTGCACTTTGGCATGTCGCTGGTGAATAGCGTGAAAGCTAGAGGAGAGATCACAGAGCCCTGAGGGACTCCTGCGCGAATAGGGTGGGGGGAGGATAGCGCTCCTTCGATGCGATAACGGAAGGTGCGGTTCGACAAAAAGTCCCGTAAGATGAGCACGAGACGATCTGGCACACCGAGTTGGTACAGCTTATATAATAAGCCGTTGTGCCAGACTTTGTCGAACGCTTTCGCTATGTCGAAGAAAACAGCACCGGTCATCAAACCTCGTTGGAAACCGAAGTTGATGTGTTCGACTATACGGTGGACCTGTTGTACGCACGAGTGTTGGGTTCTAAAACCAAACTGTTCGTTGGGGATGAGGCCCTTTGTCTCGGCGTAGTCTCTGAGGCGCTTATAAATAAGCCTCTCATAGATTTTGCCGAGGACATTGAGCAGACTGATGGGGCGGTAACTACTAGGCTCTGACTTTGGCTTGCCGAGCTTCGGGATACCGATGACGGTGGCTTCTTTGAATGCCTGTGGGAAGATGTTGTTGCTCAGAGCACCATTGAAGATGGTGGTCAGTAGCATTATCAGGTGGGCAGGGAAAAGTTGGAATACCCTATTGGTGATTCCATCTGAACCGGGGGCTTTACGAGCCTTAAGACCTTTGATGAGGTCGTGCACTTCGTCGGGCGTGACTGGGGGCAGTGGATACTCTGGGTCTTCGACGGGAGGGAGGGAGGCTCTATGTTCGACTTCAGCGTCGACCTCAGAGAGGTGAGCTTGGTCTACTGGTTGAGAGCTAGGCGAGCATTGGACTTCTAGAGTGTCGGCTAGAAGCTCAGCCTTGTCGACATCATCGAAGGCGATGGTCTTGTCGGGACGGATCAGGGGGGGCATGGAGACTATTTCTCCGGATCTGAGCTTCCTCTGGAGTTGCCAGAAGGCTAGGTGGGTGGGCTCTAGTTCGCTCAACATCTTGTCCCAGCCGGCGGTACGCAGCTCCTCTATGCGTGTTCTTACAGTACGCTGTAAGTAACGCATATGGACTTTGTTCGCGTCGCAGGGGAAGTTGCTGTAGGCACGGACAGCCGCGTTCTTCTCATTCAACAGTTCGCGTACATCGTCCGGCAACTTCCAGCGACGGTCATCCGTCGCTGGAATTTCCCTTGAACAATCGTTCAGGACTGATTGTACATGAGCTGTGAATGAGTCGATCGCGGCCGTCGTGTCAGCGATAGAGTCAAAATGATCGGGGATTGGGTCCAAGTGGGGGGACGTGGTGGATTTTAAGCGATCGCTTACTCTCCTCCAGTCCGTTACCACTTTGTTGGGAAGGGGTTGGGTGGAATCGGGCAGACCTATGCGGGGGACCAGTTTCATGACTACTGGACGGTGATCGGAAGCGAGCTCTTGTACCACTTCTATAGAGTCCAACCGTAGGTTGACGTTCTGTAGGAGCGCCACGTCGAGTACATCGGCGGTGTGATTGGGGTCGGGGGGAAAATGAGTGGGAGTCATCGGCGCGATGACATCGAAATTCTGAGAGGAGGAGAGGTTGAACAAGTGTCTCCCTCTGGAAGAGGTCCTGGTGCTATTCCAGGAGGGATGTTTGGCGTTGAGATCACCCGCTATGATAACGGAGTCACTCAGGCTAAAAAGGACAGAAAGATCTTCAGTAAGGAGTTGGAAGTTCTCCGAAGTATTAATGGGGGGGAGGTAGGCCGAAACTATGGTGATCGGTTGATGACCTGTCATGCCAAGCCGGCAGCAAGACACTTCTAATCGTGAGAGTGTGGGAGGGTCTATGGGAATGCAGTATAGCTCCTTTTTGTAATAGATAAGGGTACCGCCCTTATGGCAACGCGTCCTGTCATTGCGAACTGTACGATATTTTGCAATTGACGGATTTCGGTAACTCGGTTTAAGGAACGTTTCCTGAACAAGGAGGATGTCGATGTGGTGGTCGCGGAGGAACTCGCTGATTTCAGCGCGTTGTCGCAGGATGCGATTGGCATTGAAATAACCTAACTTTAGGGATCGGGGTTTGGTTCGCGCGAGGATTCCTTTATCCATGATTAGGGTTGGGTTGGTTGTTGAAGGACATCAGGGCTTGCGTAATGTCCGGGTACGCATTGTATATATTTTGGATCATATAAATGTTGCCGGCATTTCTGGCGGCAACAATTTCACTTGCCATTTTCCTGGCACGAGGGGTAAGGAAGGCCGTGAATGTACTAGATATGACATTGAAGGCGTCCATCGGGTTCTGACCGACCACCCGGCCGGCGGTGGCTGCGGGCGGAGCTGACGCGGCCGGAGCGGCTTTGTTTAGAGGCACAGGAATGCCTGGAGGCGCGTTGACGCGGATGCGGGGGTCCATAAGTGGAGGGATGGCCGCAGGAACGGGTCTAGGAGCTAAGGCTGGAAAAGCCTTAGCTCCTAGACCTTAGCTTCTAGATGGTGGAAGTAGTTCCAGGGCGAGGGCCTCTGAGGACTGAGACGCTCCTGATGCGTGGTAGGCCACGCGTGGGCGTAGCGGGGGCTTTCCCTTTGCTGACGGGCGTCTGCACGCTTCGTCAGCTTGGGAGATGATGTTTTAGGGGCCTTGGGGCACCCACGATAATTGGCCGGGTGGCCTGAGTCGCCGCATAGCACACAGCTAGGCGGCTCTGTGCATAAGGTGCGGTCACCTGGGTTTCGCGTGGCAGTGCATCTGCGAATGTCCATAAAGTTGGCAGCGGTGGCACTGCCCTATGACACCGGTCTTAAAAGGCTTCTCGATCTGCAAGCCGGTGAGGTTGCAGACTGAACGGACGTTGAAGATAGGGTGGTGACCCTCAGTAGGAGGGCAGACGACGAGGACCATGTCGAACGGTACCCTGCCTCGGGCGCGGTGCATGCGGTGGACTTCCGCAACGGGGACGTTTTGCGACAGAAGGTCGGCTTTTATATCTTCCGCGGGTATCTCCTTCGGGATCCTACGGATCACGACGCGGACTTGACGGTCTTCGGGGAAGGCGTAGGTGTGGAAGGACACACCTCTAAGACGGAGAGTCTTTGTGAGCTCTCTGTAATCGTTTGACGTCGGGACGGTTACCTTAATACCCTGTTGGGTAGATTTCGCGCTGGTGTAGCCTATACGCAGGTCGGTGCACCATTTGGACACGTCTGTCCACTTCCCCTTGTCCTGGATGTACACAGGGGGAGGGGGGGCGATTTTCTTTGCCGCAGAAGGCTGGGCAGCGGGCTTGGCAGCACTGTGGCTGAGGGAAGAGGTTGAGGCCGAGGCGGCCTGAGAGGGGGCGGTGGCGGATGGAGCCACGGAGGAACTTTTTATTAAATTAATTAATTTTTATTCAATTAAATGAGATGGCGAAAGTTTGTGTCACCAACCTATTTCCCGGATTTCCAATTTTCCCACGCAAAGGAGAAAATTCACACGGACGATGTCGCGGGAAAAGTTCTCTAGTTCAATATAAAAAGGTAAGTAGGTATGTATGTAAATGATGCATGTTCTACATCACTACGTATGTCTAGTGTAGTTATCTGTGACATTGCGCGAAGGCCGCCGCAGTAGCCAAATAGGTGACTGATAACGGTACTTATAACGTTATGGTAAACTGTCACGTAGCTACAAGCCTTGTGTTGTAAGGAAATACTCTACACCGATTACCTTACATTTATAATGTTACAATTGTTTTATACAAATCAGCCGTCAACTTACCCCTCAGATTCAAAAAGCCTTTTCAATTCGAGCTAAGTCCTAAGTCTTCGTGTCAATTAATACGATTGTTACTTGTTCAATCAATCATAACAAGTATTTTAGATAAGATACTTCGTCCACTGATCAAGGAATTGTTCAGGGTTTTAGTTGATAGGGACAGTGTAACCGATGGCGTAGAGCCTAAAAATGGAAGGTTGCTTAAATTTAATGATGACCGAACTATACTTTCTATATAACCACAACTTGGATTGTGAGGCACGCCAAGCGAAGTATTAGGCAGTCTACCGACTGACGGCAAGTCCTGTAAGACTGGAACCCAGGTAAGCATAGCACAACGGAAGAGGTCTTATATACTCAGTACTGCGGAAAATAATACTGTCATAGAAAACGATTATGTTTTCGTATGCAAATCAATGATAACTGGGTAGTATCAGAGGTGAGTCAGGAGGAGGCAGAATACGGACAGATAAACGAAGATATTTGAAACAGGAAATCATTAAAAAAGATTTTTAAATTAGCTTTCTGCAATTTTAACACTCAATCCTACCTTTAAAACTCAATTTTTAACATGCCAACTTAAAACTTCCGTTCAGGATAGTTCACAACCTAACAATACGGAAGTCCTAAGCACATAACTACACACAAATAAACAAAACGAGTCGTGATCACTCTCGGCTCATCGGTTCCTCTTCCTATGTCCGTGGTCGTTACTTTCATCTGGCATGCTTCATGCATATTACCTTCATATTCCCTTGTATGTTGAACGTGCTTGGTTAGGTATCGCTGTGTTAGTGACGGTGCAAGGTGGAAGCGGCTAGCGACGTGCGAGTGCTCGACAATTATACATAGTAGGGATAAAAACATAAGCCGTTTAGTGTAACTTAGAAGTTGAATACAATAAAACCATGGGGGTAGGCAGAAACTACAGACCGCCACCTTTTACGATCCTTACATACTCCTTTTGCCTCGTTTACGTTCATACATGAGCGCCGGTTGAGAGTACTACGCACCTGACCTTTCTGAAGAACATCACCAATAAGGTCACTATATGTCTTCCTAGGGCGTCCCCTCCCGGCGTGTCCACTCACATCTGCCTTGTAAATACCTTTTGTTAATCTCCTTTCATTCATTCGCTCAACATGACCAAACCATCTAAGCTTACCCTTTTCAATTTTTGTCACTACATCTTCTTTTAAACCACACCTTTGCCTTATCACATCATTCCTCAGCCTATCATTCAAAGTCACACCACACATGCTCCGCCAGGAACGCATTTCCACAGCATTTATTCTGCTTTCATGCTTCTTTTGCCACACCCAACATTCACATCCATACATAAGCGTAGGCACCAGCAAACTATTGTCAACAGCCAGTCGTGCCTTCTTGGACATTAACTGGTTGGTCACAATTGCATGTGTAGCACCATTCACTTTATTTCCAGCATTCACTCTCCTTTCCACATCTCCATCAATCTTTCCATCCCTTGTAAACAGACTCCCCAAATATACGAACTCACTAACTTGCTCCACACTCTTTTCATTTATTTTCACATCACACACCGATACATCCTCTTCTCTTTCAAACACCATGACTTTCGTCTTATTTACATTTATATTCATTCCTTTCATCTTATATGCTTCATCCATCACAATCACCAGGTCTTGCAACTGTTCTGCTGACGATGTAAGTAGCACTTGATCATCTGAATAGAGCAGGCATACAATAAAAAGCCTTGGAAATTATTGAACTGGTTAATTAAATTTGGAATATATATATAAAGTCTGCTAAAAGCAGTCGAGTCTCTTATAGGAGGTAGAGGTGTCTTTAAAAAACTTTTTTTTTGGCATGCTTTTTTTAGAACTACTTGCATAAAAAGAGTGTAAAAATATATATTTACCTACCCAATCACAACTTAAATAATAATTGGCTAAATGCAAAATCCAATGAACCGTGTAAAAACATACATACATTCATCCGTCGGTTTTTTGTACATACAAGTCTCGTATGTCGTTTTTCAAGCTCGTTTTTATTTTTAACCATAAAATAGGCATAATATGTTTTACCCTAGTTTATAAAGTCTTAATTTAGTTTTAAATGAAGCTGTCGGACTGCTTCAACTCCAGCGCATGTAACATCAAACATGCAATTACTAAGACCAATCATACGTTACGTCGGCACACTGATCAAGATACGAAGTCTTTATCAACTGCGCAATCTCTACGTGAAATTATGATAATGACTGATAAAATATCATAATGGAAGTATCTTTTTTTAAACTGCAAACAGTAGCCTGGAAGTAATTGCATTTTAAATATACGAACATTGATAAAAATACGCATCGTTCGATTAATATTGCGATTATAGCGATGTATTTGGAAGTTATTTCGAAAGTTAAAAGTTAAAAGGTACTGTCAGTTTCTTTTCATAAATTAAAAGAAGATTACAAATAGGACTACAACATAATAGGCGGACGGTATTGACTGAATTACTAGCTGTTTATTAATCTTAAAATACTTTAAATATCAGTCAAATTGGTATAGGTAGGGACCTAGAGAACGTTGGTATGAGTAATAGAAATGTGCCTGTTAGGTACAGGCACAGTTCTATTACTCACTTATTTCTATTACATATTTATTATTTTCTATTAATGGGTAGCATTGCCTTTAGCTTGGTAGCCGGAAAAAAAACACGAACCAATAAAAAGGCAAAATAAAAACGCAAAAACAAAATAAATGCAATCGCGGCCGCCTATCTCTTAGACCACACATCAAATCGCCACAGGCGCCTGTCAACACGCTAAAAAGGAAAACTATTTCCGCTCAACATCCAGCAGGGACGGACCTTTTCACTTTCTACAGAACTGTGACTTTACCTTTAAAGAACGTTGTTTTAAATAGCTAGACTTAAATGGCTAATGAATTTGAGCTTGGGTTAGTTAGCCCGTTTTATTGAGTTCTTTGACTCTGAAACGTGCGCTTGCACATATTCGCGTGCCTTATTAATTCCTTTAATTAAGGACAAAGTTTTTGGTTAAGGCAATAATACCTAAACGTATTAATTTAATGCTACTTTTTAAAGGAGGTTCTTTTGTTGGTTGTGGTTCACTATTATGTTGGAAATAACAAATATCGAACACCATCCAAAACTTCCTGTTAATGCCTATGCGCAACCGTCGCAAACAGAAAACTATCAAGATACAGAACACGTTGAAAAGTAGGATGCAATTTCCGTGTAAATATTTCTCGAAGGTTTTCCCAATGTTTTGACACTAAACATGTCCCAAATAATGCAACCTACATTCCCGTCCATGTTGCAATTCATCATGGTGGAATTAGATAAACACTTTAATGTTTAGATAAATATTTTATCTAGGTACTGCAATTATATCCTAATGTTAGGTATAAATATGTGGTTAAAAGCCGTGAAAAATGTTGTTGAAAAATAATTAATTTTATGCAATTTGTCTCTTCTCAAACTCCTCTCCCAGGCTGCGCCACGGCACCCTGTCCTCCGCCTTCCGGATCCAGGCTTTCCCAGCAACTATCTTAACGGTCCATCTAGTAATTGGTTGGTCATCAATCTTTTAAGTAATTTGTTAAGGAATTTGTTTTAAATGTTTTCGGAAATCAGTATTGAATATTGGCGGTCGATTTTCAATCTTACATCCTAATAGTTTACCTGTATTGCTTAAATATAAATAAACTGGCAGGTTTTTCCTTCAGAAAGATAAATAATGTCATTAATTTATTCGAAGCAAAATATTGTTTAGCCAAAGACTAATATTTTTGTTTTTTAAAGATCATTTCAATGACCTTGACTAGACCTTTAAGATTGAATTAATAAATAGTCCCATCTAACATATCTTTCGTGTTAGTAGATTACGAAACACCGAATAAAAAAATACGTTTGCCATTCTTGACCACAACATTTATTATCTATGGTCAGTAACCACACCACCTGTCATTGGCGTTACTGTATGATTACTTCGTTGATGGTATGATCGATTTCTCAACAATTTTGCGCTTCATTTGATGATGGGCATTGCGTCACGGATCAGTAAATGAACGGTGTGGAATGACCTCTGACCCCATGTAACATAAAATTGCTCCATACTAAATATCGCTGCCATTTTGTTAAAGTATCCCTTGCGTTACTGTGTAGTGAGTAGTACCACTTGCCTAATGTTAGAAAATTCTGTATTGCATCGCAATAAAATGTAATGAAATAAATGCCTGAGCTTCGTTTTAGTTACTGCTCAATGTTTCATGGGTCAATTTAATTTACTTAAATAATATATTTCAGTAAACTTAACTTATCTACGAAGACGGCAATGTTATCAGTTTTTTGTGGATTATAAATATTAATGTATTGGCGTTTGGTCACAGCCTGATGTAACGAAAATGTTTAGTTTTAGATTGAAAGCGCGCTTGCCAATCCCCAAAGCTCATATAAATTAGTTAAATTCCACCATTTTCAACGCTGCGACAACCACTTCTTTCTAAAATCTACTAAAAATCACACCACACTTTACACCTCTACAACGACTCACACATTCCTCATCCTTCAATCACGTCAGTATGTAGGTAAGCATGTGTGATAATGCGATAATATGCAGGTGCTCATCCGAAACGATGGATGTTCTTTAATTATCTGCACATAAAAGAGTTACAACTGTATCAGCAGCAGCATATCGCGTGTCTGCGAGTTGCAATGGTTTTGGTGTCAGATGTCGTAACGACGGGTACTACCTTCTATTACTGGGTCAGGTGTCTTCTAATTCAATTGGGTAAATTAAATAATGTTTTAGTGATTGCGTGTCTGTCAAGATTTGTTTAGCAACTCCTCCTCCAGTTAGTTATCTGTGAAGTTGTAACATCCGAAGTTCCGTAATTTTGTATAAAATGCCCGTTGTACTATTCTGTAACCTTCTCACCGTGAAAACTAAGGTGGAGTGAGCTGTCAGTGTCATCCCGTCTTGGTCAATCCTTAGTATCAGTGGCACTGACAGGTCACTCCACGCTCACTTCACATAAGTTTTCACGGTGACATGATTACAGAATAGCCCTGCTGTATCCGGTTTAATACACACAACGCATTCAGATCAGACAGCTTGGCGCACAGACTACATAGAGATAGCTTGGCGTTATCAAGTAAACGTTACTCGAGATTGCGGTTCATAAATGTACGCTAACTGGTATTTAAATGAGGAAGTGCAAATCTCTAAAAACATAACAAGAAAACGCGAAATGTCTTCTGAAATTCCATTAATTTATGTAAGTACATCGAATTTACCTACTCATCATCATCATAATCAGCCTATAACGTTCCCACTGCTGGGACATAGGCCTGCTGGGAATTCACCTACTATTACATCTTTTCTATTTCTTACCATTCACAGACTGCGTGGAAATTATTTAAATAAAATACAAATTAGCAAATCGAGCAGGTAAGTCCGTGTCCGTTTCCATGATTAACATGAGAATTTTGATCCACGATCAACGATTAACGATCACGGACAAGAAACACATCACTATGATCTCATGAGCACATAAGTGATGGCGTACATACGACGTAAATGTGATGCGTGTGAGTTGCCTTCGCGTGATTTTAGAAGAAAAAAACTCGAGACTCGCAGACAGACCACATTGTAAGACGTGTTACACAATCACGTAATCAAATTGTGGTCACTTAAAACTTCATCATAATCAAGGACTTATTATTGATTGCCAAAGAATCGACAAATGGAACTTGAAAGTAAGTACAGGTAGTTAGTAAGTAGGTAAGTAAACATAACCCTTCGAAAAATACTGGCGGAATGCAATGATATTATTCATTCATTCGTCTTTCCGGAGCTTGTCAAGTCTACCTCAATGGTCATCTTTGTAATTGCTAAAGTAATTTAATAGTCGCGTCATTATACAGCTTTATTGGCCTGACCGCAATGGATTACTCGATACAACAATGTGTGTTAATCGTACTACATTTTGGAGAAACCATAAATCGTTAACGTCGTTCTTGTGGTCGCAATTTGAGTCAATTTACTATTTATACAGGAGGATTTACAAGTAGATACACCAAAAACTGTGCATCTTCAAGTGCCTATAATATATCTTAGCTTTGCTCAATTAGTGACCTTGGCTGGCTTTGGCTTTACTCTAAGTGAAGAAGAGAACAGAGGGAGGCAATTCCCATCTGTCAAAAATATACCTAGTGTGATTTTCTCTAAATTTTTGACAAGTTTTTGACAATGATAGTTTGGGATGAGATTGCGACTAAATTTTGAAGGTTTTTTTTAATTACGGGAAACATTAATTTTCAGCAATAGGGTAGGTTGACAGGAAACTGTAATAGGTGGTACTATTAAAACTCAGAAGAACATGAGATCGCGTGACAAACCATAAAAAAATTATGGGAAGGTTTGCACAGAATCGTGATAGAGCAGATAAAAAGTTGTAATGTCTAGCTGTGTACGCAGTGCGAGGCAGTTTTTCAAGTGTGTAAAGAATGTGTACGTCGTCACTCAGGTGTCGTTAATTCACTTAGTCAGTTTGTGGGAATAAGCGGATTTCGCGTTTGGACTGTTATACTTTTGTTTCAGGTAAGTCTATGTGGGTAAAAACTTCTTTTTACCCACATAGACTTACCGGTTGTTTAACTGAGATAGATAATACCTGTATATTATTGTTCCACTACAGGGCAAAGGACTCTTCTCAAATATAGAAGGCATGGACTTTGATCATTACACTTGTTCTAGCCAACTAAACTGGTTTAGTTGTTAGTTTTATATTGTTGTAAGTACAAGTTATACAAAGTATTTTCCTTGTGTTTTAACTTGTGTATCTAATACGCATAAATTATGTTTTCAGAGCAGATGTGACCCAGAGAGCAGTGGTGACCCAGAGAGCAGTGGTGACCCAGAGAGCAGTGGTGACCCAGAGAGCAGTGGTGGCCCAGTAGTAACGGCCGCGACTTACGAGTTGTAGGTCGTAGGTTCGAACCCAGACAGGCGCTATACTTTGTGTAAATTATTTCGTCACTATTGGTCTCAAAACGGTAAAAGAAAACATTGTGAGGAAACGGGCATGTCCTAGAAAATCCATAAATTCAAAGACATGTGACATCTACTCGTACCAACCCGCACTGGGCCTGCGCACTCACTCACACAGAGAAGAGGCCTGTGTCCCAGCAGTGAGACCTTAGAGGCTGATTATGATGTTTTCCAAAAAAGGAAACTAGAACACTTTTATTTATTGGAAAACATAATTTATGCGTACATGTGGTTAATGTGGGTGTAGTATAAGTAGACCCCTGACTTACCCTTCGGGGATGACAGGGTTGATGTTGTGTTATGTTATGGGGGCGTTTCAACACGGTGTAATAAAATTACATCACATTAAATCATCCTCACATCTCTAACTACTTAATGAGAGCAGAAAACATCTTCGTAGTATATAAAAAGAGATTCACAGATAACACAATGTGTGAAACTCGAATATCTAGCAATCCTATATTGAACAGCGGCGTGGGAACTGCACACAACAATTATATGAGCGAAAATCTAGCGTATGCGCTTTCCCAAACATTACAAGTGATTGTGTATGCGAGATACTAAAAGCCAAGCTAAAATGAAGCTGATAATGAATGGTACACTGATTTTTGAGTATATATTTTATTTATTATGGGAAGATAGCTAGGTACAAGATAAAATATTTACAGAGCAGAAACTCTGTGAAGTTGTAAAACAGATTTAGAATTAGCAGTAATTCAAGGGATATTCCTAATATCATAATTATCGTGATTCATATTGTGACTCATCCAGGGAGGGAAAATTGTGATCTTTAATAAATACATACACGGTCAAATTAAATAAGCTAGCGAAACTCTTACACGGTAAAATATTAATAATAAAAAATTTGAGTCTATGACCGCTGTAAGTTTTGTGACCTACTTGAAGTATGAGTTGAGAAAGTCTGTTTTCTTTTCTTCTATAGTGTTTTGGTATCGATACCAATCATGTCTGTGAAGTTTAGACAAAAAAAAAACTGAATTCATTTATATATTATTATTGGTAGTATAGTCATACACTAAACGCGGTTGACAAAAAAAAACAATCAACAATTTTTTTTTCGTTTTTACAATATCTGCGGAGTTTCGCTAGCTAATTTATTTTGACTCTAATATACATTTTGAAGTATACAATTTTATTATATTTGGGAAACATGAAAAATAACTAAATGAAATAAATAGTACACGATCGACTTACACAAACTATAAATCATTTAGACGTGAGCGATTACGTTTCCGTAAAGAAGCTGAACCAACAAATGCTTAAGCCGAGAAACACTGGTAATGAATATATTCAAATCATGTTCACTAGACAGTTTATTAAGACTCCTGCTCGCACGGATTTTAAACGAATCTGCCTGTACGTGGACTTGGAATGAGAGACATGTAACAAGCTAGGTTAGCGTAACATTTTGCAGTGTGTAACTAATGACAACAGCTTAACGCGATCTATAGTACCTACCATTTCCGATTTTAAGTAGGTAAGTACGTCATTTCAGCAATGCGTCTGCGCTCATGCAATGGTAACATGTTAAACCTATTACATCGCGCTATATAATTGGGACTATATTTCCCAGTTTTGCACTGCAAGTAACGTAATAACCACTTTTGAACTCTTTTGAATAGTAAATATAGCCTAAACCTAGGCTTTTTGAAAGTTTTGAAACTGAGTTTTTTTCTTCGTCGAAATATGCTATACACTTTACTCTTCATATCTTCGCATCGTCTTCATTGCTCAATGGAACACAAGCCTACTATTACGAGATGTGACACTAGTAACACAAGCGTTCAACATTGTTACATATTTTAATACAAGAACCACTTCCTGTTCGGTTTAGTCACCAAATGGACACACCCATTACTTTCCATTTGGTCACTTTGCTTATGATTTTGACAGGTGCGTGGTGCCGGCGTGTATGTGGTCAATTGACGTAATATTGTTATGGATTTGGAAGTTGAATGAATTTTTGTGTGCATGTAATTTATAAAATTCTCGTGTCGCAATGTTTGTAACCAAACTCCTCCGAAACGGCCGGACCGATTTGTATGAAATTTTATGTGCATATCGGGTAGGTCTGAGAATCGGCCAACCTCTATTTTTCAAAAAAAAAAGAAGCAAATCAACGTTTGCGGGGTCATCTAGTTTATTTATAATTTCAAATTTGCGTGATTGACTAAATATTTTAATTCTAAAAAGGTAATAGAGAAGTTACGTTAGCGAGTGACGCGAATCATTGGATTGATTTCGAGTTTTTTACATAATGTACCAGGCCACACAGAAAGTATTGCGAAAAAAAGTTTTTATGTATGAGAGACTGGCCAGTAATAGTCTATTTTGAAAATATGATTATTTGTAAGTAAAATAGGTACTTACGTTCCAATTTCAAAATTTTCCTCCATAATTATGTTTGAGAGCTAGATATAAGTTATCGTGTCTCAATAAGAAAATGGATCTCCGCAGGGACATTTTCGCGCTATGATTTTTAGAGAGAAAGAAAAATAAATTTATTTGTAACAGAAACACGTGCTTAAAAAATAAATCGATTACAAAACAAAAAAAAAACCAAGCTGATTTATTATTACAACACAGAATATAAATACTCGGCAGCTGCACGCCGTGACTGTGACAAGAAGGCTTCCACTCAGCATGATGCTGTGCTATAGTTCACCCACAGCACAGTAACGTACGTAGTCTTTACGATTTCAATTGTCGCCTGAAACCGGACGAATCGTTCGATAGACTTCAAATGGCATTCATGGATGAATGCCATTCTAAGGCAACCGTCTATCGTTGGTATAAAGAATTCAAGCGCAGTCGACTAACTTTGGGGATGAAGAAAGAAGTGGTCGCCCTTTGACTGCTGTTATGGAAGAAAACGTGCTAGCAGTGAAAAATGTAATCCAAGACAATAGGCGAGTTACGTATCAAGAGATTCAGCACGTACTCCAGTTTGGATCGGGTAGCCTTCACGAAATTCTACACGTGTATCTTCGCGTGAGGAGGATAGTTTCACGCTGGTGGTTACTGCCGCACAACATCACCGATGCTCAGAAGCAGGCCCGGGTAGAATGGTGCCGTGTTATGACAAACAAATTATAAGCAGGCTCGTATCGGTGTGCTTACGACATCATTACAGGTGATGAGTCTTGGATTTATCAATACTTTCTGGGTCAGAAACGAAACGAAGCCCCAGTTGACGGTTCGGGTGTTTCAAAAAGAGTCAACGCCTACCAAAGTCAAGCGATCAAGAAGCGGGGGGAAAGATTTTGATCACGAGCTTTTTCAATTTGACTGGCTACAAGGTGTCAACTCCTTTACAGAACAAAAGAAGCATCAACGCTGAATAGTATACTACAAATGCTTGAAAGAAGTTTTCTCTTATGTAAGCAACAAGCGACCAAACACAGGGCTCCGCGGGCTCCCTCCTTACAGACCTGAGCTAGCACCGTGTGACTTATTTTTATTCCGGAAATGTAAAATATGCTCAAAGGGATACAATTTTCGTCGCCGGAAGATGCGCTGTCATCGTTCGAGCAGGCTGTAAACGAGGTGTCTACGGCGAACTGGAAAAAGTGTTTCGAAAACTGGTTCAGAGGCATGAAACTTTGCATAGAGGCTAGTGGACGGTACTTTGAAAAGATTTAAAAAAAACCTATAGAACATTTATTTTTATTTTCGTAAAACTTTCTGAGAGTCCCACGTACTTAGATAGTTTTACAGGTTCTTCTCTTCGAGGTGAACTTCAAGGTAAACGTTTCAGATAATATAAATCTGTCAGGCCATATTACGTACCTACCTTAATTTTTATCTTAATGAGTTGTAACAAAAAAAACTTTTGGGACAAAAACAACGATTTATCAGACACAATTTTGATTCCATGGTCCTAAGTAAATAAGTTGAAACATATGTTCTTACCTGTTGTATAAATAAAAGGAAAATGAAACACCTTTCGTGTAAAGCATAGAAGAAATAAACACCTTATTGAATCTTGCGGCAGAATGGCATCAAAACGCCAAGGTAAAATCAACCAATTTTAAGCAGACCCACGCAAATCTTTGACTCCTTACTTATTAAGTAATTATATTATTTAGACAGTATACCAACCGGTCTTCTGTGTTTAGAGTACAAGGCAAAATATTATTTTTGAAGCACTCTTGCAATGTACATTATCATGAAACCCATTTATTATTTAAATTATTAATGGCACATGTTTTTCAACTGCGGCAAAAAAAGCAGCCAGTTTCTTCTTTTATGAATTTATTTAAAAGAAGGATGAGCAAAGAAACTTTTAGTCGTTATAAAAATATTCTGCTGTTTTTTTTTTGTTGGCAATAAATTGTGGTGTTTTTCAACGAGAGAATTTATTAACTTTTTGTGTGTGATCGTTTGCATAAATGTGTAATAATACGAGCATCATCTAAATACATTTTGCGTGTAATTATCTCACATTAAGTTTATTTTGTTGTTATCTTATCTTTTACTCAGTTAATTTAAAACACAACCTGTTTAAAAATAATTTGATAACTTATTTTGAAACAGGTTGTGTTTTTGTCGTTCAAGGTCAGAACTAAAAACACGTGACATCAGTAAAACAAACATAGCCTCAGATAAACACAGACAGTATCAAAGGCTTTTGATAAATTAGGTAGCTTTATGAAAATATCGCACGTGTATTGTCGCAGTAACGCATTGACGGAATAAAGTAATTACGGAGTAGAGCAGATTCGGAGTGCTGTACAGTAGAGTACCGCGTTGTTGGAAAATAATACACGGTGGGCAAGGACTCATGGATTTAGTACATAATTCTGGAATCCTATGCGTCGAACTTTTTCGTCCGTTATTTAAAAAAAGTCTGCTGTTTACGCAGGCAAAATGTATGAAATGGCATGTTTTTCCAGAATCGTGTACTGAATCTATGGTAGGTTGCGGGTCGAGGTCCCTGCCAGCATGTATAGAAATTTTAGAGTTTTATGTGGTCATAGGCTAAGCTAGCGCGTTATCTGATTGTTGTTATTTTCCTCATGGAACTTCGATGTTACAACTTCTAGAAAACCCAATGAGCAAAACTATCTAATAAAGCAAAGTAAACTTTACAAGGAAGGTAAAAATTTACTAACATAGAAAAAAAACATATTTTGTATTATTTTCGCCACACTTAGCAAGAAAAATAAGAACAATAGAAGTAAAATTAAATGAGCAAAAGATAAGATAACAACAAAATAAACTTAATGTGAGATAATTACACGCAAAATGTATTTAGATGATGATCGTATTATTAAACTTTTATGCAAACGATCACACAAAAAAGTTAATAAATTCTCTTGTTGAAAAACACCACAATTTATTGCTGGTTTTTTTATGTGGCGAGTCAAGAAATGATTACTATTTAAGTCATATTATTAATTTATAAAATAAATGTTTCAGTAGCTCCCTCCTGCTTAGCTATGGTAAAGTAAGCTTCTGACGACTTCTTTCCAGCAAAAAGAAGTCATCGGCAATCAGACAGATTTACATCTAACTTTAATAATATATTTAAAATCATTTTAATTAAAGCCACGGCACCAATGCACAACAACCTTGTTCATAAACGTTGCAACAATCTTAAAAAAAGTGCCATTCAATTATTGAAAAGCAAATATTATGACTTAATGGTGCGTCTGACTTTTGTGCAAAGAATAAAGGTCGATTTTACTTATAGACAGTTAGAAATGATAGAAAAATATAAAAAGATTTAAAAAATATGTAAGTAGGTATACCAGTATCTTCCCTTGGAAGAGTTACAAAACGGGAAATAACGTCAAAGACAAAATTATCAAAGATAGAAAGATTGTTAATGTGGTTTCAAAGTAGGAATTTGCCAGGTGTCTCACACCTGTGTGTGTCAAACTCCTATACTAAAAACAAAAACACAAATATTTGAAATGTCAGATTAGTATCTGGGTTTAAAAACGAACTTTAGATACTTTATTAAGATATCATAGTGACGAGAAAAGAAAAATGAAGAATTGCAAACAAAAAAAAAACAGAATCTAAAACCTATGGTTAGATGTACCTGAATCCATTTTCAGATTACGATAAGCTAAGTTGATTGCCTGAAGTTGATTTAACTACTAACCTAGGTACCTACATAATGTATTACGATTAGATCTACATTTCTTGGACATTCGCCTTTTGTTTCAGGTGTATCGTTTGACGCTTGTAAATGCTAAATTCACCAATAAAACTAAACGCGATCTGCAGCACATCTAAACCGCGTTCAAGACCTGTCAGTGTCATCATTATTGTGGAGTATGATAGCTCTTGAACGCGATTTAGATGTGATGATCGCGTTCAGTTCCATTGGTGAAATTCGACCTTAGACGACGACGTTACATCAATTCACCTGGATGAGTTGGTTGTGTTTAGTAGCTACGGCAATTAAAACACGTTTTAGCAAATAACTTTGCTGAAAAATTTGATCATATGTATTTTATGGATAACCTATGGCTGCTATATATTTGGAAATGTCTATATCTCGTAACCAAAACACATTACCCACACGTTCATTTAACTGGTGAAAAAGACTGAAACTCGTAAATGTTGTGACATTGATAAAGACTTGTTTTAAATATCAACACATTGCAAGGTCACATTTTATTGCGGAGGTTTACCTATAGTACAACGACATTCCGCCAGTTATTTTTGTGTTCCATGTAACAGGGGTGAGACTTGCCATCAACCGGGCACAAATCCAGACTCCGGGCTGTTACTGACAAATTCCAGATAGAAAAACGCAATAACACTTTGCCCATCCTGGAAATCGAACTTAGGACCTCATGCTCACTAGACCAACGGGACACTTTTATGAATGTTACGATCTTGAAAATATAACAACCATGGAACCACGTATAATTTTGCAAGCCATTTCTTCGACCTCTAATTTGTACATTACTCTCTCTCTCGTAGAGAGAGTAACAGAGAAAAGGAAACCTCATACTTCAACACGCAGCTTAGAGTGCAATGAACCCGTCTCGGACCGACCTTCACCTAGAACTGATATTAGATTACTGTACCACGAGTCCACGACCAACACGACACGATGCAATTCTAATAGATAGTTCGTGACCAATATTGGCGGCAAATGATGGTGTAACTTTTTTTACATTAACATACGGAAGGTGACTAAGGGCTTATTTCACCAATGAAATTGAAGGCGATCAGTGGCAATATTCCGTATAAAATAATGACACTGACAGATCTTAAACGTAGTTTATGTGCTGATCGAGTTCAGTTTCATTGGTGAAATCCACCCTAAATTGCTTAGTATGACCCAATATTTCGTTATTAACTACATGATGCAAACACGATCCCTCATTATTAATTTATCAGTTTACAAACAACTTTGAAGACATGTGACATCTACCAACCCGCACTGGGGACGCGTGGTGGATTACGGCCATCTCCCTCTCACAGAGCCTGTGTGCCAGCATTGGGAACATAAAAGGCTGATTAAGTATGTATGTACCTATGTAAACAACTTTGAAAACAAATAGCTCATTGGATTGGAAAATTACATTTGTTTGTAACACATGACATTCTTGTAATACATTGCGTGCTCAAAAGTAATGGCGAGCTTAATAACGATGGGTGCATTTTCAAACCGCATCGTAAAAGCGACCAGCGTATCATTGCATCAGTGCACCTAACTTTATTATTTTTTAATAAATTATTATATCACAGTAATAAAAAAGCCTTTCTCGTTAGTAGGTCGAATCTGGAAATGCTTTTAATTGATCGTAATGTACGTAATAAGGCGGAATTTGTTTTTGATTGTTACTGAGACACGTTTTGTTATTAGTAAACGTGCCATGTGCCCATACGTGATATAAATTGTATTTCTGTCAAAAAGTTTAATTTATTTATTTATTTACTTCTTACAACTATCTTTACAGATTTTTGACCTAATTCGATAGTGTAGCTATCAACTATTATTACCTAATATTATATTACACATGATGAAATATGTACATAATGAATGAAACAGAACAAACTGAACTACAATTAAATAAAAAATACCTACGTAAGTACAAACATAAATATAACAAGTTTACAACAAAATATAAAAAAAATCAAAATAATATTAAAAAGAAAATACAAAATCTTATTATTTTTTACTTAACATAACCTATTACATTTAATAGAACTTTGGCGAATTCACTCAAACTACACGAAAATACATCTATTCTCTCGTGGACTTCGTTTACAATGTGAAAATTGTTTATTCTGTAAATAGGATTTAGGAAACACTTTTAATCAAATTTAAATGAATCCCAATCCGTCTTCGAAGGAACACTCGGATTTTATGTCTTCTCTTCAATATCTTACACAACCCGTCTTATCCTTCCTACCTGCGTGAGCGTTTTTCTTACGCTCGCTCTAGCGACGCACCGTGTAGATCGCACCTTAGATCCCTCCTTAAATCTCATCCTCATAAAACAAGCTACTATTCTTATTCCTTCTCTGTCCATGTTGTAAGATTGTGGAACTCACTTCCGCCTAGCATTCGTGATTTAAAAACTATTTCCCTATTCAAATGTCGATTAAAAGAGCATTACCTTTCCTCTTAACTGTGAGTATTTATTTATGTATATGTAAATAATACATATGTTTTATATATATATATATATATATATATATATATATATATATATATTTGCGTTATTTTAGTTTTAGACTTCACATTGTTCATGTTTTTCTCTTCTTGTTTTCACACACTATTGTCTACATTTCTTTTTCAATTCTCCTTTCGCAGGTCTGCTGGAAGAAATTTCTTAAGAAATAAGCAGTACCTTTGTACTCAAATTCTAACTATGACGTGTCCCTCTGTATTTTACTGTGTGTACATAAATAATAAAATAAATAAATAAATAAAATAAAAATAAGCTAGATGGAGTTGAAATATAATAATCTCTTTGAAAATCCAGACATAATATAATATAGATTAGCGTCTGAAATGTGGAAAAAACCACACAGATTTGAGTATATTTGTCCAGTCAGAAAACCAGTCGAAAGATTTGCTACGAGTACCTGAGTTGTACTTAAGTATACGTACCTACGATAGACTCGAAATATAAGTTTTTTTTATAGTATTTGCCTCTGAATGCATGATTATTACTTATTAATAAATAATTGCAAAGCCTTGTATTTAAAATGGTTTGTTAAAAGCAACCAAACAAATAAAAGCAATATCTTGTTGGCTTTGGGTTTTGTTTATGTTGGATTTTTTTCCTCTTATGTCCCTCATTAAGGTGGGATCTTCAATAAGAAAACAAACCACCAAAAGTAATCAAGCAATTATGTGTTGTAGGTATGTCTTGTTATTTTACTTTTTTTTTTCGTGAGGATGCAACTATTCACAGTGAGTAAGTAATTACTATATGTTATATGCAGTTTATATTTATTATATGTGAAACAAACAATAATTAATATATCATTATTGATAGTTTCAATTATTTCCTATAGTGGTGAGATCATAATTATCTGGCAATCAACATAATTTGCTAGCTTTTAATATTTATTGTGTATATGAGAGATGTTTTACTCAAATTTCCTTTACAAGACATTAAGAATAATCACTTCGATAGAAGACTTGATTATGTAATTATAGGAAACAGTCTTCTTAAAACTTTAAATCATTTCCGGTATATGTAGAGTTAATGAGTACTAGGTATTTTTCAATTATTAATGCATTTAAATTGATTCTGGATTTCATTTTGAAATAAATACATAAAATCATTTGAAGGAATCCTAATATTTCATTTCATGTTTTTGTACCAACGGATTTTTCTTTTTTGTGAGAATATAATTATTATTGTGCGTCTTTGTTTTTTGATTGAAATCAAACATGTTTTGCTTAGCAAGGTCAGTCGACTGGTTTGTTTTTGTAATTTTTGTCCCTTTTAGGTATAAGAATTTCAAATTAATAAGTTTACTTGTTTACCTGCTCCACACATTAGTTCTTGGTTTTTTTTTCGATCTTTTACTTTTATTGGGAGTGATTCGAGCAACACTTTCTTTAAATTGATATATGATCACTGTTTAACAGTTTCGGTAGCAATACCATAAAAGCTATCCATTTTGAATTACTCAGATGTAGGCAGCACATGGAATAGGCATTTGGTTTCTTCTAAAAGGTAGATCAATCTGTTTTTATCGTAAATATTACTTCAATATACTTTCTTCCAATCTATTCGTACTTAAAACTAACTTAGCCTAGTTAATAGACAAGTCATTAGCTTGAATATGATACAGGTAGAAATTGCTTTTATGTTTTTCTTTATCAGTAAGTACTTACCTATATAAAGAAAGATTCAGTAAAAATGCAAGTCGCAAGATCAAGTTACCAATTATTAGTTGAGGGTTGCAAAGGGCAAGTCAGTAAAAATGGGGAAAATCGATTTATAGCTTCTGCTGGTCTGATATAAATGCTAGGTAAAAATAGTGCACTATGAATAATGTAATACTATGAAAGGACACGATAGAGGACGGATATTTCATTACCCGAAACGTAATCATGAACTTTGCTAACGCATTTCTAATTCTTTGTATTATAACCAGCACACTCTTACAAAATATCCAGACCTTGAATGACTTGTAAAATAAAGATGGGATTCGATTATATTTGTTGCCTTACTGAAAAGAGTGTGTGACGTGGTGAGAGGAATAGGTAACGCTACATGTAAGTACCTAAATATTCCAGTTTTTTTATGTAAGTTTTCCAAATTGGACAAATCCCGAGCGATTTCTGCTCTTCCGTGGATACTCACTTTTAAACTAGCTTCTGATGACGATAGCCATATAACCAGAACATTAAATTCACCAAAATTATCTTTAGAACAACATGGCAGTGGCGGGTGGAAGCAATCAAAGCATACCAATACTTGTCCATAGATTATGGATGAGCACTCGATAAATATCTGACTTGTACCTTCCTTGTAACTGTTATCAGTAAATGTGATAAGGACTTGAACTAGTGGTTAATTATTGTCTGATATTGTATGTGAATGAAATCGTTTAAATAATATTGTTAAAAAGACGAAAATAATAAATTGTGGTGTTTAAGAATACGCAATTGAGTGGCGAAATTGTGTATGTATTGTTACCAAAATTTTTACCTATATAATATGAGGAAAAACGATGAGAACATCTGAGGGTTTGTACCTAGTCATAAGTAGGTATGCAAGAGGGCCGGTTGAATGACTGTAAAACTGGTTAAAAATTAAATACTTAATCAAAAATATCGGTATAATACAAAAACTGTGTTCATTTCTGTATTTGCGATCCCGTCATGATTGGCAAGTTTATTGTAAAGACTTTTGAAAACTTCTAATTTTGTTATAAGGTATGAAAATCTGTGAAAAACTCTCACTGAAGGTAGGTACATAAACGACGAGATAAATCTACTTAGTTTAACTTTGTTCTGATAACAGTGTGATAAACAACATTATCAGTGAACTCTACACAAGATTTGGCAATTATTATTATGTAAAATATTAAATAAATTATGAAGAAAGAGGTGGCAATGTGAAAATTAATGTACCTAAAATGACATTTTTTATGTTTTTTAATACAAAACAATACTCATTTGATTTTCTTTGGTATTAAATACAATGTAAGTTTACATTGTATTGAATACCAAAGAAAATCAGTGTCTTGCAGTTTACAAATGATTTAATGTATAAGTTTCTCTTACAATATCTTGTTGGTCAACGCAACAAGAACCTAGGCTATATTATAACAGCTAGCTCAGTTTCCATTACGAATTATGTAATCAAACATCGATCACCATAAATCTATGACGTGCCATCAAAACATTATCAGCCACAGCAGAAATAAAGCCTTATCATCACCTGTTCAAATACGCAGGCTCATAAACGACTTCAATAATTAAAACTCACTTTTTAAACACTTTTTAAAAATTCACATCACTACACAAAATTGGCGGTAAACGTTTGACTATTACTAGCTATTTTTATTTAGTCAGACAATTTTTTTTTACTCAGACAAAAATTTTAAAAACAAAAATAATGCGGTGAAAAGAGGTATGTATTCGGAAAACGAATTCGCGGTGGCGCGAAAAATTCGGAGCGCGCAGACGGTAGATGCGAGCGTCGCGTGCAAAGACGACTAACTTAATGCGTGCGCGTTAACTATAGAAACCAACGCGGTGACACCACTATGTTAACCTGAAGATTAAAACTTATAATTACTGGTAACGTAATCACGGCAATTATACGTGTTTTGGCTTACGATGCGATAGTTCACTACTTAGGCAATTATTAGATTAGACGCTTCATTAGTATTGGCCGATTTTGAAATAAATTCTCTTGATTTTGTAATACTGACAATGACATAATTAATTAAAATTGATCCTGTTTTTGTTTTCATTAGGTAATTGAAGTGATTGTTTCAAATACAACAAAAAACAAAAACAAAATGTGAGCTTACAAACAATTAAAGGGAATTTTCGTTTTGACACTATCATGACAACCAGAAATGTGTTCTAAGACTATAAATAAAACAATATGTGTGTTCTGACGTCAGAGACTAACAATAGACAATATGTACGTAAATGGCAATTAAAGAGAAACGCTTTGAATATTTCTGCTTTAATTTAGTGATAACAGCTATTTTGCACTAAATTTTCTTCAATGACAGGTTACATTATCGTGTGTGGTTCTTGTTTAGAAAAGGCTTGTGTTGACAGATGCATTACCCAGGTACTACACTGATAGTGAACGCACCTTACTATTCACACAACATCCTGACATACCTGTAAGTGTACACTGATAAGAAATTTTGCAAAATAGTTAATGTCAGCAATAATGATAACAGGTGGTTTCATACTAAACTATGTAGTTATTGCCATCCAAAAGTTACTGCGCTCAAGTTAATACAAGGAGTTCTACATAAGGGCAGATTAAAACCTTTTTGGAACGCAACGGCCGCCGTATAAGACAAAAAACGAAACTAGAAACGCATGGCCAGGTATGTAAGTCACCCGTCAATATGAATCCAAGTTTGATCCTCGTTCAAGTTAATCCGCGATCGATGAAACCGGCCAGTGCGGTTTTCACGTAAGACGCGTGTCAGAAAATTAATACGATCAGTAATCGCTATCCGAAGATAATTGGATTATTTTTTACAGAACATTACGTTCATTTCTTAATCTTTTACGCTGTATCCGTTGACAGATGTTTTGTGAAGAATTTTATGAAAAGTAATTTGCATGTTTATTAGAAATTGAGCAGATTATTGTATGATTAACTTTAATGCTATTTCAGCGTAGGTTTCATTAGTAGTTTGTCTGAATTGCTGCCACTACAAAAACATACGACTCATAATCAGAGCGGCAATTCTCGTATTTTTAAGAACGTTCTAATTTACATACATTTTTGACAAGTTTTTTTATATTTGATTGTCGCTGCATCATGTGTTTAGTCTCTCTACTCCTACTGAGTCTAGGTATCTGAGTGCTAAGTGTAATTCTATCCTGACATTTATCTTTGCAATTGGATTGACATACATTAGCTATCACAGTCATTCGTAGGTTCAGATGCAGGAACTTGAAGCCCAATGATTTGTCCTAAAACGGTTGCCAACAATGCCACGCTGAATATTACACATTCATCACCTGGGGAAAATTATATCCCTACGAAGAACCAGATTGTGAGCTGTGGCGTGGATTGTGGCAGGGTGGTCTCTACGACCTTACTTCCCACAATATTTAGTATGAAAGTCTTGACTCGGTGAGTGACGTCTAACCTCCACTATTTTCCTGTAGTCCTGGTCATTTTACTTGCAAATTATTTGGCACAAACTGCCTCGTGTGGTCATAAAAGCTAATGCGTCATATGAATGGCTAGGAGTACACAGCAGTGTTTTTTCCCCCGATGTAGTACCTACTCAATACTTAGGTAAACACATGCTATTTTCCCATACGGGTAGGTATGTAAAACGATTTCTACGCGATAAGATCCTTGCATACTCCTTTTGCTTCGTCCACTTTCATATATTATCAGTAGGACAATTTCTCAGTGACAATCAACGTTAATTTGAGAAAAATGTACGAAAATTGTAGGTGTTTTTGACTGAGACTAGAATGCGAACGTTTCGAAAATAAAAAAACAGGAATTGCCTCTCTGGTAAAGATGTTCATGAAAAACACTGTTAATTTCCTCGGTACTACTTATACAAAATAATATATTCGCTGTGACCTTGGAGTCAGCGCAGCACACACTCTCAAAGATCGCGGGTCATACGCGAGCGGTCGGGTGGTCAGGTGCGTCCGCACGTGATGACTCGCCTGTAGCTAAATTATCGCATAATGGCTATAGTTTCTTATGAGTTGACTTACGTCAATTATATATTTATTTTATGTAGGTAACAAAAAAAAAACCTACATTGTGTTCAGGAATCGATGGGAGATTAAAAAGTCAAGATTTTCAGCATTACAAATCTTTTTTCGCAAACACCAATCCTGTTATAAAAGGGTGAAACCCCTATTTATAAGGACTTTAATACACCTACATTACGATCGTTTTCCTTTCCAATGAACATTTACATAATGTACTGACCTTCTTACTTTGCCAAAATGGACCCTGTAACTGTTTGCTTCTAAACTAAAACAAAAAAAAAAAAACGTTTTACTGTTACTACATTAGACATTTTTTTTTGTATTCGTTTCAGGTATCAACAAAAAAGAACGACGAAAAAGAGATACACCCTCCAAACAAGTCGAATTTTCCAGTTTTCTTCGTAAGGCGCGGCTAAAAACAACCTCGGCAGCACTTTGCACGTTTTGTTATTTGCTATTGTCTTTGTTTTTCTAGAAAATTGCTGCAATATCGCAAGGGTCAGTAATTTCCAAGGATCAACCAAAAACATTCCTATGCACCTATGCGTATTCTATATAGACATATTGAGGAAGAGAAAGGGATATTTCTACAAACACGGTATTTTGAACTCTCTCTCGATCTGTAACTTACGTAGATAATCTTAGGAAATTTAAATGAAGTTCAAAGTGTAAATAACTAGGAAGTCTCCTAAGCAATGGGTTAAAATAACAAATAGACGTCACCAAAGTGCGTCAGATGGTGAACAATATAATAACCATTAGGACGTTAACTTTTTTTTTTTTTAATTGTGTTGCTATTTAAACTCATTTATCACGCATAATTTCAATGAGACAGACAGATGTATATCCGAATAAAGGCGTATTTAACCAATGATATTAAACGCGATCAGCACAGTTTTAGCGCTCATGATTTTTAGTGTGAACATTGTTGTGCAATATTGACACTGACAGCTTTTGAACCCGTTTTTGATGTGTTGATCGTATCCAGTTACTTTGGTGAAATTCGCCCATAATAGGAAATCGATAGACATAATATCAAAACAAAACATAATACACATCAAGAGAAAATGAGCATAACATAAATAAAGTGCAATCATAAATTTTTCGCCGACATTGGAAAGCCAATGTTACTTTTACGATATCAATCGATTGCCGATGGAATCGATAAGGCCACGTGCATCGGTTACTGAAACCAATCGATTTAAACATCGCAGTCGGATGGCGGTCCTTCAAATTTTCATGGTTACATAAACCATGAGATTTGTTAAAGGTATGCGGGTAGTTACATATTTCCTTGACTTTATACGTGTTACAAAACTCGGTAGGTGATTCGATTACTCACGGTATTTAAACGATTTAGGTATTGAGATAACTGAAGTAGTTTTGATTTTTAACCGACATAAGGTTTTTCTTCAATCAATATTTCTTACGAATAGAATAGAATACTCTTTATTATATTAACCTTGTAAATTACATACATTGATGTCGAAATTTTACATTGGGTGACACTATGGGCGGTCTTATCGCTAAAAGCGATCTTTTACAGACAACCTTTGGATGGATTAAAGGGAGAAGGAGAGACAATACTGCAGGTATTCAGTGGTGTACCATATGCATATTCATTAAATACATACATACATTTATCTACACATATATATGTAATAATGATTAAGGAAGGAGGAAGTGTCTTTTACTAGAATTTTTAGTGGACAGTGATTGTGCACGCCTTATCGACATGGACAAGGCATTCCATAACCGTACTGCTTGAACTGTAAAAGAATTATCTTAAAAACTGGTGGAATGCATTGGCATCTCTAGTCTTAAGTTTTCCGATGACCTCTGATATCTGTAATGTGTGTCATGAAGGAACTTGAAACGTTTTTTAAGATAAGAGGGGGTTGTATGGTAGAACAGAATACTGTAGAGCTGAAATAAGATATGAGAATTCCGGCGAAGACGTACGGGAAGCCACTTGAGCTTTAAATATAAATCTTATGCAAAAGTTTTGAAGTCGCTCAAGTTTATCTAGTTGTGCCTCAGTGAGATCGAGATAACTGACATCAGCATAGTCAAGGATGGAAAGTAAAAAGGATTGTGCAAGCGCAGTTTTAGTAGCAGTTGGAAGAAAGTTCCGCAATCGTCTCAGGGACATACCAGATGCAAAAACTTTTCGAATTACTTCCTGTAACTGGGGACCCCAAGAAAGATGTTTGTCGATCCAAACACCAAGGTTCTTAACCCTTTCGCTGACTGGAATAGCAGTTCCGTATAATTGAAATTAGGGAAGCTGCGACCAGTTTATCTTGGGGGTCATCCTTGTGCTGCCAACAACAAAGACCTGAGTCTTCGATGAATTAACCTTCAACCCATGTGCCTCACTCCACTCGCAAATTGAACCTAAATCCTTATTTATGATATTGATGGCATCAGCCAAATCCAAAATGGTTGCTTGTTTATATATTTGTAAATCATCTGCATAAAGGTGGTAGGAAGAAAGAATTTTTTTTGGAAATAGTGTTTATAAATATTAATATATTAATATTAATATGAATAAAGGATATAAAACGCCAGCCTGAGTACACCGGCAGAAGTATAACACCAAGAAGAGCAAGACTCTTCTATGCAAATACGTTGCCGGCAGCCATACTGTTAACTACGAAACCAGTCAATCGCCGTTGGAGATATGTAAAGTGAGCAAAGCATGCCAAGCAGTATATCGAAATCGACAGTATTAAACGCGTTACTAAAATCCAGTAAGCAAAGAACCGTCAATTTTCCTGCTTCCATGGCCTATCGTATGTCATCAGTGACGTTAACTAAGGCTGTAGCGGTGCTGTGACCAGGACGAAAACCGGATTGGAAAGGATTCAGCAGACTATTCTTACAAAGAAAAGCACTAAGCTGATTGTGGACAAGGCGTTCAAGGACTTTGGAGAGGAAAGGCAAGAACGAACTCTTCCATCAAATATTTAAAGTGTATTTTTGGCTTTCCCCAGCCAATTTTGTGACATATTTATTTTAAACTGTTTTCGCAAAAACTAAAATACCGAAACAGATCTTAATAACGGTAACCCTTGCACAGTTAATGTGATAATGAGAGAATCGGTGGTAAGAGAATTAGTTTGTATTCAATTCCGAACCAAAGTTTTAGTAGTCCGTTGTTACTGTTTTTAAATACTAGCTGTTGCCCACGACTTCGTCTGCGATCCAAGATAAAAGTAGCTGTGTGCCAAATTTCAGAAATTAAAATTTAAATCATTCATCGTTCAACCGTTTTGGCGGGAAAGCGTAACAAACAAACAAACTTACTTTCGCGTTTTTAATATTATTTATTAGGTCTAAGATAAGAACATATTATCGTAAGGACATTGCAAATCCAACGTGGTTCGAATTTAACAGCAAACATTCATGCAACTCAGTCATTTACAGCTCGATTTTAAATGTTTCACTGTGCTTATAGTGTGTAGCAACCTGAAGATGATCCTTTATTGACCAGAAATATGTTGTTACAAAGTTAGGCGTAGGTACTTGTGGAAATATGGTAACCGGAGGTTTACTCCGTAACCACGATATCCGTAGTTTTGGCCGCAATAACGGGCGATTCCTACTCCGTATTAGCGACAGACTTAAGTTCGGGGCCCGACCTAAGAATGAATGACACCACTTTTTGACAGTTGTCCCTAGTCCCGATGTGTTTTAGTCCGTCCGAAAAAGTTAATCAATCGGGAGTGGGGTTCACTCCAAAGTGTCGGTCTACTTTCGGATTGGCCCGAATACAGGGACTCAAAATGTAACCGTAATGAGTCCTATAACTCTGTTTTTTAAAACTTTTTCTAAAGAAACATCTATAAATGTTACAGATACAGTAATGTTACAGTGTCAAAGTGTAACCTTAGTGTGTTAATGTGTGTAACAGAAATAAGCAGTTTCAGATAAATTATATCTAAGACTGCTTACACGGTACCGTAACGCGCGGCGGCATGGCGTTGCCAAAATAGCGTAATCAGCAAAATAGCTTCCAGTCGGAATTGCGGCTATTTTGCCAATTTAGCCGCGTTTACCTGTTACACTTATTAACACTGTTAATAAATTTACTGTTGCACTATTGTAAATGTGTTGGGTTAACAGATTGAAAAACACATTGACAAGTGTTACATATTGCTTTCTGTTAACAATTCAAAATGTAGCAATAAACAAATTGAGTTTAGGTAACATTTATAATCCTGTTAGTTAAATGACGGTGTTTTTAAGTCCCTGCCGGTATCTTCGTTGACGGAAACAGTAGGCGAGGTTTGACCAATATTTTATATGCTGTAAAACGATGATACGATCAGTGACAATTCAGCAAGAGTGCACCAAACACTCTTGATGAGTTGTAACTTGAGTAATTTTAAGTTAGCAAGTTCAAGTTATTAATTTCATAACAAAAATACATTTGTGTCGAAATATTTGCACAGTGGGTACACGACAAAGAAGCAACATAAACAATTATAACATAGTAACCTCGTTCCTCACCCATCATCGAAGTTAGAACGTCTATCCAAATTAAAAATACTAACTGTACAAACATTAAAATCCTTATTGATACAGAACAAAGTCCTCAGTAAAATGCTACAAAAATACATTTATTGTCGAAATATTAAGTTTATATAATCCGAATATTTTGACAGTAGGAATTTATGGAACCCACTGTTCATCTTTACCTTTAACTAATAAACAATGTCATAATATATGTATATATCATTTTTTATATTAGTCACCGTAATATTTATATTGTCGTCAGTATATTGGAGGAACTTGTGAATTCCTTCACTTAAGTAAAGTTTCTTACATCATTCACAAGATTATATTTATTCAAATTGTTTCGTCTAAATCTGTAATAATATCTCTCTTATTTGAAAATGATCAAGCAGCCATGTTACGTATTGTTGTATCATAGAGAGATGATGCAACTGATTTTGTGTTGCGTACTATAACAATCATACAATAGGTGTAAATATTTACATATTTACATGGATTGTAGTATGCTGTGCTTATTGTTTTGGATTTAACAGTGGGATTTTGGAATCTTGTCTGTGTTAAGTGCCATTGTCCATGCTGTTTTATCGATTAAAATTAACCTAAGATAAATTAATTTGATTATTTCATAAACAAGAAATTTCACCCGGACGACGTCGCGGGCAGTAGCTAGTCAAAAAATAAAATCCATACTTTTAACGAACGAACGCTGTCTGATAGAAAGTACACAAATTATGATGTTTAAAATAACTGCTGATCGGTGGCATAAATGTAGCCAATACATAAGATACATTACCAGTTATGCAAGCTATTTGTTCGAATACTACAACTGGTCAACCTCAAAAAGTTAATACGTAACCGATGGGTTGTATTGATGACTGTCACACCGTGGTGTAAGAACAAAATTTATTTCACAAATCACTTTGGCCACCATGTAAAATGTTGTTTAAAAATGTGTTTTCATCTTCATAAAGACTTGTGAAAGGTTATCTTAATTGTATAAAAAACAAAAAATAATCTATAAACGCTTCACAGCAATGTCCAAGGTGGTCAAGATTTAATTGGAAATATCTAGTTTTAGACTGTTCGTGAAGTGTTTTATCAGTTGTTAATCTTTATTCTCAAACTTGTTTTGAAAAATAACCGTGACAGTGACATGTTTTTTGTTTATAGTTTTATTAGTAGTATTTTTGAGATAACCAGTTTAACCCTTTGACCGCCACAAATGTGATAAATAGTACGACGCAAATGAATGGTAAAGACCATTCATGATACATACCTATTTAGGAGTTTAGGTTATGTTAATCGTTTAAAGATACTAGCAACATGTCTTCTGTAAGTGCGTCCTAGGCATTTCCTATCGTAGAACTACTATGAGCGTCAAAATTCGAGGAATTAACTTAATCTTGGTACCTACTGTGAAATTATTTTTTCAAAAATCAGGGTCAAGAGGATGTTTGATAATGGCGGTTACATGACTGCATCACAGCCTATCATTGAGATGACATCTATCCAATTGTACAAAAACAGTCGAGAGGTGTCGTCGGACACGAGGTTGGAACGAAGTTCGTTTTGATTTTTTGGCATTATAAACAAGTGACGATTTTGTTCGACGAATGAGAGCAAGTCTAGAGTCTAGCTCTCATTCGTCAAGTGTTCAGAGTTCGTGCGATAAGGGACTCCATATTTTGTTACGTGTCGGTGTGACAGGTAATTACAGTGACCACATGTAATTACCGTGAGTAATTATCGAGCAACCATACACACATGTGCAAGGACAGTGTAACGTTACCAATCCGCTGAGACGGGTGACGACGTTTTGCTGGAGTCGAGTGATCCAGTCGTTGAGTCATCACCGTGTACGTGTACCTACTGAACCTTTGGTGGCTTACGTTTATAGGGCTTTTAAGGTGCTTGAGTAAAGCTCTACTGATTCTTGAGTTACGTCTGGGATCCGTCAATCGGCCCCGAAATTCAAAAGAGCTTAGGTTTTTTTGCAAAATGCAGCGCTGTTTTACGTTATATGTTATTCAATTCACGGGTATTTTCAATTTTAACATCAATATAATATGACGATTTGCAGCCACAATAGCGCACGCGCATTGGCGACCTGAAGGACTAAGTGCGGCATAAAACATAGATGACAATTTTAAGCAAATATAAATTTTAGAGCTATACTGATGTTTTACATGATTATAACTAATTAATGATTTTATCATAATTGCTTGGGTTACTTTTTTATGAAAACTTAGTGGCGAAGCCTAGAAGTCAGGGATACACAGAGACTAATGGTCACAGTTCGTAAGGCCGGTCTCAGGAATAGTGCAAATCTCTGCACGAAAATATTAATCACATCTAAAACAGTCGACGGCCTCGTTGCTCGTTGGTTTAATGCCGATTTGACCAATGAAACTGAATGCGATCGGCACTATTAAAAACCCAGTTCAAAAGCTGTCAGTGTCAATCCTTCATAAATTTTTTGGCACTGACAGCTCTGGAACGCGTTTTAAATGTGCTGGACGCGTTCAGTTTCTTTGTTGGAATTCGCCCTCAGTGGTCTCAAGCGCTACGGACCTACTATGAGCATGAGATGCTGGGATCGATTCCCAGGTTGAGAAAAACCCCAATTGGGTTTTCCATCACGAATTTGCTCAGCAGCCGCCCGGAGTCTAGATGTGTGGTGATAACTGGCGAAATTTGAATGTACTAATTATAGGTACTCCACTGCCTAACTCTTCGGGGATTACCGGCGTGATGATGATGATTCTAAAATGGTCAGTACAATATCATTATCATTCTCTTGCCCTTAGTATAATTTATTTGGAGCAGCGCAAAATGTCTCTCCCCTTCCACACTCGGCCTATCATACAAAAGTGAAATATAGCCCAAACAACAAAATGATTGATATGTTATCCAAACAGCAATCTAAAACAAAAAAATACAATTACCACACTGATATATTTATAGCTCAATAACGTGTTAAATAACGTTGAATGGATTATAGAAGCTATATTTTTAATAAAGGCAGTGCTGCTCGAAATATAAAGGCTAATTGACATCGTTACAACCTAGTTGCGAACTTGTTTGATGTTTCGAGTAACTGTTGCTTGTTGTTAACATTTGGCCCACGAAGTTTGCGAGTTTGCGATGAAAGGGAAATGGATTGGTGAAAATGGATGATAAAGGGCACTAATTTATCTGTATTCTGCTAATAAATGAAATAAAAAAAGACTTAAGCTAAGTCAACAAAATAAAACCGCAATTGTTATTTATGGAAAATAGTTAAGGTCATACACTAGAATAGCCACATAAATTGGCCCGAGCTTTTCATGGTTAAGCTGGCGTTAATCATTACATAACTTTAAGGCGTTAGTATATAACAAAGAGCTGTTTCTGCCAATGTGCGCTTTTTTTTATTTAGACGTCCACGTCTTTGTAATGTCTAGAAATAAGTGGCCGGTAAAAGCGTCTTCATAATATACATTTTACTTCCCCTGTATGATCGTAATGCCGCGTTGACGTGGACGTGTAATGCCGTGTCCACGATAATATCGCACTTAAGAAATTATAAAAGCACACGATAAACTATTTTCTGAGTTGAGCTATCTAAAAGACTCAATTAAGCTCAAAGATTAATGACCTCTTACTCCAGTCTGTTTTTTTTACCTTATTAACAGTGTATTGCGCCTATATTAAATGAAGTGTCAATCAAAATGATAAATTATGAAATGTGAATCCAGATCTAACACATACCCATTAATCGACAACTAGACCGGTAAATAAATAAAGATTCTTATAAATTGATCAATTCAGAAAAATGCTTTTATTTGTTCACGCTGATTTATTTTGTAGAAGCACTGGCTTGGTTCTACAAAGTAAATATGAAAATACAGTGTTGTTCCGTTGTCCGTTGTTGTTTTGTTGTTTGTTGCCTATTCTGTTTTTCGGTTCCGGCTCGTATGGTTCCCGCTGGTTTCGTGGCTCCAAAGTTGTGCATAATTTATCAATTTTGACACATTAAACAATAAGTTAGTATGTGTTATACGTGGAACGAAACGTTAATTGCTGGTGTTCACTCATTTAATTTGCATTTAGTACGAAGAGAGCTAAATATCTAAGGTCTATATGTACTTTTGCTTAGAAACTGTAAAACTGATATTCAAGAACAAGAGACACAGGAGTGGTTTTCTTTTAATAAAAAGCTCCCACGATAACCTAGTTAATAACTTAATATGTTTTAGACTGATCTCAATAATAATTATCTAGTGAATAATCTCACTCTCTTCTGACTAATAATAATGTTCAATAATTTTTTATTACCGGAAAAATTGTTTACGGGTGATTGTCTGAAAACTTAAAGAAAAAGAACGATACACTATTTGAGTGAAGTATATAAAAATAAACATTAAAATAAGGTGTCCGTATGGATTGAGGTCTCATATTTAAAGGCAGATACTACAAATATTTAGTAGTAATTATCCGATTTTGTGGGCCCAATCCTGGAATTTGTAATTCCCATCAAAAGTTACAGGAGGTTTAAGGTGGCTTCTCAATCCTGACGGTGTATAAAATATATATGTAAGTAGCTACTAAAGCAGTTGATCGAATCGGAAAACAATAACATAGATATTTAGTAGAAATTTGCACTAAATATTGGTGTACTCCAAGATCCTGCACTTTCAGTATTTCAAAAGATATGAATAATTTTAAATATTTTTTAACAATTTAGTGTACAGGGTGACCACAAATAATTCAAACTTTGATGAAAGTTAGAGTTATATTTGCACTGGAATCATTCATCAGGAACCCGTAGGTACTAAATAACGATCACAAATTAAAAATAACATATTTTTGTTGTTAGCCTACACTGTGAGACAGTGTAGGCTACTTAGCAAGATCCTTCCCCAAATTCTTCAAACGCGTCGTAACCCAAATTGCGTTTTTAAAATTAACTATAAATGGACAATGGTGGTGCCGACTCGCTTGTCACAAATGCCTCTAAACTAGGCTACAAGTCACCATAATTTTGTTTATTCCTGTCAAACGACGATTTACCATTTTCAAATTGACTAAAGTGACACAATTTAATAATGTTAACGAAGCCATTAGCTATGCTGTTCATGCCGATATGAGAGATAAAGAAGCACTGAAGCAGTCAAGGAGTAGTGACAGTGAGCAGTAAAAAATCTGCCAACATTTCACAGACAAGAATCCATAAAAAAAAAACTAAACAACGATCAAGTTGAAGAAAAATACTTAGCTTAGTACCTATTATAAATACTTATATGAGGCATAACAGCTAGATTACGACTTGAGTACAGGCATTATAAACAAGTGACTACTTTAACTAAGATTAACCCGTCATTTGGCGACCTTTACAAGATTACTGTTATTGAAACTCGTTACATCTGTAATGGCAGCTGCTGTATAAAAGTTGTCAACAAGTAATATACTTTACATACTTGCAGCTTCAATTGTTGGCAGGACAGCAATTTAACATGGCATGTTGTTTAGGGTGGATTTCACCGATAAAACTGAACGCGATCAGCACATAAACTCCGTTTAAGATCTGTCAGTGTCATTATTTTCTATGGAATATTGCCACTGACAGCTCTTGAACGCGTTTTAGATGCGCTGAACGCGTGCAGTTTCATGGGTGAAATCAGCACTTAGTCAAACTTGTTTTAAACCTATGTATTTTATATACATAGACTACATGCTACTTATCAAAATAGGAAATTAGTGCCGATTTAACCAACGAAACTGAACGCGATCAGCACTTTTCATCCCAGTCAGTGTCAGTGTTTCCCAACAATGTTGACACTGACAGCTCGTTGACGCCTTCTAGATGTGCTGATATCTTTCAGTTTCTTTGGTGAAATCGGCACCTAGGTTATCAAGTAGGATGTGCCTATTGGAAAAGGTCTACTCCGTTCGCGTTCAACAGTATACCTAAATACTTATACTAGGTGAGTTTTTAATCGGATATATCGGAATATATCTATTATATCAAATTACTAAAGAATAGATACAGCAAATTTCACTTATGAAACTGAACGCGATCAGCACATAAACTAAGTTTAAGGGCTGTCACTGACAGCCCTTAAACCTAAAATAATGACACTGACAGCCTGTCAGTGTCATTATTTTCTGTGCAATATGTCACTGACAGCTCTTGAATACGTTTTAGATGTGTTCATCGCGTTTAGTTTAATTGGTGAAATTTGCACTTAGATCGGAATAGAATAGAATAGAATACAATACTCTTTATTATGTACACCTTTAAAATTACAGACATTGATGTAGAAATTTTACATTGGGTGTCACAATGAGCGGTCTTATCGCTAAAAGCGATCTTTACATACTTATTTGAGATTTCAACGCTGCGTTGAACAATTGAAAACTAAAAGGTAAGTAGTGTAAATGCAAAAATATGTTTCATGCCCAGCTGTACATCGAGCAATTGGCTTCTCGGCAATTAAAAAAACATTAATAATTATTATCATTGTAATTTCAATCATTACCAGTGGTAACGGCCGCAACGGTTGTAGGTCGTAGGTTCGAACCCAGACAGGCTATTTACTTATTTCACTACCACTGCTCTCAAAACAGTAAAGGAAAACATCGTGAGGAAACCCGCATGTCTTAGAACCAAAAATTCGAAGACATGTGACATCTACCAACCTGCACTGGGCCTGAGTGGTGGATTACGGCCCACTCCCTCTCACAGAGAGGAGGTCTGTGTCCCAGCAGTGGGGACATAATAGGCTGATAATGCATTATGCATTATTATCACAGAGTGTCTGCGAGAGCTTCTCGCAGAGACTGCCCTCCACAACACTGGGGATAAAAGAACTACTTAGCCCGTGGGTATTTTGTTTGGTCAATGTTTTTTCATTGCATAAAAAATCCACTTCTATAACTTGGCTTAATCATGAAATGTATCTGGCAGTAACTGAGTTTTTTTTACGATCATTAACTCCGCTTGTGCAAAGACCTGAATTATTCTGTAACGAATTAAAACAAATGATTTCGTTACATGATTTCAGATTATTGAGAAAATAAATAGAATGGAAGTCAGGTATACAAATGGATGGGGAGTTGGTCGAGACGAGACCAATTCAAAAGTGTTTTTCCCCTTGATTTATTTTGAGGATGACCACTTATGGCCGATTCCTATAATTTACGGCCCGTTATTGGTTAAATTAACTCTAATTGTATCTTTACCAATAACGAAGCGAAGAACTCATAGCTTCGCATAGTAGACTCTCCCATAAGGAAGTAGCCATCACAGGTAAAATAAGCTTACGAATCTCTTTTAGTGCTTAGTTTGGCAAAAAATTGCTACCATTGGTAAGCAAAACGATTCGTTTTTGTTTTTAGGAACCAAGTATTAGAAGACTAATGATCAAACTCCTATATTTTATTATTTTCCTAAAAACAGTACTAAGTTGTTCTTCCTGGCCTTAGATGAATCCTTACTAATATTATAAATGCGAAAGTGAGTTTATTTGTTTGTAACGCTTTCACGTTCAAACGGCTGAAAACATTTGGACGAAATTTAGCACACCGATAGACTATGATCTTTGTAGTGACATAGGTTACTTTTCATCCTGAATCGCAGTCCAATTCGAGGGCGACAGGTAGTTAATGCTTACTCCCATAATACCCTCACAGTAGAACCCCTATTGGGTAAGAATTTACAAAAAAAAAAGACTTTCCTTATAAAAGGAACTCATGTTGTTGGAAATGTCATGATTCTAGGTGGGTGTAGGTCGTGCGTTGTGTCAATGAGTAAATTAAAGATGTTTATCAAATAGTTAGATAGAGTGGCAAGTTTTCGATCATCTCATAATATATTGGTTGACTGTAGAAACTTGTGTTCTAACTGCTGCTTATAGCTAAGGCACAAACTGAACTGGAAGATGGAAGACATGAAATCTCCCACATTAGACATTGTGTTCAGCTTCCCATTATTAAGATAACGATGGCTTTTGTGAAAGTAGGTAATAGTTAATTGCTTCTATTAATCTATAAACAACATGATCCGCAGGCTAGAAATCTTTGTTTAAGAGTATGAGTAGTATTTTTTGTGCTGTCTCGTGATTTCTCAGGTTAATCAGTATGCTGAAGGTTTTTATGTTTGCATGCATGGTGATGTTTAGATACGTGATTTCCTTGGTTTAGATGAAAGTGATTAGTAATATTTTTTACTGAAGTACGAAGTAGATTTTTACATCTGAAACCCTACAAATCTAAAAGTAATTTAATTTGGAAGTCGTTGTATTTGGTTTTGTATTTTCGTTTTTTGCCACCGACTTTCGAAATTTATTTATATTTTTTTTTTTTTTTTGAAGTCGGCGGTTGTTTTTTTTATAATCCAATGTTTCCTAACATTCAGTTTTTGTGCACAAAGACGAAGAGTTTTATATTTTTTAAGCTGTGGCTGCTTTTTAGGAAAAGTATCAACTTGAAACAAATGGAATGTTTATCATAGCATTAACCCCAAGAATATTATCAGGCCATCGAAAAATCGTAAAAAAAACTAGATAAGTAATTTTTTTTCTTTTCTTTATATTCACACAAAGCTTTTTACCCATGTATTCAAGCATGCAATAGACTTGAACCTACGCATACTCAACCTGGCAACAATAAGTCCACAGACCGGCCATTTTTTTTGTTTTCATTTCGCGGTCCCACGGCCGCGGTCGGCTGGACGCAATAAAAAGCCTGAATATTAAACCGTGCCCTAGCCTGGTGTCGGGAATTGCACCCCGTTTTATGGCCGATTGGGTACACTGGAGAGCAAGAAAAGAGTGAAGTTTGTAGGGCAGCATGTGTTGGAATTGCAGTGCTTCATAATTTAATCAGGACTAATTATTATGAGCCTCGAGGTGTAATTGATGTAACAGATACTTGTTTTTTACAAAGTAAGCATTACACTTGGGGACAGAAAAAGAGCTGAGTAGTATTGACCACTTTTAACCTACATTGGGTAATGATTTACTAAACACTGGGTTGCACATTAAGGAGTGATAACGTAGTGTTTAGGAAAGTTAGGGAGGACAGTATTTATGCAAGTACCATACAGTGGTACTATCGGTAATTAACAGCAAACAGTTATCGATGCAGCAACTAATGTTCTATGGAGAAATTTTATGAGAGACCTTTGACCAATTATAAGTAGGCTTTTGGCTTACCTTCAGCCTTAAACCAGACATTATCCATATTCGGGGATAGAAGAACTGAGGGCCTAGACAAATGGCATTCGCCTATGACCTATGATCACGTGACATTTCGATAGCTTAAGTCACCCCAAACATTGTTTGTTTTCTTTAATAACGTCATCGCACTTTGTCTTGACCCTCTGATCACTTTTATCATGACAGCAAGACCAGTCAACTTTGACGATGCTTCTGGAAAAGTCTTTGCTTATAAAGAAAGTAAGACAGCTAGTATATTAATTAAATACATTCTCATCAGATACTAGATTGCCATGATTGATTTAGTGCCGCATTTGATTTCGAAGAATAGGTACATACTTAATGGAGAAGGCAACTGTCAAAGTGGCGCTGTATACGATTGTTCCAAATTATCTGTCAAATTGTATAGCATCTTATAAAATATGTTCACAAATAACATAGAAATTACAAAGTGTTGTGTAATTGGGTGTTAAAACGTAGGCCAACACAAATTTCCAATAAAACGTATTAAAAGAAGAAAGTGGATAGCTGCCGTAAGGATTAAAAACTGAGCCTACTAGGACTACGAGGTCATGTCGAGATCATTTTCATGAACCAAACATTAAGTGTAAGTACAGGTGCGTGTTATAAACGATATTTCTTCTATTTAAGCTAGTAAATTGTTAACATTACATAATATCTTTAAATACTTATCATTGTTCATCTTGTTTTAAGGTTTGCCCTGTGTGCACAAACTTTTAAAGAAAGAAGCAGTACCAAGTCTCTTTTCATGGAACCAGAAAAGGATAATCAGCCAGTGCTAGTTTGAGAGACGAAAGACATGCTAAGAGAAACATTCAAAAGAATCTTTTCCAACATCTTTCAAGCAATCAAAACCCACATTCTATTTCTCAGAATCCACAGTATAATGGAATACGAAAGAGAGTTAGAAATTTCTTCTCTTGTTACATCTGTTGATTGTGGTGACAATGCTAACAATCAAAATAAACAAAACAACAGTTTCTACTCCGACTGCCACAATGCTGTCTGTTTTTTTCAGCTGACCTTTTATTAAGTCATGTTGAGTCTGCCAAGTTTTATACTGGATTAGAAAATTATGAGAAATATAAATTTGTTTTGTCAACATTACTGCCTATGGCAGATCATTTGAAATACAGGTCTGAGTGGGGTAAGCGGAGTTTTTAATGAACAGCTTTACTAAGACCTATAGATATTAAATATTTTTATTTGTGTAATGTTATGCAATTTCCGAGAGTGTCTCACAAATAAAACTTATAAATAACTTTTAGGTGTTTTATTATATTTTAATAATCTATATACATATATTTATTCATAATTTCAGCCTTTATATTGTTATTGTAAAATAATCTAACTTTATAATATGTTTTCTATGAACAACTCATCTTTTTCAATACAAATAAATTACAGAATTTTCTGCCACTTTTTCCTTGTACTTGTACTTGAAAATCATATAGGCAGGTTTTTTTAATAGTAATTCCACATTTTGACTCTGTATATAAGGTACAGATTCAGGGCTAATAAGTCTGTTTCTGCTTACATGCCATGCCATGCCATGCTACGCCATGCCATGCCATGCCACTCTGGTCATCTATCTTGATGTCAACTTGATAGTTGAGTTTTTTCATTGTCTTCTTGACAAATCCTTTTATATAAAAGTGATCATTGATAAATGCGGATCTTATCAATATGAGGAATCTGTCTTCATATAATTTTTCTGATGCATCTATTTTATGTTGAATCTTCAAAATGACAGAAATATTTCGTATAAGTAAAATAGGAACTACCTACCATCACATTAAATAAAACAGATAAGAAATATTCACCTTTCAAAATAATCTAATACATTGTCTTTCAAGCGGAGGTAAAATAGAGTTAATATTTATGTCATAGTACATCTCCAATGGTAGAAGTATGATAGAGGGTTCTGTTGGATTTGGAGAGAGTTGTGGTGTACTAAAGCTAAAGTTTTTGTCATACAGCTCTTACCTGGAAAAATATAACCAATTATTCATCTCTCTTTAACTCCAAAAGTAAAAAGAACTATTACTTTAGTAAAGTTATGCATTAGTTAAGCTGTTATAAATATAATCCTGAATTTTGATTCAATAATTTTAACTTATATACATACAATACATGACAGTATTCACCAACAACTTAAAATTTAAAAATACATAATAAATATGCATACTACCGACTAACAAGTTATTTAATTATAAAATTATTCGTTCAAACTTTGTAAGCGTATTGATTTCAAAGGTCTACGTTGAACTAGGTCTAGGCAAACAGCTCCTAAAAAGATTTTTTTTTCAAAAGTCCTACCTTTCCTCTTAATCGGCTTTTCTACGTTTAACAGACGCCCCTCTTCTCTTTAACTCGGCTTTAAGTTCAAGCAAGCTCCAAGTAGAATACATTTTCGCGTCCATGTTATCAAATAAACTACACTAAACGCCCACAATATTCGTTTTTTTTGGTTTGTTTACACGATTCAAGAAATGTCATACTGACGCCATTCGGAACAACCGTACGCAGCGCCATCTGAGATTAGCTTTAACTTGCTATCCCCATTAGCTTCAGTAGCTGAACTCGCATTTACATAATTTTTATCTTTTATCACACAACGCATTGCGTAACAAAAACACTACCGTAACAAAAACTACTAGCAAACTACGCATTAAAACCTAGTAGTATGAATATTTTACCAATTTTTTCCAGACTGTGCAATTTTTCTCGGCCTGACGCGCAACTGTAGTGCCATTAAAGATTTTATTGGTAGATGTAATGATGAGTACCTCGATAGCCACAGCATTATTCAATAGTCGATCGCTGCTCGCCATTACAGCGTCAAAATATATGAATATGTGCTGCATTGCTCTTTTATGGCGATACGGCGGTAAAACTGCGCAACAGAAAACGAAATGGATCGTGAAATATAGTAATGGTTGCCAAGTTGTGCTCAGGAGGTGCGGTTGAGATGCTGTTTGAAATTGTTTTAGTGTCGATCACGAATGAATGAAATTGAATGGTGTGCGTGTGTAATTTTGGTATTTTAAATAAACATGTCGGTAGGTGAATCAGTTGTAGTGGGGTAGAATGGAAAAAAAAAGAGTATTCCTGTTATGCTGTTGTCTATCTAAACCAAAATTGAATACAGTTTGATATTTTGAAGTTTATCACTGAAAAGCACTTGTCTCCGGGGACTTCTTTGCTTGCTGTAAGTAACTAATAGTACAGTTATTAGAATGCAACTTGAAGTTTTAAAGCATTGTCTACTTGATCGCTGCTCTTTGTCATTCTCATTTAAGGAATATAGAACAGTTGAAGCTCAGTGTTTAGCAGAAATTCAAGAATGCTTAAATAACTATTACTTTTGCAAGAATGTAGCTTGCAAAAGTACTACAGAGAATTCCCGTATTTTTAAGAAAATTCACATTCTAATCTCAGTCTCAATATGTCAAAAATATGATCAATTTACATACATTTTACAAGTTTTTGACATTAATTGTCGCTGAGATGAGATTGCGACTTGAATTTTAAAGTTTTTTTTGTACGAGAATTGGCCAACCCAGACAGAATAACGTGCCATGTGAGTAAGGCTTTATTATAAGGCTAAGAAATAAGTACTAAAATGAAGAAAATAAAACAATGCGCAGGCGCGTGTAGGCCTGCATCAGATACTGCTGCTGACCTTTGCCCCGCGCTGTGTATACTTAGACTTTCTCATTTTATTCTAAAACGACATAAAAGTGATAGTGAATATTGTTTTCTAGGTAGACAAGCCGTGCGACCGTACGTTGGGTCTTCCCATCCGCAAAAATGACATAATCTAAGTCCTTTCTTAGTGTTCACTTTCGTCATTTATGGTACTCTTGTAATACCAGGTCACTCAGAAAGTATTGCGAAAAATTGTTTTTATGTATGAGAGAGTATAGTATATTTCGAAAATGTGATTATTTGTATGTAAAAATAGGTACGTTCCAATTTCAAAATTTCCCTCCACAGGTAATTTAAATTTTCGAGTCTCTTTAAAAATGGATCTGCGCCGGGAACATTTTCTCGCTATGATTTTTTAAGATTTCAAGTGTCGCCTGAAACCGGATGAATCGTACGATAGACTTCAAATGGCATTAATGAAAGAAGGCCCTTCTAGGCAACCGTGTATCGTTGGTATAACGAATTCAAGCGCGGTCGACTTTAATTTATTTTTGGGGATGAAGAAAGAAGTGGTCGCCATTTGACGGCTGTTACGGAAGAAAACGTGCTAGCAGTAAAAAAAAAATCCAAGACAATAGGCGAGTTACATATTAAGAGATTCAGCATATACTGCGGGTTGGATCGGAAAGCCTGCTCGGAATTCTACACGTGCATCTTCCCGTTAGGAGGATAGTTTCACGCTGGCTGCCGCAAAACCTCACCGATGCTCAGAAGAAGGCCCGGGGGAATGGTGCCGTGATATGATAGATATGATAAACAAATTAGAAGCAGGGCTCGTCTCGGCGTGTTTACGACATCATTACAGGTGATGAGTCTTGGTGATGAGTCTTATCAATACAATCGCGAAACGAAGCGCCAGTCGACGGTTTGGGTGTTTCAAAACGAATTTACGCCTAACAAAGTGAAGCGATTTAGAAGCGAGGGGAAATTTTTGATCGAGGCGAGCTTTTTCAATTTACTGGCGGACTTGGTGTCAATTCCTTTACGGGACCATAGAAGCATCAACGCTGAATGGTACCAAATAAGAATGGTACCAGAAGTTTTCTCTGTTGTGAGCAACAAGCGACCAAACACAGGGCTCCGCGGGCTTTTGCTCCACCACGACAACGCGCCTTCGCCGAACGAAGGACTTCCTGGACAGCACGCCGGTCAAACCCCTGGGTCACCCCCTCCTTACAAAGGACTCCTTAAAAATCTGTTCAAAGGCGTACAATTTTACACGTTTCTTCGTCGTGCGCTGTCAGCGTTCGAGCAGCCTGTAAACGAGGTGTCTACCGCGGACTGGAAAAAGTGTTTCGAAAACTAGTTCAGACGCATTAAACTTTGTATAGAGGCTAGTGGAGAGTACTTTGTAAAGATTAAATAAAAAAATATGTACATATAGAACATTTATTTTAATTTTAGCAAAACTTTCTGAGTGTCCCACGTAAACTTTATTCTTCTGGACCCCTCGGTTTATGATGTACGTTGTCTGTCAATGATTTTTTTTTAAGTACTCGTATTTATTATTGCAATAACATTGCAAATATATTCTGCAAGTTTTAGATGAATGAGGAAGGTAAAGTTTTACGGAAACGTTTTAACGTATTCGAATACAGTTTTGGAGGCTTCTACCTATAAAAATTAAACCACTTGGTCCACAGGTTTAATTTGAATGAAGAATGGCTTCAAATAAATCTGGCTATCTGAATTGTACTCCACAGTACGTAGAGTCTGTAATCTGACATGGTAGCATGCAATCTCCGCAAGTTCGTTATACAAGAGGATACAAATATGAACATTTATTAAACATAGAACCATTTTTAGGAATTTATTATGAAAGTAATAAACGCTTTTTTTCGTTCTTTATTTTTATTCATCCTCGTACCGAGAGCTCGATAGGAGCTCACTGTACCTACCATTTTATAGCTCTAAAAATCATTGAAAAGATTTGAAAACCTACCTACCTACCATGAAAAAAAAGCGTGAGTTTATTGAGGTAACTATGTATGTGAAAACTTCATACCCCCTATAGAGAAGCCTATTTCAACTGGATGAGAAAAGGACAGATGTAAATACAAAAATACAAAATATATTTATTTCATAACCGTTGCTTACTTTTAGTTGGTGCAGACGCCTCCTTTTAAGCATATAATGCCTGTGTTAGAAGACGCCGCTCTTTCTTATGTAGCCTAAGGGGTGACAAAATTATAATAATAACAAACCGAAACACTCAGTTCAAAACACCTTGTGCTTTGTCATTTAAACCCGAATTAAAATGACAAAGCACAATGCCAGAAACTCTTAAGAACTTTGCCCCACTCAAATCAAAAACACAAGCCTGCAATATGCAGCATCTTAAAGCTTATTTATTACTGTTAACTAAACCTTTGTCCTAATGCCTGCAGAACTTGCGGTTTCTGTTAAAATTTTAAAACAATAATGACATTGATTATATGTTAGGTGCAGTTTATAATTGTTAAAAAGCGATTTAAACAACATCTAGGTTACGCATTATCATAATTATTACAATCGTAATATGAGTTATTGTTTTACAGGGATTTAAAACTTTTTTTGTTGTGTATCATGCGCAATAAGTACGGTAATAGGAAATTCTGTGGTTGAATTCCTTTTATCATTGATTTGTAATCGGCAAGTTCTACTGTAAAACAATGTGAAGAGATATGAGGAACAGGGAGTAACGTTCACTCATGAACGCTGCATGCTGATGGTCAGGACAACCGTTCAAGCCGTGGTTGCTGGCTGGCTGTGTGACTTGCGGGAGTGATGATGATGACGTCACGCACGAATGAAGTAGTTGCACGAAGGCTGCGCTGACGTTCATACTCGGGGTCCCCAGTGAAGAGATATGAGGAACAGGGTGTAAAGTTCACTCATACTCTTGGAAAAGGGAGGATCCTCCGACCAGATGGATGTCGTATCTGGTGGGCGACTGCCCGATGATTGTTGTCGGGAAGTTGTATATATGCTAGCTGCGCGGTAAACGATGAATTGACGACTGAAAACGACTCTGATTACGCGATGCAGGAATTGTGTGACGTCAGTGTGATGCGTTGTTCGCATGTGGCGGTGTAGATGCCGCCACAAATGTATTATGAAAAGGTCCTTTAATCATTACACTAATTTACATTTATTGACATTTCCTGTAAATAGCTGGGGCAGGGTCTGGCATTGACGTTTGTATTTGGTCAACCTTATCGTAATTATAATAATTGTGCGTTGATAAGTACCACTTATTGCAATTTTAATCTTTTTTGAAATAATATACAATAGCTTGACCCTAACTAACCGTTTCGTAAATTAACATGTTCTATCTAAGAGAGCCGGGTGATCTGTAACTCAGGACCCTCCTATCTCAGACACGTCTCTATTTAAGATTGTACATTCTATGATGTTGAGATAAAAAAAGATTTATAATTACTAGGTGAGTTAAGTGATTTTTGTCTTATAAATTATAACTTTTTTTGTACAATACAAATTGTTACTGATTTGTTTTACGTGGTTTTCAAAGACGTCATTGATTAGTTACACACATCGCTCATGGATTGTTTTTTATGGGCAATTCGATCGATTATGCTATCGCTAGTGCCTACTTATATGTGGTTATTTATTAATGATTTGCCAAAAGTGTGGGAAACCCGTATACAGAATTTATTGCTATCGGTCAAGTAAATACCTTAAAGTCTATATAATTATCTGTTTACTTGCGCAAGTAGGTAATTATGTTCCGTACTGGTATCGAAAGTAAAACAAAGTCGCTCTATGTTTTGCAGTTTGGCAGAGGTAATATTTAACCGAAGGTATTATAAAAATTATGTTTCATTTTAATTTTTTTGGAGTTATCATACCTATTCGTACCTTTTTGAATCTTTACAACTTAGGTTCGATCTTTTAATACAAATAGTACAAAATATATAAATAAAAAGTAATTTCACGCTTATGAATGACAGTCAAGGATAAAATTAAAAACTTAAGTGAAAAACTAATGACTCTTCAGAACTACGATTACTTGAATTACGTATGATTACAGCTTAATAGTAGTTTTTGTATAGTTGGCCCAATTATATGTACACATCGCGTGCATAATTGTGGGCCTACATACTAGTTTCACTAGTTATGGGCATGCGAACTCAGGCGCATAGGTGCGACTCCATTAATTTAGATGCCAGCGAACTCTACATTTATAAAAATACAAGCTACGCTCTGATGGGAATCCAATCAGCAAAAATGACGAACTTCCATACAAAGTTTCATCTCCTGGTTTATTACTTAAGTTTTTAATTTATATATATAGCGAAAGAAGTAGTTTTGAAAATTCATCCCCAAAAGGGATAAAAATGAAAAATTAAGTAGGTCCCTTACCTATTTAGGCACGAATAGTTTGAGTGCCTGAGTGCCATTTTCACCAATGAAACTGAACGCGATCAACACATCTAAAACGTGTTCAAGAGTAGTCAGTGTCAATATTTCATGGAAAATGATGACACTGGCAGCTCTTAAACGTAGTTTATGTGTCATTCAGTTTCATTAGTGAAATTCGCCCTGAATGGGTATTTCATCCGATGTAAAAACATACGTGCTGTTGATTTATAAGCGGGAAAATTGGCGTTATAGCCTTTATCTAATAAAATCAATCAGTATACTTGTGGTTTTGTCATGTCAAGTTGTTGATTATGGTAAATATTTATGTCAGGTCTACGTAAATTACATTATAATTTTGTGTAAAAGTAGATTATAAGTACTAAGTCAAGTTAAACAAAATTGTTGAAAACATTTTTAATTATAATGTTACGCCACGATTTAACAGAGCGGCTGTATAAAGTTGGGACATGGCTTGCATAGTATTTCGTTTTTGACAGCAGGGAAAGTCGCTTCCCAGGGACGAAAAACAAATTTGTCATCCCTCTGATCAGCTAACTTCAAGCGTACTTTCCAAGTATCAAAAATTAAAACAGGTTTTATTTTGCCATTATGAGAAGGTCGAACAACCTTTTTGTAAAGAGAAGCAACTGACTATCAAGTATTTGGTACAGGCGGAAATGTTACTTCTTTCAAACCTTGGGAGGTGTTTGGATTGGAATTACGTAGCGATTCGATCACGTATTAAATTATTAAATAAATTTATATCCATCCCCATGATCTCATCCAAATCTCGACATTTTTTCTGCATTATTCTCGGTTTATTTTTCAATAATACCAAACTAATCAGATGACAATAGTCTTTTATTTTTTCAATAGCATTGTTCGTCTATTACGGTAGAGCTTTGTCTCATTTAATTGAAAGATTTAAACGCTGGTCTTTAGTTATTGTTCGAAGAAAATTAATTAATACTTCTGGAAATAGTTAGCTGTGGTGAGTCATGTTTTAATAACATATGATTTTTTGAAGAATTTTGTCTGAACGGATATTACTGGGGTCTGTAATTGGTTGACACCGAACCAAAGTCATCTGCAATGAACCGAAAAAAAAAACCTTTTGATGAAGTAAGTGTTTACTTCATAGATCGATGTTTTGATAGCAACACTAAACTTAGTACGCGTTGTTTTTTGGAATTAGCTCATGACAGGTGTAACTATCATCTTGCAAATAATCGTGTGCCAACAAAGTTAGTTCTTAAGCAATAGAATAACGACTAAAGGATTTCGCTAGGTAAATATTGAAATAAAAACTAAGTTTTTCTCAATACATGATTACTGACACTCTAGAAACACTGCCAATACTTCTTGAACCAAGACATATAATATATTAGATGAATGAGTGTTCACGTAATGTTTAACCACGTTTGAACTCTATCAAGATTTAACCGTCGTTGTTCAAAATTATTCCCTGTTACCCACAACTTCGTCTGCTTTTTTCAACCCCTTTTTTTAATGTCCAAAATCCGGCTTAGCTACCTATGTTATATCAGTTACCTTCTAATTGCCACGTTTACCAAAAGTAATAACAGCCCCGATTGTTTACTGATGAGTAGTTATTGGTAATTCTCTTTTTATATATATATTTTCTATATTTTCCTACCGTACCGGGAAAGTAAACTAATGTAAATGAAATGAACCACGTCATTATAATTACTAAGAACAGGAATTTGTTAGAACAGTATGTGAGTTGCAATTCTATCGCAGAGTTTAGCGTCATTGTCATACAAAGTGTCCCTTGATCTTCATTTGTGAGCATCCGTATGCAGGTTATGAGCGTCTTATGTGATAATTAGCGTGTGCAATGCTCTGGCCATACTCATTACGAATGAAGCGTGGCGAAGTCGGGCGGTGAAGTCTAGGGTAGGTGTTGCCAGGTTTTAAACTGGGTGAGATTTGGAAATTAGATGGTTGAATTGGAAAACTGCAAATAAGGATATGTACGTATTTCAATATGTTGAAACGACACTTATCTCTTAAAATATTTTTGTTCCGACCAAAATGAAAAAAAAAAACAATAAGTATGTGATTGAATTGTAACTTACATAAAAGTTGCATTTGGAATGCCAATTTGGTAATGAGATAACTATGTTACTAACCTTTATCTCACCTTTCTTTGTTACTTTCCAACATAGTGATATGAACTTTTAACTTCGAAACATGTTGAAGATTTTGCACTAATTTAATTTAAAATGTCACGTGAGTTTTTCAAAACAAGATCTGACAACACAGCATGTGCAGTCGCATGAGAAGATTGGAATTAATTATACTAAGTTACTGCACTGGCTACATTATAATTAATATCAGTTCACTGTGGGTCAAACGCGGAAGAAATACAAAGAAATATTGCACCTGTTTTTCTTACAAAAAATTAACTTAGCCACATCGAGTTTTTCTTTGATTCTTGATTTAAAAGTGTAGCATAAACAGCGGCATGGTGCTGGTTAGTGAATGTCACATGTTTTCGAGTTTTTAGTTCTAGGACACCGGTCCTCATGATGTTTTTCTTCACTGTTTTGAGAGCATTGGTCATGTAATAATTATTACAATGTAAAGTGCCTGGGTTCGAACCTACGACCAACTAGTCTCAATTCCTAAAGCTTGGTATACCGCATAAGGCTCAAATAGGTCGATGGTCTTTGAGAATTGCTAAACGCCATTACCCTTCTTTCCTTCAAATTTAGGGGAACGATTCATAATTAATTAATGCCTTGTGTTAATTAATTAAGTAGTTTGTCAGTGACAGAAAAGTTGAAAGGGAATCATTTGTCTTGGATGAGGTATGATACGCACGTGATTACAAGTGTGACGAATATAAACGTGGATGGAGATGGAGTGGAAGGCCAGAGAAAATATGGATGGATTGTGTGAGGAATCATTACAAATAAAACTTCTGTACATACAAATAAAAACAACGGTTTGATCGGAAGTCGGTGACAAAAAAAAAATTATTGGTATGTCTTTTCTTCAGACACCGACTTCCGAAATAAACGTAATTTTTCACTTTGTAGTGTTTTTTTGGAAGGCGCTTGTTTTAATTTATCCTTTTTTTTTGTTGTGGTAGGCCCACACCGATTCGTATACTGCGACTTGCTATGTAAACAGTGACAGGAAGTTATTTAAATATATTATTATTATTGAAGCTAACTGAAATAATACTCAAGCAAAGTAAATAAAATTAACCCATTAAAAATATCATTTTCGAAATCCATTCACACTCGCCAGAGAGATAGCGTAACAACAAAAACATACCGACGTATTGAGAATCCCTTTCTAACCGACTTCCAAGAAAAGGAGTTAATTTTTGAAGTCGGTTAAAAAGGAAGTGAATGAAAAAAAAAGTGTATATTCACAAAAAAAAAATCTTTTTACAAAACATATTACCTCTGCCAAACTGCAAAGCAGTTTGTTGGCAGACGCATCTCCTTTTTTTACATACACACTTATTTTACACTTTTTCACCTGTAAGTATTTATGCCAAACTGTCTATTGTACCTTATTTAGATTATGTGACTCTTTTGCACATCTTAATACATATATATATATTTTATCCAACAGAAATGCCAGATTTTTATTTTATTTTTAAAATAAAATACAGAATTATCTCTTTCATTTGTTCTGTCAAAATCTCACTATAGAGAATTATAGCGTGACAGTTTACAAGACAGAATGGAAGAAAAAAAACCGTGTTGCTGACGCCACGTAACATGAGATTAAATTATCTCATCGATGAGACGATTTGACTCAGTTAAGGTAGAAGGTCACTAACCATCATTCGTGAGTTGATGGCACTTTTTGAAAGAGAAACTTCATAGAAAACATACAAATTAGAGAACAATTGTCATGTTTCTTTGGCATCAACAATAACCACATAAATAACGAGTTTTAGTCACACATTTATTAATGCGTACATATTTTTTTTGTTAAGTTAGGTTCAAAGTTGAGTCAGTAAAAACGTGACCGTCAAATTGACGTCATGGTAAAACCTGAACCGACGTGTTATGTGCTTAAATGTACTTTGAAATGAAGGAGAAAATACAGGACGGTTGGCACAAAAATGAACAGCAATACGGATAATCACGTGGCTGGGCTCTTTAGGATAGTAATGTTTTTGGGAATATTTTGAGGATTCGGTTTTTTGGGGGAATCATTTGTATCAGTAAGGTCTTTAAGTACATTTAGGCCAATCAGTGCCACTGTGCTAGTGGCTGTCGTGAGCAGATTCGTTGCATTTGAGTCTGTAAGCGTCCAGTTCTTTCTAAAGTTGGTTGAGTAAGTAGACCGCATGTATATTGCCAAAAGTAAGCGCGTTTTTTTCAATTGTTTTGCTTACTCTACCATGAAATATCCTTCTTGTGACTGCAAAGGACTTGCCCAAAAAAGTTGTTTATCCATTCGTCGAACAGACATCGAAATTTAGGATGCTAAATAGTTAGATAACTTCATTAAGTCTATGAGTGGTTGAAACCAATTTAATAATTTGCTATTTTGTGAACCGGGAAACGCGTTGATGTCTTTTTCATGTTCAACATCCCGATGTGACAAAATTGGCAATTTGTATTTGAACCGTACTTATATTTTCTATCTACAAGTGTTCGTTTTGCATCCTCGTCAAATTCAAGGAGGTTACTATGCTAATGATTCTCGACACGAATCAATAATAAGTTAAGTAGTTTTTTAAAATGTTTTTCAAATTTTCGAAAATCGACTTGTGTAGAACGCGCATGTTAAAACGCGGCCCGTGAGACTACCGCACTATAACTGCCATTTTATGCGACATAGCCGAGCGACATTGCCTGCCGCATACACAGCGGGGTGATTCTGTTCTTTGAAAGTAGTTTATTCTGAAAAACTGTCAAAAATAAATAACAAAAAAAACAAGTACGTATTAATTTTTGAGCAAGTATTGTAATTTTATTTGATTATTTATATCTTTCATGACAGCCTCCTGAAATCCTGAGGTCCTCTCACCTCGCTTAGCCAATATTTATTTACATCTTTAGGTTATGCGAATAATTATCATTCCAATTTTTCTTTTCGATTTATATAATTAAGTTCAGTTGTAAATAGCGTAAATAATAGCGTCCCCTTCTGTGTCAGTAAGTTATTGCGGCTATTTTATGCAGGTATCTACTGATATGAATACATCTTTAATGCTTGTTAGCTCTTAGGAGTTATTCATGCGCCTACAAAGTATGTAAACGTTTCTAAACGAAGCTGAAACGTGAAAACTTATTTTCCAGGCGTTTTCAATGCTGATAAGTTATTAAGCTTTGAAAGGCCCTTTTTCATTTAATCAAACATAGGAAAAATATCAACTTGTGAACTTAATAATAATATAAAAAGGGATAGTGCACCATGTTATTGCAACTGAGCTCATTTTGACAAAATGCAAAAAAAAAAACACAAAGAACATGCAACTTGCAAGTGCAATAATATGTGACTACTCATTCATTATCCATTATCCATAAACTGTTACATATTATTGTACTTAAAACATAAGTAGGTATATAGGCAAGTGTCTTACTATCAAACAAAGAAAAAACCCATCACAGACCTACATGCACACACACACACTCCAGAGATATTTTTATTAAGAAGAAATGTTGCAAAAAGAATCAATTTTTTCAAGAATCAAGTTAATGACACAGTACATGCTATACTTTATCGCTAGCTTACGTGTGAGCGCGTCCCGTAGCGCGATCGCAAGTGACGTCAGAGCGCCGCGCAGCCTCGCGTGGTATCGCTCGAACATGCGAATATCTACGCAAGTTTATAGCAACGCTAGATATGGTACGCATGCACATACAAATCAACTAAAACTTCTAGTGGTATTACTTAAATATTTGAAACCTGATGCATTCAATAAAGGCATAATTCACGAATTAAAATGACTGAAAACATGATATGTATTTACAATGCAATTTATGGGGCCAGTGCGCAATTACGCATGCTAAAATCTACTGCTGTAATGATGAATTTTAGTTCAACACGATAACTAATTACGTATATGCGCTAATTACTGAAATCATAATATTTTAAACTATTGAAGTATTAAAAATATTGTTTTATATAAAACTAGGCCTAAATGAAATATTACAATAAAAAAATAATGTATTGTAATATTCCGTGGCTCGCATAAAATGAACCTTATAACGCCATCTATCGTCAACATCGACAAACAAACAACTCCATCTATTATAAGAACTAAGAACTACTACTTACAGGCAGGGTGGTCGTACAGCGGCGCGACTCTGGTGCCCTCTAGAGGACCGCCTGCTAACTTCGCGGAGATAGTCTCTAAAAATTCTCTGATCTTTTTCAGTTCCCCACGAGTAGCATCGCTGGGCCCTGGCACATCGAAGCCGTCGCATTCCTCGTCTGTAAGTAAAAGGCAAATGGTTCATAAAAGCACAGGGTAAACCTCGACTTAAAACAGTCGGCAATGTGAGCCTTTGAGACACTGAAGGTGCAATGAAGAGTAGATCAAAACTGTTAATGCAGGTCAATGTCTAGTAACAGTCTGTTGATTTGCCCCAAGTTTAAGAGACAACAGCGCTCGTAAAATAATAAGGTTACGTGGGTGCTGGCTGTTGGAAGTTGGTGACGACACGTAGTCGACGGCAGAAAGTACGCAATGAGTTTAGTTTAAGAAAATTGTAGGAATACAAGTTATATTTCCACATACAGCACCTAAGCCGACCTACGTTTGGTAATGTTTCCTTGGCTAATAAGGACACTGCAAGCCGTAGTAAATGTTAGAAAACACAGCCATTTAGGTGCAGGAGAGTTTAAAGATCAACTTTGTGCGTAAACAAGTTTTTGTCAATTGCCTTATTTAGTATGTATAGATTCAATACATACAAGTCTAGCGCATAACAGCTTATTAAACCAACGGCACTCTAAGATTTCGCCTGTGTCAGCTTATAATTCTTTAAATATTGCTTAGCGATAAATTATAGTTTCAGCAATGCGACTTTGTTGCGGCCCGAACAACATCGCAGCATATGTTTCCACACATTCAGCGAAATTCATTAGAACGTGCAAATGTCACAAGCCATCCCACGAGCAGATTTTGTACAGACTGTTTATCTCATCTCATCATTATAATCATCAGTCTAAAGACTGACTAAAGTTCTCCACAGCAGGGTAACCTCTCCAGTCACACGATTGAGCTCATTCAAAGTAAAAAGTAATTTATGCAGACTAGCCTGACACTTTGCCCGACCTGGGAATCGAACCCACGACCTCTTGCTCCGCGGTAGCTCTTGCGACCACTGGACCAACGAGGCCACTCTCATCCTTTCTGCAAATCGTCCCTCCACCTATCCCAAAAGCGTCGTACACATCATGCACACTACCAACCACCACCAGCTCTGAGGCTCTGTCTCGCATAGGGTCGTAGCATTATTCTGAGCGATGGAAGTCTGTTTTGCGTAAATGTGACGCATATATTTTCCCCAACTTGTAATTTTTTGTGTGTTGTGTTCGTTCTCTGCGTCATGTTGACGGGTATTAAACGTTTTTTCATAAATATTTTCACTATATTACACGCAGAAAACCAGTAGTTTTTCATTGATTAGTGGTCGCAAGCGTTACTGCAGCTGACCCGGAGGTCCTGGTTCGATTTCGTGTCGGGCGAAGTGTTATTGGTTTTTTCAAACGCGAAATCCATTAAGCAGAGGAGTTGCCTCTAGTACACCCAGTACTAGAGGCAACTGCTCTGCTTAACCATTCGAAAAACAGGCGTTAAGTTATGTTATGTATTGCAAGTTCAATTGCCGTGATTCAAAGCTCCTAAAACTCAAACCCATAGAATAGAATACTCTTTTTTATGTACACCACAAAAATTACAGATATAAATGTAGAAATTCGAGATATTCAGACCATATGCTCTTCAAAAACGTTCCAGTATGTGTACTGACCTATCTGCTCCAGCTTGTCGGTGGAGAGGCTCCACGGCATGACGCTGATGGCTCGCTGCACCTGGTGAAGAAACCACGCGCCTGTCTCGAACTTCACCGACCTGAAATTAACAACAGAAAATAATTATAATGCTAAAATAAAGTTAACTTTTTATGTAGCCGTGAAATAGTACTTATGTTAAATCACCATTTAATGGGTGAAAAGTTATTGAAGATTGGAATTCCTACGGGAACATGCTACCCCTACCAGGATCATGGTCATAGTCTATCCGCGTACCAAATACCATCCAAATCCGTTCAGCCGCAAGGGCGTGAAAAGATAACAAACAGACATTCAGAGCTACTGTTGCATTAATTATTTGAATCTACCACTGCTGCATGCACAATTAATTCCTTGACCCACAAAAAACGCAGCTAAAACTAAGATATTCTGTGCAAATCTTCTTCAAGTTGTTGATTACACGTAAGATCGAACACACGCCAATAATTTTTATGACAAACGGTTTAAAATGATTAATTGATGCAATACATTTTTAACGAGTTCACGATTATTTTCTAAACAATGCTGACCCTATTGCCAAAAACACAGCATAGGTTAAAAATAAATCCCTACGTTACCTACATAGTTTGCGACAGTAAGGGAATGTAGAAATAACGTATATGCATATGCTGCTAAGTTCAGCAGCATATGCTGTCAGAAAAATCCGTCAGTTTACTAATGTAGATACCGCGAGGCTAGTATATTTCAGTTACTTTCATAGTACGGTATCTTATTGTGGGGACGCGCTGCAGACATCGAGTCTACTTTTATTCTGCAAAAAAGAGCCATTAGAGCAATATATGGCCTCCGCAGGTGCGATTCTTTAAGGGAACTGTTTAAAGATATTAACATCATGACCTTACCTTGTCAATATATATATGAAAACATCATGTACGTAACGAAATACTTAAATCTTTTCAGTAAAAGAGGTGAAAGACACAACTATGGGACTAGAAATAGGGACCAATTGGTTCAACCGGGTTTCAGGCTGGCTAAAGTAGATTCATCCTTCATGGGGTACTGTTTAAAATGTTATAATAAAATACCTCCCCACATACTCCAACTGAATGAAACGAAGTTCAAATCTTGTATCAAACGCACACTATGCAGCCAAGCATATTATAAGTTGGAGGATTACATCTCTGACAAAAATGCTTGGCTCAACGCTGGTTCTGCTCCACAAGGGCGCCTAAACAATTGATTAGCATTCGGAAATATTGTTGGAGCTGCTGAAGATTGTAAAAACTATCTTTGCACTGTATAAATTCAATCTTTTAGTATTGTATAATTGCAAAGCACACGTGTGAGCACTATGTGGTACCTACTATAAAACTACCCTATACTGGGCTCGTCTGTCATTGACTTGAATGTGCCCTGGCGTATGTCATGCTCACTCAAATGTCTCGCTGGTGGTGGCGTGTGTGTTGGATCATTAAGTTCCCTTCAAAATGGTTGAGCTGAATGGTGCTGATCCATACGTCATGTTCGTGAAAGGGCGCCGTCAGTGGGGACTGGTCATCTCTTGGCAGCCACGGCTTATTTTTATTTCCGATTTTTTATGTTTTTATTACGGGTCTTTCTACATCGTTCTCACATGTATAATTTCAACAAGACGGATGTAACAAATTTTTCTGTATCCATATTATTTAAAAGAGTGTCCATGGAGTTTCTTGCCCGTTCTTCTCCATAGGTACCTACTTTCGCTTTGGAATGGGCAACTAGCTTCATATTTCTGACTGACCGACCCCTTGAAAATTCAAAAGTGCCTGTAATTGGTTTATTAGAAATAAATGCTTGGAGTTTGAGAGTTTGAACGAAAAAACCGGCCAAGTGCGTGTCGGACTCGCGGAACGAGGGTTCCATACAAACCTGTAGATATATAAGACCTGAGTATTTCATATCAGTTTCTATTTAATACCTCTACGCGTTCATGAGGTAAGGCGTAATTTGAAATTATTTAAAATGTTCTTATAAAATGTTGTAAATAAAAATTTCAGGTTTTCTCAATTTTTCCTTTATCTGTGCTAGAAGATGTTGCTTCGTACCAAATTTCAAGATTCTGAGTTCACGGGTAGTACCACCCACACCCTGTAGGTTTTGATTCCCTTACGAGTGTCGAAAATTTGCGGAAATTTTGCGGCATATACGGCTGTATCTTTTGATTGCGTTGGCTCAGAAGTTTGATTTTCTGAGTATTTTATACAAATTCCAGCTTGATACCTCCACGCGTCCCTGAGATAAAGGGTCTTGACAGACAGACAGACGGACGGACAACAACCGTTGTCCGTACCGCGCGACAAGGAATTTCTGCCTAACCTCATGGAAAAAAGGCGTAAGTTATGTATGTAATTTGGTTGTATACTCACTCTCTTGGATAACAGATGCACGGTAGATACCCGCCGTGCTTGTCTCCGCCGCAGCTACGACAGACGCCGTCGTCTTGCGACGATTTGATGCATCTTCTGGGCTCGTTCCTGGAAACAGGATGAGATGAAGTTAATTAATGATTTTAATTATAATGACATGATTTCAAGCATCATTATTTTACACATGGGTCGAAGCACAAGCTTCTTTAAATAATATAACGAGAAATTCGCAGTCGTAACACTCAAAGCTATGTTTTGGTTTGAATAAATACGCATGTTGGTGAGGCTTACAGGGATGCCAGGCAGAAGTTTTAACTTTGGGAAGAACTTGGTAAGCCTTCTGCTGGTCCCACATTTTGTGATATGCGTGAAGCTAAGAGAATAGATAGATGTCGTTTAAAATGGTGTCAAAATAATGAAGACCAAATAAAAATTGATATTTTGGCTTTACAACATTCAAGCAATTATTTTCGATCGTTTTGGAAACACACGAACAGGCTGAGCGGTAAGCCTGGCCTCCCTGTGTCGGTCAGTGGCGAGAGCGATCCCTTAGGCATTGCTGACCTCTTTAAGGAACATTTTAGAATTAAGTCGCCTCTGGGTCAATGCGTATCCGAGCTTGATGTTGTTGACCATGGTGACCTTGGAACGAGATTAACAGTCAAGGACGTTAAACGTGTTATCAACAGCATGTCAAGAGAAAACTCTCCAGGTCACGATGGTATGAGCATCGAGCACCTCAAGTTCGCGGGCCCTCATTTACCAAGAGTGTTGGCAATGTTTTTCAACTTTTGTGTTAGTCACGCGTATATGCCTTGTCATACGACTAAAACTATTGTAGTGCCCATTATTAAAAACAAAACGGGTGATATCGCGGAATTGAACAACTACGGGCCCATTTCTTTGGCAACGGTGATTGCAAAAGTACTTGACAGCCTGCTTAACAGCCAACTCAATGGCTTGGTTCAGGTGCACGACAATCAGTTCGGGTTTCGATCCGGACTATCAACTGAGAGTGCCGTAATGTGTCTAAAGTGGGCTTTGAGGTACTACTCGGATAGGAAAACCTCTACGTATTATTGCTTCTTCGACCTCTCCAAAGCTTTTGATCTGGTCGCATACAGTTTCCTCTGGAGGAAGTTAAAGGAAGCTGGGGTTCCTCCAGAGTTGATAAATACTTTCAAATGCTGGTATGGGGACCAGATCAATCAGGTACGCTGGGCCGGGGCCTTTTCAGAGCCGTATAGGTTGGAGTGCGGGGTGAGGCAGGGGGGGTTGACCCACGCTCTTCAATCTGTATGTCAATGAGCTGATCGAGGCGCTCAGCAGAGAGCGTGCCGTCTGCTACATTGACGGAGTATGTGTTAACAACATTAGTTAAACCGCTGATATGACGCTGCTGAGCACCTCGGTTTGTGGTCTTAAGAGGTTGGTGACCATCTGTGAAGAGTTTGCGTTAGTTCACGAATTGGTCTACAACTTCACTAAGGGTGAAGACATAGTCTTTGGTGTCAGCGGTCGATGTTCTGATACTATACTTCCGGTCAATTTGAACGGAATATCGCTGGTAAGGGTATATAAGGTGAAATGCTTGGGACATCTTTTGACCTCTGAACTCAAAGACTTTGATGATATTGAAAGAGAAATAAGGGCGCTGTCGGTCAGAGCTAATATGATCGCTCGCAGGTTTGCACGTTGTTCTAAAGAAGTGAAGAAAACCTTGTTTCGTGCATATTGCACCTCATTTTACACGTGCAGCCTGTGGCAGATTACACTCAAAAATCGTACAGCGCTTCGCATTCAATATAACAATGCGTTCCGGGTGTTGATGGGGCTGTTCCGCTTCTGTAGCGCATCAGGGATGTTTGCTGAAGCTCGTGTTGATTGCTTCTACGCTACGATGCGAAAAAGATGCGCATCCCTGGTGCGCCGGGTGCGGGCCAGCCCCAACGTTATACTGCGTTGTATCGCGTGCAGACTGGACTGCTTGTGTGTGAATCGCTGCTGCAAGCTTTCCACATCGGTGTTGAGCTTGTAGCAGGGGTTCTCATTGATATATATGGCAGTGTTAGGTTAAGTGTGTAGGTTAATATTACTAACATAGTTGTTAAGAAATATTTTTACTAACATAATATTTGAGTCATATTACTTGTTGAATAAATATAAATGAAAATATTTTAAAAACCCGTGCAAACAAATAAAAAACCTTTTGATTTTTTTTTTTAGTTTGTTGAGGTGTAATAAGAAATTATCTATCCTCTAAGTACATAATATTATACTTAGTCTGGCCGTAAATACTGTTACAGTTAAAAATAAGAAAGATATTACATTTGAATTTGGAATCTACCATTTTTATACGATTGTTCATTGAGTTTTCTAATTTTGGCGCCAATACGAATGGGGTGATAAAGAGAACCAAATCGCTGTGATTGCATTACACAAAGTTGGTATGGAGCCAAATGCAATTTTTAAAACTCTCCATATGCTTGGTGTTAGTCAAATGTTTGTGTTCCGGGCTATTAATAGGTACAATGAGACCTCCTCTGTTTGTGACAGAAAAAGATCTGCCCGTCCACGTAGTGTTCGTACGAAAAAGGTGGTCAAAGCAGTAAGGGAAAGAATCCGAAGAAATCCTGTCCGAAAGCAAAAGATTTTATCTCGGGAGGTGAAGATAGCACCCAGAACCATGTCGCGTATTTTAAAAGATAACTTAGGACTTGCAGCCTATAAGAGACGCACTGGTCATTTTTTTACTGATAATTTAAAAAAGAATAGGGTGGTAAAATCGAAACAACTACTGAAGCGGTGCGCAAACACGAACGGCGGCGGTCACAGAAAATTTTTGTTTACGGATGAGAAAATCTTTACAATTGAGCAACATTTTGACAAAAAAATGACCGTATTTATGCTCAAAGCTCTAAGGAAGCTTCGCAATTAGTCGAAAGAGTGCAATGTGGGCATTATCCGACTTCAGTGATGGTTTGGTGGGGTGTTAGCTATGAAGGAGTGACTGAGCCATATTTTTGTGAAAAAGATATCAAAACATCGGCACAAATGTATCAAGATACCATCATAGAGAAGGTAGTTAAGCCCCTTAACAACACCATGTTCAATAACCATGTATGGTCCTTCCAACAAGACTCGGCGCCGGGTCATAAAGCTCGGTCCACGCAGTCAGTTGGTTGGAAGGGAACGTTTCGGACTTCATCAGAGCTGAAGACTGGCCGTCGTCTAGTCCCGATCTTAATCCGCTGGATTATGATTTAAAGTCAGTTTTAGAGAGTATGGCTTGCTCTAAACGCCATGATAATTTGGAGTCCCTAAAACAATCCATACGATTGGCAGTGAAGAATTTTCCCATGGAAAGAGTGCGTGCTTCTATTGATAACTGGCCTCAACGTTTAATGGACTGTATTGCAGCCAATCAATACACCACTTCGAATAAGCTTTTTTATATTTTAAATTGTTTAATATTTAAACTAACACACTGTAAACGTAATAAATATTATTTGCAATAAAAAAAAAATCTTCGTGAAAATATTTATGGCAAGACTAGGTAAAACCGTAGCGAATAAAAACTGTATAATAATGTTTTTGTCTTGAGTAATTTTTGCGAGGAATCTGCATGTACGTTCCAGCATCGCGTAAAAACTGGAGGATAGATTATATTCAAATTTCGCATAGTTATCCCTTATAAGTCCTCTCAGTCTGTTGGCTATATGTTATCACGATATTTGCTATGTGGGATGAGAAATATTGCAACTTATTCGTATTCTTCTAAAGTTTACTGGAAATTGTAAAAGTACGAGCATTATTTGCGATTGATGGTGTATCTTTTAACAACATCAGTTATGCTGACGATATGGTGCTGCTGAGTCCGTCGATCAGCGCTCTCAGGAAGCTATTGAAAATTTGTGAACGCTATGCTGAAGCCCATGGACTAAGGTATAATGCCAAGAAAAGCGAGTTGTTAGTTTTCATGGCGAAAAACAAGACCTATGAAGTAGTACCGCCAGTGTTACTATGTGGTGCAACTTTAAACCGAGTGAAGCAGTTTAAATACCTTGGTCACTGGGTTACAGAAGATGGCACCGATAACTGTGATATGGAGAGAGAGCGCAGGGCATTGGCCGTACGATGCAACATGCTGGCCCGCAGATTTGCAAAGTGCAACAATAATGTCAAGGTAACACTGTTTAGGGCATATTGCCAAGCTTTTTACACCTGCAGTCTGTGGTCCAGATACACGCAAAAAACGTTTAATGCCCTGCGTGTACAATACAATAATGCTTTTAGGGTTCTGCTGTCGCTGCCACGTTTCTGCAGCGCATCAGGGATGTTCGCAGCCGCGCGTACAGATGACTTCTTTGCGGTCATGCGTAAAAGGTCCGCGACACTATTGCGTCGGATGCGAGGCAGTGGCAATAGTCTCCTGAGCATTGTTGCTAGTAAGACTGAAGGCCACCTGATGGGGCACCTGTGCGCAGTGCATGTATTGTTGCCAGGTGACTTCAGAAGGTGGAAAAATAGATGTAGTGTGCATTGAGTTGTACAGAATTGTTCCTAATGTGATGTATTTGTTTGTTTCATAATTAATTATACTAACGTAGTTTAAGTCGTACTAACAATTTATGGGCAATGTGCCTGAATTAAAGAGAAATAAATAAATAAATAAAATAAATTATTGCTCGTCTTTTAAAAAATTCCGGTAAACTTCGAATAATAACGGTTAGAATATTGCAGATAATCATCACGCTATACCTTTATGGAGCAAAGCAGTCCATCACAACATATACAGAGTAGATTTTTGAGATGGGGCAATAAGGCAGGTACCTTAACCGTTGAAGCTATTAGAAAACTGAAGACTGTTTTTAACTTGTTGAAACATTTTGATTTGCATTCACAGATTTTGAAAAAAAATACAGACAAAATACAAGTTGGCAATTTCTACAAAAAAATATGCCAATCTATCCTGTTTCTCAAAAAGATCAAAAAACTGTGGGACCACTCAGGTTTGACTACTAGAAAAGTTAGAAATCGCAAAACAAATATCCCATACTTATCGTAGTAAATGATACTCGAGATGAGAGAGAACATAATATCGATCAGTGCCCTTCGAAAACTGATTTCGATCTGCGAGCGGTATGTGGGGGCCCACGGGCTCAGATATAACGTCATCAAAAGCGAGCTCATGGTGTTTAAAGCGGGTTCTAAAACTTATGACACTGTCCCGCAGGTGATGCTGAATGGCAGTGTCCTTAAAAGAGTCTCGCAGTTCAAGTATCTGGGCCACTGGGTTACCGAGACGCTTGTAGATGATATAGATATAGATAGGGAGCGCAGGGCTCTGTCTGTTAGAGCTAATGTGCTGGCTCGTAGGTTCGCGCGCTGTACTACGGAAGTAAAAGCTACGTTGTTTAGAGCATTTTGTCAATCGTTTTACACGTGCAGCTTATGGGTCAAGCATACAAAAAAATCGTACGACACTCTGCGTGTTCCCTACAACAATGCTTTCAGGGCGCTGATGAAGCTGCCTCGCTACTGTAGTGCGTCAGGTATGTTTGCGGGCGCAAATATTGATGGGTTTGGTGCGATTATTCGTAAAAGAGTTGTGTCTCTGATGCGCCGCGTACGGGGCAGTTCCAACAGATACCTTCAGCTGTTCGCATGGAGGATGGATTTGGATCTGGATTGCCCAATAATGCGGTACTGGACTAGGCTGCATGTTGAGCACTCCGGATTCAAATCTAAATTTAGGCTAAGATGACACGTAAAAGTCTATTTGTTTAGTGTCAAATTGTAATTTATAAGTTTGTATTGTATGATGATTTTCCTAATGGGGAAGGTCGGGCAAAGCTAATTGTAGATGGCGTGACCATAGCTAGGTCCCTACGGCCTACAATAAATTTGACATTTCGTTCATTCATTTCATTTTATGTTCATTCATGAGTTTGATTTTATTTCACTATTTCGTTATTTTCAGTGATTTCAGTATTTTAAATCAAGTACTTGACATGGAAAGTGTCAGAATTTTAAACTTTGAATATTTCCTCGTAATCACTTTCTTCAAAATGTTCCAGGAAATAAATTCGAACTCAAAAAAAATCTGTACGAATAGCTTTAAACCACAATCTTCTAATTTAAGGGGCTTACGAGAAATTCGGACTCCAATTTCGGAGTATCTAGGAACACAAAAACGAGTCAATTTTCACTAAAATAAAATAAAACCACATCACGCCTTGTATTTTTAGCTTGTGTTGGGAACTAGCTACCACAGCGCCATTTTGACAGTTGCCTTCCCCATTGTAATCTTTTAATTAATTCTTAATGTGTGTATTTAATATTTTTAATTTTCATATGTATTCTTATGGACTGGTTCTGAAATAAATTTAATTTAATTTAATATACAGTCCGCGAGGCCTAAGCTGAGCTCTGCATTTATGTGAGTCACCAATCGCACCGATGTGATCGCGCTAACGAGCCCGCTCGATCGCACAGCGCCCCAGGGCGATTGTCCGCTTGACCAATTGCTAAGCAAAGGACGCGTCGCTATGTGCACTCACAAAAATGCAAAGCTCAGCTCTATTGTATGACAATAGTCGAATTATTCCATTACTTCACTGGCCTGAATAGAAAACGAATATAGCAGATAGTTACAGATTTAACCTTTTAAATGATTTCCATCCCGTTATACGTTTAAGGAGCTAAGCAGCCAATCATGACATAATATAAGAACGGCTGTTTTAATCAACTTTCAACAAAGCAAATAGCTTTTAAAGGTTCGACAACTGCTTTGTAAACCTAAGTTCGAACAACTGATTGATATTTTTTTTAAATTCCATTTTCACTTTTTGATTATGATAGTTCGTAGAACGTGCAGAGAAAAACATTCAGTTAAGCTGTCTGGTTAGGTGACAGGTGTTAATCACAAATCCCGTGTGTTTACAATATTAGTGTTATAATATTATTTTAGTAACTAACTATTCGTCAATAATCTTTAAGAATGCATGAGTCAGTGTATCAGCGTTGTGCCGTTAGGTAGTACCTATTTGCAGGAACGCAGGCGTTCATTAATTAATTTAAAAAAACTTCGCAAACAATGAGAAAGTACTACTGAAGGCTGCGGGTGTCGGCCTCAGCACGAGCTGCTTCTCACACTGACAGCTGTACGTCGCTTGCTCCCGCGTCACCAGTCCCGACTCTCTTTATATTTTGGCTGCTGACCTACAAACGTACCTTGTATACAAGAAAGTTTTACAGAAACGTGGCTGTTAGTATACTGTGGTGTCTTACGACTTCCACGTGAACGAAATCGGGGGCAGAAGCTAGTTAGTAAAAAACATTCAACTTTGAATAGCAATTCAGTTACTTAAAGGCCCCCGCTTTATAGCATAAAATATCCCAATCAAAATTCTCATGACTTTCGTCATACCTATAGATATTCTAACAGGACGTAACTTATAGTCCTAATGTATGTACCTACTCATTTCCCAAAAACTATCCAATTAGTCTTGATGAGCAGTTAGAGCGAATTGAATTCATCGGATTAGATTAGGTACTTCTATTTACAGCTTACAGCCATATGAAAATATGAAGTTATAAAATAATAGCTTCTGACCGCGGCTTCGCCAGCGTAGTTTAATTGCCAAATATTGAAATCCGTTCAGTGGTAACATTAGAACTTTTTATATTAAGTATGGATTATTTACAACGTCGGTTGAAGAGTGACCCTGGCTGTGGATGTCAATCATGGATGGATGGAAACCAATCTGTTTACCAAGCATTATTATGCAGTAAGTAATTATACAAGATTGCCACAATTGTCACAATCTGGTGGATGTTTATGAAATAAAGCAGTGATGTACAGGATCTATACAAGAATATCTTGCTTGCTTGGCAAAAAATTATGTCCGGATTTTTCTAAACACATTGATGAATTTTATACCTATATACTACGACATGAGTATTTACTTTGTGAAATAATAATATTATTTTAAATATTTTGAATGTGGGGACATTTTTTTTTGTATTTTTTTTCTGTGTTAGTTTAATCAACTCAAACTGACAGATCACTGTCAGTTTGAGTAATATAAGCGGCCTACACAAATGTCCTTTCCTTGGTATTGTTCGTCGAATCGTAGAGTTCCATAAGTTCTGAGTTGAGCTGAACGATAACTGACAAATGCGTGCACTGGCTGGACAGGTCCACTCAATCTGTGTGGTTCTTTCCTCAAAAGACTATTTCACACCGATGTTCATGATCTTCACATGATCTGACCAAGATTATGTCTAGACTATTGGAGGTCGCATTATTTACACATGTCTGTCACCGATTTAAATAAGCATAGTTACGACTTTGTTTATGTTCTTTTGTATTGTCCCTTGTGTGTAAAATATTGACCACAATATACTAGCTCATATACTGTTCTATTTATTGCTACTATTTTCCAATAGGTTATGGGCCCAGAGCACAATTGGGCTAGAGCATATTTAAAAAGTGGAGTGGTTTGAATATTGATTTTGTACCTGTGAAACTTACGAAATATAAATTATGTCATCTGAAGTTGGCATAAGTGGTATTAAGAAGCTGAAAGGATCGTCTGATTACCCAAACTGGAAATTCTTGGTGCGAAATTACTTGGAGAATAAAAACTGGTGGGGAGTAATTTTTACTGATGTAGACCGGCAGGCACGAACGACATTATGCTTGTTGTTAGAATCAGAGTGCTTTATCCACGTGTACAATGTGAAGACTGCGAAAGAAGTCTGGTACAGCTTACAGAAAGCGTATGAAGACAAGGGTTGGGGAAGACGTATACATATTCAGCGAGAGCTTTTCAACTGTAAGTTAGAGAATTGTGACTATATGTAAAGCTACATATCAAAAATAACATCCCTGACACAACAATTGGTGACTAATATAAAATGTTCATAAAAATAATGTAATTTCAAAGAAGGCTTAGTAAAAATGAGATAATCGAAAAAATCAGTTAAATCGGTGTAAATTTGAAGAAGAAACACGCTTTAAAAGTTTTTGGAGGGGGTTATTGCCGTCCCTGTCGCGCGGTACTGACAATGTACGGCGCTAGTATGAAGTTGCATAGTTGTGACGTCACTTCTACGATAGTGCTGTCCTTGTCTAACAGTTATCTTAAAACGTTTATAACTTGGTAATTTATAAGCTTTTACACTTTTTGTAATATAGGTTGCTCTATTTGGAAACAAACAGTCTTCTGAGACAAAAATAAAAAACTGTCATCATCCCAATTGTCCGATATTGATGCTCACATCCCTGAAAATTGGATCATATCGATTTTGCTGGGTGGCTTGACCGCTGAGTACAGCCCTCTCATCATGGCTGTAGATAATAGTGGACAAGAAAAACAAAATGAAAATATTTCGAACATTTGGCATAAAAGATTAGCTCATTTATCGCGTAATTATATGAATAAATTGAATGTTTTAGTCAGCGGTATGGAATTTAAGAGTACCGATTTATGCGAGCCGTGTATTGCATGTATCGAAGGAAAGACATGCAAAAGTCCCTTTAAAAAACAAGGTACGAGAGCGAACGAGGTCTTACAGCTGGTTTTTAGCGATGTTTTTGGACCAATCGAGGAGCCGTCGTTCGGTGGTTCGAGGTATGTTCTTCTATTTATCGACGATTATACTTGGAAGACTCGTGTTTATTTTTTGAAGAACAAAAGTGAAACTTTCGATAAGTTCCGTGAATACAATGTTGAGAATGAGACAAGAAAATCTATTAAATGTCTGAGATCTGACAACGGCGCAGAGTACTATAATGGTAAATTTAAATTATTTTTGAAGTCTGCAGGTATAAAATACCAGACGACTGTACTGCACGCCGGAACAAAATTTTGTAGAAGAAAGAGCGAATCGCACTATAATAGAAAAGGCACGAACATTACTTTCAGAATCGAACCTGAGCAAGAAGCATTGGGCCGAGGCTGTAAATAGTGTTGTTTACCTAAAGAACAGAAACCCCACGAAAGCATTGAACAATTCGGTACCAGAGAAGCTTTGGACTGGAAAAGATGTGGATGTCAGTCATCTGAAAATCTTTGGTTGTTTGGCGCATAGATTGATACCAAAACAAAAGAGACGCAAACTGGACATGAAGGCGGAACCTATGATTTTCATTGGATACCCAGATAATCAGAAAGGTTATCGTCTGATGAATCCTAAGACAGGTAAAGTGACAACTGCAAGAGTCGGTTGTCGTCAAATTTCTTGAAAACGTATGTCCCCAAAACGAAAACGTGGAAAAGTCGAAAGATATCATAAACCTGAATACAGATTCTGTTTCTCCCAGTTTACCCAACAGATCTACAAGCAGATCTAAACCCATGGAGGCTCACGATGATGTGTACCGTGATGCTGTAGACGAGAACGTAGAAATATCGGAAGAGATAGAACTTGAACCTGTAGTACCAGAGAGAATACGTGATGACGTATTGACCGAAGAGGAAGTGACAATACCTCAATCAGAAAGAAGGTATCCTGTAAGGGAACGCAGACAATTCGATCGGTACGGTTGCAAAGCCAAGGAGAGCAATCTTGATGGTGATCCATTGACTATTAATGAAGCGTTGGCGAGACCTGATGGTGACTTATGGCAAAAAGCGATATATGATGAACTTATGTCACTAAAGGAGAACCAGACTTGTACGTTGGTGAATCTTCCAGCTGATTAGAAGACTATCCAGTGCAAATGGGTGTTCAAAATCAAGAGAGATAGCGAAGGCAAGGTAACGAAGTACAATGCTAGACTAGTAGCAAAAGGCTTCACACAGGTATGTGGTGTCGACTATACCGAGACCTATTCTCCTGCAGTGAGAAGCTCTAATCTACGATTGTTATTCTTTCTAGCTGTTGAATACGGTTGGTTTATTGACCAATGGAATGTCACAACTGCCTTTTTGTATGGCAAGATTAAAGAAGACATTTACATGCTTCAACCTAAAGGAGCAGTAGTCAAAAGTCAAGAAACCAAAGTATGTAAACTGCAACGTTCTTTGTATGGATTGAAACAAGCTTCGAATGCTTGGTTCAAGGAATGGGGATGGCAAGTTAAAGCTAATCTCAGATGGCGCTGCGTACAGTTGTTCCAAATGGCGTCAGTAGGACATTTCTTGAATCGTGTAAACAAACCAAAAAAACGAACATTGTGGGTGGTTAGTGTAGTTTATTTGATAACATGGACGCGAAAAGGTATTCTGCTTGGCGCTTGCTTGAACTTAAAGCCGAGTTAAAGAGAAGAGGGGCGTCTGTTAAACGTAGAAAAGCTGATTAAGAGGAAAGGTAGGGCTTTTGAAAAAAAACTTTTTAGGAGCTGTTTGCCTAGACCTAATTCAACGTAGACCTTTGAAATCAATACGCTTACAATGTTTGTATGAATAATTTTATAATTAAATAACTTGTTAGTCGTTAGTATGCATATTTATTACATATTTTTAAATTTTATATTGTTGGTGAATACTGTCATGTATTGTATGTATATAAGTTAAAATTATTGAATCAAAATTCAGGATTATATTTACAACAGCTTAACTAATGCATAACTTTACTTAAGTAATAGTTCTTTTTACTTTTGGAGTTAAAGAGAGATGAATAATTGGTTATATTTTTCCAGGTAAGAGCTGTATGACAAAAACTTTAACTTTTGTACACCACAACTCTCTCCAAATCCAACAGAACCCTCTATCATACTTCTACCATTGGAGATGTACCATGACATAAATATTAACTCTATTTTACCTCCGCTTGGAAGACAATGTATTAGATTATTTTGAAAGGTCAATATTTCTTATCGGTTTTATTTTATGTGATGGTAGGTAGTTCCTATTTTACTAATACGAAATATTTCTGTCATTTTGAAGATTCAACAAAAAACAAATGTCCGCATTTATCAATGATCACTTTTATATAAAAGGATTTGTCAAGAAGACAATGAAAAAACTCAACTATCAAGTTGACATCAAGATAGATGACCAGGGTGGCATGGCATGGCATGGCATGTAAGCAGAAACAGACTTATTAGCCCTGAATCCGTACCTTATTTACAGAGTCAAAATGGGGAATTACTATTTTAAAAAACCTGCCTATATGATTTTCAAGTACAAGGACAAATGTACTGCAATGGCAGAAAATTCTGTAATTTATTTATATTGAAAAAGATGAGTTGTTCATAGAAACATATTATAAAGTTAGATTATTTTACAATAACAATATAAACGCTGAAATTATGAATAAATATCTGTAAAAGATTATTATAATATAATAAAAACACCTAAAAGTTATTTATGAGTTTTATTTGTACACTCTCGGAAATTGCATAACATTATACATATAAAAGTATTTAATATCTATAGGTCTTCGTAAAGCTGTTCAGTAGAAACTCCGCTTATCCCACTCACATCTGTATTTCAAATGAGCTGCCATAGGCAGTAATGTTGACAAAACAAATTTATATTTCTCATAATTTTCTAATCCAGTGTAAAACTTGGCAGACTCAACATGACTTAATAAAAGGTCAGCTGAAAAAAGAGACAGCATTGTGGCAGTCTGAGTAGAAACTGATGTTTTGTTATTTTGATTGTTAACATTGTCACCATAATCAACAGGTGTAACAAGAGAAGAAATTTCTAACTCTCTTTCGTATTCCATTATATTGTGGATTCTGAGAAATAGAAGGATGTGGGTTTTGATTGCTTGAAAGATGTTGGAAAAGATTCTTTTGAATGTTTCTCTTAGCATGTCTTTCGTCTCTCACACTACTGGCTGATATTCTTTTCTGGTTCCATGAAAAGAGACTTGGTACTGTTTCTTTCTTTGAAAGTTTGTGTACACAGGGCAAACCTTAAAACAAGATGAACAATGATAAATATTTAAAGATATTATGTAATGTTAACAATTTAGGTATATAGATACTAGCTTAAATAGAAGAACTATCTTTTATAACACCCACCTGTACTCACACTTAATGTTTGTTAATAATTTTCATGAAAATGATCTCTACATAACCTCGTAGTCCTAGTAGGCTCAGTTTTTAATCCTTACGGCAGCTATCCACTTTCTTTTTTTAATACGATTTATTGGAAATTTGTGTTGGCCTACGTTTTAACACCCAATTACACAACACTTTGTAATTTCTATGTTATTTGTGAACATATTTTAAGATGCTATACAATTTGACAGATAATTTGGAACAATCGTATAAAACGCCACTTTGACAGTTGCCTTCCCCGGACAAAGAGAAGTTGAATTTAGGCTTTTTACAATCAAAAATAGAACCGTGTTTGTATCAGAAGCAGCTTAAAAACAATAAGAAGTTAATTGTCGTTATTTACGTAGATGACCTTTTCATTTTTGGAAATTGTGAACAAGAAAGCAAAAATTAAAAATGATTTTGCTTGACAAGTTTAATGTGAAAGATTTAGGCGTGGCTAGGCATGTTTTAGGCATGAGGCTGAGAAGAGATAATTTAGTTAGATTTCTTCTGTTTTTGTACTCTACTTTGGGTACAGCGTAGTACAGTTGGACACAGAAGTGTTAGTGATTTATTACGTTTTATTTACCGAGTACTGACAAGTACAGAAGTGATCATACGCATGTGTAATAGATTAAGGGGGCGTACTCGAGGTCGCATTGTATGAAGGCACTGGCCTGTGTGAATAATCTTTTCACCGATTTAAATAAGCATAGTTACGACTTTGTTTATGTTCTTTTGTATTGTCATTTGTGTGTAAAATATTGACCACAATATACCAGCTCATATACAACTGCTGCTTTTTTTATTGCTACTATTTTCCAATAAAGACATTAAAAGAGACTGACCTCTGAGTTTGTTTCGACATTTCTTCTCAGAGTAGTTAGATACAAAACGCCGATCTCATCTAGTTTAATAAATGTGATTGACGTGTAAAAGTGTTTGTAGAAACCTACTTACAGAAATAAAATATTTTTTTCATTTATCAGCAACTACGTACATACTACAATTGTTACAAAATTTACCAAATTGTGCTATTTTATAATTATGTTAATTCTCTGCTGTTGCTCAACTAAGGTAATTTTTGGTACATCACGGCATAACGGCAGAGAGCTTATTTTTTACTTTTTATTTTTCATTATCATGTTCTCTTTGGACGTGAGAGATTAACTAGAACAAGTATCACATAAAAACTACGAAACCAATATGATTAACTTTTATACTCAAATATTGTGTATAACTCTTAGTAATTAATAGTTTTTGTTTTATCGCAATCGCTTCGGTCTATCAAAACATGAAAGTTTTCAAGAATAACTTTTCATTACGTAATGTACATACTCGCAATGATTGACGCCAAATGGTACAAACTAATTTAATTGAAAACCATATTAAACAACAAGTCATAAAGGTAACTGTGTTATCTCAAAAAGTAATAATAATGCTTTAAAAATCGTTGATGATGCAATATATTATTATCTGTTATTTTCATCTGAGTGATGAAGAATGCAATGCTCGATAATTATTAATCAGTTTAAACAATAACAACTTCTTTTTAATCAAATTGACTTCAGTATGATTTTAAAAAGTTGATATATGCTGAGCGAGTTTCGTGTTAACCACTGTAAGTAATCGATAGATGGGGTTGAGCAAATGTTGTCATTTTCTGAATCGTGGTGTTAAGATTATCCGCAGGTGGGATTCGCATATTGATACAACATATTTGTTATTAAATTGAATTTTTTGTAACAACATTCTCGGAAATAAAGTAGTTTCGTAGATGCTGTTCTGGAGTTCTCTAATCTGGACATGGCTCTTGGAATATTTAATACTTGGTTCTGTATTTCTCTCTAGAGGTCTCATCTCACTCAAGTCATTTCAAGTTCTCACTCAGTTCTCTTCATCTGAATCTTTTCAATAAAAACTGAAGATTCTATGAGGCACCCTTATAACCGACTTTAAAAAGGAAGAAATTCTCGATTCGTCTGTTTTTAGGGTTCCGTAGCTCTAATCATTTCTTCCTGTTCGCGTCTGCCCGTCCGCATGTCACACAGCCATTTACTCGGAGAATTACTTTTTGTGAATGGGTAATCGTACGAATGATGAAACACAGTAGCTGGTTAAGTACCTAACAGTGGTTAACTGATCATGGACTGCGAAGAAACCCTACCGCCAAGGAAATCCTCAATGACTGTGTGTGATTCTGAATTTAATTTACAATATGTCACCTGTAGAGATATAATTAAAACCTTTCACACATTAAATGTTAAAAAGAACACAGATCTATGGGGTAATTCTGTGGACGTTGCTAAGTCTATTATAAATATTGTAGCACCTACTCTAGCTGTTATGTTTAATAATTGTATTGACCGTGGTGAGTTTACTCTGCAGCATACGCCGTTAGAAAACTGAAAATTCGTAATTTAACTGATTTAGAGACAGCCCGTTTAGTATACTTTAGTTATTTTCATAGTGTGATGTCGTACGGTATTCTTTTGTGGGGAAATGCCACCGATATTCAGACAATCCCACTCCCTCAGAGACAAACTTTAAGTGATTAATATAATGACTGTGCGGACTGATTGATTAAATTAATTGAAATTGAATTAAATTTAAATTTCTTGGTCCTACTACCAGGCTCAAGAAAATATGTGGCTCCTTTAAATGTCAATGTATACGTTTTATAATAAACTTCCTAGCCAAATTCAAATCTTTAAAAAAAGCAGAAATTATACCAGAAAGCCTATTGTACTATATTGAGGACTGTTTTACTTTTATTATGATTATTTCTATATTTATTAGGCTTTGAATTGAGCTGCTCCAATACATTTACACTGTTAATGTTGATGTTTTATGTTATTTCGCTAACTTTTTTACTTTTATTATGTATTTTCCATATTTGTACCTTTACATAAACAATGAGATTAATATATAAATTTACTGTATAAAGTATAATATGTTTTTTGTGAATATGGAGACAATGTGGGTCATTGTATTTTTATTTTCGTCTCTCATTTAGTTTTAATGATGGTCTGGCTGTTTGAGTTCTTTATGCGGCCTCCCCAAATGTCCTTTATTATGTATTGTTCGTTGAATCGTTGAGCTCCTTAGTTGTGAGTTAAACTGCACGATGATTGACAAATGCGTGCACTGGACTGGACAGGTCCTCTCAAATCTGTGTGGTTCTTTCCTCAAAAGACCATTTCAGACACCAATCTATATGGTATTCACATGATCTGACCAAGATTATGTCTGGACTTTAAAAGAGACTGTGACCTCTGAATTTGTTTCGGCCTCTCTTCTTAGAACAGTCAGATAGGAAACGCCGATCTCATCTAGTTTTTAAAACACGCTTGACGTGTTTGTACAAACCTACGTACAGAAAAAAAACCTACCCTATTCTGACTTATTATAGTTATCCTACGGTATGGGTAAAAAACAATTTATAGTAGTGCACGAATTTGTGTTTGTAGGTTACGCAGTTAAAAAATTAAAAACTATTTACCGACATCAAAAACAAAACTGCAAATTGCAAAAGACCTGTAAAAAGTCATAACCAGACCCCGTCAAAAAAATCGACCAACCGTACGAGGTCTGAATCAGAGCCCGTGTGTGTAGCCAGCATTATACCGCTAAATTTTCTCTGCCCGGCCACCTATCTTGCTCTAACTTGTATCAGACTTTAGGCAATAGAGTTAGCTGGATATACAAAACGCAAGCTTAACATTGCGTGACATGTTCGTCACGGAATGTTTCAAATCTTACGACCTCGGTGACGCGTTCATTACGTCTTGTCACTCGGATTTTCAACACCCAAAGTAAAAATAAATTTTAAAGGGTATAGCTGAAACACTAAAAGAGAAAATACAATACGACGAGGTTGGCAATCAGGCAGGCGGCTCGGTACCTTATTTTTGGTATTTTCTAGCGAACGACTTTGTAGTGTTTTTATATAGAATTCGGTTAAATTGTTTTTTATAATAGTGACACACATAAACACTAAAGTAACTATTAATTCTAAAGTAAGGGTGTCATTTTTATGTTTTTTCGTGAGTAAAAAGAGGCAACATTTTCATGGGTGTTTTCTTCATAATTTTTGAGGGCCAGCTGATTTATTAGGGGTCTCCACCAAAGTATACACAGATCCAATAGAAATCACATTTTTTTAAAGTTGTTATTTTTTTTTATGGTCAATAGCGCTCTTAAGGAAATCCTTCTTCACCATGATAACGCTTCAACACACTCCTCCAGACGGGCAGTCGATTTATTAAGTACGGCTCGGACTAGGACTGTGGTAAAGAACTCCAGCATGTCGATTCTGTAAAAATCTCATCGTGAAGACTTGAGTGGAGTGAGCTATCAGTGTCATCCTGTCTTGATCAAACCCTAGAATTAGTGGCACTGACAGCACACCCCACGCTCACTTCACCTATTTTTAAATATTATATTATATTTTTCACGATCAGCATGTCGATTCTGTAAAAATATCACCGTGAAGACTTGCGTGGAGTGAGCTGTGGTGTCATCCCGTCTCTGTCAATCCCTAGCATCAGTGGCACTGACAGCTCACTTCACCTAAGTTTTCACGGTGAGATGGTTACAGAATAGCACTACTTGATGGTTGTAGAATAGCACTACAGACAGCACTTCCCACCAGGCACATTCGGAAGACTCTTCCTTTACAAAGGAGGAGTGGTGTGTTTCTATTTTGGATGACGGAAACGTACAAAACGTCTTGATTTCTTTCTAAATTATTTTCTTGTTTCTTACTTTTAGATCACTGTTATTTTTCGCAGTCGGCTTACAGTTTTTCAAACCTATTTCTCCGCCATGATTCCGTAACGAAATTGAGTGATGATTAATACCTTTATCCATTTTATTTAAGTACATTCTATTATTAGGTCCTCGAATCCACGTACGACCTCTCCCAACAATTGCGGTTGCTTCCACTACAAACATGCGTCCAAAAATACCAAAATTTCACCGCTCATACATAAGCAATAAACATCATGATAATGTCAAGACCATTCGATCATCATCCTATTTTACACGCACAAGATATGCAATAGACAAATAAATCTTTCATTACTGTTTTCACTTGCAAATGCTTTTAGATACTCAATTGGGAAACGCGTTGAGTCATAGACAAAGCACCTCTCGCCTACGGAAAAATAGAAATGTCTTCTGCGCTCCCAAGACCCGGCTGTACTGTTCTGTTACGAAAATTTTGCTACATAGCTGAATAGGCACGGTGTCTTTTAATTTGTTTGTAAAAGTCATGATAGTAAGTAAATGGAATTATTAATAGGTTTTCGTCGTGTAGTTGTGGCGTTTAACTAAGCAAATATTAGCGGATCCAATCCATGGTTCACGATTTCGTAAAAATAAAAAATGGATGGAATTGCTGCTGACTGCTTTTCAGCTTTAGTTGTACCTACCACACTTAAGGAAGATATTGTTTTGTGTCGTAAGGTCGGTGTTTATGACAGTTAAAAGCTTGCAACAATTCATAACAATCATTAGATGTATAATTTGCAACGCTTAATTATTAGCTGGCGTACTGTGCGAAAAATGTATGGTGTGGTTTAAATAAACTGGATCAATTATTGGTGTAATAATATTTAGAGGATAGTTAGCAGGTGGCGTTCTACAGTTTCTACCCCCATGGGATAAGGCGTTACTTTAAGTATGGGGGAGGTATTTAATATATTTTATCATGTTGTGTGTTATCACTAGGACCAAACTTGTTTCTGAATTTCTTTGTAAACGCCTATTATGCAATACAGAATCAAACTCAGAACTTTTGCAACACCTGTTCTTTGTCTTAACTACTGATACATTGCCGTGCATAACTGGCGAAATGTGGGTGTACTATAGGTACACCTCTGCCTTACCCTTCTAGCGTTACAGGCGTATCGTTATGTGCATGAATGCCGTGATAAGTATTCTTTCAATTATTCGTTCTCGCGAATGACTCAACAAGAAAAAGACAAGGCCGAATGAAACTTTGTATAGAGGCGAGTGGAGAGTACTTTGAAAAATTTAATAAAATAAAAATACATATAGAACATTTAATTTATTTTCGCAGTACTTTCTGAGTGTCTCGCGTGCTATAGGTAAATCTCTGCCTGACTGTACCTTTGGAAAATACACGCGTTATGTTGTGATATGTATGCTTAATACCTTTAAATATTGGTATTTTTAAAATGGTATTCGTATTAAATTATTTAAAATAAAATAGTCCAGTTTTTTGTAGGTACATTTAATGTGCAGCAGATGCAGTCACAGGAGTGATGGAGTCAAGGAGATACAGGTCTAAAAACTAGCTTCCTTCCTACGCAAATATTGCAATCCCTTTCACATCGTGTCGAGTATGCAGATTTCACACAAGAGCTGCAACTGGTTGCGGCCACCAGTCGCAGCGACCAGTTGCCCCACAGTTGCTTAACGGTCGCAGATCAACTTAACTCAGGTTTTGACATACTGGGCGCCATGCTTGGCTAATCCCCTTTTGGTTGGATACCGAGTGAGCAATCCATTTTACTTAAGCAATTTGTAACTCTTGCATTTCTTATGTTTGTGATAACATTTTTATTGCAGGACCTTTTTTTAAAAAAAAATGCGTGATAGTAATAAAAGTTTTGGTTAATAGGTGATATGTTTTAAATTACAATTTTCTGAATAATGTTAATATGAAGTCCTTCCAAACAAATCAAATGAGAACATTTAGTTTTACATAAACCAACAGGGACACTTATGAAAAGTCTGAACTCATAATTTTTTTCATTCGTTTAAAAAAAAAAAAAATTAAGCTAATAGAAAACTTAACCTTAAACCCTTGAAATCTGACTGCATAAACAATCATCAACGTTTTTAAAGTTAGTGATTCAATAAAAAGGTATCAGGTAGTGAATTACGTTATAAGTTTCATGAATATTTATAAAGAACTGGTTTCATCTCGACGTCAAGGTCGTGCCATTGGTCAATAAAATTGCTTCGCGGATATTTTAGTGTTGCAGAAAAGTCTCGGGTCATCGTGAGATGATATAAGATGACTGCAATGAGATAGCACTAATAACAGCATTAACATTTAAGTATAATTGTTTACTTCAAAAGATATTTTCCAACAGATCTATGTGTCATCATTATAATGCTCCTTGTTTGGTACGGTTGTACTGGCTGTTATTGGCTATGAGGAACATTTATTTTTTTATTTAGTTATAAATAGGACAACGCCTCTTCCTTAGAGCAACATATACTTCAAGCACAATTTATCTCTCTACCTACATGTACGACACCAGAGGAGTTAGCAGCAGAAGTCTTTGCTTTTTTGCATTGATAAAACACCAGCAACTAAACTGTTTGCGGCTTCCATGACATTGACAGCAGCATGCACTACCTCCCTATACAAAAAGCAATGCTTTTAAGAAAGTTCTCACTGTTTCGCATAAATCGTTCCGGACATGCTCTTCCCCGCTCCAAGACAGGCACCGCCGATGCTGGCGATAAATCTGGGAGGCTGAAGGGGGACTGGACGAGTCACACTAACAGGATGCATCAAGACAGATGGGTCAGAATCGTCACACAGTGGTTGCCTGAAGCAGGCTTAGGAAACGCTGGCATAACGATCTGCATGTCGATTTTGTAAAAATGTCGCCGTGAAGACATGCGTGGAGTGAGCTGTCAGTGTCATTCCGGCTTAGTTAATCCTTACCATCAGTGACACTGACAGATCACTCCAAGCTAACTTCACCTAAGTTTTCACGGTGAGATGGTCACAGAATAGCAATGCTGGTCTCGTCCTGGCCTGATTGGTCGGAGATGGAACTATATGGAGATCTTTGACAACCATGTCACTTGGTTTATACAGGTTTTTAATTTTTTTGTTTTCTTTTTTATTTTATTACATTATTTTATATTTTGTGAATGTGAGAATGTTGTAGGCCTTGTGACTGTAGATATGTAGACTATTGTCTATTTTTTAACCACCTGGTACTTGTTGACAGGCCTACACTGCCCTCCCATACCTATTCACACTGCAATTTAAAAACATTGTTAAAGCCAATCATTTTTAATCGGAGTAATCGTGGAGTTTCTTGCCGGCTCTTCACCATAGAAAACGACCAATTGGAACCTCGCACCTAGCTTCTGACGTTTTATAAGTGCCCATGTAGGTTTATGTGTTTTTTTGCCCATCTGTGGGACAACATATATTAATTTAAAACCTAACTTAACTAAGTACTAAAGGTTAGCCTGCGCAAGCAACAAGATGCGTCACATAAATATTCAATGATTTAACATCTGCGTGAACAATTATGTAATCTCGAACAAGGATTTTTGGATAAAATATCGGCATCCGCTAGCGTGTTAGGTCTAACCGAATGTAAAATATCCGATTACATTTAAGTATTTCATATTACTTAACTATGCGCAAGCGCCGATCGTGTTGCTTTGTTGCGTTGTTCATTGCGGAAAAAACTACATATGTTTAGGTAGTTAAGTATATCGGTAAAAAATTGAGACTAACCCCTTCCTTTTATTCATTTTAGTTTCGGTCCTTCGAGCCGGGTAGCTATACTTATTAACACAAGGAAAAAGGTTCTAAAAGATACACCTACTGTATCAGTAAAAGAATAGGTGACTTAATTTTGTAAGTGCCTTCTTCCTTTAATTCATTTTAGTTATAGTTTTTCGAGTCGGGTAGCTACACCTATTAACACAAGTTATTTAAAAGGCATTTTGATTTAAGTAACGAAATGTAACAGTCAAATCATTTATTTCAACTAAGCACTTAAAAGACACTTTTGAACGCCAAAATTCACAACAAAAAAAAATAGAACAAAATGCAGTTTCGTATGGAAAAGAATGGACAAGAAACTCCACCGTTACAATTTTAAAGTGTTTTAAAATATTTTATACATAAACGTTGATTATTAAATTATATGTGAACACGATGCAAAAAGTTTTTTGCTTTGGTTCTAGAACTGTTGGAAAAAACGCATAACAAAACAGCACAACTGTATTCCCTGAAAGGTTAGGCCGAGGTGTACTTATAGTACTTCTAAATTTTGTCTGATATTGTTAAAAATAATAATAACCTTTAAAGCAACATCAGTTCATCTTTAAAGCAACTTTTTGCAACGTACGAAGATACCGTTTGAAAGGCGCATGTCGGGAAATTTAACGTCTGATTTCCTGTTGCGTTGCGTTTGCGTGTCTTCGCCGCGATGTTGTTTTTGCTGTTGCAATCTGTATCTGTTTGGCGTCTTGAAAAGTCGCAGTGTGTATTCGTTTCCGTTATTATTTAATATAATACTATTTATTTGAAATAAGTAGGTACCTACTCCCTATATTCAATACGAGCGCAACTCAACTGAGTGCACACCATTTGCTCCAAATTGTTGCTTTAACAGAATCTAGATCAAACATACATATGTCAAGTTACGTACATTGACACGTCTAGAACTGTAGGAAACTTAAATGACATTCTCACATTAAACTTCCGTTGGAACCTTTAAATATGGCTCTGAAAAACTTCTCTTGATGTCTTAATATTTTTAAGAATGATCACGGGACTCCATCGTTTACGGTCTCTTTGTTTACCTACCGCGTCTTTTATAAGTCTTAGTTAATATTGGCAAATAAGCTCTAAACAACCTTTACCCCGTGATGAACAATCTCCGCCTCAAGCCGATTTTATTCTCTCAAATAGATCAAGAGCAATGTCTCCTTTCGGAAATTAAATGTTACTTTATAACTGAACCACCGAACTTGTAAATATAATATGTCTAATATACTTAAACATGGGTAGTTTATTTAAAAAATCACGCATGTATACACGTCATAATGGAGTCGAGGTGAAAGATCATGTTGTGTAGTTATATTTGAAGCACTGCCGAAGCAGGCACGTGGCAATATGCACTTATTAGTGCAATCTTGTTTACAATAACCGCTACTGCTCTGGCAATGTGTGATATTGAAACTGGTGTTTTAGAAGTACAAGAAGGTCCTGAATGGAAACTATTCTTCGCTGGACGTATTTAAGTATCTCATTCAGTCAGTATGGATATTAATTCTGGTAAATATGAGACGATGATTTAATTAAGACTATAAGAAGGATGCAGAAAAACTCTTTTATGATGAAAATTATTCAGGAATGAAGTGAGATTATGTGTGAGGAGTCAAGGCGTAATTAAGGACCAAAATAAATAACCTTCAGAAAACACACGTCCAATGTTAATGTTGAATTAATGCAGCTCTCCGTACGAATCTCTATAAGTACGTAATTTACATAATTAATTTAATTTTATCATCAAGACCGATTTATTTTAATAAGTATTTTGAAAACAATAGAATGTTAATTAATAACCCTTTGTCTGGTCGTGGTATAATCAATTTTAAGTTTTAAAAGTGATTTTTTTTAAATCAAACCGTTGTGTGTGAATGTTATTTAGGAAGTGCTACGTGTTGACGTATATAAGTGCCTATTTGATATAAGTAAGTTTTTTTTTTATCTTATTGGACAGAAGGGTGTTCTGAACAACGATTTTCTACCTAAACATCATCTTAAAATTGTTCAATTTTATTGAGAAAACAGTTAATTAAAAATAATGTACGTAATTTACTTCATAAATAACCTTAATGTATGACAAAAAAGCAATCAGTTTTCCTCACTCAATCCTCTCGGACAGATTCAATTTCTAATTCTCAATTTTCCGCATATACGGGAAAAATTACTTTAAATAGGTACGTCAGGTCCGCTTAAATTACTTTATAAATGTACCTTATGTTTTAAACATAGCTATAATAAACAACGGTATAATTACTTACTAATTAAGTAATATCATTTCAGTGAACCTTCATTCATATCAGACAAATAAAGTGGAAGAATTGAATTAGAATAAACCCTTCCCGAATCAAAATAATATTAATGGTAGAAAGTAATCTTAAGTTTTGGCGAGCGTTCCACATTTTTATTTCAATGTATCACATACCATAATTTTAGCAGAAGGGATTCACGGGAGTCGTTTATGTAAAATAAACACAAAAAATTATGTAAACTTAGGTATTGTAGAATTGCTTTGGAAGACCTGTCGTATTTCAAGACGTTTTCAGTTCGAATCTGTGTAAAATTCAGATATTCTAGTGTCAATTTGATCATATACTCTCACATATTTGGTTGATTTATTTTTATGTTAATAAACAAAGGCACATTAAAATTATACGTTTATTAAAGCATTATAAAACCTACTCGATGTTGGCACAGGAATTCTGTTAAGCTGTATCACAAAAATATATTATAATATACAGACAGAAAAAGAGGCACCTTACAAAAAAAGAGTTAAAATTCTACTAGAAACTTTTTCGATTATGACATAAACACTATTCTAATTCAGCCTAAGAAAATAACTAGACACATTGAAGAACAACCTTAGTTTTAACCCGTACCATTTTTTCGAACAGTTTATGGCAGGCACTTCACTATTTGTCCACATTTATTGGCCTTTCACTCGTCGTCCAAGTCAAACCACATTGACGTCACACTTCTCGATCCTTGCTCCCTCGCCTGCTCCTCAGTTATGATCCTAATGACCACGACCTCCATCATGCAGAGAGCGAATAGTATCAGGAATACAGCAAAGTTAGCACCTTGGTGGTGGAACTGAAAAGAGGCCGGCAATGGCCCTGGTGGTGGCCAGGCTGCCACCCCAAAAGTCACTAAACTCGATACACTGGATAAAGTCATGCTTCTATTTCATAACACTGTCGGCAAAGTTTTTTTTATTCGCTGTTCGTTATTCAGATTAGACAGTTCTATTGTCACATAATTTTGAATTTTGAATGGATTGGTCTTCTGAATCGAATTGTATTCACGATTCGATAACGAGTTGTTTGTTTACAAAGCGTGCAAATCTCCCGCGTGCCGGAACGATTGTGCGGGTTCGTTATCGTGGTCGCGGGCCGCGAATGCATCGGCGCCACCAGCCGCTGTTGCAACTCTCTTATGAAATATGAATCGCTTTAGTTAGCTTATTTGAGTTGAGAAACGGTTGAAATGCGAGTGAGCGCAACTGTTTTGCGGTCAAGGCTGCGCGGGTCTAGTGTCCGATGACCTTTACGTGTGACGTCGAGTATTGTAATGGGTTAGTGTACGTAGTACCTCCGATGTGGGGCAGACTAGTTGCGATAGACCTGATAATTTGTTTGTTTTGCGCCTTCATTGATTCTATTAGACCTAATCAGGTTTCCGAAACAGGTCATGGTTAAGTTTTATAGTTTTCTACTTCATTTTTCAAATGATACAACTGTGGTTTGATATTAGTAAACGTTGTACATCTTCTTGTTTGTATATGGGAGTATACAGGGTGTCCCGAAAGTCGATGTCAGGCCGGAATCGGGTGCTAGGTCAAGTCATAATAGTTGTACTTAATTTTGACAATAATAATTCATATTCATATTCAGATACTTATAATAAATCACAACTCTTAATCTAATTGTAAATCACATAATAATCTCAAAATTAATTGTACTTAGTTTTACAAGAATGACATCTGAATATTTGTACACCATAATTATGTTGTGGTAGAATGTGTAGAACCTAAAAAAAATAACACTAATTGTAAAATTACATTCTGACAAATAAATACATTCTAATTCTAACAGAAAAAAAAAATCTTTGTTAAGTATTTAAAAAATTACTCGTATATATTTTAAAAAAAACGAGATAATCTACTGTGACGGTCTTTTAACTCTTGTTGCCACATTATTTTTCTATTAACTATTGTGACCCGACCAGACTCCAGCTTGACGTCGACTTACAGGACACACTGCACTTAAGTCTTACTGTCTAAATGGAAGGTGTGCAAGCAAAAGTAAATTACTTGCCATGCCTACATGTCTATAATTCCCAAGCTAAAGAACTTCCTGATTGGAATTGCCGTCCGATGTCATCAATCTGGGGCACGCCAGTGTCCAGATAAAAAATATTGGTACAAACTTTCACACAAGTGCAAATAGTATTATCGGTCAAAATATAGTTTGCGATATCCCACATTTTGACCGATACAGAAGTATCTACCTACCTGCAACCCGAAAAGTGTCTATCTAGGTCGCACTTTGTGAAATATTGAAAATGCACGTCGAACTGACGTCAAAACCCAGGCAATTTTATCAAAATGACGCAGGTAATTGTTTTTTTTTTCCCAAATTGCTGTCTAAAGGACTATTTTCCTACTAAATATATGGAGAATTTCATTATTATGGTATGTGCAGATTTTTAAAACTATTGTGTCTACTTCGCGGAACCTGTTATGCTTAGATTTACATTGTGTGTGGTTTAGGTGTTTAAAACGCCTGTCCCACCGCCGGTGATAATGAAAATTTGTAAACGAGTTGGCGCGTAACGGCAGCGAGTATGCGTATGTACTTAACAAGCGAGAGCGTTTTAGCGAGTGTTCTGCCCGCAAAGCGAGCATCGCTGAGCGAGTATCCTCTTTGATAGCTCTTGTCGCTGCGACAAACGAGCATTCGCCGGCGGTGGGAGGCTAACCATCTCTTTGACTAACACTACGGGGCCTACAAGTTTTTTGAGCGAGAAAACCGTTGATAGCTAGTCGCTTCCGCGTTAGGGAGGTGAGCTGCCTTACCTACTAGTCTGTTATTATTGACTTTATCTAAAATCCAGTTTCATGTGACATTTGATTGAAAATGTAATCTTAGCCAGTATTAGATACCAGTTCTCTCTACGCCTGATAATTTCGCAAGCGTGGTAATGTTGCAAACGAGATAAGTTATACTAGTTAGTTTACTTCGATAACTTATCGAAAGATTACTAATAATAATTTTATGAGCTTAATTTAAAGGGTAAAGACCTTAAATAAACTTTACTATGAGAAAAGTTATACTTAACTTTTTTTAATATGTGTTTTCATCCTGTGGTCTATAGGCACTACTGGATCGCCCCTTTTTTCTATTTCTCAGGTTGAGCAGTGTTTATAGGTTAATTCCATCAGGAATTTTGCGAAGCTCGCCCTTTAACGTACATAGGACAATTAATATAACTGGCGAAATGTGGGTGTGCCTGCCTATCATTTTAACTGAAAGACGCCCACTGCTGGACATAGGCCTCCCCCAAGCGACGCCACGGCGACCAGTGCTGTGCCTACGGCCTTCACAAGATCATCGGTCCACCTTGTGGGAAGACTTACAACGCTACGTCTACCGTCTTCCACTTCAGAACCTTTCAGCCCCACTCTGTGCCCTGCCCACTGCCACTTAAGTTTGGCTTTGTTGGTTACCTTGGTTTTCCGGCAAATCTTTTCATTTCTAATTCGATCACGTAGGGAAACGCCAAGCATAGCCCTGTTCATTGCCCTATGGGTGACTTGAGCCTTCCAATAAGGCCCGTTGTGAGCGACCACGTTTCAGTGTCATAGGTCATCACTGTCAACACGCACTCAAAGACTTTCGTCTTGAGACACTGTATGTGGAACGAGAAGACATTTCGTAGCTTCCCGAGCGCTGCCCAGCCGAGTCGGATTCGACGATTGACATCTCTCTCGAAGTTGGACCTACCTAACTGGACAGTTTGTTCTAGGTAAACAACTTCGAGTGTAGCGCCTCCGATCTTCATGAGAGTGGGTGTTACATGGGAATTTGACATGACCTTTGTCTGGTCCAAGTTCAATTTAAGATCCACTCTTTCGGAAGCTCAACTAAGGTCATCGGGCATTGTACTGAGGTCCTCCATGGTCTCAGTCATGACGACTATATCGTCGGCAAACCGAAGTTGAGTAATGTACTCGCCATTGATATTGATGTGAACAGTTTCGGAGAGATAACGTCTCCTTGTCTCACACGTCGTGCAGAAGGATAGGTTTCGAGGTCTGGTTCTGGAGTCAGACTGACATAGTGGCGTTTTCGTACGGACACTTCAACACCTTGATGTACCGATAGTCGATCTGGCACCGTTGAAGAGACTGCGGTACCTACAGCCGATGTCTCGATCGAATCGAAGGCTTTCTCGTAGTCTACAAACGCTAAGCAGAGAATGTGAAATACAGGCGTGATTAAATGTAATGTTTCGACTTGTTAAACTAACTAAACCTGTCTTGCGATATGTGATTAAGTTAGGTTAAGAAATGATCTGCTCGTGCAATGAGGTAACAAATCATGAGGCAATTTCTAATTCCGTCAGATGTTCCATCTACTTACTTGATTTTACTAAACTAATAATGATGATTGATGAAGATTACATTCAGTAAACATTTTTTTGATACACAGTGAGATAGTGAAATAATAAGTGTATTTGTGGCGGCACCTACAATTCCACATGCGAACTATGCATCATCCTGCATCGCGAAAGCGAAGTTTACCGTGCAACTAGAACAAATCGTCGGGCACTTGCACACCAGACACAACAACCTTCTGGTCAAAGAATCTTTCCTTTTCCATAAAGGATAAATGAACTTTACACCTTGTACCTCATACCTCTATATAATAATATATTATTTCTTATTCATCAAAACTTCTTTCATAAACATAAATCCTCGAAACATCAAACTTTTTTGAAAGTAGAAAAAACATCCTTAACCTCACTTTTGAACTGTCATTCATATGCAAATATCATTGTCAATGCGAAACTCGATCCCAAAAAAAAAACGATGTTTATTTACATAGCATACAAAGATGCCCCCGAATTATCAAGCCGACGGTCTTCAATCGAATTAGTGGACACTTCCGTGGAGAAACTGTTGCTGGTCAACCCGGACTGTCCAGTTCGCATCATGCTGGAATACATAAGGAAGAAATGTCGTCTGGGCAGCTTCACCCAGTTTGATCTGTGTGACGAGAGCGGGATCCTGAAGGGATTGTTTGCCCTAAACACTTATGCGTACGCAACTGACCAGTTTGAGCACAAGAAGATTTATTATGTCGTTGTGATGAAGCTGGTAAGGCTTATTTTGTGTTTGTAGGTCCAAAGTAGGGAGACCAAAGTCGAATGGTTCCCGTGAATTTTTTAAATCAAGGTTATGAGAAATACAAAATACTGAATTGAAGGAATTCTTCAAAAGTTACCATACGAAATTAGCACAGTAAACTCACAGTCTTAATATCGCTTTAGTGTTTATATCTCTGGTCTTATGCGTTTCCGCGTAGGAGTCTAAAGCGATATCATTTTAATATCATTATGATAAAATCTAAAATAGTATATTTCCTTGCATCAAATAGAATAGTTGCAAAGTTTCTTAAACCTAACATGAGATCAAATACTCCCATCAAACCCTTTTTCCCAGGAAGCAGACAAACGCTACACAGTGCTGCCCCAACTAAACCAGGAAAACAAGCTGTACAGCGACCTGCAGATGAAGGTGAAGAAGAACATGATGTTAAACGAAAGCAACACCCTCTTAACGGGGAAGTCCACGACCGGAGCCCCAGCGCTGCAGGTGAAGGTCTCGCCGATCAAGACTGCGATCTCTTCGGTCAAGGGATCCGTGAAGAGGAAGTGATGACGTGAGAAATACAGGTTTTGTAAGGGCATGTGTTAAATCGAACCCCAAAACGGAATATTGTTTTAAAAATACTAATAAGCCAATTAACTGCTACCCCAAATCGGTGAGGTTTTGTCGCGTCGTGGTGTGTTACTGCGATCAAATTTGAGGCGAGGCTAGAACGTTAAAAAGAGGCACATCCCGTACAACAAGCGATGCACCATGCATGCATACACAGGGTGGGCAAATAACAGGTATACACTGAAATAGGATAAAAAAAAAGTATTTAGGGCCGGCAACTTAGTATGGAAAATAACCACTAAATAGACACTAGTCAGGCAAATGTCCCTTTTCATTGCGTTTTTCATGATATTTTCACACATTTCCTGCGTTATCTCAGTGACTGTGTCTCGGATAATTTGTTTTAATTGTTAAATGTTCATTAGCCTGTTAACATAGACACGTCCCTTTAGATAGCCCCACAGAAAAAGTCAGGAGCTGTTGAATCAGAGGATCTTGGGGGGCCAATCAATGACACCGTTTCTCGAAATTAATCGACCGGGAATCGTTCTTTACAATGTCTCGATTGGGTTGATAAGAATGTTTTAATAATTATAACACATTGTCCCGTAGTAAAACGCTCCATAACAAATTTGCCGTATCTACACAGACTATTGTTTTATGAAACAACTGTAATAAAAAATAATAATACAAAATTGATTATCACTGACTCATATTAGAATAACACACTCATACAGTCACATTACAAATTACAAACATATAATTATTTTGCCGCAAAAAAAATGGCGGCAAAAATGTTGTGAAAGAAGGGGAGACAATTGGAGACTCACCGTTCCTAATCACAACATGATTCCATGAGTCTCCAATTATCAACATTTTTGGCACCATTTTTTTTTTTCTTATGGTTGGGCTTCCAGTATAACCGGATGCCTCTCAATACCAGTATTTAAGAAGAAGTAACTGACCTATCTGACCTTTTCTTCCGTTAATAATACCAATCCTGATCCAGCTAGTCATTTGCTGCCCTCTTCCAGCGACGCCCTAAGCCGAGGTTCGTACCCCACAGGGGGTGCCCTTAGCGTTGTCGCTTAGTTTTAGTTAGTATATAAGTTTAAGTCCTGGCTGGAGGCCTTAATTTATTAGGGAATCCACAGGCAAGTCCGCTTAAGCAGACGACAACCGCATAGGTTGACCTGCGAGATGCCAAACAAACAAACAAACAAAAACCTATCTGACCTTACAATACCAACTGGGTAACACGTTTCCCACTGGATAACTTCTTATAAACTTGTGTTAGAAATGAGATATACTTTTAGTGAATAGGTAAAAGCTGCAATGAATATTTAAAATCATGAATGACTTTTTGTTTGTGTTGGTGTTGTTAATTAGTCACACGATATAATCAATTAATATCATAACTTAACATTATATTTTTATTTGATCATTCCCTATAAAAACCTTTTGATGTTGTTATTAAAATGTCGAACAAATAACGCCTACTCAGAAATAATCGAAATTTTCTTGTAAGTGTTTTTGCTATTGCTTCAATAGCAGGCGACTTGCTTCATGTAAACTATAAAGAGCGTTTATTGTAGTTTTAGTCGACCTCGTAATTGCTGTATCACTCCATGGTCGAATGTCACTTGCACTAAACAAAATAAAGTCTATTTGTCTTTGTTGTCATTAACGGCCGAACCCAATAACTGTACAGCTGTCTATCATCAGTAGTGATCTGTCTAACGGCCAAACCCAATAACCTAAGACAGATTTATTTATTTATTTATAACAACTTAACTATCCTTACAGGGTTACCCTAATGCGACAGTTAATAACTTAAAACTATTAATCAAAACTATGTACTTAAAACATGAAAATTATAAATATTAAAACTAACACCATCATTATACTATTACACAAATACAAAAAACACAAAACAGCATAACATACATACAGCATAATATACTAGCCTAATTATTTTGCTTGTAGCATAGTATACATAGTAATACCTTTGCGAATTCACTCAAACAACAAGTAAACACATCAATCTGGGTTTGAAGGTCGTTGATGGTACGGATAGCTCTGGCAAGGGGTGCCTTGCCTTGGTAAGATTGCTACTGATGATACTGCTACTGATGGGACAGATACAATTGTACTGATGATATACAGTACAATTGTATCTGTCCCTGTCAAACAAATATCTGTCAACCACTTATAGGGTTGCATACTTTGGCTTTATTGGGACGTTAAAACCAGAGATTGAAAGGTTTTTCTCTCTTCAGTACGACAAATTTGGAGATAGATACGTTATTGGGTTTAACCCCTTAGCAGTAAGTGCCAATTTCACTAATGTTACGCGTTCAGCACATCTAAAACGCTTTTAAGAGATGCCAGTGTCAATATTCCATATAAAATGCCACTGACAGCTCTTAAACGTAGTTTATGTGCTGATCAGTTTCATTGGTGAAATCCACCCTATTAAGACCAATAAGGGAAAAAAAACCACCAATGAAACTGAACGCGTTCAGCACATCTGAACCGCGTTCAAGAGCTGTCAGTGTCATTACTGTTATGGAATATTAACACCGAAAGTTCTTGAACTTGGTTTGAAAGTGCTGATCGCGTTAATTTTCATTGGTGAAATCCGCACTTAGGCTTCTACGATGATTCAAGTTATGAGACGATTAAACCTCAAAAGTCAAAGTTCTATTTGACGTGAGTTGAGTCTTTTCCATCATGAAAATATTATTATCTTTTGAAAAAGTTACAATGAAACTAGAGTCTTAAAGAGACAGAGACATAAAGCTATCTACCATAAACACATTACATTACGCCTGGTGTCCTCGACGGACTAGCCAGAGGTTTACCTGTAGTACCTTTTTTTTTGTTTTCTTTTTTAACCCCGACATTTGACAAGCTAAATCCCATGTAATAGGGGGCGAGCCTATTGCCATCAACCTGGCACAAACCCAGACACCGAACTGCTACTGACAAATTCCTGATGAAAAACCCAAAAACATTTTACCCGACAAGCCTGGGTAAAGCGATTTATTTACAATACTGTAGATGTAATAGTATTTTTGCTCAATATTAATAGTGACTACAGAATCGAGTAGTTGCTCTACGATAACGAGCTGTCCTCAATATGTGATGGCAGTCACTCACATAAATACAAATCACAGTATTATAGTTTGTCCACCTTCCGGTACACACTCCACACAGTGGCAGAGTCGGCTGCTCGTGACCAAATATAGTACGACAGGTTCAATGTGGCGGGAATTAATTGTTAGAGGTGTAAAGTTGGGTTTAGACTAGAGATTATGGAGTTGGTTAAGATATAGAGTTGGTGGGATGGAACTATCCAAAAAAAAACTGACAAGAGACTAGAGTCTGGTCCGACTGAGGTCCGTTCTTTGAAACGAATGAAGTAATTATTGAATTGTACAGCAAGACAGTATATCTTAGTCTTCATTGCGCAAAAGTTTGCGCATTTAACTATCTCTAGGTTCCAAATATTTATTTACACACACACATACACATACCTACACTACACACATGTACGTGTAGTTATACATACAATTTTTTTGAAAGCAGAAAATAGCCCGTTTTTATGGTGGGAAATCATGAAATTTGACTTCTCCCGCTCTGGGCGGAAGACGAGTTAGACTTTTACTGACTAAAACCCACCGTGTTTCTTAAGTTGCCTGTGCCAGGGCCATGTTGTCTCTATCGAACAATCCGCGACCCTAGCAGAGTGAATAGTCCTAGGGTACTTCATTCCTACTAAGGGCATTACTAAGGGGATTTACTCTGGCAATTAATTCCTACTAAGGGCAGTTCAATTTAAGGAAAAATCTGTTCATGAAAACAGCCCACTTCGGGCACTTATCGTAAAAAACAATTTATTTTTCCACTTATCTGTGGCAATACAATAACCGCAACCTGAACTTGAATCATCGTCATTATTACTGACTATTGTTTATCCACTCTATGTAGGTACCTACTTTCAATTTTTATTCAATCCTGCCTGCGCCTGTCTTCACGGAAGTCAGTGGCACGTGCGCAGGAACTTCAGCGATCACTACACGAATAATAAGTGGGCTTATGTAATAATAGATATCAGGGATTTATATGGTTTCAACCACGGAATAGAAAAAACAAGTAGAAGTGCCCTTAAACTTACCAAGTACGGGAACCAATGTCGCCAAACTCACACATTTACAAATTAAAATGTATTTGCAATACACAGATAACGTTGATATAATTGGCTAGAAATCATAAATGCAATTTTGATGAAAATCTTATTTATTGTTATTAAAAATTAAGTCTTATTACAACTACTGAATGTTGTTATTATTTTACATGTCAAAATCAATAAGGACATTTTTTCAACTCACAAAAAAATCCGAGCTATCCACAATGAGTTCAACTACTCAACACTAGAGGGCGCTGTAACCAAATTACACAATTTAGCACGCTAACGTCTTTGAAATAGATGTCATATTCACATAAAACTGTCATCTATATTTCTACTCAGATAGAGATGTGAACAAGATGTCGATAATTTAATGACGATGTTTGTACAATTTATAATCTTCAAAAAGATAAAATAATATAAGGTGAGTAATGTACCAAAGTCAGATTAGAATAAAAGGTAAAATAGTTAAACGAAATTACATTTAGTCATTAAAATTATTTTTACTGTCCTTGAAATAGAACATATTTGTTCAATAATTGTCGTTTTGACTGTTTTATATTTATTTTTAACAAATAATGCATGCGTACATCAACATATTTTTCCGTGATGGCTTTCATTAAGTCCGTAATATGATTAGATGTAGGAAATTCTCCTAACTGATGGTAATTGATATTTTGAAATATTGATGTTCCAATGAATTGTCGCATTATTTTAGAGACGAGAACTTCTTTTTTAAATACGTGACAGTCTTTTAAAAATGTCTCTGACGTCTGGCATATCTTAATGACATCCTCTGATGGGTATAACAATCCTCCTTTATCCTTTGCTATTATAAATCTATGTAGTAAGTGATTTTTTTCTGTTACTAGAGAATTAACGCATATATCACACTTAATTTTTTGAATGAGTTTTTTGACAATGTAACCAGCAATGTGAGCTATCGTTTGCTTGCTAAAATCGGACAGATCCAGATCAATTTCATCGAAGTCGTCATCCTCCTTTTCATCATTTTCCCTGTCTTGTCGCACTGTACTTAGATTAATTCTTTCTACTGCAGATGAACAATTTAAAATTGAGATTTGCTCCAATGCCGAACAATTTCCTCTGTCTGTGTCTTTCAGTTCCACGTGCACCAACATTTTTTTATATGCAGATACGAACTGCCTGGTCGTGGGATTGTTGTTCGACCCACCATGTGCCCTAATATTACAAAAAAAATGTTCTATGTGGTCCTGACTTAATTTATAGAAGGGTAGATAAATCAAAATCTTTGTCTGTATTAAAGTGGCAAATAAATCTTTTATCGCTTCTATGCAACCCAGAAAACCCAAATAACCAACTTTTCGTGGACTGTTTACTAAAAGTGTGCCATTCTCAAGTTTCAAATTCTTTATATAATCTGCAGCTTTGTTTAAATAATCAAAAATTTGAGAAGCGTTTTTATTATTTAGTGCTTTTTTTAAACCATAAAAATGTAAATTTCTGGAGTTAAAAATGTCAAAAATATTGTTTACTAATTTTAAAAAGTTTTCGGTAGGCTCACTATATTTAAATGATTCAATTGCCAAATCTACTCTGCAAGATTGCATTGCTTCCGCCACACTAAGGCTAAACAGTTGCGAAGCCAATTTTACTTTCATCCTTTCATTTTTAAAGTTGATATGTCGATCTTTAATTTTATTTGCTAATTGAAAGGTTTCCTGTTTCTGCAAGCTATTTAAATCTACTACATACTGCCACAAGATTTCGTTACCGTCTTTGTCAATAAATGTTTTGTAATTTTCAAAAGAATTTCTCAATAATTTTAACATATGGCACGGGTCAAGTATAGCAACAAGAGGATCTTTGGTCACAGGATGCTCAAATTTCATATTACCTGTTAAAAAAGAACAGCCTAAATGTCCAGCCATAGAAATATTTGCTGCACATCCATCAAATGTCAGTGCAACTATTTTTATGCCAGCGTCATGACTCATTTCCAAGCATTTTTTAACTAATTCAGCGCGTTGTAAGCCGGTAATACCATCGATAAGAAAATAAGCAACGGGGACTTTAAAATTTTGGTTTATAGCAGTAACTAAAAAAACCAAAGCTTCTTTTGCTTCTGATAAGTGATCCCCGTCTAAACCTGTTCCCATATCTACATACCCATGTAGCTTACTCCCATCCCATTCAATACGGCGACGAATGTTCATTTCGTCTATGACTAATGTAGCTATAATTCCATGGTTTAATGAAGCTGCTTTACGTTTTAAAGCAGTAAAGGATTCACTTGTAAAACCAGGATCTCCACCCACTTTTGAGTACCACTTTTTTAAAGTTCGTGGATGAGGTAAACAAGTATTAAATGTTCTACGCACGTAGTCATACGCTCGGGGCGAATAATAGTTTAAGGTTAGTGCAAAACTGCGAAGTGCTGGTGAATACTTTCGGACTTTAAGTTTGTTTCCAGTCATGCGAGTAATCAATTCGTTAACCTGCAAGAAGAAAAAAATAGTTTGTGCATGGAGAGGGTAGTTACTGTTGAAAGTAGTGGCGTAACTAAACAACGTGGTGTAACACCTGACAGTTTTATTTGCCTAGGGCTTTTACAGAATTGTGCTCATACTTGTTTTCTCGGCTTATAGTCAATTTTAAACAATAATAGTAGGTAATCTAGTAGTAGGTAGGGGAAATCAAAATAATAATAGGTAACCTTTAAATTTGTGTTTTGTAAGCTAACAAGGTCTTCACTTCTCATTGCAAATTTATCTTCTAATGATTTTAGAAGTCCTTCCATATTCTTAATTTTGCTTTTTAATCTACGACTCCGAGTTTGTAACATTTTTATTTTTAGATTTTGTTTCCTTATTTTACTTTGAGTCCATCGTAACATCTTTCCTAATGTTCTTTTTCTTGGAGTTGAATACGCGGGACTGTTCGTCAACTCAGAGTATTTATCTTTACGGGCTTTCTTTGTTGATGTCACTGAAATGAAGCTAGGCAATGGTGGCGTTTCCAGGAGTCGCTTCCTGGATGGACCTGACTCACTTTTCTCAGAATCAATTTGACCCTGTAAAATAATAAATTAAACGGTACTTAAACATAAGGGCAGGATCAAATAAGTAATTTAGAGTTGCTGGTTGTGGAATTAAAGCCTCGTTGAACTTGATGATAATTTATTGCCAACTTAAATTACAATTAACTTTAACTTAACTTATATTACACGTTACAATAATTAATCTATCATGTGGCAACCCTAAGTGGAGGGATGAAAGGGACTACGTGGCTATCGCCCTTCAGACCTCCCCTAGCCGACTAGTTTTCTGAAGACTGCTAAGCTATTGAATCAGGAAACTATTCGTAATAAGGATCAGAGCTGGCTGCGTGGCTACCGGGCTCAGAACCTCTAGCTAGTGACTAATGTTTTTTTTTGTGGTCATCTGTAGTTGTGGTGCACATAACTAGCGGGGTAGCGCTGGCGCAGTATGTCGCACACGACGATTGTAGATGGCGTCACTTGTCCACAGATATCGTTTGTAGTTACCGTCTTCTATTTTATGAAGCCGCTCATCGTAGTGCTTCAGATGAGTTACACTATATGGCGCTGCATGTTTGTTACAGTAATAACGAATAATATGTAATTAATTGTACGTACTTAAAAAATTAAAATTTTATGAATAGGAATTGCGCTATCATTTAAGTATCTGTAGCCTTTTTTTGACAGTTTAATATTTTCGGCATCAAAATGTTCCGAGCATAGGGAACTTGTTTTAGTCGGCATCCAGTTTTGTCTTCCCGTAGCTTCTATCCATTTCTCCTTGATAAAAGGATCTTTGGGAAAACTGAAATATTTACATACTTTATTACTGTTACTGAAATACTTATTTTAACTTTAATATTTGTCCAGCCGCGAATAAATGAATGATTGATTTATTTACCAGAATTTAAGTACATACATATGTCATGAAGTTATGGTTTCACTCAATTCGACTTTGGACCACTTTCGGCTGACGTGTGTATACTTATGGCTGATATATATAATAACTATAATTTTTAAGCATAATTTGATACTAATATCTCGTACATTTATTTAATTGCGATAAAGTTAGATAAACATATTTTATCGATACCGAAATATGGATTTACTGTATTTGTGTCCCATCCCTAAACGAGTAGCGTCGAAAGTTCTAGAATAAATGCGATGAAATTCATCACAGCAAGCAAGTTGATTTAGACTTTAAGGAATGGACACACGATAGTTTTTAGTTCGCATCAAAGTAATAAATATGATTTTTTCAACAAAAAACAATTTATTGAAATATATCAAAGTTTTATACTTACCGGTGATAGGATACACCTCCGTGAGATACATTTTTTGTCCTGCTATCATTTTTGCACGTAAAAATTGCACAATTGGGCATGTTTATAATATTTTTCGGTTTTCTCGAGACGTCGTGACACAGCGAGTAGCAAATCGCGACTGAGCCGGTTTTGCGAACCAACGCATAATTGTGACACACGTACGATAGCTGTGTGGCACTTCCACTTGTTTTTTCTATTCCGTGGTTTCAACAACTCGACAAAAACTTTGTTGACAAAAACTTAAAACGTTTGTTGTAAATGTTGTCCCTTTTATGGGGCGTAAAAAAAGACGTTGATAGGTTTTTCTATCTGCAGTACGAAAAAATTGGAGATAGATACGTTATTGGGTTCGGCTGTAAATGTTGGCGCCATTCTCATAAAAATCTGAGGCCCAATCTCTAAGCATATGAATAAATGACGACACGATCTGACTGTTGTCCCTACTCTCTATGTGTTTTTACTGAAAAAGTTAATTAATCGGGTGTGGATTTCACTACAAAGTATCGAAATACTTTCGGTATTTCGATACTTTGACAGCCCCTTATCTTCGTAGACGAACTCACGGCTGATATCTCCAGTAGCAATCTGTCTTAAGTTGTTGGGTTTGGCCGTTAGAGAGTAGACCCATGTTGTGTGTAGTTTAGAAAAACAACGTATAAATACGGTCAGACACGTAAAAGTTGGTTTATGTGTGGATACTATTCAAGAAAGTCCTATTTTTACTTCCCCTTTTACACCATTTTAATCACCGTCAAATTTGTTTTTAATACACAAAATGAAATTTAGAAAACAGTACTATTGACTGTGTCGGTCGCAAACTCTAAATAAACGCTGAGCATGAGATCTTAGGTTCGATTCCCGGGTCGGCGTAAGTGTTATTGGGGTTTTCCATCAAGAATTTCATAGAGTTTGGAGTTTCTTGGAGTTTGGATACGTGCCTGATTGATGGCAATTGACTCGCCTCCTATTACGTGGGATATAAACATAACTGTCGAAATGTGGGTGTAGTATTCGGGACACCTCTGCCGAACTCTTTGGGAAAACAGGCGTACTGCTAAGTTCCGCTAAGGTCCTTTATTCGTTTTCGGTACGTATTTATTTTGCGGTTCTAGAGAGATTTTGGTGAAGGAGGCTGCCGCCGGAAAGTCCTAGATGTTATTGTGGTAACCGATTATTTGTCTGGTACACTACTCTTTTTATTAAAATTTCTTTGACCTCGAACTGATTCAGAGAATAACATTTACTTCGCCTCTCTCACAAAAAAAACGACGGCATTCCATAAATCCATAGAGTAACAAAATAAATTCCAATTCCGAACAACGGACTGTTCGCGCAACGAACCGTATCGATGTTCTTTTGACGCGTCAAAACAGTCGACAACCGACCAAATTAAAACGTCACCGGTATCCCCAAATTACTATAATTCGACCCCTACGTCACATATTCACAGGCTAATAGAAGCTAACTGCTTTCCAACAGTGTCACTGTGCTTTAATTTTTCTAATAAATTGTTTGTTTTTTAATACGGTGTTTTTCTGTGTTCAAATTTAGTCAAGTTGGAAGCGTGAACGTTGCAAAAGTTGCGGTTGTCATCGATTACGTATTAATTACACGGCATTTTGTATTTTATTTTGGCTGGGCATTGTCTGTTAGGCTATTGTTGCAAAATTTCACTGAACTGTGTTCAGAGTCTCCTTGTAATAGCGATACGCCACTTTTAAAATGAGATTAACCGCCAAATTTGAATATTTAGGGGTTTTGTAACTTCTGTTTTCATTTGGATAGTATACTATCAAAGTTTGATTGTTTTATGAGAATTTTGAATGGAAATGTGCCTATAGGTATTTCACCTCAAGGAGATTAGTGTTTTCAGATTTCAGACCTAGATCTATCTCCTATAAACCCCTTATCTCATAATACCGCACGGTTCTTAAAATTTCAATTTCAGAGTAACAACCTAAAGTACTAAAGCTATTATCTCATAAAACAACTATATCGTAGCATTTTTCATTCAGTGTGCCATAAGGAAAATAATTGAAGCCCCATTTTCGATATGAAAATTATCTAATCACGACAGCGACGCAATCACAAGAGTTTTGTTAATAATAATTATGACCTCCATAGAATGAACAAAGGCCGAAAGTTTGGCAATTTTCAAGGGATTTTTGGTCAATTGGCTTAACATTACTACCATAGGTATCGTTAAGGTCGACTCAGAGATTGTAATTGGAGGAGGATGGCGGCAGCAGCTTCCTTAAGCCCAAATCGCTACTGTAGCAAGCAATAACACTGCGGTCATGTATTTGATTGGGTCATGTAGTAACATGCATAGGCATAATCAGCCTATAATGTTCCCACTGCTGGGACACAGGCCTCCTCTCTGTGAGGGAGTGGGCCGTAATCCACCACGCGGGCCCAGTGCGGGTTATTAGTTCTAAGACATGTCGGTTTCCTCACGATGTTTTCCTTCACCATTTTGAAAGCAGTGGTGACTTAATTGTTTACACAAATTAAAGCGCGAGTCAGGGCTTGAACCTACGACCTACGACTCGTTGCGGCCGTTACCACTATTCCACCACGGCTCTCCTGTTCTCCTGCTCATGTAGTAAAATTATTAGAGTTAACCTATTTCTCTTTTATGTGCTAAAAAAAAAAAGCTTTCTGCCAGATAAGCTATAAAGGTAGACGAGTCTCAAAACGGCATTTTGAAACTCGTCTACCTATGAAGCTAGTTCAAATGAACTGCACGATAGTTGTCTGGATTACAGGGGAGCCTTTGATCAGCAGTGAGATACTTCATACTAGCTTATATAACAAAACAGTCGGTAGTTACTTACATCCTCCATGCGAGCGTTATTGCCATTGCGAGTAGGACACAGATAAGTGTGGCTAAGAGCGTGGAGATTGGACTGAGGAGAGGGTAGGCCTATGTCCTATAGTTGGTGAAGTCTGTAGATGATGTTGATGAGGTACTCCCTTCTAAGAACCTAAGGTTGTGCATGCTTTCACACAGATTTGGGCACAACCAACGCACGAGCATTGCGTTGTCCGTGATAATTGATTGCTGCGCTGTTACCGCGGTTGACGTACGTGATAGGTTATCAAACTCACAGCTTTCACTGTTGACATTATGATACTAATTCCTATGCCTCAGCAATGTCCTCTTACTCATGACTTTGCTGGAATAAAGTTTTCCAGCGGTTGACGATGTACAGCGACGACATCATATAATAGCACATGTTTACATGAAGCGTGTAAATGATCACAAACAGAAGTAAGCAAGACTTATCCATTTGCAGAATAGGATTCAGTTCTATTCTAGTGAATTTTGTAGGTAAGGCAGTTGCTGAACTTTGCATATTTTTTGTAGAGTGACTATAAAGTAGCCTATGAAGTAACTGGGTTTTGATTTTCCAGTTGATTGGCGATGACCCTTACTTGTGTGTGGTATGCCTCACCCTCTGGGTATCTCTGGCGTGACCGTTGATGGTGACATTATGTTTGTACAGAGTTGGACATGACTCACGCGTTATACGAAACACCATACTCAAAAATAATACTAAATTAGAGATCACTCGTCTTCTCTGGGTATAATTACCACGAAAATAAACAATCAAGTAAGTAGGATAAAGAAAGAGAAAGGCTTTGCAATACCTAGACTCATGCATTAAACACTAATTACCTATAACGAGCACTTTTAGCACAAGAAACTGTAGTCGAAACTTTTGGAAATATGATATCGTATCTATCCATACATGCATCTTGCATTTGCCATATTTTTTATTAGAAATACAAATTAATGTAATAAAGCAAATTTTACCGGATTTTCATTAGGTAGGTCCTTACCTTTAAAATGTTTCCAAATATTCACACAGATTCACGTATTTCACAGGCACACACACAACACAACACTAGACCACAAATTCCAAATTCAAATTTGTCGGAAGCAGCCGATCATTTCCGAGCTTCCGTTCGACGGCATCAGTTCGGAGTGAGTGAATGGAATGAACTGAACGGCGCATGGCGCGGGCGTCGATATGCTCGACGCGTTGCCGATAAGGAACCTCCCTTTTTTATTTGGAGTTCCATATTTGAATATTTTCATTGAAGCAGGTGCATGAAATTTGCAAGTACTAACCTCTTTGAATGGGTGTGACGAGGAGGTTTTCTGTGAGAGTCTGTGGGGGTGAGGTCTAAGATATATACCACATATAAATACAGATTTTGGTTCATGATATAACTTAGATACAATATTCGTGTGATTTATAGATCCTTTCTTGACTGTGCACTGACTTTATTAATTCTGTAATTTTGCATTAAATGCATATAGTACGAAACGTGATATCAGTAAATTTATTTTAATGTAAGATGTATTTTACAATGTAGGTATTTTAAAAATAAAATTGTATTCAAGTTAAAAATCTAAAGCTACAAAATATCTTGGGATAAGAATCGTAGGCTTGCTACGGTTTGTAGCGAGTAGCCGTAGTTTGAAGCCCTTAATCCTTGGGATTGAAAATCTGTGACGTCATTGATAACCAAGTTAAACAGAAGAGAAGAGATTAGTTCTTTTTTGCACACTTTATACTATCACTTAACAGCGGAAAAAGGATATTATTATCTTCTTTGAATGCAACAAAGTTCCAGTACACTAAACATAAAAATCTATATTTAATAAACAAATCCCATTGTACAGAACCCCTAGCTTGTCAAACGCAGTACGACCCAAACGGTTGTTCATTGTACCGTGAAATGTAATATGGTCAATAGGTGCTCGACATTGCCGCGTCCCGTAACGGAGACAGCTGGAGAGTTGACTTGTAGGTAATAACGAAGTTTCAACATAATTAACATTGTATTTAACAATATCTTTTCGACTGCCTCGTTGGTCTAGTGGTCGCAAGAGCTACTGCTGATCATGAGGTCCTGGGTTCGATTCCCAGGTCTGGCAAAGTGTTATTGGTTTTTTTCTGTCTAGAATTTGTCAGTAGCAGCCCGGAGTCTGGATTTGTGCCCGGTTGATGGCAATAGGCTCGCCCTCTATTACATGGGACTTAAAAATGACTGGCGAAATGCGTGTGTACTATAGGTACACCCTTCTGGGATTACAGGCGTGATGTGATGTTTTGTTAATATTTTCATAAATATAGACTAATAGTCTTAATATAAAAATAATAATTATGTGTATGTGTATAAAAAACAAACAAGTGCGTGTCGGACCACGCACAATGAAGGGTTCCGTAGTTGGGATGAATTTAACCCAAGAAACAACTTAGCATTATGGTACAAAAACATGTTCTCCCATTAATCGATATACGTCACGGTCAATTCTCCAACTGCAAATGTAAGTTTGTTATCGCAAAAAAAGGTTTTTTTATGTGATACAACCACAAATTATCGATTTTCAGACTTTTTCCTTCAGTGTGCTGTGAGATTTCTTTTTGCTTGCTTCTTACCAAATTTCATGATTCTAGGTCAACGGAAAGTACCCTATGGGTTTTGATTTATTTGCGAGTACCAAACTATGTCGCTTCAGACCGTATTTTTTATCGAGTTGACTTAGAAGCTTGATTTTTGTAGAGTTCCAAGGGACCGTAGACTTACGTACGTATGTGATATTAATTGCAACTTGATACCTGCACGCGTTCCTAAGTTCCACGTCTTGACAGACTGACAGACAACAAAGTGAACCCTATAGGGGTTCCGTTTTTTCCTCTTGAGGTACGGTACCCTAAAAAGGAGGGAAAAGAATTTATTTATTTATTGGTTCACCAACGATTGTTCACACAAGTTCAATGCTAAACATTACATGCAAAAGTGTATGCAACAGTGCAACAATCACTTAAAGGTAAACTCCGCATGCATAAACGAGCTGTACAAATAAAAAAGATATTAATTTAGATTGACATTACCTATGTATTTTTTTGATGTATCAAGAGTGCAAATAACGACAACAACAATTTATTTAAATAATAATTAAACAATAAACAATGTAGGGTACTTATTTTATGTAAAAACACACACACATCTATTTTATGAGGTTTTTAAGAAGTTTGGCCTTCAATTTGCCCAAACTTTCGAAGTGCACATCGATTTGATCACTGCAGCTATTTATGACTTTGCATAACCTTGCGAAGGGGGAATTGGCGCCAAGAACCGTTCTTCTTTGTGGTGGACAGAGTGGTGTAATGGCACTGCGAGGAATTCTTGAGGGAGCACGGAAATTAAAAGTGTGCAATATTTGAGGGCAGTCAATTTTATGGTTCATTACTTTGCAAACAAACAATGCGTCATTAATGCGTCGGCGATTGTCTAGCGAAACTACTTTAAAATGTTTCAGCCTGTTACTGTACGAATGTACTTTTTTAGTTATTCCGCTAGAAAACGCCAGGTGCCAAAGAAACCGCTTTTGAACGCGTTCTAGACGCAACGAGTGTGTGGCATAGTGTGGACGCCAAATCACGCTACAATATTCCAATATGCTTCGAATTAAGCAATTATAAAGCATAATTTTAGTTTTACAACACTTAAACTGTTTGGAATTCCTGATAACAAATCCTAGCATTTTAGAGGACTTTTTTATTATATTGTCCAAGTGTGGAATAAAAGTTAGCTTTCGATCAAACGTAACACCGAGGTCTCTTATTGTGTCCAGTTCTGCAATTTTCACTCCGTCGATATAATAGTCTTGGTTTATGAGATAATGCTTTCGCGTGTATTTAACATGGTAACATTTGCTTGGATTTATATGCATTTTGTTGGTTTGACACCACTGCACAAGCCTGTCTAGATCACACTGTAGGTCAGAGGCATCATCTTTAGTTTTGACTGTTTTAACAAATTTTAAGTCGTCGGCATACATAAAGACAACAGAGAATCGAAAACAAATGGGAATATCGTTTATAAAGAAATTAAACAAGATTGGCCCTAAGTGAGATCCCTGTGGCACGCCAGACAAGATATATCGTAAGGTTGAACGAAAACCATTGATGACCACATAGAAAGATCTATCCACAAGATATGAACTCAGCCATGAAAGTAACGATCCGGTGATACCATATGCTCTTAATTTACTTATCAATATTCCATGTGACACCTTATCGAAAGCTTTACTAAAATCTGTATATATGACATTTGCTTGGTGACCCGAGTCTATTGTCTTCATTAATAATTCGGTAAACAGTATTAGGTTGGTACTTGTGGATCTAGACGCCACAAAGCCATGTTGCTCTTCGCTTAAGTATAGCTTTAAATGACTCTGAATGTGGGGTAGATCAAAGACTCGAAATTTTTTGCCACGGTTGATAAAATTGATATGGGTCTGTAGTTGGAAACTATGTCGTCATTGTCTGACTTGTGGATGGGAACAACTTTTGCTACCTTCCATTCTGAAGGAAAAACCCCAGAAGCTAAAGACTTATTGAAAATCAGTGACAGTGGTATGACCAACTCGGCTGCACACTCGTGAATAGAAATAGGTGGTATTCCATCTGGCCCGGCGCCCTTATTGCAATCCAGGTTATTTAACTTCTCGTATACCGCCTCACAGTCAATAACTAGACTAGATAAACATAAACTATATTTTTTAAATCTAAGTATGCATTATTATGAACATTGTCACCATCCTGAGCAGGGCTATAAATAGAAGAAAAGTAAGATGCAAAAAACTCGCATATTTCTGTTCCGTCAGATGAAGTAGTGTTACCATTTGTCATAGACTTAGGATACATGCTAGCCCCCCCACGTTTAGCTTTTATAAAACTCCAAAATAATTTGGGGTTATGTGTGAGTTCGTCTTCCAACTTTTTTATGTAGTTATTGTAACAGATAGTTCCAAGGTCGTCGCAGCGTTTACTGATTATCTTTAATTCTATTTTATCTAATGGGTTTTTATAAATATTGTAGCGTTTTCTGATTTTATTTTTTGAATTTAACATTTTGATAAGAGTGCGGCTAAACCATGCTGGAAATTTGCTATTCTTGGGCACTTTAAGAGAAATAAACCTTTGTACAGCTGTATTAATAATGTCGTAAAATACCTGCACCATCCCATTGACGTCATGCTGTCCCTCAAATAATTCCTCCCAGTTGAATTCTTTTAAGTAATTACGAATGGGTACGTAATTTGATTTATGAAAGTTAGGCATTCCACTGACAACATTGTATGGAAGTTTGGCTTCCTTAGCTAAATATATAAAAATATCCAGGGGCGGATGGTGCTGATCAATATTACATAGTGAGCTAATACTTTGGCTTACATTACACAAAGTATGATTACACAATACAAGGTCAAGTATCCGACCAGATGTATTATTTATGCTGTTAAATTGACTAAGCCTGTTAACGTGCAAAAAATCCAAAAAAGCTTCACAAGTATTAGTCAGCTTGAGTTTGTAACTCGAAATACAGACTTGTTTCCAGTCGACATTACCCAAGTTGAAATCGCCTATGATACATACGCTTGATTCGTTAAGTTGTTCAAAGGCCGCATTACATTTATCTAAGAAATTTTCCAAGGAGGATATACGAACAGGTGGTGGCAGGTATACTGCACAGAGAGCCATTCGATGAAAAGACTTAGCTACGGGATAACTCAGGGTAACCCAAAGGTCCTCGCAACTACTCTCGAAATGCGCAGCGCGTTTAGAGTTTATTTTTACATTGACAGCTATCAATACTCCCCCGCCCTCTTTACCACTATGTATGCAAGAATTTTCTCTATCTCTCCTGTAAACTACATATCTGTCGTCGAATAGCTCACTGCTACGAACGGAACTGTTAAGCCAAGTCTCCGAAAGAATGACAACATCGTAGTCATTACAACATATATTGCGATAGACCATGTGCGTTTTTGTTCGTAAACCTCTACAATTCTGATACAATATTTGCAGGCTATCGAATTTTGCGATGTAGTATTTTCACAATAACGTGCATTTTTACTTTAGCCGAGCGAGATTAAATCAACTTATTTAAAGAGTCAAGGTTCTTTATCAAAATATGTTCAGCTTCGGCGGACTTCCTGACAAAAATTCTGCCGTTTCTTACCCAGACAAATTTGAATCCTTTATCCTTTGCCCTTAGCCTAGTGGCAGCATGGAGCGCTTTATTAGATGGAGATAAATGTTCGAGCACATATACCGGCTTTTTGTCTCCAGCTATCCCAAGATCTGCACTATTGAGTTTTTCGGTATTATTTTTCTTTTCCTTATTATAATCGATAGTCACAGGGCATCCAAAATCTCATCGTTGCCACGGCACATTGCCAAGTTGTATAGCTGATTCTATCATAATTGCATTAGGCTGAGTTGATTCGTATGTTGATCTTAGCGATGCTGTTAATTCTTTTTGGCAAACTACCAGTCGACGTCTTTGAAATGAAATGAATTAATTTACCAGAATAAATGAACTTACATAAGAACATGGTAAAATAATTTTAGTCTCACTATATTCGCCTAATCACTCGTGCAAATATTTGTAGTACATGCATAGTATCATCATGAAATGACATCAATGACAGTAGTCGTTAGTCATACACATCACAATCATAAAACAATTTACAGTCTTGCCTTGTTAATATTAAATTTGCACATTACATTACAAAATATATTATATTAGTGTATTAGACTATCTCACACTTAAGAGAGTTCATCAATTTATTGATTAGATTTATAAATAATGTAAGCATAGTTATAATTTAAGCAAGTGTTCGTTAATTTACATAGTTATACGTCATGTCTGTTTAAAATTTAAATAATCATCAATTGAATAAAAACATCTGTCACAAAGCCATTTTTAAAGTTGTATTAAATTTTAAATTATTCAGTTTTCTTATTCTTTCCGGTAGTTTATTAAAAAAATTCACAGCCTAAATAGTTTTTTTTCGTGATATGTTCCTCATAAATATAGCCACTGACGGACTGCTAAAGCGTCCCATAACGGAGACAGTCAAATTGACTTGTAAAAATGTGGGCGGCTGTTATAGAGGTACACTGACTGAACTATGTGCTCGACATTATTTTATTTAGCGTCTCAATCTATTGAAATCCACTTTCACAACATAAACCTACGACGTCTTCCGCAATTTATTAGTTTTCAAATTATCTTACAAAAAGGAATTTCGGAATTCTCCCCCATATAACAACTTCATTGTTATAAATAATAATTAAAATTATGGTACCTAAAGATGCATATCAAATTGAACAGCACCTTCACTGGCCTTGTAAGTGAAAAGTTATTGAAGAAGTAAGTGAGAATCTGTGACAATAAATGTGTGACCTACTAGAACACAGATTCACCTTTTTGGCACGCAACCTTAACCTACGTCTTTTTTCGAGGCCATGTCTTCCGAGCTGTATGACTTGACATATTATTCCTACACAACTTCGAGGGTTGTCTATTCAAAACGATAGACTGTAAGTTTATTTCATGAGTGCAACTGTAGGTGTGGTTTATAAGTTTATATAGCCTTCTATCGGTCTCGGTTCTGCGCCCCGTAGTAAACTGTCCCTTAAATGCAAGCTCCGCATTTATACCGCATTTATACCGCAGTCATCCGTCCTATCATGACCTATGCCTGCGTTGTATTTGCGCACGCTCACCCACGTCATCTCCATAAGATGCAGACCCTCTAAAACCGTTTACTCAGAAGGGTTACGGGTGCCCCTTACTACGTCCGAAACATAGATCTTCACGTCGACCTCAAAATGCCAACCATAAAACAGTTCATGAAACGCCTATCAAAGCGTTTCTTCGACTGTGGCATCAAACATTCAAACCCCCTGATTACAGCGGCCGCCCGCTACACTCCCTCTCGCATTAGCAGTATTCGCCGACCAAGGCATACTTTAATCGACCCCGACGACGCCACTACCCTCCTCCAGGAGAGTAGTAAGGCAACCAGCACGCTACATAAGCCCAAAACCCGATCGACGTCCTACCGCCCTCGCCGCCGAGGCCCGCCGCGACGCCCAAATCCACGCCCCTCCCGACCCTTGCTCGAGCCAGCCCGCGCCGCTGAGCCTGTAGCTTTAAATTCGTCCCAAAATAATACCAATCCTGATCCAGCTAGTCATTTGCTGCCCTCTTCCAGCGACGCCCTAAGCCGAGGTTCGTACCCCACAGGGGGTGCCCTTAGCGTTGTCGCTTAGTTTTAGTTAGTATTTAAGTTTAAGTCCTGGCTGGAGGCCTTAATTTATTAGGGCAACCACAGGCAAGTCCGCTTAAGCAGACGACAACCGCATAGGTTGACCTGCGAGATGCCAAACAAACAAACAAACAAACTCGGTTCTGCGCATCTTAGACATCCAATTCGTTCTGCCATCTCCTTCGTGGGTTCTCCTGTGGTAAGTTTGGTTATATGACAGAAAATCAATTTCACAATGTCAGACTGAAAAAGATTATGTATTATGAAATTGAGCTGACATAAAACACAGTGCAAAGTTACAATATCACGATTCTACCCCGATTTATTTTCCTTGATTGCCTACTTGATTCATTTTTATATTTTTTTCTGGTTGATTAGTTTAATTTGTCTAATGTTAAATACGTAACATTTAAAGTTCAGTCTGCCTCGATGAGAAATTTTAGGCAGCAATAGTAACTTAACGTTTGACTCATATTTTGTAAGAAATTACAAAACAACAGATACGTTATGAAACAGAAATGGTGTTTTAATGCAATTGAAGCGAGTATGATGTTGCGATAAAATGTTAATTACTTTTCAATCTCACTCTCATGGCCACCCACGAAGGCTACCTGTGATGTGTTTTAGGCTCGTGTAGACTATACTACTAAACACCGCGTGTCGCACGACGAGCGGTACCTTTCAGTCGCGCGAGATTCGCTGCGCATGTCGCGTCTGTTTGAAAGAGCCTTTAGGCGTATGTGCCAACTCACACCATACCTGCCAACTGCCATTAAAATAAGTAAGTAATACATTAATCTAATGATTATAGTCACCTGAAAATATTCACTTGCCATCGACTATATCTAAGGCCAAGTCTGACCCTATTGGTTACTGCAGCAGCAATAGAATCAGTCATAAGTCTTAATAAACGTTTCTTGGTATAAGTACCGATTCAACGACCATACGGTCGTTGTACCGATTAGACCTTATTCGAGCACCTATAGTACCATATCATCAGCATACAATAACCTATCCAACCAGATACCACGCGACGCGAGCCCTTAAGACTTTCAGACTTCAGGTTTGTTTTCTAGACCAAATTTGACCACCCTGTTCTGCCAAATCTCCACCAACAAACCGAACCAGCATGCGTAGCATGTCCACTTCTATCTCTAATCTACGGAGAGAAAAACAAATCACAGTTTTTTCAAAAATTCTTTCTTTTCTTAAATGTTGACATCATCGCGCCGTATCAATAATTTTACAATCTGTAATTGTGTCTTCCGTTTCTTCCGTTTCAGTAGCCGCCAACCCTATTCCTACGGTCCCGAACGTGACTGACGTGACTTTGGTTTTCAAAAACACTAAACGTATAAAACCGCGAACATCGTCGCGACTCGTCGGTTACGGTTCGCGCACAACATCGGACCTTTTGTTGGCGCATGGATGGTAGTCGCGGACTGGTGGATATGACGAAATTAACGCGGGACCAGATGTTATCTCAGTTTTGAAATGCATAATTACTTATTTACCTAGATACCTAATAAAATAGGTGTTTCTGAAGGTCTTTAACCTATCAAACAATGATTAATTAGGAAATCTTTGATTCGACCGCTTTTTCAGGTTTTGCAATTTTATGGCGTTGTGTAATTGTTGCAATTCATTATTATAACTATCTGCTTCAATAATAAAACTGTAAAATAACAAAAAAAATGGACAGCGCCATCTAAGCTTATGATTGGAAACTTCAGGTTCGGAGAACGACGTTGATAAATCTCTACATCGTTAACAGATGACGCTGTCGTATGAAATCTTTTTCAATATCAAACAACAAGCAGGACCTGAAAGTTGAACAAATTATGGAGCTACAATAATGTACCACGGGATTGATAAAATTTGGTAATAATTATCTACGTTTATTCAAACGTAGTGTAGTAAGTACTTATACATAATGATAAAAAATATAGGTAGGCATTGATTTACTTTTGTGGATGAACGGTTCTTGCAAAACGAACGGAATATTAGTTAAAAAGAACGTTTCAAATTCCTTCATGTCATGACACAAAATATGATAACTAAGGTCATCGGAAAACTTGAGACTAGAGATGCATGCATTCCACCTGTTTCTATAATTAATCTTTTACAGTTCAAGCAGTACCTACGGTTATAGAATGGCCTAACCTAACCTATTGGTTTGTATTTTTTTTTCTAAATAATGGTTAATACACTATCTGTCTCCTAACAAAACATGTTCATTGCACTTCTTTTATGATTTTTATTGAATATATTTATTTATGTAGATGAATACCTACTTATGTTTAATTTTTGTATGTACGTATTTATTGTATACATCGGAGAAGTCATTAGTACGGAAGCTAAATTAACAACGAGGCGGAAGCGTTGAGACGTCAACGCTTCTTCGGAGTCTAGATTGAAGTTCGTGCGGGCTAAGCTTGAGAGGTCCGATCGCAGGAGGGGACGACTCACTTCACTTCACTGCTGGCAGCCGCGCGGACAACACAAGTCTAGAAACTGTCATACGACTCGTTGTGTTCAGTGTACCAACTTGGTTATTAAAATAAATTAGCAGTGATTATCAAATACTTTGTTTGCTCGCTAACCTATCACCCACACATTATGTTTTCTAGGGAAGATGCTCACCCTGATCGGCCTCTTGCTCCGACATATATAAGTAAATGGTACTCCATAGACTAGCTGCCCCGATCACATAGTGTCAGTCGCCGACACGACGGCCGCAATCGACTCGTTTACTGAGCACGTTCAATCCGTTTTGACGGATTGTTCACGGGAAGTTCCGGTGATGGAAGACCATCGCTGGAAACTACCTACTAATGTACGTGACTTGATAACCGAGAAGAATGCGGCTATTCGTGCCTACGATTCCTTCCCTTGTGACACGAACAAAGCCCACATGCGCCATTTACAGCGTGCTGTAAAGAAACGCATAGGGGAGGTTCGCTCAAAGGGTTGGAACAAGATGCTCAGTCATCAAGCCTTCTGGCACCTTCAGAGGAAATTGCGTTCCTCCGAGGAGGTCTCTATGCCTCCCCTTATCCGCCCCGACAAGAGCGTCGCTTTCGACAGCACCGACAACGCCGAATGCCTTGCTGACAGCCTAGAGTCCCAATGTTCTCCCAGCTCTCAACCAGTAGACCAACACCCGCACAACAACAACAAGATCAAGAGGTACAAGATCGACGCTGAAGTCGAACGGAGAGCTTCCCTACCACCCGTCGAAGACCCTGATGATCCTCTGCCTCCCGTCACTCCAGACGAACTGCACGACATCATTAAAGGGCCCCCGGTTCGGACGGTATTACCAATAAGGTATACAAACTCCTACCTGCCCCTCTAATTATGACCGCCATCTTCAATGGCGCCTTGAGCAACAACATCTTCCCACAGGCGTGGAAAGAAGCAACCGTCATCGGTATCCCAAAGCCAGGCAAGCCAAAGTCTGAGCCCTCCAGCTACCGTCCCATTAGCTTACTCAATGTACTCGGCAAAATCTACGAGAGGATTATTTATAAGCGTATCAAAGACTACGCCGAAGCAAAGAGCCTCATTCAGCAGCTTGGTTTGGTTTCCGACCCCAACACTCTAGTATCCACCAGGTCCACCGTATCGTAGAGCACTTGAGCTCTGGTCTGCAGCGTAACGCAACGACGGGTGTGCTATTCTTCGACATAGCGGAAGCCTTCGACAAAGTCTGGCACAACGGCTTGATATACAAGCTCTACCAACTAGGAGTGCCAGATGGTCTCGTGCTCATCTTACGAGAGTTTTTGTCGAATCGCACCTTCCGCTATCGCATCGAGGGTGCACTCTCGTCCCCTCACCCTATTCGCGCCGGTGTCCCTCAGGGTTCCGTCATATCTCCTCTAGCCTTCACGCTGTTCACCAGCGATATCCCAAAGAGTAAAAAGGCTCAGTTGGCACTCTTCGCCGGCGACACTGCCATTTACTATACCGGTCACTGTCCCAATGCTATAGCTCGTACTCTTCAAACCTCCGCAAACGTCTTAGGCGCTTGGTTCCGGAAATGGAGAATCGAGGTCAACCCCGATAAGAGTCAGGTGGTTCTCTTCTCGAGACGTCGTCGAGTGCCCTCCCCCCCTTCCCACCCCGATCACGGCAAGCCAATCCCTTGGGAGAAGCAAGCCAAATACCTAGGCGTGATCCTCGATCAAAATCCTTTAAGGCTCATATTAAGGCGGTTCGCGCGCGCGCCTCCTTCGCTCTTAGCAGGCTCCACTTCATTCTGACAGCCCGTTGCAAACTGTCACTTAAATGCAAGCTGCGCATCTATACCGCAGTCATCCGTCCCATCATGACCTATGCCAACGTTGTATTCGCGCACGCTCACCCACGTCACCTCCATAAGATGCAAACCCTCCAAAACCGTTTCCTCAGAAAGGTCACGGGTGCCCCCTACTATGTCCGTAATATAGATCTCCACGTAGACCTTAAAATGCCCACCATAAAACAGTTCATGAAACGCTTATCTAAGCGTTTCTTCGACTGTAGCATCAAACACCCAAACCCCTTGATCTCAGCGGCCGCCCGCTACACTCCCTCCCGCAGTAGCAGTATTCGCCGACCAAGGCATACCTTAATCGCCCCCGACGACGCCACTACCCTCCTCCAGGAGAGTAGTAAGGCCACCACCATTCTACGTAAGCCCAAAACCCGATCGCCGTCCTACCGTCCTCGCCGCCGAGGCCCGCCGCGACGCCCAAATCCACACCCCTCCCGACCCTTGCTCGAGCCAGCCGAGCCGAGCCTGTAGCTTTAAATTCGTCCCTAAATCACTCAAATCCTGATCCAGTTAGTCCCTTGCTGCCCTCTTCCAGCGACGCCCTAAGCCGAGGTTCGTACCCCACAGGTGCCCTTAGCGTGTAGTCGCTTAGTTTTTAGTTAGTATTTAAGTTTACGTCCTGGCTGGAGGCCTTCATTTATTAGGGCAACCACAGGCAAGTCCGTTTAAGCAGATGACAACCTCATATGTTGACCTGCGAGATGCCATTCCCAAAAAAAAAAAACTATGTGCAGTATTGTCTCTGCTTTCTCCCTTAATTATATTGTCTTTAGAAGATCGCTTTTAGCGATAAGACCGCCCATTGTGTCATTGTTCGATCCCTTCTAAAAACTGAACATTTCAATCTGTAATATTTACGTTGTACATAATAAATATCTAGATACAAAATTATTAAAACTGAACACTTCATTTTGTACACACGTTACCAAGGACATACTTAGGTCAGGCCAAACGCGACACCAACATTAGCGACCAAAAGCTGCCTTAGGGGCAGCTTTTGGTCGCTAATGTTGGTGTCGTGCGTCATTCATTATTAACTAAGCATCCTAACTTTACCTACCCAGTTGTTATCATCAAGCTTATCTTCTCTAAGTTTAGAATAAAAATGAAATGATAAGCGCATCACTTCAGAACGGCTGGACTGGTTCGGAAAACTTAGTTTTAAAACTGAAAGAAAACTTTAAAACAGAAAACTGAAAGTGCATTATCTATAGGAATTTTGTATGAATTATTGGAATTTTGACAGGAGAACGTCTGTCTGCAGCTCGTATTCAATAAAACTGACAGGTAACAGAAAGTAGGCGAAAATCTGAAAATCCGGCAATTATTCTCTCATAGTTCTCTGCTGTTTGGTCATGTTGTGAGTATGAATGAAAGTCGCCCTAGAAGGACATATAATGGACCTTGGACCTTATTGGTAATGTGCTTCAGAAAGGTTAGGTGCGTATATAGTACTCGCGTGTATGACCAGACGTATGTGTAAACGAGGCAAAAGGAGCGTAATATGTCAGGATCGTAACAGGTGGCGGTCTATAGTTTCTGCCTTTCCCCATGGAACGAAGTCGTGAGTTTATGTATGAGTAAGTGTAGTTTTCTAGTTTTTAAAGGGCCTGTCGTTATATTGTCAGTTATATCAAATAGGCCCGTGATGGCATTGCCTGGTGGTAACATTTTTTTTTTTTTTTTCTCACCACAATATAACAAAAACACATTTTACATGGTATCAGAGTCAGACAATACTGTAATATTGTGAGAGACTGGTGCCTAAACTAAGCTCTAGGCCTGTATTTCAGGACACCAGGTCTCCACCCTTTTACAAAGTTTTACATTTAATTTTGATATGTACTTGTACACTGACAACTACAACTACTACTACTATAACTTTAGAAAAGCAGGATCTTTAAAGAACATGTAGTGGAAAAATTTAAACAAGTACACTTACTTTGGCCAAGACATCCCATTGGCTACTAGGTAGCATACTCCAGACACGATTCCAGCCAACAGACCCAGGCTGACCCCAGCTGACAACGACATTGCATCCGGCATTTTGTCTCTTTCGAACCTAGGAGGGTTCAAAATTCACTATTTGCTATCACTGTCACTCTGTCTTGATCAACACTTGGTATTTGGTCCCGCCATCTTAGTGGTGTTGATGGAGTACCTGTAAAAAGAAAGTATTTGTTATTTGCAATAGATCAATTGTTATTTACTGACTTGCACCAATCTTGTCACATATTGTAAAAGGTGGCGGAATCCTAATGGAGTATGTACCCATACTCCATTTTCCATGATTACCGACTTATGGCAATAGGATAAAACTCATAATTCGTTTGTTGAAATAGGGTTTCGGGTAAGCTCTTTCGTCGTAGGTTTATTTTATTGCCAGTTTTACTACGTAAATCACTGGAACTATAAAGTTGGACCCCAAATTCAGGAAGCCATTTATTTCCTTCAACTCAGTCCGTGGTCAGACCTTTAAAGGGTCGGAATTCCTAACAAATAGTTCGTCATGATGATGGTTTTATTAAAAGGATTGCTTCCACTAAATTCTTGTGATTTCTAGACGTAGGAATGCTTGGTCAACATTTCTGACGCCCAAAGAATCCGAGCAAACAATGTTTGAATACGTCATTTCGATTTGTGACGGCTCTTTGAGTTTGGTATTGATTTAACCAGAGGTTAATACTTAGTTATTGACATGTAAATTTTCGAATGCAAGCACTTAGCAAAACACAGAAAAAACCTTATCAGTTTTCTACGATAATCACTTACATTGGTAATTCCCTTGTATTTGTAGAAAACGTATGAGAGAAAACAAAGCAACAATCGTGCTGAAAATCTCAAAAGCACAGATCTAGAAAAGCACAACAATTATAACAGTACTTATCATTGCACTCACAACCCGGTAACCTAGCAAAACAGTCCTCGACAAACAAAAAGGCACGAACAATACTAAACTGCTTCAACGACAGTTAGCCAACCCAATAAGATCAGGCTAAGCTTCACACACTATCAGATGGATGCAAGTGATGTGGCAACAATGCAGTTCCCAGCCGAACAACGGGATGGCACAATGCAAGTCAAAAGTCATGGGAGCTTCCCAACACTAACGCAGTGGCCGCGGGAACACTTTCTGGAAACTTCGAGAGAAACAAATGTGTGTATTGCTGGTATCGTTGCTGCTGTAAACGTGGCTAAATCTGTGTTAACTTTTCGTTTTCAGCTCTTCGCTTTTGGATGATTGCTAGGGAGACTGTTGCACCATTTTTTCCTCACAATGGGAAAAGTGACGCAGGGTGGGTTTTGTGGGACTGTATTTTCTAACTTTGGACGTTTAAAACGCGCTGATTGTTTGTTTAATTTAAGTGATTGTAAGTTACTAGAATTAAGAATGATGATGATGAAGGCATCAAAATTATTGATTTACATGTAATGAATGCCGCTGTCCCGTTGGTCATCTACACATGCAATGTAGCATTATCCGTTACTGTAGATTGTAATATTACACTTTTCTAAAAAGAGCTTCAAAGAACTAGAATTGTAAGTAATTTTTAGCACACAGACGATAATAAACATGTGCACTTGGTTTAGGTTTATTTATCAATGGACCTGAAACCACTTGAAGATATACTTTGTTAATTGTTGAGGAGTTCGCTTGCTTAGAACCAGAGGAATTGCAGCTGATGATGAAGTCACCATTAGCTCCATTTCACCATTGTGACGAGCATAAATTGGCAACCATATTAATCGAATTGCAACTCGCGAAATTCTTATTATTGAGTAGTTACGGTGGCCATCTGTTGTCTTCATCATCAGTTCCACTTCACGGAATAGTGCTTTCCGAGTGCAAATGTATGTTTACTATAAAAATATCCAAATCGCTATAGCCGTGCCTATAAAATTTGAGGATTTCCATCGATTTCCATGGGATACCCTCATCAAATTCAGACTTGGTGACAGTGAGACTGCCTTGAGAGCATACCGTTTCAAACAATAAATGAATTTTCAAAATCTGTCCACAATTGACGGAGAAATCGGTGAACATATATATAAAAAAAAACATACATTAAAAAAGGAAACATACATTTAGTCGAACATTTAACCTTCTCCTTTTTAGAAACGTCACATCTCTTGTGGTCCGTGCAATGGTAATCTTGTGCAGGTATCATAAGCTTGCCTCTTTTCTTATAGCCCACATCATTAAGACCTATAGGATCTCTCCAAAGCTCAACTATTTAATTAAGCTCGTTATCTCAACAGCAATAAAGACCTAGTTCTCATTCACACGTTTGTTTGTGTCATTCAAGTTATGCAAGCAATTAGTATAGAAGTGCGCTTGCAATGTGTACCGTGTTAAAATTGACACGTTTATCAGTGAGGTAACTATGAATGTTGTTCAAGATGTTCCGGAGATAGCTGTCATGTATAAAGTGTTAGCTCTGCAGGTGCTTAGTTAGCCGATCTATTGTACGTAGTGGTTGAATGTCTTGCTGAATTTGCAGGCGAACGGAAATCTATAATCGTTGTAAATAATAGCAATTTGGTATAGTTATAAAGTCTGTATATGTTACATAATAAAGATATAAGTAATCAAGGTCGACAACTCAAACTCAAAGCATTAATTTCAATTAAACCATTTACAGGCACTTTTGAATTGTCAAGGAGTCGGTCAGTCAGAAATATGAAGTTACACATTCCAAAGCGTTGTAGGTAGTGATAGAGAAGGACGTAAGTGGCGATCGATCTCTAAATCAAAATGCGCAGAACTAGATAAACTGTAGGTTAATATAGCCCAGAAAAAGATTTTTCCGGGATTATCTTTGTAAAGGAATAAGAAATACTGTGCAAATCAAATCTGATAAGTGCTAACACTCACGTCACGAAGGATTACCTAACCGTTTCGTGTGGATCCTTGAATCGAAGTGTTTATTTTCGCATATAACAGAAAGGTTGCAGTCTCTTTCATGTATCTACACACTAAAGGAGTATATAAACTTAATTTTACATACACTTGAGAAATCCTAACGCGAATTGTTAGCGTCTGACATTTTTTATTATTATTGGGGCTCTGGAAAACTAATAGGTACTTAAATATTAGTGCAGTAAGTGTAACAGATGATGAACGTTTAGGTCATCATCTGCCTAAGTTGGTCTCGACCTCTGCTCTAACCGGATGAAGCTGGATATCAGTATTTTACATGAAGCGATGGCCTTCCTGATTACCACAACCCAGTTACTGGGTAACACGATACCCCTTGGTAAGACTGGTTGTCAGACTTTCGGACGTCTTCCGACCCGTAACGGCTGTCAAAGATCCACGAATGACAGCCGGGTATGTAAAGATGTTCACCCATCCACGGACCAACCCTGGCAACTCCGTACTGCTGTTTTTACTTAGCCACCAACCCCTCATTATTTACATTTAGGTATTGCCCTGTTATTGAAATAAGCCTAAGATTAACTTTTATTGACAGCTTCTGATGTGTTCACATTTGTAATTCGTTTTTTTTAATTCTAACTGAACTTATGGCCATGAATCAAGACCTCTATGCTAGGTAGGAAGTTCCAGTTGCAATGTTATCGAAGCCGCAAAGTAATAACGGGCTGGAGTCTGAAGCATCTCGACAGTAAACCAATCTGTAGACCAACTTGTTGGCTTACGGTATTATTTTTATTGATCATAATCTGAATTGATACATAATAATTTCGCTGATTTTCTTCTACTTTCGTTCGACTAAACTAAACTAGACTAAAGCATTGTTTAACTTTTCTTACAGGGCTCTTCATCGTAACAAATCTGTCATTGCATTATTGCAAATATTTTAATTTAATATTTTGTGTTGCGTAATGTTAATTACACACTCGACGCTCGACTCTCGCCGCGGACGGACGTGTTTGTGCGCTCTCCCGCTCCAGTGTTGTGTTTCGTGTTATTATTCGTCGCTGCCACGTGACGTCATCGTAGTCGCCCCGACTACTCCGATTTAAAATCAAATCAAGAAATTGATTTGATTTTAATAACTCAAAAAACTGCCTTTTTCAAGGCATCCCTGTTTCATTATCAGTCATTCGTGAGTAGCTTCACTAGGCCCCTTCTGGGTAAAACCACAGTTTCGTGGTCCTCGGTTGAAACCTTACGGTGTCAACGAAGCCGAGTGGGGTGTTGACCCAATTCACACCCGCCGAACCCCTTCAGGGCGAGGCAGTTAGTTGGACGGGTCCCAGATAACCGGCCTTGGGGGATCTCCTAGTCGGCTCTGGTGACAGTTTTGCTTTCCAGCTACTCACCTAGTGTCTTTAGGGTGTGTCTACACCCTTCGCGCTAGACTGGTCAGGGCCCCGTTCGCACATTAAGATTGGCGACGGGTTACAAGCTTAGGGCTCACCAATAGGTACTCACCTCTCTGTCTACACCCGACAGAGAGGGTCACACATCCCCGGGCCCATCCACCCGGGGAGATAGGTATAGGGTTTTAGTCTACGTGGGAATAATTTTCCACCATTCCCTCCCTAATCTAGCTTCCCCTCCGACCATGGAGGACGCCTATATTTTGGCGTTGTTCAGAGAGGTCCTTTTTAAGGACCCCGATTTCCTAGCGAGATATGGCGACAAGCTATGTCATCGCTCCACCCCCACTCCGTCCCAGGGCGCACTCGCGAACTTCAGCGACGCCCTCGAAAGCCCGCTATCGCCACCTGCATACGAACAAGGCATTCCGCCTTTTGTTCCGGCAGACAATGTTCCGGCCGAAAATTCGGCCCCCATTGTCTCACCCGCCTTTGTCTCGACAGATAATACTCAGGCCGCTAATCCGGCCCCTATTGTCTCGCCCGCTACTGCCCCGGCAGTAAATAAGTCGGCCGCTAATCCGGCTCCCTTTGTCGCGCCCGCCATTGTTCCGGCCGCCATTGTCTCGGAGACAATAAACCCGACGCAGCTGCGCACCGAAACTGACTCGACTCGCCCAGAGAGTATGGACACGTCAGTCCCACTCTCCGAAGAAGAAGCCCGCACCTCCTCCTCCAGCGATGACGACTTCCAAGTCGTGGTCAAAGGAGGCAAGAGAAAGGCGGCTAAATCCTCCGCCCCCGCTGGCCCGGTCACCAAGGCCCAGAAAAAACAGGACGACTTATCGTCCAGCTCCACAACCGCCCCTAGTCCGCGGGCCAGTCGCCCCGCCAGCCCTATGGCTTGCCCACCCGCTCCTACCGCGAGGAAGCAGAAGCCCCCTCCCCCGATATACGTCCAGGAAAAGTCCAAATGGACTGAAATATCTAAAATGTGTGTTGATCGCAAGATCAACTATACTAACGCCCGATCCACCCTCCAGGGGATCAAAGTTACGGTCCCCACGTCTGCGGACTTTAGGGACCTCTCCCGCGCCCTACGTGAAAGGAACTACTCCTTTCACACTTACTCCCTTCCGGAGGAAACCCCTACTCGCGTCGTAATAAGGCGCGTTCCACAAGAAATCTCCACCGAGGAGATTAAGAGCGACCTCATCGCTCAAGGAATCCCAGTTTCCGCCGTCCATCGCTTACATAAAGCGAGACAGGGCCTAGTCTACGACATGGTCCTGGTCATCTGTGACCCCACAGACGGTCACCACCCGATTTTTAAAGTTAAGTCGGTGTGTTCGCTCTCAGGCATCTCAATAGAGAAGCCTTACAGAGCTCAATTAATTGGACAGTGTCATCGCTGCCAATTATATGGTCACTCGCAGTCCAACTGCTATGCCACCCCTAGATGCGTCAAGTGTCTAGGAGAGCATGGCACCGCCGACTGTACCCGCCCTAAAGATAGGGAACTATGTTTAGAGCCTCCCAGCTGTGTACTCTGCGGCCAATCGGGACACCCGGCAAATTACCGGGGCTGTCCTAAGGCCCCGAAGTCCTCCTCTTCCAAACTCGCGAAACGCGCGAGCGACCGCCAGCACAGGGAAAGCCCCTGGGGAAAGCCTCCTTCCGCGCTGATGCCGGAGCGGCTCAGTCCGCAGAGGCCGTCTCCCTGGGCTAACCTTAATCACCTGAAGGCTCCCGCAGCTTCGGTGCCCTCTATTCCCGCGCAACCAGCGCAACCCGCCCAACTTCCAGCGCTGATGGCTTCCGCCATCCCAGCGCCTTTGGTAGCCCCCGCGGCCCCTACGGCCTCTCCAGCGAAACCTCAGGGAACCCAGGGCCGAAACAGCGCCCAAATTATACTTAGTACATACGCGGCTCTCTTCACCACCGCCGCGGACAAAATGGCGGAAGAAATCGTTGCTGCAAACGGCAACGCACTCCGCCTTATGGAAATCCTCAGCGCGTATCCCGAGATCGCGCAAGTTCTACACTCACTCAAATATTAATTCTCAATGGATAATACGAGAGTAAACAGTAACAAACCCCGATCCCTTAAATTAGGCTTCTTCAACGCAAATGGCGTTTCAGGTCAACGCGATGAGATCGCCGCTTTCCTCCGCGACCATCAGCTTGACATACTCCTCATACAGGAAACCTTTTTAAAACCGCATCACCGAAACCCGAATATTGCCAACTATAAACTAGTTCGCAATGACAGGTCTCGATGCCACAAGGGTGGCACACTAATATACTTTAGGAAATCTTTGTATTGCATCCCTATCGACCCACCTTCTCTCTTCTCCCATCTGGAGACCTCTATCTGTCGGCTCGGCATGACTGGTCATCAACCGATCACCATCATCTCTGCTTATATTCCACCAGACAATGGTCCGGAGGATCCCATCTCTCTCCAAAAGGACTTCACCGCCCTCTTCGGTATGAGTGACTCCGTCATATTGGCGGGGGATCTTAATGCCAAACACCCGGCGTGGAATAGTAGCACGACTTCTACCAGAGGTCGGATCATTTCCAAGTTAGGCGAATCCCTTAACTTTGACGTCATCGCTCCAATGAGTCCGACTCACTTCCCAGGTAATCCTAATCACCTTCCCGATGTTCTCGATGTAGCGCTGCTCAAGAATGTGAACCTCCGTTTGCAATCGATTGAGACGTTCCACGAGCTAAACTCTGACCACCGCCCTGTAGTCATGCATCTTGCACCCTACTCGGGCCCGATCGACCCCAACCGCCCCCTCAGACCCAGACGATAACCGACTGGAGGAAAGTAAGCGAAAGACTGAAATCCACCACGTCGCCTCACTTAGACACCATCCCCGATCACTTAGTGTCAGTCGCCGACACGACGGCCGCAATCGACTCGTTTACAGAGCACATACAATCCGTATTGACGGATTGTTCACGGGAAGTTCCGGTGATGGAAGACCATCGCTGGAAACTACCTACTGACGTACGTGACCTGATAACCGAGAAGAACGCGGCCATCCGTGCCTACGACTCCTTCCCTTGTGACGCGAACAAAGCCCACATGCGCCATTTACAGCGTGCTGTAAAGAAACGCATAGGGGAGGTACGCTCAGAGGGTTGGAACAAGATGCTGAGTGAACTCGAGCCCACTCACCAAGCCTTCTGGCACCTTCAGAGGAAATTGCGCTCCTCCGAGGAGGTCTCTATGCCTCCCCTCATCCGCCCCGACAAGAGCGTCGCGTTCGACAGCACCGACAAGGCCGAATGCCTTGCTGACAGCCTAGAGTCCCAGTGTTCTCCCAGCTCTCAACCAGTAGACCAAGCTCACCTGAACAAGGTCGACGCTGAAGTCGAACGGAGAGCCTCCCTTCCACCCGTTGAAGACCCTGATGATCCTCTGCCTCCCGTCACTCCAGATGAAGTGCACGACATCGTAAAAGGGCTCCAAGCTCGTAAAGCCCCCGGTTCGGACGGTATTACCAACAAGGTATACAAACTCCTACCTGCCCCTCTAATAATGCTCATGACCGCCATCTTCAATGGCGCCATGAGCAACAACATCTTCCCACAAGCGTGGAAAGAAGCAACAGTCATCGGTATCCCAAAGCCAGGCAAGCCAAAGTCTGAGCCCTCCAGCTACCGTCCCATTAGCTTACTCAACGTTCTCGGCAAAATCTACGAGAGGCTTATTTATAAGCGTCTCAAAAACTACGCCGAAGCAAAGAGCCTCATTCCCAACGAGCAGTTTGGTTTCCGTCCACAACACTCGAGTATCCACCAGGTCCACCGTATCGTAGAGCACTTGTGCGCCGGTATGCAGCGTAACGCGACGACGGGGGTGCTATTCTTCGACATAGCGAAAGCCTTCGACAAAGTCTGGCACAACGGCTTGTTATACAAGCTTTACCAACTAGGAGTGCCAGATCGTCTCGTACTCATCTTACGAGACTTTTTGTCGAATCGCACCTTCCGCTATCGCATCGAGGGTGCACTCTCGTCCCCTCACCCTATTCGCGCCGGTGTCCCTCAGGGTTCCGTCATATCTCCTCTAGTTTTCACGCTGTTCACCAGCGATATCCCACAGAGTAAAAAGGCTCAGTTGGCTCTCTTCGCCGACGACACTGCCGTTTACTATACCGGTCATTGTCCCAATGCTATAGCTCGTACTCTCCAAACCTCCGCAAACGTCTTAGGCGCTTGGTTCCGAAAATGGAGAATCGAGGTCAACCCCGATAAGAGTCAGGCGGTTCTCTTCTCGAGACGTCGTCGAGTCCCACCCCCCCTTCCCAGCCCGATCACTATGTACGGCAAGCCAATCCCTTGGGAGAAGCAAGCCAAATACCTAGGCGTGATCCTTGATCAAAACTTAACGTTCAAAGAGCACATTAAGGCTGTTCGCGCGCGCGCCGCTTTCGCTCTTGGTAGACTCCACTTTATTCTGACAGCCCGTTGCAAACTGTCACTTAAATGCAAGCTGCGCATCTACACCGCAGTCATCCGTCCCATCATGACCTATGCCTGCGTTGTATTCGCGCACGCTCACCCACGTCATCTCCATAAGATGCAGACCCTCCAGAACCGTTTCCTCAGAAAGGTCACGGGTGCCCCCTTCTATGTCCGTAATATAAATCTCCACATCGATCTTAAAATGCCTACCATAAACCAGTTCATGAAACGCTTATCGAAGCGTTTCTTTGACTGTGGCATAAAACACCCCAACCCCTTGATCTCAGCGGCCGCCCGCTACACTCCTTCCCGTATTAGTAGTATTCGCCGACCAAGGCATACCTTAATCGCCCCCGACGACGCCACTACCCTCCTCCAGGAGAGTAGTAAGGCAACCAGCACGCTTCATAAGCCCAAAACCCGATCGCCGTCCTACCGTCCTCGCCGCCGAGGCCCGCCGCGACGCCCAAATCTACGCCCCTCCCGACCCTTGCTCGAGCCAGCCCGCGCCGCTGAGCCTGTAGCTTTAAATTCGTCCCTAAATAATATCATTCCTGATCCAGCTAGTCATTTGCTGCCCTCTTCCAGCGACGCCCTAAGCCGAGGTTCGTACCCCACAGGGGGTGCCCTTAGCGTGTAGTCGCTTAGTTTTTAGTTAGTATTTAAGTTTAAGTCCTGGCTGGAGGCCTTAATTTATTAGGGAATCCACAGGCAAGTCCGTCTAAGCAGACGACAACCTCATAGGTTGACCTGCGAGATGCCATTTATAAAAATAAAAAAAATAAAAAAAATGTTAATTACATTCCATCCATAGTGTTGTATAGAATCAATCACTGTGGAATAAGGATGTGCTGCAATTTTGAAAAACGCTACGGAATTTTTCACCGCTAGAAACTCTCCGCGCTGTTCATTGCCACAAAATACACGTTGCTGCCTCCGCCCTCCGCGGCGGCAAGCGGCTTCAGTCGTGTGGACAGCAACAGACATCTGTGCTGCTGGGGAGCTTGTTGAGTCACGTCTTGTTCCCAGCTTCTCAGCTAAAGCACTAGAAATCGGTAATGAGCAGGCATTTTGGGAGCTTTCTTAGGTAATTTTGAAGTTTAAAAAGAGCTGCTTCTCAGCGTAATTTGAATAAATGACTTTTAATTTTGAATGTCCTCTCAAAAAAACTGAAATAGACTGAGTAAAACCTTCGACCGTCTGCGAATAAGATTGGTTGGACAAAAAAGTCTAGATCATATCAGTGTCGTCGTCTCTATCATTATTTACTATATAATTACGTCAATGTCATTGAATTTTTGAAGAATAAGTATTTTTACACTGAGATTATTATTTTTTACTTCCTTACTAAGTAATTTGTTATTGCAGCCAATTTGGTAATGATGTCTAACTCAACTCTCTATTACCAATGTCTGATGGGCATTCAATGCAAGGACTTCGCCATTGTAGCCGCCGATCAGACCGCCACGCAAAGCATTATCGTCATGAAACACGGTACTTAACCTAGATTTACTAGATCTATGGTACTTCAACTTATTTACTTGATATTTTTCTGATAATAAACCATGATTAAAATTGGAACCATGATGCCTTAAATTATTACTCGTAGGCATACATAAAAAAAAATTGCACTGTGCCTGTTGAAGTTCAATCGTAGTGGGAGTTCACAAATGAATAGCGAGTAACAAATGAAACAGTTTCTTTGCAATACCATGTTTTGACCTAATGATAGTCTACATTTTATAAACTGCAGGTATTTATGATTCTAGCTAAAATCTCCATTGTCCGCTAAGTAAGTAGTCACAACATTTGGAATAGAAACAATGAAATTAAAGTAAGGTTACTTACTAGTTTCTAATTATTGTTATCTATTGATTTTGATTGTATTTTCCTGCTGCAAACGTTGGCATTTTGATTGTATTTTCCTGCTGCAAACGTTGGCATTGGTGGAAATGGGTACAGTCAAGCGTAAAAATGTTCTGAACAATAATAAGTGGTCATTATTTACAATGAATGAATATCGACTGAAAATAGAAGACGACCGTAGTTGACCAGTGCGAACGGTGTGCATTAGCAACAAACTGCCGCGTATGGCAAAGTGGGAGGTCTTTTGCCATGAATTTAGGCATATTCAGCCTACAATGCTCCCACTGCTGGGACACAAGATACCTTTGTGAGAGGAGTGGGGTCGTAATCCACCACGCTTGCCCAGTGCGGGTTGGTAGATGTCACATGTCTTCGTCTTTTTGGTTCTAGGACATGCCAGTTTCCTTAAGATTTTCCTTCACCTTTTGAGAGCAATGGTGATTAAATAATCAGAAGTGGATACTTTTCTGTGATCACACACATGTGGATTAGATTTTCGTTTAATCTGCACGCTAGTAACCTTGACACGAGTAGTTATACGGGCTTTTAATTTCGTGCTAAAGTCGTAACAACATATCATTGATTTTTATAGCTCACAGTTAAATAGCATCCTCACTTATAACTAACTTATCACTTGTAATGAGGTGAAAAATTTTTTTCAAGGTCCATTCATGTATTATTTTTATTGTGGACAGCCTTTATTGGCTGTGTGAGTAAAGTCCTTTGAAATACTCACCATTTCTAGCAAGGAAGTTGTTTATTGCATGAATGATACTGCTGAATACTATAGTGCCAAAAGGGTCACTGCCATTAAACTGAAGCCAATTCTCGTTCTTAAAAACCGTTACAGGAGCCAGTGTCTAGCTAGAAGCTAGATCTTATATTAACCGGATTGCCCCTGCCCGTATACGAATTTGCGTAAATGGAAACCTTACGTAGATACGTAAGGTTTTTAACAGTTGAGTTTGTGCTCACGACTCGTGCCGGCAACTATACAAGTGATTATACACACCGGTGTAAATCACCCGCCTGTACACCACTAAGGCGGAAGACATAATAGAGTATGTGCCCCAGAAGACAGAGGGACACGCCGAAGGTGCAGTTACTGGAGTCGCACCACAACGTCAACTTCAAGGCGTTCGTGGTGCGCGTGCCGAATTGTAATCTGCCCGTCGTAATGGAAGAAGACTTTTGGTCGCAGGACGTGGTGTTCCGCCAGTCGCTTCCGCGGACAAGTACCACAGAGCAGCACCAGAACAAGCTAGGGAAGTGCTACTAACATAGTTTTTAGGTATATATTAACAAAAGTTTGTTATATGTTAGTTATTAAGTAAAATAGGCCATTGTAGCCTGAAATAAATGTTTTTTTTTTAATTTAATATTTTATTATTTATTATTGGTCAACAGCAGTAAGTATACTGTTGACTAGGTAACAAAACTCGGTTAGGTACGGATTTATTGTTGGGTTTAAAAAAAGAGCGGGTTTGTGGAGTTACTTACGTCTTTGTCACACAAAGTTATCCCAAAAATAATGAAAACCAAATACACGACAAGAGCCAATGATATAATGTATCCTTTCATTTCCTATTTAATTCGTCTTTCTCCACTTTCCAGACGAGAACAAACTATACGAGTTATCAAACCGACTCCTGATGGGCGCCATCGGGGACCCAGGAGACAGGGTCCAGTTCACGCAGTTCATCGACAAGAACGTCAAGCTGTACAAGATAAAGAACAGCTACCAGCTGAACACTGCAGCAGCCGTGCATTTCACGAGGAAGACGATGATGGAGGCGCTGAAGGGCGGGGTAGGTACTGAATGTAATTAAAGAAATAAAGAAACAAACAGGCACAGTACAGTGTGCAAATAACACATTTGAACAAAAATAAAAGTAACATTAAATTTAAATATATAATCACTAGCTTTTGCCCGCGGCTTCGCCCGTGTAAAGGCCGGAAGTTATTCCACAGGAACTTAATTCAGGATTCCTAGTGGCCTATGTCTTTACTCAGGTCATGGCCTATCCGTATGCCTTTCATATAAATCTGTTTTTGCCGTTACGGCATGGAAAGGTGACAGGCAGACAAACGGGTAGATAATACATTTAAATAATCTTTGTTCCGTACCTTGAAATGAAAAATTTAAACCCATAAAGACCCTTTTTCTGAGGAACAAGTTAGAAGGAGGAGGAGAAATCAAGTTGAAATAGATACAGAAAACTTAGATTTACAGCGGTAGAAAATACGACCATTCAAATCGCATATATATGTTGTCACTTGCATATTAACCTAAGCCTATTCCCGTTGACCTAGCAGCACGAAGTTTGGCGAGAAGCAAGGTCTTACAGTTCAAGTAAAGAGAAAAATCCGAAAATTAGTCATTTATAATTTTATGCAGGGTGTCCCAGAAGTAGACGTCCAGCCGAAATCGGGTGTAGGTCGGGCGATACAACGGGTACACGATCCCCTTGGTACTTTCGGGCCCCTGTCTACCCGTAACGACTGTCAAAGATCTACGAATGACCCCTCCGGGACCAACGGCTTGACGTGCTTTCCAAGGCACAGAGGGGTCGCGGTAGGTAAAGATGGTCACCTGATTAAACTTAAGTCCGGTGATAGGTCAAGTCATAATAGTTAAAATTTTCTAAAAAAGTATTTTTTATTTACATTTGTAGCAACAGGAGTTACAAGACCGTCACAGGCAGTAGATTTTCTCGTTTTTTTTAAACTTATAAAGTACATAGCATTTTTTTTCTGTTAACTGTTATGACTGTAAGTATATATATACTTATCACCCGATTCCGGGTTGACGTCGACTTCTGGGACACCCTGTATATCAACTGCAAAGTTAAGTTTGTTCTTCAATCTGCCTTGAAGTAACATTGTGTATGGTGTTTCATTCAAATCGGTTCACTCCACTCTATTAGAAGTTCTTGTTTCAACTGAAAATTTAAGTTGGCCCTTTTAGTAAATTAAATTTGCTAAATTTGATTGAAATCCTTTCAGTGGTTTAGACGTGAAAAGTAAAGGTAAAGATTAAAGACTATTTCAGCCTTGGAAGTGCCTCCACTCCTAGCATAGTTGTGCGATTACGGAACATCGTGCGGCTATAGTCCATAAGCAAAACGACAGAGCCGCATAAATAGCTCCGTATTGGTAAAAAAAGTTAATCAATGGACACGAAAAGAAAGAAAACTCCGAAAAACCCCCTTCTCTTCAGCAAGTAGTGGCTTTCCATGATACCTTTTCAACGTGAAGAAGGCAATGTTTATAGACCTTTTGATAGCAGTATGAAAAGTTTAACATTGAAGCAGGTGCCTCATTTTGTATATGTAATCATTCCCATGACAACACTGACGCAATTGAATTCAAGTAACTTCGACCATGGGAGTTGAGATTACTAAGACGTATTAACTTTGCGCTGTACAAACACATATGCTAACGGTCATGCTGACTCGAGAAACTAATTCAGAAAATCTAGGATGGCAATGATAAACTTCTTATCATCCTAGGTTTTCCAAAAATAGTGTTATTACGTTATCAATGCTCATAATTACAGCTGGAATTCCCTAAATGATTTAAGTAATTAGTGTACGAGTATTTTATCTAGTTTCATAGACTTTGATAACACTCGTCGCTGCATCTAGCTCACACTTGCTTGATGCAGCGGCTCCTTTATCAAATACTGAGGTATGAAGCGACGCGACGCTTATATTATTTGCGTATCTCACCACACGTTCCGTGGTGTCATAATTATCATTATGATATTACAGTTTAAATATAAGCTGAGTTAATCACTGAAGTTATTGTTAATTAATTAACACTTTTATATTATATCTTACTACTGATTTAACTGCCGCAGTATATACGTACGTTATTATAAATTGACTGTGATTTAGCCAATCTGATTTACCTGCAAAAGTTAATCAATCAGGGAAATATATTAAAAAAATTACGTGTGATATTACAATCACTCCTCCAGCCTGACTTAGGTATATAAAGGAAGAGCTAGCCACACTGAAGACTCTAAAAAACAGAAGCACACTAAACATAATAGTTATAATACAGCTTGTCAGAGTTCCAATTTGCATAAATTTTTGACATATTTGTGACATTGATTGTTGCTGAGATGAGTTTTCAACTAGAAATTGAACGTTTACAAATACGGAATTGGCCTTCAGAAATAGCTCGCAGTTGTCGCAGTACTGCAGGCTGACAATCCTCGAAGTTAATGGTGTACATACGTAGGAGTGGAATAATAATGTGCTGCCGGCATTCAACCGGGGGCCTGGCATGTACAGACTATCTCACTGAACAATTTCCTCGATTGGACATACAAGTAGGTCAAGTAGGTATTGAATTTTTGTATGAGACATTTAATAATTCTCTAAATGAAAAATTGTTGCTGTTTGAGGGTCTGTAATACCCTTAATATGATAGCGCGGTTTGAACGGCCTAGCGCCTACAAAGTTGATGCAGCTTCCCTCAACTCATATTTTATTTTAGCTATTAACTACCTACTATGAACAGTTAAAAAAAAAGTAACCATACCAATCCGAGTTTGGATGCTAAAGTTATTAAGCTCGCTTCACTCGCTTTTGCAGGCAGGGCTCGTGGTTGGTAAACAAGGTCAATATATGTTCAATAAGAAGCAGTTAGGAGTTGGATGCCCCGTACGTATGCGAAATATAAATGTAGGGTAATAAAATTTTCTAGCTCAATCTCATATTCTCTTTTACCTCCAAATATTCAGCATAAAAATCGAGTCGTCCATGAAACTCATATTTCAGTAAACAAGTATGGTCGAAAGTACTCGAACAGTCAAAAAAACCCACCTACGAGGCGGGGTGCTGTTTTTTTTGTTGCTCGTAATGTTGTTTTAAATTCTCAAACTTTTCTACATACCGTGACAACGTAACTCCTATTTAATATATATGGTCAATCCTGGGCACACCCTTGAATATGACCACACATTTCTAAGACACGCTGTACTCGTATAATCAGCATCTATGGCCACAAGTGTAACTCATCGTGGGTTAACAGAACATGCAAAGCACTTTCGTCCGTGCATAATAATTACGTTTTCTGTAACACTTTCGTCCATACGAATGTTAATATCACCGCTAATTACGAGGCTATGTAAGTAACTTTTCAACAAGTAATCGGTTTTATATTTTAATTAAGTAAATTTTTTACTATTGTGCCTGTCTTGTGTACCAGTGTTCTGTGATATTGTTAAAATAAATGATGATTCTATATACTCTAGTATGGTGATAAGTAGATGATGGATGATGCTTTTTAATTAAATTGCTTTTCTAGCGATGATGTAGTTATGTTGTTAAAATTAAAATTTGCTCATAGAACACATCTTAATTTTTTTGCACATAGCGATACTCTGGACGGTTCCATACTTACATACTATGTATACAAAATTATGTCTATTTTGCAAAAATCTACATCTTACATTGACAGATGACAGAAACATTGGAGCAGTGGTGGCCCAGTGGTAACGGCCGCGACTTACGAGTTGTAGGTCGTAGGTTCGAACCCAGACAGGCGCTTTACTTTGTGTAAAGTATTTCATCACCACTGCTCTCAAAACGGTGAAGGAAAACATCGTGGGAAAACGGGCATGTCTTAGAACCAAACATTCGAAGACATGTGATATCTACCAACCCGCACTGGGTGACGTGGTCGATTACGGCCCACTATATCTCATAGAGAGGAGGCCTGTGTCCGAGCAGTGAGAAGATAATAGGCTGATTATGTATGTTATGTAGATACATTGCTAATCGTGTTATTTGGTCCTATTTGGTTGCGACAGCTTATTGTTCACAAACTTTCGTAACCCATACTTAGGTCTAAGTTACTAATTTGATTCTTCCTTCTAGTTTCTTATCCTAATCTAGGAAACCTCTAGTCAACCAACTCCAAGTTTTCTCCCACAGAATCCAAGTATGGTGAACATACTGGTGGCGGGTTACGACGCAGAGAATGGGGGGCAGTTATACACTGTGGACTTCCTAGCGTGCGCATTGAGGGTGCCCTACGGAGTCCACGGTTTTGGTGGCCTGCTCAGCTTGGGAATTCTCGATAGATATCATAAACCTGGTAACTTTTTTATTATTAAATAATGACTTTTAGGAGTGTATTAGGAATAGTTGATTAATAACTTACTCTGATTAAAATTTCTACCATTGCCTGATGATGTTTTCCTGCACCGTTTCTATTCTTTACTTCTTGTTTTCACCTTTTGGTTTCCTGTTATCTCGAGGCATGAATTTTATATTTTCTATGTCTTTGACTCTGGAGTCTCTTTCGGATCAAAGCAGGAGAGCCGTTTGTAGATAGATAGATAGAGTAGATAGTTTATGCTCTAAAATAACGTTTCATTCTCTTAATTTTTATCCTCTTCCCCAGATCTAACAGAAATTGAAGCATACGAGCTGATAAAGAAATGTGTCCACGAAGTGCACGAGAGGCTCTTCATTAGCCTACCCAACTTTCAAGTGAAAGTCGTCAACAAACATGGCATCAAAGAGATGCCAGTCATCACCCCAGACACGCACCTTGTGGATCGTCCAGCGTAAACTATCAACAAATGAATTAAATAACAATCTAGAATGAAGTGATAACATGGCTTTATCTATTATTTGAGTGGTTTGATCTTTTTTTTTACTGTGCGATCTTGTAAAGCGTGGTTTATAAATTTGGATTTATATTGACGTCCATTCTTGTATGATGTTTATTACGTACATTTCGTACGTCATTTTATTTGTGTATGTAATAAAGTATAATACATTTACAGTGTCCACGTCGTGTCTTTATATATTATAGTAGGTATTGAAGAAAAATCTCAGCACCTTTTAGAAAATCATCATAACATAACATCACGCCTTATTTCCCCGAAGGGTTGGGCAGAGGTGTACCTATAGTACACCCACATTTCGCCAGTTATGTTTAAGTCCCATGTAATAGGGGGCGAGCCTATTGCCATCAACCGGGCACAAATTCAGACTCCGGGCTGCTACTGAGAAATTCCAGATAGAAACCCATATAACACTTTGCCGGACCTGGGAATCGAACCCAGGACCTCATGCTCAGCAGTAGCGATTGCGACCACTAGACCAATGAGAATACGACGACGACGACGACGAACCAACGAGAAAATCAACCTGGATGCCAAATATGTCTAAGCTCTTAGAAACAAAGACTTATATAAACTCCTTTGAGTAGATCTATTACAGTCTTACAGTGGATACAAATTGGTTGAAAAAGAACAAAGAAAATATTGATCCAATAGATTCTGAATTCCCATAGCATGCTCCTAAGATCTTGGAGTCGTCCAATTAACTGCAGATAATCCAGTATACAGCCGTTGCTCAACATCTAATAAGTCAAGACAATTAGATCATGCCGTTACCTCTCAGAGTTACAACAGGTTACAAATTGACTCGTCTCTAATGTAACGTGGGATTTCTTATACCTTATGACTCCTTAGGCGTACCACACGGCCCGGGTACCTTATTAGTAATAACCCAAGCCTTAAGGCTCCCACAGACAAGCGCGATGCGACAGCGGACATAAAGGGGCCGCTCTTCGCGCAACACGCGGTGACTTTGTGTGGCGCTGTCACGTCGCGTCAGTGTGTACGAGCCTTTAGGCTCCCACAATTATGCGCTATACGCCAACGCTGCACAAAGAGTTCGTTTCAGTGTTTCTTCTCAGAGTACACAGCTGGGATATGAGACACCTACCGCATTTAAAATATAATTGACGTATGTTTGTGTAAACCTACTTCCAGAAATAAACTGATTGATCAGCAAGAGCCTCACACTGTACGTGACAGAGATGAAACTCTACGCAGACGAACATATTCTAGATCTTGCTGTGCCATATACTGTACCTATTAAGGATAGCAGGGTAGATAAACTAGTAGAAAGTATTAACTGACCCTATCTAGATAGATATATCAAGAATTGATGGTGACCATGCAAGGGAGAAGTTTGTATCAACACCTTAATGTGCCCCTAATGGCAACGACCTTACAATAAACAGAGGTCTTACGACATCTAAACGAGGAGAAAACATTTCAGAATATCCATCATTCATCAGTCGCCACTTTAGTGGAGGAAATTGAATGCTCCTGCTCGCAGAAAGAAATAAGGTCACATATAAAATGAAAGGTTATATTCTATTTCTGTCCTCTTGCACTGTATCTATTTTCTTCGTGACAATAATTCTATTTCCGGCAGGAAATACATTGTAGTTTCAAAGGTTAACTTCACTTTTCTCGTGCAAAAATGTTGGAATTAATGTCGTTTGGTTCTAACAGGTTCTTCTTAGGCCCAATCAAGTATTCAGTTTTTCAAAAAGCAACGCCTCAAGACGCCCAAAAATTCTGATGTCGAAATCGCTTCGCAGAAGAACAGTGCAGCTTTAAAGATAAGCGAATCCCTTCAAGTAATGTTTCATCATCTACTCTTTGTTTCACATTGGCCAGTTTAACCACGGCTTACCCAAAATCCTAACGCTCTTGATAACACTCTCACCGTTACCTAGAGCCATCATTCATGATGAAACCCTATAATTAGGTGAGGCGGCCCCAACAATCTTAGGCCGCTGTGTGTGTGCTCAGATAGACATGGCCTGTGTGTAAACATGTCACTCCAATGTTGATAATATTGTACACACGACGCGCTCATTATCACCTATGTGATATTTATATTTATAGAAATTTATATCTTGTAAGTTATTCTGAATGCAGATGTTCGATGTGTGATGACTGATGTATGCTGAGTGATAAGATGAAGGTTGAGAATCAAGGTGATGTGGTTTTTCGTATTTTTACTGGCCTTTAGAATCTTGCAATAAATTTATTGAAACACATATTTGGTTTGCCGAATTATCTTCTAAATCGCATGAGAATCTGGCATTTAAAATAATTATTAGGTACCGTAAATGTGTTAAAACAAAACATTAAAACGTTACCTTATGTTAATGGAACTACTAATTAAATTGTTAATGTTAAATTAGTTTGCAAATTTCAATCAAGAAATCTTTAATACTCAATAGTTTGACGCAGAGCAGAACCCCAAGCAGTTGAAACATTAATATCTGAATTTCATACATATTTTCGACGGAAAACCACTCTCAAAAGAGAGTTATATATGCTTTTATATACGTATTAACAGGGCCTCGACCCAAGATGGTGTTTCCTTACTACGTTACAATGTGCAAAGCAGTATATTCATACGAAGATTAGGCGATAACCTACAGACCACGACTGGGTTTACCGCTAACCCTTCATTTACAATATTTGTGTTCCCTCTTAGTGCTTTAGCAGACACGCTACTTTTCAGTTTTGCGTCTTCATTGATGCTGCGTTGCGTCTTGGCGACTCATTGCGTTCGTCGTTACAGCTAAATCGCACCTTTCAGATTTGATTATAATCATGTATACCTACATAACATACATAATCAGACTATAGAATGTTCCCCCTGCTGTGACACAGGCCTCGTCTCTATGAGAGGGAGTGGGCCGTACGTGGAATCCTCCACGCGGGCTCAGTGATGTCACATGTCTTCGAATTTTTGGTTCTAGGATATGCCGGTTCGTCATGATGTTTTCCTTCACCGTTTTGGAGAGCAGTGGTGATGAAATAACCTTACACAAAGTAAAGCGCCTGTCTGGGTTCGATCCTACGACCAACAACTCGTAAGTCGCACTAGGCCACCACACTCAAATTAATTAATTTTGTATAATTTTGTCTCATTTTGTTTTTTTTCATCTATTTTTATGTAATTTGACCTAATTTTATGATTGTAACAATATTTGTAACTAGTATTATTGACCGATAACTTTCATGTGTGGTGCAAACTGTATAGTAAATATAAGTTGATTATTAATAAGTAATCAATAAAATTCTGTATCGCGTTGGGTGACTCTCTACGACTAAACTATCAACACTTTTCGTTTTCTATCGATGCTGTATTGACTGGCGGATAGCCCCGTCGTCGGCTGCTCGCTGTGTCGAGTCTCCGAAAAGCAACTAATTGGCTGATCGCCGGAGGATCATGTCTTCTGCTAAAGCCCTTAATACTAATTTGTATGGGAACCAAGTGTGCTTAAGACAAACTTAATTTTCTTACTGTGGACACAGTCGGTACATACAAAGTATTGTAATTTACGACACGTTGCGTGTTCCCTTGACACGGAAAACAAAATGTATACATTTGCAGTAACTAAGTTATTACTTTACGTGGTTTGTGGTATGTGCAATACGATATTTTACCAAATAACAGTTATATTTTATGCATTTAAATTTGTTGTGAACATTTTGTTTAGCCTAAAACTCATTCACGCGAACTCCGTTCGCTGACGCAATCATAAGATCCTCAAGTGCACAGGTGACAGGGCATTTATGCATTGATTTTACAAAAGATTAAGTTGGTTTTAGATACCATTAGTCAAACCTTTTCTATTCTTGGAGTCTGTTTTCAACGACGAATACCCTTTTATTCGCAGTGTTGGTCGTTCATCGACATCTGTAACCTAATTACTGGGGTTCCGATAGTCTAAATGTTTAACCGAATGCCATACTTTCTGGATTTAGAATAAAAATGGTTTGTAAATGGTCAATTTAGCACTTTTTCAGTAGACCGATATGCAAGGGGATTCGGGGTTGATGTCATCTCTATAGGAATCTAGGCTTTGTAACATACACAACTAACTTATCGACTGTTCAAAATTGTCTGAACAACATAACACATTTCGCTAGTTATATCTCCAGCCAGTTAGGTTGTGTCTGTACACGGAGTAATTTAAATAAGTCGAGGTTGCAGTACTTTTTGATTGCTTAAACCTCTCTTATTTTTTTTTTTTGGAAAATTGAACAAGAACTGTGCTAAGACAGAAACGTGAATTATAATAATTGGCTCGCTAAAAAAAAAACATGAAAATGACACGAAACTCATCATTTAAACACCAGCAATATCAAATTCTTTGCCAGCCTTAAATGGTCGGATGTGTATTAAAAATGGCATTCGTATAAGAATTGAGAGATTGCCAACTGGTTACCTTCGGTGATTACAGATAATTCGCAGCTTCCGTCCATATGATAGGTACCTACTCTTAGAAACGCGCGTGAAATCGCATCTATCTACCTGTTACAATGCCAATTATGATCTTATTGATCACCTAATCGCTATCAAAATCACTTTCATTTTATATTGGTAATGTATTTTGCATTACGTAAATATATCCATAGTTAGTGATCAATAGATTTCGGAGTTTATTCTTTAGGAATTTCTATGTGATGAATTTATCGTAGCCTGTGACTTCGTGTTTAAAAAAGTATGTGATTAATTCAGTTGTATAAGTTGACTTTAATTGGGGCGTTTCTTTCAGAAATATTTCTTCTTTGTTCATCCCTTAAAACCCCAGTTCTCTCTGGGATCGGGTGTTCTTGTACAGCGGCGCAAGGACGTCCTTCCTGGGGGGTCATAGAAGTTAGATTCTGCACTTTCATATCTCCCTCCTGCCCTGGTTAGGAATACGCTTTTTCCGTCTACGATAATGTCATACCGTGCACGTATTTCCATACATTTTATGGACGTTGACGTCCATGATACTCGTAGTATATACTGTCACGTTAGAAATTATAAAAGCACACAAAGCAGTAGGGAAAAGCTATAAAAATAACGTAGCCTTGTTTAACTTGTCATGAATCGAGGATTATGACATCAATGAGCAATCTATTCAAAATCATTGTAGAAATCACTCTCTACGAAAATAAAATATTAGGAAAATAAGGCACTAAAACAGCAATGAAAGCTCAGCATGTCTTGAAAGAAACTTGCATCAGACGAGTCTAATGTCATCATAATCTTATGTTATGATCTTACTTCGACTTTCAATAAAGAAAAATAATTTAGCAAAACGAATTGCATTAACTTGAAACAACGATGCATTAATCATTTAATTTTGAAGCATCAATAGCACCGTTCAAGAAATAAAATAAAATGGAAAATGGCAGGTGATAAAATAAGTATCTGAAGATATTTCATATGAAGAATCACAATTATAAGGAAAAGTGCACTCGAATAGTCAGACAGACGAACTCACAGACGATCATTGCACAATCCAGTATCTTACAAGGATTCCTTGTAAGGGTAAGGTTGTGTCAGCTAAGGAACAACTGCTGTAGTTTTTAGGATAGCCAATTTAAATTTATCAATAACTTTTGAGCAGTGGTGGTGGAGTCGCCAGACAGGCGCATTACTTTATGCAAATTTCAAAAAGAAAAAAAAACTGGCGAAACGTGTCCTAGAACCAAAAATTAAAAGACATATGACATCTACCAACCCGCACTGGGCCCGCCTGTTGGATAACGGCTCACTCCCTCTCATAGAGAGGAGGCCTGTGTCCCAGCAGCGGGAACGTTATAGGCTGATAAAGGATAATAACTTTTCTTTTTTAAATGTTATAACTTTTCTATCCACTGAATATTTATTAAACTACAAATAGAACATTCTATTATAGTTATTATAAGGTTTTACGAAAAAAAACTTCGGTACGGGTATAAGTACGTACTAACCAAATTCTTTGCAGAATTTATACCTTATAAATGAAATCATAGATCACAAAATTACTGTAGCAAATACTACATACTGCCATAGATTAGTATATACAACATTCATCAGTAAAACAATAGGAAGATTTAGATTTTGCGGTCTACCAACTTCATACATTTTGATTGCGGCAATCTTTTAAATAGTTTCCTGGTTCACATAACATCACGCCTGTAATCGCTGAAGGGTAAGGCGCACCTGTAGTTCCTAGCACACATTTCGCAAGTTATGTTTAAGGAGACTACAGGACCTAAACGCAAGTTTTATTTTGCCTAAAAGATAAATCAGAAAAATATATGATATTCTTCAGGATATATGCTAGTTAGACAGTGTGTTGAAAACATAATAAAACTTATGTGGTACTATGAAAAAAAAAACACGAAGATACCTCTAAAAATTCTTATAACTATTAAAAACCATACTATATAAAATAGATAATTGCTTCATATTTTGCAATTAATTACCAGGGTTATGTCATCGCGCTTCTCTTTCTTTTCTATGCAGTCAGACAGTGACCGCACCTTAGCCTTTGTCAGCCTCTGTCCCATGTAATAGGAGGCGGGCCTATTGCCATCAACCGGGCACAAATCCAGTCTCCGGGCTGCTACTGAGAATTTCCAGATGAATACACCCAATAACACTTTCCCCGACCTGGGCATCGAACCCATCAAACCCCAAGAGGCATAAGCAGTGCTATTCTGTAACCATCTCACCGTGAAAACTTAGGTGAAGTGAGCGTGGAGCGAGCGTAGAGTGAGCTGTCAGTGCCACTGTTGCTAGGGATTGACCAAGACGGGATGACACTGACTCACTCCACGCAAGTCTTCACGGTGAGATTTTTACAGAATCGACGTGTTGTTTCTGGTTCAGCATTACGAATACCGGCTGACCGTCTGCTGTAAGATTAAGGTAAGTACACTTTCAGTCTAGTATTCCAATATTGTCAAACTATTTCTAGCATACCGATGTGCGTTATTTTCTTGTGGTAATTTGTGATGTCAAATTTTATTAATTTAAAATGCACAGAAACCTCTGCGTGGTTGGTTCACAAGACGAATTAATTTCTCTCAGGTTCTAATTAGGATTTTAGATATTGACAAGCTGAATAGATAGAGCATATTTTAAAAGTAATCTTGGTACAAACGTTGATCACTATTTTACAAAACATTTTTCTTTTAATTCCTGGTTGCATGGATGGTGTCTACAACAGCAGTTTTGGTTAGCAATTTATTTATTTATTTATTTATTTATTCACAAGGCAACTACAACAGGTGATAATCACAATATATCACTAGGTTTACGTTATAGGTTTCTACCTGATTTTCACCCAAAGCGTAATCGCACAGCATGACCAGCAACAACAACAGTAAAAAGCTTAGTTCACAAAACTATACAAAATTATACAGGAACAAGGTTCGTGCGTCTGCCCTCCATCCCACTCACTTCTACTTAGTCAGGGAACGAGTAGGAGACCAAACAGAGACCAACACGCCAGGTAAAGTACATAATTGAGACAAATTTACATTATTTAAGGAAAAACAGTATTTAAAGCGTAACAATATTAAAGTGAAAGAGTACATACATTTCTTCTGAAAATAGCAGCACGGGAATCGAAGATATCAATACTATTGTTATCTTTGGAAATTTCGTTGTAAAGTCGACACATTCTAACGATAGGGTTGTAATAGGAGGTATTATTTGTAAAGACCAGCAGTGCAAAAGTTCTTGGTATTCGCGTGTTATACCTAGTATTGATGTTTATGAGGGACAGCAGAGCTGAAGAGTCCAGTTATTATAGTTACAGTTTTTTAATATTCCAATTGAGTTATTATAGTTAGAGTTTCAGTGAAAGAATTTTTCAGACGCTTTTTAATAACTATCTAAGGGATTAAAACGTGATTTAAGGCAGACAGGCGCGACGCGACTCTAGAAGAACAATTTCTACGAAAACTTCATGGAAATTGTTCTATCAGAATCGCGTCGCGCCGTTACGTCACGCCTGACAGCGGATGCCTTCATGGAGTATATGTACGCTAACACAATAATGTTATTATGAAAACTGGTGTATTATTCATAAATGCAAAGATAGATCGGCACATCGAGAATTTGAGTGTTTCACTCGATTCGCTATTTTATCAGCACTTGATATGTATGTCACAAATTCAAAAGGTGTTCATTTTAAGTTGAGGAAAAAGCTTTATATATTAGGTAATAATATATTTATTGAGGAAAATTCAATTACATGTTCGATGTAAATGACAGAATACTATGGAAACCGGACATTCTCAAGCCTGAAAATTAATATTCTATGAAAGTTGCTATGCTACAACTTTCATAGAATATAAATTTACAGGCTTGAGAATGTCCGGTACAAGAGGTTATTTTTCATTGATGTTGATTACACAACTGTCGAGCTCCAAAATCGAGCAAACTTTCTGAATTGAAAAAAAAAGTGCTGAAAACACACTGCTACGGATTACACTTGGGTTAAGAACATGCGAGGTAATTGTGTAACACACCAACGGTAGGAATGGCTTTCATTTAGACAGTTCAACACAGGACAGATGAACAGGTCCACTCAATCTGTGTGGTTCTTTCCTTAATAGACTATTTCAAACACCAATAACATGGTCTTCACATGATTCTGACCAAGATTATGTGTAGACTTTAAAAGAGACTGTGACCTCTGAGTTTGTTTCGGCCTTTCTTCTCAGAGTTGTCAGATATGAAACGCCGATCTCATCTATTTTTAAATATATGATTGACGTTTAAAAATGTTTGTTCAAACCTACTAACAGATATAAAATCATTTATTATTTATCAACTTTCATTGCATTGTTCACGTTGTTAAGCAGACAAATTTTTCGAACATATATCCTTCCTTATCAATTCCTATCCTTCAAAATGATTCAGATTCTGATTGATCGTGTGTTACGGTGCTAAACAAACACTTCACTTCATCACCATTTTGTTGGTCAAATGGTGGGACTGTCATACGCTTTCTGCTGGGGAGTTTTTTGCGCCTCTTCTTCTTCCCAGCTAAAGCACTAGGAAGTGGTGAAGGGCGGGCGTGCCAGGCACTGTCTTATGTAATGTTGACGTTCAAAAAGTGCTGATTATCAGCCTAGTTTCAATAAATGTCTTTTGATTTTGATTGCGATTATAATAGTCCCTAATTAAATACAGAATAAAAAAGGTGAATGTTAACTGTGCCAATAACGCCTTTTGATTATTTTCAGTTGATGCAGATTAATGAATGCACATTTAAATAAACATAGAATCTTATTGAAAAACACTTACAGAACATTAACCACTGCAGACAACAGAGGCACTAGACCAAAACGTAAAGGAAACGAAGATGATCAGCAAAAATCTATTGTTTCAATAGAAAACGACTGAAGAGCTATGCAGCGATAAAATTCCCTATTCAGTACCGAAGCTTACTGTTTATCGATTGAAGTGAACGCCACTTCCAAACTTTTGGCTTGAACGTTCAAACAAACCATACGTCAGGGGTGACTCAAGGAAGTAAGTATGTATATTCAGCGTGTATTTATTAACTTAGGTTGTGGACGATTTTATTCAATGTTAGCTCGCTGGGCTTTGTAATCCTTTTGATACAAAATTATGCATGTGCCATTGTAGCCATACTTCTATTATTCCATTGGCTTTGCGAAATTTTGACCCATCGGAAACTACGAACAACATAACTGAACATGGCACCTGCATTCTCCGAAGAGTTAGGTAGAGGTGTGCCTTTAATATATCCATATTTTGCCGGTTATGTTGAAGTCCCATGTAACGGGCGAGCTTACTGCCATCAACCGGGCACAAATCCAGACTCCCGGCTGCTACTGAGAAATTCCAGATAGAAAAACCCAATAACACTTTGCCCGGTCCGGGAATCAGCTGCAAACAAACTACGAAATTATAGTTGAAATGTTCAGAACAGACTTAACCCAATCAACCAATACCGCATGTAATTAAGACAGATTGTAGTATCTAACACAAGTAAGTAAGAGTAACTAAAACGATTCTGTCAGCCATCTTGATACGACAAACAATCGAATCTCCTTCGTGACAAATTTTTTGCCAGCCCTACCTCAAACAGACAAACGCTCAAGATTATTGAGCAAACTTTACAAAATAAACGCGGGATTTCCGCCGAAGTCGACTGACTGCCGTACTAGTGTCCAGTGTTAAAAGTTTTGTTCCAGGAATTTTAGTTTCGATTGGTGTCTGAAAATGTGAGTGGAAATTCCAAAAATACTCATTGCAGATAAAAATGTATACGAGCCTTTAGTGATAGAGATAAATGATGCGTTCATTCAGTGCCTATTTGTTTAGAAATTATTACAATGCGGCAATGAGTTGCGGTATTACAGGAAGGTCAAATATTTGCCACGAAAGAGGAGAATCATTTATGCTTACCATGTATGCAAGTAGAATGAACATGATATAACTTAACTAGAGGAAGGAAAGGTGAAAACGCTTGTCTTGGAGAAGACACTGGCAAAGGTTAATGCTGCGGTTAGCTGACCTTCAATTAAGACTGGTTTCAGAAGATTTATAGAAAGGAAAGAGGAAAAGGAATTCAAGTTTGAGTTACTATTAAGATACCTTCTCGGACCAGGGGAGTAGGTATTTTGTAGGTATCCTACCTAGATGATTAAACATAGTTATAGAAATCGCAATTTATGTAGATATGTGAAGTATTTTAACATTTTTTTTGTACAGATATTACAATATAAGTAAATCTGTAAATATAAAACTCATTACGTAACTACACAATAAATAAATTGCGCATTTATGAAATTATTCATGCAATTGTTCCCAACCTAACAACTTCATAATTTACAAAATCATTGTTACAATTTCCGCGTTTTTCTATTTTCGTTCAAACGGAATTTACATAACTTTATAAACAAACGAAGTAGTTACAATTTTGCTAAAACAACACATAATTACGACAAAGCGATTATAGAAAGCTTACCAGTAGTTTGAAAAGACGAAAATAATGCAAACTCTCAGCACTTATTTCACGAACCGAAATTATTTTGTTCACTCACTAACACTGCAGATGTTTTCCTTATCACTTTTCGTGTTATTCTAATTTCATCTTTATCGCGGGTTGGTAGGCTTGAGTTTTATCTGTGGTGGCGGCAGTGGATTTAAGACGCGGGTGCGCAAGGCCGGTGCGCTTGCGCGGATGGCTTAGTTCTTATCACGAGGCTCTGTGCCGAGTATGTGCTGTGACCACACTAAAGGTTATTGGAAATGGCTTTTCATTTAAAATTTAATGACGTTTTGAAACTGTCAAAAGGCTTTTGTAATGACTGTTTTAAATTATGTTAAGAGAGCAACTATCATTATGGGTTTAGTTATGGTGTTTTGTGTTCGATTGTTCACTTGTTTGGTTTTCTTTAAGGCGTGAGTTGTTTTGACTGGCGGTCTTTTGTAAGGCAATCTGTGGTGTGTATTATTAATCAATCTTATTTTTTTTAGTTATTATTTTCGTAATTTAGTTAACTTTATTTTTTTAATTATCAATCTAAATAATATATAATATAAACATGAATATGAAAAAGGTCTAATCAGGGTCAATGCCGAATGTAAATTAATTTTGGAGAGTCTGTCCGAAATTTCGTTGAAGAATTTGATTTTTTCTTCGACGAAAGAAGAAAAGCTGTCTTCTAAAATTGGGGAACCTAAGAATTGCAGTGAACTTTTTCTAAAATTTTGATAAGTGGGTTGCATTAAATTTCTCTAGTGTCAATTGTCAGTCGGTACTGTCAGGAAGGTAAATTTCACATTTCAAGGAGTTAAGGTCCAAGCCAATAGAATTAAAGCTGTTTGAGAAGTTGTAAGTCTTTCAAAACTACACCACTTACCAGCAGCGTTCCATTCCATCGTTTAAATACCACACGTTAAATTTTGAATTAAGTTTCTGGATAATTGGATGAATAGCAAACCTGAAAATGACTGGCCCGAGAGGGTCACCTTGTTGACATCCTACTGCAGATTCCAAAACATTGTCCTTGTATAATAATTTGGAAGGGTACCTGCAACATTGCCACATGAAACAATAAATTTCGGGTTGTAGGTACCTTTTTGACTTCAGCCAACAAAGTGTCCCTGTTTACAGAGTTAAAGGCATTCTTCACGTCAATCTTGAGGATGACCTCACCTTTGTTGGAGTTTAAAAAGGTAGAAAGGGCAAGAATAAGTTTTTTTTAAAGTTAAGTATAAAGATTCATTTCACAAATAAGAATTACCTACTCAAAAATACCTAAACATATGTAAAACTAAAACAGCGATAGTTTAAAATTAATTCGTTTGTGCTATTCAGGTGTTCCATAGAAATACAAAAATATTAAAACTGTTTAATTTGGAGACAAAATTGCGCCGTCTACAGTGTGGTCACCTTAGTAGAAAGATGAATGAAAGTACGTTCTAATATGTGAACAACGCTTACGTCGCCACCTGGCGGCTAAGAGAGAAAACAATAATACACACATTCACGTGCTCATTTATAATTATGTGTATCAACGTAGTTTTTATAACCATTAGGTTCAGTCGGATGTTGAGGCACAGTTTATACGGTCCTGAATTAATTTTTAACGATAAGTACAAAGTTCTGTAGGAGTAAAATTTTAGTTTTTTTTTAGAAATCGTCACGTAACTAAAAACGTTTTATGCGTCACATGCACCTTTTTAGGGTTCCGTAGCCGAATGGCTAAAAACGGATTCGTCATGTCTGTCTGTATGTCGGTCCGTCCGTATGTCACAGCCACTTTTTTCCGAAACTATAAGAACTATACTGTTGAAACTTGGTAAGTAGATGTATTCTGTGAACCGCATTAAGATTTTCACACAAAAATAAAATCAATAAACAAATTTGGGGTTCCCCAAACTTAGAACTGAAACTCATTTTTTTTCCATCAAACCCATACGTGTGGGTTATCTATGGATAGGTCTTCAAAAATGATATTGAGGTTTCTAATTTATTTTTTCTAAATAGAATAGTTTGCGCGAGAGACACTTCCAAAGTGGTAAAATGTGTGTCACCCGCCTTTTACCTTCTAAAATAAGAGAATGATAAAACTAAAAAAATTATAAGATGTACATTACCAAACAACCTTCCACCGAAAATTGGTTTGAACAAGATCTAGTAAGTAGTTTTTTTAATACCTCATAAATAGTTAACCGCAATTTACCTCTCATTCAATCAATTCTTGCTGCTACGGAACCCTTCATGGGCGAGTCTGACTCGCACTTTTTTGCTTCGACCGCTTTGAGTCGGCCGGTTTTTTTGTTTTTATAACTTCCATCTAAGTAGTATAAAACAACAACAATAACATACTTGAGATCAATAGATGGCTCTGGTTTAGTACACATTGTACAGCGAAAGAAATTTCGTTCCAATCAGGTTTTCCATGTCAACTGCCGACTTTTTTTTCTGTATTTCAAAAGTACTATGGGTAACCTTCAACTTACACAGTCGCCAATTGCCTATAGGTTAAAAAGTAACCAGCAATCTCAGTAATAGGTGATACTATAACCAAAGGCTCTTGCAGAATTTAGAAATTATGGCTAAATACTTCTCTTCTTACCCAAAGAAATAAGAGCTTAGCAGAATATCATAAATACAAGACTAACAATATTGCACTAAGACATAAAAACATAGGTAGGTAATACAAAATATCTGTGACATAGGCGCATAGAGTACGTCAATACCTACCTATTATCTACGTTTATATTAAAAACGTCAGAAAGAACCTAATAATAGCTCAATCAGTATAGCCACTGAATTAAGAAAGATATTGCCATATTTGCCGCAGCCACTGAATTAAGAAAGATATTGCCATATTTGCCGCAGCCACTGAATTAAGAAAGATATTGCCATATTTGCCGCAGCCATAGAATTAAGAAAGATATTGCCATATTTGCCATAAGCCACTGAATTAAGAAAGATATTGCCATATTTGCCATAAGCCACTGAATTAAGAAAGATATTGCCATATTTGCCATAGGCCACTGAATTAAGAAAGATATTGCCATATTTGCCGTAGCCACTGAATTAAGAAAGATATTGCCATATTTGCCATAAGCCACTGAATTAAGAAAGATATTGCCATATTTGGCATAGCGCAGCTTACAGTTATATCGTGAAACCAATTAGTTCATTATGTTGATATATACGTCGTACATAGGTTAGTATTAACAAACTTAATTCCTATACAGCCGTTACGTGCAAAATACATAACGAAACTGCCTTCAATAAGCTGATGTAAACTAGTAAACACACATATTACAATAATTATTAGGTTTATCAGGACAGGAAGGTCAAGAGGATGTTGATGATACTAAGTTACACTTTTATTGCATTGAAAAGGCACAGTCAGTATTAAATGCAAAGTACAGTAGGGCGCACGTGAGTGGGAACACTTTATCCTTTAGCAATATACCTTAATAGGTAGGTAATAGGTAATACGGGCTTAATAAACTTTAGTGTGTTAAAATAATTTATGTTTTTAAGCACTTTCCTTTGATATAGCACTGGTCGAGAAACGCTAGACCTAAGTAAATGAGATTCACATATACAATAGAATAAAATACCAGATTATGATGATTTTGTTAACATTGACGTGCATCGTACCGTACAACCATCTTCATATAATAATGCATGACAAAGTCAATTAGAAAATTAAATGACGCTAGTGAAAACAAGGGCGGTCTCATGAGTGCAGAAAACCAGATGGAAATGACACGACGTCTTAACAATAAGTATATAAATATATGAATACATAATATATGAGCACATAGGCGTCGCCATTAGATAAGTCATTGCTTTACATGACTGACACCTATATTCTAAGTCGTAACCACGAAAACTACTCAGAAGTCTGTCGAGGAGACCTCAAGGTGGGCCTCGGGAAACCCTCAAAATTGGTATTCGTAGTTGTCAGATTAAGGAAATTATGAGGTCTCTCGAATGAGGTGATACGTCAAAATTTTATAAACTCATCAAAAGACCTTTTTAAAATCGGATAAAAAGTCAAAGTCAAAGTATTTATAAGTGTGGTTTTTGGAGATACAGTAGGTCTTACAGTTAGGTTATGGTAACTCAAAAAAGTGACCATTAGGGCTTACACTATTTAACAATATAAAAAATTAAAATCGACATACGAAAATACGGGTTAATATGAAACACGGATGTTTTGATTTTTAAAATTCCTTGTTGACTACCTCAAGGAAGCCTCAAGGTAGATGCTGACGTACCTTATATTTGAAAGGTCCTCAACTCAAACTCACCTCGACTAAGGAAACTGTTTGAAATAAGGAGTAAAATTGCAACTACGAATATCAAACCACCCAAGTGAGGTTGAGTCTAGCGAGGAAATCATGAGTTAGAATATGGGTAAGGGTACATTAACACAACTTTGTACTATATATTTACTACCTGATTTTATTAAATAATAAGCTGTATTCTCAGATTGACGAAGTCCACTGCTGGATATAGACCTGTCTCTTAAGCCTGCCTTTCCTTTTAGGCTTTTTTCCGTTTTTTCGGCATTCTCCTTCAAGGATTTTGTCTATCTACGTGATGTGTGGCGTCTCGTGCTAAATTTCCTTTTCCCGGTCTCTACATACCTATAAGACTCGTCAGTTCCAACGAATATCGGTCCTTCTACAGAAAACTAGGAAGAAGCTTCAACAGGTTGCTTAGTTTTTAGTATAGCAGCTTGCTATGTCTGAAAGCAAAGTTGCTTACTGAGCTGATGAGACAAGGTCACGACATGCGGAATTATTGACTTGATAGTAGAAAATCTTACATAATCATATCTTCCACGTGTATGGGTTTATATTTTCTATTCCACTTAATTCAATTCTCAAGCCCTTTTCTCTTGCACAAACAACTTGCGCCCACGCATTTACAAAGTCATGTATTAGTTACGTGATACCATCGCATATTGCATTTGAGTGACTAGTGACTACTGTTACGACAATTATGGTTGATTGAAACATGATAGGGAAATCATGTAATGTCATGGAGTTAGCACTTCCGGGCACTATAATGTGTTAGTTATTATTGTTTTCTATTCATTTAACTAACCAAGAAAGGGAACCGCACCATAATTGCGTAACACACGATCAATCACAATCTGAATCATTTAGAAGGGTATCGCTAATATAAACTTCCAAGCCACGTTCAAGATCTAAGCCATAATAAATTCAAATCAATTACTAAACGTAATTTGCGCCAGAAAGCTTTTTGTACCGTTAAAGATTATATTGAGGAAAAAAATGCTTGGGACTGACCTGCTCCAATTTTCGCATAATGAATGTGTTTTTTTATAGTTTGCTTACTTTTGTTTTATTTTATATACACTTTGACATTTATGTTAGTTTTTTTTAAATTTTATTATCTGGCAGTTTGAGTATTTAATGCGGCCTACCCAAATGTCCTTTCTTTGGTATTGTTCGTCGAATCGTTGAGCTCCTTAAGTTATGAGCTGCACGATTAATGACAAATGCGTGCACTGAATGGACAGGTCCACTCAAATCTATATGGTTCTTTCCTCAAAAAACCATTTCAGACAACAATCCACATGGTCTTCACATGATCTGAACAAGATTATGTCTGGACTTTAAATGTGTCTGTGACCTCTGACTCTCTGAGTCGGCCTTTCTTCTCAGAGTAGTCAGATATGAAACGTCGACCTCATCTAGTTAAAAAAAAATGTTTGCCGTGTGTTTGTACAAACCTCCTTACAGAAATAAAATCATTTATCATTGCTTCATAAAACTTTGTCTGCTCAACAACGTAAAAATGCAATGAATGTTGTTAAACTGTCAAAATGAAAGCCATTCCTACTGTTAGTGTGTTACGCAATTACTTCGCAGACGGAAGCTTATAGGTACTCGTGCCGGTATGTTGGGTTTGTGTTGTCCAATTGATTACCCAAGAACACGGTAATAGGTATAGCGGGCAACAGCCCATTGGACAGTGCATTCACATCAGTAGCGACTAATGATTTATTGTACAACATCCATTCCACATTTTCAGCCTTTATTTATCCGTCAGGGCATGAACAGTAATCACATTATACCCTATTCTGTGTTGTGTCAATATATTCAAAATTGGTCCCAAATCCTATCCATCTTCTTTAATCTCATCTTCATCTTCCTTCCTTGCTCCATGTTACTTGAGGGCGACGCAACACGTTTTCTTCTTGCACTCTTCCCTGCCAACCATCATGCTTTAATAATAGACTTTCCCATTTCTTTCATATAATTCCTTACACAATCCATCAATTGTGTTTTTTTATTTTTTCTTTACTTCGCAACCGCAACGTCATCATAACGATTCCTTTCCCGATCCTATCAGTCTTCTTTATTGCCTTCGACTTATTATCTGAATAGGTGTTCAGCAGCACTGAAACCAAGAAAAGCCTGAACCTATGACAATAAACAACTAAACTTGCGAGTGTTACCTACAGTGACAACCGTGACGATGTCACGCTTGGGGGTGACATCGTCACGGCTATTTATATCGAATGCCTTCTTAAACGACTGAAAGGGACTGTAAAGGCTTTATTAATTTATCTTATATCTTTCCGCTAGACCTAGCTTTTCCTAGACCGCAGGATCTCTCATCGGGCACACGGGTTGTACGAGTATTAATGAATAATTAGACGTACATCTTCTTAGGCACCGGAGTAAGTATTTTAGGATTTTATCGTAATCCTGATTTAGGAGACTCTCAACTAGACGAAATTGGGAATGCTAGAGTTCCTAAAAAAAGCCGTTCACAGCAACCGCAAAGAAGGACACTCCAGGATCTTCGTTGAAATGTTCCTGTGCCGCGCCATACTCAAATGCCATCCTTCCTGAGTGAAAACGTTTTGCCACAGACAGGACGTGCAGCTGCCGACTAATTTTTTCCAGTGCTTTTAATTATTTGTTTTTGTTTTAAATAGTAAGTAGCTTAACGGCCGAACCCAATAACCTATTTTCAGTGAATTGTTGATGATAGACAATATACTTCTATCTCTCCCTGTCAAACAAATAGCTGTCAACATGTTACAGGGACGCATACCTTGTTAAAACCAGATATTGATAGGTTCGGCCGTCAGGAGGTATTCAAGCTAACTTGTATTTTTTATATGCACGTGTTTCTGTGATAACATCAAAATCTTTCTATCTTTATGTTATTTCAAAAGAAAATTCTGTCATGTATACCGTGGGTATCAATCAACCTCGTGATGTAGTTAGTTTTCAAACTTGCCTCTCTGTCTGGTCCCATTAACAAAAAGTTCAGCATTTCCCCATTGCCTCAATAAGTCACTAATAGCTGCTATTTTTACTCGCCCATCCACTTTGAAGAGTACCTACTTTCTTGAAGTGGCTGATAACGTAGATAACGCTATCTTAAAGATAAACCTATTGTTTGATGAATACCTTTTAATAAAAATGAATTAACTTGGCTCTTAGCAGAATCTAAATATTGGTTATACCTATACCTAACCCACTAATTAATAAAGAAATGTCTGAATTTGAGCCATACATAAATCACGTTTCAAATGGCCAGTATTATAAACAGCAGCTTTATAGGCAAAGACCAATATAAAGGTATCAGTCATGATAACTTGGGTTGGACTCACGGTTGGACTGATAGTTGAATAATTAAGAGAAATCGGTTATAATATAATCCTATTAGGAATCTTGTTTCTTTTTATTATTGTTAGTAAATATCATGCATATAGAAGTGCAGCCTTTTTATTAAGGTAAAGATAATGACTACCACCTGTGGTCTTATGACAGACATCGATCATTTGATCCGTCTGCGAATGCATTCATTAACATTATAACATACGAGACCGCTACCTACTTATTTTGTACAGTAAAGGTCGAGGAGAGTGGCAGTGGACGTAGGTAGACGTTTAATGACGATGATGAGGATTAGTGACACATAAATATGCGTATATCCTGATTTCGAACTGAAATCTTCCGTACACCTACGAAACTTATAACCAAAGATATGGAAGTTTAAAGAATATGGGCTTGAATATTATTGTAAACGATTTACAGGACCTTATCCTTGATCTTAACATTGTGAAGGTGGATGACGCTTGTAAACAACTGTCAGAATCTGACAAAACATTGAATTTAACGGTGAATGATAAATGCAAAGAAAACAACTTTTTTCGTATCTGTATGTGTGTATTACCGTAACGTAATTGACGTGGTGTGTATTACAGAGCATAATATGAAAGCAGATGATACTCAATTTCTCCAATTTCCTAATTATACTATGGCGGCAAATTTCTCAAGAGCAAATAGAAATGGTGGTGCATGTATCCTTGTACGGAAAAATCATAAATTCAAGGTTCTACATGAAGCAAAGCTTGTTAGTTAATCCAACCTCATAGAGTGTTCGGGCATTGAATTGTTAGAGCATGGGTTGATTATCATATCTATATAAAGGCCTCCAAACCATAAAAGGGATTGTATTGAAATATTCTTTAACCGTTTAACGGCTTTGCTTTCAAAATTATGTAATAAAAATAAGAAATTTGTTATTTGTGGTGATTTTAATATCGATCGCCTAAAAGATACTCCTGTTTTAAGAGAGTTTGAAGACTTATTACGGAGCTTTAATTTAAAACTTGCCATAAATGAACCAACTCGCTTACAAAGCAAAACGTGCATTGATAACATTGCTCATAATATGAGAGGCTGTAAACAAAGGGTATTGGAATTAGCACTGTCTGATCATACAGCACAAATATTTTCATGTCCTGTTAGGAAAACGTACTCAATAACCCACTGGTACAAATTTAGAAGAGACTATATCAACGAAAATGTTGAAAAATTTGTTGAATGTTTAAAAGCCTGTGGCGACATCTACACCGCCACACGCGAACAACGCATCACACAAATCCTGCATCGCGCAATCAAAGTTTACCGCGCAGCTAGCATAAATACAACTTCCCGACAACAATCATCGGGCAGTTGCCCACCAGATACGACATCCATCTGGTCGGAGGATCCTCCCTTTTCCGAAGAATATGAGTGAACTTTACACCCTGTTCCTCATATCTCTTCACTGGTGACCCCGAGTATGAACGTCAGCGCAGCCTTCGTGCAACTACTTCAGCGTGACGTCATCATCATCACTCCCGCAAGTCACACAGCCAGCCAGCAACCACGGCTTGAACGGTTGTCCTGACCATCAGCATGCAGCGCAAGCGCATACCTGGTCATCACCTTCAGCCTCATCAGCAACCTTGGCACAGCACACTGCACATTCGGCCGGTCCACAAGCAGAGCGCTTAATCCCTCTCCTGGTCGACATCAGCAGTCAGCCACCCCGACTCACTGGGGCATCTTCGCAGACAGTTCCGACTCACCGCGAACTATGCGACACCCGGTTCCAACCCACTGGAACCCAACTGGCATTGGCAAGCATCGCAAGATACAAGACTTAGTCCACTATCGACCTCCGGTCTTCGGAGGGGAGTGATGTGGCGACATCTACACCGCCACATGCGAACAACGCATCACACAAATCCTGCATCGCGCAATCAAAGTTTACCGCGCAGCTAGCATATATACAACTTCCCGACAACAATCATCGGGCAGTTGCCCACCAGATACGACATCCATCTGGTCGGAGGATCCTCCCTTTTCTGAGAGTATGAGTGAACTTTACACCCTGTTCATCATATTCCTAAAAGCCCTTACATTTAGGGATTGCTATGAGAAAAGTAACCCAAATGATGCGTTTGAAGAATTCCATAACTTGTTTAAACTTTTTATGACCTCTGCTTTCCAAACATAAAAATTAAGGTTTCATTTATACGAAATACTAAATGGCTCAGTAAAGGATTAAAGATATGTTCCCTCCGCAAAAGAATGCTACTTAAAACATATCGGCTAACAGGGAATAATAGAGATAGGAGTGATTTTAAGAAATATGCAAAAAAGTTCAAGATTCATAAAACTCACTCAAAGGTCGCAGAACAACTATCATATCCAAACAGCCACAAATAAATCAAAAGATGTTTGGCAAATAATCAATAAATACAAAAACAATAATCCCCCTGGAAAAATTCATAGTATAAAATATAAAAACCAATTTATAACTGATCCTGAAGCTATAGCTTAAACATTCAACAACTTTTTTATTGATGACATTACAAAAGTAAAGAATAATGCGGTAAACTATGCGAATATTCTAAAATATAACAAACCAAACTCCTGTTTCTTAGCACCGGTTACCCCTTACGATGTTGTCAAAATAATCAAGACACTAAAAAACACTAACAGTACAGGTTATGATGGAATTTCAACAAAAATTATAAAACATGTTGTACATGAAATTGCTCCAATCATTACCTACATAGTAAATCTGTGTCTTGAAGAAGGAGTTTTCCCGACATATTTGAAAACTACTATAGTTACACCAGTATATAAAAAGAGAACACGGAAGATGTACGATGTTATAGACCTATCGCTCTCATACCAATAATGGCCAAAATATTTGAAAGAGTGCTGTATCAGAATTTAAGTGAATATTTCGAAAAAAAAAATGATAATCTATTTGGTTTCAGAAAAGGGAAATCGGTCAATGCAGCAATGCATTAGTTTTTACAAAAAATTATAACGGAACTTGATAAAAAAATCAGGTCACAGCCCTATACATGGACATGACTAAAGCTTTTGATTATGTTGACCATGAGCTTTTGCTACATAAACTAGAAATATACGGAGTTCGAGGTAAAGCACTAGAAATAATCAAATCCTATCTCAGTAATAGAATACAGTTCACTGAAATGGCACAATTATGCCCATTCACAAAAACGGAAATTACATATGCATCGAGCCCAAGACCTATAAAATATGGTGTTCCTCAAGGGTCGATACTTGGACCACTGCTATTTCTCATTTATATAAATGATTTACCTAACGCCATTCAGCACCCTATGGTTTTATTTGCAGACGACAGTACTGTAGTATTCACAAATAACAAAAATAAAAATAATGAACTGGAAATAAATGTTTCCCTTTCTAAATTAATAAATTGGCTTACAATTAATAATCTTAACATAAATCTTACAAAAACTCATTACATGAATTTTAAGAATAAAAACGCAAAATCAATTCCACTAACTGTTGAGTACAATAATACAACTATATCTGAGGTGACAAGTACAAAGTTTCTAGGTATCCATATATAATCTAATATGTCATGGAGAACACATGTAAATAGTGTATGTAGTAAATTAAATCAATTCTCTTATGCCCTCTACATGCTCAAAAAAGTTTCTAACCAAGCCACACTACTTAGTGCTTATCATGCCTATGTGGGGTCCACTCTATCTTATGGTATATTATATTGGGGATACTCATTTGACAACGAAAATGCGTTCAAGGCACAAAAAAAATGTATTAGATCAATGTGTGGGATACACCAAACAGATTCATGTAAACCTCATTTCATAAGCCTCAAGATATTAACACTCTCTGCTTTATAAATCTTCGCGGCCTCAATAACAGTTATGTCAAACATCAGTAGCTATGAGACATTAAGAAGCAGTAGACTTAAAAGTACATTGCGCAATAAAACATCCCACACTGCAGTATATAAAAACAGTATTTACTGTATGGGCATACAAATATATAATAAGTTACCCATGGACATCAAGAATCAACATTCAATTGGATTTTTTAAAAGAAATCTTAAAGCCTTTCTGATTAAAAAGGCATATTACTCTGTGGAAGAATTCCTTCAAGAAAAATAATTATATAATAGATGATTGTGATAAATTATAATTAATAATTAATATAAATATATAATAGATGATTTTAGTATGCTTGTGATACTTAATATAAATCGATGTAAATTAAAAGAATTGTATGATATTATATAAATTGTATGATTAACGATAACTAATATAATATAATGAAAACTGTATAACTGTAAATTTGAGTATGTATATTTAGTTTATAGTTTAACATTTAATAACAATAAATTGCAATGCTCTACCAGGCAACTAAGTTCTAAGAACCTACCTATTGTTAACATCTTCAAAAATTACACTTAGTTCGCAATAAAGAATTTGAATTTGAATTTGATGTTATTCAGCTTGGTAGTAATGTAGTGAATTGATTTTTTATTCTCCCTTCTGTTTCACCTTCTTTCTCGCTAAGAATAGAATTTTGGCACAGTCAAAAGTGGCGTAGGTAAGAATTTGATCACGAACCACTATTCAAATAAAAACAATATAATACATCGGACAAATACATGATCAAACATCCCTAGTTTCCGTACAGAATACAGGTATTAGGTTCAGTACATCACTAAATTAGGACGGAGTATTCAGAACACGCTGCAGGACGGATGCACGTCCGTCATCGTCGTGTCGGTCTCACCGCTCGTATCGCTCGCGTTGCTCATGTCGCTCGAGTCGTTTGGACGTCCGAAAACACGTATCAAATAATCCCGGAAACAGTTCAAGCTGTATACTATCTGCATATGGGTGATACACTATGCTAAGTAGGTTTATTGGCAGTGTGGTTTTCCAGTGTATCGGGGAGGGGGAACAGTTCCCAACATGAGAAATACCGATATTATTTCGACTTTATACATTGTTCATCTAAAATTACGAATCATACAAAGGAATGTTCGGTGAAATAAGTACTCTCACTCTCTCCTAAGTTTCTGTTTTACCACATATTCCGTTATAGCTACTAACTACCGTTTTCTCGCAAATAATTATGCTGAAAAACGTCGTTTGACACACGTGCAGAAATTGGTATTTAAAAACAATGATAGGTAAGCCCGAGACGACTACTCGTTTGTAAAAACCAACTTACCGCACGAGTATCTAATTTATGATCGAAAGTAAAAGTCTTTTTTATAAATAGAAATAGTTTAAATCTTATAATGACACTCAGGAATATCAATATTTACAAGAAAATAGAATAGATTCTCGATGCCCTTTCCATAAGGTTTCGAATGGGCAAAAAACTCCATTTACTCTTTTAAAACGGTTAACAATCTTTGCATACGTTAAATTAACACTAAGAAAGAAAGATTTTAATGGCTAAATATGTGTAAGCGCAAAAGTCGAGAACGGCTGGACCAATTAGGCATGTTTTTTTTAAATTTTATGTTTATGTCCGAGAAAGGTTCTTATGAAGAAAAAAATTGGATTAATTGCACGGAAAATCGTATAAATCACATTTTCCTTTTTCAAGTTACCATCATAATTTATCTCCCAACACAGACAATACCACTATCTGCCTGGCTTTTCTTTAGTTAGGTATTACGCTATTTCATAAATATTTCGTGTTTCCTATCTAAAGTGTGCTATAGTCAAGTGTTCAAGGAAATTAAGTAGGTTATTATATTGCAGAACCGATCCTGTTTTTTTCTGTCGCCAATTACACAACGAGGGTTTCAGTTCCTAATTGAATATTACAAGTTCTCAGAGAAGCACAACAGAACGCTTTTTCGCAACTTTTATGGGTTTTCTATAAACATTTCTTAATTAAATAGGCACTGAAAGTTTTCCCAAGTGCCCATTTAAACTAAGTAATGAAAGCGAAAAGCTTAGTAAAGTTAGACGGCGGGTTTGGGATACAAAACTACAAAGATTGGAAAAGAAAGATTACAAATCGGTTCTCGATTAGTTTTCCGATTAAATGGACTCGGTAAAAGCTCTTTCCGATTCATTTGCAATTCGCTGACGCGTCTCGGTGGAGTGGATGGATTCGATTCTGTAGTGGTTTGATTGATTCACACTTTATTGAAAATCCTAATATTAATGGTTTATATTTGAAAATACAATAGGTACTTATTTGAAACATCGTGACTGCCTAGGTAGGTAACGTTCTTCTTCATAACTATATAACATTCATTTAAAAACTCAGAAAAAAGTCAAAAGTTAAATACAACCGACTCGAAAACAGGAGAAGATGATCAATACAGGTACAGAAGAAAACAAAAAAGGGCTTTCTTCAGCCCGTAGAAAACAACGACTCGGGCTCTTAACCAACACTGCAAAAAATAAACAAAGATGGTTCCTTGAAAAGTACAAATATCTTTATTAAATATTTACTTAGTTATCTATCCAAGGCAATCAACTAATTTTTCTAAACACTGTGGCAAATTTAAAACAAGTGATTGATGCAATTTATGGTTTCGGCATACAGAGAACAAGACATACATATACCTAAAAGTGTGAACACTTTTCTCCAGTTGCATTAATAATGGCTATGCTTAGGTTATTGTGTCTGTAACCCCTCGCTTTGCATGGTTCAAGAACTTGAAATAATTTGGAGTAGGTATATAAACACTTCAGTTACAATGCTCTTATGTTTCACAGCTTCATTCGAAGCGATTCATTGTTCGGCGCCTCCATGTACCCGACTTGCACGGATATTTAGAGGTAAGTAAACGTTTTTTTTTTTGGCATCACTGTATCAATTAACCCCTACTTTGCCCTCACTACACTATTTCTCTTTAACGGTCCGCAGTCATTTTAATATAATTCCGCGTTTCCGTACTCAAGCTTTCGCACGTCTCCACTCCTTCACATAGATTCAGCTCCTCCAAATGGGAAGGAAAAGGAAGATAGATAAAACTGAAGAACAAATACGGCAAAAAATAGCAAAATAACTAATCGCGGTATTAATTCTTCATCCGAAGAAGACTTACACAGTAAGTTACACAACTACTATAGTGCTGTTATCAGAGATGCGAGGTTACCAAGTTTGGGTCTCGCCTGTCATTATATAAAGTGATGCGTACTGCCATACCAGGGCTGATACTGTCACATTATCATTAAGGTAATACTTACTTACATAAGTGATGCGAGGTTACCAAGTTTGGGTCTCGTCTGTCATTATATAAAGTGATATGTATTGTATGTATTACGGAACGTATTAAAAAGAGAAACGTTTTTCGCACATTTTTCAAACCATCAAGTAGATGTGGACTGTGGTATGTCACAAAAGGAGGAAGCCTGCTTGTTTCAAGCTTCGCCGCGTTCCTCGCCACATGCTTGGTCTCCGTGTCCTGCTTCGCCACCACCAGCTCCACCGCTTGACACCGAGTCTGTGTTTCTGACACCCGGCTCCGGAGACAAAAGCAAGATGTAATTTTGTCATTTCATCCATAAAGGATGCCTTTCTTGAAGCAAAAAGGGGTAGTTTCCTTTTTGGGGAAAATGTTACCTACAAAGTGAAGACCGCCAAAACGATACAGCAATCATGCCTTGAAACATTCCCTTAGAACAAAATATTAACAAGCCCAAAGTTGTCCCAAAAGGTCCAAACAAGGGTCATTTAAACTACAACCCCCAGCACCGCAAGACGGACAACAAGCCGAACAATAGGAGGTGAGCTGCTCGGCCTGCGTATCGGCTGCCGCCACCGCCGCAATCCGACGGTAGTTCGCGCCGCTATTCGTCCCCGACGAGGCCATCGTATCAGAAGCAACTGATCAGGTACCCCTGGCAGGCTTCTGTTTTTTCCAAAAACTGGCCAATTTCCACTACAGCCAAAATGATTATATCCTGGACCAAATACGTTTTAAATATTCACCATATCGTGCTGATTCTCCTAATAAATGAATAAAAAACTTTTATTTCGGACCCATAGCGTCCATTTGGATATACAAACGACTTGGAAACTAGTGTAAGTACTTACAACTACCAGATAATCAACAAACTATATTTATTAGTATTACGCCACGGTGGCATGTAGGCGTATCCAATGTCCCAGTGTGGGGCTGTCCCACCTATCAGCTATAGCATTCAGAATGCTGTTGGGGCTGGCGCGCACCCTGCGCATGATGGAGGCGCATCGCTTGCGCATGATGGCGTGAAAGCTATCGAATCCCGCCTCTGCGAACATGCCGGAAGCACTGCAGTAGCGCGGCAACCCCATCAACACCCTAAATGCATTATTGTATTGAACGCACAGAGCGCTGTATGCCCTCTGCGTGTAGTTGACCCACAGACTGCACGGATAGAATGACTAGCAGGACGCTGTGGACAGTGTAGCCTTTACTTTAGTCGTGTCATTTTGCAAATCTGCGAGCCAACATAGTGCAGCGGACAGCCAACACCCTGCGCTCACGCTCAATGTCCAGACTGTATTTGAAGTCTTCGGAAACCCAGTGGCCCAGATACATGAAAGGAGTGACTTGCGCTAAGGAACTTCCAACATTAAAACGTTTCAACTGACTTACAATTGGGTAAGTTTTAGTGTCCGCCTTAAAGGTAGTACCTGACTTTTCTTGACATTGTATCTGTGCCCATGACCCTCCGGGTACCTCTCACGTGTCATTGTTATCATCGAACTTCACTTGGTAAGTTCGTTTGATTTTTAATTATGACGACGATAAGTAGGTACATTATGATGTTTTGGCTGAAGTTCAAGAACTAAATGTAATAAATTATTATTAATCACCAGTCGATAAAAAGAAAAAAAAACAATTTTCCTTTATAAGGAAAAACAAAGAAAATAAGTTACTTATGTTTTCAATGAGTACCTTGTTCAATTCGAAATTTCATCCTGAACTTATTGCCTTAGCAACGCATCGAAGCATATCGGTATTGCAGCAAATTTGAATAAATCAAAACTATTTTAATAAAGCCAGTTTTCAGAGGTACCGATAATTTACGCGTTGATAAAGCTTGACCTAGTTTAAGGTGTTATACCATTCGTTCCAGATCTGTGTCTAACGTAAATTATGAATGTAATTTTTTAATTTATAAATTATTTTTATTTCGGAAAGTCTTTCCAAAATATTGTTAATGCTTAGTTTTTTCGTCGACGAATTTTAAAAAGCTGTCTTCTAAATTGAGGAACCTAGGAGGTGTAGAGAACTTTTTTCCAAAATTTTGAAATCTGGGGCTATTGAATTGAATTTCTGTATGGTCGATTGCCTGTCGTCTATTGTCACAGAGGTAAATTTCGAATTTTGAGTTATTGAGTTCAAGGTCGATGGATTGGAACTGCTGCTTTAGGAATTGAAGATCTTTTAGAACGGTGTCTATGTCACTTCCTGGTGTTCCATCATCTAAATACCACACATTGAATTTTGAATTTAGTTGTTGTATTATGGGATGGATAGCCAAACTGAAAATGACTGGCCCGAGAGGATCACCTTGTTGGCATCCGACTGCAGATTCCAAAACGTTGTCTTTATAAAATAATATTGATGGGTGCCTGTAGCACTGCCACATAAAATCGTAAATTTCTGGTAACTCCTTTTTTACTTCAGCCAACAAAAGAATTAGCTACCTATCTTCTTTCTACTTTGATTTGATACTTATTGCTCAAAACTTATAGTAGGCGCTTCGTAACGAAATAAAATATTGACATTGTTTTAATACAGATCAAAACCGAATTATTTAATTTTATTAGAACATGAATCATTTTTGAAAGATTAAAACAGGAAATGGGATGAAAATGAATGGAAACCCTTGAAAGGTATCATCTAGGGTAGGTACCAACCTAATACAGATTCGTTCAAAAGCTAAAGCTTGGACACGCTGAAGTTACGATAAACAACCAAACAGGAAAAGCCGAACTATCTACCTACTCCAAAAGTTATTTGGCACTTTGGCACAATTAATTATACAATTATATAAGCAGGCGCGAGACTTAAATTTCCTGTTTGTATAGTTTTATATTCCGCAAATCTAATTTATTCGTTGAAATGAACCAGGAAAGGGTGGAGTGAGGACGTCCTTGAGTTTTGAAAGAGCGCAGCGCGAACTTTTGTGCTGGTATTTAATTTTGTTAAAAGTCAGTGCCAGTTAAAGTATGGGTTTGCAACGCTGAATGAAAGCTACTGGGAAAGGTAGAGCGTTGTTTTTGTCACAACACTATTAAAGTGCAAGAATTGCTTTTGAAAATTATTGTAGCAAAAATTTTAAATTAAAGACCATTTTGTTTAGAACTTAAACACATTTATTCAGAACTTTCTGCAACATTCTACCTACTTTATACCTGGTTCACATGAAAGTCAAATTGTTTTGGTTTTGATCAAGGAAAGGCCAAACACACTTTCAAACTCAATCACAAAGTCGCTGTGGGCTTTTACAAACTCATCAGTGTGACGACAAATAAGGCCGCGTCGTTACCAAAAAAAAGCGACTGGCGCGCGAATGGGATCGCATATTCGCTAGATGTCAAAATGTGCGACCTATAATAAATAATCGGCGAACATGATGGTTGCATCGCGTCAAAAATGTGTGACCTACAAAAAGTAATAGTCGAGGATGATGTTTGCATCGCGTCAAGTATGTGTGACCAATAATAAGTAATCGTCGAGGTGGATGGTTGCATCGCGTCAAAAATGTGTGACCTACAATAAGTAATCGACGAGGATGATGGTAGCATCGCGTCAAAAATGTGTGACCAATAATAAGTAATCGTCGAGGATGATGGTTGCATCGTCAAAAAAACATTCTGCTTAGCCCATTGGTAATGTTGGGGTCAGTTTCCCGTATATCCGGATGCAGCTGAATACTAGTATTTTAAATGGAGCGACTGCCGAACTGACTTCCACAACCCAGTGACTGGGTAATACGATACTCCTTGATAAGACTGCTTGTTAGGCTTTCGGGCTTCTGACGACCCGTAACGAATGTCAAACATCTACGAATGACTGCCGGGCACGGGCAGGGGTCTTGGTATGTAAAGATGGTCATCCATCCACGGACCAACTGCAGCAAGCGTAGCTTAACCTGATCCATGATGCATGATCGCCCGGTGCGGCTGTTTATTGTTTAGCCACAAGCTCCTCCACTTCAGTCTCTCAGCAAGACATCGAGCTAGACAATGTGGTCGCATTCAGATACGAGCTCGACTCCAGTACATACGTTTAATCGCTCGTTCGTACGCACAACGTTTGCGTGAATTTGCCATGGTTGGTGGCGTAGTCCGTTTCTGTAAGGACACGGGGTTAGACTGCTTGTGATTTCACGTTAAAGTATTTTCCAATTAATGTTAAATAGACTATCCTTGATCTTCAGTGCCGTGGATTTAGAAAAGGTACAGTCAACCGCACATCAGTGGTAACAATGTGACGTTGTCAGCGCCTTTAAGTCGTAGCAGTAAGTGCTATTTTCGTTGTCCAAGTGTTTCCACTGAACTGCGGTTAAATGTACAAATGGAAACCTCCCAGCCATAATATTGTAATTTTCCACGAGTAGAACAAAACGGTACCTACCCTTTCTAGCCTTTCATAATATAGTGTTCGCAGACGGCATACAATCTGTACCCATGTTTTTTTTCTTTTTTTACAAAACATCTATTAAAACAATAATGTTACAGAACTTAAGTGGGGGGGGGGGGGGTCATATGGGTCATGAAAAAATATTGAGCTATTATTTATAAGTCGACAAAGCAAATAATTGTTAGTGTTTTTGGAATAATCAACAAAAAAAACTAACCTATCCAACTGTGCAAAATTGTCGAGCTCGCTTCAGTCGCTCTTGCACTCGTACATTCACATAGTTGCTTGGGCTTTCCTGCATAAGTCAACAATATACCTTCTATTTCTGTTTTAACATATAAAACAAAACCAAACATAACCGAGGCGTGCTGTTTAAATTTTCGCGCTCGCATCTTTCTCCTCACCCTACATAATCTACTGTTCTAATATCTACTATTTATCAAAAAGTGCTGCGACCAAATTGCCAGGATTATAAAGCTGCGTCCCTGAATAGTATAGTGGAGCTGGAGATGTACAAGAATATTAACATAACATTACGCCCTTAATCTCCGAAGGGTTAGACAGATGTGTACTAATAGTTATCTACAGCCACATTATGCCAGTTATGTTTAAGTCCCATGTCATACGAGGCGAGCCTACTGCCGTCAACCGGCCACAAATCCAAACTCCAGGCTGTTTCTGAGAAACTCCTGATGGAAAAACTCAATAACACTTTGCTAGACCTGAGAATCGAACCCAGGACCTCAGCGCTTGCGACTACTAGACCAACAAAGGGGATAATATTCCTCTGCACCCATGGTGACCCTCCCAAATCTTGTGACCGCGCCTTGATGCGGCTTAGATAGCCGCTTATTGACCAAATAACCATAAATACATAGTAAATTTGGCAACGAACGCTGCGTTTACCTGTTACATTACTCTTATTATCACTCTGAACACTTTTATATCTGTGACAGATCTATATTGTTACACTTTTGTAAGTGTTTTTTAAGTAAGGTTTTGTAAGGGTTAACACATTGAAAAACACATTTATAAGTGTTCCATATTTGATTATACTATCAATTCAAAATGTAACGATTATAATTCTGTAACATTTATGAAGGTGTTTTGACTTAAAATGATTTTATTTAATGGGCAAAATGAGACGGTAGAGATCAAATGTATCAACGCACTCGACCTACAAAACGTAGGTCATACAAAAAAACCGGACCGATTGTAGGACCTCCAAAAAGTATGCCGCGTGCGAGCGCGCCTACAAGTATAAAAATCCAAATAGGTGCACGAACAACTCAAATCGACCCCGATGACGCCACTACCCTCCTCCAGGAGAGCAGTAAGGCCACCAGCACTTTACACAAGCGCAAAAACCGTTCGCAGTCATACCGTCCTCGCCGCCGAGGCCCGCCGCGACGCCCAAATCCACGCCCGTCCTGACCCTTGCTCGAGCCAGCCCGCGCCGCTGAGCCTGTAGCTTTAAATTCGTCCCTAAATCACTCAAATCCTGATCCAGCTAGTCCCTTGCTGCCCTCTTCCAGCGACGCCCTAAGCAGAGGTTCGTACCCCACAGGGAGTGCCCTTAGCGTGTAGTCGCTTAGTTTTTAGTTAGTATTAAGTTTAAGTCCTGGCTGGAGGCCTTAATTTATTAGGGCAACCACAGGCAAGTCCGTTTAAGCAGAGGACAACCTCATAGGTTGACCTGCGAGATGCCATTCCCAAAAAAAAAAAAACGAACTACTCAATAATAACACATCTGTCTTATAGCAATCGTGAATCGTGACAACATGGTGAAAGATGGATGGCGAGTATAATAAGAACCAGTCTGGAGCAGAACTTATCAATAGTGAACCGGTTTCTTCCCCTAGATTGACCTTTAAGGATTGAGGGACAAAAAAGAAATCGCGTTTGGCAAGAATTAAATTGTCACTGGTTTCTGGTAGCTGTCAAAGCGTGGGTAAGCTAAAGTTATTGCTGCGATTCTTGTAGTGAGTTATTCCAACATATTCTTTTACAATATTGTGAAATTTTGTTGTATGCAATGTAATTTGGGTTATTTTATTATACCAGAATTAAATGATTTTTATTTCATAATTTACAAAAAAAAAAACTGCAGCTAGAGTCCTGAAGAATAGTCTGGATGAAAAAAGATGAGTAATGAATAAGATAATGTTTTATTTCGCTAATATGTATGACGATGACGATGATCAGTGGAAATACGGCTCGGACCGGAATATTGGCTCATTAATATGCACTCTAACAAAGAAAAATGTTTTCATTCATTTATTTATCGATCAAACGAGTACCTTTGTCTATCATTACAGGGGTTTTAATCAAAGGATACTGGCTAACTCATTGCACTTGGCAGTAGTTGACTTACCTTTTTTTTTTTTTTTTTTGTTCCCGGGTTGGAAAATCCTCATGGATGTCCTCCGCCCTGGGGCGGGCGGAGGGGTCTGTCAGACTCTTACTGACTAAAAACCACCCCGGTGTTCCATCTCACACCTACGCCGGGGTCGCGGGAACACATAATTCGTCCGCATCCCTCGGGCGGGGGGAGTGAGGTGTACTTCCCCCGCAACATCTGTGAGCGGCGCGCACGGAACACTATGCGCGCCGCCTACTCGGGTCCTGATGTTGGGGGGCGACGGATGTCCCCGAATCCGTCGCCCCTGAACCCATTTAGGGGGGCTGGAAGAGGGCGTTGTCCGCCCTCCGCCTGCGCCCGGTGCGCCTGCTGCGGATCAGGAGAGTGGACGAGATCTCTCTCTCCCTTTCCGCAGCCTCCTTCTGCGAGATGACTGTTTCGCAGAAGGAAACCACCGCGTCCCAGGATTCGGCGCTGCCGACCATCGAACTCACTACGGTCGGCAGCGACAGGTCACTGCCTACTTCTGAAATGAGGGCACGGCGCGGCTCCTCCCAAGCGGCACACTCTGCCAGCGTATGCCACGCCGTGTCCCCCCGACAGTCGACGCAGTGGTGACACCGAGCGTCCGGCTCCCTGTTTATGCGACACAGGTACTTCCCGAAGCAACCATGCCCCGAGAGCACCTGCGTCGCCCGAAACGAGAGGGAGCCGTGCCTCCTCCCGAGCCAGAGGTCGAGCACTGGCCGGACCGCCTCGATGGTGACGAGGCCGGCGGTAGGGCGTGAAAGCCTGTCCCGCCATTCCGCCACCAGGACCTCGCGAAGCTGCGACCGATGCTGCTCCATATGGCGCTGCATCGGCCGCTCGCCCCGCGCCCTCGCTTCCTCGCGCCACCGATAAAGTGACGCGAGCACCTTCGCGTCTAGGTCCCATGGCGGGGATAGTTGACTTACCTACTTTTACCTAATAAAACCTAAAAAAAATCCACCATTATTTGATTTAATTTAAGTCATTTGATGATTTCCCACCCTAACATTATTGTTAGGGTGGGAAATCATCAAATCTTCTCTTTCATCCCCTCTGAGTTAAGCGGGAGGGCGTGTCAGACTTTTACTGAATGGAGCTCACTCGTGTTGCTTCAGTTGCCTGTGCCAGGGCCACGGTATCTCTTTCGAACATCCCGCGACCCTGAGGTATCGGTCCTAAGGGACCCCGTCACTGTGTTCTGACATCTGTTTGAGGCGCGTGTGAAACACGACGCGCTGTCGACTCGGGCCTGGTCCTAACCGGACGGCGAGCAACCCATTGCTCGCCGTCCGCAAGCCCGCGCCTACGGTGGCCTGGAATCTGCAGGCGACTCGCGACGTCTAGGTTGTCTCCTGCGGCGACTAGGGGCGTGAGGGCGCAAGGCTCTCTCCCTCACGCGCTCCACCTCCTCCTTCGCGAGCATTTCTGCTTCGCAGAAGGAGGTGACGGCTTCCCATTCCCTCTCGCTCCGTACCATGGCCTGGACCAAGGTTGGACGTGAGAGATCGCTGCCGCCGATCGCCTCGGCGAGAACATGGCGATGCTCCGCCCAAGGTGGGCAGACTTCCACCGTATGTGTCCACCGTGTCCTCCGGGCGATCCACACAATGGTGACACCCGGGCGTTTCCTCCAGCCTGATGCGAAACAGGAACCTCATGAAACAACCGGTGAGGACCTGTGTCAGACGAAAGGTGAGGACGCCGTTGCGCCTCTCCAACCACTTCTCAAAGGCGACTTGTCGCCGCTATGGTGACGTGCCCAACAGAAAGTACACCATGGCCCATTTTCTTAACTTATTATAAAACTACAGGCAGGTTTATTCTATCTATACTTCTATAAAGAGTGGGCGTAATCTCTGGAACTGCCAGATTTGTTTTTTTGCATTTCAAGCAAGCAATAGCGCGGGCAGGTTATGCGATGCGACGGGGTGGGTCTGGGGAACAAGAAATGTCTCGCGGACGAAGTTGCGGACAGAAGCTAGTATAGTAACATAACATAACATCACGCCTGTTATCCCCGAAGGGTTAGGTAGAGGTGCACCTACAGTACACCCACATTTCGCCAGTTATGCTTAAGTCCCATGTAATAGTTGGCGAGCCTATTGCCATCAACCGGGCACAAATCTAGACTCTGGGCTGCTACTGAGAAATTCTAGACAGAAAAACCCAAAACCTCATGCTCAGCAGTAGCTCTTGCGACCACTAGAACAACGAGGCAGTCTAAGCTAGTTTAGTATCATTATAGTATCGAAGGGACCTCATGAATACTGTTACATTGTAGCAGACTCGACGTGCGTGTATAAATAAATATAGTTCACATAATCAATGATGGACGACATATTGATTGATTTTCATCAACGCCACGGACTATAGTCATGCTTGTCCAGTTAAAAGCGTCATTTACATAAAAGTTTGATTATAAACCTTATTTTAGTGTGTTAAGGTTGGTTTTGTTAAAAGGGTTATGTCGGCTTTCAATTAGTTGAAATCGATTGCGTCTCGATTTGATGGTGCCCCGGGCAAAAGCTAAATACCTACAGTAGGTATAGGACACTATTTAAAATTTATAAATATTTTACATATTACAAATGTTAAATAGTTTTAATCCGTCTTAATAGAAATAATTAGTTGCAAACAATATTTATGACGTTTTTTGAAGTGAAACTTCGCCGGCGATTAAATAATTGGATGAAAATTGAGAGTTATATTTCAAGGTTCATCATGAATAGGCACATTGCGTTCCGTGAGAAAAAAAAAGATATAACACACTCTCTCTATTTCTCTGTGTTTCTCACACTTAATCTCTCTTAAGTCTAATTCTTTATTGGTCTTACTTCTATCACGTGTACCTACAGTGCTGAACGCGCATCTTTTTTATATAATAAAAATACTTTTCTCACTACAATATACTTACCTAGGTACTTCAAAAGAAGGTGCATTTGAAACACTCACTTTTTATCATTAACAAAAAATTGCCAACACAAGCGATACTGTAATGATAGGCCTACCCCATAAAATGCCATGGCGAAGTAAATGGTAATTGCCACCCCGCCGACGCCGTCCGTTTCATTCCAGTCTGGTGTCGCCATGCTCAGAGCTACGACATATCCAGACTTGAAGATTCTGTGGACTGTACTAAACATTTAACCTTAAAAAAAAACCGAATGAATAAAAGTCAATTTTTCATTTTGATCGAGGAAAACGCGCCAAAAATTTCTCAAGGCCGTGACCACATATTAAAAAGCAATGTTTATCTCTAAACTTTTTGTTTCGACATTTGTATTTTTAACGCCGGGTAGACGTAAAATACGCATGCGCGGGCATTTCACCCTGTCACCTCACTTAACCTCAAAGGGGATCAATTCATAAACATTATTTTGTACGGTGTAATTTTTTAATGGACTGGCGTGTGTGTGTCGGCTTTCCTATTGGCTGTCCGACATCGTACCAATGCATCAAATGAGGAACAGTAGATGAACAAAACGGTTTGTGAATCAGTGCCCGTTATATTGACGAACCGAAGAACATTTAGTGATGATACAGTGATATTTGTGATAAAAACTAAGTGTAACAATATTATAAGTTTATTTTAAGCGGTTTTTGTGAATAATATCGAAGTTTTACAGTGAAAAGTTTCAACAATATTGCGGCGTATTTTGTAGGTTATGTTTTGTCGCTTTCACGCTGTTTGAGAGTACGGTCAGCAAATTAGCAAAACAAATTGGCAATATTTTGCTGAAAAATAAATGCATTACTTACAAAAAATTAGGTAGGTATGTTGATACTTATTATTTTGATTAGAAATTAGTATTTTATCGTCAAACAGGTTTTCACAAAAAAAACATACATTTTCTTGATCATTTTCATATTCTGTTTAAAGGCTTTTTGCTTGATGTATATAGACATCAAGCTAAAAAGCTATCCAGTATAAGCTGATTTCGATAGAGGATTACCGTACAATGACAGCTTTTACTGGAAATCTATAGATAGATAGAATACTCTTTATTGTATGTATACCTTATACATTACAGACATAGATGTAGACATTTTACATTGGGTGACAAGTTTCAACAATATTGCGGCGTATTTTGTAGGTTATGTTTTGTCGCTTTCACGCTGTTTGAGAGTACGGTCAGCAAATTAGCAAAACAAATTGGCAATATTTTGCTGAAAAATAAATGCATTACTTACAAAAAATTAGGTAGGTATGTTGATACTTATTATTTTGATTAGAAATTAGTATTTTATCGTCAAACAGGTTTTCACAAAAAAAACATACATTTTCTTGATCATTTTCATATTCTGTTTAAAGGCTTTTTGCTTGATGTATATAGACATCAAGCTAAAAAGCTATCCAGTATAAGCTGATTTCGATAGAGGATTACCGTACAATGACAGCTTTTACTGGAAATCTATAGATAGATAGAATACTCTTTATTGTATGTATACCTTATACATTACAGACATAGATGTAGACATTTTACATTTGGTTACACATACATGCGGTTTTCGCTAAAAGCGGTATTTTACAGACAACCTCTTCTCTTCTTCTTCTCTTCTTTTATAGCTTGATGTGTAAGCCGTGTGTACTCCAGTGTGATGTCCCACTGCCGAGCAAAATCGGTACCAGCATCAACCACATTAGGTACGTGCTCAGTGTGTGCTGGCGAAGTGTCAGATTCCTCAGATTCAGGGTCAGTTAGTCAAGTCATTCAAGGTCAGTCAGTCAAGGGGATTTATCTCATGCGTCCTCATATAATTTTAGCTGCCGGAGCTGCGCCGAAATATTTAAAATTATTTTCAAAAAAATATTGGTTATTGAATATTATTAAAATATTATATAAAACTAATACTTGAAACACAACTTTGTTGACATAGACAGTGAAAGATAAACTCGATTTAATACTAAAAATATCGATAAATCACTAACTAATGCTCAAGCATTAAATTATAAAAGTTAATATTGACGCTAACCCTCCTCCCCCCGACGCACCCCTCTGTGTGCACGTTAAACCTATGACCCCGGCTGGCATTCGCATATCTTTGACAGTCGTTATGGTAAGTCAATAGCCCAAAAGTCTGACAAGCAGTCTTACCAAGGGGTATCGTATTACCCAGTAAAGGCTGGGCAGATTGATTTTGACCACTTATTTTAAACTGCACTTTTTCAAAGTGTACATTGAGTCATCGCAAGTTTAGTCCTAGTTTGTAAGCTACGATGCTAGATAAACAATCCCTTCGTTAGGTTAGTTGGTTAGTATACCTATACTGAACATGACGCAACCTTATGATGATTGAGTGTTTATGTAGCTACGGAAATCCTATACGCTGTGTGTGCGCTGTTCTATGCTAATAAATAGTCGTCATCTGATAGCAGGCATGTGGAGGCAGGTTGTGTGTTTATATTTGTCAGACTTGATTCATATTCAATGAAGGTTTAAGGCAAACAAGCACCGCGTGTCGCGCGAAAAGCAGTGCCTTTGTTTCGCGCTGTGGCGTCGCGCCAGTGTATACGAGACTTTAAACATTAAAATACAATGTACGGTTTCTAGCAGCTGTGTTAAAATCAAATATTTTTATTTCAATTAGTTTTTTTTTCTAAACCATCGAAGTAAAATAAATTAACAGAACAATTACTCTAACAATAACAAAACCATAGACAGCAAGACGACCAGTCACCACAAGCAGCACCCGGTCACGAGCATAACGCAAAAATCAGCCATTACGCCCTCGCCATTTTTGAGGCCAAAATTGTTAATATCACCAATTGGCCAAATATCACCAGTACGCCAAAATTAGTGATAGAAACGTTATTGGGTTCGGCCGTAAAAAACCTATTATAATTTACGTAATTAGCCCAGAAATATTGACAAAAATATATATCAAGATAGATAAACATCAACAAGTGGATTCACGGTTACCCAGTACCCATTAACAAAATGGCTGATCGATGAAATTGCCACGCGATGCTATAAATATCGTATTGCTCATTCTAATATACATGAGATGAGATATGAGTGGAAACGCCGGGACGCCCTAGGAAGACACCTTATTCGTGATGTTCTTCAGAAAGGTCAGGTGCGTAGTACTCGCAACCGCCGCTCGTGTATGACCAAATGTATGAACGTAAACGAGGCAAAAGGAGTATGTAAGGATCGTAGCAGATGGCGTTCTGTGGTTTCTACAGGTCCCCGTGAGAAGAAGGCGTGAGTTTATAAATGTATGTATGTAATACACAAATAAAATCGAATTTGACAATCGCGAGTCCACGTGTTTTTTTTTTCTTTTGGTTTCGCAACGTCTTTGCCGGAGGCAGTCAAGGGGCAGCCTCGACGTGTTTTTATGGAAGTTTTTACTTTTTGTATGGAAAATTTAAAATAAAAATATCTACATGTAGAGTTTTGGAGGGTTCGGGGTATCACAAAAATAATGGAAATTTCGACCCAAGGGGGTCCATTATTTTTGTGATAGGGGGTCGAAATTTCCATTATTTTTGTGATAGAACATACCGTTTTCGAGATATAAGCAAAAAAAGAAGTACCTTTTCTGCACGTCTGAAGTCGAGATGTTGGTGTGAATTTTAGTTCACGCCAACTAATTTTATTCCACACCTTTTTAATCGCGATTAAAAATAGTCAGCACCCTAATTGCGTAACACACAATAAATCGGAATCTGAATCGTTTTGAAACAGATTGCTAATCCATTGCTTCATAAGTTCGATAAAAACTGTGCTCAACAATGTAAATAACGCAATGAATGTTGTTGAACTCTCAAAATCAAACAGATTAGTCGTAATCGTTTACGAAAGTGTGTTACGCAATTAGGGTGCAGATTCATGTTCAGATTTAGTAAGACAATCAAATTTTTAGGTGAAAAACGTAAAATTCTGAATAGCAAAATTGCCATTTTCACTAAACTAATAACTGGGTGCCATCGTGCTGTTTAACTTAAATAAGGTTAAGTTGTGTCACTTTAGTCAATTTCAGAATGGAAAATCGTCATTTGACAGGATTAAACCAAATTTTAGCGATTTTTAGTCTAGTTTAGAGGCATTTGTCACAAGAGAATCGGCACCAATGTCAATATAGATATTGATAAACTATAATTACAATTGAAATAAGAAGCTGCAGTCAACTAATTTCGTATTGGAATTAAATTACAATAAAATAAAAAATCAGTGTCATATTTTTCCAATTTCTAATCACTTTATATATAGTAATCAAGAAATTCCTTTCTCCATGAAAAATTCCGTCACAATACGCTTTGTCTACTAAAAATTGTTCGAAGTTTGGTCATACCTATAAATTTTGTTCAAAGTTCCGCATACTTTTGGCGTGGACTCGCAACGTCAGCGGCAAGTCGTACGCTCTCGAATGACAACTCTGCGTCTTGTCCTGTTGCAGCGACAAGACGCACAGTTTGGGCTGGCACTTAGTTGAAACTAAGACCATCTCTGATAAGCGTTGGTGTCTCCACAGGTATCATGCAAAAAAAACTAACTCAACACTGCTGAATTAAAACCCATATCATGCGTCGTAGGTTCCTCATCATCTGCAGCCTTACAACTACGTTGGGGTTGGTTTCCAGTATATCTGGATGCAGCTGAATATCAGTATTTTACATGGAGCGACTGCCTATTTGACGTCCACAATCCAGTTACACGATACCCTTTGGCAAGACTGGTTGTCAGACTTTCGGGCTCCTGTCTACCTGTAACGACTGTCAAAGATCCAAGAATGACAGCCGGGACCAACGGCTTAACATGCACGGAGGGTTTGTGGTATGTAAAGATGGTCACCCTTCCACGGACCAACCGCGGTTAGCGTAGCTCAACCTGATCGATCAACCCGTGCGTCTGTTTTAACTTAGCCACATACCCCTCCAAATGTACGTGTAGGTATAGGAAGTAAACCAGTGATTTCAATCTTATAAGGTTGGGGTCAAAAACTTTGGGTGGATTTCACTAACAACACTGAACGCAACAGCACATAAACTACGTTTAAGAGCTGTCAGTGCCATTATTTTCTATGGAATATTGGCACTGACAGCTCTTGAACACGTTCAACGCGTTAAGGTTCTGCATCGTTCTCACATGCAAATTTTCAACATGAATGATGTCACCAATAAGCAGCATGTAACGAAAACCCTGTCCGATCCTGAAGGGTATTATTTGGATTCGTACTGCGGACACAAATACGTAATCATTTAAGGATACGAGATTATTATTTTTCCCCAATGAACATAATTAATTTAAAAAAATTAAAATAATCATACCAAAGGCAACACTGATCGCTCGACAAAGTTCACCTACAGTTTCGTGTCAAAGACAAAGCACCGCCTTGCTCAGGCGGCTGCCTGAGCGAGGCGGTGCTTTGTCGCGTGCCGCCAAACAAACTTAGGACTAAAGAAACCTACGTTATGCCTACGCGTAGGGATCAGCTGATATTTTATTGTAGGCATAGACGCATAGTGACCCTGATTTCTGACCTGATTCTTTTTATCAAGAAACAATTATTATAGGGTTAATGTGATGTGCTTTTGGCAATGTTCCGACTGTAGGTATCAGTTAATTAAAACATTTACTTGTGCATATCTCGGCGATCGTGTTCCACATGTCTACCTCCAACATTCAAACACATTCGACAACTTTTTATTAAATTTGCACGTACTCTTCGCAGCGCATTTGTGTACGATTTGAGTGAGTCGAAAGCTTCCACAATCCGAGCTCTTACTTAGATTTCCGAATCACACTCACTTTTAAAAACGATTTGTTTAGCCTCATAAATAAAATAAACATATTAAAATATTCATGATTGGAATACGACATTATTCGCGATACGATAGAAGCACGTGATACGTACGAACATATATCATATACGGCTATCTCCCCGTGATTGCGTTCAGGCAACAAACAAGTAGCGTGCCAGTCGGCTACATCAAAGGGTCGAGGACACGTTAAAAAAGTGCCTACAGCGCGGCTAGTGCCGGGCGGCGGTGTCCTTTGAAATAAAATAGGGAAAAATGAAAAGATTTCACCGGCCGGTAGAGTGTTGCCAACTTACGAAAATTTACCATATATAATTTAGTGATAAATTTCGGGTGGTTCATAAAAATAAAATAAAATCAATAACTTTTGTTAAATAGGAGTTTCATTTTTTTAAATTTTATTCTAGTACGTATGTTAAACCAGGAATACGCCTTTAATGGATCGGACAGGGATTTTGATTTAAGAGTGTCCGTGAAGTTTCTTGCCCGTTCTTCTCCATAGGTACCTACTACGCTTTATTTATTTTGAATTATTTATTTACCAAGGCATCAAGTCCCAATATAGAAATAACAAGAACATACAATTCATTTGATCATCTCAATTTATAAAACATTAAAACTTTAACATTCAATCCAATAATTAAAATAAAAACATTTGATTGAATAGACATTAAAATGCAATGGAAACTAGCTTCAATTTTCTGACCGACTGACCTTGACAATTCAAAACTGCCTGTAATTGTTTTTTTTTAAATAAATGCTTTGAGTTTGAGTTCAGTAAAGTTGGTTAAATTGGCCCTAAGTGTAGTTAAATACGAGTTCGGAAGCAAGTGTTTCTATTGCTATAGATATTTAATTAAGTAGTAGACACCAAGTAAACTTTCAAATAAATCATTTCCAATTTCTTTCAGTAATTAATAAGGCCATCACTGTTAAAAGTAGCCTCGAAGACGGTGGAAAAACTATCTAATTCTAAAGTATCCGAATATTATTTAATCTGGCTCATCGATTGACCTAAATGTGTTTACTTTTATAACATTAAAAGTCGAATATAAATCAGAATATCTCCAAAACGTTATCAGAAAAGTTCTTCAGCTAATGAAGCGACACTAATACGATAATCTTTCCATTTAACTTGCTCGTTTGCGGAGACGTTACCAAAATGATTGCTATTGTAAGCTGTAAATGTTTTTACTTTGAAAATAAGAGGTGATGTACCTAAGATTGTTCATAAATACCAGGCCATTCACAAAGTATTGCGAAAAAAAGTTTTATGTATGAGAGACTGGCCAGTTATGGTCTATTTTGAAAATATGATTATTTGTAAGTAAACATAGGAACGTTCTAATTTCAAAAGTTCCCTCCACATTGTTTTCGATCTAATTTAAATTTTCGTGTCATTAAAAACGGATCTGCGCCGGGAACATTTTTGCGCCATGATTTTTTACGATTTCAAGTATGGCTATCGAATGGCATTCATGGATGAAGGCCCTTCTAAGGCAACCGTGTATCGTTGGTATAACGAATCCAAGCGCGGTCGACTAAGTTTGGGGGATGAAGAAAGAAGTGGTCGCCCTTTGAAGGCTGTCACGGAAGAAAACGTGCTAGCATGCGCTCAAAACAAGGGACTTCCTGGACAGCACGCCGGTCAAACTCCTTACAGCCCTGAACTAGCACCGTGTGATTTCTTTTTATTCCCGAAAATAAAAATCTGCTCAAGGGGATACAATTTTCAGCTGTTAGCGTTCGAGCAGGCTGTAAACGAGGTGTCAACGGCGGACTAGAAAAAGTGCTTCGAAAACTGGTTCAGACTCATGAAACTTTGCATAGAGGCTTTGTATAGAGGAAGAGTACTTTGAAAAGATTTAAAAAAAAAATTATCTATAGAACATTTATTCTTATTTTCGCAAAACTTTCTGAGTGTCCCACTTACGTCAGTATTAAAATAGTTACACTTGGTGTGGGTGTCAAGGTCGGATCCGGGCATTCATAGCACAGACAGGCTAGAAATTCAACAGGCTCTTGGCTTCAGACAATATTGTAGCTTGGCTTGGGTTACCTACAGAGAGGATGGAGATGACCTACATACGAGTAGGCGTGAGTTTATGTAGGTATTTACATATAAACTCACGCCTTTTTCCCATGGGGGTAGGCCGCCACCTGCTACGATCCTTACATTTTATACGTTTGTACATCTGGTCAAATACGCACGCCGGTTGCGAGATCTACGCAACCTAACCTTTCCAACTCACACTGAAAACGTTCCGAAGGGGCCCAGTTCGAGTTGGTGAATGTCAGTTTCATCACGGAGTTGGTAAGTAAGTAGGTTTCAAAGTTAGAATGAATGATGATGATGATGATGAGGATTAATATGCTTCTGGTTCTGATCTTGCTTGAACCTAGCAGCCTTTTTTTTTTAGGGTGGTAAATCATCAAATGACTTCTTCCGCTCTAGACGGAGCGGGAGGGCGTGTCAAACTTTTACTGACTAAAACCCACCCGTGTTCCTTCAGTTGCCTGTGCCGGGGCCCCCGGTATCTCTTTAGAACAACCCGCGAACCTGGCAGGCATCGACCCTTATGGAATCCGTCACTTAGTGCTGACATCTCTTTGAGGCGCGCGTGGAATGCAACGTGCCGTCGACCTGTGCCTGGTCCTTACCGGACGGCGAGCTACCCATTGCTCGCCGTCCGCAAACCCGCGCCTAGGGTGGCCGGGAATCTGCTGGCGATTCCCGACGCCCAGCGCGTCTCCTGCGGCGAATAGAGTCATGAGGGCCCAAGGATTGCCTCTCCCTCACGCGTTTCGCCTCCGCCTTCCCATTCACTCTCGCCCCGTACTATGGCCCGTTTCAGGGCCGGACGCGAGAGATCGCCGCCGCCGAGGAGTTTTATGGAAAGCAATAGCGGAATTGATTTATAATTTTTATAAAATAGAAACAGTTGTTTTTATAATTTCTGACGTGAAGATATTCAATTTATAGTGGACGTCCTATTTCCACAGGGAAGTAAAATGTATGAAATTACATGAAGACGCGAAATTTCCGTCCACGATAAAGTTCATCCACAAATAAAATCCGAATAATAAAACAATAAATACGTAACATAACGAATATCTGACACGCCTGCTACTGTACTATCAATGAGCATATTTGCATATTCTTTGAGATGTTTACATTATCATTGTCACTGCCAAGAGATGTATTCCACTGCCATTGTTATCACAATTTTATCGCCTCAGTACTAACCGAATGAGTTATAATTGCCATCCGTTATGTGTAAACATTAATTAAGTCATGTGTTTTTCCGCCATTTCAGTTTATATTAGCTACTGGTTATAGTTTGACGTTATTTTATTGCTAGTTCTTGAAACGATGTACTTAAAAGTGATGTAGTTGTTTGATGTGAAATAATGGTTTGTGGTGATATTGATTGGTAGTTCTTGCTATGTTGATTAATGAGTAATTAATTTCTTAGAATGTGTTGAAGATAACCTACGAAAACACGGGTATATTTTGAAACTTTTTGTAGTATTGAATCGTTTTAATTGCACGAATGAGGTTCTGCAGTTATGTACGCCGTTTTTCGAACTGCAGCCCAATACCGTTTTTAAAAACATTCGAAATCTAGTCTAATCTCAGTGATAATCAATGTTATACACTCGTCAAAAATTAAGAAGGTAAATTAGTCGTGGTTTTTTATTTTTTACAGATTGAGATAAGAATGCAAACGTTCTTAGCTTATCTTAAAATACGGATATTGCACATCAGATCGTATCCTTATAATTGCTGCACTGATAAAATTAAATATAAGTACACGAGTAGAGGTATAAATTATCGTATTATCTTGGTATACGTATTGCTTGATAATCCTCTTAGCTATCTTAAATTGACTGCTTTAATACCCGTTATATCCAATTATTGCATGGCTGATAACATATTCTTAACATTTCGCTTAAAATAAACGCATGAAAGGTAAATGTTTTATGATCTTTCCTGAAACCACGAATGCCAACACAGTGTTGGGTAATGTTTTTGAGTATCCCCTGATGTTGGTCGTGGTCGTGGTTACCTGACAAGCAATAGAAGATTAGCGTTGATGTAGGTAGGTCAATGTCGACCTCAATTTTGATAAAGGATAGAGGACTTGACCTAAATACTCCATAAATATTTCCTACATCATCTTCCTGCCCTTGTCCGATGCCATTCTCCCTTACCTACATCTTTAACATAATGTCGATTATGATTAATATGAAAAACATCATCGACATCTCCACTATCATCTTACTCAAGTACCAGTTCATGGTGATACATCTATTATTTTCCTCAATCGCTTACAAAATCATTCTTATCTAAAGTTTAACATCAAGTACCTAAGTAGTTGTATCACGATAGACTCTTAACATTTCAAATGCTATCTGAGATTAGAACTATTTGACTGCTTAGCCGAGTAATGTGGCGTATCATCTTCGATTATCTTAACAGGTGGAAATACAGCGGCAGAATAAAATACTGATAATACAAACGTAGGATTAGCTAAATAGAAACTTCCCGTTGTCAACGAACTTGGGACCAAAAGATGTGATAAGCGAAATCTTAACAACGAGACAGTGTCTTATTTTGATAAAGACAATATAAAAGTGACAATGACAAAGAATAACTTGTCACAAGCCAATGGCTTATTGAACCCAACGGACTCTGACGTACCCAAGATAATTCTTGATGACGAAGGCTCAAGGAGGAGTTCTATAGCTGGCAGCGTGATGGATAACATATCCATAGGTTCTAAGAGAGAAAACTACGAAGTGATTAAAAAAAGATGGATAATTTTATCGATGTTTGTGATATACTCGGCTTCAAACTCGATGCAATGGACCCAGTACACCATCATTCAGGATATCGTGATGAAGTATTATGGAGTGTCGGGGAACCTAGTGTCATGGACATCTATGATCTATATGATCACCTACATACCTTTGATCCTTGTGGAGAGCTGGTTCCTGAATAAAACGGTGAGTGATCTTGTATTTGTTTTACGTTTTATTATTATTTTAACTGTGACCTTGTTAAATAATGTTGATAGAGATCTAATCTGTCATGCTTAGGGATGTAAACATGGGTTGTAAGGTTTACGTTAGTGTAAAATGGTCATTGAAAATGTAAAAAGCCATCTTATAAACTAAGTAAGTAGTCGCAAAACCTACGAACATACAAACGGTTGTATCAATTCAATGTTTACAGTCGTGTGTCTTTAGGTACTCTCTTGGAAAATTTTAACAGCTCCTGGGTTCTAAAGAATCGAAACCAAAAAATCCTTTCTATATTTTTGGCATTTTAACCGGTCCCATTCACCAAAGAAATTGAAGCATTCACTTAACCTCGAGGATACATACATTGTCTCTACTGAATGTAAGTAAAGGCAGTTTATTGGCAAAAATGCCGTGTTTTAGTGCCAAAACCAACACGATACTGGCTGTAGTACTTGTTGCTATAAAAACAACGGATTTCATTCAATTAAGTTCCACGTACCACATAACGTTATACGCTCACGGTTGTATTTAACGAGCTGAATGAAAGCTTTTAGCGTTTTAAAAGCTTTTGTTATTGAGTTATTGATAGATACTTCGTTATTGAATTAAAATAGGGTAGGGTATATAAATAGGTATTTACAAGGCAAATGTGAAGGAAACACCGCGTCGGGAGGGGACGTCCTAGGAGGACATAATATGGTCAATATATTACAGTGACCTTATTGGTGATGTTCTTCAGAAAGGTCAGGTGCGTAGTACTCGCAACCGGCGTGCCTTTATCACTAGATGCATGAACGTTTAATAAGACAAAAGGAGTATTTAAGGATCGTAGCAGGCGGCGTTCTCCCTACCCCATAGGAAGAAGCTGGAAGTGTATGTATGTATGTATGTAATTCAATGATTCCATGTCCTCTTTACCTACTTTCTGTATTAAGTGCGCCTGTCCCTTTGTATAGTCGACCTCGTAATTGCTATGCCACTTTAAGGTTCAATGACACCTTGCACGTCATAAAACGATAAGGTATATTTGAGTATATGACAGATAGTTGCCCTTACTGGTTTCAAGTTTACTGCGAATTGTTGTTTTGACAACATTATGCAGTAGGTACACTTGCCCTTCAGTAAGTATGGCTATACGTACCAGCAACCTAATTGCGTAACGCACTTTCAACAATCCGAGAACTTTCGAACGATATTGCTAATCCATTGCTTCATAGGTTTGAAAACGACGTCTGCTCAACAACGATAATAACGCAATGAATGTGGCTGAACTGTCAAAATGAAACCCATTGCGATTAATTGTCAATTTTATGTGTGTTATACAATTGCCCCCGCAGGGCTGCAAGGTTAACGGCAAGATCAGAACCAGATTTCTGAACCAGAAGCAGATTAATTCTCATCATCGTCATTAATTCTGATTTTGAGAAACTACTTACTTACTGTTTTAATTAATTTTGTCTAATCTGTTGAATCCCTAAACCTGACTTGGTTCCCATACGTCATTTTTGGGTGGCCACTGAAAATCAGCGCTGTACTGTGGGTCCCCTATAGCACAGCATCATGCTGAGTGGAAACTTTCTTGTCACAGTCACGCCGTGCAGCTGCCGACCATGTATGTCCTGTGTTCGTAAATATAAATCTAATGTTTTATAATCGAGTTATCTTATCTTTTGTAACGTTTTTTCTCATATTTACATAAAATGTTCTAATCTTACAACAAATCAGCTTTCTATTAATTTATGGGTTTTGGGTTATATCGGTAGGAGACTCTTTATCTACCTAATAATAAATCGTAATTATCGTTTTTATAGTGTGACTGATTAGCACTTGTATTACGATAAATGCCAAAATCCTACTCGTGCACGATAATTTATTATTCGTTGCTATTTTTATCGGCCATTTTTGCAGCCTTGATCCTTAACGGCGTAAACAGTAATGGATTTTGTTAATTTATGATAACTGATTACGTGTATTACACACCTTTTATAGTGAGTATGTTATCGAGAAGCTTTTTCTGTCATAAAGATTTGATGAATGCGAGTAGGTATAATCGTAATGATTTTAAGTGTTGTGTCACACATTTGTCGAGTAAATTGTATTTATACCTAATGTACTGCTAGTGGATTAGAAAACTTGTCAGTAGATGCCAATTTTTGTATTTACAAACGAAATTAAAATGTTCTATCCTAAATTCCCGTTGTCCCCGAAGGCCATCTCCCCATTATAGGGGACACAGGGATTTCATAAAAAATTAAAATGACTTCCCTTTGCCCCGTTAATTTTATTGTAATATATACTTTTCAAATTATGCCCGCGGTCCCCGTTGCGTTAAAATGATAAGTGAGAGTGCCTTATTAGATAGGATATTATACCTATACAAATACCTACATATTAAATGTAAATAAGTACATAATATTTAAATAATAGTTATACACAATGACTATTAACTAATACACAACCAAATTTTGTCAAGATCCATCCAGCAGATGTTACGTGATTGCGGCACAAATATTTATAATTTACGATTATATCATAATGTATAGTGATTTTTATATTAAATATAGTCCCTCAATTACGACGAAACAGAGCAAATTCTTGTAACTCTTTCGTAGCACCACTTGTACCCTAAGAGAGGCACTCAACCTCTCCCTTTATTCGCAATCCCAATCAACCTATGCGGAACATTAAATTCAATTTACACGCACACACACCCACATAAAAATACACAAACGCACACACATCCTACACTCATACACACATTTACCACTACAAACTTTTTTCTAACCATTTTATTTTTATTATTTTGAATGTCTTTGATATTTATGTTTTTATTTTTTCCTTTGTTAATATTATTGCATAAGTTTTTAGTAGTGTTTCCTCCTGGGAGAGGGCCTAGCACAAATGTCAGGACTCCACACAATTTGTAACCACTTTCTTAGGTAATAATATTAATAAAGGTTATTTTACATTATTTGTTTAAAAATATGTGGTACGTATGTGCTTAATCATATAGTACTTAGGTAATAAAATTGCGTATTTGTTTCCTAATTGATCAAGTACCCGGTAAAACACGTAAGTGGGACAACGGTACGGAAATTTTATGACGTACTGTTGTTGAATTACGGGGACAACGGGAGTATAGGTTTTCAATCACAATATAGATGTTATTAATTTGAAAATTGAAGTTAATTTCAGGAACTCTATTTTCGTCGAAGATTTGACAATCACAATGTAAATACAGCACGTGAGTCTATTAATGCCTGGTTGTGGCCGGCCAAGGCTTGCATAGTACTTTTCTCAAATAATGCGCATTAATCTATTTAAATAAAAATCAATTGCCACAAATATTTGTCCGCGCGTCACTTGGCGAATTCTTTTCTGTTTTATTTATAGTTCTCAGGACAATGATTGCATATAGGGTGATTCTTTGAAACGGAGGGTATTTGACTCATTCAAATGGCTTAAACAAATTTTTACCAAAACATCCAAATTATCTTATTAGTTTGTCCCAGTCATCAAAAAATGTTATAAAATACATCGAAGGCACTGGTTTACAGCCAGTAGTTTAGGTTTCAGAGTGTGATGAATTATTGATGAGCCAGATTAATGATGATAAAGGCAAAATAATGAGATTTTGCACCATATTTATTAGAAGCATGCAGGTAAATGATAATTACATTTTATTTTCGATCAACTTTAATATAAAATAAAGAAATAAATAAATAATGCACTCCCACATCAACTATTTGCTCAAACAAAAAAAATCCTAGGTAGGTATATTAAATTCCGATTATACTTAAAGGTTAAACAAACTTACCTGAAGTGAAGTTTGACCGCAATTACACGAGTCGCTGCATCCGAAGAGATTTACATGATTCACTAGGTAGTACACTCCTCAATGTACTAGGCATCGCACAATTTTTAAATAAAACACTAAAAAAAAAAAAACGACTACAGAAGTACCTGCGGTAGTGGGGCGTCCGCCGCACCCAGCCATCTACGATCGTTCACTTGTCATTCATTTAAGAGGGCTATTTATCTTAAACTATTTTTAATATCGGGATTTCTCGTAGAAGGGTTGGGTGGGTTTGTAAATCTCTTCGGATGCAGCGACTCGTGTAATTGCGGTCAAACTTCACTTCAGGTAAGTTTGTTTAACCTTTAATTACACTTCGTCGCTGCATCCTCGAGATTTACATGATTCACTAGGTAGATGTTCAGAGTTTTGAGATAAATAGCCAATCCATTATTGATGAAGAAAAACAAATAAATCCATTGATTTTGTTTTATTTTGAACACAGTTATATTATTAAATTATGTCAACGAAGTGATTACTTATACAAAACAAAAAGAAAAATACATATTGCATTTTAGCAATGAGTATTTAAACGTTATTTTCATAGACAGCGCGAGCAAAATCATCGGTTTCCTCTATAAGCAGAGGTCTGTTATAAAATTTACCAAATACTAGAGAATTACCAGACCAACCGGCAGTCTTTTTAATTACATCTATAGAAATACCTCTACGACCAGCCGCTGATGTAGCCGCGTGGCGCGTGCTATGTGACGTAAATATTGTGGTGTCTATACCACTATCTGCTAGCGTCTGTTTTATCCAGCGGCTTATCGTAGAGGAGCTGGCGTTGTGGACTGGTCTCTTAGTAGTTAATAATAACCTTTCGGTATTTGGTTCAGTCCTAAATGTATCTGTAACATTAACATATGAACATAAAGTCCTTCCTGGACATATCTCTATTTTATTAGGAAAAAATGGGATAATCAAACGGGGTGTTTGTCTGCCAGGTGCAGAGGTTTTTAACAAATCGTCAATTGTTATTATAATGTTTGAATCACAAATCTTTATATTAGACAGACGAATAAAGGATAACGTCTGCACACGTTGTGCGGTTGACAACGCAAGCAGAGTTACCAGTTTTTTTGTTAATTTATTTAAACACAGATTTTCATTAGGAAAATAATTGAACAAAAAATCTAAAACTACATTAGTGTCCCAAGTAGACTGATATCGAGGGAAAACTGGTTTCAATCTAAAAACACCTTTCATAAATCTGCTGACAATATCATTTGTACTTAAATGTCTACCTATAATTAAACCGAGCGCCGAACGATAAGTGTTCAATGTAGTATACCTGGCTCCTGTTTCAAATTCTTTGGACAAAAATTGCAGTACCGGTTGTACAGATGCGGTGTAGCAGTTTACTTTATGGGTTTGACAAAACTGCCACCATTTTCTGTAAGCGACATTATATTGTTTCAGTGTATTATTGGATAATGAGGCAGTGATAATTTTTATAGTTTCTGGAGTTAATGACTTTCGAGAAAATGCTTCCCTGATAACAGGCATGATACCAGGGTAAGTTTCATCCAAAAGGGGTGCTGCGTTCTGAAAGGAGATAAAAGGAGATCACTACTCGGTCCGTGATAAACCGGTTCCCTTATCTGTAAAGATGTAAACAGTGGATACCATGGCTGACCAGGCCAATTTGGGACTATGAGCACTCCTGTAGCTTTGTCAGCAATTATTTTTCGTAAGCACTTGAGAATCAATGAAAAAGGTGGGAACGAGTAAAATTTAAAGTTGCCCCAATCTAAAGTAAATGCATCAATATCAAAAGCGCGTGGGTCTCGTCTCCAGGACACATATTTATGACATTTCGAATTCAAACGAGTTGCGAATAAATCAATCTCTGGAGTACCATAATGAAGGACTACGTCACGGAACGCTGAACGAGATAATTCCCACTCGGTGTCGATATTGATGTGCCTTGATTCTTGGTCAGCTTCCGTGTTGTCTTTTGACTTAATGTAGGAAGCAAAAATGAAGAGACGACGCTCTTCACACCACTGCCAAATCTCACGTGCTATATCATTAAGGTGTGTATATTGAATACCGCCCATCCTATTGATATATGAGATTGCAGTAGTGTTATCTATTCTTAATAAAATCTCTTTGTCTACCAGGTCATTGGCAAAACATTTTAAACCAATGAAAGCTGCTTTTAACTCTAATAAGTTTATGTTGTTAAGTGCCTCCGACGTGCTCCAAAATCCACCGCTGGTTTCTCCGTTACAAGCGATACCCCAACCCGTTAGAGACGCATCGGAAAAAATCTCTAAGTAGTATTTGTTTTGACGGATTGGACAAAACGCATTCATTATGTTTATCTTCCACCACGAAAAATCTGGTTCTAGGTTATTAGGAATGATCATATTAACATCATAATCTCCTTTTGATTTCTGAAGCGCGAGATACTTAGTTCTTTCAAATCGCTTGGTATAAACCCACCCATAAGTAACAGCTGGGCACGATGACGTAAGCAATCCCAAAAACTTTGCAAAGTCCCTGATAGATAAAAAACGTTTGTTGGAGTATCTATCGATTGTCTCTAGAACCTTCAATCGTTTCTTTAGTGGTAATTTTAAAGTCATGTCCGTTGAGTTTAACTCAAAACCTAAAAAAGTTTTAAGTTGGCTGGGAAATAAATCACTTTTATTAATGTTTATCACAAATCCGAGCTTTTCTAACAGGTCGGTGATTATTTTTACATCATGAAAGCAGCTTTCAAATGTTTTATTAATACATAACAAATCGTCTAAATAAATAACAAGCATAATCCCTTTTTCTCTGAGGTATTTAATCACAGGTTTCATTAATTTTGTAAAAATCAACGGTGCTGAACATAAACCAAAGGGTAAACACTGAAATTCATAAGTCTTATTGAAAAACCTAAACCGTAGATATTTTTTACTAGTTTCATACATTGGGATTAAAAAATAGGCCTCCTTAAGGTCAATATGGGCCATGTAATATGATTTTGATAATAGTTTAGAAGCAGTTCTAACATCTTCCATTTTAAAATGTTACGGATCAATATAGTTGTTTAATTTCTTAAGATTAAGAATAAACCTATGGGTTCCGTCGCTTTTAGGAATTAAAAAAATATTCGAAATGAACTGACCATGAATGTCTTCACATTTTACTATTGCACCTGATATTAAAAGCTTTGAAATTTCAATATTAAGGCTGTTCGCCTCTTGAAAAGTAAAAGATTTATTAAGTGGTTCTGCATATTGAATTACGGGACGGTTGAAACGGATTTTGTAACCACGATATATACACTGTAAGATTACAGTATCTTTAGTTATGCTTTTCCATACTGTTACAAAGTGTCGTAACCGACCAGCATGTTTAATTACCTCTAGTTGGGTTTCGGAGGTGCCTTCGGGGCTGTCTTCAGAGAGCTGTATCGTTCCGTTGACGCTGGGTATCTCCCTGTGTTCGGGTTGGAGGCTTGGGTCCTGGGCCCACTTGACCTGCCTCTGTAGTTCTGGTGGCGAAGTGGGCGCCTCGAGTTTCCCTGACGATAATTATTAAAGTGTGTCGATCTGTGGGAGGTAGATGGTTGAGGCTCGGTCCTCCTTATCTGTAATCCAGACTTTTCAGCCATCTTAGATGCCTTGATTTTTTCGCCTAAATTTTCTCCGAAGAGAAAAGTATCCCTCTTAACTCCTTGGATAATATTCAAGAATTTTTTATCCAAGCTGAATGTAACTAACTTCCTTCGGTTAGCAGTATTTTGGCAATGTAAATCTAACAATATTTGTGCCGTTTCTGAGAGCTTTTTTATAATCTCAGCTTTTTCTAAATTGCCATCAATTACCGATGACAGTAGGTTAGTGATACCCGCTATACCAATACCTAGATGGTTTTGTGTCCATTCAAGACGTTTATCTCTGTTTCTGGAGGATTCCGTTAATACGGAGGATATTTCTTGATTAAGTTTTGGTGCCTTAATAAGTTGAAAGTTCTCCGGTATCAAAATATTATTAAACAGCTTTTGTTTCTGTTCTTTACATATACCTTCCATAATAATCTTTCCCCAACGTTTGGAGATTTCTTCTCTGATTTTTGGCCCAAACACCTCATCTTTTTCCTTAGATTCTCCAAGAACCTCTAAAATATCAGGTGGGAGGGTCTCCACAATTTCTGGTGCGGCGCTGATGTCAGCGCCACCAGTAACGGTATCAGAGATATTGTGTTGTGGAACTGTCACCACAGATCGAAAGTTTGACTGAGCTTCATCTGATTGGTAATGCTCAGAGGATTCGTAGTCGGGAGGTAAGGAGGCAGGTCTTGAGTGGCCAGACTCAACATCTGGAACGGTATTTCTTTTTTTTAGTGTTTTATTTAAAAATTGTGCGATGCCTAGTACATTGAGGAGTGTACTACCTAGTGAATCATGTAAATCTCGAGGATGCAGCGACGAAGTGTAATTAACGACTTATTGTATACACACTCACGTTGGCACAAGTTGGCAAATCACACTTTAATAATATTTGCGAAATGGGATTAAAATCTTCGTTTTTAACCTCATAATAACAAAAAACAAAAAAAATCGTTTTAAACTTCTTAATAACAAATACAATTTGGATGAGAATCAAATACAGACTTAATTTTCCATTTATGGAGTATTATGCTTGAGATCGTAGAAAACTATTTCATGTCTTACCTACGTACTAAAAAATGTTGAAATCCTCTCCATCATCAGAGTATATTATGTATGGACTAAAATTTTCTAAATCAATACTAAATTCCTTATTTTCTTCTCTTGAAAAAGTTCTCTGAGATATTATCGAAGTCCGCATATTGTACCATTTCCACGCCTTGTTCAGCATTATCCTTCCTTCTTCCTTTTTCTTATTTTCTTTCTGCCACAATTATTAACAATTTATTAGTCGTTTATGTGGTATAATGAATACAAGTTCTTCATCCTCAATTTTTTGATTCAGATTAGATATATTCTTTGTTATTTTGTTTTTTTTCGGTCAAGTTTTATTTTTATTACTTTTTCATCGTGCATCCGTTTTATTACTTATTATCCAAAAGTATTCACCAATTTCTTTTAATTGTATATTGTTGTATTAGCTAACTATGTGAACGATAGGTTTTGCTGAACTCCGTGTTCTAAATGATAAAAGCCAAGGTGTTTCATGTGGTTGCAATTGACAGCTGGAAACAGACAAGTTTATCTCAGTTTTCTAACGGCTTCCACAGGACAATCGAAATTTCACTACATTTTCATGCATCCTGGAAAAGCTTTCACATTTTGTGGGAAAAGTAAGTCCTTTTCAATTACGTCATGTTCGGAAACAGTTTTCAATTTTACCATCTTTAAGTTTTCTTCATAATATTAAAAAAATCATCCATATCTTTTATGTCCTGTCCATGAGAAACAGCGCGATCCGCAGTTCTCTTCAGAACAGCGCCTACTCCATCTGAAGTATAGTGTAGCTGGTCATGGGAAGGGTGCCCCCCTTCCCATGACCAGCTACACTATAGTTCCACATAATGATTTTGACGGAGCTCAGATATATGTATATGCAAACAAGAAATTTGTTGAAATATATTTTATTACGTACCTCGTATACCGCAGTCATCCGTCCCTTCGTGACCTATTGCGTTGTATTCGCGCACGTGGTTGTATAACCCACGTCATCTCCATAAGATGCAGACCCTCCAGAACCGTTTCCTTAGAAAGGACACGGGTGCCCCCTACTATGTCCGTAATATAGATCTCGACGTCGACCTTAAAATGCCCACCCTATACCAGTTCATGCAACGCTTATCTAAGCATTTCATCGACTGTTGCATAAGGTTCATTCCGTCGTTTCGTGCAAATTTAAACATTCCGCAGAATTAAAAAAAAAGTTAGATTTTATGGTTCTTTTTTCACCAGATCGATTTTAAATTGTCACCAGATTTGTTTAAAGTGAAAGGCGCGTTATTATCTTGTTTAGTCACAGAGAAAATAAGAATTGAAATTTAACAACTGGATGGTGATGAAAAGTGAAAGGATTGTAATGAAATGGCGCGATGGTAATGATTTATGTCAGGATGGCAATGAAATACCGTAAAACTATTGTGAAAAAGGATGTTAAACCGTAATTTAATATAGGCAAATAAAACAATATAATTACAATAATCACCGTCTTTTATTTTAATTCAGACTTTTATTTTCAATTCAGACTTTAATTTCAATTCAGTCACAAAAATTCAACTTCGTGGAAGGATGCCAAATCACTATTCTTAAATAATTAAAGGCTCATAACCCCATCATATTACTAAATGACTACAACGTTAAAACAATATTACAATACTGATAGTCTCGGACGCAAAATCACATACTTAAAACAATTAAAGACTTAAAAAATTATATAACAATCATATTAGGTAAGTATTATGAATATCTTACTTGACAATTAACAATAAATAAATTATAATAGGTATATAATATATAATTAGTCTTCTTACTTTTGAGTGCAAAATCGCAGCACAAAAATAAAAAGGTATGTTTAATAATATAAAGTTTTGAAAAATGATCAAACTTAATTGTTTAACAAGCCTATCGACAATCAATCCTACAATGTTACTCTAGTCAACCTTAATTTAGGTCGTATAACAAAGATAATAAACAATAGCATAATCAATTAAAACTTACAAAATATTAAATTCGTCACTATCATCTGATCCATCATAGGTATTGTAGTCTTTATTTTCTTTTTGTGATTTATTTGATTGCACGAAAGTCTCAAATTGCCGTTGGTGTTCAGAATTAAAGATTCCTTTTCTTTTTTTGGGGATTATTTTTTGATTTGGACTGTTATAAAATTTACGGTTTTGCCAACTTATACGTACGTCCGACAAAATCTTGATTTTAGGAGATCTTAACTCGGTTGAAGATGTAGCTGTAACATTTACCAACGGTGAGAGCTGTAGATCGATTGGACCCTGTAGAGGTTGTAAGTTTTTTAAAACATCTGATTCATCCAGGTTATTTATAAAAGTGGACGTATCTATGCTTAGTAAGGACTGATCGTCATTGATATAAGTGCCTTCATTTTGAGCGCACAGATCAATCTCATCAACATCAACTTTCTCCTCTTCGCCAGATTCGTAGCTTTTAAAATGAAGGAAGCCTAAATGCTTATTATGTGTGCACAAAATTCCGCAATCATGACACTCGAAACAACTTAGACTTCGTAAAGTAATTGTACTAATATTATCAGCGGTCCAAATGACTTGATGTACTTTCATTGTTCCTTTAAATCCTGAAATATTTGGTGGAAATATTCTTTTGTTAATATCGCTCTCTGTTACCATCTCAAAGTGTACGTTTGGTATACTTTTGGTCACTAAAGACCAAAAGTCTCCAAAAGAACCAACGTCTCCACCATATTTCACAAAATTATCAGCAGTTCGTTTTACAACTGCACCAATACCGTCCGGAGCTCCTTTACCATGGCCGGATTCCTGGTAGTTCCATGTCACTTTAGTTATTTTGTTGTTGATATCTTTTAATTTTGTGATCATATAGAAAACGTTTTTATTTCTATATTGGCTAGAAGGTGAATCTGATAAGAAATGTACTATTTCATATGGTACAAGTTCTTGTGCCATCTTTAAAATAGGACACAAGTGAGCCCATATGGCTCCAGCGTCATGTTTCAAACAATTGCTTATCGTACAAAATGATTTGGTTCGAAATATACCTGCATCACTGTCCTTATAGTAAAGAACTCCAGTGTGTAAGGATACTTGTTCTCTACTTCCTCCGAAGTGGAAGGATTGTATCTCCTGATTATATTTCAAGCAATAGTTCTCACTGAAGTCCACGTGCACTAGTATCTCTTTGTCTTTCAAATTTTGTTTCAGTTGTTTGATAACCTCATACTGCACTGTAATATTAAGATTGTGCTTTAGAAATGTATCCAAAGTTGATTCTAATTTGTTAATAATATTGCGCGGATAATCTTCATATTTTTTTTTTAATACTGACTATTTTAATCTTCTGTATTCCATCTTTCACAGTATAGGGCTTTTTCTCAACTACCCACTGATAGAAAATAATTTTTTTATCATTTCGGAATTCATGATAGTTCAAAACTCTACTTGCGCAGAGTTCACATCTACGTTCGAGACATTTTTGATTTGGATCACAACAAAGACTCTGAATAACATGTGTTCCTGTACTTTCACTGATGATCTCCGCGTTTTTGAGTGCCTTAATCAACAAATTTACGTTTGAATGCAATTTACATTGACATGTGTCTCGCTCTGTGTTAGGAAAAAACAGCCAATAGGGTCTATATTTACAGAATGTTGAATAGCTTACACTACATTGCTCTTTCAAGAATTTCACATGTAGATTTTTTAAATTATCATTCAGGTACCTCTTCTGTTTCTTCACATCTCTCTTCTTAATAAACTCTCTTTTCCCCGCTGCAACTCTACTGTTTGAGTCTTCTTCAAAAAATGACTGGATTTGATTGGTCAATATTTGTTTTTTTTCTACTGCAATAGTTTTCTTCCTTCGGGAAAATGGTAATTTATGAAGCAGCTTATATTTTTTCAATCTTGTGTCATCTTTTATAACCGTATCCACAAATTTCCTCTTGTGTTTTTTAGGCATTGTTTTATAGCTGTGTTGCAAATTTCGAGAGATAGTTTCGCTAAACATGAGTTGTTTTTTTACCTCTTCCTTCTTTTCTGGTCTTATCTCCGTCAATACTTCATCAACTTTTTTTTCGATAGAATCACACACTTTTTTAGTTATATTAATTCTTTTACGTAACACATCCTTTTCTCTTTCTAGTTTACTAACCTTATCTTTCAATTTCTTTACCATCTTAATATGATTGTAACGCATACGCCTTAATATATTTTTGGACTTCATTAATCGTACAGACTTATCTTGATTGATTGTACTGGGACCTGGTTCAGACAGCATCAAGGGATCTGCTCTGGGAGGATCTGCTTTGGGAAGCTCTGGATTAACAAAATTTTCTGACTCACTCTGGGAAGGTACGTTTTCCTCCAATATTCTCTGTAATTTACTTTCGTTTTTTTTCCTTTCTAAGTAGTTTTGTGTGTTTTTTCGCCAACGCCTTCTTTGTTCTCGTTGTGCTCTAGGAGTCATGTCTTTAATAGAAGAAATCTTATTCCTCTCTTTTCTCGCTAGATATCTACTTCGTTCTTTTTCTTTTTGTATAGAATATAAATCAGGATCGTTTTTTACGTGTGCATATTTTTCTCGTTTACGTAGCCTATCTTTTGCCAGTTTTTCTTCTCTTGATAACTTTTTACGAGTTTTCCCCATATTAATACTGAAAATAATAAAATAGCCGCATAATAGAATAATAAGCTACATAGAAAAGCACGCGTCTCATGTTGATAATAAATTTAATAGTACCTGATCAATATAATTCGTAGTTAACAAAAAAAATAAAAATCTTTCATTTCCTTCCAAAACAGTTCATTACCTTCCCGCAAAAATTTGGAGGGAACGGACGGTAATGAAGTGGAGATGAATGAAAAAATCAAACATTTTGTTTAATAATTTCGTTAGCGAATACATTATAAACTCGAGAATAAAATATGACCAAAATCAATTTGAGAGGTAAACATATTAAGTATTTATAATAACTTGTTTACTACGGTACCTTGTGTAATCGAAGGAACGTGATGAAATTATTTCTGGACGAAACACTATCAACAATGTGAAGATCGTAAATAATTATGGCAGCGATAGGCGTACGTCTGACTCGCTCTGTTTGCCGCAGCTGACTGACCCGTAGAAACACGTTGTGACCTGAACTTTACAAGGACCGAATAAACCATCTACAAAATAATGAAGTTTCCGAGTGCGGATGGCGAAGTTTCTATTGTGACAATTAGAAAAATACATTTTATTCTGCTATTAATGAGCTGATGGTATAATCAAAATACTTAAATAATAGGTCAAGGGTTTGGTTTTTATACACCGTATTAATTAAAGTCGTCAATTTGAATGTAGACAAATAAACATGAGAAAATCCGCCGAGGTCCCTGGTTGGAAACAGAGGGTAATGATTTTACTAACAGTATAATTAGCAATTTTAATCAAATTAACGAATTAAAACGTAATATTAGCGATACTCCTTTTAAAGTGATTATGTTTTTACCCATTCAAAATATAAAAATAAATAAAAAATAAAAAACTACGGGTAAATTACATCTGGATATCTTTTTTGCACGAAACTACGGAACGACCCATAAAACACACAAATCCCCTGATTTCAGCGGCCGCCAGCTATCCTCCCGCATAAGCAGTATTCGCCGACCAAGGCATAACTTAATCGCCCCCGACGACGCCACTACCCTTCTCCAGGAAAGTAGTAAGGCCACCAGCACTCTACATAAGCCCAAAACCCGATCGCCGTCCTACCGTCCTGGCCACCGAGGCCCGCCGCGACGCCCAAACTCACGCCCTCCCCGACCCTTGCTCGAGCCAGCCCACGCCGCTGAGCCTGTAGCTTAAAATTCGTCCCAAAATAACATCAATCCTGATCCAGCTAGTCCCTTGCTGCCCTCTCCCAGCGACGCCCTAAGCCGAGGTCCATACCCCACAGGAGGTGCCCTTAGTGTGTAGTTGCTTAGATTTTAGTTAGTATTTAAGTTTAAGTCCTGGCTGGAGGCCTTCATTTATTAGGGCAACCAGAGGCAAATCGGCTTAAACATACGACAACCTCATAGGTTGACCTGCGAGATGCGAAACAAACAAACTAACAAGTGTAGACTTTCATCAGATACTCTGGGAACAGACCACACGTCGCGGCCGTTACTACTGGGCCACCACTGCTCCCACAGTGCCACCTATTGCCACTAAATCTTCACAAAAACCCGTGTACCGAAAAGTTTGGTCCGTGTATCAAAAGCGCCATATCGCGTTCACACAGCCATGTAGCTTAGCAACGCAAGCCATTCATCGTGTGGTTTTTATTTCACGAAAAATGCATGAAAGCTAAAAAAATACCATGCACGAGTAAACACTTAACAGTTTGCAATTTTTCGACCTGAATTCGAGTGTGCGACCAACAAAAATGATAAAATTCTGTTTCATACACAACATATGCACGTCTGCTATCCCCAAAAGATTAGGTAGAGTTGTAGATACCTATTTACAACCTACGCAAGTTCTGTGTAACTCCTATCTACTAAGTGAACTTACGGCAAAAATCCCTGGAGGAAATCCTGATGGAAAATCCCAATTGCTTACCCAATAGACCTAACCGGGAAACGAACCATGGATCTCATGCCCAATAGTAGCGCTTGAGACCACTAAGCCAACGATGAATTCATTTAAACATACATAAACTCACGCCTACTTCCCATGGGGGTCGGCAGAAACTGCAGAACGGAACCTGCTACGATCCTTACCTATTCCTTTTGCCTCGTTTACGTTTATACATCTTGTCATACACACACGTACGGATAACCTAACCTTTATAAAGAACATCACCAATAAGGTCTACACTTATATCCTACCGGCGTTTCCACTCACATCTGCCTTGGAAATACCCTTTGGTAGTCTCCTTGCATTCATCCTCTCAACAAGACCCAACCATCTAAGCATACTCCTTTAAATTTTTGTCTCCACATCTTATTTTTAACCGCACCGTTCATGCTTCGCAAGGAACACATTTCATTTCGAATTCAGTTTCCTGTTTTCCTACAACATGAAAGAAAAGGTTATAAATGGAATTTCCATACTATTTAACTTGACCAACGCTGGGTTTATGTTATGCATATTATTATTCCGAAGTTGTGGTTTGTGTGAACAAACGCTGTTCTACGGACACAAATGTACTTTAATGATATTTAATATACGGGCTGCACTAAAGCGGGCGGCAGCTGTAGAAAACCTCAAACAGCGGAATTATTCGCCGTTCTATAGCGGTCTGTAATGGCCGAATTTCGTAGTTCGTTTTAGTATACATTTAAGGGTTCCGTAGTCACCAAGGAACCCCTTAGTTTCGCCATTTTGGTCCGTTCGTCTGTCCGCAGCTTAGCTCAGAGAAAGCTGTACAAGAAAGCTGTAAGGAGATCCGCATACAAAAGAAAAGCATCTCAGATTTCAGAGTAATATTCGGTTGCTAACACAGTTTTTTGGCCCGGAGAAGTTTCATAGGCGCTGGAGATGTAAAAATGACACTTAAAGGAAAAACGACATGGTCACGATCACGTCGTTAGGTCGCAGTTCAATCAAACGATGCCCTGATGAAAAACATACAACACGTTTTTGTTATTTTACACTGCGATTTCTGAAATCCATTCAATTAAAGAACGTTATTTTCTTTAACCGCGATTAAATTTTACCGTTTTAAACCACGGTAAAAGAACACTTGGAAGTTGCACCCGTATAAAAGGTGTTATCTGGGTTGGGCTGCAAACAATAAACATGATCTGGACCACCCAATTAGAAGTTTAGGGACTGTTTTATTAGATTACGATGACGATTTGCCTCAGGTACTTAACTGAGGCAAATCTTGTAAGAATGTACAGGGGCGGATTTAGGGGGGGGGGGGGGCACGGGGGCACGTGCCCACCCCCAGACGGTATTTTTATGTACCGTAGAGATCCATCAAGACGTTGCGGAAAAAATGAGCGCTAATTAAGTGCTGGACATCTTTAGCAGGAAACATAAAAGAAAACTGTCTTTACTAAACATTTAATTTTTCTATTGTTTTGACACTTTCATAAATTTCATATACTCGTACATACTTGAACTTGCTTTATTTTTAATTTTATGCCCGTCCGCCCCTTGTGCCCCCTACCTCCCAGAAAAATATCCTGGATCCGCCCTTGACAATGTATAAACGAAACTTAACTAAATATAGGTACATAATGTGCCATGCCATAAAATGCCATGTTTTTATTATAATCTATATATTTCTATCTATACGGGGTTTAAAAAAAACTTTATCTTCTGTGTTTGTAAGAATAAATCTGCTATGATTTTTTAAAAGTTTTGTAACCGATTTATTTTGTGTGCACGTGTTTCTGTGACAAAATAAAATCTCTTCTCTAAATCTGTAAATCTCTTTTTCTTTCTTTCTTTCAAAAGAACCCCGAATTTGTCCGAACCCAGCTCTATAATAATATGTATATTTTTATAGTAATGTATATTTTTATAAATGTATACATACGGTACACATAGAAAAATACATACTTAAGTTGTTAATACTAGTTAAGCAAAGACCACGGAAATTGCAGTTTTCCCTTTAAAAGTGTAGTTTTTATCATCTAGCACTTATGAAACTTTTCCGGGATACAAAAACTGTTAGCGACCGAATTTGGCAATAGCAATACTTTACAATATTTCCGCTAATATAACTCTGAGATACATTTCTTTTGCGCCGGGCCGGGGACATGGATATACATACATAGTAGTCACGCCGACAAAGTAGGAAAATCAAATCTTTAAAAATAATATTGGGAACCTCCCTTAGACGTAAAGTGGGGAGGAATTACGTTGGAAAAATCGTTCAATAATATTGCGTGTGAGTGAAATCCATTTTTCGATTTAGAGATCCGTTTGTGACATTCAGCTTTAAAGTGTTGTTAGAGCTTATTTACTATTTTCTTAGAGTCAGGTGTCTCCCCCACGTGTCAGATAAATTAACGACTAATAGTCGACCATCCTAATTTTGTAGTTGCAATGTATGGGAGAACATGTTTTTCAACTACAATATTAAGTTTGTTCTTGGGATATACTTAGGTGTTATTAAAAGTTGCCCCCGTGGGTCTGTAGTCGCCCATCGCAAAAAAGCGCGTTGCGGTTAAACGCTACAAGACAATATGAACAGTTCCATACGTAAGACCCCAAAAATGTTGTTATGAATTAGATCCCCTTCGCTGGCAATTCATTAAACACCCGGGCAGACCCTGTGAGAGGTTTAACAAATGCAAATTCATTATGTTCACGTCTGTTGTAAAATGCACATATTTTTTTTGGGACAGGTCGCATCTGTGCGATGTTTCCAAATGCAACCACACCTTATCTTAAACACGGGACATGATAAACTCAGATGAAGTGACGCCAAGTAGGTAATTTATTTGTGGGCTAATTTAGGAGCAGAACTTGAATAATGTCTAATTAAGTACTCTTTAGTTTGATACAACTTGCAGCGTTGCAGCAGTCCTATCGTCATTTTCAAAGCCTTATTTGATAAATTATCTTGTGGTGCGGTACTTTTGTGCCATGCATGATGATGCATGATCCTGATAAGTAATAACAGTTATATATGTAATAACAATAAGTTCTAGCCCTGACACCTCAAATAAACTCAATAACCCAAAACTCACTTCCTGAATTTATTCAATCCGCTAAGGAAACAAAATGATGATCGCAGGGTTAGTTCTCTCTGGGCACGCCACAATAGCGGCGGTAAGTCCCCTCTTTGAGGAGTGGTTGGAGAGGCGCCACGGCGTCCTCACCTTCCGCCTGACACAGGTCCTCACCGGACACGGTTGTTTCGGGAGGTTCCTGTTTCGCTTAAGGTGGGAGGAAACGCCCGGGTGTCACCATTGTGTGGATCGCCCGGAGGACACGGTGGAGCATACGGTGGAGGTATGCCCAGCTTGGGCGGATCACCGCAGTGTCCTCGCGGAGGCGATTGGCGGCGGCGATCTCTCGCGTCCGGCCCTGGTCCAGGCCATGGTACGGAGCGAGAGGGAATAGAAAGCCGTCACCTCCTTCTGCGAAGCAGTTATGCTCGCAAAGGAGGAGGCGGAGCGCGTGAGGGAGAGAGCCTTGCGCCCTCACGCCCCTAGTCGCCGCAGGAGACGCCCTGGGCGTCGGGAATCGCAAGCAGATTCCCGGCCACCGTAGGCGCGGGCTTGCGGACGGCGAGCCATGGGTAGCTCACCATCCGGTAAGGACCAGGCCCGGGTCGACGGCGCGTTGTGTTCCACGCGCGCCTCAAAGAGATGCCAGCACAAAATGACGGGGTCCGATAGTGCCGACGCCTTAGGGTCACGGGTTATTCTAAAGAGAAAACCGTGGCCCTGGCACAGGCAACTGAAGGAACACGGGTGGGTTTTAGTCAGTAAAAGTCTGACACGCCCTCCCGCTCCACCCTGAGCGGGAGAAGTCATTAGATGATTTCCCACCCAAAAAAAAATAAAAAAAAGGGTTAGTTCTCTCTCTCACACACAGGAGACTTTCTACTCGTAGTTACCAAGTCTTATGGAATTCTTTTCAATTCTTCAGTAAGGAAGTTGGGGTAGGGAGCTGTTAACTTTTAAAGAAGCGCGAGTAGGTGAGACTAAGCCCTCATATTCATGACTACTTCTACCTAGACTACTAGGTTCGATCTGTGTTGAGAAAACGCAGAATCGAAATGTAGAGGAATAGAGACAAAAAAGGCAATTCGTTCAATTTATAAATTAAGTCCCAGACACTCACTCAGAGACAACTTTAAATAAATTAATATAATGACTGTGCCTTCTCAATATATTTATGAAAATCTTTTATATGCACATACAATATTAATCTGTTTTAAAAATACAGTGATATCCGTAACATAACTACTAGGAACAAACACAAATTTGTTGTTCCCACTACCAGGCTCAAGAAAATAGGTGGCTCGTTTAAATGTCAATTTATACGTTTTTATAATTAACTTCCTAGCCACATTCAAGAACAAAGCCTTAATAAATTTAAATCTTTTCTAAAGCGCAAATTATGTCAGAAAAGTCTACTGTAAACTGTCAAAGACTATATTGAGAACAAGAAGGCTTGGGATTGAGCTGCTCCAATAAGTTTATACAGATATTGTTGATGTTTAATTTGCTAACTATCTTTTCTAACCTTTTTAGATAAACAATGACATGTATATATTTACTGTATAAAGTATAATATGTTAAAATTTTTGTGAATGCGAGGACTATGTGGGTTATTGTATTTTCTTTTAATGATGGTCTGGCTGTTTGAGGACTGTACGCGGCCTCCCCAAATGACCTTTCTTTTGTATTGTTCGTCGAATCGTTGAGCTCCTTAGTTCTGAGTTGAGCTGCACAATGATTGACAAATGCGTGCACTGACTGGGCAGGTCCACTCAAATCCGTTCTTTCCTCAAAAGAACATTTCATACACCAGTCTACATGCCTCGTATGATATGACCAAGATTATTTTCGGATTTTTATTTATACTTTGACATTGATGGACTTTGTGTATACACTGACATGTAAATTTACTTTGTAAAGTACCTGTTATACTATTTTAATTATCGTGAATGTGGAGACTTTGTGGATTTGTTGTTTTTTTTAATGCATTTTTTTTTAGTTTTAATCATGGTCTGGTAGTTTGTGAAATTTATACGGCCTACCCAAATGTCCTTTCTCTGGGAATGTTCGTCGAATCGTTTAGCTCTTTTAGTTCTGTGTTGAGCTGCATGACAAGTGACAAATGCGTGCACTGACTGGACAGATCCACTCATTCTGTGTTGTTCTTTCCTCAAAAGACCATTTCAGACACCAATATACATGGTCTTCACAAGATCTGACCAAGATTATGTCTGGACTTTACAAGAGACTGTGACCTCTGAGTTTGTTTCGGCCTTTATTCTCAGAGTAGTCAGATAGGAAACGCCCATATCAATTAGTTTTTAAAATATGATTGACGTGTAAAGTTTTTGTACAAACCTACTTACAGAAATAAATCATTTATCATTTAAAAGAACACAATAACACACAAAATAATAAAATATCGCCAACATCCCCTGATGGTTCCACTTTAAAACATACATTATCGGTGTCACTTAACCGGACCCCGATAGGTGGCTACATTTCATCCTTTGTTGACTCTCCGCCTTCGTCCATCTTGCAGCACCACTCTAAGATGACCTGGATATCACGCCGCACTGTTTACTGATACAACAGTTACAAAGAGCGATAGTTCACGAGAGGGGTCAAGTTATAGTTGACGCATTAGTAAGTTTATGAAATTAAGTTGGCCGGATCTCCTTCTCGTAACGTTTGTGTTGCAAAGTTAAGATGCTGACAAGAGTTAAAGCGTGGTCACTGTCGGACTGTATAGAAAAGAAAGAGAAGCGCGATGACACAACGCTTGTAAAATTTGCATTGCAAAATATAAGGCAAATATCTACATAATTAAAAATTTGTTGAGTAATCGAAAATAACAAACAACTTCTGCATTTAAATATGATACGTTATTGTTATTAATTTTAAAAAGGTACGTTGAAATGTACTATATGTAGATATTATTTTTGTTGGAAGATCAATTTAAGACGTTAGTTTAACTTCTTTTTTCGAAAACCTTTTAAAAACGTGTTTTGAATACAACAGGGTTCTCTGAAATATGTTTAAGTTTAACATATATTTTTTCCGCTGCCACAATTTTTTATAGATTTGACAATAAAAATACATATGTTTTTTTCCGCTAGGTTCCACAATTTTGTATAGATTTGACAAAAAAAAAATAAGAGTATACTTAAAACATAAGTTAACAGCAGCGCCTTAAGTAAACATATAAACTCTCTTGACAATATATCAAGTTTAATAATTTAATAATGGTCCTTGTTTAGGGACGAAATTGAGAAATGGTTTAAAAATTCAACCAATTTTTAATTTGTTTTCTTTCTTTTAAGGCCTAAAATTTAGGCGAACGGGGAGTGTTGATATTTTGATTACTGTCTGTGCAGTAGGTAGATTGTTGTTGAAATATTGATTTTAAAAGATTTTAAATGCCTAAACATTACAGCTGATAACGGCATTGTGCCGGGAATAGGTCAATCCCTATTTGTTGCTAAGTTATTTCAGTCTTGTATCGCAGGACTTCTTTGCAATCTAGTCTGTTATTTCCTAGCCTGTAAAGCAAATTTAAGAAAACTTAATTAATTTGCAAAGTTTTTCAATAAAGCCTTTTTGTGTTACGAGGGCGGCACTGAAAATTTCGGGAATCAAGGAAGTGACACAACATTACTACTTAAAAATGTATTTTTTGCTTTTCGAAGTATTCTCCGCGAAATTTGACACATTTTTCCATACGATGGAACCAATCATTTCATTCGGAAGTTGGGGTCTCCAAAATGGCCATTTTGTAGGCGTCCACAGCTTCTTCAGGTGATGAAAATCTCTGTCCACGCAATTTATTCTTTATTTTAGGGAAAGTATAGAAATCATTAGGGCTTAGGTTGAGGCTGTACGGCGGATGGTCTAATAATTCTATGTTTTCTTGCTCTAAAAACTCTTTTGTTCTGTATGCGGTGTGAGAACTCGCATTGTCGTGATGGAAGATGATGCGGCGGTTGCAGTTCTCTTTACGGAGTTCACAAGCGACCTGTGGCAAACAAGTGCTAGCATACCATTCTGCATTAACCGTTTTTTGGCCCTCAATAGGAATAGTCGTAACATGTTCGGTTTTGGAGACAAACATGGCCACATTTTTTTGCACCACTCCGTGAACGAATAATTTTTGTTTGCTTTAACTCATTTTCGAACTCCCAAACTCGTGACTGGTTTTTGCGTTTCGGGTTCGTACGCGTATATCCAGGATTCGTCACCTGATACGATGTTGTATACAGCATTTGAGGATCCTGCGTGGAATCTTTCGAGAGTTCTGATGCACCAAGTAACGCGAGCCGCTTTTTGCTCTACACAGAGCGAATGCGGTATCCATCGGAAAAAACAACTTTTTTTACACCTAATTGTTCATGCAAGATTATTTGTATTTGACTCATGCCAATGTCTAAAGTTGCCTGAATTTCGCGGTATGTCACGTGTCGATCTTCCTCAATCACCTTACGCACAGCATCAACGTTTTCTTGGGTGACTGCAGTTTTTGGACGACCTTGACGGGGATCATCACTGAGCTTGACACGTCCACGTTGAAATTCAGCAAACCAGCGATAAATTGTTGTTTTGGATGGGGCTTCATCACCAAATGCAGAAATCATCCGGTCAACACACTGCTTTTGTGTTAAACCACTTCGAAAGTCATAATAAATCATCGCTCTTGAATTTTCTCGAGTCAATTCCATTTTCTCAACGACTAAACAAGTTTGACAAAACCTTGTGACAAGACCGAGAATCTTTTTTTAAATAAATAAATGATATTCGATTTTTAAAACCAAGGAGTTTTCAATTAAAAAGATTTTAATATGACAGGAACAGTGGAAATATTCCATTCCCGATACTTTTAGTGCAGCCCTCGTAATAAATCATCGCTCTTGAATTTTCTCGAGTCAATTCCATTTTCTCAAGGACTAAACAAGTTTGACAAAACCTTGTGACAAGACCGAGAATCTTTAAAAAAAAAAAATGATATTCGATTTTTAAAACCAAGGAGTTTTCAATTAAAAAGATTTTAATATGACAGGAACAGTGGAAATATTCCATTCCCGATACTTTTAGTGCAGCCGTCGTAGCATTTTTCTCAAGAAATTCTCAAAAAAACATCCCTTGCCCTCGTTGCATTTAACATGCTTGGAATAAGTCAATACTTTTCGCAGAGGCTACTAACTGTCATTGATGATAAACGCTGAATCAGGTTACGCTCAATAAACAATGAAACCACCACAGATGTGGAGAAGTTGGAAGAGGCTTTAAGATTTTAACGGAGATAGGCTGGGAAAATAGACACACCACTTTTGTAGCTTGTTTTTTGTTAAGAAATAAATGTGTAAAATAAAAGAGTTATGGCTAGTAACACATGAATAAAACACCAAGAAGAATCAAAGCTTCATAGTAACGCCGTGCGCGGGTACAGTACCTACTACATTCACAGCTATGTGCGCGTGACCTGTCACCGACTAGGCGCGCGGGGATTACTCCGGCCGGCATCCGCTCGGGTACAAACCGGTTTGTGCCAGCTTAGTAAGCGGACAAACTTCAGGTGTGACAGCGACAGCGACACAAAAAAATAAGAGTTTTTATTAAAAGTAAAGAAAAAAAAACTTAAGGCTTGAGGCACTGATATTGTATAGTAAACCTGTATAACGGATGTCCGTCTGTCCATCTGTCCATCTGTCCATCCGTGCGTCCGTCTCGCACTTACCCAGATTTTTTATTCTCAATAAGCGAGTGACAATCCTATGAAAGTAGGTAAGAATTTTATGCAGCTTACATTCTGCTCGGTTATTTATTCATGTGCTAGTAAGCCATCCTTGTTCTTTAATCCCTAAATAAATAACGCCACATATAAAGCAAACCTGCGGGGTAATTGCGTAACACACTAACAGTAGCATTGGCTTTTGTTTTGACAGTTCCACAACATTCATTGCGTTATTTACGTCGTTTAACAGACAATTTTTTCGAACATATGAAGCAATAGATAGTGTGTTACGCAATTAGGATGCAGATTTGGATACAACTTGGATCTAATGCCAATTATTTATGCTAAATCAACGAATAAGGGCCTTCCTGTGACGCTGTTGATTTTTAAACACGGTTTTAAATGCAAATCTAAACGAGAAAACTTTATTTTATTCACGCAGTTGCTGCTGACCAAATAATAACAATCAATGATCAGTGTATCCCACGTAACTGCTGCAATCAAGAAGGAAGTCTCCAATTCAACCCGTATACTCACACCACATCTAGTCACGACGCATCAAGTGAGAGGGGTGCGAGTGACCTGATTCCCGTTGGCAGTGCGCTCCCAAGACAAATGGCGGTCGCATCATACCACCGCTCCAGATCTCTCAGAGACGGAGTCGGGATGTCCTTTTAGTATAGACTTATATATCGTTCGTATCCGAAGTGATTGTTGTGTTTATTCAACTGTTTCATGTATGGATGGCGGGATTGTTGTTTTGTGGAATGTAGACATCTTTTCCGTTTTGTTGTTTAGTGTTTTGGCATTAATTGTAACGCGATTCTTTAGGTTTTAGAGTCAGACTTTAGTTGCCCTTGTTATAAAATACCTACTATGAGTTTTTTGTATTTGGTCTTCTGATAAAGAAGTCATCAAAGTGAGGCCTGCACCCTGATCGCGTAACACACATTGAATCAAAACTTGAATCATTTTGAAGGGTATTGCTGATCCATTGCTTCATTTGTTCGAAAAATTTGTCTGTTCAACAACGTAAATAGCGCACTTAATGTTGTGGAACTGTTTAAACGAAAGTCATTTCTACTGTTAGTGTGTATAGCAATTACCCCGCAGGCCTACAGAGTCAGCCATTACCTACTAGTTTTGTTATTCCGACACATTATCCAGTTTGCCCTTTATCCCCGGGTCTAAATATTCCAAATCTAATATAAAAACTTCATAAACGACATTGAGTACTTTCAAGGATACTGACAAGATTGTTTGCAACAGGACTTTAGATATTATTTACGTAAATAATACAAAAAATAACAATTTGTTTCGGTTATAATGTAGATTCCATATAGGTATAGAATTTATACTGTTTTTTTATAGAAATCGCAGTAATGCACAAAAAATATTTATTGATATCCACTGAAACGAAACCAAACATGGTATTACTTATTTAAAACTTAAATGCGTAAAATGTTAAAAATAGCTTTAAACAACAAAGCACTATGTTTATTAAAAGACGGTACTGCCATGACGACACGACAGTGGTAACAAGAACTATCAAAACCACGCTTCCCGGTCTTTCCATCCGCGAGAACTGCTCGTCTGAGCTACTCGCCAAACAGCTGCCGTCCAGAAGATTTGCCAGTTACCTACTGTTTCAGTACTATAATTTATTTAGAAAGCAGCTCTGACATCATATTTTGCATAAAATATGGTACATAAAAGGTCTTAAATATAATAGTAGTTTATGAAATGTGGGTGTACTATAGGTATACTTCTGCCTAACCCTTCTGGGATTACAGGCGTGATGTTATGTTATGTGTAGTTTATGAAAGCAGCCTGGAGTCTGGATTTGTGCCCAGTTGATGGCAATAGGCTCGCCCCCTATTACATGGGACATAAACATAACTTCATTAAAACAATCAGTACAACAAAATGTATGAATGGCGCAAAAACACAGCACACCACGCGCATGCGCAAAAGCGGTGGCAACGCCCGCGACAAGTAAAAATTGAAATCAAAACTTTTTTGTAATGCTATAGAAAAAAATAATTGATGGAAACTCCTTTGTGATATAACTTCTTGAATTTGCCCTGAATCGTACGGGTAAAAAAATGTTTTCTAACATTATTTTGTTATAGAAAAAGTGTTATACATAATAGGATTCTATTATTAAATGTCGGTATTGTGTGTATATAGTATTTCAATGTAAACTCATTTTGAAGTTTATAATTTGAATATTACGTTAATTTCGAGAGTTAGTTAGATAATTCATATTCCAACTAACTTATATAAAGAATTAGTTAGATTTTACATATTTTGCTCACTTACAAAAAAAACAGTGATGATGACTCAAAGTCAAAGTCAAAGATTTATTTGAAGATAAATATGGTTACAAAGTTGTTAAAATGGTAGTAGAACAGTAGATTGGCATATTTAATCATAACATAATGACATGCAAATTTTGGTACATGTACAATTAGTTCATTTACACTGAAAAAAATCTTTTAAAGTATAGAAGGGATTCTCATAAGCCACCTGTGTAAAGTCCTTCTGAAGCGGACCATTGGAAGTTCTTTAATTTGGCTAGGAATCTTGTTATATATTTGAACACACATAGGATAGCAACTTCGCCTATATAGCTCCGTTCTCGTTCCAGGCATAATTAATCGATTGGGATATCTAGTTTTGAACATACATTTATCTCCAAGTTTATCAAACATCTCAGGGTGAGATTTGGTAAATTTACATATTTCCTCAATATAAATACCTGTTAATGTAAGTATTCTCAGTTTTTTAAATAGTGGTTTACATGATGTAAGTGGGTCTACATTACAAATCGCACGTATACACCTCTTTTGTGTGACGAAAACTCTTCCCAGAGGCACCGAGTTTCCCCATACTAGTATACCATAACGCAGTATTGATCCAACATAATGCATGATAAGCCTGTAATGTGGCTTGTCTACTTATTAGGTTAGATATACGCCATAGAACATGAGCAAACTTACTGAGTTTTCCAGATATCAACATGACCAACCCAGGAACACCTACCTCTCATTGGGCACGCCACAATAGCGGCGGTAAGTCCCCTCTTTGAGGAGTGGTTGGAGAGGCGCCACGGCGTCCTCACCTTCCGCCTGATACAGGTCCTCACCGGACACGGTTGTTTCGGGAGGTTCCTGTTTCGCATAAGGCGGGAGGAAACGCCCGGGTGTCACCATTGTGTGGATCGCCCGGAAGACACGGTGGAGCATACGGTGGAGGTATGCCCAGCTTTGGCGGAGCACCGCAGTGTCCTCGCGGAGGCGATTGGCGGTATTCCACAGAGAAAACCGTGGCCCTGGCACAGGCAACTGAAGGAACACGGGAGGGTTTTAGTCAGTAAAAGTCTGACACGCCCTCCCGCTCCACCCAGAGCGGGAGAAGTCATTTGATGATTTCCCACCCAAAAAAAAAAAAAAAAGGAACACCTCTTATCTAGAACTATCCCAAGGAAAGTCATACTATCTGATTGTTGTATTTGTTTATCTTTATAAGTTATGTTTAAATCAATTTTATTCCAGTTTTTGTCACGAAATTGTACATATTTGGTTTTATCTATATTAGGTTTAAGGTTATTCTTTTCCATCCAAATTATTACTTGGCTTACGGTACCACTTATTTCATCATTATAGTTTTCTGTAGTTTTAGGGATAATTACGGATACATCGTCTGCAGTATACAGGGATGATCAGTTACTTCTGTCAGGTCATTTATACATAGCAGAAAAAGTAGGGGGCCTAAAATACTGCCCTGTGGAACGCCTGTACAATTGTAACCTAGTCTAGATTTAAATTTCAGTTCACCGTTTTGATTTGGTTTAACAACACTTATTTCTACAAATTGCGATCTGTTTGTAAGGTAGCTTTTTAACCATGCATTTGCCTTACCGCGTATTCCATATTTATCACATTTTGTTAGTAGTAGCTCGTGCGATACAAAGTCAAAGGCTTTTGACATGTCAAAAAATATAACAGTTGTCGGGATTTTCTGGTCAGTATGTTTAGTAACTAGGTTAATTAAGTTACATGCCGCTGTTGTTGTCGATTTCCTTTTTTGGAACCCATGCTGTTCATGTTTCAAAATTTGGAACTTATCGATAAAACTTATTAATCGCGTATGCATGACCTTTTCGTAAATTTTCGATAAAATAGGCAACAGGGCTAATCGGTCTGTAATTATCAACAAGTTTTTTATTACCTTTTTTATGTATTGGTTTAATTGCTGTCATTTTCAATTTCTCAGGAAACACTCCCGTGGATAATGATGTGTCTATTAGATGCACGAGTACCGGAGTAATAATAGGGCCTATGTATTTTATAATTTTTGTCGGTATTTCATCATAACCTGTTGAATTTGTATCCCTGAGTGATTTTATTACTTTTTGTATTTCGCCATTATTAGTGGGCATTAAAAACATATTAGAATTAATAGGATCAATGTCATAATTATTCGTGTTAATGTCAAAATCGTTGTTCGACCGATTTGAAATATTGTTTTACCATTAGAAGCCGAAATTATGTATGATAAACATAGATGTTTATCAGCAATAATTTCGGCTTCTTGGCAACTTTTTTTTTTCGAAATCCTCGCGTACGAAATCGCGGGCGAAATGCTAGTTAACTTTTTAAATCAAAGCTAATCCATAGGGGCCACTAAAATTACGACTTATTTCAGTTTAAACTCTGCTTATTGTTTTGATTACTTCTTACCCTCCACTCGTTACTGTAAGAATTCTATGAATAACAAGGTACCTAAATATACTTAGGTACGTACATACGTACCTAAGTAGTTTTTCCAAAGTCCCATTCAATTACCAGTCACGTTTGTCACCTAAAGTGTTAACTTTTTGTACGTTCACAACTATTGTAGATTTTTTTATCGTCGCCTGAACAAACTCTTTTTATAAATCAGCGATGAGTAGAATCATTGAACGAAGGCGATGCGTACTAAATCTGCGTGAAATGAACTGTGAAGATTAATGACCAGAAACATTCTCGCAGATAGAATGTAATATGTGTGTGTGTTTTTTAGTAAGTACTACATAAGTAATTAATAATCTATTTACGGAAAATGCGTATGAATGGGCTTAAAAATTTAATGTGACTAGTGTCTGTGTGTTTGTGTTGCTGAGAAGTCAAACTGGTCCGTTGGGGTCTGTGTGGGTGTGGTATACTTATTCAGAAAATATCTGCCTGGAAAAAAAAATTGGCAGTAAGTATTTTAGTCGTTAATTCGTAGAATAGTTATGTTCCTCTGTATCGCAATAATTTAAATTTAAGAGGAAAAAATAATAAAGCTAATATTTAGCTGTGTTCAAGAACTTTGTAATCTGATTCGATTAAAGAGTATTGTCGCATTCGATTCGTAGCAGCAAAGTTCGTGGCAAAGAACGTGCCTACAGAAAACACGTAGCAATATTTGCCTCATTTCGTGCTTGCTATGAAGCGCATGCAAAATCCCTAGACTGTTATTAACGAGATCATGTTGCACTATCCATTTCATTACTATCTTATATAAATAAAACAAAGTCGGGTTAGTTACACCATTTATAACTCAAGAACGGCTGGACCGATTTTCACGGCCTTTAATTTGTTGGATTTGTCTCCGCTCCAAAAAGCAGAATAACTATTTAAACATGGGAAAAAAATCACGACAAAAATCTATGAAAATAATATTCTGAGGCGGTACGAAGTTCTCCGGGTCAGCTAATAGATTCTAAGTCTCAAATTCATAATTGAAATCTACTAACAAATACCAAATTCTTCTTTCTAGTAGAATAAAAGCTTTCTCTCCCCCGGAGCTGAAGTCCTGCATAAAGAGCAAGATTCTGCAAGATACATCTCACCTTGACAACGTCTTCCTCGTAAATTGTCCTTACTCAACATCGTGGAAACAATTAATTGTGTTATGCCAATAAATCGACCCCCGTACCGAAGGACCGCACATTAGTTCCTTAACGATAACTAGATGGCGTTAGTAGTGACTACACTTACGGGAGTTGAGAAGTTCTCTCGGAGGTTGGCTATAAAGGAATTAATGGTCATCGTAAATGCAGTGGACGTCGGCTGGATCTAAACAGTCCCATCCAATTAGACCTTAGGAGTTGTGGTCTAGTCTACCCTAGGGGGTAATCGATTTGCGGGTTGCGGGATACCCATAAAATTAATTATGGAACCCTTGGAACAATGGCTCAGGTACGGTGTTTAGAATATTAAGAGGATGACGTGTTTTTAGTTTCGCTTATGTATGATCGAATAAGCAGGGAACATGGGAAATATTTGTCTAATTAGGAAATGGGACCTACTTTGGCTTCCTATCTGAAGCAACTGGGATGATTTCAGCGTTTTACCAGGTTTCTTAACTTAGGATATATCAAGTTAAATTACGTAAAGTATGATCAAATTCATATTTTGATTCTGTATATTTTTTTGTGCCAAAAGTAAGAGCAATTTTCGTTTCTAGGTTTCATCTATTCGTAAACATTTAAGTACGTAGTCTAACCGTTTCCAAGCATGTATACTTGGTCCTATCTGTGTTCTAGATTAACGTATTGTTGGATGGCTTTTGTTCCAGTGATTGATGCTCGGTCGGGACGGGATAAGTACTAGGACATGTGAAAAATACATAGGTTTTTTTTTTCTTTAATTCCTCCAAATATTTAATCTACAATAATAATAATAATAATAATTCTTTATTGATACAAAATACAGGTGTAACATACAAATTGAAACCCTGGCTCCTGAGCTAGGTAGCAACCTGTGTTACAGGAGCCAGTGTCCCCCGTTTATCTACAAGATTTAATTATATTTATTCTATTGTGACTTCGGCCATCGTACACAGATAAAATTTGTAGAAATCATGACTACGCAGAGATTTGCTCTTCGTGATAGCGATTTCGCTCCGTCCTCATCTTTTTTATTAGTAGGTAAGTATGTGAAGCATATTTTTTATTTATTTATTGATCATTAACAAAGTTTGTAATAGACTTAACTTAAGAACAATGCCCCGCAAAACCGTTTTCACGGTTTGTCTGCGGGAACGGAACAAAAGGTTTATTAGTGCGGACACTTAATTCCCACTTAAAAATTTAAAAACAATAATATGTTAACTTATAAGAATGTTTTTTTTTGTTTTTTTGTACTCATATCAAATGACTTATTATCTAACAAAACTACTTAATAACTTGTTATCTCTCAACAATATGCCACTTTCCCAAGATCATCGCTTACAGACTCCTGTAAAAGAACTGCTTAAGTAATTTGGCAAATTTACTGACTCCTTATAACAGCAGGCAATTGGTTGAGAAGGTATGGTACTCTTTTATCAAGTTTTGTTACTATTTTCAGTAACCAGGTACAGTCCTCGAGGACTAAGCTGAGGTTTGCATTTGTGTGAGTTATCGCACCAATGCAGAGGGACGCACAGTGCCTCAGGCCGATTCCAAGTTTTAATTTAAACCAATCGCGCTCTTGGCCGACGTCACACCTACACTATCTAAATGTGCACTCACACAAATGCAAAGTTCCTTGATGTAAACCAGGTAATCATTATTTTACGTGAGAATATTTAACAGTCCGTTTCAACTTGAAACGATACTTAATATAACATTATTGGAAATGATTTGCCAAATCCTGCAAACATTAAACTGTTTTCAGGTTTAGCAGTCGTACGAAACAAGCTAACTAACAGCTTACAAATAACACAAAAACTCTTCTCATATTCAAAAGGGTTGGTTATCCACCAGAAATTCACTTTATTCATTAGTCTTATTGTCCGTCAAACAAATTTTTGTGGACCGAAAATGTCCACAAGTTTTGATGGAAACAAAACAAAGGAACTTTGGTTATTAATGGCGAAAGCTTTCGAAAAAGGGTGTGACAATATTTTAAAATTATGTTTTCAATTTATTTAATACCGTTCTGTGTGTGGGTGGACGAAGGCTTTACAGTTGGAAGCTCTTGTTAGTGGGATGTTCGTTTATTATAAACGTTCAATGGTGCCGATTCTCTTGTCACAAATGCCTCTAAACTAGACTAAAAATCACTAAAATTTGGTTTAATTCTGTCAAATGACGATTTTCTATTCTGAAATTGACTATAGTGACACAACATAACTATATTTTAGTTTGACAGCACTAAGATTGCACTGAGTTATTAATTTAGTGAAAATGGCAATTTTGCTATTCTGAATTTTAAGTTTTTCAACTAAAAATTTGATTGTCTAACTAAATCTGAACATGAATCTGACTATTTTTAATCGCGATCAAAAAGGTATGGAATAAAATTAGGTGACGGGACAAAAATTCACACCAACACCTCGACTTCAGACGTGCAAAAACGGTACTTTAACTTTCTTTTTCTTTTTTTGCTCATATCTCGAAAACGGTGTGTCCTATCACAAAAATCATGAAAATTTCGACCTCCTTTGTAACTCTGAAACCACCAAATCTCTACATTTAGATATTTTTATTTTATATTTTCCACACAAAAAGTCAAAACTTCCATAAAAAACACGTCGAGGCTGCCCCAGGCTACCTCCGGCTCTAACAAAGACGTTGCGAAACCAAAATAAAAAAAAGCACGTGGACTCGCGATTGTCAAATTCGATTATAGTTGTGTCAAAATTATTTTTAAATTTAGAGATTATTTTTCGCAGAATAGCTTCAAAATTTTCATAGTAAAAAGTAAGGAATTTTAGTGATAGTTTAGTTAGTTTAGTTCGGTGTACAAGAGAATCGGCACCAATAGCTGTCGGGATTGGTGCGGATAGACTGGACGGGGTATTGTCTGCTGTAACAGTAACACATATTGAGGTATAGTCAGTCAGCGGCTAATCAGTAACGCAGCCTTTTTGAAGCCAAACCATAGCATGTGAAAAAAGCTTTACGTTGAAGTCATAAACATAACATTGTTTCAGAAAAAAAACATCTTAATACAAATAAATCAGAACAGCCGTGTAAGTAATATTGGGTTTTCTAATGTAGACACTACAGTTGCTAGCTCCTCCCGGTTTGCCTCGTAACTCTATGCCAGTTCGCCCTCCATAAGGGACCGCGACGTCAAATGGTTATGTGTGTCCTTATATATCCGAAACGCCACCGTCACGTTCTAAATCTGCCACTATTTAACTACCGGTAACTGAGCTTCTTTGATCCAACAAATCAAGCAATATGCAAACTAAGCGGGACCCTCTCGGAATAGCTCTGTATTCATAACCTAATACCGGTGACAAAGGTCGGGGGTCAAGGTTGGCTTGCGGTTGAGGCCAGTCTCTTCTGCTCATGGGACCTGAAGTTTACATAAATAAACATCGTTGGAGTTTGTAAGCTAAATAAATGTAGATTTTTATATCTTATTCACATGTAACATAATTATTTACAGTTTTAATACCTTTAATATAATTTTGTTTTAATACCTTTTTTCCATCGCGGCTGTCTAAAATTATTAGAATAATCCAATTTCAATCTTCTGCTTGCTTGACTTTTTTCGTTCTAACCCAAAATACCAATTCTCCGTTCCGCACAAAAGGTTCGATCCATCTGGGATTTATAGCAGGACCAACGAAGCATAGATTTCCGTAAGCAGTCCCGCGCGTCAGGTTCGTGTAACGCATGTTAATGCACGAAATCCCCAAATTTAACTTCAATCCCAAAATTTAAATTGTGGAGTTTGTAAGCTAAATAAATGTACATTTTTATATCTTATTCACATGTAACATAATTATTTACAGCTTGTTAATTTTGTTTTAATACCTTTTTTCCATCGCGGCTGTCTAAAATTATTAGAATAATCCAATTTCAATCTTCTGCTTGCTTGACTTTTTTCGTTCTAACCCAAAATACCAATTCTCCGTTCCGCACAAAAGGTTCGATCCATCTGGGATTTATAGCAGGACCAACGAAGCATAGATTTCCGTAAGCAGTCCCGCGCGTCAGGTTCGTGTAACGCACGAAATCCCTAAATTTAACTTCAATCCCAAAATTTAAATTGTGGAGTTTGTAAGCTAAATAAATGTACATTTTTATATCTTATTCACATGTAACATAATTATTTACAGTTTGTTAATTTTGTTTTAATACCTTTTTTCCATCGCGGCTGTCTAAAATTATTGGAATAATCCAATTTCAATCTTCTGCTTGCTTGACTTTTTTGGTTCTAACCCAAAATACCAATTCTCCGTTCCGCACAAAAGGTTCGATCCATCTGGGATTTATAGCAGGACCAACGAAGCATAGATTTCCGTAAGCAGTTCCGCGCGTCAGGTTCGTGTAACGCATGTTAATGCACGAAATCCCCAAATTTAACTTTAATTACTTCGGAATTCAAGATTCCTGTATCTTTTGAGGGTAAAGGACCACATCTCCACAAGTCCACAAGGACTCTGTGAGCTCTGCCTTAGGCAGGCACTTTGCATATTTTAGGAGCACGACGTGAGAATGGTAAAGGTAGTTTATGTGAGATTTAAGTGAAAGGGGCTGAATGGAATTGAAAATTCTTTGGTACAGATAAGGTTTGGAACTGGTCCTTATTTGTTCTTTATTAACCAAAGTGCTTGTAATCAATTAAATCGATTTGAATTGCACGATTTGAATTGCACGATTGCGAATTGCTTTCCATTGCTGTGCTTTTCTGTTTCATTGAAAAAAAAAACTCACGGTTTTGTTTTGGAATATTGTTTTTCCACATTTATGAAAATGGGCTTTATTGGCTGATCCGAATAGTAAATGGAGCCTTCGCGACTATTTAATTATCTGATTGCCAAGTTATAGATTTTCATTGAGCAGTTTTTACTTCTATAAAAATACTCACAAATGTAAATAGATCCGATTGTAAGGTTTTTGTTAGACACGGCAGATTTGCATTTCCTGAAACAGAAAAAGAAGTAAACAGAGATGATCAATACGCTTGACATTGACAATACGAAACTCAATAGTATCGCGGAACAAAAGACGGGATTCTTCACAAACAGTGCAACTGGTACAATTGTGACAGTTTAATTAGAATCGTTTCAACAGTTGTAATTTTTTTTATTTGAGATGAGTTTGCTCTTCTTCTTGACTCTAGTCTAGGTCAGAAGTGACAAAGACAAAGTCTACGATGGAGTGAGCTTACCCAGAAGCATAGAAGAGATTCGGGTTGAATGTGTTCGGGAACACAGACGCAGGTAGTGAGTTCCACTCTTTTGCCGTGCGCATTATGAAGGATGTTTGGAAGCGCTTAGTGCGAATTGGTGGAATGGCAACTAAGTATGGAAAGTAATTAGCAGCAATAATAATTTGCAAGATAAAGGTAACCATACCACATATTTTAAAACAAAATCTCCACGCCGCGTCTGTTTGAACGTGATAAACTCAAAAATAACGGAATTTTATACAGTTGTCAGCAATGGATGGAGTGATTCATGAGGAAGGTTTATGTGTATAATTCCTAAAGATTTTGTGTAAACTGGCTGAAATATCACGATGCTAGTTAACGATGTCGGAAAAGCGTGCCTAATTGGAGCTTTACAGGCGTGAGCAGCGTAAACCAGTAGAGTTTTATAAAAACAATTAATACATTGTTTACCTAGATATGTTTTCTGTTCTGACATCCACTGGCAAAAGCTACCTTTTCACGCCTGAACGGCTGTACGGATTTAGATGCGTATTTGGCACATGGGTAGACCACCACCATGCATAGGATACTTTTTATCCAGGTAGCAACTTTCCGTGTTATGATTCGGCAGACGAAAGCTAGTAAACAATAATTTTATTGCAGTATAATTTTTTTTTAATACTGCAATAACATTATTGTTTACAGCGTTAAAAGTAGGCGAGGTGTAGCTCTTTCTCGTTACAAGACTACATCTAAAATGGCTAGTCATGGATCTTAGGAAATATAATTACAAATAAGGACAAGGGATCGTTGTGTCACTTCTTGTATTTTTTTTCTATTTGGTTCTCAAGACTGATGTTTGATCCGTCTCCAAGGACCACTTTTTAGTTCTCGTCTAAGTGATAGAGTTTCCACTCTTAGGTACGTGCAGCTATTTCGTTTTTGTTGTAAGATGACATCTTGAATCTTTATTTATTTTAATTGTATTTCTTTATTTAGGATAACCAACAAAAGACACTAGATGACACAGAAATAATGGGCAACACTAGGTATTTAGAAGGCACGAACACTAATATATATACACTTATTTAGAAGGCACGAACACTAAAATATATACACTTATAAAAGTGACTTTCTTCTACGGTTTCGATTGTAAATCTGTTTTTTTACAAACGCTGTATTTTAGGACCTAGGTACTAGTACTCAAAGTTGGAATCGTAATTCCAAGAGAAAAAATTGCTTTTATATTGTGCTAAGTGTATTCATTTAAGTGCTGTCGTACACAGACTCCTTCCCATTAATGAGATAAAATAAAAATAAAAGTTTTTTTTTTTTTAAGAAAAATGAAACAAACTTCATGTTATTTCTTTAATACCTAAGTACACTTCGTTTCTACATCAGGATAAAACGTAGAAATTCGTTTCTCTTGCGTAATTTGTGTCGTAAACGGAAGCTACGAAGTAAACTTCGCCAGAACTTTTCTTACGCTTCCAAATCAACATAGAAATGAGAATCAAAGTACTTTTCAGATTAGTTTCTCTCCTAACAAATTCAGGGACCGACCCTGAATTTGTTCATTAGTTCCTTAAAAAGGTACCTATCCTTTATTAAGATAAACATAATTAACTACCTATAGCACCGACTCATCGTTAATTTCAAAGTCCTTTTTTACAAAAGAGACAAAGAAAGCTTGTCTCATTTTGTGTTACATTGCTCTTTTGATAATTCACCTTGCTATACGCAATTTAAATTGAATTTAAACTTCTTTAGTCAAAAGGCAACAGGATGGAAAGTAGGGTTACCATATACCATCAATAAATTGTAAATAAATCTCGGAAGCGTTATTGCATACTCTAAACATTTACTACTATACTATACTAAACACACACACTACACACTATACCGAAAACCGTTTAATGGTAAAAGTAGCCATCTGTTAACTATTTTGTTTAGAGCTTTTTGCAATAGATGGCGTTTTACTCAATTAGTCCTGCCTCATCACAGTTTCCAATTTTGTTACTTATTTAAATCAAACAACGTTTGTTTTATTATTATTTTTTACATAGAAATATAAAAGAAATCTAATCATATGTTACATTTTAAAAGTAGGTCGACTCCTAGATGGCGTTGTAAAACTACAGTCTCTGGCAATTAGTGAGTCGCTTATGCTGCCATCTGTTGAGAATTTAGACGAATAAAAATTGCCATCTCAATTGCCAGACTTAGACTTAGAGACGGGAGGTTTTATTTCTTTGTATGGGATTGGGTTTCTGTACGTAGTATTATATTATCTGTGCCCATGATAATAAATTTTAACATTTTCGCATCCGCCATCTTGGAGTTTCACTTTGTTTTCACCATCCACCCGCGAAAACCATAAATTACTTTGAAAACTCTTAACTGTCGTGTAATTTTAAACTGGAACGAACTATTTACTTCGACCCATGGCAACCAAGGAGGTAACTTATCAAAGATTATATTTAAATCTCGAACCGGCTTAGTAAATTGAGCTGTATAAAGTGAAGAGAAACAGATGGAAATATTGGCGCGAGAAAAGTTATCGCTGTTTGTCATTGATTCAAGAATTTATAATTAATTAGTTAGTTCCTATTTCCCGCGCATTATTTGAGATAAGTACAATACAAGCCTTGGCCGCAACCAGGCATTTAATGCTTCTGTTGTCGGCCGCTGCAGTAATGTATAAGATAGCATTATTTAGTTATAATATGATAATGATTTTAAATTTCGGTATTGTGTTAATAAAGTATGTCAAAATAAACTCGTTTTGAAGTTAATAAAATGAATTTTACGATATGTGAGTAGATAAAGACTTTTAACATTTCAGAATGGCGAATAAACATTGAATGAAAGTGTCTCCCGTAATTCGCCAATTCAACATGTTAACATGATAAAAAACAGCATTTCTAGCCAAGCAAACAAGACTGTTTACCGCAATCAGGCATCAACATTTAAACTGTTTTCATAAAAAAGTCCATAGGGGCACAAATTGTTGGTTACCTATCACACAGTTCCAACAGGCTGTGTCGCTAACGAGGGACAATTTGCTGAGATTGCCGACTACTCATGGTTATAATCACTTATCTATGATACCTTCTACTTTGCTGTCATTAGCTGAGGAAGTGGGCAACACAGGGCGTAAGGCGTAATGTTGAAGCTGCAATTGGGGAATGTTACCTTTAGAAATACAAAAATACAAATACAAATACAAAAAAAATACAAAATGTTTATTTCTGTACCAAATAGTGAACATTAGTTTGTGATTGGAGCTTCCTTTTAAGCATGATGACGCCTGTGTTAGGAAATGTGTTAGAAATGCGTTTAATGTTGAGGTACCGTGTTTTAGGAAGCGTATTAGCAGCTTAGCGGCAGGCTAGTGGTCTTGATAATAGAAGTAATGACTGCATTGTGCATAGAGCCCAGTGGAAACGATCACGAATTACGAGTACGACAGGCGCTTCACTTGTTGTAAATTATTTCGTCACCACTGCTCTCAAAACGGTGAAGGAAAACGGCATGTCCTAGAACCAAGAATTACCACAACACTGCGGGCTGGTTGGAACATCTACCAACTCGTACTGGGTCCGCGTCGTGGAATGCGGCCGTGGGCTCTGAGAGGAGGCCTGTGTCCCAGCAGTGGGAACATTAAAATCAAATCAAATCAAATCAAATCAAAATATTTATTTGCAAGAAAATACATAATTTACAAGGAAAGATCTTATAGCCTTCAGTCACTGTATTCTGCCTGCAAGCAAGCGTGCAAAATATTTAAGTTTTTATGTCATAGTTATTATTAGTACATTTTTATTATTGCATTATTATTACATTATTATCACATTATTATCACACATTATTATTGGATTATTATTACATTATTATCACATTATTATCACACATTATTATTACATACAATTTCATTCATTATTACTACAAACAAATATTTTTATGTTCTAAAAATTCCTTAATGCTGTAGAAACACTTTTTTTGTAACCACTCTGACAACTTTGTTTTAAAAACATGACCCTGGAATAATTTAAATTCATTGGGTATTTTATTATAAATTAATATACACATATTGAACACATTTCTCTTATAAATATCTTTATGTCCAGCTGGATGATATAAGAGGTTGCGAAACATAGCCCTTTTCTGACGTGGTACAACCTCGGTATGTTGCTTAAAATAATGTATATGTGTCTTTGTAAAAATGCAGATATCTCTAATATAAATACAGGGCAGTGGAAGGATTTTCATCCTTTGAAAGAGCGGTTTACAGCTATCTAAAAACCATGCCCTGTTTATGACCCGGATGCAGCGTTTTTGGAGCTTGAAAACTCTGTCAGTATCGGTTGAGTTACCCCACATGATTAGTCCATAGCTTAGAACAGATGACACGTAACCATGGTAAGCTGCAAGAGCGGCTTCTACAGACACATTTTGTCTCAGCTTTTTTAAAGCAAACACGAACCTATCAAGTTTCTGACATATATGCTCCACATGGCTTTTCCAGTTCAGGTTTTTGTCTACAATTATTCCTAAAAATTTTAATTGTTCCACTTGTTGTACCTTTTCACCATTATACAGAATATCCAAAGCTAATGATTTGCTATTATAGGAGTTAAATTCAACTAATTTTGTCTTGCTAACATTTATATTTAAGTTATTATTATGCATCCAGCCTATTATATCTTTTATGGCCTTTTCCGTTGCTGATTTGTAGTCGCTTTTTTCCTGACATTTTATGATAACTGTAGTATCATCTGCAAAAAGTATACATTTCTGCAAAGTGGCCTCTGGAAGATCATTTATGTAAAGTAAGAAAAGTAAAGGACCGAGAATGCTTCCCTGAGGCACGCCACACTTATTAATCACCGCTATTGAATTGAATTTCTCTTTGGAATATATTCTGTCACGTTTCTTTACAACTTTGGATATCTCGGTATACTGCTGCCTGTTTCTTAGATAACTAGATATCCATTCCCATGCTTTTCCTCTAATACCGTAGAAGTCTAATTTGTTTAGAAGCTTAAAATGGTTAACAAAATCAAATGCCTTGCTCATATCCAAAAACAGGGACACTGCAGGTTTGCCATTGTTAATACTTTCTGTTACAAGTTTAATAAAGTTGAACATTGCAAGAGCAGTTGAACTACCTTTACGGAAACCAAACTGCTCTTTGCATAGTATGTCATGTGTACAGAGAAAATTATTTAACCTGATAAGCATTGCCTTCTCAAAAATTTTCGATATAATGGGCACTATCGTGATAGGCCGATAGTTATTCGGGTCTGACTTATTTCCACTTTTAAATAATGGTTTAACAACAGACAGCTTAAGCTGGTCAGGAAATACACCTTCCAAAAAGGATAAGTTTATAACATGTGCTAGTGGATGACATATCCAACTAGCACAAGCTTTTAAGACCTTTGTGGCGATGCTGTCATACCCACTAGTTTTGCTATTATTCAGAGACATAATTATTCTATACACTTCCATTGCATCTACGGGATTCAAGAATATGGTATTCAGAGTTTTGCTTTTTGTATTAGAGTTAGAATTATTGGAATTATTAGAATCACGCGAATTATTAGAATCATTGGAATTATTAGAATTTAAAGGCAGAATAGATGTCAAATTGATAAAGTGGTTATTAAATATATTGCAAATGTCTGATGGATTATTATATGTTACATTATTAAAATTTATTTCGTCAATGTCGTTTTTACACAAATTATTACCATTTATTGTTGAAGAGATTGCATTCCATGTAGCTTTACATTTATTTTTATGCCTTTGTATACGTCTTGTATTCATAAGCTTTTGTGCTCGCTGTGCACATCGCCTAAACATATGATTATAAAGTTTGTAGGAATTCTCATTTTGCTTTTTATTCTTATAACTTGTTTTAAATTTTTGATAAAGCTGACGTTTTGTTTTGCTAGATTTTTTAATGCCTTTAGTAATCCAATTTTGTGTAACTGGTTTATTATTAACCTTAACCTTAATCACCGGAAAACAAAGATCGTAATATAATGTAAAAGTTTCATAAAATATATTAAAGGCTTCAGTTAGAGTGTCTGAGTTAAGTGTTTCCGAAAATGAAAGAGCAGACATACACTCGCAAAATTTATCAAGGTTTTCTTCACAGTAGTCACGTTTCAATTCTGACCAACAAGTTAATCTTTTGTGTATACTCGTTTTTACAGTAACTGATTGTGCTGTTTCGTGATCAGAGAGGCCGAAGTGGTGAATTTCTGGCTGAACACTCTTTATGTTACTGGCGATTTGGTCAATGCAAGAGTTCGCCCGAGTTGGTGATTTTATATGTGCTTCAAAATTATAGTTACTTAGTCTACTTAACAATTCCTTTGTTGCGAAGTTGTGTTTTAAAATATCAATATTCCAATCACCACAAATTATAATTTTCTTTCTCTTGTATTGGTCCGTCAAATAATTTAACAAATTATCAAGTTTATGAAGAAATACACCTGTTTGCGCTTTTCTCTGGTCCGGTATTCTATATATGTTTACAACAATCAGGCTAAAACCTATTATCTCTACGCCACAGCATTCAAAATAAAATTCTGTAGCTATTCCTGAAGGGATACTTAATGTTTTTGTGTTAAATACCTTATTAGTTAAAATACACGTACCCCCTCTACATTTATCTCGACTAAAAACTGCAGACAATTTAAAGTTATTAAGTTTAATATTAGCTTCCGCACCTCGCTTCACAAAAGTTTCACTAAAACATAGTATATCAATCTCCTTGTTTTTTTCTACCAATTCAGTCAAAGTTACTTCTAGGATGTCTAGTTTACTGCAGATGCCAGCTATATTTTGGTGTAAGATCCGTAATATACTATTTCGGCAATCCTGTTTTGCTTTATCATAATTAAAAGAAGTATTATTAATAGTGGACTTGGGAACGAAAAAACGTATTGTTTTTACTACTGGTATCATGAAGCGAGTTGCGTGCACTTGAACTCAGTTTGATGAAGTCCTTTTCATATTGAATAAAATCAATCTCCATATTTAGTTTGTAGGTAATTAAATCTAATTTTGATAGCCTCTTATGATAACTTACATCCAACTCATTTACTTCAATAAACTTACAATTCCCAAAGTTTTTTGTGAACAGTTTTAGTTCATAATTTAGTTTTTTAACATTAAGGTGCCTATTTTCTGAAACATTCAAAATCAATATCATACAATTACTTAGACTACACAGAGTTCTACAGAGATTAGTTACCAACATATAGGGATTTGTATCATGTTTGCCAACCGAGAGAATAACAATATCATTATCAGACAGATTACGTGATAAATTTTCAGGATTTTGTAGGATCTCGCATGATGAAGCATATGGTTGAACTTTACCCTCGATGTTGTAATTGTCATTCCATTTACCTGCCTTTGTTTGTATTAGTTGTGCCGATAGACCTCTTACTTTTTCGTCTCCAATAATATAGATATTCCTTTTGGTGTTTTGTTTTAATTGAGTTGTATGCTTTAATTTTTCATGTCGTTGTTCATTTCGAGAGTTCATCGATATCTTGATAATGCCATACCATTGGTTTCATTATGTGTACCTAGTAACTTGAATGTATAAATACTATTATTTATTCTTCATTTGTGTCGTACGTCAATAGCTTATTATGTCTACCTTCGTTTTATTTTATATCAGCCCGGAGTCTGGATTTGTGCCCGGTTGATGGCAATAGGCTCGCCCCCTATTACATGGGACTTAAACGTAACTGGCGAAATGTGGGTATTACATAAATGCACCTCTGCCTAATCCTTCAGGGAATATCCGCGTGATGTTAGGTATGTTATGCATTTACTCACGCAGATAACAATAGGTATGTTACGTTACTTAGCCGCCATTGTCGATCCCCGGACATGGCAGGTTATATATTATCATCGACATGCGGGCTGCCGCGTGATCCTTATTCATCGAGGAAGCCATATTTTGCTCATGAAATATTATCAATATAAATTACAGTTGAAACACGAAGCTTCGTCGGAAATTTTAATAAATTTGTTTAACGAAGGTTTATTTAAGTCATGGTTTATGGATTTTCAGGTAGCTGCTGAAAATTATTGTCCCTATTTGTTTTCAAAAAAAACTAATATTTGTGTAAATTGTCGAACACCTCGTTGGTCTAGTGGCCGTTTGTGCTACTGCTAAGCATGAGGTCCTGCGTTCGATTCCCAGGTCGGGCAAAATGTTGAAATTTTCAGTAGCAGCACGGAGTGTTGATGGCAATAGGCTCAATTACATAAACATAACTGGAGATTACTTAAAACTTATATTAAACGTATACTTTTTAAACTAGTGGATTATATCATAGATAAGGGATGCTTGGAAACATGGCCAAACAACAAACAAACAACACAATCTAGAGTCTAGACAAAATCAAAATGGTTGCTTATTTAATTGTGGAATTAATATTTTTTATGACATTGATTGATTCGATTTGATTTTAAAAGTCTTTATTATTAACATAAGATTATAAAGTGCATATAATAAGATCTTATTCTAATTGTGTACAACCATAAATAACAGAAGTTCTTAGGCTATCTTACCTTTACAAACATTTTACACTGAGTTTAAACTTTACATTCTATAAATATACTATTCTAAGTCCAAAAGAACACACTAAAATACGAAAGCACAAAAGTCTTAGCACTGACTCTAAACGCATTCCACTATGTTTACCTACTAAAGGTAATGCACTCAAATAATACAAAGACTATTTGAAGTCCTGGATAAAACAATACAATAGTAAAACTTAGGTTTAAACATATTTTTACATCGATGAGTTAAAACTTATTAATATTTAAAATATAAATAAAACAAAATAATTATTTCAAAACTGTGGGTAATTAGCGTAACTTTTTGCCGAATATGCTTACTGCGACCGGTTGAGGGCAGCACGGTCGGTCCGGTGGTAGGTACATATTGTTATTCACTCAGAAGATAGCGATGTGATAAACGATATCGATTGTATGTTGCTGAATACGATAAGTTATTAAATCTACTTTTGCCTATGGATGAAATGGGTTATAATGGTTAGGATTTTTTTACTAAATAGAATCTCTGGGCGGATTTTAAGATAAAACTTTTAATCGTTGGAAATTTAATTTGTTCGTGAACTCGTTTTAAATTTGTACGAAAGGCAGTGTTAAAGATATTTTGATAGCCTTTTGAACACCTTGCAACTTATTGTAGTTTTTATCAGTCAGGCTACTCCAGGCTGCCTCGTTGGTCTAGTGGTCGCAATCGCTACTGCTGAGCATGAGGCCCTGGGTTCGATTCCTAGGTCGGGCAACGTGGTATTGGGTTTTTCTATCTGGAATTTCTCAATAGCAGCCCGAAGTCTGGATTTGTGCCCGGTAGATGGCAATAGGCTCGCCCCCTATTACATGGGACTTAAACATAACTGGCGAAATGTGGGTGTACTATAGGTACACCTCTACCCAACCCTTCGGGGAAACAAGTCGTGATGTTATGTTATGTTATGAAGGCTACTCCAGGCTGTCTACATATGTCAAACATGGCCGGACGAGGGTGGTATAGATACGTAACTTAGTTGCGGCGCTTAACTTAGACTTTCTGTTAAGAATAGGTTTTAACGCATTAATAACCTTCAGACCCTTTACTCGAAGTGCATCAGTGTTTTCACTCCAGTTAATTTTGCTATCTAGAACAACACCGAGATATTTGACCGAACGGCTCCAGGGTAAGGAATGATTTTTAAAGTTAATGCGCTTAGAGGTTAATGATCATTTACGCGTAAAAAGAATAACTTCCGTTTTACTGGAGTTTAATTTAAGTTTCCATCTGGTGAAATACATGTCAAGTAGGTTTAGTGCAAGTTGAAGCCGCCCAATTATTAACTCTATATCCTCTGAAGAAGTATATGAGGCAGTCTCATCAGCATATATTGCGAGATGAGTTCTAGGTTGCTTAGGTATGTCATTAAGATACAGAATGAAGAGAAATGGTCCCAAATTTGAACCTTGTGGTACACCAGATACAATTAATTTCGCCGTAGAACAGTGTTCCCCTATGAAAACTTTGAAATGGCGGTTGAGTAGATAGTTTTGGACTATTTTTACAAGTGAGAGAGGGATGCCATTAACGATAAGCTTGTGGAGCAATCCCTCGTGCCAGACAGTGTCAAAGGCTTTTTCTATGTCTAACATCACCATTCCCGTCGATTTGCCTTCATTTAGGTTGTGTGCGATGTGTTCCGATACCCTGGCCAACTGCTGAGTGGTGGAGTGAGCCTTACGAAATCCAAATTGCTCTGGTAGCAGTAATTGTTCTGTAACTTTTAATAAACGGGTCAAAATGAGCGACTCAAATAACTTGCCAAGGCACTCCGATAATTTTTAGGGAGGCTGCCATCTTTGCCAGGTTTTTTGAGCGCGATTGTTTTAGCCTTTTTCCATGATGCAGGGAAGTAGCCAATTCTCAGATAACTGTTAAATATTTTTGTGAGGTAGATCAGGGCCTTTTGAGACAGATTTTTAAGAAGCCGATTGCTGAGACCCTCTAGACCAGGAGCTTTGCGGGGTTTTAATTTCATTATGATTTTTAGAACTTACCTAGGTCTAACGAGAGGAGAATGACTGCTCATGTCTTTGGAATTTCGTGCCGCCATGGATTCCTTAACAGCAACCTCAGTTTCATGACCGCTGGTCCATTGATGAGTGAGACTCATATTACCAGCAAACGCATCAGCAAGAGCTTCACACTGCTCCGATACTGAGGACGTCATTTCATCGCCTCTGATTTTGAGGTGTTATGATTGATTGATCGAGCCAGACGCCACACATCATTACTAGGATTATCTACTTTTGAGAGCTTATCATTCCAAATAGTGTAATTCATGGTCTGGGTACTGGCTTTAATTGATTGTTGTAGCTGGTTAACTTTAAAGAACAGTTGACGCCTGAGGCAAGGATTGTACTCATTCAATGCCTTTTTGCCAGTGTAATTTTTGTGTTTAATTTGGCTTTTAATGCGCCTAGGTAATTTTAAACAACCCTTATTTTATTTGAATGGTAGGAACACTCGCCTTCCGTGCATTTAACACGCTGTCAGTAAAATAATTGACAGCAGCGTCAATACAGGGTATTGAGTCTAATATTGCACTAGATAGCGTGATACTGCTGTCTAAGTGAGATCTGAAATATTTCCAGTCAGCTTTGGCAAAATTAAATGCTAATTGAGATTTAGTGTTATACGTTCCACCCACAGTGAAGTGTACTGGCAGATGGTTTGACGAAAGACATGTGAGAACTTGAGGTTCGCTTACATCGTGAGTATTGTTGACTATTACAACACATACGGTTCGTGAGAGCTTTGGTAGTGCACTAGGGTAGGTGAAGACGGAGCTAGTATCTCATAATCGTTAGCTACCATGTGATCAAAGAGGATTTTGCCATGTGGATTAGATGTAGTACAATTCTAGTAAGGATGTTTAGCATTTAGGTCACTTATTATCAGGGACCTAGCAATAAGTCTAGATCACTATCTAGCAGAGGGAGATTAGGGGACTGGTAAGCAGAGTAGATAGCCAAATTTTTCTCTGGAGTGGTTACCTGGACACCTATACACTCTAAATTATACGTGTTTGGAGTGGGAAGAAGGGAGTGCATTATGTTACTCCGGATCAACAGCGCTACTCCCTGCCCGCGGCCATCAGCCTTTTTGTCGTGCCTATAACAATTGTAGCCAGGAGTTTCGAGCTTGTGGCGAGGGGAAAGTCTAGTTTTGCACAAAGCTACAATATCTATGTATAAATCACTTAACAGATCAAACAACTTCGTAATTTTGGTGCGAATACCATCGGCATTCCAGTATAAGATACGCAAATTCTTAGCATATATTATTGTCTCTCGATACACTGTCGAAAGTTAGCTGGATGGTTACCTTTGCAGTTGCAGCACTGTGCCGGACTTGTTCTATCTTTTTTGGGACAGTCAGCCGAAGGGTGGGATTCTGTGCACTTGACGCAACGTGAACTTAAATTACAATTTCTTGAGGAATGGCCAAAGCCTTGGTATCGGAAACATTGTGTACCAAACGGGTTTCTTGCTTGGTACTTGCGTACTTGCACAGCGCAGTTGCTAAGGTAACGATTTTTTTGGAATTTAATGAATTCGCTACCTGCTGAGAGCTGTAATAAGAAGGGAGGACAGACTCCGCTGCTTTTGTTGTTATCAGGCAATTTCATCTTGCGAACAACCGCGTCTTTGAAACCCAGGGACTCGAGTTCTTCTGCTAAACAATTTTCTACTTAGGCAGGTAGGCCGAAGATTACCCCTTTGTATATTTTCTCATCCTTTCGCGGAAATGTATGGAATGCTAGATCAGCATCTCGGAAACCATCTTTGACTGCTTGGTGGCTTTCTGGACTATAACAAGAAACTACAATTTCGTTGTTACCTCTTTATAGTAGATCGAATCGAAGAATTATTGGCGTGCTTCAAAACGAGATTTTTGATGTTATCATGTCATTATGCTACAAGTGAAACCACTCAGATTTCACTTGTAGGATAATAGGATAATAGTGGGATATGACCAGATTTTCTCCTTGAAGTAGAAGCTTCCTTGAGTCGAGCAGCAAAGACATCTGTAACTTGGGGTTGATTAGTGCGAAGAACACTGAACCGGTTTGAGGTTTTGATGGGATCAGGTTTAGTCGTAACAGTAGCAGGCAGACCAAACTTTGGTATTTTCCACTCACTGGTCTTCCAGCGCGGGCGTTTGCCCACAGAATTTGAACGTGTTACAAATCGCTCAATGGCGAGCGCAAAGGTCGATGAATCGTGATATCGATAACAGTCTTTCCCATCACTAACAACCGATGTATCTTTGTGAGGTAGGCAAAATAATTACACTTGGCAGCGCGTGACGACACAAGGAGACCCAGCTCGCGTGTGCACAACTCGCGCGCGTAGGACGGAATGATTTTATGACATTGATTTTTCGTTCTTTAATTACTTTAACTCACACACAAAATTATTACCTACCTGTTTATTTTTATTTTTAATCATCTACTTTTACAATTCTGTAAATATTTGATCTCCATGTTTATATCACAATTATAATAAATTTACCTGTCATTGCTTTATGCTTAATGCTTTTTACCTTTTGTGGTAAGTACTTATAGCAATTTAATTCTAGGTGCATCGTCTTTATAAGTACAATAATGTTTAAAAGTACAAAATATTTCAGAACATTTTAAAAGAGTTACGGTCGAGTTGCTTGTCCATTTTTCTCCATCCCAAACTATCTTTTGGAAGGGGTAACTAAAATCAATTCTATTTTAATACATTTTGTCCTTCAAAAGAGCCTTTAAAGGGCCTATTAAAAAAAAACAGTTTTGACTTTGAAAATAATTTCAATCTGTGACATTCATTAATAATTGTAAATCATTCATTTTGTAATTAATTCTTTGTGATAAAGAAGGTGGTAATTGCTTCATATCACTCGGTATTCATTTGTAAGAGTTGTAAACAAAGTGGTATCTTAGAAAAACAAGCCTTGACCTATAATTTTCAATGTTATAAAAATACTGTTACAGAGCGCACGTAAACTAAATACTATACGTTATTTCTTACTAATTCTCATGTAAAGATAGTACCGTAAATGCGGGTTACTTTAGCTCTGGGGGGGAACTTTGGCTCAAAACGGAAAAAGTTTGAACTTCTCGAGTGTCGGTAACAATGACAGTTATCACTCTAGTTCGAGTCACAAATAATAGATGGCAATAGAGGTGACTGTTTATTATTGGTCAAGCAAACTTCAAGCAAATTTAAAATGGTCAGTTAAATTCGGAACTATCTGCTCAAAAACGTGCATATTTTACGGCTGCAAAAATTGTAGTATCACCCTGATTTTCGGTAAGTTTTTGTTTGGGTGAGAATTTCTTTGGGTCAGAAATGTGGTTGCAAGTAAAATGACTGTAATTTCAGCAAATTTCCATGTAGTCAAGAATGCTGTAAGGTCGAAACTCCTGACCCAACGGGCTGCTTCGGAGCAGTACGGAATTCACTAGACCAATTTAAAAAAAAACTTCTTGTATGTTACTTTTAAGTGAGCGTTCATGATTTCTGCCGGGCACAGTGCGTTCTTTAAGATATAACTATATAACTAACACTATAACGTTTATAACTTTTGTAGTTAAACTAAAAAGCAGTGATTCACAATTTTAACTGTTATAATTAGTTTTAGTTTGTTAGATTAAAAATACTTTATCCACCATCTTTAAAAAAATATAAAAGATAGCTGTCGATTATCCTACAATATTTATTTTGTATTTATATAACATTAAAGCATTTTTGAAATGTTGTTAACATTTTGTTCAGTTTTCTATGAAAAAAATAAACAAAACCCTAAGTTACATTTTTCTGAAAGTAAATCTCAAATGTTACGTTACAGCATTGGTATTACTATTGTCGATAGTTGTTTAAGGCTTAGATTGGCTCAATGTTGTACCGTTCCGTACCGTTTTTGGGTCGACAAAATCAGCAGGCCCTCTTCAACAAACAACATTGGCTCAGAAGTTAAAAATAAATAAAAGTTATTTACTCATACATTTTGGGGAAAATAACATTTTTGTTAATTAGCTACTATCCTCACCTACAAAACGAATCCACTGAAATGCTAAGAAATCTACCATAATCCCTACCTATCAAAGAATTCTAAAAAAACATGAAAAATTTAGCTAAAATAACCCGCGTTTACGGTACTCACTTAACTAGCTTTACAATAATCAGTAATCTAACTATCTACGTAAGTGTCATATCTGGGTTTATTTTTGCAAACTTACCTAGGTACGCTTTTTGTGCATTGAAATACATTGTGAGGACAACAAGAAAAGGCTAAAGAAGATTGTGTCTAGTCTGATCAAGAATGAAAGTGTACTGCACAACATAAGCATGATCATGATCAGTCGATAATGTTCCTACTGCTGTGACACATGCCTCCTCTCGGTGAGAGGGACCGGCTAAGATCGACCACGTGGGCCCAGTGCAGGTTGGTAGGTGTCACATGTTCCTTCACCGTTTCGATATCAGTGGTCATGAAATAATTTACATCAAGTCAAGCGCCTTCCTGGGTTCGAACCCACGACCAACAACTTGAAAGTCGGGGCTATTACCACTGGCCTACCACTACTCACAGTGGTGTCTAGAGTCGCCTTTATATTCATACCATGTTCTGGACCTTATTCCCAAAAAAGGTCAGCTACATCAATTTATTATTGTATTAGACTATTGAGAAGAAGGATGAAGGATCGAGCCGCAGACAAAACAAAACAGTGGGAGTGGTGTATATTTTCACCCAGGATGGGACCTTTTGATTGATTTGTTTACCTATATATTGTGTGTAGGTAGGTATGTCAACATTATGGCAGGACGACTATGTTGACAAACGTGTGGGAAGTGAGACCGTACCACCGTATAGACGGAAATGACCGCGCTGTTTTAGGTTCGAATTCGAGTTTAAACAAAGCATTCACATAACTGAAGACATAATATGTGTGTTTTGATGAAAAATTAATAACGTTAGTACATTGTAGAAATTGTTGAATTCATATCTAATTAATTACGTCTCTTTTAGATACCTACTTTAATTTTCAAATAAGACAGCATAATGCCGTAGGCTCTTTCAGTTGAAATTATAATATTTTATGTTTAGATGATAAATCTTCAAGCAAATGCGTACAATGTCATTGCCACAGTTCAGTATACTTTAGTTAATATTAATTTATATATATACACATAACATCACGCCTGCAATCCCAGAAGGGTTAGACAGAGGTGTAATATCATATGCAGCAGTGGTATGAGCAGTGGTGGCCCAGTGGTAACGGCCGCGACTAACGTGTTGTAGGTCGTAGGTTCGAACCCAGACAGGCGCTTTACTTTGCATAAATTATTTCATCAGCTCTGCTCTCAAAACGGTGAAGGAAAACAACGTGAGGAAACCGGCATGTCTTAGAACCAAAAATTCAAAGACATGTGACATCTACCAACCTGCACTGGGCCCGCGTGGTGGATTATGGCCCACTCCCTCTCACAGAGAGGAGGCCTGTGTCCCAGCAGTGGGAACACAATAGGCTGATTATGTAATATCATATCAATTGATAATAATATTAGTTACTAACGTGGTTTATTATTTTACTATACATTTGTACAGTCACCCGTTAGCATATTTTCCGCAAATATCTTACGCGTTAAGATAACTGCTAACACGCATCAACTTTGTAACCAAAGTTCAGGCAATAAAACTGTTAGGTTATCTATATCCTATTTACGATGGCAATCATTAGATAGTGCTGTTGACAGACAGCTGGTCTAGTCGGCGGCATCTTTGTTATTGTCTCGCTACGGCCGGAGGGTGCACGGGAAGCATCCATTCAGCTTCTGATTGCAGGAAAATGGAAAACACAGTCGCTGGCCAGCCGCCGCGCGAGTAACACGGCTGTGCCTCGCACGAAAAAAAAAACACGCGCGAGCGGGAAAACTGACAATAAATAAAATAATTGTTTCTATTTTCAAATTTTATTAAATGTAGTGTAATTTAGATGCCAAAATTCAGACAACAATTCGACAATAAAATATAGAGATTCTAGTTTATACTAAATATATTCAGAAACATATAAAATATGACTGATCAGAAAAATATGGAAGTTTGCGGTAGTGTTATGGACGGTATTGCTGAAAAGGGAGGTGTTTTGGAGTCTCCTACTAAGAAGGGATTGACAGAATACACGGTGTTCCCTATTCGATGGCTGGTATTGTTCGTGTTTGTCTTCAACTCGGCCTCTAACTCAATGCAATGGATACAGTACACTATCATTCAAGATGCTGTAGTAAATTACTATGGGGTGTCGAGCATCCAAGTTTATTGGACTTCGATGATCTTCATGATTACGTACATTCCTCTCATATTTCCTGCCAGCTGGCTCTTGGATAAGACGGTAAGAAATTACTTTTGTTTGTTCACGAAAATGTTGAAGTTACCGCGTAATACGTTATTGAATTCGTGCATTGTATTTTCTGTTGAAAATTAAACACTTTTGATCTCAAACGCATAAAGAAGAAATGTCAACGAACCAGGAATATCGAAAAGAATTCGCAATGAAAACACTTAGCCAACCTCCAAACTATGTAACTTTAAAGGAAGAAGTAGCAAAGAACTATCGTAGTAGTTGATAATTGTTGAAAAACATAACTAAGACCATGTTTGGATGCATTTTGATTTGCATAACCATTTTCAATACTTATTTTGATGATGTGGATACAACTGCTAACACTAAACTTATACAGTGCATCAATCAAAACTTATTCAGAAACAAATTATATGTATAATGACGCTAATAAAAACCGGCCAAATGCGAGTCAGACTCGTACACGAAGGGTTCCGTACTACCGACAATATTTAACACTACTTTTTTACACGTTTCTTGTAAGAGGGGTAAAAATAAAAGAGGGGGGGCGTAAACATATTTTTTTATTCCACACTCTTAATAACACACTCTGTGAAAATTTCAACTGTCTACATGATACGGCTCATGATATACATCCCGCAGACAGACAGACTGACGGACGGACAGCGCAAGCTAAGTGATAGGGTACCGTTGGCACCCTTTGGATTTGGAACTCTAAAAATAGTCAATAGAGAAAATTATTATGTAGGCACTCAAACAGAATTCCCGAGTCATCCCGGATCTAACCTTTGGTAACAGTCAACTCGGATAACAATAGCAGATGATGCAGATAAATTTATAACCACTACCATGTTTATTAAAGGAAAATTATCTATGGATTTTCAGTTTGTCATTCGCACACGCGTGGCAGTCTATGTTGGTCTCTAAATTATAGTGGTAGGTAATTAGCAACACGACAGGTGTAGCTGCGCTGCGCTGAATGAATTGTATATTTGTGATAATGTTTTTCCTCTCATTGACGGAATAATTGAATGGGTATAATATATTTTTTATCAAATTAATTATTACTGCCTTACTGTGGTTATTGTTTTAAAATTTTGTATATTTTATGCAGCAGGGGTAATTTTAAAACAATAATGAGAGCCTTCTCTTCATCTTATGAATCACTATGTAACATTAGTGACGTAAAAAGTACCAATCTGGTTACTGTCCTTTACTGTTTTCCCGTCATATTTTTATTTATTACGTAATTTAATCATTTCTTGATTTCAACTATTGTTTTCAGCAGCAGCAATACATAGGTATTATTATTTTTGGATAGGATTTAAAAAATTGAAGAAACCACCCAGCAATGTAATTGTGTAACACACTATCAGTAGTAATCGCTTTCATTTTGACAGTTCAGCAACATTCACTGCGTTATTTACGTTCTTGAGCAGACAATTCTTTGCGAACATATGAAGTAATCGATAGCAATATCCTTTAAAATGATTCAGATTGTGATTAATAGTGTGTTATGCAATTAGGGTGCAGGTTTAATTGATTAAATTTATACCTTAGTGGAATACCTTATTGACATGCTATGGCTCTCAACCACATACATTTATCAGTATTGGCGCCAGTTGGATGTCAAGAATATCATAAATTAATTTTATGATATTCTTGACATCCGACTGGCGCCAATACTGGTCATTATACTTATGTAAAATATGGCAGTGATCAAGAACATCTAAGTATTTGGCAGTCGTGATACTTGATTTAGACGGAGTAAAGCTAGTTGAGAATATATACTTTGACCATACATACATTTAAAAGAAAAAGTGGTGTTATAATAATGGTATCCTTAGCCTCAGCCAGCCAGTAGAATGACACTTACAAAGTGTACCATGATAGATGGCTGGACCAGCATGTTGATTCTATAAAAATCTAGCCGTGAAGACTTGCGTGGAGTGAGGTGTCAATGTTATCCAGTCTTACCGAATCCCTGGCATCAGTGGCACTGATAGCTCACTCCACGCTCACTTCATTTAAGTTTTGCACGGTGAGATGGTTACAGAATAGCCTACTGTTCCTATGCGAGCTTGCCTCAGCATCGAGTTCATTGCAATTTATACAGTACTCTTTAGAATAAAGAACGCTGTTTTGAAGTTGTTTGGGTGTGCGTGTCAAACTTCCAAGTTTTATCGACTGCAAAGTTTTTAATGGTTCTGTACATCATCATTGTCTGCCTAGCATGTCCCAGCTATGTCGGCGTCGGCTTCCAGGTACAGCTGAACAGCAGTATTTTACATGGAGGGACCCTCACAACCCAGTTACTGGGTAACACGATACCCCTTGGCAAGACTGATTGTCAGACTTTCGGGCTTCTGACGACCCGTACGACTGTCAAAGACTTCATGTGTGTGGACATACCTCAGTGAGCTTTTGATCGTTCCATTGAACAAATTCAAAAATTCCACTTGCGATACATTCAGTCTTGGATTTGGCTCTGTGTAGATTATCTTCGAACTCAAGGTGCTTTTACTTTACTAATGATTAAACAGATATCATGGATTACATTTATGTCTGCAAATTATTTTACATTCCTCAACTCCAAATACTAATAAACTGTAGATAAGATAAAAAGAAATATTTATGTAAAGTTTGATAATGGGTATCTTGTTAATCTGACTCCCATTGTTAACGAAATTCACTTGCAGAATCTCTCATTTGAAATTGAGATTAAGGGCCTTGTCTTACATATGTTTCGGTTTCATGCTACTCTTTAGCATTATCCTCAGTAGTCTGTAAAGCCAATCAATCGTTGAATAGAGCTTGTGCGCAAAGCCCCCTGCATCGTAAATACGTATTAGGTCTTGGCTCAATGCTGTTGCATACCATAGATTGTATTTAATAATATTATGTTAAGTCTAATGTGTACGGCGAAATTTTAATTATTGTTTTCCCGAGACAGAACGATTTGACCTCAGTAGTACTATCGAATCATGGAGTATTTTATTTGATTCATTATTGAGTTTTAAATAATTAAAAATTAAGCAACTCGTAACTGTGAAAAACAATAGTAGTCAACTAAATGTAACGTAGGTACTATTTGAAACGCACGCGCAACTGCGCCCCGCGCTACAAAGTGAAGAGCGATTTTCACAATTATAGGTATATCTGCCATTTTGGATTCCTTTTCATTTTTATAAATCGATTGTGGTAGGTACTTTTAAGAAAATCATTTCGATGCGGGAAAATGACAAGTATACCTCTTATTAAGTTCTCTTTGAAAATTCCGTTGATCATCATCAGCACATTGCCGTCCACTGCTGCACTTAAGCCTCCCCCAAAGAGCGCCAACCATCCCGGTCCTGAGCAGTCTGCATCCATCCGCTGCCAGCCACCTTCTTCAAATCATAGACCCATCGTGCCGCAGGGCGTCCCACACTACGTTTGCTCAAACGCGGTCTCCATTCTAGCACATGTCTGCTCCATCGACCGTCTGTCCGTCTACTGGCATGGCCGGCCCACTTCCACTTCAGCATGCTGATTCTACGTGCAATGTCGGTGACTTTAGTTCTCTGGCGAATGACTTCGTTACGAATTCTATCCTTCTATCCCGAGCATTGCTCTCTCCATTGCACGCTGAGCAACCTTGAATTTGTAGATCAGGCATATGGTGAGTGTCCACGTTTCGGCTCCGTACGTCATAACGGGAAGGACGCACTGGTTATAGACCCTGGTATTGATATTGGTTTGTGGGATCGACGACTCGAAGATATCGTTACATATATTCGAAACATCGAAACATTCCGTTACATATATTTTAATATTATGACAACATTCAATTACCCAGCATTTCAATACCCCAGGATGATTTAGACTTGATAACGTAAATTCGAAAGAGAATAATACATAAATCACGAGTTACGTAATCAATCAAGATCTTTCAAATTGCCCAACAATACAATTAAAAAGAAAGCTCTGAAGTTTCTTTTTTCAATTAGAATCGAACTAAGTTTTAACAATTGTCTTTTCTAACCCTTGCTCTTTCAAAAGATAAGTTTGTTTTCAAGAAGGTCTCTTTTAGAAGAAGAAAAAAGTTGTTTTTTCTTACGTAATTTAAACTAACTTTGAATCGATATTTTAATTATTCGTATATGTAACGTTAAGGTCCAATTTCATCAAACTCTGTTAGTTATCAAATGTGCGTTAAGCATTTTGACGGACTGTTTATTCGTAGTTAGACAATGAAATGGCTTAACGGGACATTTTGAATTAACACAGAGTATGGTGAAACGGCCCTTACTGTTCTAAATAACTTAATTATACATTTATGTTTGACGATATTATCAATTATTGACATGTCTTTGTCTTCAGCATTATCATTCACAGTTCGAATCTTTTTCCGGGTAGGTACATATAATAGGAACCCCATTTCTTTCCTCCAGTAAAACCTAGTTTTACGCTCTATTATAAGTACACATACACATCATCTCACGCCTTCTTGACAACCATAGAAAGGAGTTTTGTCGACGAAAAAATAAACAAAATGACAGATGAATAAAAGAAATTTGTCTATTCTATCTGTAATTTTGTCTAGTCTTTCGTCGACAAAATTCGGTTATGCTACGTCAAAGTCAAAGCATTTATTTCAATTAGGCTCATTAAAGGCACTTTTGAACGTCAACATTTACATAAAAATAAAATAAGCTTTATTTTTATGTAAGTGTTGAATTTAGTGGGCGGAATATGAAGAACTATTGTGTATGAATTATAAAATCTGTAAGATACCATATTTCAGGCAAATAAATGAATCTATCTATCTTGTAAATACATATACCTACCTACCTTTATCGTTTAATGTTCTCTTATATTTTACTATAGGTACACCTCTGCCCAACCCTTCGGGGAAACAAGGCGTGATGTTATGTTATGTTATGTTATATTTTATTCAAACAAAGAGATTGATTTGCTTTGATTTTCGACAAGGAAAAGCCGAGAGATAAATGATAAATTATAGTTTTTATGTAAGTAGGTTTGTACAAACATTTTACAAGTCAATCATATTTTAAAATCTAGATGAGATCGGCGTTTCCCATCTGACTACTCTGAGAAGAAAAGCCGAAACAAACTCAGAGGTCACAGTCTCTTTTAAAGTCCAGACATAATCTTGGTCATCATGTGAAGACCATGCAGATTGTGTCTGAAATGGTCTTTTGATGAAAGAACCACACAGATCGAGTGGACCTGTCCAGCCAGTGCACGCATTTGTCATGCAGATCAACTCCGAACTAATTCGATGAACATTACCAAAGAAAGGACATTTGGGTAGGCCGCTTAGATTACTCAAGCTGCCAGGCCATGATTAAAACTAACAGAGCAAAAAAAGAAAAACAAAACACATGGTCTTTTACTCACAATTATTAAAATAATATAATACATTACAAAGTAAACTTTCATGTCATTGTATATTTGTATAAAGTCCATCAATGTCAATGTGTAAATAATAATCTTGGTCAGATAATTTGAGGACCATGTAGACTGGTGTCTGAAATGGTCTTTTGAGGAAAGAACCACACATATTTAAGTGGACCTGTCGAGCCTTTCTGGCATAGATTCCGCTTTATAAAAGGTTTGAATTTATTAAGGCTTAGTTCTTGAACCACCTATTTTCTTGAGCCTGGTTGTAGATGTTTCCAATGACATCATATTTTGGTGAATTAGGCAAAAAAATAGATTTTTTCGAGAAATATCTTCTTAACCAGACATAAGTACGTCATGAGCAAACATAATGGTTGTAAGAATTTTCATCACATCAATGTAGATGCGGTATGCTTTAATGGGCGAAATTAATGTTTCGAAGAGAATTTTCATTAAATGTTAAAACTTGATAAAGTACTTGTTATTAAACGTTATTTTTACGCTTTGGATATTTGCAATTAATAATCAGGTTTAAGTCTAGACATTCAGTATTGACTACCCACATAAAAGATTCAATACAGGTCTCCTAAACGAGTTATCCAAGTGTCGTATAAAAATAGAGTTAGATAACCTTGAATTCAGATCAAGACGGAACAAGACCTACAAAACCTTGTTTTCTATGCAATTCAAATTATTACAAGCATAAATGTATTCTACATCCTACTAATAGGTATTATAAATGTGAAAGTTTGTATGTTTGGATGTTTGTTACTCAACCACACAGAAATTTCTGAACGGATTTAGACGAATTCGAAAAATTGCTAAAAAGAATTCAGCTGGTTTTCATAACTACTCTGTTTTGTAAAACGGAAAGCGGTTATGCAAAATAGCGGATTCGACAATCCGTCTGCGACGTACAGATCTGTTATTGCATATTCAAATACTAGTCTTCAAAAACCAAAATCGTTGACATTAACTTTGCTGAGGCCTTAAAAGGTATTCCAGCCAAAATGATTCGCATTCGAAAATGCCAAATGAAAGTTCCCTAAAAATCAAAGCTGAATGGTTACGGTGACTTTAAAAATAATTTGCCAATTGAGTCAAGAATGAGTCAACCTCCTCCTAGAAACCTCCAAAAATTAAAATACCTTTTCTTAATTTCGGAATGACCATTTTTCCTGTCAATTGGCCGTTTTCCTCACAGCTTTTCGCGTTCAATTTATTTTTATTACCGTCTCACTCATGAAAAATGATTTAATTAGGAGAAACCTCACAAGTTTTGGCAGTGTGTTGCATTCATGAAATTGCTGTGTAAATTTTAAGACGTTCTCTTAGAAAATAATGTCAGATTTACCCGACTACTCTTTATAGAAGTAACGTTGGTTTATGCCAATACTGTCCAGTTGGTTTGGATACGTTTAATTTTATCTGATAGCATGAAAATTTGTGATTAGTGTGTCCTTATGGACAAACTAATTTACGTTCATTAGGATACGAGCATGGGTATATATATGTGCATACCTGAGTTACCTGTTTACTTGAGGAACCGCAAAATGTAATAATGATCGGCAAAAATGTATAATTATGTAGGTTTCGGTGCAAAGCGGCCAACGAATGCAAATACATAAAACAATATTTTATCGATTTTCCTCAATGAACTACGAATTGATCGAATTTTATGCAAGAGATAGGAATAAACGACGTAAATGTGATGTCTGTAGTTTATAACTTTTATGAAAGTGGGATAAATAGTTGAGTGTAGGTATATATTAAGTATAGATTTCATGAAACTCAGCCTGCTGCCGTACACTGGTAGTCTCAAGTAGCGCCAAAGCAAACGGGTTGTCACCTTTCACATCCAGTCCACTTTTTAACAGTAAAGTAGGTACTTATTTTTATTCCAAATGAGTTGCATTTTATGAATATGTCATAGTATTCGCAGTAATTCTACAACAGTTTTACACTTTAACAATCACCATGGCCTTGAGTCTCTAATTTGTTTTTTTCCATATTATTATGTATTGAACAAATTCGTTTTTTTACACTATGTTTATGCATACAAGTACTCAACATAGTATGAAAAGAAACGATTTACAAATTACATTGTTTGTCACGTGTTGTATCTCATAAAAAGTTAGTTACAAACTTTTAGCATACCTAACAGCAGTTTTTAACTTGTAGGAATTATAAAATAACACAAGTTTATCTACCCCATTATTCAAAAAACAACCACAAATGGTGTTATTTGCTGATGATACTTCTTTAATTTTTAAGATACGAGACGTTCATCAAATCTTGACGACGTAAATAACGCAGTGCTGCAGGTACAAAATTGGTTTACTGCTAATAATTTAGTGTTAAATGGGAAAAAAACAAAATGCATAAGGTTTGCTTTGCCGAATGTTAAAAGTACTGATTGTGACATAGTATTGAATCAAGAGAAACTAGAATTCGTTGATAAAACGGTTTTCTTGGGGATCACGCTCGACTCGAGGCTGCAATGGGGTCCCCATTTAACATCTCTTGCAGGACGGCTAAGTTCAGCAGCATATGCTGTAAGAAAAATCCGTCAGTTTACTAATGTAGATACCGCGAGGCTGGTCTATTTCAGTTACTTTCATAGTATCATGTCTTACGGTATCTTATTATGGGGACGCGCTGCAGACAAAATTACTGATAGAACAGACAAAATTACTGATAGAATATTCAAAATTACTGATGTAATTGATAAAATTACTGATACAATACACAAAATTACTGATAGAATAGACAAAATAACAGATTACATCTGTCATTTTGTCTATTCTTCCCTCGACAAAAATCCTTTCTTTGATGATGCTTCGCGTGCAGACGCAGCTGAATACCAGTATTTTACATGGAGCGCTATGTGACCTCCACAACCCAGTTACTGGTTCCTACATGATACCTCGTGGTTAGACTGACGGGCAGTCTTTTGGTCTTCCAACAACCCGTTACGACTGTCAAAATCTACGAATGGCAGCCGGGACCAACGGCTAAACTTGCTTCGCGAGGCACGAAGGGGTCTCGTGAAGTAATGGATGGTTTGTTCACCTATCCAGGAACCGACTGCGCCAAGTGTAGCTTACACTTCGTTAGACTCGTGCGGCTGTTTTAATTGGCACATATTTCATGGTTATTGATTCAACACACGCGCCTAGTTGGGTGTTATCTCAATCATGCATTTTCTCATTTCCATCCATTTTCGTTCCATGAATACGTTTGGTTGAATGTGAATGTGAACTGAAATTCTGTGAAATGCGATTCAGTAATTAACGATTGAAACTGTAGCATTAATTTAATATTTTCTATCTGAATTAAACTATTTTTGTTTGTGTTTTCCGTAAAATTACGGAGCAGATTTCTTTTCATTTCTCTAAAATGCTGTTCCGCAATTGCAAAACCGATTGATCAGCAGCCATTGTAATTTTTTTTTTCGTTTCAAGCCAAGAACCCAGTTATAAGCATGAGCTAACTATCTGCATAAGTGTCATGACTGTGTTTCTTTTTGTTAACTTACCTAGTTACATTTCATTGTACAATAACACCCACCGTGAGGACCATAAGAACAGGCTTAAGAAGATTGTGTCTAGTCTAATCAAGTAATAAATTTGTAGTGTGTAGCACAGCATAACCATAACCAGCCTATAATTTTCCCACTGCTGGGTCACAGGCCTTCTCTCTGTGATATGGAGTGGGCTGTAATCCACCACGCAGGCCCAGTGCAGACTGGTAGATGTCACATATTATGTCTTAAATCTCACTGGGCCACTGCTGCTAGTTAGTTATTGTTACCTGTGAACTAATTAAGTAGCAGTTTAACACAGACTTCAAGCCCATTAAAACAATACGATGTCGTTAGGATATCATTAATTGATTACGAGTATGCTTTCAATATCATCATTGTAATGATAATTAACGACAGAATTACCATTAATTAAAACCAATACCACCAATAGTAAGTAATTTTCAATAATTGCTTTTAAATTGCTTCGTAAGTTATTGATTACATTATTATTAATAATTTTTTTATTAATCATCATCTGATTAAGATTCCCCGTTGGTATAGTGGTCGCAAAAGCTACTGCTCAGTATGAGGTCATGGGTTTGATTCCCAGTTCTGTCAAAGTGTTATTGGCTTTTTCTATTTAGAATTTCTCAGTAGCAGCCCAGAGTCTGGATTTGTGCCCGTTGGATGGCAATAGGCTCGCCCCCTATTACATGGGATGGGACTTAGGTTGACATAACTGATGAAATGTGGGCTTTCTTAGTCTTACCTCTGCCCAACCCTTCTGGGAACAAGGCGTAATGTTTTATAATGTAATGAGATGGCTTACTGTGGTATCTACCTGCCTGTATTCACTAAACTGATTCACACTTATCGATTTCTCTGTTCGTTATGAGTTGCAAAGTAATAATTTAGTCTTGAGAGTCGTATTTATTTTGTTAGAAGGCAATGGATAATTTTTTCACATTAGTTTGTTATGAGTATAAGTTATATTAGCTAGCAAATTGAAACTCTCTTCTGAGAGTTTCAACTGAGAAATGAGTTTCGACATCTAAACATGATAAAATGTAAATAATTTGATGAACATTTTTGGGGTCATCAACCGCAGGTTTTAACTTCACAGACGTGGTGGGTTTTGGTGATTGATGATGAATGATTCTCTCAAATCATACTTCTAGTAACATAGTTACAAACAATCGGTGACCCCAAAATTTCATAAAATCGTCAACATTTTTATTTTAACGTGTTTAGATATCGATATTTTCACCACGTCTGTGAAGTTAACACAATTTTTTTAATAAAACATATTTCACTACTTGCGATTGATGACCTCTAAAAAAACTCAATCTCGTCACATCGTGACTCGGAGTTTGGCTAGCTCTTTTAATTTAACCCTGTATATTTGGTACTTACCAAACCTTCTACCTTCTGCTCTCACAAAATATACCACTGATAGTTGTATTACTATCTCGAAAAAAGGGACCAACTTCTTAACAATTAGGTTTAAAGACAGTCTTCATAAACAAAGTTGTAGCTAATGTTAAAGTCTCTTTAGTGCCGACTTCTTTATTCTCCGCAAATGACTGTCCGGTGTGCAGTTTCATAATTTGCATAGCATAATGAAGGGGTTTTTTCCTTTGTTCAAAGTCAGTTTTAATCAGTCGTCTTTATCTCTTGTTTTTTATTCGCGAATAACGAAATGTCCTGAAGTGCTAAGTTTTCACGGTGAAATGGTTACAGTATTTTGTAACCATTTCACCGTGAAAACTTTGGTAAAGTGATCGTGGAGTGAGCTTCCAGTGCCACTGATGCTAGGGAACCCAGACGGGATGACACTGACAGCTTAGTCCACGCAAGTCTAGGTGAGATTTTTACAGAATCGACATGCTGTTGGAAAAAAAGGTGACTGGTATTAAGAGTGTTTGACAAAAAAAAAGGTTCATGGACCAACATCATTCTAGACAGAATTGTCTGCAAATAACCCAACTTACATTATCTTAAAAAACAAGACTTTAAAAGAGACTGACCTTTGAGTTTGTTCCAATGCAATGTTTCTTCTCAGAGAAGTCGGTAGTAAAAACAGACCACATCTAGAAAAAATGTAACGTGGAAATGTGTTAGTTTAACTAATTTACAAGATAAATATTATCAATGTCATCATCACAGTTAAAGTCGTCCACTGCTGGAAATAGGCCTCTCCAAGCTCAAATAAACTAATTTAAATAAGTGTCTTATTTCCGACCTTTTACTTCGTATAAGAAAGGAGGACCTAATGTGCTCCCATCTGCATGTTCTTGAGATCGCACCTGTCAGGGAAACGCGTCGTAAAATTTACTCACTAACACCGTTGTGCGTTTCTTGTTAGAACACACCCTGTCTAATGCGTAAGTAATTGAGTGTAGATCTGCGGTAAGGTGATATCGATCCGAGGAAACTTTGACGTTTTCTGCCTAGTGCAAAGTGATTCAAGATGAAATCAAAAGGTCCAGAAAATAAATACGTAATTTAAACATGATCCTTCAATTCCTTCCTTGTGTCGGTTTCAATCATGGTCTGGCAGTTTGAGTAGTTTATGCGGCCTACCCAAATGTTCTTTCTTAAGAATTGTTCGTCGATTCGTTGAGCTCTTTAAGTTCTGAGCTGAGCTGCACGGCTACTGACTAATGCGTGCACTGACTGGATACTCAATCTGTGTAGTTCTTTCCGCAATAGACCATTTCAGACACTAATCTCATTTAGATCGGTGTCAGAAATGATCTGTCGGTAACGATTATGACCGGATTTTTATATACACATTGACATTGATGAATTTTATACCTGTATAGTATGACATGAGTATTTACTTTGTGAAGTATTATAATATTATTTTAATTATTGTGAATGTGTGGACTATGTGGGTCATTGAGTAATTTATGCGGTTTACCCAAATGCCCTTTCCTTTGTATTGTTCATGCATATGCACGTGCACTTACTGGACAGCATGTCGATTCTGAAAAAATCTCACCGTGAAGATTTGCGTGGAGTGAGCTGTCAGTGTCATCCCTTCTTGGTCAATCCCTAGCATCAGTGGCACTGACAGCTCACTCCACGCTCACTACACCGAAGTTTTCACGGTGACATGGTTACAGAATAGCACTACTGCTCACATCACCTAAGTTTTCACGGAGAGATAGATGGTTACAGAATAGCACTACAGGTCTACTCAATCTGTGCGGTTTTTCCTCATAAGACCATTTCAGACACCGATCTACTTAGTCTTCACATGATCTGAACAAGATTATGTCTGGACTTTAAAAGAGACTGTTAAGACTATGTGGGTCATTTTTTTTTCACTTTTGTTTTTTTACTTTATTATCTCAGTTAGTTTTAATCGTAATCTTGGTCTGGCGGTTTGAATAATTATGCGGCCTACCCAATGTCCTTTCTTTGGTATTGTTTGTCAAATCGTTGAGCTCCTTATGTTTTGAGTTGAGCTGTACGATTCCTGACAAATGCGTGCACTGACTGGACAGGTCCACTCAATCTGTGTGGTTCTTTCCTCAAAAGACCATTTTAGACATCAATCCACATAGTCTTAACATGATCTGACCAAGATTATGTCTGGACTTTATAAGCGACTGTGACCTCTGAGTTTGTTTCGGCTTTTCTTCTCAGAGTAGTCAGATAGGAAACGCCGACCTCATCTAGTTTAAAAAAAAAATTTGATGTGTACAAACCCACTTACAGAAATAAAAATCATTCATCATTCAGTATGACGTGTTTCACAAAGATAGTAAGGATACATTACCTACTACTTCCATTACGTTATGTAGCGGATTTATAGCTCTTTAAACAATAATCAACAACTGTTTGTGACATTAGTGTTGAGGGTGTTTAAGTAAATTACGAGGCAATATGGAGGATGTGTACTTAAAATGTTTTAGCTGTTTTGTTGTAAATTGCTTTTGTTTGTAATTTAGTAACGTATGAGAATTTCGGAAATACTAAGCTAGAAAAATTTATAACCTTTTTTATCATCACTGATTCTAAACAGGACTAAAATCTTGACATTTGTGGCCTTTTCGCCATAAAACCTCAGATTAGAGAATTACCGGCATAAAATCGTCCAAATCTCACCATCCCTTGCCTAAGATCCCGGAACTCGTTTTAACAATATCTCATATATTTTATGAAAGTTTCCTTCAGCAAGTGGACACATATTATTCGTAATATTGCGGCTCAAAGGAACAAAAACTAATAAACGCTTCTTATACCTAATTATATGTCCGTAAGAACACACAAAATACACCGGCTTTTCTCCATTTTCCTGCGGAAAGTATTTCCGAGATTGCCGTTGTATCATTTATATAAATAGTTATGGTACCGGCAGACACTATAACTATTGAGACGCACTGAACAGCTGAATTTATGTGCTGGGGTTAAGTAACTGATGTAGGAGCGAAGAATCGGATGGGGCAGGTTTCGTATCCTCTGATTATGAAAACAAATTGTATTACAAATCGTTGTGAACTTATTCCCGTAGATTTAATGTAGTTGTAAACGTCTATTTACATGCCCCAAATTGGGGTGCTAATTGAATTTCTCTACTTGAACTCTAATTGAAGTCAATAACTTGCTTTAGATAAAATGAATTATAACGGAAAGTGCTCTTCTATAAATGCTTGAAACGATAGTGGCTTATTCTAGCACAGATGGAGTGCACTAAATGACGAGAGAGACGCACCAAAACAACCTAAATATGCGTTCAGAAATTCCGTATCGGAGGTATTGGTATCGGTTTTTCTCGGAGAAATTTTAAAGCAAAATGAACCCAAATATAATCCTGAATCGTCCAAGTATTCTTTGCAAGAAATAAATATTTCACGCACGCAAACAGAAAACGTTTATGTATCATATTTATGCGTTTATTCAGGATCGGAAGGACGGAAGTTTTTTAAGGTCGGAGTTGGTTTCCGCACCCACGTTTTCATCTTATTCGTGACAGTTTGTGACACTTGGGCATCTGAATCCACCCTACCGTAAAAAATTATAATGGAACGGGAATGTTTTAAGTACAGGCCATTTTTACACCCTGTTGGTCACAAAATTTTATTATTTACACAATCTTGGCTACGAAATACATATTAATTTATACGTCAACACACAGCTTCATAGAATTCATTGCATAAATGTCCTACAGCTATGCAATTCGGCATTAAAACTAAGTACGTATGTCATCGCAGAGGAATGTTCATAAATTTCCAACAATCATACAGTCTTAGAACTGAACTGACTAAACTGGGCTGAATAGAGCTGGTGAAAGCCTCAATGCTAGCTGCACTCACGACGAATGCTTCAACGGATATCCTATCTGACGCTTTGTGTATGTGAGGAAATGCATTTCGTGTGTACGAGTAGATTACTGCTGACAGCGCTTTTGTTTCTTTCAAAGTGTGGATGGGCTGTCATTGATTCAATAGCACGGTCTACATACGTCATACCAACTGCGTATAAAATATTGGTTCTTTGTTATATTTGTGCGAGATCTATTAAATCATTAGACCGTTAAAACTCCTTTGTCAGACCACAAATCTTGGCCAAATTCTTTTCCTTACTTCCAAATTCATGCAAAAGCAATCGGGGAAAAGTTTCTCGAAAATAATGTTATGGATTATGAAGTTGATGAGTCCGAGTCTCGTTTCAGACCCTTTATAAAAAGTGGCTGTGAAAATACAGATTGTATGAGTTTCAGTGGGACAAACATGAATGCAAATGCTTTGAATACCACTTTACCGTCGAATGAATGTTGGCTGTACGGAATCAGTGCGAATTTGAATGTGTTGTCGGATCAGCTGGTAACTGCGGAACACACTAACCGTAGGATATGCTTTCATTTAGACAGTTCAACAACATCCATTACGTTATTTACGTTGTTGAGCAGACAAATTGTTATTTTGGTGAAGCAATGGATTAGCAATATCCTTCAAAATGTTTTAGATTGTGATTGATAGTGGTTTACGCAATTAGTTGCTACGTTTCGATAAATTATTTCTCGATGTTTTATATACAAAGCTTACCTTCAGGCTATGCTTTGTATATCTTGGCACAAAAACCCATGGTGCCTGCCTACCTACTGCCTTGCATACTAAGAGCACTCTTTTAAGAAAGGTCACGTTTCGTTTGGATCAACAATAAGCAGTTATCTCTGATCATCACTAGACAATGACATATTATAATGCCCATGTCTAAAAAACATAACATAAAATAACATAACATCACGCCTTGTTTCCCCGAAGGGTTGGGCAGAGGTGTACCTATAGTACACCCACATTTCGCCTGTTAGAAAAAAAAGTGTCATGTCTAAAAACTAAGTGCCAATTTCACCAATGAAACTAATTGCGATCAACACATCCAAACTGATTGAGCAGTGGTGGCCCAGTGGTAACGGTCCCGACTTACGAGTTGTAGGTCGTGAGTTCGAACCCAAGCAGGCGCTTTACTTTGTGTAAATAATTTCATCACCACTGCTCTCAAAACGGTGAAGGAAAACATCGTGAGGAAACCGGCATGTCTTAGAACCAAAAATTCGAAGACATGTGACATCTACCAACCCGCACTGAGCCCGCGTGGTGAATTACGGCTCACTACCTCTCATAGAGAGGAGGCCTGTGTCCCAGCAGTGGGAACGTTATAGGCTGATTATGCATCCAAACTGCGTTCAAGAGCTGACAGTGTCAATATTCACATAGCAGATCTTGAACGCGGTTTACATGCACTGATTGTGTTACGTTAGTGAAATCCAGCCTACGAGAGTCTCAGACTGACAGTCCCGTCTTATTAGGAACCTACCTAAATATCTTGAATGCAACAGCAGTGTTAGAAAGAAGACTTGATGATTCTCAATATGTTTCCTTTACATTCATTGTTATATTATCTCCTCCAAAGGTGAGCAGAACATAATTCGAATTCTCTGTTATTATTGATGTTGGGATAGGTGACGTCTGCTCAAAATGTTTAAGTTACAACCTATTTGAATCTTGGAGAGTTGGAAGATTGCTTGTTTGAATTTCCTCTCATAAATTTACCATAACATTTCCTACGAAGTTTAGAAGTACGTACCGTTAATCATAATTATTATGATTAACGATAATAGTGTTTTACAGTCGTTTACAATGTTTCCTGCTGAGAAACGTGACGTGTTGTTTCCCTTTTTATTTCTTTATTTTGTATTCTTCTTAAGATGACTTGTGTTTATATGAAACCATGTAGTTGTTGCTTACTCTTTTTCCTTATCGGTGTCTTTATAAACGTGTAGTAAGAAAATTATAACTTTACCTATCTTGTTGGCATCTGCAGATAATTAGATGTGCAGAATACAAAGGTTAAAAACCTCTGTAAGATGATAAGTATTTCTGGCTTTTCAACATCCATTTGCTAAATAACATTAACTCTTAAGTAATGTCACAGATAATATAATACTACGTACAGATACCCAATCCCATACAAAGAAATGAAAACTCCCTAAGTCTGGCTATTGAGCTGGCAATTTTTAGTCCTCCAATTCTTCAACAGATCGCAGCATAAGCGACTCACTAATTGCCAGAGACTGTAGTATTACAACGCCATCTAGAAGTCGACCTACTTTTAAAATGTTTCATGCAATCCTTTTATATAAAGTTTTATAGTTCCGGGTTCAGAAAAACATGTTATTAGATTTCTTTTATATTTCTATGTAAAAAATTATAATAAAAAACGTGGTTTGATTTAAATAAGTACAAAATTGGAAACTTTGACAAGGTTGCACCAATTGAGTAAAACGCCATCTATTGCAAAAAGCAAAATGATTAACAGATGGCTACTTTTATCATTTAAAGGGTTCGAAAAGGCTTCCTTTTTTTTATTTTTAAAATACGTGTATTATGAGTGGAAATAGATAAATCTGCACTTAACCGGAAAGTTTAGACTTTTACCAATCATAATTCAGCCAAAATTCTGCCGTATTTCGCTTTATAATGATTGTTAATTTCATAATGGTTACCTATGCTCTATGATTTTTTTTCATGACAAATTATAATTTGTTCGAGTTGCGACTCCATGGTAACGTCACATTCAAGTAATGTCTTTAAAAACAATAAAATGATTTGATATACTATATTGAATATCTCGCCCTCTATTACATGGGACTTAAGCATAACTGGCGAAATGTGGATGTACTATAGGTACTCCTCTGCCTAACCCTTTTGGGATTACAGACGTGATGATATGTTTATGTTTAAAAACACTAAAATGATTCAAGATAATCTTTTGAATAATACCTCAATGTTATTCATATTTCCGTGTGCAGTGCGAAACTTTATACAGACCACGCCAATAATTAAGGTCGTGAGTAGATAGCCTTCGCAAAATATAAAGACACAAAAAATTAAATAACAATAGTATCCGCATTGTTTAAATAGATATTAGGTAGGTATTTTGGCTTCTCCAGCAGAGTTGCCGTTGTAACAAGACATAATAACAGCGTACACACACGTACACATCAATACGTCCCATGATTATCATGGGCTTTGCAAAGGAATTGATACAAAAGGAACAACGGGTAAAATGGCCAATTAGTAAAACTAAAATTCTGGCAAAATGGTATAAGAAAAATGGTATGGTATGGTATGGTGACAGATGTTATAAGAGAGAGACAGGCACGTTGGTGACGAAATGTTCTACAAGGCGAAACTTGTTCTCATAATCGAAAATATATCTTAGTAGCTGATCCCGGCGAACTTCGAACCTTCCAGAACATTATCTTCTCCCCCCCCCCCCCCCCAAGTTTTAATAGTTATTCTGCTATTCGGGGCGGAGACAAATCCAACAAATCACCGGTTCTCATGTTATAAATGGTGTAACTGAATTGACTTTGTTTTAATTATATAGATTTACAGGCTTGTCATTATGGCACACTTTTTCAGGTTCCACCTTCCATCCTGTACTGGAGTACTTGTCCACCACAATCTCGCTTCAAAAGACTTCAATATAAATACTGTGTTGTACCGATATATCCCATCAACGTCATCATCATTGTCCGGACCTCTTCCAAATTTAGTTGAGGTCTTCAAAAAAAAGTCATTTTCTTTGATACTTCTCATCAATACAATACAAATCTGTAGGTACTGGATCTGTCTTCTGTAGAAGCTCGTATTAGTACCAGACTATTAACTCCGGAGCTCCGAGATTCCTGCGCTCCGTGACCCGGAACTACTTTATTATATTAGCAACTATAGCTTTTGTCTTCTACTGCAATCGCGCGTTAAGAAATATTGCTTCTATTTTTCATGCTGCTACGCTGATTGCTCTCGGATCTTTGTACAGGTTTAAATTCAACAAATCAAATATAACTTACTTTCTTATGGTGTTTTGCATTTAGGAGTCCTGTGTTTACAACTTAACCAAGTTGTAACACTAACAAACACCTTATAAGATTATTTCCATAAGTTCTTTTTGGTCATCGAACCTTACCTGATGCAAAAGGCATGCAGAATTAGTTTTCTTCATTATCATCACCATTTCAGCCGAAAGACGTCCACTGCTGGACTTAGGCCTCACCAATGCACCGCCACTTCAACCGGTTCTGTGCTTGCCGCATCCAGCGGATTCCTGCGACCTTTACAAGGTTATTGGTCCACTTTGTGGGCCTTCCAACGCTACGTCTTCCAGTACGCGGTCACCACTCCAGAACCTTTCGGCACCATCAGCCATCTGTTCTGTGAGCAATGTGGATTGGCAATTCACTTAAGTTTTCTTATTGTATTGTATATTAGGCTCTGGTGTACACAATTCTACTTCAGAGTTGTCTCATTATTGGGGTCATAAAATACTTAATCACCATACAGATCTAAGTATCTCGACCCCAGCATCACATGTATCGCTACGTTTTATCGGAAGCTTCAACAAATTGGTCAATCCCTGTTAGATGAGTTTCCGATACACTCGAGAGCGTGGTCATGAACTACGTCAGGTCAGGTGGGTGCTGAAATTCAGTCTTGCGGTTTGTGCTGTCTCTACGGAGTTTCATGACGAAGTTAACTTTCCTTAAAAGCTTTGTTAGCAACGTTGTCTTGTTTCGTGATGTCGATATTTTAAAAGTAGTTCTATTCGTTGGTGGATGGCAGATTAGTATGTGATGTTCGTCATCAGCAGCAGCTTCGAATTTATTTTTGGTTTCGTTTTAGATTAGCTCCTGTTTATTGTATTTATGGTATAAGTTGTGAAAATCTTAAGATGTTATTTCGAAAATAATTGAAAAAGAAAAACGGTGTATTTAAAAAAAAATCCTAAGAACCGACACTATACAAGAGAATTGTCAACGACTGTTAGCGATTCCTACGACGTCGCTCGGAAAATACGTGGATTTTTCATCCCGGGAGAAGAGCGGTTATTAATTTCTTGAAACTGCTTTCAACGCTCCTTGAAAGGATTCTAAAAGTGGAAAATTAAATTGTCCTGTAACAAGGAGAGCTTCTTAAATATTATCGTAGAATATTTCAGACTTTAAATTCATTATTCTGTGTAGCTAGGTACCTGCGTTTGCAACTATAACAGAATCATAAATGCAATTGCCGAAATTCATGTAGCCCCAAATTCAAAAGGTGTTGGCGACGGATTGTAAATGATTATGCATTATGTGATTAAATTAAACCAATTATATGTGGTTGGTTGTGGTTGGTGGTACCTATAAGCAATTTTCTTTATAGTACTGAATACATACACGCACGGGCGTCCTGAAGCACTTCGGGTGCTTCTACAGTCACACCCCAGTAACACACTAAAGAACGGTGGTGTGCAATAAGCACACCCACTCCATCCTAAGGGGGAGGAAATCCCAAAGACGGGTCCCAATTTTTGGGGACCGAGAAACCACACCCTCAGGCTAGGGGCCAAAAAGCTGCCCGCACCGATTCCTTGCGCCCCCGACAGAGACGACCGCACGAGGCTGAGCACAGTTCAGTACGCAGCTAACTAGTAATTAGTAAACAAGTGATGTGTAATAAATCTACGGTGCAAATTAATAGGATTTTTATAACATCACATAAAATAGGTGCGTTTTAATAGATTTTTGTTTTGGTCTGTCCACACTGTTCCTCTGGCTGCTGAGCAAAGCCCTCCCCCCCCCCCCCTAATTATTCCAGGTATACCTATCCTTTTATCGATCCACCTCGAACTACCCCTTGCGGTCGTCTCCGGCCTAGATTATTATCATGATACTAGCACTTCGCACTTCGCCCTTGACTTAGTCCACGTGGATTTCGTATTATCTCCTACAAAATATAGCACCGCCTCCACCCCTATTAACCGGTAGTTTCGGAAATTTAACGAATACGATATTTTAACTTCCTTAGGCTTAATCCAGTCCCACAGTGAAATCCTCCCACAAACACTTACTTACCCCCCTTTTCGCTGGTCCATTTTCGAAAACCCAAAAACTTGTAACTCTTTATTTTCTGCCAAAAGTTTTTATCACCATTATTCGAGTTAACCGAACTGTCGTACAAATTTCTTCTCCCTGCACCCTCCCCGCAAATTTCAACTCCCATTGTTTGTCATTATTAGGTGTCCAAAACTACCCCTTAGTTTTGAAAATCTAATAATGACAAACTTTATTATTCTGAATGTATTCGGGATAAGTTTCAAGTTTATTTACTTTTTTTTTTGTGAATGGCATCTCGCAGGTCAACCTGTGAGGTTGTCGTCTGCTTAAGCGGACTTGCCTGTGGTGCCCTAATAAATTAAGACCTCCAGCCAGGACTTAAACTTAAATACTAACTAAAACTAAGCGGCAGCGCTAAAGGCACCCCCTGTGGGGTACGGACCTCGGCTCAGGGCGTCGCCAGGATCAGGATTTATTTGATTTTCGGACGAATTTGAAGCTACAGGCTCAGCGGCGCGGGCTGGCTCGAGCAAGGGTCGGGAGGGGCGTGCATTTGGGCGTCGCGGCGGGCCTCGGCGGCGAGGACGTTAGGACGGCGATCGGGTTTTGGGCTTACGTAGCGTGCTGGTGGCCTTACTACTCTCCTGGAGGAGGGTAGTGGCATCGTCGGGGCGATTAAGGTATGCCTTGGTCGGCGAATACTACTAATGCGAGAGGGAGTGTAGCGGGCAGCCGCTGAGATCAAGGGGTTTGGGTGTTTGATGCCACAGTCAAAGAAACGCTTCGATAAGCGTTGAATGAACTGGTTTATGGTAGGCATTTTAAGGTCGACGTGGAGATTTATATTACGGACATAGAAGGGGGCACCCGTGACCTTTCTGAGGAAACGGTTCTGGAGGGTCTGCATCTTATGGCGATGACGTGGGTGAGCGTGCGCAAATACAACGCAGGCATAGGTCATGATGGGACGGATGACTGCGGTATAGATGCGCAGCTTGCATTTAAGTTACAGTTTACTACGGGCTGCCAGTACAAAGTGGAGCCTGCTAAGAGCGGAGGAGGCTCGCGGGCGAACCGCCTTAATATGAGCCGTAAAGGTAAGGTTTTGATCGAGGATCACGCCTAGGTATTTGGCTTGCTTCTCCCAAGGGATTGGCTTGCCGTACATAGTGATCGGGCTGGGAAGGAAGTTTATTTACTCAAGAAAGAAGATTTTTCATACAAAACGAACTCCCTCTTTTCACCCCGAAAAGAGGGAGTGCGTTTTTTAAAAGTGTTTAAGGTCGAATTCCCAAAACTCCTTCTCGGTGCTCCGGGCTGTGCGTTGATATGCCAGTCAGTCAGTTTCTCCTTGTAAATTTAAAGATTTTTATGCTGTAACATATGTATTAAAAATGTTGACCACCAAACCCAATGTTCTAGCAAAATTCAATTTCCGATAAATCCTCCACAAGCATGACACGGACGTATGAGCAGCATGTTCGCAATATGTCGCCGGACCATAAATCTACATGTGCCACGGATCTGAGGATACCAGCGGTATGCGGCCATACATCTTTTTTCTTAAACCATGTTCATTAATCAGGCCGACTGTAGACCACAATCCTTCGTCGTTTTACTTGTATAGCGTTTAAGAAAGCATCGTATTAACGCTTACGAAAGGTTTCAAAGTCTACTTCTACATTTGTTTAAAAAAAGAATTTTTTGGTCTATGTATTAAAAAAAACTCCTGTTCATAAATTCCTGTACGTAAATTAAATTAAATTATTTCTCTCTTCGGGTTGAGTTGCTTAGTTCTTTTATTTACGATCTTTTATTCTGAAATACTGGAAGAATCATTGGTTTTGGACAAATTTTTCATCCCATAGGACGGACATGCAGTAATCAGAGCCACTTCCTTTCGTATTTATAATATTAGTGGAAATTATAAAGATATTCGTGGATTAGCATGAAGGAGCTTGTTCATAATTTGTTTTTCCTAGCTACGATTGATCGTCAAAAAGTTAGAAATAGGTAGGTTTAGGCATATCTGTTGTCTAGGCATCTAGGCTTTCTATCGCTAATAAAGCCTATAGGTACAATGGCACAATTGGTTTGGTATAATGTATAATGCCTATATGTACCTACTCAGTATTTCACTAAACTATGCCTACACGGACGGACGTAAAAATATCGTGGCGGGATTTTATCGCGCACTGGATTTTCAACTCTTGGTGTTTAGCCGACCGTTGATAATCCAACAGAGTGCATCCCAGCGCATCGAAAATTCACACTTGGGTTTTCAACTCTCGGCGTTAAGCAGAGCGTTGAAAATGACGATTTTGTAGCGCACTGTGCGCTACAAAATCCCGCGATATTTTCACGTCCGTGCGTACAAGGGCTAAGTATCAGTTACGTAAAGCCTGATAAATCCCTTTGTTATTGTCTAAGCAGTTAACTCCATATTCCATGTGAACTATTAAACTGATGCGCATAATTTACCTACAACATGTGCTTGTAATCTCTGTACAATTAACTCAGACATGACATCATGACATGGGCTACTGAACAGCGGTCTACATAATGTAGGTACTTACATGGGCTCAGCTACCTCACGTTTAATCCGGTGGATTGATGGATTGGTTTCGCAAATCTGACACGAGTTGTGGTCTGGATAAACAGTGTATTTGACCTTTGATCTTATTTCAGGTAGGAGGAAAATGCCTTAACAATGAAGCCTACACCATTATTGCGTACACACGGTTTCATCACAATCCGAAAGATTTTGAAGGAAATTACTAATCTATCGATTCAAATGTTATAAAAATATCGTCTGCTTGTTAACTTGAATATCGTTATGAGTGCTTTGAATTGTAGGCATGAAAGGTATCAATTGTACATTGCGAAAGAAATGGAAGAAATAATTAGCTTTTAGTTGCTTCGAGAACTACTTTGATGCATGTCATCAAATGACATCAATGACACGCGTTTCTTTTAATAGCACTGCATAGAGATACAAAATGCACGCAATGCATTTACAGGGTGTTTGGTAGGAGAGCCGATTTTTTAGTTCGAGGGATAGGGGTGTCATTTGCTAGCACTTTAACAGTTTTTACTAATTTTAAAATTTAAATTGTTTTATACACCATTTTAAGACAACACATAATTATGTAAATTCGGTTCATTTTTTAAAACCTACGTATAGGTGTAGGTATATAAATGTGTCTTGCAAATATAACACCAGAAGTAATTTTACGTTCATGACTACCACAAATAAAAAAGTTACGACAATTTGAAAAAAAAAACATATCTCAATTACAAAGCAAAGTGTAAATAAACTTATAATTATCCATAATATGACTGCCCCCGTCCCTAAAAAATCCTGTATAGTACCCAATAGTCCCTTTGCCAGAAGTATCTTTAGTAAAAATAACAGTCTTTAAATTCAACTATTATCCGTGGGAGACCATTCAAAGATTCCAAGACAAGTAATATCACCTTCGAGGTATGTCACAGGGATTCATTATGATGTTTGTCCTCGTGTCACAACCCCTTATGGTTTAATTAAAGCATGTGTGACGCTGTTCGCCAGATGCTTTGTAAGGGTAGTCGTGTTTTTGTCTGTAGAGTTCGCTGGAAACCGCATTTTAATTAAAATTGTTATTTCTGAAGTAGGTAACTGTTGTACTTAGTCTAGGTTGAGCGTTATGTTTGGGCTGTCAACGTCACTACACGCAGTGCGTTGCGATTGGATGAAGTTTCAATCATCGGGATTTCAAATTCGTGTTTTTGACGACATATAAACCTAGATAACCATAATGCTTTTTCTTCTATTTCAACATAATTCCACTTGCACTCACTGCCAGATTTAACGCATTGTCTCAATGAAGTTTAATCATTTTGTGAATGAATCGCCTTCTCATAAACATTGTTTCAACTAAGTTTTATTTATCTTCATTTTGTCCGAGTTTGCCTCTGTCTGTTGTCGATCCAGTTCACGAGCACCAGACGTTATCATAAATAAAACAGTAATTACGTATAGATACTAAATCCTTATTAATTTTATAAATGCGACTGTGTCTGCTGCTGAACGGGTTTGGCACACCGGTAGATCATGACATGTGTGAGGACGTAGGATTGTTTTCATTCCGGTATTACGTTCCCGTGGGATATTTTTGGACCTCAGCGCGGAAAAAGCTAGTGGACAATCTATGGTCAATCGGAACTCATTGAAAACGACAATCATAAAATGTTTCTACCATACGACGATGAGACCTTTTGGTTCAAAAGCTATCAGTTTGATAAGAATTCGCTTAGAGAGAGGTTATCATAAATTCATAACACGGTATGCGAAGTTAATGAGGTGATCGATAAGAAATTACTAAGTTTATTCACGTTTCACAAAGATAATTATGCAGTTAAGGGGTTACTGAGGATTTGTAAAAGGAGCTTGTAAAGAGACAAGTGATGTTGGCATTCAGTCCCGCTAAAATCCTAATTTAGTACAGCAAGCTGAGTTAAAGCCTTTTTTATTGGGAGGATGTCAAAATCAAAATCAAAATCAAAATATTTTATTTCACATAAACCTACATGGGCACTTATGAAACGTCAGATTCTAGGTACACGGTTCCAATTGGTCGTTTCCTATGGAGAAGAGCCGGCAAGAAACTCCATGGTTACTCTTTTAAAAATATTTGTCTTTTACAATATTTTTAGTTACAGTGTTAATAGGTATGGGAGGACAGTGTAGGCCTGTCAAAAAGTACCATATGTTAAACAAATAGACAATGGTATATAAATTTACAATCCACAAGGCCTACGACGTTCTCTCATTTACAAAATATAGAAATAATCTAATATAATAAAATCAAAACTAATTAAAAATTGTAGGTATATAATGTCAAATAATGAAAATATTATGTCAGAGTTATTTATATGTCAATATCTAATAATAAAAAATAAAAATTAAACACCATTATTTGGGAGCAGTTATTAGAAATTTACATAGTGATGCCGTTAAAATAGAGAGCAAGTGTACGTTGACATACCAAATTTTGTCATAAAGAGTCTACCATCTCTGCAAACGTCTCTACATGACAAATGTAGAGCCGCTTTGAACATTCTGACTATAATATTATAAATGCGAAAGTAAGTTTGTTTGTTTGTTACGCTTTCACGCCAAAACGGCTGAACGGATTTGGGTGAAATTTGACACACAGATAGACCATGAGCTAAGTAAGGACATAGGCTACTTTTCATCCTGGATTGCAGACGAAGTCGCGGACTAAAGCTAGTTCATGATAAATAATTGCAAAGTACATGTGTGAGCACTGTGTACCTACTAAAAACCTACAATTTACTGGGTACGTCTTTCATTGACTTGATTGTGCCCTGGCGGCTGAGAGTATGTCACGCTCACTCAAATGTCTCGCTGGTGGTGGCGTGTGTGTTGGATCATTAAGTTCCCTTCAAAATGGTTGAGCTGAATGGTGCTGATCCATACGTCATGTTCGTGAACGGGCGCCGTCAGTGGGGACTGGTCATCTCTTGGCAGCCACGGCTTATTTTAATTTCCGTTTTTTTTATTATGGACTCCTTTAACATGCACGTCTTTCTACATCGTTCCCACATGTATAATTTCAACATGACTGATGTAACTGGCAACTAGCTTCATCTTTGTGACTGACCGACCCCTTGACAATTCAACAGTGCCTGTAGTTGGTTAATTTGAAATAAATGCTTTTTGAAATTTGAATATTGACCAGACCCTCGTCCCAAAGAGTTTCATTCAGATACCGAAATAACTAACAGTACACAAAGAATGGGAAGCTCAAAATATTAAATTGGACACCTTTAATGAAACTTTTATGAATGCATAATATCAAGCTTATTATAGCGACATTTCCATTTAATGATAAAACTTCTGGAATTATAAGTTAAACAATAAGGGACTTTAATTTTGCCATAAGCTTCCTTATTGCCTTATTTATTTACATAAGTATACACATAACAACTGCACCAATTATTCTTTTCATCGGTGTTTGTAACCAAACTCCTCCAAAACGGCTGGGCCGATTTTTGAAATGAAATTTGATGTGTGCTTAGATTCAGTAGGTCTGAGAATCGGCCAATATCTAATTTAAAAAAAAACTTCTTTTGCGGGTTCAGCTAGTTCTAATATATAAAATTCGCGTGTCGCAATGTTGGTTACCAAACTCCTCCGTAAGGGCTGGACTGATTTGCATGAAATTTTGTGTGCATATTGGGTAGGTCTAGAATCGGCCAACATCTATTATTCAAAAAAAAAAAAAGAAGCAGAACGTTTGCGGGGTCAGCTAGTTGTTTATAAATTCCTTGCTATTATAATTATGATTATAAATGCCTTTTCCTTTTTTCCACATTGTTTTCCTTAATCACTATCTGTGAATTTACGAGTATACTATATCGCGAATTGCTCTGCAACATTGTTTGGAACGTGTTAATAATATTATTTTCTAAACAAGATTGTACTTCACATAATTGGTCGTAAATTGTATTGTCTGAAAGAACAGTTTCTAGTTAGCTATTACAATGTATGTGTCAAATCAAAAGTCAGTTATTTAAACTGTTCTGAGTCACTTTTCGAACGTCAAAATACATAAGAAAGTCCACCAAAACGTCCTTCACCATCACCACCTCCTTCACCATCACCACCTCCTTCACCATCACCACCTCCTTCACCATCACCACCTCCTAATGCTTTGGCTGGTAACAAGATTATGGCGCAACAAACTCCCCATCAGCACATATATATGTCTGTTCAGTTAGAAAAAACTTGATTCTAGACAATAGTATGCGAAGTTGTTAAGGTAATTATGCATTATGCAATATTTAATAAAGTCATGTCAGTGTTTGTACATATCCTTTGCAATTCTCCATTTATACAGGGTGGGTTTTTGAGACGGGGCAGTAATAGTAGGTACCTTAATCGTAGTAGCTACGGGAAAACGGTCTTATGAGACTATCCTGTGTTAATTCAGGTCAGAAACTATTTGTATGCTGAATTTCATCCAAATCCGTTAAGTTTCGCGTGAAAGAGTTACAAACATCCATCCATCCTCCTTTACAAACTTTCGTGTTTATAAGCAGGATTCAAAGATTTTGAAAAAAAAACACAGTCGGCAAGAAAATGGGCAATTTTAATTTTTGTTCATGATTTCTGACATTTCTAGTACTTAAACCTCAGTTGGTCCTACAGAGTTTTTTTGATCCTTGTATGAAACAGTATCAAATGACATTATTAAAACTTTTTTGTGAAAATTTGCCATTTTCTTGCTGACTGTATTTTTTGTAAATCTTATGAATGCCAATCAAAATTTGTGAAAATGTTATGGATATTCTTTGAAGACCGTTTTCTCATAGCTACAACTATTAAGGAACCTTGCAATAGGTACTGTTCGGTCTCAACTCTCCACCCTTTAAAATTACGTATACATGCCAACTGAAAATTTGAAGTTCAACATTATGCAACTTTAACTCACTGGTACCTACGTCAACTTTGCGTTAACTTTTTAAATACTACCACTAAATATGTAAATTACTAAGATAATTCTAGATTAGGAGATCCGTATTACATGAGAATGCTAATTGCCTTGTTGGACTATATGTATATTTACATTTCCCTGTACGAAATGATGTAGTTTATGGATTGAGCTAAATATACTAATTAGTTTGACACACAGATAAAGTATATCTTGAAATAGATCCGTATAATTATAATGGAATGTGAAATGACACGTTGTCGTCATACACACCATAGTTGTTTATGTTTTGAGTATGTTTGTTGGTCCATTCTGTCTAAAACACTAGTCTTGGTGTTGACTATCGACATCTTAATCCGATCCAGCCTGTCCCTTGCTTCCCGATGATGACACTGACAACCCTTGAACGCGGTTTAGATGTGCTGATGATCGCGTTAAGTTACATTGGTGAAATCGGCCTTTAAATCGGCGGACATTTTAAAACCTTCTTTTAAGTCCGCTATGGCAAATTATGCCACAAAAATAATATGTTAAGGATTTGGTTGGGCTAAAGGCAACATAGTCTCATCTTTACCAAAATCATTTAACATAATTTTAAAGACTGCCTCGTTGGTCTAGTGGTCGCAATCGCTACTGCTGATGATGAGGTCCTGGGTTCGATTCCCAGGTCGGGCAACGTGTTTATTGGGTTTTCTATCTGGAATTTCTCAGCAGCAGCCCGAAGTCTGGATTTGTACCCGGTAAATGGCAATAGGCTCGCCCCCTGTTACATGGGACTTAAACATAACTGGCGAATGTGGGTGTGCTATAGGTACACCTCTGCCCAACCCTTCGGGGAAACAAGGCGTGATGTTATGTTACATAATTTTAAGAATTTCAAACGTCGCGTTGTTACCTACCTTTTCATTTTATCCATGAACTCTCTCAAATTACACCCCAGCATTCAAAATAATCTCTTCATCAGCAGCTCCATCTGAATGTACCTTCTTTGGGTCTTTTTTAAATCTGTGCAACAAGTTATTAAAGTTTATCTATTTACCTACTGTTAAATTCGTGTCCTGCCCGTCAATTATTTATTTTAATGAGTTCCTTTAAAGGTAATTTTGAACTGTCATTATGGAAAAAAAACGATGGTCTATCATTCCTTATCCTCGCGTTTTCACGGTATTATTTAATTCAGTTGACAAGCTTCTAAAGGTCGTATTTACCATTGTCTTTGGTGACAGTTTAATTTATCGTAACCTAATAGACCACAGGCGATATCTTAGTGCTACACATTACGCTCTTTGCGACGTTAACGATCCAAAGTTACGTAAATAAAATTCGCACTTCGACTTTGGTAAGAATACTGAGACATGGCGCACGCTATGTGCTACTGCGACAGCTCGGCGACTCGACGAAACGACAGATTTTCATATATTTTGTGCAAACCATCGACAGGCCACGACAGGCACGTCGCTCAGTCGCAAGCTCTCACTACTTGTCGCAGAAAAGAAGAAATAATGAAATGAAAAAAAGAGTTTATTTGCGGTAAACATAACGCAGTGGACGAGCGAGTAGACGCACGGTGCACGCACACACCGTACGACTATCTCTCTCGAATACTCAAAAAAGAAAAACGCTTCCTGCACGACGTCTTAGTCGCAGACCCAAAGGTCTAGTCTTAGCGACATGACGCAGATGCTAACGACAACACTGGGTCTTGTTGCAGCGACTAGACGCAGTGTCAAGCCGCACAGTTTGCGCTGGCATTTAAGATCCAGTCTTTTACTCTTGACGACATACCTAGATTAAATTCCGTGGGCCATGGTATCACTTTAAAACACACCTATTTCTACGTACCGACCTGTTTGTTGCTAGGGAATTACCTAGTCTTTCATTTGCGAGAATTACTCATGTAATAGAGAATTATTTTCTATACTCTCCAAGACAATCCCCTTGGGATGACATCCTCTCACCCTAATGAAATGTTAGTGTATATTATTTTTTCAGGAAAGTCAGTCAGATTTTTTCGTTTTATTTTCATCGTGTTGGTACTACAGTCTATTTGCTTTGCTTAAGCTTTTGATAAAGAAATTCGCTTTTGGCTGAGATTTTTACTAGTAACACTGTTTAATTATTGTCTTATTATTAGTCCATGATGTATGTTAGCAGTCACAAATAGCTGGTACTTAGATTCCTCCAAAGGTGCGAGGTCTGTTACGTGCAATGACTCAATGCGTCATTATTTCGCTCTTATTTAGAGATGCGTGTGAGTCTGTAATCATCGAACGATTGATACACAAAGTGTTACAGTAACTATGAAATTTTGTAAATAAACTATTATAAGTAGTACCTTAGCGACTATTTAACGTATGATTTCAAAATGCTTGAGCAAGTCTCTGATCAATAAGTACGCTGTACAATTTTAAGGAAATGATAAGACGAAATGAGCAATATGTCCCGAATGTTTATAATTAATGTTATCCATCATTCTGAACTGGAACTTTTCACAGTTGAAGATCATCTGGACATCTTCATCAACTCTTACATAGTGGCCTTTTGCTATTCATGCAAAAGCTAGCATGCATGGTGGCGAAGTGCTAGTATCTATACACATGAGACATGTTCTCACATCTTATGTTTTCCTTTCCTGTTATGTGCGTCACTACTGACGTAATATATTTATTTCTTTCCTCTATCATCAGCAAACAACCAATCAACAATTTTTCCTCTTTCCAGAACCTTCGCGTGACGACAATCATCGGCTCGTTCGGGACATGCTTGGGGGCATGGCTGAAGGTGTTCTCTGTGCCCCAGGACATGTTCTGGCTGGGCTTCATGGGGCAGACAGTGGTGGCAATCTCCCAGGTCTTCGTCCTCAATGTGCCTCCAAGACTGGCTGCAGTATGGTTCGGAGCTGACCAGGTGTCTTCTGCTTGTAGTATTGGCGTGTTTGGGAATCAGGTATGTGAAATATTTTATGTTAGATTTTAACCTTTTAGCTCTTCATTGAGGGCCTGCTTTTTGACCTGCTCAACATCAAATGAGCAAGAGAGAAATAATAAAATTTAAAAATAAATTGTTATCTTCGAAGGTCTATAACGTATAAAAAACACTTAAATCCATGTTTGTACAATAATTAAGCACACACATAAAATAATACAGGTATTTCTATCCAATGTAGTCCCTTCTAGCCTCTCCACAAATGAATGGAATGCTGTTGCTGTTTCCTCTCTATCTGCATATTATCGACACCGTTTTCTTGCGCTTTGACGCCACTTTGAATGCCAGAAAAAACCGTAATTTATCTTCAGAATCCTAATTAGAACAAACCACATAAAAAGAATACATAAATCAGAATTAATATCACGTGCTATTAGAATTCTTGCTCTTTATATCCTCACAGGATTAAAAACCGTTCATTATAAGTTGAATCAATTTGTTTTTCGGGAAACATTTCGCCCTCGTATTCGATGTGTCAGAATTTTTTGAAGCCTTGGTGCTAATGAGAAACATTAACAATAAATTTAACAACATTCAATTTTCATAGAGCATGTAAATATATTTCGAAATTATTATTTAAGACCAGTTTATTTATTGTTCTAATAGGGCTTTATACAGTTATTAAGCTATTTGTTGACGTCATAATTTGGACTGACGTGGCATCGGTGGCATGTAGGTAATGACCAGATTCCAGTTGCGCGTTTTATAATGACACACTCTCAAGCATACCTACATCTTATGTGACGTCATAGTAACCGTCATTACTAACTTGCGCTTGGTCAGCATCGAAGAAAACCTTCTCCTGTTTAATATATAGGTACCTATGTATATTATACATGGGATCCTTTACACATTTCTGATTATTTTGCTCCGATAGATCCGTAATCCTGAACCTTTTCTCGACGGGATTCGAGAAGGCAAATGTTCGCTGGAATGGATTTCCCATGATATTCGTCCCAGCGAATACTTCAGACTAATCGGAATTTCTCGGATCTATTGGCCCATAAAATATACGATATGGGAACAGACTTATTACTCGCCATGCCACGCGACGTCAATGCAGCGTGTTCATTGGTCACATTTCATATCGGAACGCGACGTTCTGTCATTTGGCCAATGGAAACGTGGTGTGGCTTTGGGTGTTTCATGTGTGCTGTGCAGCCTAAACTGCGTATAGCTATGTAAAGTATGAAATAAACAGTATTTGTCTTAAGAGGTTTTTCACTTGAGATTTGAAGTATATAGTACAAGAGTATATAAATGCATGCAATCTTTCCTGAAGTGTTACTGTTGTATGATAACAAAGTGAAGGTGAAAATGTACAAGGATTTTTAAGGAACCTGATTCAAGAAATAACTAAGCTAGACATTTCACTGTCTGCAATAAATAAACTAGTTCGATTCGTTTTTGTGCTACTTCTTTGTCATCCCAATGTCAACAGCATGAATGAATAAAGACTATGATTTTCTAGTTGTCGTTTTCACTTTATTAACAAGACAACGCGAGTTTCATTCATTAGCAGGAAAAATAGACACAAACCAGTTAGTTAACCGTTATTCCTTTCAATTAACAGCAATACTAATTAAACCAAGGTACTTTCCTTTCAAAGTTGTAACAACACCAGTTGTCCCTTTAGCATTAGCAAAGCATAATCAGCCTAATATGTTCCCACTGCTGGGACACAGGCCTCCTCTCTGTGAGAGGGAGTGGGCCGTAATCCACCACGCGGGCCCAGTGCGGGTTGGTAGATGTCACATGTCTTCGAATTTTTGGTTCTAAGATATGCCGGTTTCCTCACGATGTTTTCCTTCACCGTTTTCTCTTTAACTTTATCTAATACAAAACTCTTTGACTTAAAACCGGATATTTAACTTAATGTCGTATAATCGGCTGATAATGGAGTTTATAATGGAATGTACTTCTCAGATAAAGGGTGCAAATAGGTCTTTAGTATTGAAAGATATGCACAGACAACTATCTTGAATTTGGTTGGTTTTAAAATGGCGATTCCACCAGTGGTCCTGGATTTAAATGGTGGCGAAACAAATGTTTGAGTAAGAAGTAGTCAGTCAGATATAAAAAAGTTATATTAATTGAATTTGGTCGAACTGTAGTGATATTCTGTAACTATCTCACCGTGAAAACTTAGGTGAAGTGAGCGTGGAGTGAGCTGTCAGTGCCACAGATGCTAGGGATTTCATATTAATTTATTAATTGCATTGCTTATTGTAAAAAATATATCACAAAGGGCTCAAAGCTAGGTACAAAAATATGGACCCTGTAAGGGCACTGCAAGGATTAAACTAAATAAGTAGGAGAGAGGACTAATTAGTCAAATTAAAGCCGAGAGTAAAGAGTAAAGAGTGTTTTATTTATTTTACGATTTATGTACACACATTTATACAGACAAGAAAAATAAAGAGAACAGAAAAGTACGCACAAATGCTTATTTCTAAAAAAATCTCTTCCAGCACACCTGCAATAGGAGATTAAATGATAGATGTAGACAACGTGTTTAAGAATAAAAGAGAAAACAAAATACATAAAAACGAAACAATTCACTAAAAAAAAAATAAACATACAATTTAAAATTGTACTCCCATACATAAGTATATACTTCTTAAATAAATACCATTAAATGTTATACAAATATAAAGTGACAAAAAAAAATTATACAAATGCAACTATGACACAGTGGAAATATAGTGTTCTTTCACTCTCCTCTTAAACACAGCAACAGTTTGACAGTTCCTAATGTCAGGCGGAAGTGAATTCCACAACCGAACCGCGTGCACAGAGAAAGAATAGGAGTAGATGTCGGTTGAGTGGGGAGGGGATTTTAGGAGATTTCTAAGGTGCGATCTGCAAGGCGCATCAAAAAGGACGGGCGTAGGAGAAGCGTTCCCGCAGATAGGATGGCGTTATACGGTTGTGGAGTATGTTAATTAAATAGCAGACACAAAATCCGAGAGTTCCTGCGAAGTCGAATAGGGAGCCACTTGAGTATCTTGTGAAAGTTAGAAACGTGGTTATATGTGGTCGTGGTATTGATGTTTTAAGAATAAGCCATTGAACATGATAGAATGCAAGTAGTGAAAATTAGTGACCAATTCAGCAACGAGCTCCCGATTTGTTATGGTGTGCCGCAGGGCAGTATACTTGGACCTACGCTGTTTCTCATATTTTTAAATGACCTCTGCAATCTCAACATCACAAATGCAAAAATTGTGTCTTTTGCTGATGACACAGCTCTTACCTTTTTCGCTAATTCGTGGTCAGAACTTCAGATAATTGCCCAGAATGGTTTTAATTCTGCCTTTGATTGGCTTCGATCCCTAACACTTAACACACCCAAGACGAAATTGATGACGTTCTCTATCTCACCGACCTCACAACCAGATATACCCATCATTTTAAAGGCTCACTCCTGCAACAGTAAACATTTACACATAATGTTCAATCATTGGTACAGTTGATAATATTAAGTACCTAGGTATAACTTTAGATCGATATCTGAATTATAAAACACATATAAACTTGGTAGCAGGCAGGGTCAGAAAACTTATATATATTTTTTAAACTCTTCGACACGTCGCCAAGCAGTCTCTTATTCGCAATGTATATTATGCCTTATGTCAATCTATTATTACTTATTGTATTAGCTGCTGGGGTGGCGTCACAAAAACTGCCCTAAAACCTTTGGAAGTTTCCCACAGAGCTATACTGAAAATTGCAACATTTCGACCTATTCTGTTTCCAACTACAGAACTTTACAAAAACTGTAGTGTTCTCAACGTAAGGTAACATTTCATTCTGCAAACCATTCTTCTACAACACTTAAAAACCCCTCTTACTACCATTAACAAACGTCGGAAAGATATGATTTGTACTGTTCCACAAACTCAGGTGAAATACACTAAGAGATTTTTCTACTATCTTGGCACTTACTTGTACAATAAAATAAACGCGTCCTTATATATCTATAATTTACCACATAGCAAATGCAAACTCGCCCTCCGTGCATTCCTCCTGAATAAAACCTACGACGAGACTGAAAAGTTCTTTTTAACACCTACATGAAAGTAACCCTATTTTCTATTATTTAAAGTTCCAAATGCTCACACATACTCTCACTCATTCACACACACACACACACACACCCTCACACGCACTCACTCGACTCACAACACTCCACTTCTCATTTTAATTAGTCTTATTTAATTTAAATTTAAAGTTTTTTATTTATTTTATATGTGAAGATCGAAAGCATAAGTAACATAATTATTGTGATATCTCAATTGGGAGTCTAAACTGTCTCTCCTTAATACAGATCACTCAGTGATCTAGCTAGGTGAGCAGCGATTCACCCAACAATTAGTTGTACCTGATCCATGTAATCAATTATGCATAGTTTGTAAGTCCCTCATGTTCTACAAAACCTTTATGTACCTAAATAAATTATTATTATTATATATGATGGACTCACATGGATATCTCAGCCTCGAATCTGTTAAGCACAGGACTAAATCACACTACAGGTACACGATAATGGAATACCGGCCAAGTGCGTGTTGGACCACTCACAATGGAGAGTTCCGTAGTTGGATGAATACCAAGAACAAACTTAATATTGTAGTTGAACAACACGTTCTCCCTTACATTCAAACTGCAAATGTAAGTTGGTCGACTATTACTCGTTTACTTGTGAAACATAGCTGTCACATTATATAAAAACAAACATTTATCTTTACAACTTAATTAAAACTTCGCAAACGGATCCCTGAATCGAAAACATCAATATCTCTTTAAGCCAATAAAAATTTAAAAACCCCCCGAAAAGTCTACCTATCCTTGTTTATTAATATTCAATCTAACGAAGCCTTAAAAGCAAAACGACATAATTTTGAAGACGAAGAATTTTAAGCGAAATCTTTGAATAAAATCATTATAACTTGCGAAAGATTTTATGGGACAAACTTGATAACAGCTTACAAGGAAAACCGTAAAAGAGGCGAAGTATAAACCTTGAAAAACAAGTTTGTGCCACCGATATGAGGATGCAAATCGAAATGGAAGAGCTGCACATTGAATTCACACTAAGTAGTTTGAAAACCGGACTTATGACCGAACCGATGCAATGCCTGGTATTTTTTTTTTACGGAATGGGCTCCATGTAACGGAGGGTCTCGTGTTTTAATATGCCCTGCAGTTTGTTACCACATATGATTTTTGCTTTCATGTATGTTAAGGGATGTTAGAAAACAAAGACTATTCTTAGAATGTTTAAATTAAACGACCTGCTTTTCTGTTGCTGCTTTTCATATTGTGGCTGGAATTAACACTTTAAATCTAGGATGTTATACTTGAGTTAAAGAAACTCAGTCAGAATCTTTCCTGCTCATTACTAACCAAATTATAAGGAACAAACACATTAATCCTAATAAAGAAGAAGGAAATGACAATATAAATAATACGACGCAAGGTCTAAGCCCTAATAGACCTCGACAAAGAAGTCAGTCAATTATAAACCTTAACTCAAGACAATAAGAGTTACTGTAATAAAAGCTGATGGCCAATTCCCTTCTTTTTTGCCTGTCTGGTATTTGATAAGAGAGTAGCTATCTAAAATACTTTATAAGCAGAAGGGACCCTACTTAAACTTTACTGTACTTTGAAGGAATGCGTAATTTATAAAGTGGAAACGTTAACGTAAAACGTTACAGTTTACGATTTGGAATGTTGAAGAGATTTAAATATTTTGAGGCTGTAACTTTTTACTTTCGCTGTCAGTCGTGCGATAAAGGCCTATTTAGATTTTTTTTCACGGACGAATGTTTTACAATTTCGTCCTTACAATATTGAATTTGATCTCATAAGAATAGCCTATTGAATTGCCATGGTAGTTAATTACGCCATTCGTATTCGTAAGACCTCCCATGGCAAATTAAAAACAAAATTGGCATGCTTAAATAAGGAACTCAGCACTCCCTCTTGTTTTTACAATTTGTAGCAATTCCGAAGACTATCTCTCACATGTGCGTTGGACATGAGAAAAATTCTGATCATGTGATGTTTATACTGTTCATTTCTATTTTTCTAAAATAGCAAAACCAATCGCGGGGAAACCCATGGGTACTACTATGGATTTCCTCGCTCAGGTCAAGAGCGTGTATGTGGTCAGATACCTACGAGGTGTAATATTTAAAACTTGCACAAATATAGCTGCATAACTAAACTTTAGAACAAAAAACAATTTTTTTTGCTGAATATCTTATATCACGAATAGTTGAATGACAGATAGATGCAACTGTTCCAAAAAACACAGAGAGAAAACACTGAAAAGTAACCGCACAATAATCATGTTTACGTTTCTGACATCTGTATCAAAACATGAGACGTTTACAATCTTCAGTAATGGAATAATCTTCACGCTGTTTCGGAACAAATTAGACGTCTCGTTTGAGGCACGAGGTTGACAATCCGAAGACTTTGACTTACTCGCGAATAATTTCCTCCTTCGAGCCCTGACCTGCATGCCAAGTAATTGGTTCTATTTATTGTTTTCCTCGAAATAAATGCAGGAGCAAGAGTATAAGAATTCTGATCTACGTTGATTCACACTGTTTATAAGTTACAGGAACAAAGCCAAAGTTAAATTGGAGAATGGCTCAGGTTGACTGCACTGACAGTGATGTCATCAAAATGTCTTACTACTAAATAGATCAAATCCTTATGTAATATTCACGCATGCAAAGTTAAGGAGTAGCACATACTTAGCACTCGTCGGACTTAATAAAGTGGCTATTAGAAAGATCTCCAGTGGATTTTGTTAAACCCAACCACATTTGGTGTTATTTGCTGACGATACTTCGTAATTTTTTAAAAGTATTAGGCGTCCATCAAATCTTGACAACGTGAATAACGCCTTACTGCAGGTCCAAAATTGGTTCACTGCTAATAATTTAGTATTAAATGGGCAAAAAAAATAAGTGCATACGATTTTCTTTACCAAATGTCAAAAGTACTAATTGTGAGATAGTATTGAATCAAGAGAAACTAGAATTCGTCGATAAAACTGTTTTCCTGGGGATCACGCTCGATTCAAAGCCTCAATGGGGTCCTCATTTAACATCCCTTGCAGGACGGCTAAGTTCAGAAGCATATGCTGTGAGAAAAATCCTTCAATTTACTGATGTAGATACCGCGAGACTAGTCTATTTTAGTTACTTTCATAGCATTATGTCGTACGGTATTTTACTATGGGGACGGGCTGCAGACATCGAGTCTATATTCATTCTGCAGAAAAGAGCCATCAGAGCCATATATGGCCTCCGCAGGCGCGACTCTCTAAGGGAATTCTTCAAAGATATTAACATCATGACGGTACCTTGTCAATATATCTATGAAAACATCATGTACGTAAGGAAAAATCTACATATTTTTAGTAAAAGAGGTAAAAGACACAATTATATCACTAGAAATAGGGACCAATTAGTTCAACCAGGTTTCAGGCTGGCTAAAGTAGACTCATCTTTCATGGGGTACTGTTTAAAATGTTACAATAAAATACCTCCCCACATACATCAACTAAATGAAACCAAATTTAAATCTTGTATAAAACGCACACTATGCAGCCGAGCATGTTATAAATTAGGGAATTACATTGCTGATAAAAATGCTTGGCTAATCGCTGGTCCTGCTCCTCAAGGACGCATCAACTAATTGATTAGCATTAGACAATTTGTTGGAGCTGCTGAAGATTAAAAACAATAATCTTTACATTGTATAAACTCAATATTTTAGTACTGTATAATTGCTATAAGCCATATGTGAGTACTATGTACATGCTTTAAATCTACCATTTACAGGGTACGTCTTTCATTGACTTGAATGTGTCCTGGCGGCTGAGAGTATGTCATGCTCACTCTAATGTTTCGCTGACGCGCGTGTGTTGGATCATTTAGCTCCCTTCAAAATGGTTGAGTTGAATGGTGCTAATCCATGCGTCATGTTCGTGAACGGGCCCTCAGTTGAGACTGGTCATCTCTTAGCTACCACGGCGTATTTTAATTAAATTTTATTTTTGAATTGTTTTCATATTTATATAACGGACGCTTTTAACGTTCTGCATCGTTCTCACATGCATAATTTCAACATGAATGATGTACCCAATCATTGTTAACATAATTTGATTTAAAAGAGTGTCTGTGGAGTTTCTTGCCCGTTCTTCTCCATAGGTATCTACTACGCTTTTGAATGGGCAACTTCATGGCTTCATTTTTCTGACCGACCGACCTTGACAATTCAAAAGTGCCTGTAATTGGTTTATATGAAATAAATGCTTTGAGTTTGAGTTTGATCACATTATAGATCCCCGCAAACAAGAGTGACGCGGTGAATGTGTCGCGCTGTCGCGTCGCGCCAGTGTGAACGAGCCTTATTGCTCTGAAATCTCTGCTACAATCCGCGATGATGGTGTAAAAAGTTTATTATACGTTACCAACCATCGTCATTCTAGTTCAAGCATCATCGGTTAATTAGAATGACGTACTTTAACTGACGATCGTAATGACCCGTAGGAGAACAGCATCAGTAACTTCGTTTTACCACAAACGTGTAGGTAAGTGAAGATCGATGACGTAACTGACTCTGCATAACGTATTCAACCCTTTCGACACTTCAGGTGTTTGATGAATCCATACAACAGATATATTCCCTCTCATAACCTTGCTAACACTTAAACCAACACTCCGCGTCATTCTGTAATGTTCCTCCGTCGTGATTGTGCTAGGAAGCGATCATCCAATTTGTTCGCGAGGGGGCTCACTGCACGATTTGTATCATTGATCAAATTGAATGTAACTGTGCAATTGTATGGATCACTACTGTTATGTAAGCTGATGTTACTTGCAGTGTTATTTTCATTTGATTCAGTCAACTGGACTTGATAGTGCAGTGGATGTAAAACACTTCCTAGTTGTTTTGAGACTGTCTGGCCTTCTAGAAAGATCATTAATTGCTGAATAATTTTAACTGCAGGAATTTCCCAGTAGCAGCCCTGAGTCCGTATTTGTGCCCGCTTAATTGGCGAAATGTGCCTACTATTGGTACATCTCTGCTAAACCTTCGAGGATACAAGGCGTGATGTTATGTGTCACTTTAACTTACGGCCGAACCCAATAAAACGTTTCTAACTCCAACTTTGTCGTACTGGAGATAGAAAAACCCATCAAATCTGCACCCTAATTGCGTAACATATTTTCGTAAACGATTACGACTAATCTGTTTGATTTTGATAGTTCAACAACATTCATTGCGTCATTTACATTGTTGAGCAGAATTTTTATCGAACTTATGAAGCAATGGATTAGCAATCTGTTTCAAAACGATTCAGATTCCGATTGATTGTGTATTACGCAAGTACTGCAGTACCCTAATTGCGTTTTTTCGTTGAACGGTCAAAATCAAACAGATTAGTCGTAATCGTTTACGAAAATGTGTTACGCAATTAGGCTGCAAGCCTGGCCTGGCTTTAATTTTAAGTCGAGTAAAAATTCTGCTATAAATGACGACACGACATGGCATCACAAGTACGTCAGATACGAAAACAAACTCGCTTCATCCGCATAGCTCGTGAAGAAAATAATAGCCGCGCATATTTCAGTCGCAATTAAAAAGCAATGGTTGTTAGTAATGTTGCCATGTCGGACTGTTGGACAACGCGTCGGGTGCTGGACTGGTGTTATATTGAAGGCTATATTTATCAGACGTGACCCGGCCGGAATGGGGAACTCGCTTTTTGGGTGGATGGTTATTAAAATGTTTCGGTAATTAAATTCAGTTTATTGGAACGAGGTTCTTTAACGGAGCGGTAGGTTTTTTTAAATTATGAAAGTCATTACGTAACGAAAAAGTTTTTATGCCCCTCCATGCACCTTTTCTGTTTTGATACTTGAAACTTAAGACCATACTAGATGGCTCTGTTATAATACATTTTATACAGCGAAAGGAACTCCCTTCCAATCTAGTGTCCACATGACTTTTTGTGTTTATAGTGAGTGCTCAACTACACATTGGTGCATTATTTTTCCGTTATATGTCTGCCTTGACCTGTCTTCGAAGAAATCATAAACAATCTTTGGGATGTTTCAACACCTTTGTAGGTGAGGTGTTTTGACTAAAAAGTTTCACACAATATTGATTATGTAGATGAGACCTTAAAACTCAGAAATGTTTTACCTTAAATCTTAAAAGTTTGATTAGTTACTTGCAGGAAGACAATTTCTTGAGCCTGTCTCCACAACCTTCTAACATTGGAACCAAAATCTTGTGGACCACCTCAATCCCCTATTTTGAATAGGGATACCAGCAGCCTAATTGCGTAATACATTTTCGTCAACGATTACGACTAATCGGTTTGATTTTGACAGTTCATCAACATTCATTGTGTTATTTACTTTGTTGAGCAGATTTTTTTTATCGAACTTGTGAAGCAATGGATTAGCAATCTGTTTCAAAACGATTCAGATTCCGATTTATTGTGTATAACGCAATTAGGGTACTGCCTACCGAGGTGGGTCAAAAATATCAGGCAACATGACTTAATTAATGTCATCGGAACCAGAAAGATACATTTTAATTTTAACAGACAAACTGTTACAAATGGCCATATAAGCACACAGTAATAAAGGATCTACAACGACTGATAATATTAAAATTTCCTGATAGGTATTATACATATTCAGGTTTTAGACGGAAAACAGTGAATTTTGCCTCATTTTTTACTGTTTCATCTCTTCACAGTCGTCATAACTTGGGAGACTTCCTTTTCAAGTTATTGCAAGAACCTTAAATCTAGTTTGCTTTGCCTTTTTTCTTGTTTATATTTTTTTTATTCTGGGGTGGAAAATCCTCATGGATGTCCTCCGCCCTGGGGCGGGCGGAGGGGTCTGTCAGACTTCAACTGACTAAAAACCAACCCGGTGTTCCATCTCACACCTACGTTGGGGTCGCGGGAACCTACGATTCTTCCGCAACCCCAGCTGGTGCCGGCCCGGCCTCGGTGGGCGTCCTCGAGTTCTAGTGAGGTGTTTGACTCCCCCCGCAACGTCTGAGAGGGGAGCGCGTGGAACAGTACTCGCCGCCACCTTGGGTCCTGATGTATGGGGGGCGACGGACATACCGACACACCTCTTCCCCTGCGGCCCCACCGCGTCCGCCATCATACTGTGGCGACCCCGTTAAGGCCGCGGAAGGTAGGGAGAGCGGCGCACCGCAATACCGGCACTCCTCTCCCGCCGCGGCCCCACCACAGTTGCGATGTCGCCCAACAACACCGCAACCTTGGCCGCTACGTCGTCGGCTTGTCAGCAAAAGCCCTGACGAGCGGCCCCGCCTCGGGTTCCTCTTAGCTTCATCGTGGTGCCCAAGCCACGGTTACTGAGCCCCTCCGCCTCGTCAATGCGGGAACCCACTGGGGGGGAGTTTCCTTTGCCTTTTTTTTTCGGGGGTGGAATATCCTCATGGATGTCCTCCGCCCTGGGGCGGGCGGAGGGGTCTGTCAGACTTTTACTGACTAAAAAACCACCCCGGTGTTCCATCTCACACCTACGTCAGGGTCGCGGGAACATACTTTTCTTCAGCAACCCCGACTGGTGCCGGCATGCCTCTGCGGGCCTCCTCGGGTTGGGGGGGGGGAGTGAGGTGTTTGACTCCTTTGCCTAACCCAACATAAAGGTTGGGTTACTCAAAAATTACCAACCCTACTATTCGAGACCTAATGAGTGGTCGACCAGCAAGAGAAAAAAAAATACGTGTTTAAATTATGAGGTACCTATTCCACCACCGGCGATGAAAGAGAAACAAGTAGAGCTAGTAACTAAAAAAGAATCGGCGAGTAACGAGCAGCGAGTGCAAGACGGCGTCGATCGATTACTGGCTGGGTCCGCGAGGCCTAAGATGAGCTTTGCATTAGTGTGAGTGCACATAGCGACTCGTCCTTTGCTTGGCAATCAGCCAATTGGACGGCTGATTGCCAAGCAAGGGAATCGGCCTGAGGCGCTGCGCGTCCCTCGCGCGATCACATTGGTGCGATTGGTAATCACTCACACAAAAGCTAAGCTTAGGCTTCTCGGACTGTTTGCGTATGTACCAAGCGTGAGTCTCGAGGCTTTCAGCGATTGTTCCGTTCGCCAAGCTAGCGTCGTTGAGTCTTTTGTACGTTTCTTGAGCTAGAAATCGTTGATAGCTAGTCGCTTCCTCGTCGCCAGTAGGACAGGCCTTAACAAGTTGTTTATACAGTCTCTAATCTTTTTTACACTTCCAAGAAAAGATATGCAGATTTGCAAGATAGCAAGTCGTAAAAGAATAAACGAAACCTTGAAAGGAGTATGAGCTCTTTACCAGATTATAATTAAATTGTTTATTGCAGAACAAACTATGTAAAGTCCAAGTCGGTAATGATCCTTCGTGACAGTTTACTACATGATTCCAAGATTGGCGTGATTCTTTTGTTTTATTGCAATTTGTGACGTCCGCTTGTTTTTTAGACGGTAGGTTTTGCCTTCATAAAAATGAAACGTGATCGGACCACCATTTCAGTCACCAATTTACATGGCCTTCACATGATATGACCAAGATTATGTTTACACCTTAAAAGAGACTGACATCTCAGTTTGTCTCGGCCTTTCTTCTCTGAGTAGTCAGTAACGAAACGCCGATGTCATCTAGTTTTAAAATGTCATTGACGTGTAAAAGTAATAGTCAACACCACAAACCTATTTACAGAAAACGTTAAGTAACTGAACACAATGGCAATAAACAATAGTCTACTTTTTTAACTTCATCTACTAACTAAGGTCACATAGATTTTACATTAAACATACCTAAACTTGAAAACATTTGGTGAAGATAAGTTGAACATTAAAACAATATTCTTAAGTAGGTTACTAATTTATACCTGAGTTTCCTATTGTAGTGATTTGATGGACGTCGCTTTTCGAGATAACCGTGTTTATTCGATTCGTGATTTATTCTAAAGGTATACTTTAATGACGTTGACGATTGAAATCCACTCAGCCAGGAACGCTGCGTATGTTTATTCGATTCGTGATTTATTCTAAAGGTATACTTTAATGACGTTGACGATCGAAATCCACTCAGCCAGGAACGCTGCGTAGCTGCGACTACGCTGTGTAGATGTGAATACGCTGCGTAGCTGTGACTACGCTGTGAAGCTGTGACTACGCTTCGTAACGACGGCTACGGCTACGCAGCTACGATTTTATTCGAATGAACACAAGCAGTAAAATAAAATCAAAACAATATTAATTTCTTTACTAAGTCAAAACTGCCACTAAAATAAAAAATAAAAATGTTAATAGATTCTAAACTCTCAAAATATACCTACCTACGAGTATAATATATAACTAACGACATTATGTAGGCAGCTAGTATTAGCCACATGGTAAGAGGATTACTCGGAAAACTCGTCATCTTCAATGAATCTCATACATACCTACAACGAAATTAGTTCAGATAAGGAACTCTATGCGTAATTTTCCATGAACCACAAAATAGTCTTAAATTTTTATGGTTGTTTCGGTTCTAACTTTTTCAGGCAGCTATCTGCATAGCTTAACATTCTTAGAATATGTACCTATATCAGTAGACTCAGAATGTTAATTTGTTCCGATAAGCAGGTTATAAATGTCAATTAGGTAGGTGCTATTTGATGTCAATTAGGAAATCCAAAAAGGATTTCATTAGGAGCATTCGTTAGTATGTCCATGGTTACAATTCGATTCCTTATAAATAATCTCGCCATTTTTTTAAAGAATATGGAAATCATAAAATCATTAAATAACTTCTAGACGTAATAAACCATTTTATTATCTACAGCTGGGAGTTGCGGTTGGATTCGTTCTGCCTCCGTTGTTGGTCCGAGCTTCGGGCACCATCCCGGAGATAGCAGCCGACTTCCGACTCATGTTCTACCTCATCGCCGGCTTCACCAGTGTGCTGTTTGTCTTCATTCTGCTGTGTAAGTATTATCTCTAGTAGTAGTAATACCTAGGTGAGTAGTGTAGGGCTTTCAAGATCTCTGGTGCCGTAATGGACGTAGCGTTGCCGCTAAATGAGAAGATATGCTGAATTTTATCTTTTGTTAACCCCCGACGGAAACAGAGGGGTGTTATAAGCTTAACGTGTGTATCTGTGTGTCTGTCTGCGGCATCGTTGCTCCCAAACGGCGACCGTTTGATAGGTGACTTGATCGAGAGTGTATCGCGGGCATCACCTGCCCGCGCTATCACTTCGTTTTCTTATCGTTCTTTTTGACTTGTATTTTTGTTTGGCTCCTCAGGGGGATGTTAAATAGCCTTTAGCATTCCTCAAACATTTCTATATCAAATGCAAAAGCAATTTTTCAAACCCGACCTGTAGTTGCCCCCTTTTTTTTTGGGTAGGAATCATCAAATGACTTTTTCCGCTCCCTCTTATCAGACTTTTACTGACTAAAACCCACCCGTATTCCTGCAGTTGCCTGTGCCAGGGCCACCGTATCTCTTTCGAATTTCCCGTGACTCTGAGGCGTCGGCCCTATCGGACTCCGTCATTTTGTGCTGACATCTCTTTGAGGCGCGCGTGGAACACGATGCGCTGTCTACCCTTGCCTGGTCCTTACCGGACGACGGCGAGCTAACCATTGCTCACCGTCCGCAAGCCCGCGCCTACGGTGGCCGGGAATCAGCAGGCGACTCCCGACGCCCAGGGCGTCTCCTGCGGCAAATAGGGGTGTGAGGGCGCAAGGTTCTCTCCCTCACGCGGAAGGTTCGCTCCTTCTTCCTTGGCGAGCATTACTGCTTCGCAGAAGGAGGTGACGGCTTTCCATTCCCTCTCGCTCCGTACCATGGCCTGGGCCAGGGCCGGACGCGAGAGATCGCCGCCGCCGATAGAGATTGGCCCCTACATACAAACTTACACACAAACAAATACCTCTTTAGAATACAAATATAGATAAATTGCTTGCCAGAGATCTTATTTTTAACTTAGATATCATCGTTTAATAACATCAACGCATACTTCTTACCTACACGTTCGCGTTTAAAATTCACAAACGAGGACAGTTTGCAACGACTATGAGTTACTACATCGTATGAACAACAAACTAAGCCAATTTCCGTGTTAACTCCTGCTACTCCGGATAACTTCATGAGATGATGCACTAAGCTGCTTACTGTTGCTCATAGTTTGTTCCCTAATCAGCAAGGCTCATATCATATCTTCGTAACTTTTAATGAACAGGTTTTGTGTAACTAGTTAGAAATACAGGGTGGATTGGATGGGTTTAGTACATGATTCTGGACAAAAAAGTTTGCTGTTCGCTACATTTTGACCGCGTAGGTATTAGGTATACTTTTCTATGAAACAGTAGTAATTTTTTAACCGACAAAAAAATCTACGCTAGGAGTTTTAGAATCATGTGCTAAATTCATGGTTATGGTGTACTCGTCAATGTACCTGCTTCGCTTTATACAATGTGGAGACAACAATTCGACAATAAATGAATGGCAATGTTAATGCGTAAGAGTATTTATTCTGGAACTATCAAATAAATCCTATCATCGAAATTAAAAAAAGGGATTTTTCAAACAAACTAAATTATAGTGATGGACCGACTATGGTTTTTGTCAATCTTTGACTAGCCATAGTGACGAAACTATTCGGACATATTCGAATGAATTTTCGTTTGCAGACTGGTTTGCAGACCACAATAAATGAAATTGCGTATTAATCTAATGCGAACGGCATTAGATATATATTATACGCAGTTTCATTGATTGTCGCACTAGCTTTTGCGCGCGGCTTTGCGCGTGTGTCGGATAATTTCCATCCTGCTCTCCGGGATAAAAAGTATCCTATGTGTTAATCCAGGTTATAAACTCACGAAATGTGTTACTTTTATTAAAAAAAAAATAACTGTAGCACACTACTAAAGATTCTCATACTAAAATTCAGTGATAATTCGAAAGACACGTAACGCCATCTAGCGTCCTAGAGCAATTATGACCGTCGAAAGTTATTATTCTTTCTCTCGGGAATACTACTTTTTTCTCTATGAAAGATTCCCTATGTCCCTTTCTGTACCCCTGAAAACGTTTATGCGAAATTTCATGGTGATCGGTTCAATGGTTTTGGCGCCAAAAGGTAACAAACAAACTTACTTTTGCATTTATAATATTAGTTAGGATTGTCGTGTCCACTTTGTATAAGATTAAGATACTAAGAAAACGCTTATCAAACGAGTGATCGTAAACGTGTGTAATTACCTGGAAAACCGTGGAAAATCTGAGTGCTAGAGTTTCTTAGTAGCCGGCTACTCGGGTTTTTCCCTGCCTACAATAACCATATTTATCTAGCTGTCTGATCTACTTTCCTTCTGATGTAGCACGGTCACACGTATGATACAACCTCGCATCATGATGTTTATGGACCACGTCGATAATCAGATATCACACCAACCTCATAGAAACAATTTAACACTTTTTTATCGATTATACACGGTCACCTTTGAGGTCCTCAAGAGACAGGTAACTCGTGAGCTTTGGGGCCACTGTGCAAAAAAAACTGATTGTAGAGATAGTTAGAGATTTAATAATAATTTATACTTGTAAGGACACATCTTTGTTACATTGAACAAAATACTTATTCTCTTTCTTTTGTCCAGTCTTCAAAGCCGCGCCCCCCACACCACCATCAGCCGCCGCCGACCTGGGTAACAGCCTGGACTCCAACTTCTTCCTGTCCCTGAAGAAGCTCATCACCAACCGCAACTACGTGCTACTCCTCATCTCGTACGGACTCAACGTTGGCACCTTCTACGCTATATCGACGCTACTCAACCAAGTCATACTCACTTATTATCCGGTAAGAGAAAACACTTATTGGAGACAAATGCCTAATTACTAAGGTACTGCTTGACTAGGTAAAAATAAAATAAACGCTTAAAAAATTATAAGTGCAGTCGCTATAAAAATAATAATTCAGATTCTAGTCGAAAGAGTTTTATTTATGTAACATAAAACTCTTTACGATGTGCAAACATTCTGTGATCTCGCTGAAATAGTTGAATATCGAAATACGAGATTTCCCTTGGGAATATGAACGTTGTACAAATATTCATGTTGACATTATTATTCGTATTCAGGTAAGGTTAAGGTTAAACGTACCAATACTCCTTGGGTTTTGAGATTCACTGACTATATAGAACTACTGTGTAAATAGTATTTCATTTAGAATTAAACTTTTTGCATGACGAAATAGAAAAATTATCCATTATTCTAAGTAAGTACATAGTTGATTGACGTGACAATAAATACTTATTTAAGCAAATGAAAAAAAGCCGATTTGTACCAGCAGTTGTCAGATTTGTAGTATTACTTACTCTTCAAAGAACCGAGTAGTCGTAAATGTTTTATCCTAATATGAACTCTCATGAACATAGAGTTCAACATAATTACAAATAAATAAATAAAACATTGTCTTTCATATAACTGGCAAGTCTAAGAAACAAAAGGTAAGTAGGTAGAAAACCAAATCCAATTTTTTTTGCAGAGCTGGTGGGTAGTAAAAACAGCAAGATAAATAAAATTCTAATATATTTTTAATATCGTAATATCGTAATCCACCACGCGGGTCCAGTGCGGGTTGGTTTTGAGAGCAGCGGTGATGAAATAATTTACACAAAGTAAAGCGCCTGTCTGGGTTCGATCCTACGACCTACAACTGGTAAGTCGCGCCCGTAACCACTGGGCCACCACTGCTCTCGATCGTTATCAAATTATCATTACTCATCATCAAAAAATCTGACTTAAGGTAGTCCCGACCTCACTGAAGTTTCACAAATCAAAACACAAACCTACGTGTTGAGTTTGTCATTTAGCAGCTAAACTTGGAAAAACTTAAAATTTTGTGGAAAACATTTTTCAAGTAAGATAATTCAGACGCCATTACAGTTAAAACTCAGTGTTGATATTTTTACTGTGCAATATGTTACCATAAAAAACGGCCAGTTAAATGTTCAGTAGAAAATACTATTTCGAGCAGCAACTTCCCGCGACCCTTAGGCATCGGCCCTATCGGACCCCGTCAACATATGCTGACATCTCTTTGAGGCGCGTGTGGAACACAACGCGCCGCCCTGGCCGAAAATCTGCATGCGAGTCCCGACGCCCAGGGCGTCTCCTGATGCGACTAGGGGCGTGAGGGCGCAAGGCTCTCTCCCTCGGGCGTTCCGCCTCTTCCTTTGCGAGCATTATTGCTTTGCAGAAGGAGGTGACAGCTTTCCATTCCCTCTCGCTCCGTACCATGGCCTGGTCCACCAGGGCCGGACGCGAGAGATCGCCGCCGCCGATCGCCTCCACGAGAACACGGCGGTGCTCCGCTCAAACTGGGCAGTCCTCCACCGTGTCCTCTGGGCGATCCACACAATGGTGACACCCGGGCGTTTCCTCACGCCTTATCTGAAACAGGAAGCTCCCGCAGGAATCGTGTCCGGTGAGGAACTGTGTCGGGCGGAAGGTGAGGCCTCCGTGGAGCCTCTCCAACCATTCCTCGAAGAGGGGACTTATTGCTGCTTGTGTGGCATGCTCAGCACTGGGTTGCGACAATAGTACCCTCCATGTCACCATGAAATCCCAAGGCGCCGGAGCTCTGTCCGCTGTACCGTGATTTATCGCGGCAGAGGAGTTTCACCCCAGCGTTTTTCCTCCTCGCGCCACTCCATACATGCGCGAAGGCTTTTGTCTCCACATCCTATGGCGAAAGTCCGGCAAGGAGGCTCGCCTCCTCGCAGGAGTCCGTGTGGTAACCTCTGACCATGCCAATGGCCATGACCCTTTGGGAAGCGTTCAACCGGTGGGCTGGTCAGCGACTCAAAGAGCGCGCCTACAGTGGTGCCCCGTAAAGGGCCATGGACCGCACGATGGCATCCACGAGCTGGGGCCGGTAAATCGGCGTCAGTGGGGGAGCCCATGGGCGGAGTTTATCCCGCACCATTTTGTAGGGGCGTCCCCAGCGTCCCCCCTGTTCAGAGTCCCCAGCGACTCCTCGCGGGCCAGTGCCCTGGCTCGCCCAGACGACCAGGCCTGTCTCCAGAGGCCTGTCTCCAGAGCCCAGTCCTCCATCATTCTGCCCCGCGTGTCCCTGTACCGGGAACCCCAAGCTGCGTTCTTAGCATTGAAGTTCCCGACGACGAAGACTCTCAACTCCGCCAGGGAGTTGTGGAACTCGGCGAGAGTTCGGTTCGGGGTGAAGTATACCCCTACCACGACCATCTCCCCGAACCGAGCTGCCACGCAACGCCGTCCCCTTGACGGCCTCGAGGGACAGGTCTGTCACCTGCGTTTACCTTATTGCATTTCTTTGTAGTCTGACATAGATTTAAAGGACAATGCCAGAAACTCTATGGAACTTTGCCCCACTCAAATCAAAAAGTCATTTACAAGCCTGCGATATGCAGTATCTTAAAGCTTATATATTACTGTTAACTAAATATTTGTCCCAATGCCTGTAGAACTTGCAGTTTCTGATAAAATCTTAAAACAATTATGACATTGATTTTAGGTTAGGTGCAGTTTATAATCGTTATAAAGCGTTTTAAACAACATATACGTTACGCAATATCATAATTAATATATTTGTAATATGAGTTTTTGTTTTACAGGTATTAAAAACTTTTTTTGTTGTGTATCATGCGCAATATGTAATGCAATAGGAAATTCAGGGGTTGAATTCCTTTTATCATTGATTTGTAATCGGCAAGTTCTACTGAAAAACAATGTGTTATGAAAAGGTCCTAAAATCATTACAAATATTTTCACTAATTGATATTTCCTGTAAATAGCTGGGGCAGGATCTGGCATTGTCATTTGTGTTGTTAGTTTAACATTTGCGTATAAGAAGTAGGTACTTCATTTTGCTGCAATTTACTCTCATCTTAGGCATCTTAAATCCTTGCATCAATTTTAATTGCTTTCTCTGTCTTCCAGGGAGCTAACATAGACGCGGGTCGCATCGGGCTGGTGATCGTAGTAGCAGGCATGGTCGGCTCCGTGGTCTGTGGCCTCATCCTCGACAAGACGCACCGCTTCAAGGAGACTACCCTCGCTGTCTATACCGCCTCAGTTGTTGGCATGCTGATCTTTACCTTCACCCTGGACTGTGGTTACATTTCCGTCGTGTATTTAAGCAGCATTTTACTTGGGTAAGTTCAGTTTTTCTGTGGCTTTATTTAAAAAATATAATTAATTAAAACTGGAAAATATAAACAGAGTGTGGAACGTTATCCTTAAAATTATTAATTTACTAGTAATGCCCGCAACTTCGTCCTCACGAATTTTCTAGTTCACCCATCCCACCGCGTCGCATCGCATCGCCCGCCCTTTTTTATTTTTCTCAGCTCCTAAGGGTACGCCCCTTAGAGCCGGGCGTGATGTTAAATATAACCTTCCTCATGAATTGGGATATCTAGGGCAAAAATATTTTTTCAAATCCATCTGGTAGTTCCAGAGATTAGCGCGTACACACAAACAAACTCTTCAGATTTATTATATTTCTGGCTCTTGCCCGCGTGTTTGCCGGAAAATATCCCAAAGGAACGTACTACGAGGATTAAAAGTTACCCATGTACTTCAAAAAAAACTTCACTTGTATAAATAAATCTTTTTTTCTTTATTTCCTTCTTCTTTATTATATATATTTTTGTTTCCAAAAAAAATCCTAATATTATAAAATGTGAAAAACCTAAAAAAATTGCCAAGTTATAAACGTTTTAAGATAAGTGTTAGACTAGGACAGCACTATTGTAGAAGTGACGTCAAGATTATGTAACTTCATACTAGCGACATACATTGTCCGTACCGCGCGACAAGGACGGGAATAATCTCCTCCAAAAACTTTTTATCAGATTTTTTCCAGAATCTCATTTTTACTACGCCTTCTTTGTAATTACATTATTACTAATAATTCATTCGGTAGTTTTTGAGTTTATCGCATTCAGAAAGACAGACGCGGCGGGGGAACTTTGTTTCATAAAATGTTGTGATAAATAATTAAGTATAGATTACCACACTTATCAATAGATTTCGTAAAAGTTCTGGATGCTACTAGAGCGGCAATTCTCTTATTTTTAAGAACATTCGCATTCTAATCTCAGTCGAAATCCGTCAAAAATACCTTTAGTTCATACATTTTTGACAGGTTTTGACAATTGGTTGTCGCTGTGGTGAGGCTGCGGATAGATTTTGAACTATATTAACACCGAGAATTGGCCTTCTGGACATGGTTATCAACGAAAGCTTTAGGTCGCATTCCGAATGGCGCTGTAATCTATTTGAGCGGGCGGCATGAATCGTCATAGATGACGTCATGATATGCGCCATCTTGCGATGACGCCGACCATGCCCAAAATTACTACCAACGTGAGCTGTGTCAAAAATAACAGTTGTGTTTGTGTTGTTTTGTAACGTAGCATTTTGGAAATTGTGATTCTGGCTACAGTCGCCACCTAACCAAATAGAAGAAGAATACTGTAATCTAACCATAAGTATTCAAGTGAGCATAACGAGAGTAAAATTTCTTACATGCTCAAATCAGAGCAATATGAGAGGGAGTGTCAATGCATTGAACTTCTATTTTCACACAAATATCCAACCGGTCTTTCTTGTGCCAAGTTTGAGGTTATAATAATATTATACGTTTTGACGTTGAGCAAGCACTGTGAGCTCGTTCACAAGCGTTCCGAATTGTTGACAGCTCACAGCTGTCATAATCGTGATTTCTAAATGGTCTAATTCGGAATGTACCCTTACTTATGGCGGTATTGTGACCGTTACTGGCGGCCATAATTTATTGTAATGTCAAGTGTTCATAACTTGTCTTAGGGCTGATTTTTAACGTTCAGATATCTTATAGCTGTAGAATAAATCTGCCAGTTTGACATATTTTCCATACAAAAGCTGTCAAACCACAATATTAATTGCACAGATGAAAGTTATCCGACTATGTAAAAGTCAGCACATTGTACAAAACTAATTAATTTTAAAAATAACATAACATGAAATCACGCCTTGTTTCCCCGAAGGGTTGGGCAGAGGTGTACCTATGGTACACTCACATTTTATAAATACACCTGTAAAATGTAACTTCTGTCATTTTCAGGTTCTTCATGACAGGATACTTGCCCGTGGGCTTCGAGTTCGCTTCAGAGGTGACGTATCCCGAACCAGAGGGCACGACATCAGGATTACTGAACGCTGTGGTTCAGGTAAGAATACTAGAATTTGTCAATGTAAAAGTTAGAAGGTTTCAACCTAACTGAAGTCTCCATTTCCTGGGAATTTTCTTTCTTCCTATGTAAGTACCTATTTTTTTGGTTTCGGAGGCACTTGTTTCGGTAGTTTATCTATTCGTTAGCGCTATTGGTACGATAACTTGTGAAAGTCCGTTTCCGAACACCGATATCTAAGATAAACTCCGTTTAAAACTAAGGTTAACTTAACTAACCAATGTGTGCCGTTTATCGGCTAAGTAAATATATTTGACGTTTCATTTCATAGGAAACTACACCAAATTGTTTTTAGTTAAAACGTGTATTACTGAAATAAGTTGCCAGTGAAAGATGAATATTAAACGTATTGAAAGAAAACAATGAGTGCTAGCATAATGAATGCGAGTAGCTCAGAGTCTCATTTGAAAGTAGGTATTGGAGGTTTTTGTTAAATACATCAGTACCCAGAAACATAAGTCGTAGGATGAATCGTTTCGAAATATTTACGGATGAAGAATTTTAATTGAGATATCGCTTTGTTAAGAACACTGTGAAACATCAAAGTGATGTCATCGATGTAATTGTGTAACACATTTTCGTAAACGATTACGACTAATCTGTTGTATTTTGACAGTTCAACAACATTCATTGCGTTATTTAAATTGTTGAGCAGATATTTTATAACGAACGTATGAAGCAATGTATTAGCAATCTGTTTCAAAACGATTCCGATTGATTGTGTATTACGCAATTAGGGTGCTGGTCTAGGTCTCGTTACGCATCGCCAATATCCATTGTCTGTTTTGGAACAAAATTTTAATCTCATTACGATTTATTGTTGATTGTAGAGACTCTTTAGCCATTTCGGTAAGAAAAATCTTCTCCCTTTGACAAAACAATGGAGTGTCAAAAGAAACTTTTAAAAAAATATGTCGACAATGATGTCGTTCATATATCCGCCCATAAATAGCGACCTTTCACAAATCCCAGAAACTAAAGTTAACATTCTCAAAACCTGAAACGCCTTGTTATGTATAAATCAGTACCTGCAAGCCTTGAACTTGACTGGATTGTAAATTACACAAATAGTCTTGTTAGTCAGATTCAGGTTCTGTCAAAAGGTCATTCTGAGTTCTGGGTTACGAAAATGTAAATTAGGCTATTTTGGGGTTCGTGAAGTTAATATTTCGGTTTGCTAAGAGTTTGTCTCTGATTTAATGAGCTGTCAATGACAACGGAATAAATGAATAATGGCGATTTATGTTTCGTAAATTATATTTATTTGAGATAGGTAATGATATGCTGTTATTACTGAAAGTATATGTCAGTTCTATTGCGCCTGTTATTTTGTTTTGTTGCTATAATACGTGGGACACATGGAAAGTTTTGTGAAAATGAAAACAAATGTTATTTTTTTTATTGAGTCTTTTACTAAAAGTACTCTCCACTAGCCTCTATACAAAGTTTCATGCGTCTTAACCCGTTTTCAAAACACTTTTTCCAGTCCGCCGTAGACACCTATTTTACAGCCGGCTCGAATGCTGACAGCGCATCTTCCGGAGAGGAAAATTGTATCCCTTTGAGCAGATTTTTTATTTTCGGGAGTAAAAAGAAGTCACACGGTACTAGGTCAGGGCTGTAAGGAGGGTGACCCATGCCTTTGACCGGCGTGCTGTCCAGGAAGTCCCTATTTTTTTTCGCTTGTTGCTCACAACAGAGAAAACTTCTGCCAAGCATTTGGTAGTATACCATTCAGCGTTGATGCTTCTTTGGTTCCGTGATGGAATTGACACCAAGTAGCTAGTCTAATTGAAAAAGCTCGCGATCAAAATCTTCCCCCCGCTTCTCGATCACTTCACTTTGGTAGGCGTTGATTCGTTTTGAAACACCCAAACCGTCGACTGGCGCTTCGTTTCTCGATTGTATTGTTAAATCCAAGACTCATCTTTCATTTCATTCACCTGTAATGATGTCGTAAGCACTCCGAGACGAGCCTGCTTCAAATTTATCATATCACGGTTTGTTTATGATATCACGGCACCATTCCACGAGGACTTGCTTCTGAGCATCGTTGAGGTTGTGCGGCACCCAGCGTGAAGCTATCCTCCTCACGCGAAGATGCACGTGTAGAATTTCGTGAAGGCTTCCCGATACAAACTGCAGTATGTGCTAAATCTCTTGAAACGTAACTCACCTATTTTCTGGAATTAAATTTTTACTGCTAGCACCTTTTTTCTGTATCAGCCGTCAAAGGGCGACCACTTCTTTCTTCATCCCCCAAAGTTAGCCGACCGCACTTGCTTTATATCAACGATACACGGTTGCCTTAGAAGAGCCTTCATCCATGCATGCTATTTGAAGTCTATCGTAGGTACTATTCGTCCGGTTTCAGTCGTCACTTGAAATCGTAAAAAAAACATAGCGCTAAAATGTTTCAGGCGAAGAACCATTTTTTAATGAGACACGATAATTTAAATTAGCTCGCAAACAATGTGGAGGGAAATTACGAATTTGGAACGTACCTATTTTTACTAACAAATAATCATATTTTTAAAATAGACTAACTGGCCAGTCTCACATACATTAAAAAAATACAATACTTTCTCGAGTGGCCTGGTACGATATAAGTTGGGATATGCAAATGGGAATCGAGAATATTCATCCATAATCGGAAGGATATATCTATTGCTCCCAGTGACATCTGAGGGAAAAGTGGACCTTTAAAATCTATGGATATTCTTTCGAATGGGACCATCGCTTATATTCGTTTTCTCATGTTTTGTTGAAAACGAGGTTTTGCTTCTTGCACACATAGAACAATTTGTAGTAATTCGTTTTATCTCTTCGGTGGATTAAGAGTTGAGACCACATGACGTCTACGATAGTGCTGTCCTTGTGTAACACTTATTTTAAAAAGTTTATAACTAGGCATTCTTGGCTTTTACACTTTTTTTTAATATTGTTTGATTATTCGGAAACAAACACATTCTTGAGAAACTAAAAATCGTCATCCCTAATATTAATACAACACAATCCTCATTCCAGATCTTCGGTATAGTAACAACCCTCATGTACGAGTGGATGCTGGGCTCGGTGGGTGACCGCTGGGCCAACCTCACGCTGTGCGGCCTGCTGGCCCTCGGCGCGGCCATCACCGCCGCCATACGGTCGGACCTGAGGCGACAAGCAGCACAAAACAACGCCAAAGAATAAAGCGACGATAGAGTGACGTCATTTGATTTGTTCTAAGTTTAAAATTATGCAATGATGTGTAGAGCTCCTGTCAACGTAAGTTCGTGACGTCATAGTATACGGTCAGCAAGTTGTAGACATTAATTTGATTACTTCTCGCTCAACAATCTTGTGTTGTAATATTAAGCCGGCGATACATGTTGGCCAAGTCTCAGCCAACGCGAGCGTAGGCAAATGGACAAATGAACTGTCTATATGTTGGTATGCTCGCCTTCGCTCGGCCAACTATGACCAACATGTATTGCCGGCTTTAGGAGTATTCGCTTGAGGGACACAAACTGGAAGCAAGTGATCTCAGCGTTATCCTTAGTTGCTATTTTAATTTACTTTTGACGTCAGTCTACCAGGAGATGATGATAATGCAAAACATGCTGCTATTTTAGATAAAGGAATAACAAATAAATATAAAGTTGCTTTGAGGACTAAAACTGTCGAAACCAAATATATTTAAACGGACTAATTTCGAGGCGCTGAATTTTCGACTCATTTCGAGGCTCAATTCGTTTGTGCGAGGCAGGTACAGTCGGTGACACAAATATGTAGATAGATACTTAGGCAGCTAACGAACACAAAAATGGTTAACATTTGTGTTGTCATCTATATATTTGTGTTGCTTTTCATTCTGTTGAAATTAATCTGAACTGAACCCGCCTGAATTAAAGCCGCGTGATGGTCGAGAGTACTATCGAATACGGGTAATGGCCAAACCCAATAACATCTAGGTATCAGCGATTTTGGCGTACCGGTGATAGAAATACCTATCAATCTCTAGTTTTAACTTCCCAATATAGTAAAGTAAGCCAAAGCATGCGTCCGATCATGTTAACAGCAATTTCTTGGGTTGAAAGCCAAACATTGAGTTAAAAAATTCCTCACACACATTATTTATACGAATATAAAAACCGTGATGACTTTTATATTTATTTTTATATTTGTTTATATGATTATTTATAAAAAGACATGCTTCGCAGATTCCAAATTAATTGGGATAACGGCAGCAGAGTTACGATTATTATTTAGATTTAGATTACGATTATTTTTTTCTGTCATCAGTATTTAATACCAAGGTTCGAGATAATCGGTACACGCGTTAAGATTATTCCATACAAACTTTATATTTAATAAAAAATTTGCTCTAATAGTTTAGCACCATTTCAAATAAAATATAAGAATAACTTTAATACTTTGAATATCTGTGTGTTATAAAATATTATAGACACTTAATATAAGCAGGTTCAACAGTGTCTCGACCTCAGTAAAAGTAAAAAACCTGCTTCGAGTAAGTTCAACTAACATACCAAGGTATAAAGGTAAAGGGAAAGGTGTGGCTTAAAGGTGAATGCGCACCGAATGAGTATGTACACGCCCTAATTAACTTTTCAGTATACATGAAAACCTAACAAAATGACCTAGGATTATATGATAGAGCTAGAAGCTTGGAAATCACGACAATAATTGTGTGACTGTAACTATACGGTAGTTTTTGCCACAAACTAGAATAGATTGAGATGTATCTTACGAAATGATTATTATATTGATGTTGTAGATTCGTGGAATATTTATGAAATTAAACTTTCGGACAGAAATTGTGAAAAATATTTTAAATACATACAATTTACTATTAACGTAGCTAAATGTTACCTTTTAAACGAATTATATACTTAACGTAGTCAGTTTAGAAGGCTTTTACTTTGCAAAATTACCCTCTAATGATGGCGAATTTGCTTGTAATTTTGGTATACTGTTGTGCAAAAGAATAACAGGATTTGTCCGTTAATATTAGTGGATAAAGATTCAGATTAGGAAAAATATATTTGGAACCATTCTCTTCTTGAAAACTGATATTATTCCATTTGAATTAAATGTTTCTCATATAAATGTTCCATCAGGTGTATTAAAACACCTGATGGATCATTAACGATAGATGAAAAACTATGACTACATAAGTAGGTAGCATACATACCGATTGTAGAAAATAATTAAAGAAAGGTGTGTGAAAAAAATAACGTATTAGATCTCCACTAGATTATTATGATTGGCTAAAAGTTTCATGCGTCTAACAATAGAATAGCTCTAAAAGAGGTAACAATAAATGTCATCCACGTTTTAAATACAGTGAGCATGTGCCCAAAGAGATGTATAAAATTTTCGGCCTAGAAGGTTAAATAAATAATAACAAATCTAAATTGCGCATTTAGATAAATAGATGGTAAATATTATTACAATAAATAAATATTTTTAAGTTAAATGGTCAACCGTCAGAGCGATTCTTGCACTCATAAGCCGGATTTACATTGAATACCTAATTATCTATTAACACATGAAACTATCAATGAATAACTAAGTTTGCGCAACTAGTTTCGTAAGGTACCTAAATCCGGCTTAAATGCTACGAATTATAGACACTGCGCTGATAAAGTCAAAATGCTACGTTACAAAGTTACATCGGACTTTGGTTGACCGTACCTACCTACGTATATTTTTTGGCAGAAGTAGTGGGCAGTTTGCGATAAAATCTGGGTTCGATCAATAATGAAATATGCTCATTACTCTACCTGTAGATATTTTAAAGTAATAATAATATAATTTATTTGGGATTTTGAATCCTACTTGTGATCTAGTATGGATTTATTTCGGCTTTTATTGTGTAATCTCTTCGTGTTAAAAGTAAATTAGTAATTGTATAGTAAGTAAAGGTGTGTAGGCTTGTTTTGTAGTGCAAGTAAGCTTGTCTTGAAAATATATTAGTTATTCAAAATAACTAGCCATCTTCCGCAATTTTTCTAACCTGCTTTGTCCTTAGAACATAAAAAAATCGTTATACAGTGATGATAATAAAATAAAATATGTTCTATAGTTACACACGGCTACACATCAACCTATACATTTCCAGTTTTAGCTGACCTCGCATTGCTTAGGCTTTTCATACAATGATAAGCTCAGCTTATACTGGAAATTCATAGCTTGATGTGTAGCCGGGCGTACGTAATCTACAGTTTTGACACATCACGTTTTAACCAGCTTTACCAACGACTGACCCCACAGTCGCCAATCTTCAGAACGAAAATTTACTAACGACCACGCCACAATACCTTGCGGGCATGCCTTGAGCTGAGGCGTTTAGTTTGACTGCCTCGCCGGGTGTGCACGTACCTTTATAGTTAACTGTTTACTTGCATTTCGAAACATTATAAATGTGTGTATGCGTGCCAATACAAATTGTAATGTAGTTGTTCGTGATATCTTTGTGATTATGTTGTGAGTTACCCAGTATTAATGATTTAGATTGACTTGTGTAATTATTGTAAAATATCCTTTTTATACTTATGAATTATGTTAACTAATAAGATGTGCGTTTTTAACTGTTTTAGTAAAAAAATTAAGTGATACCTACCGCAAAGCTTTTGTAGTTATCAAACTAGTTGAGTATTACGTTTTTGTTGAAAGTTTAAATTAATAGTTGATTTCGATAAACCTGTGATTGCCAACGTTATTCGCTACGTATTTTGGGTACAGTCAGCATCAAAAGTTGATGAATATTTTGGACAGAATTTAAAATGATATGTCCTAGGGAATAATGTCCCTATAACATCTCTAAGTAGCTATTTTGAGTGTGTATGTCACAATTTTTTTGGTGACACACACAGAAATTGTATTGACTAATCAAGATGGCGGAGTTAGTTCTGATTTTGGCCGCGCCAAATTCATGATTACTTCTAATTCTTTTCCACTTATATATAAGATAAGTAATCTTGTCAATTTTAAAATTTTATGAATATAAAATAATTTTCATAAATAATCGGGCTTTTGGCCCGCAAGGGGATGTTTTTTGAAAAGTCTTCAATCATTTATTTCGTCATTTAATGTTTAGATTACTTTTGAGTTAATCAAGACACGCAGTATCTTCCCATATAAACTAAACTAATAACCCTCTTTCGCCATGTGAGGAGTCGAGTAAGTCTCTTTTTTCTGTCATCAGTATTTAATACCAAGGTTCGAGATAATCGGTACACGCGTTAAGATTCTTCCATACAAACCTTAACACCCCGTAAAATTCTTTTGAGAGTCAGTTTCTAAAAAGTAATAATGACAAACTTTATTATTTATTTAAAAATATATAGGTGCCAAGTTTCTCAAGCAACAAGTTTTTTCATTTGACCACTTAAAGGTTGAATTTCCAAATATCCCTCTGAGCTCGCCTACATTTTTAAAAAGAACCTTTGTGCTACATTTCACATCCCTAGTCCCAGTAGTGGCTGTGCCCTGATATGTCAGTCAGTTTCTCCTTTTATTTATTAGATACACTAAAGCATAACAAACAGGTACCAAATCTTAAAAAAAAAACATTACTTAAGTACTCAGTATGTACAGTCGTGTTCAATCCAAAATATTTTTTTGAACGAATAAATTCTATATAAAAAACTACGAATGCTTTAATAAGCTTTATTTTGATTGCTTTCGTAGGTACTTAAGATTATACTGTCATTCCAATAGGTTTATTTTAAGTATTAATTTGTATGTAGGTGCATAATCGATGTGTTATAAATATTTGGTGATTAGTAGTAATAGTAGGTAATTGTTCAATAAAATCTGTTGATGGATTAGCATGTTCATTTTATTTCACGTTTCCCAAATCGCACTCCTACCTACTAAAGCTTCGGTTTCCTAGAGGAGCGGTGGCCGCCACAAATCGACCGCAGTGACGGCTGTGATGAAAATGATGGCAACGGCAAAGAAAGTCTCGTTTCTGTTCATTTTGACACCTTTGATATATAGTATCTGTGTAGTCTGTGCACATTTTTTGTTCGCAAAAAGTGTCCTACTCAGGCACGAATTTATTTTGAGTCATTTCTATAAATAATAGGTGGAGTTTCCTTAGACATTATTTTTACATTATGGTCTATGAGAGTTTCAGTCTGCTTATCTTCATTCACTGTTACAGATCTAATTCCAATCCCGGAAGTATATATGCGGAAGACGGCGACACTTATCTCTCTCTCCGCACACTGCGCAACACTGCTAGCTTGCTAATTAATAGTAATCTGTGAACGCTGCGTAGTGCGCTAATCATTGGAAGTAGGTTTATTTAGTATTCTGCTTTCATAGAGGCCTAAATACTTTTTAGAAAAATATTGTAGGTGAAACTACTAAATATTTTCATTTCAATTTAGAGAGTAACCTAAATTAATATGTAAAGAGAAAAGATTTTTATTTTTGGTATGTTTGTGTTGTAGTGGTATGTAACCCAAACATGCACAACCTTGTTAACTCAAGTGCCTATGACATCACACGTCTGCTAAAATCATGGACAGAAATCGACGTTCGACGACGCACAGTTGGTTACTAGCCACTGCCCGCGTTACTCGCGTCACATATAATCAAACTAAGTTTAGTCATTGTAATACTGTGTTTATTCGTAGTTACTATATTATTAAATCCTTTCGTGATACTGAAGAAACATTTAATTTCACCTCACTATAGAACCTAAATCACGTCCCAACAAATGTTCTATATTGGCGAACCCGACGTGATTTAAAAAAAAAGGTTCCGTACTGTTACCCGCGAGTGCAAATTGCGTTAAATACAGACGTAGACTTTCTTCAGTGTAGTTACTGTGTACTATTTTACGAACTTTCGAGATGGCCAACCCTAACACAGCCACCGACCATAAAGTTATCAGCGATCCTACGCACACGGCCACCATGCCTGGCGCCGTATCTGCAAGCGTCTACGCACCACAGGAAGCTGGTCTGAGTTACGCCATCGATCAGCAACAGACACAGGAACAATCACCATCAAATCCCGCACCGTCGACTTCTGGTCAACGCGTCCGCGACCATGGTTCCACCAGTTCGAGGCCATAATCGGTTCACAAAAACCAGGTGACTTACATACCTAAATTCTAACTAGTTATAGCTAAGTTAGGTCGAGATGAATTGAGTCAACTTAGCGACATTCTTGAGAACCCGCTCGCGATTGGTAAATACCATGTAGTAAAAGATAGGCTTATTTCGGCATATGAAGAGTCCGAGTCCAAGCAACTACATACGTTGCTTACGAAAGTCGAGCTATGGGATTAACGACCCGCTCAACTCCTACGTAAAATGCGGGAACTCGGAAGGAACAAAATCCCGAGGACACTATGAATATATTGAGGTTAGACCGCCTGCCTCAAACACTCCGAGCAGTAGTCACTGCCTGCTATGTTACATTGGACAATGTCGAAGCAATTGCCGATAAGATAATGTAAACCACACGGCCATCTGAACTCTGTTCGCTAAATCATATTTCTATCCTTAGACAAACAATTGATCAACAATTTGGTATTTGTCTTTAAAAATTGCCGAGTTAAACACTAAAGTTTGGTTTGGAAAACACACGTCACAGTGGCAGAAGGAGTCGTGGCAATTACCCGTCGCGATCGCGGTCACGATCTCGCTCTCGGTAAATTGACAATCAAACCAAATACAGGCGTCAAACAGCGCAACAAAAATGTCAAGAATGTCAAGTGTTTCTATCACTATACCTACGTCTTGCCATAAATATTGACACAAAGATTTTTTTTTTATACATAAATATAAAACAATTTAAAATATATGTCGGCGTGACCTTTGTAAACGTAAACACGTGCAGCGGGCCGAGTTACGCTATGCAAAGTGGCACATTCACCTCCCCACTCTCCCCACTACTCAGGCCGCTTTATGTAAGCGAGTGCGCAGCGTTGGAGGAGACCCATCAGTCTGCTCAATGTCCTCGGAAAAATCTATGAGAGGCTTATTTATAAGCGTCTCAGAGACTACGCCGAGACAAAGGGCCTCATCCCCAACGACAGTTTGGTTTTAGAACCCAACACTCGTGCGTACAACAGGTCCACCGTATAGTCGAACACATCAACTTCGGTTTCCAACGAGGTTTGATGACGGGTGCTGTCTTCTTCGACATAGCGAAAGCGTTCGACAAAGTCTGGCACAACGGCTTATTATATTAGCTGTACCAACTCGGTGTGCCAGATCGTCTCGTGCTCAACTTACGGGACTTTTTGTCGAACTGCACCTTCCGTTATCGCATCGAAGGAGCGCTATCCTCCCCCCACCCTATTCGCGCAGGGGTCCCTCAGGGCTCTGTGATCTCTCCTCTAGCATTCATGCTATTCACCAGCGATATGCCCAAGTGCAGTAAGGCGCAGTTGGCCCTGTTCGCAGACGACACGGCCATCTACTACACCGGCCACGATCCAGACTCGATATCTCGCATTCTCCAAACCCAAGTCAACAAGCTTGGCGCTTGGTTTAGAAAGTGGAGAATCGAAGTAAATCCCGACAAAAGTCGGTTCTATTCTCGAAGCCGCGTCATACACCCTGCCCCCCTCGACCGATCACCATGTTCGGCAAGCCGATCCCTTGGGAGAAGCTAGCCAAATATCTAGGTGTGATTCTCGATTAACACCTCTCTTTTTCAGAGCACATTAAGGCAGCTCGTTCGCGCGCCGCCTTCGCTCTAGGTAGACTCCACTTCGTCCTAAATGCACGTAGCAAATTGCCACTAAAATTCAAATTGTGTATCTACACAGCATGCATCCGCCCGATCATGACTGATGCCAGTGCAGTCTTTGCACACCCCCATCGCTTCAATAGAATGCAGACCCTCCAGAACAAGTTCCTCCGTAGGATTACAGGCTCCCCCTGGTACGTTCGCAACGAAATACTCCATGTCGACCTCAAGATTCCCACTATCCGCCAGTTCATGAAACGCATTTCAAAGCGGTTCTTCGAGACCGCCGTGAATCACCGCAACCCTCTGGTTGTCAAGGCCGCTAGCTATATTCCCTCCTCCATTAGTCATGTCCGCCGTCCCAAGCATGTCCTCACCGACCCCGATGACCACATAACTCTCATTCAGGAGAGCAGTAGGGCCACCAGTACAGTGCACAAACACAAACCGACATTCCGACCTCGCCGCCGAGGTTCCTCGCGAAGATCCCGACGTACCCCCCGCCCCTTGCTCGACGAAGTGCCAGCCCGCGCCGTAGCTGAGCCTGTAGCTTAAAATTTCCCAGATAATAATAATATAATCCAGATCCAGCCTGTCCCATATTGCTGTCCTCCCGTCAGCGACGCCCTAAGCCGAGGTCCGTACCCCACAGGGGGTGCCCTTAGCGAGCGTTCGCTTAGCAATGTAAGTATTTTTACGCCCCTGGCTGGAGGCTTTGAGTCCGCTTAAGGCAGCCACAGGATAGTCCGGTTAAGTAGACACGACCTCTCAAGGTCAACTACGAGATGACATAAAAAAAAAAAAAAACCTTGGAGGAGATCATTCTTGTGGCAGGCTCGGCCCGGTGCACCTGCTGTAGCGCCTAGAGCTATTATATAGATCCATTTAATTTATTAACAAGCTGTTGGAATAAATAAGTTGGTTACTGCTATATTTCATACTTTCATTTAATATGTCGGACCTCTGCCTTAAGGTAATTTCATGGTGATTATTTTATAAGAAATTGTGAGTGAAAAAAAGTGATTGTGCTATAACTAGTATATCTATTTTCTTCGCCCGACAATCCACGCCTACTTACAAAGTGCAAGTGTAATATCGCTGAAGAGGGCCTATCCCGAAATATATAAAGCTTATTCGAAGTGGTCTCCATTGGCTGCAATACAGTCCTTTAAACGTTGAGGCCAGTTATCAATAGAAGCACGCACTTTTTCCATGGGAAAATTCTTCACTGCCGATAGTATGGATTGTTTTAGGGATCCAAATTATCAAGGCGGTTCGAGCTAGCCATACTCTCTAGAACTGACCATAAATCATAATCCAGCTGATTAAGATCGGGACTAGACGACGGCCAGTCTTCATCTCTGATGAAGTCCGAAACGTTCACTTCCAACCAAGACTGCGTGGACCGAGCTTTATGACCCGGCGCCGAGTCTTGTTGGAAGGACCATACTTGGTTATTGAACATGGTGTTGTTAAGGGGCTTAACTACCTTCTCAATAATGGTATCTTGAGACACTTGTGCCGATGGTTTGATACCTTTTTCACAAAAATATGGCTCAGTCACTCCTTCATAGCTAACACCCCACCAAACCATCACTGAAGTCGGATAATGCCCACGTTGCACTCTGTCGACTAATTGGGAAGCTTCCTTAGAACTTTGAGCATAAGTACCTACCGTAATTTTGTTTGTTAAAATGTTGCTAAATTGTAAACATTTTCTCATCCGTAAACCAAAAAAATCTGTGACCTCCCTTTGCGTACCGCTTCAGTAGTTGTTTCGATTTTACCACCCTATTCTTTTTTAATTATCAGTTAAAAAATGACCAGTGCGTCTCTTATATAGGCTGCAAGTCCTAAGTCATCTTTTAAAATACGCGACATTGTTCTGGGTGCTATCTTCATCTTTCGAGATAAAATCTTTTGCTTTCGGACAGGATTTCTTCGAATTCTTTCCCTTGCTGCTTTGATCACCTTTTTCGTACGATCACTACGTGGACGGCCAGATCTTTTTCTGTCACAAACAGAGGAGGTCTCATAGTACCTATTAATTGCCCGGTACACAAACATTTGACTAATACCAAGCGTATGGAGAGTTTTAAAAATTGCATTCGGCTCCATATCAACTTTGTGTAATGCAATCACAGCGATTCGGTTCTCTTTATCACCCCACTCCATTTTATTATAGCAAAATATTGTACAATGTGTTGGCGCCAAAATTAGAAAGCTCAATGAACAATCTTATTTAAAATGACAGATTCCAAATTCAAATGATTTATTGATGATTTCGAATGATTTATTAGGATTTATTGATGTCCGTTTATGCGTCCGTGGCATTATAACGGGCCCTGTCAGAATATCAGCGCTGCGTTTTTTTTTTTTTAATATCGCAGCATTATGCTGAGATAGGAGCCTTTTTGGCCTCGCACAGGTCTTTTTACTGTTTTTTGTTGTTTATCTGTTAGTTTATACATTTTTTGTTAATTTTTTATTGTATTTATACCTTCATTTTATTTATTTTACTATTTGTATTCCCTGTGCGTGTCCCAAATAAAATATTTTCTTTCTTTCTTTCGTTTCTTTCTAAATTTATCCTATTTTTAACTGTAACAGTATTTATGGCGAGACTAGTATATAAATGGAGACAAAAATGTCAAGTGTATATATTTATGGAAATAACGCAAAAACATGTGGTGACGAACGATGCGTCGAAAAGTCTTTATACTAAAGCCGACACCTGCGTTAGCGAGTGTACGTGTCGAAGGAACACATCGCTTGAGCGTCACCGACTGGAAAAGTGGGACGCTATTTCTTACTGACACCGACGTTGATATTTCAGCCATTGCCTACAGAAACGTGAATCGTCAACCCGCCGATTTTACGTTATTTGCTGCCAATGGTACAACAATCAAAACATATGGGTCTCAAAAAATTACTTTGGACCTTGGCCTACTTCGAGCTTTTTCCTGGGAATTTCTCCTGTTTGTGATGTACAGCGGTGCATTATCGGAGCGGATTTCCTAGCCAAACATCAATTGCTCTCAAAAATTGATATTCGACGTGCATATCACAATATAAGCGTCGCACCTGCAGACATATTGAAAACTGCAATAATAACTTCTTATGGTCTGTTCGAAAATGACCTTCGGTCTGCGAAACGCTGCGCAAACGTTTCAAAGATATATCAATGAAGTTTGGAAAAATACTAGCAATACCTTTTGTTACTATGACATACTTATTGCTTCTGAATCAGAAGAACATCACATTCATGATCTCAAAGAAGTATTCAAGCGACTTAGCAAATTGTGAATTCGGAAAATCCGAACTAACATTTCTCGGTTATCCGTCAGAAAGTAGAAAGAAAAAACGTTTAATTGCGGTAAACGTGACGCAGTGATCGAACACACCAAAGAGAAAAAATTGAGGGAAAATATACGTCACATCCACGCAAAACGGCCATCGCTGTGATGGCATACGGCCGGATCAAGAAAACGTCAAAGCCATCATAAATTATCCGCAACCTGAAACCATCGAAGAACTGAGGCGCTTCTTCGGTCTTATAATTTTTTACCAAATGTGCATTCCTAAAGCCGCAGACACTCAAACTAGTTTAGACAAGTACTAGCACATTGCTAAGAAAAAAGACAAAACGAAAATCGCTTGGACCCAAGAGGCAGTCAATGCAAACATCACATCAGTGAAACGGTCGCTCTCACGCATCCAGACTCGTCATCTAAACTTATTTTAATGACGCAGCGAATACCTGCTTTGGCGCAGCAGTCCATCAACTAGTGAATAAACGGTTAGAGTCACTAGGTTTTTTTTTCAAAGAACTAAGTAGCGCCCAGACGAAATACCGTACCTACAACAGGGAATTATTAGCTATAAACACGGCAATAAAACACTTTCGGTATATGACTGAAGGGCGTCATCCCACAGTGTTAACCGATCACAAGCCATTAATATTCGCCTTATCGAAGAAATAATCAAAATCTGATCCACCACGAAGTCTGCGTCAATTGGATTTTATTTTTTGCAACAAAATTGAATACGTACAGGGCGAGCTCAATAATACAATTTTTATTTCATGAACATGACAGAAGATACGCTATTACCAACGCTAAAACAAAACCTTGGAATATAAATTGTTCCGCATGCCGTATTGAAACCATTTTGTTTTTATTTTGGGTGGGAAATCATCAAACGACTTTTCCCGCTCTGGGTGGAGCGGGAGGGCGTGTCAGACTTTTACTGACTAAAACCCACCCGTGTTCCTTCAGTTGCCTGTGCCAGGGCCACGGTTATCTCTTTCTAATTTCGCGTGACCCTGAGGCGTCGGCCCTATCGGACCCCGTCGTTTTGTGCTGACATCTCTTTGAGGCGCGCGTGGAACACGACGCGCCGTCGACCCGGGCCTGGTCCTTACCGGACAGCGAGCTACCCATTGCTCGCCGTCCGCAAGCCCGCGCCTACTTCTTCCGGAGGCCCGGAATCTGCAGGCGACTCCGGACGCCTAGGGCGTCTCCTTCGGCGACTAGTGGGGGCGTGAGATGCCGTATTCAAACCATGAGCTTACGTTCGAAACATCACCGTCAATAGCGCGACTTTATTTACCGTTGGAGTTTCGAGGCGCCAAGCGTTGGACTGAGAAGGCTCTCCGGCTTAGGTTCTGATCTCACAAGAAGCAACGCAGTTTTACGGCCAATTTTTTATTTGGGTTTGAAATAATATTTTTTTTTTTTAATTGCTGCTTTTAATTTTTGTTGTTATTGCAATAAAGGGTTAAGAATAAAAACATGCGTCGGAAGTGATAACAAAAATTAAAACATATTTATTTGTTACAATATTTAACATATAGATAACCGCTACGATTATTTATAATAACTTCTTCAGCCATATAGGATGTGCAACATTATGTCTAGGAACTTAGAAGCAATTTGTTTTATTTTAACATGTGAGATGTTCAAAAAAGCATAAGTAGATTTATTTCACCATAAACATTAATAACATATCAAAAACTTTAAATAGATATTATTTTAAAATGGCATCACGCAGGCACAGGTGAGATTCGAACTCATGGCTCGCCATAATCGCTGCTACCCAAGCACGGTAAGGACTAATCCAGCATGCCTTAAGTTAGGTTAGTTGAAATGATTAACTACTATCAATTACGGACAAGGTGAGTGTGTGTGCGTGTCTCTAGTATAGAAACAACTTATAGAAGAAGGTCGTAAGTGAAACCGAAGCGTCAATATATTACTTTGTGAGATTGCCTATGGACTTATGAGCGCTACAAACTCAAACTCAAAGCATTTATTTCAAATAAACCAATTACAGGTACTTTTGAACTGTCAAGGGGTCGGTCAGTCAGAAATATCAGAAATATGAAGCTAATTGCCCATTCCAAAGCCAATTAGGTACCTACGGAGTAGAACGGGCAAGAAACTACATGGACACTCTTTTATATAATATTGTTACAGAAAATTTGTTACATCAGTCTTGTTGAAATTATACATGTGAGATCGAAGTAGAAAGACGTGCACATTATAGGCGTCCGTAATGAAAAACATAAAACAAAAAAAACAAAAAATGGAAATAAAAATAACAAAAAAGCCGTGGCAGCCAATAGATGACCAGACCCCACTGACGGCGCCCGTTCACGAACATGACGTATGGATCAGCACCATTCAGCTCAACCATTTTGTAGTACGGTAAGAGAGTGCATTCCGTGTCAAAAGTCGAAGGTAACAAAGCATACCACATCTCCTCTAGGTATATTTGACGTACCAGATGTACGTTTCGCGGAGCTTAATGTCGACCTAATAGGACCACTACCAGTATCTGCTAATTTTAAATACTGCCTTACTATCATTGACAGGTATACCAGATGGCCGGAGGTGATTCCACTTCCTGATATGACAGCGGAGACGGTCACGAAAGCGTTCGTATCGGAACGGATTGCCCGGTATGGTTGCCCGAAGAAGGTAATAACGGACCAAGGTAGACAATTCCAATCACATTTATTCCAAAACCTAGCAAAGACGTATGGAATCGAGTTGGCAAGGACAACAGCGTACCACCCAGCCTGCAACGGTATGATTGAGCGTTTCCATCGCACGCTCAAAGCCGCTTTGATGTCGCACGGTACAAAGGATTGGGTGAGTTCTCTACCTGTGGTACTATTAGGGTTACGGACAGCGTGCAAAGAGGATCTCCAATATTCACCAGCAGAGGTGGTGTATGGAGAGCAGTTACGCGTGCCCGGTGAGTTTTTCACCGCGGCAACCAAGAAGTTAGAGTATCCAGATTTTGTCAGCACCCTACGACAAAGAATGTCCGACCTACGCCCGTGTCCAGCATCGGACCATTCACGGCATAAGGTGTTTGAGCACAAGGACTTGCATACCACGTCGCATGTGTTCTTGCGTCAAGACCTGCTTCGTGGATCGCTAGAACCACCTTACAGTGGCCCACACAAGGTCATTACAAGGAGTCCCGAGACGTTCGACATTGTGCTCAATAACAAAACTGTCAATGTATCGATTGACAGGGTAAAACCAGCCTATGCACACCGTGATAGCGTTGAGAGTGAGACACATAGTCGTGAGACCCAAATTACACGCCCATTGCGTACTACTCGTTCAGGGCGGACTGTTAGGTTCCCTGAACGATACAATTAGGGCGGCCCTTTTATTCGTAAGGGGGGACCCCCTTGTGGCGTCATGTTTAAGACCACACTAACGTTGTATTTTTGTGTCCACAGAGTTTCTGCTTACCCTTTGGGTTTAGTCGGAGCGCGATAGTCGTGCGCCGGGGTGCATGCTGCGCTGGTGTGCGTACGAGCTTGCCGCCGCACCTGTTCTGTTCAGCCATTACCTCGCCCCGCGCCGCCGCCGCCCCGCGGTCGTCGGCAACGGCAGTCGAGAGCGACCCTCAAGCCAGTAAACTAGAAACCATCACAGCGCGTTCACGCTACCTTGATCCGCACCGCGCTTTATATTTTAAGCAAACCTTATGCATTTTGTTTTTTTCCCATTTTAATACTAAATTATTAGCAGTAAATCAATTTTGTACCTGCAGCAGGGCGTTATTTACGTCGTCAAGATTTGATTTACGTCTACTTACCTTAAAAATTGAAGTTAGTTTTTTTAATAAATGGGGTAGATCATTAATATATACAAAAAGAGGAAAGGACCTAATATCGAGCCTTGTGGAACACCCATTCTAGTACTAGTTTGTCATGATATCACGTTAAAACGGCTGAACGGATTTGGTTAAAATTTGGCACATGGGTACGTGGGTCGTGGGTATCTAGATTATATGATGGACAGGAGCAATGGAGTAATACCAAATTATTTATAACAGTATCCATTTCCACAAAATCGATTATATTCTTAGGGTTCGCCTATTGAAATGCCGTTTGTGAAGTCACCATTCACATTGTTTTAAATTATGTTAATAACTAGCTGTTGCCCGCGACTTCGTCTGCGATCCAGGATAAAAAGTATCCTGTAACTATCCTTAAGGTTCATTTTTTTTTGGAAATTTTTGTCATGGTCTATCTGTTTGCTAAATTTGATCTACATACGTTCGGCCGTTTTAGCGTGAAAGTGTAACCAACAAACATACTTTAGCATTACTTATTCATAGGATTAGTTGTATTCGGATAAAACTGTAAATTTTCCAATACAAAAAGATTTTTCGAACCCGACTGTTAGTAGATACAAATCAGAGATTAGCGCAGCGCTTTCAAACAAACAAACAATACTGTATAGATTTATTTTTTAATTTCTCCATCAATCTTCGCTATTGACATTTTTACACAAAACAATTTCGTTTTGTTGTGAAACTAAAACAATCACAGAGTGACAGAGTTATCATTATCAATTTTTTTTTTGAATGTATATGGCATGGCTACGAGGCCTTTATGCCAAATCTTTATATTTATCATTATCAAATATCAAGTGACAGTTGCCATGTTGACATTCCGACAAACAGGAGTTGCTATGGCGGTCTTTTCAGTTTATCGGTGAAGAATTATGCATTGAAGTTTAATTATTACACTCAATAACCATGTTAATATTGGTCTAAAATTATGTGGCGTAAGTATTCTTTGTGTGGAGATGTAATCGTGGGTGGCCAACACATCAATTTACCTGCGATGTTACGATAGACAAGCCAAGAGTACAGGAGAAATTATTTTTGTTTGTGATAAGTTTTTACCATGAGTTGTTGTAGTAAAGAGAAAATGGAAAGAAATGATTACAATGACACGTGCAAGAGTCACTCAGCTAAATCAGATCGGGGTAAGTAAAATTTTATTTAATGTACATAACACGATAAACGGCTGTATCTCTCTTTGTTCTGTTTTCATAGTTTAATTAACTGCTCTATTTTAAATTCACCTCGTCCGCGTCGGTAATATGAATAATTGCTGTACTAGGAATTGTTTCTTACATTTAGTTCGTTATTTTCCGTTGCTTCCTGTAATTTCTGTAGTGTAAACAAATGTTGGTAAATCGAAATAATAAATATACTATCCTACCTGCGAAAAATAGTCACCTGGTAAAGTAGGTAGACCAAAGCTTCCTAATGCAGTAAGGGTATGATCTATTCCAACCAAACTCCAATTCATGAACCAGGAAATCACCTCATCAGAGGGTCGTCCCTTTAATTTAGCTAAGATTAATTACAAAAGAAAAATAATAGAGGCAGAAACGTAATATAGTTACATATAGGTAGTAAAACTTAAATTATGTAAATTATTATCTTCTTATTTGGGTTGTAGGTTCTAATAAAGTTTTATTTCAATCAAATTTAATCAACACAGCATCATCTATGATCGAATAACTAAGTCAGATGTTTTGAGTTAAGAGATGCAAAAATTGCCTATGTGTAGAATATGTTGTGTGTGAAAAATGTACAAATGTTGTATGTAGTGGTCAAAAGGAACTTCCACAAACTAAATGAGAAGCAGTCTATTAAATATCAGAGTTTATATCAGATACACATTTTTTTAAGTGAGTATCCACCTTAAAATGTTGAATGATGGTCCAACCCATAAATCATTTATTTATTTCAATCAAAAATTTATTTTCTAAAATGTTTCAGTTGGAGATAAAACAAATTGTTTGTACTTTATAGTAATATAGTTATGTATCCATAGCTTTAAATACATTTAAATTAACTATTAATTTCCAGAAATGTACAGAATATGTCCTTCAAAATTAAGTAAAAGGGAATTAGAAGATCTGTACTTTACTCTTCTGGAGAACAACTTGGAACTCAAGAAGACCATCAATAGGCAGCAAGATAAGATACGAGTCTTATCCACGCAGGTGCAGCGGATGACCAACACTCATGAGAAAATGATATCTAAAGAGATGAAAGAGTGCTCCACCGAAACTAAAGCTTTTGTTAATGAACAGAAAGATTTGTAAGTATTTTACTTGTAAACTGACTAACATGATCATTGACGTTCATGATTTAAAACAAATATTTAACTATTTATTTTGTTAATTTTTTTATTTTACTTAAATTGTTTCAATCTCTCATCAAATTTTTAAACTACCTGTGGTGTTTGACAGACCAAGTAAGTACGTAATACTACCCATAATTTTTTTGTGACTTTTAGTTTAAATCTTTTGTTGGAGATCACAAAGAAATAAATGACTACCTTCTTGATCTAGCTGTCGCAAGTTGCATAGCAAATGCTGAGGGTGGAGTGTGGGTTCAATTTTCGGGTTGGGCAGAGGTTTAATGTGTATTTTCTTAAGGATTTGAAGTGGTAGTTTTTAATGACCAGCACCCTATTTGCATAACACTATTGATCACAATCTGAATCATTTTGAAGCATATTGCTAATCAAATGCTTCATATGTTCAACCAATTTGTCTGCTCAACAATGTAAATAACGCAATGAATGTTGTTGAAGTGTCTAAATGAAAGTTATTACTACTGAGAGTGTGTGTTACGCAATGACTCTGCTTGTTACTGAACCCTTTTTGTCAAGTCTGAATTTAAGGCATTATTTAAGTGTCCACTTGATTCCATAGATACACAGCGATGAATATGATTGAAATAGAACACATTAGAAAAAAATTGCTCTACTGATTTTGCTAGGCGTATGAAATGATAGTTTTTTGTTTTTCTTTAGAGATGCAGTGGGTTTATCAATAAGTAGGACCCGTGTTAGCAATGTAAGCGCAAGTAGTTCTAATTTTTTTTTGTATTTTCTATGTTATCCCCTTTAAGGTCTATACACTTTTCCAAAGGTTTCTACAATTTCTGTAACCTATCCAAAAGTACGACTTGTCAAAATTTTCTATAGTCGTATTTTTAAATAGACGAAGTCAACTGACGTTTACTGTGTTGTCAGTTTTTGATGAAATAAAAATTGTGTTGTGACAAAGTGAATGATTGAAAAAACTCCTGAATGAATGAAATTGCCTCGATTGTCTAGTGAATAGTTAGTGTTCCGAACTGCCGATATCGGGTACGGGGTTCGAAGTTTAGTCTTGCTTTATACATACCAACGAGTTTTCGACAACTATGTTCCTATAGTATCTACCTATACTGAATACCGAGTGTTTTAAACACTAAGGAAAACATTTCGAGGAAACTTATAAGACTGTCCTATTTTCAATACATCATGTAGTTGAAACTATAGATGTATAAAATATAACAATTATAGGTAGGTAATGAAAATAAAAAACATCGTTTATTACATAATTTGTCTGTGTTTACACTGTAAACTAAGGTCACACCAATTCCCAAAATGTCAGCTGTTTACGAAACAAATTCTTTTTTTCGGAAACCTCAATAGGTACCTTATAGTGAAGCAACTTTCTCCTCAAGTACCTGTTTGTAACGCTTAAAGCAATCCGTGGTCTCTTCTTTCTTGGATACAAGCTTTGGCTTGACGTGCTTGGTTGATCGTCAGCACTTTTTTCATAGCGAAATGGGGCCGCTTGCCGTTCCATATGACACGCCTACGGACTCACTACTTCGCACACTTAACTTCGGCGATCAGCCAGAATCATGTCATGGACTACGATTTCTCCAGAAACCACATCTTCTGGCCTCTCTTCATCTTAAATAGATTTACGACCACGAATTCATTAAACCAATATCTCACAGTTGTCAGAGACGTCGAAGCTAGAACCTACCATCCAACTTCATTTTTATTTGCTCGCAAGTTTTTCCATCCAAAAATAAAAATTTAATTACCATTTTTCCGTTCGATCAAGAAACGTGAAACATGTAGATATAATAGAATTGACTGCCAAATAAAAACTAACCTATGAATCAGCCAGAAGAAGAATGGTCGTGGCCCATACAAAATGTATGGTCTAGAGTTCTAGAGACCATAAATAAAAGAAAGAAGGCAATTATGCCCGGTAGTTGAAAATGTATCGGAACCCAGTTTCTCCAGTCTGTCCCTGCCACAACTACACATGCAGTTCAGTAAAAGCAATAGACATTAAGTCACGCTCACACGCACATGTCTTAGATCAGAACGTACTACACAATCAATTATAATCCTTATCCTCATATATATATCATGCACCGTACAACTAACTCACACAAAAACATCGGTCACTATCGTTGTGCTATGCAAAAGCCATTTATTTTACATATACGCTAAGTAGTGGTTGACTAAATCGCAAAGTTATCGATTCTTCGATAAAAATTGACAGATCAGTACATGGCGGGAATGTCAACTTCTCTTATCAATGCCATCTGTCGTCAAACATGAGTACTTATTGATCGACCCTGGTATAAGTTTTGGTAATAATTTTAAAAGTAGATTTCGCAAGTGTGTAAGGGGTCGTAGCAGGTTGCGTTCTGTACCTTCTGCCTACCCCAAACCCTTTAATGCGTTGTGGTGCCCTGGACGTCTACGATAATTTCGTCACGTTAGACATTTCAAAAGCGCCCATTGTTTTGAATTTTCAGCATAATAGAACTGAAAGAAACAAACCAGCGCATGGCGGAACGGATACAGCAGCTAAACATGAGGCTGTGTTCGGCCAAACAGTTCTCGAAAATGACTCCGCCGCAAACGTCGAATTCCAGGCGTTTCCGGTCCGCCATTGCTTCGCCGTCCAAAAAGTAATAATATTTTTATTTTTTAACAGTTTGTGTACACCACATAAAACAGACAGAAAAAAATATATACGCGTCCACTTGAAAACTTGTTTTCGTCGGTAAATAAACGTACAAATGTGATGCTTATTTCTAAATAATTTTCTTCCAGCATACCTGCGATAGAAAATTAGATAGAGATGTAGACACCTTGTGCAAGAGTAATAATAATCAGCCTGTCTTCTTCCACTGCAGGGCAAAGGCCTCCCTTTCCTTTTTCCACTCAACTCGATCCTTTTTTTTTTGGTTTTGTTCCGGGGTGGAACGTGTCTGTCAGACTCTTACTGACTAAAAACCACCCCGGTGTTCCCATCTCACACCTACGTCAGGGCCGCGGTAACATATGATTCTTCCGCAACCCCGACTGGTGCTGGCCTGCCTCGGCGGGCCTCCTTGTGTTGGGAGGGGGAGTGAGGTGTTTGACTCCCCCCGCAATGTCTAAGAGGGGCGCGCGTGGAATAATAGGCGCTGCCAACTCGGGGCCTGATGTATGGGGGGCGGCGGACGTCCGTCCCTGGACCCATTTGGGGGGCTGGAAGAGGGCGTTGTCCGCCCTTCGCCTACGACCAACCCCTTGCGACGAGTCGGATAAATGGCCCCATCGCCTACCATTTTCGCGGCACCGCAACTTTGGCCGCTACGTCGTCGGCTTTTCGGCAAAAGCCCTGACGAGCGCCCCTCCTCGGGTTCCTCTTAGCTTCACCGTGGGCACAGATAATATAATACTACGCACAGATACCCAATCCCATACAAAGAAATGAAACCCCCCTAAGTCTGGCTATGGGGAAGGTCGGGCAAAGCTAATTGTAGATGGCGTGACCATAGCTAGGTCCCTACGGCCTACAATAAATTTGACATTTCGTTCATTCATTTCATTTTATGTTCATTCATGAGCTTGATTTTATTTCATTATTTTCCACGATTTCAGTATTTTAAATCAAGTACTTGACATGGAAAATGTCAGAATTTTTAACCTTGAATATTTCCTCGTAATCACTTTCTTCAAAATGTTTCCGACATAAACTCGAATACAAAAAAATCTCCACGAATAGCTTTAAACCACAATGTTCTAAGTTTAGGGGCTTCCGGGAAATTGTAGACTCCTATTTCGGAGCATCTAGGAACACAAAAAGGCATCAATTATCGTTAAAATAAAATAAAATCACATGACGTCTTGTAACATAACATCACGCCTTGTTTCCCCGAAGGGTTGGGCAGAGGTGTACCTGTACACCCACATTTCGCCAGTTATGTTTAAGTCCCCATGTAATAGGGGGCGAGCCTATTGCCATCAACCGGGCACAAATCCAGACTCCGGGCAGCTATTGAGAAATTCCAGATAGAAAAACCCAATAACACTTTGCCCGACCTGGGAATCGAACCCAGGACCTCATGCTCAGCAGTAGCAATTGCGTCCACTAGACCAACGAGGCAGTCTTGTATTATCGGCTTGTGTTGGGAACTAGCTATGACAGCGCCATTTTGACAGTTGCCTTCCCCATTGAGCTGGCAATTTTTTGTCCTCAAATTCTTCAACAGATCGCAGCATAAGCGACTCATTAATTGCTCTAGAGCAGGGATCCCCAAACTATTTAGGACAAGTGACCCGTTTTCCAAAATGAACTGTTACCTCAGACCCCCATGGCCAAATTACCCACTTTTAAGATCAACCCCCTTATTCATAAAGGTCCGCTAACTTAAAACAGCTGCTACAGAGTGTTATTTTTCATTCTGACTTAGGTCAATAGAAGAAGACAGAGTGAGAATTAGCAATGCTTTAAGTTAGCAGACTATTATGAATAAGGGGGTCTATCTTTAGTTTTTTCCTATTGATACAAAATACCTAGGTACTAAGGTACCAATTGGAAAACTTTGCACTTGGTTAAGTGAGTAAAGTTGACTTCATTTTCAGCTGATTTTCTCATCAAAATTTAACAAAATAAAAAGACATACAATTCAGTATATATCAAATTTAATTTATAATGATTATTACAAATTAGGTACTTAAAGAATCTTAGTAGGTAGGAAATAAAAATAAAAAAAGTATTAATTCGCAAAGAGAAAATAAAACATTCAGTGTGATGGATGAACCTGGTGACTATCTACCAATCTAGCTACATCCGGTTCAATATTGGTGAGTTGCAGCCTTAAATCTCCACTTTCGTTGATTTTCAAACGGTTAACACTGAAGCTTTTTTCAACTAGGTATGATGATGGAAAAGCGATAAGGTATTTTTCAGCAATGTTCCACAATGTAGGATACTGATTACTGTGTTTCAATGTTGCGTTGCAACCAGAACTTCTGATAGCCTTGGTTGAACTTCTGCTCAAGCTCTTCGTCTGTGCTGATGGTAATCAACTCTTCTTGCATTATCACATTGGCTTCTTCTATGGCTGTGGTATTGTACGGATTTATTATCCATTGAGGAATTTGTAAATTTAAAAGAGCCTCAAACCTCTCCGTAAAATCCTTGTGTAATGCGTTTAAGTGAGTGACATATAATAAAATGTCATCATCTTGAAGCATTTTTGGTAATTTTGACAAATGCAGAAACTGCGAATATTCTTTTCTGCCTAAATTTTGTTTATAAAGGATTAGTTTACCCACGAAGGCCGATATTATTGATTTTGTTTTATTCAAGTTAAGGTCGTCACCCTGCATCTGCAAATTAACTTTGTTGAACGTTCCAAAGATATCAGTCAAGTAATAAATATCTGTTTTACAATTGTTCAGATTTTCTTTCAAATTCGGATCTTTTTCTTATAAAAACTCTAACACAGATTCAAAAATGGCTGAAAATCTTTCAAAGCAAGAGCCTCTTGATAGCTAGCGAACTTCTGTGTGCAGAAGTAGTCGAGTAAAGACTTCGTTTTCCTCACATAGCTGAGCAAACCACCGAGAGTTCAAAGTATTGCTTCGAATCTTGTTGATAGCATTTATTACATATTGTAAAGTCTAATGCAATCTAGGACTCAGCTTTTTTGCTACTAAATGCTGCCTGTGTATGACCAGTACATCAGGCAGTTGTCGCTTTAAGTGAGCTTTAAAACCACCATGACGACCAACCATAGACGGTGCACCATTAGTCGCAACAGAAACAATGTTCTTCCATGGAATAGCTTTGTCAATAAAAAAATGTTCCACGGCCTGAAAAATCGATTCTCCTCTGGTATTAGTTTCTAAATATGTAGCAAAAAGCAGTTCTTGGCACATATTTTCATCTTTGATATATCGAACATATCCTAACAACAGAGCTTCATTGCCGTGTAATGTAGACTCGTCCAACTGGAGAGAGGATCTGTTGCTCTGTAAGAACTTGCATAAAATGTTATCCACATCGCGTCCCATCTCGTCTATGCGTCTCTGAACGGTGTTATTGCTCAAAGGTATTCTCTTTAAAATATCATGTGCGGGTTTGTGCAATACATTGTTAAGGACCTCCGCAGTGGCTGGTAAGATATGCTGCTCTCCAATAGTGTGGGGTTTCCCCGACTTCGCTATTAGTAAAGATATATTATAGGACGCTCGTAAACCATCGTCGTCTTTAATAGATGATGACGCAAACAGCGATCACGAGTGCTTGAAAAATTCACAAGGGCTTACTTTTTTTGTCAGCATGTACTCTTGATAAGTGGTCATCCATTTTTGAAGGCTTCATGGCATCGTTCCTGAATACTTTTTCACATATGAGACACATCGGCAAGTGTTGATTTGATGGAGATGTAATAAATCCGAACTTCAAGTAGTTCAAACTGTATTGTCTGCATTTTTTTTCGTGTCCGCCATCATAAAACTCTCAGTAATCCTGCAAATAAATAAATAAGAAACTACCTAAATAAAAACAATAATAAACTGTTAAATTTACTGGTAAATTTTTACAATTGAAACAACTGAGGCATCTGCAAACTGTTGCAAACAATCTACAGATAGCTCAACTGATCACTATCACACAGTGGGGCAATGCAGACAGCGTCCCCAAGACGCTGGCTGCATTGCTCCACTGTATGGCAATGCTGATGCGCTGTGCCGGATAAAAACTGTTTGGTACTTACCCTGTTAATTTTTCATAAACTGCAGATATTGTATGGTTACGCTATTAACTCGCGTAGGGAGCTCAGCATTTTGTAAAAAAGAAAACAGTCATGTTACTTCACTTAATTTAGCTATGTAATAACTTTGTAATCTCTTGAAATAAATTAGTACTTATATGAGTTATTATCGTTCAAGCTCCATCGAATTTCAAAACGCAAATGAACTTTCAACCTTTGTTTGTTTGTTTGGCATCTCGCAGGTCAACCTATGCGGTTGTCGTCTCCTTAAGCGGACTTGCCTGTCGTTGGCCTAATAAATTAAGGCCTCCAGCCAGGACTTAAACTTAAATACTAACTAAAGCTAAGCGACAACGCTAAGGGCACCCCCTGTGGGGTACGAACCTCGGCTTAGGGCGTCGCTGGAAGAGGGCAGCAAATGACTAGCTGGATCAGGATTGGTATTATTTTGGGACAGATTTAAAGCTACAGGCTCAGCGGCGCGGGCTGGCTCTAGCAAGGGTCGGGTGGGGCGTGGATTTGGGCGTCGCGGCGGGCCTCGGCGGCGAGGACGGTAGGACGGCGATCGGGTTTTGGGCTTATGTAGCGTGCTGGTTGCCTTACTACTCTCCTGGAGGAGGGTAGTGGCGTCGTCGGGGTCGATTAAAGTATGCCTTGGTCGGCGAATACTGCTAATGAGAGAGGGAGAATAGCGGGCGGCCGCTGTAATCAGGGGATTAGAATGTTTGATGCTACAGTCGAAGAAACGCTTTGATAGGCATTTCATGAACTGTTTTATGGTTGGCATTTTGAGGTCGACGTGAAGATCTATGTTTCGGACGTAGTAAGGGGCACCCGTAACCCTTCTGAGGAAACGGTTTTGGAGGGTCTGCATCTTATGGAGATGACGTGGGTGAGCGTGCGCAAATACAACGCAGGCATAGGTCATCATGGGACGGATGACTGCGGTATAAATGCCTAGCTTGCATTTAAGGGACAGTTTACTACGGGCTGTCAGTACGAATTGGAGCCTGCTAAGAGCGAAGGAGGCGCGCGCGCGAACCGCCCTAATATGAGCCTTAAAGGTAAGGTTTTCATCGAGGATCACGCCTAGGTATTTGGCTTGCTTCTCCCAGGGGATCGGCTTACCGTACATAGTAATCGGGCTGGGTGAACTTTCAACCTAAGTGCAAGCTCGTTAAATAGTAAAATATCAGGAACATGTTTGGAGTTGCAACTTGATCATGAATTCGTCCGTGTTAAATCGCGTAAGCGTCAAATAGAGAGCAAGTCAAAACGCGCCTGAAAGACGTACGCTCGAACTCATTATCTTGCACAAACTTGTCCACACTGACTTGCCGAGTTTTTCATCTTGTACGAACTTGAGGCTTTACATTACTACAACAATGCTATTTCTTACAAAAATATTAGTTATTCTTAGTACACGTAACAACATAAACAAAACAGCACCTACCTAGGTAGGTAGGTGCTGTTTTGTTTATGTTGTTCTTGAAAGTTTTAAATAAGAACTTGTGTTAATTTAATAGGGGTCGATTTTTAGACCTTGTCGACCCCCAAAATCAGTTTTCGTTTATGTTGACCCCTAGGAAACGGAAAAGGAATATCGGTCGGACCACTTTGGGAATCCCTGCTCTAGACTGCAGTATTACAACGCCATCTAGGAGTCGACCTACTTTTAAAACGTTTCATGCAATCCTTTTTATAAAAAGTTTTATAGTTCCGGGTTCAGAAAAACATGTTATTAGATTTCTTTTTTGATTTCTATGTAAAAATAATAATAAAAAGATCTTGTTTGATTTAAATAAGTAACAAAATTGGAAACTGATAAGGCTGGACTTAATGAGTAAAACGCCATCTATTGCAAAAAGCACCAAACAATATGATAACAAATGGCTACTTTTATCGTTCGAATGATTGATAAAGGCTTCCTTTTTATTTTATTTTTAAAATACGTGTATTTTGAGTAGTCAAAATTCTCCGTATGTCGCTTTTTAATGATTGTTAATTTCATAATTGTTACCTATGCTGCCATCTATGAATTTTTTTCACGACAAATTATAATTTGTTCGAGTTGAGACCCCATGCCGTGGGGGTCCAGACCATGGTTACTGAGCCCCCTCGCCTCGTCAATGCGGGAACCCACCGGGGGGACTCAACTCGATCCTGAGCCAATTTGGACTAACCCATCCTATAAGCGTCAAGTTAATCCTGCCATCTACGCCTGGGTCTTCCGCGATGCCATTGGACGTTTTCAGGGACCCATGCTGTGGTGGTCTTAGCCCACAATGCATCCGACATGCGGCAAACGTGTCCGGCCCAGTCTCATTTGAGCTTGGTTGCTTTTTGGGTGACGTCTGCGATATTGGTTTAAGAACGCAGTGTCGTGCTCCGTATCCGGTCGGAAGTCGAACTCAAAGGATAAATAAGAGTAGAATAAAATAAATAAAACATAAAACAAATCACTTATTTAGATAATCTTATACTAACATACGTACATACTTAAATTATTTCGCATTACATAATGTGTGCAATAAAGTGAACAGTCTTATTACTAAAACACAACAGTCATATTATTAAAACACAAAGCACGGATTGAGCGAACAACTTCTAGCTTTCAGTTTACATACGGCATTTTTGTCGAGTAAACGGTAATACGCTTGGTTTGTATGGAAAGTGTTAACAGTGCCTCCTCTAGCAGCTGCCGCCGTGGCGTCTCCGTGCCCCGTGTTGCAAAACTAGGTTTTTCTTTAAAATGGTTGAAATTGAAATCATTAAACCAGTTTTTGTAATTAGATCCTAAAGTGATCAAAATAGAGCTGTATTATAAAAAAAATCTTCTGTACGTCTGTATATCACTGAACTACTTCTAAACGGCTGGACCAATTTTGATGTCTTAATTTGTGTTTGAGTTCTAAACCGTCCAGGGACCCTGGATGGTTTAGATTCACAATTGAACCCTGCGGAGCTGTAATAAAATTCCAGGAAACAGGACAGCGTCTATCCGGCCAGCCAGGTCTTTATCAAAATGAACAACTAAATCCGGTACAAAGTTCTACATTTTTATTAAGAACTTTACATAATTCCAAATAAGGTTTAAAGTACAAAAACGGGCTGGAGCGTTTTGGCTTGTACGAAAGTATGAACTCATTTTGTAAAGAGACGATTAGGTCTTGCTTAGCTTCACACTAGCTCCAGATTGGTGTAAATGAGCGGGAAACGGTCGATTGCCAAGGGCCAATCGAAGCGCCGAACGCGGTCGATGCGTAAATTCGAGACGGTTAAAATAAACTCACACTAGATTAGATGATTGGAAAAAGGAAAGGGAATCTTTTTCCCACAGAGTTAAAGGCAAAGAAAATATTTCTTGCAGGCACAATTATCTCACTAAAGACCAAGTCAATGAACAAGTGTTCAAATTGTCGACCTCTAGTCAATGGGAAGATAGGTGGGTGTGAATTAAAATATATGTGTACTTAATTAAATTATTTTGTTTTTGGTAGGAATACATTTCATTGATTACAATCAATTTCAGATCTCCAAGGAAAACCACCCAAACCGAAATCATTGAACCACTTGAGAAGTAAGTATGTTTCAATTATTTAATAAAAAAACTCAAATGAAAGACAAATTGTATTTATAGAGATATGAGGAACGGGTGTAAAGTTCAGTCATACTCTTTAGAATAGGGAGGATCCTCCGACCAGATGGATTATCTGATGGGCAACTTCCCGACGATTGCTGTCGGGAAGTTGTTTAAATGCTAGCTGCGCGGTACACTCTGATTGCGCAGGATTTGTGTGACGTCAGTGTGATGCGTTGTTCGCATGTAGCGGTGTAGATACGCCACATATTCATTGCCATTTATTCAAAAATGTACTTCAAATTAGTTTATATGATTTTAATTCACACACGCCTGTGTGTATGTATAGATAGTGCAATTCACGAAGACGCGCCCCACCAATTTTTGGTTGCGGGGATCGCGGGGTGCGGGGAGTTTGCTCCGAGCGTCAGTCGCGAACCGTCAGGCCCGTCAGCGGTTCGATGCACACAAGTAGTACACCCTATGTTGCAAAAATCCAGACTTGGCACGAAAGTTGCTCTACTTTATATTTTTTTTAAATGTCGAGAAAATCTCAGCGTGTTGTACTTAAAAGCCAGGTATGTAAATGATTGTTTAGAAGTTCGTAGTTACTAAAACACATGACAAAAGCAAAGGAATGGAATTTAAAAATAAGTAAAACTATTGACTGTTTTTTTTTATTTTAGGCAAGAGAAATTATTTCTAAAGTTTATGATTTTATGAAAAAAGAAGCAAGTAAAAATTATGCAGAAAAACTCACTGATGCGCGATGGAGAACCGCACAGGCTGTTGGAGTATCTGGAAGCACAGTGACTAGATGGAATCGAATATAACTATGGAGACGGATGCGATAGTTCCTGTAGTCCCAAGTGCGGAGCGTACAACAGAGCCGACTACGGAAGCGTATATTGAGTCTGAAAATGAAGCGAGTACGTCGCATTCAAATCTCGTAGGCAGAAGTGCTTCTATTTTTACATCACCTATGAAGAAGAGAAGGGTAAGACCACGAAAAATTAATTTAGACGAATTTGATATTGGTGTAGTCCGAAGAACTATCCTAAACTATCATAGAGAACATAGGCAATTTCCAACATTATCACGACTTAATATTGTTTTGAAAGACCGCATACAATTTGACGGATGTATTACAACCCTAAGAACATTGTTACTTAAACTGGGTTATAAATGGAGAAAAACTGAAAATAACAGGAAGGTGCTAACCGAAAAACATGATATTCAAATGTTAAGATTGAAATATTTAAAACAGGTAAAGTCTTTTCGTAATGCAGGTAGACCTATAGTCTACACAGATGAATCATATATTCATACCAACCACGTGCAAAAAAAAATCCTGGGCCGAAAAATGTTCAAAACAGCAATAAAACAAAATATAACAAAAGGAGTGCGCATGATTATATTACATGGCGGAAGTGCAGAGGGTTTCGTACTAAATGCGTTGTTGACATACAGAGCAGAGATCAAATCCGGAGACTACCACGATAACATGAACACAGAAAATTACTTAAAGTGGCTAAAGGAGAAACTAATACCAAATCTCCCAAATGATGCCGTGGTAGTCTTGGATAATGCAGCCCATCACAATACTAGTTCGGAAAAAATACCAACATCCAACTCCAACAAATTAGACATGAAGACTTGGCTGAATGCAAAAAATATCCATTTTGAACCAAGCTACAAAAAACCTGAACTTTATGGCCTTATATTAAAAAACAAAGAAAACTTCCGCAGGTACAAAGTTGACGAATTATTGAAAGAACATGGATTCACAGTGCTTCGGCTGCCTCCTTATCATCCAGATTTAAACCCAATCGAAAACATTTGGGTTATTGTAAAAAACGACGTTGTTAGCCGCAATATCAATCAAAATTACACTTCGATTATGCCCATTTAAAATGAATCATTTGATCGAGTAAATAAAGATGTCTGGTTCAATACTTGTCAGCACGTGGAAAAAATAGAAGACGAATACATGAGACACTGATCTTGATTTTAGTTTTATTATAAATGACGGTTATACATCAGACTCTGAATCAGATATTTCTGAAACGAGTGAATGACGATTTTCATTTCTCAATAAAGTTCAATAAAACTTTTTCATGTATTTCATTTATGTCTATAATTACCCCCTATTATAAAAATGGTAATATTATCGTATAGTAGATAATAATCACATAAAATATCCACACCTAAAAATAAAAAAACATAACCCTTTCCTTGCAGTCGGGTAAAAAATATAAAATTAAAGTAGAGCATCTTTCACTTTGACCATGACGCTCTCTCCTGATTAGTCTATTCATTGTAGTGTGCGTGTGCACTCATAGGTAATTAGTGTGTACTGATAACATTCAAACATTGACGGAAGCTTGCACACATATACTATATACGTTTAGGAGGAATAGTGGGGCGCGTCTTCGTGGATTGCACTATCTATATGCATGTATGTAATTTAATTTATTTTATTGTTATGAATACAATTTATTGATTGTACAATCAATTCCAGAACTCCGAGGGAAACCACCCAAACCCAAATCATTGTGCCACTTGAGAAGTAAGTGTGTAATAATTGTAAAATAAAAAACTTAAATAAAAGACAATAGTTATTTGTTTTACATAAGGGTAAAAGTGGTTTTGCCGTGAGTGCTTGGATTGAAACCTGAGCTAGCGAAGGGTTCTAGAATTAAACTACGAGCGAAGCGAGTGGTTTAAAAAAAGAACGCTGAGCGTCGCGAAGGTTTCAAATCACGAAACGCTAAAAACTTTTACCCATATGTGAAACACAACAATTTTCACCACACTACGAGGGCCTTGCAAAAAAGAAAGAAAACCAGTAAAATACTTATAGAATCTGTTTATTAAAATAAATTAAAAAGCGGATATTTTCGGTTCTGAATAACCAGGTATTATCGGTTGACAGGTTTTGAACGTTCCTAACTTTTGTCTTAAAAACGTTATTGTTCCAAACTGTTTGGTTTTATTTAAAACTTCGAGTAAATGTTGAATCGGAAGCCTTCGAATTTTAAAACACTTTTACACTCTAGATAACAAAAAAGGGTTTTACCCTCGGAAATCGATGGGTAAAAATTGCAACTAATAGGTAGTGTGGTGAAAATTACATTAATTGCCATTCACTCAGCTGTATACTTTAGCATTCTGTATTCTAAGTTAATTTCCGGGTCACTGTTTGTAATGCAAAATTATTATTTTTATTATTATTTTTTTTTTTTTTTTTTTTGTTTTTTTTTTTTTTTTTTTTGTTGTTATATTCGAATTTGAACTCTTATCATGTATGACACTGAGTTTGTGGTTCCAAAACATGATAATAATTTAAGATTATGATTTTTAATTTAATGTTGATGACGAATAGTGTTGTTTTTTTTAACAATAATTAAATATTGAAGTAATATTTCAGGAGCCCACCGAAATCAGATCAACTGTGTGACGAAAATAAATGTAAATCTCTCATGGAAGAGTTGAAAGTTAAAATCGTCACTTTACAAGATGTAAGAGGTTTTTTTTTTTAATAAGAGATCATGTTGAACATAATGTCATTTATAATGTTTCATAGTTTATTGAAAGAGCATTATTTGCAGTTCACAAGAAATTAGTGCAAAGCGCCTGTCAATATTATTAGGGCAATTTTACGTGAAGAATCTTATGGCATAATCTTTTTGATTGTATACTCCAAAAGCATGGATCATTTCTTCAATAGGCTTGAGACTTTTAAGTCTTTTTTTTTGATTTGATGAAATTGTTAGTCCTCAGGATCACTTGAACTTAAAGGGTTAATGATGATTTTAATTATTATAACTCTGTAAATACATACCTGCTGTTACGGTCGCGAATCATATTATTAAGTTCAACATACAACCTGGCACTGCAAATCAAAACTCATTTATTCGAACTAGGCTGAGAATCAGCACTTTTTGAACGTCAAAATGACATAAGATAGTCCCCCAAAACGACCTCCCTTCGCCACTTCCTAGTGCTGACAAGAAGTGGCGCAGAAAACTAGCCAGCAGTACTGTTCAGTGGACTGTTCAGTTTTGTGCACTTGCTTCGATGCAATAACAATTAATAAACGAAACACAAAACATTAAATAAATTTATTTTCCATATGTCAGCTCAGTCACGCCAATGTATCAACAAAACATTGAAAACTATACTCAAGCAAAAATAAGTAATAAAAACGTAAACAGAATGTAATACCTACACAAAAACATCCAGGCACAAAGGGCGTGTCCGCTTACATTCGGAATGCTGCATAATGTTCATATAGCTGTAACTTGAATTCCTTCGAAGTAAAGTTAATAAACAGTTAATTGAAGAAACAGTTGAACACCTAATAATAACGAAATCATGATCAGCAAGACGACCTGTCGCCACAAGCAGCACCCGTTCACGAGCATAACGCAAAGATCAGCCATTGGCAAGGGGGACCCTCGCCATCTTTAGGGGAAGGAGGTCAAGGAGGCAACCCGACCCCGACGCTACCGCAAGCAATGACATCTAAGGGAGCTTGATGAACTCGCTGCCTGCTCAGGCAAGAATAAATTATGATCAATTGTTGAGGTCGCTAGATAACCACATATTCTTCTTCTTCGTGTCGATGGCACGATACTTGTTCAAATACTGCTGGCCCAAAACTTCTTCGTCTTCGGTAGCCCCAAGTGGGAAGGTGTTAGTCGAACCTCGTGAAGTGGTACTACTCCGACGGAACGGCAGCAGGGTGGATGTTGAGCTAAGTCAGAAACTATGCTCCATCTCCTATCCTGCCCTCTGTGTCCCAAAACATGCAGCCAAAGTGACCACATATTGCAATAAAACTTATTAAAAAGAACATTGTCTTGAGAAGTCCATACGTCATGATCGTGAACAGGCGCCGTCAGTGGGACTGGTCAGGCATTATTTTTTTTTTTGTTTTTTTTTTGTTTTGAATGTTTTTCATTACGGACGCCTTTAACGTGCGTCTTTCTACATCGTTCTCACATGTAAAATTTGAACAAGACTGATGTAACAAATTTCCTGTAACAATATTATTTAAAGAGTGTCCATGGAGTTTCTTCGCTTTGGAATGGGCAATTAGCTTCATATTTCTGACTGACCGACCCCTTGACAATTGAAAAGTGCCTGTAATTGGTTTATTTGAAATAAATGCTTTGAGTTTGAGTTTTGAGTTTAGATTTTTTCGATAATAAATGAAAAATAATATATATACGGGAACTCATATAACATGTCAGTAGGGAAGCTAATTCTGGAGAAATAACATATGGTCTTGAGTTAATCACAGTGACCAACTATTCTTATCGTTTAAGTAGTCGATGATAGCATATTATGCCTTTGAACAAAGGTTGGATTTTACTCCAGCTTTAAACGCATCAACAGGCAAATCTAGCAAAGACGAAAGAAGTTTCTTATAGAAATTTATGCCATGCCCAATAACTTAGTTATGAAACTTATGAAGCCGGTGAAAGGGAGCACGTAGTTTACCCTTATTTCTAGAGTTAATGTTATGAATATTACTATTTTTATTGTGCAAGTGTATATTTTGCCCAATAAATGGTTGTTGGCGAAGATGAATTGTGATGGCACCGTGAGAATACCAATTAAAAATATCTCAGAGAAACTAGTACCTAGCTGGTAAATTTCTCGAACAGCTCGTTTTTGAAGTACAAATATGTTTTGAATTGCGGCTTTGCCCCACAGCAGAATGTAGTAGGACATAAAGCTATGAAAATAACTATAATGGACTAACCGAGCGGTATCAACGTCAGTGTGTTGTTTTACTTTTCTGTCGGCCCGGCGTTGGTGGCCGAACTGACCCTTCCCGCTGGGCTTGAAATATGTGATCCCCACTGAAGTTTGGCAACTACACTCGGCAGTTTTTATGGGCATAACAGGCCCATAAAAACTGCCGAGTCTAGTTTCAAGCAAGTATAAATAATAGTTGTGAAGTTCATTACCGCGAAGTACGTTACTGCGAAAGTTTACTATCGCTACGATTGTTGTTGCGTAAGTAATTGGTTAGGTTAGGTTAGTTCTTTAAAGTGTAGCTCTAAGACCACTTGCACCACAATTAACTAAATGCAGTTTACGCCAAAACGAATAAAAAAAAAATCGTTCTGTTTCTGGCAATAGTGATGATGACAATTTTTAATTTTTAACGCAAAAATATATTTGTTAACGAATTACAAAGTAATTAAAAAGCCTCTGAAAACTTCTTTCACCGAAACTCTACCTACAATAACTCAACTGCTAAACTAAACTCCTGTGTTAGACACCATCCATGCGACCGGCAACTTTTTTTTTTTTTTTTTTTGTAAATTTTTGTAATCAAAGTTTCTACTGTTTTTATAAAATATGTTCTATCTATTTATTTGTAAATACCTGAAATAGGGATGTTTTTATTTTTTATCCCAAATAATTTTTGTTTCCAAATTAAAGCGTTCTTTGAAATTACATCTTTTGTTCGAACATTTCCAATATAAGTCATCATCGTTACAGGTAGTCCGAACGTTTGACAACCAGTCTTATAAAGGGGTATCGTATTTCCCAGTAACTGAGTTGTGGATATCAGCTAGGCAGTCGTTCCATGTAAAATACTGGTATTCAGCAATGAAATATGAAAGCCGGCCCCAGCAGTCTTAGGAAAGGTTAGGAAACCGCGTAGCCCACAAAATCAATTTTTTTAATCTATAATAATAGGTATTGTAAAGAGGAAAGATTTGATTGTTTGTATTGAATAGGTTCCGAAACTACTGGACCGACTTGAAAAATTGTTTTACCAATAGAAGCCGAAATTATGTCTGATGAACATAGCTACTTTTTTTTTCTAAATCCACGCGGACGAAGTCGCGGGCGAAGTGCTAGTTTCACATAAACCTACATGGGCACTTATGAAACGTCAGAAGCTAGGTGCATGGTTACAATTGGTCGTTTCCTATGGAGAAGAGCCGGCAAGAAAGTCACGGTTACGCTTTTAAAATATTTGACGTTTACAATGTTTTCAAATTAAAACAGTGTAGGCCTGTCAACAAGTACCATATGCTTATGTAGAAATATACAATGGTCTTTATATATACAAGGCCACATTCACAAAATATAAAAGAAAAAAAAAACAATGACATGATTGCCATTTTAACTGTAACAAATCTGAATTAATATGCTGTTTATAAAAGCCACTAATAAAGAGTTGAAATTAGAATTGTAGGTATATAATGTCAAATAATAAGAAGATTATGTCAAAGAGTTATGTAAAAAATCAATATTTAATAATAGAAATAAAACACCGCCACAAACAACAACACACAAGGACTTCCTTTATTAATCCCTTTATCTTAATATTTTACGTTTCTTCTTGTCTAGGAACTCTTCCACGTGCACGACGAGTACTCAACCCGCATCGGTCGTCTGGAGGCCGAAGTATCGGAAGTTCGCAAAGAGAATATTCGCGTATGCAGCGAACGTTCAGCAAGCGATCACGAATTGCAGAACACCGTCAAGCGAACCACCGATATACTTGCGCAATATAGATTAAGTGAAGCTAAATGTTGTAAGTGTGCTGCTAGCCCATAACTAATGCTTTTGTCTTAACATAACATCACGCCCATGTTTTCCCCGAAATATTAGGCTGAGACGTACCTACAGTACCCCCACATTTCGCCAGTTATATACAACCTTTTTTTTTGATATCCCATAAGTCTAGGGTTATATTCAGATGGTAAAAATAATACTAAAAGTCCTGGAATAGATGGTACAAAAGTGCATCGTTTCCGAGTTATCAATCATAATTAAATTAAGGTCAAAAATTGTCACCAGTATGACTAATCTTTACTTTTGCGAGGTTGCCAATTTTGTTTGCTTACCGTACAAAATAGACCCTCGATGTGTATAGGTATCTAAGTTTCATTGAAAAATATGAGTAATTCATTTGATTCAAACCAATCATTCATATTTAAAGCTAAGAAAATGCTACATTTTCATATTTCACGTAAGGGTGTTTTACATTAATAATCGTGACTTTGTTGAATTATTTTGTTTGAAAAATTAAAAAAAAGATGCCTGTTGATTCTTTGATATGGCCTCAATGATACCCTAGAGTTATGGGATATAAAAACGGTTGTATATCCTAAGTCCCAGGTAGGTATAGGGAGCCTATTGCTATAAACCAGACAAATATCTAAAATCCAGGCTGCTAGGTACTGAAAAAATCACTTTGCCCGACGCGGTAGTTGAACCTAAAGCCAACCACGGGCAGCATTCGCGCTTGCACCACTAGATCAATGTGGCAGCTTTTGTAGTTGATGAGCGTAATCAATATAAGCACAGTTACTCGAGCTCTAACATGACACATAGTGCTTTACAAACAGACGACGCCGAACTTACTACAAAGACGTACCTTTTCAAAAAACGCTGTGTGCCGAATTAATGACGAAGAAAAGAAAATATATACGACTGAACATGGTTTTGATCAATAGGTTTGTAACTCATGCCAAGTGAACGCGTCAAGGACGCCTCTTACCGCGATACATTTGTTTTGATCGTGTTAGCGACACTGCCTTTACATTTTTTTCTATACCTTTGAAATATTTGAAAACATTGCTAGACGGGCGTTAACGCCATTCGTTGTAGCGTTATCTGGCGGATACTTGTTACATGACGGCAGTCTGACGACAACGTCTTTGGTGTGCACGAAGTCTAAGCCTATGTTCGCGCTGACAGGTGGCTTGCTTAGCCTAGCGAGTCACCTTGTGAGTAGCGAAGTGAAAATAATGTGCTAGAATTTTCGCAACCGGCCGCACTGCGCTCTTATCGTCTATCGAACAGATGTTAAGTCACTAGGCTCTAGGGTGCTAAGCAAGCCCCCGCCAGTGCGTTCGTAGCCTTAGGCTTCATGCACACCAAAGAGAAGAGCAGGTTTCAAATAACTGAAAAAAGAAATCGTTTTCAATAATTGTCATGACTTGAGACAATCCTGTTTGATCTGCGGAGCTTTTAAATGGTCACCAATATTTATTATTAATTTTGCACCCTTTCACAGCTGAACTCACTACTGAACTAGCAATTGAAAAGAGGAAGGTGGCTGAGTTGGAGACTCTGTTGAAAGCTACCAACATGTCGGACAAAGTCAACAAGACCATCGAGGAACATTTGACAACCATACAAGTGAGTTTATTATTATTATTGTTGTTTTATTGTCCACTCTCTAACTCTAACAGGCGACAGCGACAAGGTGCAAGCAACCCGCGATATTAAAAATTTATATCGTTTTCTTTTGTAATTTTCAGACAGTGTCAGGTTGCATGTTGATAAAAATATTATTAGCAACCGTAACATGTATTTATTTACACAATTATAATCATAAAAATCTATGCTAATATTATGAACAGGTAAAATTGGTTTGCTTGTAAGTTTGTATGTAGGAGGAAATATCTGGAACTACTTACTACTTATCGGATTTGAAAAATTATTTTAGCATTTGATAGCCAAATTTTTGAAAAACGCTATACGCTAGGCCCAAAGAAGCCAAGCAAAAAGAAAAGTCCAGAAATAACGAAAAGTGAAAAAAAAGTGGTAGCGCGAGCAGGTGATGCGATACAACAGGGTACCCACCCTGTTGCGGGCGTCAAGAAATTTCGAGAGTTTTTCGATGAAGAGATTTCAAGTTAGAGTTGGCTTCAACTGCATGATTTCTAGAAACAGTCATTCATAAGGGCAATTTGAATTTCGAGAGTTGTATTGATATTACTTTTCATTATAATTCTGTGAATACATATTTGTTACTGTCAAGAATCATATTTTAACATACAACCGGACCTGCAAATTGCAAATCGTAGAAAATAAGAATTTCGCGGGCTACGCTTGCGCTTTAAGACATGGCAATAGTTCATACCGTCAGCAAGGACTGACTGCTCATGGTAGGCACACCAGACTTACATTAAACATCGCCACTCGTGGAAGCCATTCTTATTTAAAGTCTTAGTTTTGTGTGATAAAACTGGGAAAAAGTAAGTATTAAAAACTGAACGGTTCTTTCTTTTTCTATATATTATCTCACAGCTTGGCAAAACAAATTGCCTGTCATCAAGTTGGTATTGGGACCCCTTAACCAGAGTGCCCTAGATTTTAACGCCTACATTTTATCGCCCACACAACACGCACACGCGCCAGCGCCTAGGTTTTATGAGTACTGCCGTCATAAGACGCTGCCGGCGCGGCGATTCCGTGCTTTGTGGATAACAACACTCGCGGAGGCTATTTTAATATTACCAGATTTCGTAAAACACATGAAGTTATAGTGGAACCTCATGTCTTCCTTCAGGAAACAAATGGAGCACCAGATGATTGTCTTCTGAAACTGAATTGTGGTTGTCCTCCTCCTCACCTTTCTCCTCGCGAAAGAACCTCTCTTATGAACGAAAAGGCTCCAATCAAAGTATGATCATTTTATTTATGAGTACATAGTGGATCTTTGTCGACGGCTGAGCTGTAAAGGTTAAGTGTAGAAAACCAACTTGATTCGGCTAAAGGGTAATCAATATGCGCGTAGTTCGACTGAATTAATAGAAAGCAGAAATAATATAAAATAATAATATGTGTAAGCTGTGGTTACCTGTAATTGAGTTTGCATTGCGGGATAAGTTCTCATACAAGATTTAGTTGTAAAAGATTGTAATGTAATGTATATCTCGTTGGTAATCCTCAAATAAATAAATAAATAAATATACGTTAATTTGCAGTAAACATGGCTCAGTAAAAAAACGAAAAACAAAAAATAATAAGAAGGGGGAAAATACGGTCGCTTGCTCAACGCGGTACCGTAAGTGACCGTCGCCGTGTCGTGAGGTGATCACTCGCCAACATCCCACTGTTCATATATGCTTAAAAAAACAAATGCAGTATGAAACTGAAATTATATGAAACTGCCATGTGATCCCAAAATTAAACGCCGTGTGTGGGAAGCCTTTTCGTGAAGCTTCATCATTATTAGCCTACAGCAGCCTACTGCTAGACATAAGAGGCGGCTCCTATTGCATGGCATTTTACTCGATTTTCGGCATCTTTCATCCAGATGCTATTAGCCACACTGCGAAGATGGTCGCTCCACCTCAGGGCGTCCTACCATACGTTACTAAGGCTTGCTTATTCTGTGAGCTTTGTCGACAACTTTGGGTCTCTGCTGAACGAACTCGTTCCGGACTCGATCCCTCAGAGTGATTCCAAGTATAGCTCATAAATTCAAGGTCGAGCGAGCTATGGATCGCTCGACCTTGAATTTATGGACAAGCCGAACTGAGTGTCCACGTTTCGGCTGCGTAAGTAAGACAGAACAGAGAGGACGCACTGATCGAAAACGTTAGTTTTTAGCTTCCCAAACGCTGCCCAGCCCAGCTGAATTCTTCTGGTAGCCTCCCTTTCTCCCAGTTGTTCTTATCAAACTGCAAAATTTGCCCGAGGTGAACGTATTTTCGAACATTCTTGAGAGCACCGCTATTAACAGCAATCGGACGAACTCGTCACCCCGGGACAACCTCATCCGGGGACCAATGCATATAGAAGAACTCAACTAGGCCGTCTAGCATGTGCTGCCTATTGGCATTTACCGATATTTCAGTAAGATTTCTTAGAAAATGAAAAATAAACTTTTATTGTACTACACACACAAGTTGACATTAGCAGGCAGTAAGTGAGTACACAGGCACCACCAGTGGCTAGAAAACGAAACCTAAGAAACGCATTTACAAAGACACCTTAGTGGAGTTTGTTCATAAAGACGCCCTTAAATATATTTATCCAACACTGCCATGAAACTTGAATCTCTTTTAAACGTCTTAAGCATACAGCGTCTTCCCGTACCTACTACGTCGTGTAAGCTCACTGTTCTGCTGGTGTAAAAAAGGAAACTGGGATGTTTACGCTAACTCAAGACGATGATACGTTTAAAAGGTGGAGTCTCTCAGCCTGATTGCTAATATATATTAATAGCGAGTATTAAGTTGCGTATTGTCTTAATCTTTAATGTTTGCGCGAAAGAACAACTGATTTAGTCATTGAGCTTTTACATACATTATTATATGGCATCGTCTCTCTCACGAATTATCACACATAATGTAAAAGCGCCCTGTCACCGTATGCATTCGCCTGTAATGTAACAATCCAAAATTCCACTGTACCGCTTTCGGCTTTGCAAGTAGACTGCGCAGGCCGTCAACTGCTAGGAAGTGTAGAGAGATAATTGAAACTGATTACTTATATAATTATTGAATAGGTAAAAGTAACTCGACTAGGTCGCGGGTAAAGGTTACGTTACAGGTGAATGCTTCTCTTGAGGGAGCGCCTTTGTGTAGTTTGTGATCCTTCGAAACGTCATCTTTTCTGATAATTTATGTTAAAGGTATCTGCGAGTAGTTCTTGTCAGTTCGCTTAGCTCAGCTCTCGACAAACTACATTCATTCTTAGCTATTCAATACTTTTCGTAGTCTTCATAATTGTATTATTTCAGACCTTGTCTCTCTTATCCCCTCCTAAGAGAAGGGACTCGGAGGATCATTCAGCTAAAACTACATATAGTCCGAGGAAAGGTTCTTCAAGTACCAGTCAGCAAATCAAGTCCAGTCCAACTAAAACAAGTTCTGAAGTATGATTTTTTTCATTTTATTTTCTTTATTTAAAAAACTGCACATTCCTGCTGCAACTGAAGTAAAAACATTACATCCAGTATGATCATCATCATAATCATAATCAGCCGATTGTGTTTCCACTGCTGGGACACAGGCCTCGTCTTTGTGAGAGGGAGTGGGACGTAATCCACCAAATTTTGTTTCTATGACATGCCGGTTACCTCACGATGTCATCCTTCACCGTTTTGAGAGCAGTGGTGATCCAGTATGATACGTAAAATTTATTTTAACAAATAATTTTCACATCAGGGTACAAATTTCGTCTCTGGCACATTTACGGCCGTACCCAATGACCTATTTTCAATGAAAGACAGATCGCTTTTGATGATAGACAATATAAATCTATCTGTGCTTGAATTTCGTCTCATAATCATCGATAAAGGCTATCTATCTAACGAAAACAATAGACAAGATGGTTCTATGCTTATCCCTCCCGTGCGTTCTGTTACAAGCAATATCTCTTTAAAAAACAACGCGTTATTGGGCCTTTTTATTAAAAAAACCTCTTTAAATTTAAATTCTTAAATGACTGGATTAAGTTATTATTTCCATTAAATGAAAAGTCTGTAAGTAAATAGTATGTACTAAGATAAGATTTTACTTCATTTTTCTGAACAAATTCTTAACTCTGGAAAGGAGGAATGAAACGTTGTTGGGGTTGTTTAGGTTCACTTTTGTGGCTACGGGAACTTGTTAAAAAATCACAAATGCGTCTGTCTTCAATGGTGTTTATTAGCGACTAACTTGATGTTATTTTTTTGGGAATGGCATCTCGCAGGTCAACCTATGAGGTTGTCGTCTGCTTAAGCGGACTTGCTTGTGGTTGGCCTAATAATAAATTAAGGCCTCCAGCCAGGACTTAAACTTCGGGATCGGGTTTTGCGCTTGTGTAAAGTGTTTGTGGCCTTACTTCTCTCCTGGAGGAGGGTAGTGGCGTCGTCGGGGGCGATTAGGGTATGCCTTGGTCGGCGAATACTGCTTATGCGGGAGGGAGTATAGCGGGCGGCCGCTGCAATCAGGGGATTTGGGTGTTTTATGCCACAGTCGAAGAAACACTTGGATAAGCGTTTCATGAACTGGTTTATGGTAGGCATTTTAAGCACGTGGAGATTTATATTACGGACATAGAAGTGGGCACCCGTGACCTTTCTGAGGAAACGGTTCTGGAGGGTCTGCATCTTATGGAGATGACGTGGGTGAGCATTCGCAAATACAACGCTGGCATAGGCCATGCTGGGACGGATGACTGCGGTATAGATGTGCAGCTTGCATTTAAGTGATAGTTTACTACGGGCTGTCAGTACAAAGTGGAGCCTGCTAAGAGCGAAGGAGGCGAGCGCGCGAACCGCCTTAATATGAGCCTTAAAGGTAAGGTTTTGATCGAGGATCACGCCTAGGTAATTGGCTTGCTTCTCCCAAGGGATTGGCTTACCGTACATAGTGATCGGGTTGGGTAACTTGATGATTCTTACGCAGCTACTTAAATATAAGAAATGAAGCTTTTGACGCAACAAACGTAATTGATAGTTTGACATGAGACACCAAACCTTGGTGTTACTTTTAAACTTTTAATAGAGGTTATATTTCGGTGAGTAAATTATTCACTGCTGTTTCTGTGTAGGCTGTTGCTGTCTGGTGTATGCGGCATGTATGAGTTACTCTGATTTGAAGATAATTTTCATTTCAAAATCAGTTTTCTAATCGGATAATGTTACGATTTCAAAATCACTTTCGCTTAACGTTACAAACATTTGAATCGGACATTTTTAAATTATTCATTGTAACGTATATTTTTTAAAGTAAATATTCCTAGATAGGTACCGTTTATCCTCGCCATTCGGCGGATACACCTATTTGTCATCTTTAGCAACTATCCTGTCAAACAAATAGCTGTCATCATGTTATAGGGACGCATATTTTGCCTTTTCATACGTATAGCTACCGGTAGTAAGCGATATACCCTCCCTTATGTAGATAACGTGGGTCGGTAAGATTTCTTAATCTCTAATGGGTTATTGGGATATTTAAACCAGAGATAGGTAGGTTTTTTTATCTCCAGTACGCCAAACTTGGTGATAGATACGTTATTGGGTTCGGCGGCTAGAAGACATGGAAAGAAGAAGTACTTAAAATATTTATTTTGTCTTTAAAAAATATGGGTAGTTCGCCCATTTTATTAGGTTTCAAACGGTTTAATTTTATTGAGTTCGTAGGTAAACGTTCATGTAACCGTTAACTTAACTAATCCGATATAAATCTCTTAAGTCAAGCGAGATCAAAACTACACCTTAAAATCCATCCACGATGTCAACATTGCAACTCATCTTCAGTAATTATTTTTATTAATTGGCTTGCTTATTACGAATACGAAGGTTCCCCTCAAGATTTGTCTACACAAGCCAAAGTATGACTTCATTTATTATTCTCCCTTTAAAATTCTCGCTCTTTTCGATAAAGTGATAGTGGTTGTCGCTAATGGTCTAGTAATCAGTGCGTCAATAAGCTTTGAAGTTGTTAGAATATCATAAAATATCAATTTTTAAGGTAGCTTAGCTTTGCTCATATTATACATATAAATGTAAAAAACGCCTTAGGCATTAAGTCCGCCGTTTCAATAAATAAGAATAACGCACGATGAGACCAAAATTAAAACTGAATGCTTTATGAGTTTTTAAGAATGTTGAATATCCATTATCTATTTTTATTTTATCTTATTATTTATTTACACACAGTAAATTACAAAGGGATACGACATAATTATAATTTGAGTACAAAGGTACTCATCATTTCCTTCTGGTTATAATAGTCTCTTTGAATTAATTATATTATTTTGTTTTCTAGAATACTCAATGCGATATGTGCGGCTGTACTCCTGCAAAAAACACGTCTACGCCACGCAAAGTATGCTCTCTTTTTATTTTCAACATGCATTCACTCAGTTCTCGGTAAGGGCTTCTTGAGCTCAGCGATCAATCCGGACATGTGTAAACAACATAATTAAACACTATCAAGGCTTTATTACGAAGGGTTAGGCAGACGTGTCAAGCTCATACATTTGGCTAACAATGTTTCAGTCCCTTAAAATACAAAGCCAGCCCGTAACCACTTACCAGACTCTGCAATGGCATATGAATAAATACACCTTGCTCTTACTGGGTACCGAATCCAGTGCGCACTTTTAAGGCATTCGATGCAGATGATGACTTTATGCTAATACTCGTATGATGCTCGGAAAAGAATTTTAATTAATTTAAATTATGCTGAGAATCAGCACTTTTTGAACGTTAAAATGACATAAGACAGTCCCCCGGCACTCCCGATCTTCACCACTTTCTAGTGATTTAGCTGGGAAGAAGATGAGGCGCAACAAACTGCCCAGCAGCACACACCACATCGTAAAAGTATTTTTAATTTCAGGCTTCAAAGAAAGACATCGAATGCTGTTGCCCTGACTGGGTGAAGTTTGGTATTTTACAGTCTCTTCCGGCTCAAACTCAAGTATGATCACTGTGTTTCCCTCAATTATAACCCCTTATTAAATTAAAATTAAATGAAATCGTCGTTGCCCAGATATACATACAACTTACAATAAATACATACAGGTTGACTTGTAATTTGATGTATTCCTTCCAGGACGTGATAGTGTAACCCATTTGCAACAATTAAAAACCCCATAAAGCTAAGGCGAAAAGTCATGGGATTCGAGAAAATCTCTTTTTTATGTATTTTTTTAAATCTTCCAGAATTAGTCACTAATTATCACTTTTCTTTACACTCACAAATTAAATGGCCTTCATGGCTATTTCATTGAGTACTTAATACGTTCACAAACCTTTCTATCCAAATTTTCTAAAACATCAAACGGTTAAAGTTAAAAAGTGAAGAAGTTTAACAACCATTTTGAAAAATCATCTACGTACATTATCTATGACACCAGTTCATCTTATTATTAAGTGTACAAATTACGGAAAAGACATCTTCATTTAACGAGGTAGAAAAGTAAAAAAAAATATTTTGAGGTGCCAATGACACAGTCGATGATAATGCTGACAAAAGTCGAATTTGCAATTTGTCGAAATATTATCAAATTGTGTGAGAAGCAATGACGTATTATAAATAGACGCGTCACACACCAACATTAGTGCACTCAAAACAAGCGTAAGCCATGAATGTAGCTACGTACTATGTACACACAATCATGACCGCGACAGTGAAGGAAAGACTCATAACGATACCTGTTGTTAGAAAGAGTTGAACATACATAATTAATCAAGTCACTAACTGGCGCAATGAACATGCAGGAGCTAGTGACAGTTTCAAGACGTGCAATTGCCTTGCTTTTATCTTGCCAATATTGAGCGCTGGTAACGCATCTAAAGGTAAAATATCATTGGTGACAAGCGAATTAGTTAAATGGTTTTTGCCATCGCACTACTTCCTGACCAACCAGTAATCCATCACATGTTAGGCACCCAGGTCATCATGACCAGTAGTACTAGTACTATTCTGGAACTATCTCACCGTGAAAGCTGAGGTGAAGTGAGCGTAGACTGAGCTGCAAGTGTCACTGATGTTGGGGATTGATACTGACAGCTCACTCCACGCAAGTCTTCACGTTGAGATTTTTACAGAATCGATATGCAGGTCTCGAGTCGCAGTGCGGCCTTTGATATTTTAACATGGCTTACGGCAGCTCACAGGTCACGGTTCACTAGTAGCTTATGCTTATGTTTATGTATTGCGAATTAAGTATAGGGGTGTGGTAGGACTGCCGCCTTAGATGAAGGGCTAATGCATTAAAATTTATGAAGACGGTTTATAAATTTTGATTGATTGAGTGAAGGAGACACTTACTCGTGTTTGGTTTTCTAGGAATACTAGGACTTTGGTCTACCGACGTAGGGTCGGTAGATTAAATTTAAAATTTTTCATTAAATTTCAGTGATAGATCTCGTAATATTTTGTTTTGGAATTGGATTTATATTACGTTTAATATAGACATGTAGTGGTATGTAACCCACACATGCACAACCTTGAGAACTCAAGTGCCTATGACGTCACACGTCTGCTAAGATCGTATACAGAATCAACGTTCAACATGACAGTTGGTTTATAGCCACCATCCGCGTCACTCGCGTCATATATTAAGTACAAACTACTGCCCGCGTTACTTCGCGTCATATATAATTACCCTAATTTTAGTCATTGTACATTAACTGTGTTTAGTTGTAGGAACTACATTATTAAATCATTTCGTGATACTGAAGAAACATATAATTTCACCTCACTAGAACCTAAATCACGTCCCAACAAAAGTTCTATAGACATTTCCGAACCGTCGTACGATTCTATACTATCCTGAAGACTAAGCTTTGTCTATAACCCGGAATAACGGTACTTTCATTCAAGGAATTAGTGTTTTCTATAAACCAGGTAATTAACCATTACAATACAAAGAAGAGAAGGAGATGAACTGTACAAGCTTAGTGTTGGTTATACTTGAACCTGAAATCGCGTCATTGTATTCATCATTATGAACAAATTTTTACTATGGCAATACTGGAATCGCTCGAAAAAGTAAAAAAATACTTGCTCCATATGCTGTTCACATTATGCTACAAAATTTATGAAGCAGCAGTTTTTTTTTTCAGTTCTTAATTTACTTTTTAAGTACATTTACTCCTTTTCCGGTATACGGTTCACAAAAAAACAAGGTATATCCTAAATAGATGTTTCAATATTGTTGTTTTGTTTCAGGATGTAAATGCAAGCTGCATAAAATGCTGTTTTAAAGATAAGCACGGAGCAACCGAGTCGCCTCCATCCAAAGTATAATTATTTTATTATTACTAACTAAGCAAATTCTATAGTTCTATAAATTACTCAAAGGAAACTCTGCCTTATGTAGAGTACTAATAGATCTCCATGTAAAAGAGTTCGTGCAAGAAGTACGAGTATGTGTCGTTATATTTGGTTTATATGTCTGGTATTTGGGGTGCAGATGCCTTATAGATAGAATATAAAAAGTATTCGTTGCTGCCTTATTCTGCCTCGCTATCCATGAACCCGCGTGGTGGATTATGGCCCGCTCCCATTGACAGGAGGCCTGAATCCTGGTAGTTGGAATGGTATTGGTTATAGGTATAGTTAAATTATATTCTAAGTACCTACTGATTATTTTATTTTATTACGTATTTGTTTAATCTGTACAAATCTTTAAGCCCACTTGAGTTTCAACTCTCTGTGTTGAACCAAGCAATGAGAATCCAATAGAGTGCATCGCGTTACGTCAACAGCACGTCGGAAAAACACACTGTTGGATTTTCAACTCTCGGCGCTATGCAGTGCGTTGAAGATCCAGTGCACGAAAAAGTTCCGCCGCGATATTTTAACGACCGTGCGAACGTCGACTAAACCTGGCTTGATTTTCGTAAATAATTTTCTGGTGACCACTGGACATCAGCGCTGTGCTGTTGGTCCTTCAAAGCACATCATCATGCTGAGTAGAATCCTTCTTGTCACAGTCAGGACACGACGTGCATTTGCCGACTATTTCTGTTCTGTGCTCGTTTTCTTTAATTAACTGATTATCTTTTTGTATGCACGTGTTTCTGTGACAAATAAGCCATTTTTCTTTTACACTAAAATAAGGTGTTTTTTTTTTGCAGCATAACACTAAATACTGGTAAAATCATGTAAGTATGATTTTACCAGCATTTAGTGTAGTGAAACAGAATTATTTTCCAGAACAGCAAGTTTCTCTCGCCGAGAGGAGCCACGACCAGGTCACCAAGCGAGGACAAGGACGGCACTAAACCATCGAATACCGGTGATGATTCTGGATACCAGGATACCGATGAACTGGTTAGCATGATTATCTTGATGTATTTTTACGTAAAATAATTAACAATTGTATTTTATGTGATTTTGGAAGCCTGCCTCGTTGGTCTAGTGGTCGCAAAACATACTGCTGAGCATGAGGTCCTGGGTTCGATTCCCAGGTTGGACAAAGTGTTTTTGGGTTTTTCTATCTAAAATTTCTCAGTAGCAGCCAGGAGTCTGGGTTTGTGCCCGGTTGATGGCAAAACACTCGCCCCTTATTACATGGGACTTGAGCATATCTGGCGAAAAGTCGGTGTACTATAGGTAAACTTCTGCCTTCCCCTTCTGGGATTACAGGTGTTATGTTATGTTTCTAGATATTAGGTTAAAAGAAGAATATTTTATGGAACTTAAATGTAGTTAGGAACGATACCTAGCAATGCGTGGTGATGATAGGTGGATGAAGGCAGTGACCAAGTGTCGTCCAAGGGCTGGGAGACGAAGTGTTGGGCGTCCGGCGGCGAGATGGGTGGACGACATTGTTAACATCGCGGGTAGAACCTGGAAGACGCTGGCACAGGAGCACACATGAAAAAAAGATGCCTATGCTCAGCAGTGGGTGCAGTCGGGCAGTGGATGAGAATAAAAGAAAGACTACCGGGTGTTTCTAATTGAGATATTGTCAAAGTCTACATTAGCATTACTTAAGGTGAAGGCCGGCAAAATTCAAAATAAATTTGCATAAACATAATAAAAATTAATTTTACGGGTCACAATGAAGGAGTCCTTCAATGTTAACCATTGAAATTCCAGACCTTTTGTAATACTGAGTTTTGCCAGAGTTTGAAGTTCTCAACCTAAAATTAAAAAGGGCTGTGTTGTGAGCACGGACGTGTGACGACGTTTACGTAAATACATGAAAGTAACGAGTAATACTTTCTGAGGTGGGTCCTGCCGTCTCAGTAGCACTCACCTGACTCGACGTAGCAAACTCTTTGATTCTTTAGTTATCGAGTGGTGTAATTATATTTTGGATGTACTCGTAGATGATAGATATGTAGCTGCAACACCAAACTTTATATCCGATTTTGATATCATCAGTTTTTTTGAATGGCCACCCACTATGACATCAAAGGAGGTGTTTTTTATTCCACACAACTGTGGCCAAATAATGTACCTTGAGAACAAAGGCACGAAAATACAGGAAAAAAATCACAGATTCAGAAAAAATAAATATTGCATTTATTTAGAAATTTTAATCTGGCAATGTAGTGATACACTTCTTCTGAAGTTTCGTTTCGTTTCTTCATTTATAAACGTATCAAAATGATGTTAACCTTTAAATGTACTGATTATTATGTTATTTTTGCATTAGAAACAGTTATTTTTTGCCTAGAACATTTTTGTGAAATATATATAAATTATACTTTTGTTTCACATTTCAGATATATATATGCGTTTGGTTAGCTTACCAAAAGACTGTGCTTGAAGGCTATAATTACCTTGTTTTATTTTTTGTTCACCACTGCTGTTATTAACGTTTCGTTGAACGCAGTAACGATGTGAGGTAGTGATATTTTAGATTATTTTATTTCCTAATCTATCGAATACTGGATGATTTTAAAAACTGGTAATAACACATTTTATTTGAAGGAATATCACTAGTAATTTGTACCTCAGTACAAGTTTTGGCCGAAAAAAAAACACCTTTAAAAACGTATTCACGTCAAAATATACAAAGTGAAAGAGTAATTATTTACACGCTATACTTTTACTTAAACTGTCAATATTATTTTATATCTTTTATATAAAAGATTTACAAGACATAAAAAAATATTGACAGTTTAACAACACAGTTCATAAATTGTGTTGTTAAACCAAAACCTGGTGATAGAGTTATTAAATCACCACCGAAATAGGAAGAAAAATCGGTTTGCCTTAGCATGTACTAAATATGGTAAGAAATTAATGCATAAGTCACTACGTTTTTGTAAACAATTGGTGTTAAGGAAAAACCTAGCCAAAGTTAAAAGTACGTCATTTTTATTACTGCAAAATGTATGAAATTAATGCTGTGATGTTTTCCACCAGGTTTTACATAAACAAAATAGAGAATTGATGACAAAGATATTGCAACTCCAAAACCAGGTGGACTGTATGAAAATACGGGTATGTAAAAAAGTTCTTGCTTTTATTAGTGTATTTTTTTGCGAATATCCTATATTTTTAAATACACTTCTCTTCTACAAGTCACTTTTTTGAGGATTCCGTACCCAAAGGGTGCGAACGATACCCTATTAATATAGATCCGCTGTCCGTCCATCCGTATGTCATAGGGCTGTGTCTTTTGAACCGTTATAGTTAGATATTTGAAATTTTCACAAAGTGTTTGCTATGGTCACTATAACAACAAATAACAATAAAAAAATACAGAAAAAAATTTAAGGGGGTTATTTTACATAGAAAAAGGACTCTTTACTAAAGTATTAAAATAAAATGTAGTGTTAAATATTGTGCGGGTGTACGGAACCCTTCGACTCGAATAAAAGCAGCCAAGTCCGTTTTTTTTTATCTGTAAAATCGACTTACGGTAATAACCGGCGTTTGATTTAGATGTGTGAAATGTCAGAAGCTAAACCAGGCAAGCTTAGTAAAAGTACAGGAAGCCCAAAGATAACCACGGATTATGCAGCTGTCGCTACTGCGGCGGCGCCATTGCTCGGAGAGTTGGCAAAGGTACTGTTTGTGCTGTGAAGTTTGAGATTGGCGGTGAAATTATTTGCGACGTGCAAGGAATTAAGTCTCCTCGTTAACGACCGTCAAGAAGTGTCCTTGCGAGACTATACAATTATAACAAGCAAGACGGGCCCGGCGATTTTCTCGAGCTGTGAATCGAGATACGATTTTCCACGAACGCTGTCTATTTTGGAAGGCGAGGCAATTCTCTCCTTTCAAGATCCGAGTAACGAACTTTTTACACAAGTCAACCTTTTAGGCCCATTCAGCATAATCGTCTATTAGAATCGAAAACTTTTGCTAGAATCCTGTAATTTAAATTTATTCTGCGATAACCGTCGTATGATTTAGGTGAATGAATTGCCAGAAGCCGTGCCTTGTGCGTGACTTTCATCCGCGGATAATGCAACTACATCGTCAATTAGCTCTCGCCCCTTGAAAGAAAGAAAAGAAAGAAAACTATTTATTAGGACTCGCACAGGAATACACATTTACACAATATACAGTACGTTGTGTGATACGCAGTATCACAAACTTAAGTAAACACACTCATAAAAACATGAAAATTAATAACACCAAAATAAAAAATAAAACAAAGTCCTGTACGAGGCTAAAAGGCCCCTATCTCAGCATAATGCTGTCACACTTAAAAATAAGTGTCACAGCGCTGGTATTCTGATAGGGCCCACTGTGATGTCACGGACAGATACAGAAATATTTAATCGATCAAATAATACATAAATAATATAAATGCAAATTAATAAGTGCAAATTATATAAAATATTTAAATAATACACTAAATAAAATATTTATAACTTTATCCGCTTGTCAGCACCCGACGTAACATCAACCACTTGTCTATGCCACAAGTGTCTGTGGTACTCTATGGCTAGAGTGCTCCATGACATTATGGCATCTATGTGACAAGCAAGTAGACCAGAGACGCAGGCGCCGAAACTCCGGTAAACAAAATTAAAAACATTACGGCTGTTTAAACACAATGCTAAATAAATAAAGCTTAGAGAGTTATCACAGGTACCTCGTGTAATATTCCCATGGCTATCAAGCGAAGACAAATGATATAGTGGGCGTCCCATGTAATAGAAGGCGAGCCTATGGCCTCCATCGGGCACAAATTCCAGACTACGGGCTGAAGAACCCAAAAACACTTTGCCCGACCTCACGTTTCGCAGTAGCGCCTGCGACCATTAGACCTTCTACATTAATTTAGAGATATGTTTTGAACTGTATCTCTTATTGTTGGTGGCTCCCTTGTCGACGGGTCTTGAAAAGTTAAATAAAAAGGTATCTGTAGGTGTATTAAAAATATCAAATGCAACACGCTATTGTAAAATTGGTGTTCTTTTATGTTTTCCTTTCGTTCACATCCATAGATTTAATTACTAAAGTTAGACGTACGTTCATGGGTAGCAGTGACAGCACTCAATTAATATTTGATGCTGACTTTAAATAATTCAATTCCCAGCTCAAAATACCAGAAGAACAAATCGAATATAATAAATCTATCGAAGGTGGACATAATGAATCCAAAAAACAGGGACTGTTTCCGCATTTGGTGTCTGAAGAGCGTGTGAATGAACCAGGAAAAATACTAAGTATAGAAAACTTAGGCAACCCCAAAGCAGCTGGACGAACGCGAAAATGGGACGATACGCGAGCAAAGACTACAGAAGACGCTAATGATACGCTACAGACAACAGAAGAAACCTCCTTCGATAAATTTAGCCCCCAGAATTTAATTAATGACGATAATCAAGAACATACTGATTCCCCTAAGCCTAGGGCAATTGAAAAAAAGAAGCTTGAAATACTGGCCACGAGCAATGTTTCGGGACCTAGATTTAACCCAGAAAAGGTAAAATACTTGGAGGCTGAAGGAGTTATAGCAAGGCTGGAATTTGGGGAGGATATGTCAAAGTTAAAAAAAGACTCCGTATCCCTCGACGAAAGTGTACCGAGTAATTCAGAACTAGGATTCGGCATTCCTAAAGCTGAATCAGATTCCGTACGGGATAAAAAGTCACCGGCTAGAAGCAGTCCCAGCCCACAGCAAGCACGCGATGATATCATGGAGGTTTTGCATGGCAAGTTGAAGCTACCCATGAACGAAGAACCTAAACAAAAAGACGCGACGAAGAAGAAGAAGAAGGAAGACTGCGAGAATTGTGACGCGTGAGTACTATCTTTATACAAGGTGGAGACGACAACACAACAATAAATTAAACTGCGTATATCTAATGCCGTTCCCGGTCTGCAAACGAAAATTCAACAAAATGTGTCCAATGTTTTAGTCACTATAGCTTGTCTTTGGCAAAACCCATAGTCGGTCCATCACTATTATTGAAAAAACCGCTGTTTCCATTTCGATGCTAGGATTCATTTGATGGTTCCATAATACTCATATGCGGTAGTATTGCCAGTGTTTTCATTTATTGTCGTATTTCCGTCTGCACACTTGCACACTACACTACTCTAGGGTGGCTTTTGAGACGGGGCAGTAACGGTAGGTACCTTATTCGTTGCGGCTACGGGAAAACGGTAATGGGAGACTATCCATAACTTTTTGAGAAATTTAGATCGGCATTCACAGATTTTGAAAAAATTTTACTGTCAGCAAAAAAATGGTCAATTTTCACAAAAACTTTTAAAATAGCAAAAAAAAACTTTTGCCATACATTTCGTAGGAAATGAGACTCTAAACTAACTTTTTATGATGGATAGATTATGTATAGATTTTCCTATACAACTCTAAACGTTCTAAATTATTTGAGGTAATTTTTTCTCAGAATTTCAGAAATCACTAGTACTTAACAAACTATTAAAATTCTGTTTTCAAAGCAAATATAATAATAACGCGAATTACCATATTAACGTGTATACTCACACAAATGCAAAGCTCAGCTTAGGCCTCGCGGACTGTACCTACCCACACTTACTGCCCGTCTCAAAAGTCAACCCAACCCTGTCTATTGTTTTTTTGTTGTTGCTATTTGTGGAAAGTATTAATAAAATATTTCAAATCTCCTGTAACTTGTTAGAAAAGACATATCACGCCTACCGACTTATGTTTAAAAAAAAATCTTATTGTCAAAAAATTTACTTTTTCTTTTGTTATTATTACTCATTTTAGCACTTTTCAGATGTTCTTTTGACAAACAGTGTGAATTAAAACATGAAAATGCAACCGAACATAGAATGAATAAACTTGCGCCTGGGATGCAAAAGGAACAAACTAAGAAACACGATCAACACAATAGTTTACAAATACCAGGTCCCATGCCAACATCAGACAGTAATAAGAAAGAAAAGATGAAAAACTTACTCAGTCACTTCATGAAAGACAGATCTAGTAAACAAAAGAAAGAAGACTTCATCTCAAATCCGAAGATATACGGTCAACAAAAAACCGCTACGACTGATGTGCCTACCAATCCAGATCCAAAGTTTGCAGAGAAGTCACGTCAATTACCTACTAATGTTGGTGAGTTTTTATCAGTCAGAAAGTATAGTTTTTATGTAATTATCGTCTTCCGGTTTCCTAAAGTTTGTTAGGGTTGATTTGCTTTTCCAATGATGACCTTTTTGGGCTAGCTGAAACACTAAGAGCGAAATTCACCAATAAAACCGCGGTCAAGAGCTGTCAGTGTTAATATTCCCCAACAATGATGACACTGACAGCTCAAGACGAGGTTCAGATGTGCTGATCGCGTTCAGTTTGATCGGTGAAATTCTCTCTTAAGTGGTCGTGAAGGATGAGCGTTTTTAATTCAAATACAAACCATATTTTATTTACCATATTTAATGTTGAATTGGGATGATGACTTTCTTCCTTGTACTGTTCCACTTTTGGGCAAAGGGCTCCCTCCACTCCTTCCATGTTTCACAAGCCTAGTGCATTTACGGTAATTTCATTAAGGAGTGTGCATTTTTTTTCAACTGTCGCTGTCCTATTGTTTTTTGCCGTATAAAAGTATCCCCATAGCCTTCCACTTCCCTGTGTTGCCGTTTCTATCCAATTCCTCATTCCTCAGGCATCCAAGCAAGTGACAAAGAAGAGCTGAAGTCCCCGAGAGACCAGCGCCGTCCACTTTTGACGTCGGAGCGTGGAACATACACCGTGAACTCGAAGCAGAGTGACGCCTCGCCTGATAACACCGACCTTGAAATGTCTGACCTCTCAGACCTGCCTATGGAGAAGGAAAGTAAGTGCACTCGTTTACTGCACTGGTAAGTTTGTTTATTTTTCTTAGGCTAGAGTTTAACCTCGTATTAAACGCCATCACTTACATTTATATGGAGCTACCATTTCCGGGTAATGTCTTTTGACTTGAATGTGCCCTGGCGGCTGATAGTGTGTCACGCTCACTCAAATGTCTCGCTGACGGTGGCGCGTGTGTTGGATCATTTAGCTCCCTTCAAAATAGTTGAGCTGAATGTTGCTGCTCCATGCGTCATGTTCGTGAACGGGCGCCGTCAGTTGGGACTGGTCATCTCTTAGCTGCCATGGCTTATTTTAATTGTTTATTTTTTGGATTGTTTTAAATTATTTTTGGCTGCGCTCTGGACGCTTTTAAAGTGTACGTTTTTTGTACATCGTTCTCACCTATAGGGTCGACATTAATGATGTAAGTAATTTATTTGAAAGAACATTATTTAAAAGAGTGTCCATGGAGTTTCTTGCCCGTTCTTCTCCATAGGATCTACTACGCTTACCTCCTACGCTTTGGAATGGGCTTCATATTTCTGACTGACCGACTCCTTTACAATTCAAAAGTGTAAATGGTATAATTGAAATAAATGCTTTGAGTTTGAGTTTTTTTATAAAAGATTTGAATTTCGTCTCATTCAGTTGAGGTATTTTATTGTTACATTTTAAACAGTACCCCATGAAAGATGAGTCTACTTTAGCCAGTCTGAAACCTGGTTGAACTAATAGGTCCCGATTTCTAGTGATATAATTATGCCTTTCACCTCTTTTACTGTACAGATGTATTTTTTAACGTACATGATGTTTTCATAGATGTATAATTTACCGTCATGATAGTATTATCCTTAAACAGTTCCCTTAGAGAATCGCGCTTGCGGAGATTATATATGGCTCTGATAGCTCTTTTCTGCAGACTAAAAATAGACTCGATGTCTGCAACCCGTCTTCAAAGTAAAATACCGTAAGACATGATACTATGAAAGTAACTAAAATAGAACAGCCGGCGGTATTTACATCAGTAAATTGACGGATTTTTCTGACAGCGTAAGTTTCTGAACTTAGCCGTCCTGCAAGAGATGTTAAATAAGGACCCCATTGTAGCCTTGAGTCGAGCGTGATCACCAGGAAAACAGTTTTATTTACGAATTCTAGTTTCTGTTGATTCAATATTATCTCACAAACTTGACATATGGCAAAGAAAATCTTATGCACTTAGTTTTATTTTTATTTAGTACTAAATTATTAGCAGAAAACAATTTTAGACCAGCAGTAGGGCGTGATACACATGATTGTGGCTCATTTATATCTTACAAAAATTGTTACAGGCACAGTATCTCTTTGGCTGCATATATAGCGGGCATATACTCTGACTCTGTCGTTTACAAAGCTACTGTATTTTGCTTTCTACTAGACCAGGTTACAGGTCCACTCCACTCACTATTCATTAAAAATATGCATCCAGTACTTGACTTTATATTATCCAATTCGCCTGCAAAGTCAGAGTCTGAATAACCAGTTAATTTTATATCCCTGTCATACACAATTGACTAACTATCTTTATTACTAATAAAATAGCGTCGTATTTCGCTCATTTATAATAATTTGGCAGTAGGTACCTAAGCGTACGGCGATTGTACCAGGCCACTCAGAAAGTATTGCGAAAAAAAGTTTTTATATTTTGAAAATATTATTATTTGTAAGTAAAATTATGTAAAATGTACCTTTGTACGAACTTTTCTGGTCTCTTAATACTTCTTGTCTGTTTATATGTGTGTAACCATTTATAGGTTAAATAAACAAATACTATCTAATTTCAAAATTTCCCTCCACATGTTTGCAAAAAGCAAGCATATTTAAAATATCGTGTCTCATTAAGATGTGGCTCTTCACCAGGAACATTTTCGCGCTATGATTTTTTACGATTTCAAGTGTCGCCTGAAGCCGGACGAATCGTACGAAAGACTTCAAATGGCATTCATGGACGTAGGCCCTTCTAAGGCATCCGTGTATTGTTGGTATAACGAATTCAAGCTCGGTTGCGGACTGACTTTGGGGATGAAGAAAAAAGTCGTCGCCCTTTGACGGCTGTTACGGAAGAAAACGGGCTAGGAGTGAAAAGTTTAATCCAAGACATTTGGCGAGTTACGTATTGTGACGGTACCTAAATTACCCTAGGCTGATAAATTTTTCGTTTTTCCTAATTATGTTTATATTAGCGTTAAGGTCGGTTTCCCCCTAAGGGGAAAAGGCCGCACTCCAACCCCGTGCAGCCCTGTAGAGCTCGTCACCAGACTTGGTCACTCTCCCACCGATAATAGAAGTGAATTCCCAAATTTATAGAAGCCAAATGCCTTGATATTATTAATGAGGCGAGGAAACAATGTATCAATATTAGATGATACTTGGGAATTCATAGTTATGAAATATATTGGAAGTGATTTTAGAAAACTAAATAATAGAGGGATGCAGAGTAAATTATTATATAAACTTGTGAGTAACCCAAACGCTAGCGCGTAACAGGTATTTGATCAGTCGTAACTCACACAATACCTCGCATCTACACTCGGAGTACTCAGAGATACACTTCCATAAAGTGACGCAAGCGGCTTTACAGCGGCATAGCGTCGACATCATGCTCTTTTGGAGTCATGGCCCCTAGCAGTTCTCTTGAACTGATAAACGTGACGAAGCGGCTTTTCCTGCGGCAACCGTGCGACTGTCCTTGTCTAGCAACGGAGCGGTTAGTTCTAGTGGCATTGCGTCTGCATCATGCTCTTAAGGAGACATGGTCCCTATCAGTCCTTAGACTGGATATGAGATAGTTGTGGTCACCCAAACCCCTGGAAGTTCACTCTTTGCACAACAAGCATATTTGCAAGACTCGTGCTCGTGTCGGTCTGACCGAGTTACTAGTCTAAGATATAGAATATAATATTCTTTGAATTATTCGATAATTTTAGTTGAGAATCAAGGGTCATTATTAAATAGAGTTTAGAGTTTTAGTATCGGCCCAAGGCAACGAATACGACATTCTAGAATTACTAGTTATGAGAGTAGAGAATCAAACTCAAGCATAATTAATAGAGTTGTGAATCAACTCTCTTGAAAATCTATAGACAGCCCCAAAGAGCCCACCCGTCACCACTTCCTAGTGCTTATGCTGGGGAGAAGAAGTGGCGCAACAAACTCCCCAGCAACACGTGTCTGTCTGATTAGTTATAATGACTATCAACTCCATCAGCCTAGGATAACTATAATAGCTAAAGGCTCACCCAGTCTCACCTACAAACACTAACACATACTACGTTAAAACTAGATTATAGAATAATAATAAACTAAATATGTGCCTCAACACAACTATATTTTACTTATTTAATATTAATTCTCTCTCCTACAACAGCCCACTTGGACAAGGCCTCTGGCACTCAATAATTCTCCTAACTTTCTTAGCCTAGCCTTACACCGACCGTTTCCTACCGCGGTCTGTCTTCCTTCTCGCAGGTAGCGCTAATAATACCTGTAATAGAATCTTCATAATGTGAAGAGGTAAGGGAATCGTTACGCTTGCGCTTTAATCAATCAATAATAGCTACGTTAATGTATCTGTGTATGATGTACCCATTTCAGTGAGACGGGGAACCGTTTTACAACGTTTGTCTCTTTGTACGTGTTCTACTAAACCTAACGCATAAATTCTCTGAGACAATATACGATTTTAGTAGAACATGTTCCCTAAACACAATATAAATGTCTTACTCAATCCTAGAGACAGTGAACTACGAAGCCCAACTGCCATTGAGTGAGACATGTATTGAGAGTCTGGCAAGCAAGATTGAGAGTGGCGGTAACTAGGTCATCAGTCGATGCGTCTAACGTAAACATGTGTCGCGGAGCCGGACTCGATTTATCGTCGTCAAATTCCGCGTCAGCAGTTTCGTCGCCAGCGCATCCGTCGTTTGCTGAGCTAGCAGAGCGCCCCGCCCGCGTGCCCGGCAGCCCCGCGCTCGTCATCGCGGCTCCTCTACGTAGCGCTGCCCGAGCCCCTCACTCCGTCCCGCTGCCAGCGTCTGCAGCCCTGGCGAAGCCCCTACAAAAGGGTTTCGCTAGCGTTACCGCGAGTGCCCCAGGCGCTCCAAGTATGAAGCCTATGCCAGAAAAGGCGCCGAACAGGGCTGATGATGAAGGTTTCGTGACGGTGCAAAGGAGGAAGCGCCGATCGCGAACGAACAAGAACCGCTGCGGCAAAGCTCCAAAGATGCCCGAAGTCAGCTTGCGCGCCGCAAAGCCGAACACACCGGTGTACATCTCCCGCCTACACTACACTACTAAGGCGGAAGACATCGTAGAGTACGTGCGCCAGAAGACGAGGTACACGCCGAGGGTGCAGTTACTGGAGTCGCACCGCAACGTCAACTTCAAGGCGTTCGTGGTGCGCGTACCGAATTTATATCTGCCCGTCGTCATGGAAGAAGACTTTTGGCCTCAGGACGTGGTGTTCCGTCGCTTCCGCGGACAAGTACCACAGGACAGCACAAGGACAAGCTAGGGAAGTGCTACTAACATAGTTTTAAGCTACTTATATTAATACAATTTTGTTTTATACTATAAATATGTTAGTTGGTAAGGTATATGTCTATGGGCCATTGTAGCCTGAAATAAATGGTTTATTATTATTATTATTATTATTATTGAGTATAAAGTTCTAAACGCGTATTTATGTTAATATCACCTTTACGGCAGCCTAGCCCCATTTCTAAAATAACAGAAAATATTGCACAAGCGTACCGTAGACTCAGTCTGTAGCAAAACTCAATGCGATCGTACTCGGTGTCTGCCGAGGTGGTAATTTCGTCACCTCACATCTCGTTAATCTTCCCAATTTCGAGGATACAGTGCGGCTGTAAGCGGCAAAGCGTCCAAATTGACGTGTTTCGATAAATAGTGTCGATTTAGAAATTGGCGTACCATATGCCGGGTGTAGGTTTTATCGAGACACGGTCCCTAGCGTTCTTAGAACGACTACCAATCCAGTTTGGGGAAGTGTGTGAAGCCTACCCCCTCTCCCCGGAGATGCGCGAACAACGAGCCTTTCGTAAAGAGTTGTGTGGCCAAACCTTTTTGGAAGCAGTAATTATCACTAACGTTTGATTGTTTTATAATGCCGATTTAGATCGACTTTATAGCATATATTGTTTTAAATGAACTGAGAGTATTTACGGTTCTGCCTTCCGTATGTGGTTGCGCATGTTACAGGTCAAAGTCGTCCAAAGTCGAGCGTCAGTGCTCAGTGTCAAATAAAGTGGAAGGCCTTCTCCGTTTCCCTATAATCAAACGCAAATGACAAATATCTGTCAGGGTATGGATTAGGAGATGGACACGTAATACAATAGAAAATAGAGTTAATTAATAGCCCAATGTCGCTATGCTGGAATAAATGATTATTAATAGCTCTGCAGCGATAATATCTATGTTACTAACAAATCATAAAACAAATAAGCCTACGAGAACAATACAATGGAAAAGACACATTATTAGTAAAGAGTTTAACACTTACCAATGATATCTTTGTAGGGAATTAGTTTACTACTCACGAAATGCCGCACGCAGTATCAACTTCACCTCGAACACAGGTCCTCCCAGCTCATAACACTCACCAACCTCCTAACTTAACTAGCTTTCCTTCTTGAGACTATAACGACCGAACCCTCTCATGTCCTAAGACCAACTGCCCTTCCTCAACACCCCCGCCAACTATCCAAAATCTGCGCTCGGTACTTTCCCACACTACTTTTTTGTAAACTTCGACTTAAAACACATTTTTCTATTTCTTAATTGCTTTTACGATTCACAGCTGGTTGCAATAACGCGCCCTCGCTTTAACTTTCTCAGAATTTGTAAAGAACTATGGGTTTCGATTGTCTAAACATTTCTTTCAAGCGACGACGGCTGCCATAAGTGGCCATTTGCGTGTGCCATTAAATAGAAATGGAATGGACCTCTAAGAGTTTCTAAACTATTTTACAAGTGCAAAGAATTAGGATATCTTGTTATTTATTAGGGTAACGCGTCAAGCTGTCAGACCATAAAATTAAGATTTAATGTGTTTCGTAAAGTGAGCCGAACCACGTGCATGGTTTTAGAATAAATAATTATAATATTTTGTTATTAAATAGGAATAAGTGACAGACAGTCACAGTATCAAGAGATTCAGCACATACTGCAGGTTGGATCGGGAAGCCTTTACGAAATTCTACACGTGCAACTTCGCGTGAGGAGGATAGTTTCACGCTGGGTGCCGCACAATCTCACCGATGCTCAGAAGAAGGCCCGGGTGGAATGGTGCACTGATATGATAAACAAATTTGATCAGCATCATTACAGGTGATGAGTCTTGGATTTATCAATACGATCCAGAAACGAAGCGCCAGTCGACGGTTTGGGTGTTTAAAAACGAATCAACGCCTACCAAAGTGAAATTTCTTGGTGTCAATTGGGATGATGACTAATATTAAAAAATGTTCATACAAATTATTTAATTTCAAAAAAGGCTTAGTAAAAATTTGAAAATCGAAAAAATCTGTTAAATCAGTGTAAATATGAAGAAGATACACGCTTTAAAAGATTTTGGAGGGGATTATTGCCGTCCTTGTCGCGCGGTACGGACAGTATGAAGTTACATTGTCGTGACGTCACTTCTACGATAGGGCTGTCCTTGTCTAACAATTATCCTAAAACGTTTATAACTTGGCCATTATTTAAGCCTTCACACTTTTTGTAATATTATTCGCACTATTTGGAAACAAAAAAAAAATTGAGATCAAAATAAACAATTGTCATCATCCCGATTCTTTAACGGAACCAAAGAAGCAACAACGCTGAATGGTATACTACTAAATGCTTGGCAGAAGTTTTCTCTGTTCTGAGCAACAAGTGACCAAACACAGAGCCCCGCGTTCTACTGCTCCACCACGACAACGCGCCTTCGCACACCGCTCATAAAACGAGGGACTTCCTGGACAGCACGCCGGTCAAACTCCTGGGTCCCCCTCCTTACAGCCCTGACCTAGCACAGTGTGACTTCTTTTTATTCCCGAATATAAAAAATCTGCTTAAAGGGATACATTTTTCGTCGCCGGAGGATGCGCTGTCAGCGTTCGAGCAGGCTGTAAACGAGGTGTCTACGGCCCACTGGAAAAAATGTTTCGAAAACTGGTTCAGACGTATGAAACTTTGTATAGAGGCTAGTGGAGAGTACTTTGAAAAGATTTTATTAAAAATATTTACCTAGAGAACATTATTTTTATTTTCGCAAAACTTTCTGAGTGTTGTACCACGTATTGTAATTAACTGGTGATAATATTTTCCATCACACATTCGGACTTTGGAGTGTCGTAATGGTCAAGTGTAGGTAGATATTATTATGTACTTTATTCGTAAATGCAGCCGCAAGTGATACAACGTGGTCAATGCGATTTGTTGCACCTTATGCCAACCACTTGAAGTTCAAAGTGGATGAAAAGTGTTAAACATCTCATTACTTAACACAGCAGGCTGTAGGCACAAATAATAACTTTCTACAATAAACCATCTTGGCGTGTTTAAAAATGAGCGTGACACTTGCACGGCAACCTGTAGCACCCGGCCGACTGAAGGGGTTGTTTCACCGCCGCCCCGATGTGCGCCCGCGCCTACTGCGCCTAGTGTCGCTGTGACCTGCCGTGACCTGTGTTGTGCGCGTAGGATTGCGAATGGTACTTAGTATTGCTCGGTGTCCAACTTGTATTTTTTTTTAAATATTTTTGGGACAAAATATAAAATGGTGTAAAAATGATTATGTGAAATGTGGGTGAACTATAGGTACTCCTCTTCCTAACCCTTCGGGGATTACAAGTGTGGTGTTATTTTGTTACAGAAAAAAGTATTTTCAAGTCGCGGTCGTTGTCCCCGGGCGAAGACAGGACGACTACGTTCACGAGCACGCATTCGTACTACTCACCTCCCACCTCCTGGCTGAGCGAGGGCGAAATGCCCGCTACTACCAGCAGTAAGTCACCTCCTTAGTATAACTTGCAATTATACTGAACTATCTTCTGCCTGCGACTTCGTCCGCGTGAAATTTCGGCCCCCAACCCACCGCGTTGCATCCTTTCGCCCGCCCGCGCTATATAAACATTACAAAAATATTTTTTTCTAATCCGACTGGTAGTTCCACACGTGTGACCCGTAGCCCTCCGAGAAATACAATGCTGCCGTAGTAACATGATTGTATCTAAGTCAAGTCATAATACAGTCAACGGCATTATTAATAATTAAAGAATACATTCTGTCCAAAAAGTATCGGCATGGGGTCTCAACTCGAACAAATTATAATTTGTCTTGAAAAAAAATTAATGATGGCAGCAACCCATGCTGCCATCTATAATTTTAACCATTTACGAAATTAACAATAATTAAAAAGCGATAAACGGCAGAATTTTGGCTGAAATATGATTGGTAAAAGTCAAAACTTACTTGTTAAGTGCTGTTGTATCTATTTCCACTCATAATGCACGTATTTTAAAAGTAAAATAAAAATGAAGCCTACAACTTCAATCCGAACCCTTTTAATGATATCTGTTATTCATTTTGTTTGGAGCTTTTTGCAATAGATGGCATTTTACTCAATTGGTCAGGACCATGGCTGGCTGAATGGCTCTTCACAGTTTCCAAATTTTTTATACTTATTTAAATCACCTACTTTATTTTGTTTCCATAGAAAGATAAAAGAAATCTAATAACATGTTTTCTGAACCCGGAACTATAAAACTCTGTTTAAAAAGCATTGCACGAAACGTTTACAAATTGACGACGAAAAATTGTCAGCTCAAATGCCAGACTTAGGGAGGTTTCATTTCTTTGTATGGGATTGGGTATCTGTACGTAGTATTATATTATCTGTGGTATCGGGAATGGATGACATGTTTATGGTTCCAATTTCTTTTATTTTTTTTATTGTTGATAGATTGGCACAACTGTTTTCCATTTTGGCGCGGAGTTTGAGTTGCATCTTAATTAGATTAAATACAGTGCTGTGTTTAGGGTTCCGTAGCCAAATGACAAAAACCGGAACCCTTATGGATTCGTCATGTCTGTCTGTCTGTCCGTCCGTATGTCACAGCCACTTTTTTCCGAAACTATAAGAACTATATTGTTGAAACATGGTAAGTAGATTTATTCTGTGAACCGCATTAAGATTTTAACACAAAAATAAAATAAACAAATTAATTTTGGGGGTCCCCATACTTAGAACTGAAACTCAAAAACGTTTTTCCATCAAACCCATACGTGTGGGGTATCCATGGATAGGTCTTCAAAAATGATATTGAGGTTTCCAATATATTTTTTTTCTAAACTAAGAGACACTTCCAAAGTGGTAAAATGTGTCCCCCCCCCCCTGTAACTTCTAACTTATGAGAATGATAAAACTAAAAAAATATATGACGTACATTACCATGCAAACTTCCACCGAAAATTGGTTTAAACGAGATCTGGTAATTAGTTTTTTTTTATACGTCATAAATCGTAAACCATAATTTACCTTTCATTCAATCGACTCAAATATATCAAAAACAAGAACTTTTATATTATGTTACTTGATGCTACGGGAACCCCTCATGGGCGAGTCCGACTCGCACTTTGCCGCTTTTTTTTGTTAGATCATATCAAGTGTGTATTGCGAATTTCATAATGGACAAAAACACGCCGCGCCTTCCAACTGAACCAAACCGAAAAATCCACGTCAAAGTCGATCAAAAGTCAAAGTCATGTTTACTGTTTTCTTTGACGATCGCGGTGTGTTGTGCACTCGGAATTCGTGCCGGAAGGTCAAACGGTAAATAAAGAATATTATTTGAGTGTTATCCAGCGTTTTAGAGAGCAAATTCGACGCAAAAGGCCAGATTTGTGGAAAGAAAATTCTTGGATTTTGCATCACTATAATGCGCCTTCGCACAAGGTCATCATTGTGAACGAATTTTTGACCAAAAACTCAAAAAATACCATCGAGCAAGCACCTTATTTACCAGAATGTCTCCTGCCGTCTTTTTTATTTTTCCTAATCTGTAATTACGGGGTCAATCGTCGCACAGCTGATTTCGCGCGCGCATTGTCTGCGGTCGATAAATTAAATAAAGAGAAAAATTCATGGTAAAAGTGGATTGATTAATTGTGTTTGTAAATAGAGATTAGTCACTTAATAAAATCACAGCTAATGGTGTATTATTCTTGTTAGGTACTTACTCTGTATTCTATTGGGGTGATTACGTCATCCCCTAAGTAATAAAAAAAAATAACCATAATAGGGTGACTGGTACGATGGTAGATTAGTGACCGATACTTAAACACATTTCTTACTGTTTCTCATTTACTTAAACCCTGAAAAAAGAAATAAATTTTATCCCTGTATTTCTACTTAAAATTAACAGTGAAAATGAGCGGCAAAATGCTCCCCACGCGCCCACTGAAGTTATAAGGAATAGTGCGCCAACTCTAGGGTAAAAAAATCTGGTCATACACGCACGCCGGTCGAGAGTACTACGCACCTGAACGTTCTGAAGAACGTAGTTTAATAAAAGTAATGTTACACTTCATTCAATCTATTTTGTTATCTGTGTTTCAGAACGGAAACATTCTAAACCTGACAAAGACAAGCCGTATTTAAACGAGTAAGTGCAAACATTTTTTTTACTAGCGGTATTTACGGTTTTATAATAATACTAGCTTCCTGAACAGACAGTTGTTCTGCTGGGGAGTTTATTACGCCACTTCTTCCCAGTTCAAGCACTAGGAAATAGTGAAGGGCGGGCGTTTTGGGAGACTGTCTTACGCAATTTTGACGTTGAAAAGTGCTGATTCTCAGCCTAGTTTAAATAAATTACAATTGATTTTGATTTTAAATGTACCTTATTGAAGTTTCAATTTACTGTTTTTTTTGTTAAATAAAAATCTACATCTACATCTGTAATACATATGGTGTACAAAGATTATTCTATCAATTACGACGTCGACTATACAAAAGTCAGTCTGGGCCAGGAAAGGACTAATTTAACTGTGTGTATATAGCTTAATTTCCCCTGAAACAACTATTTTCAGTGCACTAGCACATAATCTGGAGACGCCTCCGTCACAGCAGATGGAAGCGGCTCTGCAAGCCATCTCCGAGGAGTTGCGACGCTGCAGGAGCTTGCTGCACGCGCACCGGGTCGCCGAGGTGACCCGCCTGCCCAGTGCCGTACTGTAGCTAGATCTTGTGGCCTCGCTTACGACGACCATACGAAAACGTTGATCATTTTTGGAGTATTTTTTGACACTTCACAAAACCATTGCACAATTTTTTTACCAACAGTTTCCCCATTAAAGTCATTTGAGCGCCAATAGATCCTTCAGGTTAATCCTCAGCTGTAGCTCGCCAAATTCAAATTTTCATTGATTTAGAAATTAGTTCCACCTAAGAATTTTCTTGTGAAGAAGATTCTGAGGTGGAACAAATTTCTAAAATTGATGATTATTGATAGACACTGGCGGAACTTTTACTTTAAAAAGCGCTCTCTGTGCTCATTCAACTTAAATCAAGTAGGTCTTTCCAGCACTACCCCTCCCATAATCCAGTATTGCATCAGCGTGTGGGACGCTGCTGCAAGGATTATCTGTTTTTGTTGTTGTTGAGATCATCAAAATAAAATGGAATCTGATGCTTATGGATGTAAATCATTGTTATAGTGTGTGAAGGCTTAAACAATTATATAGCTTTTCATGAGGTTTGCTTTTTGATTTCGTGTATTGACGATAAAACACAGTTTCGCGTGATGCCACCGTCATGTGATTGTCATGTGATCGTCATGAAAATCGAAAACATCAATAATAATTTTAAATTAATAGGAGAGTAAGTATGGTTAAGGTTTCCGTAAGTCGATCATACATAGAGGCTCCGAGCTGAATGGTTACCACACCTGAAAGAAGGCTTTGGCGTTCATCGGAGCGCAGCGAGACGGATGTTCGCGTATCTGATGAAGTTTAATCGTTATTGATTGGACAACTTATTTTCCTTTGATGAGTTTCAAAATGCCCTCCGCCAGGTGTGAATCGTTCATAAGGCTCAACGTGCGAATGCGTAGATAACAGTGTTATTTAATTATTATTAGGAATTATTGTAAATTGGACAATTATTTTTAATTATTTTGATTCAAAACTTACAGGTGTCTATACATTTACTATACTTTATGTGGTTTGGTGTATTTCAATGACTATATAACCACTTGACTGCGCATACAGTGCCCCGACGCTCGCCAACTATTAGTATTTTGTCGCCTATGTAGAGGCTACGGTACTAATAATCATTTTAGTTGTGTCCAAGAGTTAGACCTGTGTGCACGCAAAATTAAATAAAAACTATATAACTTAATATGCAATTATAACGCATCAAAATGCCTTCATGCGTGGTGAAGTGGTGTGGGAAACATTCCAAGACATCTAGTTACAAAAAGGATGCATAACTTTTCATCGGTAATAAAACTACGAAAATTATTTTCGATTTTAATCAGAATAATAAGCCACCGCAGGGGTCTATTTAAAATGGTGGATGGGTGTTCGAGCACACGATTGAGTCGCGCGTTGATGTCTTTTAGAAAAGTCTCGTTCTTGTATTAGACAATTCTAATGCTTCTATCCCTTACTTTCCCTTTGTATGTTTATCGTAAAAATTAGAGCAGTTACCTTGAATAGCTGAAAAGCGATATCGAAAATAATCAAATTTAAACTAATAAATTTTTTATTCAATTCACATACTGTAAAAAAAATACCTACTTATCTACTTTTAACCGACTTCAAAAAAAGGAAGAGGTTCGAGGAGATCGGATTTAAAATCTCTGATTGGGTATAATTTATTCCCGGATATTAATTTTCATCAATTTGAGATAGAATCAACAAATCATTTAGTTGAATTAGCAAGATGCAGAATTCAGAAATATGTAGGTACTCTCGTTTATCATTTTTTACAAAGAACAATCAGGACCCTAAAACTTTAATTCGAAAAACATGTACGAAATTAATTCATTTTAAAAATCTATAATAATTGGATACATGTTTTTTTTTGTAAGTGATTGATTATGATTAAATATAATTTCTATGATTTTAATTGAGTATGTTTGATCGATATCGACTATTTTCCCTTAATGAAGTAGAGCAGCCCTAACGATGGCATACCTACGCAACTTGACCTTGAACTGACCAATTGCAGCCGCGCGTTCTTCCTCGTCCCCCGGCCCGCAGTAGTGAGTCCTGCGCTTAGAAGAAATCGGCCTATACGCTCTCTAGACTCCCCCCCGACCCTTGCTCGACGAAGTGCCAGCCCGCGCCGTAGCTGAGCCTGTAGCTTTAAATTCCCCGATTAATAATAATCAAAACTTGATCCAGCCTGTCCCATCTTGCTGTCCTCCCGTCAGCGACGCCCTAAGCCGAGGTCCGTACCCCACAGGGGGTGCCCTTAGCGAGCGTTCGCTTAATAATATAAGTAGTTTTACGCCCCTGGCTGGAGGCTTTGAGTCCGCTTAAGGCAGCCACAGGATAGTCCGGTTAAGTAGTCACGACCTCTCAAGGTCAACTACGAGATGCCATACGCAAAAAAAAAAAAAAAAATCGCTCTCTAGTGGTTATATTCTCTTTGGTGTATTTAGTGTAGCTAATAGTATTTATAGAAAATTTATGTTAGGTAATAAATATAAAAGTAATTAGTGCCTACTTGTAGATATAATCATTATTAAGAGATTTAATCAATTTTTCCATATTTATAATATTTTTGCAACAAATAGATTATAGCTATTATTGTCATTTGAAATCATGTTCCATTTTAAGTATATAAGTAATTAAGATGTTTTCAGTGACTAGATAATCAGAAATGTGTGGGAGTGTATTAGTCTAGTTATCTAGTATGAATTAAATATTTTTAAACAATAATGGATTTTGCATTATTTATTTATTTCATTTTATTCTATTCTATTCGGAAAAATTACAGGTAACTTATAAAGTGTCCCTAAACGATACAGAATTGTAGGCCATTTACAAGTTTCCTGTTCAGTTTTCAAGTTTTTTATTATGTCTAAGTATTTTCCTTAATGATTGATTTACAAAGTTGTGTTTCTGGCTCCACAAAATGTTGCGAATGCAGACATTGAAAATGTGTTTTTAATTGCGGCGTTTACAGACGGCCAAACCAACGCGTTCAACATAACCAATGGTTATTATGCGTAATGAACATATAACACAACGCAAATACTGAGCTATTTGCGTGCCATCACGAATGTATGTACCGCAACATTTTGTGGAGCCAGAAACACAACTATGCGTTTGTTGAATTTCGTTCGATCACACAATGCGCTGGTATGTGAACAAGTACTTATCCACAAGTTCGTAGCAAACAACTGCCAGCCATCGCGGACGCATGTTGAATGCGTTGGTTTGGCCGTGCCTAGAGTGTCCGTCAACGGAGCCCGCGAAGTTCAAAATGCCTTACGTTGTTTTTGCAAATTGCAGCGCTGTTTTGTAGGACGAACTTGACGCCTACAGACAGGATTGGCCCACTGTAGCTCAAGACAGAGAAGAGTGGAAAGCAGAAAGGGAGGCCTTTGCCCTGCATGAAAAAATCAGTTGTTTTCTCTCTCAAAAATATTGTAATATTCATAAGACTAGTGAAAATATGACTGTTTGCAGCAAATGTAATTTCAGGAGTCATATCGGTCTGGTCTGGATTTAGTTAAGACCGCCCATTGCGTCACCCTATGTAAAAGTTCTACATTTTAGTATATCTGTAATTCTGATTCAGAATAGAATCCTCTTTACTATGTACAATAAAGAGTATTGTTTTATATTTCATTTTATTGATTAATTAATTTCATTATTGACTCAATTTTGATCAAACAACGAAAACAGCGCAACAATTTGTAAAAACGTAATACATTATTAATATCGGGTGCTACCTTAGCGCGACCCCATACATATCCGTGTCCTCCACCAGCGCGCGCGCGGTGCGTTACACACGTCGTCACCGGAGTGGACCCCTCCCATCGCGCTCCGGGCCGGCGTGGCCACGCAAGGAATCGGCGATACATACGCACCCATGTCCATATTCACACTGCACATCGGAACCGTTGTGTTGTCTGACGAGGTTAATGCTACTTTCTTAAGTAGATTAGATTTTCGCTGTTTCAATAAATTCGATCGTGTCTGAGTATCAACCCGCAATGGTTCCGCTGGAAATTTTAAAAGAGTAGCGGTGAAATTTCTTGTAATTTCTTCTCCATACGAAACTACCTTTTGAAACAGGCGACTAGAAAGAAGAAGACCTGATTTTAACCCGGCGTGAGTGAGGTCGGGTATGTCATACCCGAGAAGTTTTTAAACGCAGATTATTTAATGTTACTGTTGTCATGCGAGTCCTGTCGTTTCAGTAGCTGGAGGTAAGGGTGCTAGGGGCGAGGTACAGTATCGAGTTTAATGTTGCGCCGGCGGCGACGGTTGATACACGTGCGTACACGTGGCTGGGGTACGTCACACCCGACCTCGTAGTCGGTGTTACATTTTTGTGTTGACCGTAAGTTTTTGATTCATAGTTTTTTATGATTTATTTTTATATTTTTCAAGATGTCTTATGAAGAAAATGAACGTCGGCCACAAGAACTATTAGGAAATTGCTCAAGTGCTAGCTCCTGTGACTCCGAGAGCGAAGATGAAATTGATAACGTTTCTCAGAGAAGTGAAGAAAGTGATTCGGAACAAGAGGGTATTTTTGATAATTTGGAAGAGCCGGAATCTGTGCCGGCGGCTACTAGTCAGTCGGCTGAGATACGTGGAACTTTTTGTACATCCAAAGATGGCACATAATGGTCAAAAGATTGTCCTAGACAATGCGTTCGAGTTCGATCTGAGAAAATTATTACCAATGCTCCAGGCGTAAAAGGTACTGCAAAACTTGCTAAAACTGAGATTGAAACATGGAATCTCTTTATAACAGACAGTATGTTGAATACCATACTTACATACACAAATATTCAAATAAAGGATAAAAGGGAAAAACATGCAAAAAATAAAGAGCAGTATCACATGAAGGATAACTTTGGAGGATTTGAAGGCATTTATAGGACTTTTGTATATAGCTGGCCTGAATCGCTCAAATAGACAAAACCTGAACGATTTGTGACGTACAGATGGTACAGGAGTTGAAATCTTTTAGACTACAATGTCACTGCAGAGGTTTCACTTTCTCCAAAAATTTTATTGCTGATTTGTAGGTATAACTTTGGTGCTCTGTTACATGATCTCATAAGACTTTTCAGTTCCTTTTTTATTTATAATAATTAAAAGACACTATTGTTATGTTGATTTACCAAAGAATTTGGAATTTTGTAAGAATTTTCTTGCGAAAAGAAGTTAACTATCTAAACTTGTATTTTTTCAAAGAAAATTTTGATACTTTGTAATTTCAATAAAAAATAACGCTTTTTGTACTTAATGCTGGTATTTTATTTACTAATCTTGTTGAATAGATACTATTTATTAATATACCTCATGCATAAATACTAATTACACAATCATAGTATAAAAAATTGAACATCAAAATTTTGGGTATCTCCTACCCGCCTCATAGCTGGTGTAACAATTTCTCACCTCATTCACGCCGGGTTAAAGAAAATCTATTGCTATGTACGGCGTTTAAACAAGCTCAAGTACCGTCCCTTGGTTTCGATAATCAACGACGCATATACATTTCCAATTATTCATTCCTCCTCTTTTGAAATAAAGTCCGTTGAAAATATTCTCCTAATCCACTCCCTTACAATATAGGCTGTTCTAAACTCCCGCAACAAGAATCTGGTGTTAAAATGGAAGTTCTACGTCCAGCCCGTGACCATGGCTCGCATGCGCGCTGGACGCGTCGTGGTCTTCGACTTCTCTACTGAGTATGACATCAAGGTCACCGAGGACTTCTTGCATTATTTGAAACATGTGAGTAAAGTTGAGGCTATAAAGTTGGTGCAAGGTAAAGTTAGATTAAGTTTGGCGAATCTAGGTGGGAACAGTTACAATACGTGTCCGGGCTATATACGAGTATATACAAAGATAGAGCTTTAAAAATAAATAAAAAGGAGTTGAATGCCTCTCGAAGTCGTGCCGTATTTCGTCTCAGCGCTGTGTTTATGTGAGCATGTGACTTACCACCCGCAGACGGTTATAAATTCATAGGTAGATAATAATAGGTAAGTCTTCTAAAAGCGACAAGTTTTATGGATAAACGCATCTGTAATGCCTCTAGTAAATTTATTTTAGATACCTGTAATACTAGAGATTAGTATGGTACTCCACGGACGAGGTCCTTTTACATAGAGCTCTACTACTACTTAGGTAAAAATCTACACATACATACCAAAACTCACGCCTTTTATTCCTTGGGGGTAGGCAGAAATTACAGAATGCCACCTGCTACGATCCTTACATAACTACTCCTTTTGCCTCGGTTACGTTCATACATCTGACGTAGTTTATATAAAAATCTACATGATAATAAGTGCCCTACCAGGTGGAGATGCTGATTGTCATCTGCGAGTTGGACAGAGAAGAGGACCCGTTCGCGAGTTGTGTGTTACCGCTGAGAGACGCTCTTCTACACACGAACACGAGAGTTGACTTGTCACTAGCATTGGTACGTTTACTTCGGCCCACTTGGACCCCAAATCACTAATTACATTTACAAGGGGTGTTTGATAAGTATTGATTACACATGACGGCACTGACGCAAAATCTGTAGTTTAGTGTCATCTTTCAAACAACGACATAAATTCATTGTTTAATTGGTTTTAGTTTTTTTCTAATTATGGAAAAGTGCGGTAGTGTTCGGTGATTGGGTTCTTGTTTTTGGATGAGAATACGTGTAGGGAAATTAAAGAAAAGTTGGACACCGTTTACGTTTACCGTGGGGACCTTTCTTCTTCGATGAAAACAATTCGATATTGGTTCAATGAATTCCAGCGCGGTCGTCTTTCGGTAGAGAGTAGTTATATTCTTTGGTGGTCGTACATCCGCGTCGGTGGCGTCTACGACGGTTGGGCTAAGTGTGTCGATATAAAATAAAATAAAACTGTCCCAAAAAAAAGTTTTCGAGTCCAACACAGGTACTTATCTAATTTAAAACATAACTCTATTTCTGTCAATCGTTTAAAGATGACAGAGAAGGATTGATTTGTTTCAAATACATTTCACGCGAAATGTAGTATTTTGTGTGGGCCTTAATATTTTATGTTACGGCCACATTGTCGCGATAGCGCGAACCAAACTTCGAGCGCTCTCTTTCGCACACCGCTCGACGTCTTGCTGTATAACAGAGAGCGCATGAAGTGTAATTCGCTGTATTGCGACAATGTGACCGCAGCATTACTTGCATTTAGGAGCCATTCTAGTATTACGTGAGCACCAAAGGAGGTCGGGGGGTTTTTGTTTTGCAAATTTTTGACGACACATGGGGGACAGGGGGTCGACAATTTTGTTTTTTTTTTCAAAATTATACGTTTATATATTATGAATGTCAAGATCGGGTTCTACCTTGTCTATACACACGCTATATTTTATACTACAGGGTCGGTAAAATCGGTCTAATCGGTCAATTAAACTAAGCTTAGTTTCCCTCATTTCAATATGTGCACATTATGAAGACTCACACTGTATACGGCATTTTATGTCGAATGCCTACTAGTATTTTTGATTAGTTTGGATTTGTGAGTGTAATATATTTTCATCCCATCTATTCGAAAAGGACGACTTGGTTCGCCTTTATGTGCACCCAAAGGTAGTGTTTTTATGAAACTTTTAGCGGGCAGTACTTAATGAGTTTTTAATCTTCTTTTTAAATGCGCCATAATTATCTTTGCCGCGCACTTTTTGAAGTTAGAACATCTTAGTGTTCAGCGCAAAAGAAATCGAATGCGAATATTGTTTGAATAAAGACTGTCTGGTACGACGGCCCATAGTCACACCGCCGGCTGAATAAAAAAAATATCAAATAAAAAACGCGCGTACTACTACATCCCCCAGTTTTCGTAAATTTTCACGGATTGTTGGAAATGTATGGTTTTGTTTTGAAAAATGTGTTCTTCAAGTGACAGTGAAAGTATAGAATTAACTCCAGAAAGTATAAGAACTGAAGCAAGAAATGTGATGGATAATCTTCAAACATGCAGAATAAAAATCTACAACAATCTCTATTCCTAATAAAACTGAAAAAAAAAACTATAATTGCGAAAATGTCTCAAATGTAAATATAAGTTGTTTTAATAAACCTGTTATTTTCTCATAGTGGGTGATGAAAAGTAGAGTGTATCACTCGGGCCCAAAATATATTTTTGGCTCGGGCGACGTCCTTTGAATCCCTCCGTTCAGAATTCTACTCTAGAATACCTCACTTCGCTCTGGATTCAAAAAAGCGCCCTCGCAGTAATACAATCTACTATTATATTGTACCTAATGTGCGTCTTATTTGTGCAGAAAACACCTATTTTCTTTTCTTTACTAACCGATGTACATGTATCGTGTGCAGCTGGCAGGTCCACAGATGCTAAAAGAGCGTGCTAACAACGGCGAGGTAACATTCAATGCGGGAGACGAGGTCGGAGTCATCGACCTGTGGTGCTTAATGCGTGCTGACGCCAACATGCTGACCTGCATCAACCTCGCCATCACCGGACAGGTAGGTCCAAAATACACATAAACTCAGGCGAGAATTTTGATAAACCGTCTCGTCCTGACTGCCTCGTTGGTCTAGTGGTTGCAAGAGCTACTGCTGAGTTTGAGGTCCTGGTTTTGATTCCCATGTCGGGCAAAGTGTTATTGGGTTTTTCTATCAATAAACTTTCTCAGTAGCAGCCCGAAGTCTGGATTTGTGCCCGGTCGAAGGCAATAGCCTCCATATTACAAGGGGCTTAAGCATAACTGGCGAAATGTGGGTGTACTATAGGTACACCTCTGCCTAACTTTTCTGGGATTACAGGCGTGATGTTATGTAATGTTAAGTTAGAAAAATAAAATATTATGTACAACGTATAAATGACTGATATAAAAGTAGGAATAAGACATCGGGGAGACCCTACGGGCAGTCTTTAAAGAGATATATTTTTTCTTCAACCTTTGGATAGATTAAAGGGAGGAGAGACATTACTGCAGGTAGTCTGTGCTGTACCACTAACATTTATGCAATTCATGTTTAAAACATAAAATGATTAAGTACTACCAGTTTTAATAGTTATTTTAACGAACTTCTTTAACACAACTTACGGTAGGAGTAAAATTTTAGAAAAGATGTAGTAATTGCCACGTAACGAAAAAGCGTTTTGCGCATCTTGGATTGAAATAATGAAAATGCAAGGTGCCCCCTCCAAGTGACTTGTTTATTTTAAAGTAGAAAGAGACAGAGAGAGGTAGATAGTTTTATTGGTTTTCAAGGATGCTGAGGTCAAAATGAAAATCCAAGATGGTGGCTGCAAAATTTTCATCATTGCTGTCCTGTTTTTCATGGTTTTACAGGGTGCTAAAGCCGAAATTGAAGTCAAAATTAAACCCAAGAGAGCGGCTGCGAATTTCTAATGTTTTATCATCCGCGTCGTTGTCCTGGTTTTTGAGTGTGCCAGTATAGTAATAGCCAGTAAGGTCAAAATGATGGCTACGAAAACTTTCAAATTTTTGGTCTTGGATGTCGTTTTTATGGTACTTATATCCTTCCTGACTGGGGTCTTCAGACTCCACTCGTTTTTCAATTCTTTGTCACTATAGTCGACCTCGTAACTACTTTTAATGTATGATTTCACTGGCACGTCAAATAACAAGGACAAGGTATTTTTTGCTTTCGACAGTTAGATCGTTTCCAACTTAATAACGTTTCAATTTACTGAATATTTATGCCAAAATTGGCCATACAAAATGTTTATGGACATTGTACACTACATGCGTTACCTGACTCATTGTTCCGCACTTAAGGACCTTATCTCTCGCCAAATATGCACTTTACACGTAGAGAAAACACCTTATCTACCTACATAATAATAATCTTCAATTCACTTACGGACAACCCATAACCGCTAGGTATAGAAGCATGAAATATTGCACAATGGACGAAGGGAATAGGCTAGTTGATAGTAAGAACAATATAATATAGAATGGTTCTATGTTCGAGTATTTGGTTTCGCACTTAGTCCTTCAAGTGGACTATCGTGTGTGGGCCATGGCGGCCGACCCCATATAGAATGGTTGAGAGCTAAAAATAATAAAAACCCAACCTAATTTTGTAAACGATTTAAGATTAAGTTATATTTATGAGAGTTTGCATAAAAATAAAGACATTGGTAATAACTAATACGGGCTGGTGTCCGCAACTCCACGACAATGGGCGTATTTTGCGTACGGTGGGAAAATCGATCATTCGATCCACCCCAGCTCCTCGAGGAAGGCCAGAAACGCCTTGGTGTTACTGACAGCCTCGCGTAGGGTACCTGGATTACCGAAGTACTTTGCCCTGTATGTGGCGACTACCGGGCAGTTTAGAAGCACATGAGCTGCTGTCTCGTCCTCCTCCATGCAGGCCCTGCACAGCGGACTGTCTGTGACTCCTATGACAAAGAGGTGTTAATTAAATGACCCGTGGCCAGTTAAAGCTGCCGTAACTTTACGCAGCTGTTGTTTGGTTAGTCCGAGAACCTGTTTCGTGAGGCGGCCATTAATAGTAGGGAGTGCTTCCCTAGCCTGCCTGCTCACCTTGTTCCAACCATAGTTTGTGATGTTGGTGGTGCGTTTCTTTACCAGAATTTGTAAGTACCCGAAGGGGAGTGGCACGATGGGTTCAGGTCCCACTGGTGCCTAACTCGACCCCCTTCTGGCAAGTTCGTCGGCTGCGTCGTTGCCCAGCGAACCGCTGTGTCCTTTGATCCATCGAATGGTTATGTTATTGAGGCTACCCACCTGATTAAGGCGCTGGTGACACTCGTATATTAGCCCAGATTCAACTGTGTGGTTGTTCAGCGCTTGCAGAACAGTCTTGCTGTCTGAGAGTATACGGATCGAGTGGTCCTTAACTTTACTGGCCATGATGGCCGAAGCAGCCAGAGAAATTCCCATGCATTTGGCCTGGAACACTGTGTTATGGACCCCCAATGGTGTGGCTATGCGTATGTTGAGGACCTCCGAGAAAACTCCAGCACCTGTGCCATTACCTGTTTTAGATACTTCTGTGAAGATACGCAGCTCTGCAGGGCACAAACTCTCGTACCTGCGATCCTCGTGAAGCTGGATCTTGTATTTTTATCGAAGATAAATTGTTTGGGTACCCGATCATAAATGGCTTTCGTAATGGGGAACTCCTTCTTGAGTCCCTCACGTAGCGCGGTGTGTGGTTTGTCTCTCTTACCTCAGAGATCTAGTGACTTAAGACTTACTGCCGCCAGTGTCGCTTTCTGCTGTATGAACAGGTGGAGCAGGTGGCAGTTCCAGCATGGCTTCAACTGCTGCAGTTTGAGTGGTCCTCATGCAGCCCGTAGCAGCCAAGCAGGCTAGACGTTGCATGCATTGTAGTTTATTTGAGGCTGTAGCCAGCTTGGTTCGGTGCCACCAGATCCTCATAGGTGATCATGGGGCGGATCACTGTGGTGTACAGCCATAGTATAATTTTAGGGGGTAGTCCCCACTTCTTACCTATAATTTTCTTGCACTGCCAGAAGGTTATGCAGGCCCTGTTTATTTTGTCGTCCAAATGACAACTCCAGTTTAAGTTACTGTCTAGAATGACCCCCAGGTACTTGACCTCGTTGGCCAACTGAAGTTCTGTTTCGAAGAGTTTTGGTAGGTGAAAAGGACCTAATGATTGTTTTTGGGTCAACATGACTAGTTCAGTTTTAGTAGGGTTCCCTGATAAGTTAAATTCCCTGCACCAATTTTCTACGATGCGTAGCGCTTGCTGAGTGAGGTTGCAGATCGTACCCGTCACCTTCCCCGAAACAAGGATTCGAGGCCGTCATCATACCCTAATGTGTAATAGCGGCTGGCGTTGAGTTTGGTGATGAGGTCATTAATCACCAAATTCCATAGAATGGGGGACAGTACCCCTACCTGGGGGCACCCTCTGGCTATCATGGCCAGTTGCTGCTCACCCTCGAGGCGAACCACTCGTTTGCTTAGCATGTTTGTAATCCAGTCCGTTAGTACCTTTTCTACTCTATGTCTGGAGAGGGCGCTGCTGATGCTGGAGAAGTTAATTTTATCGAAAGCTCCTTCAATGTCTATGAAAGTGCCCAGGCAGGTGCCTTTTTGATGAATCGCTTCCTCTATCGGGCTGACCACAGAAACGAATCGCTGCAAAACCGACTTCACGCAGTCTTGTCTGCCCTAATCCTTTTTTTTTTTTTTGCGTGGGAAATCATCATGAAGGAGGAGGCGGAGCGCGTGCGGGAGAGAGCCTTGCGTCCTCCGCAGGAGACGCCCTGAGCGTCGGGAGTCGTCTGCAGATTCCCGGCCACCGTAGCACAGTGGGTCGAAACTATGATTTTAGTGACTTAGGGCTCAACTTTGCTTTTTCACTTTTTTTTTTATGCGGATGGGTAGAGCTCATTAACCTCAATAATAATTGTTCTGATGTATTATTTCCTAAACTTTATACTTTGGGTAGAAAAATGTGTTTTGTTATTTTTTTGTATGGAGCGGCTCAAATAAACTTAAATTCCTGCTAAGTAGCGTGTGATCCCGCGTTGAAACTTTATTTTTCATATACCTTGTCTGGTCTATTATCATTTGATGCTATAAACAAATGCATAAAGTTGCAACTCTGCCAAATAAATGGATCGAAAAAAATGAAAAAATACATAGAATAAAAAGCTTCATTTTTTACTTTCGTAAGTTATTTTAAGTTAAATTTGATATGGAATAGTAAGTAAAAGCACGTAATAATACACATAATTACTTAGCAACTAACAACAATACATTTAAAAGGTCCCTAATTAGCTTAAATTTACTAATACTACATATATTAGTAAATTTAAGCTAATTAGGGACCTTTATTTAAAAATGTGGATATGAAATCAATTAATTTCTATTTGTGTGTTTAATTACTGTAATTAGCTTAACCTTTTACCTTATAAAATAACAATGTTTTTCACTTTTAGTCATTACTGTAATATTAATTAGGATAATTAGTTAATGAGGGTAGTAGAAAAATTAGTAAACATTGTTTGTCACTGGATTCTGGAAGTATAAAATGACCATAATTTATTATATACTAACTAGTGTTCGTTTATTCGTACTACTACTAACATCTCGTGATTCTGATCGTCCCTTTTTCGTTATAATGGATAATTTAGTTAACAATTTAGATTTATTTATGATTTTAAGAGAGCAGGTCAAGTCACTGTCGGATAGTCAAAAATTCTTTCAATTCCTACAACATAAAATAAACGTGACCGAAGAGAACAGTGTTGAGCTCCAAAAATTCTGTACGCGCTTTTGTTCAAATATAAGTGCAAGATGGGAACGAAGTAGTCGCACGTTAGCACAGTTTGTAAGAAAAAATGGTGATTGGTTGGAACGTGCAATAAACTGGCCCGAAGGAATGATACCTGAAGCTGTGAACACTGAACAGGAAAGGCTCGAGATTTGTAATACTGAAGATGTCGAAAATCTACCACCATCTACTACAGAAGCTTCGACATCTACATTTACACCTCGAAAACCTTTCGAGGAATTGGGCTCCAGGCAAAAACGACGACGCGTTGATCAAATTAACCAATCGCTTTCGTTATCCCCGGATGAACTTAAAGCTACTACAATTGCTAGTTTAAGAAACACCGGAAATGAGGATGTAGGAAAAATTATGAACCATTTACTAAATCACCCCGAAGATCTAGAAAAAGTTAAAGAGTGTTTAAGTACAAGTAAACCGAAAAGTAGTACATATTCACCCGATAAGGCACTGTCTTTATTAGTTTCACTTAAATTAAGTAAGTGGCAGTATATAAGCCTAAGAGAAGCAGCAAGTGAAAATAGGTCTGATTTATACCCTTCTTATTATAAAATAAAACAAGCGAAGGCAAAATGTTATCCAGGGAAAGAAGACATAATTATAACTGAAGAAGGAGCTGCTATTAAACTGCAAGCTTTACTCAACTTGACGGTATCTAGGCTTTTAGAAGTGATTACTTTAGATTTGGATTCGCCAACTGAGTTACTGCTAATAAGCAAATGGGGTTTTGATGGAGCCTCAGGTCAAAGTAATTATAAACAAAAGACTGAAGCAGAGTTTGATGACTCAACTATCTTCATGGCCAGTCTAGTTCCTATAAGGCTTCAACAATGTGATGGAACAATTGTTTGGGAAAACGATCGACCCTCATCAACTTTCTATTGCCGTCCGATAATGTTCAAATTTACCAAAGAAACGCAGTCAACAGTGGTAACTATAAAAGCTAGCATAACCGAAGAAATAGAAACACTTCAGCCAATCAAGTTCAATCAAGTTGAAGTTAAGCATCAATTGCACTTGACGATGATAGACGGCAAAATATCGTCATATTTGTCAGACACATCTTCAGCTGTCTGTGATATCTGCAAAGCAAAACCGTCAGAGATGAACAATTTAGAGTCACTTGCTCAAAAAGAGAACAACGAAGAAGTGTTCCAGTATGGAATGTCATCTTTACATGCCTGGATAAGAAGCATGGAGTGCTTACTTCATATCGGTAAATATAATTTTATTAGTTCATAATTTTTTTCACGTTATATAGTTACTTGTGAGATTTTTATTTAAGTGATATTTCTTTTTGTTTGCAGCTTATCGTTTGGACTTCAAAAAATGGAGTTGCAGGGGCGATGACAAAGAAAAAATGTCACTCAGAAAGAGCGCTATACAGCAAGCGTTTAAGAAAGAATGCGGTTTACTTATTGACGTAGTCAAGCAAGGAGTAGGCACAACCAATGATGGCAATACTGCCAGAAGATTTTTTAGGGATGCAGAAACAACAGCTCGCATAACAGGAATAGATAAAGATTTAATAGAAAGGTTTCATGTGATTCTTCAGACGGTTGCATCTGGAGAGAGCGTGGATCTTTCTAAGTTTTCCGAATTTTGTAGAGATACTGCACAATTGTACGTTCACTTATATCCCTGGTATTATATGCCTTCCAGTATACATAAATTGTTAGTACATGGGAGTGATATAATTAAGCACTTTGGTGCCATACCTATAGGTAAACTGTCGGAAGAGGCAGCGGAAGCTCGTAATAAAGATTTCCGGAAATATAGAGAGAGTCATTCTAGAAAGGTAAGTAGAACGGCGACAAATGAGGATATTATACACAATCTTCTTTTGTCTTCTGATCCAAAGATCACAAGTCTAAGACCTCGAATGGTGAAACAAAATATAATGGTTCTCTCTCCAAAAGTCAAAGAGCTTCTGCTGATTTTTCCCACAGAATCCGATATAGATTTTATTGATGTAGATAATTTACAAGATAGTCATAGCGATAGTGAATAAGATTTTTTGGTAGTTTGTAAGTTTCTTGTTTTTTTTATTAGTTTATAAATGTCAAACTCATAATTGAAAGGAAATAGTAATGTTTGATGTTGTTTATAGTTAGTTTTTAGTTTGCTTGTGTTAGTTGTAGTAATGTTAGTTTACCTTTACTAATTTGTATTATTATGTACCTATCTTTACTCACTATTCAGTATTAAATCTAACTTAAAATAACATTTCATAAACATGTTAAAGTCATTAAAACAAAGAAATTGAAATTCATAGATCCCTAATTAGCTTAAATTTACTACTACTACATATATTAGTAAATTTAAGCTAATTAGGGACCTTTTAAATGTATTATGATTAGTGTGATTAGCTTTAAATTTACTAATACTACATATATTAGTAAATTTAAGCTAATTAGGGACCTTTTAAATGTATTATGATTAGTGTGATTAGCTTTAAATTTACTAATACTACATATATTAGTAAATTTAAGCTAATTAGGGACCTTTTAAATGTATTGTTGTTAGTTGTTAAGTAACTATGTGTATTATTACGTGCTTTTACTTACTATTCCATATCAAATTTAACTTAAAAGAACTTACGAAAGTAAAAAATTTAGCTTTTTATTCTATATATTTTTTCATTTTTTTCGATCCATTTATTTGGCAGAGTTGCAACTTTATGCACACGTTAATAGCATCAAATGATAATAGACTAGACAAGGTATATGAAAAATAAAGTTTCAACGCGGGATCACACGCTACTTAGCAGGAATTTAAGGTTATTTGATCCGCTCCATACAAAAAAATAACAAAACACATTTTTCTACCCAAAGTATAAAGTTTAGGAAAAAATACATCAGAACAATTATTGTTGAGGTTAATGAGCTCTATCCATCCACATGAGGAAAAAAGTAAAAAAGCAAAGTTGAGCCCTAAGTCACTAAAATCATAGTTTCGACCCACTGTGCGTAGGCGCGGGCTTGCGGACGGCGAGCAATGGGTAGCTCGCCGTCCGATAGGCACCAGGCCCGGGTCGGCGTCGTGATCCACGTGCGCCTCAAAGAGATGATAGCACAAAATGACGGGGTCCGATAGGGCTGACGCCTCAGGGTCGCGGGTAATTCGAAAGAGTAACCGTGGCCCTGGCACAGGCAACTGAAGTAACACGGGTGGGTTTTAGTCAGTAAAAGTCTGACACGCCCTCCCGCTCTCCACGCAGAGCGGGAGATGTCATTTGATGATTTCCCATCCAAAAAAAAAGGTGTTTGACACTATCGCATCTGACCAGTGTAGGGCAAGTACATGAATTAGATGAACTCTGGCATGAGTGAGCAATTATTGTAAATTCTAGGAGGCATAGTATTTCGTCGGATTACAAAAAGAATGTAACAGGTTTTATCCAAGTTGAGAGTTAGTAGTCTATCGTGGAACCAGTTCATGATATGACTTAGAACGTTTTCTGCCATTTTTTTACCATATCCCAAGTAGGTCCAGAAATGACGATTGCAGTGTCATCGGCATACGCGTACATCTTGCAATTGGGGAGAATCATTCTGCAGAGGTCATTCATATAAATAAGAAACATAGTGGGCCCCAAAATGCTTCCCTGGGGTACGCCATAAGTCACAGATTCCTCACCGCTGAGATGATCACTATCTTTACTAGCTGACAGCGATTATAAAGATAGTCTCTAAACATTTCCAGTACCATGCCCCGACCACCCAGACGCTCCATCCTAGCTATTAGTTTGGGAACAGAAACCGTGTCGAAGGCCTTCAGGGGTCAGAGGTCTAGAAATATGCCTAAGCATATAGATCCACCATCGAGTTCCTTGGCCACAAATTGCGTAAGGTCCAAAAGTGCATCCTCTGTCGATACCCCAGCTTTGACGCCATACTGGTTTTCAGCGATGATGCGATGTTTGTTCAAGAAGCCCCTGAGTTGCTTATTGAAGATTCTCTCCATTATTTTTTAAATCTTGACATGCGCCATGAACCTTCATAACATAATATTTCATGTATAAATTACATTTTAAAGTGCTAGTAAAATTTTCCGGATAATACTATATCTTAAAAAACATTGATTGAAGCGAAACTTCTTAGACGAGGATTGGATAATTGGACGAGAATTGAGAGTAAAATTTCACGGACCCGACGTTGAGGCATATTTCGTTACATGAGAGAGAAGAAAAAGATCTCACTCTGCATCTCACACTAAATCTCTCTTATTCTTTATTTTTTAAGAAGTTTCACTTCTATCACATGTGTCTTCTAATAATTGGGTATTTCGTAGAGAAGACGAAACAACACTACTCGTGTGCTCGGGACTCACCGCGAGTGGTGGGTGTACGAGACCATAATACTGGCGTAAAAGATAATAATGCGGAATTTTCAACACTTTTTTCGCTAGTAGTATTACATTTCGCACATTTTGACTTGATAACGTTCGGCACCACACCCGTAACACTTTTAATTTGCTTCATGCCCTCAGTTTACTGACCTGTCTCCAATAGCAGTTTTCCTTTGTGTGACCGATACGTTCACAGTACACACAAAGTGCCTTTTTCGTTGTTGAATCGCTCGTGGGACTACCGGCGGCAGCAGTGGATGAACGGGCAACAGAACTCGACGTAGCGGCACGAGCACCCTAGTCGGCAGCGTCGGCGTAAGAACCATCTTCGCGACCTGACGACGGTTTTTGAGCCTTCTATGACTCGTAGTTTCTTAAGCAACTCGTCGAACGTCGTTACCTCAGCTCTGTCGATACGCTTCCGGATACGAAGATCCAGCAAACCAAGCACCATGTCCAACTAGACGCGTTCGCACAGATCGTCTTGCGGCAAGTTGGTCAATAAGTCTCGGCAATGAACAAGTCCGTATTCTCATTGCCTTGATCCGGGACGAAAAACTCCCGGTAAATACGAAACAGTGGACTACGTTCGCCGTACGCACTTCGTAACCTGGTTATTGATTTATCCCATGTTTTTGTTGTGCCTTTGGCAAGGCTTACATACTTTCCACCAAGTTTCCGGCGATGTAGACAGCATCATTGACACGCCCAATAGCGCGTTCTCGTCGCTAATGTTTAAGCACGATTTGTAGACTTCAATGGCATCTATGAAGTTATTACGGATTCTTCTGAACCTCCGCTGAACTTAATTTTACATTTCTAGAAGTTATCTGCATTCCCCACGACGCTCGCGGCATTGGCAGTGGCAGCAATTGTATCGACCAATTATGTGCGGAACTCACTTATGAGTTGTTGGCAGAACTCTGCTTTAGACGGTTTAAGAGCCGTGACTCCGCCTCCTGACTCATTGTAAGTAACCGGCTCACGCTTAGTCTTTCCGACAGTGGAGTCATCCTCCTCTGTCTGCAGCGACTTGCGTCCTCGCTGCATTCACAGAATCCGCATCCGCGAATACCTCTGTGCTTGCTTCCATTGAGGGTTAAACTTTTATGTTTTTACCACACGTTCCACAACATAACGTGCCCATGTCGGGGACTATTGGCCAACTCATAAGTATTTGTCAGGCTGCCACATTAGTGACAGACCGCCACAGAGGTCTGTTAGGATTTAGGAGTTCGTTACAGATTTTGTTGTCCATTGGAGACATGTGTTTCAGCTGAAATCTGCCTATAACTGACAAAAATTGCGAGGAATTTTATGCGCAATCTTTGTTAATTAAAATTCCGTGCCCTGAATATAATTTGCGGATTCATAAAAAACACGGTGAGATTTGCATAGCTCGCTTAGCTTTACTATTTTATTTCGCAATGCAAGGAGTGATGTACGTATATGTATCATCTTAAGGGTAATGTTTTCTCATTGGTTGTTTTATTTGTTTTAGTATAATTATATATTTATGTATATTTATTTGTGCTTATATTTATATATAATTAGGTATATATGTATATCTATGTCTTAGATTAAATATTTATTCCTTGGTTTTTTTATAAATTGCACCTACCACTGCTTGTCTCTGCATCAACCAAATGTTGACTGGTAGAAAATGCCTATGGCATTAAGTCCGCCGCTGTACAAAATGTGCGTGAAGTATAAATAAATAAATAAATGTACAAACCCAAACTAAAAAAAAAAAAATGTGCTAATTAAGTTTACACTGCATAGCATCCAATTTTTATCAAACCTCGGTTTTTTTTACCGTGCGAATTTTAAACCACGAGTGGGTGTATAGTTCCTTTTTCAATCCCAGATCGATAACAGACATTTCAAGTTTTTTAGTGTTTGCTTTTTAATTTATGAGATGGACATTACACCTGTCAAATGACTATCTGGGATTAATAAACGAACTATAGATACATAATTATGATACGTAACATGTGTTACAGAAAGGCGATAAAATATTCCCGCGATTTTTTATCAGTACTCAGACAATCCGAGCTCAGTCTCCATAAAGCGTAACTATTTGGAGATTCACTTCTGGATTTTCGGAAATTAACATTTGTACGCTTAAAAAAGCAATTCGGTGAATGACTGGTGTTGTTATATTTTATCGTTACGCAACAGTCTTTAAAAACATATTGCTTTAAACATAAAGTTTAAACTCGTGAAATAGTTATTTTCTTTACTATTTTAGCCAGTCCGTTTATAATTGCAGACATGTATTTCCGGATTCTGTAACATTCCGCCTTTTCGTATCCGGGTTTCGTCCGAGTATATGCGTTGAAAGTATATTCTTCGTTTCAGATTGCCGGACATTCTACGTAACTGTCAACAAGTAACTCTGTTTCTTTTGTATCCTGTTATTTTGTATTATGTAAATTAAAGTTATTTATTTATGCCATATGTTTCTGTTATTGTTGTTTAATTCATTTAGTCATGATTTTCCAATAGTTAACTTCAGCTGAGGAATAAATATTTTGAATAGAAAAATGTCAAACTGTCAGAATTATTCTTCAGATAAAAGAAATCTGACTGTTGAAAAATCTGCCTTTAAACGCATAGACATAAGTTATCGACGCCTTTCATTTGTCATCAGCTGTGTCAATAACGCTTGGCACTTGTCACCCAGACGGGTATTGCACACTATGCAGGCCCAAAATGGCGCTACATAGTTCACATACCACAGAACATGAAGCTCATTATCTTGTAACTGCTGCAAAAACATTCCGGTATCGATTCAAGTGGATTTCAATACAAACGTGATTGAATATTGGAAGTTCAGAACGTAGTGACGGTATCGAAATACTTGCGTACGCAGTCACGGGTGTGTTTGGGCGAGAGACGCACGCGCGCGCGTCGACACCAATAGTTCGGCGATCGAACCGTTTCGTAATACTCCTGTAATAGTCGCTACCGACCCCATTGACTCGACCTCTCATGTGTACATACCCACATCCCAACCATATCTCGTGTGTGAAGTGAAGTGAACGATAACAACGACTGTCTCATAACAGACGTCTTACTAAACGTACACAGGATTTTTGTACAAATTTCTTGACAAAAACAAAAAAAAACTCAAAGAAATACGATGTAAAACATGTAAAGATACTTCAGGTATTGCACAAAATACGCAGGAAATTTGAAAACTTGCACTAGCATCATAATGTAAATATAAATATCTATGAAAACACAACGTTATAAATGTAGAGCCACAACATTCAAGACAGAGCTGTCTACGAAATTAAAAGGATTCATAATAAACACATTACTCCTACGAATGATGAAACATTTACTGAAACATATGAAGAAATAATTTTTACATACAATAAATAATAGCAGTTACTGCAGAAAACAAAACTGAACTAGAAACTCACGTCAATGATGAAATTACAGATTTGAGCTGATCATAGATTAACTAATAACAATAAACAAATTTAAAACAAGGAAATAGTAGTCACAATAATCTATTGGCGGCTCTCATCAAGAATTTTGGGGTTAGTCATTTAAAAATCGATCAGTTTAAACAGACGATCGTCAAGCTGTTGCTAAGTGCACACATTAGATGTAGTTGCACCTATAAAATAGCTACGGATAATCTACAATTAAGCCTCAGTGTCACGTCTGCTCTATTTACTTTTTTGGGAATGTGTGAGCGTCTGTATCTTACTCTATCTTCACCAAAAACTTTAATTTCTTGCATGTTATCTTGTATACAAACGATTGGAAACACTGGCATACATTTATTGCTGTTTCCGTTCAAAATTAATTCTCTCTTTTATTAAATTGTCGTTGGAAATAAAAAAGCGTCCCACATTGAAACTCCACGTAATAATATCGATAATATTTCATTTTACCAGTCTTGTCTCGCTAAGATTAATCGGTCAATCAATCTGCCGACTGCATAGGCGCTTCGCGTCCTTGCCCCAGTGCCGTGCCAAAGACGCGGACGCATTTAGATCGGTCTACCGGGCCTGTATTACTCCCACAAACTTTCTTCGTTCACCAAACAATGTATAACAAACCTTACTACCTCGTGATAAGAGCTTCCAAATTCGCAAAGTTTGATTCGCAGTCTCTTTCTTTGAGAATTTTTTTCTTGCCTTCAACCAAGGGATTGTGGGTCTTATTGATTCGGTGTAAGAGTGATTGGAAGTGTAGTGCTAAAGTTGTGGAGTAGTTAACAGGGAGGAACGCGGAGCTGATTGGCGCGCCGTACACTGACATTTGGACGTCGAAGAGTTCTGTCGTTCTTAGTATCAATTTTTAGAACTGTCGATTGAATGACATCATCTGCAATCAATCTTTTTTATTTGCTTCTTTTTTCAGACTTTTTCTGCATTTTTTTAAATTTCCTCAATGAAGAGTCTTGTCATGCTGTTCATGGTGATGTTTAAATCGACATTCTTCTCGACTGTCTTCTCATTCCACACCGGGTTTAAGGATTAGGAAAATAGGTCAATGTGGTGCTTGTGAATAAGCCATCTGTCAATCATTGTGCATGGGCACCGTTCCTCAAACATTTTGTTATTATCTTTATGAACATCTCTGTATCCGATTTACAATAGAAAAATATAGGTCATCACAATTATTTTTGGGAAGATGATTTTTATTAGCAATTGAAATATGAACAATATACGAACATGTCATACAAAATCGTATTTAGTTTCCATTCATGAACTATGTCTATAATAAAACACTCTAAGAGCACACAATATCGTAGTCATGTTTATTCTATTCCAAGGCTACATACCATTACAGACTAAACAATTTGTGAAAAAATATTTTGTAAAATAAGATATATGAAGCAGGAAGTTTAAAATAATGTGACGTTTCCTGTTGTGTAAAAGCAGAGGAAGCAGTTCGAAATATGTAAAGAAGGTACGTTAATACAATTCTCAAGTACAGAAATTCCGAAGTACTTAACTGCATAAGAATCATTCATTTGTTAAAATTCAAAAAATCTCAGCGAAGCAAAATATCTAACTGCAAATCATTGATAAGCAAAACAGCTGATGTATGTGACCTCTTTGTATCCGTTTATGAAACTACTGCAAGCAATTCAACTCCAGACGCTGGAAAACATGAATGGCAATACTCTACGTGTATCTTAAAGTAACCTATTACTATGACGAAGTTCCTTGTCATCATGAGGCAATGAGACAATGTATCAGGCATGTTTGTCTCATCCGCAGCTCTTTCAGCATGATGCTTGGTTTAAAATTAACTGTGCAATGTGTGACATTTCCGGCTGTGCACTGTGCACTGAGTGATAGTGATATATCGAATGATATGTCATTAGTGACGTGGGATTCTAGTATATCTTGGTCTACGTCATTGTTGTTTGCTGGTTCATTTGTTTCTTGGTTGACCAATGAGGGTTTTCTGAAATGATCTCCGATAGATGGCAGGATTGTAGCGGCAGGTCCAATTAACTGTCAAAATACATACGCGAATTGTAATTTTCTATATATTTTTTGGTTTATTTATTCTTAAAATCATTCCTTTCGGAATATCGTTGTTTAAAATGCCACAGTGTTGTGCAGTGCCTATGTGTGCAAATAAAACAGGAGGACATAAGTTCCCTACGAGAGATAAAACCCGATTAAAACAGTGGCTTGTAGCCATTCGCAGAGATAAATTTACTCCAACGAAAAATAATCCATACTAAAATCAATAACACTTCCGAATACAATAGAATTTCAATAATTTATGTTCAGTACCTACGACTCTATGCTATTTTACAGCTGTTTGGACCTGACGCCTACGAAGCGCCGCCTAGTGGCAGAAAAAGTTTCGAAAACCCTCATTGGTTCAGGATCGTTGCTGTTGTCTATTTTGATGCCCTTTTTGATCTACTATAATATTAAATGATCTACTCCTTTGATAAACTTCTATTTTATAGTAATTTGCGACTGGTATTTCATTTGATACTTGGTTCGATCAGTTGCATCATGAAATGTTGTGCTTTTTTATTATTATTATTTGGCATGGGTTTGCTCTTGACTCTAGTCTAGGTCAGAGGTGACAGAGACAAAGTCTACGATGGAGTGTGCTTACCCAGAAGAAGCCTGTTCACTCTAACTTTGAAGAGATTCGGGTTGAATGTAACCCGAATGTTGAATGATGATTCGGGTTGGGTTCGGTAACACAGACACAGGTAGTGAGTTCCACTCTTTCGCCGTGCGCATTATAAAGGATGTTTGGAAGCACTTAGTGCGAATTGGTGAAATGGCAACTAGGTATGGATGGTAATTAGCACTACGTCTAGATGTCCGATGGTAGAAGGGGGCAGGTGGGATGAGGTAAGCTATTAAGCTTTTTCTTAAACAAGTTTGAATATTGCCTGTTTTAAGGATGTCTATTTGACTTTGGTCTCGTAGGTCTGTCTATGAAGAAACCCAACAAATTCATTTTACAGTAAATATATCAAATGGTTTTATAAAATATTTAGTACTTGTTAAATTATCGCTACCGTGATAAATGATTTGTGTTGTGCTGGCAGTGTTTATACCGAAGTAATTCTCACTTTCGAAACTTGTGACTAAATTCACGAAAATGACAACCTTTGTCTTCCATTCCATTTAGATAGAGTGCATATTAGTTTAACTCTTTGAATCATTCTATTGTATTATTATATAAATCTGAGGTGAGAAAAGTTGTATGCATGTGGACAGCGGATTTGGATATTTTTATTTATTTTATTATGTTTACCCAGAATTGATTTCACTGATACACATACCTATAAATTTTCATAATTTAACAGTGTCTCAGTTACTTATAGGTAACACCACATTCAAGAAACAATGAATCAAAGAAATAAGCTAAATTACTTAGGAAAAAGCGCAAACAAATCGGTAAAAGTTACATTTGAAATTAAAATGTATGAATTCAGATTTTTTTATAATCTTATAAATTTTACCAATGTTATCGATTGATAACATTAGTAAAATGGATATGAATTCAATACAATTATGATTTTCATACATATAAATTGATAAATTAATATCAGTAAGTAAATTTATAAACATTATGAACAAGTTGAGAGCACCACTGCTCTCAGTCGCCCAGTGTTAACGGCCGCGACTTACGAGTTGTAGGTCTTAGGTTCGAATCCAGACAGGCGCTTTACTTTGTGTAAATTATTTCATCACCATTGCTTTCAATACGGTGAAGGAAAACATCGTGAGGAAACTGGCTTGTCATAGAACCAAAAATTCGAAGACATGTGACATCTACCAACACGCACTGGGCCCACGTGGTGGATTATGACCCACTACCTCTTGTGAGGATACAGGCCTCCTCTCGTGGAGAGGCATGTATCCCAGCAGTGGAAACATAATGGGCTGATAATGCATTAACAAGTACATAGATAAAAAAAATAAAAAGAAAAGATGCGGTGATAAAGGAAAACATAGTGAGGTAACCGGTATGGCCTAGAACCAAAAAATAACATGTGACATCTCCCAATCCGCACCGAGCCCTCGTGGTTACACCCACCGGGTGGGATTACAGCCCACTGGCCCACTCCCTTTTCAAGAGAAGAGCCCTATGTCCCAGCAGATTATAATCTGATTATGTTATGTCATTGTTCTTTGTTATCCAGAAAAGTGATTTAGATACTTATGAAAACGAGTTAGATGAACGAGTTGTGACAGTGATTTTTTCCATTACATGCAACAGTGATTATACTACGTATTATTTATTTATGGTATTAAAGATAAGCTTTTTTTTGTTGGATTATTTAATTCCAAGCGTATTAACCCCGACATCTTCAAGTACCTAATCAAACCACAAAGATGTCAGAACTAAACCTCTCAAACATCTTGATCAACCGTAATCTTTACCGACTGTTATGATCTTTCCACGCCTCTAATCCAAGCATTCCTATGACAATCTAACCCTGACGTGCACATGCCAAGCTCATCTCGTAAATCCGATAAACGGGATGTCACTGAATAGCTATCATGTGTTACGTCACTCCAGCCGCCGTATGGGATGGTACGGGAAGTGCAATGTGACCTTGGATGCTATTTCCGAAAGGTCATAGTTGCACATTATAAGTTATTTTAATTATGTCTCCGTCGGACTTTGAAATAGACGTAATCTGAGCTGGGATGGTCTGGATGGGTAATATGTATAGAGAGTTGAATGCGTCAGACGAAATGTTAATGCAACTGTGCCTAAGAGATCGGTGTTTTTTCTCAGTTAGGCGAAATAAGTATCATTATTAAATGTCATATTATTGGCTTGTTGTATGCAATGCAAAAGAAAACTAATTATCTCTTCGAAAAACCGTGTGTTTTGACTGTATGTATCTGCAACCTGAATCTCTCTTTCCTCGTTTCGAGGAAATCAGGCGTAACAGTTTATTAATTAAGATGTTGATGGCTACAATCTTTGCCAGCGACCTTCGGGTATGATTTGATCAAATAATGAAGTAGATAAATAGCCCTTTGCAAGGTAAGCAAAGATTATAATCAGTCATCGTGATAGATGGTCGAGGATATTGTTAACACTACTGTAGACTTACGACTGAATGGCGCGTGATTAATTAACTTTATTTACAATGTGATGACTGACGGTGAACAAATGATACTCGATAGTATATAACCCTGTCTATACATTAAGCAGTTATAATTATATGTGGACCAATTAGTTCAACCAGGTTTCAGGCTGGCTAAAGTAAACTCACCTTTCATGGGGTACTGTTTAAAATGTAACAATAAAATACCTCCCCACATACTTCAACTGAATGAAACGACATTTAAATCTTGTTTAAAACGCACACTATGTAGCCAAGCGTATTATAAGTTGGGGGGATTACATCACTGATAATGCTTGGCTAAATGCTGGCCCTGCTCCCCAAGGGCGCACTAACCAATTGATTTGATAAGTATTTGAAAACACTGTTGGAGCTGCTGAAGATTTTTTTAAAACTATCTTTGCATTGTATAAATTCAATCTTATAGTATTGTATAGTTGCATAGCACGTATGTGAGTACTGTGTACATACTATGAAGCTACGATTTGCTGTTTACATCTTCCATTGACTTGAATGTGCCCTGGCGGCTGAGAGTATGTCATGCTCACTCTGTTTCGCTGATGGTGGCGCATGCGCATGTGTTGGATCATTTTACTCCCTTCAAAATAGTAAAACTGAATGGTGCATGCGTTATGGTCGTGAACGGCGGGCGCTGACAGTAGGGACTAGTCATCTCTTAGCTGCCGCGGCTTATTTTAAGTTAATTCATTATTTGAATTATTTTTATATTTTTATTACGGACGCTTTTAGCGTTTTGCATCGTTCTTACATGCATAATTTCAACATGAATGATGTAACTAATCAAAATCAAAATCAAAATCAAAAGTCATTTATTCAAACTAGGCTGAGAGTCAGCACTTTTCGAACGTCAAAATTACATAAGACAGTGCCCCAAAACGCCCGCCCTTCACCACTTCCTAGTGCTTTAGCTGGGAAGAAGAAGTGGCGCAACAAACTCCCCAGCAGCACAGCTGTCTGTTTAGTTAGAAAACCATAGAATTATATAATTATAAGGTAATCAAAGAATAAAAACCGAATCACAAAAAAAAAACATATTAAATTATCTGCCATATTTAAGCTAGCCACGCCAATATACCCAAAACAGAAACCAATAAAAAAAACAATGAAAAAAACAACATAATTAATACAGAAATAAAAGCCTCCAGGCATAAGGGGCGTGACATCTTACATATGCATTATTGGATTATTTTTAAGTAAACACAAATGATAAACTAGGACCATCGAAGTAAAATAAGTTAACAGAACAATTACTTTAACAATATCAAAACCATATACAGCAAGACGACCAGTCACCACAAGCAGCACCCGTTCACGAGCATAACGCAAAGATCAGCCATTGCCCCCCTCGCCATATTTGAGGGAAGGAGGCAACCCGATCCCCGACGCTACCGCAAGCAGCGACATCTACGGGAGCATGACGAATGTAACCATATTTTGTAAATGTTTTGTAACCATATTTTGATTTAAAAAAGACCGTCCGTGGAGTCTCTTGCCCGTTCTTCTCCATAGGTATTCCAAAGAATGGGAGCTTCATCTTTCTGACGGTCAGTCAGACCTTGACAATTCAAAATTGCCTGGTGGTTTATTTGAAATAAATGTAATGAGTTTGAGTTTTGAGTTTTGCCACTAACTTGAAAATGAAATAAGCTACGCGAGTGCTACGAGATGGCTACGAGTCTCGTAGCTTCATAGCAGCGTAGCGATTTCGTAGCATTTGCTGTCGAGGACCTTAATTATTTACCTCATTCTTTGTTAGCTATACATACGGAAAGCCGCCTGATGCACAGGCAATGTATAATTCATTAATTTCATGATTTAATTGCCACCGTTTGCGTTAAAATTAAGAGCCTCTACGGCGGCCTAAAATGCTATGCCGCTACGAGATGCCTACGAGTCTCGTAGCACTCGAGTAGCTTAATTCATTTTCAAGTTAGGGGCACATAATAATATAATTATAACTGCGTATTGTATGGACAGGGTTGTTTAGCATAAGCATAGCATAGCATTATAAGCCTATAGCGTTCCCACTGCTGGGACACAGGCCTCCTCTCTATGAGAGGTAGTGAGCCGTAATCCACCACGCGGGCTCAGTACGTATTGGTAGATGTCACATGTCTTCGAATTTTTGGTTCTAGAACATGCCGGTTTCCTCACGATGTTTTCCTTCACCGTTTTGAGAGCAGTGGTGATGAAATAATTTACACAAAGTAAAGCGCCTGCCTGGGTTCGAACTCACGACCTACAATGCGTAAGTCGGGGCCGTTACCACTGGGCCTGGGCCCCATATACTATCGAAAAAAATCTACCCCAAAAAAAAAATCTTTAGGTCCAATCCGTCTCCTTGTCTGAGCAGCATTTCGTTTTACGTCGCGATTATTACTTTTCCCTTGATCTGTCTTTTGTAGCTTTTCCTAGGTCAACCGAACCTTTTTACTTCAACCTTTCCTTTCACGATTTCAAAAAATTCTCAAATCTATCGATAAAAGTAGATTCAATTATAGTCAACTATTTGGCAATGCCCGTTGGCAAATCGCTTGCGCTTGCACCGCGCGCGGGTGCGGATCGTGGTGCATTCGTATCATTCTTCACGAATTTACTACTTGCAGGTGGGAAGGAGATATTGCCAAAGTGCATCTTATGACTATGCGGATGAGTCAGGGATAAGTGGAAATTTCGCGGGAATTGAGACAGTGGCTATAATGTAGATGCTTGTAAAGAATCATGCAGAAGTATGTATTCAGGTATATCCTAGTATCTTTTCAACGGATGTCTCTTATAAGCCGCATCCAACATTACAATCGTTCTCTTACACCATAACATTTGTATGGTGTACAATAAAGATAATATATTGAACACCATAAAAATTATATGGTATACAAAAAAAGGACTTACCTGGATAGTAATCTATTCTAGCAGTGGTATTTGTAAAATCAAAGGAAAATTGTCAAACGGAAGTCTAGCACAAGATACTTTATTTTGGTTTATTCAATGTTTGAAGTTAATCTCTCTTATCGATTATTTCATTTACTGTACATTTTGCACGCATAAATTAATCTGCCTCCTCAATAAGTAAGTATTTATAATGAGGCGCTCACACATTCCCGAGACTGTCACTCCAATAGTCCAATAGCCTAATGAGATCATTTCTATTCCTACAGTGTAACTATTATCAGCTGTTACAGAATAAACGAGACAGGTTCAATATTCTCGTCTTACTTTTTATAACACGTGTGTTATTTATAATATCTGAAATCTCAATGGTTGACTTCCGATGACGTCAGAGACAAGTGGTGAAAAAACGATCGGTACCGATGTGAGTTTCTAAATAAATTATTTTATAAACATCTATGAAATAAATTTTATGAGCTTTCTTGGCGCCATTTATTTAAGCAAAAAAAAAGTATTAACAGAACTGAAAAGAAAATGCAAATTTGATTTTACTTCCAGATAATGAAAATATGTTAAGAAGAATATTTAAATAAAACGAACTCTCTTACGACACGCATGCTAACGAAGCGAACACAGTGAAACAAAAACAAAAGTAACAAAACAAAAGTGACAAACGAATCAGTGCCAGTGTTACAGTGCGGTGATCACACAAACATACACACACACTATACATATTGTATAGCAATAGTGCACACACACAATCACCATGGAACACGACACACACGACATTTTGACCGCGGAAGCAATAGGTCAGTGGAAACTTGAGATGAACAATGATAGCTACATATGATGTAGAAAATTTAAGTCTTCAGTAGTACAATGTTAGACTTTTACGTAGAAAAATATATTTGTGGAACTACGTTCAAAGTAAGCTAAACACGGTCACTTTTATTCTAGCTTTACACAAAAGCAGTTTATTTTTATTTTGTAATATCCAAATATCATATACTGATATTGTAAGGACGATCAAAGCTAAGGAAAATTTAAACACACACATTTATTTCAATTATAACATGCTTAACAGTCGTTATTTCCACAAATATTGCACTCAGCAACCAACAAATAACCACTATTTTCAAACATATCTTCAACAATAGCAATAAGTGTTTTTACTTTATCTTCTTGTTATTTCAACAGGACAATATTTCTTATCATTGTTCATTTTAAAAGTATTGATTGGACTTAGATTATTTAGGATTTCTTTTCTAACAAAATTATCTTCAACGCTGACCGTCTGTTAATACATAGTATACTTACTTAATACTAATTTCTTTCCCTTCTTTTCTACAAAACTAGTATATATAACTAGTATAACTAGTAAAACTACTATACAAAACTAGGATATCTTGACTGCGATTAAGTTCAACAGATAAACTGACTTCTATATTACGTTCATAGGAAAATATTTTACACATATTGTACTTGGCCAAAACCGTTTTCAATAATGTAATATAATATATTTACCTATGAAGTTGCCGTTTTACAATACTGGCCATTTGAAACGTAATTAATGTATGGCTGGCAATAAATTCTAAATTCAAACGAGGAAAAAAAAAAGAATTTAAATTCAGCCATTTGTTTATTGATAAGTGTTTTGTTTTCACTAACTTTTGTATCTTTTTCATCAATATGGACATGATAAAAATACGGGTAGACATGAAATACTATCTCCGTCGCCGTAGCAATGTCTTACAAACGGCTCGCAACATTAACTAGTTGTACGGAGAGAACACTACAAACGAGCGCACGACTCGTTAATGGTTTAAACGCTTCCAAAATGCCTTCGAAGAGATTATTGGCTCCCGTACACCTGACTTCTTCAAGAAGGGGATTGAAAAAATACCACTGTGCTGGCAGAGATGCATCGATAGCATGGGTGCATATTTTGATAGATATAAATAAAAAATACATAAATTACTTTAACTTTCTATATACTAAACGGCAATTTCATAGGTTATTTATATCATATTCACAATTAAAACATAGACTATTTTCTAAAATCAGATCGAAACATTGAAATCTTTTTTGTTTGTTAACTTACTCACAAGTTCACAATCAATCCAAACATCATTGACCCAAATATCATACTTTTTTGGTCAATGTCACTAGGTTCCCAAACCTGTCAATTTATCAATAGACACGTCACGAATGATAAAGTAGAGTTAGAATTAGCACCAGCACTGTATAACACGCAACGATTTTCTTAGATTTCAATACTTACACGCCACACCAACTACACATTATGTATAATTTCTACTGTAACGGCCGTTTTAACTGTTCCTCTCATAATATTAATATTGTGGACTAACCTGACTTGTGTTATAAAGTTCCTATTCACTATGTTACTTTTCTTTCATGACTAGGTGAATGTACGAAATGAGATCCATGCGACATTCCTATTGTCGAAAGTAGCCTAGTGAATAATGCCACGTATCTGTGTTGTATTGTAAAATGTATAAATTCTATGTCTTCCTTCTATGTTATATATAACTTACTGTATTTTCTTAGTTACGCTTTTCTCTTCCTATTGTTTTAATGTTGTGGGCCTGCTTACTGCCTTAAATTCATTGTTATTGACAGTTTGGAAAGAAATATGCTACGTACTTTATGAGCTAAGCACCAAAACCTGGATGTCATAAAGTCAAAGTCAAAGCATTTATTTCAAATAGGCCCATAAAATGGCACTTTTGAACGTCAAAAATAACAATAAAAATATAACTGATTCTAGTCTTGGATATAAAGCTTTGTAAACCTTGCTTGCGTAAGTACCTATTACCGTTTCACAGAACGTATTTATGTTGAATATCGTAAAACTGTTCGATAGACTCAAATGATTTGATTGTAAATTAATGTTAAGAGATCGTAGACTCTCTGTTCCATCGTCCACGACGCCACACAAAAGTAGCCAGTAGCAACCTCAAATCGCAAATGAGTAAAGCCACAATGATGTCACAGCACTAGTTTTCAAGCGGTTGTTAACCGACGCAATCAATCGCAAACTAGTAAGTAACGCGTTAATAAGATGCGCCGTGTACGGACCACGATCGATATACTACTGCTGTGATATGCTGGCTAGTAGTTATTAAGGAATAAACCTATCTATGACTACACTTCAACGTCTTTGAAGTAACTCCGGCCCTCAACATTATCCACCTCATTCCTCTTAACTCTTCCTGCACTTTCCACTAACTACGTGAAGTCTTGTACCGGTGTGTGACGGTGTTGTGTGCACAGCGTTCGGCGAGTGGTTGTCGCGGGAAGCAGTGCCGGCGCTTCGACCGCGCACGCTCAGCGAGGAGACGAGAGCCCGGGCGCGGACACTGCGGCAGAACATGGATGTGAGTATGCGTTTTTTGTTATTCGCGTTAAGGTTTTTTATAAATGTGTATACTTGCTTGGGTAGCCAGTTATTTGGTATCGTATTACCCAGAGGTCAGATGGACAGTCGGTCACTGTTAAATGCTGTTTTTCAGCTTTATCCGGTTAGGCTGGAAACCGAACCTAACAAAATTGGGAAAAAAGCTAAGCAGATGATAATTTGCTTAATTTAAGAATAATTCTATCTATACATTCAACTATTTATGTAGGGTAAACTATATGCTTAGGTCAGTATGGGACCTAGAGTATAACCCTGTGGAAGCCCTGTCAAGACTTGGCAGGAAATAGACTGAGTAGAAATAGAAATCGTGTTAACTTTCATGTAATCCAAAAAATTTCAATAGTTATCGTACATGATATGAAGTGAAATATAAAAAATGAGTGAAAGAAATGCGTTTATTAGCATGAGAAAAGGTCAGAGTAGTTCAAATAGAGCTGCTGTTTTTTTTTTTACAGTTTAGTTATATCTCTGGCTAAGCATATAGATACTTACATACATATACTGTGTATTGTTGGATCTGCATGACAAATCGAGGACAAATCGAGGACAAATTATTATTTTTAATGGAGAGTGTCGTCATATAAAACACGAATAAACTATCTTCGCATCCAGGGTGCAGCGGAAGCCAAACCCATACCAATTCATAAAATCTTGTGATTCGATTCTAACGCTACGTTTACCAATGACTCAAGGAATGCATGCGTGCAAGCATCAATGTAAATAGGGAAAGTGTCGTAGGTTCGTCCTGCAATTATTATTAATAGGTACAATTTTTTATTATTTTATTTTGCTGAAAAAGTCTGTTGAAGCTTCTGAATCAATGGATGTGTGATCTGTGAAATCAGGATAAGTACGTCAGTATAATTACATGGGCACTTATGAAACGTCAGAAGCTAGGTGCACTGTTCCATTTGGTATTTTCCAATGGAGAAGAGCAGGCAAGAAACTCACGGTTACTCTTTTAATAATAATTGACTTTTACAATGTTTTCAAGTTACGGTGGTAATAGGTATGAGAGGGCAGTGTAGGCCTGTCAACAAGTACCATATGCTAAAGAAATAGACAATGGTTTACAAATCTACAGTCTACAACGTTTTCACATTCACAAAATATTACTGAACCTAATATAAGAAAAATAAAAATATAAAATATAAAACCTATTTAGATCAAATGACATGGTTGCCATTTGTACTGTAACAAATCTGAATTAATATCCTGTTCACAAAAGCCACAAATAAATACGGGTTAGAATTAGAATTGTAGGTATACATACAGTTTCAAATAATGAGAAGATTATTTCAAAGAGGGATGTAAAAAAATAAATATTTAATAATAAAAATAATACACCGTAATTTGAGAACAGTTAATAGAAAGCTACACAGTGATGCCGTTACTTTACCAGGGAAGCCACATTTGCTGAAGGAATTATTGCCAAACTTAATGGTCTTCGACGTAGTCTTTAATATCTTATAATATGCATTTTTGATAAGGACGCGTTTGATGTGGATTTTGAACTTTCGATCGCTAAGTTCTGTAACAGACTTTGGCAACTTGTTATAAAAGCGGACACTGTTTATAAGAAATGACTTGCTTGTTTTAGTTAATCTTAATTTGGGTATCATAATTTCATTTTTACAACGTGTATTTAGAATATGGTAAGCGCTTATAATATAGTAAGCGCTTCATATTTTCAAAAGTCCTAAGTTTTTACGAACATGCAAGTAACTGAACCTTATTACATAAATTGTTTTATTTACATTTATGAACGGAAAACAACTCATATTCATCTCGTAGCTAACAGTAATGTGCATTAACTTCTAATGCACATTAAATGATAAATGATTTTATTTCTGTAAGTAGGTTTGTACAAACACTTCGTCATATTTAAAAAACTAGATGAGATTGGCGGTTCCTATCTGATTAGAAGTTAATGCACATTAAATGATAAATGATTTTATGTATGTAAGTAGGTTTGTACAAACACTTCGTCATACTCGTATTTAAAAAACTAGATGAGATCGGCGGTTGCTATCTGACTACTCTGAGAAGAAAGGCCGGAACAAACTCAGCCGAAACTCAACTCATTGCTCTTAAATAAACAACTAATGCAGTAATATTGTTGTCAAGAACCAGGATTTTCTGTACAAGCCGTAATTCCATCAGGGGAACAGTTAAAAGCGATACGCATAATGAAACACTGCCGGATGAGCTCGTGTGTTCTGTCGTAAATTCTACTAACTGGTCTTAAACGTGCAAAATACAAGCGGATATTGCAGAACATTTACTAATTTCTTGTCTTTGTTGTAAACCTAGTGAAATATTTTCTGTTGAATGCAGTTTTGACAGACTCAACGTACCTACTGTAGAATGTATTTTCTTATTTTTGTCATAATTTGATAGTGATAGATGATAGTAGTAGTGGAGGTATACCTGTTCAATATACACGCCTGAAGTGTATATTGAACAGGTATAAGTGACAAGTTCGCTGTAGTAATTATATAATAAGACTAAGTTCTCTGTTAATGTTTTTGTCAATTAGTCGTTGGAGCGCCATAATAAATTAATAAATAAGTGCATAGGTGTTTGACTTGTTATTGGGTTTTTCTATCTGGAATTTCTCAGTAGCAGCCCGAAGTCTGGATTTGTGCCCGGTAGATGGCAATAGGCTCGCCCCCTATTACATGGGACTTAAACATAACTGGCGAAATGTGGGTGTACTATAGGTACACCTCTGCCCAACCCTTCGGGGAAACAAGGCGTGATGTTATGTTATTCGAGAGATGTTATAAATAAATAGAGATTTAGAGAATTTATGTATAATTATGGTAAAATAGAGCTTAATTTTGGCGGGGGCACTCCGGAAACTGGTACGTCCCCAGATAAAATAAAAGTCGGTTTAAATTAACAATTAGGGTATAAAACGATACGATCAAAATAAATTAGCTCGTAACTAAGTCTCATTTGTCTAGGTTACCGTGATGGTATCCAAAATAGCCGGGTAAACCTTTGTCAATGTCGCAATATTTTTAGTTAACCCAAACTCTTTGCGAATACTTCACATTTGTACGGGAATGCAGAAAGCATTGACTCTGAGTATTTTTAATTAGCAATTGGCATGAAATTTTCGACACTAATTAAGCATTTGTGACGTAATTCGTTAAAGTTAAGGTAAAATCAGTTTTAAAATATTTGACTTTCAGTATATTTCTCTGAAAGTATTTGTTTTATTAGTGTTTTAAATTCCCGAGCTTAAAATTAATGCAGTACCGAAATGGTTTTTAAATTGTATGCAAGTTTCTGGTTTTATGGAAAGCAACTGCCGTATTTTTTTTTTACTGTACCAGAGTGTTGGTCATCTTGTGCTCTGGAAAAATTCACGAGTATTAATAGCTTCCAACTCCTTAAACCATGGTTGTGGTTGCCCCCACCTTATGCTACAATTTTAAAACCAGAGTCTCGCAAAACCGTCTGGCGATTTATTATTCATACATTGTTTAGAGTTTACGACTAAAAATCAACACTGTTTTTTTTTAATTTTCTTTAATGTGGTGTAGTTTTAGAGTAGGTAGTATAACTTTATAAAAGCCATTTTCTTGTTTAACGGCCTACCTGTAGTGTGGACTGGGCACTGTTTTACCATTTCATCTTTTATACTTCCTCATAAAATTGTTTATGGTCAATTAGATAGCCAATTCTGTTTCGTATAACCTACCTACACATAACAAAGTGTGTTTGTTAAAGATCTTTCGTTCCAAACGTCAAGAAATAATGATAATTAGATAAGAATCCAAATGCATCATATTCATACTTGGGATTATTTTACTAATGCGTTTGTGTGTCATGTTATGTCAGAAAGCTTAAACCTTTTTTTTTTTTTTTTTGTTCCCGGGGTGGAAAATCCTCATGGATGTCCTCCGCCCTGGGGCGGGCGGAGGGGTCTGTCAGACTCTTACTGACTAAAAACCACCCCGGTGTTCCTTCTCACACCTACGCCGGGGTCGCGGGAACACATTATTCTTCCACAACCCCGGCTGGTGCCGGCCCGCTTGCGCGGGCCCCGTCTCGGGCGGGGGGAGTGAGGTGTACTCCCCCCGCAACGTCTGTGGTCGGCGCGCGAGGAACACTACGCGCGCCGCCTTCTCGGGTCCTGATGTTGGGGGGCGACGGATGTCCGTCGGAATCCGTCGCCCCTGGACCCATTTAGGGGGGCCGGAAGAGGGCGTTGTCCGCCCTCCTCCGACGCCCGGTGCGTCTGCTGCGGGCCGGGTCGAGAGTCGAGATCTCTCTCTCCCTTTCCGCAGCCTCCTTCTGCGAGATGACCGTTTCGCAAAAGGAGACCACTGCGTCCCAGGACTCTGCGCCGCCGACCATCGAGAAAGCTTAAACCTCGACCGACATCCATGACAAGTTCATGTAGGCGAAGACTAATTTAAAAGTAACCGCAGTATTCATAATTTTAGGTTCACCTTGGTCAGAGCTGCTAAAACTTGTAGTTCGTAGAAGAAACCGAATGCCAGGAACGTCAATTAAATAAGACAAAGATTTATTCCCACAAATCGTGATCATTAGAGCAATAGCTGTAGCGAAACTCATTAAAACTGTTGAACATAAGAAATTGCAGTTATTTATTCTGGCAAACATTAGATATTATGAAGTCGTTCGTCTCAGTGTCGTCGAAACTATTAATTTTATAAAATCATCTACCGTTGACGATAAATAACTCTATATCACATGCAGAAGGCGTATGTCGACGAATCAGCTGACGACTGCCAAAACGATCTGTGCAATGCAACGGGTATTTTTAGATATTCCTATTTATAAACCGCCGAATTAAGACCGCATCAATTATGGTGAGAAAGCTTTCACCGTAGGGCGAATGACGAATCAATAAAAATAGGAGACGCTGCGGAAGAATTAGTTGCGTGTGAAACGCCGGTAAAAATAGGAATCCATCGTTGTTTTCATGGGTATCCCAAAAAGCATCTAAGGCTCTCTATGCTATCGAAAGGTGTATCCAACTATATAAATAAAACTTTGGATAATTTAGGTTTTTAAACTATCTATTAATTAGTGTAATCCTCAGCTTATTAGACCGCCACCTTTAGCAACAGATGTGCATGCATCTGCACCTATAATTTTAGTCACTTTTTACAAGGAGATTTGAAATGTATTTATAACACATAAAGACAAATAAGTACGTATATTTTAAATTTCAAATTCTTATATGGACCAATGTAGGGATTGTAAAAATGATAGAGTCACATATTTAAGAGTATATAAATAAAACAATGTCGGGTTAGTTACACCATTTATAACTCAAGAACGGCTGGACCGATTTTTATGATCTTTGATTTGTTGGATTTAACTAAACATTGGAAAAATTTACGTTAAAAAAATAAAAAATGAAAATATTCTGAGGCGGTACGAAGTTCGCTAGGTCAGCTAGTAATCGTACAAATAAGGTTATTCATAAGAACCACAATTTCCACAATATCGATAACCGTAATTCTTAGTCCTAAGAGCTCATGCTCTATATAAGTGACTCTGTCAGTTGCAAGAAAATTTCGTTTAGTTCCCTCAGTCACCACTAGATGGTGTAGGAGGCGATGTGACGAAAACACTGCGCATGAGTAGTTTTCCAACAGCGGCATCTAGTGCAAATTGTACGAAGTAGCAATGTGTAGTTTGAACCGCACGTTTCAGTCTTACGACGGTAAACGTGCAATTTATGAAACTGGCAGCAGTCCAATGTGTTTTCAGAAGAGGGCGCTATTACGCTGTTTCAGTGAATTATAAGATTTGTCCACTGAAAATCTTATTCGAATTAGTGTAAACGATCCTAGCTTGTTGCTTGCTTGAAAGACAAAGTCAAGGGAAACTGAATGACATAAAATTACATTATGTCACGACTGAAATCCCCCGAGGGGTACACAGACGTACACGTAGTACAATCACAGAAAATGAAAACTTGTCTTGGCCTATGATTATGTCGAATAAAACCAAACGAGATTTGTGAGATTCGTCATCATCTTTATGCAGTTCAAAATGTTAAGTAGCCTAAATATTTACCACTCCAGGCCAATGACGGGCAGCTGCTTCATCGGTCTGCGGTCAGCCACCCGGTTGCCTAGCGAAGTCTTTGGAGTCCTTTAGGGAAAACAATTGTCCAGGTCCAAATATGGACTTCGATATATAATTACTTAAAGGGTTGGACAACTCACTAGAAACAACTGCATAATAAAAAGAACATTCTTTGACGAATGGTGAATTTGTCACACGAGTACACAACATTTACATAACAAAACTTTGTTTTAAAAATAAGCTTACAAGATTCATAGGCATGTGTAATGTCATACTTCGATAACTGTTGATGACTTTTAAAGTAGCATTGCATTTTAATTTTTTTTTGTCTTCTTGGAGGATGTTATCAGATCACATAGACATATATGTATAGAAACTCACGCCTTCGTCCCGTGGAGGTAGGAACGGCACCCACCACAATCCTTACATGAAGGATGTTGCAAGATAATATAGCATACCCATCCTAGTATTTAAAATTATAGTTCAGATATTATTTTATCGATTATATATTTCTGTATCTGTCCGTGACATCACAGTGGGCCCTATCAGAATACCAGCGCTGTGTCACTTATTTTAAGTGTCGCAGCATTATGCTGAGATGAGGGCCTTCTGGCCTCATACAGGAATTTGTTTTTAGTAACAATTTACATTTGTTTTATTTTGTGTTATAATTTTCATGTTTTTATGAGTGTGTTTAGTACAGTTTGTGATACTGCGTATCACACAACGTACTGCATAATGTGTATTCCTGTGCGCGTGTATTCTTTCTGTCTTTCTTTCTTTCTAGATATGGCAGAAAGTAAAAATAGTTGTTACCTAGTGTTCTTTACCTACGTTGAAATATGGAGACACCTACAATACATGCCTACAATTGTAAAATGTTCACACATGACAGTTACAAGTAAGAATACACATTGATTGATGTATAACGGTACCTGTCTATGTACTAGTAATATTTTCATATATTTTGCTGAAGTAAATATATTTCCTGCCACTCCCAAGGGTTCTATTTTGAAGTGCAGTCTATTTCTGTTCGTACATTGTTGTGGCTTGTCCGACAGTTGATAGATGTCCACGTAATTAGTTGCTCGTACGATTATATTTTATGTGGTTGTTCGTTCTATAAGTCGCGAGCACTTTGGAATTGTAATTAGAAATATAATGAAGTGTTGTGTGGATTTACTACATTCATTATATACTCGAATTAAGAAATGCTGTAATACGTAAACGATTGATGAAATAAAAGCATTTGTTGATTAATTCTGGCTTCTGAAATCTATTCCTGAAACTCCATAAATAGTAACTTAACAAAGAGAGCTTTTTATTATCTAATTTTTACTATGCCTTATTTGAAATTACATTATTATCACGAGCGTTTTTAATAAAAGTCATCATCTCTATTAGCAAGAGCGTCGTCGCACACGCACACTAAGCAGCCAAGCATATTATAAGTTGGGGGGATATCATCTCTGACAAAAGTGCTTGGCTCAACGCTGGTTCTGCTCCATAAGGGCGCATAAACAAATTGATGAGCATTCTAAAATATTGTTGGAGCTGCTTATTATTGTTATAACTATCTTTGCATTGTATAAATTCAATCTTTTAATATTGTATGATTGCAAAGCACACGTGTGAGCACTATGTACCTACTATAAAGCTACTCTATGCTGGGCACGTCTGTCATTGACATGAATGTGCCCTGGCGGCTGAGAGTATGTCACGCTCACTCAAATGTCTCGCTGGTGGTGGCGTGTGTGTTGGATCATTAAGTTCCCTTCAAAATGGTTGAGCTGAATGGTGCTGATCCATACGTCATGTTCGTGAAAGGGCGCCGTCAGTGGGGACTGGTCATCTCTTGGCAGCCACGGCTTTAATTAAATTTCCGAATTGATTTTTTTGTTTTGTATGTTTTTCATTACGTACCTTTATCCTTTAATGTGCACGTCTTTCTACATCGTTCTCACAGGTATCATTTCAACAAGACTGATGCAACAAATTCGCCGTAACAATATTATTTAAAAGAGTGTCCATCCATGGAGTTTCTTGCCCGTTCTTCTCCATAGGTACCTACTACGCTTTGGAATGGGCCACTTCATATTTCTGACTGACCGACCCCTTGACAACTCAAAAGTGCCTGTAATTGGTTTATTTGAAATAAATGCTCTCAACCTACTACCGTGGATTGAGGATTCTGAAACACCTGCATTTTTTAAATTTTCATAGGTTATTTTTTTTTTAAATGCTGTTCCGTGTTGCACTTTTCTATTAAACATAAGTAGTTTTTTTTTTTGGCGGCGAATTTCTACGGTAGAATGATGTGCTGAATTCGTGATTCCAGTTCCTGCCACCCTATTTATATAATTGCTCGTTTAAATGAAGTTTATATAAACCTCGTCATCTGTCAATAATTGTCACAAGTATTGGAAAGTTTTTTGGAATTGCATAAAGTAGTTAATCTATAACTTTCTAACCCTGGTTTTATACAAAATGGTCAAGTACTACATCGTTTTAACAGCTCGTAATTAGATCTCAATATAGCGTGTTCGGATTTCCGAACATAAATAATTATTTCCGAAACACACGCTTTTCCTGGCAGATCTGTACTTATGTGTAGAGTATGGAAGTTTATCTACATAAAGAAAACACAAACAGCTCATGAGCACACCTTGAACATATCACTAAGCGTCTGCCTGCCCAGTCATGGCCAGACACAAGTGCGCCACATTGATCCAGCATCATAAACGAACAGTCACGCTTCATTACAGTAGGTAATACATTTCTCAAAGTAAACTTTAAATTTTAGTTTCAAGTCCTATTAAATATGCGTGCATAGCGTGTCGTGTTGAGGACAAAATCGACGCCAAAGTTTCAAACTAAATAAACTCCAGACACGGCCATCAGTTTGAGAGAAAATTCAGTTGATAGTTCAGTAACTTACCTTTCATTGACCTCCTGTACGAATACATTTGAAGACAGTTCAGTAAGCACCCAAGTCAGTGAGAAGTCTTTGTGACGTTAAAACTTATATGGCATAGAAGTTCACCATCATTTATAAAGCTCAATCCTACACCATCAAAATTTTACTAAGCGTCTGCCTGGATGACTGGAGTCATGGCCAAACACAAGTGCTCTGTATTGATCCAGCATCATAAACTAACAGTCACGCCACATTAAGACAAACTGATCGCACTTTCAAGCACTATTTCATATGATATGCTACCCGCGATCATGCATAGCGCAACAATTTTGAAAACGTGGTCGTCGCCAAGGATATAAACCTAATTTAGTTGTAATGGCTAAGAATAAGTTCCTATCATGCTTAACTCTTTTCATTGAATCTATGTTTAGTGTTCTTTGTATGTTTTAAGAGTTGAATCACCTTTATATGATCGTGAGCAAAAAACAGTAATTATACATTCTGGAAATCCTTGCTCTCGTGTTGAAAAGTGGTTGGTAAAACCAATGAACAGTTGGATGGATTCTATAAAAAACTATTGAAGAAAACGCCATGCTGCGCCGCATCCAAATAAGGGCAGGAGCACAGGACAGCTTTCAAGGGAATCAGTCAGGTGCTAATGTAGCCAATCAAATGAGCACCTTCGAAAGTATTCTGGCATTAATCAATGCTCACACGTGGAAGTGGAGGTTTGTCCTTCAGGTAGACCAGTGTCCGTGTGCCGCCGTGGGTGATATTAGAATTATGAGACTATTTGAAAGTTCGGCCATTTTATTTTTAGTAAAATGCCGCATACCAATGGCGCCGCGTTATGTAATAATTTGTTTCTTGTTAAACGTTAAGCCGTGACCGTGAATTTATTTGCACTATTCTGCGAGATAGTGGTAGTTATTTCTTTTGCACTGAATGAACAAGGGGCCAATCCTTTTTGTTTTTTGTTGGATATTTTCTCATCCAGACTAGTTTTTCAATCTAGTCAATCTAGAACAATAAAAAATGTGAAGTCTACTTGTTCTTTCATCTGAAATGTCAGGGAGGTAGTAGGTAGTTTTTGCAACATTAAGTGTATAATTGGTAATGCGAACGGCACAGCACTGGTTGAAGTAGCGATGCTTGCAAAGATTTATTTAGAAACAATGTATGTTTATTAAAAAATATTTTTCAGCATAATAAACAGTTCGGTTTCACAAGGGGTCGACTCGACTACTGATGCCGAGTATACTGAGTTGAAATTTTAGGACATGTTTATAATGCATGGGGGGACAAATGCGATTGTCAAAGACTATATTGAAGACAAAAAGGCTTGGGATTGAGCTGCGCCATAAAATTTACTCAGTGAATGATGATTTTTTATGTTTTTTTCTTTCTGCTAACTTTTTTACTTCTTTTCTGTCCTATAAGTATCTATATCTTTTTTACATATACAATGACATGAATATTTACTGTATAAAGTATGATATTTAAACTATATGGGTCATTGTTTCAGTTTTTATCACTGTGCTTGCTTTGGTTTAAAAAATGTTTAAAAATGTCCTTTAAAATGGACAGGTCCACTCAATCTGTGAGTTTCTTTCCTCAAAAGACCATTTCAGACACCGTGAAGACTATGTAGACCATGGTCTTCATATGAGCTGACTAAGTTCATGTCTGGACTTTAAAATACACTGTGACCTCTGAGATTGTTTCGGCCTTTCTTCTCAGAGTAGTCAGATAGGAAACGCCGACCTCATCTAGTTTAAAAACGACGTTTGACGTGTAAAAGTGTTTATACAAACCTACTTACAGAAATAAAATCATTAATCATTTGGGGGAGGCCTATGTCCAGCAGTGGACGTCTTTCGGCTCAAATGATAATGATATTAAATGACTGCTATTCAATTCATCAAGCACTTTACCAGTACCATAAGGTATATCTGTTTCCATACTAGCTAAATCATAATCAGCCTATAAGTTGGTAAAGTAAGGCCACACTAACCACCCAATCCACATTCAGGATTCACTTTATAAAATCGCTGATAGTACTTACAAGGCAGTCCTTTCCCTTACCACCTCACACCAACGTATATAGGTTCCACATTAACGTAACCTACTGGTGTCATGCTAAACCTGATCATTCATTCAACAAACTCCATGAATAAAAGCTTCTATGCAACAAATTGTGCATGCTGTGTTCTCCTCTAAGTGAAGCAGTACACCTACTTAATATTGCCCTTACCTACTTGATGTTGCCCTCTGCTTATTTGTTATGTGCTGTGTATATCTCTTGTTGGAGATCCTAAATAAATAAAATAAAATCGATAATCAATTACGGACTAAACAAACGACGATGTCTCATTAAATCGACGTCAACAACATTTGGCAGTGTCTGCCAGGAGTTCCTAGAACTCCAGCTTGTCTGAACTACAAACCACGGCTGACGGCCCTGAACCAGTTACCGAACGAGACTGGACATGTTACGTCACGGAAAACTAACGGACTCAGGGAAAGTCGGACTGTTTGTGTTTTGTTTTGAGTGAGCTGGAAAAACCTGTGCAGGTGGTAAAAATAGGTGTTGTTGTTTGTAAGATGGGTTAAAGAAAGATTGCTTAAAATCACGTAGTAAGCAAGTGTTTTTCAATAATAGGCCCTCCGCCTATTATTGAAAAACACTTGCTTACTACGTGCTGTGCCCCGTTTCCCTGTGAGTGCCGTTCGGAGGGAACGGCACTCACAGGGAAATGGGGCACAGCCCAATAAGTTGCTAAATACGGTTCACAAAACACGGCGCGTGACCTGAAGAGCAGGGGGAGTAACGCTTGAGCAGGCAACGACAAGTAAGTAGTCAGCTCGTAACATAAGACAAAAAGTAAAAAAATAAATAGTTTTGTGTTAAAATGTTGATCACTGATTAGTTAAACTTCTTTATATATAATCCAATGTATATATAAAAATGCGTCCGTTCTTTAACTGAGCGCCATTCCCCTGCCTCCCCTATACAGGCTTAACATAATCCTCGGTTACAGTTCCCTCACCATATAACCCACCAACCACCACTTGCCACCACCAGTTTTGTAGAACGACATATGTTGGTAGGCTGTTGGTCTGTAAAGTATGATTACCCACGAAGGGAAAAGATTTTTTTCCGTCTCACCGGCTTCAGTGTTGTCAAAGCATTTTTCATCGCAATGATTTGAAGCGTTTAAACCAGACGATTCCAATGCTCTTCTTAAACTCAACCATGAACCCAGCAATATAATTTGGTATACGCGTATTTCGCAACGGCCTGCGCTTGCCAACCGGCGTAGGGATCCACATAAATCAAGAGTTAATCGTCTTGACGAAATAGACGAACTAATGGGATTGTTAACAGTTAAGATACTTAAGGAACGTTCAGGCCTATTTTATGTTTTTTGCGGCTTACTAAAACTGTTGGTTATTGGAGAGATACTGTACTGTATTTTTCTAAGTTTTCAGTGCAACATACTTATTTAATATCTACTCTGCGTTCGTGTAATCAAAAGTAAAAAGTTAGTAAATACGAGTTACAGTTTTTTACTTCACTTACACTCCAAATTACTATCTACCTACTTACTTCTTCCGCGAAGCGTTGCTATAATCTAATAAAGGTAGGTAAGTAACCCGGTTCCTGATATTTTTAAAACAAGATGCTGATGGTTTCAATCTGAACTAATATCATAGAGAGGAAAGATTTGATTGTTTGTTTGTATTGTATTGCAATTGTATTACCATTAGAAGCCGAAATTATGTCTGATGAACATAGGCAACTTCTTTTTTTTTTTTTTCTAAGTCCACGCGGACGAAGTCGCGAGCGAAGTGCTAGTGTAGTATAATACCACTTACTACCGTGCTAAAGTAAATTTATAGGGTAATATAAGATTCAATAAAACCAGTACCTACAAATACTAAGTTTATTGCAAATTTATACACATAAATGAAGGAACAAAACATTAAATGTGGCAAGCCACTAACCAAACCCTTACCGCACACTTAGGTGTTCACTCCGACAAAACTGGTTCTCCGTTCCCAGTTGCATCGGGGTTTAAACCGGCAATGAAACTAATACAATAACTCGGAGTCGCTTTAGCGAGTCCGTGAGATGAACTGCATAATAACTTCTAGCTCATCGAATCAGTATCGACCTATTATGGTTGTGCTCATAGTGGGATCATATCGTTTATGCAAAGCAACCCGAGACACAATAATCTATAACAACTGATCTTCTTACCTAGTTCTTAAAAAGGCCTAACTCTCTCATAGATCATTCAGTTGAACTCAGTGATCTCTCAGTATATTCCTTTCAATGACGGGACCAAGACCCTTCGAACACAGGTTAATGTGTTCACACGCATAAATGCGGCCTACGGGTTTATAACGGTGACTTATCATTTCCTGTAGTGGCGAGCTTCCCTCATCTATCATTTAACGGTTAAGTAAGGCCTTCTTTACCGACAGATGGCCACACTTCAAGGGTTAACCTTCAAACGGCGCGCACCCGGATCAACTCCAAATCATCTGACCACGGGGCTACGGCAAGTCATCACTCTTAGTCTCGTATCAGAACTAATCATAAAAAGCTAGCCTAATCAACCAGACCTGTAACAACATATTCTTGTCAATACTCACAACTGAGATCTAAGTTATATCACAAGAACAAAGAAAATGGTTGAATACTCTCAAGGTTCAAGCTTGATTTGACTCATTGGAAACCCATCGGGTTATTTGTACACAATGCGGTCATATCAGACTTGTCCCTTTCTCCAAACGTGTTCCAAGTTGTCACTACTTGAAGGGATAATCTTTCTCCGCCATTTTGACAGCTACAACCTACCTATCCTTCGAGAATCCTCATCCACAGACTCAATAGATTCTCACCTTTAAGTGCTTGCGCAGACCCACGAAAGGTGTTGCTACTAGTTGCTTTATTTGTATATTTTTTGCAACGTCACCAAGGCACTTACTTATTAGGTAGAAACCCCTTTCGTTTTGAGGCGGTTAAAAGTTTTCATCGAATTTCTTTGAATATTCTTCCTTAACCAGATGCAAACTAGGTCTCAAGTGGCAAAACAAACAAAAAATCACACCCATATTTCAGCGTCGTTTTAATAAACTTCTGCTAATTTGAGGCGGGTAATAAATCCATCAGATTCAAAGGTAATTCGGACAATGTTCTTTGGGATGTACGCAATTTGTTTTATATTGCGTCTTTTATTAAAAATATTGGCCTTAAAACTCGCTCATCCACCAGAAGGCAGAATAAACCCAAGTTTATTCGGAATATGTTTTGCTTAATAAATAATGATGCAGTAAACACTTTGGTGTAGCGTGCTGAGTGATAGCCACGTTTTGACCAAGTGATTGTTTGTATAAAAATAAAATTTACGACGGTTGAATGTCTGAACCACTTTTAAAAGCTCTTGGTCATGTTGCATAAAATAAAAAAGCTGCACTAATTTAATATTGAGTCGTCTGTAGGATGCTGTCGGTCTAGTCAACGCAGTTTCTAGTCTATCTTTTCGTTTGGCAAATACCGTTGTCAGAATCCACACAAATTGCATCGAATACGACTTCATTTCAACTTCAATCCTAAATCAGGAAATGCCAGACCCTGTCACATTGTAACTCCCCCATAAATTAATTTACCTAACAGCAAAGCACATTAACAACATTTGCACATATTTGTCACCCGGCTTCCTTGTAACGTCCAACTTTAAATTTATGCTCTGTGATTCGAAAGGCCGCGTGAGGTAAGGTGGCACTCACAAATTTACGGGTTTATAATTAGTTTGGAGGCGTCCCAATTCGGTGCAGTGTTTGGTAAATGCATCATGTTTGTTGGTATAAATTATGCTTTGTGTGGTGGATGTTGGCGGACGATTTTTTGGCTGCTAAGTTTAAGAAATTTTGAAAAGTAAAAAGTTAATTTTTTAGAACCTTTCCCGTGTTTTCAGAAATTAGTCTAGTAATGGGTAAGCAGATCGCTTACATGAAACGATACATATTAACAATCAATTCAAATTGTTTAGTATGTAGACCAATGGTTATCATAATGCATCAACAAACCACCCCACACTGATGTAGTGCTGTCCTGACCTAAAAAGAAGCAGCCATTATATTTTCGTGATAAGTATCAAATTTTAACAAATAGATTACTATTTGTTGAGACTTGATACCATGGCAAAGTGAAGCTGAACAGACTAAGGTAGATATGTCTTGTAGTACAACGCGGCTATTTGGAGTCCTAGTGAAACCAAATACAGTACGATGCTAGAGCGGATACACAATAAGTATATTAGGTTTATGTATTTGAGGTTACATCGAGTATATCCTGGATACCCATTGTTGTATCCAACCCTATTAATTTTGGGAATGGTTGATTACTATAAATTAGAAATTAAGCGAGAACTAGCAATAGCCACATACTTGTTCAAGGTATTGAGGGGTAAAATTTCTAATTTTGCCATACTTCAAACAATTCGGTTGTCCGTGCCAGACGAGTATGTGAGCAAGCGGCGGCGGCCGCGGCTGCTGTTGGTGCCGGCCGCGCGCACCAATCTGCTTCAGCGCGCACCGCTGACGCGCGCGCTGTTCACGCTAAACTTGGTAGCCGATAGAATAGACTTGTTTTCTGGTACACTGAATGACTTTACTCTGGCGACTTTTAGGGTGTTGTGTTATAATTAAGTTAAAATTAGGTATTATGTTTGTTTATTTTATTGTGAATTTAGTTTATAATAAAAAGTAGGTATACTTGTACTTAACTATCGCATTAGGGCAAACTGTAAAGATAGATTAAGGTTTTATAATAAATAAATAAATATGTCCTACATCCATAAAATAAACATTAATTCTATGTAAAATCCAATTAATTATTACCGGTCTCCAATTATACCCACTTAAACCCCGATTTCAAGGCAATAATAATTTCTAAAATTACTCAATCTCTAGAACTGGGAGATTGGCCAACATCTCATGCATATTGTATTACTTTTGAACCTGAACTACGGCTTACTCCGACGGTTATAAATATAAAAAATCTTGGCTTTAGTCGACGCTTTTTTATTTTTTACTAATCGACGTCTTGACAGTGTTCTCAGCGTGATTATTGCAGCAACTTTTAGTGTGGCTTTGTTCTCAAAGATCCATGGGACAATAACAGTTGTAGAAATAATGTTTTCAGTAACTTACGTTGGCAATGTATGTTGGTATTCGCCGCACCTTACCGCTTTCCTTCTAATTTTCGCATTTTCCGAATTGTTGTCTCAATCCTCTCCTTGCGGAATATTTATGTTTCTCAAAGGCTAGTGAAGTTTCTTTAAATGTAATGTGGTCATTGAGTTTGTTGCGAGCGATGTTGTGTTCATGAAACTATACTGCTACCTACAACTTCTATAAAATTGAAAATGGCACAAAATGTTATCGGGGTGTTTTAAATTGCACAATTGCATAGGTACTCGTATTTGTACAGAGCTGTTTGTTTGTCGCGTGAAAAACATTACCCTCCTTTCTGCCCCGTGGGAGTCGGTTTGAAAATAACGCTGTAATGTAACCATCTTTTATCACAGCAGTCTGAACAGTCGATTGAAACTGTCATTACTTCACGTTTTCAAATGTCCCTTCTCGAAATAATATATTAGCAACGTTTTTACAGCCTGTAGAAAGGACGTAATGACCTAAAAAAAATATTCTAATTATCCGGAATTACATAACTATCGTTGGTTATTCAGCCGCATTATGCGACTGAATAACAGTCGTAAAAGTCAACTCTTGTTTTGTTATTCAAGTCTGCATCTCTCAAATGTCACGATGTTTATAGTTCTCACCTACCTTTCTAGGAATAACCCACGAATTTCACAGTCCGGAACAATATTTATTAAACCAAACCTATTCCTTTTCCAAGAAGCCTTTACGAGCAGCACTTTCACAAAGGATATAATTGCGCACTTAAATCTGTCAGTACAGTTGGTAGGTACTCCGTTAGTTATTGTACAGGTTATAGTAACCGAACGAAAGCTGACACAACAGAGGTTTGTTGTCGTTTAATTTTGGAAAACAAAGCGACTGTCGAGCAGTGAAAGATTTAGACATGACGTGAAGGAGAGATGTGCTCATGCGCATGTATGTACGTTTTCCTGCTCATGTTATTGTTCTGCTGTGGCTTTGGAAAAGAGAAACTAACATGGTTTTGTTATTTGTAAGCTAATGAAAAGCACAAATATCTACTGAAACCTACGATCAGATTTCAAGCTTCAATTATGCCCAGTTTAAACTGCACGAAGAACAAGGTAGAATCTAAGATCGACTTTTTATGGAATATATCTTGTAATCATGTTTGTCTTCAGGCTGGTTCCAGATAAAGTGGGATAAGGAGGATAATAATGGTTGAATACTCTTTATTATGTACACCATAAAAATTACAGACATAAAAGTAGACGTTTTACATAGGGTGACACAATCAGTGGGCGGTCTTACCTCTCAAAGCGATATTTTAGAAGGCAACCTTTGAATGGATTAAGAAAGAATGGGTGGGATCACCCGGCAGTATGTGATTCCGGGCTGAAATGATGCTGATGGTAAAGAAGAGAGTTTGTTTGCCTCAGGCTGAGGCATACATATTTTAATATACCCATTAAAAAACAAAACTTCTGGCCACGGTAACGTTACCGCAGCCAGAACTGTTTTGTCAAATATCTCAAAAACTATTAGCTCAACAAAAATAATCTACGTAACAATTACAGAAGCTGATGCACTTATTATCTGTAACACTCAACTGACGATACCTATTCGACATTTTCTGGCTGGGGGTTACGCACACGTTGGTAACTCTGTATAGGATGTTGTTGATGTAGTCGGTCACAGAATATAATTTATATTTATGGCTAAGTAGCTGAAACCCTCGTGGCCTAATTAGTAAGTATTTGTCTCAAATGAAAAATAGCTCTTAAAAGTACGTCGACTGCCAATGGATCGGATATTTAAGCGCTAAGTGACGTTCGTGTCATATCACTCAACACTAACATTGATGCAGCCGCCTACCTCTTGTTTACCTACTGTAACATAATTGCATTTTGTAAACAATGTGTTTATGTAATCAGGCGCCCTACTGGCTGATGTCTACTTCAGGATGCCGCAAATAGATAAATAGCGTGTGTGTTCTATATTGGAGAAAAGTAATAATACTAGAAATATAAGTCTACAATCTACATGTTGTACGCTTACTGATCTTCTTGTTTATATCTATTTATTTATTCAAACTTTATGCTCGAGTTTAAAACTACCCTACAAAGGCGGACTTAATGACTGAAACAATTTCTTAGCCTTAGGGTGATGCAGAGACAAAACATGGCAGGTGCAAATGAGATAGAAAACACGAACTTAACGACAAAATACAAGAATAGGTAATAAAATAAATTATTAGTCAAGATGAAATGTATGTAAAAAACATTTTAACGTTTTCAAAACTAGGTTCAAGTCGTCGAGATTTTATACTAATCTAGATTCAAATCTAGATTTACTAACTTAACTTCGAGTGCCACTGCCCGTGGTGATTGGTAATATTTCTCTAGATAATTTTTTACCACACCTTCTTATGAAAACTGCCCGAATCTATCCTGCCAAAATAATATAATATAACATCAGATTAACCTAAATAATGTAACATTTGTGAAATAAAACATGCCGTCAGCACTATAGCTGTACCACAAATGTAGGTAGGTAAACACTATGCATCCTGTAATATCTTAAAATGTTATAAGCTTTTGATCTAAATCACAATTCGTAACGTGTTCAATAACCTAAACAACTCGACGGTTTTCAAATGTTATTACTTTAGAAACTCTAACGTATCACCATACTGTTTCCCTTGCAAAATAAATACATGAACAGTAAAATTAAATGTTACAATGCACAATGCGTTGGTAGAGACTGCTATATTTAACACAAAGCACCGATACAATTATAAAAATAAATTATTTATGCGAATAAGTTCTAGAAATAAGTACTAGAAACAACGAATTAGAAACTATATTTTCTTAGAATACTTAAAATACACGCACTACTTTTGCGTCTGTCTGCATTTGTTCGCGTAACTAGGTCTCTTTGAATCTCATCCAATAAGATGGATACTCCGCCCAAAGCTCTTATTTATTTTGCAAACTCAAATCATTGTCTAGTTTTATTTAATGAGTTCCTTCATCTCGCTTCTGATCTAATTCATTGAACAAAACGTCTCCGCAATTTTATCGATGTTCTAAATCACGATGTAATTAGGCTGTAAGATTTACTTCTATTGCTCGTCTTTACACTTATGTGTTTAATACAAATGACATATGTCACATTTTCCCGCCCACGACTGGGAATTTCCTAAAAAAACGATGACTGTGTGACAAAGAAAAGGGGAGATTTTTTAAAATTATAAATGGTGCTAATAATATTTTATCATGGAACCAGGACGCGTCCACGCGTCAATCAGTACGATATACAATTTAACAATTAAGAAAAAAATTGATACATCTTTATAAGCAGGTACTGATTAATGTAAACAAAGTCATCAATGTCACGTAGCGGGCCTTTGAATAACGAAAATATTAAAATTACGATACTAACCTACATTCCGCATAAAATTACAATATCAAAGAAAAGACAATGTGACACAAACTTTATAGCAATAAAAACCTCTTTGCGTCTTCCGCAAACAAATGGCTCAAATCAGAGAAATGAGGTTTATATCTCGATCACTTCGTGTCCGCAGCAGTTATTATATAGTGCCAAAAACACGGTAATTTTTCTGTGAAGATGGCAGTCGTTATGCGATTCAGGGAAGCGGTTAATGACACGACGTCCATCATACTTACACAGGAAAAATTGTATGAGTAATAAAAATTGTAATTCTTGACGGAACTCTGCCATGTGAAAAACTGTACAGTTCTCGGTAAAGATTTTCCTCATATTATTGAGACGTTATTCAAAGATTGTGTTGCAATCTTTTGCAACTCGAGAATATACAATTTGCTACAAGTATTTTCCGATATCGATAAGGTAAAGAAAGCTTTTCTTTAAAGCGCTGCTAAATGTGCATTAACTCACGTCTCTTTTATTGCACTGCAAAGGCGATTCCGTCATTCTCTAGTAGTTCTGAGTTCGAATAATATCGATCTATACCAGAGTATAAATTTCCGTACACTCGGCATAAAGCCGCAAAGCGAAAAGTTGCTTAAATTTGGCTAAATATAATTAGCATGATAATTAACAGTAACGTAAATGATCAATATATTTTGGTTGGTGCTAACATGTGTTATGCATCAGGGTGGACCCTTAGGCTATATATTGCGCGCGTGACTTGTAGCTACAATGCTGTGAATAGGACTGCAAATGGCAAAACATAACATCAATATGATTATGATGACCTACGTAATCGATGGATGTAGCCACTATATTTTATGCTTAAAAAATACAAACTGCTGTTCTGCCTAGTTGTTTAAGCCAGTTAAAAATACGCAGGATATTTATACAGTTTAGCTAAAATAGAAAAACTAGGTACTGCTTGTTGATCCTGTAAAAATTTCACACTTCAAGCTGACATCGCCTTAGTTTTCACACTTAAGCAATGTAAGCTTGAAGTGAGTGAGACACGGTGAGATAGTTACAGAATAGCATCAGTAGTGCTATTCTGTAACTATCTCACCGTGAACACCTAGGTGAAGTAAGCGTGGAGTGAGCTGTCAGTGCCACTGGTGCTAGGGATTGACTAAGACGGGATGACACTGACACATCACTCCACGCAAGTCTTCACGGTGAGATTTTACGGAATTGACATACAGGTGAAATATCGGCTCGCTTCACCTAAATTTTTACGGTAAGATCCTTAAAGAATATACCGACTGACCTTGTGATTGTGACCTTTTGAAGGCAAGTCGGACAGAATGGATGCGGTAGGTGGAGAACCAGGAGCTGTGACAACTTGGGAGAGGCCGACCAAGGCATTGATGATGAAATAATAGATCCTGTTGCTTAAACTCAGACTTGTCTATCCTAATATATCCTACAAGAATAAAACAAAAAGTTATCGAGGCATGAACTTACTGCAATCAACGATTTTGGCACAAAACTATGTATTTCACACTACATTCATTATTTATGTATTTTTTATTATTAAAAAAGATGCCTCCCAATTTTATTATTTTTCTGTGAGTCCAAACAGTGACTCAGTCAGTGATGCCAATGACAAAGCGACTTGTCGTTTAGGTGAATAGGTACTTTCCGTTTTATTACGTGATGTTTTTTTCGCGGTTCGTGATAATATCTACGAAACCATTTTCATTCCGATACTATTTTCTTGGAACTTTAAATTTTATAAAAATGTTGAATATAGAGTCCGTTTTTCTGGGAAATCCCGAAACTCGGGTCAGGGTCTTACAATATCAACAAAATATTTGACTTTAGACTGTTTGATACTTTTATATTTCTCTATTTCACTCTACTTTTTTAGTGTGATTAGTAGGTACAGTCAATACCGACCTCATCTGGTTCAAATAAAACATAATACAAATATATAAACATACATAAACTCAAGCTTTCTTGTCATGGGGATGGGTAGAAACTACAGGACGCCACCTGCTATAGGATCGTAGCAGGTGGCGTCCTGTAGTTTCTACATACTTTTTTTGCTTCTTTTATCAATGTATATCTAGTTAGCTAGTAGTAAATAATGGTTAAACCCACGGAGAATTGAAGAAACAGTTATAAATGTACCTATTCAATTTCCATGATTCAACAAACACAATTTCAGCAGAAAATCCCCCTTCTAGATTGAACTTGATACGTTCAGCAATGTCGTCTATTCTTGCCTCGGCTGGCACCTGACGTCCGGCGGAAGTGGCGTGTGCGCAGGTGTCGCCTACTTCGAGCTGTGAGACGTTTCCGCTTTCTCAATGGACGCTCGATGGCCGACACTTTGGCTCGGGTTAAAATAATAGTGAACTTTTTAGCTTTGTTCATGAAAAAATCGGTTTCCACGGTTTTATGTGAATGCAACCATGAATATAGAAAACGAAAAGTATACTGTATGTGTGTACAAGGGGCCTAAATCAATGGGAACGTGTTTTTTTTTCAACACTACAATTTAATTTATAATAAATAAAAATAGTATGTAAAGCTCGTAGCAGGTGTCGTTCCCTGGTGGGAAGAAGACGTGAGTTAGTGTGTGTTCCTCAACTTATTTATCTACTCCTTTAATTTATTATTAATAAATCAACCACAAATGGTGTTATTTGCTGACGATACTTCCTTAATTTTTAAGGTAGATAGACGTGCTTCAAATTTTGACGACGTAAATAACGCCCTACTGCTGGTCCAAAATTGGTTCACGGCTAATAATTTAGTACTAAATGGAAATAAAACTAAGTGTATAAGATTTTCTTTACCAAACGTCAAGAGTAGTGATTGTGAGATAGTATTGAATCAAGAGAAGCTAGAATTCGTCGATAAAACGGTTTTCTTGGGGATCACGCTCGACTCAAGGCTACAATGGGGTCCTCATTTAACATCTCTAGCAGGACGGCTAAGTTCAGCAGCTTACGCTGTCAGAAAAATCCGTCAATTTACTGATGTAGATACCGCGAGGCTGGTCTATTTTAGTTACTTTCATAGTATCATGTCTTACGGTATTTTGCTTTGGGGACGGGCTGCAGACATCGAGTCTATTTTTATTCTGCAGAAAAGAGCCATCAGAGCCATATATAATCTCCGCAGGCGCGATTCTCTAAGGGAATTGTTTAAGGATATTAACATCATGACTGTACCTTGTCAATACATCTATGAAAACATCATGTACGTAAGAAAAAATTTACATCTTTACAGTAAAAGAGGTGAAAGACATAATTATAGTACTAGAAATCGGGACCTATTAGTTCAACCAGGTTTCAGACTGGCTAAAGTAGACTCATCTTTCATGGGGTACTGTCTAAAATGTTATAATAAAATACCTCCCCACATACTTCAACTGAATGAGACAAAATTCAAATCCTTTGTTAAACGCACACTATTCAGGCAGGCATATTATAGGTTGGAGGACTACATAACTGATAAAAATGCCTGGCTTAATGCCGGTCCTGCTCCACACCACAACTAATTAATTGACATTCGAATCACTGTTGAAGCTGCTGAAGATAGTAAGAATTTATTTGCATTATATAAACTCAATCTCCTTTTTATTATATAGATGCATTGCACAGATGTGAGTACTTTGTACTATAGAGCTACCATTTACCGGGTAATGTCATAGATTGACTTGAATGTGCCTTGGCGGCTGATAGTATGTCATGCTCACTCAAATGTCTCGCTGACGGTGGCGCGTGTTTCGGATCATTTAGCTCCCTTCAAAATGGTTGAGCTGAATGGTGCTGATCCATGCGTCATGTTCGTGAACGGGCGCCGTCAGTTGGGACTGGTCATCTCTTAGCTGCCAGGGCTTATTTTAATAAATTATTAGCTGGATTGTTTTTAATTATGTTTTGATGCACTCTGGACGCTTTTAACGTGTACGGTTTTTTGTACATCGTTCTCACTTATAGTGAACAACATTAATCGATGTAACTAAGATATATGTAAAAACATTATTATTTAAAAGAGTGTCCATGGAGTTTCTTGCCCGTTCTTCTCCATAGGTACCTACTACGCTTTGGAATGGGCAACTAGCTTCATATTTCTGACTGACCGACTCCTTGACAATTCAAAAGTGCCTGTAAATGGTTTAATTGAAATAAATGATTTGAGTTTGAGTTTTGAGAATTGGTTGCCAAAGTTTTACCTAGTCTCTGGTTGTTCATCTAGTTTGTTGTATACCTATAGTTTTCATGATAATTTAACGCGACAATTAGGAAATATTAGACACAAAATGATTAAGTACAATCTTCACATTGGCAGAATTTTCATTAAACAACAAATCCAGTCCAGCCAGGTCTCCAAACATTACAATAAGACAGGGTGATGACTAATATCCTGGTGACAACTAAGGTCTTTGTAACCTCACCCGTCCGCAAATCCACCAAGGTTACTTGTTCAAAGCGTTCGATACAGTATGGAAGCTTTCAAAAGGCTATCAATTTAAGTTCAATCGCCTAATATATGGCCTTTATAGCCTGTTCTGGCTTTTGTGTCGAAGTTTATTGATTCAGCGAATCGTGTAGGTGTAATGGGCTTTTAAAGGGAGTAAAAAGCTTTTTTTGTATTTACGATTTAAGGATATTGGTGTAACTGTACGTCATGTGGAGATAGCGAGATGCTGTGAAAACATTCTGCAAACCGAGTTTGGAACGTTTACTGAGGATCATGTTAGTCTCTATCAAATAGATTTAAGATAGAAGAGCTCGTGACTAAAAAACAACATACGCAAGGGTCGATCGAAGGTTAACGCTTGCCTTGATATGTAATGTAGGGTGCCCATCCATTAGCGTGTGTCACCAACACAAGGCTATAACTTCTTATTTAATAAGGATTTCGAATTTCTTTGGCATGAAAGAGAACAAATTTAGCACATTTTTTTTCGGTGTTTACTATGTCCGGGAGCGCCTTATACTTATTTCATTATTCGTAAATAAATTCTCATTCCACGTACCGTGTAGTAAATGGTACATTAAGGATAATGATTTTTTTTTTAATTTATCTCAAAAAAATGTGTTTTTTACAAATAGTGCAAACAATATTACAAAATAGTAAAGCACGAAAAATTGCTTAGTTATAAACGTTTTAAAATAAGCGCTAGACAAGGACGACACATCCATTATTGCACGGCGTGAAATAAGCCCCTGAGCTTATCTAGGGTGCTAAACGCCGCTAATTGACTTACTTAAGTCACGATTATTGTAATGTTCTATTGTTAATAGAGACCATAATGGTAAGCGTTTCTGAAATTGTGTTGTCACTCTTTCTGCATGAAACTGTTTTTCGAAATACTAACCTACCCCTCTTTTGACTTCTGTGATTTTTTTGTGTGAAAGACCATTTAAAAGTATATTTTCTTGTTTACCTATTATGAATATTTGAAGTTTCCTGAATGATTTTCGAACCGTGTATAAATGGACTACTTAAGTCACATAAAAGCGTGACCTAAGTGCTGGTCACACAGTGCTATAAAATATAATGTTAAAATAAATACATGGTGTCTCCCAACAATTTTACAAATAGTCTATTTATTTTGTTGATTACATTATAAAAGAGAATGCTCTTTAGTTTCAACACTAATTCAAACGGAACAATTTAATCGATCGATCAATTATTTTCTATTAATCTCATAACCTAAAAATCTTATTGACGCATGACACATCTTCGTGTATTTACCGATCTCCTCAAAATCTAATGTTTTTAATGAAACCACGATTGAAATCAATCTAACACATACTGCGCCTGACCTTATTACATATAATGTTTCTCGATTTATTTTCATAACACTAAAAATATAATAAATTCAAGGTTCTACGTCAAAAGTTAGGTCACACAAATAAAAGCAGACTGGGCTAAGTAGTTGTAGTGTGTCTAATACATGTTTTTCGGTGGTTAGAGTGTAAATAACTAACGAAAAGAATTCTATTTATTGTTTGCATGTATTACAATGTACCGACGATTTGAGGCAGACAGTTATTTCCTTTCCTCCTTCTTTGTGATACCAGATATTAAAGAAGTTTTGTCGATAAATTTTGTAATAAAGTCACTGCCAGCAGCGTAAAAGTCAATATTCAGCGAAATCCAATGAGTTTCAACCATAAAGCCCCACCAAAAATGGTCGTGAAAGCATAAGACGGTGACGTATTGAAAAAGAAATGACATTTAATCAAATCACTGTAAGAAACCCACGTGCAGAGGTGATGAAAATATATTAATCTAATTAGGGCAGTAATAATTAGAGATGCATAATTTAATAGTTAAAGTCAACACGATGAAAGCTTGGCACTGGATGATACAAATCATGCGGATGTATCAGGTCCAGCTGCTGCCGTGGTTATGGATGAATGGGTAAAGTGAATACATATGTAGGTGCAATTTTGCAATTCTCTATGAAAATGCATCATCCTGTTTAAATTTCATTCAATTAGTTATTTATTACCATTGACGGCCATTGATGCCTGGACTGCCGTCATTTTGTGCTTTGTTAGTTATTATTTCCTAACTACCTCGCAATGTTTTTAAGGTGTTGTGTAAACTGTGTTTTCATAAATAATTATTTACTTTGTATGTAGTAAGATTGCTTAAAGTGTTTCAACATCCGGACAAACCTATTGTTTTGTGATGTTTCGGTTTATATTTTGTTTTATTCCATAATTAATAAACAAAAAAAATAAAATAAAATAGGTTTTTGCGATACAAATGACGATGTTGTCGAAAAAAAAAAAGAAACAAAATAAAAGTCAGTTAAAACTTAAAGAACAAGAAAAGATTTAAAGACAAAACCGAAGCTTTGGAGGGCAATGGCCAGTAGATATAAATGCAAACGTATTCCAGCAACAAGTCGTTACATTTAACTGTCGCTGTTCCAGTTAAATACTCGTACCTTTTGAAACGAGGTATATTACCGTTGCAACATTATTTTACCATTGCTTCCTCGTGCTCAATTCAAAGTTACTTAGAAATTGACGCTGTAGGATCTAAAATAGTTTCATGAAATGAGAATGTTTTATACAACGTTACAGCATTTATCAAAACTCTTAACGAATCTTATATGAAGTATTTAACATTTCTCGTCCATTATATCTGAGCAGAAAAATTGCAAGCAATTTTTCAGCCGTGCCATCGGAATCTGGTGTGAAATTGTAAAGGATTGTACACACATCTGTTTAACTGTCACGATTATTTTGCGACCTCATTTGCTAAACGGTTCGTAAAATGGCAGCCCACGTTGATATTGTTATGCCCTTTTTAAAGTAGGATATGTTACGATATGTTACGGATACTCGTAATTTATAGGTTAAGTGGGGAAGAATGGGATTTAAGTGTGTGCTTTGAAACGTAATCAACAAATGATTGTGATACAAACCACACTGAATTCTCATAAAAGTTTTAGGGTAATATCTGGGTAGAACCTGGATGACGTTGTGACAGGAGCGTGGCACAAGAAATGAGACGCCTATGCTCAGGGCCCCAATTATGTAAGGTAATTATTATTCCCCGCGTATAATGACCACGTGCAAACCACGTCAATATCGTGCCCTGTAGAAACCCATGTAACGGCAAGGAATAAAATGTCCTATTCTATATGCTCCATGACAAATTGTCTATGAAATCACGCGTGCGTTTTGAAGTTTATTTCGACAGTGTTGGATCCTAAAACTAGTAGGTAATTGTATACTCCATTTTGAATATCAATAATTTATAAAGTTCAGTTTTTAGTTTAATTTGATCATTTTTTAGGACGATAAGAACCATGGCATTGTTTAATAAACAAAATAGTACAATGACAGTATTTTGACAGTAATGTTAAAATTTATTGATATTAACTTTGAACATACGTACGTATGTCTGTTTTCAAAAGCTGTTCAAGTGTGTACATATTATTATATTTGTGTGAGGGTTCTTGTTAATTTTTAAATAATTAAATTACCAACAATAACGGATTGACCATTTCGTGATTGAAGGTAATAATTGTATGTATTATCATTTTCGTCTCCTGTGTATGTTTAAACGAAAAACAATAGTTTTTTTCATTTTTCAATAAAAGTTTTGGCAGTTCAAACCACGCCAATTTTGCGTTAATTTCGCGCGGTTTCGTTCATTGTGTCGTAGAGAATACGTTATTAGCAGATGTTGTGTCTACCTGAGGAATTGTGGTTTCGAAGTAAGGAATCATTAAGTGGTCATAGTGAATTGGGGCCCTGGAGTAGGTGAAGTTGGCTGTGGATCATGATGATGAAAAATACTGTTCTATAGAGACATGTCGCATTCAAAGTTCTTCCAGCATTCAAAGACAATTATTACGTTGATAACAAAAGAAAACCAGAAGACCAATTCCCGTAATTAAAACGTTCAAAATCTAGTCGCAATCTCATCTCAGCAACACTCAATGTTATTTTTTTTTTAAATTAGAGGTATTTTGACAGATTGAGAAAGAGATCATACAGTTAACGTTCTTAAAGTTACGGGAATTGCCCCTCAGGTGAAACCTAAAAAGAACTAAGTACTCACCAAAAAAGTTTACTACAAACACATTCAGTAGCCGTAGTAAAAGTTTACCGGTTTTAAATAGTTTGGTTTTGTTTCAAGACATTCGCTGAACGTCTTTGAAGAGCAAAACGTGTGTTTTATAACTGTTTGGAACAGGAAACTGTATTATGCGTTGTAATATCAAGGTGAGGGTATAATAACGTATATATCGGTTATGAAATAAAGCTGGTTCTATTCTGAAAATAGACTTCTCAGATGTGATTGCGATTGATCCGGTGCAAGTGTTGTCAAAGTCATGCAACTTGTGTCGCTACGTTTTCATGATATGAATATTTATTCTTGGTACCGAATTACATGACAGTGGAATGGAGTCTTAAAAAAATGTAGCAACGGTTTTGGATGTAAATTGGTTTTCAGTTTCATAAATCCTTACTTTTTAAAAGTTATTGGGTATACCTCTAAAAGGGATGGTTTTGTAACTATATTTTGGTTCTTAATCTGTCTCGCAGTTTTAGTTAAGCCGTTGGATAATCTAATTATAATTAACACTGAATTATTGAAAAACGGTTTGTGTTTCAAAATCATTAACATGTGTACTTCACCTACATTTTGTCGTCGACTTTCTATTAATTTCTTAAACAAAAATAAACAGTGGTGGTGACCGCGTCGGTTTGCAATCACCGCGAAGGTCCGCGTTTAGATTGGAAAATTAAAATAACCGTTTGTTGACGAGGTTAACAACTGACTGGCGTGACAAGCAGACACTCAATGAGATTTGGTTTATTTTAACTCGATGAGTTTTTGTGCGAATGACAAGGTTTATGTTATATTAAAATTTGTGAGTCTTTAAAGTTTTTTTTTTGATCGACTACGGCCTTCGTTACTTGGACCAAGTTATACTTAACATAGCAAGAATACAGGAACTCTTTTAAAATAATCAGCAATTTGTAACTGAAATAGCTACTCCTAAGCTATTCAATTCGCTTCGTTGTTTTTAAAGTGGAACTGTGTCATATATTTTGGCTTAAAGAATAAATTCATCTTTCTTTTGTTTATAAATAACCTGTAACCGGAACAAATATACGGCACACCGTCTGAGCCGAAGGTGCGAATCGATGCGCGAGCGTCTAAAACTCAGCCACAAAACATCGCCGCGTTAGTCGCCCTGCACACTCCACTCAGAGCACACGCGCCCAACCGCGCACGCGAATCTCCCGTCAGTACGATCGCGATTATCAAACAAAAATAAACTAAACTTCTAAATAATTTATAAACAAATATGCCTGCCTGATAACTCAAGATGTCGTTCTGTAGAATAACTGGTCGCAGTCGAGGGCTGCCGAAGCCCAATTATTTCCCGCTACTCGCCCCTATCTCGCCGGCTGACGCCAAACGATGCTGCAGGATCACTGGAAAATCTTATGGCCTGCCTACACACCACTACATTCCAGTACTTCTAACTGCCCGCTCGTCGAAGACAAAATGTAAAATTACAAACGTATCCGGCGAACTTGGACCGCACCACTACTCACCTGAAATAAATTACGGCAACAGAAAACACGAGACTCTTTCAGATTTCAGGTATATTTTCCCTGTACTCGATGGCTCTACGGAAGCGCAGAAAAGCTTAATGGAGTTGTTATTGGGTAAACAAGTGACTGAAGACAAGCGTTACGTGTATACAGTGCAAGAGAGAAGATGCAGCTTAGTGTTCTCTGCTCAGATGGAAGCGGCAGTGCGAGACGGTGACGTCAGAGACGTTATGCTGGCTAAGGACTCCGATACCGTTTTAATCAAAACAAAACATGGTCGAAGTGTTTCTATGGACTTTAAGGATTTTACTGAAGACATAGAAATGTTTGAAGGTGAAGGGCCGAATGCTGAAGTGTTGAAACAAAGAGAAATCGAAGAGTTAGAGGAAAGAAAAAAGAAAAGGAAGCGTGCTGCCGGACTGTCTTCTATGAAAAAAATATTTGAAAACAAAGAGAAATTAGCAGAAGTTCAGGAGTTAGAGGAAGAGAAGCAACGTGTTGAACGAAAATCCAAAAAAGCTAAATTCGAAGAAATCAAACATGAAAAGCACGATGTCAAAACATTTAGTTATAATAGCTTTGATGCGCACCATATGCGTTCAAAGTCAAGCATTATCACGTGTTCTAGTGAATGGAGGGACCAAATGCATCCACTCATTGAGACGTGGGATTGGGAAACATTTGAAAAAGATGTAACTGACGAACGTATTGTACCTAAAGCAACTAAACTACCAACGCCGGTAAAAATAACTCCACACCACTGTGATGCGGAAATTTATGAAGTCGACCGCAATGTCGGCGAAGTGTCCATACCTTTAGAAATCGTGCCTTGTGTAAATCCGCTGAAACCGATAAAAACACGTCCAACAGAAACAGTTTTGAGTGCCGTCAAAGAAATACCTAAAGAACGTTTAACTGATACAGCAGATATAATCGAAAAGTTAGTGGAAAGTGATAAAGTTGATCTGCTTCCTACAATGGAAAATCTCTCCGAAGTTGCTAAAAATATCAAAAAAGGCAAAAGAGAAAAAGTGGCTAAGATATCCGGGCTTACGTTAGACATAAATAAGGCGAAGACATTTATTCCTGGCCAAGTAGTTAACACGCCTCAAGGACCTATTTTTGTGCCTGGACAAACAGTGGATACGCCTATCGGCCCCGTGTTTGTTCCTGGTTTAAGCGTAAACACTCCTGCCGGTCCGGGACTGATACCTGGACACATTGTAACCAATGAAAATACAAATGAACCCTTCTTTCTTGCCGGTCAAGTACTACAAACATCAAACGGTGAAGAATTTGTTTGTGGGCAAACAATAAAAAACAAAGATGATACGTATCGGTTTACTGAAGGACAAACAGTGCTATCTGAAGAGGGACTCAAATTCGTACCCGGAAAACTTATTAACACTGGTCCTGAAGAAGTTTTTGTGCCCGGTCAAACTATTATGACACCAGAAGGAGTCCAATTTGTTCCTGGTCAAACAATAACAGAAAATAGTGGCATTACTTTTACCCCTGGACAAAACGCAAAGATTAACAATGAGTGGCAGTTTGTACCTGGCCAAGTGCTACATCAAGACGATGAGTTACATTTCGTACCAGGAGCCACAATAGCTACACCGAATGGCCTTAAATTTGTTCCGGGTCAAACAGTTGCTATTGATGGTGAAACTTGTTTTATCCCTGGTATCACGAAAACAGGAAGTAAGAATAAACTGGAGTTTGTTCCCGGTACTACTGTGGAAACTATCGACGGGTCAAAGTTTATCGAAGGGCAAATAGTACACACTGATGCCGGTGAAAAATTCATGCCAGGAAAAACTATCGTTCAAGCAGATGGACACGTTGAGTTTTCTGTTGCCAAGTCCATAGAAGATATCACGTTCAGTGAAGGTGCTCCGGTTGGTCTGCCGATTGATATAAGGACGTGTTCTCTTTCTGAAGAATCTTTGTACGTGTTCGGACATATGGTACAAACAGCAAAAGGAATTGAATTTTATCCTGGTCCAAGAACACCAAAGTTAGAAGGCAAGGTTGTCCCTGGAAGACTTGTAAAGAACGAAGCAAACGAGTCTCGCTTTGTTCCAGGAATGATGGTGGAGGGCAATTTCGTACCGGGACAAATAGTGTTCACAGAGAATGGAGAGCAATTCGTGCCAGGACAAGTAGTCGACACAGCTGAAGGTCCTAAGTTTGTTCCTGGTCAAGTAGTAAATACTAAATCTGGACCTAAATTCGTTCCGGGTCAGACAATACACACAATTGATGGCCCACGATTCGTACCTGGCCAAATTATTGAAACCAAAGCTGGTCCTACTTTTATTCCCGGCCAAGTAATTTCCACAGAAGATGAAGGGTCAAGGTTCGTGCCGGGTCAAGTGGTTGATACTGAAGAAGGTCCAAGATTCGTTCCCGGTAGAGTCATAGAAACAGATGACAACGGTGTAACATTTATCCCTGGACAAATAGTACAAACACCGGAAGGATTGAAATTCGTTGCCCCTGATCTCACAGAGGGCGATGAGGGACTAGAGTTCTCTGTTCAAAGTTTTGTCGTTACTCCTGAAGAATTGAAACTATTAAAAATAAAGACAAACCCAAATGACACCACTTCTACAAAAGGGGAGTTAACTATTGATACAAAAATGCTGCGTCAACTTTCTGAAGCTGGAATGTCTATTGGCAGACAAGTGCCCGCTGAATTACCCGCTATCAATGTCGTATTAAATCAAACAAAAAATGCAGAGGCTTTAAAAGCCTTTGTCACAGATTTCGGATTAAAAGATGATGTAGCAAATCAATTAATGGACGTTATTACTTCTATTATTGAAATGAGTGTTCATTTGAAATCGGATATTCGTGAGAACCACAAAGAAAATGGATCGACAAATGAAACGAAAAAGAAAAGTAGCAAAAAGCGAATGGATATGCAGGAGCACGTTGGTTTCACCGGTGACAACGGTAAATCTGCTCACCAAGAGCATGTGAAAAATTCTATCGCTGCTGCTGTACTAGCTGCTTTAGTTACAGCTGAACAGTTCGAAGAAGTCAATAATAATAACAGTAAAGAAAAGTATCAGATGATGCTGAAGTCTATTGATTCTATCTTAGGGAAGACCATTGATGAAGATCTCGTATCTGCTATGTTTGACATTCTTCAAAAAGAAGAAGACAAGGACATTCTTCGTGAAGAAATTCTTGAAAACTCCTCTCAGCCAAAGGTTGAATTGATCAGAATTGCCGTCAACAGCGCTTTGCGCAAACATTCCTTTACTGAAGATGATATTATTGAGAAATTCGGAGACTACTTGAGTAGTGAAAATGAAGTTTTAGGCCCAGCATTTAAAAACATTTCTAAGATTGACTCTGGCTTACTTCAACATGTGCTGGGCCGCATTTCAGAATCTATTTCATTCGTCAAAACAGACCGCGAAGTCACTGAAACTTTACAGAAAGCTATAGTATGTGCAGTGCAAGAGGCGAGTAGCAAGGAATTGGAAGTACTGTTCCAAGACAAAAATAAACAAAACCTAAAGGAGTTAATTATACGGTCCGTTGGACTCGCTAGAATACTCGGAATGAGAGATGTTGCCGCTAATTTGATGTCGGTCGTAAACGACGAAGACAGTATGTCTAAAATAGCGTCCGACCCCACAAGCCTAAATATTCTTAAGAGACTGACTGTCATGCGGAAACTAGCGGATAAGACACCGAGCTTGCATTCCGCGTTACGCAAACTGGAGAGTGATCCAGCACTGGCTCGCACAGATCCTAAACTAAGGGATCTGGTAAGAGAAAGTGCTGCGTTAATGATTGTGCCTGAAGAAACTCCTCTGATGACTTCTGAAGACGTTCCACTGAACTTGTTAGACCCAGAAAATAGCCTTGCCATGGAAGACTTTTTGTTCCAAAGAAGAAAACATAAAGGCGCCTTATTGATTATGAAGAAAGGTTTGCAAGCGGTTGTGCCTCGCGAAGCTAGTCGCGCCGTATTGACTGGCGAAGTGGCATACACTGTTCTTGATGAAAATGGCATCCGACACTTTGAACCCATGCACGTATTTTCAGCTTTAAACCTTAGTCAGCCTACCGCTCATCGTTTCTCTATGTACAGCTGTCCAGTCGTTGACGATGATGATGAGGACTTACAGTCATTCACCGGATACTGCAACATTAGTAATAGTCAGAAGATCACTAGACTCGGTGGCTGGTCGCGCAGATACAGCGGCGTTTTATTAGACAGAGAGAACACTAGAAGTCGAATGAATAGCTTAGATATGACACCAAGTTACAAACGCTACCCTTCTCGATCAATGTCCAGTTCTAGATCTAGATCTAGTTGTAGTAGGAGTCCGCCTAAGGTAATACTTTCTAACTCTCGAAACAAAATGGTTATTGTTTAAAGTATTTTAATTTTAATTTTCTTTTGTTACAGGTAGAAGATGTTGTGGTAGCATCAGCTGACTATTCAGCTGTTGCCGATGATGAAGTATCTCTTAGAGCCGGCGACATTGTAGAAGTTCTCGACACCAAGTCAGCCCTCGGATCAAAGTGAGTACATATTTATTATTGGCATGAGCTTTGCACAACTGTGCCCTCATTGATGTATTTTGTAAATAAACTGTACGGACATGCGCGCAATGTGAACTGATCGTTACCCCAGCTCTAAACTCGGTTTCCAGAAATAATATTTAGTTCTGCACACACTAGCTCACAGTTAACATTCATCCAACTTGAAATAACTCCGTCCTGGAGTTATTTATATTGACGAAGCATTTGTAACAATTTCTTATTGTGATAATTGATTTACCCTTTTTAACCCTGTCATAATCATACCACCGTCATTTATTTTCTAAGTGTGCTCCCCGTTTTTAATAAAACTCACACAACCATTCGTCACCTGATGATCTACATTATGGTTTTCATAATCCTGATCCATAAATATTTGTAGCACCATATGTTACTCCTCCAAGTCATAAGCTACTGTCAGTGGCTGAAACTTTGACTGCGGTAACAAATGTAACACGATACACTTAAACTCCACATGTAAAACTTAACAAGCCAGAGCTGACAGCTTGAAGTGGCAGTATTATATTCGACTGTGGGAATGTGTTGCGGAAGGAGTATAAATGTCAAGAATGCATTTTAATAGCTCCAATGCGTCCAGCATTCCTGCTGTGACTTCGATACTGTATAATTTTAGCAGCGGGTTCGTTGCACCGTTTGCGCAACGCACTATAATATCTCTTAATTTACACGTTTGTTTTTTTTCTTCTTACGTTTGTACATTAATCTCCATTATCATCTCGTTGCCTTTAAATAACGACTTCTGGATTGAATCGTAGGGCCAGCTTGTTGCATCGTGAGATTTGGGTTACAGTTTAAAAGCTCATTTCAGAACTTTATTGTATCGAAAGCTTAACAAGTTTCTGATGCAAAACACACCATAAATGTGAAAAATAAGTCTGCCTGTAGCCAAAAGTATGCACTCAGCTGCCTAGTCTCTAACACTTCAATCAAAAATCATGATCATTATTCTAAGCCTCAACAAAAATGCAACTCATTCATTAACTCTAAACAATCACCATCCACTGCAATCACAATTACCGCTGATGACGTAATAAAAGAAAACATTATTGATGCAGGTACAGAGGCCGCGTATATTGTTACGAGAATCATTTCTTCAAACCCAGAGGTCCATACATGGACTATGTGTTTAGCGTTCCGACCTACAAAATGTACTATCATTGATTCTGAAGACAGAAGATCGGACTCATTTTGCATTGTATATAATCTTCGCTTGCATATATCGTCATTTATGTTGTATTTATCATTTTATGTTGTAATCGACATATTACTGTATTGTGATAACTTTTGTATCATTTGCCGATATGGCTTTACACATTCATATGTTATATCTATGTTTAGACGTTTGTGTATCATTTAGGAACATGTGTAATAAAGGTAATAAAGTTCTCGGAGTTTCTTTTTAACATAAATTGCTATAGGTAGGCTAGTGTACAATTTCATTAGGTAAATATATTCCAATATCACTCTTATATAATTCATGTGTTCCGATATTTGTCAACCTGCTCGTGCTACAACAACATTGCACTCGACGCAACGCCAACGTATTTTATTGGACGTTATTCTAGAATGTGTTTTATGATTTTAATTTATGAAATAGCTCACTTGATGGTAAATGGTTGTCCTATTTAAAACTAACATAAATTAGGCAAAGGTAATTTATCTTCTTATAAATAGCTGTGGTTAATGTTCTATCATCTACGGTAGTGTTATCAAAGCGTGAAATATTAATATTGAACCATTGTAATATTAGAAATATTTTTGTCTGATGAGGTCTTAAAGACTTTTTCCTTGGATTATCAAGTTTTAAACTAAAATAAAATTGATTATATATTAACATATAAGAATACTTAAAACATAATTTGTCGCAATAGTATATTAGTATAATTATAGCACCTTCAAATATTACTATTTAAGGGTAACATACTGAGCACTTGTGATAGAGTAAAAATAAAAGTTTTGTATATTTAGACGATTTTATTATTATTCTTAGTTGTCATAGAAACACACATGAGCGCTGCCGTGTGCGTGTCTACTCGTTAACATATATGGGTGACTTTTCTGAGTAATATAGAATTCTATATGTGAAAATGAGGCACGTAGTACTGAAGAATATCGTTTTCAAAATAACCTTATCCGTCTTATTACAAAACACGATCTAACTTAAGCCCAAGTTAAAACGTAAACTATCGAGCCAGTTTTTGTATTTCGAACTAAAAGCCGACTTTAGTAAAGCTCTCAATACAAAATTGACAACCTCTAAGTTGTCAGTTTTGTAAAACAGGCTCGATGGATTAAACCATGTCTAAAGAAAAACCTTGTTTTGTATTATGACCGTAAGAGTTCACATTTTCCTTGTTTATAAGAATACCTTCATACTTTGTTTTATACAACGTTACACATTTTCTATTCCACCAAAGTTGTATTATAGAGCTGCACGTCTCATATTAGTAGGAAACCAATATCTTTTTGAACCCATAAAAACAACATCATTTCTTTCTCAGAACTCTTTTGTCTGGAAATTCCAGCAGTCGCAATAAACTAATAGATATCAAACACATAACAGGATATCAAATAAAATATAGGAAAACACCCAAACAAAGCCGCAGGCAGGCACTAAGGCAGAGTAAAGTAGGTCCTGGCCGGCTGCCAAGCACTCTCGTCCAGGTAATATGTTGGCAATGCCACTCACATTTATAGTACTCTTTTTTTTTTTGGATGGGAAATCGTGTTCCTTCAGTTGCCTGTGCCGCACGGTATCTCTTTCGAACAACCTGCGACCCTGGCAGACATTTATAGTCCCCTAAGAAATCAAAGAGTTGGTGCTTTAAACACGCCACTATGATGGACTTGATGATGTACTATTACTTTAACGTCTACATGGAAATGAATTGCCTTGGTTGCCAATGGTTACATAATAATTCCTAAAAATAGAATATTAGAGGATTAGAATTAGATTATTAGTCTATTCTTAGTTTGGAAGCAGTATGCTATCTTGTCTTCTACTACATATTTGACCAAATAGGTAATGTTTTATTTGTGTGCACACAAAAATTTACAAAAAAAAGTAATTAAGGAAAAGTAAGTTTCTACCCATTTCTGCATTAAGAAACCTTTTGATCAGATTCTGTAGTTGCTGTTCTCTATGGCTTTTGTTGCTCGGTTTTTCGACCAGAAAAATCTACATAATGCAACTCTTAAAATTTGACACTAAAAAAAGAATCGAAACTATAAGATCATGAACTACTTTTCGGATCCATCTATCAATAACCAAAGCAAAAACAACATATTCCTTAGGCGCTAAGTAGCCAGTAGACCATTGAGGAACTATCCTAACCCAACCGGATCAGACAAAGCAAACACATCATGTCCTCGTTTTCTTCCTCTAAACAAGGTTTTCTCATGATCTACTAGTACTCTGATTTACTGTTCTACTGCTTTATAGGATTCGGTTTAGTAATATCAAACATACAAAGTCTGGTAGATGAGGATGATGATGAACAAAGTAGTGAAACTAAAACAACATTAATATTATATTGTGCAAGTTTATTAAGGGGAGGTGATCCAGAACCAACCGTTAATGACTTAACCCCGTTACAAACTGTGCCGTATTGACGTCACAACGTTTCTGGGCCAGCCCGAAATAACCGCACACGCCAACTTAGGATGTGCGCTGTGCCTTAAATCACTGCTTACACTGTTTGACGTGTGAGCTGGCGTAAAGACGAAATGAAAATGAAAATGTGTCAGCTACCTTTTGACCCGAAACTGAAGGAAAACTTGCCAGGAGACGATGACTAATTAGCTGAAAAGATTAATGATGAAATTGGTGTCAATGAAATTTTTTGCCTAATTAGTTTTCGAAAAACTTTGTTTTTTCTTTACCTTTACACGCTTGTGTTCACAGGCCTGTGTCCTAGCAGTGGAAATACTCTGACCATGCACAAACCTGTAGCATAATCAGCCTATAATGTGTGTTGCTGGGACACAGGCCTCCTCTTTTCGAGAGGACGTGGCCTGTTATCGTAAAATGTGGGACGTGAGCTCAGTGCGGGTTGGTAGATGTTACATGTCTTTGAATTTTTGGTTCCAGGACATACCGGTTTCCTTATCATTATTTCCTCCACCGTTTTGTGAGAAGTGGTGATGAAATTATTCACACGAAGTAAAGCGCCTGCCTTAGTTCGAACCCACGACCTAGGTACGACTCGTAAATCGGGGCCACCAATCCTCAGCACGCCTGTAGAACTGTCTTAATTAAACACAGGCAAACGTTTTGGGTGTTTAAGTGTTTAAAAAAATAACACTATGAAACTAAAAAAAACAATGAAGATTTTTTGTTCAAAGTGATTTTGTTAACCCTTTGAGTTATAGGTAGCGATAAATTTTAACTAGTAGTTCATCCACAGTCCGCAGCCCTTGACCTAATTGGTTGGTCTATAATCATAAATATAGTGGTATTTCTATTAGACGGCTCGTTCAATGATAGATAGAGGGTATTTAAAGCTTCGTACAATATTCTAGAATTATTGGAATAGATCAAACAAAAATTGGAGGTATCTCATCCACATCCTGAAGTCACCGATCGCCATCGCACCAACCCGTGGAAAAGATTCATACATTTACCTGAACGTGATCGGGGAGTTAACAGTCGAACAAACAAAAATAAATTCTTTGTTTTAAGAGATATGATATGTAGCTGCAGTAATCGACGTAGAGGGAATAAATTCTAGTCACTATTTGCACCACACAATATATTTTTTATGAAAATGCTTTTGATTGACGACATATTTAAAAAAAATTAGAACAACGATCTTAGAAGAGTTCACTATAAATAGCTACGGATCAACGTCCGTCAAGACGAGATGATAATCTATGTCATTACGCACTTAATAACTACATCAATGAAGAATTTACTAGAGCAAGCATCTAAGTAAAAACAACGTTCATCTGGTAACAAAAACAATATAGAATATTGAAACTAGGAACAGCTTACGCGAAATGCTGCCCACAACTTTATGGAAAATATGAAAAAGAAGGCATCTCCCTCGCCAAACCAAAATTATCGGTCGTGCGAATTCGCGATCGACGCTTCATAAGTCACTTTTTGTTCGGAAAACCGGAACTGATGGCCTAGACAAAGTAACATTCGTAACATTCGATTAACGATGACGGTAGTAGAAAAACCAAAAAATAAATTGTGGTAACATAAGCTATTGAAATGTTACGTGACCATAGGTCATAGAGTAGTATCATAGTGAAGCGATAGCGATTGCAGAAATAGAATCGATCCAAAGCGAATGCCATTTGTCTAGGCCCTCTGGCCCTCTTTCGACTCAACCACGCGTTCGGGTCAGCCGAACAAAATGAACGCGACAGTCGCGTGTTCGCGCGACGATCGCTTTGATTAGGAAGCGGCTATCTACATATCCCTGAGTTCCGCTTTTCCTTCACTTTCATGAGATATTATTAAGTATTTTTTTAAACAACTAGACTCTAGTAGTTCTATGCAAAATAAAAAAGTAACCACGCAATTTCTTCTGCCAAGAAATTCGATAAAGTGTGAGTGTCACATGATGCAACCTGATCTAGCAGAACCCTGACAGTGAAATTCATGACGGAGATACTACTTTTAACTAAGCTTTGAAATGAGACGACACGACCTTGCCTGTCACCCGATGGGCATTATTTATCATTAAATATTGCCTGTATTGTTTGTCAAGAAGTGGCCGTTAATCACAATGTTTTATGAGCATCCGTGGATGTTGGTACGACCCACCATGACACTGGCCTCGGTAAAGATTTAGTGCAGTTAACTAAGGAAACAACTGTTAACCTCTAACTTTTCAAAAATATATAATATAGTGAAGGCAAGGTTCACAGGGTAGAGAGACTTTCGGCAAAATCATGGATATGGAAAAAGCAAGCTGTAGCCGGTACCCAGCTAGCAGGAATTGCACCATTTTCTAAAAGTATTATGGATTGATAGGTACAAAATTTAAGTAACGAATTAAAAATGATGACCTATCATTTTTAATTTGTTACTTACATTTTGACAAAGAAAACAGAAAAAAGAGAAAGAGGACAGTAAAAGACTGTTGTATGAGGAGATACCTATATCTTTTCATACAACAGTATTTCACTGTCCTCTTTAAGAGACCGACTATCGTATATTCTCACCCACATTCTTACAACAAGGCTTTATATCTGGAGCAAAATTGTCCACACTGTATAAAAAATATTTTTCTATTAGTAGCAATGAAGGTGATATCGATGCTGTGAAGATCTTATAACGCTAGAAACTGTCTAAAAACCGCATAGTTAAGCTATGTTTAGGGTTCCGTACATCGAAAGGAAAAAACGGAACCCTTATAGGATCATGTTGTCCGTCCGTCCGTCTGTCTGTCTGTCAAGACGCTTTTTCTCAGGAACGCGAGGAGGTATCGAGCTGGAATTTATATCAAATACTGAGGTCTACTGTCCCTTGGAGCTGTGAAAAAATTAAACTTCTATGCCAACGCAATCCAAAGATACAGCCGTTTATGCCGCAAAAATCCGCAAATTTTCAATCGATAAAGATTACGCTTGCCTCGGTCATGGGTAATTTTTTAATCTCAAGCCGACACTTCTCCGTGCCGGAAAGAACATCAAGCCATTGTCCACGGCTGTCATTAGTAGATCTTTGACAAACGCAGACTTTGCGAGTAGTCAGAAGTTCAATAATCTGAGAAACAGTCTCACCCGTCATCACGATCTGAGCCGAAAGACGTCCACTGCTGGACATAGGCCACCCCCAATCACCGCCACTTCGCCCGGTTCTGTGCTTGCTGCATCCAGCGGATTCCTGCGGCAAGGGAATCAAAATCTACAGGGTACTTCCCGTGAACTCAGAATCTTGAAATTTGGTACGACGCAACGTCTTATAGCACAGATAGATGAAAAATTGCGAAAATCGTAAATTTTTTGTTACATCATATGATACAAATATTTTTAATCATTTTAAACTTACTACCCCTTTCCTCATGAACGCGTGTGAACTTTTACTTATATATCTACAGGTCAAAATCAAAATCAAAATATTTAATTTCACATAAACTTACATGGGCACTAATGAAACGTCAGAATCTAGGTGCACGGTTCCAATTGGTCGTTTCCTATGGAGAAGAGCCGGCAAGAAACTCCATGGTTACTGTTTTAAAAATATTTGTCTTTTACAATATTTGTCTTTTTCAAATTACAGTATTAATAGGTATAGGAGGACAGTGTAGGCCTGTCAACAAGTACCATATGTTTAACAAATAGACTATAGTCTATAAATTTACAATTACAAAATATAAAATAATCTAATAAAGTAAAATAAAAAAAACATTTTTTTCCGTAACAGCGGTCAAAGGGCGATCATTTCTTTCTTCATCCCCCAAAGTTAGACGCCCTCGCTTGGATTCGTTATACCTTCCTTGCCCTTCTAACAAGCGTGCATCAATGCACGGTTGTTAGAAGGGCATTCATCCAGGAATGCCATTTGAAGATTCGTCCGGTTTCAGGCGACCATAGCGCGAAAATGTTCCCGGCGCAGATTAATTTTTTATGAGACACAATAATTAAAATTAGCTCGCGAGCAATGTGAAGGGAAATTTTGAAGTTGGAACATACCTATTTTTACTTACAAATAATCATATTTTCAAAATAGACTATAACTGGCCAGTCTGTCACGCATAAAACTTTTCTTCGCAAAAATTTGTAAGTGGCCTGGTATGTACTATCTACCTCAACTATATAAATACTTACAGTGTAAAGAACTTTCCTGAAACTCATTTGGCATGAAAATCAAATTCTTCCTTTACAATAAATGTTTTGAAAGAATTTTCTTCTTATTTGTTGAGTCCGTGAATCCGCTGATGAAATGCACACGGTACCTATGGTCATTCTGAGTACAGCGTACTTATCTTGCCTAGTCATCCTTCTTGTAAATAGTGGGAGATAATTGTTATTGTTATAATAAATGCAAAGTGAAATGGAGGAAAATTATTTTAGAATTAGTCACACATGAGTTAAGCTGAGGCACTAATATCTTCCATCAAATCTAATCTTCGTTACAATACATTTAGGAATGTTTTGGTAAGTTGAATATTATTGGAGAATAAGAGCGATTATGATCAATGTTACTGAACGCTTTCAGCGCATCCAAAACGCGTTCAAAAGCTGTCATTGTCAATATTCCATAGAAAGTAATGACACTGACAGCTCTTAAACGTAGTTAATGCGCTGATCGCGTTCAGTTCCATTGGTAACATCCACCCTTAGGCATATCAATCAGAACGGTTTTAAGCCTATAAAACCATTTACAATCAAGTGATATTATCATGAAACGTCTTCAAAGAAACACTACGACAAAACATTGCTGCAACAATGAAAGAATAATCTACACCTTAACAAATACACGGAACAATTCCTAAGCACACAAAAACAACCCAACACTATACAGACTCCATTTCTCACTCTGTATGTGAATGCCCTCTTGCGTGTAAACTAACCACCATTTCATCCAATAACATGATCCCTACCCGTCCAGGAAGCCCCGGCTGGACCCTGACCTGGACATCAAGGCTCTGGCTTCTGAACTCCTGGACGCCAGCGCTGCCAAGCACAAGATAGCCGTACGACCCAAGAAGAACCATCCCAGGAAAAAGGCTGCGACTACCAAGACTGACGAGGAAGGGAGGTAAGAATATGGCATAAGTATATGCATTAAGGGTTATGAAGCAGAATTGATGAAGTGATAAGATATAGGTACGATCACAGAAAACGTAACCATCTTTGGCAACGTCACAGATGCATCAGTTCAATGAAAACCCTAAGACGTATCACTGTGGCTTAGAAAAGTTGAAACAAAGTTGTGCTAACAATGTCGCTTACTTTTCACTGCACAAAATACTTGAATCCATAGTTGAATATAGATTCTTTGGTTCTCGTTTTGAACTTTATCTTTTTTCACCAGGTTATATTATAAATTAGGTGCCTACAATAAAAACGTCACTACCGAGCCTACGATACTGAAAGTTCTTATGGGGCTGTCAAAACAAATTCCCTCGAAAGCAAATCATATGGCATGACCGTGTTAACTGCTGGACTTAATTCTTCTGTATATTATGTTCAGTAGGTACAGTAGTGTAGTAGTGTGTTTCAGTGTAGTAGAGTATGTGTGTTCAGTACACAATGTAGCCCGGCTATTACATAACAATGATGTATATTAGTGCTGTGGTTAAAAGCTTCGCGACCTCATTACTCGCTGTTACGAAATACGTGATTTGTTAAAAGGCGCGCTTAGTGGAGACGAGCGATGTCTCTTGGGTATTTTTTTTTGTTGAAAATAAAACTAGAAGTGGTTGATTGTACTTATTATAATGAAAAATTCAAGTTGAAGCCACATTTTAAAAGTTCGAATTCTTTTGCTCTAGCGGTGAACCCAAAGATGTTGTCAGTGCATACCTACAGGAATAGTCAGAAATATTTTAATCGTGACAAAATTTATTTCTTGGACATTACAATGCAGTTGCGACAATTTTCAGGTTACAACGACATTGTTAAGATTAAGTAAATACTGAATCCACTGCGGACAACAATATCAGAGAAAGTAAACCCGAAACTAAGCATTGTTATAGAAAAGACAGGACAGAAAAAGTGCAATGTCAAAATATCTGTGTTTTGGAACAATAGTAAAATATTGTAACCGTAACGCAAGTGTCTTCCCGTTTCTATATAGAAAAGCAGCTTCTAGCCTTTCATTGACAACCTAGTAATGGTTTCCGCTCCAAACTGTTTGACATAAAAATATGGGAACACGAGTAAGCACTCCGGTATATCGGTCAAGATCCGAGCGCGACCGACCATGCCAGATGCAGTTTTTAATAGTTTGTCCCCAATAACTAATACTGAGATATAAAATTGTGAATCAGGCTTTGATCTCATATATTTAATTGACAACAAGCTTTACAGTACCTATTAATGTTCCTGTCATCTAGCTGGGTTTTTGCGTACAGATTTTCAATGTCTGCAGTAGCTAGTTCTCCAAAAATAGAAGGTTCAACTTTTGTTATAAAACAAATTGCGTCTTTACAACTTTTTGTTGGTATTTCGACCTACCCGTCTGTCTATCTCTCGCACTTGATTGGCATATTTGATTCTCGTGCGTTTTTGTTTGCTTCTGTTAATCCCGTCAAGTAAACGAATATTTTTTCTATCAATCCTAAATCCCACCTAGTTGTTTATCTACGTCAGTGATAAAAAAACGGCTCTGACTAAGTGGGTTATTCAAGTTCATTCAACCAAACAATTTTGAATATTCTCCCACATCTTCACATTCAGACTCTTCAAAAAGCTTACCTTTTTGTGCGGTAATGTCAACTAGGGAGGTTTTGTTACTGCAGCTACAAAGCTTTCCGATTTTATAAATCCAAAATTAAAAACCAAGTCTTCGGTCAAAACAAATATGGCAAGACATAAAAAAGAAAACGGTGGCAAAAGTGAAAAGAAAATTGATATGAAATTTAATCGTAGGTATTGGAAATTCAAAGTAGTGTTGTTACATTCTAAGAAGTAGTGATTACTATTGCGTTCTATTTACGTGTGTGTGTTCTAGTTTAAAGTTAATCGTCTGCTTATACCAGCCGTAATTGAAACACAATGTAGCGGCCTACTGTTGCAATTACCTTTCATTGTTTAATTTAAGCTACAAATGATTACGTTTTGATGATTTAACCTCGTCATTTAGCGTCGATTTCACCAATCAAACCGAACGCGTTCAGCACATCTAAAACGCGTTCAAGAGCTGTCAGTGTTAAAATAGTTAGGGAATATTGACGCTGACAACTCTTGAACTGGGTTTAAAAGCGCTGATCGCGTTCAGTTTTATTGGTGAAATCGGCACTTGCCTATTACACCGAATTTAGATTAATGTAGTGATTGCCGTAATTTTTCCTTGTTTCATTGTAGCTTAACTTTACAAAGTATGGATAAATTTTCTTTTATATTACAGTACACAGTAAAGAGTTTAAACGTTAAAGTACTACATGCAGATAAATACACAGACGTGGTTTTTCCCCACAACACGCTGCGTTACGTTAACTGATAAAAACCAGACGGCCAGTCGCCTCGTGCGTAACGGCTGGAACGCCTGGGTCTCAATGAGGAAAGGATTGATATACTTACTTACCTTTTGAGCAATTCAGGGTTTAGTGGCCACCTAAATACCTAGTTACATCTTTGAGCAAATGTACAGATACGAGCTGACAGTTCGGAGTTAGCGAGTCATTTGTTTTTCAGTATTACTAGATTAGTGATAAAGTTCATGAATAAGGGCCGAGTTTTCAATAGTCTGAAAAGTTATCCGAATAATAAATATGGTGATTTGACATATGTTCTATACAAAAGCTGACAAACCACAAGTTTTACTCATTGGATAAAGGTTAACTGAAGTTTTCAAAATCCGCCCTAATATAGGAATTTGATATAGTAGTCTGGGCTTTGTCTTGTGAATGCGCCAGCCAGGTGCGTTGGCGAGTCCTCATGAATGTAATCAACATGCCATACCATTGATTGTGACAAATGTTATTCATTAGATAACAATTTCAGTAAGAAGCTAAAGAGCCGACACTGAATTATTAGTTTAAAAAACAAAGACCACCACTTTAGTATCGTCAAATTATTTACAAAATCGTCCTCCATCAAGTAGGTTATAAAATCTTATTATTATTAATAACACCAATTTCAGCAGTATTAAACAAAACTTCACTCAGGTATTAGGTCGAACTCGAAACTCATCTATGTTTCTCTAACAAGGTGAATAAGAAATCTTTATCTGTTTCAACTTCTCATAATTTTATAGGAATGTCTATATCATAGTAATGATCTGGCTATTTGCCAGCGTCTGCTTCCTACTAAATGTTCCATTTGCCCAATTTTGTTCATGCTGTTTGCAATTTGCCACAATCGTAAAGATTTGAGAGACGAATTAAAGGATAAGACGGTTGGGCAAATTTTGTTACGAAAATATTTCGATCTCATGTGAATTGGATTTTCCCGATCTGCACTATGAATATGAAATGAAGACATCACAAAACTTTACTGGGAAGATACCTATCGTGTCAATAACCCCTTACTTGAACCACTGGGAGCTTTATTCGACCTACAAAAACAACGATTACAACAACAAACACATTTCGTTTATAAGTTATATAGCATACACAACTCATGCTCGTAAATCTTTAAACTAAACGAAACATGAAATGCATTTTTGTATTGCATAAATAATCTTATTATTTCGATACCTCATATCAGGTCAACGTCCTCTGGTGTAAGAAAATAAAACTCGTACCCACATAATCATTTCGCGGATACGTGAGCAACTACCAGTTTCAGGCGGCCTGCCAACGTGTATGAAATCTCCACTGACACTTCATTGTTAAAAACTTCAAAGGAGAAGGCACAGGTCCAGGTAGAGTGGTCTTAAAAATTGGCGTGGTCACCGCTCTTAAAATATTCCTCGTACATTATTAGCGTTATTAAGATGGCTTTCACACCCACTCGCGGACAGAACGTTCCGTAATATACAGTTTCACTACTCTCTTATTGTTTGCCCAGTTACCGTCCACCTATGCGTCTAATTTGGGAACGCTGGAGAAAGCCCAATTTCAAGTTTGGACGATCCAACATCTTGAATGTCATGTTTATAATTGGCAGTTCATCGCATGATTTCTCGCCCTATTTCTTTTGTTTATAACTAGCTGTTGACTGCAGTCTTGATTTCCTGATGTTTTGACTTTCTAGTTCTACGTGTTTACTCGTTGTGTGGTTGCTTTATGCGTTTCGTTTTTTTTTTTTTTGGGAATGGCATCTCGCAGGTCAACCTATGAGGTTGTCGTCTGCTTAGACGGACTTGCCTGTGGTTGCCCTAATAAATTAAGGCCTTCAGCCAGGACTTAAACTTATGTACTAACTTGAAAACTAAGCGACAACGCTAAGGGCACCCCCTGTGGGGTACGAACCTCGGCTTAGGGCGTCGCTGGAAGAGGGCAGCAAGGGACTCGCTGGATCAGGATTTGAGTGATTTAGGGACGAATTTAAAGCTACAGGCTCAGCGGCGCGGGCTGGCTCGAGCAAGGGTCGGGAGGGGCGTGGATTTGGGCGTCGCGGCGGGCCTCGGCGGCGAGGACGGTATGATGGCGATCGGGTTTTGCGCTTGTGTAAAGTGCTGGTGGCCTTACTGCTCTCCTGGAGGAGGGTAGTGGCGTCATCGGGGTCGATTAAAGTATGCCTTGGTCGGCGACTACTGCTAATGCGGGAGGGAGTATAGCGGGCGGCCGCTGAGATCAAGGGGTTTGGGTGTTTGATGCCACAGTCGAAGAAACGCTTCGATAAGCGTTTCATGAACTGTTTTATGGTTGGCATTTTAAGGTCTACGTGGAGATCTATATTACGAACATAGAAGGGGGCACCCGTGACCTTTTTAAGGAAACGGTTTTGGAGGGTATGCATCTTATGGAGATGACGTGGGTGAGCGTGCGCAAAATACAACGCAGGCATAGGTCATGATGGGACGGATGACTGCGGTATAGATACGCAGCTTGCATTTAAGTGACAGTTTGCAACGGGCTGTCAGAATGAAGTGGAGTCTACCAAGAGCGAAAGCGGCGCGCGCGCGAACCGCCTTAATGTGCTGTTTAAACGTTAGGTTTTAATCGAGGATCACTCTACTTGGCTTGCTTTTCCCAAGGGATCGGCTTGCCGTACATAGTGATCGGGCTGGGTTATGTGTTTCGTTAATACGAGTGTATTTTATTATGAAAATCTATCTTGAATATTAGTTCGACTGATTTTTTATAGATTTTTTATTTTGGATGTTTAATTTTTGTTTGTGTGTTACGTATTGATACATTGGTTTACTGACGTCATTTTCATGTTCAAACTTTAGTTTACTTTTATCAAATCGGCTATAAGGTGTGCAATATTTATGAAATGTACATAATAAAGAGTATTCTATCTATCTATCTTTTTCTCGTTTTCCAACTGCGGCACCAACTGAATAAACTCTTAAAAACCGCTTTATACTCTGGCATTTTATAGGTCCAAGCGGTCCAAATGTTTCTTTATGTTCTCTTCTTATAGTAAATTCAGAACTAGACACACTGAAAGTGTTATGCAATAATATAACTGTATTGAACAACCTGTCTTATATTAGCACGATGGCTACTAGAAACGCTTTGTGCGATTTCAAAAGAGCGCGTCAGAATAATGGCATCGTTATCTTTTATCGCTTTGTTAAACTCAGATCTGGTAGCGGTGGTGTGTGGTTTAATATGTGTTCTGAAATTTTATTTGATCTTTCTAGTGGTAGTGGTTTCATATTTTCGTTCAGTATGTTTAGATTTGCACCTCGTTTACGAACTTGGACAGTTTGTGTCAATTAGTTTTCGTCAATACAACTTAACTTTATTGAGAACCTTGTGTTACTATTTAAAATCAATTTTATTTGCCAACACTATAGTCGCAAGTATTATGCAAATGATTTTGAAGACTAACTATTCGCTAAGAAACAACTGATTGCAGATAAACACATTTCGATAAGAAGATTTAAATTCCTATTGTTGTTGTGTTTGTATTAATGTTTAGTACACTGCCAGATAAACTAATAGATGATATCTTCTTTTATGATTGTTGTTTCAGGAGCAATAAAAAAACTCAAAAGACTAGCAAAAAGTTATTTTTTCAAAAAATAGGGCAAGAGGCCAACCGCCTGCCTACAAGACGAAAGTTCAAGCCAAATAAGTTTAGCATGCTTTGAACATGTTCTAATTAAAGAGTTAAGAAAAAGCTAGACTACTGGAAAAGTGAAAAAACGTACAGTGAAACACAAACTCACGTACCTAATTTCAGACAGCGCGAACGCTTTCAGTTTCAATGAAAGGATGTAAATTGTTGATGTAGGTAAATAAAGGACCTGTTTCATCACCATCATCGTTATCATTGGCAACCTTCACTACCCACTGCTGAAAAAGGCTTCCTCCCTTGAGCTGTTTACTCGTGGTTTATTTATTTCCACTAGGTCACGGGTATTTTATAGTTGCTATACATGTTAAGGATTTTTTAATTACACTCTGTTCTTGCATTGGAATTTAAAAGTATCTCTTTCTGCAAAGGTCATCACACTGGACAGTGATTTGCAATTCAGAAAATCAACCCGAAAAGGTGGTGAGGAAAAGGCCAATTATGAAGATCAGGATCTGCAAAGATCTATGTCACTAACAAGACGTAAAAATCCGAAAAAAAAACATCCAGTAGTGCTATTCTATAAACATCTCACCGTGAAAACTTATGTGAGGTTTAACCAAGATGGGATGACACTGACAGCTCATTCCACACAAGTCTTCACGGTGAGATTTTTACACAATCGATATACAGATCTAATTCACTCAATAAATGCAAGTAGAGTACACACAAAAACTGATTTCGATCAACATAACCCAGATTTAGCATACTAGCATACGTTTTCCGCCTCAGTTTATTATAAATAAAGATTTATTGCTGGTTTCTTTTGATGACCATTACGTGGGATCGTGTTTAGAGGTTATTTTTCTAACCCTGTGCCATGAACCCAAATGAGAAGAGTCGAATGTGGAACCAAAATTGATGTTTATATATACAACGGAATGGTGTTTCGTAAACAGTAGGATAATTGGGAGCGTTTAATTAGAGTTTGCGATTTACATTTTCGATATGTTTTCTTTTGGCGTGAGCTTGTTTTTTTTTTGCATACGTATATTTAGACAATATGCCATTTGTAGCAAACCTCTCCTCGGTCCACAGTACCGGTAAAACAAGGAACATTTTGTTTTCCTCACTAGTCAATTTTGAGGTATCGTGTTTGACCGATGCGTTGAACAATTGGAAAATTACTTGTCCCAATACAGATGCCTGACAACCCGTCCTCCCAGAGGCGGTGAGACGTGCTGCTCTGTAGTGTTATACGGAATTCCCTGGTAAACACGTCACCTAATATTGTTGAGCGTGCCCGTCTGCTGGCTGTGGGAGAAAGTGGTCAGGCTTGTGTCTTCAGGCGCTCCCGTCATTCACCATATTCACTATGATGGATGACCCATCGTTTCGGCTCGCTACGTGTCTCCGCTTGGGCGACCTCTACATGTCACCTTATGTTGATCCTCATCGGTGTCACTGCGGTGAAGCTGTCGAGCACCATGGCCAGTCCTAGTACAGGAGCGCAGGTCGCATAGCTCGGCACGCCAGCATCAACTATATATTTGTCGAACCAGCGGTATTAGAACCAAACGGCTGGGTACGTGATGATGGGAAGAGATCAGACGGCATGACGTTGTTGCCTTGGAAGGTGGGTAGACCTCTGGTGTGGAACGAAACCTGTGTCCACACCCTTGCGACATCTCATATTGCGGCTGCTGATACCCTCAAGCGGCGCAAATACTGTAACCTATGGGTAGCTTTGGAGTCGTTTGGGGTCGAAACGCTCGAGTCATGGGGTTCGAGTGCGCGTGGAAATTTCTCGCCGACTGGTTAACTTCACGTCACCAGAGGGCTGGTTCGTTCTTTGGCCAATGAATCATCATTGCCATTCAACGTAACACTACTGCCAGTCTTCCGGGCACGTTTCCGGATGACAACCATGCGGATGAGTACTTTGACGCCTAATTGCCGTTTTTTTTGTATTTATTTGTATAGTTAGTTAATCAGTTATTTTCCTAATTACTCGTACCTAGTGCAAATAGTTAGTTGTGTTAAATATTGTACAAATTGACCGCCACTTTGGTCTAGTGGTCACAAGAGCTACTGCTGATCATGAGGTCCTGGGTTCGATTCCCAGATCGGGCAGAGTATTGGTTTTTCTATCTAGAATTTCACAGTAGCAGCCCGGAGTCTGGATTGGTGTCCGGTTGATGGCAATAGGCTCGCCCCCTATTACCTAACCTTTCTGGGATTACAGGCGTGATGTTATGTTTATTATACAAAAATAAATTCAAATGTAACTTTAAAAAAAGTAAAACTCCGCAATCTCAAATATAAAAAAAAAAGTTTTTGTTGAAAGATTCACGTGAAAAAGTTTAAATTGGTGCACTATTATAATATTGTGTAGGTACCTATTTACAAAAGGTATTACCAACAAGCTTGAAGGATGTTGTGTTTTAATCGTAAACCTGAATCTGAATAAAGCTGTAGTAACTGCTGAAACTCTGACTGTAGCTAAGATCAAAATTTTCCTTAACCTCGTTGGTAACGTGTTTTTGAGTGAAATATTAGGTACCGCCCCCTAATATTTCACTCAAAAACACAGAAATGGGGCAAAACATTATGATTGGCGTAGATGTCACAAGCGGATTGGGCAGTTTAGATTAACAAAATAAAGGTAAATTGTGTGGACTTCATAAGTTGTCATACAAACAAGTGGACTAGACAGTTCGGAAATTTCCGGATTCTTGCCAATTTAAAAGTAAATAAATAAATAAAATAAAAGTTTTTATTGTTTCTCATACAATTATTCTACAGCACAAAATTGAGGCAGCCCCAGAAAGTTACAGGGATACTTGTGATGGGGTTACCTCGCAACTTCCCATGGTGGTGGTTGCTAACAATAATGGTGAGACATAATTAAACAAAACAATAAAAATAAAAGTAAAAAATAAAGCAAAAATAAAAGTTTAAGACGTTGCAATTTTTGTACCATGTTCAGGTGTGTACTCTACAGATTGTTTGTGTGTGTGCATGTGCGTGTGTGCGTATGTGGACGTGAATAGGTGTGTGTGTGTGTGTGTGTTAATGATTGAATAACTGGCGTATGCTAGCATTGGGTACAGGTTCATCATTAGCATATTCTAGTTAATATAAATTCAATTTCATCATACGTTTGTGACATACAGTTTCTTCATCACTAGTTAAGTCTCCAACCTTAACGTGCTGTTTACGGTTAGATAGCTACCGAAAAGAGTCATACCTCTAATAATGTCATACCTGTTATGCCGATTGTTTCAAGTCTGTGCAGAAGGATGGGGACAGAAACGGTCAAATGCCTTTTTTATGTCTAAAAATACTGTAAGACATTTCAGTCCTTTATCTACGTTATTAACTATAACGCAAGTTAAAGCCTTAACGGCATCTTGTGTAGATATACCCCTTCTGAAACACATTACGCGTGACTGATATTATTATTAGAATTAAAAATGTGAGAACAGACTCTTGCTATAATTTTTTTTTTTTGAGGGCTGATATCGTGGAGTTTGTTATGTTATCTCCTGAAGTTTAAAAGGGGTCACTCAAAGAAAAGGAAAATAGAAAAGCTGAATATTTAATTCATAAAATTAACACCTACAAACCAAATTAAAACATAAAACAAAGCTCCTGTGGCGTAAACTTTTATATTTCGTTTGCATTCAGTTTGTGCTCATTATTTCCTTCAAGCTTGAATTATTTGGGATAATATGTAATCCTGAGGGATTAACGAAACTGGAATGCGTCTACACAGTCCACACGATTTCGAAACTCACTCGGAATCCCGAGATTTATAGCCCTTTTTTTTAGTTGGCAAAATCTTATTCACGACTCCGGAAAAACAATTCTTCTATATTCTGATACATGTCTCTTTGTGTGTCTGTCCGTTAGTGCGCTTATAACTCGAGAACCGCTATACCACCATTAGCCGATTGACGAAATTTTAGTTTTCTTCTGTTGATTTATTTTCTGGGACAGGTTTTTATGCTTCAATCCACACGAACGGATTCGGAACGACAGCAAAAAAGATGAACACAATTTTAACCTCTATGGTTCAGAATGGTAGTAGGTAGTAGTAAACAGTTCCGATAGGATAAATCGAGGTATTGATTAGAGTTTATGAAAAAAAAAAGACTTAAAAAATCTTATCAATTTACAGTGAAGTTAATAAATAGCTTTAAAAAAAGCTTAACTCAACCCTGTAACAGAGTAATTTAAACAAGTTTTAGAAACGCGAAAGTTGGTGAAATTGTATTTAGAATGTGCAAAAAGTTGGTGAAATTGTATTTAGAATGTGCAAAAAGAATCTTCCGATACCGGGAATCGAACCCGAGCCTCCTGGGTGAGAGCCAGGTATCCTAGCCACTAGACCATATCGGATATTGAGGGTTTGGTCGAATTTATGGAACATAATCAGTACAATAACTTCAGAATGCAGCATGCCCTCTTTTATATCTATCTATTCTGCGAAGAGAAGACAAATCACTGCCTTATCAAAACTTAATTCTTTTCTTGAATTTTGACATAGCGTCAACGATTTCTTTCTACAATCTGTCAATTTGTACTCCGTTTCTGTAGTGGCCATGCATTCTGGAAATAATATTATTTTATCAGTAACTGCCACTTATCCATTTTTATCATTATTATGATTTACGACATTCATTATGATATTTATAATAACAGACGATACAAAATGTTGTATTTAAGACCGAGTTTTTGGGTTATTACGAATGTTTGACAGTGTTGTTAACGTCAAAATAACTACATAAATTAGTCAAGAATGTAAAAGTTTTTTTTATTGGGGTAATATCGTTATAAACTGAAGATCACGTTCGCACGGAAGTAAAAATTTCGCGGCAAATTTTTATCGCTCACAGGATTTTCAACTCTTGGTGTTGAAACGAGCATTGAGAATCCAACGGAGTCCATCCCAACATGTCGAAAAAGCAGACTGTTGAATTTTAAACTCACTGCGTTGAAGATCCAGTGCGTTAAAAATCCTGCTGCGATATGTTGACCTCCGTGCGAACGTGGACTGATACTGCTAATACGTAATGGGTTTAATCAATTACTTATTTAACCATTGAGCGATTAAAGGTCAAGGTCAAAGCAAGACAGATTGACGCGTACGAATTTAGAACCATATCTGCTCGTCTCTACAATTAATAACAGTTAGGTATAGTCGACGTCGTAATTGCTTTATCACTTAATACAACAATTCCCACTACATTAAATCTTCACTAGTTTTCCAGCGTTTAAACTATCTTACCGTCGTGTATACGAGTACAAAATGACCTTGTAGTTTTATGATGTGCAAGTGACATTCCTTACCAACCTTAGGGTGATGAAGCAGTTACGAGGTCGACTTTACTTATAAATCTAGGGCAAATGCTTACAAATGTAATTTAATTTTAATAATAATTGATAATATATAATAAAATAATATCTACATTTTATATATTTGAAAAAAAAAACAACGGGTAACTTATGTGGATTAGTTTGGTAGTTCCAATGAGTGAGAAGAGAAGATAAGCATTCTATGGCTTGGATTCAGTCTGACTCTACATACTTGTGGAAAACTACACATAAAACGTTGATGAAAAGCTCATTGAAGACAAACTCAAACTAGCAAGCATTTATTACAATGAAACCATTTACAGGCACTTTTGAATTTTAAAAGAATCGGTCAGTTAGTCAAAAAGTTGAAGCTAGTTGCCCATTCCAAAACGTAGATTCTATGGAGAAGAACAGGCAAGAAACGCCAAGGACAGTCTTTTAAATCAACATATTACAAAACCCTGGGTACATTTTTCTTGGGTGTTCTATATATGAGCGAGTGACTGTATCTTACATACAAGAATGTATACAATCAGCAGTTTTTGTTCCCAATTAGGTCTCGCGACAGCCACATTGGTGGCTTCATCACATTAAACATTCGTTTACACTATAGTCGTGTCGCTCCACATTACAGTCAAGTAGGTGACCAGTAAAATTACTCCAATATGTTTCTCTTCCTTGATTTAAAAATGAATCAGTCTCCCGAAGAACTTTATTTAACCGATTCATAAAATGGAGGAGGTTATGCATCTGACTGTTTTTAAATTTATATTATTTATTTAATTAAGCACAAATGTATGGAAGCGGGCTTAATGTCATTGACATTTTCTACCAGACAACCTTTTAGCACCTTTTGGTCTCTACTATACTATACAAGAGGTCAATAGCAACAATTAAAGTGCAGTTAACTACAACTAAACTAACTGTAAGTAACTCAACATTCAATTGATACTTTTCTGAAAGCTGAAAAATTGTGATCATTAAAAATAATGCTTGCCCAAAACAAACATAATCTCAGAAATCAAAAATCTATTGAAAAAAAATGAAGGACCGTCACAGGTCGGTAAACATCCAGTTTTGATCCCTAGTTAACACGACTTATAAATAATTTCAAGGAATGGGACGAATATCCCCGTCATCCTGTAATTTTTTGTTTTCTTTTCCGTCAATTAATGGGGCGGCATACGTTACAGGCCCAGGGCGCGGAATCTAAAAAAACGCGTCTATAATCCTAACTAATATAATTATTGCGAAAGTAAGCTTGTTTGTTCATTTGTTTGGACAACTTATGTGTTACAATCATCCAGCCGTAAGGATGCTTCGATTCGTCAGTACACCCGGGTATCACCATTGTGTGGATCGCCCGGAGGACACGGTGGAGCATACCGCCGCCGTGTCCTGGCGGCGGCGAACTCTCGCGTCCGGCCCTCGTCCAGGCCATGGTACGGAGCGAGAGTACAGCAGATTCCCGGCCACCGCAGGCTTGCGGACTGCAAGCAATGGGTAGCTCGCCGTCCGGTAAGGACAAGGCCCTGGTCGACGGCGTGTTGTGTTCCACGCACGCTTCAAAGAGAAGTCAGCACTGATTGACGGGGTCCATTAGGGCCGATGCTAGCCAGGGTTGCCGGTTGTTCGATAGAGGTACCGTGACCCTGACACTGAAGGGACACGGGTGGGTTTAAGTCAGTAAAAGACTGACACACGGTGTCGTTGCAAAACGCAATGGGTCTGCGCAAGCACAGATAGATGAAAATCGATCGAGTCTGTGGAAGAGGATCCTCGAAGGATCGATAGGTTGTAACTGTCAAAATGATAGAAATAGTTTTCCCCTTCAAGGCGTGACAACTTGGAACACGCTTGGAGAAAAGGACCAGTCTGGAAGACCAGATTGTGTCCAAATAACTCTAACCTGATCCTTGTCTGGCTGAATAGGCTAGCCTTTTACGATTAGTTCTGATACAAGACTAAGAGTGATGACTTGGCGAAGCCCCGTGGTCATATGATTTGGAGTTGATCCGGGTGCGGGCCGTTTGAATGTTATCCCTTGAAGTCTGGCCATCTATTGGCAAAGAAGGCCTTCCTTAACCGTTAAATGGTAGACGAGGGAAGCTCGCCACTACAGGTAACGATAGGTCCCGTTATATACATACCCGTAGGCCGCGTTTATGCGTGTGAACACATAAACCTGTGTTCGACGGCAAGGGTCTTAGTCCCGTGATTGAAAGGAATATACTGACCAAATGTATGAACGTAAACTTGGCAAAAGGAGTATGTGAGGATCGTAGCAGGTGCTGTTCTGTGGTTTCTGCCTACCCCCATGGGAAGATCCCATTATGGGCACAACCATAATAGGTCGATACTGGTTTGATGAGCTAGAAGTTATTTAGCAGTTCATCTCACGGACTCGCTAAAGCGACTCAGAGTTATTGTATTAGTCTCATTGCCGGTGTAAGCCCCGATACAAATGGGAACGGAGAACCAGTTTTGTCGGAGTGAACACCTAAGTGTGTGGTAAGGGTTAGGTTACTTGCCACTATTCATGTTTTGTGTTGTGCTTCATTTGTGTGTATTTCCACAAAAAATTTGTTTAAGAAGGTACTGGTACCCTGTAAATTTACTTTAGCACGGTGGTACGTAGTATTATACTATATTGAAACCATCTGCGTCTTGTTTAAAAAATATCTGAAAACTACAGGACCCGAGTTAAAACGCCCTCCCTGACGTGTAACGTAAATAAACGAATTTTGATTATGAGGTCACTTTAAAATTAGATTTTTTTCCATGTTAATTTCCCACACAAAAAAAAATAACACTGTCGTGCAATCGGGTAAGCCCAAATATTTTGAAACTTACTAAGCTCATTGGAAACAACACCCTTAATCCAAGTATACCAATCAGCAGTCTTGTACCTAATTAGGTCTCAAAGCAGTTACATTAGTGCTTTCATCACATAAAACATTTGTTAACACTTCATTCGTGTCGCTCCACATTACAGTCAAGTGGGTGAGCAATACTCCAATATGTTTCTCTTCTGGAACATAAAATTAATCACTGTCCTGAATAACTTTATTTTCTTGGATGTCTTTTTTCAGAGTTTCATAGCTTAGTGCCAGAAACGGAACCCCACCAATTAAAAAGATGATGGTGTTTCTAAGTGAGTGTTAATTGTGGTCCTATTATCTCGTGAGATACTTATGGGGGGTTTTCGGTTCCAACCCCAGAAATGACTTTGGTTTTCATGGTTTTCGAGAAATACTATGAAATACAAACTTATTTTTGCTGTCGGTTAAATCAAGACTGCATGCGTAAATAATCGTCCTTACTACGGAACGCCTCACTGAGCGAGGCTGGCCGTTTTTTTTTTTTGTATCGGTTTTTTTTAACGGCGCTTTAGCAAGTCTTCTTGAGATATTTCAAAGTCAAAGTCACGCCAAGGGGAAACGCCAAGGTAGCCCGCGTAATTCAAATTTTCTAACAGAATTATAATCATTAGAATCATCATTCTTATATTGAATTAGAAAAGCCCTCAAATGTTGTCATTTCTAGAAATCATATTTTTTTGAGAATACACACTTGTTATGGTTGCGAATCATATTTTAATCAACCTCGACCTGACACTGACCTGCAAATTGCAAAAAACTTAAGAAAATTTTAGTTTCGCGGGCAACCTGGCTCTTTCACCTTAAACAACTCTGACACTCTCTGGATAGCTGGTACTGGGCAGTAGGATTTAGAATTTCTCAGTAGCAGCCCGGAGTCTAAATTTGTGCCCGGTTGATGGCAATAGGCTCGCCCCCTAATACATGGGACTAAAAAAAAACACCCACATTTCGCCTGTTGTACAACAGGCGAAATGTGGGTGTACTATGGCACCTCTGCCTAACCCTTCTGGGATTACAGGCGTGATGTTATGTTATGTTTTGTTATTTACTTTTATTTCATTGTTTCTAAAATATTAAACAGCTAGTTGAGTTAGAGTAATGTAGTTAAAAATGCGCATGCGCAGGGCGTTCTTTCATCATTCAACATCTCCCGTCATTTCATAATCCATCCGTCATAGTATTTAGATCATACGTACTGCATCTTTTTACGTTACCTATGACGTAACGAGCGAGAAATACTGCCGTTACCCGATTGTGCGGAGTTGTGTAAGACTCTGCATCATAACATTGCATCCGGTGTGTTTCAGCAGCCTTGTAACGTTATTTATAAACGGTGACGCCATTAGCTATGGGTCGTTGGACTTTCAGGGTAGCTTTTTGCTAAGACTTAGGAAAAAATCCTTGAAGAAAAAAATATTGGTTTGGTAGGTAGGAATGGAGAAGAAGACAAAAAAAATAGTACCTATTCATCTCGTACTTTTACATACATACACAAATAAACTCACGCTTTACCACAGGGGGTAGGCAGAAACTACAAAGCGCCACTTCTACGATCCTTACATATTTGCACTCTACCTACTAAAAGATACAGTTTACAACTCTAATACAAAAAAGGACTTGTGCTTTGAAAAGCGTTAGCAATCTCTTTTGTTCTTGTTTTAAATCTAGCTTAAGCTAGGTTCAAAGAAATAAGTGCTATTACGATGACGTTTTCATTGTTATTACCTACTAAAATTGTAATTAAATAGCACATCTTTTAGCTCGAATCTATTCTGCAAAACATGTATGACCCACTGAAGTACACATCAAGACATTCATTACAAAAATATGATATAGCGAGTTGGCGATGTTCCACTTCTAAGATAATTTGGTTGATTACTGAAATAATTTTCAAATGTAATAGATTAGTACTCGACTAGACTAGTAGTTATTTCGAACTCTTTTTTGTTTAACATAATTTGAAAGCATGATACTTAATGGATTGTAATATCTGGAAAAAAAAAATTAGGAAGGGTTTACATGATTTTGATTTGGTTTACAGTTTATTATGTACCAAAAAGTTAAATAAAAAACCTCCGACACAAACAAAACCTCTTAAAAGTAAATAAAATATGTGCAGGTATTGGAGCTTTAAACGCTCCCGCAAACAGGCGCGACGCGACAGTGCTACACAAAGGCACTGCTCGTCGCGCGGCAAGCGGTACCTTTGTGTCGCGCAAACAGACGAGGCCCAGCAAAAATCAATGAGCTTTGACAAAATATTACCTTCAACTTGTAGTAAACTTCAAGATCCAATACCTACACTTTTTTTTACTTTTGAGGGTTTTGTTTGTGTAGGTTTTTTATTTTTTTATTTTTATTAAACTTTATTGTGGATGAAACAAATAACACACAGGACATAGTATACTTTAAGTCTATTTATACATATTTGCTATCTACGCTATAATATTATTTAAAAAGAGGTTAAGTTTGTTAGTTTGTATGTACGAGTAGGAGGTAATTAATCTTCGAATCTATTCATCCGATTTCAAAAATCTTCCAGTGATTGAAAGCTAGCCGTAGTTTTCAATCGTTGAAATAAAATTCGATGCCGAGTGTCATATGATATATTCAGCTTATAATGTTTCCACTGCTGGGACACAGGCCTCCTCTCTGTGAGAGGGAGTGGGCCGTAATCCACCACGCGGGCCCTGTGCGGGTTCATGTTTTTGTTCTAGAACATGCCGTGTGAGCACTATGTTCCTACTATAAAACTACCATTTATTGGGTAAGTTTTCATTGACTTGAATGTGCCCTGGCTGCTATGAGTATGTGATGTGATGACACCAGCGAGACATTTGAGTGAAATGTCTCGCTGGTGGTGGCATGAGTGTTGGATCATTACGTTCCCTTCAAAATGGTGGAGCTGAATGGTGCTGATCCATACGTCATGTTCGTGAACGGGCGTCGTCAGTGGGGACTGGTCATCTCTTGGCAGCCACGGCTTATTTTTATTTCCGATTTTTTATGTTTTTATTACGGGTCTTTCTACATCGTTCTCACATGTATAATTTCAACAAGACGGATGTAACAAATTTTTCTGTATCCATATTATTTAAAAGAGTGTCCATGGAGTTTCTTGCCCGTTCTTCTCCATAGGTACCTACTTTCGCTTTGGAATGGGCAACTAGCTTCATATTTCTGACTGACCGACCCCTTGACAATTCAAAATTATATTGCTTGAAAACACTTTATTTATTACGATGTGAACAACAAAATAATACAGCAATTAAACATTTATTTTTATAATAATTAATAAAATAATAATAACAACGTTTATTTTGCTCCACCAGATAATGAAAATAAGTAAAATACATTAATAGTGTATAAAAAATACATTATGTATCCTAGTTCAGGCTCCAATGTCCATAACATGCACACAGTCCGAGATAAAGATCATTCAAAACAACTTTTTAAGAACTCGAAACAAATGAGGCACAGATTTCTCGGATATGATCCGGATGACATATTCATGCATTAGTTTCCACGAATAAGGTTACCTACTTCGTTTTACCGCCATTTCTTCCAAGAATCGAGTTCAACCATTAATTTGCAAAAACTTTACAAAAGTAACAAATGTTCCGAATGATTATCGCAATAATCTCTTCGGAATAAAGCATGGCTTGTAAAAATAAACCTACGTTTTGTAGGTATGTAAATATGTAATAAATTGTGAAGGAAAATGCTTCTGTAAAATTCGTAAAGTTTTCTCTTGTAATATTCGTATAACAAGATGTTGAAAGAGGTATTCTTGTCAGTCTGTCTGTTTAAACTTTGATAGTGGTATTTTAACGAATTTATTTAGGGGACTGTAATGATTATTTGTCTGAATCAAGGTGTATAGTTTTCTCTAGCTTCAATACGCGGCTTTTCAAATCGTTTGTTAATCTAGTTGAATACCTACGACAATTTTCTTTCCTCCAAAGGCAAAAAATATCGAAGACATGTGACATGTACCAACCCGCATTGGAGCCGCGTGCTGGGTTATAGTCCACTTCCTCTCGCAGAGAGAAAGCCTGTGTCCCAACAGTGGGAACATTAGACTGATTAAGATTATGTTATCATGGTACAAAGCCGTTGGCCCGAAGCAATTTCCCATCGCCAAAAAATTATGAAAATCTATACAAACTTTCATCCCCTCATCAACCCCATTTTCGAAAATCCTTCCTTAGTGCTCACTTTTGTTATTATGTACCTATAAGGAACTCTTGCGCAAAATTTCTTGCTTCTAGACCGGGCGGTCTGTGCATTGTCTATCAGTGAGAGAATAAAATAAGATTTAAAAAAATAAGATTGGGATAAATTAAAAATCCGTCACATTACTGTCACTCAAACTAGCAGACAACACTTAATACCCCTGTGTCACGGTACAGCTACAATGCTTTAACCATTCCGATTTTAGACAAAGACTTTGAATCTAGACTGGGCTAACGAACCACGGGGCAACGCTCGAGTGACGTCATCATCAGATGAGATTGACAGGGGAAAAGCTTCCGGGAAAAGTTCAACTAATATTTTCTTCTATTTTCATCTCAAATTCTCTTTTGTTTAATTTTATGCCTTCCTTGTGATACCTATTTGAGTCAATAATTTAGGTTGACAGGTGTCTGTGAGGCATGATGGGAAAATAACGATGAAATTGGCACCTAATTTCTGGTGGTAGGCGAAACTTAATTAATGTATACCATGCGGATGTCTAAATACGTTGGGCAAGATACCTACCTACTTGGGCAAGACTTCAGACTATTATATTCTCATCAGCCTACTCGGAGCCCATCGAGAGTTTTGCTTTCAGTTACGAGTAGTAAGTGTTTTCCACCTAGTGTATATATATAATGTTATTTATAACTTCCTGTCATTGTCATTTACAATCTTACATAGCAAGTAGTGGTATACGAATTTGTTGGGAAAAAAGTTTTATTCATCACTTTTTAGCTGTGGTACCTCAGCTAAAAAGTGATGAATAAAAACTTTTTTCTAAAAAAAAAACGACTTCCAAAAAAAATTCGGCGGACCACGCACAATGAAGGGTTCCGTAGTTTATAATTTGCCCAAGAACAAACTTAACATTGTAGTTGAAAAAAGATTTTTGTATGATAACACATCATACAAAAATCACCGTACAGTAAACGTTCAAAAGTGGATAGGCACGTTAAGAGTCGTATTGCTGTGAACTCGCGATACGGCTGTGTGTTTAAACGACACACACCTCACACCTCACCTTATGGACTTATGAGCGCGACTGTATATGATTCAATTTGGTTATTTCATCCAAATGTAAAGGAATATGTAAACCACGAATTGTGTGTATGTGTGTCCATGTTCACAATTAGTGACCTTTTTATGCAGTACACTCGCAACGTGTGGAAAGCATACAGCGAGCTTTCACTAGACATCTTGCTTACTCTACTAGAGGATTTTCCCACAGAGAGCCATAAATGGAGCGTTTAAAAAAAAAGATTTCCCTTCGCGATCGCAGACGTCTGTTAGATTTATGCTTCCTTCATAAACTAATTAATGGACAAATACAGTGCAGTTGCCTCTTGCAAAGTGTAACCTTAGCAGTTCCAAGAATTTACCCAAGGGCCAAAAAAATAAGAAGGTATTTGGTACTCCTTTTGTAAGAACCAATCTAGGGTTACAGTCTCCAATTATACGTGTCAGCAACCAATATAATAATACTGTATTAAACACACCTGATTTAGATACATTCAGTGACAAGCTACAAGAATTCAGGAAACAAATCACGCTATCCTTGCCAAGTTGTTTTTAATTTATTTTTTTATTTTATGTAAACTATTACTTTTACATATTTCTTACTATTCTAGTTTGGTTTCGGGTTTGAAATACGTAAATCTTTTTTAGTTTAAGTTTTTCAAATTTTAGTTTTGGTTTAGTATATTAAATATCATGGCAGCAAGCAATGCTATGTACGCCGTAATTGTTATGTACATTAGTCTATTAGTTATTAAGATTATTTCTAGCATACGTTTAATGTATGTGATGTGGCTGTGCTTTTTTAAAATAAATACATAGATGCGGAAATGGAGGACATACGAATTTATGTAGGTAATGGTTATCGTTCTTCGAAGCGATACATAAGGAACGCACATGCGTCTTCCGACTACAACATTAATTTATTTAAATGCCACGTTATAAATAGTTCAAAAGAAGAGAAGTGAGTACTAACTCGTGCCTAAATGTCAACCGTCGCTCCAGGTTCTCCAAATTCAAAACGTGATGTGTTTTCAGACGGGCGGTCCCTTCTGAAAACACATCACGTTTTGAATTTATGATTCCGTGTGGGTTTCCTGTGCTAGACGTACCTAAATATAAATAATATTAATACGCTTGGAAAAACTTATGGTCCCGACGACGCTTATAGAAATAAGGAAGTACTTATTGATACATCATTTGACACAACTCACCCTAGAATAAGTTTATCGTCTTAGAACACAGTTTACAGACCCTGAAACATATTTTCAATACACACAATAAATTTTCAAGTGACACTACTGTTACATATCTTATTACTTAACTGAACCTGGCTCAATAACTCCTTCTTATTTATTTTCCCGCCAAAAATCTGAGTTTCCCACACCATTAAATTGTCAGAGCTCTTTTTCTTTTATACCTTATTTAATTCTCAGCACTCACTGTGTCTTACCCTGTTTCCAGATGGCTGGTCCGGGTAATAGAGGACGTGCAGGGCGGCGAGCTGCGCACGCGCCAGGGGTACGTCCCTGCGCATGTGTTGAAGGAGAAGCAGACCACAGAGCAGGATCAGACTTCAATGGCTGCGAGAAGACAGTGAGTAGACCGCTTTACTTTATCATACATTTTTTTTAACTTATTATAATTACGCCTTGTTTCCCCGAAGGGTAGGGCAGAGGTGTACCTATGGTACACCCAGATTTTTCCAGTTATGTTTTTAAGTCCCATGTAATAGGGGGCGAGCCTATTGCTATCAACCGGGCACAAATCTAGACTCCAGGCTGCTACTGAGAAATTCCAGATAGAAAAACCTAATAACACGTTGCCCGACCTGGGAATCGAACCCAGGACCTCATGCTCAGCAGTAGCGATTCGCGACCACTAGACCAACGAGGCAGTCATACATACATTTTTCTTGTAAATTTTAAGTACGAAGATTGCTGCAACAACTGCAACTGCGGTGCAAAACTGACGAAATGTGGGTGTACACCTCTGCCCAACCCTTCGGGGTAACAAGGCATGATGTTATGTTAAGATTGCGGTCGATCGACGTCGACTAGTCAACATTTGTTGGCTCAAAACGTAATTGATCAAATTCAAAATATTTTAGTTCACCTACATGGGCACTTAAATAACGTCAGAAGCTAGGAGCACGGTTCCAAATGGTCGTTTCTTAAGGAGAAGAGACGACAAGAACAATCAATCTAACTGCCATGCAAACACAAATTGAAAGGATGATCACAATCTCGTTCCACCTAACGCAGAGTTCGTGAATATTTTACATACAAACTTACAGAACTTTCATCTTTAGAGAACAAGGGTCTTCTGCATTATGCTTGTTGTCTCAGCTCATTAAATCCTTTCAGGATTTTCTGGAAACAGCCACCATTAAATCTTACAGCCGACTTACCTATCAGATACTTGATCAGACTTACAAAAACCCAAAGCTAATTACAAACTTAATTAGCCCAATGAGAAAGCTTTCTGCCTTTCAGCTCTAAGTTTACATTTCAAATCGTGCTCAGATCGTGACTTGATTTCTCAAAGTTTTCCGAAAATGTTCTCAACTGACGTAAGCACGACACCAAACATTGTTTCAACGCGTTCATCATCAAAGGGAACCCGGACGTTTGAAAGGAGATCCACATCGGGTTTTATTGTCACTTTACTCGTTGCACGAAATTGGATCGTCGACTTTCATGCAAATTTGTAAAGATTTTTATCGATGTTCTTAATTAAGTCGTCGACCAGTGTGTCACTGTAAATCTTTGTCTTTATGATCGTTAGCATTTGGGACACGCGTTTATTTTTATTTAATTACGTCAAGTTCATTATCAACTACTTTAATTAATTATTCCATGGTTGACCATAATTGGTTACCATGTTTGTGTGCCTCGTGCAAAAGAGTGATGATTTCTCTCTATTTCAGCACGTTTACAAATGATAACACCAACGTACACATTTCTTCCTGCTCAACATTTAATATAATCAACCTTGTCCTTTCTTCAATTGTTACTGCAAAGGCCAGTTTCACGGAAATTCCCCTTTCCATAAACCTTGCACTTGAGAAAAGCATGTTAATACCTAATTATGTCAGCTGTGAAATATCACAAAAATGTCACACCTGTAACAATGTTGCAATCTATTTTTGTGCTAGACTGAATAGCAGGAACGTGAATGTTGTATCATTGAAAATGTTGAAAGTGTAATTGGACTTCCTTGTCTATTTTCTGTGGGAAAGACCACTATCTGTCTGTGTTAAGGAACATACTCAATAATTATAGGGTTGTACTATTTTCGATTCCCTAATCGATCGATTTTACGTCGTTACAAGTGAGATCGATTATATCAATTCTATAACCACCCCTCCCATTTTTAAATTCATATTTGAAAGAGGACGGAGAAAATCCTACTAATATTATAAACGCGAAAGTTTGTGAGTATGGATGGATGTTTGTTACTTTTTCACGCATTAACCATAGAACGGATTTGGATGAAATTGTGCCAATACAGATAGTTTATAACCTGGATTAACACATAGAGTACCTTTTATCCCGATAGACCCACGGGATCAAGATTGATGCGGGTGAAACCGCGGGGAGCAACTAGTAGAACATATATTTATCTATCTTAGTCGAATATACCCCGAGGCAGTTTTCACTGAAATGGTAAAGATAAAGATTATATTTATTGCGTATCTGTGTAGGTACATATTATGTTCTTATTTTAAACATAATATTTTCAGGCTCAATAGTCTTCCCATGTCGGAGTATTGAAAATAATTACAAATTACGTAGTAGCATTATTTTTTCCCTAAAAACACATGCATATTATAAAATACATTATCATAATACAGTTTTTATTTTGTTTTACACATATTGCCATATAATTGCTTTATAGCTGGCGTTAACTGTTTGTAAAAGACCGATTTTAGCGATAAGACCGCCCATTGTGTCACCCTATGTAAAATTTCTACATTTATATCTGTTATTTATAAGGTTTACATAATAAAGAGTATTCTATATGTATGCACGAATAGCAGTAACATATGTACTTTCATAATGAATCGTATTGTTAATAATAGGCAAATTAATGTCATATTTATGGTTTTAACTTTTGGCATAATTTCGGGTGCCAGTTTGTCAATCAATATATGTATACGTATTTCTCCTAATACACTTTACTACTTTACTTACCGACTTCTTGGCGAGAAGCTAGTGAAGTCCTATTAAATACTTGTTAAACATGCTGAGTGACCGTGAAACTATGACAAATCCTGTAGGTAATAACACTCAAAATGTTATTGTTTTTGGATGGATTTCGATATTAAATTGGTACTTATGGCGCTGTTGATGTATGTTGAAATGTATGGATAGTTTTTCCGTGTCGAAAGTGGATTTGGATTGCGATGGAAAATAAATTGAAGTCTTAACTTTGATGATAACAAAATCAAAATGAATCAACCTAACTGTAACAAATTATCAGTTTAATTTTATTAAATATTTGCCATCCACGCTAAGAAGAAGAATGTTTTCAAAAGGTCTGTACTAAATAAACCTTTTTAACGTCCAGATTATTGTATGGACCAGATTATAATTAATGGTTGCTATATTTAATTAAACTTTAGCAGTTAACGATAAACACAATATATAAACACGATAACAATCATGATCACAAAAACATTATTTTAAAAAACGCACCTCTCATAAAATAAACCACACTTCATAATCCGCATCATTAGCATTCTTCTTTCATTTATTCAAACGTTCTGACGCCAATCAAAACGTCAACAAGATACACAAACGTAACGGAAATATGACAGTAACCCGTGGATATGACCAAGTTATTCAGGACGACGCATTAAGTTATCATCAGCAATATAATTTGGCAGGAGCTCATTGCTTCCCTTCCGTGTCAACAAACTGTCTTCGAAAGCTTCGGTCATCTTTTGTTTTTAGATGTCAGGATTACGTTTCCTTGTCATAAGGATTCCATATTTAGATGCTTTGGCTTTTGTGTTTGGCATTGTTGGAAATGTATTCATGGAAGGTTCATTGGTTTTGCTTTTATGAATCTTATTTTTAGGTGATTGGAAAATGGCAGTCTGATTCATTGATTATTATGCTGGATTGCTTTTTTGTCGTAACATCGACTTGACACGCGTTTCATTTTAAATAAAAAAAATGTACATTTTATAAAGATACATAATTATGATTCTTTGTCTGCCTTTCTAAGAGACTTTCAATCACTCAATTTTCTGGCCCAGTCAGTGGTTTCTTCATAATTATTTCACCTAAAGCAACTCTGTGGTTAGTTGGACTGTTGCCGACCCTAATGTTCTTAAGGCCATAATTTTATCTGATTAATGGTACCTGTTTCGTCGAACATACATGAAATATGATATAAATAAATATCTATCGAATCCGAGCCAAATTGTCACTGATTATTTACATGAGTAACAAATCCTAAGTAAAATGGGTTTGTTGTCCATATTCATGAAATTATAGTTACTGTATACTTATGAAATATTATGAGAGTTATAATGTTATACGGTCTGTAAAATTGTCAAATAAAATCAGTTGAAGTTTTGGCAAAAGACGGGTAGCGAACACACAATACCACATAGGCACCTATATATCTTGTGTCTTCATTTTTACACAAAGCGTTCAGGTATATAACCTCTATTTTAATGAGGTCCTGGACCTGGTCTTGGACCTGACAATGGCAGCAATCTTTTCATGTATTAAAACCTTCATTATTTCGAACATGTGTCTGTAATTGTCTATATTCATCCTACAGGTATGTCACCAAAGCTCGTAATTATTCTATTCTTTCAAAATTAACTGCTTTCCAATACCCGTCAGCTTGATTACAATACATTTTTACTCCTACTTTTTTTTATTAGAACCAAAACCCTCAATTGCGCAGTAAACAGATCATATAACATCTTGTTGTGAAAATGCACGTCTGCAACAAACAGAAGCTTGTCCAATTATTCCCGCTTGTCTTACCGAAGCATTATGCCAGAGCAATATTCTTTGGTGTTTAGTCAAAACTGCCAACAGCTTGTCCAGGTGGATTTGGCAGAATTTAAGACCTGCCTTTGGTTGAGTTGTTGTAAATGTAGTGACAATTTTCGGAAATATTTTGTACCACACGGCTTTGCTTTTCTATTTGCAAGCATAGCCTGGCAAGAATGCACTTGTCATCATCGTCTTTAGGTACTTGATTCTGACGTAAGCGCGTAGATGTGTAGTTTTTCTGATTTTTAATTTCCCCTTCAATATTTTCTGATTGTTTGAGCCTCGGCACTCTTTATGGTTTACTTTGCTGGTTCTGCATTTTTCTCCCCGTTTGTGCTCACTTTTGTTAAGACTTTAGGGAAGCAGAACAGAAATAGTCGGCAATAAACTTCTGAACCTTTTTATCCAGCAAATCATGACCTTCCAATCCTCGTGTTATCTCTGCATTCACCATAATAGACGCTCCCACGCTCTCACCTCTTGGCAACTTTACCGCGCGCTCTTCCGCTGACTCAGGAGCTAGGAAAACACTCTCTAATTTATTATAATGTTTATCATCTGAAACCTCGCTGTGACGTTATCACCGCACGTCGAGTGCTGATCGAAATATGTGTCTATTGATCATGAAAGCTTTGCGTTATTTGATGTGGCGCACCTATACGAAGATATATTAAGTTAAATACTTAAATTATTTGTCATTATAGTGATCTTGACTTTTCAACTTTTATTAAGTTAATTCTGGCCTCTTTACTGTTTTAGATATTTACGGTAGTTTATTAAACCTAATGAACACTAAACCCGTCGTCAAAAGTATTAATTGTACACATTAAAATTTAATAACATCGTTTAGTAATTTACAGTTTCCGCTTAATCTAAAGGTCAACGTCTTAAAACTCCTTTAGATTAATCTAAAGGAGTTTTAAGACGTTGGTGATTATGAGCCATATCAAAATGTAGAACGATAAATGGTTTACATTAATTACTTTCGAGCGAGCTGTGTAGGCTTACCGAGTTGTATGTCATAGCTTCGGAACCAGGTAGGCATTTAGTAGGAACTTTACCTCATTCAATTGATTTAATCACCAGTTTTCTCTAAACGGTGAAAGAAATCATCATTAGGAAACCGTAACGTCCTAGAACCAAAAAATTAATGATATGTGACATCCAAAAACCCGCACTGGGTTCGCGTGAGGGATTATGACCCGCGCCCTCTCACAGAGACGTGGCATAAGTCTCGGCATGAGTTTCGTACATCCATAACTTTAACTTCTTACAAGCGGTCGAAGCCGTTACCAAATTACAGCCTGTAAGAATAAATTATACGTCTATCCTAACAGGGCCGTGGTACGAGAGCTAATTGAAACAGAAGAGGAGTTCGGTCGTGACATGCAGCAGGTGGTATCCCGGTACATGAAGCCCATCGACAAGGCGACCACACCCAAGGCTGTGTTCGACAACCGAGAGCTGCTGTTCTCGAACTTCAGGCAGATCTGCGAGTTTCACAACACGTTAGTATTGATAGTGTCATTTTAAAGTAACTCATAACTATTATTATTGTTAGAAGAAAGGAGGCACAGAGCATCAAGTGAAATAGTTTTATGGTTTGCTGCATATGGTAATTGTTGACAAACATAATTTTTAAAACATCCCTTTAATAGAGTGGAGAAGTATTTGTTTGGTTGTGGCCTGTGTTAAACCAGACAAAATGAGTAAAATCATAATCATTTAAGTTCCATCCTACAGCTGAAATGTAGAGCACAGCACTTTTTTACCTAAAATATACGCTAGAAAGATTGTAAAGAAATATTCTAGTCTAAACTAGTTTCTTATTATTTGTACTTATATGATATTGTTGTCTAAACTAAACACTGTATTTTGCTTCCAGGGTCCTGCTAGAAGGCATCAAATACTACGCCGGCGAACCGAAAATGCTCGGGCGAGCACTGCTACGAATGGAGCGCGAATTCGACAAGCATGTCTGCTACTGCCGCGACGAGTCACGAGCACAGCATCTGCTGGCCAGCGACCCTGTGGTCAACAAGTATTTCCAGGTCAGAGAACTTTTATACTGTAGTTGGAAGCTACCTGCTTAAAACTCGTATGCAAAGTACTTTTGCTAGATCGTTCAAGCTTATCGACTTTACTAGCGACATCTGTGCTTACTTAGTGATACTTGCAGGAAAACGCCAAATGATGCTCCATCTATCTTACGCTTAAGATACTATGCATACCCTCAAACAGCGCCATCTATCGATACGTTTTATAAGCAAGCCTGAAAATGCTTGCCACGTTGGATTTCAGTCTGACTTATTTCGGAAAACTTACATTAGAGGGCGGTGATAGTTTCATCAGATCGTCTACCAATCTAATTATATTTCAGTTGGTCCAGAACGTATGACCATTATCAATACAAAGCATCGATTCAAGATGTAAATAGTGTCAACAAAGTAAACCGAACTATTTCCGTCTCTCTAATGTTATCCGCTTATAGAATCAGTTCCTAAATTATCTGAATTCCGACTCCGCCTTAACTATTGATCTGTTAGTCCCAATGTTTGTCGGCGTGAGGATGGCCGGGCGCCGGCAGGCTCGAGAGTTAGGCAATCAGCCAAGAACTAGAATAGTTCGGATGCCACGTCGGGCCGCGGTATGAGTGCTGTCAATTCTTCCACTCATATCGAGGGCAATCACACAATTTCGCCTATAAACACGATAATATTAGAAGACTTTGGCTCGGAAAATGATAAATAGTTAGAATTTTATCAGCTGACTGCTTTGCGGTTGCGTAAGGTTTCCAGAAAGATCTTATACTTGAAATGTGGTAGTTTTGGTAAATGGGAACGATTCCTAGTTACCAATTAGCTAGAAAATATTGTATTTTTTTTAGCACCAATGGCCAATGGGTCACCGAGATTGTCTTCTATGAGGTATATTATATATCTTAAATTATATTACTTGCTCAAAAATAGGAAAATCACCTACTTTTCCAATATTACACATAATTCATTTTATCTGTAATTGCTTTATATTTTATTATTTTTACCTGTTCTGGTATAGTCATTTCATTGTAGGTGCATCGTCTTCACATCTAATTTTATAATTAATACAAAATATTGAAAACATTTTAAAACAGTAACCGTACAGTTTCTTGCCCATTCGTCTCCATACGAAACTACATTTTGGAAGAGGCAACTACAATAAATTCAAATTTTCTGTAAATTTTGACGTTCAATAGTGCCTTTTATGAGCCTATTTGAAATAAATGATTTGACTTTGACTTAAACTTTAGTGTTCCCGTTAGTGTTGGGATATACAATTCTACACCATCGTTGAACTTAATGATATGGTCTATGGCGCACTGTCCCGATCTCGAGTTGATTTATTTATACTCCATACAACAATTACACCAACGAAGAAGCAAAAACTTACTAAATGTTCTGCTTTCCATCCATCCTGTGCGCGGTGGACATCGAATGGTTGAAATGAAATGCTAAAAGAACAGTCTGCCCAAACTGCGTATCAAAGGACCAATGTAAAACATGCATATATCCTAAACAGAAATCAAACTCAAAGCATTTATTGCTATAAAAGTCAGACATATTTTTCATTGACAGTCTAAATCAAATCATTTATGTGCCTATTTGAAATAAATGATTTGACTTTAACTTGCAATAAATAATTTACAGGCACTTTTGAACTGTCAAGTAGTCGGTCAGTTAGTAAGAAATGTGAAGCTTTTGCTTATTTCATAACGTAGATCTATATGGAGAAGAGCAGGCAAGAAACTCCAAGGACACACTTTTAAATCAAAATGGAAGAATCTGACAGATCCCTATCAGTCGGCATTTCAGTATTCATCCCCTTTCCTTTCCCATATCATCTTTCACACAATCCATCCATCGTGTATGTAGTCTTCCCTTTCTCTTAGGGCTATCCACATTCCTACTCATATCATAACCTAAAATAACGGTTCTAAATGGCCATCGTGGAAAATGGAAACTAAAAACAAAGAAACAAAAAACGTTTATGTTAGCGATGGCGAAAAAATAAAAAAACTTTACGCTAAGTGATGGAGGTGCGAAATGACAAGACTCAACAAACTGCGTGACGATTACATTCGCAAATTATGTATTTAAAACTTAACATTTTGTGTTGTTCGAACTCGAAAGATTGGCAGTAAACTGTATGAGCTGATGTAAAAAATAACCAAAACCATCTATAGACAAAAACACGACAATTAATGAAAAGACTGGCATCACTACTGTATAAGAGTCTTAGGAGTATTTTAAAAATAAATCTCTGCCAAATAAATCTCAACATCAAAATAAAAAAAACTTCATACCTACATAGAGCCATGGGTCGACGATGGGCTTTGCCGATCAACCGACTAGCTATAGTGATTAAAATATTTTAAAACGTCAAATTTATGTAGTTTTGTTTAAGCGTAAGAACCTCTATTACCATAATTTCCGCTTTATTTATTATTAATTTTTAGTCTATGTTGTCCCACTACAGGGCAAAGGACTCCCTTTCTCCTTTTCTCTGTCTTGAGTCTTGAGCTCCTGTGGACCAATTCTGTCTTTAGGCGTCAAGCTCGTCCCGCCATCTTCTCCAGCACCTTAATTGCGTAACACACGATCAATCACAACCTGAATCATTTTGAAGGATATTGCTAATCCATTGCTTCATATGTTCGAACAATTTCTCTGCTCAACAACGTAAATAACGTAATGAATGTTGTCGAACTGTCAAAATGAAAGCCATTGCTACTGTAGTGTGTTATGTAATTACCCCGCTAGGTCTGCCTCGATGTCGCCGGTTTTCGGGGACCCACATGGTGGTAGCTTTGGCCCATGACTCGTTCGACATGCGGAAAACGTGTCCGGCTTAGATCTTTTTTATCTCTCGTTTCAAAACTCAAATATCAAAGTCCTCATAAATATCACACTCAAATACCAATAGAAAATAACTTTAACTTTTCAACAAAACAAATCTATGAAATCTATGAAATGGGTCTATGAATGGGTATGAAATGGCGCGATCTATGAAATGGGTCCTCGCGAATCTCTTAGAAATAAATTCAAAGAAATTGATATACTAACTCTGCCTTCTCTATATATCTTAGAAAGTATTTTGTATGTTCGCAAAAACTTTTTAAAATAAGAAGCGATTTCCATAATATAAATACACGTAGTAAAAATTAAATCGTTATACCCAAATTTAGATTAACTAAAACAAGCAAATCATTTTTGATAAACAGTATCCGCTTTTATAACAAGTTGCCAAAGTCGGTTACAGAACTTAGCGATGGAAAGTTCAAAACCCACATCAAACGTGTACTTATCAAAAAAGCGTACTATAAGATTAAAGACTACGTCGAAGTCAGGAAAGTTTGGCAATAATTCCCTCTGCACATGTGGCTTCCCTGGTACCTCATAAACGGCATCACTATGTAAATTTCTAATAACGGCTCCAAAATAATGGTGTTAAATTTTTATTTTTTATTATTAGATATTGACATATAAATAACACTGACATAATATTTTCATTATTTGACATTATATACCTACAATTTTTAATTAGTTTTGATTTTATTCTATTAGATTATTTCTATAATTTTTAAATGAGAGAACGTCGTAGGCCTTGTGGATTGTAAATTTATATACCATTGTCTATTTGTTTAACATATGGTACTTTTTGACAGGCCTACACTGTCCTCCCATACCTATTAACACTGTAACTAAAAATATTGTAAAAGACAAATATTTTTAAAAGAGTAACCATGGAGTTTCTTGCCGGCTCTTCTCCATAGGAAACGACCAATTGGAACCGTGCACCTAGAATCTGACATTTCATAAGTGCCCATGTAGGTTTATGTGAAATAAAATATTTTGATTTTGAAAATATAAAAGAATAGCATAAAATCAAAATAGTAAACATATTTACGACAGCAGACGACACATTGGATATGAGGGAACGTATATCAAATACCAAGAACTGACCCTGATGAAGACTATTATATACTGCAGGAGACGGAGCGTGATGTTTTAAAATTGATTATTTTAAATACTAACAGTTACAGTACAGTTAACACAGTTTTATAAAAGTCCAAATATATAAAAAATCTACAGCTAAGGCCGATGTCCGGTTGAAGGAATTTTATCAACAAAGGCCGCAGAAACGCTCCAAATGGTATTGTAAGTCTAAGTGAAATTGGAGGTTCCTCTAACTTTTGCCTCAGATATTATGAGTCGAGGTTTTATGTGGACGTGTCCTTTTGGAATGAATTAAAAAGTATGGGTGTTAGTGTGTCTGGAGTAATCTGGAGGAAGTTCCAAAAATCCATTTATGTCAATGATGTTATTATTGCCCTGCTTACAAGCATTAGGATTGCAAATTCAATTTTTGATAGTATTAAATGTAAACGACACATCGACGACAATGAAAAAAAAACAGTAAATGTTAATTAGTTGGTCAATGATTAGTTTCTTTTTCCAACCACAACATTTGTTTCTCATTCTTCGACCTCAGAAATATATAACAATCTGACATTACCACAATGGCCCCAATCCGTCCAACAAATTAACCACCAGCCATTAATTTTTAGAGCCATTCCCAACAACCTATGAAAACCGTACCGTTTAAAACAATATAATTTTGGTTTTCGACGCTCGTTAAAGCAGATATGGCCGGTACTATTGTGCCAAGTACGTAATCAGTGAGGTAAACTGCACTGTTTACAGAGGCCGGTGGATTTATGCCAAGTGTGGAACTGTGTTAGCGAAGCTATGTCCCACTTTGACTTTTTCTGGACGTTTTTAGAACGGTCTTGGGATAAGTATGAATTTTTGATCGTCTGAGTGTTTGACTGACGTAAATTCGATTGAGATTGGAACTTTTTATCAAATAGCATGATAATAATGTTTCTCTTTATTGAATCCATTTTTCACTAATTAAAACTGAACGAATAAACAGTGAGAATAAACGGAGAGCAGTGGTGGCCCAGTGGTACGGCCCCGACTTACGAGTCGTTGGTCGTGGCTTCGAACCCAGGCGGGCGCTTTACTTTATGTAAATAATTTGAACACCACTGCTCTCAAAACGGCGAAGGAAAACATCGTGATTAAACTGGCATGTCCTAGAACCAAAAAAAAAACGAAAACATGTGACATCTACCGCACCGGAAGAAAGAAGAAGCACCGGGCCCATGTGTAATCTACTTACAGCCCTCTCCCTGTGTCCCAGCAGTGGGAACATTATAGGCTGGTTATGCTTTATGCTATGAATTAAATGTGGTCGCATCTAAATGAACGGCGTCCTTCATTCCTTCAGCTTATTTGGGTGGGGTAATCTTCAGTGTTTGTCCCAGTCAATCTCGACAATAATACCAAATCCATTTAAGAAAATTCTTGTGGGAGACTGTATCCGCCCTTACCTTAGTTCAAGTTTCCACCCCCACCATGCCACAGCGCTCTTCAAAATTTCTCTATAACCATCTATAGGCAAACGTTTCAATTGGTGGGCAGTATTCTATCAGCTGACGTGGCTGTTCTGCCGTCCACTCTTCCAATAAGTACTCTTACATCAACAGGATATGAGGGGGTGGCAAATACGTCACAAAAATGTATCCAATACCATTACTCTGTATTTAATAGAGCATTCATATTTCAATCAATCAATAATTATCAATACCATAATTTAATAGCTCCTAAACGAAACATTTCAAATGCCTACCTATGACTATTTAGTCAAAATAAGCAAGCTTCGACATAAAATCCTACGCATCTCAAATTCGTCATGATTGAGTCAAACCCAGAAATAATGTAACAGCCGTATTTTCTCATGTGTCAATGCTTTCTTTGTGCGATTTTTATGCCAGCCATAGTCATCGGTTACAGATGACGTATGATTCTCGGTTACTAATAGCACCAAATGGATTTACAAACAGATGATGCAAGACCCAAAAAGAAAATTGGTATCATCATCAATAACTTCTTGTTTTTTGTTCTAAAAGTTCTAGCAAAGTTCAATACATTGTTGGAGTATTTTATGTCGTGAGTGATCTCCAGATAGTTTATATAATTTACCTTCACAAAATTCAAGAGTTTTTTCCAATGGGAATCGAATGGATTCCGTTCTGGAAACGACATAGCCAAGTCATCTAAGCATATCCGACATCCTACAGAACTACGACCAAGACGCGACAAGGTGTAGTGATGACACGAATGCATGACAGTATCCAACTGGATAATTCGACATTCTTTAATTTATTACTTGTGTTTCAATTTGCTGAACGTTGAAGTCTAGCTAAAGCAGACTACAGCTTTAATAGTGAAGGCTACCAGAAGCCCGCTATCTATTATGAAGACATTTAAGCCCGTGATTATTCATTGTTTCTAATTCAGTGCACTTGCGTGCATTGCAAATTGGTCTCGCCTACAAATAGATGGTTCCACTGCTTTCCGTGGGTGTTGGAGTAGACGACAACTGTTACTGTAGTAGTCAGAAAAACAGACAGCTGCATCTGTTCACCTAGTCTAAATAATTATCATCGCACCGGTCTCAGTAAAACTGTAATTGAAAAGTCACTGCTCCCGGAATCATTCACTGTAAAGATTTTTGGGCTGTCTCAAGAGGTTTTTTTTCCTATTGCGGAATGGACCTGCGCTAGGCCACGATCTCGTCTGATGGAAAGCGAAAGATGAGAACTATGATGGAACCATCGATCACTAATAATAGTGATCGATGGATGGAACGAACCCATCTGCCTTCAAAGAAAGAGTGAACTGGCCTGTCATATCACGGGTTATAAATGGAAACAATAAAATTGCACGAGATTCAAAAACATAAGTCATGATATGTATACTATATGTAAAAACCAAATATGTAAAGTTCAATCCTTCTTTATCTAACGTAATGTGTGTTTTGGTATGTTTAGGCGGCAGTCATCTCATAGACGGTGGCTCAGCTGTTTAGATGTTATAGATATTGTTATCCCACGTAATTCTGGAATAGCTTTGCGTTGGATGTCCAGTACCCCACGCAAAAAATCTTTTAGTCTATCCTAATCCACTTTCGGAGAAAGGGTCAGTAACCAAAACGTAGCTGATTTATATGTATCACAGTTTATAAGAAGACTTCGACTTGGCATCTCAATCTAATTTGTGTCAAATCAATTTGCTCGTCTGCCACCTACTGTTGTTGTTAACCTGCAGCCGTACAATATGCTCGCATGCTTTTCATTTTCATAACAAAGGGGACACTGCAACACCGCCCACGGCTCGAAGTTCTCTTATCAAGGATGTTTCAAGGTTTGTTTGTCGACCTTGCGGCGAGAGCTGTCCCGAGTTCCCCAGTAGATAACACACCACGTCACCGGTGAAATGGCGTTATCCTCTAAAATCATCGTGTGTGCGGGTGTTCTATGTTTAGCGGGCGGAGAGTACAGGGCCAGGAGAGGAGCAGTCGCTTGGAAGACGCGGACGCGACCACCTCGCTCGCTCCAGCGCTTGTACGACCTTCGACCACTCGCCTGAGTGAAGTGTGTGACTGTGATTGTGTTCTCGTGATACCTTTACCGACCGCCTCGCGCTCAGGTACGACTTAACATCGCAATTAGCATTGGACGCTTTATAATTAGACCGGCTGTGGGCTGTGGCGAAAATATCGTGATTTTTCCCCCTCGTTTCAATGTTACGGGTGTAGTGTTACCAACAACGCGTCTGGTTTATTTCTAGTGCGGCGTGGGTGGATGAGTTTCGCGGTAATGTTATATTTTTCTGTCCGCCGCGCTGTGTGCACGGTGCAGACGCGAGCGGCGCGCGCGCAGGTTCTGCGTTCCGCGCAGGATGACCTTGACCCAATTTTTGCATATGTTTTTAGGGATTAGTGGTGCTAATTATATCTCGGAGTTGCATCTGTAGTGATGCATAGGTGCACACGTAGCTACGTTACTGACAACAACACAATGTAAGGCTACAGTTCTTACTGAAAATGTTAATGAAAAAGTAGAGATTAATGACTAATGATCATAATATATTGTTTACAAGTTTATTCTAAAGAATCAAAAATTTCATAGCTCTCTATCAAAATAATCTTGTTGTTAGGCAACCTTATTACATAGTGTTGTGCAAAAGGCAACAGCCTATTAAGCTCATGCTCTGTTACGTGTTGTTTTGTTGTCTTCTCTGGCTTCCATAAACATTGAACGTGGAAGACTAATTAGATCATTATGCACCATTATTACTTCATTGATTCATGTAAAAAATAGAGTTGTCAGAGATTGATGTTATGTTATATGAGTCATGTAAGTCCGATCAGCTTTTATTGTAAGCTTGGATGTTCAACTTGACAATATTCGTTATTAGGTACTTGTAATGGTGTTGTACTGAATGCTAATAAAATCCTTTTACCATTTATAATGCGGAATCTTTTACCACAGTTTACAATCCACTTTACGCAAATACTTATTGAATTTCTAGCAAAAAATATTGAAAGTGTCACCTCAAAGACTAACACAATTCGTTTCACATCATTGTTATACTGACGGAAAGTTTCAAATGAAAGGCAGGTTGTCAAGACGTTTGACAAAAAATAAAATTTTCTTTTCAAATATTGTCTTCTAAGCCTTGGATCGCAACTGTTATTTGAACATCGATTGAAATAGTACTAATGTAAACTTTACTAGCTTTACATACAGCGTATAATGGTTTGTCGTTAGATCAATGAACACTCGCAAATGTAATACAGTCATTGGCCTAATTATTTATAGAGATTACAACATCGCGATTCTTATGCAAAATTCATTTTGCACTTTCAAATATCAGTTGGATAGTTCCACATGTTTCAGAGATCAGGAATAAAAGCAACTAGGTTTTTTTGCCAAAGTAAAGTCATCGTGGAAAATAAAGCTAAGAAATTCAAAATTATCATTTACCAAGATACTGGCTGTGCCTAGTTTGGGACCCGCTGTTAAATTTGTGAAAAGTCTTCTGTTAATTATTGTTTTGTTTTATTACTTATTTGGTTAAGAAGTAAGTGAAATAAATTAAATTAATTTGAGATAATGGATGGATAGACGTGATGGAAAAAAAAATTGCAAAATGGGTAGGTAGGTTTTGAAATCTGGAGAAATTTAAATCATTGTAGTATCCAACAACAGTCATTTTGCTATGGTAGAATTCGAAATACCATATCACCTGCTACACCTGCATGTCGATTCTATTAAAATCTCACCGTGAAGTCTTGCGTGGAATGAGCTGTCAGTGTCATCCCGTCTTGGTCAATCCCTAGCATCAGTGGCACTGACAGCTCACTCCACGCTCACTTCACCTAAGTTTTCACGGTTACAGAATAGCACTACTGTTTACCATCTCATGGTTACAGAATAGCACTACTGTTTATCAACCAATTAATCCCTTGGAATGAGGAAGGTGAAGGCGAGGCGTTTTAAGCTTTATTGATATTCTTTCAATATTATAATTGAAAATTTAAGTATCGGTTCCTTATTCATAAGGAAAAAGAGATTGCCAAAAGGAGAAAGAGCCTATGCCCAGCAGTGGGCGTAATCTTGTTCTGAATGATGATGGTGCATATAAAGATATTTTAACAAAATAAACAACGAAAATTGTTTTACGGAAACTGGCCACGCAAATATTTAGTTTCGTAATCGATATTTCTGCCGAAATTCAATCAAATGAAACAGAAATATTTTCAGTTCCAATCTCGTTTTCCGCTCTTGTTTTTTCAGTAACAAATATTGCAGCAGCAACTTCTTATTAGTGAAACAGGGCAACGCTAGCTCAATATGTCAAGGTGCCCTAAATATATTCACGACTAGCGTATGTGCGCTGCTTTGATTTATCGTCCGTATCCATTTTACTTGAAATACTGTAAATATTTTCAGTACATTTTGACTGATTACGGTTTTCTTTGAGATCTTCGAGTCTGTTTGTTCTGAATATCTGTATACCTTGTAAGTATATTCAGACACTCAACGAAATTGTGGGTGCAAAGTATGTATTTAAATGCAATGCAAAAAATTCTTGCAATGCAAAACCTTCCAACTCAAACGCGGAATAATTATGTATCTTATGACGGCAACCAAGTTTGATTTGTTTATGTTGCTCAAGATGTAGAGATTCCACTTTGCCCCGAATTTTACTCTGTTGCTTCATATTCATAACATTTATAACGATTTATCGGAAAGCTGTGTTAACATTTTTCCATTCTCTGTTTTTTTTTTAGTTTATATTGTTTTGCCTAAACGTCCTATCTTATCATTTCTTGTAATGATTTGGAGATGTGGTCTTGTTTTCTCTGTTCATGTGCGATATTTTATATTCCAAATTGTTTTATGAACACACTTTAATCAATTCTTCTTTACGCCTAAAATTCACCTTAAGAAAGACCTTGGAAACTACTTATGACGTTTATCGTTCATTCATTAGCATCTCTTCATGCTGTGGATCTTCACTTTGGTTACCTTACCATGTTTTGCTGTTTACGAGGAAATATTTACTGGAATGCTTTAGCAAAAACCGATTTATTTAGGGTACATTTCCGATAACTTGAGTAGCCTGAATGGAGTTGTTCCCCAAGAAATTGTTAAGAAGTGTGTGAAGTGCGTGCAGAGTAATGACAATAATAAAAAAACTCGTCTCATCATCATCATCCTTTTTATTTTTTATTTTGACCTCTCGCGATCCACCTTTGGTTACTTTACTGGTGCCAAAATCCTGGGGGTTATAACAGAGTCACTACAATACATCCCATCGGATTATCTGAATTCAATTAGGTCATTCAATTATGTTAGGTATGCGAAGCATAACTTCTTCTTTCATATCTATATGCCTTCAACTCAGCAAGTGACTTCTTTAAAGGTTAATTTTATGAATGGGATAGGAGTTAACAGCTCATTTATTTGTTAAAACAATTCGTAAACACTAACCGTCTTATTCATAATAAAGACATTCTCTTTCTAAACCTATTTTGGGTATCGAACTGTTTTCTCCCTTTCTGTCAAACTTCATTTTAACTTGACAGAAAGGGACAAACAGTTAAATATCTAAAATAGCTGTATAGAGCGAATGGCTTTATTACGAATAAGACGGTAACTGTTTATTCCCGACGTGAAAGCTTTGATCTATAACATCTCAAATTTGTAACTTTCTACCATTTTATGAAAGCTTAAAAGCTCATAAACCGCAAAGTAAATGGTAAAACAGACGTAGAAGCTACTGCTAAGGATTGAACGAAATATTGTTTACACTGCAACTGAAGCGATTCCAGAATACCTACTTGAGGTAATTGATGACTCAGAGAAATTGTATCTTGATCGTTTCTGCTACACAGATGCTACATTATAATGGGAAAACTCAACGAGCTTTAATTCCGTTTTTTAAAGATCTTCCACATTTTGCACTTTTATCTTGTTATCGTTGTTTTTCTCACTATGCCTGGGTAAATTCTTATGGCGCGTCCCAACTTCTACTGTATTAAAATTATCTATTCCTCAAATCATTTAGCCTCTTACATGTTGTTTATAATTATTTATAAAATCTATTTCACTTTTGCGATTGTACTTAGTTTTTATTTGTCAACATTTCAAATGAGAGTTGTTGTTATTACAAGAAATGCTAGAAAGCCAGGTGATTTCTACAGCCTAAGAACGTTCGAATTATTGCGCAATAAGTGGTTCAACAAATCTAAATCTTGCAGTAATAGAAATATTTTAACGTAGCAACGAATAGTTTACCGGAGTGATTAAATTGCAACGGTGTCAATATTCTTGAGTATTGCTTTTGAGTTGATGCCAACATCGACGAGCAATTAGTGTGACATGCGATGAATGTTTCGGACACGTGTCTATTAATTAGCGATTTACGTTCGATTTGATCTGACGAGTGTTATTTTGACATTAGTAGTACAAGTTTTCTTTTTTTCTTGTAGACAATTTACTCATTTATGTAGATCATAAAATCGGTGTGGCGTACTTTGTTCATCTGTGAAGCAATGATTTTTTCAAAGGATACCTTCGTTTATCTTGCTCGGCTACTGCAGAATAGAGTATCCAGACTGGTATTTTAATATGCTAACCTCTTTGTCAGTTTAATCTTACTCTGAACTTCTACAGCTACTGACCAAGTATAAACACTACTTCTTTTCAAAAGCAAAACAACAGTTTTTACAAACTTAAAGAATTGTATTATCACGACCATTCTAAGGCTCCATTAACAGTTGAACATGACAACTCAATACTTTTCATCATTATAATATATGGTAACAATGTTGCTAACTAAAAAGTACTTAAAGCCCGTCACAGACGTAGCTATAATATATATTAATATGAATCATAGCAAGGCATATTACGATATATTTTCTATACACAATTTCGATTGACCGCACACGCAGCTATAATATATATTTCTATGACGTCACCAAAATATGTCGAAATATATATCTCGGCATATTTTGGCCATTAAAACCGTGCGCTTGCAAAGGCGAGGCAAGGGCAAAATATATATTATAGTATAGTTCTCGTGTGTGGTAGTTTGCTATACTATAATATATATCTCGATATATTAATATATATTATAGCTACGTCTGTGACGGGCTTAATACATTGACCTATTCTAACAAAAAATAGATTATTTTCTATAGAAAATTAAAGTAAGCGAAAAAGGTACCTACCGCAACAAATGAATGAACCCTGCCTTTAGTGACGATGAAAACAATAAACCAGGGATGGCGAACCAATGGCACGCGTGCCATTGGTTCGCCGCACGTAACAAAATAATTGGTCATTTCTGGAATTTAGCCTATGAGAATTTAACCTAAGTCTAGTTTGTAAGTGCAAGTCGCACTAATAGTAAAGAGCTATTAATTATACATTACTGTTTATCATACAGTAATGTATAATTAAAATAAAGGTATAATTGTGGAATTGCAAATAAAGAGTATTGTTGTGAATGAAGGTATACATTTTCGTTTCCAGTAGTCACTAAATCAAGATTGTTTGATGGCACGTCATGGCCAAAATCAATATTTATTTGGAAAAAATGACAGGTAGATGTATATGGGTTTGCCATCCCTGCTATAAACTATCTGCAATTTAAAACAATGCGTTTAGCGTTGTAACAGATGAGCTCGATGCTAACGCACTACGCTCACGTGGGCAAATTTATACCAAAAACATTGTACGAGTATAATCGAGTCTAGAACAGTTAACATGATGTACACTAACTCTGCGACCCACAGAAATGTTATAAATTTTGTCCATTAGATGTCGTCACAAGGCCAATGGTGGGAACATTTATAAATAATCTTTCATATTTAATTTTATAGTCCGCACGAGATTTATTGAGAAATGGAATAGTGATCTTAAAATAACTATCATCAGTAACTTTACTGTTTTTTAAGGTATCGGTTGGTTCAATTTGTTTATTAAATACGTCGGCAGCAACAATTCGGCATGATAGATCTTTATTAACATAGTTTTGATTTACAGTTTAAATAGCTTACTTGAGTTACTTAATGAGAAGTAACCGTTAAAACTTTTAAGAATGGCTATATATTACCTACTCATTTCATATTTCTTAATCTCCTGAATTGTATCAAAAGCACGGCCACAAATTCTCCACTTTTAATTTTTAAATCGTAATGTTTATTTAAATCTCGAAAAAGATAAAATTATCCTCATTTTCTCTATGTTATTAAAGTAATATGAGTTTCACCATGTCTGGTTCATCTCAACAAGCTCTTTTGGCAGACATCTTGATGTTTTTATTGTTCTCGGCCATGTCGCCAAAATGTGGTTTTTAATAGCTCTAAAGAATTCTTTGTTTATTTTAGGAGTTTATTGTCTTTTGATGATATAATTTTTCATGTTTTAATTGATTTATTTTCTTCTTAGGATTTAGCAGACAACCTCAAAGACGACAAAGGTATCGCTGAACATCTGAAGCTTCCAATTCAAAGAATCAACGACTATCAACTACTGCTTAAGGTTTGTGTACATAATTACAAAATTAAATTAAATTTAGTTTAATTCAAGCCTCCTCATTTGATAAGTGATAATATTTTCCCAATCTTGACATAACTGCAAATTTAAGTCCCAAATGACAAAAATATAATAAGCAATCATAATTTCTGCAATAATTTATTGAGTCCATGTTTAAGGGCGAGCTTAACTCAAAGTTGAGTTTTCTTCAAGCAAACCTTTGAGTGATAGAGAGAGATCTATTATTATCTTTAATTGTTAAACCCCTTCAATCAATTAACACTGCCTTATTATTTACATCTGGTTAAAGGCCTGCCCCAAGTTGCACCACCACGTCATCCCTTAATCTATTCTTTCTGACTTTGATGTCCACATATGCAGGAACTAGTGAAATACTCCAAACGGCTAGGCGAAGACTGCACCGACCTCCAGAAAGCATTGGAACTTTTCCTCAGCGTTCCAAACCGAGCTACTGATAACAAGTTTATCGCTAGCATCGAAGGCTTCCGCGGGAACATCTACAAGCTAGGACGTCTGCTTACTCACGACTGGTTTACTGTCACCGACGCTGAGGGGAAGGCTCGAGAGAGATACGTCTTCCTCTTTAAGGCTAGAATCCTCATCTGTAAAGTAAAGAGGGTCTCGGATGATCGCTCTGTTTTCGTGCTAAAGGATATTGTCAAGGTTAGTATCTACCTATTATTATCTGCTATTGCATGTTTAAAAGTAATTCTTTTCACAGAACGTTAGAACTAATGACATTCCTGTTGAAATCATGTGTCTACATCTACTTCCCATTTTCTAGCACACATGTTTTGGACAACGACTCCGATGTTTAACATAAATTGATTTGTACTTCCATCCATTAACTAAAGTTTTAACAGTCCATACATAAACCATTTCCAAGAAACGTCCTACACGTTCTAACTATATCTTCATTCATTACCAGTTCGCACGATCTTGAATACAACTCCAAAAATAGGTCAATTCGAAAAATAACTGTTTGGATATATTCCAAAACTACGTCTGGAATGTACGAGTATTATGTAGTTCCTTTCTCATTGCGAATTAAACTTTCCACATTGTTAGTAAGAATTATATTTTATACGCACGTTGTTTCTACAAGACATTGACACCGTGTCATTGAAGTAGCAGTTTCTGATGACATTGGAGTCGCTATTTTAGAGCAAGGCAAGCTCACTACATCTGAAATTTAATTTTCTACTACGTTGGAAACAGCTGATTTGCGTAATAAAGCTGCTTATAGTAAAGCAAACAGAATTCTTGTAAGCAAGAATACGTATTAAGTAGATAAATAATTGACTTATACGAATACTCTGGATCCCAGGATTTCTTGATTTAGTTTTCCTTTTCTAGTTACGTGCTGCGGGAAACAAATCTTTAACACATAAAAATAAACTACTCATGTAACGTTAAAAATTATTATTTTGAAACAACGCAATTTGATAATAACGTTTTTCAACTTCTTAATTCTTATAATTGACCCAATTCTTCTTTCCCAGCTACCGTTGGTCGAAATCAAGGAGAACCCTGGTGAGCCGAACAAGTTCGAACTTTGCCAGAAAGATCCGCCACTCAGTGTAACTCTAACTGCCCATAAGGAGCAGACCAAGACCAATTGGCTCACTGAAATCAGAAAACACGCTAGTGACGCCGGTAAGATATATTTTGTGCTATCTTGTATTTCTGGTCTACAATTGCAAAGGGGCTAATGTACATGAATGCTTCCATAAAACGGTGTCTCGTTCTCTTTTCAGTTGCTCTAGCTGAACATGCAGCTGACGATCTCCAGCTAGAGCCTGAAGCTGCCCCAGAAGAACCAGAAGAAAGAGAAGAGAAGAAGAAGAAGAGAGAGCACGCAGAAGTTGCGCAAGAAGTAGTAGATACCAAAGAAAAACGCTCGCGCGTAGAAGAGACTACGCAAGTAGCAACTACACAGGAAGCTCAACAACTTAAAACTAAAAGAAAAGCGTCGATAGAAAGTGAAGTTGCGACTAAAATCCCCAAGTCCGAAGTAACTGAAGTTTCTTCAGTCAGCGAGGCACAAGATTCGGTTAAAGTTAGCTCAGTCAGTGTTGCTAAGAGTGAAGTCATCAGTGGATCAGAAACTAAATCATCTGTGACTGTTGAAAGCTCTAAGTTCACTGGGAAGACCGCGTCTGCTTCTGAGCAAACCAGCCAAGTTACAGTATTAGCAGCTACATCTGAAGTCAAGGCTGCGCAAGCGACATCCTTGCAATCAACACAACAGACATCTGTGCAAAGCACAACTGTTGAACAGTCGTCTCAAGAGACAAAAGTACAGGCAAGCTCTCAGAAGATATCTGTCTGTGTACAGTCTGCAGTACAAGCGTCAGTAGAAAGTACAACACAAGTTGCTCCAAAAGCAACAACTGCTCAACAATCTAAAACTCAAGCATCTAGTGTAGAATCAAAGACACAAGAAGCTACAGAATTTAAGACACAAGCTTCTGCTAAAGAGACAACAGTTCAAGAAACTGTTTCAGCGTCACAACAATCTACAAATGTTCAAGAGGTAACAACTCAACAAGCAGTAATAGAGGAAACAAAGGAGAAAACCGTAGAGAAGGTCAGTTCAAGTGGCGCCGAGTCTAAGCAACAAGAAGCTGGTAACGGCCAAACTGTAACCGCAGAGGAAGTTGTTGAAGACGAGATGTCTAGGTATAGCCGCAGTTCGCGGCTCTCTGGAGGTAAGATCATATTTTACTTTAAATTAAAATAAACTTTAAAATTTTTTTTAAATATTATTCCTTTCTGTGTAGTATCATCTAACGCAGTGGTAACAATTGACCTCTGAGTTAGTTTTGCCAATAGCTTCACAGAAGTAGTCACATTAAAAACCTTGATCGAGTCTGGGAAAGATTGAGTCTGAAAAAATAAAAAAATATCATTGAACTTTTTGTAGAGTACTCCAGTAGCAGCCGAAAAATATCAAGTGGCGGTCGCTACGAGTCGTCCTCTACCACCGAGGGTAGCGGACTCACGTCTTCCTACTCTCGACGTGAAAGCGGATCACGATTAGAATCCTCCAAGTACGAATCTGGAACCGGCATTGAGGGAACTGCATCCTCTCGCTATGAGTCCAAGTACGCATCGAAAACCGATGGAGGATCCAAATATGGAATTGAATCCAGCTATGAAAGTAAATCTGAAGCTGGATCGAAATATGGAATTGAATACGATACCGCTAGCAAGATTGATAGCATTGCCTCCAAATACGGCATCGAATCCAATGAGAACAAATCTGAAAGATCTGATTATGCCGCCATTGACGGCGACTCCGTGAGCAAAATTGATAGTATTGCTTCTAAGTACGCCTCGAAAAGAAATAGTATCAAATCTAGCTCTGCGGCTGGCGTTGAAGCCAGTCTAGAAGCCAAATATGAGAGTAAAACTGAAAGCTCTGCATACGGACTCGAATCCGACTCGGTTAGCAAAATTGATAGCATCGCGTCTAAGTACGCTTCAAAGAGAAACAGCATTAAAGCAAGAATTGATGGTGACAATGTCGAATCAGTTTCATCCAAGACCGAGAGTAGCTATGAGGCTGTTAAGAACGGAGATTCCACTTATGAGAGCAAGTATTCAACTTCAAAGAAATCCACCACCAACGGCTCAGTGAGCACTGGCTACGAAACAGCCAGGTCTATCTCCAAATCCGACTCTCAAGAAGGAAAACCAATATTCTCGAAAAACTTAGAAGGCCAAAACATTGAGCGTAAGTACTTGCACCCGAACGTAGAACACATCACATAGAAGTAGACACTGTATTAGTGCTTGTACATAATGCTTTTAGATACCTAACTTACACTACACATTACTTTAACAATGCTTCGTAAATTAAAAACATTATTACCTTTCTATGACTATAAGAGTTCGTACGGTAGACTTATTCATGAAAAAATAACAGTTCTCTTGAATATTAGCAAAAAAACATTATTTCGAACTTAATTTACCAAAAATCGAATACTAAACTAGCATATTATCGAGGTAAACAAATCCGTACGAACTCTCTCGTAACCTAGCTCTGAATCCCCAGCTGGTGAGAATGCTACCTTCGAATGTCTTCTGAGTGACACCACTGACGTCAAGCTTACATGGCTGAAGGATAACAAGCCCTTGGCCGACCGCCTCATGGACCGTTGCTCCATCTCCTATGAAAATGATGGCAGCTTCAAGCTAGAACTGAAACACTGCAGGGAGTCTGATGCAGGAGTTTACACAGCAATCGCTGAAAACCCGAAGGGAAAAGCCCATTGTACCGCTCAGTTAGTCGTGCAGGAGTGTGAGTGTTGTTTTGTTTTTATTTTTGATGTTTGAGAAAAATTTGGGAATCTGGTGGAAACCCGGAACTAAGTCCATATAGTAAGGGTTCTAATTACAGAATTGGATTTTGACTTTGAAATTGCGTTATCTATCTGTTACTAGAATTCGCGCATTACTGAATTATTTTTAACAATCGACTTAAATTGTGTTAATATCTATTTGTTACCAATTTTTCTCAAACTGAATCGTCAATTTGTTAACCAACGCAATTTTACAGTTATTATGATTATTCAAATACTTAATTATATTTTCTTGAAATTACTGTATGCATGCTCATCGCGATCATCGATTAAGACATTGTAAGGCGTATAATAACACGTAGTTTGAAATCTGATCAGTTTCCTCTATTAAATAATTTTCCTGTATTTTTGCACTTATCAGTATTTTCGTACACCTATTTACTGACATAATAATAATATTAATCTGTCTTTTGCATTTAAGGCACGATTCCCAAAAAAAATATTTTTACCATTTGAAAGTTGAAACATTCAACCAGACATAATTTAGTGACAATCTAATATGTTAAGCAAAATCTTTGGCATGTTCTACTATGATTAATTATTATATCATCGGATCTATTCAGCGACATTGAATTCTTGGTTAGATTTTCCGAAATTATTTCAACTGCCTCAAATGGTCTTAATTGTCCAAACACAATACTAATTTCGAATATTACGTACAAATTATAGTGACTGCTGAAGAACGCAAGGAGAGAAACGCTCTTAAGGCACCGTACTTCTTGGTGGCCTTGAAAGACACTGAAATTATGGAGAACACGTACTTGCGCTTCATGGTCCATGTCAAGGGTGATCCTAATCCTGATGTCAAATTGTAAGTATTGATTCCTTGTGTTTTTTTTTGTGCTAGCTCTTTTGTAAGAAAAACATTGCTATCTTGTCCAAAGATTTAAGTTCTTGTTATAAAAATGCAATTCTTCACTGCATTCTAAACTGAAGTTTCATGGTGATAAACATATTTGGATATTTCAATTGTGTTACTGATAGGATGTCAGTAACAATTGAAACAATTGAAATAGCCTTTGTTTACCGACTTAATGCTGTATTCGTCTTTGCCAGCACCTAATCGAAAGAAGATACATATATAGCGTATTTGTAATAATAACAACAATTAATAAACTACAGGGAATAAAAATTGAAAAAAAAAATGGCATAGTCCAAAAAAGTAATCATTACTCTTCTGCCTTTCCCCAGCTACCGCGACGACAAAGAAATCCTCACCACCTCTCAATCAGACCGCGTGTCTATCATCCGCACACGTTCGGACCGCGGCTGCTACGAGCTCGTCATCGCTGACGTACAACCGGCCGACGCCGGGAAGTACTCGTGCAGAGCCATGAATATCTACGGGGACGTCACCTCAGAAGCTACTGTCACTGTTGTTGGTGAGTTTACCAATGACTAAAGCTCGTGACAATCTAAGAAGTCCGATTTGACGTTTCTTATCATACATACCGCGATAACTTTGTATAAACGTGTACGTAAGAAATCAAAAATTCAAATTCATAATCCTAATGAATTATTTACATTATCGATACACTTTAGCCATGAGTGTGATTCGTAAGCACCAAGTTTCACTTTATAATGGAAAAATACACAGAAAAACACGAATTAATCGTTGAATTATATTCGGGCAGGACGAAATTACAATGTCATGTCTTTGGGTTCGTTGCCGTAGTGTTGTGACCGTTGTAAGCCGTTTTTTTTTTTTGACCGACAAAAACGACTTTCTGAAAAATCTATAGTTTTACAAACATTACATTAACAAAAGAGAGAAACGTTTATTTACTATGCTTTTAAATATTTAAACATTTAAATGCAAAATCTGATCACAGATATTTCCGCCCTCTGCGGCCTCTTTTAGAAGTTACCCAAGTCCAAGTGCTTGGAATTGGCACAAAACAATTGGAAAAATTATAAGGGAAAAGCACGGGCCTTCTGGCTGTGAAGACAATAAACTTCACGTCAATCAATCCATCAATCGATCAATTATATTGTTAAACATAGGTATGGTGGTACATGTGTGGGGTTTTATTTTCTGTCTTGGTTTGGCTTTGAAACTCGCCCAAATTTAAACTTAGTTGGGGTTTACATGATATCTGTTAAATATTACAAATTCGTACCGTGTAAGAAAACGATATGCCCCAAGAATCAGTTTTAAGCAATGTAAATACATTTTCGATTACAAACTTTAAGTATGATAAATCGATATGTCTCAAGAATCGGTTTTTAAAGCCATCGATTTTTTTCCTCACCGCTACACAAAATATTTTATAGCTGTCAAATCGGACTTCTTTCATTGTCAGGAAGAGATTTTGCTTTGGTATTCGAATACAAAGCGGGTGAGCTGAATGTATTTATTATTGCACTTACCATGATCAATTCCATTTTCACATTCACAAGTTCAATTTAAATGAAAGCTCCGATCAAATAGAACAATTCAATTCGATGAATATTCCAAAAGTTTATAAATTGCGAGACGATGCTATTTATAATCCTAAGGGCTTAGAAATGCTTTATGCAATACCCATTGGTGTATACATACTCCAAAGATTTCATCAAATTATGTAATGCTTTGGAATTTTGCCATCCTCCCACTAAAATTAAATACCCAAATAAACATTCTGAACGTAGTCATAAAATCGCCTCAAAAATCAACAGTTTAAGCAGAATTTTACATTATTGGCATTAAAAGCAACATCATTAATAATGTCGGAATAAATGAAGAATTTGTGTGAAGGGTTATAATTTAACATCGTAAAATTTTTGTAAACAGTTGGACATCCTCCAGCGCTTTTAATGGATCACTGTGCTATTCATATCGTTTACTAGAATTAGACTGAACTTGGAATAGTTTTGGATTGTTGTTGACTTAAATTCTTCGAGTGTTGTTAGGTCTGATTTTGCTGTTTTTAAAGGCCTTGGACTTATTATCAGCAGTCAAAAGTTTTTCTTTTGTATGAAATATGATGCGCAATCATAACTTCAATTCATCTACAATCTGATTGATCAAATCATGGAGCTACCATCGTACTATCCTACTAATATTATAAATGTGGAAGTTTTAACGTTTGGATGTTTTTTACTGAATCACGCAAAAATGACTTTACGTATATGGATGAAATTTGGCACACAGATAGTTTATAACCTGGTTTATCACATATATACTGCCCTTTCTAGTGGTCGGAAGCGCAACTGCTGAGCTTTGGGTCCTGGGTTCGATTCCCAGGTCCGGCAAAGTATTATTGCGTTTATCCATTAGGAATTTCTTAGTAACAGCCCGGAGTTTGGAAGAAGCCATTGGTCCAGCGCCTCATCGCTTACCGGCCGTGTCAGATTGCCGTCACAAAGTACTTAGACAGTGAGGAAAGAGAGCGAACTTGGGCGACTTATTATTGTTTCTGATACTGAATCTAGTAGGTATTGATCGAAGGAAGGACTATTATTATTAATATGTTCCAGTGGGATAATTTCCGAGTTACAAGCGGGTGACGCCGCGGGAAAACGCTAGTGTAATTAAGCCAGCATTAAGCAGACAAACGTGAAGCCCACATTCGGTCGTCTTTAGTACCGCCAGGCGACTACTAGTCCAGTTTTCCTAGCACACCCGTTACTACACATTCAAAAATACGAGTATTAACATCCCTCCAGTTTTACCATCCATTAAATATTGGCCGTCGGTAGATATTTTTATTTGCATATCTAAAAAGTCTGATCATGACGTTTTCTGCTTGTGTAAAATAGTATATATTCGAACTATTGTATTCAATATTCTAATATTGTATATAATTCTATTGAATTTAATTATTGGCATTCAAACATTGTGCAATAATGGTATTAACAATAGGGTTTGATCTGCATGTCTCGCCATGGACTGGCATACAAATATCTTAAAGAAAACATATCACCAATAATAACAGTGTGGTTAAAAAGTCATTTTAAGAACCTACTAATACAAAATAACAATTCTTGTTTTTACAGTATTTATAAATCGTTTTAAATACCTATCTAAATAAATATCAGTAAATCAGTACCTAACAATATCGATCACCTACTTTTGGAAATGTAAGAGTATGATATTATTTTGCAATAAAATAACTCTTAATCCTTCAGATGACAAGAACATCTTCGGCGAGCTCCTACCCGGCGGAGAAGGTCTGCTGGCCAAGGGAGAGAAGGCTTCCTTCACGTGGAAGCGCGATGGCGTGACTTTCGACCCTGAAGAGAGATTCAAGGTATTCCAACTTACTATATTCGTAACATAAGAAAACACATCATCACGCCTTCTTTCCCCGAAGGGTTTGGGTTGTGTACCTATAGCACACCCACATTTCGCTAGTTATGTTTTTAAGTCCCATGTAATAAGGGGCGAGCCTATTGCCATCAACCGGACACAAATTCAGACTCCGGGCTGCTACTGAGAAATTCCAGATAGCAAAACCCAATAACACGTTGCCCGACCTGGGAATCGAACCCAAGACCTCATGCTCAGCAGTAGCGATTGCGACCACTAGACCAACGAGACAGTCATCTATAAGTATTCTTGTTCATGCCAATTTGATCGATCCTTTTGTTTAGCAAATAACGAAGCGCACCGGTACAGCTTTATTATAGCGAGAGATCGGAGATACGGATTAGACGGTGAAAGTATGGAATCGGCTACTAAAAAGTTTTTTTTTATTGGGATGCCAGGAACACCGGGAATGCATAACTATTATGGATCAACCCGGTGCCCGTTTTTACTTGAAAAATCTGCTACTTTTAAAGTACATAGCTCAGATGCTAGATTTTTCGTCGTTTTTTCTACAGAAGGCTTAAAATTCTTGTTTTCTTGCAATGAAAACTTCTTTTTTGTTGTCTAGGTGCTTCTGGGAGACGACGAGGACTCCTTGGCCCTGGTGTTCCAGCATGTCAAGCCAGAAGACGCGGGCATCTACACCTGCGTCGCCAAGACCAGCACTGGCAACATCTCCTGCTCTGCTGAACTTACTGTTCAAGGTACTGATAGTGAAAACATGATATTTAAGAATCTAAAATTGCGAAATTTTTATTGTATTACATTCGGAATTAATAATTTGATGAAAATGAGAGAGGGCCAATCATTTCCTGGATGTAGAGAACTGGAACGCACATAAAGTTTTATAAAGATACTGTAACATCATCAATGAAGACAAAAAATAAATAAACTGAAAGCTTATAGAGGGGTTACGCTAAGGTAGCTCACGAAGTTCAAATTTTGTTACGTTTTTTGCAACTTGCTGGTCAATGGCATAGGTGTGTTGAACAAAGTAGGATTCGCGTTCACCAAAAATGGCTTTACAGAATTATAATCATAAGAATCAGCAATACAACTCCCTAAATTCGAATTGGCCTGAAATGTCATGAAATAGATATTCAATGGTGTGATATAAACTTGAAGAGTTGGATTTTTACGATTATAATTCTATAAACAACTATTTGATACGACCGCGAAACATATGAAGATCATCACACATTCTGATAAAAAATTTCAATTTGCAAAAAACGTAAGAAAATTTTAAAATTGCGGGTTACCTGGACACTTTCGCCGCGGGCTTTTCTTAAACATGTTAAAGACAAAGTATGCTGTTCTAAATTCAAATGACATTCTTAAAATCTACATTGTCTTTAGGTGCCGTCCACGAGCTACACCGCGAGCCAGAAAAGCCGACCCTAGTAATAGAGCACCGCGAGGCCATCGTGTCAGCTGGCGGCTCCGCCATGTTGGAACTGACCTGCAAGGGCTTCCCTAAGCCTACTGTAGTCTTCAAGCATAATGGACAGGATGTTGAGGCCGATACTAGGCACAAGTAAGTAATACCATGGAGTTTAGTAAGTGACTCATATTTTGCCACGTCATAAATAAAATAAAAATACTTTATTTCAGACCTTGATCCATATAATGTTAGTAATCATAATCATAATATTTGCTTAGAAAGTATGTACATAAATAAGGTGTTTACAAACTTTGATCCCTGTACAGTCTACCTTAAATTAGGCATGCAAATATTGAAAACACATTTAACAAAAAAAAAAACTCGCACTCATTAATACACTACTTATATGTTAGTTAGTAACAAATGTGATACAAAACAAACATTTTTTTTGTTTGTTTGTTTGGCATCTCGCAGGTCAACCTATTGGGTTGTCGTCTGCTTAAGCGGACTTGCCTGTAGTGCCCTAATAAATTGAGGCCTCCAGCCAGGACTTAAACTTAAATGCTAACTAAAAACTAAGCGACTACACGCCCTAAGCCGAGGTTCGTACCCCACAGTGGGTGCCCCCTGTGGGGTACGAACCTCGGCTTAGGGCGTCGCTGGAAGAGGGCAGCAAATGACTAGCTGGATCAGGATTTGTCGTTATTTTGGGACGAATTTAAAGCTACAGGCTCAGCGACGCGGGCTGGCTCGAGCAAGGGTCGGGAAGGGACAAAACAAACAAAAATCTTTAGTTCATATATCTTTTGCACTCACCCAATGGCGCCATTATGGCTTATCACTGATGACCTTCAGAATGTCGTTGACGCTCCTACGCAATCCTTTTTCCCAGGATGGTATTTAAACTATCAGTATGTGCTTCGGCAAATATTCCTGATACACTACAGTAACGTGAAAGCTCCAACAACATTGCGAAGGCATTATTATACTGAACTCTGAGGGCATTGTATGGCCTATGCGTATAAACAACCCACAGAGTGCACGTGTACAAAGCTCGCGAGTTATGCTACTGCTATTGAAAAAGGTACAGTACAGTGGGCAGTACTGGCCGTTTCATAGACTATCAAGATGGCAGGTAGGTACATCGATGCGCAAACTGCAATCATGAATTCTTCTCATGATTGTAGACCTCCCTACGTTGATATTTTTCGTCATTTGAGAAAAACTGTATGTCGATTTGTAACAATCTCACCGTGAAGATTTCGTGGAGTGAGCTGTCAGTGTCATCCCGTCTTAGCATCAGTGGCACTGACAGCGCACTCCACGCTCACTTCACCTAAGTTTTCACGGTTGCAGAATGGCAATAGTGCTGTTTCATAGAAAAGTACAATTCTAACGCGGTAAAAATATATAGAATAGCATTTTTTTTGTAACTGACGAATATTTTTAATGTAGGGGCGTTCAGAATCATGAACTGAATCCTTAGTAGTAGGTTGGCCCTGCCACCCTGTATAGAAGTAGCAGATCTAGAGTGGTTGTCACAAGGACATAACTTTGAAGAATGTCCCCATAACTATTTGCCGTCGTGAATGAATCCTAATGTTCTACGTGCTGGTGGAAAGCCAACGTAGACTTAAGACTGTCTTGACCCATTCCCATTAGCTATCTTCGAATTTGGACCTTCATGTCGATTCTGTAAAAAATCTCACCGTGAAGACTTACGTGGAGTGAGCTATCAGTGTAATCCCGTCTTGGTCAATCCCTAGCATCAGTGGCCAATCTCACTTCACCTAAGTTTTCACGGTGAGATGGTTACAGAATAGCACTACTGAACGAAATGTTGTCAATTTTGTTAATTAAAATTTCAGCTTTATTACAGCCCGATTCAAACTTAATGGCGACTCGGTCGGCACATGGGGCGAGTCGTTGCGCAGTAACACATTCATGTGTCAGCGGGGGGAGGGGCGAGGGACTGCGCAAAGAGTTGCGCACTACAAAGCCGCCATAAACTTTGAATCGGGCTGTATCTGTGTATGTATGCGCCAAAGTAATCCTGCTTCAAAATGTTTATGTCTATTATTTACCATAATATAACCTTAGTAACACGCGTTTTGTCGACGGAAGAATAGACAAGAGACATAGCACAGCCGACAAAAGCAAAATTAAATGATAACACATTACAATAATAAATATAAACAAGATGCCAATTTATAAAAAAGAATAATAAAAGAAAAACACATTTAAATAAATAAAGTGACACAATGACTTACTCGAATAAATTGCGGTATGCTTCTCCAGGTTGCACCAAATGGGAGTCCAAGCTCAGCATGTGTCAGACAAATATAACTGATATTCTGCTGGATCCCTGCAGTGAAATACGGACGCTGAAATAAGACAAAATCGTCATCAGACAAAATGGCAGATTTCTTTTATTCATGTGGAATTTTGTCAATTCTGTCGTCGACAAAACTCGTTACTATGTTTTCATGCTACGCGTGCAGGTAGTGTTCTGTAGTTGCTACCACCCCATGAGAAGAGCAAGCGTGAGTTTACGTATGTATGTCACCTTCGTCTCCTTCCAGGTTCCTCTACGAGGACGAAGAGACAATGTCCCTGATAATCAAGAACGTGACCCAGGCAGACGCAGGTGACTACCACGTGACGGCTTCCAACGAGCTGGGCGAGGACTCCACTACACTGCACCTGGTGGTGAAGGCAGCTCCCAAGATCAAGAAGAAGATTCAGAACCAGACTTGTATGGTGAGTGACGTCATTATAACACTTTCTTTTTAAAAAAAATGCTGCTTCTAAAAGGATTTGTGATCCCTCTGTCTCCTATTTGAAAATACTTTGAATTCTTCAAAGAGTGGTGCATTTACTTGATAGTGAAATGAACCCGTTTTTAACAGTTGACTTTAATTCTGATTAATTTAAAAAGCGGGAATTAAATATTTGCCCATAGTAGATATTTTTATCATATTCAATACGACTACTAAACAAAGCCTTTTGAGTAAAATAGCTCATCTAGACATATAAAAATAAAAAGAAGTCACATTGGTACTTTCCTGGACTTGAACCTCATGTAAAAAGGAAAGAAAGGAAAAATTTGTTTGTTCTGCACATAAGAGAACATCATTCTATTTTACAAAAAAAGAATTGCTTTAAATAGAATTCTTTCAGAATTTATTGTTTCCTTAAGGGAGGCTTCCGTTGGTTTACAACAATTAATTTGACTTTTATCTTTTATACTTTCAGTCGTCCTCGAGCCACACCGTAACAGTCGAGGTCGAAGGCACCCCGGGCCCCGACGTGACCTTCTACAAGGACGGCAACGAGCTCAAGAGCTCCGACCGCGTCGTCATCGTCAAGGAGTCCGACGAGATCTACAAGATCACCATCAAGGATACCAAGCTGACGGACACCGGGTCGTACTCTGTTGTTGCTAAGTGAGTTAAACAGATTTCTACATTTCAGAACAATGCGTTTGTTCAATATTGATTGCTAGATGTTGTGAGATCATTTTAAGGGTTCCGGATCCAAAGAGTGAGAACGAAAAATAAATATTAAGGCTCCGCTGTCCGTCCGTCCGTCTGTCAGCGGGATTTATCTCATGAACCGTGATAGGTAGACAATTGAAATTTTCACAGAGTGTTGTATTGCCGTTATATCAACAAATAATAAAAACACAAGAAACGCGTTTTTGTTTTAAATATGTAAAAAATATTATGCGTTGGTACGGGAACCCTTCGTGTGCGAATTCGACTCGCACTTGGCCGGTTTTTTTTTTACATATTAATATTATTAAATTCTTATTTCGAGCAACAACGGATCATGGTAGGTATAAGCCAGAACACAATCATAAAATAAAAACTACATTTATTTACCTAACACATAATTTTGGAACAAGGTTATTAATCTTGTTATGATCGTATAACTATTTTCGTTTTCAGTGATTCAGGGAGTAAGCATTTAATTTGAAGATTTATTACTCATTTTATATGAAATAAAGAGTAGAGGCCTTGCTTACAGCTTGTCTTAAAAACTGTCTTAATTTAATCAAGAAGTATTTTTAGAAAAATCTAACACCGGCAGACACAGCAAAAAGACGACTTTCGCACGGACGTAAAAATATCGCGGCGGGATTGTATCGCGCACTGAATTCTCAACTCTCGGTGTTGAACCGAGCATTGAGAATCCAACAGAGTGCATTCCAGCGCGTCGAAAAACCATACTGTTGGATTTTAGCAGTGCGTTGAAGATCCAGAGCGAACGCGGATTAAGATTTTAGGGCTACCTAAAATTGACTTGTGTTTGATTAGATGTTTACCATTAGGACGAACCGTCTTGAGAAAGATACAGTTACTAATTCTATCTCTTTCTCTTTCAGAAACGAAGTGAACCAATGCTCGGACTTCTGGCAGTGGCACGTGACGTCACCTCCCAAGGTCCTGAAGAAGATGGGAGAGAGCAAGGTCTGCGAGGAGAAGGAGACAGTCACTTTCAAGGTGGAAACTGAGTCCGAACCTGCACCTACTGTGACTTGGTATGAAGAGTCCCTAATTTCCAAGCTTGACGTATATTACATTAAAACAAGACATTTTTAGGCCGAAAATTTTCTTTATTACCAATATTATGTGTGAGCATTTAATTTTAAACAACTACCTGTTTCCCGCGAATTCGTCTTCGATCCGGGATAAAAAGAAGCCTATGTCCTTCTACCGGCCATGGTCTACCCACGTGCCAAATTTCATCCAAATCCGTTAAGCCGTTTTAGCGTGAAAGCATAACAAACAAACAAATATTAGTTAGAATTATAATCGACCTCGTAATAACTTTAACATTTCTGACAATAATTCTTAACTAAATTTAAAACAAAAAAATCGCTGTTTACGGCAGTGCGCAACGTACGCAAAACATTATGCTTATGGGTGCATGCGGTACAACGGTATAGGGGTCGTGGGGTATTAAAGTTGTGTAATAACATTACATAATAACTTGTTTTCGTAATAAAGCGTCCGTAAAAGTTGTAATTTTGACCTTCAATATCTCCATAACCAAAGGGTTCCCAGGAATGGTCCAGAACTTCGTTATGTGTCTCTTTACACCCGTTATTAACATAAACAGTATTGTTGCTCTTCTATGTAAAACAAAATATCTGACGATATAAAATATGTCTATGTACAGGTTCAAGAACAAGGTGGAACTTACAGAGTCATCTACGGTGAAGATCTCGTCAGTAGGCCAGGCACATTCACTTGTTATCACGTCTGCTGCACGCGCAGACGCAGGGGAATACTCCTGTGAAGTGAGTCTTTTTCTATTTGAGTCAACAGACCATCTAAAGGACACCAGTTATATTATGAAAACAGCCAGTCAAAATGTAAAGATAGCCTAAAAGAAAGACAAATGCATTTTTACGAAAAAAAAAAAACGAAAGTTTTTTGACAAGGAACTCTAATGATTAGACGCCAGTATGTTATATAAGTTGATACTAAAACTTTCTTTTGCCTACAAAGTTGATGTGTTACAAAAAATATATATGCTGATACAGTTTAAGTCCACTTAGTTTTTTGAGACATCGCCAAGCGTTTGTACAACTCTTACCTTATCTTGACCAGAGGGCTGGCCGATTTATTTGTAAAATAATCAGCATTGCCATACAACGTGGCAATACTGCCAGCCTTTTGGGCGTGTTGATATATTGTCCAAGTGTTTACGACTGTCGCCTCTATGCATAAAAACCTAGTCAGAGTTTAATCGAATGCGTAGCATTAAAATAATCTTTTTCCATCTCTTTAATTTTTATCACAAATCTATCTCTTCTCAGATCCGCAACATCCACGGCAGTACGTCCGACTCATGCGTGCTGAACGTACGCTCCGGGCCGCAGTTCACTCAGAAGCTGAAGGATCTCTCAGCCAGAGAGGGAGACGTTAACGTGGAGTTCACAGTCGCTGTCGAGGCCTTCCCTGAACCCACTGTGAAATGGTAAGATCATTTTATGATCACCTAGTATTGGTCAGCATAATCGTATCGCCACTTATAATTGCTGTTTGTCAAAGGGCGGAATAGCCGCCATATAAGAAAATAGAGAAAATATTAAAAATTGGTTTATTTGTCACAGAAACACATGCATGTAAAAAAGAAAAATTAACCGAAGACAGATCTCTTCTGATGATGGACAGTACAATTCAACATGTCCCTATCAAACAAATAACTGTCAAAAGGTTGTAGGGTCGCACACTGCTTTATTGGGACGTTAAAACCAGTAATTGATAGATTTTTCTATCTCCAGTACGCAAAAATTGGAGAAAGATACGTTATTGGGTTCGGAGGTTAGTGACTATTGGTAGCAGTAATTTTGAAGATAAAACCCGTTCAAAAATAAAATATAACCTCCCTGTTTAAGCACAACGATTTGTAACCAAGAAGTTTTCAAATCAAATTCACAATTTATGAAAACAAAATTATACTCAATACTAATAAGAACCTCCTTGAATCACTTTTCCCCAGGTACCTCGGCGACGTAGAAATAACCGAGAAGAAGTCGGTGTTCACCCGCGTAGACAGCGGCAACACTCACAAGCTGATCCTCAAGGAGGTGTCCGCAGAGTACTCCGGGAACTACTCCTGCAAGGTCTCCAACGTGCTGGGAGAGGACTCTTGTTCCGCTACCTTCACTGTCAACAGTAAGTGATAAGGATTGAGTACTCTAGTATCACAGGTATAAGGAAGCCGCTTTTTCTGAACTGGATGTTAGAACTGTAGCAAAAAGTAGTCTGTGTTGTTCATTTGTTATTCTTGAGGTTGAGGTCCTGAAAAGAATCAGGCAAACTGTTAACCTCGATACTGCGATAGTTGCTTTTCATGCTAACGTATCCTCTGTACTATATATACTGAAATTCCTGAAATGTCGCTTTGAAATTAGAACGGTGTCGAGGTTTGAGTCCTCGTTTTTTTAAACAATTGAGTTCAGTTTCGGAATGCGTGTGGTGATTTAAGTCAGGTTCGAAGTGAAATGTACAGAATATGACTACAGGCATAGTAGGATTCTGCGATTTCTGATTCTAAGTTATAAACCAAACCCAGTAAAAAGGTATTTGTAGTAGCAAGCGAACGACTGAGCAATTATATCTTTATACCTGAATCTCCATTATATCTTGTAAAACTATTATCTATGTCCTTTCAAATTCTATTGGTTTCTAAAATTCTACTTCTACACTTTCAGGGAAGCCCCGTTTTACTAAGAGCTTAATCGACATGACGGTGGACGCCGGGAAGACACTGAAGCTGGACGTGGAGGTGGAAGGCTGTCCCGAGCCCAGGGTCAAGTGGTACAAGGACGGGAAGGAAGTCACCACGGATGCCAGGATCAAGATCGAGAGGGATACCAAGAGGTGAGATAATAAAGGTCAAGTAAGTCAGAAGACGTCCACTGCTGGACATAGGTAGGTGTTAGTATAAGTGTTAAGATTGGCTTTCCCCTGAGAGAAAGGGAACGTGTATAATAAAACCACAGTTATTTTTATGCATTTGTTATGAAGATGTACTACAGCTCATGTCAATGCTTAAAATCGAAGAAATTGAATAAATAGGCGTCTTTAATCAGTAATCGCAACATTTACATATGCGTAAAGCCCTTGAATATAATTATAATTGATCCTATTCGTGTATTAACATTTTTATATATATCATGGAATACTTCAAAGAATTTGCCATACAATTAATTTTTGTGGAGTATTTGGTTTCAGCACTAACTCGTATTGTAATACTTTAGATTGGAGAACTACCACCTCACAGTGACTCTGGTGAAGGAAGAAGATGGCGGCGAATACGAAGTGAGGGCCGAAAACGAGTTTGGTAGTGTCTCTTCTAAGAGCACGGTCACCGTACACAGTGAGTATCGCAAACAAACCAATACCAATCTTATGTACAAGCCTTAGGGACTATTTTTGAAAACAAAATTTTGCATTAGAAAATTATGCAACAAAAAGTAAGGTTGAAATAGAACGTCAACTTAGCACAACTGTATGATTTTATCACGAGTCAGAGTGCCAGTGAATACTACACAGAATGACACACACACATAAGGGCACACACATACACTACACAAGTGCACACAAGAAACCCGTCGATACGAATCTGTCAAGCAAAGACAGAATTGGCAATTCGATGGAAAAAAATGTGGTAATTAAGTTTGCATTAATGAAGTAGTGATATTGAACCCTAGATTACTAGTACTACCATATTACCCGCACGCTAGTTTGTTTTTTTTGGTGTCCCTAGATACCGACCATTAGGATATGGTTAATTAAACATTGAAGTATTCAATAGACTGGAATGCTGACGTAGTCACTCACGAACATCGATGCACTTTGTCCTGCACAAACCTCTACTTACCATTTGTGACGTCTTTATTTTAATACATTTGCTCATTTCATATTCCATGTTTTATTGTTACCATATTTTTCACTGTGTTCAATAGCGCGAGAGATTCATTCGACATTGAATAAAGAAGCCATTGTTGAAAGTGAGGTTGATGAGGAAGGCAAAAAGACGAAGAAACCTGTCGAAGAGGATGTGGATAAGGGGAAAAAGTCAGCTAAGTTGGCCAAGGCGGAGACTGTTGAAGAGAAGTCTAAATGGGATGACGAAGAAGACGGCAAAGCGAAGAAATCAAGCGTCGATGAGGTAGACAAACCATCATCCCGCACAGCTAAGAAATCAGTGACAGAGCCTGAGGTAGCTGAAGAAAAGTCCTTCTGGGATGACGCAGAAGATGACAAGAAATCCAAAAAGGTCTCAATCGAAGAAGTAGAAAGCAAACCAGCCAAGGGTAAGAAATCTATCACTGAACCAGAGGTGGCAGAGGAAAAATCAATCTGGGACGACGCCGACAATGGCAAAACAAAACAACCTATTGTAGAAGAACCAGAGACACCAAATCGTAACAAAGGTAGAAAGTCCTTCACTGAACCGGAAGAGGCGGAAGAGAAATCATTCTGGAACGATGATGACAAACCAAGTAAACCAACCATAGAGGAAATCGATTCAACACCCACTGACGCTGGAAAGAAATCCTTCTCTGAACCCGAGACGGCCGAAGAGAAGTCTTTTTGGGACGAAAACCGCAACGAACAAAACAAGAAACCTGTCGTAGAAGAGGTGGTTACCAAAAAAGATGCTGGAGGAAAGAGTGCCACTAAACCTGACGTCATCGAAGAGGTGCCTATTCCTGAAGACCTGAAGTCTCCAAAACGTAAATCGGTTAAAAAACAACCCGTCGAAGAACCGTTAAGTGCTGAAACTGAAGGTATAAACATTAAACGCTTCGACGCTTTCTCTTCAATTCAACAAACAGCTTTATGCGAGAATTCCACGTTTTCGCGCACACTATGCATGCTTTTAACACCGTGTTTTTAACATCCCAAGTGTGATTTGTTATGTTTAGGCCGAGTTTTCGAAACAGTAACTACGTTCAAGACAGGAGATAACGGAGCTATTATAATGTCTAAAGTCAGCAGCACAAAGTCTCATGGCGCTATAGTCACAGGTCAGTATCCAGCTTCCTACCTTCTCTTCCCAGTTCTAACATCCATCAATCATCAACTAACTTTCCACCACTAAACGAGATGGCTTAAAAAGTTCAAACTAAAGATATAACGCATTAGTTTCATCTATTCTAATCCAACCTTCTAAACCGTTGTCTGACCTAAAATCAACATAATACTATTTTAACTGGTAGGTCCGGCCGAAACGCGCACTTTACACAAAATGACGTCAACATCACTTTATTATGATGACGATGACTTTGTCGGAGGCAGACGGTTGATTCAACCTAACAAACCACATACAACTTCTTTGGAAGTTGAAGAGATTGCTAGCCATAGTTATTTCTTGACGGAGATGGGCCATTACAGTATACCTGATCATGTGAGGAGAGGTACTTACGGCATCATTGAAGAGCCACAAACGGACTCAGATGCTGATACCGGATCCAGATGTGGGCGCCAAGGCGGGAACCGTACTGTTTCTATCATGTCAGTCTCGGAAGACGAGATGAGCTGGCAGAACGAACCACTCTCCAGAGAAATATCGATCGAAGACCTTTCAAAGTCCATATTCGACATTGACGAAACGAGGAAAGTATTCAGCAAAGAGTCATACGTCCGCCAGTCGTCTTTCAAAGAAGACTACGTCATAGGCGAGGACGAGGAAGAATCTTTAATCGTAAAAGAAAAGTCGCAAAAAATATTCGAGAACGACATCACAGAAAAACTAATACACATTTCGAAAGAATTCGACGAAAACGAGTACAAATCCGTGGATAAAAAAATTGATAACGTTAAAAATAGAATTATAGAAGAACTAGTATTAAGCCCCAAGAAAAACTTTGATAATATTACAAAAGATGTAACAGAGACGACTGTTGAGAGAAAGAGAAAGAATGATGCTAAGTTGTTCAAACTTGAAGAGGAAGTGGATGTAGAGTTAGAAGCCCTTCTTAAACGAAGCCAGAGACAAAGAAGCATACTAGATGATATTCTTAATGTGGAAGATGAAAAAGGTAATTGTTAAATCAAAATATTAAACACACGGGGAACGTTGTTCGATGAAAGAGGCTGGCATTTGATGATGTAACGCTACGCAGTTTATGTCAGGGGAGAATAACTTGAAAGTAAACGCTTTATATCCGAATTCGGAAATTGCTGATGTTGACTCCATTCAATCTGTCATTTTCTTCTTTACTACAAACTAAACTGATTCTTTAATTTCTTCAATTCTTTCATCCTCTAAGAAAATGGCAGATTCTTTCCATATAAATTCTCCTCTAAATGTCTCTCCACATTTGACTAATGCTGTCGTATGTTTGTTTTAGCACGCATGCGTAATAACATTCCCTTCTGGCATACTAATCTTTGGGGCCAGGTGCGGCAGAGATACTAGTCCCTTCAAAACAATCATCACATCATCAAGGTAAGCAAAACATATCTCAAATGTAATGCGTCGCTTGCATGGTACTTACGCTTTTAATGTAAAAGGATCTTATTTTATAAGCCAAACATCGTTAACTGGTAAGTATACAGACACTATAGAACAACAACACACGAATATTTATATTTCCTCCTAGATACGGGCAGCTGTAAATATCCACTTGTAAGGTTGAGTAAAAAACTTTTAACTGCTGTATATACTGCGACATATAGCAATATTTTATGTATATAAACAAATCTTTTATTAAAAGGGCTTCGTAAATTTCTAGGCTTAAGAATGTGATGTCAATGAATTTTCGTAATTTTTTTTTTCTGTACATAGTGAGTTTTTTAGATAAGATCTGTACACAATTTTTTCCTTAAGACACTTCCACTGTTTTATCCTTGCATTTCCTGGCTGCTAAAGAAAAAATTGACTTCTCAATTAAGCAAAGGCTCTCTTATTTGGTTAGCTTCTTAAATAGTACTTTCTATTATATTTATTTTCGAGAACTTCTTTGCGATGGTGAAAAATTAAAATTCTCGAAACGCACTATTTGTTACTTAAACCAATTTTCCGGAAACAAACAAATTGCTGTTACTTCGATCATTGTTGGCACACCACCTCTTCTTCATCCTGTTATGCTCCCAGCCTATCGCTATGATGTTATCTAGCTTTAAAAGTATCTGGTCAGGCTTCATTCTCAGCCCGACTAAAATGTACACAGCCTAACTAACACAATGCCTTCTTCATCTTACAGCACCACCTGGAGTCATAGGCAGCAGTATGAAAGACGGCCACGCCTTTGAGTCCCTTCCTCTAGTTTACTCCGTAGAAGTGTCTGGAACCCCGAAGCCGACCATCCGTTGGCTCCACGACGGTAAAGAAGTCAAGCCATGTGGCAGGGTCCACATTACCAACGATGGTGACCTGTTCAAGCTGGAAATTGATAGCGTCAATATGAAGGATGCTGGTAAATGGCAGTGCGAGATCATAAATGATCTTGGAAAGCAGGTGCAGACTGCTGAGCTTTCGGTTTCGCGTAAGTATACCAACATTTTAAAAAATCTTCTAATTCTCTGCTGTTTAGTATCTCTAGTCGGATTAGTAAATCTGCTTGCCAAAATAGCAATATTAAATCCTGTGATTGGGTCTGGTATTTGACAACCGATAAATTAAATGTGTTTTCAGAAACAGAGTTATGTGTTTCGAGCAACCCCTTGACAAAACTATCTACAATATTCGTCTCACCACAAAAATATACTTTTATCCAACAATTTTGAATTTCGCGCATCATAGCCAGTGTTAGTTTGACAGAAATTATTTTTCTGTACATCAATAAAGTTCATATTTAATCTTCCAACAGCCGAATCCGAGTTCCGGAAGCCTAAGTTCACAACCCCCCTGGAAGCCCAGCGCGTTCTCCAAAAGGAACCAGTGACTCTGAAAGCAGTCTGCACGGCCGACCCTCAACCCCATGTGTCCTGGCTGCTGAATGGAGTGGAATTGCAGCCCAGTGCTACTATTGTGACGTCGGCTGATGCCAAGGATCTGGACCATGGGTTAAAGGAGTGCACTTTTACTTTGTCCATTCCTACTGGTATGTTGTAATTTAGAGTCCATACGTTATACTTTTCCGATTCTAATAAGAAAAAGAAACTTGGTCCGACTCCATTTCCTGGTTTTCGTTTACACAAGACTGCTGCATTTAATTATTATTTGCTTAGGTTTAAATAATAAAATTTACTCTTGGTTGAAGCAATTGAAAAAAAATGGTAAATCACCATTTTTTCGAACGATTTTTTGTACGATACTTTTGACTTTTGAAAAAAATGCGAGGCTTCTACTGTGTAACGTATAGTTTATGTCATTCTATTTTTATTAAATTTTGCTCTCTTTTTTAATTTGAATTGACATAAGTAAAATCGCTTTCCATAAAATTTGCTATATTAAACCTAAAAGTCCTGCATTCATTAATTGCTTCGATTAGAAAACCCATTTAGATTGTCATTTTCTTCTTGGAGATCTTTGACACATATATTTTTTGTCTTTGTAACTTCTTGAATATTGTACTCCAAAATGTATTTACCTACACCATATAACCATTCCTTTCGTCCCCAGGTCGCCACACCGATACCGGTGAATATACAATCCAGGCTAAGAACAAATACGGCGTGGGCGAGTGCTCCGCGCGGCTGGACATCTTACTGCGGCCCGAGATCGAAGGCCTGCATGACGTCACCGCTGTACCCTTCGAGGAGACTACCTTCATCGCCAATGTTAGAGCTAATCCCATTGCTGAGGTTAAGTGGTGAGTGTTTTGGAATCTTCTCTATGTGGATAGTATTTTAGGATACCATCAATTTTGGTCAACTTTCTGTATAGTTGACCTGGCAATTGCTTACCACTTTTGACAACAATTTCCAGTGAATTGAACCTTCACTAAGGCTGAAACTGTTTATGTAACTGCTACACAAATAGTACAGTAAAAACCTTGTCGTTCTGTGACGTACAAGTGACGTTAAAACAATTCAGTATGGGGGATACAGCAATTCGAGGTCGACATGACAACAGTGCTGTGTAAGAGTAGATTACGTAATTCTTTTGGATAAAAAGTACAACATTGTGACTGAGTTTTTATTAGAGCAAAAGTTGGCTGAATTGATCTGGACTGACTTAAGATGGTGAAAGTAAATGTTTGCATGCCGAATGGTGAAATATGGCAGTGCTTAAATGTGTCATAACAACTATTTTTCTAATTCCCATATTTGCATCTTTGTTGTATTTCATGTTTTTATTTATTTTGAAGTCGTGTAAAATCGTGTTTTTTATTACAATAAATCAAATTATTAGAATGACTAGGGTAATATTGACTGCCCCTGAAACGTCACTTTAACAATTACATTTCTTTGTTTACATTTGTTTATCTCTAATTCCATTTCCGAGTTTTGTCTGTTCTGGTTTATTCTATCATTACTGACATGTGAATCGGCCACAAATTTACTTTGCCGAAAATTGATATAGCCTTAAAAAACTTGTTAATAGTTCATATTATGCAGTGCCCAAAACTTGACTCAGCTAACTGATGACCATGACATCATTACAAAATGAGACGCGTAATTAAATCAAAAATTAGAACTGGTATTTGTATTCTTTTTTTCTTTTTTTTCAGGCATAAAGACGGCTACGCAATTCAACCATCCTCTCGCCACGAGATAGTGGAAGACCTGGCCACCGAGACATACAAGCTGACAGTGAAGAAGGTCGGCGTGGACGACGGCGGAGTGTACACCCTCATCGCCAAGAACGAGGTCGGGGAGACCTCGCAGCAGGCCCGGCTTACTGTGCACAGTGAGTAGAGAATAAAAGAAACTGACTATACATAGATCAAATAACAGAAGAGAGACCTCAAAATCTAAATTATTAATTTCATTTATTCTAAACTATAGGTCTGAAAGAAGAAAAAAAACGAGATCTAACTTTGGTCCAAGCTTAAACTATCAAGCTAGATTTTGTATTTCGAACCTTATTCTGATAGCGGTAAAGTATTTCATCTTCAAAATTTACAACTTAGACTTGGGTGTTGTATATCGAACTTTAATTTAGCTTAAATAAATTTCAAAATTAAAGAACGGGTCGATGGTTTAAACCTGCGTCTAAACCAGTCCGTATTACTACATTATTATCTCAAAATTACTACACCCAATAAACCCTCTCCACAGCCGGCGTACCAGTGTTCACAAAGCCCCTTCAGAAGCAAGCCGTGAAAGACTACGATGACGTCACACTGAAGGTGCGCTGCGACGGCGTGCCCAAGCCCGATGTGCTGTGGTACCGCGACGGAGACGAGGTCCTCAATGATGAGAGGCATAAGGTTACTACGGAGGTCGGCGGGCAGGTGGACAGTGAGCTCGAGATCAAGCATTTTGCGGCTAGTGATGCTGGCAAGGTAAGGCTCATTAGTGATGCTGGCAAGGTAAGGCTTATTAGTGATGCTGGCAAGGTAAGGCTTATTAGTGATGCTGGCAAGGTAAGGCTCATTAGTGATGCTGGCAAGGTAAGGCTTATTAGTGATGCTGGCATGGTAAGGCTCATTAGTGATGCTGGCAAGGTAAGGCTCATTAGTGATGCTGGCAAGGTAAGGCTCATTAGTGATGCTGGCAAGGTAAGGCTCATTAGTGATGCTGGCAAGGTAAGGCTCATTAGTGATGCTGGCAAGGTAAGGCTCATTAGTGATGCTGGAAAGGTAAGGCTCACTAGTGATGCTGGCAAGGTAAGGCTCATTAGTGATGCTGGCAAGGTAAGGCTCATTAGTGATGCTGGCAAGGTAAGGTTCATTAGTGATGCTGGCAAGGTAAGGCTCATTAGTGATGCTGGCAAGGTAAGGCTCATTAGTGATGCTGGCAAGGTAAGGTTCATTAGTGATGCTGGCAAGGTAAGGCTCATTAGTGATGCTGGCAAGGTAAGGCTCATTAGTGATGCTGGAAAGGTAAGGCTCACTAGTGATGCTGGCAAGGTAAGGCTCATTAGTGATGCTGGCAAGGTAAGGCTCATTAGTGATGCTGGCAAGGTAAGGCTCACTAGTGATGCTGGCAAGGTAAGGCTCATTAGATTATTTTATTTTTATTCTTAAGTATATTCCAGTGGAAGAGTAAAAGTAAATTAAAAAATGATGTCATGAGCCCAAAGGAAACTGTTTTAAATACTCATTCTTGTTTCTAGTTTGTTTCTTGAATATTTCGTTATTTCCCGATTTCTTTCGGACTCGATTAGAACTCTAAATTACAAACTGGTGACATGACGTCATCTTGGGCAATATTCAATAATACTTCTCCATAGGATCCTACGCTTAGGAACGGCTAACTAGCTAAAACTTTATGACTGACCGATTCCTTGAAAATTCAAAATTGCTGAGTCCTTTAGTAAAAATACGATTGTTTATTTACCTTTTCCCCACAGTACAAAGTCCGCGCCGTAAGCTTAGCCGGCGAGGCGGTGTGCGAGGCGGCCATTACACTGGAAAAGAAGACGCCCGGCTTCACACATAAGTTGGAAAGGCAGAAGGACGTGGACGAGGGAGAGACGCTCGAACTGAAGGCCAAGCTCGATGGCAGTCCCATCCCTACTGCCAAGTGGTAAGAGAGTTTAGGATTCTTAGTTGTAGAGACTTGTAATAATCCTCGTTTACTTTCTCGCCGTCGAGAGCCGAGACTCGTCAGACAATTTTTTCGAACTGTAATTTAACAACTCGAAATACGACTTGTATTTGTCTACACGCTGTAAATTTTAAAAGGCTAAAAGATGTTCCCTTTATGGATGCGAGTATCGAACGAAGTTATTAAAGCTATACTAATAGTTTTATACACAAGACGCACAATAATTACTTCAAATCATTTTTAAGTAATTGCTATTTTTCCCCCCAGTGTAAGTACCTACGTCAATGCTGAAATTCTCGCCATTATATTTTATCGAAATCAACCTCACAACTCTATACTCCTCAGGTTCAAAGACGGCGTTCCACTATCCCCAGACGACTCCCGCGTGGTCCAGACCGCCCTCCCCGACGGCACCGTCAAGCTGACCATCGACCACGTGACTCCTGCTGACTGCGGAGCGTACAAGCTGGTCATCTCCAACCCGCACGGAGACAGCTCTGCGCTGTGTGCTGTCGCTGTTAACCGTGAGTAATTTATACTAGATGTAAGAAATAAATCAAAAACCCGAAAAGGGGTAATTGAACTTGTGGCGGCATATACACCGCCACATGTGAGCTGCTCATCACACTGACGTCACGTAAAATCCTACATCGCGCAAGCAGAGTTAACTAGCATATTTACAACGTCCGGACATCAATCGTCGGGCAGTTGCCCATCAGGCACAACACCCGTCTGGTCGGATGATCCATCCTCCCTTTTCTATAGAGGATGAGTCTACTATATACCCTATTCCTCATACCTCTATGAACTCAAAAAAATATTAACAAGTTTTATTGTGGGACCATCAATCCCGAAATTTCGAAAAATAACGAGAAAAGCTATTCTATTTTCACGCCTGTTAACCTCGAAGGCTGATCATTGAGGCAGAAGTGTACTGTATAAACACATTTCGCGAGTTAGGTTTAAGGACCCATTTTAAAAGGAACGAGACTACTGAAATGCAGCGGGCACAAAATGATATTCCTTACTGTTACTGACAAATTTTCACTCGAATAACCCAATATCTGGCTTAATTCTGGCTTCTGAAATACAGTTATTCTAACCTACCTCTGGAGCCAGGGTCTGACATTGTTCTATAATCTGTTTTTATGGCAATATCATTTGCTTCGACTCATGAATTAAACCTTATTTGTACTGACAAATGCGTGCACTGACTGGGCAGGTCCACAGATTGAATAATCTGTGTGTCTTTTGACGAAAGAATTGTCCAAAAGACCATTAATTTCAGACATCAATATACATGGTCTTCACATGATCGGACCATCGGACCAAGGTCTGGACTTTAAAAGAGACGTTTGTTTCGGCCTTTCTTCTCAGAGTAGTCAGACAATAAAAGCCAATCTCATCTAGTTTTAAAAATATGATTGACGTGTAAAAGTCAAAGTCAAAGTCAAAGTCAAAGCATTTATTTCAAATAGGCCCATAAAATGGCACTTTTGAACGTCAAAAATTACAATAAAAATAGAACTGATTCTAGGCGCCACTTCCAAAAAGTAGTTTCGTATGGAGAAGAAGTGGCAAGAAACTCCACCGTTACTCTTTTAAAATATTTTACAATATTTGTATACATTAATTATATTTTTATATGTGAAGACGATGCACCAAGAATAAAAATACTATACCACAAGTGGTAAGAAGAACTAAAAATATAGCAAAGGCAGATAAATGAATGACGTGATAGGTACATTGTGCTCACATATTTACAAACACTGTAAAAATATATGACTTTCCTAAAATATTAACTAGGAATAGGTCAGTGTGTGAGTAATAAAATAAAAAATAATAATTAGCAACCAGTGTGATTTTGTCTAGACGGGATTGTCCTATGGAGCTGGACCATCATGTTTCCAAGCATTCTTATCTTGTAAAAGTTTGTGCAACCCTACTTACAGAAATGAAATCATTTAACATTTAACCCAGGATAGATGCTTAAAGTCGCGTTTGCGATTACTAGACCCAACAAGGCAGTCACCTTTAAAATAACTTGCTTTTAAATATATCCGTCGTATAAAGACTTCAAAGAACGTTTCTAAAGATCTGAAATCTAAGTCTTATGAAAACCCATCAACTTCATAAACATAAATATTTTCTACAGCTACACCAAGAAAGCCGTCGTTCAGCCAGGAGTTGGAAGACGTGAAGGCCGTGGTGGGGCAGCCGCTCAAACTGGAGGCCAGGGTCATGGCCTTCCCGGCGCCGGAGATCAAGTGGTTCAAGGATGGTGAGTAGCCTATTTATTACAAAGGAAAAGTATCTTAAGCGATGATTACTTTTTATCAATCACGCCCAAAAAATATGATTCAGCACAGTGTTAGTGCACCTACCACGGTTTTCATTCGTTACCATTATTTTGATAATGTTACACATGTAAGGGTGAAGTTTCATATTAACGTCATTGGCCGTATACCCCGCGTCCATACGGGGAATCAGAACGGGTGGTCGCGCCGACAGAGGGTGGCTTCCGGTTTTCCGAAACAAATAGTGATATATGAACGCGACAATCGCGTATTCACGCGATGAGCGATTTGGTTAGGACGCCACGTTAAGATGTGTCTGACAAAAAAAGACCATCACTGAAACGTTCACTGCAGCTTTAAATACTCTATGAAGTAAGCTGTGTTGTATTAATAGCAAGATTAAACATTTTCTTCGGCCCCCAGGTCTCCCCGTCCGCCCATCGCAGGCTGTAAACTTCATCAACCAGCCAGGCGGCGTGGTCGGGCTCAGCATCGACTGCTGCAAGCCCGAGGACGCAGGCGTCTATTCGCTGACCGTGACCAACAAACTTGGAGAGGTATTCCCTTTGTTTCATCAGCTTTTAGCTATCTGGAGCTGGACACTGACTTAAAAAAATACTAACGAAAACTCGTATCCATGAACATATATTCTTTCTACAAATATATTGCATTCAAACCGCAAACTTTCTACAGCAACCGACAATGAAAGCTTCATTGACGGTTTACAAACCCTATTGTGTACTTGTAGTACACTTGTGATGGGGTTGACACAGAAAATACTGTTAATTTCGACGTTGTACATCATGCTTAAAGCATCGAAAAGTGCTAATAAAATTGTAGTGCGTCCAAAAACTGCAATTTCATCAATAACTGTTATTTGAATGTCTCGCAAAAGATTGCCAGTTTTTATTACTTGACTATCCTTTTTTTGCGCTTCTTCCTAGGTCGGCTCTAAAGCGACGGTGGAGGTAGCGCAGAAGGAACGCAAGCCAGCGTTCGTCGCTGAGCTACAGCCTACGAAGGTCATCGAAGGGTTCCCCGTCAAATTGGAGGTCAAGATCCTGGGACATCCACAACCTACGCTCAAATGGTAAGTTGTAAGCTGAATAAAGATTCTAATTTAAAATTATTTTGCATTGAGTAACTTTTCATCAAAAAACTAAAAAAATATTAGCAGTCTTTATTATTCACATGTTTTCAATTCGGGTTAAACTTTTTTTTGTTGTTGTTGAGTTGCGATTGAGATTTGGTAGAACCTTTGCTTGCCACAGATCGCATAAAAAGAGGCAAGCAAAAGCAATTGAAAAAAGAGATTGCTTTGCAAAACTAGGCAATTAAACCATTTATTTGATGTATTTCCTGGGTATTTTAGCTTATTGTTACAGCTGTTAACATGCAATAGGGGCTAGTCAAAGCAATAATTATTATTGGAAACATTTTTGTACGAATTATAAATCGATAAAATTTATTTTGTTGAAATAAATAATATTATTTTAATTTGCAATGCAATACGCGAAGGCAGGTTAAGGTAGAAAGTATGAACACACCATCCTAGAGCAGCTAGCTCAAGATGTTCGAAAATAACTAGAAACATACTAACATAAAATCACGCCTGTAATCCCAGAAGGGTTAGGCAGCGGTGTACCTATAGTACACCCACATTTCGCCAGTTATGTTTAAGTCCCATGTAAAAGGGGCGAGCCTATTGCCATCAACCGGGCACAAATCCAGACTCCGGGCTGCTACTGAGAAATTCTTAGGACATTTCAGTTTATTATTTAAAAGGGTGATGACTTCTTTCCGGCTCCTTCATCTTGTCCACCCATCTAAACCAATGTAAAATGACCAAAACTGTTTCCCACTAGGACCCACAACGGCAAGGAGATAGTTCCGGACGGTCAGCGCGTCAAGATCGTGTCGCTGCCGGACGGCACGCACGCACTGCTCATAGACAAGGCCACGGCAGCTGATGCCGGACAGTACGGAGTTACAGCGGTCAACGAGAAGGGAGAGACGGCCAGCAATGCTGAGCTTACTGTTGCTAGTGAGTATATAAGATTATATTATAGGTAATGTTAGCGGCAGAAGTACAGGCTCTTGTGAATGATGAGCATCAGAAATATCGTCGCACAGCATCTTGTTGTAGCGACGCACATCTACTGCATGATGCAAACATGTTCACTTGTTCCAAGTTTTCAAAATGATCCAAAAATCTATGAAAGTATGTAAGTACCCTATGTGCTACAAAAGTCGCTAGTACAATGTCATACAAGAAAAAAATACAGTCGCGAGAAAATTACAATACTGATAAAATTATAACAATTAAAATAACCGTCACATCAACTTACAAATTCACCCATTTTCCAGGCCGTACGGACGACTCCAACCCACAGGAGCGGCCGCGCTTCATCCACGGCCTGCGCGACCTCACCGCGGAAGAGGGCCAGCCCCTCTCTGTGTCCGTGCCCTTTGTCGGGAACCCCATACCCGAGGTCACGTGGACCAAGGATGGGTTGCCTATCACGCCCAATGAAAAGATCAGGCTAACGTGTGATGGAAAGAGGGTCAGTATTTAGTCTATACTATACATATAATAAAATAGTAACAAAGAATTTTTGTCCGTGTGTCTGTTTGTCTGTATGTATGTTCCGGATTGGCCCAAAAACGGCTAAACGGATTACACAGATAGTTTAAAACCAGTATTAACACATGTGATACTTTTAATCTCAGGAGTATGTTGCCGAGAAATATTATCCGACATCACGCGGGCGAAGCCGCTAGCAAAATCAAGTAATTATTAATTACGTGAGGCGTTTAGGAAGGCAGGGGGGGGACGAATCTCACACATTCTCGCGTGAGGCAGAGGGGGATCTCGGCAAATATCACTTTTGTTTCCGCTAAAAAACGTTGAAATTCTGTAATTTTTATCACATTCACCTTCTCACCAGCCACCAACACGGCTTGATCAAATCCAGATCTGCGACCACTAATCTCATGTGCTACGTGTCGTTTCTGTCAGAACCTTTAGATAAACGTATTCCTGTCTACACCATATACACTGACTCTAGTAAGGCGTTCGATTAGGTAGATCATTCTCTTATTATAGCTAAGCTCCAGCACTAGGGCATAATAGGAGGGTCGATGCTAAAGTGGTTTCAGTCTTACCTCAGTGACCGGTCTTCAAAAGTTGTTAGGAGTGGCCATCATTTTCAGGGTCGCGGGTAATTCGAAAGAGTAACCGTGGCCCTGGCACAGGCAACTGAAGGAACACGGGTGGGTTTTAGTCAGTATTAGTCTGACCCGCCCTCCCGCTCCACCCACAGCGGGAGAAGTGGTGGGTGGCCATCATTTACAGTAGCTAGTTAAGTTATAAAGCTACATAAAGTATTCCGCAAGGTTCACATTTAGGTCCAATTCTCTCCAACATTTTCATATACAACATCACGCACTGCTTTAGGCATTAAAAATTCTATCTTTTTGCCGATGACATGAAAATAATAAAACCAATAGTAATTGAATTTGACTCTGCTTTGTTGCAGAAGGATCTGGATAGACTAATGAACTGGTGCAAAACAAACAAAATGCTTCATTACGTCTCAAAGTGTTACTACATGCAATTTAGCTGTAACTAAATGGTCAAATCTAACAATTACAATTAGCCAACAAAAACTAGAACAGGTATAGAAAATACGCGATTTCGAGTCACACTAGATAAATCATTTAAATTTGACATACATTATCAACTACACAATCTTTGTCCCATCAAAACCAAGATGCTGTAACATTGCAACAGATACGCCATCAGCACCCACTGCTTTATGCTTCAGTTTTTGATAGCATCTTGGACTTCAGAAAACTGGCTCTTCCAAGTGTTCGTCCCATCTTCTCTCGGCGGATAAACCATCTTCATCCCGATATAGTTTGTAGCAGTAGTAATTGAATGAGCTCACGTAAAAGAACCAATTTTGTTATTGTGATTTATGATGTTTAAGTGTATCCTTTGTTGGTAATCACAAATAAATAAATCACAAAAAAACCTATTGTATTGAGTATTTTTTTGTTCAATTTTCTCTTTGTGATTCTAGACTACGTTCTGAGTCATAAATACTAGCCTTAACTAGTCTTACATAAAATTAACTAAGGTTAATAAAGGAAGGTTACTGTAATAAATCGAACGCAATCAAGCACAGATTAATGTATTTACATAAAAAAATATGACACCCTCGACCTCGACACCCTCCCCCTACGTAAAGTTTGGGGGAGGGTGTTTAACCAATTCTTACGACATCTCACCAAGGGGCAGGGAGGGTGGAACAATGTCCATAATCGTCTCACGTTATTAATAGACACCTCCTAAATAATAGTGCTTAGTTAGGGTGTGATATAGACCGTTAAATTGAACAACTTTCTCCATGGGACAAACATCGTAATCGCGAAAAAAACTGTCCCGTACAAAACTTCAATACAGGGTCAAATTAAATTAAGTAACGAACTCTGCAGACGTGATGGGTAGCAATATTTAAACACGATAGAAATTAAAATGATTTGATAGTTTTTGGGGGTCAACGATCCCTGGTAGTTTTTTTACTTGTAATTCGGGTTGAGAAAATCTGTTTTCTTTTGTTTTAGTTTAGATATCGAATGAATCCATCACGCCTACACAAAAAAAAAGATATTTCAAGTGACTATACAAACAGCGGTCGCGGACCTAACAAAAAATAACGGTCAAATTATTTTCTTTTTTGTTTTATCATGTTTAGATATCGAAACCTATCACATGTGCGGAGTTTCGCTAGCTTATTTAATTTGACCTTGTATGGCTTATAATTCTTTCTCTATTACGATGTTGGCGCCATAAAGAAAGTTGTTTGATGGTCTGTATGTACCACAACCTTAAAGACCACACCCATCTGATACACGTTGTATAAACTTTAACCTAGAAAAAAGAATTTGAAAGAAATCATGATGTGCGTAAATTATCAAAAAATCTAATCTAATCAAAATTTCTTTATTTGGACAACAAAGATCCATAATGTTAGTAATACCGTAGAGCTAGTATTCGCATGAAAGCCGTCAGTTCGATTCTGTACAAACATTTCTGACGTACTGCAAACAATTATACATTACGCACATCATGATTCCTGTTTCTATAACTAGGGCGGAATAAATACTTGTACCTTATATGTCATCAGAACAACGGATATTCTTAAATCTATTTTTTTTTTAATTAAGGAAAGTCATTTTTGGGACATGCATTCATCGCAAATTCTGAACGACGACGATTATAATAAAAACCCTACTAGATTTAAAAACACGTAATAATAGTCCTCCACCTCCCCCACCAATATCTTACCGACTTCTGCTAGTCGAGTTATTTCTTATAGTAAGTGTATCCATGGAATAAAATTTAAGACTGGCGCATTTTATATGGGGAAACTGACAAAAGTTTCAAATTATTCCTCGGATAAAAATATCTGACGTTGGAAAAATTTCGCCTTAATTTTGTTCGTCTCTCTGCCTAATCTCCTAAAAAAACCTTATTTCTATGATTGATTCAGGTGGGTCTAGAGATCAACTCGGTAGAACTCCCCGACGCGGGCGTGTACTCCATCAAGCTGGTGAACCCGCTGGGCGAGGACTCGTCTGAAGGCAACATAAACGTGCGCAAGGTCTACTCCGCACCCACCTTCTCGCAGAAATTCACAGATCTGCAGCAGGTAAGCAATTTGTGCAAGAATAGTTGGTTTTTAGTTTTCTATACCGAATTTAAATTAAAGACGCTTTACGTTTAAAAATTCGGCGTAAATTCCCGGGGATATAACTAGCAATCATCGTGACAGAGTTCGTGGTCATCGTGACAGAATTCGCGGTTATTGCGTCAGAGCTAGCAATCATCGTGACAGAGTTCACGGTCGGACAGAATTCGTGACTGTTGCGACAGAACTAGTAATCATCGTGACAGAGTTCGCGGTCATCGTGACAGAATTCGCGACTATTGCGACAGAGCTAGTAATCATCGTGACAGAGTTCGCGGTCATCGTGACAGAATTCGCAACTATTGCGACAGAGCTAGCAAGCATCGTGACAGAGTTCGCGGTCGGACAGAATTCGCGACTATTGCGACAGAACTAGCAATCATCGTGACAGAGTTCGCGGTCGGACAGAATTCGCGATTATTGCGACAGAACTAGCAATAATCGTGAATTGCTTCTTTATAATACTTGGAACACCCTATCAGTCAACATTTTGAAGTATTCCGCTTAAAATTATAGCAAAATTAAGTACATAAAAATCCTCAAGACCGTTTCTATTTCAATATTCTAATATGTCTTCTTTTTCTTTTTATAATTTTTACCTGCTTAGGTTTCAGTTTAGTTAAATTTTTATATTTTAAACCATACGGCGTATTCAATTTAGGTAATTTTTTTCGCACGCCGTTCGTGTTTGTTTTTTTTTTTATTATGTGAAAAATATTATTGGTTATACAATTATACTCCCATTTTAGTTTTAAGGTCTATATCATACCATTGTAATGTGTATTTTTTTCGTTAATTTTCCCAAATAAAATCGTCTATAAAATCACAAAAAAATTGTTAAGTGACCCAAAAACCGTTTCATCTTTCCAGCTACCAACATTCGACGCCAAATTCCCAGCCCGCGTATTCGGTATCCCTTTCCCGGACATCACATGGTACAAGGACGGGTCCCCTCTACGTCACAGCGACAAGTACAACATCAAACGCGACGGCGACGCGTGCTGTCTGTATGTGCGCGACCTCACACTAGGCGACGCGGGACGGTACAAGTGTGTGGCGAGGAACCGCGAGGGCGAAGCCAGCTGTGAGGCTAGCCTGGAGGTCGTGGACAAGATGTGAGTATAGTGGCGTCACATCCAGGTCCACCTTCAGAGTTCAATCATCAATAATCGGTGGCATCCAAACGTTGGATACCGGGCCACCAACATACGGCAAATCCAGTTATCATCGAGCTCCGTGCTGGGTACATATTTTAGCCGCGTGGCCACGTCGAGCTATACTCATAGTCCGGTTAAGTAGTCACGACCTATCAAGGTCAACTACGAGATGCTATACATTAAAAAAAACACGTCGAGCCCACTCTGGCCATTCGCCGACCGTCACCGTCCCTGGCATTTGCAGCAGACAATGTAGCCATAAAAAAAAACACTAATGACAAAGGCTTAATATAGCAGACACGATACCCATCGACTACAGCCGATGTGAGGCTTTGAAATCTGCGAAACGTGGCTTTAATGCTTAATTGTTGTACTGTGGCCGAACAAAAAGAGTCGTCAAAACGCAATGCCCAACTCAATTGAAATGGTTATAGTCAGTCACCACAAACTTCCAAAAAAACACCTTATCCATAACAAATTTTTTTCAGTGCCCGCAAACAGAAGGTGGAACCTCCCGAGTTCCTGAAGAAGATCGGAGACATCGAGGTGTTCCGCGGCATGAGCGCCAAGTTCACCGCCTGCGCCACAGGCACGCCCGAGCCTGACGTGGAGTGGTGAGATTACTTATACCACATATAAACCTCACCCAGGTTCTCTAATAAAAGTTTAAAACAGATATAGAAGTATAAAAAACAGTAGGATAAGATAGAAAAAATAAATAGTTATAAAAGTCTTCGAATTACCAAGAAGACGCGCGTACAATCATGGCGCAGCGTGTGCGGGCGGATTTATGGCTTGGTAAAGGTCACGGAAAATCCACTGGATGCGAGAAGAACTGGTTGTTGTGGCAAACCTTGGGGGAAGGCTGTCTAGTTGAGAAATGATAGCGATGCAGTAAAATTAAAAAACATACTTTTTTTCAGGTTCCGCAACGACGAAAGGCTGTTCCCATGCGAGAGAATCCGCATAGACAAAGAGACCACTGGTCTTCTACGTCTTACCATCAGCGGAGTAGACCCCACTGATGTAGGCACCTACCGCTGCAGGATCTACAACCCGCACGGGGAGGAAACGTGCAGCGCTCAGCTTACTTATGACAGTAAGTATACAGTTAAACCAAAATAACTATGCGCTTCGGTAATGTTCGTGTTTCTGAATTAGCACGAACGTCGTGCCACAGACTAACCACCCACAGAGGCAGAGCTTCTAAGTTTAGTACTGCCATGGGGTCTCAACTAGAACAAATTATAATTTGTCTTAAAAAAAGTTCATACATGGCAGCATAGGTAACCATTATGAAATTAACAATCATTAAAAAGCGATATACGGCAGAATTTTGGCTGAATTATGATTGGTAAAAGTCTCCCAGTTTAGTGCAGATTTATCTATTTCCACTCATAATACACGTATTTTAAAACTAAAATAAAAAGGAAGCTTTTGTCTTTAATTCGAACCCTTTAAATGATAAAAGTAGCCATCTGCTAATCATTTTGTTTAGAGCTTTTTGCAATAGATGGCGTTTTACTCAATTGGTCCAGCCTCATCACACTTTCCATTTTTGTTACTTATTTAAATCAAACCAGGTTATATTATTATAATTTTTTAGAAATAAATCTACAAGAAATCCAATAACATGATTTTCTGAACCCGGAACTATAAAACTTTATATAGAAAGGATTGCATGAAACGTTTTAAAAGTAGGTCGACTCATAGATGGCGTTGTAATACTACAGTCTCTGGCAATTAGTGAGTCGCTTATGCTGCAATCTGTTGAAGAATTGGAGGACTAAAAATTGCCAGCTCAATTGCCAGACTTAGGGAGGTTTCATTTCTTTGTATGGGATTGGATATCTGTACGTAGTATTATATTACCTGTGGTACTGCTGAGCTTTGTTATACTGCACCCCTGCGTGTTTGTATGAACTTATCTCTTTGTCGGATTACTCCGGTCGCAGATTGTCACCTGTAACTCAAAAGTTATGGTAAGTTTTTTGGATTAACATTCCCATAGAGTTTCGACGTCTCTGAGATTAGACCCTGTATAGTATTTAGGAAAAATAACCATTATTAACCTGTATTTGATCATCAAGTTACAGAAGACTTGGACAAAAGATGACACGATCCATACCAATATAAATTGGAATGACAAAACATATGTAAATGTAATAATTTCCTTCACAGCCCTGGAAACCCACACCAGCAAGCGCCCCATCGGCGACCAGTACTCAGACTTTGACAAGATGAAGAAGACCGGCATCCCCATGCCACTAGCCGACAGTCCCATCATCAGGAGCATGGCTGACAGGCATCTGACCCTGGGATGGAAGCCGTCCATACCGCATGGACCGAGGTTCCCCGTCACTTATCAGGTAAAGCTTACATAAAATACATAACATAAAAACGATGCGACATGCCTACTTCTAAAAATGGTCAGCAAAAACACTACAATGGTTATACAAATAATATAACCACTTTAGTGTTTTTGCTATTAAAATTTCAGCCGATATAAATTAAGCTCTTATCCCTCAATCAAGGCTTTTTATACATTGGACGGCCTGTCCTGTCAGGGACTTTACATTGGTAACAAGGTGTTATAAATGCCAACAATATGGCCATGCAGCAAAAACTTGTCGAGAGATCGTTACTACGTGTGGACACTGTGGTGATGCTGGTCATTCGATGTCCGAATGCGCGAACCCGACATTCCAAAATGTGCAACTTGCACACGATTTAAAAAGCCCAGATATCACAAAACGGGAGACCCTGAATGTCCTGCGAGAAAAAGAGCAGAAAACAGATATATATAAACTCCATCGATTATGAAGGCACCTAGTGAGTCATACTCAATGCCAGACTTCAGTATCGCTTATTGCTGACTCAATATACTGCTTCAAAAATCGAATTATGTATTTGTTACAACCTAGTTAATAATACCTACTGCTGACTCAATCATAATAGTGTAACTAAGTGCTAATAGTATTTTTATATAAATAATATGGACATTATCTACATATTTAAGACCTTAATTATTAGTGTTTAGGTAAATTATAACATAATAAATGCAGTAACTATGTCATTATTCTCAAAACTTATGTCAAATATTGTTAATAAATGAGTTATCCTAGTACAGGCATCATATTTTGTAATACCTGTAATATTATTTCTACGATTTGAACTATATTTTACAAAATTTTAATTTTGTAATAATCATTTACTTTATTTGCTGACCAGTTTTTGCTCTCCCGGTTTCTGATAGGCTCAAAAATAAAAAACACCTCTCAAGAGATTTGAATTGCTCTTGTCATTTAGTCTTTACAAAAAATATATAAAATATAACTTGTTCATCGAAAACATGGCAATTGGTTATATCTTCACTTTCTATTTGGTATTTTACTAAACTATAAGTTCTAACACTAGTTTCTAAGTCGTTTATAAACTAACCGAAAATATAGTGTTTTAATACTTTTAAAACTCCACTCTTGTTCTACTCAGGTGGAGATGTGCGAAGTCCCCGACGGCGACTGGTTCACGGCCCGCACAGGGCTCCGCTCGTGCGTGTGCGACATCCGCAACTTGGAGCCCTTCCGCGACTACAAGTTCCGCATCCGCGTAGAAAACAAATATGGCGTCAGCGACCCTTCACCGTTCGCCATCACACACAGATCGAAACTAGAACCTGATCCTCCGAAGTTCATCCCGTACTTAGACCCTGGTATCGATTTCAGACCAGAAACGTCCCCTTACTTCCCGAAAGACTTCGATATTGAACGTCCTCCACATGATGGCTATGCCCAAGCTCCCAAGTTCCTGCGCCAAGAGTATGACTCCCAGTACGGCGTCAAGGGCCACAATGTGAACCTGTTCTGGTTTGTCTATGGATACCCTAAGCCGAAGATGACGTACTTCTTCAATGACGAGCCCATTGAAATCGGGGGGAGGTACGACTGGAGTTATACCAGGAATGGACAGGCTACGCTGTTTATTAATAAGTGAGTATATTAAACTTTTCAATCATATTATATTGGTTAGTCGAAAATGGGAGCACATTAAGAGAATTCAAATCTAAAGGTAATAAATAATAAAATCATGATTTTAATGTATTATTACTTTCACTGATATTGAAAAAGGGGAATTGTAATTTTGATGTTTTGTACGTTTTTGTTACATTGGAAAGAAATGCACGATCCCTTATGTTTCCATGTGTTTTGAATTACAGCTTTATTTTTTATTTGGTCAGTTGATAAGCATCTACGCAATTGCGTAGATTTTAATTATTTTGACCTGGATCTAGTCAAATTTGTTTTACGTGAGTAGGTACTCGAAAAAAAACGTTGATGACGCACACTGTAACGGAACAATCGCTTGTCTATATTTGTCGGTTTTGCCTAGTTCTGCGCACAGCATAACAGGCTATTCTTTTTATTACTGATCCGATCTCCGCCTCAATAACAAACCAGCAAGAAATGTGAACGTTTCCACTTACCACCGTTCCCCAGGATGTTGGAGCGCGACGCCGGCTGGTACGAGGCCGTGGCCAGCAACGAGCACGGCCAGGCGCGACAGCGCGTGCGCCTGGACCTGGCCGAGTATCCCGCCTTCATCCGCCGGCCCGAGGAGCTGGTGGTGCTGCAGAGGAAGACGGCCAGGATCGAGGCCAGGGTCACGGGCGTGCCGTACCCGGACATCAAGTGGTACAAGGACTGGCAGCCGCTTGCGCCTAGCAGTAGGACCAAGGTGAGAACGAAGGATGATCGTTTTTAATTCATAAACTCCTAGTTTATGCCTGCGACCCTATCTAAACATGTAATGAAATAGTAACCAAGAATTATTATCCCTTTGTCTGGATGTATGTTCCGGATTGGCGCAAAAACGGCTGAACGGATTTGGATGAAATTTGGTACACGATGGATGATGCCGCGGGCACAGATAATGTAATACTACGTACAGATACCCAATCCCATAAAACGAAATGGCACATCCCTAAGTCTTATTGAGCTGGCTATTTTAGTTCGTCCCAATTTTCAACAGATGGCAGCATCAGCAACTCACTTGCCAGAGACTATAGTTTTACAACGCCATCTAGGAGTCGACCTACTTTTAAAACGTTTCGTGCAATCCTTTATAAGTAAAGTTTCATAGTTCAGAAAAACATGCTTATAGATTTCTTTTAATATTAATATATAAAATAAAAATATGTAAGTAATAGAAAAAAAAGTTGTTTGATTTAAATTAGTACCTAACGATAAAGTGGTAACTGTGATGACAGGACAAATTGAGTAAAACCCCATCTATTGCAAAGAGCTCTAAACAAAATGATTAACAGATGGCTACTTTTATAATTTTATGGGTTCGAATTGAAGACTTAATTTATGTTTTTCGTTGAGAATACATGCAATGAGACTGTAAATAAATAAATCTGCACTAAACAAGGAAGTTCCATAGTCCGGTTAAGTAGTCACGACCTCTCAAGGTCAACTACGAGATGCCATACACAAAAAAAACAAGGAAGTTTAGATTTTTACTAATCTAACTTTAGCCAAAATTCTGCCGTTTATCGCTGTCTAATTAAATGTTAATTTCATAATGATTACCTATGCTGCCATCTATAATTTCTTTTCAAGACTAATTATAATTTGTTCGAGTTGAGACCCCATGCCGCGGGCAAAAGCTGGTAGCCATTAAATCATCATGCCATACGTTGACATACCAACGCTTTAATTGAAAAAATATACCATGTTTGCTCATAATAAAATGTTGACGTCTAAGTACACCACTGTCCCTACTTTTTAATCTAGATCCAGTTCATCGAACCGGACACTTGCCTGCTGATTATAAACGACGTAATCCTGAAGGACGAAGGTTTATACTCCATCTCCGCGAGGAACGTCGCAGGAAGTGTCAGCACATCCGTCATGCTGCACGTGGAGGAGTCCGAGCATGAGTACTCCAACAGGTAATATATATTGTTTAGGGTCCTCACTGTATGAGCCTTTTGATGAGAATTTCACAGAGCAAAACCACTATCACGGTGCGACCCGGGGATCGAACCTGAGACAGATTAAGATAGATTGATAATCATTTTGTTATTACAACGATCTTAGGGATTATCGCGAGTGGTCGATCGACAAATAAATTCAATTCAAGACAATTGATGTTTTAAATCAGGGGCAGAAACATCAAAAGTTTCACTTGGCGACTTTTATTAAATCCTCTTATTTGATGATTTTTTCTTGATGTCACAGAATCCGCGAGCATCCCCCCCGCATAAAGCCGAGCACGAAGCCCTTCGGAGACTTCTACGACCTCGGGGACGAGCTGGGCCGGGGCGTGCAGGGAGTCGTGTACCACGCCGCAGAGAGGCTTAATGGTACGGCACTTTTACCTATTTATTTGTTAATAATTATACTCTTACGACCACCTTTTCAGATCTTAGACTGAATTCGATTGTGTGAGAAAAGATTGGTCATTTATTGTCAATGTAAGTTGTACAACATAAAAATACATTGACATTACGTCGAATCGGATGAAAGTAAACATTATTTCTCCAGAAGATAAGGGAAGCAAGCTCTCGCGAATTTTAACGCTAAACCTATAAAGACAAAAAGTTAACAAAATTAGAGATGCAAAAAAAATGCACCGGAAATGAGCTTCAATATTGTGTTGATGTAAAGTCGGTGGTTCTAGATAAGTATAATCAATATGGTCAGATGGATTTTGATCTCTGTCCATCGACCTTTACAACACTTATAACTTCAACTTAATTCCGTTACTTTTTCTCCTCAGGCCGAAACTACGCCGCAAAGATAATGCACGGCCACTCAGACCTAAAACCTTTCATGAAGAACGAGTTAGACATCATGAATCTGCTGAACGACCGTCACCTCATCCGTCTGCACGATGCCTATGAGCATGAACACACGCTGGCTTTAGTCTTTGAGCTGGCTGGGGGCGGGGAGCTGGTCAGGGACCGGCTGCTCAGGAGTCAGGGGTACACGGAGAGAGAGATCGCGGGGTATATCCGGCAGGTCTTGAGAGGGGTGAAGTATATGCACGATAATAGTGTCGCGCATTTAGGGTTGACGGTGAGTTTTTGTTTTATATCTACGCTATAAATATCCTAAAGATTTTGTTTGTATGATCTTTGTCACCTGCAATGACTTTACTTGTCTGATCTAAATACCTTAAACAGTATTTGTAAAATATAATAAATTTATAGGTATTTAATTTTATTTTCCGATATCGATGTTCTAAAATTAAGTTCTCCTATTCAAAAATCTTAATTGGAAAAGACATAGTCAAAAAAATTGTTGCTGTTTGAAAAAGTGTTCATTCTCAAAGACAAAAAATCGGCAATACAACTTACGGCTTGATTCAGCTCCTCCCCGCACATGTGTACTGTATATACTTGATCAGCCTTTTTGAAACGAAGTTCTTTAACGATTCTTGTAGTAGTAGTAACTTGAAGCCCTCATCCCCCAGATCGGCGAACTGCTCCTGTCTCACGCCGGCAGCGACGAACTAAAACTGTGCGACTTCGGCCTCTCGCGCCGCATCCAGTACAACGCGCACGCGTCCCTGGACTACGGCATGCCGGAGTACGTGGCGCCCGAGGTGGCGCGCGGTGAAGGTGTGTCGTTCGCGGCCGACATGTGGAGCCTCGGCATCATCACATACATCCTGCTCAGTGGGCACTCGCCCTTCCGCGGGGTCAATGACCGCGAAACCTTGACAAAAATCCGTGAAGGACGATGGGAGTGGCACGACGAAGAATGGTGGTCCCGACTCAGTACTGAAAGCCGGGACTTCATCTCCAAGCTGCTGGTCTTCAATTGGCATGAGCGTATGGATGTGAATAGTGCTCTGTCTCATCCCTGGTTGGGATTAGCTGATAAGATCTATAAGGAAGAGTATCAGATAACTACTGACAGGTTGAGGAATTACTATAATTTGTATAGGTGAGTTTTTAACTTATTTTCTTCATACCATTCGACCAAAACAATTAAACAATTGGGTGTAATACAGCCTCTGGTCTCGCATACGCATAACATAGAATGGTAGTTGCAGAACACGAACGCGCAACATGTGAGTTTTATGTCATTGAAATAAGGTTTAATTATTTTATTGCAATGATGAATTCGCGCTTGTGAAATACCTTAACTTTACTATATCCATGCCTAAAATATTTTAGAATCACGTCACTGCTGCCAGTTGTCTATTGGCTAGTAGTCTTGAGTTTGACACGTTTTAAATTTGTAGGACATGCATTGAATGTACAATGATCGTATCAGGCCATACATGGCCAGCTGAACATATCAGTGTAAGAGCTAAAAAGAAAAATTATTGGAGAATTTATTTTTAAAATAGCCCTATGCTGTTAATGTTTTACAAATTCAAATGTCATGATGACATTTCTGGCCTCAAAAAATATATTGCAAACGTTTTGCATGTGTCGAGATTCCTTTCTTACCGCGTGGGCGATAGATTTACAAGATGCTATAATAAAGGTGCGTACTTATTACAAAAGCAAGGCCAACGCACGACATTATTTTTAAACGCGTGTTTAAAAAGGGACTATCTTGGTTGCGACTAAAGCGCGCGTTTAATGTTAAATAGATCCTTGTTCTATTTAATGTCTTATTTCAAACACAATAGTTTAGGGTACAGTCAAACACTTACTTGCCTCACCACATTTGACAACAAAACCAATAAATTGAAACATCAAAAATAAGGTTGAAACTATCTGTCACAAAGACAAAAGCAATTTACTAGGTAGACTATGCTTAAGCGTAGCTTGATTAACACCCGCGTTTCAGGCACATTTAGCTTTCGCCACGCGATCCGATGTTCCGGGGATGAAAATCCTCATGGATGTCCTCCACCCTGGGGCGGGCAAAGGGGGGGGGGGGGGATTGAGGTGTTACACTCCCCCCGCCACGTCTGCTTGGGGCGCGCGTGATACACTACGCGCCGCCACCTCGGGTCCTGATGTGTGGGGGGCGACGGACATCCCCGAGTCCGTCGTCCCTGGACCCATTTAGGGGGGCTGGAAGAGGGCGTTGTCCACTCTCCACCTAGGCCCGTTGCGCCTGCAGTGGATCAGGAGTGTGGACGAGATCTCTCTCTCCCTTTCCGCAGCCTCCTTCTGCGTGATTACCGTCGCAGAAGCAAACCACCGCGATCAGTGCACATCCTAACCCAACCGGAAAATCACAATGATTCAATGCATTATGTCACTTCGATACATTTGGCACTGTCCTCAATCAATTACATCGAGCCAATAACTAAAATAAAATTGGCATCATCTGCCACGCTTGTCAAAAACGTTGGTAAACATTTTTGTCAATGACCATGTGATGTTACTCCCAACGCATTGGACGTGGCTTTGAGAGGAAGCCAAACAGTAGTATGTAACTTCTTGAAGGGAAATTAGGTGGAAAAAAAATTGAAACTTAAAAAAGTGTGAAAATTTGTGTGGTACAATGAAGGCTATTAAAGGAGTGATTGATTGGATCAGGGACTGGACCAGCAATGCACAATGCCGGAACTGGTTCCGTCGCAAGCCTCTCAGCGGGGCCGACGAGCATCCCTCCAAGATGGTGTACCCGCCGGGAGAGACTTACACTCCTGAAGGTTAGTTCAGTGCTTTTTATCTCCTGTTTTACTTTTATTCTGGCCTTCATCATATCATCGTAAAGGCCATAAATGGTAATTTCTAACTTCAGATCCGTCTGATCTAACACAAATCCGTAACATTTGCATGAATCCGGTCATATTGATCAGGCGCATGTTTGTCTGTTTAGATTAATTTCACCCTATAAGGTAGCCTTTTGAACTGGGTACGCTCCTATTGGTACAAAGAGCGAGTTCCTTGACCTCCTTATACATCGCAACCTTCACTTTCTCCCGTATCTGTAAAGTGGATCTGTCTTTTTTCCTTATAATCTTTCGCACTAACGATGCAATTTCTTTTGTTTCAACCCCCGAGTAAAAATAGGGGTTTATTTTGTCTGTCTGTGGGATTTTGACTACCAAATGGATGGACTGATTTAAATTCAGTTTTTCTAAAACATATACTTTTTTTCTTATAACGCTCGGATGTTCCAGTTATTTTCACAAATACTTCATGTAAATGAAATGTTGTTACTATTCCACAGCGACCCCGGAGCGTCCTGCCCACGAGCGCGACCCGGCCCAGCACGACCTCAACTTCAAGCAGTGGGACCATCCCGACTGGGAAGTGTCCGCCCAATCTGAGAGCCAGTATGTACAACATTTTTACTTTTATTGATTGTACGGAAACTTAGAGTTTTTTATACAGTAAATTAAAAATGGTGTAAAACCTGAAGGCAAACTCGTACATGTAAAACGTTCAAATACAAGTCGCAATCTCATCTCGGCGACAATCAATTTCAAAAACTTGTCAAAAATTTACGTAAATTGATTGTATTTTTGACAGATTGAGACTGAGAATAGAATGCGAACGTTTTTAAAAATACGGGAACTGCCGCTCTGAGTTTATATAATATGTATTTCAACCTATCTACTGAATCCATAACTAAACCTTTTCTTTCTCTCCACAGTTACCAGAACGGCCCAGACACGTACCTACTCCAGCTCCGCGACACGCAGTTCCCAGTGCGCCTGCGCGAGTACATGAAAGTAGCATGCAACCGCTCGGTAGGGTACAGCCTCAATGCGTACGACACTTACGATCCCAGGGTACGTATGATGTGAGGTACATATGTATTGTCAGCTGAGTAGCCGAATCCTGTTCGGGTTAACCGTAATGGAATTTTCCTGGGGTAAAATACACTGAGTCATCATGGCGCAACTAAAGAATGTTCTGAAAAGGATGGGCAGCATCCTTTTTTGCGCTCATAATCATCATCCTTTTGTTTTAATAGATGTTAGGAGACCTATAGTTTACAATAGATTGTACATAATAACATTTGCCAAAGCTAATTCTGTACCCTCCACAGACCCCCATAATCCACGAGCGCCGTCGCTTCACGGACATCATGGACGAGGAGATCGACGACGAACGACGCGACAGGATCAACAACTACGGCAGCGAGTCCTACACCATCCGCCGCCTCAGGCACGAGCTGGGCACGCGCCTGGACTCCTACGCCGAGGCACAGGCCCTCATGGAGTCCAAGAAAGACGGACAGCTACCATTCTTCAGGGAAAAACCTCAGTTACTCCCAGTCATAGAAGGAGAGAACGCTCAACTGTCCTGCTTTGCCGTAGGAGACCCTAAACCGGCTATCACCTGGTTTAAAAACGACATGCCCATCGCTGAAGGACATCGCATTAAGATCATTGAAGACGAAGACGGCAGGTCTACTTTACGCATGGAGCCTGCTAAGCACCACGATATCGGCTTCTACAAGGTCGTAGCCAGGAACAAAGTCGGACAAACACTCGCTAGAACAAGGATCGTGGAAGCTACCACCCCCGATGCTCCTGACAGCCCGACAGCTGCTGAAGTGTCCGACACTGAAGTGCTTCTGAGGTGGAAGCAGCCGAAATACGACGGTAACTCCACCGTGATCTGCTACAGCCTCCAGTACAAGGCGGGCGACAGTGTGGAGTGGCGCGACGTCGCCGACAACATCGACCACGAGTTCTTCGTCGTTCGCAACCTCTCCCCGGACACCAGCTACCAGTTCCGACTGTCCTCCCGCAACAGGATCGGCTGGAGCGACAAAGGCATCCCTACACACTTAGTCAAAACTAAAACATCCGGAGGACCCAAAATAGAAGTCACTAAAGCAATGAGACATCTTCAACAAATCACGGAATCTGGACAAGAAGTCACGCTCGATGAGAACAAACCCAAGCTGGACTATTCTATTGAGGATAGACCAGTCGAATGGGTGTCGAATCAACAGTTCACTGAACGCTACAGCTTTGTTTCCGAACTGTGGCGCGGAAAGTTCTCGATAGTCGTCAAAGGCATCGACAAGACGAATGACAACGTTGTCGTGTCGAAGATCTTAGAACAACGACCGGACACTGAGGTACAGATTCAGAGGGAGTTTGAATGTTTGAGGAGGCTGAGACACGAGAGGATAGCCAACTTATTAGCTGCTTATCAAGGCCCTGGATCGGTATCTGCTTTGATCTTAGAAAAACTCCAAGGTGCTGATATCCTGACCTACCTCTCCAGTCGTCACGACTACACAGAACAGATGGTAGCGACCATCGTCACTCAGATCCTGGATGGTCTGCAGTACCTCCACTGGCGAGGCTACTGCCACCTGGACCTGCAGCCTGACAACGTGGTCATGGCGTCCGTCCGGTCCATCCAGGTCAAACTGGTGGACTTCGGCTCCGCACACAAAGTTACCAAATTGGGAACCAGTGTACCGCAAGTTGGTGACTTGGAATACAAAGGTGGGAGACAAACATTTTAATTTAATTTATTTTCTTTTCTGATATTTTTCCGTTCTAACCTCGAATGGATCCTGGATGAATCAATCCACACTTCTCACCTACTTATTAAAAACCTACCTTCCTACTTATTTATTGTAAAAGGTATCCGTCTGTTTTATCACGGCTTAATCTAAACCAATTTTAGAATTTGGAATAGTGAAATTAAAGAAGAAATATCGTCCACTGCTTTCAGCCATCCTACAATTTAATCACCAACTAAAAAACTCTTCTTTTCCTACCCACAGCACCAGAAATAATAAACGACGAGCCAGCGTTCCCGCAGACGGACATCTGGGCCGTGGGAGTGCTGACGTACATCATGTTGTCCGGCGTGTCGCCCTTCAGGGGAAGCGACGACCGGGAGACCAAGCAGAACATCTCCTTCGTCAGGTTCCGTTTCGAGCATCTGTATAAGGAGATTACACAGGTATGGACCACGATTCAATTCTGACCAGTTACTGGGTAACACGATACCCCTCGGTAAGACTGGTTGTGAATGTATAATAGGTAAAATATTTAAATCTTTAGAATTGCGGGTTTTGTTATCTTTAGAAATTTTTGGTACTGTAGGTACGCTGTCAAAAAATTCTGCACTAGTTTTTTTTAATGGAGCTTTATGTTTGTCTTTCTAGTTTACCTCCTGCAATATTACCTTGTATATAATTTGATGCCAACGTTTCCTATTGTATATTTCCTATGAAAAGAAGCTCAAAAATCCCAAAAGTCTCACTAATCCCGTCTTTTTCTTGAAGCACCACACACAGTTTTGAATGTCTCAATTTACAAACATTTTTTTTATTATTAATAATCTAGTCTACCTTCCAAAGGGCAGTTTCGTAAGGAGCTGAATGGGCAAGAAACTCTTTTAAATGTTTTACAACGAGCAACCTCAAACTCAAGCTATCCCTAGCAAGGAATGATTCGATCTACCTACCAGTACAATATTAAAGTTAGTTGGACAGTAAGCTAAAAATGTCTAAAAACATAATGTGTAATTTACCAGGAGGCGACTAGGTTCATAATGTTCCTATTCAAGAAGGTTCCCCTCAAGAGACCGCTAGCGGAGGAGTGCTACGAGCACAGGTGGCTCACGCAGAGTGACTTCATGAACAAGAAGAGAGAGAGGGCGCGCTTCCTGGGCAACAGACTGAAGGTACTCCATCGTCTGTTACCTATGAAGGCAACATTTTATGTATTCTGTTGGTCTCTAGATTGTCACTGAAAATAGACCAGGAGTCATTTTTAATTATCACAAGCATTGCATTTAAGTTTTGGAGAACTGGAAGTCTTCGAGGAAACATGCATACTTCATTCTTCTCGATATCAGCCAGTATATCAGGGTTATACTTCTGAGCAGGCGCCTCACGAACCGATACTGTGAAACACAACCTTCTTGACATTTGTGTCTTGAAGTTTTACTGAACAGGAGACTTCTGCTAGCCAGAAGATAAGTTGGGTAGCATTAGCCTTGCTGCCGATTAGCAATATACAGGCTGAGCCTGAATTCACCACATGATTCTCGTTCCCCTAGCGTAGAAACTTTTCAGGGGGGTTCAGAATCATATTCATGTTCATCGAGCGTCAAAATACTTCTTATAGCAGTGTAGACCAAAGTGAAGAATAAGTATAGATAACCAATATCTGTAATTATTCTTCGCACATTCCATCATAGACCTCACCTATCGCTTTCCATCAGGCTTGATCGAAGTCAAGAGCATTCGGCAATATATAAAAAATATGCAAGGTGTCTGCGTCAAGCCGAAGTCGGAACTATAATGTAGTTAACAGAAGAAGAAAATAAGGTCAAATTTGTAGCAACAGGAATCCAGACATTCACAGGCAGATTTTCTCTTTTTTATATAGATGGCCGTAACTTTTAAAATGCATAGCAAAGTTTATATTTGTATATTTCTGTTAACTATTATGACTTTGCTGACCTATCACCCGATTCCGGCTTGGCATCGGGTCACGCTGCATCATACATACGCCTTTCTTCCGCAGGAGTTCTCGGACTCTTACCACGAGCGCAAGTCCCGCGAGGCGTCGCAGGCGGACACAGTGTCGGCCGCGTTCGGCGGCGCGCGGCAGCTCGCGCGCTCCAACAGCATTCAAGACGAACTACTCACCACCTTCTCCACACATTGAGCTACACGCACACTTGGGGTTTTAGGCTTTAATGCTAAAAATATAGAGTCGGTATTGCTTTGTAAATGAATGAGATTACTGTCTTTCTTTTTTATAACTAGGCACCTCAAGAATTTTGTTTTTTACTAAATAAAATATCTTAAGTCTCTTTTTGTTTAAAGTCGATTATCATCGTTAGGTAATAGCTCAATTATAAACTTAATTTTGAAACGGTCAATTTTGAGTCCCATAGATTTTTTACTTACAATGAATTTAATATTTAGTAATCTGGACTTCGATTTGACTGTCGGTAAGGGTTAACCGGCTAACGATTTTGGTTTTAACTAAAAATCCAAGTGTGTCCACAAATTCATCTTTCACAAAAGTCATGTACATTAACGTCATCCAAACGAAAGTCTAGTCATAATGAAAAAAATGTTTCGACGGTTTTGTTACTGTTAAGCTATTTATTGTATACAAATTTTTACTATTTATTTATTAAATTATTTATACTAATTGGTATATTGATGCTCCACTATTAATTAAACTTAATAAAGAGCATTGATTTGATATTGTTGCATTTTTATTTCATGTCAGAAACACCACAATAAATGATTAAAAACACAGAGAAATAGAAAAAAAATAACATCCATCAAAATGTGGGTGAACTACTTGAATCTGTCTACCTTTTCGGGAAATACAGTATAAAAATTGGTCGTAAATATTAAGCTGCGTCCCAACAAAGGGACCAACACGTTGCATGTCGCATAATGTAAAAATGTTGGACTTACATCGGAAAGCTAGGTTTCAGAGCGACAAACTTATGTGACGCGAACTGAAGGTCAAGGTCAATTAAAGGTCATCCATATATCCGTAGACAAAAATACTTAGTTAATTTTATAACACCCCTAAGATTTAAACATGAAAATGTCTTTATTTTTTACCTAAGACGTCTAGTTTTTGAGATGTTTGCGAAAAACGCAAATGGTGGTTTTTACGATTGCCATATCATGATTACGAAACTTTACTTTGGAAAATCCCATGCAGCAGGCACGTCACTTGGCAGTACCTAGTCCAGCACGTCGATTCTGCAAAAATCTCACCGTGAAGACTTGCGTGGAGTGAGCTGTCAGTGTCATCCCGTCTTGGTCAATCCTTAGCATCAGTGGCACTGACAGCTCACTCCACGCTCACTTCACCTAAGTTTTCACGGTGAGATGGTTACAGAATAACACTACTGATAACCAAATCGGCGGAGGAATTGCGTAACACACTTCCTAATACCAATAATTTTGACAATTCCACTTTATTCATTGCGTTATTTATGCTACGGCAGAGAGAATTTTGAAACAAATAGAAATGGATTGAGTTTTTTTGTAACTTTCGGACTATGATATTACACGAGGTAAGATTAGTCCCTCATTGCTTTTGAGGAAACTTTAAACAATGGTTAATTGAAACGAATGACAAATCCCACAATGCTTTTCTTGGAGCAACACCGTAACTGTAACCTCAACGAAACAGTATAAAAATAATTATAGCTACTATAAAACAGATAACTGAACAATCACATGTAGTAAAATAACCATGGATTCAAATACCAATCAAATTACAGGTTTCATTATCATAGTAAAATTGATTTTATTTAAAAAACTATTCAGTGTACATGCACAAATTACATATAATTTTTAAATAGATGCGATTTGCTCGCCTTCAACTTTCTATGGTATATTTTACTGGTGTATTTTTTGTGGTATTCTTATAAAGTACAAGCTTACTAAATATATAATTTTAGGAAGACTTGATAATACAGTATAATATGTATCCAAAAGGTGTGGTCAAATTTAAGAATAAATTTAATATTTATATGATAATATTATAATATACTACTTAGTTATATTTTATATATATATAATTGTATTTTTTTAATATTAAGTATATAATTTTATTTTAATTTATTTATGGTAACCTTCAAACTGAACAAATTCTTTCTTTATGGGACCAACATCGTAATAATAGAAAATTGGTCAATTCGATTGGTCTGTACAACCCCCTAAATTTCACCACATCCTTCTGATACATGGTGTATTTTTAATCACTATTGGAAGATAATAAAGCGATAAAGTAATATATTACTTTGACGTACTGTATGTGCTTCTGAAATTAGTTAGGAGTACTGAGTACAAAGTTAAAATCGAAGAAGAATGATAATATTAATCCCTGTTAGATCATATTCAGATATTTTGAGAACTGCCCATTTGCAAATTTCGTTGCCAGAATTATTATAAGATCGTCTAGAACTTTCAAATTACCCATCAGTCCCTAAAAAATACACCAGTTTCCAAAACAAATTCATAATATTATTATCACTGCTTTTTGGAGTATTTATTACAATAATATACATGGTATTATTGGGAAATTTTGCATGGGAGATAGGACATGTTTTAATTTAATAAATTATATTTTTATTTAATTATTTTTATCAGGCAGAAAATTGCATTGCATTGTTGTGTCTTATTTTTTTATTTCATTTCTACTATTGTTGTACACAATTGTAGAAATGAAGTGAAAAAAAAAACAAAAAATATGTACAAAAGTTTCATAGAATATAATTATTAAAATACTTACACTATATAGTATTTCAGCTATATATTCTCACTATCGTTGATTGTTTGTTTCTTATGTCAATAGTTACAAAATACTTCTAGAAAATGTCTAAATATTTTTATGTTATTATTTACATTTCTATGAACACTAATAATATTGCTTGTTTGGTGTTACTACATTTTAGGGTGTCGTTATCATATACGATATAATTAATGTGGATCTATATGCGTACTTTGCTGTCCAAAAAGTATTAAAATCTCTTTCTCTATATACTTACATTAATTAACTCATGACTGGCTTGATAGTAAATTATTTACACAGTTCCTCTTCTAAATTACATTGGAAGCACTTAAAAGCAGCTATTCAATTACTTTTTGTTATGTTTCCCATGCTAAATTTCCCATGTGATAAAAAACGTTGCATCATTTATAAAGTTTTCTAGCGGTACAATAGTGACTTGGTTATGTAAGTTTCATCTTTTGCCTTTAGCAATGTAGTCTTGAACTTTAGCCTGAAATTCTGTTTTGTTCTTGTTGTACATTTCTGCTGCTTCTATGTTTAATGGGTCTTCGAAATTTAAGAGATCCTGAAAAAAAAAATGTTTTAATCTTAACCATTTTTCCTGTTTATACATATTTTAAATGTACAGGCTGTGATTTTTTAGCCATAATTACTCAGTTACTCATACCTAATTATTAGTTTATATATATTTCTATCTACATACATATATAACAGCACGCCTGTTATCCCAGAAGGGTAAGGCAGATGTGTAATAGTACACCTGTGACGGCATCTACACCGCCACATGCGAACAAACGCATCAATCCTGCATCGCTCAAGCAGAGTTTACCGCGCAGATAGCATATATACAACTTCCCGACAACAACGCATCGGGCAGTTGCCCACCAGATACGAAATCCATCTGGTCGGAGGATCCTCCCTTTTCTAAATAGTATGAGTGAACTTTACACCCTGTTCCTCATATCTCTTCACTGGTGACCCCGACGTGATCTGAATATCCCTAAACTGGTGACCCCGAGTATGAACGTCAGCGCAGCCTTCGTGCAACTACTTCAGCGTGACGTCATCATCATCACTCCCGCAAGTCACACAGCCAGCCAGCAACAACGGCTTGAACGGTTGTCCTGACCATCAGCATGCAGTGCAAGCGCATACCTGGTCATCACCTTCAGCCTCATCAGCAACCTTGGCACAGCACACTGCACATTCGGCCGGTCCACAAGCAGAGTGCTTAATCCCTCTCCTGGCCGACATCAGCAGTCAGCCACCCCGACTCACAGGGGCATCTTCGCAGACAGTTCCGACTCACCGCGAACTATGCGACACCCGGTTCCAACCCACCGGAACCCAACTGGCATTGGCAAGCATCGCAAGATATGGTCTTCGGAGGGGAGTGATGTGGCGGCATCTACACCGCCACATGCGAACAAACGCATCAATTCTGCATCGCGCAAGCAGAGTTTACCGCGCAGATAGCATATATACAACTTCCCGACAACAATCATCGGGCAGTTGCCCACCAGATACGACATCCATCTGGTCGGAGGATCCTCCCTTTTACTTTCCTTTCCTAAAGAGTATGAGTGAACTTTACACCCTATTCCTCATACCTCTAAACACCTACATTTTTGCAACTTATGCTTCAGTCCCATGTAATAGGGGGGGGGGGGGGGGGGCGAGCCTATTGCCATTAACTATATTTCTATCTCATCTCATTGAAGATATTATTATTATTTATTTTTTGATCATTAACAAAGTTTGTAATAGACTTAACTTAAGAACAATGCCCCGCAAAACCGTTTTCACGGTTTGTCTGCGGGAACGGAACAAAGGATAATCAGATTACAATAGCCAGATGTGATATAATGCATTTTTATTAAGGAAAATGTTAATTGCTCAACATAAAAAAAGATCTACTAATATTATTAATTAATAAGTGATTAATATTTTTTTCTAAATATAAAATATATTTGTGCGGCCATAAATGGGACAATTTAGGTAGGATATTACAAATATCATAAAAGACAAATTTGTTTCCAGAGTAGTACTCACAGTAAATAAAGCATTAAGTCCCCACACAACATCCTTCAATCTCCGAGTGGGTGCCCAGCCGTGCTCGTCAACTGAAGTCTGTCGTAGGAGTGATAGACATACATCACCATCCACATTAATATTTGGGTGCCACAACCTTGTTTGACATTTTACTCTTGGTGGCTGAAAAAGATATGAAATTGGTAATTAGAACTAGTTACGAAATTAATTAATTTTAAGATTGTAGAATATTTGAATGACATTGTTATTTGAATCATAGCTAGTCCAAACTTGGCAGAGAAGGCTGCATAATGGACATGTGGCATGTGTGATTGAGAGAACATGTGATAAACAATAAAGATTTGAATTTGCAAGTTCAGAGAGCTTAAGTTCAGACAGGCTATGATTAATATATAAATTGATAATAATTAATAAGTATAAAAATGACTTCAATACTAAAACAAATAAAATTACAATTACATCTAGATGATTTTTTCATGGGAACTGGGGAAAGAGACTGACATAATGGAATTTATTGTGACTGCAACAGCAAGCACATTCATAGATTTTTACTACAAAAGGAATTGAAGAAAAGCTATACAATCAATATAAAACTAAAGCAGAAATAGATGTTTGACATGGAATGGGAAAACAGCTGTTCAATCAAATTATCACAATACATGACAAAAAGACTCACATCAACGAGAAAAATGCCGTTCTATTTAAAGCTTAATGAACATAACATTAATTAGCTTTACACTACCAGTTATTTCGAAAGGTATGTTTTGGACAGGTCTAGAAAAATGATCTCTTTAAACTCTGAAATTTGGAGCCCAATAAGTCTGAAACATAGGTTTTGTTGTTTCTAGTGCTCTCAGTAACCAAATATTGAAGTGTATTCCATAGTTGATTTGTGAAGAAAAAGGTACTTAATAATATAACAAATCAAAATTTAATCATTTGTTTAGAGACTTAAGTTAGAATTTAAATAGTAACCTGGTGGACACAATATTACTAGAAATTTTGATTGTATGAAACGCTTCTACACAAATTATTGAAATAAATACTTACAGCCATATTATAGTCATCTGTTACAAAAACACTAAATTTGAAATTTCCTCCCTGCCAATACCCCTCATCAGGTGCAACAGTCAATATAAACTCACTCAACACGTTAGGGTCTTCGAAATGTATACTACACGTCGCAGGGAGGTTCTCATTCATCTCCTGCACTTCCTTTATCAACAATTTATCCCTCACAGATATTCTTCTCACCACCGACTCCTTGGTCGTCAACCCATTCGTCACAGTCGTAGGCTCTGGGGCTGCTATAGGCTCCTTTTTCAATTTCCTGTTAAGCGTTATCATTGTTTAAATCTATACAGAACTAATTTTGAGAGAAACTATAACATAGCAGAAGTAAAAATAAATTAGAAATACGACTTTTTGCAACCAAGCCAAACGAAAATTCTGTTCGCGTTTGTCACATTATGACAGCATTTGACAGCGCATTTCTTAATTTTGTGTGGAATGTAAAATGCTACTTTGAATATATACCTTTTAGCTAAATGTGTACACATTTTATCTGTTGTCACGTCGTCAGTACTGGACCCGGAACGTGATTATATTATGTTTTATAAGTCCAATGTCCATGTTTAGTCCGTTCATCTGGTGATCTGGGTATCAGTGTGGTGACTGGTGCCATTAGGAGTATTAATGTTTTGTGCTGTGGTGTGTTCACGGCATTTGTCTGTGATAGCAGCAGTGTATTGTGATCAGGGACCGAAAACCTTTATATATTACGGTACAGGTATTGAAGAAATAAGGTTACTTCTACGACTAAGGTTACCGCTATCTGGGTAACCAAGAATAATAAACATGTAACCTCTAATTAGGTTACTGTTATAATTACCGGTTACCTAAAAATGACGAGAACGGAACAGAATATAGCATTGTGTTTGTTTGTTTGTTTGGCATCTCGCAGGTCAACCTATGAGGTTGTCGTTTACTTAAGCGGACTTGCCTGTGGTTGCCCTAATAAATAAAGGCGTCCAGCCACGGCTTAAAAACTTAAATACTAACCAAAAACTAAGCGACTACACGCTAAGGGCAACCCCTGTGGGGTACGGACCTCGGCTTAGGGCGTCGCTGAAAGAGGGCAGCAAGGGACTAGTTGGATCAAAATTGATGTTACTTTGAGACGAATTTAAAGCTACAGGCTCAGCGGCGCGGACTGGCTTGAGCAAGGGCCGACCCTTGCTGCCCGGAGGGCATGAGTTTGGGCGTCGCGGCGGGCCTCGGCAGCGAGGACGGTAGGATGGCGATCGGGTGCTGGTGGCCTAACTACTCTCCTGGAGGAGGGTACTGGCTCCGTCGGGGGCGATTAAGGTATGCCTTGGTCGGCGAATACTGCTAATGCGGGAGGAAGTATTGCAGGCGGCCGCTGACATCAAGGGAATTGGATGTTTGATGCCACAGTCGAAGAAACGCTTAGTTAAGCGTTTCATGAACTGTTTTATGGTTGGCATTTTAAGGTCGACGTGAAGATCTATATTACGGACATAGTAAGGGGCACCCGTGACCTTTCTGAGGAAACGGTTCTGGAGGGTCTGCATCTAAGGAGATGACGAGGGTTAGCGTGCGCAAATACAACGCAGGCATAGGTCATGATGGGACGGATGACTACGGTATAGATGCGCAGTTTGCATTTTAGCGACAGTTTGCGGGCTGTCAGTATGAACTGGAGTCTACTAAGAGCGAAGGAGGTGCTGGCTCGAACCGCCTTGATATGCTCCTTAAAGGTAAGGTTTTGATCTAGGATCACGCCTGTGTACTTGGCTCGCTTCTCCCAAGGGATCGGCTAGCCGTACATAGTTATCGGGGTTGACCTCGATTCTCCATTTCCGGAACCAAGCGCCTAAGACGTTTGCGGAGTTTTGGAGAGTACGAGCTATAGCTTTGGGACAGTGACCGGTTTAGTAAACGGCAGTGTCGTCGGCGAAGAGCCAACTGAGCCTTTTTAATTTTTGGGATATCGCTGGTGAACAGCGTGAAGACAAGGGGAGATAGTACGGAACCCTGAGAGACACCGGCGCGAATAGGGTGAGGGGACGAGAGTGCACCCTCGATGCGGTAGCGGAAGATTCAACAAAAAGTCTCGTAATATGAGCACGAGACGATCTGGCACTCCCGAGTTGGTAAGAGCTTGAATAACAAGCCGTTGTGCCAGACTTTGTCGAAGGCTTTCGCTATGTCGAAAAATTGCACACCCGTCGTCGTGTTACGCAGCAGACCGGCACAAAAGTGCTCTACGATACGGTGGACCTAGTGGATACCCGAGTGTTGGGTTCAGAAACCAAACTGCTCGTTTGGAATGAGGCTCTTTGCTTCGGCATAGTCTTTGAGACGCTTATAAATAGGTATTTCGTAGATTTTGCCTAGAACATTGAGTAAGCTAATAGGGCGGTAACTAGGGGGCTCAGACTTTGGCTTGCCTGGCTTTGGGATATTGATAACGATAGCTTCTTTCCACGCTTGTGGGAAGATGTTATTGCTCAAGGCGCCATTGAAGATGGCGGTCATATGCATTATTAGGGGGGCGGGAAGGAGTTTGTACACCTAATTGTGACCGTCCGAACCGGGGGCTTTCCGTGCGCGAAGCCCTTTAAGGGTGTGGTGAACTTCGTCAGGAGTGACGGTAGGCAGAGGCTCATTGGGGTCTTCGGCGGGTGGGAGGGAGGCTCTCCGTTCGACTTCAGCGTCGACCTTGTTCAGGTGAGATTGGTCTACTGGTTGAGAGCTGGGAGAACATTGGGACTCTAGGCTGTCAGCAAGACATTCAGCCCCGACAAGAGTGTCGCTTTTGACAGTCAAAAGCGACACTCTTGTCGGGGCGGATGAGAGGAGGCATAGACACCTAATCGGAGGAACGCAATTAATTAATTAATTATTCTTTAATTGCCAGAACGCTTGATGAGTGGGCTCGAGTTCACTGAGCATCTTGTTCCAGCCCTCTGAACGAACCTATGCGTTTTTTTTACAGCACGCTGTAATTGGCGCATGTGGGCTTTGTTCGCGTCACAAGGGAAGGAGTCGTAGGCACAAATAGCCGCGTTCTTCTCAGTTATCAAGTCACGTACGTCAGTAGGTAGTTTCCAACGATGGTCTTCCATCATCGGAACATGGTGTCCAAGTGAGGCGACGTGGTAGATTTCAGTCTTTCGCTTACTTTCCTCCAGTCGGTTATCATCTGGGACTGAGGGGGGCGGTTGGTATCGATCGGGCCCGAGTAGGGGCAAGATGCATGACTACTGGGCGGTGGTCAGAGTTAAGCTCGTGGAACGTCTCTATCGATTGCAAACGGAGGTTTACATTCTTGAGCAGCGCTACATCGAGTACATCGGGAAGCTGATTGGGATTTCCGGGGAAATGGGTCGGGCTCGTTGGAGCGATGACGTCAAGGTTAAGGGATTCGCCAAACTTGAAGACGATCCTACACCTGGTAGAAGTCGTGCTACTGTTCCATGCCGGGTGTTTGGCATTAAGATCCAAGGCCAAGATGACGGAGTCACTCATACCGAAGAGGGCAGTGGGCAGTGATCATCGTACCAATACCAACAAAGGCCGGGATTGCCGACGGCACATGTAAGATAGAGGTAATTTTGATTTCGGTAACCGGTATTAATACTGGTTTTATTAAATTTAATAATTAAGGTAACCTATAAAAATACCTGTAACAAAAAAAAAAAATTGTAACCGAAAAATACCGGTATTAACCAAACCGGTATCGGTCCCTGATTGTGATTGTGATGTTCTGTCTGCCTGTGTATCATTTCTGTTGTGGCACAGTGTCACTGTCACTCACTGTGCAACTGCCAACTGTCAAACAGAAACGATTATCAGCTGCTAATCGGAAAGTGTAAAATAAATAATTGCTTCTAAATAGACTTTTAATTCGTAAAGTAAAATACGATCAATATTAGTCTATCGCGATGGCAGATATAACATGGCCCTGGCAGTACAACTTTCCTCCCTTTTTTACGTAAGTAAAACTTGATTATTTGTACTGTAACAAAAATGTGAACCAATAAACATGGAGTTAATAGGAAAATCTTGGAAGTATATAAACGAAGGAAACGCCCACATCGTGGTCCAAATAATAGACACTGATTACGTACTTCGACTCATTAAAGAAGACGCGAAAACGGCGAATCAGAAGAATGTGTACGACTCTGTTAACTTTGTGAATTTAATCATGGTGCCTTTGCTTAAAAACAAATTCTATGGCTGCGAAGAAGCAATAGAAATACCTCAACATGATTTAACAGAATTAAGCAAAATTCTACTGCCGTTTCGTCCAGCAAATAGAATATTCAAGTCAGTACTCAGTCAAACTGCCATTAAAGCCACAAACTTGTCTGTAGTCAGTCCTAAATGCGAAACCAACTATTGTATAGAAATCAAACCAAAAGAAGGTTTCATATCATCTAGTCTTCAGAAGTATTCCAAATGTTATTATTGTTTGAAACAACATTTAAAACTACAAACAGGTGCCATAACAGAGACCAGCCATTACTGTCCACTAGACTTATTTTCAGGAGACAACGAGAGAATGAAACAGTCCCTGTTGAATTTGATACACAATCCACAGAATAACTTTAAACTATTCAAAGATGGGACATTGATATTTCATGATAAATCATCTCTTAGCGATTTGGATGGTATAATGAAAAGTATGAACTATTTTAGTGACACAAACTTATTTTTGGATTTTATAATAGATATTTTATTGAATGATACAAATGTGTCTTACATTAAACTAGAGAAATCTAAAAAAAACATAGTGAAATATCCATCTAATCAATGTTTAGAATGCAATAATAATTCATTTCTTTCCAAGTTGTTGCAACTACAAAAACTATCAGAAACTAATACTTTTGACCTAAAAGATGTCAAAAATAAATACACTGATTATGTTTCTAAATTAATAGAAGAACTAAAAGCAAATAATTTAGATTTAAATATTCAAAAAGACAGAGACACATTCCTCAAAACTGCAAATCCAGTACACCTAGCCTTAATATCGGCAGTAGCAAAAGACTGTTCAATAATGATAAGTTTTTCAACAAATTATGTTGAAAATTTCCCATATGTTGAAGTAGGGGAATCAAAGATATTTTACAAACTGGCTCTGACTGACTTGGAACCAAAATCTCCTGCAACATTATACAAAAGAAAGGATACAGAGAAGAAGTTGATTGAAATATATGAGAAGTACATCCAATCTTCTATAATTAAGGAAAGAGAATGTAAGTATTTAATCAGATCTCAGAAGATAATTATTTAATTAAAATTTTCGTTGTTATTGGTAATCTGTAATTTTTTTTGCTGCTACCAGATATTATTAGGCAAAATCCGTCACCATCAAATGGTTTAATTAGGAGTTCAGACTTAAAAACAATTACAATAACTACATCATTCCTTGTTCCAGAATCCAACCACACACAGAAACAAGAGCAAAGCAACTAGAAGCATGGGAGCAACTTATCACGGAATACTTGAAAACAACCAAACAATCAACCATAGACATAAGAGAATCACAGAATAGTCCACTGTTTAATAACACAGAAATTAACAGAAAGTTGTCTCAGGAAGCCATTCTTACTATCTTGGAGGATATGGCAAAAACTGGCAGAGCAGCACCAATGGATAAAAGTAAAAATGTATGGGAGGTGTACTGGCACTCTCTGGATGAATGGGGCAATCTGGTGTACAACTGGGCTTGCAACAATGGAATGAATAACTCAGTTTGTACTCTGTTTGAGCTGAGGGAAGGCGAAAATACTATAGACCAAGGTGAGCCATCTTATCTGTACTGCCTTTCCAGCCATATCATCTTTCACAAAACATGCATCTCAAATAATGTTTTTCTGGGCAGGGTATTTTCTGCTATATCAATACTTACGTAAGACGCAAATAAAATACTGTTTATTGATTGTATAATGGGCTGGTGTCCACAACTGAGTTTGTTTCTCCATTCCTTCTCAGTGGAGTCAGCTAGGAAATTCCGACCGCATCTAGTTTTTTTATATAACTTGTAATTCCGATAACCTTTTACAGAATAAATAATTTCATTACATTAACTCCACGTCCAAGCGCGTATTTCGCGTACAGCAACTGTTTACCGTTTATTCGGACACCAAACCAAACGTCAAACGTAATTTTCTAAATAGGGTAATTTCCGTTAAGTTGGTCCCGGCTGTCATTCGTAGATCTTTGACCGTCGTTATGGGTAGATAGACAGAATCCCGAAAGTCTGACAACCAGTCTTACCAAGGAGTATCGTGTGACCCTACAACTGGGTTGTGGAGGGTCTGATAGTCAATAGCTCTATGTAAAATACTGGTACTCAGCTCCATCGTTATGTAAAGGCTTGGCAGATGGAGATTGCATCTTGTTATAACTATTTTATCATTTTTCAGAGTTCCACGGCCTCGACATGAGCGTGTTACTGAAGGCTTTAAAGAATTTGGAACTGAAAGGTAGATGTGAACTGATGGAATTCGACGAAAGCCAAGGCGTTAAGTTTTTCTGAGACTACTGTGAGATTGCTAGCTCTGTTGCTAGGTAATTATAATAAGTACACAATTTTTTATACAAATATGAAAGTGTTAAATTGCATTTCGTTAAGTTATAAGCATTTTTTAATGTTTGAATATATATAATTCGTATTTTTAAATGTGGTTTATGTGTAATTTTATTTACAATTAATAGAGTCGAGGTTGGTCGATGGGCGGCAAATACATATAAAAACGTATGGGATCCATTAATGATATACAGGGATTTTGGATCCATGAGATTCAAAACTAGAATTTATAACCCCCATTAGCAACATAGGAATTTACGGGAGGCGGTAGAATATAAATAATAGACACATTGTTTCATTATTTTTATTTCAATCAATCCGTGTAAAATTGTACAATTTCAAAATTGATCACCTACATTATATGATACACAAATTGCCTACATTAGAAAAGTTGTAAATTTTTTACAAAATTGTATTTTTATAAAAATCTATTCACCATTGCATATGTTCATAGTTTTATGGTAGTTGATCCATTAAAAAAAAAAAACGAATCTAAAATCTGGGATTCATTATTGGAATTTAAAATCCGAAATCGATCGATAGAGTCTGGGATGACGATTTTAGGCCAAATGCAAAACATTGTTTTTTTTATATCCATGGTGTTACTACCTACAGCCATATTTTTATGCTGTAAAAACAGTCGGTAGTTATCTATCCGGTCTTTCAAGAATTAAAGGATTGTAAAGATTGGTCGTAATGTCTGGATTACCTTGGATGTTTGCAGAATACTTTTTTAAATTTAGTAAGCACTTTTGATTAAATACTTTGCTTAACTTCTCAAACCAATAACTCATATAATCCTTTAATTCAATAAAGGTCAGTCGCATACAGAAAAGTTACACATACACTTAATATTTAATTTAATTATTACTAGTAAACAATCAGTCTTCAACCAAAATACAATTTTAACAACTATTGATTTTGCATTTAACAACGAATAAGTTAGAAACTATGTACAAGTGTACCTTAACCGTTATTTTGATGATATTCAAACCTGTAAAACATAAATATTTTAAAAATTGTGCCTTCCCGCATTGTACTCTACTTAATAATACATACACACTACACTGGGTTACGAAGGTTTTGCAAAACTAACGAGTAGGTAGGTTTTTTCTCCAGTTTGTGTGAGTATGTACGGCCAGTACTAAGACATTACCTCTCCCCTCTTAAAAATAAGAACTACCCTCTAGTTCTTATTCACGTTATGCAGTTCACTCACTGAACTATCAATGTTGATATTCGTTTAAATAAATGTATTTCACGAGATAGTTTCTGTCGGGAAACTACTTATAATTTTGCAAAACAATACGTGTCCCATTTTAATACTTAAATAGATCTTAGTGTAGAAGAACCTTACATCAGCGATATACTTATAATTATCTACAAACTATTACATCACAGATATTTTACAACAGAACTATCTAGATTATTATTTTGGAATGTAAACAATTATTTCATTATAATATTAATGTACCTACTATCCACTCAACTCATAATTATAATAATAATTTATAACCAACAAATTACATAAAATAGGAAATTGCATTTGCGCTAGGTTTTTCAGTTAGCTATGGTTCAAACTGCACCACTTCATCAAGTTCAAAATGTTACGCCAATAGTTTTACTTACATAATTACATCGACAAATTCGAGACTCCCCAAAATGTACATCTCAAACTTATGGCCTCATTATTAGCCTCTACAACTTTGCGGTCGGCCTTACTGCTAAACCCGTTATTGTAAGCCAGTAACTATCCTAAAAACATTAGGCTAGTCATGAACAAAATGGCTGGCTTTATCCTGCATCCAGCATTAAACCACGAAATCTTTGATAACTAACTTACAAGTGATCACTACATTCTAAAGCTGCGTTGCAGTATCCATTGCTGCCTCGTTCGATCGTTCCATTGGCTAGATTAGTCACGTTGCCATTGGTCTTCTCCGCGCATACCACGAGGTCTACTGAGGGAACTATGGCGTTCCCGTTCTTGCTTCCCGGTGGGCGGTAGAACCACCACGCGAGGAAGAAGAAGAGAAGAGAACAGAGCTTGCCTACCAGTGCGATGCCTAGCATGTACCTGTGGGAATTAATAACAAGGTTAATAGATAGCCTAGAGAAAAAAAACAATACAACAGTCCAGGATCGATCGGGAGTGTGTCAGTTATTTTCAATGTTTTAAGGTAGATTGTACAGGGATCACAAAGTTTGTTAACACCTTACTTAAAACTTAAAAGTTCCTCCCCCGGAACCCGTTTTTGTTTCAATGCAGAGTTTGTACGAATTCTGTGATCCACATGATGCTACTGGGTCGGTAACCGTAACTCTTAAAGCGCATGATCATCATGCCTACATGGCTGCAAGGCACTTGAAAAGCTATAAAGCTTGCAGCTATTATTATTATTGGACACAAATTCATCACACTTCCTTACCTGCTCATATTAATGTTATCATACTGCAGACAGGCGCCAGTCTTGTTGCATGACGTAGACCACAGCGAGCAGGACAGGTCGATGAGGAACCCAAACAGCAAGGGAGCCGGGATTGTACCCAGCAGACGGACCTTGATCCACTGGATACCTAGCGCGAAAGAACGCTGGTCTTCGCGGACACATCTAAGGATAGAGTAGGTAATGGATTGAATAGAACGCACATTAAAAGGGTCGGTGGTAATACTTTTGAGTTAGGGTTTATTTGTTGGGGCGAATGTTTCCCGGTTCCAGTCGTGAAAATAACTGCAGATTTGACTTAATACCAGCACCACCAACAGCTTAACTGAACATGGATAAGGTCCTGGTCCGTTTTTGTTGAGTCATCTACCCATCATAAATCTCATTTGTGTCACTTGAATAACCCTTAATAAGGCAAGGGGATATAATTTCCCACCAAAGCTTCTTTTGAAAAATATTTAATTTAACATGACGTTAAACCTTTTTAAGAACGCAAGTATACCAAGCAGCTTCTTGGTTAATTTAAAATTTCTAAACTGTCAATACTTTTGATAATAATATCACCTTGTGGATGTTATGTCAAGTTCAAAATGACATGACGTGAAATGAGTGACATATGACGATTATTTTTCGGAGTCCTTGAAGAAAAATATTCAAATAGTTCAACAAAGATTTCTGTAAGTAGAATATGTTTTGTATTTCGTATAAATGGATTATTCCAGCAGTGTTTCGTATAGTTTTCATATGGATTCTAGCGATCTTTACCTACCCGTAAAATGTTCAAATTACAAAGTGGGAAATTATTTCCCTTTGCACGATTGCGACTGCACTTAGATACGTAACTATTTATATAAAAAATACATTTGTCTGTCCCAAATCATCTATATTTTTTTTTTCTGTTTATGGCTGCTTTTGTGAATGACACGTTCATAATTTGTATATTTACCTACAGACTTCATAGACCATGAATAGGAGAAATAAGAGAATTCAAAGCAAGGCGGAGTTGGAAGCCATCGTGGACAACCTGTCTGATTTGTCTGACATAGACTCTGACGATGATGCCTATCAGACAGCCGCTGTTACCTTACCAGCCCAGCAGATAACCTAAATGTGATTGAAGATTCCACTATCGAAAGTCATCTTGAGGAAATTTTAGGTGCTTCTCATATTTTAGAAGTATAAATCTTTTCATGAGAAAATTTAATGTTACTAGTAAAGATATGATTCCATATTCGTCCTTTTCATTTATCAAAATATAATAAATAATTATTTTATTCAAAAAAATAAATTATAACAACCGAAGCCAGTGGTAATACTAGTATCTGAATAACCACAAATCTGGGGTTAAAGTTCGTTTCCTAAACAGGCAAAGGGAATTATTTTCCCACCTCGACCCAAAGTGTACAGACATGATCGGGCAAGGGGATATTATTTCCCACCCAAAAAAAGGGGGTTTCCGTGCCCCACCCCTTATTTTTATTTATTTATTTGAAATCAGCGGTATCTATATACTCTAAATTCACCTTCAATTTTGTAGTTACTTTCACACAGGCTCGCGCCTTATTAAGGGATAAGAACACTAACTCATTGGTAGAGTATCTATGAGTATTAGTGGTAGTGAAAGAAAGTCAAGTCCACTTTTCTTAAAGACCACATTACCTCAAGGTAGCCGACAACGCAGGCATGGTAGCCAGGAACGTGAACAGCATCACTCCGAAAGACAAGCCGACGAACACCCAGAGGAACGGACAGTCTGTTTTGCAGATACTATTGATGGCTTCGTATGAGATCGATGAGTTTGATACTGGAAAAATAAACACCATATTATGAGCGCGTCCAGTTAGATTTATATATAAGACGAAGGTTTGTGAGACTTAACTTTATTAACAGTCGGTCTAATATGGGAAGAACTGTAGTTCACTTTCTTCTATGTCCAGGAATGAAGATTTTTGAAGAGAGTATGAACGTTGCACGACTATATAATTCCTAGATGATTCATTATTTAAACAAAACACTATATTGCTTGCTTGCACATCAATGGAGAGCTGACAAGCGTGAATCGACGTTTCTTGACTCTCACCAAGAGTATAATAACTACAAAATATGCTGAATGTCAATGGTGGACAGATAGCATCAGAATAAAAAATATAAAAAGATTTGGTAAGCCCGGACCAAGCAGACTTATCAAAATCGATAATGTTTCGCATGTCAAATGTCTGACTATATATTAGGCAGCTTAATAGCTAACTTAAAGACCAACACTGCACCAATACTTATTGCAAATAAATGATTATGATTATGAATAAGCACGTACAAATCAAAGCATTCATTTCAAATTATATGAATAGATAGGCACATAGAAGGCACTTTTGAACGTCAACATTAAAATAGAATTGATTCTATTAGCCCCTTCCAAAAGGTACTTTCGTATGGAGAAGAATGGGCAAAAAACTCCACCATTCGTATTTTAAAATGTTTTACAATATTTTGTATACGTTAATTATATATTTATATGTGAAGACGATGCACCGAGAATATAATTACTATACCAGAATAGGTAAAAAGAATTAACAGGCTTGATTGAATAACCTACACATTTCCGCTTTACATTACACATCTCATTCAGACTGACCTCCTTCAAGTTCGTAAGTCGGTAGTGTGATATTGTCCCTGGTCATGACACAGGAGCACTGGTGGAACAGCTGCGCGGCCCCGGCCTGCGTGTGGCGCGTGCAGCCGGCGTGGCAGGCGGAGTAGTACACCGCACCGTCCGCGCCGCACACGGGAGAGTACGGCGCGCTCAGGCACGAGCACTCCGTGTTGCACATGGCTGTTAGACGGTCGGCGCTGGAAGGAGAACGAATAGGGGGTAAATGGAGAGGTTAAGTTATATGAGGAAAAATTATTTATTTCCAGTGGGAACAGGCAGCGGGGTTATTGCGTAGCATTTTGATAGTTCAACAGTCATTGCGTTATTTACTTTTTTGAGTAGACAAATTTTTCGAACACAATATGAAGTCATGGATGAGCAATATCCTCTATTGATTCAGATTGTGACAATTAGGGTGCAGGTCCAATTAAGTATGATTATTCATATACTCGTAGCCCGTCCGGCAGACAAAAACAGGAATTCCTTTTGGTATTTTTTAAAATTTGAGATGTGTTTGCTCTTGACTCTAGTCTAGGTCAGAGGTGACAAGAGACAAAGTTTACGATGGCGTGAGCTTACCCAGAAAAAGCCTGTTTACTCTAACTTGAAGAGATTCGGGTTGAATGCGTTCGGGAACAAAGACGCAGGCAGTGAGTTCCATTCTATTGCCGTGCACATTATGAAGGATGTTTGGAAGCGCTTAGTGCGAATTGGTGGAATGGCAACTAGGTGTGGATGGTAATTAGCAGTACGTCTAGATGTCTGATGGTAGAAGGGGCTGCCCCCTTCTACCATCGGACATCGGATTGGGATGAGGTCGTGGAGTTCTTGCGCACACTCACCGAAGTACAATCTATAGAAGACCGACAAGCAGGCAACCTTGCGGCGATGAGCCAAGCTGTGAAGCTCCACATCCACCAGTTTTACGTCGCCAATAAGCCTCTTAGCTCTGCGTTCCACTGAGTCACGCGCGGCAAGTTGGTATTTAGCTGAGCCATCCCAAAGGTGGCTGCAATACTCCATGCAGGATCCGAATTGCGCTTTATAATGAGTTAAACGCTGTCCAGGCATAAAGTATCGCTTCACTCTATTTAGGATGCCCAGTTTTTTTGCCGCAGTTTGGGCTTTGCGCTCAATGGTGGCGCCAAAGGTGAGACTGGACGTCAACTCCATGCCTAGGAGCTCGAGCCGATCAGTTACAGGAGCAGATGTACCCCGAAAAGTAGGAGTTTGGTCGAAACGACTACTTTTTGCGGTGAAAAGACAAGCCTGTGTTTTGGTGCCGTTAAAAGAGACCAGATTGTCATCACCCCACTGGGAGACAAGGCTTAAGGTCAAATCAGTCCGCTCTACCATGGCCTCTCTTAAGGAACGAACTTCACCCCCGCTGGTTTTCGGGCTGGACAAGTATCTCTCTGAAACAGTACTGTCATCTGCGTACCCAACAATACCAGGTTCCTGTAGGTCATTGATGTGCAGCAGGAACAGACCCCTAAGGAACTCCGGCATCAATAGTCATACGCTCAGAGGAGCAGCCATCAACGACTACTCTAATCGATCGTTCACTAAGGAAGTCTGATATCCAGCTACAAAAATTAGCGGGGATGCCCTGCAGGAAGCTTACTGAGTAGACTTGCGTGCCCGACCCTGTCAAAGGCCTGCGAGATATCTAGCGATACAGCAAGTTATTCGCCGTGTTTGAGAGCAGTGGTGATGAAATAATTTACTTAATGTAAAGCGCCTGTCTGGGTTTGAACCTAAGACCTACAACTCTTAAGTCGCGGCCGTTACCAATGGGCGCCATTGCCCTGAAAGCTTGTCAATTTAGCAAATAGGTATTGTTCAAAGATTTCCTTAATATTAGGATCATGCATGAGGTAAGTCAACATTAGAAACTACAAACAATTCCACTTACCCCGGTACCGCCGGACTATTATACATAACAGTGACCCCCGCAAAGGGGTAGTCGTCACAAGTGAGCACAAAGCTGAAGGTGAAGGCGGCGGCCAGCAGCGTGGCGCCCACGCACAGCTTGATGATGCCGGCGCACGCCAGCTGCCAGCGCTTCACCAGCCAGCCGCCCAGGAACGTGCCGCCGCCGCCCGCCGGGACTGTGATCACTCCTGGGGAGGTGCTTCGTTTACACTTGGTCTGGCTCTAACACATTTTGGAGCATCTTCACAACATGAATAAGAAGAAGAGCTAATACATTCACCATGACTTTTTGCGTTCATGACAAAACTTGTTGGGGGACTGAAAGTTCTAACTGAGATATAGGTACATAATAGGGCTAGATAATTAGCTGCTCTTTGACTTTGTAAAGTAAGCATCTACCGCGCGGACTTTTTTTTTATCGTGTAGGTTTATATTCGTATGAATCGATACCTTTAAGTAGGTACTTAGCGAAGCAAAGTGAAAGTACCAACGTTCTGTGAATCCTGCTATAAGTAAGACTCCCAAGTTCCTGCTAGGGTTCGAAAGTAATTTCTCATACCAAAGTCATTTCTCATAGCAACCAAGTCGTTCATACTGTACGAAAACAAACTGTACTTACCCAAAAGCAAAGCAGCTTCTGAAGCGTTGACAGCAAACTGGTTTTCAATTAGTTTCGGCAAGAATGCAGCGAAACCAGAGATGAGCATGCCCTCACTGGCTCCAGCCAGGTTCAGGAACAGGAAGGTAGGGTTCCGTAGTAGGGCTGCCGCGGCTTGGGGCAGCTCGTGTAAAGCGCTGAAGGCTGCTGACTTGGAGGCAGCGCCCTCGTGAGCTTCGGATACTTTCGATGCTCGGATTTCGTCTGCACCTGAAATATGGTGTTAAATGTAATGTGTTTCTTAGTTAACCATCTTTGGCTGTAAACAGACTGTCTTCCCTCGGCTCTCATTATTTGAATGTTTTAAAAAACCTTCATTCTGCGATATAAATTATTTATTCGGGTTGACAGTGGTATTTTGGTTCTTATCATTCCTATTAACGCCAGATCTTTCTGACTGCCCAGGATACGTTGAATATGTTCTTGAGGCTATAGTAATCCAATTTTGGACTATAGTAAGGCACTTACCAGGCAGCTCATGTGGGAAAGCCATGAGCGGTATCGACACGATGAGGCACAGAAGAGCTGAAAGTATGAACCCTATCCACCAGGCGCCGATCCACACCGAGCTCACTGGAGTTACACCTAACCTGGACAGACAATAGCATAGAAATATGTTAGTTTTGGTTATGGTTGTTATGATTTTAACAGGCTATGTATGTATGTATGTGTGTTCATCTATTCCCTCATAACTCCTAAACTACTCATCGTATTTTGACAAACGAGGTGTCAACTAAGCGTTATGTTGTTCCGCGGGTAATAGATCCATCTGTCACCGAGACGTCAAATAGTACGGTCACGTTAATTCTGCTCCGTAATTCTAATTTCCATAATCATAGTAAAAAGTTAATTGACTACTGTGTGCTATCTAGACACTCAAAAACGGAACCCTATGGGCTACAATCACATGATTTTCTAAACGATTAAAGTGTTTTTAAATGTGTTAATAGTGAAAACCAAAGTGTACTAAGGCGGTGATCTAACAAAAGTTATTTTATTGTAAGTTGTCACTAAAAAAATATTTCTAATCTACCGCCTGTTGTGTTAGCTTCGTTTTGTCGATAATTAGTAAGCAATCCTTAATTTCGAGCTACAATCAAGAGTCCTCGTGGCTCCGAGAGCTAACGTGTCGTGAGTTCAAGTCCGGCAAATCGCACTTTGTCTTTTTGGATTCGTTGTACTGTTTGGGTGATTGATTGTATACATAGAAAATGTCTAACTGTGATACTTGTGGATTACCAGTTAAACAAAATGAAAAAATAACATGTACTAATTGCGAAAAATTCTATCATCACCTGTGCGTTAACCTGAGTGCTACTGCGTTTAAAAGGCTCAGTAAAATTGCACGTTCCAAGTGGAATTGTCCGAGTTGTTTATCTCAGCATGAACCTGATAAATCGACGTCTGAGACAATTGAGAATAGCTCCGAAAGCGAGGATGATAAGATCAGCGATATACAAATTGTTATACGGGAGGAAATTCGGAATACATTGCGTATTGAGGTAAAGAATATGATTAGCGAGCTTAGGTTTGAAATGGATGATTTAAAGAAACAGATTGATGAGTTGAAGTTATCCGGATCTTTTGACATCTCTCAAGTTAATGACATAAAAGCTGAACTCAAGAGTGTGCAACGTGAGAACACTGAACTTCGTTCACAGAACTCTGACATGCAAAGGACTATGGCTCAGTTGAAAACGCAAATAAACACCCTTGATCAGAATATGCGTGAGACGAATCTGGAAATTCACGGCTTACCTGAAAACAAGAATGAAGTGTTACCGACCATCGTTACACAATTAGCTAGTGTTGTGTCATATGAGTTAAAAGACTGTGATATTATGAAGAGCGTTAGAGTGGCCAGTATGAACAATAGCAAGTCTCGCCCGCGCTCTGTAATAGTGAAGCTGCGTAGTCCTAGATGTCGCGATGAATTGTATTCTGCAATAACGAGATACAATAAATCTCACGCTGATGATAAATTAAACACCAGTCTTTTGGGTTATGGCGTTACCAAGGAGCCAGTTTATGTATCCGAGCATCTTTCTCCGACATATAAATCTTTACATGCTGCTGCACGTATTAAGGCCAAAGAAAAATCCTATAAGTTTGTCTGGGTTCGCTATGGTAAAATTTTTGTATGCAAAACAGAAAATTCGGGTACTATTCTAATTAAGGACGAGCAATGTTTGGAAAAAATTGTTTAATCATTTGAGTTATTAATTTAATTTACTTTTTTTCTCAAATGGCTGGTATTTCGATTTTTTATCAGAATGTGAGGGGCATGAAAACGAAGTCAAATGAAATTCTAATGTCAATTTTAAATTCTAACTACGACATAATATGTCTGACAGAAACTTGGTTAGATGACTCATTTTCATCCTCGGAATACTTTGATCTGAGATATACTGTTGTACGCCGTGATCGTAGTGTACAGTTTAAAGATTTGTACTCTAAAAGTTATGGTGGTGGGATATTGGTAGCTATTAGTAATAAGTTTAATTTTGTTAATAAAACTGAGTGGCAGACCTCCGTTGAGGATATGTGGTTATGTAAAAGTGCTGGTGGCGTCTGTATGAATATTTGTGTTGTTTATTTACCGTCTTATATACCTTGCCATATATTTGTTCAATTCTAGGCCAGGGTTGAAGAAATTTGCTTTCGTTATATGGATTGCACCACTTTAATTATTGGTGATTTTAATATTCCTAATGTGAAATGGCATCAGTCTAATGATCCCTTTCTAGGGATTAGTGAGCCAAAGTCTTTAGCGTTGAGGGACTTCTTAAACATCACCGGCTATGTTCAAATGAATAACGTCTGTAATGCAAATAATAATATCCTAGACCTCATCTTGGTGGATGAGAACTCCATTCTTTCTGTTTCTTCCGCACCCCCCATTAGTAAACCAGATATACATCATCCGCCGCTAGAATTAGTCCTTACAAAAATTTCAATTTCTAATTTAAATTATAATAGTTTACAGTCTAAATATTTTTTCAATAAAACAGACTATGAGGCATGTGTTCGTGATCTACGTATAGTAAACTGGGAGGACTATTGTCATTTGAGTTGTAACGATTATGTTCTGACATTTTACAATATACTATGGGATAATATAGATAAATACACTCCTAAAGGTAAACCTAAGAATAATTGTTATCCACTTTGGTTCTCAGCTTCGATGATTAAACTTCTTAAAGAAAAGCATAAACACAATCTAACATGGCGGCTAATAGCGGATAGAACTGACTGACAGTAAATACGAAGGGAATTTAGATAACACTAAATACCCTTCGTATTAATACCTTTAAGTTAGCCTTTTTGTCTTATTTGGGTTTTATTTGTTTTTAGTGTTAATTATTACTCAGTTGCCAATCAATGGGAACTTCTATTTTGCATGATGTAATTAATTATTATGAATGTGATGTAATTTTTTTTACTACTTATTTATTACCTATCTAGTGGCACTCATTATCATATTTTCTTTGTAAATATGCGGATAATGTAGTGGGCTGCAATATTGTTAATATTTTGTATTGTCTTTTCATTGTTCCAACACATATTGTAGCTGTTTATTGTCCCTAAATAAATAAAATAAAATAAAATAGAATTGTAAAAAAAAACACTTAAACTTTACTTATACACGTCTTAATAAAAAAATGTTTTAAACTAGATGAGGGTGTATTTCCTATCCAACTACTCTGACAAGAAAGACCGAAACAAACTCAGAGGTCACAATCTCTCAGGTCAAAATTCTATTTCTAAAAGCGAATGAGAGATATAAACATTCTGAGATCCGCGATGGATCCAAGTAGGAAGGTAATTGACTTCGTACCTACCCTATCTGCTAGTGTATTGAACTATGGGCATGTGGGTGTGTGATGTGAAGGCAATGTGCAGTACCTAAACATTGTCTCAAGCGAGGGCAAGAGAAGATGCGTAAACAACGCGCCCATATACTCGACCAACGCAAACACTGGCTTGCATAGCTTGGCAATAATGCCTAAATCTACAACACAAACGAGATAAAGGTACTAACTACCTACTTGAGCCTTTCAAAACATGAGTTTACGTTCTAAAATAAAGCCTTTTACTGTGCAAAAATGAAGTTCCTACGGTACTCATTTTCCTACGGTACTCATATACTGGCATATTCACTCCCATAAACGCCGTAGCTAATTTTCATTCCCTTAAGCACACAAAGAAAATAACTCGACAACTTAAAACCTGCCTCGAATCAAATTAAAAGTCAAATAAAACTCCATAATATCGCTCTCATACTCGTATAACTCACGTAACCATTTTTTGATTATGTCCCTAGACAAAAAACGAGCAACAGATCTGAAAAACTCCGTTATTGCTATAATAACTTTTGTAGGCGCTATTTTCGCGAGAGCTATTTAATGGGTAAACAGAGGGGTATTTCGTTTTGCGAAGTATACGTTATTAAGGTAGCGATGCCCAATTGTTTTCTTATGCAAATCGGACGTTTACTCAACAATCTAACGTCGCTCTGTGGTTCGCACCGGCAGGCTTGAGTGGACAGGGCTGGATTTAGGAATCGGTTTAACCATCAATTGTTTAAGTTGTTGTTGCATTTGTTGGTCTCGAAACCTAAATGTTCTTACTCTGGTTGCAATTATTACAAATTTTCTAATCATCTCATAGGGAACCGTGTACTGTATTTACGGCTGTTGCACCCCTTGTACCTCCTTGCTCCCACGGATCCGGCCCTGTACCCACCAACGAGTGCGGTTTGTGCGGTTTCAAGTGGCATGCTACTATTAACATGAATTAGAATAATAGAACCGCTCTTACAGCCTGCCTTTTGATTGAATTATACTTTTAATGTACCTACCGTTATCTGACGTATTTGAATGTGCTATTTAAAGTTAGAGATACAAGCACCACCCATGTTAGACACGGTTCAAAAGTAGTGAGATTTTAATTAACTTAAAAAACATCAAGCTTTTAGCTTCTTGATTAAAATTAAATTAATTATGATTAATCCAAAAATATTTCTGTATTACTGTTACTTTCAATAATTTTGTTAGCCCGAAACTGGACAGCATACCTACCTACCTACTGTACAACAAAGATATTGAACGCATTTGACTGAAAGTATAATTTACGCATTATTATTTATTATGTACCTACCTCCTGCTTTTCAATAACGAAACATCAATACCTCTTATGGGTGTAATCAAATTAATCAAGTTATAATGTCTAAGGATTCCTTTTGGTTGTATTTTAATCAGTAAACGAGAGAAGTCATAAATTAAAAAGTAAAGCTATGGCAAGGAGGTCGTTCAAAACTCGTCCCGCGGAAAATCATATTTCGTTTCAGAAGCCATGAAAATATAAAATGGTGGAATTAATTTGGCTGAAAAGTTGCCTGAGCGGCGTACCTACTTGGCTTACAATGAGATGAAAGCGAGAGGGCAAGTTGGCTGAATGAAGCCATGCCGGTGCCGAGATGAAATATTAAAAAAAATGTGAACAAGACGCGGCGTGCGGCGTGGAAAGCGCGGGAAGCGGGAAACGCACAGCAGAATGCAGATGTGAGTTTGCTAACAAAAAAAAAATTGTTGATTGATGCAACCGAATAGGTAAGTACCGGGAAATTAATCTAAATGAGTTTCTAAGTAAATATCAGTTTTAATTTTAGCATTTCCCTCGTCCGTCGTAGAGAAAACGAAACATTGAAAAACCTTAGGTACCTGTCTAATATGAACAACATTATGGCAGAATTCTAACAGTTCCGTACATAAACTGGTCCTAAAAGTACAGGAATAATTAGTACTCACGTGTCTGAGTCTACACTGAGGAAGTCTGTGTAAATGGTGAGCATCTGACCTCCGATCACGTAGCCCATCGCTGGGCCAACCACCGCCATCGTGTAGTATACACCTGTAAACAAGAAAACGACTCAAAACTGGCACACTTACTAAGAAGTGAAGGCATGCATTACAAAAGAACTAAGAAAGATTTCCACAATACTCATCGTCTCCTATAGCATACCTAATCATAAGCATAATCAATCAGCCTATATCGCCCACGTTCCCACTGCAGGGGCATAGGCCTCCTCTTTGTGAGAGGGAATGGGTCATAATCCACCACGCGGTCTCAGTGCGGGTTGGTAGATGTCAGATGTCTTCGAACTTTTGGTTCTAGGACATGCAGGTTTCTTCACGATATTCTCTTTCACCGTTTTTAGAGCAGTGGTGATGAAATAAATTACCAACACAAAGTAGGTACAATGCCTGCCTAGGTTTATTTATCTCCCATGCAATCTCCTTAACTTATAAAAGTGAAATTACTTAGGCCAAAGAGTCAGAGGTGTCTAACACTTTGGCCATAGCCGGACAAACAAAAAATCCACTAAGCAACTACAAAGGACACTTCACTAAAGCTTCCCTTCGCCATTCAAAACGAAAAAGAAAACCACAGAAATAGAACCTCTTTTGTCTTTACATTCTTAAAAAAAAACAATTTAACCTCTCACCCTCTCGATCGCACACAACACACACATCGATGCTTCCATACCTCCATTACACTTACAACACATTACGCCACGGACAAACACAAGAAAATAACCCGTGGAGTGTAAAAAGCATAAGTATCGCATTTCTTAGCGGGTGCCCTGTTTTCACAGTTAAAAGCTGCGACTTAGAAGTGGTAAGGGGATGGACGTAGAGCAAGATTTTTGTGGCTTCACATCGCTTTTTCTAACTGAACAGACAGCTGTGCTGCTGGGGAGTTTGTTGCGCCACTTCTTCTTACTAGCTAAAGCACTGGGAAGTGGTGAAGGGCGGGCGTTTTGGGGGCCGTTTTTATGTAATTTTGATGTTCAAAAAATGCTGATTCTCATGCCAATTTGAATAAATGGCTTTTGATTTTGATTTTTTTATTTCTTTTCAGATGATACCTGCTACGGCAGAAACAGTGTTACCTACACAGTTTTTTTAGTCAATTTGTTATAATTAAGTCATACTAAAGCAATCACTCGAAGGCAAAAAACAAACAGTGTGACATAATCCGTGTACGTAACCCTATCATAACCCTATTAAAATAACACAACTAAACAACGATCGCTTCAAAAACAATTTTAACCTCAACCGCTGTAGTTCTCCAAACGAACCCTTCCCTTTACAAATCGCAGCCCCAACATCTCTTCCCAACCTCCCAGATCTCCTTGTATGCCCAACCCTAACCCTCGATATCTCCAGTGGGGCACACATCGCGCCATCCAAAGGCACTCTGAATACGTTTCCTTGTCCTCGGAGACTCTCCAGAGGGAAGAGAGTGGAGGATCGACCGCCAGATTCATTCCGTCTGTTTGTTCTACGAGATTGGAACCAAAAATTACTTTTTTTTCAAGTGGTAAACTGTTTAAGATTGAAAATTTTTGGAGGGTAGATAAAAACTCTTGAAGTCTTGACACTTAGATATGATGAAAACTCTTTATTTATGAAGAGTACTTGAGTACTTAAGCAATAAGGGTTTGTCTCTCTAAACAAATTTTACTTTTCCATATCTTCTTGATATTGGAAATAATAATTTGGGACACAAACATAATTTCTATTAATTTTCTTTATCAGTGAATTCTTCAGGTTTCTTCTCATTTCTGTGATTTTAAATGCAAAAACCATTTTTGAACTTCCGCATGGTTATTGCCATCAAATATTTTACGTCATAGCACGTACCTTATTTACCAAAAGCGATCACGATTATGCACAACTTGTGACCGATAACTAAGTACTGAGCTGAAATTAATTAGAGCACAAACACCGTGCTGCTTTTAACCCAAAATATCAAAACGTTACAAGCAAAATATCACAATAAAAAATTTCGCCAAAATTACAACAATTACAACATCAATCGACCAACATCCCAAGCCATCTGAACAAACATCCCAATGCACCATCACTTAACAGAATCCCATTAAAGATGAAGTGTCTAGCAAATAATCGCAGATTCCAAAAGCCTATCGAGTGTAATTAATAGAACCAGACCACGGAAATGCATTAATACGTTTCCGACGCATGTGTACTTGGAGAACCGAAAGCTGGTGTAGGGTCTCGTCTCAGCGACAAGCGGAACAGAGCAACTCAAACATTTTGAGCGGGTGTTGGAAGGTTACTAGATTTTGACTGTGTTTAAAGTCAAAATCCGCGTCCGCTTATCATCATTAGCAGTTGCCTGCAATTTAACTCTCTCACAAATCAAAACTCTTGAATAAATCCTTTCTTAACATGTACACCTGTAAGGAATGTACAATGTAGCTACCTATATTCCTGTATCCTGTTCCTGCAGAGGTTGTTCCTGGCGCCTGTACGTTGTCAGCCAGTAAAATACAAATGCATAAGTGCTAAGTTCTGTTTATATCGGACTCCCTCAGAACGTGTTCCTGCTCTTGATTCTTGTTTCTTCATTGTTTTCGCTTGGATCACTCTTCTGCTCTTAGTTAAAACCCATACCTATGGGTTGTAGACAATGAGCTGAACCTACACGTCGTTTTCTCATGAGATGAGTATGTTTTGATAGTTGTGTCACGAGGAGTTATAAAGAATTCCCCTTTGTTTACATAATTAGTCATTATTGTTGCGATTGGGGAAAAGATTAAAAAAGAAACGGTTGACTGAAGATAATCTGGCATTTATGACACACGGGGGTTGTACACACTATCAGTAGTAATGGCTTTCATTTTGACAGTTCAACAACATTCATTGCGATAAATACGTTGTTGAGCAGATACATTTTTCACAACGATCGTATGACGCTATAGATTAGCAATATCCTTCCAAATAATTCAGGTTGTGATTGATAGTGTGTTACGCAATTAGGGTGCAGAATAACCTCATCCTTCTTTTATTCTTTGACTTTGAAATCAGATAAACAGGTTTTCCTTCTTAAAATATAATAGATTTTTTATCTCACGAAGCGACGTAACCAAGTTTAGTGCACAAACACCCTGTGAATGTGTGCTTGAAGACGAGTAGCGTCAGCACGTAGACACACACTTCCGACTTTGCCATTATCTCGGACGGCACCGACAGCCATATTCACAGCGTGTGTGTGTATTGCAGCTAAATGCAGGATGACCTTATTTAGACAAGACATTCAAACAGGCATACAATATGCACCCAAACCCCTAAAATGTTCATCCGTACCAAAACCTGTCAGTTCTCAAACGAATAGCTAATCGCTTAACCCTAACATAACTAAATAAACTCCATAAAACTAAAACAATTTTTCTCAACACTAAACTTCCAAGCAGTGGGGTCCATTCGACCGATACGTTTGTTATAACGCGGCTATATCGGCGAGTGCTTTCTTGTGTTTATAGCAGCAACCCCACGTTTAGAAAGCTTTTGTTATAATATTATGTTCTTGGGACACGTGAATGGATGTCGTGTGTAAAAATTCATTATGGGGTCGTATCACTCCTTTGCACTTACTAAAAAGTGTTTTGAGTTAACCAAGGATTGATTTTGAGGGACTGACGAAAACTTTATTATTTTATCCACGGTTTTAGAATAGAATAGAATAGAATACACCATTAAGAGTAACCGATGTAAATGTAGAAATTTTACACAATGGGTGGGTATTTTCAGTAAAAGCGAACTTTTAAAGACAACCTTTGGATGTATTAAAGGGAGGCAGCTCTCCGTCTCCCTTTACCTACCACAGGTACCTAGTCTGTGGTGTAGGTACCTACCGTTCACGATTTCTTTAGGCTTGCTCCCAAGCTTGGTACGCAATGACTTGCTACTGATAGTGAGTTACTCAATTACCCCGCAGGTTTCCCTTCCCTAGAAGCACCATAATAAATTAACAACTTATAAGTAAGTAACTAATATAAAGAAACTTTCATCGACATGTACCACATATTTTCCCGTTCCCACTTAACTGAATAGCTCATTGAAGTTACGGTTCCAAATGACGACGGCTCACCGGGAAATTGATATCATTAGCTATGGTTGGTTTCATACAGCCTCGTTGTAATGTGGTCAGTTACTTTTCTCTCTCATGAGAAATATGTGCTATCGTTCTAATTCGTATGTAATTTAATGTTAGCTTACATTAATTTATATATTATTTAGCGTGTTTTTTTAGAAGTAAGTAAAAAAAAATTAGGTATGGTGGTGGTCCGAAACTCTTCGTTTTCGAGTCCGACTCGCACTTGTCACAATTTTTCCGATTTACGCATTCAAGAATAAAAAGTATCCTATGTCCTAACGCAGGCCATGGTCTACCTACCTGTGCGCCAAAGTTCAGCCATTAATTAGGAGAGAAAAAGTAACAGACAGAATAATAGTATGGAGTATGAATTTGAAAGTCTTGTGGAAGCACAACGCACGGAATGACCGCCCTGCGCCGGCAGCGTTACCGCCGACCCGTCTCCGAGCCGTGTGTGCAAGTTTTCCGAAACGGTGGTTCCTCTGAGTAATTTCTACTTACCCAAATAAACCGAAGACATTTTCTTGGACACGTTCTCGTCGATGTAGGTGACGCCGAGCGTGAAGAGCGGCGTGGCGCCCGCGCCGTGCAGCAGCTGCGCAAACACAAACACTGCGACTGCCCACGCGCCGCCTTCTGAAGGCACGTTGCCGTCGCAACTATCCGTCAACTGAAATAGAACATGGTTTTAGGAAACACAGATAAAATAAAAAACCCTATTTTCGTCTTTAAAAGTTCGCATCTAGCCATTGACAAACTCAATGTGTCAAGCTTTGTCAAATTTCTCCATTTATATAGATATCTCAATTGACTGCCTCGTTGGTCTGCAGCAGTCACAAGCGCTACTGCGAATGGGTGTTACTGAGCAAAAAACACCCCCGGACTCCTAAATCGAGCCACCGTGTATTTTTATGTTTAACCGTAAAGTAGTCCTTCGGAAGCGCCCCCGATTGGGCCCGAACACACGAACCTCCGCCTACGCGGTAGTGGGTCCCATTGGACCCAAGAATGACGACATGCGACACCCACGGGAGTATGCAAATTGTTGTGTGTGTTGAATTGTTGTTGTTGTGTTGTGTTGTTGTTAAACTTTTGTTGTGAATCCTTTCTGACGTTCATAATATTTAAAGAACGCGCGTGTTGTGTTATCACCAAGCACCAGCATTATCGAATTAAATACCATAATGCGGTTTAAAAACAGTTCAATCAAAAGCAAAACTGAATTATCTGCAACAGTACACGTTGCAGATAATTCAGTTTTGCTTTTTCATTTGTGTTTAATTAGTAGCAATTTGAAATACTGTTTGTAACCGTTACTGTGACGCGTAATTCTTTATTACCGAATGTGTGCACAAAACGACATGTCGCTTGATTCAACCCCATTATAACACAAAAATAGCTGTGTACTTAGTTTATCATGCCTAAATAGCCTATAATCGATCTGCATTTAGAACTTCTTCTTTTTGAATAACGTAACGCAGTCCTGCCTGCCTGTTAAAATCATAACACTTAGGCTTTGCTTAAAAACTCAATGAAAACAAACTATAATCATGTTAAAGCACTTATAGCAGCCTACCCGTTGTTCAGACGACATTCTCAGGCAGATATGGATGGTTATTCAATCCGATTAATCACAGGGATCGGTCGCATTGTGTGACGAAGGCCGGATAATGTCGACCGGCTGGCTGAATGCACCGCGCCTGTGCCCGTGCCCACATTCAAGTTCATTCATTCAGATTTAGGATCCCTAAACAAGAGACTAAAGTTTGCGGCGTTGAACAGTGAACGTAAAATTGAATGAACATTTGAGCAGCAAAGTTTTGATTGGAAATTGACTAAGTTGTGAACTTGTGATCTTAATTAATTTGAAGTTTAGATCTAGTGAGTTTTTCTATGAATTCAAGTAGTAAGGGCTACCCTATTTTTCGTTGTTGTTCTTAGGCCAGCCATTCACAAGAGGCATGGGCATGAGAATTCATAGATTTAGCTTTCATGAACCAGCAGAGCTATTCACAATCGTTCGATACGCTAAAGGCTAAAGGAAAATGTTGTCAAATTAAATCAAATAGATGACGAGCTACTTGCTGCTGTCGGGGGTAAGGCAAATCAGTAGGTAATAAAAATTGTGACATTTTCGATACGAAAATCGGTCGATCGGTTGTGAGTAGCTTATGCGGGAATTGTTAAAGAGGGCATTTCAAAATTTTCGAAAGAAGTTGCCAACTTTCTTTTCGCATTTAGATTTATTTTTATAATTTTTTGAGAAATAGTAAATAGGTACCTCACAAAAAAATAACAACAACCAACGATCCAACTCACCGTTCGATTAGGCGTACAAAGATCAGCAGCGTCATTCCCAGCTATCTTGTAGTTAGGCACCAGGAAGTGTGGCAGCGCGAACAGCAGGGAGCCAGTCCCCATGAGGAGTACTCCTAGACCTAGCCAGCGAGGCTTGGAGGACCCGGTGCGGCCCCCGAGGTACGTCACCGGGGCTAGGCACGCGAAAGAAGCCATGTCGTAACTGAAACAATTGAGAAGTTCTGTTACAATAGAAGTCGCATGTGATACATGCAGATTCTTTATTTATTTATTGGATATCTCTCACAGTTGCTTTCAATTACGTAAAAGTATACAAGAATCGAAACAAATACTAGTCTGCAATTCCAATTCAAGGTAATTATTACTTAAAGTTTCCTTGGTCTTGTTTCGTGTTTGTTATTGTTTATATATGTGTAGATAAATATAAGTATGTTTGTATGTATGTATTGCAGTATTGTCTCTCCTTCTCCCTTTAATCCATCCAAAGGTTGTCTGTAAAAGATCGCTTTGAGCGATAAGACAGACCGCCCATTGTGTCACCCAATGTAAAATTTCGACATCAATGTCTGTAATGTATAAGGTGTACTAATAAAGAGTATTCTATCTATCTATCTATCTAGGAGACAACATCGTTCACATTATAATTTAGGTACATACCTCCCTGCAATAGGTAAGTTTGAGAAGAACGAAAACTCGTAAAAACCTCTTTTTCTAACCAGCACCCTATGATTGCGTAACACATTATGAATCATTTTGAAGGGTATTTCTAATCCATTGTTTCAAATGTTCGAAAAATTTGTCTGCTCAACGACGTAAATAACGCAATTAATGTTGTTGAACTGTCATAATGAAAGCCATTGCTACTAATAGTGTGTTACACAACTACCCAGTAGGGGATCAAACCCAGGGGCTCAGGTTCCGATTTCGCACTTGCCATTGCAACCATCACACTAATAGCGTCCTTATTAGAATCGCAGGTTGCGAAAAATACGCTGAGCGTAATAAGAAAAGATGTGCTGGAGTTCGAGGTGTTTAAGAGCAACGCTCATTCACGTGAAACAGTTATTACAGAAGGATAACTCACCCTCCAGCGATGACCCCCGTCTGCATGGACCTCAGACCGAACCGCTTCTCAATGGTGGTGATCACCACGTTCACGAACCCGTTCACCACCATTCCTGGTGACAAATAAAACATACTAATTGAAATATACGTACAACCTACATAAACTCATGTTAAGTATGTAAATTAACAAAGAGGCAGACCAAGGGTTCGCAAAAGGGTATTGTTTCTTAATAAAAACACATTTACATAACGTAAGAAACATAAAATCTGACGTTATTAAAATAATAATACTAACATGTATGAAAAAGAGACAATGGAAAAATCTTGTTATGAAATTTAAGAAGACGCATGTTTTTCTGAGAGTTTTCGATATTTTCAGACACCATAATTATGCGTCATCATAACAACTCTTTTACAGTTTATGCTAATTACCAGAAACAATGAAACATACCTATCAAAACATAACACTGCAATACGTAGGTATGTATCATCATTATAATGTACATTCGTAAACAATACTTTTCAGAGTTTTCAGTGCACGTGAACGAGTCGTTCTGAACATTGTAAACAATCAAGAAAAAATGTTTCACTTGGTGAACTAGAATCGAGAAGAAAATCAGATGAATTCAGTGCAAATATAATAAATAAGCAATACGGAGTACGTAAGGATCAGATTGTAGCAAATGACGTTCTGTGTTTTTTGCCTACCCCAATGGGAAAAAGGCACGAGTTTTATATGTATGGTACATTGTATTTTTTTTTGTACAAACACTTTTACACGTCGTAACACTTTAACACGTCAATCATCTACAAGTTTTATCGATGAAGATTATGATATATTTCTATTAATTCCATGGTTAATTCAGATTGACATAACAATTAATATTCAAATATTAAGTGCATATCAAAATCAAAACGATTTCCTGTGACCAATAATCGGTATTGGTCACAGGAAATCGTTTTGATTTTGATATGCACTCAGAAATAGTCGTATAGAAATAAACGCTCGAGCTAGCCGGCCGTCGATTAAAGTTTCATGACGTTTCGGTTCGTATCCGGCACCGGACGGTGACGGACGGCCGGCGGACGGTCTGTATTATTAACCGGAATAGACACACGTCGTTGTCCATTATATTTCTACTTGTTTTATTAGGCCAATCTAGATTTTGATTCGGTTTATTTAGATTCAGTAATCGCGTGGCTATCAAAAGTTTACTTAATACAGACTAATACTTATTAGTGTCTTTATTTTTATCTATCATTAACGTAGACATTTAAACCATTTAATACCTTGTACCTTATGCATTAGAAACGACTAATTATAAAAGTATTTAGTGGGTGAATGTCACGAAGACCACGCAAATGTGACCGTAACGTATGCACACCTTCGAGGATGCTCGTATAAATATTGAAAAAGGAGGAAAAAGAGACAAATAACTTTGTCTTAATGCTTTGCCTTGACGTTGCCACCTCACTGCAGCCATAAAATGCAACCTCTCTATAGGGGATTCCACGGTGCTGTGAACAAGTACTATGCCAGCGAATGTGAAAAATGGCTCAGAAGTCACCCAGGAAGAGTAATAACGACTAGAGCCCACTGATGAAAACTGGATCGAGTGCGATACGTGCCAGGTGTGCTGTCTCGAAACATGTACTGATTATTTGGGTTTTGGGGAATTTAAATATGATTTATGCAAGTAATTTGCCTGAACAAACACTGCGCCATCTTATCGCCATCTATACGCAATTTTACACACCGGGGTGTGTTAAGTTGCGTAAGTCCGGACTTCTGTTGTTTTGTTAATTAAGTAAAAAGTTATTATGCTTGGTTAATAATTAGTATTAAAACTTATTTGCAAATAAGTTCTGATTTAATAATAATAAAGAAACCTGTGATTCATTCGTATGTTTTATTTTTATGTCCGGATCATTCAAAATTGCGCAAACTTACACCACCCTACCCCCTACCTAAGTGACACAAGCATAAGTTCAAAAGAATATTACCGACTAGCTTCTGCCCGAGGATTCGCAGCGTGTGTGTCGAGTATTCTCCCACTTGCTACCGGGATAAAGTAGCCTATGCATCTCCTTCCCCAAGATGCCAACTATCTCTTTGCCAAATTTTATCGAAATCCGTTCAGTTGTTGAGGCGTTAAAAGGTTATATAGACAGAGTTACTTTCGAATTTATAATATTTAGTAGGGATTGCATTCATTGTACTATTACATTTTTGAAATGAATAAACGTTAATTTAATATATTATTTAAGCTGTCTTTCTTGCACCTAGTATTTTCCTCGCTGTAGTTAGTTTCGCTCGTCAGCAAAGTTCAACAGCAAAAATCTATATTTATGGCTTTCTCTTATCAAGACTACCATCAGCTTAATAACACTGAAAAGTGCCCATAGGTAACTATATGACATTATAATTTTATAAAAAAAATAACCTATCCATAAATAATCATAATTACCTATCATCATGAAAAATAATTCGGCGTCATTGTAGTGTAATGATTTCCTGTAATTTGACATAACCCCCATATCTAAGTATTATTGCCCGGTGCTTTGTTTTCAGCAGGTAAACTGTATAACTTTTCAAATTTTTTGATAGTCGGTGTAGATAAGGTGAAGTTTTGTTTGAAAGTTGTAGTATCAATGTCAAACTCAATATGGGCAATTTGGGAATCGAACATCATGCTCAGCTGTGGAACCTTCAACCTTTGTTTGAAATTAATTACAAAACCAGCATAGCAACAATATTCTGCGTACCTTTGCAGTGTTCCGTAACAACAGGATCTTTCCTAGAAATATAAAATCGTTGATCATATACCTTTTTAGGGTAGTTAAGTGATTACTCTTGTTCCCTTTCATTCAAAAAACCCAGATACTGCTACTTAGAAATTCTAGATAGGAAAACTTAATAACACTTTGCCCGACCTGGGACTCGAACCCAGGACCTCATGCTCAGCAGAAGCTCTTGCGACCACTAGAACAACGAGGCAGTCTGCACATTTCTTAGACTTATATGTTACCCAATATTGTCTTCTAAATTTCCTTAAAAAGGTCGTTTACTTACAAAAGAGTGTTAGTAAAATTTATTATAACGCTAAATCGCGGAGGGTAAGCACAAACAGAGGGAACAAAACGTTTAGCTAAATGCGTCACTTTCATGCCACGTCACGTGCGGAGCCGAAATGTCTGGGGCGGTGATACACCGAGATTATTAATATTTGACCATATAATGGGGCATTAGCGAAGTACTTTAAAGTGGCATAACATTAAAAATGGTGAGGAGAAGTGTAAAAAGAGGCAGTTTTAAAAAATCGTACAATAATGACACCAATTAATGGCCATCAAAATATTCCGGAACTGCAAGAAAACTTTTTCTTTGACTTATTTTTATGTTTTAGACTTGTTTAACTTAGGTACATGGAAATGCACGGTGAGTCTATTTAGGAATCCGGGAGTGTATATCGATGGGGCTTCAGCTTTATGCGAAAGTCTAAACAAAACTACATTTTCAATTTTGTCAAGTTCATTACTTACCAAGTTTATTAAACTTGACTTTCCCGCAAATTACGTAATAAGTATAAAAAACGTGCCAAAGCATTAAATTAACGTTTTCTAACAAAAAACGAGTTTTATTATTAATTTCCGAAACTAATTAGGTAATTAGGTAGATACCTATTCAATAAAACTGTAACTGTAAAAAATCCTCTTAAAAACCAGTTCCCATGTAAATTAATTACTACAGGATATACAGAAGTAGTTAGAATTTGCATTACATTATACGAGCTGAGGTCAACGACATTATCACAAGATTATTGTTGTAGAATTACTTACTATCGCGAAACTAAATGACTGGCAATGCCCGTCATTTACATTAGAAATGCTAATGTTTCATTATTTACGCAGGTATTTCGCATACATTTTAAGTGGTTTGGATTTTAAAGTACGCTGAAGGAAAGTCAATTTGATGCTTTTTACAAAAATCGTTTAGGCCCGTACTTCAGAACCTCACTCAAAACTCAAGTATAACTAAAAACCAGGGTTGACATGATTAAATAATTTTGATTTCAATAACGATTCAAATCAAATGATTTTTTCCATAAAAATCAATGATTTAATCAAAAATGTTCAAAGTCACATTCTTTCAAAGAAATCAACATAAAAAAAACAGATTTAGAAATTATAATTAAGTTACAAACTAGGGTCGTTTAAAAATGAGAAATCAATATCATTATTGCTAAAGGCTGGAAAACTAGTTTTTTTATACAAATATTATGAATACAAAAACTAGTTTTCCAGCCTTTTCAATTCCCAGTTGGTTTCTTAAATTACTCTGAACAATTCTAAAGGTGGAAAACAGTCTTTCTCAGCAGCTGACGAAGCTATCGCCCCAAATAATTACTTCACCTTGCTGGAAAATAAATTGACTGTTCCTCATCGTTAAACATATTTTTCTGTGTCTGTCTGTGTCTCTGTACATGGTGTCACATTTTTTAATATTTCTTCTGTGAACATCACACTTCTGAATGGTTTTGATTTTGACTTAAGCTCTACTGTCAATGGTAGCAAAACTGAACCATCATAGTGATTTCGTGCTTCCTCCAACGCATTTTCTTCTTCTTCATCTGTCAGTGTGAATTCTGTTTGCATTCACATGTCAGACAAAAGGGAAATCACCGCGCTATGTCCGCGTTATCCTTTGAGGGCGCGTTCCGTTTTGCGCAAAAATATAGTTAAATAAAAAAATCTAAAAAATCGTGATTAATTAGGATTTTTTCATAAAATCGTGCTTTATTAGATTTTTTCAAAAATCATGATTTTTTACAACACTACTAAAAACTACTTTAAAGCCATTCGATTTTTTGAGATTAGTTTTAAGTGGGTAATGCTTGAGTGAGGTTCTGAAGTACGGGCCTAGGTCATACCATGCCCCTGGAACCAACTAAAAATGTCTATGCTAGAGGGTCTAGAATCATGTACTGAATTTTACACAATCGTTACAGTTTGCGCACCGGTTAAAAATGTATCAATTTTTTTGTTTTTTGTTTTGTTATATGGACCTAAGTTATCTTCTTGGTCGATGTGTAGATGCCTACCTATGTACGACGCATTCTAGACAGACGCCGCAAACTCTTTTTCTTATTTGTACTAAAAAAAATACTGCTGTTATCCATACGGTTATTTTTTCTTATAATTAATATTCCCCACACATTTACGACACAAACTAGGTATTCAAAATCCTATTTTAAAAGAAACCATAATTTCGGTTGATCTCTAACAACAAGAATGTACAGTCGAGAAACCAAAGTTATAAACAGTTGAAAGGTCTGTGCAAACAAAGCATTGTTTTAATTTTTAGGGCAAAATATTATTTTTATGCAAGTAAGTATAACAATGTTCTACTTGTGTTGAAGGCCAACCGAAACTATTCCTGTTCCCAAAGCTGAGTATTCATTTTTGTCAATCTTTCCGTGTCAATTTGTACCAAGATGTTGCTCTTGTTACAAAATTCAGTGTGCACCCAACTTTATCCATTTTACAAAGTTTCTCAAAATAATGCCTAACAAGCAAACAACAGTTTGCCTACCCGCTGAGCCATCTAGTTGCCGTGATTAATAGGGACCATTGAGGAGGTGAGATGTGCAGCATCATCCTAACTGTCCTGAATAGAAGATTTTAATTAAAGGAGAGCTTTTATTAAGAAGATTTATGTTTAAGTATGGGATATTTTCAATGCAAGATGATTAAGCTCAGGTGTAGGTACCTATAAGTGCTGAGGTAGCTAAGTGCTCTTGTTCCCATGAATTGAGAAAACCTTAATAATCATGATCATACTTAAATCTTTATTTATGTTTGTCGACTTCTTATTACAGGCACTGGTTATATAATGAATTCAATCTTGAATAGGGAAAAGTGTCTGAGTTACAGCACCCGGCTCTCTTAGATAGGATGTTTTTTTTTCAAAAAGATAATTGAAAGAAAGAAACGTTGTTTGTCCTGTACAAACAGTCAGTCGAAAAAAAATAAAGATATTATAGGTAGGTTACTCATTACCGAAATGTGGACGTAACACAAAAGTAAGGTAAAGTCTTTTATCTAGAGGGTCCTCTTAGGTCTAGAGAAGTGCCATAATTCATGGAAGCTTTTTATTTTACTTCAGTGTAGTTTTTGCTTTGGTCAATACCACTTTTCATAATTTGATTTAAAATAGACGACACGAACGGTTCTGTACCACAATGTAAAAAACGTCGAAAAATACCACAGTTTCTTGTATGAAGACCCCTTTAATTTATTTTTATTATTTGTTGTTATAGCGGCAATAGAAAACTTCAACGGTCTACCTTAATAGGTAGTAGTAATCTACAGTTCATAAGATACATCCTGCTGAGAGACAGGCGGACGGACGGACGGACAGCGGAGGCTTAGTACTAGGGTCCTATTGGCACCCTTTGTGTGCGGAACCCCAAAAAGTGCAAAAGTAAGTTACGAAGGCTTTTTTTCGCAACAGTTTCCTTCAAGTCAAGGTGGAGGTGTGTATAGTCAGCGCCTTATGTACAAACATGCAGTTCAATAACTCTGCTCAATGTCATTTGTAGACCGATATATTGTTTGAACACTGTACACAACTGTTTTTGCATTGGGTTATATCTAGTAAGAAAGGCGATAAATAATAAGTTACTCTACCGACCGCAGAATATTTATTATTTTACTGGCTGTTGCCTCACCCAGGTCATAGTCTATCTGTGTGTGTTGAAATTTCATTCAGATCCCTTCAGCCGTTTTGACCTGAAAGCGGATCAAACAAACAAACTTACTTTCGCATTCATAATATGTATTAGTTAAAAAAAAAAAAAAACACCATAAACACTGTAATGGTTTATTACTTTCAGGTCTCTTCTAGGTCGGACTGTTTAATTGTTTTGAGGATAGTTACCCGATCTTACCAAGACAATTTCTGGTCTCTAAAAGAGACTGTGACATCTTAGTTTTTATCAGCGCATAGACTCTGGTGCTCGCGTATCGTGAACGGTGAGCAGGCTGAACTGCTTGTGTGTGAACTGCTGCTGCAAGCTTCCAACCTCGATGCTGAGCTTTTCAAAGGGATTCCCATATTCAAGATATGTCTGGACTTTAGATGAGACTGACGTCTATGTTTTTTTGGTGTTTCTTCTCAGAGTTGTATACTTACGAGTATATAGGATAGGATAGGAAACAACGAGCTCATCTAGTTTTTTAATATTTTTGAAATATAGAAGTGTTTGTAGTAATAGTTACAGACATTAAGATCATTTATCATTATCATTCAACTATATCTTGTGGTACTGGAATAGATACATTACATAAAATCCCCTGATTATAAACTACGTACTAAGCTACAAGCTATACCTGGCATCCTTGCATAACAATCGATTACCTACCCAACTTGTCCGATCACTCGAGAGCTCATATCGATTACAAAGCTATCCACTCCAATATCAAAATGCATCTTTTCAACGTCGAGTAATCCTCTGTAATCCGATTATGTAGGATGACATACGTGGTCTGCCCAAGGGTAGGAATCATGCGAATGAATTGCAAAATGAATGAAAAGTGGATGAATTAGTTATTATATGTGAGCCAGTAAGTTTGCTCGCATGACAGCAACAGCAAATTGGTATAAAGTTTATGAGCGCTTGTGCAGAAGCGCGAGTTTCAAGTTAGAGAAATTCTATAACACACAATATAATATCACACTAAACTATATATATATATATATATATATATTATAATGTACAAGTATATTTAGGAAAACAAAGGGAAAAGCTCATTGGGCACCAAAAACTCATACGTATCACTGTCAGTGTGAAAAGTGGCCAAAAGGCTAGCAGCTTTACCAAGTTAGATGGCAATACTGATTCTTTGACCCAAAAATAGGCCAGCCGTCTGGTCACGTGAAGAGTCGACCGACCGCTTGGCGATGTCCTGAAATACTCGATGGTGGTCCTAGTATTTCGACCCTAAAACATAAAGCTCCCCATAAGGTTACTATATTTGCGCCGTTTAAGGTTCTGTGCTCCTGCAGCAGCCGCCCCAGCACAGCACGCCGTGCTAGGAAGATGGGACGGCGCGATGGTGTCGACACAAGTTGCATCCCACACCAAAGCCCTGTGCCCAACTTCTAAGGCCTTATGGTCATTGTAGAAATGACATTTTTAAGACATTTTTACATGTCAACTGTGGTCAATATTTTAAAACTAGATGGTGCCGACTTGTCCAAGTTGACTGATCTCTGAGAAGAAATGCCGAAACCAACTCAGAGGTCATGGCCCCTTTAAAAGTCCAAACATTATAGTTTTAAGAAATTATGGACTGCGCGAATCTGGAATTCAGATGCGTGCACGGACTGGACACTTAATGTGTGTGGTTATTTTCTCAAAACACCATTTCAGACACCAATCTACATGGTCTTCACATGGTCTGTTTAAATTCTTTAAAAATTTATTCGCAGTCTCAGCTCGGCGACAATCAAATGTCAAAAATTATTAGGTATTTTTGACAGATTGGGGCTGAGATTAGAATGCTGATCATAAAATACGAGAATTGCCGCTCTGGAGTGTGAATGTTTGAAACTCCGATTTCCAAAGTATTATGTTCAAATAAGATGATTCAACAGAAGTCTTGCACTAAATGAAGTTTGCATTGGCAAGTGGTCGGTGAATCGTTCTCTTCGATATTAAGCTAGAGTACATTGTTAACTCCACCATCACAAATTATCAAAGACAAACGCTGATGATTGCGCAAGAACAGTAGCAGTTGTAGGAAATTTGTCATTATGACGTGCTGGCCAGTTTAATAACCCGTTATTACATATGTGTGTTGCATACTTGCATACATGTAATGGTGTTTTTTGCACTCTCAGTATCGGACAATTATTTTTTATTTATATGTTATCGACCCACCCCTGCTTCGCTCGGTTTCCCCTCCCTGCGTCGTATTCCTCAATGCATAAATTTTAAATATTCCTTTTTTTTGCAAAAAAAAAAAACAAATGCTGGTGAACACCGCATCAAAATCCGTTGCGCAGTTTAGAAACAATGTGGTCACACAGACTAACACAAAAAGCGACGTGTTAGTAACCTTATTCTGAACCCTTAACCTATCACTGGAACCAATTGTATTTTATTTCCGTATTTTTTTTGTAAAAAACACTATTACACGTCCAAAGAAATAATAATATTTCAAAACTAGATGAGGTCGGTGCCTCCTAGCGACTACTCTGAAAAAAATAACATCGAAACAAACTCAGGGGTCAGTCTTTTTTAAAGTTCAGACATTTTCTTGAATATGAGAATCCCTGCGAAAAACTCAGCATCGACCATCAGCAGGGGTTGGAAACTTGAAGCAGCGAATCACACACAAGCAGTTCAGCCTGCTCGCGGTTCAAGATACGCGAGCACCGCAGTAGAAGCGTAAAACCGCGTTACCCGCGTTACATAAATTCTCGTAAGTTTGTCTCTAGGACGCTTGGAGACAACCATGTTGCGTTGCGTGCATAGGCTCTAAGGCCTCGTTCACACTTGCATCATTTTGATGTGTCACATCTCTGTCTCCGTTGCAAAAGGTTTCCTACCTCATTTAAAATATAACCTATTAAAATAAGTAACGCACGAACAGATTCCCGTGATGTAATTAGAAACCAAGCAGGCAGAACAATACGTTAGAGTACCTGCTTTTGAGCCCCACAGCAATTAAAAATTAACATATTATCATAGTCAAACCTCTCAACCTTGACCACATTATCATTTCACGCTTTGAATTCAATGAATTCAATGGGGTCTATGAATTTACACTATCCATAAATGTTTAATACCTACTGCCATCCATTTCACTCAAGGGAAGCATTTGGTAACACACATTAATACTAATAGTAGGAATTACAAAGAAAAGTCGCAAAGTACAGTAATATGTCCGTTTTGAATCCAAACTAATGTTGGGTATTACCGGGAGTCGGCGGAAATCCCGGAAAACAATGGGACTGTCCCGCAGAGGTCCCGGATCGCGCGTGATGTATGTCCGAGATGCCCGAAGGATTTGCTGGTCTTCTAAAGAAGCTATAGTGGTTTAACAGAAATATGAGTTGTAGTTATATCTAATGAATAATGAGTCTACTAACAATGAGATACAGGTTTTTCACCTAGTTCGGCTGTAGATGCTCCCATGTTGTATTATTTCATTATAGCCCACGATTTTCTTGTTATGCTTATGTCTCGTGTCTAAAATCTAATCAAATTTTATTTAATCTAATTTAATTTATATTAATCTATGTGATTTTATTTTCTTCAAACTTACTGTAATCAATTTAGCTTTTAAATCTTTGATATTTTTTTAATGTTTATTAACTGTTTTAATTAATTAATTTTGTTATTATCTGCGCATAACGTAGTGCATGCTGTGCTTTTCTATAAGTAATGAGGCTCTTAGACTTAAGTTTCCACCCCGGAAACAAAAAAAAAAAAAACAAAAAAAGTCAATGGTTGGAGGATGGACGATAATAAATAATAAAACGCACGCAGTCGTTACTTACATGTATTTAAAATACTTGTGAAGGAACATTAGTTGGGTCTAGTTGAAAACCAGCGCCAGGCACTTACTTGTCTGGCATTTATGCTGAACTGGGCCTATTTTGCGCAGCCGTGAGGCATACAATACTATTTTCTTCTGTTTTGTTTTGTTTTGTGTGAATATTGTGTGCCTTAACCTGGGTCAAATAAATTTATTTTCTTTCTTTCTTTACTTGTCGTTGTGATCTTGTTCTCGTATAGCTGTAACTATTTAAAGTCTTAATTAACTTTGGTTGCTTATATATTTAGTATGTATGTCTCTATTATTTTGGATATGTATTTATCTGTGTATCTATTTCAGCATTTTAAATGTTTTATAATGTATTAAACTTATTTTTTGGACCAACGGCTACCCCATTTTATGTCCAGGCAAATCACTGTCCATTCCAAAGTTGCCTGGAAGAGATCGCAGAAAGCGATAAGGCCGCCCATTGTATATTTTGTTATGTAAAATAAATTCAACCGCATCCAATTAAGCTGGAAGCCGATCATAAATTTGGCTGGAAAAAATCTAGCAGTAGATAATGATTAATGAATGAAGGAATCCAATCTGATCTGAGGATTAATTGTTACTGTAAAGTTCACCACACATTGTTAAATTAAACTAAAGGTATACAAAATTTCACACCACTGAAAACCTTGCACAAAAGTTAACAAGCTGTAGGTACCTTATAACTGCCTTCCCGTGTGGCATATTTACTAACGCATAATTTTACCCAGTTTTACTTTTACATTTCCCCACCCGTCGAGTTTACTCCGCATTATTCAGGAGTGAAGCAAACTTGAAATTAGTTTGAAAATGATGTACTCTGTAATAGAGTTCCTGACGATGTTTTGATGCAAGTCGTTTACATAGAATTTTTACGCTCAAGTTAGTGTAAAAAGTTTTACTTGCAAGTGAAGTCGCTGGTTTCTTTTCGTCTGTTTTGGTGAGAATCTTAGAATAAATGAGAAACTGGTTATTTGTGTACTTAATCCAGCTTAACTGTTCAGGCAACTCCGAGACCAAAAATCGCGTTTTTTTTTCTGTATTTGCAGCATCGATCACTAATAAAGAACTTAGTGATCGATGATTTGCAGCTAGTATAGCTGCATCTGGCATCCAGCGCTGTTGGATTTTACATAAGTATTTAGTTAAATTGTAGGTACGTTATTCTTAAAAGTTCTTTCTTTATTACTCTAATAGAGATTTTTGTCTGCTTTTACTGGCTGAATAAAATAACAAAACCTTCGGATCAAGTGAGGTCGTTGACACTTCGTTCAGAAAGCTATATACATTTATACATCTATATTCAACAACGACCTCTCCCCTATTAACAAGAATACTAAAAATAAGTAAGTTAATCAGAACAAGTTATGAAGTAAGTTCACGGTTGAAGTGTCTTACTTCAGCGTGCACGGCCACTGAGCACGGTAAGCACGGTGAGCGTATCACATGAGCACGCCGCGATCGAGATGGTATTAATGCTCGTGAGCTAATTTACCTGGCACTGGGGGCCCTAAAACTAGCGGCAGAACTCGTATTTATTCATGAAGGGCGGGTCTAGGAGTGATTTGAAGAAAGAAATGCTTAAGAAACGAACAATAAATTATTGGTACCAAATTATCAGAGTTAACTTTTCATTATGGGGTAACCCGTACGTCACACACTGGGCAAATTAAGTCAGAACTTCCTTTAACGGCCAATTCCAACCCAAACCAACTAAAGGCAGTTGCCAATGGAAACGGCCTAAATATAGCGCGGTAATTGTGTAACACACTTTCAGTAGTAATTGCTTTCATTTTGACACTTCTACAACATTCATTGCGTTATTTAATTTGTTGAACAGACAAATTTTGCGGACTTAAGAGGCAACATTCTTCAAAATCATTCCGATTGTGATTTATATTTGAAGGTTAAATTTTAGGTACATATAATTAATGGGGAAGGTCGGGCAAAGCTAATTGTAGATGGCGTGACCATAGCTAGGTCCCTACGGTCTTCAATAAATTTGACATTTCGTTCATTCATTCCATTTTGTGTTCATTCATGAGTTTGATTTTATTTCACTATTTCGTTATTTTCGGTGATTTCAGTATTATAAATCAAGTACTTGACATGGAAAGTGTCAGAATTTTAAACCTTGAATACTTACTCGTAATCACTTTCTTTCAAAATGTTTCCAACTGAAACTCGAACTCAAAAAAATCTCTATGAATAGCTTTAAACCACAATCTTCTAATTTTAGGTTCTTCGGGAAATGGTGCACTCCAATTTCAGAGTATCTTTGAACACAATAACGCGTCAATTTTTGATAAAATAAAATAAAACCATTTCACGCCTTGTATTATTAGCTTGTGTTGGGAACTAGCTTCGACAGCGCCATTTTGACAGTTGCCTTCCCCATTATGGTCTGATGACACGTGCAGAAATAAAAAACCTGAATTCATTACATACACATAATTATTCAGATCAGCATAGAATCGTTAATAGGTAGGTACTGATAGCAAGAGATATTCATATTGATCACAAAAGTTATAACTTCTTAGCCCCGCGTATTTCATAGCCATAACTGACATATGTTTATAATTAGTCTTGAGGGAGTGTCGTTGATTGCGGACTAAATAACATGTAATTAGCTTCAAAGGATCAAGATCATTCACTTGCCTAAGTAACACGACTGTATTTTGATATTAATACAAGGAGTGGCTCGTGGCTACATAATCACAGCAGCAAGACTAAGGCGCCACGCGGCGAGCGGTGCCTTTGTGTCGGGCTGTTGCGTCGGGCCTGTTTGCGGGAGCTGCAGTTGTCCTGGCCCTTTGACGAAATTACGTCGTGACTTCTTTCAAAACATTGGATGTTTGGGTTTGGGACGTGAGCTTTTGTTCAAACAATTGTTTTTGTAGGTTGTGTTCAGGGTGACTGGATCCGGTTCTTCGAATTACCTTGCATAGATCGTCTTTTTTAGGTGCGAAGATGCGTCTTGCTGATTTGAAGACACACTTTTCATATCAGGCTGGCGAAGCATAGATCAGGTTGAATCAGGTATACAGCCTCATATCACTACACTTTTTTTGTCTTCTTTTTTTATATATCAGAGAACAGTGATGGCCCAGTGGTAACGGCCGCGACTTACGAGTTGTAGGTCGTAGGTTCGAAACCAGACAGGCGCTTTACTGTGTGTTAATCATTTCATCAACACTGCTCTAAAAAACGGTGAAGGAAAACATCGTGAGGAAACCGGCATGTCTTAGAACCAAAAATTCAAAGACATGTGACATCTAGCAACCCTGACTGGGCCCGCGTGGTGGATTACGGCCGACTTCCTCTCATAGAGAGGAGCCTGTGTCCCAGCCGTGGGAAAATAATAGGCTGATTATGCATTATGCTCTAGCTATAGTGGCTAATGATATCCGTCCTCAGTCTTGTCGCGTTCCAACCAAAACCCATTTCATGTCCAGGGTGAATCATTTGACTATTTCTGCTTTAAGTCCAGCCTGCAAACTATCATTATGAGTCGTATCAAAAAGTCCTTAATCGAGACTACACAAAAGTACAAAAGCTCCTGTTATGATAAATTGTTTTTTTCACTGAATAGTCTCACAATCTGTGGCCGTTCGCAGGCTATTCCTGATAGCCTGGATAGCCTGTAGCCCGTAGCTCGTAGTACGATACCGCACAATATTAGCTGCCAGCGCCACTCGCGTGTGTCCGACACTTTTAAACAGTTTGTGTCGCCAACTCGATACACTCCATCGAGAGCGGTTGAGTTGAGGTCACACTGGGTACAAGAATATTATATAGAGTAGCTATGGAGTTCTTCTCTAAACGGATTTTTTTGAAAACCTGACCGACAACTGATTTCATAAAACTTTTAAACAATAGGTGCTTAAGCCTTATTTTTTTAAGTAGCGGTTATAATGTTTGTTTTATTATTTTATTTTTGTTTCACTCATATAACCCGGCTCCATGGATAACGCAAAAAATTAAAGAGCTTATGGCTCGCAGGGATAAAGCTAAGAGCAAATATAAGCGCAGACCTCCAGAGCTGAATCTCTCTTATTACAAATCGTTACGTAATCGCTGCAGTCATCTGTGTCAAGATGCTAAGAGACGCTATTTCCACGACCAACTCAATAACCGCAGTTCTTCCGATGTATGGAGATTTCTCAAATCTGTAGGCATCGGCAAATCACCTACCAACGAATGTAAGGATGTGAACCTCAATGATCTCAATAAACATTTCTCTATCCTTCCCTTTTCTCTTGATCCGGTTGTCAAAGCTGCGACACTAGAGTCTTGCTAGCTTGCCGTTACCGCAATGTTCTCACTTTATGCTTAGCGATGTAACTGAGGATGACGTTAAGAAGTCCATACTTGCGATTACTTCTTCAGCAGTCGGGAATGATAAATTGTGTTCAAGAATGATAACTCTTATCCTTTCCTCGTTATTTCCTGTTCTCACTCACATCTTCAACGACTCATTCTCCTCCTCTTGCTCATTTCCGTCAGTTTGGAAACAAGCTCACATAATACCTTTGCCTAAAATTAACAACCCAACTTCATTAACCCACTTTAGACCTATTTAATTCTCCCTTTTCTCTCTAAAGTTTTTGAGCACATAGTCCATAGACAATTATAATTTTTCTTGGCGTCATACTCGATAATATCCCCTTTTCAATCTGGTTTTCGCCCTGGTCACAGTACTGTAACCGCGCTTTTGAAAGTAACTGATGACATCCGCTGGGCAATGGAGAATAAGTCCCTTACTGTGCTTGTATTGCTTGACTTTAGTAGCGCCTTCAACTCAGTGGATTTCGATATTTAAGTAGGTATCCTCAAATCTATCAATTTCTCTTCTTCCGCTTTAGCCTGGTTCAGTTCCTACCTTCGGGGACGCCTTTCAGTGTGTTTGCCTGGAGGAGTCCTTCTCTGATTGGTGTAGCCACACTGAGGGTGTCCCTCAGGGTAGCGTTCTTTCTCCTCATCTTTTTAAAATTTTCATAAACTTTGTTACCAGAGTAATCTCCTCTATTTTTCATCTCTACGCAGATGACTTGCAGCTTTCCCGACATTTTACTGTGGCTGACGCGGGTTCTGCGATTGCTGCAATGAATCATGACCTGGCTTGCATCAGCGTTTGGGCTATGTCTTTTGGTTTGCAAATTAACCCAACTAAATCCCAGGCCATGATCATATGTAGCTGATTCGTTCGCAATGCGGCGGATGTTACATCCCTGATGCCTTTATATCTCGATGGTGTTCGCATTGACTATACCGAAACCGCTAAGGATCTGGGTGTAGTTATTGACTCCAATCTTTCTTGGCGTGCTCAGTTCAATGAGGTCAGCCGAAAGGTACATTTCTCCTTTCATTCGCTGAAATGTCTTCTAAGTCTCCTACCCTTGAAAACTAAAATTACTTTGGCACAAACACTTATACAGCCGATTATTGATTATGCTGACGCCTGCTACCTGGATGGTACTGAGGACCTATTAAACAGGCTTGAGCGCTTGCAAAACCTGTGGCTTTGTTTTCGGTCTTCGAAAGTATGACCACGTTTCTCACGTTCGCCAGGAACTCAAGTGGCTCCCAATCCGTCTTCGCAGGAACACTCGGATTTTATGTCTCCTCTTCAATATCTTACAAAACCCGTCTTATCCTCCCTACCTGCGTGAGCGTTTTTCTTACGCTCGCTCTAGCGACGCACCGTGTAGATCGCACCTTAGATCCCTCCTTAAATCTCATGCTCATAAAACAAGCTACTATTCTTATTCCTTCTCTGTCCATGTTGTAAGATTGTGGAACTCACTTCCGCCTAGCATTCGTGATTTGAAAACTATTTCTATATTCAAATGTCGATTAAAAGAGCATTACCTTTCCTCTTAACTGTGAGTATTTATATTATGTATATATAAATAATATATATGTTTTTTTTTTAATATTTATTGCATGCATTATTTATTTGCGTTTTTTAGTTTTAGACTTAACATTGTTCATCTTTTTTTCTCTTATTGTTTTCACACACTATTGTCTACATTTCTTTTTCAATTCTCCTTTCGCAGGTCTGCTGGAAGAAATTTCTTAAGAAATAAGCAGTACCTTTGTACTCAAATTGTAATTATGACGTGTCCCTCTGTATTTTACTGTGTGTACACAAATAATAAAATAAATAAATAATTGTTTAACTAGTATTTAAATTGCTTCTTACTTTATTTAGGGCGATGTGTTTCTTGTTCTCTTTGTGGTCACACCATAAATTACTATTATGAATTTATGAGTCTATACATGAGGATTTTTAATTGGCTATCTGGTGACTATGGTCTCCTTTTTTGTCGGTTTTTATTAGCTGTAGGTCCTCTTTGTACTATTTATAAATAAATTATATGTTTTTCAACCCTACAACGGGTAAATCTGGTGAGTGACTATAATTATGTTGTGTGTCCCTTTTCATGGAATTAAATGTCTGTTGTGCTAAAGCTATTTTGGTGAAATGATTTTCACCATGGTTGTGGGACAATCCGATTTCACGCCTGTGTCGATAAGTCTAGAGCAGGTAAGCCTTAAATTAATCCTGACTTTCTGAACATAGAATAAAGATGCGATTGCGATATTTTATTTCTTTGCTTTTGTGGAAACCAACTACTGGTGATTATATTATAAATACTGATATTATAAACGATACACTACACAACACAACAACAACAAAATTAAACCTTTTTTTTAGTAGTAAGTAATAAAGTCACTAAAATGATGTTTTCCCTCGGTGTAACCCCAGTGCTCACGGTTCGCTGCTCTCATACAAACACAGTCGTCTTGTAGCCTCGTATGTTGGTACACATAAGGTTCTAGCACATGTGTTTAAGTGAACAATGCTATTAGTTAATGACCCTTTAGCACCTATTGACCTTGGCGTGGTGTGATTTGTGGTGCCTTTTTATATGGTCTTTCGTGCCAATCTTTGTCAACAAAAAGGAAAAGAAAAAGGGCTCACAAACAAAGTGCTATGGAATATTTAATACCATGGTCATGAACTTCTTTTTTCGGTAAACGGATGTCACGTGGATGACTTGTAAAACACAGATTCTTTCAACAAAACTACACTAGTTGCTTGAAAAGTCGCTGTATTATGAAACGAATATCGGCAGGTTATAGGACATGTCCCTAGTTGTTTTCTAAATCAGTTATACAGGGTATGTCAGCAACCCATTAAGGGGATGTACGAGAGGTCATTTCCAACCAAATTACCGCTAATAATGACCCCTATACAAATGTCAACAATTTTTGAGTAATGAGACATTTTATATGTTTTTGGTGGTATACAACTGTGAACAAACATATATTTGTTTAAACTGTATGTATTTTAAATTAGTATTATCTGCTTCTACTTCAATAAATAATATTAACCATAAAATTACAATAATCTGTTATATTTTTTTTATCAGAGCTCAAAATTATTATAAATTAATATATTAATAATTTTGAACAGATTATTTGACTAAAATGGTACATTTCTGCAAAAAAACAAGGATATACTTTATCGGCAGAACATGTTACAGCTTTCCTACGAGATACAATAATATACCAGAAAACTATAAAATGTTAAATTACTCGAAAACAATTGATATTTGCATAGGAGTGGACATTAAGAATCATTTGGTTGCAAATGACTTCCACCACATCCCCTTAATGAATTGCCGACAAATTACCAATAACCCTGTATATTAAAAAAATGGGCAGTTGGTGAATTTCAGATTTTTTTCAGGAAGTCTGCTAAAGCTAACACAGGTAAATAAACACAATTTCAATCGCATAACTTAATTTCGAATAAACTTATTCACATCTAAACGAGCACCAACACGAAACACCCCTTAAACAAGTCGCAACTCACGTTCACACAGCCGACTGAACCCAATCATACCGAGGACTACTCGACTCATACACAGCACTTTATTAGCCTAAATCAGATACCACGGTTATTGGATCGTCCAATATCCAGCTCTATTAGGGGTTTATTGCTTTGCAAAGTTGTTGGATTTGTTTACCTGCATGTTATATTGTCAAGTGTCCTCCTTTTACGCTGAAAGAATCAAGATGAAAATTAAAATCGTTATGGATTGTTATAGACTGACGACCCGCCCCGTTTTACGTTTTGTAAAATATCGAAATGTCTTTGTTATATTTTAATGTTCATACACCACACAGACAGAGATAGAAAACGAATTTATTTAAAAATTTAAAAATTGCGAATTGTAATTAGTGTTTCGCTGCCTCATCGGCGTCGGTGTACGAATCGCAAGTGTAACTGCTGGGAGGGAGTCCTAGGTTAGATCACCAGGTAAAAGAGTATTTTTAGGTTGGTTTTAAAAATATCCCCTCTTACTAAAGCAAAGTGCAAGCAAGTTCTCACCTCGTATCTACTGAACATTGATTACGATAGCGATGAAAGCCTTCTAATTGTCAATTCAATTTCTTTATTGCGAACTAAGTGTAATTTTTTTAAGGTGGTAACAATAGGTAGCTTCTTAGAATTTAGTTGCCTGGTAGAGCATTGCATTCTTTTAAGATAAATGTATTTTAAAACCTGCCCACCACACGACAATACGCTACACCACACCACCACACTTCACTAGTGCGCACAAACATCTACAATAATAGCTTTTAATTTGTTATATATTTAAAATCATAAATCTTTATTTGTCTCAAAATCAATATTGCAGGCACTGGTTAATAGAATGTACTTTTAGGAACCAGAAGTAGAGATAAATAAAAAAAAAACAATAATCACTTAGATTTACTGATTTTCTTATAACAGATTAATTTCAAATAATCATAACTAAATCACATAAGCAAACAACCGTTAATTTTAATACACATGTACACATTAAAAGAAATAACGACAAGTAGCAAATAATGACGCAACCTTACCGCACGAGAGCCGACCGACAAAATGACTGAATACTTTTGTTTGTTTGTTTGGCATCTCGCAGGTCAACCTATGCGGTTGTCGTCTGCTTAAGCGGACTTGCCTGTGGTTGCCCTAATAAATTAAGGCCTCCAGCCAGGACTTTAACTTAAATACTAACTAAAACTAAGCGACAACGATAAGGGCACCCCCTGTGGGGTACGAACCTCGGCTTAGGGCGTCGCTGGAAGAGGGCAGCAAATGACTAGCTGGATCACGATTGGTATTATTTTGGGACGAATTTAAAGCTACAGGCTCAGCGGCGCGGGCTGGCTCGAGCAAGGGTCGGGAGGGATGGCGTCTATCCTAATAGTACTATCTTAAATAGAGAAAGGCGTCTGTGATAGAAGGGTCCTGAGTTACAGATCACCCGGCTCTCTTAGATAGGACATGTACAGACCGCCTTCAGGATTGTATGATTGTTTTAAAAAGGTTATGGATGAAGTGTTGAACAAAATCTGTAATTCTAATAAGTATCATCACTTGTGGTGATTTTAATGTTAATTTGTTAGAAAATTCTGGGTTAAGTACTAGAATTATAAGTTTGTTTCAGTCATACAATCTTGCTAACCAATTTTTGGAGCCCACTAGAATAACTCCCACTAGTGCCACATGCCTAGATAATGTTTATACAGATGTTATACCAACCCACAAGGAAATTATTAATTTAATAGACTCAGATCATTGCGGACAGTTGGTCACTATTTCAAATATTAACAAAAAAACAAAAAAAAAAGATATCACTGTTAATCCAAAAACTACTAATCGTTTGGAAACATTTAAAACTAAACTTCTAAGTAATTTACCACTTTTATCAACTAATGATGACTCTAATCAACAATAAAATGCTTTTTTCAAAATGTATTGTACACAATTTGATAATACTTTCATTCCAAAGACATTTTCGGTTAATAGTAATGCTTCCTTCAGTGACTGGGCTACCATTGGTATACATAAAAGTAGAAAACGACTTTATGAGTTGTATGATGAACGGACTTGTATAAACACTGCTGAATTTAATTTTTATGTTAGGAATTATTCAAAATTATTTAAAAAAGTTTGTTGTATGGCCAAGTCACGGAAGGTCATGCAACCGAAGTAGTGACTTCAGCCTTGATATTGATGACAACATGATTAAATCAGATTCTCAAATTGCCGCGGCCTTTGAAAATTTCTTTGCAAAGATTCCCGTATCGACTACTAAATCTCTGAACTCATCGCCCACTACTGCAGAGTCTTTGCTTAAAGAAAAGGTTCCAGTTTGTGATTCTGAATTTAATTTCCAATATGTCACCTATAGAGATATAATTAATACCTTTCACACATTAAATGTTAAAAAGACCGCAGATCTATGGGGTAATTCTGTGGACGTTGCTAAGTCAATTATAGATATTGTAGCACCTACTTTAGCTGTTATTTTTAATAATTGTATTGACCGTGGTGAGTTTCCTGATCTTATGAAAAACAGTAAAATAATACCATTGTTTAAATCGGGTAGTACATCTGACCCTACTAATTATAGACCTATTTCACTGCTACCTACCTATAATTTTTGAAAAGCTTATTTTAGATCGAATGCAAAGACTTTTTAATAAACACAAATTACTGCATAACAAACAGTTTGGTTTTACAAAGGGTCGTTCGACTACTGATTGTTGAACTTTTAGGACATGTTTATAATGCATGGGAGGACAAGTGCGATGCTTTGGGCATCTTTTGCGATTTGTCCAAGGCATTTGATTGTGTTCTTCATGAAACATTAATCAGGAAACTGCACCACTACGGAATACGGATCACCTCTCTGGATCTTCTTACTTCTTACTTAAGTGATAGGATTCAAAGAGTAGATGTTAACGGAAAAAGATCACCTGGATCTGTAGTTAGAATGGGGGTCCCTCAGGGCTCAATTCTTGGCCCATTTTTGTTTCTTATTTATATTAATGACTTGCCATACCTCATAAAGGATAATCAATTATACTGTCAAGGACTATATTGAGGACAAGAAGGCTTGGGATTGAGCTGCTCCAATAAGTTTACACAGACATAATTGATGTGTAATTTGCAATTTTTACTTTTATTTCTTTTAATGTTTTTTTTCTATATACGTACCTTTTTATCTAAACAATGACACGTATATATTTACTGTAAAAAGTATAATATTGTTTTAATTTTTGTGAATGTGAGGACTATGTGGGTCATTGCATTTTTTTTTCTTCTTTTAATGATCATGGTCTGGCTGTTTGAGTACTTTACGCGGCCTCCCCAAATGTCCTTTCTGTTCAGTTCTGAGTTGAGCTGCACGATGATTGACAAATGTGTGCACTGACTGGACAGGTCCACTCAAATCCGTGTGGTTCTTTCCTCAAAAGACCATTTCAGACACCAGTCTACATAGTCCTCATATGATTGAAGATTATTTTCATATTTTATTTACACTTTGACATTGATGCACTTTATATATGCAATGACATTTACTTTGTAAAGGATTATACTATTTTAATTATTGTGAATGTGAAGACATTGTCGATTTGTTGTTTTTTTTAATGCATTTTTTTTTATTATTAGTTTTAATCATGGTCTGGCAGTTTGAGTAATTTATGCGGCCTACCCAAATGTCCTTTCTTTGGTAATGTTCGTCGAATCGTTTAGCGCCTTTAGTTCTGTGTTGAGCTGCATGACAACTGACAAATGCGTGCACTGACTGGACAGGTCCAATCATTCTGTGTGGTTCTTTCCTCAAAAGACCATTTCAGATATCAATCCACATGGTCTTCACATGACCTGACCAAGATTATGTCTGGACTTTAAAAGAGACTGTGACCTCTGAGTTTGTTTCGGCGTTTCTTCTCAGAGTAGTCAGATAGGAAATGCCGATCTCACCTAGTTTTTAAAATATGATTGACGTGTAAAAGTGTTTGTACAAACCTATTTACAGAAATAAAATCATATATCATTTATTTAAGTTACAAAACGGTTACAGTCAAGATGTTATATAATAAAAGTAAAAAAATGCAATTACGTATTTATGTAAAAGCAGAACCTACATAATACATAACAGAAAAATCGAAAAAAAAAATCTATTGGATACTCATAAAACTGGGCAAACTTGCAAATTATATTGACTAAAACTAAATTGCTGTTTTTACTTTGATTTACTGTGTTCTCATATCGAAGGTAAAATAATCTGTTAATATTTTCTTTAAGATTGAATGTTCAAACATTGTTTTTCGGGTGGGCCTGGTAATCTGTGTGACGGGTTTTCTTAGTGCATACCAGTCTCTCACAAAGGATTTATTGAGATGATGTTAATCGTGTCGCGAAATTTAAATACTTTGGGCATTTCCTTATCGACGGCCTTGAGGACGATGTAGACATGGAGAGGGAGCGCAGGTGTCTAGCGGTCAGAGGTAACATGCTGGTCGGCAGATTGGGATTCAGATTCAGATTGGATTGGATTGGATTCAGATTGGGACCGATGTTCTGAAGAAGTTAAGATTAGGCTTTTTAAGGCAAGTATCTCAGAGAACCTACACTGGGAAACTGTGGACCAGTCACACCAAAAGCTCGCTGGATAACCTGCGTATCCAGTATAATAACATCTTCAGGATGATGTTGGGGCTGCTACGTTTCTGTAGTATTAATAATAATACTTTGTACTTAGTAGTGTTGTGTCTCTTAGTATAATCCGAAAATTACACACTTAGGACCTTGTATTACCAAATTGCATTCCATCACTACCTACATTGCCGAACTTCTCCGAAGTTAGTCGAACGCTAAGTTTTCGGCTCATAGCTACAAGTTGGGCTAAGTTGCGCGCTACATTAGCCGCTAACACCTGTCGCTTGACAAATTGCTCGGTTTAACTTACACTCAACTTGACGCAACTTATGCTGTTAGCATGCACCTTTATACTAAGAGCATATTTCGGTTGCTTAGTAGAGGTAAAAAAATTAAATACAAAAGTGTTTAATTATTGTTTTTGTTCTTCCCACTACCCTGGTAAAAAAGAGGTATAATTTAAGTCTAAGAGTCGTTTCGTTAAGTTACAGCTACGTAAACATAATACAGCATTGCATATGTTGGAACTTATTCCACAGGAACATGCTGCAGACACAAAAAGTAGCCTATGCCGTTCCCCAGAATTGCATCTATCTTTTACAGTTTTTTTCGAAATTCTTTCAGTGGTTTAGGTTTAGAAGGGAGTGAAAGAGATACAGACAGAGTAACTTTCGAATTTGTAATATTAGTTTGGATTAGGATTGCTGCTTGAGTATAGTTTTCAATGTAGCTAGCTGACATAGGACAAATAATTAAATTTACAGCTACCTAATACTATGCTGCTGAGTTTGTTGCGCCAATTCTTCTTCCCAGCTAAAGCACTAGGAAGTGGCGAAGGGCGGGCGTTTTGGGGGACTGTATTATGTAATTTTGACGTTCGAAATGTGCTGATTCTCCGCCTAGTGTGAATAATTGACTTTGTTTTTTTTTTTGTTTTTCAAAGCCGACATGTTTTTCTTAGACTATTTAATAATAATTATGTCTGTCTGGTATCTAGCTAATTACTGATCGATTACAAAAACAAAGTGCCTTTGCATTTGGATAATTATTGAATCTATACCTTTTGATAGACTCAGAAATAAAGGTTCTATTTCACTACTAGTTACTTATAGTTTTTCAAAATTTTCTACTGAATTTCAGCCGCCCAATGTCATCGGGTTGTTTTTAAAAACTTTTGTAGCATCTATTCATCATAGTCTGCGATACCTAAGCCGTACTTTATCATTTTTAACAGTCATCGAACTACAAATTAAGATCAAATTACCTAGTCATGTAGTACAAACTTACCTACACAATAGCCATGTCAAAACTTACAACAAAATGATTAATTCCACAATACATTATCAACACCTAACTACCTATGACTTGCGTCCACATTTCCATCAAACTTCCAACAAGGTTGAATAATGCAAGTTATTAATCATAACTTTGATGCGTACATTTACACCCGCTAATTACTTGGTACCTCACTAACGTACCTACCTCTGCCCGAATTAATTTAAAAAGTTGTGATGCGCCCTGTCTCGTCATGTTAAAGGGATTATGTGGATTTTTATGATGTTACCAAGTTTAATTTGAAACAAGTTAGCAGGGCTTAGCGGGTTTTTGTGTGTCGTAATTGAATATTTGAGTTTTAATTTTTGGTCTTTTTTTGGTTCAGAGCATAAAAATCTTTTTAAAGGTACAGATTTTCTACTCTGTGCACATAATTATATGTATCAAATTGGAATTGACTTCATTCCTTACAATAACCACAAAAAAGTAAAATCTATCGAGATTTTACTTTTTTTTTATTGTATCAGCTAGGTAACAACTGTTGGTTAAAAAAACTCCTCGATATTGTTCTTCAAAGCACTTTCAACAACAAAGCTGAAACCAACAAGTCTATCTACGATCAAATCTAGGATAAACAAAAGAATTCTAGACAAAAGTTTCTTAAGACTGGTTTTAACATAAAGTTGTTCTATGTTGGCATCAAGTAGGGTTACCATTTATCGAAAGGACTTTTTCAGGGTTCAGTTCAATAATCTACAGTGATCCAGGATTTGTGGCGCTTGAGTAATATTGACAAGGGGACGTTGTTGATAAGCATTTGTAATGTTTTTGGTTGAAATTGCATTAGAAAAAAAAGTCGGGGCGTGTTATGGGAACCCAGTTTGGAACGAAGTTCCTTTCGCTGTATATTATGTATACAGCACAGACAAACAGAGCCATCTATTATGGTATTCGGTTCCAAGTGCCAAAAGTTTTAGATTTTGTTACATAATAAATGGCTGTAAAAAAAAAACAAAAACATGCATGGCAACCTTTTTCGTTAAGTGACGATTTCTACAATTTTCTAAAAGAATCATGGCGAGATCCTTACATAAAGTTGTACGAAAAATTTAATAAATATAAAGAGTTCAAAATATTTTCCAATGTTAAGAACACATTACCAGGAGTAGATTGATACTTAAAATATTTTTTAAATCCCGCATAATTAAAAAATATTTAAATGAAAATATCAGTTTTTCGTTTAATCTAACGAGATTATTTGCCCATTTTGTATTCATAAAAAAAAAGTGACCACTTACAACGGATCTATCAAACTGATAGACTAAAGAGTGATGACTAATGTGAATCGTTGTTTACAGTAGCGCTAAGAGTTGAAAAAGTATATCGATTAATCATTCTTTGTGGCAGTTTCCATAGCACGATGTGTGGATTGCGTGAAAGACGATAGGGCCTTTAAATAAATACCCCTAGAGGAGGGTCTTAGACTGACAGCCGCCGTTTCGTTCTAAAATAATAAGCCCCTCGTTAAACTATTTACTTTTAACATTATATTTTTACTACGGGGTTATAAAAATATTGTGAATGCCTAAAGACACTTTTTAGGCACCTAAGAGTCTAAGAATTAGAATTCCAACATCTCAAAAAATCTTTATCTTTTTGTACAAAGCCTGCCATGATTCTCTTACTTCTACTGCAAACTCCGTAAGAGAATGTCGTTAAAAAAAAAATAGCGGTGTTAGTTCCGTTATTTGCCGTACGCCAAAAGATCATTGCACCTACAGTTGTACATTTAAGTAGTTTCCTAAAAAACCCTTTTCAATATATTTTCAAAATTTCTGAAAAAAAAGCCAGCCATTGCAGTTTTCAAATTTCATGTTCTTAATATTTCCCTTTAGGTCGGAAAGGAAGGTAGACTAATACCGGACATATCCGGACAAATCTGGACGGATGGTGAACTCGACGACCAAGTTCGTACGACAACAGGTGTGCAGCGTGGCTCATTTAACTTTAGACATTTTTATAGCTTACTGGTTTTAAACTTTAGCTTAGCAGAAGAGAAAAGATCTATATTTATTGCCTTTGCTGATTAAAAGGACTTTGTAAGTGTTATTTATTTATTGGTTATTTGCTTGTTGTTTCTTTGTGTGAGCATCCAGGTGCTGTTTTTTAAATAAAGTATACAATAATGGAGAAACATAGCTTTTACTAGGGTTAGTGTTTCGATAATTCACATAGATTTTATACACCGAAAAATAGATTCCTACAAATAAAATGGAGAGATGGAGAAATTTTTGTGCATTTTTTCTTGTTTTTTCTAATATTTCACTCTGTTATTTATTACCTACTACTTACTTTAAGGTTTTTTTTAAGTTCACATTTGAAATACAGGATGTTTACACTTTTTAACTATATTTACTTACCAGCGCGGCAGCGTAAGCAACCAAACATACAATTTTATAATAATTACAAACCGCAGCTATGAATAACGTAAGACATTATAAGTTGCTCCCCCAGCAGGGTGTGGCCACAAATCATGGGTTTATAAAATTTACGCAGTGAGCCGCGAGCCCCGAACGCATTTGAAGGTGCGTTTACACTGGTAGAGTAAGTTGTCCAGTACTCGTAGTAAGTAGAAAACTATTTCAGTGCATTCAAAGTTATCTCAGTAGTTACCTTAATAATAAGTCCAGTGCACCTTGGCCAAACAGCCATGGAGCTAAACAGAATAGTACCAGCCTATTATTACTGTCCCACTGAAGGGCAAAGGCCTCTTCTCATATTGAGAAGGCATGAGCTTTGATCACCAAACTTGCTCCAGACGGGAGCTGAACTTGCTATAATGCTTGCCTATAATGTTCCCACTGCTGGGACATAGGCGTGTGGGAGGGAGTGGGCCGTAATCCACCACGTGGGCCCAGTGCGGGTTGGTAGATGTCACAAGTCTTGCCGGTTTCCTCACGATGTTATCCTTCACCGTTTTTAGAGCAGTGGTGATGAAATTATTTAAACAATTACTTTGTTTCTTAGCGAATGTATTCCTTTTACGTCATGTAAGTCACGGCCTTTCCCACTGGGCTACCAGTGCTACCACTGCTCACTTTCAATCTTAATTTCGGCTATTCTAGTAGTCTTTGTGCGTTAAGAAGTCCAGGAAAATTTAATTACGTAAATCTTAGTAGGATAATTTCTAAAACTAATGTGACAGTGTATGACTGAATTGTTAATAGTTGTTGCAGTTGCATCGTAGTTATGCCGGACCTATGCCGTATAGGTGAAGGTATACTTTAGTCCTACTTAAGAGGACTTCCTAGGATTTTTATTTTAAGTTGCTTCTAGGTACGTATCTTACCGCCTATGCATAATTCCACTCCAACTAGACCAGAAGGCCAAGTCTCGTAGACGCTTACAAAACTCAGCGACAATCAATGTTTTTTTTTTTTTTTTATGTATGGCCTCTCGCAGGTCAACCTATAAGGTTGTCGTCTGCTTAAGCGGACTTGCCTGTGGTGCCCTAATAAATTAAGGCCTCCAGCCAGGACTTAAACTTAAATACTAACTAAAACTAAGCGACAACGCTAAGGGCACCCCCTGTGGGGTACGGACCTCGGCTTAGGGCGTCGCTGGAAGAGGGCAGCAAGAGACTAGCTGGATCAGGATTTATTAGATTTTGGGACGAATTTATAGCTACAGGCTCAGCGGCGCGGGCTGGCTCGAGCAAGGGTCGGGAGGGGCGTGGATTTGGGCGTCGCGGCGGGCCTCGGCGGCGAGGACGGTAGGACGGCGATCGGGTTTTGGGCTTATGTAGTGTGCTGGTGGCCTTACTACTCTCTTGGAGGAGGGTAGTGGCGTCGTCGGGGGCGATTAAAGTATGCCTCGGTCGGCGAATACGGCTAATGCGGGAGGGAGTGTAGCGGGCGGCCGCTGAGATCAAGGGGTTTGGGTGTTTTATGCCACAGTCAAAGAAACACTTCGATAAGCGTTTCATGAACTGGTTTATGGTAGGCATTTTAAGGTCTACGTGGAGATCTATATTACGGACATAGTAGGGGGCACCCGTGACCTTCCTAAGGAAACGGGTCTGCAGGGTCTGCATCTTATGGAGATGACGTGGGTGAGCGTGCGCGAATACAACGCAGGCATAGGTCATGATGGGACGGATGACTTCGGTGTAGATGCGCGCTTGCATTTAAGTGACAGTTTGCAACGGGCTGTCAGAATAAAGTGGAGTCTACCAAGAGCAAAAGCGGCGCGCGCGCGAACCGCCTTAATATGCTGTTTAAACGTAAGGTTTTGATCGAGGATCACGCCTAGGTATTTGGCTTGCTTCTCCCAAGGGATTGGCCTGCCGTACATAGTGATCGGGCTGGGAAGGGGGGGTGGGACTCGACGACGTCTCGAGAAGAGAACCGCCTGACTCTTATCGGGGTTGACCTCGATTCTCCATTTCCGGAACCAAGCGCCTAAGACGTTTGCGGCGGTTTGGAGAATACGAGCTATAGCGATGGGACAGTGACCGGTATAGTAAACGGCAGAGTCGTCGGCGAAGAGAGCCAACTGAGCCTTTTTACTTTTTGGAATATCGCTGGTGAATAGCGTGAAGGCTAGAGGAGATATGACGGAACCCTGAGGGACACCGGCGCGAATAGGGTGAGGGGACGAGAGTGCACCCTCGATGCGATAGCGGAAGGTGCGATTCGACAAAAAGTCTCGTAAGATGAGCACGAGACGATCTGGCACTCCTAGTTGGTAAAGCTTGTATAACAAGCCGTTGTGCCAGACTTTGTCGAAGGCCTTCGCTATGTCGAAGAATAGCACACCCGTCGTCGCGTTTCGCTGCAGACCGGAGCTCAAGTGCTCTACGATACGGTGGACCTGATGGATACTAGAGTGTTGGGGTCGGAAGCCGAACTGCTCGTTGGGAATGAGGCTCTTTGCTTCGGCGTAGTCTTTGAAACGCTTATAAATAAGTCTCTCGTAGATTTTGCCGAGAACATTGAGTAAGCTAATGGGACGGTAGCTGGAGGGCTCAGACTTTGGCTTGCCTGGCTTTGGGATACCGATGACGGTTGCTTCTTTCCACGATTGTGGGAAGATGTTGTTGCTCAATGCGCCATTGAAGATGGCGGTCATAAGCATTATTAGAGGGGCAGGTAGGAGTTTGTACACCTTATTGGTAATACCGTCCGAACCGGGGGCTTTCCGAGCTTGGAGCCCTTTAATGATTCCGTGCACTTCGTCTGGTGTGACGGGAGGCAGAGGATCGTCAGGGTCTTCGACGGGTGGTAGGGCGGCTCTCCGTTCGACTTCAGCGTCGACCTTGTTCAGGTGAGCTTGGTCAACCGGTTGAGAGCTGGGAGAACACTGGGACTCTAGGCTGTCAGCAAGGCATTCGGCCTTGTCGGTGCTGTCGAAAGCGATACTATTGTCGGGGCGAGTGAGAGGAGGCATAGAGACCTCTTCTGAGGAACGCAATTTCCTCTGTAATTGCCAGAAGGCTTGATGAGTGGGCTCGAGTTCACTGAGCATCTTGTGCCAGCCCTCGGAGCGAACCTCCCCTAGGCGTTTCTTTACAGCACGCTGTAAATGGCGCATGTGGGCTTTGTTCGCGTCACAAGGGAAGGAGTCGTAGGCACGAATGGCCGCGTTCTTCTCGGTTATCAGGTCACGTACGTCAGTAGGTAGTTTCCAGCGATGGTCTTCCATCACCGGAACTTCCCGTGAACAATCCGTCAATACGGATTGTACGTGCTCTGTAAACGAGTCGATTGCGGCCGTCGTGTCAGCGACTGACACTAAGTGATCGGGGATGGTGTCCAAGTGAGGCGACGTGGTGGATTTCAGTCTTTCGCTTACTTTCCTCCAGTTGGTTATCATCTGGGTCTGAGGGGGGACAATCAATGTCAAAAAAAAAAAAAAAATATCTGTCGTGGATGGATGGCGCCACAGTACAGCGGACAGCGCCATCTAACAATTTGATTCATAAACGAATGATCATGTGATCGGAAACGCAAGCGAGCCCTACTGCTTGGACACGATCGTCAGTGGAGGGGATGCAGCGAGGACAGGCGGAGAGACCGTCAACAGAATACGGTCGAGTTTGGACAGTCATGCTCAGTATCAACGCACGTGTCTGTTTCCGTTGCACGTGTTTATTTCTTTAGCCAGTGTATTAAAGTTATTTTTAATTCGAATTATCTTTTCGTTCGTGTACCCACTACAGTGCCCCCACTAAAATGTGTCGGATCGTGAAGAAGACCCGATGTTTCGCATCTCGGCCACCCCTGATGATCCCTGATGCGACATATCTATGTAAGTTTATTGTATTTTTGACAGATTGAGACTAAGATTAGAAGGGAAACGTTCTTAAAAATATGGGAATTGCCTCTCAGATCACAGAATTTAGACAAACATTTAACTTAAGTACTAGTTAGTGACCTAATGTAAACGCTCCCTAACACATAGTCGTTTCAATATAGGGGGAGGGTGTGTTATTGCATTCACTTAATAAGATTACTTTGTGCAATGGTTTCATAGTGAGGTGGAAATTATTACTACAACATAATATTTTTAAATGAAGACAAATGATAGCTTATGTTGAAATAATGTCTGATCATTATATTTGTCTCAGAGTGATCTAATTAAGCTTTATAAATAAAAGACACAAAGGCGGAATGGCAAACTGCTCTTTTTTTGTTGTTTAAATAATCAATATGCTTGGAGACAGCATGAGCGACGGGGACCATAATGCACAGCTGACCCGTATTTTTTCTGCTTGATGAGCCCACTTCACTTTGGAATGGGCAACTAGCTTCATCCGACCTCATGACAATTCAAAAGTGCCTGTAATTGGTTTATTTGAAATAAATGCGCTGAGTTTGAGTTTGAGCCATGCTTATTTTCTACTTATCGTGCGCTGTGGCCATGCAGGACTACGACATGACAGTAAATACTCCTACCACATCACACATCATCAAAAAAGCTGCGTATTATAACAAAACGGGCAGTGTACACCTGTTGGGGATACTGGCGCGCCATAACTCCTCGCGCACACCGCCACGCAAAACTTAACGCAAATTTATGGGGAACAAAGTTTTTTACAAGGATTCGGTTAAACTAGACGTGGTGACAATAGACGAACCGCTGAGTAAAGGCCGATGAACCAGAATGAAGACGAATACGAAAACGAGAAAGAGAGAGATACAAATATCTACTTATTCAAAATCATAAATTAGGTCTAGGAAGAAGCATATAATTTTGCGCAAGAGTTCATTTTATAAGTGCTCAACTAAGAAAGGATTATTGGAAATTCATTGTTTATAGGGGTTTAATATGATATGAAAGTTTCCAAGTTACCTATTATTGGGAACTCATCGGGCGCACGGCTTGTCTTACAAGAAAATTCTAGAATGGCACAGAAGTGAATGATTAAAAAAACAACCATAATAAACCGCATTGAAATACCTTCATCCATTTATGAGCTACGAATGCTACGATGCTACAGTCAAACAAACACACAAATGTACTGTTCAAACGTAGAACTTCTCATCTGTATGCGCTGGAGGTTCACTTAAAAATTTAATAAACATTATTTCGAACAATGTTCAAAATATTTCGCTGCAACAGATCATAAAAAGATCTGCTCCCAAAAAAAGTTTCGGACAAATGACCAGTCAAAAACAATAAAAGATCCAGTGACTCTACATCCATGGTGCATGGCGGGATGGTGTCGTGTTCAACCACGTAATGGCTTCTGAATGCCGCCATGACCGGCCACTGTTGCTTTAGTCTATACCAACTTTTAAAACTCACTATAATGTGGTATATTTTATTTCACGTATGCTCAGTGTTTGTGCAGTGTGCAGGACATATTATATGGAAGGGACTTGTGTTATTATTTTGAGTGTGTTTTTTTTAAATATCGTGTTGGCCGCGCCTCTCATGACCGAGGTCGTCGGCTAAATCCCGAAGTACCGTTTATCGTGGTAAAACCCGAGCGGCAATTCCCGTATTTTTCAGAACATTTGCATTCTATTTTCAGTCTCAATCTATCAACAATACAAAACTTTACGTTTATTTTTTGACAAGGTTTTGACATTGATTGTCACTGAGAAGAGAATGCGACTTGAATTTGAATGTTTATTAAGTACGAGAATTGGCCTTCTGGTCTTAGATAGTGAATATACAGGATGTCCATAATATGTATACGTGTTTGTAAGTCGACGGCGACGTCAAGCAGGAATCGCGCGATCGGCCGGGTCATAATAGTTAACAGAAAAATAAAAATTAAATATCTAAAAATAAAAATAAAAGTTACAATTTGTAGCAAGAGGAGTTAAAATACCGTCACAGGCAGTAGATTTTCTAGTTTCTTTTTAATTTTTAACTGCCCGTAGTTTTTAAAATAAATAGCAAAGTTTTTTTTTTTTTTAAAAAGAAGGAAAGGGCGTCAAAGAATGAGATGGGAGGATGAATTATAAAAAAAGGCAGGATTAACTTGGAGACGAAAAGCACAGACATGAAATTATGGCAAACTCTAGGGGAGACCTTTGGGCAAGCTGATACTAATGTTACCGATGTCGATGAATAATAATAATTTATTAATAATAATGGGTAAAAGTATAAAATGTTTTTATATATTTCAATAATATGTAATTAACAAAACAAATTACCTAAGATGGAATGCAATTGAAATAAATTAAATAAAAATTAAATTGCATACATGATGTGTGTACAGGATCAAAAATAAAGATAATTTGAATTGAATTGAATTATAGTTTTTTTGAACCCTATTTTTCCGACGGAACCAACGGACCATATTTTTGGTTCTTGCGCACACTAAAAGAAATATTTATCTTCGTGGTTTTCTTCTATCGTATTAAATTTGTTTTATTTCGTTTAAACACACTATCTAACGAGCAAATATCCTGAAGAATATCGTATGCTTTTCTGATTTTATTTGCTGCAGTGGATCATATACCTTTAGGCATTATAAAACTTGCGTTTAGGTCCTGTAGTCCCCTTAAATCCCATGAAGTGGGAAGCGTACTTACTGTAGTACAGTGTAAACTTTTGCTAGATTCGTGTCTAGGCATTAAACACGCAAACAACAACAAAACCTGTAGTGCTATTCTGTAGTGTTCGGCTGTCAGTGCCACTGATGCTAAGGATTGACCAAGACAGGATGACACTGACAGCTCACTCCATTCAAGTCTTCACGGTGAGATTTGAAAACTACTGTCTTATTAATGACTTATATTTTTGTATACGAAATAAATCACGTAAGTAACTGCATGCTTTACCAGATTAGGCTGCTGCAGCTGCAGGATGCGTAATCTTTGAGGCGTATTGTAACGGCACTCGGAGCTCCGGGACGTTTCAACCAAAAAAAACTGTACTTTTTTCCGTCACATGAAGGCACAAAGGAAGATACCCTACAGCAACACAGTCATACGAAAATTTCCTGAAAAATAATATTTAAAAAAACCGCCCCCGTCTTAATAAACACATTAGAGGAAAATGGGGAAAATTGAATGCATCCCCATTTGTAACAATTAAGAAGCCGACGCTGTAGCAACAATATTAACACTTTGCAGGTATTTCCGCAAGGCTTTTAACCTTTTCTCTGCGAAATGACTACGGAGTGTTTTTGCATGGTATTATAATTATGTGCAAGTCATAAGCTATGGCGGGAACGCTATTTTGAACGAGACCTACATTGAAGATGTGTATAGTATATATGTGTCTATATTGGTGAATGAACTAATTAGATTATAGTTAGAGAAATAAACAGTTGTAGGGAAACGTATTCTATCAAAACACTTTTGTTAGGGACTAGGGACTTAAACCTAAATTTTTATGCCTATTCCTATTCTTAAAGTAATAGCTGTACAAGGATCTTTTGGCGCGTATCTAATACATTTCACAAAACGCAAAGTGCACAAGTGGCACATTTGTGCACAAATGTTTACCATCAGCGCACCCCTGTCAACGTCATTCGAGCCTCATTAGATCCTTGCAGATCTTTATGTAACACTTTTGTTCAGTTTTCAGAGTCAAAAGGGAAGAAAACAAATAAAAGTCAATCAACCGCCAGGAAAGCCCAGCCCGTGCCAACCTGTTCCAGTCCCAAGTCTACATCTAGTAACTTGGGACCGCCAGTTAATTTTGTGGGCGAATCGCCGTATAAATCTAGATATCCGGCCCCAGTGGGCCGAGTTGCTGTTTTTTATATTAATTAAAATATAGTATTATTTCATTAACTCCTTTTTCCTTATTTGTTTGGGGTTTACAAAGGCTTCCTGTGGGAAGTCTACGAAGTGTGTAATACGATTATGGTTTCGTGTTATGCTCTATAATTTGTTGTTTTTATTTCGATGTTTTGTGGGTGTGTTATTTTAAAATACCTTATTATTTCTAATATTTTCTTGTTACATTTCCCCGGTAAACAGCGTGGACAAAATTACATACTGAAGTTCTTGTATGATCATATTCTACTTAAAAAGAATCTTAAGTTCATTCACTGACAGACTGACATTTTGTAATTAAGGTTCCAACAAAGTCAAAGATTTATTTGCAGATAAATATGGCGACAAAAGTTCTAACAATGGTAGCATATTCAATCATAATGACATGCTTGGTACAGATACAATTGGGATGATGACTACTATTAAAAATGTTCGTAATTTCAAAGAAGGCATAGTAAAAATGAGATAATCGAAAAACTCTCTTAAATCGATGTAAATATGAAGAAGATACAAGGTTTAAAAGATTTTGGAGGGGATTATTCCTGTCCTTGTCGCGCGGTACGGACGATGTACGGCGCTAGTATGAAGTTACGTAGTTGTGACGTCACTTCTACGATAGTGCTGTCCTTGTCTACCCGTTATCTTAAAACGTTTATAACTTGGCAGTTTTTTAAGCTTTTACACTTTTTGTAATATTATTTACACTATTTGGAAATAAACATTTTTTTGAGACAAAAATAAAAATATTGTCATCATCCCCATTAGATCATTTAGATTTAAACACAATGAATTCTTTTACAGTATATAAAGGATTCTCAATTAGCCACCTATGTAAAGTCGTAATTATTGTCGATGGGTAACACCATCGTGCACAAGGCTTGTAGTCCTATAAATGTGATATTCATAGTTTCAGGACATCCTAGATCTTCATACGTTTGACATTATTCCAACTGACGTAACATTCGCTTCCGATAAAAATACAAACAACCAGTGCATAACATTACCGATAATACCATGAAACTATAGTAAAATGGTGTTGTGTAACAATTCACCTTGAGCCACAAGGTGAAATTGTAACAAATATAGCTGGGGCTGCCGTGACTATCCAACCAATATATTAATTTTGTTATCGAGAGAGTGTCGACCTTTTCTCGTACTGAAATACCTCGTTCGTCAAAATTCGACTATTATTTTAGGAGTTACGACTTTATTATTGAACAGATTAACATACATATCCTGTTAAATTCTTAACCCTTCTTTGGATTTGCGGTAGTCAAGTAGAAAGAGGAGTTTAGTTTTAATAAAGTTTATTTTTAACTCGTCTTTGCAATGTAGAAATATTTAATAGTCATATTGGCGGCCTTTTAGCACACTGTCATTGATTCAATTGAGTCTCAAACTCAAAATACACATAAAGTGATACGAAATAGAAATAATAGTAATATTTATTTGCATAAAACATGGTAGATAAAGGTGTAAAAAAAAAATTGCATACATGTTTTGCTAATTTCATGGCGAACAACATCATGAACTTGAACATAATTATAACATTTACTTATGTAGCCGTTTTCAGGTGCTGCTTCAAACCTGAACTGCGGAAATTATATTTGACAAATTGCGTTCTCACTCTTAATTAAATTAAGTTCTAATACATTTAGTAATCGCTTACCAGCAGCGTGTAACCCATTCTACTCAATTAGACCCACGTGGCGAACAGGCACGGGGATGTTTAATTAATTTAATTATCGTTTCATAATGGACTTGCCCGGCGTCATAGGCAACCCCTATTACTGTATGAGATATCATAATTGCATCCATAAGGGGAACTGCTGTTACCCAAAATATAATGTCTTCACCTGCCCCTGTGTAGCACAGCAACGGAGGGAATCGTCAAAGTTTTAAAGTAAGTAACGTTACGGTTATATGTTTTTCATGTAAGCTCGTTCCAAACATGGGTTAAGTAAGGTTCTTATTCTAAAGTAAAGGTGCTGGTAACGCCACCTCTTCTCGAAGGGGAATTTATAAATATAAGTTTTCAATCCAACACTCCTTTTATGGTTGTTTCGAGAAAAAGATGCATTATAATTATATTACCCAGTTTAGAAATGTTTTATGTGTTCAAAAAAATGCTCACAATAATGGTATAATATATTCTGTAACATCAAACACAGCAAAAAGAGGAAGAAAGAAAAAAGAAAAGAGAGGAAGAATAAAGAGTATTCTATTCTATTCTTTAGCAGCTGAAAGTATTATGTGACAGTTTCTGCCGGCGACTTCGACAGCGTAAAATTTTTGGTTCTCCCGACCTACCTCGAAGCATCGCTTTGCCTACCCGCGCTATGAGTGTTTTCGCTTGGCCTTCTTTCTGTATTTATTTTCTTTTTGCTCGGCTCCTCAGGGACCTAGCGTGATGTTAAATAGCCTACAGCCTTCCTCAAGAATTGGGCTACAATTGTTTGTAAGTTTGTTGGTAATCTCTCAAATAAATTTTACTTTTTTTAAATGTTTACACTTTTATCCGAATGTAGATTAGGTAATCCTTTTCCTCTTTTCTTCTCACAAGGGCGAGGCAGACACACGTGACAAAACGCCACGTGCTACTATCTCGTGAGTCGAACAATATAAAAGACTTTCCTACGGAACCACAGAAACAATACTGTCTGTTCTAGAAACTATTTTTATTCCGGCACAGTTTCATGTCGGAAGCCAATTTCATATGGAAAGTGTGTGATCCGCGATCGAAGTGATCGTACGGATAAAACAGTTTCTCACACACAATATGCGTGCGCTTTCTATCAGTGTATTCTGTCTCTAGATCATTGGTTATGATCATTTGCATCTAACTAGATTAATATGTGATTGGTAATGTGGTGTGGACGTGTCGTGGGTGAAAAATTCTTTAAATAAATATATAAAACTGGGTGGATTTTTGCGACAGAGGAGTAAGGGAAACGGTCTAAGGAAATTTTTGAGAAAATGTCCTTAGACAATTATTATTACAATTATTATCTCCTTTATCACATTTTAGAAACTTATAAATTACATTTTTAAATATTTTGTATATATTACAATTATTATTATTATTATATCCTTATCTAACAGCCAGCAAGAAAATGCGTGATTCTCACAAAAACTTTTTTTGATGCCATTCGACCCTGTTTCTTAAAAGGGACAAAAAACTTTATAACACCTACTGGGGTTTGAGTACTAGAATCCTCAGATTTTTTCCCTACATATCGTAGGATATTAGACTCCCAACTTACTTTTTTAAGATTTCTGAGACGAGGCAAAATACTCGAGGAGCCTCGTCTCAAAAATCCACCCTGAAGAAGTAGAGGAAGGCTATTTTAGCGAATGATGACTGGCAGGTTGTTGTAAATTGTAAATGTCATTGTGTATTGGCAAACCAAGACGGAGTAAGTTCCTATTTTGGACACGAGGAATGCAGTTATGATGATACTATTCTATAAAAATACAAAACTTTTGAGTGACAACGTACAGCCTCAAAATACCTAAGCTACCTAGGACAGTACTGTAATGCTATTCTGTAACCATCTCACCGTGAAAACTTAGGTGAAGTGAGCGTGTGGAGTGAGCTGTCAGTGCCACCGATGCTAAGACGGGATGACACTGACAGCTCACTCCACGCAAGTCTGCACGGTAAGATTTTTACAGAATCGACGCTGTTCTATGAAACTTGGAAGACAATAATGTTCCTCAAAGTAGAGGGTGTCGGTACACTAAGAGAGGATTTAAAGTCACCAACAGCTAGGACTATATGGAAATCTCATTCTAGAAACATAATTTAACATCACGCCTGTTAATCCCTGAAGGGTCAGGCAGAGGTGTACCTATAGAACACCCACATTTATAGGGAGGGACTCAAACTATAATTGTAATAAGTGGTTTAACACGGTTTTATAAAAGTAACACATTCAATAATGTTACACAATCAAAGTAAGTATTACCTTTTATATGTGTTAATATGTGTAACAGAAATATACAGTTTTAGGTATAATTGCACGATACCGCAACAGCGCGCGGCGGGCGAACAGAGGCGGCTTTTTTTGGGTATATTTGCACAATACCGCAACAGCGCGCGGCGGACAAACAGACGCGGCGTTGCCAAAATAGCCGCAATCCAGACGGGATAGCGGCTATTTTGGCAGCGCCACATTTGCCTGATACACTTATTAACACTGTTAACACTTTTATATTTGTTACAGAAATATTACTTTTACACTTTTGTAAGTGTTTGTGTTAACAAATTGAAAAACCATTGTCTAAGTAATACATATTAGATTATGTTATCAATTTAAAATGTAACACTTTTCTATCATTCTGTAACATTTACGAAGGTGTTTTTTATTGCCTGCTCATATGTAATAGCAGGTGAGCCCATTGTCGTCAACCGGGCACAAATCCCAACTCCGTTATACAACAGAAAAACCCAATAACACTTTGACCGACCTGGGAACCGGACCCAGGACCTCATGCTGGTCACTAGCGCTTGCGATCACTACACCAACGAGACATTCCAGAAAGTAACAGCGCAATCTGAACGTTGTTATAATTCCCCTTATCAATGACTCATTATTAAAACGTTCGTAGTTAATTAATAATAATAATTACACTTCCTCGGAACAAAAGATTGATCACAGACGGCGCGTGTTAATTCTAAATTAGTAGTTATTGTTCTGTGTGTGAGTAATATAACCCTACGGAACCCGCGGACCCTGCCCTATGTCTATATCTTGTAGACATGAAAGTTGTTACTGATCTGACGTAATTGTGATATCGTAGGCCTGCCTTTTGTTTGTAAGACTAAGAGTTAAAGTTATTAAACTCAATGTTCTTCTATGGGGAAATGCTCTTGTACAGCACTGGTACAGCTTCATCTGCCGGATGCAGCACCGCTGTGTTACGGTATGACAAGATAGATAGATGTTGGTGATACGAGTACGTATATTATTTTGCAAACTAAACTTTTTCATTTGATCGCAATGCATTGGCATATTCCTAAAAAACATGAAGTATACAAGAGCAGTCACGGATCTAGGTTACACTCAGGCGGGGGGGGGGGGGCAAATACAAAATAACGACTTCATACATCACATAATCTGTTAGGTAATTTAATAACGATTCTATCAAAGTAACTTTTACACACCTCCCGTACATATTTACGGAGATATCGTCGTTCATTTTAATCATACGCGCCATTTTGCGCCAGACCACCCAAGAAGTCTTCGGAAACCGTCATTTATATGACGGTTTTTTGCGGTATCGGTAAAACATTTAAAAAATACAACCGAATTGAGAACCTCCTCCTTTTTTTTGAAGTCGGTTATAGAACCATCGGCACCTATTTTCGATAAACTTAACATGTGGCCCATTGTCGAGGATGCCCCCCCCCCTGTATTTGCGCCTGGGCCAGACTACGACTGGCGTATCGTTAACAATAGTTCTCAAAAAATAACAAAAACGTATTAAAAAAAATATTTAAAAAGTGTTAGTGCCGCAAACAAAACGACCTTTATTTACATCAGCTCAAAGCTGAGCATAACATGAATAGGTCATGACTTACCCTGTATAGCTCCCGCCCAGCATAGCCAGAAGAGCGCCCACTTGGCAGTGCGGAAGCGCTGCAGCCACAAAGGGCGGAACATGCCCCAACCGCACTTGAGCGACTGCTCCTCATCGTGTGCTGTTCTCTTGGGAGATGCTGGTGCAGCTTCTGTTGTGGCCTGGTGGAAACAGAAGAATGGTTAGTCAGGTACTGGGTCTTTCGATAATTTCGGCAGCACTCAAGCGAGACCTTTGATTTTTCTGGAAATGGCAATGGAATGGAATGGCACTTAAAAATCTCAGAAAACTATTCTTTCGTTCGTTTCGAGTTGTGGGTAAGAGAAACCTTGATTTATGCTGATCGTTTTCACACGCCAACCAGCGCAACCCACTAAAAAATACACTTGTTCGTGGAAAGTAAAATCAAATAAAAAAAATATATTTGCAAGAATGTGGTACATAAGGTGTTACAGTATATTTGTTTCAGCTAACCTACCTTACAGATGCTATTGATTCGTTTTCTAAATAGTCCTTAATGGTATAAAACTTTTAAATAGTAATACATAGTTTGAAAAGTATTTTTTTCAGCAGTGTCACCAGCAAATCTTAAGACTATTTGGTAAATGATTGTAAATAATAAACTACATGCAGTAAACATTTTTGCAGGGTGCAGCCGAAGCAGTATTAAAATGATGCTCTGAGAGCCGAAGTCTGTCTTTAAGCCGTGTTCGGCTATTTGGCATGCCTGTGTTAGTCTCAAATCAATTGTTGTTTCTCTTAACAAAAATACACATTACAAAAATATATAAACATGGCAGAGGTAGAATTTTATGTTTTTTAAATAGTGGCTTACAGCTGTCTAAAAAGTGAGCTCCACAAATTGCTCGGATACTTTTTGAGCTTTAAAAACTCTGTCGAAATCTACTGAGTTACCCCATATTATAATGCCGTATAATAACCATAACCATGGTAAGCCAGCATCGCAGTATCACAGTTTACTGTTTGTCTAATTCGTTTCAAATTATTTATAAAACGATCTATTTTTGCAGGAATTTTATCTGTGTGTTTTCCAATTGCAATTTTTATCGACATAAAAAGAACATTAAAAGAGTAACCATGGAGTTTCTTGCCCGTTCTACGCCATATATATCTACATTTTGGAATGGGTAATTAGCTTCTACTTTTTGACTGACTCTTTGTCAATGCAACAGTGCCTGAGAAATGCTTTTACTTTGATAAAATCCTTGAGCGAGACCCTCGATCCTATCCGAGCCTAGCTTTTTTTAAACGGATGCAACTGAATAGGTGCCAGTATTTTACATTGAGCAACTGCCTAACTGACCTCAATAACCCAGTTACAGCAAGACCCTGGATAATTATTCTAATTGACATAAGTTCCCCGTATAAGATTCAACTCCATACAAAACCATCACAGACCGGAACATCTATCAGTCAAATAAAGATTTATTGCAAGCATAAAATAAATTATTCAGTAATAGAGACAGAAGTTAAGAAATAAGAGACAGTGGGCGTTTCCGACTTAAAGGATTTGATGCATACCAAGAGTTAAATATTAATAAAAGTGATTTATTGGATAGCTCTATAAAAATTATTGAATTTATTAGATTTAAGATAAACAGTGCAGTGATTATGTTCAATTTAAAGCTTGGGTGTGCGAGCAATTTCTACAGAATGAAACGAAGTTTTAGATTTTGATTATCCTTTACCCAAAATATAATTAATTCAGGGTGGCAGTTAGCCATGAAAACTTAGCAAACAATCAGTCACTTTCGTATTTTAAAATACTTAAATGTCATGTTGTAATGCGAATTTCGATACTAATAGATTCTAGTAGGTCATAGAAGTTGCAGTTGTGCTAACTGGGGCAATGCACAATCGTGTCTACAACATCAACCACATATAACACGAACCTCTGACCTGGATGTCGCAATGCCGTGCTTTTTCGTCAAAACCTACCATTAATTTATTTTTCCTTGTCGAAATAGTTCTGCATGATATAATTTATAGCTCGTACATTACATGTACATTGCGATCGCACTGTACACATAATTGCACATATATGTTGGTCGTATTATAACACAGTGTTATAATACGACCAACATATATGTGCAATTATTGGTGGCAATATGTAAACGAAAATCAAGAAGTTATACAAACCCCGATCGTATGTGCCATTCAAAATGTTAGTTCGAAAAACGGCCATAGGCATTGCAAAGGTAAGTTGGTATGTACCTAGTTTTGTGACTTGAAACTTCAGTTTGAAGCTTAGCTGACGTCGTACGATGCGGGGAAGTACTTATTGTCAAACTAAACGTGAAAATCTACTGTAGTCATTGAAGCTGTTTTCCGAAACGACCTCGCAGTAGGATACTCCTTCACCACGGCAACGCCTCGTCGCACACCGACAAGCAAACAATCGACTACTTGGCGACGTCAGACGTGGAATTAATTAATTTATTTATACTTCACGCACATTTTGTACAGCGGCGGACGTGATGCAGAGACAAGCAGTGGTAGGTGCAATTTATAAAAAAACAAGGAATAGATATTTAATCTAAGACATAGACTACTGAAATGGAATTACTGGGTCACCCGCCCTATAGTCCCAACCTCGCACCTTGTGATTTTTATTTATTTCCGAAAAAAAAAATTCTTCGAGGAAAACGTTTTATGGACGCCGAGGAAGCAGTGGCTGCGTTTCAAAATGCCGTCGAAGAGACCCCTTAGGACGAGTGGGCAAGTGCTTTTGTCAGTGGTTCCATCGGATGCAGCGATGTATTGATGTAAATGGACACTATTTTGAAAAGATATAATAAAACTAATAACTTGCTAGTTAGTTCAGTTTTTGATTTTGTAAGAACTTTCAGTGTCACCCTCTTATAACATTGTATTTTTTTCTTTTTTGGAAGTCGGTTGCTTTTTTAAAATATTTTTTTTACTTATGTCTATTCTATTTGTCATTTTGTCTATGCTTCCAACTACAATAGTTAGTCTGCTCCGCGTGGTGTGCAATCCACCCAAATAAAAGGCTTGACCGATAAAACTAAGGTTATCATCGACGGTCATCTGCCATCATCTCGGGTTCCTGACTTAAGACTGCCATGACAGATATTCGTATTACAACTGGGAACAAAAAAACACCGATTTCTCATGGTTTAAAAAACGGTCACTCCTCACATATCGCTGCTTAAAATCAAAAGGCCCATCTTCTCTTCTCAGTTGCGACCCAGCTGTCAGCGTGATTGCACGTATTTTTTGTGAAAAAGGGCCACATTCCAAAAAAGACCTCAACTTTGTTAGAAATTTATAGTAAAAATGTGCCACATTTTGAAATACGACCTTATTGAATTAAAATCACATATAAGTATAACATTATATTTTAAGAAAAAGTGCCGTATTTTGTGATGTGTCCATTTTGAATTAAAATAAAATGTGTTTTTATTATTATTGTATTAAAGATAAGTGCAGTATTTGAAATGCTTCTGTTTTGCATATAAAATTATAGTGATTGTGGTAGTATTTTTTTATACGAATGTGCAATATTTGTTTAGGTTTTAAGTTTTAAATGAAATATTTTGTGCAAATAGTATATTTGCTAGAACTTACTAAATATTTGCAAGGTCACTGACAGATGAAGCAAAATGTTGGACCAAACTAATAATAAAATTAGTTTCAAAATTGTCTATAATTGGTTTGTCGTGTGATCATCATATTGTAGTACGCATGAATTGTGTCTGTCAATTTAACTCATAATTTTATTTATTTATTTATAGAATGAATAGCAGAGCTCGCCGGATTTTAAATATTATTGAAGCCAAAAACGGGGAATGTCAAACAACTTCCAAAACTATTGACACGCAATTTAGCTCAATGCTCAAATTCGTTGAGCCCGATGAATGTTTACCGCAGCAGCTTGTAATGTCTGATGACGTTCAAGTCGAACCACATGGCTTGTTACATGGTGAAAAAGATAGCCGATCTCTGAATGAGTCTTCTGATACGAATTCATTGCCAGACAGTCAGCACAACCTTGATGTCTCGTTACTTGATGAAAATAGCTTATCTGATAATGGGAGGTCAAAGAAAAGACCAAATTTTGTTGTTGAAGAAAGTGCCTCTGACAGTGACTCAGTTATTGATTCAAGTGATTCTTCGTCTTCGAGCTCCGGCACAAGCAGCACAACAGATTTTTCGTCAGATGATAGTATACAGGATCCTGATTTCAAAGTTGACGTGAAACCTGATTCTGACTCGGATGAAGATAATCAAGACTTCGAAATTCAGCAACTCAGCGTCGTAGATTGGCCAGACAGCGGTGGTACCCAGGCTGCCAACGTTGAAATCCTACAGCCAACCGACAGCCTTGAAATTCGGTCACTATCAAGCGTTGACACAGAACCTCCTAGTGTTGAACATCCTGTTAATTTACGTTGCCTTTTAATTTGTGATTTATCATCGGAGAAGATTTAATTTAGATACGAAAATAAGCATTTTAATAATTTGTCACATGGTGGGCTAGAGATTTATAAACAATTTGAGTTTTGTAAACTTAGATACATTTATTTCTATAGAAGTTGATTTAATTTTTAGTTTTGGTTTTAACATGACATGGTGAGGTTAGGCTAATCCACTCAAAATACTGGATAACTTGATATTAGCTCTAAAAGCACATTTCAATTTTTTATGTTATTTTTTTGTTTCATTATTACCTATGTTTTCTATTTGATTTGTATCTTTTTATGATAGATTTTTTTACATTTTATTGCAAGGTATTGCTACCATTTAGTTCTAATTTCTTATTTTTTGCACATTAAACAAAACATTATACGAAAAGACCTAATAAAACTTATGTTCAGTTTGAGCTGTGAATTTTTATTTATAAAATTCATGAACGTTACGGTATTTTTTTATAAGCAAAAGGGACTTATTCGATGTTTTACTTAACTGGGTAAAAGTTATAGTAGATATCAATATATAGGCAAAAAGAGGATTAAAATATACATCCGATGATATATAACACATAAATATACAAAATTAGATTGTTAGAAATATAAACAAAAAACCGCCATAAAAAATTTTGACGGGCTCTCCTGTAAAAAATTGAAATTTCGATTTATGGCTCCTTTGAATTTAAGCAGCGATATAGTCATTTTGACAAGCGTAGCAAATAGTATTGTTTTAGCTGTGAACCCGTAGGTATACAGTTCAAGTGTTAAAAATAAAATAAACTACCTAAATCACAAAGACCAAAACGGGACGCAGTGGGCGTTTCCGACTTAAAGAACCGAGTCCAGTTTGAATCATACCAAAGTAATTTATTAAATGAGATAATTTTGCAGAAGTTCATTGCAAGGCGATGACTCCTATTGTCTTGGATGCCAACGATTAAGTTGATCAAACAAATTGATGGCTATTTAATTCATCAAACCAATCGCCATCAGTTGAAAAATGTGTTGACACTTTTATTCAAATGATTTAAATTTCTGAAATTCTGAATGAGACTTGGTGGAGCAGTGTCTTTTGAATCATGGATCTTGATTTAGATTTTGTACTATTAGGTACGTTTTGTAAGGCTCCGGGCTGGGTTGTTTAGTTTGGTTTTTCCAGAATGTCCATTTCTATCTGTTATTTCTCTCATCATCACTCATCTCAGGCTTCCATCATGTGTGCTGCACTCTGGACGCTTTTAACGTGTGCGGTTTTGTACATCGTTCTCACCTATAGTGTCAACATTAATGATGTAACTAATATATTTGTAACAACAATATTATTTAAAAGAGTGTCCATGGAGTTTCTTGCCAGTTCTTCTCCATAGGTACCTACTACGCTTTGGAATGGGCAACTAGCTTCATATTTCTGACTAACCGACTCCTCGACAATTCAAAAGTGCCTGTAAATGGTTTAATTGAAATAAATGCTATGAGTTTGAGTTTCTTTTCAACCCTCGTACTTATTATTTTTTATTTATAATTTCTAGTGTTCACGTATCGTTATCTAAATAACTAAAACAGTGTCACGACACATGGCTTTCTTCTCAAACCTCAAAGACCATGCAAGCATCTTGCAACATTACTTTAATTCAAATGTTAAGTCGAATCCATTGCAGAGCAAAATCTCTTCTCCCTATTAGACCGTCACGTGTGTGCCATGAATGGCTGTAAATGGGTCCATACAAGCCACACAATGGGCTCGTAGACCAACAATATGTCACAACAGCTTGTATCCTGTGCTTTGTGTTCAAGTACTTATTTCATCGCCACTACTGCTGCCAGGATACTTCTGCAGCTAATGGCTGAAGAATGGGCTGCGAATTGAATGTGTATCGTTGGTTTAATATGGAAGTTTTATAAGTATTGTTGGTTGCTTGGTGATAAGTTAAGATGTTGTTCTGCAAAGGACTCTGTCATGTTCTACAGCTTCTTGAGAAAATAACGGTCCGTCCGTCGACTAGTGGTTTTAATACAACAAGGACTTGCAGATTTAGGGGGTGAAGAGTTATATATGCACAGGGTACCAGGGTACATTATTGAGCAATTTATCAACACTTGAGGAGGCGACCATGGCATTTCTATATGATTCTGACTCTTGTCGTGATAAATCAAAGTTCATCCTTGCCAAATAACCCCAATAATAAGCCATTAAAAACAACCCAATCACTTGACAAGTTGACAGCTAAATTACACCAGGCAGGACCATGGTGTAATTTAACATATGGTAACGACCTAGCCTATTGAGGCTAGGTCGTTAGCATTACCATTACCGTTTTTTTTAGTTTACTTTCTTCATGTCTTAGAATTTTTTAATCACACAGTTTCAAATTGAACTTAGGACCTTGAAACCTAATGGTAACCACCAAGCCTCGAAAGACTAGGCCGTTAAAAAAATTTAAGACTTGAAGAAAGTAAACTAAAAAAAAAACAACAGTTTCGTTGACGTCACCTTCACCTAGATGACTGGTTATTGCCATTTTCATTTATTTATGCAAGTTTTGTTAAAATAACCGTGTTTAAGAAATTGCTTCCTTGACAACTCTCTGTTAGGTATACTTTGTATCTCGGTAAACTTAAACATGTCAATCTTGAGCAGATCACATAATTGGTCAATAAACTGAACTGACTTGCAGTTTTAGAAGAATTTTTGTACAATAGTTCTTTGGTCTAGTTGAATTAAGATTGTAATGCGACTTTTTGTGAACTGGATAAAACGTGTTACTAGGTCCAGGTTTAGGTCTAGGTTGGATTATTTTCTAGGTGTAATGAACATCATTTGGAGGTTGTGTCTACCTACTCATGTGGGTAGACACAATTTATGCTTGATTGTGTAGGAGGTAACTCATCTTAATGAAATAGCTATAACTATCTCCTTAATATTGCTAAGGTTTAATTAAACAAAAAAGTGTAGGAGAAAGAGAAAGTAATGAACAAGGACATAACAATTTTTTGTATTTTTGTGGGAGTAGCTCTACAATTGTTTTATGCCAATAAACACTACTAATATTTAAAAAATTGAGAGTTTGTACGTTTCTTACTCAAATACGCGAAAACGGCTGAACTAACACGTTTTTATCCCGGTGTACCTACGTTCCGTTAAAAGCTAGTATTTTTCTTAATTATCCCTACAGCATCTTTGTATATGAGATTACATATGTGGTTTTTCTAGATTTTAATCTGCTCTAGCAGCAAATACGCAAATATAGAGAAAATAAAAACACCGGGCCTAAAAACATGAATATGTAAATAGGAAATGGCCCTATTGTTATTTATCGGTATATGAGCAGGAACACCAAGGTTGGGGCAAAGGTGCCTACCTACCTACGCACGCAACTGAATATTACAGGTAATGTGCCTTTGACATTTTTGTTTCTGAAATCATTTATAAAGATAATCACATGACGACTTAGTACAAGAAGGTAATAAGCATGTATGTGCAGTTTTTATTTTATTTTATTTTAGAGGTAATGAAGAGTCTGTGAACTTAAACCCGATAATCATCCATCTTCGTTTTAAATTTCTTGTGACATGCATGATAAAAATAAAAACAACAAAAATAAGTTCGTTTTGTAAAAGCTTTTTTTATACTCACTGAAACATCGCAATTTTCTTCACTTTTCATTTTTCACTTTCCGAAAAATCTTAACCTACCCTAAAAAAATAATATCGAAATAACAATTACCATCTTGAAACAACAAACGTCTTCCACCTTACTTCTTATTTCAAAACATTCCGTTTTCAAATTCAAACTTCGTTCGAGTTCGTGAGTCTTCGTAAAAGTTTCGTGGCACGGAGCGACGCGCGATCGCTGTGGGCGGGCGGGATGACCCCACGAAGGCAACTGAGGGTTATACCGGCACACCACCGGTTATAAACAGGGAATACAGTATACGCTAGGTTTTGAGAAGCACGAAGAAATTGTTGTCATGTTGGGAAGTTTACAATTTTTTTTGACGTGAAGAGGTTGAAGGGCATTTTAGATGTCTGAATTTGTTATACATAGAAACACTATTATGTAAAAAAAAAAATTAAAACTGTATTATGATTTTTTTTATAAGTCGTTCAAGTTAAAAGTTTCCCATTTAACAACATTTTTCCTATAATTTTTTTTCTAGGACTTACGAGTACTTTAGATTCAAAATTGCGAAAGTACTCTTTCAGTTGGATTAAATTCAGCTGCTTATGCTTACTGCATAAATAATGCAGTGAAAAATAAGGCAGTTGACTGATATGTAGCCACAGCTAGGTTAGTATACTTTGCTTTTTTCCACGGTATTATGTTTCATGGCGTTCTGATGTGGGGATCAGCAGCTGACATAGGTATTCATTTAAAAATGAGGGCAATCCGCGCGATCTATAAAACGGGTATTTGCGAGTCTCTTAGAAACAATTTCAAAGAAATTGATATGAGCACTAACTCTGCCTTCTTTTCATATTTAGAAAGTATTTTGTATGGTCGCAATAACTTAGGACTTTTCAAATGAGAAACAATTTCCATAATATAAATACACGTAGTAAAAATGAAGTTGTGATACCAAAATTTAAATTAACTAGAACTATAAGGGCATTTCTTATAAACTAAATAAACAGTATCCGCTTTTATAACAAGTTGCCAAAGTCGGTTACAGAACTTAGCGATGGAAAGCGTTCAAAACCCACATCAAACGTGTCCAAAAAAGCATAATAGAAGATTGAAGACTAGGTCGAAGACAAGGAACTTTGGCAATAATTCCTTCTGCACATGTGGCTTCCCTGTACCTCATTAACGGCAGAAGTTTCCAATTATAACAATAGTATTGATATCTTCGATTCCCGTGCTGCTGTTTTCAGAAGAAATGTATGTACTCTTTCTTTTTAATTGTGTTACGCTTTGAATACTGTTTTTCCTTAAATTATGTAAATTTGTCTCAATTATGTACTTTACCTGGCGTGTTGGTCTCTGTTTGGTCTCCTACTCGTTCCCTGCCTAAGTAGAAGTGACTGGGATGGAGGGCAGACGCACAGACCTTGTTCCTGTATAATTTTGTGAACTAAGCTTTTTCTGTTGTTGTCATCATTGCTATTGTTGTTGCTGGTCATGTTGTTGCGATTACGCTTTGGGTGATAATCAGGTAGAAACCTATAACGTGAACCTAGTGATATATTGTGATTATCACCTGTTGTAGTTGCCTTGTGAATAAATAAATAAACTATGTAAATGTCTATGAACTGCTCCCAAATTAAGATGTTTTTATTATTTTATTTTTACATAGGTACTTCTTTGACATAATCTTCTCATTATTTGACATTTAATATACCTACAACTCTAATCTCAACTCTGTACTAGTGGTTGTAATGGGAAACGTGTCACATTTGGTATAAATAGGTTTTTATTTTAATTATTTAGATTCTTTAATATTTTGTGAACTTTTTAGGCATTGCAGACTTGTAGACCATTTTCTAGTTATAAAGTCTGTACTGTCGAATTGTTTCCTTAATTTTAAGACATTGTAAAAGCCAATTATTAAAAAAAAAAATAACCGTGGCGTTTCTTGCCGGCTCTTCTCCCTAGGAAACAATCAATTGAAATTAGTTCATGTGAAATAAAATATTGTGATTTTGATTGTTCCCTTCCTTCCTCATCATCATCATTATTTCAGTCGAAAGATGTCCAATGCTGGACATAGGCCTACCCCAAGCACTACCACTTCGACCGGTTCTGTGGTTCCCGCATCCAGAGAATTCCTCTTCCCTCCTATACATTTGTTATTACGGCGTGTCTTCATAACTTCATAGACCAGACTGGGAAAATCTTGGTCATTATATTATCAATAACTAGGATGGTCAGGAATGATGAATAATGATAATTTGAAATTTTAACTCAAAACTAAATTAATTTAAGCATTCTGAATACACTTATCATACCTAAGGCATAATATTACCAATTTCCCACATTAACTTTAAAGCTGTCTCCTTTAATATCCAACGGAAGTATAGACTAACGAATTAATATAGCCTCCTCGAGTTTGGAGAGCACTCTAGTTTTTAATCTGTACTCCGCCGTAATACTGCGCACGTGCGAACTTGACGTGACTTTAATTTGAATTTGGAACATAATGAAATTCGCGCCATATTTATGGCTTTAGGAGGGAAATCGAGAATGGCTGGCGAGAGGTACTTACTTCTCTACACGTAATTTCTAAAGCTTTAAGAATATTAATATTCTAAGAAGAATTGTTTATTATTATTTCATGGAGAAAGTAATGACACAAAATATACTATCATAGCTTGCAACAGTGACGAAATGACGACACCCAAACCCGGCGTTAATTATTTGATTAAATAAGTATAGTGTTTGACCGTTCTTTTATTCTTATGATTGTATGTTGACTGGCTCATTGCAAGATCTTGACGTGTTCCAGAATGACATGCACAAAAACAGTTCAAACTAAAGAAGTTTGGAAGAAAAAAGGAGGCAAGCCAGTTAAGTAAGATAATCTTGGAAAAATGACTACATGTGTATTTCAACCAACGTATCTGTGCAACGGCCGTTTTTCGAACTAGAATTTTAAATGAGACATACGATGTTATTGTTTAACTAATTTTTTTTTCGTTTACATCCAGCGCCGCAAATAATTGCACGGATAAGTTGGTCGTACTACAGTTCTTTCCGGTCGCAGACGCAGTTTGCTATAAGAAAGGGTATGAAGCTTATTACTAGTAGATAAACTTATTTGTGATATTTTTAACTAATTTTATCTAGATCACACATTGGGAATGCTGCTGCGTTCACTATTTTAGAGCGTACAATGTTGTTACTGTTATTTTTATTTTTAAGTTTTCCTAGTATGTAAGTTTTTTGTGAACCAATAAAAAAATATTTAAAAAAAACACCTATGTCTAACCCTTAACATAATGGTATATTTACCTGTGGTCGGGTCTGATTGTCATCTCCCCTGCTGCCAGTCCGTAGGTCTATGGTGTGGAAGCCATCGTCAGCGCCCTCGAACGCCTTGTTCACGCACCCCCCTGTGCTGTCCGTCGACATCGTATTCTGAGGGCAAAGACACGATGACATTAAACATTGTCCACACATTTAAGCTAGTTATAGAAATAGATGCTCAAGAAATCGGTCAAACATTTGACACAGTGACGCTTTCGTCGAATGATGCTCGATTATTGTGACCTTTCGTATGATTACTTAAATGTAGACTTTACTTGTAAGTAGGTACTGTGTGTATGTATGATTACGATTGTTTAACTGTAATTAATGCTCGTTGTATTGTACGTTGCTTATACAGCATTAGCCTGGCTTAGGTGTGGTAAAATAGTTCTGGTGAACCCTGGGTCTTAGAATCTAATTAGGTATTTTTAGCACCACGTGCGGTATTCCCATAATGATTTAAGTGTCAATTCGTAAGAAAAAGCTCCCCAAAGTTGAGCAGTTTTTTCAGCCCCGATATTTGTCAAGAAACCTTTTTTAATTTTACTCTTTCCTTACAGCGCGGCTTTTTATTAAAAGCTCCCATACCTACAAACAACTAGCTGAAAAACAAATTCAGAAGCACATCCTTGCTGCAAATGAGTCAGTGGACATGTGCAGTTCTATTCCATTTTTTTTTTGAAATACCTGCAAAATAGCTAAAGCCATGTTTACTATAGTATGACCCCATATGAGAACCTTAATTTATAATCACCGCATCACATGTCCGAACATCAACAATACGAGAACTTACAATGAAGGACTCCATAAAAAGTGTCATTTGGAAACTACATCCATAAGCCACAATACAACAATGGCGGCGTCATGGGAATCGACACATTCCATGAGAGCCATGATCAGGGCTGCTTATTGCTGTTTGTCTATTCTGTAAAAACTCACGGTGAAAACTTAGGTGAAGTGAGCGCGAATGGAATATTATAAAAAGTGTAAAAGCCAACAAAAACAAGTCATGTCCGAAGGTTTGGGCAGAGGTGTGCCTATCACCCACATTTCGCCAGTTATGTTTAAGTCCCATGTAATAGGGGGATAGCCTATTGCCATTTACCGGGCACAAATCCAGAATCCGGGCTGCTACTGAGAAATTCCAGAAAGAAAAACCCAACAATAACCCAGGAATCGAACCCAGGACCTCATGCTCAGCAGTAGCGATTGCAAGTTATAAAATAACTGTTAGACAAAGTCAGCACTACCGTAGAAGTGACGTCAAGACTATGTAACTTCATACTAGCGCCATACATTGTCCGTACCGCGCGACAAGGTCGAGAATAATCCCCTACCAAAACTTTTAAAGCGTGTAGCTTCTTCATATTTCCATCGATTTAACAGCTTTTTCCTTCTTGAAAATACGTTATTGTTTCGAACATTTCTAATATCAGTCATCAGCAGTATCACACAGAATAAAATGGGGGGCTACCACGTGAAAGCCAATTGATGAAGATGCTGGTTTTATGTAAGCTTAAGGTCACTTGGTTTAAGCCGTTCCAATCGAGGTTTAATTAAAATAGGTAATAAGTAATCTTGGCAACCAAAACAGCCATATTGGTTGACAATCTCGTAATCTTGTTGTGTTAATTTATTATAGTTGATCAATCAAAATGCGATTGCTTTGCTAATATTGCGAAAGCGAGTGTGTTTCGGAATAAAGATGTAGGTTGGACGCAAAAGTTTAAGAGGATTGATACCTATAAAGTTCTTTTTACTCACTTTATTATATTTTATTGTTTTTTATTTATTTATGTATACAAAAGATACACAAAATACAAATAACAAATTTAAGAAGCGAAAATATTTTACCAAGATGATTTGTGTTGTTTATGTAGTTGTTAAGTCTCCAAAATGAATCCTTTTCAGTACTTTTTCATATTTTTAAGTTTAGATACTTCTTTTATTACAGTTTCAGTTTTATTAAGTAGTTACTTATAAGATATAAAGATATAGATGGCCTTCGTCACATTTATGTCTGCATGCTCATGTCGTCTAAATAAACAAACACATAAATAATAACAGCTATGCAAAGCAATTGGCGATGAAGATTAGCGATTTTAGCTAATTTTGAGCGGACTTCACAAGCAAGACGTTGAGAGTGAGATCTATCTAGAAAAACAAATGAGATCGTTTCCTCATTGATTGATTATTTGCGATGATAATATCCGCGGCACACTTTCTGTATTACGCGGAACAGAGTTGCGGTAAATACTAATTATTGGATTATTTAGTTCATTAGTAACTAATTAGCTTTTGCTCGCGATTCACCGGCAGGAATTTCGGAATAAGTTACTGGAAACATCGCATAGAAACATCGGCATTCGGTTTCACTCCGGGAAAACATGTGATGATTTTTGGCTTCATTGATAGGGACTGTGTTTTCTGTAGCAGTCAACCAACCAGTCAGTCGTATACAACTGTATAAAAATATTATACAATGTGTTTTTTTACAGACATAGTTACCGTTGGAGATAGAAAAAACTGTTCCAATACCTCGCCGCCAAGCATGCTAAGCTACTTACGACCTTTATTACAATATAAAACAAACCCCATTTTACATTAATAGCATCGATCAATAAAAGAGACATTAAACAGTGCAGGAGTGTTGCCAGCCCTACAGCCACATCCGAGTGGGTGCGCACGCGCCGGGCGCACGCCTTTCTACACGTGACGTCACATCGATCCGGTTCTGTGGCACTGCACAAGCACAACACACCTGTTACACTGTTGTATTTGTCTGTTACCTGCGTTATGTAAGCGGACAACTCACTTTGAGCCAATTTAGTTAGCGGTTCATTTTGATCGTAGGTTTTGGACAGGTTGTAAATTGTATGTCATTGTGGGAACGATGTTTTGGGTAAACTTTAAGTTACCTGTTATTTTAACTTTATTGTTTTTATTTGGGTCAAAGGATATAATGAAAATTGTGTACTTTTAAATCCTGCCCTTTGAACGGCCAGAAACACGTTGTGGCTATGTTGACTTGGATTTTAATAACATTAGTTTAGTTGGCAGCCAATCTATGTAGTTTTCTTCATTTAAATGGAACAAGTTAAGCGTTGTTGAAGGTTTTGTTTAGGTTTAAACAAAACCTAAACGGAACCTTCAACAATGCTTAAAAACTAGGTCGCCAGAATTTCAATGAATAAAGGTCATACAGATAGAGTAAACCTTGACTCTCAAACTTGGAGATCCTTTGACTTAGGAGTCAGTGTTCTGTGTGTTCATTTAGAAATAGCTCATGCTGTACAAAGATTAGCCAGGCAGGAAGATGACGATTTCGACAAGATAAAAGACGTACGCAATGGTCGCTATGGCGTGCTGGGCGTAATGAGTCTTGTCTTCTATGTCAAAAATCACTGATATTCAGTCTCATCTCACCACCGGAAACCAATCACAACCAGATAACAGCCCAGACTGATCTCCAATTCGTATCCTGTCAACCAGAACCGTGTCAGTGAACACAAAAGCCGGCTATCAGCGATTTGGTATCGTTTTCCGCAGATGCAGGCTTGACATGAAGCGATGCGTGACATCGATTCTCTCCACTCAGCAAAACATTTTTGTACTTTTCGTCGGTTATTCACGCTTTCTCTATGTGGGTTCAAGACGCATATCAATTTATGTTAAAAAACAAAGGAATAGTAGAGACATTGTAGATCTTAAAAAAATAAAAAACACGAAAACTTAAAACTTTTCAGATAGTTTATAGCATTTCTCATTCCAAACGACATTTAAAAATATAAGTTCTATATATGTTTGTAAGGCATTTATTTTTAAACCCCACACGATAGGTTTAGAGGGAAAAATATGACGACATAATTTGGCGCCAAAAATTGGCCATTAATTTTGACATAAGTATCCAGTAAGACGAATCTAACGACATCTCTCCAGGTAAAATCCAACAGAGCGTGCAAAAGAAATATATAAACACTAGCTTCTGCTCGCTGCTTCGCCTGGGTGTATGTCCGAAATCAGCCCACGGGAACGTGCTACCGGGCCAAAAGTTAGCCTATATCCTTCCCCTGGATGCCTATTGTATTTATATGTCCTTGCTAAATTTTCATCAAAGTTACTTTCGAATTTATAATATTAGTATGGATACATACATAGTTACATGCACTCGAAAAACACAACCCTCCTTCTGGCGCAGTCGGGTAAAAATACATCAATCCCAATCATCAACTACTTAGTGAGATAAAAGCTCTACACAAATACGTTTTGCGAGAAAATCAACGTTGTCAATCAAAAATGATCATTATTCAATGCTTGCTAGCCAAACCACGACGACACAGATTCTACAAAACCACTATATTTTTTTTTAAACCTAAACATAAAAATATTCATAGGAACATACATGTTTTTCATAAATTAGCAATATTATGCATACAATTACTAACTACGTTAGGCAGGTGTACACAAGAGCGTGTTTTACATGTCTCTGTGTGACATATACTCGTATGCATATTCATGGCGTGCTCGAGTCGGTAAAACATAACTTTGTCTTATGTTGTTTTTATTTTAACCTGGCAAGTTGGTTACTTTTTGTGATGTCAAAAGGCTTTGGTTGGTTTGAGAAACTCATTAAGTGTTGCTACTTGGGTTACGTTGATAGAGGCAGGAAAATAATTTCAGTATTACAGAGACTACAGAGGCGACCGCAGCCGACGACGCGTCGACTACATAGGCGACCGCAGCCGCCGACGCGTCGACTACAGAGGCGACCGCAGCCAACGGCGCGTCGACTACATAGGCGACCGCAGCCGCCCACGCGTCGACTACAGAGGCGACCGCAGCCAACGACGCGTCGACTACAGAGGCGACCGCAGCCAACGACGCGTCGACTACAGAGGCGACCGCAGCCAACGACGCGTCGACTACAGAGGCGACCGCAGCCAATGACGCGTCGACTACAGAGGCGACCGCAGCCAACGACGCGTCGACTACAGGGGCGACCGCAGCCGACGCGGCGACGACCGGGCTCTGCCGTCTATATGAACACGTGTATATTATGAGCACTTTATAGCGCAATAATTCTTTCCAGTGTGTTAGGACTCTTTACATGTTGTATGCTCTATCAGGTTTTTAAAATACGAAGCAATGAACTTAGCTATGCTGTCAAAATGTAAGCGATGGCGCGAGTGTTACAGAATAAGACTGCGCACTTGCGCTGCCAATGACATGTATGTATTTAATTAAATTAATTTATGCTAATTATTTACAACAATATCTTCAACGTCTTACGTTCTATGTGACCGACTTTTATAAGACTGATAAGAGAAGCCAGGGAACTCATTAAAACAATCAATTTATAACTTCGTAATTACTAAGTTGTAATAAGTGTTATTTATAATACCCTGGGGAAGCCATACTTGTATTACCTAATTGTATTTTTTTTAAGTCGTCGAGCACTACCTTGAGTTTTGGGAAAACCCACTCATAAAAAAATGTTGGTACAAAATTTTTAAGTAAGTAGATCACAGAATTGATACTGAGATTTTTTCGCTAGAAAATACTCTTGACAAATTATCAAATTCTATTTTAACACGACCACGATCAACATGTACCTCAATAAAATTGAAAAAATGAAAATGATTGTGATTGCGAGCACGTTACGCAATTCAGCGAGAAATTGCTTAACACAAATGAAAGGGTAATCGATCGCAATGCCTTTTATTTTGAAATCCACTGTTTTATATGTTTGGACAATTCGTCTGCTCAACAGCTTAAATATCGCAATTGACGACTTGACGTTGCCAAACTGCCAGAATGAAATATTAGCTATCGATTTTAACTATGTGTTAAGCTATCACCCTGCAGGTTGAAGGTCTAATAAAAAAGGCCTTTGCCATCGAAGTTTAAACGTCAAACGTCAATGACCAGATGACCACCTTGTGACTACTTGGAAGCGTGCCCATTTCCCATTCCAACGCATTAATGCTATGCGATCGGATAGATCGAATAGCATGAATGCATTGTAATCTGTTTACTTTAACATTATCAATCGAGATGTGTATTCGGCACGTTTACCCTCTGATATGAGAGTGCATTGCCTAAGCAATCATAATTTAGTATAATGAATTATAACAATGCGAGATTAAGAGACTGTGCTGTGTGCTGTGATGTATTTGTCAATTGAATCAGGGTAGCCAGCCCTGACTACCATCTTGCTGAATTATCAGAATCTATAGTCATTTATTCAAACTAGGCTTAGAATCAGCACTGTTGAACGTAAAAATTATATTTTGCAGTCGACTGCCTCGTTGGGCTAGTGGTCGGAGCTACTGCTGAGCATGAGGTCCTGGATTCGATTCCCAGGTCGGGCAAAATGTTATTGGGTTTTTTCTATCTAGAATTCCTCAGTAGCAGCCCGGAGTCTGGAGTTGCGCCCGATTGATTGCAATAAGCTCGCCCCCTATTATATGGGACTTAGCATAACTGGCGAAATGTGGGTGTACACCGTGGTGTGGGGTACACCTCTGCCTAACCCTTCTGGGATTACAAGCGTGATGTTATGATGATTACAGTCCCTCAAAAAGCTCGCCCTTCACCACTGCCTAGTCCTTTAGCTGGGAAAAAAGGGGCGCAACAAACTCCCTCCAATATGTTTAACAGCAATGCAGCATCAACTATTCTCATTCTGATAGATGCTATAGTGTAGATTCAAATCTACACTAGCTACGAGAGTGTGACAGATAACACACATTATATATTTGATTATTATTTTATATTGAGATATGAACGTGTAACATTGAGGGCCTATTCTATTAAATTCTTCTTTCAAACCAAAAACCTAATTCGACATAAATGACAACTTTTTCCAAAATTACTTGAGCGTTCGAACATAACCATAGTTATTGCCAGCCTGCATAAGGCCGGCTTTCACAGACAACTTGTACAGTATCTAAGTCGTGCCGGTACAAGAGGAGAAGAAGCCCTTGAAACAGATTTTCGGAAATCGATGCTATTCATAGATATCCGTGATGCCATTACATTCAAACACATAATCCATTATGTAACAAACACACCATGGTTTGAATTTTAAAATATTTTTTCATTCTCTAGTTATTTAAGATAACCGATCATACGAGTACATATTATTAATACTTATCTCTGTTATCTCAAGTAATGTTTGAGCACCTTGAAGGCACTTACAACATTAAGTAGACAAATAGGTATTATTTGTCACCTTCATATGCATTTCTATAAACGCTTAATGTAATGCCTGATGCAAGTAGATTTTCAGCATCTAGTAAGGTGGGAAGTCGAACTTAAACGGCTATAATAATGATGATTCTATTATTAAAAACAGCTTTTTTTATTAATAATTATCCCATGCCTCCACGTCTCTAAGATAGCTTCCTGCAAAAATGTACATCTAATAGTAATATACATCTACGTAATAATAATCTTCCGCATTTGCCTTGCGTAAGCGCAGCACACGCCTCCAAGATGGCGAACGTGAGGATTTTTTTAACAACTATATCTGGCACAGAATATATAATTAGTATTTACTTTTACTTAAACCTTTCTGTTTTCTCTGCCTGTTTGTCTCTCTGGGCACGAACTTCATTAAAGTTGTGTTCAACTGTCATACAAATTATGGTTCAGAAAACTTTTGGATTCTGTTTTGAATGTAGATGCAACTGGTCGTAAGGGTACACGATGTTACTCCGATGAAGGGAATTTATTACTCTGCTGGCCATAAAACAATATGTGGCCATATGGGCATCATCGACCCATCCCAAACACAGCGTAAGTTTGAAGACTTTTCGTCTTTCTTACCAGTCTTACATGACGCACTTACCAGGATTTGAACGTGACAAACGACAGAGCTAACCGGGTAGAAACATACTGGTCTTGCAGATTAGTCAGATTACATGAAAATAAGAGATTTGTTGCTTGCTTCTGCATCGTTACGAAGGCCAATTTATTGGAACTGACAAAGGCTTGGTTCGGTTCGTTTAAAAGAATTACAATGAATGGTAACTTCAAATTACACTTGGGAGCAAATAAATCGAGCCACTACCTTTTTTCACGTAAAATGGTAAATATTTTTGGGAATATGGAACGTATCAATTCGAACTATATATCGCCTAAAAGTTAAGTTAATAACCTTAACAATGAGGGTAAATTATTGAATAATAACCTTATTGAATGATAAATTATTGGCTCTGCAAGAAAAATGGTAATTTTGATAGAAAATTTAGTAGGGCTAAAACAGTCCATAAAAACAATAAAAACAAAATTATTGCAAAAAAAAATTCTTAATAACTGGTATTACCCCCCCGTGCCCTGATGCATTCTTGTAGCCTATTAGTCATCGATCTGATCAGTGTTACGATGACATATTGTGGTATGTTCTCCCACTCTTCAAGCACAGCGACTTTAAGCTCGGGAATGGATGAAACAGCGGGAACCCTGGCTCGGACTCTCCGTTTTAGCTCGTCCCATAGGTGTTCGATCGGGTTCAAATCGGGACTTCGTGCTGGCCATACCATTTGTTGAATCCCGATCGCAGACAAGTATTCCGTAACGATCTGCGCGGTATGAGGTCTCGCATTGTCATGCATAAACAAGAAATTTTCTCCGACAAAACCAGCATACGGCATTACGTGGTCTTCAAGAATGTCAGTTATGTATCGGTCAGCTGTTAATCCACGTCTACCACTGCCATCGTTGGCGGGGTCGACGAAGACAAGTTCCGTTTTTCCGTCTAGAGAAATTCCTCCCCACACCATACAAGAACCACCACCAAAACTCACAGTTTCTCGAATGCAACATTGGGCAAATCTTTCACCAGGACGTCTATACACTCGGTTTCTCCCGACATTGCTAAAAAGACAGATTCTTGACTCGTCAGACAACAAAACTGACCTCCAGTCTTCTAACGTCCAATTAATGTGTTCTCGAGCAAACTCCAAGCGAGATCGGCGATGAGCTACAGTCAATTTTGGGCCAGTTGCTGGTTTGTGTGATGTTAAATTTCGTTCCTTTAGTCTTCGTCTCACTGTCCACCTACTGATTGCGACACCTCGAACGTCACGTAACGCTTGCTGTAGCTGAACAGCATTAAGTCCACGGTCGCGCAACGAATTGGTTGCAATAAAGCGGTCGTCACGTTCTGTTGTTGCCCGTGGTCGGCCAGTTCCAGGTCGCCGAACAAAAGCACCAGTCTCCAGATACCTGCGGTATACCCGCTGTACCTTTGAACGACTCAAATGAAGTCTGCGTGCCACTTCACGTTGTCCGTGTCCAACCTCAAGTAAAGCTACAACCTGGGCAGCTTCCGTCGGTGTAGTATCCATTTTATCAGGTTATTTTGATTACACAGACACAGATAAAGACAACAATAACAAGTAATATGGGTATGATTAACAAAAACCTCAAATTTAATCTTTTCTTAACAGAGTACAATAAAAATGTCTATTCTATTCTATTTTTATTTTTATATATGGCAATGGTGCCGATGTCGACAATTCTGCCAATGTCAAATGTGATCTGTTAAAACGTGCGAAGGAGGAAAAAGATTAAAATTAAAAAAAAAAAACAGTAAAATAAAAAAAAAAGAACTATTTGATTACAGACAGTTGAGTTTACTGTGAAACTTGTAGACAAAAATTTATTAGTAGGTACACTGAAACAAACAAACAAAAATTATTGTTAGTTATATAATTAATGTACATAAATAGTCGATAAACTACACAAAAAACATCATAATTTAATGTCATTGACACGAATAAAAAACATCAAAGCCTCAAAGAGCTTCGGAGAAGAATGTGTTAGTAGGGATGGAAAGTTAGTTGGGACAGGGATCTTTAGTTTAGGGAGATGGCTATACAAGTCATGGGCTGGGTTATTATTAGAGCAGTTAAAGAAGATGTGCTCCAAAGTACCTTCATCCAACCCACATTCACAGAGCGATGAGTCTCTGACCCGAATTTTATTAAGGAAGACCGGCGTACAACAATGGCCTATGCGAAGACGGCAAAGAATAGAAATCACTTTCTTTGATATTTTTTTGTACGGGTAAAACCAGGGCTTGGGAGTAACGTTAGGCTGTATTGCGTGATAAAAAGCACCTTTCCGTTTACTTGAATTTAGCCACTGTACCTGCCATGAGGTTATCAAGTTATTTTTTGGGAGACTCAGCAAATCGTAACCCTGACATTGAAAATGTTTGAGGTCGACAGCTTGAGACGTAACTGCATCCTTAGCAAGAGAATCAACATATTCGTTTCCTCTTATGCCACAATGACTTGGAATCCAAACCAAGTGTACGGTTTTGTGATTCTTGGCACAAGAGAAAAGAGACTTTTTGATTTGAAGCAGTATTGGACTGTGCAGTTTGCTCTTGAAAGGATTCTGCTCCAAAGCTTGCAAGCAGCTAAGTGAGTCTGTAAAGATGACCCCAAAACTTATGCTATGAGCCTCAATAAATAAACACGCTTCTAATATGGCCACGCACTCACCTGTAAACACTGATGATTGTGCAGGGCATCTAAATTTTAAAACAATTTTGGAGTTTTGGTAGTATACCGCTGCACCAGTGCAGCTTGCATCTGATAATTTAGAGGCATCCGTAAAGAATCTTTCAAAATTGTACCATCGCTCACAAACCGCTGCGTTGAAAATAGAGTCCGCCGAAGGAGACTTTTTCGATATGCCAATATTGTAAAAGATATCTGGTTTAAAACATATAGTTTCATAGTCAAAACTGAAAATAGGAAGTTTCGGGTATTGAATAATGGGGGAATCTAAATTTTGATAATAACGGAGGGATTTTAAAAACAGAGGGACTTCTTTATGGTGCCAATAATTGGAACTTCGGCATACAACATCCAAGTCATTGACTTTTTGAACAAGAGGGTGAGAGGATTTGGTGATGGCTCTAGCCCAGAATCTCGATGCTAGGTACTGCCTTCTCAAGTCTAACGGTGGTTCTGCGCACTCTACCTGCAACGCGTTAATTGGTGAGGACTTCATACATCCCGATATGATCCGTAGACACTTAGCCTGAATTCTGTCTAACCTTGCCAAAGCACCCTTGTTGCAGGGAATTAAAAGAAATGAGCCGTAGTCCAGAACACTCCGAATTAAGGCATTGTATACCAGTTTCATGGTGTAGGGATGTGCACCCCACCAGACCCCGGCAAGCACTTTTAAAATAGGAATAGTCCTCTCGCATCTATTAACTAAATAATTTAGGTGATGAAGACCACTCAATTTGGAATCTAAAAAGACACCTAAAAATTTTACTTTTACAGAAACCGGTATACACTGTCCTTGGATATTCAGTGAAATTTGTGGGATCAACCTCCTGCGGGAAAACACAACTACAGCACTTTTGGGGGCAGACAAACTCAGTCCGTGGGAATTTAGCCATTGGTTTAGAGAGTCCAGGGATACGCAAAGAGATGATGCGGCGTCGCTAGCTGAGCTGTTGGTAACATATAAAGCCAAGTCGTCAGCATATTGCAAAATTTGACAATTGTTATTGAGGCATGAACCGATGTCAGCTGTATATAAGTTGTACAGTAAAGGACTAAGAACTGAGCCTTGTGGTAGGCCCTTCCATGACATCCTGACGTCAAATTCTTCACCTGGGACTCTCAAAACCAAAGACCGAGACATCAGCAAACTGCAGATGCACTGTACCATCCTCACCGGTATTCTCAGCTGTTGCAATTTGTGCCTGAGAATGGGAAGAAGGACATTATCATATGCAGAGGAGACATCTAAAAAGGCAGCGACTACGGATTCATTTTTCGAAAACGATGAGCGTATATCTGAGACCAAAACCCCAACACTGTCCATGGTACTGAGTCCCTTTCTAAAACCAAATTGAGACCTAGGAAGTAAGTCTCTCGATTCTACTATAAATTCTAATCGGTTCTTAATTAGGTGTTCCAATATTTTCGCAAGGACGGATGACAAAGCGATTGGTCTGAAGCTGTTAGGGTCATCAGCATGTTTGCCAGGTTTTAAAATAGGTATAATAATTTGAGTTTTCCACTGATCAGGGACCCAGCCATTGGTGTAACAAAAATTTAAAATGTCTAAAAAATATTTCCTTGCTCTATGACCTGCATGTGACATAAAAGAATAGACAATACCGTCAATACCTGGGGCAGAGTCATGAACATTTTCCAACACTGAGTTAAGCTCCTGCATAGAAAATGGTGCATCAAAGGGATCCTCTGAATAGATGAGAGACGGCTGATTATGTTCTGTTTCCGATGGTACATACGGAGGAGCCAGTTTGTCAAAGAACTGCTCGGCAGTCTCTCGAGGGATAGGGGAAGAAATTGAAGGGGAACATCCAGATCGGAAGCGGTTGATCTTCTTCCATACTACTGATAAAGGAGTGGAGGGGGACAGAGATCCACAAAAGTCAGCCCAACCGGCACGTTTCTTCCTTCGCAGCAATCTTTTAGATTTGGCGAGGGTCCTATTAAATGCTATGAGGTTATCGCTAACCATCGCCCCATTATACACCAGTTCAGCCTCATCTCTTTCTCTTATGGCTGTTGAGCATTCCTGATCCCACCATGGTGGAGGAGGAATCTTCCCACGTGCTGAGTTTTTAACAGGAAAGCATGAGTCAGCACTAGCTGTTATGGCAGAAATGAAGTGATTATAGCAGTTTGACACATGGAGAGGACTAAGAGAATCAAAATCAAGGGATACTAAATTATGAAGTGAATCAATTTTGTCCTCCAATAAAGAGGAATACTTTGCCCAATCAGGATTAGACAAGTTATACCTCAAGAGTGGAGGACTGGATTTTTCTAAGTAAGTTTTTTCAGCTAAGGATATTATAATTGGATAGTGGTCACTGCCATGTGACAAACTGGTACACTCCCAATGACATGATGCTGCGATATCCAGTGTACAAAATGTTAGATCAACACAACTTTTATGTTGTCCAGGAAGAGACCTGCGAGTTGGGCAACCATTGTTGAGGATACACAGATTAAGGTCATCTAAGACTTCAACTAAACCTTCCCCAAAAGAGTCACAACGTTCAGAACCCCACCTAAAGTGATGGCAGTTGAAGTCCCCCATAACAAGTACAGGGCCCTCTATGTTTTCTAACATATGTTTTATTAATGGGAGAAAACTTTGATGAGGGTGAGCAATATAAATAGATAAGAGGGTTATACCCTCTACCCGACCGGCAACAATGCTAATAACATCACCTAGAGGAGGTAAGGATACAGCCACAAGTGGAACACGATTGTTCACGCAGAGGGCCGACCCGCCATAGCCATCAGATCGGTCGCATCTGAGAATATTGAAGGAAGGTAACCGAAAACTAAGACTCGGAACTAGCCAAGTCTCAGCAAGAGAACAAGCTAAAGGTTTGTATTTGTTCAGAAGAAATGTGAGGTCGTGTTTCTTATGCCACACGCTCCTCACATTCCATTGAAGGAACACTAACCGAGCCATTATTATGGGATGAGAGTGAGTTTATAAGTAAAGAAGCAACGTTGGACGGTAACTGATTTTTATTGGATGAAGAAATTAAAGTTAACAGGAGTTTACTAAGAAGTTCAATAATGGAAGACAAGTTTTCAGGAGATTCTGCTAGTTGACTCTTGAGAGCAGAGCCATTAGGCTGGGAAGATTGGGGGGTGCTAGAGAACTGTTGATGAGCTGTTTTATCATAGGAGGGAGAAAGGGGAGCATGGGTCTTTGGCTTAAGAAACACAGTTTTACGGTATGACTGAGTCTGTGATTTAGCTATTTCTGCATAACTACGAGTAGATATTGGAACTGTTTTACTTGCTTCTGAATAGGAAATCACTTTCTCAGCCATTATTGTTTTAATAGACTTCTGCCTGCTGTACTCCGGACAGGCTCTGCTATTTGCAAAGTGACTTCCAGAGCACAACACACAGAAGGCTTCGCTCTCAGCAATGCTACAACCATCACCGGGGTGATCATTGCCACACTTGCTGCAACGGGGTTTGGAACGACAAAGAGATTCTACATGACCAAATCGGCAGCACTTGCGGCATTGAATGGTGGGGTAAATATACTGTTCTACAGTTAGAGATGTATAAAAACAGAAAATCCGTTTTGGTAAAACTTGGCCATCAAAAGTGATGACACAAGTTTCTGTGGGTCTGTATTCAATTAAACCGTCTCTATTAACCTTTCTGTTGAATCGTCTAACTTTTATAATTGGACCACAGCCTACTGGGACTTTTAAATATGACAGTACTTCCTCTTCTGAGAATTCAGTAGGGATGCCACTAACAACGCCCGTACGGGTTATATTAAAAGACGGGATTACAGCCTCATATAAATTTGTCCCCAAAACAATATTTGATAAAAACGCGTTAGCATCCTGAGGGGATGTAAATTCAACAGATACGCGATTTCTACCTACTCGCTTGACTGCAGCAATATTAGATATATTCTGATTGGCCAAAAAGCGCCCGAATGAAACTGGATGTAGGGTAGTTCCAGAATTAGATTGAGATTCCTTTCGGGAAACATGAACAATAAAGGGTCCTTTATCTGTAACTAAGTACTTATCGCGGCCTATAGTCGTTCTCGGTTGTTTAGTAGGGAGATTGGGAACATCTTCTTTCGTACCGTGACGTTTACGCATGTTAGTCTGGGATGTAAGGATTTGGGACTCCAGATTACAGACCACATCTGCAAACTGGCTTAATGGGTTAGGGGTGGCGTTTGGATCAGACGGAGAAAAGCCGGATATGGGGGTAGTAGGGATTTCATCAGGAGGGTCTGGAGGTTTATTTTTATCCATATTCATATTGAATAAGGATAATGGTGACCAAAATGGTTAAAAACAAACACAACAAACCTGATATCAGGTACCAACAAAATCACACACAAACAAACACAATAACAAGTCACAATAAACACAATTACACAGAAAAACAGCCAAAATTCAAACACACGTGTTACCCAGAAGCACACTGTGGCGAGAATCCCAATAAAAATGTCATAAGCAAATTAAATGCGATAATTTTATTCTACCCTTTAAACTTTAATTAAAATGAAATTTTGACAACTAACTACCCTCATTGTAAAGGTTATTAAATACCCTTTTAGGCGATATATGTTTCGAATCGATGCGTTCCATAATACCAAAAATAATAACCATAATGCGTGAAAAAGGAAGTGGCTCGATTTATTTGATCCCAAGTGTATTTAGAATATCAAGAGAGACATCCGGAACTCTGTTTTTTCTTTTATACAACTAACCTCAAAATTCTTGTGAAACTACAGCTGAACATACATTCTACTTTCTTGCAACAAAATAATTGCCAAGGTGGAAAAAGTTTAAAACAAAACACGGTATTGTTGCAATGTGTTGCAACGTGACTTTACACCGTTTATGTAATTACTTTAACGGCAAATAAATAACTGATTAGAATGTATGTATTCCTGATAATTTCTTAGTAGAGGTCTAGTTCCGTTTATTTTAGAGATCACGTTTTGAAGAGAGTCGTGTCAGCCGTTTTTATTATGAGCGAATGGGTGTGGAGATTAGTCGTCGCAATTAGAGTAAACACATAAAATACTACACGTATTTTATTTCATAATGATGATTCAATTTTATTAAAGTTTCGAATTAATTTTAGAGACTAATCAATGAGAAAAAAAACGTGGAGAAACAGAAACCCCATATTTTTGGTGGGTAACATAAAATAAATTCTGCTTCAACTATAGTATCCTGCATGCACCAATCTCTTACGCCGAAACTTGGCGACCATGAAGATAATCCTTGTTTTCTGTTGTCTTTTTCTTTAACCATTGAATTGGGCTGTTTAATACAATTTTAGGAAGTCTTGCTCGGAATGCATCGAAAGTAAAGAGTTTTAAGGAACTCCACCACGTTAACTAACATCATTTGGTTGAATGATCACTTCACCTCAGTTATCTCGGTGAGATTTTTACAGAATAAACCAGCCGTTGAAAGCCTGCTGCTTATGTCATGGATGATTTATGCCATAATACATTAATAACTGACTACAAAACGGCCAGTTGACTACAGATGGTTTGGTCATATTGAGAGGATGAATGACAGGAGACTAACAAAAGTTATTTACAAGGCAGATGTGAGTGGAAACGCCGAGAGGGAACCTTATTGGTGATGTTCTTCAGAAAGGTCAGATGAGTAGCATTCGCAACCGGCGCGCGTGTACGACCAGATGTATGAACGTTAACGAGGCAAAAGGAGTATGTAAGGATCGTAGCAGGTGGCGTTCTGTGGTTTCTGCCCACCCCCATGGGAAGAAGGCGTGAGTGTATATATGTGTGTACAAAAGGGTCGTATTGACGACACGTTAACAGCTTTTGGAAAGGCACATCAAGGTTGCAAATAATTGCACGCTGTCATGTCCTCGACACGATTGTGAAGGCAATATGGACATTATGGTATTGTCTGTAAGAGCATGTATTATAAAATCGCGAGATATCATCACAATTATTTCAACCCGGAATCACCCACTACTGGGTATAGGCGTCCCCTTTCTTCTGCCAAACTTTCATCCAGGTATATCCCGCATCTTTGACGAAATAGTCAACAAAAACGCGTTTTTGGACGAACGAGAGCCAGATAGATGAATATAATCAATGTTGTCTTCTATTTTGGACTGTCTTATCGTTGTTTATACGTATCTGAAGGCTAACATTACGCCTCTCTTAATATAAATTCAGTCATGCTGTTTTAACGAACCAGTTTCAAAATATGTGGCTGGAGCAGTGAGCAGCGTTGAATATTAAAGTAATGCCAGGAATGTCTCACCTCCTGGTTTATTTCGGACATTCTGCATCTTTTCCGAATCGAGCAACATGAACCGGCTTATGTGGTTGTGGTTGAAAGATTTGCAGCAATTAAACAGCTAGGATCGTATTAGAAGCTTAGAAGACGATGTAACACAAAACAGCGATGTCCTGGCTGCACCGAACATAACTCATTCATTAATTCCAATTCAATCCATTGCATGTGGAGGCTTCTTTAGTGCATTATTATATTAGGCATGTAACACAATCCATTTCATTTGAAAGGCCTTTCCTTTCCTCCATTTGACAATTCAACAATGATGATTGCGTTTTATACGTTGTCGAACATTCGAATTTTTCAAACAATAGTAATAAAATTGATTAGGAATCTCTTTAAAATTGATTATGAATACACAAATGTGGTTCTGTACTTATTGTAACATAACATCAGGCCTGTATTCCACGAAGAGTTTGGCAGAGATGGACCTAAAGTAGGTACACCCACATTTCGCCAGTTATGTTAGAATCTCATGTATGTTATAGGGGTGAGCCTATTGTCATCAACCGGGCACAAATCCAGACTGGGCTGTTACTGAGAAATTCCAGATGAAAAACCCAATAACACTTTGCCCGACTCTGGAATCGAACCCGGACCTAAAGCTATGAAGTCGAGCTTGCGACCATTAGACCATCGAGGCATTAAATAAAACAATGCAGTTCAATAAATATATGGGATTGTATCGAAAGGTATTCATGTAGTTCAGAAGAACGCCTTGTGATTGATCCAATCACCGCCCGGACTTATTAAAACAACTTTTTGCAAATTAATTGCTTCGTACGACAACGCTCCTAAACTGGTTATAATTTGCAAATTATTAACGCGGTACCTTTACTCTATTATGGTAACTAACGATCAAATAACAGGTGTGTTAATGCCCGCAAAGTTAGCAGTAACTTGCTTGACTTGTAGGTAAATAAGTCGGGCTGTATTACGTTTAGTAACCAAGTTATCTAAACGTGGTGATTTTAAGTTAGTTACACTTAAATTTACAGATATCCGTGAAGTAGCGCAGAGCCGGTAAAGCAAGCCAGCAAGGCATGCCCAATTTTTGACCTTGTTAATTTGAATAAAATCTCAATTACAAAATTAATTAAACTTTTCTTCTATAAGCTCCTCTCACTTACATTTTCTTTACCACTCCAGTCAATCACAGTTCACAATTCCATTTTAGAACTCACAAAAAACTTAAAAGGAACCACTTCACTTGCACTTAAAGCACTGTTGCGTCAGAACGGCCGGCGATTACTAAACGTAACACGACTGTGACGTAATATTAAAAAAAGAAAGTAAAAGTTATCGTGCGCGGGAGTCGCGATGCGAATTTTGAATTTGGAAGCGTTTGTGACGTGCGCGCGTTCACCTGGCGCACGGCAGACTGCGCGCGCATCGGAGTGTTGCCAGCCTTAGAATTGTTAACTTCCATGGAATGATATTCTATTCTCTTAATTAAGTCTGCAAATAATGACATATTATAATCTGATCGTACTATTTTATGACTTAATTGTTCTGAAATGCTAATTGGCTTAATTATACTATTCTAGGTGAAGTGACTATTGTGTGGATGTGTTATCTTCAATCCTTATTTACTCACCTATAACAAATAAAAATTATCTCGAATTCTCTATTTGTCTCTCTACCTACATCAGTTAACCAAACAAAATAGGTGCGGGCTTTATTTTACATACCAATCCATCTACATACATTGATAATAACTACCTAATCTTTTAAAACAAAACACTGTGCAACCACAACCAAGACAACAAAGTCTCTATCATTCAGGGCCTGTTCTTCGAACGAAAATTATCGCAAAATGATTGTGACAAATTGTCAATTGTAATTGGTTTGGTTGGTCACAACAGTTTACGCGATCTAGAGAAACTGGCCCTAAATCAATCGCGCCCTTCCCAAAAAGTAAAAAATACCAAAAAAAATGGTAAAATTCCCCCCTCACGTTAACAACAACAGCATCTCACGTTAACGCCAGGTAGTGTTTCCCAAGCCGGTAGCGAGCGGTCAAGGACCTACCATACAGCCTGGCTGACCGGACGCCATGTTCGTAGGGTTACCAAAGGGAAATACTGGCTGGTGGTGCCCTCGCTCTACCACAAAAAAATGTTGGAATAGTGTGAGTTCATTAATTCTGTTCGATAGAGCTTGACTTGTGAAGTTGTAATGTTGGGTCGATAGAGATAGTTTAATAATCTATGTTCTATTTATTTTTATGGCAATTGCATGAACATTTACTTTATGAAGTACCTATTTTTTTTTAACTTATTTTAATTATTGTGTTAGGACTTAGTGGGTTATCTACTAATATATAAAATTCTCGTGGCGCAATGTTTGTTACCAAACGCCTCCGAAACGACTAGACTGATTTGTATGAAATTTTGTGTGCATATCGGGTAGGTCTGAGAATCGGCCAACATCTATATTTCAACAAAAAAAAAAGAAGCAAAACAACGTTTGCGGGGTCAGCTAGTATTTTTATATATTTCGTCTATCTCAGTTTTTTTTATGATAATCTGTCAGTTTGAGTACTTAATTCAGCCTACCCAATGTCCTTTCATTGGTATTGTTCGTCGAATCGCTGAGCTCCTTAAGTTTTGAGTTAAACTACACGATTACTGACAAAAGCGTGCACTGACTGGAGAGTTCCACCCAATCTGTGTTGTTCTTTCCTCAAAAGACCATTTCAGGCATCAATCCACATGGTCTTCACATGATTGACTGACCGAGATTATGTCTGGACTTGAAAAGAGACGGTCGTCTGAGTTTGTATCGGAATTTCTTCTCAGAGTAGTCAGCTAGGAAACGCCGATCTCATCTAGTTTAAAAAAAATATTGATGTGCAAAAGTGTTCGTACACATCTTCCTACATAAATAAAATCATTCATCATTTATCATACTCTCCTTGGTATTTGATTATTCAAGTTTCTTATGTTGTGAATTCCCAACTAAAAACCCAAATAAATAAAAATTACACACTTACCTATATTATTTAATAACAAAATCGTACCTACATAACTGAAAAGTCATAGGCAAATATGCCAGAAGTTTAATAAGTGTCTTACTACGAAGAAAGAAACACTCGTGAAAACCATGTATTAAAGTTATATAATATTGTTCATGCATTTCTAAGCTCTTTCTTTCGAAACCCTTGTTTAAACAACATACTCCTATGTAAGAAACACAATGTCATCGTACGACAGAAATTATTTAAACGCCTGCCTACGTGGTACTATTATGAATCTAATCTTCTAAAATTAACGATGATAATATTTCAACCTATTTTGCATAAAGAGTATATTATCTTAGAGTAGATATTGATGTCATAATCAGACCACCTATCTTAGCGCTTAGCACCTCACGGGTTAATCACGGACAAGTCGCTAGGCGGCGCCGTCGGCGCGGTGGCATGACTTCATGATACGTGGTTTGGTAGCACAGCACGAAGAAAAAAAGAAGGATGCTACCGTCACCACAGCGAGAAGGAGTTGCACTAAATTGTTGGTCAGTAGAATCATTAACACAAAAATCTAAGTTAAAATTTGCCTCAAATGTCATGATTAATTCATAGCATTTAACTGGGTTATTTGTACACTAAGAGTTGCACTGATATTATTAATAATTGAAATTTTGTAAAAACTTATTTGTTACGTACCTACCCGATTCACATTTTGATCAATTTAAAACCTAATCAATCAATCAACTCAGCCTATTGTCCACTGCTGGTCATAGGCTTCCTCCAGTCCGTCCCAGCCACTTTCTTAAGGTCTGTCCATCAGTCATCATCCAGCTAGGGGCGACCCACACTTCGCTTGCCGATAAACCTAATACAGACCTGCAAATTGCAAAAACCATATAATTTCGCGAGCTACCCTGGCGCTTACTAAAAGTTTCAACACATAACTAATCGCTATATGAAGCATTGCATGGAAATTGCAAAGCGCAGGAACTGTCCGTAAGAAGAGACACGAAGCACTCAGAGAAATAAGCATGTTATCCGTTTGACTTATAATTCGCATCAAGCTAATCACTTAAAACGTAATTTATACCACACGTGAAAAACCACCATTATGAGTTGGGATGTTTGAGTGGAGTGGAGTTCAGAGATATATTATTGCTTTGAAACCGACACAAAGAATGTCAACCTGGAAACCAACGAAGTAAAAGCTGATCTGTGCAAGTTAAAACAAGCCACAGAGTTAAAAAGGTAAACAGGAAAATTCAGCTTATTTTGTCTCTCTTTTCGAGATTCTATGAAGACTTTCGATTTTGAATACATAAGTAACACATGTTTTTCTGTATTCTTTGACACACCTTTTGGCTTTCAATTTAGGTTATTGCTCTCCATTCTATCCGACCCCTCATATTCTCTCTACTCACTTTTACTGTAACAAAAGGTACCGTATTGTTAACAAATCATTTGGTTTCTGTTTAGTATGTGTGTAGTATTACTTAACATCGAGGTGGCATACTAAATTGTGACGTGCTCATATTTACGATGCAATTCAGATTCGATTTCAGATTGGCTTCAAACTTGTGCACGTACTTCCAATTTACCCATTTGTTTACTGCCTGTATTTGAAGTTTTTCTGATTCATTCTGAGGCCCAACACTTTCCGTTTGTACTATAACATCGTATAATCAATGCATTCAACTTGGATAATCTATTCACATAAGCAAAATAGATCTAAAAAAATAACAGTTTACATAACCACATGACGTTTTCACTTAATAAATTAGATATCTAAAAACAACTATAATATCTGTCTGCTGTTCTTATTTATAAAAGTTTACGCATCATCGTTAGATGTCAAGTTCTCATCGCTTTAGATCCGGTTCTGTTCTAGTGTCGAGCAAAACTGGTTGTTTCGCGGCGAGCACCGGAAATTGCTCAACAATGAGCTAGCCTGAGAAATGAGAGAAGCCTTCGCTGCACTCGCGTTTTTATATTAATTGTTTTGAACTGGTTATAAAATATACCGTGTACATGTGTGTATACACATATTATTTAAGTGTGTGTTTGAATATGATTGTCTTACTGCCACGTTGGTTTGGTTTCGTGGTCGCAAGTCGTAGTTGGTCTACAGAACGTTCTTCCTGGTTGGGTAAGTGTTGCGTAGATAGATAGATAGATACAATACTCTTTATTATGTGCTCTTTATTATTGGGTGACACAATGGGAGGTCTTATCGCTAACAGCGATCTTTTACCGACAACCTTTGCATTATGCATATTTTTACATTAGTCTTTTTTCATTGTAAGTCCGTGCGTCTTTGCGAGTGAGATGCTCTTTAAGAGACTATGCCCCAACTGCAAGAGTGTCCCATACATCCAGCCACCGCTAACCTTGTGGATCTGAACAACTCCTCTGACGCCTACTGGGCCCAAACAGTAGCGACATAGATGTACCATCTAAACGAAAAGAAGAAGAAGCCCGTAGTGTGTTTTACTGTTCAGTAGATGACAATTTAGGCTCACCTCCATGTCTTGGGCTTCGCCTTAGACTTACTTTCCTGGCCCCTTCTGAAAACACACGTGTGGTATACATATTGTAACGGTGTAAGTGCGTGATGTTTACTACTTCATTCCAGTAACCGGAAAGCTTATCTTCCTTATAAGTTTTACAATTCTAACCTTAACCCTTAGTGAAAAACATCCACAAACATCAGCGAACATTCTCGAATGTTAGACAAATATGTGCCACGACATGAAAGCGGTTCATCTCTCTATCTCGCAGCCTTTTCATACCTTTGTGTAGCTCGTATATGGGACACCTGGCCTTTGTTCGCGAGCTGGCTAATATACCGTGCTGTGTACGTCTGTTAATGTGAGGGTATTCTGAAATGATTTGTTGGTGATTGTAGGGTAGAATGACGGGAGAAAAAGGAAAGTGATTGTTTGGATAGGTTCTACTCATGTTTTTAGATAAAATGAGTTGGTAAAGTCATTTTCTATGCTTTAGATTTTAATTTGAGTGAGCCTAAATGATCTCAGGTTTAGTTGATGACTTATTAGTTGATTCCCACGAATGTACTCACCCGAAACGGCCGAATCGACATTTTTTTTTTTCAAGTCGTCAAGTCCAGAAATACGTAATATGCAACTCGCAGGTTTTGCATTTTAAGCAATAAAGTTAAGAAAAAATTACACTAGAAACTACATTTACCAAATTGTTACCGTGCGTAATTGTTCGTATAAAAAGTACACTTTGCAGACAAGCTTATTACAAATTGGAGGACTATATACAAGATAAGAATGCTTGGAAACATGATGGTCCAGCTCCATAGGACAATCCCATCTAGACAAAATCACACTGGTTGCTAATTAAATTTATCATTTTTATTTTTTTTACTTACTCACACACTGACTTATTCCTAGTTAATATTTTAGGAAAGTCATGTATTTTTACAGTGTTTGTAAATATGTGAGCACAATGTACCTATCGCGTCATTCATTTATCTGCCTTTGCTATATTTTTAGTTCTTCTTACCACTTGTGGTATAGTATTTTTATTCTTGGTGCATCGTCTTCACATATAAAAATATAATTAATGTATACAAATATTGTAAAATATTTTAAAAGAGTAACGGTGGAGTTTCTTGCCACTTCTTCTCCATACGAAACTACTTTTCGGAAGTGGCGCCTAGAATCAGTTGTATTTTTGTTGTAATTTTTGACGTTCAAAAGTGCCATTTTATGGGCCTATTTGAAATAAATGCTTTGACTTTGACTTTGACTTTGTGCGAATCGACTAATAAGCCTAATTAATAGGCCTATGCCTATTGCAGTTCACTGATTTCATAAGCTTCTCACCTGGATGGATTCTGAAAATGAATTTCCGGGTTATTGGTAATTGCGTAACTCACTATCAGTAGCAATAGCTTTCATTTTGACAGTTCAACAACATTCATTGCGTTATTTACGTTGTTGAGCAGACAAATTTTTCTGACTTTAGAAGCAATGAATTAGCAATATCCTTCAAAATGATTCAAATTGTGAGTAATTGTGTGTAACGCAACTAGGGTGCTGGGTGCAGCCAAGTTTGTACACATGTGATATTGACTTTGGACTGACGGCTGAATTGTCACATGGAATTATCCTCTCCAAGAATCACTTCCGGAAGCCCTATAAAGATAAGAACTACAATACCTGGTAGGTACCTACTTGAGAAACGAAAATAAAAATGCAAAAGTTGAGTTTTTCTTTCAAATAATTATTTATTTTAAACAGCTTCTGCCCGCTTCTTCGCCCGCGTGGATTTTGGAAATTATCCCAAGGGTACGTGTTAGCGGGACAACGAGTAACTTATGTCCATCCATCTTCTTGCCAAATTTTATCGAAATCAGTTCTGTGGTTTAGACGTGAAATTAAAACTAACACTGAAGTGCTAAGATAAGAGTTATAGTAAATCTATTAGAGCGCTAACCAGATCCTAAAGTTATAAATAAGTGTAATACATTCGGAGTTAGAGCGCGCTATAACTCAACTATACCCCCGAAATGGGCACCCTTTTTATATCACCTTAGAATGTTTCATGGTGTTAAAGCAGAGTTATAAAAAGGGTTAAGAGGTATAATAAAGCAATAAGACAGCTATTATAGCGATAACTGAAACTACAAGGGATAAAAACGTGGTAAATAGGCAAAAATGAATTCCTTTGGTGGTACAATAGAGTAAAATATCGTTTATTAACTCTTTGGGTCCTAAGAGGGCTGTAAATGGGAGAATACTAACTTCTTAAGCGGTGAAATAGAACTACAATGTCGATCACTATATTTTTAAGTGATAAGAAGGTGGAAAATAGGTGAATATAAACGCTTTGAGCACTAGCATAGAACAAGAAAGGCAAAAAAAATGGCCTCAGGTACTAACATTTTTAACATCAAGTTTTTTTTTTTCATCCACATAAATTTACTTCTAAGTTTTTATCTGCGAACAGTATGCGTATACTTAGCGTATCCAAAACGCCGCCATTCGTTTGTGAAAGTGAATTTAAAACTAATCATTTAGTTTCAACTTAGTGTACACAGAAGTTGACTTTTTACTGCGAAGGTAAGTACACTGTGAATAAGTATATGTATTATTAACAAATTATTCAAGCGCCCGATGTATTTTGTCTATTTACTGAAAACAAATATTTTATTAGACATGGAGTAACCTAAAACTTTTGTAATAATCGAATAAAACGTTGCCTGTTCTAATTTAAGGTATTGTACTAGCAGTATTAGAACACAACTAAGCAAAATACTTCAATTAAACCATGTTTTCTTATGTTTTTCTGAACTAAGTCAAATCAATTCATAACCTAAACATGGTGGGCAAATGAATTTAGGGATTCGTAGTAACTGCCCAAAACCACAATGAAATCGAGTATGTACATAGTTTTACTTTACAATTTAAGATTGTAGTCTTAATATGTAAAGTAAAACTATGTACATACTCGATTACTTAATTTTTTAAAGAAATTATGAGGAAGCTGAACGCGAACTAGATTTTTTATTGGTTAATTCAGATACCAATGAAGAGACAAAAGACACCAATAGTAAACAAGCCAGCCAAAAAGAAGTTGATTTGAAGGTGTTCATGCAACGATTGGTATTTCTGGCTGTTATTGTGTTAATCAGTCTATGAATACAGGTTATTAATACAAAGGGTTTAAGTTATTTGAAATATTTCCTTTTAATTATTTTTTTTCTTTCCAGAATGCAGTGCAGACCTTGAGAACTCCCCCGTATATGGTGAAACTCATAACCAACCCGTCTTCTGAATGAATCAAATTAGTATTGTCCATCTTTATGATGAGAATAAAAGAAATGTGATTGATATATTGCGTTTAATTTGATATTTTAAACTGCGTATAGTAAAGGAAAAAAAATGTGAATGTTCATGTTCAATACACACTAGTTTACATTTTACATATCTTGCTAATTAATAACAAATCTCTTCACGATTGTCAGCCTTATCCTCGAATTAATACATAGTTAGATACGATGACTTAATCGGAAGGTGCTATAACAAGTTTGTTCTTCATTTTATAACCATCAATATGAATAACACTGAAATAAGGTAATGACTAAAGGACATGGCCAAAAATTGTATGGGCTTGTGCCCCAGAATGTACAGATACAAAATATTTATCATTTAATAGTACTGACCTTCTACAAACAAAATTAGAAAGAGGCATATTGCTGAGCAGTTGTGGGCAAAAGTTATGAACGTTTGAAAAGGTTGATTTTTGCACTATGGCTAAGGTATTTCATGTAAATTAATGTGTATATATCTGTGCCAGGAGTTTAATATAAATAGTATTTTAGTTTTAAATAATTATAAAAGCATTTTTTATATCATCTGATAAAATCTATAGTTTGTAACTATTTTTTTTTGCACTAAAAGTAAAATGTCTACAGTAGCATATTCTGAATATGGCAAATAATAAAACGAAGAACATTAGTTTAATCATTTAATGTTATCAAAACATTAATTCAATTCCGAAATGACGTGTCTTCTTGCACGTATTACTGATCTCCAACAGCCATAATAAACATTGGTATGACCAAGTTGTCTTTCCCTTGAATTGGTTGCAAGGCGTCTTGGTTTATTGTCATAGCAGGCACCACAGACACAGCTATGAGGTGACAACTGTGAAGGTAAAAAAGGAACTTATTAGTCTAAGATTTGACCACGACGTTAGAATATGGAGTAAATAATACCTGTCATATATATTTTAGTAGAAGGTAGTTATTGAAACTAGAACTTACCTCAAAAGTTAACCACTCCTATAGAAGAGCTCATCACATCAGGGGGGTAATGATGATTTTACATGCCGCCTGCGCGCGTTCTCTAATTGGGATACCACAGTCAACACACGCTTGTAAAAGGACAATTTTCGTAGTTTGTAATTATACAGTTTACAATCATTATTAGTTAGAGCACTCGTGTGGCGCTACGAGACTATAAAATATAAACTTCTATGCGAAAACAATGAAACATAAGCACGATTCGAACGAGAAAACCGGCGCAAACGTCAAAGACAATAATCGTCGTCAAAGGAATATGGTATTGACAATTGACATTTGTCAGCGGTGTTGCCAGTAATAACGTCATATTATCCTATCCGTAACTGCACTAACGTCTATAAATTCAGTCATAGATGGTTCAATTTATAGACAAGAAAACGTACAAAAAATATGTTTTTTATTACATTATGGTTACGAATAATTTACGTGTATATTTAAGGCCTGCCAAGCGTTTATTTTTTATTTAAAAAACTTACATATAATATTTTTTCCCTGTTCTGATCTTTGCTAATATTATATGGCAACATTAAAAGGGATATAAAACGCAAATCAAACAGAAAAACTTTTTATTACGATTATTTCTCCACTTCTGCTATGAGGCATAAAGAGTTATTCAAAATTCTTTATTTATTTATTTTAATTATCTGCATTATATGTACGTTTGTACTCCGTGGGGCACATTTTGTCCATCTCTTTTCTTTAACTTCTACAATATCATTGTCATTTGTCAGGCATGCAGAATCCGTCTTGTAGTTTAGATGATAAAAAATCATGTACCGAACCCAATTCCACATTTTTGCAGAAAACTCCCACTTGACTACTTTTAGTACTAGTATTACTCACAATCACATTTTCTTGTATTAATTTGGGATCCTCAACATAAACAGAGTAGTTCAAACGATTATGAAAGTCTCTCAACAATTTTCGCCTATTCCCACCAGTCTTGCTTTGAAGTTTCCAAGCATTTTTGACTGTTTTCGTTTTTTTTTTTGTTGCGTCGCCATGAAATCAACTACAAGTGAACAAATTAGGGGTACAGAAGTGGTATTAAGCTCTGATCCTCTACCTTAAGTTATACCCAAGTCACATTAAACACTAGAAGTTCTATGATAGCGAAAAAAGTTCCTACTGTTTGACTTTAAGTAACATAAGAGAGTTTTGTACTTCTTTAGGCATTTGGTGATACAAAAGAGTTTATGAGCACCATTGTAGAACTGGTAGCGGTAATTATTGCTTTTGTGTATCATTTGGTTCTTGACAAGAGTTCATTATCGCTTGCATAGCACTTTGGGGGTTGTAGTTAATGCTTACTTCTTATTTAGATCTTATAGTTGTAAGATTCACTTAAACCTATTACAAAAGATTCTTTGCCCATATTGTAGTGTTCAAAATTGCTGTTGTATGTCTTTAACCTTTAGACTCATCCTGTTATCGTCCTTGTAACTCTGTGATATTACTCTAAGTGAAATATTTTACTTGTCTACGCTCCTTTTTCGCCAAAAGTTGTAACTGCTACTGCTGTTGCGCCTTTATATCTCGTTAAGTTCTAAACTAAGCTCTTCGGCGTCAATCGCCTAAATGTTAATTGGGTTGTAACATACAGACAGAGTTTTTTTCGAATTTATAATATTTTGATTATATTATCTATATTGTGTAACACATAAGTTATGTTATGTGTTACACAATATAGATAATCACGCCTGTAATCCCAGAACGATAAGGCAGAGGTGTACCTATAGTACACCCACATTTCGCCAGTTATGTTAAAGTAATAGGGGGCGAGCCTATTGCCATCAACCGGACACAAATCCAGACTGCGGGCTGCTACTGAGAAATTCTAGATAAAAAAAAAACAATAACACTGCCCGACCTGGGAATCGAACCCCAGACCATATATTCTATAGTATGGATAAAATCAAACAGTAGGTAAGCCGCTGGCAACACCGATTTTACTAACATAATCCGAATAGATGAAGCGTGGGTACTTAGTAGGTAATTAACTATTTAGCTTTCATAATTATGCGAGAGACATGCTTCTAAGTGTGTATGACTGGTTTTCTTCTTAGTGCCGATGTCACCAATGTCACTGATTGCGTTCAACACATCTTAAACGCATTCAAGAGCTGTCAAAGTCAATATTGCATAGAAAAGAATGACACTGACAGCTCTTAAACGTAGTTTATGTGCTGATTGCGTTCAGTTTCATTTCATTCATCTATTTACCATTCTACGTTACCATAATATATAATAAGGCAATTCAGCCAATGTGTAAGTAACGCACTTCTAATTTATTTCTATACAGTTTCAAAACTTCGCCCTTCCCTTCCCGATTTAATTTACCCAATAATTGTATGTTGACCAACCGGACGGGTGTGAATTTCACAAGTTTTATAACTGAAGCGGCTGAAACTGACTGAATGGCCGGGGATTGAGCAACATGGTGTTGCGATGTCGCAAAACAACTGACCATCGATCATTTATGGCCTTGGTAAGTAATATAGCCGGTTAGTGTAACTAAATTAACAAAACTATACGGTAGCAACTTATGGGCTATATACGGAATGAGCAAAACTTGAATGTCGAGAAAGGTAGGTAAGAGAATCAAGTATTTTGTTTTGGTACATACAAGAGGTATTTATTACTGGATCGCAGACAAAGTCGCGGGCAACAGCTATAAAGTTTTCAGAGTTTTATGGAAGTCGGTCCCAAAAATAGCCAAGTAACTAAGACCAACACACATTCCTCTATTTCACCATTACACACGTACCCACATCTATACCTCACATCTTCAAACTCACCAGCAAAGCCTTGCACTCTTTAATGGTACTTACTTAGATGAACAATTTATAGTAGTGACACACAAATGTTATAATATAATATGAGAATGTCAATAGCTGAACACTATCCCCTGAGATACAGGTTCCCGCCTAGTTCAGGGGCTAGGGTCAATTCGTTGTGCACCTTATTGTGTTCACCACAAAATTTGTTTCAATACTTGTCATGTACCTATTGTATACTTATAACTTTTATGGTGAGAAATAAACTAAACTATACTTGGAATAAAGGCTCGCCCGACGCGCCCGCAAGAATCAAATAGCCAAGAACCTCGACCACCACCTAAAGATACTCTTATTTATAAGACAGTTTGTTTAAAAACAGATACCTACTTAAGTTGTAGGAGATTCCTTTCACTGCAGAACACAATTTCTTATTTTTTTCACAGTTTTATCAATCAATCATTTCAGGCTGAGGCTGAGCTGTATTACATGATACCGTATAGGTAATAATATGAGGTCTTTTACTGAGAACATAATGTAGTAACTTACTTTAATATTATGTAGCCAACGTAGTTGCACAATTATAGCATGACTTATAATCTATACTAATAAGAATGACTATCCATTAATTTCGATGATAAGTCAACAGTATTTTTTCTTAATAGGCTTAAGAAGGCAACTACAACGATTTGAAGTGTTAAAAAAACGAGTTCCAGAAGTTTGATTCGCGTTGATAACTGTGTGGTAAACGCACCATAAATGGGGAAGGCAACTGTCAAAATGGCGCTGTCGTAGCTAGTTCCCAACACAAGCTAAAAATACAAGGCGTGATGTGGTTTTATTTTATTTTAGCGAAAGTTGACTCGATGTTGTGTTCCTAGATACTCAGAAATTGGAGTTCGAATTTCTCGTAAGCCCCTAAAATTAGAAGATTGTGCTTTAAAGCTATTCGTACAGATTTTTTTGAGTTCGAATTTATGTCGTGAACATTTTGAAGAAAGTGATTACGAGGAAATATTAATTCTGACACTTTCCATGTCAATTACTTGATTTAAAATACTGAAATCACCGAAGATAACGAAATAGTGAAATAAAATCAAACTCATGAATGAACATAAAATGAAATGAATGAACGAAATGTCAACATTTTTGTAGGCCGTAGGGACCTAGCTATGGTCACGCCATCTACAATTAGCTTTGCCCGACCTTCCCCATTTCCGTAGTGGGCTGCAACCTTACAACTTTATTTCCCTCTCATCTCATTACCTACCAAATACATGCACCCTTTTTAAATCAACCTACCTTGACCCTATGACCTAAATCCCTCAATTCTCTTTGATGTTTCAATAAAAACATTCACCCGGTTGCCATGGTAACGAACTATTGACAAAATTCTGACAGTTTTCAATTTTACTCCGAATAAAAAGAATCGCAAAAAAATGTTTTCTAAGTGAACGCTTTACTTGATTATATAATGAAGTTATTAAAATTTCACCTGCGATACCACCCCCCGGGTATCACATTGGAATATTTACAGAAGGGTGTCGTGAAAAGAAAAGAAATAGATTTATTGGATCTGAACTCTGAGTAAGTTTCTCAAAAGGTATTTTCGTCCTTATTAAATTGAATTCGTAACTACCTTATTATTAAAAGTTCACTGCAATCTATCGCTCCTCTTAATATCTTGTGAAGGTTGATGCAGTCCGGTTTGTTCCTACGACTAGCTGGTGTATCCGTCGCAGATGTATTGTCGAATCCGCTGTTTTACATAACCGCTAGCTGTTTTATAAAACAGCTCAATTATGTAAAACATCTGGACAAAGTTCAGCTGGATTGCCATTAAATTACGTTTAACAAGTGGAAATTTCAGTTCGGAATCACGTTTTCACACTTTTCACAATTGATTTTCATGAAGTTTTTAAAGATGAGGATTATCTGGTTAGAAGGACACGATAAATGCAACACATTTATGAAATTCTGCTTGTTAAAGTTCAGTAATTTTGGAAAATCGCTAATCTATTCAAAGATATAACGTACTCAAAACTCAAAAAAAAAAAAAAAAAAAATGTTAGTCATCGAGACTTTTAAATTTCTGCTATTTCGCAACACAAATCTCAAAACCTTGAAGATTTTGAGACATTATTCATGATGTGCACATCAATCTTTAGCGCTTTAACGTTGACTCCCAGCGGTCGCGAATTTTGCTCAGTTTCTTTATTTCAACTCCCGCATTCTACTCCAACGTGCAACTAGCATCCGCAATTTACCGTCAAATGACATCACAGTCAAAGTTAAATAATTTATTTCAAGTCTTCCAAAAGGTAGTTTTGTATGGAGAGGAATGGGCAAGAAACTCCACCGTTAATCTATTAAAATGTTTAAAATATTTTGTATACATTAATTAGGTATAATATAATTATATGTGAAGACGAACCTAGAATAAAATTATTTTACCACATTACGTAAAAAGAACTAAATTAAAAAACAATGATAGGTTAATAAAATGATGTGATAGATACATGGTGCTTACATATTTACAAAGTTGTCTAAGAAAGTAAGTAGGTCGGTGCGTTTTCCTAGAGACCGTTTTTTGACACAGAGAAGTCACTGCGTCCGTAAAGTGGCGGACACTGCTGTCTCAGGAAACCCAAGCTTCAGTTGCCTCTAATGATTTCTATGAAGGAAGAGTCATCGGCCTCGAAACAGCTGAAAACCAACATAAAACCCGAAAAATTCCTCGAAAAAGTAGGGCCTGCACGCTAATTACGTAAAGCACTTCCAGTCACTATCTGAATATTTTTTTAAGGATATTGCTAATCTCTAAAATAATCATGTGTCTGATTGAGAGTGTCGCACTACATACATATACTTTTACTGGTATCATCCAACAGGTCAGACATCAAAGCAATAGCGCTCCACCTCTACCAGAAACAGCCTCTCATCACCGAAGATGTCAGAGGACAGCTGGAGCAGTGCCTCGACATCCTGAAGAAGAGGATCGAGCACGAAGGTCCCACGGGCAAGAGGTTCTACATTTACAAGACCCTGATGACACATGTGCTCCCTCTCACCAATGTTGCATTCGATAAAACTGGGGCCAGGCAAGTAGTTTCAAAAGAACCTATGTTAAATAAATCTAATCTCTCTATTTTGGAAGGTTTTCGGTATAATACTTTAGATTCTGGTGGTGATGAAATTCTTTTCATCACCACCAATAATAATTACTTACACAAAGTAAAGCGCCTGTCTGGGTGTGAACCCACGACCGACTCGTAAGTCGAGGCCGTTACCACTGATTTTACATTGTTAGATAGAAATCTACTTCATAATCTGTCATCGAAAAGGACTGAAACTTAACATTGCTGGGATGAAACAGAGATGGCAAGATGATCATTGCATTGCATAATGCATACGTAAGTTCAACAACCAGCTGAACTCGGCTGGCATATTCGTATGAAAGCCGTTGTTGCCGTAGTAAGCGCAATTGATTCTCTGAATTGATACTTAAAGTAAAGGAAGACCAAAGAAACGATCGATGAGCTGTGTGAATGATGATGTGACGGAAAGGGTTTTTGTGTTGGAGAGAAATAATACCACGAACCTTGGCAACATAAAAAGGAATATTTCTAGAAAATTAATTAAAGGGGGTAGGTAATGGATTATGGTCACAAAAGTTCCTTAATTTTCCTTGGGAGTAGTAGTGCGCAGTACTCTCCTGGATCAGCCTGGTGTGACGACCGCAGCGGGTGTGCCACGCTGAAGACGCCAGGAAGGTGACGGTCGGCGGATGGTATCACCAGACCCGTTGCAGTGAGCTCGACGCGGCCACGCGGGTAAAATAGGTACCCGGCGCGGCGCTAAATAATGCACAGATTTGCCGGAAGGTGGCGGCCCGGAACTCAGCGTTCGGATGCCATTGATAATTCCGGATTCAGTTCGGTGATGGTGGTAAGCCGGAACTTTGGACCCTGGAAATATAACGTTCAGCGTGCCATAAGATTGCCATAATAGTCATCTACGCTGATTGTGACACCAAAGCATAAGCAAAGCGAGATATGTCTGATGCTCTAATGATGGTGGTGTGTGGTTGTCACAATCAGTACGGAGTTTACAAAATGGAAGTGAAAAGCACGAAGTATAAATTGGGATAAGGGCAGGAGAATAATGATGATGATACTTAACTATCTGACCCGGCGAACTGCTGACCGCCTCAGAATATTATATTCTTATTATTGTTTGTGATTATGTAGTTATTCTGCTATTTGGGGCGTAGAAAAATCTAACAAACAAATATCATAAAATCGGTCCTGCCGTTCTTGGGTTATAAATGGTGTATCTAACCCCCATACAGAATGCTTTCGACTAGGTGATGAGTCTTTTACTGGCTGTCCATAGGTGTCTATCCGGAAGCTATGACCGAACCTGCAAGGTGTGGGACGTGGACTCCGGGAACGAGTTGCAGACGCTCTCAGGACATCAGAACGTTGTGTACTCCGTAGGCTTCAACTTTCCAGCGTGGTGAGTGCTGTCAGAGCTACAACTGAAATACAAACCACTCGAAACAACCTGATTAACAAAGCAAGAAAGTATAAATTCCTAATAGCTAGCGGGCAATTCCCGTATTATTTTAACATTGTAATCCGTCGCAATCTGTCCTACTACCTCTAATTCCTAATAGCTAGCGGGCAATTCCCGTATTATTTTAACATTGTAATCCGTCGCAATCTGTCCTACTACCTCTAATAGCTAGCGGGCAATTCCCGTATTATTTTAACATTGTAATCCGTCGCAATCTGTCCTACTACCTCTAATAGCTAGCGGGCAATTCCCGTATTATTTTAACATTGTAATCCGTCTCAATGTCCTACTACCTCTAATTCTACCCCATTGAAGGACACTGAACGAAACACAATAGAAGTTATATTGTTATCGCGTCGAGGGCGTTTAGTGTCCCGCAACGTGCCGACCTACATTTTTGATTAATTCCTGACATTGATTGTCGCTGAGATAAGATATGAGATTGCGAATAGATTTTGAACGATTTTAATTACGGGAATTGGCCTTCATAGACGATAGGTAAGTGCCATAGAGGATAGGTTTTTGGCTGACATGACACGAGGAAATGTGGTAGTAGAATGAATGATTCTTGGGTAGATGGGGAAGTTAAAGAGGTTGTGAGGAAGAAGAAAGAGGCCTGGCTTAATGTCAAGCAACGAATGTGCCCGCTGATTTGGAAAGAGTGAAGAAGAAATACTCTCAAGGTGAAAACGAAAGTGAAAGAGATGGTAAAAATGAAAAAAGGAAAAAACAGTTTTCTGATCAGTTCAGAGAACTTCTCTGTAAACAGGATGTTATAAGAGCAGAAGATGGATATTTACTAAGCGAAGAATGTAAGGTCTTGGAACGTTGGAAGGGATATTTTGAAAGTTTATTTAGTTGTCAGGATAGTGCGCAAGGAGTGGGTAACTGGGCAGACGCCAGTTTTGAATACTCAAGCTCAGATGTAGATGAAGAGAATAATATACAGGATGTCCCGTAACTCGACGTCAAGTCGGAATAGGGTGATAGTCATAATAGTTAACAGATTTTTTTTTTATAATTTAAAATCAAAGTATTAATTTTGAATACTTGGTTGGGAAAAAAACACCATTTCCTTCTGGGAACTGGGAAACTGTTGCTTAAAATTTACAGCCAACTGCTCCTGTTGGCTGTAAATTTTAAGCAACAGTTTTCAGAAGCATTTTTCAGGATTACATAATTTAAAAAAAAAAATAAGAAAGTAAAAATTTGTAGTAACAGGAGTTAAAAGACCGTCACGGGCAGTAGATTTTCTCGATATTTTTAATAATTAAAATACATAGCAAAGCCCGTATTTTTTTAAGTACATGGTAAAGATTTCTTTTGTATTTTTTGTTAACTACTTGACATATCAGCCGGCTTGACGTCGACTTACGGGATACCCTGTAGAAATAGATGAGATTGTGAGAGCTCTGAAAGGTATGAAAGTTGGGAAATCTGCAAGGTACGACAGAGTGTGTGCTGTGATGCTGAAGGGCAGTGACGGGGTGGTGGCAAACCTGATGTGCTGGCTCTTTCATATGTGTTGGAGGTATCGCCGTGTGCCGGATGATTGGAATAAGGCTGTATTCGTACCACTATGTAAATGAAAAGGCTCTCAGCAGGAATGTAAAAACTACCGCAGCACTGTAAGGAGTGTAAAAACTACTTTTGAGTGTTGACGGTACACTGTATCCGAAGGTTTTAATAAACAGAGTGATAAGAGTGAGAGTTGAGAAATTATGGGATGTGCAGGCAGGATTTAGAGCGGGAATGGGCTGTATGGACCTAATATTCTTCTTAAGGTGCATTGATAGTTGCCCAACAGATTTGAAAGAGGGTGAGTTTGGACTGACGATGAATAAGTTGCCTGTCAAATGCATCGTCATCAGAACAGTTGCAAGACATGGTGACTGTGATGGATGAACCATATAAAATGAAAGGAATTACATATTATAAATGTAAATAAGACGAAGGTCATGGAGTTTGAACGAGAAGATGATGTATTGGTGTGTGATGTGAAAATATATAAAGAGTCTGGAGCAATTACATTTGTATATTTGTGGAGTTAGTTTACAAGGGTTGGAAAGATTGATGGAGATGTTCAAAGGAGGGTGAATGCGGGAAATAAAGTGAAAGGTGCTACACATGCAATTGTGACAAACTACTTGGCCCACCAGTAAGTTGATGTCCAACAAGGCACGACTGACTATTCAGAATGGTGTGCTGGCCTACGCCTTTGTTTGGAAGTGAATGTTGGGTGTGGCAATAGAAGCATGAAAGTAGAATAAATGCTGTGGAAATGCGTTAAATGCGCAGCATGTGGTGTGACTATGAATGATAGGCTGAGGAATGGTGTGATAAGGCAACGCTGCGGTTTAAAAGGAGATGTAGTGACAAACATTGAAAAGAGTATGCTTAAATGGTTTGGTCATGTTGAGAGGATGAAACAAAAGGCAGATGTGAGTGGAAACGCCTTATGAGGATATATAGTTACCAGGCGTAGTATTCGCAATCGGCGTGCGTGTATGACCAGATGTATGAACGTGAACGAGACAAAAGGAGTATGTAAAGATCATAACAGGTGGCTTTCTGTGGTATCTGCCTACCCCCATGGGAAGAAGGTATGAGTTTATGTATGTTTGTATGACATGATTAACTTTCCCTAGGTCACTCACTATAAATCCAGCTGTACAGGGTTCAGGTTCTAAATCAACTTAACTAGCGGAACTGGACACTCCCAAGACGTGAAGGGTATCGATATCTCAACACAAAAAAAAGAAAAAAAAAGTCTTTATTCAAGTAACAAAACTACAGGGGAAACCTTATTTACTTGACATTGTATTTCCACAGCAACCGCGTTCTGACTGGTTCTTTTGACAAGTCAGCAAGGATCTGGGACCCAGAGACAGCTGAATGCCTAGCCACACTGTTGGGGCACCGTGGAGAGGTGGTGGCTTGTCAGTTCAGTGTTAAGGGAGACATGGCTGCTACTGGATCCATGGACAATACTGCTAAGCTGTTTGATGTTCGCACCGGTAAATACCTCCGTTCCCTTTTTTGTTGATCTTCGGATCGAAGTCAGAACATTTTAATGTCTGTCTGGACATAGGATCTCATCAAATTTTCAGTAAAATTGTGTAATTATGAGCTCCTCATGTTCGTTACCTGCTTTCGCGTAATTACTTGTTTTTTATTTAAAGATTTCTTCTGGTAGCGCCTGGTCAGCACCAGTACTCCTCATAAAAGGAAATAACTCAAAAGTTTTGCATATATTCAGGAAGTGAGATCCACACTTACACCGGCCACACGGCCGAGGTAATCGCACTGCAGTTTGACCCCAATGAGGGCCAGAGGCTGATCACTGGCTCCTTCGACGGCACCATTTCTATGTGGGACACCAGAACTGAGGAGTAAGATCAATTATTAACAACCTTATTTTAAAAGTTGCTGAAAATTACTTTCAGGTTTTGTAGATAGCGTGATGTAACCACTAACAATAAGATCTGAAGGGATATTTTCGAATTTCGTTTTTTTAATAGGTGTACCAGCAACTGCTTTGACTAATTACATCTTTAAAAAACATGCATTTAAAACTGCATACATTACCATTACTTAAGGCCCCGTGCACGAAATGAACTCAATTTTGTTAATTTTGATCACTATTTTTGTGAAAGGGAAACAGTATTTTTACATTTTTTATTTGTTAGTATAAGAGTCGAGTTCTAATTCTTGAATGTGGCGGAAACGGATTTTGCAATTAAGTTATATAATATTGGAAATCACCTATACCCTCAACCCCTTTTCCGAAAATGTAACGAGCGAGTGATGTTTGGTTTCTTTTTCCACAAAACTACAAAAGATTCTGTACTTAAAAAATATAAATAACATCATTAAATGGTCTTCTTGGAGATGGCTGAATAACATTTTTAACTTTCGTACGTTTTAAAGCAGAAAAAAATATCTGAAATAACGTTATTTTTGGGAAACTTCTAAACAAATAAGTATTTTTGTCTATTCCTTAGAAACACTTTACAGAAATTAAAAAAAAATGCTTATTAATCTTAAGTTAACCATTTAATAGAATATAATTTTTATTTCAAATATAAACAAAAACTTAATTTAGTAAATAAACGGCAAAGTGAACTATATTAACGACCGCGCAAAACAGATCTCCCAGAACTATATTATCAACTCCACATCACAAAGAAAAATTTGTGCCTTTTTGCTGTATGGACAGGGCCTGGGCAGCCTGGCAGATAGTTTTTGGAAGTCTAAGATGGAAAAAAGGCTTGTAGATTTCTACCAATACATGCCTAATACCCGAAATAGTCAATCCAAGAATAACTCGCTCAATGCCACTGAGAGACACAACATTTTAATATTTTTTTAGTATTTTCCCTAGCTTTATATTTTATTCTTATCCAATTCTCTCATATTTTATTGTTTTTTTATTATTATACAGATTTCATAGACAATAAGATTTTGTCAATTTGTTTGTACTGTCTAAGTTTATGCATACTACACGTATTTATGGGAAACGCTTACCTCAAATTGAATGTCTAAATGTACCTTAATCCTTCTAATACCAAATTGTGCTATGTTTATGTTGATTGTGATAAATATACCAAACGAATATACACCAACATCCCAGATTTTTTTTTCTTATCCGTACCTACGATACTTAAAAATATCATATCACCTATGGGATCAAAACTGTTTAAGCGTTCACTACGCTCGATTTTTTGGCGTGTGTGCGTGAACGTTGCACACAAACATAGTATCGCAATGAATTTTCCTAAATTTTAGAGAGTGAATTTTGTGCACGGACTCATAATGTAAACACCTACTAAGAAAATGACTGTTGCACCTAGCTGCTGATAGTGCTTGGCAACCTGCTTACTATCTCCAACAGTACCAACAACATCACAGACATTCTATTAGTTCATGGACATAAAGTTACCACAGTGTTCATACGTTCTATAGATAAGTCAAAAACTCTCTATGAATTCACAAAAATATATTATATTTGGACAAACCTCGAAGCGCCTACTATAAATATGTGAGCAATGTACTGCTGACAACACCATGCTCTATTAAATGGTCCAGTGTTGTTTCATTAGACAAAAAGAAAACCATAATCTACACAATCTTATGTTTGCTTATGCAGTCGTGTATCAGTGCTTCGAGGCCACGAAGGCGAGATATCCAACGTGCAGTTCAACTGGGACAGTTCTCTCGTGGGCTCGTCTTCTCTGGACGGCAGTGCCAAGCTGTGGGACGCAAGGCAAAGCTCCTGTCTGGCTACCGTGTCGGGACATACTGATGAGGTAAACTGGCCATCAGGGTGTTAATAGACCACCCCCAATAAGGCAAAAAACACTAATAATATGAAGTCATCAGTAGATTTTGATGGGAATGCAGACAGGAAATGAACATACAGAATACTCAAGTAACATTAAATTGATGCACATTTTAGTTTTTTTTTCGTTGACTAGACCTTTGACAACTGTTTCATTATGGTCCGTACTACAAACTGCCACACTGTCTGAATTCATTAAAATTAATAGCTTAGCTAAGCCTAGTAACTAAGAATCAAACAGAAATAGGTAAAGGTTCATGCACACACGTCAGTCACGTCAAAGTCAAGTCGCCGAACAATCACGTCAAAAAATATAGTTATGTAGAAATAAAACTAAGTGCATAAGATTTTCTTCACCAAACGTCAAGAGTAGTGATTGTGAGATAGTATTGAATCAAGAGAAACTAGAATTCGTCGATAAAACGGTTTTCTTGGGGATCACACTCGACTCAAGGCTACAATGGGGTCCTCATTTACCATCTCTTGCAGGACGGCTAAGTTCAGCAGCTTACGCTGTCTGATCTTAAATGATTTGAGTTTGAGTTATAGGACGTTGGCTACTAATATCAGTGACGTCACTACCTGCGCGTCTCAGTCAACGCCAACGTCGCGTCAGCGGCAAGTCAAAACTTGTATTGCTATGACCAAAACATGGTTATAGAAAACTTGATTAAGGCATTGTTATGACTGACTGACTGACTGACTATCTGTTTGTACACGCCCGACGACTTGACGTTGACGTGACTGACGTGTATGCGTGAACCTTAGGCCGATCGGGAGATTCATTTTCAGATGTAAAATCATACTGCTATTTCCACTCCAAGGTGTTAGACATCTGCTTCGACTGGGCTGGCCAGCGCATGGCGACGGCCTCCAGCGACTGCTCCGCGAGGATTTACGACGTCAAGTCGGACTTCAAGGAGCTGGCCGTCATGAAGGGACACCGCGGCGAGGTGTCCAAGGTTTGCTATCCTACTTAAATTATCCTTACTAATTTATACATATACACCACATATGCTAAGCAAACAAGCTAAGGAAACAAATAACTTATACAAGGAATTATTTCATAGTAATTGCAACCCTCAGCCCTTAATAACAATAGACCTTACTGAAGATTCTATATTAAAACATAATAATAGTAGTTATAAAGTAAGTCAAAATAAAATAAATTAATATGCAAAACTAAATAAAATCATAAATAAATGCAATAAATTTAGGAATCAACAAAAACACAGTTCCAATAATATTAAACTAAGAAAGGAACGTGGTTTTCTTAAAAGTAAATTAAATAACTACCAAATTAAATTAGAAGACAGCAAAAACATTTATGAGATTGATACTCAACGCTTGCAGTCTGAAATTCAGGTACTGGAAGAGTCAATTCATTCACTGTATACTAAGTATGTAAGGTCTGAAAAACAAATTCAGGAGCACATCACATTTGATTGCGTCGATCACGAAACCCTGCTTTTGAAACTTGAGCATTACGGACTTGGAAAACTTGCGCTCAGTTTAATAAAATCTTATTTAAATGATAGACAACAGCAAGTTCAAATAAATGGTGTCAATTCACTTGGTTTAAAGGTAAAAATGGGTGTTCCACAAGGCTCGATATTGGGTCCTTTCCTCTTTTTAGTATATATTAATGACCTACTCCATTTATTAATAAATCAACCACAAATGGTGTTATTTGCTGACGATACTTCCTTAATTTTTAAGGTAGATAGACGTGCTTCAAATTTTGACGACGTAAATAACGCCCTACTGCTGGTCCAAAATTGGTTCACGGCTAATAATTTAGTACTAAATGGAAATAAAACTAAGTGTATAAGATTTTCTTTACCAAACGTCAAGAGTAGTGATTGTGAGATAGTATTGAATCAAGAGAAGCTAGAATTCGTCGATAAAACGGTTTTCTTGGGGATCACGCTCGACTCAAGGCTACAATGGGGTCCTCATTTAACATCTCTAGCAGGACGGCTAAGTTCAGCAGCTTACGCTGTCAGAAAAATCCGTCAATTTACTGATGTAGATACCGCGAGGCTGGTCTATTTTAGTTACTTTCATAGTATCATGTCTTACGGTATTTTAGTTTGGGGACGGGCTGCAGACATCAATTCTATTTTTATTCTGCAGAAAAGAACTATCAGAGCCATATATAATCTCCGCAGGCGCGATTCTCTAAGGGAATTGTTTAAGGATATTAACATCATGACGGTACCTTGTCAATACATCTATGAAAACATCATGTACGTAAGAAAAAATGTACATCTTTACAGTAAAAGAGGTGAAAGACATAATTATAGTACTAGAAATCGGGACCTATTAGTTCAACCAGGTTTCAGACTGGCTAAAGTAGACTCATCTTTCATGGGGTACTGTCTAAAATGTTATAATAAAATACCTCCCCACATACTTCAACTGAATGAGACAAAATTCAAATCCTTTGTCAAACGCACACTATTCAGGCAGGCATATTATAGGTTGGAGGATTACATAACTGATAAAAATGCCTGGCTTAATGCCGGTCCTGCTCCACACCACAACTAATTAATTGACATTCGAATCACCGTTGAAGCTGCTGAAGATAGTAAGAATTTATTTGCATTATATAAACTCAATCTCCTTTTTATTATATAGATGCATTGCACAGATGTGAGTACTTTGTACTATAGAGCTACCATTTACCGGGTAATTTCATAGATTGACTTGAATGTGCCTTGGCGGCTGATAGTATGTCATGCTCACTCAAATGTCTCGCTGACGGTGGCGCGTGTGTCGGATCATTTAGCTCCCTTCAAAATGGTTGAGCTGAATGGTGCTGATCCATGCGTCATGTTCGTGAACGGGCGCCGTCAGTTGGGACTGGTCATCTCTTAGCTGCCACGGCTTATTTTAATAATTAATTAGCTGGATTGTTTTTAATTATGTTTTGATGCACTCTGGACGCTTTTAACGTGTACGGTTTTTTGTACATCGTTCTCACTTATAGTGTCAACATTAATCGATGTAACTAAGATATATGTAAAAACATTATTATTTAAAAGAGTGTCCATGGAGTTTCTTGCCCGTTCTTCTCCATAGGTACCTACTACGCTTTGGAATGGGCAAACTAGCTTCATATTTCTGACTGACCGACTCCTTGACAATTCAAAAGTGCCTGTAAATGGTTTAATTGAAATAAATGATTTGAGTTTGAGTATGAGTTTGACATATTATAAAACAAAGTCCCCCCGCCGCGTCTGTCTGTCTGTCTAAACGCGATAAACTCAAAAACTAGCAGTCGGATTGCAAATAAATCTTTTTCATTTGATAGCCAATGCTTGAGGAAGGTTATAGGCTTTGTAAAATCACGCTGCAACCCTTAGGAGCCGAGCATAAAGAAAAATGTAAGAATATTAGGCGTAAACGAAGCACTAGCGCCAGCTAACATTTTGGTGTCTTACAAACTCAGTTTTTTTTTTGTTTGTTCTATGTGGGTAGGTGTAAAACAGGTGTTGTAAATAAAATATGTAAAGGTACGCTATTTTTTGCAGTTGACGGCGTACAAATATAAATAATGTAGTATCTAAAAAAAAACACATAATGTGAGTAATGCAATTAAGTATCCTCTCTCGATAAAAGTATATTTTACGTTTAAATACATGTACACAAGTATTTTGTATGTTCGCAAAACCTAGGACTTTTCAAAATAAGAAGCGATTTCGATAATATAAATACACGTACCTAGTAGAAATTAAATTGTGATACCCCTGAACTAAAACAAGCAAGTCCTTTCTTATAAACAGTATCCGCTTTTATAATAAGCTGCCAAAGTCGGTTACAGTATCTTTTACTCAATGCGAACAAAACTAAATGTCTTAAGTTCTCATTACCAAATGTACCCCAAGTGGGTTTAAATTTAAAACTTGATGGCAAGAAAGTAGATGCTATTACGGAAACTGTATTTCTAGGAATTACTTTAGATTCTAAATTGCAATGGGGCGCTCACATTAGAGCTCTTTCAGGTAAATTAAGTTCAGCTGCGTATGCAGTAAGAAAAATAAGGCAGTTGACCGATATAGCCATAGCTAGGTTGGTATACTTTGCTTATTTCCACAGTATTATGTCTTATGGCGTTCTGCTGTGGGGATCAGCAGCTGACGTAGATTCAATTTTCATTTTACAAAAGAGGGCAATCCGCGCGATCTATGAAATGGGTCCTCGCGAGTCTCTTAGAAACAAATTCAAAGAAATTGATATACTCACTCTGCCTTCCCTTTATATCTTAGAAAGTATTTTGTATGTTCGCAAAAACTTAGGACTTTTTAAAATAAGAAGCGATTTCCATAATATAAATACACGTAGTAAAAATGAAATTGTTATACCCAAATTTAGAACTCAAACTCAAACTCAAATCATTTATTTCAATTAAACCATTTACAGGCACTTTTGAATTGTCAAGGAGTCGGTCAGTCAGAAATATGAAGCCAGTTGCCCATTCCAAAGCGTAGTAGGTACCCATGGAGAAGAACGGGCTAGATTAACTAAAACAAGCAAATCATTTCTGATAAACAGTATCCGCTTTTATAATAAGTTGCCAAAGTCGGTTACAGAACTTAGCGATGGAAAGTTCAAAGCCCACATCAAACGTGTCCTTATCAAAAAAGCGGGAACCACTGTACTTTAGCGCCGATCGCTTTTTTATAGTAGGTATTTTTTTTGGGTAGAATATACCCTTTTTAGTATTAATTTGAAAACCCCAAACCTAGGAAAACCATAGGAGCCGAGTTTTTTTTTTTTTTTTAAGTTTTCAATTTATGTAGGCGTAGTTGACGGGGCTCCTTCTTCTGGGTGGTTTATAAAAAAAATAACCACGAAGAGACTCTTCTAACCTAACCTGTCCGAGTCGGGGTGCCCCGAAATCCGAGCTCGCTTCGCTCGCTCTTGCATCCTAAGTTGTCCCGACACCTGCACAACACTCGAAGCCTCGATCCGTGGTGCAACGGGCACAAGCGGCTCTCTAGAGTCCAACACTTGTACGACACTTAACACTAATGAGTTTGGGATCGGGAGATGAAGCAGCAAAACACGAAGCCGGTGCTTCGGGGACGACATGCTGTTGTGTCAATCAATCGCTCGACTGTGAAGTGTGAGCACGACGAGTAGCGGTGGGTAACTCCGGAGGTACTGATCCAAAGGAGCCGGTACCGAACGCGGATACGTAAACCTTATTTATTCCTCACAATCCTTACCGGCACCGCGGTACCAAATGATTCCGGAGCGCGCGTTCCCTGTTCACTCTCGTTCACTCGCTCAAGTCACTCGGAAGTACTCGGAACACGTCGTATCGCTCTAACTAACCAACTGTTCAATTCAAAATGTGCCAAATGATCCAGTGAACCAAATGAATAAAATGTTCTGCGAAACCGGGGAACCAAAATGAGCGAGTGAGTGCCGGTGCCAAACGGTGCCAAAGGAATAAATAAGGTGAACCGGCACCGGACCCGGAGTCGGAATAAGTGAATCAATTCACTTGCCGGAATAAAGATTACCCACCGCTAACGACGAGTGACAACTGTCAAACGTTAAAGTCACTTACATTCGATAATTTTTCGTTACCCACGATCTTTTGAGAGTACAAATAAAACTTTAATTATGTTATAAATTAATTATATTTTTTGCTTCATAATTTAGTTCATGGCAGTAGCAGACATTTAAAATTGAATTAATGTTAAAAAGTAACAATTATTTTACACAAAACCATTATAATCCGCTGTTACCATGTCTCAACGTAAAACGACTTGAAAGTGAAATTCTTAGATTAACTGTGGTAAAATGTCGATTTTACTATGTAAATAAGTTGAATTTTCTGAAACTTTAGGATTTTTTTGTCTCAAAAACTAGGCGTCTCCTGAGTGTAATATTTTACGAAAGTGTTTAACTTAAAGATATGTATACGCTATAAAATTGTGAAGCTTCGCACGAGTAGGCGCTAAAGTACAGTGGAGCCAAAAAGCGTACTATAAGGTTAAAGACTACGTCGAAGACAAGAAAGTTTGGCAATAATTCCTTCTGCACACGTGGCTTCCCTGGTACCTCATAAACGGCATCACTATGTAATTTTCTAATAACTGCTCCCAAATAATGGTGTTTAATTTTTATTTTTTATTATTAGATATGGACTTTTACATAGCTCTGACATAATATTTCCATTATTTGACATTATATGCCTACAATTTTTAATTAGTTTTTGATTTTACTTTATTAGATTATTTTATATTTTGGAAATGTGAGAACGTCGTAGGCCCTGTGGATTGTAAATTTATAGACAATTGTCTATTTGTTTAACATAAGGTACTTGTTGACAGGCCTACACTGTCCTCCCATACCTGTTAACACTGTAATTGGAAAACATTGTAAAAGACATGTTTTTAAAAGAGTAACCATGGAGTTTCTTGCCGGCTCTTCTCCATGGGAAACGACCAATTGGAACCGTGCACCTAGAATCTGACGTTTCATAAGTGCCCATGTAGGTCTATGTGAAATAAAATATTTTGATTTTGATTTTGACAGAACTTATCGATGGAAAGATCAAAACCCACATCAAACGTGTCCTTATCAAAAAAGCATATTATAAGAATAAAGATTAGATAAATTATTGGTCTTACTGCGCTCGACTAGATACCACGATATCTAAAAGCAATAGCTTCGTGAATGCTCATTCGTCACTTTTGTCAGTTGACATTGACAACTAGTGTGCTTGAAGAATTATGTTACCAGCTGCTCTACTGTTACCCGAGTATATGGGAAAAATATTTTATGCTATGGTCTATTCTAATTAAGTTACGGCTCAGAAAATATTTAAAAATTAACAATAAATTGAAAGCGAATGTATAAATTGACTTGTTTATAGGTTAGGCGTAGGTTTCTTCTTTATAAACATGAAAGGTATGTATATCAATGATTAGGCCTCATTTTTAATTGTATTTTTTTATACGGGGATACTTTGAAACATGCGGGGTAATTGAGTAACACACTATCAGTATTAGTCGCTTTTATTTTGACACTTCAACAACATTCATTGCGTTATTTACGTTGTTGAGCAGATATTTTTATCGAACATATGAAGGAATGGATTAAGCAATGTCCTTAAAAATAATTCAGATTGTGATTAACTGTGTGGTGGTAACGGCCGCGACTTACGAGTCGTAGGTCCTAGGTTCGAACCCAGACGGGCGCTTTACTTTGTGTAAATGAATTCATCACTACTGCTCTCAAAACGGTGAAGGAAAACATCGTGAGGAAACAGACATGTCTTAGAACCAAAAATTCGAAGGCATGTGACATCTATCAACCCGCACTGTGCCCGCGTGGCGGCTAACGGCCCACTCCCTCTCACAGAGAGGTGGCCTGTGTCCCAGCAGTGGGAACTTAATGGCTGATTATGTGTGTTACGTAATTAGGGTGCCGGGGGTCCCGGGCCTGCGTCATCCACGCAGGCTACTTTTTATGGACAACCACGTGCCGCGGGCGGAAGCTACTTAATAGGTATTAAATAACATATTATCAGCTGTTTGGTTTTTCTGGGAACAATCACTTCTGAGTGAGTGGCATTCATGGTCTAGAATAAGGCATTGCAAATCTGAAGACCAATTCTCGTACAAAAATAACGTTCAAATTCAAGTCGCAATCTCATCTCAGCGACAATCAATGTCAACAGTTACAGATCCGAGAAAGACATTAATTATCGTTCCAATTATTTGTTGTATAGCACGGTCTACCTCTTGACACCAAACATCAATGTCATGCAGAGCAGGGTCAAAATTTGAAATATAGTACGGTTGATTAGATCGTACCGCATTATTAAGAGAACGTACCGCATTACCGAACACATTGGTCATTATTTGTTCCGATTGTGGTTCATTTACGGACAGCGCCTGCGATGGTCTGTCTCCCGTATACGCAGCTATTTTAACGCAATCAGATTGATTATGCTGACAATTACTTATCAAGCTAGATGGTGGCGTACCCGGGGGTGTTTCACCTTCCATTTCTACCTGGAGATCGGTAACACCGCGCTTATCCGGATTGATATTATGTTGATGCGTAACCGATAGATTTCTTATTGTGTTAGCTTCAAATGCATTTAACTGTGTTAGAATAGCGCCTAACATATCAGGTACTGAATCTGTGCTACGAGTTCTACGAACGCTACGAGACGTAGGCGGCGTGTGTAGCCGATGACGTATACATCCACGGTCCCGACTGCTGGACCGGGTCGAGAAGTACTTCGCATTCGGGTTCTTCCCCGCGTCCGCGACCGTTTCCGTTGCGAACTCAGCTTTCTTTCTCAAGTCGCACAAGCGAGCTTACTTATATACAACAAAGAACAAAGGATTACGCAATATTTTAACTACAATGTAATGTTCGAAATGTTCCTAACTACGCTATGTTAACACACAAAAACACATTAAATGAAAATTAAATCGCCAGAAACGTCACAATTTTCAATAATGGCCACAATTTACCGCACATTCACTTATATACGAGGGGCACACAGACAACACAGTATTGAAATTTTCTTTTCAAACAAAAACTTTCGTCAGAATAGCTCGCGCTAAGGTCGTGAGTTTCTTTCATGATCCCACTTCTGATTTAAGGAAATTCAAATCAAAAGTGAAACCAACAAAAGACAGCCAAATAACACCGTTTATTATCACTTGAAATGTTTACAGCCCGATTAGTTCAGGCACGTCCGATCAGTACCGAGTCCCTAAAGCGTAGTGACGTCAGTCAGTCCCTTATTTCAGACGAGTACGTCTTAAGCGTAGTGAAGCTGGCCGCAGGTCTCAGGAACAGTGTGGCCAACTCAGTTAGTGCCTACTTACAATATATATATATATATATGTATTTTAGCGTTAGATTGATATTGTATTTAAGATTTCTTAGTAACAAAAATCCCACCCATTTAATACAAAAAGTCAACAATGTACAAAAGACGTACACGTCGTTACGTTTTTGGGAATTAAATAAGATATCAAATAAAATTAAACATTCAATTGATAACAAAATCAACATTACTAATCTGTGAAAGCACCTCAAAAAAAAAAGTTCGTCACCCGATTTTCGAAAAAAAATTGTAAAGTCCTTCGTTTGAGCATAGCCCATGCGTGCTCAATTGGATTTAAATCCGGGGACTGCGCGCTAGTCCCCATATTATTTTCTTTTGAAACGTTTGGTCTAACAAATTGTTTATGTACACAGGTTTGCTTCAGTCCAGCAGGCGGGTGCCTGCTAACCGCATCGGCTGACAGGAGTTCCAGAGTATGGAACACTAGCACTGGGAACTGCATTCAGGTATAATTGACTGCATAATCAGCCTATATCGTTCCCACTGCTGGGACAGTGGCCTCCTATCTGTGAGAGGGAGTGGGCCGTAATTCACCACGCGGCTTAGTAGATGTCACATGTCTTCGTACTTTTGCTTCTAGGACATTCCGGTTTCCTTCTCCGTTTTGAGAGACATCCGTTCCGTTTTGCTTTCTAGAGATCCATATATGTTAACTGTAACCTACGCGGACGTTGAATGCACCCACAAAAATGTTACATCCTTGAGAAGTAATTGTGCCAATTTGTCGTTGTTGTGTCGTAGTTTTTCTTCCACCCACGTGATAAATTTTTTTAACTAAAACTGAAAGGCTTCATTGCAAGACTGTCCACCAGTCACCTGAGTTTTGAACAACGTTAAAAGTATTATTTCACCATTTAGGTACTTCTGAATTCTCAAGAAGTCGGTTAGTAAGTCAAAATAGATAAATCTAGTTGACCCGTTAAATTCTGATATACCTAAGTAATAGGTAAAAATTTAGATAAACCCAAAATTTCAAAATTCTACCACTTTTTCATTCGTATAAACCTATAACCCTGCTTACAGGTCCTGTCAGGCCACCAAGGAGAGATCTTCTCCTGTGCTTTCTCCTACGCAGGAGATGCGATCATCACAGCATCGAAGGACAATACCTGCAGGATCTGGAGGTGATTGGACTGGTGGATGTAGTCCATCCCCCCAGGAAAAAACACCGAATTTCTCTTTTAGAACAAAGACTTTAAAAGCAGGACTGTTGTAGGCTGCTGAAAATAATTGATAAGTACCTACAGTACTATTGGTTACACTGTGACCTAGCGTAGTTTGAATAGAATAACTGCCAAACAATTTAGACGTCCTGGAGATAATACAACACCTATCAATCTCTGGTTTTAACGTCCCAAAAAGCCAAGGCATGCGACCCTATAACGTGTTGACAGCTATTTGTTTAACAGATGTCCCTGTTATATGATAGAATTGTACTGTCTATCATCAGTAGCGATCTGTCTTAGGATATTGGGTTTGGCCGTTAGAGGCAATTATGTACTGGTTTTGTTACCACTCCAGTAACATGCGGCCTACTGTACAGTTGTCTTGCCAGGATGCAAGCTTCTTCACAATACGATCACTTGATCTGAAACACCTACATACCAAGTATGCCAAATAATATTGAATCAACAATGACTTAATTTAATATAAATTAGTTAGTTATCATTTTATAACACTTTTGTACCTGCTTCAAATCTTGTCGCATTTTTATTAACTTAATTTTTATCATCAATTAGTACCATCGAAATCAGAAGAGAATAAAACTACAGCTTTTAATGAACCATGATACTCGGTCTTTCTCTGCCTATCTTTATCTTATCCCATTATTTCGTTTCGGCTCTCCTCGTCATTCTTCACCAGACGTGGTTGTGCTGCTTTCATCATACTTGCTGGCAGGACCATGTCTTTTCCAACCATTCCTTCTATCGTTATTGCTAAAGGAGTTACATGCGTAAAATGACTACTTTTATCTTAACTCTACGAATAGGAGACAAGTCACTTTTTTAACAAAAAGTCATTATTTTCTTGAATTTTGACATCGCGCCGCGAAAATCTTTTCGACAATCTCAGTAATTTTGTCTTCCGTTTCTATAGTAACGATGCTACGAATACATACAGCACATGAGAAAACATTGACCTTTGCCATCGTATTCCTGCCCGATTAGAATACGATAATGATTTGTGTATACACAATATTTAAGTGCACATAATCTGTTCCTCAAAGGCTTTTGTGATCCACGAGAGAGGAATAACTATGTAACAAATGACGTTTGACTCCTACGATGACGTCACAGGCTGAGTCACAGGACGGGGACAGCTCGGTACTTGCGTAGTGGGTCGAAGGAATCAAGGATGGATCAAATTCAAATTAAAATCTTTATTGCTTATCGCATGTGTTTACAAGGTCTTATTAAAGTTAAACAGTTCACATGGACCCTGTCGGGCACAACAATTTAATACAATATGAGTAGTAGCATTCATAATATATAAAGTAATAAGAATTAAGTATTGTTGCCATTAAAAATGTAAATTAAACCATGGAAGACGCAATTGAAAAGCTGTCAAATATTTCCTTTTGACCGTTGTTGTAACTAATTTGGTCGGCTGGATACAAACTACAACACACACATCACACTCACATTTGCTTGTAGAAATTTTATTTAGGTAACGTTAACAGACCTTAATTTTTTTGAGAGCGGAGCGTGTCGAGGAATCTTTACACTTCTGCCATTATAAAGACAAATGAAAACTTATGAACCCCCATTCAAGAATTGCCTGCATAGTATTTGGTCTGCACATACGACTTTCCTTCCTCTTGCCCACATATTATGCTTAGACCATTTATATTTCGTCACTGTTCCTCCTAAACTATATTTCCATCGATAAAAATGCAAATTCAACTTCATTTCTGCTAAGTCGGTACCTATACCCACGGTCAGCAACGAAATCGACTGCAGTTGTCAAATAAGAAATAGTACTATGTATTAAAAAAAAAAAACAGATTTCACTTGAAACTAGTGTATGGAATGATGACAAGTCAATTTAGATTGTATTTAAAATTAGCAGGGTTGCCGACCATACATTTCTACACCCTTTTATTTGATTATTTCAATTTATTGAGAAACATGCACTTGCCTTCCCGGCTCAATAAATCTTTAAATAATGATCTCATTAAGTTAGTTAGATTTACATAACAATCATGTTGTCAATGTTAACTAGGTTATTATACAAACAATTACTATTTATATTTGTTATTTATTTAATTAAAATCAAAAGTTTAACTACTTATAACATAGCTTTAGTTTATTAACTACTTATCGTAATATTTACCTAACTATAATCAGCTGTTAATTACTTACATTAAATTTTTATCTACTGATATGTTGTGTGTTACTGTTGATGTACCTTTTACTCATAATTTTTATTACCTTCTTGCCTTGTGGAAGTTAAATGTAATCGCTATACCCAAACCAGGTAAACCACACGACGATAATATAAACTTCTACCCTATATCCCTCCTATGCCACACGTTCTAACTGTTTGTGAGACTGCTCCTAACTAGTAGCAGTCTCTCAAACAGTTTGAACGACTCTCAAACGTCGGAGACCCAAAACTTATTCGGGACGAAGCTTGATTTTGACCAGGCAAGTATTTCTGTGGCTAGGTCCTCCAGGTTAAAACGAGGAAAGTGACGGGCGCAGTATTTGTAGTCTTTTCGGCAGCCTACCATAAACCGTTAACATTCAGCGCTTGTTGTTAATGGTTACCAACTTAGTAGAAGATCCAAAGTTCACTCGAATTCTACAAGAACTCCTCAGTAACCGTCGAATATCGATTTAAAGTAAATCTTCTTGATGATAAAAGTAGGCGAACCCGGCGAAGAACGGTTTGCCTCAGGGTAGTGTACTGGCCCCTCTGCTGTTTCACATCTACACTAATGATCAACTGGTGAGCCCAAATATAACCCGCCCTCTGTACGCAGACGACCTGGCATTAACTTGCCACGCCATTGACTTTGAGGAGATTGAAGGCAACCATTCCAAAGCCCTCTCAAATCTCAGCCATTTTTATGCTGACAACGCCCTGAAACCAAATTCTTCTACCTTCGTAACAGACAAGCGGGTCAAATACTCAATATCTCATGGCAAGGGGTTCTAATCATCCAAAATACTCGCCCAAAGCATTTCGGCATCACTTTGGATAGGTCCTTTAATTTAATGGCATGTTTCTAACGACATCGGGTATATTGTTATAAATTTTGGGAGCAACACCAAAGAAGCTCTTTTTCATGATGATGATGATGTATTGCATTTTGTCGTACATAATTGGTTTTTATATTGAGTACGGATTGGGGTCTTCTTAACTGCTGACAATTTGGTAAATAAATGCTGATTTGATTTTACAAACAATGCAATTTCCAGTATATATAGCTGGTAACGTTAAAATCTTAAATTTCTTAAAGTAGGTAACGCAGCTGTCTGTTAGTTTTAAGTTACACATGGATCGTACACATCTTTTTTGCATACTGAATATAAGTTCCCTGTTTGTTGACTGCCCCCAAAAAACAACACCATACCGTAGAATAGAGACTACAAGTCCATGATAGGCTGTTAGTAGAGTCTCAGTGTTTACTCTCCTGGACAGTTGGAGTAGTAGATAAGCAGATTTACTCAGTCTCCTGCAAAATTCCTCTAGATGAGGTTTCCAGGTTAATTTTTGGTCTAAAGTTATACGTAAAAACTTCGCACTCGTGATTTCTTCTAGTTTACATTCAATTATAGGTTATTTTATATGTAATGGTGGGTACTTACACCGCTGATGAAATTGCATAATTTTTGTTTTTGTCAAATTAAATGTAAGAATTCTTCCTTCTTAGATTATTATTCTTTCTGCCTTGTGGTAAGTACGTCATACTTAACATCATCTTGCTTCTGAGAGACAAATTCTAGAAATTTCTGTGCACTGGGTCCATTCTCAGATATGACTGTAAGAGTTTATGGATGTTTCCTCGAATCCCGTATCCATGTGTTTTTTTTGCAAGATCCTATGATCTACAAAATCTATCATATCATTTGTCATATCCGTGAAGATGGAACACACAAGCTTTCTTTTGTCTACAGAAGTAATTATATTTGATAGCAAGTCAAACAGTGCCAGTCAAACAGTGTAAGTATATTTAGAGCAGTATTTTTTCTAAATCCTCTCTGTTCGTAGCATAAATAATTGAAATTTCTGGAATTATAATGAGTTTTGTATTATTTTTTCAATAACCTTTGAGAAAACCAAATATTTTCGCAATAGGTCTGTAATTTTTCACTTCCATTGTTTGATTTTTTAACGGTACTCACGTTGCTGAATTTCGGGTCGAACAAAAAAAACTACTTATATTTTACGTGTTATTTTTGCCATTGTAAGAAGATTACATTCCAGATGACTTTTCTTTTCATGAAAATGTTGGTACACTTTTATATTAAAAGTACCTAATTACATTATATAGGTAAGGCTAAATTCTCTTTTTTTAACATTTACATACGCTTACTCTTGACCACTACCTCCCCTTGTGATGGTAAGCGATCGACCATTATTACATTTGAAATATACTTACGTGTTTTTATAATGTATGCTTACATTATAAAATAAAATAAAACACACCAAATATTTGTGTTTTCCTGTCAGATAAGCTGAAACCTGATAAAGGTTAGTTTTAGCAAAAAACTCAAGTACAATCAACCACGCGACTACGGTGTTGTACCAATTTGGCAACGACAATGACAGCGCCTCTATTTATTTCAGACTGACGCATTTCATGTGGTTCTGGTTGACCGTACCTAATGTACTCGGAGCACCCAGTGGTATATAGAGTGAGTAGGTTAGGTACATCCTGCCGGCTGCGAGACACAGGGGTCAAATGAACTCAGATAATAACGATATGGTCTATACGCATGCAAAAGTGCTACATAAATATATTTTTCTGAAACGAAACTGTATAACAAAGCGATTCTATTTCTACAATCGCTATCGCTTCTCTATGATACTACGCTATGACCTATGATCACGTGACATTTCGATAGCTTATGTCAACCCAATTTTTTTTATTGGTTTTCTATGTAGCATCATCGATAATCGAATGTTAAACGAATATGGCTTAGTCTAGGTTGTCTGTTTTATAATTATGAAACGCGAAAGAATATTGAAATTGGCTACAATTAAGCTTGTTAGCCTCATCGAGACTACAAAACTAAGTGTTCAAACATAAATTTGAATAGTTAATTTTAATACCGTAAAACGGGGTGAATAGGGATGCAGGGGTGAATCGAAACGAAACTTTAAAGGGGATTTTAACATTGAAATAATTATGTTTGTTGCCAAAAATGTCGCTTATGTATTGACTGTATTATAATTAACGATTAAGTGCCCTTGTTGGTAACAAACTCTATTATTTCAATGTTAAAATCCTTTTTAAGTTTCGTTTCTATTCACCCCTGCATCCCTATTCACCCCGTTTTACCGTTACTAAAATATTTCTGGTTAGTAAGTGACACTTGCAATTACAATAAGTAACTAACTCTGTCGAGAAGACTTCAATGCGTGCCTCAGAAGACCCTCAAATCGATATTCATAGTCGTTAGATTAAGGAAATTATGAGGTCCCTTGCATGAGTGTGACTCGAGGTGATATGCCATGAATACGTCAATATTCAATGAACTCTTCAAAAGACATTATGAAAATAGGACAAAACACGCGTGTTTTGGTTAAAACTTCCTTGTTGACTACCTCAAGGAACCCTCAATGTTCTCTCTCTAAAACAGTTTCCTCGACTGAGGAAACTGTTTTAGATGAGGAGTAAAATTGCAACTGTGAACATCAAACCACATAAGTGACGTTGAGTCAAGTCGAGGAAATCATGAGGATTTGACTTAGAATATGGGTGATAATTTACCTATTGTACCTAATGAAAACACAAACAGAACTGCACGACTTTTCTCCCGAACTGTACATCACATTGCATAACCGCGTAAAAACGCTTCGCTGCGAGCGAGATTACTCACTCACTCACTCATTATAACATCGGAAACCAAACGGAATGGACGTGGCTTAATAATTCAAGTAATTCAAAATGTTACGAATCATATTTTATACCCTAGTGACGCTAAATCTAGTGCGGGCGGAGTACAAGTTCGAAACAAAATGGTTTAAGGTCCCCCTCGACCATTTCGGATTCCAGAGGAATGAAACATTTCAAATAAAGTATCTGGAGAATGAAGATAACTGGGATCAAGGTGCTGGCCCTATCTTCTTTTATACCGGGAATGAGGTAAGGTTTGCAAATACCCTCATGCTTTTTAGAATGTGCTCGCGTTTTCTGTCGTTTTTTTTGCAGTGTTTGAGAATCATATCATTGGTTGTATTATAATAACCTTACCTACCTTCATAATGTTTATCAATTAACATGATAATTGTTTCCAATTAGTTTACAGCTGTGGTTTACAGCCGCTATTAAAAGAGAAAATATTACATTTTTAGATGTTACAGATATAGTGCAATAGTCTGCAAATAGGTTACTGAACAATTTGTTAGGGAATTTCGTATTGCGTGTCACTACGTGTTCCTTTTTAATTTTTCATAATAAGTAGTTAATAATCGTTTCAAAAAGCCATGTTCTAACCTCCAGCTTTGATCAATGAATAGGTATAATATTGTACTTGGGTATTTGTGCTACCAACCATTCAATTTTATTATGTTATTCCATTTGTTATCATTTAATTGTGATTATGTGTATTGTGCTGTCTTTTATGTGCACTGAATAAATGGTTCATCTATCTATCAAATTTAGAGTATCAATAAGAATTATTTACTTAAGTAATTCTACAAAGGAACGTTATCTAGTACTTCAGACTTAAGTTAGCGTCAAACTTAACCATATCACTACGAATATTCTGATATCTGAGTCTGTTTACATTTATTTAAGTAAAATAGGACGTTAGCTCAGTCACCGATTACTTTGACCCCTTTGAAAAAGATATGTTAGCTCGAGTGCTAGACAATGCTCCATTACTCTCAAGTTCGATGCCCGGCAAAACTTACAGCTTATAATAACAGTGAAGTTCTTTGTATTTCAAGGTTTTTAAACGACCGTTCATAATCTTTGTAAATGACTAATAAAGTAAGAATTTATTTATGACCAAAGATTAGTTAAATAAGCGTTTAAATGTTTATGTAAATCCCTAGCAAAATCAGCCTATAATATTCCCACTGCTGGGACACAGGCCTCCTCCCTTCGAAAGGGAGTGGGCTATAATCTACCACGAGAGCCCAGTGCGCGTTGGTAGATGTCACATGTCTGCGAACTTTTGGTTCTAGGACATGCCGGTTTCCTCACGATGTTTTTCTTCACCGTTTTGGGAGCAGCGGTGAAAAGTATTCTGCACAAAGTAAAGCGCCAGAACACAGGCGTGTTCTTATCCACGACCTATGACTCTTATGTCGGTAAAAATACGTAATATTAAAATAATTGCATAAAATGCGTATTAGTATTGATTGCTAGGGATTTCCATTCATAGAATGTTCATTGATCACTGAACATCTGCACTGATTTAGATGAAAAATTGTCGCTAAGCTTAAACATCCCTTTGATTATATAATGTCAAAGAAACATCCATACTAGAATAACTCTCGGGTTAATGACCCCTAGTTATTACTAAAATGTTGATATTATCATCCCAGTCTAATCTAAAAACAGGCATGCCATTGCGCCTGTTATGTGATAGATTGTTTTTTTTAATGAAGCCTGGCATATAATCGAAAGATAAAATTATTTAGAGCAAACTAGCTTGTGTCTGCGACTTCGTCCTCGTGAAAGTTCTTGTTCCACTTAGCGTTCTTGCTGACTATTTTTATTTTTCGTAGCGTGGTTATAATCAAATAGCCTCTCTCAAGAATGCTATCAAATGTAAAAACATTATTTCAAAGTTCTAAAGATTATCAAATCCGACTGGTATTTCTAGATGAGCGCGTTCGAACAAACAAACACTACAGCTTTATTATTTTTGTACAGGTACTCTACATTGTTTTCATAAATCTCTATTGGTAGGTATAGGTGGCGCACGCCCACGGAATAATAAAATAAGAGTGAGCACGATAAAGCCCCAGTCGGCATGATTTTTTCAGACATCTTTAACAATCATCGTCATTTTTCAGCCAATTTACACAAAACGTTACTAAGTTATTCACATAAACTTTCTTCATAAATAACTCCTTCCATTGGTGAGAAACGTATGAAAATACCACCCTCTCACAGAGAGGAGGCCTGTGTCCCAGTAGTGGAAACGTAATAGGCTGATTATGTTATGTTATGTATGAAAATACGTTGGGTAGTTTTAGAGTTAGACGCGTTCAAACAGACAGACGCGGCGGAGGGACTTTGTTTTTTTTAATATTAATCGTACATAATGGTCGTTATTAATAATTTTGTGTAATATTCCATCAATAAAAACATGCATAAAGTCATCGTCATACATCAAGAACAACAATGCAATTAGGTACTTATTTAATTAAATAACTTGTTGCTAAGTTTTACCCACACTAGTTGTTTAGCCAATTTATATAACATGGATTCAACTTACAGTATATTGCATTATCAGTAATTCAACTTTGGTATGTTAACAGTTTGTTATGAGAAGTAATTTATTATACCTTTCAATCAACATAGGTATCTACTAGTGTTGTGTAATTTAGGTGTCGGTTTCAAATTTCTCCTGGGAAGCACTTAAAACATCTAGGTTGTTATATCATATGAAAAGTTGCCAGTACGAAGTATGTAAGTACTTATAAAGTACCTACAGCAGACAACGGAACTGAGCGAAGACCAGCTGCTTATTTTTAAAACTCCCTTACTCCCTCCCTTTTTACTCCCTTATCTATTTCTAGCAATTTATCTCGTCTTACTCAGCACAAGCTTTGCTTACCTACCTTTAGATAATATCTCTATTAATGATTGTTCTTATAATTTTCAGGGCCAAATAGAAGTGTTTGCCAAGCACACGGGCTTCATGTGGGAGATCGCAGAAGAATTCAGAGCGAAACTTGTTTTTGCTGAGCATAGGTTAGTGCACATTTATACTTGATAACAATAGTTTATTACCTTTCCTCCCCTCGATGATTATCGAGAAGTTCATAAAAAACCGCAAGACAGGTTTTTTCCAGCGGTAACGTATCTCCTTGGATTATACCTACTTACAGATGGAAATTATTCTGGCTTCTTCATGAGCGTATACGTATTGTATTTTCTTTTTTGGTTTTCTTTTCTGGGCCCATTTCTTCTGACTATTTTAACTACGTACTTTTGATTACTATCCATGACCATCAAACTCCACTGTCCTCATCATTTCATGAAAATTTCACGACTTCCAGATACTATGGAGCGTCAATGCCTTTCGGCAACAAGTCCCTAGATAATGATCACATCGGGTACCTGTCATCAGCGCAAGCGCTGGCCGACTATGCAGAACTCATCAACTATCTCCAGGGCAACACCATCAAGCCTAGATATCCCGTCATAGCATTTGGAGGTGAGTTGAAAGTACATTGTATGACACCTTAAAGTTTTAGGGGAGATCGTGGATGTAGACCAGCTGGCGCGGATAAATGAGTACGAACGATACCAAAATCCAGGACTGTACTGTAATTGACATGATGAAAGGGCATCGCTTCGGAACGAAAACGTTTACAGCACCAGTAAATCATTCTGAAACCCCACAAAATTTTCTAATCGGGTAGGTAGGCCTTGATGTACCTGGTACTTGTTGACAGGCCTACACAGACCTCCCATAACTATTAACACTGTAATTGGGAAATATTGTAAGGACCAATTATTTGTAAAAGAGTAGGTACCTAACTGTTGAGTTTCTTGCCGCCTCTTCTCCATAGGAAACGACCAATTGGAACCGTGCACCTAGCGTCTGACGTTTCATTAATAGATATTCCCTTACACCGTGTAAACATACCACATGTTTGCACACATGCCGTTGCAGCATAGCTACCAAGTCTTTTCATTTTGTACCCAGCCCGCATCGTTATCCAAAATCGTAACGTTAAAACCATTACATCACTAATGGCCGATTTCTATAATTTACGGACCGTTATTGGTTAAAATTAACTCTTGTATCTTTACCAATAATGAAGCTAAGAACTCATAGCTTCGCTTAGTACACCCTCCCATAAGGAAGTAGCTATAGCAGTTAAAATACGCTTACGAATCTCTTAACATGCTTAGTTTGGCAATACAAATATGCTACAATTGGGAAGCGAAACGATTCGTTTTTGTTTATAGGAACAGAGCATAAGGTACATAGGTAGGTAATATCGTCATCGATTATTAGTTCATTATACGTTTTACCTAGCGATAGCTTCCGAGAATTAATTAAAATGATACTCATGACTGTAATTTAATACGCTTTTGTATGAAAACAATAGCTGGGCGTAAGACAGTTTAGTGTACCTATTATATTCTATTATTCAAAGGTAATGTTGGAAAAACAACAATAAGTTTATTACATCACCAAGTTTAATTTAATGAATCGCAAAAAAGTACCGATTCGATTATTTCGATTTTGGGACAATCTTGAATTTGACAAATCGAATTGATTAGATGCTAGGCCGACATGGTTCGTCACCTTATAATTATCATAGACCGTAATCGTCCACAGCTGAATAAAGACCTCCCATTCGTTAGTAATAGCAGTTTTTGGTATAACTATAAAGTATAAATAGGACACTCCTGCCGAACTGCCTCGTTGATAGTCCGGTTAAGTAGTCACGACCTCTCAAGGTCAACTACGACATGCCATACACAAAAAAAAAAGAACTGCCTCGTTAGTCTTGGCATCGTGGTTGCAAGCGCTACTGCTGAGCGTGGGGTCCCGTGTTTGATTCTCAGGTCGGGCAAAGTGTTATTGTTTTTTTTTCCATTAGGAATTCCTTAGTAACAGCCCGGAGTTTGGAAGTTGGCGGTGTGATACTCCCGTGCCTCGGAAAGCACCGTGAGCACTGCGCCCGATCTATCTCCGGTCGTGTCGAATTACCGTCCCATCGGAATATGAGAGTGAGGGAAGAGAAAGTGCACCTGTACCTGCGCACACACTGCGTTAGTCTCCGCTGTGATTGGTCACCATAGCCGAAATTCGGAAACTAGTACTTGGTACTTATACCTTCATTGATTTCCTCTTCAAGGCTCCTACGGCGGCATGCTAGCAGCCTACTTCCGCATGAAGTACCCTCACATCGTCAACGGTGCCATCGCGGCCTCCGCTCCCGTGCACATGTTCTCCGGCATGGCTCCCTGCGGGGTCTTCAACAGGCTCGTGACTTCCAGCTTCAGGACTGTTGACACCAACTGTTCTACCAACATCAGGGAATCTTGGAGCGTTATTAAGTAAGTAGTTAGAGCTCTTCCAAGGAATACCACTACCATACTACAAAAAGATCCATAAAGTAGGTACTGCCTTATCATTTGCAAGACTTGCAAGCGGGTTCAAGAGCCGTAGAACCATGCCTATGTCAGTTTATTCTGTTTGCTTAAAAAATATGTTTTCCGTATGAAGAATGAAATATGGGCCAATGGATTGGCAGTTAATGAGACTATGTTAGTTAAGGGATACCGAGCAAACAGTAGACAAATAAAAAAAACTCATGTCTAAAAATCTCTTAAGCAGTCAGTAAGCAGATAAATAAATATTGACCTGATCCAGCACATTCGCCATAAACAACCATCTTATTTTCATTATTAGCAACCACCAAATTCTGTTTAATTTTTATTTATCACTTTAGAAACTACTCCTCAACCGCCAACGGCTCGGAGTTCCTGCATAAAACCTTCAACCTCTGTACGCCTATCAAGAACTCCACAGACCTGAATGTGCTGCTAGAATTCCTTCAGTCCATGTACTCTACGCTGGCCATGGTGAACTATCCGTTTTCCTCAGACTTCCTGGTGCCGCTACCTGCAGAACCCGTGAGGGTCGTCTGCCAGTACCTTAATGAGACCTTATCTGGTGAGAAACTATTACAGGTATGGGTCCTTCTCTCAAATTTCTAATAAACTAAGCTTCCCTACGTTCATGAAACAATACAAGCTCTAATGAAAAATCTTTGATTACAGGCTATAGGAAAAGTAATAGATATATTTTCGAATTACGAGAAGAAAAATAAGTGCGTTGATTATCAGAAAGGAGATGACTACGGAAACCTAGACGCTAGTGGATGGGATTATCAGGTTACTATCACAAAAGTTCTTTTTATGTATTCCAAATTCCAGAAGCTTCCAGACTACAACATGTTTTTCTCTTTCAAAGGCCTGCACAGAGATGGTGATTCCGATATGTGCCAACGGCAAGAATGACATGTTTGAGCCAGAGCCGTGGAACTTCACGACCTTCGCTGAGGAGTGTCACAAGAAGTACAACGTGTATCCTCGAGAAAATATGGCTAGGCTGGAGTATGGGGGAAACAGGCTCCAGGCAGCTTCGAACATTGTATTCAGTAATGGACTTCGCGATCCGTGGACAGGAGGTAAAATTATACTCTGCTATACGTACACTAGTCCCTAGACTGGGCCTCTGACCTAATGGACGCTAATCATAGCCCTTTTAAAGAAAGTGATCTTAGAATATCTAAGGCAAGGCTAAATAACAAGGCAATATCTACCTAAATAACTTACTCTCGAGGAATAGACGTGCGATAACGAGTTAATTGAATCCCATAACTCATTAGCTGCCCTTTTATTCGATTCTATAAAACAATTTTTGATGTGAAAATTACTTCCGTCACGCTCGGGTCGGTGACGCTGAATCTGGTATACTCGGCTCTAGTAGGAATCGGGTATTCCGAAAAGTTTTCATATAAAACGTGTTTTTTTGTTTCGATAGGTGGAATCCTCGACAGTTTGAGTGACACGGTGAGAGCTGTGGTGATAATAGATGCTGCCCACCACCTGGACCTGATGCCCAGCAACCCCAGTGACCCCGAGCCGGTTAAGATAGCCCGCAACATCCACAAACAGCACATAAGCAGGTGGATTACGCAGTTTAATGAACAGATGGCAACTACGCGCAGAACTTGACTATTGTGATTTTTGACTGTCTAAATAAATATATAATTGTTATATAAATCAGTTTTTTTTATTAAATATTTATTATTTTGGAATAGAGCGTTTCATAAAAATAAAATTACACATAATTTTATCATAAATTACTCTTCCCTCTCCTATACCCAGCCAATGTTGAATGGCAAAAGAAGAGATCCTGCTCAAATATCTGAGCCTTCAATTATTAGGGAATATTTATATTTAAATCTAAATGTAAATCTGTGATCACTCCAACCACAAACGGGGGCTGATAATATTCGAATAAAATAAAATCACACCTGTGATCCTACAAAAAATTTCTGGACAAGGCAGAATCAAAAGCCACACTGTTTCACGAAAGACAATGGCTGCATTCCGAATTGGGATGTAATCGATTTGAGCGAATTAGCGAATTAGCGTGAGTGCGATAACGATGACCCATAAATCGTCATAGATGACGTCATGACATGCGCCATCTTGCGATAACGTCGACCATGGCCTTTAATAATATCACTGTGAGCGAACTGTTGACAGCTCTCAGCTGTCATTCTCGTAAAATCTAAATCGGAACGCAAATTATCGATGTGAGCGCTGTCAGCGATTATTGTCTAGCTCGGAATACAGCCAATGTTCGATGACATTGACAATGACAGTTGATTGATGGTTAGTTCCGTTTTGAGGTTATGTTATTATTGCCTTACGATGGCGTCCGATGGCGATGTTTGTTTACAAGAAGCTACGATGGGTACTACATGTAAATATTGCAACGAACCAGAAAATAAACAGGAGCGGCCAGGCCTTATTTGCGAGAACTGCATCTGTTTCGTACACATCAACTGCCTCCGAAGGACTGGGACCCCTGGCGACTTTGCCTGCGATGTTTTCTTTGATTTCACTTGCGAAGACTGCTCCCCGACTAATAAGGAGGTCTTTACAAGGAACAGATTTCCCTGGTAAACATTTTTTTTGTGTGTACGGAATTATTCCTTGTTTATATTTTCGTTGAATATTCAATCAATCGTTATTTATTGTATCAAATACTGCACAGTTGTGAGCTATCACAGGCAAAATACTTAATTACTACTATTGTTTCATATAAGAATCTGTCGACCAACATCCATACTAATAGTAGAAACTTTGACAGTAACTCGGTCTATAAGTTACTTTTCACGCCTAAACCACTAAATGGATTTCGACATAAATTGGGCCAGGAGATAGATGGCATTCTGGGGAAGCATATAGGTTACATTTAATCTTGGTAGCACGTGTCCGTAGGATAATTTCCGACATCCACGCCGGCGAAGGGCATATGCTACTAATTTTATATATACTTACAAATGTCTTCTGACATAGTCCACCATTAAATATACCAAATAAAAAATATACAGAACAAGTATTTTAATGACCATCATTTCAAAATTGTATTTCAGTACTTAATTCTTTAATTCTGTTATTTATTTGTAGGGTGAATGTAATTCACTTGACACTCCACCATCTGAACATCCAGTCATACGGCATCAGCAACCACGGCTACTTTCACTACAAGACACACATCTGCTCCTTCATTGACCGTTATTGGCAGTCACTATTTGGTGCACAGACGTAAGTAGTTAAAAGGAAACCTTTTTCTAGACTTTGTCCAGTTTTAAACTGCATGCTTCACTGAAAGTTAATAAATAAAAATGTTTTTGCTACCAAAATAATTATTTTGTCACTTTGTCACAAATCTGCTAATATAAGTACATTTAACATTGACCCGTGGCCAGTTAAAGCTGCCGTAACTATACGCAGCTGTTGTTTGGTTAGTCGAAGAACCTGTGTCGTGAGGCGGCCATCAATAGTAGGGAGTGCTTCCCTAGCCTGTCTGCACTCACCTTGTTCCAACCATAACCAGCATGTTTTAGAAACAAAAATTCGAAGACATCTACCAACCCGCACTGGGCCCTCATGGTGGAAAACGGCGCATTCACTGAGAGGAGACCTATGTCTGCAGGTCTGCAGGCAGCAGTGGGAATGTCATAGGCTGATAATGCTCATATGAGGATGTATCCCAACCTTACCTACATCTCAACATTGTCCCCAGCACCGTATTGTGAGAAATGTGTGTGTACAAATGTGTATTGCCCCTGGTATTACAGATATGTGGCAACTTACTACTGGGCAGGCCATTTTGTTTTAAAATGTTCTCTCACATCTTTCAAACTTAAATCTATCTTATAGCGGGTTTAAAAAAACACATAATGAAGTTGAGAATCACTTGTACTCCCCATCATTGTTATAATTTTTTTAATATTGAACCACACCTGAAATCTTCTGGTTACGGAGCTAATGTATATTATGTTCTAAATAAATTATAAATATTATAAATTCAACATTTTTACAGATTTTTAATGTTCTACAGTTGCATGCACTCCCACCACCATAAGCACAACGTTTTGAGTGCGTTACGTTGCGCATAACCGTAACCAGCGATAAATTATTTTTGTCAAAATCAAAATATTTTATTTCACTTATACCTACATGGGCACTTATGAAACGTCAGATTCTAGGTGCACGGTTCCAATTGGTTGATTCCTATGGAGAAAAGCCGGCAAGAAACTCCATGGTTATTTGTGTTATTTTACTTCGTTTGATGAACAGAATGCTTACTTGACGACTATGTGATGTCTTTTTTTATATTTTTCTGTTAACTTTTATCATGTATATAAAAGTACTCTGTGACTATTATGACCTGACCTAACACCCGACTCTGGCTTGACGTCGACTTACGGGTTGTCCCGTAAGTCGACGTCAAGCCTTTATTTACATATAAATGAATGGCTAAATGTGTTGCACTGGTCCAATTTGGCAATTTTTTTCCAAATATTCGTTGAAGTCCGAGGAAGGTTCTTACAAAGAGAAAAATCGCAAAAACGAAAGGTTCTTTTTCTGTACGGGATTTTTGTATGAACAAGACCATATTGAAATTTTGAAAGGGCAATGTCTGTTAGGTCAGCTAGTTTATAAATGATAAATGATTTTATTTCTGTAAATAGGTTTGTACAAACACTTTTACACGTCAATCATATTTTAAAAACTAGGTGAGATCGGCATTTCCTATCTGACTACTCTGAGAAGAAACGCCGAAACAAACTCAGAGGTCACAGTCTCTTTTAAAGTCCAGACATAATCTTGGTCAGGTCATGTGAAGACCACGTGGATTGATATCTGAAATGGTCTTTCGAGGAAAGAACCACACAGAATGAGTGGACCTGTCCAGTCAGTGCACGCATTTGTCAGTTGTCATGCAGCTCAACACAGAACTAAAGGAGCTAAACTATTCGACGAACATTACCAAAGAAAGGACATTTGGGTAGGCCGCATAAATTACTCAAACTGCCAGACCATGATTAAAACTAATAATTTAAAAAAAAAGCATTAAAAAATACAACAAATCCACAATGTCTTCACATTCACAATAATTAAAATAGTATAATCCTTTACAAAGTAAATGTCATTGCATATATAAAGTGCATCAATGTCAAAGTGTAAATAAAATATGAAAATAATCTTGGTCATATCATATGAGGACTATGTAGACTGGTGTCTGAAATGATCTTTTGAGGAAAGAACCACACGGATTTGAGTGGACCTGTCCAGTCAGTGCACGCATTTGTCAATCATCGTGCAGCTCAACTCAGAACTAAGGAGCTCAACGATCCGACGAACAATACAAAAGAAAGGACATTTGGGGAGGCCGCGTAAAGTACTCAACAGCCAGACCATCATCATTAAAAGAAGAAAAAAAAAATGTAATGACCCACATAGTCCTCACATTCACAAAAATTAAAACAATATTATACTTTATACAGTAAATATATACATGTCATTGTTTAGATAAAAAGGTACGTATATAGAAAAAAAAACATTAAAAGAAAAAATAGCAAATTACACATCAATTATGTCTGTGTAAACTTATTGGAGCAGCTCAATCCCAAGCCTTCTTGTCCTCAATATAGTCCTTGACAGTATAATAGGCATTCTGGCATATGTTGTTAGAGGGTATGGTTTCCGCACTTAGTCCTACATGTGGACCATTGTACGTGGGCCATAGCGGCCATCGGTGGTTTTTATTCCAACCAGCCCACCTCCCTCCAGAAGCCGATCAAAGCTTCTGGTCTGTTGAGAACCTCTGTGTAAGATCCGAGTGTCCCGAGGGTTTCTGTTCTAATCTGGGTAACGCCTGTGCACTCAAAGAGCACGTGCGCAACGGTCTCGTCCGACTCCATGCAAGCTCTGCACAGAGGGCTGTCCGTTATACCTATTGTGTAGAAGTGTTTATTTAGCGAGCAGTGTCCTGTGATGGTCCCCGTCATCAGGCGCAGGCCATTTCTATTCAGACGTAATAAACGTCTGGTTAGTCTGCCGTCTAAGGATGGCAAGGCTTCCTTAGACTGCCTGCAGCCTAGTGTCGAGGTCCACCACCTCTCGGCTTGTGCATGGGTGGACTCCTGCAGCCACCTGCGTATCTGGTTGAAGGGGATGGGTATGATGGGTTCAGGCCCGCATGCCGACGTGCTGGATGCTCTCCTGGCTAATTCGTCAGCTGCGTCATTGCCCAGCGATCCGCTGTGTCCTTTTATCCATTGCAGTGTCACTGTGTTGCGGTTTAATACCGTTACTCGTTCTAGAGCCTTGTGACATTCTAGTACTATACTTGAGGTAATATATTTTTTCCTCAATGATTGGAGGACTGAGGTGCTGTCGGAGAGTATACGTATATGTGTGTCCGTAACTTTCCTGGTTTCTATGGCGTACACCGCTTGTATAATGCCCACACACTCCGCCTGATAGACAGTGTTGAACATTCCCAGCGGGTTTGATATGTTTATGTTGAGGTCGTGTGAAAAGACTCCAACTCCGGTCCCAGATCCGGTCTTCGAGCCGTCGGTGTATACTCTCATCTCGTTCGGGCGTGAGTAGTCACACTGTTCTTCCGAGAGAACGATGTTGTAGTGCTTTTGGAAGTAGTGTTGCTTCGGGGTTTTGTCGCAGGGTGATGCTAACATCGGCTGTCGTTTGACTGCATCCTCCTTTATGCGTGTGTGCCTGACCCTAGAATCTTTGCTTAGGGTTCCCGATATATGAAGCCTAAAGGCAGCCAGGGTCGCCTCCTCCCGCACGATGAGGTGTAGGGGTGGCAGCCCAAGCATTGCCTGTAGGGCAGCAGTGGGTGTGGTTCTCATGCAGCTAGTGATTGCTACACAAGCAAACCGCTGCAGTTTTTCGAGATATTTTTGGGCTGTGCTCAGGTCTGTCCTAGGCCACCAGACTAACGAGCCGTACGTGATAATTGGTCTAATGACAGCAGTGTATAGCCAGTAGGTTACCTTGGGGTTAATCCCCCAGTTTCTGCCAAGCATTCGCTTGCACTGCCACAGAGATATGCTGGCTTTTGTAGTGATGTAGTTGGTGTGTTTTGCCCAATTCAGCTGTTTATCCAAATAGATGCCTAGGTACTTGGTTTCGGTTGATAGGCTTAGGGTAGTTCCGAAGAATCGTGGTAGTTGTAGTGTCGTCACTTTCCTCTTTTTCGTAAAGAGGATCAGTTCGGTCTTTGTGGGGTTGGCGGTTAGCTGGTGTTCGTTGCACCAGTCCTCTACTATTTTTAAGGCTTGGCGCATAAGGTTGCATAGGGTATTTTCGTGGGTGCCATTTATTATTATGGTTATGTCATCGGCATAGCCTACAGTAAAGTAGCCTTTGTCATTGAGTGTTCTGATGAGGCTGTCCACAACCAAGTTCCACAGAAGTGGCGAGAGAACGCCCCCCTGCGGGCAGCCCTTCGCCACAATGGCCCTTGTGGTGTCGTTCACTGTTACCTGTACAGCTCTCAATTTGAGCAGATTAGTGATCCACCCGCTCAGGGTCGGGTCTATATTGTGTCTGTCGAGGGCCATGTTGATGCTACCGAACGTGGTTTTGTCAAAAGCACCCTCGATATCAACGAAGACAGCTAGTGCTGAGCATTTGTGGTCCACCGCGCATTCAATCTTGGAAACCACGCTATGTAACGCAGATTCCGTTGATCTGCCTGTGGAGTACGCATGTTGTTGTTTATGAAGTGGTTTTGCCTGAAGAGGTCCGTCTCGAATGTATCTATCACAGAGTCTCTCCAGGGTTTTCAGTAGGAAGGATGTGAGGCTTATGGGCCTATAGGCCTTGGGTTGTGTGTAGTCGGATTTGCCTGTGTCTGAGTGCTATACAGGCTCGGAAGGTCTCCACCAGGCATGGTGTCATTATATCAACCCCCCATTGTAGGAGGGCTGGAAAGATGCCATCCAGCCCAGCGGACTTATAGGGCTGAAAGGTGTTGATGGCCCACTTTATCCGGTCGTCTGTTACTATATTGCGGGCTCTAGACCAGTCTTGATCCGTTGGGGTCCATTCTGGTTCAGCTTCCCACACCTTGTCCTCTAGGAGTTTGCAGTCTGGGAAGTGAGTCTCGAGGAGGATCTTACTGGTTTCATGGTCATTTAGTGTGTATGAGTTGTCGGGTTTTTTCAGCGCGCCAAGGGTTCGGTCCTGATCAGTTGATAGGATTTTCCTTACCCTTGCGGCTTCATTATTGGTTTCGATGGATTCACAGAACTTCCGCCATGCTGTTCTTCTGGCAGTTCTGATTTGCTTTTTGTATGTATGTTGGGTCTCTTTGTATGACTCCCAGTCGTCCGGGTGTCTGGTGTTTTTGGCTCTGTTGAATTGCTTACGTAATGCACCTCTGAGCTTACTAAGTTCAGCGTTCCACCAGGGGTTCCTCTCGCTGTTAGTTTTTGGCGCCCTTAGTTTGCAGCATGCATGGTATGCCTCGGTAATATATTCTGATAGTTTGTTTACGGTGTATTCTAGTTGTGCGTGGTCTGTTATGGTTACTAGTGATAGGTGTCTGCCTAGTGAGGAGGCTAGGAGGCGCTTATACCCGGGTACATTGGTGCGCCGCGGGTTCCGCCTAGGCACTGGTTTACTTGTGTTGGTAGTTAATGTAAAGCGAATCCTTCTATGGTCTGAGCAAGAAGGCTCGTCGGATACGTGCCAGTTTGTGATAAGGTTTGTTGCATTTTCTGTTGCAAGGGTTAGGTCTATGATCGTTTGCCCTCGGACTGTGACCCATGTGGGTTCAGTACCACGGTTAACAATGTTAAGGTTAGTGGAGAATAAATAGGTGGATAGTACCTCTCCTCTAGGGTTCGGTGCGTCGCTGCCCCAGAGTGGGTGGTGAGCGTTTGAGTCGGTGCAGATGATCAGGTCCAGATTTGCACGCTCGCAGTGTTGTACCAGGTCGGTCATCTCTTTTGGCGGGCAGTTTGCGTCCTCGCCTGGCATGTATACCGAGGCCAATACAACATCGGGAACGCCGCCTTCGGTCTGGAGCCTGACAGCTGTCAGGTCTCTGGAACAGAACTGAGTGAGTGGTGTGGTAGGAATTCCATTGGGTATGTAGGCGCAGGTTCTTGGTTTGTCTGAATTGTGTGTGTTGAGGATTAGCTTACCTCCGATGTTGCCGAGGCCGCATATCCTATTGTTCCTGATCCATGGTTCCTGGATCAGTGCGATGGTTCGGGGTTTTACCTCCAGTGCCCTGCGCAAGCTAGCCGTGGCAGTTTGACTATGCTGGAGGTTCGTCTGTATGACGTTTAGGGGCTTCGAAGGCAGTATGGTGGAGTTAGTCGGAGATAGATCCATCGGACGGTATCTCCGCTTCCTCCACTCTGGCTTGGTATTCCTGTTGATCACATGGCGACGAGGCGAGGAGTTGCTCGTTCCAACCAGGTGATCCGGGCGATATGGTGACAGCATCGGCCATTGCCGCACGGGCCATGACCTCCTCGAGGTGGGCGATGTCCGGTTCAGTCGTCTGTGTCGATGTCAGTGCTGTCTCTTTCACTACTGTACCGTCAGTCTTTGTGTCGGCAGGCTGGGTCGTGGGCCAGAAGCGTACGTATATCGACCCAAGAAGGTACGATATCCGTCGCTCCCGGGCCAAGACCTTTTCCACTTCCTCCGGTGGCACACCCAGGGTCAAAAAAGTCCCACAGTTGTTGCCACCGACGGTAGTTGCCCTGTACAGCGACCACCTGGCGATGTCATACCAGGTGTTCTGACGAATCAGAACACTTTGGAGCCGGGCCACGTCACCTCCATAACGAGGGACGAAAAGCGAGGCTCGGACACGGGTGGGCACGTCAGATTGTCGTAGTACCGTAAGTGTGAGGTCGGTGTCTGGTAGTCGGATTTTGGGCGCATTTTGCGTCAACCAAGTCAGGGCATAGTCGTCCTCGCACCACATCTGCACGGTGCCTTCCGCTACCCGTGGGTAACCGCGGAAGGAGGGGAGTGGTGTCGTCGAGTCCGTGTTCATCATCAGGTCTTCGAGGCCTGACTTTATTAGTTCAGCCTAGTCAGGTCTCTGGATGGGGTAGGGAAGCAGATCGCCACGGCCAGCCGCGCAGGTATATCCTTCGTGGCTCGCGCGTAGGTTTTCTGCTCCCCCTGGGCGGAGTGGACCCTCACACGTTTGGCGTCCCCCTGAAGTGCACTCGGTGAGGCTGTGTCGTCAGGGCACACTCTCTTCGCCGGCCCTGTACCGCTTGGTCCAGGCTGCGGTTTGGAGGTGCCTGGCAAGTTTTCTGCCAGCTGCGCCTGTGCGTGTGAGGCTCTAAGGCGCCTACCCCTGTGCTGTCTTGGTCGAGTTCTAATGTGAGTATGGTCTGTGTTATGGGGTCGACTGGCGGCCCTGGCAGACTCTGTTGCGTTCGGGAGCTTTTCGCGCCGGGTTTCCCCTTCGCGTACTTGCCCCTGCCCGCTTGGTTCCGCGTCCGGCCACTTTGCGCGCCGGGTTGCCCCTTCGCGTACTCGTGGCTGGTCGCGTACTGTTATTTCGGCGTCCGATCGCATTTCGCGCTGGCTAGTGCCTTCGCAGTCCTGCTTTCGGTCGCCTACTTTCCCGTCCCGGGCAGTGATTTTTCCGCGCTTCTTCAGCAGTCGTACTTCGTCAGCCGGGAGGGTGGTAGAGCTGCCAGCTCCGTCATCCTTCCCTGTCGCCCTCTGTCTGTGTTTGTCTTGGTCATAGTCGGGGTTAGTGACGCTGTTCCGCACAATACTCTGTTGCCAGAGGCTCGTGGGGGGCGTTATGCGTTGGGTTGCGGGTACTGGCGCGTTGATCGCGGCCGAGTTTGTGTGTGTAGGCGCGTTAGTCGCGGCCGGTGTTGAGGGGTTAGGCGCGTTAGTCGCTGCCTGGTTTGTAGGCGCTGAAGAGCGCTGTAATACTTTGCAGTCTGTTGCCCCCCCCCAGAATACGTTGGGGGCTGACCGCCGTGGCGGTGTGGGATTCCCCGGCCTGGCCGGGACCCACCTGGGTAGTTTTATTTACATTCTGCATTATATCTTTATTTGGGGGTGGGCTTTTTTGGAATCGAGGTTACCCCTCCTCTGGGACCGACGGGAAATAGGGATAGGAAGGAAGGCATTTGGTGAGAAGGTGTGGGTAATTTGGGGTCACCTTAGGTCTGGGATTAGGCCTAAGGATTTGGGAAGCGGCAGGAAATTAGTGGATAGGGAGGGATGGTTTTGTTAGGCGTTCAGGTTCATGGGAGGTAGGGTAACTGGGTTACCCTGAGCCTGGGATTGGGCCTTCGGGAACTTCTCTTGTCCGGGATCTCTTACAAGATGCTCCGGCCGGGATCGACCATTCTAGATGGTCCCGCAGCCGGAGTTGGGCTATCCGCAACCTGCCCACCCGCTCGGTTGCAAGAGAAGAAGTGCCTGGCGATCCGGGTCGCCACACCGCGGATGTACGCATACATTCGTGTTGGAGCAATCCAGCTCGCCCCGAGCATATAGGGCTTTCTGGCATAATTTCTGTTTGAAAATAAACATCACATTCTCTTATATATTTTATCTCTCTCTATTACAGTAAGCAGAAAAAGAACTGGGTGGGCACAATAGCAGGAGTGCTCTCAGTGTACAACAAGCTGTTCTTCAAGTCAGGCTCAGCAGTTCTCGGAGAGACGGGCTGGTGGAAACTACTACACAACTTCTCACCTGCAGTTGCTGCTCATATAAGTAATATATTATTCTTAAGTACGATTGCATAATAGCCAATAATGTTCTCATTTTTGAGACTCCGGCAGTCCAGACAATATATATAAATTGTGTTACAAAGAACGTTTTTTTATAAACAACACCAGTTTCAGTTTCCGTAATGAACAATTTTTTTCTGTAGATTTATCGCTAGCCTTAATATTATTGTTGGAGTCACACAATAATTAATGTTTCAGTTCAAGAAATCGCAAGAGATAAACCCAAAGTTCGACCACGAAATCAACTGTCTATTGACAAAAACCTCTTCCTGGCCAAAGTTACTGAAATGGGTATGTATCCAAACAAAATTATATAAAGAAGCTATTTAGCCGTAGCTTTGCCCGCGTGGAGGTCGTAAATTATCCCAAGGATGCCAAGGAAACGTTCTACCGGGATAAAAAGATCCTATGTTCTAATCCCTAACCCGGTCGGACTACCTGAGTGCCAAAATTTCATCGAAATCGGTTGAAAAGGTGACAGACTGACAGGCAGAGTTATTGTCGCTTTTATAATATAAAATAATGAATAACTATAAGTACTTAATTATTTAAAACCTAAAGCCTAAAACACTTGCCTTTCAGGATATAAAGAGTTAATCAACAGTGAGGGCAGTTCCTTCTCTGTGGGGTCTGATCCAGTGCCGTGCAAGAAGAGGCGGGTGGATTCTGATGAGCTCAGCGGTGTGTCCAGCACATCATTCTATGACCAGCTGGATTCAGATAGCAGGTAGCAGATAAGTTCACATTTTTGGCATACATTAGGTCTTGTTCAGATCTCATTTTATTGGAACTTTTTTTTCCACTTCAATACAAAAATAATATTAGGCTACATTGATGTCAACCAGCGGTAGATACGGCACTTCAAAACAGCGCGCGGTCCTTCTGGATTAGGTCCCGAGACGGATTTGCACTCAGTCAAAAGCGGACCGGGTCTACCTTTTATAGGAGAACTTTTATGTCATGATATTGTTTTGCATAGCAGCGGATAGCATAAACTTCATTTCGCAGAAAATCGTTTGGCAGACACTCGTTTATTATACATTCAAAACTCATAATTTTGTAAGTCAAAATCATCTTTAGGCTATATATATCGCCTCAGCATTTCACAGTCCACTACTGGACATAGGCCTCTCCCAGTGTATGCCATGACAATATAACTATGGAATATGTTTACTTACATAAATTTCATATCCATAATAATTTAAAAGGATAACCATAATATCGAAAAGAGTTCACAGTCAGAATCGTCTTTTGGCATACCATGACATATATCGATAATCATTAAAAGGCTAAACTATCATACCTCAGAAAGTTTACAGTTATAATCACATTGCAAACATGTAAACAAGCATACACCATGCATGCAAGCATGGTTTCTGTCACGGCTCCGGCGCTGCAGAGCTCAGGCGGTCCCACGCGAGCTTATCGTCGCAGATGGTTTTAACGCTCGCCGCCGCGGCTGAGGCTGGCCGGCCAGCCTTGTCGAAGCTGCGAAAGCCACCTGCTCCTCAGCTCGCGGCCCGCCTCGCCTCTCCGCGCTTACGCGGGCTTAAATTACACTCTAGGGGTAGGGCAGACAAGACTAGTCGGTTTTGCGGTTTTTATAGAAATGGCAATACTCAATACTCAATATCTTTATTGCTTTACCATAATGTGTACTTAGGTGGTAACTATATAATAGAGATCATTATGGACCCTGTAGGGCACAGCAAAAGTACGTAAAATCGTCTCTAGCGTGTAGGGTTGCATAATACAAAAATCTTTCACTGAAAGAGAGCAACAGTATTGTCGAGTGAATAGTGAATATTTATGTTTAATGTTATAATAAGAAACTCGGACGAAGTAGATGGCAGACAGAAGCTAGTAATATAACAATATTGCAATTCATTCTTTTAGTTATTAGAACACCTTGCACAGCCAGCCTTACATAAAATTTTGAACTGAAAAAAGCTTCTCCTTTAGAAAAAAAAATACAAAAGGAAAGGTAACTAAAGGCGTCATTAAAGGGCGTATGTAAATATTAAAATGTTATAAAATATTCAGTGTTACAATTAGTTTTTTTGCAATTCATTATCAATATTTTAGTGGACTACAGAGCAATATTTCATCATTTCATTTAGTTACATTGAAAACTAGCTTCTGGCCGCGACTTCGTCCGCTTGAAATTTCTTGTTCACCACCGCGTCGCATCGCATCGCCTGCCCGCGCCATCACTTCGTTCACGATTAGCGTTCTTTCCGACTTCCTTTTCTTATTGCTCGGCTTCTTAAGGCCATAGCTTGATGTTGAATAGCCTATAGCCTCCCTCAAGAACTAAGCTATCAAATGCTAAAGGATTTTCTAAATCCAACCAGTAGTTCCAAAAATTACCCCTTACATACAAACTTACAACCAAACAAATTTTACCTCTTTATGGAATAAAATCAAAAACGGCTGGACCGATTTTTATGATTTTTGATTTGTCTCCGCCCCGAATAGCAGCATAACTATTAAAACATGGAAAGTATCACCAAAAAAAATTTTTTGGTAATATTCTGTGGCGGTACGAAGTTCACGGTCAACGAGTTAGGTATAGAACTACGTTACAGCGAAATATTTAACAGCTATTGGGGATGTTGCGTGTTCTTGGTGCAACCCGTGAAAACTACAAACAAATCAGATGAAACTGCAAAGTGCGTCTCTCACTCACAGGCCTCAAAGAAAAATGAATTAATTGATTATAGGTACTTGTGGCATTTAAACACACATGCAAACTGCGCATCACACTTTCGTCACACGAAATCCTACATCGCGCAAGCAGAGTTTACCGCGCAACTAGCGCATATACAACGCCCCGACATCAATCGTCGGGCAGTTGCCCACCAGACACAACACCCGTGAAGTCGGAAGATATTCCCTTTTATATAGAAGATGACTGAACTTGACACTCTGTTCCTCATACCTCTATATACCCATCTATGTATTTTGTAATTTTTTCATATCCAGGAATGAAATGGGAGACGAGAGCACATTCGACGAGTCTCTCAACATGTTGACACAGAAAGACTCCTATTCCGACATGGAGTTTCGAGGTTTCGACTTCACACCTTCCAATCGCATTATGCCCGTGCAAGTAAGTTAAACAAGTATTTTCCGAAAACTACATAAAACAAAGTACTACTGCAAATTTTGAACATACTGTGGCAAAGCTTGTGCCAATACGTACGGACGTTTAGACAGCCAAAAGATGACAATTATTACTGCTAATCAAATGAGATTCACCGCGTGTCCAAACCGAAGCGATCGGTCACGCGAATACGTGATCGTTGCGTTCATATATTACTCAGAAAACGCGAAAGGCCTCTGTTGACGCGACATCGTTCAGTTTCGCCAAACTGTGCGGCTTTAACAAGCTAGCAAGTAGATGCTGCATTCTGTACACCAAATAATAATGTGTCACTCCTCTTTTATTTTAAACCCAGACCCACTACACGTTCTTATTATGTGAGCTTCCTATCTCTAGGATTCGGATGAAGACTGCATAAAATAAGTCATTTTCTATTTCTTTTAGAGTGACTCCTCAAGCATCCACTCGTTCCAACAATCAATGCTATACTATGACTCAGACTCCCACAGCGGATCAGAACACGACACCAAAAAACTGACCTTCGACAGACCCAAGAAACAGGTTGTAGAAGAAAAACCAATCAGAAGGGAATCCCTCTTTTCCACCGAACTAAACTCCGTAGACACACCCTGGGAGGATCCTCTCCCGAAGCCGCAGGAGGATCTGGTAGAAATGTCCCAGTATGAAGAGATACAGCTTCTGAAAAAAGTTGAGGGGTTGATCCCGAAGGTCCGGGATCCTAATAAGAAGGCTTACTTGAGCAGGCTCAGGGCTAAGTTGGCGTTGAGGCGGCTGAAGAGGCATAAACATCTGCCTTTATTTGATTTGGACAAGTGAGTTTGAGATTTGATTTTATTAGAGTTTATTGGGACATTTATCAGTTATACAATACAGTTTAAGTGTGACGAAAGCAATGATACCTTGAAGATGTCCTTTTTTATTAATCCAATACAACTTAATTTTAAATTGGATCGTTGGTCTACTAGTGGTATCAAGAGCTGAGCATGAGGTCCTGGGTTCGATTCCCAGGTCGGGCAAAGTGTTATTGCGTTTTTCTACATAGAATTTCTCAGTAGCAGCCCGGAGTCTGGAATTGTGCCCGGTTGATGGTAATGGACTCGCCCACTATTACATGGGACCTAAAACAAAACTGGCGAAATGTGGGTGTCCCATAGGTACACCTCTTCCTAACCCTTCTGGGATTACAAGCGTGATGTTATGTGTGTGTGTGTTTTAAATATCCAACTCTTCCTTTTTATCTTGTATGTTAATTTTAGTGGGCAGCTCATGCAACCAAAGTTAGTCTAACAAATCTCGAACGCGAATTACGAGTCTTTTATGACATTGAAATAAGGATTAAATTGCAATGATTGAAAAGTGGTCGTGAAGTTCAACAACTATAGTTGGTATTTTAGTGCTTTAGGTTTCATACACTGTAGGGTAACCTATAATGATTAACATAATTCGTTTCATTTTTCAGAGAAGCAAAAATGCTTGGTGGCTATATAACTGAAGATCCAAGGATCGTCATCAATGCAGAAAGAGTTCTGGATCGGTTCCAAAGATCGGTAAGTTTATATTTTACAAGATGTCCTTACAACTTATTGGTTTTATATTCGTTTATTGCGTTTCATAGTGTATAAAAGTTGTTTTAAAAACAACAGAATTAAAAAAAAAAAAAAAAAAAAATGTTAGACATAAATAACTATTTTTAGTATATCGCCTTGTTATGCATATTTGTTGTATTTATTTGTTCATGGTTTCGTCAGTATAAAAACATGCATATTTTCATTAATTTCAGTACTTAATAGACAACCTATGCGGCACTATAGCGAGTACCAACTACGGAACACTCCTGCTATCGAACATAGAGCCGACGCCCTTCCGGTCCCTGTACTCGGGCGCCACGCTGAAGCCCTACATACGACGGGACGGAGACTCCGCCCCAACTTGGCTGAAACTCACTGATGAACTGCTTAGGAAGACTAACAGGTGAAGACAAAACATTATTGGATCATTGACCATTTAAAGTGATGGTTCTATTATATATCTGAGAGCCAATTCCCGTATTTAAAAACGTTCGAAATCTAGTCTCAGCTCAGCGACAATCAAATGTCAAAAACTTGTCAAACATTTATGAAAATTTTAAGTATTTTTGTCAGATTCAGACTGAGATTAGAATGCGAACGTTCTTAAAAGTACGAGAATTGCCGCTCTGGTAAGGGGTAAAGAAGTTGTATACTAGAAACTCAACATTATATCATTTCATATTCATTTACTGCATTCTATATTGTAAAAAAAGATGTTCCAAAAGTCTTAAGGCTAGGTGCAGCAAAACAAAACTAAGATTACAAGTAACAACATTTAAAAATGCAACAATTTTTTTTTATGTGGTATTTTTTGACGTGTTTAAATTTGCTTCGAATGTGGGAGGAATACAGAAAACTAATTATAACAAAATCGGGGGATACAGTTTGGTGTTGCATCTATCATCTGTAAATGAGATCGATCACTAATATAGTTTATATAAGGTGTATCTATTCATACACGAAATATTTGAAGAGGTGATCTATAGGTCGAACAGAAGCTACAGAAATGAAAAAGATTTTTTATCTAAGCAACTAATTTTTAAAATTTAATAATTTAATATTACTTAACACATAAAAATACTGGCTCTTTCATATTTTGTAACATCCATTACGCTGGTTTCTACGGAAATACTACGTAGAAACTACTTTCATTGAAGCGGGCGAGGTCATGGCGGCGCCCTTAGATGTCGCGTGGCTTTTATAAATGGTCAAAAGAGACCCGAGCCGCGGCGCCGCGCACGATGTTGCTTCAGTTGCCTCGCCCCGCGCCCGCCGCGCCGTCCGCCGCCGTGTTCAGTCTCGCGCAAACTGCATGTTGCACTGCACTGCACGCGGCTTTACTAACGTGGAACGCATCGCGCTTCGCGCAACAAACGCAAAAATGCCGAAATATTCCAACTAGGAGTACCAGAACATGGTGGACTGCTACAATGTGGGTGGACTTATTTTGCTCACAGCACAAGCCCCCTTCCTAGGGATCCAAGAAGCTCGACAGCGGCAACGGGACTACGGGGTCTACATGCCCCCAGCTGCAGACGGAGGCAGGCCTGATCTTACGCCGTTGGACTTCCATGTGTGGGGTAGGGATAGACCTGATTTATGGTAATGACGGCCAGACCATTTCTAGTGCGGAACAACAAAACGTGAATTGTGAACTCTTGTTTACGCAGTGATGGCTAGAGATAGAGACATTGTTAAAAGTGCAACGACACATTATTTAACGTGCAACTGCAGGGTGAATATGTACAGCAATTTTAGTGTAAATAGTGTAAATAAAAACTACGTCGTTATGAGGGACGTACATTTTAAATTGTTCGCGCTATGCACTTCTTACAGTTTACATCTGTACAAAAAGGTAGGTACACAACCTATCAATCAGCTGACAGATACGACTCGACGCACAGTTCTTAATCTAACAGAAGTCATTACCTTATGCGAATTCGCGTTGCGTCAGCTGTTTATTTTTCTATTATTAGTATCTAAAAGATTTGTAACACTGTAGAATATTAATGTTTTAATCGAATCTAGGATCCTTTTCGTAAAAAAAAATAAGAAAATGGTTGAAACGTTTCGATGCTAGTTCGTAAAAGTCGTGACCCCACAGAGGTCATTAGCTGCTTATTCAGATTTAAGGACCTAGTTTACAGAAGGTACTGTTTTTGTAAAACTTCGAGGAGGGAATTCAATATTGTACCTACTTAGATTTAGGTCGTTTTGTATTTTAAATGCACATTTATTTTTATTGTAAGAGAAAATTCTGTTATCGTTATCAAAATAAAACGAGTTCGAGTTACGAATTCTACCTACGTTGGTTTATTGTTAACATCATCACGCATTTATTCCCCGTAGAGATAGGCAGAGGTGTATTGTCGAATGTTCATTACAGTTCACCAGTGATATGTTAAACTGAGAGAGACGGCACGCGCCGCGCGGCTACAGACGGACGGGCATTGCGCCCGCGCCTCTGACGCCGCGTCTTTCGTTCATATTAGAGCAGGCCGTAAAGGTTTTATGCAAAACATCTCAAGCAGTTATAAATTATGATAATTACGTAAAATAGAAAACATTAAGATAAATAATTCTTTTTCGTTTCTATAGCTTACGACCTATAGAGGTCCCTCTTTAAATATTTCGTGTATGAATAGATACACCTTATATACACAATCCCATGGAAAAGTTCTCTTAAAACGTTCACCAAGTGTGTTTACGTAATTTTAGTAGAAATAAATATACATTTACGTAAATTCAACCTTATACACAGTGGTTAAAGTTGTATTCACAAAAAAGCTTTTTTTATGGCCGATACTCGCTGGTCAACATACATCAAAACAAATTCAACCCTACGCGCAAGTTTTAAAATCAGAATTACTAAGTGCCAAAAAAAGCTAAAAATTTTACGACCGAGGCTCACCGTTATGACAGGAAATGAGTGGAGTCGAACTGTCCAATCAGCTTTTGTTCATACTGGATCTGATAGTTCTTCGGATCTTTGACGTGCTATAACTGAAATCTATCCTCGAAGAAAGTTAAAAAAAACTGAAATCTTTAATGATAATGATAAATGATTTTATTTCTGTAAATAGGTTTGTACAAACACTTTTACACGTCAATCATATTTTAAAAACTAGGTGAGATCGGCATTTCCTATCTGACTACTCTGAGAAGAAACGCCGAAACAAACTCAGAGGTCACTGTCTCTTTTAAAGTCCAGACATAATCTTGGTCAGGTCATGTGAAGACCATGTGGATTGATATCTGAAATGGTCTTTCGAGGAAAGAACCACACAGAATGAGTGGACCTGTCCAGTCAGTGCACGCATTTGTCAGTTGTCATGCAGCTCAACACAGAACTAAAGGAGCTAAACGATTCGACGAACATTACCAAAGAAAGGACATTTGGGTAGGCCGCATAAATTACTCAAACTGCCAGACCATGATTAAAACTAATAATTTAAAAAAAATATGAATTAAAAAAAACAACAAATCCACAATGTCTTCACATTCACAATAATTAAAATAGTATAATCCTTTACAAAGTAAATGTCATTGCATATATAAAGTGCATCAATGTCAAAGTGTAAATAAAATATGAAAATAATATTATTATTATTAACTTTATAACATACTCATGGTCAAAATTGAATCTATAAAATGTTACTTTAATATTCATAAAAAAAGTAAAGCAGTCGTCAAACAAAAACAAAACAATCATACTTGAATAATAACAAAAAAAAAACAACCTAACCCAAACAATTTAAGTGGGCATGCGATTGTATGATTAAGGGGCCGACGTAACAAGCGCGTAATAACACTTCGAGTCGACTACAAAATTCATTCGGAATATTGCTATCTCTGTTTGACAAAAGAAGGCGAACGAGGGACGCGTGCGCAGCCGTTTGTGTGCGTGTGTGTGAGTAGATAGATAGCTATTATTAGCGGTACTGTACTTTACAGTTAGTTCCTACCATTCATTCATAACGACTCGGAAGATTTTTCTATCTATTAGTAATTGGTTATGTTCATGGTGTGCTTTATTTTTGTTGACTACTTTGGGGAATCGTTTGTAAATCTACAGACTAGTAATGCGTTTTTAGGACATTTCTTTACAATGCCGGTATCTCGACATATAAGAATATTTAGAGATCTAGGCCTTGTCGAGAAAATCTAGCAGATATGTCATACATACCTTTCCTAAATGTACCTATAAGCTGTCGGTGTTCTTGAATAAATTATTTATGGTGCCTATACATCGTCATCGCGCGCGGTCTTTGAGGGGAACCGGCCGACGACGTGTAAATAAAAGACAAATATTCTAGGTACATATAAATAAATAAGCGTACATATAAATAATAGCATTCTGTGCTAAGAATAATAAAAATAAATAACAAGGATTTTGTATAAACATTTATTTTGCTGTGTTCTTACTTCATAAATATCATTGTTATTATTGATTTAACTATTTAAAAAATATTAATCGAAACTTGATAAATGTGACCATACATTATCGACTAAACGAATAATGCAGTTATGGTAGTAGGAGTGTCAAAGATCCACACTAAACACTCTGATTTATATGATTTGACTATTTATCTGTAGTATCGTGCATAAGATGATAATCAACCGTATTCTAGCGACAAAAAGTTTTATTATACCATTAAAATATGCAAACAACAAGCAAAGTAAATGCTACACAATACCAAATGTTTTAGTACTGAGCTCGAGACAGAATGTTTATGTATGTGCTACAGCCAATTTAATTAATATGAATATCATTTATACTATTCAGCCAATATTATATAGGTAATATCTACTCAATTAAGACAAACTGATTATTGAGGCATCAATATCCACCATATCAGTAGTATTGTATGAAACCTGGTTACGTCCAGCAAAAATATAATAATAGTAATGTCTTCCTGGTCCTTACCGATTTCGGTAACAATATAGTAAAGCGCACAAGTGTGTGCGCAGACACAGGTGCACTCCCTATAGGGCCTATACCCTCACTCTCAAAGTCATGTTATGCGTAAACAAACTTGCAAAAAAACGTTCAACAGTTAGGTACTTATGATATTGACTTATCTTAAAGCAAGCAACAAGCATAACTATTTTGATACTGTTGTAATCACAAAACGATTCTCCATTTATTTTATCCGCTATCGCTTCAATAAGATACTACCTTTGATTATATGTATAATGACAATAAATAATCAATGAAATATCATATGACCTATGATCACGTGACGTTTCGATAGCTTATGTCAACCCCATACATTTTTTGGCTTTTCTACTAGCGTCGTCGCTAATCGAATGTTACGAATGTTATTTTGTCTAAGTCCTCAGTGTCCTTGAGATAATTACCTACGCCGTAAAAAATCACGCGGGACTGTTTAGCGCACTGGATCTTCAACGCACTGCTCAGCACCGAGAGTTGAAAATCCAACAGTGTATAGTCGACGCGCTGGGTAGCACTCTGTTAGTTTCTCAATGCTCGGTTCAACACAAAGAGTTGAAAATACAGTGCGCGATAAAATCCCGGAGTGAGATATTTTCGTCCGTGCAAACATGGTCTAAAGAAACTGAAATAACGACGCTTCATAGGTAAGTAGATAGGTAGGTAAATACAAATGTATGCAAAATATACTTAGGTACCTACTAGTGTGAAACTCAGACAAAGAAAAAAATGTCTTTATTGAGGGTATGGAATAAGTCAGTAACATTGGACTTTTTATTGTTATTTCGAATTCGTCATTCGGGTTGGGATACATCTTAGTAATTTGTTTTTCATTTTTTGTAGTGTGATTTACAAAGATATCATGAAAAACACTTTTATTGTAGGGAAATTCAAAACAAAAATTATGACAAGAAAAGTGTATTTACGTATCAATACAAAACTGTTTTGCGCAAAGTATTGAATTTTCGTAAGTTGCTATTACCGACATAATGGCGTAAATGAAATGTACCGTTATGGGAACTTTTAAGCTTTTAAAAGTAAATAATTGATTAATAAATAATTATGTGTACCCCGGTCTCGTTTTTGACTACAACAACGGTTTGTAACTATACTGAGACTGTATCAATCTAAAATAACCACAACAAAAAAATAAAAATACGTATCGACTTTGAAATCCTACTATCCTACTAATCTTTCTATCCTACGTACTATACTACTTCAAACATGAAAGTTTGTGAGGATGGGTGGATTACTCTTTCAAGCAAAAACTACTGAGCGGATTTTTATGAAACTAAACAGTAATATAGCTATAGTATATGTGTTATTCTGAATAAAAGTTCGCGACAGCATACATCTACCTTTTATGTGGAAGCTATTATAGCCAAATAGTGAGCCCATAAATGAATTGCTTTTTGTTTTTACAATACACATTTTAGAGTATTTAGTTAACATAAACATAACATAACATCACGCCTTGTTGCCCAACCGGGGCAGAGGTGTAGCTATAGTACACCCACATTTCTCCAGTTAGTCAGTTTATTTAGTTATTTCTCATCACAATGAATACCTTTATCACCTTTGGCGTTTGATGTAGGTAAACTTTGTTTTTTACACTTATACATTTGGACGGATGGTTCAAAAGTTACTGAAGTTAAAGTCAAAAGTTTATTGCGAACTAAGTGCGTAAACACCGCGGACCCCGCGAGTGGTGCGCACAGCGGGGCTGTGACGTTTCACGGCTAATCCGATGAACTGTGTTTGAAGCCTGGGGAGCCACATACGCTATTCTTCATCAACACTCCACATGGGCGAAGCCGCGGGCGGAAGCCAGTAAGAAAAAACATTAGATAAGTCCGTATTGTAATGTTATGTATCAACATTTTCAACAAACTTACTGCATAATGTGTATATTACTGAAACAATTTACTGGTCTTATTTTTGCAATATTTTTTTTCTTAAATTGCAAAGTATTTCCCACATATAAATTAATGTTGACATCGTAATTGAATTACACAAAGAAAACGCTTTCAGTTGATGTATCAATGAACGCAATACTTCGACTCCTGGAAAAGATACATATTCAATAAAAACAAAAATATATTTTTCCTGTAAAACTTGAGTTTTACAAAGCAAATAAATACGCACGGACAGGACAATAAAGTAATCGTCAACACTGACAATAAACACGGAACACCCCGGCGGGCATAACGTTGCGGTACTGTGTGTGCTTGTCCGAGCGATATGCACCTACTAACGTGAGCAGTACGACCACGCACACATTGATATTTGCTTGACTTGATAGCACTACTAGCTATTGAAAAATTATGATAAGTTTTGATGTATTCCGTTATACCAAAAATGATGAATGATAACTTAATATTTTTTCCTGTTTTTTTCGGCTATTCGTAACTTGATAATATGAGCTATGTTTCTAATACAACAACATTACAGATGTTGTTGTTTATAGTATTTAAAAAAACGATAAGAAAACATGTCATTTACGCTGTAAAAAAGTGCGAAATACAATTAGCTTAAACTTCATTTTCGGTAAGTATTTTTAAAAAAAAAGATGTAGGAACCTAGATAAATACTGTTTAAATCCGAATTTAGCATAATATGATAGAAATATGCTTAAATTGCAAATGGTTTAGGTATTACGTTTGTATGGACAATTCGAGCGTCGCCCTGCTCTTGATTCGTTTAATATGAGTCTTTAAAAGTTGAGATGGTTTATAACTCCTGCTGTTTATTGCGACTTCATTTAAAAATTTATTTTACAAGGATTTCTTGTCAAAATATCAGTATTTACAATACAGTGGTAACAATTATAAAATAAATCAATTAATAATATAATGAATGAATTATCGAAAATATAAAACACCATCCTTTTTTGCTAGATGTGTGATGTTTAGTTTTTAAACGAGCACCTAGGCGTGTTTACCGTCGGAGCGTTCGATTGCTACGAGATAAAAAGCGCGCCCAAATGTTCAAGTGGACGCTCTTTTGGTAAGGACATTTTTAGTCGCTCATTGTGTATTAGTGATCGATGCATCTACATCCCAAAATCAATTACACCACTCGACAGCTAAAGGATCAAATAATTCGTAACGTTGATTGAGGACTGTGACGCTTCGTACGTCACGTATTCACGTAAAACACACGGCCGGGTCTAGGGTATCTAGACATCATCATCCACAGCCGGAACTCACCTACTGCTGGGCATAGCTCCTGCGCCAGTATTTGTATTACAACTACACATAACATCACGCTTCTAATCCACGAAGGGTTAGGCAGAGTGTACCTATAGTAGGTACCCACATTACACCACTACTTACTACTTTTTACCCCAAGGGCGAATACTTTAATACCTAGAAAAAGTAATATCCTGAGTTTTATTTAATTTTGTATTTAATTTATACGCAATTGAATATAGTAAGCATATTTTTTGTGCAGACACATAAAAGACTACGAGCCTCCTCCCCGCGCGACCATAGACTACTCGTACGTGAGACCGCAACACATCGCCGCCGTCAACAATCTCTGCGCACAGTTCTTCTGGCCCGGGATTGATTGTAAGTACATGTTTTCAGTAACAGAGATGAAAGACACAATTATATCACTAGAAATAGGGACCAATTAGTTCAACCAGGTTTTAGGCTGGTTAAAGTAGACTCATCAAAAGGTACTGTTTTAAATGTCACAATAAAAAACCTCCCCACATACGTCACCTGAATGAAAACAAAAAAAAAAATTACAAAACGCACACCATTCAGCCGAGCATATTATAAGCTGAAGGATTACATCGCTGATAAAATGCTTGGCAAATATCTGGTCCTGCTCCTCAAGGACGCATCAACTAATTGATTAGCATTTGAAAACACTGTTGGAGCTGCTGAAGATTTAAAAAACTAAATCTTTTAGTACCTACTGTATAATTGCTAATGCCATATATGAGTAATTACTATGTACAAAATATACAGCTACCATTTACTGGGTACATCTTTCATTGACTGGAATGTGCCCTGGCGGCTGATAGTATGTCATGCTCACTCTTATGTTTCGCTGATGGTGGCGCGTATGTTGGATTATATAGCTCCCTTCAAAATGATTGAGTCGAATGGTGCTAATCCATGCGCCATGTTCGTGAACGGGTGCCGTCAGTACGGACTGGTCATCTCTTAGCTGCCACGGCGTATTTTAATTAAAATTAAAATTAGAATTGTTTTTATCTTCATATTACGGACGCTTTTAACGTTCTGCATCGTTCTCACTTGCATAATTTCAACATGAATGTTGTTACCATAATTTGAAGTTTTTTGCCCGATCTTCTCCATAGGTATCTCTCTCCTTTGGAATGGGCAACTAGCTTCATCTTTCTGACGGACCGACTTTGACAATTCACAAGTGCCTGTAATTGGTTTATTTGAAATAAGTGTTTTGAGTTTGAGTATTCATTAAATTCTGACAATCGAAAAGGCCTTTAGTTACATATAATTTATTAAGTTAAACGATAATTATTTTGTTTATAACAACATATTTATAACTAAATTAAATTACTAAATAACTAACTAACTACCTATACAAATTAATATAAAAAATACTCAGGCGTCGAAGTACTCGTCCGCATCGCTGTCATCTGGAAAAGTGCCCAGAAGACTGGCAGCATTGCCACGCTGAATGGCAATGCTAATTCTTTGTCCAAAGAACAACCCAGCCCTCTGGTCACGTGAAGTGTCGACTAGTCGGTGAGAAATTTGTTTAAAAATTAGATGCGCACTCGGGCCCCATGACCCGAGCGTTTCGACCCCAAACGGCTCAAAACTGTAGTTACCCATAAGGTTACAGTATTTGCGCCGCTTGAGGGTCTCAGCAGCCGCAGCAGCAGCGCCAGCACAGTTCGCCGTGCTAGGAACATGAGATGGAGCAAGGGTATCGACACAGGTTGCGTCCCACACCAGAGGCCTACCCACCTTCCAAGGCAACAACGTCATACCGTCTGGTCTCTTTCCATCGTCACGTACCAAGCCGTTTGGTTCTAAAACCGCAGGTACGCCGGCGGTGACAAGGGCTCGACGAATAATATCGTTGATGCTAGCGTGCCGTGCTATGCGACCTGCGCTCCTGTAACAGGACAGGCCATGGTGCCCAAGACTGTCGACAGCTTCACCGCAGTGACACCGATGCGGAGCAACACAAGGTGCACCCAAGCGGAGACATGTAGCGAGCCGAAACGAAGAGTCATCCATCATAGTGCCTATGGTGGATGACGGGAGCGCCTGAAGCCACAAGCCTGACTCCCATTCTCCCACAGCCAGCAGACGGGCACGCTCAACAGTATTAGGTGACGTGTTAATTAGGGTATTCCGTATAATACTGCAGAGCGGCACGTCCCACCGTCTCTGGGAGGACGGGTTGTCGGGGAAAACCGTATTGGGACAAGCCATTTTCCAAGCGTTCAACGCATCGGTCAAACACGGTACTTCAAAATCGACCAGTGAAGAAGATAAAATATTCCTGGTTAATTTATCAGTACTGTGGACCGAGGAGAGGAAGGCCGGTAAACTTATACTTGAAATTTTGCGGACGCCGAGACCACCTAGGCGAATGGGAAGTGTGGCTTGCTGCCACGCTCGGTCGTCCAGGGCCACATTTAGGATCGAAGTTAGTGTGTTTCTAATAACTTGGTCTACTTTTTCTAAAAGTTGTGGATGTTTCCACAGATGGGAGGAGCGAAGATTATATATAAATTTTGGTCCAAAACAGCAGTATCGAATAAGTGTGAAGGCCGAATGAACGTTAATTTTGAAAAGTCTTTCCGAGACATCATTGAATTTTTTTATTTTTTCTTCAACGAACGTTGGAAAGGATTCGTCAAAAATTGGGGACCCTAGGAGGTGAAGAGAGTCTCTTTCCGTAATTTTGATATTTGGTGCTACGGTACAAAATTTTGCTAAGGTAGTCTGTCTGTCAGTGGTTTCGGGAAGATAAATTTCACATTTTGAAAAGTTAAGGTCTAAGCCAATAACACTGAATTTTTCTTTTAAAAAAGTTAAGTCTTTTATGACTGTGTCTACATCACCTCCTAGGGTTCCGTCATCCAAATACCATACGTTGAATTTTGAATTTAGCTGTCGAATGATTGGATTTATTGCCAAACTAAAAATTACTGGCCCAAGAGGATCACCCTGTTGGCAACCAACAGCTGATTTCAAAAGGTTGTCTTTATAAAGTAATTTAGAGGGGTACCTGTAACATTGATATAGAAAACTGTAAATTTTGGGTATTTCTTTTTGAACTTCTGCCAACAAGGTGTCCCTGTTTACGGAATTGAAGGCATTCTTAATGTCAACCTTAAGGATGACCTCACCTTTAGCACTATTGAGGAAAGTGGATAATGCATGTACCGCAGCCTCACAGCCCCCTTTAGACCCAAAGCCCAGCTGTAGGGGCTGGAATTTGCTGGCCAGTGTTTCGCTGTAAAAAGCACAGCAAATTTTGGCTGCGATACGACGGTAAGTGGACCCTACGGCAATGGGACGAATGCCGCCATCCTTCTTGCGCAGGGCACATAGATTTGCACCGTATAAAATATAAATGACGGCTTCGTTCACATTGCCGGAGAGCATGAGATTGATGAGGGCCGTCAGCTCCTTCAAAAGGGTCTCACCAGCCTCCCCGGCGCCTGAACACATTAAGTCCTTGAGATGTTGAGGTGTCAGGCCGTCGAGGCCGCCGGCGGAGCCACTTCGAAAGGAGTACACAGCCGCGCATACTTTTTGAGCTGTAATTTCAAGTGAGTTAGATTCCGAATGGGGTGGGTCAGGGAAGGAGAGGTCATCTGCCGGCGCGGGGTGTTTGCTCTCCAGAGCTGTAAGTGTCTCTGGAGAGTACGGCGCAACCACATCGCTGCTAAAGATGATCCTAGCCGCACCTTTGATATCACCCTCGCCTAGTTTAGACTCCACGTGGTGCAATAAGCCTCTTTGGGGGAGGGGCGCTGTTAATTTAGGGTCGAAATTTAGGGCCGAAATGTTACAATTATCTTTGATTTGTGCTGTTAACGTTTTTTTATTTGCCAATTTTTTTTGCACATGTAGAATTCTAAACGGGAAGGTGAGTAATTGCTCCCAAGCACTTAAAGAGTTCTCTCGGATGGCCAGGCGGATACTACGCGCTAAACAGGAAGCCACGGATGGTCTCGCACCACGAGGAACTCTCTTTAAAACTGGAGTTGACGTTTTACTTGTTGCAAGGGTTTTCCAAAAGGGTTGAGCGGGTGAATCAGGTGTTAGGGAAGTTTGTACTGTCGGGCATGATGAAGGCACATTGTGGGGTTTATGTTTCTTCCCCAAATGTACCTTCAAGCCTCGTTCACCTTTAAAAAAACGTGCTTGGGGACAATGAGGGCATCTCACTACGGTATCCAGCGATGCGGCAGGTTGACTGGCGCTTCGTACGGCGTCACTACTGTCGTCAGTATTCAGCATAAATAAACAAAGACTACTTACACGACTTTTCGTCCACACAATTTTAGGTAACTTTAAAATCTAAAATAATATTAAAATAACAAAATTGACATATAAAAATTGTCAGAGCTTGACTGAAGCACAATGACAGCGGCGCAGTCGCGCTGGCAGCCTGGGGCGCCGCGCCGCCTTATGACATTTTGGCGCAGCCCTGGTAACCGTTGCCGTGAGACAGCGTCGCGTCCAAAAGTCAGTTGCTGTTTTGACGATGCTGATAATAGAAAGTCCTTGCACTGTTTTCACCGCACTTATCCAGCACAAAAGTAAGGTAGTTAAATTTTGATGAAGTAGGCGTTGTGACCGTTTTTAAATGATTTATATTAAGATGACGTTTGTGACGTCCACTTTCTGTAAAGTAAATCTGTTTTGTCAGTGACTTGGTAATTAAAATCCACTACATTTTCCCTTACGTAGGTATCATATGATATTATCTATGTAGTTTATAATATTAATCACTTTAAATTTATAATAAATAACAATTTTACTAGGACTAGCAATAAGTCGAACTGTTTGACGTTGGACGTCATTTCCAGTTCATATTATGCATAAAATATATGGTTAAAATTGAGCGCTTCTTATTCTAGTCCCCGAAAAAGACAAAAATTATAAATTGATGTCACGTACTGACAAGCCCTACGCCACGTGCCCACGATACTGATACAAAGTCAAAGTCAAAGCATTTATTTCAAATAGGCCCATAAAAAGGCACTTTTGAACGTCAACATTTACATTAAAAATAGAACTGATTCTAGGCGCCCCTTCCAAAAGGTAGTTTCGTATGGAGAAGAAGGGGCAAGAAACAACACCGGTACTCTTTTAAAAATGTTTTACAGTATTTTGTATACATTAATTTATATTTTGATATGTAAGGACTATGCACCAAGAATAAAAATACTATACCACAATTTGGTAAAAATAATTAAACATAAAGCAATGGCAGATAAATTAATCACGTGCTAGGTAGGATAGATAGGTAGGTACATTGTGCTCACATATTTACAAACATTTTATAAATATACGAATTTCCTAAATTATATGCAGCGATGCAATGGCCTGATCTTTTTCTTTCAGTACCTATTAATTTCACTTTTTTTTAATCCCCTAAAGTCAAAAAGTCCGGCCAAAAAATACGGACGCAGAGCTAAAAAGCCGGGCATGTCCTGAAAAATCCGGACGCCTGCTAACCCTACTCCAGAGAACTTTTCAAAAATTATCTATGGTGTCTCTTGAATTAGTCAGCCCCTGAGTCATAAGTCATAACAAAGCCCCTAAAAAAGCTAAATCCTCTCGAAACAGTGACAGAAGCCCTCCAGTACCCTGAGTTCAGCTGCGTGGTGACATACAAGCGGCTGGTGATAGGCTGCGCCTTCCTGGTTCCAGACGTGGGACACAACGAGGCCTACATCTCCTTCGTGCTCACGCGGCCAGAGTGGAGGAACGCGAAGATCGCCACCTTCATGCTTTATCACTTGTTACAGGTGGGCATTTAAGTTTGCCTTGTAATTAAGTTATTTCTGCCTTTGCCTTTAGCATAAGCCACTAGGCTAGGCTGGGGCATGATGCATAATACTTCAAGTTGCCAGCTGCTGATTTTATAGAGAACAACATTGTTAATTTTCAAATGTCAACCATGCCATATGTTGTAATCATTGAATGTGGCTTGCCAGTTGCAAAGTCACAGCTATCTGAACACTAGAATTATTTAAAAGTTTCTACAATATTATGCTTTTATCAAGATTAGAGTTACTGACTTTATCACAAAACAATGTTTATTTTACAGACTTGTACAGGCAAGGATGTCACACTGCATGTATCACCAACAAATTCTGCCATATTTCTGTATCAGAAGTTTGGTTTTAAAGTGAGTACTTATACTATCGCATTATATTTAGTCAACTGGGTAATCCCACAAGTATAAAATAAGCATAGCTACATAGTGATCATAATGAAAATAAAAACAAGAGTAGTGTACAAAAAATTAATCTTATTTATTTACTGTGGTTTAGATATAAACCCTTCATACAACAAGTAATCATAGATCTTCCTAGTTTTGTTCACATCTATTTTCACTATCCTCCTTGCATCTAGCAAACGGAGAAAACCCATTTTACTGTTCTGGGTAATCAATTGCTGCTTGATTTCTAAGTAGTTCTCTGGCATCAGTCTTAGGTTCGAACATAGAACCTTTTCAGCTTCTGTAAGTCTGTTGAACCCTGGCAGGTCGACAATTTCTAGAGGCATTGATGTTCTCTTGTACTTCAGTAACTGATTGTTCTTTCCAAACATCAATGTGTTCTTCACAGGTGACTGACTCTCATATTTCTTTGCCATAACAGTTGTAGCATGCTTCTGCTCCTTGACAACAAGCTCATTCTCCTTCTTCAACTGTTTATACAACTTTGCTGCATACAATGTTTTGATACCATTCCTCCGGTACTCTGACAGTCTTGATATTCTCTGCATCAGTTCATTTTCTAAGCTGATTGACTCCATGAATGCATCAAATTGTATACCAGTCATGAACTGCATGAATGACAGCATCCTCTCACACTTCTGCCTTGTAAGTGTCTTGTCATATTTCTGAAGCCAGGATATTAATTTGTTTGGCATTATTAAACCATGGTTCTGTATGACCTTGTATCTCCTTCGCCTCTCTCTTAGCCTGCTATTCAGTGAGCTGACTAATGACACCTTTAGTGAGTCCATACAGTCATCATCATCCTCATCGTCATCGTCAGAGTAATTGTCTTCTATGCTGAAAATGTTTTCTGCATTATGATCATAACTGAGTTCAAACTCTGCCCTGTAAGCGTTGTACCCAGCCAGATGTTGATCTGCATTGTTGTTCCTTGGTGGGTTGGTGCAAACTTCTGTACTGTATAGATAAGGTATCACTGGTTTTGGAAACAAAGATTGTTCTGTCTCAGGCAACAGCTGCAATTCTTTGTACTGAACATTTTCTATGTAATACTTTTTGTAATGCTCCTGGCATTCGAGTTTAGAACGTGTGTGGACACTCTTAGATATATCTTCCCAGTTTCCAAAGCCGTATGTCGACAGTGCAGAGAGCAGCTTGCATTCTTCTTTAGCCGACCAGTTGCAGTTGTCGAACAAAGGGAAGTCATTCCGTCGCACAGAATATTTGTGATCGTTCTTGTGAGCACCCACTTCCTGGCCGGAGGCGAAGCATGCGGTGCACAGATTAGCCTCACATTCAACACATTCTATGAACGGTTCGTGGGCTATCTCTCCGCACGAGTCGCATTTACTTTGTAATGTTATATCGTTTGACATTGTTTCCAGGTCGAGGAGCTAATACAGGACTTCTACGAAAAGTACTACGACATGGATTTCAAAGGCTGTCGGCACGCGTTGTTTCTAAGACTTGTTAGATAAATAAAAGTTTCAGATATCGAACTTCTTTTATTTATAAATACTATGAATCCAGAATAAAAACATAAAACGTTGAGTTGACAGCTGACAGCTGACACTGAACCACAGAACATATACGGTATACCCCTAATGCACTGAACACCTCTCGTCTCGATAAATTGATTCTTTGCTGAACAATGAATGAATGAAATGTTGCAAATTTGACGGGAAATTGTGCAGAACCTATACGGGTAGCAGAACCCGAAGTTGGCTTGGTTGTTGGTTGGTTGGTATGGTTATTGTAATGAAATCTATAAATAGAAGACTAATTTTTATATGATTTGTGCAAGGGCATCGAACACGAACACATTTTCTTCACAGCTGTACCACTGCTTGAAATAGTATGTTGACTGAGATGGTGTAAACTTATCAACGCATGGATGGAATAATTTGAAAATCTGTCGTGGGTTAGATTTCAGCAGCACCGACTATCTAAATCTTGTGCATTAATTTATAGGCATTGTAAAAAAACTATGCTACTTGCACAGAAAAACTCGAAAGACTTGAGTGTGTGACTGCGAAACAACAATCAACCATCAATGCATGTTAGCCACCATGGGCGTATCCAGAGGGAGCGGCTGACCCCCACCCCATTGATCTTGTATGCCTCCTACTGTTGTCGCTAAAACTTTTAAAGAAACTGATCTACGCACCCAGTCGAGTTGTATTCATGGGAAACGCTAGTGCCAGTGGTTTGCGTTTCGATGGCCGGGCAAGGCGTTTTTTTTTTTAAATTTGTTAAAGTTGATTCCCAAAACCATTTTGTCAAAGTTATGGTTAAAAAGTTATGAGGTTTTGAACATGGCCGCGCCATTGGAACGCGGAGAACCGCGCGGCCACGGAGATCTTTAGCAAGCATTGCAAAGGTCTGAAATTAACAAAAAAAACTAAAAAAACTAGATTTGAATTTATAAAAATTTGTAAAATACACAAAAAAACCTCAGTTTATATTTCAGGAGCTGTAAGCCTGTAAGAAAAACCTCATGGCCGCTCCAATGAAACGGTGAAAAACACGGTATCTCCGAAATCTCGCTGAAAAGGCGTCGCAGAGGTCTGAAGTTTTTTGTAATACCTAGATTTGAATTTGTAAAAATTCACAAAAAAATCCTAGGTTTATATTTTAGGAGCTGTAGTACCGTATCGCGTAAAAATAAGTCGTGAAATATCTATCGAAGGAATTAAGTATTAGCGAGATATTACCCCTCCATTGCTTCACAGCTGAAAATACTGTGTTTGCGAGTGCCCGTGCGAGAACCTTAACAGAAAACTTTACACAACACGTTCAAAACATATTTTAAGCCATTACTTTGACAAATTCATGGTTTTGGGAACCAACTTTTACATTTTTTTTTACAAAAGCTTGCCATCGTTTTTTTTTTATTAATCGCCGGCCGCGCCATCGAAACGCACACCGCTATCGCTAGTGCAGCAAGCAGGAGACACGCTCGCCAGCCACCCGCTGCTGCCAGCCCGCCATCCCGCGTCGACGACGGACGAAGATTATCGAATCTGGCCGAACAAAATTATTAACCTTAAAACGATTTTGTAGAAGGTTTAAAACAACTTCCTCAGAAAGGGAATTCTGGCACAACTGGGCTTGTTAACGTTACCAAATAACAAACTATTAACCGTTACGTAACGTTAATTTCAATATGATACCTGAATAACGTTACAAAAATTTCAACGTTATTTGAAAACATTACATAACATAACATCACGCCTTGTTTCCCCGAAGGGTTGGGCAGAGGTGTACCTATAGTACACCCACATTTCGCCAGTTATGTTTAAGTCCCATGTAATAGGGGGCGAGCCTATTGCCATCAACCGGGCACAAATCCAGACTTCGGGCTGCTACTGAGAAATTCCAGATAGAAAAACCCAATAACACGTTGCCCGACCTGGGAATCGAACCCAGGACCTCATGCTCAGCAGTAGCGATTGCGACCACTAGACCAACGAGGCAGTCTAGTGGTCGAAAATGTATTTGAAAACATTACCAGTAATATAACGTTAATTAACATTAACGTAAAGTACGACAACTAACGTTAATTTTACCGTTAAATTCTCCGTTCCGTACTTAGGTTTAGATTTTCGCCCGCCGTCGTGCTAGAGTCCTGTTTAATACTAGCAGTACTTCCCATGTGTAAGAATCAGGCAACGATTTGATCGGCACGGGCACACGACAACACCGCGCGGCGCGACGGGCGGCCCCCCGCTACCTCCAGTTTCACCTTATCAGTTTAACCGTTTAAAAATAACGATAATGTTAACGTTGTTATACAATTAACTATATTAAAGATTAACGACAAAAATTACATAAATAACGTTAAATGGATTACTGTTATTTTCAAAATAACGGTAACTCTGTCAAACAGAGGTAACGTTATGAAAATTTTACTGGTATTTAAAGCCCTGCAAGAAAAGTAGCTTTCCACTTGCTCGAGCCAGCCCGCGCCGCTGAGCCTGTAGCTTTAAATTCGTCCGTAAATAATACCAATCCTGATCCAGCTAGTCATTTGCTGCCCTCTTCCAGCGACGCCCTAAGCCGAGGTTCGTACCCCACAGGGGGTGCCCTTAGCGTTGTCGCTTAGTTTTAGTTAGTATATAAGTTTAAGTCCTGGCTGGAGGCCTTAATTTATTAGGGAATCCGCAGGCAAGTCCGCTTAAGCAGACGACAACCGCATAGGTTGACCTGCGAGATGCCAAACAAACAAACAAAGTAGCTTTCCAGTTGTTATCCGCTGATGGACAAACCACATTCATATAAGCTATAAGTATTCATTATAGACAAGTACAATACCCTACTGCAAACCGCCAACAATATTGGGTAAATCACCCACCTGGGTATTTAAACAAGAAGCGCATTTTTTTCCAAAGGTAAAAAAGACCTATTTTTATTTTTGCAATGCCTAGTTCCACGTCTACAATTGGAAGGTTCTTTCCCTACACTCAGACGCGTAAAAACATGGCTGAGATCAACAATGATCGAAGACAGAATATGGGCTTTGTATGCGTACTGCACATTACAAACTTGTCAACAATAAGGGTGATTCTTCCACAGGAAAAGTCATAAATTGGTTTGCTGAAGAATCTCGAAAGTGACTTTTAATTAAAATAGATATCGAAATAATTTTAAATAAAAAAAAAGCTTAATATATCATGTTAATTTGACTACGAAGCAGAATCTATAGAGCAGAATTTCCTGCGGGTGTTTCCCAAAGAGTATACTGGTATTTCCCACTACATACACCTAATTTTTCGTGTAGTGTCTACGGTAAAAACAAGCGCGGAGGACCCTGATTTGAAAAGTTTTTGACATTGATTCGCTGAGATGAGATTGCGACTGGAATTTTCACGATTTTTGTACGAGAATTTGCCTTCTGATTTATACGTCAAGATAACGGCAAATGATTAGTCCGATTTCGAGAGACTTGTCTTACGCGCACATTGGTAGCGAGTCAACGAGAACAAACTGCCGACGCAAAGCATCTAGAAAACTCATAGAGAACGAATTGCTCTCCCCAACCAATCGGAACCCGTTACTCTGTGGGAACGTGATAAAATGACGTGAGCTCCATTTGCTTTCTAGTATTTTGAACAGTGAAATTTATATTCATCTCTGTCTGACATACGCGCAACCACTTTACATTCTTTATATTTTGTCCCGTTTCCGCAGAGATTGAAGGCCCTAGAACGTTCTAGACGTTTTAATGTATATATTTTGGCGCAACGAAGGAACAGCGTTTCATTCAAACGTGAAGTTGATACTGTAAGGTGTTGAGAAGTGTTGTGTGTGAATATTTCCAAAAAATTGCCTATTTTAACTATTTGGACTATACTTGGAGCTTTTAGTGACTAGGTAAGTGTACATTAATATTTGTCCTTATTTCCAGAACGTCATTTGAGTCGATTGCGTTTGTATTTAATTAAAAAAATTGAATTATTATGTTGCGCGTATCATCGCTCCACATCTCCAAAAATGGTGTCAGGCGTTATGGCTAACAGGAATCGTTTTTGTTCTAGGATAAGGACTCACAATGGGTAAAGATTACTACAAAATATTAGGATTGTCGAAAGGTGCGTCTGATGACGACATAAAGAAGTCATACCGTAAGCTGGCACTGAAGTACCACCCGGACAAGAATAAAGCAGCTGGTGCCGAGGAGAGGTTCAAGGAGGTGGCCGAGGCTTACGAAGTGCTGTCGGACAAGAAGAAACGTGAGATCTACGATGCCCACGGCGAGGAGGGACTCAAGGGAGGAATGGGATCGCACAATGGACCTGGTGGCGGCCAGTCGTTCTCGTACACGTTCCACGGTGACCCGAGGGCGACGTTCGCACAGTTCTTCGGCTCGGCCAGCCCCTTCCAAGCGTTCTTCGACCTGAACGGCGGCACGCCAGGCACCACTATGTTCTTCGACCGCGACATGGACGTGGACATGGACCCGTTCGCCAACATGGGCATGGGCACGGCAAGGCCCGGCGGCCCCGGCGGTGCCTTCCGCAGCCACAGCTTCAACTTCCACGGATCCCCGAGCCGGAAGGAGAAGACCCAGGACCCGCCGATCGAACACGACTTGTACGTTTCTCTGGAGGATATCGCGCGTGGGTGTGTCAAGAAGATGAAGATATCGCGGCGTGTGTTGCAGCCTGACGGCACTTCCAAGAAGGAGGACAAGGTTTTGACCATCCATGTGAAACCGGGCTGGAAGGCGGGCACCAAGATCACGTTCCAGAAGGAGGGTGATCAGGGACGCAACAAGATCCCAGCTGACATTGTGTTCATCATCAGAGATAAGCCAAACCCACTGTTCAAGAGGGAAGGCAGTGACATCAGATATTCAGCCAAGGTCTCACTTAAACAGGTAGGCATCAGTGGCTTGTTAGTTTATTGACATTGTTTACTTATTGTTGTGCATGTGTGTTGTTTACTAACTGGTGATAAACATGCAATGCAACCATTATGCCAACACACTGCATTCTAGAATATTCCAGTAGTTCAGATGAGTAACAAGTTTCTAAATTACATAGTTATCATGAGCTTTCCAAAGGTTGTTGTGCCCATCATTTGTGCAAATAATTGGAATTATTAATGTTCTGCAATTCAAATTATTCAAGTCCTTTATTTAACTTTTTAATGGCATTCTTATTCATAGATATTAATTAAAGAGATAAGCATAGCTCTTCAAACAATAACTGTCCCCTTTATAACATGAGCCACAGTGACATCACAATAACCATGTTGTTTGTTTGTTGCAGGCTCTTTGTGGCACCATCATCGAAGTACCAACTATGACGGGAGAGAAGCTGACAGTCAACCTTCAGGCTGAGGTTGTGAAGCCACACACAGTAAAGAGGTTCCCAGGATATGGGCTACCACTACCCAAGGAACCAACGCGGAAAGGAGACTTACTTGTTGCATTTGACATCAAATTCCCCGACCGCCTTTCATCAGGAGTAAAGGAGATTCTCATGGACACTCTACCCAATTAATAACAGACTGGATTTCTCATTAATATGGGTTTCAGTGTATAATGAAGTGTGTTCTGACATAAATTACTTGTTCCACACCTTGAAGTCTGAGAAAGTCATACTGAAAAGGCCTTTGGTATGACTTAGTTGGACACAAAATAACTTGTTGAATAGTTCTGGTGTTAATTATGTAGTTTTGATTCAATTTGCACCTCCTAGATCCTTGTGACAGTTCAATTTTAGACCCAGTGATATATTCTCACTGTTTATTATTTGTTCTGATAGTTGAAGCTTTTATTCACAATGGAGACAAGTAAGTCCTGTCAGAGTAGCTTAGTTTATATGCTCAAACTAGTGATGGGACATTCCTACTAGTGTTTTACTCATTATGTTGCCTAATTACGTTGCTGATTGTAATTGTTTACTGAATGGCTAGCCAAAATAGTTTTGATTGGGTGGACTCCATACGTTTTAGTATGGAGAGCTAAGTGAGACTGACAAGTGTGGTTATTTGTATTTAATGCTGATTAAGTTGTAAATATTTTCTATTGTAAATACTTTAAATGACGCAGTGATTGTAAGTTTTAAGTTTCAATGGAAACTTGGAATTGGCAATTGCGATGGATATGTTTATGAAATGTAGTATGATGTAACTGTGGAGCAGATTTCATGCTACTTTTCTGAACAACACGGAGGCTCGAGTTTTATTAGTTTTGTAGTGACATTCGAAGTGACATTTTACTTATCACTTATAATTGCTGTTAAAACTGACTAATAAACAACATACTACTTCATTTGTTTTGTTTGATTTAACACTCTTAGGTAGATGATGTGAAGGTGTTATGTAATGAAGTAAATGTCTAGTTTATGATACTCATGTATGTGCCTAAGACACGAACCTCACTCACACACAAGACACTAATGGTCGGAAGATCACATAAATCCCATCCAGTTCTACTCACAAACACAAGTCTAAATACAGCAGATACCTACACAATCTGATAAATATTCATCATAGAGATAAACTTCGGAAGGAATAATGATGAGGCTAGCATCACACCACGCTTTATGTCGATATGAATCTGCATCGCAACTAGTTAGCGTAGGTGGTATGTATGCCGTGTGAGTAAACTGGTGCTGAAGTGATTATTCTTTTGAAGATGGTTCCAACAATGCATTTGATGTCTTTCATCAGTAAAAGAGCAGGTTACTTCCTAGCTATCCTACCGTCATATTATCTCGTTGATGACGTATGCACGCTGATTTATAAAGTGCCCAAAACAATAGAATCTAGTAGTGTTCGCCAACAAAATAGGCTGTTTGGGGAACCACACACACCTGTGCCAAATGTGCTGAAATAAATACGGATTAAATAGTGATCGAATGAGTTCCTCAACGTTTTTACGAAAAAAAATATTAGAATAAGATTTAAATAGACGGGAAAGTGGTGTCAATAGACTTTAAAAATACGTTTTTCTTTGTATTTAACAGCTGCGATGCGGCAATATGTTGACATGGCCACCACAGCGGACCTTGAGAGCGGGTGTGGCCACGCAACCAGCGACGCGCCGCGCCGCGTTGTCGTCATCAGATATGCGCTAAAGTTTACGCTCTGTTAGGCACCTTTCTTAGCTTTATCCACCTACATAGCTGAAAGTATAGCACGTACGACCAACTTATCTGTGCAATTATTGATGGCGGTAGTTGTAAACGAAAGTCAAAAAGTTTAACAGAAACCGATACATTTTATGTAGAATCGATCAAAACAGTCCCTTTTCCGCTAAGTCGACGGTTCTTTTCATGACCGCACGACATGCGGAGGCCGAGGTCTGACGTCATCGGGTAAAAATACGCACGGGCGGCGGCGCCCCGCCCCGCCCGCGCTCTCACACGCTGGAGAAATGCACATACAACGTGATTACCGCTGAGCCCTTTCGATTATCACTACGTAGGTAAGTTATACGTATCTCAAGTATAACAACCGGAAGACAGGCCCACTTGCTCTCACAAAGTGCGTAAGCAACTTACATCGGAAATCTGATGATTAGTTTGAAGCTTGCTTTGTTAATGTCAGTGGTTTTATTTTTTAACGACCGCGACGTAGAGTACCTACCTAATGCTATCCTGTCGATCGATGTCGGTAGGTACTTTTGGTCTTGTAAAAAATCACAAGCCGTTTCTAAACCAAAATAACCCGAAATCTCTAAGAAGATCGTTACATAGTCAAATAACATTAATCCTGTAAATTATTTTTTTGATGTGCGCAGACGTCCAAGTCCACGCCTACAAGAGTTTATTTAAAGTTTATGAAGAAATATTGATGGAGAAGTTGAGAGCACTCTTGGAAGATAAACCGGTTAATGATTTGATTAGATCAAACACACCACAGGCTGGGTTAGGTGTTTTTTTTATTTCTGATCAATATTAAGAAAATGCAATAGGCGCCTCACTTGCAGCACATTATTCAAATAATTACCATTCAGAGCCAGATAAGCTAATAGCCAGATGAGATAATGTGGCTCCTTCTTCTTTCTTATATTTAGGTAAGCAGGAACAATGTTAACTCGTAGACTTCAATAAAAAATGGCCATTTAAAGATTCCAACAAAAATGGGCCTTAAATAGATATCGTGAAATAACCCTTTCTTTGCATTCCGGTAAAAAACATTTTCATCTTTTCTCCCTTTCATAAGTCAGTGTGAGCAACAGAATAATCCCTTCTAATTGCTCAGATACAGGTCAGCGAGGTAGAATGTAAAAGAAAATTGTAACAAGAAGAAAGTGTTTAGTGCCATTGGCTCATTATCCATAGACTGCATGAATTTATGTGGGAGTTAGGCATTCGAGAGTGAATGTTACTTTTACTTTGCCATTAACTAATTACGTACTGAATACAAAACAATTTAGGTACCCACGTATCTATCGTTTCTATCATGTTACAATCTATCTATTGCTCAATCTAGAAGATTTCGCAGTTGGATGTTAAAAATTGGCTGTTGACGCCGCTATTGGCGAAAAGATAACGTATCCACTAGAAAATGAGATTTGAAAAATATTCAACTGAGAGCTTACAGCCGAAAACGACTATGCCAAGAAAATTATCCGGAAATACATTGAGGTCGGCTCGTCATTTATTGTTTAATTTCGGTGAGGTTTCGATTTGAACCCGTTGACATGATCGTAGGACTCCTGAAAGACCAAAGGTTAACGATCTCAATCTAACACGCCGAACGTGAAGAAACTGTAGGGGGGTAAACATTACACTATCTAGAATAAGTTGCGATGATCAGGAATTTTGAATTGGCTACAATCTGGAACTTACTTTTGCTGATTTATGCATGTTTACTCCTAAAAAGTAAAAAAAAAACTTTTTATTGTAATTGACTTGGCATTCTGCCAATATACAAAAACTCTTCTGCTTATCTAGATTTTGTAAGAAATGTAAACAGTGAGTTCTGAAACCGGCCTTCACGGCTAGTCAGCGAATCTAAAGACCTTGTACGTTTTATGTGCTTAGGCGCTCAGTCACCTTTAGTTTACTCGCGAAACGGCGAAACCGCCCATAAGGCTCCCAAAAACAGACGCGACGCCACAGCACGACACAAGGCACCGCTCGTCACGCGACACGCGGCGCTACTTTGTCACGCTGCGGCGTTGCGCCTATGTGTAGGAGCCTTTATGGACAGTTGCCGCAGTATATCGCGATGTAATTTGACCCCGCTCACAAAAAATGCTGTAGCTCCGATTCTTTCGCCTCTAAGTAGGTATACCTAGGCCAAAATACGGTAGGTACCTAGGTTTTACATTTTTATTCTAGAACGTAACAGTCCTTCGCTTTTTAACTATGTGGTTGCTATTCAAGAGCAGACAAAACCGGACATTTTGTAGCTGAAAATGTTATTCGAGGTCAAACAAATGTTTATTATCTATGATTGAATTCGCGGTCGTCTCGTTCCGTATGCTCTTTCAGCTATGCTGATAAGCTAAACTAATTTTATGAGTTTTTAAATATAATTGATAGCCCCCAGTTATTAAAATTGAGATCTCGCAGGTGTAAGAAATCAATTTATTTTTTGAGCATGCGCGTCACCCACTCGTTCCCGATCATTACTCCGAACAGCTAATGGCAATATAAAATAATCTATTGACTTTTAACTTCTGTTCGTGCTTTTAACTGATTCCTTCATGGGCTTAGAAACTGCGTTGGAACTAGGTACTTTAAAATAGTGATCGATGTGGAAATAACAGTGAACAGTGTGTTCGTTACTCAAATATTCATGGTAGAAGAGCATTTGAAAGATTTACATCATTCAAAGTTTAAAATCACCCAACACATCCCTTACCCAAACTCAATTCAACCCAACGGCCAATGACCCAATCCTTAATGTTACCAGTTATTTAATATTTTGTTGATTCTGGGAGAAATGAAAACCCAAGTTGGTCTTTGACATCATTTTATTCGTGTTTCACTAACTGATATTTGGAAATAAATTCGCTTACGGCTTTGCGCTGTAAATTGCATATATAAATTAAAATAATTAATATTTTAATTACCTATTTTAAAATCCACGTAGGTAGGTAAGTAAATTGTGTAGATTTTCAGGCTTAGAAGATAATATAAAATTGAAGAGTCGGTTAACTTGATATGTATTTTAAGAACACATCAAAAAGTGTAGGTCATAGTTTGTTTTATTGATTCAATAATTCATTGGTTTTAACGTACTTACATAACGTATATCGGTATTTAAAACGAGAACGATTGAATTTACTAACACAGAACTTACTACCTGCCATGGGAAGAGGAACGCACGTAGAAAGTGGAAATGGAATCAATTAGAACCGTCGAGACTTCCTTAAATCATTCTATAACATTACGGAAAGTTCGAGACACAACTACCTACCATAATTCATTGTTTGTCCGTTATCGTAATGTTCACTATAAAAAACATACCTGAAGAACACGTTATTTTTATTGCAAATGGTCATAGCGTATTTGCTTTATAGTTTATTTTCATTTGTCGAAACTTGATAACGGTAGGTTGGTCGAAGCGGCAGAGGCAGAGCTCCCTAGTCCCTCCGTACAACCACATTGGAACATAGTCGAGAAATGTCGAAAATACACGAAGCTTCTCGAACTTCGTTTCGAGCATTCTAGACTATTAACTGGGTTGCCAGCTTCCTGTTCAGATTACCACTTCCTCACAAAGTAAGCTAACTACTTTGACTTAGTTGATTTATCGCAATATTCATTTTATCGGAAAACACGATAAAATAACAAAATCAGTAGCTACTTTAATTCGATTTGTAAAACAACTAATAAATATACAAATCAATGCAAAAAAAACTTTTACATTATTCGAAAGCAAATATTCTATAAAACCATAACAGTACCAACCATAGTTATGCAAATTTGAAAATCAAAAACGAGCCGAGATTTTCCACAAGACAATGACAACAATGTTTAGCGACACGTGTTGCACAACGGAGCGGTTAGCGAACAACTTTTAAGTAAGTTTTAGAAATTTCCCGAACAGTCTGGTAACCGTCTGGAAGTGACCACACAGAGCAATAGCACAGACACGTGCGCTTTAACGGCATGGCACGTGTCTGAGAAACGTGACCAGTGACCTGCGCTATGCGAGCAAGCACGGTTGTCGCGCCATTCTCCGTTTTGTTAGTCCGACTAAATTAAAAATACCCTGCCTGAAAACATTGCTTAGTAAAATTATGAGTTTTTGCTTTGTCAAAGTTATAACACAATATTATCCAAGTAGATTCGGCGCAAGGGTGTGATCCAAATATCCTTGTCCTTATCGTCATGTGACGTGTTTTTCACAATAGACTAGAGTAGTGATAAGAAACGAAATCATTACCTACCTACCTCCTTCTTCTAGGGATTTATTTTATTGTTATAATTTTGCCGTCAACTGCACTCGTAAGCAAACTGAGTTATTTGGCAAGTTTGTTTACACAAGGAAGTAGGTACCTACATCATTTATAGGTAATTCATTTATAAGTAATTAATTTAGGTATATCTCCAAGTACCTATACCTAATTTATTTGATAAGTATTTTAATGATAAGTAGTTACCAGATAGGTAATTCTAAACTGATTGTCTGTTCGAATTTTGTTTTGCAAACACTTGTTATCATAGGTAGTGTTTTTTTGTTGTAGGTTACCAGAGCGTTAGTACGTAGGTAGGGATTCATTTGTAAAAGTTTACATGTGAGTACTTAATATTATTTAATGGACTAATTTGTTAAGAAATTAATGCTCTAGATAGAAGTAGGTAAGTACCTAATTATTGTCATTATATTGTGCGCTCTATTGTGTTAACAAATTAAAAATACCTATCTGCTTAAGTTCGCAGTAGGTACCTAGTGCATATTTATAAATTCAAAAACAGTTAAATGTTTAATAGAGGTTGTCTTCTCGTGACACATAAAAAAAGCAGTGTTTTTCAGTAAATAGGTATGTAACGCATTTAATAAACATTTGTCTTTAAGACTTAGTTTTGTGCGTGCATAACTCATTTTTAGCGCATTGGCTTTGCGCATTACGTACATTTGCCAAAACGCATAGTCTCGTAGTTCATTCCGCCCGCCGAAGCGCCAAGCTTTGACAACTACTATTTTTAACATTCATCACAGTTTTTTTTAAATGATAAATTTTAAGTAAGTAGCTGAAGGATTTATTAAACTACTGCAATACGGCTTTATTACGCTATGTAATTTATATCACGCCTCACGTGCTTCAGTTAATGTGGAATTTTCTGGATCCCCGATTTATTAAAGCGTTGACAAGCAGTGATGTAGGGTAGGGCTTTCGATGAATGTCGAGGGTTCGAGAAATACCTACCGCAACCAAATGCAACGCTCTGTATTCGCAAGAGTTGAGAAAGGGTCCGTTATTACAAGGAGGGTGAACGAACAACAGTAATATTAATAAAACTCTTAAGGAAATAGGTACCAATTTTAACGACCGTGTGTTTCTATTCTATTTCATGAGACTTTTTTTTTAAGGATCTGTAAAGATCAACTCTAGGTTCTGCACTTATTCAAATATACCACATAAAAAAATCTACATATTCTTTGCCATCTTCGTGCAAACTCATATTGAATGTCACGCATTCCATATGAGTTTGCACGTGTTCACGTAAGTATGTGTGCCTAATCCGCAATGTTTTTCACTTGAACTCATTTATACAACTTATTTATATAATTTGAATTCATATTTCTATTTGCATGGCAGCCATGTCGAGTTATTGTGTATAAGAAATCAATGGACGACACGACATAGAAGGGCCTGTTTTTATAAACACTATTTTTAAGCTCTACACACACGGGCAGTTAAATACATCAGTTCTTAACTGATCAGTTAAAATGGACGTAAGCCAAAACGATTTCCCTATTCACTGACTTCAAACCGGCCATCATTTCTCGATCGACGAGGCCGCGAGCAGTATCTGGCTAGCCAATCTTTCATTCCCAAAAAAAATCTATTCTCGTTCCACTGAAGTAAAATGTATGAAAAAGCTGATTAAATAGTGAGTCTTACAGTAAAAGTTGTCCGTATTCATGAGTATATTCCTCTCATGACTCTCATTTTGTTTGTTATAAACACCCGTATATATTTTAGGTGAAACTATGAAGAGGATACGGGATACAATAATACAATATTTATTTACCTTTAGACAATTTTTATAAATGTATTCAATCAATCAATCACTTTATTTAACGTAAAGGTATGTATATTTTTGTGTGTCCTATTTATTACAGTTAAACTTAAAAATCAAATACCTAGTCAATTTATTTATTATAATCATCGATCACTAATTTCGATCGATGATTATAATCGCCTTTTGCAACAATTTGCGTCCAGACACCATCGCGGTGAAGCTCTGACTGACGTCCTGACGATGGTCGATGACCGCAAGCAAACAGATGTACGCTCGCGCACTCACATTCAGTTTGGTGTAATGCATCAGAAAAATTCGTGGGTCGCCAAAAACATTTCAACATACTTCTGCTAATCAGTTTGACTGACCGTGTGCAGTGTGTCGAGATTTAAGTTTGCACACGCTCATATGCACGTGGACACGTGTAGTGGTCTTGTGTCTATAGAAAAGAAGAATTATTTATGGATAGGTATACAAATAAATAGCTACATTAGCTCCTCCCTAATTGATATGCTAAATCTAGAAGAGGCGTGGTGAACGATGAAGCTTTATCCTTCCAATTTCGTACGTAACTTTTTTGTAATATGGTTTTCAGAGAACCCCGTTATAGCCTTTATCACAATGTGGTTTTAAAATATGAAAGATAAATTGACTGGTCAGGTAATAAAAAAACAGGTCAAGTTGCGTGGAGAGGATTTCTGTACGGAAAGAAGGTTGCTGAGACTTACATATCGCTTTCATTGTTATAAAGTTATCAGATCTAATGAATAGCCAAGCCCCTAATTCTACAAGGCTGAACTCTACAAACCTTACATCTTGGCCAAAATGTACTGCTTAGCCTTTACGCGGCCGTCGCACAGACACTCCTATCGGTTTATGGTGTTTAATGAAAATTTATTGTAATGTCATGCAATAGTTAAATGGAACGGTAAAGCCATACATTTTAACCTTACATCTTAAGTTATTAGAGTTACTTTCTTCATAGCCAACGAAAAAATATGGAGGTTTCAAAAAAAAAAAAAATTGTTAGATTAATATACATATTATTGTGTGATAAAGCCGTGTTTTTTTAAGCACGTTTTATTTTAACTTTTTAGCCTAGTATATTCTTAATTAAGTTGATAAGTCTGAAGTCAACGAAGTTATGATTTGAGCGGTTTACTAGGAGCCAACGAAGAGTTTAAGCACGTTTTATTTTAACTTTTTAGCCTAGTATATTCTTAATTAAGTTGATAAGTCTGAAGTCAACGAAGTTATGACTTGAGAGGTTTACTAGGAGCCACCGAAGAGTACCACTATTACGTCTTGGCACCATCATCAGACCTTATCCCACCCACCCACCTTACCCATCCATATGAAAACAAATAATATGTGCACGAACTCGAGGGGTTTACTTGTAGCCACTGACAAATTCCACTAGCCACCTCCTGGCTCCATAATCAGACCCTCCACTTCAAGTGCACTACTATATTGGACGCATGAACACAAATCGTATTACCCATAAGTCGAAGTAATTATTAGTAGCCACTGAAGACTTCAACTATACACATCCTGGCACAATCATCAGACGCTACCCAATCAATCAAAATCAAATGAAAAGTAATTTTTGAAATTAGGCTGAGAATCAGCACTTTTCGGACGTCAAAATTACATAAGACAGTCCCCCAAAACGCCCGCCCTTCACCACTTCCTGGTGCTTTAGCTGGGAATAACAATAAAATTAATAAATAAAACAACATAACTTAATGTACAAATAAAAGCCTCCAGGCTTATAGGGCGTGACAGCTTACAAATGCAATATTGGATTAATTGTAAGTACATACAAATGATAAACTAGGAACTAAAATAAATTAACAGTACAATTACTTTAACAATAACAAAACCATAGACAGCAAGACGACCAGTCACCACAAGCAGCACCCGTTCACGAGCATAACGCAAAGATCAGCCATTACCGCCCTCGCCATATTTGAGGGAAGGAGGCAACCCGACCCCCGACGCTACCTCAAGCAGTGACATCTAAGGGATCATGACGAACTTGCTGCCGGTTGCTCAGGCAAGAATAATATTATCAATTGTCGAGGTCGCTTGCTAACCACATATTACAATACAACTCAATGAAAAACATTGTAATGAGTAGATCATGTCAATAATAAATGAAGATAACTAAAAATAATTGACTCAGATAAAACAAAATGTCACGTAAAAAAAATATGAACTCATTTAAAGCCTGTCAGTAGATAAGTAAGCTGATTTGCCGAAGCAAGGAGCAGTGGTGGCCCAGTGGTAACGGCCGCGACTTACGAGTTATAGGTCGTGGGTTCGAACCCACACAGGCGCTTTACTTTGTGTAAATTATTTCATTACCACTGCTCTCAAAACGGTGAAGGAAAACATCGTGAGAGAAACAAAAATTCGAAGACATGTGACATCTACCAACCCGCACTGGGCCCGCGTGGTGGATTACGGCCCACTCCATCGCACAGCCAGGAGGTCTGTGTCGCAGCAGTGGGAACATAATAGGCTGATTATGTTGTTGAGCAAACAAATTTGTCGAACATTATGTAGCAATATCCTTCAAACTTATTCAGATTGGGATTGATCGTGCGTTACTCAATTAGGGTGCAGAAGATCCTAATTCCTTGAGCTAGTTTCAACCTTCAATCCATTGTCAAAGGTGGTCCTCAAAGCGGTCGCTAAGAATGAAACTTCGGTACTTTTGCCTACCGAATAAGTACCTAAATTTTAGTACCGATAAAGAGTATCAACTTACCGTGAGAAAGTATGCGCCGTGTCATTAGCCCAGATTAGTACATTCAGTGCAATATTATGTAAGTTTGTGACATACTCATAGTTGCAAATCGTTAAAATTTGAACGACAGACTCGCGCCAATCCGCCATCTTTGATTCCATCCGGGGATGTACCCCGACCTTCAAATACAAATGAGTGAACATCGAACGATAAAATTACAGGTCAATGATTTAAAACTTATTTACGAACAGCTGTTAAAAAACATCATGTTAATGAAAATATTGGTTTTGTAATCGAACCAATATATCTTGAAAAAAAAATGTTTTTGCATTCTGCTATTTTTTTTACCTACATACCTAACTACTTGCTGAAAAATTATGCTGCTTAATGTGTAGCTGTACCGGCTACAGGCGTCCGTGGTCTGCTGTCAATATGTTACTCAAAAAGCATGCATTTCAGCGATAGGTTTAAATCCTTTATGTAGTTGGTAAGTAGCTGTAGTTATAATAGCGCGGAAGTAGACATTTCGATAAAAATAGATAATATAAAAAAATTACTAACATTGATTCGGTCGATTAGGTAATACCTACTTTATAACACACTCCCGAGGTCCCGAGCTCGAGGTCATCGGAATTAATTTTCAGGTATAATTTAACATAGAATGAAATTCATTGTTACAGTAAAAAACGCACAAAGACCTAGGTACAGTCAACCAGACATCAGTGCAGGAACATAACGGCGATGTCAATGTCAAACTGTTGGTTTAAAACTAATATTATTATGCCTTTTATTTATATTTATCCTTATTTTGCTATATTTTTAAATATTTTTATAAAACAACTTAAAAAAAAACATTTAAAAATATAAAAAATAGTGGTCCGCCGGTAGCGGGAGCAGGGTCCAAGCTACTGGTGGTTAGGGCTCCAGAGACAGGAACCTCCTCACAATGCGGGCCGTATCAAGGAGTACTGCCTTCTGAATCAGGCCCTTGATCCAACCGCCTAACGAAAGCCTCGAGAGATGTTGGTCGAGGCTTTTTGCCATCAGGCCATTGGCCGATACGACAATCGGCACAATGACAGCCGAGCTCACATTCCACATGTCAACAACCTCGTGTGCTAAGTCGAGATATTTAATTTGTTTCTCTTTCTCAGCTTTCACGAGGTTCCCGTCATGTGGAATGGTAACATCGATAATCATTGTGCGGCGCGCTAATCGATCTATCACTACTATGTCAGGCTTATTAGCGATAATAGTCCTGTCAGTAATGATAGACCGATCCCAATACAACGTGACAAGGTCATTTTCGAGAACTGGGTCGGGCACATACTTGTAATACGGTACCTCAGAATCCACAAGTTTATATTTCAAAGCAAGTTGCTGGTGAATAATCCTGGCTACTTGGTTATGCCTGTTATTATTATTATTATTACTATCTTATTTTGATTCGCCTCCAAATAAGATTACATAAGCACTTGACAAGATACTACGATAGTAATATTCTCGAAAGAGCCACTTAAAATGAAATACTTTTCAATGGAAATGCTAATTATACACCTTGCTAAAATAATAGCGTTGATATCTTTTTTAGAGGACAGGCAGCGCCATCTATGAAAATAAACGATGAACACACGATTTTTTGATTCATTGAATGTCAAGCATTCCACTGACGTTTTTAATAAGTGTGCCGAATTTTATCCCAAATAACGCAAAAAGATGTTTTAAGATATTTTGTAAATGAGGTTATTCGTTCACATTAGCACAGACTGTCTTCAGTAAGCATTGTGATGTGTGTAGGAAATTAAAAAATTGCCAAGGATTCTGTCACAGAAGTCAATAAGTCATGAATATATCTGGCACCTTGTTTGAGATGTCGATCAGTCAATTAATAATAATTAAAGAGGTAAACATACCTCTCACGTCACGTAAAATATACTTTGACCTACATCCATAGCTCGATGTTGCATTATCCAAAACATTGCTTCTATTTTTTCATCAGGAGTTATTTCTGACTGTGTTATTGTGTTGTGTTGCCCTTGGCCATACGCGTGGCATCGCGAATGAGAGCAGAATAAATAAACAGCTTCATCGATATAGTCCGTATAGTATGTGGGTAGTAATGACATAATGGCGTCTAGAGCATGTGCCAATCATTCTGTTTGTCTAGTTTTATTGCTAACGGAGAACATGAAGCGTTAATTCATGCAGATAAAAATGATTGATTAAATAATAGGCTATGTTGTTATGTGGAATAGAGGTACTGAGCTGATGGGTGAAGAAGCATCCAGAATCAATATGAATTGGTGTTAAAGTTTGGCTTTTTATTCCAGACGGTACCTACACAATAGTAGATCATACATAAACCTTCAGCCAGCCAACAAAGTACCTAAAACTAGTGACCCGTCCCTGCTTCCTGCTTTGCACGGTTTTAACTAACGAAGTGCATCGGGATAGCTTTATTGCATGTTGTTATTACAATATCAATGTATTTTTCAAATAAACCATTCCGGACTTAATTCTCACAATGATGTTGAAAATCCGTTGCTTGCGTAGTTTAGTACCTCCTACAACAACGCAGTCACTCAAACAGACACGAAAAGCGACTTTATTTTATAACTAGCTGTGCCCCGCGGTTTCACCCGCATAAGTCTCGATCCCGTTGTTATATCGGGATAAAAACATCCTTAGCTCTAATCCAGATCACGGCCTACCCCTGTGCCAAATTTCATTCAAATCCGTTCAGCCGTTTTAGCGGGAAAGAGAACACGAAATAAACATACAAAATATTAAATCTTATCTCTTTAAAATAATAATAAAATAATAATGAGTCAGGCCCTCTGGGGCATCTACATCAAAGGTTGTTAACCTAGCGCCCACTGCATGCCCACTGACACCATAACAGTTGACTGCTTCACATTTACACCTTGCCCCGTGATGAGAATTAGTCACACACGTTTTCCTTCAATGTGTTGAGAAAATCCATTCCGGAATCGAACCAATTAGCTACCGTAGGTACGGCCAGTGACCCGTATGATTATAAATAGAGATAACTTAGAATGATCATGTTGGAAACTTTACATTTACTGATGCCATGCCAATTAATCTGTGGTGCGGAAAATAAAAGGTGTGTAAGATGTACCCCATTTTGTCACTTTTTTTTTAAATCGAACCTCTAATAAAACACCGCTTAACAAAAAAAAAAAAAGAAAAAACATAATGGGGACTTTCCGGTGAGCAATTTTAAAAGTTCATATAGTTTTTAAAAATACCAAGAAAATGAAAAAAAGAAGAGCAGTGATTTAAAAAAAGTCCTCCCTGTTTGAAGTTAAAAAAAATTTAGACGCGCTGTTCAATATTTATCTATTTTATAGTCCGTTGCAATAGAAGTTTTGAACAAAGTCAAAAGCTCATCTTATATTTTTAGACACATCGTCATGTTAGTCTGAAGAACAGTCAAACATTTTGATGAAGTCCTCAATATTAGTATGACCTCAATTTAAGAACCTTCATCGTCTACACGTGTTTCATACAGTGAATGATCACGTTGGTCGTTGAACTCAAACTCAAATAATTTATTTCAAATAAACCAATTACAGGCACTTTTGAATTGTCAAAGGGTCGGTCAGTCAGAAAGATGAAGCTAGTTGCCCATTCCAAAGCGTAGTACCGTAAAACGGGGTGCAGGGGTGAATCGAAACGAAACTTTAAAAGGGATTTTAACATTGAAATAATAAAGTTAGTTGCCAAAAATGGCTCATATGTATTGAATATATTATAATTAACAATTAAGTGCCCCTGTTGGCAACAAACTATATACTTTAAAACGTTTCGTTTCGATTCACCCCTGCATCCCTATTCACCCCGTTTTACCCGGTAGTTACATATGGAGAAGAAAGGGCTAGAAACTCCATGGACACTCTTTTAAATGATATTGTAAATGGTAGCTTTACAGTAGGTACATACGAGTGCTCAAACATGTGCTTTGCAATTATACAATACTAAAAGATTGAATGTATACAGTGTAAATATAGTTTTTACAATCTTCAGCAGCTCCAACAATATTTTCGAATGCTAATTAATTAGTTTACGCGCCCTTGTGGAGCAGAACCAGCGTTGAGCATTTTTGGCTCAACGCCCCCAACCGCATGACCCCCAACCTATAAGTCATCAGATAAATCATCTTGATTTCCAGGAAGTAAGTGATTGACTTGTCAAAGCTTGTCAGTAACACTTTACATGACTCTATTTTATAAAGCGGAAAGTTTTCTTTGTTTTACGAGTAACCTCCTTACATAAATTGATTCCAAATATATTTAACACTCTTCGAAAATAGCCCAAATAGTGATAAAAGAGTATGAAATGAAAGCACTCGGAACAAAAATAGCCATTTCACGATTTACTATGAGGATTTGTGCCAATAATGCATTGCATTCTGCAGGAGTGGGCAGTGTTCTCACAACCGCGTGCCAATTTTTCTGAGAAAGAAAGAGTATACGTCACTCTGACGTGCCTTAGAAAACGTTAACAAGAGGTCTTTGCTTCAGCAACTAGAACAAATATTGATTTAGTTCAGTTCTCAATACATACATCCTATGTAAGTACCTATATAGTGCACCGGTGCCACCCTTGCACGCGCGCCGTAGCCTTGAGCCTTGACTTATACTACATGAAGGATTTTAAACGCTTTACGTAATATAAACTCTTACCTGAACTATATAATTATGTGCATTATTGCTGAATATTATCTAAGTAATGGTTTTTCCTAAGATGTAGGTAAACAGTCTTCAGGTATCGACGAATTAAAGATAATCTTTTGAAGTTTAATGTTAATTTGCTTCAACTCAAAACTTCAGTCATAAATGTATATTATGTTCCTACTAGCCACTTGACTCGCGCGTTGCGTGGCGTTGGCGCGTTTGAGTGCAGTTCGCAGAGGGTTCCCTATCCATTTGTAAACAATTATAAGACATAGCAGTGGTGGCCCAGTGGTAACGGTCGCCACTTAGGTCGTAGGTTCGAACTCAGACAGGCGCTTTACTTTGTGTAAATTTTTTCATCACCACTGCTCTCAAATCGTGAGGAAACCGGCAGATCTTAGAACCAAAAGTTCGAAGACATGTGACATCTACCAACCCGCACTGGGCCCGCGTAGTGGATTAGGGCCCACTCCCTCTCACAGAGACGAGGCCTGAGTCCCAACAGCGGGAACATAATAGGCTGATTATGATTATAAGACACAATATAATAATGCATACAATTGTTTATCCCAATTATATTTACGCTTAAAATTAATAATGCATAAAAAGGTATAGCATATTTTTCATAATAGATGGGGAGGGGAAACAAGCAATAATAACGAGGCGTAGTCGACCTAAGTAAGCTGTCCGAGTCGGGGTGCCTTACTACTTAATTACTTATGTTTCCATCATTCCTTTTAATTTTATCCCTTAACACTAATAGTCATTACACCTAGTAATATTGGTCGAATTAAAATCATACCAAAAAATATTAGCCTACAAGATAATTATGTCAACGTAAACTTTATGCCAAAAACAATTATGGTAAAGTCAATGTCATGCATACCTGTTATTTGCCTGGTTACTGAAATGCTAATTTTAAGTGTTAATTAATTAGAATCGTAAATGACTGTGCTGTTGGTGTGCTTATTCTAAATAAATACCAAAAAATATACCCTTCGCAGAGCGGTGGCAAGCTTCAGCGAAAGAGCCAAAATGGTCTCCGACACAAGCATCAAGAATTTTAAAGTGTGTCACCCCATTCACAGGAAAACGTTATAAAGAAAGACTGAAGCTGTGTCGAGACAGTGCTTCCTTACCCAAACCATTCGTTTCACCCGCTGAAGATCTTCCACCTAGACATGAGTTGCCTTGGGTAATCTGGAAGTCTTCAAACAGACTCCGAACCCAAGTAGGCCGAAGCAAGGAAAACCTGTTCAGGTGGAGATTCATAAACGACTCAGCCTTGCAGTGTAAATGTAGTGCTCTTCCACTAACAATGGGACACTTGATATCATGGCCTGCGTGTCCTGTCAGCTGCACGTCACAGGAACTGTTGGACGATAGTTACGACTCAAACTCAAATCATTTATTTTAATTAAACCATTTACAGGCACTTTTGAATTGTCAAGGAGTCGGTCAGTCAGAAATATGAAGCTAGATGCCCATTCCAAAGCGCAGTAGGTACATACGAAGAAGAATGGGCAAGAAACTCCATGGACACTCTTTTAAATAATATTGTTGTTACAAATATATTAGTTACATCGATTAATGTTCACACTATAAGTGAGAACGTTGTACAAAAACCGTACACGTTGAAAGCGTCCAGAGTGCAGCAAAACATAATTAAAACCAATCCAAAAAAATAATTATTAAAATAAGCCGTGGCAGCTAAGAGATGACCAGTCGCAACTGACGGCGCCCGTTCACGAACATGACGCATGGATCAGCACCATTCAGCTCAACCATTATGAAGGGAGCTAAATGATCCGACACACGTGCCACCGTCAGCGAGACATTTGGGTTAGCATGACATACTATCAGCCGCCAGGGCACATTCAAGTCAATCTATGACATTACCCGAACTATACTACAAAGTACTCACATCTGTGCAATGCATCTATATAATAAAAAGGAGATTGAGTTTATATAATGCAAATATATTCTTACAATCTTCAGCAGCTTCAACAGTATTTCAAATGTCAATTAATTAGTTGTGGTGTGGAGCAGGACCAGCATCAAGCCAGGCATTTTTATCAGTTACTAGCTGAACCCGCAAACGTTGTTTTGCTTCTTTTTTTATTTTTTTTTTGAAAAATAGATTTTGGCCGATTCTCAGACCTACCCGATATGCACACAAAATTTCATCAAAGTCGGTCAAGCCGTTTCGGAGGAGTATGGCAACGAAAACTGTGACACGAGAATTTTATATATTAGAAGATCTAATCCCTTAACCTATAATATGCCTGCCTGCATAGTGTGCGTTTGACAAAGGATTTGAATTTTGTCTCATTCAGTTGAAGTATGTGGGGAGGTATTTTATAACAACTCTAAAAACGTGGCTCAATTCTGGGTAGTCCATTTAGATTGCCACACGCTAAGAGTTTTGTACGTTTGTAAACCGTTTCTCTATGGAAGAGTCGGACTAAGTGGGATTTTTTTGTTATCTGTACAACAATGTGTCAATCAAATACAGTTTTTTCGAAACTATTGCCTGTTAGACTATAGTAAACCGCGAAAAAACAAAAAAAAGCTTATTGTCTGCTACTTGAAACCATTATTAACACGGTTTTTTAAATGTCTTTTAATTATTATTTTCTCTAAATTAGGTACCCTTAAATCAGCTTTCATGTGATTAATACTGTCTTATTGTTATTATATCGCCATTTTGTATTGAAATTAACACATAGTAGTTTCGCCTACAATTTTTAAAATAATATTACTCTAATACAGCAAGATACCAGTATAATAGTAGGATTGGGAACCATGTGGGATCATGCAATTCTGCAACATTGTGTTATTTAATTAGTGAACACGTGGCAGAAGCGAAGCGCCGTTCGTTTGTGAGCCGCTACTAAATGTAGACTAGATTACATTTATATGGTTCAGTAAAATCCTAGATGGTTTTATTATCGTTCGTGCAAGTACCTGCTTGTAGGTAGGTAAGATACAGCTGTATATTAAAAAAGGGCTTACTAAGAAACCAAATACAAAATAAACTACCACACTTTTCTTAAATTTCAACTCTTATTTCTGTGGTTTTGGCTATGTCAGTTATAGAAATTAATTAATAGGGCAGTGTACAAACAGTAGCTTCAAATAAATCTAATGAATCACATAGGCCTTCTAGCATAAGGTCATGCATTACGTTATCTAGGTCTTGTTAACTCTAGCAGATGTTCGTTATTTGTGACATGTGTCCGATGAGAACGATATGCATAATGTGACTGAACTAACTTTGAGCATCTGGAATCCTAATTGCGTAACACACACAATCAAAATCTGAAACACTGAAGGATATTGCTAATCCATTGCTTAAAGTCGAAAAATTTGTCTGCTTAACAACTCAAGACTAACCTGTTTTATAATATATGTACCCAATATTTGCATGCCACACTTGGCAGAATTTGATGATACCATTGACTAATCTTAAGACCATTATGTACCATATTCTGACAAATAAATGATTATGATTAAGGAACGTAAATAACGCATTGAACGTCTTTGAACTGTCAAAATTAAATGACTTGTTTCTTATAGTTGAGTAGGTCCTTAACTACAAAAGTTAGATTCATGCATCAACAACACTTATATTTAGACTAGGGTGATGAATTCAATCTAATCATGACCTTCATAAAAACACTTACACAGCAGAGGTTAGGTTCTTGATCTGAGAAATATTCTTCCTATTTTGATTGTTCACAACATAACATTGTGTTTCTCCCAAGTCTCAGTGTTGTTTACTAGATTAAGGACTGCGTGAGATGCATCTCCACGCGACACGCGGTAATGAAACGAACATCTGCTGTTTATTATTCCAAGGAGATTAAAGTCACCATCTATAGTTAGAAACCGTAGTTTTCTACCAAATCAAATTGCATATCACATAATAACGAATGGTAAATGATTATACAATGCATAACAGATCATCCACGTACTGGAGTAAATCCAACATTTAACTATGTGAGGAAATCCAAGTTACCTGCAAACCTTAACGAGAAACACAATCAGACTCCAAGTAAACCATTACTAATAGTGTTCCGAGTACAGGTGAAGTGCGGCATAAATTAAAACAAAGCGGTCACCGCTAATTTGACAGAGCTAATGATCGTTAATCTTTAAGGAAAGAAAGGCACTACTGAGGCCGCCGGCATTGTCTTTCCTTACTAACCCTACCTTGAAAGCTGTAAAGGAGGTAATGCCAGAATTATTGCTCATATCTCACTGGAAATTAGCCAATTATGCGCCAAAGACAGGTGGACTCAAGGTCCTGAGAAACGCACAGGACACGCTAACAAGTCCTGTCTGACATCAGCCGGCCTTCATAATTACAAAACCACACTTGTTACCATTGCCAAAATCTTCCTTAACTTAAAGACGTGTGATTAGAGTTCAGGATGGTGTAGCAAGTGAGTAGTTTAGGTGTAAATGTAAATTTGCCGACAAGCTCAAAGTTGGTTGAGGCCGCAAGGCTATCGTCCTCCTACGGTCACCCATATAAAAATGCTAATAGTTTGTGACTCACTTTTTTATAGTGATGTGAAGTTTTCAAGATTGCAAGGATTATGGTGTGTAGGTATAGCTGTAAAGTAAGAACACTAACTGTCCTTTATTTGTGGCCCTTTGGCTGATGATGAAGACGTTCAAGAAGATGAGCAGCCTTCCTCGTTTGCCTATTACAACATTCTTAGCTTCTGTAATCGCTAATTCAGGAAATGAGTTCATTGCAATTGACGTCAGGAGGAATCAAAGGTCAGCAGTAATCTTCGTCTTCGGTAGATTTATGTGTGTTTGTGAATGAAAAAATAAAACATTTATTTAGCACGACAACTAAAAGGCACACAGTAATATAAAGCAGAGAGAAACAAAAAAAAATGTAAAGTGCGATACAGTATTTATGCCAGATAACTGGTGCCTGACGCTGGTGTTAAACTGTGGTGTTTCCAGTTTCGATTTCTTTAGGCAAAACTGCTAACGAAAAATGAGATCATAATCAATAGACCGTACGTCGTTGTCGTTCTGTCTATTGAGGTAACGGTTTTCCTCAGATCCTGTTTGACGTAGGAGAGGTAAATAAGAAATAAATACTTACTATGATGATTCAGTAATTCACAGTTGACTAAACACCTGTTTCCAAGAATTTTATGAGATTTCATAATAAATTGACTTAAAACTGTCTCAAAACTCTTAAAGGAATCATTGATTATTCATTCTACCATTATTTCAAAACTACTTTGCAATTTCAGGGAAAATCATGGCATACACACATTTTCTCCTGAAGTCTGAAAGTAGATAATCTAAGAGTTAAAAAAAAACTGTACTTTGACGAGGGTTATATATTTATTCATAACGGACCCAGATTCTTGTATTATTGATAATTCTTAGAACATCACTAAACCTAATCATACCGACATGGTAACTGACGTATTTTACATACCTTACACTTTTTTTGTCATTAACACAGTGGGTGGTAATGGATTTCCCCTCGGTAACCACATTTAGTTTGGTTAATTTGTTATGATTCCGAATATTTATAATGGGCGTGATTGTAATAAAATCTATCTTATTATCCCTTGGATAGTTGGATACAGATTATGTTTGTTTTTACTTTAATTTCAAGTTGTTTTTTAGAAAATTGATTTCTCTCGTCTGAATTTGTTCTGTCAACTCGAACATCATTAAATAAGATGCAATGCAGTATTAGAGGGGTCTATTATGAACCCATGTAGTAGGTTTACATAACTGCACGTCCCGTTTTTTTTTTTTTTTTTTTGTATGGCATCTCGTAGTTGACCTTGAGAGGTCGTGACTACTTAACCGGACTATCCTGTGGCTGCCTTAAGCGGACTCAAAGCCTCCAGCCAGGGGCGTAAAACTACTTATATTATTAAGCGAACGCTCGCTAAGGGCACCCCCTGTGGGGTACGGACCTCGGCTTAGGGCGTCGCTGACGGGAGGACAGCAAGATGGGACAGGCTGGATCAAGTTTTGTTGATTATTAATATTCGGGGAATTTAAAGCTACAGGCTCAGCTACGGCGCGGGCTGGCACTTCGTCGAGCAAGGGTCGGGGGGGGGGGGACAATTACGTCGGGATCTTCGCGAGGAACCTCGGCGGCGAGGTCGGAATGTCGGTATGTGTTTGTGCACTGTACTGGTGGCCCTACTGCTCTCCTGAATGAGAGTTATGTGGTCATCGGGATCGGTGAGGACATGCTTGGGACGGCGGACATGACTAATGGAGGAGGGAATATAACTAGCGGCTTTCACAACCAGAGGGTTGCGGTGATTCGCGGCGGTCTCGAAGAAACGCTTTGAAATGCGATTCATGAACTGACGGATAGTGGGAATCCTGAGGTCTACGTGGAGGATTTCGTTGCGAACGTACCAGGGGGAGCCTGTTATCCTACGGAGGAACTTGTTCTGGAGGGTCTGCATTCTATTGAAGCGAACGGGCTTGGCGTGTGCGAAGACTGCACTGGCATAGGTCATGATCGGGCGGATGCACGCTGTGTAGATACGCATTTTGCACTTTAGTGACAATTTGCTACGTGCATTGAGGACAAAGTGAAGTCTACCTAGAGCGAAGGCAGCGCGCGAACGAGCCGCCTTAATGTGCTCTGAAAAAGAGAGGTGTTCGTCTAGTACGACACCCAGGTATTTGGCTCGCTTCTCCCAAGGGATCGGCTTGCCGAACATGGTGATCGGTCGAGGGGGGCAGGGGTTGCGACGCGGTTTTGAGAAAAGAACCGCTTGACTTTTGTCGGGATTGACTTCGATTCGCCATTTTCTAAACCAAGCACCAAGCTTGTTCACTTGGGTTTGGAGAATGCGAGCTATCGAATTTTCATCACGGCCGGTGTAGTAGATGGCCGTGTCGTCTGCGAACAGGGCCAACTGCGCCTTGCTGCACTTGGGCATATCACAAGTGAATAGCGTGAAAGCTAAAGGAGAGATCACAGAGCCCTGAGGGACTCCTGCGCGAATAGGGTGGGGGGAGGATAGCGCTCCTTCGATGCGATAACGGAAGGTGCGGTTCGACAAAAAGTCCCGTAAGATGAGCACGAGACGATCTGGCACGCCGAGTTGGTACAGCTTATATAATAAGCCGTTGTGCCAGACTTTGTCGAACGCTTTCGCTATGTCGAAGAAGACAGCACCGGTCATCAAACCTCGTTGGAAACCGAAGTTGATGTGTTCGACTATACGGTGGACCTGTTGTACGCACGAGTGTTGGGTTCTAAAACCAAACTGTTCGTTGGGGATGAGGCCCTTTGTCTCGGCGTAGTCTCTGAGGCGCTTATAAATAAGCCTCTCATAGATTTTGCCGAGGACATTGAGCAGACTGATGGGGCGGTAACTACTAGGCTCTGACTTTGGCTTGCCGAGGTTCGGGATACCGATGACGGTGGCTTCTTTAAATGCCTGTGGGAAGATGTTGTTGCTCAGAGTCAGGGCAGGGAAAAGTTGGAATACCCTATTGGTGATTCCATCTGAGCCGGGGGCTTTACGAGCCTTAAGACCTTTGATGAGGTCGTGCACTTCGTCGGGCGTGACTGGGGGCAGTGGATACTCTGTGTCTTCGACGGGAGGGAGGGAGGCTCTATGTTCGACTTCAGCGTCGACCTCAGTGAGGTGAGCTTGGTCTACTGGTTGAGAGCTAGGCGAGCATTGGACTTCTAGACTGTCGGCTAGAAGCTCAGCCTTGTCGACATCATCGAAGGCGATGGTCTTGTCGGGACGGATCAGGGGGGGCATGGAGACTATTTCTCCGGATCTGAGCTTCCTCTGGAGTTGCCAGAAGGCTAGGTGGGTGGGCTCTAGTTTGCTCAACATCTTGTCCCAGCCGGCGGTACGCAGTTCCTCTATGCGTGTCCTTACAGTACGCTGTAAGTAACGCATATGGGCTTTGTTCGCGTCGCAGGGGAAGTTGCTGTAGGCACGGACAGCCGCGTTCTTCTCATTCAACAGTTCGCGTACATCGTCCGGCAACTTCCAGCGACGGTCATCCGTCGCTGGAATTTCCCTTGAACAATCGTTCAGGACTGATTGTACGTGAGCTGTGAATGAGTCGATCGCGGCCGTCGTGTCAGCGATAGAGTCAAAATGATCGGGGATTGGGTCCAAGTGGGGGGACGTGGTGGATTTTAAGCGATCGCTTACTTTCCTCCAGTCCGTTACCACTTTGTTGGGAAGGGGTTGGGTGGAATCGGGCAGACCTATGCGGGGGACCAGTTTCATGACTACTGGACGGTGATCGGAAGCGAGCTCTTGTACCACTTCTATAGAGTCCAACCGTAGGTTGACGTTCTGTAGGAGCGCCACGTCGAGAACATCGGCGGTGTGATTGGGATCGGGGGGAAAATGAGTGGGAGTCATCGGCGCGATGACATCGAAATTCTGAGAGGAGGAGAGGTTGAACAGGTGTCTCCCTCTGGAAGAGGTCCTGGTGCTATTCCAGGAGGGGTGTTTTGCGTTGAGATCCCCCGCTATGATAACGGAGTCACTCAGGCTAAAAAGTACAGAAAGATCTTCAGTAAGGAGTTGGAAGTTCTCCGAAGTATTAATGGGGGGGAGGTAGGCCGAAACTATGGTGATCGGTTGATGACCTGTCATGCCAAGCCGACAGCAAGACACTTCTAATCGTGAGAGTGTGGGAGGGTCTATGGGAATGCAGTATAGCTCCTTTTTGTAATAGATAAGGGTACCGCCCTTATGGCAACGCGTCCTGTCATTGCGAACTGTACGATAGTTTGCAATTGACGGATTTCGGTAACTCGGTTTAAGGAACGTTTCCTGAACAAGGAGGATGTCGATGTGGTGGTCGCGGAGGAACTCGCTGATTTCAGCGCGTTGTCGCAGGATGCCATTGGCATTGAAATAACCTAACTTTAGGGATCGGGGTTTGGTTCGCGCGAGGATTCCTTTATCCATGATTAGGGTTGGGTTGATTGTTAAAGGACATCAGGGCTTGCGTAATGTCCGGGTACGCATTGTAGATATTCTGAATCATGAAAATGTTGCCGGCATTTCGGCACGTCCCGTAGCACTTCTGCTCTATTTATATTTTATTCGTAGGTACCCGTTATGGACGATGAGTCGTCTGCGATCATGCCCCCCCTACCCTGTGTATATATTTTTTTTTTTAAACGTTGCCCCACACTAGGAATTACTCCTGTATCGTGGGTGCGTTCACAAACATGAAAACTCACATACACAAGACACCCAGACCCGGAACAACTTTGTAGGTCATACAAATATTTGTTCCGTTCGGGAATCGAACCCGCGACACGCAGCGCAGCAGCCGATCGCTCAACCACTGCGCCAACCGTGCCGACGAGATAATTTATTAATTTCATCGCAGGCTTGTGTACTGCAATCCTATGTTTTATTCATTACTGGCTGACCCGGCCAGATTCTTACGGCTTCAGAATAATATTTTATTCATTATTATTATTTATATTTTCATGAAATTTCCCATGTTTTAATAGTTATTCTGCTATTCGGGGCGGAGACAAATCCAACAAATCAAATAATATAAAAGTCGGTCCAGCCGTTCTTGACATTCTAGATGGTGTAACTAAAACAAAAAACCATGAATGGACTATCAAAATTAACCAAATAGGTTCAGATCGTCACATGTGATGCGCTTACCAACGAACATCATTTCATTTTTATTTATGTGTGTTCCTTATTCATTGGGGTTTCATCGTCATTAGGTTTGCCCTAGAGAGATCTACGTAATGACGATGATATTAATCTACGAATGGTGCACAGAATGTTTCACAGTTCAATGTTTTACGTAGTAGGTAGTGCCATCTGTTGTAATGAACGTAAACTGTTGATGAATGTAATAATGGCACAGTTTTAAGTCTAAGCAAGTGGGTACTTAGAACCTAACTTTGCAAAACCCCGTCAAGTGTTATAGAAAAATAATAGATAGTTTCTGCAATACATCATAACATCATGGTTATATTCCTCAAAGGGTTAGGCAGAGAGAGATGTACCCATAGTACACCCACATTTTCGCCAGTAGTGTTAAACTCCCATATGAATTATATGGGACTTAAACACTACTGGCGAGAGGTTCTGCAATACTAATGGAAAAAAGAAGATTCTGTGACAGAACATACAATTGAAATATTTATTACAGCTCTAGGTAAATAAGAAAAACAGAATATTTATTGAAATGATTTTAATTACAGTTAATGTACCAAACAACCGGTACATAATGTGTGTACTTAATGTGTTTGCTTCAATATAAAATTACAATCAAACCGTATGAACACACTAAAATTTGATATTTGAATAAACGAATTAGTAATTAACATGGCAGAAATAGACTACATATTCGTATGCAATAATATTGATGTAGGTAAGTAAATAATGTTAATGGTAAGTATTACATTATTTACAGCTATTAATACTCTTTTAATATTGAATACAATAATAAAATCATAACAGGTAATTGATGAAGCCAACGCAAAAAACCTTACATGTTCGTCTGTTTGATACTTAGTTGATAATCAAAATAAAGTGGGTAAATAGAAAATAATCATTATTGTAATCTCTAAGGTGGTTGATGTCCAGCGGTGTATCCCAGTGAAAAAGATGAAGATTAAAATGAGAAAAGACAAGTAAAGTCTTTTGATTGGCCTTAAACTATTATGCAGCCAGACACCTGTGACTATTTTCGGGCTCCAGAAATGTACAACATATATTATGACGTAGGTCCCGTCTCAGTGAAAGAGTTACATATATTAATAGTCGACTGATCGCCGACTGATCACATTGCTGGCGAAAACTCTCTCTCCACTAGTTTGTCAATCCACTAGCGTTCAATGAAACGGGTCCAACTAACTGTGAACTTATACCACAATGCAAAATGTAAAAAATGAGTGTATTTTCTGTATCACGAACAAGATGCACTCATCTTGTTGACTGACACTGATTCCAAAGGTGGCAGACCTCACGAGTGCTGGGTTCACAAACACCAATGTGGGGTGACACAAATCACCGATCAATATTTATTTATACGATATGTGACTTGACTCACACTGTTTCTTTCGAACATCTCTTTTAATAAGTTTTACTGTTGATTGTTGAGTAAATGTTTGCACAAATAAGTAAGGTAATTTGTCCTTTGTGTTTGTTTGTTTGTTGGGGTATATTTTTTGGTCTTATTGGCCGAATATTTTTCTTAGCTTAAGTATGATTATTGTTTATTATTTTAAAGTCACCAGTCATATTATCTGCGTATGCTACGATGTTACATAGCCATCATATACAGGGTCACATTAAATTATATATACCAAATTACGAAAAAAAAACATAATTCATACTTCAAGTAACTCTCCTACCAGAGGTTTTATTATGTTCAGATATCGAAATTCATTAAGTCTGTTGAGTTGGTCTTATTAATTTAATTAGAACCTGTATAATACAGTTATTTTTCCTTCTCTCAATTACACATTTTGTTCAAAGAAGCACCTGCATACCACCACACCGCCAACCCACCACCCACCACTAACGTACGAACTTGTTTTTGGGATAGCTTATAACACTATATAAGGATTACAAATGCAATGCAATGTTATGGTATTTAAAATCTTAAATTATTATTAATCTAGACAAGGATCTGAGTATTCTTATATTGATAAGTATAAAACACTAAAATTAACAAACCACCGCAGAGCCAATAGAAATTATTTAACTTTATAAGTTAACACACCAAAGACCGTTTAAAATCAAATTACATATCCTATGAAAGAAAAGACAACAATTTATTATAGACGAAAGTCGTTTGAATCGATTTTATTTACTTCTTTGACAAACTGTGGATCTCTGATTTACTTTAAAAATTTACAACTTATTTAAGTTAACTAGCTGTATCTTTGAACCTAATCCGGCTTTTGACGTAGTCAACGACTCAAAGTGATAGTTAAAACATTTTAATTCTGACCAATTAAAGTATGTCATAAAGTTTTAAATTATCTCAAGCACTGAAACAACAAAATAATTATATCACCGTCATTTTGTTGTGAACAGAGTACAAAAAATACAAAAGAATTCCCCAGGGCGTATCTTAGGACCGTTACCAAAATGATAAAAAATCGTCAAATATGTGATTAAGATGGTTAGGTACCAAGTAGGTCGTACGCGGCCATTGATAAGACACATAGAATTTTAGTATTTTTTGGATTTTTTAGAACGGCGACTATGCCAATAGTTTTGTTTCTAAAATGATGGAACATCAGAAGTGGCTTTGCACTACCCCGACCCCGAGAATGTAGCCCATCCAAACAAATGTAATGCCTGAGTGATTCTCTATTTCTAAATCTCAATGTGCCACTTCCACGTCTGGGTTCTGTATGAGACTAGCTATCACTACATGACCTTGTCATCTCATCAGTCATTAGGCCTTCCCCTTGTTGTACCAGAGCTTGAAGTTTGGTTGCGGCAGCTCCTTGCAGTCCACCAGCGGGTTGGTGGCGCTAACTGCTTCCATGACCCTGGGCTGTGCTTGGTCCAGCAGGTCTTCATTGGCGCATATAACTCCGGCTAAGGTGGTTTTGCGGATTTCTGTTAGTTGTTCTGCGGTAGAAAATTGTATTAGTAGCGATTAAATAGACATTTTAGAAGGTGCAACGTCAGCGGATTTCCTACTTTTGGAGTGACGACACTGAAATTCTTCACTTCAGGATTGATCAATAAACACAAGGCATCATTTTTAAGATAGCAGCTGTAGAACCTTAATACGGTACGGAGACCTTTAATTTGATGTTTGCTTTGGTCGTTAACAGAAAAGTTAAGGAAAATGAGTGCCATATCTTACCCAAAGTAAATGCGATGGTAGTATCCGAGGTTTCATACCAGAACCGGTCGCCGACCTTGAGCCTCAGGAACTGGTCAGCGATGAGGCAGCTGAGGGTCGGACCCAGCAGACGACCCTTAGGGTCCTCGGCTAACGCGCCCGTGTATAGGTCTATGTCGTCCACGGAACTGGAATTAATAAATAATATTTCATTAAAAAAATTACAAGGCATAAAAATTATTACAGTTTGGCTTAAATGTAAATTACATTCCTAAGATTTACTTACGTGCCTGAACTAGGTAATCCTGTTTTTCAGACGAAAAGAGCTAAAATAGTCGAATAAAATTTATAAACAATCAAAAAGTTGACAATAGACAAATACATTGTATGTTGAGTAAGCAGTTTAACCCTTAGTTTCTAAAGATAAATACTTATTGTAGGTGAGTATATAGGTAATTACGTAAGATTAGTCAATGGTATCACTACATTCTGCCAAGCTCTCATTCTGTTACCTACCTCTACACCGACATTTCGCAAGTTATGTTTAAATCCCATGTAGTAGGTGGCGAGCACGTACAACGAGAGCAAGCATACGATACTTGGAATATCGTTTTCATAAACTTTTATTGTATTTTGTTTATTTTAAAGGACTGTTCTAGCAATGTGTCTAGCAAAATCTTGAGTAAGCAGTTTAATTTCTGACATAGCCTACAAAAAAAAATCATAGGATAGTGAGTTGTAGAAAACTCAATCAATAAATCTGCCCACCCCTCTCCAAACTAACCGGATGCAGCTGAATACCAGTGTTTCACATATATGTAGCTACTGCATATGGGGTAGTAGGCCCCCTGCCTAAAAAGGCCACTTTGGCGGAATCATAACAGGATAATATTAGAAATCGTAAAATGGTCACAAACTGACAATTCATAATATAATCTGCGTACCATTCGTATATAGCACGGATTCATTTGTTTGACAGGTTTGTATAGAATTCAGAAAATGAATCGCTTTTAGAGGACTGGGGATGATGACAATTTTTTTTATCTCAAAGAAATGCTTATTTCCAAATAGTGCAAATAGTATTACAAAAAGTGTAAAAGCTTAAAAAACTGCCAAGTTATAAACGTTTTAAAATAAGTGTTAGACTAGGACAGCACTATCGTAGAAGTGACGTTACGACTATGTAACTTCATACTAGCGCCGTACATTGTCCGCACCGCGAGACAAGGACAGGAATAATCCCCTCCAAAAACTTTTAAAGCGTGTATCTTCTTCATATTTATATCGATTTAACAGATTTTTTGGATTATCTCATTTTTAATATGCAGGCTCTTTGAAATTACATTATTTTTACTAACATTTTAATAGTAGTCATCATCCCAAATTGGGATTGTGACGTTTTTTGGCTCCCTGACTTCCACAACCCAGTTCCTTGTAACACGATACCTCTTGGTAAGACTGGTTGTCAGACTTTCGGGCTCCTGTCTACCCGTAACGACTGTCAAAGATCTACGAGTGACAGCCGGGACCAACGGCTTAACGTGCTGTCCGAGGCACGGAGAGGTCTCGGTGTGTAACGGATGGTCACTGAAGGGTGACGGATCACGGATCGATCGTATAATTTAACCTTCGATTGACCCGTGCAGCCACAACTAACAAAAAAAAAACAGAACCTTTTTTGTCTTAATTGTCTTTTACTTACTTGTAAATTTTACAAATCCTGCTAAGAGAGGACTCATCAAACATTTGGTTCAGATCGGTGAAGTTCCTCGGTCGCGACAACCCACAGTGTTCCCTCCACTGTGGGTAGGAAGGTAGACCATGGTCCCTTCCTCGCTGGATGTTGAGCGACACCAGGTCCAGTCCGCACGGTCCCGGCTTCGTGTTAGCCGTGGCTGATGAGCTGTTGGCGTCGATAGGCTTCTCGAATAAGTGGTTGCTTAGCTGGAAAAGGAGCAGAGGTATTTTGCTGACACGTTCAGATAACGTAGACTGTTTTTTGAAGTTTGCAAATCTAATCCTAACGATTCCTAGCTTGCTACTCCGGCCCCTTAGCCGCTTCAAAGTCTTCAATCCTTTCCCTAACATTTATGGGTACAACGCCACATAATTCTTTTGGCGCTTGGCCATAGTTTGAGGTATCGCCACCATTTTGTATTGTTATAAACAATTTCACAAATGTTTACCAGCGACGACAAAATCATTCTACGCCCTACGCCTACCTTGTAGCACTATAGTTCCACGCACGGCCATTGAATATGTTCAATTTTAGAATTTAAAAAGTTTTTAACTATCCTTTTTTGTTTTTATTTCTTTCTCATGGCAATTCATATAATAATGTGTAATTGGTGCGAGCTAGAATAGTACAGCTAGTGCTGAAGCTAATATATTTGATTAAATCAACGTCGAAATAATATCTTCTAAGGTCTTACCTCAGTAGTAACATGTGGGTCCACAGTATGCACGAGGGTGTCCATGGCGGAGCTGACGGCGTCCTTGGGTCCCTTGCGAGTGTACAGAGTGAACGGGTTGAACAACATCTGGTGCAGGTGCGTGTACTGTATCGTGCCTGTGCTCTTGTCTGTGCTGTGCATTAGACCCTGGAAGAGATCAAATTAATTTTAATTAAACGGAGTAGTACTTAGATCACTGGAATGTAAATAGAACAATCTAATGCAGAGCAGAACCTGCAACACATTGGGGATGGCAAGAAGATTTTCTGATAGCTAAGTGAACAAGTTAAGTTAACAAAAAATTAAATGAAGACGGAACATGTAAAATGAGAAAGAAAAAAAAAGATTTATGAGAAAAATCCTCTCGTGAAGCCAAATATGATATTTTCATAGTATAAATATGAATATTTGGGATATAAAAAAATCTACTGGGAACATCGCGGATCAGTAATTATTATAAAAAACCATAATTCGAGACAATCTTACCGGTAACAAGGTGTGTGCAAATCTAAACACAGCGGAAGCGAAGTGGTTGGCGATAGAAGGGTCGACGCTCGGGTCGTACACATCCGCGTAGCCTTCCTCCTGCACCGTGAGGTTCAGAGCCCACATCACGTCCATGCCTGAGAAATACAAGCATGTTCAACGTTCGTAGCATCTACATTTAAATCAGTACCTTAACTACAGAAATTAATGTATATCCTAATTTTGGAACAATTACTGGACAGAGTGAATAATATGATTAATTTAATTATGTTGGTCTGTAGAAGTCTGTTGTATCACCCACCTCAGGTGACCTAGCTATTAAATCCGAGGAATGTTTTTTTAAGTCCAATATCATGCCAGTTTAATATTAAAAACATTTAATTTAGGTGCATGATGGAGCATGTATTGCATTCATAGGTTGCATCCAGGCATCGACAATCTTCTATTGAAAACCACCTTTAAATTCCGTATCGCCATGGATATAGATAATAATATATCATTGCGTCGATATGAGCGATATGAGCCGATCTATAGACGCCAGTGTGCATGCAGTTGGGCGTGTTGTGATGCGACGTCTGTGTGAGCATACTGCACACTAAAATACAAGGCGATGTGCCTACCCTCATAATCATTTAAAAAATATTTGTTTCCTTACCTTTGTATTGATGCAATTATGTTATGTAAACTAAGAGCTGAATCCATGAGAACACCTAACCACACACCCTAACTATTGTTGAAATAATAAGTTAAACAGAGATTTTTTTTGTTACGCTTTCACGCTAAAACGGCTAAGCGAATTTGTATGAAATTTGGCACATGGATAGACCGTAACCTGGAGAAGAATATAGGTTTTTTTAAAATCCTGGATCACAGATGAAGTCGCGGGCAACAGCTAGTAGCAAATATCGTGATAAAATAACTTGTCAGTCAGGTGTGGGTGACATGTTCATGTTCTCTGATGATTTTCTTATGCTCGATGATTTTAGAATTCAGTCTTACCAAGTATGCTAGGCAGGAACTCGGAGTAAGTGATATGCTGCATCTGCGCCCCCACAACCTTCCTGGCCTCCTGGTACACGGTGTCGTCGTCCCACAGCGGGTTGTACTTGCGCAGCATGGCCGCCAGGCGGTTGTGTTGTCGCGCCCAGATCAGGTGCATTGTGGTTAGGTGCAGGTTCTCGTTGGCACGGTCGTCTCCTGAAGGTAGGAATACGGAATAAGTTTAGCAAATGCAATTGCAGCCTTTGTTGGTCTATCATTATTAACATTTGCATAATTCTGGAGGTTTTTTTACAAAAGCTCATGACAAAAAAACTGCTTGATAATCAAAAATGAAATCAGTCTGGGCATTCACTGAAATGTTAGGTGGTTAATATCGAAAAAGGGATGAAACCAATAATAGCCACTTCGCCTGTTTATTTGCCAAAGTGCAATGATTATGAATTGATCTCTTAGTATCATGTCGGTTGGTTTTTGGTCGTGATACCAACATGACAATCTACAATGTGGAGTTCGCATTTGGAGATAATGCTATGTGTTTCAGATAACATACCTGACTCGAAGCAGTACCGTCCCTTGGCGTTCATCTCGACGGTATTACAGCTGTCGTTAGGATCAGTGGAAGGCGGCAGGAGCTGCGTGCTGCCTACCTGAAGCATCCGCAGCTGTCCGCCCACGAAGGAGCGCAGCGAGGTGCTGCGGGCGGCTGAGAACCCATACACTGTGGACGCGTCGATGTAAGCTGTGGCCTGGTTCAACTGCTCGCGGGGACCTGGAACATGATATGGCCAATTAGATTACAAATAATTCGTCTCGGATGTTTTCAGGATGGCCCAGGATATTTGTTATGGTTTCTACTGATTATAGGACAGACATATGAATGGTCAGAATGTCTTGTGCGATGAAAAGGTTTCAAACGATGTAGGTTGGATGATGTAAAAGTTAATAACGACGATTTTTTAACTATCTGTCATAAAACCTTGGAAAACATACAGCCCTTTTATTTGATGTGTATCAGTGTTGCTGAGTTGTCTTGATGCTTATGCTTACTAACTCCTTAGTAAGCATAAGCATCAAGACAACTACAATATCAAGGATCATAACAAAATCAGACCAAAACATGAGTAGAGTAGCATGTGCTGTTCTGGATCCCCTTATGCAAAATCCGTCAATTCATGTGTGTGTGTTTGAGTACTGTACCTATGTGTATAACATAATAAAACCAAACCAAAAACTCATCTTACCAAAGTGGCAGGTAGGAGCCGGCGCAGACCTGACGAACTCCATGCAGGTGATGTTATAGTCCTGGTAGAAGGGATCGTCTTCATCCAGGCGCACCGGGAAGCACTCCGGGTGCGGGATCTGAGACAGGTCGCAGCAGGACAGGGCGGTGCCGTTCTGACCTGCAGGGAGTAGGTATGAGAGAGACAGGTTAGGATTAACAGTAACCACTTTGAATTGTAGCACCCTATCTTCTGAACCACCAACTTTGTCAGAAACGTATAGTAGATGTGTCAATTATAGTTAAGTTTTCGTTTACAATAAATCTGAAACCCGCCCTTTCTCCTTTTCTTATTTTTTTTTTATCAAGAGCGCGAAGTTATACCAAATTCTGCCAAATTAATGTATACTAACACTAGTGTTTAAGTTGTTTACGTTTACGTTATGTTGCTTCAACAATTTGCAGACATCATAGAGTCGTACACATTGAACAGATTGTTTAGGATAAGACAAAGAAACGCCTATTCAGACCTTGGGCAGATACAATCTGATACAAGGGTCCGGGTCAAGGGTGGGTACTGGGTCCGGTCCTGTATCTTCTATACACCTGTGACATTCCTGAGCTAGAAAATAATGTCATTGCAATCTTTGCTAACCACACAGAAATCATGGCTACGCTCGCTATATAAAATAAAAAAAACTATATTCAACAAATGTTCCATTTGATGGCATACCTTTACTAAGCGCAGTGGCAGTGATGTCGTGGTCTAGGAACTGTCCCCACACCGCCAACATCACGGTGAAGGTGGAGTCGTGCGCGTAGCTCGGACGATGCACTGTGACGCTGACGTCACGGGCGCTGGGTAGGTCGGCTCCATCTACACCCGTGCGGGGAGAGCTGATGCCTGGAATGAGGAAATGAGATTAAAGTCATAGACAACATGTTACATTTCCAGAAGATTATAGTAATTGAAACTATTTCTGCTTTGGTAACCGATTTTTACCTTTCTACAAACAGAAACAGTCTCTTTCGCGTATATACAAGCAGCTGTAAGTTCTATAAACTTGAGTATTGACTTGTAGTGACTAATGCTAACTGCTTTACTCAGTTGGTGAATTACCCTATCATATGGCAAGACCTACATTTAAAAGTAAATAATGATAAGTCAAGTGACACAACCACGTGCAATGTTAGGTAGGGAATTAAAACATTGTAAAGATGAGATTTATCGCAAATAAAACATAAAATGGTCTCTTGCTAATAGAACTGCCACCATCATCAAAACAAATCATCCCTTACCATCACCATAGTCAGCCGGCAGCACCCTTCTGAACGGAGTCTTGGAGACTCCATATCGCAGCGGGTTCCCCAGGTTATTGCAGGTACCGTCCATTGTCCTGTACCTGGACAGCTGACATGGTGGGGGGTTGTCCAGGCAGTACGGTTGCTCAGGAAATGAACCGTTGAGACGGGGACCCTGACCCGACCCACCTGGTCGCAGGGATATTTCCGTGCTGGAAAGAATAGAACAGGTTTGGTTTTAGAACAAGAGTTAGTGGAAAGTATTACTCAAAATGGTCATTCCAAGCCTGCCTGTTAATGAATGTACCCCAGACAACTAATTTCAATATGAAGCACCAACTAGTCGAACAAATAACGAGGCTTCTTCCAGTCAAAATCTAACAAGTCTAGTTCTAGTCTAAATTATACCTGAACAACACACGATTTCAAACAACATCTAAACGATTTGCTAAAATGCAATTGCAATATGCTCCAATTTTGTTAATGACATCAAACTCGAAATAATAAGGCGTTGTTTTCTGCTAAGAGTCTAACTTTTTAGTTTGCATCCTATCTAAATTAGATCCAGGAAAATAAAATGATGATTCATCATCGCATGATACTTTAATGAAAGATTTAATACCCAAGGAAGCAATATTGCTTACACTATATGAAACCGGTTGGAAACTGATATTTTCCTACAGCACGAGTTAAATGAAGTGTGAATAGTGTCACACATTCTAGTCAGCTGATATCTAAGTTAGCAACTTTGTAGTTTTCTCTTAAGGATAGAAACAGTTCTACATGATTATGAAGAGGTCTCATGACGGACAGGCAGGTATTACGATGACAAGCTTTATGGATTATTATGTTTGATCGTTTCAGTAGGTGTCAGACCAGTAGCCCATATATATCGAATGTAGTGGACTTACTTAATGGAGTTCACTGGATAATATAATTTATTGCACTTCTGTAATTCAACCTTGTTTAATCTGGTTGTAACTGGCACAGTTCATTAGCTATGTTTTAGATAATTAAAAAAACTTGTTTGGCCAACTCGATTCATTATGAGACAGGTTTTTTTATTTATTCGACCAGTACCATATAGGTCCTTTCTCCAAACACTTCAGTTTCTAAAACAGGAAGACCAAGTAATGTTCTCCTAATTCTCAGATCATTCTAAGAACCATCGAACCCCTACTAAGTGCTATGGGTCGATATATTTTGGCAGAGTTCGGTAACCCGTGGCCACTGAGGCGTCGCGGTGAAGCCAAACCAACGCAAGGATAGTGTTACGTGGTTTTATAACAACATAGATCAAGTATCATGTTACCAAGACCAGTATTCGTCCTAATTCCTTCTGACACAAGATATTTTTGCCTATAAAATGAATGCAATGAAACCGAATGTATTTTGGGTAGGTTGACGTGGAGTACTGACGCATTTGTGTTAACTGCTGTTTTTTTATTTAATTTCATATGCGTCATAGATACTTCTTCAAAAAGGGCAAAGTTTTTGGGCAGGTTGTGTCCTTCCGGGATTTGAGACTTTCTGGGGATTTAATGAAGAGAGAATGATTTCATGTTGTACATCGATAAGAGATAGTAAGCTGAATTGTAGTCGAGTAGTACTGCCCACCCTGCTAACACCATTAAAACAATCGGCTTTTGGAAATTTATAAGAAGATCGTGGCTTATCGGGACAAATAGCTTTAACGTTTCAAATTACTTAACGAAAGTCTTAGCAAGTGAAGTGACGAAAAGCCAATTATAGGGAAATGGGGATATTGGCAGTTGACTACTACTGAACAAAGAAACAGATATAGAGGATAGCAATTGGACACAGACTAGAATCATCTACAAATAAGATAACGCTGTCACAAAAACAATTACGAAAACCTGAAAGGTTGATTTCATTATTGTATCAAGATACTATGAATAGTTATAGGTACACAACTCATTCCTCCTGATGATACAGTAAGTACATTTTGACAGCTCCAAGTACAATTACTTAAAACTTAACGAAACAAGCATATTCATATTTGTACGCCTCTTGGCATAACATAGCGACCTATGAACTTTAATTCAAGAACTGTATACACTACCTATGTTACACAAATAAAATATGATTATGATTATGAAAAAAAAGCATTGTTCCTTCTATTTAATCATCTTCTCTCCTAACTGGCACATATAACATTTATAACATAGTCAGACTTCATGTTATCAATGCACATTTATAATCTAGATAGTATTAGAATGAGGTCTGGTACATGCATCGATGCAGCGGCGGCGGGATGCCAATTGATCGAATGTAGGTGACCGGAAGACAAGCCAGCAATTGAAGACTGACCGATGAATCCATTGAACTATGTAGATGGATTTATGAGAACGATTATGTGTTGTAAATAAAGTATTATGGGAGATGATGGGCAGTGGGAACATTCCGTGTTATAACAAGTTAGAAAATACGAAATAATGAAAAGACGGCTTGGAATTGGTATGATAAAGGGATGATGAATTAATATAAATAACAGTGAGAATATCTTTCAATCGTAGGTATTTCACATCCAATGAATAAGACATATGTACATATAGATGAATTCAAATTGCCTATTGATTTATTAAGTACATTACCAAAACCACTCAAATAGAACATAGTGACCAAATTCACAGAGATATCTAATGTCGTAATTTGATCTTGATCGGTTAAGCTCTTTGAAATATTCGTCTGTAAAACAAAGACGTAAACTCGGCATTTGAATTATTCCGCTATATAATTAAAGCGACCCTTAGCTGTTACTATAATATTCTGGTTTTGTTAGATAAACGTAGATATTTATTGATCAATTTAGATAGTGTAGTACTTATTAGAAACACAGGGAGCTCGTAAACATTCTGGTGAACGCTTTTCGCAAAAATTTCTGGTGGACTTGAAAGCTCTTTAAAATTAAATGAGAACTTGACATTTGCGCCTTTATATATACGAATTAAATCTAATATTTACGCGTTCTACTGCTTAGTATGTAGAATTTCCGTTGCAACGCCATATCTTAGAGAAATAATTGATGATGGGACGTTTCTTTGATAATACTCGTAATACACGTTTAGCAAAGAAGCGTCACATTGTTGTTTATGGCCGTAGGGGTTGAAGAACTAGGTATCTGAGTGCGACTGAAGGAGTACATAATTTATGGTAACAATTGTTGGAATGGTAGACCCAATCATGTTAAATATTCTACATAATAGGTGGACCTGTAGTGGACATTAAGTGTACAAAACATGATTGCATTTATAAAGGTTATGGACTCATCCTTCATAAAAAAGCGAGAATCCTCCGACCAGACGGATGTCGTGTCTAGTGGGCAAATGCCCGACGATTGATTTCGGGACGTTGCATATATGCTAGTCACGCGGTAAACTCTGCTTGCGCGATGCAGGATTTTGCGAGACGTCAGTGTGATGCTTAGGTCACATGTGGCAGTGTGGATGCCGCCACAAGGTATTCATCGCCATGCCAAGATTGCACTCACCATAAATAGTATTATTATTTAATGCTTACCCATTCATGAGCGCCTTGGTAGCCATTTCAGCAGTATACGCAGCATCAGCTAACGGCTTCACATCGGCAGAAGTAGCAGCAGCCCTCTGTGCTCTGTTCGCTGGAGTATCCATGTCCAGGGGTCTTCTCTTCCATTCCACCTTCGTCAGCTCCTTCAAGGCAGCCTTGCCTTCTAGCAGTGCCGATGCTATTTGTTCCTTACTTGGGTGGGCGTTTGCCCATGTGGCGGCGGGTTGTTCTAAAACAGATAGGTGTATTTTATGAGAAAATTGGGATACTCTGAAAGGACCTGCTGCTCCCGCCACAATTCAATGGGGATGATGACATTTTTTTTTTAATCTCAAAAAGATGTTTATTTCTAAATAGTGCAAATAGTATTACAAAAAGTATAAAAGCTTAAAAAAACTGCCAAGTTATAAACGATTTTAAGTAAGGGTTAGACTAGGACAGGACTATCGTAGAAGTGACGTCACGACTACGTAACTTCATACTAGCGCCGTACATTGTCCGTACCGCGCGACAAGGACAGGAATAATCCCCTCCAAAAACTTTTAAAGCGTGTATCTTCTTCATTTTTACATTGATTTAACAGATTTTTTCGGTTATCTCATTTTTAATATGCCTTCTTTGAAATTACATTATTTTTACGAACAGTTTTCATGAGATCGTCTAAATTGCAGAAAGTTATTTTTGGGGATGATAGATTTAGTTGTGACGGTATCACGTAAGAAGTACGAAACCAATGTGTTTGTATAAATACCAATAAATAAACCAAACCAATAACCGACCACCCACATTATTGTTTTCCGACATGCATGCGAACGACGTCGCGGGCAGTAATAAACAAAGAGTTTCACTTCCACTCACGAAGTTTGATGTAATTTTTTCATGATTTACTTATTAATAAATGCAGAATTACATTTCTGAACTTTGCTGTGTTTAATCCTGATTCAATTCAGAATTCAGAATACATTTCTGAAATTTAATCCGAAATAGGCTTGGTAGTGTCGTTTATCGTAAACGACCCTACTGGTAGTGCGGCTGGTAGTGTCGTTGCCTAAAAATTATTAAAATTGTGCAGATGTATGTAAACGGTATTTTATCAAAATCATTGTTATTATGAAACACGACTTTGAAAGCTTAAGACGAAGGTTAAAATATTCTCTTCGTAGGCCCCTAATGGATTCTATTTTTACTGCAAATTATACAAATTGATTTAATGGGTTTTAATTTGAATTGAATAAATGTTAAGAAACATAACATTAACTTGAAAAGCTTGGACAAAAGTTGAAATATTTTCTGCGTAGCCCGTAGGTACGATAAAACACTGACGAGCAATATAAAAAAGCTTATCTTGAAATATTTCCGAACCACGCAATATAGCTTCTTGAAGGGGAAAGCAACATTCAAATATATTTAATAACGCATTAAGAAAACCCCAAAATGAAACGTTTATTTTCATTTTATTTTATGCTTTTAAAACTGACAAAAACAAAATAGGGCCATTTGGGCTACAACAATTAGGTAACTCTTAAAATGCGTTTACGAAATTGAAACTTTTTTTAATCATTCAATATTTCGTATTGCCTCCACGAGGTCTCAATATGGCTTCTACACGGCATGCTGAATACCAGATTCCTGAGCATATGCTGAGGGATATTATCCCATTCTTCATTAAGTGCACTTTTCAAGGCATGTGTGAGTAGTGTTGGATTTCGGCTTCTAACACCATGGCACCGATAATATAATACCATGGTGGCGATCCTGGTACATTCCTCGGTTGTGAAAGGCATGATGATACCGTTATTTACAAGTCAACGTCAACCGTAAGTACTCCTTGTAAAAAATCGATACGCAAAGGTGAAAACCATAAATCAACGTGAAAATATTAAGTATTTAAATGTATGTAAGTAATCCAAAATTAGGAAACGTGACATTTTCTATCCGTGGCTTTGAACAGGGCAGTGTGAAATAAGGTTTTAATGTGCTGCTACTATTGTTTGTACTGCTGTGTATACTGTTTTCAAGATTTTTATGCCTTCACGAATAAATCATGGTGATCATCTTCATGGTGTGTTTTAGGAGATATTTACACTATTTCAATTTGTAAGTGGGCTTTTTATATTGCACGTTAGTGTAAAAGTCAATATCAAAGTATGTATTTGTGTGATTTTTGGTGATACAGTGGGTCTAATAGTTTGGTTACGGTAACTCAAAAAACTATTATGGCATATACTATTTAACAATATAAGAAATTAAAATCGACATTAAGTTCATACAAATCAACAAAAAAAAAAACATATTTAGAATACAATTATCTAAAATTAAAATATTCAGAACACAATTAAAAAGTCAACGTTTTTGAATTTTCGAGCATAAATACATCATTTTCATTTAGTTTATTACATTTTGTCAAGAAGATAGGTAGATTGTAGATTTTATTTTTACTGCAAAATACACAAATTGATTCAATGAAGATTCAACGGATTTAATTAAAGTTGAATTAATTTCGCATAGATAAAAGAACAAGTTCTGCCAACGGCATAATTGACTATTGCGCTGGAACAAGTTCTGCCAACGGCATAATCGATTCATAAAGATCAATGAAATTGTGTAACACTGCAATAGATTATGTAAAAATACAGATAATTATCTGATTTATAATCAGGTGTACAATCATGGCATTGTCATGCCATGATTGTACACCTGATTTAAGTACTGTAAGTACATTGTACATGTAAAACAATGCCTCGCAATTCCTATGTTTTTTTTTCAAAGTATTATTAATAATGGCTGCCGTGGTACGCCTTAGCGTATCAAAAATTTAATCAAAAAATTAAAAGTAGGTAACTTAACTTTTATGTAAAACTGTACCCTAATTGCGTAATACACATTTGCTAATCCGTTTTGAAACAGATTGCTAATCCATTGCTTCATAAGTATGAAAAAAATATGCTCGACAATTTAAATAACGCAATGAATGTTGTTGAACTGTCAAAATCAAACAGAGTAGTCTTAATCGTTTACGAAAATGTGTTACGCAATTAGGGTGCAGGTTGGAGTGCAGTTATTATTAAGGTACAATAGAATAGAGTTATAATACTCTTTGTTAAAAATAATAATACAATGTATTTTATTCCCTCTTCAGAATTGGTTGCCGCTGACACTAACATTTTTTTTAAAATTTTATTTAATTAAAACGGTTTAAAACGAATTACGAAAATTAAAGCTATAGTCTACATTAAAGTGAAAATATAAAATCATAAAGTTCCGGTAAAAAGTTAGTTATCAACATTTTCATAAATCCCTCTCACAGTACTTCTGTCATGCCGATAAAATCTTCGTACATTCCAACATTGTTTTTGGCTTACTTTGACTATATTCCATCATTGTAAAAGACTGGTGCCTGGCAGCCTGATGTTTATTATGTATGTACACTGCGTTATTATTCTAAGGTTAACACCTCATAAATTAGTAGTTGTTAGATTGAGAATGCCATAAATTAATATATAAAAGCCTAATTTAGTTCTATTCGACGTCTATGATGTCAATCCACGCAATATTATGCTGAAGTAGAAGTGTTCTTGGTTTCGTGGCCGTGGTTCCCGATAACTTGTTCCAACACCTGTGGCCAAGCGTCAGGTCACGGGGAATTGCGTGCAGTAGAAGTGTTCAGCAGACAAGTTTTTCGAACATTAAGAAGCAATGTAATAGCATTATCCACTAAAATGATTCAAATTTAGCTTGAAAGCACTAAGGTTGAAGGTTGGGATGATCATAATCTCTGTGTGGAAATAATCCTAGACCTGAGGGCCTAGACATAGTGACATTCTTTCAGCCATGACGAAAAATGTATTGGATGGAATGGACCTAGGCTACCGAAAAGCTAATAGGTATGGATGCGGGAACGGAGCCAAAAGCAGATTTGGGATCCGTCGCGTGGCGCGTTGTAATGTGTGATCTGCATATCCTTTCGTTTTTGAAATACCAACGTGAGAAATACGAAACCCTTCGTAAGCAATCGCCTTGTCTTGCTTGGCTTCTATAGGCCTCTGGAAAATATTCGGTCATTTATTTATCTGTGGCATGTGAGCCCGCGCCTCACCTAGTGTTGCTTTTCATCTTTTTTCTGTTTTTTGATTAAAGATAACCTACATAGATTAGAGAACAAATATGTAAATAAGTGTGGAGCAATCGCAACATAACTAAGGCCACCAAGACCAGGTTTGTCCGTACATTTGTATTCTCCATATTTCTGTGGGGCAGCTGAGACATGGACATTACGAGAACTGAAAAAAAAAAAACGTAGATTCTCTAAAAACATGGTGCTGGAAAATAATGCTTCGGGTATCATAGACAGAATTCTGCACAAACGTCTCCATATTCCAAGAACTCAACATCAAAGAGCGTCTATCAGTCAGTCTCGAATACTTACTGAGTTTCTTTGGTCATGTCTCCAATGTGGAATAATGTCTCCATAGAGCGTCTAGTGGTGAATGGCAGATTGGAAGGAAATAGGCCACGCGGGTAAAACCCGCGGTTGGAGGCCTTGTTTATGAATGCGCCAGACTGTCATCTAACAGAACTAGATGGCGAGAGATCGTGAGGCGGGCAACGACTACACCTGCAATTGGACTCAGATGCTCGTGACCACGACCGCTCTGTAAAGAGCCAGGCGAAGAAGAATAAACAAATAAAATTTTAATTTTTACTTGTACTTTATTTTTTCCCGGCCTGAGTAATTTTCGTTCATTTTCATTAACATTCTATCCATAACTTTATTACTTTTTACGCTAATAATATTCTAATGACGTCAAACTCGTAAATTTTACAAATTAATAAAGTGCGGATATGGTCTATAAAGCTAAAATATAATTATTATATTAAGCACTTACGTGCAACATATAATTTTGGTATTGGTATTATAGTTTTAAATTAAACACTGAAATCTTCAGTGTGTAATTTAAAACTTAATAATCCAATCAGATTTTATTCAAATAAAGACGGAGAACTGGTTCGCCAAAAATTGAATTGAGAAAGGTCAAAAAATGTCTATTCAAGCCCAAGTTTTCTGGAAACCTTGTTCGGAAAGACATCCGGGAAATTGTTTTTCGAGTTTTAACAAACACATTAACACTTTCTAAGTTTGTTACAAAAACTTATTTAGGTATCTCAGGATAACGTTAATGCCATCGTCGTTATAGCGTAATTTGTAGTTGCAGCCAAAACAAACAAAAAATGACTGCGTCATTTGTTAAATACACTTTTTTTCAATTGATAAAAAAAGGTTTTAAATCTATGGTTTTACAATAAATCAGTGGCTTAACTGATTCAAGATGTTACGATAGACCTATCTACTAGTTTCTGCCCGCGGATGAGGGAAATTATTCTTACGGAGGTCGGAAATTATTCTTACGGAGGTCGGAAATTATTCTTTCTTGTTTTTTTTACGATAATTCTTGTCTACTTGAAGGCAATAAATTAGTTTGCACTGTCATAGACGATAATTAAAAGATTTTTTTCAAGAATTTAGATTTGTTACTGAACAGTTACTGAACCTCCTATTTCGGGTTCGCGAAAGTTTTCAATTCCATCCTGTATAGTTAAATAAAATAAACAAATATTCGAACTCATATGCTCATATGTCAGTAGTTAAGCTAATTCTGTAGAAAGAACATATACCTACCTACATTGTCCTGGACCAACTATTCTTAATGTCTTAGAAGTCGATGATAGAACAATATGCCTTTGAACAAAGTTGGATGATACTTTATACTTTACGCAATAGAAGGCAAATGTAGTAAAGAGAAGCAAAACTTGTTAAAAAAGGTTATGCCAAGCCCAGCAAATAAGTTATGAACCACACGAAGCCGGTGAAAAACGCACGTGGTTTGTCCTTATTTCTAGTGTTAGAATTACGAAACCACTGTTTTAGTGTATGAGTGTTTATTTTGTGTTCGTTTAGAACACCGTTATGACGTGGTTTACGCAAAAGCGTGTCATGGTGCACGCAATCAAAGGCTTTGGAGAGATAACAGAAAACTCCAATAGCATTTCAGTTCTCCCATGCGTCAAATATGTGTTTCAGCAGAGCAACACCCGCATCTGTAGTCGAACGACCTTTTGTAAAGCTATATTGGTAATCATGAAGGAGGCTTCAAAAATGTTTTAGCAACTGTTTGAGTAAATATTAACTATTTAAAATATTTTTCTAAATGCAGGTAAGATAGAAATAGGCCTAAAATTATCAACGTTTTTTTTTATTACCTGATTTAAATAATTGTATGACTTTACTACTCTTTACGAGGTCAGGAAAAGTTCCCAAATCAACACAAATAAATGTGTTGATTTGGGAACTTTGATTGGGGAAAAGAAACAATTAAACTTTGTTTTGATTTTCTTTTCCTACACATCAAAACAAACATCATTAAAGTACTTCATTGACATACCTTTTAAAGGCCACTTCAGATCAAGCAGCGGCAGCAAGGCTGGCGGCATTGACATCAAAGTCACATTTCCAGTATAACCAGGCGGTGGTATCATGCCAGGGAACATCTTCAACTTGGTCAGGTTGTTCGCTGGCAGGGGCAGGACAGGTGGGTTCAGTTCTGTTGAGTTGTCATCATCCGGGTCTAGGCTCAGGTTGTAGGAAATTGTCACCAGCAGAGCTACCACTAGTACCGTGCTAGAGGAAGAAATTGGTGTGTTAATGATAGCTCTTATGCATGCAAAGGACATATTTATTTCGGAAGTCAATTTGGAGTTGGAATGCTGTCGAATACGTTAACTCATTAGCTCATACTGTTTTTGTTCGTAAGCTCCTCTATATTTAAAAGAGCTCATCTTTCTAGATTCACTTTATGGTGTCTACTTTGCTATTTTTCAATAAAATACCTTTAAAGAAGTCATTGTAGTGACGTGCCCGATCTTTTTTGGTTGCAGCCATTGGCAATTTGCAGTGTTGATAGTTGATATATTTAGGGCCTAGGAAAGGCAAAAGCAAGTCTCTTTTATAAGCGCACCTCCAAGCAAGGTTGAAACGCGTTGCTCGTCAGCTGAATCTATCTCTGGACAAGTGATGGTACTCACATGACGAACACACAGATGGCACACTGCATGTGGTGCAGTCGCTTCTGGTAGCGGCGCGCCAGGCTCGACTCGAACACATACGTGGGCTGCACAAGCGGCGTGCGCTCACTGCTTGAAGACGCCTGCATCTTCACCTTGACATAAACACACCATTTAATATTGATTCATTATCATTTTTCCACGGCTGTGGAAAGAGGCTGAGTCCTGTAGCCTACGCACACTACTGCACTGTATTGATTGTAGTCATAACGATAAATCCCAAGTCCTTAACTACAATTATTTCATCAAAAGTAGATTGATGGAAATTGTGCAGAGTTCCTACTTAATTAAATAGAACTTGGTAGGAACAGCCACCGAACATACACCACACCACGATATTGACATTGTGCTTGTAATCATTTTATCTATGTTATTAAACACTGGTTATCTTCTTGCACACTTGTATGCGCATGGATTAAAGCGATCTTATCTATTTATTTGAAGAGGGACTGGATTGGTGAACACTGGTCGGATCAAAATAATTATTTATTTCCCGTAGAAGCCGTAGAAGAAGCGTCAAAACCAGAACTCTACTACATTTACCTTTGGGTTAAAATACCTCTATTCTTCGAATAGATAGGCTCTCTTGAATCGATTGCCTTTGTATATCTTCTTTGAGTTTATGAACTGACTTCTATTTGATCATAAGTCTTTATTTAATAATAAAACTATCGCGTACTAGATAATTTAACACGTTACGGAAGTTTTGATTCACTGGACGTTAAACGCATTTGACTTTGTATTGTCTCTACCGTTCGACACTGTGCGCGGTCACAAGCAGACTGGTGCAGTGATATCACTGAGATCGAAGAAGTTCCAAACGAAATAGGTCTTTATCTATATTATAGTTGATAATCAATGTAATGAACCATTTTTAAATTAACTCATTAAGTACTCGTAGTTTGAAATATGCAAGTGATTGAAAAACATTTTGCAAGCATTTTTTAAGTTCCCTTAATGGCATAAAAAACGACGGAAATATTTAAATGAGTATGATTTGTTAATTATTACGTTTTTTCTGGAAATTAATTCGCTAGTGCTACGTGAAATGCATTATATTGGTCTCATCAACGGTCCCATTGACCAAGGCATTTCTGAATGATGAAGTGACGTTCTTGAATTTATGCTAACTATTACGAAAGATAATAATAATAATCAGCCTGTGTTGCAAAATTAAAGGGAGGCCTTTAACCTGTAGGTTAAAGGCCTCCCTTTAATTTTTGCACCCAACTTGATCCTGAGCAAATTATAGGAACCAGAGCCAAACCAGTCACTTTGATAGAGTGTAAATCTTAAATATTATAGTAAAGTCCAGTCTTTTGGGAACTTTACGCTGCATTGCGTTGCAGAAAGCTCGATGCATTCTTAGTCTGCAGTTTTAAAGTTAAAATGTAAATTGTTTTACTACCTGTAGTCCACGTCAATTATGTAATTAACGGATTGATATGGATTAATTATATTCATGCTGATAGCTATGTATCCTAATTAAAACGGTTGTTAAAAATTCATCATTTCAGCCGAAAGACGTCCACTGCTGGAAATAGGCCGCAGTGGCGGTGCTTGGCTCCCCCAAGCACCGCCACTGCGACCAGTGCTGTGCTTCTTGCATAAAGCGGATTCCTGGGGCCTTCACAAGGTTATCGGTCCACCATGTAGGAGCCTTCCAACGCTACGTCTTCCGGTACGCGGTCTTACGAAACTTTCGGCCCCATCGGCCATCTGTTCTGCGAGCAATGTGCCCTGCCCAATGCCACTTAAGTTTGGCATTTCTTCGGGCTATGTCAGTTACTTTGGTTCTCCTGCGGATCTCTTCGTTTCTGATTCGATCACGTAGGGAAACTCCAAGCATAGCCCTATCCATTGCCCTTTGGGTGACTTTAAGCTGTTAAACATTACAAAGCCTTAATTAAGCTCAAGCCATGCAGAAAGCCGTAGGTTTAATCGATGGCTTGGGACATTTCACTCATGGCGGAACTGTGTTACACCTGACGCGTACGCTATCAAAAGTTTCCATGTTGTGACACGTGCCTTTTATATCGCACTAGCCTCTGCCCGCGACTTCGTCCGCCTTAAAATATATCTGTACTAGTTTCCCTTAAGTAAAAGGGTTTTCGGAATCAGATCAGTACCTAATTCCCAACATTACCTCTATATTAAAAACGCTTAAAACCTCTTTAAAAAAGAACTAGGTTCTACCCGCGGCTTTGCCCGCGTGAATGTCGAAACCTATCCTAGGGGAACTTGATACTAGGATAATAGGATCCTATCGTACAAATCCATGAAAGGTAGCAGACATATAAATAATAAATGCAAAGAATCTTTATTTTTATTTAATAGGTTTTTTATGAATCTAACTAATAATAATTTGTTTTAATATTATCATAATTCATTTAAAACCACCACCGCCACCGTCTCCATTGACCACTTATTTACCTACATAAATATATTAGCTAAAAGGATTCTTTAAAAAAAAAATTGTCTTTGCGTCTTTTTAAAATCATGCTCCCAAAAACCGGTGTTTTATGATTATTTTCTATTACTAGATATTATTTTTTTTACATTACTCTTTGACATAAATTATCACTATTTGACATTATATACCTACAATTCTAATTTCAACTCTTCATAAGTGGTTTTTGTGGACAGCATAATTCAGATTTGATACAGTTGAAATGGCAATCATGTCATTTGGTTTTTATATTTTCTAAATGTGAGAACGTTGTAGGCCTTGTAGTTTGTAGATTTATAGACCATTGTCTATTTGTTAAGCATATGGTACTTGTTTACAGGCCTACACTGTGTATTAACACTGTATTTTTAAAACATTGTAAGTCTTAAATTTTTTAAATATTAATCATGGTCTTTCTTGCCGGCTCTTCTCCATAGGAAACGACCAATTGGAACCGTGCACCTAGCTTCTGACGTTTCATAAGTGCCCATGCAGGTTTGTATGAAATAAAATATTTTGATGTTTTGATTTTGATAAGTAACTTGAGTCATTGAAATAGCTTAACGTACTACCTACACTTTTACCTGTATACGGTATGTCTCACATATTCGAGGAATAGATTCCTAATTAGTTATGTTAAAAATCTAGCAGAAGTAGTTTATTAATTGTACTAATTAATTAATTAATTAATACTGTGACGTACTGTGAGGTACAGGGATTGTTACTCCTAGCTAGGAGAACAGCACTTTTTACAGTTAATAGGCACATATTGTAAAAATTTAGTAAAGGCGGTAGTAGAAGAACTATATTACATGGCAAGGTAATAAAATATAAAGCACAAGCATAAACTTACCAGGCCACTCAAAAAGTATTCCGAAAAAATGTTTTTATGTATGAGCGCGACTGGCCAGTTATTAGTCTATTTTGAAAATGTGATTATTTGTTAGTCAAAATAGGTACGTTCCAATTTCAAAACTTCCCTCCACATTGTTTGCGAGCTAAGTTAAATTATCGTGTCTCATTAAAAAATGGATCTGCGCCGGGAACATTTTCGCGCTATGATTTTACACGATTTCAAGTGTCGCCTGAAACCGGACGAATCTTACGTCTTCAAATGGCATTCATGGATGGAGGCCCTTCTAAGGCAACTGTGTATTGTTGGTATAATTTTGTTTGGTATTCTGAGTGTCCTACGTGCTTAATTTAGTTAGTGCCAGGTTGTCCGCGAAATTCAAGTTTTCTTAAGTTTTTTGCTATTCGCAAGTCAGTGTCAGGTTGTATGCTGAACAAAATTTGATTTTCGCCCATAACATAGAACTTGTGACTCATATTATTATTTCCCTACCATCGACATACATTACATAATGGCACGCAATTAAGAATTCAGAATTCAGAACAAGTACGAGTAAGTATTTACAGAATTATAATCAATTGAAAAATCAAAACAAGCCTGTTCATATAATCCCAATAAATTACTTTTTTAATTACATTGACTACCTCGTTGGTCTTGTGGTCGCAAGAGCTACTGCTGAGCATGAGGTCTTGGGTTCGATTCCCAGGTCGGGCAAAGTGTTATTGGGTTTTTCTATCTAGAATTTCTCAGTAGCAGCCCGGAGTCTGGATTTGTGCCCGGTTGATGGCAATAGACTCGCCCGCTATTACATTGGACTTAAACATAACTGGCGAAATGTGGGGGTATAGGTACACCTCTGCCTAACCCTTCTGGGACATGTATGCATGTTTGAATAACTTTTTCTTGAAATGGTCATTCAATAGGACCAACATTTACAACAAAAAATAATTTCGCGGGCTACTTCACTGCCGTGGGCCTTCCCTCTGAAGTAGGTTTTCATGGATATCTGATTGTTCTCCTGGGGACAGCAGTCAATCGATTGTCGCTACAAATTCTGGTTTGAATGACACGTTTATTTAAAACTATTTGTTTATGACCCAATGACTAACAATAAACTTATTTTGATTGCCACAATTAACTATCCATAACCGGTTTATTGCACCATATACCGGGTTTGAAATATTTTTCCATGGTGTTTTATTAATCGTCTCTTCTTATCTAATATTGTTGCCTTCGATGATGTTCGAAAGGAGTTTTTGTACAGAGTTTAAGTATCTAGACAGATAGGTTGGCACACAGTTCCTACGGTCTTCTAAAATCTAAATCTGTAGCTATTTAGTTATCCACCAACTGAAGATAAATCAATCAATTTATTACAGTCTATGTACCTACTGTACCTACCATCTACCTACGTGTAATTTTTAGGGTTCCGTTGTCAATAAGGAACCCATAAAGCTTCGCCATGTCCGACCGTCCGTATATCTGCAGCTTAGCTCAGAGACTCTTAGTACTAGAAAGCATTTAATTGGCACGGATATACATATTAGTCACGCCGACCAAATGGTAAAATAAAATCTTGTGTTTTTTTGGGTTTCTTTCCTACACGTAAAGTGGAGATGATTTGTGGGCCGTTTTGCGTGGATGTGCCGCATATTTTCCCCCAACTTGTTCTTTTTGGTGTTTGTATTCGTTCACTACGTCATGTTTACCCCAAAAAAACGTTTTTTCTTCCTTTTCTTCTTTCTATTTTTTTCCCTCATCTATACCATGGTGTTGGGTGTCGTTGAATAGGTCGTAAAAAATATTCTGGGTGCATGAAAACCATTTTACGATTCAGGGATCCGTTTGCTAAGTATTAAGATTTAAAGTGCAAGTTTTTGTTAAAGGCAGATGGCCCCCCCACCTGCCAGCTAAATGGTTACTTTTGGGTAGGTGAAAAGATTCACGGCAGTTGTATTTATAACAAAGTTAAAAGGAAAACTATCACAGCTAAGAAGAGTGTTTATCAACTACAATATTAAGTTCGTTCTTGAGAAAAAATCATCCAACTACAGAACCCTTCATTGTGCTTGGTTCGACTGGCACTTGGCCGGTTTTTATTCATATCATAGGTAAGTAAGTACACACGGCTACATATCGAGCTATACATTTCCAGCATAAACTGACCTTTCATTGTACGGACATCCTACACAAGGCCAGATCAACATAATAAAATTATAAACCGAGCTTCTTGGTGAACTATTTTAAATTAAATAAACAAATTAATAAAATTGGTTGTATATTCCGGTGTTATCTGATAGCCTTCATGTTGTTGTTGACTTCGGATCATGGATGCCATAAAATTGGTAACGGATTTTGTCATTCATAACATACGTTTGAGTTACCTACACAAGGGAGACCCGTAAGGTCTAAGGCACACTGTGCACTGTCGCGAAAGTCAGTGGAGGAAGAAAATATGTAACAAGTGGGGTTTCTTGCCGGTTCTTTGTCCATAGAAAATGGCCAATTGGAACGGTGCACTTATCATAGGATCAAGGATGCAAGTTTACGCGAATCAAAATATTTTGAATTTGGATTTCAATTTGACTTGATGGGTGCTTACGTTCCGTAATAGAATTTCCATTGATAATAATAATACGATTCTGTTCTACGCAGGCGGCTGTCAGTTGGGCCTTGTAAATTCATAACCTAAACATTGTAAGAGCCAATTATTTTCAAAAGCGTAACCGTTTAGTTTCTTGCCGGCTCTTCTCCATAGGAAACGACCAATTGGAACCGTGCACCTAGCTTCTGACGTTTCCTAAGTACCCATGTAGGTTTATGTGAAATATTTGGTTGGGGTAAAAGTCTTTTCGCATTATAGTATGTATGAAATTGTAATAAAATCTCTTTGGCTATAATATTTGTATCTTGCTGGTTTTGGTATCATTGAATGTTTAAATTTTAAAGAACATAATTCCAAATTCAAATTAGGAAAATGTGTGATTTTTATTTGTTTTTCGTACTGTCAAGATGAGTGAATCTAATGCAGAAATTCGATACATTTTAAAATTTTACTACAAAAAAGGTAAAAATGCAGACAAGCCGCGAGAAAATTTTTCGATGTTTACGGACCTAGTGCTGTCTGTGAGAGTAGCACAAATTTGGTTTAAGCGTTTTCAATCCGCAAATTTTGATGTCAAAGATGCAGCACGTCGTTCTGGTCGCCCTATTACTGGTAAAATGGATGCCATTTCTGAAAAAGTGGAGCAAGATCGGCATATCAGTAGTTACGACGTAGCTGAAGAACTGGGAATTGACCACTATACAGTTTTGGCGCATTTGAAAAAAACTGGGTACACAAAAAAGCTCGATATTTGGGTACCTCACGAGCTCACTGAAAGAAACCGTGTACTCATTTGTGTTTCTTTATTACGACGTAATGAAACCGAACCATTTTTGAAGAAGCTGATAACTGGTGACGAAAAGTGGATTACGTACGACAAGAATGTGCGTAAAAGGTCGTGGTCAAAGGCCGGTCAGGCTTCACAGACTGTGACGAACCCCGGGTTAAGTCGCAACAAGGTGATGCTGTGTGTGTGGTGGGATTGGAAGGGCATTATTCATTATGAGCTGTTACCACCAGGCCTATTATAATATATTATGGGTAATATATATAATAGATTGACTTGAATGTGCCCTGGCGGCTGATAGTATGTCATGCTCACTCAAATGTCTCGCTGACGGTGGCGCGTGTGTCGGATCATTTAGCTCCCTTCAAAATGGTTGAGCTGAGTGGTGCTGATCCATGCGTCATGTTCTCGTGAACGGGCGCCGTCATTTGGGACTGTCGCCGTCATTCGGGCGCCGTCATCTCTTAGCTGCCACGGCTTATTTGAATAATTAATTTTTTGGATTGTTTTTAATTATGTTTTGCTGGACTCTGGACGCTTTTAACGTGTACGGTTTTTGTACATCGTTATCACTTACAGTGTGAACATTAATCTATGTAACTAATATATTTGTAACAACAATATTATTTCAAAGAGTGTCCATGGAGTTTCTTGCCCGTTCTTCTCCATAGTGACCTACTGCGCTTTGGAATGGGCAACTAGCTTCATATTTCTGACTGACCGACTCCTTGACAATTCAAAAGTGCCTGTAAATGGTTTAATTGAAATAAATGATTTGAGTTTGAGTTTGAATAAAATATTTTTATTTTGATCATGCTGTAGTAGTCTGTACCTATATACCTATTAAGGTTTTTAGAGTTGGTATTCTCAATTTCGTCTTGTTGGCCTGGCATGTGATTTGAATATTTTCATAATGGGCTCAAGGGCTTGATAAGCAAAGTGCCCGATTAGAACTGACCGGTTTCCTACTTAGTTATGCATGCGGTCGTGTAACCAGTTCAAAATAGTTACACACGGCTACATATCAAACTTTACATTTCCAGTGCTGATCTCGCATTGTATAGGATTTCCGTACAATGAGAGGTCAGCTTATACTGGAAATGTATGGCTTGATAAGTAGCCGTTTGTACCATCATTTACCAGTATAACTGTCGCAATTCAAATTTAAATCTGTTGGTGGACTATAAAAGTTTTCGGCTTCAAGGTTTACTTAAATAGGTAGGCTTTTTCACCCTACACCTCCCGTATTAAAATATTTAACCTTTCGATACCCATGTACTACGAGCAAGCTACCCACCCTCCAAAAGAAAGGAGGTTTGCTGCGTCCCTGATCAAAGAGAATAATAGCTTGGTAAATCCACGTGTAATGAATAACGCCAAAGTAAATATGAAAGCCTTCATCGATTGGCTTCAATCACAGCATACACATTACTGTTAATTAGGTACTGGATTGGGTCCTACGTACAAAAATATCTAGATTTTATCCCAGGTTTTGTTTCTTTACTTATTATATATTTACATATTATGTATCTACATATTAACCCTGGTCCTTGGTTCGATATCAAGCTACATCGCTATAAGCTCGTGACAACGAACAGCACTTGAATGGTATCTATGCTTTAATTTTTCTGTCTAGCTAGATAACTGAAGACTCATCAAATTGGTAGGAAGACCCTCAGTATAATCGATTTTATGGGAAGAACGTTTTTTGTTTACATATTATAAAGTGTAAATCCTGTTTAAAATAGAGGTATGAAAATGGTTGAGTGGGCTAGGCGCTAGCCACGTAACACAAATGCACCCGGAGAGATGGGCTAAGATCGTCACTCACTGGACGCCTGATGAGTACATTGCTGTAGAGGTAAACCGCGGCAAAGACTTGGCAGCGGCACACAATAGGCTAATAAAAAAATGTTTGTTGCCGGTTCAACAAGTCTGCCGATTTTGTCAAGGGAGGAAGCTACAAGTGAGGCTACAAGAACTGACAGAAATAGTGCCTTTACTATTTATTGTTCTCCTCATCAATATTGAAAACAAAACAGTGCAGCTTACCTATTTTCGGAATGATAGTAACACACATCAGAAACCTTAACACTTGTTTTGCAGTTGTGTGTTGTCATTGAAAAATATTTTGGTCGGGATTTCTGAATAATTTTGTCAAAGAAATTAAAGTTGTTACTTAATTTAATTGAAAACTCGAAAACGGCTTTAGAAAAAACTTAATTTGTAAGTAACTTACTTGAATTCGCTCTTCCTCTTTTAAACAAACAAATTACACAATTCACTGCATTATTTTTAATAGTCAAATAAAAACAGCATCCGCTTTTTAAAACTAACAAAAGAATAGATAAAAAATGGACCCAATTCTTTTTTATTCAAGTCGCGCGCACAGGCCTGCATCCGCGCAGCCAACAGTATTGCCTATCACTAAGTAATGAAGAGCCTTTACAAAAGCCAGCTGATGTTAATTAACGCTATCATTGTGATCTGCGGCATTGTAGGTATGACTTTTCAATTCTGTCGGGTTATAAGGCCCTTTTATAGCGTGTTTTGTAACTAGTCAAATTACCTAATTATTATGAAATAAGATTAACTCCCACATTTTGTTGTTGTGTGCAGGTAATAGCTCAGAATATATTATTGGAAAGTAGTAGCTTATGTTATTAATGATGGTTGTAAAGCTCGTAAGTGTGCGAATGTGAGTTATTATGTAAATCCCAAATTGATTAATTCCTAGCTTTCAGATAAGTTGCTTTTACGTCACCAAAGACAGATAAATAAATTATGTGATAGAAACATGGTGCTCACATGTTTACAAACATTGTTAAAGTATCGGGGGACACGGCAGTGCCCCCGCCAAGTCGAGCGCGAAGCAAACAATGCCGTACCATCCTTTACTGGAACCATTTGAGAACCCCTGGATAAGACCAGAACGCAGAAATTTTCGTCATCCAGTATGCTATAATCACATACTTAAAATCCAAAATTTCAAGTCTGTAGGTCATTTAGGTCCGAAGTTAAGCGAAAGCAAAGTTTCGCATTTATGAACACTCACTCACTCATGATCATCAGAATAGAACTAGTACTTCCCATAAACTCAGACAGCTGAAATTTGGTACAGAGTTTGGGTTTAATGGCCACATAAAGGGAAAACTATAAAAACTAGGATAATCGAAGATCTGGAGTACCTGGTGACCCTGATTAGAAAACACAAGAGCCCAAACAAACTATTCGAAATCGACATACCGCCTTTACAAACAATATTCAACTTGGTGGGCCGCTTCATTTGATGTCAAAATTCGAAGGTCTGAAGTATCTGATGAAGAACCCTCAGCTGGTCTCAGCTGTATTAGAGACATGGTAATGCCCTCTTCTACTATTGCTACATACAAAAATCGACTGTCATTGCAAAAACCCAGCGTAGTGGGACACATCTTCGAATTTAATCTAGCCTATAGCGTCCCCCTGATGGGCGAATGCCTCCCCTTCTGCTTTGCCCACGTTTCTACAAAAAGAAGTGAAATCCCACCAGAAACATTCTGTAAAAAATAGCCAAGTCTCGATGGAGCTGCTTGTTTATCTCTAAAAAGTAATGAAATCTAGACAAAGTCGTGCCAAGTCTAAGGTTCCTTACTGCGATTTATTTATTATTATAGTTAATATTGTGTGACTTGGCCGTTGAACATTCTATGATTAGAAGTCCGTCTGTACTGGAAATATTTTTTTTATACTGTTGATTCAACAAAGTATCTAACACAGTACCCCATAAAAGATGTACTTACTTTAGGTTCCAGTAATCTGAAAAATGGTTGATCTATTTTATCTTTATTTCTAGTATTAAAATTATGTCTATAACTTATTTTATCTATACTAATATTATTTATTTATTTATTGTTAGGCACTTCAACGACCTACTCACTAAAACATACACAAACAAAAATCACATACAGTTTTAGGTATAGTGAATACGTCACTTACGAAATGCACAGCACTAGCAAAGACTTGTTAGTTGTAATGATTACAGGTTGTAAAATGAGTTATGTTCACAAATACTTACGATGGGAAATACAGATAAATTTAGCAAAAAATTACAAAAAAGGAAATGGAAGTTGATACAATTAATAAAGATATATAGAATAATGTGCGGCTCACGCTGCACAGACGTCTTGAGAATCCGAGCTGGTTAAAAGTCTCGTACGGAATTGATGGAATGGATTAGAGAAGATGTCGATGCTATTGGTTCGATTGGGGTTTTATTATAGTTTCCCATTAAACGGTTCACGGGTGCGGTGCTGCCAAGGTTAGAACGACTTGCAGTTGTGGCAAAGGTAACGGTTTCGCGACCAGATCTAATCTTTGCTTGTCAAGGTATAGCTATACGTAATTCTGAGAGAAGATCGGGAACATTTAGCAGACCGTTAACGATTTTATAAAGAAAGATTTGGTCTGTCACTTCTCTTCGGTGTTCAAGCGAACACATTTTAAAATGACTGAGCCTTTCACCATAAGAAGAATCACGTGGACAGCTAGGGCTTCTAAAACGAAGATATCTTGTGAAGCATCTTTGGATACGTTCAATTCTGTTTACGTGAACACGGTGAGTAGGGTTCCAAACCGGAGATGCATAGTCCAGTAGACTTCTCACAAGAGTGTTGAATAGCACCTTCAGGGTAGAGATGGACTGGAAATCCCTACAAATTCTTTTTATAAAGCCAGACATTTTTGCCGCTTTGGCAGTGATATTGTCAATGTGGTTGACGAATGTAAGTTTAGAATCAAGCTGGACACCTAGGTCACGAATCATGTCAACTGTTTGTAGCGTTATTATAAAGCGGAAAGATTTGATTGTTTGTTTGTATTGAATAGGCTCCTAAACCGATTTGAAAAATTGTTTTACCATTAAAAGCCGAAGCCGAAATTATGTCTATGTGAACATAGTCTACTTTTTATTTTTTCGAAATCCACGCGGACGAAGTCGCGGGCGAAGTGCTAGTTATTTTTTTTGATATTTTCTTACATAAATCCATCTTTTAACTGTCTTATCTTTGCTGAGCTCAGCCGCCCCGCAAGAGATGTTATATGTGGTCCATTGCTATTTCTCGTCCATCGTGATTCCTAGGAAAATCGATTAATAAATTCAAGTTTTTTCCATTCAATATGATGTAACATTCACCACTTCTAACATTAGGTAATTTAAATCGAATGCATTTAGCTTGTTTACCAAATTATTTAATAAAAAATAGTTTCGTATTCGGTAAATAATTTGGTAATAAATTATTTACTCGTCGTTGGTCTAGTGGTCGCAATCGCTACTGCTGAGCATGAGGTCCTGGGTTCGATTCCTAGGTCGGGCAAAGTGTTATTGGGTTTTTCAATCTGGAATTTCTCAGTAGCAGACCGGAGTCTGGATTTGTGCCCGGTTGATGGCAATAGGCTCGCCCCCTATTACATGGGACTTAAACATAACTGGCGAAATGTGGGTGTACAGGTACACCTCTGCCCAACCCTTCGGGGAAACAAGGCGTGATGTTATATAAATTATTTACCTTACACATAAATGATAAATGATTTTTATTTCTGTAAGTGGGTTTGTACAAACACTTTTACACGTCAAACATTTTGGTCGGCGTTTCCTATCTGACTACTCTGAGAAGAAAGGCCGAAACAAACTCAGAGGTCACAGTCTCTTTTAAAGTCCAGACATAATCTTGGTCAGATCATGTTAAAACCATGTGGATTGATGTCTGAAATGGTCTTTTGTGGAAAGAACCACACAGATTGAGTGGACCTGTCCAGTCAGTGCACGCATTTGTCAGTAATCGTACAGCTCAACTCAAAACATAAGGAGCTCAACGATTCGACGAACTGAAATTAAAATAATAATATTATAAAAAGTAAAGATTCGTGTCATTGTGTATATAATAATCATGAAATGTCAAAGTGTATTTAAATAAAACAAAAGTTAGGTACCAAACAAAAAAAAAAACATACTCAGTATGCAAAAATTGGAGCAGGTCAGTCCGAAGCCTTTTTGTCCTCAATATAGTATTTGACTGTATAAAAATCATTCTGGCACAACTTACGTTTAATAAATGATTTGAATTTTTTAAGGCTTACATCTTGAACGTGGCTTGGAAGTTTATTATAAAAGCGTATACATTGACATATGAACGAGCCACCTATTTTCTTGAGCCTTGTTGTAGGTACAACAAATTTGTGTTTGTTCCTAGTATTTATATTATGGATATCACTGTATTTTTTAAACAATTTTATGTTTTTGTGGGCATATAAAAGATTTTCAAAAATATACTGAGAAGGCACAGTCACTACATTAATTTACTTAAATTTCTCTCTGAGAGAGTGTCTCGGACTTAATTTATAAATTGATCTAACAGCTCTTTTCTGCAAAACAAATATAGTCTGAATGTCGGCGGCATTTCCCCACAAAAGAATACCGTACGACATCACACTATGAAAATAACTAAAGTATACTAAACGGGCTGTCTATAAATCAGTTAAATTACGAATTTTTCTAACGCGGAGCTTAGCTTTTTTGACAATTTATCAATATTTGGGCCACATTGAAGTTTAGCATCCAAAGTTAAGCCCAAGAATACTGTGCTGTCTTCAAGTTTCAATTCTTCGCCGTTTATCAACACATTCGTTTTCACCTGCCTAACGTGAGGTAGCGTCAACTTAATGCATTTAGTCTTCTTTTCATTAAGAAGTAAATTATTAACATTGAACCATTGAACTATTTTTGAGACCGCGTTATTTACATCATTAGTAACCAGCTGCTGACGTTTAAGTTTAAACAAAAGTGAAGTATCATCCGCAAACAACACTATATCATGATTATCCTTTATGAGGTAAGGCAAGTCATTAATATAAATAAGAAACAAGAAAGGACCAAGAATTGAGCCCTGTGGAACTCCCATTGTTAAGATAGATCCGGGAGATCTTTCTCCATTAACGTCAACGCTCTGAATCCTTTTACTCAAGTATGAAGTAAGAAGATCCAGAGCGTTTTGCAGAAAACAAGATGACACTAGACTTTTATCACTCAATCAAGTGTTTCGGATCCCGTAGTGGCGGAGTTTCCTGATTAACGTTTCATGAAGAACGCAATCAAATGCCTTTACCTTCCCAAGCATTGTAAATATGTCCTAAAAGTTCAACACGGCATCAGTAGTTGAACGACCCCTTGTAAAACCGAACTGTTTGCTATGTAATAATTTATGTCTGTTAAAAAAATCTTTGCAGTTGGTCTAAAATTAATTTCTCAAAGAGCAGTGGTTGCCCAGGAAGAGCAGTGGTGGCCCAGTGGTAACGGTCCCGACTCACGAGTTGTAGGTCGTGAGTTCGAACCCAAGCAGGCGCTTTACTTTGTGTAAATAATTAAATCACCACTGCTCTCAAAACGGCGAAGGAAAACATCGTGAGGAAACCGGCATGTCCTAGAACCAAAAATTCTAAGACATGTGACATCTACCAACACGCACTGAGCCCGCGTGGTGGATTACGGCTCACTACGTCTCATAGAGAGGAGGCCTGTGTCTCCGCAGTGGGAACGTTATAGGCTGATTATGCTAATTTCTCAAAAAAAAAAAACTAAATGTAGGTAGTACTAAAATAGGTCTATAATTTGTGGGGTCTGATGTACTACCTGATTTAAACAAAGGTAATATTTTACTTTTTTTCATAAGGTTAGGAAACTCCCCACAGTCGATACAATTATTAAAGATAAGAACTAGAGTAGGTGCTACAATGTCTATAATAGAATTAGCAACTTCTACAGAATTACCCCACAGATCTGCAGTCTTTTTACATTTAAAGTGTGAAAAACTTTAATTATATCCCTACATGTAATATATTCAAAATGAAATTCCGAATCGCAAAAATTTACATTTTCCTTTAGCAAAGACTCAGCAACAGAAGGTGATGAGTTATGGGATTTAGTAGTCGAAACGGGAATTTCTGAAAATAAGTTTTCAAAGGCCGCGGCGACTTGTGAGTCTGATTTTATTATGTTGTCATTAATAGACAGGCTGTAGTCAGTACTTCTGTTACTAGATCTTCCCGTTTCATTATTAATAATTTTCCAAGTCGTTTTAATTACGTTACTACTGCTTTTAATCTTCGAACCCAAATAACGCGACTTGGCCATAACACAAACTTTTTTAAACAGTTTTGAATAATTTCTAACATATAAATTAAATTCAGCAGTGTTAACATAAGTCCTTTCATTGTATAGCTCATAAAGCCGTGTTCTACTTTTATGAATACCAATGGTAGCCCAATCCCTGAAAGATGCGTTACTATTAAACGAAATAGTCTTGGGAATAAAGATATAATTAAATTGTTTACAGTAAATATTAAAGAACTCATCATATATGTAGATGATTAGGATCAGCATGATCAGGAGAATACAAAACTGGTAATTTATTAATTAGTTTAAATTTAAAAGCCTCTAAGCGGCTTGTAGTTTTGGGGTTGACAGTGATATCCTTTTTAGTTATTTTGTTGTTTTGGTTTTGAATAGTAATCCTTTGTCCGCAATTATCAGAATCTAGTAAGTTAATCATTTCTTTGGGGCTTGGTACAATATCTGTATAAATATTGTCTACGCATAAGGCACTAGTAGGGGTAATTCTTGATGGCTCCAAAAATAGATTTACAAGATTGTAGGACTAAAACAAACATATTATTTTACTACAAGAACCTGAGTTTTCCAATAAATTAACATTAAAATCACCGCAAATGATAATGGATTTGTTTGAGTTACAAATCTTGTGTAATACTTCATCCATTACCTTTTCGAAGCAGTCATACAATCCTGAAGGGGGCCTGTACACACTTAATACAATAAACTGCTCCAATTCTATACAAGCTATTTCAACAATCCGCTCAACAGATAGGCTCACAATATCCTTACGGTCTTAAAATTTAAGCTGGTTACTTACTAAAATTAATGAGCCCCATGTATTTTATTTCATTATTAAAATTGAACAATAACTGGTGGTTTTTAAGCCAATGTTCTGTTATATACAGAACATCAATACTATTATAAATTATTATGATGAATGTCAACATTTGATACCAAATTATTGATATAGATAAATTGACAAAAACACTAAGCTCTGCAGCATACGCCGTTAGAAAAATTCGTAATTTAACTGATTTAGAGACAGCGCGTTTAGTTTACTTTAGTTATTTTCATAGTGTGATGTCGAACGGTATTCTTTTGTGGGGAAATGCCGCCGATATTCAAACAATTTTTGTATTACAAAAAAGGGCAATTCGTTCAATTTATAAATTAAGTCCCAGACACTCCCTCAGAGACAAATTTAAAGAGATTAATATAATGACTGTGCCTTCTCAGTATATATATGAAAATCTTTTACATGCACATAAAAATATTAATCTGCTTAAACAATACAGTGATATCCATAACATAAATACTAGGAACAAACACAAATTTGTTGTTCCCACTACCAGGCTCAAGAAAATAGGTGGCTCGTTTAAATGTCAACGTATACGTTTTTATAATAAACTTCCTAGCCACATTGAAGAACTAAGCCTTAATAAATTTAAATCTTTTATAAAGCGGAAATTATGCCAGAAAGCCTATTATACTGTCAAGGACTATTTTGAGGACAAGAAGGCTTGGGATTGAGCTGCTCCAATAAGTTTACACAGACATAGTTGATGTTTAATGTGCTATTTTACTTTTTTTCTTTTAATGTTTTTTTCTATATACGTACCTTTTTATCTAAACAATGACATGTATATATTTACTGTATAAAGTATAATATTGTTTTAATTTTTGTGAATGTGAGGACTATTTGGGTCATTACATTTTTTTCTTCTTTTAATGAAGGTTGTTTTTTAATGAATGCTGTTTGAGTACTTTACGCGGCCTCCCCAAATGTCCTTTCTTTTGTATTGTTCGTCGAATTGTTGAGCTCCTTAGTTCTGAGTTGAGCTGCACGATGATTGACAAATGCGTGCACTGACTGGACAGGTCCACTCAAATCCGTGTGGTTCTTTCCTCAAAAGACAATTTCAGACACCAGTCTACATGGTCCTCATATGATATGACCAAGATTATTTTCATATTTTTATTTACACTTTGACATTGATGGATGCAATGACATTTACTTTGTAAAGGATTATTCTATTTTTAATTATTGTGAATGTGAAGACATTGTGGTGTAGTTTTTTTTTAATCCTTTTTTTTATTATTAGTTTTAATCATGGTCTGGCAGTTTGAGCAATTTATGCGGCCTACCCAAATGTCCTTTCTTTGGTAATGTTCGTCCAATCGTTTAGCTCCTTTAGTTCTGTGTTGAGCTTCATGACAACTGACAAATGCGTCATCAATCCACATGGTCTTCACATGACCTGCACCCTAATTGCGTAATACACAATCAATCGGAATCTGAATCGTTTTGAAACAGATTGCTAATCCATTGCTTCTTAAGTTCGATAAAAATTCTGCTCAACAATATATAGAACGCAATGAATGTTCTTGAACCGTCAAAATCAAACAGATTAGTCGTAATCGTTTACGAAAATGTGTTACGCAATTAGGGTGCTGACCAAGATTATGTCTGGACTTTAAAAGAGACTGTGACCTCTGAGTTTGTTAAAAACTAGGTGAGATCGGCGTCCTCAAAGTCAAAGTCAAAGTCAAAGCATTTATTTCAAATAGGCCCATAAAAAGGCACTTTTGAACGTCAAAATTTACATTTTAAATAGAACTGATTCTAGGCGCCACTTCCAAAAAGTAGTTTCGTATGGAGAAGAAGTGGCAAGAAACTCCACCGTTACTCTTTTAAAATGTTTTACAATATTTTGTAAACATTAATTATATTTCTATATGTGAAGACGATGCACCAAGAATAAAAATACTATACCACTATTGGTACAAAAAAATTAAAAATAAAGCAAAGGTATATAAATTAATCACGTGATAGGTACATTGTGCTCACATATTTACAAACAATTGTAAAAATATATGATTTTCCTAAAATATTAACTTGGAATAAGTCAGTGTGTGAGTAAAGTAAAAATAACCAAATATACAATACAATAAGCAAATAGTATGATTTTGTCTAGCCTCTAGATTGTCCTATGGAGCAGGACCAGCATGTTTCCAAGCATTCTTATCAAGGATATAATCTTCTAATTTGTAATATGCTTGATTACAAAGTGTTTTTTTAACATGAGTTTTAAACTTTCTTTCATTTAATTGCAATATTTCACCAGGTATTTTATTGTAACATTTAACACAGTACCCCATAAAAGATCTATGTACTTTAGATAGTCTGAAAAATGGTTGATCTATTTTATTTTTATTTCTAGTGTTAATATTATGTCTATCACTTATTTTATTAAATATATGCAGATTTTTTCTAACATACGTAATATTTTCATAAATGAACTGGCAAGGTACAGTCATTATATTAATCTTCCTAAATAGTTCCCTAAGAGATTCGCGGCGACGTAGATTATAAATAGCTCTGACAGCTCTCTTTTGCAAAATAAAAATGGATTCAATGTCAGCAGCCCGACCCCACAGTAAAATGCCGTATGACATAATGCTGTGGAAGTAGCTAAAATAAACCAAACGCGCGGTTTCAACGTCTGTTAACTGTCTTATCTTTCTAACAGCATACGCTGCCGAGCTTAGTCGTCCCGCGAGGGATGTTATATGGGGTCCCCATTGTAACTTCTCGTCTAGCGTGATTCCTAGGAAAACCGTCTGATTACTAAATTCCAGTTTTTCTCCGTTCAATATGATGTCACATTCGCTACTTCTAACATTAGGTAATTTAAATTGAATGCATTTGGTTTTTTTCTCATTTAGTACAAAATTATTTACCGTAAACCAATCTTGGACCTGAAGAATAGAGTTGTTCACGTCGTCAAGATTTTGTGACCTTCGATCTATTTTAAAGATCAATGAAGTGTCATCTGCAAACAACACCATCTTCGGTTGATTTTGAAGTAACTGGGGTAAATCATTAATGTAGACTAAAAAGAGGAATGGACCCAATATCGAACCTTGAGGAACGCCCTTTGATATTTCAGACCCTAATGAGTTTGTGCCGTTTATTTGTACTTTAACCTTTCTGTCTTTCAAGTATGATCTTAGCAAATCAAGAGCTTCATTCCTAATCCCATAGTGCTCCAGTTTCAGCAGAAGTGTCTCATGGTGTCCTATCTGACTACTCTGAGAAGAAACGCCGATCTCACCTAGTTTTTAAAATATGATTGACGTGTAAGTGTTTGTACAAACCTGTTTTCAGAAAATAAATCATTTATCATTTATCATTGGTTGACTTATTTGCAATGAAATAGCATTGCTCAATAGAAGCAATTTGTTTAGCCAAATTCTTGGCTGTAATAGAAAAATAATATGATAGCGACACAGCTATCTGTTTTTTACAATACTTAGAAAGATAGTACTTATCTGTGAAAAATCTGTCTTTTGTCAAATATAAATGTTTAGTGTCAATTAAATGGAATTAATTATTATAGGATATCAAATTATGCAATGTCATATTCATTTTAGATCTATAGATGTTTTCTTCCCGTGGCAAACTTTGGCTGAAGGGGAATGTGAACTTTACAATTTTTTTAAAACTAAGGTTGAACAAGGATCTATAATATTGGAGTAATTCTCCTTTCTTCACATAACCCCTATTATCGACAAATATTAATAATATAGTGTCCCGGTTAAAATTGCATTTAATATTTTTTTCATTATATCATAATAATGAACAACCAGGCATACAGTAGTTCATTATTGAGTGTCCCGGATATTTATTTGTCAACAATTGGCCTAGATCCTTTCCAATTTCATCACAAAATATCACTATTTCTTTATTTACACCATGATTTATACATTATTTACACAAATCTTGCACTTGCAGAATCGAGTTATTCACGTCGTTGTCCAGATTTTTCGACGTCGGTCTATGTTAAAGATCAGTGATATGTCATCTGCAAATAACACCATCTTCGGTTGATTTTGAATAAGTGATACTGATTTTTTAAGTGTCCCTCTGACATGATCAGAGCCCTTGTTTTTCCATGTGTTCAGTTTATACTCGTTCTATATTTATATTTTATGTTTGTCTGTCCCGTTTTAGGAAGTGGAATAATTATCTTAGATTAACCTATTTTTTTTGTATTTTCTTTTTATATTTTTATTTCTATTTTTCCATTGTTTGAGTCTACCTATGCTAGTATCTAAATTTTTTCTACATCTATTTCTTACTTTTCACTTTTATCATAATGGCTATCCTAATATTTATATAATATATAGACATATATTCTTATTCTACTTTTTTACATTTATTTCTTATGGTATTAATTATTGCTACGAGTACTAATCTTATATTAAACTTCTTCCGTCTTATTCCAAAACACGATTTAAATTTAGTACGAAGATTATTGCTAGGTTTAAACCAATACTAAATAAAACGTTATTATAAAATGAAGTTTATCACTAGTTCATGAACTATCTATGGTACTAAAGTTAAACCGCCGAGACCCCTAGTTTAACTATGGATCTAACTTCGGTACTAATTTATTTGAGGTTAGCGTTGATGATTTTTGTGTGTTTATTTTTACAAATAGTTAAAAATGGATATCACTGGGAATGACATAACGGATTTGGAAGATTTAGATACGTTGGAGATGTCTCGGCGATCTTACAGACATCTTCATCGTGTATAAATCCCTTTGAATTGAGTGACGAAGATTTTAGATATAAGTATAAGTTAACAAGACGTTTTGGAGAAAAAATTGTGCATGTTCTACGTGAGGATTTATCCCACGACCCTCGAGGATGCCCATTGAGTCCTGAAGTGGTTTGTGCATTACGCAACTGGGCTCGCCATGAAGTACGTACCCTTGGTCAATGCTATCATAACATTGGACCAAATGCAATTCATAAACAAATATTATTGTTTTAATCGTAGATTCAAGATGATACAGCTGATTTAAATGGTGTGTCTCAACCAGCTGTCAGCAAAACATGCAAAAAGGTATCGGAGATTTTTATTAAAATAGTCATTAACTTCAATGACAAAGTGGTGAGGAGCAATCGCCATTATTTCTAAGTCCTCAGGAGAAGGTGATGGTGGTTTTTCGCCACCGCCTGTCTTTGATTGTTCCCTCCTTTGGGTCGATAAGTTGGATTTAGCGGACAACTTCATTCTTTTCCAAGCCAACTTTAACTCGCCATCTGATCTACATTTACCCGTTATTTCATTAAATCTAAAAATAATAAATATATGCTAATTAATATCACGTAAACCATAACGTACTTGTACCCACATCAAATGCAATAAGTACACACTTAATCTGTATATTCTTCCACTGTTTTATTTTCTGCATGTTTCTTGATGTCTTCGTGGGCTTATCTTCTATAATATGTGCCGATCGGGCAATAACTTGTCGTAATATTTCCTATAATAATAAGAACATCCGCGTTAGGTCGTCAAAATATGATTAAACAAAGTATCGTTTACCTAATAATAATAAAAATCCATGTTTTACTAACTTTTTCTTCAAAACTCCAGTTTTCACCCCTTTTTTGCTTTTGTTGTTCCATTTTTTATCGCAACTCACGATTTAACCGAACAACTCACGAACAAACCTCGTAAGAGTATATATTTATATTTAAAACAATAAATGAATATAAGAAGTGCATTTATTTATTATGAAGGACGCAGCGTCAACGCTCGTTTCAAATAACGCGCTCTGTCGTGTCGCCCACAGAGTACACTATAGTATTGTCGCGTACCTAATTCAATCCACTTCACGCTAGAGGTGATAATAAATATATAAAAGCGCGTCAAAAGTACAAGTTGTGCTTGGTAAATATATTTTAACCTAAACTAATAACAATTATTGACTTAATTTTGTATCTATACATAATTATTAATTCATTTCAAATGTTAATATAATATCAATAGTTAAAGAAACGGAACGTTGCTTCAAATAAAACCTGTGTGAACGAATGAAAGAATGCCATTTTTGTTTCTTATCTGTGGATATTATTTAAATCATGGACCTTCTTTGGTACTAACTGATCCTCAGAAAGTCTTTGTTTTGTAATAGAAACACATTTTGAACCTGTTACTAACGTTATTACCGTAACAATCCTAGACCTTTTAGTCGTGGTTTAAACCAGTACAAAAGCATTTTTTTGTAATAAGACTGCTTGTGTTTAAGACTCACAGCCGCTATTCCAAATACAAAATAGACATCTAATTTGTTCAACTTTTCACTGATGCACTGCTGCTCATAATTTTCCTTTCGTTTCAGGTTCTCATCGGCGACATGCGTGCTCTGGACTGGTGCAGCGCTTTGAATGCGGCTTTTCATGGTGTTGATCTCATTCTTCTCATCAACGAGCTCGTCGGACCACAACGGTAAGGTAAATTGGTTTCTAATTATGGTTCAATTTAATTTAGTGTCTGCGTTTAATTGGGCCAATTTCTCATGAAATTGGCTCCAATTTGCTTCGGGCTTCGCGACGGGCAGTCAGCTCGCATATGGGGGTCTCCGCAGTGGATGAAGAGGTCGGCGGGCTGTGTGCACAGTTTCCGGCTGTGGTCAAAGCACAGACAGCGAGTGCACTGCACCAATGGAGACTGATCCTGCACTCGCACTCGCTGTAGGTCAATATGCACACGACCAGCCATAGTCAGCCTCTGCCATACCGTTGGGGACACCTGCAGGATGACATGGCACATGTGGGGGTTCCTCGTTCTACGACGGTACTTTACCCCCTACCTCAAATCTTCCGCAGGTATGTCCCCTATCAGGTGGTTGTTTTGCCGCTGCAGGGCTTGTGTAACCTCCACATCTGTGGTGCAGGAAAGGACGTCCTTAACGACGATGAGCGGATCCTTATTCTTCACTTCCTCTACCACCAGATTACCAGCTTTCCGAATCCGCTCGGTGACCCTGGTCAGCTCTTCCCTGGTCTTGAAGCCGACCGCGACCTTTTGGTCCCTCGCCTTGCGTAGCCGTTCCACTCTCGTGCCCTAGTTTCTCCATAACCTCTTCACCGGTGTCCTAGTCATTAACAGACGATACGACCACCGAGTGAAGAGGCTCTTGGACGTGCTGCTTCGGGCCGGCAGCCATATATGCGAAAGTCGGACCTTGGCATGCGACTTAGCGTGGGGTCTGCTGGAGGTGCTCCGACAGAGTTTGGGTATGCTGCTGGCACTCCTGTAATACCTGTTTGTGCTGTTTGAGGCCTTCCACAAGGCTGTTCATCAACTCTGTCGGTTCATCCGTTGTCAGCCTGGGCTCCTTTTGAGTTTCCACTTTCGCTTCCTCTCCTCCTGCTCCTTTTTCATTTTCAGTTTCGGACTCCTTCTCCAGCTGGTATAGTCTTTCCACGGCTTTTGTTATTTCGTCCTTAATCTCTTTTTTTAGGTTACGGGAACTTAAGAGTTGAATTTTTGCTTTTGTGAAACACTCCTTTGCCTCCGTGGTTCTATTAAAGTACCTCACGGGTTGCGAGCTCTCTTCAGTCGCTCCAGCTGCTTCGATCCATCGGACTTGTTTTGACGGGCGAGTGTTACTTTGGACTTTAGTTTAGGGGGGCAAGATAGTGGGGCCTTCTTCGGAGGCGTTAGTGTTTTAAGAGGCAGTCCAGATTTCGGTCTGTCGGCCTCCCACTCCCCAATACTACGACTAACCGACGGGCCAGCCTGTTCAAGTGGTGACCTCCCCGTTTCCGAACGCTCCTCAGAAACCTTTGTCTTATTAACTGGTGTTCTATGTCCAAACATTATCACAGTAAAGAGACTGCGAAATGACTCAGTTGTCAGGGGACACGAGAATCTTTACTAAATCCCTGTATAGGCGGGATCAGTCAGTAATATAATAAATGTGTAAAATACGAGCCTTGTTATGTAGCAAGGACTCGGTCGGGTCAATTAAAATATAATATTTGTAAATTAAATGCGTTCAGGAGGCGCTAATACGTCTTAAAGACTGTCAATTATCCTACGTTTCATTAACAAAAGGTAAATGTAGCTAAGAGAGATAAAAATGTCAACTGATTTTTTGGCAAAAATGTAAAGTTTACCTGGCCAGTGAGGACAGGGCTATTTGCTAGGCGCACGTGCGAGGTGTCAAAAGACGCGTCTCCACGTGAGCTAGCTATCTGCGGTGTTACTGAAATTTTTCCGAAACAAAAATGTTGAAATATGGTCAAAAAACGTGTTTTTCAACTGAAAAATGTGTGAAAACCGGGAATTACGACTACCAACCGGGACTCGAGCTCGCGGAACGCGTACCAGAATACAGGTAAAGCAGGTAAGTATCTATTGTAATTAAGATCAAAATTGATTTTGATGTAAAATAAGAGATAAAAATTTTAAGAAAAATAAGTTAAAATTTTACAAGTCGATGTACGATTTTTTTTTCGCGTATATGTCAATTTAAAACAGTAAGATAGTAAAGACGGAGCCTAATTAAGATCAAAATCGTTGAAAACAGCTTCAAAATGCGTCACCTGGATGCAAAGTTATCGTGATACTGAATTTAGTCCCTATCAACTCAGATGTAGAAATAGCTCAGGAATTTTCAAACTTTATTGCTCATATTCCCCTTTAAAACTTTAAATTCTTCACCCGCGTTCTCTGCTGCCTTACTCAGAAGGAATGTAAAGGCGTATGCTCTTTGGAGTTTAGGTTTCAGCATACAAACAACCAGGCTGTTATAAAAGCTTTTAAAGATCTTAAAAATAAATCGACAAAAGATCTCTGGGCATTGTCTGTAAAAGTCTGAACATCTATCATCGTAACCATTGCGCCCTATTTAGCTTTCATATTTATCAGCAGTGTAGATGGTCTTTCCGGATATTATGAAACACAGTAAAGTAGTTCCTTTGTTCAAATCCGGCGATAGTACATAACCCAACAATTATAGGCCTGGATCAATTCTACCAGTTCTCAGTAAGGTGTTTGAAAAGTTGATGCTCAATCAAATTATACGTCACTTTAATATAAACTCCATCTTTCATGAACAACAGTACGGTGTCACCAAAGGGCGTTGTACCACTGACGCTGGTGTCACCCTAATAAAGAACATTCTTAACGACTGGGAAGAAGCACAATATGACATTGGAATCTTTTCCTCTCTAAGGCGTTCGATTGCGTAATTATTTTCATTATCTGATAAAATATCAGAGTAATTTACTCTCACTCGAGAAGAGACGAATGTTTCTGCAAGTAATGAAACTGCACGACCTTTATCATAATAAGCTGAATTGTGTAGACCTTAGTAATGATATTAAACTTGTAGTTCCTGGATCAATTCATCGTCGTGGAGTGCGCGACTATCGAATGTTTGATCAGGTATCATGCCGGACAAACGCGTGCACCACATCGGCGTCTCACACAAATGTACAATGATAATTTCACAGATATTGATATATTTATTCTAAATAAAAATGCTTTCCGAAGTGAAGTTATTAGTGTACTGAAAAACTTAGATACATCTTGTGGTAACTGACTAGTTTGTTAGTTTTTAACGATATGATTTTTTTTTTAAATCTTTATTTATTTACAGGGTTTTTTCTTTAAAGAATATGTCACCCCGATTATTGAATACAATAACTAGGTATAACAAACTAGCCTACCCGCAACCTTATACACATAACAATAATATGATAAAGCGTTCTGGCCTCCTCTGATAATGGTGAGGCCAGAACGCTATTGTAGAAACCTACATTTAAATTAGTGTCAAATGCTTGACGTCTTTGGACTCCAATACGACTACATTCCGTCAAGATGTGATGCACATCTTCTATGACTCCACAGACAGCACAATTGGGTGAAGCAACTTTGCGCATCATAAAACCAAAACTATTGAGAGGAACGTGGCCGGATCGGAGTCTCAAAGCCATCACAACTTCTTGCCTACTCATCCTGCACTCGTTGAACCAAAGCATACGTGGAAGAGATGGTTGAATCGTCCTATACCAAATGCCCTTTGTTAAAGATCTTTTATCAAAATATTCTGACCAAGATTGAATACATCTGTCTCTAACTAGGGGTAAAAGCTCAGTATGCCATGGGGGACAAGCATAAAATTCCCCATCAGAAGCGGCTTCATTTGCCAAACGATCAACCCTCTCATTACCATGCAGGCTAACGTGAGAAGGAATCCATTGCAATACAACTGTTTTACGTTTGGCTACAATTTCAGTGATGGTTCTTATGATACTATACGCCAGTGGAAGCCCTCTGGCAAGGATGAAGTACTCGTACATCTCTTCAGATGAAGAAGGGCACTTTTCGAGTCAGTGAAAATAACAAACCGTTCACCGTCCAAAGATTTGACGTACGCCAGCGCTTCAGCGATAGCAATTAACTCCAAGTGCATTATTGAAACTTTTGATGAAATACGGAATTTGAAAAAGGTACCAACTTGCGAATCAAAAAAGGCTGCCCCACAGTGGTTCTCACGTCTAGAATGAAATGTTTTCTTGAATGTAAATAATAACTAGCATACAGATGAGTCCTCATCATAGCATACCTCTTTGCAAATATGTGGAAAATGTTGTGGTTATTGCATTGATTTTGTTTTATATACCCTACTATTAAGCGTTTTATGTAATGTAACAACGTTTTTTTTTTCAAATAAATAAAAATTCGTTGGCGTAAGTGTATCGTTTTTAAACAAACATTTTGTGTATTATGGACCTCTTCCCGGTACTTTCTATTTTTTTATATTTACATTTATACATTTATATTTTTTATTATATTTTTTTAAATTATTGTTAATGTGAAAACTATGTAGTTTTCCTGGGGATCATGCTCGACTCAAGGCTGTTATGGGGTCCTTATTTAACATCTCTTGCAGGACCGCTAAGTTCAGCAGCTTATGCTCTCAGAAAAATCCGTCAATTTACTGATGTAGATACCGCGAGGCTGGTCTATTTTAGTTAATTTCATAGTATCGTGTCTTACGGCTTCAGACATCGAGTCTAGTTTTATTCTTCAGAAAAGAGCCCACGGAGCCATAGATAATCTCCGCAGTCGCGAAGTTGGCAATATACCGTCATGATGTTAATCATGAAGGTACATTGTCAACTTATCTATGAAAACATCATGCACGTAAGGAAAAACTTACCATATTTACAGTAAAAGAGGTGAAAGACATAATTCTAGTACTAGAAAACGGGGCCTATAGTTCAACCAGGTTTCAGTCTGGCTATAGTAAACTCATCTTTCATGGATGGTTTATAATGTTACAGTAAAATACCTTCCCACATAGTTCAACTGAATGAGACGAAATTCAACCCAGTGTCTTTTACCGGCGTGTGTTAAAGAAAGAAAGAAAATAAAGAAAAAACGTTTATTTAGCACAGACTAAAAGGCACACAAAACAGGTAAAAATTTTAAGAGCAACAATCAAAATAAAGATAAAAAATAAAAAAGTGTGCAGTGCGAAGTATGAAATTAGCAGGGTAGTGTGCCTCACGGCTGCGCCAAAAAGGCCCAGTTCAGCAAAAAAAAATGCCAGACAACTAGTGCCTGACGCGGGATTAAGATCATGTAGCTCCCTTCAAAATGGTTGAGCGGAGTGGTGCTGCTCTATGCGTCATGTTCGTGAACGGGCGCCGTCAGTTGGGACCGGTCATCTCTAAACTGCCACGGCTTATTGTTTTAAAGAGAATCCATGGAGTTTCTTGCCGGTCTTCTCCATAGGTACATACCTAGTACGCTTTGGAATGGGCAACTAGCTTCATGTTTCTGACTGACCGACTTCTTGACGATTCAAAAGTGCCTGTAATTGGTTTAATAGAAATAAATGCTTTCAGTTTGAGTTTGTTGTTGTGACGTGAAGTCTCGTTCCGCATCGCATTACACGAAACAAAAATATATTTCCGTCGCTTTCGTTAGGCACGCATCATGCTCGTGACCAGGCAGGTTTATGGCATTGCTAAAATTCGAGTTAATCTAATATGAGCTGGTAACAGTAGGCGCCAACCTTATTTATAATAACTTCTTCAGCCAAATAGGATGTGCTATAACAAGGAACTAGAAGCAATTTGTTTTATTTTGACACGTGAAATGTTCAAAAAAAATGATATATATGATAGTAGATTTATTTCACCATGAACATTAAACTTCGATCATTAATTTCCAAAATAAGTGTTTTTAATAAGTGGTTGCAAAGGCCACTTTTTCACATTTTATTTGGCTTTAGTGAATACTAGCACGACCGCGACTGCGTCCGCGTGGATTACGAAAAAAAAAAGAGTTAAGAAACATAGGCATGTTCATCAGACATAATTTCGGCTTCTAATGGTAAAAAAAAATTTCAAATCGGTCCAGTAGTTTCGGAGCCTATGCAATACAAACAAACAACCAAATCTTTCCTCTTTAAAATATCAGAGTAGATAGATTACATATTGAGGATAGCTTAAGTATTCATTTTCTTGAAGAAAAGATGATTGAAACGATTCCTCATTTTTTATAATTAAATATAATAACAGGATAAACTATTCCGGAACTTAAACTAAACTTTCACGTGACCAGAGGGCTGGGTTGTTCTTTGGACAAAGAATTAGCATTGCTATTCAGCGTGGCAATGCTGCCAGTCTTCTGGGCACTTTTCCAGATGACAGCGATGCGGACGAGTACTTCGACGCCTGAGTATTTTTTATATTAATTTGTATAGGTAGTTAGTTAGTTGTTCCGGAACTTAAACGTTCTTATTTATAACGTTATTGTTTGCTGGGATTCGGTGATGCAACCTTTATAGCGTGGAGTACACGGCGCACAGTTTTTAATGACGTGTTGAATAATTCAGCAAAATGTCCGGTTGGTATGAAACCATTTGTTTCATATTCATTCACCACGTGAAGTCTTGTTAAAATAAGCTTTCCACTTCATAAACAAGCACTCCGACTAGCAAGGATTCCCTGTTCCTCACATCTCTTAACCCACAGACTCACAGTATTTCTCTAGAACAAAGAATGTATTACTATTAGACATCTCTAAACAAAATACTATATACTATAATAATTAAGATAACGTATTATAAATAACATAATGTTTATAACACTTTTCTAATCATTCACTAATTTAAACAAATAATAATTTATATTTACGAAAATATGAAATATTTAAATGATAACACTCACACTTAGTCCATTTGTGTTATCACATCATTTACGTCCACTTTTACCCAGCGCAATAACATTGCCAACGCTTCATTATTTATATTTAACTTCATTTTGAAAATTATAACCACAATACCGCTAATTAACAGATTTAAACAATCGTCACTAACCAACAACGTTCAATTAGGTGAATAGTCGTAACGAATTGCATCTACCTTACAGAAATCGAAATGATTTACTCAGTTTTCTGCGGTCTACCTACAAACTTTTATCATCTAAGTAAACAAGATGAACGAGACAAGTATCGAATGATTATCGAACCACTTCAAGTAATTTTATTAATGATACTATAAATATATATTATTTGTAAATAACATCAGGCTTAATCCGCAGGCGCAGGTGAGGCTCGCATAATCGCCATAAACGGTAACGACTAAGCTAGCACGCCATAAGTTAAGTTAGTTGAAATTATAAACTACTATCAATTACAGACAAAGTGAGTGCGTGTGCGTGTCTATAGTATAGAAGAAGGTCGTAAGTCCGAAGCGTCCATCTATTGCTTTGTGAGATTGCCTATGGACTTATGAGCGCTACTGTACGTTCCTGAATTATGTACAAATTTAATTTCTGTTAATAAGGCTGTCGAGAAGGCCATTACTATTGTTTTTGATAAGAAAGGTTGTTATATGTATAAACACAATGATGTAAAGGTAGTCGGCAAAATAGTAGGTCATGCCCGGAGCGTGCTATGGTTACTGAAGTGAACGCTACTTCGAGCCTGTGGCATCGAAGGTTAGGACATCTAAGCCGCGTCGCTTTGGAACACCTGCTTCATGGAAGAGCTAAACGTATTGAATATTCTTCTATAGATAAAAACCCTTGTGTGGCATGTATTGAAGAAAAACAGAGTCGAAAACCCTTCAAAACTATTGAATATAAGAAAGGTACCAGAATTTTGGAAATAATACATTCAGATGTGTGTGGACCTTTGGCCGTAATGTCTTTAGAGTCAAACAAGTATTTAGTTATTTTAGTAGACGATTTTTCTTACTTTATACGCTCTAAAGCGGATGTAAAGAAGCGTTTTTAGAATTTGAAGCCTTTGTTGAGAAGGAAACATGTCAGAAAATTAGGAACGTGCGTACCGACAACGGGGGTGAGTTTGTTTATGCTGAATTCGAAGCGAATAAAGCACCAGATTACTGTCCCGTATTGCTCACAATCTAACGGGGTTGCTGAAAGGAAGAAATGGTCCTTAGTAGAGAAGGCTAGGTGCATGTTACATGACAGTAGTCTACCAAAGTCTTCTAGGAAGAAGCGGTACGTACTGCTACTTATTTAAAAAATAGATGTCCTCATAGAGCTTTAGAAAATGTACCCCGTATGAGATGTGGTACAATAGAAAACCAGATATCTCTCAATTACGTGTATTTGGTTGTCACGCATACGTTCATGTGCCGTTTTGCAATCGCCAAAAGTTAGACGTTAAAGCAAAACAGTACTCGCTGGTTATTGCGACGATAACAAATCTCAATCTCATAGATTTCGTGATCCCAGTAACATTCGAAAAAGTATTAAAGGTCAGGATTTAACATTTTTTGAGGATTGTTTCTCTAACAATAAAATAGGTTACGAATCAGATTGTCATTGTATTGTTCTTTCTTCTGATAACAATAATTTACAGGTGCAAGGTAATTCAGGTGCTCCTGTAGCGAGTACGAGCACTGCTGCTGCGGTACCACCCTACTCTATGGCTTATCCCCTTCCTACAACTTCAACAGTACCAGTTGAGGAAAATGAGATGCCTGTGGAACCAGTTAAGATATACAATTTAAGGGAAAGAAAACCTGTGAGTTTCTGTTCTGTCTGTTTTTGTTAAGCGATGCAAAGTGATGAGTTGAATGAGGAACAATATTATTATTATGATGCATTTTTACGTCCTGACAAAGACATTTGGATAGGTACAATGGAGGACGAATATAATGCTTTGATGACTAACGGTACCTGGACCTTAGTAGAGAACACAGGACAGAAGATCATGCCACGTAAATGGGTCTTCAAATTAAAACGTGATTCTGATGGTAAAGTTAGTAGGTACAAAGCACGTTTAGTTGCAAAGGGGTTTCGTCAAAGCTATAGGATTGATTACGAGGAAACCTTTCCGCCGGTAGTTCGTTACTCGTCGTTAAGGGTTTTGATGGCGATAGCCGATGGAGATAGACAGTACATAATTTGAAAATGCATCATTTTAACATTGACACAGCTTTCCTTCACGGAAAACTAGAGTATAATGTTTTTTATGGCACAACCCCAAGGGTTTGTAGCTGAAGGGGAGGAGACCAAGGTATGAAGGTATGTAAACTGAACAAATCGCTCTACGGTCTCAAACAGGCTGCCAGAACCTGGAATAAACGATTAGATAAGGTGTTCCGCGATTTAGGCTATATAGCATAAATATTATAGCCTAGCATATTAAAAGGAAGTCTACTAATATTGCTATTTGGGCAATTTACGTAGATGATTTGGTTTTGTTCCATAATGATGGAAGCAAGCTTACATTCCAAAATAAAGGCTTAAAGGATTTTTTCGGTAGGTATTAAGGACTTAGGTGAAATTAGTTATTGCCTTAATCTGCATGTTGTTAGAGAGAAGGAAAATGTGGTGAAGGTCAATCAAAAACGTAACATATTAGAGACGTTAAACCAATTTAATATGGCAGAGTGCAAACTGTTTCTACTCCTATGGACATTAGTGTTGATCTGATTTTGCAGACTGAACCAGCTGTCAATGTCCCTTATCAAAACTTGATGGGGTGCCTGATGTTTTTGGCTATCAATACCAGGCCTGATATTTTGGTTGCCGTAAGTTTCGGCCAGTTCAATAAGAACCCCATGCAAGCGCATTGGAAACGTGTCCTGCAATATCTAAAAGGTACGTTAGATTAAAAGTACGTTAGTCTTACATTTAAAAGGACTGGAGAGTCGCTTTGTGGTTTCGTAGATGCTGACTGTGGCAACGGTGGGGACAGGAGATCGTATACTGGTTTTGTATTCAAACTGGCGAATGCACCCGTGTCGTGGGAGTGCAAAAAAGAACAAACCACAAAAATGAAAACAGTTGACCTAATGAGATAAAAGTGAGTTACGAAACAAAACTCGATGCAGGTATGAATACCGGTTGGAATGTTTGTAATGATGGTAAGTTCTTAGTTAAAAAATGTCAAGATCGTTGAACCTAATGAAGATCATTTGTATTATAAATAACTTTTTTTGTATAAAAAGGTACTTTTTGGATTATATAGTTATAACAAGTAACTAAAAAAATCCGGAACAAATATTTGTCAGATAGAAATTGCTTTCTAAGATATAAAGGTTTCCCCGCATTCAACTTACATACATACATACATAATCAGCGTTTTATGTTCCCACTGCTGGGACACAGGCCTCCTCTCAGTGAGAGGGAGTGGGCCGTAATCCACCACGCGGGCCCAGTGCGGGTTGGTAGATGTCACATGTCTTCGAATTTTCGGTTCTAAGACATGCCGGTTTCCTCACGATGTTTTCTTTCACCGTTGTGACCACCGGTTGAGAGCTGTGGTGATGAAATAATTTACACAAAGTAAAGCGCCTGTTTGGATGCGAACCTACGATCTACGAATCGTAAGTCCCGGCCGTTACCACATGGCCACCACTGCATTCAACTTGGAGAGCATTAATGGGGCTAAAATTCATGGCACCCGAAATAATGCGTAGTGCCTTAGACTGGATGCGGTTACATTTTTTTGAAGCCATAGCACTTCCAGGTTCGACATTTCGACAAATTCAATGGGACTTTTAAGGCTTGTAGTTCATTTTGTAAAACTGATAAAATAACATTATCTTATGCTGCATTAATATCAAGGAAAACTGCAACGGTAGATTGGTTATTAGAGAAGAATTACCGAATATCAGATGTGAAACAACTTAAACAGTCAGTTGTACTTTTACCTTTTCTAAAGCCATATTGTGATTCTGCCAAAATACCCTTACTTTCAACGTACCATTCAAGGCGATTTTTAAATATGTGTTCCGCTAATTTAATTAGAATTGAAGACAAAACTATGGGACGTTATGAAGAAGCGTCAGATGGAATTTTATTTGGTGTAAGGAATGGCAATACCATTTGACGTTTCCATTGAACTGGGATGTTCCCTGTATACAGAATTAATAAGCTCTAAATAATAACTGAGGACGTCCTCATTTAAGTTAGCAAAAAAGGAATACAGGATGCCATCGATGCCTGATGCAGAATCCTTGGTTTTATGAATAACACCATTTAATTCAGTAGAGATCTAGTGTCGTGTCTTGGTTAATGGATACGACAGACAGGTGAGACAAGTTAAGGTTAACACTCTAAGGTACAAAAGGAGGAGCAAATTTATCTAAAAAATCACTAGCTAAAGAAACAGGAATAGGAGAAGGGTTGTTATAAATGGACCTAAATCTGCGAAAATTGCGCCAGACAATCGTAGGGTGAGTATTCGGTGAAATTGATGAGCAAAAACTACGCCAAGAATCATTTTTTTTTTCTTCTTAAAAAGTTTATTGGTTTCATTTATTGAATTAGTAAGGATTTCAAAATTAATATCAGACATATCAAGGTTATAATATTGTATTCAGCCTCTTTACGTTTTTTGATCGATTCGGTGCACTCAGAGTCCCACCACGGAGGCGACGGAATTGTACTAATATTGCAATTTTTAACAGGAAAAACTTCATCTGCCGCTGCGATTAATATGAGTGCTAAAGCTTCAGCACAACTATTTTCATTGCCATCAAAAATAACAGGCAAGGAGCATAACTTTCTGTCAACAATGTTTCTAAATTTATTCCAGTCATTATTATTTCTATTAGGAAGTTTATGTTTTAAGTTTGTTTGCCTTATTGGTGCACATGGTTTGGATAGAGGATAAGAAATAACTATTGGAAAATGGTCACTATCATAAGTAGAGGTTAGATTACGCCAATTTAATGAAGATGTGAAGTTTATAGACCAGATATAAAGGTCGATTGCGCTTTGGTTCTGATTGGGATCTGAACGGCCTGAGGCAGCTCCTGATATCAAGAAGCATAAATTATGTAAGTCTATTTTATCTAGTAATTCATCACCATAACAATTAGAAGTTGAACCACCCCATGATTGGTTATGGCAATTAAAGTGCCCCAAAATTAAAAATGGCTTTGGAAGAGAAGGAAAGATATTATTCATCTCTCGAAGAACAGAAGAAGAGAGGAATGTAAATAGAAACAAGACAAATATGGCGCACTTTAATAGCTACTAAAATTTAATTTTCGAAATTTCCTCACTATGAGGAGGTAAGGAAATAATCTAATTTAGAAAAGGGATGGAATTCTTGATAAGTATAGCAACTCCACCATACCCATCAGATCTATCCTCTCTAATGGTTCAATAACCATTAATTTTAAAATATGATTGGTTTTGAGCCAAGTCTCTGCTAAGGTAAAGGCAAAAGGCTCATATTTGTTTAAAATATAAATAACGTCACTCTTTTTGTTCACCAGACAGTTCCATTGATCTATTTTGCATATGTTGTCCATTACGAATAGATCGAGGTAAGTTAAGTGCATTGAAAGAAGTGGCAACGTTGGACGGTGAAATGTTGAACTGAGAGAGAAGATTGTGTAATGCAGAAAGAAAATCGTTTATGGAAAAACTTGTGTCTTTTTTTCGTAAATATGATTATTAGAAAAAGCACAACCGTTTGATGGCTGGGGAATGTCATAATCTTTAATAATGGCCATTGTGAGCCTCTTTATTATATCCTTGTACAGATTTAGGAGAGGAGCGTGGTTTGAGAAAGACAGTCTTTTTATAGCTACTCGTAGTAGGCATTCTATTCGGTGAAGAGATTGATGGAATATTAGTATATGATTTAGTTATATATATTTAGTTACATATAAGCTTGTTGCTTCAGCATAAGATACTGAACTTTGTGCTATGTATGTTTTAATTGATTTTTGCCTTAAACATTCTGGGCAAGACTTATTAGTAGCATGGTGAAATCCAGAGCAAAGACAGCACGATGCACTTTCTGGTTCTCCTTCACAATTGTCTCCAGTGTGGCCTTGACCACATTTAAAACTGTGAGGTTTGGACCTGGACTGCATTTTAGAGTGACCAAAACGACAGCAAATGAAGCACTGAATGGTAGGGAAATTAAATAAATCTACCCACAGGTAATGCATTGTGGCACATAAAAATTATTTTCGGTAAAACCTGTCCATCAAATATAACAACTATGGATTGGGAAGGTTTCCAAGTGGTAGTTGTACTATCAACATTCGTTTTAAAATTGAGGCGTCTGACTTTTAAAATTGGACCGCAACCAATAGGTACAGTTATATCATCAATAACTTCCTCCGGAGACCATTCCGCATTCCATTCATTAATATCTCGCTAATGTAATTACAAAAAACTTACCACTACTGAATAAAATACACAAAACTAATATTAAGTTATATGTAAAAGAGAAAAGTATACTAAAACTACGATTACTGATCCTATATTACAGGTTTTGTAAAATTAAATTTTTTTTCTCAAAAAGGACGCGTCCGCCAAGTTCGAACTTTGCCGCGCTTTTTTTTCAGCTCATGCTCATGACTTTAGGAGGCTTTAAATGATCTAAGTTTTAGTCAAATATTTTAATTGACGTCCTTTTAGGACTAGCTATATCAATAATATTACAATAAATGTAGGGATAGGGAGTAATCCGGGTATTAAAGGTAGTATGTATACTGTATGGGTATAGCACGTGTATATTAAAAGAAAAACAACATCTGAATCAACTTACTACTACTGTACTGCCCATTAAATTGCTACAGTAGAACGGAGTGCGTCTTACGTCGTGGCAAGATACGTCACTTTGACTTTGACATTTAAAAGTGAGAGTAAAATAGCCCTTGGTGCAGTGACTCGATTTTAAACGGATTTTGTGAAAAAATAAACGAAAATGTCCACCGTTGAAAATTTGCGGAAGAAAGTGAAAGAGTTGGAAGCCCAGCTAGCTGCCGCTCAAGGAAATGTGGGCCCAGTACGACAAAAAATCGATGTCATGTCGTCTGAAGTGGTCGATTCTAATCCATACAGGTATTTTAAGATCTTCCATAAAGAAATCTACAAATTCTATAGCTTTTCAGTTGGAATTTCTTGTAATTCTTTATCTTTAAAATAAATCTTCCTACAGTGTCGTTATAAATTGTGTAAAAGAAAGAGAAAATCAAGCCAATATGTTGCTGTTACCAATTTGGTACAAAAATTGGCATCGAGAATGATTCTGTCAACACTAAAGATTTTGGTATCTTCTACTCCTATTATTGATTGCTTCACTATGTATAATTTTACCAGAGGAGGAGGGTAAAATTGAATGTAGTATTATAGTAGAACATGCAATGCTGCATTGCTTGCAGTCGTCTGATGGCTCTGAAGAGAATGGGCATCGTGGACAACTATGAGAAGATCCGGGAGTTATCTGTAGCTGTGGTGGGTGTTGGTGGAGTGGGCAGTGTCACTGCTGAGATGCTCACTAGATGTGGGATTGGAAAGGTAAAACTATGCTTATTTTATTTGAGTGGTCATAATTGCAACTCTTAAATAATATAAAATAGTGAAAAATAGTAAAAATAAAAAAAAATGTAGTAAAAAATAAAATAAAAATAGTATAGTCTAATGTGTGTTCAAAATCTCTCTAATGATTTGTAGACATCATTGAGAAAAATTGATTTTTTAAGGTTGCATGAGGTGACATGTATTTTCCTATTCCATTTATGGATGTGAAACAATAAAATCCGTTAAATCTTTTTCAGTTGATCCTCTTTGATTACGACAAGGTGGAACTGGCCAATATGAACCGGCTGTTCTTCCAGCCGCACCAGGCTGGGCTCAGCAAGGTGGATGCAGCGGCCGCTACACTTCAAAACATTAACCCAGACGTTGCTATTGATGCCTACAACTATAACATCACCACTGTTGATAACTTCCAACACTTTTGTGATACTATTAGGTAAGATATTTGCAATCGGATTTTTTACATTTTTTTTTGTAATAAACAAAAAAAAAAATATAACTGAGGTAAAGAAAGAACTCAATTTGAAGAGGAAAACATAGCCCAATATTTTTAGGGATAGATCATATCCCTAAAAATATAAAAATGCAGAAGTATGGACCTTATAAATTTTATGGGAAAAATTATTAAATAGTACTTCACTATTCAATTTTTTTTCCCATATAATCATTATGTGCATTAAGATTAAAATGCAAAGAAAATTATTATTTTCTTACAGGGACACATAAAACCAACAAGCTTTTGTTTTCAGAACTGGCAGTCTGACCGGTGGCCCAGTAGACTTAATCCTTAGTTGTGTGGACAACTTCGAAGCACGCATGGCGATCAACACGGCCTGCAACGAGCTCAACCAGAAGTGGTTTGAGTCTGGAGTCAGTGAAAACGCTGTGTCTGGACACATTCAGTTCATTGTGCCGGGAGAGACTGCTTGTTTTGCTGTGAGTCTATTGTGGTTGCATAATTAATGAATTTCTTCTTCTTCGTCTGGCCGAGTGAAGACTTTAGTGACGTCAGGCAAATTTTTTGTTCTGTATTGCGCCACACTTGGGCAAAGCTCTCCCTACTTCCCATTTTTCATGTTATTTTATATATGACCAGGCACTCTAAAATCATTTCCACGAGAGCACCGCTACATGCTTAACACACCTTTTCAATAAACGAATAAACGCATTGCTTAACGCACCTTTTCTATAAACGAATAAACGCATGTTGAATATCGTGTGCGCTCTTGTTCGAGCACGAAACTAAATGGAGTAATTTCGTAATGAAGTCATTACTTGAGGTTAGAATTCTTCATCCTACTATCTTATTCTTTAGTCAAGTAATGTATGTTACTTACTTGAGTAAGAACCAACGCATGATAATAGTTTCCTACTGACAACACTCAGTTACTGCATTTTGTTTCATTATAAGGAACGCTTGATGTGTAGATTATTTTACTTCACATTTTATACAATTATTTTGCATAATTTTACACAATTCTTATTTCGTTTGTAACTAAAGTAATAATTGATCTAGAGAATAAACATCTTGTGGCTGAATAATAAACAATATTGTCTTTCTTTTTAATATTTACTTTAGAAATACAAGCCAATCAATCTAGTAAAAAAAAAAACTTCGAATAAAAACTGAATCGAGCGAAAATGTTAAAACTACGTAACTGTCTTGTACATGGAAAGAAAAAGATCCAATAAATCATTAATGCTAAAGTTCCATTTTGATCGTACCTATGTGCGACTGTTTCAGAACATGAATGCAAATAACATACATTTTAGGTAGCGATGGGTAGCTATTCTAATAACTAGCCAACTAGCGGCTATTCACAAAATAGCCACGGCTACGATATCCGTCAACACGATAGCTAGCTATTGGCTACTGGCTAGCTAGAATATCTGACAAGTTTATGGCACAGCGGGTAGCCTCCACAGAGTATAATATAACCACAACGTTTTGCAGCCGCTAGCCGCCCCGGTAGCCGGTTGCGCGGCTAGTAGGACTAGCCAGAATAGCCAGTAGCCGATAGCTGAAATAGCTGTGTGCGCGATCACTGCGGGAACTACTGAGTGAGTAGTGCGAGACGCCATTATGAACTTCATATGCATTGCTCATTGCACACCTCTTTCTCACAATATTCACAAAATAATTTAGAGAAAGAGCGGGCATTTTTCTTAGTAATTTGGTTTAGTTTGCGAATTTACGAAATAGTCTAAATACGATGCTTAGTTATTTAGTTACCAGCAGATGTAAAGTTAAACCAATTGTATAGATATTTGTTATGTTATTACATAACCAAAAAAAAAACTTTTAATTAAAAGTGTAATTTTTTTTGTTGTTTTTTTTTGTTAACCTATGAGGGAAAATCATTTCTTTTCAAAAGGGTATAAAATAAAATAAAAAGTAAATAAAAAACGAAATTCGACATCAAATTATTATTTTAATCATCAAAACTTGTTGCTTTGGCGAGGATCGAACTCGGGTCGCAAGGCAGTTGAGCATTATTCGAATCCTACCTAGATACCGGGCTAACCGGCCGCCGCAAGCGCTATTCGCGTTATTCAATAGCCAAGTAGCCAGAATAGCCGGCTAGCTAGCTGGCTATTCCACCACAAATAGCCGGCTAGCTAAGCTATTGAAATTTCGGCTAGTTACACATCTCTAATTTTAGGGAGCCTTTTCATAACCTAAATGATGATATTTTAGGGAGCCTTTTCATAACCTAAATGATGATCACTTACTTTCCTGATGGATTTAACATGAGAAGTTAGGACGAGTTAGAGATGTTACCAGGGATTCAGTACATGAGTTGGCATTTTTCGTCTGCTATTAAAAAAACATTGTTTGAAACAATACTTTTGTATGAAACAACTGTTTTTTTTAAATAACCGACGAAACATTTCTTCAGGGTCTAGAATCATAAATGCTGAATTCATAATTACAGCTTGCGTCGATGTCCTACCCATCCTGTATAAATAATTTCCCTCCATATTTTGACATGTTTTAGGGTGGTGGAACTGATGATTGATAATGTTTTACTTTCAGTGTGCACCACCATTAGTGGTTGCATCGAAAATTGACGAGAGAACACTGAAGAGAGAAGGTGTTTGTGCAGCCAGTCTGCCCACAACAATGGGAATTGTGGCAGGATTCTTAGGTATGTTTGCTTTATTTCAAATTGCACTTTATTGTTGGGGTACAAGAAATGTTTTTTAACATTGTAATTTTTTCTGTTACAGTGCAAAATACATTGAAATACTTGCTAGAGTTTGGACAAGTCAGCCATTACTTAGGATATAGTGCATTAACAGATTTCTTTCCTATGATGGCATTAAAGGTACGCAGGTTTTCTCATTTTGACGTGACTTTAATAAAAATAATATTCAAATACTATTCAGTGCTCTCATAATTATTTCATTACCAGGCTTGGTGACCTTGCTAGAATGTAAATCTTATCTTCATTTGAATCCCTTGGCATCATCAGAAACAATCATAAGTTTCACCCTTTGTATCAAAATTGTTTAACATTTTTTTCTTACAGCCAAACCCTCAATGCGACGACAGTTACTGCCGCTCGCGCCAGGCGGAGTTCCGAGCCAAGCCCGTGGTAGAACTCGCTACTGAGGTGACAGAGGACCTAGCACCCGTGCATGCTGACAACGAATGGGGTATGTTGTATTACTGACAATTATTCAAAATCACATTACAATTCATTATTAGACACACAATTTCAATATTAATCATGTACAGACAAAATGAAAACAGAAAATTAAATTATATTAGGTTGGGGGAAAAGTCTTTTCTAATTATAGTATGTATGAACTTGTAATATAATCTCTTTGGCTATACTATTTGTATCTGTCTGGTTTTGGTATCATTGAAAGTTTAAATTTTAAAGAACATAATTCCAAATTCAAATTAGGCAAATGTGTGATTTTTATTTGTTTTTCGTACTGTCAAGATGAGTGAATCTAATGAAGAAATTACGTACATTTTAAAATTTTACTACAAAAAAGGTAAAAATGCAATGCAAGCCGCGAAAAAAAATATGCGATGTTTATGGAACTAGTGCAGTGTCTGTGAGTGTAGCACAAATTTGGTTTAAACGTTTCAATCCGGAAATTTTGATGTCAAAGATGCACGTCGCTCTGGTCGCCCTATTACGGATAAAATGGAGACCATTTTTGAAAAAGTGGAGCAAGATCGGCATATCAGTAATTACGACGTAGATGAAGAACTGGGAATTGACCATAAAACATTTGAAAATACTGGGTACACAAAAAAGCTCGATATTTTGGTACCTCACGAGCTCACTGAAAGAAACCTAATGAACCGTGTACTCATTTGTGATTCTTTATTACGACGTAATGAAACCGAACCATTTTTCAAGAAGCTGATAACTGGTGACGAAAAGTGGATCACGTACGACAAGAACGTGCGAAAAAGGTCGTGGTCAAAGGCCGGTCAGGCTTCACAGACTGTGGCGAAACCCGGGTTAACTCGCAACAAGGTGATGCTGTGTGTGTGGTGGGATCGGAAGGGCATTATTAATTATGAGCTGTTACCACCAGGCAGGACCATCGATTCTGAACTGTACTGCGAACAACTGATGAGATTAAAGCAAGAAGTTGAAAGAAAGCGGCCGGAATTAATCAACAGAAGGGGTGTGGTTTTTCATCATGATAACGCTAGACCTCTGATCTTTAGCCACTCAGCAAAAATTAAGAGTTTGGCTGGGAGGTGTTAATGCATCCGCCGTATAGTCCTGACCTTGCACCTTTAGATTTCCACCTGTCTCGGTGTCTTCAGAATTCTTTAGGCAGTGTCAGGTTAACATCACGAGAGGACTGCCAAAACCACTTGTCGCGGTATTTTGATCAGAAGTCCCAAAATTTCTATAGCAATGGGATCATGACCCTACCTACAAGATGGCAAAAAGTTATCGAAGAAAATGGTACCTACATACTTTAGTTAAATGTAAATAAACTATGTTAAAAAAAAATTTGAATTTTCTTTAAAAATAAACTTTTTCCTCAACCAATTATTATGCAGATTGCTGTCCATTTCTGCATACCAGGGTCTGGGTCACAGACCAGCAGCCTAATTGCGTAACACATTTTCGTGAACGATTACGACTAAGCTGTTTTATTTTGACAGTTCTACAACATTCATTGCTGTTTCATAACGATTCAGATTCCGATTGATTGTGTATTACGCAATTAGGGTACAGGGTCTGATGTTTTGACGTAAAGCATAAGTAGAGCAGCTATATTTCATTATAAATATTTATGCATGTGCAAACATTTAATGCAATTCTGGTTTTACAGGAATCAGTCTAGTTGATGAAAATACGCCAGATGATGATGATGTCTCGCACCTTAAATTAGTAGATGGAGTTCAGGTATTTGTGCAATGAATTACCTTAATGTTTTTTTTACAAATGTAATGCCGGGTAGTTTGGAGAAACGTAAGATGGAATAATATGGCAATGAAATAACACAAAAAAAACATCCTTTATGCAATGCAACATATTGTAATACAACAACAAGGCGAATTGTTTCAACGTGTGCTTCATTTCACGGTACGTTTTAACAATCAGTACCCAATATGTGCCTAGAATCAATTCTATTTAATCAAAATCAAAAGTCATTTATTCAAATTAGGCTGAGAATGAGCACTTTTCGAACGTCAAAATTACATAAGACAGTCCCCCAAAAAGCCCGCCCTTCACCACTTCCTAGTGCTTTAGCTGGGAAGAAGTGGCGCAACAAACTCCCCAGCAGCACAGCTGTCTGTTCGGTTAGAAGAACTTGATTCTAAACAATTGCAAGTAATTACCGAAACGCCAATGACAAAAAAAAAAGAATAAAAATTGCATGTAAATAACACAAATACATAAATAAAGCCTTCGGGCCTAAAGGGCATGGCAGCTTACATATGCAATACTGGAATTATTATACAAACAAATAAAATAAATAAATGATAAACTAGGACCATCAAAGTAAAATAAATCAACAGAACAATTACTGTAACAATGATAAAACCAAAGACAGCAAGACGACCAGTCACCACAAGCAGCACCCGTTCACGAGCATAACGCAAAGGTCAGCCATTACCCCCCTCGCCATATTTGAGGGAAGGAGGAAACCCGACCCCCGACGCTACCGCAAGCAGTGACATCTAAGGGAGCATGACGAACCTGCTGTTGGTTGCTCAGGCAAGAATAATATTATCAATTGTCGAGGTCGCTAGCTAACCATATATTGCAATACAGCTCATTAAAAACATTGTAATGAGTAAGTAGATCATGTCAATAATAAATGAAGACAACAAAATAATTGACTTATACCGTCAAATAAAAAATAAAAAAAATATATGAACTCATATACCCTGTCAGTTAGTAAGCTGATTCTGGAGAAAGAACACGAACATTGTCTTGAGTTAATCACAGCGACCAACAGTTCTTATCGTTTAAGTAGTCGTTAATGGAATAATATGCCTTTGAACAAAGGTTGGATTTTACTTGGGCCTTAAACGCATTAAAAGGTAAATCTAGTAAAGAAGAGGGCAACTTGTTATAAAAGGTTATACCAAGCCCAACAAATGAGTTATGGACCTTATGAAGCCGGTGAAAGGGAGCACGTAGTTTGTTCTTATTTCTGGTGTTAACATTGTGAAAATCACTGTTTTTTGTGTATTAGTGTATATTTTGCCTAATATATAAGATGTTGGCGAAGATGAATTGAGATGCCACCGTGAGAATACCAATATCTTTAAAAAAATCTCTAAGAGAAACTCTGGCTCCTAGCTGATAAATTGCTCGGACAGCTCGTTTTTGAAGGATGAATATATTTTGAATATCAGCGGCTTTGCCCCACAGCAGAATACCGTAGGACATAACGCTGTGGAAATAACTAAAATAGACTAAGCGAGCTGTATCAACGTCAGTGTATTGTCTTACTTTCCTGACGGCGTAGGCGGCTGAACTGAGCCTCCCCGCTAAGCTTGAGATATGTGGGCCCCACTGAAGTTTGGCATCTACCGTTATGCCCAGAAAAACCGTCGAGTCTACAGTTTCAAGCAGCTCTTTATCTAAGACGATGTTGGGTCCTAGATTTCTAACATTCGGTAAGGCGAACTTCACACATTTCGTTTTCTTGGCATTGAGAACTAGATTATTTGACGTAAACCAATCCGTAACCATTGAGAGTGCACGGTTTACGTCGTCAAAATCTTGTCTATTCCTGTCTACTTTAAAAATAAGAGAGGTATCATCTGCAAACAGTACAATGTCACAGATATCGTTTAAATAGAATGGTTAGTCATTGATATACACTAAAAACAAGAATGGACCCAGTATTGAGCCTTGAGGTACACCTAACTGAACTGGTAGCTCGGAAGATTTCACACCATCGACATCTACACATTGGAACCTATTATGCAAATAAGAATTTATTACGTTGAGAGATTTAATGTAAATGTTGATGTTCAAAAGTGCCTTTTATGTGCCTATTTGAGATAAATGCTTTGACTTTTGAATTTGAATGTGTGTATAGGACAAAACGTGTATAATTATGTAGAGACAACTGCTTTCGTATGACATTCTTTTCGGTATTTAACGTACCCTACTGATTTACTAACTAAAACAATTATTTATACAGAACATTAGGTACAACATAATATTTACACCATTTCCTTCTTCAGGTGGCCTACAGTGTGCCAGTTGACAATAGTACTCCAGAATCAAGCACGGGAGGCGCGGTCGCAGCCTCCGAGCTATCTCTCGAAGAGCTGATGCTGCAGATGAAGTCCATGTAATCTTGCCCTCAGATGGGCAAGGGAAGCCATGTTAAGTCCACTCCATATCATTTGAGGATGAGTTTGTTACGTGAGCATTTATTCGGTTGTTATTAAGATCGTATGTGTTAGTGATGATAATATTTGAAATAAATGTTAATTTTATTGGATAATTTGTTAAGAGTATCAAATATATTGATTCCATTTATATAATTTCTATTGGCCTCGAAGGTGATTTTTCGTTAAGTATTTAAAACTGGTAACAATGCTCAAATTGAAATTCTTATTATATTTTATGTGACAGTAAATATAATACTGATGTATTTATTATGTATGTAAGATTTTATACAAATGAAAAACGAAATGTGATGGATTACGAAAAGTTCCGAAAAATACTTGATTTAGTTTTGTGTTTGTCGCTTATTAATTATAATATGAATGTATTAGATAAAAGCATTAATTGTGATCAAGTAGCATGCGTGACTAGCGTCACTATGAACGGATCTAAAATAGTTATATGAATGTCTCGAAATGTAAACATGGATGTATCGAAGCGCTTCGTGGCAATGCATTGAAACATTCCGGCTTTATTGTATAAATTATATTTTTTATTTAAGAGTCAATGAATAGCGTAAGTAGTAGTTAATTTATTTTTTTGATGTGTTTAAAATTTTATACCAATATTGTTGTTCGCTACGCTGAGCTGAATATCATTATACATATTAATGTACTGTAATTTTTTTATTGTTATTAAATATCGTCTGTGAGTAGTTTGTTTTTAATTTTTTCTATGCAGACGTTCAGTTTGGTTGTGATGCGTTTGTTCTCTGAGGGCAGCGTGTTATTCTGGAAAATAAAATAATACTAAGATTACTTCCAAGATTTCGAAGCAAAAGAATTATTTCTAAATGATAAATGATTTTATTTCTGTAAGTAGGTTTTGAAAAACACTTTTACACGTCAAACATATTTTAAAAACTAGATGAGATCGGCGTATCCTATCTGACTACTCTGAGAAGAAAGGCCGAAACAAACTCAGAGGTCACAGTCTCTTTTAAAAAGTCCAGACATAATCTTGGTCAGGTCATGTGAAGACCATGTAGATTGATGTCTGAAATGGTCTTTTGAGGAAAGAACCACACAGAATGAGTGGACCTGTCCAGTCAGTGCACGCATTTGTCAGTAATCATGCAGCTCAACACAACACTTATGGAGCTCAACGATTCGACGAACATTACCAAAGAAAGGACATTTGGGTAGGCCGCATAAATTACTCAAACTGCCAGACCATGATTAAAACTAATTTTAAAAATTAAAAATAGACTGAGATATAAAAAAACAACAAATCCACACTGCCTTCACATTCACAATAATTAAAATATTATAATACTTTACAAAGTAAATTTTCATAGTATGTCAAAGTATAAAAATCCGAGAATAAACTTGGTCGGATCATATGAGGGCCCTGTAGATTGGTGTCTGAAATGGTCTTTTGAGAAAAGAACCACACTGATTTGAGTGGACCTGTCCAGTCAGTGCACGCATTTGTCAATCATGGTGCAGCTCAACTCAGAACTAAGGAGCTCAACGATTCGACGAACAATACAAAAGAAAGGACATTTGGGTAGGCCGCATAAAGTACTCAAACAGCCAGAACGTGATTAAAAAAACTGAAAGAAAAAAAAAATGCAATGACCCACATAGTCCTCACATTCACAAAATTAAAATAATATTATACTTTGTACAGTAAGTATATACATGTCATTTTGTATCTAAAAAGGAACAAAATATTAAAAAAAATCATAAAAAAAATATAAAAAAAAATGCTAAATGATAATAAACATCAAGATTGTCTGTAAATTTATTGGAGCAGCTCAATCCCAAGCCTTCCTGTCCTCAATATAGTCTTTGACAGTATAATAGGCTTTCTGGCATAATTTCCGCTTAATAAAAGATTTGAATTTATTAAGGCTTAGTCCTTGAATGTGGCTAGGAAGTTTATTATAAAAACGTATACATTGACATATAAATGTAAATGAGCTACCTATTTTCTTGAGCCTGGTAGTGGGAACAACAAATTTGTGTTTGTTCCTAGTATTTATATTATGGATATCACTGTATTTTTTAAACAGATTAATATTTTTATGTGCATACAAAAGATTTTCATAAATATACTAAGAAGGCACAGTCATTATATTAATCTCTTTAAATTTGTCTGTGAGGGAGTGTCTGGGACTTAGTTTATAAATTGAAAGAATTGCCCTTTTTTGTAAAACAAAAATTGTCAGAATATCGGCGGCATTTCCCCACAAAAGAATAACGTACGACATCACACTATGAAAATAACTAAAGTATACTAAACGCGCTAGTTAAGTAACAGACTACTTTCGACAGGTAAAAATAATTATAATTTTCAGCATATTAGCTATCCAGAACAGCAGATCCAAAGATACTGCCTTGTAGAACTCAGACTTAATTTTGACGGGTTTATAAAATTTGAATGATTCAGTTGTCATTTTACCGTAACAAAGTCCATGACCAGCTGCGCCCGGGCCAGTACCCGCCCGGCCAGGCCGCCCGCCGCGCCCACGTGTACCGCCAGGCTGGTCTCCGCGCGTCCCTCGCACACACGGAACAGAAACACCGGCTCGCCATCTTGTAGAATGAACTCGAAACGCTAGCAGGAGATAAGGGCAGTCAGTGAAGGGGATATTTTTAGGGGTCGTGATTACAAGACTGAAGCACTGTTGGGCGGATAGATAATTATACAAATTGCGCTTTATTGTATCCCAACATCTATCTACTTCTTTTGTTTTACTGTAATTACACTGTTACTTTATTAAAAGCTTATTTAATTAATTAATATCTAGAATTATGCATTGTGTTATATTAATATTGAGCTGGTGTTTGCGGACAGCAATTATAAAATTTGTCTTGTTTGAACAACATTATTTCTTCTGATAGGGAACACGATTTGATGATTCATTGCCTTTGTAGCTGTTTGCTATGCAAGTGTCGCAGTAAAGTGCATAGTGAGGAGACCAAGATCAGCCACTACATTTATGAATTCTTACCGGTAAGTAATATTTCCAAAAATCCTACCAGAAATCGTATAATAGGCGTGTCCACGATATACTCCTTAATGTTCAGGTAATGCGTGGCTAAAAGCACATGCGGACAGTTATCTCCCCTGAACAGTAAGGTGTTCAGACAGGCCGCCAGCAATGCTAGTCCGTCAGTCGCGGAGGTTCCCTTGCCGAACTCGTCTACTATTAGGAGGGAGTTGGACGTGGACTCTTGGAGCGCTAGAGCCATCTGGAAAAAAGTAAGTTTGTTGCAAATAAATTCGGGCGATAGACATTAGAGATGAAACGGATATCCGGTAACTATCCGGCCTATCCGGCGGCCTTAATACTATCCGGACGAATACCGGATAACTAACTACTATTCGACCGGATAGGCATCCCCCGGAATTTAAAAAAAAATCTGGAGAAAAAATATATTTTAAAGTAATTATTTGCTTTATTTACTTAGTCTTAGTATCACTTAAGAAATATAATTAGTTTCAGTTGTAATTTTTTATCACACAATAGTAAATGAATGCAATAGAAAGAAAATAATAAATTAGAACTCATACTGAATAAGGGCCAATTATGGTGCATAAATACAAATTTCTCTGCATTGAGAGGTAGCAAGCGGTTTCGCTTCTCTTCATAAATAAGGCCAGCTTCAGAAAAAAGTCTTTCGCTGTACACACTGCTGCAAGGTGCTGAAAGATAGATTTTGGCAAACTTTGTTAAATTTGGGTATTGTTTGGCATTAGCTGCCCACCAAGAATATACATCAAACGGCTAAGTTCCGCCGGATATTCGGCCACATAGTTGGCCGAATATCCGGTATCCAGCCAAACTGCTATCCGTTTCATCTCTAATATACATTTTCCAATCCACATAAAAGTCCATAAAAAAGGTAAAAGGCCAGGCAAATGATGACGACGCCAGTCCTTCCAAAGCAGATCCCTTTGCAATTAAAAAGCCCAGCAAAAGTCGACTTGACATACACGCTTCTCGATTTTGGTAGGGTGGACTAAAAGATTTTAATGTTTTTGCCAGAGCATTCTATTTAATAAAATACTGGTTGACCGGTGAAAAAAATTTTTTGCTGAAACACTGGTACAGATTACATTTTGCGTTAAATCAAATTCAACGCAAAATGTTCAATTTGTGTTGAGTGATGTCATTTGAAAGCAAAAAGATGGATGCGTATGTGATACTAAGAAAATGTTTTATAGAGTATTCTATCTATCTATACCTACTTGTCTCAAGTCTATCAGGAATGCGGACATATGCGTGGCGACGCACTCGATGCTCTGTATGCGCGTGTGTATGTGACGCACTACGCCGATCGTTGCTGAATCCGCTGGCACGAAGCTACCGATGTGGGCCAGGTATACTATCAGACCTAGATCCAAAATGTTCTCATTTTAGATGGGATATTTACTTGGTTTTGCAGGGTTTTGGGTAGCTTTTGAAGCGACGTTTAATACAGTGATAAATAGAAACTCATCAAATTAAGGATTTCAATTTGCAAGACTACTGTTTTTGTCTGTCTTTCGTTTTTTTATTCTAGCATGTTGAAATAGGCATACGGAACAGGTGTATGAGGTAGGAATTGCTTAGCAAATAATTGTTGAGTCCATACTTTTTAACGGTAAAGGATGAAAACAGTCTCACCAATCTGCTTCATATAAACCGACTTCCCGCTGGAGTTGGGTCCCGTCAGTATCTTGACACACCCTGCCTCCTGACTGGACTCCACGTCATTCGGCACAAAGCTGTCACACGTCAGCATGTACAGAGGGTGACGGCCTTGCTTGATGCTAATGACCTTCTCAGGAGTTAACGTCGGACGGACATAGTTGAACTCCTTGCAGACCTTGGATATGGCTATAAGGCTGTAGATTGAAGTTAAATTACAGATATTTCGAAAAGTATTCTCTAATTTAAATTTCATTTTGTCTTTCGTTGTCTTTGCACAGATTCAGCCAGTTTGAAGTTAAATTGAGTTCAGAAGCTTTTGCTGCCGTTTATTACTGTAGGTCGTCGTCTGCCAATGAAGCCTTTGTAATTATTATGTTCGAAACTGTGCCTCTAACTGGTGTCAGGCTGTCTCCTGAGCAACCTGAAATACAACCTAGTTATGTACCGTTGCCTGATCCGTCAACATAAAGCAGCGAACTTAGAGATAGGGTCTTGGTTGTCTTGCTTGTGGTATGGTTCAGCACTTGTTCAGGGTCTTTTAGAGCGTGGCCTCGTATTTAATACTTTGTCCTCCACCAACTTTTTGAATGTTGCCCATTATATCTTGGTCATGTATTGTGTATACCGCTTGTGGAGATCCTAAATAAATAAATATAAATAGCTAGCTACTGTTACCAGTCCAGCTCGGCACACTTGTCCACGACCGCGGCCAGCGTGTGCAGATGCTGCAGCATGACGCTGGTGAGGCGCATCATGATGCGCGTCTCGTGCGCCACTATCTCAGGGTATGTGTCGCCTATCATCACGTCCAGCTCTAAGAAGGTACATCGGAATTCAGGATTAATCCTCTTCTAAGTTGAATCATTTTCCTACCCCTATCCCTTCGGACTCGGCGCAGTCTATGTTATTTTCTTTCATACATCTCCATCAGCGTCATCTCAGCGTTCACTTCATCATCATCAAACAATGCATCCATGGCTTACCTCGTTCGTTATCTAGCCGTCCACTCTCATACTTAATACTTTTTTGTCACATGCCTTAGGATTACTTAATTTTATAGTTAATTAACGTTAATTTAAATATGACTACTAAGCCTACTAGCATAATAAGGCTTAATAATTTTAATGTGAATAAAGTATCACGAACTGAGGCACTTCATAAAAGGGAGAAAAAAATAATGTTTTATATTATGAATGTTTTGAAATTCCCGAATTAAATTCTTACCTTCACATCCCTTACTTTTGTAATGGATATAGTCGTTGTTTTGAAACTGAAAGGCAAATTAGAATGTTAATAACGAGCTGACCTTTTGAATTAAATCTGCATTTTAGCGACAATAGTCGGCAATCCGACATTGGTGCTAGTTTTCCTATAATTATAAACACAAACTTTTCATCATCATTATCTTACCATAAACTTCATATCAGGCAGTTCCTTATCGTCTGCGCTGAGGTTGTCTTCCCAGACCTTCACGCCTAGCAAATATCCGAGGTGGGGCATGTACAGCATGCTACACTCTTCGATGTAGGGCGGAAGTCGGTCCATCTCCACCTTGGCTGTCTCTGACATCAGGCCGTGGAGGCTCGCCATTGTTTGTTTTTCTGGGGAACATAGGTGTGTTCTATCAATCAAAAAATGCACCCATGCTATCGATGCATCTCTGCCGGCGCAGTGGTAATTTTTCTAGCTCTTCTAGAAGAAGTCAGGTGTACAGAAACCAACAAACTCTTCAGAGGCATTTTGTACCGCCTGTCTGAATTTTTTCCAAGAAGCTGTCCAAATTTTGGAAAAAGTAGAAGTCTGTCCGCGCAAGGTTTTGTGTCATCCACCGTACTCACCGTACGGTGGATGACGCAAAACTTTCTACCATAGCTCTTGTAGCTTAGAGATCGTCTGGGTGTGCCGTATAAGGTCGACCGTTGTCGTGTAGGAGCAGCGGAGACGAGTGATTAACCAAGGCTGACCGGAGATTTGCGAGCTTCTCCATCATTGTATCCAGTTCCTCACAGTACACATCCGCAGTAATGCTGGTGCCCTTTGGTAAGAAGCTGTGGTGAATTATACCGGCACCTGACCACCAAACACCGACCATGACTTTTTAGAGGTAAGTTTTCGTTTGGGGCATTGCCTAGGCGCTGAACCAGGGTTTAACCAACAGGATAACTGATTGAGACTATCAAAAAAAGCATATTTTCATCGCAAGAGACAATGCGGTTCAAAATTCCTTCTTTTCTGTCTGTTAATCAATGCTAGGCATATTTCAACGCGCTTGCGATCGTACAGTACGGGCGGCACCCACTTATCAGGTTGCACCAGTGTTGTTTTGATGCTAACGTTGAAAGCTGCTGTTAACTCAGCCGTAGATTGAGTATCGTCAGCTTCCACTATCGTCTTTAATTCGTCGTTGTTGACTCTAGTTATCGGGCGACCACGGGGTTCATTTATTAGATCAAAATTTACATGTCGTAAGCGATTAAACCAATAACGAGTCGTGCGTTCGTTTGTAGTGTTCACTCCGTACACGTAACTAATGCTGCGAGCCGTTTGTGTAGCATTGCTACCTCGACGGAACTCGTATTCCATAATTACTCCTATTTTAATCGTTAATAATATTTTTTTAATATTTATAATAAGTGAAAACAAAACACTAATCAATAGACAAGTGACTGAATTTTAAAATGGAGTTTTTTTTTTTTTTTCAAATTCATAAAGTAACTACCTAAGTGATGTTGGTAAGTTTTTATTGCAAGTTAGCCAAATACAACTTTAACCTATTTTTATAACTGTTCACTGATAAATAATCTTTTCTTCTCTCGATAACTTATTATAAACGTTAAGTTTCAATGTACGAACACAGTAGAATTTTATTAGAATAAAATATGTACTCATGTCAAGTTCGGGGTCAACGCCAGGCTTCACAGTAAACTTGCCCTCAGTTTTGGATAGATCGAAGTCTATAATCCTGTTCATGTATAATGCCATCTGGAAACATAGTTTATTTCAAATAAGTTGTACAAATATGTAAACGAGAAATTAATATCGTTTCTACGCATCGTCATGCCATCGTTTTTCTATTACCTCGTAGAGCTTGGTATTATCGAAGCAGGCGAGTTGTTCCAGAAATTCGCTGACTTTTCCCGTTGACTCACACATCTCGCAGATCAGCACCGCGTTGTATAGCGTCTAGCAATAAATTGTTCATAAGAAAACATGTGATTTAGAGGATTTAGAATTAGTACTGATAGTTGGTTGTAATTGATGAACTTACATTATAAAGCGATTTCCACTGAAACGGCTTTGCAGACAATGCTTTGATTTTCACCAAAATTCCCTGAAATAAAATGTTTATTTCAAATATAAAGGTCAACTTACTTAATCCAGACTGTTCTTTTCACTTTCCTACCATAAGAGACTAAGACTTACGTGAACATTCTTGATGAATCGCATGGACGAGCAGATGTTCCTCATGAGGGCGTCATTCTGTGGCTTCATGAAATATGCTACAACGTCCTGACGACTCTTAAGAATTGCCAGGTCCGAGGTCGGGTGTTGAAACAAAACCCTGAAATCCAACAATGTCTATCGAAAATATATACTTAAACATTTGCTATCTGTCAATTCAAACCTCGTAAAGTTTTTCTCCTATCCGCAATTTGTCGTCGGTTTGAGCGAACAAATGCGCATTCCCATCCGTAGGCGAATAATTTTCGCAAATTTTTCGTGAAAAATGTAGCAAAACTTCTTAATCAGTTGTGACTGAACTTCTGTTACACTTATCATAAATCAGCATCTGCATGTGATAGAGTCGGCACGCAGTCCATACAGGCTAGTTAGCATTACAAGGCGAAGGACAGCGCTAAATTACATTTTTCTCAGTAGCAGCCCGGAGTCTGGATTTGTGCCCGGTTAATGGCAATAGGCTCGCCCCCTATTACATGGGACTTAAAAACATAACTGGCGAAATGTGGGTTTGCTATACGTACACCTCTGCCCAACCCTTCGGGGAAACAAGGCGTGATGTTATGTTGTTGTACGGACTCACTGTCCAGTTTGGAACTCAACGGCAATAATTTCAGTTAGCACGTAATACTTTCCTTTACACAATCTTCCCACATGCCTGATACCTTAAGTACTTTTCTATTGCTATTTTCACTACGTACCTCATCCGGCTCTGTCCCATCTTTGAGCTGCACCTACTAAATACTTGGAATAGAGAGAGGCCTTCACGACTGGAGCCCCTAACTCCTCGTTTGAATGCGCTGGGGTGTGCCACTGCGCTGAACACTTGAAGACCGCGGTAAGTGTCTTCGTCTATAGTTACTATGTCTGCACTAAAGAAAGTACACAGTGGTTTTATTAATAGTAGGTACTTAGATTATACAAGAGTTTATCAGAAGACAGTCAGAAGTTTGGGCACAATCCACACTTCTGACTGTCTCTAGCACTTGCAGCCAAATCAGTTGAAAAATGGCAAGATACCAAATCACCATACACACAACGATCGACTTCATAACCCTTTCAGGATTCAAGCCAAGTAGCTTTTGGAGCTTTTGGGCAAGTACTTAGGTATACTAGTTGGAAAAAAATGGTACGTCAACTGAACGGTCACATACAAAGCCTGCAGGAACAGGTACAAGATCTTCAAGGGCAACTAAAATGCTTAAAGACACAGGAGAAAGAAGAACCCTCAGGTAAACAGGTCAGTGAGACCATACCACCTACTCAGCCTACGAGAAGTGATGTTGAGTACTGCACGGACGAGGATGAACTCGCCAAAGAGACTGGGTGGATTAGGGCGAAAAACAGGAAAAAAAGGAAGTTGAACACGTCCCTTACTCCTCCACCACTACAACAAGACAGAACTAGCGCACTGCAGCAGCAAGACTACAACAACAAAGAGAAGAAAATTACTAAAAAAAATCTAGCACCGCCTCCAATCGTAGTGGACGGTGTTAAGAATTATCAAACATTCTATGACTTATTGACTGAATCTCAGCCAGTAGAAACATTTACCGCCAAAATGCTAAGCGGTAATAGTGTTAAAATAAATGCCAAAACTGAAGAGTCTTACAGAGTGATTGCTCGTCGCTTAACAGAAAATAACTGTTTATGGCACTCATATGAGGATAAGCAGTCCAGGCCAATAAGAGTAGTGGCAAAAAAATTGCATTCTTCCTGCCTACCGGATCGGATTAAAGATGATTTAACGTCGCAAGGATTCCAGATAGAAAATGCAATTAACAAACTTAGCTGGAGAACAAAAGAACCGCTGAACATGTTTATACTGTCGTTTAAGAATGACGAAGATGTAAGTAAAATATACGGAATTAAACATATATTAGGGTGTAAAGTTGAAATAAACCCGCTGAAAACGTCTAAAATAATACCGCAGTGTAAGAGATGCCAGGCTTATGGTCATACCCAAAAGTATTGCTCAAAAGAGCCGAGGTGTGTTAAATGTACCGGCAAACACCTTACAGCTGATTGCAACAAACCCGCGCAAGAAAAACCGAAGTGTGTCCACTGTGGCTTATCTCACCCAGCCAACTATAGAGGGTGTTTAGTTGCCAAGGAGATGCAAATGATTAAAAACAAAAAATCTAAAAACAATCCACCTAACAACCCTGCCATTAAGCAAATTGTTAAAAACGCCGACAAACAGACAGCAAAACAAAGTGCACAGTTTGCATCGTCATCCGCAATAACTGCACATACGAGTACATCTAAAAGTGTCTCATATGCACAAGCGGTAAAACCAAGTCCAAAACCATCAAGTCTTGAGGACAAGCTCAACCAGATATTGAAGTGCATATCCTCATTTGACAAGAGACTAGAGAAATTAGAATCAAGCGCATTACAAATCCAACATGAATAACACATTTAAAATAATGGCTTGGAATTCCAACGGACTGCTGCAACATCAACATGAGTTGCAAGTAGTCTTAGACACAGAAAATATTGATGTGTGTTTGATCTCTGAAACGCACTTCATTAAACAGTCTTTTGTAAATTTTAGAGGCTATAAGGTTTATCACTCGCTGCACCCTAACAACACGGCACGAGGAGGTAGTGCAGTCATTATTAGAGAAAATATCAGTCATTACGAACAGTGTAAATACGAGGAGCCAGACACGCAAGCTGTGGCGATATCAGTTAAAACAAATAAATTTAATTTGACAGTAGCGGCTGTATACTGTCCCCCAAGGCACACGATAAACAAAGAACAATATGTAAACTTCTTCAGACTCCTTGGACAGAGATTTATATTAGGCGGTGACTTTAATGCTAAGAACACTCATTGGGGATCAAGATTAACTTCAACTAAGGGAAGACAGCTTCTCAGTGCAGTGAAAGACATGCGCTGTGAGGTCATAAGTACTGGAAAACCTACATACTGGCCGACTGACCGCCAGAAACTACCAGACCTCATCGACTTTTTCATTGTCAAAAATATTTCTATCAATTATCTGAGGGTGGAAGAGGGGTACCACATGAACTCTGATCACTCTCCGATATTATTACAATTAAGTGACAAAATATTACTGAGAGAAAATTACTTGACATTAGTTAACAAGTTTACAGATTGGAAAAGTTTTAGCATAGACCTAGAAAATATTATTGACCTTAAAACTTCATTAAAAAGAAAAGATCAGCTTGATTCTGAAGTTAACAGGTTTAACAACAATATTCAACAATGTGCATGGAACAACACACCACAGCTTATGAAAAATTTTAAAGGAAATACCTACCCAAAGGAAATAATAGACCTATTACATGAAAAAAGGACTCAAAGAAAAAGGTGGCAGCGAACTAGATTCCCGCAAGATAAAACTCTATTGAATAACCTTACGAAAAGACTGAAGAGAGAAATACGAACTTTTCAAGATGAGGCTTTTAATAATAACCTACGTCAGTTAAGCAGCGACCATACAACGCAATACTCTCTTTGGAAAGCGACAAAGTTACTCAAAAAGCCAATTACACCAATCCCCCCTATCAGAGATCATAACGGAAAGTGGGCCATAAGCAATGAGCAAAAAGCTCTAAGATTTGCACATCACCTCGAAGAAACCTTTCAGCCAAACGACGGGTCTGTAGATAACTTGCAGTTTGCCAATATTCTGCAAGACCAAAGAATTAAGCTTGTGACCCCGAAAGAAGTTGCAAAGGAAATTCAAATTACTAACCTCAAAAAATCCCCAGGGTATGACCTTATTACGGGAGAAATCCTAAAACACCTTCCACGTAAAGCCATCGTTAAGCTTACTCGGCTCATCAATGCTGCATTCGTGCTAAAGCATGTTCCTGAGCCATGGAAAGTTGCTGAAGTGATTATGATTGCAAAGCCCGGTAAACCGCCTACCGAAGTTTCATCATACAGGCCCATTTCCCTGTTGCCTATATTATCGAAACTGTTTGAAAAATTGTTTTTAAAACGCCTAAAACCTATAATAAACGAAAGAAACCTAATTCCTGACCATCAGTTTGGTTTCAGAGAGAAACACTCAACAATAGACCAAGTACATAGAATCACAAACATCATTGAGAGAACGCTTGAAGAGAAAAAAGTCTGCTCCACCGTATTTTTAGATGTGGCACAAGCTTTTGATAGAGTTTGGCATAAGGGTTTGATATACAAGTTACGACTAATATTGCCCAATGATTTTGCCGATATCTTGCAAGCATACATTACAGATAGAATGTTTCGAGTAAGGCACGAGGATGCCTTTTCTGATCTAAGAATTATTAAAGCTGGCGTGCCTCAAGGTAGTGTGCTGGGTCCAGTCCTATACCTGTTGTACACGTATGATATGCCAGAGCTGGAAAATAATACCATCGCAACCTTCGCGGACGACACTGCCATTATGGCTACAGGGTCATGCCTTACGGAAGCAATCAAAAAGGTACAAATCGCTGTAAATGAAATTCATGACTGGGCACAAAAATGGAGAATCAGATTGAATGAATCGAAGTCACTACACATTGATTTCACCAACAGGAATTGTGATTACCAACCAATCTTCATAAATGGCCAACAAGTGCCATACGCAAATACAGCCAAATACCTTGGCATAACGCTTGACGCAAAACTGCGCTGGAAAGCGCACGTCAAAAAGAAAAGACAGGAACTAGACATGCGTTTTAAAAATATGTATTGGTTGATTGGACGGGGTTCCCGCCTATCGATACATAACAAAATTTTAGTATATAAGCATATTCTTATGCCAATATGGACATATGGTATCCAACTGTGGGGCTGTACTAAGCCGACCAATATCAAAATTATACAAACATTCCAGAATAAAGTACTCAGGAGTATTGTAAATGCGCCCTGGTATATAAGAAATGACGACCTCCATCGTGACCTAAAAATGGAACCCGTCACCAATATAATCAAAAAATTTGCTGAGGCCCATGAACACCGACTCCATCGACATGTGAACATCGAGGCAATTCAGCTGTTAGACCAAGCAAATATAGTGCGAAGACTAAAACGAACTAAACCTTTTGAGTTAGTGTAGTGTAAAGTGTAGAAATAATAGTGACAGTGACACACATAATAACACATGAACAAAGTGTTTATATTATTAATTATCAGACTCTAAGAAAGTGGAACGGACTTGAGTAATGTTCAATCAGCACTTTTCTAAGTTTTAAAATAATTATCACGTAACAAATTAAGTTAGATTAAAATTGCTTATTAGTCGTATAGGCTAGATTGTAATCAATTATTAAGAACCTGGTTCTTTTTAATAAAGTATAAAAAAAAAAAAAAAAGGTATACTAGTTGAAATATAATCAAGGGTTGAAAAGCGCTTCTTTTGCAAGCAGTTAGTTGGTATATAAATATACCAACTAACTGCTTGACAGGGTTCAGAAAAGTCATCATGAAAATAACGAATCATCCTATAATAATAAATAAACCTCCTATCAAGATAAACTTACAGCGAAATGATCCTCAGACTTAAAAACTGCGGCTTCCCGTGCAGGTCCATGCTCAAATTTGCCCAATTAAGGTCCAGGTATCTTAGCAACGCCCCTAGAGCATGCACACTCTGGGTTTGGGAGAAGTCCAGTGCTGTTCGTAGGAAAAGTGACCTTTCTTCCTCCGAGGCGTTTGGTGGTTCGGTCGGAAGAGATAGGGTGAAGATACGTCTCTTGCACGCTTCGAAACCTGGGAGAAAAGTATTTAATTTTGGGAGAAAGCTAGTATCTTTGATATTCTTTAATTATTATTTTTCGTCTGGATTTGTGCCAGGTTGATGGCAATAGGCTCGCCCCCTGTTACATGAGACTTAAGCATAACTGGCGAAATGTGGGTGCACATGGAGGTACACCTCTGCCTAACCCTTCTGGGATTACAGGCGTGAGGTTATGATAGGTGTGTTATTCTTTAATTTATTTTCTAGTTGTTATCTTAATCGTTAGTGAACTGACAGATAATATTGCTTCCGTAAAGGAATTGTACACGCTTAGGTAAGAACCGTGGAGCTGATAGCTCATCCTCTTCGCTGTTCGACAGTCCTCAAAAGGCTTTTCGTAGCAATCGTGGCTAAGAATCAACATCTATCCATGTTTTCGGTAGGGACGGTAGGTGCACGTAGCTTCCTCATTATAATGGTTACATTATGAGAAGGTATTGGTCCAAAACTTACTATACTCCTTAGCAGACAAGAACACAAGCTTGCACCTCCCATCATCATTGGCATCGCTGTCGAACACTGTCTTCCTGACAGTCTGTACGAAGGCACCCTGGTTCTTGCCGTCAAGAAGGATGCAGATGGGTTCCACTTGTCGGAACAAGCTTGCGAACATCAGGTACTCTGGCGGACGGTCCACTATCTCTTCCAAGATGAACAGCTGGTCAGCATTAGAGAGGAGAAAAGGATGAAGAAGGAATTGGTTGATTTGATGGTAACTTCTTAGGATACCTAGGTACTGAACTTCTTTTTCGCATTGTCACTTTGTTTGAACGACAGTCGGTTCTTTGACAGTAGTTACGAGTCGTCAGAAGGCCGAAAGTGTGACAACCAGTCTTACCAAGGGGTATCGTACTTCCCAGTCGGGTTGTGGTGGTCAGGTAGGCAGTCGCTCCATGTAAAATGTATTCAGCTGCATCCGGTGGTTACACTGGTCACGAACCCAAAAAAAATAAAAAAAAGGGCTCTGCAGATTGATTTGAGTGACTTTGGTTGAACGAGTTGTACCAAAATTGAGTTGTGTATTGACTTGTTGATTGAGAACGATAACTTTACTAGCAGTTTTAACAGTAGGTAAGTATAAGTACAAGTGGTTATCACAATATCACGACAAGGTACCTATAATAATAATTATCAGCCTGTGTTGTCCCACTGCAGGGCAAAGGCCTCCCTTTCCATTTTTCATTCAACTCGCTCCTGACCCAATTTGGAACAATCCATCCTATAAGCGTCAAGTTCATCCCGCCATCTACTGCTGGGCCTTCCACGATGCCGTTGGACGTTTTCAACATGTTTTCTAACTTAACCTAACCTACAGTTTATTTGACTGTTGGGTCGTAAGTCGTATTAAGCTATAAAGTATTTTCGGGTATTATCAGATTATTCACGTTTAATGGCTGAACAGGACAAACAGCTTTAATAAACATTAAACCAGATAAAATGTGACGTGTGACCCAAATGTGGCGGGTAATTTAAAAGCCCATAAAGGCTGAACTATAAATGGGACCCACCTCTCCGGTGCGTAGGGTGCAGTAGGCCGCTCCCAGTCTTCCTGAGCGACAGTATGCCACCAACACCCTCTGCGACATTTTAATAAATGCCCATTAATTTTGCCGTGCGTTACTCGGAAAGCCAAACAAAGGCCACCTAATGTTTTTCCATGGCTTTTGAAGGTGATAAGTGGCCTATCTGCACTAGGACATTATTTATTTATATACGTCACGACATGGTATATGTATGAGAAAGACATTCGAAAAAAGTAAGAAATACAACGAGAAAATATCGATAGAGAGCTTTGTGCTCTCTATGGATATTTGCACGAAAAGGAAATACATTTTGGACCATAGTGCTGACAAAAGTCAGTCTGACGTATAAAATCTACAAACTTATCCTGCTCTTAACTTAACTTATCTTGCTTGCTAATAATTATTATCTAGGTACACTCAAGTTTCCGCAGGCAACACCCAGCCTACCTGACCGAAAATACACAAGCAACACCCTTATGTGATTAATTAATTTGTTGTGCTGACACAAAACAACATTGGTTAATTTAAGGAGATTTGGTTACGTTACATGACATTCGGAAATTAATATTGCGTGTTGGTCATGTCACATTCATGTTTTGTATCATTTCTTTCCATTCCCAGGTGACCTCTTTTCATTAAGTAGAGAATCCTTTTAAACATAGCTAGCGACCCGCCCTTGCTTCTGCCAGCTTCTACGACTTGGCAAAATATCGAGATTTATTTATTTTTGGTAAGTAAGTTTAATATTATTGTACTAAATACGGTATGTATTTAGTACAATAATATAAGACTTCCGGAATACAGTTTGTAAATAATGCTGAAACCCATATCAAAATCTGTTGCGAAGTTTAGAGGAACAACGCGGTCATAGAAAGACACGTAAAGCGACATTAATTTTATAATATTAATAAAGTACCTACATATAATCATATAAATGAAAGTTGCTTGAAATTTTGTTCACATAATACATTAAGTAAGTACTTTTAAAGAGGAAATCATCGTCGACTTATTATACATAAGAACGTACCTCTTCAGTGTCAGATTCTTCACTAGTTTCTTGTTGGCCGTTCGTATTTTTATCATCGTTCCTAAAATAAAACTTTGCTTTGATCAGAACCATTTTCTTTAACAATTTTTTAATTGGGAAATGTTATTTGAACAATGAACAAACCTTCGGCATTGCGCTATGACGAAATAATCATCAGATCGGTTTGAGTTCAAGTTATTAGTGCTGCTGGTTGTTGTTCGCAGCCCTGGCACTGAAGCCCCATCCGATGAAGTTTCCTCCATAATTCTATTACTAATGAAATTTTACAAAACAACAAAATTCGTGAGAAATTGGTTCTTCGCTTTTCCCGCGCGTGCTTCTTGTTCTATGAATTTTGATTATAACCACAGACTACCTATAGATACTAATAATCGGCAAAGGAGACGCGTCTGTACAGCCGCGTAAAAAATCAAAGAGAGTATCCGCGACTGGTATTACAAGAAATAAAAAATTGGCCACAATATTTCCTGTTGCAGACGTTTTTTTCATTTTAGTATTTTCCTGATAGTGGAAAACGACAGCACTCAAATAGTGAGAAAATAAAAACATTCCTTCCGTAACGAGGGTATGTATTGGCATAATTTCATTCCAGTTTATATTATATACCGACTTATTTACCATAAATAGTACTTATACCTCTACAAGCACTTTCATATGTTTGCCCGATAGTTTACTTTGTTTCTAATGAAATATTCAGCGGTTACACACAAGTAATTGAAATATGGCGTGATGTTAAACATTCGACACTCACGAATTCCTAAGACGTTATGCGGTCACTAGCCTGCTTTGTTTGGGTTTACGCTAATCACAACCAACATGCCAATTGCCATGGGCAATAATAGACGTGATAATTAGGAGCAAGTAGGTATAATTTTATGTATGTATCTATTAGTCTTAAAAAAAGTGTTTGTATCATAGGCTTTATACAGGTCTGCCTTAGTCAACATAACTGGATAACGTGTGGTTGACATGGGCATAGATAAGTGAATGTTTTTGTTTTTGAACTTATTAAAACAAAAGCTTGTTTAATTTATATATGGCATTTATTTAAAAATACTTCATAAAACACATCCTAAATCTTTACATTTTCATTTTATATTTGTAAAACTATGAATCTTAATAATAGACCAACAATTGATTTGTTTTATTTTAAGTTTTTTTTAGTGCAGAAACTCTAATAATTAAACTTTATAAAAGGCACTTACGGCGATTTAAATATAATATATTCAGCGGCATAATATATTCAGTACAAATTATATTCAATAAATAATTCAAAGTGTCTTAAAAGTTCCCATTCCGATACTCCAAGTTCTACCAAGTCCAAGTTCTAGTTGCTGTAATCATGGTATAATAGCCTCACCGAACTCATGACAGAATCTATCACTTTGTTTGTCATGTAACATGGACATTATTTATCATCTTCATTATAACTATGGCACGTACCAGTAAACCAGGTCTTACAAAAAACACATTGGTCGATTAGCCTATACTCCTTTTCACGATAACTCTGGTCTAGTATATCACAAAAGACCAACAGTCACATAATCTTTAAATGACCAACATATCCTTATCCTCGGGGGCCTCCTTCCGGAAGTTGACCCTGATGTGTCTACAGACGTGGCCGATGGCGTTGGCTGCCGGCACTACTATGGCCGCCATGCATGCCATCACCATGGTCCGCAGGGATGCGAAGTAGATCTTCACACAGCGCAGGCAGGGCGCGGTGCACCAGATTTGCTGTAACGAAGTAAATGAAGGTGTTGGGACAGTGAATTGATTGGTTCTGCTTTAAGCAAACGGCCTCCCGATGAGCCTAGGCGCTCAATGTCTATTGAATAACCAACGTCAGGAAATAGTTACTTCGCGCTGAATTAGGAACATTTTCTTGAGTGGCATGGCGTGGCGAAGTATGGGAGAACAGTAGGCCAGTGGGCATTTCAACAAGTAACTGGTGCTTAACAAATAGACAATGGTATACAAATACAGTCTACAAACCCTACAATACAAAGTTCTCACATTCAAAAATATATAAAAGAATCTAATAAAAGAAATATACAGTTATAAAGTTTAAAACCTATTTAAACCAAATGACATGGTTGCCATTTCAACTGTAACACATTTGAAAGCCAATCCTCGTTCTAAAAAAAACGTTCAAATTCAAGTAGCAATTCCATCTCAGCGACAATCAATTTCAAAAATCTCCGAAGCTGTGATGTCTTATGAGCTTACAAGAGGCTTGAAGACGCTTCTACTTCATTAACTTGGGGTTAGTCACAGAGCTGAATCACCGCGCTGGCAGCGTCTAGAGGCGGCAGTACCTACCACCTAATGAAATTTGTGGCGCCGAAAGTTCATTGAGCGCACAACCTGTCACGTGGACTGCCTTCAAAGCCGTCAGTTTCTATACTTATGTAAACGGTAACACGCTTGGTTAGTATGGAAAGTGTTTCCAAAGCCGCCTCTAACAGTGGCCGCCGAGGCGTCTGTTTGCTCTGTCAGTTTAGTATTGCAATACCTATACCTATGCTGGCGCGGCTGATGCACTATCAAAATCAAAATCATAACATTTTTATTTCCCATAAACAAGGGCACTTATGAAATGTCAGTAGCTAAGTGCACGGTTCCTATTGGTCGCTTCCTATGAAGAAGAGCCGGCAAGAAACTCCACTCACACACTCTTTCTGTGAAACTGCTATTATGCACTGATTATTAGGGACTGCGTGTCTGGCCTGCGTTACTAAGTAAAGTTCGCAGGCCAAAAGGCACTTTGTGTTAGGTATCCTGGTCTCTGTTCAAGTCTTACCTCGAAGGCGAGACAAGCAAACCCGCAGCCGAGCAGCAGCGCGCAGGGCGGCGCGAGCAGCACGGTGAGCACGGTGTAGCACCAGTTGCGCGCGTGGCGGAAGCACGCGTGACTGAGCCGCCACGCGCACTCGGGGCTGCGTGCGCCCTCGGGCTCGCCGATGATGTCGTCCCATACTATCTGTGACGTGAGATGGAAAAATAGTCACTTCCCTTTTCGTGTCAATGGGATCGCGTTTACTTTTCGTGTAACAATAGCTTTTGTCCGAATTTTAATTTGGACGTATTATAGGGATAAAAAAACAAAAAACCCGACTGCAAAAACACATACACTAAAAAGAGAAAAGCAAGCATTATTCAGTTTATCATTTCACCATATTTCTGGTTATTGGGTTGTGCCCGCTTGCAATAAATTTACACAAAACAAAGTTCGATAGATAATGCTTGTTTTTCTCTTTTCAGTTATGAATGTGTTTTTGCAGTCCGGTTTTTTTTCTTTAAAATTTATTTGTTAGTTTTGTTTGAAATTATATTTTGGCGCCAAATATCTGCATTTTATTAAATGCAATAAGGTTATCAAATTACCTCATTATTATTACCTTATTTATTGATAACCTTTTTTATTATACAGGGTGGAAGGGACATCGACGCACAACCTGATACCGTCTATTCAGTACATTTTTCACTTTCACTTTTTGTCGGTTATTTAAAAAAAAAAATTCACTGCCATACATTTTAACAGCGTATATATAACCGGTATTGCACTTTTCTATGATAAGTACAGCAGTTTTTTTTTTGTTAACCGATGAAAAATTTCAACGCAGGGGGTTCAGAATCATGTACTGAGTCCATGGTATCAGGCTGTATTAATTTGTGAACCTTATTGCACTATTCGAAACTTTTTTTTGTGTTTTACTCAAAACAATAACATCTCACAGCCAGCGTGGTTTTGTTTAGTCACTGCTTTGTGTTCTTTAGAACACTTGGGCGGTCAAAACGTATCTAACGATGTCTTCGTCTTCTAGCGGTTTTAAATATAGGAGGTAAATAAAGAATATTAGATGCATACTAGATACGCGCGAAAAGCATAACCCTTTCCTTGCAGTTGAGTATTCCTTGCAGTCTGGTAAAAAGTATCTCTTAACCTAGGTCTTGGCCCATCCTAGTGCCAAATATCCTAAACCGGATAGCCGTTAAAGCGTGAAAGGGTAACAGACAGACAGAGTTACCTTCGCATTGATAATTTTACATAGTGTGGATATTGATTAGGCAACTTCCATGACTTTAAGTACATGGGCCCTTAGATACCTAATGCTGGTACGCGGCACAACAGCCATAGACACTTGATCAGTCATTTGTTTCCAACTATACTTACTCCATTTATTTTAACTTTAGAAAAGTAACAGACATATAATGACTACAAATGAGCTATATTTTAGAGTTATTTTAAAATGTAAATGGTAAATGAATACATTACTTCGTATTTATCGGGAAATAACGGAGTTTATAAAACGTTTATATTGAAATAACGAAAACGGATAACCGTAATTTTCTAACGTTACATCGCCGTTATAAAGTTCGCAAATATGATTTACACTGAATAAATGGAGTATAGTAGAATGTTAAAATTAGATACTGATGGCTTTCATGCCGTCATTCGCAAAAGAACAGTGTCCCTGATCTGCAGACTGGGCGGCAGACTCAACGAAATCCTTTAGACTGTGGCTGATAGGATCTCATCAGGGCTTTGGAGCTCCTTAATTAAATCAGTTATTTAATCATCTTTTTAATTTTCACTTTTGTTTTTTTTGGATTAACAATTGAGTTTTACTTAGTGTTTTTGCCCAACTGCTGGTTTTAAGATTAGTGCGAAGCCAATGAATGTCCCATCCTTAATAAATGCTTTTCCATTTTCAATGGCATTTTTAAATATTCGCTGTGTAATGTTCATAGTTATGCTTTATTTTTGCCGTATACTTGAACCCGTAGGTAATCTATTAGGTAAATTAATATGACAAAATAAACATAAAAGAAGTGAAGTGAGAAACCAATCAGAAATGGAATCGAATCGACTGCCGATTGTGAACATGACATAGTTTTGGCAGCCCCTTGTATTCAATTGCTGTAAGTCAGTGTGTCAATGTTATGAGCTCATCAACTACGCTTTTCCAAAAACAACATGTAGGTATTTATTAATAACTTATGAAACTATGACTAAATCTTATTTAAAGGTGTTTTACATTTTTTTTTTTTGTATTTTTAGAACCAAGAACTGCAACACAAAAAAACTAATTTTCTTAGCTTTTACCAAATCTATAGATTCTTATATTATAAATTCGAAAGTAAATCTGTCAATATGTTTTTGTACTTTTTCACGCCTGAACGGATTTTGATAAAACTTGGCATGGAGACGAATGGCATCCTGGGGAAGGACATCGTTTACATTTTGTCCCGGGAGCAAGTTCCTGTGGGCTTCGCCCTCCTGGGTTTCGGATATTCGAAACCCAGAAGGGCGAAGCAGCGTGCAAAAGCTAGTATTCAATCATTCACAGTGCGATCACAAAAAAACTATCTGGTGATTTGTACTAGAGATTTATTTTTCCCATTTTCTTTTCAAGGGTGAAAGTACAGAAAGTTAATTAGTGGAGAACAATAAAATAGTTCAGGAGCGAGTGACCTGTAGTGTCACACTACTAGTGTATAGTCAAGGAGCTTACGGTGGGTAGCTACTTAGGTAGTTAAGACACGCAAAGGTCTCGAGTTCTTTGTACGGCGGGTAGGCTATGTTTTTAATTAAACCTTTAGTTTTTGTAAGAATTTGCATATTTGATAACATTGTGGTTAGGTGTAATGATTTGGCAACACGAAAGCATAAAATTGTTTAGAATCTAAGTTAGATATTCGGTGGAGATCAGTAACGTCGAGATAATTTTGAATGTTGAGGGCTTGTAATTAAATGGTAATACAAGTATGTGTAAGAATAAAAAACGATTAAGCCTCACTCACGAAAACTCGCAGACCAATAATTAAAATTCTCGAAGAGGAAATATAAAACAAACTCGTAGAAATTGACTTAGCTCTATTTTGGCAACGCGTAGCAGATCGTAGAGGATAGATACTATGTGCAAAAGTCTTTTCAAAATTTTGTCGTAGAAAACAGTTTCCAAAAAACTTGGATTGATTTATGATTTTATTTCTGTAAGTAGGTTTGTACAAACACTTTTACACGTCAATATATTTCGATTCGATTATATCTTAGTTGAAATCCCTATCGAAACAGATTGTTTCATTAGATTGATTTTGATTAGCTCGTAGCGGCAATAATAGTCGTTATGAAAACATCATACTTATTGAAACTAGTCATTGTCAATGTTGTTAGTAGCTGGAATTTTTTAATCACTTTTCAACGTCATTAGAAGCCCTCAAGAAACCCCTAAAGCCTCTTGGGGTTACCCATTTAAGACCCATTTCAAGGCGCCACAAAACTAATGGTTGTTTGTGCGTATAATGAAGTTAATTTTTCCAGTGACACAGATTTATAGTCGGAAAGTAGTAGGTAGCTGTTTAACTGATCTAAAGATATCTTTGTAATGGTTTTGTTTGTTATAATTAATTTAGTATGGCAGGGTGCGGATCGTATGCTTTAGGTAGTATTTTTATTAAGTTTATGATAAAATTTAACTCGAATGAATGTATGAATTTTCGCTTTTCCAATTTTGAATTCATCAAATGCTTTCGATAATAAGATACATAATAATTTCGATAATAAAAATATATTAATAAGATACTTTTATTATGTTTGCCAAATGAACATTGCAGCAAAACCTTTTTTTAAAGTTTTGCGTAAATATTGGTGGGTACGATACTTTTTGCTTTGTTTTTAGTTCAAAGATTAGGGTTGCTGAAAACTACTAGTAGCTTCACCTATTACAGGCTTTAAATTGGCTACCAAACTTATTTATAACTGTACGATGTAAAGTCGCATACCATTTTCTAAAAGTGTAGGTTTTCTCTTGAAGTTGGAATCAGCAGTAGTGATAAGTCATTGTTAGTCTTGAATTCTTTGTGAAGGTGTAAATAATGTTGTCTTTGTCCGATTGCGACATTTTCAGGACTTAGCTAAACAGATTGTTATCTTTGTACGTAAGTTATTATAGTAATAATTTTACAATGTCACTGCATTGCCTACTTACAGTAGTACAATGTGACGTCACATGCCTACTGTAATAAATTAACATAAGTTGTAGATACAAGGACTTTTTTACTTATAATAGACACTCTTCAAAGCATCCGTTATTTCTATATATAACACCCTATATAAGTGGTTTTTCTTTACTAAATCCAAGTCGCACACAATTCAGCCCTCTGTGAATGGTAGAAATGTTAATGTATTTCCGGCGTTAGCATACGAATAATTATTTAATAGTTTAAAAGTTAAGTTTGTATGTTTCATTGAATAAAAAACCGTGTTTGCTAATTTTAAGAATGGTAATTACCCTTTCATAATACCTACCTATTTAATTGGTTAGCATACTGCCATCTTGTTAAGTTTGTGTCCATTTCGTAAAAAGCATGATCAGCACCGTAATTTCGTAACACGCAATTATTCACAATCTGAATCAATTTGAAGGATAATGCTAATCCATTGCTTCATATGTAAGAAAATGTTGTCTGCTCAACAACGTAAAAAACGCAATTAATGTTGCTGAACTGTCAAAATGGAAGCGGTTACTACATAAAATGTGTCATGCAATTACCTATTAATTAGTTTGATTTTTCTTCTGATTTTTAGCTACTTTACATTATCCTGTTTTTTAAATGTTTAGTTACGATAACCCCTAAACGCAGCTTGTTACTTTAAAGTCAGCTCATTATTAATTTCTGCATTTCTATCTAGTATACTGGGAGATTGTAGACTCGACTGTACTATGCATTATCCACAGGAGCTTTCCGTTCTCAAGTAAGTAAGTAAAGATTTTATTTGTTGAAAAATGGTGTACATGATACATTGCATGTAAGATTATAATGAGGTACCTACAGAAAACTTCTAACATGTTCAGCCACATATCGTGGCGTACAAATGGATAGGAAGAGATGGTGCATACCGTGATAATACTCATCAAAGTTCAATGTCAAGTCAAAGTAGTCATTCAATAAAAATATGAATTACAAAGAACAATGCCGGCTAATTATTTGAACAATAAAAGCTTGTTACACAAATAAAAAAATATTTAAAAATGTTCGTGCCTAATTCCTAAATACATTCTATAAAAGTTTTTATATTTTAAACTCCGTGGTTAATAAATATTGAGAGTTTCATTCTTTGGTTTTTAGCGGTAAAAATGAATTTTAAAACAACAAATCTCAACAATGTTGCCAACTGAATGCTTTTCCCGCGATCTAGAACTTTTTCTAGCTGTGGACTGCAGTTATACATCTAAGAAATACGTACTAGGAGGTGGCTGGTGGTATAAATAAATTGACCTAAACGCAATACCTATTTATTTACTATGTCGTCGTTTGAAAGAGGTAACAAGTTTTTTGTTTTAGTTGTCCGAATGAATGATTAAAATGGCAACTCGGACTTTGCGTTGTTAGCTACACTGACAGTGACAGTTGCTCTCGAGCCGTTGTTTTTTTTTTCCTTTTGGCTTCGCACGGTTTGTGCATTCAGCCAGTGTCACGTTTAGTTTATTACGAAGGAAAAAAAGCTAGGGAAACGAAAATATAATATTTACAATAAGTTGTAACTGGATTTAGGGATAAAATCTATATGATCAGTATTTATAACAGTGATACCCTATTGAATAATGAACTAAAATTACAACTTAATATTATTTAAAGTAATGAAGGATACTATACATTTATATACAGGAAAGCTATTTGTACAAAGTAAAGAACGTATTGAGGTAGGGAAAGGAGGTTAGGTACTGAGTGAGAAAGGATGAACGGTCATATAAGGGACAGGAGAAAAAAATGTGATCTAAGTCACCTACTTTTGTGCCACACCTGTTGTTATATGTTTGGGTTACAGATGACTTGTTTTATTTCTTTATTAAATAATTCATTATTTTATCATTTATTCAAGAAACGAAAATTCACACGATTGACGATAGTCAAAAAACTTTAATACATAAAAGTTGTTTCAAATTCAAAATTCCCGCCAAAAAGACTAAAGTCTCAATATTTATTAACAACGGAGTTTTTTGACGAAAATCTTTTCTAATATAAGTCCAGGAACTTATAACGAACATGTTACGGTAGTTTTCATCAATGTAACAAGCTTTTTTACTTCAAATAAAATGATGTATGGGCACCTGCCATTGTTCTTTCAATTACAAATTAAACATACAAAAAAAAATACAATAGATTACAATAACATGCCAAAAATACAAAATCGTCATCTTAAAAACGAAGAAAATTGTCCTCTTTCATAACTTTACTTTTTGATTTAAAACCAGTTGCGTTGTTAAACACCAGTTGTAGAGTCGAAATCGATGCTGCTTCGTACTTAAATTACCCTATTTTGTCAACAAGGTCAATGCAAACATCGATTGTTAACATTAAAAAAACAAAATCACACAACCTTCCGAGGTGACCACCTGACAAATTCACATCAAGCCCCGTACACCTTCTTAATAACTGTGACTCCAAAATATACAAACCTGCACATGCTGGTTCAGACTATTAGGGTCTCTGTCCTCTAGCGCTTCGTGCATTCCCTCCGGTTTGGCCGTCATTACGGTCCCGCGGGTCGTGAAGGCCGGCTGTTCTTTGACTACGGCCACCGTTGTCGGTACCAGCACCGGCGGAGCCGACACCGGCTCGGGAATGTCCGGCAACAGCTTGGCTTTGTAGTCGCAGGCGACACACTGTCGTGATGTCGTCCGGGTGAGGTTCGGGACGGCCGCGCCGCCGGAACCAAGCGGGACGTCCTCAAAGGCCACGGTAGTGGATAGTGGGTGAGCTCCTTTAGAATTTTTTGAGGAAAATTGTTTGGGGCGAGTTTTCAGTAACTTATTTCAGATGTATGTCGGTTTAAGTTTTGAGGACGAATGAAAAAGGTTGCCTACTTAATGTTGTAGGTAGTTATTTCAACAGTGATAGTAGGTTTATTTTTGTATGTTGAATTTAATCGTAAGTGCTTTTATCACAAACAATTATCCGACTAAGTAATTAGCTTTAATCTATTAATTTGATAACGCTTTTAGGTTAATTTTTTTAATTTTTAAATTATTTAAAAAACGAACAAGTAGGTAGATCAAACTTTGATTTACACAGATAGTTTCCTTATCAAATATTAATTTTTACTTCCTATCAATAATTTAGACACTGTCCAATTTATCTTGAAATGTGTACACTTCACTATAAGCTCGCGCTATAACTGAAAACTTTTCTCCAAGCTTTACTACTGAAACCCCTTTGCGCATGTCTACCATTAATACTTGTAAATATCAACATACACGATATCCATTGACGCTTTTATACGAACAGAAACACCACTGTTCGAGCTAATGCGGTAATGTTAACGTTCTGTAAGGCTGGTATGGTCTTTTTATTTTGTTTTTATGAAGTTTTCAGGCGGCTACTGAGAGCGTTGACCGATAATTGCCTTCTTTGAGCTTGCTCCCACATGTCATATATATTTATAAGGAAATAGTTTCCGGAGCTCATAGGTTGAGGAAGAGTTAACGGTGGGGCTCAGCCTATGCTTACTCAGATTATAGTATTAACGATGTTGTTATTGTGGTATTTAAGAGATCAACCATTGGGTACGTGTTTCAAGGACGTTATACAGAAGTGAGGTTTAACCCATACAACTATCTAACATTTAAGCACGATGTCTTGCGTATGAAGAGCGTATTTTGCATTATCCATACTTGTCATTTTATGATGAAATTATGTTTACTTTTTCAGCCGCGTATCGCATTCACAAGTCGAGTCATGAAAAATATAAATTTGTCTGAAATTATGATAGTACCTAATGACGCAGACGTGAGAGCAGTGGTGGCCCAGTGGTAACGGCCGCGACTTTCGAGTCAGGTCGTAGGTTCGACTCAGACAGGCGTTTTACTTTATTTGATTTGTTTCATTACCACTGTAATAACTGTAAAAACTAATTTCTCAAAACAGTGAAGGAAAACATCGTGAGGAAACCGGTATGTCTTAGAAACAAAAATTCGAAGACATGTGACATCTACCAACTCGCACTGGGCCAGCGTTTCGTGCATTTCGGCCCACTCCGTGGGAACATAATAGGCTGATTATGCTACGAGTGACGAACCTGATATCGAGATAAGTCTTTGCTTGTTTTTGTATCTTTTGAACACTTCGTTTGTGCTTACATGGTTTGAAGCTTAACTGCGCTTATGTAAAAAAGTCATAGATAATGTATGTAATGTACTTATGTACTATAGATAGTTTAGCGTAAATACTTACATTAATAGTGAAAAAGTGATTTATAATTAAAAATGTAAAAAAAGGAGCTACGTTTAACAACAAACAGCTACGCAGTTTGGCAGATGTATTTTATTTATTTTTCCATTTTCATTTTTCTTATTTAAATATTGCGCTTATATGCATATTTATGTAGATGTATCATTGTAATTTCCACTTGTGAAGGAAAACGTGAATATTGGGAAGATAGCACCCAAATCGCTCACAACCGCGACAAAAAATGTTTTTTTTCTTTTGACATTAGGTACAATTATCGAATGGCGTATTCTTGATCCCAGATCGACGCATTAAATTTCAACCATCATGATTACAGAAGATAGTAAAACAAAATTAATTTTGCATCATTCCATTGCTATGCGTAATTGTTGTTTGTTTGTACAAAAAGTTGTCATTTTGCCGCGAATTTTTCTCTTCAATCGGAATTTTGTTTTTGTTATGACTGTTTGTTTATTCTCATTTGCTAGTGTCGCTACAACGCAGAGCAATCTGACATCAAGCAATGGACAGTTTTCAAACTTTTATTGCTTGAATACGAGGCTACTTTGTATGGGTGTATTTTGTTTTTTTTTGTAATTTCGGTACATTTTGTTTGTGCAAACCAATAAATCTGTTTTTTCTTACACTGCTTCATTTTACATTATCAGGGTGATAAAAAAGCAACACAAATAAATCGTTATACAAATCTTTATTACTCGTAGATAAACGGTTTACATTCTACACTATATACATGCACCGAACTTTAGCTTAGGTTATATACAGAAGTAATCTATGTTTTATAATTATCTTACAAGTTTTAAGTTTAAGTTATGACGGGCAATCGATTGTAACATTTTTCGCAGTCAAATCAAGGGCATTTTCACATTGCGCGTTTTACGAATGTTGGAAATAACTGTATGTATACATAACATTTCATAGAGACAGAAAAATCTTAAAAATTAAATGTGGTTTTTTCCTCCAAAAATGTTTCCTATCAATATTCCCGCCATCTTAAGGTATATTTCGAATAAAGATTACACAAAATTAATATGAATATGATATTAATAATGCTTATTCATTAAGTTATATACAATTGAGCCGTTTTATATTAGATTTATATCTTTTATCTTCCGAATAATATACTTCTTGTGTTGTATGTTACATAAGTTAATCGTATTTGTTACATAAATTGAATAAACACACTGTAATTTTAAATTTGCTATGTTTAAGGGACTGCATGATAAATAATAAACATATAAACTTAAATGTCTATTAAGTTTTCTTCCAAAAAACGAAGTCATCACCATCATGCATTTCTCAATATTCCATTATTAACTTTCATTTTGATACTATGATCAATTTCCTTTTCGCTGTAAACATTTCCAAAGCTTGAATTGTTATAAAGGTCAAGTCTCATTTAAATCCAAATCCTGCAAATCAATTGCACCCTGACCTTTCAACTTTCAATATAATTTTACATAATAATACCAGGCTATAAGGAATTTAACAATAAAATAATAACACCCGCCCAATATTACTTAACACGTCATAAAACCTGCTGCGACAATCGATCAGAACTTTTGACGACGTGGCTAGCCTTAGGGTAACCCGGTCACGGCACACCTCGGTCCATCCTACCCGAAATATTATTAATTACAAGGGGAAGTCGCAATTAGGAGACACAATGAAGATGGTAGGGGTTGGGATTGGGCTCGGTTGTTGATGAATGAGCGTATTAAGTTTTGATCTTGTGAAAACTAAGGATGAGATCTATAAACGGCACATGGCATGTGCTTTAGCATGGACTTGTTCTCGTCTCTATCTTACATTTGTAGTTTGACAGTTTTGTGACAGTGACAGGAATAATGCTAAGGCAAGGTACGTGCTAAGTAATGATTATGGATCTCGGTGTGAAAGTCCATTACAGGTAAATATTATTTTAAAAAACGATTACCAGGTCTGTTTATATCTTTTTGATAGAAAATTCACATCATTCGTTTAAACTTGCACAGATCTGCTGGAATAAACCTTTTCAAATAAGCAGTACATCTTCGCATTTTAGAATTTGTTTATCGCTCTGTAATTTGGTTGGTTTGTGGTTTACATAAATTATAAAGTAATTTGATTTATTAGGCCCATTTGCACCACCAATCATATATATGTATAAACGTACTTTTGGTCAGCTCTGGCTATCGTATTTGACGATTTGCATCAATAATGAATCATAAAGACTTTATGTATCGAGATTGGTTCCCCTAGAGATTGTATGTGGAAGTGCTTCTCAGCAATCACCTTAAACATCATTCTGTCTCTCTCAATTCCAAACAATCGGAAGAAACAGAACGATTTTTTAAAGTTTATGTTTTTAATTTGTGGTACCAGTGGGCCTTAATGTTAGTAAGACATTGATATAAAAAGTCAGTATACTTCAGCACCTAAGGTCGCCAAGCTGCAGCGCCTGACGCTGACATTGTAGCGTCAGCACTACAATCTGACGCTAATAGCACCACTATAAATCTAGCGTTATGTCTATATTAAAGCTTCAGTATTTAGATTACAATGGAAGACCATAACTATTGGAATTATTACTATGTATTTCTAGAAGAAGCTTTTTCACAAAAAGTAATCTACAACAATATGTTTTTCAGTTTTATTTGGTACTTTCTGTGAAAACAGCTTGAAAAGTAAGCCTAATCTTGATTACATACAATACAAGGTTTTTCTTAGCTTAAGTACATAACAGATGCGAATTAAAGCACTCTTCGGTGTCTATAACTTCACAATACAGTGTTCGTTATTATTCTAACACTAGGAGCACTTCTCGCTCGATATAACAAATGTTTTTATAATTAATCTTCATAATGAAACCCTCTGGCAGTTTTTTAAGCTTTTACACTTTTTGTAAAACTATTTACACTATTTTCGAGTTTTTTTTTTTGAGATTTAAAAAAAATTGTCATCATCCCCATTGTTAAGTAAATTCAACACCAACTAAAATTGTACAGTCCGTATAATCAAATAACAACTTTCATTCTTTGCGTTGTATAAAATGACAATAACACTTTAAATTGACGTAATGTATCAATTCACTTAACAATTCATTTCCCCAGCTGTACAATTCAGAAAATTTATCGAAACGCATTTTATGAAAATTAAGCAAAGTTTTTTTTTTTCGATCGAAAACGAGCTCTAAATAATCTTGTATGTGAATCACGTGAACCACCTTATAAAAAGACGAAAAGAAACAAGAGACAACAGTGAAATAATGTTTTAACAGTAACAGAAATAAATAGTTAAGCCTGTTCGCTGACAGGCTAAAGAATAGTCTGAAAAATTATCTAGACAGTTTGACCTCATAAGCCTTAGGTCAAGACAAGAAAAGTAAAGGGTGAATAAAATAGCACAATACGTGGTCGCCGACCCAAATTTCAGCAGCAGTGGCTCGCGTGACGAGCTTACATACAGATTACCAACACTCCCATTCCGGCTTCCAACGAACACCGGACATTTACCGGCCTTTGTGGCAATAATGAGGTCCAAAACTAATTTATATAAGGGTTTCTTTAATTCCGCATGTTATTTTTTAGTATCTTACAGTTAAATGTTATTTTTTGGATTGGCACTTATGCTGGACATCTTCTCGACGACTCTAAATACTCCAAACCAATATTATATCAGGTAACAAACTCCTAACAAGAATTTACGGTAAATAAATAGAAGTTTACATAGATTACAATTTAATATAATTATACAAGATTTATGCATTAGTTCTTAATTAAGGCGCGTTTGACATGTATTTCGGTCGAGTGACTGTATGTAACTCAGTGTCGATGACTCAGTTAAGGTCACCCTATGAGTGTTGATATCTCAGTGAGTGTCGGTAACCCAGTGAAGGTGACCCTATGGGCGTCAGTGACTCAATGAAGGTGACCCTGTTAGTGTCTGTAACCCGGTTAATGTGGCCCTATGAGTGTCAGTAACCGAGTGGAGGTGACCCTATGAGTGCGAGCCTCAGTGTCAGTGAGTGAGTAGAGCGGTGCGCGCGGGTCCGGCCGGTCGCAGCGTCGGTACTATGGCGGGCTCATCAGGTTCTGGTTCCTCTTTCGTTGGCTCACTGTTGGCGTGAATGGGGGGTTAAAAGTAAGAACAAATATTTTAATGAATATTCTTTTTTGTATAATAATTTGCTGTGTTAAAAAGATAGTTAAAATCGTAAGGGTAAATTATTTGGGTAATTGAAAGCATGGCAGAATTAAGTATGTATTTATTATTTTAGTAAAACGTTGGTTATGTATGAACGTTTGTCTACTGAGCACATGCAGCTATCTACTACCATCAGATAGGTACTAAAAGCATTAGATCTAAAAGGTTTCCAAAGGCAAAAACAATTCCCATTAAATACCTACTTATTGGAAAAGAATTTGAACTTAACTAACTACATTTTTTTCTCGAAGTTTCTGGATAGATATCAAACTGAATAAGGAACATAAGCGTACGGCAAGCACTCACCTTGTATGCGCGCGCGCAGTGTTAGTGTTAGGTAATAGCGCTACTCCCACACATCACCACCTTCGGAAACACCACACAACAACATTATTACACCGACTGTATTTCATAACACACCAAACTTTACACAGAGCTGTTTATTTTTTACTTTGAAAAAATATTTAGAAAAAACAACATAAAAACAAAATAAATTTCTCTGTGCAATGAAATGAATGGCCGTTAAGATTTTTATTTAATTCGTTCAAAAAGCTAATTAATTTGGCATTAAATTAAACAGTTAAATTGTCGTTAAATTAAAGCATTTCATTCTGTTCACATGCTATAGACGAAACCAAACTGTTACATGCACAAACAACACCTAAAAAGCACAATTTTCTAAAGATTCAAATTTATTTGAAGTTTTATTTTCTTTTATGATTTTTTATCTATTTCTAAGTTATTTTAACTTAAGTTGGCAGAGCAAGTCAGCTGCAGAAATTGCATTAAGGTAGGATTGCCTTGAAACCTAACAAGTGGTAATCGCTTTCAATCGACTTTCAGCAGGATTGACAATTAATAGTCCACCAGGCCGTTTTTCGGCCAATCTCAACGGAGGTCTCAACTTCGACGCGGGAGGTATATTGTACTGCACAAGTGTGTGTGCAGACACAGGTGCACTCTCTCTTTGCTTTGATACGACCGGAGAGAGACGATGGACGATTAAGATGATGGAAATTGAATGTGACTTTGTTAAGACCCTCTGCAATTGACTTGCACGGACTAAAGACTTGGAAAAGTTCTATCCAGCTGAAAACGTTTTGAAGTAAGTATTAGAGGGTTCATAAGTATAGGTTTTACATACCTGATCTTGATAGGTTGTCTCAGCGACAGTTCGGAGCCGGATGTGGAGGGCTCGCGCGTGGCAGGCAGCAGGCGCGGCGCGCGCGGCGTGCGCGGCGACGCGGCGCTGTGTGCGCTGTGAGCGCTGTGCGCGCTGCGGGCACTGCGGCCGCGCGCGAACTCCAGGCGGTAGTTGTCGGAGCGCGGGCTGCCGCTGAAGGCCTCGGCTTCCGCGCCGCCTGGGGACATGTAAACAACTAGGCATGGGAAAGAGACTCACTTTTTTCACATATTCATTACAAGCTTGGGTACCGCGAAACCAACCTAGCCTTGTGCAGGAAGTTCCACAAAATTTTCTACGTTAAATTCTAAGAAAACTGAAATGTTTTAGCTGTAATACATGTTCTGTAGCCCTTATTTTTCTTTTGATAAAACGTTTTATCACGCTTTCTTTCAAATATTTAATTAATAAATGCACCGACCCCAGCGTGGTTTGACCAAACTAGATGGATCGAATGAATCCCAAAATTTGCACTAGCCCCTGAAGCCTCATGTTTCATGGTGCTACAAAGACCACTGCATATCAAGGAGTAGACTTGGGGGGCACCGCAATGGTACGGAAATCGCGCCCTTAGAATAGGAAAGGATTGCGAACCATACCGGATATGCATCCTACTGTAAGCATTGGACTAGTGAAGAAACTGATGATATTTATCTAAAGAATCTTCTATCGATGTCGCAGCCATGTTGATTCAGGTCGAGCTTTACCGGTGAATCTTTTGGCGGAATTCAACTGCTAACTCTTTTCTATGCTATTGCTCTGCTGTGATGTGTTGTTGTTTTCAATGTCTTCATCTGAGGTCTCGCCACTAAACATTTCCGGTTTTTGTAAATCTCATAAGCAGCATTCTTGATCTTTCGACGTGTCAATCCAAAAATTGATTCCCTTGTCGAACTATTTTATGTCCTGAGTTCGAGTGTCAAATGTGGTCGACAGCGCACTATCCGGCGATCACATTTGACACTCGAACTCAGTACACCCACATTTCGCCAGTTATGTTTAAGTCCCATGTAATAGGGGGCGAGCCTATTGCCATCTACCGGGCACAAATCCAGACTTCGGGCTGCTACTGAGAAATTCCAGATAGAAAAACCCAATAACACGATGCCCGACCTAGGAATCGAACCCAGGACCTCATGCTCAGCAGTAGCGATTGCGACCACTAGACCAACGAAGATTACTCTAAAACTTTAAACCTAAAAATCTAAAATTCACAGACGGACAACCCAAAGCTTTGTACGCTGGGTCTCGTAGCATGTGCACAAGAGTTTCTTATAGTATTTGTTTATATTGTAGTGTATTTGTATGTGTAATTACTAGTATTGACCAATTACTGGTATGAGTGGTGCTAACTGTTAATACAAGTTGGTTATTAATAAATAAATACTTTATACGTAGGTGAGCACTGAGGAAGAATTTTTGACAGTCCGTTCTCAAAAGGAGCTAAATAGGGAAAAAATTCATCATTTATACCGATGGGAAATCTCATGGGACAAAGGGCTTGTCTTTATCTAAATGCCACAAAAAAGTACTAGTTAATATATTTTGAACGGGTATGAAAAACAAAGTTACCAATCCAGCATTAACATAAAAGTATCCAAAGCAACAGACACGCCCCGCAACTGTCAGGCGTCGCAGCACTAACGTAGCTACTTCCGATGGCCCTGACCTCACTACTTACTAACCGAGTTCCTACTTATCAATAACCTGGATTATTCCGTTTGTTTGTAAGAATGTAAACACTTAGGTACGTGTCTCTTTGTAGAAGTATATTTTATACAATGTCATTTGTTTTGTTTCCACGACTACTTTTTAAACAACATTTGAGGTTTTTATCTGTCCAAACTAGGGAAATACCTTCATATTGGTTATTCTTAGTAAAACGACGTATAATCTAAACTGTTTCAATGCTTCATAATTACCTACATGTGTTCCAAACGCAAAACGTAAATTATTTCATCACCACTGCTCTCAAAACGGTGAAGGAAAACATCGTAAGGAAACCGGCATGTCTTAAAACCAAAAATTCGAAGACACGTGACATCTACCAATCCGCACTGAGCCCCCGTGGTGGATTACGGCCCACTCCCTCTCACAGAGAGGAAGCCTGTGTCCCAGCAGTCGGAACATAATAGGCTGGATATGGATGTATGGATGGATGGATGGATATGGTTCCAAACGCGTTAATAGGGTTTTCTAGCCATAAACTTAGGGTGTGTTAGTTTCGCTTCTACATACAGTTTTATACAGGGTCAAATAAAATTATATAGCGAAACTCCGCAGACCTGATTATGTATCGACGGTATCGAAAAAGAACATGAAAAAAGCAAGAAAAAGAACAATGATTTCATGATATATTTATTTTTGGTCAACGACCGCAGGTAGTTTAATATCAGTTTAAAAAACAGGCTACTTTGTGCAAACATCACAAACGTGATGGGTATCGATTTCATTCTAAACACCTTAAACAAAACAAAAAAAAACACTCATACTTCCAGTAATTACAGCAGATTCATTTGTTATTGTTTAGTTATAGACCTAGAACGTCGGCGGAGTTTCACTAGATAACATAATTTGACCCTGTATTTTTATTTTTCTATGGTAGTAGGCACCCATACATTTAACATAGGATCTATTGCAACAATGATACCTCGGGCCGGTGACAATGTGACGGTTCAAGTATATTCACAGTACACCGTGCACGGTTATGGCGCGAGTGGCCCAGATCTCAATACATTGGGGACGGGCGAGACGTGCATTTGATTACCTATATAGGAAGGTAACCATACTTTCTAAAGTGACATAATATAAAGTGGATGCAATAAGTTATATGAACCAGATTTATCTGTTTCCCGGGTTTATTATGAGCATCGTTCTAGGAAAAGGCCTCGCTTATGGTATTGCCTAGTATTTATATAAAAATCATTTGCCAAAAATGTTGGTCCGCACATCACTTCAAAGCAGCACAAAAAAGAATGATTGTTGTTTGTACTGCTTCATTTTTGTAATAAATTGTCAGTATGGCAGTTATTTTTTGGAAAATACACCGGGAAAGTCGCAAATTTAGATGCTGATTTGCATGCAAAAGATAAAGTAAAGATTACACCAAATTGCAGAGTTGCACTAAATAGCTAAGAATTGACAGCTGCTGTCAATGTTTTTAGTTCGGCTCTTCAATTCTAAATAGTAAAAAAATATTAAAACACAGTCCTCCGGTCTATTTATACAAGCTTTCGATCAAATGTGACTCAATTACGAACCACAAGTGTCATCGGTGCTAAAGACGCTGAGTGGAAACAATATTATCCAAAATAAGTTTACACTACAAATCAGCATCAACTATCAATTTAAAAAACAACTACCCAGTGAAAGTGTAAACATAGCTTCAATCCAATTAAACGCAGTGAGTACAAGGATCATGCTCATATAACAGTGCATAAATAAACGTACAAACCTAATTTACTAGTGCAAACATACTAACTGAACATCGGAATCGACTACCCACTCTTCTTAGAACTATTTAAAATCTACCGTTATTGACATTCAGCTGCGAGGAACTGAAGACCTTTTTGATTCAAAATGTCACAGTAGCACGTTTAGAGCGTTCCCGGACTTACAACATAGGTGGCGTAAGTTCGATCCCCACCGAATGTTCGACTTTTTGTATAATCTTAATTATTCCAACATTTAAAACAAAATGGAACATGTGAATAATTTCACTACAAGGAAACAGCAACCATTGATAAAAATTAAATCACGATCAATGGAGTCTCTTGAACGCAGCTTAATCGACACAAGTTTAATGTCTTGCGATGAAATACTAGGCAAAAGCTTAGATCTCTCGTCAAATATTTGTTCAACGTACATGTTGGAACTAAAGGCAGAAATAAAGGAATTCAAATCTCAACACAGAAAGAACACAAAGTGAAATGAAAATATTGTTCTTGAAAACCTAGACTTAAAGAAACAAGTATCGAATATGAATCAGGAGCTCGGCGTTCTGAAACAATTGTGTAGAAGCCCGATGACTGCCTTTAATCATAGCATGTCATCAAGCTCTAAAAAGAGTGTACTACGTCGGCTGACAAACAGTTTCTGTGCTTCTCCTCTGAAACCTAGCGACATTACTAACACCGAAGAAGGAAAACCTGTTCCCACCATACCTGAAGCCGAATCTAAAACTGAGCAACCCTTGACTAGTGCTAATTTAGACAGTAATTCTGTACCTGAACAGACTATGTTACAGAGAACATCTGTCATCGGATATAAAAAGTGTGCAGATAAGCCAGAACCAACTAAAATACAGGAATACAACCCCAAATCTAGGAAATCCAACGTTCTAATTCTTGTTGATGAACAGGATAGTGTTAGAGGTAGTTTGCTACGGCGCGACTTAGGAGCTGACTATAAGGTACTGTCTATAATAAAATAGTAAAATCATGCATTTCTTTATGTAAAAAGTTTGACAAAAGAGACTTTGTAATAATATTGACAGGCACAAACGATGACAATTCGATTATTTTGCAATCCTTCTTACATTATAACTTAAATAATATCTCACACACAAATGTACTAGTTGGAAATATGCACAATGCAAGATACATTAACACGTCAAAAATCCATTCTATTCTTAGTCTTATATGTGATAAATTGAAGCACGTAGAATTTATTGACAGTGGATATAAACGTCACGGCTATTTTTAAGAGAAATTTTACGAATTCAGTTTCGAAACAACTTTATGAAATACTGTAACGACATAGTGCGCAAAAACTTAACTTCTTGGCAGACCGAAAAATGGAACTCTACTAGCAGTACTAAAATATTCCACAAAAAGGCACTATAAAATATTACTTCCAATCAGTTCCTAGATCAATGCCAAATATAATTTCAGAGCCTTCGTGTACTCAAACTTGTGCGAATGCAACACAGCAAGCTGGTGATTTTTTTCGGGGGTAGTAAAATGGAGGATTCTAGTTTGCAGGCTAGTAGTAGTAACCGTAATCAGAATAAAATACTCACACCTAGATTACAAAGTATCAACATATTTCACCAGAATCTGTGTGGTATAAGTAATAAGAAGAATGAATTGGAAGTTTATATACAATCTCTTGGAATCAGGGTAGACTTCATATGCATAAGTGAACATTTTTAAACGACAAGTCCGTCATTAATTTTTCTTTAGATAACTACAACCTGATTTCATGCAACACCAGAAGTAAAAAGACTAGAGGTGGCAGTTTGATCCTGGGACATGTTGACAGAAAAGTAGAGAATATAGATGTAATTAACCAACTTTATAAGATGGACAACTTTGAAATATGTTGTATTAAAGATATCGATACTGGTCTATACATATGTTGTTGTTATCGTAGTCCTTATGACAAGAATTTTTAACTTTTCATGACACGCATGGAGAAATTGCTGGAACATTTATTTAATAGGAAATGCATAATATGTGGAGACTTTAATATAGATTTACTTTTAGATAGTAAAAAGCGTACTGAATTTGTCAGCTTATTAACATGTTACAATTTTGGGCATCTTGTTAACACTGCAACTTTTATTCGAAATGACTCATATTCGTGTATCGACAATATCTTAACTAATCTGCCTGAATATAATATACAGGAATGTGAAGTAGACCATTATGGTCTGGCTGATGGACATGGAGGTCTTTTAGGTAATTTTCGGTTGGAATCTCTGACAAGCAAGTCACGTACTAACAAACAGCATGCTATCATAACATATTGAGACATAACTGGAATAATATGGGAATTAATGCATTTGTAAAGAAGTTTTCTGAGATTTTCAAGAAAAGTTACAAAAAAAAGAAGCGTACTCATTTCATTTTAGTACTCTTTATAAGGCTAATTAAATTAGCCTTATAAAGAGTACTAAAATGAAATGGGTCACCAAAGGTGTGAAAATCTCTAGTAAAATGAAACGCTTTTTGTGCGCAAATAATGGTAGTCATAATCTTGAAACTAGTGTTCTAAATTATAAAAATAAATACATAAGTATTTATAGAAGGGTTATCACGAAAGCTAACAAAAATGTAAGGGAAAAAAAATGATAATTCAACAAACTCTAGCAAAGAAATCTGGCAAATTGTTAACAACTCCACAAACCGATCTAAAGTTATGCATATAGAACATCTATTACTTAAAATTGACGACAAAATAGTTGATGAACCCGATGAAGTAGTTAATACCCTAGCAAAACATTTTGATAACAAATGTCTTACCAGTTTAAACAAAAATGAGGAAGCGATTTTGTTACTGCAGCAGAGTACACAACGGGTCGAAAACGAAATTTGTTTTACTCCTACCACTCCAAATGAAATTTCTAATATATTCAGAAAGATGGACAATAAACGTTCTTGTGGATATGACGAAATCCCTATCTCTGTGATTAAAGATCATTCAAATATTCTTGCTGAACCACTTTATTGTTTGTTTAATAAGTGTATTATTTATTTAAATTACATTTATAACACCTTTACAGACGTATCCAAGGCGATGTTATAAGTCACAATGTCTTAGGGCGAATTTCACCCAGTGAAACCGAATGCGATCATCGATCATAACAAAAACTATACTACGTGTAAGATCAGTGCCGATCGCGCCCTTTTCCACTGGCGAAATCAGCCCTAAGTAGATACACAAATTTATAAATAAAGAATAAAATATAATCACCGCGATCATAATTATAAAGTGCTAAGCTAACAATTATAACAAATTAGTTACTACGAGTATGCTTAAAGCATCAGACCTCCCTCAAGTATGATTTGTACCATTTTAATGAATTGCGGCAGGTTGTGTCCGAATATGTCCTCCGACACCGTAACCACATTAACAATACGTGCGGCTCGTGACATAGGGGTAAACTTGAGTAGGTTAGTCCTAGCCGCTGGCACGTCTAAAAGAGCGGGGCGGCGGATTACTGATGGAATATTCCCTGAACAGCAAAAATAGCCAAGATCATACCGATTCACAAAAAAGGCACAAAGACCGATCCTAAAAATTACAGGCAAATCTCGTTGCTGCCAACGCTTTCAAAGATTTTTGAAAAAATTATCAAATCTCGGCTTGTACTTCATATAAACTTAAACAAAGTCTTGCATAGGAGACAATTTGGATATCAAAAAAAATTTGGCACAGGAGACGCTATATATGTATAAACTGGTTAATGATGTAATCAATAAAATAAATGATAAAATCAGAGTAGCTGGTGTATTTTTGGACTTGAGCTCAGCATTTGACACTGATCATCACGATCTACTCATAGCTAAACTAAATCACTACGGAGTGAGAGGCAAAGCATCTCAATTTTTGTTATCCTATTTAAAAAACAGAAAAATGTTTGTAGAAATCAGTGAGATGCAAGATGGACACAGACAAAATTATAAATCACATTTTTTTAATACTATTGCCGGTGTTCCGCAAGGATCTATATTGGGGCCCATTTTGTTCATTTTGTTCACCAATGACTTAATAAATTATATAAACAAAATACTTCCCGACACACAGCTTGTGGTTTTTGCTGATGACACGAATGCCATTATTGGGGCAAATGACACTAAAGAACTCACGGAAAAAGTTAATGCAGTTCTAAGTTACCTTTATTCATGGTTTACTGTAAATAAACTAACAATTAATAGTACAAAGACCACTATAATGTTATTCAAAACAACTGCTCGTAATAATGACACCATGGAAATAAGACTAAATGATGACAAAATTGAACTCGTGAGAGAAGCTAAATTCTTGGGGGTGCACATAGATGACTTATTGAATTGGAAGAAAGAACTAGCCGCCATGGATGCATCCGTGTCATCTGCGTGTTTTGCGCTAAGAACCCTTCGAGAGGTAATTGACATAAAAAGATTAAAAATAGTATACTGCGCGCTAGTTGAGTCTAAATTAAGGTATAGCATACAGTTTTGGGGGAACAGCTATAATTACAACTTCCAAAGAGCTTTTGTCCTTCAGAAAAGAGCTATACGTACTATCGTTCGTATTTCACAAAGAGAGAGCTGTCGCCCACATTTGACACTGAATAATCTTAAGAAGTACATGCATGAATATGAGACAGACGAGGAAAGACTGGTTAGGGAGAGTACACGTAGGAAGGATTTGAGAAATGAGATAAGTCCTCATTTCAACATAGTGAAGCACAGTCCACAATTTCAAGCAGTTCAAATTTTAAACAAGCTACCACAACACTTGAAAAGCTTGATTTATACATCTGCATTTAAAACAAAGCTTCAAGCATTCCTACTAGATAAGTGTCTCTACTCTGTTGACGACTTGTAATAATATTTAATTATCTCCTGTCAACGAATGATTTTTTGGTGATTCCTAAATTTAACGAGTTGACATTGTATAATATGTGTTTTAGATTATGTGAGTTGTGTTGTTATTTTTTTTTATTTCTAGGAGTGTATTTTATGTTTATTATGTAGAATTATTTCAAACACAATGTAATTTGTTAGTGAAAAAATTGAATTGAACTGAATTGGTCAATTGGGCTTTCAATGAATGATAATCAATTAGTCACTTAAACAAACGCGATGTTCATAAATTGACATCAGTGAAACTCAAACAACCTATTTTTATTTAATGAAAGAGTTGGTCAAGTGGTCGGTGACTTAGCAAGCTTCAGCTGGTTGCCCCTTGCAAAACGTAGATTATAGCATTGAGAGCAAAACGGGCAGAAAACTGCAGCAGCTTGGCCTATATCCAGTCCGTGGTTCGACCTTTGTCCAGCAGTATGTGCGGCATATAGAAGTATCCTACCGTTGTACACGGTGTGCGTGGCGATGGGCATGCGCGCGCAGGCGGCGGGGTGCGCGTGCGCCGGCGCCCAGTCGCGGTACACGCGCGCGCCGTCCGACGTGCGCCACGCTGACAGCTCCACGGAGCGGATCTGGAGGTCAACATAACATTTTAAGGCGGGGTAGACCGACCGAAGTAGGCATAGCGAAGTAGGTAGGTATTAGAAGCGTTAAATGCCTACTTCGCCTGCACCCTTCCTGCAAAGCGAGCCGTGCGCTCGAGTCGCCGCCGGCGTGAACTATGAACCCAAAGCCGAGCGTAGTGTCACACAGTATAGGCAAACGTGTCGTGTTGGTTTATTTATGATGATTTGATTAAATATATTACTCATATTAAATTATTAATCCGTCGACGTCAATATGAAAACGAAACTCATGGCGAAAAATTTGAAAATTTTCGCAGCCACCATCTTGGATTTAAATTTTTAACTCACTATTGGCTTCAGCACCCTCGAAAACCATGAAAACGGCACCCATGATGAAAAAAAAAAATAGAAAAACGCAGCCGCCATCATAGATGTTCATTTTGACCTTACTATCGGCTTTAGACCCCTCGAAAACTATAAAAACGACACCCACGACGCAAAATTAAAAAAAAAACCGTGCCGGATTCTTCATCTTGGATTTACATTTTGACCTAGAGGGTTTGAGGGGCGTTTTTTTTTTGTTTTCGAGGGTGCTTACCCTCGAAAACAAAAAAAAAACGACGTCCATGACGAATAAATGTACATGAATTTGGAAACTATCTCTCTGTCTCTTTATATTAAATAAAATTAAAACTGCGCTAAAGAATTTCGTTCCAAAAATATGCATGTTATCAAGTTATCCTACCTACTGTTATGACTACAATGTAGGTAAACTAAAATGTGAAAGATTAGTTCGATAAATTAGCGGGGCAGCCGTGCGCTAGCAAACGGATGGTCGGGACGGTCTTGCCTCGTCAAGGCTTGGCGGGCGACTGCTGGCTGACTGAAGGGAAGGGACCAGGGTTGCCACATGTGATTTCTCAAATTTACCCAGATTCTGAATATTTTTACTCAACATGATACCATTTTCAGAAACAAACCCCAAACTTGATTTGGCGGAATTAACAAAGAAATATATGACACTGAAATTTTATATTATTTATTGGAAATTAAGGCACAAAAGTTACCAATTTTAAACGTGCCCAAACTCAAAACTCAAACTCAAAGCATTTATTTCAACCTAAACCAATTAGTAGGTCAGTCAGAAAATATGAAGCTAGTTGCCCATTTCAAAGCGTAGTAGGTACCTATGGAGAAGAACGCGCAAGAAACTCCATGGGCACTCAACACAATAATTTAGTACTAAATGGAAATAAAACTTTTTGATTTGCTTTGCCAAATGTCAAGGGTGATTGTGAGACAGTATTGAATCAAGATACACTAGAATTCGTCGATAAAACTGTTTTCCTGGTGATCACGCTCGACTCATGGCTACAATTGGGTCCTCATTTAACATCTCTTGCAGGACGGCTAAGTTCAGCAGCTTACGCTTTCAGAAAAATCCGTCAATTTACTGATGTAGATTACGCTGGTCTATTTTAGTTACTTTCATAGTATCATGTCTTACAATACTTTACTTTAGGGACGGGCTGCAGTCATCGAGTCTATTTGTTTTCTGCAGTACAACGCCCTTTTCTGAAATCTACTGTTACTCGTGAAGGATTTTATTAGTAGTGTAAATGATTGAGCATTTGATTAAGCACAATATTTTCAAACCCCTTGCTCAAAACCGGCAACCCGGACACGGGTCTATAATTATTAGTGTCTTTACTGTCGCCTGATTTGAAAACTGGTATTACCTTTCTGTATTTCATTAGATCCGGGAAGACTCCTTGATCCTCACAAAAATTAAATATTAAGGCTAAGTAAGGCGCTATAGTCTCAATTATGGAGGTACAGCAGACATTCCCCAAAGATGATTGTTGCTTATAAGATTTTATTACTGTTGTGGGGTGGGGTTAATATGCTTAAAGTTAAATTCAATCGGGCAGGCTGTAACATTCGGCTCTATTGAATCAAAAGCGAGCGAGGGCGAAGAATTTCAGTGGTTTTTAGTGGGACACTGTTAAAAAAAATTTGAAATTCCTGAGCAATTTCCAGTGTGTAATCAGAATTGTGCTTTTTGTTCCTGTTCGTTTCATTGTTGATAATTTTCCAAACCGTCTTTATTATATTGTCTGCTGATTTTACCTTGTTGCTAATGTATAAGGCTTTAGCTGTCTTACAAGTGTTCTTATTTTTTTTTGAGTAAGTAGCAACATACTTATTAAAAGTTTCCGTGTTAATATAAGGCTTAAGGTCATACAGCTCGAAAAGTCTTTCCCTACTTTTCCTAAGTCCTTTAGTTGCCTCTCACTAAATAAAAACTTAGGGCTGATACTTTTAGTTTTCTTCTTAAAATAATTATTGAACTCGGTTTGAACTACCGAAAATAATTCTATATACAAAATATTTACATTATTCATTGTAAGGTGCTGATAACTTAATTTACAAATTAAAGCGCTATTAAATTAAATTTAATTCACAGATGTTATTGGTCTGGATTGTCTCTGCACTTTTTGTATCGCTATGTTGGACTCAAAGTTACGGTTTAACCGCTGTGATCAGAAGGGAGATAATTAACGATAGGTTTATCTAAATAGTCGCAGCAACAAAATACATTAACAAAACAAGAAGCAGTACCTAGTTGTAGTTGGTCGGGTTGGTTCTACAAACACATTTGACAAATTGAATGATTTAAACAAATTTAATGATCTATTGGTATCTGAATTATTTTCTAAAATATTAATGTTATAGTCACCACGATTCAATTTCCAATAGTTCGGAGATAAAACCTTGAATATTTTGATAAAATAATTTCAAAGATTTCTGCTTAGCCCCTTTTCTACAGTTAACTATTGTAGTGCTAGAAAATACCTTTTTGTTTTAAGTGTAATACTATTAGTGGTACCGTCTGTTGTCTTAGTTTAAATTATCTGAGCTAACCACGTCAACATAGTACTATTACTAATTATGGTGCTAATTATAGGTGACTTCGACATACTACTTATATCTGGGTTAATATTAAAAGCTAATATCCTAGCTATTTGTCGTCTAAAACTAATCGGCAGATACACAGTCTCCCTAGTCGATCTTAGCTTATCAACAAAAATTTTGGTGGCAAAAAATATAAACTTGTCACTATGGTGACCAACTAAGAAATGTTTGTAGTAATTATTTAACATGTGAATGTAGTTGTTTTGCCTATTTAGCAAGTGCTCAAAGTATGGGAAACTTTTATAATAACTAACTTCTAACCAAAAACGTTTTAAGACATATCGTTGTAATTGCCGCTTGTAATAATAAGGAAAATAAATTGAACATGTTTCAGATCTAAAATCATCATCATCTTAACCCGTATCCTAAATCCTGATAATAAGACAGCTTTCTCAAAATAACGCTTTATTGTTATAACTAAGCTAAAATCTCACCAGGATTTCCATAGATTTCAGCCATTCCAAAATGTAAAGTTATTTAATTAGGTACTTAGATAGATAGATACTACTCTGTCAAGAAAGTAACGGGAAAAGATCAATAATACAAAAAAAAAGTTATTCATCCAAATGTTTCAGCCTTCTCTTCCGTTATCCTTTCCATTTTATTTTGACCGAGTGGTGTTTTCGATATCATGTTTTCAACCACGAATAGTCAACGAACATAATATAGTCAACTACAATATATACCTATCTTTGTTGGCTTTAAACGATCACTAGTTGTTAGCCAAGCTACAACTTTGAGTCCTGTGCCTTCCGCATCTAGCTGATTTCTGCGATATTCACCAAGTTATCGGTTTACCAAGTGGAGGGCCTATCTACGCTGGAACTGATCATAATTCTTCGGTCCCGTCGGCCATCCATTTTGCGAACATTATGGCCCACCCACTAACTTAAAACTAAGAAATGTAATATATACTTACGGGTGTGGTACTCTTGCTGCGCGCGCTAATGTCGGAAGACGCGTTGCTGTGTCGCTGCGAGTCGCGCGAGCGCTCGGGCGCTGGCGACTCGCGACACGACCCGTCCGGGGAGTCGCGCGGCTGGAACGGGAAAAGTCATTACAGATTAAAATATAATAACAGTCTGAGGCACAGAATGGCTATACCGTGGCACATTTCTTTCACGCTACAAAAAGGCGACACGATTTTAAACTATACATACAGTTATTTGCCTTTTGCAACTGCAATATCTAATCAGCTTTTGGAAGTTACAGGGAAAACATTTGTAAATTCTAAGATCAGTGGTAAGATTGAGGTTGTAATTCACGGAGATACTTCGTTTTCTGCAATCCCGACTAGTGATCATTATTGGTACTTATAATTTTTTTCAGCCATGAAACTTCTGAAACGAGTTCCAATGAGATTTTCAACACAGTAAGGGTGGGTATACCCTTACTAGAAAACCAAATTGTTAAACCTAGTTTTTTTTTTGTTTTTAGATAAAATAAAATGTGTGAATTAACTATGTAACACGAAATAAATTAAGATTTCTCTGAAGGTTACACATACTAGTTCACACACTACTTCGTTGCAAGGTGACCGTCACTCATGGGAATCGCACTCATTTTTATACAAACAGTGATTACATCATTATGTTTATAAACGTCTGGGTTTATATTACCTGTACTGCATGTCACCTTGGTTCAAGGCACTGGTATGGACGTGTGACAGAAATGGTTGATGAGTCTCAGAGGGACTCATTATGGTCTAATAAGGAGGCGTCAATGTTTGCATAGAGGCTTCTGTTATTTGTTTTGTGGTAAAATATTAATGTTGGTTTTGATGTTGAAGTGGTATTGTAGTTATAAAAAATTGATGCCTCTTATTTTTTTTTTCTTTAACAGATCTCACCGAAGTAAGGGACCCAATAAACGCAAACAACAAAATGCAGCCAAGAACGCTCGTCTCGGCCCAACTTTAATTACAAACTGCAACTTTCATCTTGTTAAGTTAAAGGCCTAAATGCTCGCAGGCACTGGCCAGCCAAAGTAAGTCATCTTCTGGCAGGTCTACGTCTCCTAACTTCCAAATATCGCCTTGCCACTTTTCAGAAATCAAATTGCCATCGATCTGCTCAGGACTTCTTTATATTTTTTCCGATGAAAGTCAACTAGCGATTGTACGTGTCTTTTGCTCTCAGTGCTGTAGAGGTCGCTCCCCCTTGCCGCTCACCTTGCCGCTGCCGGCGGCGCTCACAAGCCGCAGCTGCTGGCGGATGTTCGCCTTCTCCCGCGCGCGCTTGCGCTGGAACTCTTCCTCAACTCTGTGGAGTTAACGTCCATATTGTAGATCAATGGTTTATAGAATATATTGTACCTATGTGAGGGCCATGTTTAGGATTTTCGCAATAGCCTTTTGATGTATTTGTTATAACTAAGCAACAAAGTTAGGTCATACTTCTATTTTCAGAATCTATTGTAAAGAAAGACATTGTATCAGCTTTATATTACATTGTATCAATTTTGTTCTACATGTAGGTTCACCTAAAATGTCAGCTATTGTTATAATCATTGAATTGTTTGTAGAAATATTATTCATACATAATATAACACTACACCTTCGTTCCTAGAAGGGTTAGACAGAGGTGTACCCATAGTACACCGATATTTCGCCAGTTATGTTTAAGTCCCCCATATAATAAATAGTGGGCTAGCCTATTCCCACCATCTGGCACAAATACCACACTCCGAGCTGTTATTGAGAAATTCCAGATGGAAAAGCGCAATAACACTGCCCGACCTGGAAATGGAACCCAGGATCTCATGCTCAGCAGTAGTGTATGCCATAAGCCGAATATGGCAGTCATTAATTTAGTATTATTTGGATGAATACAAATAGATCACTTTGAGGTTGAGTCGGAATTGTTAAGAGCAACTTACTATAGATACTTACTTTAGATTACATAGTCCATTCTGAACATACCTCCTCATGGCCTCCAGCTCGGTTCTTCTCTGTTGCTCCTTCAGATCAGCCTCCTTGGACAGCTTCTCAGACAGTCGCCGTCTCTCCAGCTGTCTTACAGTGGACTGGAACGTGAAGCGTTTGCCACGACCTGTTACGTTTGAGGAGCGCTGCAACAAAAAAATGTGTCATCAGTAATATGGGTGCATGTAACAAATGTGGCCTACAGCTGTACGCTAACATCCAGACTCAGAATACTGTCTGTTGCAAGTCTGGATGTTAGTGTATGAGGAAGAACTACTAGTAGTCGCACATGGATTGACGAAAATTAGAAGGAATAATCATCTTTACATTGTATTGGGCAAATTAAAAAACCTAATCATGTTAAGCGTACGTTCCGGACTATCTGGACGTAACTTAAAATATTTCCATTTTTAGACAAACTTTTTCCCAAAACATTATTTTATTTCGTTACATTACGTGTAACGTATAGAGTCGCTCATTATGGTAAGCATCTGACAAGCTATCCATGCGACTATGTGACCCCTGGCCTGTTATCAGCCGGTAAATCAAGATAGCATGGTTGGCAGTAGCGATGCTTCTAGCTACAAGTGCGGCCGCGCCCCGGTCACATACCGACCTTGTGAAACATAGGAATTAACTGTAGTAAACGTTTTCATTCATTGTTATAAAAAACCACGTTTGTGATAAGTTAATCTTCGTGTTTTTGGTGGTTCTGTCTACTAAGAAGATCAAGGCTCACAAATATTTGATTTTTGGGAAACAAATGATTAAATTTAATACAATGAACTTACAATTGTATTTACCAGCGGACAGAGAACATTATTTTTCTGGATATCAATGGATGTTATCATTTCGCACTTCTATTACAGAACTCGTAATCAAGTAAAATAATTACTAGCGACATGAGTACCTATCCAATAGAAGAAAAAATAAGAACAGTTCAAGCTCAATAAAGTTAACTGGATTTAACGACACCAGAATTTGTGGCAACAATTCAGTTTAGACTATTCTATTTCCAAAAGGCGCAAACTTTTATCTCAGCAGATTTATTTCAACTGCTACCTCTTTATCTATGAAAAGGCGATTATTTAGATACAATCTTAATGTTAAAATAGTTTAGAATATCAATTGTCCATTTCCGCGTTACAAAGGCGCATTTTATCTGATGGGCGGTGATTCACACCTTTGTGGCCAGCTAGCAACTGGTGATTATGGGTAGGGTAAAGAAAAAGAAAGAAGTCTTATTTCTAATGACTCGCTAAAAGCACCAAATAGTGTGACCAACTGAGAAGTCCCACGTAGGTACCTACGACTAGCGATATATTGGTGCCACCAACTTGTTTTTCCTCTCATCATTTTTGTTAGTAGCCAGTATTAATCTTCTGGGTCTACCTAAGTGAAAGCTTAAGCACTAAGGAGAGACAATGATGAGCAGAGAAATCTTTCTACTCGTAGTTCGCTTTTTATTTTACTAGCAAGTTTGAAGTGGAAACATAAAGAGTGTCAAATCAATCAATACCTCCTCCGACCCGTTTGAAATCTGTGATTGTTTGAGTGTAGAATTGATCTAAACTCTAAAGCAAGTCCGCGTTGTTGAAGAAGTTTGGTCAGGTTTTTGCTGGGACTTCTTAACGTATTTATCTAATGTAAAGTCCAACGAAAGTAAAAGGTGTGAATATTAGTGGGATTGCTCAGCCTGACTACCTACTACGTTGTATTCAGAGCGTGTGACCTGCGCCGGCGCAGTGTACTGAGTAGGAAGTCTAAAGATACGTTGATTTGCTAATGTGTTTTGTAATTAGATGGATTGAGACAGAAATCGTAATTTAGATAATGTTTGCACCATTTTGTTTGGTACTGGATTGAAGCAGATACAGTTTCAGGTTGGCTAATAGGTACGCCTGATGCAAGGTGTGAGCTGACGCCTGTGGATAACTATTTGCTACAGGGCTTTGATGATGCGAGACCAACCTTAGAGGCAAACTTAGACAGGGTCAAATGACATTAGATTTTTTTTTATTGTCCAGGTAATACCGCAAGCAGGTTCACAGGTAATCAGCAAATTGAGACGACATGAGTAACTTAAAATACTACCTACAGATAGGTTACAATATATTATTTGCCAGTGAGCCCCGAACCAGACAGTTAGTCCGTATCTTTGGGCTCGTTAGTTAGCGAAACTCCGCAAACGTGAATACCCATCACATTACAAAAACATTATTTAAAAAAGAAATATGATGGTTTTTTTGTGGGGTCATCGAACGCAGTTAGTATTTCACTCACACATCAGTTTTAAAAATCGTTGTTTTTTTTGTAAACTTCACAGACGTGACTGGTGTCGGTGTTTAAACAAGATAAAACATATTTCTTCAACTCAGCTAATCTTTTAAATTTTAATCTACCCATCACATCTGCGGAGTTTCGCTAGCTTTTTCATTTGACCCTGTAGACACCTGCGATACAAGGAATTCGCAGGTGTCTACAGGGACAGATAAAAGTTATTAATAGTTCTCTGTTAGGAGCAGTGGTGGCCCAGTGGTAACGGTCCCGACTTACTCAAACTCAACTCAAACTCAAAGCATTTATTTCAAATAAACCAATTACAGGCAATTTTGAATTGTCAAGGTCGGTCGGTCAGAAAAATGAAACTAGTTGCCCATTCCAAAGCGTAGTAGTTACCTATGGAGAAGAACGGGCAAGAAACTCCACGGACACTCTTTTAAATCAAATTATGTTTACAATAGATTGGTTACATCATTCATGTTGAAATTATGCATGTGAGAACGATGCAGAACGTTAAAAGCGTCCGTTATATAAATTTGAAAACAATTCAAAAATAAAATTTAATTAAATTACGCCGTGGCAGCTAAGAGATGACCAGTCTCAACTGACGGCGCCCGTTAACGAACATGACGCATGGATTAGCACCATTCAACTCAGCCATTTTGAAGGGAGCTAAATGATCCAACACACGGGCCACCATCAGCGAAATATTAAAGTGAGCATGACATACTCTCAGCCGCCAGGACACATTCAAGTCACTGAAAGACGTACCCTGTAAATGGTAGCTTTAAAGCATTTACATAGTACTCACATAATATGGCATATAGCAAACATACAGTACTAAAAAATTGAGTTTATACAATGCAAAGATTCTTGTTTTTAATCTTCAGCAGCTCCAACAGTATTTTCAAATGCTAATCAATTAGTTGAAGCGTCCTACGAGTTGTAGGTCGTGAGTTCGAACCCAAGCAGGCGCTTTACTTTGTGTAAATAATTTAATCACCACTGCTCTCAAAACGGTGAAGGAAAACATCGTGAGGAAACCGGCATGTCCTAGAACCAAAAATTCGAAGACATGTGACATCTACCAACCCGCACTGAGCCCGCGTGGTTGATTACGGCTCACTACCTCTCATAGAGAGGAGGCCTGTGTCCCAGCAGTGGGAACGTTATAGGCTGATTATGCTAATAGTTCTCTGGACCAACTCATCTCTGGATATCAGTAGTTCCACTGTACTGGCAATATGGAAGTGCGACGGCTTTATCTACCCTCTTCCGAGACATCGGAAGAGGGTAGATAAAGCCGTCGCACTTCCTTGTGATGAGAATACAGTCATCTAACCCTTGTGATGAGAATACCGGCAAATTGTGAAATCAAGACGCATAGCACTGTGGATACACTTATATGGCGTCGAATATGAAACATGCTGTAAATAACGTGTAACAATATCTATGAGTAATTTCGATGGTGTGCCTCAAACAATAAATGTATAGGAAGTGCACGTCATAGATAGCACCGAGGATGCCGCACTGTGCTGCGCTAATTTATAGATCGCTATCCGCGCGGTGCATCCTCGGTGCGGCGCTTACGCAACCGACCTTTGTGTTACACTTGTTGAAGTAGCTTCGACTGTTTCATTTGGTTTTAAAATGAATCTTATTTCTGTGGAATAAAATTGGGATGATGACTTCTATTTAAAATGTTCGGAAAAAATATTGTAATTTCAAAGAAGGCATAGTAAAAATGAGATAATCGAAAAAAGTCTGTTAAATCGATGTGAATATGAAGAAGATACAAACTTTAAAAAATATTGGAGGGGACAATGTACGGCACTAGTCTGAAGTAACGTAGTTGTGACGTCACTTCTACGAAAGTGCTGTCCTAGTCTAACACTTATTTTAAAGCGTTTATAACTTGGCAGTTTTTAAGCTTTTACACTTGTAATACTATTTGCACTATTTGGAAATAATCATTTTTTTGAGATATAAAAAAAATTGACAGACGTAGAATATTAGAGTCAGTGGTATCATTCAACAAATCCTTAAATAAAATAGACCCTGTATGTGTTGAGGTTCATTATTTTCTATCTAATAAAAACAGATAATTTTGACAGTTAATTCGCCACTAAATAAACTAAGCATGAAAAATTACCTACATTCTACACACACGACTACATTCTACACACACGACTACATTCTTCACGACATACTCGTGCAGAGAACATAAAACCCGTAGATAATGTTAACAGGTAAATATTCCACGTTAATATTTATTTTCAAAGCTAAACTAATTGCGATATTGTCCTCATTCGGACAAACGACACGGTTTCAGCTAATATTGACTGGTGTGCTGCTTGAGGACAAACATTCAAGTGCTTACATTGACGACGCGTTCAAAATATTTGACTGCTTTGTACGACTTTCCAAATGATCACCTTTTAACTGGGACTCCAAATGGTAGAACGATGATTCTGATAATTTTTGTAACACTTACAAAAATCGACGTTTATGCAAGTTTTACTTACATAGTTCAAGTTCGATCGACAGTTATCTTGGAATAGAATACATTATCAAGAAGTCATAATTGATGTTAATGCTATGCACATGGCTCTTGCATTATTAGGCGGTCGAGTCCAACAAATCATCCTAAAATGGAAATAAACACAGCATCAAAAACTGCTCCTTGCCAACAAGACGTTAAACACGATTATAACTGACAAAAACAAAAACGTACAGCATCGGAAACGTGAAGAGTAGTTAACAAAGGATCCATCTCGATTAACATCTCAAGTTTAAGACGGTTAGTACCTAAGCCATGCGGTTGAACGTAAATGCTGTCACGTGCATCAAGATTGGGCACGCAAAATACATCTGTGCGGTCACAGGGCATTGGCAGCGTGACAGGAGGAAGGGCACTCTGGGAAATAGTGGGTACTTGAGGAATTAAGACAAAGAGGTTGAATGGTACGGTTGAACGTGCGAGCCCTGCTTCTGGCTGGAATTAATCTCTCCTAGCTATGGTCTATATAGAGTTCATAATTATGACCAAAATCTTGATTCAAACTTAATGATGATTACAATAATACTAAGTCAAGCAGGCTTAGCAAATCTAGGTCTTTGTTATAAATTGAACAATGTAACAAGAGTCAAGCTACTAACATTTCATTCCAAGAGGGCTAGGTTGACTACGAGTACCTCTTCCGCGAAACTATTCCTCACAACTAAAACCATTGTCATGTTGTTAAACTTTATGAAGCCACAAACAATACGCCGTTAAGTGCGTATTAAGTAATTCTAATTTATACACTTAGAGGACAATAGCTTAATGTACCTACTCAATTTAAAGTGGAACGCTGTAACGTATTGTGAAAGCTAGTCCGCTGCCTACCCGAACAAATGCAGTGCGGTAATATGGCTGACAATGGAAGATGGGACCCACCAAGTTATCTTGAACGCTAGATACTTCCTGACATGGGAAATTTTGTGAGTGATGCATGGATCAAGTTATGCTGGTTTATGTTGACACCCTGTCAAACGCCGTGTCGTTACGTTGACACAATATTAGTGAAATCCAGAGAATTTTTGTTTTAATAGAGCTCAGTTTATTTCCTTAAAATATTTTTGCGTTTATGATGTTTATCGTAACCAGGCAAGTAGAGTAGGTAAGTAATGTTTAACGCAACTTGCTGATTATCGAGTAATTAAATACCATTTCAAATATTTCGGAGACAGTTTATTTTCGCGGAAATAATATATCTAGCTTTACTTTTATTTTAACTACAATCGACGCAAGAGCATTTCTTATCATCGTAATGATTATTTGCATTGTTGAACTCAATCGAGTTCAGATTTTCCTCCAGGAATTCGATGCTCAAGGTCTCAAGAGCAAATGCTACAACCAATGATCGTTAATTGTAATAGGTGAGAGTTATTTTTATTGTTATTGTCCTAGATCTAACATGGATAATTAAATGCACTTATATTGATACGGGTTTTATAATTAAACATAGACATAGGTGCATTGTTATGCATCTAATTACCTTTCCGACTATACGCAGATTAAGAAACTACAGGGTTAAATGAAATAAGTTAGCGATACTCCGGAGACGATTTTTTTTATAAGACTAGGGTGGATCAGTTTTTTGTTTTATCGTGTTTCCAATATCAATACCCAACACTACTGCGGAGTTTTCTAGCTAATTTAATTTGATCCTGAATTTAGTCAGATTGGAAAATGAAGCTTGGAAACTAACTTAAAAAAAGGCTGAGTTTAAAAGAAAACCAATTTTCTCTCAGCAACTTGATGTTATGTTTTTTTATGTCCTTACAGTACTACCAACAATGTTAAATGCCCGATGTTCTAAATTTCTGTCATTTTACCTCTGATTTTGCATCGCTATCTAAATCACAGTGATCTTCATTCTCATTCTAATAAGGTTGTTGTTAGGTTGCTGCCACTGACAAGTCTGTCATAATCATTTTTATGTTTATTATCGTTACAATAAGGTTGCAGTTAGGTTACTGCTGTGAGAGGTATAATAACTGTGATCGGACTGTAGCACTTTAAATTTTTCTTCTGTACGTAAGACTACTCAAGTAAACATAATTTCAATGAAAAACAAGAAAACAACAACAACACCGTACCTAATAGGACAACAGACTCTTGAGTCGAGTTTTCCGTGACATCAATAGTCAATAGTTATTCTATAGCTGTCCCACAATTATTATTATAGCATCTATTTGAGTCGTACCGAATACAGGACGCGTCAAGGTCGCTCCTTTGTGGTACACAATAGGTTGACAAACGGACCGACCGACGGACGAACCGACCCTGGTAGCGGTACTAAAATGGTAGCATTTGAAATATTTGAGTGAAGGACCAATAACCTGGGGCATGATGGATCGGTTTGAAGGAGAACTTTCATTTCTATGTGAGTTTGGTAAAGACATAGAAGAAAGCTTCATTTACGAAGAACGTATCTTAGATACCTCCAGGATATAGTCAATTAAAACGTGATTAGGTAGGCCAGAGACTGATACCAGCTAAAGATTAAGACGTAGGCATGACTGTGTAGGTATTTGAACGTTTAATTTGTCAACCACATGTTAACTATTACAATTTTGCAGTTATTATTTGGATTGCCAAATTAAAGCAGCTAAAATGAGACTAGATTGCAGATTCACTGAACAGACACTTGATAAGGTGTTCAATATCTGGAGGTGAGAAAGTGGCAGAATTTTCTTAAAATGTCCTGGTTAGTTATAATACAAGTGCTATTAAAGAAACAAATATGGCAGTAGCTTAGTTGTATTAGTATAAAATATACGAGCTGCTTCACCTGAGGCTTTGAGGCCTCTTCAAACACCACAGGTAACACATGTTACACATTTCCCAATAGTGTCGAATTCCAAGTATACTTCGAACAGTGTCAACGTTACAGCTGATCAGTAAGCAAATATGTGTGCATGCTCAGCTGTTTCCTAATCAGCTACGAGTAGCAGTAGACGAATTGTTGGAGCAGGCAAGTGTAGCGAGGAAAATTGTGTTGTTATGAAATGTAGAGTTTGTGTTGGATTTGTGCTGAAGATTATGCAATACACTATAAATTAAATATACCCCTATTTCGAGGATTGATTAATTACAATGTAGTTATGAAATTTTAATGTACCTATCTAGTGTAGTGTAGAATTTATAGTGTCTTTAGATAGGGTCCCACACTGCCACCGTCTGGCAGTTTCAACAAAGATCTTTGACATATTATTTTAGTAGTATGGCCACTTCGTTAAACTGATTTCTGGAAATTATTTCTTGACACGCGAACCCTGACAAGTAATCAAATTATAATATAACAATGACACTATAATACTAGTAGTCTTTACGTTACAAAAATAGATATTTGAAAAATGAGTCACATGCGGTGTCAATAATAAATAGTTAAATAATTCAAAGGTTAACAATGTAGCATCAACTGCATTACTGGACGACGATTAACCTTTATGTCAGGAAGTTACAATAATGTATCTCTTTAATTTAATTTAATTTAATAGGAACAAAATTTAATTTAATAGGAACAACAAACAGCATGCATTTATTTAATTGTATTCTTATTTGAGGATATCGATGTCCTTAAACCATTAAAGAATAATAAAACAAATTCACGAAAAAGTATCAGTTTTCCTTTAACGTTTCTTTCTTAGAGAAAACCGAAATATGTTATGTTTTGGTCACAGGTTCTTTATCAAAAAAAGGTACGTACATTTTTCCTGATAAGTATCAATGAAAATGTACAAACAAAAACTATCCCATTTCCCGGTCTTCAATAAAGCCGGTAGCCATTCAAATGGTTCCCACACCATCCTTCAAAATTTCCGGCTATTGTCAATCTCTAGCACAACATCAATTTTCAACAGTAAACTGTAAGGAACTTCATGTGGATAGCATTTGGAAGGTGACGAATGGTGATGGACTGTGTGAAAGATGATATAGCTTAGAAATGTTCGACTACTAGAGGCAACGACTAAAATAGAAAAAAGCAAGAGAAAGACTTTGATAAGAGCAGGAGACTGATGTGGCATTTGGAAGGTGCTAAAGCTGCTATTTTCAAGTTACTAATATCCTTAATAATGTGTAGTGCTACAGAAATTTTTACTGGTGATTTATTTCGCTACTTCTTCCTATTTTAAACAATATGAAGGGGTGAAGAAGAGACGTTTCGAGAACTGTATTTTGTTTTTTTTTACTCTTTTGTCAGGTAAAAAGTAAAATCTTTTTTTTTCAACATTAAAACTACAATAAGAAGATGAGGTTGCTCGCAAAGTAGGCACAGCCTGTATCTTTTAATCCTCAGTGTCCATCATAAGTGATTTGAAACATTTTGTACTAAACCTTCTGAACTTCTACTTTTACACTAGAGCCACCACAAACCAAGTTCAAGACCGTTATAAAAACGCAGTCGCCTCGTGCTACAAACCTATCATGTAATCTCAAACGGATCGTCATCCCGCGATAACGAACAGTTAACAATTAACCATACGCCGCAGTAACAGCTATGCCACTAATTGTAACGAATGTGCGTTAAAAATATTTAAAATAACTGTACACTGCCAATCTTAGGTAATTGAGAGTCGGATTGGATTGCAATTATAGCATATCAATTCACTTATCATGATTATCGTAAACGGTTATATCGTATACTCGTAGTGTACGTCACAATTATCATTATAGTTTGGGTTTTTAAATTGTTGGACCAACCAGTGCTTAAATGGCTAAATTATGAGAATTTTGTGATTGTAAACGTTAAATAAGAGTCTGTGTTCTGTGTTGAGCTGCATGACAACTGACAAATGCGTGCACTGACTGGACAGGTCCACTCATTCTGTGTGGTTCTTTCCTAAAAATACCATTTCAGACATCAATCCACATGGTCTTCACATGACCTGACCAAGATTATGTCTGGACTTTAAAAGAGACTGGGAACTCTGAGTTTGTTTCGGCCTTTCTTCTCAGAGTAGTCAGATAGGAAACGCCGATCTCATCTAGTTTTTAAAATATGATTGACGTGTAAAAGTGTTTTTACACCTATAAATTACAGAAAATAAATCATTTAGCATTTAGTCAACGACCGTACTGCCAAGGATGCTGAATACTAGCGCGACGGGAGAAAAGAGATTTAGCTTGTGTTAGGAAATAACTGAATACGAAAACGCAACTTCAATTTTTCAGCCTTTTATTGCGTTTTCTCTTCACAGCAAAATGGAACAATCGCAACAAACAGATGTTGAAATGACTTTCACGACTTTTAAATTACAACTTATTTCCTTATCTAATTAAGGTGACTAGAACATCGCGCTTTTATACGAATCGATTCTTTATTGCGACCTTCCTATCATAAATAATAAAAACATCGATTTTTATGGCCCTAACCAAGTATTTATTTAGCAGTGAGGTTTGAATGGGCATCTACATGATAGGAATTTAAATTCATAGGCCGGTCTCCAGTCTCTTAGCGAGTTGGTATTCATAGTGCGGTCAAATTAAACCGTAAACTCAACGTTTACGATTAGTGTGTTTACGTTGTAAGTTATACGATTTTGTTGAGATTTTTCTGATGTAACGGTTTTTGGTGACATTCTTGTATTTATAACAGGTGAGGAGTTTATGTCACAAAAGGGCTATTTCAAGGTTCTATATTTACTAAACGTCTTTACTCTGGAATATCTTACGGATGATGGGTGACTACTTCGGTAGTAGGTTCAAATCTATGGATTCATATTGATTTGATAAAAATGATGATTATGATGTTGTAATGTTTTAAAAAGTGTCCGGCGAGTTTCTTGACTGTTCTTCTCCGAAGGAATCTACTACGCTTTGGAAGGGGCAACTAGCTTCATCTGTTTGACTGACCGACTCCTTGACAATTCAAAAGTGCCTGTAAATGTTATATTACTCGTAGTTTGCTATGTTACTTATGTTAGTTTTATTTTGGAGCTTTGTTGAGCTTTATTGTGCATTTTGTGTGCATTTTTAAGACTTTACACACTCGGACAGCGTCTCGAGTTTAAATTCGTGTGATAGGAAGAATAAACGTCTCTATTTTTGTGAAAATCTGAACCCCACATGGCAACTTTTGTTATTGACAGTTGACGAAAACCTAGACAGTTGACATACACATTAATTAAAATTCATTTTAGCTAATCACGAGCCCAACATCAAACAAGGCGAGTGCCAGGTAAATATGTACCTACATACTAATTAACATAGTTTCTAAATATAAGGGTGAGCTAAAACGTGACCATTACGTAACTAGCTGCGTCTCATCTTGTACATAAATAAGTTATGAAATCATCAACGTCGAGTATGTCACATAAAAACATAGGATCCATACTTAATATTATATATGCGAAATTTACTCTGTCTGTATACCTCTTTAGTACTTTTTCACGTTTTCACTGCCGAGCCGATCGTTTTGTAATTTGACAAACAGGTAATCTGGGATCTGGAGAAGGACACAGGCTAATTTTCATCCTGTCAATTTGCATAAAAATTATGAACTACAAAATTCAAGCAGAAATTGTCGCGGGCAACAGCTAATGCTGTTATGATTAGAACCATGTAGATATGGAGATATAATACAAAGTTGTTTCTAGTCGCTGTTCACTGTTGCAACAGTCATTAATATATGATACAGAGCGTTTTTTATCGCTTGTTGGCAATTATGCGAAAATCAATTTTAGTTTTATAGGTATATTGCCTGTAACCTGAAAATATGTCGGTCCTCGTCCTCGATAGAGTAATAGAGTTAGAGAAGTAGGAGGTTGATGAAGAATACAATTAAATGATTATATGTGATATCCTGTGCTAGTAATCTCTTATAGTAGACTCTATAGTAGGTACGTTGCAGTATACGAGGTACCCTGCTCTACGTGAATTTACTAACTTGAAGATGAGGCGTCTTATTGTTAAACAGATTTGAACTAACTACTTCAGACTCTGTTGGCAATTTAATTTCTATATACAAAAATAAATAAATTTTCTCAATATCAAATCGAGAATTATAAATTCTTATGATTTTTTACTAAATTCAATCAGATCAATCAAATATAAGAACCATCTACAAAGAGAAAATGCATCCAATAATGGTATAAGCTATTGGGAAGTAGATTATATAGCGTGATTATATTACTAGAGCAAAGTGTCTGTTAGTGGCGAGAAACATTCTCTAGTAGACATTGCTCTAACTACTGTTAGGGCAATGTCTCCTAGAGTCCTCATCTGTAACAGTCTTCAAAAGAGGGACTTGTTGGTAGTGTAAGTTTGATAAATCTGGTTCCAGTATTGTCACGCATTCCCATAAAACGAGTTGAATTCCAAGCAGCAAGTAAAGAGCTGTAGTATTAGCATACCATAACATAGAATATTATTAAAGGCACGTACAATAAGTTTTCGTAAGTATTTGTAAATAGATGACAACGGTAGTCCTTCATTTGCATTACAATTCTACACACGGCACGCTTGCGATTGTCAAAAGGTTTGCTGGTCTCTCCTCAACGCAGTACATATCCCTGCATATAATGATGACTTATAGATTGATGAGTACTTATAGCAACATCCTTGTTTGATTGTCGAAAAGACCTGGACGAGATTAGTAGAAAAAGGGAAGAATGGCGTAAGAGAGAATAGACATAAGCATACTGACTCTGCTGTGGATGGTAATGATGGACTGTTGTAAGCTAACATTAATAACATAAAATTCCTCGTTCGTCGAAGAAGTGGAGTTATGAATGTGGAAAATTAAACCTTAATTTTCCACTTAAGTAAACAAAAGTTTTATTTTTCCCATAAATATAAACAAGTTTCACAAAATTACATTTAAAAATAGGTTGACCTAGTAGCACGAGTATCATGTATTACAAATGTGGAAAACATGTTAATAAGTAGGCTTTTGGTGATTTTAATAGCATTCATATAACTATACTTAACCCAGAAAGCCAGATAATCAAATAACTTCTAAAGATTTTTCTTAACTTGCTGTATGAAATATAGATTTTATGATTTATGTGGAACCTTTCACACATAAATTATAATTTTAAATTTCACAAAAGGTATTTGTTATACTAGTTGGTATTGCATCGTTGACACTATAACATTAATCCAAAATGTCCAAAAGCACGAAGAAAATGTTTTACAACAAAAACTACATAAACAAATGATTTCGGTACAAAAAAATGACAGTCATTAATGCCTGCATTTGTTTTGCTCTCTGAAGATGATTATATTTTGTGTTTTTTAATATTAATTCTTCTCTTGCTTTTTATATCAGCACAGTAGGTGATTAAATCCAGTCAAGCAACCAGAATAGATGAAAAACTACGTCTGATACTTTATTTACAAGTTGACAAGTTGGTTGTTATATCTAAAAACTTTATTATAAATCCAGTTCTTTAATAACTCGACCCTGACCTTAACCTTAGGTAAATATTTTAAAACTAATTATTAAACGTACGTTTTTAAAATATGTCACGATTATCAACATTATAATAGGTTTACACAAAAGATATCGATTGAACCAATTTAATGATCAACAAATCGATTTTGTAAATAAAGAAGAATGCTTAAATTAGCATACAAATGGGATTCGGAAAGTAACAAATGATGGTACCAGCTACACAGCTAGCATATTATTATGCGATGGGACATAGTGCATTTTCTAATGACGTCATAAATATGGCAAGGATAACAGCCACCTTAACACGTTGCCTGTCCGTGCATTATATATAATGCATTTTTGGCTGCTGCTGTGACGTCCGTGCTTTATTTATAATGCAATGAGCCTATTCTTTTTGAATGGGGTTTTGTAGACTGGACGTGCGAGCTACGTCTTTAATATTTTGCAGACGTATGAAAACTTGTGAAGTCTTCTTCCTTGCATCAGTGGCTGTGAATCCCGATTCTTTCAGCTTTTTGTAGCAACTGGCACAACGTTTTTGCCAAATTTTTCCATTAGCTCTCTTGGGTATTTTCGTTAACTTGTGACTTGTAGGTCGCAAAGAACTTGCAGAACTGGAACTTGAAAAGTTCTCATTTTCCAAAAACAATAATAAGTTCATAAAAATGTGTTTATTGTCTATGGATATAACGAAAATTTTCATTAAACGTCCGTGCATTATTTGTAATGCACGGTATTCTAGCTGTCACGTCCGTGCATTAAAAATATTGCAATGCTGAAATTCAGTAAATTCAGAAGTTTTATTGAAAATCATTTGTATATACTTCGTAAGTACATAAAATTAAAAAATTTGACCGAAAAATAAAATTGGACGTCACGACAACCTTATCCAAAATACTCTGGACAGGCAACGTGTAGTTACTTGATTAACGTCCTATGTCAATACCGAATTATTATATATTAAAATGGCGATAGACGAGATATCATTAAACAGTGACTAATTTAGTTGATGACGTGGTAAAAGCTGCGTTTTCCTTTAGCAGGCACTCGCAAGTGTTTGGTATTTTTTTGGCAAATATATTTAACATTTAATCGTTATTTTGAAGAAGTTATAAAACTCCTTGTGAAACTCCTAATTTTAATTTTTCCCACAAGTTGTGTATAGGGTGAAAAACTTGTTTAATTGTCAAACCAACGGTTTCTTTTTTGTTAGTGAAAATTTACAAATGTTTGTTATACATGCTGTCAAAACAAAAACGAGATGACAAAAAATGCGAAACATATTATATCATATTGGCGTTTCTTTTCATCTGGATAGGAATTGCATCGCAAGAAGAATGAAGAATTAACTGAAGAATTATCTTATTCATTAAAACAATCGGTAAATACGAATACATCAACAAAGAAAATTTTGAAGTAAACATATATACAATAAACGGAAAGTGATGATGTTAAGATTAGTGCGCACTCGCTACACTTTCATTATGCAAATGGGATGACCAGAAGCATGCACTATAATATTTATTGTAAATAATTGCGCGGAAGTGCGCCTGCGCTGCTCTTCCTCGAGACTCGTCGTGTGCATCCGACTGTGAGATTATATTAGTTTTCACATCAGATTAGATGCTTTTGATAGTCTTATGAAGTATGTACTTATAAGTGTAGTACATAAGTATCTACACTCTCTCTTGGAAATAATTTATTTTTTCGATCGCCGTTTACGATAATATGTAATTGTTTGATGTTATTTTTATGCAACTTAAAGATAAATGCTTTTATTTATATATATTCAGTTCTAAATATTTTGAAGACAAAAAATGTCCAGCATAAACTGTCACAAATCTTTAAACAACCTTGATCTTCTAAAAATAAACAAAAAACTAAACACAGCTTTACGCCTGCATTTCTCAAAGAATTGGGCAGAGGTGTATCTTCACCCACCCAACAAAACTATTAATTTGCACAAATAGTAAACAAAAACATTGAATTAATTAAATCATTATATCTAAAAAAACACTGACCTTCCAACTCGCTCCAAATCACACCAACCAACAATGTTGTGCAGTACGTGTTATGCGCAAGTACGACGATATAATAACAATATAATAATCGCACAGGTTCGCGGTACAGGTGCGCGCGCGCCGGCCCACGTGCGCGTTAGTGCGCAGACGACACGGCGCGCGCATCCTCCCACTATGCGCTACGTCATTCACTCATCATAAAAGGCTAACGCACATTTGGGCCGCGAAAAATATACCTACAGTCTATTCCAAAATTATCTGATGAAAATGTAAACAAATGGATCAGCAAACGTACCTGTTGATGCCAATTTGGAGTGCCACTCACAAATTGAGTGTTTCGTTTGATTATTTGAATAATTATACACAACATTCTAACTTTAAATCGCCTTAGAGATGTTAATTTTATAACCCCAATTCTCGTCGATGGTTTTTCCAGTACAATTTCGTAATGTTATTCAAACAATAATTGTTGAAAAAAGTGGTGAGATATAGATTTGAAAAGATGAAAGGTGAATGTGTTACTAATTTCCTTTAGCGAGTGATTGCGCAAGAATTTTACCATAATAGGGTTTGTTTACCTTTTTATAAGTTAGTTCTGGAACAGACCCATACATGAATTTCTTGTACATTTTGTATGATCTATCAGATACTGTAGCGTTTTGTATTGGAATGCGTTGCGCTGTGACTCGGTGCAGCTGCAATCTGCGCTTAGCTTTAAACTGCATATCATTATAACAAGTTTATTGCAACTTCGCGCTTTTTATCGACAATAAATCGCGACGGGTTGCAGAAGTTACAGAAAAACGGACATTTTGATAACTTAATTGATTTATAACCGCTAGAAAATTATTTCTTGACTTACTAAACGCTACGAGGTTGCTACACAAAGGATGTAGCATAACATTTTGGATTAATTGTTTGATTGTAACAATATTATTTTTTGTAACATTTGGGTAACTTTTTAATCATTACTCGTACTTATTTTGCAGGTCAAAGAAGGAGTAAGCAGAGGTGTATAGTAGACCTATATTTCGACAGGTAAGTCCCATGCCCATAATGTATCGATGCGATAGTGGACGAACCCATTGCCACGGTAATTTTTTTACCGGGAGCAAAGGCCTGCTACTGTTTTAAAATATGGCTCAAACTACAACATCTTAATGCTAAAAAAATCCTTGAAAAATAAACTTTACTATACTAATTTTTTATTGATTTATCTGATGACTGATCATTATGTAACTACTTTAAGAAAAATAATAATGTCGCTCTGTGGTTACCATAAGAACTGGTTAAATTCATTTAAATCTATGTTTATTCATCTTTTCTAGTCTATCTAATTTGGAAAGACGGCGAAAAATGATTTAGTTTACAAGATTGATGAAATGTATAAGCATTTGATTCGATCAGCGATTGTAGTATTTATCTTCTACTCATTTACAAATAATATAGAAAGTAGTTTAAAGAATTTTATGTTAATAATAATATTTCGCGGTATTCAGCAAATTGCGATATTTGGTCCAGAAAATCAGATATTACATACATCAAATAGGGTTTCCGCCAGATTACGAAATCGTAATCTGGCGGAAACCCTATTTGATGTATGCCTACATAGAAATACTAATCACGAATCGTGTTACAAACCGTTAATGGTAAATGCAAGGTTTAAATAAAAATCAAAGTAAATGATAATTATTGGGGTCTATTTTCATGTTCTAAGTGAGAAAATATTGTTTTTTTATTACTTACACATAACATAAAACATAACATCACGCCTTGTTTTGCCGGAGGGTTGGGGTTACCTATATTTTATTTAAATATTTACACACACTATTCAACTAATTTAAATCCGTTAGACGTCCTCGTAACATTAGGTCTAGTTGAACACCAGCGCCAGGCACTTAGTTGTCTGGCATGAATGCTGAACTGGGCCTATTTGGCGCAGCCCTGAGGCACACAATTTTCTTTCTTTCTTTCTAGACAATCTGCTTGTTGTATCTAGCGTAATCAAGATCACTTACATTAGCGAAATATTTATTTTCACGTAGTTATAACACAAGATCATTTATACCTACGCGATAGAAGACGTTTACAGTCAAGGGATTCACACAACACTTTTGGCTTGCATCTACGAGTACCATTGTTACCATAACCTAACATATTCCGATTACCATACTATTTGGCACGTCTTCTCCACCATGAACCGTTTAGAAAGAACGGATTCCCAATCGATTCGCTATGATCTTCATGTATACAGAATACTAACTAGGGGCACAGAATATATAATAATAGGTACTGCTAGGGGTCAGGAATTCGCGTGGTGCCGACAACAATGGTGCTAAATACATGTTTCAATCAATTATTATAGGTATATCTTCTTATATTTTTGTTGTTAGTAAACTTGTTTATGTAGGTTATGTCATGGATGATTGTTTGGATTAATCTTATGGTGAATTGTTTATAGAAACTGTTGAGTAAGTTTATTGATGTGCATGCAGCACGCTAATTGCTGTTAAGTAAGAAGGCTTGTTTAATAGGTGCTTAAAAACAAAGTAATCTTGTACCTGTTTGAAATTGTTAAGGTTTTGAATTGTTTATTTATTATACTTGTTTACGTTGTTCTTATATATAGAAGCAAGAAGAATAACGTACCCAGGATTTTGTAATATCTTGATTTAAAAGAGTGCCCTTGGAGTTTCTTGCCCGTTCTTCTCCATAGAGATCTACGTTTTGGAATGGGCAACTAGCTTCATGTTTCTGAATAACTGACCGAATCTTTGACAATTCAAAACTTCAGTGCAAGTGAAGTAAATGGTTTAATTGAAATAAATGCTTTGAGTTTGAGTGCCTAACTGGCAGGTTAATTAACAAACATCCACCAATCCGCACCAGTCCCTCTCACAGAGGGGCCTGTGACCTGACAGTGGGAACGCTGTAGGCTGATTATGTTATACTTATGCATAAAAAATGCCTGTCTATTCATCCACTCAGACACTGTGACAGGATTCTTACCACGGAAGATTGCATAGTTTTTTTGGAAACGAAAGCAGATGGTTGTGACAGCGAATTTCAGAAGGTAATAATGAACGACGAAAATATAAGAAATCCATCTAAATAGTGATGTTATAAAAGTAAATTGAGGGAGATATTAAACAGTTATGTCAGTAACATATTTCTAATTCATTAAATAAGACATACAAAATGGTCAATGCTCAACACGGCGCCTTTCTAATATCCGTATTTATCTATGAACGTAGTAAAATTCAAACGATGGAGCAAATAAAAAATAACTAGGGCAATAAAATTTAAAAATACATTTACGCGAATCCTAGGTGATTTCAGTTTTGTTTTATTAATTATTTGCTTTTGCCCGTGTACTCGTCCGCGTGGATAAGAAATCAATCCCATTTATACATTGTTTTCATATAACTCTATTGGTTTACGCGGCGCACGGCAGTAAAACTCCCAGTCAGCATACTTCAGCCAATTTACACAAAATCTTAATGCATTACATGCTTAAAACTTCCTCATAAGTGTTACCGTTCATTGGTGGAAACCGTATGAACATCCGTTCGGTAGTTTTTGAGTTTATCGCGTTCCGACAGACAGACAGATGCGGCTGCAGGACGTTGTTTTATAATATATAGTGATTATAGGTGACACAAACTGATCCTGGATCACGTGTAGGTGCATATTGTGTTTTATGTCTTTGGTTGGGTGTAAGCTAAAGTAGGTGTTAATTTTAACAATAGAACTTCACAATTCGGGCGTGCGTGTTATGGGGTGGTGTGGAAATAACTAGTGTTATGTCTCTGACACTGACTTTTTGTGGGAAAACAGGTGTAGGTATTTGATTTTTCAAATTATTTTTACACAAATTCAAATGCTCTTTCCAAACCTAGACTAAGGATGTGAAGTAGACACATATTGTCCTTACATCCACAAGAAGTCATAAATATAGAGTGACAAGTGAACACGACATCTCTATTGTTTTCCATCATATTCGTCACGACTAAGAAACAGGAGCAAAGCGTGAGAAGTATTAGCCAATTGGAACATGTTCGACATGTCCCCAGCCTGCGCGCACGCATACTAAGCGCGCTATTTTGAATTATTCTTACATTTACATACAATTTCTGGCGGATTGATGACTATCGTGTTTTGAACGATGGTAATGAGATCGTAGATCAATAAACTTTGGTTTATTGATCTACGATTGAGTTGGGAAAACGGTTTACTAAGTGAACCATGAATGCTTGAAACAAACAAGTTTGATTTATAGTAGATTTTGATAATGTAGGCCACTGTAGGTTCTTCAAATTATCAAAACGACTTACCACAACAAATTAATACGAGAGAAGAAGTGCAACAATATCAAAATCTTGCGATATTGTGCAAACTTTACAGAAGTAATAAAAGCCATCAAGACAAAAATGTAACACCTACTTAATCTCTAGACACAATTACAAGTAGATGTAACACCCACAACTAGATCTTCAAATTACGGAAGGTAACAAGGCCATGTGATATCTCCGACACTCAACATCTCGCCTTACAATACACACAGACGGGCGGACAGACATACACAGACGCGGAAATCACGCGACTAGTCGTGGGAACATGCAGCGACAATGCGACCGCCAAACCACGCGACACAATAGTCTTGCGAACCAAAATAGGTAAAGTTTATAACCGTTTCTGAATGTATTCTATAGGAAATTACTTGGTAATGCGTTCAATGAAGTTGTGGATGGATGTAAGGAACTAGGACAGGTTTACAATGGTTTAAAATTAAATCATGATGACTGAATTGAGAGCGTGAGTTGAAAGATGAATAAGAGGTGGTCAAGGTGTAGAGGTCATGATCATCATTAATGGGAGAAGAAAGCGGCCAGTGAAGTGGAGAGACGTGGTTATTCAAATAACCTTTAAGCTATGGGTATCATGTCAATTCTCGATAATTATATCCATCATCATCGTATTAGGTAGTTTATAAGTGAATGGCTTGGATGATTTACTTATTTAAATTGTGGCTGAGAAGCTGTTAAGCAAGGTTAACTAAGAATTTTGCTTACTTTTACTACCATATCAAAAGTGAAAGCATAGCATGCATAATCAGCCTATAACGTTCCCACTGCTGGGACACAGGCCTCTTCTCTATGAGAGGGAGTGAGCCGTAATCCACCATGCGGACTCAGTACGAATTGGTATATGTCACATGTCTTCGAATTTTTGGTTCTAGGACACGCCGGTTTCCTCACGATGTTTTCCTTCACGTTTTTGAGAGCAATAGTGGTAAATTAATTTACACAAAGTAAAGCGCCTGCCTGGGTTCGAACTTACGACCTACAACTCGTAAGCCGGGACCGTTACCACTGGGCCACCACTGCTCGACGTGAAAGAGATGAAAGTATATTAGAGCTGTTGAAGTAAATCACCAATTTGGGGTTTTACCCCCATTTTAGTAGTTTACTCGCTGCTTGTAGTACTAGCTCCAAAGTTAACAGAAAACAAAAGCAAAGAGGTACCATCGAGTATTTTTTATTTCCAAGTTACGCCATAACAATTAAATCATACCAGCAATTGATCGATTGGTCCGCTCCACCTCACCTTGTTCTCAATAATCCAGTTGATAATAAATACACCACAACAATCATTACGTTGGTAGCAATTGTAAACAAAATTAATGTTATTGTCTTATGTATGTTTTTTTTACGTATGTACGGAGCGTTAAAATCAATGTCAATTAGTATGGACCGATGGACCTTGTCTTAACAATTCAAAGATTGTTTATTTGTCTGTTTCATGTGGGAATGTGTTTCAATAGTTGAAGGATTTCAGCTTTGTTATGGTTATGGCGATAAAGGATTTTAGATTCTGGGCAAGTAAGATACATCTGATGGTAGGAGATCAATTCATGGACTCGTTGCAGAAAATTTGTCTTTAAATGGATAGTTTATTGACAGAAGAAGTGATGTCGCCGGTGTAAAGATTTATGATGAATTAATATAAAGAAAATGCCAATGCACGTTTGATTATGAACCGACAATTTTTTTAATTTTTATCTCAATTTTTTTTTAATTTCCAAATAGTGCAAATCAAGTACAAAAAGTGTAAAAGCTTAAAAAACTGCCAAGTTATAGGTTTTAAAGTAAGTGTTAGACTAGGACAGCATTATCGTAGAAGTGACGTCACAACTACGTAACTTCCTACTAGCGCCGTACATTGACCGTGCCGCGCAACAAGGACAGGAATAATCCCCTCCAAAACCTTTTAAAGCGTGTATATTCTTCATTTATACATCGATTTAACAGATTTTTTCGATTATCTCATTTTTACTATGCCTTCTTTGAAATTACATTAAGTTTAAGAACATTTTTAATAGTAGTCATCACCCCAATTAGGCTAACGTGGCGTGGTAACTCTAATTTGATGTTAATGACTTGGGAGTTTCTGATCATTTGAACATTATCAAAAGTTAAATCTCATCTTAAAACCTTCTTCATTGAGGAGCTTATTAATCGCCATTTGCCAAACTAATGTAAACGGCAAACGCCATACTTGTAAAGCACGTTTGCAGAATTAAAGGCAATAAATAAGATCAGCATTCAGCATGTCGATTCTGTGAACATCTCAACGTGAAGTTTTTGCGTGGAGTTAGCTGTCAGTGTTATCCCGTCTTGGTAAATCCCTAGCATCAGTGGCACTGACAGCTCACTCCACGCTCACTTCACCTAAGTTTTCACGGTGAGATCGCTACAGAATAGCAATACAGTTTTCTATACAAACGATTGCAGATGAAATATTGAATGTAGTATTGGCTAATGCTAAGAACAAGCTGTGACATGAGAAAGACATTAAAGTGATGCTCAGTTTCAATTGCTCGTTGTTGGGTAATTCGTTATGTGTGAGGTTGAATAATAATGTTGATTAGAAAATTAGGTTAGTTTGATAGACACCTTTATAGTTATGCATGTAGCAATGTTTTTCTTGCGTTGGAGTCCTTTCAAAGGTTTATGATTAATCGTGTTGCAGTGTTCCTTAGTTGTAATTCTGCTTACCTTTGGACTTTTTTTTAAAAATTATACCTACTATAATTTTTTTTTTTATTTGTATTATCTAGAAAATGTATATCCTCAGGCCAAAAATTAAAAAAAATTGGATACTTACCTTGAAATTTAAACAGTTGAAGTAAGTTATTATAAAATTACATTTAATTTTCAAGTCCATTGCACTATTTCCATTTCGTGCCTTCAGGTATAAATAACTTTCAACTGTTGCTGCAAATCCTAAATGAGACACATACAACACACACTTTTCTTTTCAATGAGGTAATACTCACATTATTGCTGGGCAGCACCCTGGCGGGCAGCACCCTGGCCGGCAGCACCCTGGCCGGCAGTGCCCTGGCCACGTCGGGAGATGCAGAGCGTTCTCTCTCGCGCATCTCCGCGCCGAGAGCCGCGCGTGCTGCGCGAGCTGATGCTTCAAGACAACCGCTGGATTTGCTCCTAAGGACAGACATTACATTATTTTTTAATTAGAACGAAAGATTGCTATTTTCTGCTAGACGTCTGAGCGGCAATTCTCGTATTTTGAGTAACACAACATTCTAATCATAGTCTCATTCTGTCAAAAATACCCCTAATTTTCACCTATTTTTGACATTTGATTGTCGCCGAGGTGAGCCTGCGACTAGATTTTGAACATTTTTAATTAAAAGAATTGGCCTTCAGATTGCTCAATAGGTACAGTAAAAAGAAAAACATATGTTATGTCGTATTTCGTGAAATTCAAGATTTCATTATGTTTTACCCTACAAACTTATGTGAATACGAGATCTACGACGGACTTGCTTATGAATTTAGCAGTCAAAGGCAAAAAAACAAGTATTTTTTTTGCCTTTGCCTTTTGCCCTTTAATCTATGTTTCAGTATCTATACTCGGTAGATTACACACGAAAAAGACAGTCTTCGCATAAATTCTGGTAATTAAAAAAACGGCGCGTTGAAGTCTTTTCTTATAAAAATGATTCCGTGTCTTTTTTTTCAACAATAAATGAAATGTTTCGTATCAAATTACACGCGAATTAAATTAAAAGAAAATAAGATTATTTATTGAGAATTAGATACGAACCTGATAGGTCTGTCGATGGGTCCAAGCATGGACAGCGGCTGTTCTGCAGCCGGCGCGGGCGGCAGGTACATGACATGGCCGCCCCACGACAGGTACGAGGTACCGGGCCGCCACGTGCCTAGCTCCTCCTGGACCGGGAAAGCAAAAATGTATTGTAATGACAAATGATTTTATTTCTGTAAGTAGGTTTATACAAACACTTTGACACGTCAATCATGTTTTAAAAACTAGATGCGGCTCGACGACTCGGCGTTTCCTATCTGACTTCTCTGAAAAGAGAAGCCGAAACCAATTCAGAGGTCAGAGTCTCTTAAAGTCCATACATAATCTTGATAAGATCATGTGAAGACCATGTAGGTCGGTGTCTGAAATGGTATTTTGTGGAAAGAACAACACAGATTGAGTGGATCTGTCCAGCCACTGCAAGCAGTTGTCAGTAATCATGCAGCTCAACTCAGAACTTAAAAAGCACAACGATGCTACGAGCATGACCAAAGAAAGGACATTTGAAGTGGCATTTTTTGTTAACTACATATTATTAGGTACCAAGTCGACTTCAGCGAACACTTAGGACGTACATGAATTTACCAAAATTTTCAGTATAATTTTTTGCCTAAGTTTGTGATTTAATCCCATTTATTTTTCATCGAAGCAATCTTAATTAATTTCTCAAATCACTAGCTGCATACAGTAAGTTTAATAAGGAACTCAAAGCTTGAGTCGTGTACCCCAGCCCGATCACTATGTACGGTAAGCCGATCCCTTGGGATAAGCAAGCCAAATACCTAGGCGTGATCCTCGATCAAAACCTTACCTTTAAGGCTCATATTAAGGCGGTTCGCGCGCGCCTCCTTCGCTCTTAGCAGGCTCCACATTGTACTGACAACCCGTAGTAAACTGTCACTTAAATGCGACATCTATCCCGCAGTCATCCGTCCCATCATTACCTATGCCTGCGTTGTATTTGCGCACGCTCACCCACGACATCTCCATAAGATGCAGACCCTTCAGAACCGTTTCCTCAGAAAGGTCACGGGTGCCCCCTTCTATGTCCGTAATATAAATCTCCACGTCGACCTTAAGATGCCTACCATAAACCAGTTCATGAGACGCTTATCGAAGCGTTTCTTTGACTGTGGCATAAAACACCCAAATCCCCTGATTTCAGCGGCCGCCCGCTATACTCCTTCCCGCATAAGCAGTATTCGCCGACCAAGGCATACCCTAATCGCCCCCGACGACGCCACTACCCTCCTCCAGGAGAGCAGTAAGGCCACCAGCACTTTACACAAGTGCAAAACCCGATCGCCGTCCTACCATCCTCGCCGCCGAGGCCCGCCGCGACCCCCAAATCCAGGCCCCTCCCGACCCTTGCTCGAGCCAGCCCCCGCCGCTGAGCCTGTAGCTTTAAATTCGTCCCTAAATCACTCAAATCCTGATCCAGCTACTACCTTGCTGCCCTCTTCCAGCGACGCTCTAAGCCGAGGTTCGTACCCCACAGGGGGTGCCCTTAGCGTGTAGTCGCTTAGTTTTATGTTAGTATTTAAGTTTAAGTCCTGGCTGGAGGCCTTAATTTATGAGGGGCAACCACAGGCAAGTCCGTTTAAGCAGACGACAACCTCATAGGTTGACCTGTGAGATGCCATTCCCAAAAAAAAAAAAAATGAGTCGTGTACAACCATTTCAGTTTTAGTAAAAAGCTTGTATTTTTTTTTGTTTTTTCGTTTTGCCAGTAGCTCATTGAAATAATTACGTAAACTTAACACATCTGACCAAAACAAAAAAAGTTGTTAAACAAATTGTCCATTCTCTTTGTTCTGTAGAATGTATTGTGACTAACTAGAGAATTAAGTAAATATTTATGATAAACTTCCGTTTGCGGTTGCCAGAGTTTGTTGTAAAATATCGAATAGGTACTTTATACTTCCTTAAGCAGTTGCTGGTAGAAACAATAGCTTATTAGCTGTTTGGAGGCTGTTTCAAATCTATAAACAATATTTGCTGTACAATTAAGTTTTGTGTGAAAATAGTTTTGTGTTTTGTGTGAAAATAGGTTTCAATGTTAAAAACATTTGAAATGTTCGTAGCACATTCGTCCTTAAGCATTTCCTATCTTTTGTCACAAGTCCTGTTTTGGATAGATGAAGAATCAAAATGGTATTTTCGTGTCGTGAACATGATCTTTTTTGTTAACAGATTCTAACAGGGAGAGCATGCCAGAAGAATGTTTAAAAGGTCTTAGTTGCAAAGGTACCTTACGTACAAAAAGCTCATTTCGCTCTCACCTTTTCCGACGGCGGCAAAGACTCCTCCTCCTTAATAGCATCTTCTTCGGAACCCTTCGCCCTCGCCGGCTGTTGGAACATCAACGGATTGCTCAACGAATTGGGCGCAGACTTCGTCAGAAACCAGTTCTGTTCAGGTTCCTGCAGTATAGGCTCATGTTCTAAATCGAACCTTCTGGAACCTAAGGCGGCTCCTAAAGCCCCGGAGACGGACTTCCGAAGTTTCTGAAGACTATTAAAGCCTTGCGCCAACTGCTTGCCCTGGAAGCAATCGTAGAAACACGACATCGCTTTAAACTACGAGAAGACTGCTGCGACCTATTGGCTTGGAGAGCTGATGAGGAATAAAGGTGATCATTCGAAGAGGAATTTGCAGAGAGACAAAGGCAAAAAGAGAAGTTGTAAGACTGGGCTGGATTTAAATAAAAAATAAGCTGAACTCATATAATTTGAAAATGTATAAGGGACTTTAAGAAAGGGTAATTTTCTTTTCAGAATAAGTAGTAGGTACTTACTTTGACTATACATTAGATCCTCATCAAGGCACACACAATAGAGAAGAACATAAAAATACATCTAAAGCTACATAAATACCCCGTGCAAGCGTATATTAAAGCAAACATAGATAACATTATCTTTAAACACAACAGAACACTGAGATTCGAGTCCATATACTTAATGCGGTTTTTGTAATTGAAAAGCTTTTGAGACCCAGACCTTAGGGTCCCGTCACTGTGTGAAAAAACTTACTTTTGAAGTTGGGTTACTCGGAGAAGACTACGCAATACATTTTAGCCCATAACCACCGATACTGCCCAGTACCATAATACCAAGGTTTAGAACATGTGAGTACCTTTACTCCTCGTCAGCGGCCGCGGGAGGTTAGGAGAGAAATTAGTTTGTTAGTCACTACATTCACTAAACATCACTAGTTACTACTGCATCAATAACCGATTTGTGGATCCAGATTTAGATGTACCGATATCAAAAAAAAAAAAAAAAAAGAATACTATGATGTTGAAATGGACCTAATTTGAATGAAATTAAATTCGAGCCATAATATACGACACCACTGCTCACATATTTTATTACCAATACCGAGCTGATGTGTGGTAACCCTTCTCCCATCACAAGCGTCATAGCAAATTAAAATTTTTGAAGAAAACCTATTAGTGCACTCTGTGTTAAAAAACAAATTAGAAAAATAGCGCATTCAGAATTATTTCAAGGTACATCAAAATCCGGAGCCCCTACTCCTCCTAACAGCCCGCGGTTCCTTTCGCACCACTCACCCGCTCCTGCTGGTCGCGCGGCAGCGACAGACTGAAGGGCTGGCTGCCGGGGCTGTAGGTGGCGAGGCCGCCCAGCAGGCCCACGCCGCCGCCCGCGCCGTCCGAGCTGCTGTCGCCCAGGTCCTGCTGCGGCGTCCACGCGGGTGGGCCTGACTCTTGGGCCTGGGGATGTCGAATAACTTGCTTTTTGGAGGTTGTGAGGAGTTTATGCAGTATAAACTCCTCACCTTAATTTAATACTCTCGTATTAATTAAAATCAACCGATTTTGATAGTTGATAACAAAATGTACGAGTAATACCGTCACGAGCATTACAGCTCGGCAATAATATCTGATTTCATGATTCATCCATTAATTTAATTTTGATTCAATTCAATTTAATTTATTCTCATTGATGTTATTTTAATTTTATTTCGTTTCCATCTGGACTATCTACATAAATTGCTACTAACTAACGTAGTCCTAAGATAATAAATTTGTTACTCACAAAATGTGGACATTACTTAATCATTTTTTTTTATCATTATTAATGTCTTACGACAAGATGACGGCAAACATTTGTTGACATTGGAAGGCAGTTATAAGAGGCAGCACAAATATGTGACACCGATGTAACACCAAAACTATTTCACAAGACCGGAAAAGCCAAAATATAGGTTACTCCATCATCTTCAAAAAGAGGTGTCACTTCTTGGAATGCAATAATATAGGGCATTTCTTGCGTTATAAATGTCTGCCTACTCAGTTAAATTCAGAAGAGTGTGATACCTTGTTGTAAAACAAAAATATCTGACATCACTTCGACAGCATAAAAACGTGTCAATATATTGTTCTGAATTTTCTTCTACATCGCAATCAGTGCCATTCACATTCCAAAAAAAAAATTACATGAGAACTGGTAACATAAATATCTGACAGAAATATTAGAAAGTAGAAATGTCAATAATATGCGTTTATTTTTATTATTTTTGGCAACTGAGCCGATGTCGACTATTATGCCAAAATCGATAACTCACTCTAACGATATTTGAAGTAGGTGAACATTCATTTCATAGTAATATATTTAAGCTCATGACTGTACATGTAATACTACTACATTTGCGCGCACTCACTTAATAAAATCTCCACTAACATTGTGATTGGAATGTTTTGAGAAAATAAATGAGAATTTGAGAACAATTACTATTACATTACATACATGGTTCCTATTCTGACACTTTTTATTCTGATTAACACTTTGATATACTTCATTATTTTTGACATTACTGTAAAAATTTTAATTTTAATTAAATCTTTTACAGTAATGTCGTTATTGGTCTGTATTTTTTTTTGTTCGACATCAATATAATTTCTGTTTAATTTTGGAATTGAATATTATTTGCATGCCCATGAGACGGTAGAATATTGAGGAATTTAATTTTAGAAAACATCTATGTACCAATTACCCATGTTTGCAAAAATAATATATTTGATTTGAACACTGCCAGGATATTTTGGCACTCCAATAATACTGACAGGTTGTGGAATTGTTTGGTGAAAAGTATTGAAAACACAAGATGGCGGCGTTAGTGCTGATATTGGCCACGCGTAAAAAAAACCAGATAACTTTGTATATGGAGACAACTATCCAGGTTTTTTTAAATGTGTTTCAGTTGCAAACATTTAAGGTCGCCAAAAAAAATAGGACAGTCAAAGAAACAATAAATCTATAGTAGTTTATATTTCAATTGCTTGAATATTACAGTTTTAGGTTGCACCTACATGATGTCTAGAAGGTGAGTCTATCCTGTGATCAGAGTGCGCATGGTCGCCTGAGATGCCCGAGTCTCCCGATTTGTCGGCTGATTGATCGGATCGTGGTGATGATTCCGCCGATATGTCGCCCGACATTTTCGTCTCTACTGCTAGTGGTTGAGTCTCTGTTGAAAAAAAAAAAATTATTAGGTAAGAAACATTGTTATTTAATCGGTCGAGAAAACAATGCTTCTTAGAATTTTATAAGGTTAAAAATGGATCCCATTATTGCTTGTTAGTCTTATATTATGTTGCCAGAAATAAGAGGCTGGTGGTAAATTAGCTACTAGCCATCCTGTAGACCGATGAACCTGCCAGCTGAGGTAAGTAACGTCAGCTGTTTTCAAACATAACATTTTCAAAGTTAATATAAAAATTTCATCACGCCTGTAATCCCAGAAGGGTTAGGCAGACCTGTAGTACACTCACATATCGCCAGATATGTTTTTTTAAGTCCCGTGTAATAGGGGGCGAGCCTATTGCCATCAACCGGGCACAAATCCACACATACGGCTGCTACTGAGAAATTATATATAGAAAACCCCAATAATCTAATAACCAACCTGGGAATCGAACCCACGACCTCATGCTCAGCTGTAGCTCTTGCAATCACTAGACCAACGAGGCAGTTTCAAAGTTACTGCTACTGTTTTAACTGTGAGTGTAAAATCTTGGGTACTAGTATGTTTAAAATAATGGTTACCTGCAGCAAGATGATCATCTAAAGAAGCCAGTTGTCGCCAGGCCGCAGCCGGCGAGAACCTTGGCACGGCACGCTGCTTCTTGGGCAAGGTGGGCCGCAGGCGAAGCGCTATACCCAGCGAGCCTTCGGAGCACGAGCCGTCCGACCCGTCCGAGGATAGCGCTGATTCTGATGATACTGTTAAACAGGATAAGGGTTATATTTGCTTCGATGATTACACAATAGCGTTAACGGAAAATCAACAAAGTTTAGAATAGATTGCTAAGACAAGACAAGAAAAGGCAATTATGGAAACAAACAATCTAAAGAAAACGAGACAAAAGCGATTGTTCATCAGCCAAAATAGCGAATTTACTTGCCGCAAGGCGCTAACGCTAACTGTTTTCAAATAACTATCTACTACGTGTATATATCTAGTGTTAAAACCTAAATAACTCTTGTTTTTTTGTAACGACTATACCACCTCTTGGTGGTATAGTCATTAAAATATGAAAGGACCAAACTATTACTTTATTAGCACATTAACGTCAGAAGTAAGGTGCTGGATCATCATTTTATTACTTACAATTCTTAATCATGGACTCCTCTTTCCTCTTGGCATTGAACTTATCAAACTCTGCATCCTCCTCATGATAGCTGAGCAGCTTCTGTTCAATCAGGTGGAAGTTGGAGATCTCCTCAATGATGGGACTGCCCAGTCCAGGGAAGTCCTTTAGGTGCTCGTGTGTGTTCGTCTGCTTGCTCTCGATCATGCCGAAGTAGAACTGCTTCGATGGAGGTTGCTGTTTATGCCTGGAAAAGTGAAAACGCAATGAAGAAAACCCAAACTCGAACTGAAATTCAAAGCATTTACTCCAATTAAACCAATTACATGTACTTTTAATTGTAAAAGATTCGGTCAGTCAGAAAGATGAAGCTGCTCATTCCAAACCGTAAAATATGGGATGACTGAGAAAGATTGAAGAAAAAAAAGTCAATTCAGAAAAATTACTGAATGAGGAAAATTAAAGAACGATAAATCAATAAGTATGACTAGAGAAGTATTTAAAATGTATATCTGTAATACCAGGACCACAATTCTACAACGTGTGTAAACTTACTTGTTTTGTGAAGGTTGGTTTAGCAACGATGCCAACTTCCTAGTGGGCGAGTGTTCAGGCGTGGACTCCTTCCCAGAGGCCTGCCCTCTGTCCGGCATCGGGCGGCTGTTCTCTTTGCTTATCTTATACTTATTGTCCGATATCTTACTATTAACATTGTTGTTTGTCTGTCTAGTTTTGTCCTCGTTAGTTCGACTCAAAGGCCTTCTACTGATGGCTTTTGGTTCTGGCTTGTTGGCAGAACTCTGTGGACTAGACTTTTTGACTTTACTCGGTATTTTCGATGGGCTCCTCAACTCTTTCTTCTCGTGACTAGTTTTGGTTTCACTAACTTTATCATTAACTTTACTGCCTAATTGGTTTCTAATTCTACTCGTAGCTTTTTTCAGTTCAGCTTGAAATTCATCTTTTTCTTCATTATTTTTCAACAATAGTGAAGGAAGAGATTTTCTCAATGGTTTGCTGGACTCCGCCAGAGGGCTTAGTTTGCCTCCTCTGACTTGGTCCGCGATGGCTTTCATCCTGCTCTCGTGCGTCGCTCTAGAGGATTCGCTTTCTCTTTCGCTCGCGATCAAGGTTTCGTCGAATGTCCTCTCTCTTCTGAGCGCGGGCAGTTCGTTGTCATCTTTCTTGAACCTCTCGGAGTATCTGAAATTCCTGTTCAACAGTGGAGTCTTCCACGCTTCGCTGTGTTCGTTCTTGGACGTCTTGGCTCGACAGCCGCTCATCCTTTCTATCCTCGTCTTCCTGTAGTCTTGTTTCGTTTGTATGAGTCGTTCTTCTCTCTTGAGCGAGGCGGTGCTCTGCACCATGTCCTGGTTGTCCGGGTACTTGAAGTGTTGCTCCTTGTCCTTGCAAGGCGATCGGTATCGTCTCTCGAATGCTGCGTTGTCAGTCATGTCGAGTGACTTGTATTCGTGATATGAGTTTCTGAACTGCAAGTTTTCTTGACCGTTCAGCTTTTTGGTTTCGTTTCTCGTTTTGAACAGTCTTAGTTTCCTCTGGGGTTCAGGTCTCGCGTTCCCTTCGCTGGAATCTGGCGATGATCCCTCGAAGTTCTGTAACAACATTAAAATATAATAAATATCAACAATTTTAACATACTCAAGTGCATCAACAGCCTTAACATTATTTTAACTTACGTCATTGGTGGGTGGAGGGGGTGCTCTATATTTTTTTCGAAAGTGTTTGTTTCCATTTCTCGTTTTCTGTTCCTCTTCTATCCTTAGATCTGGTTCAGATCCAAATCGCTTATTGCCACTGCTGCCTGCAATCAGGTCACATTAATGTTAGTTGAGTTTATTGTTCAGTAAGTTCGTAGCAATATTTGGGGAGTCTGTTTACAATGAAGATTGATGGAGATGTGGAAAGGAGAGTGAATGCGGCAAATAAAGTGAATGGTGCTACACAAGCAATTGTGACCAACTAGTTGATGTCCAAAAAGGCCCGACTGGCTGTTCACAATGGTGTGCTGGTGCCTACGCCTAGGTATGGAAGTGAATGTCGGGTGTGGCAAAAGAACATTGAAAGCAGAATAAATGCTGTGGAATGCGTTCCTTGCTGATCATGTGCGGTGTGACTATGAATGAAAGGCTGAGGAACGATGTGATAAGGCAGCGGAGCGATTTAAAAAAAGATGTAGTGACAAAAATTGAAAAGAGTTTGCTTAGGTGGTTTGGTCATGTTGAGAGGATGAATGTAAGGAAACTAACAAAAGGTATTTAAAAGGCAGATGTGAGTGGAAATGCCGGGAGGGGACGCCCTAGGAGGACATTTAGTAACTTTATTTGTGAGTTTCTTCAGAAAGGTACTGTGCGTAGTAATCGCAACCGGCGTGCGTAGTAAGGATCGTAGCAGGTGGCGTTCTGTGGTTTCTGCCTACCACCATGGGAAGAAGGCGTTAGTTTATGTATATATGTGTTGTGCATTTTTTAGATTTTAAGGCTATCTTTTGCTTATCATTATCTTAATCTTTACAATTGTTATGGCTAAATTTTGCCCTGAATAGCTCTTAATTTATTAATGTCTGTATGTAGATAGTACTCACTGTCATGTCGTAGCTCCAGGTTGGTGTGTGACCGGTGCAGGGGATCTCTCTCCCGTGATCGTATCTCAACATTTTCCCCCGAGGTCCCCGCAGACCGCGACCGGTACACGTTCGAATGCTGGAAAATAAAACATGGGGTTCACTAAAATTAATTTACCATAATTTATTCTTAAGATCACGATAAACTTCTATATATGTTATGAAAAAGATGGCTATCGTAGTTTTCTTTGCTTCTAATCGCAATTCAGACCAAGACTTCGATACAAAACTTGTCTTTGAAGAATATTCTTATCATCTTCGGAACAGCATCTATTTCTTCCTTACATCTGAATCAGCCGTCCTCGTAGTAGTCACCTTCTTTCAAGTCATTTCACATAAAAAAATATCGTCTATATGTAATGCGAAAATGTTTGCGTACCACATGTCCGTGCGGCACATTGTCGTGCATGGTGTTGGGTCTCCTCCCGCTGATGGTGCCACCTGAGTGCAGGATCGCGCCATTGTCGGTGCTGCGCAAGCGCGGTGACTCGCATAGAGTTGGTAGCACCTAAATAATAAATCGTTGTAATGTAATTTCTAACTGACTTTCTAAAGTAGGAGGGGCTCTCAATTCATCTGGATGATTTTTTTCTGTTTGTTTGTTTGTTATGGGGTATCTCCGGCAATTGAGGATCGATTAAAAAAAAAACAAAAAATGCTTTAGGGGTGGTCTCATATAAATTTTATTAACTTTGCTGGGGTAGTTTTTCTGTTAGCTTGAATAATACGTATTTTTTCACTTAGTGTACATATTAAATTGATGATGTTGTTTGGCTACAACTCTAAAATGACCTAAACAAATGACATCCAGTAGATTTATGAAATAAATTAGGGCAATATGCCTTAATTTATTTAATCAATCTACTAGCACGAACTATGATGGAAGTAGTCAGTACGGGAAAAAGATACCAAAATGCTTAAAACAAATGTTTAAAGTAAAAAAGTAGTGGTATATAATTATAGGAAAACAACATTATCTAATAATAATTGCAATATTTACGATGAAAGTAGATGTGTGTTAAGATTACCATAAAATAATTACTTTTATTATATTTTATTACAGGCAGTGAAAGTATTTAACAAGATGCGGTAGACAGCGCAGCGGTGGTGGCAGGTGATATATTGTTAATAGAAAACAAATTACTATCAGCTTATTATAAATAATTACCCTAATCGCGTGACTATTAATTTATGGTCTGAACACTTCACCACATTCCTCCAATTAAACCCACATGAGGTTAAGGATGTTAGGTCATTTAATATAAAATAGCTAGATAGGCATTTTTAGCACTAACATAACATCACGCCTTGTTTCCCCGAAGGGTTGGGCAGAGGTGTACAGTACACCCACATTTCGCCAGTTATGTTGTAAGTCCCATGTAATAGGGGGCGAGCCTATTGCCATCAACCGGGCACAAATCTAGACTCCGAGCTGCTACTGAGAAATTACAGATAGAAAAACCCAGTAACACGTTGCCCGACCTGGGAATCGAACCCAGGACCTCATGCTCAGCAGTAGCGATAGCGACCACTTGACCAACGAGGCACTAATTACTTAAATAATGCAAACGAAACTGAATTCTATCGAGTTTCCGGAGACTGGTGGAATAGATATAAAGGGCCACCAGCCGAGAGTGATCCAATAGCCAGATAAATCGATCTCAGTGGCGTGTCGTATTAATTTCGATTAGTTTTTCAAAAGGTTAAAGTATATAATATAGTAGGGTAAAATTTGTTTAAAAACAGAACGAGTCCAATGCTAGGTACACACGCTGCGGTATAAGTTGCCGGCGACTCACTGGTAATTTCAACATTCACACATTGATTTTGACATCGCTAGCAACAAATCGGCTGTCAAAATCTGTGTAAGGATATTTTAAAAAGACCAACGAATCGCCGGCGACCCGATGTGCTCCTACTGTGTATAATGGCAAGATTATCAAAATCAAAATCAAAAACAATAGCCTGGTTATTCAAACTAGGCTGAGAGTCAGCACTTTTCGAACGTCAAAATTACATAAGACAGTCCCCCAAAACGCCCGCCCTTCACCACTTTCTAGTGCTTTAGCTGGGAAGAAGAAGTGGCGCAACAAACTCCCCAGCAGCACAGCTGTGTGTTTAGTTAGAAAAACCATTGTACTATACAATTATAAGGTAATCAAAGAAGAAAAACCGAAACACAAAAAATCATATTAAATTATCTGCCATATGTAAGCTAGCCACGCCAATTTACCCAAAACATAAACCAATAAAAATCAATGAAAAAAACAACTACACAAATAAAAGTCTCCAGGCATAAGGGGCGTGACACCTTACATGTGCATTATTGCATTATTTTTAAGTACACACAAATGATAAACAAGGACCATCGAAGTAAAATAAATTAACAGAACAATTACTTTAACAATAACAAAACCATAGACAGCAAGACGACCAGTCACCACAAGCAGCACCCGTTCGCGAGTATAACGCAAAGATCAGCCATTGCCCCCCTCGCCATATTTGAGGGAAGGAGGCAACCCGATCCCCGACGCTACCGCAAGCAGTGACATCTACGGGAGCATGACGAACTCGCTGCCGGTTGATCAGGCAAGAATAATTTATGATCAATTGTCGAGGTCGCTAGCTAACCACTTATTGCAATACAACTCGTTAAAAAAAACATTGTAATGAGTATGAGTAGATCATGTCAATAATAAATGAAGATACTTAAAAATAATTGACTTATACAGTCAAATTAAATTAAAATAAATATACGAACTCGTATACCCTGTCAGTAGGTAAGCTGATTCTGGAGAAAGAACACAAACATTGTCTTGAGTTAATTACAGCGACCAACTATTCTTATCGTTTAAGTAGTCGTTAATTGAATAATATGCCTTTGAACAAAGGTTGGATTTTACTTGAGCTTTAAATGCATTAAAAGGCAAATCTAGCAAAGAAGAGGGTAGCTTGTTATAAAAGGTTATACCAAGCCCAACAAATGAGTTATGAACCTTATGAAGCCGGTGAAAGGGAGCACGTAGTTTGTTCATATTTCTAGTATTAACATTGTGAAAATCACTGTTTTTATTGTATAAGTGTATATTTTGCCTAATGTATAAGATGTTGGCGAAGGTGAATTGTGATGCTACCGTAAGAATACCAATATCTTTAAAAAACTCTCTAAGAGAAACTCTGGCTCCTAGCTGATAAATTGCTCGGACAGCTCGTTTTTGAAGGACGAAAATATTTTGAATATCAGCAGCTTTGCCCCACAGCAGAATACCGTAGGACATAACGCTGTGGAAATAACTAAAATAGACTAACCGTGCTGTATCAACGTCAGTGTATTGTCTTACTTTCCTGACGGCGTAGGCGGCTGAACTGAGCCTCCCCGCTAGGCTTGATATATGTGGGCCCCACTGAAGTTTGGCATCTACTGTTATGCCCAGAAAAACTGCCGAGTCTACTGTTTCAAGCAGCTCTTTATCTAAGACGATGTTGGGTCCTAGATTTCTAACATTCGGTAAGACGAACTTTACACATTTAGTTTTCTTAGCATTGAGAACTAGGTTATTTGACGTAAACCAATCCGTAACCATTGAGAGTGCACTGTTTACGTCGTCAAAATCTTGTCTATTCCTGTTTACTTTAAAAATAAGAGAGGTATCAACTGCAAACAGTACAACGTCACAGATATCATTTAAAAAAATGGTAAGTCATTGATATACACTAAGAACTAGAATGGACCTAGTATTGAGCCTTGAGGAACACCTAACTGAACTGGAAGCCCGGATGATTTCACACCATCGACATCTACACATTGGAACCTATTGTGCAAATAAGAATTTATTACTTTGAGAGCTTCGTTTTGGACACCGTAATGACGTAGTTTACGCAAAAGCGTGTCATGGTGCACGCAATCAAAGGCTTTAGAGAGATCACAGAAAACTCCAACAGCATTTTGCGATTTCTCCCATGCATTAAATATGTGTTTCAGCAGAGCAACACCCGCATCTGTAGTTGAACGTCCTTTTGTAAAGCCATATTGTTCATTATGAAGGAGGCTATTTAAATTAAAATGTCTTAGCAACTGCTTATGTATTAACTTTTCAAATATTTTGCTAAATGCTGGTAAGATAGAAATAGCCCTGGAATTGCCAATGTTATTTTTATTACCAGATTTAAAATAGTGGTATGACTTTACTACTCTTCATGAGGTCAGGAAAAGTTCGTAGATTAATTACCCTTTCCACTGTCAAACCTGAGGACTGTGAGGATGGTTCTGCTATTCTTTTGTTCAAGCAACTAGATGGCCAGCAGTGGTCTGTGTCGATGAGCTCACCTTGGGCGCGAGCCTCGGCGGGTCGTGCGGCAGCGTGTGCGCGCGGCGGCCGCGCTGCGGCGCCGGCGCGTGGCTGCCAGCCTGGCCCATGCCAATACGCACCACTCCTCTACACACACATCTGAAACAATACAAATTATATTGTTATTGCATAATTACAGGATTTGGTATTTTAGCTTTGTATATAAACTTATATATCTATGTAACTGATAAAAGTTTTCCCCCTGATATTTCGACGATGCGCCTCAGCAAGCAACAATATTTAATCGCGGGGAGACTAAATAATGCTATTTGATGGTAATAATTAATTGTGCTAGTTTCAAATAGCGATTTTACACTTATAAAACCTCGAGAAAAGTCTACAGGAAAATATTACATTGCACATAGTTATTTGAACATCTGCTTCACATTTTCAATGATAAATAAGTACCTGTAGAAAGAAATAACTAACATTACACATTTTCACTTTAGTCACACACATAAAGTTGTAAACTTAGTGTCCATATGCCAACTAATTATTGTTTTACACATTTTACTACGACATTAAACTTTATTAGACAAAGTTATTGCATAATCCAACAACACTACCAATAATAGTCTTCCTTATTGGAAAAGCTTGCAATCGATAACAAAAGACCAATTATTTCTACTCTGCATGCCATATTTCCTGCCTTTTGTTGTTGTTTAGGCGGCTCTTATATGTCTTAGACTCATTATATTATAAATTTTTTACATAACATAGTAGCTAATTTGTGATAATTGTTAGCTTAACTTTATAATTATGTTCGCTGTCATTTTATATATTCTTTGTAAATTTGTGTATCTACTTAGGGCTGATTTTGTCAGTGGAAAAGAGCGCGATCGGCACAGATCTTACACGTCCCTAGTTTTTGTTATGATCGCATTCGGTGTCATTGGGTGAAATTCGCCCTTACACATTGTGACTTATAACATCGCCTTGGATACGCCTGTAAATACATAAATAAAGTTGCAATTTAAATAAATAAATAATTAAATAAAAACTAAATAAATAACATCGCTAACAACTTATTCAGCCTATAACTTTAGATAACGTTAGATTAATTTTAATTTGATTGTTAATAGTTATAAATGAAGTTTAATCAACATTAATGGCGAGTTACTATCTAACTCAAAATAATATTTCAAACTAATCCTGTGACAGGGCAATTAGTACGTTGTTAACTTTCTATAATTACTCAGTTACCCGGAGCTTAAATACACTTGATTTTAGTTTATTATATTCTAAATTGTTATTACTCCTGTACAAAAAGGATAATTATTTCAAACAAATACCATCCAGTTATAGTTTACTATTTACTTTAATTGCGGAGAAGCTGTCATTCGATGGATGTCTAAAATGAACCATAGAGATTTTAATTGTTTTTTTTTAATGCCGTTATTTTTTCTTAATGACTTCGGTTCGTCCAATTTGTCCATTCTTCCACTACCGACGACTAATTCATATCTATTACCGCTAAAAGTACCCCTGGTCCCTGTTTAATAAGGGACCCGGGGGCCTCATATCTCAGGGCCGGTCAGGACAGGCCTCGGAGCGCCGTGTGCGGCCCGCACCGACAATTTAGGTAATTTATGGTAACCAGTACAGCTTATATTTATGGGAATGGAAAGCTGTCGAGGCTTCTAATGAGAGATTTAAAAATAACTGCGTTTCTCTTTCGTGATAGTGTAGGTAGTCCTTAGGGGTCAACGGAGATGGAATCTATTGAACATCATTAATATTAAGCTTTATGTTTTAACACATTTGGGTGGTTAATCAGTGTCAGGTCAAAGGACATCCTATCTTTTTGTGTAGATATGGAAACATGCTTCTAAAATATGCTATAGAGCTTTATAACTGTTTCTTCGACTTAACGGAAACTGGAGTATTTGTAAAAAAACATCCTCACCTGTTCAGTAAAGCCGATAGCGTCAATGTTTATAAGGTAGGAAAAATCTCAAGGGATCCAACAAAATTGGCAATGCCAAGATGTAGAACAGCGTTCTGCCATAAAAACACTAGTCGAATGGCAATAAAGATATTTAATAATATACCGAAGGTTATTAGAGAACTGCGAACCAGCTTATTTCAAAAACATCTCAGAGCATGGCTTATTGAAAATTGTTTTTATACTATTAAGGAATTTATGAGTTATAAGACAAACGGAAAAGTTGCATGACATGAAAATTAAATTTGATAATATTATTTAAGACATTTGTAATTTTATTTCCTTTGTTGACATTTGAAAGTTGACATAAATACAATTTGTAATTTATGATATTTGTAATTTGATATGTAGACAAATCTTGATTTAGTACTTTTTTTTGACATGGGAATCTAATTATTTTGTTTAAATTGATTAAATTAGAAATATTACTATTGTCACAAAATTTGCATGCCGAATTTAGTAGGCGGAATATGAAGAACTATTATGTATGTGTTATAAAATCTGTAAGATACCATATTTCAGGCAAATAAATGAATCTATCTATCTATCTATCTAACGAGGTGTTCAAAGGAAACTTCGCGTCATGGAGAAAACGGACATTGATTTATTTAAAACACATCCATAGGTATGGAAACAATAAGCAATGGAAAGCAAAGGGTTAACACACAGTGAATTTAACTTTGAATTAACATGACCAGATGTTGATTCCTAGGGTTAGGTAGGTACAATTAGTTATTAATATTTTAATAAGCCTTTCATCATTTACAGATAAGGAGCAACATCTAAGGTCTTGACGACTCATCCGCTGTTGGACTTTAGTATTTGAATAGGAATTCAACAGCACAACGTTAGTTTAAACGGACTTAAGGTGAGAATAGACGCCTTAATTGCAAGTATGTCAATGAACCTAAATATCACAAGGCACCAAAGTACTTACATACATACTCCGATAATGTTAAACTCACAAGATTCCCACGATAGTACAAAGTCTTAGATTAATTAATTCAGCCCATTGATTCGAACAAGCGATGTAAAGTAAACGATCTAACGGCTTCATAATAAACAAACAATTAACAAACAGCGTTGATACCGATATGAATATGTAGTACATAGTTAGGCTAATCAGGATCGTGCCACCGATACCTGTAACTAACGCATATCAGAGCCATATCCGCGTTCAATTCAATGTCGATTACAACGTGAGGTTTATGCATAAATAGCACTAGTAATCTATCATTTATTCAGTGTAGATATTAGGATTGTTCAAGTCTATAATTAGAAATATTGGACGCAGAGGAAAGATCATTAGGGACGTTGGTTGTCGTTTACCAACATGTTAGTTTACAGGGTTTTTTTGTTTGGTGTGACGAAATATGCTGCTACTCAGCGTATTAGGAAACGAACGGAATGAGACGGGATTCCTATTTATTACTGGAAATCATACTTTTAATACACGGAGAAGAAAAATCTAACCTTTTTGGAGTTGACTACACTGTTGCACAAAAAATTTTGGCAGACATAATTTGTGAATCTCCTAAATTATACCAATAATTTATGTCTATCACTGCGTAAAGTCAGATAAATTTTATTCGGGGAATAAAATTGAAGTCCTACAGTTCTAGTATGAAAAAACTGTAAAAAATTACAAAAAAAAATCTCCGGATAAGACTTAGTCTAGGTATAAAAGTATGGTGGAATTCGCCTAAGTGTGTACATACACGCTTAGTTTTTCCACTAAACTCACTCAGAAGTCACGAAGATTCATTTGTTTTATAATGACGATTGCCTGTCAAGAGGTAAAATCAAAACTAAGCCTGTCTGCTATATTTTCATTAATTATTTTAAGCTGTAAGCGTATGTACTTTATCTACCAACCCTGCTCATCGAAGGCAAAAGTGCGACGTCTGTAAGTTTTCTCGCGGGGAAACGACGTGGATGCACAAGCGGCCACACTTTCTTTATGATAATTCGCGCGTGCGCGAGACAAACACCAGCTGATAGACGAGTCCATATGGCTCTGATGTGGTTCAAGGGTTAATTCAGTTTTAACTATTAAGTTTTATTTGATTTTTATGATAGATCGTATTAAAATTTGCTTTCTCTTATTGGTTTGAGATACAGGTGCAATATGTAGGGCTGAGCTGAACATCTTATTAGAAATATCTTTAAAGCGTTGTCCATTGTAAAATTACTGAAAAATTCTGGACTACTAATAAAAATAGTAAGCAAACTCAAACCTATTTGCTTATACTTGGAAAAATATTTTCTTATTTTCTATTTTGTATACCACAAAAATACATAAAAAATTATTTGATGAAAGTGACCAAGATGATTCTTGGCAGAGAGCTTCGCTTGTCTTTGAGCGAATTTGGTGACGGTAAATTAAAATACTTTTCTCTTATAATGAGACCATATTCAGATCAATATAGGTACATACATTTGCATTAGCACAAGCCCTACTACTGCACTTCGCTTCACACGAGACTCCAGCGCATCTCTTCCTAGAATCTCAGAAATTCTCCGCGAGATCACGGCGATACATACACGTTTCTCATGTAATAACTAAGTTCTGGAAAATTATTTAGCCACAGACTGCTTGGAAACATCCGTTTATTACGTGATTATTACGCAGTAAATGATCCCCTTCGATCTGACACAGACTAGGGGGATGTTCATATTGTGGTGCATAGATTAATGCCTATTTTTGTCATCTTTGATCTTTTCTGGAACAGGTTTGATGACAGGAACTAACAAGATATTCCAGTTTTATGTACTATAAATTATGGACATGATGTCAGCTTTAGATTAATGAGTGATGAGTTAGTAATTATGGTGTTTATCTGTGCAAATGGTAATATACCGGTTCATTAAGTTTTTCTTTAGGAAGTGTTTCAATCGGGGATGCATACAACAAAACGATTGGGATCCATAATTCTGGTAACCTATTCAGCTACACCTGGCTAGACGGGAAGCCGATAGGAAAAGGCAGATGCTGTGATGAAAATGATTTTTTTTTACCTTTTCAGAATTAATTTCTGTAGGCACTTAAGGCACTTTTTGACCATGCGCCACGTCTGTTCCCCACATTATCTTTACCGTTCCATAATCGTAGATCGGTGGACAATTATCGCGTATGATTTACGAGAGGGCTAGCAGAAGGAATGCTATAAATAACGATTAATGATCCAGTATCGGCGTCCGCGCGTTATTTATCGAGCTCCGTTGATACACGGAGCGTCCTTGTACTAACAGTTTTTAGTCTGTACAGTACTGTTACATTTGTTGAAGGTTTTCTATCACTAACGTACAGTTTATTGCAGCTGTATGTAATAAGGTTGTGTTCTAAAAACGGTTAAAAAATTTGGTAATTTTTCAAAAACATCGTTTTAAATCAGATGAGGTTGCGACGGACAATTGTTTGAACTCAGCCTACCTACGAGTATACTTTATTCGGATTGTCCGAAAAAAGCGCTTTTACATTTTGATACAACAACAAAATAGTGCAAAGGCTTGTGTTTGTGTGCAGCTTCATGATCAGCATTTCAGCCGAAAGACGTTTTCTGCTGGACATATGCCTCCCCCAAGCACCGTTGTGTGCTGTTAGGCTGTGAGCAATTTCAAATAGATATGCGTAAAGGTTCATAAAATCTAGGTACTTGCTGTTATTGTGATCATATTGTACTGGACCATATCTGGAATCCTTCTGGTTGCGGAGATATTGAAGGCCAAAATTCCAACATTTTTCTTTTTTACGAGAGCAAATTTTGAATGTTATAACGTTTAATACCCCCATAACTCCTGTTCTAACTACTCCTAAGCACAATCTGCGGCGTGCGTTAAATTGCGCGTTGACACAAAAAAACGATTTTTCACATCTTTATTATTTTACAAGCAAACAAACAGTGTTACCTCAATAAATACAAGTTTAGAAACATTAATTCAGTGCCTAATTATTTGATGTGTCAAACCTGCTTACACTGCAAAGGAAAAGCGTGGGACCCAACATGCAACCACGAGAATGACATAATAACTGACAATAGCAATTATTAACAACGATTTAATTGTTTATTAACAACCGATGTACAGGTGACGTAACTGTTGATGAGGACACGCACGTGATAATACTTGACATACTCGTATGTCATCTTAGATAATTTGTACTTCATGCTGTTTTTCATCAAGAGGCTGTTAAGAAATGAAGCTTTTCTCGAATCGACACGATTGTTCAAGAATAACTCATGAAGTGGTGAAAAGGTTTGGTATTTTGGACTCGTTCATGCTAAAACTACCAAGTTTGCCCATTATATGCCGATTAGGATGATACGCCCAAAAAGCTTGATGAAAAAATAATTATTGTTTCCTTCGATATCGAGCTGGATTTACTATAATCTTTGCGGAGGTTTTTTAATTCATCCCAATAAGTAACGCTTTCGGCTAGTTCCCAGAAAAGGCTATTTTTGAACGACAAGCAAGATCAGCTGCAAGTTAAGTAAAGTTATTGCCAAGTGACTAGATCACTGCAGGAAACGAATGCAACTCTCATTCCACGAGTCGCTAGTCGTAGGCGCATTTACACAAGAATTTTTCTATCGCATCATCGCAGCAATTGAACTGGAACGATATCGGCGGTTACAAACATTTGACCCGAGACGGTAAGTACTGCTACGATTGTCTTACAGATTTTATCAGATTTCAATCTTATCCAGATTAATAAACAAATCCTTATATTGTCTACATTATTTTCTTAAAGTTTTTGTATGTTTTTAGCATTCTTACAAACTAATGGGAAGTTCACATACGGGAAGAAATTTAAGAAATACGCATTGAAACCTAATGTTCTAAGGGAACTTTCCATCAAGTCAAGGTAAGGAAAGTTGATCCTCTCATTTTATCAGCACAGGCTTATTGGCTCATAAAGGAATCACAGTAAACTTTGAGTTTTACCCAGAATATTAATAGTTATTGGTCCTACTCAATTAGGTAAAGTCTTAATAGAACCTCAGTGTCGAGTATACAATATATTGGAACTAGTACATTTATAAAAATTAAAAAAAACATTTATTTCTGGTTCTCCCATATTACAATTACAACAAATCACAACATAAAAATTAAAACAATGTCATCAAATGTTATTGCCGGTACGTCATTGAAGTGTGAGAATTAAAATGTTAGAATTCGAGTGCTTTGTGCTCTCGAATTCTAACATTTGTGTGGGCCACGCTAAGCTGGAGCATTGAATTCGAAGACATTGCTAATGCTCACAAAGGGGAAATCTACCAAATGAAATGCAGTATTTATTCTAAATGAACTTAAACTATTCTATCTTTGTTCTTTATTCTATTTTTGTGATTATCAGCTTCATCTCGATATGATCTGTATCATGAAGATCAGTGCGATATCCTTGCGAAGGCCACAATTATCCATTATCTATAAAGCTGGGCATTAATAGCAATGAGTAGGTAGCCGCCCACCACCCCGCGGCCAAAGGGGATCATTATAACGTGAACAGTTATGCGCGCGCACGGACGTGGAAAATTATTCGCCGAAGTGCGCGCTTCCGCGCACTGCATCTGCGCAAATAAGACGCTCGAGAAGTACCATTCAACAAATATGCGTGACTGCAAAACTGAGAGGTGTAGCCGAGGAATTTTGCGTCAAAACTTCTAGTTTTAACAATATAAATCGGTTAGGATAGGCTTTATCTGGGCGCTGACTATTGTCACTTTGACGTCCCGAAAGCACAAGGTCTTAGCATATTTTCAAATGATAGCGAAGAAGGTACCATACAAACATGGCTGAAAACATCTGTGGGTCTCTTAAAAAGCTTGACATAAAGGTTCTTTTCAATGTACCAGCGAAATGTTGTTGTAAAAACCTTTATTTTGCCTTCTTTCTTTTGTAACCGTGTAGTAATTGACTTTGTTTAATTGTATGTTAATGAGTCTAAGTTCCCAACCACACGGAAATGAGCCTTCTGCCACCCTTTGTACCGTGATGCGCCTGCACGCGGGAACGTCGGCGCATCTTCGATGTTCACTGTTCAGATGAGAGATAGCGTCGCTCTCGTGCGCCGGGCAGTGTCGCACAAGACGACAGGTCGTTGGCTTAGCGCAGAACGGAAGGGTAATTGTCCTTATTAAATAGTATACCATAATAAATCTGCTTTTAGTAGGGCCTCGTATCTAAATAATAACAGCTGCATGAATCGATATTCAAGATAAAGCAACGCTTGAAGAGGTATGTTTGTTACTCGTCACTTGTTACCCAGTAGCTAGGTTGTGGCGGTCAGATTTGGAGTCGCTCTACGTAAGATGCTTTAATTTAGACTGGGAGAAAACATCATTCATCTTCATCATCATTTCAGCCGAAAGACGTCCACTGCTGGCTTCCTCAGGCTCCCTCAAGCACCGCCACTTCAACCGGTTCTGTGTTTCCCGCATCCAGCAGATTTCTGCGGCCTTCACCAGGTTATCGGTCCACCTTGTGGGAGGCCTTCCAACGCTACGTCTTCCGGTACGCGGTCGCCACTCCAGAACCTTTCGGCCCCATCGGCCATCTGTTCTGCGAGCAATGTGCCCTGCCTACTGCCACTTTAGTTTGGCAATTCTTCGGGCCATGTCGGTTACCTTAGTTCTCCTGCGGGTCTCTTCATTTCTGAGTGAATCCAAGCAAAGCCCTCTCCATTGCCCTTTGGGTGACTTTTAGCCTTCTAATAAGGCCCATTGTGAGACTAAGTTTCAGTGCATCACATCATCATAGTTGGAAAGGATAGGCCTGAAGCCGTCCGCGTCATTCCGACCAATGAAACGCGGAATAGATTGTGTGACACATGATACGCAAAAAAGGGGATGACTTTTGAAATGACGACGTGAAGTGATGTTTGAAAGAAGCAGGCATGATACGCCGACCACAAAGGTATTGGGGTAGAGGAGGCTGATGATTCTTGCTCTTTACCTTTTCAAGAACATTTATTTGTCTGAAATGAAGCCGCAGCTGCCGCTGTTAGGCCTCTGCCTCGAATTTTGCGGGGCGTCGAATTCTAAAGAGAAAACCGTGGCCCTGGCACAGGCAACTGAAGGAACACGGGTGGGGTTTAGTCAGTAAAAGTCTGACACGCCCTCCCGCTCCGTCCAGAGCGGGAGAAGTCATTTGATGAATTCCCACCCAAAAAAAAAGCCCATAAATGAGCAAGGAGCATTCTTTTGAAAAGTGGAATAATATCACAATGAATCTTATTATTTTAGACATGTTCAACGAAACGGAACTATAAAGACATGACGGATTAAGACGAAAGTAGACCATTTTTAGAACCACAATTATTATCATGTAAGATTACGAGCACAATTTCATAGACAAACTATACTTATTTTTGACCGAAAAGACTAAAACATAATTTTCTAATTAAAGCAGTGTCACAAAAAGCCGGTACTGTCGCCGGCTAGACTGCGCGTCGCGTGCGCCTGCGCCGCGGTCGCCGGTCGGTTCATCGACTCGCGCAGTGGCCACTTTGAGACGCACGCACTAGCCCATTCACCGCCAGCGGCCAAGACGCGACGCCACTACTGTACGTAATCAGTACTCGTAAAACAAAAGGTTCATGACTGAGTACGGCTCGCTTCTGGAGTATTGGGTACTTAGTTTTAATAGTTGGTGATTAGCGAGTTGTTGTTAATAGTAATTAGGTAGTTGTTATAATTATATTTCAGGAAAAGGACGTGAGTTATTTAGTTGATGTTCACACAGCTAGTCAGTGTCGCTACCGTTCTGAGACCGAAGCATAATAGTTCTTAACTTTCCGAAAGAGGCAAATCAATTTTAAAAATAAAGTTCAACACAAGCTTTTTCCACTATTTCTAAACACAACTTCAATGAAGACATCAGCAAAATCAGTATTTACTAAGAAACGTATTACCGGGGGTCGCGCACCTGTTGCTTACATGCATGCGTAAGCGCAGCCCAACACGCAGGCAACCTACAGAAGTGTTACTGACAAGCACACACTATGAAACGGGGGGGTTGAGCTTGTGAAAGACGTCCTTAACTGGATATACTGTCCCAATCTTTACCACAATGACCAGTACTATGCTTGCCATATCCAGCGGATTCCTGTGACCTTCACCAGATCACCGGTCCGGAAATCAATTTACAGTACCTGTGTGTCTACAAGACACATCGAGCTATAAAGGGAGACTGTCACTCAGGTATGAGAGACGGCGTTCTACAAAGCAAAACTTAACACAAAAACACGATGTAGGTTCAAGATGCATCGGTGTATGGTGGCAAGTGATTAGCATGGGAAACTTGAAACTAGATCACTTAATGGGGACTGATAGCGTTTCCGTGATACATAGATAAAGTGTGGGATGTAGTCTTTATTGTGTGAAGGGGTTGAGCTTGACTCCGTTTGGGTATGTAGGCACAAATTTGATGTAGTATCGTTTTGAGCCTGCGGGCATGTAAAAAACTAGGAAAAAAACCCTCAAAGAGCGTATCGGATCCCGCACAATGGAGGGTTCCGTAGCCGGGATGAATCTATCCCAAGCACAAAATTAACTTTGTATTTGAAAAAATGTATTCCCATACATCGAAATACGTCACGGTCAATTCTCTGAATGAAAACTTAAGTCTTTTTTTTTGGGTGGGAAATCATCAAATGACTTCTCCCGCTCTGGGTGGAGCGGGAGAGCGTGTCAGACTTTTTCTGACTCAAACCCACCCGTGTTCCTTCAGTTGCCTGTGCCAGGACCACGGTTAATCTTTCGAATTACCCGCGACCCTGAGGCGTCGGCCCTATCGGACCCCGTCATTTTGTACTGACATCTCTTTGAGGCGCGCGTGGAACACGACGCGCTGTCGACCCAGGCCTGGTCCCTACCGGACGGCGAGCTACCCATTGCTCGCCGACCGCAAGCCAGCGCCTACGGTGGCCGGGAATCTGCAGACGACTCCCGACGCCCAGGGCGTCTCCTGCGGCGACTAGTGGGGGCGTGAGGGCGCAAGGCTCTCTCCCTCACGCGCTCCACCTCCGCCTTCGCGAGCATTACTGCTTCGCAGAAGGAGGTGACGGCTTTCCATTCCCTCTCGCTCCGTACCATGGCCTGGACCAGGGCCGGACGCGAGAGATCGCCGCCGCCGAGCAAATGTAAGTCTGCGAGTATAAATGTATAGGTCGCATAAATCGCCTTATTTATTTTTTTGCGTTGACTTAGTAGCTTGATTTTTTTTTGCTAAGTATTTGATATAAATTTCAACTTGATACCTCCACGCGTTCCTGAGAAAAAGGGCCTTGACAGACAGACAGACAAACATACGGATTTAAAATGTTTTTTTTTATAAGTTTTTCTTAACTAACATAGGATAGTCAGACGGACAACGAAGTGATCCTATAAGGGTTCCGATTTTTCTTTTTGAGATACGGAACTCTAAAATAAAAAGAAAAGATGCAGGTGTCAGCAAGGTCGGTAGCGCCGACAAGTGCGCACGCATATTTAACTGCTCCAGCGGTATATTTTTAGGACAGAAGACAATCGGTGAACAACCTGAAACGATCCTACGTTGCTAGATCGCTATCGATAAAGACTTCAATCAGTCAGTCTACATTTAGACCTAGTTTCCTTTGTCAATCAGATTTTTTTTCAGGTTCCACACAGTTGAGCTCAAATTACTTAGTGGTAGAAACAGCCTAGAAACAGTATTAGTGTTTTACTATTAGATAACTTTTTGTACTGATCAAGTAATGCAATAATGAACCGTTAGTCTCAGCCAGCGGTACCGATCTGTTATCTGCAAGATCCAGTGGGTACGTGTTCCTATTACCAACGGCTGGTTGAGCGTTATTTAGCGATCAATATTCTGCGGAGATGCTCACTTGAAGGCAATCAAGTGAGTCGTATTGCTTTATAATTGCTATAGGACTCGTTCTAGTTTAGAACGGTGTTTTATGGGTGTTCAGAAGTGGTGAAGGTTTAATTGATTGTAAGAAATAGCGGTTGCTGCTGATGTTTCGTAAAATTCATACAATTTTATCTTGACACGTAAGAATCAATTAAGTTTTTTTAATCATGAATTATTTTACCTTCATTTACAATAAAACAGCACTTTAACAAACCATAACTTCAGTGTAAAGTGCCTGTACTTGGTTTATTTGAAATAAATGCATAGTTTTTTTTGAGTTTTCTGAGTTTTGTCTTATTCACTCGACTTATTCAATCAAATCACATTGATAAATATTTCTAGGACATGCAAATATTTTTCCCAAATCTTTTGAAAGTTTACTTATGATTCACTCAAATAATGCCATTATCAACAACATCTGTCCAGCCTGTTCCGAAAATTGTTGGGGTCGGATTGCAGACTAACCGAACCCTTATAATACGCGTATATATTGTTCAGATCTAACCTGCTGCTATTTCCCTGCTTGGTGGGACATTTACATACGTATCTTTGCATCTGAGCTGGTTCGCACTGTGCCAATCAGAGCGTAGGGACGCGCTCAAAACGCTCAGCTTTTCATTCGCAACCCGGTTGTTTTGCTACTGTACCGCTTTTTAAAATAAAAGTGAAAGCTTTCCAAAGAATACTTTAGCTATCTGCATAAACATATTTACAAAAAAATAACTTACATGAATGAATGGAAATGAAAGTACTCGTATATATTGTTTCAGGTCTTAAATTAGATTTGCGTTTGGTTAAATGGTTTTGGAATTCCTTTTTTTTTGGTACAGTGATATCGAATAGTTCTGTTGTGGTCCTGAGGGCCTAGATAAAGTAACATTCAAAAAGTAAAAAAATGCATGGGACTGACATAAAATACCGAAAAGCTTATGTCCACCCTGTTGAATGACGTTGTAGAAATACGAAAGCGAATTTCACTTGTCTAGGTCCTCTGGACTGGACATGGTGTGCATTGGTCAGTTTGAATTTTACTACAGCCACTGCTTAAGAAAACCAAAACTCTGTAACTGATCGGCCACTATATAACAGCCAAAAGGGCTAACTGTATCCATACTTAAAAGTCACAAAAATGGCTGTTCGTCTTTTAAAAAGCTGCTTTAATACTTGAGCTTTCACGTAACTTAATATTATAATTCAAACTCATTTCCATCTCCCAATAACTTATATTGACTTGCGAAGGGCCCATTAACAGTTAGCGTGTTAGTATGTCTGTCTGTCACAGTCACAGGGCTGGGCTGGGCGGGTGCTAATGGCTTGGGTCCGAAGGTTTACCAAATACCGGATCACTAACAACAGAGTAATGGTGCAAACTGGTTTGGATGTTTTGGGTCAAATATTAGTTAAACTTACCTACATATTTGGGCATGGTACCTATATAAGTTATTTGATTTGCTTGACCCGATCATCTTACATCAAGCTCAAGATAAACATGGCATTGAAACAACGCAAATCAGCAGTAAAATGCATTTTAAGTTTAGCCTTTCCCTAGAAACAGTTATCAAGCAACACAAATGAATTGGCAAAGTACAGATAGCAGAGTGTCATTGTCAGTATCAGTAATGCAAGTGGATGTTGCTGACCATCCTCAAGATCTTCTTTGATTTATCTTTAACGGCAATAAGAGAAACCGACTCTATTCCTGTTTCGGTGTTCAGATAGGTGAAATTAGCTTATCAAAAGTATGCAACCTGTTGCAATATGCATCTCAAACACGACCTTGCAAATATGCAAAAGTGACACTATACAGCTTTAACGTGCAACGTTCCCAAAATACTTGATGACGAGTCTATTCGAAGGTTTCCTAACTGATTACCATACCCGGCCCTGTGACCTTGTGACACAGTACCGACAGGTTCTGTCTGTTTGTTTGTGTGTCTGTGTGCTCCTCATGTTTGTCGTTAAACACTGTGTTTATTGATTTACGCAATCGTTTGCCTTCAAGTTTTGTTTGTAGTCTCCAGGGAATCGAACGAAGACAAGGTATTTGATGAAAACAATATATTCGTTTACTTAGTTTAAAAAAAAAACAGGTATCTACATACTTTACACTCTACTATATTTATATACAATATTTTCGTTCGACATTCTAATCGTAGAATATCGATGTTAATAACATTAAACATATATTATACGCAGCATGAATGCTTAATCCACGTTTCGTTCAACTTCCGTTTCGATCAAATTATTCCTTCAAACTTCATTTGTTTTATGTCGGTAAAACAAAGAGCACAATAACCATTTCGATCACAAAGAATGCGCACAAGAAACTGAACGCGTTCAACGCATATAAAACGCGTTCAAGAGCTGTCACTGTCAATATTCCACAGAAAATAGTGACACTCACAGTTTCACTCTCTTAAACGTAGTTTATGTGCTGATCGTGTTCAATACCATTGGTGAAATCAGCCCTTAGTCAACTAGTATTTCTATAGAGAACCACCATTCAATTGAAACGTCACGTCCGCGACGGATGAGAAAACAGAAAGCCTGCACATCCTTGGACGATAAAGTAAATGGGTAACCATACTTGTTTGGCGGATAGTGAATGTGTACAGATATGTCCCCACGTAGTTCCGGTGAATGTTGTTAAGTCAGCGTGTTCATCAACGTTATTAGTAAGTACTTTATTTCCTTTAGTTTACTCCGGAATAAGCAGACATGCACGCTTTGTGTTGCTTTTTGTTCTTCCCGGCAGTTGAGCGCCTTTCATTCGCCAGTTTTCTCGTTTCCCGTGGTAACGTAAAAAGTTTCTACTTTTAGTCCATTTTGTAAACGCAATAAAGTTTTGACTACCATTCTGAAGAAGGACTCGGCCTATTATAACAGTATAGTCAACACTCCAGCAAAAGTATTAAACATTCCAAACAATAAATGGGTCACAAAACTGTGCCAAGTCATCAGCAACAGCTCTCACAAATTACCAATCATTTTGACCCGATACAAAAACGTAACGAGCTATAATTAACAAATTACTAAAAGTTAACTAGTGATTATCACGCACCCACTCACCACCAAACTGCCGCCAGACATCACATGACTGTTCATTAACATAATAGCAAACATACGCAACAGTTATAAATGATCTAACATCGAATTAGACCGACGAAGGTGTGTCTGTCAGGGCGGCTGGACGGACTGACGAGAACTAATGAGCTCATTTGAGAAATGTTACAACTGATATTAGGAAGCTAAGAACCAATAAATGAGGAAATTTTATTTAGGCCATTACAATAATACTGAAAATTATAATAACCATACTTATTGTCGATTACGTTTTGCCTTGATTCGTTGTCTAGTCTAGACTGTGATAATATTGTTTGGTCCACACTCTGGGGGTCGAGCAAATTATTTGTATTACATCATAAATACACGATTCCGAGATGTACATGACAAACACTTAGACTTAGCATGTGGCCAGTTGTAAAAATAAAATATTTACACATTATGAATGAGACTAAAAGATTTTTAATGAACAAACCTCTTAGCTTTGGTATTTCTACGGACAACAACGCTTTATTGTGACTGTGTGGCTCATATTATTATCCAGTTTTTCCAAATCCAAGATAAACATAGCGCAATCAGTTGGAAACAGTATAAATAGATTTTAGCAACTAACCTAATAAACTTCAGTGTTTACCTAATGTGTTGGTTAATAGAGAAAAAACTTCCTAACTATATAATATACTAAGGTATAGTTAACATTTGTGTTACATTTATACATAGAAAAGTATTATGAGTACTGACGTCTGTCTGACCAATTATGTTGAGGAGTAAAGTACTTAATATAAAGAAGTGATTCAAATACCTTCCTCGGGGCTCAGGCTTAGTAGCTTTTTATTTTGTCCATTAGTCTCTGCCTTCAGGCAAAAACTATGGCAAATTATTAATATTATTAAAAAAAATTGGCTTGTTCTTCAGTGAACAAAAGAATCAGTACCCTAATTGCGTAATACACAATCAAACGTAATCTGAATCGTTTTGAAAGATATTGCTAATCCATTGCTTCATAAGTTCGGTAACAATCTGCTACACTGTAAATAACGCAATGAATGTTGTTGAACTGTCAAAATACAACAGATTAGTCGTAATCGTTTACGAAAATGTGTTACGAAATTAGGCTGCAGGTTTGTTAATTAATAAGAGAAGACAAAGATTATTCGGCTGGGGAGTTTGTTGCGCCATTTCTTCTATCCAGCTGAAGCACTAGGAACTGGTGAAGTAGCATTTTGGGAGACTGTCTTTTGTAATTTTGACGTGAGATAGGGTACTGTTACCTAGCATAATATCCAATGGAAGGGTCTATGTTCATTGTTCAGCAGTAGCAGGCAATTTTTTCTACTATTATATTTTAAAAGGTAACAACAGCGACTCTGTCAAAAACCCTAGCCAGTGTTATGTGGTGCGCCCGCGCCTACGGCTACCTCACCGGAATGTAGCATTTAGTTTGCGTGTCGATAAGGCAGGACTTGTTGTAGCGGCTACCCTGTGGGGGATTCTTCATGATTCTGATATCATTTTGGGCACGCGAGAATTTCGGAGGACATCCAGGCTTATTAATGCATGAGAAAGTTTTGTGGTTGAAACTTAGCCAACGTTTCTGTTGGTTTCCTATATAAAACAGTACGCGTTTGATTTAATTATTGGGTAACTAATAGTTTCCTCCAAGACGGCCTCGATCACAAACGCTACTGCCAAATATGTGTTCGATTCCCGGGTCGGGCAAGCTCTTGTTGGGTTTTTCCATCTGGAATTTCTAGTTTGATGGCAATAGGCTCGCCCTTAGTAAATGATAAATAAATGATGTATGATTTTATTTCTGTAGGTAGGTTTGTACAAACACTTGTACACGTCAATCATATTTTATAAACTAGGTGAGATCGGCGTTTCCGTTTTCTTTTAAAGTCCAGACATAATCTTGGTCAGTATCATGTGGAGACCATGTAGTTTAGTGTCTGAAATGGTCTTTTGAAGAAATAACCACACAGATTTGAGTGGACCTGTCCAGTCAGTGCACGCATTTGTCAATCATCGTGCAGTTCGACTCAGAACTAAGGAGCTCAACGATTCGACGAACAATACAAAATAAAGGACATTTGGGTAGGCCGCATAAATTACTCAAACTGCCCGACCATCATTAAAACTAAATGAAAAAAAAAATACAATGACCCACCTAATCCTCACATTCACAAAAAGTAAAATAATTTTATACTTTATGCAGTAAACATACATGCCATTGTTTATACAAAAAAGTACAAATAAAAAAATGTAAAATACACACAAATCAGAGCAATAAAATCGCACACCTTGTTTTTTTTTGTTAAGGCACTTTTTTTTATGAATCTGAGTAAACATTTTAAAAAACACACACAGTAATTGAAAGTCTACCTCATTACCTTTCTAAAGATATCAAATACAGTGTACAAAACTACCCATTAGAGGTTTTACGGCACAAAACCCAAGAAACGGTTAAAATTACCCAATTTCGCTTAAGAAATAATGAAAAACAAACTCAAAATTCTTGATCATATTGTTTATTAATAAGGTGTATTCCCTCCCCGAGCCTTAATTACAGCTCTTAATCGGTTTTTCATGGACCGTATTAATTTTACCATGAAATCTTGTGATAAAGCGTTCCATTCTTCTTCAATGGCAAGTTGAAGCTCTCGGAGGCGCGTAGGAGCAGGGCTTCTTGCTCGAACTCTTCTTTTTAGCTCATCCCAGACATGCTCAATCGGATTGAGATCAGGACTACGAGCTGGCCACTCCATCGCGGTGATTCCAACGTCTTCCATGTAGTCGCAAACTGTTCTAGCGACATGCGGTCTATCGTTGTCGTGCATTAGGAGAAAATCTTCTACCATTAGCCACGCAAGCGGCCTCACAACATGTCCTTCGAGCACTTCTTCGACGTATCGTGTAGCCGTCAAACCTCTTGATCTCGGGCTGGTATTCGCCCCAGTGATGAACACAATGTCAGTTTTAGTGTCCAACATTATGCCACCCCAAAACATACACGATCCACCACCAAAAGCCACACGTTCGCTTATGCAGCATTGTGAAAATCGCTCTGATGACCTTCTGTAGACCCTAGAGCGTCCATCATGACCATGCAATGTCATTCTGCACTCATCAGAGAACATGACAGACCGCCATTGGTCATACGTCCAATTTAAATGTTCCCTGGCAAATTGCAGTCGGGCTTGTCGGTGAGCTGTGGTCAATTTGGGACCATTTGCTGGGCGATGTGAAGTCAGTCCTGCTTCACCAAGTCTTCTTTTGACTGTCCACCGACTTATACTGGCATTGCGAACTTCTCGAAGCTCTTGTCCCAGTTGAACCGCATTCAGTTGCCGATTTCTTAAAGACCTCGACACAAGAAAGCGGTCATCACGTCGTCGTCGAGCAACTTCACTTTGATTATGGCCTGCTTCGAGCAAGGCAATAACTTGAGCGGCTTCTGCGGGCGTGGTATCCATATTTTTCCGTATGCTTTCAGTAGAAATGTTATCACGTTGACCTTCTGTATGCAACTGATTAAAAATCCTTTATTTTTGTATGGCATCTCGCAGGTCAACTTGTAAGGTTGTTGTCTGCTTAAGCGGACTTTGATCAAAAATTCAAAAAAAACGACCCTTTTATACCTGCGGGTAAGGGTGCAAGTAGTGACAATGCTAACGGGTGAATTTGGCATATTTGGTGAACGGCTGGTTTCTGTAAGTTACGTGAAGGTCAATGATTTTAATTTTGTGTTTTTTTAAGCTAAGCTTGTATTCTTTAATTTTGCCTAATGATTTGTACTCAATATCTTTAGATTTAAGAAAAAAGCTGTAATAAACCAAATTACAAGGGGTGTGCGATTTTATTCTCTCAAGTGTAGTTTGGCAAAATAAACATCAACATTGTCTGTGTGTGTAGTACACGGAGCTTAAACATCACTGGCGAAATGACGGTGTACTATGGGTACTCTTCAACCGAACCCTTCTGGGAATAAGGCGCGATGTTATGTTGTTTTAATAGTTTCTTCCAAAATGGAGCGTAAACTAAAAACTTTTTCTTTAAATTCCTCAAAGTTCTCCCAAGTTTTATTTCCATTTCAAAAACACGACACGGGCAAAACTTAACACATAAAATGAATGTATCTGTCGCTGACGGCACATTATTATGCCACGTCTGATTACTTCACAGTTACAGAACAATTATTACGGGACCTATTATGTTTTGTTATTAAAATCATCATTAGTTTACGTTTAATTACTTACTGTAATTAGATGACGGACCACCCACCCACCTGTAACAAAACAATGCACACATTAATCACTGCTGTTCTAAAAGAATGGAAGATTTGAAATTATTTTGACAAGTCAGTGTCATAAGTTTCTACATTCATACTTCTTTAAACGGAGAACAAAACTCAAACCTTATTTGTAATTAAAATACAAATGAATCTAACTGGCCACAAATAATTAAATGAGATGAGAAAAAAAAAAGTTTTCTTTGAAAAATGGACTTGAGTAGATTTTTTTTGAGAAAAATAACCAATCATAAAATTATAATCTTTAATTAAACTTTGTGATGAATTTTTTTCCTGGTTTTCTTTGTGTTCTTAGGCAGTTTGAAGAATATGAGTAAGACTTAAATTATTTTTAAACTCATATTTATTATCAGTAAGTTAACATCGTAATTTATATTTTTCTAAACCGATCACGCCTCTTCGTGTTTTTTTTTCGATTTACAGAAGTGGCCGTGACATTAAGTATAGCTAACCAGCAAACTAGGAAGCCCATTCGGTCATTGTGCACTAATCAGCAAAGCTGTGATCTATTACATTTAATGCCATGTTGATCTGCAGTATCGTTCAATCGTTGGTATTTTTACTCAATTACAGTATTTTGCTAAGAAGTTCCTTCTTTTTGTGTAGGTTAATTCCATAATAATAAGGATCCATATATTTCAAATCGTGCATGCTTTACGTTTATCCATGTGCCAGAGAAAGTTAAACGTAGATAGACGAATGATACTGTTAATGTGCTGGGTATGTAACCTTATTTCAAGTAACTATCTGAGAAAATCCATATCCTCAGCAATAATAACAACTTTCATTCTCACACACATTACTCTCAAACAATTCCACACACCATAACATTTCAAATATTCTCAAATAACCATATCGATCAACTTTGCAGCCATCAATATCACCCAATTACGTTGAAACTTGCCCGTAGATAAGGCAGTGTCCAACCGGGGTCAGTAATAGGTCAGTGGGCGAGCCAGCACTGGCATGACGTGGGAACTGTGGACAAGTGCGCGTGAGTCGGACGGCCTTGCGAAGTTGCGACGATGTCGGTGCGGACACGCCCACCTCTCTAGTGTTGGGAGTATTGTGTGGCGGATGGCGTGAAAATGGTTGGAGCATATTTGGTGTGGATGAGGTAGGAAGTCATTATTAGCAGGATGTTATAGGTCGATGTTAAGAGTGGGTATTTTCAAAGGCTGCTTAATTTACGGTTGTGAAAGAATATAAGCAACCGGTGTACCTTTACGAAGAGACTGAGTTTAACATTAGAGACTGACATACATAAAATCGCCTTATTAACCTTGCTAATTAAAGTTAAGTCAATAAACTGTTGACAGGTTTAAGATTTCTCATCCCTGTCAACCGACTTCTCACCTTGCCAGCGAGTAGGTCCAATATAACTTTACACTGTTTTATTGCAAAATACATTGTGCACTGTCATTGTCATCGCCATTAAGTAAGTAAAAGACAAGCAGTCCTCCAATTCGCCACTAACAGTTTCCATTATGCTCGGCCATAATCTCTGACCCAGCACGTCACAGCACGTGGTGGAGTCAATAAACTTGCTCTGCCTACCTTTTAAGTGAACAGGCGTGAAGGTCAAACGTTGCTGGTAGTTGACTGTGGTAGCATCAGTAATAGATGGAAAGAATAGGTATTAGGTATGCTAAGTTTATTGACTTTTAAATGAAAAGTTTTGATATTTATTTCCTGTTTTGTTATTGTGAATGATATGATGTTGTTTTTATGAAAATGAGATTGTGCTTGAGGTCGGGTAGGCTTAGGTCTGAGTAGCATATCGATTCTGTAAAAATCTCACCGTGAAGACTTACGTGGAGTAAGCTGTCAGTGTCATCCCGTCTTGGTCAATATCAGTGACATTGACAACTCACTTCACGCTCACTTCACCTAAGTTTTCACGGTGAGATGTTACAGACTAGCAAAGCTGGAGTCATGATTTAGCTTTTAAACCCTGTTTCGGGGCCTTCGTTAGTAAGGTACCACCTTATTATCTTCTCGTTATGTAACCACTGACGAGCGGGCCACTGTACAAAATTAACTTGATTTAATGAAGTTTATCGCAGGAATCCGCTGGTTGCGGGAAACACCAGCGGTCGAAGTGGTGAAGCTAGGCGGAGGCCTATGTCCAGCTGTAGACGCCTTTCGGTTGAAAGATGTATGACGAATAATAATTGAGAAATACTCAGGGCGAAATTCGCCAATGAAACTGAACGCGATCAGCACATCTAAAACGCGTTTAAGAACTGTCAGTGTCAATATTCCAAAGAAAATAATTCTTTATATATGGATTTTTGAAAAGTCACAACTGACAGCCCTTAAACCTTTATTATGTGATGATCGCGTTCAGTTTCATTGGTAAAATCCGTACATCTGTAATCCCCAAAGAGCTTGGCGGAGGGAACCTACCTATCCACGGATTAATAAAAATAGGTGTTCATATGTTATTTTGAACAAACTTTGTTGCACTACAGAAATGATTCTTTTATTTAGACCGAAACTGGAGTTATGCTGATTTTAAAGCCAGAATCTACATAATTAACTTATACAAATAATATAAATAATTACAGAAAAATATATAAATAATTACAGTTATTTCTAACCGGTAGTACAGTCTCAAAAATATGGAAACATCGGCAACGATTTATTTAATTTTCTACAATCTGTGTTGAAGTCGTATTAAATTGAAAACTTGAGCCAATTCGAAATAGGAGGTACTGTAACTGTTATAAAATCATTATAAATAAATGTTTGAAAAATATCGTGCAGTTATAATATTAAATAGTGCAGAAGTTATTGCTTTCAAGTAGTCACGAATTATCGTCGTTCTAGTAAAAAAAAAAAACAAAGTTTCAATTTTAGGCCGCGCCCAAAGAGCAATCAATTCATCGCAGAGTTCACAACATGAAGCAAGTGGGCAGTGCGTTGAGCTATCAGTAATTTACCTAATTTTGACCGATCCTACGATAAAAAAGGGTGCGACGACGTTGCCGAATCGCTTGCCTACGCGCACGTATGTGCATTCCATTTCTTTCTCTCGGCTCTAAATTTTGTTTGTAACACGTTTTCGTTTTTTTTTATTTGGCGCACCTGTTCAATTCCATCCTATTTATTGTTATAATATTATCAATGTGTGTGTTTTGTGGCTACGCATAATAACAGTACCTATTATTGAAAAATGTATGTAGACAATCAAATTAATTATTGTCGACGTTTACATCTTTTAAAGGCTGACTATACTGTTCGAAGGTTGGAACTCACTCCTGCGCACTAAAATAACAAGCTTGTTACTCTAAATGCCAGCAGTAATGAAAACCAGCATTTGAGTCAAATAGCCACAATTGAGCCCGTCGGCTACCTAATATAAATAATTAGTAGTAAATAATATGCATTACGAATGACCGAGAGGCAAGCGATTAGCCGCGCCCATCGACCGTGGGTAAGCAGGCTCTATGCTTGAGCAATGCTTTAACATCAACGATGATTTAGTAGGGGAATTTGTAAACTTTAACACCAAATGCTTGGGTGTTTTCGAAATTGAATATATTGATATTGTGATAACTTACTTTCGATTTTATATGATTTCGAAATCAAATAAAACTGAATCGAATTTAATACCGTTGAGGTTGTTGTTAAGTTAAATCGTTTCTGTAATGTCTTAACTATATAGTTTTATAGTTTTAACAGAGGTTTGAACAGTGAAGGTTAAACGTTGAGCTATTATACTTGATATGCAATGGGAAGTACATCGTAAAAATGTGGGATCGTTTTGTTGCCTAAGATGAGGCCTTAAGGTTTTATAAAGTAAAGTACATACCTAATATTTCAGAACTAGTAATTTAAAGACTGACTGACGGACAGCGAAGTGATCCTATAATGGGTTCAGTTTTTTCCTTTTTGAGGTAAGGTAAGGTAAGTAAAACCCTAATAAACGTAACAAATTGACCAAGAATTGCAAATTAATACTGACTGAAATCGATATCTACTGATACTTAACAGATAATGTTAATAAAGAAATGTGAAACATAACGCTGCCTACTTAAGATATTTACATACAAGACAAAAAACAATAACCATAAAATGGTTTCGTTCACTTAAAGCGCGAGTTAATGATAACATTGTATACAAAGCAGTAGAAGTCAAATCTACTGTGTGTAAAGATACAAACAATGATGATAATGACGACACATCCGGCGATGCTACCTGATGCCCAAACGACGAGGGGCAATAATGAGTTGGCTTGCATTCAAATGCTGTAGCGAATTTAAATAATATACTTAAAAACACAACATAATTATGTCTGCGCTTCGAATCAGCCAGTTTGTTTCGAAGAAATAGTGGACAGGTGCTGTTTAAATACGAAATAAATCATAAATTTTGTAAATATTTTCCAAAAAATTTGGTGATGCTGAATCACAAACTGAAACATACATAAATGATTGAACTTGTCAACCTCGACCCAGTGCCACAGAATCAATGAAAACTTCGCAGTCCAAGGCTTCACTTTATTTACAATGTCTATACCACACGTGTCATCTTGTTTGCATTTTTATACCATAAAAATTTAATTTTTTTTTTTATTTTTCCTTAGGGGACAAGCCGTGTTCCCGATAGGGTTAGCATCGGTAAAAGTGACGAATTCACACACAAACCTTGATACCGTATTAAACCGCTTTAGAGGTAGTGGCGTTTCAAAAAATCCTTCCGCATTTCAAAAGACCACACTTTTGCTTAAAACATACATGTGGCGGCATCTACACCGCCACATGCGAACAACGCATCACACAAACCCTGCATCGCGCAATCAAAGTTTACCGTGCAGCTAGCATATATACAACTTCCCGACAACAATCATCGGGCAGTTGCCCACCAGATACGACATCCATCTGGTCGGAGGATCCTCCCTTTTCCGAAGAGTGAACTTTACACCCTGTTCCTCATATCTCTTTACTGGTGACCCCGACGTGATCTGCATATCCCTTCATACATGCATAAGCAAATCCTGTGCAAAATTCCATACTTTTAGACCCAGGGGTTTAGGCTAAGCGTTGTCTTTCAGTGAATTAATGAATCTAGATTAAAAATAGAAAAAAATGCACTTCGTTATTTCTCTAATCAGATTTATCGTCCTCAAAGTTTTTCTTAACGATAATACCCTTTTACCAATGAAATGTGACAGCTGTAAATTCCTTCCAATCAATAAATTGCAGGAAACTAGTTACTACAGCTTCAAGCCATGAATAAGTAGTCAATTATTCATGCAATATCTTTAAAAATGTCTTGAGTGTTAATCAACGCAATGACACAGCTGTTCAAATCAATAAATCAAGAAACCGGTTGCCTTAACGTAGGCGATATAGGCTAACAAGTCATAATAATTATATCTAAGTTAAGTGTTTAAATTAAATACCTTTCAATTCTAAAAAGTAACATTTATCTGTTATTTGCTGATGACCTGGCGATTTTGTTTTTGCTGGAGTTCCAGCAGTTAATATTTCTCAGTAGCAGCAGGATTTGTGCCCGGTTGGTGGCAATAGGCCCTCTATTACATGGGACTTAAGCATAACTGGCGAAATGTAGGTGTACTATATGTACATCTCTGCCTAACACTTCTGGGATTACAGGCGTGATGTTATGTTATGTTTATGTGTTACTTATTTTGTTTTATTTAACAGAAAGCTCATAGCCTAATAACACAAATTAAAAACATTCGTAAGTAAGAAAATTGCTAATTACAATATGTTAATTTCTAAAAATACTGCAAATCTTTATTTTGCCTGTAAAGTAGTAGTGCTAATTGTAGTTGAATAGATGTTGCTCCTTTGTCCTTCTCACTTGATATATCATTCAAAAACGCTAATCAAAACCATGAAACCGTCTTTTCAAACACCTGGCCTTGAAAACCAAATTGGCTATCTCCAAGAACCGCTACAGACGAACAAAGCTTCAATTAATTCCGCAACGGTGTGAACTGTATTGTCAGAGGCAAAGGTTGCGACGTGTGCAGCCTACTGCCTAAATATGTTCAGAGCGGCGCGCGCGCAGGTGCCGATCTAATCGTGAGATACGGCGTGGGATATCGCTGACTGGTTGTGTAGCTGTGTTTTGTAATGTATATTGCTGTAGTTATGTTGCGTTGTGTAATTTATACGTTTTCAAAGCTTCAGTAAAGTGTGTGGCCGGGAGAGCTATTAATAAATGCTGATACTGGTTTTTGATTTAATTTTGATCCCAGTTTTGTAGGATTTCTCCCGCTCTGGGTCCAGCGGGAGGACGTGTCAGACTTTTACTGACTAAAACCCACCCGTGTTCCTTCAGTTGCCTGTGCCAGGGCCACGGTTTCTCTTTCATATTCCCCGCGACCCTGAGGCGTCGGCCCTATCGGACCCCGTCATTTCGTGCTGACATCTCTGGTCTGCTCGCCGTCCGCAATCCCGCGCCTTCGATGGCCGGGAATCTGCTTGCGATTCCCGACACGCAGGGCGTCTCCTGCGGCGACTAGGGGCGTGAGGGCGCAAGGCTCTTCTCGAATCTTTTCATTTTTGCCCAATGTAACTTGACCCCGCCTCCTCATTCGCGAGTAATACTGCTTCGCAGAAGAAGGTGGCGGCTTTCCATTCCCTCGCTCCGTACCATGACCTGGACCAGGGCCGGACGCGAGAGGTCGCCGCCGCCGTTCGCCTCCGCGAGGACAGTGCGGTGCTCCGCCCAAGCTGGACAGACCTTCACCGTATGCTCCACCGTGTCCTCCGGGCGATCCACACAATGGTGACACCCGAGCGTTTCCTCCCGCCTTATGCGAAACAGAAACCTCAAGAAACAACCGTGTCCCGTGAGGACATGTGTCAGGCAGAAGGTGAGGAAGCCGTGGCGCCTCTCCAACTACTCCTCAAAGAGGGGACTTAGACAAGTTTTGTAGGGTTGGCGCAGCTTTCTTCTTATATGAAATAATAAGCTTCTCTTTCTTTAAGCTTCTCCTTAGCTAACCCCAATGGTTAGCTCACCTACCTTAGCATAACTATCTTCTTACACAGAATCGCGCATCATTTATTACACGCTATCATATTCAAAATTTTCCTCATAACATTGCCTTCCGCCACAACTCTATAATCAGAGCAAGTGTAGTACCTAGGTACACTGCCTACCTAGAGCAAGGCGGCAGTCCGTTTACGACAGTCGTTTTATATCGCTATAATATACTAATTGACCACTTAGCCTCGTAATGGTCCATAATTGTTATTGACGACTATAAACAACCCGAAGTTGATTAAAACATCAAAGAATTAGTTGAAGAACAGACTAGATTTTGAGTGACGCAGATAAAACGAGACAAACTGAGGCTCGTTAAATTGTTTCATCAATTTTAAATAACTGACTAAGGACCAAAAACTGTAACATAAAAAATAACTCAAAACAAGTAATTAAGCGTAGTGAATTTCTGTCTAATATCAACTAGCATCTTGTTTTAAATTAATAAGGATAAATACCACAGCAAATATCTTGTAAACAGACAAACAATTTCACTTAATTACATCTTAAAATACGAGCAGAAATGCCAAAAATCACGGCGACGACATGTTAAACGGTGATTATCACAAGAAAATAGAACAAGCCAACTAATGATAGTTAAATGAGGCCAGATTTACTGTATTATTGTCCGAGACGTGGGGAAAAAATAATTACAAGCTCTTTTTATGAGGCGACAAGTTAATACTGCTCTAAAAAGTGGAGCCTGGGGAATTATTGTGTCGTTCCGCGGCTAATTTGTGAGCAAAGCGGTGATGATCCCGAGGTATGCAGTATTTGCCGACCGATTTCTTTCACAAGTCTGATTGTTTGCAGATTATGTTGTGTGCTGGTGAAATGTGGGGGAAAAAATAAATGGGATCGGATTTTAGTGAGTTGTGTAAATTATGTGTAAGTATGATAATGAAAGTTCAGAGAAACCTTTGATGGAGATTTGAATGTCGCACGTGTCTAAGATTTATTATCTATATTCTATTATCAAAACTTAGGACTCTCATCCTAAGTTTTGATAAGTTATGATTGTTTTAAATATCGATTCACTTAACATAATCAGCCTTTAATGTTCGCACTGCTGGGATACAGGCCACATCTCTTCGAGAGAGAGTTGGCTGTATTCTACCACGCGACCCAGTGCGGGTCGGTAGATGTCACATGTCTTCAAATGTTTGATTCTAGGATTCCTCACAATGTTTTCCTTCCTCACCGTTATGAGACCGATAATGACACTATAGTCCGATTAAAACTCGACCTTTTTTTAGATTTAAAGAATAAGCACGCTTAACCAAATAAACTAAAGCCATCAAAATCATTATTTCATTCATGATAATGAGAAGATTAAGAATTCTTATTGAGTTTTAAGACAAATAAAACCAATAAACATACGCTTTCAGTTGTCTGTCATTATGGCCATGCACAAATACTCTTACGTAGAGTAAATTTCACCAAACAAACACCAGGAAATATTGACTTGCATAATACTTTTTCTCGTCAACTCATTGACGTAAGATGTTGATAGTGGATGCGTCTGTAAATGCCGCCTATGTCCGTACATGTCCAAGGTGCGCCAGAAACTGTCTGTTGCATAAATTTATTTAATTTATACCTGTCTTGATAGTACGTATGATTACAAGTGCAAAAATTAACCTAATTCATATCAAAAAAGGTCGGAAATACATTTTTGGAACCATTTAGGTACCTACTAATCAGAGAAGAGGTTTTGGAATGCTTTTTCTAACTTTTTTTTTCTCTGAAAAAATCTTCTGTTTTAGGGTATTTAAAGGTAATACATATAAACTAGACAAGCGACAGTTTCATATACAAACAAAACACTGGGTGTGAAAGCAATCACTTAAAATCGCACTCTTAAAAATAATCATCTATTCTAAAATTATCTTAACAGGTCCGGTTATAGCTGCGTGCCGCCTTAAATGTTTAAAAGAAAATTTTAGCTATATGAGACTGAATTGTTTTTCATAAACTGCCGGTTTTTCAGGTTTAAAAATTTATAATTTCAGCAGATCCACGTAACGATCTCAAAATGGTAAAACACTATTCGGAGTTTTTGTCATTTCATAGTCGATATTATAGAATGATGTTACAGCAATTTTACGTAATAATAATTCTTTTAAATTATTTTACATTGGTCAGATTCGAGAAAGATACATAATTCAGGTAAGTATATATATTGTGGGAGACTGGTGCCTAAGCTAGGCTCGAGGTCTGTGTTTCAGGACACCAGGATCCCACCCCTTTACATTTTAATTTATAAATAATATACTAAGCGCGCTGACAAAATGTAGTAAGGTATCATACGACATAAAGTTTTATTTTGATTAATAACTAGTTGAAGTATGCGAGACGAATGTTAGTAGATGTGTAGTACTGGTGAAAGTGTGGGTGTGTGACTGTGTGATTAAGAGTTTAGGTTTTTAGAATGTTTTCAGTATCATTATAGTTTAATTTTGTCAGTTAGCCTCTTTTTCATTTACCTTTTGTGAGATTATATATGTGTAACTCCTTAAGAGTTTTATTGTAAATAACAGTATTATAGTTCACAGAGTAAACTAAAATGTTTGACATACTTTAGTAGGTACGTGGAAGATGAAGTGATACTTATATCTCGTCATACAACATAACAGCTGCTGATGCAATGTTTAACTATTCATTATTTATCGAGTGTTAGACACTTGCGTCTTACTGATTGGCATTTTATGAGGTGAGCTATTAATATTGATGATTATAATTAGGATAAGTTGTTGGTCCATCATCATTAAAAGTTTTGATTGTTTCTTCTCTCTTAGGTGTAACACGTTACACAATCTTTAAAAAGAAAGCTTGGACTTTAATTAATCATGGTCTTGGTGACCAAGTGCATCAATATTGATATTAAATGTTGATTAAAAAATCTAGAGAATCTGTTGAGTTTAGATTTTTTTAAAGATAATTTAATTCGATCCTACGTGTATATTTGTCGGTTACTGTTTTTGTATATTTTTCTCTTACAGGAAAGGAGAATTATAGACGGCAATTCCAGACTATTATTAATGTTGATGGCACAAAGGGAGGAGCCCTATATCAGCGGTGGGTAGAACACCACCAATGAAGATGATGGATGTTAATAGACTAGAATCAGGACGTTTAGAGCATATAATATTACAAAATACTAAGCGAAAAATCTTGTCAGCATCGCCGTATAAGCTCGAACTTTTAATTAACTTTTTTTTTTTTTTTTGGAAAGCTCTCACAAAAGTCTGGCTTCGTTCACGCAAGCTTATATCCGAATTCTGCCCATCCCGCAAGGTGTGTCAGTGGCGTAATGTTATGTGATAGCTTTCGCCAAGATAGGGCTGCCCGACATCCGGAATTTTACTTTTTTATTGGTACGTTCCGTTGTCCGGTTTTGTAATGGGTGGTGAAATTGAGGCCTTTTATAACTAGAGTTTTATGTTATTAGTAAACTTGTTTTCTACATAAATTATGAACATTGTAAGTTTATATATACAAATATAACGATCCTAGATAATTAAGAATAGTTTCCGGGTTTTCAAGACAGGCGCTACGCATAAAGTAAATGAGATGGAAACTAATTTTACATTTCTTATGAGGCCCTACCTACCTACCTCATAAGGAATGTAATATTTAGTAAGCTTAGAAGAAAATTATGAGCCTAGCCAAACAAATAATAAGTAGCTAGGATGAAGAAATAATTTCAGTTTTTTTTTTTTATTTGTGAATGTACTAACGTTGTAGGCATGTAGACTGTAGATATGTAGACCATTTTTTAAGAAACTGGTACTTGTTAACAGGCCTACACTGTTCTCCCATACCTATTAACATGGAGGACAGTGTAGGCCTGTAATTTGAAAACATTGTAAAAGCCAATAATTTTCGAAAGAGATACCGTGGAGTTTCTTGCCGGCTCTTCTATATAGGAAGCGACCAATTGGAACTGTGCACCTAGCTTCTGACGTTTCGTTAGCGCCAATGATTTTTATTTTCCGATTCAGTGGTAGGTACCAACTGTGGCAACCCTACCATGCAAATGACGCATATACATCGTCTCAGATTCTGGTACGAATGCGTCACGGAGACACGGTGTCGACCATGTGTCGACAGGTCCAGCGAGAGCGGATATCGACGAGTGACATATTACGTGCATACCCGTACCGCCATACGATGTAACCTCAACCAAAAACAATTTATTGTACGCCGCTAAGGTATTAAGAATCGACTTTTATGTTTTCCGACAATCATGTAAGTGATGTAAGCTTAGTTCGTAAGCTTTGACGAATAAGGTATTGTTGTTTTTAATTGTTTTTGCTTTCTGTGTCACGGAAGAAAAGGCGCGTGTTAATGAGGAAAAGTCGATAGGCGCGTAACTTGTTTGTTACATGATTAATGTATGTATAACTCAATTATCAAGAGTATCAAATGAAACAAAATATGAACAAACGTTTCAATCTAAGCCTAAAACGGTTAAGTTCGGGGTGCCTCAAGGAAGCATTCTTGGTCCACTTTAGTTTATAATATATATTAATGACCTCCCAAAAGCCATAAACCATGACATGACTTTATTTGCAGATGACGGTACAGCTATTTTTACTGACGAGGATCAAGATTAATACGAAATTAATGTTAACAATTCACTTGAATGCATCATAAATTGGTTAAATGTCAACAATCTTAAAGTTAATTTAGAAAAAACATGCTATATCTCCTTTGCTAATTTAATATAAATAAAAAAACAAAAGAGCTTAAATATAAGATACAAAGGTGAAACTGTAAAGGAAGTAAAGACCACCAAATTTCTTGGCATACATATTGACTCTGCACTAAACTGGAAAATACACGTTGACCACGTTTGCAAAAAACTAAACCAGTTTTCATAAGCCCTCTACATGTTAAGAAAAGTTACAAATGAGAGTACTTTACTAACTGTTTACCATGCTTATGTAGGCTCCATACTAAAATATGATATTCTATTTTGGGGTACTTCAACCAACAGAGAGTGGGCTCTAAAAGCACAAAAAAAGTGTATAAGAAGCATATGCGGACTAAAACAGACTGATTCATGTAGACCAGTTTTCAAAAGGTTGAATATCTTAACCCTACCTTCACTATACATATTTCAAGCGGCAATGATCATACAACGCGATATAGATGAATATGAAACGTTGAAAAGTGCGAGACATAAAACTGAACTTAAAGGCATCAAATGTAGAACAGTAAAATTTAAATCGAGTGTATTTGGCATTGGAGTTAAAATCTTTAATAAACTCCCAAACTGTGTTAAGAATATCTCATCACTAAGTGTTTTTAAATCAAAGTTAAAAGAATTTCTCGTATGTAAAACCTATTATTCAGTTAACGAATTTCTTAATGACCAATTTGTTGACTAAAATGGTTTCTGACTTATTTAATATAAATTGCATGACTGTAATAATTATGTAATTATACGAATGTAAGATGTGGTTGACTAAAATTGACATGTTAAACTTATTTTTTGACTTATTAAACGTAAATTGTATGCTCGTAATAATTGTGTATAACAATGAATGTAATTTGAGGTTGACTAAAACAACCAATGCTTTGGATTATAACTAACAAGAGTTTAATTGCATTCATAACAATGAATCATTTTTAATTTAACATTGACATAAAATAAATATTGTACACCCCATGGGTATGTGACAGCGATACAAAAAATATAATTGTAAGAACTGTCTTTTCACCTGTGACAAACAATAAATAAATGAATATGAATATGTAATATTTGGTGCACCTGCAAACTAAAGACATTTTGAATTGGTGTAGAAGCGTAATTAGGAGATGAGGAGGATGATGATGACCGAGTCTCTTGAATATAGTTAGCTATAATCATCATCATTTTAGCCGAAAAACTTCACAGCTGGGCATAGGCCTTTCCCAAGCACCGCCACTTCGACCAGTTCTGTGCTTTGGGTAGACCTATAATTTAGTACCAATAAAATCAAATATTTCCAACTTTTAAAATTGATCGAAACAGATCTAGGAACTAGATCCGAAACCCAAGGTCAGTAGCTAAACAAAGACAAACACAATTTAGGTAGGTTTAACATTAAAACATTATCAAAAATACATCACACCATTTGGTAGTGCAAATTAATATGATTTATTTTTGTTTTTCAGGTTAACCTATGAGGTAGTCGTCAGCTTAAGCGGACTTGTCCGTGGTTGCCCTAATAAATTAAGGCCTCCAGCCAGGACTTCAACACTAAATAAAAACTAAGCGACTACACGCTAAGGGCACCCCCTGTGGGGTACGGACCACGGCTTAGGGCGTCGCTGGATGTTATTTTGGGATGAATTTAAAGCTACAGGCTCAGCGGCGCGGGCTGGCTCGAGCAAGGGTCGGGGAGGGCGTGAGTTTGGGCGTCGCGGCGGGCCTCGGCGGCGAGGACGGTAGGACGACGATCGGGTTTTGGACTTATGTAGAGAGCTGGTGGCCTTACTACTCACCTGGAGGAGGGTAGTGGCTTCGTCGGGGGCGATTAAGGTATGCCTTGGTCGGCGAATACTGCTAATGCGGGAGGGAGTATAGCGGGCGGCCGCTGAAATCAGGGGATTTGGGTGTTTTATGCCACAGTCGAAGAAACGCTTAGATAAGCGTTCTCGAACTGGTTGATTAATCTTAATCGCATCTCAATAACATTTATAAACCGATTACATCTTGACAACATCTTATTGCGCACACGCAGTCATACACACACACACATAAACAGACGTTTTCTAATCTCAAACACGGCACCTGTTGTTTTGCAACAATCAACAACAACTGTTGTTTAACACAACCGGTCTTTGACGAAAGTTCGGACCCTTCAGACATATTATAATTTGCATAGGAATTCGAATAAACACTTGGGTACGTACTCTATCGTATTCGACTTCCTTTTTTGTTAATGATTTGTTTGTAACGTAAATATTTTGCCTTTTCGATTTTGATTTTTTTGTTGATAGGCATAATTATATTTGTGTCTGAATGGCCTTTGAGTAAATGGGTACTGATTTCCTACATCGATTTTATGTTGGTTTCCGTATTGTCATACATATTTTAGGCTCGAAGTAAGGAGATATAATGGGCCCACCATTATATCTCCTTATTTATATACTTTAATGAGACCAATAACAAGAATTTAAAAGTTCAACAAAACTAACAAAATGCAAAACAACAGTCTATCATACCATTCACACACATAAACACACGAAATTCGTCTAGATCTCATTCAATTCCACTCCAACCGCAGGCAGCACCATTAAACTGGCCAAATGACATCCATTACATGGAGAATGTTGCCATTACCCGTTTTTTTCGAGGTATCTGCCTGCATGCCTTTGGCCATAGACGTATGGTGCTGTAATTTGGCCAAGGTGACCCAGTGCCATATCAATGATGTACTTAACTTCATTCATTCTTGATTTGGCCCGACCGAGATCTTTCATAATCGTTGTCGACCAACAGCTTTTATTTTAATTTGTGATAAATCGTAAGTTGTAGTGGACGACGGACGTTGAAATTGAACAGATTGACGTTGAAGCTGAGGCAAATATGATTGGTATTTCTGTTACTACTAAGGGCGAAATTTACCAAAATTTTGTACCTAGAATAAGTCTTATCCTGAGAATTTTTCCATACGGGAACCTGCCTACCTACCTACGAGAAACAGTTTATCCATAATAGAACTGTAACGTAAATTTTATTGGACAGATAAAATTTAACTGTTACTGGTGAAGTCAGCCCTGCGGGTTTCTATTACGTTCACGGGTATACCAAAATTTCTTATTTTTTATCTTAGGTTGATTAAGATGCTTAAAAATGTAACGCAGTACAATTTCAGCGAAAGGAGGAAAAATCTTAATAAAAGCGTCCATATCTTTTTCGGCATTTTGGTTATGTACCAAAGTTTTTTATTAGTCATTTACGAGACATAACAATGGGATTACTAATGACAAACTAATGAAGTTAGAATAAGGTTAGCCCTTAGTAACACGGAGAACATGAAACATTTAATAATCTGACCACTATTCAATGCATTTGTATAATAAAATGTCAATGAAACAACAATGGTAATGCGCCAATAAACATACAGTCACCTTTTAAAGGCAACCAGCATTCGCAGCTCTACTTATGCCAATACTGATTAAGTACTAAGCTAGCTTGAATGTCGACCTAGGTCGTTGATTCAGCCGCCATGGGATCTGGAGGCAAAAGCCCTCGCGCACGTATGGGAGTGGCGCGAGGAGGCAAAACGCCGGGGTGTAACTCCGCTGCCGCGAGAAATCACGGTACAGCGGACAGAGCTCCGGCGGGATCTCATGGCGACATGGAGGGTGCGATTGTCGCAACCCAGTGCTGGGCACGCCACAATAGCGGCGGTAAGTCCCCTCTTTGAGGAGTGGTTGGAGAGGCGCCACGGCGTCCTCACCTTCCGCCTGACACAGGTCCTCACCGGACACGGTTGTTTCGGGAGGTTCCTGTTTCGCATAAGGCGGGAGGAAACGCCCGGGTGTCACCATTGTGTGGATCGCCCGGAGGACACGGTGGAGCATACGGTGGAGGTATGCCCAGCTTGGGCGGAGCACCGCAGTGTCCTCGCGGAGGCGATTGGCGGCGGCGATCTCTCGCGTCCGGCCCTGGTCCAGGCCATGGTACGGAGCGAGAGGGAATGGAAAGCCGTCACCTCCTTCTGCGAAGCAGTAATGCTCGCAAAGGAGGAGGCGGAGCGCGTGAGGGAGAGAGCCTTGCGCCCTCACGCCCCTAGCCGCCGCAGGAGACGCCCTGGGCGTCGGGAATCGCAAGCAGATTCCCGGCCACCGTAGGCGCGGGCTTGCGGACGGCGAGCCATGGGTAGCTCGCCGTCCGGTAAGGACCAGGCCCGGGTCGACGGCGCGTTGTGTTCCACGCGCGCCTCAAAGAGATGTCAGCACAAAATGACGGGGTCCGATAGGGCCGACGCCTCAGGGTCGCGGGTTATTCCACAGAGAAAACCGTGGCCCTGGCACAGGCAACTGAAGGAACACGGGTGGGTTTTAGTCAGTAAAAGTCTGACACGCCCTCCCGCTCCACCCAGAGCAGGAGAAGTCATTTGATGATTTCCCACCCAAAAAAAAAAAAAAAAAAAAAAAAAAAAAAGGTCGTTGATTCAGATTGAATGAGATTGTTAGAACAGTTTCTTCACATTATTAGGGCCTTTTTTGGAAATATCGGCTCAACTCAAAACAATTCAACTCAGCCTGTCACTGTCCACTGGTAGACATGGCCCACTCCCAGGCTGCGCTACAACACTCTGGTCTCCGCCTTCATCCAGTCTGTCACCTTTTTTAAGTTGTCCGTCCATCTAGCTGGGTTAAGAGGCCTCCCACACACTAGCTTGCCGATACGCGGTCTCCAATCCAGGACTCGTCTACTTCGCCTTCGGTCTTTGACAAACAAGGCCAGCTTTCACTTAAGCTTGCTTCCTCTGCAAGCTATGTCTGTAACTCCGGTTCTTTTTCGGATAATTTCATTCCTGATTTCGAGCATAGCCCGCACCATAGAAACAGGGACTTAAAAACCCCTTAATAAACAGATTTTACAGACAGGTTACAGAATAATGTGTTACATTTTGAATTGATAACAGAATAAAATATCCAATACACTGTGTTACTAACACAAATGTGTTTTTCATTGTGTTGTCAACCCAAAACATTTACAAGTGTAACAGTAGTACATCTGTTACGAATATAAAAGCGTTAATAAGTGTAAAAGTACACGCGGCGTTGCCAAAATAGCCTCAATCTAATACTGGAGGCGATTTTGGCAACGGTGTTGCGGTGACGTGCAATTGTAACTAAAACTGCTTATTTCTGTTATATTTATTAACAGTTTATAACACACTACATATAATTTATAAACACTGTTGTACGTACGTGTTACATTTATAAATGTTTTTCTTTTAAAAACAGTGTTTTATAAATTTTTTACGGTTACAGTTTAAGTCCCTGATCGGAAAATGATAATCCATAGGCATCAATGATTAATATTCCAAGGGTGCTTCTTGGATTGTGTATTTTGTTTGGTTTAATCCATTGCCCTTATCTTTATTTGTTTGATGTCGGTGCGGCATATTTAATATCTTCTTCTTCTATATTATCTTTATCAGTACCTTCATCAGTTAAGCCTCCTGTTCAGTCATTTCATGACGATTACGACGAACGATTATTAGGTCTTCCTTCCCTTACACTTACTCATGACTACTTCTGAGACAGTTCGATGTTGTGACAATCAACGTTTCCACTTTTCATTATTATCGGCCAATCCGCCTCCAGTCTATCATCAACAATAGAAAAGTGTTCACTATAATCTAATTTACAATATAATGCAACAGTATGGCGCCTGCTTTATTTCAAAAGTATAGCACCTAAGTGATAATACCACAGAACATTGTGGTCACGTTACCGGCGTGTTTGATCCACCTAGCACCTGTGGGAATTCACACTTGATGTGTTAAGGCCATGTTGTCCAGTTACAATATCTTGAGTAGCTAATGGTTCTGCTGTCAAACTTCCAAATATTGATTCGAATCTGCTGTTTCCATGTCTTCTTTTTATAAATATAAAACGCGTTTAGGTTGCAGTTGATACAATTTTAATCATCATAACGAACTTGATTGTGTCCCAAATGTCAAGCTGTTCCTAGCTTACTTATAGGTATCTATGTATACATAAGTAAATACATAGGTATACCTATGTATTTATATCACACTTATTTTATAAGTATGATGTTATTTCAAGAACAATAAACTTGAGATATGTTTTTAAAATACTTATACAGTGATAAAAAGTAGAGCCTGGTAATCTATACTATTATAAAGAGGAAATATTTGATTGTTTGTTGTTGTGAAAAATTGTTTTACCATTAGAAGCCGAAAATGTTGAACATAGGCTACTTATTTTTTTTTCGGTATCCACGCGGACGAAGTCGCGGGCGAGGTGCTAGTGTTATAAATTAATTAATAAAAATAAATAAATGGTGTTTTAATCACACAAGTTAACTATCAGTCTATTGACATGATCTACTAATTACAATGTTTTTTAATGAGCTGTATTGCAATATGTGGTTAGCTAGCAACCTCGACAATTGATAATATTATTCTTGCCTGAGCAACGGGCAGCAAGTTCGTCATGCTCTCTTAGATGTCACTGCTTGCGGTAGCATCGGGGGTCGGGTTTCCTCCTTCCCTCAAATATGGCGAGGGGGGTAATGGCTGATCTTTACGTTATGCTCGTGAACGGGTGCTGCTTGTGGTGACTGGTCGTCTTACTGTCTATGGTTTTATTATTGTTACAGTAATTGTTCTCTTAATTTATGTTACTTTGATGGTCCTAGTTAATCATTTATTTATTTTTGTTTGTACAATTATTCCAGTATTGCTATAAGCTGCCATGCCCTTTAGGCCCGGACGCTTTTCTTTATGTATTAAGTTTTATTTACATTCCTTTTTTTTTTTTTTTATGGTATTGGCGTGGCTAGCTGACGTATGGCAATTAATTTAATGTTTTGGTAATTACTTACAATTGTTTAGAATCCAGTTCTTCTAACCGAACAGACAGCTGTGCTGCTGGGGAGTTTGTTGCGCCACTTCTTCTTCCCCGCTAAAGCACTAGGAAGTGGTGACGGGCGGGCGTTTTGGGGGACTGTCTTATGTAATTTTGACGTTCGAAAAGTGCTGATTCTCAGCCTAATTTGAATAAAAGTTTTTTTTTCTGAATCATTAATCAACTTGTGATTGGAGCCTCCTTTAAAGCAGACAAGCCTGTGTTAGGAGACTCCGCTCTTCCAGAACTAAGATACATTTGTTCTACTTGTTTAATATTAAAAAAAATAAAGAATAAAAAAAACGTTTCAGAATTATATGTTTTTTTAAAGAATTATAAAAAAAACGCAACATATTTTCCTTTGGCTGCCAAGTCTGTTTTTTCCCACATTAATCCTCCCCTTAACCAAATTCAATCGGCGGCGCTTGCATTGGTCGACAAAGTTCGGCGCGAGCGCATTTAATTGAAATGATTACGTGCATTACCGCGCCGCGCCGCGTCGTGCTGACCGACACATTCCTTCACTGCTGGACGGAACCTTGCGACACACCCTGGGAACTGTCGGGTTCTCACCTAAGAGCTCCTTGAAACAAATTAAGTAAGCGGCATTGCTTAATAGGTGCATTTTTGTGACGAAAACTCGTATTGTTTACAGGTCGGACTATTTTAGGCATTTGAAAATAGAGCAACTGAGATATTGCGAGAATGTATTGCAAACTCGCCTTTTTGCGACTTCACTATCCCCTATAGCCTTAAGAGTTATGACAACACAAGAATTTGATCTCATTAGCAATCTATATGTATTAACTATGCAAAGCGACAAGCTGGAGGAGCCATAAATAACCGTAACCTATTTATAAACGGTTTGTTTACGACGCCACTTGTTATTCATAATTTGTAATTCATGTTCTGCTGCTCCATCATTCATGCTGATAATTATTCAACTTTTAATTTGCTTACTTACGTCAAAAATAATTCACACATTTTCGCGTCTGAGAATGCAGCGAAGTAGACCAAGCGTGAGCTTTTTGTCCTTCATTTTGTAAACAAATTGTACGTTATTAAATTTTATTTTGCGAGGTATTTTAAAGAATGTGAATTCTAATAAATTATTTTGTAAATCCTTCTAATTCCGTAAAAGGTTATTTTGATGTGTTTAAAGATGATACACCCCATAAATTAGGAATTTAGCATTGATTTGTGTTATTTTCCATGTCCAAATTCGAAGTGACACCTACGCAATTTTTTTAATCGTGAAACTTATGTAGGTACGCTGTCCAATAATTTATTTTATTTGTTTCCGGGATATAAATATCAATTAAGTGGACCAAATTTTTTCAAGCCTGTGTTTCCTGATACATATCACTCACAACTTGTGAAATAACTCATATCAAAATAGATTTGAATAGGCTTACCTCATTCTGGGTTACATCTTTTTGTACTATCATGCTCCATTATTCTGGAATTATTATCAAAAATTGTCCCCTCGTAGACGATTTAGTCACTTGCATCCGTCTACGAGGGGGTTCTACTCGTCATTCTAAACAACTGTCCACTTGGCCATTGTTGAATAGGAATTTGATTTTTATTGAATCGGATAAGATCCGAGTTTCATAACGAAAGATGTTTAGTATCACGCGTAGAATCACCCCGTTGATGGATGCAGGTGACTTAATCGCCATTCTGTATACCATAACACGGAGACATGATCCCAGACAAAAATAGTCACAATCCCACTCAGAACCAGTGAAAGTCCCACGTCCCATCATAAACCAAACTCCTCAACTTTAAAACAATAAGTCGGCACTCTGTGTATGCTAATACATACACCGGGAGTTCATAAAGTGATAGTAACATAACAATAGCATCTGCAAACTTTCACGTGGCAGGTACTGCGTCACAGCACAATGGATGCAGTAGGTCGAATATGTCATGTTGTGGGTTTTGGGAGAGAAGGAGGAGGAAGATTGACACCTCTTTAATGCAAGATTGATGTTGAATAAAGCGATGTTTATTGAATTGATTGATTGTTGTATCTTGAAGTCTGCCTGGAAACTTTCGATGATGTGAATGCTACTAACCAATTGGGCGGAAACAAACCTGCCTATTGCAAATTGTTATTGTATCACCGTTTAAAATTGCTGTAATTTACAGCTTCACAATGTACTTATGCAACTGAGAACACATTATTACATTATCACTATTGACATATTAACGTTTACGCAAAGAAATCTTTTGCAGATTTTTACAAAAAGAGAAAATGAGAAGTAGTTGTTCAAGTACCAATCAGCTTGAATATATTTCAATTGATAGTGGTTTGAAACGAGTTTCAATCGTTTATTGAATTAATTGATAAAGTTGGCGCAGTGTTATCTGATTTGAGCGTGGAGAGTTTTTGCTTACTTTTCACTATCGCTACATGTTATGAAACTAAGTTGTCTAAACCAGTTCAGTGGTCTAGTTTCAAGCGCAACTGATATCTAAATGTTTAGAGTTTATTGACATTCTAATACCTAGATTGATAATATTAACTCCTTTTGCCTATTCTATTTTTTTACATACTTACAGGTATTTTACCAGTAGATCTGCTACATTGAACTGAACTTATTCTCACATGAAAAGATCTTCAATCACACCTGATATATATAGTCCACCCTCAGGTTGAATGGCACTTGCACGTCATCAAACGACGACATTTAGGGTACGTACCGGTTAGATACCTACCTTCAACCTTAGTGAAGTTTCCCTACACAAGTATTTTAAAAGGCAACATCAAACGGCATCATCACAAAAAACAACATCTGTCAATCGATTGATCTACTGTCCCAGCTACACTGTGTCGCCCGCGCTTTGCACGAGTGGGTGCGACATTGACGTATTAATATGTCCCTGTTATGATAATAAACCCGTCCCGAGCCACTCCTCTTTCATTCACTTTTCATTTTACTTTGCCCTCTTTTCGCTTACAAATTATACAACTGCAAACTGAGAAACGTAAAAAGGAAACGAGGCAGTTTGCGCGTTCGATAATTTCATTATACTTGATCAAATTGCATTCGTGCATTTCAAGTTAACATCATACTACAGGTGCCTGCTTATTTTAAAATTGGTTCTGTAGACGTAAGTACCTAGATGATTACAAGTAGTAGACGTGAAAAGCTTACATTCAAGTTCAACAAGGCTCTCCGCTTGTCCGGCGCAATACGCAATCTACTCATACGACACACGTCACGGTAAATCTATCTTTATTTTCATTGTGTTAAAGTAGAAAATACTTTGGAACATTATTAAAACATATACGTAAAATCATAATAAAAATAAACAGTAAAACTTATAACAGTTAACTAACTAAATTGACACTAAAATTATTTCACAAATATCAATCATGATATGATACAAACACATACGTCGACTGTTCGTTCCTATAACAACCACAAAAAAAAAACAAGATATTCTCAATATGCGTAGTAATTGGCGTAGCATGTTTAGGAGCTAAAGAGTCCAAATATCCAAAGAGCTATTGACATTGAGCGAGCCGAGCCGTCACATTCGACGAATCGACGCACGTGCGGCGTGAGTCAAATGAGCTAACAGTCGGTGTCTGAGCGACTGAGTTACTGAGCTATAGAAGAGCTAGTGAGCTAGAAGAGTGATATAGCTCTTTAGAGTGATAGAGCTAATCGCTCTTTTTCTTTTCAGTGAGCTGTTTCGCCCATGTCTACTAAGGACCAATTAAATTGTCAAATAATACAATAACGTTCAACAAGCAGCCATGATGCACTCTCACAGCAGTCACAACTCAGACTACAAATAGAAAATGTTGATTATTAAATAATTACAAGCTCAAGGCAAGTTCCCGACAATTTTGGGGCAATCTAAAAACTAAAGATGGCGTCGTTTACCCTCACGCAATGTCCAAGCTCGCTAATGCCCCCCCTACACAATCCACTAATTACGAAAACCCGTCTACCAAACGAAATTTTGCTCCTTTTTTTATAATTACACAGTGGTGTGATTAAACGAGCATTCTTCCACATAGTAATTCGTTCGGTCACAACAATGAGAATCTCTAGAAAAACTGTCGAGTTATTATTTTAAAATGTCACATTATTTGTACTGCTGACGGACGGACAGAGCGTCTTTTGTATACGTTAATACGGCTTTGTTTCGTGAGAATCTTTATATAAGTATATTAAGATTTATTTTTAATCTGTGCTCGGTGTTATACAGAGGGTACTGGGAGTTATCTACATACGTTGCTGTAGTTAAACGAGAGTTAAGGCAACTGAAATGTCAGGCGATAAACATGGCATAATAAGCAAGATGGCAGCCCAGCCAGAAGGGTGAATTTCACGGTGGCATCTTTATCGCATCTTTATTTTTTTGTTTTAAAGTTCAGTTTAATGAGACCTTTAATGTGGCGATGTGGACACGTCGGTAAAGATATCAGATTATTTTTAAAACTTCATGAAGCTGCATGGAATACTACTACTGCCTTTACGAAATGGATTAAAATGTTATGTTTTTACTTGTTATCGTTGGACTATTTTCTGATTAGTTTTGATCAAAATATACATTATTTTCACAATAAGCCCTTAGACAACACTTTCAACTTCACTTCAACTATTGTTGAGAAACGATGAGGTGGTCCCATCCGTACCCATGCACCACACGGCACGACTATTACAGATGCAATCTCAAGCAATGTACCAACAAATGTGTTATTATTCTCCCATTGAAAGGTCTACACAATACACTATATAAAAATAACCCACATGTTATCGATAATTAAAATGATTTCTGATTTCTCGTAACAAAAGACCCAAAAATCGATTACTCATTCCCCTAACGACTTCGCGATAATCTTAGGATTAAAACAACAATAAACGATGCTAAGAACAAATTAAGTCTTAATCTAACTACTATAAGGTTTCAAATGAAGGTACTAAACCACATAGGTATTAACACAACAATGACGATGCAAGTAGTAGTGATTAAAAATGCCACACAAAAGGGTTGAAGTTAAAAGTAACCAAATTATCTGGACCCGTAAGGATGGTTACTCATATTCACAGTATGTGAGAAATAATAAGGTCAATATAAAATGGAAATGTCGGGGCTGTCGATGGCAGACAAAAGGACTACTAACTGATGAAAGTGTAAAAGAAAATTAACATGTTGTAGTGTAATATTAGCAATTATCTTTTTGTGAGATTTTTTACGCATCCTTGCTCCTCTATAAATTATTAAAATAGTTATTGGTAACCATTTCTTTATTTAATTAAACGTAAGACTTTTTTATTTCCATGTTAAAAATTAGATTTTTTTAACATTTTTGACTTCATTAACAAAGATGTTAACAACCGGAGATGTTACCAACAGCTTTCCTTCTTATTATACTTTCGGGAAAGGTTCAACCAACACTAGAGTCATCATATACAATATTAACCTCCACTGTACATGACCAATCTTAAATCTCAAAACAATAACCCACGCGACTGGAAGGCGACCCGAGTTTTCCCACAAAGTCGCTAGCCGCATGTAACACGAGCCGCGCTATCTGCACACGTCGCTTCCTGCTCGCACATCAATCGGTGCGCGTGCGACGCTCAGGTTACCGCATATTCTTCCTCCTCAACAGCCTGAGCTAGGAATGCTAGGATTGCTGACAAATTCTAAAATCATCCTAGTTTTGCGAAAGTCTGCAGATCATGCTTTACAGAAACAGAGCAAACATTCAAAGAGTTTTTAAATAATTAATTTTAAGATTCTATTATAGTCGTACCTCATCTGAAAATGTACTTGTCATTATCGTACAGATATAAAATTTGACTATTTATAAGGAACTCCTAATTATGTGTCAGACAAAATAAAAATGCTTCTTACGAATCAAATAATTAATGGGATGCATACTCTGGTCATTATTTCTTGGATATTTTTAGGAAACGTTGCACCAAAGAAGAAATAAAACCTCTGGGACAGAAAAGTGATACGATAAAGGTTCCGTTTTTCCTTTTTAGAGAAAACCTTAAAACCTAAGAATTCTCCAGCAAATCTACCCAGACGACTAGTTAGTTGGTCTCAAGCGTAGAGATTAAGTTAACGGTATTAATCGTGCATGTAATGGACATAAGTTACCTGGCAACCCTAAGGTCCATATCTTTTTGTCAATCAGGAAACCAGGAAACGTGGACAGGAAATTTTAGAAGTTTGAATTAGTACCGACAGATGTTGCTAAGATTTTTCAGAAGATTAGTGAGACTCAGGTTAATCTAATGAACGATCTGCAGTTAAAGCACCAGGTGGATGCAGTGAAGATGTGACTTTCAATGGAGGAAATTGGTATGGACGGATTGAGCAGGCATTTCCTTACATGCGGAAGTTAAATTAAGGGGTCGATGTAAGTGGCAGTTAGTTTGTAACATTTAGACTGAATGTGACTTTCCTAGTAATTAATGTTGGTGATTTGTCTATAACATTCGCTATATCTACAGCTGTATCTTTGTATACAATTCCGAATGTATCAAGGTTTAATTTATTATTTATTTCTCTTGTTGTGTAAACTGGTATATCTGTAGCTTTACAAACTCTGTGAATGTCTTAGATTGTTTAAATTGCGAACACGAAGTTTCTAGCGCCACAGCCATTGTAAGAATGGACCACAAAAGGCGGAGGTTAAACAACTGAGTTGCATTCGCGAACTACAATAGTCAGGAATGTTACAACTACTATACATGGTGTTCTCCAGTGACCCACAGCTCGGTGTGGTCCTGGCCGGTGCAGCGTGGTCTTTTTGCCGCCAGCAGCCGGCAGGCGACGCCGGAACAATGGGCGCAATCTAACATCTCTCATATTGTCTACCAAACGCTCTAATAGCTAGCCCGCAACCAACTGAGCTAGGAATCAAGGTTGATGTGGTAAAGGGTAGAATACTAAGAATTTACAGTGCTTAAATATGTTATTACCTACGTATTTAGGTTAAGTTAGAAGCTATCAGTACTTTGTCAGACCGATGACCTTGTAAAGGCCGCAAGAATCCGCTGCGAGAAGCACGTGACCGGTCAGTGTGGCAACGCTTGGAGGAAACCTATGTCTAGCAGTGGACGTTTTGCGGCTGAAACGATAACGTGTAAATATTTTTATCATAGCGCAGTGCCATGATTTAAGTATCAATTGCGTCCCAAATTGAACAATAATTACTAATTGTTCTTTTTCATGCATCCTGAGTAATTTATTCAATTTCATGTTTTTCATATTTCAAATAATCTATTCCTTCACTACTCGAGATGCCATCTCCACCGCCTCGTGGTGTGGTCAGATGGTCGGCACCACCTCTGCCCGCGGCAGTCCTCGCTCATTGTTCGCTCGGCCAGCCTGCGCGCGCGCAACTATTGTTTCACACAACTTTTTCGCCACTTCGCCACTTTACTAATGGCGCATTCAACTTGCGTGAGCCATTATGCAATTATATTTCGCTCTATTCAAGGGTAACTTCGTATATATATGTACCTTTAATAATCTGTTATAGCCTGATTTAATGTATTGTCTTTGTTACTTCGCCCGTTTCCGAATGTTTCTCGTTTCAATGGCTGGCAATGACTAGCAAAGCAATTTGTATGCAAATTGTAGAACGTAACAGGTATGTTACATACAACTTACAAGGTGTTAGTTTTATTGCTTGTTAATTATTTGTTGCGTCCATACGAATTGCGATATCGCAAACGTTGTTGAACTTATCCCCGTAGTTCTGCGTGTTACTATTTTCTAAGAATACGTCTAAAATTACAAAATTTCGTGACACACGGGGCAATTAACAGCGGCAATTGATAATCACAAAACGTTGGACATGATGCAAGCGCACGCGCTGGGCCCGCCCTAGTGGCTACGGTATATAGGAAGTTGCAGAAGGCGCACCACTAACATATGCTATAGGGAATAGGGACACAAAAGCCCATGTAGGTTTATGTGAAAAAAAAAACAAAAAAAAAACCCGATCATTTATTCACGGTACTAAAATTGGGCAGTGGTGAGTGGGGCAAGACTGCCAGTGACGATGATAATGGCCAAAAGTAAATGGTTCGTAGTTGAAAGAATGAAAGAGAAATAGGTTTATAGGTAAATTTTAAGGACTGGTCCTTTAACGACCTCTTCTGGTATATTTGGCGTTTAAATTGTTTGTGTAAGTATAACTAGATGAAAGCCGAGGTGACAGGAGAAGCCCATGTCCAGCAGTGGACTTCTTTGGGCTACCGAAGATGAGTATTGTATATTTTCGTTAGAAATGAACCTTCTTAGCCCTTCCATGTCATGACTACTACTATTTCAGGCAGGTAAAGGTAACAGCTTACTCAATACCGTGTCGCAGGAATTACAAATTGATATTTCATGGCATTTTAATTTAAAGCGTACACACGCGGTTGACCCACTTAGGCCATTCATTGATTTCGTTTTTTTTTCTATTTATTGTTGTGAAACTTACTGTTTTATGACTATGAGTGATTACGTTGTTGTCAAAGTTCTTCAATGAAATTTGGTGGCTATCCTGTTTAAACAAAATCATGATAAATGAAAATGAATTCTTCCGAAATAAACATCTTACTCAGGAATTTCGCAGGTGTACCAGTGAGTGCTGGACCGGACCAAGAACACTCCCTTGTGGCGCTCCAGCTTTAATGATAAATGATTTTATTTCTGTAAGTAGGTAGTGTACAAACACGTCAATCTTCAATTTCGTCTTGTGTCTACCTAGGCTTAGAATGGTACCTATTCATTGACACACCACAGAAGATTTAAAGAGATGTTCACATTTAAATGTAAATAATTCAATAAAAGATACAGCAAAACATTCATACTTTACATATAACCAACAAATACCTAGAAAACTTCGTTCAATATAAAACCAGTTGATCATAAAAGAAGAAGTAGCAGCGACAGATACCACGCGGCTAATATTAAAAGGTGGAAGATGAGATAGCACAGGCACGCGGCCAGATGGCGTGCCACCGTCCGGCCGGACAGACGCCGGACAGTGGACAGGTGCGGGTGATCAATTAACAAGGATTGATGGCTGAGATTACGCGGAGCGCGTGCGCCGGCCCGGACGGTTTTATAGGGGTGGGTTGAGTTGGTAGCGGCGGCGAATTGGGGATCATGATTTTGAAATGTCTTATTTTTTTGTGGGATTATACGTTTTTTTTTGTAGAAAAGCCAAGCTGTGTTGAAAGTTCTGTTAGGGTTATAAATTCGTAATTTCCAGCCATCTTTGATGCTACTTGAGACAAGCATAGACATTTCAGTAATAATCGCTGACTACTGAGGCATGAGAGCAGTGGTGGTACAGTGGTAAGGGTAACGGCCACGACTTACGAGTTGTAGGTCGTAGGTTCGAACCCAGACAGGCGGTTTACTATGTGTACATTATTTAATCACCACTGCTCTCAAAACGGTGAAAAATACATCGTGAGGAAACCGGCGTGTCCTAGAACAAAAAAAAACGAAGACATGTGACATCTACCAACCCGCACTAGGCCCGCGTGATGGATTCCTCTCACAGAGAAGAGGCCTGTGTTACAGCAGTACGAAAATTATAGGCTGTTTATAAATGACTTAGTCATGAACCATCGTGAATTACCATTTAGAATCAAAACCAAACAACGAGATAACTACCTATTTGGATAGTTTTGCATCAGCGCCACACATAACTACAAAATAGAACCTATGTACATTCAAATAGTATATAATTCCCTACATTCCCCACACTTATCCCACACTCGGTGTTACAGATATTGGCGGCCATTCCAATCACTCGGCGGCCACAGATGCGAGGTGGCGATAACACGTAAAACTCCGGCGCAGCCTGTGGGAACCCGATACATCTCGAGGTTGACTATCTCTTGTATTTCGAGAGCGAAATGAAGCCTTAATTAATATGCAGCGGCTTTGCAACGAGAATGTCGAGCTGGCTTAGAAGCCAGCAGTCTTGATGTTGTGAAAGAAGATATTAGAACAGCAAAATTTAATGTTTAAGCGTTCTAGGGAAATATTTCTTATCTAAAGACGTTTTCGAAGAAAGACAACCAAGGCGCAGTATTATAAACGGCAAAGTCGTTGAAAGAGATGAAGAACATAGGAATAATACCAGTGAAATATTTGCAATTAACTAACAGGAGTTACAACAAACTACTGCTTGGTACATTGAATAAGAGCAACTTTTTCTATGTAGAAATAGAACAGAAATTGAAAGATTATTATGACATTGAGTAAGAAAACAAAAATTCTGATATTGCATTTCACAATGGCAAGCATTTTACGCAGATCAAAGTCGAAGCCTCGTAAATTATCCGGAACTTAAAATATCACAATCATGATATACAATTTGAAATTCTCGCTTCAAGCTTAATTTAGGAGTCGTAAATCATTTTCGAAACTGGGCTTAAAGACTTGTTCATTGAAATTTTCACTGTACCCTTATTGTTCAGGTCTTATTTGACAAGTAATTGATTAATGCTCTTGTGTGAAATATGTTATTATTTGCCGTTTAACTTTGAGTAAAGTCAGGTTTTGTATTGATTTTGGGCGTGACTACGTTTGCATTACTAATAATATAACGTTTGACAAGACAGTTATTGACTGTGTTAAGAAGTTAGTATTACCTTTTCTAGGATCTCGGGCATTACTGGGTTATTGATATATTATGAATGAATATATCTTTGTAAGTATTAAACTCATTATGAACCAGATTTAAGACATTTTAGTTTTCATTTTAAAGACTTCTTTAAAACTATTCCAAGGTTCTATAAAATACTGTTGATTCAAAAATCAGTGGTGGCAGAAGGATCTGGCACCAGATAAGCCAAGGAACAGGCCTCAACAATGCTATTCAATTACGATCAACCGCAAGCATGCCAGCGCTAATGCGAAATGCTATTGTGTTGCTTTACCCACGACCTGGTATCCAACCCACTTCCACTTCAACAGTATGATTAGCGTCACTGAATTATTTAAAAAGCACTGATTATTTTAATTATCGTATTGAAAAACATTACAGTAATCAATCACTTTGCAGCTTCATTTTCAGATTTTTCTTTGTCGGCTTTATAATTTTGGTTACCGTTTCAAGTTAATACGGTTAATTTTAATAATTACGTATATAGTTTGGTTCTTTTCACGATTTTCTCCACCATTTACTGTGTCGATCAAGGAAGGATTGGGTAAATTATTTAAGACCTCATTTGTTACGAGCGGAACCGTCGACAGGTGTCCGAACTTAATTAGCGAAACTTTGAAATATCGCTTCATCAAACCTTCAGATATTGGATAACCCAAAACCTAATTCTTACTTGGTACTTAGAAACGTCTTTGTTTTCTTTATTATACTTTTTCTTAGAAAAATCTACTTTCGAAACCGTAACAAATTGCAAAAGCCACTCAAAACCAACTTCCTAATAACTTAACTTATTACGTCGTGTTACAATGTTAGTTGTAAGTATCAAGTTAAACTCTGGTTACCTTTAACGAGTCGTCTTCGGTCACGTAGCTGAGCGCGTGGCGGCCGTAATCCGATGCTTGGCACCTGCGGAAGGAAATATAGTGTAAGTCATTTTGGAATTAATATTACATTATGTATTGAAAGTGTTTATTATTTTCTTGTGGTGGTCTTGAATAATAAAAAAAAACTTATAATTTTTATAGCTAAAAAGGGGGGACTACTGAGATGATGATTAAGTAATAAAGAAGTGTTAAGAAGATACAAGTTATGCCGAATGAAAATAAATTGTGACAAGATCAAGGGAATGGTTGATGATGATGTATAATAATAAAAGGCAACTTTATTCATATTCTTTCAATACCAATACACATGTCAACAGACTGGTTTCTTTTTGGTGGTGATAATTTATTAAAAGCCAAACTATCGGTATGCAGACCAGCGGTCAGAAGAATTCAAATCAAATCAAAATATTTTATTTCACATAAACTTACATGGGAACTTATGAAACGTCAGAATCTAGTTGCACGGTTGCAATTGGTCATTTCATTTCGAGAAGGGCCGCCAAGATACGGCTACTCTTTTAAAAATTACAATTACACGGGTTTACAGTGTTTTCAAATAACAGTGTTAATAGGTCCCAAGGTGTAGGCCTGTCAACAAGTACCTGGTGCTTAACAAATAGAAAAACGGTCTACAAATCTACTGTCTACAAGGCCTACAACGATTTTTACAAAAGAGGTCTCATGGTTACGGAAGTCATTTACTTATGGTATTCCTTAAGTTTATTATATCATAACATAACCCATGCCTATACGCGCTGGTGTAGGTACGTATAGTAAATTCACATTTTGCCAGTTATGTTTGAGCCCCATGTAATTGGATGCGAGCCTATTGCCATCAAACGGGCCAAATCCAGACTCCGGGCTGTTACTGGTAAATCCAAATGAAAAAAACAAAAGGTACTTTGTACGTCGGGAGCTGAACTCAGGGCCTCGGTGTCAGCAGTTGCGCTTGCAACCATTAAAATTTCTAATATTTGTAATATCGCGAAAGGCAGAAGAAATTGTCGCCAATGATTACAGTAGAGCAAAGATTACCAATTCTGAATTGCAATATTGCAAGAACTGCAACCGATAGTGTTAACATATTTTGAAACCCAACATATTTGCCAACACATATTGAAAAAAGGTACACGAAGAGTAATAAAACACGAGCAAAATAAAATAAAATCGATTTTACGCGAATATTTAATATCAATAACATAAAATAAACGTATCAGACACTTATTGTCACAACTTATTGTCTGCAAACAAACAAACAAGCAGCAAACTTGCAAGCATCAACAAGTTTGTTTGCAGCTACAATGTGACGTAAGACAGCGAGAAATTGCAGGAAAATAGAAAAGCTTGTAATCAAAAGATTACTCATATATTCAAAAGAAAACCGTTTTAACAAAATGCTTAACTGAAAACGAAATATTTATCAGCCTAGGGTAATACACGAACATTCACATGATTTTTATATGCACTTAATAAGCAAAATTATAAAAAGTCTTAAGTAGGAGTAGGTTAAAGCTTAACTAAGAAATGATTAACCTAAGTCAATCATAAATACCACGTAAAGTTTAAGCAGCCGCCTGAGGTTGGTGCAACGCATTTTTATGGCTAAGTGAGAGTTAGATATCAACTTAGGCGCTACCAAAAAACATAACTGTTAAGTCATACATTGCCTTTATGACTCTTTCTAAAAATAAAACCTAGAATTAGAGATGGAAAAAACATAGATTTAAAAACCATTAGTTTGAGAAGTCTCGGATTTAGAAAGTACGGATAGCAAACATTCGGATAATTAATTAACAGCATTCCTTCGTAAGTTGCGAACCACACAGGGCTGTCACGCGCTATCTCTGCTTCGATATCTACCTACCTTAAACTACTGAAAACTTTCATAGGAAATTTATTTCTTGATTGATTATGTTTGATTGAGATAAGTGTGCGTTTAGCTTTAAAGTTTCACTGGCCTATGATTATGTCTGGCTAGAAGTTTGTTTGTTTGTTTGGCATCTCGCAGGTCAACCTATGCGGTTGTCGTCTGCTTAAGCGGACTTGCCTGTGGATTCCCTAATAAATTAAGGCTTCCAGCCAGGACTTAAACTTATATACTAACTAAAACTAAGCGACAACGCTAAGGGCACCCCCTGTGGGGTACGAACCTCGGCTTAGGGCGTCGCTGGAAGAGGGCAGCAAATGACTAGCTGGATCAGGATTGGTATTAATTAGGGACGAATTTAAAGCTACAGGCTCAGCGGCGCGGGCTGGCTCGAGCAAGGGTCGGGAGGGTCTGGCTAGAAGCCCTAGGTACGGTTTTTTAATTAAAAAGTTTGCAGAAATCAAAAATGTGACCTGAAATAGATTTTTATTTTAAAATTATTTTAATGTGGCGATGGCCATTTTCTGCTATTGTAATTTTTGACTTTTTGAACAAGTGTTAAGGTTGAGTTTTCTATGTGTTGTTCAGATAAGAAATCTAACAACACAACAACAAGTAATATTCTACTGTAGTTTGCTTTCTATACTATCGTAAAATAAATTACTAATGCTCGGTTGCTATAAACTAAAACGAATATTTTTGCTTCCCAATGGTAGTTTATTTTTTTGCCAAACAAAGTTTTTAAAGAGATTCGTAAGCTTATTTTACCCGTGATGGCTACTTCCATATGGGAGGGTCTACTATGCTAAACTATGAGTTCTTTGCTTTATTATTGGTAAAGATACAATAAGAGTTAATTTTAACCAATAACGGTCCGTAAATAATAGTCCAATCGGCCATACATCTTGCTTCAACACTGCGCGGGAACCCTATTACCGATGCGACTTTGGTCCAGACGAAGCGATCGAAAGTGAAATTTCAGAGCGCAGCACATCGGCCGTTGACCTCGACCACACATAGGTATACACCTAGTATATAGCGGCTATGTAACACATTATATCAAATAATAAAACCTGTTCGCACTGACGAGTTTGTTTAGTTGATTTATTTTTAAGCTTTAATAGTAATTTTGTTTTATGTAATTCCGCCGTAGTTACGCTGCACGTGAAATATATTTTTCCTAGCCTGGAATTATGTCTTTTTTTCCACGCCACAACCCGCACCTGGCAGGCAACAATCCGCAACCCTGGAAGGCAACAACCCGCTACGCTGGCAGGCAACAACCCGCGACCCTGGCAGGCAACAACCCGCGACCCTGGCAGGTAACAACCCGCTACCCTGGCAGGCTACAACCCGCTACCCTGGCAGGCATCAACCCGCCACCCTGGCAACATCCTGCTATCCTGGCAGGCAACAACCCGCTACCCTGGCAGGCTACAACCCGCTACCTTGGCATTCAACAACCGGCTAGCCTGGCAGGCAACAACCCGCAACACTGGCAAGCACCCTGGATTTTTTTTGTCTGTATTCTCGAATTTAAAATTAAACAATTTCTTAACAGATAACTTTTTTGTTATTGATAGAGGAATTTCATGGTACTTTGTATTGTAGGCATGGCTAATTTAAAACAAAATTTAAAAAAAAAATGCATATCTGTTGCTTCTTGAGCATACAGTTTTTTTTTAAGTGACAACTATTATTTCACTCAAAGTTATGGTTACAAAATACAATTAATTAAGCTTTTATGAGATTAACACTGGGCCCATTGTGCTTATTTCGACATTTTGTATTGAAATGAAAATATTGTACTTTGGCCCACTACATTTTTTCATTTAAAATATAGCATTAAGACCTCTAATTTAGTAGGATACTATATTAGGTATATATTAGGGTTGACAACCCTAGACGTAAACTACGGGTCAATGTTCATTTTGTCATTAGTATTCATTGAACCATAGTACAATGAGTGACAGGTGTTATTGCTTGTTATTACTTGTTAATGAGTTAATGCTGAACTGATTAATTATATCACCACACCCATAAACATAAGTGTAAATAATATTTAATTAAAGCACGTTACAAAGGTAACATAACTTATTAAACACGATATAACTTTTTGTTAAGCGAATAATAGCTCAAACAGAATCAGAGAAAAGTTTACATACAATGCTTAGGGCAAATTTACATAAAACAAAACATAACATAAACTCGCGCCTTCTTCCCATGAGGGTAGACAGAACCACAGAACGCCACCTATACATCTGGTCATACACCCGCGCCGCGCGGTTGCGAGTACTACGCATCTGACCTTTCTGAAGAACATCACCAATGAGGTCTCCAAATCTCCTACTAGGGCGTCCCCTCCCGGTGTTTCCACTCACATCTGCCTTGTAAATACCTTTTGTTAGTCTCCAAATTTCTCTAACAAAAATTATCACAAACTGATGTGACAAATTATCAAGCACTTGTATAAACATCTGCGATTGGCAGTTGATACATCATTCGACCAACCGCAGCAGTTAAACGCGCTTCACAATTTCTCACATTAAATTTGCAATAATTTCCCGACCGACAATTAACAAAAACATAACCCTAACCAACTAGCCTTAGTTCTTACAAGGTCATCAACTAACATTATGGTGGTAATCTATTAACAAGATATTAACATATTTCGTGTTATAACGTCGTGATATAGAAATGAACGTGCAATGCAATCGATACCACTGTGGTGCCGATCATTTGTTATGCAGTCATTTGAAATTGCAGTTTTTTGTTAGTGTATTATGAAAGTAGCTATGTAGCTAAATAATGAAAAATATGTGTAATTTTTTTTTCTCGACAAGAATCAGATTCGTTGATTACTAAATTTTAATAGCTTAGATATATCTAAGCTGTTAAATTTTAATAATTTTTGTCTCAATTCAACGTGAGAAATAAGATCTCTAATCTAATTGTCACAAAAAAAACTGCCTAAAAAGCCTTAGGCCTTGTCTAACAAATCTAGTGCCCAACTGTCTAGAATCTAGAGTGTATTCAAAACGAAACACCTGTTCAGTACAATCGTGACACACCCGGCACGATCTGCCGATTGATATCATTCGTCTGTTATTGCATACAATTATAGTTTTTGGAACAACAACTCACGTTTAAAAAACAATGACTCATAATATCAATGATTTTTTCAAAAATTTATTCAAAACACCTTTCGTAATCTTACTTCATATAAGTCTTATCAAACATAGAAATTAAGATAACTTAGATGGATAAATCTAGATCTAATACCTCACAAGTTTTCAACTCCCGCGCAAATCAGTAACTGTCAGTCACATCCCGGGGTGACATATGAGGGCGTCTCATTTTTATGATTTCGGGTCTTGACATCGATACTAACTCTATAATAAAGTAATAAACAAATAAAAATATACAAAAATCAAAAAACAATTTCATTACACCCATTCCTAGTAAAAAAGTTAAGTTTATTAGGATCTAGCTGCATTTAACCTCGTCATTTCTGAATAATCTTCAGTTTAGATCAAATTCTTTTATTACGCACGTTTGTTTAGATATTAAACTTAATGTAGCGTGCAGCATTCTTGATTGTATTTATTCTCTCATAACATAACGTCAGTTTATTGATTTAAGGTGAGAACACACGTGAATATTTCTTCACGCTCTCTAGACTGGGAGTTTCCTCAAACGTGTAGTACTTCTACCTTTAGGTTTCTATGTAAAATAACAATCACGCATCTATACCCCAACTAGGTACCAATTCTATATATGTAGTATTACAAGGATTTTAGTGTGCTGGGTATAATAAAGTTCTCTCTCTCTCTATCTTTCACCTAGATCGTGCTGACACGACAAGTTGTAACAGTAACTTTGTGCCTTTACTCACTTTTTGTACATTCATAGTCAGACATATTTTTAGATATGTCTGACTATGAAAATCTAAATTCTAACAGTCCCTTGTACAAACAAGTAGTTTTCTCGCAACTTTCTCCGCAATACTTCTGTTATTGACATAACCTCTGGAAGCTCACGTAGCACCTACAATGGAATCACGTGCTTACCTATTGATAAGAAGACACAGTAACCAAGAGGGAAAGTGATAACAAAAAACTGTTCTATCATTGATTTGTGTACAGAAGCTACCTCGCGAAATGTATTACTTTCATTGAATCGACGCATGGAATGGACATCATGGTGTGTATTTTGATTGGCAATCAATTTTCTTTGACAGGCCGTCACGAGTCTCTGGCTTGTAGTAGGAGTTGCTTGTAAACCATTCATGATAATGATGAAAATAAACATTTGCCCTCGTAGTCTCAGACAAAGTTAGAGGACTTCTTCAGGGGTTATAGATTTATACAGCCATTTTTCCGTTGGTTATGTATTTAGTCCCAACATGAGCGGGAGGGTGTGTCAGACTTTTACTGACTAAAACCTACCCGTGTTCCTTTAGTTGTCTGTGCCAGGGCCACGGTTTCTCGAATTTCCCGTTGTGCGTGAGGGCGCAAGGCAGGGAGCCTTCACGCGCTCCGCCTCCTCCTTCGCGAGCATTACTGCTTCGCAGAAGGAGGTGACGGCTTTCCATTCCCTCTCGCTCCACACCATGGCCTGGACCGAGCCGGACGCGAGAGATCGCCGACACCGATGGCCTCCGCGAGGACACTGCGGTGCTCCGCCCAAGCTGGGCAGACCTCCACCGTATGCTCCACCTTGTCCTCCGGGCGATCCACACAATGGTGACACCCTGGCATTTCCTGCCGCCTTATGCGAAACAGGAACCTCCCGAAACAACATGTGTCAGACGGGACCTACTCAACCTACTCTATATTAAACAGGACCAATTGAACGTCAAACTCCAAAACTTTTTTTTTTGTACGTGACTATAGCTTCCCGATCATAAACCTAAAGATAAACTAAGTTACAAGAACAATGATATTATTGGCGATTGATGGTATTGTAAGCTTGTAAACGTAGGTTAAGTTCGATGACTAGAATTAAACAGCGAGTTAGTGAGACAACACATGCAAACAATTGGGATGATGACTAATATTAAAATGTTCATAAAAATAATTTAATTTCAAAGAAGGCTTAGTAAAAATGACATAATCGAAAAAAAATGTAAAATCGGTGTAAATTTGAAGAAGATACACGCTTAAAAAGTTTTTGGAGGGGATTATTGCCGTCCTTGTCGCGCGGTACTGACAATGTACGGCGCTAGTATGAAGTTACATAGTCGTGACGTCACTTCTACGATAGTGCTGACCTTGTCTAACTATTATCTTAAAACGTTTATAACTTGGCCATTTTATAAGCGTTTACAATTTTAGTAATATGGTTTGGACTATTTGGAAACAAACAGTCTTTTGAGACAAGAATAAAAATAAATTCATAATCCCAATTTAACAACTTAATTCAGCCTCGAATCTACAGGTTATAAAACGAACGTGAATCAAATGCCTGTCAGCAAAACATGCATGCTCTACAAAATAATAATTTCCTGTAAATGATTAAATTAAGTCTTCAGGAAATGTAAGTACGTAATCTACTGGAAAAAGTATTTGGAAAACTCATAATCTTGTTTTTAATAATATTGTTCCTATACCTTTTCAATCGTCGGAAAACTTTTATCTAAAGAATAAATATGACGGTTTAATTATTACAAATGCAATGTATTACTCATTATCACAGAGAGGAGGCCTGTGTCACAGCAGTGGGAACATTGTAGGCTGATTGTGGTTATGGTATGGTGTCGCTTATATGCTAGACGAGAAACAAGGTAAGTAATAAATTGTTTAGCATTTTTCCTATGCAAAAGATGTGAAATCGCAATTTTATTCCTCAGATACAGATGGATAGAATATTCTTTGTTATGGACGCCATAAAAATACAGATATAAGTGTTTATATAAAAATAAGTTATGAAATAAGAGTTATCATACGATCGAAAAATCGGCCCTTAATTGCTAAAATAGAAACATTTCGTATCTACAAGAAAATGCAAGCTATTACATCATTAACTGATCATGGTTACAAACCATGGTGGTCCACGGTTTGGGGAGCAAGCACTGTGACACCGTGGTTCGTTACATACCACCGGAGGCTATGCTTGTCAACGAGGCAACACCTCTTGTAACCAAAATGAAAAGGTTCCCACGTTTTCACTTTTACGTAAGGCAATGCTTTGGCAGGATGGCCATAGGTATGTTTTATCGGCAAAAATATGGTATTTGTATTCATGGTAAAATCAAGGCTGACGAGTTTAATAGGTATTATTTATTTGGTAATTAATAATATGTTTAGGAAAATATCTAAACATTTCAGACACGCGCACTTTTCGCGTAAATTTTGGACATTTAAGAATTTTCAAAAACTCTTTCTTATATGGAAGGTGAATGCCAGCGTCACAAAATAAACCTGTTTCAGCCATGTTTCAAGATACAGTTGTTTGGGCTCTGCGTTTAAGAATCAGTCAGGACATCTCTCTTGCACCGAATTATAAAAGACGTTTTTTTTTTACTGTTTCAGGATCAGGTCCCAAGACTATGCAGACGCCTAAACAATTGTGATGAAGGGATTGATATTTGTTGCACTTCACTTCAAAACAATGTTAAAGTTGTGTCAACATTATGAGTCATTTCTGTTCTTATACTGTTTTTTACATTAAATTGTTTTATAATGCTGGGTCTATCGATTTATATTGTGCACTTGGCTTGTATGTTGGGTTGTGTTTATTCGGTTGAATGAAACGATTCTAGATAGACCAATAATTAAATAATTTTGTAACGATAACTTCAGGAGGCCTGTGTTAAAGCAACAGCCTGGTTGAATTCAGAAAACAAAATATTGCTGATGTAGCTATATCTTTACACTACTTATGCAGGTTATTTGCTACGATACTGTTCTATCACGTTTCCGCTCTCCTAGCCGTGACAAATCAAGAGACGTTTATCAAACAATAAACTAGAAAAACTCCGGATCTCAGTTGGAACTGAAACAATAACTATCAGCTATTTATTACAAGAAACAAGAAAACAACATCAATGAACTATCCAGAAATAGAATCAATAGAAAAACTAAGTTCAATGGCCTGCTGGAAAGGTACGAAATACACTTGGAGTATAAACTACTTTTAACTACTTTTTATTTTAACTAGCGGTTGCCCGCGACTTCGTCTGCATTCCAGGATCCAGGTCATGGTCTATCTGTGTGCCAAATTTCATGCGAACCTTAACAACTCAAAACTCACTTTCGCATTTATAATATTAGTTAGGATTGAATGAGAATAAATATTTGGCAATCTCACCAATGAAACTGAACGCGATCAGCAAATTTAAAACGTGTTCAAGAACTGTTAATGTCAATAATCTACAGAAAAGAATGAAAGTAACAGCCCTTAAACCGAGATTATGTGCTGATCGCGTTCAGTTTCATTGGTGAAATCTACCCTAAACCATAAGTTTGTTTATGTGCCTACCTATCAATTAGTCTAATCTTATTAATAGCCAACTTATTGGTGTCTTGGTACCAGACCCCAAACCATTATACCATGCGACGCCGATCAATGTTACTGTTAGGTACTAGAATGTTGTTTTTATATCGAAATAACTGGCTCGGTAAACTTCGTGCCGCCTCTGAATCAATTCCATACAAAATGTATGAGAAAATGATTTATTTTCATATTTTTTGTGATTTTTATTAGGTATTCTGCAATTCAGGTTCAACAAATCAAAGATCATAAAAGTCTGTCCAGCCATTCTTGAATTATAAATAGTGTAACTGACCTGACTTTATTATATTTATATAGATTCACTTACTGGACACTAACACGAAACACTAACTATTTGTCCACTTAACACATAATCCGTCAACATTCATCCTACATTCACACCACGTAGCAACTATTAAATAATCCGTGTAATCTAACTGTTTCCCCACTTAGTAGGCACCGGTACAACTCCCCATAGGCGCAGTGGTTGGCAGGCTCGCAATGAGCGGCTGCCAACTGCCGCGGTCCCACACTGCCGGAACTTCTTGCTGGTTTGAATACTGACCAGGTTGACACTTGACCGTCACTGACCTTATAATCTTACTGTTATTTATTGTCTTAAAGATGTAAATTGCTTAACACTTCTGGTTAAACTTAACTGAAGTAAGGTTTCGTGTGTTAACTACGAGAGTCGAATGTTGAATACTTAAGAAATTACATACAAAGACATACACAGGACAAATTTTAATATAAAAAGAATCTCACACAAAAATACAATAGTTTGTAGATCTATAGCGTCAAACTAAGTTCTATTATACCTACGCTCATTGTAAATAAATCACGTAACTTATTTAGATAGAAGAAAAAAAAGCTAAAAGGCAACTGAAAAATGTCTCGTGTGAATCGCAATGTACCTGCTCATACTCTCGTCCGCAGTGAGTAACTAATTTACAGTAATCATTTTGACTACATCACATAACTTTAAATTACAGCTACATGACTTACAATTCATTACATAAAACTGACCGACGACGCATGGACACCCTCGCAGGAAACGCACGTAACAATTAACTAACAACTGCGACCGGTTGCTATTAATCAATATCGGTTGTGCAATGAAGATTACATGTGGAAGCGGTGGCGACGACTGGTCTTCCGCTTCGCATGATATGACACACATTTGTAACTGGTATGTCGGACCCTGAAGGCAAGAGAAAATTAATTAGTTTCCACTCACATCCACAGTTGACTGCATAGCTACTTCCACTCACGAACAACGCGGTCATATCATGATCAAGGCCTGAGTTCGAGTAATAGCCTAACAGTCATCAAGATACCTAGCTAACCACAATGACCATGACGGTAATCAGAAGGCCAATTCCCGTAATTAAAAAACGTTCTAAATCTAGCCGCTCCTCTGCGACAATCCCCTGTCAGAAACTTGTCAGAAACGTATGAAAATTGCGGGTATTTTTGACAGATTGAAACTGAGATTGGAATGCAAACTTTCTTCAAAATACGGGAATGGCCCCTCAGAATAGTAGCAATCCTTGATGGTAGTCCAACTGTATGAACATTTAGTTTCGGGAGAGGCATAACTGCAGAATCAGTGAACTGCAAGAATTTCATTGTACTAAAGACTGATACTTATATGTTACTGATCAGAAGATAATAATATGAAGTCGCTATCCATTCTTCTATCATTATTATGGTATTCTTCGCCATTCATGACACCAGCTGGTAGACACAAGACCGGCAACTCTTTACTAGGTCATAGCAAATGTATTCTCCGTCTTTGACATTCACAACTTCATACCAGTATCAGATCCCTTTCAAGTAATTAACATAAACAGTGTTAGAACACGTGTCTCAGTCATTGGTCTCGACTAATTGGACTTATAATTAGAACTAATAAATGTGATGACTTGACCTACTTTTGTATTGAGCATCAATGACAGAGTAATGATATTCAAATGAGTTTGGACACCTTATTTTTATTGGTCAGGCGATTAAGGTTTAGGAAATTTTTCAGTTAGATAGCGGGACGATTTGAGGTTTTCCTCAAGAGTTGCATGAATAATGATTAAGAATGCGGATGCCTTTGATCAAGAGTGGAAAAAGATGAAAAAAAACCTGATATGTTTGACTTATCTAAATGTCTCGGCTCGTCCCCTATTACATGTGACTTCAACATAACTGGCGAAATGTGGGTGTACTATAAGTACACCTCTGCCTAACCCTTCTGGGAATACAGGCTTGATGTTATGTTATGTGTTGCCATAACGCGAAAACGTTTACAAATTATACAATCAATTATTTGAAAAACGAAGACCGTTCTCCGATGCTGTTCTGATTTCAGTTCAAAAATCAGCATCAAAATAACAAAGCTTGTAGCATTTCCGGCAACAAGCATGAAGCAGTGCTCTAATTAAGTACTGTTAACCAACACTTTGTTACCGACAGGGATACAGAACCCAGCAGTACTCTGGTACAAACATCTGATATTTTGATTTCCTTTCACCGCGATAATAGCCGGCTACTTTGCTTACATACCGCAAGTTTGCGCAGGCGCAAGGCACACACTTTAAGTTATTTGAAGGTTTCATAGCTTTTAATTTAAGGAAGATGTAATGATTTGTTTTCAAGGCATAAAAAACAAATCTCTTGAATAAAAGATTATGGAATTTCTAGTAGGCAGGCTTCTGAAAGTGCCAGATCGAATAAAGGTAATACAAAAAAAGTGATTTTGTTTTAAAATACTTAAATAAAAATAATACAACCCGCGTAGGTATTATTTTCTAAATCCCTCAATTTGGGATGTGGACAAAACTCTCCAGTGTTGACAATATTCTTTGGTATCTCTATCAAACAACGATGAATTGAAAAAAAAAAACTGTCAGTTGCTAACATGTACCAATCGCACCGCGTTACCCAGTATTACATAACTCTGGTATGGGACTCACACGTGCACCCGTTCACTTAAGTTTCCAATACAGTTTGTTCGCACATATTGATTCAGGTTTACAGTTCAATACTGGTGATGGTTTATAAGAAAAGAGGAGTATTGTTTGTCAGAGTTCGAGTTCGAGTTCAATGATTATGTACAACTTAAAGGTTAATGAGACTTTTGTCCCCTGCTGAATACATATAGTTTTGGTCATATTATGGGTGCCACACTAAACAGGCTCAGGAAATATTGCGTACCATAGGTATTCACGTAATGATCAGAACGAAAATAGCTGTAGTAAACTCTAAATGGTCTACGCCATGATATTTTCCTACTTATTATAAACTACAAGTTTACCGAAACTATGTTAGCCATCAAAACATTACTCCAAACCGTTTTTACACAACTTTAATTCAATAAATAAACTCGAACAGAAATAAACGACCAGTTGTTTCAACGTCACAATCACGATCTTTGCAACAGCAACTGCGACTACAAACGCCTTTTACTAGAAAATTATCGCTAACAGATAAACCTCATTTTGTAACTGAGCCAAAAAAACTTTGAACGAAACCAGTAGCAAATATTCGCACGTTCCGAAACTGATGTGTAACTATGTTGGGAAATATGGCAGTGACTGCGACCTGTCAGCAATTATACACGGCGTGCGGCAGTTGCCTTTGCGTCGTAACGTCAGCCGTGGATAATTTTTGACAGGTGTCACAATTTTTTTTTCAATTTATACAAACAAAAATTAAGGTGAATTAATTGTGATGAGCATGTGTTGATACCATTTTGACACTATGTTGATGCCATGTCGACATTCTACTGACAGTTAGTGCCTCCAATAGACAGATTTGTTGAAGTCTGTTTTTCCATGGAGCTCTTTAGAATACATAGTTACTGAATTGAGACTTGCATTTCGAATCAACAAGGTAAATCAGTGAATAAAACACGAACGTTTTAATTTACAAGGGTAAAAAATTTAGGTACAGACATTATAAATAACCACTTTTAATTGAAGAACAATCAAATTAAAAGTATTCATTTCAAACTCAAAGCATTTGTTTCAAATAAACCAATTACAGTCACTTTTGAATCATCAAGGGGTCGGTCAGTCAGAAATATGAAGCTAGTTGCCCATTCCAAAGCGTAGTACATATGGAGAAGAATAGGCAAAAAACTCCACGGACAGTCTTTTAAATTATATAAAATTCTTATATAAAACTTGTTACATCATTCATGTTGAAACTACACATGGAAGAACGATGTATAAAGACTTGAACGTTAAAAGTGTCCGTAATAAAAAAAAAAAAAAAAAACATTCTGAAATTAAAATAAGCATGGCAGCTAAGAGATGGCCAGTCCCTACTGACGGCGCCCGTTCACGAACCATTTCGAAGGGAACATAATGATCCAATACACACGCCACCACCAGCGAGACATTTGTAAATTATAATACTAAGAATGCAGAATTCTAAGACAATACCTAAAACTTAAAATATAATAATCAAATATTTTTTACAAAGATAGCTCCTGAAAAATTACAAAACTAAATAGAATAAAACAAAATTAAATCGTGAACCGGGTCCAAAAAAAAATACAACGAAACGCGTGTCTAAATAACAAAGCTATCATCTTTTTTCGTGATATGGATCGATAAAAGTGTTACGATTATTACGGCAATTACGCGATTGCCTCATAATTACGTGATACCGCTGCATTCTTGACAGGTCCATGACTCGCTTGCATACGCTTGACGTAAATAGACGTTACATGAAGTGATAACTCAACGTTATTGAACGATGAAGTTATGATAGACAGTTCATTTCTAGGTTTACGATGCGGTTGAAGTTCCAATTTAGGTACAGGGAGAAAGGTGAGATGGACAAATTTTGAATGTCTGTAGGCGTGTTTGTAAACGTACAAATTCAACAGCAACTTACAGTATGACAGTATCGTTATATAATAATTTTGGCTCTTACGCTGAATGGCATAGTATCTTATAAATTTACTACAAAATTGTGAAAAGAATGCAATTACTTGAGCCGTAATCATTAAATATTTAATTATTCAGTTATCAACAATCTTAAAACTTGTAGATTACCAGTAGTATGTTTAAATGCATCCCAACCTGCCTCGTTGGTCTAGTGGTCACAATCGCTACTGCTGAACATGAGGTCCTGGGTTCGATTCCTAGGTCGGGCAACGTGTTACTGGGTTTTTCTATCTGGAATTTCTCAGTAGCAGCCCGAAGTCCGGATTTGTGCCCGATAGATGGCAATAGGCTCGCCCCCTATTACATGGGACTTAAACATAACTGGCGAAATGTGGGTGTACTATAGGTACACCTCTGCCCAACCCTTCGGGGAAACAAGGCGTGATGTTATTTATGTTTAAATGGTAACTTCCTACTTTTACCATTTTAATATATGTTTTTCAGTCTTTTTACAATCTGCCTATTATAAGCACATAAAAGCGAACACATTGATCGATCGAATCTTTCATCCGATCAACAAAAAACCGTCACGCGTAATCTGAGTAGTGGCGTAAAATCGACAGGTTTATACCGATACACTTTTTATCGACGTTTTTGTGGTCGTTACCGAGTGAGGTCAGCGCATCCTTGGGTGTGGGTCAGCTGCCATTGATGCTGAATGCTGGTCTGTTGTTGGGCAGTCGAGTGTGAAAATCAATATAACTGTCGCTGTGTTTTTGTGCACTTTTTCCATTATAATTCATCAAGATAATAATAATTAAAGATAAAATAAAACCGCACATCACAATTCGAAACTCGACGTAATTATACTCATTACCAAACACTCAACACACAAACAATATACTCACCACACCAACTTAGTAAACGTACATTTTGTTATTTTAATTTATAAATTTGTTTTATCCGAAATTGCTAATTTTACATTCAAAGTTTTTTTTGCTGTTTACTAACCTTAATTTATTTCTCATTTTGTAGCTAGTAGTAATGATTACTATATAATACGTGCTATTATAAGTCAACCATTTATGACTGATATTGGAACTGTTTCTCCTAAACGCAGGTTATTTTGTAACCATCTAGGAGAACAGTCTCAGAATCTAATCCTAGTTGAACTATAAATCTTTACTATTACTATTTTTTCCTTGCTATTGCTGCATATTGGAAGCTCATAAGACTAGGTTTCTTTCTGTTTGCTATTTGTTGTGTTTATATAAACCAAGACACCGATCACGAGAAACCTTCCCATTTACGAAAACATCGTGATATTTAAAAGTAAACAGAACACAATCTTCTATTTATATTTTTAAGCAACACTCGTGGTGTCACAGTTCACACGATGCTTATCTTTAACTTAAATCTACTATCAAGTAGTATCAACTTATTAAACCCGTGACAAGTTGAATGTAATAAGAAAAGTATCGTAAATCATCGCGACTTTCATCAGAAATCTGGTTTCCTAATACATTGGTTCTGGAGAAAGTCATTCTGTTTGTGAGTCATCTTAAAGTAGAATTATACATCTTGTTTACATAAGTCTGCTAACGTTTATTCTTGACCACTAAACATGTAACTTTTGATACTGGTTTTTCTAGTTATATCGGAAATCATTGCTTTTTTTCCAAATAATAAGAAATGACCGGTTCACTCATACGAGTTAAGTTTCAGTGGCACGAAAATAAAACAGTAAAACCATCTTCGATATCAAAATAATCAGAAATTGACATGACGCAGTGGGTTGATAATCATAGTGACCAATACTAGTTTCATCTCTGTGTGAGTAAAGAAGTTTGAATTAAAGTGTGTTGAAACATACTGTTAAAATAATGCTAGATCTTTTCAGTTCCAATAAAACACAACGCAAACTTGACAACCCTATCCTCCTTAACTGCCAATTCACACACTTTTTTTGCAACCTCATATTATTATCTAATATAAATGTTTTGCTTCCCTATTCAGCAAACATTAAGATTTGCTCTATGATCTGTATCATTCATCTGGACCAATTCCGCAGCATCAGATTTCACCTTGCTGTTCCATTGTTAGTTCACGCACGGCCTGCGTCCATTCCATCAGATTGGGGAGCTAGTGGCTTGATGAGTTGTGTGGCGATAGGCCTTCGACTTGCCTGCTTGTTAACTTTAGTAAGGTAGAAATAAGTGAAAAAATTGTTGGTACATAACAGTGTACATTATTGCGACGTTTTCTTGTCATTGGTGCCAGTTACGGTAATTGAAGATGTTACTAAAAGCGTGTAAACAATTAGCTGCCGTCTAATAAATCAATCTTATTTTCTTGATTTTAATAAATGTGTTGTTAATAAGAAACATTGTTTTTTTGTTAGAATAAAATGTGTAATATTATTTAATGTTTATTTATCGATTGAAACGTAAAAGTTGTTTTGTTTAAATAAAAATGTTCAGTAAGATATCCAGAATTCAAATCGCTCAATAGATTCCACAACTGTACGTACCATACGCAGTATCAATATTTGTTTTATGACTCTGTAGGCCAACGCTTGAACGTGAAGACTCACTTATCTCTCAGACTTCTCAATAGTAAGAATACATTACTACTAATCCACTATAATGCCGGGCCAAACAAACTTTTTTTCCTAGCCGGTTGGTACAGACGTTGTAACGTAAATGTGAAGGTTTGGTCAACATTTCACGAACCACGCGTCAAGGGCCGCGCCTGTGTCCTAAAACGAGCGGCTAAGGGCTACCTCTTGCGTTTTTTATGGAGTTAACGTTGGATTGAAGTACATTAGTTACCACGGTCTTCTTTTAAATTCTAATGTGTTTAAAATACATTTGATAGTTTATAGCAAGCTTGGATATTAAACAAGATACTATATTTGTTGTTTTCGGTGCAATCCTTTTTCGATGACATTTTGTTATTGATATGGGGTAAGGAACGCGATAACTGTTAGAGTTTTTGCTGTAAACAGGGCCTTGGCTAAGTTCAATATTAGGATTTCCATTCTATTTACGGCAGAATATTATTTTGCCAATATCTTCATAATGTATTCGCTTTGGCGTCAAGTGTCAACCCTTAAAAGGTATGAGAAGGTTATCGGATATTTGGTTTATGGTTTATCGATAGTGTTAAATATTGGACGTCGACGTTCGCTGTTTAGTTAGGATTTCTGGAAATCGTGGACTTTACTGGGTTTAAATCGAATAACGTCAAATATTGATTTCACTCGAGTATTTATAATAATAACACACAAAAGGTGTTATTATTATAAATAATGCATGAGGTCCTGGGTTCGATTCCCAGGTCGAGCAAAGTGTTATTGGGTTTTTCTATCTGGAATTTCTCAATAGCAGCCCGGAGTCTGGATTTGTGCCCGGTTGATGGCAATAGGCTCGCCCCCTATTACATGGGACTTAAACATAACTGGCGAAATGTGGGTGTACAGGTACACCTCTGCCCAACCCTTCGGGGAAACAAGGCGTGATGTTATGTTATTAACACACAAAAACATCATGCTTTTGTGATGGTAACATAAAAAAAACGTAAAATAGATTTCACAATAAAATGCTCTAAGTTAATAGCAACAACAACAGCAATAGTAATAAGCTCACCCCCTATTACATGGGACCTAAGCATAACTAGCGAAATGTGGGTATCCTATAGGTGCACCTCTGCCTAACCCTTCTGGGATTACAGGAGTGATGTTATGTTATGTGTTATGCTATACTCTAAGTATGATTTTTGAGAAAAACTTATAACATTACATTACTTTATATATAAATAAAAACATTCTGAATAAATCCTAATATTTCAACAAAGCGAATTCACAGTTAAGTTGCTAAAGTTTCGTTCCTCCCCTATTAAACACTCAACATATATTCATAAATTCAATACAGGCTTAACTCACAATCAAGCATGGTTCACCACTGTCCAACATGGTCCATCGTGGGAACAGGTGTAGCCACGTGAAAGCTAACGCGCCCATCTGCGAGAAAGTCATCGCCGACCTCTTGATCGTGGATCACCCACGGCTTTGATGATCTTATGTAAATTAAATGTTATGACTTTTTAACCTGTGCATGATTTAATCAGTGGCGTTTGTGTGTTCTTCTGTTAGTGGCTTACTACGTTTGGCTGGGCTTAAATCTTTGAAAAGTATTGTGCATCACTCATACTTCAAACAACATCATAGTGCATCAGTATTACCTACTCGTATACTGGTATATTTACTTAGCCATTTTATCATGCAGAAAAACATTGTCTACATGCTATTGAAGGTGCCAATTTAAGGTCGTAGCCAAATTCTGGGCTGACTCTGAACAGGGTGGCTGGGACATCCGTGCACAACTCAAACAAAAACAAATCATGGTTTCAGTTCATGATTCGCGCCGAAATTTTTCTTTGGTTATCGCGTTGTGTTTTTGTAGGAGACGGCAGGTTTTTTTGCCAACTTACGACAAGTTACAATTATGTGCTGACTGTTTTCAGTTTGCAAGTCAATATCACCGCTACCCTGTATAGATTGCCATGGACTCTTCAAGAAGAAGGAAAACATTTCTGTCTCAGGCTTCTATCTCAACGTAGACTTCTATTGATTGGACAGTGCCGTAATCTCAACCTGGCCGGGTTTACAGACACCACTGACTAAATAAAGTAAGCGTCGCATAATTTTAATCGTTCATATTCGTATAAAACATTTGCTCACACTTGGTCATACCAATACAAACATTTACGGAATAAGAATAAGGATCATATTTGTATGAAACGGATACTTTACTTAGCAAAGTCAGAGGCTTTAAGCTATTCTTTAAACAGTCTTAGCCGTAAAGTTTCAGATCCATTTAAATGTCGAAACCTCAAAAATTTGCCGGGTGAATCAACCTTATACATTTTGGAACACCAACCTAAAGTCTCTAAAGTGCGCTAATGATTTTACGATTTCATAAATGTCAGTCAACACCGTCATGGCTCACTTCACATTTTAACCACACACCATACTTCTACCACCAGTATTATTAATATTTAACACACAGTTACTCATTTACATTCTATTTACTACATAACTAGTATTTATCGTTGAGTTCTGCTCTGTTTCTATATTTTTTCCCGCCATGCGCTCGGACAAATTGCCTGATAACTGTAATCGTCGCCCGCGCACGCAAGCTCGTGATTAGTGGCTGTGAATGCATTTGATTTTCAATTAGGTAATTATTTGGATAAGTTAATTATTATAATTAAGCAGTCTTGATTATATGATCTTTACAGAGTCTTGATCTTATTAGAGTAAGATGATTCGGTGCCTCTAATATTTTGAATGATCCAAACAGAACAATTGCTTATCAATAACTGTCTTCCTTAAGTATTGAAAAGCTTCAACACCGCCATTAATAGTTGGCTAAAAAGCTCTTGTATTGAACAAACATCATTATAAGCTTAAAAACCTCATTATTATTATTTTAAATAACAAATTAAATCGTTCTAGCTCATGTATGTATCAAAATCAACCACCGTTACATTTTTAATGAACATGGCTATATAAATATTAGCTTAGGGGATGAAGATTATGTATAACTCCGGATTTAGCTAGGTTTATCTGGAATCTGAAGGAGGTGTTGACGAAGAAGTATCTGTCCCATCCATTACTGGACATAACCTTCTCATCGAGATTCCCAGCAAGAAGGTAAATCATTACTTTGGTGCAAAGAAGAGTGACCCTATTCATTGGGTTAGCTTAACCCACATTGCGTTGTTTGTTTGTTTGGCATCTCGCAGGTCAACCTATGCGGTTGTCGTCTGCTTAAGCGGACTTGGTAACCCACATTGCAGCTCAAACTGACTTCAAGTCAACAACGTTCCACCTTCAAGTCGTGACGCTCTTAATCACCGACAACCTTCTCGTTGACCAATCACAAGCAGTTCAACTTTTAGCGAAACTATCGCCACTTTCCTACAGCTAGTGTATTAGCATTATGGCATACACTTTCTCGATACAATTTTAAGTAAACACGGACAAATAATATGGCTGTTACGATTTCTCTCTGTTGAAATTGTTGTTCGGTACGGTAATTTGTAATGTTGATTAAGCTAGTTTCTAAGTGATAAGCAGTGTAAGAAGTTTAAGGAAATGTAAAACCAAGGATAGGAGATAGGAGTGATCGGAAGTCAGGGGTTTTGGATAAGCTGAACGTCAAACGTGTTGAAAATCATTTGACACGCTTTTTGTTTTTTATCCACATTACGATTTGTACATGGCGTACACAATAGGTACAGTCGACCGCATGTCGATGGTAACATTTAGACCTTAAGCTGGCCTAGTGCAATATGGAATTTCAATATAATAAAAGGCCAGCTTATAATGGAAATGTTACCACTGAAGTGCGTACCGCACATCATTATACAGATAAGAAATTGATTACACCAAATTGCAACTACATTTCTACAATAGGTAGTAGTACATTTTGGCCTTAAATAGCCCAACATTAAATTAGCGCATTTTATTACATTAAATATATTTTATGACACAAAAATAACTTTTTGTGATTAGTAGTACATTAAGTTATTAATTATTATTGGATATTTAATATCCTACATAAGTTTACCCTTCCATGGGTAACAAACTATGTAACAAACAGCTTTTCAGGCAATGTTATTACTATTATGTCCATAGATTAGACATCAACGCAATACTAAGAAAAAGTGCAAAATGGCTGCTTTTCCAACATTATCTCTCCCACCAAGAACCGAACCAGCAATGTTTTTGCCACAACATGAGCTACTGTCAAAGGACTCGTGTCGTACCATACCAGATAAAAAGGGGAATCAAAAGGGTTTATTGTCAATCAGCCTTGATTCCTTTTTTTTGTAACGGCGCCATCATGAGAAGGTTTCTTCAGGCATTTCTTATGCGAAAACAATCCATTCTACGGAGCTAGATCGAGGTTTCATGTATTTGGCTACTATTTTGATGAATCAAGAGAATCAAAACAGCTTAAGTTTCTAGGCAAATTGCGTTGTACCCTGAAGCTGTTAGAGGAGCAATATAAACTAAAGAAAACAACCACTATTTTCTAGATGTCTTGGTGAAACTCATATAACTTCCATGGACTAATGGACTCAGAAACGGCGAGGTTTATCGATATAGGTAATATGCTTTTCTCTTCAACATTGTTGGTTAAACCGCAAAATATGAGCGACAACGTGTGACCAGTTTAACTTGGGAGACGGGAAAATGAAGAACTAAACGAATGGGAAGGGGAACATAGTAGTGCTTTTCGCCATGACCAGTGGCACCGCCGTTAACTCTCAAGATATACTGGACAGCCTACTGCCTAGTATTTCATTTATTTACATCTTGTGAGGTGTGGTGATGGACAGTTTGAGGCCGCTAACAGAGAAAGCTTCTGTGGTTTTCAAGAGTGAAATGGATTTACAATACTATTTGGTTATTTGAATACAATGGATGTTGTTGGTAGTGTGGAGTGTTTTATAATACAGGTGTTATTGAAACACCGCTAAGTGTTCAGACATATTCCATAGTAAGATGACTCATTGATGTTATTTGTTGGAGTACCTTTAAATTATCAAAAATAGTATCCTTGACTTCAATTTTCAAATCATTCTTCATTCATCTTTCACAATCACACAATTAACTAAATTATTACTATCAACACTAACTAAATTATTAGAATTTATTTTTTGAACATTCAAGCTACAAATCAAATCCCTTATCTTAATTTAACCAAACATATTATTATATTCATGAGTCAAGAGCAAGTATTTAACGCTATATAAGAACGCACCGGTTAGCATTGTGTTACTGGGTCAAACCGTATAAATATGTAAATCATAAATACCGAGGTTGAGCTTATGGCCATGCCAGTTGAGTGTATTATCACAAAGATGGACGCCATACTAAACTAATATTATTATAACTAATAACTAATAGAGGACGGTGGAATCACGATTTTGAAAATTGCCGATTTTGTATGACAAATTGACTTGTTTAAATGTCTGATTAATCGCACCTCTTATTTGTTGCTGACATTTAGTTACATAATATTGCGATTTATTAGTCATTAAGTGTTTTAATTGACGAGAAATATTACATCTGCAAAGATCACACGCTAATATTTCAATCACATCTCGGAGTCATAAGAGATTTATTTTATATTAAGTTCAAAAATAAAACAAATGAAACTAAAAACATGTACAAAAGTTCCTATCAAAACGGAGCTCGGAAAACAACTGCACAAATATATGGTTTCACTTTTCAAAGTTGTCATAGTATTATGTGTCACAAAACGTGACACAAAATACTATTACAAAAATGGCGACGTACTGAAGATCAATGCAGCCTATACAGTAACTAAACAAAAACAACGATGGCATTGAACGAACAACAAGCCTTGTCCGCAAACCACTGTCACTATCTACGAAATAATACATACCAACATACATCTACCACTCCTCAAACAACCAATAAACCTTCCACACCTATAAATAAAACCTGTAATCGCATAAAATAACATTTTATAGCTGCAAACATAATTTCGCACCACATACTTCCATCCCATTTGATAAGACACCAAACCACTTTCGAACTTAGTTAACTTTCTAAGTGAATAAAAATACTATAACAAGTGCTTATAAGTTAAAGGTAAAGGTAAAACTATACCTACATTATTAATAACTTGGTTTCACTTAGTGTTCCCAGTATAAAAAATTAATATTGGCTTTAATGTGAAGTGACTAATAGATTGTATCTTCGTGGAAATTCGCGATGAAAAGCAGGAGAGAGCCTCCTTGGAATAAAATGAAAATGGCAATAACACTGGCCTTGTAATTACAGTTTATTTCTAATGTATTGAATGTTGGCGTAGGCATGAAGAGAGAAACTGTGAATGCCGAGAAAACGGGCCTGAATGAGAAACATTTGCAAAATGCGCCGCTTATACTGTGCGGAGAATTCCAGCTACTAAGATGTATCATCGATTAGTCTTTCTATCTGATGAATTTTCCAAAATACACGTTTGGATGGACATTTTAATTAAATTATCATTTTAATTATTATTGTCTTGAAAAACCAAGAACTGGTACCTACGTACAAAATGTTTACACTATTAGTTAACTCAACGCACTGCAAGGACGTTAGTTTGCTGCTTATTGGTTGCACCACTGCATACGTTTTCCCATCTTTGGTATTGATCGCTTTGTAAATCTGGGACGCATTGGATTCCTAAACGGCAATAATTGAGTTGATGCAACTGGCAGTTATATCTGATTTTAGCTCATGTTATAAACGTAACTTGATCTCAACATATCATAGAACTCGGTGTTACTGGAAAACCCCGATTAATTGCTAAAGCATATTTACGAAATTGAAATTTCCGTCACCAAAACTTTTTTTTGTTACATCTTTATCGCCATCCACATACAGACTTCACTCACTTTTGGGCATAACAGGCCTCTCACTGATTTTCACGCTTTTCATCTTCACGCTTGGTTCGCTTAGTATTTTTAACAAAATTATTGTTATTAATATTATTTTGTAAAATAAACGTGTTTCAAAGCTCGTTTTCGGGTACATATTGCCATTTTACGATACTCAACCCATCCATAATTTACGAGTATGTATGTAGGTATGTAAACTTGCACATGCGCATTATTTACCCAAAGCCCACGTTACATTTGAAAGTGAAACGTGTCACTTTCTCGTATAGCTTGTTGTATCCAGTGCTTTCTGCTGGTCTAGCCAGTTGTGCTTCGTTTAGATTGATGATGTGTTTGAGGGAGCATGAGTCATATACCAGCATGATACTTGAATTCAGATACGAGAGTAGTGTTATAAATTATGTTCGTATGGTGAATTAAGAGTGCAGCATTGCTATTCTGTATAAATCTCACAGTGAAAACTTTTGTGAGCGTGGAGTGAGCTATCTATCAGTGTCGTCCCACGCTGCCACGATGCTAGGGATTGACCAAGTATTACACTTACAATCATAATCAAGTTTTAAATAATATTTGTATGCTAATTCTATTGATCCTATGTGTCTTAACCTAACTATTTTGGGGGTTTTTATAAAGAAAATGCGCATGGCCATTGTTTGCTACTATAGACCCAATGTTTACTGATTTAAAAATCTTTATCCTTCATTCACTTATGACTTCACCTGATTCTCGTAGTCATAGCAACCACCCAGTTGGATATTGTTTCGATTGCATTTATTTAATCAGTAAATAATGGGTCCATAATAACAAACAATGTCCATGAGCATTTTCTTTAGGAGCATATGAAAAAAAAAACCGTATTGAGTTTCAGACTGAATTTCTGTTTTGTAAATATTGTTGAGCGACCGAAATACTATCTTTGAAATAATATAAAACGAACAATAAAATTAGCATAAATAAAATTATTCAAATCTCGATAATGATTGCATGTAATGCTTGATGAATCCCTAGCATCAGTGGGAAGACACTGACAGCTCACTCCACGCTCACTTCACCTAAGTTTTCACGTTGAGATTTTTACAGAATCCACTTACTGCCCTTTAGGTTCTTGTTCCTTATTAGAAATAGGTTTTGACTTATAAATCTTGTTTGTCAAAAAGTAGATACACTTTATTGTTACATATCACTGACTCACTTTTAAAATTTAATGAATTGTTGAAAAAAATGATTTCATGTTCTCTGATATTAACGTGAGCGACTGGTACATGTTTGAGTTGTTATAAGTACCTGCACATTATATCTTGGTTCTTAATTTTAAAAAGCTGTTTGACAAAGTATTATTTTTTTAAAGAGATTTTGCTTTTCACGGCTGCAGTGGTGACATGAAAAAACACGAGAGTTCTGTCATATATATATGTTGAGTATCAGTTTATTATACAGATAAACCATCCGGAATAAATGCTCCAAATAATGGGGAAAACTGCATCAAAACACTTTGCAGTTTAGAAAATCTAAACGGTCATACAGACACGAATGACAACTTTGTATAGATATTATATATATAGATCCAAAGAACGCATCCACATAGAAACAACAGCCTATGATTTAAAAGCTGCTAGAGCTCCACACGATGACAAGTTACCAGTCAATGGCTTACTTGTAGCAAGTAGCAAGTCCCACAGGTGCCTGCAACCCGGATGCCGACTACAACTTATGACGAGGATAAATTGAATCGCATTCCCGTCCACACTTTGTACATTTATGATGCAAAACAAATACACAACCGTTTGTAAATTAAAATTTGCACGAACATGTTTTTCGCATTTCTTCCTACTTCGATGGATTGAAAAATGTTATATTTTTATATACAAGCCTTTAATGTGGGACGCAACATGTGTAGATACTCCTGCGTCATCCCATCTTCCTGGCTCGGCGTGCTGTGCTTGCGCTGCTGCTGCGGCTGCAGGTAATCTCAAGCGGCGAAAGGGTAATAACCTTATCGGTCATTGTATTTTCGAGCCAATTGGGGTTTTAACTCTCGGCCCGTGTTGTCCGAGTGCTCATGGTATGTTAAACGAAATCTCTAACCGCCTGGTTGACTTTTCTGTGACCCAAGGGCTGGCTTTAATCTAGGCCAATATATTTTAGTTTGTTAACAGTTTTAATCAGGTAAGGTAGAGAGAGAGCAGTAGCTTTTGCGAACTCTAGACCAACAAGGCAGTCTAATTTTTGACTATTATAGCTTTGAAATATGTGTACACCGATGCAATCTTCTCAAACTCAAACCTTTTCACAGTAAACGGCATAAAGCTTACAATAAAGTGAAGTGAGTAATTTAATAATGAGGCTGACAGTAGTACCTACACATTAATGAATGAGCTTACGAAAAAAAACATATGACCAACTCAAATAATGCGTTTGGTATCCGAATTAAATATGAGTGATCTACTATGAGGAAGCTAGAGAGCTTGAACTGCTCAGAAACTAGTATGAAATAATGAAATAAAATATATATCATAATTTATTAGTTATTTGTTTTGTTTGGTGCGTTCAAGAGATGTTCTGATCTGTCCTGTAAAGAATTTCAGACATGATCAAGGGGCTATTTCTCCCAATCAAGCAACAAGCTTTCATGTGAATTTGTAACACAAACCGCAGCTACGCAAACCAGAAGCTCTAGTTTTGCAGTAGTCTCTTAAGACATATTTCATAACAGTTTAAACATTTCCGAATGCCTTCAATACAATACAATTCAATATTCCTTATAACGGCTATCTAACGGGGGGCGGTCAGGTCATAATCCATATCCATTGTCATAGTGATATTCAAACAATGCCCCGCAAGTAGGTAAGCAAAGGTGTTCACATGTGCAGGAGCGCTATTGTCCGGCTTGTGCAATGCGCAGGCGCAGGAAATGGAGCGCGACGCAGAAGCTGCGGCGTCGCGCACCGATACACACGCACACATGCTCAGCTGTGCACAGATTATACATTTTTACAGTCAACATAATAAATAGGTATACATGATCACATCCAATACCTATTCATTTTTATTATGTGCATGATAACTTTTTTAAGACGTGTACTTGAAGTCATCCTCCAGCCCTTTTCTGCATTCCTTCTTGCAGAAATGCAAAATTGCATTTGCAATTTAGGTGTCAGCGCAGCATGAATTCTTCTTCCATATATCTCTGATAACCGTCATCTTATTATTCACCCTCTATATAAAGAGGTAAGTATGTGAAAGACGTGATTTCGCAGCACATACAAAACATCGACAAGTGGTTGGCAGTAAGCTGCCTTATCTCTTTGTTCGACAGTAGGACGATCACACATTATAAAAACTTTTTTTACAAGATCACACAAAGACTCACACATTTAAATCTGTGTGTTTATTACACACGCAGTCTAACTTAAAACTTAATAGTGCAAACTTTTCATACAAGGTGTTAATGTAAATTAGGCGCGCAGCACTTTAAGAAGCTGATTGGTGATGAAGATGTTAGAAAACAAACAAAACGACACACCGAAATGGCCTATCTTTTGCTAAAAGGACCATTATTGATTCGTAAGAAGACATCAATGTTCTGTATGAAGTTGTGTAACTCAGGATATTTTGCATACTTAGGAAGACACAGTTTTCTATAATTTCCATTGTCGTCATAACTCATGTGTTTAACAGACGATTAATATAATTATTAAATGTTGTTAAGTCACCCTGTATATCTACTAGAGTGCATGACTTTTGCGTGCCAAGAGTTTGCAGATCACGCCAGTGCCCGTTTCTATTATCTTAGTGACTACTGATGATTCTCCTCAACAGCTGGGTTTAAAGAAAACTTTCTTAGATGCAAAACGAAACAACATTTTGTATTCGAAGATGATACAGCTTTCTGAACGGCCCGAAAATTGGGATTACAGAAATAACATGTTACATAATTGAACAGCAGAACTTCGTTTATAATTTTAATAACTATGCTCCACTTGCCTACGAATCTCTGAACAAAAATCTGCTGACACAGAAGAATATAACACACGCCATCTTGTCAAGATTCTCGGAAAATTTACGATGGTAAAAATTTCATGTCGTTTCTAGCACATAGTTACAGCACTTTCGTGGGAACTCCCGCGCAGGCATGTGTCAGACGAGATGCGCACGCGTACTGTCGGTTGCCGGCTGTTTTAAACCGGAATGTGTTATCGATCGTGCTCGGTTTGAAAACAGAAGATGTATGAAACCAGTAGAGCGGAACTGTTGGTAATTCGATCAGATCTAGGAGTAAAAAATGTTTGTGTATTAGATAGTTTGTATCGACTTTTTTGATCCCGTTTTTTGCAGCTGCTGTTATGTTGTGTATGTATGGTGATTTGTGTATTAGTTGTTTTCAAATTCCGGGCTTCTTCGATAAGTTGTTCATATTCGGGCATGCCCCTTGATGATCTTTCTGTTAATAGTCCAGCAGTATTCCAACAGTATCAATTGGAATTTATGTGGGAAACAACTAGGAGGAAAACTAAGCCGTTTTTGCAGTAACTTTTTGTCTCCTCATTTTAAAACATTAATAACTGATCCCCAAATTAACAACTCTTTGATAAAATATCATATTTCTATCTGAAATCTACAGAATCCTAACTGAATCCAAGGCAAATGTTCTGGCCCTACATTATTTTAAGCTGGCTTATTTTTTTCATAAGCTAGTCCTAGTTTAGCGTAGATTCTACTTTAATCGCAAGAAAAACTAACACTAAACTACATATTTAGTGTGTGAAGCAGACAGTAAAAAAATGGTCACGTTTCTAAAACCACAAATCGGTAAAAAATGAGGTCAATGAGTGCAAAGCGAAGTAAATGAGTACTTACTTACGGCTTACTCGTAAGTCGCTTGACATAGTATGGGCGATGTGGTCGCTAAGCGACAAAGCCCTTTAATCAAATTAAAATTTCAATTTCAATTTTTATAATTTATTTCTCCCAAAAAGGTACAAGTTTGGTACATGGTATCAGGTTACAGGCAGAGTCAAACCTTTGTGAGAACTGGAGTCTATACTGGGTTCAGGACCTGTATGACAGATCTCCAGGCTCACACCCTTAAAATTATATAAATCAATTGCACTTACGTAATACAACATCGTAAAAGCTTCAAGTACTGAGAGGAAGATAAATCTATTCATAAAACAAAAGGGAGATGTGCTATGAGAGTCTTTGGAAAGTGTTGTGTGTCCGTGAGTACAACATAAGTCCTCACGCCCAGCACCCACGAAGGGCACAGGACGCGAGCACCTACTAGCTTGAGAGTGTGTGTCTGTGTGTGGTTAAGAAGGTGAACGCGATCTGACATTAATTTAAGTGGGTGAATATTTTCAAGTAGCATTTTGATCTACACATATGGTGTATATTTAAAATTTTGTTTTACTTTGTTATAGACGTAGCTACTGAGGAAAGGGAAACTACGTTGGGCCGAATTACAAATTGTGCAGTTGGAAGGACAGACAGTATGTTTACGTCGTTGGGAGACAAATTTGCATGGAGCGTAGGGAGTTTGAGAGTGTGTAGTTAAAACAAGGTTAAGGATAAATAATTTGCGAACAGAGAGAACAGTACATGTATTGTAAAGATCGATGGTAGGAAAGCGGTAAGGTAGCCGCCATCCAACCTTCAAGAGTGCTCTTTGAGCACGTTCAAATTTCAGCATGTGAGTCTTTGCTGATGACATTTAAAAAAAGACAGTTCTGTAAAACTGTACTACTGATTACAATAACGTTGTGGATTAATAGTTTGCGTATAGTATTATGAGGCCTACGCGGCTTGCTTTTCAAAAACGATTCGATATTCCAAGATGTTTTCAGAGTAATGGCCATTTTACCCTTTAACCAATGAAACCTCTTTTTTTTCATTCAGTGTTGTTTTTACCAAAGTCAGAGCAATTCCTGTATTTTTAGGATCGTTTGCATTACAATCTCAGTCTCAATCTGTCAAATATACTATGAATTTACATAAATTTTTGAAATTTTTTTGACATTGATTGTCGCTGAGATGAGATTGCGACTTGAATTTGAACGTTTTTAAAGTACGAAAGTTGGCCTTCAGATATCTTTTATCCGTGGAATGAAATTGACGTCTGACATGACGTCTGACGTTCTATTATGGAAAAACTGTCAAAAATTCATCATTTGTTCTCAAGATATATTCTAGGTATAAAAGTTTCGTGAAATTCGCCCTTGGTGATAAGCATTCATCAATCTTTAGTTTTTCACCTAGCCTCAAAATCTTAGTCACAAATGAGGTTCACAATAGATCACGTTATTTTAATTACTATGAATTTGATTACTATGTGGGATATTTTCTTTTTCTGTTGATATTAACGATTGTCTGGCAGTATAAGTACTTTTAAATTATGCGACATACCCTTCCGTTCTTTGATATTGTTCTTCGAGTTGTTAAGCTCTTTAAGTTCATATTTGAGCTACACGGTTACGGAGGTTCAGGTTCACTCAAATCTGTGTTTAATTTTTCAAAAGACCATCTCAGACGCTGCATAGTAGTGAAATGACCTGAACAAGATTATGTCTGTATTTTAAAAGAGAATGTGAGTCGTTTGTGTCGGTGTTTCTTCCAAGAGTAGTCCGATTGCAAACTCCTCGTTTATTTTATTTTTTAAGTTGACGAGTAGCAATTTTTTTTATTTGTATTTTTCTAAAATTAAAACATTTGTTGTTATCGTAACGTCTATCTATGGGATTTCTTATATACTCTCTACAGCATACACAAGTCAGTATACAACAGATTTTAATTGTTACAGACAGTACTGTGTACGAATCGTGAAGAAAACAAGGCAATTAATAAAAACATCGCGTGTTCACACTGTTACCTTGCACGTGCCTATATTTTTTTTTTTATAAAACGAAAGAAATATGCTTTAATGTTCAGAAAATATATTTAATTATGAACGTCTCGTGCGACCTGTAACTATTAATTGTGCGAAACATATTACGATTGATTGTTACAGGCATCTTATTTTATACTTATACTTTTAAATTTATCACTAAGCATTTACTTCTGCTGACATAAAGCTTTCAACACCTAAAAAATTAGCAGTGTTGCTAGTATGTAGTTTAAACTGAGTACTTGAAAACATTAATGTTTTTCATTGTCATTCTAGTTTTCAAGTTGTTTTGACAGAAAATTTTAGTTTTATGTCAAGCTGCATAGTTACCAAAACATAGAAATTACATAAACGCACGCATGTTCCATGAGGGTAGGCAGAAACTACAGACCGCCGCCTCCTACGATCCTTTTGCTTCCTTTACACACGCCGCGGCGCAACGCCGGTTGCGAGTACTACGCACCACACTTTATTTGATTAGTACAGATGTTTTAATTTTAATACGAGTAAAAGTTGGAGTTTTATATGCCAGGAATAATCAAGATTTTAAAAGATCCACTTTCCTCTCAAGAAATAACTCCAGCTACAATTTAAACCATAATTTCTAATAAAAAAACACAAATGCAAACAAACAAACTCGCTCGTTCGTCGACCCATTCTCTTAAGTACATTCAAGCATATTAGTGATGGTCACTGAGTTTTCTGACCATTAAAACGGCATCTGTGTCGTCAGCAGCGGAAGCTATGCGCCTGCGCAGCGCGCTTCCCGCCATTACCGATCGCCACGCTCAATTGGCCACTACGCCATCTATCGGCGACATTACTGAATTAAAGAAGGGGAAATGGAAATTGTTTAAGGAGCAATTCGGGAAATTGGCAAATCGGCGATTGCATTAGTGCTATAGTCAATCAATCCGAATGTCTGAGAGCAGCACTCCAGATGGAGCTGAACTAGTCGAAGGAGACCTTTCCTTAACTGCCAATTCAATTCAACTGTTTGTCTAGAAGTATATTATACAATTTATCCGATACATTCACAATCCGATCTCCTTTTTAGCGTATAGAGATGGCAGAAGGTTCAGGTACGTTTGTCCCAAAACTTCGACAGCCAGATGATGCGTATGGAAGCTGCCCATCAAGTTTAGTCCAGTACTGATCTGACGAATCCCCTAGAAAACCACCTAGAATCTGACGTTTCATAAGTGCCCATGTAGGTTTATGTGAAATAAAATATTTTGATTTTGATTTTGATCTTGGTGACGTTACTTTGACTGATTTCATTGTAGAAATAAGATGATATTGATAAGATTTGATTAGACATGGTTGGCTCGAATTTAAACTATACAATTCAAACTAAAGGCTTCTCTAGACTTAGAGCTTAAAGTTCCAGGTGTTAAATTCCTATGCTTAATAGAATCTTGCTTTCGAAAACTATAAAATAAATCAGCGATTTCCGCAACACCGTTTCCCAATATGAAATAATATCACATTGTTATTCAAAACATATGACATTGAAGTTTAGCACGGTTGCAAAAATATTGTGCTGCATAGTTAAAATTCAACACACGATACATTATGTACATACATGGCTGTAGGTACATACGTACTGACTAAGGAAGAAGTCTGTATTCATTGCACATGACTATGTTTTCTTAGCATACATTACTATACATATTTTTAGATTAAATTTCGCGACACCGGAAGGTATTGTATACTTGGAGAATTTCAATGTTAGGAAGGAATTAATCAGTTCGGCGACAAAAAAATGTGTTAAAAATCACACTACTGCACACATACTGTAAATACGAGTATGATGTTTTAAACAACAGTTTTTTTTTACAAACTCAATAAAATGGCACCAAGCTTTGCTTATAAGTGTATCGTGAGAAGAGGAACATCATAAAGTCATCTGACTTGGAATTGAAAAGACTTTTCATACCACAGAGGTAATTTACGTGAGTAAGAAACTCAGCAGTGCGAGGCGAATCATAAAAAAGAAAAAAACTTTTTTTTTTTGGTAATGATGACCAGCAAAGGGTCTTGATAGGACGAGGTTTAACTTTATTTTGATATTGTAACTTAGATCTCTTGGCCACGTTAGGACTGATGTACCAAAGATTAACGCATGCATTAGGACTATAGCAGCAGTCATTGAAGTCAGTGTGTCGTCACACCATCCGACAATAAGCACTCATAAGCAAGTCTGATCATGTGCTGTGGTCTGTATAACTATTGACATAGATACTCTTTGTGATAGAATCCGGGTGAAATGTTTTAATGAGAGGAAAGTTTCACTTGTTTTATTGTTTTTATGCTGCGGCTTGATTTTAATTGTGATGTGGGAAGAAAATTAAATGGAGATCGGAGTCTTGTGACGTGTCAAACTGATCTAGATTTATAGTACGTACGTGTGACGATACTTATAATACGCCTGGTGCCATAGTCAGCTCCACTAGCAGTCTTGCGTAATAATGTCTAAATAATATTTATGTAATAACTTGCTAAATATTTTCAAGACGATATAACTCGTTCTCTAAGGGTAAAATATTTGAATTTAATTAGATACTCTTTATCATAGAAGGATATTATAAAATAAATAATATTAATAATAATTAACACTAATGATCGCATGGAGGAACGGCAGAGTAAGAAGCTTCACGGACGCTTTTTCCGGACACATGGACCCGATTTAGATCAACTAGCGTACGTAGCCTGGGTGCGTTTCGGTGACCTCTTTGGGGAAACCGAAGGTTTTCTCTGTGCAATTATGGACGAAGTTATGATGACGAACAATTACCGGAGATTTATTGTGAACAGATGTCAACCGTAACGTCTCGGTTGACATCTGTCAGGCATGCCACCGTCCGTCCGGGTGAATCAATAAGACATTATCTCAGGGTGTTCTCGTCTAGCTAACGAAGAGTACCTGCTTAGACACAACCTTGTAGCCAGGATTATCCATCAGCATACAGCCTTGTGGAGTCATAAGTGCCGTACTACAGGTATGGGCCCGACCCAGTTCTCGAATATGGATATATCACATTGTATTGGGATCGATCCATCATTACTGACAGGACTATTGTTGCCAATAAGCCTGATATAGTGGGGGTGGTCGATTAGAGCGGCGCGCAATGATTATTGTCATAATGGTATCGCATGACGGGAACCTCGTGAAAGCCGAGAAAGATAAACAAATCAAGTATCTTGACTTGGCTGTACCTACTTCTGGACACGGCTCGCATTGTCAGGAGGTTCCTCTCTCTGGAGCCCTGACCGCCGGTAGCTTGGACCTTGTTCCCGATACCGGTGGGCTACTGTTTTTTTTTATATTTAAAATGTTTTTTTTTGTTTAATAATATTTAAAATATAAATGATAAGTTTTTAAGTGAAATAAAGGAGATAATAATAAAACAAAACTTACAATGCGCTGCACACTTTCGTAAATCCAACTCTAATGAAGTTCACCTGAAAAAAAGGAAAGAAACTTATTATTAATAGTAACTTTTAAGATGTCTAGCGTAATGAACGGAGTTGACGTCTATAGCACAGATTAAAAAAAAACAACAAATGACAAATATCCAAATTTATGCGAGCTGCTCGCTCATCCTCGGCCGCCCGCGTCCTGCGCGCTCTTTCTCTATTTTTTCAGTAGTTTTAGTCACCTGCGATTAGCCGCGTTGTTAAGTTGCTTGTACTTCAAATGTGTAGTATTTATTGCTAGGTTCACCTATTAAACCCATTTTTTTTGAAGACGGTAATATGTCATCCGGGTATAAAGCCACACCTATCCCAAATTGCACTTTTTACCCCAACATTCCTCAATGCTGTCTGTAAATTGTACTTGCCCAAAGCGTTCCACCATCATTGGCGGCTAATCGTGTCGACATCGAAACCATCAAGTTAACACGACACCTGTGCCATTAAATCTACGATCTACAAAAACAGGCCGCGGTACAAATGGCCGGTCGGAAATGGGACGGCATTCCTAACCCTATTACCGTGCCGTGACACGGTGGCGCTACTGAAAGTTACCCAGTGTAGCTTGAGCCCTTTTTAGTGGTTCTGCTGGCAAAACAATTTAACGGCGACAAAGTATGAAAAGCTATATACTGCAATCCCTGCGTTTTGCACCCCTACTTTTTAACAATCAGGTGTTTACACTGTTCCTTGCAGGCTTTCTTTAGTGGTTATCTTATAGGGAGCTCAATTACATCATCATCATTCAATCAGGTGGCTCAATTTACCAAAAATAACGAAAAATACTCAATTTACCAGACTCGGGAAAATATTCCAAAAAGTCATAGAAATCGACATACCTATGCAAAAAATGTGTATCTTGCTAAAAATGCAGTAAACTTGTCTTCTTGTTCTCTGTGAAATTCAGAACATATCAACTTAGTTCCCCATTTTCCTATGTGCCAGGATACACTGGGCGTTCAGAAAGTTTTTGTAGTAAGGTAATATGGCAGGCTCTTTGTACGCGCCGCCCGCACATTTGTGACACGCTCATCAAGTAGCAGGTTTGCTCCAGAGCAGGGATGTCCAACCTTGGGATAGCGTGCTCAGCCAACATACTAATGACGTGAACCTCGGCAACTCCAGGCTGGTTTCACCTCTGCCAGAATCGCGGATTGTTCGAAAGAAAAGACGTGGCCCCTGGCACAGGCGACGGGTGGCCTTTCCATCCTGGTTTCACCTGCAAGGTCTAAACGCGGTAACGTACATCATCGTCATTTTGTCTAAGTCCTCAGGTCCTATTTGTTAGGTGAAAATCAATGAACTTGTAATTATACCTAGTCTATTACCAATAGAAAAATATTGGACTTGATTTCTCATACAAGGTAGATGACACGCGACCGACTACGTCTGGCTACGTCGAGCTACGTCGTTGCAACAAAAGCTGTTGCAAACTCATAAAAGTTGCAAGTAAATGGCATTTTTATTAATTTCCTCATATCACATTGGTGCTTACAAGCATAGCACGCTCAAATAAAAATGTTAAACCAACTATTGATGATGACAAAAGGTAGACCATCCCTGCAATAAAGGTATGATTGTGTAATCAGTACAGGTTTGTACCCTAAGATTAAGAGTACTGATCCAGATTACCGTCATAATTTAGATGACCGCAGTAACCATGGTTTAGAATAGAAGTTGTAACAGATTATGTTATTATAAACCTTCACGGTTCTGTGTACTGTTAGGCAGTAAATTCTCTGAGAACATTCAAGAAATATTTTTCTATGTACTAGTTAAAAGAGTCAGTAAATCAATTGAATGAAATGAAGTCAAGTTTGACATAACGATTATAACTTTTAAGAAAAACCTACGAGGGAATAAAAAAGGTTTTAATTTTGTATTAAAAGCCTGGGTTCCAATTTATGTGACTGGCTGCTTGCATTTTGGCCACTGACAACTTCAATCCCTTTTAGAAGTTTATTGTTTGCACAGACATAAAACAAAATACATTCGACAGCTTACTGATAGATGTGTTCCACTTCACGCAACACCCAAAGAAACCTTCATTGTCTTTAATCTTTCACTTCCGCTTCCGTACTTCTCGTTGTCCTTTATAAACAAACCACAAATCATACACTATTGCATAACAGCAAATATGTCAATTCTATTGTATTTTTAAGACATTGTTGACACTAATAAAGTTCACATAACATAAATAAAAAGTATTTTACTGGTACTTTCACTAGCATTAAAACCTCCCATTCACTACGCGACAACGTGCGACTGATGTAATAATAATCGCATGCTATAATGTCGGAATTTGACACTTTTAATGAATAGTCAATTTGCAATTTCATGATAGTTAAAAATGTCAAATAAGTAATTCGCTGTATATTTGATTGGAATTAATTACCGGATCGAATTATGATAAATATAATATAATGTTTAAGAGAGATTTGGTTTTATGGTATAAGGTATAACTGGTTTATAAGTGGTAACATTTTAGACAAAACATTATTATTGTAAGCTTTCATTTGTTATTCATTTTATCACCTACCACAAAGTTTTGTTGAATTTAAGTTGAATAGAAGAAAATATTTTTTTTACCTACTTGCATTCTTAGAACACTTTTTTTTCTTCATACTTTCATAATTCATATTTCAACCAACTAGCGTGCCTAGCATAATCCTAAGTACCTACTTTCTCAAAAATAAGTGTGGAGATTTTATGCAAATCCATAAAAAGGTTAACATAATGCGCGTATTCGACTCCATCTAAATATAACTGTTTATGCGACAATTATACGCACGTTGAATATAACTAAGTTTATTATCTTATGTACATTAAGATGGCCGGCTCTGATTTAATCGATAACTTTAACTTATCTAAGTTACGTAACAGCGTAGGATTCTTTGTAAAGCAATTAGTTTCGTTGAGGGAAAGTTTTAATTTATTATAGAAATTATTAATCTAACGTTTGATTATACGTACGTGGGTGCGGTGTGAATGTGTTTGCAATGTTTCTGAGAAAAAATAAAACTTTATTATTTGATTTAAAATTAGTTGAACAGAGGGGTGTAGTGGGTTGTCTGCGTTGTTTTATGTCAGCCGACCTGTATACGTATAGGTGACATAGTTCAAGTAACCCGTCCACAAACTCTCCTCCAGTGGCTCCTCGTGCCACATCCCGGAAACCACGTCGGCCCGTGGGCTAAACCTGGAGGAGGGGCTCGGGAACAACATCTCCCGAGCTGCTCGGTTGCCCTCCGAGTTGTGTCTTGGCTATGTCTACAGCAGTCCACCGCCGGTGGCAAGATACCTAGGCAATTGTGGGAAGGCCTTAAGGCAGTAATAAGGGCTTTGTTATTGCTTGCTAGTCTACTGCATCCAGCTCCCCTCCGGTCGTAGCGGTTCTCCGTTCCACTGGGTCCAGGGGGGCAAGGACGAGAGAGTGCTCCTGCGTTTGCGCGAACGTTTGAGCACTTTAATATATCCTGCGCATCTGACCGTTTATGTTTATGGACTCCGATCTGGCAAAGTCTGGTGGCGATGGGCTGAGGTAGAAAGGTTCGGTTGGATGCAAACTGAGCTTTGTCCGAGGTCTGCACATCAGCGGTTCTGGGGGTGTGAGTACACACCGTGGTCACTTTTACTCTGAACTGGGGGGACAGGGTAAATTCGGCAGCACCCAGAATGACAAAGCAGCCCTATTTAGGGAAGCTTTGCTTTCCCCGCTCAGCCGAGGAGGGGGCTAGAAAAGGTGCCCTAAAAAAGTGCTCACCCCAAAAACCTTAGGATAGTAGTAACCACGGCTGCTTCCGCATCTTTGAAACTCGTGGTCGACGCAACAATAATAAAAATAGGTATATTACACCATCTTTATCACATAATTTGACATTTGGCGCGTGGAATGTGCGGACTCTGTTTGACCGTGATGCTAACGCCTGCCCGGAACGTAAAACTGCCATCGTAGCTCGGGAACTTCGTCGCTATAATGTTGATGTGGCTGCTATCAGTGAAACACATCTGGCTGACGAAGGTGAACTGATCGAACATGGCGGTGGCTATACTTTGTATTGGAAAGGGACCTCCGCTTCTGAACCGAGGCGGTCGGGAGTCGGAATGGCGGTCAAAAATCACATCGCCAAGAATCTTCAGGAATGTCCTGTTCACATTTCGGACCGCATCACTACCTTGCGCCTCCACTTAAGTGGCCATAACTACCTTAATGTGGTCAGTATTTATGCGCCGACTCTGGATAGTGCTGACGACATTAAGTGTAAATTGTATGAGGAACTTTCACAGTGCCTTCAGAGGATACATCCTAGAGAGAGCATTTTGGTCTTGGGAGACTTTAATGCAAGGGTAGGCAGAGACTATGAAGACTGGCCTAAGGTTCTAGGAAGGCATGGAGTTGGAAACATGAATTCCAACGGCCAGTTGCTGCTAAGTTTATGTGCTCAGTATCAGCTCGCAGTAACAAATACTATGTTCCGCCTTGCTGCTAAGCACAAAACGACATGGATGCACCCAAGATCTAAGCACTGGCATCTCATTGATTATGCTATCGTACGACAAAGAGACGTGTCCCAGGTCCTTGTTACCCGTGTTATGCGTGGTGCACATTGCTGGACGGACCATAGACTTGTCATTGCTAGGTTGCGTCTCCGCCTTCGTCGCCCTTGCCGAGCCAGTCAGAGCAAAGCAAAACGGTTGAATGTAGAGAAGCTTGCTGACTTCGAGACGAGGAGGGCTTTTGCGGAGACTGTAGCTAATAATGTTGTGCCGACGATCCCTGTTACTCTTGATATTGATTCTGTTTGGGAAATTCTGTCGTCGTCAATACTGGATGCCGCAGCTGCTACTATAGGTGTAAAACCTCAGCAAAGGGAAGACTGGTTTGACGAAAATGACAGAGTCCTGATGGAAGCAATTGCCAAACACCGAGCTTTGCTTAAGAACAACGAAAGTAGTGCTGTGATAAAAGATAGTGATCGGGAGTTGCGCAAACTCACGAGAGAAGCTAAAGACAAGTGGTGGGGGGAAAAGGCGCAGTATATGCAATGGCTTGCTGACAGTCATCAAATTGGAGAATTTTATAATGAGGTTCGTAAACTCCTGGGTAACTCCAATTTTGTCAAAGTGCCTCTGAAGTCGCTTGATGGTAGCCTTCTGAAAAGCAGGGATGAAGTGCTTAGGCGTTGGTCAGAACACGTTGATAATTTACTTAACGTGGATCGAACTGCAGATCTAATATGCATTAGTGATCTACCTCAACTCCAAGCAGAAAAAGAGCTAGATGATCCCTTATCTCTGGACGAAGTTGTCTGTGCGATAAAAGAACAGCAAAACAAACGTGCGGTTGGCTTGGACCTAATACCAGGTGAGCTGCTAAAATGCGGTGGAACTGAGTTGCACACGCTGGTCTGGGAACTATTTGTTCGCATGTGGGAGGACGAACAAGTTCCCAAGACATTTAAACTCTCGCGCATTAGGGCCCTTTATAAGAACAAGGGTGACCGAGCAGATTGCAATTCTTACCGCGGCATTTCACTCCTCTCAGTCCCCGGATAGGTTTTCGCCAGAGTGTTGCTTAACCGCCTAAGGAAACTGTCAGAAAAGATCTTGCCAGAAACGCAGTTCGGTTTCCGACCGGATAGGGGTACTTGCGAGGCAATCTTCGCAGTTCGACAGCTGCAGGAGAAGAGCAGAGAGCAAGGCAGACACTTATACCTTTGCTTTGTCGACCTGGAAAAAGCGTTTGATAGAGTTCCTCGTGAGGCCCTCTGGATAGTGCTGCAAAAATTGGGATGTACGGAGAAGTTCGTAAAACTTGTGCGTCTCCTGCATGATGACATGGAGTGTTGTGTAGTGGCGGAGGATGAGCAGTCGCAGTTCTTTTCGGTTACCTGTGGCGGATTAAATGCCAGGGTCTTCTGCTCACACGACTTAAAGCGCGCCACAAAAATATCGGTATATATGGCTGTTGTGCTACCTAACATTTTATACTCTGCCGAAACATGGACACCGTACCGACGTCACATTAAACAATTGGACCGATTCCATCTCAAATGCCTCCGTTCAATCCTTAACGTCCATTGGTCTGATCGAGTGCGCAATACGGAAGTATTGAGACGAGCTAATGTGGGAGGTATTGAGGCGTACCTCATGAAAAGGCAACTTCGGTCGTGCGGCCATGTGACACGCATGTCGGAGCAGAGAGTGGCGAAGCGCATCCTTTATTCGGAGCTTCAGGAGGGCAAGCGGAAGCATGGCGGGCAACTCCTAAGATTTAAGGATGTACTTAAGCGACACATGAAGGGTTGTGACGTAGATCCATCTCAGTGGGAAGAGCTTGCGTCTAACCGCGGAGAGTGGAGGTCATTGGTACAGCAGAAAGTTTTTGATTTTGAGACTCGTCGGCTTACAAAACTGGATTCTAAGCGTGACGAACTAAAGGCCCGACCACCAGCGGCAATCAGTTATAATTATGTTAGTGGTGCTCTTACTTGTCCTCTCTGTACAAGAATATTTGTAAACAAGGGTGGTTTTGCTAGTCACATGAGAGCCCATGATAGACGCCAGTAGGGTGTTAAAGAAACGGTCGCCGTAGCCGAAAGCGGTTTGGAAGGATTATTATTATTAGTTGAACAGAAAGGTGTAATAATACTATTACACAATCTGACAAAAAGTAACAGCTATTGAGCTATTGTATAGAATCATCAGTGAATCAATAATGTTACTCAGCTATAAATATGCCTCATCTTTTTATAAGTTGTTAACAAGTTTTCGCTGAAAAGTGCGATCCACCAGCTTCTCTACAGTCTGCCACAGTGCATCGAAACACATTTCAAGAGCCTTCAATATTGCAATATCCATACGTAGTTACTTAATTACGATTTGAACAGAGCACAAGGGTGGTCCACACTTCACATAACTCATTGAAATATTATGTTATAGTACATTAGCCACTTGAAGCTTATGTAAAACCATTTCTAATTCCTACGATTCTCACACAACGATAGTAAGAGAAAGCCATTTACAAACGATACGTCGAGAGATCTAAATCGTTCATTTACGAGTAATAAACTCTCCGTTTGCGTCAACATAGAAAACGTATTAGCGAGGTTTCTAATACAAATGTTTAACGATGACAGCCGAAGACAAATGATAAAGTTAAGTGCTAGGTAATAGACGGACAGACTGATATGGCACATTTACATGAGGAGGGTTTTTCGCCCGTTGAGAGGCGAAAATGCCCTAGCGAGCTTCGTAGGTGAGTCTCACAAGACAACTATCGCTATCATGTGTTTATCACTCAGGACAAACAATAAATCACCTGCTATAATATCATATAAGATGCCGAGACTAGTCAGATAAGGATCTGAATCTGTATATTTCTTTACATAAACCATGCTATTTAAAGTTGTTTTATAATTATAGAGCATACACGTTTTGCTTAAATCACCTAGCTTGCCAATATTATAGGTAACGTTACAAAATGTTTCCCGTCAGTAAATTCTTAAATGCTGTATAAATTATTGGTGTTTAACCGTTTATGTAGTCTTCTTTTGAACAATCTAAGATCTAAAGTTTTTGTTCACACAGGAACTGTCAATTTTCAAAATCAAAATGCGCCAAAGATTCCTTTCGATATGTGAGTTAGGAACATACAAGTAGATGCTGTTTCAATGGTTTCACGAGTTAACTTTATCATCTCCTTTTTAGAATCGTCTTTTCTGACGAGAAGCTGTCATCGTGTAAAGAGCATTGACAGTATTTAACAGGGTTATGAAAAGCTGTCATTAGTTTATTGTAAGTGGGTGGCCATGTTCATAATAATGGCCTGCAGCCAATAGACTTGAATATTATGATGACTTAATAGATCAATTAGTGAGGTAGTATTGGTAGGTTTTGTAATCTCGTTTTATTGGTTTTCGATGATACATGAAAACTGCATCGTTTAAATTAATACTGTTTCAGTAACACTAGCATAACAATATGATACAACTTATAAAGTTATTAATGTACTGAACAACTTAGATACATCTTGTGGTAACGTGACTAGTTTCTTAGTTTGTAATGATACAAAATGTTTCCTTGAATGTAAATAATAACTAGCTTACCTATGAGTGTTCATCATAGTATACCTCTTTGATAATATGTGGAAAATGTTGTGGTTATTGTATTGATTTTGTTTTATATACCCTACTTACTGAGTGTTATATGTGATGTAATAACGTTTTTTTCCAATAAAATAAAACTTTCCCGGATTGCTTGAAAATTTATGTGGGAACCGTAAAACAATCGATCACATAAAAAAACTGCTTCAAATCGATTTCCCCCGATTGAATGATTAATTTCCTGAAATATTAATTCTAACTAAATAAGGAAGCTATCATAACAGCTGAGAACGATCATTAGATAAAGCAGAGTACGTCAGATAGCCGCTGTATCGCCTGATCTAGGTGAGCAGATGCTTGCGTGGGCGCCCGTGCGTGCCCAAAACTCATGGTTGCCAGGAACACGGAGAAACTTTGATATATGATGTTTTCTTTATGAAATGACTTTCAGAGCCATTTATAAAATAATGGTGTGGAGAAAGGGGGGGGGGAGGTGCGCCGCAGTGGGACAATACAGGCTAGTTAGATTTGATTAGAATCATTACTTTTCTTGCCAGTAGGTAAGTTTTTCAATTCACCGTATGAGTTTTCCCGATTGACATCTATGTTTTACTACAGCAAAGGTAGCTACAGGAAAAGTGGTGATACTTGATACTTTCTTAATACTTTTTGTTTTTAATCCTTGAATTTTAGGCATAATAACTGATTATGGTTACAAACCGTGTGGTGGGTTGATCTGCTATACAGGTATTCCTAGCGCAGACACCGTCTCTCACAAACTAGTCCCATATTTTTTTGCCTTGTCTAAAATTTTATATAAGAAGACATTGTTAGTGAAAAGAACATAAATTATTTGAATTTTAGAAGTCACGAATAACTAAAAAAAACTGTACTTCCTTCAGTTTTCAACTGCCCAAAAGAAAGCCTTTTCAGCAGGGGAATATTGATAAGCTATTATTTTCCACACATCTATGAAAATATCAAAAAATCCTTTGGTCCCACAAGTTTGGGTCTAAGTATTAGCTTTCACGGTCCCCGGATCTACTCATCTGCCAGCCCTGTAAATACATAGATATGTGTAATTGGCGTCCGTGTCCTTCCGATATTTATGCGATAGAAGGAGATAAGCACAACGGGGCCCCAGCGGCGGCGGGGATTACTTGCCTATCTTATGGCCTCGCGAGGCCACGCAGGCTGCGACGAGGCGGCTGATAACCTCGTGGTGGGACATAAACTTATGTAATTATTGGGATTCAGGAACTATTAGATTCTTTGGGAGTGACTCATGCTTATCTGGGTACAGGTTATATTTACCGCTTTTTGGTTCAAGAGGTTTAAGAATGTAGCCTATTCCTATCGGTAAATGCAAGGAATTGAGTCTAATAAAGAGAAGGGTTTCGTTTATGCAAGACCGAGTTCATAGCTGAACCTATTATATTTGCCTTTCAAGCGGTATAGTGCCACTCGAGTGTTATACGGGGTCAAATTTTGTTAGCTAGCGAAACTCCGCAAACTTGATGAGTATCGATACCTAAACATGATAAAACAGAAGAGAAATTTGATTAGGTTTTTATAGGGCCATCAACCATCGCGTAGTGTTAGTCACTTAAAATATTAGTTTAAAAAGCAGTATTTTTGTGAAAACTTCTCAAACGTGATGGGTCTCGATAAATAAACACGAAATAACAAAAACAAAACAGATTTTCTGAACTCATATTAAAGGAAAAAATAACCAAAGCTTTCACTTATTTATTTATCGTGTTTGGTTATCGATACCTATCACGTCTGCAGAGTTTTAATAGGTAATTTAATTATGCCCTTAATAAAACGTCTGGTTTTAAATGATAAATGATTTTACTGTAAGTAGGTTTGTACAAATACTTTTACACTTCAATAAAAAAAATTAAACCATGTAACTTTTAGTACTTAGGTACTTAGAAACGCTTTGAAACTTCGTTTGTTAACGTTTTTACATTAAGGCCTTTTTTTCTAAAACAAACACAATTACACAACATCTACTAAACACGCTCAATTAAACGTAAAAGTACAAACAAACCAACAACAATCAGTAAACTTTTTACATGATGTAAGAATAATAATTGAATATAATTACGTATTCCGAGCAGATCTCCCATAAGTCATTACATACCTTTTATGTACATAAAGTTGAGGCCGTAACCTTAGCGCGAGTTATTTCACGTTGACCGTGTGTAAAGAATGTACAAGCATGCAAACAATAGTACGTGTAATTAGACGTTTTAAATATATTTCACAGGGCGTCTGTTCCTTATTATCAGGGTTGCCAGTTGACTTTATAATGGTGAGTAAATTATATACTTGAACACTGGACTTGAAGTTGCTTGGCTTCTAAATAAACCGATACCTCAACATTTCCGAGGTCTTTTCTAGATTTTTTTGATTTTTAAATTAAGATACACCCCGTCATCTCATATCCATCCTGTTACCACTTCCGTCAGACCATTTGCTCACCAAATCAAAATCTCTATTAAAATGAAAATCGTGTATTTATACAAAATGTGGTAGGTACATAAGATTTCAATGCAAAGACACATTCCGTCATGTAATGAAGGCATGCAAATATTTAGTAGAGTAGGTTTGTTGCAACACATAGTAATAGACAAATTAATGAAAAAAAATAGGTATTCATTCATTTTGAGGTTCATAATCATAATCATTCATTTGCTCAAACATGAGTACAATACATACAGCACAAATTTGTCAGCATGCAAGAGATGTTAATAGTACAGATAAAAACAGATCGTCACGTTTGCATTAAACAAAGGCATGCAAATATTAATACAATAATTTATAATGTCACTCTGAGTCAAATTATAAAAACAATGTAAAACCCCACTAAAGGAACATTAAAAATAATAAATAAGTAAAAACATTATCAAAATCTCTCATCTAAAAACTCATTCAAATTATAATAGGCTTTTTCTGCTGGTTTAAGCGTTAAGAAGTCATTGAACGAAAAGAACAATATATTCTATTCAATACTAATTTAAATTTGATTGTTACATCAAATGTTAGAATCAACTACCTACGTAATCACTGGTTAGGCCTATACACTTTCTTTTTTCACCACGTCGCGCGTCGTTGTCGCCTCAGGGCTTACTGAAGAAAGTACCTACTCATCTAATAGTGGCTAAATTAGACTTGGTCTGTTCCAAAAGTTTCCAGTTAAAATTTAAACAAATGAATCAGAGAACGTACTTGTGGATGTCAATTTGTAGTCATGGACCTCACCCGTAAGGGCGGTAAAGTGGATGGGGTAATGATAATGAACAATGTCGTGAAACTAAAGTGGCACTTACAAATTGAGTGCTTTGATTTGATTAATTGAATACTTAAACTAGAAATTCAAATTTTTACCTCCTTAAAGAGGTTTTTCAATTGACGGTTGACCTTAATTTTATAACATGAATTTTCGTCTATGTTTTTTGAATTACAATTTAATGACTTTATTCAAACATTCTGAATCCTACAGATTAATGATGAACTAATAAATGTATTGCTGAACTAATTAATTTAAACTTGAACAGCGTTTATTTACAGTTTTATCAGACACTTTTGGAACAGACTGGTACACTTAAGGGGAGCAGAAAGACGCGACGCGACACCTTAACGCGACTCTTATAGAACAAACTCCATGAATATTTCTTCTTTCTACTAGTAGAACAATTTCAACAATACGCGACTCTAGAGTCGCGTCGCACCTGTTTGTGGGAGCCTTAAATTCCTTACTATTAGCAGGTACTCGGGTCTGTGACCTCAACATGAATCTCATAAGCTCATCTCGTGAATGTTGAAACAAACAATTATGACTCATGAAATCGTGAATCCTATCATTAGCAAGCTTCTGGTTCAAACCTCCAATTTACTGAAATGGATACTTTCGGCAAGCAAAAACACAATTTTATAAAGAGAACTGTAGACATGTTCCTTGTTTCAATACTGCCTCTTGATAATTAGACAAATTTTTGCAGGTTAATTTGAAAATCTTGGTTTTTTCGCCATATTCGATCATGTCCATACCATGTCATTATTTGGGTGAAGGCACAACATGTCTTTTTATGAGTTTTACTTCCAAATACTTCAAGCTAGCAAGCTCTATAACTATTTACAAAATCCATGTCTTTGACTTCCTATTTTCTTACAGCCGTCATATACTTACAGCAAGTTTAAATGCAATCTACATACATCTTAAATCCTTGATAATAGCACGAAATTTCAGAAGAGATAATAGAAATGCACAAAAACGAACAAATCAGCTTATGAAAATGATCATTACTAAGTGTGTGGTTTTCTAACCTTAAATAAACAACTGTTCACCAGCCCTACCATCATCTGGATCCTTGGCTGCAGACCAGCCACTACACTAGCACCAGGTTGCAACACAATTGGCTAATTGTAGCAATTGTTACTGCAGTCCAAGGTGAGCACGCCATTTCTCGACTACTGCCGTGGGAGAATTTGGTAGGTCGGGTGGGGCAGAGCAATGGAAGCGATTTTTATGGGGTTTTATATGAAACGGTGGAAGAATTTTAACACGGAAGCGAATTTATTAATTATTTCAAATAATAATAATAACTAAAGACTTAGGAGTTTTACTGCAGTCGCATTTATCTGGGAGAAAATGACATCTGTTGTGTCGTAGATGCGTTTAAAGCTTAGTTTACATACATTATTCTCACGTTCAAAAACACTTAACCAAATGGAGTAAATACTTAAAAGATCAATGGAAGCTGAACAGCAAAAAGTCTTGGGGTGAGGCTTTTTTCATGTTCTGGATACGGAATATCAACAATCAGTGACCAGTAAATGAAGGCTAACTTCATAGACTGTAACGACGCTATATGACTAAGTTTTCCCAAAACTTGACTTCCCATTCAACCAACTCTTCCGCTTCTACCTTGCACTTCGTGCACCTTACGCAAATGCGCGGGCGGACGCTATACCGAGTATACACCATGCGCCCGCGCCGCCGCGCCGGCCAACAAGCACCCGCCGACCGCCTCCGCCCGCCGGCCGGCCGCTGAGACCGCCAACAATTACCACGCTCCAATATTGCGCCGGTGATTTATTGCAGATTCAAACAGCCATACTGAATGTTATTATAGTGGTCAACGGTGATTGTTTGTGTTTTGAATCAATTTAGGTGCAGGTTCTAGTGCTTATGCAATGCATTTCCTATTTAATATGAATTCAAATACGAGTAGGTTGTGGTGAATTGTGTAAAGCACTGATTCATTTTTGCAGAACTGTAAGAAGACTACATCCTACAGAAGTAACCTTTAAAAGGTCAAATCAAAGGAGGGAAGGAGATAAAAATGGTCTAGTCTAGAAGAAGTCGGAGGCCCTACAGGTTGTCTTTGAAGACCAAATAGCATCCTGAACGTTTTTGACGAAGGGCTTCAAGAGTTCTTCCACTCTTTAAACAACACCAGATGACGGAAGCGTGCGTAACATAAGCAATTATACAAAGAAAGTGGGTGACGGGGGAACTTCACAAACTGGCTAATTCAACAATTGATTACCTACCCACGCGAAAAGTAAATAAGCTCTTACATAACAGTTTGCTTATTACTATTTACATTCAAATTTCACGACACATACAGCTATTTACTCTGGCATTTGCTAACATAACACAATTCACATATTTACCACAGCACAGGTAATTTAATTAGAATACTCGCGACAAAAAGAAAAGACTATGTTTTCTATTTATCCCAAAGCTTAAGAACTTGGAACAACAAATAGACACACAAGATATCTTCTGAAAGCGTTGCGGATATCGTGGAGCCACGCTTACGGTCTGAAAACGTGGAATAAGAGTGACTTGGCCATTTCACTACAGAGTCGTCTATTTTGATAAACCCAGTATTAAACTTCAATACCGAGTACCAACAGCACATCGCATGCTTCCATGGAACAAGTGCTCCGTGCCGTGAGAGCTTCTTTCTTGCGCATCGCATCATTAATTGCCTCACCCTTACGTCACGTTGTCGTCAGTAGAAAGCTAACAAATAGGGTGTATTGTTACGCATATTCAAGCATCCAGTGAGAAAAAACGCATGTGTGGCGGACTATTATTTCATAATCTAACTCTAACGTGAACCAACAGTTTTTGTTCGAAAAGTCGCACGATTTGCATGCGACATGCGACATGCCATATTAAGAATGTAATTGTCGTTACAATAAAACGATAAATAAAGTGAGTGACGTTGTTTTGTTGTTAACCGAGTATGAAACTGAAATATAGTGTGCGCTCCAGATAATTATTGAATGTGTCTCGAAAGTTTTTTGAGTCATGTGAGTTATTCTTCTTTTCGAGTCGATGGTAAATTTGAATGAGTTGAGCCCAGTAGATGTCCACGACAATCGCGGCATTAGTGGCGTTTTTAGGTCCTCAGAAGTGCAGGTGTATGGACACTTTGGGCACGCCGACATATGGAGCATGGTTTGGTCAGGAGCATCGCAATCACGCTGGGTGCCAAGTGAGTTGCTAAAGCCTAATCAAAGGTCCGTTAATAAAAATAATACTTTAGAAATCAGAGATTGTAAGACCAAAATCAGTCCGTGTGTATCTATGTAGAGAGAGTAGAATTTGGCGAAATGCAAGCGAGTTGCACTTACGTCTAAACGGAATTATATCGACACTTTCTGGACAAAACTTGATCAATTCATCATGAAACCGAGCATGGCTATTTGGTTGTTGCTTTTGTCTACCAGTCAACGGAAATAGATGCAAGTAGTTGGTAGTAGTAACATGTTTATCAATGCCATTTCTGGATGAGTAGAGGCCTTTACCGTGTACTGGGACAGTTATAGACTGATATTATTTTAGGAGGTAGTTGTAGAGCTTTAGAAACCTAAAACATATCTGCAGCCAAACAAAATTTCCCCATAAAGACTACGGGTGCCGGTGAAATTACAGGCACACGAACCAATCTGAATCATCTTAATACAAGAACAGATAACCCAGATATGTACTCCTCTACAATCCACAACATTAACCATGCATATCTTACATATAGTAGACAATTGCTCGACTTAAGACATTAAACACATCACGATATCTAAACTTAATGTATTTCTCACGAATCAGTTACAAAACCTGGCTTTATAGGTCTTTCATAAAAGGCAGGCTGGATCGCGGTTACGTCATAACACGATGGAGGTGCTGCGATCAGGCTCGCGTCAAATATGGCACCTAATGATGGTCGGTGACGCTAATAGTTTTGGTGTTTTGATTTACATATTGTTTCGGAATGGTGGCTAAATGCATATATAGCTACCGATCCAATAATATAACATGCAATAGAGTTCATTGCTTTGTAATGATTGAAGAGATGATCTCACGATTCAAAAATTCTCTTTTTCTTCTTTCCGGTGCTTTGGCGTGTTATAGCTAATGTTCCGCAAATTGCCCTGCATGTTTCTACCAGTTTCCAGTTAAACTAAACATAATTGCAGCTGAACAGTAAATCAATGACACAATTGATAAAGAACTGATCAGCAAACCTCCATGTGAAGATTTAATCTTAGTCTGATTTCCATTGTGCATAATTTGAATTTTTTTTTTTGTTTGACTGTTTTATTTGATTAAATTTTTCTTCATTTATAATATTATATTATATTAAATTATAATTTTTAAGTTCTGATATCTTTTATTACTAGTAGTAACTGTAAGTACTGCTTTCAAACTAATAATTTTTTGATAAGTCTAATTAGATTTTAGTCACTACAATAAGCGCCCAGTTTTATGAGTATTAATTTTTTTCCCTATTTTTCTGTTAATTTTGTAGGTTAAATACGTAATTGCAATTTTTAACATTTGCTATAAAATATTTTGAATATAACCGTTTTATAAATTAACATGTCCTATCTAAGAGAGCCGGGTGATCTGTAACTCAGGACCCTCCTATCAGAGACACCTTTCTCTATTTCAGATTGTACATTCTATTAAACAGCGCCTGCAATAGGATGTTGAGATAAATAAAGATTTATGATTGTGATTAAACATGGCATTGACATTTCCACACATTGCATTCCATTGATGTCAAAATTATCAAACACCAATTCAGAACAAATTATGATGTTTTATCTGCTTACATAAGTTAATATTTATGAATCGTGCGTGTGCGGCACATTCCTCGATGAGCTAATGCAAGTAGGTAAGGTACATAAGTGCGTCTTTGAGAAACAGAAATTGTCACGTTTCGGTTGAAAAGCCACTGGTACAGTTTTTGTATTTAAGTACGTTGTGAAATCTGAATCAATAGGTAAATATTTCGTTTTGTTTAGATATAGTTTATTAGGAAATACGATATGTCTAGACTGTCTCATTGCTTAGAGTATACTCGTTGGTCTAACGGTCGCAAGCGCATACTGGGTTCAATCGTCGGGCAGTGTAGTTGGGTCTTTCTATCAAGACTTTTTCAGTAGCAAGCCACGTTCATTGAAGTTAACTTAACGAAGAAAAAAAAGTGTGCGTTAAGATTGAGAACCACTTAAGCCACTAATTGTTCTGTAATGGGTTGATCGTTAAAATTATGGACCATACCGTTTTTAGGCGTGTGAATCCAATAACACCAACAAGCCTTGGTTACTCATTATATCAACGGAAAACAACAGCTGGTAGTTTTTAATATAATTTGGAATTTAGAAGTAGATTACCAAGATTTGTCTGCAAGAGACTATATTTGAAATGGGTGTCATTTCAATTAATATACGTTATCACGCAAACTAAAAATAAAAGCGCAATAGCAGTTATAGACTTCAAGTTAAAATGTTGATTGGACGAAAAATCTAGTGCAGACGGCATCCAGTTTAAGCTTGGCTAACAAAATTTGCCGATGGACAACGTAGGTAAGGAATGTTTACTTGACATTCATGTAACATGTTTCCTTATCTACATTACATAGTTTACATAAAACATTGTGCTCTAATGCTACAATTTATGCCAAAGGAAATGTGTGTCGAAATGTATTATGTCATATTCCGCTCTATTCTGCAAATTGCATGGTTTGGGTTTGTTTATTGACCCTTTTTGCACACATTATGCGATTGATTCTAACCTTCCAAAGATCGTCAATTCAATGCCTGATCAAACCAAGAACAGACGGTCAATTCTTGTTTTAAAAAACGTTCAAATTCAAGTCGCAATCTCATCTCAGCGACAATCAATGTCAAGAACTTGACAAATGTGTGTAAATTAGAAGTAGAGACTGAGATGAGATTAGAATGCGTACGTTCTTATAAATACGGGAATTGTCCCTCTTATTAACTGCTGATGTCAAACTTTTGCTGCTTTTTTATGAATGAGATTTTACAAAAAAAAAAATTTGCGTTTCAGTATGTAGGATGACTTGTGTTGGGAAAACCTTTTGATGCCATCAACTCGATTAAACAGCTTTGAGGGTCTAGACTGGCAACCGCTTCCAAAGCATTTTGTATTTCCAAAATTTTTTTTTTGTTTGCATTTTTTACTTGTCCATCATAGTTATCACTGATAGAATAACACTTTGTCTAGGCCGTCTGCTTGATTATACTAACAAACTAATTAGGTAGGAAGGTACCTCACACACAGACTACCACAAACGTTTTCCGAAGTATCTAACATTCTTACCATCACGCTGATGATCCATAACGGGGTAATCCAAGTAAAGATTAACTGACACTCAAACCGAATCGAATCGGCGTACATGAATGCTCGGTACACCTCGATCGTCGGCTAATCGCGAGTGATACGAACAATAACGGCATCGATCGTTCAATTCAACTTCAACTGTGTCAGTTGGAGGCTGCGCGGGAGTCGTTGCGACGACCCACTGCGCAAGCGTCGCTACGCTACAACAAACTACCGACAGTTTTTTTTTTTTTTTGTGGTGGTAAAGAATAATTTTGTTACTACTAAGCACGAAGTGGATCTAATGAGTAAGCAACAATTCGGTTTTGGAATTTTGGCGTTTTAAACGATTTAAACCAATGGCAATGGAAGATCTGATCGTTATCTTTACCAGTAAAATTGTAGCTCTCTGATACAATGACAATACATATCATAACTTTGTCCTATAGAAAAGACTGATAAATAGTACCTACCTACCTTTTTTTTGGGTGGGAAATCATCAAATGTCTTCTCCCGCTCTGGGTGGAGCGGGAGGGCGTGTCAGACTTTTACTGACTAAAACCCACCCGTGTTCCTTCAGTTGCCTGTGCCAGAGGCCGCGGCATCTCTTTCCAATTTACCGCGACCCTGAAATAGTACCTACCTACCTTACGTTATAGCCCTGTACCTAAAGATCATTAAAATTCGTTCGTCATGTTTCTCCTTAATGTGTACGGCCCTGAAACCGTAATATGTGAGGATTTTGTAAAGATCTACATTAACCATTTTGATTACATTTTGTCTAGGTCTTTTTTTTGTCTTTTGTCAATCCTATGTTTCCTAAGCTTCCAGTTAGCTCTAAAAGCTTCGAAACGCAATCACAACTTTTCCAGTCTTAATAAGAACAGTTAGTTGCTCGGTAACAGCATTACAGCGCAGTTAGTGCAGCGACAAGCTGCGCGCGCGCAGACACTACGGTTACACGTGTTGCCCAATGAAATCGAGTCTTGTTCGATAGGTAATTTTGTTTATAGGTTTGACAGAAGAAAGTTATTATAATTGAAAGCACATTGTAAGAAAGTGATATTCTTTCCTCCTGGGGCTGCAGTAAAGTTAAAGCATCGGAAAATATTAAAGGCTCCTCCAAACTGGCGCGACAGGCGACAAGCCTTAAAACTTAACTAAGGTAGGTATGTATTTATGGAACCTAACTTACTTGTGTTAAGATCGAAACCACACTAAAGCAGCCGGTGTGGCCATTTCACTACTGACAGCCGAGCTGTTGCGGAAGAACCTGTCACTCACGAGTTTTCCTGTAAGTGACGACAAGAGTCAAGAATCATCTGCTACGACTATTAATAATAAAAATCTTTTAGCTATTCAAAATGGCATTTAAGACCCAAAACTACCAGGTTATGTGCCAACTCATGTCTTTCTAATAATATCGTAAAAGACGATGAAAGGATCTATCACAGTAGATATTACAAAATCCACTATTTAATACATCGTACACGAGAAATAAATAATAGCTCCACATCCCGAATAGTTGCAATCATATTCCCACACGGCCTAACCTCACTTAAAGACAAGCAATCATTCACACTATTGTACACACTGGTAGACAATTGGTGGCCATATAATCTGTCGCTAGTGTTTCATACCACTGATCGACTTTACCGAGGATCGGATTACGAAATCTAGTATGTCTGTTTGTTTGGAATTGGCCTTGAAGATTGTATCCCGAATTAGATCACTGTGCTTTTGTAAAGTAGATTTAGCTTTATAAATATCTTTGTGGTGAAAAGTAAAGAGGATTAACGATCAGTACCCTCATTTACATACTTAATAAGCATTTTGGTCTTAACACTACGCTACGTCAATTAACGCTGCTTATCTCTTTTACATAACACCTAACATAACATCACGCCTGTAATCCCAGAAGGGTTAGGCAGAGGTATACCTATAGTATACCCACCCTACCTCTTTTACATCATCGGTCATATCTTATCTTCAAAGTCAAAGTCAAAGCATTTATTTCAAATAGGCCAATTAAAAGGCACTTTTGAACGTCAAAATTTACATTAAAAATAGAACTGATTCTAGGCGCCACTTCCAAAAAGTAGTTTCGTATGGAGAAGAAGTGGCAAGAAACTCCACCGTTACTCTTTTAAAATGTTTTACAATATTTTGTATACATTAATTATATTTCTATATGTGAAGACGATGCACCAAGAATAAAAATACTATACCACTATTGGTACAAAAAAAAAAAAATTAAGCAAAGGCCTTCCTTTTATGTTATGTCATCTAACACACTCCTCATTCGTATCTCCTTTACCAAGTCTTATTTTTTGCAGCCATCCACAATCATACATATCATTGGAAGATTGATGCTTTTCCATTATTCTCTCTCAACCCACTACAGCTCTTTACTTAGACCGCAGTCTAAAAGGACCGCTAAACATGGCATCTGCACGCAATGCGTTCGTGAGAGTTCTCCAATTTTAACAAAAACTTCGCGCATACCTACAGGAAGCCATCCAGACACACAACTATGTTGTTACACATAGAAACAATATGTTATGTATTGGACCTTGAATGAAAAAGTTATTTGAAACGGACAAACGGGTTAAGATTTTGGTTTTAGCTTTGGATTCTGGATCAGGTACAGAGATTGTAGTGTGTGCAGGAAAAACATGGCAGGCTTGTTGAAAAAAGAGTTAATCTTGGTCGCCACTGACATACGGTGATAGAAATCATCGTGAGCAAAACCTGGATTAGATAGTGTTATAAATAGTAGTAGTAGTTTTGAGTGCGGGGAGGCTGTTACCATTCAGCGATACAGGCTGATATAATAATGTGCCATTTGGTTTCAGGCAAGGACAGAGATGAGCTTTCTTTATTCTCGTGCTAAGATTTGTCCACGTATGTAATTTCCCTCCAAAACATTTAATTGCATAATTCCGTTCTTTATAGTAAGAAACAAAATCATAGTTAACGAAACAACCTTCATGAAGACATAGTTTCAAACCCCAGCTTTTCCCTCACTGTGCAATTTATAATAGCAGTTTATAATAACTTGTAATAACATCGTTTATTGCTGATCTCAACTAAGATTAATTGCTGGTGGCTCTCTATCAGATACTGCGGGACTGTGGCGTCATTTGAGAACATCTCAGCATTGTACGCCAATGGCTGCAGTGGCAACTCAAGATGCAACTCGAGATGGAAATCTCGAAGTCGTCAAGATTTAAATATACTCACAAATCTACTGTTTGTGGCATTACTGAGAATTCTCATAAAATTATAACTCGTTTAGCATTTAGTGCTGGCAGATCTTTAAGTTAAATCAGGCCCTTTGTGCCATTTAGATATCACAAACAGACTTGCATTTAAAACCAAGTTAATTCACCTTAGAATGAAGTACCTACTTTGCAGCCAGAACGAATCTTTCTACCTATGTGACCACTGTTAAAAACTAATAAGCTGGTCTAATAAGGAAGCTAATGAACTGAGTTTATAACACTCACACTATGTTTATCAACACAGAAATGATCCCATGCATTTATTTATAAAATATGAGTAAGTACGGAGTACGTATGAATATATGTGAGTAAGTACAAAGTACACAAGTTGACAAACATAACAGAGACATTTTTAGGTTTCTGGAAAACAAATGAAAGCTGTTTTGCCGATGGGATGCCAAGCAATTGGAACTTGTAAAAACTCTTATGTCTGTATTTTAATCATTGTTGGGAAAAAGAGATAAAGTACTTACTTCTACCGAAAACCATTATACACAAGACTGAATAACAAAAAAATAAAAATAAAACTCAATGTAGAGTTTAGTTACCCAATGTGTTATGTTCCCACGTAGTTGTTCTACGGTTCATCCCTTCGCACGCTCTGCTTACATGCGACCATCAAGCATGTGCCCGCGCCGACGCGACGACGTCCGCGCAACTTTAACTAGGTAACTGGCAAGCCTGTTGTTGTTAACCGAATGTATTGGGTCTGTTTAAACACTGATATGACATTACCATATTCTTAGTTATGTACTAAATGTTCAGAAAGCAAAGTCAAAAAATTTTAATTGATTCAGTGCACTAAAAGCACAGAAAACCTATAATTTTATATTAAAAGAAAATAAAACATAAACGGATACGTAATTAGAAAACAATCGCCAAAGAAAATCTTGAAATTGAAATGAAAAAAAAAGAATGATTCAATAAACCGAGAGTCTCAGTGGCATACAGTAAAACGCCGCATAGCTAAAGATGAACAACCCCTAATTACCAATTACGAATCAAATTATGAACAGTGTAATTATAATTCCGCGTTTCCATAAAATTACTGCATAATATCTCTAAGCATTTCCTATACTTTATTATACGTGGCCAATTATTAAAAATAGCCTTAACATTTACTATTAGGTGAACTTACGGAAATATAATATGTTTTCATTAAATTAAATCACGTTTTTTTTTTTATAAAGTCGAATTCAGTCGGTAAACTATGATCAGTTATTTTTGTCACCGCAATTCATTCCTCTTTTGACTGCTTCAATATCAACCCTCCTATATTCCTCCCTCCTTCTCTCAGCTATCACTTCACCACGGTTTCTATCATTCTCGTCAGTATTTCAATTTATTTGGGGGTTTACTTCCTATTCCATACATTTCTATGAGCCGCTCTTATTTCACTAGCTTCCTAGACAATGTTCTTTCACAAAACCTTTCCATTTTAGCTTTCGTCTCCATATTTTCTAAACCATCTATTCCTATGATATAAACGATCATAATCCTAGCCACGTAACAACAAAGCAAGCGGTAATTACCGCGTGCACTACATACTGGTACGAAGAAGTAACGTTACCCAACGCGGTACGGTTTTTGTCGATACCCCGGCCTGTTGGCGCTATGCAGTATGCAGTATGCAACGAACAAACACCTGGTTTAATAATAACTGTTTCAAGTAAACTGGTGTTTTTGTATGTGTTTTGTTGCGGAGTAAGCCGACACAGGTGTGTTTTAGAGTTCAAAATATCGATGACTTCTTGAGAGTAAAAATCTGCATTGATTTAAATCTCTTATTTTTTTGTTGTTAAAGCATTTTTGTCACTTTTCCGAAAAAAAACGTTGACCGAACAGACATAATAGCCAGAAATACAATAAAGTGCAACAAAAACAAATCTTGAGGTGCAAACCTTTTCATTCTTTGACTGTATATACTTGATCCCCTAACTGTAGGATTGAGGCTGCTCACGGTCGTGAATTAAATAGGACAAAATCTAGCCATGAGTATCCAAAATACATAGATGGTTAAGATAATTATGTGTACAAAAAATTCTAGGCTACACGCGCCCAAGACCACACAAACTTTTTACCTAGGTCAGTAACAAAAAACAAAATTATCTAAAACTTTTTATCTGACCCAGATATTTACGAAACGATTAATATAACACGATGAAGTTTGAGATGGAAAGCTGAAAAAAGCTGCGTCTATTTAGTTAAAAGAAGATCTTGATCAGCGTGAGAAATAAAGTATTCGATTTAAAATTCAAAGTTAATGGCTTTAAAACGATTTCTTCTTATTGTAAAACTGTCACTATTGTGCTTGTTCCAAATAGGAAGATTAAAACGAATCATCAATGGACTGTTTTTGAAAATATTAAGGTTGGTGACATCCATTGAGAGCGTTTGTGCTTTTATCATAACTTCACTACCACATTTATATCTTGCTCGAATTTGTGACAGATGCAGGTAATTCCTCGTTTTTAAGATTTGTATGTTTTTATTAAATGTTTTGACTTGATCAATGATAGTCCAACAATTTTAGAAGTTACTTAACATAATCGCACGAAGTTAATAAAGGTACCAGATTTAAAACTTCCTAGAACACAGCTAAGTTGGTCAGGCTCAATTGTAAACTTTTGTGGCTTGTTGCTTTTATTGATATAGAGAACAGATTCACACAAACTACAGAAATAAAATAGGTACATGATCTAGAAAACTCGTCCACAAAGTCCACACTTTAAATATCAATTTGGTTGCCGGGTAACGTTAAGCGTGTTATGTTTGTAATTTGTAAATATTGTATTATGGCATGAATATTAATAAGTTTTTAAATTACTTAATTATTTGTTAATATTACACTACCGAATTGGGACACTGTAATGGTAGCGCATGTATAACATAATCAGCCTATTATGTTCCCACTGCTTAGACACAGGCCTCCTCTCTGTGAGAGGGAGTGGGCCGTAATCCACCACGCGGGCCCAGTGCGCGTTGGTAAATGTCACATGTCTTCGAATTTTTGGTTCTAAGACATGCCGGTTTCCTCACGATGTTTTCCTTCACCGTTTTGAGAGCAGTACAACTCGTATCTCTCAGCGCATGTTTGTCAATAAATAAATAAAACCTATCCGAGACCAAAGCGGTTACATTTATTTCAAAATATCAAACAAGATATGAACCAATCCACTCAAAGGTACAAAATGACCTCTTACAACCTCACATAAACGAGTGCAACCTGTGTATGAGAAGTCATATTGTTACCAATAGGACCACAATGTCTATCATTGTTCCCCGAGAAACTAAACGCAAGAAACATGCGAAAATCTATTGTTGTGTACATATAACATATTTTGTGTGGATATGGGAGCTGTTATATACACGTATTACAGTGTTTTTGTTTTAACAACTCCGAATTGTTCTTGATGTAATTGAATTCGTTGATAAGACAGATTACGACATTTCCCCTACCTGGCTGTATAAATTAGACTACTTGGACCTTGATAAGTGCTGTTTTTGTGTTATTATTTGGTCACTGACAAATGAGGTAAAATGATTGACAGAAGCTTGGAAAAGGATCCACAGAATTTCAAATGAGAAATTAAGAATTTTAACTCTAACGCATTTAAAAAGACAATTAAGGAAAACTGCCAGGAGGCTTGACCTAAGACTACTTACATTAAGAATTCTGCATTAGTTATGGGAAAACTTAAGTGAAGTTCATTTCAGTGAACTGTGGAGAATGTTTCGCACTGGCCACAGGACGTGCCAAAAGACCAAAGGCGTTACAAAGTTATTGAGGCAACTTGGTACTAACGATCTTAAAACTGCGAGCAAGCGTAGAGCTCAACGCTTTCCTCAGCAAGAAAACCATCCCAACTCGACCTAAAACCGAACTCTGCATCAATCGATTAACTGTACTAGTCGTGTGTCAGTCATAAGCGAGCAGACAGTCAGTGTATCGATACAGGCAATCTATATGTCCTTTCTCAAACACAGCACAGCCTAACTACAAACTTCAAACATACAGCGTGGTCCAATAATTTCCACACTTTCATACCGAATCGTTGCGACAAACATTGTCAGTATTGCAGCAAGATATCTTGTTTTTAGTAGCTTGCAGTTGTTATGGTCGGCAACAGCAATTTAAGAGGTAATTGAGATAAGATAAGAAAATTATTAATAAATAATATTTAAGTCGCTTCACGTGTATGTCTGTGTGCGTCAAGGGATTTTGATGAGATTTTCACCAACAATATGAGAATTTATTCAGAAAGTTCATGTGTATTAATTGTAATAATATGAAGAAATCTCGCAGTTTTGTCGAGACGTAAAATCAGTTCGAAGCAGGTGGGTGGAGAGCAACCATGACCGGTTGCTCTCAAAAGAAAGAAGCAACAATTTGAAACTGTATTCCAGTTCCAGACGAAACCAGAAACATTGGAATGTTGAAAACAGACAATATATGAGATTAGACGATGGTTGATAAGCTATCAAAGTCAAAGTCAAAATATGTCGAGGTAAATAAAGAAATTGTGAGACACCGGAAATATGTGAAACGTGGTCATCGTCAGTAATCATGACATGTCAGAATATAAACCTCGCGTGCTACATTGGCTTTAGATAACTTAAATTTGTGTAAAGTTAGTGCATTTAGAGTATTTTGAAGAGCCGCCATAACACTCATTAATTCATTAAGACCAAGGGACCTTCGGTGTTGGTTAATTCTGGCTGTACCCTTGGTAAGGGTATTGCCAGAATGGCGGCTGAGCTTTCCGACTGACGTTACAATTACCCGATCTAGGACATAACATCAGGCCCTTATTCCCGGAAGGGCAGAGGTGTATTTAGCGAATAGTCGGTAAACCCACATTTTGCCAGTTATGTTGAATAGAGGGCGAGCCAATTGCCATCAAAGAGACACAAATCAAGACTTCAGGCTGCTACTGAGAAATTCCTGGTGGAAAAACCTAATAGCACAATACCCAACCCGGATTCGAACCCAACGCCTCCTGCTCAGCAGTAGCGCATGTGACCAATAGACTACTGACCATCGAGGCAGTCCAGCACGCGAAGCAAGACCACCATGAAACATGCTTTGTCGACGGAAGTATAGACAAAATGACAAATGTCTAAAAGAAATCTATCATTTAGTCCATTCGTCTGTCGACAAAAATTGACATGTTAGACGTGTTGTCGGAATTAATTGCAACAGTTAAACGTTTGTCTTGTAATAGGCAGCCCAATGATGGTGCGTGCCACATACCTCTGTGTGTAACTATATTTTTTCTTGTGAATGGTGTGTTGTGCAAGTAAATGCGTAAAACTGGTAATCCACTCGTAGTAGGTCGTTGCGACAAATATTGAATATTGCGACAAATAATCTGGTTCTTGATATCCGCGGGCTACTGTTGTTTCAGAGTTGTGGTATTGGTAGGAAACACTTGAATAGTTCTAGATATTGATGACTTGTAATTAATTCAATGCTATTGGCTTGGTCAGAAGAGAAAAAAATCTGAATATCAAGATTAAAAGTCATTAATAAGCACTACATAAGACAGTCCCCCGCCCTTCACCACTTCCTAGTGCTTTAGCTGGGAAGAAGAAGTGGCGCAACAAACTCCCCAGCAGCACAGCTGTCTGTTTTGTTAGATTTTCTCTGATCAAATTAAGGTTTACGTCTTAAAGCAAGTTAACACGAATAGTTTAATATGAGGTGTAGTTAGAACTTCGATTTATCTCGAAGCATTAATTTAAGTAAAATCAGCAGATCGACTTAGTTATTACGTGAATCACGAAATATGCCAAAACATGTTCGACGTGATGAAACGTTCGAATATGAAATCATGCAGGCAGTTATCATGACATTAAAATGAGCGTATCTACATTAACATCAATTTAATGTATTAAAAAAAAAACATGTACTACCTTCATATTATTTAAATATTAATATATTATATTAATTATGTCAATATTATAGTCTGTAACTCCCAAATAATGTAAATTAAAATATTAAAACTATTACACACAATAGGCAGATAGTTCGTATTCCCAAGTCGCACAGATAAACACACGTAGGTACAGAAAAGTTTGAGTGTTTTTCAAAATAAGCTAGATGTAAAGTTTGGGGAAATTGCCGAACGACTATTACTTGCTACTGCCCGCGACTTCGTCCGCGTGTAATTTCGTGTACCCCCGACGGACCCTGTCGTATCGCTTTGCCCACCCGCGCTATGAAAGAAAAAAGTGAGAAAGGCCGCTCAGCTATACGTCTCTGCTCCTAAAAGTCGTAGCGTGCTGCAGCTCCTAAAAGTCGTAGCGTGATGTTAAATAGCCTATTAGTTTTCTCAAGAATTTGGGCTTTCAAATGCAAACAGATTTTTTATATTAGTTCCAGAAATTACCCCTACGAATAAAATACAAACAAACAAAAACCTTTAAATAAGACATACTAGCTGACCCCGCAAAGTTTTGCTTCTTTAAAAAAAAAAATAGATGTTGGCCGATTATCAGACCTACCCGATATGCACACAAAATTTCATACAAATCGGTCCAGCCGTTTCGGAGGAGTTTGGTAAGAAACATTGCGACACGAGAATTTTAAATATTAGTACATTAGTTGTATAAATATTTCGTTCAACAAAACCCATCTCTCAGATAAACCACGTAGATATACACAGGTATTACCTAAGAAACCGTAAGGTCTACCCGTCAGAGCCCGCCACTTAGCACATACGGCCACACGGCTTATACTTCCGGACATTTGCTCGAACTATGACCACAACGGGTAACTGCCTGGACGTTGTTTATTTGCTAACTAAAGTTCGGCAACACTTGTTTCCACGTAAATTGATCCGTCACGGCGTTTCTGGGGACTTGTTTTGAAAGCGTTTTTGTTTTCTACTTTCGGTCCAAAGTTACAATTTCAATAAATATACTATTACCGATGGGCAATCGAGTCGATACATCTAAAATACTGGTATTCAAACGCATCTGATTTCACCAAAAAAATACACAAATGGGATAAGGCTTGGCACTTGATATAAAAGTAATACCGAACGAAATTGTCGTATCCTAAATAAGTATTTACCTTATTAACAAGAAAATATTTTAAAGAATGTAAGTTACTGAAACATTGCTACTACGGTTGTGTTACGGTTTCATTATAACCGAATAAGTTTACCGAAATTGTGTCAAAATCTTCCTCGAATACATTCAAACTGTTATAAAAACTGTATCATAGATTAAAACAGAAAATTGTAACAGATAGCACAGGTTGAAGAACTGTTTTAAATTACAATACGTAGAAGACATTACAGATAACATTTCTGAAACACATCACCCCGTAAGGAATCGAAATTAAGTACGCTTTTGAAACCTCGCCAGGATAGACCGTAATGAAGCAGTTAACACCTTCTACTCTTCGTTATACGCTTCTTCGCATCCGACCTAAGTAGCTACTAGATAATCCCGGATCAATTTACTTAGCTCTCTCTAATTAAGATATCTTAGCCAGTATTACCGCCGAGTAAGGAATCAAGCGAACATACCACCTTTATGTACTAATTGTACGTAATTGCGAATGTTTCAGCTCATATGGAGCGTGGAAAGTGAAACAAACACACTTCTTTTTTAAGTACTTTGGTAATATCACGGTGAGATTGGTAATGGGATTAGTAGGATGGCGTTTAAAGAAGATCCAAAACATTGCATGAAAATAGACTCGATGAATGCAAAAGCAAAGTGCAAAAAATCGAGTTTCAAGAAATCACAACGAACGACCCTCAATGATTAATAAGCGAATTTTATGTTCTATGTTGAAAGGTACCATATCCAGCAGCAATGGAATAATAAGCAAGCTACGCGAAGAATTACGCCCCAATCGTTTTATTTATTGCCATATCAGCAGTAGGCAGCAATTCCCTTAAAGTTGCTAAAATATCAAATTAATGACTGCGGAAATTGATGTCATCGTTTACGTATTTCCTATGACATATATTATTTCCCTTCAAAACACTGAGGGATATTTTCTATAACTTCAATATCATCAGCTTGGAAGTCCTTAAAGTTCTTAAAATATGAAGTTATTGACTTCGGCAATTGATTTCATTGTTTATGTGTTTCCTATGACATATATTTCCTTTCAAAACATTAAGGGATATTTTCTATAACTTCAATATCATCAGCTCGGAAGTCCTTAGTTCCTAAAATATCAAGTTATGACTGCGGCAATTGATGTCATTGTTCTATTTCCTAAGGCATAGATGACATAAATTCCCCTTTAAAACAAGTCAAGTCATCAAGTTAGTTATTTCCCATAACATATAAGTCGCATGTTGAGATACAACTATTAACTCTTTCCTTTCCTGTTGTCTTTGTGATTCTTGCGGAAATATTTAGTTAGTTGGTTAGTTACTGATGGGTTTTAAATGCACAATGACACTCTAGAAACTGCATTTTTGTTTTGAAATACTAGTTTTGTTAGTGGGCGTCATGGCATATGAAATTACCTAAAATAGGATATTTTATGTAGGTATGTGTTGAGACTTTCTTTCAGGCGCTCGTGAATGAAATACCGAATGGTCTTTGCTGTATATGTATCTGGAAGCCTAGACAAGTGGTAATCGCTTATACCGTCATAGATATCGCTGACAAAATTACTCTTTTTCTAGGCCCTCTGTCTGGGGTGTTTGAGTGAAAATCACTCTCATGTTGGCAGAAATCAAAACATCTTTCGGAAGGCGGAAGTCATTCCTCCAAAAACACAGGCTTTTATTTTGAAGAGTCATAAGGTTCCATTTAAGTAGTCTTTATAATTCTTAATTAGGTATTACTCGTGTAACTTAATTTCAACGTTAAATGTTTTATTCACGTATATCAAGGTTAACGTTCTTATGTTTTCGGTTATTTTAATATTTAATGTAATTAACAGTTACACGCTCGTAAAGTATATAATTATATTCGTGTTGTTTTAGCTGTATAGACAGGAGGACATTTTTATAACAATTATTTGGAAAACCATTCTCTAGCATGTTTGCATGTTTCATTGGAGTAAATACAAAGTTTTGTTGATTCTGACGCCTTTTCACAAAAGCATGAACTTGAAAACCTGTGTGGAAAAAGAAATCCTAACTGCTTTCAAACACTGAAAATTTTCGTTGCATCTTTCAATTTGACTAAAGTCTATCTCCGGGAAAACCGACAAAAACTCATAGAAACGTCATTTCTAGCAAATAAAACACAGAATTTGTGTGATGTATATAAATTAGGCGTCGCATGAGACATTAGCCTACATTCCGAGTGTGCACAGGTGCGCGCGTCGATCTCTACTGCGCCTTTGCACAACCAATATTGGCGTTTGACAGATTTCCACACCCACACATGTTACAATACAATGTTGAATGAGGTGATATTAGAGGCATGGTTTAGGAGATTTAGGCTGCCAAGATCTATAGGGACAGAGAAAAGAGTTGTTACTAAACTGAGTTAATAAGAAGAAATGGTGCTGTGCCCTTAACAGGCAAGTGTAGACATCATATGAGATTGATCCTAACTCAAACAATTTTTAGTGGAAAGTGGTTTTATCAATGGTTAAGTTTTAGAAATTGTTTTTGCTAGTAGTCTACATATTTACTTCAATACTTCAGGTAATCACCCACATGAAGGAGCTTTCTTAATGGGTATGTATTCAAAAATCACCTCACATGATGTCTTCTAAAATGATAAATGGATTGCCAAATACGTTTTAAAAATTAAATTGAGTATAAAACAACTTTTACCCATTAAACGTCGACCTTGCGGTGCCAAATGCGGGTAGATGCCGAATAATTAATGTGGAAACTTAATGCGGATTGATCAACAAACGACAAAATATTATAAAACTGATACAGCATATACTGTCTACGTAATAGAATTGGCATAAGATGAAAGAAATTAAGTTTATGAAGCTACTGTAACCACTTAATCAAGTAGGCTTCACGAGCATCACACAAAATAGAAAACACAACAAAACGAGGCTATGTTAATGCGATGTGAATAATTCACAAAATGTATAAATCAACATATTTAAACACAATTAGAAAGTCAATAATACTTAATAACATTCCGCAGTACAATTCCTGCAGCATCAAAGAGACCGGATCATTGCCAACAGCACGCGAAATTGTGCTTACCTAGGGATGAGGGCTGGTGAGCACTGCACAAAAACTGGAGAACAGAACCGCAAAGACTAGAGTATGTTAGGCATTCACAGGCACAGTCACTTTATCGTAAGTATATGTTCACACGCGTGTTCACTCGCGGCGTGCGTTCGGGCGGGTACGTGCGCGTGTCGTCGGCAGTCGCGCCGTTATGTCGGCCCGGCGCGCGCGCAGCGTGGAAAGCGGTCGCGGTTTGATGCGCAAAGATTAAAACGTTCAACCATAGAATGGACTTACAAAAACATCTTATAAATTCCTAACAGATCCCGGATGTTATACTGAACATTTTAATTTCTTTTCGCACTGTGTGACAAAAAAATAATGACATTTTGCAAGATTCATTAACGGGAATTTAATAAATTGCATGGAAGTCGCGCTAAGGTTTAATATTAATTTGGCAAGCCAAAGTTATGCCTGAAAAATAACTGATTGCATTTTGGGTCATAGACATCTCGACTGGGTTAATGACCCAATTGACCGCACCAAAGTCAGTGATTCTAGTTTCCATTTCGTTGCCTCTGTTTACGAATGAATACGAATTGATTTGAATGATTTGTTTGCAATTGCAGCAACGGCTACAGGCCAGACCCACGACATGAAGTAAAAGAAGAAACAAACGTCCGGACCATTCATGACAATGTATGCTTAATTTTGCAAATAAGTATTTTCCAGATTTTCTGCTACTCTCATATTCTACCTACATCCACCGCTGCACTCCCCACTCTATGCCGCAGCCAGTTATCAATGAAGATGGTCGATGTTATCTTTGAGCTGTCGATCGGAGGGAAAGTGGCCGGCACGAGCACATCAAGGGAGCCCTAGGTTATGGTCGACACAGAGATCCCGATCTTTGGAAGGCGATAGATGACATGATAAGTCCAGATCCAACGGAGTCTTTGATAAAGGCTCTTAGAGATCAATCGATGTAGGTGTCAATCGATCAATGTTAAATGTGGATTGAGGGCTAGAGTCACTTCAAATAAAGACCAAGGTATAAAAATAAACGATTGTGAGTGTGGAGTCGGTAAATTTCAGCTACGGATAATTTAATGTCAACACATTTACTTGATAATCAAGTTAAGCACTTGTTTTATAAGACGGGCAAATTTAAACAACAATAAAGTAAGCAAATAGATTGAAACCTTTAAACTTTTTGATACTATACCAGTATAACTGATATTCACAAGTACTCGTAGATACAAAAGCGACCCTTTCCCCCAAGCCCTCTATCAACTGGACCGACACTGCGGTTAAAATTCCGCTAAAAGAATCCCGCCAGCTCCGTTAATTTCCATAACTGTAAGTAAATCACAGCATTGATACTAAACAATCACTTGGCCGGTACCTCAGCCTACCTACCAACAATTACCGTCATTATATGGAGTTCTCTACTTCTTACGCCGCGCCAAACAGTTCCGGTCATAGGTAATTGATCCAGTACTTAGGTACATTCTCGCCACTTTTAAAAGGTCAGCTACGCCTTTGCATTCCTGTTGTATCTCGTTTGCTATCATTTGCATATTAAATATCTGTTATTTTGTGTGGTAAAAGAAAAAGGTAAAGGAATTAATAGTGGTTACGTCATTCAGCTAGTTTCCAAGATGCGTGATCATGCTTTATGTGTATCAGCTCGATCGATACCAGTCTATGCTGCTGTCTTCCTCCGCTTCGTTTCTCAAAACCTTCATCCATCTCTCCTGGTGGAGTAGGCTGCCATCTGAAATTTAAATATTAATTGGCAAATTAAAATTGTGATAAGGAATTAGAAAAGGAGTTTGTTGCGCCACTTCTTCTTCCCAGCTAGGCACTAGGAAGTGGTGAAGGGCGGGCGTGCCGGGGGACTGTCTTATGTCATTTTGACGTTCGAAAAGTTCTGATTCTCAGCCTAATTTGAATAAATGTCTTTTTATTTTGATTTAGTTCTATGATTGTATAGATTCCTGCTAGGAATAATATTAATTTCAATTCCTTATAGTCTGATCGGGACAATTGAAACTTTCATGACATTGCTTTTAAACAAGAACTCCTATTATAAACTGAATTCCCCACCATTTTTCAAGAAACACTGCAAACTACACCAATTCAAAAACGCCACTACCCAGCACCCACATATTAACAAAACAGCACCTTCATTAAACACTGACAGAAACCGCTCATCATTACCCTGGTCACGTCGCCCCTGGCCTTGAGCGTCGCACAGCATACAAAGCAAGGGGAAACGTCTCCAGGTCCTCACACGTGCATACTGATCTCGCATCAAGGTCAAAGAAACCGGCTGTTCAGGAGAAACTCGTGAAGTCATCAGGATGTGTCCAAGGAATGTTAGAGAAATTTTTGCAAACGAGGTTTTATCTGACGCAGATTCATTGTGGTGAATAAGTGAGAGTAAGTTTTGGCGTAAATTTATGGGAGATTTCTCGTTGAGCCGAAAGTTGCCTAGATTGTAGGCAGGTACCTGAGTCACCAGGTGTAGCTATGTCTCTTTTTCGAATCCCACAGGAGACTGGAGCTATGGAAAATACAGAGAAATTATTTGTTACACATATCTACTTATATTTTATTTAAATATTAACACACACGATAAAACTAATTAACACCCGTTAGACGTCCTCGTAACATTGGGTCTAGTTGAAAACCAGCGTCAGGTACTTAGTTGTCTCGCATTTATGCTGAACTGGGACTATTTGGCGCAGCCGTGAGGCTCACAATGCTATTTACTTCTGTGTTTTGTTTTGTGTGAATATCGTGTGCCTTAACCTGGGTCAAATTAATTATATTTTCTTTCTTTCTTAGATATTGTAAAGAAATTAAACATATTGCCCACTTGCTCTATCTAAGCTAAAAGTTACCCTTATCTATGTGGAATTTGCTGCAAACGTGGTCCCATAGTAGATTTTCTCTTGTGTCGTGGCCTCGTGGGTGCATATGGACCCGGAACGACTACTTATCTGTAGGCCTTATAAAACATTTATATACATAAACCACTAACAGGTAAACACAACAACCAATTCCTATATCGCAACGAAAGTAACAAAACGGAAAATACACTTGGGAGCAAATAAATCGAGCCACTTCCTTTTTCACGCATTATGGTTATTATTTTTGGTATTATGGAACGCATCGATTCGAAACATATATCGCCTAAAAGGGTATTTAATAACCTTTACAATGAGGGTAGTTAGTTGTCAAAATTTCATTTTAATTAAAGTTTAAAGGGTAGAATAAAATTTTCGCATTTAATTTGCTTATGACATTTTTATTGTACTCTGTTAAGAAAAGATTAAATTTGAGGTTTTTGTAAATCATACCCATATTACTTGTTATTGTTGTCTTTATCTGTGTCTGTGTAATCAAAATAACCTGATAAAATGGATACTACACCGACGGAAGCTGCCCAAGTTGTAGCTTTACTTGAGGTTGGACACGGACAACGTGAAGTGGCACGCAGACTTCATTTGAGTCGTTCAAAGGTACAGCGGGTATACCGCAGGTATCTGGAGACTGGTGCTTTTGTTCGGCGACCTGCAACTGGCCGACCACGGGCAACAACAGAACGTGACGACCGCTTTATTGCAACCAATTCGTTGCGCGACCGTGGACTTAATGCTGTTCAGCTACAGCAAGCGTTACGTGACTTTCGAGGTGTCGCAATCAGTAGGTGGACAGTGAGACGAAGACTAAAGGAACGAAATTTAACATCACACAAACCAGCAACTGGCCCAAAATTGACTGTAGCTCATCGCCGATCTCGCTTGGAGTTTGCTCGAGAACACATTAATTGGACGTTAGAAGACTGGAGGTCAGTTTTGTTTTCTGACGAGTCAAGAATCTGTCTTTTTAGCAATGACGGGAGAAACCGAGTGTATAGACGTCCTGGTGAAAGATTTGCCCAATGTTGCATTCGAGAAACTGTGAGTTTTGGTGGTGGTTCTTGTATGGTGTGCGAAGGAATTTCTCTAGACGGAAAAACGGAACTTGTCTTCGTCGACCCCGCCAACGATGGCAGTGGTAGACGTGGATTAACAGCTGACCGATACATAACTGACATTCTTGAAGACCACGTAATGCCGTATGCTGATTTTGTCGGAGAAAATTTCTTGTTTATGCATGACAATGCGAGACCTCATACCGCGCAGATCGTTACGGAATACTTGTCTGCGATCGGGATTCAACAAATGGTATGGCCAGCACGAAGTCCCGATTTGAACCCGATCGAACACCTATGGGACGAGCTAAAACGGAGAGTCCGAGCCAGGGTTCCCGCTGTTTCATCCATTCCCGAGCTTAAAGTCGCTGTGCTTGAAGAGTGGGAGAACATACCACAATATGTCATCGTAACTCTGATCAGATCGATGACTAATAGGCTACAAGAATGCATCAGGGCACGGGGGGGTAATACCAGTTATTAAGAATATTTTTTTTGCAATAATTTTGTTTTTTATTGTTTTTATGGACTGTTTTAACCCCTTCTAAATTTTCTATCAAAATTACCATTTTTCTTGCAGAGCCAATAATTTATCATTCAATAAGGTTATTATTCAATAATTTACCCTCATTGTTAAGGTTATTAACTTAACTTTTAGGCGATATATAGTTCGAATTGATACGTTCCATATTCCCAAAAATATTTACCATTTTACGTGAAAAAAGGTAGTGGCTCGATTTATTTGCTCCCAAGTGTAGTTTTCAGTTTAACATTTCCTGACATAACAACTTGTCATCAAATACAAATGCCACGGAAAGAAAAAGAAAAACGCGTCCAGAGCGGACTGTCCCTTTCAGGGGCACTGGGTGGCCACAGTAATAGGACTTACTAAATAATTTAATTTTGTAAAAACTAACAATACTAACGTAGTAACCTAATCACTATTGTTACTAACATGAAACTAACAAAATATGGACCTTTAGTCTGAAATAAAGTTTTAGTTATTTAATACTAAACATTTAATATACCATACTGCTAGCCGTCGCGCGTCGTGAAAATAAGAAGATTCTTTTCACCGTTAACTAAAGGACGGTACCGTTTGCAATACTTACAAAAACGCATCCTTTAGATTTATTTCAGCTAATAACAAACGTTTCATTAGAAGACGTACCGCGACTGCCGTCACGTCGGAAATTGAGTATTTCTTTGATTTATCTTTCCGTAGTTTCAGAAAACCTCGTTAGTCAGTCACGTTTTCTCCGGTAACCGTTTTCGGTACCTACCTACCTACATATTAATTGAGGTACCTACTTCTGTGAAACTACGAATAATTGCCATACAGCGTGGCAACGCCGCCAGTGTTTTTGGCACGTTGGCAGCGACGCATAGAAAATTTTCAACGTCTTTTAATTTAGTAAGTATATAGTGTCAATAGTTAATTGGGTAATATTGGGGTGCCTATAAGCATTTTAATGAAACCTTACTGAAGAAAATAGTTAAAACTGAATAGGAATGGCGATAAGTGTGAAGAATAAATTAACTTGAAAGTCTACCACGGACCACCTTCAAAATTTAAATCAGTTAATAGAGAAACACAGATTTTCGAAAACTTCTATATCTGGCTTTCGTGGACTACACAAAGGCTTTTGACAGCATTAAACACAGCTTAATATTTTCATACTTAAGAAGTTAAGATATTGAGGACACTTATAAAGAACTACTAAAGATTATTTATGATAATAGCACGGAGACTGGATTCTATAGGCACAACATTCAAATTCGACACAGGGGTATAACAGGGTGATCCGCTCACTCCTAAACTATTTACCAGAACCCTCGAGAAGGTATTTAAAAAAACTCCTAAGAAACGCTGGCGTGACGATTTGGACTCGTCCCTAACCGATTGGACGGAGAAGGCACAACATAAAGAAAATTGAAAAAATATGGGGGAGACCTTTGCTAAGCGATAGGACAACATAGGTTTACTGAAAAAAAATGGAACTATTATCGAACAAAAATCAGCAAGATGAACGAGAAGATGAAGAACGATGAAGAGAACCACACACTAAACATTACAAAGCTCACATAAGTGAAGATTTCAACTTATTACAAGAATGTAACCCTATCACACTGTAGATCAATAAAAAACTTCCTCCCATACATTTAGGTAACAATCAACTAAAACTTATCTAGCCGATACTGTTATGCCTTGAGATTACCTACAAAAGCTGTGTTATCAAGATGTAAATAACATTTGCATTGCATTACGGCAAAGATAACCAACTATGTGGCACTACTGACTTCATAAATACAGCCGATAGTGATATTTAGGGTAGTAAGACGCGTGGGACGCGGTTCAGTGCCTGAGTCAGACGAAAATGCTCGTTTAACTTTTTTTTTTTTGTAATGTCATCTCGTAGTTGACCTTGAGAGGCCGTGACTACTTAACCGGACTATCCTGTGGCTGCCTTAAGCGAACTCAAAGCCTCCAGCCAGGGGCGAAAAACTTACATTACTAAGCGACTGCTCTCTAAGGGCACCCCCTGTGGGATACGGACCTCGGCTTAGGGCGTCGCTGGTGGGAGAACAGCAAGATGGGACAGGCTGGATCTGATTTAGATGATTATTATTATCTGGGGAATTTAAAGCTACAGGCTCAGCTACGGCGCGGGCTGGCACTTCGTCGAGCAAGGGTCGGCGGGGACAGTTACGTCGGGGTCTTCGCGAGGGACCTCGTCGGCGAGGTCGGTATTGTGTTTGTGCACTGTACTGGTGGTCCTACTGCTCTCCTGGATGAGAGTTATGTGGTCATCGGGGTCGGTGAGGACATGCTTGGGACGGCGGACATGACTAATGGTGGAAGGAATATAACTAGCGGCCTTGACAACCAGAGGGTTGCGGTGATTCGCGGCGGTATCGAAGAAACGCTTTGAAATGCGTTTCATAAACTGACGGATATTGGGAATCCTGAGGTCAACCTGAACGTCTATTGAAGCGATGGGGCTTGGCGTGTGCTCGTTTTACATACTGCAACTTTACTTTAATTGACGCTCAACTCGAAAAACGGCATTTTTAAGTAACGGGAACAAGGATTCAGAACGTAAAAATAATTTCCTATTTTTACTTCAACACAGTATAGGAAGTGAAAATGACACTCAGTTTACTAGGAATGGATTCCTTAGTAAGATTTACGTAAGCATCGAATTAATGTTAAGGCCTAAAATCTTAAAAATACGGTAAGGCCATATTGTAATTGATTTTGGGATGATACTGGTACTACAGTAGTGCTATTCTGTAACCATCTCACCGTGAAAACTTAGGTGAAATGAGCGTGGAGTGAGCTGTCGGTGCCACTGATGCTAGGAACTGACCACTACGGGATGACACTGGCAGTCTTCAAGGTGAAATTTTTACAGAATCGACATGCTGGTCACTTTCGAAATGTGAAGTATTTTTGACTTGCTGTATCGTAAGTTATTGTAATCCGATTAGGAGTTCTCGCATCTCATTTTATATTTAAATAGTTCCCACCAATTAGGAATGTAATAAATAAGTTTAATCCCATGATAAGTGCGTTTAATTAAGGTCCCTTTACTTCAAATGATAATATACTACAGGCTCGCCTGAATAATCCTATAAGCCTACACTTACTTGAAAATTAAACTTCTGATACGACTATGCCAAGGTTGTATCGTGGGTTTCTATTCAAGTACGACACGAATTGAATTGAGAAGTGTATGTTCAGAAATTCATGTTTTCGGGATCATGTACCAGGCCATTCAGAAAGTATTGTTAAAAAAAAGTTTTTATGAATGAGAGACTGGCCAGATATATATTTTGAAAATACAATTGTTTAGTAAAAATAGGTACGTTCCAATCCACCGTTGCTTGCGAACTAATTTACATTACCGTGACTCATAAAAAAATGGATCTGCGCCACTACGCACATTTTCACTATATGTTTTTTTACGATTTCAAGTGTCGCCTGAAACCAGACGAATCGTACGATAGACTTCCAATGGCATTCATGGATGAGGGCCCTTCTAAGGCAACCGTGCATCGTTGGTATAACAAATTCAAGCGCGGTCGACTAACTTTGGGGGATGAAGAATGAAGTGGTCGCCCTTTGACGGCTGCTACGGAAGAAAACGTGCTAGCAGTGAAAAATTTTATCCAAGATAATAGGCGAGTTACGTATCAAGAGATTCAGCACTTGCTGCAGGTTGGATCGGGAAGCGTTCCCGAAATTCTACACGTGCACATCCGCGTGAGGAGGATAGTTTCACGCTGGGTGTCGCACAACCTCACCGATGCTCAGAAGCAAGCCCGGGTGGAATGGTGCCGTGATATGATAAACTAATTTGAAGCAGGCTCGTCTCGGCGTGTTTACGACATCATTACTGGTGATGAGTCTTGGATTTATCAATACGATCTAGAAACGAAGCGCCAGTCGAAGGTTCGGGTGTTACAAAACAAATCAACGCCTTCCAAAGTGAAGCGATATAGAAGCGGGGTACGCCGTAATTGTCATGTAAGTACATTAGTCCTTTATTTATTAAGATTATTTCTAGCATAAGTCGTATGTATGTGATGTTTGATGCTTTTTTAAAATAAATAAAACGAGGGACTTCCTGGACAGCACGCCGGTCAAACTCCTGGGTCACCCTCTTTACAGCCCTGACCTAGCACCGTGTGACTTCTTTTTATTCCCGAAATAAAAAAACAGCTCAAAGGGATACAGTTTTCGTCGCTGGAAGATGCGCTGTCTGCGTTCGAGCAGGCTGTAAATGAGGTGTCTACGGCGGACTGGAAAAAGTGTTTCGAAAACTGGTTCAGACGCATGAAACTTTTATAGAGGCTAGTGGAGAGTACATTGAATAAATGTCATAAAATATTTACTAGAATATTTATTTTCATTTTCAAAACTCTCTGAGCGTCCTACGTGTTAGCATCATATCATCATGGTAATCGATCTGTTGTTATGCGCCGGGTTGTGTCTTGGTTAACAGTTTTAGCTTTTAATTTTTTGATTACTCTTTTCTATGCAACCTTGTAGACTTACGTCTCCTACGCTTCTTTGTGCTTATCTTCAAACACTCTCTCAGTATCATTTCGTCTTACAAACCATTTGGCTTCAGTGTTAATTGGCATCGCACAAAAGTGATCGTTATTATAACATTGGCGCAAGAGTCGATTGCGTCACCACAAGCCGTTTCCGCGCGATATCCTAGGGTTGCTAGGTGCTTAATTAATAAAGGCACGTTTTTAAATGACTATGAGGAATCGAAAGAAATTACTGGTCGATTTTCAGGCAAAGTTTATACCAAAAGCAAATTATTTCATTCCACAACAAAGTGATATCAGCAAAATCTTCAGTGGATAACCATTATGGAAAAGTCAAAAATATATGGGAGTGACATAAGTTACCCAAAAGCTTATGCACATCCCGTTGAAAAGTGCTTTATAAATTGGCTTTGAAAGTGATTGCCACTTGTCTAGACCCCAGGTCCGATTTCGAACGTAATTGTTATTATTTTGTTTAGTTTTTCTACCAAGAACATCATTGATCAATGTATTATTCTTGAAAGACTGATGAAGTTTTTCACATGGTAACTGACCCAAATTATAGTTGGACCCTCACGGCTCACCAAAATACTGTCTACGAAAACCTTGAGACTATTTTAGCTTAATTAGTTCATACATTACCCAACACTTTTTAAACCTGCTCCACATCCTGTCAGCCCTGAGGTGTGACAGTAGACACCCACGTCGCCGATAGCCGATCTGTCGGGCTAAGTCTAAATACGGAGCCATAAGCACCGCTCCATACCACTAGATCGGTCGCCAATATAAATAAAATATCCTTCATTGAGCTGTTTGTTGGTGACAACTTATTGGACATTGTCCAATGTCCAACAAGTTGTCGCCACAATCCACTATTTCGTGATCATTTGTTTCCTGACTAATTTGAGTGGACAAAAGTGTCTCAGGCATTGATTATCAGGCCTAATAAATAAATAAATTCATTTATTTCTGGTAAATAGCACCCATTGCAAAACATAAATAAATTACTCTAGAGAATTTATAAAAACTCGACTGACTGCCTCGTTGGTCTAGTGGTCGCAATCGTTACTGCTGAGCATGAGGTCCTGGGTTCGATTCTCAGGTCGGGCCACGTGTTATTGGGTTTTTCTATCTGGAATTTCTCAGTAGCAGCCCAAGACTGGATTTGTGCCCGGTAGATGGCAATAGGTTCGCCCCCAGTCCAGTACATGGGACTTAGAACAACTGGGGAAATGTGTGTGTACACCTCTGCCCAACCCTTCGGGGAAACAAGGCGTGATGTTATGTTAATGTTATTTATAAAAAATTAAATTCAAAGGCCCAGTGGTAACGGTCCCGACTTACGAGTTGTAGGTCGTGAGTTCGAACCCGAGCAGGCGCTTTACTTTGTGTAAATAATTTAGTCACCACTGCTCTCAAAACGGTGAAGGAAAACATCGTGAGGAAACCGGCATGTCCTAGAACCAAAAATTCGAAGACATGTGACATCTACCAACCCGCACTGAGCCCGCGTGGTGGATTACGGCTCACTACCTCTCATAGAGAGGAGGCCTGTGTCCCAGCAGTGGGAACGTTATAGGCTGATTATGTAAATTCAAAATTATAAAAAAAACTATGCAAAAGAAACTAATAATGCATGGCAATGATGGTGGTTTCTTAATGTTGGTTAATGTTTTTTTATGAGTAATCGATAACCAGCGTGCATTAAAACATACTTACAGAGGATCATAAATAAATACTTATTAGAAAACCCTCCTACTAAACGGCGCGACACGCAACGCGACACAAAAACACCGGGTGTCGAGCGCGATTCGCGTCGCTTGTCGCGCGTTTATAGGCTAGTCTGTGAAGAATCAATACGATTGGATCATTTAAAGAGCTGGTGTATCTGCAATTTCAAAATAAAAAGGAAATTGAAGCAGATGTTTCACATGATACTGAAGATCAACATCTAACAATGATTCATGAAATTATTGGCTTCAAATTATTTGCAACATTGATTTGTAACAACCAAACTGCACTTTTATTATCTTAAAACCCTGTAACCACGTTGTGTGAAAATCTGTTCATTGCGCGTGTATATTGCAGTTGTTCAGTCTTGATAAAATAATTAACAAAATAATGTTGCTAAAGGTCTGTAACAAAACACATGCAACAATTTAGTTACTCTTGAACTAAAAATATTACGATAGTGCATAATTTTTGCAACATAAGCAGAAATAGATAGATAAAAGCTTGGTTTAAGTCTAGTTACATTCAAAACTTTGTAGATTATTTGGGTAGTTCCACTGCGCTGCAGAATGCATTCCATTTCGCTCCAAGTTTTTATTACCTATATTATTTAAAACATTATAAATACCATAATAGTTCCTAAGCGCCCCAAAATAAAATTAGTGGAGTCAGCATAAAAGGCAAACTACCGTTTCCGCTTCGACAGGCACTGACAAAATAATCACCTACACTGAATAATACTTCAAAGGAAGAAAAAGACCACGTGGCAGAATGTGCTGCTTTGGCGCATTTGCCTCATGATGTAATTGATGATGTGAGGTTGGTTGATCAATGATCAGACAATGGAAATTTACATCCAGAAATATGGGACTGTTCGGGAGAAAGTTCATTTCAGTATAACCGAATGCCGACCTAACTCTGTCGGGTGGTCAAGGCCTATTTGACGGGCAGGGCTGTCATCTACCCCGGTCACCAGGGAGAGTGGAACAGGAGAGATATCGTGCGGTGTCCCACATGGGGTCCCAGGACTGACCTGGAGCCGTTTCTGTAAGATATCGGTTACGACTGGGTGCCGACCTCCCTAAAGGCGCTGACGACACGCTGGTCCTGGCACAGGGAAGGTCGTACAAGGCGGCGGCCGAACAAGCGACACGCGGGGTAGCGACAATCGTCGATAGGATCCGGCAAATGGATCTCGAAGTGGCCCTGCACAAGTCCGACGCCATGTGTTTTCGTGGTCCTCGGAACGCGCCTAAGTCGGGTTCCCAGATGACGGCAGGAGGGGTTCACATCGGCGTAGAGTCGAAGCTGCAGTAACTGGGACTCGTCCTCAACAGCCGGTGGTACTTCGTGGAGCATTTTCGACGTTTGGCTCCCAGACTGGAGCGGGCTGGGGCTACCTTGAAGGTGCTCCTGCCCAATCTAGGGGGTCTAAACGCCTCTTACCGAAAGCTCCACGCGGGGTTCGTGCAGTCCATGGCCCTTTACGGGTCACCGGTGTGGGCGCGCTCTTTGAGGCGCCGACCAGCCCGCCGGTTGAACGCGTCCCAAAGGGTCATGGCCATTCGGCTGGTCCGGGGATACCGCACAGTCTCCTGCGAGGCGGCGAGCCTACTTGCCGGATTGCCGCCATGGCATCTGGAGGCAAAAGCCCTCGCGGACGTATGAGAGTGGTGCGAGGAGGCAAAACGCCGGGATGTAACTCCGCTGCTTCGAGAAATCACGGTACAGCGGTCAGTGTTCCGGCGGGATCTCATGGCGACATGGAGGATGCGATTGTTGCAACCCAGTGCTGGGCACGCCACAATAGCGGCGATAAGTCTTCTCTACGAGGAGTGGTTCCGACTGACACAGGTCCTCACCCGGAGGACACGGTGGAGTATACGGAGATGTCAGCACATAGTGCCGGGGTCCGATAGGGCCGATACGTGCCAGGGTCGACGGGCTGTTCGAAAGTGATACCGTGGCCCTGACTCAGGCAACTGAAAAAACACGGGTGGGTTTTAGTCAGTAAAAGTCTGACACGAGAGAGCGGGAGAAGTCATTTGATGATTTCCCACCCAAAACAATAAAAAAAGGTTCAAAAACAAGTTACCATAGAAACCCCGATTATTGGAGCTCTTATTTAAACTTAAAGAAGAAGCTTTTTATCAGCAAAAGTATCGTCAACTATAGAACCAAAAGCCGCAATAAATCAAGACAGAGACATAATTCAAAAGTATCATACTCAATTATAGCACGAACGTATGAACATTAAAATTATAACAACAATGGGTTTTGGAGCGCAATTGAACTACCCGTTTATTTATGGACTAACTACCTAACCCAGTACCACCACATATTTGTTTCTACCATACTTATCCGTATAACAAAGTTGAAGAATTTGTTTGTTTGAACACGCTAATATTCTGAACTATCCATGAAATCGAATTTGAAAAATTATTTTTGAATTTGTTAGCCCAATTCTACACGCTAAGACCATTAGGAGCCGAGAAAAAAGAAAAACGGCAGAGAGAACATTAAGCGAAAACTAAGTAAGAGCGCGGGCGGGCGATGCGATGCGACGCGGTGGGTCGGTTTAGCTAATGAGATATCTTACGACTTCCTTCTCTTTGACAAAAAAGGGCCATTAATACTGCATAAAATAGTAGAAATAGCCGCACACAACATTATCGTTGGTAATGTTTACATCACAACATTACCTCGTAAGTTGCGCGATGCATTTCTTTGAAACGTTAAACTACATTACAGGGCGCCCTTACATCATACGTTACACATACGTAACAATATGCATATATGTTTACACGTTAAGTTACTCGTCACTGCAAATCAACCGTAACGTAATTATTTACTGGATTCTAACATGCACACACTATTATGATGTTAATGATTAACGGATTGTTGATCGGTAGCTGATCACTTGCTCTTGCACGCAACAATTTAAGAGGGCTGTCCACATTTTTTTACTACAACATTGTCTTTCCTCTCTGTTAATACATATGTTAATTTTTATATCTTGCACAGATAACTACCTACTTAGCGAGAATCCAATCAATTTGTCCCCATACTGACATGCTAGCATAAAACACCTTAAAATAGCTACAGTAGCTTAGGTTTTACAATTCACAATTTTCTAAGTCACCAAGCAGAACACATGAGCCAATTTCCTTACAAACCGTCCAGCATAACTACCCACTAAATAACCGCAGTATCTCTAACAAAATGTTGAAATTCCTGCAAGTTAGAACAGTAGAATTTTTCCCCTACATCCATAACTCGGTTTGCCTCCACTATTATGTTTATGAAGGGCTCGAAACAAAGGGCCAGATTATCAGCCGGGCGTAAACGGCCGAATTATATAGTTAAAGGAGTTAGGAATGCGGAGAATGCAGCGCGTCGGGGTTGGTATGTGTGCGCGGCCGATGTCACACTGCTACGACAGTCCTGCTAGCTACGGCGGATTTGATGCGCTAGGATCTAGGATTGATAAATATATATTTATGTATCGTAGGTCCTCGCTACTAGGATATATCCCCCCGATTCAATCTTTTTAGATTTCAACCAAATTATTGCCTTGAAAAATTATTTAGGGAAATTTAGTTAAATATCAATCCATTAGCTTTGAAAAGCTTTAAATTACGTTACTCTGGTTGTGGTAAATCAATTGGGTTCTATCAAAGCTGCACCCTACGACATGATGACCCGACGTCTCCCAGATTTAAAAGGGTTTTTCGTCTACCACAGCAGCTCTAGCCAGTCTAGTCAAATCATTGTCAAGGCATGGATCTACTAACGAATTTTGTCTTTACTTCATTCTTTAATTGCAAAGATAATAATCAGCGTACGTAAGTTTGGTTTGGCTATACACTTACTTCATAATGGTAAAACGTAAGAGCCATTACAAGTATTACAATACAATGCATTGGTTAATTCTGAACACGAATCCGTTTGCCAATAACAGCGACCTTACAACGTTACAATACAATACGCGTAAAATTTTGACAACTTTCCATTTGTATCAGGACTATTACCAAATAAGTAGCTAAATCGGTTCAGAAATGAAGATGGCAGGACATTTGATAAGACGTGGTGAAGTAGTGATGGCTGATGGAGCAGAAGAGCCCTGACTGAATGGTTTCCGAGATAAGGCATGAGGATTGTTTGCCGGCCAGTTAGGAGGACAACCTACAAAGGACCACAGGCAGGACCCGGATGAGACTCGCACAGACCAGTACAGCAAAGCACAAAAGGGAGGTTTAACTCAGCAATGGGTGGAACAAGGCTGTGAAATGATCATGATGAAATCGTAAAACTCTTAAAATCACGATAAAAATTACTATTGGCCCAGTACCCGACCAAACTTGCCTTCCACATTACAATTTATAATTTTATCGGTACAACTTGCAAATGAAAGGTATTTAGATTATTATATCATAGAAGTAAACCGGTTATCGTTTCTATGTCACAGTTCCCACACCGGGCTTTCAAAATCCTGATATTTTTGTAGAACATAACTATTATATCACGAGTGTTTTAGGTAAAGACTTACAAAACCGTCAATTAGCAGGAGATCAAAATGCGGATGATCTCATCTCATCTCAGGTGTTGTTTTAATCCAATTATTACATAATCTGAAGATTTATAATCCTATTCAACTTTTAAGACGAATGTTTTATGCTTTCGCGTGAGAACTTCTTAGTCAGATTTTATCACTTTCGTTGAATGAATCCGAATTGAAAATTCAAAGACTATTACAGGGGTGCAAATTGAATGGCGTGTGGTCGAATACGCAGGCGTTAATGAAAGGTGAAATTCCGTGTGTGCGCCTGCGCAGTGTAGAGCGCGCTAAGTTACGCCGCGCCGCCATTATCGACGATCTGCGCGGGAGTGTCGCACATGCTCATTGTTCATCACACCATCACACATTTCATCGGCAGTGCTAATTGGCACCACGGACCCCAATCGAATTTTTTAGATAGTTAAGATATTTTTTTCTGTTTTGCTCGTCGAGTAAACAAGGCTTTACGGTGAAATAAATTAGATTGCTTTATGAGTGTTGTGTTCAAAAATATGTTCTCAACTGTGAAACCACTTGATGAGCACCTTTCCAGAGTCTAAACAAAGAAACAAGTTAATTTACAGAAACGATATTGTAAGGTTTGTAGAACTATGCAGAACCAATCGTGAAGATTGTATTGGACGGATTGGTCAATTTGAGTTCCTGCAATTTCTTTAATACAATATCGTCTGAATTGTTGAAAGATATCGCTCCGTCAGTTTCCTGAATTTTCCCTGTAGTTGGAGCTTTGTGCAATCCTTAGACATAGAATCGCTGCTCCTCATATCCATGAAGAATTAATATACTTTAGCTCAAAATACCTAACGGTACCCAGTACTTACAGCCAACACAACCTCTGAATCCCAACACCACAAAACCAACAGGATACACAAACAATCAGAGATCAGACAAGCAATTCCAGCATGAGGTGAAACAATGAATTTGAGCTATCTCAGTTAATGAGTGCGCGTCGAACAGCACGCGCGTCTTGTATCTAAGCTGTGGGTGGAACTGAACGCGATCAGAGATTTATTTGCTGCGATTTTCCATTAGCCAGCCAGCTGCGGCTATTTAATTAGGTGATCACACGGAAGGATGCCATGGCAACAGAACAAACTGAATTTTTGGTTAGGTTCTGTTCAGGCTGGAGGGGCTTGGGTGGCAAAGCTTGAAATTGGCATCCACATCAGGACAGACTTTTTTTCTATCAGTTTTCCTTATAAATAAATAACTGACTGATTGTCTGGTCTGGCGGGTTGTCTGGTAAACTATAGCGAACCACTTGGAAATTCGGAAAATGTTTGAAATTTTTCCTGAGAAAATTTGAAATCTATTGAATAAGGTGGGCTGCTAGGATAGAAAATCATTTTGTTCTCTTGGGCCATTAATGAGATAATCTACGAAAAATAATCACACGCAACATAGACGTAGGACCGAATGGATATATTCCTGATTCAACTTTGATTTAAATGTAAAGAACAGATCTAAACAGCCTCCATTATAAACTCATCTTTATCTAACAAACAACACACAGCATTACCTGTGTTATCATCGAACAAATGGTGCTTCTAAATTAATTGTCGGTCATCGGCGCGGGCGCTCCCGCCGAAAGCGATAGCGGCCCTGTATCGATCATCGCTCGTGCGCGCACCTGCGCCCGCGCCGCGCTGCAGCGCTGCAAATACAACGCGCACGATTCTTATAAATTAAACTGTGTAGTGTTAGATTTGTTCTGTGAAGTTACATGCAATGGTATCAGATACTGTTATTGATATTATTTTTGTGCAAAAGGGCATAGGCCTGAATAGGATGTGTACGCTGTTTAAGATGAAGTTATATTATGAACTTGGCTAGTAGTATACCTACACTCACAATGAGATCCTTGGAATTCTGAGTACGACACATATTTGGTAGAACAGCCGTAGTACAGCCGCGGCAGAGCTTTGCTTCTGGCTGTTGACTTCTGCGATAAGGGTTGTGGTATGGGCACTGGCGGGTCTGATTCCTGCAAAGAACGAAATCACTATTTTGTAGGCTTGAGGTGTGTTTGGGCATCTGATATTTTTTTAGAAGAAGATGATTTCATAATTCAATTACCTCATTAAATGGGGATGATGACAATTTTTTTTTTCTCAAAAAAATGTTTTTTTCCAAATAGTGCAAATAGTTTTATAAAAAGTGAAAAAACTGCCGATTTGTAACGTTTTAAAGTAAGTGTTGGGCAGAACTATCTTAGAAGTGACGTCACGACTACGTAACTTCATACTAGCGCCGTACATCGTCCGTACCGCGCGACAAGGACAGGAATAATCCCCTCCAAAAACTTTTAAAGCGTGTATCTTCTTAATTTTTACATTGATTTAACAGATTTTTTCGATTATATCATTTTTACTATGCCTTCTTTTAAGTTACATTATTTTTACGAACATTTTTAATTGTAGTCAACATCCTAATTATGAAATCTTGAAACTTTTCCGGTTTTTCGACCAACACTGGCAGTATTGTATTGGCACAGTATTGGTCAGGTTAATTCCGACGATTAAGTTTTACGTAACTGTATCACAAGGATTTTGAAAGTATTACACAATATCGATAAATTTTCGAAAACAATTAAATTCCCGAAAGCGATAAAATGCCGACTCCGGCAAGTATTGCAGTTAGAATCGAAACCAGATATTCACATAAAGTTATTATTAAGCTGTAAGTTGACACATTGCTGTAGTTTGATCATCAGCCGAGGTATTTGCGACTTGAGTGGCAATTGCACACCATTATTGCCACTATCGTTTTACTGAGAAATGAATATGGTAATTAATTTGTTTTCACATGAGCTGTGCGAGTGATTGCTACTTAGATGATAATCGGTATTTGATTGCCATTTACGATCAATTAATTATACCTTAGCAAAGTAGCGCGATATTGAAGGCGCGCTATTCCCGACTTATATTGAGTTTGAAATAACTGGTCTTTAATGATAAATGATTTTATTTCTGTAAGTAGGTTTGTACAAACACTTTTACACGTCAATCATATTTTAAACTCTAGGTGAGAGCGGCGTTTCCTATCTGGCTATTCTGAGAAGAAAGGAACGACCTTTCTTTGGTAATGTTCGACGATCATTACCAAAGAAGGGACATTTGGGTAGGCCGCATAAACTAATCAATGTGCCAGACCATGATTAAAACTAACTGAAAAAAAAGACAAAAACATAAAAAAACACATTTTCTTCACGTTCACAATTATCAAAATAATATAATACTTTACAAAAGTAAATTAATGTCTTTACAGGCACTATAAGTGCGTACAACTTAGTTCTTATACATAATTTTTTGTCGAAATAGGAATGAGCGGAATTAAGGCTCCCAGAACAGGGGGTCTACTCTCTTAGCCCGAAATCCGTAGTTTCGGCCTTCGTTACGGACGTTTCCTACTCCGTATCACCTACGGACTTACGATTAGTCACAAACTCGAACTAAGAATGAACGACACGATTTGACAGTTGTCCCTACTCCCGATGCGTTTTTGCCCGTCCGAAAAGTTGTATTTGACACTTGTTTAGACGGAACGTTATGTCATTTTATACGACATCAAAATAGTTATCGTGCTGCTCACAAAAGTTAATAAATTGAAAATATGGCTGCTTTTTTATGCTCGAAGAAGCTTTGCAGGTAGAACGGAGACGTCGCCGATTGCCTCGTATTAAAACATGTGAATAAATAGGATATTTGTATTTATATTATTGATTAGGTTATACAATTTTCAAACTTGATATTTTGCTAACAGGACATATGGGTGTTAGGACAGGCGGCAGATACTGTTAGAAAACAAATTTTACACAATAAAAGTATTGTTTTTGGTAACAAATTTTTATTTAGCATCAATCAACACAACTCGGCTTCTTGCTAAATCGGCAGGTAGGTGTCGCCGAACTCGTGGACGTGCACGACGAGAATGTAATTCTGTAAACAAATGAAAAAAAAAATACTCATTATTAGCTTAGTATTTTATAAACATGATTTATGTGATCTATTTACTAGTTATCAATAATACTTACATCGCTGATTATGAATTGGCAGTTCATTTTACCAGTGTCTCAGTGATCACTGCGGGTTGTTCCTGGGAAAGTGGGTTGGCAGGTGTAGCGGCAGATATTTGTGTGGGTGTGATGACTGCTGGGACTTGACTTACAGGTGGACCCTGTACAACAAAAACTGAATATCATTGACGGATACAAGAAATGTATAATTATGCACCTATCTTTTAAGTATAATTATTACATTTAAAAGTCACGGGAAAGACTCCATGCAAAATAATTATAAATACATTAATTATTCCCGATGGAAAAGCCGGCACTCTTGCCTCAGTTTGCGGCTCTCTAAAACCCTCTCCCATCATTGAAAGTATCCTCAATTCAACTTGCGAGAGGGTTGGTGCTACCGATGGGCCTCCACCTGTAGCACATGCTGAACGTCTGGCAGATCCAGCAGCTTTTTCGGCCAAATGTTTTTTTATCATTGTATGCACTTTAATAAATACGAGTAATGTATTAAACTTACCCTTTGCCACTGCTCCACGGACTTTGTGCAACTCCCCATTGAATTAAGGAAGTCGCACAGGCTTTCCCACAGCCGTTTTGTTCGGATTCTCCCGTCGGCACCCCTCAATAGTCCGCGAGCCAACTCATCATGCTCACTCATAAAATCGAGGAGGGCCTGAATTTGTGCATGAATTGCTGTTGGAGCGGTTGGGGCCATTTTACTAAACTAGCGAAAACTTCCCGCGTCATATAAATAATATTATGAAAGTACGCAAAATGAAAAATTAATACTTTGAAAAAAAACTGACATTTCATTTGAAAGTTGCCGTCAGAAAGAAAAAGGGCAAAGGTATTAACGGGATAAGGCCACGATACGGATTAAAATGGCAAAAATTATTCAATTATTTAATTAAAGACATAATAAAAACTATATTGTTAGAAATGTGGTCGTTTTCTAAGAATACCAATATTATTTATTGTTTAATAAGCTAGAACACTTCAAAGTAAGCAAACCGGTAATCGACCGGTAAAATAGCGCAGCTCTATCGTCATGCGTCATTCGTTCACAAATATAGTCTATGATTCCGTTAGAAACTCATGAATCCGAAATCAATCGGGAGTAGGGTTTAGTGCTTAGTTTCGAACTACCTTCGGAAGGACCCGTATCGTCGTTGACGGGGTAAGAGAGTAGACCCCCAGGCGCGTCGCCACAGCGCGACACCGAGGCACCGCGAGTCGCGCGACGAGCGGTGACTTTGTGTCGAGCCTTTAGCTTCAGGTATATTTAAAAAAATTGGTTTGGCTTTGTCCTCATCAATGAGCTTAATTTAATAACATAGTCAAAAACCGCCTATTAAGAAATTAGTGATTTTAAAATCACTGTGTTCGATTAATGTAGTCTGTCAGGATCAAAACTTAGAAATAGGGTCAATCAATTATCCTGTATGACCTTCACAACCCAGTTACTGGGTAATAAGTAGGTACGAACCCCCTGATATGACTGGTTGTCAGACTTTCAGGCTTCTGACGACCAGAACGCTGGGACCAACGGTTTATTTATTTTATTAATTTAGTCGTTTGCTCTCATGCACATCACACATTTTACACATAAATTACTGTCGGTTTTTGTACATCTGTCAGGGCACTGCAAATAAAATGTCACATACACAATAAGTTAACATATTGCAGTCCAAACTTATCAAAACAACATACGATCCATTTTAGAGAAATTAAATTGTCTAGATTATGATGTCCAATAATTAGGTCTTATACAATACGAACACATATTATCACAGATATAGTCATATTTAGTCAGCTATATAATATTAGAGGGTAGGCAGTCAAAATATAAAAAATACGAGATAGTTATTCAACACAATACAATTTTTTTTAACGTGCCATCGCATCCGAGGCACAAATGGGTCTCGGTACGTAATGGATAACCTTGAAGATCGACAAGTACGACTTATTATTTAGCCAAGACCCCTCATAGAAAAAGATACATTTGAACTAAATTCTTTTACGAAATTGGTAGAGCCTAAAGGTCAGTACAAACAACGGAAAAAAGCCCGGGCAATTTATTGGCTCCATTGAAAATAGGACCATATTACTATAGCCTAAAGTAGAAAAGTGTATGAATATCGACACAGTCGACTTGCGCATGCTCGCTACTCGATTGCGCGCTTTCTTTCGGCCAGAGAAGGCTCGGGGCTGCACGAGGATTTTTCCGTTCTGATGTCTGAACTCACCCTAATAAACCTCTTGAGCATGTTGCCTTCATATTACCTGCCTATTTAATTTAGCATATAAAATTCTAGTGTCGCAATGTTTGTTACCAAACTCCTCCGAAATGTCTGGACCGATTTGCATACAATTTTGTGTGCATATCGAGTAGGTCTGAGAATCGGCCAATGTCTATTTTTCAAAAAAAGAAGCAAAACTACGTTTGTAGGGTCAGCTAGTTATTATATAACATGAAGTCATCAATATGTACCTAACGGTATCCGATGACATTATTTAACCGATCTCAAAATCTAAGCTAACAACTTGAGGCCTCTAGGCAGAAACAAGTGCTCACCTGCTAAGTGCATTGCTAAGCTAAAATGGCTAGTTCCGCAACATAAGTGTGCTTATATATAAAAAATAGGTACATGGGAATGATAGGTACGTAGCTTTCAATACATAATTACATGAGAACCGAAATTTACCTACTACAATTGATTTAACTTTACCACAGCAGGGGTGGCCTTCTCGTATCGGCCCCGACTTACGAATTGAAGGTCGTCCCAGGCAGGCACATATTGTGTCAATTATTTCATCACCACTGGTTTCAAAACGGTGAAAGAAAACATCGTGAGGAAACCGGCATGTCCTAGAACCAAAAATTCGAAGACATGTGTAATCTATACCAACCCGCACTGGGCAAGCGTGGTAGATTGCGGGCCTCTCTCTCTCACAGAGAGGAGGCCTGTGTCCACGCAGTGGGAACCTTATAGGCTGATTATGCTATATATTTACCTGCCTAGACACTGCAGCCGCAGCAGTCGTTACGGGTCTTCAGAGAATCCCGAAAGTCTGACAACCAGTCTTACCAAGGGGTATTGTGGAACTGGTTTGTGGAGGTCAGGTAGGCAGTCGCTCCATGTAAAGTACTGGTATATAGCTGCATCCGGTGAGCTGGAAGCCGCGCCCAGCATCGTTGAGATAATGGCTCGGCAGATGATTGAGGCACAAACGTACCATTTTTTGTGCAATGACACATTTCGATATATTTTGGCAAGCAAATATTAATATAACAAGTCGCTTTGTAATTGAACAGACCTATATTCAAAATAAAGTCTAATAATACCAACTTATAGCTAGAAATAACAAAACATCATGCCTGTTATCACGCCTGTAATCCCAGAAGGGTTAGGCAAAGGTGTACCTGTAGTGCACCCACATTTCGCCAGTTATGTTTAAGTCCTATTTAATAAGTGGCTACCCTTTTGCCTTCAACCGGCCACAAATCCAGACTCAGAAATTCTAGTTAGAAAATACCCAACAACACTTTGCCCGACCTGGTAATCGAACCCAGGACCTCATGCTTAGCAGTAGCTCTTGCGAACACTAGACCAACGAGGGTAGACGTTCCTGGGAAACATTTTGCTCTATCTAGGTAAGTACTTGATAGTTGGTAGTGGGGGAAGGGGGACATTACGTATTTAAACAGTCCATTTTCATTAGCTGATGCGAACTCCCTCCCGTATTAGTAGTATTCGCCGACCAAGGCATCCCTTAATCGCCCCCGACGACGCCACTACCCTCCTCCAGGAGAGTAGTAAGGCCACCAGCACGCTTCATAAGCCCAAAACCCGATCGCCGTCCTACCGTCCTCGCCGCCGAGGGCCGCCGCGACGCCCAAATCTACGCCCCTCCCGACCCTTGCTCGAGCCAGCCCGCGCCGCTGAGCCTGTAGCTTTAAATTCGTCCCTAAATAATATCATTCCTGATCCAGCTAGTCATTTGCTGCCCTCTTCCAGCGACGCCCTAAGCCGAGGTTCGTACCCCACAGGGGGTGCCCTTAGCGTGTAGTCGCTTAGTAGTTAGTTTTTAGTTAGTATTTAAGTTTAAGTCCTGGCTGGAGGCCTTAATTTATTAGGGCAACCACAGGCAAGTCCGTCTGAGCAGACGACAACCTCATACGTTGACCTGCGAGATGCCATTCCCAAAAAAAAAAAAAAGTAGCTGATGCGAAGAGGTCGATTTGGTATATAATTTATTGGTTTTAATAACAAACTTACCTATTCAATATCTGGTACCTACATCATTTATTGTCTCGCAGTGTAAGCGTGCTTATATGACATCATCTAACAATCTAATGCAGTACACTTTCCCCCTAATAATTGTGAGAAATCAACACAAAATATTGCTTTTTACGAGATTTAGTTAGCGTGACAATGCTGAGCCCCTGCGGGGCTTCAATAGCGCCACACAATAGAAATCGCCCAAATTCTCACTAATCGTAACATAATAACTGATAAAAACTGTGGTTCTGAGAAAGTTACACTAATTAGATTTTAAATAAAGTTTAGTTGGAGACAGAGGTGTCAACGGGGCCAGCAAATTAAATCTACCTACAAAGAAGAGAAATAGTTTAAAGCATATTTAAACTCAATCGAATTTCTGATTATCATTGCTTATTCGTAATCCGTTTGTACTTACGTACCTACGATTTAATTATTTATTTGGTACACCAACAGTAGTACATACAAAAAACTGTTAAGTATGCTTGCCTATTATAGGCATACACAGCATTCAACTATTTTAAAAAAGCGTATAAATACATAAAATATAATAAGAAAACAACCTTCAAAATAAGTGAATTTTTGCATTATACGAGTACTACTTAATTATAATTTTACAAAATGTAGCGAGAGGTGGAATATGAAAGGGTATGATTGAGAGTGATATATCTATGATTCAATGTAAAAATGAATTCACAAAACAAAAGTATCTATTGCTTAGTTTATGCACTCCCATACTTCAGAGACTGATCCAGACTGATCTTCTAAAGTTCAGTGATACACCTTTCTGACGAGTAACAAAAACTGTTGTAATATCTGCACATTCGAAGCAAGGGAGCGTTGAGACGAGAGAAAGGGATGTGAAATAACCTTCAGATATGTCCAATAAATATCGGACAAGATTAGTCTCGGTAGATCGCCCAACTCGGAATCCGTGATTGCAGTCGGAAAGCTTAGTATCCAAGTAATTGGTAATGACCCATCATTACCCAGCAAACGAGACATTCAAAGAGTTTGGAAAAACAGGATAAGATGGAAATTTTTGATGTCGCTGGAGTCGCCTTTTTTTTGGATTTAGTATTTACGAACTTGTTGTGTTCCTAAATATTCTGGAATCGATCATAATAAAATTAAACCAACTAACGCCTTGTATTCTAAGCTTGTGTTGGGAACTAAATACGACAACGCCATTTTGACAGTTGCCTTGTCCATTGACAGGGACGGATAGAATTGTACTGTATATCATCAGTAGCGATCTGTCATAAGTTATTGGGTTTTGCCGTATGTAGATAACGATCCATGTTGAGATTCCCAATACAAACACGCGTGGACCTTTCTCAGTCCCGCCAAGCTTAGTGGAGGTGGACGGAATAAACTATTGCACATAATTTTAATTACTTTTACTAGCCATCAGTAATCTGAATCTGCTGCTGCTAATATTTCATTTGCTCCCTCTTAGTTGCTTTTCGGGAACTGGGAGCATCTGGTCCCTCTTGCCATCCAAAGTTTAATAATTTACTATCGATTAAATCATTCGCTTTCATTTTTTTTTATGTGTATGGCATGGCTACGAGGCCTTTATGCCAAATCATTCGTTTTCATAGAGATAGAAAAAATATATCAAACGCTCTTTTTTAATTCCCGCCATGAAGTATTTCTTCTCATAAGTCCAGCTGTTTGTAGAATAAAGTACTAAATCATTATTTTAATGTCCAGACAGGTATTGGTTGTAAATTGTTGTTAATTAACAACGCACCAATAACATAAAAGGGCAACGACCGAATGACAACATAAACGATTAACAAACTGTAATCGAGAACGCACCGCAATACGGCGTTCCATCCTTGGTTAGTATTTTTGTCCTTGTCGTAATTATTGAAAGACTCATAAAGCTACTTCGTTCTCGTGCAAAACTAAATCGTTATTTGTGGCAGTACTTGGAAGTTGGAATGCATCTGTCATTTGGCTTGGTGGATAAAATAGTTGTTTAGATTTTTAATTCGCTAAAAAACCTTTAGTTTTAGTTATTGAAACTAGAAGTTATAAGTTAAAATAAGTCTAGATTGTTTACGACAATCTGCTAAAAATGGATGACATAGAAAAATTAAGTTGCAGTGAGTAAAAGCTCTGATTAACATGTCCCAAACCGTGCCGAGTTACTCTTTACAATATTTTGTTGACGCTAACACAAATTGTATGTTTTACAGAGGAAGAATTGGAAGCAAGCGATTTAGAACATTCAGCTTCGGAGGACCACAAAGAAATTGACGAAAAACCTAGTAATAAAAGGAAGCGGAGACGCCGCGAAATTGACATGGTAAGAATCGATATTCTCATACATTGAGACCATTTTGTTGGCTTCTTATTTTACTGCACTGAACACATAGGCATCGACAGGTTTTATTTCAAATTAGTTCAAATTCTAGTAGAAACATAGAATTTGAAATCGTCGTATCTCTGAATGTCGTGAAATTATATAGAAAAAGGTTAAGTATTATAATTAAGAGCCAACATTTAGCCACCTAATGTCGTGTAGTATCTGGGTATAGCCGACGCAATTTAAAGTATTACTAGACCACTTGTTTTATTGATTGACAACTTAGCATTCTCATGTCCAATAAGGCTTCAATTAATGTTCCCAATCCAATGTGACATCATAAATCAATAGTTTGTTTGCTATAAGGCCTAATCTTTCTGTGACATCATTCACAAACACTCAGCCAGTAAAACCACACACAATTTCTTCTTTCAGTAAACATTTCACAATTTTACTAAGTATGCCTATCTTTCTCATCGTCACTTCAAATTGTTTGAAACGGATTGTTCCAGATTAAAATGTCAGATGATGATGATTCGGATGATGAGGGCCTGGCCAAGAAGCTCATTCGGCGGCTCAGCCCGGGCCCAGGACCCAACTCTCCTGCTTCTCACAGGGAACCTCGCACTTGTGTGCTAAAGGTAACTGTTGAATAAGTCACAGTTTATGCACATATTTTTAGAATGAATAATAACATAAAGCCTGCTTACATAGTCATTCCCTCTTCCTCGGAAGCCTTTCTCCAAAAGTTTATCTACAATTATTTGTGTCTATGGTCTATCTGTTGTTTCTCTGATTTGGTGCACTTGGTATTAATTTGCTTAGCTCTCTTTTTGTTAGGTGTTATTGAATACCAGCTGTTACTTATTTACTTATGAAATTTTCACACCCTTCTAATTATTTAAATTTTTCAAGAACTGGCTAGGATGTTGATACTGGTTTTATGAGTATGAGATTGAAATAGACTGATAAGAAGGTTTCATTCATCAGTACAAGCAGCCTATCATATTAATTGTGTATGCAATCTGGCACAGTGCTATGCATATTACAAAACACATCTTCATAACTATCCTTCCTAAATATATTTTTAAACCATTGTAACTACAGGAAAACGGTTCTGAGAAGTCTTTATTTATATGAGGAATTTTGAACTGCATTCACAGATTTTGTAAAAATTGTACATGTCCAAGAAAACGGTTGATTGTCACAAAGACTTTACTTAATAAAAATCAATCCTGTTTCTTATATGAATTAAAAAACTATCCAACCAACTGAGGTGTTGTACTAGAAAAGTCAGACAGATGGGCTGTCTGACTTTTATTTACATATATTTTAGTTATTTTCATAGTGCCTTGTCATATGGTATTCTGTTGTGGTGTAATGCAGACAATATTCAGACAACTTTGGTTTTACAAAAAAGAGCAATGCATTCAATTTATAAATTACGACCCAGTCACTCAGAGACAAATATAAAGAAGTTAAGTAAAATAGCGACTGTGCTTTTTGTAATAAAAGTAAATTTTTTTGTATGCACATACAAATATTAATCTGTTTAAAAATAAAGCATGTAATTATTAATAGTGATATGTATGATATTAATACTACAAACAAACACAAATTTGTTATTCCAGACTCGAGAAAATAAGTGGCTTGTTTAGATGCCAAATTTATATGGTTTTTTACTTCCTAGCCACATTCAAGAACTTAACCTTAAAACAATCTAATCAATTAAAGCAGAAACTAGGCTTGGGATTGAGCTTCTCCAATAAAAATAAAATAATGAATGTTTTTATTTTTTAATACCATTTCACATACTCATTGACACTGATGAATATTATGTATACACATACATTAATAAATATTTACTTTATAAAGTATTAAATTGTTTTAATTATTGTGTATGTGAGGAATATTGTGGGAGTTTTTCTTTTTCAGACATGGTCAATGATGGTCTGGGAGTTTCAGTACTTTATGTGGCTTACCCAAATGTTCTACGGTATTGTACGTCGAGTCTTTGAGCTCCTTAAGTTCTAAGTTCAGTAACACAATTACTGACAAATGCGTGCACTGCCTGGTCACGTCCGCTCAAATCTGTGGTTCTTTTCTACAAGACCCTCACATGATCTAACCAAGATTTTGTCTGGTCTATAAAAGACTGTGATCTCTGTTTCAGTGTTTCTTTTCAGAATAGTCGGATGGGAAACGCCAACCTCATCAAATGTTAAACATTTTGACATGTAAAAGTGTTTGTACAAACCTACTTATAGAAATAAAATTATTAACCATTGACTTGCAGGCAAGTCAGAAACGCCGTCCACTTTCCCGGCTCCTGGAACAGCTACTCCGCAACCTAGAGAAGCGAGACCCCAACCAGTTCTTTGCATGGCCAGTCAACGACAACTTTGCACCAGGCTACTCGGACATCATCAGACGTCCCATGGACTTCTCCACTATGAAGCAGAAGATTGATGATAATGATTACAAGTCTCTAAACTGTTTTATTGTGAGTATAATATTTGACAAAAGCATTCTTATTAACTTTAATGCAAAGTGATATTAGGTATTTAGTTATGGTTTGGCTGATGTGTCTTACCACAGACCATACAATAGGGATTTACATATAATATTGCCGTTTTAACATACTGGCCACTTTTAATTACCTAGTACCTATTTATGTATTGTGTTACTGTTTTGCTGTTGTTGATACATTCATTGTTTCAGCTTTTCGTAGTGTGCAGTCATTGGCACCAGACATAGGCAAATGTAATTATTTTACCTAAGAAAAAGAATTGTTTGAATTGTTCAGTACAAAACGGCTGTATCATATTTAAGCCCCTAATATAATAAAAAAAACATCAAGTACCTTCATACAACGATAACGATTTTAATCTCTCATAGTCCTTTTTCATATATTTGGTACCTGGATAACAAAGTAACCTATTCTAACATGCTATCAAGGTATTACCGTATTTTTATCTCTCAAAGCGAGGCGCGCTTTACTTGTGTTTACCAAGTGCGAGTGCAAGTGCAAGGAGCTCTCGGTACCGTCCGAGACAATGGCTTGGTCGGAAGTGTGCGTGTTTTATGTGCTGACGCTACTCGTCTTCACGCTCACATTCCTTCGATCATCATTCACAACGTATTCATACACTTAGTTGCCACAACTAAAGCGCGTGTCGCTTCATGAAATAAAAATACAGTACACCTTGAAAGAATGTGAGGGTAAGTTTTAAAATGCTATGTGATGTTTAACCAGTTGAGAATAAGCCAGTTTTAGTAGATTACTCATCTAGCCCTTGATTTCATCTCCATTTTCCACTACTCCCACTACACAGAGCGACTTCAAACTGATGTGCAACAACGCAATGAAGTACAACAAAGCTGGCACAGTATACCACAAGGCGGCTCGTCGCTTACTCCACGCCGGCCTGAAACAACTGACGCCGCAGAAACTTCGGCCCCTCGGCAACATGCTGACCTTCATGTACGAGATACCTATCAAAGAGCTCGGCTTCGATATTGGGAAGATGGACGTGGTGAGTACAACTTGTTTTTATTTATGATGAGCCTCGCAAAGCAAAGATGCCTAGATGAGGTAGTAGCCAGTTGAGAGGGCTGATGCCAGTATTCCCCACGAGGGTAAGCACAGGTTAATTGTACACCCACATTTTGCCAAGTAATGTTATAAGTCCTATGTAAAAATGACGAGCCATGTAAAATTAGATAATATGTATTGGCATTTGCCACAAATTAAATTATATTTGCAATATTTTTGAGATTTTGGTGTATAAATATTGGTAGCTCATTGTACCAAAATATCAGCCAATATAGGTAAGTGCACAATTAATATTTACAAACTAAAAAAGTTATGTAAAAAAAATGCTCATGTCATACCTTCAGTTAAATTGTAATTTGTATCGCTTGACAGCTTTAATAAGATGAAACATCTCTAAACCGTAGTGCAACTTTATTTTGCGAGGTGTACAAATAAAAATGTTATATTAGGCCAAAGTCAAGACGCGCACTTAAATTCCCTTCCTAATCACAAACACAAAATGAAAAAAAAACTTTTTCTACCTGTCATTAAAAAGCTCAATGAAACTTAAGTAAAGATAAAATAAAACTACCTCCTTTTTGTATTTATGTTGAAGTTTGAACTAACATAACATGTTGATAAAATGACTTTTTGCATCGCAGCCTCTTAGGACGTACGGCAGAAAGGTGACACTTTGACTCATTAATAGATTAATCACAGAATAGATTGGTATAGAAGGTCGGCTCCATACAATGAGCGCAAACGCACGCACGCATAGACATGCGTCTATACGTAGAGAGTGCAAGCGCACTCGCGACGGGGCCTACTCTCAAAGTCCGTCACCAAAGATACAGGTCCGTTAGAAAGTGGTTCGATACATCGGAACTAATACATCGGGAGTAAGGAAGACTGTCAACTCGAGTTTACATCCGTTCTTAGTTCGGGCCTCGAAGAAATCTTATGTCCGTAGGTCATACGGAGTAGGAAACGCCCATAATTTCGCCCGAAACAACGGATTTCGTGATTTGAGAGTAGCCCTGGCATTCGTTTGAAATGGCCGTACGTACGTGTCTATGTGTGCTTGCGCCTGTTTTCGCTCGTCGGATGGAGCCGGCCCTCTGTATACATATCTATTCTGTGGTTTCATAGGGTAGTCGTGTTTAGAGGTTAGCGACATTTTGTTTGCTTCTGTCGGTTGACGCGTCTGTGTTGTGTGGGTAGGACGAGTTGACTTGACCCTGCGTTTGAGCATAATGCATGTTTACACGTGCGGCTGGTGAACGTTGAGCGGGAATGGAGACTGATGTGAGTAATGATAGTTCAAAAACACTGCCTGCCCGTGAGAATTTTGTAATTGTTTTGCATAGATGAACGTCAAAATTCGAAAAAGAGTATTGTTATTTCTGGTCAAGATAATGTTGTTATTTATTCCACGCTTTCAAACTTCAATCTTGTTGGATGTAACAGGGGTGTAATTTGGAAAAATCACTTTCCTTGTTTCCGCTTATATCGACTGGCAGTCAATGATGGGACTGTTTCAATAAATGTCCAAAGTATAAATAAAAGGCCAAACCAAAACCTACTGTAATTTCGGCATGGCCCCAACAAAAAAAGATGCATTAAGCTCCACGCCTCTCCAGCGTTGATCACCCGCGACGTAGCATAGTTAGTTTTGTTTGGCGTCGCTTGCACTGCAGTGTCCCTGTCCGTGTGTGGCAGCACCAGGTGCTGAAGCGTGGCAGCCCTGTGAAGGTGGGCGGCGCGGAGCCCGACGGGCTGGACGGGCTCGCCGGGGACTGCGTCAAGATACAGATGGAGGCCGCGAGGGAACAACACAGGCGGCGGCTGGCTAAGAAAGGTACGCACTATCTGACAATATTCTAATATTTATTTCTTCTTGGTGTTAATCAAAGTGAAAGATTAAATTAAAATTTGCAGAGAAATTCTCTGTCACTCATAGGTAAACGTTGCTTGAAGTCAAGTAAAGTTGAACATAAAGGAGAAACCCAAACTCCATAGAAACTTGGGCCTGGCGTTACAGGGCTGGAATTTGGCCATAAATTAGAGCATTTAGGAAAGTTTCACGAGCCGAATTTTCACGTCTTCCAGCAATGGCCAAATTGGTCAAATCAGACAATGTTTACATTTTAGGTTATTTTTATTATTTGACTTATTTAAATAAAAAATGATATTTTTGAGGATTTGTGGCCTACGTACCTAAATTCTGGAACGCTGCAGATTCAAATATTAATCATTGAAATAGGCTGCAGCAGCGCCTGCAGCCTATTTCAATGACGTTTCAGGTACATAAGAGTTCTTAGGGGGTGACTTCACATTTATCTGATTGATCTTACCGAAATCCTCAGCTGAAAACTATATGTTTATTAGACAAGGCTTACTAACATCTCTACTGGATTGCATTTGTTAATATTGTATCTACTAGCGGATTTGATGCGATCTCAGATTAATGTAATCTGAGATTGCAATAATATATCCAAATAAAAATAAACACTTAATTGTGATAAATCGTTTTATTAATCACCTTCACTAAGATTATCATAACACACAGTAACTAGTAATTGTGCAGGAGGCAACTGACTACCTTGGTGCTGAGCCCAACCAAGATACTATATTATGCTCACGGTGTGGGCACAGCAACCAACTGTTTTTGTGCCAACAATACATGTACAATAATATTGGATTAAAGCATCTCAGGTCCTAAGTTTAATTAAATAAGCAGCTAATCCAGTAGATCCCCTTTTAATGCTTCAAATCTGTCTGAATTGCTCTTTGTTAAATATAGACTCAACATTTTCAAAACCCAAAAAAATCACAATCTGACTCTTTTAATGAAAACATATCTAAATGTGTTATAATCACTTAGAAATTCCCATGCATGTTAATTGGCGAAATTGGCGATTATTGGGAGGTACATACAAGTTATAGATTTTAAGTAACTGTTTTCGCATTCTATTTGTTATGCGGTTACTTTCAGGTCTTCGACATCCTTCCACAAAACATCTACTTTCAGTTTCAACAGCTCTATAGTAATTGCCCTTGGTGCGAGGTTCTTCTAATTAAGGAATGTCCTGACTATTTGAATCATTGATAGCTGAAGATGCACCAGATGTTGAGGGGCCTGAATGGAAATGCCAGCTTGCTCTATTGGCTCACACCCAACAAGAGTGACAGACAACAATTGAAGCAACCACCTGAAAATAATTTATATATACTAAAGGGTGCCTTTACAACAGAGATGTGTGATGTGTTATAGCCCACTTTGAAAAGGACTGATATAAAGAAATCCTGCAAATGAGAAATCTTGATAAAATCTTTCTAATTCAATTCAATGTTTTAGCATACCAAATAACATTTTTAAAGCCCTTGTTCTCAAAACTAAAGAATGTCATTAAAAATCTTGAATAAAACTAATATGCTAACCATGCGTGGTAGGATCCATTCTCTTATAACTTCGTGAATTCTGCGTTCTTGCACAATACCAGTCCTAAGCTGATCACAATGAATTCTTCTCAGAAGAGAACGTCCACAGTGAATACACACTAGTTGGTGTCCGTTAACTCTCTTCTGGTCTATTTCCATCAAGATATACAGCATTGGCATGATTCCAGCAAGCTTGGCACATAAAGCAATTTTCATTTACCTGAAACAAACATTAACCATGTCACTAGTAGTTCTAGCATTAGCTTTTAGCTATAAACAACTGAGTGGCACAATTTGGTAAACATATGGGTTAAAATTTAGTATCGTTTGGCAGGAGGTGGGGGTGGGGAAGTGGTGGGGGGATGGAGGGGGGTGCTCCGTCCCCTCTGGTACCACTCCCATGAAAAGGTAACGCACCATTCTTGAGAAAAAGTAATTATTGTAACCTAACCTCAAAACACTTTAATGTCGCTTTTCCAACGTCTCCGGCGCTGCGGGAAGTGCAACCCCTTCGCCCTTGCGTAACAAAGGATAGGCACCCATGCTCACCTGCCCTCCCTTCGCGCCTCCGGATTTTTATAAACACTCTAGGGGTAGGAGCCAAAAGACTACGTGGAGTCGGGGTGCCTCGATTCGGTATTGGAACAATGTCGACCTATTTTAACCATGAAGTGGAGGTACATAACTTCTCACAACTCTGGGAGAAACGGAATCAGTATTATAATGATGCTCTGTGAACGGAATGAACGTAAACAAATGACACTGACACATGACGCAATAGCGTTTTTTTTTTTTTACGTTCCGTTTCACCGATTTTGCACGACATTTTACACCACAGACAATACACTAGTACAGATTTGGTTGTCAATCGCCGATTTTAACATTTCGTTACGCTGTAATCTAATTTGAGGTTAGAAACATTTATTATTAATTTCTCGAAAAATACGCATTACCTTGTAATAAGAGTGGTAGCGTTATAATCAGGGAGGCCACCCCTACCATCTTCAACCCTTTTTACCCCAAAACTCCTGCCAAACGATACTAGACCCAAGCCATTAATTACATGGTACAAAAATGTTACGATACAGAAATATTCGATACTAACCGTTTGAGGCTCGACCCATTCATGTACAATAAAATTGAAATAATCATTTCATCTTCCAATCTTCGCCTTCCTATTGGATTGCAGCAGTCCGTTGCTAATTCGCAATTAAATGCACAGACTCATGTTATCGTTACAAAACAGCAATTCACAGATCCGGTTTTCCAGCAAAGGTCAGCATGGCTGGCAAGGTACCTACGGTGTCCAATGTTCGAGGGACAGAACAGTCAAAAGGCAATCAATTTTGGAGTCCAGTATTCGAGCAAAGGTCTTATAAAATAGAATTCCCGAGAAATACAAATAACTACACTTGCGCAAAAATACAAAAAGCCAGAATATCATTGCAACCATGACACTTGACTGACGAATGATTTTGACATTTGCCGTTCACTAGTGTAATCCGAGGTGCAATCGATTTTTTCGTTTTTTTTTTTCAAAAGATGATTTTTAATGGTGCTTACGTTAAAAATCTAGCAGTTTCCAAATTTTTTATTCTGATGATTTTAGTATCTAAAAAACAATTACATATACTAAAACAATGGAGTATTATTTAACTTATTTGTAAAAGTATTGATTTCCACTAAATCGATCATTGATATAATGCTAGCGTTTATGAAGTTAGTGACGTATAATGAAAAAAGTGCTGTCACAGTTTACAAAGGTTGTTTAAAAACATAAAATAGAAATCTACATATTTTCTAAACTTGGCCATTGTAAATGAGGCTGATATTTAAACGGGTTAATTAAGCAAAATAGACGATTTTTTTGGTACATATCTCATTCGTGTAACGGTTAGGCCCAGAAACAGGTTTCTCCTTTTATGTTTAAGCTTTTCTTAACTTGAAGCAACGTTTATAACTAAAGCCTATTTATGAGAGTTTTGTGTATATTACCTATAATAATAACAAAACTCTCGTAAGTAGGCTTATACCTGTTTTAAGTTTGCATTACTGACTGTCTCATACAACACTTTCAGCTTCCCATGCCTTGTTTGTCTTTTTTATAATTATGTCTGGTTTCTGGCTGGCTGACTGGCTGGGATTATTTTATGTCTTTGTAGGAATGCATTTATAGAACTTCGTCGAAACTTTTTGGATATAATTCAAACAAAAGTTTATCGGTCGGTCTTCATATTTATTTAATGTTCTTCGAGCAGCATTCCCGCGCATGGACTCTGAAGGCAAGACGACCCTGTGCCTGGTCACCAACACGGTGGAAGGCTCCGGCGAGGAGAAGCCGCTCACCCTGGGCCGGTACATCGGCAAGCTCACGCAGGGCAGCGGGACGTTGCACAGTGAGTATCATACAGGACATATATTGTTTACTTATATATTTGCCCCTGTTCTTTATTATAGGTCATTATCATTCTCCACCTGCACTTAACACGATTTATTTACGGTCGGTGCATGTCTATTTTAATTTAATAGGTCATCATAATCAGCATAGAATGATCCCACTGCTGGGACACAGGCGTCTTCTCTGTGAGAGGCAGTGGGCCGTAATCCACCACGCGGGCCCAGTGCGGGTTGGTAGATGTCACATGTCTTCGAATTTTTGGTTCTTAGACATGCCGGTTTCCTCACGATGTTTTCCTTCACCGTTTAGAGAGCAGTGGTGATGAAATTATATACACAAAGTAAAGTGTATGGGTTGGAACCCACGACCTGCAACTCGTAAATCGGGGCCGTTACCACTGGGCCACCACTGCTCTCATTATAGATTATATTATATACGCGAATGTACAAGTGACTCAGTGGATATGCAATGTATAAATGCTTGCGCAAATGTGAGTAGCCAGCTTTACATGTCACTGTGAATCTCGACAAGAAAAATCCGTAAAATCTCGGTAACACCAGAATGTTCTTGGCAATACTAAAATATCAACCGTTTTCATTCCCAGCACCTCGGGAAGACCGTCGCAACGTAGCCAAAGGCGTGAAACCTCTGAACTACGGTCCGTTCAGCTCATACGCGCCATCATACGACGGCACCTTTGCGACACTTACAAAGGAAGAGTCACATCTACTATATCATACGTTACGTGAGTTGAAATCCTTTATTTTGCGGAATTGCACGAGCGTGAAGAGCGGCCTGTGCAGTGTGATTAAAGTTATTTTTACCGACTTCTTAAAAAGGAAGAGGTTCTCAATTCGCATGTATGTTTTGTTTTGTTACGCGATATATTCGGCAATTGTGGATCGATTTTGAAAATTATTTTCTTAATGGATAGGGGTGGTCCCATATAAATTGTATTAACTTAGGGTAGTTTTACAGGTAGATTTTTTTCCACTCAGGTTATGATGTTTGGATAGATGATTTAAGTATAAATTATGATAATAACTTCCTGTCAGTTGTTATTTATATAGCCAGTAGTGGTATACGAATTTGTGTACCATACCACAACAAAAAATTGAAAAATAAAACACTGTTGTACAAAAAGAAACAACGGACTTCCAAAGAAAACACTACAAAGTTAAAAATAACTTTAATTTCGGTAGTCGGAGGCAAAAAACGAAAATACAAAAGTCACTGACTTCCGAAATTCAAGTTATTTTTCACTTCTATGTTAGAGGGTTTGGTTATATCAAGTGCGGAATGGTTGTTATATCATCGGCATAGCCAACAGTAAAATAGCCTTTGTCATTAAGAGTTCTGATGAGGCTGTCTACAACCAAGTTCCACAGAAGCGGCGAGAGAACGCCCCCCTGCGGGCAGCCCTTCGCCACAATGGCCCTTGTGGTGTCGTTCACTGTTACCTGTACAGCTCTCAATTTGAGCAAATTAGTGATCCACCCGCTCAGGGTCGGGTCTATGTTGCGTCTGTCGAGGGCCATGTTGATGCTACCAAACGTGGTTTTGTCAAAAGCGCCCTCGATATCAATGAAGACCACCGCGCATTCAATCTTAGAAACTACTCTATGTAATTCAGATTCCGTTGATCTGCCTGTGGAGTAAGCATGTTATTGTTTGTGAATTGGTTTTGCCTGAAGAGGTCCGTCTCGAATGTATCTGTCATAAAGTCTCTCGGGGTTTTTAGTAGGAAGGATGTGAGGCTTATGGGCCTATAGGCCTTGGGTTGTGTGTAGTCGGATTTGCCTGGTTTGGGTTCAAAAATAAATTCGCGCTCTTAATTTGCAGCAAGCATAGTATGCTTCGGTTAAATATTCTGATAGTTTGTTCACGGTGTATTCTAGTTGTGCGGGGTCTCGTATGGTTACTAGTGTCTGCCTAGTAGGGAGGCTAGGAGGCGCTTCTACCGGGTACTTTGGTGCGCCGCGGGTTCCGCCCAGGCACTGGTTTACTTGTGTTGGAAGTTAATGTAAAGTGAATCCTTCTGCGGTCTGAGCAAGAAGGCTCGTCGGATACGTGCCAGTTGTGATAAGGTTTGTCGCATTTTCTGTTGGCATGGTTAGGTCTATGATTGGTTGTCCTCGGACTGTGACCCAAGAGGGTTCAGCACCACGGTTAACATTGTTAAGGTTAGTAGAGAATAAATAGGTGGTAGTTCGGTGCGTCGCTGCCCCACAGTGGGTGGTGAGCGTTTGAGTCGGTGCAGATGATAAGGTCTAGGTTGGCACGCTCGCAGTATTGTACTAGGCCGGTCATCTCTTTTGGCGGGCAGGTTGCGTCCTAGCCCGGCATGTATAACGAGGCCAATACAACATCGGGAACGTCGCCTTCGGTCTGGAGCCTAACAGCTGTCAGGTCTCTGGAACAGAACTGAGTGAGTGGTGTGGTACGAATTCCATTGGGTATGTAGGCGCAGGTTCTTGGTTTATCTGAATTGTGTGTGTTGAGAATTAGCTTACCTCCGATGATGCCGAGGCCGCATATTCTAATGTTCCTGATCCACGGTTCCTGGATCAGTGCGAGGGTTCCGGGTTTTACCTCCAGTGCCCTGCGCAAGCTAGCCGTGGCAGTTTGGCTATGCTGGAGGTTGGTCTGTATTTTTCACTTTGTATTGTTGTTTTTGGAAATCGATAGTTTTTTTTCCATTATCCTTGCTACAGCAGTAACAATTCTTTATCTCGTTTGTAAAGTGAGTTGCCTTTGCGTACGAGGCTCGGGCGTCACACGTTGTAGCATGGACTGCTTCTTATGAAACGATCATACGGACCGAAATTCCAGCTTCGTCGTCTATGGCGTGACGCGGCTAGCGTTCGTCACGGTATACAGTCTCCGTTCACAGTTATGTTACAGAAGGAAGCCAACATCAACCCTATTGTAACGACTATAAAGATCAAAATAAGCGGTTAAATAACTGAAAGGCCTGTAGCATAAATTAGGTTTAATGGAGGTTGAGTGCTGCTTTATACCACGTTATTTACGTTAGTCGACAGTACAATCTTTGATGTTATTTAAACTTCAATTCGTGTTATTTCCTTTGCAGCGTATGAGACAGGTCAAACCACTGAGGAGCCCCTCCGCTTCGCCCCCGACTCTCCGTGGGCACTCATATACGACATGGAGGCGCTGTTCCCGGAGAAGAAGTCACAAGAACAACCAGCTAGTAGCGAGGCTGTGAGTATAATCTATAACTACACATGTTATTTATTAAACTGCGCTCGTTGCTCCGAGGTAGGGTAGGTAGGGCTCCGCGGAGGTGGAGACGTTGTCGGATCACCGATATATCCGATTCGACGTCTCCGCCCAGACCGCTGGCGGCCGCAGAACATCAGTCCCGCGTTCGAACGGGGAGGTGTGTCACCTACATGGGACGTGATGGCGGAAACCAGCGCCAGGTGTCGTGCGGTGTTCCACAGGGATCGGTCGTGGGATCGCTCCTGTGGAACATCGGGTACGACTGGGTGCTGAGGGGCGAGCTCCCGCCGGGCGCGGACCTGACGTGTTACGCGGACGACACGCTGGTCACGGCCCGGGGGAGTTCGCACAGGGAGGCAGCGTTGCTCGCGACGGCGGCGGTCTCACTCACGGTGAGCCGCATACGGCGCCTCGGCCTGGAGGTGGCCCTCAGCAAGTCGGAGGCCATGGTGTTTCATGGCCCCCGGCGGGCGCCGCCGGCCGGATCACACATTGTGGTCGGGGGGGTCCGGATCGCTGTCGAGCCCACCATGAAATATCTGGGATTGGTGCTCGACAGCCGGTGGGACTTCGGACCCCACTTCCGGCGGCTGGCGCCCAAGTTGTTGGGCGCGGCCGGGGCGCTGGCAACGCTGCTTCCCAATCTGGGGGGTCCGAGCGCCGCCTGTAGGCGGCTCTATATGGGGATCGTGCGATCCATGGCGCTCTACGGAGCGCCGATCTGGGCGTCTGACCTGACGGCCGGCAGCATAGCTGTCCTGCGCAAGCCGCAGCGGGCGATGGCCGTCAGAGTCATAAGGGAGTATCGCACGATCTCCTTCGAGGCGGGTTGTGCACTGGCCGGATCCTCGCCATGGGACCTAGATGCGAAGGTGCTCGCGTCACTTTATCGTTGGCGCGAGGAAGCGAGGGCGCGGGGCGAGCGGCCGATGCAGCGCCATGTGGAGCAGCGTCGGTCGCAGCTTCGCGAGGTCCTAGTGGCGGAATGGCGGGACAGGCTCTCACGCCCTACCGCCGGCCTCGTCACCATCGAGGCGGTCCGGCCAGTGCTCGACCTCTGGCTCGGGAGGAGGCATGGCTCCCTGTCGTTTCGGGCGACGCAGGTGCTCTCGGGGCATGGTTGCTTCGGGAAGTACCTGTGTCGCATAAACAGGGAGCCGGACGCCCGGTGTCACCACTGCGTCGACTGCCGGGAGGACACGGCGTGGCATGCGCTGGCAGAGTGTGCCGCTTGGGAGGAGCCGCACCGTGCCCTCATCTCTGAAGTAGGCAGTGACCTGTCGCTGCCGGCCGTAGTGAGTGCGATGGTCGGCAGCGTCGAGTCCTGGGACGCGGTGGTTTCCTTCTGCGAAACAGTGATCTCGCAGAAGGAGGCTGCGGAAAGGGAGAGAGCAATCTCGTCCACTCTCCCGATCCGCAGCAGGCGCACCGGGCGCAGGCGGAGGGCGGACAACGCCCTCTTCCAGCCCCCCTAAATGGGTCCAGGGGCGACGGACTCGGGTACGTCCGCCGCCCCCCATACATCAGGACCCGAGGTGGCGGCGCGTAGTGTTTCACGCGCGCCCCTCTTAGACGTTGCAGGGGGAGTCTAACACATCACTCCCCCCCCCCAAACCGCGGAGGCCCGCAGAGGCGGGCCGGCACTAGCCGGGGTTGCGGAAGAATCATGTTCCCGCGACCCCGACGTAGGCGTGAGATGGAACACCGGGGTGGTTTTTAGTCAGTAAGAGTCTGACAGACCTCTCCGCCCGCCCGAGGGCGGAGGACATCCATGAGGATTTACCACACCGGGAACAAAAAAAAAAGGGTAGGTAGGGCTGAGCATGAGGTCCTGGGTTCGATTCCCAGGTCGGGCAAAGTGTTATTGGGTTTAACTATCTTGAATTTCACAGTAGCTGCCCGGAGTCTGGATTTGTGCCCGGTTGATGGCAATAGGCTCGCCCCCTATTGCTTGGAACTAAAGCATAACTGACGAAATGTGGGTGTACTTTATGTACACCTCTGCCTAACCCTTCTCGGATAATGTTATTGATTAAAGTCGCTATTCATGTCTGTCTGTATGACCGTGTAATTTCATCTAAACCACGCAACGGATTTTGATGGGGTTTTCACCATAATTTAGAGAATTTATTTCGGAAAGTCTATTAATTAAATAGTGTATGTCATTTATGATATCTTCGCTCACAAAGTTTTCGTCATGAGGAATGGTAACATCGAAAATCTTTATTATTATTATATTTGTAAGTGTTTTTGCCATATCTGAGGACCGTGGGGTCTCGGCCCTTTGGAAGGCATACGAGGGGCCGAAGCCAAGTCGCAGAGGCCCCTTAGACAAGTTTTAGTGGGATGTGGCACCTACCGACGATTATACCTGTATGCACTGTGCAGGTGCACCCGAGGACAACCCCCGGTAGGTGTCAGACTATTGCAGGAAAGAAAAATAATGATTGAACTCAAGATTGGTCAAGATGGATTGGTTACCAAGAACTATGGCCCCTGCCTGACCAATGTTTCATACATAAAATACACGGTTAAAATGGGGCGACTTGCACACTTAATAGTGGGCCCCCGCCAACGGTCGCTAGCACAAAGTGTCGTAGCGACAAGGGGGTACGTGTCCTGAGGTGCTTGAGGAGTGGAGAGGTATTCCACAGCTATCAGGACAATACCGTTAGAACGGTCAAGACCCCTACCAGCATCTTACTGGAATACTTCCTTCCTCCGAGCACGTTTGCTCTTGCGAATCTAGAGGCAAGAATGAGGTGGGAGCTCTGGTCCTCGTTAGTGTTCACTCCGGACGGTCAATAGAGGCAAGCCAGAGATGAGGAACAAGACTTCTCCCGGGATATAGGGTCCGTGGGGTCGCTACTGCCCAACAGCTCTCCACATGCTGCCCTGCGGGTTTCTGTACCGCTCTTGGTCTGGCTCCTCACCCTAGACCTGTTCCGGCACAGTTAAATCTCTACCGGCACTGACAGACCCAGAGTTTAGAGCGCGCAAGCCACACCACGACGTCAACGTAATGATACCACACGACGGTGGGGCATACAATAAAGAAATCTCAAAGTTTCGTGAAGTCGTAAAACCCGCGAAAAGCAGAGACGTGTTTTATAGGCTCAGAATATTAGGCCTGCTTGCACCACACATCACTAAATGAGTTTAACTTTAAACATATTTTAGCCAGTTTCAGTTATCTCCTACTTATCGTGGTGCATCTGTACCAATTACCGACCGACATAAGTATTATATATATAAAACATAAGTATTTGATATCATTTCGGTTGGACATTTCTATAGTTGGACGTTTCTTTATTTGAGCATTTTTCTTTTTTTACATTAGTCGTGCAAAGGTTTAAAACATCATTCCGTCTTTGTCATCAAACGATTGAACTTTTTTAACATCCACAAATCTTCCGAGTCCAGGCTTCACAGGGGTCAAACTAGACGAATCCCCGACACTGTTCCTACAACACAAAATTACTGTTATCAAAACACCTAAAACATCGATTAAAAGCAGTGGCGTAGCGTGGTAGGTCCGCATAATGATTTACTAGCTAAGTAGCCTATGTCAGTGCCTAAGCAGTGGCGTAGCGTGGTAGGTCCGCATAATGATTTACTAGCTAAGTAGCCTATGTCAGTGCCTAAGCAGTGGCGTAGCGTGGTAGGTCCGCATAATGATTTACTAGCTAAGTAGCCTATGTCAGTGCCTAAGCAGTGGCGTAGCGTGGTAGGTCCGCATAATGATTTACTAGCTAAGTAGCCTATGTCAGTGCCTAAGCAGTGGCGTAGCGTGGTAGGTCCGCATAATGATTTACTAGCTAAGTAGCCTATGTCAGTGCCTAAGCAGTGGCGTAGCGTGGTAGGTCCGCATAATGATTTACTAGCTAAGTAGCCTATGTCAGTGCCTAAGCAGTGGCGTAGCGTGGTAGGTCCGCATAATGATTTACTAGCTAAGTAGCCTATGTCCTCTTTCCCAAGTTCATGGTCGATGAAAAACTGAACTAAAACTGAACGGATTTGGATGAAATTTTACACACAGTGTAAAATGTGTGTTAAATTTCATCGAAATCCGTTCAGTTTTAGCGTGAAAGCGTAACAAACAAACTTACTCTCGCATTTACTTGTAATTATGTAATATTAGTTAGGATTTACTAACATAGTTCTTACTTATTTTGGGGTGGACAATCAATATTTGTAGCGCGCAAGTTCAAAGTATAAATAGACGAAATAGTTAGTATGCTTTTACCTTTGGTAGTTTATTAAGCAAACCAGCAGATTCCATGTTGGGAACCCACAAATCAAACGGGATATTTTACGATATTCTGTAGAATGAAATGAAATCGGTTTTAATTTAGTTTTTGTTTTATTTTATTGGTTCGATATTTAAAATAAAAACAAGAATTTCCAGCAATTATCTTAGATTTTTGTCTGCCTCGAATAGCAGAATAACTATTAAAACATGAGAAAAAAACACGAAAAAAAAATGAAGATTAATATTGTGAGGCGGTACGAAGTCAGCCGGGTCGGATAGTAAGAAATAAAATGAAAACTCCACCTATAATATCTCAAATCTCGTTTATTATCAGAGTTCGTTAAAGCTGATTTCATGCGTTTATTGGTAGATGGCGCTGAAACATTGTAGGTAATTTTACCTAAAATCGTAAATAGAACAAGAAAATTAAATCTCAAAAATTACCAGGATAACTAGAATGTAATAAGTTGTCGTAAATAAACATAATGTTTTAAATGATTTGAACTTGCGACCATTTAACAGATATTGTGTATGAATGCGACTGAGCGTGGCGGCTCCTGTAATCCGGCTTCTCGGAGGATGGTTTGAGGTCGGGGCCTAATTGTCTCTAATACATAATCACTCGGAATTTTCTGATTGCTATAATCCATTGCTTCATAAGTTCGATAAAAATTCTGCTCAACAATGTAAATAACGCAATGAATGTTGTTGAACTGTAAAAATCAAACAGATTAGTCGTAATCGTTTACGAAAATGTGTTACGCAATTAGGCTGCTGGTGCTGAGTGGCCCACGTAGACTGGACGTTCACATTAAGCCCGGTATTGATATGGATCCCACAGGGGAGTCTGGGGGATGCAGGTCACCTAAGGAGGAGCAGATTGAGCCAGGGGGGAAACCCAGCAGCCGAAAGTCCCCGTATTGGGCAGTAGTGGGATAGCGGCTGGAAGTGGGCGCGCAGTATCATACTACAATCAGACCCGTTTGTTTTGCCGTCTCAAATAGAAAATGGTCGTTGTTGTTGAATTTTAATTTTACGACTCTCTTGAGTTATTTTGAAGAATAACAACCCACGATGATGACATGAAAATAAATGTGTGCAATGCCTTGGGCAGGTGTTTTTGTTTTGAGGCATGATTATACCATTGTATGGGAAATATTACTACTATGGTTACATGTACACTTTTTGTAAAAGTTTTAAATAAAAATCAATAATTTAATCTCCTTTCACAGGACCCAACAAAAGTAAAGGTGGACATAGACCAGCTCCGCACTCTATCGGAGCTAGGCATCGACGTGGACTATCTGAACGACATCGAGGAGGAAGTGACCGCGTCTCAACACGACTACGGCATCGGAGGAGCGCTCAGACATACGCATGAACTGCTGGCCAAGTTGGAGAAGGAGCAGAGAGATAGGTTAGTAGATGTGTGGTATTCATGTCTTGGAAAGTATGTACGAATTTAGATAGTGGTGTCAAGTAACGCCAACCAGTACTTTTTAACAAAAATAAAAATACGGCGCGTTTGCTGCAGCATGTGCCACACGTGTTCTAGCATCGGGCATCCAAAGTGCTTCTCAGTGTTTCTGTCGGTGTGCCTTTTGTCGCGAAATAAAATTATTTGTACTGTGCTCCTGATCTTAAACGCGCGAGCCAGTGCAGCATGCGAGGAACTGCTTGCCTGCCAATGGAATCTGAGTCCTGAACCTGGTGAGATCATCAAGATTGTAAGAATATTTTTGCATTGTATAAACTCAATCTCCTTTTTATTACATAGATGCATTGCACAGGTGTGATTACTTTGTACTATAGAGCTACCATTTACAGGGTAATGTCATAGATTGACTTGAATGTGCCCTGGCGGCTGATAGTATGTCATGCTCACTCAAATGTCTCGCTGACGGTGGCGCGTGTGTCGGATCATTTAGCTCCCTTCAAAATGGTTGAGCTGAATGGTGCTGATCCATGCGTCATGTTCGTGAACGGGCGCCGTCAGTTGGGACTGGTCATCTCTTAGCTGCCATGGCTTATTTTAGTAATTTATTTTTTGGATTGTTTTATTAATTTTTTGCTGCACTCTGGACGCTCTTAACGTGTACGGTTTGTGTACATCGTTCTCACCTAAGGATCAACATTAATTATGTAACTAATATATTTGTAAGAACAAGACTTTTTTTTAAGAGTGTCCATGGAATTTCTTGCCCGTTCTTCTCCATAGGTACCTACTACGCTTTGGAATGGGCAACTAGCTTCATATTTCTGACTGACCGACTCCTTGACAATTCAAAAGTGCCTGTAAATGGTTTAATTGAAATAAATGCTTTGAGTTTGAGATGGCGTTGTAAAACTACAGTCTCTGGCAATTAGTAAGTCGCTGATGCTGCCATCTGTTGAAAAATTGGACGAAGAAAAATTCCCAGCTCAATAAATCCAGACTTAAAGAGGTTTCTTTGTATGGGATTGAGTATCTGTACGTAGTATTATATTACGTAGTACACAGTATTGTCTGTGGTTTAGGTAAAAAAGGCTAAGTAGGTCTCGGGGACAGATTTTTTATGTTCAGCTTTATTACGATTGCGGTAGGGCTTAGTGTTGGTGAAGTCTGGCGGTCTTAATTTTAATGACATTTTGGTAAAGTGTCTGGTGAACTTTAGAAGTTCGAGCCAAGCACTCATGAGACATTTATCTTGAGCTATTGCTGTAGGATGGTGTGTTCATACTTCTTACTGTAACATGCCTTAGATTAGCCCATAACTAAGAGAATGTTATCAATTTAGAATTCGTACAAAAATTGGTTTCAATAATAATTATTGCCTTGACTAGCCACTATTACATGTTTAACAACTGTAGCATCAAGCTAAGATTCCCAGGAAATACGTGAAACAAATGGTTAATTTGCGTAGTTGTGCAAAGCAGTAAAAGTATAATAATGCCGGTCTATCTCTTATCCTTATTATTATATTGTTTTTGCTCGCCCCTTTTTGTGTGATCTATGGCTGGCGAGGTTTTAACCAAATCTCATTTGCAACTCAACAATTTTTTTTTAAACCCAAATTGTAAAGCTGCATAAAAGGATAAAGCGAAAGAAAAGCGGCGAGGACGGCCCATAAATCTTTACCCCTGTCAAAGTCAAATTTCTGAGTCTTTGTCTTTAAATAAATTTAAAAAAAAACATTTATTTCAGTTCCTTCACCCATATAAGATACAAAAAATAATACAAAATTCAAATTTGACAATTTTGTAAGGTAAGTGTGAATAAATATAAGAGTGATTAATAACGATATGCCTGATGAATTCATGATACAAGTAAATGAAATGACGTTAAAATATAACAGTTAATCAACAGATAAATGTCAGATCAAATCAATCGATGTCCAAAACACAAAGCATAATAAAAAAATAAAAATAATTAAACAGCCAAATTAATTAAATTATGTAAATGAGATTATGTCAGAAACAAAATCAAAAATTGAAATTAAAATATCCAAAATATACCCATCATTACATAAATAAACAACTTACACATTACCTCGCAACCTAACTTTTTTTTACTTTCCTAACAATAATTCTACGAACGTGCCCATCGAGTGAGCACGTTCCTTATATAACAGGAATTTGTCTTCGATGCTGTATCAGGTGAATTTGAAGCTGCACTCATTTACCAGAGCTCCCAAAATCGTTTTAAAGTTCAAAAGTGCTACTATTCTATTCAGGTTCCCAGCTTTTTGTTTAAGAGATCTATAAAATAAAAGCAGTGTTTTCAAAAGTTTTTATTTTGTAGCAACAAGCTTGCAGGGATGTGCGCCAGGTAGACGACAAAAAAGGTCAGGCGACAAAAAAAAGGTCAGGCTCATAAATGGTCGGTCCCAGTGCTGTAGTGTTCCAAAATCATTATTAAGTTCAAAAGTGCTGCAATCCGAGAGTTTTTTTTGTGTATGCCCATTCTTTTTGTGAATTTTTCAAACAACAACATTTAAGACTCGAACGATAGCTCAGGACTTGAATTACTGCGACAAGGGAATCAATTTTTGGATGGACACGGTGGATGATCAAGAACGCTGCTACTGAGATATACAAACCCGGAAACGGGTCGTAGCGAGACCAAAGACGAAGACCTTGAAAATTCAAAACAGCAACATTAATCACACGAGAGCAATGACATGGAGAAGAGCCGAGAAAGCAGTTGAATCCCGTCAAAATATTCATGGGTGAAGCTCGACCTGAATCAACTCCGCTACAACGTCCGTTAAAAGATCCCGATAAAAGATTGTTAAATATCACCCGTCTCTCCACTAGTCCAACGCTTACTTTAGGGTGCATACTGGGCAGGCTCACAATCCTTCCTATCCTCGGGGCCCGTCTTCCGTACCATTACAGCGCCCCTCGGTCTTCTTGATATGCAATGGTCTTTGTAGAACCATGAAGCATGAGGCTAGTAGGACTTCAGGGGCTAGTGCAAATCTTGGGATTAATTCGATTAATCAAGTCTGGTTAAACCACGCTCGGGTCGGCGCATTTCATTTATTAATCATGAAAAAAAAACAAGTCCTTTCGCAATTTTTTTTGTGTGCGAAAAGTTGTGTGCGATTTCTGGCTTTTCTAGTCCTCAAACCCCCATTTCCTTGCTGACTACTTATTTTTTTTTTCAAAATCTATGAATGCAGATCAAAAAGTTAAGAACACCCTCCAAAGACCGTATTACTATAGTGTAGCTACAACGAGAGAAGTACCTGCCCTTACTGCCCCGTCGCAAAAAGCACCTTGTATTGCACAGCTTTTTCAGTATCCAGTAGTTTTTAAATAATAAATTGAGGAAAACGAGCCTATACAAAACCATTCTTTGCAGTGATCCAGGCAATTCTTCTTTCAAAACCTTCTCTAAAACACAGTTTTCCTTATTTTCAGGTTATCAGCCCCTCCCCCATGGCACCTGTCTCTCTCCGCTCGTCCGAACGCGTCGGAGCGCGAGCTGGCGCGCCTCGTGACGTCATGTCTGCGCGGCATGCTGGTGCGCGTGCCGCCCCGGCACGTCGCGCCCGTGCCCGCCGTGAGGAAGGCTATGGGCGTCACGCTGGACCATCTCGGTGAGTGCATGTGTGAGCTGGCGCGCCTGGTGACGTCATGCCTGCGCGCGTGCCGCCCCGGCACGTCGCGCCCGTGCCCGCCGTGAGGAAGGCTATGGGCGTCACGCTGGACCATCTCGGTGAGTGAGTGTGTGAGCTGGCGCGCCTGGTGACGTCATGTCTGCGCGGCATGCTGGTGCGCGTGCCGCCCCGGCACGTCGCGCCCGTGCCCGCCGTGAGGAAGGCTATGGGCGTCACGCTGGACCATCTCGGTGAGTGCATGTGTGAGCTGGCGCGCCTGGTGACGTCATGCCTGCGCGCGTGCCGCCCCGGCACGTCGCGCCCGTGCCCGCCGTGAGGAAGGCTATGGGCGTCACGCTGGACCATCTCGGTGAGTGCATGTGTGAGCTGGCGCGCCTGGTGACGTCATGCCTGCGCGCGTGCCGCCCCGGCACGTCGCGCCCGTGCCCGCCGTGAGGAAGGCTATGGGCGTCACGCTGGACCATCTCGGTGAGTGCATGTGTGAGCTGGCGCGCCTGGTGACGTCATGCCTGCGCGCGTGCCGCCCCGGCACGTCGCGCCCGTGCCCGCCGTGAGGAAGGCTATGGGCGTCACGCTGGACCATCTCGGTGAGTGCATGTGTGAGCTGGCGCGCCTGGTGACGTCATGCCTGCGCGCGTGCCGCCCCGGCACGTCGCGCCCGTGCCCGCCGTGAGGAAGGCTATGGGCGTCACGCTGGACCATCTCGGTGAGTGAGTGTGTGAGCTGGCGCGCCTGGTGACGTCATGTCTGCGCGGCATGCTGGTGCGCGTGCCGCCCCGGCACGTCGCGCCCGTGCCCGCCGTGAGGAAGGCTATGGGCGTCACGCTGGACCATCTCGGTGAGTGCATGTGTGAGCTGGCGCGCCTGGTGACGTCATGCCTGCGCGCGTGCCGCCCCGGCACGTCGCGCCCGTGCCCGCCGTGAGGAAGGCTATGGGCGTCACGCTGGACCATCTCGGTGAGTGCATGTGTGAGCTGGCGCGCCTGGTGACGTCATGCCTGCGCGCGTGCCGCCCCGGCACGTCGCGCCCGTGCCCGCCGTGAGGAAGGCTATGGGCGTCACGCTGGACCATCTCGGTGAGTGCATGTGTGAGCTGGCGCGCCTGGTGACGTCATGCCTGCGCGCGTGCCGCCCCGGCACGTCGCGCCCGTGCCCGCCGTGAGGAAGGCTATGGGCGTCACGCTGGACCATCTCGGTGAGTGCATGTGTGAGCTGGCGCGCCTGGTGACGTCATGCCTGCGCGCGTGCCGCCCCGGCACGTCGCGCCCGTGCCCGCCGTGAGGAAGGCTATGGGCGTCACGCTGGACCATCTCGGTGAGTGCATGTGTGAGCTGGCGCGCCTGGTGACGTCATGCCTGCGCGCGTGCCGCCCCGGCACGTCGCGCCCGTGCCCGCCGTGAGGAAGGCTATGGGCGTCACGCTGGACCATCTCGGTGAGTGCATGTGTGAGCTGGCGCGCCTGGTGACGTCATGCCTGCGCGCGTGCCGCCCCGGCACGTCGCGCCCGTGCCCGCCGTGAGGAAGGCTATGGGCGTCACGCTGGACCATCTCGGTGAGTGCATGTGTGAGCTGGCGCGCCTGGTGACGTCATGCCTGCGCGCGTGCCGCCCCGGCACGTCGCGCCCGTGCCCGCCGTGAGGAAGGCTATGGGCGTCACGCTGGACCATCTCGGTGAGTGCATGTGTGAGCTGGCGCGCCTGGTGACGTCATGCCTGCGCGCGTGCCGCCCCGGCACGTCGCGCCCGTGCCCGCCGTGAGGAAGGCTATGGGCGTCACGCTGGACCATCTCGGTGAGTGCATGTGTGAGCTGGCGCGCCTGGTGACGTCATGCCTGCGCGCGTGCCGCCCCGGCACGTCGCGCCCGTGCCCGCCGTGAGGAAGGCTATGGGCGTCACGCTGGACCATCTCGGTGAGTGCATGTGTGAGCTGGCGCGCCTGGTGACGTCATGCCTGCGCGCGTGCCGCCCCGGCACGTCGCGCCCGTGCCCGCCGTGAGGAAGGCTATGGGCGTCACGCTGGACCATCTCGGTGAGTGCATGTGTGAGCTGGCGCGCCTGGTGACGTCATGCCTGCGCGCGTGCCGCCCCGGCACGTCGCGCCCGTGCCCGCCGTGAGGAAGGCTATGGGCGTCACGCTGGACCATCTCGGTGAGTGCATGTGTGAGCTGGCGCGCCTGGTGACGTCATGCCTGCGCGCGTGCCGCCCCGGCACGTCGCGCCCGTGCCCGCCGTGAGGAAGGCTATGGGCGTCACGCTGGACCATCTCGGTGAGTGCATGTGTGAGCTGGCGCGCCTGGTGACGTCATGCCTGCGCGCGTGCCGCCCCGGCACGTCGCGCCCGTGCCCGCCGTGAGGAAGGCTATGGGCGTCACGCTGGACCATCTCGGTGAGTGCATGTGTGAGCTGGCGCGCCTGGTGACGTCATGCCTGCGCGCGTGCCGCCCCGGCACGTCGCGCCCGTGCCCGCCGTGAGGAAGGCTATGGGCGTCACGCTGGACCATCTCGGTGAGTGCATGTGTGAGCTGGCGCGCCTGGTGACGTCATGCCTGCGCGCGTGCCGCCCCGGCACGTCGCGCCCGTGCCCGCCGTGAGGAAGGCTATGGGCGTCACGCTGGACCATCTCGGTGAGTGCATGTGTGAGCTGGCGCGCCTGGTGACGTCATGCCTGCGCGCGTGCCGCCCCGGCACGTCGCGCCCGTGCCCGCCGTGAGGAAGGCTATGGGCGTCACGCTGGACCATCTCGGTGAGTGCATGTGTGAGCTGGCGCGCCTGGTGACGTCATGCCTGCGCGCGTGCCGCCCCGGCACGTCGCGCCCGTGCCCGCCGTGAGGAAGGCTATGGGCGTCACGCTGGACCATCTCGGTGAGTGCATGTGTGAGCTGGCGCGCCTGGTGACGTCATGCCTGCGCGCGTGCCGCCCCGGCACGTCGCGCCCGTGCCCGCCGTGAGGAAGGCTATGGGCGTCACGCTGGACCATCTCGGTGAGTGCATGTGTGAGCTGGCGCGCCTGGTGACGTCATGCCTGCGCGCGTGCCGCCCCGGCACGTCGCGCCCGTGCCCGCCGTGAGGAAGGCTATGGGCGTCACGCTGGACCATCTCGGTGAGTGCATGTGTGAGCTGGCGCGCCTGGTGACGTCATGCCTGCGCGCGTGCCGCCCCGGCACGTCGCGCCCGTGCCCGCCGTGAGGAAGGCTATGGGCGTCACGCTGGACCATCTCGGTGAGTGCATGTGTGAGCTGGCGCGCCTGGTGACGTCATGCCTGCGCGCGTGCCGCCCCGGCACGTCGCGCCCGTGCCCGCCGTGAGGAAGGCTATGGGCGTCACGCTGGACCATCTCGGTGAGTGCATGTGTGAGCTGGCGCGCCTGGTGACGTCATGCCTGCGCGCGTGCCGCCCCGGCACGTCGCGCCCGTGCCCGCCGTGAGGAAGGCTATGGGCGTCACGCTGGACCATCTCGGTGAGTGCATGTGTGAGCTGGCGCGCCTGGTGACGTCATGCCTGCGCGCGTGCCGCCCCGGCACGTCGCGCCCGTGCCCGCCGTGAGGAAGGCTATGGGCGTCACGCTGGACCATCTCGGTGAGTGCATGTGTGAGCTGGCGCGCCTGGTGACGTCATGCCTGCGCGCGTGCCGCCCCGGCACGTCGCGCCCGTGCCCGCCGTGAGGAAGGCTATGGGCGTCACGCTGGACCATCTCGGTGAGTGCATGTGTGAGCTGGCGCGCCTGGTGACGTCATGCCTGCGCGCGTGCCGCCCCGGCACGTCGCGCCCGTGCCCGCCGTGAGGAAGGCTATGGGCGTCACGCTGGACCATCTCGGTGAGTGCATGTGTGAGCTGGCGCGCCTGGTGACGTCATGCCTGCGCGCGTGCCGCCCCGGCACGTCGCGCCCGTGCCCGCCGTGAGGAAGGCTATGGGCGTCACGCTGGACCATCTCGGTGAGTGCATGTGTGAGCTGGCGCGCCTGGTGACGTCATGCCTGCGCGCGTGCCGCCCCGGCACGTCGCGCCCGTGCCCGCCGTGAGGAAGGCTATGGGCGTCACGCTGGACCATCTCGGTGAGTGAGTGTGTGAGCTGGCGCGCCTGGTGACGTCATGTCTGCGCGGCATGCTGGTGCGCGTGCCGCCCCGGCACGTCGCGCCCGTGCCCGCCGTGAGGAAGGCTATGGGCGTCACGCTGGACCATCTCGGTGAGTGCATGTGTGAGCTGGCGCGCCTGGTGACGTCATGCCTGCGCGCGTGCTGCCCGACTGTCTCCCTACAACTGCCTCGTTATGATTGCTGCGATAAGCAGTGTTATCGGATACAGTCTGTTTCAAAAGTATCTAATGAAAATGTAAACAAATGAATCAGACCGCGTACCTGTGGATGCCAATTAGTAGTGCCACTTTCAAATTGCGCCCGTAATTCCAGAAGGATTAGGCAGAGGTGTACCTATAGTACACCCCCATTTTGCCAGTAACAATTTAATAATGTTGTTTATTTAATTATTGTTGGAAAAGTGATGAATGTGTTACTAATTCCATTTAGTGAGGGGTTGCGTAAGAATGTAACCTGAACAGGGTTTGTTTACACTTTCATCAGATAGTTTTGGAACAGACCGTACATAATTTTTTAGTGGCGTAACAATCTGGTCTGTAGTGCTATTCTGTAACCATCTCACCGTGAACACATAAGTGAAGTCAGCGTGGAGTGAGCTGTCAGTGCCACTGATGCTAGGGCTTGACCAAGCCAGGTTGACACTGACAGGTCACTCCACTCAAGTCTTCACGGTGAGATTTTAATCGACATGCTGGTGGTTGTAAATTACCGAGATCATGGCAATAAAATGTGTTGAACAGCAGAACACCTTAGTAATATATTTTGCTATGAACAACGTTTAATGATAAATGGATAAAAGATGTGTACAAATAATAATAGTCTTAATATCAATATTTATTTCCAGACACCCCCATGGCCGTGGATGACTTCGAACTGGAAATGAACGAGCACCGCGATCTGGCTTCAGACCCTGACTCAAGATCAAGTCACGACAAATGAATGTAGGGACGAATAGTTACTGATTACAATATTAATATTAACAGTAGATCTAAGAGTTATGAATAAATCATAAGATATCTATGTTGGTATTTGATTTATTCCTCATAATTTCAGCCGAAACACATCCACTGCTGGAAATAGGCCTCGCCATTCTAAGTTTGGTAAACAGCTTAAGTACCTGCTTTCATATAAGCACCAGAGCCCCATAAAACTTAATTTCAAGGTCAATTTTTATCACACGTCTAAATAACAAAACGTATAAAGCTATATTTTATTGTACCTAATGCTTTTCATTATTTAGTTCCGAGTATTCAAGCTAGAGGGCATCAGTGAAATGATTGCAAATGTTTACTAGATTGAGCACTAGGTGGCGTTACCAGTTTCAACTTTCCGGTCTCAGCTTTTACAATCTAGGTATTTTCGGAAAGTTTTGTAATGTATATTACAAAACTGTACTTTAAAAAATTATTGTACTGTCTATCATCAATAGCTAAATATGTAAGCGCTTATACGACAGGGAAAGAATGTGAGCATTCCGACGAAGGCGATTTAGTAAAATTTACCAATATTACAAACGTTTTAAAATAAGTGTTAGACAAGGACAGCACTATCGTACAAGACGTGACGTTACAACTATGTTACTTCATACATACTAGCGCCATACATTATCCGTACCGCGCGACAAGGACGGAAATAATCCCTTCCAGAAACTTTAAAAGCGTGTACCTTCTTCATATTGACATCGATATAACAGATTTTTTCGATTATTTCATTTCTACTACCTATGCCTTCTTTGAAATCACATTATTCTTTTTCGAACATTTTTAGTAGTATATATCATCCCTACTGAAACTGCAAAGTAACCTACTTTTATGTTGTTGGTCATTCGATTCAACTAACATCAAACGCATCGCTGTTTTGAACGTTAGGTACCTACCTATTTATTGCCGTATGCGCAATTGTCAAGTATAATAAAAGGAAGAAGAAAGAGGTTTAAAAGGGTTATACCCGCGGAAATATGTGGACTATTTCAGCATTGTTATCACAATCAGACCAATCAATACATTGCTTAAGACTGGTGAAGCCTACGCTGCCGCACATGGATTAATTTATAATGTAAAAAAATGTGAACACATGGTCTTTAAGGTCGGCGGCAAATGTCGTGAAGTGGGACCCGACCTTCTTATAAACGGGTCGGTAATTATGAGGGTATCAACTTTTAAATACCTAGGTCACTTTCTTTCCGACGACCTTAAGGACCATCTCGATATAGAGAGGGAGCGCAGGGCACTTACCGTTCGGTGCAACATGTTGGCTCGAAGATTTGCTCGGTGTACGGACCTAGTAAAAATTACCATTTTCCAGGCTCACTGCCAGAGTCTGTACACGAGTAATCAATGGGTCAATTACACCAGAAGATCGCTGGATCTCCTGCGCGTGCAGTATAATAATGGTTTCATGATGTTGTTGAGACTTCCACGCTACTGTAGCGCGTCGGAAATGTTTGCGCTACCTCGACGGATTTCATGCGATCATGCGAAAGAAAACAGCTTCATTAAGTACTGAGTAGTGTGAGAGACAGTCGTAACCACATCCTGAGAACTGTAGCGGAGAGTTTCAGCTCTCCAACTGTAAAGCAGTTTGTGAGAAGGGTGATTGGTACTAAAACTAGACAATAAGTGGTTTTAAAATATTGTTACTAAAACTATGGATTCTCTGATCCGAAATAAAAATCATTTATTTTTAAAAAGAACAAAATAAAGTTCCAAGCATTCTCTATTACCCATCAAATCAAACCAATTCCTCTTGCATTGAACTTGTGCAATAGTATCGTGCGCGCGCATCACTTCCGAATGCTTCCGACGACGGCGGCGCGTGCGACCGGCGGCGCGCGCCCGCTCACACGCGGCGCACGCGACGTTCACTTGACGCCGCGCCGCCGAGTAGTGTGGGGGACGTAGGTTATGTGATTGTTATGTACACGTCATAATATTGAATGGCTTTGGGTAATGAAGCGAGAAAATCTGGCGAAAACAATACGTTATTTTACAGCCACCCTGAGAAAACACCGGATTAAGGCTTTCAATTCACACTGCTGGGAAATTTCACATTACCTTTTATCTCGAAATCTCGCTATCTCGTGTGTGAAAACGTCACCTTTATCCCTCACAAGTTATAAAGACGATAAAAAAATCAGCCCCATGTTGGCGAAGCCGTGAGGCACACTATTGTTTTTGTTTTTTTTTTTTTATTTGTATTTTGTGCTTTACGACCTGCGTACAAATAAACATTTTTCTTTCTTTTAAAAGGTGACAGTGTAATCAAGGAAGTCTTATTAACTTATTACAGTTAATAATTTTCAAAGTTTAATTTGGTAGGCACGCAAACTTTTAAAAGTAAGATTAAAGTTCTTTCACAAATTAAAGGTTTTTGGAACTTGTTTTAGGCTTTCCTCACATATATATTGTTTAAGGATTATTTTAAGTGTATGTCTATACCTAATACCTACCTACTTCAATGCATTGAAAGAAAAATCCTTATCAGTAGTGACCGTGTACCTGAAATGATGAGATAAGATAATTCGTTTTTAGACGATCACTTACCTCGGTAGGTAACGTCCATATATCTTTAAGATTAAGTATTTAAAAATTCTTAAATGAACTACAAGATTGGCATCTATAAATAAACAGAAGTTATAATGAGAGCTCCACCCAAGCCGTCTGGTGTCTCGGTGGACGTCCAAATTGCGTCAATGAATACCAAACACACATCTCTTGATGACTTTCGAAGTTTGGAAGTTAAATCAGGTCCCACGTTGGGCTCCACTACCACCCCCAACCCCATATTCACACGGGAACAAACCCTTACACCAGCTAACTAATACTGGCAAGTCTAGCGATAGTAAACTCTACTGTTATAAGGGTAGGGGTGTTTTGAAGTGTGTAGATAACTTTGTTAGTAATAGAATACGGCAAATAAGTGCTTCTGACTATGAATATTGTTTGCTTGGTAGAATTTTTTATGTTATTGACTGTTCTAATTGTATTGGGGTTGATGTAGCCGCCGAGATATGTGACTAAAATATCTACTACTCGGTTGGTACCGCTATCCTATTAAAACAATTAATGTTTGGTTTCATTATAAAATGGCTCTAGCAAGACCTGCACCCTAATTGCGTAACACACAATTAATCACAATCTGAATTATTTTGAAGGATATTGCTAATCCATTGCTTCACATGTTAGAAAAAAATAGTCTCTTCAACAACGGAAATGTCAATCAATCAAAATCAAAACCAATTAATGTTGTTGAACAGTCAAAATGAAAGCCATTACTACTGATAGTGTGTAACGCAATTACCGCGCTGCTTTCATCCATACCAAATACATAGATACCCCTTCTTTCATTTCATTAACTTTTAAGACAGCTTGCTGTTTCTCATACCTCTATAGGTACTGAGGCCCTAGTGTGAGTTTCTCTTAACCATCTCGACTTTACGTATCGATCTCGTTCGGCGCTCCGATTGGCCCTTCACCAATCGAAAGTTGCGCTCCGATTGTCAAGGGCCAATCGGAGCGCCGAACACGGTCGATGCGTAAAGTCGAGACGGTTAAAATAAACTCACACTAGGGCCACTGGTGAGTAAGAATGTCAGCGCAGCCTACGTGCAACTACTTCAGCGTGACGTAATCATCATCATATTCTCAAGCATTTGAGCGACGAGTCGCACAGCCAGCCAGCCCCATGGCTTCAACGGGTATCCTGAACATCAGCATACAATACCTGGTTATCACCGTCAGCCTCATCAGGGACCTTGGCCGCCGCGTACTGCACTTTCAGCCGGTTTACAAGCTGAGCCTTTAAACCCTCTCTTGGTCGACGTCGACGCCAGTAGTCAGCCTCAACCGGGCGCTGTACCACATCCGTCGCACTAGAGCATAACGCAGCGCCACCACGAAGTCGTGGGCAATAGCTAGTACCTCTATATAAAAAAATATATATTTGAGGTCCTTGACCCATAAAGCAAGCATATGAAAAAAAAAATTGGTCAATTTTACAAGGTAAATGTGAATAAATATTAGAGTGATTAATAATTGAATGGCTATTGCGGCTATCACTGCCAGAAGTGTGCCGGACGTTTAAACATTTACATAATTAACACCAGTCGAGGGGTAGTAAAAGAAATCAACCATTTATTGGAGATAAAATGATAATAACTTCTCGAGTCTCGCTCGAGTAGCTGTAGTTCCTACCCTGATACCAACTCTGCTGACCCGTGAATCTTTTAAAGGACATTTCATGACAGCTTTCTTCCCTTTAGAAAATACAGTTCAATCTAACAGAAAGAACAAAAGTTTCACAATAAAAACTTGTTCTGATTCTTTTTACTTAAAATGCGCTTCAACATCTACCCTTTATTTACAATACTTCCTCGCCAAACAGCCATATTACATTTCAATGCAAACCCATTTGCTTATGAACATTTCTTCAAGCAGTTGTATAACCCTGGGGGGGTCGGCAGCTATTATAGCCCTATTGTCGTGGATCACGGAAAATAAGACGTCATCAGAGATTTTGATAAACTCAGGTTTTTATACAAGCATGGATTATTTGCTTAGTTCTTTGTTCGCGTTCTATTTACTATCAATATGATTTTCAAGACCTCGTACGGGGCTTGTCGCTCTGTGATACGAAGTTTGCACCGAAAACTGCTTTGCAGTCGCTGTTTAGTTTCATTGAGTCACGCATATCATACGATCATATACCTACCGTAGTAGCACAGGGTATTATCTTTTCTCTTAGAAGTATCCGAATTCTGGGTATGTAAATTTCTCAAAAGAGCATAATAATTGTTTATATATTTATGAGACTGCAGTATTCATGAAATCAAACTTACACAATGAAGTCAAAACGTCGCAACAATGAAATCTGCGCTAATACACACAACACAGCATTTTACTCAAACAGTTTTGTACTATGGCTGGCACCCAGAATGTATAACAAAATACCGAAGCCTATTAGAGACAAACGCGGTTTGATTGATTTAAAAATATTTAACAGCTTCTTAGCGCAGAAGTTTGTTTAGTGCATTATTCAGTTAATCCGTAAAAAAATTTTCAATGTAGGAGAAGACCAATGTTATTTATGTTCTAATAGTTTAGGATAAGTTTTATGTGATTTTGAGTGGAAAGATTCTGAACATTTAATTCTGTTATTTAAGTGTAATTTTAGATACTACAACAATATTTACATTTGTACGCCGTCAACGGCAAAACATAGTGATATAATATCATATAGGTACCTTAATAAAATAAATAAAATTTATTTTTATTTACAATACCTGTTTTTACACCTACGTATGTTTTACAAATAAAAAAAACTTTGACTTAAAAGTTAATAGTTAGGTAGGTAGTTAGTAAGTAGCACTGCTGAGAAAAATCCATGGTTTATCTAAATAAAATAAAAACATCTATTAAAAATTAAGTTGATAATAAATAGTTTTCGAACATCCAACGTTATAAAAGGCAGCCCCTGAACCACCCACCCTTCATCACTTCCTAGAATTACGCTTGAAAGGAGAAGTGGCCCATCAAACTTTCCAGACAGGCCCTAAGGCTTAAAAACAATAATATTGACTAAAACCACAAACACAACAAGACCAAGCAAGCAAGCACACCGTCAATACCTAGTTAAAATAAACCTGACTACATCAAAATCTCATTGACAGACAGAGTAACCTTCCGTGTTCCCCAACAATGGGATTACAACCCACTACCACCTGTCCAAAAGTCCCATGGACCCCCACGCCCAAAAAAACGGGTTAATACTCGAAAAAGTACAAAAACTGGCTCTCACAGTTTTTGCTTAGATTTTTTCGGATTTGACAATGAATGTGACGGTCTTTTGAATAGTGGATACATGAGCGACTTTGCGTGGGCGCATTTTAATAGTGATTGTTGTATTGTTGAGCGTTGAATTTGATATTTTTACACGTATTTGTTTTTATTGTCCCGTTATAATTTTCAGTAATTTACCTTAAGGAAATTGCTTTGAGTTTTGTGAATTATTTTCTTATAATTTATATAGCAATGTCCTCCTCCCACGCCTGCCGCATGTCTCATTGTTCACAATTACCTGCCATAACATTGGTTATGGCAGGTAATTGTTAACAATGAGAAAATCACCACGAGCAGCAGATGGCAATCCATCTGCTGCTCGTGGTGATTTTAAAGATAAGTAAATGTCTACTACACTACTCTAAGGCCAAAGCAATTACTAAAAGAAAAAAAAACTATGACAATCTGAACCATGAACTGGGCCTTAAAATACTGTTAACAACATTATCAAAATATTTTATATCATATTTAAACCTACATGTGCACTTGTAAAACGTCAGAAGGTGCACGTTCCAAATTGTCGTTTTCTACGGAGAAGAGGCGAAAAGAAACTCCACGATTTTAATAATAATTGTCTTTTACAATGTTTGCAAATCACAGTGTTAACAGGTATGGGAGGACAGGGTGGGCCTGTCAACAAGTACCAAGTGGTTTAAAGCCGGCCATTAACCCTTCCTAATAAGCTTATTAATTAGTGCCTAAATATGATTCTATCGAAGTAAATCAAAAAGCTATTGTATCTCGCGTGGATCCACGTGACTTGGATACGAAGGATTAAAACAATTACAAACGTGAACTCAAACATTGCAATAGGAAAATTTCACTACTTGTTCCGCCATTGACCGCCACGTCACCACACGAACGCCACGCACCCCCCAAGGTCAAGACCAGTAGTAAAACTTATTACCGTCACATTACCCCCTTGTGCTGATTACATTAGGGTAACAACGCCATGGAAAGACGTCACTCCTTGCAGTAATAACATAAGATCCTTGTATTCGTGTTTGTTCTGACAGTATGAAAACGTAATGGAAGAGTTTACTATTATTGCATATACGACAGTGAAGTAAGTTCGTGATTTGTATTGTGAAGGCTTTTTGTTGCTTGGAAAGCTGGTGTCCGATCCCGTGCTGTTTATTTTTGCTAAATAAATGTACTATCACTATCCTCGCATACAGGTTCAACAAAGTACAAGCTAGGAGAGGTAGCATTGACAAGTACAATAGTAATATATTTATTTATTTATTGTTAAGGCACTTCAACGACCTACTCACTAAAACATACACAAACAAAAATCACATACAGTTTTAGGTATAGTGAATACGTCACTTACAGAAGTGCACAGCACTAGCAAAGACTTGTTAATTGTAATGGTTACAGGTTGTAAAATGAGTTATGTTCACAAATACTTACGATGGGAACTACAGATAAATTTAGCTACAGATTAATATAGGAAGTTTAAGGTTCGGTCCAGAACACATCGCCAAAATGGGATTGTTTCAGTTCATGATTTACGTATTAACCGATTTTAATTCCATTTTGGTAAGTTGTAACAAACTTTGAACTATTCCGTTTATCAAATATTTGTCACAGAATTCATTCAATGCATTTCCCTTACATAACTAGTTCAGCTAATTTCAATAAGGTTGGTACCTACCTCACTATGGTGCAATGAAACCTTGATCTTTGTAGAGATTTACCCTTTACCCGTGGCATGTTTATAAACTTTTGGAATTAAGTAATAACTAAAGTATTTATCACAACACATAACTTTGCCAAAGTCTTTCCCAATATGGAAAAACAACAAAATTAACCCCTACCTATTTTAAGGTAAACGAATATGACTGGACACGTCCACAGTCGACACGCCACTATGTTATTGACAATCATACACTCGCGGACACGCATCCCCTTTATTTTTAGAAGTAATCGATTTTCTTATCACTCGTTCTTCAAACCTTTGATTTCAAAGATCACAGACTTGCTGAATCCAAATACACACTTGACAGCACAGACCCTTTAACAATGAACCTTTTTATAGTATCAGTAAACGGATTATTGAACAATGAAGCTCTTGTTGACTGGGTGACGTTGAATCTGATCAGTTTTGTGACTGAAATCACGACACCCGCGTATTGTTTGATAAAAAACATTAGAAAAAGTAAATAAGATCGAGATGGAGTGGTGTTCTGTATATGAAATACCTACAATGAAACAGATAAATAAACCAAGACGACATTTATAAAATCTGTTTTGTGAAAACTTAACCAATCCCCAATAAAAACTAAAAACGCATAACTTTAACAAAACCTAACAGGGTTCGCTAATTCCACTCTTTATTCCTTGACAGATAGACCGACAGAGATAAGGGTTCCGTTTATATCTTTTGGGGAATTTAACCCTAAAAAGCTACGTTGCATCTCCAATGGCGGTCTCTGTGAACTATAGCCGATTTTACAAGGCTACGCTCTGTATCACTGATTCTATCTCATTTATGTCTTTACATTGTACGATGCTCAAGCGTAGGAAGAGATTACTCAAATCTTTTTTTCTGGAGTGTTTTGCGTCAACAATCCGTTTGTATAGTACCTACTTGATAGCAATATTGTTAGCTAAAGATCAGCTCTCTCAAGCATGATGTGTCAAGATCCTTGTTGCAGGGGTGGCCGTAGATAATCTTGTATTTTTTCAAGAAGATAGAAGAAGACTGTAATCGGCTTTTTTCAATGAGGCTTAGGATGTTATGGCGACGCGAAAATTTCGCTGTATACCAAATGAACGTTAATTTATTTTTGAAGGACATATAATTTTAATAAAACAAAAAAAAAACATTCAAATGTTGTGTCATTTGAATGTATTTTTGTTGTTTTGTTAAAACTATGTACTTTTCAAAGTCAAACTGAAATCATTTATTTCAAATAGGCACATAAATGGCACTTTTGAACGTAACATTTACAAACAAAAATGAAAATATAATTGATTCAAGTTGCCCTTTCCTAAAGTAAAAAGAAACTCCATCGTTACTCTTTTAAAATATTTTACAATATTTCGTACTTATACATGAATTATTTAATTTTATGTGAACACGTTGCACCTTGAATAAAACTACTATACCATAATAGGTAAAAAAAAGCAATGGCTGGTAAATTAATTATGTGATAGTTACATGGTGCTCACTGGTGGTGGTGGTTTTAATGTAGTAACTTTTTTCATGTTGCTGTAAATTTGTTTTATGAAACCTTATTTAATTAGGTACTCTTTACTCACACATTGTATCTCAAGGGGACGTCTACGTACTCAATTATGGTTCAATAACTCATAATTACACATGTCTGAAGATAGAGTTTATTAAGGGACAGTTAATGACCACAGACATCAATACATATCGTTATTTCGAAAACATTATTATGTTATCGCCATTACATAACATGTATTACATAATAATAACGACCACATTCAAGCCGACACTCAACGAGTTATATGGTCGTAAGAATGATCGCAAATTAGTTCGAAGAAGATTACTTGGCAGTAATAAGAATGGACAACTTATTAGGAAAATCTGTAGGGAATGAAAAACACTTACCGGTTTTGTTTACTGATTTCAATCTTGTGTACAAATAGGCCTTCGCCGTTTGTCTAAAGCCAATATCTGTATACGTTACATATCACGTACAACTATAAAATTACAAGTGTAACATAGATACATGTTTAAATCAAAGCACATTCTAGAAGAACAACAAGAACTCAAGAAACAAAAACCGAGCATTATTAGTGTGCCCTCACGAGCTCCATCACTAGCTAAATACAGTGATATCAATACTGTAAATACTAGCAACAGACACATTGTTGAACGTACTACCAGGCTCAAGAAAATAGGTGGCTCGTTTTTAACAAACTTCCTAGCCACATTCAAGAACTATCAAATCTTTTATAAAGCGGAAATTATGCCAGAAAGCCTATTAACTGTCAAAGACTATATTGAGGACAAAAAGGTTTGGGATTGAGCTGCTATAATAAATATACCTACATATAGAATGTTGATGGATAAATTAATATTATTTTGCTAACTTTTTACTACTACATATTATTTTTCCCTATCTTTAGGTTTTACATAGACAATGACATGAGTGTTAAGTATGTGGGACAGTCAGAAAAAAAAAGATGTTCTTTTGGTATTTTTTTTAAATCTTTTCAAAGTACGGAGAGTACAGTAAAGGAGTAGTTTTCTTTCGTAACAGCCGCCATAGGGCGGTCACTTCTTTCTTCATCCCCCAAAGTTCGATTCGTCCGGTTTCAGGCGGCACGGCGACGCTTGAAATCGTAAAATAACAGTGCCATTTTTAATGAGACACAATAATTTAATTAGCTCGCAAACAATGTGGACGGAAATTTTGAAATTGGAACGTAAATATTTTTACTTACAAATAATCATATTTTCAAAATAGACTCATAGTTTCGTATCTGGCCACGCTCTCATTTATAAAAAAAAATTCGCAATACTTCCTGAGTGGCCTGGTATAAAGTATATTATTGTTTTAATTTTTGTGAATGTGAGGACTATGTCGATCATTGTATTTTTCTTTCAATTATTTTTAATGATGGTCTGCCAGTTTGAGTACTTTATGCGGCCTACCCAAATATCCTTAGTTTTGTATTGTTCGTCGAATCTCTGAGCTCCTTTAGTACCGTCTGGACTTTACAAGACAGAGAGACCTTTGAGTTTGTTTCGGCCTTTCTTCTCAGAGGATTCATAGGAAACGCCGATCTCATCTAGTTTTTTAAATACGATTGACGTGTAAAGTGTTTGTACAAACCTACTTACAGAAATAAAATCATTCATCAAGTATCAATATCTCCAAATCAATTTTAGCACCAATTTATTAACCAAGGTGTCATGAAACCTCAGCTCAGTAAGCGTGTGGTGGTCGCGTGCCACCCGCCGCCCGATCACGTCCGAACTCCGTTAGTCTCGTGACCGAACGTTCGCCGACCGTGACCGGCCGTCCGGCGACGCCGACCGACGGCTGCCGTGATATAACCGGGTGAATACATAACAATTAGCTAAATGACCACCGTTGCTAATGACTTTGAGATTGTTTTCTGATTACGTGATTTTGCGCTGAAATTTTTAATTTAGCATGTTGTGTATTACATAGTAGACATAAAGGAAAAACCAAAGAAACTCGATTATCTATGAGTACCTACAGTCAATTTGAAGTTCTACATAGCTTTATATAAATAAGAAAAGGTCACTCAGATCCCAAATATTTTGAAACGCATTTTTCCTTTCATGTCTAATCCTTCACTCGAGTAGTACCTAATGTTATTCACTAGTTAATCCCCGTGCCATCGTCCCACGCTTCTCTGCCTATACCGGAACCCTTCCCCTATAGTTTGAAGAATACATTCATACAAATATTCGAGCGAATAAATTGCGTTACCTAATTGTCTGCAGTTTCCCACCGTACGCCTGCCACGCGGCCTTATGATACACCCTTAAAAAACTAAACTTAGCTATTCTGAACCTTACACCTCGAAAACTAAGTTTATTTTGCGATCAACTGTGATATAACTAAAGTTTATACATTTTAATATCTTTAAATGACTCATAAACGCAGTTGCAACGTCCTTACTGCAACCACATAACGCACAAAATTACAAACGTAAAACGCATTTTTAATCTTGGCTGTCAAGAAAATTACCAACTTAATCTCAACAGTTGTCAAACTTCCAAATTACTAGGAATAAAGTCTAAAAATGCTTGGATCAAAGGCAACAGTTGGTTGGTCATAGATAAGGAGTATTTTGTATAGGGTGGGTCGCTTAGGGCGGCAGCACACGAGGCGGCACGGGGCGCCACGCGGCCACACACTCCGCGCCAGTCGCACAGCGCGCGCGCACGTGACCGACCTGCGCACACGATCCTCCTCAGACCAAGTTTCCGATGAAAACAAAGTGATAACTGAAAAACTAGGTCAAGAAAACGTTAAGTGATTACTTCTGTGTTTATACCAAAACAATAGTGATTTGATACTTCTTGTGACAATGGAATACCATCACAGACACATGGAGCAGCCAGGTCCTGAGTTAGGCCAGGGCCAGGGTTCCCAGTGGGGGTACGGTTGGGGCCCACCGGCACCGGCCCCGGCCCCACCTGCGCCGGCGCAGCGTAGCAAGAGGACTCGCTCTGAAAGCGAAGACGATGACTTTTCTGAGGAGAGCAGTAAAGATGCGACGTGAGTACGAAAATCAAAGATGTTTTTACCTGTACTGTCTCACTGCTGGGCAGAGCTTACCACCTGATCTGCAACACCTATTCGGTGTCCTGTTTGTCGTATATTTATCAAATAAGTGGGTTGAAAAAAGGATGTAATTAAGATTTTTCTAGATCAAGTATTTTAATTTGTAGGCATACAGTTAATCCCGAAGCTTGGCTTATAACCTAAGGTTCATAACCTAGATATGAACCTCAGCATAGCGTTAATAATCTCTCATTAGAAACAAAATTCCAGAATCTTGAAGTAAATAACAAATTATTTGTCTGGCAGGCGTAGGCCATCACTACCATTAATATATATAAGTAATGAATAACAAAACAGAAATTAATTATTTGTGAGTATTCTAGTATTATCCATGTAATACTGAGATAATATTTTGTTCACTGAATTTAATCTTTGGTTAAGAGTTTAATAATAACAGAAAGCGAAAAGGGAAAATCAAGATATTAACTTATTAGTTTTGCGTTAATTCGGTGTTTTATTAATATCATTTCAACTCTGATTAGCCTTTATAAGGATATCGATATAGGGATATATATGTGGATGAAAAAAATCCTATAAAATAATCTTTTTTCCCCCATGATATCACACAAGATTCCAATAAGTATATGTACTCTTCGTAGCTCGCTACAGCGCGTAGCTTGCTACGCACGTAGCAAATGCTACGCAATAAATGTAATTCAATGTTACGTGTAACATATTTCTTTTCAAAGTTCTTTTTCAATTGGTTTCAGAGTTACGTAAATGATGTAATACAATTTCTTTATGATTTTGTAAAAGTTTTTTGTTTACTTTCCATGATTGCTTTGTTATTATGATGTAAGTTGTGATAGGATCGGCAGAGGAAAAACAAAGTATTTCGTAGGTACGGTCACGAAAAGAGTCCTCTCTTTTCGTGACCGTACCAGTAACCAGGGTTTCATTTGGTGACTCTACATATCTTGCGTTTGGCCTACATTTAAGAATCTTTAATCAGGCACGTATGCGAATTCCACAACACGAGATGAAAAACAAGTACCTTGTCCTAGTCTGAGCGAAATATGTGAAGAGAAAAATACCTACTTAATTACGTGTATGTACTTTCTATTATTAATTTAAATTGCTTCAGGCATATTCTTGATGATTTAAGTAGGTTAACAAGACGCGGAAGCAATCTGACATAAGCAAACATTTCATAAAAGAAGACATTATTATCTAGTTAAACATTTTGTCCAAAGTGAACAAACGATTTGGTTAAATCAAACATGCCACATTTTGACCATGAGATTCTTTACTAAAACTAGGTTATTAAACAGACACCAGAAAATATGGGTCCTACAGAGAAAATCTGTGTGTAATCAAAAAACCTGGCGAGTACTAAATAAAATAGATTTTATTTTATATGTCATCTTCTTATAGAAGATTTTTCCTATAACGAGGGTGCATCCAAACCTAAATCTCTCATGCACAACTGACTGTGACCAGCTTATTTAGATACCAAGTCACAACGTTAGCATCTCTTGGGAAATGTGGGTGTAATACAGGTAAACCTTTGCCTAACCCTTCGATGATTACAGGCGTGATGTATGTTTACAACCTTCTAAGGAACCTTGGACCAACTAGGGTCTCCCACTGTAACCGTATTAAGTGTTTTTAACACTGTTTTAAAATAAAAACCTTTATAAATGGAACAGATACAATAATGTTACAGTATCGAAGTGTAACCTTTTACATGTGTTAATATGTGTATCAGAAATATGCAGTTTTAGGTACAATTGCACGGTACCGCATCAACGCGCGGCGAACAGACAGACGCGGCGTTGCCAAAATAGCATCAATCCAGACAGGATTGAGGCTATTTAGGCAAAGCCACGTTTACCTGTTACACTGTTAACACTTTTATATCGGTAGCAGATATATTACTGTTACACTTTTGTATGTGTTTTGGGTTAACACATTGAAAAACACATTTATAAGTATTACATATTTGATTATATTATCAATTCAAAATGTAACACTTGTTATTATGTAACCTTTATGAAGGAGTTTCGAAGTCCCTGGAAGTAACCCATCATCATCCACAATTCCAGGTCTCCCGGCGGCGACTCCTGCCAGCTGATGACGCGCAAGCGACGTCGTGGCGTCATCGAGAAGAAGCGACGAGACCGCATCAACACTTCCCTGACTGAGCTCAAGAGGCTGGTGCCAGCCGCCTGCGAGAAGCAGGGCAGTGCCAAGCTGGAGAAGGCTGAGATTCTCCAGCTGACCGTGGATCATTTGAAAATGCTGCATGCTAAAGGTTAGTATAAATCTCCTTTCTTTAACTTTGGTACTCTAGAAAGGTGTCTGAAGATCCGGTAAACACTTAACATCAGTGTGATTGACAACCTATTTTATAAAGAAAAGAGTAGCCGTTCCGCCATTTGTGGAGTATTTAGGTTTGTCATTGAACACAGCCTAACAGACTATCTCCAGCAGTTGACTTGTTAGGCTCATCATCACCATCATTATCTTGCCCTCATGTCAATTAAATAAAGGCTCGTGACACTGGGGCGACGCGACAGCGCGACATAAAGATACCGCGTATTGCGCGATGAGCGGTGCCATATTGTGTCGCACTGTCGTGTCAAGCCAGTATGCGGGACCCTTTATTTTGGATCGTCCGTACATGTCTTTTCCTTCCATACTTCTTTCCCTATTAGTCGTCAACTCGGTAGTTGGTTGATTTTATTTATTTTAATATATCTAACCTCCTTATCAATCTCATAGCTCAAGTAATATAATAGGTACACCCAAGTAAATAATCCAACGAATTGTGAAGTATAAAACGAAGCCTAGGAAACAACTTTGCGGTAAAAAATTCTCATGTTTACAAAGAAGTTCTGTTATCGCTGTCCATTCAACAAAATATGATGTTTACGTCATCTTTACAAGAAACAATTTCATAAATTTCGGCCTAAAACTCAAAGAAGAAGAACGCTCAAAGTAAAACGTAAAAATTTGAAAAAATTGTGCGTCCGTTATAGGCAACAATTAAACAGTCAGAAACCTGTTCCGTTCGTTTCCGTTTCCTGCAAATTAATAAAAGATGCGACCGTAACGGCGTTTTGCTAAATTGTTTAATAAAAAATAAAAAGCAAAAGCAACGCATTTGATTCGCTTTTCCTGTCTTTTGTGCAACTTGCTACTGTTATACAAACCTTTGATGAAATAGAAACTCGGTAACAGGATTTTACTTTCCTTAACTGAAAAATAGTCGAATGATGCAAGTCGAGAATAATAAATAAGCAGGTTATTTTTAATACGTGTAGGTACTCACATGTGTGATTGTGAGTTGTTTATATTTGTTTGTTAAAAAAACAATTTTGTGTGTATCATATTTCACTGAGTCTACTTACATACAGCAGAAATGAGAGTTACTTGTTCTGGAAAAGTTAAATCTTTTTAAAAAGTATTAAAAACAGCACAGTTCTTAATATTAAGACTGGATCAATGGTAATTGATTGATCGTGTTTAGGCAAAGGTAAATACAGATTTGAGAATCTAACAATTTTGTTTTCCCGGTTTTAACAAGGTCAATGGTTAAATTTCGTGAAACTGTTACCGGGTTGTGAACCTGTATGTAGAGTTTTTTTCCGAACATGATATTTTTTTTCAAAGAGGAATTTAGGAGTAATGTAAAAAGAATGAACGGCCCTAATGAATTATTTTACAACGAGCTTACTTGTTTCTGTAGTGAATTAGAGTGGACATGTGCGGACGTTGAGATATTAGGACTTGATTCGGACACGTTTAGCTTTGTTAGTGAGGCGAATGGTTCTAGACGCTGGCTGGACCACTGTGTGACTACGAACGCCGCATTACAATCCGTAGTAAATGTTTACATAAAGTATGACGTCATCTGGTCAGATCACTACCCTCTAATTGTAGAATGTAATTTTGATGTTATAAAACCAAAAACATCCTTTAACACGGGATCGTTAGTCAATAAGGTACTATGGGGTGAAAGAAAACCTGACCAAATTTTATTATATAGTGAGATCTGTCATGAGAGATTGAGACTTGTTGATTTTCCTAGTGTGTTTCGCGACTGTAGTGACCATGTTTGTAGTAATGTGGATCACAAAAAACACATTGACAAACTTTACGACAGTATAATTTTTGTTCTAAGCAAGGCTGCCACTGACAGTTTTGCAGTCGTAGCACGGCGTGACATTAAGAAGCCTGTAGTTGGATGGAACAGACATGTTAGTGATTCTCATAGGAAGGCTAGGTGTAAATTTCAGCTGTGGGTATGGTGTGGAAAACCAAAGTCGGGCCGGGTTTTTGAGGAAATGCAAGTTAGTCGAAAAGTTTTTAAGTCTCGCTTAAAGTGGTGTCAGAATCATAGCGAACAAATAAAAATGGACATTTTGGCATCGCATCATTCGAAGCATAGTTTTAAAGACTTTTGGAAATCCACAAAAAAGTTCAATGGCAAGCCTAGCCTCCCAGTGAGCGTTAACGGTATCAATGATCACAGTTGTATAGCTGATATGTTTAAGGATCACTTCACTGTAAGATCGCCATTGGGACCATCACGGTTGGCGAACGATGTTGGGCCGCTTTGTCAGGAGATTGGAGCTTTAATTACGGCTAAACATGTTAAGGAAGCTATAAGAGCTATATCGCGTGGGAAGTCTCCTGGCCATGACGGCATCAGCATCGAGCATTTCAAACACGCAGGCCCTCACTTGCCTAGAGTACTCGCAATGTTCTATAACATATGTATGGGACATTCGTACTTACCTTCTGCACTTATGAAAACTGTGGTGGTGCCAATTGTGAAAAATAAGACTGGTGATATTTCTGATAAATCCAACTACAGGCCGATTTCACTTGCCACCACAGTAGCGAAAGTGCTTGATAGTTTGCTTAATAATCAACTGGATAAATACCTGAACATTAGCGACAACCAGTTCGGTTTCAGGCCGAGACTCTCCACAGAGACAGCCATCTTGTGTGTGAAGCAAACTATCAAGTACTACACAGAAAGACGAACGCCTATTTATGCATGTTTTCTCGACTTATCGAGGGCATTTGACCTGGTTAATTACGATATCCTGTGGAAGAAGCTTGAAGATATATCCATGCCAGCGGAACTCAGCAGGATCTTTAAGTTTTGGTATCATAACCAGGTCAATGTTGTGCGATGGTCGAGTGCATATTCCGAGCCGTACAGGTTGGAATGTGGGGTGAGGCAGGGGGGAATAACCTCACCCAAACTCTTCAACCTGTACGTCAATGCGCTGATAGAGAAGCTGAGCAGCACCCGTGTCGGCTGCCATATAGATGATGTCTGTCTCAATAATATCAGTTACGCGGACGACATGGTACTGCTGAGTGCTTCTGTATGTGGCCTTTCAAAGCTGTTGGGCATCTGTGAAAAGTACGCTCACAGCCATGGCCTGACATATAATGTAAAAAAAAGTGAATGCATGGTCTTTCAGGCTAGAGGAAAATGTCCGGCAACGATACCTGCCATAAAATTATGTGGAACACCACTGAAGAGGGTAGAAAATTTTAAATACCTTGGACATATGATGTCCTCTGATCTGAAAGACGATGCGGACATAGAGCGAGAACGCAGGGCGTTGTCTGTAAGGGCGAATATGATAGCCCGCAGGTTTGCTCGATGTACCCCAGAAGTAAAAACAACATTGTTTAGAGCATATTGTACATCATTCTACACGAGCAGCCTGTGGGTCTCATACACGCGCGGACAGTACAACGCTTTGCGTGTGCAATATAATAATGCATTCAGGGTGCTGATGGGGCTGCCCCGGTTCTGCAGCGCATCAGGGATGTTCGCCGGGTCGCAAGTAGACTGTTTTTACTCTACTATGCGAAAAAGATGCACATCCCTGGTGCGCAGGGTTCGGGCTAGCTCCAACGGCATCCTGAGGGCATTCGCGCAGAGGTTCGATTGCCAGTACCTGAACCATTGCTGTCTGGTTCACATACTGACCAATCGAGATTTGTAGTATGTTTGTGTTGTATGTTTCAGTGTATGTAATTTTTTTTTTTTTTTTTGTAATTTTTATGCTTATGACCCTTTGTTGGTCGAAATAAAAGTTTTTCATTTCATTTTTCATTTCATTCATGTCATCGTCCCCTCTGATAGACAATTTTTTTTTTCTGAAATATGTTGACACTAATCTTCAGGGGATGTTTTTTTTTTAATCGTTGCTTCGAGTACAGTATATATAGAAAACTAAAACTTGTAGGATCAGCGGATTAGGGTGTGCGTTGTCTGTCTGTAAAAGAATTAATGACTGAATTTAAGATTGTATTTATTACAGATGCCATGTTTGCAGTTTGTTTCACTCAAATTCATACTCATTGTATCATCATTTTTTACGTTGTAACTTTTTGACCGACTCAATCAGTATTACAGCCTAACAAAACAAAAGCTACCTACCCACTACTCCATAAACAAAGTCAGCTTTTTCATCATTATCGCTATCTCACTCATCTCCAAATGGTCCGTTCCTTATGTTCCCACGCCATGCTTCCGGGTCCAGAGCCCTGGGCCCCGGGCGCGGGCGGCAGGTGGACAAACTGTGAGGTTTTTGTTACAAACACACGTAGTAAATGATCTTGCGGAGATGATAGAAAAAATGCCGATGAGTTTGCATTGGGTATGTGTAGGGATTATTTGAAATTTATACGGTTTATGAGGGAATTTTAATTGATTTTCTGCGAATGGTGTTTATCTGTTGAAGTGTTAACTATTATGGTTTTTGACCATAAAACGAATTCTGTTTATAAAAATTGATGGACGTAGTTGTGATTACAGAGTACGGTTATAAAATATTACAGAAAGCGTATTCTCCAACTCCAAAGCTATAAATATTATGTATAATTGTCCCATCCTTCCGTTTTAACCGAATTTGTGGTTTAAAATCAATTTGCGGTTACCATGTAACTTTTACAAAAGTAGTTCACAATGTCACTATATGGTTCAGTGTACGAAAACCGCATCCTCTTTAGCTGGGAGTCGTATCCGGCCATGATGGCCGACTGCTGTACACAAGTGGCCTAGTTGGCCGTTGAAAGGTCACTGTCACGAGCGAGGGAATCCGGAACTTTGTATCATTAGATGTGTGGTTGAATTTTAGTAACTGTGCTTTTGTTTTATTTTAAGTAGTCTACCGCATCATCTCTGACGTTCGTCGCAAAAATCTTGGGAAAAACAAGAAATATAACGTTAGTCGCATTTTTTTGTTATAATATTTTTTGTCGGATCGATGCGACTAATGGAGACGTATTTTTTGGAGTTACGTGTCATTTATACAACCGAATTTATTACTGAATATTTCGCGATGTTTAGTTATATTTTACATCCTTCAACTATGATTTCAAGATAGTTCATGAACTACATTATTATACGGCACTTCATGCGTTAACTTCATACCTATCGATTTCAACATTGAAACCCTATCAACTATATCAAATATTCCTATGCTATCTCCGTCCCTCTAACCGATGCACCGTGCAAGCGAGAAAAAAAACTGGATATGCGCGATCCAGTTAGCGACTTCCTGAGTTTTTGTAGGCGCCAGGTGTGGCGTAAGCGATGCGTACGCGCCGTGTTTGAAGCTTGGTCAATAGACAATATGGCCTACTGGCCATATGGGTTTTGTATGGTTACGATAATGCGTTTTTGATTAAGTAAAGTGTCAGATTGAGAAGACCAAAGTGTTTACCAATAGTAATAATAAAATAATACTGAAATGCTGTAAATTTTAATCAGTCAGTGAAGCTTTAACTATTGCTATAGTGGACACTTATTGATAGTTTATGGTTAACTATTTGGTGTCTAAATGCAAAAAAAAAACTTGGCTACGAAGACTTCGTTTTTTTTGTGCATTATTTTAATTATATTTCTAAAACATCTCTTAAGTAAATTCACACGCACACCAACAGATTAGCGCAGATAAATCAATCAGTTAGCGAATTATGCGCATAGGGTGCGTGGGAACACATAGCGGGGCCGCTCTCACCCTGCCGACCACTAAACAATATAGAGGGATGGCGATACTACCCTCCGTCAGTGGGGAATTAATCGCAACTTATGTTACTACGGTGATTGGGGATTTGAAATGTTAAGCATTGTTTAAATTGTGATTATTGTGGGTGACTTCTCAATTATTTGATGGGTTTCTGTGTGGGAAAAGTTTTTGGGACTATTTTGTAACTGAAGTGAATACCTTACTTACCTACTATGAAAACATAACACAGAGTTTTGTCAAACCTAGGGTATTATTTGAAAACGAACATTTTAATACAATTCGATGATTAGAATGTATGAGACACTTTCTGCTAAAACATTATTCCGACAATATACCGGATTTGGTATCTCTTCAATACCCAATAATTACGATCTTTTTGAATGAAAGTAAAACCTCTTAATCTACATTTTAACAATCAAATCACGCGTCTATTGTGAACCACGTGACAAGCGGAAGCTATTCTAATGCAAAGGGTTGTCGCACCTGCGCTCGCGCAAAAAATTGGTATGTTAAAAAACGCTCTCAGGAAGGAAGGAGGAAGCGAACACAATTGTACGCTTCATTTGGGTTAAGATTTCTGCTTACAAATATATTTAATTAGAACGTGACATAGATTTGTAAAAAGATACGATTCACATTTTAACAACGATTTTAAAACCGGTTGGTATTTTTACAATTGAAGTATAATAATAAAGAAGTTAAAAAAAAAAACTTGTGTGTCTTCTGTATTTAATAAAATAAGGTTATTATTAAAAAGGAAAACGCAAGAAAAGAAACTATAATTAAATAAGTTATCGTTGACACCATAATGAAAGGGCAGTCTGACATTACGCAAAGCTCTGCTCACTCTTATAACAAGATATAGTTAGTTAACACAAAACGTTATTATATTTTATCATGTGCCTCTGTTCTATTTAATTAATTACAAAACGTGTTCAACAAAGAAAAGGCACACATAAAAACATAAAAGAAGCGAAGCGCACACAAAGAAAAAAGTTTAAAAAGAAATTAAACTGGTTCAGCGAGTACAAAAAATACTGCTTAGACAGTTTTCTTCACCCTTCGGTCTCGTGGCCCGGTGGCACACTGACTGGACCAAGCATCCTTGACCCCGCACTCTTCAATGAATCATCTTTTTCTCAAATACTTTGTTAAAGGTCTGTAGGGTTTGAGAGCTCATCTTATGTTTGTCTCCTTCCCTATCGGAAGACGGCCGGAAACCCGGGGTTCCCGTTACTACTACTACAAATTTTCCATCCCTTACTCACTTGTTTAAAAAGCCATATTCCATCCCTTTCTACTTGCACAAGGGTAACTGGAGGGTCATTTCCTGAATGAACTGAACTTTTGTGTTCTTTATTCCGACTCACCATTGTCTAATTCTTATTTACATGCAAAATAACATCTGCCTTGTGTCGGATAGCTGGCTTAGAAAGACCAAAGAAAATACGGAATTTTAAATTCCCTAGTGTGAGCGTGAACCTGTGCAGAAACCTTTTGAAACATCGTTAATTAATCCAACTGGAACATGCTATTTTCCCTCATAACGCTCTCGTATTCAAATTTTTAAACAAACACGGTGGAACTGAATTAATATTGTAGGAGTGCGTCATAGAATAATCAATATGATAATTAAAACGTTTCTAACCTTCGTTCTCTTTTGTTTCAGGATTGGACACATTTGCTTACGACCCTCAGAGGTATGCGATGGACTACCACAGCATCGGCTTCCGGGAGTGTGCTGCTGAGGTGGCGAGGTACCTCGTCAGCTGCGAGGGTCTTGATATTCAAGATCCTTTACGGCTTCGTCTTATGAGCCACCTCCAATGCTTTGCTGCTCAAAGAGAATTAGCGGCGAAGTCAGCGAACTGGGGCTATCCCCAGTACCCGACGACACCAGTACCTCAACCCCAACACGGTTATACAGACTTGGGAGGACCTCGGCAAGACATACCAGTGACATCAGCGGCGACGACGGTAGCTGTACCGACCGCTATGTCTGCGATTGCTGCTCCCTTGTCTGCTGCCCCTCACTACCCTCACTACCCCGCGCCGCCTGCGCCACCTGGGCCTCCTGGCCCGCATCCTGCGCCTCCAGCTCCTCACTACCCGACTCCGTACCCTCACCATCCACCTCATCATCAATACTCACAGAACAGTTCGAAGCCCTACAGGCCGTGGGGTGCCGAACTGGCCTATTAGAACATATTATTACATTAAAACTTATCAGAATTATTGTCTTGTGGCTTGGTGATAGGGAACGAAATCGAGGAGAATTAAACGGAATATTTGCATGGTCCATTGTAAGAGTAACTAGTATTTGTGCCGGTATCGGCTTCCAACAAGTATTTCTTTGGCAATTGTATTGGAAGAATTTTCAAGGAGCCTCTAGCGTTCATTGACGTTTTACTTTCAATGTGAGGGTCCTCACCTCTTGTTTCTAAAATAGAGCAATGGACGTTCAAGTATGTCCAATGTGGCCCTCCGTATATTCGATTGTTTTTTTTTTGCTTAGCTACAGGATACTGTTGTATCGATCTCAGAGTTTAAAAATATCAAAATTATATTTTTGGAGACTGTACTGTACTGTTGTAAAAATAGTTTTTATATCAAATATTATTTTGTAAGTTGTGTGATAGTTATATATTATATTGTATAAGTTTATCATCAGTCACTAGATGTATTTTGGGACCAAAAACTGAGCTTTAAATATCGTCGACTCGAATTATGTTGAAATACCATTTCGGTACTTATGATGTTTCTTTACTTTGATGTGATTTGTGAACATTCAAAGAGCTTCGACGTAATCTTCAATAGAATTTACATACAAGTAATCTAAGTATATGTATTACGATGAAATATCAGAAAAAGGTTGTGAATTTACCAATAATTGTTCAGCCTGAGATATTTTTTCATGAAATGTGTAAGTTGTATGTGCTTATTGGCTACAATAAGATACACAATACCGACTAGTAAACAATTAAGTACGTTATTTGTCAGTTTTGTGAATCACTAAACTGTACATATCATGTAAATAACCGTTGCCTGCGGGACAAAAGAAAATTAAATTATTTTCATACAGAACAACTCTTTTTAATTGGCCAACCCTTAATGCACCTGTAATTAAAACAAAACTACTATAATAAAAAGTAACGAATTCGCCATTTGTCGCATAAATTAGCGATAACCATCGCACAGGTGTCGTTCACGGGTATTAGTGAGTCCCGAAGGACATAATTTGCAGCGAAGGGTCAGTATGCCCGTCATTGCCCGTCCCACTTCAATGATCGTATGGGATATCGCTACCCCTGCGGTTCCCACGACGTCCTTCTCGCTCACTCCTGTGTGGTCACTATCTCCGTCTCACTCCGACTCGGTACTTCCGTAGGAAGACGCAGGGTGCAAAAACGTCACGTTTTTTAATGTTCGTGTGTGCGCCGTGTGGCGTTTTTTTTAGGAAGTAGGTGTGTGTGCCCTTTGTACGGAGTTCTGCTTAGAGGTTTTTTGTGTTTTCTTTTTGTAAAATGTGTAATTACGATTTAGGAAATCAAAAAACATCAAGTTTTCTTTTAAACAGTTAAAACACTTGCGCACTATGTAAAAATATTGCTTTACAGTAGTTGAATCGTTTCTTTAGTGTACAAACAAATTGCTCATATAAATAATAGCAAATTAGATGAAAACTAAGAAAATACAGCAGTGGTGAACCAGTGGTATTGGCCCCGACTTACGACTTATAGGTCGTGAGTTCGAACCCAGGCAGGCACTTTACTTTGTGTATTTAATATCATCACCACTGCTCTCAAAACGGTGAAGGAAATCGTGAGGAAACCGGCATGTTCTAAAACCAAAAATTCGAAGACGTGTGACATCCGCCAACCCGCACTGGGCCCGCGTGGTGGATTATGGCCCACTCCCTCTTACAGAGAAGAGGCCTGTGTTCCAGCAGTGGGAATGTTATAGGCTGATTATGCTTATACTAAGAAAATACCTTCCAGAGTAGGTACACACATATTATAACATCACGCCTGTATTGGAGGGTTAAGCAGAGGTATACCTGTAATAGGTACAGATCCACATTTCGCCAGGTATATTTAACACGTTCAAGGCGTCAAGCTTCTGACAGAGTTTGCTCGACCGTGCGTTAAGGCCGCTATATATACCGTAACAGAGATTCATAGGATGCGTTAAGGCCGCTGTATATCCCGTAACTGAGATTCATAGGATGCGTTAAGGCCACTGTATATGCCGTAACAGAGATTCATAGGATGCGTTAAGGCCGCTGTATATCCCTTAACAGAGATTCATTGGATGCGTTAAGGCCGCTATATATACCGTAACAGAGATTCATAGGATGCGTTAAGGCCACTGTATATCCCGTAACAGAGATTCATAGGATGCGTTAAGGCCGCTGTATATCCCGTAAGTAAATCAATCAAGAAACTTATTTTAAGTTATGAACGAAGAAATGGGCCACAAAAAAATACGGGGAAAATACAACCCGTGCCGCGCACATTTATCTCCACTTTACGGGGTTGTTTGTGGGCATTTGTGATGGCCCAACCAGCCTCTCACAACCGGAATCAAATATTTTAAAAGTAGGAAAATATGTTTGGTTTGCGCAATAACATTTGTTATGATAGAAAGTGTTGTTCCTTCCTTGTAAAAAACTCCTATACAACACTTTGATGCGACATTCGCCATTATTTATAAAATTTGTTTTGTTAATAAAGGTCGGGAAGTAAAAAAAATTTTGAATATCGCATTAGACTACATTATAGGTAAGTACCTACGTACATTTTATACACTGAGTAGCCAAAATACTCTAGGTGTAATATAAATGAACACAAAACCAATATAAATTATTTTCTAACACATAGGTTATGTAAATTTAATAAACTAAACAAAAATAACTGTCCCCTCTAGCAAAAATAAAGGTCGGAATCACAAACATGATGCTGTTGCAATAGCTTTGTTTAAATCAAATATTTGCTCTTCATCGGAATCGGAACCCAGCACCAGCTGTTTACCTCTTTATCGATTACTTATATTTATTTTATATTGCGCGGGCTAAGCTTCGTAAACACGCGTGCGCACGTCACAAACCAGTGATGCCTTGCGCATACACAACTGAGTGCGGTGGATGGTGCATACCGGGTATATTTTCCCGTATAGCATTGAAAGTAAATTATCTTAATTAAAATTACGATAATAAAAAGAAATGTATCCCTTTCCTACTCGCAGGAGAACATAGAAAACTTTTTTGCACACAGTGAAACAGACAAAGATTTCGGGCACCGCACTGAGATGAAAATATACGGGTCGTATACTTCCCGTATACGTTGAACCTTAAATTTATCAAATTATGTATTCTACAAAAACATTTTGCACTGGGAAACGTTCTTGTGCGAAGATGATTGTATATTTGATTACTTGATTATATATCAAACGAATAAATGAATACTCCTATTATCTAAAAAAAAAAAATATGAAGTACCTGTAACATTATAGGCTGATTATGTATTAGAGACTGGCCAGTTATAGTCTATTTTTAAAACATAGGTACGTTCCCATTTCCAAATTTCCCTTCACATTGCGAGCCAATTTAAATTATCGTGTCTCATAAAAAATGTATCTGCGCCAGGAACTTTTTCGTGATTTTTTACGACTTTAAGTTTTTCCTAAAACCGGACGAATCCTACAATATACTTCAAATGGCATTCATGGATGAAGGCCCTTCTAAGGCAAACGTGTATCGTTAGCAAACGAATTAAAGCGCGGTCGACTAACTTTGGGGGATGAAGAAAGAAGTAGTCGCCCTTTGACGGCTGTTACGGAAGTAACCGAGCTAGCAGTGAAAAAATTAATCCAAGACTATAGGCAAGTTACGTATCAAGAGATTCAGCACAAACTGCAGGTTGGATCGGGAAGCCTTCAAGAAATTCTACACGTGCGTCTTCGCGTGAGGAGGATAGTTTCACGCTGAGTGCCGCACAACCTCACCGATGCTCAGAAGCAAGCCCGGGTGGAATGGCGAAGTGATATGATAAACAAATTTGAAGCAGGCTCGTCTCCGCGGGTGTACGACATCATTACAGGTGAGATTGATTGATGAGTCTAGGATGTATCAATAAGATCCAGAAACGAAGCGCTAGTCGACGGCTTGGGTGTTTCACAACGAATAAACGCCTACCAAAGTGCAGTGATCTAGAAGCGGGCGAAATTTAAATCACGAGCTTTTTCAATTTGACTGGCTACTTGGTGTCAATTCCTTTACGGAACCAAAAATCATCAACCCTGAATGCTATACTACCAAATGCTTGGCAGTAGCGCTGTCAGCGTACGAGCAGGCTGTAAACGAGGCGGACTGGAAAAAGTGTTTCGTAAAGTGGTGCAGACGCATGAAAAGGATGTATTCAAAAATAAAGGATGTATTTAAATATTCATTCAGTAATGTATTCAAAACACCTTTTGTAATCTTACTCATATAAATCTTATCAAACCGCAGAAATGATGACAACTTGGATGGATAAATCAAGATCAGAAAAATCACAAGTTTTCAACTCCCGCGCACATCAATAATTGTCAGTCACAAATCCCGTGGTGACGTATGAGGCCGTCTCATTTTTATGATATCTGCACCCTAATTGTGTAACACATTTTCGTAAACGATTACGACTAATCTGTTTGATTTTGACGGTTCAAGAACATTCATTGCGTTCTATATATTGTTGAGCAGAATTTTTATCGAACTCAAGAAGCAATGGATTAGCAATCTGTTTTAAAACGATTCAGATTCCGATTGATTGTGTATTACGCAATAATGGTGCTGGTCTTGACATCGATACCAACTCGATAATAAAGTAATAACCAAATAAAATATAGAAAAATCATAAACAATTTCTGTAAACCTAGTCTATTTGCGATCGACGGAACAAAAGCAGAGCAGAGTACTTTGAAAAGATTTAATAAAAAACTTTTACCTATAGAATATTTATTTTTATTTTCGCAAAACATTCTGAGTGTCCCACGTATATAATATGGACGTGTTCGAAACAGTCATCCAGTTTTATCTGCGAGGCGATAAGAAACTGCCGCAGTCGAATTCTGAGGTACCAAGACATTTACGACACTAGGGAATTATAGATTATAAATGTGACCTCTGAGTTTGTTTCGGCCTTTCTTCTCAGAGTAGTCAGATAGGAAACGCCGATCTCATCTAGTTTTTAAAGTATGATTGACGTGTAAAAGTGTTTTTACAAACCTACTTACAGAAATAAAATCATTTGTCATTTATTTGATAAACATTGGATGCTGATAGGTACAAAAAGCTTCAACGAATGTGTTTTAAAAGGCTGTCGTGTTTAGTAAGTAGGTATGCAGTGACGTCAATAGTCAAGAAGGTAAAAGAAGTAAAATATATGAGAAGGTTTTTACTATTAGAAGGAGTTTCAAGAAAACTTTCAATTATAAATAAGAATAATATTATTAAATACAATAACATAAACTTGATTTTTGCCACAACAACTTTACTGAAGGCTATTTAATGTTAGCGTAGATAATATCAGATAACGTCAATCAATTGCGTAATAACAGGAAAGAAACAGAAATTTCGGTAAAGGAGCAATAAGATACCGATATAGCAAACCTTTCTTTTATGTTGTGTCGGCACGAGCTACTTACACAATTAATTGAATCTGGTATATCGTGGTAAAGATTAGTCAGTCACCAAGTTTGCCCGTTAAAACTTTTTCAAGGGACCTCATCTAACATAGAAGCACCATACAAATCTGCGGTTATACGTCGAAGTTGGTCCATAATCACCCACATGATCCCACTGCTGGGATACAAGCCTCCTCTCGGTGAGAGGGAGTGGACTCCAAATATGTAAAATACCACGCGGGCCCTGTGCGGGTTGGTAGATCTCAAATCATGTCTAATCATGTCGTTTTTGGTTCATGGTACGGTTTCCTCACGATGTTCCCCTTCACCATTTTGGGAGCAGTGGTGATGAAATTATTTCAGTATACAAAGTAAATCACCTGCCCTAAGACAGACAGACAGACCTACACATACTCGTAAGTCATGGCCGTTACCACTTGTCCACCACTATATTAAAAGTTGTTTATCAGTGTTGCAGTATACGTACTAGTTATGGGTCACTTTGGAAGCATGTCGACACAAACGTAGATTCTAACGGCAATAAAACATGCTTTTACACACTCTACGGAATCGGCAGTCTAAGGCACAAGAAAATAATTTTAAGTCTATAGCACAAGAACTCATAGGTGGACTTAGCAGAGGTTGAAGTTTATACGCAAATGATGTCGCAGGCAAAAGCTATCCAAAAAAACCCACTATAAAGCCATCAGCTAAATTACTATAGTGATTATCGAAAATATTTTTCGCCGTATTGTTTTTTGTTTCGTTTGCATTTCATTAGACTGAACTGCGCCAACATTCCTCGTAGAACAAATATTATGTAGGTCTATCATGACGTCACTACATGGCAAAATCACTTGTCTCGTAAATATGTAAATAGTATACAACGACGTAGTTTGACCGCGCATTATTAACACCTAGTTCTGTGCCTATTTAAAGCCTTCACGCAAGAGGGTCTGGTTAGAAGTATGTAATTGATATTTGTACTTATGATATAACTTACAACAATGGATGATCATCGTTAATTGAATTGCGTAAAGTTTAGTAATTTAAACTTAATAGGCACTTAACAATAAGGTATAAAAAATCAGTCAAATCAACCACTAAGTGCCGATTTCACCAATGACAATACATGCCTTCCTGCACCTCAATTGCGTACCACACAATGAACCACCGTCTGAATAATTTTGAAGGGTATTAGGCTAATCATTTGTCTGCTCAACAAAGTAAATAACGCAATGAATGTTGTTGAACTGTCAAAATGAAAGCCGTTACTAGGTACTGATAGTGAGTTACGCAATGACCGCGCTGCTCCTGCCGGCGCCTAGTGAATAAATAATACCTTAACACACAATTTGTTAATGAGCGTAAATAAGGAACGCGGCACAGATAGTGGCCGACTTACTGGCTGGCACGTATAGTGCCGACCGGCACGTGACGCAGGACACGCGCCGAGTCACAAAAGTAACATCACCAACCAGCACTGAACGATTCACTAATATACAATTCGGTGATTGTTTTCCGCAGCGTTTTCAAAAACATTTGAAGCAAGCAAGAATCTAGGTGAGAGTCGATGTTTAAATTGTTTTTTGCAATGAAACAAACGACTGTGCAACAATGGAAGGCGCCACTCTACGCCAACTCGCGACTAGGCTACGCACGTGTCCCTCTTTAGCTTCGCTGTGTATGAAAATGTAGGTGAGATCGTCCACTGCGACCCACGGCCACGCTACGCAAACAGAACGAACGAACCGCGCAGCTAATGTGACAAACTACTCCTTGCACGTAGCAGTGGACAAAAATACACTACGACTACAACCCTTTTATACTTCTTTTGCTTTGTCCACGTTAGTCTTAAACATCAGCACGGCTAACATGCCAGACGCGACAATTACTCACTCTCGTACTTTCTCGTCGCGTCTATACCGTCACTTTACTCGTTTTCTGACAGTACTGCCATACAAAATATTCGACTCGTTCTGTCAAACTTGAAGTATTATCGTTAAACCCTAACATGGCACTATAGAATATATAAACTCTATAGAACTTTGCCCCACTCAAATGTCAATAAATCATTTACAAGCCTGCAATATACTGCATCTTAAAGCTTATTTACTACTGTTAACTAACTAATGTCTGTAGAACTTGCGGTTTCTGTTAAAACCTTAAAACAGTTTATAATTGTTAAAAAGCGATATAAACAACATATACGTTACGCATTATCATAATTAATATAACCGTAATATGAGTTTTAGTTTTACAGGTATTTAAAACTTTTTTTTATCGTGTATCATGCGCAATAAGTAACGTAATAGGAAATTCAGTGGTTGAATTCCTTTAATCATTGATTTGTAATCGACAAGTTCTACTGTAAAACAATGTAAATAGCTGGGGCAGGATCTGGCATTGTCATTTCACAATATAAGTAAAGCCAATAATTTTGTATTTAATTTTTAGTAAAAAGTCGGTTACAAGAAACGAAACACAAATACATACTTATTCCATGAGTAAAATCGACAGATGCAAGCAATGATAAAAATGATTTGTTTTTAATAACTTGCTACATCGGTATCGCGTCGCGAGATAAAGAAATGTCAAAGTGCCTTTTTCGAGTTTACTCGAGCCTAACGGTCATGTTAGGCATTCTAATAACGTCAGATTCGTAGACAAAATTCGACAAATCGAGATAGAGAGCGTTCTCGCGCCTGTCATGTTGTAATGCCCTGTGGTCATCTGGTCCGGTTGCGAGTACTTCTTAACTCACGTGACCTATTTGAAGAACATCTTACCATTCATTTATACCATTAAGGTCAGATCAAGTCTTCTTTGGGAAGTATAATCATATGAAACGCAAGCTTTTCTGAAATACCTACTTAATAAAGATTTCTGCAGGAACTTTGTCATTTTCAGTTTAAACTCCAATTAATTAAGTCTCCATCACATTTAATGTTAAAACTATTCTCAAAGTCAAAAGTCAAAGTTAAATCATTTATTTCAGATAGGCCCATTAAAAGGGACTTTTGAACGTCAACATTTACATTAAAAATAGAACTGATTCTAGGCGCCACTTCCAAAATGTAGTTTTGTATGGAGAAGAAGGGGCAAGAAATTCCACCGTTAGTCTTTTAAAATGTTTTACAATATTTTGTACACATTTATTATATTTTTACATGTGAAGACGATGCACCAAGAATAAAAATACTATACCACAATTGGTAAAAAGAATTAAAAATAAAGCAAAGGCCGATAAATAAATCACGTGATATAATAATATATGTAATATAATAGATAATTGTGCTCACATATTTACAAACATTGTAAAAATATATGATTTTCCTAAAATATTAACTAGGAATAAGTCAGTGTGTGAGTAAAGTAAAAATAACAAATTATACAATACAATAAGCAACTAGTATGCTTTTGTCTAGCCTCTAGACTGTCCTATGGAGTAGGACCAGCATGTTTCCAAGCATTCTTATCTAGGATACAATATTCTCACACAGAACTAAGAAAAGTATTATGACATACCTGAATGAGTTTCTAAAAGGAATTTTCCAATAGTTCCATTTCTAGCCTCGCTCTGTGTTCGTGATCACTTTGAAGTTAATTCTGGAGGATGCTCCAAGCTCCAAGATCATAAGACAGTGGAGATGAATCGAAGTGACTGTTCAATGTTTTCAGTTCTGTGGAGACAAATAACAAGCTTGTCTTTATCATTCAATTCGAAAAGACATATTTTGTTTGAATACTACTGACTCTACTGCTTAATATTCCTTAATATTATGAAATTACCCGTAATCAGAGGCCCGAGGAATAATTAAATATTTTGTTTCATGTAAATAAATATTATACGTCTTACCTAAATTAAGAAAGCTCGAGGCATTTGCAAATAAGGCCGGCTCGTAAAATAGCCCGCTTCAGTAAAAAAGCTCGCTATTGCCCCAGGCTGTTTACTTGCCAAATCATTCATTTGCGAGAATCTTGACAGAATCCAAAAAAAATTAAATGTTGGGTATGACGATTTAAACATTTAAAAGAAGTGGTGAGAGAGTGGCCAGCATAAAGTCACAACCTCTCTAGCTGCCACATTTTGAAGCTTAGCGTTTTTGTATCAAAAATAATCAAATTTGCCTCGTTCACCTATATACTGCAGATTTTAGTTTTGTCATCCTGCTTGCCAATCAGTGAAATGTTATGTTTTAAATAACTGTAACAACACCATGACATGCAGTTATAATTTAGGTGTAGGTATTTTCGGAAGTTCTAAGTCGATCAGCATTCAGTTCACGCTAATCAGAAAATAAGTAGTCTTCTTTAGTAACTACCTAATTGTCCTCCTGAAATAAAATGGAAGCAGCATCTGCCTGTTATAATTACAGTTTTGCGATACATTGTGAAATTATAGAAAAATAGAAAAGAATACAGTGGTTTCCAATTATTTTATATCTCATTCGCAATGAGTTTATCTAGCTGCTCTCCGTATCATTCCGTATGGTACTAAAAATAAGCCCTTAGTACTCATTCAAAAAGCCAACTCGAAATCCTCTTCGTACAAAATAATAACGAACTGACCAGTGTGAGCCCCTTCCATGTCCTCCGATATTCTCCCGGCCATTCCTCTGCGCAAATTCCTCCACAAAACAGGTATTACAGGTTTTCTTTCATTTGAAGTTACAATACTGTACTCGTATGTTCTCTTTACAAAATGGTTCATTTGTGGATTTTATTTTGACAAACAACAACGCTGAATGGTTTTTGTCATAATTATGAAACATGAAAAGCTTTTAGCATTTGGAACAAAACCGCTTAACGATGTGCAGCGATTGTTAAAAATAAATTAAGTAGTGGACAATATTTCCTGTTTGGAAGATAAGCTGCAAACTGGTTCGATTTAGAGCAATGAGCGAAAAAATTGTTGATAAATATCATAATTGCAGGGAGTCCGCTTATTGGGCACGCCACAATAGCGGCGGCAAGTCCCCTCTTTGAGGAGTGGTTGGAGAGGCGCCACGGCGTCAGGGTTGCGGGAAATTCGAAAGAGATAACCGTGGCCCTGGCACAGGCAACTGGAGGAAGACGGGTGGGTTTTAGTCAGTAAAAGTCTGACACGCCCTCCCGCTTCACCCAGAGCGGGAGAAGTAATTTGATGATATCCCACACATAAAAAAATGGAGTCCGCTTATCACTAGTCCGTTTCCTTCAGTCGTCAGTTTTTTTAATTTGCAAACTTCGTTGATTAGTCAGAATCGCTAATTGGTCAGTTTTGCGGATTAGTTAGCTGTGTGGGTGTGTCAACTCGACAGTTGCCAGTGTTTGCCAGTTTTCTGGATTCGTCAGTTTTATTCAATTCGTCAGTCAAAGTACAGTCGGTGCGTGTATTTGCGTAATATAACATCACGCCTATTTCCACAAAGGGTAAAGCAGATGTGTATAAACTACACCCATAACATAACCATAACCATCCGAACTGCTACAAAAAAAATTCAAAACCCCTTTTTTGACTTGTCGTGCCCAATAAAATAAAATAAAAACGAATATGTATTAAGGTCTACCAGATTTCAGTTATAGGTACGAATGTTAGTTAGTTATACGTATCAAGAATACAACTTTGAGTTTAATTAAAATTGGGTTAGGGATTCCTTCCATCCATTCCGTCTACTTTAAATTGTTTAAACGTAGACATGTTATTTTCCTTGAGTGTACCAAACTTACGAATCCACGAAACCGACGAACACTGAAGACTGCCAAGTTGACGCAACTAACTAATCAGCAAAACTGACCAATCAGCGAAAATTACTAATCAACGAAACTGGCGAATTACATACACTGACGAGTGAGCGAAACTGACCAGTGATACGTAGACTCATTGCAGGATTGACAACAGACAGTCAACATTATTTTATACAAGTGTTAATTGGAACATAATAGAGTAATAGCGATTATCTCTCTATTAATATGACAAATAAGTTAATAATTTAGTAACCAGTGTACTTATACTGATATTAACGTGGCCACCTACTCTAGAAGTTCCATCGATTCGATAGGAAAAACAAGTCCGATTATTTTCGAACAAATAAAGGCCAAGCAAGCTATGACTATACCGCTCAGACACAATTGATTAATTTGGTACACAGTTCGCCCAGCGACCACATGGTGAGACGAACAGTAAGGGATTGTATTCAAGCAGCTGAATAGACAGCTTTATAATGTTTCAATAGAGGCTGTACAAGTTAGGCGATAGTCGATTAGCCTGAAACTTCGCTTCGCAGTATCTAGAACATACGAAAATTAACCAAGTATGCAGACCTGCAGACGAGAACTTTCAGTTGAGACACCCTTTTAAAGTTGTTAGTGTAATAAACCATTATTAAAACTGGGTTTGACTTGAAATACCTACGAGAATGTGGCTCGTTAGATCTGATAATGACTATGGTAGTATACGATAATAATATTAGCCCAGTTTATTTCTCGATTATTTGTTTAACGCGTTAGGCAGGAGGCAAGCAAAGTCTGAGATTTCAGAGTGACGACTGTTTTATTTATTTCGACAACTATTACAGAAACTTGCAAGACTTTCAACATTTTCCGTAAGTTTATTTTAGTACTTGGCAGATCTTACATATGAAGTTCAATTTATATAGGCTGGCAAATGTATTTATCGAGAGGTGGTGACACAGGACCTTTTTTCAACATGTCTTTACACGGGAACATAGCTGAACAGACTTCCATCTGTCCCATCACAACACTTATTTAACGTCATTTTACTATTTTAACCCCATGTATGTAGGTGATCTAAATCCGTCAGTTATACAAATTGTGCTAACTTCGTATGGCGTCACGCGCTGGAGCTTTAGACCACAGCACAAAAGTTCTAGATTACTTTGCAATGAAAAGACGCGATGTGTTATTAAATTTTCCGGAAAATGTAACGGGTGGCTGGAAATAGATGCTGCTCTTCCCGTGTGTAGAAGTATTGTTGGTTTTGTAAATCTATTCTTCTGCTGAATTTAGGGACTCTAAATTAACGCATTGCAATTTTGTAAACGAAATTACTTTCTTGTTACCAGATTATAGTACCTATAGGGATTAAGTACCTAATTTAAATATTAATAAACTTTAATTATAGGCTAGAATGGTGTGTAATAAGTAAGGCTAACATATATGTTAATATGGCACTTCACTTTTCACCAGTTCGTCTTGGTGCTGTCCTGTGTTCATGTCGCGTATTATGCAGTTCTAGACTTCACGAGCCTTGGTTCAGCCTGCATGTCGATTCTGCAAATCAAATCTCACCGTGAAGACATGTGTGGAGTGAGCTGTCCCTAGCAAGTGACACTGACAGCTCACTCCACGCTAACTTCACCTTACTTTCTACAGTGAGATGGTTACAGAAGACCATAAGCCTACAGCCTAGAACAGTTACCGAAAGTCAAATCATACTTTCCTATCTTACAAACAAAATATATACTTAGTTACCTACATTCTTAATTGTTTACCAAACATTTATGTTACAAAGTTTCCTCTCCCGCTGAGTGAAACCCAATCTGTCCATTAGTTCTTGGGAACCTGTTTGTTGAGCCTATTATCGGCACGTTAAGGCCTATTGTGCTTCGTGGCGCCCCCTACCGGCCGCGCCATTGTGCCGGGACTTGACAATATCGTAATTGGTGTTAGTTGCTGCAAAACTAGATACTCTAAAGCTATTCAGTATGTGTTTTGAATGGTTTTGCGACGTTTGGTTGACACAAAGGGTTGATGGTAAACTGTTGATTTTGCTTTTTGAGACACTACTAAGGGCTTCTTGCACTTCAAATCATTGAACTTATTTAATGCTAAATGAATTTAACTATGTATTTTGAATATTTTGCTATCGTTTCCGTAAATAGTTTGAAGATGACAGAAACAGAATTATACCTTAGTTTTACTTGTGACTATAAACAAAAACCAGTTTGCAAATCGATGCTTTACTTTTAAGTTCAGGAACTTTATTAAACATTTCAAGTGGGTATACAATACAACAGTACCACTGTGTGTTGTACAGTGGTACTGTTGTATTGTATACCCACTGAAGATCCGCTGAACGTTGCAATCTGAATGTGCGATTTCTCGTAAACTTTTATTGACTTCAATAGCTAAACATTTAGCTATCCTACAGCTTCACGTCTCTAAAGTAAAGTATTAAGCCGCCAAAATAGATAAATAAAACTGCTTAAATGAAATGACGAGGAGATAAACGTCAATTTCTCTGTAATTTTGTCACGACATCGACACCAACGTCGAGTGAAGCGTCTGATATCAGCTTAATATGGCAGAAAAATCAATGCAATCCACTCAACTGTTAACTGATCCCACTCACCTACATTTCCAATCCTTATTTAATTAAATTCGACCTAGGACAAAGCTATGATCCCTGGCATTGGAAGTAGGTTACACGACTGGCTGGTGAAATGTAGGACATACCAGGATGTCAGTCCCATCCAGTATTTAGGACAAGTCAGTGGCAGCTACAAAAACGCGAGGTCAATGACCTGTGTCACTAGTATTGGGACTACAGGTACAGGTCTATCTATTACTGGGTTTAAAAATTCATAGACAATTTCTGGGCCGACTAATTTAGATTGCCGGCTAGACGAAGTTCTAAAGAAGAAGAAGATGTTGATAACTGCCATGTTAGGCAGTGGACTGCGAGATGCACAGTTGTAAGGAGCTTTTTCAGAGCTTTAAGTTAAAAGGTCCAGTACTTAGTTAAAAACAATAGGCACACCCCGCCTTTAAAATTACTGGCAAAATATGTAAGGTAATTAGGTGTAAAAAAATATTACATATTAACATAGTAATGTTAATTTTTTAAATTTTAGAACCCATTCAAACTGTAATTAATTTAAAGAACAACAATTAAAGGCGGAGAAAAAAAAATGCCGTAATTAAAAATTTTAATTGTATTTATTATATTCGTAAATGTAGGTATATTTTAACATATATTAGCTATTCTGTGCGTCATAGCATTTCGTGAGAACATTTTGCTTCTGATCTTATTAACTACTCTGCATAGCAAAGCAGACTCTGACGCAATCTACTCACGTTAAAATGTACACCATTGAGATCAAATGACGTATTACTAAATAATTTTAATATCTTAAACTTACATAATCTTATAGTATCACATTTACTTTGGTAAACACTTGAAGGAGACATTGAATAGTGGGTACTTTTACATAAAGGATTTTGGTGATAACATTTTCGCGATATTTTCATTGTCCAGGCATAACCTTGATAATATTTTGTAATAAATTAAACTAACAATCACTCGACCAGCGAGTGGTTTAAACTGTACAGTAAATAATTACAAAATATTACTAGACAAAAGATATGAAAACATAAACGTTTATCGTCTCACATAAATTACATTCTAGGAGTTTCGTTCAGCAAAATTAATTTTAATAATAATTTATTTAAGTCGATTGACCAACTTTCATTTTGTAGCGACCAATCCGCTATCCTATAGGGTTGACTCTTGGGAGAACCTTTTGTCCGCAGAAGGTCAGTAATACTCGTAGGCTTAAAAAGGTTGTTTGATTGCTAAACGGGCCTAATGAATCTCTACATACCTTTAGAAAATAAATTTAAACAGACGGTAATTACAATGAATAGTTGCTATACATAGAGACAACAAATAAACAGGGCAAAAGTCAACATCAATCGTGTGTTCAATTTCAATATTAACATTGACAGTGAAAGCAACTTACAGTTTCAAAAACATGCAACTTGGGTAAATATTTCATAATGTCTGAAGTATTTATTTACAAAACCAGTTATAGAGTGAGTTTTGTATTATCCAAACTGAAATCGATCAACCTGAACTTCTGCGGTCTTGTTTCTCCCCACACCTCCCATTTGCTACCAACCAAATACACCATATAAACTCTCATAACATAGAAACTCAAAATTAATTTTAACATGACGCGATTAAATGTCGGAAACTTGAAACAAGATTATAACTTGAGCCACTTTAATCAAAAGTTTAACTTTGTCTTGTTGAAAGGTAATTAAAGGATAAAAGGATATTTCCAAAAGACTGACTTGTATGATAGGCTTAAATAATTGGATGTCTTCTTCATAAAGTCGTTGTAGTTATTAGGTACTCTTCCTACGAATATAAACAATACAAAGATTATATTTCCCGTCACTGCTAAAATATCAAATACAAGTAAAAATTACTTAATTTAAAAAATATATAACGAAATCAAAGACTTCAAAACTCAATGAGATGAAATAATTTCGCTTCGCTTTTCAAAAACTTGTCGCGGAAACCCTTCAGGAAGCAATATCGAATGAAGAAAATGTTGCAATAAAATCGTCACGGAGCAAAGCAAATTCCTGAATGGTCAATAATACGGACTTTTAGTGAAAGCTGATTGGTCAATTGGTCATAAAGAAATGGCAATGCCTTGGAGAATTTTTTTCTACCAATTGAAAAATCTGATAGGAATTCACAAAAACTACTTATCATGAAACCTTATGTTCTACCGGATAACTAACAGTTGCCAGATTATTATTGATTATAAATACATAGTATAGACGTGGAAAAAGTCACTAGTTACGATTACATACTCAATTCATAATCCTCCGAACATAACTGAATAACTTCGTCACATTTGTCGACCACGCACCGAATATCACACACGCTTCCAAATTTGGAATAAAACGCTTTCCTAACTTAAGTACAATTACAATCTACAACTATTCGCATTCAGTTCATAACGTGCTAACTAGTTCGATGCTCTCATTGATCATGTTCTGTGTTCGTTCATCTTCTTCCATGTGTCCTTCCATGTCATCGAGATCGGCCATTCGGTCAGCTTCAGCGTCATCGAGGAGGGTGTACTCAGTGCGGATGCTGCTGCTGTCTTCGCTGTCATTCACGTTGAAGTACGTGACGGTAGCGTAGCAGACCCTGGCGTGTTCAGGACTGGACCTGGCTGAGTCGTAGGCAGAGTCTGAACGATTGCTGCCACTGTTGGATTCGTTGGTACCATAAGACTCTAAGCTGTCAATCCTCGAGCTATTATAGCTGTTGTAGCTGCTGTAGTAAGAAGTATTCTCGTAGGATTCGTTGTTGGAAATGTGTAGGGGTGGGAGCGAGGCGCGGCAGGCGCAGAAGCGTTGTATGTCGATGTCTGCGCGTGCGTCGACGGTGCCGCTGTAGGACGGCGACCGGGAAAGCTCCGGCGAGATCCGGTTCCGTGTGTTTTTGCGACTCTTGTTCCGCTTGAACAGTTTGAAGGCCTGCAAAGAGAGATACGGGTTAGTTGGGTATTCATTGACATAATTGTGGGGACTATCAATTGAAATGGGGAAGGATATGCATTGTTGGTTCAGCAACTTCATTTAAGCGTATTGATAGTACACAAACTACTGCTGACGTAATCCTTGAAACACACTGATATAACTCATAAGTTTTATGGCACACAAAATCAATACATTAAAAATTCAAGCTAAGTACATAATCAGACCAAAATTTATCGGCCGTTACTGGCCATTGCGGCAACATGACACACAATGCCGACATTATAATATTATCGACTTATCATAAACTTATCGCGTATTAGTTACCACTCTAAATGATGTCCTTGTAACTATATATATAACCATAGTATCATTTTATTATCATTCAAGCCTTCACTATATCGGGGTCGACTTTCAGTTACATGCGAACATTTCAGGGTTAAGCACTATACTTTAGTTTCATCATAAGCGAAACACTCGCGGCAAGCTCACTTTCAGAAGTTTTCTAAGTCAGAATTGCTTGCGGAAGTCAACTTCTGCATGTTACCTAAACTTTAGAAAGCCGAAGGTATATATAAATCGATATATAGATGTATATACTGACTGACTGACTGACTACTTTTCTAACTGTACAACGATCAACCAGTTTTCAGACACAAGATTATGATTGTGTTTGGCGTGTCCTACTGTGGTTGTAAATGTATAAGACCGCACAGAGAGAGCGGTCGGATACTCATTAGTACGGTCGAGCGGTTCAGTTTAAATTATTGTTCAGTCGATATGAGGATAATGAACTTCTCATTAATAGGCGATGCCTTAGGTACCTACTACCATATACATTTCTAAATATTCAAAAGAAAATGTTTTATTCCACCAGTAAGTTACAAGCTATTCAGTGCCTTTTGCTAATACCCGATTCATAATTGCTTTCCAATAGTAACATTCACAAGACTCTCAAGCTATAAGTCAATTTTGTACCCCTTCATCCTTATAAGAATATTTTAAGGACCAGACCCTTTTCAAAACGAATTATTGGCAACTAAAAAGATCCCTTTTAAAACTCATTGAACCTAGCACATGTCTGGGCAGTAACGAGGGCTATTGACATGACATGACCTTCGATATTCCGCTCACGCAGGCGGCCTAACTACTGTGACCCGCTGATGATACAATAGAGTTTTGTCTGTAATTAGTAAGCAAAGAAACTCAAACATGACGACCCTCCGGAGCTTGGTAGAGCCTTAAAGTTTGTTATTTTTATTAAAAAAAAGGAAAAAAAAAACTGGTGGTATTGAAATAGCAATCCCTGAATGCAATGAATGTTACTAGTCTACTATATAGGCCAAATGGGTTTTAAAAATCGCCGTCAATTATCCGACCTCACTACATCTAATATAAGATAATAATGTCCAATAATTGGGCACCACAGGGCACGACTGATAACATTCCGCGTATGTAGACGCGTATATTAGGTAATATGTAATACGCAGTTCAACCATGGGGGGTTAACTCGTGTGTGATACTCGTATGACAATGATGGTCAACAAGTGTGCATATTAATTGGTTATCAGAGTCTTTTCGTGATCGGTTGCTAAAGAGTGTTGTAAAGTAAATGGTCCTTTATTCTTTGCAAGAAGGGGGTTCTTGTAGACGCCCGTTATTCTTTTAATTATTTTTAAATTGGAAGAAGAAGTTAGTCAAAATGTAAATTATCCTAAATTTTATGGACCAAAGGTGACGATAACAAAGCACCCTTTTCAGCAGTGACATTTAATAGTCTAGATATTTGATAGTCAGGCTTTATGTGAATATAATCTGAAGGCACGGTGTGCTCTGTCATTGATTGACTAGTTTTTCTAAAACTTACATCTTCTAGACCAGGTCAGCAATAACTATAATAATCGCCAGATAGCCTGGAATGTAGCACGATCATTAATAAATTGTTTAATGCTTATTATAGATAAGTCAAATTAGGTCAATCGGCTATCACGAAGAGAGATGGCTGCTCTAATATTTGTTCTTGATAATGCAGAGCACTGAGATAATGGCATTTGAAGACAATTAGCTATGGAAATTATTCTCAGAACTTCGAGATATTATGGTGAATCTTGTTTTTGTGACAATGAGATAATTAGCAAGATAAGAAAGGCAAATGTGAATGTTTTCTTCCTTAATTAAGATTATGAAATTTCGGTTGATTTGCTTATAACAAGTTTACCGGATGTAGCAAATACGCCTTACTTTATTTAATTAAAACTAGTTTTTACCTGTTTTGTAAAATGATAAGTAAGTTACAATTTCTTGTACAGATATGAATGTTGACTCTTGTATTTGAATGCGTTTATAACATTGAATTGTTTAATATTAAAATTTTATACAATAGGTGCAACATGAATAAGTACTATTTACCGGTAAATGATTCGCTCAATGACGTACAATGTTTGTTTAACTTTCGGGGTAAACTAAGCGAATATTGATATCAATGATGACGAATTACAAGCCTCAATTTCCTGCAGTGATTAAGTAGATACAAAACAATCAATTTATCTGGTTTATGAAGTGGAAGTATGGATACAAAAAACAGGTATTAATTGTGAACTTAGGTATACCTAGTGAATTTAGGTTTTTGAGTTGAAATGTTCTATAGAACATTTCAAACTTAATTAAACGATTGAAAAGTAACACGCATTTCTAGTTACGTAGGACGAACAAAAGGAGTGTTGTAATTTTGTTTCAATGGAGTGGCTGTTATCGGAATGACTTAGGTAAATACCATTATTGATAGTAGGTACCTAATCATAATTACATAGAGTTTTTTTTCGAAGCTTGACCGTGTTTCTAATTCGACACTGACCATGATTACAGCGGTAACACGAACACTTAACGTAATCGTAGTGATTGACTAAAAACTCTTCTCCATACACTAATGGACTCTAATGAGTTAAAGGTATCTTGTTTCCTATACATGGTGCCAGGAACATCGACGTGCTGTTCATCCATGAACTAAGCACATGCATCTAGACCCCCTAGCGTAGAAAAAAAACAGATGTGTCATAGAAAAGTTGAATTTAGACATGATCTGACCCCCCCTGCTCACCACCACCACCATTGACAGGTTATGCGTATATTGAACCCTAGCATTTTCCTGACCATTTTTCTCGTCCGTAATCAATTAATTATTAAAACATCACAACTGTTTTTCCCCGAAGTGTTAGGCAGAGGAACTTACTGTACAGGTATCCCCACATTTCACTAGTTACCCACATAATCTACCTCTTGGCCAAAAAGAACTGCGTCTATCTACGAGAGAGATGTTTAATTATGATAACACAGTTACCTTGGCCCTAATTAAAATCTAGTCTATCAGCTACCGCTATATGAAAAATTAAACAAATATTTGGAGTAATTTGCAAAGAAAAGGACGCCAGATTGTCATTTACCAACCTTGTTGCTTACGACAGGATATCACGTATACTACGATCGTTCTCGGCTCAACAAAGGTTACAATTATATTACATATCACCATTATCATCAGGCAGGTGCATCTATACAACACAAAATTCACCGCATCTCTCACGTTATTTGGAACAATCCAGGTACGGCTAAATAACGCGGGTTGTCATGTAAGTCGAGTAAGTTAGTTAAGTCGACAATTCTAAGCTGATAATAGTTTTCATAATAGACCATTAGCGCTGGTATATTTATAACTAGGTCTTCACGATGACAGTCCACGATGCACGTGACATTGCATAAGTACATAGCTATCACCTTTCATAGTATTGCCAATAACACTACAGATAGTATCTTGTTCAACTGGAGTGCTTTATACGCGTGATTCGACTCGCACGATGGTGAAACATCCCGTGCATGCAATAATAATGGTAAGTATATGACACATGATTTTCAACGTAAGTGCACGCCTACGCAGAAACACAAGTGTTTATTATATTACCGACTTAAGTTGAGTGACCTACTAGGTGTGAACAGAAAGGATACATAAAGGCGAACGACCTACAATACATTTCCATACTTTTTTTATTCTAATTTAACATAACATCACGCATGTAATCCCAGAAGGGAAAGGCAGAGGTGTACCTATAGCACACCCAAGTGAAAGTAAATAAGCAATAAGTCAGTATATTTAGTAAAGCATTAAAGTGCACATGTGCGAACTGCATGCCGCACGCTAACTGTGTGTGGGAACTGGGGGCGGCGGCGCGGCGCAGGCGCACCTGCCCGACCAATACCAAGTCTACAGTTATTTGCATATTGTGGTACCAGTTTACCATGTTACGTTAACTGCATTTAACTTAATTACAGTTCGATTTATGGTTGTGCAACCGCAAGTTACTACGATTAAATGATGTTATATGACGACAAAATGCTGTAAGTGGTTTGTTTTCAGTGAGATTCAGCAGAGCAGGATACCTATTATATATACTACGAAAGGTTTGTTGATTGGAATATATGATTGTACAATATGTAAATATGTTACAGGTCAATTAAGTGAAAGGATAATAAAATGCTTGTAGATCCTATGCAAGTTGTTCATATTTGTGGTCACACAATCTACCCTAAAAATGACAGGGGGAAGTCAAGCGTTATAAGACCCCTTAATTCGAAGCTATACTGTTAATAAAACAGTACTATCGCGTAGTAGAAGTGTTCTCATGTTGTTGTTGACCACGTGTGTCGCCGCGTGGGAAAGAGGGGGCGTAGCACGCGCACCTGCCTGTGTTCTGCAGTTATTTGCATACTGTTGAACTTAACTACATTACCCGACTGCAGAGGTGGAAGAAGGGTATGTTGGAATGTGGTTTTGAAGATATTAATGTGTGATTTAGGGGTTAGAATAATTTTAATAAATTTCTATTTACTTTACAGTACTAATCGGATAGGTGTTTTTGATTTCAACATTGTGCCATTGTTGATTTGATTCATTTCGTCTGTTGTTGTTTCTCGACAGTGCGTCGCGCAGTGAAATAAGGACACGGAACGGGGCGATATTTTGCTCTATTTTCCTTTCTACGAAACAGGTTAACCGCGAATATCTCGAAACGAATTGGATATCAGAAAACGCAGCACACCCACATCGAAAAAATCACCATTTACGCCTCCTGAATGATGTCTAAGTAGGCATTATTAAGTCTTACAAAATGAATTTATACATAGTACATATATTTACATGAATCATGTACTAGTCATATACCTACCTACGTCACGTTATTAAAAAGATACCCATAACATAAGCCATTGACAAATTATCCTTATTCAATAACAAGGAAATATACCTACGTAGTTCTCGAGACTAGTAAATACATTCAATGACGTTACGAGTATACAATTTTCCAGAAAATGCATGTATGTAGTCGGAGAGGAGATTCCCCCCACCGCGACCTCCACGGAGTCACGTGGTAATAAATAACTTGGAGCTTCGACAACAACTCCATACCAAGGACGAGGTTAAGAAGCCTTACCAAACATCATTGTTTAACGATTCCATTGTTTACGAAGTAATGTATAGGGAATACCTAGTTCCGAACTTTGAAGTTTACTAAAGTGGAAAAAAAAACATAAGTTTTCCGAGTTTTTGCGCAAACCAATATAATGTGTGTTAAGAAGTAAAAATCCTTTCGATTCGAGTTCGATTGTTAACAAACGAACTTAGTGTGCATACACACGAGCGACACTCGTCGACGGTTGCAGTTGCCTCTGCTGTGGATGCGTGTCGCGTCTAAACTCATAAGATATTGAAGAGCTTAAGAGCTTTTAATCAAACTTACTACATTACTTGGTCTCCTTATACTACAAGTAATCATTATATTAAGTAGGTAATTTAACAACCTTACAATGTGTGTACTAAGGATTTTACAATAAAGTTCAATCTTGACTCTATCCTAGATCTAGTTTTGACTATGATCACCCCATATTCTACGAGTATATAAACTAAATAAACCAAATCAACATTTTTAAAGGAATTTTGTAAATGCCCTGAATCCATTCTTCCATTTTTACAAATACAAAACTATTCTATGTGCTTTCGTTCTGAATTACGTAACTACCTATTTGTTGAACTTATAAAAAGCTTTTTCCAAAAAAAATAACAGTTTAATCGCAGTGACTAGTAGTAAATTTCGTTCAAATAATCTGGTCCTTACAGCCAAAAATGAAAGACAAATAGGTACTTACTCAATATTAAACACATTTAATTCTGCCAAGAATCTGATATCGTTTGTGCGAGCCTTAAAAGATATTTATTTAGGATTTAGTCAATAAACCATGTGTATTTGAAATTGGGCTATTTTGAGGTATAGATTTTATTAAGTCCTAAATTAAACCTATTGAATAAATTACACCTAATTGTACGACATTAAAAACATAATCTAAAAATAAAAAAGAACTAGTGCAGGGTACATATTTATTTTACATTATGTAAGTTGGGTTTTTGTACTCGCACGAGTAATTCGATAACAATACAATACTGTAACTTTAACATACCTGTACTACAATTTCGAAAACTGAATCATATATGATTGAAAATAAATTGAGAAATATGTTTATATTGCTTATTTTGCATCACATCAAACAACTTCGAAACATAGTCTGCCTTCAAAGCACGACCAGTTTTTTTTTAAAACTAGTTTGTTAAACATGAAAGATTTAAAACGTCACAGGCGTTTTCACCGCTAGTTCTTGGAAACGTTAACAATTATTAGAAAAATCCAGAATTTCTAGAAAATACGTCGCGGAAATGAGCTTAGGAAAAATGTTATTGGGTTGGCTACACGTGAAACTTTCGCAACATAGAAAATAGGATAAGGAAATCTTGTCTGACGTGTCAGATATATTACAGCTCTTTTCTACTTTTGTCAAAATCGTCATTTTATAATCAGGTTGAAATTTTATCTGGTTTTAAAAAACGTTGATAAAATAATTAAAAACGGTAACTGTAAACTGTTCATGTAATATTAAGAGCAGTTTACTAAAATGAGGAAAAATAATTTTTTTATTCAATTTATTATCAACACTTTGAAACGTTGTTGGGAAAAATATATGAGAATGTTTTGCGACGAAGCCATACGAAAGGTCGTCATGAATACGGTGAAAAAGTTTCACTAAACGTAGAAAAGGTCACAGGCCAAAGGCGCGGCGCAAAAACATAAACTTTTCCTTTCATGAGACTCCAGGTACGATATCAACTTTCGCCAGTGTAGGTACCTTAATAACACCAAGATATGATCCATTAACATCCATTCATAAGGCGTAATTGCCATTGCGCATCATTCCGAAACAAAACAACACTTTTGTCTTAAAGACGTGGCTCACTCCCATAACTATCATCGCGACCGGTACAAACAAATCTTTCTGATAATTAACAACCATTATTGTGTGCTTAAAGTACGTTAACTTTGCCGACTTATAATTAAATTATGTTTAATGTTTGCAACAGATAGTGAGCATAAATTATGTCCAGTTAGTCGCAACTGGTATTTAATCAGGTTGCCTACTCAACTTTGAACTGTGAATGTACTAGGCTCTCATGAGTTACTAGGAGACTGCTCGACTACTAAGATGTACCATCTGGACTTTATAACACATTCTGGGAATATCCAACGACTGTCTCATTCGAAGAAGAGAAAGTAATCAAGGTGTATTATTTCTATGTTTGATTTGATTTGAAGGATGCTGTGAGTTAGGAACTTCTGAGTACGATTTGAATTTGGTTTGTTTCTAAGTAAGCTGAAGCAATTAAAACAATTTTCCGAATAAATTTGTATCTGATAAAGTGTCAACTTTGACAAGAATCGAATTACAAACGAAAAACAGCTTAATACTCTTCAGTCTAGCCGTTTGCAAAAACACAGCACTAATAAATAAAAAAACACTTTTAATAGTATCTGAAATTCTGAACAAATCCTAAGATCTTAGATAACACGATGTAAAGTATTTGCTTTGTTTATTCAACAAATACCGCTAAGGACTTGTGCAAATAGATTGTTTTCACGATACGAGATCTCCTATGTTTCGCTCAGTGTCGTTACGATTCGTTTGACGATCTAAAATTGATGTTTGTAGAAAACTTATGTAAAGGAATAACATTGAAATACGTTTTTTATTTGTATGTGTGTTATCATGCCGACGTCTGGTCCTTAGAGGCATGGTAGGTTGTTTAGCACACACTCCTATCTAGTCGTAAGTTCACTTTTGTTTCTTAATTTATAAGAAACACACTGGTAACCACCAGTGAAACTTACCTATTAAATATGGATCTTAAGTAGGTAATTTTCCCTAACCACAATCTATTATGAAAACTCTAGTCTCCAGATTAATTTACTCCATCGCAATATTTACCAAGAGATTAAAAGGTAAACAGGTTCCACAAACTAGACCCATTCTCAGAATCATTACTACAATCAGTAAACAAAGCTCGCTCGTCCATAGTATCGCCATGTCGATGGCTGAACGATGTCGGAGGCACGTCGCCGTCATTATCTGGACGTTCGGTAATTATTTACACACATTATTATCTTTGTTCACTAGTGTATAGTCAAATATGTAATAGGTCTTAGAAACTTTAAAAAGTGATTTTCTCCTACTGTTGTGTTGCTTTTATGTAATTTTGGAACACGTAGATACCATTAAAATTAAATGAAATCATTTCAAATATAACTTATTAGTTTGCAAACATGGGTAATTAGAATACACAGATGTTTTTTTTTTAAATAAATGTCCTTCATGCTGTACAGTCACATTAAAAACCCACTCATTATAAAATAGGCCTTATCCCAAAGTAGTAATCATCACATCGCTTTTGAATTTTGCTTAGTGTATACATATAGTATTTGCTTAGTGTACAGTGCTCATAACTGTACAGGTGTACATATGGCGTATTGTTTGGGTTACAACATCGGCTCGAATTTGGCGAGATGGGACAGAAGCCGTGTAGTAATATAGTTAGAGTGTGTCCATCGACACTATTGTTTGACGAAATATAGCCGGTTTGTTTAGAGGAGTGGCACACAAAGTGTTTGTTTAGTCTCGTGCTAACTTCGCCATGTTCATGAAGAATCTGGCAGTTTGTTCACTTGTTGCTAATCGGTTTGTAATTTGTATAATAACTAATATTAATCCTGGCAATACTTGTAAAAAACACTGGAAATGTCGTTCTTAAAATATTTTACATCGACCTTGCCCTTTTCAGGGGTAGGCATCTAAGCAAACCATATGCCTACCCATGGATACACTGATAATATTAAGCCATCTGTCAGAGAATAAGTCAGGGACAAATAATAAGAATCCAATACGAAAAACGACACCCTTGATGAAGCATAATTAACCGCCAAACTTCAGCATATTTACTAGAGATATACACTACTTTAGGGTATTATCAAGCAGGTTCCGCAAAAAATGGTTCTGCTACATGGTATTAGCCCTTTGAGGAATCTACATAATTTTGCAGTCGTTATCGATATAGTGAAAGTGCCTATGTAATAAATATGTAGTATCAACACTGTCCTAACACAAAGTATGAGTAAACACCAACTGCCTGATAAGGACACATTTGCTAATAATATGTAACACCACATAACAAAAACTAGTTAAGTATATTAGTCTGCCGATTTGATAATAATATGTTTACATGTCCTGAAAAAAAAACACTGGCAGGGTACTTAATTTACTACGAAATGGTTAAGTGATATTAGCTTAAGTATAACATAGAGAAACCAATTAATAATTTTAAATTTTACTGACATATAAACAAAAACATTATTCGGAAAACTATATCAATAAAATAAATAAAGAAATAACAAGAAATGCTCACCTTAAGCCATCGCCTTCTGGTCTCCGTCAAGAAATCGGAAAGCACCATCTTCAACACTGAAAATGTTTATTTATTAATTAGTTACGACAGAACGCGTGCGAGCAAACTTGGCGCTACGAGCGACGTGCGAGTCTGATCGCGCTCACTGAGGGAATGTCGGAGGGCCGCGCTACGCAGGCCACCCTGTCCTATATCCCCTCCCCCGCACCTCCGCAACCCTGGTCCTGCCATCCAATGTACCACCGTTTTGGTCCTCCGGTCGACAGTCGAGGGACGCGTCTGCGGTTATGATTGCTTAATAATCGAATTAAAAAGGGCGAAATTACAATCAACTAAATGGATTCCGAAAGGGGTGGTTGATAAAAGATTTTTTATATTTTGAGAAATGTCTGATTTAATGCGATTAGTGAGACACTGAAAAATAAATTTATTTATTTGGTTTTATTGGAGAAATCGGACATTTTTATCACGCTTGCTCACTATTCTCATGAAACATAAAAAAAGTTGGTTCCATGCTAGATTTTCCAATAAAAGTTTTATGTTTTACTTTTAGTAACTTTTTTATTTAAAAAAAAAGTAATATGTGAGTAAAACATATATATATATATATGGTTACCTGAATGTTAATCTTGTTTTCAAAGAGCTTGTTTCAGTATATAAAATCGTTGCAACGATAAAGCTAAAGGTTCAACTTAAGAGTCCCTATCAATTTCGATGCGCTACTAGAATAGGTAAATATCGAAACGCAGACTGTCTATGTACGTTCGAGCTATCGCTGACAATCATAGTGTGCGTAGAAGCGGTAACAAATAACCTTGATCCGAAACCGCTATTATCATCACACCATAGTTTTTACTTACTTGGTTCCGTAACACTGGATGGATGTTATTGTGATTACGACGTATTATGTTTAGGTACCTTAAAAATATCGTTACCTAGTACAGCATTCACTATAGGAAAAGCAAACTATAAAGTGTTAGCAGCGTTCAAAAGGTACCTACGTCTGAAACTGGTTACACGTGTTGTATTGTACTCCTCTATTATTTACCTCCCACAGAACGCTGCCGTGTAGGTCTGTAGATAACGGTGCGCTTCGAGACTCCTGTGTGCCTTGATTTCCCTAGCTATAAGGCCGCAGATGAGAGTATAGAATAGCGAGGCCAACTTGTTGTATTATATACAGCTAATAAATTTATCTGAATACATGGTGGAAAAAACGAGCGGAACATGCAGGAATAGTACTTTAATATTGAATTTATAGCAAACTAGCTTCTGCCCGCGGTTTCGCCCGCTAGTATGTCGGAAATTATCCCACCGGAACGTGCTACCAAAAAACAAGTCGATGTCCTTCCCCAGGTTGCCACCTATCTCCTAGTCAAATATTGAAATCTGTTCAGAGTTTCTTTCTAATTTATAATATTCCTATGGATTTCTTTCAAAAGAAACAATATTATTAAAATCAAAAATATCCTATAATTATGTTTTTCATGTCAGGTGCAGCAGCGTGAAAATAAACACAAGACACTTTTCAGTTTATTCATTATAACAGGTATCTATGAGTTTAGTACGGGTCGACTTTATTTCGATTATACCTTCATCAAGTAAGGCCTGTTCCTGATCTCTCTGGTGACTTGTTCCCTTTTCCTCCCCGTGCAATTTAAAAATACTATTAATTTATTACAAATATGCAGTTTCTCCCTTTTCACCTACTGATAACGAGCCTGGTGAATCCTGTTTGTTAGCGTTACAAAAAATTTATAAATAAAACATTAAAAAATTAGTAGGTACCTACCAAAACGTCTATTCAATTTCATCTTCTTAGTCAGTTTCAGTAAAATTTTCGTAATGCAACTATAATTATTACTAGGTAAAAATAAATACCTTGTGTCCCCATCCTTTCAGCTCATAGATTATGTTCCAGGTAATATTTGGCAACAATTATTATTTATCTAAGAACTGCACATGCCTTTATTTTTTTTTTCTTTTTACCCTTGATTTTTCCGTGATAGCAAAGTTCACTTTTACGACCCATTTTCTCAATATTAAACACTATTTTACTAACACAAAACCTTAATATACGTATGAATAACATAAAAAATGACAACGTGAAAAATATACTCACAAGTCTCAAAACTCGTTAGGCCTAGTACAAAATCACTTGCGATTGGTGATTTCGTCGGGAGCGGAGAACGTCACGGGCGACACAAGTCCGTCTTGTAAAAGCCCTTGGGCGCGACTGAATGCCTCTTTTTTTTGGGAATGGCATCTCGCAGGTCAACCTATGAGGTTGTCGTCTGCTTAAACGGACTTGCCTGTGGTTGCTCTAATAAATTAAGGCCTCCAGCCAGGACTTAAACTTATGTACTAACTTAAAAACTAAGCTACTACACGCTAAGGGCACCCCCTGTGGGGTACGAACCTCGGCTTAGGGCTTCGCTGGAAGAGGGCAGCAAGGAACTAGCTGGATCAGGATTTGAGTGATTTAGGGACGAATTTAAAGCTACAGGCTCAGCGGCGCGGGCTGGCTCGAGCAAGGGTCGGGAGGGGTGTGGAATTGGACGTCGCGGCGGGCCTCGGCGGAGAGGGCGGTATGACGGCGATGGGGTTTTGGCTTACGTAGAGTGCTGGTGGCCTTACTACTCTCCTGGAGGAGGGTAGTGCCGTCGTTGGGGGCGATTAAGGTATGCCTTGGTCGGCGAATACTGCTAATGCGGGAGGGAGTGTAGCGGGCGGCCGCTGAGATCAAGGGGTTTGGGTACCGAATGCCTCAAGCGAGCGCATCGGTTTATAAGGCATTATTTAGAAATCTTATTACAATTAGACAAGTAGTCAAAAACACGACGGTTTAGCACATGATTTTATTGGGTTTGTTCAGCGTCTATAACATTATTTTAAGTACTTACGCATTGAACTTTGGAAAAATAAATGGTGGACCAACTAATAAATAAACTAAACAGTAAGCTAAAAAAGCAATTGAAAAACATGGTTTTTCGTTTTCACGTAAAAACATTTTTTGATTTTTATATTTCGTAATTTCTATTGTGTAGTTATCAAAATTTGAATTCGTAGAAATACTAGATCAATAGATGATGAATAAATGTGCATTCAAAAACAAAATAGATATGTTAAGGTTATTGAGAAATTAGAATTGTCTGTTTTTAGATAGGGACTCTTAAAGGTTAAACTTTACTAGAACTTTACTAAAACAGAACTAGTCTAGTTCACTTTATGCTGAAATAAAATAAAAAAACCTGGTATAAAAAAAACGCAATTTTTACAGTAAGGAATTATTGACGGCCAGTAACAGCTGTAATGGACAGTGGCTAACATCGCATATGCACGGTAGGCACACGTGTAACACCTAGCTACTTGACTATGTTTTTATAACCTTAGAACCAAAGTTGAAAGTCTCATGGGCTCGTAATTTCATCGGCACTCCAATCAAACCTCAAGACAGCTTGAATATAATGGCAACACACTCCCGGACGAATTCTTTAACCCGGATAAAACACAAAACTTAAGGATTTTCAGATCATAAAAGTCTAACCAAATACAAGCTCACACATTAATTAACTTAAAATTGGACTAAATTCAACAATAGTTTTCTCGTAGCAACCGTCAGGCACGAGGCAGAGTTATCGCGCGATCGACAAAACAAAGTCACATTGTTATTTAATGTAATGTTGTGGCCACGTTCGGGACACCACATGGTGTGGGGGAGCTATTGGATTCGTTCAGGTCCTGTGAGACATATCTGAATGTTATATTCTTAATGTACGAATGAAAGATAATAACGACGTAACTGTTAGGTTATCAATATTCAGTAAAAATGAATAAAAAAAATTATTTATTTATAGTACATGGAGGATTTACAGCTTATAAAAACAAACAAAAAAGGGGACCATAGCCACCAGCAGGCTTAGCACGAGCGCCCTAGAGAAGCGTATTGTCGACGGAAGAGTAGACAAAAATGGCGTTTCTGTGTAGACAGTAGAAAGTTTTCTACTGTCTACACAGAAACGAAACGCAATTGTACGGTAAAAATGGGTAGTTATACATATCACTAGCAACTAACCCGTTGCTATGGAAAATCACTGTCTATAAAGCAACCTGAGTCTAAGTGTGTCCTCGTGCTCGCGAAAAAGAGATTTCGAGGAGCGTAGAAAGCGATTTCTATTCTACAGTAGAGTAGAAACAGAAAACGCCATGCTAAGCCTGCAGGTAGCCAATTACAAATCCTCACGTATAGACTCATAATAGTTCACTATGGCGTGATCACAAATACAAAAAACACATCGCCTTATTTAAATTAAGAAGCTATCTAAATACTAAATACTAGTTTTACAATTGATTGACTGAAATAAAAGAGAATATAATGAAAACAAAAACAATACAATACAACCTACCGCTACTTAAAAATTTGAGACTTAAGCACCTTCTGGCCGAATTCAAGCTAACTGTGAATGGAACAAAATCAAATTCGTTGCATATCTCATTAAGATTTCTGCTTGCGCGCACAATATAACTGTTCTGCCTATAATTCGAAGATGTATGAGATACACGTATGGCTGGATTAAAGCGAAGTGCTTTACTTGGCACATTAAAATAAAATGTTGACAAAAACTCAGAGTTATCAATATTGTTATTGAGGACTTTTAACAAGAATAAACAGTCTGAAATTTTACGACGATCTACCAGTGGTAGTAAATGGTACTTCTTACAGAGTCCAAAATAACAGGTCGACTGGTACGGAATCTTTTGATGGAAGCAAATATATTTTATGAACCGTCTTAGTAAATGATCCTTTAAAAAGATAAAGAATAAGAAATATTCTGCGTCTAATTTACAGTCGTACAATACATGCGCTATTGCAGTTGAATGATAAAACCAGTTATGAAGTATTAAATGTGAAAATCCGATACAATAGTAGCTATATTACTAATTGGGATTTACCTGACACATACACAAAATTATTTTAACGTAGTTTCGGGAATTGGGAAACATAACAAGAAGAAGTAAAACTTTTACTCGTGTGATTTACTCATATCTCATATACAGACCTACCTACAACAAGGAAAAACTAATATATTTGTGAGTAGGTTACTGACCTCACAAGTCTTGAGTTATTGTGAATTTCCGCTATTGACTTTCTACCCGAACTTAAAATATACAAACAAATAATATAACATCACATAACATCACGCCTGTAATCCCAGAAGGGTTAGGCAGAGATGTACCTATAGTACACCCACAATTCGCCAGCTATGCTTAAAACCCATGTAATAGGGGGCTAGCCTATTGCCATAAACCGGGCACAAATCCAGACTCCGGACTGCTACTGAGAAATTCTAGATAGAAAAACCCAATAACACATTGTCCGAAAGTAGATGTAAATATACCTTGTGTAAAGACGCGTAGCGAAGCCGAGAATAACATATACTCCCCGACATTGTGATCATTTTCTTGTTCAGGGATAAACTTGGGAACCTACTGTTTACTGGTATATTGGTCAAATATCCTTTTTTATTTACGAAAACAAGTTTACAATTTAAAAATGCACAGATAACAGCAATGTGAACGGTGTTTTTTCACCCTGCATTTATAGCATGGGGTGGGGTGGAGTCTGCAACTTGGATACCATCCCATTGTGACCTCCAATGGTCAGCACTCTTTCGATTTCCCCAACCGAAAAATAAGGGCTTGTGAGAAGATGGGCGGAATTACTTCTCGTTCTGTTGCCAAAAAGTACTTTAATAGGCTCTTCATTTGAAGTACGGAACGAACACTGACAGAACCGAGCAGTTGCAGTCGCTTTGTTCAAAGCAAAATAGTGGGACAGCACACGCAATGTTATTTTAGGATTCTTTTATGTGAAGTATTTAGGCATTGTAACCTATATAAGGCTTGCTCATTACATTCGAGTATGATACATAATAATGATTAAAAGTGCGACTTCAGGTTCAGGTTGGTGGGATTGCGAGTTTATGACTATATTTTGAAACTTTTAGGCCTAAGAATGAATTTGTATAAATCGGTCTAGTGAGTGAGCTTGTAATCTGTCTAAAGTCATTTTTAAAGCAAAATCATTTTGTTTCAACTAGTATCAGCTGTGTATCTCTGTTGTTTATTTCAAAATGAACAAAAGGCTTGTTAGTCGATTCGCACGAGTTTACTCGCCCGAAACAGGCGAATTGACACATTTAAATAATAATTTTTTTTCGGAAGTTGACTTTATGCTATAAAGTTAAGAAAAAGGTACAAATTATAAATGGATAAATGTAGTTTCTAGAGTACTTTTTTCTTAACTTTATCTACTACTTATACTTATTTCTGGACTTGACCATTTGCCCACAAATAAACTAACTTCGTGCGAGTCGCCTACAGAAAATCATAGATTGTATAAAATGTCGATTCGCCCGATTCAGGCGAGTAAATTGGTGCGATTTGACTAATAAGCCGGATAAAAATTGGTCCTTTTATGAAATAAGATTGCAATACTTACTATCACGCATACACATTCGGCAAGCTTTTACACAATTAATTTTAAGCACAAAATGCACAGTGATAATTTGTTATCAATTTATTGTACCAACAGACCAATACAAATATATCAAATCAGCAAGTTGCACGCATCGGCTTTTATCAATGTGCATTGTGTTATTATCAATGTGCGCAAGAACAACTTTATTACATGGACAATTATCATTTTTATTGACTTATTATCGCTTTTTGTAACCGCAGCAAAAACCAAGACTATTGTTCATAGATGAATCAGAGTGAACACACTTAGTATTATTTACATATTATTGTAGGTAGTACTCATTTCATTCACAATTTGTATAATAGCTATGTAAAGAGTTGAATTTGTATTAGATATTATGGGTTACGTAGGTGCCTATAATGATTGGTGACATATTTTTATCCACAATAACATATACCAAACAGAGGCAAGGGAGTGTCCATGTTTTTAAAGTACCTTATATTATATAATGTATTCCAATTTTTGAAAGGGCACTAAACGAAACATTTATTGAAAAAAGTTGCTACACAATTGACGTCACTGACGCTATTATTTCATTAGACTTATAATTTTATTTTTATTATCTTGATGGCTTTTTTTACCATATTACTTTGACCTTGTTTATATTTGACATTTTATATAATTGAGAAAAATTTACTTTAAGTAATTCAAACGACTTGACATTAATTTATTTATTGTATTATTCTATTTTCCTAATTGTTATTTAAATTTACAATATATTTTTATGGAAACTAAATAATAATATGAGTTGCATGACCATGTGACCAGTTAATAAATAATAAGACATCGATGTACAAAATACATTTTTTATTTTATTTTATCCTACACTTTAATACGTCATTTTATGAAATTCCAAAACAGTACCTACTGGATTATTCTTGCTTGTTATTAGTGTAGTCAAGGATGTTAATTAATTTTTCAAAATTCTTGATAGAATCCGCGTAAAACAATCTGATTATAAAGTTATCAAGGAAAATGTCAAGTATATAAATACTGATACAAGACTTCAGTAGCCTTGAAATATACATGTGAACTGGGTCAAGGAGCGGTGGCCCCCACTGACCCTTGATACCTTAAACCAGCCTGTAACTTAAGTATCCGCCATCAAGAAAATTCTTCAGGCCACTGTAGTTTTTGGAGGTTTTCCCAAAGTGAGATGGATGAAAGAAAAGCTATTTTATTAATTGATTTTGTTTACCTTCAAGAGTATTGATGATGATGTAAAGAAAGAAACTGTGGTAGGATTGTAGAGCAATTTTGAAATAGTAAAATGTCCAGCACTTCTACAATTAATTGAATGCTACCTGCTGTTGATTACTAAGTACAGTCCGCGAGGCCTAGGCTGAGATTTGCATTTGTGTGAGTGTATATAGCGACGCGTCCTTTGCTCAGCAATCGGCCAATCGGACAATCGGCCTGAGGCGCTGTGCTTCCCTCGCGCGATCACATTGGTGCGACTCACACAAATGCAAAGCTCAGCTTAGGCCTCGCGGACTATAACGATTTCACCAATGTTACTGAACGTGTTCAGCACATCAAAAGCGATCAGCTTAGGCCTCGCGGACTATAACGATTTCACCAATGTTACTGAACGTGTTCAGCACATCAAAAGCGATCAGCTTAGGCCTCGCGGACTATAACGATTTCACCAATGTTACTGAACGTGTTCAGCACATCAAAAGCGATCAGCTTAGGCCTCGCGGACTATAACGATTTCACCAATGTTACTGAACGTGTTCAGCACATCAAAAGCGATCAGCTTAGGCCTCGCGGACTATAACGATTTCACCAATGTTACTGAACGTGTTCAGCACATCAAAAGCGATCAGCTTAGGCCTCGCGGACTATAACGATTTCACCAATGTTACTGAACGTGTTCAGCACATCAAAAGCGATCAGCTTAGGCCTCGCGGACTATAACGATTTCACCAATGTTACTGAACGTGTTCAGCACATCAAAAGCGATCAGCTTAGGCCTCGCGGACTATAACGATTTCACCAATGTTACTGAACGTGTTCAGCACATCAAAAGCGATCAGCTTAGGCCTCGCGGACTATAACGATTTCACCAATGTTACTGAACGTGTTCAGCACATCAAAAGCGATCAGCTTAGGCCTCGCGGACTATAACGATTTCACCAATGTTACTGAACGTGTTCAGCACATCAAAAGCGATCAGCTTAGGCCTCGCGGACTATAATGATTTCACCAATGTTACTGAACGCGTTCAGCACATCAAAAGCGATCAATAGCTGTAAGTGTCAAAATTGTTATGGAATAAAGCCACAGACAGCTCTTGAACTGGGTTTAAAAGTGCTGATCGTGTTCAGTTTCATTTGTGAAATCGGCACTTAGGGTGGATTTCACCAATGAAACTGAACGCAATCAATACCTAAACTACGTTTACGAGCTGTCAGTGTCATTATTTTCGTGTCGTGTTTTTAAGTTATGATGTCAGATCTTTGCTCGGTCAGATTATTAGATCTAAAAATCTGTCGAGCTTGAGTCTTGTAAAATAGGAAATTATTTTCCACAACACACTCATTTTGGCTGAAGCCGAATGGCCAGTGTCCTAATAATGGGGAACAGATCGCCATCTTTCACAAGGTATGTCCTAATAATTGGGAACAGATCGCCATCTTTCACAAGGTACCTACTAGAATCTGTTGGCGGCATGTGTTACCTACGATCGAAAGCGTTTTACCTTACCCTGAGATAAAATCGATTCGTACAATATATTTTGAGATGGGAACGGGCTGAACTTGTGAGAGGAAATCAAAAACTCGCTATTTCTTTTGATTTTCAACGCCACCTTTCTGAGCATTATCCTTCATAAGACGATCGATTCAACAATTATCATTTGGTTTTCCCAAACCGTTTCTTTTTATCAACCAAATGTTTACACACATAACAAACACATACACACACACTGATTCATTGGTATTCACATTCACACACAACACACTCTCACATCTACATTCACACACTCGCATGCCTGCTTGCTTTTGCTACCTTTGGTTTTTTAATTAGTATTTCCAGTTATATATAACAATTGAATTATACTTATTTAAGTAATGGATTAGCAGAGTCACTTAACATAGGCTTGTTTGCTTGCAAGAAGGCTCCAATCCAGTTGTTTAGGATAACTTCTTAAAATAAGTTTTTTTTTTTCAAACATAGTTGCCTGTAGGTTAGGTACCCTTCAGGAAAAGGGTTAGGCAGAGATGTATAGGTAATACATCGCTGTACTCCTGCAGTCTGTGGGCTCACTACTCTAACAGGAGTTACAGCGCCATTCGCGTCCAGTAAAATAACGCGTTAAGGGTAGTGGATGGGGCTAAACCGGTACTGTAGTGCCTCTGGTATGTTCGCAGAGGCGCGCACCGACTGCATTCACGAGACCATGCGCAAACGCACCGCGTCTTTGGTGCGCAGGGTACGGGTTAGCCCCAACATCGTACTGGCGATGATTGCGGGAAGGCTAGACTGCCGCTTCATCCGGCATTGTTCCAACAGACATGTTGTAGGTATTAATTACATATAGTATGCTGATTTATTTATTTTGATTCCCTTTAACTTACAATTTTTTTAATGATTTGTTTTGTTTTCCTAAATTTCGATTTTTATTTTATTTGATTATTATTAATGGATGTTTGGCAATGGGTGATAATTACCTAAATCAAATCACTTATTTTGCAAATATGGGTAATTGGTACATAGATGTTTTCTTAAATTAAAGTCCTCCATATTCTACCGTCTCATGGGCTGCAGCAAATAATATGCAATTCCAAAGATAAACAGAAATTGTTTTGATTTCGAATAAAAATTAATGACAAATCATTAGAATTACAAAAAAATAAAAATAAAACAGACTAAAAACAATAGTAACATTTTTACAGTAATGTCAAAAAATAATGAAGTATGTCAAAGTGTCAATCAGAATAAAAAGTATCAGAATATGAACGTGTATGTAATAATAATAATAGTTTATCAATCAGAGCAGAGATTTATCATTAAGGAAGTCGTCAATTGTGTAATAGCTTTTATCAATGAATATTTGGTTACATAAAAAAATTGTATAAAATTATTTTTTGGGAAAAATAATATAATTGAAATATTTAAATTAATTTACTTATTTAATAATCTTATGGCAGTAAGAGAGGATGGCAATAGACTCGTTGCCATCAACCGGTCACTAATCCAGACTCCGGCTGCTAATGATAATTTCCAGATGTTAAAACCCAATAACACTTTGCGAAACCCAGGGGTCAAGCCCAGGACCTCATGGACATGAGTAGCTCGTAAAAAGATTTTAGTTTTCTCTAAAATAGTCTCTGAAATTGGTTTTGTTTCTAAAAAATGATCTTTCTGTCGGTATTACCATAGTCATATTGGACGTATGTATACATGAGGAATGATGTGATAGTTCAACGGTGCGGTTTAAAAGAATATGTAGCGACATAAAATTAAAACAGTACCTATGCTTAAATTGTTTGGTCATGTTGAGAGAATGAATGAAAGGAAACTAACAAAAGGTAGGAAGGGACGCCCTAGGAGGACATTTAGTGACCTTACGGGTGATGTTCTTCAGAAAGGTCAGGTGCGTAGTACTCGCAACCGGCGCGCGTGCATGCCCAGATGTATGAACGTAAATTAGGCAAAAGGAGTATGTAAGGATCGTAGCAGATGGCGTTCTGTGGTTTCTGCCTACCCCCATGGGAACAAGGCGTGAGATTATGTACGAGTATGTATGTACTACAATAGATAAACCACGTTTAATTAGATACTATTAATAGTTTCGTAGAAGCATTTACTCTACAGTTTAATATTTCCTCTTAACTAGCACAAGTGAACGGAGGGAATACCCATTCACCACAGCCGGCTCATCGGGCCATACGTCATACATGCACAAGCGTGATCTGCACAAACCACCAGTTTCCTGCCCGTGTGGCTTGGTCTACGCAAGTGGGCACGTTGAAATGGGAATCTGCTTTGCTATTGCCAATGCAATTTTTAAATAGAATCACTGATAAACCATTGTTTTTGATCTGTTGTTACGACTAGTTATAACTGATGCTTTTTTTTCAGACAAAGGCTGGCCTATGGTCATCTAGTCAGTTAGTCAGAACCTGGCCTGTGGGTGTTTGTGGAAGGCATGTCAAGATACCCTATCTGTGTAGTATACCTTAATAGGCCAGCCTTTTTGTCTTGGTAAGTTGCTACTGTTTCATCATGATGCCTTATATGTAGTGCTAGTTTTCTGTTGCAATTATGAGGACGTGGCTGTTCCTAAGCAATGTTTATAAATGTGAATGGAATAAAATTCCACTAATAGCCTAAAACCACAATTTCGGAATGGATCGGGTCCATTGTATTGTAGAGGGAATGTCGCGTTTCAGTTATAACACAGGCTACGTCTGCAGACGTAATCATCATCATAATTTCAGCCGAAAGCCGTCCACTGCTGGACATAAGCCTCCCCCAAGCACCGCCACTTCGACCGGTTCTGTGCTTCCCGCATCCAGCGGATTCCGGCGGCCTTGACAAGGTCGATGGTCCACCTTATGGGATGCCCTCTAACGTTACGTTTACCGGTACGCGGTCGCCACTCCAGAACTTTTCTGCCCCGTCGGCCATCTGTTCTGCGAGCAAAGTGCCCTGCCCACTGCCACTTAAGTTTGGCAGTTCTTCGGGATATTTCGGTTACCTTGGTTCTCCTGCAGATCTGTTCATTTCTGATTTGATCACGTAGGGCAACTACAAGCATAGCCCTCTCCATTGCCCATTGGATGACTTTTAGCATTCTGATAAGGCCCGTAAGTGCCCTTTAAGATTGATCACCAAAAGCCAAGCTAACCATAATTTCATTAATGTGTGTCAATTGCGATATTTTCGGCACATATGTGTTTGGTCCCTTAAACCTCTTCTAATAATTAATTCGAATAATTCTAGAATTAACTGGGCAATACCGTCTAATGATCTAGTTTTAAATAATGAGCGATTATTATATCATAGCCTAGTATCCAGTGCCCCGTACCTAGTCAGAAATGTTTTTCATACGTAGCAGATTAAAATTATCATCAAAACATGGAAAAATTGAGTTATTCATTTTACTATTGGGTGACGATTATATTCAGCAGTGCCCTTGAAAAATGCTATGATAATACGGCCTGATCCCTGACTTATCCCTTCGTTAAGCTGGATAGATTCAATAGTCAACAACTCAGCATTTCGTACCTCAATGAAAGATCAATATAAGATAACCCAACGATTTCAGCGTGTAAAAATCAACAACACTGTTGCTCGCTCTAGCTGCTACTCTCAGATCGCCCGTCAATTATATTATTATAATTGGTTGAATCTTATAAGACCTGTATACAGGTATATTTGAATGCAATGACGTGCAAAATGTTAATCAACAAGTCAACAAATTTTTAACCTCGAAATAACAACAGTGTCTTCACTCACCTCTCACGGAATCCTTGCAAATATTATCTTAAATGCGGAAGATATAAAACTTGATGAGGCGACAACGAATTGAGAGGAAATATTTTCTAATTGTAGATTGCAGGTGAACACCTCGTGTTCCTGATGAAACGTCACGAGAAGACCTTTGATAAGTTAAGTAATCAAAAAATTAAGTCACACAAAAGTCATTTATCATGGATCGGTATGCAACCTTCTTCTTAAAGTAGGAAGTTAAAAATTAGTAATTAGTTTTTAGTTATGACGTATTTAGCGGTATTTTTCAATCGCACATAATGCAGGTGTACCTTAGAGAACTCGTTTGACTCTCAATGTTTATAAGGAGCGAATGCAGGACTTAACATGGTTTAATTCAGGAGAGTGCATTGTCTTCCTTCTATTTGTGGTCGTGTCTAAATTTTCTTTCACGGTTCACTGTAAGTCATATCACCTCACGTGCCTGGTCTGGATTCTGTTACGAAAATACAACCAAGTTAGGAGCCAAGAATTAAGAACGGGATAAGGATTACGAGACGACCATATTTGTACGCCTCTTGGCATTAGTGGTGCCCATAGTCAAGAACAGGACCGGTGACATCTCGGATAAGGATAACTACCGCCCGATCTCCCTCGCGACCGTGATAGCAAAGGTGCTGGACGGTTTGTTTGATTCTTGCCTACAGAAGCATCTAAAACTACACGATGCCCAGTTTGGGTTTCGGCCTGGACTATCTACCGAGAGCGCAATCTTAAGCCTCAAGCACACCGTCCAGTACTATACTGATCGTAAGACACCGGTGTACGCCTGTTTTCTGGATCTATCCAAGGCCTTTGACCTCGTGTCTTACGAGGTGCTTTGGAGGAAGCTAGGAGATAGTGGTATACCGGTAGAGATGTTGAACATCTTCAAATATTGGTACAATAATCAGACGAACTGTGTCAAATGGTGAGGCACTCTTTCCGATTCGTACAGGCTGGAGTGCGGCGTGAGGCAGGGGGGTTATCATCTCCAAAGCTCTTCAGCCTGTATGTAAACGATCTCATAGTGGAACTCAGCAGCATGCGTGTTGGATGCCGGGTGGGTGGTATTAGTGTTAATAATATCAGCTACGCGGACGACATGGTGCTGCTGAGTCCTTCTGCAGGGGCGCTCGGAGAGATGTTGAAAGTTTGCGAAGCCTATGCCGAGTCACATGGACTAATATACAATACCAAGAAAAGTCAGTTCATGGTATTTAAGGCTGCCGGTAAGTGTCCTGAAACTGTTCCACCCATTATTTTGAATGGTGTTAACTTAGATTGGGTGTCGCAGTTTAAGTACCTTGGACATTACCTCGCCGACGACCTTAAAGATGATGTTGACATAGAGAGGGAGCGCAGGGCTCTGTCAGTCCGTGGCAACATGCTGGCCCGTAGATTCGCCCGCTGTGCGAACCAAGTCAAGATTACGCTATTTAAAGCGTATTGTCAGGGTCTGTACACGGGTAGTCTATGGGTTAGCTGTTCCAAAATATCCCTGGACACCTTCGCGCGTCCAATACAATAATATTTTCAGGATGATGTTGGGACTTCCACGTTTCTGCAGTGCCTCCGAGATGTTCGCGCAGGCTCATACTGACGGTTTTCATGCAGTAATTCGGAAGAAAGTAGCGTCACTTATGAGGAGGGTACGAGGGAGTCACAACAGCATCCTGAAAGCTATAGCTGAGGATGTACGTGCTCCTGTGTTGAGACATTTCGTTCGTCTAGTGGTCCTTTAGGGAGGTATCTCCCTATTTGTTATCTTGACGGGGCGGGATGTTGCAGCACAGGGGCATTTGTACAGATGTTTTTAAAAAGTAAGATGTATGAGATGAGTGTTGTATTTTGTAATTGTATTTAAGTACTAACAATAGTTTCTAAGTTTTTGTATACTAACCTTTTGGACCTAGTTGTCCCAAAATAAACCATTTGAATTTGAATAACATAGCGACCTATGAATAACCTATTAACTTTTATTTAGGAAATACAGTTCGGTTTAAAGAACTTTATTCTCATTAGAGACAATCGTCACATGAGAATATTAAACCTTATTACTAATTTATATCAGTGCGAGTAGAAGAAAAACATAAAGCAAAAAATAAAGTATTCACCATCTATGTTACACAAATGAAATATGATTATGAGATTCTGACCAAAATAAAATTGTACGAAATTACACGAAAGGAATTACTCACTTAGGTATTTCTATTTCTACAACCAAACGTAAATGTTGTCTCAAGCATTTATATAAAAGTCAAAAAGTAGGACACATAGCAGTCTGAATAGGTTAAAGCTTTCATTAAAAATGCCGCGATAAGATTAGAAGTGTTGGCACAATATGAAGGCGCACTGTTGATTATAAATGCAAATAATTACTTGAATTACGTAATTCACTCATTCTTGATGTCATTGAATAGAGAATAGAGTTAGAGTTATGTTATGTTATTATGTATATTAGTGATACTAGATAGGTACCTGCTAATCCCGGTCACTCATAATAAATGTACAAATACGCAAATTTTCCTTTGTACGGCGGTATATGCCAAGACTATACATAATATAGGCTGTGCATACTTTGACTGGATTTGCATTGTTCGTTTTTTGATGCACATCTTTAGCAAAGTCCTTCGATACAATACAGTGGCTATCTCTTAGGCATACGATTGCAACTGGTAGAAGTTCATTTTATAATATGTCTGGGAGGCCTAGGCCCAGAAGAGAGCAAACGGTTGAATGATAAGCTGCTAACTTTTACAGGCTAATGTACGCAGTCACATCATGTGCCTGTAATGTCCTCGGAGGAATGGAAATGTTGACGTTCAAAAGTGCCTTTTAGTGCCTATTTGAAATAAATGTTTTGAGTTTGACTTTGACTTTGAATAAAATAAATTAACCGCCACAAACCTTTCATGACTCAATTCCAGATTGATTTGAATTCTGAAGGTATCTTCCACTATGTTGTCTCACCGGATGCATCTAAATTCCAGCAGTTTACATGAAGTGACTGCCTACCTGACCTTCCTTATTCTTTAAAAATCCTCACTTACAGACACATAATATTTAATTAAGGTGTGAGCACAAAAACAAAAAACACATCGCCTTATTTAAATTAAGAAGCTATATAAATACTAGTTTTACGTTTTAATGACTGAAATAAAAGAGATAATAATGAAAACAATACAACCTACCGCTACGTAAAAAATTGAGACTTAAGCACCTTCTGGCCGAATTCAAGCTAACTGTCAATGGATCAAAATCAAATTCCTTGCATATCTCATTAAGATTTCTGCTTGCGCGCACAATATAACTGTTCTGCCTATTATTCGAAGATGTATGAGATACAAGTTGCTCGACTCTTACTCGTTATCTTGTAAAGCCTACTTATCTGTAATAGTTTTCCTTTTAACTTCGTTACGTATACTACTGCCGTTAATTATTTCACATAATTATCCAAAAGCAACCATTTAACTGGGGGGACAGCTGAGCTTAATACTTGGCAAACGGAACCTTGAATCGAAAAATTATTTTCACTGACCCACATTATTTTTAACGACCTTTCTAACGTCACCCTACACTATGGGATTGGCAAGAAAACAAATATTTATCCCCACTTTACGTGTAGGAGTAGGTACCCTAAAAAAAAACCACAAGATTTTTTGCAACTTAGTCGGCGTAAGTCAATGCCAAATTACAGCTTTCCAGTACTAAGAGAGACATAAGCTGCGGACAGACGGACGGACATGGCGAAACTATAAGATTGTTGACTGCGGAACCCTATGAAGCTGAAACATTTCACCACAAAAGCTTTCACCTGATACACACATCATTCGAATCGTATTGACACAACAGCAGTAAAATCGGTCAAGGCGAGCGCGCGGGGCACGTCGGTAGTACCTGTAACTATTTTACTTAAGTACGTAGATAATATCATGTATGATAGGATAATGCACTGTTGCACATTGTTTTGTTTCAGAAGTGCGAAACAAGTATTTTAAAATTTTAAAACGTGCGTTCGTGAGCCATTTTGAAAAAAAAACAAAATATGCGAACGATTTGTTGCATAATTATGGAGATTCGTTCTTTATCCATTATACTTAGTCAGAGTTGATTGATAACCTATTGTGACAGACTTTTGTCTGTGACTGTGATTGTGAAAGATTATTTCTGATTATGATTCTCTAATTCGATGTTGAATCAGTTTGCATTTTTTTAAATTTATTAGAGCAAATAAGCCTAAATACAGTACAAGCTAACACCAAAATACATATAATATGTACAACAAACAAACATAACGTGACGCCTGTAGTCCTTGAAGGGTTAGGTTAGGTTAGATTGTGGACGTTTCAGCACAAAAAACTCACACCACATAGCACCTGCACCGGCACCTGACACAGCAAGAGATGATGACGGCCGCAACGCGGCTCCGGGCAAATCCGTTGCTCCAGGGCAACATGGAGTTCCCGGCCGCGCTCTCATCCTCGCTCTGATAGAGCCCCAGCTGACCGGACTCTTCTCAGCTTGCCTTGGGCAGGGCCGGTTCCCTGCTCAGTGGAAAGCACATTGTCTGGTCCTGCCCAAGAAGGCGCTCAGTAGATTCGCCGTCCAGATACCGGCCCATAGTGCAGCTGGGCGAGGTGGGTAAGCTTTTTGAGCGGATAATTGCAGCCCGCCTCGTCAGCCACTTGTACAGAGAGGGGCCGGATCTCTGCGACGGTCAGTACGGCTTTTGGCATGGGTGCTCCACCATGGACCCCATAATGCGGGTTAGAGTCCTGGTGGAGGAAGCGGTATCCCGGGGCGGGGTGATGCTGGCGGTGTCCTTGGACATCTCCTACACGTTCAATACCCTGCCGACACAACTCCAGGTTGTAATTCGGGAGGCACTGCGTTATCACCCTATGATACCCCCTATGATATGGCCTCGACGGAGAGGACACCAGAGGTCACCTACAGGGGACGTGACGGCGGGTACCAGTCCGAGATGTTGTGCGGAGTTCCACAGGGCTCAGTCGTGGGACCTCTCCTGTGGATTATCGGTTACGACTGGGTGCTGAGGGGCCACGCTCGCAACGCTGCTTCCCAATCTGGGGGCCTTAGCACCGCCTGACGGAGGTTGCACCTGAGGTTATGCGATCGCTTCGCTAGCCGGGGATCGTCGAAGGCGCACAAGTACCTATGATCCCCGGACCAAGTGTGGGAAAGGAACACCGGGGTGGTTTTTAGCCAGTAAGAGCCAGACAGACCCCCCGCCCTGGGAAGACATCCATGTCATCCATGAGAGTCTTCCACCCCGGAACATTAAAGAAAGGTTAGGTTTAGTACCTAAAAGAATTAAAAAAAATCAATAGGAAAAGTGACCAAAAGGCTGGCAGCGTTGCCAATTTGCAGGAGCAATGGTGGCCCAGTGGTAACGGCCGCGACTTACGAGTTGTAGGTCGTAGGTTCGAACCCAGACAGGCGCTTTACTTTGTGTAAATTATTTCATTACCATTGCTCTCAAAACGATGAAGGACAACATCGTGAGGAAACCGGCATGTTTTAGAACCTAAAACTCGAAGGCATGTGACATCTACCAACACGCACTGGGCCCGCGTGGTGGATTACGGCCCACAGAGAGGAGGCCTGTGTCCCGGCAGTAGGAACATATCAAACTGACAATGTTGCCAGTTTGCATTTCAAATTTGTAGAATAATACCAAACTGAAATGCCTTCGAAATCTCTCAAGACTTTCTATTCTGAGAAGAATCTCTTGAAACCTCAATTTATTAGAGCAAAAGTCGCATTGATCAATAGTTAATGAAGCCGCCACGCCAACGATACGTCACATCCAAGGTTCGTTCCTGGCTCGCTTATTATCGTACGTGTGTGATAGACTATCCAGGTCGTCAGATTCTTTACCTGAGACATAACATCAAATTGCACGAAAGAATTGTAGGCTCAATAATTCTAAAGCTGAAAACACATTGCCACGATAATGTGTCACTCACTATAGTAAAAGTATGAACCCCATATGATTCCGTGTTTACACCTTAAATGCTCACAGTTTAAGGGCGTTTCAAACGTTTACCCCGTGTTCTAACAAAAAGCGACCGTCGTGCGAGTCCATAACGCGATCGACGCGATTGTCAGAATGAGAATCAGAACCAGAATCAGAATATTTATTTTTCGTTTTGTTTAATTCGTGAAATCCACCCTAAGGCTATCTATTGAAAGGATGTTCAGTGAATTTGGGTCAGATAGACGTTGGACTCTACATTATTTGGGTGAGTGGTAATCAGGCAAATAATTAAAGGCTATTCTCGTAAAAGTTTATTAGGTGCTGAATAAAGCATTGATGAAAAAACTTTTTAATCATAGCGAGATTGAATGTGTGGTACATAATTATCTATTGAGGTTTCTTCTTCTTTTTAATTAAAAGTATTTGCAATTGTAAGTATACATTCGGGTCAGTAGCCAATGTTAATCACAAATTTCGTAACTCGAAACAAGTCAATACGCAAAATAAGAAATCGTCTAAGAGATTTTTTTAAGTTTAATGTATCTATAAGAAATCTTTCTTTTTGATTGTAGTAAAAGTACCTAATCATCTAGTAGGTAACATTGGAGATTGAACTGGATTTACTGTTGCCAATCATCATATTGGAATCAAATCATCGTCATCGGGATGTGTCGCTATTCATATATTTTTTATTCGTCCGGTCAGCGGCATAAGTTGATACTTTCACTCGTCATCTAAATTGATACAAAATTATTCGAAACATTGTATTTCAGTATTTTATATACCAGTAAACCCTTAAACCTGTATCAGTAAACCTAAACAATATTAAAAGAAAAAACACGGAGATTATTAGGTAAGCTTTAATTATCAACTTTGATTAAAAGAAATGGGTCACAGCCGTCCATTGTAATTATTCATTGCGCTAATCAGACTTCAATAGTTTTATTAATATTGACTGAACTACCAATTCTTGTGACCTACTCCTGAAAACTATAATGACATAAACATCATTGTTCCTTTTATTCCTTTTGTATTGACCCGAATTTGTTCGACGTAAACAAATAAACCTGTCCATGATACTCTATGCCAACATTATAATTTGCGAAAGTAAGTCCATTTCACGCCTAAACCACTGAGCCGATCATATTGTTTGACAGTAAGGTACTTGTACCCTGGGACCAGGAGAAGGACCATTTTCATCCTGGATATTTGTAATAAAAAAGTCGCCAGTAACAGTAAATATTTATTTTCAAAACAATGTGAACAACTCCTTGAAGAGCGGCGTAGCGCCGCGACATTAAGTTACGCACGTAGCGTTGCGGCGTAGAGGGGCTACGCGCTACGTCACTGCTACGAAACTACTTATTATATTTTGTAATCAGTATGACGTGATGTTGATAGATAATTTATTGACTTTCTCAAGAGCAGTTTGTATTATTAGTGATTATGATGCAAGCTTGTGTTTTTTACTAAGGTCTCTGCACGCGCATAGGAGAATAAAGTTTTTTTTTTACTCATACTCAAAGCATTTATTTCAATTAAAACATACCAAACTCCCGGAACCCAAACTCTCTCAACTCTCTCCGGTCATTTAAACTTTTGAATTGTCAAGGAGTCAGTCAGTCATAAATATAAAGCTAGTCGTCCATTCCAAAGCGTAGTAGGTACCCATGGAGAAGAAAGGGCAAGAAACTGCATGGACACTCTTTTAAATAATATTGTTACAAATATATATAAGATAAGGTAGCCGACGTCCGAAAGTAAAGTCAACTGCGTTTCTGTAAATAAAGTATTTTTTTATTGTTTTACAGTGTTGTCTTAAGTAGGTATCTATTGCTTTACAAAATAGTATTTACCTGTAAATAAAGAAACAACATTCAAAGCTTTTAATTTCACGAATATCGTCTCCTTGATATCTTTTAGGTATTTAATTTAACAGAATATTTTGTTAACCTACAAATCACCATGCCAACACAAAACATTTCACACTGACACTTCACTGTCTGTCAGTTCAATCCGTCAAGGAAATATCCTTCATTCATACAACCTATCATTCTACTATAATCACTCGCGCTTCAATGAGAGCGCGTTCAAATTGAGGAATTGATGGGAAATCATTTCCTTACATATATTAGTCACATCATTAATGTTGATCTTATATGTGAGAACGATGTACAAAAACCGTACACTGTAATAGCCTAGCTATTTGTCGTCTAAAACTAATCGGCAGATACACAATTTCCCTAGTCGACCTTAGCTTATCAACAAAAATGTTGGTGGAAAAAAATATTTACTTGTCACTATGGCCACTAACTAAGCAATGCATGTAATTATTTAACATGGGAATGTAGTGTTTTGCCTGTTTGATAAGCGCTCAAAGTATGGTATAATATACACAAAATTAGTTTCTTACAATTTAACTTCAACAGTTTGGTGACACTAACAGTGATGTCATCTTTATTTGCATTAGAACTATTTTCTATATACCGTAATAATGCCATTAGAATCATATTCATTCCTGTGTTTGTGTGTAGAAAGTCTGTGGCATACAAAAGTTTTGAGAAGAATGACTCAGGTAAGTAATTTTCCTAACCCTTTTCCAAAACTATCAGAAAACATAATGGAGCAGTTACAAACTTTGCTAGTACAAGGGAGAGAGCTAGCTTCCGTCTGCACTACTTGCAATGGACCTTGTTCAATATCTGGTGTATCTTTATTAGAAATGGAGACCTGAGCAAGTCCTAACTGGGACGGGTTCTTCGTTGCCTCAGGTTGGAGCTTGCCAAGTTCGGATTTCCTTTGCAATGAACATTGAGGGCCGCTGAGAGTCAGCAGGTCCACGTTGACTGCTTTAGAATTGCACATGTCCACTAACTCATTTGCAGCAAGGATGTGCTCCTGAATTTGTTTCTAGACCTTACATACTTAGTATACAGTGAATTAATTGACAGTTAATTAAATTGATTGAATTTGTTGAGTTGTTAATGTTTTCACTGTCTTCTAATTTAATTTGATAGTTATTTAATTTACTTTTAAGAAAACTACGTTATTTTCTTAGTTTAATATTATTGGAACTGTGTTGTCTCCTAATTATATTGCATTTATTTATGATTTAATTTAGTTTTGCACATTTTTAATTTTATTTTGACTTACTATAAAACTATTATTATTATGTTTCAATATATAATCTTCAGTTAGGTTAGTTAATTAGTATGCAATTATCCTTTTTACAAGTTACTTGTTTCCTTAGCCTAATTTGCTTCATTATGAGTTTTACATCATAAAGTCACCAATATAAGGTACAAGTAAGTACACCATTAAATATATTTTCTTGTTACATGTTCTGACTGACTTTGGTGCGAAGACTCAAGGGGAACCAGTAGCTCGGTCCTACGTTTAAATTAATATCAACGATGGCAATTGAAAGAAAAAAGTTCATTACATCTAACAATCATTTTTAACAAGGTCATTACCTCTACCGTAACTACACACATCAAAAAAGTCTAAGCAACACATACAATTTTGCAACGTGTTTTCCCATTAAATCCTTAGTATTTCTTATTTATATTATTTTTAATGCTTTTAATGCTTTTTTGAAATTAAACAAGAATTGTTTTTTTTTTAATTTTTATAATCTTAATTAACAATAATTAAGTACTGTAAGTACGTAGTACAAAGTAAGGTGCCTAATCAACTAAACTTATACTAAAATTAAATGGTTGTACAAACATTTTATAAATTAATACAAAGTGTGGCCTCCTCTGTTATTGAAAACTTGCTGGCACCGATTATTCATAGAATCGATGAGACTGTTAATGTTATCCTGCGGCAATTGCTCCCAATTAAATTTTAGTAAGTCCATCAGTTGTTGGGTGGTTGTCACTCCATCCAAGTCCTTTAAAACAGGTCTCTGGAGCATGTCCCATGCATGCTCGATGGGGTTGAGGTCTGGCGATTGTGGCAGGCCAAGGCAATACCAGAATGTTTTCCCTTGCCAAGTACTCTCTTGTGTACAAAGCTGTATGCGAGCATGCATTGTCATGCATCAACGTGAAATCGGAGCCAAGCGTTTGTGCGAATGGGCCTTAGAACATCCTCAACGTAATCTACAGCGTTCATGTTACCATTTACAAAAACGAGCTCAGTTCGTCTGTTCTTCATAATACCTGCCCATACCATAACTGTTGATCCGTTGTATGGATGCACTTCCTGAACGCACCTCAGTCTTTCAGTATTTCCAGGACGACGGTACACTCTTACCCTTCTAGTATCAGGCTTGAACCCAAATCGAGACTCATCGCAAAATAAAATTGTATCCCATTGTTCCCGGGTCCATGTAATGTGTTCCCTACACCATTCATTTCGACGAGCGCGATTCCCGCGACGTATCGGTGGGCACCTAATTGGCCGTCGTGCTCGTAGGCCATACTCATGCAGTCGATTTCGCACAGTTTGGCAGCTAACAACAACACCACTTGAATTTTGTACCTTAAACCTATCTCTCGGGCGTTTAACATTGGCTGGCGTCTTGCAGTCAGTTGTATATATCGATCTTGCCGTGTGGTTGTACACGTACTTTGTGTCGACCTGGGTGTTGCTCAGCAGGATCTCCCGTGTTAGTGTAACGCTGATGAAGAGAATGATTCTGTTGACACCAAAATACCGAGATACCTGAGATTGACTTCTTCCCGCTTGCAACATCCCTACAGCTCTTTGCATTTCATCTGCGTTCAAATGACGTCGCTCGATGACGTAAAAAAAAATGTCTCAAAATCCAAATTTGTTCAAAAACTTTTTTCTAATTATTGTTTAATTCATAAAATTTATACAGAATACTAAATTTTAATAAGCAAAGAAAACGCTATAAAATTCGAACAAATGCATTCGCTTTTGAATTTGTGAAAAAAAAACAAATAATACTGTTTTTTTTTTACAACCAGCCAGTATGTCCTCTAGATCAAAAAAGTTTACATAGGAATTACCTACTTGGTAAGAAATGATATAATAATTGATTAATAATTTGAAATAGTATGTGTCGCTTAGACTTTTTTGATGTGTGTATTTACAAATTGTACTCCTACAAGAAAGCTACTTCATATGCGTTTTAGGGAAACGTCGTACAGGTACGAATGGAAGTATTTTTTGTTAAAATGTTTGCGGTGACATAATTATTTGAGTAGTGCTGAAATGCAGGTTATTTGATAATACAATTTTAAGCTGACTGCCTCATTGGTCTAGTGGTCGCAAGAGCTACTGCTGAGCATGAGGTCCTGGATTCGATTTCCAGGTCGGGCAAAGTGTTATTAGGTTTTTCTATCTAGAATTTCTCCGTAGCAGCCCGCAGTCTGGATTTTAGCCCGGTTGATGGTAATAGGGTCGCCCCCTATTATATGGGACTTAAACATAACTGGCGAAATGTGCCTCTGCCTAATTCTTCTGAGATTACAGGCGAGATGTCTGAAATTTTAAGCAAAACAGTATTTATCAATATTATTAACATCCTTTAAAAGTATTTCCAATAGTTTTCCTTTTCTCAACCCTTGCTATGGCTTCAAGTAAAGGTACAACCCTAACTACGATAAAAGTCGATGACTGTCAGTGAAGGTGTAAAGTCTTAGCTGGAGGCCTTAATTTATTAGGGCAACCACAGGCAAGTCCGATAAGCAGACGACAAACTCAAAGGTTGACCTGCGAGATGCAATGCAAAAAAAAATTAAAAGTGACGGTGTTAGATGTCAATAGGACCGTAACCGGACCGCACCGGGACGGCGCGGCGCACAGTGGGTCGAAACTATGATTTTAGTGACTTAGGGCTCAACTTTGCTTTTTTACTTTTTTCCTCATGTGGATGGATAGAGCTCATTAACCTCAACAATAATTGTTCTGATGTATTTTTTCCTAAACTTTATACTTTGGGTAGAAAAATGTGTTTTGTTATTTTTTTGTATGGAGCGGATCAAATAACCTTAAATTCCTGCTAAGTAGCGTGTGATCCCGCGTTGAAACTTTATTTTTCATATACCTTGTCTAGTCTTTTATCATTTGATGCTATTAACGTGTGCATAAAGTTGCAACTCTGCCAAATAAATGGATCGAAAAAAATGAAAAAATATATAGAATAAAAAGCTACATTTTTTACTTTCGTAAGTTCTTTTAAGTTAAATTTGATATGGAATAGTAAGTAAAAGCACGTAATAATACACATAGTTACTTAACAACTAACAACAATACATTTAAAAGGTCCCTAATTAGCTTAAATTTACTAATATATGTAGTATTAGTAAATTTAAAGCTAATCACACTAATCATAATACATTTAAAAGGTCCCTAATTAGCTTAAATTTACTAATATATGTAGTATTAGTAAATTTAAAGCTAATCACACTAATCATAATACATTTAAAAGGTCCCTAATTAGCTTAAATTTACTAATATATGTAGTAGTAGTAAATTTAAGCTAATTAGGGATCTATGAATTTCAATTTCTTTGTTTTAATGACTTTAACATGTTTATGAAATGTTATTTTAAGTTAGATTTAATACTGAATAGTGAGTAAAGATAGGTACATAATAATACAAATTAGTAAAGGTAAACTAACATTACTACAACTAACACAAGCAAACTAAAAACTAACTATAAACAACATCAAACATTACTATTTCCTTTCAATTATGAGTTTGACATTTATAAACTAATAAAAAAAACAAGAAACTTACAAACTACCAAAAAATCTTATTCACTATCGCTATGACTATCTTGTAAATTATCTACATCAATAAAATCTATATCGGATTCTGTGGGAAAAATCAGCAGAAGCTCTTTGACTTTTGGAGAGAGAACCATTATATTTTGTTTCACCATTCGAGGTCTTAGACTTGTGATCTTTGGATCAGAAGACAAAAGAAGATTGTGTATAATATCCTCATTTGTCGCCGTTCTACTTACCTTTCTAGAATGACTCTCTCTATATTTCCGGAAATCTTTATTACGAGCTTCCGCTGCCTCTTCCGACAGTTTACCTATAGGTATGGCACCAAAGTGCTTAATTATATCACTCCCATGTACTAACAATTTATGTATACTGGAAGGCATATAATACCAGGGATATAAGTGAACGTACAATTGTGCAGTATCTCTACAAAATTCGGAAAACTTAGAAAGATCCACGCTCTCTCCAGATGCAACCGTCTGAAGAATCACATGAAACCTTTCTATTAAATCTTTATCTATTCCTGTTATGCGAGCTGTTGTTTCTGCATCCCTAAAAAATCTTCTGGCAGTATTGCCATCATTGGTTGTGCCTACTCCTTGCTTGACTACGTCAATAAGTAAACCGCATTCTTTCTTAAACGCTTGCTGTATAGCGCTCTTTCTGAGTGACATTTTTTCTTTGTCATCGCCCCTGCAACTCCATTTTTTGAAGTCCAAACGATAAGCTGCAAACAAAAAGAAATATCACTTAAATAAAAATCTCACAAGTAACTATATAACGTGAAAAAAATTATGAACTAATAAAATTATATTTACCGATATGAAGTAAGCACTCCATGCTTCTTATCCAGGCATGTAAAGATGACATTCCATACTGGAACACTTCTTCGTTGTTCTCTTTTTGAGCAAGTGACTCTAAATTGTTCATCTCTGACGGTTTTGCTTTGCAGATATCACAGACAGCTGAAGATGTGTCTGACAAATATGACGATATTTTGCCGTCTATCATCGTCAAGTGCAATTGATGCTTAACTTCAACTTGATTGAACTTGATTGGCTGAAGTGTTTCTATTTCTTCGGTTATGCTAGCTTTTATAGTTACCACTGTTGACTGCGTTTCTTTGGTAAATTTGAACATTATCGGACGGCAATAGAAAGTTGATGAGGGTCGATCGTTTTCCCAAACAATTGTTCCATCACATTGTTGAAGCCTTATAGGAACTAGACTGGCCATGAAGATAGTTGAGTCATCAAACTCTGCTTCAGTCTTTTGTTTATAATTACTTTGACCTGAGGCTCCATCAAAACCCCATTTGCTTATTAGCAGTAACTCAGTTGGCGAATCCAAATCTAAAGTAATCACTTCTAAAAGCCTAGATACCGTCAAGTTGAGTAAAGCTTGCAGTTTAATAGCAGCTCCTTCTTCAGTTATAATTATGTCTTCTTTCCCTGGATAACATTTTGCCTTCGCTTGTTTTATTTTATAATAAGAAGGGTATAAATCAGACCTATTTTCACTTGCTGCTTCTCTTAGGCTTATATACTGCCACTTACTTAATTTAAGTGAAACTAATAAAGACAGTGCCTTATCGGGTGAATATGTACTACTTTTCGGTTTACGTGTACTTAAACACTCTTTAACTTTTTCTAGATCTTCGGGGTGATTTAGTAAATGGTTCATAATTTTTCCTACATCCTCATTTCCGGTGTTTCTTAAACTAGCAATTGTAGTAGCTTTAAGTTCATCCGGGGATAACGAAAGCGATTGGTTAATTTGATCAACGCGTCGTCGTTTTTGCCTGGAGCCCAATTCCTCGAAAGGTTTTCGAGGTGTAAATGTAGATGTCGAAGCTTCTGTAGTAGATGGTGGTAGATTTTCGACATCTTCAGTATTACAAATCTCGAGCCTTTCCTGTTCAGTGTTCACAGCTTCAGGTATCATTCCTTCGGGCCAGTTTATTGCACGTTCCAACCAATCACCATTTTTTCTTACAAACTGTGCTAACGTGCGACTACTTCGTTCCCATCTTGCACTTATATTTGAACAAAAGCGCGTACAGAATTTTTGGAGCTCAACACTGTTCTCTTCGGTCACGTTTATTTTATGTTGTAGGAATTGAAAGAATTTTTGACTATCCGACAGTGACTTGACCTGCTCTCTTAAAATCATAAATAAATCTAAATTGTTAACTAAATTATCCATTATAACGAAAAAGGGACGATCAGAATCACGAGATGTTAGTAGTAGTACGAATAAACGAACACTAGTTAGTATATAATAAATTATGGTCATTTTATACTTCCAGAATCCAGTGACAAACAATGTTTACTAATTTTTCTACTACCCTCATTAACTAATTATCCTAATTAATATTACAGTAATGACTAAAAGTGAAAAACATTGTTATTTTATAAGGTAAAAGGTTAAGCTAATTACAGTAATTAAACACACAAATAGAAATTAATTGATTTCATATCCACATTTTTAAATAAAGGTCCCTAATTAGCTTAAATTTACTAATATATGTAGTATTAGTAAATTTAAGCTAATTAGGGACCTTTTAAATGTATTGTTGTTAGTTGCTAAGTAATTATGTGTATTATTACGTGCTTTTACTTACTATTCCATATCAAATTTAACTTAAAATAACTTACGAAAGTAAAAAATGAAGCTTTTTATTCTATGTATTTTTTCATTTTTTTCGATCCATTTATTTGGCAGAGTTGCAACTTTATGCATTTGTTTATAGCATCAAATGATAATAGACCAGACAAGGTATATGAAAAATAAAGTTTCAACGCGGGATCACACGCTACTTAGCAGGAATTTAAGTTTATTTGAGCCGCTCCATACAAAAAAATAACAAAACACATTTTTCTACCCAAAGTATAAAGTTTAGGAAATAATACATCAGAACAATTATTATTGAGGTTAATGAGCTCTACCCATCCGCATAAAAAAAATAGTGAAAAAGCAAAGTTGAGCCCTAAGTCACTAAAATCATAGTTTCGACCCACTGTGCGGCGTCCGGCACACGTGACACTCTTAGAAGAAACATAGGCCCGGAGGCACGCTGTCGGCCCCGTGGGTGACTATACGGATTAAGATATTATGGAAAGGACTAGGAAAGGAAGATGGAGAATCGTTGATCGTCGTCCTCATTTCATAAACATCAAGACATAAGCACTTCCTGCTCTATATATCTTCGCGGCCTCAATAACAGTTAAATCAAACATCAGTAGCTATGACACATTAACAAGCAGTAGACTTAGAAATACATTGCGCAACACAACATCCCACACTGCAGTACATAGCAACAGTATTTACTGTATGGGCATAAAAATATAACATAAGTTACCTATAGACATTAAGAATCAATATTCAATTGGAATTTTAAATGAAATCTTTCTGACTGAAGCTGTGGAAGAATTCCTTGAAGAAAAATAATTATATAATATTAAAATGATTGTGATACTTAGTATAAATTATAAGAATAGTATGATATAACATAAAATGTAAGAATAATGATAACTACTAGAATATAATGTAAAATGTAAGTATATCTGTAAATTGGACTTTTTTATATTTAAAACCAACTAAATTGCATTGCCCTACAATTCAAAAAAGTTCTAAGAACCTATCTATTATTAACATCTTCAAAATTTTGTACACTTATTTCGCAGTAAATATTATAACCATTATTGGTACCTGTAAGCCTAGCTGCCAATAATGGTATTTAGAGTATTTCTCGAACGATCTCTTTCAAAAGACCTTTACTACTTACTGCTGATTAGTTGCAACCATCGGTAAAAATAAAATAATGGCATGCGAAGGGGTAGACACACTGAAATTACAATTAAATTCTTTGCTTTGGGCCATTACGCTTTATGATTTTAATAAACAAATGAGAATTAATCTGATGTTGTATCATCAGATCACTCATTCTCAAAAATCAGGGTCATCCTCGGTCTCATAGACGAAATATTTGCTATTCATAGATATCAAAAATTAAACACACATAATCTAAACTAAGCCTAGTTCTTTATCAGTCGTTATCAGGCCTCATCTAGTGCTCTATTTAAGAGAAATTTTTCCATAAGGTTGAGGGCACAGACGTCGTTTCACAGCGAGGGACAATGTAACCAGGTCACTCAGATACAGGACTGCAGCGGAGATAATAGGGTTAAATAGTGGGGTTAGATGCAAGCAGATGAATTTACATAACAATATAAATATTGAAAGAAACAAGTATCCGGATTTGGCACGATTTTGGGCTGTCAGCGATCATTGTGACTATAGACGTTTTGGCTAATGGTCAAAAAGAGCATGACCATCACTTCAGGTGAAGGCTCTCGTTTAGCTGTTGACTATTGAGATTCAGAAAGTGGTACTTCTATGTCAGAAGCGTATTGTAAGGAGGATTCTTGTTTGTGCCTTGAAAAATTAGTTCCATTTTGTATTCCCCCGCGACTTCCGCCGGCGCGGATGTAATACCAAAAAAAATATTCTTTGCACTCTGTAATAGTATAGATTTCTATCAATGAAATAATTTATGTAATCGGATCAGTAATTCCAGAGATTTCCTGTTACAAACAAACAATTGTATCTCTTAATATTTAATAACTCTCCAGCTATCCAGAGCTCAGCTAGAGTCAGTAGCCAACTTAATTACGAAACCTTTACCCCGAGGTCAGGCGTCTGACCTCTGGGTAAAGGGTTCGTAATTAAGTCGGTCAAAGGTCAGTTCGCTAGCAAGCGCAGCGTTACATTACTAGACTAATGGCCGTGAAAATAATAAGTGTTTCCATGTAATGAAATATTTGCAATAAATTGAACAAGCTCTGCTAAGTTGTTGTAAAGACAAATAGTTGAAAGATTGTATTTTTACTATAGGAGAGACTCATAAAACAATTGTATGTGTAAGTACTACCATCATACAAGGATTTCTAAACTTTTTACAATGTATCTTATCTTTCTAAAGTACTGCCTTCCTGACCCAGTCACTTTCTACAAAGTAAAAATTACCTATAAATTAGAAGAAAAAAGTGAGCATCTTTAGTTGACAGACAATCTCTGGAATCACCTACCTATCTTTCCCAAAATCATAACATAGTTTTATCTTTCAGTTATATGCACAACGTGCAAGAAAACATGCTTTAGGAAATTTAAATGAACGTCATCTCTATACACGGGATTTGTAAAAATAAACCGTCTCAGCCTGCTGTATTATTTATTGACTGAGAACGAGACAGCAGATGCTTAAAGACCTTATCAATTAACATAAAATATTTTGTATAATATATCAATAATAATGTCTTATTAAAATACCTACGACTTTTTCTTATGTCCTAAATCCGGTCATTTACTTCCATGCTACTGAATTGAAATGAGCCTTACAGTAGTGCTATTCTATAACTATCTCACCGTGAAAACGTAGGTGAAGTGAGCGTGGAGTGAGCTGTCAGTGCCACTGATGCTAGGGATTGACCAAGACGGGATGACACTGGCAGCTCACTCCACGCAAGTCTTCACGGTGAGGTTTTTACAGAATCGACATGCTGGTTATTTAACAAAAGTCAAGAATTCGCAGATGAGGCGCAAAGGGAATGCAAGTGTATTTTAATCAACCCATATCAGAGGGACAGGAATCAGGAATTTAAAATACAACGAAAAAAAAATCATGTAATACACATAAATAAATAAACCTTCCTTCAATACCTTTATATTAAGTATTGTGACTTCCATTTTCTTCATAAAACTTTTCCTTTAATTTCTAGATGGCACAAAAACAATGGCCATCAAACAAAACATCTGGCTCACGATGTCAAAACAAGTCGTCAATCATATTGACCTGAACGTTCCAGATCTACCTATAATATAGGTATAGAACGGCGATAGAAACTATAAGCACATTAATACATACCTACTAACATATTTCCCATGGGGGTAGGCAGAAACAATAGAACGCCACCTGCTACGATACTCCTTCTGCTTCGGTTCGCTCGTTATGAGTACTGCGCGTATGCACCTCCCTTTTTGTAGAATTTGAAGCTTACGGGACCTAGGACTAATATTTTGTAATGTATTTATCCCAAATATTTAGATTAGAGAAGGCTAAAAGTCACCCAAAGGGCAATGAATAGAGCTATGCTTGGAGTTTCCCAAATGTGATCGAACCAGAAATGACGAGATCCACAGGAGAACCGAGGTAACCGACATAGCCCGAAGAGTTGCCAAACTTAGAGCAGTGGGCAGGGCACATTGCTCGCAGAACAGATGGCCGATGGGGCCGAAAGTTTCTGGAGTGGCGACCGCGTACCGGAAGACGTAGCCTTGGAAGGCCTCCTACATGGTGGACCGATAACCTTGTGAAGGCCCCAGGAATCGGCTTTATGCAAGAAGCACAGCCTATGTCCAGCAGTGGACGGCTTCCGGCTGAAATGGTGAAGATGATGATTTATATTACCAGTTGCCAACCCAAACGTCTGAATTAGTACATACCTACTTATGTTTTTTTAGTTAATAAAGATTCCTAACTCCGTACAAACCACCGAGTCCAAAAGGATCTCTCATTTCTTAATTATGTGTTTTTCAGCATTGAGATCAACTTAATGATGATAGAACTAATTCAAGTAATTAGCAAGTATGTTCGCCGTTACATAATATGTTTATTTTTATTTATTACGTCAGGACTTCAAATAATTTTATTTTTCATCAAAGTATTAAAGATTAGGATTATAATTTTGATTATAAATTCAAGGATTTGAAATACATAGCAAGCTAGATGGCATGATTAACCAAACAGGAATCCAGTGAAACAAATCGTAATATGATTGTGACTATTGTAACTATTGCTGTACCAATTACTCTAATTGGTTGCAGCGTCAGCGGGCACAGCCTAATTGGATTCCCTGCTATCCTCAACTTCCCCCCTTTCACTGGGAACGAAATTGGATTTCCTAGATTTCCAGAACTCTTAATTAAGTCTGGCGGTTGACTGTAATCGTATCCTTCCAGAGAAATTTCGATGTGAAGCCAATTTAATTTATCTCCTTCACAGAAAAGAATATGTAGGCACTTAATGATATATTTTATATTGCTTGTTGAGGCCCTGGTTTCGACGTCAAAGCAATTCATAAATAAACATGGCTTCATTCTCACATCAAATAATAAAGTTCCTAAAAGATCTTTCTCGTATGACATGTTGACATTAAAATAAAAAGCTCTTTATTTGTCGCGATGGTAATCTTTTATAGACATTTGGAAAGACTGCTTATAAAGAAGCTTTTAAAATGAGTGAATGAATGGATGAGTGCGGGGTTAAAACCACCCGCTGACGTATGAATAGGTCATTATTGCCAAAATGATTTCAACATTTACCGAGTGGAGATGTTCTACAAATAAGGTAATATTGACTTGTAACTAGAATTTGGAAAGAATGTAAATTACAATAAATTTGTGAATGCCTGTTTTAAAATGTTCAGACAAATAACCGTCACAGTTATAACATTTTCATTTGTAAAGTTCACTCAAACTGTTTAGAAAAGGGAGGATCCTCCGACCAGATGGATGTCGTATCTGGTGGGCAACTGCCCAACGATTGATGTCGGGAAGTTGTATATTTATTTATTTATTTATATAACAATTGGTTGCTGCACTTACAGTAAATACCAAAGCGCGCAGCAAGCCAACATTTACAATAACAAAACAAACATACAAACATTTAACAAAAAGTATTCATACAAACATATTTAACAAAAAAACTTCATACATACATTAAATATAGATTTACTGCCATACAAAAATATGTCAACATTTGGCTCCTGAGCCGTCAGGGCATTCAGCAGATTGATTGCCTGAGCTGTGGGAGCATATCGAGCAGTATGGGTACGATCGAACGCCTTCTTAAAGTCAAAATAAGCCACGTCAACTTGCTTATTTTTATCCATTTCAGTGACAGCATAGTCTACAAAATTAATGTGGTTTGTCACAGTGGACTTACCGGCTCTAAAACCATGCTGACACTCGGCTAGTTGGTACATCACCTGCCTGGTGATGTACCGATTAAGTATAGACTTTTAGAGATATGAGGAACAGGGTGTAAAGTTCACTCATACTCTTGGAAAAGGGAGGATCCTCCGACCAGATGGATGTCGTATCTGGTGGGCAACTGCCCGATGATTGTTGTCGGGAAGTTGTATATATGCTATCTGCGCGGTAAACTCTGCTTGCGCGATGCAGGATTGATTCGTTTGTTCGCATGTGGCGGTGTAGATGCCGCCACAGACTCAAAGACCTTGCCGAAGGCTGACAGAACCGCAATGGGCCTGTAGTTGTCCACTTTTGACCTAGCACCATCCTTGGGTACAGGGGTAACCCGTGAAATTTTCCACTCTGCCGGATAAGAAGCTGTTTGTATGGCTAAGTTATAGATATATAGAAGTGGTTCTCTGAATATTTCTAAGCATTCTTTCAGTATAAAGGGTGGAATTCCATCAGGCCCTGAAGAGGAATGGGCTTTTAGGCGGCGAATTGCTACTGATATATCGGCTGAGTCAACTACATCTATGGCGATCCGCGAGGAGCATAGTGGGTATGTTGCCTCCAGCTCAGAATTGGCTGCAGATAGAACAGGGTCATACGGCAGAAACACTGAACTAAAGTATTCAGCAAACGCATTTGCTGCGTCTTCCCCCACCACGATCCGTCCATCATATTCAAACTCGGTCCACGTTTGTCTAGAAGCCTGCTGACCTTTTACAAAATTCCAAAAACATTTAGGATCCCTCTTTATATCCGCCTCTGTTCGCTGGATATATTCCTTATATGCCTGATCGATTAGCTCGTTAGCTCTCTGCCTGTAAAATTTGTATAATTCCTGATTGAACTCTAATTTAAACTGCTTGAATTTTTTTTAATGAAAATACTTGTCTTTTAAGGTTTTAATAATGAAGGGTGTAAACCACACCGGATACTGATACTTCGAAATTTGATGTTTTTTTTTTTGGCACATGTTTATCAAAAACTTGCTTTAAGTAATGTGACAGCTTTGTTGACGTCTGTTTGCGAAAAAATGTCGTCCCATATTTTTTAAAACAACTCACCGTATAAAGATTGGGAATCAACTTTACGGAAATTCCATTCTGTCGGCGTAGTGTTGTCGTCACATACCGGATAGCGAGGCACGCGCGTAATGCGGCCCCGCGGCGGCACCGCACACCTACTTCGCACACTCACTGATTATGGCGGGTGGTAGGCATCAGCCGTCCCACTGGCTCCGCATCACCACTTACACCAATCGTCTCAACGTCCAAACTGCTCAGCGCCAAATCTAACATCTTACCGAATTTATTGCAAACGGAATTGTATTGCTTTAATTTACAAAAAGATAACAAATAAATGTAATGCATAATAACATTTTCGCTACAAGAATTTAGATTAAAATCGCCCAATATTAACACATCCAATGTATCGAATTTTGTAACAACATTCTCTAACACACAAAAGGTTTCAATGTACTTGCTATCACTCGAACTAGGAGGTATGTACACGACACAACATATCATTTTATTAAACTTTAGTGTTAAAATACCAATCACCACCTCAATGTCTCTCGAGTAGCCGTCAATACCAACTATTTGTTGCACTTTATATTGATTACATACCGCGAGCAGTACACCACCCAACCTGCATCGCCAGCACGGTCCTGACGCAATGTACTGTATATCCCGGAGGAAACAATACGGCATCTCATACACTACTAGTCAGAAAAGTCTCCGTTAATGCAAATAAAGCTGCGTGGTAAACTCTGATTGTGCGATGCAGGATTTGTGTGACGTCAGTGTGATGTGTTGTTCGCATGTAGCGGTGTAGATGCCGCCATACAATTTTATCTAGTTTTCAGCCAAAATAACACACAGCGACATCATCACCTGCCGAGACTTTACATATCTATTTTGGCGTCGTGTTTCAGTCTAAAAGATGGCGCTGAATGACAATATTGTACACGGAGCGACTGCCTACCTGACTTCCACACCCCAGTTACTCTGAAACACGATATCCCTTGACCCTTCGGGTTTGTGACTACACGTAACGACTGTCAAAGATCTACGAATGACGGCCGGGACCAACTGCTCAATATGCTTTCCTCGGAATGTAATGGTTTAGCGTTGCTTAACCTTGATTATCAAGCTGCTCGACTTTTCTTAATTAGCCACAAGCCCCTTTAATGATAATTCAAATCGATAAATAGCAACGTAGATATTTGTATGCGAGGACCAGTCCTGTAGTCAACACCTTTCCTGTTTTAGTACCAGTAAAGGGCGGTAAAGTTTTAGTAAAATCACGCCTTGTTCCCCGAAGGGTTGGGCAGAAGTGGACCAATAGTACACCCACATTTCGTCAGTTACGTTTTTAAGTCCCATGTAATAAGAGGCGAGCCTAATGCCATCAACCGGGCACAAATCCAGACTCCGGGCTGCTACTGAGGTTCTTACTTCGGCAGTGCTTATACTAAAATTGGAACGATAAAGAGAAGATTAACATGGCCCTGCGCAAGGATGACACGCAAAAACATGAAACGTTCCATTTTTTTTTTTTTTTGGGTTGCGGGATATCCGAAATAGACACCGTGGCCCGACCTGGGAATCGAACGCAGGACCTCATAGTCAGTAGTATCTAGTGATTGCGACCACTAGACCAACGAGGTAGTGTAGGTTATAATAGGCTACCTACTTCCAAAATTTGATTAGGTAATATGACATACTCAGCATAACAAGCCACTGAGCAGATTACATAAAGTATACTAGCGACGCGCCTATACTTTACACGGGTGCAATCTACTGATGTGGCGACATGTCAGTAAAAATATAGAGATTTCTGTGCTACGTATCGTCTGAGCTACATATAAATGTTACAAACTTCATCTTCAAAATCCATTGTGTAGTTTAGAAAATATAAGCGGCCACACAGCGTTCGCGTGTCTGTACACGACAAGTGACGTCCTTTCTCACTATGTTGGTATACGAGCGGAGCGGTGGCTCAAGACTTTGTCGCTAACAAACCTAACACAGCACCCCATTTTCTATCATTTTTCGATGTTATCAAATACCTGACAGTAATCACTGATGGCGATAAGACCGCCCGTTGTTTCTCTCTTTTTGTACCCGGGTGGTTATTTGATTATTTGATATTTCCTTAGACAATGTGCAAAAATATTTATCAAACTCAAATCATTAATTTCAATTAAACCATTTACAGGCACTTTTGAATTGTCAAGGAGTCGGTCAGTCAGAAATATTAAGCTAGTTGCCCATTCTAAAGCGCAGTAGGTACCTATGGAGAAGAACGGGCAAGAAACTCCATGGACAGTCTTTTAAATAATATTGTTGTTACAAATATATTAGTTACATCGATTAATGTTGACACTATAAGTGAGAACGATGTACAAAAACGATATAACACGTACACGATATAAGCGTCCAGAGTGCAGCAAAACATAATTAAAAACAATCCAAAAAATTAATTATTTAAATAATCCGTGGCAGCTAAGAGGTGACCAATCCCAACTGACGGCGGCCGTTCACGAACATAACGCATGGATCAGCACCATTCAGCTCAACCATTTTGAAGGGTGCTAAATGATCCAACACACGCGCCACCGTCAGCGAGACATTTCAGTGAGCATGACATACTATCAGCCGCCAGGGCACATTCAAGTCAATCTATGACATTACCCGGTTCTATAGTACAAAGTACTCACATCTGTGCAATGCATCTATATAATAAAAAGGAGATTGTGTTTATATAATGCAAATATATTCTTACAATCTTCAGCAGCTTCAACAGTATTTCAAATGTCAATTAATTAGTAGTGGTGTGGAGCAGGACCAGCATTAAGCCAGGCATTTTTATCAGTGATGTAATCCCCTAACTTATAATATGCCTGCCTGCATAGTGTGCGTTTGACAAAGGATTTGAATTTCGTCTCATTCAGTTAAAGTATCTTTTTTCACATGCCTGTCTAAGTGGTTCCCCCACCCTCTCAGCTCACCTCATTTGTAGTCTGAATAAGTAAATAATGATAATATTGTGTTAATATTGTTGCCTGTCAGGCAGTCACGGAATTCTTTTATAAACAGAAATAGATTTCTTTCCCTATTCCGTCACGTCATTGTGTCAACAAATCGTTACTTCCCTATACCCTTAACTTTTTTATGATCCGCAAACCTTTTCTTGAACTTTGACATACTGTATTATATCATAAACATTAATAAATTAAAGACGATTTTCGGGGTGCTTCTCATATCATAAGTTATTTGGTATATTTTCATTTCAATAACGTTCACAAGATGTAATAAACGTGAAATAAACCAACTATTGAAATAATTTATTTACAAATATGCTCACATTTATATGCTCTAAAACTTATTTCATACAACGTTATTGGATATAACGTTCATTTAATCGAAAATCATTAGGCCTATCGTTTAAAATAAATATTCATACTATCATTATGGTTAACACCCCGATTCCGAGCAATCCGACTCGCATACGTTAGGTTAGAAGCCAGATCCCCTTTATTGTTGGTGAATCATTTGGGTTAGGTTAGGTTAGAACAGTGGTCTGTGTCGAGGATGAGAGTCCTGGCGGAGGAAACAGTGTCCCGGGGCGGGGTGGTGGTGGCGGTGTCCTTGGACATCTCCAACGCCTTCAACACCCTGCCCTGGAGTTGTATTCGGGAGGCACTGCGTTATCATCGGGTGCCTCTCTACCTCCGCCGCATCGTTGGGGCTTATCTGGCGGGGAGGTGTGTCACCTACATGGGACGTGATGGCAGAAACCAGCGCCAGGTGTGAGAGGTCTGGGTGCTGAGAGGCGAGCTCCCGCCGGGCGCGGACCTGACGTGTTACGCGGACGACACGCTGGTCACGGCCCGGGAGAGTTCGCACAGGGAGGCAGCGTTGCTCGCGACGGCGGTGGTCTCACTCACGGTGAGCCGCGTACGGCGCCTCGGCCTGGAGGTGGCCCTCAACAAGTCGGAGACCATGGTGTTTCATGGCCCCCGGTGGGCGCCGCCGGCCGGATCGCACATTGTGGTCGGGGGGGTCCGGATCGCTGTTGAGCCCACCATGAAATATCTGGGATTGGTGCTCGACAGCCGGTGGGACTTCGGACCCCACTTCCGGCGGCTGGCGCCCAAGTTGTTGGGCACGGCCGGGGCGCTGGCAACGCTGCTTCCCAATCTGGGGGGCCCGAGCGCCGCCTGTAGGCGGCTCTATATGGGGATCGTGCGATCCATGGCGCTCTACGGAGCGCCGATCTGGGCGTCTGACCTGACGGCCGGCAGCATAGCTGTCCTGCGCAAGCCGCAGCGGGCGATGGCCGTCAGAGTCATTCGGGGGTATCACACGATCTCCTTCGAGGCGGGTTGTGCGCTGGCCGGATCACCGCCCTGGGACCTGGAGGCGAAAGTGCTCGCGTCACTGTACTGGTGGCGCGAGGCAGCACGGGAGCGGGGCGAGCGACCGATGCAGCAACATATTGAGCAGCATCGGTTGCAGCTCCGCGAGGTCCTGGTGGCGGAATGGCGGGTGCGGCTGTCACGCCCTACCCGCCTCAGCACCATCTAGGCGATCCGGCCAGTGCTCTACCGCTGGCTCGGGAGAAGGCACGGCTCCCTGACGTTTCGGGCGACGCAGGTGCTCTCAGGGCATGGTTGCTTCGGGAAGTACCTGTGTCGCATAAACAGGGAACCGGACGCCCGGTGTTACCACTGCGTCGACTGCCGGGAGGACCCGGCGTGGCACACGCTGGCAGCGTGTGCCGCTTGGGAGGAGGCGCGCCGTGCCCTCATCACCGAAGTAGGCAACGACCTGTCGCTGCCAGCCGTCGTGAACGCGATGGTCGGCGGCGCAGAGTCCTGGGACGCAGTGGTCTAATTTTGTGAAACGGTCATCTCGCAGAAGGAGGCTGCGGAAAGGGAGAGAGAGATTTCGACTCTCGGCCCGGCCCGCAGCAGACGCAGCGGGCGTCGGAGGAGGGCGGACAACGCCCTCTCCCGGCCCCCTAAATGGGTCAAGTGGTGACGGATTCGGGGACATCCGTCGCACCCCAACATCAGGATCCGAGAAGGCGGCGCGCGTAGTGTTCCGCGCGCGCCGCTCACATACGTTGCGGGGGGAGCACACCTCACTCTTCCCGCCCGAGATGGGGCCCGCGAAGCGGGCCGGCACCAGCGGGGGTTGCGGAAGAATCATGTGTTCCCGCGACCCCGGCGTATGTGAGTGATGGAACACCGGGTTGGTTTTTTGTCGGTAAGAGTCCGACAGACCCCCCCGCCCTCCCCGGGGCGGGGGACATCCATGAGGATTTTCCAAATCGAAACTTGGTGCTATCTTGGCAGGTTTTACATTGCGTTTGCATCATATTAGACTAAATAGGTTTTATGACTTTTGAGTGGTATATCCAAAGGTTTTATATACATTGAATGTATGGTATGCAAAAAAATTGTTATTTTAAATTTATATCAATCGTTTATTTTACTGATCATACCAAATAAAATTATAAATTCAGTTTTTATATTGTGTAAATATTAGAGATTTTGTAATTATATCATTTAGTACTTACCCCGATTTTCGTATCTGTTTGTGTGACACATTGCTCTGACACCTAAATTACGAAATGGATTTTGATGCGGTTTTCACCATATTTTAAGAAATTAGGTCCGGAAGGTTTATGTGTACATTAGTACTAAACATACATATAATAAAGAAAACTCTATTAGATTTTTATTCAAATATTGTTTTTGTGTTATTGTGAGCAGTGACATGGTTACAGAATTGCACCACAGATATTGTTATGGCAAAATATTGAGATGTTATGAATTTGGAAAACGATGTAGGTAGGTACCGATTTGTATGAAATTTTAGTTTTTCTTAAATAACTACAGAGACAAAAGTGACACCGAAAGGCTCTGGACCAAAGGTTAAAGATACTGTTCTGACCTAGCAGAACAACATTAGTTTGAACTTCAGAGTTTTTTTTAAGTGTCGCAGCATTATGCTGAGATAGGGGCCTTTTAGCCTCGTACAGGACTTTGTTTTTTATTTTTGTGTTATAAGTTTTTATGAGTGGGTTTACTTCAGTTTGTGATACTGCGTATCACACAACGTACTGCATAATGTGTATTCCTGTGCGAGTCCTAATAAATAGTTTTCTTTCTTTCTTTCTTTAGAGAGTAGGTTAGAATAACGTTAACTTTAATAGGAATATCGAATATAGGATAAAAATATTAGATGTTTCTAAATTCATCGGACCCTTTTTTTTTAAATTTAAAAACTCTTCATTTATAACAAATTGGCTTTCCTCTAAAAACGAAATGGAAAAGTTTGCATCTGGCTTAGCTTTCCATCTGCGAAAACTTTACAGAATTTTCGCAAGCACCACTAATTTTTTTCAAATTACTTTTCAAGTACGTAATTCATAGGTATGGTTTTATACAAAATATGTATATATTGCCAATCGTTGCGGATCGATCGACATTTGTCGAATAGGCGTAAACGCGCCTAGAGACATAGAGGTGAGCCACAACATACGTTATAGTATCTCCATGTAGTCTGTGACAATAGAACAACAACCCTGTCTGTCACGTGCCTACACGCGTTTATAAAGAGGCGGAAAAAGTAAATGTTTTTTTTTATTGGTACGTGTTTGGTGAGATGGTTCGTCACCGTTAACGAAAATCTTAGTTAAAGAATGAATCATGGCTATACTTAGTTATAGGAATCAACTTAATTTGCATTGGAATAGAAGAGTCCGTATGAAAACAGAATTACGAAATGTCAGTTTAGTGTGATGTCAATTATTGGCAAACGAGGCTTACTGGTTGTTATCTGAAATGGTTTAAATGTAACCTTACCGCTTTGACTTCGGATCTATGACTAACACATGACAATTGAAAAGTACTCCAAGTCTTTTTATTTATATCCCGATATAACTTAAATTATTCATGAAATCCAGTTCCGGTCGCTCAAGTGTAAACATCTGTTATGAAGTGTCCATGATAATCAGTGAAAATAAATAGAAAAAGTGTCCATTGGTCGAACACTTACGAATCAAAACGAAGAAGAGGTGATACTGTGCACACCGAACTAATAAATGGTGCGTAAAACATTAAGTATAGATTCATCGTTATCGTAAGAAGCAACATCGAAATATTTTCAAGGTTATATATAATAAAAGAACCACAACCCTAGACAACAAACTAACAATTTGATGTTTAGTGTGCAGTGTTGAAAACAACGAATTTTTTTAACTGCGATAGGTTCCACTTCAAACAACTAAGTGTCATCAGAAAAACCCTCCATTACGAGTATACGCAACCACGCTGTCATTGAAATCACGTTTGTATTCACTCAAGGAAATTCGTAAACAAAAATGGAAGCAAGCTTAGACAAACTCTTTGAGAAAATAAAACTCGAAATCGAAACAAATATCAAAACGAAATAACTGAAAACCTTTTGACTAAAACGAAAGAAAAACTGCAGCCTCTTGTTTAAAAAACTGTATATTGAAAAAAAAAGTCGAACAATTGAAAAAGAAAGTGGAGATTTGAGAAAGGGAAAATAAAAAAACACCTTATGTTTTTTTTGGTGTTAAAGAACTAGAAAATACCAAATGAGACCTACTAAAAAGCAAAAAAAAAACAAAAAAAAATGATCAAAAAATGGGTGTCAAGATCACACCTAATACACTAAGTTCAGCGGGTAGGCAAAAAGCATTACAATGGTAAAGCAAGAACAATTTCTATAACACTAACCACCGCTTGGAAAAGACATGAAAAACTAAAAAACCAAGGATAATATTTACGTTATGGAGAACTTCCCAAAACACATTCTAGAAATAAGACAATACAAGATAAACTAAAAGAAGAGGGAAATAAAGGTAATTACGTAGTTAAAAGATAATGTCGTATCTTATAAATGCGTTATTACTTATTATCTTTGTTTCTCCAACACTCAATGACAAGCTGGTGGTAGTCAAAGAAAGTAAACAAACCGAAAAACAGAAAATATCTTATCAGAAGAGACATCATGATCAGAGATACTTTTAAAACAGGCACTAAAAATGAAGTGGCTATGGGCTGGTTATGTCCGTCTAACAGACAATAGAAGCATCATAAAAGCCACAAAACGGAAAAGACCAAAAGGAACGAGGAAGCTGGTAAACCTAACAAACGATGGATCGACGAAATCCCCGAATAGCAGGCAAAGCATGGTTAGAAATAGGAAAAGACGATGACAGATGGTTCACTTATGATGGGGTCCATATCTCAAACCCAAATCTATAAATTTTAAACTAATAATACTAACAACTAATAGGTAGTAACATTTGTATTATTTAAAGTGTCACTAAGTAAGATATGGAAGTAATAAAGGATTATTATATTATTATTCATGAAACAAAAACTTGTCTGCATGTCTAACATGAATCATTATATCTAGTCACCATAAAATTTGCAATAAATTCAACAGTTGAATCGTATACGTAATACGTCAGGAGTTAGCAAATACTGCGGGCCACCGATAACGGACCACCCCATCACACATACAGCTTTCACAGGGGTGATCCCTGTGTATCCTTGTGTCTTGTATGTGAAAATGTGGAAGTTTGGAAGCTTGTAAGATACAGCACGATCGTGATACTACTGGATAATTTGACATTGTGACCTCAGAATGGCTACTCGGATACTAAAGTTTTAAGACCTACCTTATTTCCTCTGTGTGGTTCCCGTGCCATACCGAAATATTACTTAGTAAAAAAAACAATTCCTTAAAAGCAGGATTTTTTTTTCGTGTCTTATCGTACAAAACCATAAAAGCCCTCTATTTGTCTCTCTGTTATCACCGTCTCTGACACTTTTGACAATAATTGGAAACACGAGACCAATGATCAGACTCCGACAGATTAGCATAATTAATTCAGTAACTCGGCCGATACGGTAAGTATGTATCAATCTAAATAATTTAATTATGCTTTTTGGGTCAAGTTTTATTGAAGGACTATATTGAATGGACTTGACCTGGATTTGTTTATTCTATTTCAGCTTTCATAAAGTGTAACGGGCAAATAAAGTGAAAACAGCTATTTCTACGGACTTTTTTTTCTTTGGTTAATTTGTTTTAATAAGTTCTGTTGTGTCACGGATTTATTTGATAGAGCTCTCAGAAAACTCAAGTTCAATACCTATGTTTAATTTCATTATTGAAGGTGTAGGTATATTAAGTTGCCGCTGATTGTCAGCAAAACTAACAAATGCCGAGAAAACTGAAGAATTTTAGGGTGCCGAATAAGTAACAATCACACGCGCTTGCGATCAATGTGATCGCAAGTACTACTAAGAGGGTGACTCAGCGGTGTCGTAGGCGATTAAGGGGACGCGCATTCCACGGACTGGCAAACTTAGAGGGTACAGATAAATTTAAAACGAAACAAGACTTAACTTATTATAATATAAAAAGATGCCCACTAAGGAACCGTTCTTGTGAGCAGGCCGTGGCAGCAACCTACATTACTGTTTTAAGGTCCTCCCACAATGAAAACCACAAAACAATACACTCCTTTGTATAAACATAACACAATAAAAATCCATTTGACAATGTTTACATTCGTGCCGGGGAAAATGTCAATTTCCCCCGCAATGACGTCAATGACGTGGGAACGAGCGCGCGCGCCGATCCCACGGGGGGTGGCGCGTGCGGCGCACGTAATCACTAGACTACGAGAATTATTCACCCCCCTATGTTATTGACACCATTCATTGACAAAATTCAACCTTAGTGCTTCGTCATAAAGTGTGATATTTAATGGGGAATGTTTAGTAATGTTGTTGTTAGAAAATGAATTATGTGTGCAAAAAGTTAAGGTAGGATTTTCAATGGGGTTGCAAAGGGACAATAAAAATCAAAATCTTATCGATGACTGATTAAACGATTGGAATATGTAACAATAGCTGATATGTAATTATGGTGGCTGTACTTCATGTGTTTGCAATAAAATTATGTAGATAAATTTATACAGTCAATTGCTGATCCAAATTGCTACTAGGTACTTACCTGCCTAAATATCAAAAAAAGTCAAAGTCAAATCATTAATTTCAAACAGGCACATAAATGGGACTTTTAACATAAATACACACCTAAATATGGCCAGAGTTGCTATCATATAAAATACACTAAACTTCAAAAGGGTTCTCAAGGGTACTTCACAGAGACAAACATGGCTCTACATTAACACTACGTACTACTCTTCTCAAATCGACTAGAGAGATCCTTTTCAATTTGACCTACATCTATATCTTTGTAAATAAAACAAAGACGGGTTAGTTACACCATGTACATAACTCAAGAAGGGCTAGACCGATTTATATGACCTTTGATTTGTTGGATTTGTCTCCGGCCCGAATAGCAGAATAACTATTAGAACAATTCGAACGGGAAAAATTCACGAAACAAATAATTATGAAAAAAATATTTGAGGCGGTGTGAAGTTCACCGGGTCAGCTAGATAGTAATATGAATGAATTTAACAAAAGTTTTCTCCTCGCGATGTCAAGAACACTACGTACCTACGTCACGATTTACAGCATAATTGAAATTATGCAACCTCGTGGGTGACGTAATGTTAGGTTATCCACGAGAATTACCTGTTCCAGGCATTTCCACCTCTAACAATGCAAGGTAGGTAATGAAATATATAAAATTTAATGCAAGCAAGCATTAAAATTAACTTTAATGAAAAACTAATTACACAATTTAGGTCGTAGGTTCGAACCCGGCCAGGCGCTTTACTTTGTGTAAATTATTTCGTCACCACTGCTCTTAAAACGGTGAAGGAAAACATCGTGAGGAAACCGGCATGTCTTAGAACCAAAAATTCGAGGACATGTGACATCTACCAACCCGCACTGGGCCCGCGTGGTGGATTACGGCCTACTCCCTCTCACAGAGAGGAGGCCTGTGTCCCAGCAGTGGGAACATAATAGGCTGATTATGCATGCATGCATGCATTAGCTTCTCGTAATCTCGTTTCGTTGCTTTGACTAACTACACTCCTGAGCAAAACTATGGCTTGCAATTTGCTACGAGCGATCTTATGAAATAAATGACTAATGAAGGTAAATAAAAATGTTACTATTTTTAAGATTATACTGTAACCTTTAAATTAATATCATAATCATTTACATTAGACACGAAAAAAAGACATGTTTCATTACTCGGTACCCCGCGACATAAACCACCTATAAAAGCGCATGGTATCGGATTTTTTAAATATAGTCCGGTTAAGTAGTCACGATCTCTCAAGGTCAACTACGAGATGCCATACACAAAAAAAATACCCGTCGGCTATCACACGTTGACTGGTACACATATCCGGTAAATTCGACCCTTGACCTTGGACGAAAACGGATACCACTCCTACTGAAGCAGCAGAAATTGTTGCCCTACTGCAACAAGGGCTTAGCCAGCGTGATGTCGCACTTCAGCTCCACATTAGCCAGTCCCGTGTCTCGACAGTTTACAAACACTTTCGGGAGACTGGAAGCTCCATCCCGAGACCAAGATCTGGACGGCGCCGGTGCATTTGACTGGTGTCGACATCCAGCAGGAGCAAGGGTAACAAGTTCGTGGGGTGGCATCCAGTGAGTGGACAGTTCGGCGAAGACTAAAGCAAGGGAACCTGACTCCAAGAAGGCCTGTCACAGGCCCAAAACAGACGGCACCTCACCGACAAGCATGCCTTCAATTTGCTCGGGCCCATCTTAATTAGGACTACGAGCAATGGAGGCGAGTTATGTTCACAGACGAGAGCAAAATGTACTTGCACGGTACGCAAGCGACTGAAGGGGTCAGGTCTACAGGTGGCCTGGAGAGCGATTTGCTAAGTGCTGTTTTGCTGAAACAGAAGCCTATGGGGACGGTTCATGTATGATGTGGGCTGGCATTTAATTTGACGGAAAAACGGAGCTCGTTTTCGTGTCTCGCGGGGGACGAGGAGGCGGTCTAACTTCAGACCGATATATCAGCGACATTCTGCTGGAACATGTCGTTCCTTATGCGGGATATGTCGGTGATAACTTCATCCTAATGCACGACAACGCCCGTTGTCACACTGCACTTGCCACAGCTGAATTCCTAGGTGAAGTCGGTATCGCCAAATTAGACTGGGCAGCGCTCAGCCCCGACTTGAATCCCATTGAGCACTTGTGGGATGAGCTGAAAAGGAGGGTTCGATCCCGAAGTCCAGCTCATTCAAGTGTTGATGAGCTGAAATCGGCTTTGATAAAGGAGTGAGAAAGTATCCCACAAGATTCTATCAGGAAGCTGATTAGATCCATGAGGAAGCGTGTTCGAGCTGTTATTATGGCTAGAGGAGGCAACACAAAATATTGAAAACTCAATAATCAAGAACAATCAAAGATTTTTCGCAAAGTTTTTGTTAGTTTCCGATCCCCATTTCCCTATTCCTTCACTTTTTCCTTACTCCTTCACTTAAACCAGGATAGCTCCTAAAATACGCGTCTAATTTAACTGAAAATGGTAATAATTTAAAGGTTACAGTTTAATCTTAAAAAGGTACAATTTTCATTAACCTTCATTAGTCATTTAATTCTTAAGATCGCTCTTAGCAAATCACAAGTAGGTAACTCCATAGTTTTGTTCGCGAGTGTAGTTAGTGAATTATGTGAAATGTATTACAATAATATAGTGATGAACACAAAAAAAAAAAAAAAAAGATTTTTGTATTAATCAGTGAAATATTGTAGCATTAGACAACCGTGATGATTTTAATTTTGTTTGCCGGAGTTCTAGAGTCTACTTGCTTGTCACAGCGATGCCATAGAGTCACAGAACACTCTAGCCATGGAGTGCCAAAGACATTTAAGGCACAATTGATGTTACGTACCGTGACACGAATCACGATAAAGTAGATACTGCGGACTATGTATTCCTATACGAGTCACAATAAATACCTCACCTACCTACTCAAATGTATTTTTTCAGTTTTTTCAGGTGAAATTCGATAACACACGAAATGTATGCCATTGATGTTGGCAGAGTTTTAGAAAATTCAATTACACCTGCTATTCCAGAAGTGCAAGAAGCTAATGGTTCTGTTGTACAAAATGTTCATGAATGTCATGTTCCTGAGTACACGAGAGCTTCTAATACTCCTGGACATTATATCTTTAACAACTTCGATAACAATACCCGTCATAGCATATCGAAGTATAAAAGTTCCCATTTTCTGTGAATACAAGTTGTATATTCCCGTTGCTGCCAGAGTGTGTAATAATTTAACTACAGCCTAGTTAAGTGATGATTGTGATATACTACGAGAGGGAGTGCGAGGTGCCATGACTAACGAAGAAATGCATTTTTAGATGGGACTCTAATGGTGTACAGTTCGATGCCATTTTCGAGCAAACTTTCTCATTGAGAAAGGATCTCAGAACTGCATTAGGCATATTTCTGAGGAAACTTCGTACAGGAGATTCCGATGAAAGGTGTCGAATAGTAAACTAGAACTAAAGAGAGAATAAGAACAATATATTTGTATATATAAGATACAATAACATATAGAGGTCTTAAAAATAAGGTAGTGTGCTATGTTTTGCCAATATTGGTAAAAAAATGATAAATATGATTAAAAACGATCTAAGTGTACTATTTTTATAGTAATGATAAAACTACAACATAATTATTATAAGAGAATTATAAGATTATTATATGAGTCAATAACATTTCATGTAAAAATTTAAAGAAATGAGATATGAAATAAGATATAAAGGTAAGAGGTATGTTTTTTTAAAGGCCTCTCTCAAATCATTTTCCAGAGCCACTTGGACCCAAACCTTGTGGTCCGCGTCTAGGTCGTCTCGCACCTTTTCCTGTGCCGTTCTCGGCGGCGCCGTCCATCCTCAGGCATCACCGTGTGGAGACTGGTGCCCAGCGGTCACTGTTCATGTCCCAACCTACGGTGCCCAGAAAGAATTGTGTAACCAAAAATAAAACGACAACATGTTACTACATTAAATTATCACTCTTATTTTTCAGAATTTTTCATTGCCACATTAGTTAACATATTCACGCCACATTTAAGTCCTTTACCTTTTAAAGAGGTTGCACGTTTATGACCTGACCTCCGAGGTACTTGTCCGTGAAAACATCTAATTAAGTTAACAGTAATTTTAAGAACATCTTAGATACTCAAACTAAAAACAATGCTTAGGTGACCGACTTGATTGATCAGTATTGTATATAACATTTTGACACCAGTCTTGCCTAGATAAGCCTGTCCACAAGCATATATATTTATACCTTGACATTTATACCTTGATAAATCAAAGACAACGTAAAGGCGGGGGGCGACATGCTAGCTCTAGCAATTTTCCAGTTAAATTGTATACGTTACATGTTGTAGTTCGAAGTTACAAAAACTGCATCTTACGGGGACTGCAATTTGCAGGTCATTTACTTTCAATTTTCTTACGGCTTTTCCCCCTTTGGGATCCCCCTTAAAGTAAATAAGAATTGTTTACATTTACCCTATACATAATTTTACTCCTACGCTATAACTTAAAGCTGAAATCTAAACCGCACGAGGACTTAAGTTATTATTAAGTATAGATTTGAAAATACCTTTCAGAATAGACCGAGAAATCAAATACTGTTTAGGTACTAATATCATATCAGTCTAATAATAGTTGTACCAAAAGTAAAATTTATTCGTAATTAAAAGACGAGACATAATAATGAAGATAATATAATATTTCCTAGAAGCCGACGTGGGGATGCATCGTGATGTGGTCGCGGTGGACAAGGGCCTCACCCCGCTCTCCTTGGCTAAAGAGAACTGGCGCAAACCTGTAGTGCTTGACACTAATGATCGCATGGAAGTATGGCAGAGTAAGGAGCTTCACGGACGCTTTTTCCGGGCCCTACATGGACCCGATGTAGATCTTTTAGCGTCCGTAGCCTGGCTGCGTTTCGGTGACCTCTTTGGAGAAACTGAAGGTTTTGTCTGTGCAATTATGGACGAAGTTATGATGACGAACAATTACCGGAGATTTATTGTGAAAGACGGCACGGTTGACATCTGTCGGGCATGTCACCGTCCGGGGGAATCAATAAGACACATTATCTCCGGTTGTTCTCGTCTGGCTAACGAAGAGTACTTGCATAGACACAACCTTGTAGCCAGGATTATCCATCAGCAACTTGCTCTGAAATACAGCCTTGTGGAATCGGAAGTGCCGTACTACAGGTACGTGCCCGACCCAGTTCTCGAAAATGGAAATATCACATTGTACTGGGATCGATCCATCATCACTGACAGGACTATTATTGCCAATAAGCCTGATATAGTGGTGGTGGATCGAGTACAGCGGCGCACAATGATTGTTGACATAACGGTCCCGCATGACTGTAACCTCGTGAAAGCCGAGAAAGATAAAGAAATCAAGTATCTTGATTTGGCTCGCGAGGTTGTCGACATGTGGGATGTGGACTCAGCAATCATTGTGCCGATAGTCGTGACAGCCAATGGCTTAATAGCCAAGAGCCTCGACAAACACCTGAGGAGGCTCTCGTTGGGCAGCTGGATCAAGGGCATGATTCAGAAAGCGGTACTTCTGGACACGGCTCGCATTGTCAGGAGGTTCCTCTCTCTGGAGCCCTGACCGCCGGTAGCTTGGACCCTGTTCCCGATACCGGTGGGATACTATTTTTTATATTTTTAAATGTTTTTTAATTATTTTTTTTCAGATTTTTTAAAAAATATTTAAAAATGTAATTTATAAGTTTGTAAAATATAATAAAGAAGATAATAAACATGGGTTAAATCCTGGCTAGACAAAACTGCATAACAAGCGTCGTAAGCATACAAACTCAGCTATTACAACCGGCAAACAACCTGGAAACAAAACAGCGTGTCATGGTCAACCGTTAATTGTGCCTCGTCCTACGCAGTTTCTAAAAGTCAAGGATTAGGGTGCTCCACTCACTAAGGGGGTGCGGCCGCAGCGCGGTAATCTTCCACTGATTTAAATTTATTCTGTATGAACCTAGCAGACAAAATACAAAATCCTTCCTTACCTATTTCTGCCGCCAGCATGCGTTACTGTATTTCGCTTTGGGTGTCGGTGTAAATACAGACACATGAGACATTTCTGTTATGTCTCTGGAATAGCAGCGCTACGTGCGATGCTTTTGGGATCGCAGATGTCCACAGTCGTCGTCGTGACCCATGACCACCAGGTGTGAGGTGAGCCGCTTGCTGCTTCGCCACACAAAAATCGCAACGCGCTCTGTGTGTAGATGTTTTTAAGTGAAGGTCGCGGGGGCCCACCATTAAAATGCTATATAGAAATCTGTGTAGGTAAGGCTTGAAATTGCTGTCAGGTGTGAAAAGGCTTGGCAGACAGAGAGTTGTTCTGTAATTCCTAAACCACATCAGGCGAAAGGAGTTATGGCTGCTATGATGATAAAGGGAGTACCTAAAATATACAAGTATTTATTTGTAAAATTTTAATATTGTATGTAAAAAAATATGTAAATGATTAGCTAATATTTTTCAAACGAAACGTTATCTTCTGATGGATAAATGGTTGGTAATTGGAAGCACAGCATGAAGTGATGCCAATAAACTTACTTATTATTATTCCGGAGTTGAGTTCATCTCGTTTGGGAAATCGAACTGGCTGTGTTGTGTTGTGTGTGCGGCCGCGACTTATTTAATTATTTATTTGTGGATTATCAACGAGATATACATTACAATAATTATCTATTACAACTAAATCTTGTATGAAAAATACGTTATCCTGCAATGCACACTCTTACGAGTTGTACGTCGTGGGTTCGAACCCAGACGGGCGCTTTACTGTGTGTAAATTATTTCATTACCACTGGTTATGATGATGTTGTGATGGTCAAATCATTGAAGCGACGGTTTTTTTTTAAATAATTGATTGATTTTATATCTAAAGATGGCTTTTCGAAATATAGACGTTAAAGTTAAAACAACAAAATTGTTAAGTATTGGCAGTGCCAAATAAGAACTTCATTTTCTTTTATTGCCAACCTACTACCAACAGTGCCGGGAGTCAAAAGCAAAAAGTTCATCGTCAGAACCAACCTTTGAGCAAATCTAACGACCAATAAAAACTATTTTGCAACACCGAAACATAAACTTTTCCTATATCAAAGGAATTAACGAGTTGGTAATAATTGTAACAATTTCATATTTCCCAAACTGAAATAAGATAAGTACAGACAAAATCAACACACATGTAAGCAAGCACTCTAGGAGATTACGAGTTTCAGGGCACAATGGCTTCAAAGAGCAATTAAATATTTTTGCTCATTAAAAAACAAAAAAGAAAATAAGCGCGCGCGTGGTCGCGTGCCGAGCGCGTGGCACGTGCGCGACGCGCGCCCGGCGTGCCGAGCGCGTGGCACGTGCGCGACGCGCGCCCGGCGTGCCGAGCGCGTGGCACGTGCGCGACGCGCGCCCGGCGTGCCGAGCGCGTGGCACGTGCGCGACGCGCGCCCGGCGTGCGCAGCGAAGATGAATCATACCATGCTTTTATGGATTATGGATTTTATTTTTAATGGAAACTGTTATTAAAGGAAAAACTACGTTTATGGCAGTGCTGAAATTACGTTTTGTATTACGGAATAAACATGAAGAAAAATGAAGTTTTTATAGCGACAGGACTAGATTGGTGTTCTGCTACAGCGAAAAGTAAGATTCAAAAGAAAGTTTAAAATACCAAAAGAACAGGTTCCACCGAGATTTGAACTCGGATCGCTGGATTCAGAGTCCAGAGTGCTAACCATTACACCATGGAACCGTTGTCGCTGGAACCCAAATTATAGATGTCGTTCTAGATGTGATTGTTTTAAATATATTAAATTGACTAGCTTCTGCCCGCGGCTTCACTCGCGTGGAAGTCGGAATTGATCCCACGGGAACGTACTACCGGGATAAAAAGTATGTCCATCCTGTCTCCTCACCCAGGTCGTGCCCTATCCGTGTACCTTTCATCCAAACCCAATAAGCCGCCAAGGCGTGAAAAGGTAACAGACGAACTGACGGATTACAAATGCAAAGAATCTTTTCTTGTTATTATGTAAAGTGGATGATGAATGTCCAAATAAAAATAATATAAATTCTTTGTAATATCTTCATCATTAATTTTAAATACTCTATGGCCGCCGTTCACGCTTGGCTGACATCAAGGTGTACTAATACACCTTGATGTCAGCCAAGTTATTTGATGATTTTAAATTGTAATAACTCTTGACAGAGTACCGAGTGGACCGATTATAATTAAATGAAGACTAAAATTTATGCTACCTCAAGTTATGGAATATTACTGTTAAGGCTACTGTTACCCTTAAGGCTTATTGGTTATTTCGCACAAATTTATGGGCCTGAAACGGGCGAATCGACACTTCTAAATAATATTTTTGTAGACAATTCGCACGAAGTTAATTAACTTGTGGGCGAATCAACAACTCCTGAAATTCGTGCAATTCGTCAGTGCACGCATTTGTCAGTAATCATGCAACTCAACATATAACTTAAGGAGCTCAACGATTCGACGAACATTACCAAAGAAACGACATTTGGGTAGGCCGCATTAATTACTCAAACTGCCAGACCATGATTAAAACCAACTTTCAAAAATAAAAATAAACTGAGATATAAAAAAACAACAAATCCACACTGCCTTCACATTTACAATAATTAAAATATTATAATCCTTTACAAAGTAAATTTTCATGTCATTGTCTATTATATTAAGTACAAAAGGGATAACAGCTATGCTCTATGTAAGAGGATTTGGTTTCCGCACTTAGTCCTTCAAGTAGTCCATTGTGCGTGGGCCATGAGGGCCGTCAGTGCTTATCCCAACCGGCCCACCTCCCTACAGAAGTTCATTAAATCTCCTGGACTGTTGAGAACATCTGTGTAAGATCTGGGTGACCCGAGGGTTTTTGTCCGAATCTAGATAACGCCTGTGCACTCAAAGAGTACGCGATGGTTTCCTCCGCCTCCATGTAGGCCCTGCATAGAGGGCTGTCCGTTATGACTATTGTGTGGAAGTGTTTGTTCAGCGAGCAGTGACCTGTAACGGTCCCCGTTACCAGGTGCAGGCCGTTCCTATCCAGGCGTAATAAACGACGGGTTAGCCTGCCATCTATCTTGGCATAGCTTCCCTGGACTTCCAGTAGACCGGTGTCGAGGTCCACCAGCTCACCGATTGTGTGTTGGTTGACTCCTGCTTATTTGTTTGAAGGGTATGGGTATGATAGGTTCAGGTCCGCAGACTGACGCGCTGGATGCTCTTCTAGCAAGTTCTTCACCAGCGTCGTTGCCTAGTGATCCACTGTGCCCTTTTATTCATTGTGTGTTGCGGTAAGATACCGTTACTCGTTCTAGTGCGTTGTGACATTCTAGTGTTAGACTCGAGGTAATATACTTTTTCCCTTGGGATTGGAGGACTGAGGCTCTGTCGGAGAGTACACGTATACGGGTATCCGTAAGTCGCCTGGCTTCTATGACATACACCGCTTGTATAATGCTCACGCACCCCGCCTGGTAGACATTGGACTAACTGGTAGGTGTTGAACATTCATAGAGGGCTGGATATGTTTTTGTTAAGGTCGTGTGAGAAAACTCCGACTCCGGTTCCGGTGTCGGTCTTTGATCAGTCAGTGTATACTCTCAACTTGAGTAGTCACACTGGTCTTCTGTGAGTAATATGTTGTAATGCTTTTGAAAGTAGTGTTTTTTGGGGACTTTGTCGCAGGATGCCATCATTTGTTGCCATTCGATCGCATCGTCTTTAATACGTTAGCTTGATTCTAGAGTCGTTGCTCAGGCCTCCTGATTTATAGAGCCTGAAGGCCACCTCCTCCCGCACCAAAAATTTGAATTTGAATTTGAATTTTAGGGCTGCAGTATGTGTAGTTCTCATACAGCTGGTGATGGCTACACAAACAAATCACTTGCAGTTTTTCGAAGTCTCTTTGGGTTGTGCTAATGTGTGTCCTGGGCCACCAGACTAGTGAGCCGTGTGTGATAATGGTTCGGATGACTGTGGTGTATAGCCAGTAAGTGACCTTGGGGCTAATCTTCCAATTCCTGACAAGCATTCGCTTGCACTGCCACAGAGATGTGCTGGCTTTTGTAGTGATATATTTAGTATACTTTGCCCAATTCAGCTGTTTGTTCAAAAAGATGCCCAGGTATTTGGTTTAGTGATATGTATGGATATGGATATTCAAACTCATGACTGTGTACCTATATGAAGTGTTAATTTGATCGAACATTGGTTATGGGCTCAGGCACCCAAAGTACGACACCCAAGGTGGGGAGGAGTAGCGTGGATCCAGTAAGAAGTCTAAATAACATTTCTTAGCTAAGTAAAAATAACATTTCTTTTTCAAGCACCCAAAATAATTTGTGCATAGGGTTGACGATGAGCAACTTGTTTAGGAACGAGCTCCTGCAGCAAAGAGAATTATGATAGTTGGCGTGCACAGGTGACGATGAGCAACTTGTTTAGGAACGAGCTCCTGCAGCAAAGAGAATTATGATAGTTGGCGTGCACAGGTGCAGGAGGTCCTAATAAAAAATATGATGGATGGAAATATAAAAGTGCAAAAACACCAAAACCATCAGAAATATGAGTTAATCTTACGAAGAAGGACATAGGCATCAGAATGGCTGGATTAAAAGAAGGTAATTTTAATGATGACATCAATAATTTGAAATACCCTAGCGCCGCCATCGACCACATAATATTAGCTAAGTTATTTTATAACTTCAAAATGTAATAACTTTTAAGCGGTTGCACCGATTTAAATTAAATCAATACTCAAATAAATAATACCTTTAAGAAACGGGTGTTGACTTTATTTCCAATTCCTTAAATCTCTTAAAAAGAGTTACACAATCATTTCAATAATCACGTGAATTTTAAACTCATCGGGATTTTGCCTCTTGGGTGAAGAATTTACAAAAACACTGAAAACAATAATTGTTATTTCTTACCATAAGCATAAATTAAAATTATCATATCCTAACTTAAGACATAACATAACATAACATCACGCCTTGTTTCCCCGAAGGGTTGGGCAGAGGTGTACCTATAGTAAACCTACATTTCGCCACTTAAGAAACGCTAATATACAAACTTTAATCCCCTATATCACCCCCTTTTGCGATTATTTTTTTGATAAAAAATTAGCATAAGTGTTTCTCCATGATGCCCTGACTATTATATTTTATCTGAATCCGTTCAGTGGTTTAGGCGTAAAAAGGTAACATACATACAGACAGACAGACTTAATTTCGAATTTATAACATTAAGTCAGCAAAATTAACATTTATATAATAAATCAAAGTACCATTGCCAAATAATGAGTCCGCGTATCACTGGTCAGTTTCCCTGAGTCGTCAGTTTATTATTTAATTTGTCAGTTTCGTTGAAAAGTCAGTTTCATTAATTGGTTATTTTGCTGAGTAGACAGTTGCGTCAACTCGGCAGTTTCCAGTATTTGCCACTTTTCGTCGATTCGTCAGTTTGGTACACTAAATGAAAAAGCTTTTACGTGTTGAATAAACACTTGTGGATAATTTAATTCGCTGTAGGAAACATATATAAAAATACGTAACTTGTTACATTACTTAACTGAAATCTGAATATACCTAACGTTAAGTCGTAAAAATAAATTAAATGAAATGGTGTAAATTAAAATGGAAATGAATTTGATCGAACAATAAAAATAAAAATAAATCTCGAATTTCAATTAATTACATATTTTTTACATCTTTCTATTTATGTTGATAAGTCTTAACCGACTTAAACACGCCCAAACGTCCATTTTTTCGGGTCTGTCTTTTATAAAGTCACCAACAATGTTTTTTTATAATTGTTTCAATTCATCATAACAGCATTGTAGTACATGGTAATTTACAGGGTTGACAATAAATGTGTACTAAACTACAAATAAAATGGTGGTGAGGTACTGCATTCCGAGCTAGGTTATACAGGCTGGAAGGGACATCAACCGGTTACCCGGTTGTGCGTTGATATTCCTTCCACCCTGTATAATAACCTGCACCCTAATTGCGTAACACACGATCAATCACAATCTGAATCAATTTGAAGGAAATTGCTAATCCATTGCTTCATATGTTCGAAAAATCTGTCTGCTCAACAACGTAAACATCGCAATGAATGTTGTTGAACTGTCAAAATGAAAGCCATTCCTAGTGTTAGTGTGTTACGCAATTACCCCGCTGTATATGGGAGTACAGTGCCAGTGCCATTCGGTATTATAATTAAATTGTTTATTATTATGTGGCTTAACACTAGTCTTCTACTACAATTACATTCTTTTTTTGACATAATGCAAACAAACCCCTATCAAAAGGTAATTACAAGGCAGATGTGAGTGGAAACGCCGGGAGAGGACAAACATATAATGACCTTGTTGGTGATGTTCTTCAGAAAGGTCAGGTGCGTAGTACTCGGCGCTCGTGTATGACCAGATGTATGAACGTAAACGAGGCAAAAGGAGTACGTTATGATTGTCGCAGGTGGTGTTCTGTGGTTTCTGCCTACCCCCATGGGAATAAGGCGTGAGCTTATCTTTGAATGTTTTTAATTCGTCCAATTTATGAGATCTATTTTTTTTTATTGCTTTCGCTTAAATAAAAAGTTTTTTGTCTAATTTAAAGTCAATGAAAACAGCCCCCCTTTTGATAGAATTAATAAAATTTTATAAATGGAACCCTCATTTATTTTCTTTCTTTGCCCAATTATCTTTTTTATTCGATTGTGCCTTAGCCATATTAATACTGCAATGGCGATCTTGATAACAGCTCGAGTAATGAATAAAAGTATTCATCCAGGAATCTGTGACGTATGTGTTATACTAATTGTAGTTTACACCATGTGGTATTTTTTCTTTAATCGTCATCACTTTCCGATACGCTGCATCTAAGGTGTGGAATAATATCCCACCTCCACTGAGGCTTATGGGCACTATCCACTCGTCCAGAACACGTCTACGGCAGTATCTGATAGATTCGCAACAGAAACTGGATATGGTTGCCTTAAATGTTTCACTTATATGAAATGCCTACAGTACTTACAACATCATTTCTATTGTGTCAAATATATATTAGACATACGGATGGTTGGACGTTCGGTGATTTTCCGTTCTTTGCTGCTTCAAATGTCCCTGACACGATGGAGATACAGTATAACAATGGGTTTTACTGAGACAGTGCTTGTTGTTTTCGTTTCTTAATGTTTCAATAGCTAGTTTATTTAGTAGTATCACATTATACATGTTGAAACTGTTTGTACTCCCTGTCACTTGTCCCTAAACGTCCCTAGAAAACCAGCGTCAGACAGCATCTGTTTGGCATTAATGCTGAAATGGAGGCAGAGGTGTACCTATAGTACACCCACATTTCGCAAGTTATGTTTAAGTCCCATGTAATAGGGGGCGAGCCTATTGCCATCTACCGGGCACAAATCCAGACTTCGGGCTGCTACTGAGAAATTCCAGATAGAAAAACCCAATAATACGTTGCCCGACCTAGGAATCGAACCCAGGACCTTTCTTTCTTTCTTTCATCCAACCGTCAGGAATATATTCCTTTTTGCAAGTCCGCCAAAGCAGAAATAGTTCCAATACAACGTCTACCTTCCACACTCTTAGTTATTTGCAACGGTAGTGGAAAAACATTCCATAACGAGAGCTGAAGGGAATCCCAATTCATAATCACCATGTATTTTTGGGGTTTGATGTTGGGAATTTTAATTGTAACACGCTGAAAACGTGATATTACTTGGATGGTTTGTCGTCCGGTAAAAGGCAATAAGCAAGAGGAACAATTGTTGTCTCGTTATCTGTACCAGCCATATCTGCATGAATAGCGTAAAGCTGTAAAGAGCCATCTTAAGGCACTTTTATGCCAACAAGCGCAGTGGCGCCGTCTATAATTTGTATCCGAACTAATCCAGGTGTTTGTAGGTACGCTGCAACCGCTTATCAAAGGTAACAAAACCATTTTAAGCAGAACTGGCTTTGTATTATAAGTTTTGTAATGAGCGTTTCCTATTATCGTACCTACTGGATCCTTTTTTCACCCATTACTCGAGCTTGTCATTTTGCTTTAAATTGTTTTTGTGAATTAAAATTGTTTTATCACTCAACGGAGCCTGGCGCTAACTCGGAAGTGGTTTGCGATGGATCTGCTTCCACGATCACTTTTATTTTTTCATTGTGAACTAGGGTCTCCGTCCGTCCACGGGTTTTGTGGTTTGGGTCCAAATTTCCAGACCGAAAACGTTGGAACTAAAATCGTACCGTGTTTTTCTTACCTTTTAAAGTGATGGAGAGAGCTACGCTTGGAAGACTCCAAGCGTAGCTTTGAAGGATAAAATCCGAAACGAGTTGATCCGCCAGAGTTGACATAGCCCAAAGACTAAGCAAGCTGAAGTGGCAAGTGGCTGGTCACATCTCTCACAGAACCAACAATTGTTGGTGAAAACGAGTTCTAAAGTGGAGACCGCGTTTGGGCAAACGTAGTGTGGGACGCCCGCCGGCCAATTGGAGCGACGACTTGCGAAAGGCGGCTGGCAGAGACTGGATGAGGAGAGCCGAAGATCGAGCTCAGTGGCGTTCACTAGGATGGGCCTACGTCCAGCAGTGGACGAATACAGGCTGATGGTGACGATGCAATTAAAAATTCATAACCAAACGCCAGATATTTCAGAAAAAAGTGGTCAGTTCGACAGAACGCCAATTTCATATGTAGAAACCTAATAATAGTCTGGAATCAGCCGCCCTACGAAAATTCATCAATAACCAAAATACAAAATAAAAACTTCAAATTAGTGCATGACCGATGAGACGATATTGGATTAAGCCAATCAAATCGATTATGACAATCGGTTACCATCGATCATAGGATGTGATGTGATGACAATCAAGTAGGAAGAGTTGAACATGTGCCGATTGTTAAGTTAAAATTTATATTTGATTAAATTAAATCAACCCTCAAGTGAAGATGGAAGAATTCAATTGTTACGGGAATATTCTCTATATTAACTAATTCAATAAATAAGCTACATTCCTTACCTATACTGATAAATGTTTATTATTGTAAATAGGTTTGTACCAACACTTTATTTACACATCAATATAAAAAAAAACAAAGTCTAACTCAACCTACATAATCCTAGAGTTATATAAAAAAACCTACGTAATACTGTTGTAGATGTAATTGTTTAGGTAAGTATCATATTATTGACATTTGTGGTCCTGTCTGCACGCCACATTGACCGTATGAATTATGTGCGCAAACATTACCAACTCAACACAAACGTTGGAGCTTTAATATTATAATATTATTCATCTACATATATTGACATAAAACTGTGTGGTCGACGACGACGGTCGATCTTCGAATAATAAAGAGCGACCGAATCAGCTTGATAGTATAGTAGTCCTGTCATTTGCATACAATGTGTGATCATAACTTTTGGCCGTAGTAAAATTTTAAAAGTTCGTTTGTGTTTAACAAAGGGTCGGTATATTATTATTTTCAAAGAAAGTTATACACAGGTTCAATATAATTTAAGTAATTTAGTAGTTTAGATGGTATTAATGCAGAATATTATTTAAAATAAAACGTACCTTAGATTAGTAACACAAACCACAGAAACACAGTAAACCCAAACTCAATACTAGTTGGACCTATTATAAATGTAGCAATCATTGTTATTTAATAAAGTAGATTGCATCAAACGATCCCCTGTCAAGTGATACACTCCCGAGTTCCCGACTGACCATACCGTTTTATTGCTCGACAATTAGTTGCCGGGATGGGGCGCAAGCTCTATTGTTACATCCGAATCTATGTGACCCTTATTACAAACGAATAGAGTTAAATTTAAATCAATAGATTCACTACATTTGGCTGACAGCCGACAAAAGAATTGACCACTCACTGACCTCTCACTTAGACAAGTGGTCAGTGAAAACAATGAGGATACAGTTTATAGGTAACCATCAAAGTGCATTATATTGTTGAGCAATATACACTTGAACAAATTTAATTAAATAGATGAAATTTCAGTCGTCAGACTCATACAAATATTAATCAAAAAGAGGATTACTATTTCAACATGGAGTAATATTATTTTGGGCCTACAATTAAATTAGGTACCTACAAGTTATGAAACGGCAAATGGAAAATATTCACAGTATACTACAATATATTCAATAGTTCACACATTCCTATTCCTATTAAATTGAAAAGCTTTGTAAGTAATTAATGAAAAATGCATTATCATAACTGTAATCGTAAATATACCAGTTGGTAACCAAATAATAAATCAGAAACGCAATAAAAATATGCAATAGTGGTATCAGCGAAATTTATAACAGCCAACAAGTCGTAACTTTATAATCAGATTAATAATTCGAATAGAATCGGTTTAATCGAATCGGACGGCTATTCGATGAATGGGAACTAATGATTGAGCGTGCGTCGTGCATTATGCGAAACGCCCCATCACTAAAAGCGCGATTCTAATTTCAAACTTTAATTATGTTTAAATTTTTATTTTGTACGTTTTGTTCTGTATCTCTAAAACTTGAACGAAGGATCTCTTTCCCCCAATCTTTAACTTAACACGTAGTTACTCTGGTTATTATTATGTTTTATAGCAGATAAATAGATTTCTTAAATCAAGAGATTCAATTCTATTGATTTTTCTGATACGACGTAGTTGCAATGTCATTAGCATTCACGTATAGTAGGTAGGTAGATAACTCTCAACGGGGTAGAGTGAGGTCGGGAAACAGACAGATTACCGAGGTCTAAGATCTCGTTATTTACCTACCTACACCAACAGTTCGCCCATATTTTGTCATATCATTATTAAGATTTTCTATTGCTCGATCAATATCAATATCTACACTAAAAATGCTGCCTATATAGGAATATTATAATAGAACTACCACATAGGTAGGCAGAAGGTAGGTAGGTACGGCTAGTACTCTTCATTAGGTAGATACCTGACCCCGCTTACAATGAAGAAGAGGGGAAGAGAGGTCGGGCTATGCAGGTTTCTTCTTTTATTCTGATCATAGAGCTAGATTCTTGCTTTTTCCGTAGCACTTTTGTGCCTCGAACTTGATAAGTAATTTTAGTAATTTTAACAAAGTAAACAGTATTTTATTACATCAAATATTGAATCTTCTTTACAACGACATAAGTGACATACCCAACCAACCTATACAATACCAAAATACCTACCAAAATAAATACTTACTTACATCATAAAATAAAAGCCTACTAATAAATAACGTCGGCATAGGTACGCTATTAAACAATGCAATAACTAAAAGTTTTTTTAACAAAACATCTTGCTGAAGTGATTCATTATTCATTTGTTGCTTAAACAATTAAATAAAAAGTTACCCCATGCAAATGGGTGTGTCATACGATTGTTGACAGCCGTAGAAAGCTTACAAATGATTTTAATTGCATTTACACTTTGATTGTGATGAGTGCTGACATCTATGGAGAATTTAAATTAATACAGTTTTTATTGTGAATATTCATTAATGATAATCGGTGGTTGAGTCGAGCGGCTAAGCTTCTGTTTTCAGAATCGCTATAACTATTAATACATCCTACAAAACTCCTAAAAACCAAAAATTATAAGTCCTTGCAGAACATAATGATGCATTGGTCTTCAAGGTCTACAACTATTTATGATATACTAATTAGTGGCATATTGCAGTTAAATGAAAGAAAATTTAAAGCTCACTTTAAAAGTATACTTTGTAAACAAGCATATTACAAATTAGAGGATTAAATCCTAGATAAGAATGTTTGGAAACATGCTGGTCCAGCTCCATCGGACAATCTAGAGTCTAGGCAAAATCAAACTGGTTGCTTATTGAGTCGTATGATTTTAAATTTTTAAGACGTTGATTTTACATTCTATAATTTAATTCACTCACAAAATGATTACTTGTTAAAAAAAAAGGGAATTCATCTACTTTTACAATATTTGTAAATATGTGAGCACCATGTATCTATCCACGCCACCATTAGACACGCTGCCATTGCAGCATTGCTTTAAATTGAACTATTTTACCTATTGTGTTAAAATTATTTGATTTCAAGTGCATCGTCTTCACATTTATTTAAATAATAAAATATTGTAGAACATTTCAAAAGAGTAACGGTGGAGTTTTTTTTTCACATTCTTCTCCATATGTAACTACCTTTTGGAAAGGGCAACTAGAATCAAATAAATTATGTTTTTTGTAAATGGTCACGTTCAAAAGTGCCATTTATGTGCTTATTTGAAATAAATAATTTGACCTTGACTGCAAGGATTATTAGCAGAGACGGAGGGTACTTCAAATATTTAGGTAACAAATTATGCCAACAACAAATAAGTCATCGCATAATCACCTAATCAATTGGCAGAGGTTTAAGTAATAATTTTGACTGATGTCTGCTTTTGGGACGGTGAACTGACTTTCCTTCATCTGATTTGACTTCTTGCAACAGTTTCAACTCTTCCAAGTCAGTACACCCACAACCGTGCAGAAATTTATGTTCTATTGCTGTCACTGGCGTCATCTATCTTAACATTTCAAAACATTAAGTCCAGTCAGAAAAAATGAATAGCTAGATGGCGGTGTAAAACTTGTCTGAAGTTTGAAGTATTTGTACTTCGCATTAGAATATTATACCATAGTTTATGTTATTGTAATTACATTATTTTCTTTTCAGATAAAAACAATCCCCTCTAAATTGTTATCAAATTATTTCTTTTGATATTAAATTTGTTGTCAAAGTGTCAAAGCGACGTTTAGCCTGACTTTGTTTTGACAGTCAACTGTCATTAATAACATTGTTAAATTGATCGGGTTGCAGGTAAGGCTATTGAGCGCGTAAATACGGACAACTCAAACATAGTTATTGATTTTCGCCAAAATAACGCATGTGTTGTAATAATCAATGCAGTGAGAGTAATTGGGAGTAACTGTAGTTTCGGGTCTCGATGTCAACACAGTCTAAAACGATGCCGATGTTAGACCTTAAAATGTATGTGAGAGTTGTCGCTGCTGTGTTTTCTGTAAGTAAATATTGTTTTATATTTCTCAAAGTACACCAAAATATTCTATTTTGAAAACGCTTTCTACAAACTATGTCAATTAAAAATATAGCTCGCGTAAAATTGGCGATTGCAGCTCATAAAATCTGATTAATACCCTCATGTTTAATTGTATTAAAATCCTTCTTAAAGGACGTTAGATGCAAGGTGATTACAGAAAGTATAGTTTACTGTAATATATCTAAAACACAAACAAATATAAGACAGGAGGTACAGTAATATCTTATTCCATGTGTTTATGACTATTTGTTCATAATCTTTGTAAGTACTTAATTGTAATGAGACTGGCTTCTTTATTTATTTGTCGTCTTCCAAAGTTGACAGTGAGTACAATTAGTTTATTAGTTGTTATTGTTACAGTGATTGTTAAAGTATTTGTTAATTAGATAGTAACTGGATTGCTTTTCTTGGTATTTCTTAAGTATGACAAAATTAAATTAAAAATGGTAAATATATTTTAAAGCTGTAGGTTTGTTTGGGGCTGGTTAAATAATTATTTTAGTAGTCCATAATATTAATAAAACTTGAAAAAGAAGGTGAGGTAAACCAAAGCCTAACTACACCAGAAAGAATAAGGAGAAAGTGAAGATCTCAAGATACCAATGCATCAAGAGGTCAAGGAACTGTCAATATAGAGAGTTGGATGATGGTGCACTGACAATAGCACAGCTGAAGAGAAGAATAAAAATAGAGTTCTAGGTTTTACTGAGATACAACAGAATTTCTGTAAAGTATTCAACAAAGTCCTGTCTTTAGACTATTACTGTTTTATTTGGGTCCATTTTTGGCTAACACTGGTGTCAGAAAAAATATTTGCATATATGTGAAGGAGATAGAGAAAATATACTGATCCAATTTTAATTTTCAGATATCATCTGCAACAGCATTTGTGTTGGCACTGATCCGCCTTCTCAACCCTGATTTGTTTTACCTAGATCCTTTAGAAGGAAATGAAATAGGTAATGCGTTAGGTATGCTATCCTTCTCTATTTTTAATTGCTGTTGCCATTCATCATTTCATCTAGATATGTATTGCTGCTCAACGTTAATTTGATTAAATCTTTGCTGCACAGAGCAGTAACAAATTTTATAAGATCCTGCATGAACCAGGTTCCAAGAAATGAGAACTAGTCTGTCACAACTTCCAAAGTCCTACCTATTGCAATTGTGATTTGAATCCAAATCTCTGTTCAGCATTAGAGTGTTTGGATTCTCCATATTTAAAACTACATATTATGATAAGAAATTCATACAATTTAACTATACAAATGTTAAAACAGGTTAAAAAAAAAACTGCTTGAATGCTTCACATAACACTGTCTCATGCCTAAAACCGTTTTTAATAACATTTACTGCAAAAGCTGTTCCATCCACAGGTATCCACTACTTCATATCAGGTTTAATGATAGTGACGAGCGGCATAGGGTTCCTAAACAGCTTTGTGGTGATGAACCGCAGTGCCAGCCACAATACAGGCCGGAATATAACCACCTGGTTACTGTTGGACTCACTGTTTGAAACCACGCGGGTTGTGTACGTGTTTATTTGTGAAATACTACTGAAAGGGAGGGGGCCGATGCAGTTGTATGAGCTACTGATCAGTGCTGCGCAGTACTGTAAGTATTCTTAAATTTTATCATTGCACGTGGTCACTCATTGGCCTGCTGCTCTTATCCCAACTTCTTCGAGGGCAGAGGCTTAATGCTCAATTAGGCTGAAACACTGCACTTTTTGACGTCAAAATTACATGAAACCGTCCCCTAAAAACCCAGTCAAGTTACCCACTTTGTAGTGCTTTGATGCAGCATGTCGTCTGCCGTCATCTCGATATTCACGCTCTTGCTATGTTTCGTACAGTCCCGCCATTTCAAATTTAAATCAAGGACATTTTTGAATACTATGTATTTTATGTCTTGTTTCCTGTATCATGCTCACAGACATTACCCGTCGTTCCGCCCGGTAAGTAATCGAAGCCGCATACGTAGCGCGGAACTCATAAGCCAATTGCTCAGTAACTGCGCGAATAAAGCCCTCTATGTTTGGCCAATCAGCAGGCGCGTAAGGAGGGGCTTGCCCGTTGACTGCAAAATGCTGAGGAGATTGATTGTTGACCCAAAATTACGTATTGAAAAGGATTTCTATTTATAGCGCCCGAAGACAGTTCGGCGTTAATATTGTTGCCAGAAACATTCCACGACAAAAGGATCTGTTGCGCAACTTTTCTTACCTATAAATCATCATTATCATCAGCTCAGCCGAAAGCCGTCCACAAGTGGACATAGGCCAAGTACCGCCACTTCGACCGGTTCTTCCAACGCTACGTCTTCCGGTACGCGGTCGCCACTCCAGAACCTTTCGGCCTCATCTGTTCTGCGAGCAATGTGCCCTGCCCACTGCCACTTTTGGCAATTATTCGGGCTATGTCGGTTACCTTGGTTCGCCTGCAGATATCTTCATTTTTGATTCGATCACGTAGGGAAACTCCAAGCATAGCCTTCTAATAAGACCCATTGTGAGCGTCCACGTCCAATAAGTATTTAATAAAGTGGTTATTTCAATGCGGAACACCACCTCAGAGCTTGTAAGACATTGTACCTACTCAGAGTTATGTACTTATAGCAAACTGTAACAAAAAAATATTACCTACTTAGGTACCCATTGATTGATTGAAAACCCTCGGCCGATTGTCGTCGATTTGCTCTTGCCCTAAGACTTTATATTTTGCGGGCCTTACGCAATATGATTATTCGTAGTTCATTATGAAACTTTTCTATTTACTCGGCGCCCTACTGAAGAGTTCGTGCTCTTTATGGCGCAACAGATTACTAGCCGTGAAAGGTCACACCATTAGCAAGTAGGTCAAGGTTTATGTGCTACACACAGGACACACCTATGTTGTCTGAAAACATTAGGATATTACACATTCAACAAACCTGATTTATAGCAAGGGTTTTATTTTCCTTTTTTGTATTTTGTTTAGTCTGGCACAACTTTTAGTAGAAAATCTTCAAAGAAATCGGTATGCCCACCTAGCCTAGTCCTTTCTTATAGCGTCTATGCTTAGACTAGCTTCATAAAGTCAATGTCACACGCACTTCTTCCTCAAATCCTCATCCATTAAGGATATGAAAAATATATGGAATAATAGAAACTTGAGCTTGGCAAAGTACTAGTAACTTCCAAATGGTTAACCTTTTGGACGCCATCCATTGTCACATCATGTGAATAACGAAAGCTGACCCTGTACCTGTGGTAGTAAAAGCGTTATACGACTTTCTCTCTCTCTCTCTCTCTGTCTCTTTCTATTATACCGATTAATACAAGTGAGTGTATGCGTGCAAGTATCGAGATTCTAGCAGGCGAGCATTGTGCGCGGGACATTAAGTTACTCTCAAACGTTAGGTTGTTTCATTTTGCCTGTTATTTAATACATATTTAAACAGCTAAAAGAACTTCGTTCCAACCGGGTGTCCGGGTGCCTCACGTTTTTTTTTAAAATCTATACTACAAGTTAAGCTGAAGAGTTTGTTTTTTGTTTGAACGCGCTAATCTCTGGAAGTGGTAGTTCGGATTTGTAAAATTATTTTTGCATTTGATAGTTCAATTCTTGAAGAAGGCTTGAGGAAGGAAGGAAGGCATACATCACGCTAGAACCCTAAGGAGCCGAGCAAAATAAAATTCCTTGCGCTAAATTACGAATAGTTCATATAAAACATACTAGATTGAATCGATAAGCGACATGCTGTAGGTACGGCTACATCTCTAATTTATAAATACGAGGAAGTCATAATAATGGCTGGCCGGTCACAACAATGTCATAATATCAAGACAGCAGATCCAGAATAGTGCTGGACCTTATTGTAATTTGATTGTTATATAAACATTATACATCTCCTTATGTCTGCTTGTACATTGATAAATGCCATGGAAACTATTACAGTAGTGGGAAGTAGTGCGAGGCTAAATAAAAACCATTCCGCCGAAAGACGCCCACTGCTGCACATAGGCCTCGCGCCGCCTTTCCACCGGTTCTGAGCTTCCTTCATCCAAAGATTAATGTCATAAGTAGTGTTTATTCGAAAACACAGCCAATGACAAAAAAATGGTTTAACGTGGATCCATATTCTTTTTGGTTATTTCACTGAATTTGTGGCTTGGCGTGGAGGCCACACCGATGCGTTTATGCTCGGGCGTTCAAAACATTAATTAGGAACTCTGTGGCCTTTACCTACCTACTTAGGTACATACATAAACTCACGCCTTCCCTTGTTCTGTAAAAACTACGTTTTACTAATGTAATATTCCTTTTTTTTTTCAGTGCTGGACAGCTTTCTCTACTGTCAAATGATACTCCGACACTAGTATTGGGCGAACATGTGTCATTTAGGCGTTATAATAGTGGACATCCATAGGATGCACTCGTCCGCCATAGAGGCTGATCTGCGATTTTACAAGAACTTATAGCAATCTTGTAAAAAGGTTCAATGCATTTAAAAGGAGAAGGAGTCTTCTCCTTGTGTTTGAAAAACGATAGGTTTTGTTATGTATTTTATTGATAATCAGCATTGCTTGGTTATGCGTACACTACCGTGGGCAAAAATGAAGGGCTTTTGACTTACGTCCCACAATTCTTTTTTGTAAATAGTCTAGTTCTTCTACTAACTATTTGCACTGTAATAGCTTCAAGCAATGCTGATGCAGAGGACATTGTCCAAACACGTATTATAAATATAATGATCATTCCATTGTAGCTGTGATCGTCGAATATAACGAATTGAATCGGTAGTTATCAGAATTGCATCAGGTTCAGCCTGCAAGTCAGCTTTCTGTAAGGATCTTTTAGCGCTCGAACGACGAAATGGATGGAATGGGGCCGCTGTTGGTAAATATTACTGCAATATTGTTTTGTGAAAAGTACTGAAAAAAACAGTATAGCGACGTTAATTCCGATTTTTTTCACGCGCCAATAGAACCTAAAAGCTCTATAAGATTTTATATGCCTTGTTTCTAAGACATTCTAAACCTGATTTTATCTATTTGAAGGTGATATTGGTTCGCAATCTTGACACATCTCGTTACTGAACACTGGATCATAAGATTTTTTTGTCGAATCAGTAGCTATTGAGTTTATTCTAAAAACTCAGAAACCCGGCAATGGGCAGCTACGAAAAGTATGCTTTAAAATTTAAATTTACAAATGATTCAAGCCATTAATTTGATCTCACTGTCAATATTAAATATTCCACGCTATATAAACTCGGCGAGTTTTTATATCGGAGACAATAAACTGTAATTCACACTGTATGATAGCTTTACCAGAAGATTCTGTATTACCTAAGTCTTGCCTTGCCCCATGTTGTGTACATTACTTTATTTTTTCCTAAGACTAGATTTAAGGTAGTAGATCAGACTAGTATTATCTAGTTTTTAAGTGCTAGATAAATTATGTAGATAGTCAGGCGCGGATCTAAATATAATACAGTATTTTGCACACTCAAAAAATTATGTGAAACGCAAGTTCAATTTATCGAAGTATCAGCGATTCTATTTATATACTGATCGAGATTTTTCGACTAGTTTGGGACTCAGCTTAAAGTTCCAAGATTCGCTCGCCGAAAATCAGTATTTTCAGTCTGATTCCACCACAAAGCGCAGCGTCTAGAGACGGCTGTGGTCATAAAACTTGTGGCGCCGTATGTTAGTTGTGAGCACAATATCTGTCACTGCAGCCCACAGCTGCACCCACGGGCACACGTCACGGGCACACGTCACGTACACAAGCCACGGGCACACGTCACGTACACAAGACACGGGCACACGCCACGGGCACACGTCACGTACACAAGACACGGGCACACGCCACGTACACACGTCACGGGACAACGCCACGTACACACGTCAAATGACTTGTGGCGCCGTATGTTAGTTGTGAGCACAATATCTGTCACAGCAGCCCACAGCTGCACCCACGGGCACACGTCACGGGCACACGTCACGTACACAAGCCACGGGCACACGCCACGGGCACACGTCACGTACACAAGTCACGGGCACACGCCACGTACACACGCCACGGGCACACGTCACGGGACAACGCCACGTACACACGTCATATGACTTGTGGCGCCGTATGTTAGTTGTGAGCACAATATCTGTCACAGCAGCCCACAGCTGCACCCACGGGCACACGTCACGGGCACACGTCACGTACACAAGCCACGGGCACACGTCACGTACACAAGCCACGGGCACACGCCACGGGCACACGTCACGGGCACACGTCACGGGACAACGCCACGTACACACGTCATATGACTTGTGGCGCCGTATGTTAGTTGTGAGCACAATATCTGTCACAGCAGCCCACAGCTGCACCCACGGGCACACGTCACGGGCACACGTCACGTACACAAGCCACGGGCACACGTCACGTACACAAGCCACGGGCACACGCCACGGGCACACGTCACGGGCACACGTCACGGGACAACGCCACGTACACACGTCATATGACTTGTGGCGCCGTATGTTAGTTGTGAGCACAATATCTGTCACAGCAGCCCACAGCTGCACCCACGGGCACACGTCACGTACACAAGCCACGGGCACACGCCACGGGCACAAGTCACGGGCACACGTCACGTACACACGCCACGGGCACACGCCACGTACACACGCCACGGGCACACGTCACGGGCACACGCCACGTACACACGCCACGTACACACGTCACGGGCACACGCCACGTACACACGCCACGTACACACGTCACGGGCACACGCTGGGTTGCTTCGGAAAGTGGTACCAACGCCGCCTCAAGCAGCGGCCGCCGCGTCGCCGGCGTGCTTTGTTTTTACTACTAATAATTACTGTAAATTCTTGTAGTTAGTAGAGGCCTTCCTGGTTCTTGGCCCGCGTCTGGCTTGCAATATTATCTTCCCACCGAATATTTTGTATTCATACTCCTGCACTGAAATCCTCACAAGTATTATTTTTTACTGTTTTACCAGTTTCTTGTTTATGTTTGTGAATCTTTTTATCTGTGATTTTTCGGTTGTTTTATTATGTTTTGATTTTATGCTAAAAGCTTCAAAAAAGGTTTTGTAAAAGTTTTAATTGATTTATAAGAATCTGAAATACTAGTCAGAGTAAAGAGATTGTTAAAGAAAAGTAAATAAATTGTTAATTTGTTTTGAGGTTTACAATACAACAAAATATGAATTTTCATTGGCTAAGTAGTCATGTTTGTAAAGATGTGTATAATTGTTTATATAGATGCAGAGTCTTGACCGATTTGTAACTTCGTTGAACGAGAAATAAAATAAAGTTTTATAATGAATTAATCTTTTTATTTCAGTGATTTCTCTGTCCAAAAATATAATGCGTACGCAGCTATTCAACACTCATCAACAGGCTACAGAATTACAAAGTGCACTTCCATCGTACTCTAACAAACTATAATACAAGGCATTAGGTCGGCCGCACACCGAGCGATACACCACAGAAGATATCGAAGAGATCGAAGTTGAGTTTTGCTAATTGAAGTTGAGCTATTTTTAAGAAACATTACATTCGTAGCACGCATACATAAATAGGTCAAGATTTTATTGACATAATAGCTAAATAACAAACAATTTTTCATTTTCATGAAAACAATATGGATATCAAGGAAAACACATACGCGACAAACTTAAACAGTATACATTCAAAAAAGTCTACTTTTCTTGGTTCAAATCTAGCTTTTTAGACGGCACCGGCGACGCATGTGTATTCCTAAGGCATTATTTCTTGCCTTATAAAATAAATATTATAAGAGGAGCTGGAAACATAGTCAATGTATCTGCACCGTTGTATCGCTTGGTATGCAGCCAGTACATCACAAAACACACGCTGTATAATCAAAGCGGCGTTTCCAACAACAAACTTACTAGAACGAACGTTCAACGAAACACTCGTCAACAACACTATACTGGTTTGTTCGATAATCAACCTTGTTGCAAATGCTCTAACGTCCGTTATTGCTTATTAATTTCGGGAAAATGGTACAAAAATACAGTTGAGCTACTGCTATAAAAGTAGAATTGCTAATAATATTTTCAGATTACTCTTACTAGATTTCCGTTGTAACATTTCCAACAAGGTATTCCACATTCGAATGTCAATAATAGCACTTTGTATTAACAACACTAGTAGTTATTGCTATTTAGTCATCCATATTCAGCCTATTTAATCCTATATTTGTTGTGTTACATTACTTCCTTAAAATTAAATATATATATAACTTCTTGAAAAATTAGATTGATTACAATATTAATTTCCAGAATTTGAGTAAAAATCGAATGAATAAGTTTATAAATGTTGAACTGAATGTACGAAGCGAACAAGCGAGTTCCGTAGTAATAAAGTATTCATTATAATTTTACCCTGTATATTTTACACAGACGAATGATTTTTTCCAATTATTTGATTATAGGCCGATTGGTTGAAATGAGTCGGCTTACGAAAACACTTATATTTCGTAAATCACGAAGAATCAACATGTGAAAAAGTAGCAAGACTTATTAATTTTTAATGTTTACTATTGAAGTCACAACAAAATAAATTAGTGATTCAGTTTTGTAATTATTGTGTTACCTGCTGACTCGCATTTGTTTTAATTACTTGCAAATTATTATCATTTCATAAACCATACTGTTTCAAAAAATCGAAAAGACATACATAGCATAATATATGCTCAATATTCTTTAATTTTACAAAAGTAAAACTGGTAATATAATAATTTTGTTCGAATATTTAGAGTTATTCATTTCGAGTCCATAAAATGTCACAAAAAGGTTGCCTGTTCCCAGGTGTTTGGCGAACTTATATTCTTTAACAATATTGCGTTAAAAACAGAATAAAAGAACCCTTTACCTGAGAGCAGAGCAGCAGCACACAAGTTCATTATCCACTTTACCCAACACTATGCAGAATTCATTCAACTTCAATGGCACAAAAATATATCGCCGATCTTTTTTATTTCATTGACAAAAGATATAGATTTCTACTAAACAACTATTGCTTGTAGTATGAAAATACTTTATTTTTATTTAATGGCACTTCTAAAACTTTTGTATTATTTAATTTCAAATTGATGAAGTAGAACACTAATATTTGCAAAATACTCTGTTTATGGCAGAAGAGAGTCGAGACAATTTGACATGAAAAACAGCTATTGGACATAGCTGTTTTTCATGCCAATTGTCAATGCTCAAATAATCACTCGTTAACGTTAGTATTTAATATTTGCTAATTATTTTACATTATTACAATGTAGAAATGCATAAAATACTTAGAGGATAATATTGCTACGATCTGCACTAAGAGAATCAGACGGCACTCGGGAAATATGGGAGTGGAACCCAGAACGATCCATGATAGTAAACCAGCGGGGTAATTGCCTATTACACTATCAGTAGTAATCGCTTTCATTTTGACTGTTCAACAACATCCATTGCGTTATTTAAACATTGTTGAGTAGACGAATTCGAACATAACTATGAAGCAATGGATTAGCTAGTGTGTTTCGCAATTATGGTGCAGGTATCAACAACTGAGAATAGGATGGTATTAAATGCTATAGGCCACATTGCACCAAACTTTGTACGTTAAATACACATAATTTAGGGCTGAAGCTTACGAAATCGCAAGGTGATACGGGCGCTACGTTGCGTTTACGTCTCAGGCCGCAGCCTAACGGATCCCGCATTCACAACCGTCCCCAAACTCAACTACCTCAACATGAAAATTATTTGAATTTAATGTAACTTGTATTATAATAATTTTTCAATTAATTCACCTCACAACCCACTACCAAGTCGTAAACAATGTACAAATTGAGTGAATAATATAATCTAATTACAATATATACGTACATATAATAAAGTTTGCGAGATACATCTGAGATCTAAAACATAAGGAACTTAATAATAACTGTTCGAACGCAATACACCAAACAAAACGAAACGTTCACGTTCAAATTATTTGTTACAATATAGTAATATCTACAAATAATATTGTCATGAATTTAATATAGTATTCTACAAGGCGGATGTGTATTTTCTTTCTCTTTTAATGTGAGTGCAAGCATTTTCAATCATAAACTGTCAGTGGATTTGGTAGGGACATCACTATAATCTCAATATCAATCCATTGCCATGACATAATAATCATATCTTCCCAAAAAATTGTCTCACAGCTTCCTTCACTCTCGATTCTAAAAGACAAAGAAAGTACAAAAGGCGGGCCACACTTCACCCAGATGTATTGAACAGTCAACAGTGGCGCCACCTAGGCCGCGGGGATATGTTTCAGCAACCTTACGTTTCCTTACGTTAATTAGGGCTACTTTACACTACGATAACGATCTATATTAACAAGCTACGCTATACCTATGGGGGGCGCACACATGCGGAAACCCCAACTTTTCATTGTTTTGTGACACGCATGGAGAAGAAGCAAGATTAAAGTTAATATTACTCTCGTATGGTGAAATTAAGCAATCAGCGTCAGTTCTTTTTTAAGAAGCTGACACGCTTAGGTCGCACAGACCTCTCAAACAATGCCTAATATTAAACATTTATGTTGAATTAAACGATCGAGAAAAGTTGAAATAAATGATAAAGAGGTGCGTTTTGTGTTGTATTTGTTCATCTATGTTATTGCAATAAGGAAGAAGTAACACCCTTTGGCAGTTAACGTTAGTCTTGATCACTGTTTTGGCAACCCATTACATCCACTAATAAAATTGCGATTTGTGAACTTCTTTTATAAATATTTGATCGTTTAATGGAACAATGTCAACTTCAATCTTGCGTCAAATGGTACAAGTAGTGAGCAGACAAAGAATATTCCACACGAATGGCACGGTATTTGGCCAGTAGCAAGGGACAAGAGTTTTCTAAAACATTAGGCCGAATCGTTTCCTAGTAAAAGCGTCAACAGATAATTTGGGAACATCACAGTCGTATCTTGTACTTTGGCACCTTCTAATGAAAAGCACCTGCACCGTTACAAGGATCTTTTGGCACTCGATTATTTTTAATTGAGTCAGGGGGCGCTTTTGGTAAACATTTAGTTTAATTGCTTGGTGAAAGGTATTGAAAAACCAAGAGCGCGGCGTTAGTTCCGATTGTGGCCACGCGCCAAAGGAACCTTGTAGCGCTATAATTGAATGTCGACAATAATGAGCATGTTTGAAAGATAAATAAGAAACTAATCTAAGAATTTTGACTTATGACGTACAATTTGTACATTTGAGAGAGTGGAATTAATTCCCTTACCTAAGTCCGTATTCAGAAGTAAAACCGCTGCGGTTAAAGTCCGCGTATGTTCGGTGTGCCGCCGGTAGGGTCCGCGACGGCGTAGCGGCGTAGTGGGTGTGCTACGGCGTAGCGACGACGTGGTGCTACGGCGTAGCGCTGTGCTACGGCCGACGCTGGGCTAGAAGTTCTGCTGTCGCTTGCGCTTGAGGTGTATGGCGTCGAGGATGGGTTGTCGCTTGCGGTTGTAGCGCGCGCGCAGCTGGTCGATCTCGGCTTCCATCTCCGCGTCCAGCGACGCCATGCGCGCCTCCAGCTCGGTCACCGACAGGTAGCCCAGCTGAGGAGAAAGGAAAAAGGAAAAACATTATACGAACGAGGTGAGTGCGACGCATATCCCTCGATATACGTTACATGGGTAAGCCTATTTCACCGCGAAAGCACAGATGGATTGTCGAATCTCCGTTATGTAAAATTGCTGTACCAGGTTTAGCGGTTTATTACTGAACTTAAACAAGCTTTTACAGGTAATGTAAAACACAGCGTGAAATGAAACGTCACATTCTAGTTCAACATTTTTACGCTGGTGGCTCTGTGTCATATGTCGACGTTCCTTTCCGCATGAGGAAAGGAACGTCGCAAAGAGCGTGACACGTTAACGACAAAAATGTTCATCAAAATGGTAGACAAGTGCCATTTTTGATAGACGCCAATGATATTTCCGCGACACGCTACATGATTAGCGGGAGATCGAACCCTGACGCCAACGCTAAAAAAGTAAACAGTGATACTTTTGTTATGATTAGTGTACAGTGAGGATAAGACTCAGGAAATATACAGTCTACTACTAGCATTCTAATAGCCTATCTAAGAAATAAGTATTACGGTTTGGAATCGAGTTTATCTTTATAGGAATAACAAATGTAAGAACCACAATCATTTAAGCGCACCATTGTGCGGTTGTTTACATTATGCATTCCATAATCTCAAGTAGGTCCAATACTAGTTAAAATGGTAGTCAAATTTGGAGTAAATGATGAAGTATCGGAAAAAACCTGCCTTTCCATAAATTCCATCAGGAAACTAAATTGCTCGGGAAGTCTAGATTCCATCTAAAATTTTAAAAAATTGTATTGATTGAACTCATCGCACTAGAAACTATTTTTTCTATTTTCAATATTAATATTTTTCAAAAATACTGAGTAGATCATTCTTACATAACTTGAATTATTATTTAAAGCCGTTCTCTAACTTTATTTGTAATAAAACACTCTTCAATTACTTTCAAAGTTTCACCACACACAACACTTTTGAATAATATTGTTAGCGCGCTATTGCGTTAGAATATTTCGTGTAACTCTGCGGAATGGGCGCTTTGCGTTCCGTGTGTAACTTGTCTACCATTTTACACACGCTTACGTCAAGTCCTTAGCGTGAACGGAAAACGCTTGGATTTTGTCTAGCCCCCCCCCCCCCTGGCACAACACCGTTCCGGATCTTCCCGTTTCTGTGTAGAATGAGGAGTTTTCCATCCTATTTCCTCATACCTCAATAAAGTCATCGTAATTGCAATAAATAAGACAATTACCTTACAAAGTAAATTAGATAAGAATTAGATATGAGTAAAATGTTTTTATTGTACTTTTTTAATCGTCATTATTCAGTCGAAATATGTCCAATGATGAACATAGGACTTACTTTTTATCATATTACACCAAAAATAGCACACATAATGTTAATCAAAAGTCCTAAGCAACAAAAGTTCTATTCTAGTATATTTAATTCTTCATTATCGTTTCTGATACCAGTACATAGAGGTAAAGCGGTTAGTGACGCACACGTTTCGTTATTTGCTCGTATTAGTACATATCGACACCTCCAAACTAAAGCGCGCGCTAAACTACTACCAAACTAATAATTAAGTTTATTTTAATAATTATTTAATTTTTTTACAGCCAATATTGGCATTTCTAGCGAATCCGTGTTATATTACCATACATTCTGATAATGCGTTAAATATGGACATATTGCTTAAGTCATGCAAGCGTACCCTTATCAAATCTACCGTGCCAGCGACCATTCACCAAGTCGCCTAAATCTTCATTCAATCCCCTTCAAACTCCCTTAAAAAACCTCACGTTTTAGTCAAAAAGGTATTAGTAACAGTAAAAACTAGATAGTAATGGAGGTGTCGACACAGTGCGTGTGCGGCCACGCTTACGTCTCGTCAGCGGCAGTATGGAGACCACGTGGAGCTGACTTACGAATTCGAAGTTGCCTTCCTCTACGAACGCGCGTTGGATCGCTAGAGCAGGGTTCGTTTCGGTTTCCGTTTCGGCGCCGACGCTGGAAAGAAATAGATTATGTAAAAAATATTGCAATTTCTTCCGTTTAAGATTTGGGAAAAATTACGACTTGATTGAAATACTAAAACATTTCTGAAATTTTAAATTAGTTACAGGACATTAAAATTACATTTTAATCTGTAGGAATTTATTTTACCGTTTTTAATACAGTCAAGTGAATTCTTTATTAATATGAACATACCTGACAGTATCTCACAGAAGCAAATTACACGGAAATACCGGACAGTATCGCCTAAGAGCTGATGACATGGACATGCCTGACATTTGCCTAGGCATTTGGTCCGCCTCTGTACATTTGTGTGCTTGAAGTATTTGATACTGAAATATAAATAACTAGTAGCAATGAGCAGGTCCGTACCTGAGCGCGTCGTGTGACGCGAGCGTACCGTTGGTGGGCGCGCCTATGTTGAGGTGGTTCACTTCCTTCTTGTCGAAGTGTTCCAGGAACAGAGGACGGTACTTGGGCCGGTTGGTGTCCATTGGGTCTGTGTCGTGACCTGAAGGGATAAGGATCTATGTGAGACCACTATATAGACGACTTAAGGACTTATGCCTCCTAGCTACAGCGGAGGAGACACCAGATCCAGATATAAACGATTTTTAGAAAGCTAGTTATAAATCCGGTACAGGGCGTGACTCTACGTCACGCCCTGTACCGGATTTATAACGAACCATCGAGAAACAGAACAACATTCTCGCTAAGTAGCAAGAAGGTACTGTTACCGGTTATCGTTTCGGTATCAGTTGATCGTTTTTGAAGAACAATTATATTTTGAATATCAGCGGCTTTGAACCACAGCAACAGGCGTAGCATGACCAACTTTTAGTCGACGTTAGAATAGACAAAAATACATATTTCTTTTCTTCCGCTGTCATTTAGTCTATTCTTCCGTGGACAAAACTCGTTTCTACAGTGGTCACGCGTGCAGAATGTCGTCGAACTAACCGAGCCGTATCAACGTCAGTGAATTGTCTTACTTTCCTGACTGCGTCCGAACTGAGCCTTCCCACTAGGCTAGATATATGTGGGCCCCACTGAAGTTTGGCATCTACTGTTATGACCAGAAAAACTGGCGAGTCTACAGTTTCAAGCACCTCTTTATGTAAGACGATGTCGGGTCCTAGTTTTCTAACATTCAGTAAGGCGAACTTTATACATTGCTTTTTGTTGGCCAATCCATGGTCTAGGGTTGAATAAAATCCATAAACTTGGTATTACTAGCTAGAAGTTCCTATAAGTATAAATTGAGAGAAGGAAAAAGGTATACAAACTATTTACGAATATTTTTCCCTAAGCAACGCTTCACCGTTGCGTACCTAATCAATTGATTGAATTTTATTTAATTCTTGTGAAACCAGATTATAATCGAAACAGGTAAGTGAACCACACAAAGGGTACATTCCGAATTACGCTGTAATCGATTTGAGCGTGCATACACCTGTTCCTTATTAACGTGAGCGCGATAACGATGTCCCGTGAATCCCCATAGTTGCCGTCATGACAGTCACCATTTTGCGATAACGTCGACCATGCCCTAAATTATTATAACCGTGAGCGCTGTCAAAAATTACAGTTGCGCTGTTTAGAGTTTGTTTAGAGTCGACTCTTATTTTTAAACTTACGTGGCATTTTCGAAATTGAGCTTCTGACTACAGTCGCCCACTAACCAAAGAAGAATAAGAAATTTGTGGTGTATACACAAAGAAATACTGTAATCCAACCATTAGTACTCAGGTGAATATAGCCGACGAGCCTAACGTCGACAAATTTTTGGCATGCTCACATCAGAGTAATAACGAGAGGGAATGCCAATGCGTTTAACTTTCATTTTCAAAAAAAAATCCAATTGGTATTTCCTGTGCAAGGTTTGTAATAATTATAAGTTTTGGCGTTGAGCGAGCACTGTAAGCGCGCTGACGAGCAAATATGAATTGTTGTTGCCATAATCGAGATATCTAAATCGAAACGCAAATTATTGATGAGAGCGCTGTGAGCGATTATGGCACAATTCGGAATATGTCTCTCGTTGTAATGCTTTTAGGTATACTCTGAGTACCATTCGTTTAGAAACTGAACTGCAAAACTAATTTAAATAAGAATATTCTTTTAATTTACTCAATAAGTACAAGCAAAACGAAAACGCTAAATTAATCAATGATTTTTTAGCAAATTGTAATGCTTAGGCCTCGCAGACTGTAGTAGTAGGTTATTTTTTTTTAACCAAACCGTTGCAACTTTGACCTTCAATATCTCCGTAACCAGAAGGTTCCCAGGTATAATCCGGAGCAAAAAAGTATCACAATGACGGAGAGTACAAGTGACTTTTGAGTTAACAATGACCATCTTATACGAACGTTTCATAGTAGCGAGGTCTGCATCAGGCTCGTTGATGACCATAGTTCCTAGATCCGCAGCCAGGTCGGCTGTAGCATCTCTCGTGGGTACCAGTGTACCGTCTCCTCGCTGCTTCATTGTCGCTTCTTCGTAACCGTCGCCCTGGAAGATACAGAATTTATTTTTAGATGTTGTAGTAGTGCAGTTCAACTGTAGTAGTACTGGTGTCTAAGGTCATTGATCCTTAAGTTAAGCTGGCGTCACTTTTAAACACAATATAGGGCCCCGGGACCAAAGATAATAAGGCTTGAGTTAGCCTCTTGTGCACTGAAGCAGTATAATGGTATTCGCGTTAAATAAGCATATTTTTATCAAATATGCAAGTAACGTCGTCACCAATTCGCTATAAAACGCAAAAGATTTGTGATAATTTGCTAACTGTCCAGGGCCTTGGCAATGTTTCACCTTTTTTGTGAAACTGTATTTATGAAAACAACGATATAGGAATAGAAATAATTCATTGGTGAAAATCGTTACAGAGTTTTATTAAAAGTTTTGTTGGTTTACAGATAACGCGTAATTATAAAGACTTACCGCAGCAAAGGCCTTGGCATTATTGGTATGATGCTGCGCGTTCCGGAACACCTGACTCTCCCGGATCTCGCGCGCCTCCGCTATCATGGCGCTGAGGATGCTGGGGTGCTTCGTGTTACCTACGTCTGACGCTGGGGACGAGGAAATTGCTACATGAGCATTTATATACAAATTTAAGTGTTTACTAAAAGAGTAACAAAATTGATGGCAATACCTCCTATTCCAAGGGAATCAAACAAAACTACCGAAATGCTTGTGTATTTTTAGGAACATCTCTACCCAACCCTTCGCGGAAGACAGGCGGAATTGTAAGTTGAATAACGAAAATAACACATTCAAAATTGACCAAAATTATCCAACAGGTATAGTTTAGCTTGCATTAGTAAGGATCGATTTGTCGTGGAAACAAACTCTTAACAGTTTAGTATTAAACCGAACACACTGATCACAAGCATATTTTGCATCGGCAGACAGGATTACAAATAATATCAATGCAAAAACTACTCAGTATTGGTTTTTTAAATGACATGACTATTTAATTGAGAGTGTTCATATATTAAGTAATTAAAGAGCTTTATGTAAATATAGTAATTGTAGTATCCTACTAATATAAACGCGAAAGTTTGTGAGTATGGATGGATGTCGGTTACTCATTCACGCAAAAACTACTGAACGGATTTGGATGAAATAAGGCACACAGATAGTTTATAACCTGGAATATAGAGTACTTTTTATCCCGATAATCCCACGGGATCAAGATTTATGCGGGTGAAACCGCGGGGAGCAGCTAGTAAGTTAATAAAAAAATTGCATGTCATGAGGCAGAATGTGTAACACCTAATTGTATTAATTGGCTACATTCTTTGCAAATAAATAAATATATCTAATAACATCAGAATACAAATTCCTAGAACATCAAATTGAAACATATGAACAGTGTGGTCAGCGTAGCAATGCTGCCGTATAATAATAACATTAACCTATAAACTCATGTGTCAGCAGGAACTCGGCAGTGGCTCGCTCCTCGGGGTTCTTCACGAGACACTGACTCACGAAGTCTATGAACTCTGGAGACCATTGATCTGGCTCTCTAGAATTACAATAAAAAAAAAACAATGTTGATTATAAGGATCATTGGAAAGCTGAAGAAGATCATTAAGAGACATATTTTGAATTATTAGAAAGCACTAAGCCAGACAAACCGATAAAATGTAAAGGCCTTAATAAAGTCGATGGTCTTTACAGCTATTTAAAAGGTCAGGTAATGTAGCTGGTCACCTGAAGGAGGGCGGCGGCTTCGTGGGTATCATGAAGATGGCGCGCATGGGGTGGATGTTAGTAATGTAGCTGGTCACCTGAAGGAGGGCGGCGGCTTCGTGGGTATCATGAAGATGGCGCGCATGGGGTGGATGTTAGTAATGTAGCTGGTCACCTGAAGGAGGGCGGCGGCTTCGTGGGTATCATGAAGATGGCGCGCATGGGGTGGATGTTAGTAATGTAGCTGGTCACCTGAAGGAGGGCGGCGGCTTCGTGGGTATCATGAAGATGGCGCGCATGGGGTGGATGTTAGTAATGTAGCTGGTCACCTGAAGGAGGGCGGCGGCTTCGTGGGTATCATGAAGATGGCGCGCATGGGGTGGATGTTAGTAATGTAGCTGGTCACCTGAAGGAGGGCGGCGGCTTCGTGGGTATCATGAAGATGGCGCGCATGGGGTGGATGTTAGTAATGTAGCTGGTCACCTGAAGGAGGGCGGCGGCTTCGTGGGTATCATGAAGATGGCGCGCATGGGGTGGATGTTAGTAATGTAGCTGGTCACCTGAAGGAGGGCGGCGGCTTCGTGGGTATCATGAAGATGGCGCGCATGGGGTGGATGTTAGTAATGTAGCTGGTCACCTGAAGGAGGGCGGCGGCTTCGTGGGTATCATGAAGATGGCGCGCATGGGGTGGATGTTAGTAATGTAGCTGGTCACCTGAAGGAGGGCGGCGGCTTCGTGGGTATCATGAAGATGGCGCGCATGGGGTGGATGTTAGTAATGTAGCTGGTCACCTGAAGGAGGGCGGCGGCTTCGTGGGTATCATGAAGATGGCGCGCATGGGGTGGATGTTAGTAATGTAGCTGGTCACCTGAAGGAGGGCGGCGGCTTCGTGGGTATCATGAAGATGGCGCGCATGGGGTGGATGTTAGTAATGTAGCTGGTCACCTGAAGGAGGGCGGCGGCTTCGTGGGTATCATGAAGATGGCGCGCATGGGGTGGATGTTAGTAATGTAGCTGGTCACCTGAAGGAGGGCGGCGGCTTCGTGGGTATCATGAAGATGGCGCGCATGGGGTGGATGTTAGTAATGTAGCTGGTCACCTGAAGGAGGGCGGCGGCTTCGTGGGTATCATGAAGATGGCGCGCATGGGGTGGATGTTAGTAATGTAGCTGGTCACCTGAAGGAGGGCGGCGGCTTCGTGGGTATCATGAAGATGGCGCGCATGGGGTGGATGTTAGTAATGTAGCTGGTCACCTGAAGGAGGGCGGCGGCTTCGTGGGTATCATGAAGATGGCGCGCATGGGGTGGATGTTAGTAATGTAGCTGGTCACCTGAAGGAGGGCGGCGGCTTCGTGGGTATCATGAAGATGGCGCGCATGGGGTGGATGTTAGTAATGTAGCTGGTCACCTGAAGGAGGGCGGCGGCTTCGTGGGTATCATGAAGATGGCGCGCATGGGGTGGATGTTAGTAATGTAGCTGGTCACCTGAAGGAGGGCGGCGGCTTCGTGGGTATCATGAAGATGGCGCGCATGGGGTGGATGTTAGTAATGTAGCTGGTCACCTGAAGGAGGGCGGCGGCTTCGTGGGTATCATGAAGATGGCGCGCATGGGGTGGATGTTAGTAATGTAGCTGGTCACCTGAAGGAGGGCGGCGGCTTCGTGGGTATCATGAAGATGGCGCGCATGGGGTGGATGTTAGTAATGTAGCTGGTCACCTGAAGGAGGGCGGCGGCTTCGTGGGTATCATGAAGATGGCGCGCATGGGGTGGATGTTAGTAATGTAGCTGGTCACCTGAAGGAGGGCGGCGGCTTCGTGGGTATCATGAAGATGGCGCGCATGGGGTGGATGTTAGTAATGTAGCTGGTCACCTGAAGGAGGGCGGCGGCTTCGTGGGTATCATGAAGATGGCGCGCATGGGGTGGATGTTAGTAATGTAGCTGGTCACCTGAAGGAGGGCGGCGGCTTCGTGGGTATCATGAAGATGGCGCGCATGGGGTGGATGTTAGTAATGTAGCTGGTCACCTGAAGGAGGGCGGCGGCTTCGTGGGTATCATGAAGATGGCGCGCATGGGGTGGATGTTAGTAATGTAGCTGGTCACCTGAAGGAGGGCGGCGGCTTCGTGGGTATCATGAAGATGGCGCGCATGGGGTGGATGTTAGTAATGTAGCTGGTCACCTGAAGGAGGGCGGCGGCTTCGTGGGTATCATGAAGATGGCGCGCATGGGGTGGATGTTAGTAATGTAGCTGGTCACCTGAAGGAGGGCGGCGGCTTCGTGGGTATCATGAAGATGGCGCGCATGGGGTGGATGTTAGTAATGTAGCTGGTCACCTGAAGGAGGGCGGCGGCTTCGTGGGTATCATGAAGATGGCGCGCATGGGGTGGATGTTAGTAATGTAGCTGGTCACCTGAAGGAGGGCGGCGGCTTCGTGGGTATCATGAAGATGGCGCGCATGGGGTGGATGTTAGTAATGTAGCTGGTCACCTGAAGGAGGGCGGCGGCTTCGTGGGTATCATGAAGATGGCGCGCATGGGGTGGATGTTAGTAATGTAGCTGGTCACCTGAAGGAGGGCGGCGGCTTCGTGGGTATCATGAAGATGGCGCGCATGGGGTGGATGTTAGTAATGTAGCTGGTCACCTGAAGGAGGGCGGCGGCTTCGTGGGTATCATGAAGATGGCGCGCATGGGGTGGATGTTAGTAATGTAGCTGGTCACCTGAAGGAGGGCGGCGGCTTCGTGGGTATCATGAAGATGGCGCGCATGGGGTGGATGTTAGTAATGTAGCTGGTCACCTGAAGGAGGGCGGCGGCTTCGTGGGTATCATGAAGATGGCGCGCATGGGGTGGATGTTAGTAATGTAGCTGGTCACCTGAAGGAGGGCGGCGGCTTCGTGGGTATCATGAAGATGGCGCGCATGGGGTGGATGTTAGTAATGTAGCTGGTCACCTGAAGGAGGGCGGCGGCTTCGTGGGTATCATGAAGATGGCGCGCATGGGGTGGATGTTAGTAATGTAGCTGGTCACCTGAAGGAGGGCGGCGGCTTCGTGGGTATCATGAAGATGGCGCGCATGGGGTGGATGTTAGTAATGTAGCTGGTCACCTGAAGGAGGGCGGCGGCTTCGTGGGTATCATGAAGATGGCGCGCATGGGGTGGATGTTAGTAATGTAGCTGGTCACCTGAAGGAGGGCGGCGGCTTCGTGGGTATCATGAAGATGGCGCGCATGGGGTGGATGTTAGTAATGTAGCTGGTCACCTGAAGGAGGGCGGCGGCTTCGTGGGTATCATGAAGATGGCGCGCATGGGGTGGATGTTAGTAATGTAGCTGGTCACCTGAAGGAGGGCGGCGGCTTCGTGGGTATCATGAAGATGGCGCGCATGGGGTGGATGTTAGTAATGTAGCTGGTCACCTGAAGGAGGGCGGCGGCTTCGTGGGTATCATGAAGATGGCGCGCATGGGGTGGATGTTAGTAATGTAGCTGGTCACCTGAAGGAGGGCGGCGGCTTCGTGGGTATCATGAAGATGGCGCGCATGGGGTGGATGTTAGTAATGTAGCTGGTCACCTGAAGGAGGGCGGCGGCTTCGTGGGTATCATGAAGATGGCGCGCATGGGGTGGATGTTAGTAATGTAGCTGGTCACCTGAAGGAGGGCGGCGGCTTCGTGGGTATCATGAAGATGGCGCGCATGGGGTGGATGTTAGTAATGTAGCTGGTCACCTGAAGGAGGGCGGCGGCTTCGTGGGTATCATGAAGATGGCGCGCATGGGGTGGATGTTAGTAATGTAGCTGGTCACCTGAAGGAGGGCGGCGGCTTCGTGGGTATCATGAAGATGGCGCGCATGGGGTGGATGTTAGTAATGTAGCTGGTCACCTGAAGGAGGGCGGCGGCTTCGTGGGTATCATGAAGATGGCGCGCATGGGGTGGATGTTAGTAATGTAGCTGGTCACCTGAAGGAGGGCGGCGGCTTCGTGGGTATCATGAAGATGGCGCGCATGGGGTGGATGTTAGTAATGTAGCTGGTCACCTGAAGGAGGGCGGCGGCTTCGTGGGTATCATGAAGATGGCGCGCATGGGGTGGATGTTAGTAATGTAGCTGGTCACCTGAAGGAGGGCGGCGGCTTCGTGGGTATCATGAAGATGGCGCGCATGGGGTGGATGTTAGTAATGTAGCTGGTCACCTGAAGGAGGGCGGCGGCTTCGTGGGTATCATGAAGATGGCGCGCATGGGGTGGATGTTAGTAATGTAGCTGGTCACCTGAAGGAGGGCGGCGGCTTCGTGGGTATCATGAAGATGGCGCGCATGGGGTGGATGTCGCCGTAGGGAGGCTTCCCCTCCGCCATCTCCAGCGCCGTGATGCCAAGCGACCAGATGTCGGCCACGCAGTCGTAGCCGATCTCTTGTATCACTTCCGGCGCCATCCAGAACGGCGTGCCTATTACTGTGTTGCGTTTCGCCATTGTATCCTGGAATAAGAGGCATCCGTTTAGTGATGGCATTTATATACCAGTTAGGGCGAATTTCACCAAACTTTCATTTTTGATTTTGAATTTTATAGATTATTGCAGGCAAAATATCCATATGCAAAAAATTTACATAAAAATAAATACGTATAAGTACACAGTCTTCAAAAATCATAAATAATTTCGTATTTTTTTATTGAACAGAGTTCCAGTGCACAAATATGGGGCTTGCTAGCTTGCAAGACACAACCCTCAATATGCTGTTACTAGAGCGTCTCGAACTTTGCCAGAAAGACGCGACCCTCGACCTCATGATGGCGTAAAAGTCCGGGACCCTCGCTTCGGCAAACATGCTCGAGGCGCTGTACTATCTTGGCAGTTTCATAAGGGTTCGGTAAGCATCATTGTACTGAGCCCTTAATTAACAGTACATCTTTTTTGTGATGTTGCACCATAGTTGGCAGGTATTCATTGACAAGCAATAAGCTCTTAACAGAGTGTTCTTTACGTCTTTGGTGCACTTTACGCGCTGCTCGCGCGCTGTCACTCCTCACTGAGAGGGCCCTACGCTCTCTTTCTATGTCGCAGTCTCATTAAGTCTGTCCGTCACAATGTGCCCTAAGTATTTAAACTGCTTTACGACCTTTATGATCGTAAAGAGAGAGTGAGAAATTATGTAAAAAAAAACAATCGAGAGCATCAGCATAATGCTCATAGAGAGACGAGAGTTTTAAATCTTATTTAGAGAATAGAAGTCAAATTACACAAATTAATAGAGTAAATATAAGGCCCCAAAACTGAGGTAGTTTTCACCACTAGCCCTAGAATACTGTCATGTGGTGTGCCGCAGGGTTCTGTGTTAGGGCCCTTACTTTTTATTTGCTATATTAATGACATGACATGGAGGACTCAAATTGAAAGTGTTTGTGGAAAACTTAGTAAATTTTCATATGCTCTTTATATGCTGGGTAAAATTGTCGCCTCGGCTCTGCGGTATGGCCTCATATTCTGGGGAAATGCCCCTAAGATACAAGAAGTACTTATAGCACAGAAAAAATTATCCGAGCGATTTGTAGAATAAGACAGAGGGAATCATGCAAGCCACATTTTCATAAGCTTAAAATATTAACTTTACCGTCACTCTTTATTTATGAAGCATGTATTTTTATAAAACACAATATGAATTTGTATAAATTTGTAGAAAGTAAACGGCGCTCAAAAAAGTTGCAGGTGTTAGCAACAAAAACAAAATTTCATAGCAACAGCTTTTATGCAATGGCTCAAAAACTATATAATAAGTTACCAGAACAAGTTATCTCAAGTAGTAACATAAACGAATTTAAAAGAAATCTATTCGCATTGTTAAATAACAAGGTGTATTATTCTGTTGACGAATATTTAAATGACAATTTTTCATTATAAGACATGATATGCTAAATCCAATCCGTTAATGATGTGACATCCTATATAATTTTGTAATTTTTAATATTGTATAATAGAATCTTTGATATTTTGTATGCCTTTTGGCGGGACACAGATCGGATCTAATGTATTATAACACCTTCTGTATGTACCCTGTGTTCACGAAATAAATTAATTCGAATTTGTGTTTCCTCAAGCCTTTAATCGAGGGACTCAAGAGAACCATGTCATCCGCATAGCTCAAGCTGTTCACACTGACATTTCCTAGGTGACAGTCAACTTTGGTTCTTCTGAGGTCCACGATTAGATCGTTGATATACAAGTTAAACAGGTCCGGAGAAGTCAACTCCCCTTTATACCAGGAATAAGACTTATCCTGATAATAAATTTTGATTTTTTGTCAGTTATTCCATACTCGAACTGTCAGACGTCAATTTTAAGTCACGGATAAAAGATCAAAAAATATAAACAGTCTATGTACCGTGTTTCTGACAAATTACTGAATCTTTGACATTGATGATCTGATTTGGTTGGCATTCGCAACCAAAAAAAGATCGCAGGTTTGCAATCGCAATTTGTTGTTTTCAAACGGACAAACTTTAGCAGGAATATTGGGAATATTGTATTTATGCTGTGTATGTGTTTAGTTGGTAAGACTTTATAAAAATAAATAAATGGACCTTTTTAACACATTTTATGAACTTTTGCCAGAAAGGTACGAACGCAACTTAAATTGATGTCTGGATACAGGATATTTGAGAATCCGTGGACGCAAAACAACAATCAATATGTAACCTTAATGTTGTTTTCCTTTCCTATTGCTAAAACAAAGCGACGTCATACCGAAAGAAGATAATTCATTGTAACAATTCAAAAATACATGAAATCCTCCACAAAAAAAATACAAACATTCATCTCACCGTCAACTGTCCGGCTACTCCAAAGTCGGCTAACTTTGCGTGTCCCTCAGTGTTCAGCAGTATGTTCCCTGCCTTAATGTCTCGGTGTATCTTCCGCCGCCTGTGCAGGTACTCCAGCCCCTTCAGCGTGTCGCACAGGATCGTGGCGATCTCGTCCTCTGACAACGTCTTCTTGCGCAGCCGCATTATGTCTGACACGGAGCCGGCGCCACAGTATTCCATTACGATCTGGAGTGTAAATGGGACTACGTGTGAGAATTGCTATGTTTCGGTGGTGTCTCGTTACTTTTACTTTTTGATGAGAAGCTGTGAAGCAAGCATGTCTAATTAAATTAACTGGCGACACTTCACAAACCGTGATATTTGATCAATAATAGTTAGAAGAGCGTAATTGATACTACCAGACCCAGACCAGAGACCGAGAAATCAGCTTTGACATCATTTGATATTGATATGCACCAGGTCTGTGACGTTTTTGCAAATTAACTTAATTTGACCGTATTTAGCCAAATGCTACCCTCGGCGTTGCTTTGGTCTATAAGGTTTGGTCGGGTAAGTAGATAATAACACAGAAATAATGGCTAAACAAATAGATAAATGCGGATTCCAAAAAAAACGTCTGCCAAGTGCGAATTTTATGGTAATATCTTCTATGATCATGAATAAAAGCCATCATTTGACCACTGTTTAAAACTTAACATGATAGAAATATTACCGCTGAAGAAGAATTCCTACTATTGCGATATTTGACTTTGCCTAGATTCATACGACAACAATAAAAACCAATTCTTCAACCTACTACATACCAGTCCCTTGATTCACAGGACTCAATAACAAACTCGAATAGCCGAACTGTGTGTAATTTAAAAATGTGGGTCATAAGTAAACCCACTTTACAACACCACACAGACGTCCCTGGGTACACTCAGGACCAAACCTATGTCTGGACAACCTATCGATCGTTTCTTAACCTTGAAGTTTTCCCAATTAAAATGTCCGTCTGTCGCCTGTCTGCCGCCCAATTGGTCGAGACACGTGACACATAGTTTACGTCAATTGGTTTTCCTAAGTACTAGCATTTACTTACGGATCGGCGGCACATACGTTTAATTTACTGCTAGATACTTATACCCCCGGATTTGATAAAACGAGTTATCGTCCGTTCCATTAACTTATTGGAGATATGAACAGTTATGTTAAGGTTAGTCATTCCACATAAAAGAATTTCTGTGAAACAATTGCACAGCTGTGGAGTCTATGAACCGGTAACCGTAATATACATTGCAGGTTTAGTGTAACGAATGATTTACAAAGATAGCAGGCGCATTACATTCTATAGTACGACTACGGACCTAAATGTCTATTTCTATTTTGTTATGCAGTTTGGTAGACTGCATAAGACAGACGATTCCAACAACTGTCACAAAATAAAAAATAAAGTTTTTACACGGCGGAAAAGCGTAATTTCTTTTTTTTTCAAATCCCGTCAGCTAATTCTACGGCAAAACTAATCTGGTGTAATAACATAGCTGATCGCTAATACCTACCCCTCGGATCGCTCTGAAGGGATTTAAATAAAAATAAAACAATACAAGCTAAAACTACGTCAAATTAAAAATCTACACCAAATCCTAACTACGAACAGCCTCACATTACGACATACAATCTCACAACCATTAGCAAGAAGATGAGCGTCCGTGTTATCCACTTACTAAACATATTGTGACCTCTGAATGCCTCACCCATAGGTCTGTGTTCTTGAAGTAACTGCCGTAGTACTTCACCACGTAGGGGCTGTCGCATTGCTGCATGATGGAGATCTCCTTGATGATCTCTTGCAGGTCGGTGTCCACGGGGACCTGTTTGATTGCGAGGACTTGTCCGCTTTCTTTGTGTAGCGCCTGTAAGAATGACATTTCGTATGAAAAGGAGGTTTGTACATAACTTGGGTAAGACCAGGGGTATATTTAGTAAAATAGAGATGTTCTCTTGGATTATAATGCTAATTATATGCATCAGATAATGGCCTTCAAAAGGTCAGGTGTACGTACATGTGTTACTATGGTGTAAGGAGTACGAACGTGTTCGAAGCAAAATAAATCCTTAGAGATTGTATTACTTCTCATTCTGTAGTTTCAACAGTGCAGTATCTATCACCAGGCGTGCGATTATGTTTGATCAGCAAAATTAATATGTATTCGGGTATAAGATTAAACTAGACTATTCCTAGGGAGATCTAACAGACCTGCTCTAACCTGATTTGTAGTCTAGCCGCGTATTGGACTAGTGACTAGGATACAATATTACAGAAACTTCAGTGTTCATTTACAATTGAATAAAATTTAGGGGTCTTGTAGCTAAGTGGATTGCGGCGCATCCCTAGTCCCTTACCGGATACTAATGAGCGCTCTACTAATTGTATTAGATAAAGGAAACCTTGAGAGCCTGAAAAGACGCTAAGATGAACTAGATTGGGATTTATTGACACTGCCGTTGCTGAAGTTTGCTAATGAATAAAGGCCCACGATAACTTATTTACTTAGTGATCTTGTTATTTTAAACTTGGACTATTTTGTGTTGCTTCAGGTACTGTTGCGTTTTTACATGTATTTGTAAGGTTTCTTGGCTTCTTTGACATAATCTAAATCAATCTCCTAAGTAATAGGATTACTTGCATGATCATGCTTGTGATACTGCAATATATATTTACTGCTTACTTAATACTTTCGTGTACGGACTACTAATTTAGAACTAAATTGCACTTTTACTTCTAATTAACTTAAATCAGTTTAACCGGAAGAAAATGGCGATGGAAATTTATGAGTTGTAGCTTTGCGGTCTGCCGAAATGTGCGTCAGCCATTAATTAGCACAAAACATCTCATACGAGAGAACATGCAAGTACCTATCTGGCTTATGATGTGTCTTTAAAGTTCGTTGGAGAAAATATTTCATTATATTTTATCCCGAACTTACAAGATTATATAAGAAGAAGAATAGTATCCTCACCTTATAAACGCTGCCATAACTCCCCTCGCCGAGCTTGCAGATAATGTCAAACACCTCCTCCGGCTGTCGCGTCAGACTCTCCTCCGAGAGCTTCTTTAACTCACTGCAACAAACAAATGTACATCAGCATCCTATTATGTTTATTGATGTTCGATCAAAGTCAAAGTATTTAGTGTGATTTTTGGTGATACAGTAGGTATTATAGTTAGGTTATGGTAACTCAAAAAACTACCCATTAGGGCATACACTATTTAACAGTATAAGAAATTTAAAAAAAAAACGATATGAAGTGATACATAGATAAGTCGTCGTTGAGCTCCGTAAGTTCTGAGCTACACGATTAATAACAAATGCGTGCACTGACTGGACAGGTCCACTCAAATCTGTATGGTTCTTTCCTCAAAAGACCATTTCAGACACCTACATACATGGTCCTCATATGGTCTAGATCTCAGATGTAAAATAAACAATCACTTGAATATTTACTTAAGTATTATTTTATTGTCATTATTGTGAATGTTAAAACTATGTGGGGCATTGGTTTGTGTTTTTTTTATTATCTCAGTTAGTTTTAATCTTAATCTTGGTCTGGCGGTTTGAGTAATTATGCTGCCTACCCAATGTCCTTTCTTCGGTATTGTTCGTCGAATCGTTGAGCTCCTTATGTTTTGAGTTGAGCTGTACGATTACTGACAAATGCGTGCACAGACTAGACAGGTCCACTGAATCAGTGTGGTTCCTTCCTCAAAAGACCATTTCAGACATCAATCCACATGGTCTTCACATGATCTGACCAAGATTATGTCTGGACTTTAAAAGAGACTGTACCTCTGAGTTTTCTTCTCAGAGTAGTCAGATAGGAAACGCCGACCTCGTACAGTTAAATAAAAAAAATCACGTGTAAAATTGTTTGTACAAACCTACTTACAGAAATTAAATCGTTTATCATTATGGGCTCGTTTATGTTCCAGTAGTATGAGAATAGGGATGGTAACTAATATTAAAAATGATCGAAAAAAATTATGTGATTTCAAAGAAGGCATAGTAAAAAAATTTGATAATCGAAAAATCTGTTAAATCGATGGAAATATGAAGAAGCTACACGCTTTCAAAGTTTTTGGAGTCGTCCTTGTCGCGAGGTACGGACAATGTATGGCGCTAGTATGAAGTTATATGTTAGTCGTGACGTCACTTCTACGATAGTGATGTCCTTGTCTAACAATTATTTTAAAACGTTTCTAACTTGGCATTTTTTTAAGCTTTTACACTTCTTATAACATTGTCTGCACTATTTGGTAACAAATATTTCAGTGATTTAAAAATAAAATCCCTATTGCGTTACTAAGAAGTAAGAAGTGTCTTTTAAACGCAAAAGTTGAAATCCATGGTCCAGTCCAAAAAATTCAAAAAACCTCGTTCAGAAATAGCTCAGTAAAATGGTTTTCTATTTACATCTATAAAATCGTCAACCCACATTAATATGTCTTCGACAATCTAAGGTCAGGGTTCAGCGTATCAGAGACAGCATCGAAAAATTATTACCCGTTTGCTTACTCATATCTTTATTGAGTTACCCGCTTGTCAATAAACTAGGCAGTAGAAGTTAATAACTAAATAAAAACTATTGTACATCAACTATCGACGTGGTGTTAACGAACTTTTATAGAAAATATGGGTGTGACCCCCCTCCCACGCAGTAGATGAGTTGTCCCTTATAACTATTACGTAGATTAACTGATGAGTTATATTTTTATGTAAGCGTGTTTTTACGCCTTGCTATTTTTTACAGAACTTATTGTGGACTTGAAGCAACATAAACTCCTTGACGAGAATCATTTATAATTTGATTGAACAGATCTTTATTAATTAACTAGATTAGTACTATTAAATTAGCAGGAAAAGATTCCCAGGTCGGGCAAAGTGTTATTGGGTTTTTCTATCTAGAATTTCTCAGTAGCAGCCCGGAGTCAGGATTTGTGCCCGGTAGATGGCAATAGGCTCGCCCCCTATTACATGGGACTTAAGCATAACTGGCGAAATGTGGGTGTACTATACACCTCTGCCTAACCCTTCTGGGATTACAGGCGTGATGTTATGTTATGGTATGAAAAGAATTCGTATCGTGATTAAACAACTTTTGCAAAACGAATGGAAAGGCCGAATAGGAGAAACTAGGAGGTAAACTCAAACCCGCTCAAATAGCAGACATGACACATCGAAATGAAGAGAAACCAGAATAAATAAAGTAAGGAAGGAAATAAATACCAAATATTATACTGACAGTAAAGACCTTTAAATATAATGAAAATAATAAAGCAGCAATTGATGGAAAAGATGAAACGCTCCTACACGTACAATAGAATACCTAACGCAAAGAAGAAATAGCAAAGTAATATATGGATGGAAATAACTTGTCTATTTATTGTATAAAGGTCAAAAGACCGTCTCAGTTATTTTGCCCTGTATAACTCGTCCGAGAATAGGTTTCCTGAGAATTTCGTTTCGCGTCCAAAGGGCTCTAGGCAATTCTACGGCTCTTATTAAAAAATAAAATATTGTCATGACTTTACGTAGTATTTGTACGGGTCAGTCAATGTAACTTATATTAATATTAAGGAAAATTCCATATATTATTGGAAATGTTTCATTCCATGTAGCTTCCGGAAAACTAACTATTCTATGGGTATATACAAATTTCAAATATACTTACTACTCCATTTAATTTAATGTTCCCTCGAATACTATCGAAAACGTGACTGAATAAGCGGGAATGTTACTACATATACCTAAATATTTTTACATTCATGACTTCATGTTTAGTAAATTATCCTTCATAAGATACAGCGAGAAGAAACATTACTAATGCTGTATGTGATGATACTGATGATTTTGCGAAGATGGGGCACATTGAAAACCTTTATCTTCGGGGACTAAAAGTCTATTGTTTTAAGACGATTATAGGCAATAAAGTCACAGAAAACGGTCCAATTCTCAAAAATAATTCTGCCAAGACAGGCAACTAAAAATATAATGTAACAACTAACGAGGACAGCTATTGAAATAATTTTCATTAATTTACAACCCGAAAAACACAAGCGGAGTAGTGATTAAAACTAAAACGAGGCGCGGTATGCGACACACGTCAATTATAACTGTGACGATTTATATGCAATATTTATGACCGGCTTTATAACGCGGCAGAATGTTGCCAACACCTGGATCACCGTACACCGTACACACGTAGTCACAGGAGCTCCACTGGGACGACTGGCGACTTAATAATCTTCAGATTCTTCGAAATACATCTTACTTGCTTGCTTCAATGTACATCTGTACCTATTTAAAACTGGACTTATCATCACAGCAACAATGTTGAAACGACCAGCAGTTCTGGATTCTGAACGAAAGGTGAAAGGTAATGCCGGATTATTTTTATCCGCCGGGTGTCACAAATAGTTATATGTGACTTTTAGGCAGACGCGTGGACAGGACACATCAACCTTTGCAATTCGTAAATATGGATCAACAAGCAGCGGAGATAATATTTTGACCACAGACTTGGTTTCTATTCAAGCGTTTGACCATTTATGTGACCAATAAAAAAACTATTGAATATAAATTAACAGGGAAGTTAATTGCTATCGAATGCCAGTTACATATTTTGCAGGACTTGGAAAGACAATAAACACGGGAAGCACTCACGACGTAACATGAATAAGTATGCCAGGCATTTACTACGATGAGTAACACGTGCTTAACTATATCCGCCTACCCTATTTATGAATACAATCGAGGCTATTCCTTACAACAGGACGACTATTTTGCATAGAGGTTACAAATCAGAAACTCGGTATCGCTGTGCCAATAAAGCATAGGGACATACACGGGTCTAACTTGAGCACAGTTAATTGATTTAGTGGTCCTTGGTGCTGGCAATGCTAAGAACTGGAAGATGATCTAATCAAGGTTGTACTTTGATTTTCGTTCCTCAAGCAAGGAAGACCTTGATTAGCTTCTCTTCTCTATCTGCTTATAACCGTTACAAATTCAAATCATTTATGTCAAATAGGTAAGTTCCTATTTGAAATAAATGATTTGAATTTGTTTGAATTAACTTCAAAATTTATTTTAAAAATGAATTGATTCTACATATTTGCCCCTTTCAAAGGGTAGTTTGTATGGAGATAAATGGGCATGAAACTCCACCGTTACACCTCTTTTACACTTTTAGATATACGTGGGTCACTCAGAAAGTTTTGGGAAAAAAAAATATTTGTTCTATGTAAATATATTTTTATTAAATCTTTTCAAAGTACTCTCCACTAGCCTAAGTTTCATGCGTCTGAACAAGTTTCGATACACTTTTTCCAGTCCGCCGTACACACACACGCCTCGTCAGCGTTGACAGCGAATCTTCCGGCGACGAAAATTGTATCCCATTGAACAGATTTTTTTATTTTCGGGAATAAAAAGTAGTCACACGGTGCTAGGTCAGGGCTGTAAAGAGGGTGACCCAGGAGTTTGACAGGCGTGCTGTCCAGGAAGTTCTTCGTTTTGAGCGTGGTGTGCTAAGGCGCGTTGTCGTGGTAGTGCAGTAGCCCGCGGAGCCCTCCCCCACAGTTTGATCGCTTGCTGCTTACAACAGAGAAAACTTCTGCCAAGCATTTGGTAGTTTACCATTCAGCGTTGATGCTTCTTTGGTTCCGTAAAGAAATTGACACCAAGTAGCCAGTCCAATTGAAAAAGCTAGCGATCAAAATCTCTCCCCGCTTCTAGATCGCTTCCAAACGCCTACCAAAGTGGTAGGCGTTAATTCGTTTTGAAACACCCAAACCGTCGACTGGCGCTTCATTTCTGGATCGTATTGATAAATCCAAGCCTCATCTCATCTCATCACCTGTAATGATTTCGTAAACACGCCGAGACGAGCCTGCTTCAAATTTGTTTATCATATCACGGCACCATTCCACCCGGGCCTGCTTCTCATCGGTGAGGTTGTGCGGCACCCAGCGTGAAACTAACCTCCTCACGCGAAGATGCAAGTGTGGAATTTCGTGAAGATTCCTCCCCGATGCAACCTGCAGTACGTGCTGAATCTCTTGATACGTAACTCGCCTTTTGACCATCAGGCCACTCAGAAGTATACCGAAAAAAAGATTTTGGCCAGATAAAGTATATTTTGAAAATATGATTATTTCTAGGTATAAATAGGTACGTCCCAATTTCACAATTTGTCGCCACATTGTTTGCGAGCTGATTTAAATGATCGTGTCTCCTTAAAAAATATATCTGCACCGGGAACATTTTCGCGCTATATTTTTTTACGACTTCAAGTGTCGCCTGAAACCGTGAGTGGCCTGGTGTGAGGTCCCATTGTAATTTCACGTCCAGTGTGATTCCTAAGAAAACCGTCCGATTGATAAATTCTAGTTTTGTCCATTCAGTATGATGTCACATTCAAAACTTCTAACATTTGGTAGTTTCTATTGCACTTGTTTTTCTTTTCATTTAGTACAAATTTATTTACCGTAAACCAATCTTGGACCTGAAGAATAGTTATTGATCAATTATGTGTCATCTGCAAATAACACTATCTTCGGTTGATTTTGAAGTAATTGTGGTTAATCATTAATGTAAACTAAAAAGAGGAATGGACCCAATATTGAACATTGAGGAACTCCCATCGTCATTTCACACCATACCATATGGTACCATTCATGAAAATATTATTTTTTATTCAAGTGACGTTACATTTCATTTCGCATCAACTTTTCAAACACCTTTCTGAGAACTAGCAGAACTGACACAGGCCTATAGCATAATTATAATTGTGTGGATTTGAACAATGAACTACTTAACTGTGATTCATGTGAACCGGAAAGACTTGGTCTACACTGGTGTTAATTAAGAAAGCTAAATAGGGCGCAAGGGTTTCAATGACAGATCTAACGATTTCTATCGACTTTTACAGTGATCTTCCGTTGATTTAGTTTTAAGATCTTTAAAAGCGTTTATAACAGCTTAAAGGTTTGTATACTGAAATCCAAAATACAAAGGGCATGCATTTACATTATTTAAGCAAGGCAGCAGAAAGCGCAGGTGGGAAATTTAAAGCTTCAGTAGCATTAAGGGGAGTTTTAGCAAAAAAAGTTTTCAAATACCTGACCTATTTCTACATATGAGTTGATGGGGCCATGTGCAGCCTCTAAATTAAACTCGGTTTTTTCCTACATGTTTCATTATTTATTATTTGCCAGTTATTTTTTATTTTACTATCAGCTGATTTAATTTGATTGAGAATATTTATCTTATAAATAAGATAGATAAATCTTCAGCTTTAGCTTTTTAAAGTTTTTGAATATTTTGTAACATACTAATGAAAGGTTAATATTACTCATATGTTGTTTTAGGCCATAAAGTTCAAACATTTCTTCTCTACTTTTACGAATATCTGGAGTCGCCCAATCACTAAATAAAAACTTCGTGTAATTTTAGTCTTTAGTGGAAAAAATATGTTATTAAATTGAGTGTTTAATAGTGAAAATAACTCGGCGTAGAATAGTAAAAAGACTCAAGCGTTATTAGTTTATATTTTTTGTTAGGGCATAAAGGAGCAAAATGTTGTCATTTGTCTTCTGTGATCAGATGGCAACTTATTTACAATTTGTTTGTGTAAGTTATCACAATTACAAAAAATATGATGTATCCAAGTGGCAGATGAAGCTGTCACTCGGGTTGGTTCAACAGAAACATTTGACAAATCAAATGACCTTAAAAGGCTTAATAACCTGACAGTATTCGATTTATTTTTATATAAATTAATACTAAATCTCCACATATGGTTATTGACTCGCATTATAGAATCAAACACAGATGAGAGTCTGGTAACTTGAAGGTCTAAATACACATACTATAACATGCTTATCAAGCTCAACACGGGACAATTCAATGTTCGGAATACAGTCCGATGATGACTGTATTACGTTCTTTCGATTTAATCGAATTTTTAACTAATATGAGTAACCAGCTATGTATCAAATATTTTCGGCTGAAATAACGAATTACACAATAATTTTCATAATGAATTGACATTACTTAATGATCTTTTACCCATGTTCTATTAAACAAATGAGATCAATCTTATTATTTTTCAGAAACTATTATATTTCCATTAATGCGCAAACCTTGGATTTTTTATTCAATTATTTTAAAGTATGTTGCCTACTACAACTTTACTACTACCTTTTTATTACTACGAGTTATATTGCCAGAAGATACCTTTTAATTATACTATAACAATAATTAATTACTTGAAGGGGTAACTTCTGTTGTCTTACTGACTCGTTTAAATAATTATCCGGAGTGACCTCCACAACCACAACTGAAGAGTCTAGAATGCCCGTAGGTATGAGGTCCAACAGGAAGAGACCTTATCTGTCTGATAGTGGCCTCCAAGAATGTTGGTATTATTGGTGGAGCCTCCTTCGTTCAACATGATGATTCATGGTTAATCGCTATCCGGCAAGCTACGAATCAGTCAAGCTGGATTAGCTCAAGGAGTAAAGCAGACATTCTTCTTCTTAAGACTGCAAAATGAAACATCACGGACGAGCCTTTAAAGGGTCTAGTTGTCAATATTTTTTCGAGCTGTGAACCCAATATTCAATAAGTTTTGTCAAAGCTGATTTAAAATAGCAAAAATGTAAGCATGTTTTCTCTTATTCAACCACTTCCTTACCACGATGCCATTTTGGCGAAAGTTACTTACTTCAATAATAATAAACGAGAATAATAATAAGAATTCAGGAAAGTGTTGACGCATAATACCTGCCATAATACATAATTTAGCCTTATGGACGTAATCCAAGGAAGCTTGGAAAGTAATACAACGAGGTGTATCCTACAATGGTAGGTCGATATTTATTCTTCTCTATCTAAATGAGTTCATTTCAGTATTTTTTTACAAATAAATCAAGCATTTTCAAGTACTTACTCCAGCAACAGACTTTTTGAGACCGCAAGTCTAAGAGCTTTCCAAAATACCATCTGTGATTGATTTAGATTTCACCGCAATCACAGCTACGAGTATCTGACCGTGAATCCTAGGGATATAATCGATGACTTCGCGGTCCTCTAGTAAGATTCCTTTTTGTTTGTAAGAATCGAGTGTTTTGCTAGCACATACATTTGCACATAATATCAACGCATTCTTCCCGAAATATTTTGTTAGTGAGGAAAAGCAAAGCATCCCGTATGCATTGAATATATCATCTACATAAATAAACATCCTATTAAGTCTGATTTACAATATTTATACATATGTACAAATAATGAATGCACTTTGATAAATTCATTGCTTTGGATGATTACTATTTACTAGATATGCCAGTACGAATAGAGGGATTGGATAGACGAAGAATCAAAAACAGTCTTCACTTAATTTCTGTCATTCAGAAAAACACGACGTTCTTGCAAAGGGAAATACCTTCGAGAAACATTATATTCGAAATATATCAAGTCCACATACTATTACAATAAAAACTGCTTACTGCGAACCACGAGGAATGGATAATAATCAAACACACATATGTTTCCATAATGGCACGCAGTTTTCTTTTACTACTACTTCTATTTAAAGTATGTACAAACGCAAAAATACGCCAAGTTGAGTTGGCGTATTTTTTCTTGGCAAAAAGGAAGTGGCACTAAGCTGGGAAAACAATTAAGTTTCTGCACCTACGAAGGGACGGCAAGGTCGCTTTCTGTTTTAAAACGTTTACTCCTCTAAAAGAAGTAAACCTATATAATTCAGGTGTTTCTCTTTTCGATCACTACGACATTCTCTTCTTCTACTAGATAGGAGATACGGATAAAAGATGCAATGCAATCGACATTTAAACCAATGGTTGCGGGAATCTGCAACAAAGGATGTCTTCTAACTGGCTATCATTTAATCAATCAGCGAAGTGGTAGATGCCGTCATTTCAAATCTCATCTACCACTTCGCTGATTTAACGAATTGAAGGTCAAATCTTACCTCACTTTACAATTTCAAAACAAAGGGAGATAAATCGACGATCAGTTTTTGTTCCATTGTTCTCAATTAACAATATTATACCAATTTTAAGTCAGCACATCCGTATGGTACGTGCGATATTAAAAATCGCATGCAGTCCGCTTATGGAAAACAGGTTCCGAAGTCCGGACCTATTGCAAGGGAGCAGTGATTCATGCAAATATTATTTTCCCTTATATGCAACAAGGCGAAAATAAGCACACAATGCTGAGAATTTGTTCAAAATAACGATCTATTTACGTACAAACACTGTACAGACTTGGTATTTCGAGTAACGCACTTTAATTGCCAGAGTAATTTCGCGGATTTGGGTTCTTAGCAAGGAGAAACCGTGCAAGATTAAAGTCTGGTCCCAGAAGCTCTTTGTAAAGAGTTGTTATAGAACCAAAACTTTCAAAATTATTTAATTGAATTGTTTGCTCAAATTCTCTCGTAGAATAACTTAGAATGTATAATTTCTTTGAGCCCTAAACCAGAAAGTTTTCTACTCGCAAGCGACGTTAAAAGCAAGTATCGTTTAGATGTAATAATTAATGCACCTGTCAAAGCATCTTCATTACAATATTATGAAATGGAGTGAACAATAGAACAGCTCCATTTACATAAATCTACGGAATGTCCTCTGCATAAAACTGAAGCTTAGGAGCAGTAAATGTAGTTTTAAGCAACAAAACATAGAAACTATCTACTCCCATATTTAGTTGACTAAATCCGAACGAACTCGGGAGCCAAGTGAAGGAATGTTGTTGTTTGGGGACGTAGAATGCTTGCCATGTTTATTTTTATTCCAATAATAAGCTTGACAGGAGCGAATCGTGCAGACTGTATGGTGCTAGCGGATTTGTTTTGTACACAATCAATGATTCGTCCAATATACTAAGTGTTCCGCTACTGTGACTTCGCACTTATGACAGTCTACGTCAGTCAAGGTCACGGTCCATAAAGAGATGACCAAGAGCATAAACAATTGTATTAGTTGCACTAGTTGCACTTGCGTGTTATTCTCGTTAGACAAAGATTTCGAACTTAGATTGCTTCATCTAAGTTCGAAATCTTTCTCACCAGACTTTATCCATAATGTGAAAAATGGTTGGCATTGCTTTAAGTATTCCTCATTTTGTATAGCTTAGAAACATGCTTATTACGTGTAGACTAAATATATATATAGTCTATATAGTCTACACGTAATTAGCATGTTTCTGGACAGCAACCGGTATTTTTCCGGATCATCTAGTGCGTGACGGTAATGTGTAGATTTGTAACAACCTTCACGCAAGATAGCATTCATTCAATGCAATTTGAAGTCTCATACTGCATTTTTTACTTTTTAGAATCATAGGTTGTATTAACCCCGATACTCACCCCTGGGGGCGTTGCGTTTCGTTGGCGCTCATTCTGTCGGCGCGTCGTTTCTTACAGGTGTTGCAGTTTAGAGTGGGGGCTCCCCCCTCCCACACACCACTCTTCCAAAACACCAGTCTACCCTCACTATCCATGAGGGGCTTGCATCTTTACCATAATCGTTAAGATGACGATGTCTTCGAATTCACCTTTTGTCTGTTGTTAGACTTGATAAACAACGTAGATAAAACCCATAAATTTGAATGTATTCGTAATGTCACTGTGTTCACAGAATCTTGAGGTACACACCATTAGTAAAAAAAACATCCATACACAAACACCACGACCGAACTCTGTTTATCGTGTAAACAGTCACGACGTTTCTAACTATAAAACGGGGTTACGGCACACATGGTGTATATTAGATAGAGTTATCTTTTGAAATTGATCGCTGTTTAGTCTCGAAACATCGGGAGTATCAAAAACTTTAGTCTATTAAACTTGAGCTTGCATTAGTGAATACGGAGCCAAGCACACACACACTTCCCACATTTTACGTAACCAGCCACCGTAAGTCCACGGCAATCATCCAAAAGTGATCAACAAGACTTTAGTCCCGAAATAAAGACATACGTATCCTTTCAGGGCTAAAACCGGCATGGAGGCGGGCGACAGCGCGTCTGTTCACTACGACAGCATTTACGTGACTGCTTTTGATGTTCAACAACAATCCAGCGTTCCAAGTTCAACTGATGTTGCTCCGAGCGGCCAGACAGGACTTTTTTAGTAATCAGGATTTTGCAGGAATTCAAGCGGCAACTCTACAGTTAGCTGTCGAACAAAAGACGTTTACAAAGGTGAAAAAATCAGGTTACTTACCTAACACCGCCTTTTGTTCACTGCATACCTACTATCAAACGGTTAATTAGCAGTTTGTTACAATCGAGTTAACGAACTGGCCAAAAGACTTGCTAATTTGACGTGGGCTATTCTCAGATTATTTTACATGCCTGCAAGTGATTCATCCGAATAACAAGAAAATGCCAAATAGGAGCATGGAATGTTCTTTAAATAATGTTGTCTTCGATAAAATAACGTACCCATTGCTACATGGTAGAGTTTTTTTAAGACGGTGCACGGTGGTGTATGTCGCGTTTGGTCGGCGGGCTCGAGTCGGCCGGGTGGGCGGCTGTGGCTCTAGATAAATAAAACCGCGTGTTGGTCTGTCTATAAATACTACGCAGATCCTGCTCGTTACATCGACACTGTGACCTTTTTATTGGTATACAGTTAACGTTCATTAGTTAGAATTACTGTAACATGTAGGTACTGTTGTTATTATTACTGTAATTCTCTCATCCGTCTTCCTCCTTCACTCTATATGATAATAAGATCCCACGTTTGTTTGTTGCTTTATAATGGACTGTATATTTACAAAGATCTAGAGAGTTTGATTGTCCTATTTTGATATTTCATCTGTTACTTCCTGTCATCATTCGACATCTTGCGCCTGTGCCTCTATGTGTGACTAGTTAGAGCATAAAGCTTTTTAAAAGACGTTATGACGATGCTAGAGTTTGATACCGAAGAGAATGTCACTCAAATTCATATTTTCAGTGAACAAGGAAGTCAAACTTCTAAAAGGTGGAATCAAATATTTCGTATGCTCTAATTGGAATCTTTAGTGTTCGTATGAAAAGTTTATATTTATACTAAGATGTCACCGCATACCGCTTACGTTTGACACATTTTAGCTTCCGTTTGTGATATTTTTGCGTCCGCAATTCATCGTGCAATGAACTTGGCGAAGACAGACTGTCTGCCGATATAGAACCTATTTATTACACACAATCGTGCAGCGGCCATGAGTTTTTACTAATTTAAGTGCCATCATTGTCCATGCGATATGTAACTGCGATAATTATTGCATTGATCACAACCAAATAGTTTAGGTTTCATTGAAATTGTGAGTCAGATGTGTGGCCACGATATCAATTGAAAACATAGTCGCAAAGACATGAAACGCCATGTAAAAAGAGCACTCACTTTCTCGTTGAAACGAGACAGGTCAGCCAAGATCGACGACCCAGAAACTGAACAAATAAAGCCGTTCATAATCCCGCATTTCGATATACCCCCACGCGATGCGCCAACTATTCGCACGTGAACCAGTTTTGCAAGCGAACCAGTAAAATAAACATTTTAATGCATTTGATGAATGGTTCAGTTTTTCGTTTCGGTTGAAAATAGGTAAGTAGGTATTATTGCTGAAAGGTATATTTCTTCGATTAACTTTAAGATTTAAGTTCTTATTCCAATAAGTTTTGATGACAAGTTCTACTATCCAGTCACCAGCAGTAAAAAGTAAGTTTATAGTTTCCCTGAAACATTAATTTCTGCTAATGTTCCAGTTTTTAATGGACAGACCGGTCGTGTAATTAGTAAATAACTGTTGTTTATCACAACTTTTTACATCAGAACAAGGCGCGTTTCGTTTTGTTCCACTTTTATTTTTGATATGGCGGATTTTTACATATCATTCCGAAAATTAATATCCCACATATTAATTGAAGATGGTGTGATGGTGTGAAGTGGATTTTAAGGTAACTATTGTAAATTAAAATTTATTTTTGAATAGGCAGTAAAATAGGCAAAAGCAGTAACTTTCAAAGCCAGAATCGATCCCTCATCAACCCAAGATTGTAATCCATATTTTCTGAACATTTGAGCCAAAAGTACTGGTTCAATGAATCAGCCCACGTAACAATGGCTAGTAATCTAGGCTATGGAGACAACGATGGTCGCTGACTCACTGTATTCGACCGTCTTACCCAATAAAACAATACGCACCGTCATTAATAATGCAGAATACCTGTGCGTAATAGCTTCGACATGAAACAAGGGACGTTTAAATTGTCCTCAGTCGGTATTAAGTGTAAAATTCCCGACATTTTGTCGTAAAGGTGATAGAAAACTACATGGCACTTACGATATGGAACCTTTATCGCCCTAAACAAATAATTGTGACTATGTATACTTATGATACCTAGAGCATTGGGTGTGTTTACATTAGCAGATTGCCACCTTGGCATTGGAAACAAAAATAAACGATTTAGTTATTCTAGGAGAAGCAGTGTAAAGAGAAAATATTCTGTTTCTGTAAGCGGGACGGAAAACATACACTTAGCGGTTTGTGGTCTGTTGTTGTCGAATGGACTTATTGCTACGTTGAGGAAATGACTACATTTAAACAATTATTTAAATTAGTAGCGAGTTTTAAATGAATCTGATCTAAATTATGGGTAGATAATGATCACAAAAACTGAGAACAATGGCGATGATACGCAGGTTTCCTGCGCATGGAAATTCTCAAGCGTTATTCTGCATATCTGCATTTCATACACTCACACAGCCAGTGCAAAATCCAAACTGTTCATCTCCTAGTTAGTTAAACTGATCTGCGAAGGTCACGACAGCGTGTAATTTGATTATTTCAATTACCACTCGTTTGCCTGATTTCCGACCGTTTCTATTTGTTAACTTGATTTAAAAGTATTTGTCGTGATTCTGGTCTCGCAATATACTTAGCTAGGATTTAAAGTTAAAGTTTCTTGATTCATGGGCATATCTATGTAACTCCTGTATAGGTACGCATTTGATTCAGCACTAACTTGATCATTGTTTTGTTGACTCTTTGATAAAACTACACAAAAGAACTGTTGCAAGGTCCCCATTCCTGTCTGCACCGATCCATTAACTAAAGTAAAACAAATGTGTACATTGGGATCCCCATACTATAAATGAGTATTAAATACGCCAGAATAGTCCTGCATGCAGGCGGTGGGTTGAGCGACCCCGTACCGAGCAAAATCGAAGCTTTGCCTTTCCGACTCATTCATTGGGCCAAATAAAAAGAAAACAAACGCCTCGCGTATTAAACTCCGTATTTATTATTATTGCAAAAACTGGTCTCGAATATAAGCAGAGAAAGTAACTAATTAACCGGTACCCAGCTGCATTTATTGAACTCCGCTAAACTCTTTACATAGGAATTTAGATCTTGCATTTTCTTAGATGGAGTTTCCCTAAATAATTACATGGAAATGTACTACGGCCTAATTTCCAAGCATAGTTTCGAATATTAAAATGTCGGCGACGAAGTCTAATGGCTCGTACACACAGGCGCGACGCCACAGCGTGACACAAAGGCACCGCTCGTAGCGCGACACGCGGTGCCTTTGTGTCGCACTGTCGCGTCGCGCCAGTGGGCACGGGCCTTAATCGGCGTGATTGTGTCCTTTGCTTTTACATCTGCTCGCGCGCATTCCGCCACTAACGACTCAATCGGGAACGTTACAAACCGGCCAAGAGCAGGGACACGGCGGTGAGGAGTCATACCTCTTGTGAATTTTATAAAGATATGTTGAACTATAGTACCAAATTTACAAATGTATGGTCTGTCTCGTCAACAACTAGCGCGACTTTCTGTCCGAAAATAAGAATAACTAGTAGCAGCCTGGTATAAAGTACCCGGAAAGGCAACACCACGCTTCATGGACCGTCTTTACATAATCAGCCTATATAATGTTCTCACTGCTGGGGCACAGACCTCCTCTCTATGAGGCCGTAATCCACCACGCCGACCCAGTGCGCGTTGGTAGATGTCACATGTCTTCGAATTTTTGGTTCTAGGACATGCCGATTTCCTTCACAACTTTTGAGAGCAGTGGTGATGAAATAACTTACACAAAGTTTAGCGCCTGTCTGGGTTCGAACTTTACCACTGGGCCACCACTACTCTCGGACAGTCTTAACCTAACTGTAAATGAACGACGGTATAATTCTGTTAGTCCCTGTATTGCACACGGCGACGGTCATACGAAGGACTTTGCCATTCGTCCGTATCGACGGAAGTGCGTGTGTCGGTATGCGGAGATAAAACCTATGGCCCTTGTCCTTTTCCCTACCACACAATTGTACATTAATCACAATGTTTAAATAACAATTTGTTTAGGTACTGTCAGATTTCAATTGAGGATAATGTTTTGTGATTTGGCTGTCAATTTGAATACATTTATGGACATGTAAATGTTGTATAATTCATAGGAAATCATGTTCAATAATTTTTTAAATAACTTCTCTTTGAACATGATGAACCAACATAGATAAACTTTAAAGCATAAAATTTGTCACTATAGAAAATATCTACAAGACTGGTTACACTAGACAAATACTACATAGATATTTAAAGGGACAGGACCTAGCAAAGAAATTAGCTATTCAAAATCATTTCAGGGCACCTGATAAGGCCCACTATAGACACACCATGGACTACTTCACCATTGTTTAGCAATCCATCTGAATATGAATCAATTTCAAAGTATGATGACGTCATTGCTATTTAAATTGCACAACTGATCTAGTGATACCTGGTGGTTTAACTCCTTCAGTTACTTCACACCTTATTAAACTACATTGGGTAATAATGGATGAAATATTATTGATTTACAATATTGCATTTAGTTTGCACTATATATGCAATCCAACCTTTTTTGTTACCAAAAAGTTATTAAGACTTTTTTTGTTTGGTTACAATGTGTTTGACTTAAAAGATGTTGACGAATGAATGTCAATCAAGAATAATTTTTTTGAAAAGTAATTTATTAATTTACAGTCTCAATATATTATGTTTTTTAAATATTAGTTATATTATGTATTACACAATCATATTAAGTGCTGTGAGAAAAGTTTGATTACTTAATTTCATGTGCAGACTAACTATTATTAACATATGTAGAAATAAAAGTTATACCTGTCTGGGAGGATCCAATGATTAGCAGTTGTGCAAATAAACCAATCAACAAGTATGATTCATTCTTATCTTTCTAAGTTTTAGAGAGTTATTTTCTAAGTTTTAGTTGTAAACATAATTTTGAAAAACTAAAGTACAGTGCTAACTTTATTATCGGAACACCTCAACTTTTAAAGTGGGTAGACATGAGAGTTATTGCAAAGTGTTTATAGAATAGTTTGTTTCAAGGCTGCTGCCATTTAATGAAATAATAAAATCTTTGATATTTTGCTATAAAAATAACAAGGCACTAAAATAATTCTCATTTTAAAATACCTATTGACAGAAGACTGAACAAGTTTCTATAGTTTTTGCATAAATTATTCAAAAACTAAATTTATTTATCCATGGCAGTTTTGAGTTTAGATCGTATTTCGTTAACGAGAGACTTGCTTATATCAAAGCTGATTATTTTATAAAAATGATTTAATTTATGAAATAATTTAAAAAGTGCTCAAGATCTTAGGATTGGTGTAGGGACAGACAACCCGGCACCGCGGAACTGTTACATAATTTTTAGGAATAGCAACATAATCAGGTTAGTACAGAAAACAGTTTAATTAAATAAATGAAGCAAGCACTGTAACGAAGTAATCTTACCTCTTCGACGACATTTCCGTCATTTTTGCTATATCACTTACTGAAATCAACAACTAGATACACAAAGAAAAACGTTCATTATTCTTGTATCAACACACAACAATATTATCTTGGTACATTTTCTATGAAATGTTAAAATATATGGCAGTAAATTATATTTTTGTACAGAAATAAATACGCAAGCCTACACATGCACCACTTCAGTTTTTTTTACTGTTTGTCGCACAGACAAAATATTCGGTTCTGTCAATTTCATAAAAACACTCCATTTTAAGTTTTATTCCAACGAGGGAATGTTTGGTATTTATAAATGTTTCATTTATATTCATGTGATCAATATCAAACTACATTCAAACATCTTTCAATATTATTTTCTTTTGATTGATAAGCAAGAAATGTTTGGTTTTGAAACGAAATATAATATAATAGGAAACGACACTGTGATGGATAATACTTATAACGGAATGAACTTATTCGGATCGTTGCTATGGTAATCGTGTTGATAACAAACGCATGACCAATCAAAATCAATGGCCATTTTCAAAATTCCTATGTTTACTGTCAAGTGTCAAATTGCAATGCAACCGCGAATATAGGATAATTATTGATCAAACCGTTGTCGTTAATTGTCTGATAAATGTAAGAGTACACTGTGTGTAAGCTGCAAGTTCAAGCGAAATGTTCAAGAACACATTTCAGTCCGGTTTCCTTTCCATTCTTTACAGTATAGGCAGCAAACCTTTGCAAATTTGGGACAAAAAGGTGCGAAATGGGCACATTAAAAGGATCACGGACAACGATATACAAAGCCTAGTGCTTGAAATAGTTGGTACCAATGTCAGCACGACGTACATTACGTGTCCGGCTGATCCCAAAAAGACGCTCGGTATCAAACTGCCCTTTCTGGTTATGATAATAAAGAATCTAAAGAAGTACTTCACATTCGAAGTTCAGGTGAGCCTAACATTATTTTTCTATCTTCAAGTGTTGGCTACACTTGAAGATTAATTTTAACAAACATATGTAGGTTATAAAACTTATTCTAACCTCAAACTCTTGTGATTACAGGTGTTGGATGATAAGAATGTACGAAGAAGATTCAGAGCCAGCAATTATCAGTCTACGACTCGAGTGAAGCCCTTTATTTGTACAATGCCCATGCGTCTTGATGAAGGCTGGAATCAAATCCAGTTCAATCTGGCTGATTTTACTCGAAGAGCATATGGAACTAATTATGTAGAAACTCTCAGGGTCCAAATACATGCAAACTGCAGAATCAGAAGGGTTTACTTCTCTGATAGACTTTATTCAGAAGATGAGCTTCCAGCAGAATTTAAATTATTCCTACCAATTCAGAATAAGACTAAAACTGCATTGGCAACATAAAATTCATTAGTTTAGAGACACAGTCTTGTAATGTCTTTCATAGTAAATGTATTTTTAAGTCTATTTCTTATTTGTTTTATAATGTATACACAATCAAATGTACAACTCTACCACTCTACACCTCCTCTGTTTTAAATATTAGCATTTTATGTGATTAAATAAATATGCACCAGCTGCAAAACATTGTATGTTCAATAGTAAACAAGGTAACATCCTAAATCAATAAAGTCGCGTGTTCACAATCTACTATAGGTAAAATTGGGGCAGGTAATGCAGAATGCAGAAACAAAATACAATAATTTAATAAAATTTGCACATCAGCATAACTATTCACAACCATACAATATAAGAGCTGGGTGATCTGTAACTCAAGACCCTATCAGAGACACCTTTCTCTATTTAAGATTGTACATTCTATTAACCAGTGCCTGAAATATGATGTTGAGATAAATGATTATGATATGGTTGTCAAATTGGAAATGGCATATTTTCAATGACTAATTTGCCTTGCCCCAACTGCAAATAGCTGAAGAAATGGGGGTCGTCGATTTGAATTATAGATCAACAAATTTTTCAGGTTTTTGATTTAGGAGCAACCTCTATAGGACTTTTCTGATACCTAACATGAATCGTATCAAACCATTGTGATGGTGTGTAGGTAAAGGAGTTTAGGTTTGAGCATACAAAACCCCAGGCTGTTATAAAAGCTTTTAAAGATCTTAAAATTAAATCAACAGAAAATCTCTGTGGAATGTCTGTAAAGGTCTGTAGATCTATCATCGAAACCATTGCGCCCTATTAAGCTGTCATATTTAAAACCAGTGTAGACCAAGGTGTCTTTCCAGATCTCATGTAAAACAGTAAAGTAGTTCAAATCCAGTGATAGTAAAGACCTCAACAATTATAGGCCTGTGTTAATTCCACCAGTTCTCAGTAAGGTGTTCGAAAAGTTGATGCTATATCAAATGTTCCGTCACTTTAATATAAACTCCATCTTTCATGAACAACAGTACGGTTTCATTCTAATAAAGAACATTTTTAACGCCTGGGAAGATGCACAAGATGTCATTGGAATCTTTTGCTACCTCTCTAAGGCGTTTGATTAATAATAATATAATAATAATAAATTGTATATTCACCAACAAAAATTACAGATATAGATACTTTAAATAACCCTGCCTCTTAAACTAGGATCATCTGTATTTTAAGAGGCAGTGTTCGGCCGAGCAGCTCCTCACCGATCCCGATGACCACATAACTCTCATTCAGGAGAGCAGTAGGGCCACCAGTACAGTGCACAAACACAGACCGACATTCCGACCTCGCCGCCGAGGTTCCTCGCGAAGATCCCGACGTAATTGTCCCCCCCGACCCTTGCTCGACGAAGTGCCAGCCCGCGCCGTAGCTGAGCCTGTAGCTTTAAATTCCCCGATTAATAATAATCAACAAAACTTGATCCAGCCTGTCCCATCTTGCTGTCCTCCCGTCAGCGACGCCCTAAGCCGAGGTCCGTACCCCACAGGGGGTGCCCTTAGCGAGCGTTCGCTTAATAATATAAGTAGTTTTACGCCCCTGGCTGGAGGCTTTGAGTCCGCTTAAGGCAGCCACAGGATAGTCCGGTTAAGTAGTCACGACCTCTCAAGGTCAACTACGAGATGCCATACACAAAAAAAAAAGGCCGAGCAGTTCCTTAAACATAATTTAAAACAATAGTTGAATGGTACTGAGGTAATCAAGATTTTCTTAAACTTACATAGATTTGTTGTGTGGAGTGTGGGTGTGAAGTATGTAAGTGTGCATGTGATAAGGGGTGCGTACAGTGTGGGGGTGTGTCTGTGCGTGTGTGTGTCTGATAAGTGAAGTGTAGTGTGAGTACGAGTTTATGGTTGGGGAATATAGGTGTGTGTGTCCTTTTATAGTAAATGTCACACACACCTATATTCCCCAACCATACTCTGCGTAAACCATGAGAACCTTCTGCTGAAACTGGAGCACTATGGGATTACAAATACAGCTCTTGATCTACTTAGATCATACCTGAAAGATAGAAAGGTTAAATTTCAAGTAAACGGAATAAACTCATCAGGGTATGAAATGGCAATGAGCGTTCCTCAAGGTTCGATAATGGGTTCATTCCTCTTTTTAGTTTACATTAATGATTTGCCCCAATTACTTCAAAATCAACCGAAGATGGTGTTATTTGCAGATGACACATCACTGATCTTTAAAATAGACCGACGTTACAAAATCTGGACGACGTGAATAACTCGATTCTTCAATTCCAAGATTGGTTTACGGTAAATAATGGGTTGTTCCCGTTGAGTACCACCATGTTGTGTTACACTGTTACTCATTGGGAAAAATATCCCCGTTGAATAACACCACGTTGTGTTACACTGTTACTCATTGGGAAAAAAAAACCGGCAAGTTATACTGTAACTCAATGCCACGTTTTTTTTTCCATTAAGTAATATCTTTTTGGGCAAATTATCTAAGTAATATAAGAAAAAAAAAAGCCAAATGCATTTGATTTAAATTACCCAATGTTAGAAGTAGCGAATGTGACATCATATTGAATGGAGAAAAACTGGTATTTATTAATCAGACGGTTTTCCTAGGAATCACGCTGGACGAGAAATTACAATGGGGACCACATATAACATCTCTTGTGGGGCTAAGCTCGGCCGCTAATGCTGTTAAAAATATAAGACAGTTAACAAATGTAGAAACCGCGTGTTTGGTCTATTTTAGCTACTTCCACAGCATTATGTCGCATGGCATTTCTACCGTCGGGTCGGGCTGCTGACATTAAATCCATTTTTATTTTGCAAAAGAGAGCAGTCTGAGCCATGTACAATCTACCACGTCGCGAATCTCTCAGGGAACCATTTAAAAGGATTAATAATAATTATGACAGTACCTTATATAAATGATAGAACTCGCGGTGGCGAGACCTATCGCGATTTATTTAGAAAATATGTATGTAAGAAAAAATCTGCACCTGTCTAATAAAATAAGTGATAGACATAATTTTAATACTAGAAATTAAGATAAAATAAATCAACCATTTATCAGAGTAGCTTAAGTACTTACACACATCATTTATGGGGTACTGTGTTATATGTTATAACAAAATACCTTGTGATATATTGCAATTAAATGAAAGAAATTTTTAAAATCATATAAAAAGAACTCTTTTTAAACAAGCATATTACAAATAAGATTATACAAGGTGTCCAGTACAACGACAATAGCACGACATACTGCAGGGGGTGATAGCTTGGGTCAATACCTACCAAAACAACACAATATATGTTCAGCAAAATCTTATGGATTTACAAAAAAATCCGAAATATCGAAAAACCTGTACTTTGACACAGATTTTTAAGCTGATTTTGAAAAATTCCATTTCAAATTTATAACAATTTTTTTTTCAACTAATATTTGGTTTAGTGCACTTTTAAATTTTATAAAAGTCACATATTTTATTACATCAGGTACTTTATTATAAATGCGTGGGGCTATACCAAAGAAACTTTTCTGCATAAGTGCGGTTTTGCATTTCACTTGGCATAGTTTGTTTACCTAGTGAGTCCGAATCGGATTTTTCCGAATTGCTGACAGTTTTTTAAATAATTGTGGATTGTTTGTTATAAATAGAGCTGTTTCCAAAATGTATAAAAAAGGAAAAGCTAAAAAAATTAAAGACTGAAAATAGGAAAGACAGCTATCTGTTGTTTTAAGACCGCACATTGACCATAAACATCGCTTTTGCATTCTAAATACTAGTTCCTTATCGGTAGACTGCCCCCAAAAAATAATGCCATACCGCAAAACTGAGGCAACCTGCAGCCTAATTGCGTAACACATTTTCGTAAACGATTACGACTAATCTGTTGTATTTTGACAGTTAATCAACATTCATTGCGTTATTTACATTGTTGAGCAGATTTTTTTATCGAACTTATGAAGCAATGTACTAGCAATCTGTTTCAAAACGATTAAGATTCCGATTGATTGTGTATTACGCAAATAGGGTGCAGTCCATGGTACGCTGATAAAAGAACCTGACGGTTGAGTTTTTTTGAAAGTTGATGGAGAGCATACGCGGATTTGATAATTTTTTTGCACAGGACTTCAACATGAGGTTTCCAAGTGAGTTTGCTGTCTATCACTATACCTAAAAACTTCGCCTGTACTCTCTTCCTCAATATTACAGCCTTGGTAAGCAATTCTAACATTTGGGTTTTCGCTGCGTTGATGAAATTATTATTGCTTAACCAGTTAATTATATCATGCAAACAAATATTTATGTCCTGCTCGTAATTACTATGATTTGTACACTTATTTACAGCACAGCTGTACTGTCATCCGCAAAGAGAACTATTTTGTTCGATGTTACTTTCGGGAGATCGCTAATGTATATTAAAAAAAGTGGTGGCCCCAGTACGCTACCCTGTGGAACCCCATATATTACATGCCTTGGTTCAGATGTATATAACTAGGTTTCTATTTTACTTTTCGGACAAATTATAGATATTTCTGTGTATTGAAGTCTATTACTTAAGTGCGATTCTAGTATAGTATAGTCAAAGGCCTTGGTTATGTTGGTATAAATAGCCAAGACTGCATTTCTTCTACCTACAGATGGCATGATGTTTGTTAATAGGTCGAAGAGTGCCATATTAACGGCAGTATTCTTACGAAATCCCCTTTGTTCGTGACAAAATAATTGAAAATTTTCGAAGTAAGTGTAAAGAGAGTTTTAGATAACTTTCTCAAAAATTTTGGAAAAAATTGGTAATTTCGCTATGGGTATATAGTTTTTTAAATCTGTCTTGTCATCTTTTTTGTGTAAGGGTTTTATTACAACTTTACTCATTGATAAGTCTTTTTTCTATCAAAAACAAGAATGTTTTCAAGACAGTATTTTTGTGTAATTTTTTACAGAACGAAACACGAACGGAATTTTTAACTTATTAATTAAAATTAAAATCAATTTTGTGTGTTCGTGTGTGACGTTGCAGGTGTGTGTGTATGGAGAGGAATTAAAAGTTGGAATAATTTGGATACTAACGTATTACAATATTGTACTTATACAGATGGATGTAAAGCGCGTCTATAGCGGGCGATGGTTACGAGCAAACTGTTTTCGCCGATCGCTGCACGTATCAAATGAATATCAGATGATGTGTCAACGTTCCTAAACCAATAAAAATCAATCAATTAATCAATATTTTTTTAATTGGTTATATTTTTACATAGCTCACACACTGACTTACTCGTAGTTTTACAATTTTAGGAAAATCATATATATAACATACTTGATTGATTTATCTGTATTTGCTTTAATGATTACCTAATGTGATTAAGTATTTTTAGTCTTGGTGCATCGTCTTCACGTATAAAATATAATTAATGTATACAAAATTGTAAAACATTTTAAATTTGATTTTTGTTTTGATTGTCATCTTGGTAGAAGTTCAGACACCTATACGTACTTGAGTGACTCACACGGGTGCGTTAGATGGTTGGATCACTGCTTGGTATCAAGTGTGACTAAGTGTTCTATTTTGAAAGTAAATGTTATTAACGATGTTTCATGGCTGACCATTTTCCCCTAGAAATTACGTGTAATTTTAATGTGTTAGTGCCGAAACATAGTAGTAATAGAGTGTTGACAAATAAAGTAATTTGGGGAACTAGAAATTCCGAACAAATACGTCACTACTCTGATCTTTGTCATGAGGCCCTCCGGGATATTGATTTCCTAGTCCGTTTATGAAATGTTGTGATAAGTTATGTAATAATTAACCACACAGATTACTTATTAACCGTTTGTACAAGCGAATTGTGTCTGTCTTACAGACGGCTGCTATTTCCAGCCATAATACATTTGTTAAGAATAATAATAGATTTGTAGCGGGGTGGAATAAACATGTGAAAGAGATTCATGCGCGGGCGTGGCTTGGGTTTCAAGGGTGGATTTTACATGGAAAACCTGCGTCGGGGGATGTATATCAGGAAATGAAAATTTCAAGACATAGATTTAAAACTAAGTTAAAGTGGTGTCAGGACAATGCAAGCCAAATAAAAATGGATATCATTGCAACCCTCCATGAAGAAAAGAAATTTAGTTCTTTTTGGAAGCAAACCAATTCTTTGAATCCTCGGCCGAGCCTGCCATCGAACGTTGATGGATTATCACATAATAGAACACATAATATAGCTAACATGTTCATGAACCACTTTAAGGTCGCTCCGCATATAACAAATGCATCTAGGCAAGGCATTCGGGCCCCGTGTGAAGGTGATACTCACGTAAGGGTCAACGTGAAAGATATAAAAAATGCGTTAAAAAGTATGAACCGAGGCAGGTCACCAGGACACGATGGTTTGAGTGTTGAGCATTTAAGGTCCGCTGGTGTACATTTACCTAGGTTACTCGCCATGTTGTTTAATTTTTGTATGGGTCACTCTTACCTGCCGGCCGATCTCGTAAAAACTGTTGTAGTTCCTATAGTTAAAAATAAGACAGGTGATTCATCCGACAAAAACAATTATAGGACTATTTCACTGGGGACAGTCATTGGCAAAGTGCTGGATAGCCTGCTTGAATGACAGTTGAAGATGCATATCAAACTTAACGACGCGCAGTTTGGTTTTAGAACCGGTTTGTCGACGGAAAGTGCAATCCTGTGTCTCAAGCAGACTGTGCAGTACTACACGGACAGGAAAACACCTGTATATGGTTGTTTTCTGGACCTGTCGAAGGCCTTTGACCTGGTGGATTATGACATTCTGTGGCAAAAAATGTCGGATGAAACAGACCTTTCACCTGAGGTTATAAGTTTATTTAAATATTGGTATGGGAGTCAGACAAACTGTGTTAGATGGTCAGATGCTCAATCAGTACAGTATGGGCTGGATTGCGGAGTGAGGCAGGGGGGGTTGACTTCACCCACTCTATTTAACCTGTACATAGATCGGCTCGTTGGTGAGCTGAGTAGCGCTATGGTTGGTTGTTCTGTGGATGGCAGAATGATCAACAACATTAGTTATGCTGATGACATGGTGCTGCTCAGCCCATCAATCTGTGGACTAAGGAAGTTGCTGGCCGTGTGTGAGAAGTACGCGCAGGCTCATGGCTTGAGGTATAATGCTACTAAAAGTGAGGTGGTGGTTTTTAAATTACATATTAATACACCCACGAATATTCCACCGGTGACGTTACAGGGAACACCATTAAAAGTCGTCACTCATTTTAAATACCTCGGTCATGTGGTCACGGGTTCTCTCACGGATGACCAGGATATAGATAGAGAGCGCAGGGCGTTGGCAGCCCGATGCAATATGCTTGCCCGCAGGTTTGCGCGGTCCACTGATGAGGTAAAACTGACGTTCTTCAGAGCCTATTACCAGTCGTTTTACTCGTGCAGCTTGTGGGTTAGGTATACGCAGAAGGCTTACAACGCTCTGCGCGTGCAATATAATAATGCGCTGAGGATATTGTTGGGGCTGCCTCGGTTTTGCAGTGCATCGGGAATGTTTGCAGAAGCGCGAACAGATGACTTTCATGCCATCATGCGTAAACGGTGTGCATCGATGTTGCGGCGATTCAGGGGTAGCCCGAACAGTATCTTAGCTACACTGGCGGACAAGGTTGATGGACTATTTATCAGGCTCTGGGCATGTGCGTGCACATGTTCATGTAGCCAATTAATATTTAATTTTTGTATTTTTATGTTATTGTGTTTACTAACATAAGTTAAGTTCATACTAACACTATATGGATCCCTGGGTCTGAAATAAAAATTTTGAATTTGAATTTGAATTGAATATAAAAGAGTAACGGTGGAGTTTCTTGCCCCTTCTTCTCCATACGAAACTACCTTTTGCCTTACCTTTTAATTCTATTTTTATTGTAAATGTTGACGTTCAAAAGTGCCTTTTATGTGCCTTTTCGAAATAAATGCTTTGACTTTGGTAAGCAACCCCTCCTGTGTGCAAGTCATTTTACTTAAAAGCATGAGAGCAGTGCGGGCGCTGGCAAGTGGTAACACGCCAGACTTTCGCGCTGTGCGTCATAGGTTTAAAGTTTCAATCGTAAGCGTTTTTCTTTGTGCTACTTATAGCATCACATCAAGATGGTCAAGGAAAACATCTCGAGGAATCCGGAATGTCCTAGTAAAACCCAAAAGAATGACGATGCATGTGACATCCATCAACCTGCACTGCTGGGTCCGCTTGGTGTATTACCTCTCTCAGAAATGGGCCTCAGGGGTAAAATCATCATCCTGACACAGGTCCTCACCGGACATGGTTGCTTCGGGATGTTCCTGTTCCGTATAAGGCGGGCGATCTCACGGAGGCGATCGGCGGCGGCGATCACTCGCCGGCCCACTCCTTCTGCGAAGCAGTAATGCGCGCGAAAGAGGAGGCGGAGCGCGTGAGATCGCAAGCGGATTCCTGGACACCGTAGGCGCGGGTTTGCGGGCGGCAAGCAATGGGTAGCTCGCCGTCCGGTAAGGCCAATCCCGGGTCGACGGCGCTTCGTGTTCCACGCGCGCCTCAAAGAGATGTCAGCACCAATTGACGGAGTCAATTCGGAGTTGTTCGAAAAAGATACCGTGGCCCTGGCACAGGCAACTGAGGAAACACGTGTGAGTTTTGGGAAGTAAAAGTCTGATATACCCATTTGTGATGATTCCCCACCCAAAAAAAGGGCCAACTCATAGAGCCCAACACTGTTAACATTTTATCCGGCTGGAAAACTTAGCTTTACTAGACAAACACTATTTTATTTTTGTTGTTTGCTATGTGGCATAATTCACATAAAATCAGTCTGTGCATAAAATGGAAATACAGACACGCATTTAAATATACATAATAATATTTGTCTTACGAAAATTTTTCACCATTTGCACCAATGTTTAATCTGTGATTCAGATACAGTTATTGTCTGTGATTAGATTAATTATCTACCAAATTACTATATAAAAATGGCGATGATTGCTTACATCGGTAGAATATTTTTACCAGTAATTTTATTATTATTAAGTACAAAATGTAGTGCAAATGATATCCTAGGGTGTGGTGGTTTCATTAAAAGTCATGTTCCTTTGGATTTCTCTAAAATAGAAATCGGCCTGTAAGTTAACCTAAAACTTGTACCTAATTCAATTTTCCCTGTATTCCTTAGCGATTACCTTGAAATTTTGGTTATGTGGCTGGAACTAATACTCTTTACAGTAGTTACTTATTTGCAGGTTCACAATTAAGTCGTTAATTCATAAATTATTTTTTCAGCTATACCAAAGAAGGCAGTTTGAAAGAGAAGACTGAGAGTGCTCCTACAAATGGCTATTATTTCCTGCCTCTGTATGAGAAAGGGGAGTATGTGTTAAAGGTCCATCCTCCGGCTGGGTGGAGCTTCGAGCCGTCTGAAGTAAAGTTGTCAGTAGATGGTACCACAGACCGGTGTTCTTCTGGTCAGGATGTCAACTTCGCTTTCAATGGCTTCGGCATAACGGGACAGGTTATCACTGCTGGTCAGAAGCAAGGTCCTAGTGGTATAGCCATCCAGCTGGTGAGTGAAAAAGGAGAGGTGTGGAATACTGTGACATCAGTTGGTGGTGACTTCCATTTCACTCCTGTCATCCCAGGGAAATATACTGTGAAGGCATCCCATCCAAAGTAAGTTAAAGATTTTTATGTTGTTTACACTGAAATCGAACTTTGGATTCTTTTTGCATGTTCCAATAAGAATCCTATAAGTATAGTACTGTAATTGAGTTGACCCCGTTTATTACGTCTAGCATTGTTTGACAACTAGGGCATGTCAATGCTAAGAACCTCCTAAATAAACAAACCACAAGATGCCTAGAAAGATGGCATATACTGAACCTGGATCAGCGAGACTGAGAATAGCTCTTCTCATGCTTTGTGTTTTTGATGGCTTAATGAGCATCATTGGTAAAAATATATATAACCTACTGAAAACACATTTGATTATGGCTAGATAGCATTGATTGTAACATTGACTTGCTTATTTTTTTATAACTATAACATACAAAATATTGCCATTAACAAGAACATTATTTTTTTCAGATGGAAGCTGGATCCCGCTCAAGCTGTGGTTCAAGTGAAAGAGGGCAACACTGCCTTACCATTTGGTGTTCTCGCAGTAAAAGGTTATGATGTGACAGGATCTGTCACCTCATTTGGCAGCCCTATTGGTGGCCTGTATGTGCTACTGTATTCCAAAGAGGTAAATGTTCCACATTAATTTACCATTATCTTTGGAGCAAGTCTGAGGAAGCAGCTTGTAATGACGACTATTATTCTTTGTGGAATTGACCACCAAATTTTCAGTGAATTTCCCAAAGAATTAACAATCTTTTGAGTCTGTAAAACTAAAATACCAATGAATATTTCAGGAAAGTCCCAAATTCCGAGTGGAGGGATGCAAGACAGCTCTCCTCCAGGGTGTGCCAGATGCTCCCATCTGCTACTCCATTACTGATGCCAATGGAGAGTTTAATTTCGGCCTAGTACCTGCTGGGGAGTACAAACTCTTGGCTTTGTCCACACCACCTGGCCAGGTCACTGTCAGCTACAATGTGAGACCAGAGGCAGTGCCATTCACTGTCAGACATGACAGTCTTTTCATCAAGCATGCTTTTGAGGTAAGTTTTGATAAATCATACTTTAGATAATTTGATTGTAGTTGGTGTTTCTTATCTTTTCAGGCTTAAATCTTAAATTAAATAGTATAAATGTTAAGGACTATTTTATAATCTCTAAAGTGCTTAGTCTACACAGACTGTAGAAAAAACATTGAAAACTAAACAGTCAATTTTGAACCCATCCAAAGGTTGTCTTTAAAAGATTGCTTTTAGCTAAAAGAATATCTGTAATTGAAAATGGTGTTCAAAATAAAGAATATTCAATTTTTGTGTAATGGTGTACCATATTGTTCAAACTAAACAATCTTATGTTTGATACAAAAGGCAACTAAGCACTTACATTCCTTTTCTTCTTTTTTTATCAACTATCTATTCTCTTTGCAGGTAACAGGGTTCACAGTGGTAGGAAATGTAATGAAGTCAGTAGGCGGGCCGGGCATATCTGGCGCGCGCGTCGTAATGGACGGCAAACCGATCGGCAACACTGACGCGACTGGAAAGTTCACTCTGCCCAATCTACAACCTTCTACTTACACTCTTGGGTTTAAACATGGTGAGGAATGGTTGTTTTTAAACCTGTCAGGGTTATGAAAGTCTTACGATGCTTTCTTGTGAGTTACCGGTTGTAAGTTTGATTCTGTCATACAAGTTAGCAATACTATACTCCTTTTTGCTTAATTCAATGTATTTGATAACTTCACTTTTATAAAGGAACTTATAAACAATTCAGAAACTCAGACAATGATGTTGTGAAGTAAAGTCAACACTTAAAAAATGCGAGTCACCCAATGACCATTTTTATTACTTAAAAATACATTAAAAGTCCTTTCAATTCTCCTAGACGAATGCCAGTTCGACGACATCCAACTAGTGGTGACGTCCACGGGCCCCCTTGCGGCCCCCAGCGCGCGCGCGGCCCGCTGGCGCGTGTGCGGCGTCGTGAGCCCGGCCGGCAGTCGCCACGTGCTGCTGCAGGCTGCGCGCGGGCAGGTGCGCGTGGCCGCGGGGGGGGCCCAGGGCGCCTGGTGCACCTACCTCGCGCCCGGCCTCTATACTGCTAAGGTGGAAGTGTCGGAGCAGGAGCAGAGAGATGGGTTGCAGTGAGTAGTTCTTTATTATGTTTAGTTAAGCCTTCTATTAACTCTGAAAGTTTTAATAAATATGTTGCTACTTACTCTATAACTTTTAAAAACACCTGCAAGGTAGCTAAAGCCACATTAGCAACAAGATCAAAACAGCCAATAATAAAATAAAGATGGTTTGGAAAATTATTTATGACGAAACTAACAGGAATAAAATACAAATAATGATTTCACACTACAGACTTCAAGTGGTCTTGTAAGCACTAACAAAGAAGTTGTTCAAGAATTTGTTAATTTCTTTACCAGTATACCACTTAAAACTACTGAAACTTTAAACTCCTAGCCCTTGCGTTCTGTTGACTTATTAAAAGCAAATGTTTCATCTTGCCCGATTGAATTTAAATTCAAGCATGTAAACCTCATAATAGTAGTAAAAGCTTTAAAGCAAATCAAGATCAAACAAACAGAAGATCAATGGGGAATGTCTATCATTAGTATCTCCATTATTTAGCCTACAGCCTTAGCTTAATTTGTGTGAAGGCGTCTTCCCGGATCTAATGAAGTACAGTAAGATAATACCACTTTTCAAATCCGGTGACAGGAAAGACACCAATAATTATAGACCCGTATCTGTGTTGCCCGTTTTCAGCAAGGTGTTCATGTAAATAATTTTAACACCAATAAAATCTTACACAATCAGTATGGTTTCACCAAGGGACGTTGTACGACTGACGCCGGTGTGTGTGAAAACACATATTTACGGCGTGGGAAGAGGCCCAAGACGCCATAGTAATCTTTTAAGACCTCTCCAAGGCATTTGATTGCGTCGACCACGAAACGTTACTATTAAAACTTGGACTTGAAAAACTAAAGTTTAGTAAAATCTTATTTGAATGATATAGAAAACGAAAGTTTAGTAAAATCTTATTTGAATGATATACAACAGCAAGTCCAAATAAATGGTGTCAATTCACTCGGTCTTAAATTAAAAATGGGTGTACCACAGGCTCAATATTGGGTCTTTTCCTCTTTTTAGTATATATTGATTGATTGATTAATGATCTACCCCATTTGTTTCAAACCCAACCACAAATGTTGTTAATTGCTGACGATACTTCCAATTTTTTTTTAAATTAATAGGCGTGCATCAAATCTTGACGTAAATAACGCCTTACTGCAATGTAGTATTAAATGGGAAAAAAAACTAAGTGCATAAGATTTTCTTTACCAAATGAAAAGTACTGACTGTGAGATAGTATTGAATCAAGAGAATTCGTCTATAAAACTGTTTTCCTGGGGATCACGCTCTACTCAAAGCTTCAATGGGGTCCTAATTAAACATCCCTTGCAGGACGGCTAAGTTCAACAGCATATGCTATGAGAAAATCCGTCAATTTACTGAAGTAGGTACCGCAAGACTAGTATATTTTAGTTACTTTCATAGTATTATGTCGTACGGTATTTTACTATGGGGACGGGCTGCAGACAGTTCATTCTGCAGAAAAAAAGCCATCTCAGCCATACATGGCCTCCGCAGGCGCGACTCTGTAGGGAACTGGTCAAATATATTACGAGGGTGACACTGAAAGTTCTTAGAAAATCAAAAACTGAACAAACTAGCAAGTTATTAGTTTTGTTACATCTTTTCAAAATATTGTCCATTTACATCAATATATCGCTGCATCCGATGGAACCACTGAGAAAAGTACTTTGCCCACTCGTCCTTAGGGGTCTCTTCGACGGCATTTTGAAACGCAGCCACTGCTTCCTTGGCGTCCATAAAACGTTTTCCTCGAAGTTTTTCTTTTATTTTCGGAAATAAATAAAATTGCGAGGTACGAGGTCGGGGCTATAGGGCGGGTGACTCAGTAATTCCACTTCTGACTTCGCCGAGTAGTCGATTGTTTGCTTGGCGGTGTGCGGCGAGGCGTTGTCGTGGGTGAAGGAGGATCCTACTTTGAGTTCGTTTCTCCCGAACTTTTTCCAAGACAAGTGGCAAACAATTGTTAGTGTAACACTCCGCAGTAACTGTTTTTCGATCCTCTTAACAATTGTCGCGTAATGACCTGTCCTTCCGAAGAACGACGCCACCATCTTTTTTCCCACGCTTCGATTTCTCTTCACTTTAGTTGGCAACCCCTCCCCCGGAAGGAAACACCCAGACAGCAGACTATCTCTTAGTTTCAGGATCATAACAATAAATCCAGCTTCCGTCACCCGTAAGTATGTCGAACACAGCATTTGTGTCACCTCCGATAAGTCTTTGAACCATTTCACGACACCACTCAACAAGACGGAGTTTTTGGGCCTCTGTCAAATTATGAGGTATCCACCGAGCACAAAGCTTTCTGACCGCTAAATGTTCTTGGAGGCTTTTGTGCACTTGACTCATACCGATGCCTAAGCTTTTCCGAATCTGCTGATAAGTCACTGTTTTGTCACTATTTTGTATTATACGACGCACAACACTGGTGTTATCTTTAGTCGTCGCCGTAGAATACCGTACCTCACGCATATCAGTGCTACCACGTTTAAACTCATTAAACCAGTTGTAAACAGTGGCACGAGATGGGGCTTCATCGTGAAAGGCCAATCGAAGTCTATCATAACTTTCTTGTTGACTTAAATGACATCGAAAGTCATAAAACGAATAATTTTTCGTGTGTAAGTCATGGTGACGTGACACAGACAATTTTGAATTTGCCGCCAAATCGTAAACAAATGACATATGAATACAATACATACACAATAGTATTGGCAAAGAGTTCCATGAATGGTGCTAATCCATACGTCATGTTCGTGAACGGGCCCTTTCTGTAGGGACTGTTCCATCTCTTAGCCGCCACGACGTATTTTAATTAAATTTAATATTTGAATTGTTTTTATAACACATCACATGCATAATTTCAACAAGAATGATGTAACCAATATTTGATTTATAAGAGTGTCCGTAGAGTTTCTTGCCCATTCTTCTCCATAGGTACCTACTACGCTTTGGAATGGGCAACTAGTTTCATCTTTCTGACCTACCGACCGTAATTGGTTTTGAAATAAATGCTTTGAGTTTGAGTTGTGTTTTGTTGTAGGTTGGTTTGGTAGGTTTTACCTGCCAACCTTGTACAATAAGATTGAATGAGTATAATTTATATGTATACAAAGGCTATGGACTTTCAAATAAATTTATAGTCTAATAAGCATTCAAAATATTTTGACAAGATATTTTGAGTGTCAAGTCCTAAACTTTTGCAAATCTATTATTTTAACTTATTTTATTATAACAATAACATGCAGTTTTCTTTGAAATCGGGCACATTACTGCTTGCAGCTTTTTGGTTTTGACCTTAAATTTCATATCAAGAATACTTCATTTCAATAATATATCTCTCCTACAGATACTACCCACTAACCCAGACAGTGTCAGTCGGCAACGCGCGCGTGGACGGCGTGACATTCTCTCAGCTGAAGGGCAAGCTGAGCGGGCGCGTGCACTGCAAGCTACCGGCCGCCTGCGCCGACCTGCCCGTGACGCTGCGGCCGCTGTCGCCTGATGGCGGCTACGTGGGCACGCCCGTCACTAGCCTCGCCAAGGGTAAGCAGACAGCTGGCGAGCTCAGCGAAGTGGGCACGCCCGTCACTAGCCTCGCCAAGGGTAAGCAGACAGCTGGCGAGCTCAGCGAAGTGGGCACGCCCGTCACTAGCCTCGCCAAGGGTAAGCAGACAGCTGGCGAGCTCAGCGAAGTGGGCACGCCCGTCACTAGCCACGCCAAGGGTAAGCAGACAGCTGGCGAGCTCAGCGAAGTGGGCACGCCCGTCACTAGCCACGCCAAGGGTAAGCAGACAGCTGGCGAGCTCAGCGAAGTGGGCACGCCCGTCACTAGCCTCGCCAAGGGTAAGCAGACAGCTGGCGAGCTCAGCGAAGTGGGCACGCCCGTCACTAGCCTCGCCAAGGGTAAGCAGACAGCTGGCGAGCTCAGCGAAGTGGGCACGCCCGTCACTAGCCACGCCAAGGGTAAGCAGACAGCTGGCGAGCTCAGCGAAGTGGGCACGCCCGTCACTAGCCACGCCAAGGGTAAGCAGACAGCTGGCGAGCTCAGCGAAGTGGGCACGCCCGTCACTAGCCTCGCCAAGGGTAAGCAGACAGCTGGCGAGCTCAGCGAAGTGGGCACGCCCGTCACTAGCCACGCCAAGGGTAAGCAGACAGCTGGCGAGCTCAGCGAAGTGGGCACGCCCGTCACTAGCCTCGCCAAGGGTAAGCAGACAGCTGGCGAGCTCAGCGAAGTGGGCACGCCCGTCACTAGCCTCGCCAAGGGTAAGCAGACAGCTGGCGAGCTCAGCGAAGTGGGCACGCCCGTCACTAGCCTCGCCAAGGGTAAGCAGACAGCTGGCGAGCTCAGCGAAGTGGGCACGCCCGTCACTAGCCACGCCAAGGGTAAGCAGACAGCTGGCGAGCTCAGCGAAGTGGGCACGCCCGTCACTAGCCACGCCAAGGGTAAGCAGACAGCTGGCGAGCTCATCGAAGTGGGCACGCCCGTCACTAGCCTCGCCAAGGGTAAGCAGACAGCTGGCGAGCTCAGCGAAGTGGGCACGCCCGTCACTAGCCACGCCAAGGGTAAGCAGACAGCTGGCGAGCTCAGCGAAGTGGGCACGCCCGTCACTAGCCTCGCCAAGGGTAAGCAGACAGCTGGCGAGCTCAGCGAAGTGGGCACGCCCGTCACTAGCCTCGCCAAGGGTAAGCAGACAGCTGGCGAGCTCAGCGAAGTGGGCACGCCCGTCACTAGCCTCGCCAAGGGTAAGCAGACAGCTGGCGAGCTCAGCGAAGTGGGCACGCCCGTCACTAGCCACGCCAAGGGTAAGCAGACAGCTGGCGAGCTCAGCGAAGTGGGCACGCCCGTCACTAGCCACGCCAAGGGTAAGCAGACAGCTGGCGAGCTCAGCGAAGTGGGCACGCCCGTCACTAGCCTCGCCAAGGGTAAGCAGACAGCTGGCGAGCTCAGCGAAGTGGGCACGCCCGTCACTAGCCACGCCAAGGGTAAGCAGACAGCTGGCGAGCTCAGCGAAGTGGGCACGCCCGTCACTAGCCTCGCCAAGGGTAAGCAGACAGCTGGCGAGCTCAGCGAAGTGGGCACGCCCGTCACTAGCCTCGCCAAGGGTAAGCAGACAGCTGGCGAGCTCAGCGAAGTGGGCACGCCCGTCACTAGCCTCGCCAAGGGTAAGCAGACAGCTGGCGAGCTCAGCGAAGTGGGCACGCCCGTCACTAGCCTCGCCAAGGGTAAGCAGACAGCTGGCGAGCTCAGCGAAGTGGGCACGCCCGTCACTAGCCTCGCCAAGGGTAAGCAGACAGCTGGCGAGCTCAGCGAAGTGGGCACGCCCGTCACTAGCCTCGCCAAGGGTAAGCAGACAGCTGGCGAGCTCAGCGAAGTGGGCACGCCCGTCACTAGCCTCGCCAAGGGTAAGCAGACAGCTGGCGAGCTCAGCGAAGTGGGCACGCCCGTCACTAGCCTCGCCAAGGGTAAGCAGACAGCTGGCGAGCTCAGCGAAGTGGGCACGCCCGTCACTAGCCTCGCCAAGGGTAAGCAGACAGCTGGCGAGCTCAGCGAAGTGGGCACGCCCGTCACTAGCCTCGCCAAGGGTAAGCAGACAGCTGGCGAGCTCAGCGAAGTGGGCACGCCCGTCACTAGCCTCGCCAAGGGTAAGCAGACAGCTGGCGAGCTCAGCGAAGTCAAGGACCGAAGGAGGCCTGCCGGTGGATTCTGTAAAATCTCAATTTAAAAACAAAGGTGATGTGAGCTGTCATTCCGCCTGATGCTAGCAATCAACACTTTTCATAGCTCATTGCACCTAAGTTTTCAGGATGAGTTTGTACAGAAAAAATCGGCTGAAAACGTGGTGCAGCGACCACATCATCATTCAGTAGGTGCTGTCATGTCTAAAGTTGTTCAACCATCAGACTCGTAACACTATTGACCCTGCTGCTGATAAGCAACTATGGCTAAGTAAACCTGATAATCCTATCTCAGGATCTATGGAGCCAAGTTGATAGTCAGTGAGAGTTTTTTCTTTAATAGCTGAATATGACGCCGCCGCCGAGGTCGGCCCAGCGCTCTCGAGATGACCTGCACACGTAGCGCGAGGGCTGGCTTGCTGGCTCCAGGTGGCGCGGGAAAAGACTTCCTGGAAGACCTTTGCCTTGGCAGTGGGATAGTATAGGCACAAAAACTGAATGTAGCTTTTAATTCATGCTAACATTGTCAAAAAACAATACTTATGTGTGATAATTAAACTTAGTGTTTTTTATTAAACTGTTCAATTTGTAGATGGCAAGTACACTTTCGAAGAAGTACTTCCTGGCAGTGTAGAGATCTCAGTAGAGAGTGATCCGCTGTGTTGGGCAGAAGCAAGACATAATGTGGCTGTTACCCAGGATCATGCCAATGTGCCGACTTTTGAACACACCGGCTATGTGTTGAGGATACATTCTACGCATGAGGTTGAGGTAAGAATGTTTGAATATCCAAAGTGAGGCAAGATTAACTGGTTGACTGACAATAAATTCAAAGTTTCCTGAAATGGTTTTATTCAAGCGTTTTTGTAAAAGAAATGTTAATAATACAGTTACCACACGTCCAGGGTATTAATTTGAAGTGACCGCGTATTTATGTCGGGGCAGTGAAGGTGTCTACGCTCCAGTGTCAACATTGAAGTGTAGTGGTTGACCATACTAAATCAGAATTGCTTTAAAGTCAAATTCTGAGACTTTAAATCACGGTTCCTTAATTAGTTTCGTTCGAGGACTATGTGGGTCATTATATTTTTCTTTTAATGATAGTCTGGCTGTTTGAGTACTTTTCGCGGCCTACCCAAATGTCCTTTCTTTAGTATTGTTCGTCGAATCGTTGAGCTCCTTAGTTCTGAGTTGAGCTGCACGATGATTGACAAATGCGTGCACTGACTGGACAGGTCCACTCATTCTGTGTGGTTCTTTCCTCAAAAGACCATTTCAGACATCAATCCACATGATCTTCACATGACTTGACCAAGATTATGTCTGGACTCTAAAAGAGACTGTGAGCTCTGAGTTTGTTTCGGCCTTTCTTCTCAGAATAGTCAGATAGGAAACGCCGACCTCATCTAGTTTTTAAAATATGATTGTCGTGTAAAAGTGTTTGTACAAACCTACTTACAGAAATAAATCATTTATCATTTATTTATCATTGAGTAAAGTGCTGTTGTCTCCCAGGTGGAGTACAGCAGCAAGAGCTCAGACGGCGTGATGCTTGTGCCGGCGGGAGCCTCGCAGCAGTGCGTGCCGGCAGCCGAGCTGTACACGCTCACGCCGCGCGGCTGCCATCGCTTCCAGCCCGAGCAGGCGCACGCCGACACCTCCACGCTGCTGCCCACTGTGAGTACAACAGCACAGTGCGTGCCGGCAGCCGAGCTGTACACGCTCACGCCGCGCGGCTGCCATCGCTTCCAGCCCGAGCAGGCGCACGCCGACACCTCCACGCTGCTGCCCACTGTGAGTACAACAGCACAGTGCGTGCCGGCAGCCGAGCTGTACACGCTCACGCCGCGCGGCTGCCATCGCTTCCAGCCCGAGCAGGCGCACGCCGACACCTCCACGCTGCTGCCCACTGTGAGTACAACAGCACAGTGCGTGCCGGCAGCCGAGCTGTACACGCTCACGCCGCGCGGCTGCCATCGCTTCCAGCCCGAGCAGGCGCACGCCGACACCTCCACGCTGCTGCCCACTGTGAGTACAACAGCACAGTGCGTGCCGGCAGCCGAGCTGTACACGCTCACGCCGCGCGGCTGCCATCGCTTCCAGCCCGAGCAGGCGCACGCCGACACCTCCACGCTGCTGCCCACTGTGAGTACAACAGCACAGTGCGTGCCGGCAGCCGAGCTGTACACGCTCACGCCGCGCGGCTGCCATCGCTTCCAGCCCGAGCAGGCGCACGCCGACACCTCCACGCTGCTGCCCACTGTGAGTACAACAGCACAGTGCGTGCCGGCAGCCGAGCTGTACACGCTCACGCCGCGCGGCTGCCATCGCTTCCAGCCCGAGCAGGCGCACGCCGACACCTCCACGCTGCTGCCCACTGTGAGTACAACAGCACAGTGCGTGCCGGCAGCCGAGCTGTACACGCTCACGCCGCGCGGCTGCCATCGCTTCCAGCCCGAGCAGGCGCACGCCGACACCTCCACGCTGCTGCCCACTGTGAGTACAACAGCACAGTGCGTGCCGGCAGCCGAGCTGTACACGCTCACGCCGCGCGGCTGCCATCGCCTCCGCTTTAGGGGTAATCTTCGGAACTGCTGATGCGATTCCGAAATTCTTGCACTAATAGTAAGCTACATTATCCCTGAGTGTCATAGACTATGTTTTATTATAAAACAAGAACTTCACGCGAACAGAGTCGCGGGCAGAAACTATAATAAACTTATTCCTGTTTTCAGACAGTCTACTTCGTAGCCACCGCCCACTCCGTAGGCATCAAAGTAACATCACCACAACCCGTGGAAGACCTCGTGCTACACATCAGTACCGACGGCCACGCCACCAAGGACGTGGGACCTTTAGTGCCGCTCAAACAACCCGGCGGAGGATACGGCTTTGAGCATACGCTGTATTTGGCTGATGTAAGTGAGATATTGTTTAAAAAACTAATCACTGGTGCCGATTCTCTTGTACACCGAACCACAGATATTATAATACTACGTACAGATACCCAATCCCATACAAAGAAATGACACCTCCCTAAGTCTGGCAATTGAGCTGGCAATTTTTCGTCGTAAAAAGGTACAACAGATGGCAGCATCAGCGATTCACTAATTGCCAGAGACAGTAGTTTTACAACGCCATCTAGGAGTCGACCTACTTTTAAAACGTTTCGTGCCATCCTTTTAAAATAAAGTTTTATACTTCCGGTTTCAGGAAAACATGTTAATAGATTGATTTTATGTTTCTATGTAAAGAAATAGAATTAAAATAAGTTGTTTGATTTAAATTTGTGACTATAAAGGTTATTTTAAAGAGAGAACAAATTGAGTAAAACACCATCTATTGCAAAGAGCTCTAAACAAAACGATTAAGAGATAACTACTTTTATCATTCTACGGGTTCGAATTGAAGGTAAAAGCTTATTTTATGTTTGTTTGTTGAAAAACCAGTGTGAATAGATAAATCAGCATTTAACAAGGAAGTCTTGATTTTTACTAATCTTACTTCAGCCAAAATTCTGCCGTTTATCGCTTTCTAATGATTGTTAATTTCATAATGGTTACCTATGCTGCCATCTTTGACTTTTTTTGAAGACTAATTATAAAATGTTCTAGTTGAGACCCCATGACCGAACTAACTAAGTAAACGATCACTAAAATTCCTTACTTTTGACTATGAGAATCTTAAAGCTATTTTGCAACATAAGAGATCTAAATTTAAAAATAATTTTGACACAGCTAAAATAGAATTTGACAATCGCGAGTACACGGTATTTTTTTTTCTTTTGGCTTCTATGTTCTATGTTAGAGGGTATGGTTTCCGCACTTAGTCCTACATGTGGACCATTGTACGTGGGCCATGGCGGCCGTCGGTGGTTTTTATTCCAACCAGCCCACCTCCCTCCAGAAGCCGATCAAAGCTTCTGGTCTGTTGAGAACCTCTGTGTAAGATCCGAGTGTCCCGAGGGTTTCTGTTCTAATCTGGGTAACGCCTGTGCACTCAAAAAAAAAAATTTACCGTAAATAAACGTTATTTTCTTTCTTCTTCTTTCAAAGAGCACGTGCGCAACGGTCTCGTCCGACTCCATGCAAGCTCTGCACAGAGGGCTGTCCGTTATACCTATTGTGTAGAAGTGTTTATTTAGCGAGCAGTGTCCTGTCATGGTCCCCGTCATCAGGCGCAGGCCATTTCTATTCAGACGTAATAAACGTCTGGTTAGCCTGCCATCTAAGGATGGCAAAGCTTCCTTGGACTGCCTGCAGCCTGGTGTCGACGTCCACCACCTCTCGGCTTGTGTGTGGGTGGACTCCTGCAGCCACCTGCGTATCTGGTTGAAGGGGATGGGTATGATGGGTTCAGGCCCGCATGCCGACGTGCTGGATGCTCTCCTGGCTAATTCGTCAGCTGCGTCATTGCCCAGCGATCCACTGTGTCCTTTTATCCATTGCAGTGTCACTGTGTTGCGGTTTAATACCGTTACTCGTTCTAGAGCCTTGTGACATTCTAGTACTATACTTGAGGTAATATATTTTTTCCTCAATGATTGGAGGACTGAGGCGCTGTCGGAGAGTATACGTATATGTGTGTCCGTAACTTTCCTGGTTTCTATGGCGTACGCCGCTTGTATAATGCCCACACACTCCGCCTGATAGACGGTGTTGAACATTCCCAGCGGGTTTGATATGTTTATGTTGAGGTCATGTGAAAAGACTCCAACTCCGGTCCCAGATCCGGTCTTCGAGCCGTCGGTGTATACTCTCATCTCGTTCGGGCGTGAGTAGTCACACCGTTCTTCCGAGAGAACGATGTTGTAGTGCTTTTGGAAGTAGTGTTGCTTCGGGGTTTTGTTGCAGGGTGATGCTAACATTGGCTGTCGTTTGACTGCATCCTCCTTTATGCGTGTGTGCCTGACCCTAGAATCTTTGCTTAGGGTTCCCGATATATGGAGCCTAAAGGCAGCCAGGGTCGCCTCCTCCCGCACGATGAGGTGTAGGGGTGGCAGCCCAAGCATTGCCTGTAGGGCAGCAGTGGGTGTAGTTCTCATGCAGCTAGTGATTGCTACACAAGCAAACCGCTGCAGTTTTTCGAGATCTTTTTGGGCTGTGCTCAGGTCTGTCCTAGGCCACCAGACTAACGAGCCGTACGTGATAATTGGTCTAATGACAGTAGTGTATAGCCAGTAGGTTACCTTGGGGTTAATCCCCCAGTTTCTGCCAAGCATTCGCTTGCACTGCCACAGAGATATGCTGGCTTTTGTAGTGATGTAGTTGGTGTGTTTTGCCCAATTCAGCTGTTTATCCAAATAGATGCCTTTACTTGTACTTGGTTTCGGTTGAGGCTTAGGGTAGTTCCGAAGAATCGTGGTAGTTGTAGTATCGTCAGTTTCCTCTTTTTTGTAAAGAGGATCAGTTCGGTCTTTGTGGGGTTGGCGGTTAGCTGGTGTCTGTTGCACCAGTCCTCTACTATTTTCAAGGCTTGGCGCATAAGGTTGCATAGGGTATTTTCGTGGGTGCCATTTATTATTATGGTTATATCATCGGCATAGCCTACAGTAAAGTAGCCTTTGTCATTGAGTGTTCTGATGAGGCTGTCTACAACCAAGTTCCACAGAAGTGGCGAGGGAACGCCCATCTGCGGGCAGCCCTTCGCCACAATGGCCCTTGTGGTGTCGTTCACTGTTACCTGTACAGCTCTCAATTTGAGCAGATTAGTGATCCACCCGCTCAGGGTCGGGTCTATATTATGTCTGTCGAGGGCCATGTTGATGCTACCAAACGTGGTTTTGTCAAAAGCGCCCTCGATATCAATGAAGACGGCTAGTGCTGAGCATTTGTGGTCCACCGCGCATTCAATCTTGTAAACTACGCTATGTAGCGCAGATTCCGTTGATCTGCCTGTGGAGTACGCATGTTGTTGTTTATGAAGTGGTTTTGCCTGAAGAGGTCCGTCTCGAATGTATCTATCACAGAGTCTCTAGGGTTTTCAGTAGGAAGGATGTGAGGCTTATGGGCCTATAGGCCTTGGGTTGTGTGTAGTCGGATTTGCCTGGTTTGGGTATGAATATGACTTTCACATCGCGCCAAGCTAGGGGTATTTGTCTGAGTGCTATACAGGCCCGGAAGGTCTCCACCAGGCATGGTGTCATTATATCTACCCCCCATTGTAGGAGGGCTGGAAAGATGCCATCCAGCCCAGCGGACTTATAGGGCTGAAAGGTGTTGATGGCCCACTTTATCCGGTCTTCTGTTACTATATTGCGAGCTCTAGACCAGTCTTGATCCATTGGGGTCCATTCTGGTTCAGCTTCCCACACCTTGTCCTCTAGGAGTTTGCAGTCTGGGAAGTGAGTCTCGAGGAGGATCTTACTGGTTTCATGGTCATTTAGTGTGTATGTGTTGTCGGGTTTTTTCAGCGCGCCGAGGGTTCGGTCCTGATCAGTTGATAGGATTTTTCTTACCCTTGCGGCTTCATTATTGGTTTCGATGGATTCACAGAACTTCCGCCATGCTGTTCTTCTGGCAGTTCTGATTTGCTTTTTGTATGTATGTTGGGTCTTTTTGTATGACTCCCAGTCGTCCGGGAGTCTGGTGTTTTTGGCTCTGTTGAATAGCTTACGTAATGCATCTCTGAGTTTACTAAGTTCAGCGTTCCACCAGGGGTTCCTCTCGCTGTTAGTTTTTGGCGCCCTTAGTTTGCAGCATGCATGGTATGCCTCGGTAATATATTCTGATAGTTTGTTTACGGTGTATTCTAGTTGTGCGTGGTCTGTTATGGTTACTAGTGATAGGTGTCTGCCTAGTAGGGAGGCTAGGAGGCGCTTATACCCGGGTACATTGGTGCGCCGCGGGTTCCGCCTAGGTACTGGTTTACTTGTGTTGGTAGTTAATGTAAAGCGAATCCTTCTATGGTCTGAGCAAGAAGGCTCGTCGGATACGTGCCAGTTTGTGATAAAGTTTGTTGCATTTTCTGTTGCAAGGGTTTGGTCTATGATCGTTTGCCCTCGGACTGTGACCCAAGTGGGTTCAGCACCACGGTTAACAATGTTAAGGTTAGTAGAAAATAAATAGGTGGATAGTACCTCTCCTCTAAGGTTCGGTGCGTCGCTGCCCCAGAGTGGGTGGTGAGCGTTTGAGTCGGTGCAGATGATCAGGTCTAGATTGGCACGCACGCAGTGCTGTACCAGGTCGGTCATCTCTTTTGGCGGGCAGTTTGCGTCCTCGCCTGGCATGTATACCGAGGCCAATACAACAACGGGAACGTCGCCTTCGGTCTGGAGCCTAACAGCTGTCAGGTCTCTGGAACAGAACTGAGTGAGTGGTGTGGTAGGAATTCCATTGGGTATGTAGGCGCAGGTTCTTGGTTTGTCTGAATTATGTGTGTTGAGTATTAGCTTACCTCCGATGTTGCCGAGGCCGCCTATCCTATTGTTCCTGATCCATGGTTCCTGGATTAGTGCGATGGTTCGGGGTTTTACCTCCAGTGCCCTGCGCAAGCTAGCCGTGACAGTTTGGCTATGCTGGAGGTTGGTCTGTATGATGTTTAGGGGCTTCGAAGGCAGTAGGGTGGAGTTAGTCGGAGATAGATCCATCAGACGGTATCTCCGCTTCCTCCACTCTGGCTTGGTATGTTTGTTGATCACATGGCGACGCGGCGAGGAGTTGCTCGTTCCAACCAGGTGATCCGGGCGATATGGTGACAACATCGGCCATTGCCGCACGGGCCATGACCTCCTCGAGGTGGGCGATGTCCGGTTCAGTCGTCTGTGTCGATGTCAGTGCTGTCTCTTTCACTACTGTACTGTCAGTCTTTGTGTCGGCGGGCTGGGTCGTGGGCCAGAAGCGTACGTATATCGACCCAAGAAGGTACGATATCCGTCGCTCCCGGGCCAAGACCTTTTCCACTTCCTCCGGTGGCACAGCCAGGGTCAAAAAAGTCCCACAGTTGTTGCCACCGACGGTAGTTGCCCTGTACAGCGACCACCTGGCGATGTCATACCAAGTGTTCTGACGAATCAGAACACTTTGGAGCCGGGCCACGTCACCTCCGTAACGAGGGACGAAAAGCGAGGCTCGGACACGGGTGGGCACGTCAGATTGTCGTAGTACCGTAAGTGTGAGGTCGGTGTCTGGTAGTCAACCAAGTCAGGGCATAGTCGTCCTCGCACCACATCTGCACGGTGCCTTCCGCTACCCGTGGGTAACCGCGGAAGGAGGGGAGTGGTGTCGTCGAGTCCGTGTTCATCAACAGGTCTTCGAGGCCTGACTTTATTAGTTCAGCCTCATCCCTAGTCAGGTCTCTGGATGGGGTAGGGAAGCAGATCGCCACGGCCAGCCGCGCAGGTATATCCTTCGTCGCTCGCGCGTAGGTTTTCTGCTCCCCCTGGGCGGAGTGGACCCTCACACGTTTGGCGTCCCCCTGAAGTGCACTCGGTGAGGCTGTGTCGTCAGGGCACACTCTCTTCGCCGGCCCTGTACCGCTTGGTCCAGGCTGCGGTTTGGAGGTGCCTGGCAAGTTGTCTGCCAACTGCGCCTGTGCGTGTGAGGCTCTAAGGCGCCTACCCCTGTGCTGTCTTGGTCGAGTTCTATCGTGGGTATGGTCTGTGTTATGGGGTCGACTGGCGGCCCTGGCAGACTCTGTTGCGTTCGGGAGCTTTTCGCGCCGGGTTTCCCCTTCGCGTACTTGCCCCTGCCCGCTTGGTTCCGCGTTCGGCCACTTTGCGCGCCGGGTTGCCCCTTCGCGTACTCGTGGCTGGTCGCGTACTGTTATTTCGGCGTCCGATCGCATTTCGCGCTGGCTAGTGCCTTCGCAGTCCTGCTTTCGGTCGCCTACTTTCCCGTCCCGGGTAGTGATTTTTCCGCGCTTCTTCAGCAGACGTACTTCGTCAGCCGGGAGGGTGGTAGAGCTGCCAGCTCCGTCATCCTTCCCTGTCGCCCTGTCTGTGTTTGTCTTGGTCATAGTCGGGGTTAGTGACGCTGTTCCGCACAATACTCTGTTGCCAGAGGCTCGTGGGGGGCGTTATGCGTTGGGTTGCGGGTACTGGCGCGTTGATCGCGGCCGAGTTTGCGTGTGTAGGTGCGTTAGTCGCGGCCGGTGTTGAGAGGTTAGGCGCGCTGATCGCTGCCTGGTTTGTAGGCGCTGAAGAGCGCTGTGATATCTTGCAGTCTGTTGCCCCCCCCCAGAATACGTTGGGGGCTGACCGCCGTGGCGGTGTGAGATTCCCCGGCCTGGCCGGGACCCACCTGGGTAGTTTTTTCCACGTTCTGCATTATATCTTTTTTGGGGGTGGGCTTTTTTGGAATCGAGGTTACCCCTCCTCTGGGACCGACGGGACATAGGGATAGGAAGGAAGGCATTTGGTGAGAGGGTGTGGGTAATTTGGGTTCACCTTAGGTCTGGGATTAGGCCTAAGGATTTGGGAAACGGCAGGAAATTAGTGGATAGGGAGGGATGGTTTTCTTAGGCGTTCAGGTTCATGGGAGGTAGGGTATCTAGGTTACCCTGAGCCTGGGATTGGGCCTTCGGGAACTTCTCTTGTCCGGGATCTCTTACAAGATGCTCCGGCCGGGATCGACCATTCTAGACGGTCCCGCAGCCGGACTTGGGCTATCCGCAACTTGCCCACCCGCTCATTCATGTTCAGATTTAGTTAGACAATCAAAATTTTAGGTTAAAAACACCACATCAGTGGGCAAAAGGACAAAAGAGAAGAGGCAAGGAGGCACAAAAATTCTGGTATGAGTCAGGGTCAAACCTTGTGATAGATCCAGCTAAAGTCTTACCGATTCCCAGAAAGAATTTATTGATCTCATTGACAGAGTTTTTGGGGTGATTTGGATCAATCATGGGTGGACTTTTCTGTTTGGTGGTGTAGGTGATTGTTTTGATGATGTCCCACAATTTCTTAGTGTTGCCTTGACATTTAGAGAGTTCAGCTTTATCATACTCTTGTCTAAATTTTTTTAGAATGTCATTACAAAAATAACGATAACGTGTATAGGTCATTTTTGTAACTTCGTCATTAGGATGCTTTTTAGATTTGAGATGAAGATTGTCTCGATTACGCATATATTGTAGTAGCCCAGGAGTAATCCATGGCTTAATTAATCGCTTACGTCTCGGAACGGTGATATTTTTAGTACAAGTAATCATCAAAGTGGTTAGGGTCCTAAGGAAGAAAGATACAGCATCAGTAGCATTAACTAAAGAGTAAATACTGTCGAAATCCATAGTTTTTAATTTTTCATCCAGGGATGGATAATGAATACGTCTTATTGCTTTTGGAAGATGGTGTGAGGAGCTTATATGTGAAAGGCTTATAATGACGCTGTAGTGGTCGGTTAGGGTTGTATGGGCAACAAAACATTTTACTGAAAGTTTAGTTTTCACAATTACGTGGTCTAGGCATGTTTGAGAATGTGTGGGGATATAGTACGCAGGCAACATACGATGAGAGGCTAATAGATTAAGGTAAATTTCTGCTCTTGCATCTGAAGATGATGGCGTTATGTCTACATTAATATCGCCAGTGAGGAAAATATTTTTGTATGACAATAACGTTAGTAAAATATTGTTTCGTGATTCCAGAAATTTTGAAACATTTCTTTCCCCCGGAGGACGATAAATACAGAGAACCACAGTTTGCGAGTTGATAATGATAATCAGGCAATTGCCATCCACAAGCAATGGTTCTAATATCTATTTAGGTAACGGTTGATTTCTAATAAACAATAACGCCCTCGTTTTGTGTCCTGTTAGTGTGTGTGTTTGCAAACTGATAACCACTCATGAGTGGAATAAACGGTGTCCGAGATATCCAACATTCCGTTAGAACGATCACATCCCAGTCAACCTCTGATCGGTTGATGAGGGTTTGCAATCCTGAAAAATTACGATTAACACTTCTTATATTTTGTACAATAATGTTCAAAGGCGAATTCTAGGTATAAATTAAATTGGAGCATTCATCAATATCACAAGTGCTGGAATCAGCGACCGTTAATTCATCTAATTCATTATTTATTGATAATTGGGAATTATGATCGAATTTTACGTAATTGCATAAATGTTACTTTTATAATTATTACTATTATTACTTTTACTGGCGAAATGTGGGTGTACTATAGGTACACCTCTGCCCAACCCTTCGGGGAAACAAGGCGTGATGTTATGTTATTATCCCCTCCGCCGTAACGCGAATAAAATACACGATTAAACGTACGTACGTATCGCGCGCGAATAATTCGCGCGACTTATCCGCGTTCACTCAAACTACGATATCTCAGAAACTGCGCATCGCAGCTTGACAAACCCTACGTCTATGAAATGTTTATTAACTAAGCTATCTGATTATATAGGGGTTTGTATAGCCTTACCTTGTTATTTATTGTTAATAGTAAGTTGAAAGTAGGCTGAGTGACTTTTTCCCACTTTTTTGTACTAAAGTCGTCATATTTATAAAATAAAAGCATTGTTTCCAGCAGTTATTGTATAATTTACTTGTAGACACATCATATTCAACAAACAATAAAAAAACAGACCTCTCCGAACACTTTATACAAAGGACTCGCATTACAATAACAAGTCTCAAGTGGGCGACCCGAGCCGATTAGCAAAAAATAGGGTATGTTTACACATTCATAACGGGAAGTCATTGAGCCGAGCGGCTTATGTGTTTACGTTATTGCTTATCTTGATTCACAAATATAACACAGACAAAGCGTTAGCTCTTAGAAATGTTTAGCTTACAATGAGTGAGTCACAATGCAAGCCCATAAAAAAAGGCGTTAAAAAAGACCCTTTCATACTTTGAAACAAAAAGTAATTATTATTGCATTTATTTTAAATCTGACTATGCGATCTACACTAGTAGGATATTTACTAATGAAAAAACAATACACAAAGGCATGTTGCCTAACGAAAACATTATCAAAATAAACAAATGAAAATCATAAAACACGCATTTTTTGCACAAAAAGTAATAAAAAATCAAAGGACACAGTACAGGAAACAACCAGAACGTCAAATCTTAACAACAATGAAACACAAAATTAATATCATGCGATTTTCAAACAGGTCTGAGTTATTTCTTTTTAGTATGAAATTCTTATGGTTTTTTTTTTACTTTTTACCTAAAAAAAAAAAAAAAAAACGCAAATCACGATAAAGTTAAAAGTTTAAAGTCTCCATGGGCGTAACGGTAGGAACAGGAGGAGCTTCTAGGAGGTGGTCATCTTCCACGTCCAGTGGCGTCTCCCAGAAGCTCCTCAGCGCCCTTGGAAGTCCCAGGTACGGCACCACATCGTCGTCATCACTCGAATCGGAGTCTGCTTCGCTTCCTGTGTAATAAATAATAAGTAGGTAAAACATCTGTGGGAACTTGTTTGCCCCTAGCCCCATCCCGACCTGAAAAAAAATCAGCAGCTACTTACCATAGGTGAGGTGCTGGAACATGTCCTGATCACGCAGACTCTGTCGAGGATGCTCGATGGGTGCCGTCACACATTCCTCAAACCTGGTTAAAAAGCAATTAAAAATATTAAAAAAACATAAAATAAAAAAAATTAAAATAAAATAAAAAATAATTATTTTTCTTCAAGTCGGTCAAAAATATGTTACTGATCATTGTCGGTATTGTCGATACTGTGTACAATTTAGTAAAAAACATGGCGTCGGTCACGTGACATAAACACCGAATGCCTGACCGTAACCGGTCTGAATAAGTCCGCATCTTTTTTTTCAATGTTTACCTTTTTACATTTAAATAATTTCGCAAAACTACATTGTATTTCACTATTTAAATGGCTAATACATACGTAGTAACGTATCTAAATCATGTTTAGACAGACATTTTACAGTCAATAGTGTATTTTCCACTCTTAACGAGTCGAAAAGTACAGCCATGACGCACGAAATTCCTAACTGTTTTTGTTGAATTAACAAGTTCAGTCCTAAATCTCTAAACATTACACAATGCTGCTATTAAAAACTGTTGATTACTTACCCGTCCATGCTGTTTAATCCGTGAAAGGTGTTTTAATAGCTTCATGGTTATTAATTTGGGTGTTGAAAATCCGAGTTTTGAAACGTAATGGACGCGTCACCGTGGCCGTCATATTTGAAACATTCCATGTCGAGCATGTCACGCAATGTTTAGCTTGCGTTTTGTATGGCTAGCCTACTCTATTACCTACACTCTGGTACAAGTTAGAGCGAGATAGGTGGCCGGGCAGAGACAATATAGCGGTATGATGCTGAGTACACACACGCGGACTTCTCCTGACTTTGTACGAATGTTGACCTTTTTTGACGCGGACTTCTCCTGACTTTGTACGTTCCAGGGGTTAAGTTACTTTTATAAATAAAAAGTTTCAATTGGTACACTTGTCATGTGGATATACAAGCCGTTCGAGAATGCGTTAACATGAGCCTTGCATGTAGTATTGTGTTCTAAAAGACAGATGATTGTAGAGAGTAATGATCAGTTTAGAGGAGTTTGTGTTGAAACAGACAAAAATCAATGAAAAGTTAATATAAGTTGTAAAATTGAACATAAAAAGTAAGCTATAAATTAAAAAAAAACACATAACCAAAACTATAAATAGCAAAAAACATGGTTAGTCAAGTTTGACAATTACGGTGGTTAGTCATTGTTGCTCTCTAAGATTAGTGAGATCAGTTTAGCTATCAACTCGAATTTGTTTCTGCCCTTCAGCTTTACGTAGGAATATCCGTCCGTGCATTACCCAGCAAAAAGTGTATTTGAGTTCTTTGGCAAATTGTCTGCACAAATAAAAAAGCTTCATCGCGTTTGCAGTTAGTTTCCGCTGCGTATATCGGTGTGCGGCCCTTTTATTTGTAGGTGGGAAGTGTTCAGTTTGTTGTCTTTATTGACCTGATTGAACTTTTTTACGTCAGCTAAGATACTTTCTTTTGTTAATTTACTGGTAAGCTCGACGATAATAGGTTTATAACCGTCTGTTTTGGTGTTCACTCGGAAAATATCACGGATACCTGTTGTTTCAACATCTACACTGATGGTTTTTCCCACGTTTTTAATTACGTTGATTAGATCTTCTGTGGTCTCCTTCGTATCGTTTGTTGGAATGTTACGTATCTCAATAGTTGAACCCTTTAAACTTCTCTCCATAGATTCTAATTTAATTTCGAGTGACTGTATGTATTTTTGGTTATCGCGCCGTTCGTTTTCCAATTTTGTTACATTTGCAATTAGGTCATCGAACATTCCTGCGTTAAACTCAACAGATTTGCGCAGTTCACGATATTCCTGTCGTAGATACGACGACGATACGTTCACGCTTGTTAGTATTTGATCGATCTTGTTATTTTGGGAATCAGACCAAGTTTTAAATGTACTCATAATCTCTGTTTTGAAGGATTGCAACTCATATATGTATTCTTGGCCATGTTTACGCTTAGGTACTCGCGTACTTACATTTGTTGAAAATTCACCAAGGCCTACTTCATCAAGACCGCAAGTGGGAATACTCGGTTCAGAGCCACCATGGTAAGGGGAGATCAAAGCTTCAGAGGAGGTCGCCACTTGCAGAGGAGTACGTCGACGCGACATATTCATTTAAATTCACTCGAGCGCCGCAAGCTTGGACTAGTGTCTACTCCTAGTACTAGGCGAACAGCTACGCTCTCAGTGCGTGCGCACCGGTAAGTTTTGAGGGCGGTGACAAAAGCGTCGCGCGCGTAAAAAGTCCTGGTGATTAGCAACGGGGGGTTTGGTTTTGACCTTATTGGCTAATTAGTTTATTACTCACGCAATTGATGCATAGAGATAGCTCATATAGGTAGGTGATGCTTGTCGAACACTGGTTACACTTGGCTTCTTACTGTTTATGCGCGCCTGGTGGTTGCACGAATTTTAATTATTTAAATATTACTTTGACAATATACCTAACTTAAAACACGTCTGTACCGCACAGAGATCCGGGAGGAAGGGAAACAATATGACGTGTTCGATGTCTTGCTTGGTATGCATTCTGTGACACATCCTAGTAATATAAAGCATCAAGCTAAGTTTGTCTGATGAAGTCAAAGTCAAAGCATTTATTTCAAATAGGCACTAAAAGGCACTTTTGAACGTCAACATTTACATTTAAATAGAATTGATTCTAGGCGCCCCCTTTCAAAAGGTAGTTTTGTAGCGAGTGAGCAAGTTGCAAGCAAGTACTCGCACACGACTCAACGCAGCACCAGGATCGTATGATCGCCTACGTCACATGAGGTGATTAGGCGGCGCTAACGAAATAGACCACGCCTCCGTGAAGACCGTCGACGATCCATAAAGAAATCCCCGCGGAAGAAGTAAAAGCCGACCTTCAGTCGCAAAACATCCCAGTTGCGGAGGTCCACCGCATGCACCGCGCCCGAGGTAGAGAAAGAACCTTTCGACATGGTTCTCGTCGTGTGTCACCCCACCGAGGGGCACCACCCCATCTTCAATGTCCGCTCTATCTGCAACCTCACCGGGTTACAGATAGAAAAACCGTTCAAGACCGGCGTCATAGGACAATGTCACCGCAGCCAGTTATACGGGCATTCGCAGATGCACTGCCATGCCAAACCCAGGTGCGTCAAGTGCCTGGGCGAACACGCCACTGTAGACTGCTCCCGTCCCAAAGACCTTGTGCACAGAGCCACCAAGCTGTGTGCTGTGCGGCGAGTCAGGCCATCCGGCCAACTATCGTGGGTGCCCCAAGGCTCCCAAAACCTCATCTCCCAAGCTGACGAAGCGTGCAGACGCCCGTCAACAAAGGGAAAGCCCCCGCTACGCCCACGCGTGGCCAACATCTCATCACCAGGAGCGACTCAGTCCTCAGAGGCCCTCGCCCTGGAAAAACCTCCACCATCAGCAGGCTTTTCCAGCCTTAGCTCCCAGACCCGTTCCTGCGGCCATCCCTCCACTCATGGCCCCCGCATCCGCGTCAACGCGCCCCCAGGCATTCCTGTGCCCTTCAACAAAGCCGCTCCCGCCGCTTCAGCTCCACCCGCAGCCACCCGTGTGGTCGGCCAGAACCCGATGGACGCCTTCAACGTGATCTCGAGCACGTTCACGGCCTTCCTTACCCCTCGCGCCAGGAAAATGGCCAGCGAAATTGTTGCCGCCAGAAATGCCGGCAACATATTCATGATTCAGAGTATTTATAATGCGTACCCGGACATTACGCAAGCCCTGATGTCCTTTTCCAACCAACCCAATCCTAATAATGTCAAAAAAGCCAAAAAAGTCAAAAAAGCTAAGCTCCGCAGCATACGCTGTTAGAAAAAAATCGAAATTTAACTGATTTAGAGACAGCCCGTTTAGTATACTTTAGTTATTTTCATAGTGTGATGTCGTACGGTATTCTTTTGTGGGGAAATGCCGCCGACATGCAGACTATATTTGTTTTGCAGAAAAGAGCTGTTAGATCAATTTATAAATTAAGTCCGAGACACTCTCTCAGAGAGAAATTTAAGGAAATTAATGTTATGACTGTGCCTTCTCAGTATATTTATGAAAATCTTTTATATGCCCACAAAAACATAAAATTGTTTAAAAAATACAGTGATATCCATAATATAAATACTAGGAACAAACACAAATTTGTTGTACCTACAACAAGGCTCAAGAAAATAGGTGGCTCGTTCAGATGTCAATGTATACGCTTTTATAATAAACTTCCAAGCCATGTTCAAGATCTAAGCCTTAATAAATTCAAATCATTTATCAAACGTAAGTTGTGCCAGAAAGCCTTTTATACAGTCAAAGACTATATTGAGGACAAAAAGGCTTGGGACTGACCTGCTCCAATTTTTGCATACAGAGTGTTTTTTTTTTTTTTTTTGTTTGGTACGTAATTTTGTTTTATTTTATATACACTATGAAATTTCATGATTATGACATGAATATTTACTTTGTATAATATTATTATTATTTTAATTTCGTGTGAGGACTTAGTGGGTATTATTTCTATATATTTTGTCTATCTCAGTTATTTCATAGTTTTTTTATATCTGGCAGTTTGAGTACTTAAAGCGGCCTACCCAAATGTCCTTTCTTTGGTATTGTTCGTCGAATCGTTGAGCTCCTTACGTTTTGAGTTGAGCTGCATGATTAATGACAAATGCGTGCACTGACTGGACAGGCCCACTCAAATCTGTATGGTTCTTTCCTCAAAAGACCATTTCAGACACCTACCTACATGGTCCTCATATGATCTGTAAAATAAACAATGACTTGAATACTTACCTAGGTATTATTTTATTGTTATTATTGTGAATGTTAAGACTATGTGGGTCATTTTATTTTTTACTTTTGTTTTTTTATATTTTATTATCTCAGTTAATTTTAATCGTAACTTGGTCTGGCGGTTTGAGTAATTATGCGGCCTATCCAATGTCCTTTCTTTGGTATTGTTCGTCGAATCGTTGAGCTCCTTATGTTTTGAGTTGAGCTGTACGATTACTGACAAATGCGTGCACTGAATGGACAGGTCCACTCAATCTGTGTGGTTCTTTCCTCAAAAGACCATTTCAGACATCAATCCACATGGTCTTAACATGATCTGACCAAGATTATGTCTGGACTTTAAAAGAGACTGTGACCTCTGAGTTTGTTTCGGCTTTTCTTCTCAGAGTAGTCAGATAGGAAACGCCGACCTCATCTAGTTTAAAAAAAAATGTTTGACGTGTAAAAGTGTTTGTACAAACCCACTTACAGAAATAAAAATCATTCATTTAAAATGGATAAAGGAATCCTCGCGCGAACCAAACCCCGATCCCTAAAGTTAGGTTACTTCAATGCCAATGGCATCCTGCGACAACGCGCTGAAATCAGCGAGTTCCTCCGCGACCACCACATCGACATCCTCCTTGTTCAGGAAACGTTCCTTAAACCCAGTTACCGAAATCCGTCAATTGCAAACTACCGCGTTACCTTAAGGGCGGTACCCTTATCTACTACAAAAAAGAGCTTTACTGCATTCCCATTGACCCTCCCACACTTTCGGGATTGGAAGTATCTTGCTGTCGGCTTGGCATGTCAGGTCATCAACCGATCACCATAGTATCGGCCTACCTCCCCCCCATTAATACTTCGGAGAATTTCCAACTCCTTACTGAAGATCTTCCTGTCCTATTTAGCCTGAGTGACTCCGTTATCATAGCGGGTGATCTCAATGCAAAACATCCCTCCTGTAATAGCACCAGGACCTCTTCCAGAGGGAGACACTTGTTCAACCTCTCCTCCTCACAGAATTTCGATGTCATCGCGCCGATGACTCCCACTCACTTTCCCCCCGATCCCAATCACACTGCCGACGTGCTCGACAGGGCGCTCCTACAGAACGTCAACCTACGGTTGGACACTATAGAAGTGGTACAAGAGCTCGCTTCTGATCACCGTCCAGTAGTCATGAAACTGGTCCCCCGCTTAGGTCTGCCCGACTCCACCCAACCCCCTCCCACCGAAGTGGTAACGGACTGGAGGAAAGTAAGCGATCGCTTAAAATCCACCACGTCCCCCCACTTGGACCCAATCCCCGATCATTTTGACTCTATCGCTGACACGACGGCCGCGAACTGTTGAATGAGAAGAACGCGGCTGTCCGTGCCTACAGCAACTTCCCCTGCGACGCGAACAAAGCCCATATGCGTTACTTACAGCGTACTGTAAGAACACGCATAGAGGAGCTGCGTGCCGCCGGCTGGGACAAGATGCTGAGCGAACTAGAGCCCACCCACCTAGCCTTCTGGCAACTCAAGAGGAAACTTAGATCCGGAGAAATAGTCTCCATGCCCCCACTGATCCGCCCCGACAAGACCATCGCCTTCGATGATGTCGACAAGGGTTAGCTTCTAGCCGACAGTCTAGAAGCCCAATGCTCGCCTAGCTCTCAACCAGTAGACCAAGCTCACCTCTCTGAGGTCGACGCCGAAATCGAACATGAGCCTCCCTCCCTCCCGTCGAAGACCCAGAATATCCACTGCCCCCCGTCACGCCAGACGAAGTGCACGACCTCATCAAAGGTCTTAAGGCTCGTAAAGCCCCCGGCTCAGATGGAATCACTAATAGGGTATTCCAACTATTCCCTGCCCACCTGATAATGCTACTGACCACCATCTTCAATGGTGCTCTGAGCAATAACATCTTCCCACAGGCATTCAAAGAAGCCACCGTCATCGGTATCCCGAAGCTCGGGAAGCCAAAGTCGGAGCCTACTAGTTACCGCACCATCAGTCTGCTCAATGTCCTCGGCTTCGTCCAAATCTATGAGAGGCTTATTTATAAGCGCCTCAGAGACTACGCCGAGACAAAAGGCCTCATCCCCAACGAACAGTTTGGTTTTAGAACCCAACACTCGTGCGTACAACAGGTCCACCGTATAGTCGATCACATCAACTTCGGTTTCCAACGAGGTTTGATGACCCGTGCTGTCTTCTTCGACATAGCGAAAGCGTTCAACAAAGTCTGGCACAACGGCTTATTATATAAGCTGTACCAACTCGGTGTGCCAGATCGTCTCGTGCTCATCTTACGGGACTTTTTGTCTATCGCTATCCTCCCCCCACCCTATTCGCGCAGGAGTCCCTCAGGGCTCTGTGATCTCTCCTCTAGCATTCACGCTATTCACCAGCGATATGCCCAAGTGCAGTAAGGCGCAGTTGGCCCTGTTCGCAGACGACACGGCCATATACTACACCGGCCGTGATGAAAATTCGATAGCTCGCATTCTCCAAACCCAAGTGAACAAGCTTGGCGCTTGGTTTAGAAAATGGCGAATCGAAGTCAATCCCGACAAAAGTCAAGCGGTTCTTTTCTCAAAGCCGCGTCGCAATCCCTGCCCCCCTCGCCCGATCACCATGTTCGGCAAGCCGATCCCTTGGGAGAAGCGAGCCAAATATCTGGGTGTAGTGCTTGATGAACACCTCTCTTTTTCAGAGCACATTAAGGCTGCTCGTTCGCGCGCCGCCTTCGCTCTAGGTAGACTTCACTTTGTCCTAAATGCACGTAGCAAATTGTCACTAAAGTGCAAAATGCGTATCTACACAGCGTATCCGCCCGATCATGACATATGCCAGTGCAGTCTTTGCACACGCCAAGCCCCATCGCTTCAGTAGAATGCAGACCCTCCAGAACAAGTTCCTCCGTAGGATTACAGGCTCCCCCTGGTTCGTTCGCAACGAGATCCTTCACGTTGACCTCAAGATTCCCACTATCCGCCAGTTCATGAAACGCATTTCAAAGCGTTTCATCGAGACCGCCGCGAATCACCGCAGCCCTCTGGTTGTCAAGGCCGCTAGCTATATTCCCTCCTCCATTAGTCATGTCCGCCGTCCCAAGCATGTCCTCACCGATCCCGATGACCACATAACTCTCATTCAGGAGAGCAGTAGGGCCACCAGTACAGTGCATAAACACAGACCGACATTTCGACCTCGCCGCCGAGGTTCCTCGCGAAGATCCCGACGTAACTGTCCCCCCCGACCCTTGCTCGACGAAGTGCCAGTCCGCGCCGTAGCTGAGCCCGTAGCTTTAAATTCCCATGATAATAATAATAAACCAAATCTGATCCAGCCTGTCCCATCTTGCTGTCCTCACGTCTCGACGCCCTAAGCCGAGGTCCGTAACCCACAGGGGGTGCCCTTAGCGAGCGTTCGCTTAGTAATGTTAGTAGTTTTACGCCCCTGGCTGGAGGATTTGAGTCCGCTTAAGGCAGCCACAGGATAGTCCGGTTAAGTAGTCACGACCTCTCAAGGTCAACTATGAGATGCCATACACAAAAAAAAAAGTTAAAACACAGTCTTCTTTTCCTCAGCTTTCTTTACCTCAGCTTGCGTTGCATTGCTCATATGTACCCTATATTGAGAAGTGTACACCTACCCACTTCACTGGTGACCCCGACGTGATCTGCATATCTCTTCACTGGTGACCCCGACGTGATGAACATCACCTCTTCAGTTTCGTATGGAGAAGAAGGGGCAAGAAACTCCACCGTTACTCTATTAAAATGTTTAACAATATTTTGTATACATTAATAATACTTTTAAATGTGGTATGTGTGAAGACGATGCTGCACCCAGAATAAAAATGCTATACCACAAATAGGTAAAAATAATTTATAATAAGCAAAGTCAGAAAAATAAATCACGTGATAGGTACATGGCGCTCACATATTTACAAACTCGCGAAAGTATGTGATTTTTCTAAAATATTAACAAGGCATAAGTCAGTGTGTGAGTTAAGTAAAACTAACAAATTGTACAATTCAATAAGCAAGTATGATTTTGTCTAGCCTCTAGACTGTTGTATGGCGCAGGACCAGCATGTTTCCAAGCATTCATATCTACGATATAATCCTCTAATTTGTAATATGCTTGTTTACAAAGTGTACTTTTAACATTGAGACATTGTTACTTCTCGTCTAGCGTGATTCCTAGAAAAACCGTCTGATTAATAAATTCCACTTTTTCTCCAATCAATATGATGTAACATTCGCTACTTCTAACATAAGGTAATTTAAATTGAATGCATTTGTGTTTTTTCTCAATTAGTACCGAAGTATTTAACGTAAATCAATCTTGGACCTGAAGAATAGAGTTTTTTATTGGTTCACAATTCGGGCAATACAATAAAACTTACATACTAGGTATATAAGTTACTAGTTATTTAAGGTATTATACTACTAAAAATAAAAATAATACAAACAACATTGCATGCCCTAAAATAGTAAACACAATGCAAATGCACAATGTGTGATCTAAATAAGATTCGTTAAAAATATCACAAATTAGTTTATTTTAAATAATAAGTTTCTATTGGACTAATTATTATTAGTCGAATGGTTGCACAGGCACATCTTAATCTTACGTTTGGCAGATAATAAGGTCCCGGAGCAAATATCAAAATGCTTCTGCATACCGTTGTAGCTGGAAAACATTCTATAAAATGGAGCGGGTTGTTTTATATTTGTTCTGCAATGAGGCATCACAAATGTACGCTTATTGCATAAACGACTGCTCTGGCGTGGAACAGCAAGTTGAATTGGGATGATGACTAATATAAGAAAAATGCGAAATGCAGTTAAATACTGGTATTGTGACTGTTGGATCCCTAAATTCCTAGAGTTGTCGCGCTACAAAACCTGACAGACGCGACGCTTTCTAAGCTATATTATCAATATGATGTCTAAACCGAAGTTGGAAATCCATAATTACACCTAAGTCGCGAATCCAACACACACTAGGGGTACCCCTAGTGTGTCTTATCAATTGAGTAAATTGCATCAGTTGTGTGTTTACGTTTATTAACATTCAAAAGCATGTGGTTTCCGATACACCATCCGGACACATTATCGATCTCAGTTTGCAATTTTACTGAGCAGCAAAATGCGCGGCTGAGGAAATTAAAGCTTCAGTTTTGGAATATTAACAAAAAAAGTTATCAAATTCCTGAGCTATATCTACATTTGAGTTGATGGGGCCACGTACAGTCTCTAAATTAAATTCAATATTACACTGTTTCATTATTTATTATTTTCCAGGTAGTTTTTGATTTTATCATCAGCTGATTTTATTTTATTGCTAATATAAAGAGCTTTCGCTATTTTTGAAATTCTGTAGAATTTCGTGTTTCATCCTGGTTTTTTTTTTTTTTGAAGAATCAAACAGTGCAACCGTGTTTATCTTGCGCCTGCGCAGGTTATATTCATTGTGTTTGATAGCATGTTGTGTACAGCTCTAGTAGTTTTGTGCTGCAAGTGTAACTTTGTCATTATAACCAATGCTCAAAGTCTGAAACAAGTGCGTTTAGTGAAATGTACCTATTTTCCCCATTGTCCACAGGGAGAAGTAGCAGTAGTATCAGCCTCATCATCTGTGCTCCTGATGTCGCCGTCCACTCCGCAACAAGTGCTGGGCCGCGCGCGCTGCCAGCCGCACGCGCTCACGTTGCGCGCGCGACAGGCGCTCACGCTGCGGGGCCAGCTAGTGCCGCCCGTGGGTGACGTCACGCTCACACTCACGTCAGGTACATTGTAATGTCGCCGTCCACTCCGCAACAAGTGCTGGGCCGCGCGCGCTGCCAGCCGCACGCGCTCACGTTGCGCGCGCGACAGGCGCTCACGCTGCGGGGCCAGCTAGTGCCGCCCGTGGGTGACGTCACGCTCACACTCACGTCAGGTACATTGTAATGTCGCCGTCCACTCCGCAACAAGTGCTGGGCCGCGCGCGCTGCCAGCCGCACGCGCTCACGTTGCGCGCGCGACAGGCGCTCACGCTGCGGGGCCAGCTAGTGCCGCCCGTGGGTGACGTCACGCTCACACTCACGTCAGGTACATTGTAATGTCGCCGTCCACTCCGCAACAAGTGCTGGGCCGCGCGCGCTGCCAGCCGCACGCGCTCACGTTGCGCGCGCGACAGGCGCTCACGCTGCGGGGCCAGCTAGTGCCGCCCGTGGGTGACGTCACGCTCACACTCACGTCAGGTACATTGTAATTGTGTGTAATTAATATGGACAGCTCAACAAGTGGCACTGTCTAGTTTTGTTACGAAGTTACTGGAATCACCGAAAAGGTCGGATGAGAATGACACTGCTGACAGTCTCTCCAGCAGAGCGACGCGTCGATGGTTGCGCGGCGGCTGTCTTCGGATAACAGGGAACATGTCAGGGAGCCGCTGTCGTACCACGTCCACGACGAACTGCTATGTTGCGGCACAATCTTGATGATATTGAAGCTTCTGAACTAAAATTACGATGACCACTTCTGATAAATGCTATCCTGATAAATGATGGAAGAAAAAAATACTTGCTAATTTATCTCATTAAAATCTACCAGCATTTCTAAACCAAACACTTTCAAACTAAAACTCTACATTTCAGATGATCTTAAGCTAATCCAAGTAACAACACAAGACGGCACCTACCGCTTCGGACCACTCGACGCGTCTAAACACTACAAGATTACCGCGGAGAAGGATTCCTACGTGTTCAGTGCTCCGGACGACTTCGGCAATATCGTCGCTCACAAGCTGGCGGAGATCACGGTGGAGTTGAGGGATGAGGCTGATGGCACGCCCTTGCAGGTTAGATTATGATCTTCTACTAAATTAATTATGAATTTTATTAAATTATAATCATTTACTATTACATATATTATTACGCGAAAAGTATAAAATGTAGGTAGTTAATGACGAAGCCAAGCACTTCGAGCAGGCCGGCTTCTGCAGGGGAGGTTCGACCATCAACCATATCCACACGGTAAAACCCGATGGAGAAGTGCCAAGTGTGTAACAGTTTAGGCTTTAATCGATTACGAGAAGGCCTTCGACAGTATCGAGCATTAGGCCGTGTTCCACTCTCTCCATCGCTGCCACTTCGATTCCCGTTTATCTAAACCCGTACCAATCAAGCGGGAGTGAGGCAGGTCAGCGGAAGTGAGACAGGGGGCCTACCATAAACTTTTAAAATACTTGCCAAGTACAGGGCAGTTCAACTCAGTATTTTAACCAGACAGGTTTTGTGTTTGTACCATGAGCATTACCCACTGACATAGTCGCTGGTCAGTAAGCTGGCAACACAGATTAAATATGATTATTAATAACAGACATTCTAAAATACTTTAGCGGTTTTTTATAGAAATGAAATATGTTTTAATGATGACAGTTTAAAATAAAACGGAATGATGAAAGAAAAGTTGTTTCGTGGCAAAAAAGGAATTTAACATTATTTAGGGCAGCAAACCAATTCAATCTACATAAAAGTATTGGTAGGCCAGTGTAACTTAGAAAGAGTGACTTTTGTAACTATGCGTTTCGTACGAACAATTAGTAACTTTGTGGGATTTATAGAACACGATTTATAGAGTAATATTGCCATGGGCTACAATAAAAGTTACAATAATAGCGGTGTGCTCGCCATGGCGAAGGCAGCGGAAAACCTCGGGGAGCACGGCATCACCAATGGCTTCCGGCTAAGGGTCACTGCGACTGGGGCCCGGATGCTGGAGGTCCCGGGTGCGGACCGCGGACGCTTTGGCTGAAAAGCTGAAAGAGTGCTGAATGCGGACGAGGCCCGAGTGTCATGCGCATTCTGGGCTTGGACGACTCCGTGACGGAAGAAGAGGTGGTGGCTGCTCTGCCGAGCAGGTTAGGGCAGCCACCATTCGTCCGGGGTGCCTGCCTGAACTAATCCCTTACGGATACGTTCGAAGGGAAGAGCAATTGTCGTGCCGGTGCACCCTGGACATGGACAACATTCAAAAATACCGCCCCAGGATTCGACGGCTTACCTGGAAAAGCCTGGGTTCTGGCCATGGAGGCCTACGGGCCTCGACAAAGGGGGCTACTAAGCGCATGCTTGGAGGGGGGGCAGTTCCCACTTCGCTGGAAGACGGGGAAACTGGTCCTCATTAAGAAGCCGGGGCGCCCTGCGGACTCTCCGTCGTCTTACCGGCCCATCGTGCTGCTCGACGAGTTGGGCAAGCTCTTTGAAAGAGTAATTGCAAACCTCCTCGTCGGGTGGCTGGTGCGGGTGGGGCCGGATTTGGCGGAGAACCAGTTTGTTTTCTGCAGGGGGCGCTCTACGGTGGACGCCATCATGCACGTGCGAGCCGGATCTGCAGGCAAAAGCCCTCGCGCACGTATGGGAGTGGCGCAAGGAGGCTAAATGCCGGGGTGTAGCTCCGCTGCCGCGAGAAATCACGGTATAGCGGACAGAGCTCCGGCGGGATCTCATGGCGACATGGAGGGAGCGATTGTCGCAACCCAGTGCTGGGCACGCCACAATAGCGGCGGTAAGTCCCCTGTAAGGAGTGGTTGGAGAAGCGCCACGGCGTCCTTACTTTCCGCATTACACAGGTCCTCACCGGACACGGTTGTTTCGGGAGGTTCCTGTTTCGCATAAGGCGGGAGGAAACGCCCGAGTGTCACCATTGTGTGGAACGCCCGGAGGACACGGTGGAGGTCTGCCCAGCTTGGGCGAAGCACCGCAGTGTCTTCGCGGAGGCGATCGGCGGCGGCGAACTCTCGCGTCCGGCCCTGGTCCAGGCCATGGTACGAAGCGAAAGGGAATGGAAAGCCGTCACCTCCTTCTGCGAAGCAGTAATGCTTGCGAAGGAGGAGGAGGAGGCGGAGCGCGTTAGGGAGAGAGCCTTACGCCCTCACGCCTCCACTAGTCGCCGCAGGAGACGCCCTGGGCGTCGGGACTCGCCTGTACATTACCGGCCACCGTAGGCGCGGGCTGAGCTGGCAGGCTGGGCTGCGGTGAGCAATGGGTAGCTCGCCGTCCGGTAAGGACCAGGCTCGGGTCGACGGCGCGTCGTGTTCCACGCGCGCCTCAAAGAAATGTCAGCACAAAATGACGGGGTCCGATAGGGCCGACGCCTCAGGGTCGCGGGAAATTCGAAAGAGATAACCATGGCTCTGGCACAGGCACTTGAAGGAACACGGGTGGGTTTTAGTCAGTAAAAGTCTGACACGCCCTCCCGCTCCACCCAGAGCGGGAGAAGTCATTAAAATTTGACGATATCCCACCCAAAAAACCAAAAAAAAAAGAAATAAGTAAAACAGAGTTGTGCTGTCACATTCAGAGTAAAGTTATATACTGAAATGAAAAGAATTTTACTTTTCTTACCAAATCACATTTACTCTCCGTTCGCCTAGGATTAGCTGGGAATTATTAGTATATTTTTGTCGAAAATATTGTAGATTTAGGAATTGTGTTACTTGTGCGATTGCATGTTGATACTGTTTGCTGTGCAACAGTATGTGCACCGATATCCCCCGTCATTGATATGTACCATTCGAGTTTAAAAATAATTCTAATAAACCTGAAAACAAGTAGGCATAGATAGTAGGCATCAAGTATATTTTCATGATGTTTGGCCGTATTGACTTCGTGGTGACTATGGTATCTTTTTTTGTTTGTTTTTATAAGCTGTAAATCCTCCATGTACTATAAACAATCAAATAAATAAATTTAAGCATAAATTAGTTCCTTGACTCAATCGACTTCCTCATCTGTTGATTTCATAGGGCGTGGCATGAAAGCTTGTAGTTCATTATAAGCTCATGTGCAAGTTCTTTAATGAGCCCATAACGTTTAACACAAGCATTGTCCCGGCACGTCAAATTGTTTGATCAAGGTGCTCAAATAATTTCTTAATATTTTAGCATTTTGTTTAACACTGTTGCAATGACTATCTTCCTCGAGAAACTCATAAATTTCATCTACATCACACATCTAAAATAAAGGGTAAACACAGTGCTTAGAAGAGTATTTTCTATGTTTTACAATACTTTGAAATAACGCCAGAATTAAATTGTATGCAAATTTTTACAATAACTTACTTTTTGTATTAATATTTTATTAAAACAGGTCAATGAAAGTTAGTTTCATAAGGCTGCATATTATGACGGCAGGGCAGTTCAATGGGGATGGCAAGTTAAAGCTAATCTCAGATGGCGCTGCGTACAGTACCATGACATAAATATTAACTCTATTTTACCTCCGCTTGAAAGACAATGTATTAGATTATTTTGAAAGGTGAATATTTCTTATCGGTTTTATTTTATTGTGATGGTAGGTAGTTCCTATTTTACTAATACGAAATATTTCTGTCATTTTGAAGATTCAACTAAAAACAGATGCATCAGAAAAAATATATGAAGACAGATTCCTCATATTGATAAGATCCGCGTTTATCAATGATCACTTTTATATAAAAGGATTTGTCAAGAAGACAATGAAAAAACTCAACTATCAAGTTGACATCAAGATAGATGACCAGGGTGGCATGGCATGGCATGGCATGTAAGCAGAAACAGACTTATTAGCCCTGAATCTGTACCTTATATACAGAGTCAAAATGGGGAATTACTATTTAAAAAAACCTGCCTATATGATTTTCAAGTACAAGGACAAATGTACTACAGTGGCAGAAAATTCTGTAATTTATTAATATTGAAAAAGATGAGTTGTTCATAGAAAACATATTAAAAAGTTAGATTATTTTACAATAACAATATAAAGGCTGAAATTATGAATAAATATCTGTATAAAGATTATTATTATATAATAAAGACACCTAAAAGTTATTTATGAGTTTTATTTGTGATACACTCTCGAGAAATAGAAGGATGTGGGTTTTAATTGCTTGAAAGATGTTGGAAAAGATTCTTTTGAATGTTTCTCTAAGCATGTCTTTCGTCTCTCACACTAGCACTGGCTGATATCCTTTTCTGGTTCCATGAAAAGAGACTCGGTACTGCTTCTTTCTTTAAAAGTTTGTGTACACAGGGTAAACCTTAAAACAAGATGAACAATGATAAGTATATGAAGATGTTATGTAATGTTAACAATTTAGGTATATAGATACTAGCTTAAATAGAAGAACTATCGTTTAAAACACCCACCTGTACTCACACTTAATGTTTGGTAATAATTTTCATGAAAATGTTCTCTCCATAACCTCGTAGTGATAGTAGGATCGGTTTTTAATCCTTACGGCAGCTATCCACTTTCTTCTTTTAATACGATTTATTGGAAATTTGTGTTGGCCTACGTTTTAACACCCAATTACACAACACTTTGTAATTTCTATGTTATTTGTGAACATATTTTATAAGATGCTATACAATTTGACAGATAATTTGGAACAATCGTATACTGCGCCACTTTGACAGTTGCCTTCCCCATTGTCGAATGTTTAAATGTCAAAAAAGACTTCATGGTACGGATAAGTTGTAAGTCACAGCGCTGAAATGATGTGTCGTAGTCACTCACCGACTTAGGTCACGTGATCGCTCGCCCGCCTGCTACTTGACGCGCTCATTGTACAAATTAGCACAAATGGTTATTTTTCGTCGAAATTTGACCAGCTCTATGAGTTTATGGTAGGCCCCCAGGGCGATACAATTTCACCGAAACTTTTCACAGCAGTCCTAGATGACATCGTGAAATGTTTGCATTGGGACTGTTGCGGTGTTGACAACAAAGGTGCCTACCTGTCACACATAAGATTTGCAGGTGACATTGTGATTTTCGCTGGAAAATTCGATGACCTCTAAATGATAAATGATAAATGATTTTATTTCTGTAAGTAGGTTTTTACAAACACTTTTACACGTCAATACTATTTTAAAAGTAGATGAGATCGGCGATTCCTATCTGACTACTCTGAGAAGAAACGCCAAAACAAACTCAGAGGTCACAGTCTCTTTTAAAGTCCAGACATAATCTTGGTCAGGTCATGTGAATACCATGTGGATTGATGTCTGAAATGGTCTTTTGAGGAAAGAACCACACAGAATGAGTGGACCTGTCCAGTCAGTGCACGCATTTGTCAGTAATCATGCAGCTCAACACAACACATATGGAGCTCAACGATTCGACGAACATAACCAAAGAAAGGACATTTGGGTAGGCCGCATAAATTGCTCAAACTGCCAGACCATGATTAAAACTAATTTTAAAAATTAAAAATAGATTGAGATAAAAAAAAAACAACAACAAATCCACACTGCCTTCACATTCACAATAATTAAAATATTATAATACTTTACAAAGTAAATTTTCACGTCATGTCAAAGTGTAAAAATCCGAGAATAAACATGGTCAGATCATATGAGGACTCTGTAGACTGGTGTCTGAAATGGTCTTTTGAGGAAAGAACCACACTGATTTGAGTGGACCTGTCCAGTCAGTGCATGCATTTGTCAATCATGGTGCAGCTCAACTCAGAACTAAGGAGCTCAACGATTCCACGAACAATACAAAAGAAAGGACATTTGGGTAGGCCGCGTTAAGTACTCAAACAGCCAGACCGTGATTAAAACAACTGAAAGAACAAAAAAACAATGACTCACATAGTCCTCACATTTTCAAGAATTAAAACAATTTTATACTTTAAACAGTAAATATAAAGATGTCATTGTTTATCTAAAAAAAATCAAAAATAAAAGTTTAACAGCAAATTAAACATCGACAATATCTGTGTAAACTTATTGGAGCAGCTCAATCCCAAGCCTTCTTGTCCTCAATATAGCCTTTGACAGTATAATAGGCATTCTGGCATAATTGCCGCTTTATAAAAGATTTGAATTTATTAAGGCTTAGTTCTTGAATGTGGCTAGGAAGTTTATTATAAAAACGAATACTTTGACATTTAAACGAGCTACCTATTTTCTTGAGTCTGGTATTGGGAACAACAAATTTGTGTTTGTTCCTAGTATTTATGTTATGGATATCACTGTATTTTTAAACAGATTAATATTTTTATGTGCATACAAAAGATTTTCATAAATATACTGAGAAGGCACAGTCATTATATTAATCTCTTTAAATTTGTCTCTGAGGGAGTGTCTGGGACTTAGTTTATAAATTGAACGAATTGCCCTTTTTTGTAAAACAAAAATTGTCTGAATATCGGCGGCATTTCCCCACAAAAGAATACCTCTTCTTTTAAGATAGGACTTAAGATGAATATGGCCAAGACAAAGATTATGGCAAATATCTTCAGAAATTGAAATCTGAAACGTTGGAGATGGTTGACCAGTATGTCTATCTTGGCCATATTCTTTTATTTGGCAAAGAGCATCAACAAACAGATATGTCGAAAATAATGCAGCTTGGGTGGGCCACATTTAGCAAATTAGACAATAATTTTGAAATCAGCCAAAATCCCACAATGTTGGAAGTCCCGCCTCTATAACCAGTGTGTTCTGCCCACTATGACGTACAGAAATGAGACGGGGACGCTCACGCTAAAGGCTTTGTACAGGATGAGAGTTTCACAGAGAGCCGTGGAGCGTTCCGTGCTCGGCTTTTGTACGTCTTAGGATCTCGACGTTTGGAACTCGGTCTATATGTTTAAGACCTATAGACTTCCATCACTCGTTTTCCGATATCGGAAAACTCAATGGATGGAACTCAAAATCTGTCCAATCGAGACTTCTTAACAGCTCGGAGGCTCGAGTCGTCTGTGCGACATGAGCCGCCTAAAATGGTTGTATTTACCTCGGATTCCTTCTTTGCCAGCCTTTTTTTTATTGTTATTTTGGTCTGTGTCCCAGCAATGTTCCCATTGCTAGGACACAGGCCACAAAGAGAGGCCCTTCGAGAGGGATTGGGCTGTAATCTACCACGTAGGCCTTTTTTTTACCGTGTACCTTCAGTTGCCTGTGCCAGGGCCACGGTTATCTCTATCGAATTACCCGCGACCATGAGGCGTCGGCCCTAACGGACCCCGTCATTTTGTGCTGACATCTCTTTGAGGCGCGCGTGGAACACGACGCGCCGTCGACCCGCACCTGGTCCCTACCGGACGGCGAGCTACCCATTGCTCGCCGTCCGCAAGCCCGCGCCGCAGGTGGACGGGAATCTGCAGGCGACTCCCGACGCCCAGGACCACGTAGGCCTAAGGTGGATCACGAAATACGTGAGTAGAGCAAATAAGTGAGTTCGACAAAACTGCACTATGTATTTGGAGAAAGTTTGAATGGCGAGATATTTAAACACTGCGAGGTTTTTAATAATATCACACGATTGTTTTAATTCCTAGTGTGCATTTTCATACACTAATTGCCTAAAAATGACTGTGAATCCAAGAAAATTAGCTTTTATGTAGTAGGTTCAATCCTAATTTATGGGAGCAGATAAAGTAGTATATGAAACTGCACATACGAGGGAGCGTTTTTATGTTCGCGGAATGGGGGATAAGGGGTGGAAATAAAAAAACCAAATTATTTTTCCTTTTCAATATATTCACCTGCAAGACGGATACATTTTTCAGATCTTTCAATTAGTTTATTTATACCCTCATAAAAAAAAGTTTTCTCTTTGTCTTCAAAATACGCCGAAACTGCCTCCTTGACTTCATCATCGGTGGTAAATTTTTTACCCCGCAGCTCTTTTTTCATTTTTGGAAACAGGTAATAATCACTTGGGGCCAGGTCTGGGCTGTAGGGTGGGTGATTCAAAATATCGAAGCCCACTTTATGCAGGGCAGCCAACGCAACGCGGCTCTTGTGGACGGGCCCGTTGTCGTGCAAAAGCAACACACCTTTCGTCGATTTTCCCCGCTTTTTCTCTTTAATGGCTTCTTTTAGTCGCTCTAATATTGAAGCGTAGTATTCTCCGGTTATAGAAACACCTTTATCTTTGTAATCAATCAATAATATTCCTTCAGAGTCCCAAAAAACCGTTGCCATGAGTTTCCCAGCCGACTGTGACACCTTAAACTTCTTGGGAGGTGCTGAGCCCTTTTATGCCACTGCATGGAGTCTTGTTTCGACTCAGGTTCTTAATGATGAACCCAAGTTTCATCTCCAGTAACAATTCGACTCAATACAGCATCCTTGTCTTCATTACAGAGGTCCAAAAATGCACGTGAACACTCTACGCTGTTGTTTTTGCGGCGGCGTGAGCATTCTCGGCACCCATCTTGCACTGACCTTAGTCATGCCAAGATGATCGTGCAGGATTTTAAAAATGGTTGTATCGGATACTCCAACCATTTCTGCGAGTTGTTTCTTCTTTAGTCGAGCATCGTCGAGTACAATTTTCTCAACTTTTTGGATGAGTTCTGGCGTGGTCACCTCGGTGCTCCTGCCCGGCCTCGGGTCGTCTTCAAGGGATTCCCTGCCTTGTTTAAATAAACTGTGCCACTTGTAAACCATGGTTTTTCCTGGACAAGAGTCACCATAAACCAATGACATCTCATTCAGTATAGTCGCAACTGATTTTCCTTGCTTGGTAAGGAACTTTATAACGGCACGATATTCGATTTTTTCCATATTTCACTTTTCACTCCCGATTATGTTGCTTGGTTGACGATAACTCAAAGACTAATAGTCTAATTACAATGAAACCTCGTATTGATACTAATTATGAGTCACCGAACACGTTACGACCCTAATGAGCCTAATCCCCCCCCTACAACCCTCTCATTCCGCGAACTTAAAAACGCACCCTCGTAGCTTCTCATAACCCCTCATTATGCAACAGTGTGATAACAGTACATTGTAATACAAGTGTGCTCTTTTGGTCATTATCCCCGAGGCGGTTTTATTCGATAAAGGAGCCGAGTGGGTAATGATCAATGCACACGCGTGTCACACGACGTTTTTCAACACACTTGCGAGGAAAAAACAGACTCGTATTGTTATTATGTTTACTTATTGAAACAATTAGTGCAAGTACAATTCTCTAAATGATTCCGAACAGTTTTTGTTGGCATTTTCACAGTTTGTGTGAGTATTGGTATTATTAATAATGTCGTTGTTTTCATTTTCTTGGGTATACGTCGGAGATGATTAAAATATTGATTGTATTTAGACGTAAAAACTCTTTACGGAGATGAAAGAAAAAAAAGTCAAAAATAAAACATAACCTAACATAACATTACGCCTTGTTTCCCTGAAGGGTTGGGCCGATGTGTACCTGTACACCCACATTTCGACAGTTATGTTTTAAGTGGCATGTAATAGGGGGCGAGCCTATTGCCATCAACCGGGCACAAATCCAGACTCCGGGCTGCTACTGAGAAATTCCAGATAGAAAACCCAATAACACTTTGCCCGACCTGGGAATCGAACCCAGGACCTCATGCTCAGCAGTAGCGATTGCGACCACTAGACCAACGAGGCAAGGCAAAATAAAACACGAGTGCGGTAATGTAAAATAAAAAGCACGCGTATTTAATACGCTGCATTATGAACCTAAAAGCGGTGTAATAAGAGCTATTTAATGAGCAACTGTGTTGAAAAGTAATATTTTATAACACATTTGCTCGTAAAGGGTCTCTTATTTCACCAATTTCAATATCGTAATGTATCTCATTACGTACTAGTGCGTTATTGGAATGTAAAACGCACGGTTTATCACGATGCTCCGTCTAAAATTTTTACTTGTTCGCTAATTTGTGAACAAGTAAAAATTATTCCGCGCTCTCTTTGTTTTCGCTGTATTGTTTTAATTTGAAAATGTCGTCAAGTAATGATGAATTTATTAATTCGACACCGCCAGAAGTCTCTGAGGCAGCGAAAAATCTCCTGCCCGAAAAATCGACCGACAAATACAACCGTATCAAAATTTCATCCTATGGAAAACAAGCAATGGAGCAAATTCATTTTCAGAAAGTGTGTTCAAATCAAATCAAATCATTTATTCCTTTGCAAACATGGGTATAGTACATAGGTGTTTTTATATTATAGTTCTCCACATTTTACCGTCACATGGGCATGCAAAGGTTTAATTCCAAATAAAAAAATAAGTATTCGATTATTGGAATTCCAAAAATAAAAATAGTAAAAATGAAAGCGTGATCACATAAATAAAAAAATTAAAAATTTAATAATGTCAAACGGAAATTAAAAATAAGTTAAACAGGATCGCAATAATTATATCAAACAGAGAAACAGTATGTCAATCAGCCAGTGAATCATCATTAAGAAAATCGTCAATCGTGTAATAAACTTTCATAATTAAATTTTTTTTAGCGCCCTTTTAAATTTGAATGTTGTCAAATTTTTATAACATTGGGTACTCTATTATGAATGAGTGGGGCAATACCAAAAAAACTTTTTTGCATAAGTGCGGTGTTACATTTTACTTGACATAGTTGATTGATTTATTGATTCCGTATTGGATTTATCCTGACCTGATAGATAAATTGATTTTTTTAATAGATGTGGGTTACATTTTACAAACAATGCCGTTTCCATTATATATAAGCAAGGCAAAGTTACAATTTTTAACGTTTTAAAATAGGAAACACAGCTATCAGTTGTCTTAAGACCGCACATTGACCTGATGCATCTCTTCTGCAGTCTAAATAACATCTCCCGATCAGTAGACTGCCCCCAGAAAATAATGCCAGACCGCAAAACAGAAGCAACCAGTCCATGGTACGCTGTTAAAAGAGCCTGATTGTTTTCTTTGAGAGTTGAAGAAGAGCATTTGCGGATTTGCTGAGTTTCTTACATAGTTCTTCAACATGAGGTTTCCATGTAAGTTGGCTATCAATAATAAATAATGCCTAAGAACTTAGCCTTATTAGCTTTAGCCTATTTCATGGAACTTTCTCAAAAATATAAGTCAAGCTCATGGTGGTGCTACTATTCAATGCTAAAAAGCACTGTGAAAACAAAACATGGTATTGATATCAAGTCATACTCCAACTTGCTGGCATTTCTAAAAAGACGCTCAAGTGGCCATGTGAGTAAAAAGTCGAAATTATTTTCGGCTGATAATGTCAAGAAGTTCCTAAAAGAAGCTCCAGATTGCCGATATTTGGCAACAAAGGTCAGTTGAAACAAAATTTGTGTAATTAACTTCTTTCACTTTCGTATTTCTTTACAATATAGGTGTTTTTTTACGCTATTTCAACTCTTTTCTGGTTGTATTAATATTCGGCATAAATGGTGCGTGCATGTCAAGAGTTGGCAAATATCACAACTAATGATGTCGAGAACCATGGGTGGATTCTTCTTGTCCAGGTCTAAAACACAAAAACATAAATTCCAAGATTGTTCACAATACAGGGGCCTTTTTACGACATAGTGAAGAAATACGAAGCACTTCGTTCAACAAAAGCGATGTCTAACAGATTTTTTCAAAATTACCAAAATGGAAAATGCACTGAAAATACACACCCATTGGCATAAGGAGCAATGCCGAAACAACCACTTGCTTCTTTCTTAAATTTGGATGATCCACATGAATTCACAGGGCACAGTTTCAGAAGGTCCTCGGCTACATTGATCGCCGATTCAGGTGCGAACTTATTGACACTAAAACGTACGTAGCGGTCGAACAGTGTAGCCAAGGGCTACATAGATAACTCCATGAGAAATAAAGAAGAAATTAGCTCCCGCATTACAAGGAATATAAATTTGGAGCCAAGTGTTGACTCTGTACCATCTACGAGAATAGACGCGTACATTCCAACATCGTCAACGCAGCCGCCTCCGTCGCCGCCACCGACTGCAGAACTCTGTGGTCTCGTTTCTCCTACTTTCACTCAAGAGAGTGAGAGAGGGACTGGTCAAATTGTAGCTAATAATAATAAATTGACAACATTAAGAATGCCAGCTGGCAACGTAATAATCAATTTTACAAATTTTTATATCTTCTTTAACAAGTGATTAACGATTTATTCGTTTAAGATAGTCCGAGTTTTATTTATGTCCTCGCAAATATGTTATAAAACGTCGTATGACATACGTGCGCTTTGATAATTACAGCCTCTGCTTTCTTGTAGGCGAGGGCTAGCAATATCGCCTCGGCTTTAATTTTCAACTTACCGCACTTATATCATAATGTACTATTACGTGAACTGAAGGTGTTGTGTTGTCCGCAGGGCGCCCTGGTGTCGGTGAGTGGCGGCTCATACCGCCGCAACGTGGCGTGCGGGCCGGACGGCCGGCTGCGCTTCGCCTCGCTGGCGCCCGCGCAGTACTACGTCAAGCCAAACATGAAGGAGTACCGCTTCCAGCCGCCGCACCATATTGTGACGTTGGAGGAAGGACAGACGCACCATATCACGCTCAAGTAAACAACTTATTTACTTTTATGTATTCATTATTTATTTATAAAAGGCTTCCAAACCAATAACATACCCACAATCGTACATCTTCTTTCTGTTTCATAAATACACTAGTTTTCATTCCTTCGTCCTTATGTTATTAATCCAGGCTAATGACAGAGCCAATCTAAGTATGGTACTTATCCGACAAATTCCTGGATTGATTATCTAGTAAGAATACCATCATGGTTACCACGAAGCATCCTGACTAGGATTCTCAGCAAGCAAGATGATTTTACTGTCTCTGTTGTTAATTTGATAGTCCTATTTGAGTGAGCAAAGTTTTTTTGATACATTTATGTATAGAAAAATTACATAATAGTACATTGTGATACAAGTGTGCTCTTTTGGTCACTACCCCCGAGGCGCTTTTATTCGCGCGAGCCGTAGGTGAGCGCGATAACGGAACCGAGTGGGTAATGATCAATGTACAAGCGTGTCACACGACGTTTTTCAACACATTTGCGAAGGAAAAAAAACAGACTCGTATTGTTATTATCTTTATTTATTGAAACAATTTGTGAAAGTACAATTCTCAAAATGATACCGAACAGTTTTTGTTGGAATTTTTACAGTTTGTGTTTTGGTATTGGTATTATTAATAATTTCGTTGTTTTCATTTTCTTGGATAAATGTCGGAGATGATAAAAATATTCATTGTACTTAGACATAAAAACTCTTTACGGAGATGAAAGAAAAAAAGAGCTAAATATAAAACACGAGTGCGTTAATGTAAATTAAAAATCACGCGTGTTTAAAACACTGCATTATGAACCTAAAGGATGAATAATATTTAATTCCTCACCATTTTCACCAAGAACCGTTGCTGTCTCCGATACATCAGTTGCGATCTCGCTCTAACGTTATAGTGCTAAGCAGGATGTGAGATCGCATCGATGAGTGAAAACGTCAAGTCTAAGGACATTCTCGTTCACATGCGCGGGCTTCTGGGTCTACCGTTTATAGCAGAACTTTTTATGTCATAAATTTAATTTCGCAGATAATCGTTTGGCAAACACTCGTTTATCATCAGTGATCGAATAATCGGGCGGTTAAATAGCTAAACTTCTTCCCACGAATGCATATCATGGACATTCCTTTCTGAATAAACGAGTAATCCCGGGTTCCCGGGATTGTTTTTGGTGATGCGTTTATGGGGAACATTTATAAATAGAAGAGTTGCGGCTGAGGATATGGATGATTTTTTTTTTTGTAAAATAACTTTAATAATATTATAGTATTGTTTATTTTGATTTAGTATCTTTATTTTATTTAAAAGAAATGGAATATCAGTAAAAAATTAAAATGTGCACAGTGCGTTCAAGTAGTGGAGATTGATTTATATATCAATCAATCAATCAATAAAATGTTTATTTGTAAACATAGGTTTATATAAAAGGTCTTAAATATACATATTATTGTAGTCGAGCACTATGTTCTACCAATGAAATTGGTGTACAAATAGTAGTTTTAATATAGGAAATTAAACAGTTGATAAAAAACAAAAGTCCAAATGAGTACTACTTTTATAACAAAAATAATAATTCAATAAATATCAATTAAATTATGAACTGTCAATTTAATTAAATTTTACATGCATGTGTGGAAGTTAATTTATAGTGTAATAATAATTTTTTGAATATAGGTCCCTAATTGGCAAGCCAAATGTAATATTAAAAATTAAAAGAAAAGGTGTGTGTGTGTGTGTGTGATCTCCTAAAAAAAAGTATGATAATGTAAGAAATTAAATTTCGGGCGCCGTGGAGCGACACACTATTAATAGATAGCCAGATAAAGTTGGAGAGATTGGACCATTAATCTTAGGATGGGGGCCTGTGGATGTCAATGGTGATTAAAAGTCTCACTACCTTGAACGTTCCCAGTTTATTGTATACCTTTAGCCTAATGAATACAATTATATTAATATAAAATTTTGTTGCTACATCATCATTGCATCTTTGTAACTTTAAATTCGCAGCTGAAGGCTGTTATGTTATAAAGGAAAAAATATAAAAAATATATAAACTGGAAGGTGACCCCGAGAGCCGGAAGGTACCTCTCAGGTAATCAGCCCCCGTGGAAGGCCAGTAGAAATTTCCCAGTTGAATTGAAGTAAAGGTGGAATAAGCACCCACAATTGTAGGCTGTGGACAAAAAGGAACTCTGAGATGTGATTTCACTCCGAACTCGGACACGCGGGGACGCATCGACCAACGAAAAACTTACCGCTTATTCCAGGTATATAAACTCGCGTCTCCCTCGGTGTACCGTGAAGATATCTGGTATCAAAAGACGTAGGGAGGCGACGAGGAAACCTGCGAAAAACCGTAAGATGGTCACAAACCAACCGCCATCGTCGAAGGAAATTTTCTCTCGAAAAGAGTCCAACTTACCAAAAATCCGATAGAAATATCCACCGGGACCATTCCACGGGTCCTTTGGTTTAGGATTAGGGCATTAAAGCGCCACTATAAACCAGATTAGTTACGATTCCATTCAGGGAAAATCAGGAGACCTGTCACATTCACCAACAAAGATCGCAAAAGTGACTTGTCAAATTTTGACGTCCAAAATGTCATACGAAATGTATCACAGATAAAAAATACAATTAAGAAATCGTTCCGAAATCAACTACAATCATCAATACATGTAACGGTGTAAAAAAACTCGTTACATTACATCCCTCCCCGAAAAAAAATTAAAGAAAGCAATTTCTTTTATGCCCAAAAAAAAAACAACGATCAAGGTAAAACGAACAGTTTCCCAAAAAACAGGAAATATAAACAGCGTGTATACAAACAACACTTACAGGTGCAGACTAAATACTAGCACAACCGACCCACAATATCAAAAGAACCACAAGAGTACAGTTAAGCACCTTCGCCACTGACTAACAAGTTAAATCCAAGAAATATTATAGAATCAGTTAAGTGCAACAGTCGCTTAACACTGTAAAACAATACAACAGAACTATACCCAATTGAGTGCGGTTGGGCACCATCGCCACCGACTAACAAGTATAAAATTCTAAAAGGACACAAAAAATACCAATACGAATTCGGTTAGGCACTATAGCCGCCGACTAGCAAGTATAAAGCTTTACAAACAAACAAAAAATACTAATAAGAGTTCGGTTAGGCACCATAGCCGCCGACTAGCAAGTATATGTTTAATGTAACAGGATAAAAAGAATATTAATTCGAATACAGTTAAGCGCAAAGGCCGCTGTTTAACGAGATTAATTCAAAAAATTATATATGAGTGCAGTTAGGCACCATCGCCACTGACTAGCAGGAACAAATTATAACTGTGAGAAACAGTATAGGAACCTTCACATCTCTAAAGATGCAAAGAAAAAAGATGTTGTGATCGGCTCAACTCCACCAAATTTCCGGGCACAAACAAAAAAAATGTTGTGATCGGCTCAACTCCACCAACTTTCCGGGCACAAACAAAAAAAAATGTTGTGATCGGTTCAACTCCACCAACTTTCCGGGCACAAACAAAAAAAATGTTGTGATCGGCTCAACTCCACCAACTTTCCGGGCACAAACAAAAAAAAAAAACTGTGTTCTTCCTAAGTGCACCGCGAAATATTCGGGGTGACAGAGTCACTATACGAGTACCACAATGATAAAAAAATAGGTAAACCTCTACAAGTGTAAACAAAACGTACAAAGGTAGTAGGCACCAATTCAGGAATTGCATGCAAAATTTTACACAGGAAAATTGCATACAAGACTGTTTAAAAAAAAATTATAATAATAAGATCTTTCGATATGGAAAATGTATGTGTGTGGGTTGAAGAAGTTTATAAAAATGTCCTAAGTTGTAATTTTGAATGTTAAATCACGATTTAATAAATTTTATAAGAAGTTACTTAACACACATCTTCATTCAAACCATCGATAACCTATCATCCATCCCAATGTGCATCACACTATCAAAAATGGCCTTCCAACAAAATCATCAAAAACAAGATTAACAATGAGAAACCAAATTAAAATTTAATTATATCCTTAACATGATAACGACCAGTCGTTCCCCTGTTAAGGTCTTTCAGAATAATGTATTTCAGAATATTTCAGAATAATAAACATTATCAGAAATCTTTTCAATAATTTTACATTTAATAAACTTAGGAGCAAGTTTTGCCGAAAAATAAGTAGGTGCATGAGATTGAACGAAACTTCTTCTCCACACGACATCACCCACATCAAAAGAAATCACTTTGCGACCTTTGTTATAATAGCGAGCATTACGCTGATAAGCTTTTAATAAATGAGATTGTACTTTAACAAAAATATTACCAAGAGAATTAAGAGAATCGGCATAGTGAACTCTATTGGAAATTTCCAGTTCATCTATGTTATCGATAGAATCACCAAAACGATGTAAAGAAGCATCAAAAATAAGTTCTCTACCAAACATCAAAAAATTAGGTGTGAAATCTGTGGCCAGATTAACACTATTATTCAAAGCTAGTTGAATATTAGGTCAATATTTAGACCAAGTTCTATGATCATCTTTGACAAAACAAGCTATGCAAGTTTAAACAGTTTTATTATATCTCTCAACAGTATTATTTTGAGGCGTGTATAAAGTATTATAAAATATTTTAATAATGTTAAAACCCTTCAAAAACTCTACAAAATGTTTAGAAGTGAATTGTGTACCATTATCACAAAAAAATATTTTGGGACAACCAAATTTAAGAAATATTTCTTTTTCAAAAAGTTTATTTATTACTCTAGTAGTAGCATTTATCATAGGAAAAATCCAGCAGTATTTAGTGAAAACATCAACAACTGAAAGAATATATTTATGTCCAGAATAAGATTTAGGCAATATACCTATAATGTCTACTGAAAGCATCAACATAGGACGATCAACTTTTTTAGGGTTAACCATAATACCAAAAGGAGGTTGAGTGGTATGTTTATAAGCTTTACAAGTATCACAAGCAAGAATATATTTTTGAACATCATTAAACATCCCTTTCCAAAAATAGTGTTGTTTTAATTTATTTAAAGTTTTATGAATACCTAAGTGTCCAGAATTAATATCATCATGATTAGAACGAATTGTATCTAATATGTGTTCTTTAGGAATAACTATCTTCCAATTAAGATTACTATTAGGATCAAACTTACTTTTACAAAACTTATATAAGGCTTTACTTTCTACTCTGAAGTTCTTATATCTGCAAGGAGACTTTTGACAATTAATAAATACTTTTTTATACCAAGGATCATAAATATCATCATCGGGTAAGACTAAATTATTTTCAGAGATTCCTATAGCAGCTATTTCAATACGAGACAAAGCGTCTGGGACTAAATGTAAAGAACCGTTTTTATGAACTATATCAAAAGTAAATTGAGAAATTCTAGCAGCCCAACGTGCTAAGCGTCCACTTGGATTGCTAAGACTTTTTTTTTTTTTTTTTTGGGTCGGAAATCATCAAATGACTTCTCCCGCTCTGGGTGGAGCGGGAGGGCGTGTCAGACTTTTACTGACTAAAACCCACCCGTGTTCCTTCAGTTGCCTGTGCCAGGGCCACGGTTTTCTCTGTGGAATAACCCGCGACCCTGAGGCGTCGGCCCTATCGGACCCCGTCATTTTGTGCTGACATCTCTTTGAGGCGCGCGTGGAACACGACGCGCCGTCGACCCGCACCTGGTCCCTACCGGACGGCGAGCTACCCATTGCTCGCCATCCGCAAGCCCGCGCCGCAGGTGGACGGGAATCTGCAGGCGACTCCCGACGCCCAGGGCGTCTCCTGCGGCGGCTAGTGGGGGCGTGAGGGCGCAATGCTCTCTCCCTCACCCGCTCCGCCTCCTCCTTCGCGAGCATTACTGCTTCGCAGAAGGAGGTGACGGTTTTCCATTCCCTCTCGCTCCGTACCATGGCCTGGACCAGGGCCGGACGCGAGAGATCGCCGTCGCCAATCGCCCCCGCGAGGACACTGCGGTGCTCCGCCCAAGCTGGGCATACCTCCACCGTATGCTCCACCGTGTCCTCCGGTCGATCCACACAATGGTGACACCCGGGCGTTTCCTCCCGCCTTATGCGAAACAGGAACCTCCCGAAACAACCGTGTCCGGTGAGGACCTGTGTCAGGCGGAAGGTGAGGACGCCGTGGCGCCTCTCCAACCACTCCTCAAAGAGGGGACTTACCGCCGCTATTGTGGCGTGCCCAGGATTGCTAAGACCTAAAAGCCAAATCGAATCTTAACCAAAAAGCAAAATCTAAAATGAAATCAAGTTGAAAAGAAGGGATAATTAGAAAATAAATATCTTTAGTTAAATTATCAAAGTAACAGGTAATTCAATGATACCAATAAATATAAGCAGCACTAGAAACGGAATTTATTTTATAACCCAACTGTAAAAATTGTCTGACGATTTGAACCCAAAGCACAACTATTTGAACCAACCAACAAAATTTCTTCAAAATTTTGTATAAAAATATTCTTCAACTTCAGTAATAAATTCTCCAACACAAGATAACCAAAGCATTCATAGTACTAAATGAAGGCAGAGCGTGCAAAGCAAAAGCTGAGGAAGAGTGTGCAATCCTTTCATTATGATCAAAAGGGTGTGGTACTTCTGTCAAATTAATCATGTCCGGAGCAGTTTGTGCAACATTAGGATCTGCGCAAGCGCCATCAGATTCTATGTGGTCTTTAGCAATAGGCGGAAAAGACTGGTCTTCATTAGCCATCATGAATAAACTAAACGAAAATTGATGAGCAAAGCAAGATGTAAATTTAAAAAAAAAGTGAAATATTTGAGGATAAGTGTAAAATATTTTCTAAGTTTTTTTTGTTTTGATGAAACTATCAAGTAAAAAGATGCAATAATAATTTACAGGATAAGTTTAAACTACTTAAAGTAAGGTTACCAAGTTAAACCAAAGTTTACTTAAGATTAAATATGAAACAAAACTTCCAAAGTTGTAAAATACTTGAGGTTAAAAAGATATGTTCAAAGTTTGTTTTGCTGAAAATTTCAAGTTTAAAAAATGCAGTAACAATTTACAAGATCAATTCAAGTTACTAAAAGTAAGATTACTTAGTTAAACTAAAGTTTGCTTTAGAATAAATTTGAAACAAAGTTTCACCGCACTTAATTTACACTGTTGAGACACTTAGATAAAACAAACTGTCTTACCATACAAAATGTTGGTTTTGTAAGAGAAAGAAGAAGTAATGCTGTAACCATAAACATTAAACATACACAATAGTACAAAGTACAATAATGTTAGTAGAAAATACTGTTTACTTAAAAGCAAACATCCAAAGAAATTAAGTTTTAAATTACAACATTGTACAATAATGTGTTACTACAAAATATCAAGATGCAATGAATCAATAACAAAATAAGTAAGGTAAATTCAAGTCCCTGTTCGCTTGAGCGACAAATGTAATAATAATTTTTGAATAATAGGTCCCTAATTGGGAAGCCAAATGTAATATTAAAAATTAAAAGAATAGGTGTGTGTGTGTGTGTGTGTGTGATCTCCTAAAAAAAAGTATGATAATGTAAGAAATTAAATTTCGGGCGCCGTGGAGCGACACACTATTAATAGATAGCCAGATAAAGTTGGAGAGATTGGACCATTAATCTTAGGATGGGGGGTGGATGTCAATGGTGATTAAAAGTCTCACTACCTTGAACGTTTCCAGTTTATTGTATACCTTTAGCCTAATGAATACAATTATATTAATATAATTTTTGTTGCTATATCATCATTGCATCTTTGTAACTTTAAATTCGCAGCTGAAGGCTGTTATGTTATAAAGGAAAAAAATATAAAAAATATGTAACTGGAAGGTGACCCCGAGAGCCGGAAGGTGGTACCTCTCAGGTAATCAGCCCCCGTGGAAGGCCAGTAGAAATTTCCCAGTTGAATTGAAGTAAAGGTGGAATAAGCACCCACAATTGTAGGCTGTGGACAAAAAGGAACTCTGAGATGTGATTTCACTCCGAAATCGGACACGCGGGGACGCATCGACCAACGAAAAACTTACCGCTTATTCCAGGTATATAAACTCGCGTCTCCCTCGGTGTACCGTGAAGATATCTGGTATCAAAAGACGTAGGGAGGCGACGAGGAAACCTGCGAAAAACCGTAAGATGGTCACAAACCAACCGCCATCGTCGAAGGAAATTTTCTCTCGAAAAGAGTCCAACTTACCAAAAATCCGATAGAAATATCCACCGGGACCATTCCACGGGTCCTTTGGTTTAGGATTAGGGCATTAAAGCGCCACTATAAACCAGATTAGTTACGATTCCATTCAGGGAAAATCAGGAGACCTGTCACCTCCACCAACAAAGATCGCAAAAGTGACTTGGCAAATTTTGACGTCCAAAATGTCATACGAAATGTATCACAGGAAAAAAATACAATTAAGAAATCGTTCCGAAATCAACTACAATCATCAATACATGTAACGGTGTAAAAAAACTCGTTACAATAGGAAATTTATCATAAATTGTCATTAAAAAAATCTTCATTACAGTAATACATCTTGTCTAATAAAAACAAAAGCAAATTACTTTTAAATTTGTAGACATTTTCTTCATTCAGTATACATTTCGGTAATTCATTATATATCCTTGGAGCCATTACGAAAACACTGTTTTTATATAGTGCAGTTTTAGAGCCTACTGTTTGAAACCGGTCACAACGGCGGTATTTTTACAAATTCTACTAATTGTCGTTATTTGCTTTCTATTTGATAGATAAGATTCTATTAAATTTAATATATTTCCTCTTAATCCGTATGCGTTAAGTTTATTTAATAGTATTTTATGGTCTACACGATCGAAGGCTTTTGACATGTCCATATATAGCGCTAGAGTTGGTAGTCTCTTATCCACTCTGCTGCTCACCGCCAGAAATCATGGCCATGTCATTGATTTATTTTTTCTGAAACCTTTTTGGTTATCAACGAATAAGCTATTTTTCTCAAAGTATGAAGTAACCTGATTATATATTGCTTTTACAAATATTTTTGAAAAAATTGGCACTAAAGCGATAGGTCTGTAGCAGGACATATTCTCTCTACTGTCTTTTTTGAAAAGCGGTTTTACAATGGTTATTTTTAATTCTACAGGAAAATAACCATGCAATATGCACATATTGATATGATTCAATACAGGAGAAATTATTGTGGATATCTGTTTACCAATTTTTGTACTTATATCATCATACCCGGTGCTAGACGTTTTTTTTTGTGACATAATAATACGATGAATTTCAAGGGGTATTGTAGGCATCATAAATATAGATTAATTTTACTTTGTGTGAGTGTATTTTTGGTAGTGTTTATATTATTTACTGGATTCACTTGATCCACAAAATAATCACTAAAAGCTTGCGCTATTTCAAGAGGATTCGATACAATTTTATCATTTGAATAGATCTTCACGATGGTTTCATTTGGCAAATTATGTTTATTCTTGTTTCTGTTGATTACTTTCCATGTTGCTTTACACAGATTCTGAGCTGAATGAATAAAGCTATAACGAGGGTAAATTCACCCATTTGGGGTATCTCGTTATTGGAGTCCGAGTTCGACATGGTGCAGGTCCGAAATAACAGTCTCAACACTGATTACAACTGTCTAGTTATTTACTCCCGTTTACAAATGAACAAAATCTCAATTAATTAAGCCGATGGAAATGGATTAAGATACGGAAACGCGGTAAGTTCGATACAGGCTGGCAGCACGACCTCTCCGTCTAACCAAAAAGTGCCGTCTCTCCTCCGTCGCCTGTCAAGTCAAATACGACTGATGTCAAACGATGCCAACTGACAGCTGCCAAGCCCTGTATCGACCTCACCCAAGCATACTGCTTGACGTTTCCGACAAACGATAATAGATGGCGTTATTCAAAATTAATAAAAATCCATAGCTAGTCTACTAGTTGTGTCTGTGTTGGTTCTGCGACATATATATCTAACAGATTAGTGATGAACTCGACAAATTTATTGTTTTATATACGAACAGAAGACTAAAACATATTACTTGCATTTATTACACGAGCTCCCAAGAAAAGGAGTATAATATTTATAAGATAAGGTAGCCGACGTCCGAAAGTAAACTCATCTACGTTTCTGTAAATAAAGTATTTTTTATTGACAGAGAGATTGACAGAGTGTTGTCTTAAGTAGGTATCTATTGCTTTACAAAATAGTATTTACCTGTAAATAAAGAAACAACATTCAAAGCTTTTAATTTCACGAAAATCGTCTCCTTGATATCTTTTAGGTATTTAATTTAACAGAATATTTTATTAACCTACAAATCACCATGCCAACACAAAACATTTCACACTGACACTTCACCTATCATTCTACTATAATCACTCGCGCTTCAATGAGAGCGCGTTCAAATTGAGGAATTGATGGGAAATCATTTCCTTACATATTTATTATGTTTGCATGTAACGTAACCGATTTACAAGTGTGTGCCATTGTAATCCTTATGTCATCCCGAGTGACATAGCAAACTCGTTAAAAACTCGTTTGAGGTAAACTACCGTAAAAAAATAAAACACGACTGCAAAGTTTTTCTAACTAAACTTTAGAATCGGCTTTTAAATGTAAAAAAATTATACGAGTGTTGAACAAGGAACAGCCGTCTTGAAAGTACGAGTTAGTATGTAAGCATTATTCAATTAATTGTTTCATTTTCACAAGGAGTTCCATCTATATTTTGTATGCTGGAAACTTTTATAGCAATCTCAGGAATTCCAAACAATTCCGGTATCCGGAATTCTGAAAGGCATGTCCGTATTATTCTTTCGTGGGAATACAAGCGAACTTTAGGTATATTAGCGCCCGATTATCCGATCACTATTTATCATTCATTCAAAACTCATAATCTTGTAAGTTAGAATCATCTTTAGGCATAAATTTCATATCCATAATAATTAAAAAGAAGAAACATCATACTGCAGAATGTTTACAGTCAGAATCGTCTTTTGGCATACATTTCATATCGAAAGTCATTAAAAGGCAGAACTGTAATATCTCAGAAAGTTTACAGTTGGAATCATCAGACTTATCTATCACATTGCAAACATGCAAACAAGCATACACCTTGCATGCAGCAAACATACAAACAAGCATACACCATGCATGCAGCAGGCATGGTTTTTGTCACGGCTTAAACATAACTGGCGAAATGTGGGTGTACTAAAGGTACACCTCTGCCCCAAAGGTTGGGCAATGCGTGATGTTATGTGTTTTTACGAATATTGGTAAGCACTTAAACGAACGGCATAGCTTTGTTTGCCAGGCGATACGGCGTATCGTTTTTTTTTTTTTTCAAAAAGATATGTCGGGTTGCCCTTATTTTGAACCCACTGCGCACTTGCACGCCACTGCGTGATTATTTCCTTGTTCGAAGTGCTAATTTAATTAAGTGCTAAGTGCTTGTGCAATTTTTTCCTGTCATCTATTTTAATTTAGAATTGATTGTGATACTTTGTTGTCCCACAGAGGTGTCCGCGTGGCGTGGTCGTGCGTGGGCGCACTAGTGTCTCTCGGCGGCGCGGGCTGGCCGGGCGCCTCGCTGCTGGCCGTGCCGCGTGCGCAGGCGCCGCACTGCGCTACTGAGGAGGCCACTACTGAACCTAATGGCGCATTCAGGTACTAGCACATCTACTATCGCGTGTAGGGTCGTGCGTGGGCGCACTAGTGTCTCTCGGCGGCGCGGGCTGGCCGGGCGCCTCGCTGCTGGCCGTGCCGCGTGCGCAGGCGCCGCACTGCGCTACTGAGGAGGCCACTACTGAACCTAATGGCGCATTCAGGTACTAGCACATCTACTATCGCGTGTAGGGTCGTGCGTGGGCGCACTAGTGTCTCTCGGCGGCGCGGGCTGGCCGGGCGCCTCGCTGCTGGCCGTGCCGCGTGCGCAGGCGCCGCACTGCGCTACTGAGGAGGCCACTACTGAACCTAATGGCGCATTCAGGTACTAGCACATCTACTATCGCGTGTAGGGTCGTGCGTGGGCGCACTAGTGTCTCTCGGCGGCGCGGGCTGGCCGGGCGCCTCGCTGCTGGCCGTGCCGCGTGCGCAGGCGCCGCACTGCGCTACTGAGGAGGCCACTACTGAACCTAATGGCGCATTCAGGTACTAGCACATCTACTATCGCGTGTAGGGTCGTGCGTGGGCGCACTAGTGTCTCTCGGCGGCGCGGGCTGGCCGGGCGCCTCGCTGCTGGCCGTGCCGCGTGCGCAGGCGCCGCACTGCGCTACTGAGGAGGCCACTACTGAACCTAATGGCGCATTCAGGTACTAGCACATCTACTATCGCGTGTAGGGTCGTGCGTGGGCGCACTAGTGTCTCTCGGCGGCGCGGGCTGGCCGGGCGCCTCGCTGCTGGCCGTGCCGCGTGCGCAGGCGCCGCACTGCGCTACTGAGGAGGCCACTACTGAACCTAATGGCGCATTCAGGTACTAGCACATCTACTATCGCGTGTAGGGTCGTGCGTGGGCGCACTAGTGTCTCTCGGCGGCGCGGGCTGGCCGCACTGCACTTCTGAGGGGGCGACTATTGAACCATTCAGGTACTTATAACAACTACCTTCGATCTAATATCGCTTGGCGTGGTCGTGCGTCAGCCATATTTAACTACTGTGGGCGTACTATGGGAACTGTTGGTTACTGCACAAAATAAATGAATCACACCAGCAATTTACACATTGCAGGCACACGACGCAACCATACGGAACGCGTGATGTTTCTAATCATGTTCATTGCTTGACCGCCACCGACCAACACAACTCAACTCCGATCGAGCGTTATGTTGTAGACTCTATCGTGGGCCGCTAGCGTTCAACGAGTGACTAGTGTAGTTCCGACATATACAGGGTTGATTAGTCGTTGTAGCTACGGAAAAATGCTCCCAGGAGAGTATTCATATTTTTTTGAGAAATTTAGACGGGCATTCACCGATTTTGTTTTTTTTTTACACCCAGCAAGAAAATGAGCAATCGTCAACTTTTTTTGATGCCGACGCGACTGTTTCTTATGGGGATAAAAATACTATATCGTATCGTAGGAAATTAAATTCCCATTTTACTTTTTACGGTGTGCCGAAAATGAACAAAAACAGTTGAATTTCGAATTATGAACAAATACGCGTTATATTTTTTTTGCTTTGAGAACAGAATTTCAATAGTTTGTTATCTGTGATGTCTGACGTTGTGAGATAAAATTACCTCAAATAATTTAGAACGTTTAGACTTGTATGGCAAAAGTTTTTTATGTCTTACTTTTATAGTCCCCGATCTATCCAACATCCCTCTTCCGGGAGTTTGTTTCTGAGTTTACCGAGTTCAGCGTTCCACCAGGGGTTTCTCTCTTAGTTTGCTGTTGGTGTTTGGCGCTCTTAGATTGCAGCACACAAGGTATGCTTCGGTTATGTAGTCTGACAGTTTTGTTACGGTGTATTCCAGTTGTGCAGGGTCTCTTAAGGTTACCAGTGATAGGTGCTTGGCTAGTAGGGAGGCTAGGAGGCGTTTATACCCGGGTACATCGGTACGCCGCGGGGTTCGCCTTGTAGTTTTTACAGAAATATGTTGGCAATGGAACTTGAACTTTGGTTCCAAAACATGATGATTAAGATTATATGAGATTCTAAATTCAAGTTTAAGTTGTATTCGTTTTGTTAGTTCGCTATTTTCTTGAAGAAACGTTTATCAAATTATTATTTACAGAATTCGAGGCCTACTCCCGAACTGCGTGTATAATATTCAGCTGAAGGACTCGTCTTCTCCAGAGCTTCTGGGACTGAAATTAGCTAAAGCACCCCCTGTATTGGAGGTAAGTTTGATATATATTGGTTTGTAGATTTTATATAAATTTTTGCCACAAGACAGCAAATAACGACGCCAGAACTGTTTGTGTTTTGGTTATTAATTTATTGTAGTACAATAATCAGTAGTGTATAATTGAAGAGGCCTAGTTGCTGTAGGGCTGATAATGATGATCGTTAACCAGTCTTGATGAGACATGAGACATGAACATGAGACGCCAAACGACGTACAATGCACGCATTGTACGTCGTTTGGCGTCTCATGTTTATTGGCGTGCCACTATCCCTAATCTAACAATTAATTTCCCCAGGTCAAAGACAACAAAGACATCGAAAACGTCCGCCTCATAGCTATCCAACCCACGCAGCTAACAGACACAAACGTCCTAGTGCACACAGCTAACATCGACCACTACAAGTCACTCCGCCTCAGCCTCGCGTCGGAGAGCACGCCTCAGTCCCCCGTCTTCTCCATCAAGCTAGACCCTGCCGGGTACTTCCCACACAACAACCCGGGACTGATGTATGTGCTGCCCCGCCTGCCAGCCGATAATAAGACTTATGTGCTGCAGTTAGAGTCTACTTTGTCTAAGGCGACACACTCGTATGGAGAGGAGGTGCATTATTTTAATTCCGATGGAAAATTCAAGCATTTCACTATTGAGTTTGTGCCTAAGGTAAGCCTAATTTTTCGCATTTAATATAAATCTTGAAAAACTTGTCCTTTTGGATGATTGTTTGGAAAGGGATATTTGTATAGCAGTTAAGTTTTGTGAATATTGTTGAAGTGGTTTAGAATATTTTCATCCCATTTATTCGAAAAGGACAACTTGGTTCGCCTTTAAATGCACCCAAAGGTAGTGTTTTTTTTTAAGAAACTTAGCGGGAAGTAATGAGATTTTAATCTTCTTTAAAACTGCGCCGCAATTATATTGGCCCCGCACTTTTTGAATTTGGAACATCTTAGTGTTCGGCGCCAAAGAAATCGAACGCAAATATTGTTTGAATTAAGACTGACTGGTACGACGGCCAAAAAAAAAATTAAAAACGCGCGAACTACAACCCTACAGATTGTTAGAATTTCATGGTTTTGTTTTTAAAAATTAGTTCTTCAAGTGACAGTGAAAGTATAGAATTAACTCCGGAAAGTATTAGAACTGACGCCATAAATGTGATGGATAATCTATTACCTGCAAAATCCCGGGAGAAATATATGAAACCCTATGGTAATTTTATTGAGTGGAGGAGAAATGCAAGAGGCACCAAGAATTTTTCAGAATCTGTGTTTGTACGGTCTCATCAACCGCACATTTACTTTGCGAACGCAGCAACCTACTTGGATGTCGTGCGTCATAAATATTTTGCTATAATTATAACGTTTTAAGCAATGGACATCGAGTCACACACTAACTTTGGAGTTAACCACTTGTCAAGAGAAAGAATCGCTACCACTTTAACTTGTTAACCGTCTACCTTTTAATATAACGTTAAACTCAACTTGTGGTGGTTCTTTCTGTGTATTCCATAACTAAAACAAAATTAACAAAGTGATAGTGATAGTGTACGGTGCCTAAAGCCATTGCTCCTACATTAAATGGTCCTTCGAGCCGGATTTTTATTGTGAGTAGTGTCTCTATTTACGGTAGCGAATTGGTTCAGCTGGTCTCCCACAAGCGGGTCGCCTCAGTTGGATTGAGAAGGCGTATAATATAGTGCGAACACATACATAGAGTGCGAACGCAATAAAAGGAATCAAACGACAACTTCAAGACGCTAAGGATAACGCAACTCTACTACAACTACGAGAGCAGTTCCGTGGAGTCTTGGAAGAAGAAGCCTGCAAACTGTGGTCTTCGTGTCGTTAACTAACGCCAAGCTATTCGTCTATCACCGTCAACTACGTGCTGGACTACTGAGCTACATACATAAACCTAAACATGTCTCTGTTCGACAACTAGAGATGAGAACTCACTATGGAGAAGCTACAACTCCAACAGTCCTGCTTTGAAAACATCAAAGCTCTGTGCGCTAACTATAAAAAGGATAGCTCTTCACGGAAAACTTAAGAATACTTAATCAAACGTCTAGAATCTCTCGAAGCACAGTGGAACGACTTCGAGGAACGACATGCGATTCTGGAGCAAATCTTAGAAGACAAAAACATCAACTACTTTGCGGATATCGTGCACAGCAAAACTCAATCTCAATACGAGTCTACAAAAGGAGACATGCTTACATTACTGTATCAACTACAGGGAAAAAAGTTTGTGAAGTTCGACTTAACTGGGACGCTGGATCGAGATACTGACGATACCACCAAAACATTGCTGAGCAAGCAAGAGTGCAACTTTAAAGCCCTCGACCGCGCCATGTCGAAAATTGACATAGAAACTGTCACGGAGAAATGGGAACTAGAATACCATCTCTCCGTCCAAGTCGAAATGGAATGTCATCGACAGACAACACTGGGAACTGGAAGCGTTACTCAAAGGCTCCAACGGTAATTACTACAACATGTTCGTCGACATGGAGGACAAGTACGACGAGCTAAGAAAAAGCTTGAACAGTAAGATCTGGTCGACAGTACACTACGAAAAGTCGACGCCAAAGGTTGAGGTTCCTTAATTTTCGGGTAGCTATACACAATGGATTTCCTTCAAGGATCTTTTCAGGGAAACCATTCACAACAACCCGATGATTAACAAAGCGGATAAGATGCAGCATCTGAAAACAAGGTTGACTCAACGTTTCGACAACCCGACAGCTTTAAACTCAAGAAGATGCATGACGTCATAACGGAATGTACGAACGGACTATCAAATATTGGTTTAGACATCGCAAGTCCCAAGTTGCGATGTCTAAACCAATATTTGATAGTCCGTCCAATTATCGTACACTTGATGTCGCAGAAACTTGACACAACTACTACTGACCCGAGTACATAAAGGAACTGCGAGATCCTAGAGATGTACCAAACTTGGACGAGCTATTATACTTCCTGGAAAACAAGTTCATGGCTTATGAAACCATGAAGAATACGAAGAAAGAAGTACCTAACCAGCAGAAGCAAGTCTCATCCAAGCCGTTTAACAAACATTCTGAAAACCTGCATAGCTACGAACGATAAAAATCTTTCAAAGGAACTTATCACACAGCATATGGACACTGCCCACACGGTGACGGAAATCATGTATTGATGAAATGTCCAAAGTTCATCAACATGGACTCATTCCAACGGAAAAACACGGTCGCAAAATTACAAGTGTGTAAAAACTGCTTGTACAGTCACGGCAACACAGATTGTGCGTCAGCAAAAACGTGCAAAGAATGCAGTATGAAACATCACACTTTATTTCACAACGCAGACAAGAAAAATACCGTCAACTCAACGAATACGGAAAGAAACAACGACAATTTAGGTCAACGACCAACCACATCAACACATAAACAAAGCTCCAACCATATATCTACTAACGAGATGGAGGTTTTATTAACTACTGTGCAGCTTAAGGTAAAGTCTGCAAATGGGGATTATGTTACGCTTCGAGCACTACTAGACCAAGGTTCGCAAGTAAACTTGATCACCGAGAACGCCGCACAGATGCTACGACTACCAAGAAAACGGCTGAATGCAACCATAACAGGAGTGGGAGCTGCGCCTGGAAACTGCAAAGGACGGCTTCAGCTTACCTGTAAATCAATTCACTCAGATTACGCATTCGAAACTCAGGCACTAATCTTAAGCAAACTAACAAACAACCTACCCAACTCATCGTTTGAAAAAGCTAATTGGCCACACCTGGAGAACTTGAAACTAGCAGATCCGGAATTCAACGTATCGAGTCCTATAGATCTATTACTTGGGGCAGACATATATTCCGACATCATCCTTGATGGAGTCTTGTAAGGCAGTCAGCAGTCTCCTGTAGCGCAACAGACGCACTTAGGCTGGATCCTGTGTGGCAAACTGAAAACCTTTAATTGTCACATAGCACTGGTCGACCTAAGTGAATTAACTAAGTTCTGGGAGAACGAAGACATAACTATCAGCAATCATGACATGCCCAAGGATAATCAGTGTGAAGAATACTATACAAAGACAGTACACCGAGACGCAGATAACAGATACATAGTTAAGATGCCTATGCAAATAATAAATAACGAAACAGGTAGGAAAAAACAGCGTAATACTGAATTTAATTTAGAAACTGCACATGGCCCTATCAACTCAGATGTAGAAGTAGCTCAGTCATTTGAAAACTTTTTTGCTAATATTCCCCTAAAAACTACTGAAGCTTTAAATTCCTCACCCGAGTTCTCTGCTGCCTTACTTAGAAAGAATGTAAATGCATGCCCTTTGGAGTTTAGGTTTCAACATACAAACCCCCAGGCTGTAATAAAAGCTTTTAAAGATCTTAAAATTAAATCAACAGAAGATCTCTGGGGAATGTCTGTAAAAGTCTGTAGAACTTTCATCGAAACCATTGCGCCCTATTTAGCTGTCATATTTAACACCAGTGTAGACCAAGGTGTCTTTCCGGATCTCATGAAACGCAGTAAAGTAGTTCCTTTGTTCAAATCCGGTGATAGTAAAGAACTCAACAATTATAGGCCTGTATCAATTCTACCAGTTCTCAGTAAGGTGTTTGAAAAGTTGATGCTCAATCAAATGGTACGTCACTTTAATAAAAACTCCATCTTTCATGAACAACAGTACGGTTTCACCAAAGGGCGTTGTACCACTGACGCTGGTGTTTCTCTTATAAATAACAGTTTTAACGCCTGGGAGGAAGCAAAAGATGCCATTGGAATTTTTTGCGACCTCTCTAAAGCATTTGATTGCGTAAACCATGACACCCTTCTTCTGAAACTGGAGCACTATGGGGTTAGGAATACAGCTCTTGATCTACTTAGATCATACCTGAAAGATAGAAAGGTTAAAGTTCAAGTAAACGGCATAAACTCATTAGGGTATGAAATGGAAATGGGCGTTCATCAAGGTTCGATATTGGGTCCATTCCTCTTCTTAGTTTACATTAATGATTTACCTCAAGTACTTCAAAATCAACCGAAGATGGTGTTATTTGCAGATGACACATCATTAAACTTTAAAATAGACCGACGGTCACAAAATCTGGACGACGCGAATAACTCGATTCTTCAAGTCCAAGATTGGTTTACGGTAAATAATTTGGTACTAAATGAAAAAAAAACCAAATGCATTAGATTTAAATTACCTAATGTTAGAAGTAGCGAATGTGACATCGTATTGAATGGAGAAAAACTGGAATTTATTAATCAGACGGTTTTCCTAGGAATCACGCTGGACGAGAAATTACAATGGGGACCACATATAACATCTCTTGCGGGGCGGCTAAGCTCTGCCGCTTCTGCTGTTAGAAAGATAAGACAGTTAACAGATGTAGAAACCGCGCGTTTGGTCTATTTTAGCTACTTCCACAGCATTATGTCTTATGGCATTTTACTGTGGGGTTGGGCTGCTGACATTGAATCCATTTTTATTTTGCAAAAGAGAGCTGTCAGAGCCATATACAATCTTCCTCGTCGCGAATCTCTCAGGGAACTATTTAAAGGGATTAATATTATGACAGTACCTTGCCAATTCATTTATGAAAATATTATGTATGTAAGAAAAAATCTACATCTTTTTAATAAAATAAGTGATAGACATAATTTGAATACTAGAAATAAAGATAAAATAGATCAACCATTTTTCAGATTAGCTAAAGTACATACATCATTTATGGGGTACTGTGTTAAATGTTATAACAAAATACCTTGTGATATATTGCAATTAAATGAAAGAAAATTTAAAATTCGTATAAAAAGTACACTTTGCAGACAAGCTTATTACAAATTAGAGGACTATATACAAGATAAGAATGCTTGGAAACATGATGGTCCAGCTCCATAGGACAATCCCGTCTAGACAAAATCACACTGGTTGCTAATATTTTATTTTTATTTTTTTATTACTCGCACACTGACCTATTCCTAGTTAATATTTTAGGAAAGTCATATATTTTTACAGTGTTTGTAAATATGTGAGCACAATGTACCTATCGCGTCATTCATTTATCTGCCTTTGATATATTTTTAGTTCTTCTTAGCACTTGTAAATACATACTTACATTAAGCACAAAAATATTAAAAAAAAAAATGTAATAACAAGTTTTTTTTTAAACTAGAACGCTAATACTTTTACACCATAAAATTTTATTAAGAAGAAGAATATAACACAAGACACAACGCTATGTTTACAATAACTTAACACTAATACACATCCTTGTTGCGTGGTATATATAGTAGGCGGCGGCATTGTTTGCACCTTTACGACTGGCGCACTCCAACCGGCCGCGACTGCTTCCTTCTAAAACCAGCCTCGTACCCGTTTCTTGCATTGGCCTTTTATTAAATACAGAACCAAGATTGCCATGAGAACAGCGCTGACAATCACAATAATTTCTAACGTACCAACTCTTTGTCCGATCTCCTCGTTGGACACTGTTTGTGCTATAGCGACATTGTTCTGTTGTGGTTTACTTTGGCCCTAAAACCATTTTAAATTACAGAGATATTTTATTCTGACTAACAGTTGTCGTCTCTGAGATCTTATTTCATCAATAGATAAATTACGTTTAATGTTATAATACTATTACAAAACATTCTGCCTTACTTATAATTAATCTTAATCAGAATTTCTTTAGACTTTGCACTTGGCTGGCCTAAATAAACATCCTGTAGTATGCCAAGATTGCAATAATAAAATAGTAGTGATATTGTTTTTTTTTTTAAAGTAGGAATCGATCCCACTCATTCGTAACACTATGGCTTACTGTACCATGAGTTATAACATACATTGGTTTGTTAAGCAAACCTTATCGGCTGCCTGACTGTTACTACCACTGCGTGTGGTATAAGTTACCAGCTTAGTACTACTTGTCTTATCATTAAACAATTTATTATTAGAATTAGTTAGGACACAATCTTTTTCCTGCTGTTTTAGTGGAAGGGGTCCTTCATTAACTACGTACGCCGGTTTTAACCTATCGATTGATACCTTCATCCGCTTATCTGCTATTTGTAGCAAGAAATACTTTTCTTTTCTCTCTAAAACCTGATATGGACCGTCATACGGAGGTTGTAAGGATCTTTTAACCTTATCTACTCTCACAAAAACATGTGAGCAAGTCTTTAAATCCGAATGAACAAATATAGTCCTCGCGTCTCTCTGTTTAATCGGTCTCGGCCTAAGGTTTTCGATAATATTTCTAATTTTGTTTACATATTCGTTTGATTTGCTAACGCTTATGTTATTGTCACCGTAAAAATCCCCGGGTAACCCTAATGTCTTTCCGAATGCTAATTCCGCGGCACTGACACCCGTGTCGCTCCGCGGTGTTGCGCGTAACCCAAACAGAACTGTCTGCAACTCTTCAACCTACGCGCCACTGTCCCTTATGGCCATCAGTGCTGCTTTTAACACGCGATGAAACCTTTCTACAGTGCCATTCGCTTGCGGGTGATACGCTGTAGTCCTTAATTTATTTATTCCTAAACATTTCATTAATTCCCTGAACAAGCTGCTCTCGAATTGTCGGCCCTGATCTGCAGTAACTCTAACCGGACAACCGTATCTCGAAATCAAACCTTCATATAGCGTCTTGGCTACAGTACTAGCATAAATGTCCCTGATTGCAAAAGCTTCTGGCCAGCCTGTCGCCCTATCAACTACCGTAAGGCAATACCTATAATCATCAGGTGACGTGGGCAATGGTCCTACTGGATCAACATGTATATGCTCGAAGCGTCCACTTCTTTCGTATTGTCCTAATCCCGATACAGTATGACGTATAACCTTCGACTTTTGGCATTGAACGCAGGTTTTGGCCCACTGTCCTACGTCTGCATTCATATTTGGTCAAAAATACTTAGGACGTCTAAGTCTAACCAACTTCCGAGTAGTACGAACTCCAGGATGACACATACTGTGTACCGCCTGAAATGCCCCTTTAAAAGCTACTGGTAGATATGGCCTTGCAACAGAAGTGGATAGTTCGCACATTACCTCACTTTGACAGTCGGGTAAAATGATTCGCTTAAATTGCATAATTTTGTTTTCTTTCGATAAGAGCAACGTCAGCTCATCGTCCGTCCGTTGCGCCGATTCAAGTTCGCTGAAATCGAGCGCTGTTGGACATGTGATAGTTTCAACCCGAGACGGTGCATCCGCTACTGTGTTATCGCTTCCGCTAATATGCTGTATATTTATTGTAAACTCACTGATAAACATGAGTTGTCTAACGCGCCTGGTTGTCTGTTTGTCACTGGCTTTTTTCGTGAACGCATAAACTAAAGGTTTGAGGTCCGTGTAAATTACAAAAGATCTGCCTTCTACCGTATAACAAAACTACTGTACCGCCGAAAATATAGCACATATGATATATTTCAGTTGCACATCACTGAGTTTCTTAGAATAATAACCTAAGGGGCACCAGTGTGAGTCAACCTTAATTTGTAACACGGCACCAACACAGTCGTTCGACGCATCCGCCCCATATAGCAAGCTCAGCGTTCATTACCGGATACGATAACATAGTTGCGTTCTGCTAGTTTTACATTTCGCAAACGCCTGCCTCTGGCGACCAGTTAATTATAGACTTATATTTTTTCTTAACCTTCGTAAATACGTATTCAACACAGATTGATATTCCGCTGCCCTAGGTAAACTAGACCTATAAAAATTTACCATTCCCAAGAAACGCCGTAACTGATCTACCATTTTGGGTTTTGGGAAATCGATTATTGCCTGAACTTTATCTGGTATTGGTTTAATTCCTGATGACGTGACCTCGTAACCTAAAAACTAGCTTTTCTTTTCCAAAACTACATTTCGCCATATTGATAGTTATACCGTAACGGTTTAATCGCTCAAATATCACCTTTAAAGTGTAACTTATGAAGCTCGGTCGTCTCACTAGCTACGATGATGTCATCTAGGCAACAGAAGTAGAAACTAGACTCTGATTGACCTTCTGAACCTATCTTGAATTGTGCATCTAAGTCTTGCAATACCGCATTGTTCATATATCGCTGAAATGTTTGCGCGGCATTCCGTAGACCAAAGGTCATACGCGTAAACTCATACAACCCAAATGGCGTGGTTATTGCCGTTTTTTCTATGTCTTTAGGTGCAATCACAATATTGTGATATAAATAGATTTAAATCTAAACGCGAGAATATGTACTTATTGCCTAAAATATACGTAAAGTCATTTATCCGCGCGATGGGATACCTATCAGGTATTGTTATAGAATTCAAGGCCCTATAATCACCGCAAGGACGTATCTGCCCATCCTTTTTGGGTACCACATGCAATGGACCGGCCCAAGGACTTTTCGACGGCCTGCATATTCCCGTTTCTTGCATGCGCCTAAACTCCTACTTAACCTTAACATATTTCTCTGGGGCTAAAGGCCTAGCTCGAGTGAAAACGGGTGGTCCGTGTGTCTCAATGTAATGCAACACCGCATGTGGGGGTTCCTCCCTAAAAGACACAGGTTTAGTGATCTCGGGGAACTCTGCTAGTATATCCGAATAAATGCAAGCGTTATCAATTGTAGTCAAGGTTGGTCCCTTCCACTTTACGATTAAACCTATTGCACTTAAACGAGTTACTTCATCTATGAGACGTCGACCACTTAAATCTAATAGCAATTTAGACTTTGTTAAGAAATTCGCGCCTATTATGGGCTGAATTACATCTGCTACAATGAAATTCCAAATGTACGGACGTCTTAATCCCAAACTTAGGGTCAGTGTCTCTATACCATAAGTTTTTATTATTGTACCGTTAGCGGCATATAATGTAAATTTAGACTTCTTACTATCATAATAACTACGCGAACGATTTTTCTTCACGGGTATTACGGACACGTTAGCTCCCGTATCAATTAAAAATCTCATACCTGTTTCCTTATCACGTACTACAAGGCGGTTGTATATCGTGCAACGTCCCGCCGTCGGCTGCACCAAGTCTAGTTTCCCGCCGACTTCTCCTGGTCCTTGCTCCAATTACAGGGTTTCACACACTTTGCTGCCTTATCCCTGTAAAGATAGTGTTAAAAACACAACCAATTAGCACTGTTTCTCTCGCTGCCCGTATCACCACGCTTCGATGCCTATCTCGATCTTCGGCTGCCTTTGTCCCAACGTTCTCTGCTTCTGCCGCGCTCCAGACTTGCGAGACGCAGGTTGATCTTCGCTAGCTCTCCCAGGATTGGCTGCTTTCTGATGAATCATCACTCCTTTTCCCTGGACCTTCGCTGCTTCGACCTCTGCCACTGTTGATGAGCCCTCTCACGTACTTTCTAGCACCTTGTCTGCTATAGTAGCACGCACATCCAAGTCCTTTGAGTCAGACACTATCAGCACCGCACGCACTGATTTCGGCAGGTGTGATTGCCACATCCACTTTAGGGTGTCGTCCGGCACTTTCCCTCTTGCCAACTCACGCATTCGTCGTAGCAAATGCGATTCGCTGGTGGCCCAACTCCATTTCGCTGATCAGCTTCTGTAATTTCCTTGTCTCCGACTCCTCGAACACCTACAGTAGCCTTTCCTTCAGCGACTGATACTTCCGAGACTCCGGCGGAGCAAACAACAAATCGCTCACCTGTTGTATAGCGGCCTTTCTAAGTTTCGTAACAACCAGATTTTGTTTGGCTACATCACTCAGTTTTTGGTTTTCTATCGCCGCCTCGAACTGGACAAACCAGAGTCGGATTTGGTCTGTCTAAAACTCAGGAATACGTGAAGAGACGGTTATGCTGGCCAGCGCCTTTTCGCCGGCATCGCCGGACACGTCATCTTTCACACTTTGCGTATGCGGCGAAACACCTTGCTGAGGATTCATTTCCGTTTTTGGCTATTCACACACCTCACCCACAAAAATGTTCACAGGAGTCACCACTTTAGCTACTTTAGCTATTATACTTTAAATTACTTGTTTTGTGTTCTAATAGTTTTATGTTGAGGGTGCAGGTTAAATAGAAACGACCAATTACGTCTGTAGTTTATTTGCGACTGAAGTTCGCACGGTCGCACCTCGCTGTATCACGGGCGCAGCCGTGCGTCATTAAGATGGAATTCGCTGAGTGTGTACATTGTGTCTCTGCACAGTAATGATAAAAGTTACTTTGTCATAGTAAATGTACTTAATGTACTTAAACCCTGTTATTCATTGAAACATTTATCTTTTGTTCAGGTAAAGTCCAGCGAACAAGAAGTCCGTCAGACATCCCTCCTAGTGCTCCCCTTGCTGGCCGGCCTCGTGCTGGCGTACGCTTGTCGCGCGCGCCTGCTGGCGGCGCTGGCGGCGGGCGCGGCGGGCGCGGCGGGTCGCACGGCGCGGGCGGGGCGGGGGGCGCGGCCGGGCGGGGCGGGGGGGGCGCGGCTGGGCGGGGCGGGGGGGGCGCGGCTGGGCGGGGGGGGGGCGGTGGACCGCGCCGGCATCGACCAGATAGTGTCCTCGCTCAACCCGCCCGGCAAGAAACCTAAGAAGAAACAACTGTAAGAAGAAATCTTCTTGGCACGTTAAGAAGTCATTTGCACGAAAATGTGTGGAGAAGTGTATTATACACTTAAGAGAAGAAATTGTGTAATATCACATTTTTCAGAAACGATTTTAAATTCATCTATCGTCTTTTTAGACTGATTTAATTTCCCAGGTTTTAATGTTATTGTAACATCGTGATCAAACAATAAAGCAATGTTGTAATCGTTTTTAATATACACCAAAAGAGCACGTTTAGTTAATCCTAAATTATTTCGTAAAACACGAATACCGGTCTGCTACCAAAAAAGAATGAAACCGCAATGTTTACTTCGTATTATTCGAACAAATTCATTAAGCACACGGAATCACTTTATAAACTGGAATTAATTATACCAACAGCAAAATATTTGGCCCATCGTCATTTTTATCATCAAATATTTTCACAATTAATTAATGTTCAAAATCGTAAATAAATAATGTATTCTTAAAGAAACAGGTTAACTCACTTAAATTAAAGATGTATTAAAGAAACATCTTTTGAGATGCTATTTTGAAAAGGACAGAATTATAACATTTACACTGAGTCTTAAGATTCTGCTCTCAGTCGCGACGTCAGTTATAAACACGATTCTATTTTTTATGAAATGGAGTCTGTTTTCATTTAAAAATCGTTCAAAAGACACGATAAAATACTGTTGTTTTTTAAGAGGGAGCTCTCGATCAACAGATACTTTTATTAAAATGGGCCTAAATTTCTTATACAATCGTGTGTTTAATTTTTTTTTCGTTTACGTATTTCAACACATGTCCCGGCTCGTTGTATTCCAATTGATATCATTTATTAATATTAATATATTATAATAAAGTTATGTTCGGTTAAGGTACAGTGAATGAATTTATTTATATTTTGTTGTGCATTTTAACTTTTAATGCATTTATGTGATGTATGTTCCAAATATGGGGAAAATAAAATGGATTGTTTGTTTAACTAAGTGCTTTTATTTCAAACCTCTTAAAATATACTTGTTTTTATATTCTCAAAAATTATGTTATAAATGGTATTGTAAAAAGCCAAATAATATTTCCTTTTAGGAATTATAAATCCATGTTTTGGTATGAAGTGTCAAATGAAGTGACCAGCTATGTTTATAAAACATTCTGAAAGATCATAACATAACATCACGCCTTGTTTCCCCGAAGGGTTGGGCAGAGGTGTACCTATAGCACACCCACATTTCGCCAGTTATGTTTAAGTCCCATGTAATAGGGGGCGAGCCTATTGCCATCTACCGGGCACAAATCCAGACTTCGGGCTGCTACTGAGAAATTCCAGATAGAAAAACCCAATTACACGTTGCCCGACTTGGGAATCGAACCCAGGACCTCATGCTCAGCAGTGGCGATAAAAAAAAGATCAATTAATAAAAAATATCATTGCGTAATTCGTTAATGATCTAATTCATTGTTTTTTTATTTGTTAAACACTTTTGTTTATATAATACAATAGACGTTAAAGCTTCGACCAGTAGCAGTAGTATTCACGTTTTGTTGTAATAATGTTACAATTAATTATTCGTAACAGTCTCCATAGCGCTCTTGACAATCGGCAATGGATCTCGCGTGGTGGTCCCATAGTTTCGCGTTTTCTTTGCTGCAAATAAAGAAAATTTGATAGTAGGCAATCTAAAAGATGTCCATGAAATAGGATAAACTTTTCCGAAGGCTACTCGAGTAATCGACCCGACATCGTTTACTGATCCCAGCCTGATTCCACAAACATCCAATATCGTGTGAAAGACCAAGCTTAGTGCCAATTTCAGATTCAATGCACCATAACTTTCAAGAATATAAAAAAAAGTAGTGACTTACTTGACGAAGTACAGCTGGAAAGCAGCAAAGAAGTTACTTTGTGATCTCGCGTGTAGTTTGCACAGCGCTAGTTTTTCACATTCGTCGGCTCTGTAACAAAAACAACACACTAAGCAATGGTGGTACATGCACTAAGCAATGGTGCTTTTTCAGAATGGGAACTGGCCTCTTTCTTGCCTGAATGGGCCATTTCTAGCCTCTTCTTAGGCTTCACATCAGTGCTCGGGGCGGCATTAATCGGAACAGCCGGGCGGTAAAATAGAATATAATATTATGCTCGGGGAAAAGGCCGCTAGGCTTAGCCGGGCCGTGTACATTACTCGTCTTTTCTCCTTCTGGTATACCATAACATACTGTCTCTTAGTCCTCATCTTGCTGACGCCGCTGTCTTCCGCCCCTCCCAGCGCGAACATCGGATTAATGAACCTCTTGCTCAGGTTATGCTGTACCTCCTTCGACTCATCGTCTGAAACAAGCATTAAAAAGAAAATTTAGTGGTAGTTTCCTCTTAGTTGAATTGGACGTAACCAAATATACCGTAGCCAGAATAATGCTGCACAATATAAAGAAGTTCAAGACTATAATGTGTCTAGGAAGCCAATTATTGTGAACAACAAAATGATATAATGATTCACTGAAAGCCTGGTCGATGCAGGTGTTCAAGTAGATACTCACCAGTTCTCTCTAAATCCAAAGGCAGGCCCCAAACTGTACACAATAAAGCTACAAATAAAAATACTGTAATTTTCTGCATTTTCACTAAACTTTTAAAAAAAGTTTCAGGTATGTTCTAATTGCCTCTACCAAATTCAAACTGATGCATTTTCGGACCTCCTGCCATTATATAGAAGTTCTGTCCGCTGGCGGAAGGTACTGACGCGTATAGCATCTTTAATGGAAATTATAAATAACACAGCCGTAATGTGGTGCTAACTAGAACAAACCATATGTGTCAACAAAGCGTGGAGGGTTCTGTACTGTATAAGTACAATGCAGAAAGAGTAAAAAAACTTTTGAAACGAAAGTCGTATCTAGTTGTTGGTGTAAATATTTGATCTTACGGAACAACCCATGGCATACTACCAATAACCATACCAAAATAATTATGAAAGCTTGGTTTTTGTAGAAATGTTGATCGCAAAAATCACCGAGACATATTCTCGTTCGTCCTAATCTATTTCAAGAAGAGTAGCTTTCTAATTAAATGGGTTCTGCCTAGCGGTGGGTAATCTTTATTCCGGCAAGTGAATTGATTCACTTATTCCGACTCCGGGTCCGGTACCGGTTCACCTTATTTATTCCTTTGGCACCGTTTGGCACCGGCACTCACTCGCTCATTTTGGTTCCCCGGTTTCGCAGAACATTTTATTCATTTGGTTCACTGGATCATTTCGCACAACAGTTGGTTAGTTAGAGCGATACGACGTGTTCCGAGTACTTCCGAATGACTTGAGCGAGTGAACGAGAGTGAACAGTGAACGCGCGCTCCGGAATCATTTGGTACCGCGGTGCCGGTAAGGATTGTGAGGAATAAATAAGGTTTACGTATCCGCGTTCGGTACCGGCCCCTTTGGATCAGTACCTCCGGAGTTACCCACCGCTAGTTCTGCCTCTTGTTAGTAGAATGCAATGCTGCTTGTTTCCATGCTATCTTCTGCTCAATATGTAGTGTAAAACCAAAACCTCTAGGTGCGGTCCATTAATTTTCACGCTCGAACGGGTGGCTGATCATTGCTTGGCAGAAGACAGGGGTCGATGGTATAAGTAGATAATTTGGGGACGGATTCCCATGTACTCTACTTCCATCACGGTAACTTTATTTATTTTATTCCTACTGCTTCTATTTGGCCTAGCTGCCGTCATTCTTCAGGACATCGCTCTATCGTACGAAATTCGCGGGAGAACATCTGCACGAACAAAGGTTAGTATTTCGCATGTTATGATTGTGAATATTATGAGCAAAAGAAAACAATACGTAGATATTATGTTGCGATTTCAATTAATTATACCGTAACGCAACTAGTTAGAGCACCCGTTTCTCGAAAAAGACATGGGTAAAACAACTTTATGTAGTTTTATATTAAGTCTTTCGTATGATGAATCGGAAAGCATTCTCACAACACTCAACTCAATCTCGGAATCCTACTACCACCACAGACTTTAACATCTACACACCACACACGCACACATTAACACACACCCACCCAGTAACACACACACCCACACCTTACTTTAGCTCCTTAGCATTTTTTTTTTTTAAAGTATTTATTCATGATTAAATAACATTTTATTTTATTGTTTAACATTTTTAGTCTTGTGCTTTGTTCAGTGCAAATTAAGCTTTTATTTTTGTTTATATTATAATTTATGATTTAAGTTTTCACTTTCATAATGATCTCAATATTAATTTAGTTTTATATAAAAGTTTACAATTACCTACTCTTACATATTCTCACAAAATTGTAGTGGTAAATAGAATCATGCAACCTATTAAGTCTGTGCATGCATCACAACTCTGGTCCCCAAGAAACAGGCGCCGCCTAGTTTGGGGTCCGCCGTAAAGATAAAAAGGAAGATCGCAACAGTTACAGACCGAAATTAAGTTAAGTTAATTATAAGGTAATAATTGTAACTTTGATTCAATAAATTTATTATTATAATGAACCACTTGGCAATTTGGAGCATCGTTTGTTGCTTAACCAAAAAAATGTCCGTTATAGGGCGCTTAAGAGTCTCGTTGGTCAGGCTTTCTACGATGTAGACGACGTGCATACGGAACCTGTATGTGACAGCTGTCTTATTGATATTTTAATTCAATAAAGTAAGATAGTAACTAGAGAACCACGAGGCAGCGTGTAACATGTTCCGTAGACTTACGTGCGCTTCGGCCACGAAACAATAGAGCATTTCATTAGAAATGTCCTCCTCGTGTACCTGCTATTGTGACCTACGAGATCATTCTAGCTATGTATAACACAATTCGCTAACACGAGTCTTCGCACGATTAATCTCCCGAGTTTTATATGGACGACGACGATTAGACGAGACGCTCTTGTGAGTTTAATGATTTCTGTGTCCAACGAATGCTGCTCATTTTCGATTAAGTACAAAATTCTTCAGTCACCTTTTCCAACTTTCTAATCTATTTATCCCACCAAAAACATTATGTAAAAAACTAACCAAGTCTCGATGGAGCTGCTTGTTTATCTCTAAAAAATCTAGACAAATTTGTGTGACTTGGCCGTTGAACATTCTTTATACGTTAGTGGGTACAAGTCAATTTTGTTTACACGTAATGTTATATCTGTTGTAACTACCTATGTTTGCTAAGCGAGATAATAGCCGATACTGGTATTGGTAATTGGACGCTAGTGTCTCATCTTAGGCTGTTGTTGATTGTGCAACACATACATTCATCATTGACAATGTTGACTCCTGCACTCTTCTTTTTGGAGCGTCAAATCGACCACCGATCTAACATAAAATAGACGTACAGACGGACTTCTATCAATGATTAGAAGTCCGTCTGTACTGGAAATAATTTTTTATACTGTTTGTTTCAGGCTCGCTTATACATAAGTATGATTGAAATACGCAGCTTTATCAAGCCTACAATTGACTGGTTATTGAATCAACGTTTTCCTAGTGGCAACTTTCCATCGTCAATGGGTAGCGGTTCTGGCGACAGATTGGTGCAATGGTGTCATGGAGCACCTGGTTTTGTACCCTTGTGTACCCTTCAACGGCCAAGTCACACAACATTAACTATAATAATAAAGAAATCGCAGTAAGGAACCTTAGACTAGGCACGACTTTGTCTAGATTTCATTACTTTTTTAGAGATAAACAAGCAGCTCCATCGAGACTTGGCTAGTTTTTTACAGAATGTTTTTGGTGAGATTTCACTTCTTTTTATAGAAACGTGGGCAAAGCAGAAGGGGAGGCATTCGCCCAGCAGTGGGACGCTATAGGCTAGATTAAATTAGAAGATGTGTCCCACTACGCTGGGTTTTTGCAATGACAGTCGATTTTTTTATGTACCAATATTAGAAGGGGGCATTCATATCTCTAATACAGCTGAGACCAGCTGAGGGTTCTTCATCAGATACTTCAGACCTTCGATTTTTTACATCAAATGAAGCGGCCCACCCAGTGGAATATTTTTTGGCGGTATGTCGATCTCTAATAGTTTGGTTGGGCTTTTGTGTTTTCTAATCAGGGTCACCAGGTACTCCAGATCTTCGATTATTCTAGTTTTTATAGTTTTCCCTTTATGTGGCCATTAAACCCTAACTCTGTACCAAATTTCAGCTGTCTGAGTTTATGGGAAGTACTAGTTCTATTCTGATGATCATGAGTGAGTGAGTGTTCATAAATGCGAAACTCTGCTTTCGCTTAACTTCGGACCTAAATGACCTACAGACTTGAAATTTTGGATTTTAAGTATGTGATTATAGCATACTGGATGACGAAAATGTCTGCGTTCTGGTGTTATCCAGAGGTTCTCTCGACTTGGCGGGGGCAAGGCCGTGCCCCCCTATCAACCCGCACTATGCCCGCGTGGTAGATACCCTCCCTCTCACCGAGGGGATGCCTGTGGCTCCAGCAGTGGGAACACTAAGATTCTAATTATGATTATATTTATGGTGGACCCACACGGTGACACGGCTCTGCCGCCTTTTTTTTTTTTTTTTTGGGTGGGAAATGACTTATCCCGCTCTGGGTGGAGCGGGAGGGCGTGTCAGACTTTTACTGACTAAAACCCACCCGTGTCCCTTTAGTTACCTGTGCCAGGGCCACGGTTTCCTCTGTGGAATAACCCGCGACCCTGAGGCGTCGGCCCTATCGGACCCCGTCACGGCTCTGCCGCCCTGCTTAAGTAATCAATAACTACACCTTTTACTTGTCATGGTGAAATAGGATGCCAATTTCTTCATAAAATCTTTTGCATCTCAAGAAATTAGATTTCAAGAGACCTACAAATCTGTTTCATAAATATTTTTTATTAGATCCGGTTTTCAGTTGATGGTACCTACTAATGCGTTTCTCATTTTTGACACAGCTTGACGTCAATAATCTTCTAATAATAATAGATATTTAGTGCCCAGTTCATGCGTCAATTGTTACCAATTTCATTGGGTGGTGTTTGTGCAAGATATCAGCGACTTGTATCCACTGTTTGCTCGAGACAAACTGGACAAATTACTTGCGATACCAGAGCAGTTTCCTATATATGCACCTCTGTGGGGAAACATTGAAACTGTTTTTTTTTCCTGTTTGCAATATGTCTAATGATTTTTCTCATTGAACTACTTACAAATGCGCGTACTGACTGAACAGGTCCACTCAAATCTGTGTGGTTCTTTCCTCAAAAGACCATCTCAGACATTAATCTACATGTTCCTCACATGATCTAACCCAGATAATGTCAGAACATCAAGAGACTGTTTCGGTGTTTCTTCGCAGAGTAGTCGGTTATGAAACATCAATCTCATCTAGATTTTAAAATATTATTGATGTGTAAAAGTATTTCATAAAACTAATTTGGCAAAATAAACATCATTTATCATTGTTGGGAATGACATCAGAAACAGGTTCAGTTCATTGATAAACCCTTTTTTCTGTTATATATCCTACGTATAGTTATTGAGGGGACAACGAGCAGGGGCGGCCCACGTCATGGTAGGTACATAAACAATCACTGCCGCGTATGGACATCTGCCATACCCGAAGCATCACGTCGCAAAATAAATATTGCTAGCTAGCTGTTATATAGTGCAAATTACTTTAAATAATGGCAAGATTTCATCATCTCAGATTGCACAATCATGTTTCCATCTTACACCGTTTTATATCAACGGAATGTATTGTATAATTACAATACATTCCGTTTTAGTAGTTTGCATGCTTAGTATTGATTTTCGAAACACTTGTCTATTTTAGATGCGCTCTTGAACCTTCTAGTTAAAACTGGATGAATTTACTACTAGCCAACAGATGGCGCGGTTATCAACTTTTCGTATAGATAAGCTGCTACTAGCGTCATCTTGTACTAAATAGTAGAGTTACATTAGTTTAACTTAAGGTTTTTGGCATCTGTATTTTTTTATTAACATAATTAACAAATTAACAATCCGCTTTTGTGTGCTCATACACAAAAGCGAATTGTAGAATTGGAGAAAAAATATGAAAAAAACTTCGGCATCGTACCTTGACTTGCAAGGTTCTAAGAAGTTCAGCTACACAACGCTAGATGTCGCTAAATTAAGTTGGCTAGAATCTTGCTCGAATTTTCTTGATTGTCGGAGATTGTTCATGTCTATTCATGCGGCCTCTTGTAGATAGATAGCGTTGTAAGCAAACGTATATAAAGGGCGCCGCGCGGGAACTGCACAGTATTCAAAGTTTGACAGCGACCGAGATAAGAAGCGAAAGCGAAGTAAACAAAAATGTCACTCGCGCCTTATTGGTTTCGTCATTTGAGAAATCTGGCGACCCGGGACCCCATCGTCAGGGCTTTCGAGGACCCCTTCGCGGTGCTAACAAGAGACCCTTTCTTCAGGGACCCAGTGAAGTATATCAAGGCAATAACAGCGCCCGTCGACCATGTTGAAGGAGTATATTCTGACCACGAAGTCAAAGTCGATGGGAAGAAAGTGGAAGTTCACTTGGACGTCCAGAATTTCACTCCGGACCAGATCCAGGTGAAAACTGTCGGCAATGAGATAATGGTGGAAGGCAAGAAGGAGATTAAGAAAGAAGATGGATGGACAAGGAGTCATTTTGAGAGGCGGTTCCTGCTGCCGGATGGTTTCCCTCCGGAGCGCGTGGAGTGTCACCTGGACAAGGGGAAGCTGGTGCTGGTGGCGTTCAGATCTGAGCCCCTGCAGGAGCGAGCGATTCCTATCCAGGAGAAGACTACTGGCATCGAAGAAAAATCGTAAAAATACTGTTTTCAGAATATTGTACCTGTTTAGGTATATTAATTCTTTGATAGACTGATTAGTTTAGTTGTTGTTCCGTACTGAACTACCGACCTAGTTATTTGTATTATTGGTTAATTTGATTTAAATAAATGTTCCTAATTTAAAATAATCATGTTGTTTTATATAACTTGTACATACCTACTTATTTGTCATTGGCATGGTATAACTAACGGCCAAACCCAATAACCTAGGACAGATCGCTACTGATGATAGACAGTACAATTCTATCTGTCCCTGTCAAACAAATACCTGTCAACACGTTATAAAACAAATAAATTAGTAAATGATTTTTATTTTGGAACAAAGAATCCATAGTGTTGAGTGTAAAACATGATATTATCTAGTATTAGTAGTTAGTACCTACCAATCACCCTCCTGACAAATTGCTACACAATTGTAGTCTAGTCTAGTCATGTAGTCTAGTTGATAGAGAGTCGCATACTTGGGTTTTATTGGGACGTTAAAACCAGAGATTCATAGTTTTTTCTATTTTCAGTACGCCAAAATTGGAAATTGATACGTTATTGGGTTCGGCCGTAAATGAATAACACTGTTTTATAGTAATTGCAAGCGTAGGTGTTGCGTAAGTAATTATAGAATAGTGAATATTTAAATAATGCAAAAGAATAAAAGGTTGTATTTATTCTAAAAAAATTGACTGCATAGTCTACTGATCTGTATATACAAGGATAGAAATTAGACAGGCAGACACATCCATATTTTGCCAGTTGTTTTACTGCCTGACGTAATAGGGAGCCTGTTACGCACAGCACTAGTCGACGTCAACGCCTCTAGCGGATGAACAGTGAGGGCGTTCGGGAGCGAATGGCTCCGCGGTTAAAGAGACTTACGTTTGGTGTTCAATTGAGTTGATTATAAATAGTCATAATAATACAGTTCCATCTTATACAGTTGTTTTAATTGAATCCAAGATACACAACAGAAAATGGCGACGAGGATGGGATGTGTCGGTGAAAAAAAACTCAGTACGCACTAAAAAGGTTATATCTGACCGCGTGGTCAGATATAACCTTTTTAGTGCGTACTGAGTTTTCCAAGTGTTCCCATACTTATTCCTTGCTATCCAAGGGCTCCCTATCCTGTGATGATAGCCCGCTTCACAATTTCCTATTTCTTACCGAATACTAAAAATGGAGCAATTGTCACAAGTACTAGCACAAATGATGGAAACCATGCGTGGCATGCAAGTACAGCAAGCAAATCTACAACAAGCGTAACAAAACCAAGGTACAAATAAAATAAGTGGCATTACATTACATCCTTATGATGAAATAAATGAGTCATTTTCAAGTTATTTACAAAGATTACAAAACTACATTACATTAAAAGGTGTGAGGGATTCCCCAACAAAACTACAGATTTTTCTAAATTGCATTGGGCCTAAGTACTATCAATTTTTGAAAAACATCACGGCACCTGAAACACCTGAATCTAAATCATTTGAAGAACTGGTAAAAGAGTTAAGCAATCATATTTCACCTGAGCCCGGGGAAGTAGCACAGCAACACAAGTTCTGCCTCAGATCGCAACAGGAATGCGAAAGCATTGCCAATTATGTGGCTGCACTGAAAGAAATTGGGGGAAAATGTAATTTTACCTGTAACAATTGTAAGAGTTCAACTTTGGAGACGCACCTTAGAGTACAGTTCATTAGAGGTCTGCGCAATACGGAAATTAAAGAAAGGTTATTACAAGAATCACCAAAAACCAAATTCGAGGATATTATGAAAATCGCTATGGCGATAGAAACTTCAAAATCTGAAACTAAAGAAATGGGACAAGAAATACAAATAAATAAAATATCGGTAAATAAATACAAGAAAAATACTAAAACTGCAAATACAAATAAGGAAATGAAAATAAATTGTTTTAGATGTGGAAAAGATAACCACAAAGCAAGTCAGTGTCGGCTAAAACACAAATTATATTGCAAGAAATGCAAAATAAGAGGACATTTACAGTCAGTATGCTTCAAAGATCAGAAACAGCTACAGCTGGAAGAAGAATATTCAGAATCTGAAAATGATGAAGAAATATATGAAATACATAAAATACCAATGGAGAATAGCACAGATAAATTTAATATTACACTACAATTAAATGGGAAGTCACTTACCTTAGAATTAGATACAGGAGCTGCAGTTACTACATGTTCTACAGAATATTTCAAAAATAACTTCAGTAACCTGAAACTAAGAAAGACATTAGTTAAATTGAGAACTTACACTGGTGAAAACATACAACCCATTGGAACTGCTGAACTAAATATTAAATACAAAAATAAACAAATACAAGGAAGAATTTTTGTAATTGATAGAAAAGTTGACCCAGTGGTTGGAAGGGAATGGATAAGAAATCTAAATCTACAATTTGATATAAATTCCATTAATAGAGAAGAAAATGATATTAAAGAAAAAGAATTCAAAGAAAAATTACAGAAATTACTTGAAGAATATAAAGAATTATTTTCAGAAGAGATTGGAAAAATAAATGATTATCAAGCTACATTCAAATTAAAAGAGGGAGCAGTACCCATATTCTTGAAACCACGTCCAGTGCCATTTGCACTCAGAACCCAGGTGGAAAATGAGATAGACAGATTGGAAGCTGCTGGAATATTAGAGAAAGTCACATATTCACAGTGGGGTACACCCATAGTCCCTGTAATAAAACCAAATGGAAAGGTACGTCTATGTGCTGACTATAGAGCAACATTGAATAAAAATCTGGAGAATGATAACTACCCAATACCAAGAATTGAAGAAATATTTCAAAAACTAAGTGGTGGAAAATACTTTTGCACACTAGACATAAATCAAGCATATTTACATTTGATGACAAATGAAGATACTGCAGAGATGCAAACCATAAGTACATGCAAGGGGACCTACAGGGTAAAAAGATTGATGTTTGGAGTGAAGATTGCACCAAATGTTTGGCAAAGATATATGGACCAAACCCTACAGGGAATGGAGGGTACAGCGTGTTTCTTTGATGACATTGCCGTACAAGGCAAAACATATATACAATTATTACAAAGAATTAGAATCATATTTCAGAAATTACAACAATGTGGATTACGCCTAAATAAGAAGAAATGTCAATTTTTCCAAAAATCGATAAATTACCTGGGACACACAATAAATGAAAAAGGATTACATCCTACAGATGATAAAGTAATGGACATAAAGAACAGCCCATGTCCAACAGATGTATCATCTCTTCGCACTTTTCTTGGGATGATTAATTATTATCAACAATTCCTACCCAACCTGGCATCAAAGCTTAATCCTCTCTACAAGCTATTACAGAAAGATACAAAATTCATATGGTCAAAAGAATGTCAGAACTCATTTCAAGAGTTGAAAGACGAAATCTGTGGTGAGAAAGTACTTATACCATTTCATGAAAACTTACCTGTTACTTTAGCTACAGATGCATCACCTATCGGATTTGGAGCTGTGTTGTCACACATTATGCCAGACAAAACGGAAAGACCAATAGCATTTGCATCAAGATCCCTATCAAGAGCTGAAAAAGGCTATAGCCAACTAGATAAGGAAGCAGCAGCACTAATATGGGGACTAAAGAAATTCTTTCAATACTGTTATGGAAGAAAAATTACACTAATTATTGACAACCAACCATTGGCAAGAATACTACATCCAGAAAAAGCTACACCAGCTACTACAGCTATAAGGCTGGTACACTATGCAAATTTTCTTGCAGGTTTTAACTATGAAATAAAGCTACGCAAGACTTCTGAACATTCAAATGCAGACTACTTTTTAAGATTACAAAATTCATCTAATACTAGTCAAGTAAAAATTACAGATGATGATGCATTCTACTTAAATCAAATAGCTGAAATGCCAATAACATTACAAGAAGTCAAAGAAGCCACTAGTAAAGACACAGAATTACAAAAATTATACATAGACATCCAATCAGGAAAAGAAAATTCAAATAGACTTCATGAATTTTCCTTACAGGATAACTGCATATTTTATGGCATAAGAATAGTAATACCTAAGAAACTACAATCTAAGATCTTAGAAGAACTTCACACAGCTCATACTGGAATTGTTAAAATGAAAGCACTAGCAAGAAGCTATGTGTGGTGGAAAAATATTGATGCAGACATTGAACAGATGGTAAAGAAATGCAAAGAGTGTTGTTTAATGCAGAAGAATCCTACAAAAGTACCAGTACACATCTGGGAATACCCAAAAGAACCATGGAGTCGCATTCACATTGACTATGCGGGACCATTCATGAACCAATACTTCCTGATTGTTGTGGATGCTTATACAAAGTGGTTAGAAGTCATACCCACTACATCTACAACAGCTACAACTACTATTAACATATTGAAAAAAGTATATACAACATTTGGCTTGCCAATCACACAAGTCTCTGACAATGGAAAACAATTCAGATCAGAGGAAATGAAAAGATTTCTAAAAGAAAACGGAATCGAAGCTAAATTTACGGCACCTTTTCATCCAGCGACGAATGGCCAAGCAGAGAGATATGTGCAAACTTTTAAAAATAAAATAAAAGCTATGGGAAGTGAAGAAGGATCTCTACAAGACAAATTACAGAAATTCCTGATGGTGTACAGGAAAACACCCAATAGTACAACGGGGTTGAGTCCAGCGGAGATGATGTTCAAAAGACTGTACAGAACAAGGATTGATTTAGTAAAAAGACCAAAAGCAAAAGAGTACAAGAATGAAGAAATTAAAGAAAATAAAGAATTCAAAACGGGAGACAGAGTACAGGTAAGAATGTATGACGGAAATAAATGGAAATTCGGGAATATAAGAAGCAGAACAGGCAAACTACATTATGAGGTAGAGGTAGATGGCAGGATTCACCAAAGACATGTGGATCAAATCTTAAAGACATCATGTTTGAGAAAAAACCTGGACACGACCTACATGTACAATTCAAAGCAACCAGAAGTTATATCTACCCAAAGTGATCCCAACTTAGAGTCAGCTGTGCAGCCTAGCCCTGGAAAGATGAAAGAGATATCACATGCACAGGAGGCAAGAAAGTCGCAAATGCCTGAAACAATAGAAATTCCTACAGAAGTTCAACTGGAACCGCAACCAACAGAACCTGTGAGTACATTACCTTTAGAAGTTGCAACTGCACACACAGAGATGGCACCACGCAGCAGCAAGAGAGTCAGGAGACCGCCAAATCGCCTGAACCTGTAACAACGTATCTATAACGAGGGAGAGATTGTTACGCACAGCACTAGTCGACGTCAACGCCTCTAGCGGATGAACAGTGAGGGCGTTCGGGAGCGAATGGCTCCGCGGTTAAAGAGACTTACGTTTGGTGTTCAATTGAGTTGATTATAAATAGTCATAATAATACAGTTCCATCTTATACAGTTGTTTTAATTGAATCCAAGATACACAACAGAGCCTTTTTGCGATTAACCGGGTAGGTACATATCCTGTATCTGGGCTGCTACTAAAGAATTTTAAATGGAAAAATCAATATTTAACCCTTGCCCACCGAGGATCGAACCCAGGACCCCATGCTCAGCAGTCAGGAGCTTGTCGCGCCACCACAAGACCTACAGGCCGGGGCACTCATGAGAATGAAAATTGTTTCAGAAGTGCAACGTTATGTTATTAGTTTTATAACTGGTTCAAAACTTCTTTACGGTTGAAATATCCTACGACTTTTTATCATGAAGAATTCAACATTTCATGTAATCTGTTGAAAGTTTTCCAAATTATTAGATGAGTATTATATACATACTGTTCGAGTTTCAATCGAACACTCAACGAGAATGCATAATTGTATCGAACGCAACTTGTATGCACATTCGCTCGTCCACCAAAATGTCGGCCAGTTCGCGTTTAGATCTCATCAGAGACACATCGTACTCATAACTATAACCATCACCATTACCATTTTACCACACATTTTACAAATAAATTAGTGATATAGTTTACCATTTCTTGTAACTAAGTGTTACAGTGATTAAATATTGTTATTTCCCTTATAATTCAAGACTTTAACTTTTATAATACCAAACCAATTCAATCAATACGAGGAGGTTGTGCTAGGTCACCATAGCGTCGAGCACTACTTTCTACATGGTCCTTCGAGCCGGATCTACCTCTACCAAACTGAGAGTAGTTTTTAATGCCTCAGCAAAGTCCTCATCCGATACAGTCTATAGGACGTCATGTACAGGGGTCCAAATATAATATACAGAAGGATCTTCAAGAGCTTATCCTGAAATGGAGACAATTTCAATTTGTATATACTTCCGACAACGAGAAGATGTACAGAATGATTCGAGTACACCAAGAAGGTCAAGCTTACCAAAAGGTACTATCGCGGGAATCAAATAACCAATCATACAATCATTTAAAGTCGTTACGGTTACATACGGAACCAATCCAGCAGGATTCTTAGCGATGATGTGCTTGAAACAATTGGCGTCCGATGAAAGGCAGAAATTTCCTGACGCAGCAGAAGACATATCGACGTGTCGTGGTTTGACTGTCAGGCAACTCAATGACCACAAGTTTGCAAGTGCCGTCATGGCTACCATCATACACAAACCAAGAAAACCACCTAACCATTTATGAGACAAATTTAGAAATAAAGGCGTCTATTTTAAAACAAACCAACGCGGTAGACGTTGGACAACCAAGAGAATCACTGACTACAGAAACGATTAAATATTTGATAACCAAATATAGCTCCATTACAAAAAACATACGTATTTTTGCATGGAAAACTGCGATTGCCTACCTTGAAGAAACAAGTTCGCCGGCCCTACCTCGAATTACACGAGCTTCGTCGCGCTAAACAGCTGATAATCAAAAACGTACAGCAGACAGAATTTTCAAACGACCTACATTCGATGAACAAACACGGAAGAGTGCACTCGAAAAGCAAGATTTTGAGTTTGAATCCAACCATAGATGAACGTGGAATTTTACGCGTAGGTGGGAGATTGAAAAACGCTCACATAAGTGTTGAGATGAAACATCCCATCATTTTACCTCACGATCATCTGCTAACCACATTATTAATCGATCAAGCTCATAAATTGACTTCGACAACAGTTTTAGTTTCAGTTGTCAGTTTTGGATTTAACTAAAAACTTTTTATAAGAAAATGGGTCTCATGCAGAAAACAGAATCCCGAACGGCAGCACCAGCTTATGGGAGATTTACCAGAACCAAGAATGAATCCAGAGCATGCGTTTTATGACTGCGGCATAGATTCCATGGGTTTCGTATAGGTCAAAGCTGATAAAGGACGGGGAATCAAAACTACAAAGGGGTACATAGCAGTTTTTGTATGTATGGTCACGAAAGCGGTTCACTTAGAACTCGTGTCGGACCTGAGCAACTCCGCCTTTTTGGCAGCTCTAACCAGAATGGCAGCCAGCAAAAGGGCACCACCACATATGTACAGTGACAACGGCATTAACTTTGTGGGAGCAAACAGAATGATACAGGAAGAATATAACCAGCTTCACGAAGTATTCAGTGAATGTTTTATTACTGAGATAACGGAAATGGGTATAGAATGGCACTTTAACGTAGCTGGTTTAATGACGGCGGTCTATGGGAGCGAGCTGGTACGCATTCAAAAACATCATCTCAAAAGGGTCATCGGTCAACAAAGACTTACTTTCGAAGAGTACACCATATTGTTAGCTAGGCTAGAAGCGTGCCTCAACTCTCGACCTCTTAGCGCAATATCCGAGGGTCCTGATGATGTAAACTTCCTTACACCTACACATTTCTTATCAGGGAGACTAGGGTCAAGTGTTATAGAAACGGAGCAAGATGCTCGAACCAAATGGCATCTAACCAACAAATTATTTATTCCAAGAACTTTGGAAATCCTATTTCAAAAGTATAATTAATCAGGGATAAATGGACGTTGGTCATGTACTACGACATGACACCCTATTTATTGGACAGGCATAAACACCTATAATAAAATAGCAAACTATCAAGAACAATTGTGCGCCACCATTGAAACACTTAAGCCAAATTGTAATACGATCGTGCAGCAAGCCCGGCACGATTACCATTAACTCGAATACTACAATGAACTTTTGCTAACACAGCATTTTGATGTCCATGCTAGACGGCGACGCGCCACGGGGAAGACGGGTCGGCGCCGACGATGCCTTATCAACGGTATCGGTAACCTAGCTAATGACTTATTCAGAGTGTTGTACTCGCGTTTTGCAGACCAGTGTGAAAAGGACATTGAAACCATACATCGCAATGAGAAACCACTTTCTAACTTGTGGAAAAATCAAACTTCCATAATTGAAGCAGAGTTCAACCTCATGAAGAGAATGGAGACCACTGTTAACAAAAAGCAAAAGTTAATAAACAAAAAGCTTATGGATTTGCAAGAAAACGCAAGCACTCTCCAACGCGAAATACAAAATATATCATACGTCGATGACTTCACATTATCAGCGATGTTGCTCGATGCATTAACAGACATCTACCATGGTCAAATTAGCATTCATTTACTGCCACCAACGCAACTTAAACGTGAGCTTCAAACCATATATGGCCAGATGCCAAGCGAACTCACACTACCAATCACTAATTTAGACGCTGATCTTAAGTATCTTTACAAACTACTCAAAGCCAGAGCGACGCAAAAAAATGTTATAATTGAAGTTACTTTTCCATTAGTATCCAGAGAAAGTTTCAAACTGGACAAAACAATACCAGTACCGCACCAAATAAACCTACCAGAATAATCTCCGAACATGTGGCAGTCAACCTAAAGAAAGACAGCTTCTTTAGCATGTCCACACAGGAACCAACTTACATGTGTCAGCTGCTAAAACCAATTAAAGACCAGCAAAATGACGAACGTTTTTGCGACACGAACTCGGCAACCAAAACTGTAAAGTAGAAAAAACCAACTGCACCAACGTATGGCTAGAATTACATTTGACTTCACAGCACTTTTACTTTTGTTGTGACACCTACACAATAAAAGTGATATGCGGCGATTCGACAGCTGAGCCAAGCCGGGGTCATTGCCATAGGTCAAGAGTGCGTCATCAAAGGAAAGGACTTCTCATTGTATTCAATACGTCATCAAGCCAATCACATGAAAATTTCACCAACCATTTACATACCTGAATTCGATCAGATTAACCACTTGATAAACATCAAAATCCCCGACGACAAGCAGACCGATGACGGAAACCTAACCGATAGAAAAACTGAAGAATAGCGATTCGGAAATAGACGAGCTATCACCCCATGACATCCACCAATACGTAATTTGTTATGTGTTGATGTCGATCGCTCTATGCGTGGGAGTAGTCTGGATGTGGCGGACTGGGCGATGTTCCCTGTGCCGTAAGCCTACCGCTGTGCACTGTGGCGAGGGAACCCGCCGGCAGCAGACTGCGGTGACCCCGCCACCTCCGAGACCTCGACGCCGCAGCGTGAGTCGCTGTCAACAGGAGTTAGCAGCGGCTCCGCTGACACCGAAACCAAGAAGACACGAACCATATAGTGAAGTGCTCAGTGCCAGAGATCTTAGGGACAAAAGTGAAATCGATTTTGGTTTAAACGATTATGCCAAACGCCTAGTGCGACCTATTATATAGTGAGATCAAACGGGAAACAAATACGGACACAGGCAATCACAATATTGCTTATACTGTGGAAGACACAATAGTGTAATTTTATGTTTTTCATAATTATTTAAGTAGACCAAAATGCTCTTATTATGTTTTATCAATGTTTGTACACACACCAGTTATAATGTCTAGAAGCGAATGTGTTTAAGTAGTTTAATGTTTTGTACACACCATAACATTTAGTTTTATCTATCATCCCGCATTTCTTCTCGCTCTCGGGAATATGTTCGAGCTGCGGTCCGACCACCAGCCCGTGGTCGTTCGTCTAACGGATCACACCACCCGAGTTGCCCATCCAGCGCCACGTCGACACACGGACTGGAACATCTTTGCAGAAAGGATGGAGACCACCACACCCACTCGGCTTGTCACCATCGTCACTGAAGTGAACGAGTTGGCTGTGGGACTCACTGCTTGCATGCAGAGCGCCTTGGAGGCGGCGACATGCACCTCACCCGCGCCACAGGGTCGCTACAACACGCTTTCCGCACACATTGCAGACATGATGGCCGATAAAAGGCGTCTACGACCGCACTCACGGGCAAGGGGCCAAAAAGCCCCCACACCGGTTCCTCGCGCCCACTTCGGGGGCGCACAGACGACCGCACGGGAATGTTGGTCATTCGCTAACAAACCTTTGAAGTCAACACACGTGAACAGCTACAGTAAGAAGAATACCCCTGAAGATTGATACCACTGCAGATGAAGCCGCTCAAGTCATTGCACTACTGCAATCAGGGATGCTAGTGTGATGTTGCTTGTCAACTGAACTTGAGTCGTCATTCCATTCGACGAGTGTTCCAACGCTTCCAAGAGACTGGTGGCTTTATTCGAAGACGTGGACCTGGAAGACAACGCTGCACATCCGAAAGACACAATCGCTTCATTGTTTCGACGTCTTTACGTAATTGGTTTTCCAATGCTGTTGAGCTGCAACAACAACTTCGATCAGCTCGCAGAATTTCTGTAAGCGTCTCCACGATTACAACGTGTCTTTTCTGCAACGACAGGCGTAAAAGAGTGTATAGGAGGCGAGGAGAACCGAATTATTATGCAGGCACCTATGTAGGCCCAAGTTTACAATGCCCCGACGTTTCTTCAAAGTTAAAAACATCTTACAACATTTTAGAAATATTCACAAATTGATGCGAAGAATCAAACCTGCGACCGCGGATTGTTCGTAACACTCCGCCATTGGTCGGCGCGCGGCACCGCCGCTGCTTCTACGCCATTTAGGTCGGGTAGGGCCGGTCGATGCCCCCGAAAATGTCGCCCCCGAAATTACTTTCCAATTTGGAAGTAGGTAAGAAAATGGTACGAAATTTATTTTCAATCTGCAGCGATTTATTTAATTATTTTGAATAAACATAAAGTACCTACGCAGTAGTAAAAGCTATGCATTTTCCACAATTACCAAGACGAAAAATGGCAAATAAAAAACTCAATTTTAAAATACATGTTTTTATTTCACACAGGTAATAACTACGAGGGCGGGTCAATAAGTCCGTGACTTTTTGAATTGCTGACCTCTTTACTGAAAAAGCAACACTACTCCTGTCAACAGACATCTGTCAGTTGACTCCTGTCAAAATTTGAACTTGCTGCGTCAGTTAGTTTGTGTTTGACAGCTATCTTTATCAGACTACCCAGTAATTTGAGGAAAAAATGGAAAAAAGTGAATTTCGTGTAGCATTATTTTTTGCGAAAACAAACCATTACTGAGACCAAGGCTAAGCTTGATAAATACTATGGGGACTCTGCACCATCGATTTCAATGGTAGAAAAGTGGTTTACTGAATTTCGTTGTGGCCGTACAAGCACTGAAGATGCCGAACGTACTGGACGCCCAGTTGAGGTCTCTTCACCCGAAACAATCGAAAAAATTCACGATATGGTGTTGGCCGACCGAAGATTGAAAGTGCAAGAGATTGTGGAAGCCGTAGGGATCTCGCATGGCTCAGTGGTTTTAATTTTGAATGATCACTTGGGCATGAGAAAGCTTTCCGCAAGATGGGTGCCGCGTTTGCTCACAGTCGACCACAAACGCAATCGTGTAACAACTTCACAGGAAGGTTTGGCGTTGTTTAATCGCAATATGGAGGATTTTTTGCGCCGTTTTGTAACCGTGGACGAAACATGGATCCATCACAACACACCGGAGACCAAACAACAGTCAAAACAGTGGGTTTCTAAGGGTGAATCGGCGCACAAGAAGGCCAAGGTGGGTTTGTCAGCCAATAAAGTTATGGCGACTGCTTTTTGGGATGCACGCGGGATAATCCACATTGACTACCTTCAAAAGAGAAGAACAATCAATGGGGAATATTATGCCAACTTATTGGACCGTTTCAATGACGATTTGAAAAAAAACCGACCTCATTTGGCCAAGAAAAAAGTTATTTTCCACCAAGACAATGCAAGGGTGCACACATGTGCAGTTGCCATGGCAAAAATCCATGAATTGGGCTATGAATTGCTCCCTCATCCGCCCTATTATCCAGATTTGGCTCCGAGTGACTACTTCTTGTTCCCAAACCTGAAGAAATGGCTTGATGGAAAAAGATTTGACTCCAATGATGAAGTCATCTCGCAAACAAAGGCCTATTTTGAGGACCTCGACAAATCATATTTTTTGGTAGGGATAAAAAAATTGGAGAAGCGTTGGACAAAGTGTATAGAGCTCAAGGGAGACTACGTTGAAAAATAAAACATTTATTTAACAAAAAATCTGTGTTTTATTCCAAAAGTCACGGACTTATTGACCCGCCCTCGTATGTGCCCATAAAAACATCAGAACCAGAAGCGAGGTATTCCAATTAGTCGTCTCCTATGGAGAAGGGCCGTCAAGAAACTCCACTCCAACTCCTTTAAAAAATAATTAGTTTTTACAATGTTTTCATATTACAACAAGTGTTAGTGGGTACCTATGGGCTATGGGAGGGCACTCTACTACATCAGCACTCTACTACATCAGCACTCTACTACATCAGCACTCTACTACATCAGCACTCTACTACATCAGCAACTACTATAAGAAATAATACAAGCTCGATTGTTGTTTAAACTTTATAATTTATTATGCACTTGACCTCCGTAAGTACCGCACAATCAACTCATTATAATCGAAATATGTTTTGTTATGTTTACGTCAACTGTTTGGCTCCGGCTCCGAAATAATAACATAAATGAAATGGAAACAAAGTGGGTCGCTGGGCACATAGGGTCTGATCACTGTATCGAAACTTACCTAATAGATAACATTCCTTCAGCTCCCCAGCTGTGTTTTTCTTTCACTTAAAATGGTTCGCCACCCCTGGCGTGCCATTTTAAGTGAAATAAAGTTCTCGTGGTCAATACGTGCCACCGATTTCTGAAAATGTTAGGAAAATGTACCTTCGTGCCACAACTTGCGTTGATTGAAAACATCGTACCGGAGCCTGGAGGGTAATTCCTTTATTATAATGAGAGGTTTTAATTTAATCTCAGTCACAATCTGTCAAAAAAACGTGTAATAAAGTGTCAGAAACATTTACGAAGGGGGACGGCTGGTCTTATTATATAGTGTATTATCTATGACGGCTGGTGAAAACGTCAAACAGACGAGGTCCAGCAATAATTATTTTTTATTATTGTATTTTCATTAGTCGTCCCCTGAAGCGACGATGCTTTAACCAAAATATAACCTGCAACTTATATGAAGCTTATAAAGGGCCAATATAATATGTTTTATTTTGTTTTTAGAGGTTTTTATTTGTGTCGGAGGTTTTTTAAGTTTAACTTTTATTTCTTTACTTTATCAGACCCTGACCACCATTTTTCTATAACTTACAAAATGAGACTATTCCAATGATTCCACACACGATATTTCTGCTGTATGTTGATGAGGGAGTTGGGAGTATCAATTAGAGGACCAAATTCTTGGTGATGATGCAGCATCAATTCAAGGTTACTATGTGCTTCTACTAAGTATCATTTAAGTGAAAGAATACCTTTCGACTCGATCAGCCTTGTGGAAGATGCTCATATCCCTGCATGAACTAGAAAATAGCTGATAATCTTCGCTGACGGCTGATCAGATTTTCTTCAATCATAGCTAAGAACGCGCATTTCGAAAAAAATAACAAAAAAGGAAAATCGGTTTGGCCACTTCGGAACTACGATTCCACCGACAGACACACAGATACACAGACACACAGACAGATACGTCAAACTTATAACACCCCTCTATTTGCGTCAGGGGTTACAAATAACAGATTTAACGATACACTGTTATTTAATAACTTGACCATTATCACCATCTGCCTAGTCTATTCCCATTTAGGTTTCATTAAAAGTATGCAATGCAATGTTATGTAGTTATGTAGGTGATTGCTTGTTACTTATTTCGATTTTCAACAATGCATGTCGTGTAGGTGTTTTCACCCGACCCATACATACGCCCTGCCCTAGTAGTGTCAGCACAGCAAGTATATGGGTTCAGTCAGTTCATGAGTACTACGCTTGAAGTGCAGACGCCAATGACGCCATTCAGTCATTATTCAGTCAGACGTCTGGCCTTACAGAGAACAGTCGCTCACATTCCGCGCTAAGAATAATAATTACCAATGATTGTTATACCATTCGCATAGTTTGGTGAATAAATTATCATTCTTGTGTTATTTTCGTCGCGAATTATCAATGTGATGTCATTTATATTTTTTTTTTATGTATCTTTTGTTTGACATTGTAAATTGTATTGCAACTTGTCAGCAGCAAATGTGTTTGTGACTTTAATTGTAATTGAAGTGTTTACCGGTTCTGATACTACTATTGGCTAGTTGTTTGTTGATTTTAGATTTGTTTGATTGCAAACAATGGCTACTGCTAAAGATACAGGTAAGTTACAGATATTAGAGTCATAATCAAAGGTCAATTACCTGTGATACATAATGTTTTATTATTTAACTTTAACCAAGATTATTTTACCTAGACTTGAGATTTGCCTATCCATACTATAGGTACCTACTAATATTTTAAATGCGAAAGTGTCTCTTTCTGTCTGTAACCTTCTCACGCATAAACCACAGAATTTGACGGATATGGTAGCCTTTTCGTTTACTAAACTAATATTAGGTGTAAAGAGAAAAGATTAGCTTTTTTGTGTTTTTTTTTTGTTATGGATAAACTCTAAAAACAGGTACCTTCATAACCGATGTAGATATTCTTTCACTTATAAAAAAAACATTAGCAGCGAGTTAGGCAAAGATGGACTGTATTTTATTTTTCAAAAAAATCCACTCGCACGAAATCGCGGGTAGAAGCTGAGAAGAGTTGAGTAGAGTGCTTGAGTTTAATATAGTCAACCGCACTTCAGTGATTACAATTTGAGATTGTCATCACCTTTATTTTGTAGCAATAAGAGCGATCTTCGTAGTGAAAGTATTAGCACAGATGTGCGATTGACGATATCTACCTAGAGTGCAAGCCTTTGGTAGATTGCATAGTTCAGAACGTTCTGTCGTGTCTACTCACTACTTGTATAATTAGATTTAGGCACTGCAGAAGTAAACAAAGGTACTCCGTGGCTGATTGCGTACGACAGGGTCGTACGCGAGAGATCAGCCAGTCCAGCGAGTCCAGCGAGACAATTACTCACTCTCGTATTTTCTCGTACAAAATACTTGACTTGTTCTGTCAAACTTGATGTTTTCTCGTTAAACCCTAACATGACCACCTAATTTATCTCGCATTTTGACAATTCAACATGAGAAAATCGTGATTTTCTCTAATTTTGTCGTCCTCGATTTTGACGACGAGAAGAGTAGACAAAATTCTGATACAAAAAAAAAATAGAATATCCAAAATAATATGGCAACTTCATAAATATACTTATTTTCGTTCTAGTTCTATTAGACAACATGAAAAAACTTAAATTGAAATACTGAATTGACATAATTGGTTTGAAAATACTTAGTTTTAAACAGCCAGCAACATTGGAATGAAGTTCCTTTCGGCGGCCGCGAGAGAAAGTTTGGCGCAGGGAAGCACTATTACGTTGATGAGCATCAAGTGCAGTAATAATCAGTCTAGTTTGTCAATTACGGTGATTATCGAAATCTAATGAGTTATGGCTGTACCTGCCAACGCAACATTATTACGAAAATCGCCAGTTAAGTCCGCAAAGTTGGTGAGTAAAAGCAATATCATGTGTTTTATGGTGATTGTTACAATATCAACCATCGCTTTGTCGAATAGTGACCTTCGGCCGATTTATCAATTGTGGTGGATTATCTAGTGAGTATAATAAGTGCCACTAAAAGTATATTTTAATTTTAGCATGCCAAAGAAAAACAGTAAAAAGTCGGTTTTATGGAACTAAACAAAAATTAAAAGAGGTGGACGTTAAATCAATACAGAACATACTTATTCCATGCGTAAAATCGACCGATGTTGCAGTGATAAAAATGTTTTTTTTTTTAATAACTTGCTACATCTGTATCTCGTCGCGAGATACAGTAGTGTCAAAGTGCCTTTTTCGAGTTTACTCCACTACACACTACCTATGTAATAAAAGTACTCTGTGGTTTACTCGAGCTTGGCGGTCATGTTAGGTGTAAGGATTACCTACTTAAAAATCGTAGACAAATTTCGAGAAATCGAGATATCGAGCGTTCTCGCGCTTGTCATGTTAGCCCTGCAGGCCATGGTACGGAGCGAGAGCGAATGGGAAGCCGTCAACTCTTTCTGCGAAGCATTAATACTCGCGAGGGAGGAGGCGGAGTGCGTGAGGGAGAGAGCCTTGTGCCCTCACGCCCCTAGTCGCCGCAGGAGACGCCTTGGGCGTCGGGAAGTACAACCAAATTCCCGGCCACCAAGCCCGGAACCAAGCACGCGCGCCTCAATGAAATGTCAGCACTTTGTGATGGGGTCCGAGAGGGCCGATGCCTGCCAGGGCCGCGGGTTGTTCGAAAGGGTTTTAGTCAGTACAAGTCTGACACTCCCTCCCTCTCCACCCAGAGCGGAAGAAGTCATTGGATGAATTCCCACCCAAAAAAAAGGTAGTCCGTGGCTGCGACGGACTGTTGGACAACTCTTGAAATTTTGGCTCTTTTGGCCTCTAGAAGGAAAAAAACTATACTTGACATTCGTCAATGTTCACGTCGCAAACATTGGTTACTTTGAGATAATAGGGAAATGCGTAATAGTTGACAAGTTAGATGAAATTATTCGTCGGTAAAATTTTTCCTTGTAAACAAAACATTGCCGAAAATAGCGATGATTAGACACTATAGGCATTACTAGGTATTTTCATATTTAATTCCACAAGCTAAATGTCACAACGAAACATCTTTTAAGTAGATAGTATATGATCTAACTTTTGCATGATCAAGAAATATACAGAGTGGACCCAGTCTCTAAACATTTCTAATAGTAAAAAACTGATAAACCGAATTAGTCGAAAACTGATAATATATTATTAAAATATACGGACCCAGTTTTTTTTTCAAACATGATATGTTCAGGTCTGGAGCGCCTGATGCGGCTGGCGACCGTCAACATCAACCAGAAGGGTCGGGGGTTCAAGGGCAACAAGTACACAGTGCATAGCGACGGGGAAGAGTTGTTCTACCTTAAGGAGGATGGCCACGCCCTGACCTTCCTCGCACATGGACACAGCAGGGGCTTTCACATGGACGGAGTGGATACTGCAGGGAGGAAGGTGAGAAAGTAATGAGCAGTAAGATAATGTTGCATAGGTCATGTGTGGTGGGTGATTAGGGGAGTACTGGCCAATTCTGGTTGAGATTATTTTGGGAGATGTGTCTATGGGTTCCCGGGTTCAAAAACTAAAACCCTACTACGACAAAAACTACAACATAAACGGTATTTAAAACGCGACATCACAGACAGACAAAAAAAAACCGTAGTCGCACGTCATGTAATGGGCATAAATGAAGCAGTTTTTGTCAAAGTTGGTTTTAGTTTTTGAACTTACTTTTTATTTAAATTATTTTGTGGCTAACAATATTGTTAATATATTTTTGAAATGTGCTTATTAAGCCCCTGCATTTGAAACCCAACATGGCATCATTGACTGTTGATGATGACTTTATGTCCTCTAGCAGGCGCCATATTCGATTTAATGACGTCACATAGCCGAACGAACAATAAAGACGCTTCCAATGATACATCGTTCGTCAAAATATGATAAGTAGTTTAGCAGTTATGAGGGAAAAGATGAACATACGTATAGTCGCCAGCACGTAACTTGGCAAGAATCGTTAGATGTTTTCTCTTTCTTTAACTCTCTTCTAAACAGATAAAAAATATGATATATTATAATATATATGGTAAGAACCATAAAATAATGTCAAACAATTTAAGTGAAAAGAAATATAGTTGCACCAAGTGCAACTATATTATATATACGTGCGTGAACTTACTCCGACTACACCAAAACCTTGCCAAGATACGTGCCGGCAAATATACAAACCTACATAATACCGGTCAAAATCACAACCCTCCTTTTTGATTCACCGTAGTTGGGTAAAAACTACCACTAGTCAACAGGAGCAACAAACCTAAATAGTCGTAGTTCTCTTTTGCCCCAACACACTTTACTGTAAAGATTCCCGAAGAACCTTATCTAAAGTGAAGTGGCTTAACCAGTAGCAGCTAATCTTGTATATTAGTTGATGGAATTGAAAGTCAAATATAAAAGCAACTTCGTCTGTTGTGATGCTTTCAAAAGGTTGCCCCAGACTTGGTATTTTACCTGAATAAATAGTGCCTTTAAAAACAGCTCTCAACTAACATGAGATTTTGGGCACACCTTTAAGAGAAACGTCCTATAAAACTTTTATTTATTTTCGTAACCATATGAGGGGTCGACAAACTAATGGCATCAGTGTCCTCCAGGTTTGCAATGTGGCATTACGTCATGCCCGTTAATTGGCAGTTTAAATTGCAATAAGTGTGGGCTCATGGTGTGCTCCCTTAAAAAGGGTTGCTTAGTAATCGTATACGTGTATGTTGCCTAAAAGATTGTAATGGAGTTTTGTGTGGATAGTGGGTGGTAACAGGGATACTGAATGAGCTACTGAGTAAACTCCTCTTTAGTTCATAAACAATGCCTTCGGCGAACAGAGCTCACAAGCTGAAGGTACTTATGTTATCTATTAGTAGAGCTCCTTGGATTTCAGTTCCAAGAAATGAGTTTTGATAAACTTACATATATTACATAAGTACAATGGGCAACACATAAATAAATAAAATAAAATAAAAACTTTTTAATTCAGACTACGAAGTCCCTAGAAGTGTTAGTACTTAGGTAAATAGTAAAATAAAATAAAATCAACATTTGACATTATAACCACCTACTTAATGTCTAATGTGTGGGTATTAACCCAGTGCTGGACGTAACGCGTGTCCAGCCTATCCGCTATAACCGCCAGGATACTGTTGGTGCTTCCGCGCAACCTGCCGAGCTCCGCGGCGCAATGCTTGCGGAGCACGGCATGGAAACCGTCGACGTGTGCGTCCGCGAACATGCCCGACGCACTGCACCAGCGCGGCAGCCGCAACAACGCCCTGAACGCATTGTTATATTGGACGAGCAAGGCGCTGAATGATCTTTGCGTATAATGAGCCAACAAGCTGCAAGTGTATAGCGATGAACAATGCGCTCTGAACAGTAATATTTTAACTTGAGCATTACACCGTTTAAACCTGTGGACTATCAGGTTCGCTCTGATCGACAGCGCCCTACGTTCCCTGTCCATGTCCTCATCATCGCGTAGGAGATCAGTGACTATGCGCCCAAGATATTTAAAACAGGTGACCAATTTCATGGGTGCTCACTCAAATGTCTCGCTGGTGGTGGCGTGTGTGTTGGATCATTAAGTTCCCTTCAAAATGGTTGAGCTGAATGGTGCTGATCCATACGTCATGTTCGTGAACGGGCGCCGTCAGTGGGGACTGGTCATTTCTTGGCTGCCACGGCTTTTTTTAATTTTTCTTTTCCGATTTTTATGTTTTTTATTACGGGTCTTTCTACATCGTTCTCACATGTTTAATTTCAACAAGACTGATGTAAAAAAAAAATCTGTAACCATATTATTTAAAAGAGTGTCCATGGAGTTTCTTGCCCGTTCTTCTCCATAGGTACCTACTTCGCTTTGGAATGGGCAACTAGCTTCATATTTCTGACTGACCGACCCCTTGACAATTCAAAAGTGCCTGTAATGGGTTTATTTGAAATAAATGATTTGAGTTTGAGTGCGTCAATTTATTTTTAAATTCATTTTACTTACTGTGCATGTTTGTGACAAGACAAGAGACAAGACCAATCCATCATCGATGCCGAGCACGCTTTTATTAGCTTCACTGTAAATCATAGAAGTCAATTTTAACTTACTTGTACTTCAATTTTTCTGTTGACCGCTCTACGTTTATTGATTTAATAATTAAATATTAGGTTGGGGAAAAAGTCTTTTCGCATTATAGTATGTATGAACTTGTAATAAAATCTCTTTGGCTATACTATTTGGTATCATTGAACGTTTAAATTTAAAGAACATAATTCCAAATTCAAATTAGGAAAATGTGTGATTTTTATTTGTTTTTGTACTGTCGAGATGAGTGAATCTAATGAAGAAATTCGATACATTTTAAAATTTTACTACAAAAAAGGTAAAAACGCAACGCAAGCCGCGAAAAAAATTTGCGATGTTTATGGACCTAGTGCAGTGTCTGTGAGAGTAGCACAAATTTGGTTTAAGCGTTTTCAATCCGGAAATTTTGATGTCAAAGATGCACGTCGCTCTGGTCGCCCTATTGCGGATAAAATGGATGATATTTTTGAAAAGGTGGAGCTAGATCGGCTCTATCAGTACTTACGACGTAGCTGAAGAACTAGGAATTGACCACAAAACAGTTTTGGCGCATTTGAAAAAAAAACTGGATACACAAAATAGCTCGATATTTGGGTACCTCACGAGCTCACTGAAAGAAACCTAATGAACCGTGTACTCATTTGTGTTTCTTTATTACGACGTAATGAAACCGAACCATTTTTGAAGAAGCTGATAACTGGTGACGACAAGTGGATCACGTACGACCCTTTTATTTAATCTGAGCGTACGACAATAACGTGCGAAAAAGGTCGTGGTCAAAGGCCGGTCAGGCTTCACAGACTGTGACGAAACCCGGGTTAACTCGCAACAAGGTGATGCTGTGTGTGTGGTGGGATTGGAAGGGCATTATTCATTATGAGCTGTTTACCACCAGGACCATCGATTCTGATCTCTACTGCGAACAACTGCAGGCTTAGCACGAGCGCCCTAGAGAAGCGTATTGTCGACGGAAGAGTAGACAAAAATGGCGTTTCTGTGTAGACAGTAGAAAGTTTTCTACTGTCTACACAGAAACGAAACGCAATTGTACGGTAAAAATGGGTAGTTATACACATCACTAGCAACTAACCCGTTGCTATGGACAATCACTGTCTATAAAGCAACCTGAATCTAATTGTGTCCTCGTGCTCGCGAAAAAGAGATTTCGAGGAGCGTAGAAAGCGATTTCTATTCTACAGTAGAGTAGAAACAGAAAACGCCATGCTAAGCCTGCTGATGAGATTAAAGCAAGAAGTTGAGAGAAAGCGGCCGGGATTAATCAACAGAAGGGGTGTGGTTTTTCATCATGATAACGCTAGACCTCACACATCTTTAGTCACTCAGCAAAAATTAAGAGAGTTTGGCTGGGAGGTGTTAATGCATCCGCCGTATAGTCCTGACCTTGCACCTTCAGATTTCCACCTGTTTCGGTCTCTTCAGAATTCTTTAGGCAGTGTCAGGTTAACATCACGAGAGGACTGCCAAAACCACTTGTCGCGGTATTTTGATCAGAAGTCCCAAAATATCTATAGCAATGGGATCATGTCCCTACCTACAAGATGGCAAAAAGTTATCGAACAAAATGTTACCTACATACTTTAGTTAAATGTTAATAAACTATGTTAAAAAATGTTTTGAATTTTCTTAATAAATGCGAAGAAACATTTTCCCCAACCTATTATTTAGAAGAAGTGACATGCTGCATAAGTACTTATGTCATAACTAATACAAGACAATTTAATTATTTTATAATTGTTAGTTCGTGATAAAAACGTGTTTTTTTTTCTATGTGAATGTTTATAAATATATGAAATTGAAAAATTCTGTTATCCTTGACATTTAGGTGGTTATTATTATGTTTTCGTGTAAAGGTTGCATCATTTTGTTAGTTTGTTATTTTTTTATTACGGTACCCATACGAGTAATAACATACACAAGAAAGAATGAAGAATGAACAATGTCGTGACACACGCTCGATTGATAAAAAATTGACGATTGAGCGTAATTCTCCCGATATTCTATGTTCATGACTCCATGTTCGCCAAACCACGTATTTAGGATTACTTTAGCCCTTAACAACACAAACAGTGTCGGTTACGATGGCGTTTGTACAAAAATACTGAAAGCAGTAGCCGAGGAAATTTGTTATCCGTTTAGTTACATTATAAATTTGTGTATAAGCGAAGGTATTTTTCCGGATGCCCTGAAAAAATCCTTAATAAAACCAAAAAACAAGATAGGGAATCAATGGAATACTACAGGCCAATTTCATTGATACCAATGTTTTCAAAAATAATTGAAAACTACATTTATAAAGAACTCAACTTATATTTAGAAGCGAACAATATTCTTTGCAACGAACAAAAAGGATTTAGGAAAAACAAGACAATTAACATGGCTATTTATGACTTTTTGTATAATATTTTGACAAATATGGATAAAAACACTACTGTGTGTGCAATATTTTGTGATATGTCTCAGGCATTTGATTACGTGGAACATAATATTTTACTAAAAAAGCTTAACGCTTACGGAGTTAGAGGCAATGTCCTTGAGCTCTTAAAATCCTACCTGCACGACAGAATACAAATAACGGAAATAAGCAGAATTAATATAAACACCAAAGAGAAGAAATCTTTCTTTCGGATGAACGTATCGTTATCTACGGAGTTCCACAAGGAAGTATATTAGGACCACCGCTTTTTACACTTTACATTAATGACTTTCCAAGGGCAATCAAACATCCTATGACACTGTTCGCGGACGACAGTACAATAACGATACCGTGTAATCAAAGAGACTTATAAAGAGGACATAAATAATACATTAAAAGAAACAATAGAATGGTTAGACAACAATAATTTAAAAATTTATTTAGATAAAACTGTAATTATGCATTTTAGTCAACGCCCATTGACTTTTTTCCAATCTTGACATAACATACAATAACATTACAATTCACACAGTTAATACAACAATGTTTCTAGGACTTACAATTGATCGAAATTTAAATTGGAAGGTGCATGTAGAGGCCCTGACTAAAAGGTTAAGCAGTAGTGCGTACGCCTTGTATATTCTGTCACGCACTGTTAACATAGACGCGTTATTAACTGCTTACTACGGGCTAACTGAATCTGTTCTCAGATACGGTGTTATCTTTTGGGGTAACTCAACTAGTAAAGATGATGCATTTAAAGCACAAAAGAGATACCTCAGAGCCATGTTTAAGTTGGTAACCACCGATAGTTGTAAGCCCTATTTTATTCGCTATAACATTTTGACATTGACATCACTATATATTCTGGAAACTGTAATGTTTGTTAGAAATAATTTTAATTTATTTTCGCGAATGGCCGATAAATTACCAAGGAACAGACGTGACCAAAGTCAGCTCTGTCTGCATAGGAGTAGGACGGCACTTATGCTCCCATTAACTTTAATAAGTTACCCAAAAGTTGGAGGGAGCTTAATAATGTACATTTGAAGAAACAACTAAAGTCATATCTGGTTAACAAAGCTTACTATAGTATTAATGAATTTCTGACAGATACATTTATTTTGACATAAATTTGATGCATTTTTGTATTCGTATTACTTTTTTATTGATTTTATTTAACTATTGACATTTATAATTTATTAATGTTTGCAATTGTAATTTCCGTAACTGAATATTTGTCTTGAAATTATTAATTTAAAATCATTATCATTCATAATATTTGCACGTCATACTATGTGGCAAACATGTCTGAAACTTTATTTTTTTATGTTATCCTGCATGCATTTTATTATTGTATGTGTACACATGTTTGAACAAATAAATATATCTTATCTTATCTTATCTTATCTTAGCTTATTAGCTAATGGACAACCTTATATCACTGCTGGGGATCAGCAGCAATAATTTTGGAGATCATATTAATATAGAAATGCTTTCCAGTCGCGCTTGGTCATGCGATTTTGTACCACGTGCAGACTAGCAACTGTCACATTCACCCGCCCTGCACATGGCAGAATGTGCAGAGGCTGTAGAATGGTATGTCTGTGGCGGCATCTACACCGCCACATGCGAACTAACGCATCAATCCTGCATCGCGCAATCAGAGTTTACCGCGCAGATAGCATATATACAACTTCCCGACAACAATCTTCGGGCAGTTGCCCACCAGATACGACATCCATCTGGTCGGAGGATCCTCCCTTTTCCGAAGAGTATGAGTGAACTTTATACCCTGTTCCTCATATCTCTTCATGTCCTTAGAAGAACTGATACACAACCTGCTGTTTTCCCAGTTGTTCTCGCTCCGTCGTCCGGGCGTGTTCATGTCGGACAAGGTGGAGCTGTACATAAACAACACGCTGGTCAGCGTGGTGCGCAAGGAGGCCACCTTTATGACGCCTGTCTTCAGCATCAACGACGCACAGGACTCCCCCACACTCAGGATCAAGGGAGAGGTCACTGATTATGACTTTCAGGTAATTTGCTCGAAATTGTAGTTTTGTAACAGAGGTCGCTCGTCAGTAGGTTCGATCGCCTAAACCCTATGTTATAGCTAAAAAGTTACAGCTCCCATAGCAGGTTAAAGGTATCTTTTGTATCCATACTAAGATTATAAATTCGAAAGTAACTCTGTCTCTATGTTACATTTTTTGTTCTGCTTTTTGTTCTGGTAGCACGTTCCCTTGGGATAATTTCCTATACCACGCGTGCGTAGTAGAAGCTAGTACAAAATAAACGAACATTGAATCCCATCTTACCTTTGCGTGCTGTGTGTGCTAAATGAATGCCTAAATAAAAGCGTGCTTTTGGATTTCCCACTTTCAGCGCTAAGCCGAGCGTTGAAATTCCAACAGCGCTCTTTTATTAGTAAAACAGTCACTAGATAACACGATACCCCTTGGTAAGACTGCTTGTCAGACTTTCCGGCTTCTGACTAAGCAGACTGACGTAAGTGCTGTCAAAGATCTTCTAATCATAGCTGGGATCATCGGCTTTCCAAGGTATGGAGGCTGGCACACCATTACCGATACATAAACTGGAAACCTGATCATATTCCAGCTGCAAACAAAGAACAAGAAGACTATCGGAGGCATCAACAAGAAGTTCCGCGGCCTGCTGAAGGAGATGTTCTCGTACAACGACGATTACGTCATCACCTTCCCCTCTGACCTCGATGTGCGCTTTAAACTCGCCGTCATTGGAGCCTGTGTTCTTATTGTGAGTTCATCATCAGCTTTCAATTACCTTAGGATAACGTTGATCACATATTTTAGGTGAATATGTGATTAACGTGACTTGATTAAACTGGCTCTATCCAAGAAATGATATGTTAGCGAATGAATGTACGATGATTTTATTGTCATGTCAGAAGTACGTACAAGTTATACTCAACTTTATGATTTTGCATTTTCTATTTATGTGCATTCAAATATGAGGGTCAAATTAAATTAGCTAGCGAATTTAGTCTATTATAAAGGAGAGGACCGAGGTACAGGTAACATTTGGATATAAAAGCATGTTTTGTTGTATTTTGTGGACAGACTACATCTTTACGTCTTTTATTTGTATATTCTGTGCTGTAGGGTAGAGATGTCTGTTGTTTTAGTACAATGCCCATTATGAATAGTTGCTGAACTGTTAATACTTCATAAGATTTGTATAGGAGGTTAGTAGGAAAAAGGAAAGGACGGAAAGTAGACACTTTAAGAACCACCCTCTGAGCTCTCTCGATGGTTCGTAACACTGTTTTACCCGCTCCACCCCTTATGGTTATAATCGATTGACATAGAGCAAAGTAAACTTGTCTAACTATTTTTGGGTCAGCAATTCAGCGTAACCTTTTAAAAACAAATATTAACTTGCGAATTCTATTATTTAAAGCTTCTATATTTTGTTTGAACGAGAGTGTTTCATCTATTATAACACCAAGGTATGTTAAATCACGCCTGCGGTGTTTTACTAGCTAATTTTATTTGACCCTGCCTAAACTGCGTCTGCATAAAATTCCACCAAAAATATTTCGTATAAAGTAGGTTGCCAAGACTGACATATCGCTTTCATTCTTAAAAAGTTATCAGATCTAATCTAGAGCCAAGCCTTTACAAGGCCTAACTCTACAAGCCTTTTCGCGGCCGTCGTACTTACACTCCCATGGGCTAATGGTAAGAAAGTAAGTCACTGGTCTTTAATGTTGTGTTAAGCAGTAGTTCAGTGGAACGGTCAGGGCCGGGTGTTCACAGGCCGACCGACGGCTTCCTTAATATTTTTCTCGTTTTTCACCGCGACTATTCCGATAACATTATAAATTATTTGTGCAGTTTAATTAGCACTTACTAAATTAGGTAGGGTGTGTGTTAATCGTACGCCAAGAATGAATTAAACTTGCAGAATAATTAGAAATTCGAGTTGTCGCATTGATATGCGACCCTTTTCGCGGTACATTGACTGCCGTTTGTTTTAATGAGATGCCATCGATGCTTATCTAACTATTTATGTTGTTGTATGTCAGTTGTAAGACAAGAGACGGGTCGGATTTCCAAAATGCCAGTTTCACGTACGAAAGGTACCTGCTTGTACCTTTCGTACGTGAAACTGGCAAAAAATAAAACATATTTTCATATAAATAACTCATTGGTTTCCTTTTCAGGACTACAGATACCACGAGAATTAGTGAAGGAGCTTTTCCACTCATTTATAAGATTTATATTTGCATTAATTTGTATTCTCAAATAGTTAATAATCAGTGTTTTTCATATGTATGATAGTAAGCAACTAGTGGTGTCTGGGGTTAACTTTAACAACCTATATTGTCATGAATGTGCAATTTAGATAATTAGGAAATATAGTGTCGTGTCTTCAAACTTATTGCAGTGCAACTGCTGATGAACTGATGAATGAGTGTTGTTGGGTATGTTCTGTGTTATGAGGTGATCTCGAACCCTTGTGTGCATCAAAATACCACTTCAATGGCGAAAACGTGTGATAACGGAAGCGTCATGCATGGTACATTATTTTTCGAATTCAGTGTGCTTTCTTCTGTTGGAAAAACAAAAAAACAAAACTTTTAAAATCTTCTGCGACTAAAGTGCCTTAAATTTTTTAATACAAAGTACTTATTTGCTGAATTTCATCAGCAGCGGATGAGTAGTTGAGCAGATGATACTGATATCATATCAAACAGAATAAAAGACTTAGTTTAGCTAATACCTAACATAATAGTAGACAGTGTGAAACGATTTCGTTACCACTAATGGAACGAAACCGTTTTAAAATGTATCTTATCTACGAAGTTAAATGGCACCACTCGTGGTGTATCATATGACTGCTATCAGAAAAAAAATGCACTTTATAAGGTCACTTGGTGTTATAATTCGAACCTAGTTTCTGAATTTGCCTTCTACATTTATAGCGGGCGCAGATGTCTACATATAAATAAAACCTGTGATTTTAATTGCAGTTGACGGTTTTTTTTGCCATATTAATTTCAGTCAATGTTTAGTACGTTCGTGTTATTCGCTGCTTGTTGCAAGGGTTTGCTTACCTACTTACTGTAGAAGTTTTATTTTAGTCAATACATTCTATTTGTCATTATGTCAGATATATAGAACTCGGGAGCCCGAAAGTGTGACAACCAGTACTTAGGGGCATCGTGTAAGTTTTACCCAGTCATCGGCTTGTGCTGGTCAGGTAGGCAGTCGGCCAGTCGGCCAGTGGCTCCATGTGGAATACCAGTATTCACCTGCATCCAGTTTGACTGGAAGCCGGTAATGTCACAAGTCAAGGCAGATGATAATGTCACAGATATGCCCATTGCTACTCCCTGGAGCTGAACTCAGACATGCATTTATTTGGTAAAATTATAAGAAGACTATGCTTATCAGCTGACTATTTATATGTCCTAAGTTCGTACCAGTATACAAAAGAAATCACAATAATATTATATTGAAAATTTTCATAAGTTGTTTGTTTTGCCTGCTCATCAGCGCTCTTAAAGCTTAATCTTCTTCGTCTGGAAGGTCACTTGCTATAAATGCTGGTAAATTCGATTTATGTGTACTTGGGAATTGTATATTTAATTTTTTTTTATTATGTTTTATATTTTTTTGAAATGGGTGCTTTTTTAAGCTATTTTCTCTATTAGAATTACGGCAAAGTCACAAGACAAAGTACCTATATGCCTTGATCTTATGATGCAATCTTAACTAAACTACAGCTAAGGTAGGCAGATATGAATGTACTTAGGTTTGCTTAGACGTAGGTACTTGAACCGAGCTGAAATATAGAAGGCGAAATGATATAGCTGTTGCTACTCATGTAAATGTGGTATTTACAACTTTTTGTATTATTAAAAGATGATGGATCATCCCTTTCATTATTTAAAAAAAAGCTATGGAGATCTTGAATAGAAGCTTTTTAAAAACAGCGCCTTCTGAGTTGGAAGATTTTTTAATGTGACTAGTAACTGACATCAAACGTGCATTTGTTAGTTCTTGTAATCGCCACTAGATGTGGCACTTACAATGTTTAGAATAAAATTACTATTACATCTTATACTACAGATTTTTTGCATTTTCCTATACATACCTGACGGTTTTTTTTTTGATTTTTAAATGTTCTATTAAAACTGTGTTAAATACTAATTGTTTGTTTTATTTTGCGGTTGCAAATACCTAGGTAGAGTTAAATTGAAAGAATCTGGAGGCAGACCTTTCTTACCTGAGAACGGAAAAAGCAAATAAAAAGTATTCGTAATTATGTAGTCGTGATGTAATATTTTTTTAAATAACCGACAATTTAATTAATAATAACAAAAATATCCTAACTTAACCTAAGTAAGTTATGCATTGAGCTTACAAAATTATACATTTTCAAATCACCTAATTAGGTAGACTAGGTGATTTGAAAATGTATAATTTTTCAATCGCCAACCCTGTGTGCCAACCCTGCCAAGTGTGGCGATTATGGCAAACCCAAAAATGACAAGCACCAAGAAGTGACCCTTGGCTACGGTAGCAGTTAAGGCCACGGTGAGGCAAGGGGGGGCTAAGAATCCCCGGACCGATGACCTTGTGAAGGACGCAGGAATCCGCAGGATGCTGAAACACAGACCCGGTCGTAATGGCGGTGCTTGTTGGAGCCCTATGTCCAGCAGTGGACGTCTTTTGACTGAAATGATAATGATGATGACTAGGCGATTTGAATATGTATAATTTTAGTTTTATAAGTTTTTTTTTCGTGTGTTCTCACTAGTTCGACTCATTAGTTTGATCACGAACTAGTGAGATTCTTTTCATTTGTTCTGCCATCGTCAAAATAAATTATTCTAATCGAGACACAAAACATTTTTTTTATCGGTTGTTTCGTTAATCGAAGGTTTAGGAAGGATCTACACTTAATATGTTTGCACATCTATAGTCTGTACCACATCCTTGATCAAATACATAATAGGGATGTTTTGTAGGTAAAAAAAATAAATTTTATTTAGTCCATCAGTCAGATTTTATAAAAATATTAATCAGGTATTTTTTGCTCTAACATATTACTTAAGAAATGACTTAGTTAAAACGCAACGCAAGGCATAGCTGGGGAGTGGGAGCTCGCGATTACGCACTTCTACGTATTATTTAATTATTTGGTATTTATATGTTTTATTAAGTTCTACGAATATAAGAACTATGTATATATAGGTACCTAGAATCCGGGTGATATGACGACGAAATCTTTTTGTTTTGTTTATTTACTATTAATTTACTTTGCTATAAGAAGCCAGCTCAATTTAAGAAGTTTTTTAACATTCGGAAAATAAACTTACTACATTTTTTTTAAATTGCGGTAAGTAAATATATTTGATCACGTGCCGGTCGAACAATTGAGCAAAAAAATCGATGTACTGGGAACAAACGTTTTTTTCTACCAAAACACGAAGACGCATCTACCAACCCGCACTGGGCCCGCGTGGTGGACTACAGCTCACTCCCTCTCACCTAGAGGAGGCCTACTGTGCTCCAGCAGTGCAGCCTAAATGTACCCACTACTGGGACAAAGGCAGATGTCACAATTTCTTTGAATTTTTGGTTCAAGGGCATGCTGGCTTCCTCACGGTACGATATTTTCTTTCACCGTTTTGAGAGCATTGGTGATTAAATTATTAACACAAAGTAAAGCGCCTGCCTAGGTGCCTGCGAACTACAACTCGTAAGTTTGGGCCGTTACCACTCGTCCATCACTGCTCCTCCACTCCAGCAGGTACCTATTGCATAACATAACATAAACATAACATCACGCCTGTAATACCAGAAGGGTTAGGCAGAGGTGTACCTATCTACACCCACATTTCGCATGTGATGATCGCATCAGAACGTTCGGCCAATCGAGGTAGGGAGCTGGCTGCTACTCCAGTTTTTTGTGACGATTTGGTGACTCACAAAGATGCCAGCCAAATAATTTGTGACAGTACAGTTCGAAAGTTAGAAGCATTTATGTATGGCCGAACGTCCTGATATCAGAACGTTCGGCCAACCTAAATCTCCATAACTGAGGACCTTAGAGAAACTGTTCCTGAATAAGGATTTAGTGACGATTTGGTGACAAACAACTACTACTTTACTTTTACTCGTAATGCCACCGGTTAAAAGTAAAATGACCTTTAGCTCCCGGAATATCAGGACGTTCGGCCAACCTGATGTCCATAACTGAGGACCTGAGGGAAACCATTAATGAATAAAGATTTAGTGACGGCACTGAAATATGTATGATTTAGTGACGGCAAACACAAATTTGTTGTACCTACAACAAGGCTCAAGAAAATAGGTGGCTCGTTCAGATGTCAATGTATACGCTTTTATAATAAACTTCCAAGCCATGTTCAAGATCTAAGCCTTAATAAATTCAAATCATTTATTAAACGTAAGTTGTGCCAGAAAGCTTTTTATACAGTCAAAGACTATATTGAGGACAAAAAGGCTTGGGACTGACCTGCTCCAATTTTTGCATACTGAGTGTGTTTTTTTTTTTTGTTTGGTACGTAACTTTTGTTTTATTTTATATAAACTTTGAAATTTCATGATTATGACATGAATATTTACTTTGTATAATATTATTATTATTTGAATTTCGTGTGAGGACTTAGTGGGTATTATTTCTATATATTTTGTCTATCTCAGTTATTTCATATTTTTTTTATATCTGGCAGTTTGAGTACTTAAAGCGGCCTACCCAAATGTCCTTTCTTTGGTATTGTTCGTCGAATCGTTGAGTTCTTTCCTCAAAAGACCATTTCAGACATCAATCCACATGGTCTTAACATGATCTGACCAAGATTATGTCTGGACTTTAAAAGAGACTGTGACCTCTGAGTTACCCACTTACAGAAATAAAAATCATTTATCATTTATCATTAAATGAATTTATTTTGTTTTGAGGTTAAATGTTTAATTTTCAATTTACAATTGAATGGGGTCGTCACAAAAAAAAACTAAAGCAATATAAATTCGTTTCAGTGCCGTCACTAAATCTTTATTCATTAATGGTTTCCCTCAGGTCCTCAGTTATGGAGATCAGGCTTCTAACTTTCGAACTGTACTGTCACAAATTATTTGGCTGGCAAAATTGTGAGTCACCAAATCGTCACAAAAAACTGGAGTAGCAGCCAGCTCCCTACTTCGATTGGCCGAACGTTCTGATGTACATCATTTCGCCAGTCATGCTTAGGTCCTATGTAGGTAATATGGGGCGAGTCTGTTGCCATCAACCTGGCACAGATCCAGACTCCAGGCTGCTACTGAGAAATTCAGTGTGTTTATAGTATTATAATAATTACGTAGGTACAGGACAGGCCTTTCATATTTTTATAAGTTTTCGCACTTATCCGCAAAGCAAACTAAATGGTTGAATGAAGCGCTGGCCTATGGAATGACAAATACCGAGTATCTGCTGTACTCAGTGCCGATTTCACCAACGTTACTGAACGCGTTCAGCACATCTAAAACGCGTTCAAAAGGTTTCAGTGTCAAAATTCCATCGAAAAAAATTACTTACACTGAAACCTCTTAAACGTGTTTATGTGCGTGTTTATTGGTGAAATCCACCGTTCATATTCGTATCATATACTTCATGATCCTGAGAATGGAAAGGGAAACCTGCAGCGGTAGATATATTGCTTGGATGGCAACAATAGCGTCATATGAATATGATGCACCGCACAAGCGGTCACAAAAACTCGGCCTCTTTTCTACCACGGGCGTTGTAAGATAAAAACGAATTAAGTGGTTATATCTACCTAAACACAGTATAATTTTAATCTTATTCTATTACACTGCGACCTAAAAATATCTATGTTATCATGCACTTGAACTTGACCTTCATAAGGGAGCACTGCTCATATTTATTATTCGAATAGGTTAGTTTTGCTATGATTCGCCAGCTGTGGGTTACTACTGCTAGGCAATAGCGTAGACAGTTCATGATAATTGTATCGTTACTGATTTTGGAAACTATGGATAGTACATACGTCACCCGTCAGGCGGCTAGGCGCCAGTCTGGCGTCTGACCCTGGACGTGACAGTCGCTTCGCTTATCGAACGTTTCGGCGCAAAGAATAATTCTTATTATTTGGAGCCCTGTTTGCGTAGTTTGACCCCCAAAGTTTCGAATATTATAACAAATAGTACTTCTTTTTTTAGTTTAACTTAACTTTCACATTATAAATAATTGTTTTTTTTACACTAGAATGCGTTTGTTTTCAATAATCACATTTAATAAAATAATTCGGTGTCAGTGTTTATCGCTTTTGACGAGAGTTTTATTTGTTGTGTGTGGATTTTTTTGATTTGTTGTTTTGTAAACAATGGCTGTTGCTCAAGACACCGGTAAGTTGCCTTTTTTTGTTTTTATCTGGGAGTATTTACTTACTTGCCTTTATTAATAAACAAAGATTCATGTTTCAGTGACGTTAATAGGATTTGAAAACGTCTAATGGTTTAGTAGAGTGCAAGAGCTTAGTTGAGTGGATGGACTACTAAACGGAAATTGTTAGTTATGTGCAATCTGTGAAATTATATTAACTTTTTTTTTCTCGGCTGTGAAGATTCAGTTCTTCATAAGAATAAATAATAAAAAAAATCCAGTCATTCATTATCTTGATTTAAAAAAGATAACAAGTTACCTAGTGATGATACTCACTTGGCCGGATATACGGTATCCTAGATGCCGACAGCCGAATAGTCATAATATTCATATCATTATTGGCACATAATCACTGCTGGACATAATGCCTCCCTCATGATATCCTTAATTCTTAATAAAGCCTACTATGAGCGAGCCTGCTGATGTGAGGCTGAAAAATCTATCAGATTCGGGCATCGTGTCATGAGTAAAGGGAGCGAATGACATGCTCATTATATATAGCTATTTCATTTCAGTTCCAGGTCTCGAGCGCCTGACTCACCTTGAAACCGTCGTCATCAACCAGCGCGTTTCAAGCAACAAGGGCAATACCTACGCAGTCCTCAGTGAAGAGGAGGTCCTGTTCAACCTGATCGAGGAACCCCACGAGAACGCCATTTTCTCCGGTGGAAACCGCAGGGGTTTTCACATGAACGGCGTCGATAACACAGGGACGAAGGTAAGCAGATAAAGACTCACCGTAGAATGTTCGACATACATTCTGTCAAAAAAGTATCGGGAATGGATGATTTGCTCATGGTTCCAAATTAGTTTTTGTTGTTTTTTTTCTTGTTGTTAGATTGGCACAACTGTTTTCCATTTTGGCGCAGAGTTTGAATTGCATCTGTTAATACAGTTGTTACGCAGGAATAGTCAGGGTAAATCACTATTTAGGCAATACCCCGATTCCACACGACAACAACTGCACGCTACCTAGAAGCTGACGCTGCAACACGATTTAGACATAACTGAGCAGTCAGACACATATATGTTTCAAGATAAGATGGGTGAAATCTATAAGCCACTCAGGATTTTGCCTGATTTTGACGGCAATCCTATGTTAACGAGTTTTGTAAATCTCTGCGTCCAGTTAGTACTGGCATATTTTAAAATAGAACCGGGTAATGAGTTAACCAATTTAGCCCTCATAAATGGAATCTTAAATAATGTTACAGGCTCCGCGGCTCGATTGATAAATTCTAACGATGTTCGAGATAATTGGATTGGTATTGGAAGCGCACTTATTTACAATTTTGCTGACCATCGCGACGAGACCGGTTTGTACAACGATTTGTCTTTATAGAATCAAGGGTCTTCTACCCCACAGGAGTTCATCTGTTCGGACGAACGGTGCAAATATTTTTTTAGCACCATAATAACATATGTCACGTTGCACGAGTCTGTGCTCACTACTATCGAGGCGAAAAGTGCCCTTTATAATAAATTAACATTTCAGTGTTATTTGAACGGTCTGAAAGACCCTCTAGGTTCTAGTCAAAGTCAAAGCATTTATTTCAAATACGCCCATAAAAAGGCATTTTTGAACGTCAAAATTAACATTAAAAATAGAACTGATTCTAGGCGCCACTTCCAAAAAGTAGTTTCGTATGGAGAAGAAGTGGCAAGAAACCTTTTGTACACATTAATTATATTTCTATACATATGTGAAGACGATGCATCAAGAATAAAAATACTATACTACAATTGGTAAAAAGAATTAAAAATAAAGCAAAGGCAGATAAATTAATCACGTGATAGGTACATTGTGCTCACATATTTACCAACATTGAAAAAATATATGATTTTCCTAAAATATTAACTAGGAATAAGTCAGTGTGTGAGTAAAGTAAAAATAACAAATTGTACAATACAATAAGCAACTAGTATGATTTTGTCTAGCCTCTAAATTGTCCTATGGAGCAGGATCAGCATGTTTCCAAGCATTCTTATCTAGGATATAATCCTCTAATTTGTAATATGCTTCTGTACAAAGTATTTTTTTAACATGAGTTTTAAACTTTCTTTCATTTAATTGCAATATTTTTGGTATTTTGTTGTAACATTTGACACAGTACCCCATAAAAGATGTATGTAATCGACGACAGCCACGCATGACCCTTTTCAAAACATTTTCGGCTGCACGTTGAAATCGTAGGTTATCCCGCCATTTTACTGTTTGACCAATGTATGAAGGGTGACCGTTTTTTTAAACGTCTATTAGTTTGACCAATGATGATTGTCTCATTTTTTATAATATGCGCTGAAGCGCTATTGGTGGTCGAAAACAATGCAGGCGGGGGTAGCCACTGGCTTGTGTACACCAAAATCGCCCTAATGGGGGTCATGCGAAAAAGTCGTCGGTAGTACTTTAGATAGTCTAAAAATGGTTGATCTATTTTATTTTTATTTCTAGTTTTAATATTATGTCTATCACTTATTTTATTAAATAGATGCAGATTTTTTCGATTTTTCTAACATACATAATATTTTCATAAATGAACTGGCAAGGTACAGTCATTATATTAATCTTCTTAAATAGTTCCCTAAGAGATTCGCGGCGACGTAGACAGCTCTCTTTTGCAAAATAAAAATGGATTCAACGTCAGCAGCCCGACCCCACAGTAATGCCGTATGACATAATGCTGTGGAAGTAGCTAAAATAAACCAAACGCTCGGTTTCTACGTCTGTTAACTGTCTTATCTTTCTAACAGCATACGCGGCGGAGCTTAGTCGCCCCGCGAGAGATGTTATATGAGGTCCCAATTGTAACTTCTCGTCTAGCGTGATTCCTAGGAAAACAGTCTGATTAATAAATTCCAGTTTTTCTCCGTTCAATATGATGTCACATTCACTACTTCGAACATTAGGTAATTTAAATCGAATGCATTTGGTTTTTTTCTCATTTAGTACCAAATTATTTACTGTAAACCAATCTTGGACCTGAAGAATAGAGTTATTCACGTCGTCAAGATTTTCTGACCTTCGGTCTATTTTAAAGATCAATGAAGTTTCATCTGCAAATAACACCATATTCGTTTCATTTTGAAGTAACTGGGGTAAATCATGAATGTAAACTAAAAAGAGGAATCGACACAATATCGAACCTTGAGGAACGCCCATTGACATTTCAGACCCTAATGAGTTTGTGCCGTTTATTTGTACTTTAACCTTTCTATCTTTCAAGTATGATCTTAGCAAATCAAGAGCTGCATTCCTAATCCCATAGTGCTCTAGTTTCAGCAGTAGTGTCTCATGGTTTACGCAATCGAACGCCTTAGAGAGGTCGCAAAAGATTCCAATGGCATCTTGTGATTCCTCCCAGGCGTCAAAAATGTTCTTTATTAGGGTGAAACCGGCGTCAGTGATACAACGTCCTTTAGTGAAACCGTACTGATGTTCATGAAAGATGGAGTTTTTATTAAAGTGACGTAGCATTTGATTGAGCATCAACTTTTCAAACACCTTACTGAGAACTGGCAGAATTGACACGGGCCTATAATTATTGAGCTCTTTACTATCACCGGATTTGAACAATGGGATCACTTTACTATGTTTCATAAGATCCGGAAAGACTCCTTGGTCTACACTGGTGTTAAATATGAAAGCTAAATAGGGCGCAAGGGTTTCGATGAGAGATCTACAGACTTTTACAGACATTCCCCAGAGATCTTCTGTTGATTTAATTTTAAGATCTTTAAAGGCTTTTATAACAGCTTGGGGTTTGTACGAGTATGCTGAAACCTAAACTCCAAAGGGCATGCTTTTACATTATATTTAAGTAAGGCAGCAGAAAGCGCGGGTGAGGAATTTAAAGCTTCAGTAGTTTTAAGTGGAACATTAACAAAAAAGTTTTCAAATTCCTGAGCTATATCTACATTTGAGTTGATGGGGCGTGCAGTCTCTAAATTAAATTCAATATTACGCTGTTTTTTCCTACCTGTTTCATTATTTATTATTTGGCAGGTAGTTTTTATTTTATCATCATCTGATTTTATTTTATTGCAAATATAAAGAGCTTTAGCTATTTTGCACACACTTTTAAATAATTTTGAATATGTTGCAACATACTGATGAAAGCTTGTATGAGTCACATGTTGCTTTAGTTGGGCCATAAAGTTCAAATAGATTTTCTCTACTTTTACGAATGCCAGGAGTGGTCCTCAGGGCAGACCCTGACAGTGACGACTAATAAACCTAAATCTGTGCTAAGTTGGTTTGAGTACAACAGGGACTATCATGAAAAAAACATTGAAAAGTTCTGTGACTGTATTTCTTTGCTCTCATTCTCTGACATCTATCTTATGGATAATTTGGAAGATGCATTTCAAGTATTTGACACATGGGACATTACAACTTTTTATAAACTATGCTTTCCCATACAGATGATAAAAAGATCGAACGGAAAAACAAGACTCTGTGGTTGACGAAAGGTTTAAAGAAGTCATGGATACGGAATCGTTATCTAAATTTAAAAACGATTCATAGTAAAACTCACAAAAATCCCAACAAATCCACAACAAAAGATATTTACAGAATATGAAAAACAAGTGCAAAGCTACTTGGACTATTATCAATAAAAAAATTGTGACACAAAAAAGTAATGACGTAAAACAAATAGTATTAAAAACCAACAAAATCACCAATCCCCAAAAATCTGTGACTTGTTTAACGAATACTATATCCAATTGCACACAATAATGAATTCACACAAAACAATGACGCTATAAATAGATCTATTGGACATTGATAACAATAACACAATATTCCTAAATCAGATCCGATGGAATTGTTCAAGATAATCTAAAACCTAATAGGTAGTAGGTAATAGGTAATACGGTCTGGTGTCCGCAACTCCACGTCAATGCGCGTATTTTGCGTACGGTGGGAAAATCGATCATTCGATCCACCCCAGCTCCTCGAGGAAGGCCAGCAACGCCTTGATGTTACTGACAGCCTCGCGTAGGGTACCTGGGTTACCGAAGTGCTTTGTCCTGTATGTGGCGACCACCGGGCAGTTTAGAAGCAAATGAGCTGCTGTTTCGTCCTCCTCCATGCAGGCCCTGCACAGCGGACTGTCTGTGACTCCTATGACAAAGAGGTGTTTATTAAATTACCCGTGGCCAGTTAAGGCTGCCGTGCGAACTATGCGCAACTGTTGTTTAGTTAGTCGGAGAACTTGTTTCGTGAGGCGGCTATCAATTGCAGGGAGTGCTTCCCTAGCCTGTCTGCACTCACCGTGTTCCAACCATTGTTTGTGATTTTGTTCCCTGGTGCGTTTCGAGTGCGTAAATATCCGAAGGGGAGTGGCACGATGGGTTCAGGTCCCACTGCTGTCTCACTCGACCCCCTTCTGGCAAGTTCGTCGGCTGCATCGTTGCCCAGCGAACCGCTGTGTCCTTTGATCCATTGAATGGTTATTTTATTGAGTCTACCCACCTGGTTAAGGCGCTGGTGACACTCGTATATATAGCCCAGATTCAACTGTGTTGCTGTTTAGCGCTTGCATAACAGTCATGCTGTCTGAGAGTATAGGGATCGAGTTGTCCTTAACTTCCCTGACCATGACGGCCGAAGCCGCCAGAGAAATACCCATGCATTCGGCCTGGAACACTGTGTTATGGACCCCCAATGGTGTGGCTATACGTATGTTGAAGTCCTCCGAGAAGACGCCAGCACCTGTGCCATTACCTGTTTTGGATCCGTCTGTAAAGATGCGCAGCTCTGCGGGGCACAAACCCGTCGCATCTGCGATCTTCGTGAAGCTGGATCTTGTATTTTTTATCAAAGATAAATTGTTTGGGTACCCGATCATTGATGGCTCTCGTAATGGGGAACTCCTTGTTGAGTCCCTCAAGTAGCGCGGTGTGTGGTGTGTCTCTCTTACCCCAGAGATCTAGTGTCTTAAGACGCACCGCCGCCAGTGTGGCTTCCTGCTGTATGAACAAATGGAGCGGTGGCAGTTCCAGCATGGCTTCAACTGCTGCAGTCGGAGTGGTCCTCATGCAGCCCCTAGCCGCCAAGCAGGCTAGTCGTTGCATGCGTTGTAGTTTGTTTGAGGCTGTAGCCAGCTTATTTCGGGGCCACCAGACCGCTGCTCCATAGGTGATCATGGGGCGGATCACTGTGGTGTACAGCCATAGTACAATTTTTGGGGATAGTCCCCACTTTTTACCTATAATTTTCTTGCACTGCCAGAAGGTTATGCATGCCCTGTTTAGTTTGTTGTCCAAATGACTACTCCAGTTTAACTTACTGTCTAGAGTGACCGCCAGGTACTTGTTCTCGTTGGCCAACTGAAGTTCTGTATTGAACAGTTTTGGTGGGCGGAAAGGGTCTAATGCTCGTTTTTGGGTAAACATGACAAGTTCAGTTTTGGTGGAGTTCACTGATAGGTCATATTCCCTGCACCAATTTTCTACTTTACGTAGTGCTTGCTGAATGAGGTTGCAGATCGTACCCGTCACCCTCCCCGAAACAAGGATTGCTATGTCGTCTGCATACCCTATAGTATAATAGCGGCTGGCGTTGAGTTTGGTGATGAGGTCATTAATCACCAGATTCCATACAAGGGGGGACAGCACTCCTCCTTGGGGGCACCCTCTGGCTATCATGGCCAGTTGCTGCTCACCCTCAAGGCGAACCACACGTTTGCTAAGCATGTTTGTAATCCAGTCCGTTAGTACCTGTTCTACTCCATGTCTGAAGAGGGCGCTGCTGATGCTGGAGAAGCTGGTTTTGTCGAACTTAATCGCTTCCTCTATCTGGCTACTACCAGATGAAGAGCGGATTAGGTCGACTTACCCGAACTGTATGCATGTTGGTTACCGTGTAGCGGTATGGTATTCAGAGCGCCGTCCCTCAGCTCCCTATCACACAGCCTTTCCAGAGTCTTTAATAGAAAGGAGGTCAGGCTGATTGGTCGGTAGGATTTGGCGTTTGTGTAGTCACCCTTACCTGGCTTAGTGATGAATATTACTTTCACTTCCTTCCATCCTTTAGGAATGTATCTAAAGGCCAGTCACGCTCTCATTAAAGGCACCAGTCTTATTGCGACACCGGTGTCACCCCACTGTAGTAAGGCGGGGAACACTCCGTCAGGACCAGCTGCCTTAAAAGGATGGAAGCTCTGGATGGCCCATTGGAGTTTCTCCAACGTGATCACCCTGCTGGCGTAACGCCAGTCAGTGTCTGAAGGCGTTTGGATCACCTCTTGCCAGTCGATTACCTGCGCGAAGATACATCCAGGGAAGTGAGTTTCAATAAGGATGCGCCTCGTTTCTTCTGGCGAGGAAGAGAGTGTGTTGTCGGGTTTCCGAAGGGTAGCGGGCCCAGGTGTATTCAGTTGCGCCAGTACTTTCCTTACCTTGTTAGCTTGCTGACAGGATTCAATGCTACCACAGAATTTGCGCCATCCCGTGGTACTTCTGAATCTGATGCATTTTTTGTAGCTAGATTTGGCTGCATAATATTTGTCCCAGTCCTCATCTGCACATGTGTTCATGGCACTATTTAGAGCTTTCCTTACCTTGCCGCGCTTGCGCTCCAGATCAGCACCCCACCAGGGTTGTTTGTCTGGTGTGTTACGTGGGGTGGTCTCTGGGCAAGCAGTTTGGTAGCTGTCTATCATTGGTTTAGTAAGATGGCTTACTTGTACCTCAATTTGTGCCGTATTCGCAAGTGTCAACGGAACGCTTGATAACGCCAGCTTGGATTCAAGGCTGCGTGTGTAGGTGGCACGATCCGTGTGCTGCGCGGATTGTGCCGTGGTGGTATTGGAGTAACACGGACTTGGATGTCAAAGCTGATCCACCGATGATCAGAGCAGGAGGCCTCCTTAGAGACCTGCCACCACATGGTAGTTTCCGCCGCGCCCTCTGTTGCCAGAGTGAGATCTTGATTGTGCAGCTTCGTCTGGTTACGAATGTTGGTTCGGAGCCAGTATTTAGTAGGGATAGGTTAGTCGAGAATAAGTATTCAACCAAGGCCTTACCCCTCTCGTTCTGCGTGTCCATACCCCAAAGTTGGTGGTGAGCATTGGCGTCGGCTCCGACGACGGCCTCAAACCCGCTTCTCTCGCAATGGCTCACGAGGCGAGCGAGGTCGTGCGGAGGCGGCGCCGCCGCCTCCGGCATGTAGGCCGAGGCCAAAAAGATCACCATCTCCTCGGCTCCGTCACGCTGTATTAGCAGCTTTACTGCAGAGACATCTCTGCAACAGAAGTCATTTAAAAAAAGCTGTGTTTTAAGGTTACCTATGACATAGATGCACGATCTAGCATGATTGTGATCTGTGGTGACCAGGAGCTTACCGCCAAGATTGGAGAGTCCTTGTATGCGGCCAGCCCTAACCCACGGCTCCTGGATCAAGGCAATGGCTGTGTGTTCTACCTCCAACCACTTGCGAAGCTGAGCCGTTGCGGTCTGGCTGTGGTGGAGGTTGGCCTGGAGGACTTTACAGGTCGACGAATGGGACGCCATCATTTGCCGAACCCTCTTCGTCCACCTCCCGTCTGAGCCCGGCAAACAAATTGCCCTCGTCGAAGCCGTCCCCGCCCTGGCCCGAAGCCGGGGACAGGATGATGTCGTCCAGCTCCTCACCCGACGAAGGGACGGCGTCCACGATGGCGGTTGCAGGGGCGGCCAACTCTGCTATAGCAGGTTTAGCCGCTGATGCTTCCGGGTTGCTTGACGGGGGAGTGGACTCCCCTGCTGGTGCTGGCGTCTTGCCGATGGTTTCCGTGGCGGGGTCCCAATCCTGGGGAAAGTCGGTGAACCTGCCGTTCCGACCCTGTAACTTCACATACACCGTTCCCAATCCTATTGAGAGACGGCGTCCGGCCTTCATCAGGGTCGGGATTTGGTCCACAGGGACACCGACCACCACGAACCATGCCGCAGCCTGTTTGTCGGCATGCAGGAGTATCCACCTCTTTATCTCGACCCAGGGGTTCTGTTAGCTGAGAGCGCGCCCAATATAGGTTGGCTCTCCGAAGACCCCCTGCTTGTCTGGGATCACGACTCCACATCGTGCTCGCTTCATAATCTCCGACTGGCTCTTGACAACTAGCGAGATGCTAGTTGGGAGAGAAAGGTCGGAGACAATCTTCCTTAGCCAGGCTAAGGTGTGGTCGTTGCCGCACCACAGTTTTAAAACATCCCCGGTGAACAGCGGCTCGGCGTTGAAGGTCGGCCCTGGGGTGTCTTTTGCTCTTTAGCAGCGAGTACCTGGTCCGATACGTCCTTGCTGAGGATCCCCGTGCGGTCGCAGGTGATCGCGACGTCAAGGTCAGCGCTGGCAGCTTGGGCGTAGCTTCGTTGGGCGACTCGTTTGGATTGATCAAGGCGTGGCCGCTTATGCTCTCCCCGAGGTGTTAAGGTCTCGTTGAGAGCTCGCTTGGCCGCGGCCTGATCCTTCCAACCAGGTCGCTGTGTTTTGGTGGTACCTTCAACTCTCTCTGGGACTCTGGTTGGCGGTTGACTGGGCGCTGGTCGGCTAGTGCCAGCCTCTGCCTGTGACTGCTTCCCGGCGGCGAATTTAGCGCTGGCCGCTGGTCGGTTTGACGGACCTGGCGGCAGTAGCCTGTTTGTTTCGGGAGCCTTTACCTCGCTTCCATCGTGTTTGGCGGCGCTCCTTCATCGTGATCCTGTCCCTCTGGTTGCCTTGTAATGAGGCAGCCGGTGGACCTGAAGGGTCAGCGCAAGGGCAACGTTTACCCTTGCCCTTAAGTTTCTGCACTTGCCAGGAGCGTGAAAACGCGTCCTCATTGCACCTGGCCGTCTCCGTTTGACCGGTAACGGCCTTCTGGTGAGGGGACGCTAGAAGAGCCACAGGAGGAGGAGGAGGTTTAGTAGGAGACCCGGTGCCAGTATTACTTAGCGCCGGGGTCTGTGTGGAGAGGGTCAGACCGGCAGTGGTATTAATCGTCGCCGTCTTAGCCGCTGTATTAGAAGGGTCGGTACTGGTCCCAATCAGCGCCGAAGTCCTTTGTTTCAACTGGGACTTGTGTTTTTTGGTCTTAGCTGCGGTTTTCGCCACAGCCGGACCGGCGCCCGCGCTGGTACCATCAGCGTTAGCCGCATGGCCACCAGGGGCGAGGGAAGTGCAAGCACCTCCCTTGGGAGTCTCATTGGCTTTCGCCTCCACTCCGTAGTATTTTTTGTTTTTAATTGACCTTTGGTCCATATTAAAAATGATTTAAGATTCGTCTCTCTGGCTCCCACCCTCCATGGAGCCCGCAACTGGGAACGTCTCACTATAAGAAAGCTCGATCGTTAGGACTACCAGTGAGATATAGGGGCGCAAGGCTGGCTTACAGTGCGACATCGGGTTGGCGTAGGGGGTCCTACGGGCCACCCGCCTCGAACTGATCAACCCTCACTTACACCGTCAGCATGACCTTTACCTACCGTTTGACTTTTGGGAAAGGATGTGCTGTGATGGCGCCTGGAGGTTTCTGTTACGTCTATTTCTTAAGGAATTAGACCAAGAACGGGGCGGCAACCTCGGGAAGGTGCATCCTCCAGTCTTGCCTTGAGGATCTACACGACTCTCCCTCAAGACCTCGCCACCTTAACGCCTCTGAAGGAGGCGGCAGGGTAGGCCTGCATCTATACTACCAAGCAAAGCAAAGCAAAACATGTCGTTGTGCAACCGTGAAAGCATAAAAACAGAATATCTAAATCCTAAAAAATGCTGTCTCTGTCGGTTATGACGAAATAAATACCGAAATTATAAAAGCCTGGGCTAATCACATATGCAAACCGTTGAGCTACTTAAGTAACATATCGTTTTCAGAAGGCATTTTCCCAAGCGCATTATAGAACTCAATAGTCAAACCGTTGTATCACCATGTTTATATATATTACATTGTATCACCATGTTTATATATATAAACATGGTGATACAATGTTTAAAAGGCTATATGACTATGTGGACAAATCTAATTTGCTACGACGCACGACGGGAGCAATTTGGATTTAGGAAAAATAGCACCGCCTCTTTAGCTTGTTTTAATTTAATAAAAATAATAAGAGAGGCAATTAATGACAACTTACCTGTAGTAGATATTTTTCTAGATATGAGTAAAGCCTTTGACTTCGTTGATCATAAGCTATTACTAAGCAAACTAGATAAATATGGCATAAGGGGCCAAGCGAATGACTGGCTTAAATCGTACCTTAGTAATAGGCGTCAATGTGTGCAAATTAAAAAAAAAACGTTGGTGAAAATAAAGTAGAATATAAATCTAATTTTAAAACAAACGCAGTAGGAGTGCCCCAGAGCAGCGTGGTAGGATCATTTTTATTTCTGCTATATATTAATGACCTTCCTAATGCAAGAGACTTTAATATTAATTTATTAGAAAATAACTCTAGTAACGTCAGATTATTAAGTATTTTATGTCATTTGATCTGTCAAATGTTTTTATTGAACCAACCCGAGTGACAGCTTCTTCTGCTATTTGTATAGACAATATTTTTTGTATTTGTGATTACACAAACAAATAGTACATAAGTTGCCATCTGATCACAGTGGACAAACAATAACATTTTGCTCATATACGCCTTTTAAAAAAACTCAAATAAGGTTTAGGCAAATCACATGTAAAGATTTAGAGAAATTCAATGATTCTTTGGCCAGTCAATTATGTAAACAAAGTTTTAATAATATAGGTGACCCAAATGAGTTCTACGCCGAGTTCTTTTCACTATTAAACACGCAATTGAATGACACTTTTCCGCTAAAGACTAAAGTATTTATACAAAGTATTGATTTAGTGATTGGGCAACTCCTGGCATTCGTAAAACTAGAGAAAATCTACTTGAACTTTACGGCCTAAAGCAACATGTGACTCATACAAGCTTTCATCAGTATGTTGCAAGATATTCAAAATTATTTAAAAGTGTGTGCAAAATAGCTAAAGCTCTTTATATTAGCAATAAAATAAAATCAGCTGATGATAAAAGAAAAACTACCTGGCAAATAATAAATAATGAAACAGGTAGGAAAAACAGCGTAATATTGAATTTAAATTAGATACTGCACGTGGCCCCATCAACTCAAATGTAGATATAGATCAGTTATGTTCAAATCCGGTGATAGTAAAGAGCTCAATAATTATAGGCCCGTGTCAATTCTGCCAGTTCTCAGTAAGGTGTTTGAAAAGTTGATGCTCAATCAAATGTTTCGTCACTTTAATAAAAACTCCGTCTTTCATGAACATCAGTACGGCTTCACTAAAGGACGTTGTACTACTGACGCCGGTGTCACCCTAATAAAGAACATTTTGAACGCCTGGGAGGAATCATAAGATGCCATTGGAATCTTTTGCGACCTCTCTAAGGCGTTCGATTGCGTAAACCATGAGACACTACTGCTGAAACTAGAGCACTATGGGATTAGGAATGCAGCTCTTGATTTGCTAAGATCATACTTGAAAGATAGAAAGGTTAAAGTACAAATATACGGCATAAACTCATTAGGGTCTGAAATGACGATGGGCGTTCCTCAAGGTTCGATATTGGGTCGATTTCTCTTTTTAGTTTACATTTATGATTTACCCCAGTTACTTCAAAATGAACCGAAGATGGTGTTTTTTGCAGATGAAACTTCATTGATCTTTAAAATAGACCGAAGGTCAGAAAATCTTGACGACGTGAATAACTCTATTCTTCAGGTCCAAGATTGGTTTACGGTAAATAATTTGGTACTAAATTAGAAAAAAACCAAATGCATTCGATTTAAATTACCTAATGTTCGAAGTAGTGAATGTGACATCATATTGAACGGAGAAAAACTGGAATTTATTAATCAGACTGTTTTCCTAGGAATCACGCTAGACGAGAAGTTACAATTGGGACCTCATATAACATCTCTCGCGGGGCGACTAAGCTCCGCCGAGTATGCTGTTAGAAAGATAAGACAGTTAACAGACGTAGAAACCGAGCGTTTGGTTTATTTTAGCTACTTCCACAGCATTGATAAATGATAAATGATTTTTATTTCTGTAAGTGGGTTTGTAAAAAACACTTTTACACGTCAAACATTTTTTTTTAAACTAGATGAGGTCGGCGTTTCCTATCTGACTACTCTGAGAAGAAAAGCCGAAACAAACTCAGAGGTCACAGTCTCTTTTAAAGTCCAGACATAATCTTGGTCAGATCATGTTAAGACCATGCGGATTGATGTCTGAAATGGTCTTTTGAGGAAAGAACCACACAGATTGAGTGGACCTGTCCAGTCAGTGCACGCATTTGTCAGTAATCGTACAGCTCAACTCAAAACATAAGGAGCTCAACGATTCGACGAACAATACCAAAGAAAGGACATTGGATAGGCCGCATAATTACTCAAACCGCCAGACCAAGTTACGATTAAAATTAACTGAGATAATAAAATATAAAAAAAACAAAAGTAAAAAATAAAATGACCCACATAGTCTTAACATTTACAATAATAACAATAAAATAATACCTAGGTAAGTATTCATGTCATTGTTTATTTTACAGATCATATGAGGACCATGTAGGTAGGTGTCTGAAATGGTCTTTTGAGGGAAGAACCATACAGATTTGAGTGGGCCTGTCCAGTCAGTGCACGCATTTGTCATTAATCGTGCAGCTCAACTCAAAACGTAAGGAGCTCAACGATTCGACGAACAATACCAAAGAAAGGACATTTGGGTAGGCCGCTTTAAGTACTCAAACTGCCAGATATAAAAAAAAATATGAAATAACTGAGATAGACAAAATATATAGAAATAATACCCACTAAGTCCTCACACGAAATTAAAATAATAATAATATTATACAAAGTAAATATTCATGTCAAATCATGAAATTTCAAAGTGTATATAAAATAAAACAAAAATTAACGTACCAAACAAAAAAAAACAAAAAAACACACTCAGTATTCAAAAATTGGAGCAGGTCAGTCCCAAGCCTTTTTGTCCTCAATATAGTCTTTGACTGTATAAAAAGCTTTCTGGCACAACTTACGTTTAATAAATTATTTGAATTTATTAAGGCTTAGATCTTGAACATGGCTTGGAAGTTTATTATAAAAGCGTATACATTGACATCTGAACGAGCCACCTATTTTCTTGAGCCTTGTTGTAGGTACAACAAATTTGTGTTTGTTCCTGGTATTTATATTATGGATATCACTGTATTTTTAAACAATTTTATGTTTTTGTGGGCATATAAAAGATTTTCATAAATATACTGAGAAGGCACAGTCATTACATTAATTTCCTTAAATTTCTCTCGGAGAGAGTGTCTCGGACTTAATTTATAAATTGATCTAACAGCTCTTTTCTGCAAAACAAATATAGTCTGCATGTCGGCGGCATTTCCCCACAAAAGAATACCGTACGACATCACACTATGAAAATAACTAAAGTATACTAAACGGGCTGTCTCTAAATCAGTTAAATTTCGAATTTTTCTAACAGCGTATGCTGCGGAGCTTAGCTTTTTTGACAATTTATCAATATGTGGGCCCCACTGAAGCTTAGCATCCAAAGTTAAGCCCAAGAATACTGTGCTGTCTTCAAGTTTCAATTCTTCGCCCTTTATCAACACATTCGTTTTCACCTGCCTAACGTGAGGTAGCGTAAACTTAATGCATTTAGTCTTCTTTTCATTAAGAAGTAAATTATTAACATTGAACCAGTGAACTATTTTTGAGACCGCGTTATTTACATCGTCAGTAACCAGCTGCTGACGTTTTAGTTTAAACAAAAGTGAAGTATCATCCGCAAACAACACTATATCATGATTATCCTTTATGAGGTAAGGCAAGTCATTAATATAAATAAGAAACAAGAAAGGACCAAGAATTGAGCCCTGTGGAACTCCCATTGTTAAGATAGATCCGGGAGATCTTTCTCCATTAACGTCAACGCTCTGAATCCTTTTACTCAAGTATGAAGTAAGAAGATCCAGAGCGGTGTTTCGGATCCCGTAGTGACGGAGTTTCCTGATTAACGTTTCATGAAGAACGCAATCGAATGCCTTGGACAAATCATAAAAGATGCCCAAGGCATCGCATTTATCTTCCCAAGCATTATAAATATGTCCTAAAAGTTCAACACCGGCATCAGTAGTTGAACGACCCCTTGTAAAACCGAATTGTTTGCTATGTAATAATTTGTGTCTGTTAAAAAATCTTTGCAGTTGGTCTAAAATTAATTTCTCAAAAATTTTACTAAATGTAGGTAGTACTGAAATAGGTCTATAATTTGTGGGGTCTGATGTACTACCTGATTTAAACAAAGGTATTATTTTACTGTTTTTCATAAGATCAGGAAACTCACCACGGTCAATACAATTATTAAAGATAAGAACTAGAGTAGGTGCTACAATGTCTATAATAGACTTAGCAACTTCTACAGAATTACCCCACAGATCTGCAGTCTTTTTTACATTTAAAGTGTGAAAAACTTTAATTATATCCCTACATGTAATATGTTCAAAATTAAATTCCGAATCGCAAAATTTTACATTTTCCTTTAGCAAAGACTCAGCAACAGAAGGCGATGAGTTAAGGGATTTAGTAGTTGAAACGGGAATATCTGAAAAGAATTTTTCAAAGGCCGCGGCGACTTGTGAGTCTGATTTTATTATGTTGTCATTAATAGACAGGCTGTAGTCAGTACTTCTGTTACTAGACCTTCCCGTTTCACTATTAATAATTTTCCAAGTCGTTTTAATTACGTTACTACTGCTTTTAATCTTCGAACCCAAATAACGTGACTTGGCCATAACACAAACTTTTTTAAACAGTTTTGAATAATTTCTAACATATAAATTAAATTCAGCTGTGTTAACATAAGTCCTTTCATTATACAGCTCATAAAGCCGTGTTCTACTTTTATGAATACCAATGGTAGCCCAATCACTGAAAGATGCATTACTATTAACCGAGATAGTTTTGGGAATAAAGATCGAATTAAATTGTTTACAGTAAATATTAAAGAACTCATCATATAGATGATTAGGATCAGCATGAACAGGAGAATACAAAAGTGGTAAATTATTTATTAGTTTAAATTTAAAAGCCTCTAAGCGGCTTGTAGTTTTCGGGTTGACAGTGATATCCTTTTTACTTATTTTGTTGTTTTGGTTTTGAATAGTAATCCTTTGTCCGCAATGATCAGAATCTAGTAAATTAATAATTTCTTTGTGGCTTGGTACAATATCTGTATAAATATTATCTAGGCATGTGGCACTAGTAGGGGTAATTCTTGTTGGCTCCAAAAATAGATTTATAAGATTGTAGGACTGAAACAAACTTATTATCTTGCTACAAGAATCTGAGTTTTCCAATAAATTAACATTAAAATCACCGCAAATGATAATGGATTTGTTTGAGTTACAAATCTTGTGTAATACTTCATCCATTACCTTTTCGAAGCAGTCATACAATCCTGAAGGGGGCCTGTACACACTTAATACAATAAACTGCTCCAATTCTATACAAGCTATTTCAACAGTCCGCTCAACAGATAGGCTCACAATATCCTTACGGTCTTTAAATTTAAGCTGGTTACTTACTAAAATTAATGAGCCCCCATGTATTGCGTTTACTCTGCTGAACAAACAACCAACCTGGTGATTATTAAAATTGAACAATAACTGGTGGTTTTTAAGCCAATGTTCTGTTATACACAGAATATCAATACTATTATAATTCATAAATAATTCTGCTTCTAAATCTTTGTTCATAAATCCTTGAATATTTTGATGCACCAGGTTGATACTATTAACTGATTTTAAGCTTTTATTAGATTTATTATTGCAATTCTGTACGTTATTGCCAGAGGTTGCCTCTATTGTCTGAATTTCTTATTTAAATTATTATGATGAATGTCAACATATGATACCAAATTATTGGCTGAATTATTTGAAATGTCATAGCATTGCTCAATAGAAGCAATTTGTTTAGCCAAATTCTTGGCTATAATAGAAAAATAATATGATAGCGACACAGCTATCTGTCTTTTACAATACTTAGAAAGATAGTATTTATCTGTGAAAAATCTATCTTTTGTCAAATATAAATGGTTACCAACATAATTGTTAGTGTCAATTAAATGGAATGAATTATTATTAGATGTCAAATTATACAATGTCATATTCATTTTAAATCTATAGATGATTTCTTCCTGTGGCAAACTTTGGCTGAAGGGGAATGTGAACATTACAATTTTTTTTAAACTGAGATTGCATAAGGATCTATAATATTGGAGTAATTCTCCTTTCTTCACATTACCCCTATTACCAACAAATATGAATAATACCTATAGTGTCCTGGTTAAAATTGCATTTAATAATTTTTTTCATTATATCATATAATGAACAACCAGGCATACAGTAGTTCATTATTGAGTGTCCCGGATATTTTTTTGTCAACAATTGGCCTAGATCCTTTCCAATTTCATCACAAAATAACACTATTTCTTTATTTACACTATGCTTAGGGAAACAATTAGTAATTGACAATGGCAAACTGTTACAAGACTGCGGTATGTTGGTATCACATATTGTCAATGAATGGTCCGGTGTGGGTTCAATAGATGGTGGTTGACAATACTCACATTTGTTTGTTTGTGAGCTCACCAGCTCATTCATTGCCAATACATATTCCCTCATTTGGTTTTCAGAGGCTGTATATTTAATGGTCATGGAAGTAAGTTTCTCCTGTAGTTGTTCAAGTTCATACTGCAAGTCTTCCATGTCAATTTGATATTTCCTAGTACTTTTTTGTAAGTTAAATGAATACATATCTAATTGTTTCAGTAGATGTAACCTTTCTCTATTAAGTTTTACATTTTTGATAAGAACTTTTGTTTTTTGACCATTTTCTTTGTTTTAACAATGTATTTGTTAATCTTTATGTATTTTTTAAGTTTATTTTTACTAGTAACTACCCTCAATGAATTACTTGATTTTAAATCTTCATGTCCTGTTGTTAAATCTATTGTGTAAGAGGGGTTTATAGCAGAAACCATTGATGGGACAATAGGCACCAATTCGTTGAATAGACTTTGATTTAACGAGGCAGTGATGTTAAGATTTGTAGTCTCAAGTTGTTCGATCTGACTATGTGCCTCGTGTAGCTGCTGTTGTAGTGAATAGTTTTGACTGAGAGCGTGTTCATACTCATTGCCACACTGTTTAAACCCGTCCACAACAACTTGGAGCCCGTCCCGGGCTGCCAAGGCCTGATGCCCTTGAGTTGAATATATAACTGAGCCATTTCTGCTTTCAACTTGCTATTCCTTTCAAGGAGACCAAGGAACTCTATTTCACTTTCATCCCTTTCCTTAATCAGTTGGTCACAGTGCTCCTTAGACGCCTTTAGTTCGCTCAAAGCCTGAGTGAGTTTGGACTCTTCTAGGCGAGCCCGCGCGCTGCGTGTCATGATCATGATTAAAGAGAAAAAGAGAAGAGATTAGAAAAAGAGTAGTGGACCAAGTAGCCGATGGTTAGTTGAACGGAAAATGAAATTGAGATCGTTATGAAAGAAGTTCTGTCACCAAACTAATCAAGGTTATGTTTACGTTTTTAAGGTCATTGGCATCAACTTGTAGCCGTTTTATAAGTGATCTAATGAATTTTTGGCAAAATATTAGAACGTAAACAATCTACTACCAAGTTATGTCATACGGCATTACTGTGGGGTCGGGCTGCGGACATTGAATCCATTTTTATTTTGCAAAAGAGAACTGTCAGAGCCATTTACAATCTACGTCGCCGCGAATCTCTTAGGGAACTATTTAAGAAGATTAATATAATTACGGTACCTTGCCAGTTCATTTATGAAAATATTATGTATGTAAGAAAAAATCGTCATCCATTTAATTAAATAAGAGAGATAGAAATAATATTAACACTAGAAATAAAATAGATTAACCATTTTTCTGACTATCTATAGTACATACATTTTTATGGGGTACTGTGTTAAATGTTACAACAAAAACACTTTGTAAACAAGCATATTACAAATTAGGGGATTATATCCTAGATAAGAATGCTTGGAAACATATATATTTTTACAATATTTGTAAATATGTGAGCACAATACCTATCATGTGATTAATTTATCTGCCTTTGCTTTATTTTTACTTCTTTTTACCAATTGTGGTATAGTCGTCATCGTCTTCACATATAAAAATATAATTAATATATACAACATATGTAAAACATTTTAAAAGAGTAACGGTGGAGTTTCTTGCCCCTTCTTCTCCATAGGAAACTACCTTTTGGAAGTGGCGCCTAGAATCAGTTCTATTTTTAACGTAAACGTTGACGTTCAAAAGTGCCTTTTTGTGGGCCTATTTGAAATAAATACTTTGACTTTGACTTTTGACTTTGCAACACGGCACGAAACAATTTTATGTGTTGACGAAGATACGACACTAATAATAAAATGTAAGGACAGAAATAAATTGGAACAGGAAATTAATGAAGTAATCAATGACATAATAATAATTTGGCTTAATAACAACAATTTAAAAAACAATATAAATAAAATGAAAATAATTCAATTTCAAACTACAAAGTACAAAGTACAATTACAAAGACAGTATTCTAGGGCAACTAGTGAACACAAAATTCTTGGGCATGATAGTAGATCAAAACTGTTACTGGAAATCACAAATCAATTACGTATGCGATAGGCTAGACAAATTCGCGTACGCAATAAAACGTATACGATCAACAGTGTCCGTAGCTGCAGCAATCACTGATACTTACTATCACGGATACGTGTCGTCTGTACGGCCTGATACTATGGGGTAATTCAGTTGAAATTTTAATGGTATCTCGGGTACAAAGAAAAAGGGGTTAGGGCAATATCTGGCGTCTGGTTTTTGGATAGCTGGAAGCCTTTATTTAAAACTCTATATTTTACCCTCCCCCTGCATGTGAATCACAGAATTATGACAAGTTGGTCATTAGATATTTGTTTTTATGACATTGGCGAATATATTGAATGTTGAAAAAATCCAAGATGAAATGTACTTAATTTTTACAATAATAATTCATGTACTTGTAATAAATCACATATCTTAATCTAATTGTAAATCACATATGTTAAAATTAATTGTAATTAGTTATATAAGAATGACATCTGAACATTTGTACACCATATGTTGTGGTAGAATGTGTAGAACCTAAAAAAATATGATCACCATACTACGTAGTATTATAATATCTGTGACCTATAATACGAGTATATAGATACTATTGTAAAACTACATTCTGACAAATAAATAAATTCTAATTCTACAGTACCCAAACTTACTTATAATAAATAATTTTTACTAACCATTGACGCTTCCAATGTTGCAATAGGCGCCGTATTATCCCAGGGTCCCATAGGTTCCGATAAACCTATTGCTTATGCTTCCAGAAATTTAAATTCAAGCGAGCTGAATTATAGTACAATAGAGAAGCAATTGTTAGCTAATGTGTGGGCTTGTAAGTATTTATTTTTGGCCGGAAATTCAAAATTATTACTGACCACAAGACCAGACACCAGACCAAAGAGAACTGGAAAATGTTAGAAAATAAGACTCAGGGAGGGGGGACATAAGACAGCAGGAAATAATTAATAAATATCATACTCATAACGGTAAAACAAACCATAGGGGTATAAATGAATGCCACTTATCCCCATCTCATAAGTACTATTGGCCGAAAATGCGAGAGCATATCACAAAATTAAATAACGAATTACGGTTTGCGGCCAAGCTACATATGATCGTAACCCTGTGAACCAACAATTTTGTCTAGTTCCTCCACCTAGCAAGCCCTTTGAACTCGTTCACCTAGATTTATTAACCATTCAGAGCGAAAAATTCATAACAATTGTTGACGCTTTTTCTAAGTATGCTCAAGTCTATTGAAAGATGCAACAGCGGTAAGCGTCGTGCAGGCTTTAATTAAGTTTTGTACACATCATGGGGTACCGTACACTGTAGTGACAGATAATGGACCGGAGTCACTTTAAAATTTGTACATTGCAAACTTATATCTAAGCGCCTCATAACTAGGACATTTCAAGTACCAATGTACCAAAACAACCAACGATAACATAAAATTTAATAACCAGCCTACATACTATGATACCTATCTGACCTCTACAAGCCCAGTTCCTGGGTAATACGATAAAACTAGGTAAGACTGGTTGTCAGACTTTCAGGCTTCTGACGACCCGTAACGTCTGTCAAACATCCACGAATGACAGCAGGGACAAACGGCATAACGTGCTTTCCGAGGCACGGAAGGGTCTTGGTATGTAAAGATCTATCCACGGACCAAAAGCGGTAAGCGTAGTTTAACCTGATCGATCGATCCGTGCGGCTGTTATTGCTTAGCCACTAGCCCCCTTAACAAAAATGTATTCAGGCTCGTGCACACTGGCGCGACGCGACAACGCGACTCAAACTCTGTTCATTGTCAACTAAATGAGATAAGCCCTGACCTCAACAACAAAACGCACTCTATATTCGAACCTTATATTGAGTTTATAAAAAGTACACTTCAAGCTGTTCTCGAACAGTCATTTGAAATTAGCCGTACTAAAAGAGGTCTCGTAGATGGTCTCGGTTCCGTTGTAAAAAGTATAACTGGTAATTTCGATTACACAAATGCGGTGCATTACAATAACGCCATAAAATTGCTCCAGGATAACGAAAACAAATTATAAGCAAAATTTAACCATCACGTCAGCCTGACTAAGAATTGGATAACTCAACACTCTGAGGTAATAGATAATCTTGTATACAATCAGAACAGATTAGCAGCCCTTATTAGAAATATCAGGCAGAGTTTAGACAAAGGCAAACAAGAATTAGTTCAATATGCTCATGTAGGACAAACTATCCTAATAATCAGCGATAACGTGGATATGCTGTCGCTTGAGATATCAAATTTACAGATTGTTCTAGCATATATAAGAACGTCCACAGCACACCACGATGTCATAAGTTTAAATTCCATTAGGTTTATTATCAGTAAATTACGTAGTCTTTACGGTAGTGATAAAGTACCTTATTTAGGAACCGAGAATATTACGACGTCATCCAATTAGGCTCATATTATGTAGGTAACGAAGTAGTCATAGTCTACAAATTCCCTATCATCTTGCCCCATGGTAGTGATCTGTATAAGATATCCATTGTTCCCAATAAAGATCATGAAATCCTTATCCCTCATCTTTAATTCCTGGCTATCCATTCGAAAGATTTCAAGTACATAGAGGCTGAATTCCCGAAGTCCATTAAATGGTATCTATGTTAAGAGATACACAACGTACACAGCCAAACGTCGCCGGACTGTGTTGCAACCTTCATCACTACGCAGCAGAGAATCCCAGCATGCGAACCAGTCACAATATTTCAACAGAAACCAGCTTATAAGAAACTTGATGATCGCCATTACACTATCAGTCCCAGCTCCAACAAAAATACGGCTACCTGCGAACAAGATACTGCAAGGAAGTTATCTCGCAGGAATTCCCCATAACTGCTTCATCAAGACAGCCGAGTTCACTATATCAAACATCAACGACCGATTGAGAGGTCAAGCTCTGAAGAAAATAGACGTCGCCAAGGGAGGCATATAGCCTGGTAACACGCCCACTCTTCAAGCTTAACTCTATTAACTTTAACAATCTCCACGCTACTAATGAGAAGATTTCACTGCAGTCGCCAACACATCTAGAGATGAGTTCAGATATCAGTCTGTATCAACCATACCGCTATACGTCTTAGCGCATGCGCACTCATTGGTGGCATAACGTATCGAACATACCATGTGAAGAGAACCCAATCTGGTATTAGAGAGATGCAACCACAGGGTATCTATGCTGTTCCAGACACTCAAAGGAATAAACCTGATCATCTTCCATCGCAATTTACGACCAAGGTCTTCAATAGCCGCTGTTTTACGGAAGGTGTTACGCAGGAATAGTCAGGGTAAATCTCTAGTATGCAACGGCAAACCACAGGGTGGTTGCATCTCTCACAACAACAACTGCGCGCTACCTAGAAGCTGACGCTGCAACACATGTCGAACGCGATACCGCTTGCGCGATCCATGCGTTTTCACATGATATTCTTTGGTCAATCGGACAAATTAATAGAAGATTATTATAGCTAGAATTAGAATATAATTGTAATACTTTTATTTCATACAACATTAAACTTCATCAGATCAAATTGGTTTGTTTGCATCCTCTGCTGGGCCCAAACATAATTCAGTGATGTTTTTGGTTTGATCATACGTGTTTATTGATTTATTTACCTATGGACAACAAACAACAGTGTTTTAATAAGTAAATATAGGTTAGAGCTTTATAATAGAAGTAACATGATGATGTATTGACGTGTAAAAGTGTTTGTAAAAACCTACTTACAAAAAAAACACACTATGTTATCCACATATTACGAGTACTAAACAAATCTACTAGTTGTTAATTAGAACAATATTAAAATAAACAGAATAAAAGTGAACATTACTTAATTATTAGGGTTCTGATCACTTAAAATAAAAATTTACAATTTCTTTTCTGAATATAGCCTTCCTGAGAAACATAATATCAGTTGAGCCGCCCATTGTAGGTCTCAAATAATCGATTCAGCGGTGAGCGTCCGCCTTAGTTGGTTCTAAAGAAAGTAGTTGCGAACAAGTGTCTCGAGCGAACATCCAGAACATGACGGAACGAGGGATCAGGTAGCACAAACTGTTCACTAGATCAGAAATATCTAGTGTGTATTGCGAATTTCATAATGGACAAAAACATCGAACAAAGAAAAAAAGTTTGTCTTAAATTTTGCATCGCCATTGAAATTTCGTGTTTGAAGTCACTGAAAATGTTTTAGAAGGCTTACGGTGAATTTAGCGAAAACACGTACTTATGAGTCATCAAAAGCGTTCAAAAGCGATCGAGATGTGATGGAAGACTTGCCTCGCTCTGGTAGGCCATCAACGTCTTCAACTGAAGTTAACATCGCAAAAGTGAAGGAAATAGTGACTGAAAATCCTCATTCAAGTTTGCAAGAGATACCGGCTGAACTTTCTGTGTCAGTGGATCTGTATCGTTACCACCTTGGGTATGAAACATGTTGCCGCTCGGCTAGTCCCAAAAGACTTTTCTCCAAAAAACTCAATCGCATAAGAGTCGCTGAGGACATGCTAGAACGAGTCAATTCCGACCCAACATTCATGAAACCCATTGTTACTGGTGACGTACCATTGTACGAGTTTGACATGCAAACTAGTCTACAAGCTTCGGAGGGGCGCCTTCCAACTGAACCGAAACCGAAAAACTACGCCAACGTCGATCAAAAGTCAAAGTCATTTTGATTGTTTTCTTTGACTATCGCGGTGTTGTGCACTTGGAATTCTTGCCGGAAGGTCAAACGGTTAATAAAGAATATTATTTGAGCGTTAGGCGGCGTTTAAAAGAGCAAATTCGGCGAAAAAGGCCAGATTTGTGTAAAGCATATTCGACGATATTGCGCCTTCGCAAAAAGCCATGATTGTGAACGAATTTATGACCAAACGCTCAACAAATACCATCGAGCAAGCACCTTATTCACCAAAGATATCTCAAGCCGACTTCTTTTCTGTTTCCTAAACTCAAAATATGACATTAAATATTTACATTTAATATTTACATTTCGTGGCACCCGTTTTCATTCGGTAGAAGACATAAGGGAAAATTCACGGCGAGAGCTGAACTCAATTCCGGAAAAAGCGTTTAAAAATAAATAAATAATAAATCATTTATTTTGGACCAAACACTTGTACAATCGACACCGCCGATCGCCTCCGGGAGGACCCTGCGGTGCTCCGCCCAAGCTGGGCAGACCTCCACCGAATGCTCCTCCGTGTCCTCCGGGCGATCCACACAATGGTGACAACCGGGCGTTTCCTACCGCCTTATGCGAAACCTCTCGAAATAACCGTTTCCGGTGAGGACCTGTGTCATGCGGAAGGTGAGGACGCCGTGGCGTCTTCACCTGGACAGTGTGAAATGAAGTGAATGAAGAGAATAAACACAATGAAGTGAAATTTCAACGCAGGGGGTTCGAAATCATGTACTTAGCCCATGGTATCAGGTTGTGCGTATCCCTTCCACCCTGTATTATAGCAGCGCGAGCTGACAGTTCGCGCCGCGCACCGCAGATGTTTGGATTATTCGTTGGCGTAAGTGTATCGTTTCTGAAGGAGCATACTTTGAAGGTGATAAAATAAAGGAGACAGATAATGCTCCCATAAAACTTTGGCTCAGCATGGACATAAATAAAACAATATGTTTTATGATATGAAGGCATATTTGTATTTAATAACTCGGTGAACTCGGTGTTGACGAGATTTAAGACATTTTAGGTGAATTCTTTGTTATGACATTTTGACATTTAATACAGTAAGCTTGTACGTTGTCGTGATAGTCTAGCGGTTAAGGCTCACTTCTCAAGCACGAGGTTGTGGGTTCAATTTTTGGCAAGTACCAGTGTGAATTTTTCCAATACATATGTACTTCCAAGTTTACTGACATCGGTGAATGAAAAACATTGCGAGGAAACCTGGACTTACAGTTAATATAAGTCTGAAATCGACAACGTGTCTTGAGCTAACGTGCAATACTCGTGCCTTCTCTGTACGAGGAGCCCTGCAGTGGATGGGACAATAATAGGCTGGTATTAATATTATTTTATTTTTAACTTTAAATCATATTAAACTACGTGTGAACAATAACATATAGGTATCACATATACTGTGCTTCTTGTATTCAGAAAATTTCCGCGAGGGTCCTACCTATGTCTAGAAGTGGACTTCTTTGGCTGAATGATAATAATGGCTATTATTTTAAAGGAAACGCTTTGTTTGTTAGAACGTCATATATGACTAAGCGTGGTGATCAATACTCGTGCTTTCTCTGCATAGGCTGGTATTACTATTAAATTAAATATTATCTTGGAACAATGATAGTTTCGTATTGTTGTTGACTGTCGTCGTTGACGTTGCTTGGCCGCCAAGGTACTGGAGATTGCGCTCTTTAAGCTTATCAACATGGGTGGCAAACAGAAAAAGTTCATAATGTATCATTTCATAACATTATAAGTGTATAAAAATATTTAAGCAGTCGTGGTCAACAAAAAATGTTAGTGTATGATGAGTAAAGTGTTATAAATATAATGTTATTTATAAAATAAAAAACTAAATATTAAATGTAGTATACAGTATTTTGCTTAGAGATGTCTAATAGTATTACATTCTTTGTTCTAGAGAAATACTGTGAGTCTGTGGGTTAACAGATGTAAGGAAGAGGGAATCCTTGCTAGTCGTAGCGCTTATGAAGTGGTATGCTTATTTAAATAAGCCCTCACATGGTGAATGAATACCTATGAAACAAATGGTTTCATACTAACCGAACATTTTGGTGAATTAATTAAAAGCCTCATTAAAAACTGTTCGCCGTGTACTCTACGCTAAAAAAGGTTGCATCACTGAAACCCAGCAAACAATAACATAATAAACAAGAACGTTTAAGTTCCGGAATAGTTTATCCTGTTTAATTATAATTATAAAAAAATGAGGTTTCGTTTAAATCTTCTTTTCTTAAAGAAAATGAATACTTAAGCTGTCCTCAATATGTAACCTATATTCACTTAAGCCAAATAAAATGTGAAACACTTAATGTAAACAAACTGCCCTACATAACCACTTACTAAAATCACTTAGTTAGGAAATTCATGATCGAAGATTAATGTTTATGGTGAAATAAATCTACTTATCAACTTTTAAGCACATCTACCATGTTAAAATAAAAGAAATTGTTTCTAAGTTCTTTGACATAGTGTTGCACATCCTATTTGGCTGAAGAAAATACGTGTGACGGAAATATATTTTTGTTTCGTGCAATCCTATGCGAGTACGCGACGATACATCAATGTGTGCCTTGCAAAACTGCGACCTCTGTGGTGTGTGTCGTTTAAACACATACAGTCGTACCGTGCCTATCCACGCTTACTTTTGAAAGCTTACTGTACCTAGCTATAATATGTCTGTATACAAACATACAAAAACTCACTGCTTTTCCCATGGGGGTAGGCAGAAACTACGCCCCCTGCTACGCGCCTTACTTACGTACTCCTTTCGCTTTGTCCGCTTTCATACATCTAGTCGTAAAGGCGCGTCGTATTAATAGAACTGATATATTGTGTTGTACACATAAGGTGTCAAATATTTAATAATTAGTTATAGCTGTCCGTGTGTTTATTTTATTAGAAAGTGTATCGTAAATGTCACAAAAATATGTATCATTTGTTTTAAATTAACTGACTTTAGTACTACAATAATATGTCCTGCACTGAATATCTGTCACTACTTACTTGCTAATCAATTATGTTAAGTTGAATTTCTCAGTAGCAGCCCGGAGTCTGGATTTGTGTCCGGTTGATGGCAATACACACACATGGGGCTTACACATAACGTGCGAAATTCGGGTATAACTCTGCCTAATCCTTCAGGGATTACAGGCATGATGTATGTACTGGATGGATGTGTAAATAGGATGTGTTTGTTGGACCAATCAGTATATCGAAATATGCGTTATTTTGAAAACATATATTTATCGCTTCGTGTATCTACCTATACTTATCTTAACAGAAGAAGATAGTGTATCCATGACTTTTAAGAACCAATTAATCTATTGATCTTTAATTAATTAAAGAATTAAATGAAATGTGTCTTTTTTACTTTTACTTCCGTTAGCACTAAACACGCATTGTATATATTTATTTTTCTTACTCTATCTTAATTACAAGTAAATATATGTCGTTTCGAACAATGAAAACCATGATCGAAATACAAATTAAATACGTTTTTTTTTTGTAATATTATTAAGTCTTTGTCCGTGCTGGGCCACAGAATATCCTTCTTGACAGAGTATTATGTCACAGGGGTTCTTATTTTTTGGGTTAGTACATCAGATAACAAGACTTTCCCTTTGTCCCTGCTAGAATATTATCTAAAATAGTTCTTATCTGCGAAATTCAGGATTATCCATTTTTCTTATCAACCTGCTACATTTCCAGTTGTTCTCGCTCCGCCGCCCGGGAATGTCCTTATCGGACAAGATAGAGCTGTCCATGAATGACGAGCTGGTCAGCGTGGTCCGCATGGAGTCTACCTTCTTGAGGCAGGTCTTCAGCATCAACGACGCACAAGACTGCCCCACTCTCAGGCTCAAGCGAAAGATGTGCACTAGCCCTCCCAAATATAAGGTAATGTTGATGAAATTATGTTTATTTGCATAAATAGATTTAAAGACACGTTTAACTACATGTACATTTTTTGGTTATTATTTTCAAACTGGCGACGCCGGCATTTCCTGGCTGACTGATTTCTGAGAAGAAATGCCGAAACAAACTCAAAGATCGTGGTCTCTTTTAAACTACAAAGATTTAATATTTATTAGATATTATGTGAGTCTAACCATGCAGGCGTCTGGGTCTTTGCAGAAATAGCCATTCGACTTTGAGTTGACCTGTCCCGACAGACGGCAGTAATGTACAAACCCGCTACCTGGCTTCAGAAACTTCCTCCATATTAAATGTTATGCTCTCCAATTCCAGCTCCTGACAAAAACTAAGACTGAAATCGGCAGTGTCCTGAAGAAGAATCGTGGCTGGCGCAACGAGATGCTCTCCCGTAACGATGACTACGTCATCACCTTCCCCGCTGATCTCGCTCTGCACTTTAAGCTGGCTGTCTTCGCAGCCTGCGTTCTCATTGTAAGTTGGCCACTCAGTATTCGGAACTCAATGCGTTATTGAGGTTGTCAAGCAAAAATGCATTGGCGACTTCTGTGATGATGGCGGATGATGATGAAAGCAATGGATTAACTAACAGGACAATGCCAGGAATATGATGATGACAAAGCAATGGATAATAAATCGTCTTCCAAATAAAATTGCAGCTTACTAACACTAACTTGCTATACCTATTATCGAGAAAAACGAACGTCGTAAGTATTAAACTGTGGCTTTCTCTCTGTTCCAGGACTTCAGATTCCACGAATTCAGAAACAATTAGGACTGGTTTTTTTCATTAAGTTAAGTGTTTATTTTTAATCTAAGTTAGTAAGCAAGGAATGGGACAGGCGCTCTTAACGAAGCTGAATCCAATTTGTAAGCTACAAATAAAAATAATAATCGTCTCGAATATCGAACTGTCACCTGAAAGCTTATACTCAGTCAAACATTATCGTACGGAACCCTTGTAGGGTTCTGTACGATAATGTTTTATATTAAAATACAAAATTAGGCCATTAGTTGTCAGTGAAAAGATCTTTTAATACGGCTTTACCTTTCGGAACTTATTGCTTTTTATTAAATTTATGTTTAATGTCTCTTTGTTTTATTTTATGCCCTTTGTACACGACACGGTTTCTCTACGATACGGCGTATAAACCACGCCGAAAACAATCGTGTTTGTCAACAAGCTTCCAAATACCACAGACGACCGTGCCTACACACGAATAAACTCGGCAAGCTACCTTTACCCGGGAGCGGATATGGTTAGCAATAACCCTGTCTTTGCCTGTTTTTGTCGGGTAAAAAAAGGATGTTACGTGGTATAAAAACATTAGAAACAGAAGATTACAAAAAGTTGTCTTAGGCAACGACTGCTGGATGAACAATGTCTGCTCGATAATTATTTGTAACTTCCTGAGAATGGAAATGGGATCGTTTACGATTGCTCGCTCCGCCTGCAGCGACACAACTGCGCTCATGTTCTGGGCCAAAACCGTCTAGACAGTGAATACAAGGTTGACTACCTACCACGCCCAAAGCGGGTGCAAACGTATCCAAGGTGACCTAGCCCAATGGTGTTGTATGATCTCACACAATTTGGTGGCTATGTGTGATTCAAAGTAATAAATAACTTGAGTAATTACATTTCCTGTTGGCTTCTGAATTTCAAATTACCCACGTGGTGTTTGAACATAGTAATCGCGTCGCTCGTCTAAACGAAACTGTGAAAAAGTATTTTTATTTTTATGCACTTGACCTTCATAATCGAGTACGAACAACTCGTGTTATTAATTCGAATAACGTTTTGTTAGCTGACGCCTTCAATGTTTGTTCCAACGAAATGCATGCAATTGCAAAGTAGTTTTTGGGTCACATGGGGCTTGAAAATTATGCTAGACATTCTATAGTATTAGACACAATATGCAGTTTATATTCTCGTGTTTAGTACATAAAAAACGTGGTTCATAATTGAATCATGTTGTGTAGGTATCTAGACGCCAATCAGTCAATCCAGTCACACGTCTGTCCTTGGACGGAACGGTCATGCGAATTTTCGTGCAAAGATCCCGGCCTCGTTCGAGTAGTTTATCGATAATTCGTTTTAATTTACCCTAATAATTCGCGTTTAAAGTGTGCATTCAACAATTGTATTTTAAATCTTGTGTTTAATAATGTAGATAGTTGTTTTGCGACTTTTAATCAGCAGAATGTGTTTGTGAATGTGACTACATTGATAATGATATATCTTTTTATTTATTTTTTTGTTGAAGGACTAGTTGTGTGTTGATTTTAGATTTGTTTATTTGTTAACAATGGCTGCTGCCCAAGTCACCGGTAAGTTATACATGAATTCCATAAAAGAGCTACAATGGTGTTAACTGATATTACTGATAAAAGTGGGGGCCATATTAAAAGTGTTTATGCACTGATGAAGTGATGAAAGTCAAAGTAAATCATTTATTTCAAATAGGCACATAAAATGCACTTTTGAAGGTTTACAAAAAAAAATTGAATTGATTCTAGTCGCCCCTTCCAAAAGGGAGTTTAGTAAAGAAGGTGTACGGTAAGTCACATATATACAAACATTTTAAAAGTATACGATTTTCCTAAGATATTAACAGGGAATAAGTAACTGAGTGACTTATGTAATCACAGAATGAAAATCAATGTCACAAAAATAATAAATTAAACAATTCAATTAGCAATCAGTTTGAGTTTGTCAAGACTACATTGTCCTCTGGAGCTGGACTAGCATGTTATAAAATCTCGAATCATGTATAATTAGTACAATTACAGTTCCAGGTGTGGAGCGCCTGTCACAGCTGCCGACCATCATGGTGCACCAGACTAGTTCGGGCTACAATGGCAACAATTACACCGTCCTCGGTGGGGGAGAGGAGGTCCTGTTAACCCTGAACGAGAATGTCCCCGACACCTTCTTCCGTGGTGGAAGCCGCAGGGCGTTTAAGTTTGACGTCGTGGATAACACAGGGAGGAAGGTGAGCAGACATAGATAGATCCACTGTTTCATTAATTACCTAAGCTATTTTTTTCTGTAATAATGAGAACTAAAGTTCTTAGTAATTGATTACAATCTACCCAGACTAACAAGCAATTTAAATCTAACTAAATATTACTGCTTAATTGGGTTCCTATTTTTTTTAAGTAGTTCTTCTTGGCCTTGCCAGGCACCTCTTAAAGTTACCATCTGTCTGTCATACAAAAAAAAAACCGCCAATTGCAACAGTAGCTGGGTAATAGTGGTAATAGTAATTTATTTCCAAAACATCAGTACACGTTACATCAATGAGGTCTCGACCCCTGAACTAGGACATCCTGTATGATAGAATTACATATTTAGCACACAAATAGACCATGCCTTGGGTAAGGAAATAGGCTATGAGGCCATAGGACTCCCTAGGGATGGCAGAGGAAGTCGCGGGCAACAGCTAGTTATCAACATTAGCGGCTTCGTCCGCGTGGATATCGGCATATATCCCACGGTGACGTACGTTCCTGTATGGAAAGTGCACTGGCGTTTTCTCAAAAATCCAACCTGTTTATGTCATGATTGATTGCTTAGCTCTATAAAGATATCCATCCAGAAAGATAGCTCCATAAAGATATAGCGTGATAGTAAAAGGTTAAACCTCTAACTATCTGCAATATCTGCGTCTTTTAATAATACGAATACGAACCTATAACAATATTGCATCCTCCTTAACAAATAACGAGATAATTTATAGCCAACACTTGGTATATCTATGCAAATTTGAACCAATTATATTTGGTAGTGTTTGCGTGCTGCTGAAACATCCATATTCAAACAAACGACAAAAATTAATAAAAAAAATATTTTCGGCATTCGAATCGTTCCCAGACCACGCCAAAATTATTTAAATACAAAACATGTGCAGTTGACTTTGCCACAACTTTAATATATGTTTCAATAATACTCATGAAACAACAGCAAAGAACAATAATGTTGAAGGTTAAGGAGAGAGGAAGTCGATAGAATACTCTTATGTATACCAGATAGGTAAATTACAAATATATAAATATGTAGAAATGTTACATAGTGCAATTAATTTTCTTTAGTAACCTGCATCTTCAGGTGTGCTCGTTCCTCCGTCCAGTCGGAAGTATTTTTATTGCGGATAAGGTGGAGATGTTCATGAATGAGGAGCTGGTCAGCATTGTTCACCTGGAGAAGACTTTCATGACGCCCATCTTCAGCATCCACAACGCACAGGACATGCCCGCCATCAGACTCAAGGGGAAGATTTCTCACACTGGTTACTTTGAGGTAATTAAGTTACTTATTGCTTCCGCCCCTCGCAGCCTCCCAAAGGTCCGGGACCCAGTGGTACCGAGACAAAAGCGAAAGTTACTCTGTCGGACTCTCTCAGAGTCTGTCATTTGTCCTGTTACCTTTTAACGCTTTCGCGGCTGAACGGATTTCGATGTGGCACACAGGACCATAACCTGATGGGTTAGTACATATATACTTTTTATCCTTGCAGTATATTTCCGTGGGAAAAATTTTGACCTCCAAGCGGGCGAAGTCACGGGGAAAAGCTAGTAGGTACATTATAAAATATAATGATCATAAATTCCAGCTGCAGACAAACACCAAGACCCCCATAGGCGGCCTTCAAAAGAAGTCTCGCGGCTTTGGAGAAGGGATGTTCTCCTACAATGATGATTACATCATCAGCTTCCCCGCTGATCTCGCTGTGCAGTTCAAGCTAGCTGTCATCGTAGCCTGCGTGTACATTGTAAGCTTGTAACCGATTATTTTTCTCGGAAGTAAAACGAAATTAAGGTGGAATAGCAAGCTAATGTCCGGTGTGCTATCTTTGATTACCATCCTGACGCCTGGCCGTGCACAAAGTGGTTGTAGTGGTAGTCTCAACATGCACCCCGGACTCGAGCTACCCAATACGAACGACCATTTAAATCGTTGAAGATTGAATACAAAAAATTGGAGGTTTGCTCGATTTAAAAGTTCGGGAGTGCATTTTATTAATGAATTGCATTTGAACTTTGTAAGTACAAGATTGAGCATGCAGATTTTTATTAATAAACCATTGCTTTTTCTTTCCAGGACTTCAGATTCCATGAGGGCAGGTGACGGAGCACTACTGCACAACTTGTTTTAGTGTTTTTATACACCTATATAGGTTTTTTGTTAAATATCAAATTTCCCATTGTTTTAAATCATTTTGGTCATCAACAGATGAAAAGCCTTACTTTTGATCGAGTGAAACTAAAGGAATACTGTCAGATTATTAAGTTTTTTTGGGTCATTTGATTTATCAAATGTTTTTATTGAACTAACCCAGTGATAGCTTCTTCTGCCACTTGTATAGATAATATGTTTGTAAATGCGATTACTTACACAAACAAATTGTAAATAAGTTGCCATCTGATCACAGTGGACAAACAGTAACATTTTGCTCCTACATGCCTTTACAAAAATTTCAAATAAAGTCAAAATTTAGATAAATTGTGTAGCTTTTTGGCCAGTAAGGACCAGCATGTTGATTCTGTAAAAATCTCACAGTGAGAACTTAGGTGAAGTGAGCGTGGAGTGCGCTGTCAGTGCCACTGATGCTAGGATTCACCAAGACGGGATGACACTGACAGCTCACTCGACGCAAGTCTTCACGGTGAGCTTTTTACAGAATCGACATACAGCGCGTCGTGTTTCACGCGCGCCTCTAGAGATGTCAGCTCATAATGACTAAGTCCGATAGGGCCGATGCCTCAGATACCGTGGCCCGGGCACAGGCAACTGAAGGAACACGGGTGGGTTTTAGTCAGTAAAAGTCTGACACGCCCTCCCGCTCTACTTTGATGATTTCCCGCCCAAAAAAAAGACCCATGTAACACAGTAATGTAGTTCCTTTGTGCAAATCCGGTGATAGTAAAGACTCAACAATTATAGGCCTGTATCAATCCTGCCAGTTCCCAGTAAGGTGTTTGAAATGTTGACGCTAAATCAAATGTTAAGTCACTTTAAATAAAAACTCCATCTTTCATGAACAGTACGGTTTCATCAAAGGGAACTGGAAAAAAGGAAACTGGAGCACTATGGGATTAGGAATACAGCTCTTGATCTACTAAGATCATACCTGAAAGATATTTCTATCTTAAAATGTTAAAGTTCAAGTAAACGCCATAAACTGTGGGTCTGAAATGGCAATGGGCGTTTCTCAAGGTTCGTAATTGGGTCCATTCCTCTTCTTAGTTTACATTAATGATTTACCCCAATTACTTCGACATTTTGAAGTATTTGGGGTAATTATATTTTATATTTGAAGACGATGCACCAAGAGTAAAAATACTGTACCACAATAGGTAAAAATAATTTAAAATTAAGCAAAGACAGATAAATCAATAACGTGAGAGTTACATGGTGCGCACATATTTACAAACATTATAAAAGTTTATGATGGATTAGTCAGTGTGTGAGTTAAGTAAAAATAACAAATTATACAATTTATTTGCAACCAGTGTGATTTTGTCTAGACTAAATTGTCCTATGGAGCTGGACCATCATGTTTCCAAGCATTCCTATCTCGTATATAATCCGCTAATTTGTAATACGGATGTTTACAAAGTGTACTTTTATATGATTTTTAAATTTTCTTTTATTTAATTGCAATATATCACAAGGTATTTTGTTATAAAATGTAACACTGTACCCTCTAAATCATCTATGTACTTTGGCAAATCTGAAAAGTGGTTGATCTATTTTATCTTTATTTCTAGTATAAAGATTTTGTTTACTACTTATTTTATTAAAAAGATGTACATTTTTTCTCACATACATTTTCATAAATGACTTGGCAAGTTACTGTCATAACATTAATCCTTTTAAATTGTTCCCTGAGAGATTCGCGACGAGGTAGATTGTACACGGCTCTGACAGCTCTCTTTTGCAAAATAAAAATGGATTCAATGTCAGAAGCCCGACCCCACTGTTAAATGCCATTCGGCATAATGCTGTGGAAGTAGCTAAAATATACCAAACGCGCGGTCTATACATCTGTTAACTGTCTTATTTTCTAACATCGTATAAGCGGCAGAGCTTAGTCGCTCCGCAAGAGATGATATATATTATGTGGCCCCCAATGTAATTTCTCGACCAGCGTGATTCCTAGGAAAACTGTCTGATTAATAAATACCAGTTTTTCACCATTCAATATGTTTTCCGATTAGCTACTTCTCACATTAGGTAATTTTAATCGAATACATGTTTTTGTTTAATTTAGTACCAAATTATGTACCTTCAACAACCTTGGACTTCTTCAGTTATTTTGTTACCGTCGGATATTTTGGACCAGCATTTTTCAACTAGTCAAACTTGCATTTACTAATGAGAAAAAGTATCCCTTGATTTTATGGTGCAACCTTCCATACTCGTAAAATCAGTTTAGGTAGGTAAACTGTGCTTATTAATTGGAGTCAATTGTGTAAAATTATGTTTAAGTAAAAGGTAAAAGTATTTAAATATGGAATAGAAAATAAGATACAATAAAATAAGGAATAGAACAAGACCAGGTCTGCCTCGTTGGTCTAGTAGTCGCAAGAGCTACTGCTGAGCATGAGGTCTTGGGTTCGATTTCCAGGTCGGGCAACGTGTTATTGGGTTTTCTATCTGGAACTTCTCAGTAGCAGTCCGGAGTCTGGATTTGTGCCCGGTTGATGGAAATAGGCTATTACTTGGGAGTTAAACATAACTGGCGAAATGTGGTGTATTATAGGTATATCTCTGCCCAACCCTTCGGGGAAAACAAGGCGTGATATATGATATTATGATAAGGCATATAAATGGAAAACCTTTTCTTACATACTAACTTCATGCCTCGCCTACAACGTGCCTTTTTTGAAGTAGGGAATTAATTAAAAACTTAGTGACGTTAGTTTTTAGTTCATTCTCCAGTGTTATTTAGTCTAAGCACTGGGGTTCTCAGTGAAAACAGACCTACAGCCCCATCTAGCTTTAGGTGTAGGGACTTGACGCGTGATTTGTTATGTGCCTTTATTCTTAAGTGTGTCACTATATGTCGCTAGAGAGGGTGCAAAATGAATGTAATATTAATTTAAAATATATGATTTTTACTTTTTGATTTTCGACTAATAAGTTTATATTAGTATGGCATTTTCTTCAAAAATATATTAAAAGTGTTACACAATTATCTGTTTTCTTTTTTTCTAATCTGTTATATTGGTCAACATTTAATAGGAAGAATAGAAGAAGGCCTTTGACAAGGAGCGGGACAAAGACAAGAGTCTAGATCACAAAGTAATGAGATATATTCAGATACTTTTTAATCTTTTCAAGAAATCAAATCCCTTCGAATCGGTAATTAACTCTAAATAAATATATGGAAGCTAATGTTGTGTGCTTTACCTTACTCAGATACTTTGATAGATACTTTATTATGTTAAATAATACTATTCACATTCTGACATGTTGTCATAGTGACCAATTATTGTTTATTGACACTAACAAGTTTGATAATTGTTTTACTATTTTCAAAATTGTTAGTGTTAATTCAGAGAACTTTATCTCTGTCTTGTAAATGTAGACATAATATATGATTGCTATGTTGATAGCATCTATGATTGAGGTTATAACTAATAAAGCAAATTGTAGGATTAGTGACGAGCCTGTGTGTCCAGTTATATGAGCAATCATGAATCATCATTTTGTACGAAGGAGGATCTCGTCGAAACATGTAGGGGTCACTCCGGATATCATTTTAAACTAGTTGTGAGACAACAGTAGTTACCTATACAAATAACCAATTATTATTAAAGAATACTAAATAGGTTTATTCTGGCAATTTAACTCATAATAATAGAAAAGAAAAATCACTAGAAATAGAATTGTTTTAAAAAAATACCAATTTGTTCAACAGAACACTGCTTAAAGATTATCAAGTAATGTCAATTAACTATGGAAATAATTGTGTTGTTAGTCATTTCAGCCGAGAACATATGTTATATGGCGGGTCATTAATATTGGTTAATTAAACATATGATTAAATCTTTAGATTTAATAATATGTTTAACAAAAAGACATCATCGGTCAGCCAAAAATTCAAGGCTCGATATTAGGTCTTTTCCTCTTTTTAGTGTATATTAATGATCTAAACCATTTATTAGAAAGCCAACCACAGATGGTGTTATTTGCTAACGATACTTTCTTAATTTTCAAGATAAGTAGACGTACATAAAATCTTGACGACGTAAATAACACCTTTATGCAGGTACAAAATTGGTTTGCTGCTAATAATTTAGTATTGAATGGGAAAAAAAAAACAAAATGCTTATTAAGGTTTGCTTTGCCAAATGTTAAAAGTAGTGATATTGATATAGTATTGAATAAAGAGAAACTAGCATTCGTTTATAAAACTGTTTTCTTAGGGTTCACGCTCAGTAGCTTGTGCTGTAAGAAAAATCCGTCACTTGACTAATGTAGATACCGCGAGGCTAGTCTATTTCAGTTACTTTCATAATCAAATCAAATCAAATCAAAATATTTTATTTCACATAGACCTACATGGGCACTTATGAAACGTCAGATTCTAGGTGCACGGTTCCAATTGGTCGTTTCCCATGGAGAAGAGCCAGCAAGAAACTCCATGGTTACTCTTTTAAAAATATGTCTTTTACAATGTTTTCCAATTACAGTGATTAACATGTATGGGAGGACAGTGTAGGCCTGTCAACAAGTACCATATGTTAAACAAATAGACAATTGTCTATAATTTATAATCCACAGGGCCTACGACGTTCTCACATTTACAAAATATAAAATAATCTAATAAAGTAGAATCAAAAACTAATTAAAAAATTTAGGTATATAATGTCAAATAATGAAAGAATTATGTCAGAGATATGTAAAAGTCCATATCTAATAATAAAAAATAAAAATTAAACACCATAGTATCATGTCTTACGGTATTTTAGTATGACGACGTGCTGCAGACATCGAGTCTATTTTGATTCTGCAAAAAACAGCCATCAGAGCAATATATGGCCTCCGCAGGCGTGAATCTTGTCAATATATATATGAAAACACCATGTACGTAAGGAAAAAATTAAATCTTTTCAGTAAAAGAGGTGAAAGACAAAACTATAGGACTAGAAATAGGGACCAATTAGTTCAACCAGGTTTCAGGCTGGCTAAAGTAGATTCATACTTCATGGGTTACTGTTTCAAATGTTACAATAAAATGAATGGAACCCGCGACGGCCACTACAGAAGTGGAACGTAATAGCCTGGAGAATCCGCTTGTCCGGATCACTGCGAAACAAGTTGTTAAGGTGATTACAGGCATGAAGCGAGGAAAGTCCCCGGGCCATGACTCGCTCAGTATAGAACATTTGCAGAATGCGGGTATTCATCTGCCGAGGGTGCTCGCTATGCTGTTTACATTCTGCATAAGGCATTCATACATTCCTGAGGCAATGATGAGAACTTTAGTTGTCCCCATAATAAAGAGTAAGACAGGAGACGTTTTTAAATTAAGTAGCTACAGGCCTATATCACTCGCGACAGTCATTGCTAAGGTGTTGGACGGTGTTATTGATATTCAGTTAAGATAACCCCTACAGCTTCATGATGCACAGTTTGGCTTTCACCCTGGTTTGTCAACAGGAATGGCTATACTGAATCTCAATCTCATACCGTCCGATACTACACTGACAGAAGCACACCTGTCTATGCCTGCTTCTTAGATTTATCTAGAGCTTTTGATCTTGTTGCTTATGACACGTTGTGGCAAACGTTGTCGGATGATACGGATCTACCTACTGAGTACATAAGTCTCCTGAAGTATTCGTATGGCAACCAGAGCAATTTTGTGCGGTGGTCGGGGTCACTTTCGGTTGAGTACGGGTTGGAATGTGGTGTAAGGCAAGGCGGGCTAACGTCGCCGACCCTCTTCAACTTTTACATTGACCGTCTGATCCGTGAACTCAGTAGCGCCGGTGTGGGCTGTTCGATTGATGGTGTTCTTGTCAACAACATCAGTTACGCGGACGACATGGTGCTGCTGAGTCCATCGATCAGTGCCCTTCGAAAAGTGATTTCGATCTGCGAGCGGTATGTGAGGGCCCACGGGCTCAGATATAACGTCATTAAAAGCGAGCTCATGGTGTTTAAAGCGGGTTCTAAAACTTATGGCACTGTCCCGCAGGTCATGCTGAATGGCAGTGTCCTTAAAAGAGTCTCGCAGTTCAAGTATCTGGGCCACTGGGTTACCGAGACGCTTGTAGATGATATAGATATAGATAGGGAGCGCAGGGCTCTGTCTGTTAGAGCTAATATGCTGGCTCGTAGGTTCGCGCGCTGTACTACGGAAGTAAAAGCTACGTTGTTTAGAGCATTTTGTCAATCGTTTTACACGTGCAGCTTTTGGGTCAAGCATACAAAAAACTCGTACGACACTCTGCGTGTTCTCTACAACAATGCTTTCAGGGCGCTGATGAAGCTGCCTCGCTACTGTAGTGCGTCAGGTATGTTTGCGGGCGCAAATATTGATGGGTTTGGGGCGATTATTCGTAAAAGAGTTGTGTCTCTGATGCGCCGCATACGGGGCAGTTCCAACAGGTACCTTCAGCTGTTCGCATGGAGGATGGATTTGGATCTGGATTGCCCAATAATGCGGTATTGGACTAGGCTGCATGTTGAGCACTCCGGATTCAAATCTAAATTTAGGCTAAGATGACACGTAAAAGTATATTTGTTTAGTGCCAAATTGTAATTTATAAGGTCTATTTGTTTAGTGCCAAATTGTAATTTATAAGGTCTATTTGTTTAGTGCCAAATTGTAATTTATAAGGTCTATTTGTTTAGTGCCACACACAGTACACATCTTATTATCGACACCTTTTTATTCAATTTGCACGTACTCTTCGCAGCGCACTTGTGTACGATTTGAGTGAGTCGAAAGCTTCCACAATCCGAGCTCTTACTTCGATTTCCGAATCACACTCACACACGAATATAAATTAACATATTCAAATAGTCCTGATTGGTATACGACATTGTTCGCGATACGATAGCGGCACGTGATTCGTACAGACATCCGATCGCAAGCTATCTCCACGTGAGACTGGCGACAAACAAGTAGAGCCAGTAGGCAACCAGTCGGCTACATCAAAGGGTCTAGGACTCGTTATGAGTACCTACAGCGTGGCTAGTGCACGGCGGCACGACGGCGGTGTCCTTTGAAATAAAATAAGCAAAAAATAAAAGATTTCGCCGGCCGGTGGAGTGTTGTCAACTTATGAAAATTTACCATATTTAGTGTTACATTTCGTATGGTAACTAAAAATAAAAAAATCAATAACTTTTGGTTTTATGAGTTACATTTTTTTTTGTATTTTTTCTAGTACGTATGTTAAACCAGGAATACGCCTTTTTTGGATCGGACAGGGTTTTTGTTACATATTGTATACTAAAAAGAGAAAAGGACCCAATATCGAGCCTTGTGGAACACCCATTTTTACTTTTAAACCTAGTGAATTGACAATATTTATTTGAATTTGCTGTTGTATATCATTTAAATACGATTTTATTAAACTGAGCGCAAGTTTTCCAAGTTCGTAATGCTCAAGTTTCAAAAGCAGGGTTTCGTGATCGACGCAATCAAATGCCTTGGAGAGGTCACAAAAGATTCTTAGGGCGTCTTGAGCCTCTTCCCACGCGTTAAAAATATGTTTTAATAAGGTAACACCAGCGTCGGTCGTACAACGCCCTTTGGTGAAACCATACTGTTGCTCGTGAAGGATTTTATTAGTATTAAAATGATTGAGCATCTGATTAAGCATTATCTTTTCAAAAACATTGCTGAAAACCGGTAGCACGGACACAGGTCTATAATTATTAGTGTCTTTACTGTCCCCGGATTTGAAAAGTGGTATTACCTTACTATACGAGTATTTCATTAGATCCGGGAAGACTCCTTGATCCACACACAAATTAAATATTAAGGCTAAGTAAGGTGCTATAGTTTCAATTATGGAGGTACAGACTTTAATAGACATTCGCCAAAGATCTTCGGTCAATTTGATCTTGATTTGCTTAAAAGATTTTACTACTGTTAACGGGTTAATATGCTTAAAGTTAAATTCAATCGGGCAGGCTGAAACATTCGCCCTCATTAAATCGAAAGCAAGCGAGGGCGAAGAATTTCAGATTTCAGTGGTTTTCAGTGGGACACTGGTAAAGAAATTCACAAATTCCTGAGCAACTATTTTAATATCGCAAATGAGACCACGTGACGTCTCCAGTGTGTAATCAGAATTTTGCTTTTTGATCCTATTCGTTTCATTATTGATAACTTTCCAAACCGTCTTTATTTTATTGTCTGCTGATTTAACCTTGTTGCTAATGTATAAGGCTTTAGCTGCCTTACAAGTGTTCTTAAATTTTTTTGAGTCAGAAGCAACATACTCATTAAAACTTTCCGTGTTAATATAAGGCTTAAGGCCATACAGCTCGAAAAGTTTTTCCCTCTAATCCCAAGTATGTTTATTGTAATTTAAAAAACAACAAATGCGGATTTCATTTTTTGAAAACCATGTGATCCAAATGGCGGCCATCGAGCCTGACACACTCTTCGAGTCTAGCACGCATGTTTTCAAAAACGCGTTTACAGAGAGGCTGGGGAATCCTGCTGATTTCCGCTTGAATATTGTCTTTAAGTTGTGTCGCAGTGCTCGTATTTGTTTTGTAAACAACGGATTTTAAGTATCCCCATAAGAAAAAGTCACACGGGCTTAAATCTGGTGACCTAGGTGGCGGGCAAGCTGTTCGAGCGCATACTCGCAGCCCGCCTCGTCGGCCACTTGTGCAGAGAGGGGCCGGACCTGGACGAGAGCCAGTTCGGCTTTCGGCATGGGCGCTCTACCATCCACGCTGTGTCGAGGGTGAGAGTCCTGGCGGAGGAAACAGTGTCCCGGGGCGGGGTGGTGGTGGCGGTGTCCTTGGACATCTCCAACGCCTTCAACACCCTGCCCTGGAGCTGCATACGGGAGGCACTGCGTTATCATCGGGTGCCTCTCTACCTCCACCGCATCGTTGGGGCTTATCTGGCGGGGAGGTGTGTCACCTACATGGGACGTGATGGCACCTACATCGGTCGTGGGACCGCTCCTGTGGAACATCGGGTACGACTGGGTGCTGAGGGACGAGCTCCCGCCGGGCGCGGACCTGACGTGTTACGCGGACGACACGCTGGTCACGGCCCGGGGGAGTTCGCACAGGGAGGCAGCGTTGCTCGCGACGGCGGTGGTCTCACTCACGGTGAGTCGCATACGGCGCCTCGGCCTGGAGGTGGCCCTCAACAAGTCGGAGGCCATGGTGTTTCATGGCCCCCGGCGGGCGCCGCCGGCCGGATCACACATTGTGGTCGGGGGGGTCCGGATCGCTGTCGAGCCCACCATGAAATATCTGGGATTGGTGCTCGACAGCCGGTGGGACTTCGGATCCCACTTCCGGCGGCTGGCGCCCAAGTTGTTGGGCGCGGCCGGGGCGCTGGCAACGCTGCTTCCCAATCTGGGGGGCCCGAGCGCCGCCTGTAGACGGCGCTATATGGGGATCGTGCGATCCATGGCGCTCTACGGAGCGCCGATCTGGGCGGCTGACCTGACGGCCGGCAGCATAGCTGTCCTGCGCAAGCCGCAGCGGGCGATGGCCGTCAGAGTCATTCGGGGGTATCGCACGATCTCCTTCGAGGCGGGTTGTGCACTGGCCGGATCACCGCCCTTGGACCTGGAGGCGAAGGTGCTCGCGTCACTGTACCGGTGGCGCGAGGCAGCGCGGGAGCGGGGCGAGCGACCGATGCAGCAACATATCGAGCAGCATCGGTTGCAGCTCCGCGAGGTCCTGGTGGCGTAATGGCGGGTGAGGCTTTCACGCCCTACCGCCGGCCTCAGCACCATCGAGGCGATCCGGCCAGTGCTCGACCGCTGGCTCGGGAGAAGGCACGGCTCCCTGACGTTTCGGGCGACGCAGGTGCTCTCGGGGCATGGTTGCTTCGGGAAGTACCTGTGTCGCACAAACAGGGAGCCGGACGCCCGGTGTCACCACTGCGTCGACTGCCGGGAGGACACGGCGTGGCACACGCTGGCAGAGTGTGCCGCTTGGGAGGAGCCGCGCCGTGCCCTCATCACCGAAGTAGGCAACGACCTGTCGCTGCCGGCCGTCGTGAACGCGATGGTCGGTGGCGCAGAGTCCTGGGACGCAGTGGTCTCCTTTTGCGAAACGGTCATCTCGCAGAAGGAGGCTGCGGAAAGGGAGAGAGAGATCTCGACTCTCGACCCGGCTCGCAGCAGACGCACCGGGCGTCGGAGGAGGGCGGACAACGCCCTCTTCCGGCCCCCCTAAATGGGTCCAGGGGCGACGGATTCGGGGACATCCGTCGCTCCCCAACATCAGGACCCGAGAAGGCGGCGCGCGTAGTGTTCCGCGTGCGCCGCTCACAGACGTTGCGGGGGGAGTACACCTCACTCCCCCCGCCCGAGACGGGGCCCGCGCAAGCGGGCCGGCACCAGCCGGGGTTGTGGAAGAATAATGTGTTGCCGCGACCCCGGCGTAGGTGTGAGATGGAACACCGGGGTGGTTTTTAGTCAGTAAGAGTCTGACAGACCCCTCCGTCCGCCCCAGGGCGGAGGACATCCATGAGGATTTTCCACCCCGGGAACAAAAAAAAAAAAAAAATTGTGACCTAGGTGGCCACGGTATGGTGCCGTTTCGGGATATGTTTTTTTCTGGAAATAACTGCCGCACTGCATTCATGGACACATTAGCAGTATGAGCTGTGGCCCCGTCCTGCTGGAACCACGTGTTTCGGTTGAAGTATAGACTATTCTGTAGTTCCAGTCTAAAAAAGTCACAGTTTGACCCCGTTGGTTTTCAAAGAAATAAGGCCCTATGATGACAGATGCAGACACTGCACACCAGACTGTAACTTTAGGTTTATGTAAAGGTTCTTGATGCATTTGTCTTGTGGACATCCCAGTAACGGAAATTTTGCTTATTCACATATCCTCTGATGTGAAAGTGGGCTTCGTCACTAAAGAATATGTTACCCATCCGAGTAGCAGTACGAAATCTCAACAACATCTCCTCCGCATAAGTTTTTCTTAATGCAAAGTCAGAATCGTGTAAATCTTGAACGATTTGAATTTTATACGGATGGAACTTGAGTTTTTTTCCGCATTATAACCTGTAAAGTTGTTTTAGTAATTCCCAATATCGATGAACGTGCACGAAGTGATAAACGGGGATTTTCAGTGACAGAAACCATAACACGTTCAACATTTTCGTCCGTGGCTACCGTTGGTGTAGGTCCTGGTCTGGGTCTATTTAATGTTGACCCTGTAGCTCTGAACTTTGCTACCCATGACTGAATGAGGTTGATCGATGGTCCATCACGTAATCGACGAATACCGTACTGATTATTAAATCGACGGCGTGCTTCATACAGCGAAAAACCACTCGAAATGTACGCCTCGACGGCAAAAGCGCGGTGCTCTCCACTACACTGTTCCATGGCAAAAAAAATTCGCAGCGCTTGTGACTTCAACGACGCCCCCCGCGCCCCTCTCACATGTTGCGTTCAGAAACTATGTTTGTTCTAACTTTGAAATCTGCCACTGGACACCCTGTATTTGTTAAAGATTTTGGATAGAAATTGTTATTACCACAAACACAGTGAGCTATTTTGGAGTAATTTTGCAACACCCGGCGTTGCATTTCCCCGTATGCTGTTGCTACTACGTACGTCGTTATGCATCGTATTATACCTATCATGCATTAATTTTAACTGATAACGTAAGCAATTAGCGTAACATCGAAATGAAAAATACGCAACATAAAAATCTGACTGATTCAGTCTGCTCCACCAACAAGGGTTTTAGACGTAAATCCGCGATGATCGAAGTGGGTAGACAAGAAGGTTATCCACGTAGTAGAAATAAGGATTAAACGAGTAAACTATTTTAAAAAACATTTGGGTCCAGCGATCCAGCGATCCCATGCGTCACTCAACGGCAAAAAAAGTTGGGAACTTGCGAACTTGCGATCCCATCTGCAATCGGAACAATATTTCGTATCCGTTTTCTGTCGATTCTTGTCAGGTACTTGTGCATTGCGTAGTGCAATTGTTTATTGATTTTCGTAATGTTTTTCCATGATAGCATGCCTTTGAATTATGTGACGGCAGCCATATTGATTAGCAGCTGCGAGAGACGGCGACTAGATGGCGCTAGTGGAACGTGCACCAGACGCATCATAAAGAAATCATTCACTCTATAGATCATTTGGCTTAATAGACTTGAATCCAATCTAATAAAATGTTGTGACGTTTCGCTGTCAAGCGATCGCCTTTAAAAGGAGCTGCGCTGTTCAATCAGCACGATCCCCCCCGACCCTTGCTCGACGAAGTGCCAGCCCGCGCCGTAGCTGAGCCTGTAGCTTTAAATTCCCCGATTAATAATAATCAACTAAACTTGATCCAGCCTGTCCCATCTTGCTGTCCTCCCGTCAGCGACGCCCTAAGCCGAGGTCCGTACCCCACAGGGGGTGCCCTTAGCGAGCGTTCGCTTAATAATATAAGTAGTAGTTTTACGCCCCTGGCTGGAGGCTTTGAGTCCGCTTAAGGCAGCCACAGGATAGTCCGGTTAAGTAGTCACGACCTCTCAAGGTCAACTACGAGATGCCATACACAAAAAAAAAAAAAAAAAACAATCAGCACGCATTTCGAACGGATGCGTCTTGGTGCACGGACCACTGTCTCTCGACAGTCAGTACTGCCCGGTTATTGGACGTGGAACGATGTCTCTGACAATTAGTACTGTCCTTATTGCGGTGGGTGCATGGACCACTGTTCCTAACAGTCAGTACTGCCCTATGTGACCGCCCTCACTAAAATTATTAGTTATTTAATTATATTTCTGTACTTTGAGATTCATGATACTTATTAACTGATTGTTCAATTGAAAATGTATAGTCATACCTGCTGAGTCTTACTTCTGATGTCTGGGCATAATCCGACATATGCTTATCGATTTGTAAACATCATCAAAATGTAGAATGATAATTTATATTTAAAATAAATACAACAGAATTTAAACTATGATGCAATGTTTGAGTGGATGTTTTTTGCGCTTGTTTTCAAGTGTTTGTTTTGGTTAGTCTACTCTATACTGTTAAACTGAACACTTCTAGCAGCTGACTGTCTGTGCTAAGTATGTGGACCATTTGTTATTGTAAGATAACAACCCAAGCGACTTAACCTTTAGTGCTCGCGGAATCGACCTATGAACAGCCCCTTTTTTTTGCTCACGCTCGAGTTGTCAAAATGACGTCATGTTTTTGTAAAGCTTGTAGCTTGCAAAAAAATTATGGGGAGGTGTGTACTTTAAATGGATTATTGAGAAATAGTGTACATTTATGTAAACTAAGCAAAAACTTTAAGAAATAATGGTTTATTTTTTAATTATAATGATCCTTACACAGGAAACTGGGACAAATTCCCCTACCCAGATTTCAAATTAGAATTACTAATAAATTACAAAGCAAAACTGGGCTAATCTATACATAATCTGTTATATGCGCTTATTTAATAACGATTTTAACGATGTAAAAGTTACATCGTTAACGTCGTTTTAATCACACGCGCCGTTTTCCCGCCAAAACACCCAAACGTGGCGACACCCGTGCGCGCAATTGGCCCAACAACTTGAATACATAAATGAAGGAAATTGAAAATGGAAATGGTGGTTCAGCGCTGTTGACGATAAGTTCGTCCGAAGTCACAGCATTTTGCTGAGCAGCGACCTGTTCTTGCACAGATGCGACGCACGACTTACTTATTGTTCTTATTATTGTTGTTTGTTTTGTTAGAAAAGTAGTCATTCTTCCACTTTGCAATCGGCTGCATGTTTTTGAACAAATAATATTTGTTTTATTGTCATTTGCCAGTGTCGCAACACAAACAGAGCAATGTGTATTGTCTTTGGTGCTAAGTGACATCAAGCAATGGACAAAATTACATTATGTTATAAAATTTACAAAATTGAATTTTGTTGTTTGTATATCTTAAATGGTTCAATGCAATGACCTGAAATAAATTATTTTTATTTTTTATTTTTAATGATGGTTACATTATATTGGTTACATCATTCATGTTGAAATGTGGAGTTTATACAATGCAAAGATAGAGAGATTTTAAATCTTCAGCAGCTCCAACAGTGTTTTCGAATGCTAACCAATAAGTTGATGCATCATTGCAGAGCAGCACCCTAATTGCGTAACACATTTTCGTAAACGATTACGACTAATCTGTTGTATTTTGACATTTCAACAACATTCATTGCGTTATTTACATTGTTGAGCAGATTTTTTTTATCGAACTTATGAAGCAATGGATTAGCAATCTGTTTCAAAACGATTCAGATTCCGATTGATTGTGTATTACGCAATTAGGGTAGGTACAGCGATTAGCCAAACATTTTTATCAGCAATGTTATCCCCCAACTTATAATATGCCCGGCTGCATAGTGTGCGTTTAATACAAGATTTAAATTTTGATTCATTCAGTTCATGTATGTGGGGAGGTATTTTATTGTGACATTTTAAACAGTAGGTACCCCATGAAAGATGAGTCTACTTGAGCCAGCCTGAAACCTGGTTGAACTAATTGGTCCCTATTTCTAGTGTTATAATTGTGTCTTTCACCTCTTTTACCAAAAATATTTAGATTTTTCCTTACGTACATGAAGTTTTCATAGATATATTGACAAGGTTCCGTCATGATGTTAATATCTTTGAATAATTCCCTTAGAGAGTCGCGTCTGCTGAGGCCATCTATGGCTCTGATGGCTCTTTTCTGCAGAATAAAAATAGACTCGATGTCTGCAGCCCGTCCACATAGAAAAATACCGACCGACATAATACTATGAAAGTAACTAAAATAGACTAGTCTCGCGGTACTAACATTCACAGCATATGCTGCTGAACTTAGCCGTCCTGCAAGGGATGTTAAATGAGGACCCCATTAAAGCTTTGTGATCCCCAGGAAAACAGTTTTGTTGACGAATTAGTTATAGTTTCTCTTGATTCAATACTATCTCACAATTTTGACATTTGAAGTTTGGTACAGAAAATGTTATGCATTAAGTTTTTTTTTTTCCATTTAATACTAAATTATTAGCAGTGAACCAAATTTCAATCTGCAGTAAGGCGTTGTTTACGTCGTCAAGATTTGATGCACGCCTATTAATTTTAAAAATTAAGGAAGTATCGACAGCAAATAACACCATTTGTGGTTGTGTTTTAATCAAATGGGGTAGATCATTAATATAAATTAAAAGAGGAAAGGACCCAACAACGAGCCTTGTGGTACACACATTTTTACTTTTAGACCCCGTGAATTGACGCCGTTTTTGGACTTGCTGTTGCCTATCATTCAAATAAGATTTTACGTAACTGAGCGCAAGTTTTCCAAGTCCGTAATGCACAAGTTCTAAGAGCAGGGTTTTTTATTCCAGATGGGTTTACTCTTGACTTTAGTCTAGGTCAGAGGTGACAGAGACAAAGTCTATGATGAAGTGAGCTTACCGAGAAGAAGCCTGTTCAGTCTAACTTTGAAGACATTCGGGTTGAACGCGTTCGGGAACACAGACGCAGGTAGTGAGTTCCACAAGGTTTCGTGTCCGAAGAATGTGAAATATTTATATGATAACACTCACACTTCCGGTTTCATTAGATATTTGTATTATTACATAGTTTAGATCCACTTTTACGCAGCGCAATTATATTTGGCAACGATTCGATATTTATATTTCATTGCATTTGGAAAGTTATAAATAACCATAATAGCTAATTAACAGATTTAAACATTCGTCCCTAACCAACAACGTTCAATTGCATAGAGTACTATATATATTCAATTGGGTGAATAGTCGTAATGAATTGCATCTACCTCACAAAAATCGAAGTAATTTACTCAGTTTTCTGTGGTCTACCTACAAACTTTTATTATTTATGTAAACAAGATGAACGAGACAAGTATTGAATGATTATCGAACCACTTCAAGTAATTTTATTAAAACAAACAAAAATTTATCATTTTAGGTATTGTTAATAACATATCAAAAACTATAAATAGATATTATTTGAAAATAACATCACGCTTAATCCGCAGGCGCAGGTGAGATTCGAACTCAATCCTCGCCATAATCGCTCCTACCTAAGCACGGTAACGACTAAGCTAGCATGCCGTATGTTAAGTTAGTTCTAATTACAGACAAAGTGAGTGTGTTGTTGTGTCTATAGTATACAAACAACTTATAGAAGAAGGTCGTAAGTGAAACCAAAGGGTCAATCTATTGCTTTGTGAGATTGTTTTTGGATTTATGAGAGCTACTGTATTATATACACCAGGCCACTCAGTAATTGTAAAAAGTTTTTATTTATGAGAGACTGACCAGTTAGTATATTTTGAAAATATTTTCTGTAAGTAAAAATAGGTACGTTCCATTTTCAAAATTTCCCTCCACATTGTTTGCGAGCTAATTTAAATTATCGTGTCGCATAAAAAAAATGGATCTGCGCCAGCAACATTTTCGCGCTATGATTTTTTACGATTTCAAGTGTCGCCTGAAACCGGACGAATTGTACGATAGACTTCAAATGGCATTCATGGATGAAAGCCCTTCCTTCTAAGGCAACCGTGTATCGTTGGTATAACAAATTCAAGCGGGTCGACTAACTTTGGGGGATGAAGAAAGAAGTGGATGCCCTTTGACGGCTGTTACGGAAGACCGTGCTGGCAGTGAAAAATTTAATTCAAGACAATAGGCGAGTTATGTATCGAGAGATTCAGCACATACTGCAGGTTGGATCGGAAAGCCTTCACGAAATGCTACACGTGCGTCTCCGCGTGAGGAGGATAGTTTCACGCTGGGTGCCGTACAACCTCACCGATGCTCAGAAGCGGGCCCGGGTGGAATGGTGCCGTGATATGATAAATAAATTTGAAGCAGGCTCGTCTCGGCGTGTTTACGACATCATTACAAGTGATGAGTCTTGGATTTATCAATAAGATCCAGAAACAAAGCGCCAGTCGACGGTTTGGGTGTTTAAAAACGAATCAACGCCTACCAAAGTAAAGATATCTAGAAACGGGGAGAAGATTTTCATCGCGAGCTTTTTCAATTTGACTGGCTACTTAGTGTCAATTCCTTTACGGAACCAAAGAAGCAGCAATGCTGAATGGTATACTACCAAATGCTTGGCAGTTTTCTCTGTTGTGAGCAACAAGCGACCAAACACAGGGCTCCGTGGGCTACTGCTCCACCACGACACCGCGCCTTCGCACACAGCACTCAAAACGAGGGACTTCCTGGATAGCACGTTGGTCAAACTCCTGGGTCACCCTCCTTACAGCCCTGACCTAGCACCGTGTGACTTCCTTATATCCCCGAAAATAAAAAATCAGCTGATAGCGTTCGAGCAGACTGTAAACGAGGTGTCTACGGCGGACTGGAAAAAGTGATTCGAAAACTGGTTCCGACGCATGAAACTTTGTATAGAGGTTAGTGGAGAGTACTATGAATTTAAAAAAAAAATGCTAATAGAACATTAAAAAAAAAAAACATTTTTAACTCGTACTACTAGCCTCTGTACAAAGTTTCGAGGCTAGTGGAGAGTACTTTGAAAAGATTTAATAAAAATAATTGAATTCATTTACTTTTATTTTCGCAAAACTTTCTGAGTAACGTATCGTAAACGTTTAAATATTTTTTTTTACCAAAAATCCGAAGACGTGACATCTACCAACCCGCGTGGTAGATTACAAGTTTTTCTAGGGCATGCTGGCTTCCTCACGGTACGATGTTTTTCCTTCACTGTTTTCAGAGCAGTGGTGATTAAATTATTTACACAAAGTAAAGCGCCTGCGACTGTACCTACGACCTTCAACTCGTAAGTCGGGGCCGTTACCACTCGTCTATCACTGCTCCTTCACTTCCCTCCAGTAGGTACCTAATTATATCACCAAAAACATGATTATTGTCAAGGCCACTGGTTCAGTGTGTTTATAGTATGATAATAATTACGTAGGTACAGAACAGGCTTTTCATGTTGTTTATAAGTTGGAGTTGGAGTGGTTAGCACTTTTCCGCAAAGCAAAGATAAGATAGCCTATGGAACGACAAATACCGAGTATCTGCTGGACTAAGTTGATATTCGTAACAATATGATCCTGAGAATGGAAAGTGGAAAGAAACCAATTTAGTAGTTATACCTATCTAACCACAGTAAATTTAATCTTATTTTATTATACTGCGACATAAAAGTAACTATGTTATCATGCACTTGTACTTGACCTTCATAAGGGAGCAATGAACTCACTGGGTATATTTATTATTCGATTAGGTTAGTTTTTCTGTGATTCGTCAGCTGTGGGTTACTACCGCTAGACAATAGTGTAGACAGTTCATGATTTATAGTTACTGGAATTGGAGACTATGGATAGTACATGCAGTATAGTCCGTCACCCGTCAGGCGGCTAGGCGCCAGTCTGGCGGCTGGCCTTGGACATGACAGTCGCTTCGCATCGCGAAATATTCCTTATTATTTGGGACCTCGTTTGCGTAATTTGAATGATTCGAATAATACCTATAGGAAATAGTACTTACAAGTTTTTTTTATTGTTTTAACTTAAGTTTCACATTGTAAATCATTGTTATCTTTTACACCAGAATGCGTTTGTGTTTTATTATTCACATAGAATAAAATAATTCGGTGTCAGTGTTTATCGATGGGAGTTTTATTTGTGTCGATTTTTATTTGTTGTTTTGTAAACAATGTCTGTTGCTCAAGAAACCGGTAAGTTGCCTTTTTTTTTGTTTTTACTGGGGGTATGTACTTACTTGCCTTTATAAATAAACAAAGAGTCATGTTTCAGTGACGTTTTTAGGATTTGTAAACGTCTAATGGTTTAGTATCTTGGCTCTTCTCCATAAAACGACCAATTGGAACCGTGCACCTAGATTCTGACGTTTCGTAAGTGCCCATCTTTGCTTATATAATGATCAAAGGTGCACATGTAGGTTTCTGTGAAATAAAATGTTTTGATTTTGAGTAGAGTGCAAGAGCTTAGTTGAGTGGATGGACTAGTATACGGAAGTGGCTAATTATGTAGGTACAATCCGAAATGATTATGAACTTATTTTATTTTTTATGGCTGTGGTTAAGATTCACTACTTCATAAAAAAAATGCATTCATTCGGTTATCTTGATATAAAAAAAAACATTTTACCTAGAGATAATGCTCGTTTGGCCGGATATACGGTATCCTAGATGCCAACAACCGAATAGCCATAATATCCTTCATATCAACATTTCAGCTGAAAGACGTCCACTGCTGGACATAGTTAGATCATATCAAGTGTGAATTGCGAATTTCATAATGGACAAAAACATAGAACAAGGAGTTTGTCTTAAATTTTGAATCGCCAATGGAATTTCTTGTTTGGAGTCACTGAAAATGTTACAGAAGGATATAGCCGCTGGACTTTTGTGTCTCACGAGTCGATCCGTACCATTTAAAATAATCACTTGAGTATGAAACCTGTTGCTGCTCGGATAGTCCCAAAAGAACTGAATTTTCTCCAAAAACTCAATCGCATGGACATGGATAGAGTCGCGAAGGACATGCTAGAAAGAGTCAATTTCGACCCAACATTCATGAACGGTGAACATGAAATTCGGTGACGAGACTTGGGTTTACGAGTTTGACATGCAAACTAGTCAACACGCTTCGGAGTGGTTTGTTCTAAAACGAAACGAAAGGAAAAAAACACGCCAAAGTCGATCAAACGCCATGTTAACTGTTATCTTTGACTATCGCGGTGTTGTGCAATCGGAATTCTTGCCGGAAGGTCTAACGGTGAATAAAGAATTTCATTTGAACGCTAAACGGCGTTTCAGAGAACAAATTCGACAAAAAGGCCAGAATTGTGGAAATATTTTTTTTGGATTTTGTATCACGATAATGCGCCTTCGCACAAGGCCATCATTGTGAGCAAATTTTTGACCAAAAACTCAACACATACCATCGAGCAAGCACCTTATTCACCAGATATGTCTCCATCCGACTTCTTTCTTTTTCGTAAACTCAAATTGCCACTTCGTGGTACCCTTTCGGTATAAAGGAGAATTCGTGGCGAGAACTGAACTTAATTCCGGGAAAAGCGTTTCAACAATGTTTTGTCGATTGGACTATTCGTTGGCGTAAGTGTTTCGTTTCTGAAGCAGCATACATTGAAGGCGATAAAATAAATTTGGATGAATAACTAACATTTTGTGTATTACCGTAAAAAACGGGGTGAATAGGGATGCAGGGGTGAATCGAAACAAAACTTTAAATGGGATTTTAACGTTGAAATAATAATTTTTGTTGCCAAAAATGTCTCTTATGTATTGAATGTGTTATAATTAACGATTAAGTGCCCCTGTTGGCAGCAAATTATATTAAATCAATGTTAAAATCCTTTTTAAAGTATCGTTTCGATTCAACTCCGAGTTTAATAATATTTTTAAGAACACTAAAAGTATCAGCCCTAAGTTTTTATTTAGTTACTGGGCAACTAAAGGACTTAGGAAAAGTAGGGAAAAACTTTTCGAGCTGTATGGCCTTAAGCCTTATATTAACACGGAAACTTTTAGTAAGTATGTTGCTTCTTACTCAATTTTTTTTAAGAACACTTGTAAGGCAGCTAAAGCCTTATACATTAGCAACAAGGTAAAATCAGCAGATAATAAAATAAAGACCGTTTGGAAAATTATCAATAATGAAACGAACAGGATCAAAAAGCAAAATTCTGAATACACACTGGAGACGTCACGTGGTCTCATTTGCGATAACAAAAAAGTTGCTCAGGAATTTGTGAATTTCTTTACCAGTGACCCACTAAAAACCACTGAAATCTTATATTCTTCGCCCTCGCTTGCTTTTGATTTAATGAGGGCGAATGTTTCAGCCTGCCCGATTGAATTTAATTTAACCCTTAAACCCCTTAACAGTTATAAAATCTTTTAAGCAAATCAAGATCAAATTGACCGAAGATCTTTGGGGAATGTCTATTAAAGTCTGTACCTCCATAATTGAAACTATAGCACCTTACTTAGCCTTAATATTTAATTTGTGTGTGGATCAAGGAGTCTTCCCGGATCTAATGAAATACTCGTATAGTAAGCTAAGGTTGCCGTGCCGAGAGCTGCGTGGCTAGGGGGGAGCCTAGTTGCAAGCGTGCCTGTTGTCTGGGATCGGGCGCCCCCAGGCACTAACAAGCCTTACCTCTACATGCGAGGCTCTGTAGGGTGTTGACAGATTTTTTCCTCTGCTTTTCGTGGGAACTAAATGAGTTATTCAAATACTAATAATCGACTCGGAGGCGGCGGTGATGCTCGCCACACACCACGTCAGTTGTTTCCGCGGGGCGAAAAGCGAGCGGCGGAATGTCGCTTAGCTACGCTGAATGTACAGGGAGGTATAAAAGATAAGTTGGATGAGGTGTGTGAGATGGTCAATGATAAAAGGATAGATGTGCTATGTGTGAATGAGACGAAAAGAAAGGGAGTGGACATATCCAAACACGGTTCTCTGACCGCTATCTGGTCCGGTGTTCAAGAGACACATAGAGCCTGTCAGGGTGTGGGGGTTGTCCTCTCCGAGCGGATGATGAAATGTGTGAAAGATTATGTTTGTGTGAGTCCCAGGATTCTATGGGTAAGAACAAAGGTGGGTCTAAACCCGATCTTTATTTTATGCGTTTATGCACCCGATATGGGAAGCCCACCTTCGGAGAGGGACGAATTTTGGGGCAGTATAAGGGATTTAGTCAATGAATGTAGGTCAAACGAGAAGATTGTTATGCTTGGAGACTTTAATGGTTGGGTTGGTGTGAAGAGGAATAGGTACGAAAAAGTATTAGGTGCATTTGGGGATGATAGAGTGAATGAGAACGGGATGAATTTACTAGAGATATGTGTAGAGAAGAATTTGTCAGTTATGAACACTATGTTTAATCATAGAAAGGTTCACAGGTACACGTGGGAAAGGCAAGACAGTAGAAGCATGATCGACTTTGTGATTGTGGATGAAAGATTGAAGAGTAAAGTCACAGATACTAGAGCATATCGGGGTGTTAATGTAGGGACTGATCATTATCTGGTTATGTGTCGGGTGGATGGTCTGTTCAGGCATTGGCGTCACCGAGTTCGAGTTCCTGTAACTGCTCTAGACAGAATAAAAGTAGAAGCACTTCAAGATTTGAAAGTAAAGGAGGAATATAAGAGGGAATTAAAAGTGAAGACGGATAAGATATTTGATGATACGAATGATTACAGTCTAGAAGAAGTATGGGAGATAGCAAAAGATAGTATGGTGCAAGTAGCCACAAAAGTATGTGGTCTGGCGCAGAGGAAGTGTGGTAGTAGAACGAATGATTCTTGGGTAGATGGTGAAGTAAAAGAGGTTGTGAGGAAGAAGAAAGAGGCCTGGCTTAATGTGTTAGCCTGTAAGGCCCAAAATAGGATGAATCAGGCAACAAATGTGACCGATGATTTGGAAAGAGTGAAGAAGAAATACTCCGAAATGAAAACGAAAGTGAAAGAGATGGTAAAAATGAAAAAAGATGAAAAAGAAGAAAAGTATAACAGGAAGTTCTCTGATAACTTCAGAGCCAATGTTAAGCTGTTCTGGAAACAGGTAAGATTGGCTCGCGGAGTGACAGGAATATCGAGTATGAATGTTATAAGAGCAGAAGATGGATGTATACTGAGCGAAGAAAGTAAGGTCTTGGAACGCTGGAAGGGATACTTTGAAAGTTTGTTTAGTTGTCAGGATAGTGTGCAAGGAGTGGGTAACTGGGCAGACGCCAGTTTTGAAGACCCAAGCTCAGAAATAGATGAAGAGAATGATATAGAAATAGATGAGATTGTAAGAGCGCTGAAAGTGATGAAAGTCGGCAAAGCTGCAGGGTACGACAGAGTGTCTGCTGAAATGCTTAAGGGCGGTGACGGGGTGGTGGCAAGCCTGCTGTACCTAATCTTTAATATGTGTTGGAGATATGGCCGTGTACCGGATGATTGGTGTAAGGCTGTAATCGTACCACTATATAAGGGAAAAGGCTCTCAGCAGGAGTGTAAAAACTTCCGTGGCATTAGTCTTTTGAGCGTTGTCGGCAAACTGTATGCGAAGGTTTTGATAAATAGAGTGATAAGAGTGACAGATGAGAAAATATGGGATGCGCAGGCAGGATTTAGAGAGGGAATGGGCTGTATGGACCAAATCTTCTCCTTAAGATGCATAGCCGAAAAACATCTGGCAAAGCATAAGAAAGTCTACTGTGCTTTCGTGGACTTGGAGAAGGCCTATGACAGTGTGTGGAGGGAAGAACTGTGGTCGACACTATCCTTGTACGGGGTGGACTGGCGCTTGGTACGTGCACTGAAATCCTTATACAAGGATTCCAGTGCTTGTGTTAGGATAAATGGGGCATACACGAACTGGTTCTCCATCTCGAGGGGTGTTAGACAGGGTTGTGTAGCGTCACCGTGGCTGTTCAACCTGTACATGGATAACTGTCTGAAGGATTTGAAAGAGGGTGAATGTGGATTGACGATGAATGAGTTGCCTGTTAAGTGCCTGCTCTATGCAGACGATCAAGTGCTACTTGCATCGTCAGCAGAACAGTTGCAAGACATGGTGACTGTGATGGATGAAGCATATAAGAGGAAAGGAATGAATATAAATGTGAATAAGACGAAAGTCATGGTGTTTGAAAGAGAAGAGGATGTATCGGTGTGTGATGTGAAAATAAATGGTAAGAGTGTGGAGCAAGTAAGTGAGTTCGTATATTTGGGGAGTCTGTTTACAAGGGATGGAAAGATTGATGGAGATGTCGAAAGGAGAGTGAATGCGGGAAATAAAGTGAATGGTGCTACACATGCAATTGTGACCAACCAGTTGATGCCCAGGAAGGCACGACTGGCTGTTCACAATAGTGTGCTGGTGCCTACGCTTATGTATGGAAGTGAATGTTGGGTGTGGCAAAAGAAGCATGAAAGCAGAATAAATGCTGTGGAAATGCGTTCCTTGCGGAGCATGTGTAGTGTGACTTTGAATGATAGGCTGAGGAATGATGTGATAAGGCAACGATGTGGTTTAAAAGAAGATGTAGTGACAAAAATTGAAAAGAGTATGCTTAGATGGTTTGGTCATATTGAGCGGATGAATGAAAGGAGACTAACAAAAGGTATTTACAAGGCAGATGTGAGTGGAAACGCCGGGAGGGGACGCCCTAGGAAGACATATAGTGACCTTATTGGTGATGTTCTTCAGAAAGGTCAGGTGCGAAGTACTCTCAACCGGCGCTCGTGTATGACCAGATGTATGAACGTAAACGAGGCAAAAGGAGTATGTAAGGAACGTAGCAGGTGGCGTTCTGTGGTTTCTGCCTACCCCCATGGGAAGAAGGCGTGAGTTTATGTATGTATGTATGTAAGGTAATACCACTTTTCAAATCCGGGGACAGTAAAGACACTAATAATTATAGACCTGTGTCCTTGCTACCCGTTTTCAGCAATGTTTTTGAAAAGATAATGCTTAATCAGATGCTCAATCATTTTAATACTAATAAAATCCTTCACGAGCAACAGTATGGTTTCACCAAAGGGCGTTGTACGACCGACGCTGGTGTTACCTTATTAAAACATATTTTTTTTCCGAAGAGGCTCAAGACGCCATAGGAATCTTTTGTGACCTCTCCAAGGCATTTGATTGCGTCGATCACGAAACCCTGCATTTGAAACTTGAGCATAACGAACTTGGAAAACTTGCGCTCAGTTTAATAAAATCTTATTTAAATGATAGACAACAGCAAGTTCAAATAAATATTGTCAATTCACTAGGTTTAAAAGTAAAAATGGGTGTTCCACAAGGCTCGATATTGGGTCCTTTTCTCTTTTTAGTATATATTAATGACCTACTCCATTTATTAATAAATCAACCACAAATTGTGTTATTTGCTGACGATACTTCCTTAAGATTTAAGGTATATAGACGTGCTTCAAATTTTGACGACGTAAATAACGCCCTACTGCTGGTCCAAAATTGGTTCTATGCTAATAATTTAGTACTAAATGAAAATAAAACTAAGTGTATAAGATTTTCTTTACCAAACGTCAAGATTAGTGATTGTGAGATAGTATTGAATCAAGAGAAACTAGAATTCGTCGATAAAACGGTTTTCTTGGGGATCACGCTCGACTCAAGGCTGCAATGGGGTCCTCATTTAACATCTCTAGCAGGACGGCCGAGTTCAGCAGCTTACGCTTTCAGAAAAATCCGTCAATTTACTGATGTAGATACCGTGAGGCTGGTCTATTTTAGTTACTTTCAAAGTATCATGTCTTACGGTATTTTACTTTGGGGACGGGCTGCAGACATCGAGTCTATTTTTATTCTGCAGAAAACAGCCATCAGAGCCATATATAATCTCCGCAGGCGCGATTCTCTAAGGGAATTGTTTAAGGATATTAACATCATGACTGTACCTTGTCAATATTTCTATGAAAACATCATGTACGTAAGAAAAAAATTACATATTTACAGTAAAAGAGGTGAAAGACATAATTATAGTACTAGAAATCGGGACCTATTGTTCAACCAGGTTTCAGACTGGCTAAAGTAAACTCATCTTTCATGGGGTACTGTCTAAAATGTTATAATAAAATACCTCCCCACATACTTCAACTGAATGAGACAAAATTCAAATCCTTTGTCAAACGCACACTATACAGGCAGACGGGGGAGAGGGGATTACATAACTGATAAAAATGCCTAGTTTAATGCTGGTCCTGCTCCACACCACAACTAATTAACTGACATTTGAAACACTGTTGAAGCTGCTGAAGATTGTAAGAATATATTTGCGTTATATAAACTCAATCTCCTTTTTATTATATAGATGCATTGCACAGATGTGAGTACTTTGTACTATAGAGCTACCATTTACCGGGTAATGTCATAGATTGACTTGAATGTGCCTTGGCGGCTGATAGTATGTCATGCTCACTCAAATGTCTCGCTGACGGTGGCGCGTGTGTCGGATCATTTAGCTCCCTTCAAAATGGTTGAGCTGAATGGTACTGATCCATGCGTCATGTTCGTGAACGGGCGCCGTCAGTTGGGACTGGTCATCTCTTAGCTGCCACGGCTTATTTTAATAATTAATTTGCTGGATTGTTTTTAATTATGTTTTGCTGCACTCTGGACGCTTTTAACGTGTACGGTTTTCGTACATCGTTCTCACATATAGTGTCAACATTAATCGATGTAACTGATATATTTGTAACAACAATATTATTTAAAAGAGTGTCCATGGAGTTTCTTGCCCGTTCTTCTCCATAGTGACCTACTGCGCTTTGGAATGGGCAACTAGCTTCATATTTCTGACTGACCGACCGATTCCTTGACAATTCAAAAGTGCCTGTAAATGGTTTAATTGAAATAAATGATTTGAGTTTGAGTTTGAGCTGCCGCAAAAACGTTTGGGACTAGTTTTTTTTCATTGTACTCTTAAGTATTTAATTTAAGTGTTTTTTTTTATCTGAGTTAGTAAGCAAGGAGTGGGACAGGCACTCTTCACGATGCTGAATCCGATTTATGAGCTTATAATAAAAATGAAAATCGCCTCGAATATCAAATTGTCTGCCTGAAAGCTTATACACAGTCTTACGAGGGTTCCGTACGGCAATGGTTTTATTTAAGCCGTTAGTTTTCAGTGAAAAGATCTTTTAATACGGCTTCATCTTTTTGAACTTATTGTTTTTTATTAAATCTATGTTTAATATTTATTTGTTTTATTTTAATCTTATGCCCTTTGTACCCGACACGGTTTATTTACGGTACGGCTTATACACCGCGCCGAAAAAACATGTTTGTCAACAAGCTTCCATGGTGAACCAAACAATGATACAACACTGACGACCGTGCCTACACACGACGAATAAACCGTAGTGTTTCACGGCAAGAAAAACGTGTGTGTACTTAGTCACCTTTTCCCGTATCAGAAATGGTTGGAAATAACCCTGTCTTTGCAGTCACGCAGTCGGGTAAAAAAAGGATGTTACGTAGTAAGAAAAATTCAAAACAGAAGATTACAAAATGTTGTCTGAGGCATCGACAGACACTAAATCATGTCTGCTGCATAATTATTTGTAACTTCCTGATGGGACCGTTTACGAGTGCTCGCTCCGCCTGCAGAGACAACTACGCTCATGTTGTTGGCCTAAAACCTTCTAGACAGTGTACACAAGGTTTGACTACCTGCCACGCCCAAAGCGGCTGCAAACGTATCCAAGGTGACCCAGCCCAAGGGCGTTGTATGATCTCACACAATTTGGTGGCTATGTGTGAACCAAAGTAATAAATAACATGAGTAATTAATACTACTATAGGTACACCTCCGCCTAACCCTTCTGGGATTACAGGCGTGATATTATGTTATGTTATGTAATTAAATTTCTTGTTGGTTCTGAATTTAAAATTTCCCACGTGATGTTTGAACATAGTAGGTAATCGCGTCGCTTGTCCAAACGAAACTGTGAAAAAGTACTTAATTTTGTTTTAACGCACTTGACCTTCATACGTGAGTACGATCAACTCGTTGTATTATTAATTCGAATGACGTTTTGTTAGCTGACGCCTTCAATTTTTTTTCCAACGAAATACATGCACTTGCAAAGTGGTTTTTGGGTCACATGGGGCCAGAAAAATATGCCAGACTTACTATGCATGGTTACTATGTATTACACACAATATAAACTTTATATTCTCGTCTTTACTACATAAAAAACATGGTTCATATTATGAACCATGTTGTGTAGGAACTAGAGACGCCAATCAGTCGCCATCGCCAGTCAGACGTCTGGCCTTGGTCAGAACGGTCGCGCGAATTTTCGCGCAGAGATCGTGGCCTCGTTCGAGCAGATAAATCGATAATTCGTTATAATTGAACCCTATTACTACGTACATAAAGGTTAATATCGTCTCAAATTGTGCATTCAACATTTGTGTTTTAAATCTTGTGTTTAATAATGTATATAGTTGTTTTGCGACTTTTATTCAGCACAATGTATTTGTGAATGTGGCCTACATCAGCAGCCTAATTGCGTAACATATTTTCGTAAACGATAACGAATAATCTGCTATATTTTGACAGTTCAACAACATTCATTGCGGTATTTACATTGCTGAGCAGATTTTTTTTATCGAACTTATGAAGCAATGTAGCAATCTGTTTCAAAATTATTCAGATTCCGATTGATTGTGTATTACGTCCACAGAGCATCATTATAATACTGGTATAGAGTGCCATCTCAAGGGATTTTTATGCCAACCTGTCACAAGTAGCGCCACCTGGATTTCATGTTCCATAACTAACCATTCTATTATGCCTTTAAATACATATAATACTTGTACTCTCTACTATTTTCATTTAATTGATTTAGCATATATTTTCCGTGGTTGTAGATTGATTCAAGTAAAACCATGTTTGGTAGCTTGTAATTAATTTTACAGTAGTTTGTAAATAAAAACTGCTCCACATTAAATGTAATCAATGTACAAGCATGGAAAATGTGCACATTTATTCTTTATAGGTTAATTTAGATTTCAATGAAACTAGGTTGCTTTAGAATATTCAAAACGAATGTATATTCACGTTTGTAAATTACAAAACGTGTCGGCCATTTTTTGCTTTCTTTTGACAGTTTCGAATTTTGACATTTGGATTTTTTTAAAGTAATCGAAAAAACCAAAAAGATACATCTGACCGTAATTGTAATTGTTAAGTCTTACAATTAAACTTAACAATTACAATTAAACTTATTGAAAATAAATAAGAAATCAAAATAGCAATTTTAATCATTAAGTATAAGTCGTTTTGAAGAGACCTCTAGTGAGTGCTATATGAAATTAGAGAACCAGATTACTAGATGGCGCACCTAAAAAATTTGCTGTGTACATAAAGGCAACTTAACCCCCCCTGAATTACGGTATTAAGGTACAGATTGCTAATGAAATATATTTCTATTTTTGTTGCAGTTGTGTGTACTAGTTGTGTGTTGATTTTATATTTGTTTGTTTGTAAACAATGGCTGCTGCCCGAGTCACCGGTAAGTTATACATGAATTCCATACAATGTTGTTAACTGATATTCCTGATAATATTAGGGCCATATTTAAAGTGTTTATGCACTGATAAAGAGATGAAAGTAAAAGTCAAATCATTTACTTATTTCAAATGGCACATAAAATGCACTTTTGAATGTCAACATTTACAAAAAAATTGAATTGATTGTAGTCGCCCCTTATTTAAGGGAGTTTCATACGGAAAATAATGGGCAAGAAACTTCACCGTTACTCATGAAATGTTTTACAATATTTTGTACAAATTAACTATATTATTATATGTGAAGACGATGCACCAAGTATAAAATTACTATACCATATGTAAAAAGACTTAAAAATGAAGCAAATACAGATAAATAAATTATGTGATGTAAATATTTAATGGTGATCATATATTTACAATGATTGTAAAAGTATACAATTGTCCTAAAATATTAACAAGGAATAAGTAAGTGTGGGAGTTAAGCAATCACAGAATGTAAATCAATGTCATAAAAATTTAATTACCTCGTTGGTTTAGTGGTCGCAAGAGCTACTGCTGAGCATGAGGTCCTGGGTTCAACTCCCAGGTTAGGCAAAGTGTCGTTGGTTTTTCTATCTAGAATAGGGATAATGACAATTATTTTAATTTTTATTTAAAAAAAAAATGTTTGTATCCAAATAGTGCAAACAATATTACAAAGAGTGTAAAAGCTTTAAAAATCCCAAGTTTTAAACGTTTTCAAATAAGTGTTAGACAAGGACAGCAGTAACTTCAAACTAGCACCGTACATTGCGCGAGCCGCGCGACAAGGACGAGAGTCATCCCCTCCAAAAACTTTTAAAGAGTGTATCTTCTTCATATTTACATGGATTTAACAGATTTTATTCGATTATCTCATTTTTACTATGCCCTCTTTGAAATTACATATTTTTTTCGGACATTTTTCATATTAGTCATCATCCCTATTTCTCAGTAGCAGCCCGGAGTCTCGATTTGTGCCCGGTTGATGGCAATAGGCTCGCCCCCTATTACATGGGACTTAATCATAACTGGCGAAATGTGGGTGTACTATAGGTACACCTCTGCCTAACCCTTCTGGGATTACAGGCGTAATGTTATGTTATGTTTAAACTAATAAATTATGCAATTAAATTAGCAACCAGTTTGATTTTGTCTAGACTAGATTGACCTATGGAGCGGGAGTAGCATGTTTCCAAGCGTTCTTATCTTATCTGAATCTTATCTGATGAAGTTATAAAATCTCGAATCATGTATAATTAGTACAATTACAGTTCCAGGTCTGGAGCGCCTGTCACAGCTGCCGACCATCATGGTGCACCAGACTAGTTCGGGCTACAATGGCAACAATTACACCGTCCTCGGCGGGGGGGAGGAGGTCCTGTTAACCCTGAACGAGAATGTCCCCGACACCTTCTTCCGAAGTTATGGAAGCCGCAGGGCGTTTAACTTTGACGGCGTGGATAACACAGGGATGAAGGTGAGCAGACATATATCCACTGTTTAATTTTTTACCTTTGCTATTTTTTTCTGTATTAATAAGAGCTTAAATTCTTATTAATTGATTACTAACTACCCTAATAGACTGACAAGCAATTTATCTCTAACTAAATATTACTATTACATTGGGTTTCTGTCAAAAAATCTGCCAATTGCAACAGTAATTACATTTATTTCCAAAACATCAGTACACGTTACATCAATGAGGTCTCGACCCCTGAACTAGGACATCCTGTATGACAGAATGACAAATTTTGCACACAAATAGACCATGCCTTGGGTAAGGGCATAGGCCGTTAGGCCATAGGACTTTTCATCCTGGATCGCAGACAAAGTTGGGGGCTAGTTATTAACATTAGCGGCTTCATCCGCGTGGATATCGAAATACACTCGGTTCCAAAAATACCGGGTCAGTCAAATAAGTTCGAATATCTACAAAACTGTAAGAGTTAGATCAATGAAATAAAAAACAGAATAAAGACTGTTTACTTGCGCTTCTTATTACATATTACTACTATTATACTGGCTGATGAATGAAACTTATTTACAAAAAATCAAAATTTGTAAAATGGAAATTTTTGAAAACAAAATTTTTGCTTTATGTCATTATGGTTTCTTTCCATTTCTATTCTGTCACAAAAAAAAAATTGTGAACGACTTCCACGTGCATAATCAGTATTCTGTGAGGTGGAGCAAGGCATTCACATTAGATGAATGTACCACCATCCTGACTTTCTTGGAACTTGGGCGGAGCCAGCGTGAAAGAGCAAGAAACATTGGTGTATCTTTGTCGACTGTTCAGTGGGTAGTCCAGCGGTACCGAGAGACCGGATCGCACCTTCGGAGACCAAAAAATGGCAGGCCAAGATGCACAACGGCCAGGGATGACAGATACCTGTTGGCTACAATGCTCCGAAATCGTTTTCAAACTGTAGTTGGTATAAAACCACTTTATTCGCTTTGGTGGTAGCAATTTAAGCACACAAACAGTGAGGAGACGTTTTGCTGAGGCAAACTTGAAACCATTAAGGACCGCAAAAGGCCCCAAACTGGAACGGCAACATCGAATTGCAAGACAGAGATACGTGCGCGAGTAAAAACACTGGACACTGGACGATTGGTCTAGGGTAATGTTCACGGACGAATCGTAATTCATACTTTACAAGCATGATGGTAGGCAGTTGGTGTACAGAAGACCAGAGGAACGCTTCCATCAAGACTGTGTGGAGGAAAAAGTGGCACACGGTGGAGGCTCAGTACTTGTTTGGGCTGGAATTTCTGGCCCGCACCGAGCTCGTGCTAATTCAAAATGGCACTCTGAATGCAGAGAGGTACGTGGACGAGATCCTGAATGAGCATGTGGGACCTTTCGTGGCGAGGATGGACCGGGATCGCATATTAATGCATGATAATGCGCGTCCCCATACCGCCGGAATTATAATGAATACCTTGGAGAGGTCGGTATCGAACTAATGCAGTGGCCAGCGCGAAGCCCTGAATTAAACCCCATAGAGCATGCATGGGACGAGCTTGAGCGTTGCGCAAAACGTCGTAACTCCCCACCAATCACGCTACCCGAGCTCAGACAAACACTGTTGGAGGAATGGGAAGCCATTCCTCAGAACCGGCTCAGAAATTTGGTGTTCAGCATGCCGAATCGCCTGGAAGCTGCAAGAAGAGCTCGGGGAGGCAAAACGAAGTATTAAAATTATGCATGTAATGAAAAAATGCAAAAAAAACTAAAAAAAAAAAAATGTTTCAGAATAAAAATATTTTGAGATTATTCTCTAAATAATAAAAAAACTAAAGTAAGACATTTTTTATTCATTTTTTGTATAATTAAATGCCCAATCGAACAGTATTCGTTTCATTATGATAGCATACGTAGTTCGGGAGATATTCGGACTTTTGTGACTGACCCGTTATTTTTGGGACCGAGTGTATATGCCACTTCCGGTATTAAAAGTGCTCCGTTTATAAAATATTTATATGCTGAATTTCGGTCGGTGGGTCTTAGGGGAGCATTAGTTGGAGTTGCTGAATACGCGCAAAGAAAACAAAAAATATATACTGCAATAAAATTGGTAAATTTTCTAATTCCTGCGCCTTAGCTACACTCCAACCCGAGTGTCATCCAAATCCGTTGAGCCATTTTCGCGCCAATCCAGAACATGCAGAAAAACGGACAAAACAATCTTAAAACTTTTATTCGACTAGTCCTGACTCTCTGTATCATGTTGATTATAATAAAACAACCTAATTAAAAATAACGCACATATGCTCATAATCAGTTCACTTACAGTGCTCTCTATCTCAAGTCCGAGACGCTATCGCGGTCCCCACACTAGTGATGTTCCTACTTACTAAACAATACTTAACATACATACTACATCTTTCCCTTATAGGTAATTATAATTAATTTTAACAAAGATATTCTGCTACATGTTTTGGAGGAATCAGGTCTCAAAAAAAAAAACTCTCACTTGCTCTTTGGCATCTTTTACTACAACTACGTCTTTACCGTCACTATTACTTCTTTCCTTTGACACGTTTTGTGCTTCTGATTGTAATTTTTCATTGTCAAATAAATCCAAATTACATTGTTATTGAACATTTACATCTATAGGAAATGAAGGTTTTACATGCAATGTATTCCTTCTTATTATTTACCCATTAACATCTTTTAGAATCAGAGAACTCGGAGATGAGTGTATATCTAGAACATTTGCCGGGACCCAAACATTATCTCTTAAGTAAACAATACTTAACATACTACACTCTCTGCACAGTGTAGGTAGAGCAAGCAAGCAAGGCCTGAGGTGACCGCCGGTGGTTGCCTTCAGTAGCAATTTCCCATAGCTTGCGAAGTTTGACTTGTTTAGTGAATTAATGGATGCCTGCGTTCTTTCATATACTACTTACTGGCACAAAACTAAAAGACTGACTGATGCTTTCTTACAGATTATTCCTGACGAACACCTATCACTAAAATTATATAACAGTAGATTGTAAACACACGCGATTTCTCAGTAACAGTCACCTAACCATAGATATTTATTACATAACCAAAGATGACAGAAGAGGCCTAAACTTTATGTTTTCTGTCGGGGTAGGTACGTAGCGAGGTGTCGGTGTTTTTGAGGAGAAACAAATGTTTATGTTGCACACTATTATTTATTAACTCACTTCTCAAACTGTTCTTAGAGTTAAAATGCTAATGAAATGTTTGAATACACACGGCTAACGCGGTAGACAAAAGTGCACATAAGTGATTAGTGTTTTTTAATTAAAGATAGATTTTATTAATAAACTTTATTCAAATATCTACATCTCGACTCACTCCATAGTGTGACGTCTATAGACCAGCGGTCATAGATGATATATCATACCATAGATAATCATATTACTATTATAGAACACCTCCCCTTTATGGGTAATTAAAATTACTTATTCGTAAACAAATCAACAATATACCATAGGAAAAAAGCGCGAAAAACTTCGAACTTGGCGGACGCGTCCTTTTTGAAAATAATTGTTTTAATTGACAAAACCTGTAATATAGGATCAGTATTCGTAGTTTTAGTGTTCTTTTCTCTTTTATATAATATTTTAATATTAGTTTTATGTATTTTTTCAGTAGTGGAAAGTTTTTTCAATTTTATTAGTGAGATATGAATGAACGAACCGCCTGACCCGGGGGCAAATGTGCCCCTGGCAGGCAATTTTGTTACCATTTCAAACGAGTCGGGCATGGATACCGATGGGTCATCCTCAGCTCGACATTTAAAAAGAAATCGAGTGCATGTTTGCAAATACTGTAATAAGCGTCGCCGTACCCACAAAAACCATGGTTCTGAGGCTTCGGGTTGTGGTTGTACAGACTCTACAATAACTAATATATTGGAGCCTAACTGCTCCGAAACAATGGTTTCCAATGCTATTCCCAATAACAAAATGCCTGATATTCCTGCTCCGTCCTTAGTTCCCACTCAGATTGGTAGAAAAAAATATGAAAAAACTGACAACTCGCTATTTGTTTTACATGTTAAAAAAAAAAAAACTACACCTGATGATGGAACCACCTTGCACCCAATCACATTTGGCAAGTTCTTGAAGCGCAACGCTTTCAAAAATATAATAAATGTTAGCGTCAAGAAAATAGGGCACATAAAGTATCTTTTTCAAATTTCCTGGACGCAAATTCCTATAATACAAACAATAGTCTCGAAACAAATAATTATAAAGCTTTTATACCTACTTTTAAAATGAATGGGTTTAGTGCGTGGTGTTCCTGCGGAATGGTCTCCGGAGGAAGTTATTGATAATATTACTGTACTTATTGGTTGCGGTCCAATTTTAAAAGTCAGACGCCTCAATTTTAGAACGAATGTTGATGGTACAACCGCAATGAATTTTATGTGCTTATATATTTTCCCTACCGTTCTGTGCTTCAATTGTTGTGGTTTTGGTCACACTAAAATTCAGTGCAGGTTCAAACCTCGCAGTTTTAAATGTGGTCAAGGCCACACTTGAGACAGTTGTGATAGAGAACCAGAAAGTGCATCTTGCTGCCTTTGCTCTAGTTTTTACTATGCTACTAATAAGTCTTGCCCAGATTTTTTAAGGCAAAAATCAATTAAAATATACATGGCACAAAGTTCAGTATCTTATGCTGAAGCTACAAAATTATATCCCCCAGTAACTAAATTATATTCTGATACACTATATACACTTTTATCTTCTCCCTCCTCTTCTTTACCGAATAGAATGTCTACTACAAGTAGCTATAAAAAGACTGTCTTTCTCAAACCACGCTCCCCTCCTAAATCTGTACAAGGATATTATAAAGAGGCTCGCAATGCCATTATTAACCGCATAGGTTGACTTGCGAGATGCCAAACAAACAAACATGCCATTATTAAAGATTTTGATATTCCCCAGCCATGGTTGTGCTTTTTCTAATAATCATATTAATGAAAAAAAAGACACAAGTTTTTCCATAAACGATATTCTTTCTGCATTACACAATCTTCTCTCTCAGTTCAACATTTCACCGTCCAACGTTGCCACTTCTTTCAATGTATCTCAATCCATTAATTATGGACAACACATCCAAAATAATCCAATGGAACTGCCGCAGTCTGGTGAACAAAAATAGTGACGTTATTTATATTTTAAACAAATATGAGCCTTTTGCCTTTGCCTTAGCAGAGACTTGGCTCGAATACAATCATATTTTTAAAATTAATGGTTATTTAACCATTGGAGAGGATAGATCTGATGGATATGGTGGAGTTGCTATACTTATCAAGAATTCTATCGATTTCTCTATAATTTCCTTATCTCCTCATAGTGGGGAAATTTCAATTGTAGCTATTAAAGTGCACCATAGTTGTCTTGTTTCTATTTACATTCCTCACCCATCTTCTGCTGTTCTTCAAGACATAAATAATCTCTTTTCTTCTCTTCCAAGCCATTTTTTAAATTGGGGGACTTTAATTGTCATCACCAAACATGGGGTTGTTCAACCTCTAATAGCTATGGTGATGAATTACTAGATATAATAGACTTACATAAGTTATGCATATATAATAGACTTATATAACTTATGCATCTTGAACTCAGGAGCTGCCACTCGCCGTTCAGATCCCAATCAGAATCAATTCGCAATCGACCTTTCTATCTGTTCTCCAAACTTAGCCTCTTCGTTAAATTGGCGTACTCTAACCTCTACTTATGGTAGTGACCATTTTCCAATAGTTATTTCTTAATCCTCTTTCCAAACCAAAGGCACCATTAAGGCAACCAAATTTAAAACATAAACTTCCTAATAGAAATAATAATGACGGGCAAATTTAGAAACATTTATGCTCCTTGCCTGTTAATTCTGATGGCAATGAAAATAGTTGTGCTGAAGAATCATCATCAACAGAATCTAGGGATACCTTAATCCTTAATTATTTACGAATCTATAGTTTAAAATCTGTTTAGTTTCTATAAAAGTTTATATACAGATTGAAACCTCATTTATTATATTCTCTAAATTTAAAAATGGAAAAAAAAACAACAAATTACGGCGGCAAAATTGTTAGTAATTCGTTACGCTAAGAAAAGTTAAAATTGTTTTGTTAATATTAATTTATGAAAAGGGATTAGGTTGATTTTCTTTTTTAATTTAACGTGTCGTGTGAGCTTTAAGAGTCATGTCACGTCGTCATTTGAGTCCAGATGAAATGTTACGAGCCGTGGGCATGTTAGAAAATGGTGCTATTCAACGCATCGTTGCTGAGGCCCTATACACCAGCCAAAACGTGATATCAAGGTTGTGGTCACGTTAGCTTAGTTCTGGGGATGTGACTGAACGGCACACTGGTAGATATCGTGTTACTACGCAGATACAGGATCGATATCTCCAAATGACCGCCAGAAGACAACCCAATATCACAGCGATGCAACTAGTACAAAGGCTCCAGGAGGACCATCAGATGCTGGTAAGCGACCAAACCGTGCGAAGGAGGTTGCATGAAGTTGATCTTCATTTATTTTTTTCTGTATATTGGCATGTTGTTTATATTTATTATTGTTACTTTTTAACATTATTTTATGTTCTTGTGTGTTGTGCTGCGTCTTTTGTGTGCACCGAATAAATGTTTTATCTATCTTCATGCTCGAAGACCGCTCCGTGTTCCAGCATTGCGACGTGGCAATCGCGGGCGGCGGCTTTCATGGGCTTGGGAGCATTTACCATGGAGTGACGAACAATGGTCTTTGGTGCTGTTCACCGATGAGTCCCGGTTTGGGTTTCATCTGGATTTACGAAGAACACACGTTTGGAGATCTCCAGGGAGAGTTAGCCGTCTACGGCACCCTCAGGAGGTCCAGTCATACCAAGGCGGGACAATCATGGTGTGGGCAGGAATTAGTTTTGGCGGACGAACCCAGCTCGTTTGGATCCAAGGCAACATGACTGCTCAAAAATACCTGATTTGATAAAATACCTAATTGATTTGATGAAATACCTAATTGAGTCTGTTATTGTCCCACACAGAATCCAAATGGGCCAGGAATTTCTACTCATGCACGATAATGCTCCTTCCCATACGGCGCGTCTCGTGTCGGCTGCTCTCCGAGACGACAAATTCCAATTTTGGATTGGCCTGCACAGTCGCCCGACTTAAATCCTATCGAGCATGCCTGGGACATGTTGCAATGAAAAGCTTTGAGAGATTTCCCGCCAAATTTGACGACGGAACAACAACTTTACGAACACTTGCAAAGAACATGGGACCTCATAACGCAGCAAGACATTGACACTTTAATTTTAAGTATGAACTATCGATGTCGATATTTAATTAATGTAAGAGGTGGCAATACTGTTTATTAATAATTAGATTTTATAAGAGTTTTTCTATTTTAATAGTTTTATAAGCAGAAAAGATGTTTTTTTATTATACTAATTTTCTACGGCGATTTTAAAAACATATTTTTATTAAAAACAAAATAATCACGAAATAGTTTTTTATTATTATTAAAGACCTTAAAATAACCTATCATTCTTCCATTTACTATATATGAAAATTCTTCATAGATTAATAGATATTTGATTAAATATAAAATATCCCTAGATTTTGTTGATGTGTATAAAACAAAAAGTTGTCTTAGTATGGAATTGTACTAGTATTGCTATTTATTACAGGAAAAACTTCATCTGCCGCTGCAATTAAAATGAGTGCTAAAGCTATGTACATCAGAACGTTCGGCCAATCGAGGTTGGGAGCTGGCTGCTGCTCCAGTTTTTTTGTGACGATTTGGTGACTCACAAAGATGCCAGCCAAATAATTTGTGACAGTACAGTTCGAAAGTAAGAAGCATTTATGTATGGCCGAACGTCCTGATATCAGAACGTTCGGCCAACCTGAATCTCCATAACTGAGGACCTTAGAGAAACTGTTACTGAATAAGGATTTAGTGACGATTTGGTGACAAACAACCACTACTTTACTTTTACTCGTAATGCCACCGGTTAAAAGTAAAATGACCTTTAGCTCCCGGAATATCAGGACGTTCGGCCAACCTGATCTCCATAGCTGAGGACCTGAGAGAAACCGTTAATGAATAAAGATTTAGTGACGGCACTGAAACGAATTTATATTGCTTTAGTTTTTTTTTGTGACGACTCCATTTAATAGTAAATTGAAAATTAAGCATTTAACCTCAAAACATTGGGATTGAAACAGGGTGACCATGTATTTTAACGAAACAAGTATTTATCGTGTACCTAGATACGAATACCTACTCAATACGTCGAAATAGTTAATATAAGGTGACCATGTAGATATTCCAACGAATCAGTGTCCACTTGCGTAGTTTTGTTTTATTTTTGACAATAACTATTACCTAGATATATCTGATATTAATTTTGAAATCGTTACTAATTCAATAAATGAAACCAATTAACTTTGTAAGGAGAAAACATTTGATTCACGTAGTTATTGCTCATCAATGTCACCGAATACTCACCCTACTATTGCCTGGCGCAATATTCGCAGATTTAGGTCCATTTATAACAACCCTTTTCCTGTTACTCAGCTAGTGAATTTTTAGATAAATTATCTCCTCCTTTTGTAGCTGAGAGTATAAACCATAACCGGTCTGTCGTAGCCGATAAGCAAAACAAGACAATAGAAATTCACTCTTACTGAATTAAAGGGTGTTATTCATACAACCAAGGATTCTGCACCAGGCATCGATGATATCCCGTATTCCTTTTTTGGTCACTTAAATGATGACGTCCTCAGTTATTATTTAGAGCTTATTAATTCTATTATGAAAACGGGGAACATCCCTGTTCAATGGAAACGTCAAATGGTATTGCCATTCCTTAAACCAAATAAAATTCCATCTGGCGCTTCTTGATACCGTCCCATAGTTTGTCTTCAATTCTGATGAAATTAGCGGAACACTTAATTAAAAAGGTAAAAGTACAACTGACTGTTTAAGTATTTTCACATCTGATATTCGGTTATCCTTCTCTAATAACCAATCTACCGTTGCAGTTTTCCAAGATATTAATGCAGCTTATGATAATGTTGTTTTATCAGTTTTATAAAATAAACTGCAAGCCTTAAAAGTCCCATTGAATTTGTCGAATTTCATTATTAATATCATGACTGAACGCTCTGTTAAAATGTTAATAGATCAAGAAGTATCTCGTCTTGTATGGAGAGGTCTCCCACAGGGTTCTGTGCTTATAGTCCCATTCTTTACAATATTTACACATTTGATTTAGACCCGTCCTTAACTAATCATGTTAAGGTTCTTCAATATGCCGATGATTTGTTATTATATTCTTCAAGCCAATCTGTTGAACAAGCAAGCTGTGCTATCAACTCTGCTTTATCTACTTTGGAGTTATGGTTACATCTTAACGGTTTCGATTTATCCACGTCTAAAAGCGCAGCTGTTTTATTCACCCGGAAGAGAATAATTCCCTTAGAAAATCTCTTTTATAAGAAAATACCTATTCCAGTTAAAGACTAATTCAGATAACTAGGTGTAATACTTGACCGTAAATAAAGTAGTGTTCCTCATTGTGAATTTATTGTTAACAAATGTGAAAATGTAAACATGCTTATGTGCCACTCTGGTTTATGGTGGGGTGCACACCAATTTTCTTTGAAACTCGTTTACATTGCAATCATCAGAAACACTCTGGATTATGGATTGTTCGTTCTAGAACCTGGAAGTGCTATGGCTTTTAAAAAGTTGGATCGCATCCAGTCTGTGGCGGCATCTACACCGCCACATGCGAACAACGCATCACACTGACGTCACACAAAAACCTGCATCGCGCAATCAGAGTTTACCGCGCATCTAGCATATATCCCAGATATGCCTACTGTCCTATATGTAGGACAGTGGAAATAAAAAAATATTTCAGATTACCCACTTAACCTAACAATATTTACTCTTGTGATTTGTAGTGAAGAACGTATGTGCTTTAAATAGAAAATAAAAAAGCTCCAGTTATTTAAACAGTTTTTATAACAATTCAGCGAAAAGTGTGTAATAAAAGTGAATTGCAGACATGTCGGATTACAGGTATGTATAAATAATTGTCTTTTACAAGTTGGTATTTTTTTTTGTATTGACACCTGTTTGATAACCTCAACTTTAGTACTAATAAAGTATTTTATCAAGAACAAATAGAAAATTCGATATAATCCGTTATAAATACTGGTGTACTACATATAGAACAGTAGGATAATCCAAGTAACTTTTTCTTTACAGGCCGTTAGCTGCGCATGAAATGTTGGATGCTTTGGAAAACATTCCGGATGATGAAGAAGATTATTTAAAAAGAGTGATATGTATTCTACACTACTACTGACAGAAGGAGGCTCCTGTTGATCCCGATTGCCCTACTAATGAAGATTCAGGGGAAGAAGATAATGTGACACTGAACAATTTGCCGCGAAACATACTACTTCAACCGGCAGAAGTATCGATACAAGGACAGTTCGGTAGGTAAGTGATACAGAAGAAGAACCTTCTAATTCTACAGGTCGAACAAAAATCAGGCGAACATATGCGTGGAGAAAACGGGACTTGGAAATAAATCCAGTGAATTGGCCTGAGGTCCAAGGAGCTTTCCAAGATAAGCGCCCAATTGAGTGGTTTGAAAACTTGTTAGCTTGTTGGTGTCAGAGAGTAACATGCATGATAATAATATATTCAGTAGCATTGCTTCAAATGCTGTGGGAATAAATCCTAAGCAGTCTGCAAAACGCTTTTCACAAAGCGAAAAGAGAAACAGTCATAGAAGAACCTCACATGGTTGCAATCTATAACAAATATATGGGAGGAGTGGACCGGTGTGATGAAAATATTTCTCATTACCAAATTGGTATACGCGGTAAGAAATGGTAAATGCCATTGCTCACACACATCATTGATCTCGCCGAACATGGAATTCTTATATAATAAATAATTAAAATAAATCATGGAAAACTTGATCACCTCGGTTTTCGCAGAAGGGTAGCAACTGCTTTGATTGAATCAAACAGAAAAATGCAAAAAGAGGGCTAAGCCGACCCTCCCAACATGAACATGCTGATAGTCGAAAAGACCAAATCAATCACCTGGGTATTCCTCAATCCAAGCAAACACGCTGCCGTCAATGTCATAAGAAATGTTTGACACGCTGCAAAAAATGTGATGTTGGAGTGTGTGTCAAGTGCTTTGAAAATTATCATTCATACATAATGTTCCTAATCAATCGTTACTTAATAAAACTTTTTTTAAAGCTTTTGTACCCATGTCACGATTACATGCTATTACGTCATCTGATCTTTTATTTCCCCTTATTATCCTACTGTCCTACATATAGGACGGCTATTTCCCTGAAAGCCTTACCGGCAATATTTTTTTCAGCATTTTTTTATATTACACAAGGTCTATAAAACCTAACAATATGATTTGATTCAAAGTTTTCAGAAAATAATAGTTTCAGGCTTATCTGGGATATACAACTTCCCGACAACAATCATCGGGCAGTTGCCCACCAGATACGACATCCATCTGGTCGGAGAATCCTCCCTTTACTAAATAGTATGAGTGAACTTTACACCCTGTTCCTCATATCTCTTCAATGGTGACCCCGACGAGATGACGACGGATGTCGTATCTGGTGGGCACGTCAGCGCAGCCTTCGTGCAACTACTTCAGCGTGACGTCATCATCTAAGTCAGGCTAAGGCACTACGCATTATTTCGGGTGCCATGAAGTTTAGCCCCATTAATGCACTCCAAGTTGAATGCGGGGAAGGTCCTTTATATCTTAGAAGGCAATTTCTGTCTGACAAATATTTATTTATTTATTTATTCACTCTAAACATACAAATATCCTTACAGGCTAGACCCAATACGATATTGTAGCACACTGAAAATTTAAATAGTTCCACTGTTTTAACCATAGCTAATTCTAAAGGTAGCTGTTCTTGTAAATTCACCCAATGTGCAACAGAATATGTCCAAGTCAACAGCAATGAGGTTGAGAGTGCGGAGTGCACTCGTGAGCGGCGCCTCGCACAGTAAGTTAGTTCGCGCGCGCGGTTCGGCCAGCAACCGCGGCTGACGACGACGACTCACATACCCGTCCGGCACTACTAGCTCCACCCTTTGCAATATTTATTCCGGATTCTTCAGATCTCAATTCATCCTTCCTAAACTGGACTGTTTAGTGTTGCTGATTGAATCTTCAGATAACCCATAGGTATAGGTCCCATAAACGTGCTCCGCTGTTTATTTGTAAGCTATAAAAAAATCCTATCACTTTCTTCTCCTATTCATCGTTCCAATAAACTTCCGTTATTTAGCAGTAGCTATGAGAGTTTACAATTCAGTCCCATCATAAAATATAACTGTGTAAGTAAATCAGATACCAATTGCCATTTAAGTTTTAATCGTTTTCTGGCTGAACACCTAGAGTACCACCATATATTTACGGATGCTGCCAAGCGTTCTCCGACGGGTTGTGTTGGGATTGGTACTTTCTATTCTCAATACAACATCGTACAAAAAATAAAACGTCCACCTAGGACTTCTGTTTTTACGGGGGAATGTTTCGGCATTTTAAAAGCTATAGAATATATTCGAGTTTTAAAGCTTAAAAAAACTATAATTTTTACTGATTCTCAAAGTGCTCCTCTAGCGCTCAATAAATCTCCTTTCGTAGTAAAATCGCAATTGCCAATCATTTATTTAATAAGAGAATTTGCGTTCAGAACCATCTCTGAGGGTAATACCCTGCAGTTTGTGTTGATTCCGGCCCATGCTGGAATCAATGGCAATGAAGTGGCTGATACACTCGCCGTTGATGCAGTGCAATGCGGGGACTTAGTTCCTTATACAAGCTGCTTTTTACCACTTACTATGTAAGATCTAGGTTCTTTGGCTTTACTTAATACTATTCCCTTTTTCCAAGTATTTTCCTTATCAGTTTTATATACAATTTCTTCCCCTATCTCAAAACTTTGTTCCTTTCTTCTAGCTTTCCTGTCATGAAAGTTTTTATTTACAGACTTTCTCATATTCAACAAAATATCAAAAAAAAACCTGTAAGCCAGCTAAAGGCGTCTTATTATAATGTAAAAGGGAATCTCTATAATCAATGTTTTCGTCATTAGATTTCTTTAACAAAGTCTTAGCAATATGACCAGACTTCTCCGCTAACCCATTACTCCTGTGGTAATGTGGACTACTAGTTACAATTTGTATATCTTTAGACCTGTAATACTGTTTACACTCATATGACAAAAACGGATTATTATCAGCAACGACAGTCTCCGGGTAACCAAATCTAGTAAATACTTCTTGCATTGCATTCATTATGGATTTAGAAGTCTTATCTTAGAAAGGAATTATTTCAATCCAATGTGACAGGTAATCAACTATCACTAAATATGATTTACTTGCAAATTCTAATATATCTATCCCAACCTTACTAAATCTCAGCTTAGGTATCTTATGACATAACATAGGCTCATGATAATTCTTAGGTCAAAATTTTTCACATGTTCTATATTTAACAATTAAATTTTTAATAATCTCAGCTATTATGTCCAATAAAATAGCTGTCTGGCTCTATTAACACGTTTATTTACCCCAGGGTGTCTTTGGTGAATTGAATTTAGCACATATGATCTCAAAGATTCTGATACAATTATTTTAGAACCAACAAACACTAATCCTGCCGCAACATAAATATCATCCTTAAGTTTATAATATGGTTTACATTCTGAGGAAACCTTAGATTCATCAGGCCATCCACTAAAGTAATACTTAGTTATCTCTGTCTTTGCTAGTAGCTACTCGAATTTGAAATTTTGTTTGTGAACTCATAGGTAAATGTACTGACACTGAATGTACCATTTCCAACATCTCAACATCTTTTTCAATGAATTCTCTAGTATTCCTTGATAGCATATCAGCAAAATGTATGAATTTCCCAGTCACATATACAAGATATAAGCTGTATTTTAGTAACTTTAACCTTAAACGTCTTAATCTAGGTGAACCAATCCTACTTTTCTGTTTTGACATTATTGATAACAAAGGCTTATGGTCAGTTTGGACACATACAGAATTACAACCGTATACATACTTATGAAATTTTTGTGTTCCAAAAAAAAAAGGCTAATAACTCCTTCTCAGTTTGACTATAATTAATTTCAGCACTATTCATAGTTCTGGAAACACAGGCAACTCATCTTAAAATATTTTTATCATCTTTTTGAAACATACTGCACCCAATGCCATTTTTAGAAGCATCACACTGCAAAATTATTTCTTTATCAGTACACAATGGGCTCAAAGCTGGTGCCTGAGAAATTTTACTCTTTAAATTACCTAACATTTTCTCATCATGTGGCAACCACTGAAATTCTACATTTTTTCTTAAAAGTTTACATAAGGGTGACATTAATTCTGCCATCTCAGGAACGCATCTCCTCACATAATTAAAATATCCAATTAACCTTTGTAATTCTTCCTTAGAACTAGGTGACTTTAACTGTAATAAAGACTCTATCACCATCAACTCTTATGCCTTCCTTACTGAATATTTGACCAATATACTTAACTTCTCTTTGCTTGTACTGTATTTTATCTTTGTCAAAAACTGCTCCTATCTCTTTGGCTCTTTTTAACGATTCATCAACAAATTTATCATGTTCAAACTCGTCTTTCCCCATAACTACAATATCATCGAACCAACATAACACATTAGGTATAGAACCAAAGTAAAATTCCATCTGATCTTGGAAAGCTTCAGGCGCATTGGTTACACCATAGGGAAGAACCAAATCTATACACTCCAAACGGCGGTGTAGCAAAACAACATTTCCATGAAGCCGCCTTGATAAGTAGGCAATGATGGAATCCTTCAGATAGATTAAAAACCAAAAATACTTCCATACCTCTTAATTTTGAAGCCACTTCATCAACAGTAGACATATGTTTTGGTTTTCTTATATCATACCTATTTAAATCTGTAGGGTCTAAACACAATCTTTAAATAATATTAAATTTTCATATTTCACTATCTTCTCACTAGACACCGGAAGGGTTACAAGAATTCTGGCGAACCCCAACCCCATCATGTTCCTCATCAGAGCAACTTTAATATGGTCTGCGGCTTCATCTTGACCAATTCCAATTAAATAATCTTAAAAACATTGTTTCCACTATGGCTACCCATCGCCGGCATAACTCGACCGCATGGCAAAATTTGGAAAAACTTTCACACAATTCTCCATAATTACTATAATACTTCTTGAATAAATATTAGTCAAATTAATTGCAGAACTTTTCTATTCTTTTACGGCTGCGCCATGTTTTATAATTTAAGATAGATTTCAATATAAGCGTCACTTTATTCAAATAAAAGCGTTACATCTTGACTTACTCCATAATGTGACGTCCATAGACCAGCGGTCATAGATGATATATCATACCATAGATAATCATAAGTATTATTATAGAACAGTAAGTAATAAAATTAGTTCAACGCGTCAGGCCGATATTGCTAACTAATTTTCGGTAAAAACACCGAACATTTTCTGTTCATGAAAAGAAGCACAAACAATATCAATTTTTGGGAATCTTGCTTAGGTTTGCAAAGCAGTCGCAACCTATTAACTATTTGCTTGTTGAAAGTTTGTTTTGAGTAAAATTGCCTAATTTCTTGCTGACAGTACATTTTTAAAAAGTTAAGAACAGTCTCCTAAGACCGTTGTCTTGTAGCGACACTGACCTGTTCTCAAAAATCCAACCTGTGTATGTCATGATTGATTGCTTAGCTCCATAAAGATATAACTTAATTTTTATTTTTTTTCTCACCACTATTGTGACCATAAACTATGTACTAAGCGCGCTGACAAAATGTAGTAAGGTATCCTATGGTATAAAGTTATATTTTGATTATTATCTAGGTTAAGTATGCGAGACGAATGTTAGTAGATGTGTAGTGCTGGTGAAAGTGTGGGTGTGTGAGTGTGCGGCTGTGCGAGTGTGTGATTGAGAGTTTAGGTTTTTAGGATGTTTTCAGTTACATTATAGTTTAATTTTTGTAGCCAGTCTGTTAGCCTCTTTTTGTATTTACATTTTGTGAGATTATATAAGGTGTATCTATTCATACACGAAATATTTAAAGAGGGACATCTATAGGTCGAACAGAAGCTATAGAAACGAAAAATATTTTTTTATCCAAATGTTTTTTTTTACGTAATTATCATAATTTAAAACTGCTTGAGATATTTTGCATAAAACCTTTACCAACGGCCTACTCTATGAACGAAAGACGCGGCGGCGCAGAGGCGCGGGTGCTGGGCGGGGTGGTCGTCCGTCTGTAGCCGCGTGGCGCGTGCCGCCTCTCTCAGTTACAACATATCACTGGTGAACTTTAATGAACATTTGACAATACACCTCTGCCTATCTCTACGGGGAATGCAGGCGTCATGATGTTAACAATAAACCAACGTAGGTAGATTCGTAACTCGATCTCGTCTTATGTTGATAACAGAGTTATCGCTTACAATAAAAATAAATGTGAATTTAAAATACAAAACGACCTAAATATAAGTAGGTACAATATTAAATTCCCTCCTCGAAGTTTTACAAAAACAGTACCTTCTGTAAACTAGGTACTTAAATCTGAATAAGCAGCTAATGGCCTCTGTGAGGTCACGACTTTTACGAGCGAGTATCGAGACGTTTCAATCATTTTCTTATTTTTTACGAAAAGGATACTAGATGCGATTAAAACATTCATATTCTACAGTGTTACACATCTTTTAGATACCTTGCTCCTGAAACTGGAGCATTACGGACTAGGTAAACTTGCGCTAAGTTTAGTTAGATCTTATTTAGAAGATAGACGGAAAAAGTTTAAATGAATGGTGTCAATTCACTTGGATTAAAAGTAGAAATGGGTGTTCCACAAGGCTCGATATTAGGTCCTTTCCTCTTTTTAGTATATATTAATGATCTACCCCATTTATTAAAAAAACAATCACAGATGGTGTTATTTGCTGATGATACTTCTTTAATTTTTAAGATAAGTAGACGTTCATCAAATCTTGACGACGTAAATAACGCACTGCTGCAGGTACAAAATTGGTTTACTGCTAATAATGTAGTATTAAATGGAAAAAAAACAAAATGCGGTTTGCTTTGCCGAATGTTAAAAGTACTGGTTGTGACATAGTATTGAATCAAGAGAAACTAGAATTCGTTGATAAAACGGTTTTCTTGGGGATCACGCTCGACTCAAGGCTGCAATGGGGTCCCCATGTAACATCTCTTGTAGGACGGCTAAGTTCAGCAGAATATGCTGTCACAAAAATCTGTCAGTTTACTAATGTAGATACCGCGAGGCTAGTCTATTTCAGTTACTTTCATAGTATCATGTCTTACGGTATCTTATTATGGGGGCGTGCTGCAGACATCGAGTCTATTTTTATTCTGCAAAAAAGAGCCATTAGAGCAATATATGGCCTCCGCAGGCGCGATTCTTTAAGGGAACTGTTTAAAGATATTAACATCATGACCGTACCTTGTCAATATATATATGAAAACATCATGTACGTAAGGAAAAACTTAAATATTTTCAGTAAAAGAGGTGAAAGACACAACTATGGGACTAGAAATAGGGACCAATTGGTTCAACCGGGTTTCAGGCTGGCTAAAGTAGATTCATCCTTCATGGGGTACTGTTTAAAATGTTATAATAAAATACCTCCCCACATACTCCAACTGAATGAAACGAAGTTCAAAACTTGTATCAAACGCACACTATGCAGCCAAGCATATTATAAGTTGGAGGATTACATCTCTGACAAAAATGCTTGGCTCAACGCTGGTTCTGCTCCACAAGGGCGCCTTAACAATTGATTAGCATTCGGAAATATTGTTGGAGCTGCTGAAGATTGTAAAAACTATCTTTGCACTGTATAAATTCAATCTTTTAGTATTGTATAATTGCAAACCACACGTGTGAGCACTATGTGGTACCTACTATAAAGCTACATCATTGACTTGAATGTGCCCCGGCGGCTGAGAGTATGTCATGCTCACTCAAATGTCTCGCTGGTGGTGGCGTGTGTGTTGGATCATTAAGTTCCCTTCAAAATGGTTGAGCTGAATGGTGCTGATCCATACGTCATGTTCGTGAACGGGCGCCGTCAGTGGGGACTGGTTATCTCTTAGCAGCCACGGCTTATTTTTATTTCCGATTTTTTATGTTTTTATTACGGGTCTTTCTAGATCGTTCTCACATGTATAATTTCAACAAGACGGATGTAACAAATTTTTCTGTATCCATATTATTTAAAAGAGTGTCCATTGAGTTTCTTGCCCGTTCTTCTCCATAGGTACCTACTTTCGCTTTTGAATGGGCAACTAGCTTCATATTTCTGACTGACCGACCCCTTGACAATTCAAAAGTGCCTGTAATTGGTTTATTTGAAATAAATGCTTTGAGTTTGAGTTTGATAATAAAAATAGAAAAATAAACAGCTGACGCAACGCGAATTCGCATAAGGTAATGACTTCCGTTAGGTTACGAACTGTGCGTCGAGTCGTATCTGTCAGCTGATTGATAGGTTGTGTACCTACCTATTTGTACACATGTAAACTGTAAGAAGTGCATAGCGCGATTTTATTTTATTTTAAATCGTACCAGATTCGCAGATGTGGACCTGTACCTGTTGTAGCCTTTGTAGGTACACGCTGTTTCTCGGCTCCCAGTGGTTAACGGGATAAATAGCTTGCTATGTTTTTCGTAAAATAACCGCAAAGACATTTGGAGCTATAAAATAACTGCATTACGGTTAGATTATACGTTTTATTGACCAATCTTTTTGTAGGTAAACAAAATTGTTAGTAGAAACATGACTATTTTACGCGAAAATCAGTTATCCCACTGCATACGGTATGCAACGAATTATTGTAATAATAATTAGGTATGCGTGTTTAAAAATTAGAATCAACTTATTTACAACAATTTAAAATGTACATACCTCATAACGACGTAGTTTTATTTACACTATTTACACCAAAATTGATGTACATATTCACCCTGCAGTTGCACGTTAAATAATGTTTCGTTGCACTTTTAATAATGTCTCTATCTCTAGCCATCACTGCGTACACAAGCGTTCACAATTCACGTTTTGTTGTTCCGCCCTAGAAATGGTCTGGCCGTCATTACCGTAAATCAGGTCTATCCCTACCCCACGCATGGAAGTCCAACGGCGTAAGATCAGGCCTGCCTCCGTCTGCAGCTGAGGGCATGTAGACCCCGTAGTCCAGCTCCTAGGATCCCTAGGCTAGGCAGCAAAATAAGTCCACCCTCATTGTAGCAGTCCACCATGTTCTGGTACTCCTGGTTGGAATATTTTGGCATTGTTGAGTTTGTTGCGCGAAGCGCGATGCGTTCCACGTTAGTTAAGCCGCGTGCAGTACAACATGCAGTTCGCGCAGGACTGGAAATCACGGCGGCGAGCGGCGCGGCGGGCGGGGCCGAGGCAACTGAAACACCACACGTGCGCGGCGCCGGCGGGCTCGGGTCTCTTTTGATCATTCATAAAAGCCACGCGACATCTAAGCGCGCCGCCATGACCTCGCCCGCTTCAATGAAAGTAGTTTCTACGTAGTATTTTCGTAGAAACTAGCGTAATGGATGTTACAAAATATGAAAGAGCCAGTATTTTATGTGTGTTAAGTAATTTTTTTTTTTTAAATTAGATGATTAAATAAAAAAATCTTTTTCATTTATATAGCTTCTGTTCGACCTATAGATGCCCCTCTTCAAATATTTCGTGTGTGAATAGATACACCTTATATATGTGTAACTCCTTATGAGTTTTATTGTATAAGTAGCCGCCTAGATAGCAAAAGAAACGCCTTTCAAAAATAGTTTTGGTGACGTAGATGATGGCGCTTCACTGGATCATATCGTCTTTTCCCTCTAGACAGCTTTGGGTTATAAACCAAGAGAGTATGCTGTTTCAATAGAATATGCAATATAAACAGTTGACGCACTGTCAGAACTTCAGTTTCTTTGTATAACTGTTCAGTGGGGTAGCGATACGGTCGAAAATTCGACACTTTCAGAATAGCTCTTTGAGTTCTTTTAATTTCTATTAGTTTTCGAAGCTCCACCCCAAGAGGTGATGTAGTAGCGTATTAAATATTGAGCTAGGGTATACTGATTTGAAAATATTTTTATCGACTACAGGTCTCAGAGTTTTGAACACATATATTAGTTTCCTTAATCTGTTGTTAGAGTGGTTATGTGGTCTTGGAATCTAAGGTTTTTGTCGATTATTATTCCCAGGTATTTAACATTCTCAGCATTGGTGAGTGGTGCGCAGTTACACCTAAGGGTGAGTGCGTTTGTGCAAGAGTGGGCAACAATCGTATCATATAATGCTTGGAAGGAACCATTGTTTTTCATGGAGAATGCTATGTAATTGGTTTTGGTTGTATTAAGGGTCAATAGATTGTCGCGTAGCCAGTGTGACGTATGGGGTTTTCGTGGGGAGATAGATGACACCACGAAACATTGTCAGCATAAAAAATATATTATTAAAATAATAGTGGTATAAAGGGGTAGGAAGGTTTATGGTCACAAAGTTCCTTGCTTTCCGTGGGAGCTGCACAGTACTCTCCTGGTCCAGCCTGGTGTGACGATGACCGCAGCGGGTGTGCATGCTGCAGACGCCAGGAAGGTGATGGTCGGCGGATGGTCTCGCCAGACCCGTGGAAGCGAGCTCAACGCGACCACGCGGGTAAAATAAATATCCGGCGCGGACCCCGTTGATATCCGGATCAGCCGGAAGGTGGTCCGGGTCTCAGCGTCTGGATGACGCTGATGTCACCGGATGAAATTCAGCGATGTAATTAGCCGGAACTTTGCAACCTGGAATCAACGTCCAGCGTGTCACGAAATGGCCACCCTGGTCATCTCCGCTGGTTGTGACACCCAAGCATAAGCAAAGCGAGATGTACTAGTGCGCTATGATGATGGTGTGTGGATATCACAATTAGTCCGGAGTTTAAAATTTTGTGAGAAGCACGACGTGACTTGCACATTTCGATAGATTGGAAAAGAATACATGATTAACAATATGCAAGGCGCAAATGAGGCAATTAGGTTGCATACTGGAGTTTAAGCTTGTGGCATATAAATTGTAAGGTCACAGATGATGCAGGATCAAGTGAACTTGCGTCTTCGCCCGGAGCAGGATTTCGAATGTCAGGTCACTGCGAGTGAAATGGCCGATGGCGGTGTCGCGCGCGTTGATATAGGTCCTCTTCATACGTTCGGATATACCAATCCCGCGCATCAAACGTCCCTATTACTGTTAAGTCTGTGGTTTGACTTGACATTTTATTGTTGTGATTTGTTATATTAATTATCGATACAACGTTACACTAATTGGATACCATATTAAAGTCCAATTGTGCACGCTCATAGACATCCTTCCACGAGCACGCGCTGAACAAGAGGGCAGTGTCACCAGCAAAGCTAATGATTTTGCCATTGGGAATAGTGAGCGTACCCAGATCGTTGATATAGATGAGGAATAGTAAAGGTCCGAGGATACTACCTTGAGGCGTGCAGTAGTTAATTATTTGTTCCTCACATGCATTGATTTATGATGATGCATTTATCTAACTTTACTCGCTGGGTACGCTCACTCAGGTAGTCTTTAAAGAGGTCCAGTGGAATTCCTCTGATTCCCAGGCTTTCCATCTTATGTACAAGAATTGTGACAGAAACCTTGTCAAATGCCTTAGCAAGATCTAGAAATATGGCCATAACTTTATCCCTACCATCCATGTTTGTAACCACATAGTCTGTTAACTCATGGACCGCATCAGATGTGGATTTGCCTGAGCGAAACCCAAATTGCGCAGGTACGATGATTGTTTTCTAAATAGCTCACAAGCTGCTGTTCATTACCCGTTCTAATATTTTGGTTATCAACCCGGCTCCTGTCCCCACTCTTGTAGATAGAATGAATTATGGCTTTTTTGAACACGTTAGGAAACTTATCTGTGGAAAGTGCAAGGTTACATATGTACGTTAACGGAGACGCAATTACGGCCGCATGCTTTTTTAATAGATCACCAGATATCCCGTCCCATCTCGCGGCACAGTTATTGCGGAGCGACATTAATATTCCGGCTACCTCTACCTCATCTGTTGGGAGCATTACCATGGATTGCGTTCCGTGAGTTAGGTTTCCCTTTGTAGCCTTAGTTTGTGTACTCTTTATGTTTTGAGCTAATTTTTCACCTATTTTGGCAAAATAGCGTGACAGTAATCATTTAAAAGACTGCAATATCTACCTGTTTTTTACCGTAATATTGAATCGCATGATTTCGACATTATAATCATTACGGAAAGTTGGCTGTACGACGGAATATTGAACACAGAAATATGTGATGGTCGTTATGATGTATTTAGATACGATCGCCCTAGCGGTAAAAAGGGTGGCGGGGTTATGATATGTATTAAACGTGGTTACTGTGCCACAGCGAGGTCAGACATTCACATTGGATGCGCGGAATATATACTTATTTGGGTAACAGTTAAGAATTATGTTTTTTCTAAGTCATCACAGAAAAGCGACCTACACTTAGCCGCAGTTTATATACCCCCCAACAATAATTCACCAAAAATGTTAAAAGATTTTAAGGACTCTCTTCTTCATTCCTACAATTTAAGCCCCGATGATATGTACCTAGTGGCTGGCGTTTTTAACTTACCCTTTATAACTTGGTCTTCGGATGGATACGGTTGGAAAACTAAAACTAACTCGGATTTAGTTGAAGCCGCAACTGAATTTGTTAATTCTTTAGATTATATATTATGAATATGTCTCAATACAATTTGAAACCAAATTGCTGTGGCAATGTTCTCGACCTTGTTATCGCTAATGTATCTTTGGAGTGTTCCACAAGCGAGGTATCGCTGGTGGATATTGACAAGTATCACGTCCCACTGGAACTTTGCATGGAGTATTGCTGTTACAAACCTATTCGCTCCCAACCTAGAGTTATAAAAAAGTTTTTTAAAGCTAATTTTGAGATAATTAATTCTGAGCTTATTAGCGTAGACTGGAATAACCATTTCGAACAGCTTAATGTGGATGAGTGTGTCGACATTCTTTACGTAACATTACGCTCACTTATAGAAGCACACGTTCCAATAGTAAAAGTATCAGGGCGTTACCGTTACCCGAAATGGTACCCTCCAGCACTAATAAACGCTATAAAAGAAAAAATTTATGCCCACAAACGGTGGAAAAAATTCAAATCCCAAACGGACTACGCCGAATTCGCCTTGTTAAGAACTCGAGTAAAAATTCTCCAAGAGGAGTCCTACGGGAAATATACTGACAGATGCGAGAAGCAATTAATAAAATCGCCCAAAGAATTTTGGAAGTACGTAAATAAGAAAAGAAAATCCTCTGGATACCCTCGCAATATGGTTTATCAAGGGGTAACATATTCGAACGGTGAGGATATTTGTAATACATTTAATAAAATTTTTCAAAGCTTTAGTCCTACCAGCAGTAGCAGTGTCAAGAGTTGCGATGACTGCCCTATGTCAAACGTTGCCCATTCCATTGTCATCACTCCCGAATCGCTAAGAACAGTTTTTAGAACTTTAAACATTAAGAAAGGAGCCGGTACTGATGGGATCCCAGCAATTCTTATAAAAAAATGCGAATTAGGTTTAACTCCTCCCCTTAAAATCATTTACCAGCGGTCTCTCGACGAGGGAACGTTCCCGCGACAATGGCGCGAGGCTCAAATTATCCCAGTTCATAAAAAGGGCTCCAAGCTGGATGTATCTAATTACCGAGGCGTATCACTACTGAATAACTTTGGGAAGATGCTTGAGAAAATTGTTTACGACCATATTTACGCTGCAACAAAGCTTTGTATACCTGCTTCCCAGCATGGCTTTGTTAAATCACGTTCAGTCAATACTAACCTTCTCGAACTTACCAACTATGTTGTAACTGGTATGAACGACGGTGCCCAGGTGGATGTAATATACACAGACTTCGAAAAAGCGTTTGATCGGGTGGATTTCTGCATTCTGATCGAAAAACTAAAAGCCGTAGGTATTAAAGGGAACTTGCTAAGGTGGATAGACTCTTACCTTAGAAACCGGCGGCAAGCCGTAGTTATCGGTAGCTACCGATCTGATTACGTGGAAGTTACTTCTGGAGTGCCTCAGGGCTCACTGGTATCCCCCCTACTTTATAATATTTACTTATTTGACATAACACAGTGTTTCTTTCACGCTGAACATCTTCTGTATGCCGACGACAAAAAAATATTTATGAAAATAAATAACCTTAGTGACTGTCATTTGATCCAATCAGACTTAGATAGGCTTAGTGACTATTATATTTTAAACAATATAAATGTAAATATTAAGAAATGCCAAATTATAACTTTCTCTAAAAAACGCAGAAATATTAACTATAGTTACCGTCTCAGTAAGGACATTATACTGCGAGCATCACAGGTTAGGGATTTGGGTGTGATTCTAGACGAAAAGTTCACGTTCGAGGCACACATTGATCAAATTACGAGTAAAGCATTCAAGTCCCTCGGATTCGTAATACGTATCAGCCAACTGTTCAATAGCCCACTTTGCTTAAAAACTTTATATTACTGTTATGTAAGGAGCATACTGGAATCCGCTAGTGTTATATGGCGACCTTTTTATAAGAAATATATTGATAAAATTGAATCAATCCAACGCAAATTTATCAAGTATCTAAATTACAAAACTAAAGTTGTTATTCCAAATTACCCGGACTCCTGTCGACACCACGAATTTAATACTCTGGAAGATCGACGACAGTTGAATGATATGATGTTATTGTACGACATACTTAACAATAAATTTGACTGATTCCACAACTGCTCAGCAGAATACACTTTAACGTTCCACTCAGACGTACCAGACATACCTCTATGCTATCTGTACCATCGGCCTCTACTAATTATCTAAAGATGTCACCATTTTTGCGTCTACCTGCATTATATAATGATAAATTCTCATCTTTGGACCCCTTTTCTACCACACGTAACAAACTTAAAAAGGAGATTATCCAAATCCTCCATCTAACGCCGGTTATTCAGCTTACCAAGTAGTGCCAATTTAGTCATACTTCTATAGTCATACACATATCATCACACACATTTACAGCACTTACACCGCACAGATACACGCACTCATATAATAATATTATAAATAGTCACTCTCTATATTTCATATTTTTCGGAGTACTTCGTAATTGGCGTAATGTTTTAAATAATACATATGTTATATTTACTGTCAGCTGTGAAGTTACCTTATATAAATAAATAAATAAATAAATCTGCATATAATATAATGCATCCAACAAACGAATTTACAATTGCAAATAACGAGATCATTAGAATCGTTCCCAGACCTCGCAAAAATGATTTAAAAACAAAAGATGTGCAGTTGACTTTGCTACCATTTTAATACATATAGATAATAATCATGAAACAAGAGTAACAATAATGATTAAGGATAGAGAGAGCGGAAGTGGATAGAATACTCTTTATTATGTATACCAAATAGGTAAATTACAAATATCCATAGAAATGTTACATAGTATGACACAATTAATTTTCCTTAACAACCTGCATCTTCAGGTGTGCTCGTTCCAGCATCCAATCGGACGTATGTTTACTGCGGAGAAGGTGGAGATGTACATGAACCAGGAGCTGGTCAGCATTGTCCACATGGAGAAGACTTTCATGACGCCCATCTTCAGCATCCACAACGCACAGGACATGCCCACCATCAGGCTCAAGGGGAAAGGGTCTCACTACTTTGAGGTAATTAAGTTACATATTGCTTACGCCTCTCGCATGCCTCCCAAAGCTCCGGGACCTTGCGGTACCGAGATAAAAGCGAAAGTTACTCTGTCGGACTCACTCTCAGTCTTTCCTTTGCCCTGTTACCTTTTGATGCTTTAGCGGCTGAACGGATTACGATGTGGCACACAGGACCTTGACCTTGGGTTAGTACATATAGGACACTATTTATTCTTGCAGTATATTTCCGTGGGATAATTTTTGACCTCCACGCGGGCGCAGTCGCGGGAAAAAGCTAGTAGGTACATTCTAAAATATAATGATCTTAAATTCCAGCTGCAGACAAACACCAAGACCCCCATAGGCGGCCTTCAAAAGAAGTCTCGAGGCTTTCGAGACGAGTTTTTCTCCTACAATGATGACTATATCATCAGCTTCCCAGCTGATCTCGCTGTGCAGTTCAAGCTAGCTGTCATCGTAGCCTGCGTGTACATTGTAAGTTTTGTAACCGATTATTTTTCTTGGAGGTTACACGAGCTTAAGGCGGAATAGCAAGCTAATATCCCGGTGTCCTGTCTTTGCTTACCATCCTGACTCCTGGCCGTGCACAAAGTGGCAGTAGTGGTAGTATCTTCATGCACCGTGGACTCCTAAACGGAGCCACCTGATACGAACGACCATTTAATTAAAAAGTTGAAGATTAAAAAAAAATGCAGGTTTGTTCGATTTAAAAGTTCGGGAGTGCATTTTATTCATTTATTACATGTCAATGTACAGTGTTTGTAATTGGTATTTCCAATCTGTACTTAGGAGGAAACTTTGTATATTTCTGGCCATTCACTATGTAGGTTACGAGCTTGAGCATGCAGATTTTTATTAATAAACCATTGCTTTTTCTTTCCAGGACTTCAAATTCCATGAGGGCAAGTGACGGAGCACTATCTCAAAACTTGTTACGTGTTTTTATATACCTATTATATTTATGTAGGTATTTACTTATAAATAAGTGTTTTTAACTATCACATCATCATATTGTTATGAACTAAAAATGTATAAAAAAACTGCCTTCTATGACCCGAAACTGAAAGGAATGACACAACCGCTCTTGACGATGCCGAAGTTTTCGGAAAATATTACAACGATAACGCTCTCAGACCTAACCCCACAAAAACACAGGCTTGTGCTTTCCATCTCCGCAACAACACAGCAGGTCGCGCTCTAAACATCAACTGACAAGGTATCACCATTGAACACTGCAATAACCCTACCTACCTAGGGGTCACCCTTGACAGAGCATGACATTTAAGAGCCATTGTCTGAAAACGAAAAAAAAAATGGGCTCCCGTAACAGCTTGCTAAAGCGCCTAACCTCAACCACCTCGGGTGCTTCACCTCAGGTACTCCGGACCACTGGCCTAGCACTCTGTTTTTCTGCGGGTGAATATGCGTGTCCAGTGTGGCATCGTTCCGCCCCCACCAAGGAAGTAAATGTTGCTCTGAACGAAACATGCTGAACAATCACAGGCTGTCTCAAACCGACTCCGGTCAGCTTACTATACCCAACAGCTGGCATAGCACCTCCACAAGCCCGCAGAGAAGTTGCATGTGCAGTAGAGAAACACAAACAGGAGTCTGACACTAGACACCCTCTATTTGGCGCTCAACTACCAACTCAACGGCTAAAAAGCAGGCACAGTTTTCTGAAATCCACAGCGCCCCTACCAGGTCACCCGGCCGACGCCCGTTGTAAGCTGTGGCAGGATGCCTTTCCTCCACCCACTCATTTTCTACCTCCAAACGAGCATCTCCTTGCAGGGTGCAACCTTCCGTGGTTCACTAGGAAGTCCCTGAACCGTCTTCGAACCCAAGTGGAAAGGTGTAAGTCGAACCTCGTAAAGTGGGGCTACTCCGACGGAACGGCAGCAGGGTGTGGATGTGGAGCTAAGTCACAAACTATGCTCCACCTCCTATCCTGCCCTCTGTGCCCAGAAACAAGTAGCCAAAGTGACCTGTGCGCTGCCACTGATAATGCTGTGGAAGTGGCAAACTTTTGGGCCAGCAGTAATTAAGCAAGTGTCGTGCCATTGTCACGAAGAAGAAGAAGAAGAGCAAGTGTTTAAGCTGATTAAATAGTCCAATCGTATTAAATCATTTTAAGTCATCAACAGATGAAAATACTTACTTTTGATCGAGTAAAAATATAGGAATAAGAACAACTGAAAACAACTAAAAGTAATCTGTAATCAGAAAAATATTTGCAGTTTTTAAAATGGCTTATAACATGGCGTTCGTAAAAGAAGTCAAATTAATTATATGGATGTATGTCACATATTATAATGATAATGCGCATATATATTTGTATGTAAATGTGCATTATCTTGTATATTTTGGACAAGCATATTTAAACCAGTCAGGCTTGAATTTACTAATGAGACTTTTTTTACATACTAACTCCATGCCTGGTCTATACCGTGCTTTTTTTGTAGTAAGTAATGAACTAAAAACTAAGTGACGTTAGTTTTTAGTTCTTTCTCCATTGTTATTGAGTCTTAGCACTGGGATTCTCAGTGAAAATAATTTTATAACAGCCCCATCTAGCTTTAGGTGTCGGGACTTGACACGTGCTTTGCAATGTGCCTTTGTTCTTCAGCGTGTTACTAGATGTCGCAAGAAAGCTTGAAAATGTATTTATTATTAATTTAAACTTTACGATTTTTACAGTTTTGAATTTCGAATTTTAGTTTATATTTATGGCATTTTCTTCAAATATTTATTAAAAGTGTTAAATATTATCTGTTTTATTTTTGTCTAATCTGTTCTAATGGTCAAAATTGAATAGGAAGAATATAGTCTAATCTAATACTTTCTTGACAAAGAGCGGGACAAAGACAAGTCTAGGTAAAAAGTAATGAGAGATAAAGAGATATTAAGATATTTTTGTATCTTTTCAAGCAATCAAATCTCTTCGAATCGGTGATTAATGCTAAATATAGGGAAACTAATGTTGCGTGCTTTACCTTGAGTTTGATAGTAGTAAGCTGTCAGAGCCAATTACAATCTACGTCGTTGCTAATCTCTCAGAGAACCAAACATATAAATAAAAAGATTAATATTATGACAGTACCTTGCAACTTCGTTTATGAAAATATTATGCACATAGGTAAGAAAAAATCTACATCTTTATAATAAAATAAGAGCCATGATTTTATTACTAGAAATAAAGGTAAATTAGTTCAACTATTTTACTGAAAAGCTAAAGTACATTAATCTTTTAAGGGGTACTGTGTTAAATGTTACAACCTTGTGATATTTTGCAATGAAATAAAATAAAATTAACTTATAGCCGGGGAACGGATGTAAGAGAAACGCAGGTGCTTTTGAGATACACTATAATCACTTAGATCACACAAATTACGATTTAACAGAACCTTTGGGTTAAAGCGCGCACATTCGCGGGTGGTTGGCAAAGCTAGCTTGACTGGCGATTCCCATGACAACTTACTGGAGCTTGCGCGGGCGCTCTCTGATGGGCGGCTGGGTAAGCTCTCTGGGTGGCCATGATAACGTTTACATTATGCCGCAAGCTATACACTTCCCCTCGAGTACTAGAGAACGTTCCCGCTCATGTACTCGCTCAAAGGAAACTAAGTAAACTGGACAAACATGTTTCCGTTGACACCCACTCTATCGTTTACTCGCCCACTTTATCTACGGGACGAGGAGGCGTACTATCCCGGTTATGAAACCGAGTGAAATCTGATACATGATACTTCCCTAACATGCTCTCAGGGCTATCTAGATTTGCTATGAAATACGCTCCGGGACTCACCCTTTTTGCAATGAATTACGGTCCGTCTTTCTTAGGAATGACCTTAGCTGTTATGTTCTTTGCTGCATTGCTAAGAACGTGTGACTTTAGTAGTACTTGATCTCCGGCCTCAAAGACTTCGGCAGGTGCAAAAGACTTGTCATTCTCCGGTGACACACCATCTTGGGTAATGACATGACCTAAGTATTTCATTTTGTATCGTGCGAACACACATTCGTCCCTGTTCGCGCGAAGCTTGAACAAACGTAACCTTTCAAATACCTAACGCTAATCGGAAATATGCTTCTCAAAACTGCCTTCGGATATAATAAACAAAGTGTCCTTCAGCGAAGCCCCCGTACGAAGCCAATTTGAAAATAAACAAACAAAGCATTTCAGCATGCATCAGCAAAGGAAGCAGAGAGAGTCACTGTTAGAGTTAGAGTGGGTCAGTATACTAGAGAAGACGTAAACATGTCATACGGCGTACCTCAAGGAAGCGTATTGGGACCTACATTGTTCCGTATGTGAGTACTATGTACATGCTTTAAAGCTACCATTTACAGGGTACGTCTTTCATTGACTTGAATGTGTCCTGGCGGCTGAGAGTATGTCATGCTCACTTTAATGCAAACCAAATAGGCGCAAACATACGCAATGGTCAGACGAAACTGATCAGTTAGAATCAGATGTCTGCGACCACGACATCAGCCACTGTGCCCTCAGTGAACGTAATGGGTTGTGACTGTCTGTCACTTATTTATTACTATTTACAAATAAAATATTATATTTATTCTAAAACCATGCACATGGCCCACTTTAGAAACACGAACAAGATTTAATCTTAATTTTATGGTCTGACAGCTTGACGCGTTACCCTAATAAATAACAAGATATCCTAATTCTTTGCACTTGTAAAATAATATTGGCCTCTCAGAAATGCATTACATTTCTATTTTATGGCTACTTATGGCAGCCGTCGTCGCTCGAAAGAAATGTTAAGACAATCGAAATCCATAGTAAAGAAAGAAAAGAACGTTTATTTACGGTAAACATGACGCAGTGATAGAACACAAACACCAAAGAGAACAAATCGGAGGAAAATATGCGTCACATCCACGCAAAACGGCCATCGCTCAGCTTAATGCTACGACCCTATGCGAGACAGAGCCCCAGCGCTGGTTTTGCTTTAGAAATTCTGAGAACGAGAAAGTTGTAACGAGGGCGCGTTATGGCAGTCAGCTGTGAATCGTATGGGCAATTGAGAAACAATTAAGAAATAGAAAAATGTGTTATAAGTCGAAGGATAAAAAATAGCGTGGGAAAGGCCCAAGCCCCGATTTTGGAGGCTGGCGGGGGTGGTGAGGAATAACAATTGGTCTTAGGATGCGAGAGGGATCGGTCGAGATATAGGCTCAAGAGGGTAGGCTAGTTAAGTTAGGAGGTTGGTGAGTGTTGTGAGCTGTAAGGAGCTGTGTTCGAGGTGAAGTTGGTAGTACGTGCGGCATTTCGTGAGTTGTAATCTAATTCCCTACAAAGAGATCATTGGTAAGTGTAAAACCCTTTACTAATAATGTGACTTTTTCATTATTTTATTCTTAAAGGTTGATTTGTATTATGATTTATATGCAACACAACTATTAATGATCATTTATTCCAGCATAGCGTAGTTGCGCTATTAATTAACGCTATTTTTCTTTTGTAATACGTGTCCATCTCCCAATCCGTACCCTGACAGATATTTGTAATTTGCGTTTGATTATAGGGAAACGGAGAAGGCCTTCCCCTTTTATTGACACTGAGCACTGACGCTCGACTTTTGACGACTTTGACCCGTAGCTAGCTCAACCACATATGAAAGGCAGAACCGTAAATACTCTCAGTTCATTTAAATCAAAATATGCAATAAAGCCGATCTAAATCGGCCTTATAAAACAATCAAACGTTAGGGGGTAGGCTTCACAAAGCTCCCCAAACTAGATTGGTAGGCGTTGTGTCTCGATAAAACCCACACCACACGTATGGTATGCCAACTTCTAAATCGACACTATTTATCGAAACACGTCAATTTGGACGCTTTGCCGCTGAAAGCCGCACTGTATCCTCGAAATGGGGAAGTTTAACGAGATGTGAGGTGACGAAATACCCACCTCGGCAAACACCGAGTACGATCGCATTGAGTTTTGCTACAGACTGAGTCTACGGTACGCTTGTGCGATATTTTCTGATATTTTAGTAAGAAATGGGGCTAGGCTGCCGTAAAGTTGATATTAACATTAGCACGCGTTTAGAATTTTATACTCCATACTTGTCTCACTCAATGGCAGTTGGGCTTCGTAGTGCACTTTCTCTAGGATTGAGTAAGACATTTATATAGTGCTTAGGAAACATGTTCTACTAAAGTCGTATATTGTCTTCAGAGGTTTTATGCGTTAGGTTTAGTAGAACACGTACAATGAGATGAGTCTCACTGAAATGGGTACATCATACACAGATAAATTAACGTAGCTATTATTGATTGATTAAAGCGCAAGCGTAACGATTCCTTTACCCCTAACATTATGAAGATTCCATTACAGGTATTATTAGCGCTACCTGCGAGAAGGGATATAGACCACGGTAGTAAGCGGTCGGTGTAAGGCTAGGCTAAGAAAGTTAGGAGAATTATTGAGTGCCAGAGGCCTTGTCCAAGTGGGCTGTTGTAGGAGAGCGAGTTAATATTAAATAAGTTAAATATAGTTGTGTTGAAGCACAGATTTAGTTTATTATTATTCAATAATCTAGTTTTTAACGTAGTATGTGTTAGTGTTTGTTGGTGAGACTGGGAGAGCCTTTAGTTATTATAGTTATCCTAGGCTGAAGGAGTTGATAGTCATTATAACTAATCAGACAGACACGTGTTGCTGGTGAGTTTGTTGCGCCACTTCTTCTCCCCAGCATAAGCACTAGGAAGTGGTGAAGGATGGGGCTCTTTGGGGCTGTCTATAGACTTTAAAGTGAGTTGATTCACAACTCTATTAATTATGCTTGAGTTTGATTCTCTACTCTCATAACTAGTAATTCTTGAATGTTGTATTCGTTGCCTTTGGCCGATCCTATAACTCTAAATTCTATTTAATAATGATCCTTGATCCTTTACTTCTCAACTCAAATGATCTAATAATTCAAAGAATTTTATATTCTTTATCTAAGACTAATAACTCGGTCGGACTGACATGATCACGTGTCTTGCAAATATGCTTGTTGTGCAAAGAGTGTACTTCCTGGAGTTTGGGTGACCACATCTATCTCTTATCCAGTCTAAGGAGTGATAGGGACCATGTCTCCTTAAGAGCATGATGCAGACGCAATGCCGCTAGAACAAGCCGCTCCGTTGCGAGACAAGTACAGTCGCACGGTTGCCGCAGGAAAGGCCGCTTCGTCACGTTTATCAGTTCGAGAGAACTGCTAGGGGCCATGACTCCAAAAGAGCATGATGTCGACGCTATGCCGCTGTAAAGCCGCTTGCGTCACTTTATGGAAGTGTATCTCTGAGTACTCCGAGTGTAGATGCGAGGTATTGTGTGAGTTACGACTGATCAAATAGCCGTTAATCGCTAGCGTTTGGGTTATTCACAAGTTTATATAATAATTAACTCTGCATCCCTCTATTATTTAGTTTTCTAAAATCACATCCAATATATTTAATAAATATGAATTCCCAAGTAACATCTGACATTTGTTACAAATATTTCCTTGCCTTATTAATAATATCAAGGCATTTCTATAAATTTCTATAAATTTGGGAATTCATTTCTATTATCGGTGGGAGAGTGACCAAGTCTGGTTACGAGCTCTACAGAGCCGCACGGGGTTGGAGTGCGGCCTTTTCCCCTTAGGGGGAAACCGACCTTAACGCTAATATTAACATAATTAGTAAAAACGAAAAATTTATCAGCCTAGGGTAATTTAGGTCCAGTCACAGGGTCAAGCCGTTTCTACTAGCAATAATCAAGACGTAGGCCAGGCACAGAATCGGAGGCAGATCAAGTGTTTTAATGTGCTTGTATCCATAAACGAAACAAATGTGATGCAAATAGATGTGATTATTGTGGCAAGCGGTCATTTAGAATTGACATGTAATTATAAAAAGAACGCGATTAAACCAGATAAACAAGAAACAAAATGTGTTTCCGCCCATGACCCGCGTAATAAAGTGAAAATAATATGTATTAATAATTTGCATCAAGAAGCATTCGGGAAGCAGTTGTTCATTGATTTCCTAATCGTTTGTTAAAAGATATTCAATGGAAAACATTGTTCTGATCGCGCTAGTTTTGCAACAGCTGATCTGAGAGTCGATTCAGTGTGTCTGTCTCAGGTTGATTTCTATGTAATCGAGAGCAAACGAGGAAACGTGACGATCTGACCTGATATACTCGCGAGTGAATGTCAAATTCAAAGACTTTGCGAATAAATTTTCAGAGTTTCGTAACACATTAGTAATTTTGAGCTCCATGGTAACTCCATCAGAATAAATAACACTTTTACAAAAATATGATGACTGTGTGGCATCAAATAGCAAAGGACTAGGGAAGGTAACGGCCACGAAATGATAATTAACGCTGACAGAAAGATAATTTTATGAAAAATGGTGTATGGGATTCAGAAGAACAAAATTATACGTGAAAGCAAATCACCCTATGCGAGCCCTGCGTTAATTGGCAAAAAAAGAAGAGAAAAAGACTTTGACTATCGAGCGCTAAATAAGATCGTAGATAGGCTTCGGAGCTATAAATGCTTTACAGTCTAGATTAAAAAAGTGGATGTTATCTAATAATGATGCAAACGCAATCTATGGAAAATACCGCATTTATTACTAAAGACGCGCATTACGAATTTTTATGACTTCTGTTTGGGCTGGCTAACGCACCATCAAGATTAAAATCAAAATTAAAAGTCATTTATTCAAATTAGGCTGAGAATCAGTACTTTTCGAACGTCAAAATTACATAAGACAGTCCCCCAAAACACCGGCTCTACACCGCTTCCTAGTGCTTTAGCTGGGAAGAAGAAGTGGCAAGGAAGGTGGTGAAGTGGCGCAACAAACTCCCCAGCAGCACAGCTATCTGTTCGGTTAGAAGAACTGGATTTTATACAATTTTAAGTCATTAAATTAATTGCCATACGTCAGCTAGCCACTCCAATACCTAATATAAAAAAATAAGAAGTAAATAAAATTTATATAAAAGCCTCTAGGCCTATAGTGCATGGCAGCTTACATATGCAATACTGGATAATGTACAAACAAATAAAATAAATAAATGATAAACTAGGACCATCAAAGTAAAATAAATTAACAGAACAATTACTGTAACAATAAAAAAAACTTAGACAGGAAGACGACCAGTCACCACAAGCAGCACCCGTTCACGAGCATAACGCAAAGATCAGCCATTACCTCCCTCGCCATATTTGAGGGAAGGAGGAAACCCGACCCCCGACGCTACCGCAAGCAGTGACATCTAAGGAAGCATGACGAACTTGCTGCCGGTTGCTCAGGCAAGAATAATATTATCAATTGTCAAGGTCGCTAGCTAACCACATATTGCAATACAGCTCATTAAAAAACATTGTAATGAGTAGGTCATGTCAATAATAAATGAAGATAACAAAATAATTGACTTACACCGTCAAATAAAATAAAAAAACGAATATATGAACTCATATACCCTGTCAGTAGGTAAGCTGATTCTGGAGAAAAACACGAACATTGTCTTGAGTTAATCACAGCGACTAACTGTTCTTATCGTTTAAGTAGTCGTTAATGGAATAATATGCCTTTGAACAAAGGTTGGATTTAACTTGAGCCTTAAACGCATTAAAAGGTAAATCTAGTAAAGAAGAGGGTAACTTGTTATAAAAGGTTATACCAAGCCCAACAAATGAGTTATGAAGCCGGTGAAAAGGAGCACGTAGTTTGTTCTTATTTCAGCAACCAAAAAATTATGTCGTTAATGGAATAATATGCCTTTGAACAAAGGTTGGATTTAACTTGAGCCTTAAACGCATTAAAAGGTAAATCTAGTAAAGAAGAGGGTAACTTGTTATAAAAGGTTATACCAAGCCCAACAAATGAGTTATGAAGCCGGTGAAAAGGAGCACGTAGTTTGTTCTTATTTCTTGATATATGTATAAATGGAGCTACGGGAAAGTACGAGGGTGAGGATTTCAGAGTACCTTTTTATCATGGTTGTAGAAATGCCATCAAAGCCCACTGCAGCATGGACTTTTAGAGATCCAAAAATGAAAGCTATCTAAAAATAAAGGATTATTATTATATTGCGTTTATTTATTTTTATAATTATTCTATACATTTTTTAAACAAGATTTAAAAAAGAAACAGTAAAAATATTAAATAAAAGTGGTCCTCCGGTATCGGGAGCAGGGTACAAGCTTCCGGTGGTTAGGGCTCCAGAGACAGGAACCTCCTTACGTTGCGAGCCGTATCGAGGAATGCTGCCTTCTGAAACATGTCTTTCGAAGGCGGTTGGACCGCCTAACGAAAGCCTCGAGAGATATTGATCGAGGCTATTGGCAATCAGGCCATTGGCCGATACGACAATTTGCACAATGACTGCCGAGTTCACATTCCACATGTCAACCACCTCGTGTGCTAAGTCGAGATATTTAATTTGTTTCTCTTTCTCAGCTTTCACGAGGTTCTCGTCATGCGGAATGGTAACATCGATAATCATTTTATGGCGCGCTAATCGGTCTATCACTACTATGTCAGGCTGATTCCCGCTTCCGACTCACCGTGAACTATGCGACACCCGGTTCGACCCACTGGAAACTCAGCTGGCACTGACAAAAAGCATCGCAAGATACAAGTCTTAGCCCACTATCGACCTCCGGTCTCCGGAGGTACACCGCCACATGCGAACAAACGCATCACACCGACGTCAGACAAATACAACATCCCGACATCAAACCATGGGCAGTTAACCCCCAGATACGACATCCATCTGTTCGGAGGATCCTCCCTTTTCCAAGAGTATGAGTGAACTTTACGCCCTGTTCCTCATATCTCTTCACAGGGTTTCGATTTCTTACACACCTCCCAAGCGTGTTCTATTGGATTCCAGTCTAAGCTTCGCGCGGGCCAGCCCATGTGATTGATGCCAACCTCCTGAAAATACTCATTTACAATTTGCCGACATGCTCATTAAGAATTTCTTTCACATTTCATCTTGCACTGGTTACTTTACCATTTTCTATCAGCACTAACTCCATGCGACTCTCTGAAGAGATTTTGGCCACAAGCGTCGTTATGCCGCCTTGACATTCAACCAGACATGATTGTTTTGACAGAGTCTTGGTTGAATGAAAACTCCGTCATTTACCAATTGCCCGGTTACAAGAGCTACCATACAACCAAAAAGATAAAAAAAGAGTGACGGGGTTACTGTTTACGTCAGGGATATCTGGACCGTGACAGTCTCTGAACCAGAATTCGATAAGACGATGCTTATTGTCTGCAGATTAAGCTTCACAATAAAATTACAATCCTCGGTATATATCGCTCGCCTTCATTCACTAACATCGAACGATTTTTGCACTCTTTGGATGATTCTTTAGACAAATTAAACAATCAATCATGTGTCATTGTGGTCGGTGATGAATATTGACTTACTAAATGACTCACCGAATGCCGTCCATGCAACTTAACAATGTTTGATGGCCGAACATGGGCTATTGCCAGCTATCACTCACCCAACTCGGGGTAAAGCTTGTTTAGACCACGGCTTCATTAAACTCAAAGGCACCATCGCACAGGGAATTGTCTGCAAGGCCTCGATAGCAGAGTTAATTCCAAGCAACACCACCTAGAGTTGCTTGGAATTAACTACTACGATCCTAAAGTCAAAAACAAAAATTGATTTTAAATTAAAACCGACTACTCCATGGTAGATGAAGAATTAAGCCTGCTTGACTGGGTTCAGGTTACCTCCACAACAAATGTTGATGACGCAGTACTTCTGTTTAACAGGACCCTGTCAGATCTCATAAACAAACACACCTCAAAAATGAAAATCAGTCGTTCAAAATTTACACTAAAACCCTGGTTTACACCAGGCCTTATTAGATGCATCCGTCATCGAGACATTCTTCACGCTCAATCAAACCAGCAACCAAAAAATGATGTCCTTAAAATTATCTTCTCAAGATACAGAAACTACTGTTATGACATTCTGCTTAAGAGAAAAGCTGATCATGACAGGAAGGAATTGGAAAGTAATATTAAAGAACCAAAAAAGCTCTGGCGGACTATTAAAGAAATATGCAAAGTTCCTAAACGAACCAGCGACAACAAAGAATTGCTGAAATACAAAGGAAATGATGTTATCTCCATCAAAAAATGTAATGAGTACTTTATCTCACTTGGGCAGAACCTTGCAACCAACATCTTGAATGGGCGGGCGACAACTGGGAACGAAAAATGCCTCAGTTCTAAAGGTAAAAACCCACCTAAAGACTCGCTGTTTTTACACCCTACTGACAATACAGAATTTGGTAACATCATAGACAATCTCAGGGACGACAGCGCTACAGGTATCGATGAATTTCGGCCGTGGCTCCTTAAACACACAAAGAAACACATCCTGGAACCCTTAAAATATATTTGTAATCTGAGCATGGAAACTGGAGCCGTTCCTACTTGCTGGAAGACTGCTGTCATCACGCCGATTCGCAAGAGTGGTGCCAAGGATGCCCCTGATAACTACAGGCCAATTTCCTTGCTTTCCGTGACATCTAAAATCCTCGAAAAACTGATAAACAATCGCCTCGTAAGCTTTATAGAGAAAAACTCTTTACTCTCAGAGCGTCAGTTTGGGTTTCCTCGAGGGAGGTCTACTGAGCAAGCCGTGAGTCTGCTGACTGGCATAATCGCTTCAAACATCGACAATGGCTACCGTTCATCTGGTGTTTTCCTGGACCTCGCCAAAGCCTTTGACACCGTAGCAATACCTACACTGCTAAAAACACTAGAATCCTTTGGTGTCAGAGGCCTGTCCTTAGATTGGTTCAGCAGTTACTTGATCGAAATTAGCTCGTCAGAATTGAAGATAGCATCAGCGGTAGTCTTCCTGTCGTCTTCGGGGTGCCTCAGGGTAGTATTTTGGGACCTACCCTCTTCATCATATACATGGATGACATTCTGAGGCTTAATATTGCACAGTCGGATGTGATCTGCTATGCCGATGACACTGCTATTATTGTTCATGGTACTACTTGGGAAGTGACCCTGAATGCAGCTGAAAAAGGGATGAGCATAAAAAGCAACATGGCTAGAGCAAAGTCTCTTAACACTGAACTTGAAAAAAACGATTTTTCAACCATTCACGTCACTCGAGTTTGAGTTGAGTTTGAGTTTGAGGCTTGTAAAAACACTTCTACACGTCAAACATATTTTAAAAACTAGATCAGATCGGCGTTTCCTATCTGACTACTCTGAGAAGAAAGGCCGAAACAAACTCAGAGGTCACAGTCTCTTTTAAAGTCCAGACATAATCATGGTCAGGTCATGTGAAGACCATGTGGATTGATGTCTGAAATGGTCTTTTATAACCATTCACGTCACTCGATCTAGTAGATCAAATGATAAATGACAAATGATTTATTTTCTGCAAATAGGTTGGAATTAATATATTACAAAAACAGAATTGGATCCTTACTAGGAAGAAGGATTGGATGTTTAGAATCATAATCAAGATCGGAGTTCCGCAGACGGCCTCCGACTTTGATGAGTCCGTCGTTAAGGTTTAAGGACTCGAACTGGACGACTACAAATATTACCGTCCTCAAGCTCACTCACTTCGAAAATAAAAACGTTGAAGTTCACGAAGAACTAATAATTCAGCGAAGTCATAATCTGACGCTGACATGCGATAGCGACGAGGCAACAACTTACGGAATCTGCACACGAAAATTACACAGCGCAGTAATTTTGCCCAAGACGAAAAATAATGACCTAACGATATTATGGGAGATTTTTCCCGAGGTAGCGAAATAAGCAACGAATGTTTCTTTTCTTCTGGCGTGTCCAACACTGCAGAAGGGTTAAGTGTTCCACCGATGGGGCGACGCATGCGTCCAACAAAGCGCAATTGTTGAGTCCGAGAATGCTAATATATTTCTAAAACTAAACCGAGTTTGACAAGCAACGAGAAGATTTTTATAAGTTGAGCGAGTACGAGAATAGCACAAAGTTCGAGTCGAGCGAGTGAAATAAACTTTCAAGGAGAAACCTTCGATTTAGGTGTAATTAAGCTTTTTGTGTTACCAACACTGTTTTGCACGTGAAAATAAACGACACCACCATAAGCCTTTTCGCTAGCATCTGCAAAACCCAAGATAGTAACAACACTATCAGACACGATGCCAACGTGAGGTGGAATCTTTATATTCGCAAGCAAGGGGAGTTCTTGCCTAAAGTGGGTCCACAACTTGACAATGTCTTCTGGTGGGGTTTCATCCCAATCACACTCGCACAACCAAAACTGCTTAATTAGTAGTTTTGAATACAATACGACAGGTGCCACAAAACCCATTACGTCCCATATTTTTGCGACACATGATAATATGGTACGTTTAGTACAGATATGAGACGGTGTACCAATTTTCATGTAAAAAATCAGTTGTAGGTGATCAACACAAGCCATGTACTTTGTGTTCATCACACTCATTGAATTCCTTGACAGTTGGCAGCTGGTGCGATGGTGGAATCGAATCTAGAACTGTTTGAGAATTACTCGTCCAGTTGACCAGTTCGAACTGACCAGCCTGCATAAGACCGATCATTTCAGATGCGGTGGGCATAGCCTCATCCTCATTTGGAATTGAATATACAAAATCATCCATGTACAAATAATGAATCCAGTATCCACAATATCTCTAGCCTTAGGGTAAGTGGCACCTTCATCAGCTGCCAGCTGTTTTATAGTGCGTAGCGCATGAAATGGACTGGACTTAAGTCCAAACACTACTCTATTAAATTCAAAAACCAGTAAAGGTAAAAGGCGAGGAAAAGCTATACAGAATGCGTTGAAAACGTCTATTACATTCTCGAACGCCAATACTTAGAAACATTTGACGAATATCAGCGGAGAGTGCGACCAAGAACAAACGAAAATTTTGTATATTATTGAACAAGATTCCTTGAAGATTTTGACCATTATACAAAAGGTCGTTAAGTGAAAAACCATTAGTAGTCTTACAACTACCATCGAGTACCACGTGTAGTTTTGTAGTGATCTTGTCCTCTCGGATGACACCGTGATGTGGTATAAAATACGACTGCAAAGTTTCTAAGTCTTCAGGTTAGCGTGAAATAAAACCCTTTTCTAAATACTCCAATACAAATACAATTACACTATCATACGCCACCCTTAATTTTGATGACGCCTTCATTTTCCGTTCCAAACTATGAAAGCGTCGTTCCATTGCTTGTCGGGAATTACCAAGAGAGTGTACATCACCCTTAAAGGGCAGAGCTACAACATAACGACCATCGCTATCACGAGCAGTCGTATGAGAATAAAATTCTTCACAAATTTTATCATCTGGGCTGATTACCGGAGAAACGATCACCTCCTCTAATTCCCAGAATTTTCGAATAGCTCAGTCCAGCGGATCAGCTGTACAACAATAAGACACGGTCTCGTTTCTATCTACGCAGATGGGAGCGTCGCCTACAATGACGTAGCCAAGAACAGTTTCCAAAGCGAGAGGCGAAAGATGCGGGGACTGTCCTTGGACCTTATGCGATAAAAGCAAATGCGGGAAAAGGGATGCACCGATCAGTAAATGAACCGGGCCTGGCGAAGTATAGTCGGCCAACGGCAAATAAATAAAATTCGACAGATGTGAAGCATTAACCGCGACGGTTGGTAAATGTTCGGTTATTTTATCGACTACCAACGACTCGATATTATAATTAACATCACTATCAAAACGAGAATAAAACTTCAGCTTTACGGAACCCTGAATAGGTTTGCTGGAACCATCTATACCCTTACTACTGAACAACCTGGTTTAGTATTTACATTTAAACCTAAACGTCGACCACAATCGATAGTAATAAAATTACTTTGAGGCACGCGCATAGTGCCGCGCATAGTTCACAACCACGATTGTCTCTTATAATAAAAAGCGCTGTGGCGATTAGTACAGTGGTAGCCGTGCTATCTGATAACTCGCAAAGGGATACGTTGTCAGTGCGAGCGGTGCGAGCGGACGCAGTAGTCGCCTCACTATTTACTTCAGAAGACGGAGCAAAGAGTAAAGTAGTATACGAGACGGAGGCGCCTTGGCCGCGGCAACGAGCGCGCGCGGTGCAAGCGAGCCATTTACAACTTCATTGCGAAACATAACAAAGTATGGTGTTTACAATTACACCTCCTACATGAAGAATTAGAACCACATTCAGAAACAAGATGACCACTACTTAAACAATTAATGCACAAATGATTTGCTTTTACAAATTTAAAACGATCATTTGGTTTATAATTTAGATAAACTGAAAATTTATAAATGTGATCGTGTTGACCATCGCACAAATACCACGAAGTTGACTACTAAGTAGAAGTGAGCTATCACATAAGCACACGTAGTTGCCGACTTATGCAATTTAGAAACTGTATCTATTTTTCGAGGATAAATTTTGTAGCTTCATTTTGTAGCATCACGAGACCAGGTCTTCGAAAGATGGTATTTTACAGCTACGTCGTCGGTCCAACTCAAACGAGCGTGCGGTATCAGAGTCTAACTTCTTAAACGCAATACCTTAAAATAACTTTCCTGTAAACAATATCTCAAGCATTTTTCATCTGGAAATCACAAGAAAACAAAATCCGAGAGGTCATCGACCTTTTAATGTTTCAAAGCGGCGACAGATGAAGCGAATTTATATAAAAAAGCTTCTAGATTATTAGGGTTTGCAGACGAGATAGGTTGTGGCAAGCAGGTTTCTTGGTAGGTAGATAGAATGAAACCAAAGGGTCTTGTGGCAAGCAGGTTTCTTGGTAGGTAGATAGAATGAAACCAAAGGGTCACTTAACACATTTATTTGAGACACGAGACACAGAATTCAGGGTAGTGGGTTTTAAGGTCTCTGTGTACTGCTCACTGGTCACTTTCATAGAAAGAAAGGAAGTTACTGCCCTGGGCTTGGCTGCGCCGCAGCACGTGGTCCGGCGTGAGGTCACAGGGCAGGCAGCAGGGCAGAGGAGCGACTCCAGAGGTCACCAGGCGTGGGTAGCACCACACACGGATGCACGACCGCGTGTAGGCACGGTCCGCTCAGGCAGGGGCCTCAACACGTGGCGGGCGTGGGGTCTCGGCACCCACGAGCCACGTGGATGGCAGGTCAGGCGGCGGTTGCGGCCGCGTGTGTAGTCCGCGTGACTGGCGTCTCTCCAGCGGTAGGGCGGAGGCAGCAATGACGTCAGTCAGCGGTAAGCAGGAGATTAGCAGCGAAGCCTAATACTGGAACCCTGGAATCAGCGCGAGGCGGGTGCTTCCGTAAGCGTTGTGCCAGGACTGCAAACCTCCGTCGATGTGTGCGTCTCCCAGCCGTAAGCCCAAAGCAAGGTGGATGGAGGAAGACTCACCCATCGTGGCGGCTTACAATTTTAGGTTATGTCGTGCACATGCCGCGGGCATTCTCGGAGGTCCCTCGCCGCGTGGCCAGGCGATTTAAGCGAACAGCAAGGCGCAGCGCGGCGAGGCAAGCAAAGCAAAGAATGCGAGAAACATGCGCACGCATTCACAAAGGTGCAGTAAAGGTGACAGGTGATGTGGCAGAAGCCACTATAGGTAAATAGCTTTCTCGACAGTCATAGGGGGGCTGCCAAAACAATTACAATAGCTGCCAGACCGCGCAGACAGAAATACATAGAGAATGCGATCTGGCAGGACACAATTAAGAATAGAAGCAATCACGCTGAGCACTTACCCGTTTATTTCGGAGTTATTTAGACTTACTGCTTGAGCTGCTTGTTGCGAAGGAAAGGGAACGTTAGGCGTCAAGCAGGGATATTTATAACCCAATCCATACCACGACACCGAGTGACGTGGTGGGAATTTGAAAGATTTAGGGATGTCACTCTCGTGAACCGTAACTAGTGATGAGCGTTTTAGTTGATCTGTAGGAAATCGACTACAACGCCACAAGGTTTAAACTCAAATATTTGGTCTAAATATGAAGTTGCCGAAAGCCGCTTGTCTTCATATTTAGCCACAAGCAAATCGAATATCAACGAATAATTTTCTGAACTAGGAGTAATTCCGGCGAATATGGAACGTGCCTTACAAGTTATTTACCGATCAGATAATACAATTTCTCAGAAAACATGAGTGACACGTTATTGTCAACGGCATTCTGAAAGCTAGCGAAAAATAAAAGCCCATTTTTTATATCACCGTTAAACTCGGGAATCTCAATAGGAGGTAGTCTAGGAAACCTAGTATGTTGGCTTGATGACTTGAAGTCATCGCCAGTACCTGGAGGTTTTAATTTATTGGCGGCTGGTTTTAAGCAACCTAATAGGTCTTCGAAAGACGAGAGCGACTGATAATTAACGACATAATCAGGATTTAATTTTAGTTCAATAGCTGCTTTTTTATCCAGCACACTTTCAAAATCCTCACGTAATGAGTCTACGGTTTCTATTTCATATAGAAATATTTCCACGTTAGAAGCTGAATCGATATCCCGAATATGGTTACAAATACTTTGCATACGGGAAAATAGCGTATAACAATTTCAAAGTTGCAGATTACTCTGTAGGTGGCATTTTATGGAATTATATTAACCAGGTACCTACAAATACAATTTTTTAACGAAATAATGATTCAACCTATCTGGTTGGTATGCGACGACGAACAACAGATTACGTCAAATTTGTAGGTAGGAATTCAACAATTACCCACCTCTACTTATTATTGTGTAGGCAACGTCTGTTTCCTTAACAAAAGAATCTACGATATTATTCTATGAATGTACCTTACTTGCTAGTACGAGTATCCAATTATACGCGGGTCGATCGAAATAATATAATAATTAAATACTATGTAATGTCGGTTTTACGACTATAGAAATGATAACAAATGTAATTTTAACGAAACGACAAAATAAGTACCCGGTATGGCGACATTCCTACGCGGCTAAGTACTTACGAAATTATTTGATTTCAACAAATACTTATTGCACTGACTCGTCTGCACTGCAATATGTACAAATCTATGCTGATAAATGGATGCGCCAAATAAGCGATATTCGACGATACGAGTTTTGGTTGGTTTTACAAAATGGGATGGCGCATACCAAACTGTTTTGGATTGTAATTAGGCGATAGATGACAGTTTATACAAAGGAAAGGGTGCACAATACCTTACTTGATGCGATGGAGGCCTCGTTTTTTTTTTTTTTGGGTGGGGAAATCATCAAACGACTTCTCCCGCTCCGGGTGGAACGGGAGGGCGTGTCAGAATTTATTGAATAAAACCCACCCGTGTTCCGTCAGTTGCCTGTGCCAGGGCCACGGTTTTTTCTTTAGAATTACCCGCGACCCTGAGGCGTCGGCCCTATCGGACCCCGTCACTTTGTGCTGACATCTCTTTGAGGCGCGCGTGGCCGGGAATCTGCAGGCGACTCCCGACGCCCAGGGCGTCTCCTGCGGCGGCTAGTGGGGGCGTGAGGGCGTAAGGCTCTCTCCCTCACGCGCTCCGCCTCCTCCTTTGCGAGCATTACTGCTTCGCAGAAGGAGGTGACGGCTTTCTATTCCCTCTCGCTCCGTACCATGGCCGGACGCGAGAGATCGCCGCCGCCAATCGCCTCCGCGAGGACACTGCGGTGCTGCGCCCAAGCTGGGCATACCTCCACCGTATGCTCCACCGTGTCCTCCGGGCGATCCACGCGGTGCGGTATCCCCGGACCAGCCGGATGACCCTTTGGGACGCGTTCAACCGGCGGGCCGGTTGAACGCGTCCCAAAGGGTCCCGCACCGATGCCCCGTAAAGGGCCATGGACCGCACGACTCCCGTGTAGAGCCTCCGGCAGGAGGCGTTTGGACCCCCTAGATTGGGCAGGAGCCGTCTCAAGGCAGCCCCAGACCGCTCCAGTCTGGGACCCAAAATGTTTTCTGGGAACCCGACAGTGGCGCGTTCCGAGGACCATGAAAACACATGGCCTCGGACTTGTGCAGGGCCACTTCGAGTCCCAACTGCCGGATTCTCTCGACGATTGTCGCAACCCCGAGTGTCGCTTGTTCGGCCGCCTCCTGGTGCGACCTCCCCTGTGCCAGGACCAGCGTGTCATCAGCGTAGCACACCACGCTGACGCCATTCGGGAGGTCGGCGCGCAGCACCCAGTCGTAACCAATATCCCACAGAAGCGGCCCCAGGACCGATCCCTGTGGGACACCGCACGACATCTCTTGCCGGTTCCACTCTCCCCGGTGACGGGGGTAGATGACGGCCCTGTCCGTCAAAATGCGATGGAGGCCTGGATCGACGATACAATTGTTATTTTTGCAAATCTCCCATGTTTTCTTCGAGTTTGAACACAAGAGTTACTGCGCGCGATACGACACTTTTTCGACACACACATAATCGCCATATTTTCTCTAGTTCCAGTGTAGCGAAGAGATTGCGCAAGATGGCGCCACTTGTGTGCAAAACCAACCATATCCATTAATATCTTGCCAACATTTTTTTTTAAAGGAAATGACAATATTACAATTTCAATCGAATCAGCGCAACCATAACCTAATAATTGTATAAAGCAGTCGTGGTAGTAACTTGTTGAGGATAAAAACCATTCAAATATTACATCATGAATGTGCTATTGGTTTCAGGGGTACGTGTCAGTGTGTAAAAGCGAACACGTATAAGGGATCGTAAACAGTTTACACAGACATGACTATAACCAACACTGCCATTAACCAGCAAGAATAGCACAAAATCACGATAAGACGCAAAGACCTCAAATAAAAAACCTTCATATGTATAAACAAATACACCCTACACACTTCTAAGACATGTTGAAGACTTTACTGAAAATTTTAAAAGTCTCCAATCGCGGGGTAATCCACTGTATTCTGTAGATTGAATTGTATGCGAATCCAACAAACGGCTCCTTAAGCGAAGCGTTGCTAAACCACGGTTAGTGCAGCGTCAGTTCTTCATTAGATATAGGGTAAAAATCTGTTGTTCATAATCGAGTAGGTACCCAAGGTAAATTTAAATAAAAAGATGTAAAGTCCGTGTGCGCCGGGGTTGGTCCGGAGAGCAGTAACAACAGATATCTAGATACAAAGCCAAAGGTCGTGGTAACACCACAATAAATCATTCAACATGCGAGTCACAAAAACCTATACACCAATAAATTGGCTACCCACGAATGACATAAATTGTCATGTCTTGACTTCGTCAAGACAATCGACATAAAATCCATAACACACGTACCAAGCTATAATATATAAACAAACATACATAAACTCACTGCTTTTCCCATGGGGGTAGGCAGAAACTACAAAACGCCCACTACTACGAAGGGTACTTGCGTACTCATTTTGCTTTGTCCGCTTTCATACATCTAGTCGTACAGGCGCGTCGTATTAATAAAACTGATACATTGTGTTGTACACAAAAGGTGTCAAATATGTAATTATTACGTATAGCTGTGCGTGTGTTTATTTTATATATAAAGTATATCGTAAATGTCACAAAAATATGTCAAAATATATATTAAATTACCTTAAACAATACAATAATGTGGCCTGCACTGTGTATCTGCTTGTAAAGATACTTACTTGCTAATTAATTATGTTATGTTTTATTGAATTTCTCAGTAGCATCCCGGAGTCTGGATTTGTGCCCGGTTCCTGGTAATATATGTAATATGTGTAGGGGCTTATACATAACTGGCAAAATGCGGGTGTACTGTAGGTATACTTCTGCCTAACTCTTCAGGGATTACAGGCGTGATGTATGTATCGGATGGATGTGTAGATAGGATGTGTATATTGGACCAATCACTATATCGAAATGTGCGATGTTTGAAAACATTTATTAATCACTTCGTGTATAACTATTTTAAAAGAAGAATGTAGTGTTTCCATTACTTTGAAGAACCAATTAATCTATTGATTTTTTATTAAAGAGATAAATAAAATGTGTCTTTTTTACTTTTTGTTCCGTAAACTCTAAACACGCATATAATATTTATTTTTCTTACTCTGTTATCTAAATGACAAGTAAATATATGTCGTTTCGGACAAAAAATATGTACCTACTATTTACCATTCTATTTCAAACAATTGCAACATTAGTAACTCACGAATGGAAACCAATCTAAAACAAACAAATTTATACGCTTTAAAATTTATATTTTTCCACCGAGTTATGCGGAAAAATGAAAGCCATGATGTATATGAATATTATTAAGTCTTTGTCCGTGCTGGGCCAAAGAAAATCCATGTCCTTTACGAAATCTACAAAATTGTTGAATACATGTTGTTGTTGGATTTGTGACCGTTTGAGGGCAATAAATAGGCTCGCCCCCTATTACATGGGACTTAAAACGTAACTGGCGAAATGTGGGTGTACTGTAGGTACAGTAAGCGTTCAAAAGTGCATAGGCACGTTAAGATATTACGTACGTATATATATAGATACATATCGGTATATATACGTACAATGGAATGGAATTTGGAATTAATATAATGAATTAATTTACAATTTGCAATGGACAGTTGACAGCAGAGAACGCGTTTCAGATTAATTATATTATATTTATTATCATTCTGTCCTTCGATCAATAGTACTATTATTGATCGAAGATTTTGTCATTACACTTTTGTCGAGCGTCATCTCGAGATAATTACTTGCTGACTTCTCCACCGTCATTGATTGATGCGTTTTGGTAGTCTTGCATGTTCACCAGTGATAAGATTGAATCCCTGACGTAAGGTACCTTACCTTCTAAGTTTTTCAATTTTCCGGAACGAAAAGAACTTTTAAAAAAGAAAGTCATCGTCGCCCGTGTGGTGTTCGCAAATTATCCCACGGAACCATCAAAACAGCAAGTGACTTTTGGACGCGACGCTGTCTCACGGCAACGGTTACCAGGGCTGCGCCAAAATGTCATACGGCAGCGCGGCGCCCCAGGCTGCCAGCGCGACTGCGCCGCTGTCATTGTGCTTCCGTCAAGCTCTGACAATTTTTTATATGTCATTTTTGTTATTTTAATTTTATTTTAGATTTTAGCAGTCTTTGTTTTTTTATGTTGAACACAGACGACAGTAGTGACGCCGTACGAAGCGCCAGTCAACCTGCTACATCGCTGGATACCCTAGTGAGATGCCCTCATTGTCCCCAAGCACGTTTTTTTAAAGGTGAACGAGGCTTGAAGGTACATTTGGGGAAGAAACATAAACCCCACAATGTGCCTTCATCATGCCCGACAGTACACACTTCCCTAACACCTGATTCACCCGCTCAACCCTTTTGGAAAACCCTTGAAACAATTAAAACGTCAACTCCAGTTTTAAAGAGAGTTCCTCGTGGCGCGAGACCATCCGTGGCTTCCTGTTTAGCGCGTAGTATCCGCCTGGCCGTCCGAGAGAACTCTATAAGTGCTTGGGAGTAATTACTCACCTTCCCGTTTAGAATTCTACATGTGCAAAAAAAATTGGCAAATAAAAAAACGTTAACAGCACAAATCAAAGATAATTGTAACTATTCGGCCCTAAATTTCGACCCTAAATTAACAGCACCCCTCCCCCAAAGAGGTTTATTGCACCACGTGGAGTCTAAACTATGCGAGGGTGATATCAAAGGTGCGGCTAGGATCATCTTTAGCACCGATGTGGTTGCGCCGTACTCTCCAGAGACACTTACAGCTCTGGAGAGCAAACACCCCGCCCCGGCAGATGACCTCTCCTTTCCTGACCCACCCCATTCGGTATCCAACTCACTTGAAATTACAGCTCAACAAGTATGCGCGGCTGTGTACTCCTTTCGAAGTGGCTCCGCCGGCGGCCTCGACGGCCTGACACCTCAACATCTCAAGGACTTAATATGTTCAGGCGCCGGGGAGGCTGGTGAGACCCTTTTGAAGGAGCTGACGGCCCTCATCAATCTCTTGCTCTCCGGCAATGTGAACGAAGCCGTCATTGATATTTTATACGGTGCAAATCTATGTGCCCTGCGTAAGAAGGATGGCGGCATTCGTCCCATTGCCGTAGGGTCCACTTACCATCGTATCGCAAAATTTTTTGTGCTTTTTACAGTGAAACACTGGCCAGCAAATTCCAGCCCCTACAGCTGGACTTTGGGTCTAAAGGGGGCTGTGAGGCTGCGGTACATGCATTATCCACTTTCCTCAATAGTGCTAAAGGTGAGGTCATCCTTAAGGTTGACATTAAGAATGCTTTCAATTCCGTAAACAGGGACACCTTGTTGGCAGAAAGTTCTAAAAGAAATACCCAAAATTTACAGTTTTCTATATCAATTTTACAGGTACCCCTCTAAATTACTTTATAAAGACAACCTTTTGAAATCAGCTGTTGGTTGCCAACAGGGTGACCCTCTTGGGCCAGTCATTTTTAGTTTGGCAATAAATCCAATCATTCGACAGCTAAATTCAAACTTCAACGTATGGTATTAAGATGAGGGAACCCTAGGAGGTGATGTAGACACAGTCATAAAAGACTTAACTTTTTTTAAAGAAAAATTCAGTTCTATTGGCCTAGACCTTAACTTTTCAAAATGTGAAATTTATCTTCCCGAAACCACTGACAGACAGACTACCTTAGCAAAATTTTGTACCGTAGCACCAAATATCAAAATTACGGAAAGAGACTCTCTTCACCTCCTAGGGTCCCCAACTTTTGACGAATCCTTTCCAACGTTCGTTGAAGAAAAAATAAAAAAAAACAATGATGTCTCGGAAAGACTTTTCAAAATTAACATTTATTCGGCCTTCACACTCATTCGATACTGTTGTTTTGGACCAAAATTTACATATAACCTTCGCTCCTCCCATCTTTGGAAACATCCAGAACTTTTAGAAAAAGTAGACCAAATTATTAGAAACACACTAACTTCGATCCTAAATGTGGCCCTGGACGACCGAGCGTGGCAGCAAGCCACACTTCCCATTCGCCTAGGTGGTCTCGGCATCCGCAAAATTTCAAGTATAAGTTTACCAGCCTTCCTCTCCTCGGTCCACAGTACTGATAAATTAACCAGGAATATTTTATCTTCTTCACTGGTCGATTTTGAAGTACCGTGTTTGACCGATGCGTTGAACGCTTGGAAAATGGCTTGTCCCAATACGGTTTTCCCCGACAACCCGTCCTCCCAGAGACGGTGGGACGTGCCGCTCTGCAGTATTATACGGAATACCCTGATAAAGACGTCACCTAATACTGTTGAGCGTGCCCGTCTGCTGGCTGTGGGAGAATGGGAGTCAGGCTTGTGGCTTCAGGCGCTCCCGTCATCCACCATCGGCACAATGATGGATGACTCATCGTTTCGGCTCGCTACATGTCTCCGCTTGGGCGCACCTTGTGTTACTCCGCATCGGTGTCACTGCGGTGAAGCTGTCGGCAGTCTCGGGCACCATGGCCTGTCCTGCTACAGGAGCGCAGGTCGCATAGCGCGGCACGCCAGCATCAACGATATTATTCGTCGAGCCCTTGTCACCGCCGGCGTACCTGCGGTTTTAGAACCAAACGGCTTGGTACGTGACGATGGAAAGAGACCAGACGGTATGACGTTGTTGCCTTGGAAGGTGGGTAGGCCTCTGGTGTGGGACGCAACCTGTGTCGATAACCTTGCTCCATATCATGTTCCTAGCACGGCGAGCTGTGCTGGCGCTGCTGCTGCGGCTGCTGAGACGCTCAAGCGGCGCAAATACCTTATGGGTAACTACAGTTTTGAGCCGTTTGGGGTCGAAACGCTCGGGTCATGGGGCCCGAGTGCGCGTCTCCTTTTCCAACAAATTTCTCACCGACTAGTCGACACTTCACGTGACCAGAGGGCTGGATTGTTCTTTGGCCAAAGAATTAGCATTGCCATTCAGCGTGGCAATGCTGCCAGTCTTCTGGGCACGTTTCCAGATGACAGCGATGCTGACGAATACTTCGACGCCTGAGTGTTTTTATATTTATTTGTATAGGTAGTTAGTTATATAGGCATTTAATTTAGTTATAGATATATATTTTGTTATGTTTTATTTAAATTTAATAATAATATAGATATATAGATATACGTGTTGCTGTGAACTCGCGGTACGACTGTATGTGTTTAAACGACTCACACCACAAATATCGCAGTTTTGCACGGCAGGCACTGACGTAAAGTTGCGTACTCGCATCGCACTGCACGAAACAAAATATATATTTCCGTCGCTTTTGTAAGACACGCATCATGCTCGTGACCTGGCCGGTTTATGGCATTGCTAAAATTTGAGTTAATCTAATATGAACTGGTAGCAGTAGGCGCCAAGCGTCGGACTAAGAAGCAGTCGGCTAAATCTATCTCATAAAATGCAGCGCAGTTTTATTCCCATTTTTTTTTATTTTGGTTTGCAGTAATAACCATAACAAAAATTGCTGCATTTTTATTATTTTTGGTGTTGCAATAAAGGGTTTAAAATAAAAATAAAGCGTTACAAGTGATAACAAAAATAAAAACATATTTATTTGTTTTAATATTTTACATATGGATAATAAACCGATATGATTATTTATAATAACTTCTTCAGTCAAATTGGATGTGCAACTTAGAAGTAATTTGTTTTATTTTGACATGTGAAATGATAAAAAAAAAAATTGTAGATTTATTTCACCATAAACATTACTGAAGCTTCGATCTTCAATTTCCAAAAGAAGTGATTTTAAGTGTTTATGTAGGGCAGTTTGTTTACATTAAGTATTTCACATTTTATTTGGCTTTAGTGAATATAGATTACATATTGAGGATAGCTCAAGTATTCATTTTATCTAAGAAAAGAGGATTGAAACTAAACCACAAATTTTTCTAATGAAATAATCACGGATATAGCGCAATATACAGGATGAACTATTCGGAAACTTAAACGTTGTTGTTTGCTAGGCTTCGGTGAGGCAACCTTTATAGCGTGGAGTACACGGCGAACAGTTTTTAATGACGTTTTGAATAATTCAGCAAAATGTCCGGTTGGTATGAAACCAATTGTTTCATATTCTTTCACCATGTGAAGTCTTGTTTAAATATGGTTTCCACTTCATAAACAAGCGCTCCGACTACTAAGGATTCCCTCTTCCTCACATCTCTTAACCCAGGGACTCACAGTATTTCTCTAGAACAAAGAATGTTCTATTAGACATCTCTAAGCTAAATACTATAAACTATAATTGTAGCAGCAGCGGTGAGGTTTGCTGAAAACTTAGGTTTTTATAGATTGTGTTGAGGATTTTTATAATGAAAAACGATACGTTAGGTTTTACGAGTAAAATATGTATTCGCCATCTTAATTACAACATTCAAGGAGAGGGGTAGGGGAACAATTTTGAAGTAACACCAATTACGATCGAGAGATTAGTATGACGTAGCGTGTGGTGTTGTTTCTAGCCTCGAGATGTCGCTATCAGTCGTAGATGATCATCTATAAAGTAGGAGTTCACAACATGCCCCCGGCCTTGGAAGCAGTGGCTTTCAATGGTCTTCAGTCACTGCATCAGTGTCTATAACGTCCTGTAGTAGAGGACAAATCTTGGTGAATGCGCGCCTCACCACGCCCAATGAAGTCTGTATATCAGCCACCCGGGATATACCATACTTTCCTGGGATCGTGCAAAGGACACGTCCCAAATGCCACTTCAGAGGTGTAATCTTAGACAGCACATAACAATTAATGCGCGTAGTAAATGAACTATCGACGCAGGATTTGCAAACGATATTACAGCTTTGTGAACAATGTTGGTACATTGTTCACAAAGCTGCACCTACTCCTCGATCTTCGTTTGTGGACTTTAATGGTGTATATATTAATGGTGTATATATGAATGGTGAATTAATAGTTGACATAATGATTTAGCAACGAAACAGCGCTGGCTTCCATTACCCAGCAGCGCCCGCCCTTTATGGTCTCTACCGTGTACATCTGCTACTTCGACGATAGCTGTTGACAACAACACAGACTGCACACCTATAGACTGAATCGAATGTGTTTGCATGTGCCTTGTTTACTTGAATAGTGACTGCGAAGTCCGAGGCGGTTGGTGCGGCCGTGGGCAGGCGCTTCCCTCGCATGCGACGCCTCAGTTACCGTTGTGGAATGCAAAGCAACAGAACTATTAGCATCATCATTGTGCAATAATGAATTATGTTTTTGATTGCAGTGTCTACAAGGCCCAACCACCTACAACTATTTACGGAGTGTCTCGAATGTAAACAATTCTCACATAAGTTGTGCTCGCGTACAAGTCTAAGTCGCAATCGATAAACTCTTTACGCGTATACAGTGGATGATTGGCTTTGCACCTTGCGCACGTTAACTTACCGAGTTGTTTATTTGATTTACACGGCCCGCTGGAAACATTGCAGTGAGACATATTCTGACATTTTGAGTATTGTTATTTGTGATTCATTGCTATTTGAACGCTGCAATGCATGTCTTCATAATTGCGCAAAAAGTCAATTGAAATATCCACCGATAAACGTTTAGAATTGTTCACGTTTGGGTTCGGGAACAATGTGCACTTATGAGAACCCATTCTCTTTCTGTAATTTCGACACCATGATATTAATCATTACATTTTTCCTACTTATTTATGTTTATCATTTAAATATTCGTCTAAGGAATAGTTGCATTTGTTTATTAGTATTTTTTTAAGTTATAAACATATTAATCTTTTCTGATTTCTTTTATTTATATATATGTAGGATCAGGAGTGCCGAGAGGTATTTCGTCAGGGTTTGGAGTTCCCATTTTATTGGGATAAACAATACTGTGTAAACAATTACAGGGTTTTTATTAATTGCACTAATACAAATTGAAACAATACAATTAACCGAACAGACTTTTTCAGGTCTCAGTTCGTATAGTAGCCAAGCCACCCAACGACAAAGTGTATCGCTCGCTATCAGCAAGCCAATACAGCTATGTCAATATACAGCAGCGCTGTACCAGGTAAACCGACAATTTTTTCGGGAGCAGGAGAGCTCTTTATCGAGTCGAATCCGAAGATCGACTGACTCGCACTTGTTTTTTATTTTTATAAATGGCATCTCGCAGGTCAACCTATGAGGTTGTCGTCTGCTTAGACGGCAAGTCCGTCTAAGCAGACGACAACCTCATAGGCCTTAATTTATTAGGGCAACCTGTGGTTGCCCTAATAAATTAAGGCCTAATTACCGATATCGTTCGTTCGACGGATTGCTGATAATACATCTATTTTTCTTTCTTTCTAATACAAAGCGTCTGCTGTCGGTTCGTCTGTCTGTCAGCGGGCTGTATCTCATGGACCGTACTAGGTAGACGGTTTAAGTTTTCACATAGTGTGTATTTCTATTGCGGCTATAACAACAAACAATCAAAATAAAATAAAGTTAAAAATTAAACTGGGTCTACATACGAGAAAAGTATTTTTTAAGCAAAAATTGCCCTGGTGTTCGGCACCCTCCGTGTCGTGGCCGTTTTTTTTATATATATTTTTGTATCCAAAGCCAAAAAGCCATGAACGATACAGTTCCAGGAACAAGAAGTAAAACTGTTATATTCCGTAGATGTAGGGAGCAATATGAAATCAGAGAGAGATTTGTTTGTTTGTTTGGCATCTCGCAGGTCAACCTATGCGGTTGTCGTCTGCTTAAGCGGACTTGCCTGTGGATTCCCTAATAAATTAAGGCCTCCAGCCAGGACTTAAACTTAAAAACTAAGCGACTACATGCTAAGGGCACCCCCTGTGGGGTACGAACCTCGGCTTAGGGCGTCGCTGGAAGAGGGCAGCAAGGGACAAGCTCGATCAGGATTTAAGTGATTTAGGGACGAATTTAAAGCTACAGGCTCAGCGGCGCGGACTGGCTCGAGCAAGGGTCGGGAGGGGCGTGGATTTGGGCGTCGCGGCGGGCCTCGGCGGCGAGTTAGGATGGCGATCGGGTTTTGCGCTTGTGTAAAGTGCTGGTGGCCTTACTGCTCTCCTGGAGGAGGGTAGTGGCGTCGTCGGGGGCGATTAGGGTATGCCTTGGTCGGCGAATACTGCTTATGCGGGAGGGAGTATAGCGGGCGGCCGCTGAAATCAGGGGGTTTGGGTGTTTAATGCCACAGTCAAAGAAACGCTTCGATAAGCGTTTCATGAACTGGTTTATGGTAGGCATTTTAAGGTCGAGGTGGATATTTATATTACGGACATAGAAGGGGGCACCCGTGACCTTTCTGAGGAAACGGAGGGTCTGCATCTTATGGAGATGACGTGGGTGAGCGTGCGCAAATACAACGCAGGCGTAGGTCATGATGGGACGGATGACTGCGGTATAGATGCGCAGCTTGCATTTAAGTGACAGTTTACTACGGGCTGTCAGTACAAAGTGGAGTCTGCTAAGAGCGAAGGAGGCGCGCGCGCGAACCGCCTTAATATGGGCCTTAAGGCTACCTTTAAAGGTAAGGTTTTGGTCGAGGATCACGCCTAGGTAGTTGGCTTGCTTCTCCCAAGGGATCGGCTTGCCGTACATAGTGATCGGGCTGGGAAGGGGGGGTGGGACTCGACGACGTCTCGAGATGAGAACCGCCTGATTCTTATCTGGGTTGACCTCGATTCTCCATTTCCGGAACCAAGCGCCTAAGACGTTTGCGGAGGTTTGGAAAGTACGAGCTATAGCATTGGGACAGTGACCGGTATAGTAAACAGCAGTGTCATCGGTGAAGAGAGCCAACTGAGCCTTTTTACTTTTTGGAATATCGCTGGTGAACAGCGTGAAGACGAGAGGAGATAGTACGGAACCCTGAGGGACACCGGCGCGAATAGGATGAGGGGACGAGAGTGCTCCCTCGATGCGATAGCGAAAGGTGCGATTCGACAAAAAGTCTCGTAAGATGAGTACGAGACGATCTGGCACTCCTAGTTGGTAAACCTTGTATATCAAACCGTTGTGCCAGACTTTGTCGAAGGCTTTCGCTATGTCGAAGAATAGCACACCCGTCGTCGCGTTACGCTGCAGACCAGCGCATAAGTGCTCTACGATACGGTGGACCTGTTGGGTGCCCGAGTGTTGGCTTCGGAAACCAAACTGCTCGTTGGGTATGAGGCTCTTTGCTTCGGCGTAGTCTTTGAGACGCTTATAAATAAGCCTCTCGTAGATTTTGCCGAGAACATTGAGTAAGCTAATAGGGTGGTAGCTGGAGGGCTCAGACTTTGGCTTGCCTGGCTTTGGGATACCGATGACGGTGGCTTCTTTCCATGCTTGTGGGAAGATGTTGTTGCTCAATTCGCCATTGAAGATGGCGGTCATAAGCATTATTAGCGGGGCAGGAAGGAGTTTGTATACCTTATTGGTGTGTGGAGCCCTTTAATAATGTCGTGCACTTCGTCTAGAGTGACGGGAGGCAGAGGATCATCAGGGTCTTCGACGGGAGGGAGGGAGGCTCTCCGTTCGACTTCAGCGTCGACCTTGTTCAGGTGAGCTTGGTCTACTGGTTGAGAGCTGGGAGAACATTGGGACTCTAGGCTGTCGGCAAGACATTCAGCCTTTTCGGGACTGTCGAAAGCGACACTATTGTCGGGGCGGATGAGAGGAGGCATAGAGACCTCTTCTGAGGAACGCAATTTCCTCTGTAATTGCCAGAAGGCTTGATGAGTGGGCTCGAGTTCACTGAGCATCTTGTTCCAGCCCTCAGAGCGAACCTCCCCTATGCGTTACTTTACAGCACGCTGTAAATGGCGCATGTGGGCTTTGTTCGCGTCACAAGGGAAGGAGTCGTAGGCACGAATGGCCGCGTTCTTCTTGGTTATCAGGTCACGTACGTCAGTAGGTAGTTTCCAGCGATGGTCTTCCATCACCGGAACTTCCCGTGAACAATCCGTCAAAACGGATTGTACGTGCTCTGTAAACGAGTCGATTGCGGCTGTCGTGTCGGCGACTGACACTAAGTGATCGGGGATGGTGTCCAAGTGAGGCGACGTGGTGGATTTCAGTCTTTCGATTACTTTCCTCCAGTCGGTTATCATCTGGGTCTGAGGGGGGCGGTTGGGGTCGATCGGGCCCGAGTAGGGTGCAAGATGCATGGCTACTGGGCGGTGGTCAGAGTTAAGCTCGTGGAACCTCTCTATCGATTGTAAACGGAGGTTCACATTCTTGAGCAGCGCTACATCGAGAACGTCGGGAAGGTGATTAGGATTTCCTGGGAAATGAGTCGGGCTCATTGGAGCGATGACGTCAAAGTTAAGGGATTCGCCTAACTTGAAAACTATCCTACCTCTGGTTGAGGTTGTGCTACTATTCCATGCCGGGTGCTTGGCATTAAGATCCCCCGCCAAGATGACGGAGTCACTCATACCGAAGAGGGCAGTGAAGTCCTTTTGAAGCGAGATGGGATCCTCCGGACCATTGTCGGGTGGAATATAAGCGGAGATGATGGTGATCGGTTGGTGGCCGGTCATGCCGAGCCGACAGATAGTGCTCTCCAGATGAGAGAGGAGAGGAGGTGGGTCAATAGGAATGCAGTATAAGGATTTTCTATAGTAGATTAGGGTGCCACCCTTGTGGCATCGAGACCTGTCATTGCGAACTAGCTTACAGTTTGCAATGTTCGGGTTTCGATGGTGAGGTTTTAAAACGGTTTCCTGTATGAGGAGGATGTCAAGCTGATGGTCGCGGAGGAAAGCGGCGATCTCGTCGCGTTGACCGGAAACGCCATTTGCGTTGAAAAAGCCTGGTTTGAGGGATCGGGGTTTGGTGGAATTTAACCTTGTGTTATCCATTGAAAATTAGAATTTTAAGGATTTCAGGACTAACGCGATCTCGGGATACGCGTTGTGGATTTCTAAAAGGCGACGAGGGTTGCCGTTTGCAGCAACGATTTCATCGGCCATTTTGTCCGCGGCGGTGGAATAGAGGGCCGCGTATGTACTGATTATGATTTGGGCGCTATTGCGGCCTGGGGCTCTTTGCGGTGCAACCGGTGGAGCCGTAGGGGCCGCGGCGGTTGCCGCAGGCGCTGGGATGGCGGTAGCCATCAGCGCTGGAACATCAGCGGGTTGAGCGGGTTTTGAGGGCACCGAAGCTGCGGGAGATTTGAAGTGCGTAAGGTTTGCCCAGGGAGAGCGCCTTTGAGGACTAAGCCGCTCCGGCATTTGCGCGGAGGGAAGCTTTCCCTGTACTGGCGGTCACTCGCGCGTTTCGCGAGTTTCGGAGAGGAGGACTTTGGCGCTTTCGGGCAGCCCCGGTAGTTTGCCGGGTGACCAGATTGGCCGCAGAGGACGCAGCTCGGCGGCTCTGCACATAGCTCCCTATCTTTAGGGCGAGAGCAGTCGGCGGTGCTATGATCACCTAGACACTTGACGCATCTAGGGGTCGCATAGCAGTTGGACTGCGAGTGTCCGTGCAATTGGCAGCGATGACACTGACCAATCAAGTTGGCACGGTAGGGCTTCTCAATAGAAATGCCTGAGAGCGAGCACACCGACTTCACCTTGAAGATCGGGTGGTGACCTTCCGTGGGGTCACAGATGACCAGGACCATGTCGTACACAAGGCCCTGTCTTGCTTTATGCAAGCGATGGACGGCGGATACTGGGAAGCCTTGTGCAATAAGGTCGTCCTTAATCTCCTCAGTGGAGATTTCCTGGGGAACGCGCCTAATGACGACGCGAGTGGGGGTTTCCTCCGGAAGGGAGTAAGTGTGAAAGGAGTAGTTCCTTTCACGCAGGGCGCGGGAGAGATCGCTAAAGTCCGCAGACGTGGGGACGGTAACTTTGATCCCCTGGAGGGTGGATCGGGGGTTAGTGTAGTTGATCTTGCGATCAACACACATTCTAGAAATTTCAGTCCATTTGGACTTGTCTTGGACGTAAATGGGGGGAGGAGGCTTTTGCTTCCTCGCGGTAGGAGCGGGTGGGCAAGCCATAGGGCTGGCGGGGCGACTGGCCCGCGGACTAGGGGCGGAGGTAGAGCTGGACGATAAGGTGTCCTGTTTCTGGGCCTTGGTGACCGGGCCAGCGGGGGCGGAGGATTTCGCCTTCCTCTTGCCTCCTTTAACGACGACTTGGAAGTCGTTGTCGCTGGAGGAGGAGGTGCGGGCTTCGTCCTCGGAGAGTGGGACTGACGTGTCCATGCTCTCCGGGTGAGTCGTGTTTGATACTGCGGCGCGCAGCTGCTTTGTCTCTCAGACAAAGGCGGCCGGAACAATGGCGGCCGTGACAATGGCGGCCGGGACAAAGGCGGGCGAGACAATAGGGGCCGGATTAGCGGCCGGAGTATTATCTGCCGGTACAAAAGCGGGTGAGACAATGGGGGCCGAGATATTAGCCGGAACATTGGAATGCGGAACAAAGGGCGGAATGCCTTGTTCGCATGCAAGTGGCGATAGCGGGTTTTCAAGCGCGTCGCTGAAGTTAGCGAGTGCGCCTTGAGACGGAGTGGGGTTGGAGCATTGGCTTACTTTGGCGCCATATTTCGCCAAAAACTCGGGGTCCTTTAATAGGACCTCCTTGAGGAACGCCAAGAGGATGGCGTCCTCCATGATCGGAGGGGGAACTATCTTTGGGAAGGAATGGTGGAAAGAAAAATTTCCACGTTACCTAAACGCTATACCTAACTCCCCGGGTGGATTGGCCCGGGGATGAGTTCCCTCCCGGTCGGGTGTAGACTCGTATCCTCGGTCGGCCTTGTGCCAGAAGGCCGCCGGCGTCCCATTTTGGGCCGCCCTGGGTGACCTAGCCGTGGTACAGAGTCAGTAGTGCGGCCAGGCCATCCAGGATGACCAACTCGACATCCTGTCCCTGCCTGATGGCCTTTATCAGGTCCATCAGTAGTTTGATGGCACAGGTTGTGAAATCCGACTTTTCGGTGGCTGTTTTGGCGTCGGTGGCGCCGCCACGGGATTCTTTTAGGAACTCCTTCTTTGGTAGTTCCTTTGTTGTCCGCGGCGCCGTGGCGGCGCTAGCGGTAGTTTGCTGCTTAATCACAACCTGTGCCTCGTTGAAGGCAGGGGTGGTAATTGGGTTTTCTTGGGTCGCCTGGGGTGGTTTCTTCCCCTTGCCCTTTCCCCCGCGTCTCTTGTTTTTCCTCCGCCCAGAGGAGGTGGCTAGTTTGTCTGAGGGCCCGTTGGCCGCCGCCATAAGCGTCGTGCCTTGGGCCTCTTCTGGCATCACTTGTGGCCTCTCAATGGCCACTTTGGGCCGGCGTGATGTGGCCGTTATGGCGGCGGTGCCCGCCCGTTTGTTCCGGATCTCCTTCTGGAACACCGGACACTTGATGTTACTCGCCGGGTGCGGGCCACCGCAGTTCACGCAGGTGGCCGGCTCTTCCCGCGGGCGCGGGCAGTCTCTCGCCGCGTGCTCCCTCCCACAGCGCACGCAAGCGAGCGGGCGGTGGCACTGATGCGAGCTGTGTCTGAACAGCTGGCATCGGTGGCACTGGGCAGGTCCTCTGTTTCCGCGCCAGGCCTCTATTTTGACACCACGCATCAACATGAACGTCGTGGTGTCGTAAATGGCCCGGACGTCCGGAGTCTTTTTTAGGATTGCGTGGAATACGCAACCGGGTCGTCCTTGTGCGGCCTTAATATGGCGCACGTACTCCGGCTGGTATCCCAGCGTTTGGAGCTCCTCCTCTATCTCCTTCGGGTCCGAATCCGCCGGTAGTCCCCGTATGGCGATCTTGAGGCTCTTCTCTGCCGGCAGCGAGTAGGCGAACCAGCTGACGCCGCTGTCCTTCTCCAGGCCTGTCAGGTATCGCTGGACCAGCCTGTACTCCTCCTCGCTGTCTGGGGTGAAGCGAACTCCACTTCCGTATGGACGAGCGTTAGGAGGCCGGCCCAGTTTGTCCCTAATGGCCCGGAAATGGGCGGCCCAGCATTTGGCAGCCTCTCAACTACCAGCGGCGGGTATCTGGGCTTCTTTTGCCCCGGCTTTTGTTGCCACGTTCTTGTCGCGGCGCCGGGGGGTGCATCGGGGGTGTTGGCAGCGGTAGCGAGGGGTGGCCTAACTCCCGCGGTCGGAGACGGTGGCGGCGATGGTGACGCAGGTGGCGGGGGTGAGCGGCGCGCCGCGTCGGCAAAAGTAGGCGACGCTGGCGGGTCCGGACTCCGCGGCGCGCTTTCGCGCGGTGGCCGCGGCGAGTCGGAGCAGAGCCGCTTCCCCTCCGCCGCTGCGGTCTCGCTCGAGCGACTGACTCGCACTCTTGGAAATCGCGACGCCCCCGCAAGGGGGCGTGGCGAGCGGTCCCGGGGCTTCGCCCCCCGGCCGCGGATGCATATTTTGGGGTTGTAAATACAACCCCTTCGTAATGTTCGCAACAATGGCTTGAGGAGCCTGTTGGAACGCAAGCAATATTACTCGCGTCCCTGTGTGTGATTGCTATGAGTTTTTCTGTAGGAGCGTCACGACGCTTATAATGAAGCGCCGCTTTCTTCACGACATCTCGGCGGTCTGTCACCACCAGGTGAGACCTCTAGTTACCTAGAGGAGGCCCGGCGGCGACAACCAGCGGCAGAGATGCCGACTCGACGCGCCTACAGAGTAGGTGAATGGTCCCCGCCCGTCCAGATCACAGAGCTAGCCGTTACTGTCCGGGCTAAGGGGCCGTCATGTGTGTGTGAGCGGTATTGTACTGTGTAACACCGCTCAGTGTCTATATAAATCGCAGCCCGAGCCGCGCATTTATGTGTGTATTTAGGTGCCTGTTTAGTGGCGGATGTCTGTGTTTGTATACGTAGCGTGCCTATATTAACCTAGGACACGTTACGTAACGGGTGTATATTGTGTGTGTGGAGTGTTATTGTCACAGATAAGCTGTGTGTAACCTGAATTACAGCTTATCTGGGCGTCAGTCCGGTGCGATGGAGTCGTGGTCCGCTAACAGGTCGCGGGGGAGGGGTCTCGCGTCAGGGGGGCGCGCATGCCACGGCGCTATCTGTTTGACATGAGGCCAAGCAGATGCGTCCGCACGCGCGAACATTCCTTTCGCGAGGCGCCCTACAAACTCATCCAGGCCCTAAATCCCGAGGTCCCTCTGAATGACGTCGTTCCTCACGAAGCGAGGGGCGTCCACTATGGTCCGCAACGCTAGACTTTGCTGCGCGCGGAGCAGCTTGCGGTTGGACTCGCTCGTGAGGGCGAGCCACGCAGGGGCGGCGTACGTCAAGATCGGGCGCACGTACTGTCTGTACACGCCCAGCTTGACGCGCACCGGGATGCGGGATGAGAGCACTGGTTTGAGGAGGTTGCGGGCGACCCTCCCCTGTGCGGCGACCCTGCGGACATGTGGCCCCATCGTGAGCCGCCGATCGATGGTGACACCCAAGTACTTGACTCGGGGCGACCAATCGATCTCGACTCCTTGTAGCTGCAAGGGCGGTGGGAGGCGCGCGAAGCCGGTGACCATGGCCTGCGTCTTACCCACGTTTACGGACAGCCGCCACTTTGACAGCCATTCCGGGAGGAGGTCTAGGACGCGCTGCATTTTGACCGCCGCGTACTTCGCATTGAGCGATGTTGTTATGTACGCGGCGTCGTTTGCATACAGCGCGAGTGTTGTGTCTGGAGTCGTGGGGATGTCGTCCGTGTAACGTGAGTAACACGCCGGCGATACGCAGCTGCCCTGCGGGACACCGGCGCGCACCGGGCGGGCGCTAGATAGCGCACCGTCGACCACCACCCTAAATGTCCTGTTGGAGAGAAAATCAGAGACCACCTTTACAACGCGACGGGGCGCGTCTGACGTGGCCAGCTTGTAGGTCAGACCGTCGTGCCACACGCGGTCGAAGGCCTTCTCCATGTCGAGGAATACTGCCACCGAGTATTCCTTCTTATTGATAGCAGCTGCGAGGTGGTGCAGTACCCTCGACAGCTGGAGCGTCGTGCTATGCTCCGCCCGAAACCCAAACTGTTCCGGTCGCGGCTGTATATGTGGCTGGAGATGTCGCAGCAGGAGTGCTTCGAACACCTTGGAGACTGTCGGCAGTAGCGTGATTGGCCGATAGCTCTCTGGCTTCAGGGTGTTTTTCCCCGCCTTGGGCAGCATTATGACGCGCCCCTCCTTCCACGCGGCGGGAAAGGTCCCGGTGCGCAGTATCGCCGTGAACAGGCGCGCCAGCGCCGCTACCATACGGTACGGCAGGTGGCGCAGCACTGTATTGGTGATACCGTCAGCACCGGGGGCCTTTCTGGGCTTCGTCTTTAGGATGGCGCGTCTAACTGCGCCAGGCGAGAAAAAGATGGGCTCTTCGGAGAGGGCTATCGGCGGAGCGAAGTAGTCTCCCAGGTGTTTCTCGACTGCTGCGACATGGTCGGTATCGCAGGTCGGGTTTGGGCTGAACTGACGCTCCAGGTGCTCGGCGAAGACCTCCGCGCGGTCCTCCGCTACATATTTTAGCGCCCCGTCGTTGTTGAGCAGCGGTCGCACCGGGGCTGGGGTGTTCGCGAGCTGACGGCAGAGTTTGTGGATAGACGGCCAGCTGTCCTTTGTGGCGTCTATACGTTCCTCCCAGTCCGCGGCGGTGTGTGCCTGTAACTCGGCCTTTACCCTTTCCGCGAGACGGTTTAGTTGGGTCTTCATTGTGGGACATCTCGTTTGCTGCCACTGCTTGCGGAGGCGCCTCTTGTCAGCGATCATCGCATTTATATGTGCCGGTAGGGGCGGCAACAGCACTCTCCCCTGCGGCTGCGTTGTTGTCGCCGTTTCCAAGGCGCTTTGGATACAAGCAGTGACGTCGTTCGCTACTGTGTCTACGTCCGCGGCGGTGGCAATGGGCCGAGTCGGCGTGGTGGTCTCTATTCTCTCTACAAATTTAGTCCAGTCCGTGATTCCTGACTCGCACTCAGAGGGCACGCTATTTTATAGGACGATGCCCCCACCTTGCAATCCCTTCACAACAACTCTGTCCGATGACGCACGGAAGTACGTCACGTGTTTACTTGATACAAAACATTAAAATGTGCTAAATCTTATAAGACACATTGATTACTTTATCATGTAATGATAAAGTAATCAAATAATACAAGAATAATTGTCGTAAAGAAACAACGGTAAATTTACATAGTAAACCACTATAAAATTGAAATAACATTGTCATGAATTGTTTTGAACAGAACCATCGGTTACAATGATTGAAATAAGTTAACAAGAATCAATTAGTGCGTACACAGAGCACTTAATAAATTATGGGTCGATTTATTAGACAATATTTAATAATAAATTCACTTGTAATTGTTAACCATCTCCCAATATATATTTAAGGCCAAAGGCGAAGGCTCTAAGGGAACTGTTTAAAGATATTTACATCATGATTGAAAACATCATGTACGGAAGAAAAAAGAGGTGAAAGACACAATAGTATCACTAGAAATAGGGACCAATTAGTTCAACCGGGTTTCTGGCTGGATAATGTAGACTCGTCTTTCATAGGGTACTGTTTAAAATGTTACAATAAAATACCTCCCCACACACATCAACTGAATGAAACTAAATTTAAATCTTGTCTAAAATGCACACACAAATTACACTCTAGTGGTAGGGCAGACAAGACTGCGTGGAGTCGGATTTACAGCGATGCGTTTCTGTCACTAAAACCTATTTTTTTGCAAATGTTTTGACCAACAATTTTATTAAAAGTGAACATTCGGAATAATACACATTATTCAATACAAAACTTAGGACATAAGACTTTATTGCGTAGATTCAATTATTATGGTATATTATGACATAATATTATTAGAAGTAAAGATACTGGTGTAAAACAAAATGATTTCGCACGAAAGAAAAATGTTCAGTTTGATGGTATGTACCACACCCTTAAATTTGATCACACCTCTTGATATACGCTGTATACTGGTAACTTTACTCCGCGTTTATGAATGGCGTACTCAATAGATTAGTTATAACCCTTGATTACTATGTAAGTTTCAACCGCAGAACAGACCCGAAGTTCTTTCACATAAGAAGTGAATTAGCGTGGAAGTGTCGTTAGCGCAACTATTAGTATAATTGTTCGTAAGACAATATGCTAAGCGTTACTGTGGGTTACGATCAAAGTTGCTCCAAGTTATCGCTTTTGATCACATCACTAATTAAGATACAGCTGTGCATGTGTGATTCATGTGATCTGTAGGAGAAGGACTTTCTCCTACAGATCACATGAATCACATGTATGAATAAGGCTTGGCCGACGAAATTGTAATTTTTATTCGCGTTCATAGGTGCATCCTTTGTTTCAGGATGCCTACTCTGTCTTTTGCCGCTTAGCAGCATAGGTATCTTGTTTCGATTGAAGAAGTATGAGTGCTAGTGGTGCCTACCGCCAGCAGCATCAGCATCAGCATTATCATAATATTTGTGGACAGTCTATGGGACGTATATCTTCAACTCTTTCCCACACTGAAGCAAAATTAAAATAATACTGCTATAACTGATGCTGTTATAGGGCAGTGAATTCAGAACCTCTGCACTGTCTCTAAACCTTCAGGATATCTACATAATTGGAAGAAAATATAAAAAAATGAATACAGTACCATTTTGCATTACAGCTTTGTTTCAGCAACCGAATTAAAAGCACTCTTACTGTTACAGTGATCGGTAGACGGCGGTTCCATCTCTCGATACGCAGTTCCGTAGATCCTGCACCCTACTTGCGTAACACACCATCAATCAATCACAGTCTGAATCATTTTGAAGGATATTGTTGAACTGTTGAACAAATAAATGCCATTCCTCCTGTGTGTTATGCAACTAACCCGCTGCTTCCCAAACAATCCATTAAAAAAAGCTTCGTGTGCATTTAGCTCATGAAACATAATTTTATTATTTATGACACTGCAACGACTAGTTCACAAAAACATTTACATACAGAAAGCTTAATCTGATTGTTTATAAGTACCTACTACACCGAAGGGTATTATGACTGTACAATCTATCTCCTTATTTGTTATATTTTTCTTTTAGGTATCTAATGTATACGGTGTGCAGTAGGTAAATAATTTTCTATTTATCCAACTGCTTATTTTGAGTAGTGAGTCTGTCAATTGAGGCTCTTCCATCCTGTCCTGTACTCAATGGGTTAATGTTACAGCTTCGTTCGTTTAATCAGCAGAGAAGCCTTTACCGACGAGATTGCTTTCCTGGCTCATCTGCTAGCTAGGTAATCATAAAATGGCGGGAATATGGAATTATGTTGTGGCTTTACTTTTAAGCAATGATGGAAGTAGTACGGCTTATAAAGGGAACGCTTTATCGTCCTGCACGCGTGGCTTCACCGGGTTTTGTCAACGGGAGAATAGACAAAATGACAAACAGTATAGACAAAATGCTCCCTTTATTCTTCTGGCATTTGTCTATCATTTGTCAGTTTATGCACCCTTTTTTTTGGGTGGGAAATCATCAATTTACTTCTTCCGCTCTGGGTTGAGTGGAACGGGGCGTGTCAGACTTTTACTGACTAAAACCCACCCGTGTTCCGTCAGTTGCCTGTGCCAGCGCCACGGTATATCTTTCGAACATCCAGCGACCCTGAGGCATCGGCCCTATCGGACCCTCTCTCCCTCACGCGGAGGAGGAGGAAGAGCCTCCTTCGCGAGCAAACTGCAATGCTTCGCAGAAGGAGGCGACGGCTTTCCATTCCCTCTCGCTCCGTACCATGGCCTGGACCTGGCCCGGCCGGACTTTACCATAAGATTTTTTACAAATCCAACAAAATGATAACCCATTCAGGTCAACTAATGAACCCGGGCCGCAATAATAACCGGTACTATAAATTCATGGGAATTAGGCAGACCTGTCAGATAACTCCCCGTTTTTGCCTAAAATACACGATTCAGCTGTAATTTTTACCGACCGCTCCTAAAAAAGCTGAGCGATGAAAGTGTTAAATAGATTTCAACAACTTTGTGGGCTCTTGTGTTTTTACGATTGTATTTTGGGTTTTTAACTTCTGTGGGAAATGGCGGTGGTGAAGAAGGTGGACGTTGGGTTGGGACTGTGATTGGATCTTCAAATTCTGCTAGTTTGAATTCTTATGAAGTTAATAAGCACAATCTTAACTGCCTAAATACTGAAATTATTGCTTTCTGAACTCGACAGTTCAATATTGGACCGATGCTGTATCACCAATACCGCAATAAAATTTTAAAGAAAACAACATTTTTGAAAAAAATATGTTTTATTAAAAAATTCAAATTTCATTCAAACAACATTACGGAAAAATGAGGTGCCATGATGATAATCAACCATTTTGTTTTAATATGACATTTTAAACCCCCATTTGAAATAACAAAACACTAGCCACAATGCTACTAGTTATTTCTAAAACATTCTTCCATAATTACAGTAATGCAAACTGTACCGACAGATTTTAATTATAAGGCTGCGCGCTCACGTGCGTGTGAGCCTCACAGCGCTATGCAAGCGGAATCAGTGTATTTTATATTTTACGGCACGAAAAGCGTATAAAAGTGATTTTTATTTAGATGCCGTTATTATTTATGAGAGCCGAGGGTCGGCCTGATTTTAATATCTGATGGCGATATTCAGACCCTACCTCCATGTAGGATTCGGAAAAGATACGGTATCTTTTTTGTTTGTTTTTAATTTTCTGTGGCAACACGTTTTTGTAGCTGTTTGCTGCGTAGCAGAATTTTGTAGGCTGGTCTGGGAATGGGGCCAGAGTGAACCGGATGCCATGGGCACGTGCTACATATTTGGGAAAACGAACAAACAATAAATTGTTTGAAAAATTCGAGAAAACGTGTCTGTGTCTGTATCTTGTTAGTTGGGAGAGTAGATACCTATGTAATAGGCGCAGTTTGCATCTTTTTTGTCAAGAATGCAAGTGTCGAAAATATTATTTCTAAAGTTACACTCATAATAAATAGGTAGGTACTTAGATACCAACTTGCATAGAACGTCATTCTTAAGAAACATCGCCTATTAAGTACTCCAAGATCGGTATCAATTTATGCCCAAGCTTTCAAAGCTGTCACATCCAGTTCCTTCGTACTGCCTACACTACATTTTACGGTTGGTATGTACCGGCCCCGTGTGAGTACACCGCTGTGTACATACACGTACACCAGTGGCGTGAGTTCACTAGTTTACACGAATGGCATGTGTATAATCAGCCTTAGACGTTTTAATTTTTTGTTGTCTCGCGATGTAGCTGGTACCTACTTAGCAGTCTTATGAATGATAGAAAAAATAACAAACACACCTACACCTTGTGGGAAGTAAGTGAACAAGGTAAATTACTGGGTTATCTTTATCTTAAGTCAATTCCTTAGGTGTGGGCGGAATGTCTGTTCGTCAGACTATTACAAAATTGTTTATTTCTATATTTCGTTCTTGCGTATGTAACTAAAGTTAAAGGTAACTACTGATTTAAGAGACATGCCACTACTGCTAGTCATTAAGTGGAATAGTATGGTTTTAAGGTGTTATTTGGTTTTCTATCTCGAATTTCTCAGTAGCTGCCCGGAGTCTGGATTTGTGCGCGGTTGATGGCAATAGGCTCGCCCCATATTAGGTGGGACTTAAACATAACTAGCGAAATTTGGGTGTACTATAGGTACACCCATGCCTAGCCTTTCGGGATTACAGGCGTGATGTTATGTTATAGGTTACAATAGAAGGCCTACTTAGTGCCAATTTCATCAATGAAACTGAACGCTTTCAGCACATCTTAGGCGCGTTCAAGAGTTGTCAGTGTCCATATTCCATAGATAATAATGACAGTGACAGCTCTTAAACGAAGTTAATGTATTGATCGCGTTCAGTTTCATTGGTGAAATTCGCCGTTAGTGATGACGTTCACAGTTTACCTAATCTTAGTTTAATTGTACCTATGAAATGAAGTTGTTTATTCTGTAAATAAAATATCGGAATCACTTTTACACGTAAGTATTATAAATAAATTTAGATGAAGTCGACATTTCCTAGCTGACTACCCCTGACATGAAATGGCGAAAAAAATTCTAGGGCCAGTCTCTTCTAAAGTCCAGACATAATGTTGGCCAGATCTTGTAGGGACAATGTGGATTAGTGCCTGAATTGGTACTTTGAGGAAAATACCACACAGATTTGAGTGGACCAGTCCAGACGGTTCAAGTATTTGTCGGTCATCGTGTGGCTCAACTCAGACTTGAGGAGCTCAACGAGTCTACGAACAAAACCAAAGCAAGGACAATTGGGTAGGCCGCATGAAGTACTCAAACTGCCAGACCTTCATAAAAAATAACAGAGAAAGAAAAAAGAACATATAGTCCATATACATTCACAATAATTAAAGTAAAATAATTCTTTACAAAGTAATTTGTGCATCATATTCATTAATATCAATGTGTATCTAAAGTGATGTATAATCTGTATTTTGCATGTTAATTAACATGTTAAGTTTCATGGTTTTATCAGTATTATCACAAGCTTCCGCAGAGCGAGCAGCTTATGTCTCAAGCTTTTTTGTCTTTTATATAATCAGAAATGTTATAGTACTCTTTTTTACAAAGAATGGTTTTAATGCACCTTTAAATCGTATAATAGGTAAGTTTCAAATATTAGCGGAAAATTTGTCGAATGCGATGTGATGTACCTACAGCAAGGTTGTGTTTATTCCTGGTTTAACTTAAACTATGAATATCAGACATTTTCTTACAATTTCATATATTTTTGTGAAAATACAGTATGTAGGTTTTTAAACATACATATTATATTGTGAGGCACACCCAATATAAAATGTATATTTGAAACAGTACAGTACAGTCAGAAATCCATTTCTTTGATTTTTTCTCGAATGGAACCCCTTGGACCTAGGTTGTTAATGGCTCGATCAGCCCTTTTCTGTAAAACAAAAATAGTATTAATGTCCGCCCAGGTTCCTCAAAGAAGAATGCCATAGTTATGTCATAAGACTTTGAAAATAACTAAAATAAAAAATTCCGGCTGTATCCACATTAGTTTTCTATTGAATATTTTTAACATCCTAAGCGACCAAATTAATAAACCGAAATTGAATATAAAATATGGTAACGTAGCAATCTCTGAAAGTGACATCATAAAATATTTGGGCCTCTACATAGACAGTCATCTGACTTGGAAACATCATATCGACGCTTTGTCAAAGAAGCTTAGTCAATTCGCGTATGCACTGTACAAACTATCAAAAACGGTTAACCGCATAACAGTGCAAATAGCTTGTAATGCTTATCTGGCTTCTAGCGTTAGGTACGGAATTATTTTCTGAGGAAACTCCACTGACAGAGACATTGCTTTTAAAGCTCAGAAGACATGCTTGCGATCGTTTACCAAATTACAATCGATAGATAGTTGTAAACCATTGTTTAAGGAACTTAGTTTGTTCACTCTACCCTCGATGTACATATATGAAATGGGAGTGTTTTCGTGGGAAGTCGCTACGTCCCCGCAAGGGGGCGCGGCGAGCTGATCCGGGGCTATGCCCCCCGGCCGCGGAGGCTTTGCGTTGGCCCGTAAAAACGGGCCCCTCATTGTGTTGGCTACAGTGGCCGGTAAGATGGTTGGGCGCGCGAGCAATGCGCGCCCATGTGAATGATTGCTATTTTGTTTCTGTAGGAGCGCCGCGACGCTTATAGTGAAACGCCGCTTTCTTCACGACATCCCGGCGGTCTGCCGCCGCCAGGTGAGACCCCTAGTTACCTAGGGGAGGCCCAGCGACGACGACCAGCGACGGAGATGCCGACTCGACGCGCCTACAGAGTAGGTGAGTGGCCCCCGCCCGTCCAGATCACAGAGCTAGCCGTTACTGTCCGGGCTAAGGGGCCGTCATGTGTGTGTGGGCGGTATTGTAGTGTGTCACACCGCCCAGTGTCTACGCGGATCGCGGTCCGCACCGCGCCTCCGCGTGTGAGTTAAGGTGCCTGTATAGTGGCGGATGTCTGTGTTTGTTTACGTAACGCGCCTTTATTAACCTAGGTCACGTTACGCAACAGATGTGTGTTGTGTGTGTGGAGTCAAAGTGTCACAGGTAAGCTGCGTGTAACCTGAGTACAGCTTACCCGGGCGTCAATCCGGTGCTATGGGGGCATGGTCCGCTATCAGGTCGCGGGGCAGGGGTCTCGCGTCGGGGGGGCGCGCGTGCCAGGGCGCGATGTCTTTGACATGCGTGAGGTCCGAGGCGTCGGCACGCGCGAACATTCCCTTCGCGAGTCGCCGCACAAACTCATCCAGGCTCTCAATACCGAGGTCCCGCTGGATGACATCGTTCCTCACGAAGCGAGGGGCATCTACTATAGTCCGCAACGCCTGGTTCTGCTGCGTGCGGAGCTGCTTGCGGTTCGTCTCGCTCGTGAGGGCGAACCAAGCGGGAGCGGCGTACGTCAAGATCGGGCGAATGTACAGCTTGTACACGCCCAGCTTGACGCGCGCCGGGATGCGGGACGAGAGCACTGGTTTAAGGAGGTGGCGGACGACCTTACCCTGCGCGGCGACATTGTGGACATGCGTCCCCATCGTGAGCCGACGGTCGATGGTGACCCCTAGGTATTTGACCCGGGGCGTCCACTCGATGTCGGCTCCTTGTAGTTTCAGGGGTGGTGGGAGAGGCGCGGACCCGGTGACCATGGCCTGCGTCTTACCCACGTTCACGGACAGCCGCCACTTGGACAACCACTCCGGAAGCAGTTCGAGGGCGCGCTGCATTTTGACCGCCGCGTACTTCGCATTGAGCGATGTAGTAATGTACGCGGCGTTATCTGCATACAGCGCGAGTGTTGTGTGTGGCGTGGTGGGGATGTCGTCCGTGTAACGCGAGTAACACGCCGGCGAGACGCAGCTACCCTGCGGCACACCCGCGAGCACCGGGCGGGCGCTAGACAGCGCTCCGTCGACCACCACCCTGAAAGTCCTGTTATAGAGAAAGTCAGAGACCACCTTCACAACGCGACGGGGCGCGTCCGATGTGGCCAGCTTGTATCTCAGGCCGTCGTGCCATACACGGTCGAAGGCCTTCTCCATGTCGAGGAATACTGCCACCGAGTACTCCTTCTTGTTGATCGCGGCTGCGAGGTGGTGCAGTACCCTCGACAGCTGGAGCGTCGTGCTGTGCTCCGCCCGAAACCCGAACTGTTCCGGTCGAGGTGAAATGTGCGGTTGGAGATGTCGCAGCAGGAGTGCTTCGAACACCTTGGAGACTGTCGGCAGCAGAGTGATCGGCCGATAGCTCTCCGGCTTCTGGATGTTTTTCCCCGCCTTAGGCAGCATAATGACGCGCCCTTCCTTCTACGAGGCGGGAAAGGTCCCGGTGCGCAGTATCGCCGTGAACAGGCGCGCCAGCGCCGCTACCATACGGTACGGCAGGTGGCGCAGCGCTGTATTCGTGATACCGTCAGCACCGGGGGCCTTCCTAGGCCTCGTCCTAAGGATGGCGCGTCTGACTGCCCCAGGCGAGAAGAAGATAGGGTCCTCCTCGGGAGCTATCGGCGAGGCGAAGTAGTCTCCCAGGTGTTTCTCGACTGCTGCGACATGAGCGGTGTCGCTGGTCGGGTTCGGTTGGAACTGACTGGGAGTGTTTGTTCGCTGTAATCTGCATTTAAATGAAAAACTGTGCTCTCGCCGTTATCAGAATACCATTCATGTTACCTCTCATAAAACCGCATTTTTCAGCAAAAGTGTGCTAGGTATGGCCCCAAAAATATATAATAGTATACCAGCAGCTATTAGAAATAAAAAGGGTCTGGGGTCCTTTAAGAGGTCTTTGTTTAAATTCCTAATAGACAGATGTACTACTCCATCACTGAGTTTACCACTGATACATGGAGGTATGAAGATTCCGACTTGCTAATAAGTCACTTATGATTTAATTTTATTGATTAGTTTGAATGTGTTTATTTATACATATTATATTTGTAGTGACCTGTTCGCCTAACTGACATATTTTATATTGAATTCTTTTTTTAATGTAATCTATTGACATGCCACCTTAATTGTAACTGATTGTTTATGTTATTTTTGTACGCCATACATGGGCAAAACATAGTGCACATATTTTAAACGTCCTATTATCTGTAACCACACCTATGTTAAACAAAATAAATGCTTGATTGATTGATTGAAATTAAGCCTTCCTGTCAATTTTTCTTTGTATTTTACTGTCAATGGAACATTTGGCTTTGAAAATTTTATAAGCGTTGTGAACGAATGCACAACTCTAGAGAGTGCATAGTTAACTTGTTCAAAGTTGAAGAGACGTTTGATAATAATAAAAAAAGAGGAAATGAAGTAAGTGTGAACTCCCCCTAACAATGTATTGACAAAAACCTATAGATTCCGTGTATCGGCCCGTATAAGCTGGATTTATTAATTTTGATAACAAAATGTCCAATAGATGCGCACATGCGATGCGATGATGATTCCATTTATTGCCTTGACGGGGTCCGTAATGACGGATGGCACCATTCGCAGGGTTACCGGATTTGCGGAGCTGGAATTAAAGTAAAGAGTTAACGTTTACGAACGGAATGGATTCTACTAGCTCGGAAATTGTTATAAATATATGTTTCTACACGAGTTCCCCGCTAGCCATTCCCCGTACGTTTGTCAACATATTTGGATTGGATCAGAGTACGAGATAATAGTCGTGCAACTGTTCATTTATTTTGGAGAGACGAAACCATTTTTGATATTAAAGTTATAAGTTACAACTCATTTTAGTAGGGACTCTTTCATCTTGTGAGATTTAGAAGAGAGTTTATGAAGTTCAATTAGGAAGGTTTGACTTTTGAATTCATTTATTCAGCTTGAAAAATTATTAGGTTATGCGACTTTTTCTGAGCTAAAAGTTAATATTACGAGACAATAATAATGAGACACTACCTAATCTAAACTTTTTTTTTTTTAGTTTCGGGTTGGAAAATCCATCCTCATGGATGTCCCCCGCCCCGGGGAGGGCGGGGGGGTCTGTCGGACTCTTACCGACTGAAAACCAACCCGGTGTTCCATCACTCACCTACGCCGGGGTCGCGGGAACTCATGATTCTTCCGCAACCCCGGCTGAACGTAACCTTTTTTTTTTTTTTTTGATCCCGGTGTGGAAAATCCTCATGGATGTCCTCCACCCTGGGGCGGGCAGAGGGGTCTGTCAGACTCTTACTGACTAAAAACCACCCCGGTGTTCCATCTCACACCTACGCCGGGGTCGTGGGAACACATAATTCTTCCGCAACCCCGGCTAGTGCTCGCCCGCTAGCGCGGGCCCCGTCTCGGGCGGGGGGAGTGAGTGTCTCCCCCCGCAACGTCTTTGAGCGGCGCACGCGGAACACTACGCGAGCCGTCTTCTCGGGTCCTGATGTTGGGGGGCGACGGATGTCCCCGAATCCATCGACCCTGGACCCATTTAGGGGGGCCGGAAGGGGGCGTTGTCCGCCCTCCTCCGACGCCCGGTGCGTCTGTTGCGGGCCGGGTCGAGAGTCGAAATCTCTCTCTCCCTTTCCGCAGCCTCCTTCTGCGAGATGATCGTTTCGCAAAAGGAGACCACTGCGTCCCAGGACTCTGCGCCGCCGACCATCGTGTTCACGACGGCCGGCAGCGACAGGTCGTTGCCTACATCGGTGATGAGGTCACGGCGCGGCTCCTCCCAAGCGGCACACTCTGCCAGCGTGTGCCACGCCGTGTCCTCCCGGCAGTCGACGCAGTGGTGACACCGGGCGTCCGGCTCCCTGTTTATGCGACACAAGTACTTCCCGTAGCAACCATGCCCCGAGAGCACCTGCGTCGCCCGAAACGTTAGGGAGCCGTGCCTTCTCCCGAGCCAGCGGTCGAGCACTGGCCGGATCGCCTCGATAGTGCTGAGGCGTGACAGCCTCACCCGCCATTCCGCCACCAGGACCTCGCGGAGCTGCAACCGACGCTGCTCGATATGTTGCTGTATCGGTCGCTCGCCCCGCTCCCGCGCTGCCTCGCGCCACCGATACAGTGACGCGAGCACCTTCGCCTCCAGGTCCCAGGGTGGTGATCCGGCCAGTGCACAACCCGCCTCGAAGGAGATCGTGCGATACCCCCGAATGACTCTGACGGCCATCGCCCGCTGCGGCTTGCGCAGGACCGCTATGCTGCCGGCCGTCAGGTCAGACGCCCAGATCGGCGCTCCGTAGAGCGCCATGGATCGCACGGCTGAACCTAACCTTTTTTTTTTTTTTTTTTTTTGTTCCCTGGGTGGAAAATCCTCATGGATGTCCTCCGCCCTGGGGCGGGCGGAGGGGTCTGTCAGACTCTTACTGACTAAAAACCACCCCGGTGTTCCTTCTCACACCTACGCCGGGGTCGCGGGAACACATTATTCTTCCACAACCCCGGCTGGTGCCGGCCCGCTTGCGCGGGCCCCGTCTCGGGCGGGGGGAGTGAGGTGTACTCCCCCCGCAACGTCTGTGGTCGGCGCGCGAGGAACACTACGCGCGCCGCCTTCTCGGGTCCTGATGTTGGGGGGCGACGGATGTCCCCGAATCCGTCGCCCCTGGACCCATTTAGGGGGGCCGGAAGAGGGCGTTGTCCGCCCTCCTCCGACGCCCGGTGCGCCTGCTGCGGATCGGGAGAGTGGATGAGATCTCTCTCTCCCTTTCCGCAGCCTCCTTCTGCGAGATCACTGTTTCGCAGAAGGAAACCACCGCGTCCCAGGACTCGGCGCTGCCGACCATCGAACTCACTACGGTCGGCAGCGACAAGTCACTGCCTACTTCTGAGATGAGGGCACGGCGCGGCTCCTCCCAAGCGGCACACTCTGCCAGCGTATGCCACGCCGTGTCCTCCCGGCAGTCGACGCAGTGGTGGCACCGAGCGTCCGGCTCCCTGTTTATGCGACACAGGTACTTCCCGAAGCAGCCATGCCCCGAGAGCACCTGCGTCGCCCGAAACGACAGGGAGCCGTGCCTCCTCCCGAGCCAGAGGTCGAGCACTGGCCGGACCGCCTCGATGGTGACGAGGCCGGCGGTAGGGCGTGAAAGCCTGTCCCGCCATTCCGCCACCAGGACCTCGCGAAGCTGCGACCGACGCTGCTCCATATGGCGCTGCATCGGCCGCTCGCCCCGCGCCCTCGCTTCCTCGCGCCACCGATAAAGTGACGCGAGCACCTTCGCGTCTAGGTCCCATGGCGGGGATCCGGCCAGTGCACAAGCCGCCTCGTAGGAGATCGTGCGATACCCCCTTATGACTCTGACGGCCATTGCTCTCTGCGGCTTTCGCAGCACAGAGATGCTGGCGGCCGTCAGGTCAGCCGCCCAGATCGGGGCCCCGTAAAGGGCCATCGATCGCACGATCCCCACGTAGAGCCGCCTACAAGCGGCGCTCGGGCCCCCCAAATTGGGAAGCAGCGTTGCCAGCGCCCCGGCCGCGCCCAACAACTTGGGCGCCAGCCGCCGGAAGTGGGGTCCGAAGTCCCACCGGCTGTCGAGCACCAATCCCAGATATTTCATGGTGGGCTCGACAGCGATCCGGACCCCCCCGACCACAATGTGTGATCCGGCCGGCGGCGCCCGCCGGGGGCCATGAAACACCATGGCCTCCGACTTGCTGAGGGCCACCTCCAGGCCGAGGCGCCGTATGCGGCTCACCGTCAGTGAGACCGCCGCCGTCGCGAGCAACGCTGCCTCCCTGTGCGAACTCCCCCGGGCCGTGACCAGCGTGTCGTCCGCGTAACACGTCAGGTCCGCGCCCGGCGGGAGCTCGCCCCTCAGCACCCAGTCGTACCCGATGTTCCACAGGAGCGGTCCCACGACCGATCCCTGTGGAACACCGCACGACACTTGGCGCTGGTTTCCGGCTGAACCTAACCTAATCTAACCTAACCAATATCCGATCCTATTTCATAAAAAAAAGCCATTAACCCAGAAAAATCAGAAATACGTGTTAGCAAAAACAAAAGATCGACTTGAATCGGCTGATTAGGCGATATTACGTCGAAGTCGTCTGACAAACTAGCCTATTATTTATATTCATTCTACAACGGTAGATTAAATTAGTCATCTGATCAACCTCTTGTGGGGTAATTGAGGAGCGGGGGGCGGCTGGGGTAGTAGAATAGGAGATTAAGTGGTGTTTAACCTTCAGAAGTGATCTTCAACTGTTTACCTATGTTGCACCTAAGACGTTGGTATAGGTATGTGTAGGTCTACGGATGTTTGAAGCTTACGGTATTACAGACAAGCATAACTTAGTAGTAACAAGAAATGGGGTGTATTCACTAATGTAGTTAAAATCAGTGGCGTAATAAGTAGGTAATTGTAGTCCTGTCAAGGGATTGTTATAGGTATAGGCTATATGAGTATATTGATATGAAAATTCGTCTTTGTCGTCGTAAATGACCACGACACCAAACTGGGAACTTGCTTGGAACATTTAGATTTGTTTATAGTTCACATAGTCTGCGGTGAGGACTATCTTGAATCTTATTCGGGTCTAAAGTGTTTGCGTAAGATTTTATGTTAATGTTCTCGTTATTATTAAGTTGGTTCGGGTATAGGGGCTTCACTATTAATATCTCTTAATAGAAAGCCTACTTATGATTTTATACAAGCATCTTCACTTTTATAAAATCTTGAGTAGGCTTTTCATTAAGAGCTGATTTATTTGATTTGGAAATGGAATGCTATCTTGACTGAATAGCTTAATACAATAGATCTTTAAAGTATCTATCTATTTGGGAGTCTTCAATGTCTAATACTATTTTTTTTTCAGATAAGATTAAACCATCATTGCTTGATGACAGGTTAGTTTGTTTTCAAACTCAACCACTGCGTTTAAAAAAAACGTCTGTTTCGCATACTTTGAAGAAACCTGCGTTTTCCAGACATCGTTATAAATATCTAGCCCTACGGCAACGCTGCGTTGAAGCTCGCTGTCCCGGCTATAATGAGGGTCTTTATGGGCACATTACACTTAGTAGTTGCGTGTGTGCATACATTAGTGTGTGCATGTAGGTACTTTAGTGACAGTGAGTGTGATTGTCCGTCTATGACCTGCTATATGAATGACATATTATAAGCGGAATCAGGTCGGTTTGTATTATGTAATTTAGATCTTCTATCAGTTCATCTTACGACTTAAAATTGATTGCGTATGAGCAACTGCGAATCTCACCTCCACCACCCAGTTACCTACTTCCCATCCATCCATCATTTACATTACTCAAAACGTTTTAAGTACCTATTTAATGGTTCTTAAACGGAAATTAATACTTTAATTTTATCATAAGTATTGTCTTTACTTTACCGTAAATTGATTAGTTTGTTTGTACACTTGGTTTTGTAGTCTCGCTTAGCTAACTAGCTTAACTGTGTGTTTTATCTTACTTTATTTGCCCAAGATGAGATGATGAGATGATGGAGATAGTGCTGCGCCTGGTTTGGGACCAACGATACCTCCATATTGTAACATTTGAATGTTCAAATAAACTAAACATTATTGGAATAAAACTTTCATAGTATCATAATTCAGATTGAATTTGAAAATATATAACGTTAAAACGAAAACAAGCCAGATTCCAGTGTCTACCGTCTCGTGTTATTCATTCCCGTCTAAGTTAGATAAATAGAAATGGAGGATTTCTATTTAAATGTATATTTTATTGATGCCCTAACAAATACCAACTATAAAAACTTCCAAATATTAAGACTTTAAGATAGGCATCGAACTTGCTAACCGAAGTGTCGAACGCTTCGGTTGTGACTGACTACCCACCAGATTGACTGCTGAAACCAGCCCAAGTTTACGGCTCCATGGCTAAACTTGTTCCTAGAGCTTAGTCCCACTTGAGGAGATTCAAGCTTGTTCATAGATATCTGTAACGGTGTATTGATTGACTTGCCTGTAGCGTGAGCTCAGGCGGACTTGCGATGGGAATCTTTCTTCTGAAATCCTATCGTCGTTTAGACTGATAGATGCTAAATGAGAAAATCAACAATATTGGTCATGATATATGATATGACGATGACGATAGAAAATGTATATGACATGATAACTTAAGATAATCGAATTGCTTGACAGTTCTGCGCTAAACGGTGGGTTCGAACCCACCTTTTAGCGCCGAACTGCAAGTAATTCCAACACTAAATTTATTTCCATTAACGATGTTTCAGGTTTTCATATCAGAGTAGATTTTAGAAAGTCGATTGCTTAAATTCCCTGATTGACTTAGAGTTAACCATGCAAGGAGATAGTAACTAGTATTTTATAACATGCTACAAGCCATTTCGCAAACTTTAGGGTCTTTTCACACGTGGGAGCTTGCCCAGTTAATATCATTAATCTTCGTTGAAAATTCATAACCAACTAAACTCATGGTAGTTCCCAGCGGTATAAGCAGGGTTGTATTAAAGTGGTGCGTTCAAATAAATATGTAATTAATTTGTCCGTCCGCCGCGTGGCTCAGGGGAAAACGATTTTGTTGTGACTAATAACCCTGAATTGTTGAAGGGTTATTTATCATATTATGTGAGGTATATATGTTGTTGTTCAATTAACTGTCGTTTTATGTGAATAACGTAAATGGTTGGTAGGTCCTGGGTTCGATTTCCAGGCGGGGCAACGTGTTATTGGGTTTTTCTATCTGGAATTTCGCAGTAGAAGCCCGGAGTTTGGATTTGTGCCCGGTTGATGGCAATAGGCTCGACCCCTATTACATGGGACTTAAACATAACTGGCGAAATGTGGGTGTACTATAGGTACACCTCTGCCCAACCCTTCGGGGAAATAAAGCGTGATGTTAAGTTATGTTATGGTTGTGAATGTTTTTCACACAACGTCTCTCCGCGTTTAAGTCCTTAGATACTTGTTTTCCTTAAGTCTTGTAAGACTTGTCAAAAACATGTGTATAAGCCCATGTAGCTATCATACAAGCATTGACTTTGTTTCAGACATGTCTAGTGAACTATGTTTTTCAATTTTTCGAAATTTCTGACATTTTTTGTACAAGTTTTGCATAGTCTTCACAAGGGCATAGGGCATAGGTGTAAACAATTAACGGAAAAAGTAGGCACAGCATGTAGAGTACATGTTTTATGTGTTAGGTAGGTTGGACACTGCCAGCTAGATATCGCAAATGAGTCTGAGAAATAACTGTGTTTTAAATCCATTACTATAACGTTGCATAGCATCTAGGTCGTGTGTGTCCTCTACAAACTCGTCTTGCATCGAAGTTTATCTTTCTTTAGGGTAACGGTCAACAAAATCAAAATTTGCTTTTAACATGCGTTATGTTTGGCGGTTTTTCTTGTTATTCAACATCTGAGAATCTAGAGTAGCCACCTGCCTCTGAGGTCGGCGTTTCCTAGTTGACTACTCTCAGAAGAAAGGCCGAAACAAACTCAGAGTTCACAGTCTCTTTTAAAGTCCAGACATAATCTTTACGTATCCTAATCTCGACCACGTATATTGTTGTCTAAGATGATATTTTGAGGAAAGAACCACACAGATTGAGTGGACCTGTCCAGTTATCATGCTCTACGATGAAATTAGAAGGGTTTGTTTTTTTTTTTTTTAAACGAAACCCTTTTGACTAGAGGCTTCTTCCTTGATTTGATAATGTTATTGCATTGCACACGCCGGTTGCCTTGCAGCCAGTACGATCAAGACATGGATGCAGAAGTCGAACTCGATAATTTTTAAATAGCTTATAATTTTCCCACTGCTGGGACACAGACCTTCTCTTGGTGAGAGGGAGTGGGCCGTAATCCACATCGCGGGCTCAGTGCGGGTAGGCGGATGTCACATGTCTTAATTTTTTTTGGTTCTAGAACATTTCCTCACAAAGTTTTCCTTCACTGTTTTGAGAGCAGTGGTAGTGAAATAATGTTTCTTGTTTGGGTTCGAATCTACGACCTACAACTCGAAAGTCGCGGCCGTTACCAATGGGCCACGCCTCTTTTTACTATCAATAGATATGTATAAAAAAGGCCTGAATCGACTCATCAACGCCCGACCAAGCCCGGACCAGAGGTCCCCTTTATGATTTAGACAAGGAATACGGTCAGATTTTTCTTTTTTCCACGGGAAAGGGAATATAAGGTGAACGAAGTTGCTAGTAACTTATGCGTGACAAGCATTCATGTTATCATTAATAAAATTGTAGGTTCTCATCAATGACGATTTTCCTCAAGAAAATACTTAGTAAGTAAAATAATTTCTTTGAGTGTTTTCTCTTGTTTTATGTTCATCCCAGTCTCTTAACAAGTGTTGTGCTAAACGAGCCTACTGCATTTCCTTGTGTTGTGTACTAGTGGCGAGTTCTCGCCCGTCAGCTGACTCGACAATTTCGTTCAATTCAATTTCGCTCTACTTGTGTTAATTACTTGCCCGAGATGCTTAAGGCTCGATATTTTCATTTGTAATATTAAATAACAAATTCAGTTTGCTTACATTATTGAATTAATTTTATATAAATTACTAAGATTTGATAGGATATAGTTAATGACTTTACGGTGACTTTACGTACTTGTAGTTATGGCTAAAATATGCAATCAAAAACAACAACAATTAAAACAGTTCACAATTTCCGAAAAATATTTTCATTTGCTCGAAAATGTCAACACCCGAGAATGTCAATCGCGAATTCATCAAAAATGTATTTCGAAATCGTGACTAGCAATGATGAAGGTGGAACGACAACAATGGTGGTTAGGTCCTTACATTTGAAATTGGCGTTTTATATGAAAAAGGAAACCCAAAAAAAACTGTAATCAATTAAAGTATGTCATTGTTTTCTATGCACTTTCGTCATTTATAGGTAGTTCATTAATTCCTTTGCTGAACAATGGTGAGAACGAGAGTCAATAACATTTTTGAAGGAGGTTTTGACTGCCTCATCGTTTTTTTTTTGCTTGAAATTTTTCGAAAGGGCAGAGTATAGTGTGTGTCGGAGACATTCCGATCGCAGCCACTCTAATTTAGCGACCGTCTGTTGTTTAGTGTGTTGTCTAGCGATGTCCTAAAGGTGTGCAGTAAAGGGCTAAACCAATTGACCAGTCTATCGTACAAGATCCATTTTTCATCACAAGTAACGATACCATTCGAAAGGTGTGCTTCACTCAATTCATGCGGTACCTACCCCTTCTCGAGCTTTTTTACTTTTCCGTTTTTTACAAGTGAATAAAAAAAAAAGAATTCGAAATTCCTTACCAAATGCCAGATATGTGAGATCAAAGTGACCAATTTCATATGTTATGACCTAATAGTTATCTGTATATAGGTCTACTTTCTTCTAGCTCTCGACTTTTCCCGGAACAACTTAAATGAGGGTAGCTGGTATTTACTTAGATTTAAGCGCGGCTTTCGACTCGATTGACCATAAACTACTCATCATCAAAATGGAGCACTATGGCGTAAGAGGTATAGCCTTCTACAACTCTTCTCTTCTTATCTCAAAAATAGAAAAATGTTTGTCGAAGTTGATTTAGCTAAACCAAACGGATATAAAAGTAACTTCAGGTCATCTATGTTGAACATTACATCCGGCGTGCCTCTTGGATCAATTTTAGGCCCTTTATTATGCATATTATTCACTACTGACCTAATCAATTTCTTATATAAACGTTAACCGGACATACAACTTGTAGTTTTTGCGGATGACACAAATGCTGTTGTTGCAGCTAACGATATCCAAGACCTTACTGTGAAGGTGTATGCAGCTCTAGAGGCCTTTCATTCTTGGTTTAATGCAAATATGCTGATGATAAATACAACTAAAACCAACATTATGTTATTCAAAACAACTGCCCGTAATAAAGACACTTGTCAGGGAAGTCAAGTTTTTAGGATTTTTAAATGATTATTTGTTAAATTGGAAGATGGAATTAGCAGCATTGGATTCATCTATATCTTCTGCTAGCTATGCCTTAAGAACTCTTAGGGATGAAGTGAGCATAAAACATTTAAAAATGGTCTACTATGCGCTGGTTGAGTCCAAACTGAGGTATAGCATACAGTTTTGGGGAAACAGCTACCAGTACAACTGGCATAGGGTATTCATTCTCCAAAAACGGGCGCTCCGAACCATGGTCCGCATTTAACGAGACACCTGTCGACCATATTTTAAAGAACTTGGTATTCTCACAGTACCTAGCCTTTACGTAGTAGTACTGTTTTCATAGTGTGATGTCGTACGGTATTCTTTTGTGGGGAAATTCCGCCAACATTCAGACTATATTTGTTTTGCAGAAAAGAGTTGTTAGATCAATTTCTAAATTAAGTCCGAGACACTCTCTCAGAGAGAAATTTAAGGAAATTAATGTAATGACTGTGCCTTCTCAGTATATTTATGAAAATATTTAATATGCCCACAAAAACATAAAATTGTTTAAAAAATACAGTGATATCCATAGTATAAATACTAGGAACAAACACAAATTTGTTGTACCTACAACAAGGCTCAAGAAAATAGGTGGCTCGTTCAGATGTCAATGTATACGCTTTTATAATAAACTTCCAAGCCACGTTCAAGATCTAAGCCTTAATAAATTCAAATCATTTATTAAACGTAAGTTGTGCCAGAAAGCTTTTTATACAGTCAAAGACTATATTGAGGACAAAAAGGCTTGGGACTGATTTTCTGCTCCAATTTTTGCATATTGAGTATGTTTTTTTTTTGTTTGGTACCTAACTTTTGTTTTCTTTTATATACACTTTGACATTTCATGATTATTATATACACCATGACATGAATATTTATTTTGTATAATATTATTACTATTTTAATTTCGTGTGAGGACTTAGTGGGTAATATTTTTATTTATTTTGTCTATCTCAGTTATTTCTTTTAATTTTCTTATATCTGGCAGTTTGAGTACTTAAAGCGGCCTACCCAACTGTCCTTTCTTTGGTATTGTTCGTCGAATCGTTGAGCTCCTTATGTTTGGAGTTGAGCTGCACGATTAATGACAAATGCGTGCACGTACTGGACAGGCCCACTCAAACCTGTATGGTTCTTTCCTCAAAAGACCATTTCAGACACCTACCTACATGGTCCTCATATGATCTGTAAAATAAGCAATGACATGAATCTGAAACTTACCTAGGTATTATTTTATTGTTATTATTGTGAATGTTAAGACAATGTGGGTAATTTTTTTACTTTTGTTTTTTTATTTAATTATCTCAGTTAGTTTTAATCGTAATCTGGGTCTGGCGGTTTGAGTAATTATGCGGCCTACCCAATGTCCTTTCTTTGGTATTGTTCGTCGAATCGTTGAGCTCCTTATGTTTTGAGTTGAGCTGTACGATTACTGACAAATGCGTGCACTGACTGGACAGGTCCACTCAATCTGTGTGGTTCTTTCCTCAAAAGACCATTTCAGACATCAATCCACATGGTCCTAACATGATCTTACTAAGATTATGTCTGGACTTTAAAAGAGACTGTGACCTCTCAGTTTATTTCAGCCTTTCTTCTCAGAGTAGTCAGATAGGAAACGCCGACCTCATCTAGTTTTAATAAAATGTTTGACGTGTAAAAGTGTTTGTACAAACCCACTTACAGAAATAAGTATCTTTTATCATTTATCTTCATTTATCATAACAGCTTTAAAAAATGTGAAACAGGCGATGACAGGCTGGTAAGGAAAAAAACGCTTATAAAAGACTTTGGGAACAAAATCAGACCGCCTTTTGGAATAGTTAAGCATAGTCCACAGTATCAGTCAGTTAAAATATTTAATAAGTTACCGCTTGAGTTAAAAAGCATATTGTACACAGGCTCATTCAAGGCAAGGCGGATTCCTATTGGAAAGATGTCTCTACTCATTAGATGATCAGTAATTCTAAATGTTTTTTTTTCAAACTGACATGTACTATTTGTTTATGGTGTTTTATTATGTTCCGTGCTCATGACATCTTTAAATTATTGTTATTGTTTTTCGTTTAGATTTCTATTATTTTTGACATAATGACTTATTGTTTTGTGTTTGCATGGTATTTTAATGTAAATAATATTTTATAATTTTTATTGAATTGCTTGTATTATATTTTTTATTGTTTCATGCTGTGTTATATTCGAACGCAATGTGAATTGTTACTGAATAAATTTAATTGAATTGACCTTAACACCTTTATTATCATTTAGTTATCAAATTGACACACTGCGTCAATTTGTCATGTCATAGCCATTTCATACAACTGTTGGACAACTTAAGTAGGCAGTTAACTTGATGAATTACTAATTTCCCCGACTTTATCTGTTAGAGTGGAAATCTTGACCCTCAGGTTCTCAGCCTCACCTTCCGAAATGGAGCTCTCCGTCTTAAATCAGAAAGTCTCAGTCCTGCGCCTTAATTCGTGACCAATCTCATTTGCTTTAATATAAAATTAATTTTTTTTCACGGCGGACGAGTGGAGTGTTCTAAATTATACGGCTTCGAGTAAACGCTTCCAATACGTAGTTTTATTTTTTTTACTTTGTTACTACAAAACTTTATTGAAATACTTATTTGTTCTAACTTCCTCTTTACCTTTGTTTTATTTTACTTTCTTTTACTATTGTTGGAGTTTGTTTGTTTTGAATTTCGTAAAACCTTTGTTTTAGTGACGGTACTAAGGATTACGGTCTGAAGACTTTAGTGGCTAGTTTTTTACAACTCTGATATATAAATCATTGTAACAACGTGATTAATTAGTTTCTCAAATGTGTTAATTACGTATTTGAAAATATATAAGTGGATTTCAAGTTCATCAGTATCATCATCCACCTGTCCTTTTCATTATTTATGTCGACGCAGCATGCCATATTCTTCTTTAGATCTCTAGCATAGAATAGGACAACTTTTTTTTTTAAATGATTTATTCCTGTAAGTGTGACAAAAGTTAGAGTAAGTATATTAAGTGTAAAGTGCGTGTATAAACATACAAAAAGTGCACGAGTGTATTTTGGCGCTAGTCAAAATCATACATTACACAACACACTTTCACAAATGTTTATCAATAGCCATGAAAACGTCATTCGAACGTCAAAATATCCCTGCAGCCGAGTAAAAAATTAAATGAGGTCAGTGTTTCCTATCCGACTACTCTTAGAAGAAACAAACACTGACACTTCACTTTTATTTAAACTGAAACGTCAGCAGCTGGTTACTGACAATGTAAATAGCGCCCTCGCTAAGGTAGTTAACTGGTTTAAAGTTAACTAACCTACTTCTTAACGAGAAAAAAACTAAATGCATTAAGTTTACGATACCTCATGTTAGACAAGTAGAAACTAGTGTTCTTATAAAGGGTGAAGAGTTGAAGCCCGAAAACACCACAGTGTTCTTAGGCATAACTTTGGATGCCAAGCTTCAATGGGCCCCCCATATAGATAAATTGTCAAAAAAACTAAGTTCTGCAGCATACGCCGTTAGAAAAATTCGTAATTTAACTGATTTAGTTATTTTCATAGTGTGATGTCGTACGGTATTCTTTTGTGGGGAAATGCCGCCGATATTCAAACAATTTTTGTTTTACAAAAAAGGGCAATTCTTTCAATTTATAAATTAAGTCCCAGACACTCCCTCAGAGACAAATTTAAAGAGATTAATATAATGACTGTGCCCTCTCAGTATATTTATGAAAATCTTTTTTATGCACATAAAAATATTAATCTGTTTATAAAATACAGTGAATACATAACATAATACTGGGAACAAACACAAATTTGTTGTGACCACTACCAGGCTCAAGTCAAAGTCAAAGTCAAAGCATTTATTTCAAATAGGCCCATCAAAAAGGCACTTTTGAAAGTCAAAATTTACATTAAAAAATAGAACTGATTCTAGGCGCCACTTCCAAAAAGTAGTTTCGTATGGAGAAGAAGTGGCAAGAAACTCCACCGTTACTCTTTTAAAACGTTATGCAATATTTTGCATACATTAATTATATTTCTATATGTGAAGACGATGCACCAAGAATAAAAATACTATACCACAATTGGTAAAAAGAATTAAAAATAAAGAAAAGGCAGATAAATTAATCACGTGTTATGTACATTGTGCTCACATATTTACAGACATTGTAAAAATATATGATTTTCCTAAAATATTAACTAGGAATAAGTCAAACAAGTAGAACAAGAAAATAGGTGGCTCGTTTAAATGTCAATGTATACGTTTTTATAATAATCTTCCTAGCCACATTCAAGAACTAAGCCATAATAAATTCAAATCTTTTATAAAGCGGAAATTATGCCAGAATGCTTATTATACTGTCAAAGGCCAAGAAGGACAAGAAGGCTTGGGATTGAGCTGCTCCAATAAGTTTACACAGATATTGTTGAAGTTTAATTTGCTGTTTAACTTTTATTTTAAATTTTTTGCTACATTCGTACCTTTTTAGATAAACAATGACAGCTGTTTATTTACTGTTTTAAAGTATAATATTGTGTTAATTTTCTGTGAGGACTATGTGGGTCATTGTATTTTTCTTTTTTTCTTTTAACGATGGTCTGGCTGTTTGAGTACTTTACGCGGCCTACCCAAATGTCCTTTCTTCTGTATTGTTCGTCGAATCGTTGAGCTCCTTAGTTCTGAGTTGAGCTGCACGGTGATTGACAAATACGTGCACTGACTGGACCGGTCCACTCAAATCCGTGTGGTTCTTTCCTCAAAAGACCATTCAGACCAGTCTATATGATCCTCATATGAAATGACCAAGATTATTTTCGGATTTTTATTTACACTTTGACATTGATGGACTTTATGTATACAATGATGTTAGTTTACTTTGTAAATTATTATATTATTTTAATTATTGTGAATGAAGACATTGTGGATTTATCGTTTTTTTTTTAAATGCATTTTTTTATGAGTTTTCGCGGCCAACCCAAATGTCCTTTCTTTGGTAATGTTCGTCGAATCGTTTAGTTCCTTTAGTTCTGTGTTGAGCTGCATGACCACTGAAAAATGCGTGCACTGACTGGACAGGTATACTCATTCTGTGTGGTTCTTTCCTCAAAAGACCATTTCAGACATCAATCCACATGGTCTTCACATGACCTGACCAAGATTATGTCTGGACTTTAAAAGAGGCTGTGACCTTTGAGTTTGTTTCGGACTTTCTTCTCAGAGTAGTCAGATAGGAAACGCTCATCTAGTTTTTAAAATATGTTTGACGTGTAAAAGTGTTTTTACAAACCTATTTACAGAAAATAAATCATTTATCATTTTAAAGTTACACCCATGTTCTAAGTCGTAACCTCAAAAGCTGCTCGACTTACAACTCTCTCGAGAAGACATAAAGGCGTGATAGTCGTCAGATTAAGAAAATAGAGTGGATGAATATTTACTTTTGAATAGTTATTTCATCGTTGTGGATAGTTATTTGTGCGAAAAAACATAAAATAAGTTTTACGTAAACAAACCGTTCGTGAAAACCGTAAGTATTCTTTGATCATTTATTAACAAAATTCAACTCTGGTAATACGAATACTGTTTTTTTTATTTTGTAATATGATCTGTTTATTGAAGAACCCAAAATAATTTACATACAGTGGGTGGAATCCAACAAAAAGTTAAGAAAAAAGTTTTTGTGATCGCGGCCGCGAAATTCGTCGAAATCGCGAAATCCCGCGGGGCTTAAGGGACCTTTTTTTTTTTTTTTTTTTTGGGTGGGAAATCATCAAATGACTTCTCCCGCTCTGGGTGGAGCGGGAGGGCGTGTCAGACTTTTACTGACTAAAACCCACCGTGTTCCTTCAGTTGCCTGTGCCAGGGCCACGGTTTTCTCTGTGGAATAACCCGCGACCCTGAGGCGTGGGGCTTAAGGGACCTGAGGGCACATTTCGTTCCCCGGAGTTTTGGTTTTCAAAGGTTCAAATGAAACTCAAATCAAATCACACTTCATATAATTCAAAATAAAATTGTAAAATCACTCATGTCACAAATCTTGTTAAAAAATTCAAATCATGTCAAAATATTATTGGATCATCTAGTCACATGAAACTGGATGAATTGCCCCAGCACTGCAGAATCTGGCCTCTCAGAGATCATCTTTAGGATTCCGTTGCACAGACAATGTTTTTACCTATTGTAAAATATAAATAAAACTCTTCTTAGTGGCGTCAGATCTGACCATACTGGTCAACTTGTATCATTTGAATTAGATAAGAAGTTACACTTAGATAAAACCGTTGAAATAAGACCTCTTGCAAAACATAAATTGGTAATGTTTAATAATACTCGTAATGTTCATAGCAATCTTCACAAGAGCCAAACTTAAACTATGGTACAGTATGCCAAGAATTCAATTAAGCATGTTCTGTAAAAAAAGGTACAATCAATACTGACCCAAAATGTTGCTGGCATTAGAAAAGCTGAGATATTTTATATTATTTGTATCGCGAGAAATCATTGACGTCTGATCAAACCCTTCATGATTATGCAAGATATTATTATAAAATATTCAAAAGAGTTTGCGCTCTGGCTAAATCTAATAATAAAATAAAAGTGTGTGGCAAACTGAAAACACTTAATAGCGAGATCAGAATGAATTATCTCCAAAAAATATTAATGAAACCATTTCAGATAAGTAAAAAGTTGCTGAGACAAGAAAATTTATTTACTCACATCCTAATTGAGGTTACGAAATCTCATCCCTCATCATCTGTATTAGCTGAATCTTTACTCAAAGAAAACGTCAAAAAGGACATTACTAGTTTAAAATTCGAGCCCTCTTTCTATTATTGCAATTAAAAAAGCGTTCAAATTAAAAAACCGTTCAAGTCTTAATATAAAAAAACACTGAAGCCTTATGGGGGGTTCCCGTTAAGGTTCTTGGAGATACCTTTGACACAATTGGCCCTGTCCTAACAGACATGTTTAATCAATGTTTAGACAGCGGTACGTTTCCTGATTTAATAAAACATAGTAAAGTACTACCAATTTTCAAATCGGGTAGTAAGAGTAAATCTAATTTAACACCTATATTGGTGCTACCAGCATTGAGTAAAATCTATGAAAAAATCATGCTAGACCAGATGTTGTCACATTTTAATTCAAATGGGATTTTACACAATCGAGTTTGGGAGTAAAACTCATCAGTCACAATTTGGAATTATGGGAGAACTCTCAGGATGCAATTGGTATCTTCTGTGACCTCTCCTTTGTCAATGAAGTCAAACGCTTTCGGGTTTGACTGATTGACCACAATACATTGATCTGTAACTTACACCACTACGAAATTCGAGGACAAGCTGCTGATCTTGCTCTTACCTATCTATCAAATAGGCAGCAAAAAGTAAACGTTAACGAGGCGACGTCCTCGGGGTCCTTAGTTAAGACAGACGTGCCGCAAGGTTCAATTTTTGTTTGTTTGTTTGGCATCTCGCAGGTCAACCTATGCGGTTGTCGTCTGCTTAAGCGGACTTGCCTGTGGTTGCCCTAATAAATTAAGGCCTCCAGCCAGGACTTAAACTTAAATACTAACTAAAACTAAGCGAAAACGCTAAGGGCACCCCCTGTGGGGTACGAACCTCAGCTTAGGGCGTCGCTGGAAGAGGGCAGCAAATGACTAGCTGGATCAGGATTGGTATTATTTTAGGACGAATTTAAAGCTACAGGCTCAGCGGCGCGGGCTGGCTCGAGCAAGGGTCGGGAGGGGCGTGGATTTGGGCGTCGCGACGGGCCTCGGCGGCGAGGACGGTAGGCCGGCGATCGGATTTTGGGCTTATGTAGCGTGCTGGTTGCCTTACTACTCTCCTGGAGGAGGGTAGTGGCGTCGTCGGGGTCGATTAAAGTATGCCTTGGTCGGCGACGAACTGATAATGCGAGAGGGAGTGTAGCGGGCGGCCGCTGTAATCAGGGGGTTTGAATGTTTGATGCCACAGTCGAAGAAACGCTTTGATAGGCGTTTCATGAACTGTTTTATGGTTGGCATTTTGAGGTCGACGTGAAGATCTATGTTTCGGACGTAGTAAGGGGCACCCGTAACCCTTCTGAGGAAACGGTTTTGGAGGGTCTGCATCTTATGGAGATGACGTGGGTGAGCGTGCGCAAATACAACGCAGGCATAGGTCATGATGGGACGGATGACTGCGGTATAAATGCGGAGCTTGCATTTAAGAGACAGTTTACTACGGGCTGTCAGCACGAATTGGACCCTGCTAAGAGCGAAGGAGGCGCGCGCGCGTACCGCCTTAATATGAGCCTTAAAAGTAAGGTTTTCATCGAGGATCACGCCTAGGTATTTGGCTTGCTTCTCCCAGGGGATCGGCTTACAATACATAGTGATTGGGCTGGGAAGTGGGGGAGGGAATCGACGACGTCTCGAGAAAAAAACCGCCTGACTCTTATCGGGGTTGACCTCGATTCTCCATTTTCGGAACCAAGCGCCTAAGACGTTTGCGGAGGTTTGGAGAGTACGAGCTATAGCGTTGGGACAGTGACCGGTATAGTAAACGGCAGTTTCGTCGGCGAAGAGAGCCAACTGAGCCTTTTTACTTTTTGGGATATCGCTAGTGAACAGCGTGAAGGCGAGAGGAGATAGTACGGAACCCTGAGGGACACCGGCGCGAATAGGATGAGGGGACGAGAGTGCTCCCTCGATGCGATAGCGAAAGATGCGATTCGACAAAAAGTCTCGTAAGATGAGCACGAGACGATCTGGAACTCCTAGTTGGTAGAGCTTGTATATCAAGCCGTTGTGCCAGACTTTGTCGAAGGCTTTCGCTATGTCGAAGAATAGCACACCCGTCGTCGCGTTACGCTGCAGACCAGCGCATAAGTGCTCTACGATACGGTGGACCTGTTGGGTGCCCGAGTGTTGGCTACGGAAACCAAACTGCTCGTTGGGTATGAGGCTCTTTGCTTCGGCGTAGTCTTTGAGACGCTTATAAATAAGCCTCTCGTAGATTTTGCCGAGAACATTGAGTAAGCTAATAGGGCGGTAGCTGGAGGGCTCAGACTTTGCCTTGCCTGGCTTTGGGATACCGATGACGGTGGCTTCTTTCCATGCTTGTGGGAAGATGTTGTTGCTCGAGGCGCCATTGAAGATGGCGGTCATAAGCATTATTAGCGGGGCAGGAAGGAGTTTGTATACCTTATTGGTAATACCATCCGAACCGGGGGCCTTACGAGCGTGGAGCCCTTTAATGATGTCGTGCACTTCGTCTGGAGTGACGGGAGGCAGAGGATTATCAGGGTCTTCGACGGGAGGGAGGGAGGCTCTTCGTTCGACTTCAGCGTCGACCTTGTTCAGGTGAGCTTGGTGTACTGGTTGGGAGCTGGGAGAACATTGGGACTCTAGGCTGTCAGCAAGACATTCAGCCTTATCGGGACTGCCGCAAGGTTCAATTCTTGGCCCTCTTTTATATCTAGTTGATATTAATGACCTTTCTTACATTTATTATTTATTTATTGATCATTAACAAAGATTGTAACAGTCTTAACTTAAGAACAATGCCCCGCCAAACCGTTTTCACGGTTGGTTTGTGGGAACGGAAAACATGACAGACATGATGGCTAACTTATTGGATATAATTTTATTCGCTGATGAGTCATTAGCGCATTAAATTTCTTATTTTTAAAATTGATAGAAAAGATGCGGATGTCTTACATGTCATCGATAGTCTGGCTGTTCCATCGAAATGGTTCGCAGCTAATAATCTTTTACTTAATGCGAACAAAACTAAATGCCTAAAGTTCTGATACCAAATGGGTCTAATTTAAAACTCGATGGCAAAAAACTAGATGCTATTACGGAAACTGTATTTCTAGGAATTACTTTAGAATCAAAATTGCAATGGGGAGCATTAGAGATCTTTCTGGTAAATAAGTATCAGCTACATATGCAGTAAGAAAAATAAGGCAGTTGACCTATATAGCCACAGCTAGGTTAGTATACTTTGCTTATTTCCACAGTATTATATATTATGGCAATCTGCTGTGGGGATCAGCAGCTGACGTAGATTCAATTTTCATTTTAAAAAAGACGGCACACCGCGCGATCTATGAAATGGGTCCTCGCGAGTCTCTCAAAAACAAATTCAAAGAAAAACTCTGCCTTCTTTCGACTACCATAATATAAATACACGTAGTAAAAATTAAACCCAAATTTAGATTTACTAAAACAAGTAAGTCTTTTCATTTTAAAAACAGTACCCGCTTTTATAACAAGTTGCCAAAGTCGGTTACAGAACTCAGCTATGGAAAGTTCTAAACCCACATCAAACGTGTCCTTATCAAAAAAAGCGTATTATAAGATTAAAGACTACAAAATCAAAAATCAAAATCAAAATATTTTATTTCACATAGACCTACATGGGCACTTATGAAACGTCAGATTCTAGGTGCACGGTTCCAATTGGTCGTTTCCCATGGAGAAGAGCCGGCAAGAAACTCCATGGTTACTACGTCGAAGACATGGAAGTTTGGCAATAACTCCTTCTGCTTATGTGGCTTCCCTGGTATCTCATAAACGGTATAACTATGTTAATTTCTATTAACTGCTCCCAAATTACGGAGTTTTATTTTTATTAATAAATATATATATTTTTACATACCTCTTTGACATAATCTTTTATACCTATAATTCTAATTTCAACTCTTTATTAGTGGCTTTTGTCAGATTTGTAACACTTGAAATAGCAACCATGTCAACAGGTTTTTAACAGGTTTTTGATTTTATTATGTTTCTATTTGATTCTTCTATATTTTGTGAAAGTGAGAACGTAACGCCTTGTAGACTACAAAATTGTGGACCATTGTCTATTTGTTAAGCATATCGTACTTATTGACAGGCCTACACTGTCCTCCCATACCTATTAAAATTGTAGTTTCAAAACATTGTAAGTCTTTTTTTTTTGAGTAACCATGGAGTTTCTTACCGGCATTTCTTCATAGGAAACGGTTCCGTGCACCTAGCTTCTAACGTTTCTTAAGTGCCCATTTAGGTTTACGTGAAATAAAATATTATAATTTTTTTCCTTTCTGCCCCAAAAATATAATAGTAACCCATTATTCGTTGCACCTACAAGTGATCCATAATGGTTTCTCGGTAATCGTAGAACAGATCAATATTATAGCTAAGTTGAACAGAGACGTTATTGAATAATAATCTTTGACTTAGGTATATACTATCAATGGCAGGTATCAGTTCTAAGCACAGGTTCTAAGCTTCTGTTATCAGCGCAGCCTACATCTGAAAAATTAATAATTATTTTAGTTTGGTTTACATTTCAACGGACATGCATAAAGTTTGGCACAGACAAAGCTAAAAAAATAACTGATATAATTTGAAATCAGCAGAAACAGCTTTCGTTACTTGGCGCAAAGCTTTGCAGGAAATGTTTCAATATAAAAGATTATTATTTTGATTCACCTTATCGCGGAGATATTTATGTTGTACGTTTTGGTAATATTATGGTAATTGGGACATGCTTAATATAAGAATTGATATGATTTTACGAGTATTAGAATGTAACATATTAAAACGGTATGAAAAGCGTATTGAATAATAACTAGATAGTAATAAACATGATATTTAATAATTGATTAATGTATCAATTTCATTTTTAAATCAATAGATTAGTCCCGTCTAGTATGTAATGGCAGCACCTTCTTTATCTTTCATAATCATTGTCACTGCCCGTCAATGTCATGCGTTTGTCGTATATCATATATGCTTTGCACAGAGCTGTAACTCGTAACATTTTCTTTTTCTTTTTTCTCTATGAAACATCCGGTGTTAGAAAAAGTAATTACAATTTTGTACTTAAGCTGTTACTTATTTTTTGACGTAGAAACCGTAGAAACGATTCCAAAAATATGACTTCTTTTTATTTTTGTTCCGATGATATATGTTTATTTAAGGTTTATTGCTTGGGCTCAGTAGGTGGCCACATTCATTGCGGCATCAGAGGCCTTGTTCAGATCCTTTATTTTGACGTAGGGTAGACCGGAGACAATTGAAACAATTTCACTTAAACCGTGTGCAGTGAAGTATATATAGTACGCACCTTTCTCAACCGATTGCCTGCTGATATAAAAAGTCAGAAAATAAAAGAAAAATTTGCCAAAATACCTAAGCTATTCTTTTTCAAGAGTTTGTTAACTATGTTCTTAGGAAAGTGGTTTACGAATTGTTGAGGGAGAACAAAATATAGTTGTTATATTTAAGATATTGGTGCTGATTCTCTTTTTACAAATGCCCCTAAACTAGGCTGAAAATCACTAAAATTTATTTTAATCATTTCAAACGACGATTTCCCATTCTGAAATTGACTAAAGTGACACAAATTAACTATATTTTAGTTTGACAACACTAAGATAATACTGAGTTATGAATTTAGTGAAAATGGCAATATTGTTATTCTGAATTTGACGTTTTTCACCTAAAACTTTGATTATCTAACTGAAGCTGAACATGAATCTGACTATTTTTGATCGCGATTAAAAAGGTGTGGAATATAATTTGCTGTCGTGAACTAAAATTCACACCAACACCTCGAATTCAGACGTGCAAAAACAGTACTGTAACTTTTTTTTCTTTTGCATATATCTCGGTCTGTCCTAGCGCAAAAATAATAATTGCGAACCCCTCTAGGAAACCCTTAAACCCCTAAAACTCAACATGTAGGTAATATTTTCCATACAAAAAGTAAAAACTTCCATATAAAACACGTCGGGACTGCCCATGCGCGCCTCAGGCTCTAACAAAAATTCACGGGGTAGGTATTCAGTAGGTTCTTTTGGCTTCAACACGTAGCGAAGCCAAAAGAAAAAATCAAATCTCGCGATTGTCAAATTCGATATTAGTTGTGTCAACATTAGTTTTGAATTTAGAGGTTACTTTTGCGGAATAGCTTTAAGAGTCTCATAGTCAAAAGTAAGGAATTTTAGTGATAGTTTAGTTAGTTTAGTTCGGTGTACAAGAGAATCATCATCATTACCAATTGTTAGTAATGAGTTAGTGTCCGCACTAATAATCATTAGGCGGTAATCGGTATCTAGCGTTATTTCCGTTCCCACAGACAACCGTGAAAAGGGTTTTGTGGGGCGTAGTTCCTGTTTATAGATGTTTTTGAACACTGTTTTGATAAATAAATAAATAATATTAACAACCCCTCATATTTATATAGTTGAAAGGGTTTTCATCTAGTTCCACAATTAAACATAAACTATATCTCTATTTGGAATTGTTAACCTAAAATCACCTATTAAAGAAGACCAGGCTCAGTGGTTCTTTTGACCCCACCCCAAGGACAGTTGAAACAGTATATAGGGATAATTGAACATAGAAAATATTTGAGGAACTACTGAAGGTTTTAATTCAGTCTTAAAAATTTACCTTACCACTAAATTATTAATTGAGATCGTAACAACAGTAATCAATAGTATTAAAAATACTCTTAAATAGCTAAGCAAGATTCCAAAATCAAAAATACTGTCAAACATTAAGATTTAAATATGTAAATAACAAAAATAAAAAATTGTGAATACTTTTTTTGGTGCAAACTTCGTCGAAGCATCCTGTGTACGACTGCGTCACTTGCTTGCTCGAGCCGAACCTACGAAACCGATCATAGTCGACGAAGCAACGAACGACGCGCCCCACACGTAATTATCATGGTTTTCGAGAAATTTAGGTTCTTGCAATCATGACCTGTTTTAATTGGTGTACCCCGGTGTACCCTATTAAAAACTTTTTTCACGAAATTGGGCTCTAAAGTCCACCGTGTTGATTTTTGTGAAACCTCACTTTCGAATTTCCTTCAAAACTCTTCGGATTACGTTTGAAAGTGAAGTGCGTTACGTTGGGCGGTCACCACTAACCTAACGACATGTCAATAATTAAAATGCATCCAGACGTCTGAATTCTACGAGAATCCTACATACGCATGGCATAACCACAACTGGGGCGAATGAACATGTCACTCGGAACGAATACAGATATTTTTATATAGTTTTTAAATATTGATAATATTAATAGCTAATATTTATGAATTTGTTATGTCAAAGTATGGTGTAATATTAGATATTTAAGAAAATAAAGTTATAATTATATTACATTTTTTTATACTTTGCTCAACAAACGTCATTCGAGCCAGGTGCGCTCGAATGACGTTGATTCGCCCGCCTAGTATGTAGCATACAAATACATGCCCCAAAAACATAACCCTTCTTGTCAGTCGGGTCCGTCTTTGACTATTTCTATTTTATTCATATCACTGTGCTACGTGTGACAGCATCATTGATGTTTTGTTGTGATTTCTTGCGATTTGTTGGACTATGGATCTTCAATGCAGTTTACTTCGGCTACAATAACGATACTTATAACTCGCATCTCGGATCACTTTGATTTTGCCTGATTTCCTACGGAGATCCAACGTTCTATAAACTGGGTCATAGCCAATGAATAATTTGGGATACAGTCGATGGATATGAGTGAAATTTAATCTGCTGGAAAACAGTGGATTACTCCGCGATCGACAGATTGAATTAAATTTTTGAAGGCATCAGATTTCTCAAAGCTCGTCAACATGTTTTACGACGAACAATAATATACTGGGCTATGAAACACTGTAATAGCTTCATAAAACATTTTGTTTTGTTTGGGTTCATTTCTGGACAAAGCTTGTTGGGACCGCTATCCATCATCTCCTTTGACCTTTGTTAATCATCATCTTCTACTGAATGTTTTTAATTAATTGATCTAGCTTGAAAATGTTCTGCTTCTTACATACGGGAACGCACGATAAAACTGGTAACGAACCATTATCATAATCACCATGTTCCACAGACTAATTAGTTATTTAAGTGTAATGTTATTAACACAGAAAATTTTATGGTAGCGTAACCCTATTCTTATTAATATTTCATCCTTTTCTCTCTACTTTGCTTTAGTCTCACATTGCGATGGGATCAATTCTCCTAGTTTTCCCCTCCACTCAACTCTAATACTATCATGAAAAAAGCGCACTATTCCATACAAGGAAGCTCCAAAAATAAACAACGTTCTACCACAAAAACAAAACCCATATTAGCTTTCAAATTCAATACACAATCTATAACTTAAAACAGTACCGAATTGAAATGAGGCGTCTGTCAGTAATAATTAAGTGCGGCTCTCAATATGGAAGGTGTTCAGGAAAACACAGCGGAAGTTTAATTTCCCGGGGCAAACACCGCTGCTATTCACTGCCTCAATTAACAACAAACACAATACTACAAATACTACAATGCCATTGAGTTTGGTTGGTTGGTCTGTTAACGTGTTTAATAAATGCCTTAGTTGACACGTCAAATTTAATAATGGTATGAGCCTGTAATTGCTGACAAAATAAAGCGATCTTAGCTGTAATACCTTTTAGCTTAAGACATTAGGAACATGTAATCCAGGTTTACTCATTACTAGTGGTCCTTTTAATCTTTTCAACTTAGTTATTAACCTATTTTAGTTAAATATATGTTTTTGCTAAGAGTGAATTAGTGAACCTATACACGTAAATGCTGCAAGTTGTAGTGTCCAACCACAATAGCTGTAGCTTTACAGTTACAGCTATTGTTGGTGGTTTCAAAACAGATTCTTCACGATATTTTACTTCAGTGATAGCTAGTGTGTTCTCATAGATTTAGTTGCCTATTGTTTGATTTCATGCCTACATTCGTGTTGGGGTCGGGCGCAACCTCCACGGCGCGACGTCTAGGGGTTAGGCAGTGCTTGTGATCTTCGCGAGAAACTCTAATTGGGTCAGGGTTAAGATTTCTAGTAATATAGGAGAAGGGGCAGAGAATACATTCTAAGAAAGGCGTGACTGCATAGTAGTTCCTATGTTACCGATTTATAAATCTGTAACAGACGAATTATCTTTCACATTCAGTTATCTATACGTCTTGAGCAAAATATTGTTATTTGCAATAAAAATTACGCCAGTTTGTTCAGTTATCATTGCAAGTACGTAGGTACATATGATATTTTGCTGTGTGTGTGTGTGGGATTAAAACTATTTTCTTTTAGCCCGTGGCGTTTCGTAGTTTCCGTGCATTGTATAGAGTTAACCTTCTGTGTCTTTTGTATGGTGTAGGTGAGACATAAGATAAAACAACAAGGCAATTAGATACACGTTCGTTCTTTTGTTATATAGGATAGGTACCTACAGTATTATATGTGTTTATTAATTCATAGTTAATTAAAACGGTGCATCATCAATTACATAAATTAACATAGAGGCAATATTATAAAGTTTGCAATATTTATGTTGTACATAATTTAATTTTAAACGAACCCTTGCATACTTTCTCTCACAGAATACCAGACATACACTTACGCAAAATTTTACTCAGTTAGGTTGTGCAGTCAGAAAGTCATTTAGCATCATTATGACTCTGGCTACAGTTTTGGATGGCAGTTGCGACAGATTGTGCGGCTAGTAGAAAGTATAGCCTGCTCCTCATATCAAGGCAATTTTACTTTGCAATAAGAGCATAGTATGAAACCTTGTCTTGAGACACCTAACTGCGCTTCACACTCAATCTGTACGTACTCGTGAATTTCAATAATTTAATTGGAAAGATCAACCGCATACATATAACTAATTATATTAACTATTACTGATTGAATTAAGCTGAGAGTACCTACTTGCGTGCTTACCACGCAGGCATGTGTCAAACAGTGATACGACATTATTGATTTTTTACTGATATTACGGTACCCTGTACTGATATTACGGGAAAATAATCCTGCCTTACCTGTTTATGCCGCTAAACAGAATTGTTCTGGTCTGTTGTAGGTAAATAAGTGCCGCTGAAATTAAAGGAACATTAAGATGCATGACTGTTAACACCTTGACCTTGAGCTGACCTAGCGTAGTGCGGAGTTGCATTTGACACATTGACGCCAGCTTATACGGTTTTGGTAACCTGCACTGACGCGGCCTGCAATTCCTTTGATGTTGCAAGTGCAGGTCTTGTTTACGAATTTGCTAATTAGGGCAATGAAAATCAATAGGCTTGTCGCTCCTTTCACGGGACTCAATACCGGCAAAGCTTGAATAGCCCATCTGTCCCACACATGAACCCAAAATTCTCTCCACAAATCAAACTCTCCAGTCAGTCAAATCACCCTCACATACATCTCTACTACTTTAAAGTTGCCAACTATTCACAAGAGCAGCTTACTAAACGTTCTCAAGATAAACATGCTCTCAGCGAAAGGTAAACTTGGTGAGATAGGAACCAATCCGCTAAGTAACGTTTGTAACATAGATCGAACCGATATCTGTCAGATAAGTTGATTTACGAAGGAAAATATCGCAAGATATAAAGTGCTAGGACTTGATTGAATAAAATGCAATGAGCCAGCATGGTGATCAGTGCACGTTACTTCTCTGCGTGAGAAGAGGGTGTTTCCCTGTAGTGCGACGTATCATAGGCTACTATTTGATGTTGAAAAGGACAGTCATATCAATCAGTAAAAAAATGGTATCAAGAAGATTGGTACCAGTATCAACCACCTTAATGCCCCATTGGCTTGTCAAACGTAGTGAAACCTAAATAATTTTGGAGGTAAGACGAGTAATATTTTTCTATTTACTATTATGACCCTACTTATCACCCGACTTCGACGTGACGTCGACTTACGGGACATGCTGTATATAATTCTTCTGTACGTGTGTATGCCGCTGAAATATTTTTTATGTTGTGTTTGAGTGGATTCCTGGGTGGTTTAGATTATTATTCGTTAGTTTAGATTACTACCACTTTAGATGTTAGCAAATGATTTACTTTTATCAATGTTATTTTCAATCGTTTTCTCTGAATCGTTTTAGTACAAAATAATTGTTTTTTTTTTAATTTAAACTGAACAAGCCTTTGAAATTAAGCACCAATTACATATTTTCAAGTTCAGTCAGTTAAGTTTAAATTCTAATATAGTTTAGTATATTTTAATGTGTTTCGAAAACGACAAGTCTTTTGAATTCACATTAAAGTGTTTTTAATTTGGATTAGTTTTCGGGAGACAATGCTAGCGTTTTTTTTTTTTTTTTAATATTTATTTATAACCAACTTATATTAACAGTAAGCACCACACATACAAGTTATCGGTCAGTACTAGTAATTACACATACAAACACAAAACTAGGTTAAATGACATAGAATTAGATTGCATTAGGTACAAGATGTCTGTATTTTTTCTGCCAGGACATTATTGCTTATTGTTGTCGATACTCGTATTGCAAATAATATTCATTATTAATAATACCATATGTTTATAATTTTCAATATGCTCATTTATCATATTAATACATTGCATGATTTCCCGAGTAATAATAAAGTCTATTATCGGCAATCTTCACATCACAAACATTCACTAAAACGCAAAGCATTTTCTCTTCATCTCGCATCAAAAGTGCTTCTCCATGCATTTCGTTCATAATTCAACAGCATACACTTAACATAAAAGAGCTTTCGAGAAACGTTGCTGGAAAGTAAACGTTAAAAGTAATGAATTTTGGCAGAAATGCATCCGAAATTTATGGAACACGTAGATGATGTACCGCCGCCTTTATAGATGAGGACTGCGTGGGAACTTGGCTCCTATTGGTGGATTACATTATGCATGGCCGTCCTACTTCGCTATGGCAAAGGTGAATGTTGAAATCATGTTTGGTAACTGTGATATTTAATGTATTTTAATTTGATAATGGGGTTAATGCCAAAATCATCAAAGCTATGAAAAGCCTGAATGATTCGGTTTAAAGAACTTTATTTCACATAAGAACTTAAAAGTAACAGTTCGCTTAAAATGAGATACTTATACTTATATGGTGTTGGAGACATTATATTTGTATTTTCTGTTTATGTAATTTCAAATGTTGTGATTTATATCGTCACACTTTTTTAAATCCTCCGGCAAACTATTGAACATTGATTTACTTGTCTTACCTACTAACTTAAAACTGCACTTGAGCCACGGACCTCGATTTGACTGCCTTGTTGGTCTAGTGGTCGCAGACTGCCACGTTGGACTAGTGATCGCAAGAGCTGAGCATGAGGTCCTGGGCTCGAGTCCCACGTCGGGCAAAGTGTTGTTGGGTTTTTCTATCCAGAATATCTCAGTAGCAGCCCGAAGTCTGGATTTGTGCCCGGTTAAAGGCAATAGGCATGGGACGTAAGCATAACTGGTGAAATGTGGGTGTACTTACACGGTACAAACTTAAGTATCTCATTTTAAGCGAACTGTTACTTTTAAGTTCTTATGAGAAATAAAGTTCGAGCCTATAAAAAGGACTTCGCGGTCGAACTTTAGTTTTTCGGGACTGAAAAATCGTGAAGTGAACTTGAACCAAACCAGTGACTATTTGGATTGCGGCGGTTCATAGCTTTGCAGTGACTGTGGTGGTAACCTTAGCAGCGAGACTTTAATGGGAATATATTGGAGTGACCAATATATTCTCTCAGCGGTAGCAGCAAAAGCGGTGCTCAGTAAGTGCCCTTCCAGCAGCAGGGAGTTCTGTACTGGGAGGACTTCCAAGTGAATCATGAAAAGACTTCCTTTTGAACAGACGGAGCATAAATATTTCATCAAGTCTGAATTTGAAAGTACGAAACAGCTTTATTTAACAGCAAAAGAGCTAATTAGTCAATATAAAGAACAGTTGATGCAGCAAGCTCAGAGAGCTCCGATTCTTCCTCAAACAGCACAGCTAGAGGCGCCAGGCACTTCAGCGAGTCAGCCGGAACCGCCAACAATAGCAACTCCGACCTTCGAATCAAGAGGGTTTAACAGCAAACTTGACGATATGCTCCAGTCGGCAGTGCAGCAGTCGCTCAATTTTAAAGCGTTTCTTAGAGCAGTCGACAATATTGATGTCGAAACTATCGTTGACAAGTGGGAGTTCGAAGATGCCCTTCGAACCCTGCACAATCGGTGGACCACTATTGATAATCTTCATCGGGAGATCATTGGTGAATCGGGAGAAGATGTAACAGAAGATTATGAATCAGCAAACACGAGCGTACTTTTAATAGCTTGAAAAAGGCTATCAACTCCAAGATGTGGTTGAATTAATTTTAATTAGTAATATAAGTGAAATTAAGGTGTCTTTTTATGTCTAAACGTAGTATAATTGCATAAATACTCAGGATTATTGTTTTCCTGTAAAAATATAAAGTGAAATTCAGTGTTTGGTTACACACCGGTAACCTAAAACCAGCAGCTGACATTCCAACTGTGGATTTAAACAGGGAAGTATTTGTTTCCCATTTCTTTTTAATAGCACACAATCGTCACCATAACTCTGTTACACATCCTCGTTAGGAATTCTATTAAGCACCCTGCATTGGGTCTAAATTGCATTGTTTACATTGTAGAAAATCGAAAATAAGCGAAGATTTTGCTAATCTCAATTTGATCTTTATTATTACAACAATAAAACGCTTATGATCGTTATTTTTGCATTTTCCTTATACTGTAATAACGAATAACTAATAGCTTTAAAATCTAGGCAACCTACCCACCTATGGAAAAGTAAAATCCTAAGGCAATAAAAGCATCAAAGTTATACATTCAATTTAATAATATAACTTTGTTAATAGCTGTTCAAGCCAATTCAATAGCCAACCTCATTTCTCCACTGAACTACGCTAACTTCTCCCATTTTCCCTTTTAATTTCCAGCTTTATTTCTCTATCCTACTTGTTCTTACCGTTTCTTTATTCTAATTTCAGTAACAAATCCTGAAACCATGCCTGTGATGACCCGTAAGGCTACTGCTCAGGATATGGAGCTTAAATTGAGAACGGCCCTCCAAAAACTTGAAGCATCAAAACTCCAATGTCAACAATTGTTACAGGAGAATGATGAAAGTGAGGAGGAAATCAAGAAGATAGTTGACAAAAACTCAAGCCTTAAACGGGAGCTAGTTGACCTACATCAGCAATATTTGAATATTGTTGAAGAACGCGATCAACTGAAGGTGGTCACGGATGGTTTCATTGACTGTAGTAATTTGTATGAGGAGGCTTTAGGCAAAATTAGGGACCTAGAAGATGAATTAATTCATGCTAATAGTCGTATTATCCAGTTAGAGAAAGAAAAAGAATGTACCCAGGTTAAAGAAACTAATCACTTATATAATGAATTGGTAAACACAAATTGTAACCCTCACTCCATAACAACTATTGATCTAACTGAAGATTCCTTGCTGAAACAGATTTATAATTGTAATTATAGTCATAATGTTAGTCATAACAAAATAAAAAAATATGCAAAACTGAATCGAATAATTAAAAAATACCAGCAATTTAGGAAACAGCAAAAACACTTTTCTAAAAATATTCCACTGAGAAAAGAACGTGTTGATCTTATCAATAAGTTAAACAATTATCAGATCAAATTAGAAGACAGCAAAAAAATCTATGAAATTGATACACAGCGCTTACAGTCTGACATACAGGTACTTGAGGGCAGACTTAGTTCCCTTTACATTAAATATGTGGGTTCTCAGAACCAAATTAAAGAACATATCCTTGCAGCTAATGAGTTAGTTATGTGTCAGTGTACTTGTCAGAAGGTTTCAACCCCTGATGCTGTCCAGACTAAGTTAACGGATGACCCATCCCAGACTGAGAGTTTGTCTCAAGACTGTATTATTAACCAAGATATATCTGATATAGTGCAAGACCTATCTCAAGTGGTACAGCTTGATACCAGTAGCTGTCCATCTTTAAGTAGTCATCATTGTTATCATTCAGTTATGTTCTCAGATAGTATAGGAAGAGGTTTAGGTAAATTAATTAATAACAACCTGAGTTATTCTACTCAAAACTATTGTACGCCAGGGTCAACCTACAAACCAATAATGGCATCAGTAACAGGAAATGAATGTAATCCTGAAACCAATATTACTGTATTTGTAGGTAATAGTTCTAATGTCAAAAAAGATGAAATCACTGACTGTGTAACAAAGTTGTTACAGATAGATTGTAGTAAAATAATATTATGTGCTTTCCCATATTTTGAAAGACTGACGAATAGACAAAACAATTATATTCATATGCTTAATAAGCATATGCACTTTTTAGCTAGTCATCACAGTGACAAGCTTGTGTTTTTTGACACCAACAGTTTTGTTGAAACTTTAAAATCGACTAGGGATACTGTGTATCTGCCTGTTAATTTTAGACACATAATAGCAAGGCTATTAGCTTTTTATATAAACTCAGACATAAGTAGTATGTCGAAGTCTTGTGTTATTAATACCACAATAGTTAGTAATAATACTAAAAGTCACGTGGCGAGCCTGAATAAATGTAGCTCAAATGTAGCTATAAGTAATTCTACAAACTGTACGAAGGAGGTTCCATGTCCCTCACTCACTACGAGCTCACCGTCTGGTGGTGACATTCAAGTCTTGGGCTTAACTCCGGATAATCATTTAAACTAGTTTGTAAGACAACAGAAGGTACCAGGAAGAATAGTCTTATAACTAACAACAACAAGGTATCTTCTTGCTCAAAAAGATGTCATTATCAAAAAGAAGGTCAGCAGAATGCCTTGAAGTTATTTCATCAAAATATTCAAGGTATTTCTTCCAAATTATTAGAAATTGAAATGTTTTTAGAGAAAACAAAGTTTGACATTGTTTGTTTTACTGAACATTGGTTAAGGGATTACCAAATGCTAATTAATTATGAGAACTATAGTGTGGGCAGTTGTTTTACCCGTAAATCTATGCTGCGTGGAGGGTCTCTAATCTTGATTAAAAATTGTTTAAAATCCAAGCAACGCAATGACATAGTTGGTTTATCAGTTGAACATTGCATCGAACTGTCCTGTGTTGAGCTAGATAAGCATGTTGTAGTGTGCGTGTACAGACCCCCTAATTATCAGACCTTTTCTTTATTTGAGTCAATAATGGAAGATGTCCTAGCGAAACTTGCATCCAGTAACAAAGCCGCAATTATTTGTGGTGATTTTAATATTAATATTCTTGAAAATAATTCAAATAGCTGTAGATTACTAAGCCTTTTTAAATCGTTCAATTTATTTAATGTTTTTACCGAACCGACTAGAGTAACTACAACTTCTGCTACTTGTATTGATAATGTCTTCTGCGATTTTGATTATTTAGAAAAAGCCATCGTAAATTTTCTGCCGTCAGATCATAGTGGACAAACGGTAACCGTTAGGTTTAAAACACCTTTACAAAAATTGCAAATACAATTTAGACCAATAACTACTGGCAAATTAAATAGTTTCAATAGTGCCCTAAATAATAAGTTAAATGTTCTGGGCCATAATATGGACGATGCAAATAAATTTTATGAGGATTTCTTTTCATTAGTCCACACTGAATTCAATAAAACTTTTGAAAAGAAAACAAAAAATATTTGCACTAAATTTATATTTAGTGACTGGGCAACCAGAGGTATTAGGATTAGTAGAGAAAGACTGTTCGAGTTGTATGGCCTTAAGCCTTACATTAACACTGAAACTTTCAATAAGTATGTTGCTACATATTCCAAAACTTTTAGAAATACCTGCAAAATAGCTAAAGCCCTGTACATTAGCAACAAGATCAAAACAGCGGAAGATAAAATAAAAACTGTTTGGAAAGTTATAAATAACGAAACTAGTAGGAAAAAAATACGAAGCATTGAATACACATTGGAGACTTCACGTGGTGCCATAAGCTCTAACTTAGAAGTAGCTCAAGAATTTGTAAATTATTTTACTAATATACCATCTAAAACTACGGAGGCTTTAAATTCCTCACCCAAAGTCTCAATTGATTTATTAAGAACGAACGTTCCAGGCTGCCCGGTTGAATTTCAATTTAAACATATAAACCCTATGATAGTTATAAAAGCTTTTCGGCAAATAAAAATCAAGTTGACCGAAGATCTTTGGGGAATGTCTATCAAAGTTTGTACATCCATAATCGAGACCATAGCACCATACTTAGCTTTAATATTTAATTTGTGTGTAGATCAAGGAGTCTTCCCGGATTTAATGAAATACAGTAAGGTTATACCACTTTTTAAATCTGGGGATAGCAAAGACACCAACAATTATAGACCAGTATCCGTGTTGCCGGTATTCAGCAAGGTGTTCGAAAAGGTAATGCTCAATCAAATGCTTAATCATTTTAACATCAACAAAATCTTACACGAACAGCAATATGGTTTCACCAAAGGTCGTTGCACGACTGATGCTGGTGTCACTTTACTAAAACACATATTTACAGCGTGGGAGGAGGCCCAAGATGCCATAGGAATTTTCTGTGACCTCTCCAAGGCATTTGATTGCGTTAATCACGAAACCTTGCTCCTAAAACTGGAGCATTACGGACTAGGTAAACCTGCGCTAAGTTTAGTTAGATCTTATTTACAAGATAGACGGCAAAAAGTTCAAATTAATGGTGTCAATTCACTTGGATTAAAAGTAAAATTGGGTGTTCCACAAGGCTCGATATTAGGTCCTTTCCTCTTTTTAGTATATATTAATGATCTACCCCATTTATTAAAAAAACAACCACAAATGGTGTTATTTGCTGATGATACTTCTTTAATTTTTAAGATAAGTAGACGTTCATCAAATCTTGACGACGTAAATAACGCACTGCTGCAGGTACAAAATTGGTTTACTGCTAATAATTTAGTATTAAATGGGAAAAAAACAAAATGCATAAGGTTTGCTTTGCCGAATGTTAAAAGTACTGATTGTGACATAGTATTGAATCAAGAGAAACTAGAATTCGTTGATAAAACGGTTTTCTTGGGGATCACGCTCGACTCGAGGCTGCAATGGGGTCCCCATTTAACAACTCTTGCAGGACGGCTAAGTTCAGCAGCATATGCTGTAAGAAAAATCCGTCAGTTTACTAATGTAGATACCGCGAGGCTGGTCTATTTCAGTTACTTTCATAGTATCATGTCTTACGGTATCTTATTATGGGGACGCGCTGCAGACATCGAGTCTATTTTTATTCTGCAAAAAAGAGCCATTAGAGCAATATATGGCCTCCGCAGGCGCGATTCTTTAAGGGAACTGTTTAAAGATATTAACATCATGACCGTACCTTGTCAATATATATATGAAAACATCATGTACGTAAGGAAAAACTTAAATATTTTCAGTAAAAGAGGTGAAAGACACAACTATGGGACTAGAAATAGGGACCAATTGGTTCAACCGGGTTTCAGGCTGGCTAAAGTAGATTCATCCTTCATGGGGTACTGTTTAAAATGTTATAATAAAATACCTCCCCACATACTCCAACTGAATGAAACGAAGTTCAAAACCTGTATCAAACGCACACTATGCAGCCAAGCGTATTATAAGTTGGAGGATCACATCTCTGACAAAAATGCTTGGCTCAACGCTGGTTCTGCTCCACAAGGGCGCCTAAACAATTGATTAGCATTCGGAAATATTGTTGGAGCTGCTGAAGATTGTAAGAACTATCTTTGCACTGTATAAATTCAATCGTTTTAGTATTGTATAATTGCAAAGCACACGTGTGAGCACTATGTAGTACCTACTATAAAGCTACCCTATACTGGGCACGTCTGTCATTGACTTGAATGTGCCCTGGCGGCTGAGAGTATGTCACGCTCACTCAAATGTCTCGCTGGTGGTGGCGTGTGTGTTGGATCATTAAGTTCCCTTCAAAATGGTTGAGCTGAATGGTGCTGATCCAAACGTCATGTTCGTGAACGGGCGCCGTCAGTGGGGACTGGTCATCTCTTGGCTGCCACGGCTTTTTTTTAATTTTTCTTTTCCAATTTTTATGTTTATTATTACGGGTCTTTCTACATCGTTCTCACATGTTTAATTTCAACAAGACTGATGTAAAAAAAAATCTGTAACCATATTATTTAAAAGAGTGTCCATGGAGTTTCTTGCCCGTTCTTCTCCATAGGTACCTACTTCGCTTTGGAATGGGCAACTAGCTTCATATTTCTGACTGACCGACCCCTTGACAATTCAAAAGTGCCTGTAATGGGTTTATTTGAAATAAATGATTTGAGTTTGAATCATCTCGAGAGAAATCCACTCCTCAGATGGATATTCCTGATTTACAGGCCATTACCAGCAATGGGCGCCCTTTAAGGATCTATTTAGCGAAGCAATCCACAAGAATAACGCATTGTCAAACGCTCAAAAAATGCAATACCTGAAATTCATTCGAATTCATTCGATTTCGAAATTCAATTCGTTTGATTCAGCACCTACCAATCAGTGCCGACAACTATAACGTCTGTTGGGAGATTCAAAATCATCGATTTCATAACAAGAGGATTATTTTTACAGCGCACGCCAATGTGTTCCTTAATCTTCCCGTCATACAGCAGCAATCATTTTCAGCCTTTAAAAAATGCATGACGTCACGTTAGAAAGTCTTCACGCCATCAAAAACCTAGGTGTGGATATTAGCACGTGGGACCCTCTGATTGCACATATCTTGTCGCAAAAGCTGGATAGTGACTCTTATGCCGAGTATAAAATCCAAGACAGCTACCAGTCCTACAAGACTTCTTAGATTTTCTAGAAAATAAGTTCACTAGTCTAAAACTGCTCGTCGACGACAAGACACCATGCAAAAAACGCAGCCAACTCAGCAGCAAGCGGGTTCATTGAAAACATCAAACGGTGGGAAATATAATAAAACGAACAATAACAATTCGACTGATGCCGATGAAGCAGCAAGCGGGCGAAAAACTAGGATCGTAAAAGGAAATAGCACTAGCGCAGTTTTGGAACCTTGAGAAAAAACTTACTAAGCAAGGAACTTTACCTCAGAAATACAAGCAATTTTTAAGAGAATATGAAGATTTGGGTCATATGAAGTTAGCGACTCTTAGCAGCGATGGAAAAGATTGTTATTTACCTCACCATGGGGTTCAGCGAGCGGAATCCTCCACTACAAAGCTACGTGTCGTATTTAATTCATTTGCAAATACATCTTCGGGACTTAGCCTCAATGATGTCATGCATCAAGGACCAAACTTGCAGCAAGATCTGCAGGCACTTTTGCTTAAGTGGAGACATTATCGATACGTATTTACTGCCGATATCTAAAAAAATTATCGGCAGATATTAGTAAGCGAGCCAGATCAAAAACTTCAAAAAATCTTTTGGAGAGCTCAAACTGGGCAACGAATTAGGGCATACCAGTTAACGACGGTTACATTTGGCACGAATTCAGCACCTTTTTTTAGCGATGATGACCCTTCGAAAATTAGCAGCGGATGAAAAGCGGAACTTTCCTACAGCGGCAAAATAATATTGGAAGATTTTTATATGGATGATCTAGTTTCAGGGGCTCATACTATGGATGAAGGGAATAGCACCGTAGCGGAACTAAATTCGTGTCTAAGCAGCGGTGGATTTGTGCTGAGAAAGTAGTCAGCAAATGAAGAAAACTTATTGGAAGACATAAATTCATCACAGCAAAATAATCAAGCACCATCATTCATTTTCATGACAGAAAACACACCGAAAACTCTGGGCTTAAGATGGGATTAAAAAACAGATGAATTTTCTTTCCAATATTCTTCAACAGCGGATACGACGAAGCTAACAAAAATGTTGTTTCTGACGGAAATATCCAGGTTATTTGACCCTCTAGGTTGGTTAGCGCCGCTAACTACGAAATTTAAATTGTTGTTACAAAAGGTTTGGCTAGATGAAATTCAATGGAGCTATGAAGTTTCAGCCGAGATTAACGATGAGTGGGTCAAATTTACTAAAGATATGGGATCTGTTAGCAAAATCAAAATTCCACGATGGTTGCAAAGCAAACGAGATGACCAGATCCAGTTGCACGGATTTAGTGATGCGTCTCTTAAAGCGTACGCATGTGTCGTACGAATATATGCCAGAATAGTATCAAACAATGAAGTGTCGGTAGTACTAGTCGCAGCTAAAACAAGATTAATACCATAAGGCAAGTCTGTTTCGCTTCCTAGATTGGAACTATGTGCAGCAGAGCTATTATTAAACAGATTACAAACTAAAGTAGTCACTAGCATGAGCAGCATGGATTACGAAATCTTTGCTTGGAGCGACTCTAAGGTCTTCCTTAGCTGGATCCGAAGCCGTTCGTGGCGAATAGGGTGAAGAAAATTATTAGCGTGACATCACCTGATGTTTGGCATTACGTACCAACTAACCAAAGTCCAGCCGATTCAGCGAGCAGAGGGCAATCTATTACGCAATTGATAGAGCATAAGTTGTGGTGGCGGGGCCCAGCTTGTCTTTCGGCACCCGACTTTAAACCAAAGCGAGAACAAGCAGAATATGCGACGGCAGAAGAGGTTCGAAAGCAAGTTGTAACCGTCCAAAATAGCAATCCGGAAAACGGCGTAGTTGAAGATTTACTACAACGCCACAGCTCTTTCGTAAAAATAAACTGAATTGTAGCGTGGTTATTACGGGCACTTGCACGGATAAGTAAACAAAGACCGTCATATCTCACATAACAAGCTGAGGAAAGCAAAATTAATTATAATGAAATGCATACAGCGCATTGAATTTACATCGGATAGCATATGCATAATCATAATCAGCCTACTATGTTCCCACTGCTGGGACACAGGCCTCCTCTCTGTGAGAGGGAGTGGGCCGTAATCCACCACGCGGGCCCAGTGCGGGTTGGTAGATTTCACATGTCTTAAAATTTTTGGTTCTAAGACATGCCGGTTTCCTCACGATGTTTTCCTTCACCGTTTTGAGATCAGTGGTGATGAAATCATTTACACAAAGTAAAGTGCCTGTCTGGGTTCGAAGCTACGAACTTGTAAGTCGCGGCCGTTACCACTGGGCCATCACTGCTCGTGGTGTTACATCAAAATTATTAAATTATTAAATATACAGCCATTTTTAGATGAAAGCGGCATACTAAGAGTCGGAGGACGTCTTAAAAACGCCAACAATAGCTCGGATATGAAACATCCAATAATAATACCATATAGCGGGAGATTAACGGAACTTCTTATCCAGCAAGCCCATGAACACACCTTCCATGGTGGATCTCGACTTACCTTGTCTTTATTGAGACGGCAACATTGAGTAATTCAAGGAAATAGAGCTACCAAAAAACAGCTTCGCAAATGCGTGACCTGCAAAAAACAAGAACCCAGAAAACTACATCAAATAATGGGAGACCTACCTGAATGTCGATCTAATCCAGAGCCTCCATTTTATCATACTGGAATAGACTACACGGGGTTTATTCGATTAAAAGCCAACAAAGGAAAAGGCATCAAAACAAACAAGGGGTATATCGCCTTGTTTATTTGCATGGTTACGAAAGCGGTCCATATAGAGCTGGTCTCCGATCTAAGCAGTTCGTCATTCTTAGCAGCGTTACGTCGCATATCGGCACGACGAGGGACTCCAAAGCACATCTTTCAGATAATGGTACTAACTTTGTAGGTGCCAATAAGATCTTTCAAGAGGAACAGCAACAGTTTGAGCGAATTTTTAGCAGACACATTTAACAGGGAAACAGCGGAGATGACCATAGAATGGCATTGGAACTGCCCTTCTTGGCCGAGTGCTGGAGGCATCTGGGAGCGATCTACCCGGAGTCTGAAACAACATCTGAAACGAGAGAATAGGAGACCAAGCTCTTACATTTGAAGAGTACAGCACAATCTTGGCTCAAATTGAAGCGGGCCTCAACTCAAGACCATTGTGCCCAATATCCGAGGATACCGATGACATCGATTTTCTCACGCCAGCACATTTCCTAACTACTCGTGCCGGTCTTACTGTCATAGACACGGCACAAGATGCGAGAACGAGATGGTATTTGGTGAACAAAACGTTCCATGATAAATGGAAGCGGTGGAAAGCGGAGTATCTTAGCCAATTATCGATACGCAGCAAGTGGTTAAAACCACAGCAGAATATAGAGATAGGTGATATGGTTACCATTCATGACGATAACTTACCCTCGGGAAAATGGCCTGTCGGTCGTGTGGTAGAGGTCCATCCAGGTAAAGATGGAGCTGTAAGGGTGGTGACATTAAAAACAAAAAATGGTTTCATGAAGCGGCCTATCATCAAGCTGTCTATCTTACCTATAGTAGAAAACGAAGCGAAAAAGCAGCATAAGCAAAGCAATGAAGCAAAAGCGGAATAGAAAGTGAGCAAGTCGACCAGCAGTGGTCCTAAAATATATAATATAGCATTAGCATTGCAATTTTTTATGAGCTTTGTACTATCCACTGAAGCATCATACATACTAACGGTATTCGATAGCAATCAAACATTGTATTTTGACTCTTTAGGACAAATGCATCTCATTCGTGATCAGTGGAAAATCGTAACTTATTACAATATGTCTCCTTACTGGCAAGGAGACAAAGCGGTCACACAATTTTCGAAATATCTCGATCAAACATGCCAGAAAATTCAAAAGCAGAGCCATTGTAACATTATCATCCTACAAATACAACACGAGTACGATGAACTACAATATTATAATCAGCTGTTGTTCAATCAGCACTTCGGAGTGTGTTCGTGAACTCGAAGCGGGCTTATCAATGCAGTCGGTTCCATAACTAATTAATTGTTAGGAGTACTGTGTGACATTGAACTTGTACAAGGTAATATAAACCATCTTAGTCAGCTGTACAGGAATCAGACATCGGTCATAGAAGCGGAATATAATATCTTAAAGCGAACAGAAGAGACTATTGAAAAGCAGCATAAGATAATCAATAAACATTTGAATTATTTAGACAGCGTCACCAACACAGTGCAACAGGAGATTGACGTAATGTCTATTCAGCAAGATTTCTCCTTAGCAGCATTAGCGACCATGAATATGATTCAGAATTTAAAGCGGATTCAGGACACTTTTCTTGTTTCTATGACTGAGATCCATCATGGTCAGATCAATCTCCATCTCTTAACTCCACAACAACTCCGTGGGGAGTTACAGATTGTGTCTAGTCAAATATCGAAAGAGCTAGCATTACCTATAGAAAACATTCAGTTCAACCTGTATGACATCTAAAAATTGTTAAAAGTTAAAGCGAGGATGATGGACGAATATTTCATATTTGAAATTAACTTACCGTTAATTAGCAGAGATACGTTCCAGCTATACAATTTGATACCAGTACCGGTTCAAATTAATAAAAGTATGATCAGCATCAAGCCAGCGCCTGGATACGTAGCGAATAACTTAAGAAGAGATTCATACTTAACAGCCAATGGAAACCTACCTTTATCGTCTACAAGGGCCAGTCCGGAGTTTAGGTCCCTATGAACAATTCTGCGAAAAAGAGAAGCCATCTTGCAGGATAATAAATTCTAGCTGTGAAAACAAATGGGTTACATAACATGACTATTCTACCTATTTGTATTTCTGTTGTGACTCATACTCTTAGAGTCATATGCGACGACGACCTACAAGCGAGCGAAGTCAGCAAGGCTGGACTTATTCAACTAACTCAGCAATGCATCGTGAAGGGTCATGATGTGACACTTTATTCTCATCAGCAATTAGAGAATACGCTTAATCTTAAACCAAATATACTCGAGATGACAATAACTCCCATAAATCGTATAATCAGTAATCTTACGCTACCTATCCAAAACTTCCAAGAAGATAAGGTCAACGACGATATCACACCGATAAACGTTTCTTTAAAGCATCTTGGTGAGCAGATTGAATCGATGAAAAAATCATCCGAGCAGACAGAGGTTTTAACGACACATGACATACATCAGTATGCGTTGTCGTATGGCAAGTGTCAGTGATAGTGCACGCGTACCAAATTTTTGTAAACGGTGGTCTAGTTTACATTTGAAAAAGCGAGACATGTCAAAGTCTCCTTTAGCTAAAAGGTAATCAGTGTTCTCGATTAATGACTCAACTGTTTGAGCATATATGTCTAGCTATAAGATCACGTTATGATTGTTCTATCACCTTGTCAATCATTTCTCATCTAACATTGTCTTAACTCCTTAGCATTTTAAGCTCACACTCACCTAACTCTTTATTTTTGTGTAAGCTTACCTCATCATATCATCTCTGCCCCTCGGGAGCATGTTCGATGCAATAATTGCAATCGACTTCGTTTTGCTTACGTAGCAATATGATGCGGCCGCACCGAGTGCGCCTCGAGCTCAGTGCATAACGGACAGCAACCGGTAGCATTCATTTCCAACATTTTAGCGATAGTTTACGTTATCTCAATAAAACCCTTAAAGTTGTTTGAGTGTTTAACTTCGCCACCAGCCCATCAGGTACCACTTAGCCGCGTCCCCTACAAGCATATTGAAAATTATAAATATATAGTATTATTAATAAAGAATAGTATTTGCAATACGAGTATCGACAACAATAAGCTATAATGTCCTGCCAAAAAAAATTTAACTTACAGTTAGTCAAATTAATATATATATTTATATATAAAATACTAGTATATTTAAAATAAAACGTCAGAACAATTTAAACAGTAGATATGTTTGAGATGATTAATGTAATTGAGTCAAGAATGATCAAGACGAAGCCGGCGCCTATTCCCAAGCCAAAAGTTTTACGCCATTTCAAGGTACAAGTAATAAATAAGAAAAAACTTTGCTTACAGAATCGGGCATATGCCCCGATACCTCATTCTAAAACTTAGCTTTTACAAGCTGATTAACGAGCATCGAGCAACGAAATCTAAATTAAAAGAGTAACGCTTTCAACGTTGGCTCGGCTGCAAACAAACGCTAAACAATAAAGGCCTGGTATCAAGGTATCAGGGGCGTGGGTCGCGGAGCGCCGCCGATGGGCGATACCGCCGGTCCCGGCCTGTCTACCCAGCACTTACCATTTACCGAGGGCGGAGCCGCCACGCTACAACTTTTATGTTATCTTCGTGTCTACAAGTTTTCTTTTCAGCTAAAAAGGTTACTTTGTGGACTAGCAACGGAATTGTTTAATTAAATCCCACTTTTGTTAGTTTATTACGAGGCGGTAATTCGATCGATAGTGAGTTAAACCTTGAGGGTCACAGCAGAGTAGTCGTGATAGGCTTATCATATTTAGACTTTGATGTTTCACCCCAACAGCGTTTCATACAGGAATCTAATATTTTGAGGTTTTCCTTACTAAATGCACTTGTATACTAGCTTAAAAAACTCCCCTTTGCCAACTCTTATATCAGTTTCCCTTTTAAATATTATCCGTATCCGAATGATGCTCTCAGTATGAGCTGCAGCGTCAAACTACGATTATACAAATCCGTATGCTGACTGCTGTGTTATGAAAATCCATTTAATCGTAAGTTTTCTGCTGGTCACTGGAAAACCTATTTACAAAATGTTTTAAGATGTTGAAATTTCATCCCAAAGGAATAGGTTTCTTAACTCATTCGTCGACATACCCTGTAAGAGTAGCTCACATTTACAGCTACGCTTAGCTGTTACGTAGGTAACAAAATATTGACGTTGTGTGCTCAGGAATGCAGTAGACTTCAAGAGGTCGTATAGAATGCTGCCAGTATCGGCTCGAAGGTATACGACTGCACACAGCTGAATACTTGGCAATATTCCTGCATACCTCCGATCTCAGTTCGATATTGTTGCACTATTTTATGAAGCCCTTGGCTATGGTCATGAGTTTAATTAGTATGAAGTATGAAATTTTGAATAAATCCTATCTCTTCCGTCAGTGATTAAGACCTACGTCTTAGGAAAGCTTATAGATTTAATTTTATATAGAAGTATACAAGTAACTCTTTCAAAATTAGAACCTGTCCGAAACAAAATATTAACGTATTTAAAAACATAAAACAAACTTCCTGTAATTATGTCTGTGCACGTTCATTGCTTACTGCGTAACTTTGAAATACATTTCGTCATTCTTTGACGGCTGTTATTCCAATTTAACTTTACAGACAACAAAACGGATAGGTATGCTGGAGGCCATCTGTGACAGATTTTTTGCCATGTTGTGACAAGTATTTGACATTGATCGATTCTGTTCTGATAAGCTACGCCTACAATTTGAATTAATATGATAAAGACTTCTCTGTACCTATGATAAGAGGACGTTTTCTTATGTGGTTTTTGTTTTGGTTGGTACAGTCATCAATGGAATAAGTGTATTACTTGCCTGCATTATAAAATGTTTGGTTGACAAATAATTAATTAACTCTAGAGCATAGAGTTCGAGTAAAAAAACATCATTTAATAAAAAATCGTGATCGCTCGTTCAACTCCGCTCCGAACGACGCGCGACGTAACCTTCCTTTATGCTGATATGTTTTGGTAAATCGTGTTCCAACGCTGTTTGTTGCATGTTTTTTGTGTTCGGGGAATTAATTTTGGTTGATCTAGGATTGATGCTGTGTGTGTCGTTGGTTGAGCTCAGTGCCATTACCATTATTCGTAGAAAGTGATTGGTAGTGAATTCATTAATTTACTGTCTCGTTACCGAATGAAGTGTAGCGAAGGTGGCTTTGAGTTGTGATGTGGAAAAAAATCTCAATGTACGAATTCAACGGAAATCAACGAATTAATACTTATTAAACAACTGACTGAACGCAATGTCTGTCGTATGAACATTTATATCTACGTACACAATAAAATATGAGGCGAGATGTATATTAATTTCTGACTAACTTAAGAGGATTGACTCTCTTAAATTAGCCATAAAAAACAATTTCTTGTTGAAAACCTTTTGTTTTAGTCATGAAGTTTACGGTTTACCTAAGGAACTAGAATAGCCTGTTTTAACAGAGGACGCTCTCCTCTGCTAAAATAGGGGAAACCAGAAACGACCATCATCAAAGACGAAACTATCACGCTTGACATACATCAATCTATATTTTTTCATTACAAGACATTTAAATATAACATATAGTACATTTGTATTATAGTTACTTGTACACATTTACACATTTACTTTTATTTTCTTAAAACTTAATGGACACTCCATTAAGTTTTAAGAAAATAAAAGTAAATGTGTGAGGAAATTTTTTAAACTAAATCTTTTCAAAGTACTCTCTACTAGCCTTTAAACAAAATTTCATGTGTCTGAACAAGTTTCGAAACACTTTTTCCAGTCCGCCGTAAACACCTCGTTTACAGCCTGCTCGAACGCTGACAGCGCATCTTCCGGCGACGAAAATTGTATCCCTTTGAGCTGATTTAAATTTTCGGGAATAAAAAGAAGTCACACGCTGATAGGTCAGGGCTGTAAGGAGGGTGACCCAGGAGTTTGACTGGACTTCCATGGCAGCACCCAGAAAGTCCCTCGTTTTGAGCGCGATGTGCGAAGGCGCGTTGTCGTGGTGGAGCAGTAGAAATTTCGAAATTGGAACGTACCTATTTTGACTTACAAATAATCATATTTTCAATATAGACTATAACTGACCAGTCTCTCATACATAAAATCTGTTTTTAGCAATACTTTCTGAGTGGCCTGGTATTACCGTCACATCTATGACTTAACGAGTTAGGGTCGCCACACACTTGTACGCGACTCACGTTGCCGCGACGCAATATGTGGGGTAATTACTTCGCCCTACTAAAATCATAACGATGTCGTAAACGACTTTCGAGATTTGCCCACCTGTGGGACTAATAGTGCCCTTTGAAGTTATAATGGTTGTGTGTAACTTCTTATTGTATTGCAAATTGTAAAGTGGGAACTTTCGCTGTGTTACGTTCGGTTTAGGGTTAAACAAAATTGACTAGGTTGCGGTTTACGCAGATTAAGCTGAGTTAATTATGTAAATCAACGGAGTTATTGGTTTAGATATTTAACTAAAGGTTAACAAATCGAAAAGGTTTTCTTATAGATGACAGTTTCGTGTTTGAAAATACGTTAGGTTTAACCAAATTATATTTATTTTCGACATTTACGATATTTTTCTCTTTTATGTATGTTTAACTTTATCATTAATTCTTAAACTACTCTTTGTAGATGTTACTACTTAGCACATTTTTTTTGTAAGATTTATAATAATAATATAATGTTTTGCAATCTGCCTATTGTAAAGAGCCCAAAAAGACAGAGATTCTAAACCTTAAAAAAAGTACAACGACATCGATAGATTGAAGAGTACAACTGTAACGTAGCATGACAACTGAATTGGCTGGTGTAGGTAATCTTTCAAGACAGAAAAAAATCAAGTTCACCGCGCTTCCTTGTCTTTTTTATTTTTTATTTTATTTGGGTGGGCAATCATCAAATTACTCTTCCCGCTCTTCGTGTCAGACTTTTACTGACCAAAACCCAACCGTGTTCGTTCCTGTGCCAGGGCCACGGTTTCTCTTTCGAATTTACCGCGCCCCTGAGGCGTCGGCCCTATCGGATCCCGTCATTTAGTGCTGACATCTCTTTGAGGCGCGCGTGGAACACGACGCGCCGTTGATCCACTGATATACTGGACGGCGAGCTACCCATTGCTCGCCGTCCGCAAGCCCGCGCCTACGTTGGCTGGAATTCGCAGGCGACTCCCGACGCCAAGGGCGTCTCCTGCGGTGACTAGGGCTCTCACGCCCCGTGAGGGCGCAAGGTTCTCTCCCTCACGCGCTTTTCCTCCTCCTTCGCGAGCATTACTGCTTCACCGAAGGAGGTGACGGCTTTCCCTTCGCTTTCATTTCGCTCCGTACCATAGCCTGAACCAAGGTCGGACGCGAGAAAGCGCCGCCCAAGCTGGGCAGACTTCCTCCGTATGCTCCACCGTGTCCTCCGGGCGATCCACATAATAATCAAAAATAGTAATAATAATAAATCGTTTATTTATAAATGTAAAAAGGGACACATTTACAATCGATACCATAACAATTAATAAGAACACAGTTGCTAATTTGCCTGAACTAGGTTGAACCTGTGTTTCAGACTAGAAAGTGCAAAATTACTTATTATAATAAATTAACAATGAGTATAAAGTAAAAATTTAATTAAAACTTAGGTAAATAAAAGTAAAATAGCATGTTGGTGGATCTATTTGCAGACCACAAGTAGATCTTCTGTGTGTGCATAATCAATGGTTAGTAAATACTTAAAATTTGTTTGCAGCTATAATTATTTAATTTATAGATACTTAGTTTTCTATTTAATTTATTGTACAGAAATGGATCTAAGAATGTAAAAAATCTTTCTACAAAGACATGTTTCGAGGTTGCATTAGATAAGCATACTATGTCATTCCGTCTCTTGTTAGTATTGGTAGCACTGTAGTAAGCATAGTGTGCTGTAATACTAAGACTACAATGGTGACACCCGGGCGTTTCCTCCCGTCTTATGCAAAACAGGAACCTCCGGAAACAACCGTGTCCGGTGAAGACCTTTTTTTTTTTTTGTTCCCGGGGTTGAAAATCCTCATGGATGTCCTCCGCCCTGGGGCGGGCGGAGGGGTCTGTCAGACTCTCACTAACTAAAAACCACCCCGGTGTTCCATCTCACAACTACGCCGGGGTCGCGGGAACACATAATTCTTCCTGCTGGCTGGTGCCGGCCCGCTTGCGTGAGCCCCGTCTCGGGCGGGGGGAGTGAGGTGTACTCCCCCCGCAGCGGCGCGCGCGGAACAGTACGCGCGCCGCTTTCTCGAGTCCTGATGTTGGGGGGCGACGGATGTCCCCGAATCCGTCGCCCCTGGGCCCATTTAGGGGGGCTGGAAGAGGGCGTTGTCCGCCCACCGCCTGCGCCCGGTGCGCCTGCTGCGGATCGGGAGAGTGGACGAGATCTCTCTCTCCCTTTCCGCAGCCTCCTTCTGCGAGATCACTGTTTCACAGAAGGAAACCACCGCGTCCCAGGACTCGACGCTGCCGACCATCGCACTCACAACGGCCAGCAGCGACAGGTCACTGCCTACTTCTGAGATGAGGGCACGGCGCGGCTCCTCCCAAGCGGCACACTCTGCCAGCGTATAACCACGCCGTGTCGACGCAGTGGTGACACCGAGCGTCCGGCTCCCTGTTTATGCGACACAGGTACTTCCCGAAGCAACCATGCCCCGAGAGCACCTGCGCCGCCTGAAACGAAAGGGAGCCGTGCCTCCACCCGAGCCAGAGGTCGAGCACTGGCCGGACCGCCTCGATGGTGACGAGGCCGGCGGTAGGGCGTGAAAGCCTGTCCCGCCATTCCGCCACCAGGACCTCGCGAAGCTGCTACCGACGCTGCTCCATATGGCGCTGCATCGGCCGCTCGCCCCGCGCCCTCGCTTCCTCGCGCCACCGATATAGTGACGCGAGCACCTTCGCATCTAGGTCCCATGGCGGGGATCCGGCCAGTGCACAAGCCGCCTCGTAGGAGATCGTGCGATACCCCCTTATGACTCTGACGGCCATTGATCTCTGCGGCTTTCGCAGCACAGAGATGCTGGCGGCCGTCAGGTCAGCCGCCTACAAGACCCCCACGTAGAGCCACCGACAAGCGGCGCTCGGGCTCCCCCAGATTAGGAAGCAGAGTTGACAGCGCCCCAGCCGCGCCCAACAATTTGGGCGCCAGCCGCCGGAAGTGGGGTCCGAAGTCCCATGGTGGGCTCGACAGTGATCCGGACCCCCCCGACCACAATGTGTGATCCGGCCGGCGGTGCCCGCCGGGGGCCGTGAAACACCATGGCCACCTCTAGGCCGAGGCGCCGTATGCGGCTCACCGTCAGTGAGACCGCCGCCGTTGCGAGCAACGCTGCCTCCCTGTGCGAACTCCCCCGGGCCGTGACCAGCGTGTCGTCCGCGTAACACGTCCAGGTCGTGTCGTGGAACATCGCACGACACTTGGCGCTGCTTTCCGCCATCACGTCCCATGTAGGTGACACACCTCCCCACCAGATAAGCCACAACGATGCGGCGGAGGTAGAGAGGCACCCGATGATAACGCAGTGCCTCCCGAATACAACTCCAGGGCAGGGTGTTGAAGGCGTTGGAGATGTCCAAGGACGCCGCCACCACCACCCCACCCCGGGACACCGTTTCCTTCGCCAGGACTCTCACCCTTGACACAGCATGAATGGTAGAGCGCCCGTGCCGAAAGCCGAACTGGCTCTCGTCCCGGTCCGGCCCTTCTCTGCACAAGTGGCCGACGAGGCGGGCTGCTAGTATGCGCTCGAACACCTTACCCACCTCGTCTAGCAGCACTATGGGCCGGTACGCGGACGGCGAGTCCGCAGGGCGCCCCGCCTTCCTGAGAAGGACCAAGCGACCTGTTTTCCACAAAGTGGGGCTCAAGCTCCTTCAGAGCGAGGGCTAGTGCTAGGCCGTGAATCCCGTCGGGCCCCGGAGCCACGTTCTTGGCCCGGAGCCGCATCACGGCCGCCCCCATCTCTGCCTGTGTCACCTCTGGGACGCTGATGGCGTTCTCCTCTGTAGACTCTGCGGCTGTAGGCAAAGCCATCGGCGGCGGAGTATGTTCCGCTCTTGCCGGGAAGTGGGCTGCGACTACCTCCTCCAGCAGCTCGGGTTGGAGACTCTCCGTAAGTGGAGGCGCCGCGGCTCGAAGTTTCCCTCGAACCGCTCGATAGGGGCGCCCCCACGGATCCCCGTCAAGAGTCTCCAACATCTCCTCCCTGGCTCACGTCCTCGCCTCGCTGATGGCCAGCCACAAAGTCTCCTTTGCCGCGCGGTACACATCGTACAGCGCGGCTTCTTCGTCAGGGACCCGACGACGTCTCCTCCGGTAACGGGTGTACTGGCGTCTAACCGCCACGCACGCGACGCGTAACTGCGCGGTCTCGGCGGACCACCAGTACACCTGGCGCCTTGCCGACTGTGTGTGGACTCGGGGCATGGACGCGTCGCAAATTTGCGTCATCGTCCCGCGGAACCACAGCGCCTCCTGTTCGACGTCGACGTCGACGGGTCCGTTCGTTGCCGACTCCCGGATCCAGGCCTGGACAATAGCGGCCTCCTCGAGGAGCTCCCTGTCGATGAGCTTGCGCGCCCAGCGCGGACCGTCCGTTCGCGGGAGCGGTGAACTGCGGCCGCCAGTGGTCTGGGCGGAGACGTCGAAACGGATGTAACGATGATCCGACAACGTCTCCACCTCCACGGCGACACGCCAGTCGCGAACACGGCCCGCGACAGCAGGGCTAGTGAACGACACGTCCACTATAGAACCACCCCGCTGCCGCACGCACGTGTGAACCGATCCCCGGTTCAAGACGGCCAGGCCAGTCGTGACCAACCACTCCTCCAGTGCCTCACCCCTAGCATTGGTCGCCGGAGATCCCCACGCCGTAGACTTGGCGTTGAGATCCCCGAGCAACAGCACCGGGCGAGGATGAACTCGGCCCACGACGGCACCCAACTCGACAAGGAAACTCTCGAAGTCGGCGAGACTCTTATTGGGCGAAAAATACGGCCTACAAATGCGGCTACCCAGCCGTGCCCTCGAGACCGGCTGACGAGAGCCCCGCCAATGATGGCCACCAAACCGTCCAGGTCTCCCACCCAGTTACCCCTGGGCCACGGCCCCTGGGACCACGGCCACGTGAATCGACCACTCTGCCATGCTCTGGAGCAAGAGATCCTGAGCTCTGGCACAGTGGTTGATGTTGCCCTGGAGGAAATGGTACAGCGCCGTTATGCGCAATCCATTCCCTCCGCACCATTCTTAGGCCGGGAGTCGGCCGGAGGGCAGCCAGGCTGAGGAGGGGGTAAAGAGCCCCCGGCAGCCTTGGCAGACCCTCTCTTCTTCTTATTGGCGGGCGCGCCACAGACCTTACCGCCCGCTCTGTGCCCAGCGGGCCTCCCCGCAGCTGTACAGAGGCTGCAGTTCCGCGCCGCGGAGCACTGGGCCGCAGCGATAGCACTGCTCGCTACGGTCAATTGCGGCGGTGCACCGTGCCCTAACATGCCCAATGTCCAGGCATCGGAAGCACCGCAAGGCCCTGGGCTGCAGCAGCTTCACCCTCGCCACAACCCACCCCACCAACAGACGCCCACCGTCAGCGATCTTATTCGCCGCCGCCACCGGGCACCGCACCCAAATCGTGCCGAGCCCGGAAGCGTCGGCGCGTATGTCGCCCGTCCGCACGTCTCCTGGCGGACATCCGCCGACTCGGGCGACGGCCACCACGACATCAGCCGGGGTCGTCGAGTCGTCCAGGCCATCGACGCGCAGCTCAGCGGTCTTCATCGGCCTGGACACCCGGACGTCCTCCGGGTTGAGAACCTCTCTAAGTTTGGTGGCCAGGATGTCCGCCTTTTCCCCGCTAGAGGCACCCGACACCTCGAACAGCCGCGCCCCCGTAATCGCCGGCCTCAGTCTGAAGCCGGACGGTGTGCCAAGGTCGGGGAACGCGACTTTGGCTTTCGCCTGTGCTAGGACCGCCTTGTAGGTAATGCCCCGTTCGACGGCTCCGGGCTGACGTGTAATAACTACAGCTGCGGAGCGTGGGGCTCTGACCTTAGGCGGTCCCTGGGCCTTCTTTGGAGCCGATGCTGGTGCCGGTGCTCCAGTGGGTGCTGGTGTCGCCATCGTCTTTCCGCGACGCCGCCCTTTATTGACGACCATTGCCCAGGTCTCTGTGGGAGGCGCGAGCGAGGCCTCCGGTGGTGCAGTCGCCCGGGAAGTGGGCACGGACGTACCCTCCATGGGTTTTTTGGTCCCCCTCCCGGACTGGCTCGACACAGCCGCCGCGGTTATTGTCCCCCGGTTAGTTGGCACCTGCGCGCGATCTTTTCGATCTCCGCATCCGCAAGTGCAGGTGTCGATGCAGGGACCGGCGATAGTGCCGCGATGGAAGAGCTGCCGGCGGCCGCAGGTGCTCCCCTCTGGGCGGGTAACTGCCGCTTGAGGTCCTCCAACTCGGATCAGGGACGGCCATTCTCTTCCCATAGCTTCGCCGTCTCCTCCGTACTTGTGCGATTAAGGAGGACCTCAACCGCCTCATTAATGCCCTAAGCCGCCTCCTTCAGAGCACGCGTGAATGTGCCCTTCAGGTTGCCAGACTTGGTGGCCACCTTCAGGACGACATCCACGCCGTCCAACACCTGGCCACTGAGCGCCACCCCCGTTACGCTCCCCCCGGCTGCCATCCGAGCAGAGCGCCGCTCTCGAGCCTGTCGGGCCAACTCGCTGACCTCGTCAGCCGCGACAGTCTTTGCTGCGCCCGCTTTGCAGCTCTCGCCTCCGCCCTGTTAGTTCCCAACAGTGACGTATTGGAGCCTCCGCTAACCTCCACTACGGGCTCGGGGTCCAACTCCTCCCTCTCAACGCGCTCACCAGCGACCGGCGTGTCGGGGCGCTTGAGATATCGTCCCCGAGAGTCGCGCGGTGCCGAAGAAGCTGACGCGTTCTTAGCGCGACCTCGCCCTCTTGTGCCCGTTGGCCCCATAGGGGCCGATAGGTTCTCCTCGCTGGAACAGGAACCTGTCTTCCAAAATTTGGAGGGACCACCATCCACCTCTTCTTCGCTCTCCTGGGTCTTGCGCTTTGAGCTTACGCTCGACACGCTCACCACACTCATCGCGTCTGATGCGATGTCGGAATCTGACACCGCATCACGAACCAGTTGTTGGTCTCCTCCGTATTTTCCTTCATTTGTTCGTCCCCTGAGGGACAGGAGCCTCCTCGGCTCTTGATGCCGTCCGGTGAGGACCTGTGTCAGGCGGAAGGTGAGGACGGCTTGACGCCTCTCCAGCCACTCCTCAAAGAGTGCCCGTGCCCAGCACTGGGTTGCGGCACCCTCCCTGTCGCCATGAGATACCGCCAGAGCTCTGTCCGCTGTACCGTGATTTCTCGCGGCAGCGGAGTTACACCGCGGCGTCTTGCCTCCTCGCACCACTCCCATACGTGCGGCGTCCCCGAACCAGCCAGATGGCCATGACAAGATACTCCGCTTTCCACCGCTTCCATATATCTTGGAACGTTTTGTTCACCAAATACCATCTCGTTCTCTTATCTTGTGCCGTGTCTATGACAGTAAGACCGGCACGAGTAGTTAGGAAATGTGCTGGCGTGAGAAAATCAATGTCATCGGTATCCTCGGATATTGAGCACAATGGTCTTGAGTTGAGGCCCGCTTCAATTTGAGCCAAGATTGTGCTGTACTCTTCAAATGTAAGAGCTTGGTCTCCTATTACTCGTTTCAGATGTTGTTTGAGACTCCGGATAGATCGCTCCCAGATGCCTCCAGCACTCAGCCAAGAAGGGCAGTTCCAATGCCATTCTATGGTCATCTCCGCTATTTCCCCGTCAAATGTGTCGCTAAAAATTCGCTCAAACTGTTACTGTTCCTCTAGAAAGATCTTGTTGGCATCTACAAAATTAGTACCATTATCTGAATAGATGTGCTTTGGAGTCGTCGTGCCGACATGCGACGTAACGCTGCTAAACATGACGAACTGCTTAGATCGGAGACCAGCTCTATATGGACCGCTTTCAAATAAACAAGGCGATATACCCCTTGTTTGTTTTGATGCCTTTTCCTTTGTTGGCTTTTACTCGAATAAAGTAGTCTATTCCAGTATGATAAAATGGAGGCGCTGGATTAGATCGACATTCAGGTAGGTCTCTCATTATTTGATGTAGCTTTCTGGGTTCTTGTTTTTAGCAGGTCACGCATTTGCGAAGCTGTTTTTTGGTAGCTCTATTTCCTTGAATTACCCAATATTTCCGTCTCAATAAAGACAAGGTAAGTCGAGGTCCACCATGGAAGGTGTGTTCATGGGCTTGCTGGATAAGAAGTTCCGTTAATTTCCCGCTATATGGTATTATTATTGGATGTTTCATATCCGAGCTAATGTTGGCGTTTTAAAGACGTCCTCCGACTCTGAGTATGCCGCATTCATCTAAAAATGGCTGTAGATTCAATAATTTGCTATTTGAATTAAGTTTGCTATACATTAAACTATCGATACCCGATGTAAATTCAATGCGCTGTATGCATTTAATTATAATTAATTTTGCATTCTTTAGCTCTTGTAATGTGAGATATGACGGTCTTTGTTTACTTGTCCATGGAAGTGCCCGTAATAACCACGCTACAATTCGATTTATTTTTACGAAAGAGCTGTGGCGTTGTAGTAAATCTTCAACTACGCTGTTTTCCGGATTGCTATTATGGACGATTACAACTTGCTTTCGGACCTCTTCTGCCGTCGCATATTCTGCTTGTTCTCGCTTTGGTTTAAAGTCGGGTGCCGAAAGACAAGCTGGGCCCCGCCACCACAACGTATGCTCTATCAATTGCGTAATAGATTGCCCTCTGCTCGCTGAATCGGCTGGATTTTCCTTAGTTGGTACATAATGCCAAATATCAGGTGATGTCACGCTAATAATTTTCTTCATCTTATTCGCTACGAACGGCTTCTAACGTTCCAGATAGCCTTGTATCCAGCTAAGGACAACCTTAGAGTCGCTCCAAGCAAAGATTTCGAAAATCCATGCTGCTCATGCTAGTGACTACTTTAGTTAGTAATCTGGTTAATAGCTCTGCTGCACATAGTTCCAATCTAGGAAGCGAAACGGACTTGCCTTTTGGTACTAATCTTGTTTTAGCTGCGACTCGTACTACCGACACTTCATTGTTTCATACTATTCTGGCATACGACACATGCGTACGCATTAAGAGACGCATCACTAAATCCGTGCAACTGGATCTGGTCATCTCGTTTGCTATGCAACCATCGTTGAATTTTGATTTTGCTAATACATCCCACATCTTTAGTTAATTTGACCCACTCATCGTTAATCTCGGTTGAAACTTCATCGCTCCATTGAATTTCATCTAGCCAAACCTTTTGGAACAACAATTTAAATTTCGTAGTTAGCGTCGCTAACCAACCTAGAGGGTCAAATAACCTGGATATTTCCGACAGGAGCAACCTTTTTGTTAGCTTCGTCGTATCCGCTGTTGAAGAATATTGGAAAGTAAATTCATCTGTTTTTTTATCCCATCTCAAGCCCAGAGTTTTCGGTGTGTTTTCTGTCTTGAAAATGAATGATGGTGCTTGATTATTTTGCTGTGATGAATTTATGTCTTCCAATAAGTTTTCTTCATTTGCTGACCACTTTCTCAGCACAAATCCACCGCTGCTTAGACACGAATTTAGTTCCGCTACGGTGCTTTTCCCTTCATCCATAGTATGAGCCCCTGAAACTAGATCATCCATATAAAAATCTTCCAATATTATTTTTGCTGCTGTAGGAAAGTTCTGCTTCTCGTCCGCTGCTAATTTTCGAATTTCTAATCGCTCAAAAAGGTGCTGAATTCGTGCCATATGTAACCGTCGTTAAATAGTAGGCCCTAATTGGTTGCCCAGTTTGAGCTCTCCAAAAGATTTTCTGAAGTTTGTGATCTGGCTCGCTTACTAATATGTGCCTATAGTTTTTTTCGATGTCGGCAGTAAATACGTATCGATATTGTCTCCACTTAAGCAAAAGTGCCTGCAGATCATGCTGCAAGTTAGGTCCTTGATGCATGACATCATTGAGACTAAGTCCCGAAGATGTTTTTCCAGATGCATTAAATACGACACGTAGCTTTGTAGTGGAGGATTCCGCTCGCTGAACCCCATGGTGAGGTAAATAACAATCTTTTCCATCGCTGCTAAGAGTCGCTAACTTCATATGACCCAAATCTTCATATTCTCTTAAAAAATGCTTGTATTTCTGAGCTAAAGTTCCTTGCTTAGTAAAATTTTTCTCATATTGCGCTAGTGCTATTTCCTTTGACGATCCTAGCTTTTCGTCCGCTTGCTGCTTCATCGGCAACCTAACTTCATAACGACCGCTTTCAAGACGTTGTGTCGTTGTTAGGTAGTACTCGACACATTCTTGATCTTCCACTGATATTTCGTTTTGCTCGTGAATATCCTCAATTTGTTAAAATTTCTGGATATCCGCTATATTAATAACGATGACGTTACAATGGAACTGTGGCTTTAAGGTTCCACATAGTACCCATCGTAGCAGGGTTTGCTGAGCTAAGGGCGAAGACGAATCAGGACCTCTTATCAAACCATCCAATATGATAAGAGCATAGGCGTCTGCCCCGAGTAACAAGTCAACTGGGCGACTTGTATTATAGTCTGGATCCACTAAATTAATATGTTCCAAATGCGACCACAAAGGCTTTTTGAACGATCGATTTGGTAAGTTTTTGATAAGTCCTTTCATTATTAAAACAGCCCTACGGAATTAAAAGACGGTAAACATGGACTGGCATGTAACGCTTAGCTTGCCTGTACAGTTAGATTATTTTTCTCCTATTCCGGAAACTGCCCCATCAAACTGCTGACGTTTTAAACCTTACTGCTGAGCTGCTTTCTCCGTAATCAACGATACCTGTGAGCTCTGAGGACAATCTGCGTGCTATGTGCTGCTGTCACCCTTATTAACGCTGTAGCTAAAAGAATCTCAATGAAATTTTGCTGAGATGCGTGAACACCATTGCTGCTGCTTTGCATTGAAGCCTCTCCTTGCTTGAGATCTTCGTCATTGGTATTTTGCTTCCCCTCAGCAACGTACATTGTTTTTGAGATTTTCGAATTGCTATTGTTCGTTTTATTATATTTCCCACCGTTTGATGTTTTCGATGAACCCGCTTGCTGCTGAGTTGGCTGCGTTTTTTTGCATGGTGTCTTGTCGACGACGAGAAGTTTCTAGACTAGTGAAATTATTTTCTAGAAAATCTAAGAAGTCTTGTAGGACTGGTAGCTGTCGTGGATGTTTTAACGACTCTATATACTCGACATAAGAGTCACTATCCAGCTTTTGTGACAAGAAATGTGCAATCAGAGGGTCCCACGTGCTAATATCCACACCTAGGTTTTTGATGGCGTGAAGACTTTCTAACGTGACGTCATGCATCTTTTGAAAGGCTGAAAATGATTGCTGCTGTATAACGGGAAGATTAAGGAACACATTGGCGTGCGCTTTGAAATTAACCTCTTGTTATCAAATCGATGATTTAGAATCTCCCAATAGACGTTATAGTTGTCGGCACTGATTGGTAGGTGCTCAATCAAACGCTCCGTTTCACCGTTAAGCTTGCTTTTCAGGTACTGCATTTTTTGAGCGTTTGACAATGCGTTGTTCTTGTGGATTGCTTCGCTAAATAGATCCTTAAAAGGCGCCCATTACTGATGTGGATTTCTCTCGATATGATGTCGACCACACCTTAGAGTTGATAGCCTTTTTCAAGCTATTAAAAGTACGCTCGTGTTTGCTGAAGTAATATTCATAATTTTCTGTTACATCTTCTTCCGATTCACCAATGATCTCCCAATGAAGGTTATCAATAGTGGTCCACCGATTGTGCAGGGTTCGAAGGGCATCTTCGAACTCCCACTTGTCAACGATAGTTTCGACATCAATATTTTCGACTGCTCTAAGAAACGCTTTAAAATTGACCCACTGCTTATGGAGCATATCGTCAAGCTTGCTGTTAGACCCTCTTGATTCGAAGGTCGGAGTTGCTATTGTTGGCGGTTCCGGCTGACTCGCTGAAGTGCCGGGCGCCTCTAGCTGTGCTGTTTGAGGAAGAATCGGAGCTCTCTGAGCTAGCTGCATCAACTGTTCTTTATATTGACTAATAAGCTCTTTTGCTGTTAAATAAAGCTGTTTCGTACTTTCAAATTCAGACGTGATGAAATATTTATGCTCCGTTTGTTCAAAAGGAAGAGTCTTTTCATGATTCACTTGGAAGTCCTCCCAGTACTTCTCAAGCAATTTGAGTCTACGCTTACAGTTATCTAAAGTTTTACGCTCTACGCTATCCTTTTTAAAATTAACAATATTTTTATTAATGCTCTCCGCTATCTCCGATTGAATGAAATAGAGGCTCTCCATCTCGCTGCTGGTGTAAGAAAATTTGAACGATCTTACTTGGAAAAATCCTTTGCCGCTACTAAACTGACTAGGTTTGTTTACCACGCCAGTGATCCGCTGATGTCGCTAGTGTGAGCTGTGAACTCCCTGCTGCTGGAAGGGCACTTACTGAGCACCGCTTTTGCTGCTACCGCTGGGAGCATATATTGGGCACTCCAATATATTCCCATTAAAGTCTCGCTGCTAAGGTTACCACCACAGTCACTGCAAAGCTGTGAACCGCCGCAATCCAAATAGTCACTGGTCGCGACTAAGTGGTACCTGATGGGCTGGTGGCGAAGTTAAACACTCGAACAACTTTAAGGGTTTTATTGAGATAACGTAAACTATCGCTAAAATGTTGGAAATGAATGCACCCGGTTGCTGTCCGTTATGCACTGAGCTCAAGGCGCACTCGTTGCGGCCGCATCATATTGCTACGTAAGCAAAACGTGATCGATCGTAATTATTGCATCGAACAAGGACGATCTAGACATAGAGAGGGAGCGCCGGGCACTCGCCGTTCGGTGCAACATGTTGGCTCGTAGATCTGCTCGGTGTCGAATCGGACGGTGAAGGCATTTTTTTAAATTCCTTTTATTTTTGGTTTTATTACGACTACAAGCTTTAAGCTCTTACGACGTTTTTAGATCGTGGAAGAAGTCTAAAAATAAAACAACGCGATATGGCTTCGTCGAAGCCATAACGCGTTGTTTTACTGAATGAACTTTATTGAAAAACAACAGTGACACTACAGATTAGTTATTACAAGTAGCAAAGATGGCGCTAGTAGTATCTACATTTTGATATTTACAACACTCCCACTCGAAATATAGATATTAAGGAACAAAATAAGTATATCTAAACTTTACCTAAAGTGTTCAAATGTTTGTAATGTTTAACAGCAGTTAAGCTCTTAGTGATCTGATGTACACAAATAATCAATACTAACAATGTTTTCTTTTATCATTTCTCTACAATGGTGAAACTTTACATCAACATTCTTAGTTTTATTATGAAAAACAGGATTTAGTAATAGTTTCTGTGCACTCATACTATCATTATAAATAACAATTTTATATAATTTCCGTGTTATTTCATATTGTAAGTTTCTTAAATATACTGCCACTTTGCAGGCTTCTGATATTGACACATATTCAGCTTCTGTACTAGAAAGCGAAATACATTATTGTTTCCTACAACTCCAAGATATAATACACTCGATAACATATAACAAAATCCCGAGTATGATTTTCTATCATACTCGGGATACCAAAATGTACGCACCGGTACTCACAGCTTAGTACGGCCGTTATTCCAAATGCGTACAGTTGGCTATGTCTAATCAATTGAGCCTGGTACCTATGGATTTACCTACGACCCTACTGACTACAACCTAGCCCTCTAGCAATAAGCTAGCACCCTAATTCTCCTAATGCCCTACCTACCATACAAACCATACCAAACGCAGGTTACGTTGGTTTCACTTGAGGGAAATCTGTTACAACGAGACCTACGGTAACAGACGGAAGTTGGGTAGGAATAGGGGTTTGTGTACGTCGTGCAATGTACACAGGAAATGGTTATCTCACTGCCGATCCCACAGACTCATAGGATCGATGATGGCTAAAGGTGTCTTGGCCACAGTGAGGGGAGTTCCGGAAGGTGAATCAAACTCGACTCCAGCTTGATGACTAATTTATTATGATAATTAACTTAATTATATGCAATTTTGTTGGTTAATACAAATAGATACGTATATCCATGTGTGTTGTGTGTATTGAGCCGATGAAGCGAAGATCTCAGTAGGTCACTTCTTAGCGCTGACTGTGTGCCGTTGTTGCCGGCACGTGGTACGAATGTATGTCGCTCTTGATGCTGACGCTGTAATTGGTGTTGTATGTTCACGGTTGAACATTCTGGCGCCTCTCAGGACCTGGACTCCAGTTGATATAACTCAATAGATTCGTGTTGATGTGGTACACTGTACGTAGGTTCCGTAGTGATAGTTGGTTGGCCAGTTGTTCGTTGGGTAGATGTCTTGTTGGCAGCGAGCAAGGTATAGCCTTCAATATTAATATTTTTGCCCTTACAATATTTTAAACCTAAGTTTTTTGTTTTCTTTAAATATCTTAATACTCTTTTTGAATAAAACCATTACTCTTCAGTACTACAATAACTGAATTGGCTTAAAAATAACACTGCATAGGCTATATCCGGTCGTGTGAGAACAACTAAATACATTAGGGTCCCGATAAGTTGCTGATAGGGATTCTGACTATTACAATTATCTTCCCTTTTAGATTTTAAATTAATTTCCATAGGAGTATTAATTGTTTTACAATCTATCACATTGAATTTTGACAGCAATTTATCAATATACTTCTCTTGACTTAAGGTTATAGTACAATTTTGCATGTCAAAACCAACTGACATCCCTAGACATTCCTTTACAATGCCCAAGTCTTTTAACTCAAAATTCTTACTTAACATACTTTTAAGATGACTCAGTTCAGAATTGTCATTTGAAAAAACAAATAAAACATCGACATACAGAGTTACAAAGTTCTTATTGTTACCAACAATTTTTATATACAAACAAGGCTCTATTTTGGAACTGACATAGCCATCACCTAAAATACAGTCATCAACCTTCTTATGCCATTCTCGCGAAGCCTGTTTGAGACCATATACAGCCTTGTTTAAATTAAGAACCTTTTTATCATCTTTACACACATAACCTACAGGTTTTTGCATGTATATAGTCTCAGACAGATCTCCATTCAAGAAGGCTGTTTTGACATCGAGATGAGTCACTTTTAGATTCAACTGCACTGATAACGCAAATAATAATCTAAGCGTTGTATGCCGTCCCACGGGAGAAAAAGTTTCACCACTGTAGTCCACACCATATTTCTGACTACAACCCTTAGCCACTAGTCTGGCTCGATAACGTACATTGTTTTCAGAATCACTTTTTTTTAGGACCCACTTACACTTTACAATATTTCCACTTACAGGAACGTCAACAATGTCCCAAGCCTTATTGTCTTCAAAACTTTTGAGCTCTTCTTTGATAACCTGTTCCCAGTACTCTTTTTCCGGTCCCTCCAGTGCCTCTTCCAATGTCAATTCATCGCTGACCGGTTTGTTACATTCTTCTGTAACCATTAATCCGTATCTATCAGGTGGCCGCCTCTGCCTATTAGGTAATGTTCTCACCATCATGTCCTTTTCAGATCTCGAGGACTCCTCATCCTCTGAAGATGGTACATAGGTTTCATCAAAGTCAGCAGCATCTTCAACTGAAGCAAATGAATCCTCTCTACTGGTGTCAGACAAATCTCCCACTGCAGATGATTGTGATTCTTTGGTTTCTTTGTCTTTTTCTTTTATTTCAATCACATTATCTTCTAATAAAATATTTTCTTTAATAAATATCACATCTCGACTTGTTGTGATAGTGCGTGTTGCAGGATTATATATTCGATATCCTTTAATATCCTCAGGATAGCCAACAAATATGCATTGTTCAGATTTTTTATCCCATTTACGTCTTTTTTCTTTAGGGATGTGTCTCATAATGGTACTGCCAAAAATTCTTAAATGACTAAGGTTTGGTTTAGATCCTGTCCATACCTCATATGGGGTGCGGTTCTTCAGTCCAGCTTTCACAATTCTGTTCTGGATCCTCCGAGTGATACATTCTACATTGGGCCACAAATATCACAATGTATTATATCCAAAAGCTCAATACTCCTGTTTCCTTCATGAGCAAAAGGTAAGCGACTCTGCTTCCCTTCACAGCACACGATACAGTTTGTCTTGTTGATGTTTGCCGTCTCTGATAGCTGAACTCCTTCCACAGCACCATGCATTTTATTCATGTCGAAACTATTCACATGTCCCAATCGACGATGCCAAACAACTGGAGACTCAACTGCTGCTGCCACTAAACATGTAGATGTATTCAATTTATAAACACCATTAACATGTGACGCAGTAGCTACCAGAATGTCCTGTTTATTAAATATTTCACATCCGCTGCTTGTGAAACGCACCTTGTCGCCCTGTTTCATTAGTTGGCTCACCGACAACAAGTTTGTCGCTAACTGGGGAACACACAAAACCTTTTCAATAGTTACGCTGTAACTGTCTTCTGCGGTTGATGTAATTATGTTTACATTCCCACTACATTCCACTGGAACTTTACTCCGATTGGCGATCATGATTTCCTTGGTAAACCCAGAGTAACAAACGTCCGTGATCCAATTTATGTTACTCGTTAAATGTAAACTGGCACCTGAATGCACGTACCAATCACCCTTGCCAAAGGTTCCATTAAGAAAAACGGCACTAAACGTATTTGTTGTTTTAGGTTTCTTATCTGAATCTTGCAAATTCTTAGAATATTTTTTATTTGTGCATTTGCATATTTTTTTATTTGTGCATTTTTTATTTGTAGTGGCCATATTGTTTACAACCATAACATTTGACGTTTGGTTTTCCCTTGACGGATGCTGTCATTTGAGAAATTTGATTCCCGCCACCTTTGCCGACCATTGACTGAGTAGATTTCACAGTTTTTGAACGATGATTCAACTTGTTGCGGAAACATGCAAATGCTTTATTGACGTCGTCACTGTCTTCCGGTTCCATGTCTATTAATTTCCCTTTAATGGCGTCCGTTGTAATTATCATCCCGGAATGTTCAATGGCCATTATCAGGGGCATATACTTTTCTGTTAATCCTGCCAACATGATAGAACCGATCCATTCGTCGTTAATCCCAAAACCCGTTCCTTGTAGCTTCTGACCAGCTTCAACTATTTGTGTTACATATGACGTCATCGATGAGCAATTTTCTAATCGAATTGTTATAAGATTCCTCAGCAGGCTGATTTTTCTCGTAAATCCGGAGTCATCAAACAGCATCTTCAATTTATCCCACAATTCTTTCGATGTTCTGACGCTTTTGATGTGAACGTAAAGAGCCGGGTCGATTTTTAAGATTAACTTGGCTTTCGTCTTGGCGTCATCTGCAGCTGATGGGGGCTCACCGAGCTCTGGTTTGATGCACCCAACCATTCCTTCTAATGTTAGAAAGTTTTCTGCTGCAAAACACCACTCACTAAAGTTCTCGCGCCCTTTTAGCTTGGGTACGCTAATCAAGTAGTTCGAACTAGACGCCATGATAGCCACTCGCACACAATTAAACCTTTTAGCTTACTGTGAGCAAAACGAAATAATGTTCACCATACGGTATTAGCAATAAAAAACTCACTAACTAGCCTTTTGCGACTCTGGGCCCATAACCTAAAAATAAAACAACGCGTTATGGCTTCGACCAACGAACGAATGAACTTTATTGAAAAGCAACAGTGACACTACAGATTAGTTATTACAAGTAGCAAAGATGGCGCTAGTAGTATCTACATTTTGATATTTACAACAAAGTCATCTTCCATGGCACGTTGCGGGAACTTGAAGTTATATTTTTGTTTCACAAATCAGTCACCATCACTCTGTTGAGTCGAGAGGTCTCCGCTCGTATTTTCGGCTGCTCAGGGATATTTTGTTTGCGTAAATATTATTTTCGTATCACATTTTAGGAAAGAAACTGTGACATAGAAAACTTTCGAAAACCACTAAAACCTGTTATTGAAATCATTAAGAATTGATAAATTATATAAATAACGAGGCTGAACAATAAATTAAGAATATAATAATAATTCAATGTTGATATATATAAACAATTCTGTTAATGACCAATCGTAAAATCTTAGGAAAACGACTAGTTTCCACTCCCAAGTGAACTTCCAAATGCCATACGCTCTGTTTTCCTTCCACCTATGTTTATAAGAGCGAAATACCCTCTCAATATCTATATCGTGTTAACTAACTGCTGATTACCTCGGCGCGTACGACCAAGTAGTACTGTGTACTACTAGACACAACCATTGTTTTTGTGTTAGTGTTGAACCGATCAATCAGCGGCAGCTTGTCTAATTACTAATTAGTCTCTTATTAAAATTTGCTTGTCTGAATTAATATATTATAAAAAAGGATAGACAAGACACGCATATAAAATAGAACGTAAACGAAACCACCTTTGAAATGGTAGGCAGAATTGTAAAGCTTGATTATGAAATTCAACCTGAATGGAACTTTTTCTAAAAGGATTTTTGTAAGAAGGATTTGTTTAAGGCGTAGAAGCTAAATATCAACTCCCTGTATAGTTTTCAAATCGCCGCTGCCGTGAATGCAGCTTACAATCAAGTCATCAGTCCGTAGACGTAGCCTAGTGATTCAACGGTCACTTAATACACTTAAGACTAATGGATCACTGTTCGAACCATTTAAACTGCACTGCATGCATGTGTGTACTTAAATCTATGTGTGTGTGAAAGGAATGATCCTTTTAAACCAACACCTCTTTGAATAAATCTGCGTCCTTACAAACAAAACTAAACCGTTTCAACAATGAACAATCACTGTTCATCCGATGCGGTCTGAATCCCGTAAGGGATGTCTAAAACTGATCATATGATCTATCATTGTTTTAGATGCTGTATAATTCCAAAGAGATGCTATCTATATTGTTTTAAATCTGAGGAATATGAACTATCTATTTGACAGCTTGTTCCTATCACAGTTTCTCCTCTACGAGTACCTACTTTGTGATTTAAATCTCGGTCTGACTCGTGAATTTCCGCGATCTTATAGTATTTACTCGCAACGGACATGGGAATTCACGATCCTTTAAATTTGCGAGAGGGTATGAAAGTAACTCCAGCTATTCTACAGGTATTTCAGGAAGCGGTGCACTGAACTCGAATTATCTACCTATCCACTCCGTCCCCACTCACATAATCACCAAAACGTCGAAAATTAAATTCGCACCCTAAATTTAAATGTTCGTCAAAGACGATTGGTAGTGTAACGGATCGGATCGGCCGTGCCGGGTGCCGGGCGCGGGCCGTCAACCGGGATGAATCTCTCATTTCCTAGCTGTATTGATCACGGCGTGTCACAGCGGTGCGTGCAGCCCCTGATTCATTATCTGCTGGAGGGATATTACGGTCATTGTGGCTGGCAATTTTGGAGTTTGATGTGTGATATCCGATAATGTGTGAATGGTGTTCGAGTGATGGATTTTAAGAGATTTTGTTACTCGAAAATAACTGACATTCCATTTTGTGTGGACGTGGAGTTGCTATCAATTCGTGTAAAAAGTAGGGTTTTACAAAGTTCCAAAGGTCAAATAGCATTCGTTTTTGTGTTGACCCAGAAAATTATGAAGATTAAAATCCACTCATTAGCAACTTTTCGGGAAGTTTCTTTATTAAATCGGACGTTGACAGAAGGCTTTCGGGAAAAAACTTCTCAAACACGAACTGTTTATCAACGAAGTTTTTATATCGTAATGGCGCTTGTGCTTTACAAGGTTCGACTGCGATTAGCACTTTGTTCACGTGTATGTCTGTGCGACAACCGCGTCTAAATTATCGTGCCGGGCCGCACCGTGCCGCACCGTTCCGTGCCGGCTCGCGCCGTTTATCACTCTACGCGCGATTTGATTTCAATAAAAGCCTCTTTTGTAAAATGTGTTAAAAGTGTAACGGTTACGCTTTATACTATAGGCACCTAAGTGACAAAAAATGTAGTGGTTTAATTTTGTAATTAATATTAAAATTCATATTTTCTCGCCTCTGAGCTCATCAAACGTTTGCTATCATTACTTTGTTTACATTATCTAATGCGTTCCTTCAAACCGAATGCTATTAAACACTTAACAATTTCTTATTACTCAGCTCAGTAAAGACTTATTTACATTAAACGAGGCACTGGACTAAACTACGGATTTTGTTAAGTGGTTTTTGTTATACAAATGTTGTAAAAACACACTCCGTCACGAAGACTATTAGAATTTATGAAATGAATGGTAACGGTGAATATACATATATACATACATACATATACACAGTAAAAATGTAAAATTGTCATACAGCTCCTATATTCCACTATTTTCTACGTAAAGGGATTTGACAAGTTGAACCTGAATATTTTTATAGAGAAAATTCATGAAAATACAGTAAGGGTCAGATAAATTCTTAGTAAAGTTTAGGATAGCTTCTTGGTACACAAGTTGAACCCTTCGAGTTATTCCGTGCATTTTTAATTACAGATATATATTAACAATTCTTAGTGTGGATAATCTAGTGCTATTGACACCGCGGGTTGCCCTTTTATACGACTTTAGCACAAAGTGAGAGGAAAGTCAATTAATTAATATAATTTCATAATTATGCCTCGACTAATTTGATTTGTTTACCGCAACCAGTTTGATCTGTGTGGTTTCTTTGTTAGACTTCTTCCACAACTTTGCCTGAAGAAAATAAGTACTATATTAGAATATTTTAACATTACGTCTAAAACCACATTGAATATTTTTATCTCTGTTAAAATATGATTTGCTGTTGATATTAGTGTATTACAAACAATTTAAAGAACTCACCAGTTGACTCGCTCTCTTTCTCCTAGTTAACTAAAGAGGCGACAATTTCTCCAACAAAAGTAAGCTGGTTGCCAAAAAACTTTCATGCGCAGTCTACGGCCGGTATGCAGATGAGCAGCTTATCCGAGGGTAGGGGCGACGACCTTGGCATCCTCGGATTTATCGTCGGAATTAATTCTTAATGAGTAGAGCTTACATTTCTGGCCCTCTTGCAGGGTTGTCTTCTTTATAGTCGGTGTTATTTGTTGGGAATTGTTTTATTGCTTTGTAGAATTGTTTTATTGCTTTGTAGAATAGCTTTATGGCCTTTGCTGAATAGATTGCACGATACAAATTTAATTTTTCTTACCATTGTATTTCTGTGAGATGTACAAGAATATATGAGCATCAACATTCATGCTCTGAAGCATCGTCACGATAATTTTGCATTATACCGTTATAGCACTTGTTAAAGAGGATTCAAATGCCTCCACTAATCAATACACCAAACTTAAAAAAGCATAAAGTTTTCCTCGGTTTTCAGGACTGAATTTGAGACAATATAACTTTCAACATTACAAAGGCTCTCCCGTAGCGTAAATAAATAACTCTACTTAAAGTTAGTTATACCTGCGATGTTTAAAAGTTGTAAAGTTTTCTGTTTGTTCAGAAAACTTTACAACTTTTAAACATCGTACCAAAAAAAAATTTGTTGTGTACTTAGCGCCCGCACACGTCGCCTTTACAAAAGAATAGCACGTGGAATGGTATACTTTGCGTCCAGACTTAACGTATTTATGCCTAGAGTCTGTCTTTTGAAAGCTGAGAGTAAAAAAATGCGGCCAATTAAAAATTAACATTGAAAAAAGTTACGAATCATGATCGAAGTCTGATTCGAGAAATTCAATGTCACCAGAGGAATCGTCTCTTATCATCACTGTCACTCATCGCGCACGTTAATGATAGACGGTCCTATTTCATTCTCTAGTATTCGGTCTTTTTTTTATACTCATTTTCAACACGAACGAAATGGTCTGTTAATTTTTTCCACTCATTTGGAGAAACACTTACTGGAAAACGATTGTGTTATTAGTTTTTCCATTTCTTTAGCTGGTTCTCGATCGATACGATTCTGCGTTTAGCTAAACTCCATATCATCTCAATCGGGTTCGGATCTCAATGTTAAGGACGTAGTTTCAAAACTTCATGGCCATGTTGTTTAAGAAGCGCTTCTGCTTCAAATTGGGGTGAGGGCTTGTTCTCATTTACCAGGCACAGGAGCCCAGCCCTTGAGTAACAGTATTCATGGAATTCTATTAACTGCCAACCTGTTTTGAATTTAATTTTTTCGGTTTTGAATCGAGGGTGGCTTGTAGATTTGCTTGACGTGATATCTAGCATTATCCATTATTACCACACTGTTTTGCGGTAAATTTGGTATCAGCTTTTTCTGCAGTCATTTCATGTCATGGTGGTAATCAGCCAGCTTAGATTTTGTACTAAATATAATGCATTTGGTATGAAACCATGATCATATCCTGCATGAACCACTATAAACCTTTTGCCCTTGGAAAACTTCTCTGTAACACCACTCACCGAAGGCCCTTGCCCTTGCCTTGTTAACTTTATTATTTTGATGGACACAGATTCTCATCAAAAAATATAAGTGGCCTGTTTTCATTTCGCTTCAGAGCAATTGTTCTCAGATATTTGTGTCTCCAAGCTGCTGTATCATGGCGTTCAATAAGGACAGATCTCTGGCTTCTCTTTTTTTTTTTAAATTCAAACCCATTGTCAAATAATATCTGCCTCAGTGTTTCCATACAACCAGAAAATTGAATTGTTTCCCAAAGTCTAAGTATCAAAACCAATTCAATAGCTTACTAGTACTTTCCGATTTTTTTGTAATCAAATGTACGTTTTCATTAATCGCAGCCTCGCGCGCGCTTTTCACTCGGTTGTAATTAATTATCATATTTAAGAACAGTTTTCTCGAACTGCTTAAAGTGTCTTATAGTTTTGGGCATTGTTTTACTAAAATATACTCAAAGAGGAATGCTCATTTTTCACCTGACTATGTATAGAAATGAAATAAATCTTAATAAACAGCTAATTACATTTTATATTAATTACGATTATCACAATGTTAAAAAAAACGCAGGATTTTAAAAAAAATTGTTTTTTGTTATCCTTATTCTACTTCAAGGGTAAACATATAAGCATGTTTTGAACGCATCTTAACCACCATTTTTTACAACGTTCCATTTTAAACACTGCTACTTGACTTTATTCAACTCTGTTTCTGAGTTTCATACATTGTTTTACGTTTTATTTACTCAGTAAGTATTTCTTTTTTAGTCAATGTATAATACAGATTATTTAAAAATAAATAATTGATTAAATTAATGAATAATGCAATAAGTAATTGAGTTAGGACGATTGAAACGTATTTTTTGACGTTTGACATTTAATGCTCGACACTCAATATAAATTGACAATCATCGAGAGTCTAAGCAGTGACATAAGGGCAGCTGGTTTTAAGTAATTCACAAAGTAAAAAAGACGTTTTAGAACATAGATATGTATTATTAAGCAAGTATTACTATTTTAGACTAAACTTCGAGTGTTAAATAATTCGTTCTAGCACATTTATTTCTTTATAACGGCAAATCCTAACCTAAAAACTAACATTCATATTTTTGGACTTCGTAGCGTCTCAATTGTGAAAATGACCATATGACATTATTTTCTAATATTACAAACACTACCTGTAAGTCTGTAAGTAAGTCTACTATACCTTATAACTATACATAAACTTTTATTATCAGGTTTTGAAATGTATGAGAAGTGGGCATTGTTCTTTGTTTTCGTAAGAGGTTATACAAATAACATGTGATATTTGCAAGTGTTGTAAATTTCTGAAAACGTGAATTCATCACTGCCACCTTTCATTAGACAGACATATGACTATTCATTATTATGAATTTCAAGACAAATAATTTCTATTTCACACATATCTGGTAAAGGAAAACATCGTGTGGAAACCGGCATGTCCAAAAACCAAAAATTTAAAGACATGTGGCATTCGCCAACTTGCACTGGGTTCTCGTGGTGGATTATGGCCCACTCCCTCTCACAGAGCGGAGGCCTGTGTCCCAGCAGTGGGAACACAATAGGCTGAATATGTTTATCTAAAATTAACAACAGAGTTTCTAGGTGTCTGGCAAAGAATTCGCTTTCTGCCCCATGATTTAGGTGTCCAAAAAGATAACTATTACTAAGCAAGGTCTACGGGATTTGTCTGATCAACGTAGGCCACAGTGTTTGTCCGTCAAGGCTTTATATATCTTTCTTACTCAATATCCAATTATTGAGTAACGCTCTAGCGTTTCGTAGTTACGTTAAGTAGGTTGGCTCGATTCAATTCTTCAATAAACCTCAATTCTTCAATAAAATTCAATTCTTCATTCACTGATTAAGCCCTGTATAAATAGAAACGGAACTTTCTCTAAGTTGTGCACAGTCATTCAATCATTTGTAATCGAAACGTTACAATCTAGATCGTTTGAATTGAACCTAGATTTGTATCTAAAGTGTTGTGGATGTGGAGGTAACAAAGCATAAATAACCAATCTAGCTGGACTTGATTAACCAAGTTTATGAATCAAAACCAGGAACTAAGTTTTGTTGAACTAGTTTGCTTGGTAAGTGTCCACTATTCTACAAAGAGCATACATAGACAAGCAAGATTTATGTTCACGCTGGGTTTGTAAAACAACCGTTTTGGATATTGGTTGATATACTATGTTATTAATGCATTATCACTTATTCTATTGGTAAGATTGTCTCAATCAACTTGGAATCACGATCACTTACTTGTTGCGCTCGCTTCAGATAACTTTGCCCAACAGTCTATTAATAGAAAGATACGTTTAATACGTGCCACATGAAAAATACAGAGTCTCATCTCTTAAAATTTGTCAAAATTTGACTTAATTATTATTAATGGTTCATAATTACAGCAAAGTCCAATTTTGACTCTTGTGACACGCTTTACCCCGAGCATATAAAATAGAGTAAGAAAAGCGTTAAAGATGTTGAAATTTTCAAAACTTTATCGTCACTTTCAATAAAATAAGAGCGCTAAGTACGCAGTATCGAATGACATTAAAAATAGAGAAATAATAAGAGGGGGAATAAGCGAAAAATAATTTTTCATTTTCATAAGTTCAGAGATGCGTTTTGTAAAAGTGAGAGTGCTAAAAAACGTAGGTATTAGGTTCGCACTATTGAAGATGTTGTAAAATGTACGGGCAGTTTGTCCGTACACTGAGATGTAGTATGTAGACTGTTGATGGGTACGAATCACGCAGGATGTAAACAGGAAATAAAAACACTGTTGTGTGTCCGTTATTAATTGACATTTGGATGTCCTGTTATTCTTTAACCATTTCTATTTTTTTAAAGACCGTTCTTCCTTTGTTTCTATTTCCATGTTTGTTATGTTAGTAATTTGACCAATAAGTCGTTTATGTTTATCTCTGGCTTGCTCATTTCCTAATTCCATTGTGTTTTGCATATTGTAGTGTGAATGAATCAGGTGGTTATCACCGCCGTGATTTTGCCCGTGTTACGTGGTGTCTGTGACGTAGTTCCAGCTGGACAGACAATGCGCATAGTGCGTTCCTCGCAACACTTCAATGTGATGCTCCCAGTTGAGCTGTCTGTCAATAATTAAGCCTAGGAATTCCAGTTGAGCTGTCTGTCAATATTCAATCTAATCTGCATGGTACTTGGTTAGAGCAGTGGTTACCCAGTGGTAACGGTCCCGACTTACGAGTTGTAGGTCGTGAGTTCGAACCCGAGCAGGCGCTTTACTTTGTGTAAATAATTTTATCACCACTGCTCTCAAAACGGTGAAGGAAAACATCGTGAGGAAACCGGCATGTCCTAGAACCAAAAATTCGAAGACATGTGACATCTACCAACCCGCACTGAGCCCGCGTGGTGGATTACGGCTCACTACCTCTCATAGAGAGGAGGCCTGTGTCCCAGCAGTGGGAACGTTATAGGCTGATTATGCTATGCTATGCTATGCATGGTACTCACATTCACTGTCAGTTTTCTCTTTAAATGTCATCAAAAATATGACAACTTATGTCACGTAAATCAATAAAAATAACAATGACAGTACTGTATAATGTTTTATTTTTTCCGCAAAATAATCTGTGATGGTTTGTTAATATACTGGCTATCAATTGACAACAATTTCATGTTTTTAAATCCAGGCCCATGATTGTATGAAAGCGTGTCAGTCTCCTTTTACTACTATGCAATAGCGTAGTAGTCCACACGGTGACGCTAGAAAATCGCGTCACCATGTGGTCGATGCCCCATACAAATAAATAACTAGACATTTACTACTAAAGGGAAATGCCCCTGAGCACACTGTCCGCCACCGGCAGCGTTGACGCCGTGCTAATATCTCTAACCAGCTCCTAAAACAGCTACACATTTTAAAAAGAGCATTTTATTTTCGATCTGCACATCCTCATACTTTTTATTATAACTTTACGTCAGTTGCGAGTTACCTGCGATTAAATACAGCCGTATTCTTTCACTTACTGAGCAAGAAGTTTAGCTAGAATTAACCCGACTAAACCCAGCGATATAACTCTCCCTAATAGATTCCGCTTCAAGCGAGCGTTTCTGAAAAACCTTGTTAAAAACTGTAAATAAACGGTATTTTGCTAACTTTTGCAGGCAAGGCCCAAGCCTTACCTGCAAAAGTTCACAAAATACCCCCCTGCCGGCGACAATGATGATGAATGCTTTCTAGTCGGAAAAATATAATTAAAAATATTAAACAGTTAATGGAAATGTGTTCTATTACAGACACAGAACCCCAAAAAATATTTTAAATTAAATTAAATTTCATTTATTTCAGAACCAGTCCATAAGCATACATTTGATACAAAAAATTAACAATACAAACATTATAAATTACAATTTGGCACTAAACAAATAGACTTTTACGTATCATCGTAGCCTAAATTTAGATTTGAATCCGGAGTGCTCAACATGCAGCCTAGTCCAGTACCGCAATATTGGGCAATCCAGATCCAAATCCATCCTCCATGCGAACAGCTGAAGGTAGCTGTTGGAACTGCCCCGTATGCGGCGCAACAGAGACACGACTCTTTTACGAATAATCGCCCCAAACCCATCAATATTTGCGCCCGCAAACATACCTGACACACTACAGTAGCGAGGCATCTTCATCAGCGCCCTGAAAGCATTATTATAGAGAACACGCAGAGTGTCGTACGATTTTTTTTTATGCTTGACCCATAAGCTGCACGTGTAAAGCGATTGACAAAATGCCCTAAACAACGTAGCTTTTACTTCCGTAGTACAGCGCGCGAACCTACGAGCCAGCATATTAGCTCTAACATACAGAGCCCTGCGCTCCCTATCTATATCTATATCATCTACAAGCGTCTCGGTAACCCAGTGGCCCAGATACTTGAACTGCGAGACTCTTTTAAGGATACTGCCATTCAGCATGACCTGCGGAACAGTGTCATAAGTTTTAGAACCCGCTTTAAACACCATGAGCTCGCTTTTGATGACGTTATATCTGAGCCCGTGGCCCCCACATACCACTCACAGATCGAAATCAGTTTTCGAAGGGCACTGATCGATGGACTCAGCAGCACCATGTCGTCCGCATAACTGATGTTGTTGACAAGAACACCATCAATCGAACAGCTCACACCGGCGCTACTGAGTTCACGGATCAGACGGTCAATGTACAAGTTGAAGAGGGTCGGCGAGGTTAGCCCGTCTTGCCTTACACCACATTCCAACCCATACTCCACCGAAAGTGACCCCGACCACCGCAAAGAATTGCTCTGGTTGCCATACCAATACTTCAGGAGACTTATGTACTCAGTAGGTAGATCCGTATCATCCGACAACTTTTGCCACAACCTGTCGTAAGCAACAAGATCAAAAGCTCTAGATAAATCTAAGAAGCTAGACAGGTGTGCTACTGTCAGTGTAGTGTATTTTTGCGCACGGGTTTTGTTTTAAATTTTACTGTTTTTTTTAATATTTAAAAACAAACAATTCATCCTGAAAGTGAGTGAGTGTCGGTATCGTACATATTGTTAGTTATCACATTCTTTAACATTAAAAAAAAACTTTAATATGTACTTGATACGACAGTGCTGCCCTACCCAACCCATTCGTTCCACCTGTTGAAAATCTCCCACCTAGACACGAGCCGCCTTGGCTTACCGGGAAGACTATATACGAACTCGGGTCCCAAACAACCCGCAAAAACGTCGTATAGTTCCAGTCTAGAAAGACTCATTTTATGTAGCGCTTCTATAGTGTATTTAGCTAACTAAGACGTTTTATTTAACCTGCAAATCAAAACGGTTATCGTTAAACCGTTGTTTGACACGAGTACAATGTTTCAGTCGTTTCGAAGCAAAGAATACCTGTTGGAAATTCATAGATTATTAAGTTTTAATGTGGTGCTGGTCCACAAACGATGGGATTCATCCTGTTCTGCGGGTCCTGTGGCGACAAAACCTGATGGGGCCACTGAAGGTGCCAAATTCGTAGCCAAATTTTTGGCTAACTCAATTTCGTTAGCCTCTTTGATACTGATGTACCTTTAAATATAATTGTTATTTCTATTATTAATGGACAACAAAAACTATTGCTTTTACGGCGAAAAAATAATTGGAACCGGAGAACCAGTTAGTCCAATTATTCTGAACGTTTAGTTGGTAAAACAATGGCGAAATTGATATTGTGAATAATAACGCGAAAAGTCCATTTCTTCTTTATTTTGTGTAAAGTAAGTCCTATTGTTTACGTGCTTTGGGAAATTCGTAAATCTTTTGCTCAGCATTTATTCCAAGACTTCGGTGCTCTAAGAAGCTCTGCACATTTTTGCATTTAAAACTACCTATATGTAAAATATTTTCTAGATGGAATACCTAATAAGATAAAGTGTCGAGTTGCTGACCATTTTTATTACAATAACGGAGCAAAATGTTTCCGTTCAAGGTTAAAAATAGAAACGTTATGTACAAAATAGAAATCCTAACAACGAGTCAGGAACAGAGAGCTGCAATAGTTTTAGAGTCGTAACAAACGGGTTGAAGTTGAGTCTGGCTCTCTGTATGGTTGAGTAAATGATAAATGAGCGTGGACTGAGTGTGGCGACGATGAGCTTAGCGCGTGATTTGAACATGCGACTATCGTGCGAGTATTGCTGGCTAAGCTTGTCGAATGTTTAATTGGTCAAGTGACTGTTCATACAGGAATATACAATAGTTTCTGTATTTTTTTTTATTGTCAACAACACAGGTCAACCTATGAGATAGTCGTCTGCTTAACCGGACTTGCCTGTGGTTGGCCTAATAAATTAAGGCCTCCAGCCAGGACTTAAAAACTTAAAAACTAAGCGACTACACGCTAAGGGCAGCCCCTGGGGGTTATGGACCTAGGCTTAGGGCGTCGCTGGAAGAGGGCAGCAAGGGACTCGCTGGATCAGGATTGGTGTTATTTAGGGATGAATTTAAAGCTACAGGCTCAGCGGCGCGGGCTGGCTCGAACAAGGGTCAGGGAGGGCGTGAGTTTGGGCATCGCGGCGGGCTTCGGCGGCGAGGACGGTAGGACGGCGAACGGGTTTTGGGCTTGTGTAGAGTGCTGGTGGCCTTACTACTCTCCTGGAGGAGGGTAATGGCGTCGTCGGGGCCGACTAAGGTATGCCTTGGTCGGCGAATATTGCTAAGGGGATTTGGGTGTTTGATGCCACAGTCGAAGAAACGCTTAGATAAGCGTTTCATGAACTGGTTTTATGGTGGGCATTTTAAGGTCGACGTGGAGATCAATATTACGGAACATAGTAGGGGGTAACCATGACCTTTCTGAGGTATCGGTTCAGGAGGGTAATAATATAAATACTTTTATTGAAACAAATCCTTACAATTTGCTTAATGTCTAGCTAAAGTTCACAATAATTAAAGGCGCACAAGAGTTGAAACCAGTCAGGGTTTCAACTCTTGTGCGCCTAAACTAGGAATACCTGTGTTTTAGGAGTCAGTGTTCTACTGCTACTTGGACACTATAAACCCTTAAGGAAAATAAGAGCTGTTAAGGCGATAATTTACAGAAAAAAAGCGTATTATTTTGTAGTGATTTAAAAACAAATTTCAAGAACAAAATAAAAGTAAAAATTAAATTAAAAAGCTAAATTAAAATTAAAAAGTAAAATGACTGTGTTGCTGATTCTGCATGTGTGACTGGGAGTCGTGTGTTTTGTTTGTAGTGTGAGTTTGTGTGTGTGCCTGGGAAAACATGTATTTTGTGTTGTGTGAGTGTGTGGGTGTGATATGAGTAGCTTAAGTATGTGAATGTAGTGGTGTCGAAAGACTGTGTGAGTTAGTAAGAGCTCGGTGTCTTCTGTTAAATTAAAGAAGTCGGTGACTGAATTACGTTTTTTGTATGGAATGTTGTGAGTTATGTCAGAGTGGTAAGTAGTTTGAGCGTAGTCTTGGAGGTACAGTATGTTTTTCAGCTTAGCCTTTACATCGTGTTTGCTTAACCTTGCTATTTGTGTGGCCTTATTTATATTTTTGTAAACAAGAGAGCTCAACACATACAGCTGTCTTCTAGCGAACGAAGTTCTATGAATAGGAGTTGGGCTATTTAAGTGTACCCACACTCAAAAAAACATGGTCAAAGAATAATTAGCAGTACTTGGTTATTTTTCCAGAAAGTGGTTCTAAGTACAAATAGCTGTCTAACAGTCAAGAACTTGAGCTCGGTGTAAAGCTGATAAGTCAGATAGCGAAAAGGCTTCTGCAACATAACCTTAAGTACTGCCCTTTGCGCACGCTCCAACTCAAGGAATTCAGTTTTGGCCAATCCACCCCAAGCTAGAATACAATAGATGATGATGGACTGGGAAGAGCATTAAACCATTTTAAGGGTATCTAAGTCCGCAGAATGCCTTAGTGACTTGAAGAGGTGAATTGTCTTCCTGATTTTACTGGCAGTAAACTCTATATGCTTTTTACATTTCAGAGCATCATCGATCATCACCCCCAAATAGTTGACAGATGTTGCTGAGGGGAGTATTAGGCAAGAGCAGGTCGAGTTTTCCAGACAGGTGTGAGCTCTAATTGAGTATGTGTTTGGGGGTATCATACTAGCATGAATATACAACAGGATGTAGTTTGTTTTTTGTAGGTTCAGGGTAAGTAGATTTTTGCAAAACCATTCCATAACAATTTGCATGGATTCTTCAGCATTATTTTTGATCTCAGCCCAGTTTCTCCCATGTACTATAATCTGGCTGTATCATCGGCATAGGTAAATATATTAGCACTTGGAAGAGTAAGGGTGCACAAGTCATTGATGTAGATAAGGAAGAGCGTTGGGCCGACGACACTGCCCTGTGGGACTCCGTACGACATTATCTCATCAGCACTAATATGTGATCCGATCTTCACACAGATGTTTCGGTCTGTCAAATAACTCTTAAAAATATCATGAACAATTCCTCGTATGCCGATGCTATGCAGCTTATACAGAAGGATGAGAACAGAGACGCTTTTTTTAGGTCAAGGAATAATAGATCCAGGCTATTTTTTCATATCTAATTTGCTTGCTACAAGTTCAGTTAAGTCCAACACTGCGTCTTGTGTAGATACTCCTTTTTTGAAGCCATTCTGATTGTTTATTGATAACTTTCTCCATTATCTTCAACATAACAGGTAGTACAGCTATGGGTCTATTGTTATTTACACAATCTCTGTTCCCAGTATTATGTATTGGGTGGATTATGGCTTTTTTGCACTTATTAGGGAATATACCTGTGGCCACTGAGCAATTTTCTATGTGAGTAATAAGTGGTACGATGACATGTCGACACAGTTTTATTAGTTTGACGGGAACACCGTCCCAGCCAGTGGCACAGTCTTGTTTTAGGCTTGAGATAACGGAGTCCACTTCAGAATTATCCACTTCTAGAAAGACAAAGGAGCTAGGATGACACGTGCTTGGGGAGAGATATAATGGGGATGGTTGGGCTGCTGTATTTATCATGGATGCCAACTTTTGACCGATGTTCGCAAAGTAGTCACAGACGAGGATAGTTGCATCGCGTTTATTGGAAACTGTACTTAGTAACTCATATGGGGGTTGCTTTGCTTATTGGTGTTTGTGATGTCTTTGATTTTACGCCACAAACTTTTAGGGTCGTTTTTTGCTATACGTAGTTCATTTCGTTCGTATAACCTTTTAAGTTTTTTTGGTTGACTATAACAGTACTTTCTATAACGTTTATAAGAGGTTTGAATTATTTGGCCGTCAGGCGATTTTCTTGCTTTTAAGTTTATCACGGTGGCGAATGCAAAGTAGCAGACCGCGTGTAATGCAAGGTTGAATATTTCTGTCTTTTTTAGGGATGGTCACTACTTCTGTGTGGCTAATAATAGCAGCGTTCAATATTTCAGTAAGTGTGTCAGATGCTAGGTTAGGTTCATTAGTTTCAAGTACTTTCGAGAAATCTTGAGCTTCGATGTGGTTTGTTAGATTAGTGTAGTAAATGTTTGGTCTTTTGCAGGCCGGCACCGATCTTCCAGAGAGCTGTAAGTTATTAATAGTTAGTAGAATTGGGAGGTAGTCTGTTACATGTGACTCAAACACTAGTGATGTGGCTGTTTTGTAACAAGAGGGCTCAGACTTTGGCTTGCTTGGCTTTGGGACACCGATAACGGTTGCTTCTTTCCACGGTTGTGCACGGCGGTCATAAGCATTATTAACGGGGCAGGAAGGATTTTTTAACACCTTATTGGTAATACCGTCCGAACCGAGGACTTTCCGTACGTGAAGCCCTTTTATGATGTCGTGCACTTCGTCTGGAGTGACGGGAGGCAGAGGATCATCGGCGTCTTCGACGGGTGGGAGGGAGTCTCTCCGTTTGACTTCAGCATCGACCCTGTTCAGATGAGCTTGGTCTAATGGATGAGAGCTGGGAAAACATTGGGACTCTAGGCTGTCAGCATGAAATTCGGCCTTATCGGGACTGTTGAAAGCGACGCTCTTGGCTGGGCGGATGAAAGGAGACATGGAGACCTCTTCAGAAGAACGCAATTAATCGTTTCTGTCAAATAAAAGGTTTGCTTAAGATTCGATGGAGACCCATACTTACTTTGCAGATGGTAATTTTAGAAATGATTTTAATTAACCCCCGAGGGAAACAAAGGGGTGTTATAAGTTTAACGTGTATCTGTCTGCGCCAACGTGTGTCGGTTTGCAGATATTAAGTTACTTTCTACTTGATGATGAGCTGATCAATCAATCAGTCAAAATATTTTATTTCACATAAACCTACATGGGCACTTATGAAACGTCAGATTCTAGGTACACGGTTCCAGTTGATCGTTTCCTATGGAGAAGAGCCGGCAAAAAACTCCATGGTTACTCTTTTAAAAATATTTGTCTTTTACAATGTTTTTTAATTACAGTGTTAATAGGTGTGGGAGGACAGTGTACGCCTATCAACAAGTACCATATGTTAAACAAATAGACAATGGTCTATAAATTTACAATCCACAAGGCCTACGACGTTCTCACATTTACAAAATATAAAATGATCTAATAAAGTAAAATCAAAAACTAATTAAAAATTGTAGGTATATAATGTCAAATAATGAAAATATTATGTCAGAGTTATATAAAAAAGAAAAATTAAACACCATTGATATCATCGTTGGTACATATTACCTCTTTAATTAGCAACATGTTTTATTGGAATAAACAAATGCAGCCATTTAAAATCCACAAAATCCATAAACGCAAACGAAATTAAACAGCAACATATTTTTTTTTAATTATCACAGAATCTGATTAACGCCTCTTAAAAGGTTCAAATTAACTACAAAACAATCAAAATTATTATATTAGATTAACGCGAGTGGTCCTTAAAACAAATTTATTTGAAGTAAGGGCTAGTTGGGCCGCTTTTATTGTTCACTAAATTATAAACCAGTGTAGTGGAATCAGAGAGTTTGTTCTACCTGCTAATAAGGGTTTAGGAGAGAATCCTTCTAATAATAAAACTGCATTGTTAGTGAGGCATTTAATTTTAGATTAAATGTTTTGAAGATAGATTAGATAGATAGATTTTGTTGAGCGTAGGTAGGGTTCTACGGGCGAACAAGTGTTTTAAGGTGTTTCCACTCGAAAATTCTAAGTTGCAGCCTGGAGTCTGGATTTGTTCTCGGTTAAACGTTTGCATGGAGCTTTTATTACAAGGGAAATAACTGGCTTTATGTGAGTGTACCGTGAGCTTAGCCTATATTGCATCTACTTCGCTTGCAGGCATCTCTTCTACTATGTAAATATCTCATGACATTGAGTAACTAACTACCTACCCAGTAGGTAGTTTAGAAAAACATACTCAAACTCAAACTCAAATCATTTATTTCAATTAAACCATTTACAGGCACTTTTGAATTGTCAAGGAGTCGGTCAGTCATAAATATGAAGCTAGTTGCCCATTCCAAAGCGCAGTAGGTACCTATGGAGAAGAACGGGCAAGAAACTCTATGGACTCTCTTTTAAATAATAATGTTGTTACAAATATATTAGTTACATCGATTAACGTTGACACTATAAGTGAGAACGATGTCCAAAAACCGTACACGTTAAAAGCGTCCAGTGTGTACATTTGATACATGATCAACGTCATGAAATAATAACTCATTTCGGCCAAGTCGTAGTTTGGGGTTAAAGCAACTGCTTCGCAACCGCAGTCAAATCATACGAGCACACCACAACGCGAGTGTCGACAATAATTTGCCACTTCATGAATACCAAACTAATTAGTAGTCACGGCTGAGCCCGTTATGACGCTGTTATTAATAAATTACAGCCACGTCTCTAACGAGTTACAGTTCTGATTAATTCTCAACAAGCTATGGATAGGTTTTTGAGCGGTTCATTTTCAAGTGGGATTTCCCAAAGGATAGGGTTATAAGCTTTGTTGAGTACACGTATTCTAAACAAGGGGTTTGCAAAAAAAAAACGCTGCTGCTGAATTGCTTAACCACCAACGTCCTTAGACATCATTCTAATGTTATAATTTGGATTATGAAGCATTCTGTGATAAAATGCCGAAAATATTAATTTGGAAACGAATTCGTCCAAGAGTAATAAATATTTTCGTATTCATTACAAAGTGTTATCCACACGAACCTGCAGACAAACACCCTGTATAGTTCCACCCGTTTGTCAACACCGTTTATACCGGATCGTCGCAGATAATGTAATGGCCAGATCACCCGCAGCTTAATTAAAATTATTTCAAATGGAATCAAGTGTAAAATTATTTGAACCAATATCGTTACATTTCGCTCGCTTTCATTGCGGAAGACTTTCTCATACATTCTACATTGACAGGTAAAGCTCATTTCATTTTATTGGCAGTTATCTTGCTTTTTGTTTTAGCTTTATAGAATTTTGAACGAGTGAGTGCCTTGTTAAAATTATAGGGTTGTTTGCGTTTAGAGTGTACGGAAAAGGTGCTCTGGAATTTTATGTAGAGGACGGAAATGGTTGGAATACTACATGGTTGTTACTATTTGTAGGCCGCACAAAGTGTGCTTATTTTCACTGAACTTCGTTGAACTGTTTTCGAGAAAATTACTTTAGCGTTTGTGTATGATTGTCTAGAGTTTCAGTGGCAAATTTTTCATGACCTTCCATTTTTCCCAGAACTGTACAAGTACTATTTTCTACTAGCATAACCTTTTTAAAATCCATTACACTAACACACTTTCAAAACCTTCAATTTCCCAGAACGTTTCCACTGCGTTAATACAAAACCAGTTTCCACTTCGTTACGTAACACAACTGTACACAGATCGGTACTGTTTAATATTTGAGTGGCGCGAATGACTTCGCATAAACCGGCACATAGCATCCTCCCTACCTACTGGAACCCTCCGTACTACGGACCGTAACGTTTCGACTACGAACCCAGTTACTGCCCGGGCCACGAGTAGTAACTGGGCATGTTATGAAGCCCAACTTATACCGAAGTTACAGTTCATGTGGAAAACGATTATTATTTTATTAGTTCCGGCCTTTGAAAGTATTATGCAAGGTTCAGTTGTTTGAAATAGATTATAAGCGAGTTGAAAATGGATTATCTATAAACTTTTGTGGATGGGTTTTGTAGGTAGCACTAGCCTCTTAGGAACTTTGTTGAGGTCGGCCGCTCTGTTCAACTTCATCCCGCTAAATAGGTAGGTACCACCAATAAACGGAGCGACATACGCAACAGGATAATACCGATGTCCAGACTTATGTCATCTTGCTAGAGGATTTGAAGTGTCCTGCTTTCGATGTGTACAGGATCGTTACCCATCCACAGGCAGGAGGTAAGGTTTACTTTAACAGAACAGATTAACTTTACATGTCATAAGTTCATCTCGTCCTCAACCTTAAGCTCTACCTGCACCTCATTTTTTTTCGTATTATCTACTACAGGTGAAGACCAAAAGTTTAATAAGCTTAATTCTTACGTTTTTCTCTTCCAATTTGTCTACACTAATATTACAAAGAGGAAAGATTTGATTGTTTGTTTGTATTGAATAGACTCCGAAACTACTGTACCGATTTCAAAAATTGTTTTACCATTAGAAGCCGGAATTATGTCTGATGAACATAGGCAATTTTTTTTTTCGAAATCCACGCGGACGAAGTCGCGGGCGAAGTGCTAGTACAAACATAAGTGTTTACTTCGCAGACTAGACGACGAAGCTTCCTTAATTTATTCATTAATCACCATAAAACTTCAAGTTGAAACTGTTCTATGCACTGAATTATAAAAATGTAAAAAACTGAATATTTTTACCGCAACTCTTTGATGGTCTTGTGAACATCTAATATTTTAAACTTTCGAGCTTTTTATAGAGTTTAAATTTCCTTTATAAAAACCTAAGCTATCAAAAATTAAGATTTTTCCAATGAGAATTAAGAATAAAGCGGTGCCTAAGTAGACCTATACCGAATCTGCGTACAAACCCCGTTTGAATTCCTCTTCACCCCGTTATCAAAACACAGTGTAGAATAACTAATTCAAGATGAACTTAAAACTTCTGTAGTTATGCGAAATTACCCACCTTGGAAGTTACAGCCAAAGTTGTAACTACGCACTTACAAGCACTTGATGACGTCACGACGCCCGCCGCCATGACACATGACGCCTCCTGTCACTTTAGTTGTGGCGCTAAATTGTTGGAATGTGTGATTTGTTGTTATTATACTTGATGGATGTAATTTGAAATTCCAGCGTTTGATCTAAGTATTACAGGAATCATTTAAATTCTTACTTATAAACTGTACGTTTTAACAAAACAGCACCCAAAGATTTACGAGTTGGTCCTGATAACAAAAGCCCGTATATATTTACATAATATTATTTGTTATTCTTTCGATTAGATTGCAAATCTTAGTTATTATTTCTGATTCCTAAAACCACCGTAAGACGTCGTTGATAAATCAACTGGTGCTTCATACTTCCGGGATTTCCTTGTTTACGGGAACTTTAATTAATTGGATTACCTTTATTTATACTTTGGAAGGATGAATATTAATAAATCCAACTTGCCTTCCAAGTTCTATCAATATTTAATTTAGATGCTAATTTTGTGTATTTTTTCTTTTTTACTTAATATTATTTTGGTACCCGTGGTATAATCACAAGGTAATTGATAATTAGAGGCGGGTGTTTGCGTTTTATGTTTGTGACACGTCAAACAACTTATCATTTACAAAATTACGTTACATTGTTTCGGTTTAGATCTTAGAATATACGTTATTAGAGGTAAAAAAAGCAGGCACTTCTACAATGCTCTGAAAACATAATAAGTTTGGATGTAAGAAGAACCTTTACGACGGGTGCGGCAGACAATCTCTTGGCTGGTGTTTTTCCTGCAGATCAGACCGGCTCCTAATTGGATCACGTAAGACGGGAACACTAAATTATTGCGTTTATCTACGTGTTTGTGGAGAAAGTAGGCTGGGCCAAGGTAGGCTTTATATTGAGGCAATATTATGTGGGTATGTATGTTCATGAGAGCGGTGGTGGCCCAGCAGTAACGGCAGCGACTTACGAGTTGTAGGTCGTAGATTCGAACCCAGACAGGTGCTTTATTTTGTGTAAATTATTTCATCACCACTGCTCTCAAAACGGTGAAGGAAAACATCGTGAGGCAACCGGCATGTCTTAAAACCAAAAATTCGAAGAATTGTGATATCTACCAACCCGCACTGGGCTCGCGTGGTGGATTACGGCCCATTCTCTCTCTCACAGAGAGGAGGCCTGTGTCCCAGCAGTGGGAACATAATAGGCTGATTATGATATGCATGCATGTATGTCCATACAGCATTGTAGATTGAACGTAAGACAATGTCTTTAATACCTTTTCGAAGGGGCAACTAGAATCAATTCTATTTTATTGTAAAGTTTGTTGTTCAAAAGTGCATTTTATGTACCTATTTAAATAAATTAATCAAGAACAATCAAGTAAGCAGTAGAAGATAATCTAATTAAAATATAGACGTCTCTGTTAAAAGTTCTTGACTACCCAAACGAGTTTTTATACAATATTTTTTTTACTGCACATTATAAAGTTTTAGAAGTCATATTTTACCAAACTTCTATCCTATCACAACTAAGCACTACATAAAGCTTGTACGATATTATATTTGCGACTACTTATTACTTTAATTTGTCTTCAAAGTTTATTACAAACCTCCAAAATTCCATTCATTAAAATTCAGAATTGATTACTTTTTACAATTATTTGCTACTTATCGATAACGATGGAATGATTCGACTTCAACATTGGGAGTGACTTCAAAGCCGCGCTTAGTTTAATTACTTTACGATTTAAATCGATGATTGATTACGATTTCGTCTCGATACCGAGTTATAATCGATGTTGAACCTTTGTAGGGTTGTCAGTGAGCTGAATGGTTGTAACTTGTAGTGTTGTGTGTGTGGTTTCAATAAGATGCTGTGAGCTGTTATCGTCTGTCACAAATACAGCTTGAGGTTAGTCTAAGTTGAATGAGTAGGTACATAGGTAGCTAATCATTCTGAACTTGCTCTTCGAGCGGTTTGAATGTTTCTGGTTGATAACAATGCAGTGGTTTGAATAGATTAAGGACTTACTTGCAACTAGCGATCACCTTGGACTGTTTCGTGTGATAGTTATTCATCTTTCTGATTTCAAATTTATTTTCATAGATTTTATTTTAAAGTATTATGATCAACTGAATCAAACAGTTACAAAAATGTTAGGTAAGTACTGCTTGACAACCCTTCAAATCCTCTTCAAAACTAATTTCCGACGTTCTAAAATAACAATCGTCCAGGTATTTCGCTGAACATCCCCTGTTTAACATCCAATTAGTGGATGAAGAGATGGCCGTAATTTTTGCCTGAAAAAATCCGCGGCTTGTTCTTTGACATTTCTTTATTATAACCGCCAAAATAGGTAAATTCAAAGGATTCTTATTTTGCCTTCTTTACAAATAAGTAGGTATTTTTGGGAATTCGGTCATTGACATAAATTTACATTATAACTGTGTTATTAAAATAATTGGCACCTATCTGGTCAATTTGCTTGTATAGTAACCAATAAATCAATTTGTTGAGATTTATAGTGGTTTGTGTTCTACAGTATCGTTTCGATATGTTCAAATTTCAAGTTCGAAACAAGTTCTACTCATTCTGAATGATTTTTATAGTACGAGTAGGTACCTGTCTGTATCATTTCATCATCGCACATAAATAAAACTATTTAAATCTTACATTAAATCTAATCCTTAATTATATGTACGTGAGTTTGTACGTGCAATTTATTCTGCGTATAGAGTAAGTTTCTTAGTGGAGCCCACATGGGACCGGTTGGCATATATTGTGGATGTTGTGCCGTCGTGCCGCTGTCGTACCGTTGTGCCAACTTGCGGGAATCACTTACGGGACATATGACTTTGTGAAGGTTCTCTCCGAAGGGTTTTACATTTGTTATGCGAAAAGAAAAAGGGAACACGCACGGCATTAGAAACTGTTTAATATACAACTAAGGTATTTTATAAAAACCTGCTGCATGCTACCCCGTGACCCTTAATAATTACCCACTTTGACATTGAAATATGTGATTCTAACGCTCTACATCTGCACCAATAAAGCCAATATCATTTTATTATATAATATATCAATATAATATTTATTTTTTCAAATTAAAAAGCTTGTGTTTCACTTTTAAAAGTGTTGAAGAACAAAGAAAAAGCATCTGCACGTTTTATCCAACGAAACAGAGGTACCGCTCTCTCTCTGTTACGGACGGAGAAAAACGGAACTACAAATTGCGATGAACTTTTCGTCGAACAATGATTCAGGCCATAGTGGATCAGCTTGATACAGGTTGAAGGGAAAACGATGAGGATGCCACCGCATCGTGCATGTAGGATCGTGTATGATGTATGATTTGCTGAAGCTATAAATGAGCGTGTGATGCGAAATCTGAATTTGTATTTCCCAACACAGTGCTGGTAAGCTTTGTGATCAATGTTCGTTCCAACAGCAGTGAAAAAGTCTCCCGAGTAACGGTCCAGCACCATCAGGAGATAATATTCTCGTGTGTGCGTGTTACGTATGCTCTATTGAAATGATCTGATGAAAATGTAAACAAATTCACATGCCAATTTGTAGTACCACTTATAGATTGAGTGCTTTGATTTGATTATTTGAATACTTAAACCCGAAATTCTAATTTTTAATCACCTCAATGATGTTTTATTTAACATAAACATAACATCGCGCCTTGTTTTGAAGAGATATGAGGAACAGGGTGTTAAGTTCACTCTTACTCTTTAGAAAAGGGAGGATTCTCCGACCAGATGGATGTCGTATCTGGTGGTCAACTGCCCAACGATTGATGTCGGGAAGTTGTATAAATGCAAGCTGCGCGGTAAACTCTGATTGCGCGATGCAGGATTTGTGTGACGTCAGTGTGATGCGTTGTTCGCTTGTAGCGCTGTAAATGCCGCCACATCACTCCCTTCCGGAGACCGGAGATCGATAGTGGACTAAGTCTTGTATCTTGCGATGCTTGCCAGTGCCAGTTAGAGTTCCAGTGGGTTGGAACCGGGTGTCGCATAGTTCGCGGTGAGTCGGAACTATTGCGAAGATGCCCCAGTGAGTCGGGGTGGCTGACTACTGGTGTCGACCATGAGAGGGATTTAGCGCTCTGCTTGTGGACCGGCCGAATGTGCAGTGTGCTGTGCCAAGGTTGCTGATGAGGCTGAGAAATAAAATGTTCCATAATGGGTGGCATTTTTGGTTTTTCAGGCACTGATGCCGCAACCGCCATCATGGATATTGACCCCACTTTCTTCATAAGCACCCTCAAAAACCATGAAAACGACATCCATGACAAATGAGTGGACAACAGGTCCACTCATTCTGTGTGGTTGTTTCCTCAAAAGACCATTTCACATGGTCTTCCAATGACCTGACCAAGATTATGTCTGGACTTTAAAAGAGACTGTGCCCGCTGAGTTTGTTTCGGCCTTTCTTCTCAGAGTAGTCAGATAGGAAACGCCGATCTCATCTAGTTTTTAAAATATGATTGACATGTAAAAGTGTTTTTACAAAACTATTTACAGAAAATAAATCATTTATCAAATAAAAAAAAATTGCATCCGCCGTTTTGTATTATAATTTAAAGGTGGTAAAACAAGATATTGTAGTTACTAAATAATGTTATAAACCAAACATAACCAGGGACCTCCTCAAAAAGATTAGCTAATAATTGCCAAACGGCAATTATTAGCTAATCAGCAATTAAAGCAGTTAAGATCTATAGAGGTAAAACAGTTTCAAAGAAGTGTACACAGTCTAGAATATGAAGTGAAAATTAGAAATATCAATTAGATAATTAGCACCGCGTAATAAAAAGATGACAATGGGTATTATCCGCAGAAAAACTTTAAAAGTTCAGATAGTCTTTAAAAAACACCAAAAATTAAAATGAAGCAAAATACCTAATTAAAACTTTTGAAGTGCAGTTAAATGTTTCCCCTTATATAACCAGATAAACGTGCTTCTTCCCGTTTAGTGAGTGATAGCGTAAGAATTTAACCTAGTAAATTTGAACCCTGTACACGTTGTTTACTGTTGAATAACCCTCACTTTGGGGGTCGTTTACAAAGTGGGGTTTGAATGAAAAAGTATATAACTTTCTACTTGGGAGTTCGGACCAGGAAAACCGGCACTTAACCTCAAGTTTAGTTTATTCGCAGATGTAGGGGTAACACCTTAGATTAGTAGTGGTTTACAAACATTACTAGTTCGAAGACCCTAGGTTATCGGCGGATGCATCGCGATGTAGAAATCGGTCGAAATGGTACAACGCCATCTAGTGACGACTCAACAAACCAATTTTAAGTGTTGACATTATTATCGAAGTTAAATCAGATAATTATATTTGTTCAGTCTTTGTACGGCTAAACAAATGTTGTTTACTCTCTCGTCAGAAACTTTGGAACAGACAATATTCACGGGTAGTTTCTTCTGGTGGTTTCTTCTTTGTATAGAAAAGGCCACTGCCCCACAGTGGGATTATTGTAGACTGACTATGTTATTATAATGTTGATAACGCTTTACAAAGAGCCCTGTTTAACTCTCGACGAATAAATTACGAATTTCAATGTGAAGAAGATAATAGCATAGTAAGACAAACTCGTCTGAACGTGCTCAGCTCGAATATCTAATCTTCTGCTATTTTGTAAACCATAATTTCCATAATTATTGTTTGGTATTTCAGTGTGGCAAGTGTGAGAGATTAGAATTTATGGTCTAGACACTGTTTAAGTGAATGGGCTTTGTTTAACATAATAAAGCAGCTGTCGAAATAGTGCTGCTCATATATTTTTGCATTAAATAAAATACATAAGTACCTTAAAAAGTACAATTAAACTTTTTATGAGGAATAGGAAAAAACTAATCTGATAAAAAGCAGTTATATAAAACTTCAGACACTTGCTAATCTACGCGTTGCCAATTAACATTTTAAGATTAATCAAGCATTCACTTTTACTGTTCAATGTATCAAAGAAAATACGAAAAGAAGGACGCTGTTTTTCGTATTTCGGACGTAATCGGCATGGAGATGAACACATCTATGCATTATATATATTTGAATACCATGTGGTTATTTCGAAGTAAAACGGAATAAACACACAGCAACCAACACTGTGATAATTGGATTTATCGCTTATATACCTTCGGAATTCGCAGTAAACATTTTCCGATAAAACTCAAAACAATAATGCAAAAATACAATAACGCCATAGTTCAACGCTCTTCACAATAAACAACACATGGGTATACTGAGTTTATTGAATAACTACCACTACGTTCCCGTGACTGGATTCTTATAAGAATAATACTATTTATTTATGCACAATATCTTTTTTTCCGTAAGTATACTGTTGACATTACAATATATAGTTCCGCCAGTAACACCTTTGTCTCATTGCTGTGACCCGTTAAGAAAAGAAAAGTTAAACTCACAATAATTTTTCAATAAAATTGACTTTGGTTTAACTGTGATTGTGTGTGTGATCGTGCATGACTCTGTGTTACTGAATTTCATCATATTGGAAGGACTTCATGTTTTTTTTTTTAAATTACTTCTGAAATTCTGGTAAATACTAATTGTATTGTCTACATTTTTAAAGACCGAATGTGTTTTTCTGATTGCATTTAAAATCGAGTTCAATGTTTACTTCGAGTACTTCTCTACCACTTTTAAAAGTTTCGATTTGAGACATTTAATTCCATTTCAAAAAGATTCCCCGTATACATGAACAGTTTTATGAAAAGCCGTAATTTTCTAACTCCGCTTTGATAGACAGACGAAACCTGTGTGTTCTTATAAATAATTTTATGTACATTCTAATGAGGACTCTTTTTATTATTTATATTTTTTACCAAAGCGACGTTCATTGTAATAGGACTACATTTTCATATCGTCCTTTGTACAACTTTCAAATTACAATAAGTACATATTTTTAGAATTTTGGATGATAAAACTAGACCTGTAAAAAGTTCCTTTAATGTTGAATTTCATTTTTAATGTAGATATATAATTTAAAGGTAAATTGTAACCACTTTGCCTGTGTAGACTTGAATGTATATAAAGCATTTATTATAGCTTCGAAATAATATATTGAGCAAGTTGTAGCACTTGTATGCTTTATTTGATGGTGATCCAATCAAATATCTGATAGAAAAGAATTTTATCAGTTCTTTTTAATATGTGGTTTGTCGTGATATGAACATTGCGCAACGACTAAAAGCTCGAAAACATTTTTTGTTATTAACTAGAAAGGGATTAAGTAGACAGCTAAATAAGTACTAATTTAGTTTCAAAACCGGTTTCGTAAAACATACGTATGTTGTATAACAAATTAGTTTGTCAGCTCGAAACTTACGTCTCTTGTTTGCCTCATATTTTCAGTTTGGGTGAGTCAGGGGCTAGCAAAACCAGCCCGGAACGGTATCACTTTTAAACATCAAGTTAGGTTAAGGTCTAGTTCAAACTGAACACTGGGCTGTAAATGAAGCCTGACTGAGACTAGCGACCTACGGAACACCCTCTTCTTTACAAAATATATGAAGTTAAGGTATTCTTTGAATTTGGAACATGAAAGAGGTCAACTCTTTGAAGAACGGCATTTTGGGAAAGAAAAAACTTTAAACAGTTTTTAAAGACCGTGGTCTATTAAAAAGCAAACCGATTTAACATGGGATTCTAACATAGTTGGCAAAATGTGGGTGTAGGTACCTAAATGATAAATGATGTAATTTCGGTAAGTTGTTTTGTAAAAACACTTTTACACGTCAATCATATTTTAAAAACTAGATGAGATCGGCGTTTCCTATCTGACTACTCTGACAAGAAAGGCCGAAACAAACTCGAGGTCACAGTCTCTTTTAAAGTCCAGAAATAATCTTGGTCCGATCATGTAGATTGGTGTCTGAAATAGTCTTTTGAGGAATGAACCACACAGATTGAGTGGACCTCATAAATTATTTAAACTGCCAGACCATTAAAACTAACAAAAGAAACAAAAAACCAAACAAAAAACACGTTGTCTTCACATTCACAATGATTAAAATATTATCATACTTTACAAAGTTTTTTTTACTTCGTATAGGTACACCTCTGCCTCACACTTTTTTTTTTCAGGGAAAGCAGGCCTGATGTTATGTTGTGTGATGGCAGCGGCAGGCGCCTAGGTAAACAAACACCGTCAAACATTACTTTAACTTTAAGAGTAATGTTATTCTTGTTTATCGAAATAATGTACACAATAGTGTTTTTAGTATGTTGCCTTGTAAATTGCTCTTAATCAATTGCGTTATTTCTTTTCTCGATCAGTTCGGATATTTTCCTAAAAGCTGGTGTATTTTTTTAGGAAATGAAGTGTATTTCATCAATGATTAGGATCGATAAGTTACTATTAAGAGATAAGGTACATAAATGAAATTGCGGCCCTAGTTCACGAGAGTCTTTTCCCACTGACGTCACTGTCAAACCACGGTCAAAGCAACCACTTTGGTTTTCACGAAACAGAATTCACTGATTAATTAATTGAGTGGGTTAAAAAAGGCTATTGAATTTTTACAGCTTTCAAGCTTAGAATTTAGAATTCTTTTTAGCTCTTTGCTTAAGTTTTTTCTAGTAGGTAGGTAATAGATTTAAAATAGAGGCTCTTTGAATATTATTTTTGTATGGACATCTATGTGAATTTGTGTTAAATAGTACATTTCTGCAGAGGCATTGATAGACGAACGTGAAAAAGTGGGCCGAAGCAAAGCCGAGGCACGCATACGTGAGTCCATCAATGCCTGGTTACGGCCAAGGGTTACATACTACTTTTATCAAATTATGCGCAGAAATTCATACTAAGTTGTACCTGTGTAGAACATATTATTTTAAATGAAAAATTCCAGGATCAATGACGATGAACAATAACGTTTCACGCGCAAAAACGCGCGCATTGTTTCTTTTTTACTTTAAACAGCGCTATTTGCAAGCCAGTTCGAAATTTAAACAAAACGTTTGATAAGTTATCTCCCTCAGCCAAAAGGAAAAGAAAAAAAAAGCTATCTCCCTTGTTGTCATGTTTCGAAGTAAAAAGTTCGTTCTATTTAACATGACAGATATGGTCGACCGGTCGATGCTTGCATGGTATTTGATCAGTACAGAATTTTCAATTTATGTCAAAGAAGGTTGTCAAAATGATCCAAGCGTTTCTGAGTTTTTTTTTAATTCTTCGTTTTAGCAAACCAGTTAAAATGGATTAAATCTACGTAAAGAAGAAATATGTCGGGTAAACAACAGTCGAAAAGCTGTACACGATTGTTTTATATTTTGTGTATCAAGGGGAACATAACGAAAGTACTTACATAATTTCCTAATTTTATAATAATTTGTTAGTCAACAGCGTAAAAAAACAGACAGGTCAATTTAGCCCCAGGTAGTAATAGCCATTGATTAATTTTAGAGTGGACTTGTAACATAATTATCAATTTATTACAGGGTGAATTCAGCGAAACTCGCGCTTGAAAGGGATTTTCAGCCTCCGGCGAGGCGCGGGGGCGCGGGGCAGGCGGGGTGCTCAGGGCGCCGGCTCCGGCAGTGAGCGCCCGCCGCCCGCCGCGACCGCCCGTGCTTCCCTGCCTAGCTACTCCCACACCACGATCACCTCTGTACGTACAGTACACGCGCCGTGCCTGTGTTACTATTTATTATGCATATTATTGTGTGTGTGTGCTGTGAGAATTGTCATCATATGTGCCCATCTGTGTAACCTGTATGTGGTCAGCTCGACGCCGGATGAGTATTACACTACATGTTCATTAATTGGCCGTATGTTTACGTAAGGCGTTCGTGATTAGTAGTAAAGGACTAATAAATTTTATTGTAAATAACAAACGCGGATTTACGATACTTTCGCGTGATTTAGAAACCAATTAACGTCTTGTAGAAATGTATTTCAGTGTTCGTTTTTCAGGGCTGTACGTACTGATGTAGATGTAGAGGTAAATCGCAATGATTTCGGTGGGGTGACACAGGAAACGATACAGGAACAATTCGTCTGAAAATAATTTTACCTCCGCTTATATTGATGCTATAAGGAAACTTATGAAGGTTGTCATGAAGGCAGCAGAGTAATATTTATTTCGAAGAACTCGTGTAATTTCATATGACATATGTTTATATGCTATGATAATGCGAAACTTACTTTATTTGTAAAAGTCACTAATGTTATAATAATGGTGATCAAAATTCACATGAAATTCATAATCAGCTCTCACCCAGGACCGACATTATGTCAAATATCTTCCGTTATCCGCAGGTTGGGAACCCTGCGTAGGGCAAAAGTTTATTAAGTTTTTAGGAGAAATTAGTGACTGGGTTGTGTCTGGCAGCGCGTGGCACCAACCTCGACTGCGTGCCACACTCGCCAGCTCACAGCGATGAGAAGCCATTTAACTCACGATTAGACAAACGAACATCGAAACTAAATCATAATTATGATGATAATTGTAAGTTATAACTGCCTGTATAACGTAGGGAATGATAAAAGTTATTATATGATAAGAATCTCTGTAACGGGGATGAACCTTCCACCATTCTTCGGATTTCGGAAACAAACGAAATTCAACTCACTACAAAATCCTAAATGATAAAACGTGTGTTCAGTCAGCCCTATTAAAGTCGTTAGGTATTAGAACAGGACCCTGTTCGGATTCCTATGCAGATCAGGTATCTGAATACGGCAAGAGGTTTCCTTTTCTTATCCCACGTAAATTGGATTTTTGTGTTTTTCCGAGCGTCACCGGGTTCACTTCATCTGGAATATTTTAAGGCTTCGCTGATGACGAGATCGTTTGCATAGAGAGATTGGAAATCGGATTAATTTCGTTTTAGTGTTGATGGCGTATAATAGGCTCTTGACTAAACTAGCAGCACGCTCGGATTATTGTGGTCATAGTGGTACAGATCATGGGTTCGATGTCTCGTTTTTAGGGTTCCGTAGCCAAATGGCAAAAAACGGAACCCTTATGGATTCGTAATGTCTGTCTGTCTGTCTGTCCGTCCGTATGTCACAGCCACTTTTTTTCCGAAACTATAAGAACTATACTGTTGAACCTTGGTTACTAGATGTATTCTGTGAACCGCATTAAGATTTTCACACAAAAATAAAAAAATTCAATTAATTTTGGGGGCTCCCTATACTTAAAACTAAAAAATAAAAAAAAACACTATTATTAAAACATCGGTCAAAGTTACAACGAACTACAAGAACTTTTATATTATGTTACTTCCTGCTACGGAACCCTTCATGGGCGAGTCCGACTCGCACTTGGCCGCTTTTTTTAATAGTGTTTATGCCTAAAACATACTTCTAATAATTTGTATAACAGATGACTAGAATACTCTTCTCAACCGCTGTGAGTTAATCAAGCTTGTGATAGGGCTCGCATTAGTAGTTCCATGTCCAAGAATATTCTACCTTGATCGTCAGGTTGTCGCCTTCACCAATACCGTACTTAAATTAATGTCTACACTACGATAACTTTAGGATATAGTAGACACAGTATACACGAACTTATCTCGATAACCAACATTAAACGTCTATATCCAACTCTCGGTTTCCATAGTCCGCTACGTCGATCGATTCGCTAGATATTGTCGAGTTGACTCCGTTTGAGAGGCTGTAGGCGAACGCAGATAAGACATAACTACAACATCAGTTAATGCAAAGGGTAAGGTAGAGGTGTTTGTTATCAACCTAAATTATATAAAAGGATAGCTTACCTACTAAGCAGGTATGTACGTTATTCGTAGTAGAAACTGCGTCGTACGTAAATTCCGTGTGATTTTCTAGTTTTCAACGATGTCATAAATTGCGGAATCCACATTGTTTTCAAGCGTAAAACTTTAACGCGTCGCTTATAATGATTTTGAAGTTTTAGTTCAGCATAATATTCTTTGTTTTAGTACGTTTTTATGAAGAGGACATGATATCAAGTTAAAAATAGCTAGTAAAAAATAACTAATAAATTTTTGACTTTGACTTTGACTTTGAAATATTATTCTAGAAAATAGCAATCTTTTTCTTAAGTCTAGTCACTGCCCAAAATGCCAGACGAGGTTACAAAAACTTTCTCATGCTTTTTAAATCTCCACTTAGATGGATGGAGATTTAGGGGTGTGAGTTATTTTCCAACTCGTATGGCCTGCTTCAAGCTTTGTACCATTAGTTTATTTATCTGTTAGATAGTGCCTGTGGACATTGCGAAACCAGTATTCAGGTACATTTCTGTTCTATTTGTGGTTGGCGGTACATGGCACTGGTCTTGTCAGGGCCTTGTGGTCTGCCAATGGCCGATACACACATTTGTTCTCATGATTGATGATGAAGCATGACGTCGACAAATTTGTTTCTGTTATTATAAAATTAATGTCCGTGGTCTGATTGTTAACCGACTTCCTAAAAGGACAAATTTATATGTTCGACTGTTTGTATTTGAATTTGAATTTAGTCTCAGTGGATGATGTTCTAATAAGTTTCTGTCAGTGTAATTTACATAGCAGGTAGCGGTATTCGAATTTGTGTGGGGTAGGTACCAAAACTAAAAAGTGAAAAATAAAACATTTTTACAAACAACATAAAAAACAACCGACTTCCAAAAAAAACGCTACAGAGTGAAAAATAACAGACTTTACTTTCGGAAGTCGGTGGCAAAAAACGAAAATATGAAACCATAGACACCAACTTCCGAAATTAAAGTTATTTTTCAATTTGTCGTGTTTTATTTGGAAGTCAGTTGTTTTTAGTTAACTGGTATTAGCAGACAAGAAGACCATTCTCCACATACTTTTTTCACTCTTTACTTTCACTGCTTATGAGAGCTTAATCTACTTAAACTGTTTAAAAATGTCTAAAGTGTAATGCAAAACAGTTTTCAGACCTTTTTTTTTCATTAACCGAGACATTAAGAACCTTATCAGATTTGAGTAGCACTGACAGTTTCATTTCTGTGTTAATTTATTTTTCAAAAGGAACTCTTCTTACTATGCACACTGTGTAAAGGGACTCGCAAAGATGTAATCCTGCTGTGACAGTCGCTGAGAATATTTGAAATGGACTTGTTTACTCAGAGATAATTAATAGACTTTTGTACACAAGAAGTTAATCCTTTCTCAGTAAATATGTATTTTGAAACAATTTTCCTCGTTTTATATACGAGTATTATTCTTGTTCTTCTTCTACTTAGATATGTTTTTATGATGTTTGTGAGGCCCTTAGTAAAGTAGGTAGAACAAAGTTTTAAAAGTTACAAAGGTAACAATTTCTTTTGTCATTTAAAGTTTACCGTTTGAGTTTCGGTAAGTATCGTGACACACTGTATTTTCAGCTCATGAAATTTTAATTGTAAGCAGATCATGATTGCAAAGTAATACTTTTACTTTTATTTAATTTATCCTTTATTAGATTTACATAAGTATTTATAAAATTATAAAATAATTTTATAAGAAATAAAATGTGACTAATCGGCATCAAGAACAGGGTCCAAGCTGCCGGTGGTCAGGGCTTTAGAGAGAGGAACCTTCTCACTATGCGTGCCGTGTCCAGAAATACTGCTTTCTGAATAAAGCCCTTGACCCAGCCGTGCAATGAGAGCCTCCTGAGGCGTTGGTCGAGATTCTCCGCTATTAGGCCATTTACCGTAACGATAATCGGTACAATAATTGCAGTGTTCACGTCCCACATGTAGACAACCTCGAGTGTTTCATGAGGTACAGCGGTATCAACAATCATTGCATGACGCTCTCGTCGATCTGTCACCAAAATATTAGCTTTATTATCTACAAGTTCTTTGCCTTGCCATACTTCCTTACGATCTTTAGTATATACTTCTGGTTTGCGCCAGTTCTCTTTCGCCAAGGAGAGAGGGGTGAGGCTTTTATCCTCACGTCATTTTGAAGGAAATATTCAATGATACAGCAGAGCTCGCGGTTGCGGAGGGTTTTTAGCATATTATAAAACTCGGTCCCCACACTTTCGTGGGACGTACAGTCTCACTGATTACCGTGGGTGATGCATCCGATATGCCGTCAGCAATGTACCGACCTTCCTCTCCAGAGCGTCAAGTTCCGTCTCTGAGTCCGAAATAATACATCAAAACCGACATGACTGCCGGAGGCACGCATATTGTTTCCGCCTGATAAAAGACTATTCAACTTTTATATTACATTTTAAAATATACTCCCTCTCTCAGAGAGGAGTCCTGTGTCCCAGCAGTGGGAACATAATAGGCTGATAATGCAACTTTTATATACAGTGGTGGCCCAGTGGTAACGGCACCGACTTATAAGCTGTAGGTCGTAAGTTAGAACCCAGGCAGGCGCTTTACTTTTTTAAAAATGATATCATCACCACTGCTCTCAAAGCGGTGAAGGAAAACATCGTGACGAAACCAGCATGTCCTAGAAAAAAAAACGAAGTTGTGACATCTACCAACCCGCACTAAACCCGCGTGGTAGATTACAGCCCCCCCTCTTGAAGAGAGGAGGCCTATGTCCCAGCAGTGGAAGCATTATACGCTGATTCTTATGCTAACACTTTATTCAGGCGGCCAAAGAAGCGCTCCATTAACGATTGTTTTATATCGGGAGCATTGCTGCCTAATGCTTCCGACATACACAAATACTTGTAGGTTTCAGTTGAGTTCAAATTCCATCCTGATGGCGCTACTGAATGTTTCTGTTACAAATTGTCGCAAATTGTTGGGGGCAAAAGCAAATTATACATCTAAAAGAGGTGTGATATCACTTGACCGCCTCTTTTCAAACAACAGCCTCGACCTGCTTCCTCCAGCAGTGTGATTAGAGGATTCTTGGCTAGTTAAAATCAATTTTTTTAATATTCTATTTTATATTATTATTATTTATGGGCATTCATTTCATCTCCATTCGAAAGGGTAAATACAACGTTATTTATAATTGTTGCCAATCTAGCTTAAAGTGATCTATTTGAAACTTCTTGGTTATTAATATGGATGAAGCAGGGTTCCAGTTACAATAGAGTCTACATGATCAGGCATCCAGCATTGTTGTGTAAGTCTGTCTAAGAAGTTTTGGCGTAATTACTTAAGTCAAATTTTGTTACAAGATTTACATAATGTGCACAGAGCGAATCTCTATCGCTTTGTTAGTAGACGTATTTATGACATGTATATTAAATCATTGATTGTTTCAATCGTTCATTATCGAGTGGGCACAAGATTGAAATTAGCAGAGATTAAATTTACTCATGGTATACATTCTGTCAAGAAGTATCGGGAATGGATGATTTGTTTATGGTTCCAAATTCTTTTTTTTTTAATGTGTGTTGTTAGATTGGCACACCTGTTTTCCATTTTAGCGCGGAGTTTGATCTGCATCTGATAATTAGATTAAATTCAGTGCTGTTTTTAGATCATATCTAGTGTATGCTGCGAATTTCTTAATGGACAAAAACATCGAACGAAGAGATTGTTTTAAATTTTGCACCGCCAATGGAATTTCGTGTTCGAAATCACTGAAAATGTTACAGAAGGCTTACGGTTAATCAACTTTATCAAAAACACGTACTTATGAGTGGTACAAAGCGTTCAAATTATAAGATCTGATGTCAGTCAAATACATGCTTCAATTCCCCAGGGAAGCGTTATAGGCGGCCTCCTATACCTATACATGAATGACCTCCCCAAAACCATAGATGAGTCATGTGTACTGTTTGCGGACGATATTTCGCTAATCACTTCTTGCCAAATAAATGATAATTTAGATGAAAAACTGTTCATTATTCTTAACAAAACAATCAATTGGATGAGCGAGCATAATCTTGAAATTAACTTCACCAAATTAATAACGTTTTATCCTCGACAAAAATTACGAATCAATATAGACTTTACATTGAATCAACAAAAATAGAAACAGTTAACGATTTCACTCTCCTAGGTTTGACAATAGACACAAATATTAATTGGAAGACACACATATAGAAGATTTCTTAAAAAAATCCAAATTTTCATATGCCTTACGCGAAATCAAAATGACTACCAACCTTCAAACCGCAAAAGTTACATACTATGCGTATGCCCTTGCTTTGTTTAGCTATGGCATCATCTTATGGGGAAATAGCACAGACGATTCCTCCCAATTCATCCTATAAAAAACTGATACGAATAATTACAAACATAGAACAAAGAGATAATTGCAAGCCTTACTTCCAGAAACACAAAATTCTCACTTTAATTGTTATTTATATTTTAGATTTATGAAAACTAGTACGCATACAACCAAACTCTATAACACACGGGATAACATACAAACAAAATATTCGTTGCCCCATAAAAAAAGATTAAATATGCCTCCCTCCCGCCTTAAACTGCACTCCATATTCTATGTCAATAAAAATGTATAATAAGTTACCGGAAAACGTAAAACAAGAAAACGAAACCAATATACAATATGTAACAAAAACCCTGTCCGATCCTGAAGGGTATTATTTGTTATCGTAGTGCGTACACAAATACGTTATCATTTAATGAATACGAGATAATTATTTTTCCCCAATGAAAATAATTAATTTAAAAATTAAAAATAGTCATACCATAGGCAACACTGATCGCTTGACAGGTTTCACTGTTACATGCTGTATATAAAAAAAACAATTCCTTATTAGTAAAAGTGATTACACAATAGACGAATATCTAACGGATTAATTCATAAACAAATAGATACAACTGTTTACTAGATAAGAAAATTAATAAAATAAATAAGTTAAAACATAATAAGTATTAACTAATTTAAATAATCTAATTGAAATACAAAATATTTAAACCAATAATTAAAAATACAATATTAATATATAACTTAATCCAACAAATAAATACATAGACAGACATTAATAATATAATTTTAATAATTAATTTCCTTCCATGAATAATATTCAGAGAATAAATAAATAAGTGATAAAAATGCTCATAATTATATTACAATGTTCGAATATTATTGTAAAAAACAGAAAGATAGGATATAATTTAAATATATTAAGAAGTAATAAGAAACATCATAATAGAGCTCGTCCTCTCTCCTACTTAGTTAAATGTTGCTGTGCCCGACTGGGTCCATATATGTTTCTATTTCATTAACACTAACCACCTGCATGTGTACATTATGGATTGCAATAAAGATTTATTGAATTGAATTGAATTTGACTATCGTGGTGATGTCAGCTCGGAGTTCTTACCGGAAGGTCAAGCGGTAAATAAAGAATTTTATTTGAGTGTTATGCGGCATTTAAGAGCGCAAATGCGACGAAAAAGGCCCGATTTGTAGAAATAATATTCTTGGTTTTTGAATCACGATAAGTAAGCATTCGCACAAATCCATCATTGTGAACGTATTTTTGACCAAAAACTCAACAAATACCATCGAGCAAGCACCTTGTTCATCAGATGTGTCTCCAGCCGATCAGATGTGTCTTTCTTTTTCTTAAACTCAAATTACCACTTCGTGGCACCCGTTTTCATTCGGTAGAAGACAAAGGAGAATTCGTGGCGAGAACTGAACTCAATTCCGGAAAAAGCGTTTAAAAATGTTATGATGGTTGTATTATTCGTTGGCGTAAGTATATCGTTTCTGAAGGAGCATACTTTGAAGGCGATATAATAAATTTAGATGAATAACTAACATTTTGTGTATTAAGGATCTTTTACCGGTACTTTCTTGACAAAGTAGTACATGAGTTTTGAGAAAATTTTGCTCGTATATTTTATTACTATCTTTGAAACGCACTCAAATAAAAGTTTCATTTTTTACATGTATCGGCCATAATTTGTCAATGTCGGGCTGGATACTTAGAGAAAGACTATTTGTAGATAACCCCACTCCAACGTTATTTTTCTACAAGAAAATAGGGCTTCTATTTTCCTTGTCAGAATAAAATTAACGTTGAAAAGGAAACATTTAAAATGCCTGCAACAACCAACAGATGAGGCGGTTACATCAAGAATCCATGAGCGGTTCCATCGATCAACTTAAGAAATACTTACATATCTACACTTCACAGACAATTTCTTATCCAATTTCGGATTATATTGCAAGGGTAGATAGATTTATTTAGTGGTCTTGAGGTCTGTCGAGCGTACCTATGGTCTAAGGCGTGGTACCTAGGTTTACTTAGATATTGAGATTATTAAGAAACGTCCTTTTGAAAACGGAATTTATTGCTTTCGAAAATAATTACCTTGACAAATTGATGCACCATTTACGATTGCTTGGGTAAAATAATTGCTGCATCATCGAAGCAATAAAATATATCAATGGCAAAGTAATAAACATTATTGTCAAGTAATTATTTTCTTAAAAACATGAAATGCACCTACTTATATAACATCATTGTTTCTTTTGCTAACACTTCAATGGATCATAAGGTTCGTAAAAGTTACCATCCATACCAAAGACATTATCTCCTCTCAAAATAAGAACCTAACACAAAAATCGTGCAGTTATTCCATATTAGCATCAGCCACAGAACGTCCCAGACTCCCAGCACACCGAGCTAAGCTTTCTCGACAGTTTCCATAAAATATGCATTTTTTCGCTGAACCATATTGAAACCGTCCGTTACCTGCGTATAATAAGGCCTTGTGCGCAACGTGCATAATTTAGCCCTCCCTGGACACTTGGGAGCGCTGTCAATAACTTATAAGTTACGATGTGGACGTAATGGTTTGAGCCCACTTTGAGTAGTTACCTCGTCTTATAGTTCAGGGAGTGGGTACATCGGTGTGGTCTATGCTTACAATTTCACCTAAATTCACCTGTTTTGAATGTTGTCAGTGGCTTGAATTTTGGTGTTGGGTCTTTGCAGTTTTGAGCATTTTTTTGGGTTTGGGATATTGTATTATTTCGGGAAGTGGGTAATTTAATTACACTTATAATTGCAAAACTGAGTTTAACACTGTACCGCTAAACTACTGAAACGGAATAAAAAGGTTGTTTGGTCGCATGATAAATAAATATGTTACAACAGGTTTTTAATGTTAAAATGTTATCTCAAATAGTTTATTAGCCCAGCCGAGATTTTAAGCTCAGAACACCGGCGACCGGGATATTAACAAGGCTTTGTTTATACCAAGTCAGTTACAATTAATAACAGCCTTTGCTGAAAATTATTACTCTAACCAAGACATTATTATTAACCAGAGTAGGGACGGTTAGCAGCAAAAGTCGCTAAACATACCTAAAGTGGAAAATAACACCGCTTTTATAGACTTTGTCATAAAGTTAATAAAAATTCAGATTCAACAGACTTTGTGAAAATATGATTTTATTACAGCTTAAACAAGCCAAAAATATACTAAAAATTAAGGAATTTTCTATTGCAGTGGTTCAAACTTTGTAGACGATAATATGAGATTGCAAAATTCTAATTCTAACTGTAGCCTGAGGGTTAATTTAAACTATTGTTATAACAGTTAAATATTTTCAGACGTATTTCAACTTGGGGTATACAATAAAGAGACTCTTTATTGAGCATAACAACTTATGTTGCTAACTGTACCTATTAATATTGAGTTGATTTATTACTTTAAGCCGAATGAATTTGTTACAACTAGATTTTATTAGCGACTGTGTAATAACTGGGTCCAATGTTTTTATTTTAAAACATAAATTTACTCTTTTTAAAATAGCTTATTATGTCGGTTATGTAAATAGTTCACTACTAAAGTAATTAATTTTGTTTATAAATAAATTCTCATTTCTGGAAAATTATTCTTTAGTTATCGATAAAAATCTCTGACGCGGTTTTCACAAGAAAACTTTCTGTGTGGCCATTAAGTTTCAAAGCTAACGTCTCTCTTATTAATTTAACTTGTTAGGAAGTAATTAAATCTTCGGGATCATTTGCTTGCACGATCAGGTTCTATTGCCATTAACTGTTTTATGTTATATGTTTCACAAAGAAAAGTTACTGCCAAGGTCTCGAAATTAGTCACGGATAACAATTGATTAAATTAACTTTAATCCAAAAATACACTTTGTAAAAACCCAACGTAAAGAAATTCTTCAAGCAACTAACTGAGTAAACGCCTTTTATTATGACAAGTAAGTAAATATAATAAGAATCCCTAGCTTCGTAGCGACGTAGCACGCGTAGGTTATTTCTACGACGGACACGTAGCACCACTGTTTGTATGTAGGCTATATCTACGCCGTGCTACGACACTACGAAGCTAGGCAGTTCGTAGCGCTACGTGTCGTGTATTCGACGTTCGTAGTTCGTAAGCTTTATCAAACGAAGATGAATTTTCATAAAATATCTGGAAAATATTTTGAGTTTACAAATCGTCCGTGTCTACCTCTGTGCTTGTAAATAACATACTTGCAAGCGTAGGGAGATGATGTTTGTGCAAGCGAGTGAGTCAAATATGGAGATTCTATTGTAATGCTCGCAAGTTACCTATTTCGTACACTTGCAGTCCAAAAAACATGTAACACAATTTAATTAAGTTAAACTAACAAAACAATGGACAACTGACTGTACGAAAATCTTGCAGCAATGCACATGCAGATAAAATTTTAAGCTAATAGCGTTAACTAGGCGCTGCTAACCCGTCGCCGCCCGACCTCGCGCTTGGCACGCTCCGCGCTTCTTACGAGCGTTGCGGACGCGATAAATCTTTGTGCGGACACTTTTTCTGCTTCCTCCCCTACCCGGGGGGGGGGGGGGGGGGGGGTATTCCCTTGCACCTCCTTCCCCTTAGACTTGTTTGTCACCGCCTCACGTTTTTGATTTAACTTTTTGTAAAGGTTCCGCGGGTGTCGCGCCTACACCAACTTATTGCGTCGATAATCTCCCTATACAAATCTTTTTTGGTGACGCTTTTAGGGTTATGTTTCCTGTTTATTTTGCCAGTTTGATTTCAAAGGGAAAACGTTTAAATATTATTCAAGTTTTTTATTAACACTATGCGCGATATTTATTCGGTTATCCTTTGTTTGTGTTTTGAGAACGAAACGAAACCACAGTCTAAACAATAGCAGAAGGTACAAAGCGTGCAGTGTTCCCTGGTTCCGACTTTTCCTTCTTTACTCAATGAGTACATCTAAAATCAGAGTTCATTTAGATCGGTGAGGCGAGACCTCAAATGCAAATCCAATATCAATGAATATACATTACATTTTCTTAACATTAATACAACGTAAAAATGGTAATAGAATGTAGAAAGAGGAAGGATCGAGGAAACAAGTGTAGTGACTGGTGCGCCTGGCGCGCGGCGACGGCGTGGACGTGGACGTGGACGTGGACCACTGGGGGTTGATTCAAAATATCCGGTGTGCACGGCCGCTTCGAATCCGTATTATTTTGCATAAAAACTCTCAAATAAAATATGACCAGTCCGCATTCACTGAATATTCAGCATCGAAGCTATGCCCGGATTAAAATAATATTTTATCCCGACGACAGGAAATTAAATCTTTTCTATTGTTTTTGTCGCCTAAACGTTGAACAATGGGCGGAGATAAAGCGCGTACACTCGCCGAATGAAAAGGTGTTGCCCCTTGTAGTTTCGGAATTCTGAGAGTCTTTTCATCTGTGAATTTAAGATGTTTTAAAAGAAAAACAAAGGAGTCTTGACGCTTATTAGAAAAGTTTTTATGTCGATTTGCATAGTTGGATTGGTGGAAGATATTTGATTATATCTTGTGTTTGTGGAGTTGTCTGGCAGGCGTCGTGGATGTGTGAGCTGGACGTCGGCTCCGTGGGTCACCGCGGGGCACCGGTGTCAGGTGAGCAGGTCAATAAACGCGCTGTGACCGGTAATGGTCGGAAATAGCTGATTGCATCAGGTTCCAGCGATAGTGATCCTGGTGCATGATTTTGTGAAAAAGTATACAAATTGCAATGCAATGTATCCTATGATGTAGGTAGGTTATGTATTGATGGGTTGGTATATGTTAATCGGTCGTAAATATTATGTTAGACATTTTGGTTATTGTAAACTAAATATTAAAATTTAATAATTTAACAAATACGTACTTTACGTTAAAACATTGTTCGTAACTACAGACCCAACTAATCACAAATTAAATACTGGTAATAGTAGATGTATTGCGGCCACAGTCAAATAATTTCAGCCGGACCGTGTGTTAGCAAAGTGTTCATAAATAACGCTCGTGTAACAATTTCAGGCGATACCATTTAATTTGTCCAATTACACTGGTTTACACGACACAGCAACGGTACATATTGTCACAACCGACAATTTATAAATGTCATTTAATAAAATGTTTAAATACCTACAATTAAATGAAATAGGATAGGATGTGGATTTACGATGAGATTAAAATGTGTTTATTAATGTTTTAAATTAAATACCATAATATCACAATCACAAGCATGCATGATTGGTATAATTAAGCCAAAAGTAGGTAGATACTATGCGCGGCTCGGTTGCAAGGTTGATGTTTGTTTAATTAATCTTCAAATCACGAATTATTAAGTGGGGCGCTTAGGGAGCCTGCGAATTTAAAATGACATGGCCGGATTCTGCCCTCAGAATCCATTCATAACAAATTTGGCGCGTTCGTAACAAATTTGGCTTTATAGGATCATTATAATTTGAATCAGCTATACAACTCCTTAAGTTATAATTAGTCTGAATCGTTTTGATTTCATGAAATAGTCATTCAATTCATTACTCGTTATTGATCCAGGATGAGAAGTAGCCTGCACATTATATTCCTTTCTCGAGTCATGGTTTATCTGTGTGCCAAATTTCATCCAAATCCGTTCACCCGATATTGCGTGAAAGCGTAAAAAACAAACAAACATCTTTATCGCATTTGAAATATTAGTTATGATGGCCGCGAATATTAGTTATGATGGCCGCGAATCATAATCTGATTATATTGAGTTACACCCAACATACACCCTGACAGTGACCTGCGAATAAAAAAATTGAATTTTGCGGGCTACGTTGGCACTTTTGGCTTAATGGCTCCCACAAACAGGCGCGACGCGACAGTGCGACACAAAGGCAACGCGTTGCGTGCGATGGGAGGCCTCGATCGTGCGGGCCTCGGTGTCACCACCCGACAGGCCTGCTGACATCAACGACGAGGCGGAATGGTTCCGGGAGGCCAAGACCGGAATATGTGACGTGGGAATGCCCCGAGTCCAGCCAGGACGTGCCTAGTGCCAGGTGTGCTGGTGGTCACCGGAGCTGACGGCTATGCGCGAGGCGTGAGTGGCTGCGCGACACCTGTACACCAGGCACCGCAGGCTACGTATCCGCCATCCGCGGTGGCAAAGACTGCCCTCCGAGCGGAGATCCTGCGAGGAGTCGCTGGAGACTCTGAACAGGGTCCCGGGGGGACGCCCCTATAAAATGGTGCGGGATAAACTCCGCCCATGGGCTCCCCCACTGACTCAGAGTCTCCGGCCCCAGCTCGTAGAGGACGTGGTGAGCGCTTTGTGTCGTTCGCGAGAGGAGCAAACGCCCCCGCCCATGACTCCGCCTACTGCGGTGCCGGATGCGGACCACACCGCCAACGACGACGACGATGCTTCGGAGGTGACCGAGGTAGAGCTGAGAGAATTTTAAAATTCCGTCCCAGGACCCGACGGCTTACCTGGCAAAGCCTGTGTTCTGGCCTTGGAGGCTCTCGGGCCTCGACTTAGGGGGCTCCTAAGCGCATGCTTGGAGGGGTGCTAGTTCCCACTTCGTTGGAAGAGGAGGAAACTGGTCCTCATTAAGAAAAGAAGAAGCCAGGGTGCCCTGCGGAATCTCTGTCGGCGTCGAGTCAACGATGAAGTACCTCGGACTCGTCCTCGACAGCCGGTGGAACTTCGTGGAGCACTTCCGACGTTTGGCTCCCAGACTGGAGCGGACAAGGGCTGCCTTGAAGCGGCTCCCAGGCTCTACGCGGGGATTGCGCGGTCCATGGCCCTTTACGGGGTACCGGTGTGGGTGCGCTCTTTGAGGCGCCGACCGGCCCGCCGGTTGAACGCGTCCGAAAGAAGAAAGAAAAAAGAAAGAAAGAAAATAAATTTATTTGACCCAGGTTAAGGCACACAATATTCACACAAAACAAAACAAAATAGTATTGTGTCCCTCAGCGAAATAACTTTTAGGTATTTCTTTAGTTGATTGAATTCCTTTAATATCGTTTCATAAAATATGATAGCATAGGTGACAAGAAAATATATTTTCGTGCTGTGTTATATCGTGATACTTTTTTAATTTTTATGACATATTTTAGAACAATTATTTTCTTTGTAAATTGGTCAATATCCGCAAAAACAAAACTGGCTTGTAATATGGACATAGACGAAATGTGCGGCAAAAATTTGAGCGGTTTTAATGTGTCATATACGTTTGGGCAACGTCCTAACTGTATGAGGACATCCTTTGTGTGTCGTCATAATGCTATTGCAGAATGATTTTATCAAAAGATTTTAGTTAAATTTCATTAAACTTATCCATATTAAGTGATCTTTTAGTTAAACTTTTTCAGCCCCTTTTCAAACGTTTATCTAAATCTCTTAATGCACTTTAAAAGCGAAACTTTAAAGCTGATATTAGATTTCTGCATGTTCATTCCACACGAGAAAAACATTTTCTCTCTAATTCTAAAAACCAAAGTAAAAAATTATGAATCTCACCTCCTTTTATAGATTAAACGATAGATTTAGAAGCGAACCGTTAATATTCTGCAATTTACTTTTTAAACAAATTCAATTTAAAACTTTAATTCGTTCGTAAACGGTTCGAATACAAAATTTCTCTTAGTTGTTACTCGTGAAAGCGTTCACTTGTAACTTTAGGCTAGACGTGTGCAAGTCTAGCAACATTTTAACGCCCTGACTTTACTATAAATACATTTAGAATAGGTATTGCAAGGTAAGGGAAATATTTTAAAACTTCTCTCTTTACTTACTTCTTAACTCGAGACGTATAAAAAATGTTGGCATTACGAATTCAATTTTGATTTGAATAAAAGCAGAGGTTATTTTTTGAAATGAATAAAGTAACGTCGGTTTTTTTCCGGAGATTTATTATGCGCTTAAGTACATCCTTGCTGGAGTTAGCAGAATAACTGAGGCTAAAATGCCGCATGAAAACATGAGCACTAAAAATGTATCTAGGGCTTAAAAATATCAGAATATGTTGGTATAAGTTTTAGTGAAATACTTTTTCTGCGAAAATATCTTGCTAGGCTCGCCCCCTATTACATGGGACCTAAACATAACAAGCGAGATGGGAACATAACTGGGTCGGGCAGAGCCTACAACCTATACATAATACACCCATGTACTAGATAAAGGTACACCTCTGTCCAACGCAACCGACGGAAACAAGTCGTGATGTTATGTTGGAACATGTTATGTTGTTGTTATGTTGTAATAATACATCAAAATACCTACTTTCTTCAAATACACACTTCGTACATTGACTTGCTGTTTACCGATATATTTTCCCAAGTGACGTACGTACATGACAAATGGCTGGCGATGCGTCGCAGCGTGCGCGGATAAATCTGAACATTTGACTGGTGGATACAAATCGTAAGAGATTTGTCTCGACGGTACCCCTGTTGTGTGGTGCACTGGTACGTCACGCGACGTCGTGGAAAAATGGTAGGAGTTCGAAGGGTAGTTGATTTGAGTTGCGTTTGATTGAGTTTGGGAGGTTTTGGTGTTGGTTACTTTGTTTTGTGTTGATATTGCAATCGTCGTAGTGATAAAAGTCAAAATTATCTAAACTTAAAATGGCATCGTTTGATATTATTAGCGCAATAAATATTAACTTCGTATTAGTGTCCTCTTAGTAGATATAACAATTTGTGGCACTTCCTGATGCACGCCTCTCCAGCGCGTCACCACTACATGCTGTTCAGGGTCACGTGACGACGTTGCGTTTCTTAAGCATTAGCTGAACTGCACTGCCTTAGCTGAGTGAAGGAAGGAAGGAGGATCACCTTTCATCAATTAATGTTAAAATATTCTTCTGACAAACAGCCTGCACTCAACACTCAAAATAGTTCCAAAATACACTTTCCAAATTCAATTCTAAATTCACACCCCAACCTTCCTAATTCAGAAGCACCATTCTTTTCATTAAAATGGTACACACTAAGATCACGTTTCCAGAAACAGGAAGCCGGAGGGGGCCGGAACTCCAATATTGTGGCTTCCGAAGTAAAGCAAGCAAATATTGCGTACTAAGACACTCGAGTTTTATCAGGAAGGGTTCTTCAGCTCAGCACTCGAGAACTGTTCCCTTACACGTGGCTTTGTGCCTGTTAGTCATATTTTGTTACTCAAGCCTTTTGAAGTGGTTCAAGGTTTGTATCTGGGTTATTGTTCATTCTTTGTGGATTGAAGTATACTTTCCTGGTATGATTGAATGGTGGATTGAAAGGAAATTGATATTTTTGCGGAAGGACTGGGCTATTACCCTTTTTGTTTTCTGTTAATTATATTACCTTTGTTCCAAGCCATCTCGGATACAGTCTGTTTGTCGTTGTCTCCAGTCTTGTTTCATTCAAAGTTATTCTCGTCCCCTTGATTGTGTTACTTCAATTCATTACATTTGCTTGATCGATTGTTATACATATTAAGCGCCCGAAAATATCATCTTACTTAGTAGGTTCCAAGACCGAAGTCATGATGTTCTTAACAACCAAATCCATCCTCACATTGACAACCTCTGACCTTTTGAAGACAATACTGATCAATCTTCCTCCTTTGATGCGTTCTTTTTTTAAACCGGCAAGGGTTAGGGTTCCAACGCTCGGGTTATAAATTGCACGGTACGAACCTCTTTGTTCTTCGTCGGGGTTCAATGAATACTATATGAGTTCATGCTGTGCCAGCCCTGAGCGGATGTCAGGGCTTCTCAAGGTTTTTACAGCGTTTCGTATCGTACATTTGATAGCGTTTTCGCACATTAGATATTAATATTATATGAGAGGCATTTGTTTTGTGCATGTGTTTGTGTGTTCAGATGGTGTTGAAGTCATGTGTGTTTACGCGTTGAATGTGTTCTGTTTATTTTTGCAATACTTTTCGTATGATTGCGATCTTTTTAGTATGAAATTATGTGGTAGCTTGTTGTTAAGTGGAAAAACTCTAGAAGGTAATTGCGGACCAGAACTTCGTTACGATAACATAAATAATAGTTCTGTAGAAAAAAAAAACGCTCTTTTATTAACTCTTGTAATTGAAGAGTTTTTCCGAAAGCACACACCCAGATACTTTACATGACTAATTCCACCAACACTTTGTACCATACCATTCCAACAACAGAACAACATCAGCAATGTAGACAACACAATCAAACTTGATTACGAGTAACATTAAAAAGTTGCAGCAAACGAGCAACCTCCCAGTTCCTGTCGCTTTACGACGCCCAAATAAAACTGCTTCATTTCATATTTAAACTGTCTCATACACTGTTGTGTTATTTTGCAGGTTTTTGGGTTTACTTTGTACCTCTTTTTTTGGTACATAAGTACTGGGTTCTTTGTGTGTGGAATTAACTAGAATACTAACATTTTATCTGGCGTAACTTGAACCTTTATATCTCGATCATAATAGTAACCTGTAACCGTTATTGGTGTACCTTTTATTATCCAACTTTAGATAATATACCATGACCTAAAATAAATATCTATCTGCTGTCCGCGATACCTACTGCAGTCTCATTATATCAGAATGTGAACAACAGGCTGATGTACCTACCTGGTCTGTTAGGATCACATTTCAGCAAGCAGATGAAAGCAAATACATACTAACTTAAAAAAATCTATGCCATTGGTGAAAAGAGGTGTAATCAGTACAAGTTAAACTCGATGATCTCTGCTACAAGGTGGCGATGTAAAATCATATTCTTTTGGAAACGCTTATCTGAAGTAGTGAAACTTTTTATACGTAATTTGTGGTTCATAAATAAAGGATAGTATTATTCAACACAATCAAAGTTCTCAATTCCCCGTATTTTTTACGTGACCTACATTTTAGAAAATTAAATAATGTAGGTAATTTTTCCGAAACATTTACTAACGAACAGTATATTTTATTCAACTGAATATAGGCCTTAGTAATAAAAGCGACATAATCAGTAGAGTAGACTCGACCATTTTTCAAAATATATCTCTGTATTACTCACTTTATGACCTACCTTTATGAAAATGTTATTCAATATCAGCGACCTTAAAGTGAAAAGCGCTTCAGAACAAAGTACGGGAGTAATAACAAGCACTGGATCGCTGCACGCCTCATTTTGATTGTACTCATTAAGCCTCAGCAACTGCACATATTATCTCGCAACCTCTCGACCTTATTTCGAGAACAGTAAAGGCGGTTTTGGTGTGCTGCCACTGTGTAAATAAGTATCTTCACATTGAGTGCGATTCAGGTAGCATAAGCTTTTGTTTTGCGAATAGCATTGTGAGTATTATCGAATGTTCTGAGCGATGTTTTCCAGTTTCCAAAGAGCTGCATACCTACGAGTTTTTATATCCACTGTAGAGAGCCGCTATTGACATAATATTGGTTTCCAGACGAACGTTCATGGTTCCGTAACTTAAAAGGAAAAAACGGAACCCTTAAATGATCACTTCCTGGTCCGTCCATCCGTCACCCCGTCTGTTGTCTCTCGAGACCCTTTTTACGCGACCACGGCAAAGCCAAAAGGAAGGGTTATAATTTTAGCAGTCTATGTGTTTGTATGTATATGTATGTAAGTATGTTTGTGTACCACTGTATCACCTAAAGTACTAAACCGATTTTGATGGGTGAGGTATCAATAGATTCGTAATAAATTAGGCTAGATTCTCCCTTAAATTGAATATGGTGGACTGTAGACGCCTCGACAAAAATTTAATTTTTATAATCATGCCATGAAGGTATCAGAAGAAAGGTGTTGACGAGCACGTTACACATATGTATATACGAGTATGTCTTACTGTCTAAGTAAATAAATATGTTTAAATTCGGCACGGCTACTATATACTATATCTATTTTAATACTATATCGTTTTTCTTCCGTCTCAAGAGTGGCATGGCAAACGGTTAAATCGTTACTATTTATTAAGATTTGATTAACTTCGAGCTGTTATCATTTTCATCATGCTTTTTTGGGAACGCGTGGAGGTATCAAAGTGAAATTAATGTTAAATACGTAGGTCGTAGTCACTTGGAGCTCAAAAAAAAATCAAGACACTGCATCAACGCAATAAAAATACGGCCATTTATGAGACTCATTTTGACACTCGCAAGGAAATCAAAACCTCCCGTTGGCCTAGAATCATGAAATTTTCAAGAAGCAAGGACTCACAGCACAAGTAAAGGAAAAAGTCCGACGTTCTTTTATACTTTTATCACATTAAAAAATGTGTTTGCTAGGTATGTTATGCTGAAACTTAAATGACTAGGTTTCATTTCTTCTTTTGTACCATATTCTACCATTTTTATGACTTACATTAGCAGTTGGAGAATGACCGTGACGTATATTGATGTGTGGGAAAACATGTTTTTCAAACTACAATGTTAAGTTTGTTCTTGGGATAAATTTACCCTTACTACGATTCGGATGCTCTCTCTTTTTCATGTGCTTGAGCCAGCTGTCAACGTTTCGGCACAACGACTGTCGGATCAGGTGCGGGTCATCCAACGTAATCATATGTTGGATGACACTGTGCTTGATCACCTGCGAAGTGAAATGCAGAGTAGCCATGTCATCGCTCCCCCGTCGCAGACTGTTGTGGTACTACCACAGTCCAACACTGATCAACCTGACGAGGGAAGTGATGATAGGGGTACAAACGTAAGTACCCAGTGCAATGAGGAATCGAGGAATGCTTTGGAGTGTGCGATTCGGGAATATCGGTTCATGTCGCCCAAACTTAGACCTCGCTTACCTCGTTTGCCCATGCATAACAAAAATAGGGCGCTAGTGGCGGTCCTGGATTCGCAGTTATCAAACTATTTTGATGACTGCGAAGACCTCACCGATACTCATTCGATTCTGTACTGCGCGGCTGTAGCGACATGTCGTGTAGCTCACGTCAAATTTGCCAATGACTCTAGAGCTACACGACCGAAACCAACCGTACCAGCTTGGCAGTGCAGAATTGAGCACCGTATTGGTGGGGCCAGAGCGCTCATCGGCAAACTAATCTGCTTCAGAGACGGCAATACTCGTCCAAGAGTGATGTGCTTTGTGAGGCGGGCGTTCACAGGGACAGATATTAGCTCTCAGAACTATCTGTCCTGCGTCACAGAGCGCATCGACTTCCTGAAGCAGAAAGTGTATGCATGGGCTAACCGTATTCGTAGGTGTAAGCGGCAAGTAGAGCGATACACTCAGAATCGCACCTTCCAGAGCGATGAAAGGTGGGTTTATAGAGGTTGGGAGCGACCAAACCAAGGTGTGGCTGACACGTGCCTGCCAGATGATGATGCCATGTGTTCTTTCTGGCGCAGCATCTGGTCGGTGCCTGTCAGTCACACCGAAGGTGACTGCTAGCTCGTGCAGTCCGTCCGTTGCCTAACTGGAAGTCTCCAGGGCCGGACGGGCTGCAGAACTTTTGGATCAAATGGTTCACAAGATCGCACGCTCGCTTGGCGGCTCAGTACCAGACAGACGGTTTTGGACTTTGGTTCGCTACCCCAGTTCCTAACAACAGGAGTTACCCACCTGCTCCATAAATCAGGTAGCACCGCGGAACCCAAAAATTATAGGCCGATCACGTGTTTACCGACGGTCTATAAAGTGCTTACATCCATTTTGAGAGCTAAAATTAACAAACATATAGACACCAACTCCATCATGTCTGCCTCTCAAAATGGATGTGGGAACGGGTCCCCCGGTACTAAGGAGCTACTCCTCATTGATAAGGCCATTAGCCAACAGGTTCGTCGTTCCCGAAAGGATCTGTCGACATGTTGGATAGATTACAAGAAGGCCTATGACTCGGTGCCACATACGTGGCTCATGAGGGTGCTGGAGTTGTTTGTTTACTTTCAAGTAACTGAAACTTTCAGTAGCGCCATCAGGATGGAATTTGGTGTGGACAAATGTGCGGTCATAATCGTAAAGCGAGGGGAGATTGTGGAATACGTGGGAACCCAACTCTCGGATTCCATAAACGTCAGAGCCCTCTCCGCATCCGAAACCTATAAGTATTTGGGTATGTCGGAAGCGTTGGGCATCAATGGTACTGACATGAAGCAATCGTTGCAGGAGCGCTTCTTTGGCCGCCTGAAGAATGTGTTAAATAGTCTTCTGTCAGGCGGAAACAAGGTGCGCGCCTTTAACGGTTGGATCATGCCAGTTTTGATGTACACTTTTGGCATACTCAAATGGACTCAGACCGAACTCGACGCCCTGGATAGGAGGATATAATGAGACTGTATATCCCGCGAAAGTGTGGTGGTCAAGGCTTTTTAAACGCTAAGACCCTACACAATCGCGAGATATGCAGTCTCAGGGAATATTTCCTAGAAGTCGACGTGGGGATGCATCGTGATGTGGTCGCGGTGGACAAGGGCCTCACCCCGCTCTCCTTGGCTAAAGAGAACTGGCGCAAACCTGTAGTACTTGACACTAAAGATCGCATGGAAGTATGGCAGAGTAAGGAGCTTCACGGACTCTTTTTCCGGGCCCTACATGGACCCGATGTAGATCTTCTAGCGTCCGTAGCCTGGCTGCGTTTCGGTGACCTCTTTGGAGAAACCGAAGGTTTTGTCTGTGCAATTATGGACGAAGTTATGATGACGAACAATTACCGGAGATTTATTGTGAAAGACGGCACGGTTGACATCTGTCGGGCATGTCACCGTCCGGGGGAATCAATAAGACACATTATCTCCGGTTCTTCTCGTCTAGCTAACGAAGAGTACTTGCATAGACACAACCTTGTAGCCAGGATTATCCATCAGCAACTTGCTCTGAAATACAGCCTTGTGGAATCGGAAGTGCCGTACTACAGGTACGTGCCCGACCCAGTTCTCGAAAATGCAAATATCACATTGTACTGGGATCGATCCATCATCACTGACAGGACTATTGTTGCCAATAAGCCTGATATAGTGGTGGTGGATCGTGTAGAGCGGCGCACAATGATTGTTGAACTAACGGTCCCGCATGACGGTAACCTCGTGAAAGCCGAGAAAGATAAAGAAATCAAGTATCTTGATTTGGCTCGCGAGGTTGTCGACATGTGGGATGTGGACTCAGCAATCATTGTGCCGATAGTCGTGACAACCAATGGGTTAATAGCCAAGAGCCTCGACATACACCTGAGGAGGCTCTCGTTGGGCAGCTGGATCAAGGGCTTGATTCAGAAAACGGTACTTCTGGACACGGCTCGCATTGTCAGGAGGTTCCTCTCTCTGGAGCCCTGACCGCCGGTAGCTTGGACCCTGTTCCCGATACCGGTGGGATACTATTTTTTTATTTTTAAATGTTTTTTTATTTTTTTTTCAGATTTTTAAATATATTTAAACATGTAATTTATAAGTTTGTTAAATGTAATAAAGGAGAAAATAATAAAATAAAAATTTATTTAATTCAGGCAAAACCCATATTACAAAAAAAAATACACTCTTTTTTACAGTACTGTAACAGAAAATATGAAATGGCAATGTGATGTGCATGTCAACAAACGAATGAATAACATAAAAGGTACAAATTATTAATGTTACATAAATAGAATAAAAGTACAATCACAAATTCAAACTACAACCGACTGAGTTCATAATACATAATAAAATATCTGATTATTTAGGTCACGGACAATAAAATTAAAAATAATAACATAAAATACAAAAACAAATTGAATTAAAAAATCATAATCGTGGCATTAACTTTTGCGCCCTGGCTATACATGTCTGTTACAGCATTTTCGTATTTAGGGGCAATCAAATCGCTCAGCAATCGTTAACAGGACAGCTCTTCCGCAAACATGCCCGAGGCGCTGCAGGAGCGGGGCAGCCCCAACACCGCCCTGAACGCGTTGTTATACTGGACGCGGGGGGCGCTGTACGACACTTGTGTGTAGCGTAGCGAGCCGACAGGCTGCACGTGTACAGTGAAGTGCAATATGCTTTAAAAAGGGTGATCTTAACTTGATCGGAGCAACGTGCAAACCTGCGAGCCAACATATTCGCTCTTTTTGACAAGGCCCTCCGCTCCCGTTCGATGTCAGCATGATCCTTGAGGTCAGCCGTGACTATATGCCCCAAGTATTTAAAATGGTCCACTCTGTTTAGGGGAACACCATTGAGAAAGACTGGTGGCACGTTTTCTAGGCATTTTGCACCGCTGGCTCCAAAGACCATTGACTCTTGTCAACATTATATTTGAGCCCATGCCTACCCGCGTACTCCTCACAGACCTCAACCAGCTTTCTCAGACCACAGATCGACGCGCTCAGCAGCACCATGTCATACGCATAACTCAGATTATTGACGCAGACACCATCAACGTGGCAGCCGACATGCCGACTGCTGAGCGCGAAAATCAGCGCGTCCATGTGTGTAATACAAGCATGCTCCCAGCGTTTCTCATTTCGAGATTACCATGGTAACGATCTTGAAATTGTACTTGTGGGTTCTCAGAGCCAAAGGTTTTTACTGAAGAAAAAATACACTTAGACAAAAACTTTTATTCTTTTATAAAACGCTGGACGCCGAGCTATTATTATTTATCTGTGGATTTTGTCTGTAACGTGGGGTAGGTTGAAAGTTTTGTGTAACTCTTAGATAAAACAATTTACATGTAAAGTAATATACTCATTTAATGCTTTTTTAAGTAATCTCCATTTTATTTCAAACACTTTTTCATTGGCCATTGGTCTGAGGGCATGTTTTTCAGGTGCCTATGAAACCTATCACGGCCTCTTCTGGCCTCGTAAATAAAGAAATCGCATTGTGGTCGATCTGGACTATGTGCGGGATGGGTCTCCAGCTCTACCTTTATCAGAAACCAAAAATGATTTTGTCTTGTTCGCGGTATGCGCCAAAGCATTTTCACGGTGCAGTGCAATGCTTGGTCATTTAAACTTGACTTTTTCAAAGACATTTGGCATACAAATGGTGGTGTACCACCCAGCATTTACTGTCTTTTATTCTTCAAGTGGGATCGTGCAGACACTACCCGTCTCGCTTGTTTTGGCTAAGCTTTTTGCCTGCCTCAATGTTTGTAAATATGTGAGCACAATGTACCTATCGCGTGATTCATTTATCTGCCTTTGCTTTATTTTTAATTCTTCTTACCAATTGTGGTATAGTATTTTTATTCTTGGTGCATCGTCTTCACATATAAAAATATAATTAATGTATAAAAATATTGTAAAATATTTTAAAAGAGTAACGGTGGAGTTTCTTGCCACTTCTTCGTCATACGAAACTACTTTTTGGAAGTGGCACCTAGAATCAGTTATATTTTTAATGTAATTTTTGACATTCAAAAGTGCCATTTTATGGGCCTATTTGAAATAAATGCTTTGACTTTGACTTTGACGCCAAGCCGGAGTCGGGTGATAGGTCGGGTCAAAATAGTAGTAGTTGCGATGGCTTTCATTTTGACATTTCGATATCATTCATTGCGATGCTACTGCTATGAAATTCCAATGAGTAGGCAGTGAGAGCGTACTTTTCAGTAGCGTCGGACGATTTCCATAACACTAAAAAAACAAAAGTCATCAAAGTAAAAAGTAGCAATGCACATACTCAGGCTGGTGTGTGTGCGTTATTTATAAAGCAATTAAATGCGCGTGCGACGCAAATGAAGTGTTCGCGCGAACAAGCGATGTGCGGCTATTAGTCGTTTTATTTTGAGACCACATAAATACCTTCAGGTGTTGGATGTTCTTGTTAATATTTGTACCTTTTGGGGTGACTTTAGTGTTAAGTACTTACATGTTTGTACTTAACACAGCTTTGTATCCCTCAATTTAGCCTATAGCACACCACTACTGGATATGGATCGGTCTTTGAAAACCCTCGGTCTTCTCACATTCAACTAACGTCCAAGCTGTTTTCTTAAAGCCTAAAATCCAGTATTGACGTAACAATCTTCGTAATTTCCTTAACATATCGGTCTAGCAGGCACCTTGCAGCTATTCATTACAATCCCAATAATGGTCTCCCCAGCATTGGCACTCAATATTCTCCTCATTCCATTCGTTTACGTCCGTAATGTCTGAAGCTATAAAATCAGACGATGTCCTAATTAAAAAGCTGTTTCATTTGATGTTATTACAGCTGCCCTATTGTACTGAGATTAGCGGCGACTAAAAACGAGTAAAAAGTCATTAACTTCACATTTTTAACTCAAAGGGGCGAGGGAGTGCAAGTCAAAATGACTAGTGGCTGTCGCTTACATAATCACTTTTGCTTCCTTTTATTTTAATTATAGTTGAATAGCTTCTGCCAGCGACTTCGTGATATTTTTTTTGACTCTCCTAACGTTATAGACTAAAGATTCTTGTCCATTATGTTGCTTTAATTTAAGCATTTATTTTTTAATCCATATTTAGTTGTTGATATCTTCCCAATCAGTAAAAAAGGTCCCAAAATTGTATTACATGATTTTCGTGTTTTTCCCAATCATCATGACTCATGTCCCACTAGTGACAAACAATTGTTTTCTTCATCTTTAAACCTAAACCATAAGCGATTGTATTAACCAACTCATTCAAAATCTTTTGAGCCCAACAATGTGGAAACAACAATGACTATTAATATCTGCATCTATGTACACTCGCATGTTACACATCTCTATTAATAAAGTTATTCGGTCCCCACTAGTTAGTGCCATATAAATCATTGTCGGTATTTCTGTATGTCCGTCACTGTGAGCGTCGCCTGATTTATTAAGCTAATTACTAGTGTGTTTGTCTTGTTGCCACGCTCTCCAGAACCCAAAGGAAAAATATTACGTGTATATTAGTTTCATAGCCTTAATTAAGTTGAAATACTTTGACTGTGAGGTTGTTAAAACGTCTTTAAGTAAGAAAGCGTCAATTTAGTTTGAATTAAGTTTGGTTTTTAAAGTGCGAGGCGTTGTTTCTGAATGATAAATTACTGCGAAAGATTAAAGATTTTTGTTACACGCCTAGAGAACAGGTGTCTTTTCTTAAGTGAAGCTCGAATGGACCTAATGTGATTACATTAGGCCTTCTCTACATAGACGTCTCCAAAGTTGTGAACCAACATATTATTTTATATTATTTGCTCGCCTTACCTTGTGAAATATTCGTGTTTCGCAAAATTTCTTACGAAACAATATTATCTCTGACTACGAATTTATTTTCTCGTACAAAATTCTCGGCCCGTGACGCGACGTCTGAATCCAGTCAAATTGCAGGAAATTCCGTAGCAACGACACGGCAATTAACATTCACACTGAATTGCTCACTGTTGATCTTTGTTGCTCGTTGTTGCCTATTGTTGCTTGCCAATGTCTTAGTGCTAATCTAAATAGTAGATTTTATTTTTAAATTATTTGAAGTCTAGACTGATATTATTCCGTTCTGGCTAAATTAATGTTACCATAAACTAGTTTTATTGTGCAGAGATAGCGTTATCTTTATTAAGTTATTTTAATGTTTGGATGGAAGTTTCTTTATCAATTGTTTTTTTGAACAAACCATACGTGTGTGGTTGTGTATTTTCATGTTTAGGGACCATGAAAATTTTTTTATACCTAAATTGATTTTGCTTAATCGAAAACATGACTGTTAAGTAAATAAATAAATAACTTCTAAAACCTTGAAATACACCCTCTGATAATATTTATGAATAAGTGTCCAAAATTACAAATTCCAAATAATTATTGTAAGTTTTAAAACTCCGCCGTAATATACCTATTTATAAAATCTCTCTATATTATGAAAATATAATGGCTGCTCCATAAAATTAAAAGTTATCGCTAAAGGTACTTAAATATTAATGGTTATTATCGAATTTCGATATTAATGTGGCTTCAACAGAATGTCAACTGAAAGACTAGGTAACCACGGTTGTGGATGGAGTTGATAAGTAATAGTCTTTAAATGTTAAAAGCGGATAAGCTTTTATACTTTCTTCGTTGTGGTAGTAAAACACCGGTAGTATTTTAATATTATAAGCAATCGCTAATCCGCCAGCAAAGCGTTATCATAGCAATTTTTTTACAGTTTTTCTCTCTGATAATACTAATGTCAGACAGAACGACTCAGAAAAAAAAGAAGACCAACTGAAGACGATATCAGACAAACGTCTGAACTTATTTCTGAATATCATTTACTTCGTCAACTGTATTCTCTGTTTGTTCCAATGACCGACACATACTGACCGTAATTGACTTTCAGAAGTACCTAAAATTACTTGACTTTGATATCACACACACCGATACGACAGCACAATCTCCATTCATTCCATCTTACACACTCTAACAATATTTATCGACATTCTAAGTTTTAATTAATGTGGCCAGTTACAAGTCCTGTGTCCAGGTGTAAATCCGAGCAGCCAATTGTGAGCGTAACCCGTGTGTTTCGGCCCTAACACCCTTCATTACGAGCCGCCATGAATACTCTTGTCATTAATTCGCCGAGTGTGTACAGGGCGCGGTCTACACTCACTCGTGTACAGGGCGCGGTCTACACTCATGTTATTTTTATACCTCCCTGGTAATGCTTTATGGCTTTCGGCGCTTTAAAATACATTAATGTAGTTAGTTATTTGTTTAAAATGGTAATTTTTGTCTTTGTTTCATTTTGGTTAGTGCTATTTTTGAGGTGCTTGAGAATGAGTTTGCCTGGGAAAGTACTGCTACTATTATACCTTCCTACCTACATCACTGTGTTTGGGTAAGATTTGTGACTGGTCGGGTCTGGCCTATGATATGTCATATGGTTCTAGCTAGGTAGATGCAAAAGGGAATTGAGCTTGTCTATTGAGTATTGAGAAATGACGTTAAAGATTTCGCTGTGCTCATAATATTGGAAGTTTGAAACATAGATAACAGTGGTTCGTCAGCTTGTTTTATAAATAACTATATATAATAACATAAAACACGGAATACTGCTCACTCCTGCGTTGTAGCAGTAAGTTAGATTGCTGTGGTATGCAAAGCGAGAGGCCGCAATTGTACATAAGTAATGATTGTAGTCAGTCAATCGTCCGCAACCGCTAGAATTCATTATCCTCTACCCTTGCTCACTGTACTGCTGTTGGGTCTACAGCTGAGTCTTTGTATCTTTAGACGTGTTAAATAAACATGAAACACAAACTTTCTTAAGAAAATTAAACATTTACTACAATGCCACTTTGCGAAACAAAATATTTGATACGTTCTACCTAAAAATCTCTATGTGAATTATGAAAACACACTTTTAAAGTTGGTTCAAACCATAATTCAGATAGGCTTGGCAGGTGATTGATGAATGAAAAATTAATGAAACACATTCTAGCATCCCATTCGTACAGGTTTAGGTTTAATATGAAATGCAATAAGTACCTACACGAATAAAACGTAGGTTGCAACGATTTTTTTTTGTTAAATTTTTCTGAGTTGATGCCACACTAAAAGTTGTCGATTTTCATGAGTACTACACTCCCGTTAACTACTCGTATGTGCTTCGTTTACACTAGACCTGTGTATGCTTGACATATACAATTTCTGTTTACGAGATTGGAAATAATGAAAAATTGATTTAGTAGGAATAGTGTAGACCGTAGACACGTTCAAGAGACATTTTGAAAGCGAACCATTAGTCACAAGTTATTAGGCGTGCTATGTATTTTACTATAAAAACTTCAAACAAATGCGTCTCTTCGGGGCTCTGCGGCTAATTTATTTCTGTTCACAGCAATTCGTTTATTAACTTTTTTTGTTCGCGCATATTTTTAGTAAGCCCTAGCGAGTAGGCGTGACTTCGCTCGTTTTTTTTTGGCAAATTGATTAGGTATTTGAGCCACGTGCTGTACCGAAATTGGTTTATTCCCATTATCAGAGTCCACACCTGGTTCTAACTATTCGGCGTGTTACTGTTATATAATTAGCCTTCGTTTGCATGTTAACTGCTGGCATTAGGGAAGCACAACTCGACTGAATTAAATACAGTAAAGGTACCCACTTTATCGTATTCGCGGCATGACACTGTAAAGCGTGAAGTGCTAGCGGGCACATCCAGAAACGTAGTATTTAAAAGCTATCAAACTGCTCGAACATTTGTTACTGAAGCAAAAAAATAAAAAAAACACTCTTTTAAAATGTCCTTATGTATTAAGTATCTCGAAAGCTTTTTAAAAATGAGTGATGAATTTGATGTTATCCTCTCTAGACTTCTTTGTACTCGAAAATTAGATTTTTCTTTTTCATTTTAGTTAGAATTTGAATACCTACACATTATAATATGCAAATTGGCGGAGTTAATTTGTGTTTTTGATTTGTTGATGTTTCTCACTAAGAGGGTTAAATGTTTTGTAAATGTATTTATTTTAGCTTTGTTATCAGTCTAGGTGTTATTTTAAATGGATATTTCTCTCATGCATACTTAAACATTGTAGTAGTTAGTAGTTTAATAAATAAAGCAGGTAAGATTAAATAAATTAATTTTGCAACAATTTACAGAAGTGTGATCTTAGTATACCTACAATCATTTTGATCTATACCAAGTTGCTATTTTTTTGTGAAGGACGCGCTTCTTACATATTTCAGGTAGTCGTAGTTTCTATAAAAAAGTGATGCTTATAAACCCAAAATACAATAATATACGAAATATATTTGAATAAGTAACCTGCACTTAGACAGCACGACCTTTCCTCATACCAGGAAAACGTAAAAAGCCGGTGACACAGTCAACTCCAAAATAAATTCAAATGGCACACAAAGCAAGCCGAGTTGAATGTTCAGCAGCATCCCCTTTCAGGCCGTTATCTTTGTCACTGGATCAAGATACCGCCGAATAGACGGCACTTTCCCCAAACTCTAGCCGCCATAATTAAAATGCTTTAGTGTTTATGTAAAATTTTGTCGTAAAAGCTGATTTAATGTTTAGAGTTATTAGCTTAGTAGCGTGAAAGAGGAGCTTAACTTGTGTTGTGTGAAGGTATAAGAAGTTTACGGGAGTGGGTAGGTGGTTTGAGTTTAAAGTTCTATTAGACATTATTTCGTACAAACACTATCAGTAGTAATTCGTTATCATTTTGACAGTTCAACAACATTCATTGCGTTATTTACGTTGTTGAGCAGACTAATTTACACAGAATAATTAGTAACACTTTTTATTTTTTTAAATCTAAGGATCGATACCAGCCAGCGAAGATTGACATAGTCGATTGATCGGACATTTATTTATTTATTTAAACTTTTCGAACGCAAAAAGGTACAAAGACGGACTTAATGCCTTAGGCATTCTCTACCAGTCAACCAAGGGTGGTGAAGAGATTAGATGGCAGGTGCTTTGATTGAAGTATAAGCATATTAAAATAAAATATACTTACAATAAATAAATACACATATACGAATTCAAGGGTGAGAGGTGTTGAGACGACTCTACGCTATTTGTTAAGAAAATAACTCTGCAATTTCAGCTTAAATGTATACCGACTGGTGGCGGACCCTGATATCAAGAGAAAGAAGAATGGACTGAATATGAAAGGAAGAATGAACAAAGTCAGAAATATGAGAAGGACAGAGCAGGAGAAGATTGTTGGAAGAACGCAGTTTCTTAGCGTGAGACGAACATAGATATTAGGAGTGAGATACAAGCTAAGAAGGAGGAGTGGGAGAGTTGAGAAGGGAGAAAAGTGTGGTCAAAGCGCAATCTTCTTCTTTGGCGAATGGACATCCATTTGAGCTCAGACCTATAGCTTGACACATTGTCATATTTTCTGAGGTTGAACATGAACCGGATACAATTGTTGAGCAATCTGTCGAGCTTAACCAAAAAAAAATCGCATTCGAGTCAAAGTAGCACGTCACCATAGTCGATGATAGGGAAAATCAAAGTCTGCACGAGCATGCTTTCCTCTTACCGGACAAAAAGTTTCTCAGAAAATGCAGGGTTGGCAGAGTACCGTTGACCCTTTGGCTAACACTAGAGACCTGGCCAGCTAAGTGTCGAGTCAATATACAAACCGAGATCTTTCACAGTAGAGGTAATGGGAATGGCTATACCATTGAAAATAAGAGGAGGAAGAGAACTGAGCGCCACCCTACCCATGCGTGAGCTTCCAATTACTATGGCCTGACACTTTGAGGGGTTTACTGACACCCCAAAACAATCAGACCACTTTTTGATAGCATCTAAGTCTCGGTTTACATCTGCTTACAGTTCTAACATATGTAGTTATAGCTTCATATCCTACTGAAATTTAAGGTCACCGTATAAACAATAAACTTTGCACAGAACTACCACACCCCACTATGAACGATAACAATTTGGTTTATATAAAAAATATTTGTTTGGAAATAATGCAAACAATATTATAAAAAAGTGCATAAAAAGTTTATAAACGTTTTATATAACTACTAGACAGCAGGTATCATAAAAGTGACGTCAAGACTATATAACTTCATATATGCACCAAACATTGTCCGCAACGCGCGAATAAGGATGGGAGCAATCCCTTCAAAAAACTTTTAAAGTGTGTAGCTTCTCCATGTTTCCATCGATTTTACAGATGTTTTCGATTATCTCATTGTACCATGCCTTCTTTGAAATTACATTATATTTTCGAACATTTTTAATATTAGTCATCATCCCTACTCACTTTACAACTTGGAATGCAATATCCGGCTCCAAATGCAACATTAATATCTTACACATGTAACTATTAACTATTTTAATTTAAAATCAAGACTACGCAACGGATGTTATCCCGCGGTTTGCGTTTCCGTTAGCAAACGTAAACGTATAGGTTTACGGTGTGGTTACGGAGTAGTTAAGAGCCTGCGGTTTGTCAGGTGCTTAAACACTATGTTTATATTAAGTCCTTCGTGTATAGATCGATCGCTGTATGTTTAGGCTTTTGAAACGTTCGTGACTTTCTGATTGACAGGAATGTAGGACTATCACAATACATCTAGAATGCTCGGCGTGAAATAAATATTTAACAGCTTTTAATTTAATGTTTCATTTACCATAACAAAGTAATAACGTTTCAACGCTTACATAATTATTTAATCTGAACAATTATTTGCAAAGCTATGTCGTTAATACGCCAGTGCTTTTGTGCTTGTCCATTCAGCGTTGATTGTAAAGGTGGAATACAGCTACAGTGTTCATGTAGGGTTAATTAGTTTTCAAACCTGTAATTCAAAAGGGCTAAAACATTGCTTATAACATTTTTAGGGTTCCGTACTTCAAAAGGAAAAAAACAGATCCGTCCGTCTGTCTGTCTGTCGGTCAATCTGTCAAAACCCTTTTTACGCGTGGAGGTATCTAGTGCCGTTGTCTATAGTCCCCTGGAGCTCTAAAAAGTCAAGCTTCTAAGTCAACGCAATGAAAAATATGGCGATTTAAACGACATAACTATTATTTTACTCGCAAATAAAGTAAAACCTATGGGGTCCTTCCCGTCGAGCTAGAACCATTAATTTGGCAAGAAGCATGGTCTTCACTATTACTTGTGCTGTGGCACAAGTAATAGTGAAAGTCTTAAAACCGTTAAATTGTAGTTTTATGACAGAAAAAATCTTTTAAACTTACATTTGCAGTTGGAGAATTGACCGTGACGTATGTCGATGTACGGAGACCATGATGTTTTAAACTGCAATGTTAAAATTATTCTTGGGATAAATTCATCCAAACACGCACATATCTGGTTTTTTATACTATAAATCCACTGTAACAAAAATTCTAAAGTTTTTGTCCACCACGTTACCAAAGCTAGAAACAATGCTTGCTACATTTTGCTGAATTTACCTCCCGATTAAAATACAAGGAGGTTTACCCTCGATCCCTCCCTGATTGAGTCCTATATTGAGGAGTGACATCGCATTTTAAAGGAACGTTTTTATTGGCGCGTCTTTATGAGGTAGGTACCTACCGCCTCATGATCGAGGTACAAGTGGAAATTGAGTTTTCCGGGTGAGAAGTTCAAATTAGATGCCAAGACTTGTTATTACGGAAAAGGTAGAATATTACGTTATTTATTTTTGATAATGTGGAAAAAATACTAAGTGTTCCAGTTACATGATTTTGAAGTCACCTGCAACGGATAGATTTTCAGGAGAGAGTTTAACATTAAATTCCATTTGAGAAAGACTGCATTAATTTCATTTAATTTAAATTCAGCTACGAGTATGACTGTGTACTGCTTCTTAGCCACAATAAAAGTATTTCAGTGACGTCACCTTGTAAATATCAAAGATATTGTTTTGCGACACGACCATAAAATAACTCGGACTTTAAAGATTACTCTGCGAATCTTAATAAATCTTCGAAGTCAGGTGTCCTGTCATCAGCCCGCCGGTTGAACGCGTCCCAAAGGGTCATGGCCGTCCGGCTGGTCCGGGGATACCGCACGGTCTCCTGCGAGGCGGCGAGCCTCCTTGCCGGATTGCCGCCATGGGATCTGGAGGCAAAAGCCCTCGCGCACGTATGGGAGTGGCGCGAGGAGGCAAAACGCCAGGGTGAAACTCCGCTGCCGCGAGAAATCACGGTACAGCGGACAGAGCTCCGGCGGGATCTCATGGCGATATGGAGGGTGCGATTGTCGCAATCCAGTGCTGGGCACGCCACAATAGCGGCGGTAAGTCCCCTCTTTGAGGAGTGGTTGGAGAGGCGCCACGGCATCCTCACCTTCCGCCTGACACAGGTCCTCACCGGATACGGTTGTTTCGGGAGGTTCCTGTTTCGCATAAGGCGGGAGGAAACGCCCGGGTGTCACCATTGTGTGGACCGCCCGGAGGACACAGTGGAGCATACGGTGGAGGTATGCCCAGCTTGGGCGGAGCACCGCAGTGTCCTCACGGAAGCGATTGGCGGCGGCGATCTCTCGCGTCCGGCCCTGGTCCAGGCGATGGTACGGAGCGAGAGGGAATGGAAAACCGTCTCCTCCTTCTGCGAAGCAGTAATGCTCGCGAAGGAGGAGGCGGAGTGCGTGAGGGAGAGAGCCTTGCGCCCTCACGCCCCCACTAGCCGCCGCAGGAGACGCCCTGGGCGTCGGGAGTCGCCTGCAGATTCCCGGCCACCGTAGGCGCGGGCTGGAATGGGTAGCTCGCCGTCCGGTAAGGACCAGGCCCGGGTCGACGGCGAGTTGTGTTCCACGCGCGCCTCAAAGAGATGTCAGCACAAAGTGACGGGGTCCGATAGGGCCGACGCCTTAGGGTCGCGGGTTATTCTAAAGGGAAAACCGTGGCCCTGGCACAGGCAACTGAAGGAACACGGGTGGGTTTTAGTCAGTAAAAGTCTGACACGCCCTCCCGCTCCACCCAGAGCGGGAGATGTCATTTGACGATTTCCCACCCAAAAAAAAAAAAAAATGTCCTGTCATTCAGTGTAAACAGGTTTCACAGAGTCAGGAAAGTAAAATTTAACTATACCGAAAAAAACCACCGGACCTTGTTTATGAGCGTTTCTGTGTCTAAGTATAGACACAGAAACGCTCATAAACAAACATACAAGAACTGAAAATATCTAGACCAGCTTGAGGCCCGGATTTAAAAGCTCACTGTCCTTCGTTTTACGGACGCCAATTTTAGTCCGGAGGCTTTTATTTTGTGACGTAAGCACCCTTATCTCCACTGAAATCAAGGCTGGAGTAATATCACGAGGATTTTTTAAATTGTCATTTTGCGTTCTAGGTTTAATTTTAGATTGTTTAACTCAGTTATTAAAGTCCCCGACATTCGATGATCAATCATTATCGCTATCAGTGTTATATAACGGAACAAGTTTTTTCCATAGTGTGCCGAACTTGGACAAAGATTCATTGCCCGTTGTGTGCGTAAAACGATTTTGTGATGCGATCGACGCCACAAAAGAGGGGGAGAAACTTTTAAAAATTATCGTCTTGGGCACAATTTCAGGGTTCGGGTCAGGGCTGCCTCAATAAATTACGAATCGATTCCGGGCGCATGCCAAATCGAATGGGACTCGATTACTGCGACGATTTCGGTAGTGATTTGTCAATTAATGACGTTTTCAGTGTGCTTTATGAAATTATTTATAATTTATTCATTCAACTTTGTTTATTTTATTTTTATAATTTTTTTAAATCACCCAATTATGTAATTAATATCCGATATTACACACCTGTACTTAAAACCATGCAATCTGTACTTTTAAAAAACTGAAGAGTTTGTTTGTTTGTCTGGATTTGAATCTCTGGAACAATTAGTCGGATTTGTAATTTGTTTTTGCAATTGATAGCCCAATTTCTGAGAAAAAAAAAAAAAGAAAGGCCATTAAACATTACGCTACGACCCTTAGAAGCCGACCAGAAAGAAAAAAAGTCTGAAAGAGCGCTAAACGAAAAATAAGTAAAAGCGCAGGCGGGTGATGGGATACGACGCCATGGGTCGAGGGCCATAATATCAGGCGGACGAAGTCGCGGGCAAAAGCTAGTTTAATATATGATTAGCTCGTTTAAAATCTACTTAATAAAAATCTTAAATTCATTCTATCACTGACGGACACTCGCGCCAGGGCCATGTTCACCAATTAAACTGCACGCGATCAGCACATCTAAAACGCGTTAGAGAGCTGTCAGTGTCAATGACAATAGTGTGTGTGATAATGGTCAGTGATAAAAAAAGAGTTTTAGTATTCAACTTCATAGTCTAGAACTTTTGTAACATTTATTTAAGCATTTTGTATCGCCACCACGAGCTGCTAATACAGCTGTTATACGGTTTGGCATGCTTTGCACCAGATTTCTGAGTCAATGCTGAGGAATATTCTCCCATTCCTCTATCAGTGCTTCTTTTAGTTTACGAAGCATGATTGGAGGAGAATTCCGCTGGCGTACACGTCGTCCCAGTTCACCCCAAACAAGATCGACGGGGTTCCAGTCTGGGCTGCGTGCTGGTCACTCCATGCGTGTGATAGTGACATCTTCAATTTGTCAAACACTATCCGAGCTGTATGGCAACGAGCGTTATCTTGCATAAAGATGGCGTTGTTGCACATGTTTACAAAAAATGGGCCAATTCCCGTATCTTTCAGCAGTCAAAGTGCCCTTTTCTATCACCACTAGCACATTGCAGCGTTCGGAAGAAATTGCAGCCCACATGTGCTTGGTTATAGCTTGGTTATAGCGCTCTCCTGGTCTGCTGACTCTTTGCCTGCCATAGTGCGGGTATAGCATGAACCTCGACTCGTCCAAAACATTAGTCCTCAAAACAAAACATCTAAAAAACAAAAGCTATGTCTTACAACATAAAGTCACGCATTATAATTACTACTCTGTCAAGAAAATACCGGGTAAAGATCAATAATTCAAAAAAAAAATTGTTATTCATACAAATTTATTTTTATTCCCTTTAAAGTATGCTCCTTCAGAAACGATACACTTACCGCCAACGAATAATCTAATCATCAAAATATTTTATAAACGCTTTTTTCGGAATTGAGTTCAGTTCACGCCGCGAATTCTCCTTTATGTCTTCTACGGAATGAAAAAGGGTGCCATGAAGTGGTAATTTGAGTTTAGGAAAAAGAAAGAAGTCAGGTGGAGACATTTCTGGTGAATAAGGTACTTGTTCCATGGTATTTGTTGAGTTTTTGGTGAAAAATACGTTCACAATGATGGCCTTGTGTGAAGACGCAATATCGTGATACAAAATCCAAGAATTTTCTTTCCAAATATTTGGCCTTTTTCGTCAAAACTGCTCTCACAAATGATATTCTTTAATTTTCGTTTGACCTTCCAGCAAGAATTCCGAGTGCACAACACCGCGATAGTCAAAGAAAACAGTCAACATGACTTTGACTTTTGATCGACTTTGACGTGTTTTTTTTCGGTTTCTGTTCAGTTGGAAGGCGCCACTCCGAAGCTTGTTGACTAGTATGTAAAACTCGTAAACCCACGTCCCGTCACCAGTATCAATGCGTTTCGTGAATGTTGGGTCGGAATGGACACGTTCTACTTCGCATTTCCTCAGCGTCATTTATGCGATTGATTTTTTGGAGAAAATTCAGGTCTTTTGAGACTAACCGAGCGGCAAAATGATTCATACCCAAGTGATTATTTAAAATGGGTACGGATCCACTAGTGAGACGCAGAAAGTTTAGCGGCTATCTCTCTCAAACTTGAATGACGATTTTCAGTCACTTTTTCCTTCACTTATGCGATGTTAACTTCAGTTGAAGGCGTTGATTGCCTACCATAGCGAGGCGAATCTTCCATCACATCTCGACCGCTTTTGAACGCTTTGTACCTACCACTCATAAGTTCGTGTTTTTTCTAAATTCGATTCACCGTAAGCCTTCTGTAACATTTTCAGTGATTTCGAACACGAAATTCCATTGGCGGTGCAAAATTTAAAACAAACTCTTCGTTCGATGTTTTTTCCATTAAGAAATTCGCAATATACACTAGATATGTTTTATCTAAAAACAGCACTGGTCGACGGTACGTGAGAGATTAATCTAAATAACAGATGCAACTCAAACTCCGCGCCAAAATGGAAAACAGTTATGCCAAACTAAAAACAACAATAAAACAAAAAGAATGGGGATGAAAACTACTATTACAAATGTTCGTAAAAATTTCAAAGAAGGCATAGTTAAAATGCGATAATCGAAAAAAACAGTTAAATCGATGTAAATATAAAGACGATACATGCATTAAAAGTTTTTGGAGGGGATTATTCCTGTCCTTGTCGCGCGGTACGGACAATGTACGGCGCTAGTATGACGTTACGTAGTCGTGACGTCACTTCTACGATAGTGCTGTCCTAGTCTAACACTTATTTTAAAACGTTTATAACTTGGCAGTTTTTTAAGCTCTATCACTTTTTGTAATACTATTTGCACTATTTGGAAATAAACATTTCTTTGAAATAAAAATGAAAAAAATTGTCACCATCCCCATTTGGAACCATAAACAAATCAAGTGTAGAACAATATGTTTACTTAGGAAAACTACACGTTGATCAAGAATACCTGAAATAAACTGGAGCTGCAAGGAAATATTTTAAAAGCGATATTCCCATAAAGTTAAAGGAGAAAGCAATGGACTCATGTATAATGCCTTGTTTAACATTATGCATGTCAAACATGGCAATTCACAAACAAAGTAAAAAACTAAAATATATAAGACGCACAAAGATACGAGCTAAGATAAAAACGATAGATACTCTTAACCACGCTTTAAAATTAAAGATCTAAAGGCCCGGGCACGCGGCGCATTTCAAAGATTTAAAAAAAATATGATTTTAGACCCCAAAGTTGTCGTGGTCAAAAATGTTGTAAATTAGCTCTACTTTGACCCGTTTCACGGAATTAAAAACCACCCTGAAATCAAGAAAACAAATCTCACCTTGTTTCAAGAATCACTGAAAAAACCGATTTTAATCAACTCACACCTTCCCACCTCTACGTTCAGCCTCACTTCATCCAAAGATATCGATATCCATTAGAACTCCCAAAGTTTTGGGAGCCGAACAGCCCCCATGAGTTGTGTGCCGCGATGGTGTCTTTATAGGTACCATAATGGGTCTGTAAGGGCTGTAAGAGGCGCCTTTGTGAGAGCAAAGTTGAATGCACAGATAATAAAAGAAAAATTGAGATCATAAAACGCAGGATTCTCATATATTTCCAGAGAGTACGTTGTATCGATGTGTTATTGAACTTTTCCCAATATATTTTTCCTATATTAGTACTTTTATTTTGAAGTTAATGTTATTTTGAAAAAGTATTAACCCCGGCAATTTGGGAAACTTCTAAGGTGTAGGGAGTAATGTTTTGTGTCTTTTTTATTGGTTTTTGTGATAATGATACTGTGCTAGTAACATAAGATTTAGTAACAGTAGTACTCGTACTAACATTTTAAGTAATACTTGATAAAAAAACTGTTTGTTTTGGACACATACACACTTGAGGTAAGTAAACAAACGTTAATCTGCTGAGCATAACACGTTTTTTTTAAAATACATACTTAGTTGGTCGTCCTTGTCAAATACATACTTAGTTGCTCGAACTACTTAATACATTAAATATAAAGGTTATGTAGTTCTAGCACCTAAACGCAGTGCCCCCTGCGTCATCTTTTGGTGTAGCTGGTGTTCTGTCTGTAACCACATCAATTATGTGAATCTTTCTCAACTATAACCTTCCTGCACATCTGTTTTAAAGTTTACAGGAAAGTCTACCTTCCCACATTTATCAGTGACGATGCCGCCGATCTCATAATCCATAAATAAATCATGGAAACAAAATTGTTAATAGGATGGAACATCGACGATCGGAAACTTTGTAAAAAATCGTTATAAATGCTAACTAGGCGACCGCAACACCTGCTTTTTATCAAACTTTACTTGTGCCTCAGAGTTGGTAAGTTACAAGTTACATTTATTAGTTTAGTCTGGAAGTATTCCGCAAAGTTCGTACGGACGCGGGACACCTGCATTCATTGGTTCACGCCTTTTCTCTGGCATTTTTAATGCAATTCATGTTGACATAATTAGATCAAGTTGTCGTTTTGAAACTTAAGTAATTATTGTAACAAGTTATGACATGAGTAATACTTTGTTTGCAAACCACATGTCCTTCGTTTCCCGAAACAGAGTTAACAAACACAGGTATTTCTAATACCCGTGGGTATATACGATTAAGTATGCCACCCACATCCATTCTTTCGACACGCAGAGCACAGAAATTAAAAAAAAAACACCACATCCGACTCTCGAGTCTTTGTTTGGCCTCGATTCTCTGACGTTACATCCGCCACATCGAAAGGTTAAAAACTTTATTTTGGTGCGCAACGAAATTGTTTAATCAAAGCGTCGTTTGGAGGATGAAAGGGACGAGCGAATGAGAGAGCGCCGTGTGTGGATGGACACAGTGCACCTTGCACAGTGACTCAACTGTGCAGTAGCGAGCGTTGAATTTACAACATGTTTAAACCGCTTTAAATTGTGGATAAAGTAATGGCGAGTTGGTAATGCGATCTATGCGACTATAATTGCCATTCAAGTGTTATACTTCAAAAGATTTGTTACAATCGCTCGTCAACAAAAACACTTGCCGTCTTATTCCAAAACACGATCTAAAAGTACGAAGATTATTGCCAGGTTTAAACCAATACTAAATAAAACGTTAATATATATAAAATGAAGTTTATCACTAGTTCATGAAATATCTATGGTACTAAAGTTAAACCGCCGAGACCCCTTTTTTTTATTTTTTTGTTCCCGGGGTGGAAAATCCTCATGGATGTCCTCCGCCCTGGGGCGGGCGGAGGGGTCTGTCAGACTCTTACTGACTAAAAACCACCCCGGTGTTCCATCTCACACCTACGCCGGGGTCGCGGGAACACATTATTCTTCCACAACCCCAGCTGGTGCCGGCCCGCTTGCGCGGGCCCCGTCTCGGGAGGGGGGAGTGAGGTGTACTCCCCCCGCAACGTCTGTGAGCGGCGCGCACGGAACACTACGCGCGCCGCCTTCTCGGGTCCTGATGTTGGGGGGCGACGGATGTCCCCGAATCCGTCGCCCCTGGACCCATTTAGGGGGGCCGGAAGAGGGCGTCGTCCGCCCTCCTCCGACGCCCGGTGCGTCTGCTGCGGGCCGGGTCGAGAGTCGAGATCTCTCTCTCCCTTTCCGCAGCCTCCTTCTGCGAGATGACCGTTTCGCAAAAGGAGACCACTGCGTCCCAGGACTCTGCGCCGCCGACCATCGCGTTCACGACGGCCGGCAGCGACAGGTCATTGCCTACTTCAGATATGAGGGCACGGCGAAACTGCCGAGACCCCTAGTTTAACTATGGATCTAACTTCGGTACTAATTTATTTGAGGTTAGCGTTGATGATTTTTGTGTGTTTATATTTACAAATAGTTAAAAATAATTGATTTGACGGATTTGGAAGATTTAGATACGCTGGAGATGTCTCGGCGATCTTACAGACATCGTCATCGTGTAAATCCCTTTGAATTGAGTGACGGAGATTTTAGATATAAGTATAGACGTTTTGGAGAAAAAATTGTGCATGTTCTACGTGCGGATTTATCCCCCGACTCTCGAGGATGCCCATTGCGTCCTGAAGTGCAAGTGGTTTGTGCATTACGCAACTGGGCTCGCCATGAAGTACGTACCCTTGGTCAATGCTATCATAACATTGGACAAAATGCAATTCATAAACTAATAAATTAATCGTAGATTCAAGATGATACAGCTGATTTAAATGGTGTGTCTCAACCAGCTGTCAGCAAAACATGCAAAAAGGTAGCGGAGATTTTATTGAAATAGTCATTAACTTCAATGTCAAAGTGGTGAGGAGCAATCGCCATTATTTCTAAGTCTTCAAGAGAAGGTGATGGTGGTTTTTCGCCACCGCCTGTCTTTGATTGTTCCCTCCTATGGGTCGATAAGTTGGATTTAGCGGACAACTTCATTCTTTTCCAAGCCAACTTTAACTCGCCATCTGATCTACATTTACCCGTTATTTCATTAAATCTAAAAATAATAAATATATGCTAATTAATATCACGTAAACCTTAACGTACTTGTACCCACATCAAATGCAATAAGTATATACTATATCTGTATATTCTTCCACTCTTTTATTTTCTACATGTTTATTGATGTCTTTGTAGACTTATATTCTATAATATGTGCCGATAGGGTAATAAGTTGTCGTAATATTTCCTATAATAAAAACATCCGCGCGCACATAATAAAAATCCATATTTTACTAACTTTTTCTTCAAAACTCCAGTTTTCACCCCTTTTTTTTCTTTTGTTGTTCCTTTTTTTATCGTAGCTCACGATTTAACCGAACAACTCACGAACAAACCTCGTAAAAGTATATATTTATATATATAACAATAAATGAATATTAGAAGTGCATTTATTTAGAAGGACGCAGCGTCAACGTTCGTTTCAAATAACGCACGCTGTCGCCTACCTAATTCAATCCACTTCACGCTAGAGGTGTTATTAAATATGACAACCTGATTATAAAAGCGCATCAAAAGTACAAGTTGTGCTTGGTAAATATATTTTAACCTAAACAAATAACAATTATTGACTTAATTTTGTATTGATATATAATTATTAAATCATTTCAAATGTTAAAATAATATCAGTAGTTAAAGAAACGGAACGTTGCTTCAAATAAAACCTGTGTGAACGAACGAAAGAATGCCCTTTTTGTTTCTTATCTGTGGATATTATTTAAATCATGGACCTTCTTTGGTACTAACTGATCCTCAGAAAGTCTTTGTTTTGTAATAGAAACACATTTTGAACCTGTTACTAACGTTATTACCGTAACAATCCTAGACCTTTTAGTCGTGGTTTAAACCAGTACAAAAGCATATTTTTGTAATAAGACTGTTGGAATCTAATGTGTGGTTTTGAATTATTTCGTTTGAATATTAAATAGCCCTTTTTAATAACTATTTAATAACAGTCGTTGATTAACTATGTGCTTCAAAAAATATGTTTGAAATCTAACGATCAAACTATTTATTTTTAATTGCAGAGCTTTTAAAGAGTAAATCATAATAATAATTTGCGTTAATCAATGTCACTTAATGAGTTTTATTTTCACCGAATGATAAATTTACGTTAAAAACGCTGAACATTAATTTAGTTTATAATTAGTAAAGACAATAATGTACTGTTTTTGTCGGATTTTTTAAAGTTTGACATGAAAACAAATTTCGTTTGAAATATGCGTTAAGAATTTTATGTTCAGTAGTTATGATTAGTTTTACTAATTAACCCTATGAGATGCCGTATTTTATTTTGTTTTTATGTTTATTTTAAGAGTTTAAATAATCAGGTTAAATTAATAAAACATAAGGTTTATAAGTTAAGGAATAAAAGTTTCTATTACAGTCTTACGCCTGCAGAATGTTTATATTAATTAACTTACTGAAAACAAATCTCTCTGGCCTTTGAAAACGGTAGGATATTATAAAAAAAATTGGCAAGCTCACAGCGTAGCAATATAGTGCCATACACCATATCAGGGACGAGTCTCGCCCCCGACGACGCCACTACCCTCCTCCAGGAGAGTAGTAAGGCCACCAGCACGCTACATAAGCCCAAAACCCGATCGACGTCCTACCGTCCTCGCCGCCGAGGCCCGCCGCGACGTCCAAATCCACGCCCCTCCCGACCCTTGCTCGAGCCAGCCCGCGACGCTGAGCCTGTAGCTTTAAATTCGTCCCTAAATAATATCAATCCTGATCCAGCTAGTCATTTGCTGCCCTCTTCCAGCGACGCCCTAAGCCGAGGTTCGGACCCCACAGGGGGTGCCCTTAGCGTTGTCGCTTAGTTTTAGTTAGTATATAAGTTTAAGTCCTGGCTGGAGGCCTTAATTTATTAGGGAATCCACAGGCAAGTCCGCTTAAGCAGACGACAACCTCATAGGTTGACCTGCGAGATGCCAAACAAAAAAAAACAAAAAACAGGGACGAGTCGAATGTGTTCCTCTGCAACGAGCGTTTTTATTTCAAACGTTCCGAATATTTTAAATTTATTACGTGCGGTTATGTCTGCTCGTAAATATAAGTATACATAAATATGGGAATTGTCTTAGCGTCTAGTTTGCGTACTTCGTTTATTGAGAACTATCAAACAGGGACACGTAGTGTCTGGAATAATTCATAAGGCTACAAACTGTTAAACTGTACATAGCGTGGCGATGAATTTATTTGCGGCAGTGTATCGCGGCAACGTCCTTCGCTGAACCAAATTTGTAAGGATCCTAATGAACTAACAACCTTTACAAATCGGATCTCTTATACATCATAATCTCAGCAATTCCACACATCCATTGATCCCGCTAATACTTGAGTACTTTTGGAAGCTAAAAGTTCCCTCATAACTGACTTGTTCGTTACAACTATATATTTATATATATCTATAGTAGTTCGGTAGTTTTTCTCGCGAACTTTATTGGTTCATAGTTTGGGAGCTCACTTGACGAAGTTTCTGCATCTTTTATAGTTTCGTACGAGTAGTATTCTCATTTTTTGTTGTTTTTGTTTTGGGATAAACTGGCCCGGGAGGAGGATATTAACACTTTTTTTACTTGTATTTTTGGAGGGACAGGGTTTTCTCGTGTGTAAGAGATTGCCGACCCGATAATTAGAGGTAGGCTTGTTGCTCAGGCAGGGATCCTTTTTGCGTATAAATAGTACATTTGTACCTTGAAATGTCAAATTCATGTCTCGTTTCGGCTAAAGTTATAGCGACAATATTATCCATCCAGCAAGTTTGGATACACCTAAGTCCCGCCACTGCTTAGGCTCTATTCTTGCAATACAATCTTAGGTCAAGTTTTTGGTCTCAAGTCCACCCCACATCACTCCTAACACGCTAGGACCTCTGTACTACCGCTATAAACTCCGTACTTCTCACATGTTCCACACTGGACACTCGCCATTCGCTAGTCGGGATCAATATGGTTATTTCAGCGCCTGACGTCAGCCGCCACCGCACTGGCGGGCTCCGCGCAATAACCCGTCCTCACTGTGTTAACTTAATAGCCGCGCGAATGTACCCCCGGCTTTTAGAAGTGAGCACTTTTAACGCAGATTCCAATATCGGGACACGGCGTCAAGTAAATTAAGGTCTTTTGGGATGTGTCCTTCATCGATTTGAAGATAAAAGTTTAATTTTGATAAAAATAAAATATTATACTTACGTCATCGCAGTATCGGCAAACCGTATACCAAAGAAATAAACTTCTGCAAATAGTCCAATGAAGGTTCTACATCTCGGTATACGCACAAACTATATTTTCGTTGAAAGAAAAAGGCTGAAGCGTAATCTAGCTAATAGAGACCTCCTTTCGAACGCACTCGATTTACCTACAAAACTGATTTATCTATAAACTACTTACCTTTTCTCCGAAAAAGTTTGAGTAAAGGAAAAATCTTATTACGTAGTAGGTAGGCAAAAACTCGGTAACCTATCATCATTGGGAGGCTGCAATTTATACACATGGCTTCCTTATAGCAGAACCCTTCGCCACAGTATGAGAAAATACAGAACGTCAATTACTTTTAAGCTAGATGATTAAAGTGGCAAGTGGCAGTGGCCTGGCAAGAACTTTAGTAACTTAGTAATGTTTTAGTGGCATATTTTTTATCTTCCATTCTTATAGTTATTTATTTATTTTATTTAGCTAACCATTTATGTACACATTAAAACATACTAGAAGTAAAGAACAGAAGAATACGTACAAAGATGATGCTTATTTAATTATGTGCTCACATGGAAATGTTAGAATTTTATTTTACAGTCAGTCCATGTTGACACGTAACGGTGACGATGCGGTATTTTCAGTGATGATCTTGCTAGAAGTGGGAGTACCGTCTTGAGATAGTTAAATTAATCGATTGCTGTTTGTCATTCAAATTAAACTGAATTAGAACTGGAACTGTGCAGATATCGCCAAAAACAAAAGGCTCCATAAAAACTCTGACGCAATCTCAGCCGTACTCGGTAGGCACCGAGGCTCGTGTAAGCTTTCTACATCCATGTTTAAATTAGTTCGCAACCCTGCCGAAGCCAATAGAAATTGTTGCGAACTATAAAAACTAAAACGGAACTGTTTCAGACGATTGTGTTGCAGTTTGCACTCGCTTTTGTTTCACTTGATGGCAACAGGCGCGCCAGCGGTTTATTACGCATATAGTGGACCTACTGTTCTCGGCTACTTTGTTACAGCATTTCGGCACTATTTCGCCGGCTCGCAAGGGATGGGCAAAACGTGGGGCCTCGAAATGTGCAACGTTGCCACAGTTGCTTTTTGTTTATTTTAAAGTGTAAATATTCGTCATGTAATTCTAGATTATAACATAGATCTTCTCAATTTCACAGAAAACGAGTTTTAGTTTAGAGTTTCTTACAGTTTCTTATCCTAAGCAAGCGAGAAAGTGGACACGTGTAACGGGATTCGCAGTTTTATAAGTGCTTTATTTGTAACGAAAACTTTATACATCGTATCTATGTCATCAATCTAGTAATTTATTCATATGTATACTAATTCAAACTCAAACTCAAACTCAAAGCATTTATTTCAAATAAACCAATTACAGGCACTTTTGAATTGTCAAGGTCGGTCGGTTCGAAAAATGAAGCTAGTTGCCCATTCCAAAGCGTAGTAGGTACCTATGTAGAAGAACGGGCAAGAAACTCCACGGACACTCTTTTAAATCAAATTATGTTTACAATAGATTGGTTACATCATTCATGTTGAAATTATGCATGTGAGAACGATGCAGAACGTTAAAAGCGTCCATTATATAAATATGAAAACAATTCAAAAATAAAATTTGATTAAAATACGCCGGGGCAGCTAAGAGATAACCAGTCTCAACTGACGGCGCCCGTTCACGAACATGACACATGGATTAGCACCATTCAACTCAACCATTTTGAAGGGAGCTAAATGATCCAACACACGCGCCACCATCAGCGAAACATTAAAGTGAGCATGACATACTCTCAGCCACCAGGACACGTTCAAGTCAATGAAAGACGTACCCTGTAAATGGCAGCTTTAAAGCATGTACATAGTACTCACATAATATGGCTTAAAGCAATTATACAGTACTAAAATATTGAGTTTATACAATGAAAAGATTCTTGTTTTTAATCTTCAGCAGCTCCAACAGTATTTTCAAATGCTAATCAATTAGTTGATGCGTCCTTGAGGAGCAGCACCATCGATTATCCAAGCATTTTTATCAGCAATGTAATCCCCTAACTTATAATATGCTCGGCTGTATAGTGTGCGTTTTATACAAGATTTAAATTTGGTTTCATTTAGTTGATGTATGTGGGGAGGTATTTTATTGTAACATCTTAAACAGTACCCCATGAAAGATGAGTCTACTTTAGCCAGCCTGAAACCTGGTTGAACTAATTGGTCCCTATTTCTAGTGATATAATTGTGTCTTTCACCTCTTTTACTAAAAATATGTAGATTTTTCCTTACGTACATGATGTTTTCATAGATATATTGACAAGGTACCGTCATGATGTTAATATCTTTGAACAATTCCCTTGGAGAGTCGCGCCTGCGGAGGCCATATATGGCTCTGATGGCTCTTTTCTGCAGAATGAAAATGGACTCGATGTCTGCAGCCCGTCCCCATAGTAAAATACCTTACGACATAATACTATGAAAGTAACTAAAATAGACTAGTCTCGCGGTATCTACATCAGTAAATTGACGGATTTTTCTCACAGCATATGCTGCTGAACTTAGCCGTCCTGCAAGGGATGTTAAATGAGGACCCCATTGAAGCTTTGAATCGATCGACGAATTCTAGTTTCTCTTGATTCAATTCTGTCTCACAATTAGTACTTTTGACATTTGGTAAAGAAAATCTTATGCACTTAGTTTTTTTCCCATTTAATACTAAATTATTAGCAGTGAACCAATTTTGTTTCTGCAGTAAGGCGTTATTCACGTCGTCAAGGTTTAATGCACGCCTATTAATTTTAAAAATTAACGAAGTATCGTCAGCAAATAACACCATATGTGGTTGGGTTTTAAACAAATGAGGTAGATCATTAATATAAACTAAAAAGAGGAAAGGACCCAATATCGAGCCTTGTGATACAACCATTTTACTTTTAGACCGAGTTATTGACACCGTTTATTTGGACTTGCTGTTGTCTATCATTGAAATAAGATTTTACTAAACTGAGCGCAAGTTTTCCAAGTCCGTAATGTTCAAGTTTTAAGAGCAAGGTTTCGTGGTCGACGCAATCAAATGCCTTGGAGAGGTCACAAAAGATTCCTATGGCGTCTTGAGCCTCTTCCCACGCTGTAAATATGTATTTTAATAAGGTGACACCGGCGTCAGTCGTACAACGTCCCTTTGTGAAACCATACTGTTGACCGTGTAAGATATTATTGGTGTCGAAATGATTTAACATTTGATTCAGCATTACCTTTTCAAACACCTTGCTGAAAACCAGCAACACGGATACGGGTCTATAATTATTATTATCTTTACTGTCCCCGGATTTGAAAAGTGGAATTACCTTACTGTATTTCATTAGATCCGGGAATACCCCTTGATCCACACACAAATTAAATATTAAAGCCAAGTATGGCGCTATAGTCTCAATAATGGAGGTACAAACTTTAACAGACATTCCCCATAGATCTTCTCTTAGTTTGATCTTGATTTGCTTGAAAGCTTTCACTACTATTATGGGGTTTATATGCTTGAATTTAAATTCAATCTGGCAAGATGAAATATTTGCTTTTAATAAGTCAATAGAACGCAAGGGTGAGTAGTTTAAGGTTTCAGTCGTTTTAAGTGGGATACTGGCAAAGAAATTAACAAATTCTTGAGCAACTTCTTTGTTAGTGGTTACGAGACCACTTGAAGTCTGAAGTGTGAAATCATTATTGTGTCTTTTATTCCTGTTGGTTTCGTCATTGATAATTTTCCAAACCGTCTTTATTTTATTATCGGCTGTTTTGATCTTGTTGCTAATGTACAAGGCTTTAGCTACCTTGCAGGTCTTTTTAAAAGTTTTAGAGTAATTAGCAACGTATTTATTAAACGTTTCAGAGTTAATATAAGGCCATACAACTCAAACAATTTTTTCCTACTTTTCTTAATACCCTTATTTGCCCAGTCACTGAACAAAAATTGGGGCAAATTGTTTTTATTTTTTTCTTTAAAGTATTATTGAACTCGAAAAAAAATCCTCATATAATTCGTTAACGTTGTTTCTAATATGTCCCGGTATACTTAACTTACAAATTAAGCTATTATTACATCAATTTAGATTGCTGGGCGTTATTTGTCTAGATTGTATCTGATTTTTTTGTAAAGGTGTGTTTGAGTTGAAAGCAACGGTTTGACCATTGTGATCAGAAGGGAGATAATTTACAATGGCTTTATGTAAGTAGTCAATAGTAAGTGGTAACTAACTATAACTACATACATAATTCTATATGTATATTCGTATACGTATATTCTAGGAAAAAACGAATAGTTAATGGGTTAGTTATTATAAGAACTTTGAACTCGCCCTAATGGGACTTGTTTGTCAGATTATAAATGATAAATGATAATTGATTTTATTTCTGTAAGTAGGTTTTTACAAACACTTTTACACGTCAATACTATTTTAAAAGTAGATGAGATCGGCGTTTCCCATCTGACTACTCTGAGAAGAAACGCCAAAACAAACTCAGAGGTCACAGTCTCTTTTAAAGTCCAGACATAATCTTGGTCAGGTCATGTGAAGACCATGTGGATTGATGTCTGAAATGGTCTTTTGAGGAAAGAACCACACAGAATGAGTGGACCTGTCCAGTCAGTGCACGCATTTGTCAGTAATCATGCAGCTCAACACAACACATATGGAGCTCAACGATTCGACGAACATTACCAAAGAAAGGACATTTGGGTAGGCCGCATAAATTGCTCAAACTGCCAGACCATGATTAAAACTAATTTTAAAAATTAAAAATAGATTGAGATAAAAAAAAAACAACAAATCCACACTGCCTTCACATTCACAATAATTAAAATATTATAATACTTTACAAAGTAAATTTATCTAAAAAATCAAAAATTAAAATTTTAACAGCAAATTAAACATCGACATATCTGTGTAAACTTATTGGAGCAGCTCAATCCCAAGCCTTCTTGTCCTCAATATAGCCTTTGACAATATAATAGGCATTCTGGCATAATTTCCGCTTTATAAAAGATTTGAATTTATTAAGGCTTAGTTCTTGAATGAGGCTAGGAAGTTAGAACTAAACTTTAAAAATACGATACCCCCATTTATCTAATGTAACATTTTCACCTATTACCGATACTGTAGAAACATTTTTTCTACGTACGTAGCACTCAGTTTTATCAGCAGTAAATGAGTATTTACACCATTAGGGGCAGGTTACCGGCGAACTTGCACATCTCACACTTTTATGATCGCGCAGTTTGTATCGACGCTATACTTTCGAAGTATGCTTAGACTTTGTGGTTTATGATAGTGTTTTATTTATTTAAGTTCGGTTTTTAAAGTGTTATTTTTCTCTCGTGTCGGCACAACCGCCTCGAAAATGGCTCATGTAGCCAATCTGATATATTTTCTTTCAGAAGCATTTTTTTTTTAGTATGGTCTTTAAAGTTAATAATCAAGGTATTTATGATTTGTGTTAAACAATGGGGATGATGACATTTTTTTTTATTTTATCTCAAAGAAATGTTAATTTCCAAATAGTATTACAAAAAGTGTAAAAGCTTAAAAAACTGCCAAGTTATAAATGTTTTAAAAGCGTTAGACTAGGACAGCACTATCGTAGAAGTGACGTCACGACTACGCAACTTCATACTAGCGCCGTAAATTGTCCGTACCGCGCGACAAGGACAGAAATAATCCCCCCCAAAAACTTTTAAAGCGTGTATCTTCTTCATATTTACATCGATTTAACAGATTTTTTCGATTATCTTATTTTTACTATGCCTTCTTTGAAATAACTCAACGAAATTTCAATAGCGTACCTAAAGGGGAGTATGTATTGCCTTATTTTAGAGTTTCATCAACCAGTTTATCTTAAAAACTAAATAATTTGATTTAGGGTTAGTATTTTAGTTCAACAACGATTTCGTAACGAGTTAAACTTTCCAGTCCTTAGTGTTAGTTCAAGAAAACAATGACAGCTGTTAGTTCGACGAAGCTGTAAGCAAAGTGAATTACTTATTTACTATTTATTTACTATTTGCGGCTGGCTAACTGATTCGGTTGAGGTCAGGTTTTTCACTTCTTTATGCGGAGGAAAGTTTTGACCGCTGTCTATGGTCCTGCAATATTCCGTTGCATCGCCAACATCCATCTTGCACTTTTCGCAACTACATGACTGTCGGGTGACTGACGGCTTGGCTTCTAGTTTAACCGAAAACAGCCAAATACCAGCATTTTACATGTAGCGATTGATTATTTGAAATATAGGCATATACCGTTGCTTTGATAGTGTATCCCAAGAAAGACTAAAATAATAATTAACCATAACGAATGCATTCTTCATATTATTATTTCTCTTGAGACAGTTGTGATATTGCATAATCAGCCTATAACATTTCCACTACTGGGACACAGGCCTCCTCTCTATGAGAGGGAGTGAGCCGTAATCCAAACCCGGGCTCAGTGCGGATTATTAGATGTCACATGTCTTCGAATTTTTGGTTCTAGGACATGCCGGTTTCCTCATGATGTTCTCCTTCACCGTTTTGAGTACAGTGGTGATGAAATTATTTACACAATGTGGCGGCATCTACACCGTCACATGCGAACAAACGCATCACACTGACGTCAGACAAATCCTGCATCGCGCAAGCAGAGTTTACCGCGCAGATAGCATATATACAACTTCCCGACAATCATCGGGTAGTTGCCCACCAGATACCACATTCATTTGGTCGGAGGATCCTCCCTTTTCCAAGAGTATGAGTGAACTTCACACCCTGTTCGTCATATCTCTTCACTGGTGACCCCGAGTATGAACGTCAGCGCAGCCTTCGTGCAACTACTTCAGCGTGACGTCATCATCATCACTCCCGCAAGCTTTAGAGCGGCGAGTCACACAGCCAGCCAGCAACCACGGCTTTCACGGGTATTCTGACCATCAGCATACAGCGTGAGCGCATACCTGGTCATTACCCTCAGCCGCATCAGCAACCTTGGCACGGCACACTGCTCATTCGGCCGGTCCACAAGCAGAGCCCTTAATCCCTCTCCTGGTCGAACAGCAGCAGCCCGCCACAACCCGGCGCTGTACCACATCCGACCCACTGGAGCACAAGCAGTGCCACCCCGACTCACTGGGGGCATCTTCGTAGATAGTTCCGACTCACCGCGAACTACGCGACAACCGGTGCCGACCCACTGGAACCTCAACTGGCAGTGGCAAAAAGCATCGCAAGATACAAGACTGCCCACTATCGACCTCCGGTCTCCGGAGGGGCGTGATGTGGCGGCACCTACACCGTCACATGCGAACAAACGCATCACACTGACGTCAGACAAATCCTGCAACGCGCAAGCAGAGTTTACCGCGCAGATAGCTTATATACAACTTCCCGACAACAATCATCGGGCAGTTGCCGACCAGATACGACATCCATCTGGTCGCAGGATCGTTCCCTTTTCCAAGAGTATGAGTGAACTTTACACCCTGTTCGTCATATCTAGTCTCTTCACACAAAGTAAAGCGCCTGCCTGGGTTCGAACTCCCTACAAGTCGTAAGTCGGGGCCGTTACCACAGGGCCATCACTGCTCCTGAGCCGTGTGATATTGATCACAACAAAACGTGGCTACAAACCCGTTGATTGGCAGCAGTCTATCATGAATAATAATCAGTTCATAGTATTGTTTCACAAAGTTAAGCCTACGTATTTCATGGTCCATTTTCGGCGCTCAGGTTTGTTGGCTTAAGTCAGGATTGATCAGTAACATAGGCATAGGATAAATAAGACCCTAACATATGAGTTTTAGGTTAATTATGTTGTGAATTTCAACGTATATATTAATAGTGGAACCAGGTACTGTAAATTGTTCAAACTGAAATCTTCTTGGGGATAATAGGATTGAATCATTTGACGGGTGATTGAGGATCAACTCAATGAGCAATCTATATAGTTCGGTTAGGAGTTAATCATAGCAGGTGTGTCATGTGATCAGTCTAGTCGACATTTAATTATCGGCTTTCAGTGGTTCTTGACCGTGAGATATATTTGAAACTTCCGTGTCTGCTCACTTCTAGATACTATCGTTAGTTTTTAAGCATTTTTCATGGGTACGATTTTTGTTTGCATCACGTACTCAAGTAGATTGAAGTAAGTTTTACCAGAAAAATCCAAGTTAAGATTTTCATCACATCCCGAAGAAATGAAATGACAGGAATTAATCTCGTCGTCCTTAATTGTATAGGATCAAGTAATTTTATTTGTATAATTTTTAAAACATGCGGCCGATTAATGATCATGTTTGTGTGTGTTTGTGTGTAATGAATACAGTGTTTTACAGTGAATTGCAATTCTCACACAGATACAGCGTACATATGATTCTTCCAATTTCAAAGTAAAGTACATTTTCACTAATAAATTTAATATTTTCCATTTCAGAAATCCGGTACCAGCAGTAAGTACGGTCTCAGTGTAGTGCGCGAGTGAGAGTGCGAGTGCGAACAGAGTGTCTAGCGCAAGTGTGCGCGCGCGCATAGGCGTGGCATGAGCAGGGGAGGCGCGCGGGGCCCGCCCCGCTAGCGACATGCGCGCACGCCACGCCGCGCACCTCGCCCTGCTGCTGCTGGCGCATCTAGTGCCGCCAGGTCAGTGTACAATAGTTTTTTTTCACTTCTGAAAACCTATTTTATGTACAATCTGAAGCGTGATTACTGCTATGCTTAGGAATTAGGTAAATGGCGTAATTCAAGGGCTTAAAAGAATAACGCATAGAAACTTAGAACGAGCACCAAAAGTGAAGCAACTCTCCTCAAACTATACCTAATGCGACCTAGGTAGCGCAGCGAGCCGTCAGTGCTCAAGGCCACGCTTTGTTGAACACATCGTCACGATTTGTTGAAACGCTGTGTTCAGCGTGTGAGCGTAATTACGTGCCGCTCACTCACACATAAATCCCAAAGTGGCGTCATTTTTTATTAGGCAGCCTGTATGAGACTAAAATTCTATGCGTTATTATTCTAAGTTCATTTCTCCATTATCTACCTACTTTGGGTACACAGAGCACGGAATTATTAAATTATTACAGCATTATTATTTTAATTAAATAATTGGCAGATTTATTAAATTCGTGGCTTAGAAAGTGCGCTGAACGCATCGCCTTCAAAGCCGTTTCTACACGTCATTAATGGCTTAGTGCGAGTAAACGGTGACGTTTGGTTTGTAGGGAAATTTTCGACAATACCGTCACTAGCAGCGCCCGCCGACTCTGTACTCTGTGGGACAGACCCATCTCAAAAGAAAGAAAACTCCAAACCAACGCTTTCAGTTTTTTTTTAATCAACCAGATTTTGAATGTAAAGCTAAATATACCCTCAAATCCTCAAATGGGTTATCAATAACGACGTTGATTTTGACAGACGTATCATGGAAGACCCTTTGTTCTCTTCAATATTTTTTTCATGAATAAAGCCCACTGGGTCACTTTTGTGAGGCCGTCATCAGTGATTTTTTATTGATTGATTTTCCTGTCTTTTGACAATTCGGTTCTACTTCCTCATGTCGGGTTTCCTTTTGTACACAATATAAAGAATTAATTTACGGAGGAAAATTTTGTGTTTCTAAATAATGAAGCTAGCAATATGTCAGCATTACATTATCATAGTAAATCTATTCAACTGTTATGTAAAAGATAATTATTTACTGTGATATATTGTGTGCGACAGTTCGCACTGAGTGTCCTTCGTGTCATCACATAATATAATATGAATATCCACAAAAATAAACGGACAAAAATATTATCCAGCCTTTTCACATTCATCGGTTTCATTTGTCGTAACGACAAAACACTCGAGCGATAAGGGTTCATGTTCAAATTTTGCCGAGCACGGCTCTAAAATGGCCAATAAAACGCGGAATTGATGCTCAACCGGCCAAAAATTGTTTTATCTCCAAAGTTTCCTCACCGCGCCGATAGAAAGGGCGATCCTTGTTGAAATTGAAAATCGTTTGCTAGTGGGGCGCGGAGGGCCTGCTCTATGAATAAACTCGATAAAATTTACCTAATCGTAAAAAGTTTGGAACGCGGACCTTCAGATACTGACGGGACGACCAGGGCCCCGGAGCTAAACTGAACCGCACGTTACGGCCCCAAATGCGGGATACTACCAAACCGGGGACAATAAAACTTACTGATAACATCGGCAAAATTCGTTAAATTCTCATTTAGAGAATATCACAAGGTATAGTTTTAAATCGTAAACGTGGCATTGTGACGACGCGGCTGTAAAGGCGTTAGATGGCACTAAGATCGACCGTGTGACGTCAGAGGAAGAGCCAGGCGTCATGCCGCGTCAGTGAACCGCTCGGGAATCTCCGCTGCTCCGAATACCTACGATGTTGATCAATTCTATGTAGAATTCTAATAAATAAGTTATGGGGAAGTTGCTCGACTAAAGTACTCGGCAGTTTGAAAGTTATGAGGGTTTTAATGATGCAGAATCCCATCAAACGTCACAACATCAAACTGCGCCACTTGTTTATTTATGGGAAAACTTTCCGTCAGCGAATACAAGCAAAGACACGGACGTTGATGTGATTTCGATGTGACCCTCCACCGAGGTCTGCTCGACAGTCGCTCGCAGCTCGCAATTTTGATACTGAACACTCACTGACCGGAAACAAAACTATCGATTTAATTTACGATCACGTGGAACTATTAGTGACAAGATAGTTTTATCGAGTTACAGTTCCAACAAACAAGTAAGAAGTTGTCAAGTTTATGTGTCATTCGTTTGATATTACTTGCAGTGCCTGCATCGTTGGTCCAGTGGTCGCAAGAGCTACTGCTGAGCATGAGATCCTGGGTTCGATTCCCAGGTCGGGCAAAGTGTTATTGGGTTTTTTTATCTAGCATTTCTCAGTAGCAGCCCGGAGCCTGGATTTGTGCCCGGTTGATGGCAATAAACTCGCCCTCTATTACATGGGACTTAAGCATAACTGGCGAAATGTGGGCGTACTATAGGTACACCTCTGCCTAACCCTTCTGGGATTACAGGAGTGATGTTATGTTGTTACTTGCAATGTCGTTAACTTTTAATGCTTCGTTCTCCGTTGAGGCTTCGTAGATTTGATTTATTTTTGCGAACAGAATCCAATAACATATCCCGTTTATTTTCCAAAATAATTATGTAACTTATGCATTCCAATGGCGCTTGTAAAATAATAAAAACTTATCTTGTAAACGTGACTGACTTCTGAAGTTGTTAAAACTATCATCTGTCATGTTTTCCTTCATCCCCAAAATAGGTGTGTATCATCCCTCTATTTTCTCTCTCACTCGACTCAGTTCTTGCACAAGACACTGACAGAGGACAATGTAAACAGAAGGCTCATTTCACATTTTAAAATAGTTCAGTTACCAGCCCACCATTGTCCACTGCTGCTCTAAGGGCTTAGAAACTGATAGTCGCTAAGAAAAACCTTAAGTTTGTTGCAGAGTTTCAATATTTCACGACAAAAATTTTAGTCACCTAATCAAGGGTTGGCAATTGATGGTCCAGTAACCAAAACGGCAGGCACTCGAGACGTGAGCTTACAACAGATAACTTTAGAATTATCAAAGTCGCAGATTGCTCGAGCAACAACTTTGCAACATTCAGCAATTGTATTTCCATTTTAAGCAGTGTTACATCGAGTGGTTCTTCTGTTCTTACTATGTACTCTGTTGTTAAGGACAAGAGAGCATGATTACGATTTACGATAAGCATTGTTATAGTGTTCGTGATGTTACCACTACACATAAATAAGACTCGCTGGCTTTTTTGGGCTCAGATGAAACACAAGATTTACTGATATGATGACATAGAAACTTGTGTTATGCAAAAAATATGTAGTAAAAAAACACGCTTATATTACGCACAAAAAATTATAAAGTAATTAAATTGACTTGTATTAATTCTTCGTAAAGATCCAATGATTAAATCAAATAAAATCACAACTAAAAAGCGCTCAATGCTTTTAGATTTAACACACACACACAAATAGATTAGGCTTCCTCTCTGTGAAGGGAGTGGCCGTAATCCACCATGTTCCACCACGCTCGTAATCCACCAAGCTTTTCTCCCAACAGTCAGCCTATAACGTTCCCAACGTTCTAGGCTGACTGTTTATATTCTTCATTTGAGTCCAATAGATTACACGTGGCGTTGACGGTCTCATGATGAATACAATGAACCCAAACTCGAGGTGTTTACTAGTCCTGGCACCATCATCAGACCCTCGACGCCAAGTGCAATATATTGGACTCATCAAAACGAATCACATGTCTACAAACTTGAGGAACTTACTAGTAGCCTCTGAAGTTCCACTATCTACCTCCTGGCTACATCATCAAACCCTCAACATCAAGTGCAATATATGAACTCATCTTAACCAATCATATGATCCTAGAGATACCTCTAGCTCATATGATTCGTTTTGATGAGGAACAGAGTGTAAAGTTCTCTCATCCTCTATAGAAAAGGGAGGATCCTCCGACTAGACGAGTGTTGTGTCTGGTGGGCAACTGCCCGACAGTTGATGTCGGGACGTTGTATACTTTCTAGTTGCGCGGTAAACTCTGCTTGCGAGATGCAGGATTTGCGTGACGTCAGTGTGTAGCGTAGTTCGCATGTGGATTGTATATGCCGCCACAAGCACAAATTCGAGCGGTTTACTTGGGACACTCAGAAAGTTTTGCGAAAATGTAAATAAATGTTCTATAGGGAAATATTGTTGTATTAAATCTTTTCAAAGTACTCTCCATTAGCCTCTTTACAAAGTTTCATGAGTCTGATCCAGTTTTCGAAACACTTTTTCCAGTCCGCCGTGGACACGTTTACAGCCTGCTCGAACGCTGACAGCGCATCTTCCGGCGACGTAAATTGTATCCCTTTGAGTAGTTTTTTTTTTTCGGGAATAAAATGAAGTCATATGGTGCTAGGTCAGGGCTGTAAGGAGGGGGACCCAGGAGTTTGACCGGCGTGCTGTCCCTCGCTTTGAGCGCGGTGTGCGAAGGCATGTTGTCGTGGTGGAGCAGTAGCCCGCGGAGCCCAGTGTTTGGTCTCTTGTTGCTCACAACAACTTCTACCAAGCCTTTGGTAGTATACCATTCAGCGTTGATGATTCTTTAGTTCCGTAAAGGAATTGACACCAAGTAGCCAGTCAAATTGAAAAAGCTCGCGATCGAAATCTTCCCCCCGCTTCTAGATCGCTTCACTTTGGTAGGCGTTGATTCGTTTTGAAACACCCAAACCGTCGACTGGCGCTTCGTTTCTGGATCGTATTGATAAGTCCAAGAATAATCACCTGTAATGATGTCGTAAACACGCCTAGATGAGCCTGCTTCAAATTTGTTTATGAAATCACGCCACCCTTCTACCTGGGCCTGCTTCTGAGCATCGGTGATGTTGTGCGGCACCCAGCGTGAAACTATCCTCCTCACGCGAAGATACACTTGTAGAATTTCGTGAAGGCTTCCCGATCCAACCTGCAGTATTGTTGAATCTCTTGATACCTAGCTCGCCTTTTGTCTTTCATTAAATTTTTCACTGCTAGCACGTTTTCTTCCGTAACAGCCGTCAAAGGGCGACCACTTCTTTCTTCATCCCCCAAAGTAAGTCGACCGCGCTTGAATTCGTTATACCAACAATTCACGGTTGCCTTAGAAGGGCCTTCATCCATGAATGCCATTTGAGGTCTGTCGTACGATTCGTCCGGTTTCAGGTGACACTTGAAATCGTAAAAGATCATAGCGCAAAAATGTTCCCGGCGCTGATTTTTTTTTATGAGACATGAAAATTGAAATTAGCTCGCAAACAATGTTGAGGGAAATATTGAAATTGGAACGTACCTACTTTTTTACAAATAATCATATTTTCAAAATAGACTATAGCTGTCCAGTCTCTCATACATGCAAAGTTTTTTTCGCAACACTTTCTGAGTGGCCCGCTACTTGTAGCCACTATCCACCTCCTAGCTTTATCATCAGATGAGCTCCATGATACCAAATTATAGTGTTGTCACCCGAGCTAAATATACATACGAAGTTTTATTTTGATACGAGAAATAGAAGTAGGTTAAAATTTACTTCTAGGATTTTAGTACATTGTTTGTTAGATAATTACAAGTGAAGCTAATAAAAGCATGTTAAAAAGAAATTGCATGTGTCTTGTCACTATCCTTACTTTTCCACTTGTTCCCAAGTCACTATTGCCACCCCATCATCCATTAAATGTACCATAAAATAGAACCTACTTATTTTAATTTCATACTCCAAATGTCCATTAAAATACAATTTAACAGCCTTCATTTCCTGAAGTAGTCACCTTTTTCCTTCCCGCTTCTCGTCTCGAAGCTTCACTTTACAGTGGACGAGGTATTTCGTTAGGTGTCTTTGCATTTTGGCTTTATTTTAACAAGAAAAGCTGCAAAAATGAATAAATCTTAGGCCCACTTGTGCGTTCGTGGGTTATCCTAAATAACTTTGGAGCTTGTGCCACCAACAGTTAGAGGTATACCTGTGAAGCAACGCGTATTAAGAGTTAAATGTTAAAAACCTAACTCCGACTTTACAAACTCTACATGTATTATTTGAAGCCAACCTAGACAGCAGTGAACGCTGAAAGTTACCATTTATTTGTTTTCACTTTTTTATTAGAGATCAAGAAACCTTTCTTAGTAAAAATAAATCGTTGAATAACAAGTATGGGCTTTGATTGTGCGAGACTACGGAGAAATTAACTTAGTTCTGATATTATGTAATCTAAGCTTAACACTTAGATTATAGGTAATAGAAGACAATGATTCTGAGAAAACAGAATTATCACTAAGTAGATAGTCTCGAAGTATTAGGTAAAGGAAAATCCCAGTGAGAAGAAAAGGTTTCTAGATAACTGGAACCATCGTTTTTTCAGTGATCTTATAGAAAATGATATGAAGATTTTGCGAAATTTACGGATTTGTAATAAAGTCTACAACCTATCGATTAAAGACACTGAATGCTACCAACACAAAACATAGACGACCAAATAGCAAAACGGCTCAAACAAAGAAAACCTCTCTAAACCACACCACTTACCCCCAATTATTTGCACTACCCTCACAACAGGGTCCGCGGCTCGCCAACAAAATACCTGTCCGCCATTGTGCGTCAGTTTGTCATGATTTGACATAAAAGGGATCGAAGCAAGTCCTTGACGGTAATAGTTGAGGCACAAATCATACACGGAAAATTTCCCGGAGAGAGTTACAATGAGGCAATCTTCAGGGTTTCGTAAGATCTTTTATTTATCAATATCATCATCATTATGTATTTCGTTACTCTATTGTTATTTTATTATTAGCATTAAAAAAGTTCTCCTTAGAATTTGCAACAACAGAATGCTGGTTTACCAATGTATTTGATATTTGTCATGTCAAATTTAAGTCAAGTCAGAAGAAGAGGAAGTGCGGTTATTGTAAAGATTGCGGTACTGCACCAACCGGACCACCATGCTGATCAAACGACGCTGCAGTACGTATGTGTCCCGGCTACATTACTTTACAAAGACCCAAAAGATTTTTAGAAAGTCTTTGCGAAAACCAATTTCGCCCTAGGAGTCGTGTTACGAGACTCGTCACAACACGAATTTAAATTTCTTTGTGGTCAAAGTGCCGCATAAACATCTGTTGAAATTCATGAAGACTTTGGGCGGGAGTTGAAATGGTTCGGCGATCCCTAAGTTCACGGACATCGCGCGACACATTACGCCGACTATTCGTGTAAACTAGTGATTGTGTTAATGTATTGCTTACGTATAGAGTATTTGTTAGTTATGTAAGTTTTACAATGTAAAAGTAAAATAAAAACTTTTGAAATCTTTATTGAGAAACTGCATCATGTTGGTGGTATGTGTAATAATAGGTGAATAATCATTTCATTTATTTCTAGTGACAAAAGAACCTTTATATAAATACCGTACAGACTCATTATTATTTTCATTATACACCCAAATACAAACCACAAAATATATTATCACACCACACATGGGAGTTTAGTTTTGGTCATCCTTCTCTGTAACATCAAAACACAACTCTAGCCGGCCAAAATTCTGGGCGGACGGCAGTCTTTTGCAGAGAGGGAACCTGGAGGATGTAGAAATTAAAATTAGTAGTCTTGCTCGATTGCATCGTCCCTCCTTTGGCACGGGTTCGACCTTAACTCTTTCTCTCTCGATGTCTGTCGATCCAACCGGGAAATTTACAGAAACAAGGTGACATGCAGCTCGAAAATTCTCTCTTCCAGGAGCGGTACCGCGATTATTGCGGTTGCGTCACGGTACCCTTCTTACCCTAAGCCGCAGTAAAACTTCCTCATCCATTTGACTGGTGTAGGAGTCAACAACAATCTTGAAAAAATAGTTTCTAAGTCAGAAACAGTTTTGAGCACAATTTTATACATGAGATATCGTATATAAAGATTTATATAAAAATAAAAAAATGATTTCGTATCTCAATTTGTTCCCCCGACCCACCTCATCGCATCGCATCGCCTGTTTGCGCTACGACTTCGTTTTCGGTTAGCTTTCTCTCTGACTCTTTTTTATTTTTGCTCGGCTCTTAGAGGTTCTAGTGTGATGTTAAATGGAATATAGCGTTCCTGGGATATGGAAAGAGATTAGTGCGTTCATACAAAGATAGATTTAATTATGTTCTATTTGCTACAACGGAAATCACAGCTGAAGTTGATTTGTCAATGTTAATGATTTTTGTCACGTCAAATTATTTTATTTTTGTTTACATAGGTTACATTGGATAATAACATAACTATTTTATCAAATAAAACAGAATGTCTGCGGATGATAATTATAAGTATACTGATGACTACCGAAATAACATCAAGGCTTATCAAGATAGAGAAGGGGAAGTGTGATTGTCGTAAAGACCGGACCGAATCACCGGCTCTCAGAATGGCTGATGCGTCCTACGTCCTACCGTTCCAAGGATGCAGCTGTATCTACGTGCTCCGGCTACAATACTCTACGAAGTCTGAAAGGATTGTTAATCCTGACGAAAACAAATTTCCTCCCTCGAGTCAAGCGGTAGGCGTCTCGTCATAACACAAATTTCAATTTGTTTGTAATGAAAGTGAAACGAATGTCTAGCAAAATTCATGAAGACTTAGCAAGAGGTGTAATAGTCCGGCGATTCCTTAACTAACTACTGAGCAGCGCTTTACATATGACGCCTAATAATCATAAAAAACTAGTGATTCTTATAATGTATTCTATAGGCACAGTATTTTTGTAAGTTAAAAGTTTCACATAATAAAACATATTTAAAATCTTAGATAAATGATCAGTCTCGCGGCGCTCGACTAGATGCCGCGCTCTATACAAACAATAGCTCCGTGAATGCGGCAACTCATTATTGTACTGTGTGTAAGACATCGTCTCTTGACATTTGTCTGTCGACATAGACAACTAGTATGCGTGAATAATTGTGTCACCAGTTGCTGTTACCCGATTTAATGGAAAAATATTTTATTTTGTGGTCTATTAGTTAAGTTATAAATATAGCTCAGAAAATGCTTAAAATTAACAATAAATTAAAAGCGAATGTATAAATAAATTTGTATATAGGTTAGGCTTATCAAAAGTTAGGCCTCATTTTTAATACTTTTTTTATTATTATTTACATACGACGATATTTTTTTCATTTTTCGATCAGGTTCCATGACGAAAGTTGTTCAGTTTCAAGGGTAGAATCACCCCTTGAAATAGTGTCAGCTAACTTTTTTACACCTTATGTGTATAGATTACAAAGACAAACATTAAATAATTCATAGAACTAGGTTAAATAAATGAAATAGGTTATATAATAAAATACAAAAACAATAAATTCACATTTTATAAAAATCTCAACCACGGGGAACTTGAATCTTTTATACGCGGCAAAACTGAATGGCGTTTAGGGTTCATTTTATTTTATGTTGAAATTTTGAAATTATACGATACTCACTGATGGTATGTGATCCCATTGGCCTTATTATTTCTTGTAGTGTTATTTTTAAACAGTTTTACTACGCAATTGGCCCACGCATTCGGATTTTGCCCACATTTCATAAAACCTTCGGCACGAGCACGTGGCAGACAGCTTGCAGTGTGACTGGCTCGAGTACGCCAACTTTGGCGTGGTATTTGTTGCCGCATTTGACAAGTACGCCGGCGGTATCTAGTCTAGCGCAGCGAGACCAATCATTTACATCTATGTTTAAAATCTTAATTGTTTGAAATTCTACATCATGTTGATAGCCCTGCTGTTATATATACTAGGTATATTAATACTAGGTATATAATAGTTTAGGTGACAAAAGGACTACAAAGGTTACATAAATTAAGTGAAAAGCACAAAAACGTTATTATTATCACACCACTTGATCTTTTGAAGGATTTATGACTTATTTGTAATACTGCACGACTTCGTTAGCTTCAGCAACGTCCTGCCTAACCGGAATATTCAGGGGGATGGTATGCACTGCAGCTCAAAAGTCCTCGCTTGCAGGAGTAGTACCGCGTTTGTTGTGGTTGTGACGCGTTTGACCTTTCTTGCCCTCAACCAAAGTAAAGCCGTCCTTGTACATTTAATTGGGTTTAAAAGCCTTCCGCGTCTGTATATCCGATGTGTATCTTCTATCGACGCCTCACAAGCATTGGATAGTTGCCAACTTTGGAGGAAGAGTGAACGTTTCTTCAAGTGTTTTTCCTTGTTTTAGCTATCGCATACCTTCTACGATGTTAATGAACTCATAACACATTTTGTTAAAAAATATTTATTATTTTCTTTCGCAATTTGACACAATCACGAATGACACAACAACTGTTTGACGTTAGTCCGAGGACGGTCGACATGACTATTGGTTTGTGTGGACTGGGCCCGACCAATCTTTGCATGTCACATGTAAACTAAGGCATGTCGCGCAGCGTTCCTGCGAAAAATGATCGAATCGACATGGCGAGAATAGCTGGACTTGATTTTTACGAGAGAATAGTGCGAGTAGAACGACACTATCGAATGCGAGATGCGCGCGATTTGCCGTCCTGACTAGGGTTTTATATGGTGGGTACGATTTATATGGTGGGTAGGGTTTTTGGTATTACAATACGGAAAATCAAATATATACTATAATACAAAGTTTGCTAGGTTTCACCTTTTTGGTTACGAAAGCTGTATTTTGATTTAGCCAAGACTTTCGATTTTATTTCACAAAAATAGAAAGCTTTGAAATGAAAAGTGCTGTTTAAACTTCTGCAGGAATGTTGATTGTGTTTTAGTTTACCTAGGTATTCTAAAAGCCTTTTGTACTTTTAACGTAACGTGAAAAGAAAATACAAACAAATTCTCAATGTCATCAGTTTATGTTTACGGAAAACGGCGGTTCTGTCTATCTTTCGCCTGTTATACATTTATTTCAACTATATGCTTTGAGTTTGGGTTTGAACATGATAGAAAGATAAGTGCCAACTTTAGTCATCATTTGTCAACAGATACTTTTTACCATCTTTGCATGATCTTTTGAAATCTTTTCCCAATAAAGAAAAAATATCTACCCGCACTGATATCCTTAACAACCCATCGTACAAAGGGTCCCAAGTGTAGCGTTAGGTACAAACACATAATACATTCTCGGTTCCCGACCGGCTGAGCGGCCCTCGGCTCCGTCAGGCATTCACGTCGAGTTTGTGTTGACTGATTGTGAGGCTTTTTCTGAGAAGTCCTAGAGGTTACTTAATATGTCGGTCAATATTCGATGTTTTTTTAATGTATAATAGGCGATTTGAGGAGAATGAGATGAACTTGTTGTGTTCCGGTTTCCTCAATCCCTGTCATAGATTTATGATACCTTACCTTACCATGTGTGTGTGTGTATGTGTGTGATAACATGTGTTATGGGCTACTTAAGCTCTGAGATAAAACTAAACACCGACCATATTTTAATAAAAGTCGACAAATGAAGTTGACGGAAGATTCGAACCGTCGCCTTCGGCCGAGACGGTCTTCTCCGCTCTCGTGGTGTTTTAATCAACTTTTTTTTTTGAACGGTGTTTCATTTGTTTGTTGTTTAATTTGCTTGTTTTGTTGTGCCGCTGTGTCCTAAATTAAAATAATTTAAAACAGTGCAAACGTGCGCTCATGATGTCCAGCCTGCGGTTGAGGAACACGGAGACGTCCCCGAGCTAGCTAACCCGGTGTCATCGTTCCTTATATTTAAAGCATTTGCCTTCGAAGCTGTATCTGGTATGTATCTGGTAAATATTAGGTACGCGCTGCGCATTCCTCCGCGTTCACCATAATTTCGATATCTCAGAAATTATGTATCACTGGCGAATTGTGGGTGTTCTATAGGTACACCCCTGCTTAACCCTTCTGTGATTACATGGGTGTGTGTTATGTGTGTTATGTTATGTATCAAAGCCCTACAAACCCTATTTCATTGAAATTTTTATGATGTCGGCTATCAGATTATATAGGGTTCAATGCAGATCATAGATTCAATAGGGTTCAATCTGATTATATGGAATGAGTGACTGTTTCCCAGCTTTTTGTTCAAAAGCTGTTTCTTCATTTCTATAAAATGAAAGCATAGTTTCCAAAAGTTTGTATTTTGTAGTAATAAGCTAACATAATGCACCTCAGGTCAACGAGCCAAGGGCGACAAAAAAAAATAAGGGTCAGAAATGGTCGGCCCCAGTGCCAAACGTGGTTTTGTGTTCCAAAGTTTAAAAGTGTTGCAATAACTATTAGTGATCGAGACTGTTTTTTGTGAGTGCCCGCTCATTCTACTTTTGTGTGTTTCGAAAACAACATTTGAGTTTCGAACGATAGCTCAAGACTCCAAATATTTTGACAAGTTTTTCGATTATTGGATGGGTACGGTGGAAACTCAAGAATGCTGCTAATAAGATGTATACAATCCGGAAACGGTTAGTAGCGAGACTTCAGACGAAGACGCCGAAAAGTGAAAGCAGCAACACTTATCACAGCAGAGCAGTGTCATAGGAAGGAGCCGAGAAAGCAATTGAACCTCTCTGAAAGACTCACCGGTGAAGCTCGACCTGAATCAACCCGGCTAAGACGTCGTTAAAAGATGCCCTGCCATAGATAAATATCACTCGTCTCTCCACTAGTCCAATGCTTACGTTAGGGTGCACACTCCGTAGGCTCTAAATCCGTCCTGTCCTAAGGGCACGTTCTCCTAACCATTAAAGCGCCCCCCGTTCTACTTCTTGATATGCAATGGCCTTTGTAGCACCATGAAGCATGAGGCTTCAGGGGCTAGTGCAAATCTTGGAGTTCATTCGATTTATCGAGTCTGGTGCATTTCATTCATTCATTCATTCAAGTCGACAAATGGAATTCACATGTAGCTAAATGACGCCTTTACATTTGCTACTCATCTCGAAATGTCTAATGTGTCGGAAAAATGATTAATATTATTTTAGATCCGAAAACAACATAGTTTTCCACAGCATAAAAATGTACCCACCATTTTTTCTGAACTTTAACTAACAGTGGGGCCGATGGCACCATGACGCCTAACTCCAGTCACCGTTACTAGCACTATTAATTTTGCTAACCGGAGTTGGAATGGTGACTTGACACTTTGGAACACTAATCAATCTAGTTGATAAGTATTATTATTTTGTCAAATGTGTCACGTGTCAAATGCTGATTGAGATTTTGGACGCGTTGTAGCGTAGGTGTTAATGTGCTTAATTAGGGGGAGGTTGTAATATACATTGATGTATTTTGATTAAACTTTATGCACAAATAAAAATACTACCCAAAGGCGGACTGAATGTCTGAGGCATTTTCTACCAGTCAACCTCAGGAAGATGCGTAGACAAAACATGGCAGGTGTAACATAAAGGATAGATAACTCGAAAAAGATTAAATACTAATACCTAGATATGCCGCCATACATAACGGGTGTAAAAAGAAACTTAACGAAGCCGAGAGTTACGTGTACTCTTCATTATGTCATTGTATTTTGTTTGTACTGGACCATACCTGGGAACTTTCTGGTTACAGAAATATTGGAGGTCAATATTCCAACTTTTACTGACGTTTTTTACGAAAACAAGTTTTTAATGTTACAGTTGCATGCACCCATAAGCACAATGTTTTATTTGGTTAGTTAGACAATCTAGAGTGGGAACAGTGGAGAAATAGCGATTTAGATCGTCCAAGCCAATTGTGTTAGGAAGGTCCGAATGTCGCGAATTGCCGATGCCCTAATTTCCAAGGATCGGCAAGAGACGAAGAATCGATATTAGTTAGGACTAGCTTCTGCCCGTGACTTAGTCCGCATGAAATTCCTTGCTGCCCCGTTCCATCGCATCGCATCGCTTGCCCACACCAGTACTTAGTTTTCGCTTAGCTTTCTATTTTTTTTATTTTTGCTCGACTTCTAACTCTAAAGAGTCCTAGAGTGATGTTAATAAACTATATCCTTCCTCCACAATTGGGATACTAAATGCAAACAAAAAACACAAATCGAACCGGTAGTTCCAGAGATTAACAAACAAACATACAAACGTTTCAGCTTTATTATTAGTGAACGCTTACCATTATAATAATAGCTTGTAATTATCGAATATTTAATTATGAACTTCTATTCAAGATTACTTAACGACCGAATTACATATGATTGCTATCAACCACCGCTGGGCATAGTAGCTCGGAGGTCGATGGATCTGATCTGGAACCTAAACATATGTGTTAATCAAGGGAATCTGGTAAAAATTCGAAGAGAAGAGACTACAGTTACAAAATTGCAAGCTATCAGTCATATTAGCAATCGCAGCGAGATGCTCAAAGGTAAACAGGCTGATTGCATTCACCTACCTGGGTCAATGAGAGCTATTGAAACTTATAGGTTAGTACACTCGCTGCCAACGTAACTATAGGTATCCCAGTCTCTGCTATCAGATCGATATCCAGTGCCATTCAACTCACCAGTTTCGAACGAAACGGTAGAACTTGTGCCTCCGTTTGATACCTTCATACAACTTTAATGAACCATGAATGTGGAAACTAACGAGCCTTTTCATCCTTTTCACACATGCTCTAGATATTCTATGAATCTTGAAGTAGAATTTGAAGTATTTTAAAAATAATTTATAACTGTTTTTTAATAGATAATAGTCCCAGTGGATTTTCCTGACTTTATTTCCGTCGGTTGACGTCATCATAGTTAACTTGGCACTTGTCAAAAGTTTAAGATAAACAGTTGATTAACTAGAATAACATCAAAACTCAGACAAGCTTGACAGTCACGTCTCTCACCATCCATAATCAGTAAACGAGAGAATGAATTACAGATTTAATTAGCAAGTTAATTGCACAGCCCGCTAATGTTGCCAACTTCAAATTGAAATAACTTTGCCAGAGGAAAAAATACCGAAAAACTTTCTACTTCGTGTTAAGTCGCATCTTTACTGCTTGTTTGAATATCTGGCTTTCTTTAAGCCGTTGACCGTGGGAGCTCTCCCTCAGTTAGGGGGAGGTGTTAATTAAAGATATTTTTCGTTCGCCGTCAGCCTGTTTGTCTGTGTGCCAACAGGCTGTACACACAAGATTGGTGGGCAGGACTTTTGTTGTTGTAAATACAATTAGACAAATTAAATTATTTGTTGAGGTCGCTCCGGTGATGTTGAGTTATTTGTTGAGCTGAGGAGTTTGTTGTGCGTTTATTATGCGGCTGTATATGTTTATTGGACGGGTTTGTTTCGTTAGTAAGGCAGAATTCTCATTTGTTATTTTACGACCCTCTCAATGATTCACGCAGGTGTTTCTAATAAAATATTTACAAATCTAATTTGTGATTCTATAATATATAACAGAGTGCCAAATTTTATTGCGATCCTCTCGCTTTACAACCTGTAGCGGTAATTAAAAAATGGGCCTTGAACAACGCCGTAAAGGTATGTATGCCCATGGTTTATTTATAATGTCGGCAACCCATAAAACGGAACGCACATTCAGGTTAAGGCTGAATGGAAAAGGGTTGTTCAGCCAGCTCTTATTTCCAACCCCGTGAGCAACAAACAACAAAAAACTCGTTAATTAACGCTCTATACCTTACCCCGTCTCCCCCAGTCTCTCAACTTTAACCCTTTAAAAACTCGCGTAAACACGAGAAAGTAAAATAAACAGAAATATTAACATCTGGCAACAGGAATAAAACCTCCTAAATGAGTGGCGCCGACAGGCGGGCGCGGGGGGAGGCAAGGAGGTCGGAAACGTTCACGCGTTTATTGCATAAAGCAGGATATATTTAAATTAGAGCGTTTTAGTGTGGAGGCAATAAATTCAAAAACAGCGTTATTAGAAAAAGTTATGTTCAATAAGGGTCAAATGTTTTTGCGAGCCTGCAATCGCTTACATAATTATTCATGATCCAGTATCAATATTGTAATAATCACTGGGGCACTGTCAGGATTATCATAATAATTGTCAATTCAATTGAGCTCGATAACATTCGCTCATTTGGCACGTTACTGTTTTTAAGGATTGTTCTGTTTATTTTTCTACTTCCCATGGTTTGCAAGGTCTCTCCTCAACGAATTGCTATCGATGACAGTTTGGTTGCCACTATATATACATTAGTTTTAGAATCAGATTTTGCTTTTTATGTCGTACTTGCTTCTGCTCGTGACTTCGTCGGAGTGAAACTTCTTATTCCCCCGACCTACGCCTTCGCGTCGCATCGCATCGTCTGCCGTCGCTATGATTTCGTTATCGCTTAGTCATAGCGTCATATTAAATTGCCTATAGTATTCCTCAAAAATTTAATCAAATGCTAAAGAATATTTCAAATCCGACCGGTAGCTAGAGATTGTTGATGGTTTGTTTGTAAGTTTGTATGTAGCGGTTCAAACAAACTTACAAACCATTACCTCTTTACAATATTAGTAATTAGTATAGATATCAATGATTTCTCGTGTACATTTAAACCACACGTAGTACCTCCCATCGTAGGTACCGGCGAAAAACATTGCTGTATTTTTCGCAGTAATTTTTAAGCAGTATTTCATTTTATTTGTGGCATTCATAATATTTGTTTAAATACGGGTATTAAAATTTTAACTGATACACAGAACATCCTCAAAACTTCAAGTAGCAAAGTCAAAGTCGCGTTTTCCGGCTTTTGTTTTAGGTAACTTATTATCACGCTTTGTTTCCTCGAGGGGTTGGGCAAGGGTGTACCTTTATTACACCCACATTTTGCCAGTTATGTTTAAATTCCATACATCTAAAGTCTGGGCTGCTACTGAGAAATTTTAGATAGAAAAAACCTAAGGTTCTTTACTTTTGTATTTTTTAATTGGTTTTAATACGTTTACAGAGTTTTTATTTTTCTGTTTGAATTTAATTTGTCAATGTGTTTGACCTTCAAGCTAGGTGTCAGCATTGTGTGCTGAGAGTAGTCACGTTCAGTTGTAAAATCTCAGGTTTATACATCACATCTTGTGTAAAGTGCGAGGTTTAAACCGACACCTAGATTAAGAGGGTTAGAAATGAGATGAGTTGGGTTTATAGGATCATGGCTCGTGTTTAAAGATTTTATTTTAAAAAGGCTTCAGAACATTCGTAAACTTATTTACTGTCGTACGTGAGTTAAGAAAACGAATTCCAAAAAATGGTTTATCTTAAAAAACTTACAATCATCTAACGAATTTTTGACATAAAATAATATGATTACGATTCAAAAAGTATAGTTTTCTTATTGACGTGGTTAAAACTATACATTAAGCTATTTTACTACTAGTTCCTTTTACGTCTACTTTTGAGGATAGACCTCCCAAAGGACCGTGTTCGTACTTCATTTTACGATTAATTACAAGCATTAATTTTTTGTGAAGATTTCAGAAACGTTGGCTGCCTTAATGACATAATAAATGCTGAAAATGCAGCCGTGAAAAGTTACAACTACTTCATTTGTCTTCCTTTTCGTTTTATAAACTCTCTATTTCGTTTCTCGCTTTTTTTTTGTTGTTCGTGGTTAATTGTTTATCGCTACGACAGGATTCTAAAAATAAAAAGTTACACATACTAGATTGCATATCCTAAGTTCAATTTGAAAATTCTTATTTAGCATCTAAAAATATAACATAACATAACATCACGCCTTGTTTCCCAGAAGGGTTTTGCAGAGGTGTACCTATAGTACACCCACATTTCGCCAGTTATGATCAAGTCCCATGGAATAGGGGGCGAGCCTATTGTCATCTACCGGGCACAAATCCAGACTTCGGGCTGCTACTGCGAAATTCCAGATAGAAAAACCCAATAATACGTTGCCCGACCTGGGAATCGAACCCAGGACCTCATGCTCAGCAGTAGCGATTGCGACCACTAGACCAACAACAAAAAATAGTATGTCACGACTAACGAAATACGAATGCCACTGTTCTCACAGAAAAACCCTTGAAAATAACTAAAAAAGCTCACAGAGCAGCCGGGCGGCGCGCGGCGGTTTTCGTTTATCCAGCGAGTCACACCCAATCAAATTCGGTTTAGCGGCTATAATACTGCAGTGGGATCTAACAGCTAACGGCACTTTTTACACGGATTTGCAACTTTTTGTACACTTCCGAAGTTTTGCTGGATTCAATGGAGTTAGGTTTTTGTTTTGTTGAAGCTATTTTGTAGTTATTATGCTATAAATTCTCCGAGATGAGATCATGCTTGGGTTCACATTACCGTGATGTTAGCGGGGCTCAAATCCAAGGTGTGCCATGTCGTCTAACGTGGTCTTCGTTGACTGGTATAATACATCAAACAAACAAATATACTAATTCCATGAAATTAATGAAAGTGACTGACATGTTTGACCTAGAACCCCAGAAAGCTCCTGTCAAATTAGGAAAATCTAAAACGTGTCACTTTTCAAGGAAAACAGAACTAATTCAAGGTCAGTCCATTGTCACGCTGTCAATTAGTAGATTGTATACGCTCGATTACAATCTCCGGGGCACGATTTTTACTTGACGACGTGCTTAAATGATAGCAAGCTTGTTCCGTAGTCAGCGTGTTTGTTTCTTGTAGCAAATATAGGAGGTAATGTTGTAATTCTTCACTGATTTGATGGGATATTATATTTGTCAACAGTTGATGTCTTGGAACAGTTTTTAGTGATAAACGGTATTTCTACTCTTATGGATCCGACGTGGATCACATTCTTGCAACATATTCTATGCGGTCTTGGGATAGGTTTATAAAATTATAGGGCTCACTCACTGGCGCGGTTTATATCGCGCTGCCATGTCACGCCTGTTTGCGGGAGCCTTTAAGGGTTGCTTAGTAGGTACAGTATTTTAATAAACCTTCTAAAAGTGTTGTATACGAAGGACTCTCCCTAACATGTGTAACAAAACGAAATTTATTAGTCGTGTAATTTTAAATAATGCTCTCAAATAACTCGTGTAAAACACTAAGCTTTTCGGCCTCAATTTATGCAACAAATCGAAAGCTTAAAGTAACATTAATCTTTATGTTTAAAAAACAATCAGTATTAGGCATTGGACTACCCTTTTAATAAATAAATAAAAAAGTAAAGCAATGACTTTTAAAAGGCGGATTCATAAATATTTGAAAATAAATAGCTCTACTGTGCTACACTCGATTTGTCACAATGTCGTTGTGTGTCGCTGTCACTGAAGTTACTGAAGGTACATGGTACACGCAAGCAATAAATCGATAATGCTCTCTCCTGAAAAGATAATTAGAATATTTTACTAGCGGTTACTAGGTTACTAGGTGGGGCAATGATACCTGTTTTATCGAAATAAATGCCGCAATTTTATACCTTTACATCAAAAGTTGATCATTTTATTCAACCAAACCCAACAAGCCAATGTTGGGTTTGGTTGAATAAAATGATCAACTTTTTGTCTTGAATGAAATAATTATGAAGTAGAAAATTAAATTATAGTGTTAATGTAACCCACACATGCACAGCCCTGTTAACTCAAGCGCCTATGACGTCACACGTCTGCTAAGATCGTATACAGAATCAACATTCGACGACGAATAGTTTTTTCCTGGCCACTGCCCGCGTCACTAGCGTCAAATATAATTTGTCTAATTTTAGTTGTTGTACATTAACTGTGTTTAGTCGTAGTAACTAGATTATTAAACCATTTCGTGATATTGAAGAAACATTTAATTTTACGTCACTATAGAACCTAAATCACGTCCCAACAAAAGTTCTATAAAATTATAATAAAATGTTTCACCAATAACCGTCTTCGATGCTCAGGAAATTACTCTGGTTGGCAAAGAAAATTCAGAGAGATTGGATAACTAGATTGGTAAAACATTTTTTGTCATAACTTGATTTAAAAGCTTTTACCGAACAAAAGATCGAAATAAAAACTCAACCGTTTGTTTTGCTCAATTTTCGCTTGGACCAACAGAACGTCCATAAATCTTGCTAAATAAATAGCTCCACAGTTTGAGACCGCTTGCTTCAGTTGCTATGTTGCTCTGTCTCGCTTGCAACTTTTCTAACAAATACTTGCGTGAGTTATTGCACGGCGTCGGTGGCTCCAAGTGACACGCTGACAGCGGCGTGTTAGGACTTCTGAATCAAGATTGTTTTATGGTTCCATCAGTTTATAATCTTTGTAGGCAACCGTATTTTAAATGTTTTCTGCCAACTATGTTAGTAGACACTTCTGCGTTATATCGAAAGTAATTCCTGATGTTTACGCTGACGTACCTAATAGATGTGACACGTTACAGATCCGTTCACCATTGGAACAAGTTGGCTGTAATAACTGTAAAATGGCATTAATATTTTTGGGTCCCGCCCATAGAAATAAAGAAAGAAAAAACGTTTATTTGCGGTAAACATGACGCAGTGATCGAACACAAACACCAAAGAGAACAAATTGGGGGAAAATATGCGTCACATCCACGCAAAACGGCCATACTTACCTAAATGTTACTAAAGATATATGTTAAAGATGAACCTTTAAATAGAAATATAAATAGGACGCGCTATTTTCTTTAACTCTCATCTGACTATTGCATGTTCCAAACTTAACTTCCGATTAAACTTCACAAATATTCAAAGAACACAGGTAAATAAGACGTCATTTTTCTCACAAATATTGTAAAAGTTATTCAATTTCACGTCGGTGGCTCCAAAAGTCACGTGCACCCGACATGTAGTGACGTGCTTCGAAACACGCTAAGGCGACTTGCATCTTGTGTATAAGAGGCTTTAAGAAGTTTCATGTGCATTAAGATGGCGGAGCATACATGTTTCGTTAGTGGCTTTGGCTGCTGAACAGATTAGCGGAAAGTTTGGAAAGATAGATTAATGTTTTTTGTTATGAATATCAATAAGGTTGATAATAAAACTTGGCAGTCAACATTGCTTGCCGTACATGCAACGTGCATTCCTTTTCGGGTGTAACTATTATTTGTCCGGTAACAAAAAACTTTTACCACATCCATTGACCAATAACCATATTGCAACTCTATAAAACGTACTACAATTCGCCTGTCTGTAAGGCAGTGTTTTAGTTTAGACAAAACTTCATAACAAAAAGTCCCTAAAGTATCTTGTACTTTTCCGCCCTGTTTAAAAACAAAAATCCATTTGGTTCTTGCCATTTATATAAGTTTTTCACTATAAATAGAGGTTATTTATAGAGAACCACAAATTCTCTTGCCTCGATCACTACAAAGAATAGTTAAATTTTCCACCGCCGGACAACTTTTGTTTATTCGAATCACTGTGACGTCACAACCGCCATTTTTCTGATGGTTTGTTCAGAATCCCTCTGATATTCGCTTGTGGATTGAATGCTGAATCATAATACGTGGTATTCTTATTAATAGGTTGTATTGTTGAAGTATTGTACCTACCAATGGTTTAATGGGTAAAGTTTTTGTAATTTTTCGGTTTGGTTGACAAAATACCTAATATCTAATACGCATTCTGAAATCTCTAAGCTCTTCCAAATCCGAATCGATTATCTTTAAATTCCTTCAAAAGGGATAGGACAAGAATCCAGATAAATAAAGTAGATACCTACTTATGTGTGTGGTTAATCCTAGTTCTAGTCTGAAATCCTTATAAGAACATCTTCAAAGTCCAGACACAGCCCTGTTGGGGACCTCTAACCGCAGCAGCCACATCATAGCCCTGTACATGGCAGACACCCGCCTGGCTAATAGCCTGAAACTTTACAATACTGTTCTAATCGAATGTGTACAGTGTACAGGTCAATCCTAAATGAGAAACAGAGCTCTGGCGAATGTTTGTCGTTTGTAGGGCTGTCGAAGGACCTATATCTTTGAAGTAATTGGTAGATCTAGGGTTGAAGTCTTCATGCTGAAAGTTAAAATAAACTGCGAGATCGTGTTTTAAACCACCCGTTGTACATGTCAGTGTTTATAGCTAGGTATTAAGTATTTACACAATAAAGATAATTGTTTTAAAATATACCAAATCTACCTGGAATTCTTCCGGAAATTGATCGTCAAAATTGCGATTTTCTTTCGGTACTCTAATCAGTAAATGGAAACTACTTTCAAGATGATTTCCTATTAAAGTACATGGTGGCATGAACGGAACGTAATTCTGAACCCCCCCGCGTTAAATTATTCGTGGATAATAAAATAAAATGCTCTGCTATATATTTTGATTTTGTAATCACTTTTCTATGAAACAGCAGATTTTTTATTTGATTACCGACGATAAATTTCTATGGTCTAGAATCCTTCGCAGAATGCATGGTTTCAGTTTACGCGTCGGTGTGCGTGCCACCCAATATAACGGTGTCACGAAAGGAACGTGCCAAGGAATGTCTCAACAAGAAGAAGAGGACTGAAAGTGTCCTTAGCGTATTGATCCCAATATTCATTTTCAAATGGTTCTTTACTTTTCCTAATACAGTTTCATAATTAATCAGCATTACGCAAAGTAAGTAGTATTGAAAATATACCCTGAAGAAACTTAGGGTTGTCCCGATCATTGCGCAAAGGGTTCGTCGATAAGCTGACGTTTGTATTGAAATAACAGCCGAATCGCGCGGCCCGTCATTAGCCACCCCGGGCCCCGGGGAGGGTATAGGACGAATTAATTCTATCGTTTTCTAACTAGACAAGTTTGGCGTGCTGGCTGGGCCACGGTTGACAGGTATTTTGCTCTGATTAGGGTCTCCCTTCAATATTTATGGTTATTTGTTAGTGCTGATTCGATTTGTTGATGGTGTCCCTAAGGTCGCAGGAAGGACATGTCAATTTATAGAAGTGTTTTGTTAAGGAAAGTGACTTTTCCTACTTATTAAATAAAGTGACACTCAAGTTTGTATGTAGGCGTCGTCGTTAAGAGGGCTATTGGATTTTCTAAGGAGGGAAGCATTGAATCCTTATTTAGATACTTAACTTATTTGAATCCTTATCAAGCTGATTAAACAGGTTAGTAAAAGTAGATCTTGGTACGATTAGCATGAGAAGCGCCGCATAAGTGATCTTTAAAGAGGAGTCTATTTTTACAAGCTTTTATTTTAACGCATAAATCTTCATTTGATTAATTTTTTTCTACCGAGTATGTTGTGGTCGGCTTTCAACCATATAAGATACGGCTATTATTTTATACATAAAACGGCAACCACCTTGTCTTTTCGCTTGTGCCCCGTTTTTAACATTCAGACAGATTTGTCTCCCCTTAAGTAAGAACCGTACCTATGGTGTGTATGTGATGTAAGTAATTCAACACTCACGTTTCACAGCACCCATGGCAACTAATTCGGTTCCCAATTCCGATCTGGGAACATAACCGAATCTCACAAGTTCACACAAAGACCCATTCAAAACCCCAAGAATTATCGAGTACCTGTAATAATTCCGTCGTTAATATGGTAGCTCTATGATTTATGGTAAGTGCCCATGTTCGGTAGCGGCGGAAATTGAATGGAGTTGATTATGGAAGCTCCTATAATACCACGAAGTTTGCACTGGACTGGTTTAGGTTAGTAGAAGTCTTTAAAGTACATTAAACTTAATAATAATTTAATGTTTGAGAAACAGGTACAAGTTGCAAAAAGTTTTAGTATTTTTCCCGGTAGGTATTTATTAGGTTTACCTCTATACTTTTTGCGAAAAGCAGTCTATATTTACGGCATTCTGAGTAAAAGAGTTTCCTAGATTTCATAAATGCAGATGAGTTTAACTGGAATTAAACATCGCTGGAATGATGTGTACTTTTCTACACATATTCTAGCAAGTATTGCCAGAAAGCTTCATAATTTCCACATATTCTTTCTTACCAGTTCAAAGTCTTGCACCAAACGTCCCTGGTAACTAAATAGCCCACATTAGTGCCCGTCACGATAATTGCAACCAAGCTGTGTGCACAGCGTACAGGAGCCTGTCACAACTGGATTACATTAAGCACTATCTATGACGTATCAATCTCAATCGACGGCCGGTGATTAGTAACCGGGTGATTCCGGTGATTAGGCGGTGGCGGGAGGGGCAGGGGGGTATGAGGGGAACGGGAGGGGCGGTGTTGCTATAGCTCGACACAATGTTTCGCTAGTTAACGTCGAGTTTGGATTTGATTATGGATTCGTTGGGAATTGGAAATGGAGTGCGAAATTGGTATTTGGGCAGAGAAATCATGAGTAAAATGCTCTTAAAAAACAAACAAAACCGACTTATAAAAATAGGAGTAAACTCACCACTTAGTAGGCTCAGCCGAGAGATGAATTCAAATATAAAATCCACTTCAGATGTCGACATTTATCATGACTCAGTAAATAACTTTAAAACCCAAATTTTGAGGTCTCACAGCACGCAACGCGCACAATTTCAAAATTCATTTTATTGTATTAGTATGTAGTATTAGTATGTAGGCATTTCTTTTTACCTGTAATCTTATAACTTATGTGTTTTTGTATTTCTATTTGTATAGTTTGTGCCACTTAATTTTTATTCATTTCGTTTTTTCATTGTATTTGAGAATGTTGGTTCACCTGTTATTGGCAACTGTATAAGCCCAAAACCATAATCTAGTGTTATTTGATATATTTTCACAGCACAGTTCCCTTAGGGAACCGAGCCTGCGGAGATTATATATCTGTCTGATGGCTGTTTTCTCATCAAAATAGACTCGATGTCTTCAGCCCGTCCCCAAAGTAAAATACCGTAAGACATGATACTATGAAAATAACCAAAATAGACCAGCCTCGCGGTATCTACATCAGTAAATTGACGGATTATTCTGACAGCTTATGCTGCTGAACTTAGCCGTCCAGCAAGAGATGTTAAACAAGGACCCTATTGAAGGCTTGAGCGTGATCCTCAGGAACAGTTTTATCGACGAATTCTAGTTTCTCTTGATTTAATACTACGTAGTAAGTTGTATTTTTTTAACGGTGCTATTTTTCACTTTTTAGTTGTGGTACCTTACCCCACACAGATTCGTATACCACTGCTTGTTATGTAAATACATGACAGGAAGTTATTATAATATCATCAATACACACTATGTCAAAAAATACCTATTATTGCTGCTAACTACTCAAGCAAAATTTATAAAAAATGTATATAATAAAAAATATACTATCTGTTTTTTTTTTCTTAAACTTTCTACAATTGCCGGAGACATCGCGTAGCAATCACATAAAAAGAAAAGAGAACATAATTAATAAATTAACATAACATAATAAACATTTGTGTTGAATGCTTTGTTGTGGAATAAATGGGTGATGGGATATCTGGGTAAGTTATATCCTATAATTTAAGTATAATTAAGGATATTAACTTAATACCGGTACCTGGTAATTTTTTCTTACGTACAAAATGTTTTCATGGATATTTTGCCATGAAAACATACGTAAGAAAAAATTACATCTTTTCAGTAACAGAGGTGTAAGCCACAAATATAGTACTAGACTACTAGAAATTGGGACCTATTAGTTCAACCAGGTTTCAGGCTGGCTAAAGAAGATTCATTCTTCATGGGTTACTGTTTCAAATGTTACAATAAAATGAAAGGAACCCGCGACGGCCACTACAGAAGTGGAACGTAATAGCCTGGAGAATCCGCTTGTTCGGATCACTGCCAAACAAGTTGCCGGTTACAACAAATGGTCAATTCATTCAAATCATAATTAGTAAACAGTTCTCGTAATTATCAAATGAAGTTTGTTAGTCGCACCAGCCAGCCACATGTCGCTTACAACAGTGGGAGATGATGACGCAATCAAGCCTTTCCGCGAGCGCGGACAGCATTTTGTTGGCGCTCCCCCGCACTCGCCGCACCAGCGACGTGCCTCTCTTGCGCATAGTGGCGTCGAACCAATCTACGCGCGCTTCCGCAAACTATATATGTTTGCGAAGCGCTGCAATAGCGGGGGAGCGCCAACATCATCCTGAACGCGTTGTTGAACTGGACACAACACGTATACAGTGTAGTCAAAGTCATGTTGCCAAACACTAAGGGTGGATTACACCAATGAACCTGAATCAGCAAATAAACTACGTTTAAGAGTCGTCAGTGTCATTATTTTCCTTTGAATATTGACATTGACAGCTCTTGAACGCGTTTTAGAAGTGCTGAACGTGTTCAGTAACATTGGTGAAATCTGCACTAAGAAGTGGTGAAGGAGGTGTTTTGGGTGCTTTTGTAACCTTTGACCTCCAAGGATGCTAATACAGAGCCATAATAGAATACAGTGTGAATACTTGCATTTCTTAACACAAAATCTGTTCGGTCTAAATTTAATACGGTGTGCACCTACAAGACCGTTTCCGTAACATTCATAACGGACATCATGAAAATCAGTAATTTTCATCAGTATTAGACAATAAGGTGTCAAAAAACACTCTGTATTTTTACATGACTTTAGTGTTTCAATCCGTAGTCATAGCAACACAAAGAGACGCCGTTAATTACCCCTTGATATGGCCAGGCAAGGGTTTGATTAGTGACGGGTCATATTGATATATTGAAACGCAATTAGGCACTAACAGTGGCCGCCGACCGAGCCTTGGAGCACCGCTCGTACTGTGGCTAATTACCGATATCGTTCGTTCGACGGATTGCTGATAATACATCTATTTTTCTTTCTTTCTAATACAAAGCGTCTGCTGTCGGTTCGTCTGTCTGTCAGCGGGCTGTATCTCATGGACCGTACTAGGTAGACGGCTTAAGTTTTCACATAGTGTGTATTTCTATTGCGGCTATAACAACAAACAACCAAAATAAAATAAAGTTAAAATTAAACTGGGTCTCCATACGAGAAAAGTATTTTTTAAGCAAATATTGCCCTGTGGTTCGGCACCCTTCGTGTCGTGGCCGTATTTTATATATATTTTTGTATCCAAAGCCAAAAAACCATGAACGATACAGTTCCAGGAACAAGAAGTAAAACTGTTATTTTCCGTAGATGTAGGGAGCAATATGAAATCAGAGAGACATGGATTCTCTGAGGTTATACCGAAAAAAAATATTTAAGTATACAAATTTCTGAATTCTGAATGATACAGAAAATTTATTTAAACAGGAATGTACTTATTATTCTTGTATAAATTCCTGTCAAAAAATCTTGTTTTTTTTGACAGGAATATTCCCCATATTTGAGAATGGCAAACGTTGTTATATTTTAACATCATTACGAGAAGAAGATACGTAAGTAATGACACATCATTACAGTAATATTATGTTCCACAGGAGCGTGGCATTCGCTCTGATTCGCTGTTCGTTTGATTACCAAGTAATTACGTGTTTTCATGAGGCATCGTATTTCAAATTGGAGTATCGCAATTTGGGTATATCTACCTAATTTCAGAAATAATACCTTACGCCTTTTAATGACGGTTTTTTTCACCGATGACTGAAACGATGATGCGGATCTAATATTATTTTCTTATGTGTAATCCTAATCCTTACTTATATAGATACATATATGTGGATATGTTAAATGCAAAAGTAAGTTAGTTTGTTTGAAGATATATAAAGTCAGTTTTTTCTGTTTTTGTATAATGATTTTATATATTACTGGCTGTGGGCCACGACTTCGTCTGCGGGTCAAGATAATAAGTAGCCTATTATATCCTTACCCAGGTTGTAGTCTATCTGTGTGCCAAATTTCATCTAAATCCGTTCGCCTTTTTTGCGGGAAAGTGTAACAAACAAATAAATTTACTTTCGCAGTTATAAATTAAGTTAGGAAGTTAGGATAATGTTTTTATAACATAACCTGTAACCCCCAAAGGGTAAGGCAGAAGACAGTTGATGACGGTGGAGTTTCTTGCCTTTTCTTCTCCATAAGAAACTACCTTTTGAAAGCCGCAACTAAAATAAATTATATTGTAAATTTTGACGTTCAAAAGTGCCTTTTATGGGCCTGTTTGAAATAAATAATTTGACTTTGACATTGACATTTCGCCAATTATATCCGATGTAATTAGGGGGCTCGCTCCCTATAACATCAACCGGGTACACATTCGGACTTCTGGCTGCTAGTAAGAAACTCCTGATGGAAAAAACCCAATAATACTTTGCCCGACTTGGGATTCCCGACTACTGAACCCAGGGCATGAGGCCCTGGGTTCAGTAGTAGTACAGAAAAAAAAAAAAAACTTGTAAACCATAATATTTATGTACACATAAACTTTAACAGCATCTGTTTCGTTTTACCTATTTATTAAGTAGTAAAAACACGAACAAATTAAACATAACTGTTTAATTTAGCTTAACAGACTCGTATCAAAAATGTCTTGATTGTAACACCTTTATCCTATCCTATAACTGTACGGCCATATTCGTTACGATTGGAATTGCCGAAACTCCATACAAAGGTAATGTGTTAGGCTTACCTACTTTGTGGCTGTCCTAGATACATTTGTGAAGCTCAGCGGCTTTATACGGCCGCGCGGAACCATTAATATAGCTTCAGTCATTTATGAGACAGCTTTACTAAAACATCACAGAATGTTATCTGAAAAAACGTAAACAATATACAGAAATTTCTAAAGTAAACATTAATACCAAAAAAGAAGAAATATTTGCATTAGAAAAAACGTATAGTTAAAAACGGAGTCCCGCAAGGTAGCGTATTGGGTCCTTTGTTATTCATAATCTACATAAATGACTTGCCAACAGTAACTAATTATACAGTATCACTTTTTGCAGATGACAGCACAGTCACTATTAATTTCAATAAATAAAGATACGTATGAGAATGAAATTAATAATACAATCAATTCAATAATTAACTGGTCAATAATTTAAAAATAATCTTGAAAAAACAAAATTATGTTCTTCAGTCAACGTTTAGAAGCACCAAATATTAATGCTCAACACAAACTAACTGTTATAAAAAAGGTAGAAGCAGCTAAATTTTTAGGCGTAACTATTGACAGACGTCTGAACTGGAAAGCACACACAGAAGAATAAAAAAAATACGTTCTTCTGCCTATGCCCTCTATAAACTAAAACCTATTATAAGTAACAATGCGATTATAACTGCCTATCATGGTGTTGTCGGCTCCATATTAAGGTTTGGAGTTATATTTTGGGGAAATTCTACTAATAAAGAAATCATTTCTAAGTCACAAAACATATGTATTAAGGCGATGTTTGGTTTGAAAATGACTCATAGTTGCAAACAGTATTTTATTAAATACAACATGTTAAGTCTGCCTTCCTTATTTATTTATGAAATAGCTAATTTTATAAAAAAAACAATCCTAACCTATTTAAGAAACTATCTGACGTCTCTATTCGTAATCGGCGGGATAATAATAAATTATGCATACCAAATTCAACCACCGCATTGATGCGTAAAATATTTTTTGTTTAGCACCAATCATTTATAACAAGATTTTGGGATTTTATTATAAATGATTAATCTTGTAGACAAATGCCTTCTGCTGTGTTTAAAATTCATTTAAAAAAATATCTCATATCCAAATGCTATTATACCATATCGGACTTTTTAAATGACCGCAGTTAATTAAATAGATTTCTAGAATTCCGACATTTTCACAATTTGACCCTAAAATCGGAGAACAAAAGGTACATTCTTTATTTTTTCTATTTTTTATTAGCATTAGGAATAAGTTATTTAATTTTTATAGTTTAATGTGTAGACTCAAATAATTTTCTCTATTTTTGATTTATTCTAAACCAAAAATATGTTGTTTTTGTACGCCATTTATGGCAAGACATGCAGAACTACCTGTTATTTTAAGACCTTGCACATATTATTTGATGGATTGTACTCATGTTTTTACAATAAATTTATTCAATTCTATCTTTTTATTGGACTTGACGTGGAGGATTTTATATAGGTAGGTATTATATAATAATAGTCAGTGATAGTGACATGTCGCACTAGGTTTTGTGGTGACGTGCTCAAGAATTAAACAAAATGGATATTTGTGGTATAAATGGAAAGTTTATTAAATGCAGGCGGAGTAGCACACAATTTACTTGGGCCGAAATGATACTGATGTAATATAATATAATAAGTGCAGTCTCGTTTCGTGCGCGCCGGGCATAGCACGTAAGTCGAGTCCTATTTTGCACGTACACTTACCGTGCTGGGAGGGGGCATTGTTTATAATGGCCTCCAACATTGTGAAATGTGCAAGTTGTAATGTGGTGATCAACGAGGTATTGGCGTTTATTTGTAACAAGCTTGACGTGATGAACGAGCAAAGTATTAGTCAGATTTGTGCTAGTGCTTTCGATGACACTGACATATTGGCTGCTAAAAAATTGTTGTTCGACTCCATATCGACTACAAAACGTAAGAAGATTAGAAGAAGACAAGGGAAAACGTTTAGGGATATCGATGACATCCTCTGCGTGCTCAAGGAGACTGATCCGGAGGATATTCCTACTTTCGTGGCACGAGATCTGCATAAATTGTCGCCGGTACTATTTGACCACGTAGATGTTACCTGCTTACTAAAAGACTTGGTGACAATGAGAGGTGAAATACAACGAATCTGTGATGAATACGTAACTGTAAAAAAGTTTGAGGAACTGGAATTGGAAATGAAAGTGATCAAAAATGCATCGATTGTGAACTCTGAGACGGGGTATTGAAAGAACTAGATTATCGAGCTTTGATTACGAGAGTGGATCCCCAGCATTATCTCCACAGCATAACATCCTACCAATGGAGGGTAGTGTAAAAACACCGTGCGGTATTTTCAACGGGCGGCCGCTCGAACACAAGACAGCTGATAGTGAGCCGAACGTCGCACGCCAGCCGCCGCCGACAACATTGGTGAGTCATCCGACTCCGTCTGTTGTGCCCGCTACTGCAGTACACACAGCTCCCCCGAATGGAAATAATGGATGTGCTATTGCAAAGAAAAGTTTATCTGAGTGGAAATCCCAGGAAAAGGATGAGAGATGGACCCTTGTTCAAAGAAAAAGGCTTCAGAATCGCTTTGTAGGAAAAACTGGAAAAGCTACGGTTGGTGCTGATTCTAAGTTCATGGCGGCAGACAGTAAGTTACCTCTTTATGTTTATAATGTGTCAAAGGACGCGTCCGTGTGTGACATCATAACCTATGTTAAGAGCAAGACTAACATTGACGCACGCTTAGAGAAAATGAATATGAAATCGATGAAAGATTATGATGCTTATAAGGTGTATGTCCCTAAGTGTAAAATGGATACATTTTTGACTGATGACTTTTGGCCAGAGGGAGTAATATATCGCCCTTTTGTGGAATTTAGTCGACGTACCGTCTCTGTGAAGAATCGAGATTAGGCTAATTGTACACCCACACAAAGTAAATGATTAACAAACATACACTTATTAGCTTTAATTGTAAAAATGTCAAGAGATCAGTTGAATGTGTGAGAAAACTTTGCCGCTCGGCGGACATTGTGGCACTACAAGAGACCTGGCTGCTTCCTCACGACTTGCCTTTCCTGGGTGATATTGACGTCGCTTTTTCATACACGGGAAAGTCCGCTGTGGACACGTCTGAAGGAGTCCTAAATGGGAGGCCTTACGGAGGAGTAGCTCTGCTGTGGAGGAAATCTGCCTTCCCGTCGGTGTCTGTTATACAGTGTCGTAGTGTGCGTCTCGCGGCGATGAAGGTGAAACTTGACCATGAGCGTACAATTATAGTATTTTCGGTATGCATGCCTACAAACAAAAGTGAAAACCTGCCATTGTTTTCGGAGTGTCTCTGTGAAATATGTGCAATAACTGAAAGCAATAATGTGGAATCTGTATTCTTGCTGGGTGGCTTTAACTCGCACCCTGGCGGTCTATTTGCGAAAGAGTTATTAGATTTCTGTGTGGAGCAATCGTGGTCGTGTGTAGATATGGAACTGTTGCCGAGTGACTCACATACGTTCGTGTGCCAGGTGAGCGGTACACAGTCATGGCTAGACCACTGTTTAATAACAAGCGCCGCGCGATCATCAGTGCTTAATGTGTCCGTCATATACTCGTATGATACCTACTGGTCTGATCATTATCCTATATCAGTTCAATGTAATTTTAATGTTAGTTTGCCTAAATGTAATAATCTTAGTAAAGTTTGTAGTCGGGTAAAGTGGGGGGAAAGGGATCAAATCCAGATAGAAAAATATTTTGATTACTGTATTTCAAGTCTAAGACAGCTAGATTTTCCGCCGGAATGTGTTAATTGTGCTGATACGCTATGTAATAATCAGGACCATAAGTTATTATTAAACAAAATGCTAGAAATACTCCTGTGTACGCTTGTTACCTAGACCTCTCGAAAGCCTTCGACTTGGTAAATTATGACATCCTGTGGCACATGCTGCGCAGTGAGACACAGGTGCCGTCTGAGATAGTGTCGATATTTAGGTATTGGTACAGTCATCAGCGCAACAGTGTGAAATGGGCGGGAGTATATTCTGACGTGTACGGGTTAGATTGTGGTGTGAGGCAGGGGGGGTCAACCTCGCCCCGCTTGTTCAACTTGTACATGAATCAGCTGATCGGCGAGCTCAGCAGTGCTAATGCGGGTTGCTCAATAGGCGGAGTGCCTATTAATAACATCAGCTACGCGGATGATATGGTACTGCTGAGCCCGTCGGTTGGGGGGTTGCGTAAACTTCTGGGCATTTGTGAGACATATGCTGGGGCTCATGGGCTCAGGTACAACCCTAATAAGAGTGAGTACATGATTTTCAAGGCTGGTACCAAATGTTTCTCTTTTATACCTCCGATCACTCTTTGCGGTGCTAGGCTGAAAAGCGTTAACCATTTTAAGTACCTGGGCCACTGGGTCATAGACAACTTGTCTGACAATGAGGATATTGATCGGGAACATAGGGCGCTATCGGTACGCTGTAACATGTTGGCACGTAGGTTTGCACGATGTACTGAACAAGTAAAGGTGACCTTGTTTAAAGTTTTTTTTTTTTTTGTGTATGGCATCTCGTAGTTGACCTTGAGAGGTCGTGACTACTTAACCGGACTATTTTGTTTAAAGCCTATTGTCAGTCTTTTTATACTTGCAGCCTATGGGTCAACAATACGCAGCGAGTTTACAGTGCCATGCGCGTACAGTACAACAATGCGTTCAGGGTACTGCTAGGGCGGCCGCGGTTTTGCAGCGCATCCACGATGTTCGCGCAGGCGCAAACTGACGACTTTTATGCTATTATTAGGAAGCGCGTCGCTACTAAGTCGCTTCCGACGCAGCACTAACAGTATCTTGAGCGTATTGTCTGAGCGGTGGGACTCAGTCGTGTTGGAGAGGTGGGTGCACCTGCATGCCAGTTCGTCACCATTTACCATGTGATTATTGTTGTAACATTATAATTAAATGTTACGAATGAATTTAAATCTGCAATATTGAATTTTTATCTATAATATTTATTGTTCTATAGCTCAATTTTATAATCTTCATTTTAATTTACTTTTGTTTTAAATGAAATTATTATTAATATCTGTTGGTGAATGTAATGTATCCTTTGTGCCTATGCGCAAAGGATACATACGAAATTACTACATTACGATTTATATATTATTTGTGTTCTGAATATGGGGGGGGGACCAGCCCGATCACTATGTACGGTAAGCCGATCCCTTGGGAGAAGCAAGCCAAATACCTAGGCGTGATCCTCGATCAAAACCTAACGTTTAAACAGCACAAACGGCGGTTCGCGCGCGCCGCTTTCGCTCTTGGTAGACTCCACTTCATTCTGACAGCCCGTTGCAAACTGTCACTTAAATGCAAGCTGCGTATCTATACCGCAGTCATCCGTCCCATCATGACCTATGCCTGCGTTGTATTTGCGCACGCTCACCCACGTCATCTCCATAAGATGCAGACCCTCCAAAACCGTTTCCTTAGAAAGGTCACGGGTGCCCCTTCTATGTCTGTAATATAGATCTCCACGTAGACCTTAAAATACCAACCATAAAACAGTTCATGAAACGCTTATCTAAGCCTTTCTTCGACTGTGGCATGAAACACCCAAACCCTTTGATCTCAGCGGCCGCCCGCTATACTCCCTCCTGCATTAGCAGTATTCGCCGACCAAGGCATACTTTAATCGACCCCAATGACGCCACTACCCTCCTCCAGGAGAGCAGTAAGGCCACCAGCACTTTACACAAGCGCAAAACCCGATCGCCGTCATACCGTCCTCGCCGCCGAGGCCCGCCGCGACGCCCAAATCCACGCCCCTCCCGACCCTTGCTCGAGCCAGCCCGCGTCGCTGAGCCTGTAGCTTTAAATTCGTCCCTAAATCACTCAAATCCTGATCCAGCTACTCCCTTGCTGCCCTCTTCCAGCGACGCCCTAAGCCGAGGTTCGTACCCCATGGGGGAGGGGGTGCCCTTAGCGTGTAGTCGCTTAGTTTTTAGTTAGTATTTAAATTTAAGTCCTGGCTGGAGGCCTTAATTTATTAGGGCAACCACAGGCAAGTCCGTCTAAGCAGACGACAACCTCATAGGTTGACCTGCGAGATGCCATTCCCAAAAAAAAAAAACTGAATATGGGGATAACTTCCTGAAATAAATGATGATTATTATTTACCAATCTGTTGCATAGTTTCCCTAGCGTTGACTATATAAAGCCCAACAGCTACTCAAGACAATAACAAACATTCTAACCCTTTCCGTAGATTGCCATTAGGTATAAAAGACTGAAGACATTAGCGGAATAATGATTACGAGCTTTTGATGTCTTCATATCACGGTATTATGTTATACTTACTTAAGTGCATGTACAAACATTGTTTCGTGTCAATATATACACAAGGTGCTTTTAAAAGTTATACAGTCATTACCTAGTGGTGTAACTACCTACTTGGCTAGGTCAAAATTGGTATTTCTAAGAACCAAATACAAAATACATAGTAGAAGGTTTCTAATAAGACATGTTAGTTTCAAATTATTATTATTTGTTAAGACAATCAATAGGCACCGATTTGTTCCCGGATGATAGCAATGGGCTCACTTCCTATTACATGGGACTTAAACATAACTGGAGAAATGTGGGTGTACACCTCTGCCTAACCCTTCTGGGATAACAGACGTGATGTCATGTATGTGTATGGTTACAATCAATAACTTTTCTAAAAAAAACTCTTTCTTATTCAGCTACATAAAGAGTTAATAATTCGATTACATTTTCATGTCGAGCGACATAATACGTAGCTCGGAATCAAATTGAGATTTGAATTTGAAATCTTTTTATGTTTTCTGTGAGGAGTCTGTTCATTACTTGATTCTGTAATAAAATGATCGTTCTGATTCAATTACATTTCGAAGATTTTTGCTTAATCGAGTGGATGCAATTGTTATGGCTAGGTTAGTCGAACTCTGATTATTTTTATTATAAAACTTTAAGACAATTTATAAGATAGAATTAATTAACGTATATTTATTTATTTGGTTCACCAACAATTGTATACACTTGTATAAGCAAATGAAACAGAAACTAAAAATCAGAATTAATTGTAACAATCACATAAAGGTAAACTCTGCATACACACAAAACATTGTTGTAACATAGAAAACAAACTTGTTTTGTAAGTTACAACAAAATAAAAATAAACATAAACCCAAGCCGAAATAAACCATAGTTCCTATTCTTAATTTATATTTAGAAATTATGAATAGAAACTACTCAGTTACAGAATTTTTGCCTAAATAAACCCTATTTAGGCAAAAATTCTGTAACCGAGTCAACTGCAGAAATATTTTTTCATCTGCGTCGGGTATGGTTTAAAGTTTGCATGTCTTAACAATAATGTCATATTAAGGTAGATAACATAAGGTCAAGGTTAATAAATAGGTAAAAGAAATACATATTATATAGCCCTCAGACCCAGATGATGACCGACTGGAGGAAAGTAAGCGAAAGACTGAAATCCACCACGTCACGTCGCCTCACTTGGACACCATCCCCGATCACATAGTGTCAGTCGCCGAAACGACGGCCGCAATCGACTCGTTTACAGAGCACGTCCAATCCGTATTGACGGATTGTTTACGGGAAGTTCCGGTGATGGAAGACCATCGCTGGAAACTACCTACTGACGTACGTGACTTGATAACCAAGTAAAATGCGGCTATTCGTGCCTACGACTCCTTTCCTTGTGACGCGAACAAAGCCCACATGCGCCATTTACAGCGTGCTGTAAAGAAACGCATTGGGGAGGTTCGCTCAGAGAGTTGGAACAAGATGCTTAGTGAACTCGTGCCCACTCACCAAGCCTTCTGGCACCTTCAGAAGAAATTGCGTCCCTCCGAGGAGGCCTCAATGCCTCCCCTCATCCGTCCCAACAAAAGCGTCGCTTTCGACAGCACCGACAAGGCCGAATGCCTTACTGACAGCCTAGAGTCCCAATGTTCTCCCAGCTCTCAACCAGTAGACCAAGCTCACCTGAACAAGGTCGACGCTGAAGTCGAACGGAGAGAATCGATGACCCTGATAATCCTCTGCCCCCCGGCACTCCAGACGAAGTGACACCATTAAAGACGACATCATTAAAGGGCTCTACGCTCGTAAAGCCCCCGGTTCGGATGGTATTACCAATAAGGTATACAAACTCCTTCCTGCCCCGCTAATAATGCTTATGTCCGCCATCTTCAATGGCGCCTTGAGCAACAACATCTTCCCACAAGCGTGGAAAGAAGCAACCGTCATCGGCATCCCAAAGCTAGGTAAGCCAAAGTCTGAGCCATCCAGCTACCGCCCCTTTAGTTGACTCAATGTTCTCGGCAAAATCTACGAGAGGCTTATTTATAAGCGTCTCAAAGACAATGCCGAAACAAAGAGTGAGGCTCTTTGTTTCGGCATTGTCTTTGAGACGCCCCCAACGAGCAGTTTGGTTTCCGACCCCAACACTCTAGTATCCACCAGGTCCACCGTATCGTAGAGCACTTGTGCGCTGGTCGGCAGCGTAACGCGACGACGGGTGTGCTATTCTTCGACATAGCGAAATCCTTCGACAAATTCTGGCACAACGGCTTGTTATACAAGCTTTACCAACTAGGAGTGCCAGTTCGTCACGTGCTAATCTTACGAGACTTTTGTCGAATCGCACCTTCCGCTATCGCATCGAGGGTGCACTTTCGTCCCCTCACCCTATTCGCGCCGGTGTCCCTCAGGGTTCCGTTATATATCCTCTAGTCTTCACGCTGTTCACCAGCGATATTCCAAAGAGTAAAAAGGCTCAGTTGGCTCTCTTCGCCGACGACACTGCCATTTACTATACCGCTCATTGTCCCAATGCTATAGCTCGTACTCTCCAAACCTCCGCAAACGTCTTAGGCGCTTGGTTCCGGAAATGGAGAATCGAGGTCAACCCCGATAAGAGTCAGGCGGTTCTCTTCTCGAGACTTCGTCGATTCCCCCACCACCTTCCCAGCCCGATCATTATGTACGGCAAGCCGAGCCCTTGGGAGAAGCAAGCAAAGTAACTAGGCGTGATCCTAGACCAAAACCTCACCTTTAAGCAGCAAATTAAGGCGGTTCGCGCGCGCGCCTCGTTTGCTCTTGGTAGACTCCATTTCATACTGACAGCCCGTTGCAAGCTGTCACTTAAATGCAAGCTGCGCATTTATACCGCAGTCATCCGTCCCATCATGACCTATGCCTGCGTTGTATTTGCGCACGGTCAACCCCGTCATCTCCATAAGATGCAGACCCTCCAGAAACGTTTCCTCAGAACGGTCACGGGTGCTCCCTACTATGTCCGCAATATAGATATGTGGCGGCATCTACACCGCCACATGCGAACAACGCATCACACTGACGTCACACAAATCCTGCATCGCGCAATCTGAGTTTACCGCGCAGATAGCATATATACAACTTCCCGACATCAATCGTCGGGCAGTTGCCCACCAGATACGACATCCATCTGGTCGGAGGATCCTCCCTTTACTAAAGAATATGAGTGAACTTAACACCCCGTTCCTCATATCTCTTCAGATCTCCACGTCGACCGTAAAATGCCAACCATAAACCACTTTATGAAACACTTATCCAAGCGTTTCTTTGACTGTGGCATAAGACACCAAAATCCCCTGATTTCAGCGGCCACCCGCTATACTCACTCTCGTATATGTAGTATTCGCCGACCAAGGCATACCCTAATCGCCCCCGACGACGCCACTACCCTCCTCCAGGAGAGCAGTAAGGCCACCAGCACTTTACACAAGCGCAAAACCCGATCGCCGTCCTACCGTCCTCGCCGCCGAGGCCCGCCGATACTTTTGGTATTGGATTATTAGAACTCTGCTAATTTAAAAATTACGTATAATAAGTAAAAAAATTACAAAATAAAATGTTGAAAAATTTCATACAAAAATTAAATTATTTTATTAAAATTAATTATTTGCTTACATGAAGTTAAATTAAAATTATTAATAAGTTAATAACTACGTAACTACATAATTATAAACTTTTAAAAAAACATACCATTCATGAAATCTAAGTTCATCTCAACAAGTATCAACCTTCAGGTAGGAAAATTGAGCTTTGGATAGATCGGTTTCAATATGATTATGTACATAATGCTTCTTCTTCGGTATAGGAAGGTACACCATCTAGACTCCGTAAAATGTTTCGAAGATTGAGTTTTTTCTCCTCCTTTTCTGTATTTCTAACAATACTCACAATCGAAGATTCGTCATTTTCACCCATAGATCGCAAACCTTGTACATAAGCGTAATGCACATGCCCGATTCCATATTCCTGGAGTTTTTCCAAGTTTTTACGTTTTTTTGTACTCTACGAACACGTGTCGTATGGTTTTATTGGTCTACCACGATCTGCAGATGTATTCAAGTCAGAATTTGCAGATGTTGAGGTACTGCACGAATTCAATGGTACTTTAAACTCGCCATTCAACCATTTTTTTTATGTGTTTTGGCTCTCGAAACAATCTTGTTTTCTTTGAGCTTTCATTTCCCATTTTTGGTTACAAATTGTTATCAAATTTCTTTGTATACTTTGCATAACCGTATTCACATCTGTTGTTGATAAATGGAAATTGTCCAACAAAATGTTGTTCAATATCTGAAGTACTTTTCCCGCTTATTATCTGAGCACATATATCGCGTCGAAAACAAACGAATTTACTAATATTGAACTTTTTTTCAACAAATTTACAGTTACTGAGGGAAGGTATACGGACACTTTGACGAACCCGCTGAAAACCCGAGTATTTCTATACCCTAGTTTCAGTAACATGTGTAAAACCAATGAGAAAATTGATAAAAACTATTCTCACAGGAATATTGTAACCAATCTGATTATAATTACCACAACAGATAAGAACTATGCAGTATTATTTTATCAAACGTGTGGTTAAAATGACCACCGCAAAAAAAAAAAAAAAAGATAATATTTTTCGGTCGACATTTTTGCTTCTAGCTCAAAATGGCGCAGGAAATAAAAAAACCTGCGTCATAGGTTTTTTTTATTTCCTTGTACTATTGAATAGTTAAGGGATCTAAAAATGTCATTAACTCGACATCGGCAGCCATCGGTCACAAGGAAATCCCACTAGAAAATTGAAAACACGGAAAATTTCCTTATGACACTTAAAATTAAATAAAAAAAATAAAAAAAAATATTTCTCATAAAAACCAAACGCAATTATAAACTGGAGATCTTGAGGAATCCAAAAATGTATAATACTTATATATTCCCTTTGAGAAAATAGAAAATATATTAAGTTGACCTTCCATAACGAATATTCTAGTAAATATAAAATTATCAAAGTATAAAGTTTGGCTGTAATTTTATACACCTAAACCTTTTTTCAGATTTTTTTTTGCTGCTTTTCGGATAGCTCTGTCATCTTAGAATATAAAACAATCAAAACGGTTTCTGTATTACGACTTTTGTCCGAACCATTTTTGAGATGGAAAATACCGTTTGGTCCCATAGTGCGACGCCCAAATCCACGCCCCTCCCGACCCTTGCTCGAGCCAGCCCGCGCCGCTGAGCCTGTAGCTTTAAATTCGTCCCAAAATCACTGTTATCCTGATCCAGCTAGTCCCTTGCTGCCCTCTTCCAGCGACGCCCTAAGCCGAGGTTCGTACCCCACAGGGGGTGCCCTTAGCGTGTAGTCGCTTAGTTTTTAGTTAGTATTTAAATTTAAGTCCTGGCTGGAGGCCTTAATTTATTAGGGCAACCACAGGCAAGTCCGCTTAAGCAGACGACAACCTCATAGGTTGACCTACGAGATGCCATTCCCAAAAAAAAAACATTTTATATAGAAAAAACCCCTTTGAATGAAAGCACAAAGGAAAATGTCCTTCTAATAATGGTATCAACAAACAAACTAGAATGAAATTGAATTATTACAGACAGGACCAAACACGGCACAACATGTAACTCGGGTGCAGGTCGCGGTGTGCATGTGCAATTTTACGCACATGTCCTACAACCCTAAATAATAAAGCTACAATAACGAAGCAGAGTAGTACCTACCTAATCTGCCTCATTTGTTTTATTTACTGCAAATAACATTACGTTTCTTGTATGTCAGCCTAGTCTTGCCCGAAAGTATTGTTTGGGAAGGCAGTGGTGCTAGGGTTTAAAAGCATTTTCAATAATTACTACGGAAGTTAAAAAAAAAACAAGAATGAACACAAAAGAGCCAAACAGTGAACAAACACAAAAATCAATATTGGAGTCTTTCCTCGGATAATTTTAAATTAGCTCTCTTTTGCAAATAATAATGGGAGGTTATGTAATTGTTTATTTATTTAGTTATTTATTATAATCTATCTAATAAATAAGTAAACAATAACATAACTCGAACAATTACATACTGATCGAGAACAACTTGTAATTTTTAACATTAAACCTTTTGCAATAAGTATCAAATGTATTATACGCACAAATATAATATTTTTATTGCCTGAAATACATTTAATACCTACCAATTTTCACTCTGCAAAAATACACTGCGAAAATATATGTACAATTGTACAATCAAATAAAAAGTAGCGTGAAATTCAGATTGCCATGACTTGGCTTTTGTTACGTAATGCTAACTTTAAAAGCACTTTTCTCGACAAACAATATTTTGGCAGCAAGTCAATACAAAATGCGATATTTTGGCACCCTCAAATAAAGTTTAAAACTCGATTTCCTGCATTATGAAGGTCACCATTCAAGTTAAACTTTCTAAAGCAATTGCATAATGTCGTTCAGCTTAACGACAAACAAAGGAGAAATAAAACTAAAGTATTAAATAAGGACTAAGTGTTATTTCGATTTTATGCAAAAAGTTTATACAAACGAGTCCTCCCGAACCCTTCAGCGGATTGGGTTCACTGACATCTGTGTACATAACAGAGTAGTTCAAATATGTAACGATTTGCTTTTGAGGACCAAGTACCAACACACCACACTTAGTACTACTGTATAGAAACTGGATAAAATTCGCATCATGCGAATTGATTTTGATCAGTGTTCAAATACTCTTGTTCATAATTTCTATCTGCATTTTTCACAACTTACTTGATTTAGGTGTATGTTTTAGTTTTTCCCTATCTCCTTGCTGAGCAAAGGCCTCTCTCCTCTCTTTCCACCTCTCTCTGTCCAGAGCCGCCACTGACCAAAACTTTATTAAAGGAGCAAAGCCATTAAGCGCGACCCACAGGGTCGTAAGCTTGGCCTATTGATGCTTTGACATGCGGCCGATGTGTTCAGCCCAATTCCATTTAAGCGTGGCTGTTTTCCGAGTGACATCAATTATTTTAGTGATGGAACTGATTCTTGTATTCTTAACCCGGTCCACAAGTTCCTTCCTTCTATACTTAGCTCTCTGACCAACCTCGAGCGTGAACCTCTGCTGAATTGTCAAAGACCATGATTGAGATCGATACGTGAGGATGGGAAGAATACACGTGTCGATGAGTCTTCTCTTGGGGGATAGAGGAAGATCGCCCAATAGCTCTTCAAGGCAATTTCGTAGTTTCGTTTCATACGTCTTTCAACTTCTTTGTTTTGTCTTGCCTGAAAAGAGACTATCGGACCAAGATAGAGATACCAATCGACATATTCAACCTCCCCACCCGTCACGGTGATCCTGCGATGCACGCTGTTCGTCATCAACTTGCTCTTTAACATATTCTCTATGCTTGTCGTGCTAAGATCTTCTAGCATCTAAGTCAGCTCGAAGACTGAACACGAAAAAAGGACAGTCAATTGTCGGCAAATGTAACAGGTACGTCATAATTACTTTTTATTTATTAAATTAAAATGTGTGCATATTCTATTCAGGCGCTTAAACAAATCTGAGGGTGGTCAGAGAAAACGTTAAGTTAACATATATGTACAGTGAGGTAGGTCTCACCTAGGAATCAAATTCAAGAGCCTTATGACCTGTATTCCTGAATAAATGAAGCAGTATTGCTCTTTAAGTAAATTAAGACATACCTACCTAGGTAGTCCACGCAACGCTGGATTCTGGTCAACTAGCATTTTATGTGGAAATCTTATGAATTATAGATCGTCGATGGGTGTAACTACGGATCAGATTCACCGTATATAATGTGTGATGTACCTGTATATAACGGCATGTTCTGTGCACAGAATAATTACACATACTCGTAAAGGTGGTCGACAATAGAATATGTTAAAATTGTGCTAGAGTCGGATTATTTTAAACATGGAGACCTACTTATATCATATTTTACTTCTTTTGTTTCTTATCAAGGTAGTTTAATTTGTGGCAAATTATATGTTTACAACAACAATATTCGGATATATTTACTTTAACTCTTTATAAATATACACCTATAGCAAGGATACTTTCAGGAATTAAGACTGACTCATGTGAACTTCACAAACACCATAAAATTTACAACTTACAAGCGAACCTCTAAACTTAGACTTCCCTTTTAATACTCAAAATAGCACAAACTAAATGGTGCTTACGTTCCTAACATCTACTTGTGTTCGAGCTACATTTAAATCCGTTAGATCCTTCTTCGTTTTAGTTCAACACAATACACAAACACATTCCACGGCTACTTTTCTGCTTATCTACTCTATTTTTTGCCGCCCTGGGGCTGGTACGATATAAACGTACAGTGAATGAAGTGTCAGAACTATAATTGTTCCGTTGAGCGAGAGGGAAGGCAACACGTGGTCGTACAGCGCTGTCTCGGTCCCGCATGAAACTGTCATAATAATTCATGTTGCGACCCCTATTTTAAAATAACTCAAATGTACGGTGCGCGTAGATTGTTTAGAACTTTTGATGCAGTTTTTATTCAAGCTATTTTTATTCTCATTTATGAATGGCATCTAGCGAAGTGCAGCCATGCATTGCTTTGCTCATTTCATCAACTGGGTTTGAAGGCTAAAAATATATTGTTTGTTTTACCTCTAATAGTATTGAATAGTCTCAACTTTTCTGATGAAAGGCTGTGGTTTCAGACTTTAAGAAGCAGGAAAGCTTTTACTTTGTTTATATACTGGCACAAATTAATTAATCTTCACCGTTAATTTCACATATTGATCACCAAACCATAGCTGTTCCGTTTTCAGAATTCACCAATCACTAAAACTCATACATTCCACCAAACGATTCCTGCCGGGAATGCTTTCGCCAATAGAACTGATAGAACAGCAAATACAACAGAATCTCATTTAACATCAACATTAATTGTTGTTTGAAGTTATGCCTCCTGTCCGAGCGAGTTTGCCTGCCCCTTTGTCTTGCACGCTGAAATAATTAGCCAACTATGCTTGCTAACTATGCTATCGTATCGTAGCTTACTCGTGAATTGTATTCTATTGTTTTTGGATTGTGTACATTTTCGGGCGAGTTCAGCAATGTTGAAGTTGAACGTTTGTTGTGAAGATAAATTTTAGTTACTTAAGTTAATGTTATAAGTAAGTTATCTATGCGCTCACAATTCTTGAACCTGAAGATACTTCTGTGAGTATAAAGACGAGTTTTAATTATTATTGATTGATAAAATAAAATAAAACTTTTATAAGTAGCACAGTGTCGATTGGTGACAACTATTGATCGCGTATTCCCTATTTTATTCATACACTCCTAGAACAGAAACAGGGTTTGCGTTACCACTTTACCAACCGCATGTTCAAATGGCTAAATTTAACAGCATCCAAACAAAAACACTAATTCCTGGAAAATTAAAAAAAAACACATAATATAACATTATGCCTGTAATCCCAGAAGGGTTAGGCAGAGGTGTACCTATAGTACACCCACATTTCGCCAGTTATGCCCATGTAATAGAGGGCGAGCCTATTGCCATCAACCGGGCACAAATCCAGACGAAAACTTAAAAAACAGCCAGCAGAGCAGGGAGGCTTTACATTTGTAGCAGAAGCATATTCATGGGACCTCATGCTTAATAATGGATAGATACCCAACAGACAAGCGCACTAACAGAAACCTTAATTTCTAGGTATATCTCAAAGATCGCAAAATAACATCCATTTTTTTCATTAGATACTGCACAGTTATTGTAAGTTGATAAACAGAAATAGTCAGACACAAATAATCTCACGGTCAGGCTGCGGGTCGGCCTGTGTTTTGGCCTGGGTCGACCAAACTCGGAGATGTTTTCGTGCTATTTTGGTTAACTTATTCCTGGCTAACACAGGTAGATAAGTTCAGGGTCTGAATAAATACTGAAATGTTTATATTTTCATTTGTTTTAAACAACTTTCAGTTAGGTTTCAGAAGTTAATTGGAAATAGAATTAGGTTGTTTGGCTAATCCATTGTATCAAATGATTTGTATGATTTTTTTTAACATAACTTTGACATTAGAACTTCTAATTACTGAAAATGTAATTTAATGTGAATTTTAAAACGCCTATCGTAGTGGTTTTTCAATACACAGTACATTAGTAGTCCTAGTAACAGACAAACGAATAATATTCGTTAATTTATTTATTAATCCTCCTACTGGAACGCCATACAGGGGGCCTACCATAAACTCTGAAAAATAACCTGCCGTGCTAGTTTGTACCATGAGCGCGTCAAGTAGCTAAGCCGGTGAGTGACTACGTCAGAGCTATTCAGCCCGTCTTTTTTTTATTTAAACATTCGACAATTGAACTGCCCTGCCGTCATAATTGGCAGCCTTGTGAAACGAACTGTTATTGACCGGTTTTAATAAAATTTTAATACCCTGATGATGACCTTATTTAATATATGTCGTAATAAATTCGACTGTACCGATCTAGTGAACAGTTTGTGTTACCTGATCCCTCGTTCCGTACATGTTCGGGAAGTTCGCTCGAGACACTTGTTTGCAACTTCTTTCTGTAGAACCAACTCAGGCGTACGCTCACCTTTTTTTTTTTTTTTTTGGTGGGAAATCATCAAATGACATCTCCCGCTCTGGGTGGAACGGGAGGGCGTGTCAGACTTTTACTGACTAAAACCCACCCGTGTTCCTTCAGTTGCCTGTGCCAGGGCCACGGTTTTCTCTTTAGAATTACCCGCGACCATGAGGCGTCGGCCCTATCGGACCCCGTCACTTTGTGCTGACATCTCTTTGAGGCGCGCGTGGAACACGACGCGCCGTCGACCCGGGCCTGGTCCTTACCAGACGGCGAGCTACCCGTTGCTCGCCGTCCGCAAGCCCGCGCCTACGGTGGCCGGGAATCTGCAGGCGACTCCATCCTGCGGCGGCTAGCGGGGGCGTGAGGGTGCAAGGCTCTCTCCCTCACGCGCTCCGCCTCCTCCTTTGCGAGCATTACTGCTTCGCAGAAGGAGGTGACGGTTTTCCATTCCCTCTCGCTCCGTACCATGGCCTGGACCTGGGCCGGACGCGAGAGATCGCCGCCGGCAATCGCCTCCGCGAGGACACTGCTCCGCCCAAGCTGGGCATACCTCCACCGTATGCTCCACCGTGTCCTCCGGGCGATCCACACAATGGTGATACCCGGGCGTTTCCTCCCGCCTTATGCGAAACAGGAACCTCCCGAAACAACCGTGTCCGGTGAGCACCTGTGTCAGGCGGAAGGTGAGGACGCCGTGGCGCCTCTCCAACCACTCCTCAAAGAGGGGACTCACCGCCGCTATTGTGGCGTGCCCAGCACTGGGTTGCGACAATCGCACCCTCCATGTCGCCATGAGAGGCGTACGCTCACCTGCATCGATTAGTTGACACCTACAATGGGCAGTTTGGCTCAACCGATAACATGTTCATGTCTCAGCAAGGCTGTATTTAGAAAATAAATTGTTAATATGTTAAGTTATCAGAACCGTAATAATGAAGTAATGTTTACTTTTATTCCGTTTATTTTTATATTGTTCTTACTTACAACTAGTAGATCTGTTTTTATCTGTGGATAACGTTGTGAGTAGTGTTTTTGTTACTTCTATTAACATCTAACCTATATGTACCTATTAATACACTGCTGTTTGTTATCCCTTTGTAAATAAATCCAAAACCGTTAGTCATTGTAAAAATGTGTATACAATATAGTTCTGATGTTATTTCAAGGTCTTGTAAAACATGGAAAATACTTACTAAGCACTATATTATAGTTTATTTTAGATGTGTGATGAAGATGAAATTTATGAGTTTCTCGAGGAAGATAGTCATTGCCATTGTCATTGTTAAACAAAATGCTAAATTATTTGAGCACCTTGATCAAACAATTTGACGTGCCGGGACAATGCTGGTGTTAAACGTTATGGGCTCATTAAAGAACTTGCACATGAGCTTATAATGAACTACAAGCTTTCATGTCACGCCCTATGAAATCAACATTTGTCGATTGAATTCAAGGTTAGTTGTACTATTTATGCTTATATTCATCCAGCCAAAAATCATGGTAATATACTTGATGCTATGACTACTTATTTTCTGGTTTAATAGAATTGTATTTTTACGCGAATGGTACAAATCAAAGACGGGGGATATCGCTGCACGTACTGTTGCACAGCAAACATTATCAAGATGCAATTGTACGAGTAACTCAATGCCTAAATCTACAACATTTTCTCCGAAAATATACTTAGTAATTCCTAGCTAGTCCTAGCGAAGGGCGAGTAAATGTAATTTGGTAAGAACAGTGAAATTCTTTTAATTTTTAAGTATTTTACTTTACTCTGAATGTGACAGCTCAACTCTGTTTTAATTATTTCAGTTTTTTTTTTACAAGTTTGGTGTTGCATTTATGGAACCCATGTAGCAATAAAACCAACGCCAACGCATAATGAAGAATGAAGAAAACAATATCATTCTATAAATGTGCAAGTAGTAATCTTTATTATGCGATAATATTTTAATGTAACACACACACAGAGTAGGAAGAAAAATAAATTGATTGAAAAAAAACATGACAATAAAATTACCTACAGCCCATTTACACCACAATGATTAAAGTTTTATTTTATTTTAGCACTGATACTTGATTCTCTGAAAACCCAGTTTCGATTATTGTCTTCTATGTTTAATAAGAATTGTGTAAAGATATTCTTATGTGTCCATATAAAAACTATCACCCTATTTGTCTCTATTATTACCTATTTAAATAGTATAAGATGGTTGGTCAATAATAAACATAATAAATTCAGGCAGTTACGTATATAATTTATTTAATTATGAAACTTACAGCTGTCCAAGTTTCGCAATCCTTGTTAGCACCATGAACAACCGAATTTAGATTTTCAGCAACCTCAGTTCACACATTTCCCGAGATGAGCACTGTTATTGTGGCCCATAGCAATATTACTGTGAGTATAAATAACACAAAGTTTTTAATTGTTCGTACGAAACGCATGGCTACAAAAGTCACTCTTTCTAAATTACACTTGCCTACCTACCTCTCACAGACTCGGCCCCAAATAAATGATACTATAAGGCTAATCTTTAAACAAATTTCAAAATCACCTCGTAAATTCATGTACTTAGTGCGTTCGAAAACAAATGTGAAGTTTCTTTTAGTTTTAAGTTTTTATGTAGATTCCCTTCAGGCGTTCGCTCTTCTAAATAATGTTAAATTATTTTTTCAACACTCCTTTTTCTTTTAAACTGTTATCATTAAAACTTATTTAATTTCTATAAAAAACCGTTAAAACCGCTTAAGTATTTTGGAACGTCTGTTCTTAATAATCTTATTTAATCTGTGCTGCCAGCTTACCTGAGCAGAGACTAAGTAGCAGGTCAAAAGTTGACTTGCTAATGGTACAACACAAAACCTGTCAGGTTAACATGCTGAGTTGAACTGCTCTGTACTTGGCAAGCATTTTAAAAGTTTATGGTAGGCCCCCAGCACTTACACCAACGGAGAAAAAAAATACTAAATGTGCTGCTTTTTATCCATCCTGTGCGCGGTGGACATCGAACGAGCGCCCGGGCGCGCTGCGCGGCGATGCGAATACGCACTCTCACACAGCGTCAAGACACTTCTCGGTAGAGATGTTTTTTAGAAACTCAATGACATAACATAAACATAACATCACGCCTTGTTTCCCCGAAGGGTTGGGCAGAGGTGTACCTATAGTACACCCACATTTCGCCAGTTATGTTTAAGTCCCATGTAATAGGGGGCGAGCCTATTGCCATCTACCGGGCACAAATCCAGTCTTCGGGCCGTTACTGAGAAATTCCAGATAGAAAAACCCAATCACACGTTGCCCGACCTGGGAATCGAACCCAGGACCTCAAACTCAATGAATTTTTCAAAAAATTATTGAGTCTCAAAAAATGTATGTGTCGTCCTGCCTGACAGATGACATGACAACGATGCATTTTTATACATAGATAAAAAAATACTAAAGGTAATACTAATACTCGTACGCTCGTCACAAGCAACATCTTACTCACTGTACCTACTCAGTATATTTGTATACTACCTTGAACCCGAAGACCCTTGAAGTACTAAAAGTAAAATCGACTCAGTAAACTCCAAACGATATTACATTCCTATGGGTTCGATATCTTGATGTTTCTAGAGAACTTGTATCGAATCAATAGCTTTTGAGAGTTTATCTGAGGACCTCAGAACTGGGCACTAATCCCTGGAGAAAAGGCGACTAGTATTAAATCCATGCGTTAATACTTGTTAGTTAACTATGAATGTTACGGTCACTGTTGACAGGTTTAAGTTAACCGCCGTCTGTGTTTGTGCAAAAATCTATGATTGTTGTTATGGTCGGCTAATCTAAACGTTACGAGGATCAGACGGAAGATTCATAGTTTATTTTCTATAGAACTACGTGTTATACGGTTACATAAATTTCTAGACGTAGAATTGAAAAGCCTCTTCTAGTAAATGATTATAACCGTGTACCACGCAGGTGTTTCATATTGTCAGAACCTACGATAGAAAAATACTTTTTAGTTATCTGCAAACAGCAAATACCTAATATGTATTTTTCAATTATCCCTAATTTCCTACTTTTTCCTTCTCATTTTTAAAATATTTACTCAGGGTTTCTAAACGTACTAATAATATATTTTTCTCATAATTACACGTTGCGTTCTGTCTTCTACTATTAACTGCTTTGTTAAAGTCACCCATTTCAAAATACACAATGTTTATACATTATTTTATTAAGGCCTTTTTAAATACCTCGTTGTCCATTGTGATAGCCCAAGCGTACGACGGTCCTATTCCTACATGTTCGCAGTTAGTTAGCGGTTATCGCTTGTACGGCCGCCTATTAACTATTACAGTTATTGATGGGGCAAGTTGCTCGGCTGCGGCAGGTGCTGGATACCACAACTATTGCTGCCCTGTAGTTTATAGTTTCATGAATGAATAATAATATTAACTATATAACAAGCAAGTCATTCAACCCAAATAAACTACTTTTTTGTCCACAACATTCATTTTAACCCTTATTCGACAAAAACAGAGCTCATCCTCACACCACATGAATGAACAAAAAAGGCGGTAGGTAATCGATTTTAAAATATACGTAAGTATGTGGGACACTCAAAAAGTTTTGAGAAAATAAAATTAAAAGTTCTGTAGTTTTTATTTTACGAAACACTTTTCCTAGTCCGCCGTAGACACCTCGTTTACAGCCACTCGAACGCTGATAGCGCATCTACCGGCGACGAAAATTGTATTCCTTTGACCAGTTTTTTTTTTTCGGAACAAAAAGAAGTCAGACGGTGCTAGGTCAGGGCTGTAAGAAGGTAGACCCAGGAGTTTGACCGGCATGCTGTCCAGCAAGTCCCTCGTTTTGAACGCGGTCGATGAAGGTGCGTTGTCATGGTGGAGCAGTAGCCCGCGGAGCCCTGTGTTTAGTAGGGACTAAAGGGACTGTTGCTCACAACAGAGAAAACTTCTGCCAAGCATTTGGTAGTATACCATTCAGCGTTGATGCTTCTTTGGTTCTGTAAAGGAATTGACACCAAGTAGCCAATTCGTTATACCAACGTTACACGGTTGCCTTAGAAGGGCCTTTATCCATGAATTCATGATCATTTAAATCAACTCGCATACAATGTGGAAGGACATTTTGAAATTGTGTAACGTAATAGTGGTTCCTAACTAAAAAAAAGGATGAAAGTAGACTTGGAACAGAAAGTTTAGTTGATGAAATATAAAATACAGGTAGAAATATAAAAAAAAACCACTAAAAACACAGTTTATACGACACTGTTAATATAGAAGGCTTGAATTGAAGTCCGGAGGAGGAGCCCCACAGGGGGTGCCCTTAGCGTTGTCGCTTAGTTTTAGTTAGTATATATGTTAAGTCCTGGCTGGAAGCCTTAATTTATTAGGGAATCCACAGGCAAGTCCGCTTAAGCAGACGACAACCGCATAGGTTGACCTGCAAGATGCCAAACAAACAAACAAACAAATCCGGAGGAGGAGGATGAAGGATCTTCGTAGATTGGCTTCGTGAAGGAAAGAATAAGAGGAGGTGGAGAAAAAGGGTCTTCAGGTGTCGAAGGGACACTTTAGAGTGCCAGTATCCTTCGACAAAGCTCGACGAGTCTCCAGGCAGAAGGTTATATAGCAGAGTGCAGACGTAGAATTGATGGATGAACAGATGGTTTGTTAACGAAGCCCGGACGCCGAATCCTAGGCAGATGGTTAGTGAAACAGGCCCGGACGCCGAATCCTAGGCAGATGGTTAGTGAAACAGGCCCGGACGCCGAATCCCTATCAGATGCTTCAGCCTTTTCTTTTATAGGCAAAATATTCCTTTTCCAGAATTAATTTTAGACGATTTTTGAAGTTTTCGAAATTGTTTTTCTTCATTCTGACATCTCATCTGCCAGTCATAAAACCAGCCTGTGTGTTCGGCCAAGATGAATTAAAACCTCCACGATTGCGATCGTCTGAGCGTGTCATTATTAATTATTTCAGATGTCGAAATTCAGTTAATAATCGGTAAATATATAGAAAATACAATATTTCAGCTAAACCTACTGATCTTCATATACTAAAAGAGAAAAATGAATGACAGTTTGACAATTGACTTGTTTCACAACAATGGAAAATGTAAACAATTAATGATTTTCTAAAGATATTATAAAAGAAATCGTTTTAGAACGATTCGTAACTTGCTAACAAATAAAAGGAAATGATACGGGACATGAATGGATGTATGAATGATGACTAGTGATGTAAGTTTAAGTAACATATACTATAATTGGAACGTTCTTATTTTTACTTACAAATAATCATATTTTCAAAATAGACTATAACTGGCCAGTCTCTCACACATCAAAACGTTTTCGCAATAATTTCTGAGTGGCCTGGTATAAGTATGTAGTAGTATACAGGTTGTCCTGTAAGTAGTATACAGGGTGTCCTGTAAGTAGTATACAGGATGTCCTGTAAGTAGTATACAGGGTGTCCTGTAAGTAGTATACAGTGTGTCCTGTAAGTAGTATACAGGGTGTCCTGTAAGTAAGAAAGAAGAGAGAAAGAAAAGATCGTTTATTTACGGTAAAAATGACGCAGTGATCGAACACAAACACCAAAGAGAACAAATCGGGGGAAAATATGCGTCACATCCACGCAAAACGGCCATCGCTCAGCTTAATGCTACGACCCTATGCGAGACAGAGCCCCAGCGCTGGTTTTCAGCGACAGCCGGCGTTGAATGACGTCGACCAGTGTAGCAAACGCTAAGATGAAAATAAAAAATAAAAATACATACACATAATAACTAGATAAGTGTTCAACAAAATAAAATAAACAATTTTTATAAAAATGGTAACATTCCGGGCATTGAAAGCTCACGCGCCGTTAGCCTTTGATAATCTGTCGCGCAGCTGTCATTTAATTTAAAATAGGTTTGACGTTTTGACATACTGTGATTGTTATTGTTCTACCAGGTAATAATTACGTAATAATTAGATGGCGCATTATGTAATGAATTTTATTATGGCATTTTAAAAACAAATGAATGTATTCGGTGACTGTGTTGGTATGGTTATTAAAAAATAGTGTTTGTGAAATTTGTGTTACTTAAAGAAATCCGTCATCCAAAATAGGCACAATCAAATTCAAAATCAAAATATTTTATTTCACATAAACCTACATGGGCACTTATGAAACGTCAGAATTTAGGTGCACGTTTCCAATTGGTCGTTTCCTATGGAGAAGAGCCGGCAATCGTTTCGGCTCTCTACGTGTCTCCGCTTGGGCGCAGCTTGTGTTGCTCCGCATCGGTGTCACTGCGATGAAGCTGTCGACAGTCTCGGGCAGCATGGCTTGTCCTGATACAAGAGCGCAGGTCGCATAGCACGTCACGCCAGCATCAACGGTATTATTGTTTTAGAACCAGCCGGCTTGATACGTGACGATGGGAAGAGACCACACGGCATGAAGTTGTTGCCTTGGAAGGTAGACCTCTGGTGTGGGACCTGTGTCGATACACTTGCGCCGTCTCATGTTTCTAACACGTCGGGTTGTGTTGGCGCTTCTGCTGCGCCGCTTGAGGGTTCTCAGCCACCGCAGCAGAAGCGCCAAGCGCCAGGCGGCGGCTGAGACCCTCAAGCGGCGCAAATACTGTAACCTTATGGGTAACTACAGTTTTGAGCCGTTTGACTAGTCGACACTTCACGTTACCACAAGGCCTGGATTGTTTTTTGGCCCAAGAATTAGCATTGCCATTCAGCGTGGCAATGCTGCCAGTCTTCTGGGCACGTTTCCAGATGACAGCGATGCGGACGAGTAATTAGACGCCTGAGTGTTCCTTTTGTTTTTATATTCATTTGTATAGTTAGTTAGTTAGTTAGTCATTAAATTTAATCTACTTATATATAAAATGTCGTGTAGCAATGTTTGTAACCAAACTCCTCCGAAACGGCTGGACCGATTTGTATGAAATTTTGTGTGCATATCGGGTAGGTCTGAGAATCGGCCAACATCTATTTTTCAAAAAAAAAAGAAGCAAAACAACGTTTGAGGGGCCAGCTAGTAAATGAATAAAAAGGCTCCTTCGAAATAGATACTAAAAACACCAGTATTTTGTGTTGTCATCAAACTTAATTTCCTAGAACGAAACAAAATATATAAGCCGCCATTGACAGCGCTTGGCGACAGGCATAGAATGTTCGGGAACAAATTACTTTATTTACGTTAAGTTCTGCTAATGAAGCCAGGAAGCCCAGTAACAAGTTGTTATAATTGGGATGATGACTAGTATTAAAAATGATAGTAAAAACAATGTAATTTCATAGAAGGCATATTAAAAATGAAGTAGTCGAAAAATCTGTTAAATCGATATAAATATGAACAAGAAACACGCTTTAAAAGTTTTGGAGGGGATTATTACTGTCCTTGTCGCGCGGTACGGACAATGTACGACGTTAGTATGAAGTTACGTAGTCGTGACGTCACTTCTACGATAGTGCTCTCCTAGTCTAACACTTATATTAAAACGTTTATAACTTGGCAGTTTTTTAAGCTTTTACACTTTTTGCAATACTATTTGGAAATAAAAATTTCTTTGAGATTAAAATAAAAAAAATGTCATCATCCCCATTGTTTTTGACAGGTTTTTTCCAAAATTTGTATGGTAGGCTTTTTGTAGGGTAGGGCCTAATGTTTAATTATTAATAGGAAGTTATGGTTTCGACCGAAAAGTTACTTCTAGTGATTGAAATTAAAGATTTGAGAGTTGTTATACCACTAATTAAATACTGTTACCCTGCATTTAGAAGGCAATACTATGCACAATCAAGATGACATTGGACTTAACAGTGAGCAAAAAGCAGTATTTAATCGGAATCAAACGCTTCTACAAACCCATCAAACAATTAATAACCCCCACATACCGCATCCCGTACAATTATCAAATAACCGGCGGCGGGGTATGCCGCTGCATACAATCACAAGTTCTCGAGTCTCACCACGAGATTACAGCGATCTCCGCTCTCGCACACCGCACGGCGCACACCAAGCAACACCAACTATTCGGAGATTGCAGACTTCTCAAATTAAGGGGGAGTGGGGGGCGTCATTTCCGCATCCACATAGAAGGATATTAAAACGAAACAGGGCCGCGCTCAAATTTATTATCCCATAACTAATATTTACCTGTGTGTGTGGAATGAGTTTACTGCTTGTTGTGTTTGGCGAGAATTTTGTGTGAATGCGGAGATTTTTGTGGCGCGGCGCATTGTGACCTAGTGCATGTGTTTGTGGTGGAGTGTGGCTGCAACTCATCATTGTATTTTGATGTCGAAAATTGCTTTAAAAGCGCCGTGTCTGTGGGGAAGGATTTCTGAATTTTAAATGTTGACCTAGTTATCAACTATATAATAAAAGGAACAATACTTTACTGGCTTGCGGGACGATTTAACCTCTTGAATACAGCCAAAAAATGGTGAAGTTGTGCTCCTTATTGAAATTAATTATTGTACAGTAACAAACAGACGGAATCACATTAACAAGATGTAGCTGTACAAAAACAGATAAAGTCAAAATAAAAGCAAAATAATTTTATTTAAAATTTACGCATAACAATAAATTATGCAAATATCTAATTAACATAAGAGCGTGTACACATTCAGCTGTACAACGCGTTGCGCAGTCGCTTGCGACCGACACTCTCCCGACAATGATCGATGAGTCGCTCGCGTTTGTTTATTTTGTGGCTCGGATCGCGGATCCGCTGCGAGATACGTGCTTGGGTAATGATGCGCGCTAATTTAACGTTAAATGTGTAATTACACCAAATTGAGCGCGCGAAAGGGTTGAGCTGCTTTGTGATAAACATGTGGATAGCTGGATAATTTAGAAATTTGATTTTGACAAAAAAGTCGTGGCTGTGTTTACATGATATTCGGGTGAAATTATTAGCGAGTTATCTTTCTAATACCGTTCTACTTTCAGATAGCATATAAGCACATTAATCAGTAATTTGTTTCATTATTATTTATTATGTTGTTCATAAAACACCTAAACGATGTGCACTTCTCTCTTCTTCTTCATACTTCGCATAAACACCTTTACACAAACATTTATGGTCGTTAATTTCTTCCACACTAAATTCATTCAAATCCGTGTTTCATCCCTTATTAACGGCACTCAACAAACTATAAACACATTCACAGACACTGAACAGATAAACGGTTAACAAAAATATCCCGCGGACTCGGCCGGGGACGCCCAAATATAAATCACGCCTAAAACAACAAATACACAAGTTTTAAGTTAGCCAGAGCTAGTTGGACGGAGTTGCCAACACAAACTGAAACAGATCGTCGAAATATACGGGCGAGCGGAGCCCGGGGCCGGCGCGCGACGCGCTGGGGAAACTCGTAATGTTGCTACAGTTATTGCAGTGTTTTGTAGTGCTTAGCAACTGCAATGCTCGTTTTTTTACCTTGTGTTTTAATTGACGATATTTAAGTACATCCAGCGTACCTGGATATTGATGCTACCAATTCAATGACTGTTTTTTTTAAAGTATTACAATGGAAACTTTATAATTAGTGTTCGGTGAGATCATAAATTATTACTCATTAAAAAGTATATACTATAATATTATATATTTTAATATCATGCTGTACATTAAATATTTAGAAACAAAACAAATGCCAACTAACTAAATTTAGTAATTAGGAACGCATCCGTTTCCGCTTAATTAGATTATACAATAACTGGTGTGAGGGGTCGTGGCTATGAGGGTTAATGACAAAAACAATCGGTTCTCAACGCTCCCGGCGGAAACAAAAATAGTATACGATGTTTTTATCTCCTTTACTCTTGCATTCTTCCAGTTCAATGGTTTACTAAAAGGATCCGAGTAAACATGTCTACTTGACCTGTTTAGTTAGAATAGAAAAGATCTTCACAACTCATTATGAAAACAATATATAGCATCAACTATTATTCAGTCAAATTAAATGTCTTTGGGAGCGATTTTTTACAAAATCTTTTGATCAAAATGTAACTTTTATGTTATGCAAATACTTGGCAGCATTCCCTTTAATTGATCGATTAGCCCTGTGTAACATAATTTAATTCACCCAAGACCACCAAAAACATCTTGTAAACTGACATAAAAAAGCCAAAATGCTTTAGACGTTATACCATAATTGAGTAGCATCATAATATCAGTGCCTACTAACTATAAAATTATTCAAACATTCAACATCCCGCGTGCCGGTCCCAAATCTCCATCCATATTTTTCCTCCTCAAAGTCACATGTAATGTCAGGGGCTATGGTGATGAGTGCTAATGACGACTGCAAGCGTGATCAACGTCGCAGGAGACGAACACTATTTTTATTTTCATGTTGTTCACGCGTTAAGCTGCATCTGTATTTTGTCTTATGTGACTCACTCATTTATAGTAAACGTTTTGAAAGGGGTTTATTGAATGCGATTTAAAAAGCCTTTTGATAATATATGAGTGATTGTTATAGGAGCGTGGATGTGCACACTCTTATAATATATGTCGGATCAGGGGTGGCCGAGATGCGAAACATCGGGTCTTCTCACGATCTGACACATTTTAGTGTGGGCACTGTAGTGGGTACTCGAACGAAAATATCATTCGAATTCAAAATAACTTTAATACACTGGCTAACGAAATAAAAACGCGCAACGGAAACAGACACGTGCGTTGGTACTGAGCGTTTGCCAAGACTGTCCAAGCTCGACCGTATTCTGTTGACTGTCGCAACACTCGGTCTCTCCGCCAGTCCTCACTACATCCCCTACGCCGACGATCGTGTCCAACCGGTAGGGCTCGCTTGTGTTTCCGATCACATGATCATTCGTTTATGAATCAAATTGTTAGATGGCGCTGTCCGCTGTACTGTGGCGCCATCCATCCACGACATATAAATAAAAAGCTTGGTTGTTTTTGTGTTGGTATGAATGTTACTCTATCACGCTTCAACAACTGAACGAATTTGGATAAAGTTGAGCACACAGGTTAACCATGACTTTGATTACTATATCACAGCGGTCAAACCGTAACTTTTGAGTCCACCAATATCATCGCAAAAAGTGCAGATACAATCCAGACCAATAACATCCGTTAATTTTAATGAATTTACTAGCACTTTAATTTGCTATGTAAGTAATCAGGACCTTACAATAAATAATGTTAGCACTTTCTGTAGTTCAATAATCATTTTTAGAAGAACACTAAAAGTATCATCCTTAGGTTATGATTTAGTGACTGGGTGACTGGGCGGGGGGAAATTAAGGACTTAGGAAATGTATGTATTGCCATAACTATGCCACGGAGACTTTGAATAAGTATGATACTACTTATTCTAGAATTTTCAAGAACACTCGGTAAGGCAGCTAAAGCCTTATACACGAACAACAAGGTAAAATCAGCAGATAATAAAGTAAAGACGGTTTGGAAAATGATCATTAATGAAATGAACAGGAACAAAAAGCACAATTCTGATTACACACTGGAGACGTAATGTGGTCTCATTTGAATAAGAATTTGTAAATTTCGTTACCAGCATCACTTAAAACAACTGAAACATTTAGTTCCTCGCCCTCGCTCGCTTTCGATTCAGTAAGGGCAAATGTTTCAGCGTGCCCGATTGAATTTAACTTTAAGTATATTAAAACCCCGTTACAGTAATAAAAGCTTTTAAGACTATAGCGCCTTACTGAGCCTTAATATTAAATTTGAACTGTATTTCATTAAATCCGGGAAGACTCTGTAGTCTTCCCGGATTAAATGACATACAGTAAGGTACCGCTTGTCATATTTGGGGACAGTCAAACATCAATAATTATAGACCCGTGTCCGTGTTGCCGGTTTTCAGTAAGGTGTTTGAAATGTTTATGCTCAATCATCATAACACTAATAAAATCTTTCACGATCAACAGTTTGGTTTTACCAAAGGACGTTGTACGACAGACGCCAGTGTAACCTCAATAAAACACATTGCGTTAACGCATGAGAAGAGGCCTATGACGCCATAGGAATCTTTTGACACCTCTCCTAGGAATTTGATTGCGTCGATCAGGAAACCTTGCTCATGAAATTTGAGCATTACTGACTTGGAAAACTGGCGCTTAGGTAAGTAAAATCTTATTTAAATGACAACAGCAAGTTCAAATAAATGGTGTCAATCCACTTGGTTTAAAAGTAAAAATGGGTGTTACACACAAGACTCGATATTGGGTCCTTTCCTCTTTTCAGTGTATAGCCTACTACTCGTACATACATTAAAAAAAACAACCACAAATGGTGTGTAATGCTGTCGATGAATTCATAATTTTTAAGGTACATAGACGTGTTACAAACTTTGATGACGTAAATAACTCCCTACTGCTGGTCCAAAATTGGTTCACTGCTAATAATTTTGTATAAAATTGAAAAAAAACTAAGGTAAGTAAGTGCATGATTTTCTTTGCCAAATGTCATGGGTAGAGATCAAGAGAAATTAGAATTCGTCGATTAAACTGTTTTCCTGGTGATCACGATCGACTAAAGGCTACAATGGTCCTCGTTTAACATCTCTTGCAAGACGGCTAAGTTCAGCGGCTCATGTCGTCAAAAAAATCCGTAAATCCGTCAATTTACTGATCTAGATACCGCGAGGCTAGTCTATTTTAGTTACTTTAGAGTAAAACCGCGAACAAAAGCAGTACACTAGTATTATAATGTCATGATATGTGGGGTTATGATAAATGATTTTTATTTCCGTAAGTGGGTTTGTACAAACACTTTTACACGTCAAACATTTTTTTTGTAACTAAATGAGGTCGGCGTTTCCTATCAACTACTCTGAGAAGAAAAGCCGAAACAAACTCAGAGGTCACAGTCTCTTTTAAAGTCTAGACATAATCTTAGTCAGATCAAGTTAAGACCATGTGGATTGATGTCTGCAATGGTCTTTTGAGGAAAGAACCATACAGATTTGAGTGGGCCTGTCCAGTCAGTGCACGCATTTGTCATTAATCGTGGAGCTCAACTCAAAACGTAAGGAGCTCAACGATTCGACGAACAATACCAAAGAAAGGACATTGGGTAGACCGCATAATTACTCAAACCGCCAGAACAAGATTACGATTAAAACTAACTGAGATAATAAAAAATAAAAAAAAACAAAAGTAAAAAAAAATTACCCACATAGTCTTAACATTCACAATAAAATAATACCTAGGTAAGTATTCATGTCATTGTTTATTTTACAGATCATATGAGGACCATGTAGGTAGATGTTTGAAATGGTCTTTTGAGGAAAGAACCATACAGATTTGAGTGGGCCTGTCCAGTCAGTGCACGCATTTGTCATTAATCGTGCAGCTCAACTCAAAACGTAAGGAGCTCAACGATTCGACGAACAATACCAAAGAAAGGACATTTGTGTAGGCCGCTTTAAGTACTCAAACTGCCAGATGTAAAAAATTAAAGGAATAACTGAGATAGACAAAATGTATAAAAATATTACCAACTAAGTCCTCACACGAAATTAAAATAATAAAATAATATTATACAAAGTAAATACATGAAATGTCAAAGTGTATATAAAATAAAACAAAAGTTAGGTTCAAAACAAAAAAAAACAAAAAAAAACAGTATGCAAAAATTGGAGCAGGTCAGTCCCAAGCCTTTTTGTCCTCAATATAGTCTTTGCCTGTATAAAAAGCTTTCTGGCACAACTTACGTTTAATAAATGATTTGAATTTATTAAGGCTTAGTTCTTGAACGTGGCTTGGAAGTTTATTATAAAAGCATTGACATCTGAACGAGCCACCTATTTTCTTGAGCCTTGTTGTAGGTACAACAAAGCGGGATGCCCGTTTTTGGCCCTTAAGGCACAATAACTTACGTATAAGTAAAAAAAACGTAGTAATTTCTATTTATTTAACAAGTTATTCATTTATCCGAACAAGTTTGCAATATTTTTGCAATAATAAAAAGTAATGAAAAGATTAAAGACATTCATGGTTGTGGATAAAGCAGCAGTGTTGCCAATACTTATCAATTTCGTTCACGAAATAATCGATCATGTTTTTAATGGATTAAAAAAAAGAAACACATCCGTAAAGTTTCTTATACGATCTGTTATAACATATACGGTGTTATGTTTTTACTTTTGATATTAAATGGACAAACTATTTAATAGTTGATATTATAATAATAAATACAAAGGATTATAACAAAAACGCTACCACACATTTTAATAATAATTCAATTTATGTTTAGCACAATAAAGAACAAATATGACAAAAACGTACTTATCTTCAGTGGGGTTTTAGTAGTGATTATAATTTTGTATTAAATAATGATTCGAATAAAAGTCGATATCGTTTTTTTTGTTTTGCTAATGTGGCAACATTGAGTTACGCTGGCCGGCTGTCAAGTCAAGACACAGTCAAGTGTCAAATCACAAAAATCTACAGAATCTACTTTCATTGTTTGCGGTGTCCTTACTGAGTTTAATTCTTGCGGATTTGTTGTTTTATCCATCAAATAAGCCTGTTTAATGGATTCCGACAATTATTTAAACCCTAACTTAAATATCCAATGATAGTAAAGCAATCACGTTAGTCAAGATTAAAAACTATTTTATCTTAAAAGCCCTAACATTTTTGTAAACCAATTCCTTGTCCAGTTAATTGTTTTAATTGCATAATATCCTATCCATATACTTTAAAATGTGTGCACTCGAGGCCGAAGTGTCTATGGACGGTGGGCATAACCCTTTGTGTTTGTTCCTAGTATTTATATTATGCATATTACTGTATTTTTAAACAATTTTATGTTTTTGTGGGCATATAAAAGATTTTCATAAATTTACTGAGAAGGCACAGTCATTACATTAATTTCCTTAAATTTCTCTGTGAGAGAGTGTCTCGGACTTAATTTATAAATTGATCTAACAGCTCTTTTCTGCAAAACAAATATAGTCTGAATGTCGGCGGCATTTCCCCACAAAAGAATACCGTACGACATCACACTATGAAAATAACTAAAGTATACTAAACGGGCTGTCTCTAAATCAGTTAAATTTCGATTTTTTTTAACAGCGTATGCTGCGGAGCTTAGCTTTTTTGACAATTTATCAATATTTGGGCCCCACTGAAGCTTAGAATGCAAAGTTAAGCCCAAGAATACTGTGCTGTCTTCAAGTTTCAATTCTTCGCCCTTTATCAACACATTCGTTTTCGCCTGCCTAACGTGAGGTAGCGTAAACTTATTGCATTTAGTCTTCTTTTCATTAAGAAGTAAATTATTAACATTGAACCAGTGAACTATTTTTGAGACCGCGTTATATACATCGTCAGTAACCAGCTGCTGACGTTTAAGTTTAAACAAAAGTGAAGTATCATACGCAAACAACACTATATCATGATTATCCTTTATGAGGTAAGGCAAGTCATTAATATAAATAAGAAACAAGAAAGGACCAAGAATTGAGCCCTGTGGAACTCCCATTGTTAAGATAGATCCGGGAGATCTTTCTCCATTAACGTCAACGCTCTGAATCCTTTTACGGTGTTTCGGATCCCGTAGCGACGGAGTTTCCTGATTAACGTTTCATGAAGAACGCAATCGAATGCCTTGGACAAATCACAAAAGATGCCCAAGGCATCGCATTTATCTTCCCAAGCATTATAAATATGTCCTAAAAGTTCAACACGCCGGTGTTGAACTTTTAGGGCATCAGTAGTTGAACGACCCCTTGTAAAACCGAACGGTTTGCTATGTAATAATTTGTGTCTGTTAAAAAATCTTTGCACTTGGTCTAAAATTAATTTCTCAAAATGTTTACTAAATGTAGGTAGTACTGAAATAGGTCTATAATTTGTGGGGTCTGATGTACTACCTGATTTAAACAAAGGTATTATTTTACTTTTTTTCATATCAGGAAACTCCCCACAGTCAATACAATTATTAAAGATAAGAACTGGAGTAGGTGCTACAATGTCTATAATAGACTTAGAAACTTCTACAGAATTACCCCACAGATCTGCAGTCTTTTTTACATTTAATATGTGAAAAACTTTAATTATATCCCTACATGTAATATGTTCAAAATGAAATTCCGAATCGCAAAAATTTACATTTTCCTTTAGCAAACACTCAGCAACAGAAGGTGATGAGTTAAGGGATTTAGTAGTTGACACAGGAATATCTGAAAAGAATTTTTCAAAGGCCGCGGCGACTTGTGAGTCTGATTTTATTATGTTGTCATTAATAGACAGGCTGTAGTCAGTACTTCTGTTACTAGACCTTCCCGTTTCACTATTAATAATTTTCCAAGTCGTTTTAATTACGTTACTACTGCTTTTAATCTTCGAACCCAAATAACGCGACTTGGCCGTAACACAAACTTTTTTAAACAGTTTTGAATAATTTCTAACATATAAATTAAATTCAGCAGTGTTAACATAAGTCCTTTCATTATACAGCTCATAAAGCCGTGTTCTACTTTTATGAATACCAATGGTAGCCCAATCACTGAAAGATGCATTACTATTAACCGAGATAGTCTTGGGAATAAAGATAGAATTAAATTGTTTACAGTAAATATTAAAGAACTCATCATACAGATGATTAGGATCAGCATGAACAGGAGAATACAAAACTGGTAATTTATTAATTAGTTTAAATTTAAAAGCCTCTAAGCGGCTTGTAGTTTTGGGGTTGACCGTGATATCCTTTCTAGTTATTTTGTTGTTTTGGTTTTGAATAGTAATCCTTTGTCCGCAATGATCAGAATCTAGTAAATTAATCATTTCTTTGTGGCTTGGTACAATATCTGTATAAATATTATCTAGGCATGTGGCACTAGTAGGGGTAATTCTTGTTGGCTCCAAAAATAGATTTACAAGATTGTAGGACTGAAACAAACTTATTATTTTGCTACAAGAACCTGAGTTTTACAATAAATAAACATTAAAATCACCGCAAATGATAATGGATTTGTTTGAGTTACAAATCTTGTGTAATACTTCATCCATTACCTTTTCGAAGCAGGCATACAATCCTGAAGGGGGCATGTACACACTTAATACAATAAACTGCTCCAATTCTATACAAGCTATTTGAACAATCCGCTCAACAGATAGGCTCACAATATCCTTACGGTCTTTAAATTTGAGCTGGTTACTGACTAAAATTAATGAGCCCCCATGTATAGCGTTTACTCTTCTGAATGAACTACCAACCTGGTGATTGTTAAACTTGAACAATAACTGGTGGTTTTTAAGGCCAATGTTCTGTTGTACACAGAACATCAATACTATTATAATTCATAAATAATTCTACTTCTAAAACTTTGTTCATAAATCCTTGAATATTTTGATGCACCAGGTTACTACTAACTGATTTTAAGCTTTTATTAGATTTATTATTATTGAAATTCTGTACATTTTTGCCAGAGGTTGCCTCTATTGTCTGAATTTCTAATTTAAATTATTATGATGAATATCAACATTTGATCCCGACCCTTGCTCGAGCCAGCCCGCGCTGCTGAGCCTGTAGCTTTAAATTCGTCCCTAAATCACTCAAATCCTGAGCCAGCTAGTCCCTTGCTGCCCTCTTCCAGCGACGCCCTAAGCCGAGGTTCGTACCCCACAGGGGGTGCCCTTAGTGTTGTCGCTTAGTTTTTAAGTTAGTACATAAGTTTAAGTCCTGGCTGGAGGCCTTAATTTATTAGGGCAACCACAGGCAAGTCCGTCTAAGCAGACGACAACCTCATAGGTTGACCTGCGAGATGCCATTCCCAAAAAAAAAAAAACAACATTTGATACCAAATTATTGGCTGAATTATTTGAATGATATTCGTTTGTCTGTTATGGATATGTCTTTAGTCCGTTCTCAGTAAACATGATATAACTCCATTCGAGCAAAACTTCTTGAAATCATTAGTTCCGATTTCAACAAGCCATTGAATCCTTCCAACTAAGCCACAAACCAAGTACGCTTGTACCAGAGGTCGATTCATCTCAATAGTTCAAAGAGTAAGACCTTGTCTTCTGTCCCATTATGTTTTAATTGGCTTTACTATCACAGTTATTTAATCAGATTACCTACCTAAGACTTTAGGTATGATTTCTATTTATATGTATAAAACCATCAATTCTCATAATAAAAGCTGTATCTGGTATCTTTATCAATAAGAACCGCAAGATGATTACACATACATGGATGTATATCAAAACAGGTATAACATAAACAAGATATACATTTTAGGCATTTTTATTTTTTAAAGAAACGTCAGACGAACACAATGAAGCAGGATTATATCTAGTGGTGTATCCCCGGGGTTCTCCGTAAGGTCTGTCCATCCTGCCTGGGGTCAAAACATGTACTTACACAATACTTCACATTACATCAGGACTTCTGCATCATCAAATATTTGGTTGACAGTCGTATTTTTTCCTCGTTGGCCCTTTGTGGAGAGCTATTTGTTGTGAAATACAAAAAAAGGAATTACGATTAAAAAAACCTATGAATTCACGTAGTATTTATTTGTCAATGGATGTTATGAAATCTCACAAATCAAGCAAATGTTGGACTGTTATTGGTTATAGTTAACCCAGTGTTTTCTTATTTCTGCCCGCGGTAAGCGTTCTTTCTGACTTCAGTTCTTTTTGATCGGCTCCTGAGGGTCGTGGCGTGATCTTAAATATTCTTAAGCCTTCCTAAAGAATTAGGCTATCAAATGCAAACTAATCTGCCTGACAGCTAAAAAAAAACTCTTTAGCTACAACATTAGTGTGACGCTAATGTTGACGTTCAAAAGTGCCTTTTATGTGCCTATTTGAAATAAATGCTCTGGCTTTGACTTTGAGTATAGTTTACAGGGTGTCCCGTAAGTCGAAGTCAAGCCATAATCGGGTGGATGATTGGTCAAGCCATATCAACACTTAACAGAAAATATTAAAAATAAATATTTGCCATGGATTTAAAAAATTAGGGCATTTATGAAAATAAAAATAAAATCTACTGCCTGTGACGAAATTCTGTTTTTAACTCCTTTTGCTAAAAATTCACTTTTTTACTCTGTATGTACCTTTTTACGCCTAAAGCACCTATACAAAAAAACTTTTGTCCCGGTAGCACGCTCCCGTGGGATAGTTTCCAACATCGCGGGCGATGATGCGGGCAGAAGCTAGTCTGACTGACTGATCTACCAAAACATAGCTAGCTTATGGGATTGGGGCGTGCCAAGTTTGTGTAGAAGAATTTGAACGCGCGGTCCGATTAACTTGAAACTCAGTTCTTATGACTATAAATAAAGAAAAACGTTAAAGAGGGTTTATCGAAAATTCGTTATTAGGTTTAAAGGGGAGGATTTAACTGCATAGCTTGATAACTCAAAAACGGGTGTGAATAATCCAATAAACATTTAAAACGATTTTTCAAAATTCCTCTGAGGGGAAAAGAGAGATACAAAAATCTTTGGTTAATAAACTTGGCAATATTTTCCTCAATAAACTAAAAAAAATGGCACTTTTAGTTTTTGTCAACAGCACCTCACAGAGGATTTAGGGGGTGTCAAAGTTAATAAGTAAAGACGCTGTCTGTGTGAATATTTTGATGTCATCTTGAGGAAACGCTTCCCACTCCTCTAACAGCGCCTCCTTGAGCTCCTCGATGTCCGATGGAGCTGGATTCCTGGTCCGAACTTTGCGTTTGTGCTGTTCCCATATGTGTTCAATCGGACTCATGTCGGGACTGAGTGCTGGCCAGTCAAGAGTTCGTATACCGATTTCGTCGAGGAACTGCCTAGTGACACGTGCAGTGTGACACCGGGCATTATCGTGCATTAACACGAAATTATCCCCGACAAAGCCTGCATACGGAACAACATGGTCCAGGAGAATGTCGTTAATATACCGATCAGCGGTCGGACCGCCTCCTTGGCTTCCCCCAGGCACGAAAACGAAGACTGTTTTACCCTCTAGGCCACATCATGCATTAACAACCCCCGTAGGCGACTGTTTCAAGGAAACAGCACTGTGTAAAGCGCTTGTCCGGACGTCTGTAGACCCAGCCTCTCCTGTCACTGCCATGCAGACAGATTCTGCACTCGTCAGTGAACAGGATAGGCCGCCATTGGTCAATGCTCCACAGACGGTGTTCCCGTGCAAATTGAAGTCGCGCTTACCGGTGGCCTGGGGTCAATTTCGGGCCTGTGGCGGGCCGTTTTGGGGTCAGGTTCGCTTCTTTTAAGCGGCTTCTGAATGACCACTCACTGACAGCCACCCTTCGCACTCAGCTGAGGCGACTCAGCTCCTGCTGGACATCAACACCAGTAAGGTGGCAATTCCGCAGTGCAGTCGATACAATAAAATGATCGTCCCTATCAGACGTGCGACTTTGCCGGTCAGATCGTGGTCTTCTGGTGAAGACACCAGTCCCTGGAACCTTCGGTACACACTCGACACAGCAGACTGGTTCAAGTGCAGCTGACTGAGGCCTTGTTGCAATAGAGCAACAACATAGGCGACTTCAGTTAGCGTAGTATCCATAATTTTGGATAAACAGTAAGCGTCACAAGCGGATATGTTATCAGTTCAACTTCAGATAACCGACTGATAAGGAAATTTCAGTTATAGGTGGTGGCGCTCGCAATAACGCGCAACACGTGCGTAAATTTTAAAGCATAGATTATAACATTTAAAGTTGGATATACATATAAACATTGTGTAACGTTTTAATTATTATTTCACTTGATTCCATTCTGTTTTGTTGTTAATTTTGTTATTTTCTCGTGTTTACATTTTACTTCTTTTTAATTGTATTTTACCTAACCTACGTAACTGTGTATGTCACTTTTTAGTTTGTATTTCTCTGTATAAAGCCTTGGGAATATATTCTGTAATGTTGTGCATGCAAACTTAAATAATAAATAGTGCTCGTAATATAGTGTTCCAGTAAAGGTTATCTAAAGGGTGTTAGTAAACCTTGAGACGACTTTTATCATAGCAAATAGAACGGTCGTCTGGTTACGGAAAACAAAGGCCTGCCTGACTGCCTGCCAAAAGCACCCTTTTAGGTTCTCAAAGCGACCTATTTGATAATAGAATAACAGTCTAGTGATAATCTTAATAAATCATGTTGCTGCTTTTATACAGTGTGTTAGGTGAAACGAGGACATACCTTAAAGCGTCGGTCGGTGCGCTTGCCAAAACCCGTATGTGGATTTTCTTGTATATTTTTTATTCTATTTACTTCATAAATTTCGAAAGTCACTACTACCAAAACAATCATGTGAAAATTCCCACCGAAACTTGATTTAACAAAACTTATGACTTTTGTTCTGTTAACTTATTTTACTTCGATGGTCCTGGTTTGTCATTTGTGGTTACTTAAAAAATAATCCAATAATGCATATGTAAGATGTCACGCCCCTTATGCCTGGAGGCTTTTATTTGTGTATTAAGTTATGTTGTTTTTTTCATTGATTTTTTTTATTGGTTTCTGTTTTGGGTATATTGGCGTGGCTAGCTTAAATATGGCAGATGATTTAATATGTTTTTTTTTTTGTGTTTCGGTTTTTATTCTTTGATTACCTTATAATTATATAATTCAATGGTTTTCTAACTAAACAGACAGCTGTGCTGCTGGGGAGTTTGTTGCGCCACTTCTTCTTCCCAGCTAAAGCACTAGGAAGTGGTGAAGGGCGGGCGTTTTGGGGGACTGTCTTATGTAATTTTGACGTTCGAAAAATGCTGACTCTCAGCCTAGTTTGAATAAATGACTTTTGATTTTGATTTTGATTTCTTATAAGTGTTTATTTGCGATGAAAAAACAGTGAACCTAATGTTCAAAACCGAAAGATTTCAAAACAAAAAAATGCACATATCAGATTTTGCGTGTCTGAACTCGAACACTCTTTACATGCCATTAGCTGTTTCGACGTAAGGTGAGAGGATGAGTTTTATAGTGCAAAATAAATTTAAAAAAACATATGCAGGTGGAAATTGTCCAATCTACTCTTAAACGGCTCGTTAAACCTCAAATTTACAGCTAATAAAGTCACTGGGAGTGACTATATTACCTTGATGAGAAAAGCTCGCGCCGGTAAGCCCTACGTTATTCACAATTTCGACTAAAAGTTTTTCAAAAATTAAGAAAGGGCCTGGAAGCTTGATTGCATAAGACCTAGCAAAAAAGCTGGAGATCCTGTGGTCACAGATGTCAGAGGTCTTCTCTACAAAAACGGAATGGTGTATTATAAATTACGTCACCCGGATGAGTGGCTACTTCCCCAAAGGTTTGCGAGCTGGTAATTTAAGCCTTTCAGCCTTTACAGTGCACCAATAATAATGAAAATTCTAAATATGATTGCTGTAATTATGTTCGTTTTTAAAGGTATCAAAACCCTGCTGAAAAACAATAGAACCACATTACTTCTAAGCCACGTATATAAGCTGTTCTCGAGACTCGACACGAACCGTCTCGCCAGGAGACTAGACGAGTTCCAACCACCAGAGCAAGCTGATTTTCGAAAAGGCTGCAGTACCGTAGACCTTATCCATACAGTAATACAATCCCGTAAAGTATGTCCTTCGTTTAACCTGAATTTTCTGAAAGCGTCCCAAACAAACTGTTTACACAATAGGGTAAAGCTATTAGCTACACATTTTCGTGCTATGAATAAATGCGCGTGGTGTGCGCCCGCCCTTACTCTCTAATACTGACAGCTTTATAGTCGCCTATTCATATCGCACGTGAACACGCTCACAATAGAAAAACATAAAATAAACAACACCCCAACCCAGATTCATTCATTTACATGTGAAAAAATAAATGAAGCCCGTTAAAAGTCTTTGTCTTCTCTTTCCTTTTTAAGCAATTAATTAGACTTCCCTCTCAAAGAAGACTTAGAGAGGGTCTAATAATTTCAGGTTTGCTTGAAAATAACAAACTCACAGTATCAATTAATGTTATTACTTTATAAAGTTAAACAAAGGGAAGCTTTCGGACGAGCTTCAGGTTCCCGGAAATGTTGTTCCGAGAATATAAGGAACTTAGAAGACTATTATAATAATATACTTAGTTCACGGGTGTTTCAGCATCAGAACCTTAGTTAAAGTTCGCGTCCATTTATTTAAGTTAATTTAATTTTTCCTTCTAAATCTAGTGTTATATTCTTTGAAAATTGTGTGAGAAATACGATTGCCTTGATTCCAAACATCGTATTAAAAATAGATATTAAACGGCCAAAGATAATTTATTATTAAGTAAGTGTCGTGTTTCGTGCAATATTTAACTGTATATTGGTTGGGAGGCTGTGTAGCAGTAGGTACCTCAGGAGGAGTTCAAGCAATAAATAGACATTGTTTTAAACAAAAGCAATAATCTAACCATCACCCGAGTTGCATGGCACGCTTTCAATTACAATCCAAGAGTTTTAAAGGATATTCAATCTCAAAGCATTTATTTCAAATAAACCAACTACAGGCACTTTTGAATTGTCAAGTCGGTCGGTCAAAAGATGAAGTTTATTCCATAGCGTAGTAGGTACCTATGGAGAAGAACGAGCAAGAAAATCCACAGACACTCTTTTAAATGTCGAAATTATGCATGTGGGAACGATGTAGAACGTTAAAAGCGTCCGTAATATAAAGATAAAAACAATTCAAAAATAAGATTTAATTAAAATACGTCGTGGCAGCTAAGAAGTTACCAGTCGCCACTGACGGCGCCCGTTCAACGAACATGACGCATGGAAAAATCACATTTCAACTTAACCATTTTGAAGGGATCTAAATGATCCAACACACACGCCACCGTCAGCGAGAATGACATACTCTCAGCCGCCAGGGCACATTCAAGCCAATGAAAGACGTACCCAGTAAATGTAGCTATATAGTATGTGCATAGTACTCACATCTGGCTTAAGCAATTACACAGTACTAAAAATTTTGTTTATACAACGCAAATATAGTATTTTTTTTTCAGCAGCTCCAACAGTGTTTTCAAATGCTTATAAATTTGTTGATGCGTCCTTGTGGAGCAGGACCGGCTATATTGCTAATACATTGCTTCATAGGTTTAAAAATATCGTCTGCTCAACAACGTAAATAACGCAATGAACGTGGGTGAACCGTCAAAATGAAACCCATTGCAATCAATTGTCTGAATGATTCCTCTAAACAGTAAAGTAACAGGTGTAAATTAGTTTCTATTGTTTAGGCAAATATTGACACTGACGGCGGCTGGTTTACTGGTCACTTTATCATTCTCATTGGCTCGTATGCGCCCGCAAACTGTTCCTGAATTTACCGAATAATTTCACATAAACAACAGGTCCTATCACTCGAACAATACAGGCGAAATTCGCTTGCCAGCATTGCATACAGTTTCCACTCGCTTGTTGTCGAAACAACGCTTATTCTGCGGTCATTGTGCGCCTTATTTTAGAGTGGTAAGGTATGTTCTTGCTTGTCGAATTTGCGTGTACTGTTATCTATTCTGGTGCTTGATTAAAGGTACATCCATCACGGCCGGCCATTGATGGCTCATTGATTAAGTTTGTGTTCCATTTTTTGGTGTAGTCCTGAGATTGATTGGTTTTGTTAGTGGCCATTGAAAAACGCCATTAATTAATTGTATTTATTGGAAACTACCGCGCTCCGCATACATATTTATGTGGCTGAAACGGCACTTATAATGAAATATTGTGTGTATTGAATTTGATCGGCGAGGGAAATATTTTTAATTACTTTCGTGTGTCCATTGAATGCCAGCTAACCAGAGGTGAACCCCTGATAGTAACTCAAATGCAAACATTTATTTGGGTGGTATTTACCCTATCTTTTTCAGTTCAAATATTTTATCAATCGCCAGTTCGCCACAATGTAAACTTAGGGTCATCAAACGATAAAATTGGAAGCACTTATTCAGTTGCCAAAGTAAAAAAGATTTAAATTTGACAATATTAAAACATTACATAATATATATTAAGCTTCTACGTTTATCGAATACTATATATACCTATAACTAATCGCATTGGACTCTAATTCACAACAATAACACAACAATGCTATTTATTCAATTTTATTTATTAATTAATCCAAAACAATAAAGGGGATCATTAATACAGGCTCTTTGATATCATTACAACGCATATCAATCATGGTAATCACGCCGCAGCGGAGTTCCGGATCTATCCCGGAATTAGTCCGGATGCTTAGTTCCATAACGACACGCAAAGTACCTCAGTACAGAAGGCTTACTGTGAACATCGTTTCACGAAACTGTATTTAAACTAGATGCTCCATTTGATGTGGAAATGGTCACTTCTGCCTGCCTGCCTGTAGGACACAACAAATTAGGTCGTGTTTGGCGTTGCACTACGTACAGAGACAAAGTTAAATTGTCTTGTTCACCGGTACCCTATTGTTGTATTTATATTAGAACACAAAAATACTACTCGGTGCACGATGGTGAACCTTTTATATATTGCGGTAACGTTTCTCGGAATACAAAGGGCCAGTAGTGCTCTTAAAAGTCATAGCTGTATTCTACATGAGTTAGAAATTGAAAAGGCACGTGTAAGGTGTACCTTAAATATATTGCTATGATTAATTCTCGGTCCTTCAACCTTGCTGACTTATTTAGAACTAACTGATTACGATAATGTGGTGACATATTGTTTTCACAAAGGCATGAGTTATTTTCGTACATCTAAGTTTGTCAGAACAATAAGAATTAACGTAAGTCTTCTTTCTGTCTCCACTTCTCTGTGGTATTCAAATAGCTAGGTTAGTGTGCACATCAATCAATTATTTAGCTGGCGTGGCGCGGAGCTAAGCGGAATGATTTCCTCGTTGACATCCGTGCTCGTTCCAGTCTCCGATGCATAACGATGCTTGGCTGAACTGACAATATCTGCGCTTGTTATTTGTCTCTAAGGGTATTGATCCTTTCTCATGACTTGCAAGCCAATTTCGCAGACACACTGATGGATTTCAAAGTGTTTGTTTAAAATGTAGTGACTTTCAAAAAGATACGCGAGATACTCTATGGTACAATGAAATGAAGTAGGTAAACTGGGAATTTACATAAATTTGTGGAACGGTGAAAAGGCGGTCTGTCTAATCGCTACAAGCAATTTCAGCCAGACAAAGAATCACTAAGGAAAGTTTATAGTTTACCCTTGATATATTCCTATAGTCAGAAAAAATAATTTATTATGTTCTATGAAGTTAAGCTTTTAATATTTAACAGTAGACTAAAAGGATTTTTATACACCCACAGTGAGTTTCCTAAATAGAGGTCGTTGATTTAATTTTAGAACCTTTTGTTATCATTAAACCGTCTGGAATAACTGAGAGCGGTTGCACTTGTTTGTATTACATATTACCTAACCTACAGTACTACTATAGTAACTAAATACGACATAAGGCAGTATATTATGGTTGGTCACAGCACTTAATAAACGTTGCGCAGGGACAAAAAAGTGAGAGGTGTTATAGGACAACAGATTTGAACGAAGTTCCTTTCGTTGTATATTATGAGTTAAAACAGAGCCTTCGCATATGGTCTAAAGTTGTCAATAATAAATAAATAAGTGTCAATAGTTTTTGTTTTTTGATTTTTATACCTTTGTCGGACATAACGATTGATCGTTGCTTGACGATTTCTGCCCATATACTCTTACCGCAAGCCGCGTTATAGAACTTCGTTCCAAAAAGTATCGTGACGTTGAAAATGTTGGTCGTTTCGGTCTCGCTCTAATTCGCCAAGTGTGCGGAGTTTAACTTGCTTTAAGGAACTGTGTTCCAATACTCTCAGTTCACCAAAAGTCGCGAAAAATCAATAGACGAAGAACATACAATACATATTGAAAAAGAAAATCAATCAGTATAATAAAATAACAGTATTACGTGGTGTAAAAGAAGATGTAGTGACAACAATTTAAAAGAGTATGCTTAGATGGTTTGGCCATGTTGAGAGGATGAATGAAAGGAAATTAACAAAAGGTATTTAAAAGGCAGATGTGAGTGGAAACGCCGGGAGGGGACGCCCTAGGAGGACATATACGTGTGTTATGTGCAGTATTACGTATCGGCAGTGTTCCTGAAATCGACCAGCAACCGCTCGATAGATTTGCCCACTGACTGTCTTGAATGACATAGGTATTTAATAATGCTATAATAAATCCTGCCGACAAACTGTCACGCAGTTTGGCAGGTTTATGAAATGTGTACAAGTGTTTGGTCCAAAATAAATGTTTTATTACTTACATCTTGTATTTCTTGTTTTTTTTTATATATTTGACTGCAAATCTTGTAAGTTTTAAATTTGTACCCGACTTCGGCAAAGCATCAGGAGAGTTGTGATTTTGACAGGCTGTATGTGTATGTAAGTTCATCTGTTTCCTCATAGCTCCTAAACTGGGTACTCGTCGTATTTTGAAAAGTTAGGCTCCACTACACTTAGGCTCCGATCGCATGGAAAAAGAGAGATACTACCTACCTATGACGCTCGGGCTCTAATCTAACAGGCACGAGGGCAATATAAATTACTTAAGGCGAGGTGCATAATCTGCTTTTCTTTAAACTATTACCTATAGGAATATTAGATAAAAGAAACTCATATCAAACAGTTAAAATAGAAGTTTCATTATTGAAATTAAAAGTTATACTTGAGCAATTATTAAACGTAAGGTTAAGAGTTTTGTTGGGAAAATTTATATTTAAATTTGGAACAAGTAGGATAGAAACGAATAATACGATACGATACTCTAGAGCATTAAAGACTCGCTTTGTACTGAGTTTTAAGTGTGATTGTGATGAAATTAAAGCATAGTTGGAAGAAAAATATTTTTATAGGCTTGCCGACTGAGTTGGTAACAAACAAAACGGCCAAGTACGTGTCGGACCACGCACGATGACGGGTTTCGTAGTTGGTTGAATTTAACCCAAGAAAAAACTTAATATTGTAGTTGAAAAACATGTTCTCCCACACATGTCAACTGCAAATGAATTCAATTTCAATTTAGAGAGAGTCTTTGTTTGGTACCTGTATGACAGATCTCTAGGCTTATGCAAAATTATAACTTTAAATTGCACTTACGTACTACAACATTGTAAAAGCTCCAAGTACTGAGAGGAAGATAAATCAATATATAAAACAATAGCGAGATGTGCTGTGAGTGTATACGAGTGTTTAGAGAGTGTTGTGTGTCTGTGAGTGCAACATAAGTAAATCGCGCCCCGCAGCCGCGGGTAATGGGTACATACAAGTGGCTCGACTATTACTCGTTATCTTGTAAAGCCTACTTAGCTGTGATAGTTTTCCTTTTAACTTCGTTATGTATACTACTGCCGTAAATTTTTCACAAATCTTAAAACAACCATTTAGTTGGCAGGTGAGAAGGACACTTGACTCTAACAAAAAATAAAAATAAAGAAAACACGTTTATTAGCGTTAGACATGACATTTGCAGACAACGAACACAAACAGAAAAGAACACACTAAACAGAAAATGGTTTTTGACTCACCCGCAATACGTTGGAACGACCTTTCCAACGACTCCCCACGCTATGGAGTAGATGCTTCACGTGTAGGGGAGGTGCCCCAATTTTTATTTTTTATTATTCAACTTTGTCGGCGTGTCTAATAAATAAATCCATGCCAAAGTACAGCTTTTTTAGTACTAAGAGTCTCTGAAGTATGTTGCGGCTAGACGGACGGACGGACGGACGGCATGGCGAAATTATAAGGTTATGTGTATGTGCTTTCGATATTGATGAATTCAAACATCCATACACTGAAAAATACAGTCGATTTCTTCGTTCCATATTTCACGTAAATAATGTCAGACCATCCGCGTCCGTGCCTAACTGCCGAGCACTCGAGACTGTTGCGATCTGGTATACACTGAGATTTTGAAGCGCGTGATTTTGGATCCGTTTTGAAGATATAATACTGTTACTTTATTATGCTGTGTCCTTGTTAAAAAAATCACCTATGAATAAACGCATACCGTCTCCACATAGTTTAATGAATGCTGACTACAATAGTGTGCCATCTTAGTCTCACACAAATACTCTTGTCACAATGGAGCCGAGCACGGATTTTATTCGCTCATAAACTTTACCGATTCTGGATGGATTTATGATGATGTTACACGTGTTTCTATGGTGATAGCACATAAACAATGCTGTTATTTTGATTGTGTATAGATTTTATCTAAAACCATATAGATTTGTGATAGATAGATTTCATATTTATCAGAAGTGCATATAAAAGGACGGTAAAATCTTGTTTTTGTGTGTCCTCAAAGCAATTTAAAAAACTTGGAATAATTAAAATTTTCTACCTCAAATTCTTCTGATCGGAAAGCAGTGCCTCATCACTTGGAAGTACCTTTAAATTTAACGGAACTGGAGATACTAAGATTTTTTGTTCCGTCACTGTACCCAAGTTTGACAGTTCAGTGTATCTTTACTGTCTATAAACACGTTTTTTAGTTGTAAGGTATTATTATTGGATATTAAATAAATGGGAGCACCATTTTAATATTTTGGAGGTTTTGCTGAACACAGTATAATTTTTATTCAGCAAGGATCACGCCCAGCAAGGCTATTGCGTAACACATTTACAATGGCAACACTGTCATATTCATTTTGAAAATTCAACAACTATCATTGCTCTATTTACGTTGTCGAGCAGGTAAATGTTTCAAACATTATCAAGCAGTGGATTAGCAATTTCCTTTAAAATTCTTTGGATTTTCATTGAAAGTGTGTTACGCAAGTGAGGTCTTTTCTTTAGATCCAGCTACTTAACCATCTCATCTCTCCCCAGGTGCATGCGACGTCGCGGGCGGGGCCGGCTCGGTGAATTCTTTGCCGGCGGGAGGCGCGGGCGCACGCCTTGCGCCTTCCTTCGACGCGGCCACTCCGCGCAACGTCACCGCGCTGGTTGGCAAGTCCGCCTACCTCAGCTGCCGGGTACGGAACCTGGGCAACAGAACGGTTAGTTTAGACTACTTTTAATATTTCTGTAGGTAGATGATGATGATAATGTGTACCTAACCGTGCTTGATACTTATTTTCCATGAAAAATAGGGTAAATTTGAATATGGAAATTTTAACTCCGTGGAAGTTTTTATTTTAGAAAGTAAATTGTAGTGGAAAGCTGAAATTATAATGATGACAGGTACATTATTGAATACATTATTATGACGATTGGTCTTTCAATATTCTTATTGGAACGGTGTACAGGTATTTTTACTCAAAAGTTTTACTCTCCACTTATTTCATATTATACATTACACAGGTATACATTACCTATATATATATAAGATAAATTCAACGCGCTTTATGTAGCTATCTAAATTCAATTTAAACTTTTACACAAACAAGTTGTACATTAAAACTTTCAAACGTAGGCAAATGTTCAAAAATATGAAGTTTTAAATTGTTGAGGTTTTAAAATCCAACACAATGTTACAATCCGTTGTACATTCCTTTAGGTGTAGAAATACTTACACATTGTAACGGTTAGGGCTTTGCAGGTAGGCTCCGCAGACCGTTAACTGGTTGGTAGGATGATAGATAAAAGAAACACTGAGAGAATGCTTACAAATATATTGAATACTTGTAGAAGTTTAGAAAGACACCGTTTGTACTGAGCACTGACATACCTTAGGTACCTAATAGGAAGGGCACCGTCCTTGGGTCACTTGGGCGGAGACTGCCAGCAGTGGCAGCAGATGCACAGCACGTGGCCGGTACGGCCTACGAAGGGGCCGCAGTTAGGGTGCGATGAGGTCGACGCCGTAGGACGCCGGAAGCGCACAGAACAGCCACGCCTTCAGCGCGTCGTTAGGAGCAGATTTTGAGCAGGCCAAAAGTAGGCGCGTTAGAAAGTGCATGTGAGATGCAGTGCTCAAGCAGCTGGCCGCGTGCGATGTGCCCAGCTTCACTCCCCTTAAGCGACCAAGAAACGGTGCAAGGAGTATGTGAAAGCTTAACACATCACAGCGGCTTACAGGCAGAGAGATTACAAAGACAGCATGGCACACTGACAGATGGAATAGGTTATGTATGTGAAATGCGAGCACATAAAACATACAAATCTATACATGATCTTAGCAGATGGCTCGCTATATCACATAAAATATACAATTACTAATTAATGTGGAACTCACCCTACCTTGGGGTACTAAGAATCCTGAGGTCAGGAATAGCTTAGTTCTCTTTGCAAACGGAAGTTAATATGGCCGAATGTTCTCAAAAAGTTAGTGTTGTTTCATGATTTTAGTGATGTGTGTTGCAACTTACTAATTATGAATTATATAGCATCACTCGACTATTTAGCGCTGAGACTTCTCACAACGCTACACCATGTAACATGTAGGAGCTTTTTTTGCTTTATTTCTGGTCCTGTGGAAAGTCAACACTGTGCAACAACAGTAAATAAGTTATTTTTGTGCCGTTTGCGAGGTCAGGTTTAATTTAATTTCTCTCAATCAGAGCTGTGAGATGGCTGCTTCCAATATCTGACTCCGCTCCGATCTCGCTGCTGGGGAGTTTGTTGCGCCACTTCTTCCCAGCTAAAGCACTTGGAAGTGGTGAAGGGCGGGCGTTTTGTATCACGGTGTTGTGTAATTTTGACGTTTAAGGAATGCTGATTCTTAGCGTAGTTTGAATAAATGCCTTTTGATTGAAAATAAATACATGAAATTATCCATTTAATTTTTTACCAAAGGACGATTGACAACTCTAATTTTTATTAATTTAATCAATACTTCCAAGCACACAAATATTCAGTCCGGAAAGGGACTGAATGCCAAAGGCATTTTTTACCAGTCAATCACTACAGTCGTAGACGTTTTACTACTATGTATTACGTTTTGTTATTAGCTACGATGTATTACACTACTAATTATCAATGTACGTGCAGATCTACAGCAGTAGGACAAGAATACATTTGAAAAACAAACCAAGAATTTCAAGGATTTTGCAAGGCGGCGTTCCATGAAACTTGTCACAAAAAATATGGAAGATTCATGATTTTGTGGATTTCGAGACCTTCACACAAAGGAGATCAGCCAAATCCCGTATATAAAACCCCAGGCGCAAAACAAATGTATCTCCCGTGTAGTATGCATCTCCCGTGTGGAGTACAACTTATAATGTTCATATAGACTGTATTGAGCGAGTTTAAAAAACAATGACGAGGTGCTTGCGTTTTAAAGACCTCAAATGACCATATAGAGCCGATTACTCAGAGCGTCTAAGCTACTTCAAATTAGACTCATTGAAGCAACGCAGGGCTCGACATGATATGACAATGCTTTATAAAGTTGTAAACGGGATATCATCAACTCTAGATCTCATAAAAGTATTCATAAAAGTAGAACACGGCTTTATGAGCTGTATAATGAAAGGACTTATGTTAACACTGCTGAATTTAATTTATATGTTAGAAATTATTCAAAACTGTTTAAAAAAGTTTGTGTTATGGCCAAGTCACGTTATTTGGGTTCGAAGATTAAAAGCAGTAGTAACGTAATTAAAACGACTTGGAAAATTATTAATAGTGAAACGGGAAGGTCTAGTAACAGAAGTACTGACTACAGCCTGTCTATTAATGACAACATAATAAAATCAGACTCACAAGTCGCCGCGGCCTTTGAAAAATTCTTTTCAGATATTCCCGTTTCAACTACTAAATCCCTTAACTCATCGCCTTCTGTTGCTGAGTCTTTGCTAAAGGAAAATGTAAAATTTTGCGATTCGGAATTTAATTTTGAACATATTACATGTAGGGATATAATCAAAGTTTTTCACACTTTAAATGTAAAAAAGACTGCAGATCTGTGGGGTAATTCTGTAGAAGTTGCTAAGTCTATTATAGACATTGTAGCACCTACTCTAGTTCTTATCTTTAATAATTGTATTGACTGTGGGGAGTTTCCTGACCTTATGAAAAAAAGTAAAATAATACCTTTGTTTAAATCAGGTAGTACATCAGACCCCACAAATTATAGACCTATTTCAGTACTACCAACATTTAGTAAAATTTTTGAGAAATTAATTTTAGACCAACTGCAAAGATTTTTTAACAGACACAAATTATTACATAGCAAACAATTCGGGTTTACAAGGGGTCGTTCAACTACTGATGCCGGTGTTGAACTTTTAGGACATATTTATAATGCTTGGGAAGATAAATGCGATGCCTTGGGCATCTTTTGTGATTTGTCCAAGGCATTCGATTGCGTTCTCCATGAAACGTTAATCAGGAAACTCCGTCACTACGGGATCCGAAACACCGCTCTGGATCTTCTTACTTCATACTTGAGTAAAAGGATTCAGAGCGTTGACGTTAATGGAGAAAGATCTCCCGGATCTATCTTAACAATGGGAGTTCCACAGGGCTCAATTCTTGGTCCTTTCTTGTTTCTTATTTATATTAATGACTTGCCTTACCTCATAAAGGATAATCATGATATAGTGTTGTTTGCGGATGATACTTCACTTTTGTTTAAACTTAAACGTCAGCAGCTTGTTACTGACGATGTAAATAACGCGGTCTCAAAAATAGTTCACTGGTTCAATGTTAATAATTTACTTCTTAATGAAAAGAAGACTAAATGCATTAAGTTTACGCTACCTCACGTTAGGCAGGTGAAAACGAATGTGTTGATAAAGGGCGAAGAATTGAAACTTGAAGACAGCACAGTATTCTTGGGCTTAACTTTGGATGCTAAGCTTCAGTGGGGCCCACATATTGATAGATTGTCAAAAAAGCTAAGCTCCGCAGCATACGCTGTTAGAAAAATTCGAAATTTAACTGATTTAGAGACAGCCCGTTTAGTATACTTTAGTTATTTTCATAGTGTGATGTCGTACGGTATTCTTTTGTGGGGAAATGCCGCCGACATGCAGACTATATTTGTTTTGCAGAAAAGAGCTGTTAGATCAATTTATAAATTAAGTCCGAGACACTCTCTCAGAGAAAAATTTAAGGAAATTAATGTAATGACTGTGCCTTCTCAGTATATTTATGAAAATCTTTTATATGCCCACAAAAACATAAAATTGTTTAAAAAATACAGTGATATCCATAATATAAATACTAGGAACAAACACAAATTTGTTGTACCTACAACAAGGCTCAAGAAAATAGGTGGCTCGTTCAGATGTCAATGTATACGCTTTTATAATAAACTTCCAAGCCATGTTCAAGATCTAAGCCTTAATAAATTCAAATCATTTATTAAACGTAAGTTGTGCCAGAAAGCTTTTTATACAGTCAAAGACTATATTGAGGACAAAAAGGCTTGGGACTGACCTGCTCCAATTTTTGCATACTGAGTGTGTTTTTTTTTTTTGTTTGGTACGTAACTTTTGTTTTATTTTATATACACTTTGAAATTTCATGATTATGACATGAATATTTACTTTGTATAATATTATTATTATTTTAATTTCGTGTGAGGACTTAGTGGGTATTATTTCTATATATTTTGTCTATCTCAGTTATTTCATAATTTTTTTATATCTGGCAGTTTGAGTACTTAAAGCGGCCTACCCAAATGTCCTTTCTTTGGTATTGTTCGTCGAATCGTTGAGCTCCTTACGTTTTGAGTTGAGCTGCACGATTAATGACAAATGCGTGCACTGACTGGACAGGCCCACTCAAATCTGTATGGTTCTTTCCTCAAAAGACCATTTCAGACACCTACCTACCTACATGGTCCTCATATGATCTGTAAAATAAACAATGACATGAATACTTACCTAGGTATTATTTTATTGTTATTATTGTGAATGTTAAGACTACGTGGGTCATTTTTATTTTTTACTTTTGTTTATTTATATTTTATTATCTCAGTTAATTTTAATCGTAACTTGGTCTGGCGGTTTGAGTAATTATGCGGCCTATCCAATGTCCTTTCTTTGGTATTGTTCGTCGAATCGTTGAGCTCCTTATGTTTTGAGTTGAGCTGTACGATTACTGACAAATGCGTGCACTGACTGGACAGGTCCACTCAATCTGTGTGGTTCTTTCCTCAAAAGACCATTTCAGACATCAATCCACATGGTCTTAACATGATCTGACCAAGATTATGTCTGGACTTTAAAAGAGACTGTGACCTCTGAGTTTGTTTCGGCTTTTCTTCTCAGAGTAGTCAGATAGGAAACGCCGACCTCATCTAGTAAAAAAAAAAAATTTTTGACGTGTAAAAGTGTTTGTACAAACCCACTTACAGAAATAAAAATCATTTATCATTTATCATCATTTATCATTTATCTCCTTAACAAAGTCAACCTTGACGTACCTTGTCATTCTCATCTCCGGTCCAAGCGTACTACTAGGACTTTTGCCACTACACCGTGTCGCACAAACCTGGTCCAACATGCTCCCCTAAACAGAATGTTAACTGTTTACAACTGAGCCTGTTCGGTCGACAGATATATCGATATTTTCTTTTATAGTCTGCCAATATTTAAAATTAAAATTAATTACATTGATCTGTAATCAGCTGCTATTTTATCTGTCGTTTATCTATTCTTCCGTCGACAAAACCCGGTCATGTAACACGTGCTGTAGTTAACGATGATATTATACGGTGGCCATGAGACGCATGCTGGGTTGGGCTAGAGACAATAACCATGGTCTGGAGCCCCGGCTATAGGTTAAGAGTCTGCTTCAAAATATTTGGATGATTGAAGAACTACGAGTATGTTTAAACGAAACTTCATAAAATGTAAATTTCTAGATAAAATGCCATGGATTTATTATAACCCATATACTTCTAACTATATACAGGGTTTTTTTAACACAAGTAGTAAAGCAAAATTTCTTTGGCACAAACACTTATTCAGCCGATTAATAGATTATGCTGACGCCTACTACCTGGATGCTACCGAGGAGCTATTAAACAAGCTTGAGCGCTTGCAAAACCTGTGCATTCGCTTGGTTTCGGTCTTCGAAAGTATGAACATGTTTCTCATCTTCGCAAGGAACTCAACCCAATTTTAAAGCTATTTCTGTATTCAAATGTCGATTAAAAGAGCATTTATATATTTTAGCATTACCTATTTTCGTTAGTACGTACCTACCTATATGTAATTTTTTGCATCATGTGTAAGTATATTTAATCTTTTAGTTTTAGACTTCACATTATTCATATTTTTCTTTTCTTGTTTTAACACACACAAATTGTCTACATTTCTTTTTCACTTCTCCTTTTGCAGGTCAGCTGAAAGAAATTTCTTAGGAATTAAGCAGTACCTTTGTACTCAAACTATGATTATGTCGTATCAAAGTCAAAGCATTTATTTCAAATAGGCCCATAAAATGGCACTTTTGAACGTCAAAAATTATAATAAAAATATAACTGATTCTAGGCGCCACTTCCAAAAAGTAGTTTCGTATGGAGAAGAAGTGGCAAGAAACTCCACCGTTACTCTTTTAAAATGTTTTACAATATTTGTATACATTAATTATATTTTTATATGTGAAGACGATGCACCAAGAATAAAAATACTATACCACAAGTGGTAAGAAGAACTAAAAATATAACAAAGGCAGATAAATGAATGACTCGATAGGTACATTGTGCTCACATATTTACAAACACTGTAAAAATATATGACTTTCCTAAAATATTAACTAGGAATAAGTCAGTGTGTAAGTAAAAAAAATAAAAATGAAAAATTAAATTAGCACCAGTGTGATTTTGTCTAGACGGGATTGTCCTATGGAGCTGGACCATCATGTTTCCAAGCATTCTTATCCCTATGTAATTTAGTTTGTATACATAAATAATAATAAAATAAGCAGGTGTTGCATTTTTTATATAAAAATGTACATTTTTATATACACTTACGTAACATAAACAAATTTTCAATAATAATTAAGCACAGAACACAGTAAGATGCAGTTTTACCTTAAAAGTGTAATTTTTACAATTAGCGATTCGCGAAACTTCTCCGGGCAAAAAAACCATGTTAGGAACCGAATTTGGCAATACCGATATTTTACAATATCTCTACTATTATAACTCCAAAATCTGAGATACATTTCTTATGCGCCGGACCTGGCGCAGTTTTGGCGGATCTCCTCTCATAGCCAAATGTTTTATTTCGTCTCGGCACGACCAACAATTGAAAACAGCTCACGCGTTTGCCAAAAATAACACGGATAGCAGCAGAGAGCCCCGGGTAGAGTCACAGCGGGCGGTACAGTCACGAGCATAAATACCTTAAAATTACCAACGCTGCATTAAAAAGCGATCTACTACTAAGTACATAGTTATACATATAAAATCGTAGCGAAGTCAAAACTGTTAAAATACCAACAGATTTTCTGGTTTTCGTACTTGTTATAAACCGAGACCACCGAGAGTTGAAAATCCAGTGCGTGATAAGTTCTCACCTATTTTTACGTCCGTGCGAAGTGTGGGGCATTTATGCTCGTCACTGCACCTACATGTGAATCGCTCGCCACTTGCGAATTCAGTCTCAACTCAAACAAGATTAGCCATTCATCCTATCATCGCACACCAAGTAGTCACCACAGTTCCACCAGAATCTGTCAAACATCCTTTAATGTTGCTATCGTGTTACGATCACAGTTCAAACTTGTGTAGCAGTTTGTCCTCAATATTGCAAGTCAATATCCTAAGATCGCCAGTCAGTTCAGTTGCTCAAAGGACTGTGAGTTACGACTAGCGACCACCGAGCTGTTTTGACAATACTAATGCTTTATTTATGTCCCACTTTATGTTGAATTGAGTAGAAATACTGTTTCATAGACTAGGAATTCTTTTGATATTGTAATAGAATTTGGACAGACATAGTATCTAGTAATTGAAAACCTTTGAGAAATAAACTGGAAAACCTGAAAAACGGGGAAGTATATATATATATATATATTTTTTTTTTAACATGACATAAATTCAGCTTCGTTTCTGCTTGAGCTTTGGAATCACCGTAAAATTATTTTCTATTGTTCTGTAACAGAAATGTGAGTGGAGATTTTGTTCTTTGCTGCTGTACATGTGGCAGACCGATTGTTTTTGACATTTGCATTTTGTTTGCCCTAAAACTCTTTTCTATTTTAAAACTTTTCCTATTTCAGTAAGTATACCTTTTCTCGAAACCCTTACACACTTTTCTTGTATCTCCGCGATACCTTTCGCAATTAAGCGTGAGGTCGTGTAATAATCGCGCCGCGCCGTGCCGCGACTACGACTAATTGTCGCGATAATTACGCGACGGTCGCCTTCCGCTCGCTCGGCTCGCTCCGCTCCTTCCGCTCCCGACTGCGGCGGAGGAAAGAAAGGATGTGTTGAGGCTGCAAAGGGCGAGGATATATTTAGGTATAGCTATGTTTTTAGTTCCCGAATTCATGTTACTTACAAAATACCTACTATAAATCAGTGTTGGCTGAAGAATACGGCCCTTAGTTTGGTCAAACATGTGGTTCTCAGAGTAAACATTTTCTCGAGTAATTTATCAATTTCCATAATGTTATTGTTGTTCAAGTTTAATTAACAAAATATTTGTATCATGTAAAAACAATGCGTAAATAATATAATTTTACAGAGAATAGGACAAAATTCCTTTACTGGAATTAAATTAGCTGTTTGTATTAATCAATCCAATTCATAAAACAACATTTAGTGCTTTTTATTAAAATTAAAATATTCTATAAAGCTAAAAAGGTGGTTTTAATTAATTTTTATTTGTAAATGAATCTGAATCGCCTTTTCGTTTTGTCAAAATCATTAAAATTAATGCCCGTTCGGCCCTCGTGGCCAATAAATTATTACAACATTTAGTAAAGAGAATTTGAAGCAATATTTCTGAAGTGCTGCTGTACGTTTTGATGAATAAATGTAAAGGAAAAAGTTTGGTGTTAGCGGTTCGTGCATAATTATTGTAGAGGTAGACCGCGGAGCCGCTCGTCTGCTCGACTCAGTATTGTAGAGGTAGACCGCGGAGCCGCTCGTCTGCTCGACTCAGTATTGTAGAGGTAGACCGCGGAGCCGCTCGTCTGCTCGACTCAGTATTGTAGAGGTAGACCGCTGAGCCGCTCGTCTGCTCGACTCAGTATTGTAGAGGTAGACCGCGGAGCCACTCGTCTGCTCGACTCAGTATTGTAGAGGTAGACCGCGGAGCCGCTCGTCTGTTCGACTAAGTATTGTAGAGGTAGACCGCGGTGCCGCTCGTCTGCTCGACTAAGTATTGTAGAGGTAGACCGCGGAGCCGCTCGTCTGCTCGACTAAGTATTGTAGAGGTAGACCGCGGTGCCGCTCGTCTGCTCGACTAAGTATTGTAGAGGTAGACCGCGGAGCCGCTCGTCTGCTCGACTCAGTATTTTAGCGGTACACTTGGTTTCGAGTGAACGTTCTATATGCATGCTCGAATATATTTCTGTCTTCATTATTTTTGGACAGACAATTTTTTCTAGACGTTTTTGTTTGACGCTACGGATTTGTTTATGCATAAACAGTAGTTTGTTTTTAAAATGAAGCATTATATTCTACCTATTGTCCTCAAATCAAGATAATCGCCACAAACGGAAGTTGACCTCTACAGAGTCTCGCCTTCCACTAGAAAATGTAATATTCATGAACACTCAAACATTTATGCAAAAAACCCTTGTGCATCTCTTACTGACGGTTCATTAAGCTTTACTAATCAGCAAAACCTTCCTCCATACCGCTATAAACACCCTTAATACCGCGACCCTGCCCTCGAAATATTTTTCCTATAAAGGGGATACTTAGGCACAGGAAAACAGGCAACAGCCCGGGGGTATTTGCTTATGATAATGATCTGATGAATATTCAAGCACCCTGACGCTTCACTTGCTTACCGCATTATAATTATGAGCTGTGCATTAATTTTGTTTTGTTTATTGTAACCGATTTAGTTGTTGGATGTGGAAGTATTTGGATAAGCTTTTGTGTGGAGAGATAATATAGCATGCTGATGATTTATGTTCAAATACACAAAATACAACGACAGTTGTAAGCACAAGAGCATTACTATACTTGACTTATGAAGCGAGTAAAAAGACATTTAACGAAGTCGAGAGAAGAAAAAATTATAACAATGACGAGGAGTACAAGTATCCCCGTCATTGTAATATTTTTTCGTACTGGACCATACCTGGAAACCTGCTGGTGACGGGGATATTGAAGGTCAACATTTTAAGGCGAACCCCCTACCAAATGACTTTGAGTGTTCGCTCCTTCTCCGTCCCGCCGCTAAGTCTCGCTCTGTCCCGCTCCCTGCGCACGGCCTTTGTCAAAGATTGTTTGTTTTTTTAAATTGAAATAAAAAGATAATGACCATCTTTTTAAATTAAATAAAACGTAGATTAGACATAACTACATGCCTGTAATCCCAAAAGGGTTAGGCTGAGGTGTACCTATAGTCTAACCACATTTCGCCAGTTATGCTTAAGTCCCATGTAATAGGGGGCGAGCCTATTGCCATCAACCGGGCACAAATCCAAACTCTGGGCTGCTACTGAGTAATTCTAGATAGAAAAACCCAATAACATTTTGCCCGTCCTGGGAATCGAACCCAGGACCTCATGCTCAGAAGTAGCTCTTGCGACCACTAGACCAAAGAAGCAGTTATTTATTCATTAAAGTAATACAACGTCACCAGACAGACAACAACAGCAACAGATGCATGCAGTCAATAATTTTAGTCACATAAAAACAATCAAGAACGTGCAAAGTGATGATAGGATATCGAACATCAATAATGTGCTTTTAAATGTAGTTTCTTACTCTAAATTAATGAGTTAATAGCCTCTGAATAACGTACTATCGGAAGGTTTTGCTCGGCGCCGGCGTAGCGTCTTAATGTTATAACACAACTTGAAACCCCTACGACCCCTGTTCCATTGCATGCACCCATTGACAGAATGTTTGGCGTGCGTAACGTTGTGCTAAACGAAATCAGCGATTTTTCACCAAAAATAAAATTCGTTTCCTAGCAATTAATTTTTTGCTATGTTACTTGGATGTTCAGAATGCGTAGTTGACGGCTATGTGATGGGTCTTGAACACCCACATTAGTGTGGCTACTCCTGAACAAGGCATAAAGCGCTTTTCTACAAAATGTAGGTACCATTGTAAAGTAATTTGATAATTGCGAGTTTGTATCTGTTACTCAAAATGCATTGTCTGTTAACGTGGATCACGCACGTCGAAAATTATTGGTAGTTAGGTTCAAACGAAGCCATGATTGAAGGCTTAAGCATGAAATTGACACATAAATAGCTCAATTGATTGTTCAGTTAGCATTGACTGAAGCAGGCAAATTTATTTGACCATTTCTTGGACATACAGGACACATATCTACACATCGTGAACGTCCTCTTTTTATCGTCGGTTTAAAGTAATTTGACTCTACGCCTTGCAGTTCTATCTCAATTACTTCTAAATGTGTTCAAGGTGTACTGATAAGTATTTTTCTTTACACATAAGTCGAGTGGTGTATGGGGACTAAACTAAGTAGGTTAACATTATGGGGCGGGACATCAACGCGCAAAACTAAAACTATAAATTCAGCACATGATTGTAGCGGAGAAATTTTTCGTCGCTTATAAAAAAAACAGCTGTTCCATAGAAAAGTGCAATACCTACTCGTTCACAATGTATAATTTGTAAACTTTGTTAAGTTGCTGTGTTTAGTTAGTTGTTCAAATATTTCACTTAAGCCCGGACTAATTCAGACCGGCCTGTGGTACTGGCCGGTCTGACCAACCACATAACATATATAAATAGTCCAATGTAGGATTAAATATATATGTGGTGAACAACCAAATATACTGTATATTTGAATAACGTTTTACTAATGATTACCAGTATAGTTCAAAGTTAAAACACGTCAGTCACAAAGATGATGTTTTGCACTATAACGCCTACTTACCTATACTTGTAATAAATATACAATTATTTTAAGGTATGTTAATTTGCTTACCTGTGTTAATTTGTTACCAAGACGTGAGTGTAAAACAGCAGCCAGTACACTGTTGTATTGATATTCAGTTTCATATAAGAGGCGGTTCTTGCCATTTTACCGGAAAACAGGACCTCTACTGTGAAAATAAACCAACACCAAGAACAATTTCAACCTTTCTCTGTTCTTGAAATAGGACTTAAGACTTGACAATATACTCTCGATTGCTACCTTTGTGTTCAATATCAGCAGCAGCTGAGCTGGCTTAATGGCACACTCACGTCACGCCAAATCCTGCATCTTGCAAGCAGAGTTTACCGTACAACTAGCATATATACAACGTCCCGACATCAATCGTCGGACAGTTGCCCACCAGAACCAACACCCGTAAGGTCGGAAGATCCTCCCTTTTCTATAGAGGATGAGTGAACTTGACACCCTGTTCCTCATGCCTCTATGGCCCTCTACACTTTCCGTTTTCCTCGAAGTTGTAACCTGACTTGTTCTATATTGTTATTGTTATTATGAAGGAGCAAAATATAAAATAACTACAGTTATGAAAACAAAGTATCCGTTACTTATTGTTTTCAATACGATACTGTTTCACAATAATAAATAATAGTTACACAAAAATACGCGCCATACTAAGAATCCCTCGAGCAAATCCACTTCCAAGTACACAAACAGCTCAGGATAAGTACTGTCCTGAACTGTAACCATTAGGAACATTTTAACGACGTTTCTTTGAAGATGATCACTCGGTGCTAGTTGTCAGAAGCACTGGACTCCTGGTCCTTTTGTCCAGGCTTTAAAGCGGAAAGGTCTTGAACTTGGACATTTGTAAAGAAAATATTAAATTCCTTTGAATTAAACTCGAGGAAAGATTAAACTATAACTAGCATTTGTTTGTCCGAGTAATGGAGCGTTGGTTATGATTAAGTATACTATCGTATAACAAATTAATGTAACTGTAATAGAATAATACTTAATTCGTAGAAGAGGTTGATCACATAAAAGATTTTGTATCTATTATATATAAAGAATTGTCATCCCAAATAAAACGGAACCATGCGAGCGTATTTTGGCCACGATTTAGTCGCACACGAATAAACTTATGAGATTTATGTAACTCACTGTTTTCGTCACCAAGATTTATCGCAACCACGAAGCACGTAAAGACTTGACCTAGTATTTATTCCACCTAGACAAACAGTTTAGTCATGAAGCGATCTAACATTTGATACGCTGACGTGTTAAAAAATACGTTTCAGCTTTACACAATAAATCGCGTTAAATAAGTAACAATATTCCAGTCTTGTCAGGACTATGAATAATACGTGTATACTCTCGTCTGTGAGAGGCTATGAATACGAGCTGGATTAGGGAGAGTCTGATAACTGGCTTTGTTGTTTTAGGTATTTAGAATATTAATGCTGTTTTTGTAAAGTTTTATTGCGATAAACTTTGTCTGTTTCGACATTGTTATCCCTAACTGGTTGAGCAATTCTAATTATTTTAGTTAAAAGTTGTATCTAAAGTTGATATAATTAAACAGTTAATAAAAAGGTTCTAATATTGAAGTCACCGCTTTCTTTCTCGTGACAATTTTTTTTTTTTTTTTTTAAGACAAAACGGCACACCATTTTTCTATACTAATGTATGCTAATAATCCATGCACATTTATCCAGTTGACAGCAATGCGGATGCATTTATAGACGCCATAGACTAGTTTGTTACAAGTTTTAGTTAGGTTAGGTTAGGTTAGGTTTCCTACGAGGCGGCTTGTGCACTGGCCGGATCCCCGCCATGGGACCTAGACGCGAAGGTGCTCGCGTCACTTTATCGGTGGCGCGAGGAAGCGAGGGCGCGGGGCGAGCGGCCGATGCAGCGCCATATGGAGCAGCGTCGGTCGCAGCTTCGCGAGGTCCTGGTGGCGGAATGGCGGGACAGGCTTTCACGCCCTACCGCCGGCCTCGTCACCATCGAGGCGGTCCGGCCAGTGCTCGACCTCTGGCTCGGGAGAAGGCACGGCTCCCTGTCGTTTCGGGCGACGCAGGTGCTCTCGGGGCATGGTTGCTTCGGGAAGTACCTGTGTCGCATAAACAGGGAGCCGGACGCTCGGTGTCACCACTGCGGCGACTGTCGGGAGGACACGGCGTGGCATACGCTGGCAGAGTGTGCCGCTTGGGAGGAGCCGCGCCGTGCCCTCATCTCAGAAGTAGGCAGTGACCTGTCGCTGCCGACCGTAGTGAGTTCGATGGTCGGCAGCGCCGAGTCCTGGGACGCGGTGGTTTCCTTCTGCGAAACAGTCATCTCGCAGAAGGAGGCTGCGGAAAGGGAGAGAGAGATCTCGTCCACTCTCCTGATCCGCAGCAGGCGCACCGGGCGCAGGCGGAGGGCGGACAACGCCCTCTTCCAGCCCCCCTAAATGGGTTCAGGGGCGACGGATTCGGGGACATCCGTCGCCCCCCAACATCAGGACCCGAGTAGGCGGCGCGCATAGTGTTCCGTGCGCGCCGCTCACAGACGTTGCGGGGGAAGTACACCTCACTCCCCCCGCCCGAGACGGGGCCCGCGCAAGCGGGCCGGCACCAGCCGGGGATGCGGACGAATTATGTGTTCCCGCGACCCCGGCGTAGGTTTGGGAGATGGAACACCGGGGTGGTTTTTAGTCAGTAAGAGTCTGACAGACCCCTCCGCACGGGAACAAAAAAAAAAAAAAAAAAAAAAAAAAAAAAAAAAAAAAAAAAAATTAAGGTTAGGTTAGGTTAGGTTATTTTATAGTTTGTTGGGTATATATTATTATATAGTATAGTGTAGATAATCTAGATAATAATAACAAAGCTAAAGAATTTGTGACTGCCTGGTTGGTCTAGTGGTTGAAATCGCTACTGCTGAGCATGAGGTCCTGGGTTCGATTCCCAGGTCGGGCAACGTGTTATTGGGTTTTTCTATCTGGAATTTCTTATATCAGCCCGGACTATGGATTTGTGCCCGGTTGATGGCAATATGCTCGCCCCCTATTACATGGGACTTAAACATAACTGGCGAAATGTGGGTGTACAGGTACACCTCTGCCCAACCCTTCGGGGAAACAAGGCGTGATGTTATGTTATGTTATTTGCCTATGAAATCCCAATTCTTGAGGAAAGCGATAGGCTATATAACACGAAAGAACACAACGCAAGCTGAAACGAAGTTATCGCAGGCAGAAGCTAGGGCTAATACTAATATCTACTAAGCTGAAGAGTATGTTTGTTTGTTTGAACGCGCTAGTCTCTAGAACTGCCGGGGGATATGAAAAATTCTTATTCCCTAAGGAGCCGAGCTGGGTTGGGGCCGACATTTCACGCACAAAGCTCTCTTATAAAATCGGTAGTTTTTCTGCCAATTTAGAATTTGTACGGAACACACAGATCTCATTCACGAAATCGTAATATCAAAAACAATCCATTTGTGTCGAGGTAGGCCTTTCCATACCACAAGTTATTTACACCACTCAATAACCCTTAGCAATCCATAGTCTTGGTGTATGTACCGATGTTAGTGGAAAATATTTCAGCCGACAGCCGACAGATGCTAGAGATAAACAGTCACGGTCAGTGTTTGTGTTTCAGTTTGTTTGTCCAATGTTCAACTTATTTGTACAAACATCGACTATATTGTCTGATAGGCTTTACCTGTTTTTGAGACAGCGTATCTGTCTGATTCACTATTTACTTACTATCCAGATATTGATGTTATTTTGTTTCATTTCGTAGAATAAGTATCGTAGAATGGCTTAATAGTGAATTGCTTCACCACCAGCTAAGAATTAACGCCCCCAAGTCGAATTTCAATTATAATGGTTCGTTATACTTTATGTCTGTTTGTTTGCACCCCTAGGGGCTGATAATTTGTGCTCTCTAAAACTTTAATTTGCGTGAAATTCCAAGGGTTGATTTAGGTTTTAAGGGGTGAATTTCTTTAACGCGTAACGATGTTAATTATATAATTTATGAGTAGCGAGCGTGTATAATGGCGAGGTGGTGGAACAGGGGGATTTTAAATGTCATGTGTTAATTGATTGGTCTTCTTGTTCAACATTTTTATTGATATTTTAAAATATACAATGAAATCAATATTATTTGCAAATGAATTGATTTTGAAAAAAAATATACCAGTCAAATATTTTTAATTTTAACATTTCCTTTACAAAACGTACCACACTAAATAAATTGAAGGTTCGAGGTAGCTTTCCGAAAATAAAATATAAATAACACGCGTGTGCCTTTTTATAGTTTTGACTTATTCGTTCATCAGTGTTGATATCAAACTTAATTTTTAAAACTAAAATCATATTAATCAACCGACACACTAGGCGAAAACATTTCAGGCCTGTCGTCTACGTCGCTACGAACGGCCATTGAAATACTATACTAGATTTTGGTCTAAAACACGTTGAGTAGCGTCGTGGACGATAACTCAATGTTCACAAGTAAAACAATGTTCAAAATAACACATTTACTATATTCCTAAAACCAATTTTTCACGTTACCAGTATTTTCGCATCTGAGTTCTAGACACTTAATATTTCAGTCAGCTTAGTACATTTCCCTACACAAACTGACACACGATTAATTATTTCTGCCTACTCTCAGGGTTTTTTCATCCCCTAAAAAGGGTGGCATGGCAGCCCAGAGGATTACAAAAGTGTTCTCGTTCAGAATTTCGATGCCGGCAGGTGGCGACACTTCACAATTCGACATATATATAAAGTCCATCAATGTCAAAGTATATTGAAAAACCGAAAATAATCTTGATCAGATCATATGAGGACCATGTAGACGGCTGTCTGAAATGGTCTTTTGAGGAAAGAACCACACAGATTTGAGTGAGCCCGTCCAGTCAGTGCACGCATTTCTCAATCATCGTGCAGCTCAACTCAGAACTAAGGAGCTCAACGATTCGACTTACAATACAAAAGAGAGTTACTTTATGGGGCCTACCCCAATGGCCTCATTGGGGTAGGCCGCATAAAGTATTCAAACAGCCAGACCATCATTAAAACTAACTGAAAGAAAAAAAGAAATATACAATTACCTAAATAGTCTTCACATCCACAAAAATTAAAATAATTTTATACTTTATACATTAAATATATACATGTCATTGTATAACTAAAAAGGTACAAATATAGAAAAAATCACAAAAATGTAAAATAGCAAAATAATTTTAAACATAAACATTATCTGTGTAAACTTATTGGAGTAGTTCAATCCCAAGCCTTCTTATCCTCAATATAGTCTTTGACTGTATAATAGGCTTTCTGGCATAATTTCCGCTTCGTAAAAGATTTGAAATTATTAAGACTTAGGTTTTGACTGTGGCTAGGAAGTTTATTATAAAATCGTGTACATTGACATTAATACGAGCCACCTATTTTCTTAAGCCTGGTAGTAGAAACAACAAATTTGTTTTTTTTTTTTTTTTTGGAAATGGCATCTCGCAGGTCAACCTATGAGGTTGTCGTCTGCTTAGACGGACTTGCCTGTGGTTGCCCTAATAAATTAAGGCCTCCAGCCAGGACTTAAACTTATGTACTAACTTAAAAACTAAGCGACAACGCTAAGGGCACCCCCTGTGGGGTACGAACCTCGGCTTAGGGCGTCGCTGGAAGAGGGCAGCAAGGGACTAGCTGGATCAGGATTTGAGTGATTTAGGGACGAATTTAAAGCTACAGGCTCAGCGGCGCGGGCTGGCTCGAGCAAGGGTCGGGAGGGGCGTGGATTTGGGCGTCGCGGCGGGCCTCCGCGGCGAGGACGGTAGGACGGCGATCGGGTTTTGGGCTTATGTAGTGTGCTGGTGGCCTTACTACTCTCCTGGAGGAGGGTAGTGGCATCGTCGGGGGCGATTAAAGTATGCCTTGGTCGGCGAATACTGCTAATGCGGGAGGGAGTGTAGCGGGCGGCCGCTGAGATCAAGGGGTTGGAGTGTTTAATGCCACAGTCAAAGAAGCGCTTCGATAAGCGTTTCATGAACTGGTTTATGGTAGGCATTTTAAGATCGATGTGGAGATTTATATTACGGACATAGAAGGGGGCACCCGTGACCTTTCTGAGAAAATGGTTCTGGAGGGTCTGCATCTTATGGAGATGTCGAGGGTGAGCGTGCGCAAATACAACGCAGGCACAGGTCATGATGGGACGGATGACTGCGGTGTAGATGCGCAGCTTGCATTTAAGTGACAGTTTACTACGGGCTGTCAGTACAAAGTGAAGCCTGCTAAGAGCGAAGGAGGCGCGCGCGCGAACCGCCTTAATATGAGCCTTAAAGGTAAGGTCTTCATCGAGGATCACGCCTAGGTATTTGGCTTGCTTCTCCCAGGGGATCGGCTTACCGTACATAGTGATCGGGCTGGGAAGTGGGGAAGGGAGTCGACGACGTCTCGAGAAGAGAACCGCCTGACTCTTATCGGGGTTGACCTCGATTCTCCATTTCCGGAACCAAGCGCCTAAGACGTTTGCGGAGGTTTGGAGAGTACGAGCTATAGCATTGGGACAATGACCGGTATAGTAAACGGCAGTGTCGTCGGCGAAGAGAGCCAACTGAGCCTTTTTACTCTGTGGGATATCGCTGGTGAACAGCGTGAAAACTAGAGGAGATATGACGGAACCCTGAGGGACACCGGCGCGAATAGGGTGAGGGGACGAGAGTGCACCCTCGATGCGATAGCGGAAGGTGCGATTCGACAAAAAGTCTCGTAAGATGAGCACGAGACGATCTGGCACTCCTAGTTGGTAAAGCTTGTATAACAAGCCGTTGTGCCAGACTTTGTCGAAGGCTTTCGCTATGTCGAAGAATAGCACACCCGTCGTCGCGTTACGCTGCATACCGGCGCACAAGTGCTCTACGATACGGTGGACCTGGTGGATACTCGAGTGTTGGGGTCGGAAACCAAACTGCTCGTTGGGAATGAGGCTCTTTGCTTCGGCGTAGTCTTTGAGACGCTTATAAATAAGCCTCTCGTAGATTTTGCCGAGAACGTTGAGTAAGCTAATGGGACGGTAGCTGGAGGGCTCAGACTTTAGCTTGCCTGGCTTTAGGATACTGATGACTGTTGCTTCTTTCCACGCTTGTGGGAAGATGTTGTTGCTCAAGGCGCCATTGAAGATGGCGGTCATGAGTATTATTAGAGGGGCAGGTAGGAGTTTGTATACCTTGTTGGTAATACCGTCCGAACCGGGGGCTTTACGAGCTTGGAGCCCTTTTATGATGTCGTGCAATTCGTCTGGAGTGACGGGAGGCAGAGGATCATCAGGGTCTTCAACGGGTGGAAGGGAGGCTCTCCGTTCGACTTCAGCGTCGACCTTGTTCAGGTGAGCTTGGTCTACTGGTTGAGAGCTGGGTGAACACTGGGACTCTAGGCTGTCAGCAAGGCCCTCGGCCTTTTCGGTGCTGTCGAATGCGACGCTCTTGTCGGGGCGGATGAGGGGAGGCATAGAGACCTCCTCGGAGGAGCGCAATTTCCTCTGAAGGTGCCAGAAGGCTTGGTGAGTGGGCTCGAGTTCACTGAGCAAACAACAAATTTGTGTTTGTTTTTAGTATTTATACTATGGATATCACTGTATTTTTTAACAGATAAATATTTTATGTGCATACAAAAGATTTTCATAAATACGTACGAGTATACTGAGAAGGCACAGTCATTATATTGATATCTTTAAAATTGTCTCTGAGGGAGTGTCTGGGACTTAATTTATAAAATGAACGAATTACCCTCTTTTATTAAAATATAAATTGTCTGAATATCGGCGGTATTTCCCCACGAAAATAACTTAAGTATACTAAACGAGCTGCCTCTAAATCAGTTAAATTAAGAATTTTTCTAACGGCGTATGCTGCAGAGCTTAGCTTTTTTGGCAATTTATCTATATGTTCAAAGTTACGCCTAAGAGTACTGTGGTGTTTTCGGGTTTCAACTCTTCATCCTTTATAAGAAGACTAGTTTCCACTTTTATATAAATGTATTTATATATCGTTTATAGCTTCTTAGCCCGATCGAACCCAACCGCCCCCCTCAGACCCAGACGATAACCGACTGGAGGAAAGTAAGCGAAAGACTGAAATCCACCACGTCGCCTCACTTAGACACCATCCCCGATCACTTAGTGTCAGTCGCCGACACGACGGCCGCAATCGACTCGTTTACAGAGCACGTACAATCCGTATTGACGGATTGTTCACGGGAAGTTCCGGTGATGGAAGACCATCGCTGGAAACTACCTACTGACGTACGTGACCTGATAACCGAGAAGAACGCGGCCACCCGTGCCTACGACTCCTTCCCTTGTGACGCGAACAAAGCCCACATGCGCCATTTACAGCGTGCTGTAAAGAAACGCATAGGGGAGGTTCGCTCTGAGGGCTGGAACAAGATGCTCAGCGAACTCGAGCCCACTCATCAAGCCTTCTGGCAATTACAGAGGAAATTGCGTTCCTCAGAAGAGGTCTCTATGCCTCCTCTCATCCGCCCCGACAATAGTGTCGCTTTCGACAGTCCCGATAAGGCTGAATGTCTTGCCGACAGCCTAGAGTCCCAATGTTCTCCCAGCTCCCAACCAGTAGACCAAGCTCACCTGAACAAGATCGACGCTGAAGTCGAACGAAGAGCCTCCCTCCCTCCCGTCGAAGACCCTGATGATCCTCTGCCTCCCGTCACTCCAGACGAAGTGCACGACATCATTAAAGGGCTCCACGCTCGTAAGGCCCCCGGTTCGGATGGTATTACCAATAAGGTATACAAACTCCTTCCTGCCCCGCTAATAATGCTTATGACCGCCATCTTCAATGGCGCCTTGAGCAACAACATCTTCCCACAAGCATGGAAAGAAGCCACCGTCATCGGTACCCCAAAGCCAGGCAAGCCAAAGTCTGAGCCCTCCAGCTACCGCCCTATTAGCTTACTCAATGTCCTCGGCAAAATCTACGAGAGGCTTATTTATAAGCGTCTCAAAGACTACGCCGAAGCAAAGAGCCTCATACCCAACGAGCAGTTTGGATTCCGTAGCCAACACTCGGGCACCCAACAGGTCCACCGTATCGTAGAGCACTTATGCGCTGGTCTGCAGCGTAACGCGACGACGGGTGTGCTATTCTTCGACATAGCGAAAGCCTTCGACAAAGTCTGGCACAACGGCTTGATATACAAGCTCTACCAACTAGGAGTGCCTGATCGTCTCGTGCTCATCTTACGAGACTTTTTGTCGAACCGGACCTTTCGCTATCGCGTCGAGGGAGCACTCTCGTCCCCTCATCCTATTCGCGCCGGTGTCCCTCAGGGTTCCGTACTATCTCCTCTCGCCTTCACGCTGTTCACTAGCGATATCCCAAAAAGTAAAAAGGCTCAGTTGGCTCTCTTCGCCGACGACACTGCCGTTTACTATACCGGTCACTGTCCCAACGCTATAGCTCGTACACTCCAAACCTCCGCAAACGTCTTAGGCGCTTGGTTCCGGAAATGGAGAATCGAGGTCAACCCCGATAAGAGTCAGGCGGTTCTCTTCTCGAGACGTCGTCGACTCCCTCCCCCACTTCCCAGCCCGATCACTATGTACGGCAAGCCAATCCCTTGGGAGAAGCAAGCCAAATACCTAGGCGTGATCCTCGATGAGAACCTTACCTTTAAGGCTCATATTAAGGCGGTTCGCGCGGGCGCCTCCTTCGCTCTTAGCAGGCTGCAATTCGTACTGACAGCCCGTAGTAAACTGTCCCTCAAATGCAAGCTCCGCATCTATACCGCAGTCATCCGTCCCATCATGACCTATGCCTGCGTTGTATTTGCGCACGCTCACCCACGTCATCTCCATAAGATGCAGACCCTCCAAAACCGTTTCCTCAGAAGGGTCACGGGTGCCCCCTTCTATGTCCGTAATATCGATCTTCACGTCGACCTCAAAATGCCAACCATAAAACAGTTCATGAAACGCTTTTCAAAGCGTTTCTTCGACTGCGGCATCAAACATTCTAACCCCCTGATTACAGCGGCCGCCCGCTACACTCCCTCTCGCATTAGCAGTATTCGCCGACCAAGGCATACTTTAATCGACCCCGACGACGCCACTACCCTCCTCCAGGAGAGTAGTAAGGCCACTAGCACGCTACAAAAGCCCAAAACCCGATCGCCGTCCTACCGCCCTCGCCGCCGAGGCCCGCCGCGACGCCCAAATCGACGCCCCTCCCGACCCTTGCTCGAGCCAGCCCGCGCCGCTGAGCCTGTAGCTTTAAATTCGCCCATAAATAATACCAATCCTGATCCAGCTAGTCATTTGCTGCCCTCTTCCAGCGACGCCCTAAGCCGAGGTTCGTACCCCACAGGGGGTGCCCTTAGCGTTGTCGCTTAGTTTTAGTTAGTATATAAGTTTAAGTCCTGGCTGGAGGCCTTAATTTATTAGGGAATCCACAGGCAAGTCCGCTTAAGCAGACGACAACCGCATAGGTTGACCTGCGAGATGCCAAACAAACAAACAAAAAATTTATAGCTTCTTATAGGTAAACGCAGTTTTGAGGGAAGGGAGGGAAATACTGGAATTATGAATAGCTGATAACCACAGGGTTGTCATAATACCAGGTTTTCCATATTAGCTACACTTGAACTACCTCACTGCCCTCCAATTATCTTCCCTCAAAATGAAAAAAAAAATCTAGTGTTATATTAGCTATCTATTCAAACACTAGATTAAATAAAATATTATGATTATGATTAGTTTTTATTTAATGACTGATACTTTTCCATTGCTAGGAGAAGGTTTCTTCTCAAACAGAGAAGACATATTCACCTTAATTATTTCAGGCGAAAAACTGTCACTTAGATGTCGAGGCACATTACAATTTCACAGGAGTTTATGAATAAAATTAGCTTATTGTGGACATTTTTCGATTAATACTTGATCAAAACAACTCAAGTTTATCATGAATTTATTTAAAATTTTCTTTTACGACATCACGTTATTTAATATTTCAATATAATTTTAAGATCATAATGAAATAAAAATAAAAAACAAAATATTGGTTCTGGCTTCGTAAAATGAAAATGGTGTTGCCTGATGAATATCGTTAAATTGTCGCTTGTCATGGAAATTGGTTTTCCCACGGCAAAACGTCGCTCATTCAATATTATTCATATACACGATTCATTTAAAGATTCCGTTCGGAATTATTTTGGTGAGTGTGTACATTGTGCTTAAATAATATTTCTGCGGATTGGCATTCTAATACAATTTTTGCATCAAAGAATTTGAAAAGTAAACACATTGTCAGACGTAGTTCTTCGATTTTTTTAACTAAATTTGTATTACGTACTGAGTCACGGTTATCAGGTACGAATACTAAAACCTGTAATACGTCATAAACACTGTAAATTAATTTCACAACCCTGACATATTTATTTGTTTATATCTAGCTTCTGCTCGGGACTTCGTCAGCGTGAAAGTTCTTGGTCCCCCGCCCCACCCCGTCGCATAGCATCGCCCACTTTCGATATTACTTTGTTGTTTTCAATTTGCGTTCTTTCTGCATTATTTCCTATTGCTCGACTCCTAGGGTTGCAGCGTGATGTTTAATAGTCTACAACTTTTCTCAAGAACAGGGCTATCAAAATGCAAAAAGAATTCGTCAAATGCGACTGGTAGTTCTACAAATTAGCGCATTCAAACAAAAAAAAGCTTTTTCATTTTAAAACAGATTTAGAAAAATAAGTTTTCGTGAAAAACATCAGTTTAAAGATCAAATTATCAGTTTCCTCACTTTTCACCTCGACAGGGCTTGTTTAAAAAATTATTTGGTACGTTTCCATTGTATGATTAAACATTGTTTATAATAATTTTCGAGTTAATGAAAGCGAGCAGTAACATGCAAACCACCACCACCACCACCAACACCACTGAAAATCAGCGCTGTGCTGTGGGTCCCCTATAGCACAGCATCATGCTGAGTGGAAGCCTTCTTGTCACAGTCACGGAGTGCAGCTGCCGAGTATTTATGTTCTGTGTTCGTAATATTATATCAGCTTTGTTTTTTTATAGTTTTGTAATCGATTCATTTTGTATGCACGTGTTACTGTGACAAATAAATCTATTTTTCTTTCTTTCTTTCAAACTTTATTACCTTTTCCACCCCGAAATAAGTTGATATAAGTTGATTTTTTGCTCGTTGTTTTAAATATTATTACCGATTTTTCACTTACTTACTAACTTTGACATCCTCTTAATTCCTCGAAGATTTTCCATGTAAACTGTATGCGCTCTTCCCAAAAGGGATGGAAATTATAAAATCGTTTTGGATGTTTTCATAACTAAGACTTAAGATTACTCATAACATTTTGTGGTGAGTCCTCAGCTGTAGCCCGCCAAATTATATTTTAAGTAAATTGGAGCTCTGTTTTACGTCGTATCTCAATCGCGACTGTAGAAAATGCAATTCGCGACTGTATGACTGATATTATATTTATATCAATCGTCAAACTTTGGAAATTTGTTCCACCTTATAATTTTTAAGTTTATAAAATATTCTGAAATATTCTTAGGTCAACATACGACGTAAGACTAAGATGCAATTTTCAAAACTTAAAGAAAATTTGATTTTAGCGGGCTACAGCTGAGGATTCACCTTAATCAATACATGCAGTATAATTCTTCCTTAAAAATCCCCTGAATTTTCATATTCAGATTTCCACCTGTTTCGTGCTCTTCAGAATCCTTTGGGTACGAGTAGTGTTAGGTTAACATCAAATGAGGAAAAATACTTGTCGCAGTTATTTGATCAGTCCCAAAATTTCTACAGCAATAGGATTATGTCAGCACCTAAAAATGGCAACAAGTTATCGAAAAACAGGCAAATAAATATTATACAGAAATGTAAATAAACTATAAAAAAAAATGTCTTGAATTTGTATTTAAAATACGAAAAACTTTGAGAAAAACGCGCTACGAGCCACGCACTACGAGCTACGCCTGAAGCATAGTTTAATTTAATAGGTACTATACTAGATTTGACGAATTTCCTCAAAATCTGTTTAGTAGTTTAGTCGCGATAATGCCCCAAGCAGACAAACCGAAACACGTTTTCACAGATTATTATTCTAAAGTTGGTTAATAGATAGTACTGAATCAGTGGGTAGGTATTATACTTATCTACTTTTATGAATCCAGGATAAAACATAATAATGGCTTCAACGAACGCGATCTCCTCTTATAAATGCTATTACACAATTAGTGTCGGCATTAAGTCTAAGCTCTTGATCTAGACTAAACTTATTAAGCAGACTACGCAGATCTTAAGTCATGCAAAAGTTAGAATATGTAGGAATATGTGGAGACGCTTGATATGATGGAACGTTTATATTATTCGGAGCTCGGAATTAATAGCTACGTTGTGTGCTTATGAAATTATATTAAACAAGTGACGTACCGATTGTTAAAAAGAGAGATTGAAAATCATTAATTATGTGTCCGACCCGATTGTTTGATTAGTTACGTTAATGTTCTTAATTTTCGTTTCTTTAGGAAATAAATTAGAATGATGACGAAAACTACAAAAAAATGTGTGATAAGTCCTATAACTTGTCTATTAAGGCACACTTGGCAAAGTCTTACGACAGACGATTAGGGCAGTATACTGTTTTCAATCTGTATTTCATCGTGCGCATGTGCAGAAACAAGCTTGTTAGAAGAGAACATTTATACGTATATCGTTACTTGACTTATGGACGCTTGCTAATACATTAAACAGGCAATCGCTTTTATTTTAAAACCATGACGTACTAGAAAAGTCTTCACAACACTACGTCATTCTTTGAAATATACCGGATCGCCTGCTGTTGCACGATCGCTGAGGGCAATAACTCAAAGTTTCAAGTGGATGTATAATTAATTAATAATAGTCATATGCCTCCCACGCGCTATCCGGTTTCCTTAGCAACTCACTTGTTTGGTTTAAAATAATTAATAGTAACGCTTAGCAATTGGCTGTTGCTAATAGGGTTCAATACAAATGTATCTAAGAAGAAGAAGAGTCAAAACAGTCTAGAAGACTGTTTACATTAATATTATAACAAAATCTACCTATTAATTTGGATGCAATATTGTAATATTTGAGTCAGATCTTCTATTACTTAGGTTATGACAAAATGATGAAGTTTCATAACGAAAATCTATCATTCAATACATGGGTATTGAATGATAGATTTCCGACCACCGGAATAACTGTTAGGAGGAACAAAAGAAAATATCTGCAATCTTTTTGTTATCCGATATTGACCCAAATCGCTTCCGAGGTCACCATAGAAATTGAATAATTCATAGGAAAACGCTTCCAAATTAATTAATAGAGTGGATAATTACACGCCTACGGCGAAAATTCCATTTCAATAATGTAATTAAGAGTATGACCGTATGCCGTAAGAATAATTCAAAATTGTAAGAAATTGTAGGAAATGGACAAATGTATTAAATGGGCGTTTGTTATTTATAGTTTTTTGCGGCGGATGTTGAACGCCAATGGACGCTCGCGTGTACTCCGTGTGTTTTAGCTTTAGGCGCTGGCCTTGCAATAGTACCTGTCCTGTTACCTTTTATATATCAGCCTGTAATTCCTGATAGTTTGATTTTGTTGTGCTGTGTTTGAAGAAATCAACACTTGAAAATTATGTAAGTAAATTTAAAATCTACTTAATATATCTTGTCGTCCTGTTAACATAAATTGGTTGGGTTTTCTTTTAATGCCTCAAAAGGCAGGGGTTTATTAAAATTAACACAAATCCAAAGTCCTACACATACTTGACTTGTAAACTTTGCTTTAAAACCAGCAAAAACCTAGTCCTAATAAGACTTAATTGTAGTGTAACACTTGTGTTGCTCGGTTTTGTGAGCCCAGTTTAATGGGTCGAGATCAAAGGCCCAGGCTGAAATCCCTTTGTTCGGCGGACGCAAACGCGTGCGTTCACGTTGGAGCTAACCACGAACGCGGCGGTTAGCGTTAAGCCGCCGCACAAAGCTCGCCACTTACATAATGTGAGGCAAAAAGTTGGACACTAGGCCGTATTTGTAAGCAGGTGTATTAATGTTCATAATAGATGATGAAGCTGGATAAATAATGGAGGAAACATTAAGGTTGTAGTGATAAGAGAATGAGATCAAGGTGAACCTGACAAACTACCTAGGTAACGTGATTTATAACTGGATGGATCGAATCGTTAATGTTTAAATCACGAGCACGCTCTTGCACTTGCAACACGACGTGCAACTCTAATGAACCGTTAAGTTAAGACTACAATCTAAAATTCTGGCGCCAGAATACAGAATACACAAAATGGACTTGATTTTGACAAGATATTTGTATTTACTATCTTTGTAACAAAGACTTCATCACAATTAATATTTATTTGCAGAGAGCTCGCAATCTGTCATTACTTGTCATGTTAATTAATGTATTAGGTGTCACCGTTTAATTAACAATAAAGAATAAGCATTAAGCATTACAAATTTAGAGTTTTAAACTTTAAACCAATATTTGTAAGAGACATCCACACTCGAGTGCTTATTAATAATCTTCCTACATGACAACCATACCGTACAATGTCGGTACGTACAGCTTCTATTCTACAAAATGTATCAAACATTTCCACAATAAACTGCGATACAAAACCCTTTTATTAAAAATTACTGAATAAAGGTGTTTTGCCATTTAATATAAATTAAGACGTAGCACTTATTGTAGCAGTGAAAAAAGAATCTTTTCTGAATAAAATTTTAAATAGAGCAGCAATTTTGTGTGAGATTCATTTACAAAACGTCGGAGATCGCTTACCATTTTGTGTCGTAGCTTAAGACTTGTAGACTCTGCAATATTGTTTGAGAACCTACTTTTATTAAATAATGCCTTTTTGTCATAAATGTGGGCAGGTGCTGGAGATGGCCTAGTTTTAGAATGCTTACTTCATATATTTTTTTCACGACATTAATGTGACTTTTCCTACAGTGCTAGGCTGGCGAGAATGAAATCGTTTATCAGCGAGACATCCAAGCATTTCTTTTCCTCCATCACTCTGCTTTCCACAACAAATTCTCATTCATCGTACAAATTTTTTATTTCGTAATTCAAAAAAATTCCATGTATAGCGTTTTCGGGGGAAAACGCTATACATGGAAAAAAAGAAGCGTAATTTTTTCGAGGAACATAATCACGTCATTAACAGTGAGGGGTGGTATTATGTAATTGGCTCTTTGTGCCGGAAAAGGCTCTCACTACGTACTTTGAAGTGTACTTATTTAGGACTCCGGCATTCCTCGGCGGTGAAGCCGCGGAATTTACATTAGCTTTGGGCAAGGGGCTTTATCAAACAGCTGCTGCCCCAGGATTAACCTCTGCGTAATTTGACGAAATTCGGCATGTTTGCGAGATGTTCGCGCTAGTCTGGAGCTCTGCTACTTTGTGCATGGGTTTAATTTTAAGCGAGCAGTGGTTATGTTCGTTGCTATTTGTATGATTTCATATTGCTAAGTTACAGTGATTACTATCGACATTGTGATATTCACAATATTGGTCATAACTTCTCAAGCTCCATTAATCCCGTTTCTATTTCACATGTCAGAAACGTACGTAGCTACTTATTTATAGTTTGTTTACGATTGAAAGCTTACGGTCCGCCATCGTAATGTTTTATTTAGTTCAATATATACTTCTATACTGAGCCGTTATCCTGTCCTTTGTGTAAATACCGCAACAGTCACTGTTTTCTTTAGAAAGTCGTAAATGTTTACTTTTACGGCTTACTACTTGTGTGAAGAGATAAGATTCTAGTAACTTCTACTTATGTTTGCGCCCTAGGTATATTCTAGTAACTTCTACTTATGTTTGCGCCCTAGGTATATTCTAGTAACTTCTACTTATGTTTGCGCCCTAGGTATATTCTAGTAACTTCTACTTATGTTTGCGCCCTAGGTATATTCTAGTAACTTCTACTTATGTTTGCGCCCTAGGTATATTCTAGTAACTTCTACTTATGTTTGCGCCCTAGGTATATTCTAGTAACTTCTACTTATGTTTGCGCCCTAGGTATATTCTAGTAACTTCTACTTATGTTTGCGCCCTAGGTATATTCTAGTAACTTCTACTTATGTTTGCGCCCTAGGTATATTCTAGTAACTTCTAATTATGTTTGCGCCCTAGGTATATTCTAGTAACTTCTACTTATGTTTGCGCCCTAGGTATATTCTAGTAACTTCTACTTATGTTTGCGCCCTAGGTATATTCTAGTAACTTCTACTTATGTTTGCGCCCTAGGTATATTCTAGTAACTTCTACTTCTGTTTGCGCCCTAGGTATATTCTAGTAACTTTTACTTATGTTTGCGCCCTAGGTATATTCTAGTAACTTCTACTTATGTTTGCGCCCTAGGTATATTCTAGTAACTTCTACTTATGTTTGCGCCCTAGGTATATTCTAGTAACTTCTACTTATGTTTGCGCCCTAGGTATATTCTAGTAACTTCTACTTATGTTTCCGCCCTAGGTATATTCTAGTAACTTCTACTTATGTTTGCGCCCTAGGTATATTCTAGTAACTTCTACTTATGTTTGCGCCCTAGGTATATTCTAGTAACTTCTACTTATGTTTGCGCCCTAGGTATATTCTAGTAACTTCTACTTATGTTTGCGCCCTAGGTATATTCTAGTAACTTCTACTTATGTTTGCGCCCTAGGTATATTCTAGTAACTTCTACTTATGTTTGCGCCCTAGGTATATTCTAGTAACTTCTACCTATGTTTGCGCCCTAGGTATATTCTAGTAACTTCTACTTATGTTTGCGCCCTAGGTATATTCTAGTAACTTCTACTTATGTTTGCGCCCTAGGTATATTCTAGTAACTTCTACTTATGTTTGCGCCCTAGGTATATTCTAGTAACTGCTACTTATGTTTGCGCCCTAGGTATATTCTAGTAACTTCTACTTATGTTTGCGCCCTAGGTATATTCTAGTAACTTCTACTTATGTTTGCGCCCTAGGTATATTCTAGTAACTTCTACTTATGTTTGCGCCCTAGGTATATTCTAGTAACTTCTACTTATGTTTGCGCCCTAGGTATATTCTAGTAACTTCTACTTATGTTTGCGCCCTAGGTATATTCTAGTAACTTCTACTTATGTTTGCGCCCTACTGGTATATTATTTTGCTCCTTGGTTTATTACTTTGATAGTACTTTGTATTATTTATTTATTGAAGAATTCTTCAGATTTTCTCCCAGCAAAGTTGTTATGGTACAGAAACATAGTGTAACGTAAGCTCTCTCTTAGATTAGTATTCCCAATTCTAAAACAAAACTAGATATATACCCATTCCCATCCATACAGTCAATAACAATAAAAACAAAGGGACGTCAAAATCAATGGGTAGCCCGCGCAAACTGCGTGTAAAACAATGTCCCCATCCAAACGACTCGCTAGAGTGTCGGTAAATCTGCACCGTGCTGGTCAGCCTGCTCTCTTGGAACCTGGTCAGAGGTTCTCGCTCTCGAAGATCGATACCTTTGCCTCTCAGGCTGTATCGCTGAATTATCGCATCTCCTTTTACACGGCGCACTCAATTACCTCTTTTGTAAAGTTTATGTGAGAATGATGTAGGTACTTATGTCGGTTGAAGTGAGAATTGTTGTTGGTTTGGAATATAATAGAATTGCAACTGAAAGTTGGTTTGTAAGATGTGTTAAAAAAAAAAAGACGGGATTTGTTTTATTAAATAAATCGCGATATTTTTCCACTGCTGAAACGCGGCCCTCCTCCATGAGAGGGCCGTAATGCACCAGGCGGGCACAGTGCTGGTTGGTAGATATCACATGATTATGAATTTTTGGTTCTAGGACATGCCGGTTTCCTCACGATGTTTTCCTTTATCGTTTTGAGATCAGTGGTGATGAAATAATTTTACACAACGTAAAGCGCCTGTCTGGGATCGAACCTACGACCAACAACTCGTGAAACGCGGCCGTTACCTCTAGGCCACACTGCTCTACTTACTTTAAGGATTAAATTCTAATTTTGAGGATTCTCTATCAATCTTTCCATTAAATTTTATGTAGTAACATCAGTAATCGTAAAGCAGGTCCTCACCCAGATAATATATTCGTTAGGCATTTTCGCAAACTATTTTCCTTGTTCGTAGTAGGTTAAGTTCAGGTTAAGTTATAGTCTTGTTAAATAGCCAGACACGAACTTGAAATAAAATCCTTATTCAGAATTGTTTACGGTTCCACATTGCTGAAACGGTTGGATTAAGTTTACTTATTTAATTTGCACGCTGCCGCAGCGTTTTAAAGTCGGTAAACTGTTAAGGATTTTTGTAATTATTGATATCTTTTGAATGACTGGATGTGCAAGATATTGGAGTGCATCAATATTTATTAGAAATTTCCACTCACTATCTATGCTATTGTAGTCCAGCTGCTTTAGTAGCTACGTACTTACGAGTATATTTTCTAGGGACCGTCAGAATTGAGGAGCCACAAAAAATGTGTTTTAACACCAAAGTTGTTTATTTTTAATAATTAGAACATATTTACTACTAAATGATACTAACAATCTGTTTTAATTGGCTGATTACTTTCTGAAAAACAGTGATTTTTAATGACAAATCAAAGCATTGTAGCTATCTCAAATTCAGCCGTACAATACCCATTTTGTGTACAGATTACGCATAACTACTACTAAATCGTACCAAATTTTCAAAAATCTCCATCAGATAGTTTTCGAGTCATAAGGTGGCTCCTCAATACCAGACGTCTTCAGACGTCTGGTATTGAGGAGCCAGGACGTTGAAGGTAGCTCCTCAATTCATTGAGGAGCTACCTTCAACGTCCTGTAACTTTTTATGGGTTCATAATCGGGCCTATATTGGTAGTATGTGCGTTATAAAAAAAAAACAATTCAATTCATTGTATCACAATTTTTCAAACATCATAAATCCTTACAACCTATAAAAGACAGTCAATCCTTTTCTGAATACCGTCCAATATCCGTCTTACCATTCCTATCCAAAGTCCTTGAACGGTTAATTCACAATCAAATAAGCACTTTCCTCTCTAAAAATAATCTTCTCAACCCCTTCCAGTCTGGCTTCCGTCCTGGTCATAGCACCACCACAGCGCTTCTGAACATTACGGATGATATAAGGTCAGCCATGGAAGATGGTAATCTAACGGTCTTAGCTTTGCTAGATTTCAGTAACGCTTTTAATACTGTTGATTTTGATGTTTTGCTTGGCATTCTTTGCTCTCTTAACATATCTCCATCGGTAATTGACTGGTATCGTAGTTACCTGTTCGGTCGGCGGCAACGTATTTGCATTGGAGTGACCTTGTCTTCCTGGTGTAATACTTCTGCCGGTGTACCTCAGGGTGGTGTTCTATCCCCTTTACTTTTCGCAGTTTTTATTAACTCCATCTCCGACGAACTAATTTCTTCCTACCATCTTTATGCTGTTGATCTACAAATTTACTCGCGAGCTCCTCTCGGAAATCTATCCGAGGCTTTCGTAACGATTAATCGTGATCTAGCCCGAATATGCGCCTGGGCTAAGAGATACGGACTTATGGTTAACCCCATAAAGACGCAGGTTGTGGTAGTAGGCAGTTCAAGGACGGTCTAAAGGATCGACTGGACGATTCTTCCTCAAGTTTCATTTGACAACTCAGTTGTTCCCTTCAGTGAGAAAGTTAAAAACTTAGGGATATTCATTGATAAGAACTTTTCTTGGACTGCCCAGCTACAGGAAGTTAGCCGCAAGCTATTTGCATCCGCTGCATCTTTGAAGAGATTGCGTAATTTTCTGCCGACTGCTACCAAGATTGCGCTTGCACAATCGCTTCTTTTACCCATCCTTGACTATGCTGATGCCAGCTATACCTTATTACCTTACCCAAGACCAACTCGATAAACTTGAGCGGCTTTAAATTTTTTGTTTAAGATTTATATTTGGCTTGCGCAAATATGACCATGTTTCCGAATTTCGTGTGAAGCTCAAGTGGTTACCAATTCGCCTTCGCCGTAATGCTCACATTCTTTCCCTGGTGTATAATGTGCTCTTTTCCCCTTCCACCCCTAACTATCTCAAGAAACGTTTCCAGTTTCTTTGCGACTCCCATACGAATTTTTTAAGATCATCGGATAACTTAAAGCTTAAAATGCCTAAGCACTGCACAATTTTCCTCGACAAATCTTTTACTGTCCAGGCCGTTCGTCTGTGGAATGCACTGCCTGTCGAAATAAAACGCGCGCAGTCGTTATTTGCGTTTAAAAGACTCGTGAAGGATCATTACTTGTCGTTGTGATATTGCTTTCGTAAACTGTAATTATCATTTATTTACGTTTCTTATATTTCGTATGTATGTATGTATTTATGTATCTATTCCTTAGGATATGTTAATATGTATATATCTGTGTATCTATTTTAGTTTAATGTATATTTATTTCTTGCACCACTGACAGCCCCATTTTGTGTCCAGACAAATCACTGTCCATTCTAAGGTTGCCTGGAAGAGATCGCAGAAAGCGATAAGGCCGCCCATTGTATGTTTTTAGTATGATTTTTTTTTGTTATGTAATTTTGTGGTGTACAATAAAGCATATATAAATAAATAAATAAATTAAAGACATGTTTGTATATATTCGAACATATTTTAATGCGAGAAATATAAAGTCGGTCTGAGTTCTTGGTCGATGACATCCCAGAGCCTTCCACTAAAACTCTCTTAGCTTTGTGCATAAACAAGCTTAAATATAAGTGATGTTAAAGCTCTGGCATCCATATTTAAAGGGGACGGATGTTTATACGCTTATATACGATATAAGTATGTTCGAGTATACCAGTGTTTGGACGACGCCATATTTGTGTATGTGATGCGTGTATCACATTACAAAACAAATGTCGTAAGTGAGAAGACAATATGAATGCTTCCAAATCCTCCAAATGGAAATATCGGATTCCTCGCTGCGAGGATACTTGTGTTGTTAAATATTTATTGCCTCCTCTAAAAACAAGAATCACACGAAAAGATACATTACAAAAGTAAACTATGAGGGCGCTGTTGAACAATTAAAAACTACAGATTTTACTTTCATTTCACAAAATTGTGATGCAAACGAAGCTGCTACACGGTTTGTCGAATGTCTCATGTCCACGGTATCCCAACACTCAAAAGTAGCGAAAGTCTCTAACCGTAAAGTTGTCCTTAAGCCTTGGATCACACCTGGCCTCTTACGGTGTATCCGACACAGGGATAACCTCCACCGAAAATTTCTGGCAGACCCAAAAAACGGAATTGTTGAGGTATCATACAAAAGGTATCGTAATCACTGTAATCTGTTACTTAGGAAATTAAGAAACGATCACGAGAGATCCGCTTTAAAAACTTCAAAGGACAATAAAGAAACCTGGAATGTTATAAAATCCATTACCAACCAACCCATGAAACAAATATCAGCTGACAAACTTCTACCTGCCTCTGTAGATGCGGATGCCCCTAATGCCATTGAGCAAATAAATCATTATTTTTCTAATATCGGAAAGCAATTGGCGGACAATATTATTAAAAACCAAAATTCCTTACTTGCCCCATACAAAATTGAAAGACCTCCCGCGATTGAGTCTATGGTCCTACTTTCTCCGGACGAAGCTGAAGTAGAGGCAGTAATTAACAACCTAAAAACTGATTGTGCCACAGGATGGGACTCTATTCCGCCTAAACTCCTCAAACTGGGAAAAGAAGTGCTAGTTCCACCCCTTACTAAGCTTATTGAAGCCTGTTTTGAGCAAGGAGTTTTTCCCCGAATCTTTAAGAAATCTTTAATCACACCTGTTCACAAGGGTGGAAACCAAGACGATGTCAAAAATTATAGACCTATCTCAGTTCTGTCAGCATTGTCAAAAATACTGGAAAAATTGCTAAACCGTAGACTCATGAAATATCTAGAGCACTACAAAATATTATCGGACACACAATTTGGTTTTAGGCCCGGGAAAAGCACCGCAGATGCAGTTAATCAACTCGTTGATTACGTGACTGAAAAAGTGGATACAAAGCAGAAATGCCTGGGTGTTTTTCTGGACCTAGCCAAGGCGTTTGACACTGTCTGTATTCCAACCCTTGTGACCAAGTTAGAACATGCTGGAATCCGGGGAAGAGCTTTAAGCATATTTACAGACTTTCTCAATGACCGAATTCAAAAAGTAAAGATTGGTGAGGTCATTAGCAATGAAGCTAGAGTGGAATTTGGTGTGCCTCAGGGTAGCTGCCTTTCCCCGAGTCTTTTCCTGCTCTATGTGAATGACCTATGCCAGCAGTCTCTTACTAGGGGTAAAATATTTAGCTACGCGGACGACACCGTACTAATATTTCATGCAGAGAGTTGGGACGCGGCACGGCAAGCTGCAGAGACAGGTTTGCGTAAAATTATTCACTGGCTGGAGGCTAATTTACTTACCCTTAATATAACAAAAACTTCTTTTCTTCAATTTACGTTCGCTAAATCGAAACCAACAATAATAAGCCTTAAAGCACACTCCTGTGATGACCCCAACAACAGTCTTCCATGCTCGTGTCTTCCAATAACACAAAAAAAGACAATGAAGTACCTGGGTGTGATTCTGGACGAGGGACTTAGCTGGCGCCCCCACATTGAACAGACTGCCTCCCGTGTTAGGAAACTCATATGGGCGTTTAAGAGACTACGGCATGTGGCCGACTTTAAGCTTCTCCGTGTGGTGTATCTGGCACTAGCACAGTCAATCGTAGGTTACTGTATCACGGCATGGGGTGGTGCTTGTAAAACCTATATGATACACCTCGAGAGAGCCCAAAGATCACTGCTAAAAGTCATGACCTTCAAACCGTACCGTTTCCCTACAAAAACTCTGTATGAACGTTGTCAACTACTTACCGTGAGACAACTATACCTTCTCAATCTCATAATGAAACAGCATGAAATTACACCGGTAAATAGCGCAAACAAACAGAAGAGAACTATCACTAATGTATGTCGCGCAGTCACTTGTAAGACGGCATCTGCTCGACGGCAACGCCTATACCTGGCTACTTATATTTATAATAAAGTAAACAATATCCTCAACTATAACCCACTAACAAAAAACAAAACTAAGTTGAAATTAAATACATGGCTTCAAACTCTGGATTACATACAGACGGAAAACTTACTTAAAGAACAGTACTCGTAACAATTAAGTAGTACCTAATGTAGTCAAACAAACTCACAGATACAACTTTAAAGTTAAGTCACCAAGCACAATCACTCACACTCACACACACATATACACAAACAGAAACCCTCACCCTCACACACACATGCACACACATAAATACTAAACAACACTCACACACACCACTCAAGAGCATGCAGGCACTAAATTCCCTTTTAGATTAATATTATTTTAATTTTATTGCATAAATGTTTAAGATTCCATAACGGGTGAAGACACTGACTCCTGTAACACAGGTACCACCTAGCTCAGGAGTCAGGGCTTCTATTTAAAATGTTACACCTTTTTTATGTCAATAAAACTTTATTATTATTATTATTATTATTATTATTATTGTTTTATTTATTATACTGACGATGTTTTAGGTTGAAAAATAATATTTTTTTGGGTGTTTAAAATACGATGAGATGAACCTGTTAATACTTTTTTTATAAAATAATATTTCACCCGGGTCATCGGGTCAGCAAATATAGTTTCGATGGTCAAACTTTGTAATTTTGTTGACGGTTCTTTTTAAAACTGTTTCATTAAAAGTTGTATAGCCGTTTTAATCATAACCGTAACACCAAGGCTCTAAATAAAATCTTGTTGAAGCTCTACTTCAATAATGAAGAAATAATTAACGTTGCTCAGGGGAAAAACCTTTCAATTGTTTCATTAATATTCTTCCTTCTCAACTCTTAGTTAGTTGACAAATTCTCCCAAACACTCACTATATTGTTTCTATATGGAACTAGAGTACCTAAACGTATTCCAATATGCGTAGTCCCAAAAGTATCTTTAACTGTTTACTTACTGGAGTGTATGTTTCGCATCTCGCTGGGAGGTTCCGGATTCAATTCCGCTAGTGTTTGTTCTCGCATATGCTGTTCATGTTTACTGTTATGTTTACTTTAAAACATTTACCATATCAGGTACCTTTGGGTGAATATTCGAGATTTCAAATAGGAGTCAATTTGTAATTAGTGAACTTGGTAATGAGTGGGATGGAACTTTAATTTAGCTGAATTACATTTTGAATCTCAAAGGTATCTAGGATAATATTATATAAAGTGCTTAGGTAAGTTAGAAATGACTATAGTACCTGAACTAGCATGTGAGTCGTGCTCTTAATTATTAATTTTTCGTTTGACCGAGTAAAGGCGGTCGCCTGCATGAATTTTACAACGTAATTACCTTGAAGTTAGTCCTGATGTATACAAAGTCGTATACTTTATAACCCAGCTTATAATTAAGTTGGTCACTAACCGTTTGATCTACTAGGTACTACACTTGCTCATTAAATAACGAAGAGATAAGAAATGAGAAAGTTCTAACAAGGTAGTGGTATGGTTACATATGTCATGAACTAAATCATTAAGTGTTGCTAAATAATAGTACATTACTGCCGTGGTCTGTAATGACTGCGTTGCTGGCAGCACTGATGATAAACGAAAGCGTAGCGTAGCGCAGCTCTAGGCCTATACAGCGCGGTCAGCATTGCAGCCCTTGGCAGACAACCTGGAATAAAGGCCGAGACCAAAGATCGGGGCATTTATAGTACGGAGAGCAAGGGCAGCAAAGATGACCTAGCTTGAAAGCCGAGAGCGTAGCTAAGCTAAGCTCGAGGCCATCATAGCGTGGCCAGCAACAACTTTCCAAATTTTCTCTAGTCAAGAATTTTGATATTTTACACAATATCCGTCTGACGTTCTTTTCAGCTTACCCGTTGTCAGGATGTGATCGTATTTTATTTTAAAATAGTGTTTCACAAAACCCGTGCACTTCAGCATGGAAGTATTCCAGAGAGATGAAAAACGTTTTCCGACAAAGACTTTGACTTTCTGTCGATCTTATATTGCGCATACTTTTCGAGTAAGTAAATTTCTATTTTTACTTCGATGGCAATACATTTTCAATCACTAATTTCGCGTCCTTTCAAAATGACGGTGGCATTATTTGCACATTGAATTGGAAGATTCGTAGCTTGAATAGTTCATTTTTACAATTTTGTTTTAAATATCACGAACAGTTGTGGAAAACAATTTGCTTGCTTTTGTTTTTTTATTATTATTAAGCCATGTCGATACAGCTTAATTCTAAATAAAATGTATTTGCACCTCTTTTTAAACAATACTTGACATTTATGGATTTTCATAGTAAATTAATTGCTGGTGGCTAAAACTCATTAGCAATGAAATTCCAGATAACTTTGCTGGCGCCTGTTCAAGTAGCTCAAAGAAGCATTTTTGAGTAAAATAATGTTAAAGCCCAAGATGCAACGCTCACAGCAACCGGTATTAATTACGCCACGGAGCAAGTTAATACAAGATTAAACCAACAATTACAACTCTCGACAAATCGCCGTTGTATTATTGTTTTTAATGGAAAAGTTGAAGTGTTTACGCGAACGTTAGTTGTTCCAACTTGCATGATTTACGTACGAAAGTTGCGTAAGAGATTGCGGCATGTGTACGCTTTTATCTTCTACGACATTATCCTATTACTCTTCTGTCGTGTTATAATTCAATTGTCGGTGTTTGGCCAAGGACAGTGTTTGTGTCAGTGGAAGCGACGATGTGTTGGTAAACAGGGTGATGGGTTGCTTTTGTGAATATATTTGATGTTTCAAGTGTTTCTTGTGACGTCAATGGAAGATTATGTCATGGTATATTTTATTGTGTCGTAAAGAAAATTCTGAGCTTTCTCTTAAGAAATACTAAAAACAATAATTTGTGTGGGACGTATCTATTAGAAGCTATAAAGAGCTGTAAGTTAAGGTGGGCAGTAAATGATGAATAATTAAAACTAAACAGTATTTTATTTGAAGTTTAACCAGAAATCATACTTAAAGCTTTGCCACTGTGATATTATTGACTCTTAATATATAAGGAAATTTCTAAGCGAAATACAAAAGGCAAAATCTCCAAAGATCTGATACATACGTCACCACCCACTTAAGTCTCGTATAAAGAAACATCCACACTCAGCTAACATATCCGAACATCCGAATATCCGGACCGGTGCGGTAATAAATCTGCCAGTTTATCGGGGCCGGCGTGACGCGGGTTCCGTCGAACGCACGGAAGAAGCATAATAGAAGAATTCATTATTCACTATTATACAAACAATACTGAATGCGCTTCAATTGTTTATTCAGCAACAAAATAACCTTGCCTTTTTCAGTAGCCTGTTTTTCTAAAGAGATCGTTTGGGTGTTTCCGCACCATAATTTTGAAGACCGCTCCTACTACTAGAGGTTACAAATGCACGAACGCTTTTGAATTTTCTCGTTTGTGGTCTGCGAGGAAGTTACGTAAATTGTAATAGTCTACTATTTAATATAATTAGGCAAATCGTTATAGTGGAATTGCATAGGAACGTGCAATGGTATTTGTATCTTGATTTCAAAATGCGGATTTCCGCACCAGTGAAACTGAACGCGATCAGCACTTTTAAACCAAGTTCAACAACTGTCAGTGTCAGTAATCACAATTTTGACACTGACAGCTCTTGAACACGGTTCAGTAGTGCCGAATGGGTTTAATTGGTAACAAATTGGTTTATATTGAGAATAGAAAATAGTGGACATTGAAAATATTTAAATTGAAACTGTAAAAACCGAGTCTGAGATATACCATCAATGAAATAAAATTTGACTAATGAAAAATAAAAAATAAACTGAGCATTTCTGCTCATTCATTAGGTAACGAGCTTCGTGATGTCAAAGCTGACATTCGTCCACTAATGGCGGCAAATCCGAAAACATCAAATATTAAGATCTTATTTCCTTTTCGTGAAAGTCGTTTTGAAACGAGATTAACTTCAGTCTATCAGCCGGCCATCGCGACTCATCAGAACTTTAAAATTATTTGGTGCGGCGCTAGTGGACATCGCCAATGTAGATGAAGCGAAACTTCGGGATGGATTCGATAGGCATTTTAATTTAATATAGTTGCCGTTTAAATCTGGTAAACTTGTAAACAGAATATACAATAAAATCGCATTAATTCTAACATAAAAATTCTCTATCATTTAAACATGAGTGCAGAAACGAACGTTACAAGTTAAAGAAAAACTTAAGAAGACTGATATGTTTGGGAACTCAAATACGGATAATACTTGAATTCACTGTGCAAGGATGTGCAACTCTGTGTTTAGACGAGGTAAAACTTGTAAATATGGTGGTGTATACAGAAGCATAACAAAACTTGCGTTCAATTATTGAATGCCATTTTATGGAAATGGCACGCGTTTTGACACTTGCATGCAATAATTTAACGTGTTTTATGGCATGCGATTATTGCTCTAGAACGTTCCAGAAACTTGCACCGTGTAAATGGGGCTTTACAAATAAACATGACTCATCTAACATATAAGCCAGCTTTATGTGCATCTCAAAATTAATGGTAAATCTGGGTTACATTAAATTTTCACTTAATTTACAGTATAATGATGTCTTAGTCGATGCTTATCATTAGGGTCTGAGTTGAAAGGGCATGATTGATGATGCCTCGGCACCCTAAAAACACTGAATCACTGTTGTCTGTCGGTTTCACTTAAACCCTTTTTAGTTTCTAAAAGGGTTCATATTTTTTCAGCATTGAAAACTTGACGTCATTTTGAGCCACCATATTTTTAAAGGTATAATTTAATTAATTTCGTCTTATTATTTTGGGAAATACATTAAGTTGTGTAAAGCTAGCTGAAATATTAATTTTAATTGTAAAGGATGTTTTCTTGAAATGAACAAGCGCTGTTTTTCATTTGATGTGAATAATTGATAAGTTATTATGAATTAGCATTTCGATGTCACCGTGCTTGGGGCTTGGAGAAGGGGCAATGATATTATCAAGCAGCACTTATGTTACGGTAAACCCCTGTTCTAAGAAGATAATATTTGCAGTTTATGTTTTATTTTGTAAAGTATTATTATCATTACATTTCTTAGATTGAAAATAAAACGTCTCTCAGGATAAGAATTTTGTATTTTGTAACCATTATGACCCAGCCACCAATATAATGTCCCCCGATATATAGATAACTTTGATACAAACAAAATAATAACAGAAAATGTCTTGTACGTACATGTATTTACCTAATGGATTATAAAGAAAAATATATTTTTGAGAATTGCTAATTTTACATGAAGATAAAGCTATTTTCAAGGTACTCAAATTACAAAAATAACATGTAAATCCTAACGAAACAAATTACTACGTAAGCCTAATGATACCACACCGAAAATATGAATAAGACAATTACCTGAAAAGCCAAAGAAGCAAATACATTGAAATATTCAGCGGAGGCATTCCGTCACAAATTACAAGAGATGTGAGGGAAATGTTGACAACGGGTCATTACCACGAGGCGCTTCATGCTCCAAAAATTATGGCCACTTAGCTTAACGGGCGGCACTACGACAAGCATTCAACTTGCGCCAAACACTGCCTCTTGTTGTGTTGTGTTATGTTCTTCTGAAATACCAACAACGTTTGCTTTTGTTGCGTTATCAGCTTCACTACTAGTTTTTGTTTTATTATGTACCTGAAGAACGTTCATAAAAACTGTTCAATTGCTTTTAGAAAATTAAGGAAAGGATATTGTATCTCGTTTCTCTATTTCAAATATATGTCAAGTAAGATGTAAGAAGATTTTTATTATTATTTGAATTCTGACCCTCGATAAGTAGTACTTATCCTTTTTCTTTTACGAGTAGCAGTCCTTATAAAAGATTATAACAATAACTGTCGGTTCCAAGAACAGGAAAGTCTATTACGTTCTTGAATGTATACCGAAAATACTTAAGTGAATTACTGGATTATCAATGGAACTATGTAGTTATGAAGTCTTGTTGTTGTTACTTACACAATGTTGCGTAAATAAAAGGCCAAAGCTATCACGCCAGCGTAAAGAAATTTGATAACAAGATGGATAGCAATATGATAAACAATTTGATAGACGCACACAAGATTCCAGAATAAAATATAGCAGTTGGGGAATAATCCAAAACCCCAGTGAAGCGTATCCAATATGTTATATAAACGAGATGGTCCAGTCTGATGGATCACGTTTTCAAATCAACACTTTAGACGGTGTAAACGTGTATGTAGAAATGAAAGGGGCAGTAACGCCGAGCCGGCTAAATTGGCGGAGATTGAATGTACAATAGTGCGGCTCGGGACGCGGGCAGGGCTGCCAGCCGGGCACGGTGCGGGCAACGACAGGGTTCAGTTTGGGCATACGAACATTTTTGGGAAGCGCGACAAGTATTTTGGCGGTCATCTGAAAAGTTTACGCGGGAATATTGTTCAAAGCGATGTTTGTCATGCCACGTTCTGGATTGCGGAGCCCCAACATTTTTGAGCTGTTCTGGGGCAACCGGATGGAACGGCAACCCTAAACGCACTCTAGGTTTTTTGTTGGGCAGCTCATTATCTGGTGTGGACGTGGATAGCATCGGACGAGAGCCGCTGCGAATTTCTATCCGCATTTTTACACCCGAACAACCAATAAAAGGCCTCAAATGAAACAAAGCCCTCTCGAGATAAAACTGAACAATGGTCGAGTTTGACGCAGCGCTATCTCGCGCCCGTCAGTGGCTCGGCCCTTTTTAATTGAATGCTTTTTATTTCGGATGTGTGTTCATTTTCTGTAATGGAACATCAACGCGCATCTTCACGCGGACGAATTGAATATCGCGATGATAGCCCGTGATGTACGGCAGTGTGTTTCACTGGCTTTTTAAAAGGAAAAAACAGAAAGGTTTATACTGCGTTTATTGACTTGCAACATATACCTAATGCAATTAATGGTTCGTTGAGGAAAATGTGTGAGTCACTATGTAATCCGGCCTGTTATGGAGTGGGGGTGCAAGCGGCATATTGTTGTAAGATATGGAATGAGATTCTGAGCGCGTAGAGGAGGCATAAATGTGGGATATTACACGCTCGAAGCAATTTACCGGCGTTAACATACAATTCATAGGCTCTGTGTTGTGTCGGCCAATGAAAGTAAATCAGAAAAATAATGAATAAATCATGAAAAATAAATGAACTGTCTTCACGTGCTTTTTTGCCGAAAAAAATACTTAAATCTCTATATTCGGCGTTGGGTATATACAAATGTTAAATGGTGTTAGAAAATATGTTGATAGCTCTGTAGATATTTTCTCTTTTTCCAATCTCAGGTAGATATATATATATATTTCTGGAAGTTTCAATAATATGGTTGGGCAGAGGTGTACCTATAGTACACCCACATTTCGCCAGTTATGTTTAAGTCCCATGTAATAGGGGGCGAGCCTATTGCCATCTACCGGGCACAAATCCAGACTTCGGGCTGCTACTGAGAAATTCCAGATAGATAAACCCAATAACACGTTGCCCGACCTAGGAATCGAACCCAGGACCTCATGCTCAGCAGTAGCGATTGCGACCACTAGACCAACACAAGAAACTATTAACACAAGAATGCAATAACAACAACATATTTGTCACTAAAAGCTCGACACACAAATCACACCTGCAAATCGCTGGCCGCCATAGATCAGGGCATATTCATGAGTCGGCAATAATCGGCGGTGCGGCGCGCGTAAATCAATTGTCGTGCAATGACGTCACGCGGCGGACGCACGACAGCCGTGCGATTGCCGTACGTCAGCCGCGCGGCATTAGCTCGGCAATTAGTTGGCGATATGTCCGATGACTTATCGGGGCAGCATTTTGGTACGTGATTTGGGTTTGAAGATGGTTTTGTGAAACGACCGCCTTCGCCATGATTTATGCTTTTTGGTTGTTTAGGCATCATGAGTCCAAGGTGAAGGAGATTCAGAATTAACGAATTTTAAACAAACACCAGTGGAATACAATATAACAACTATGAAACCATGTAAGCCAATGCAAAACACGATTGTATTATGAATAATATCCGTCAGGAATATGTACGAGTAGGTACGCATTAGAACCTATTGCCTTAATCAAAAAACTTTTCTAAATTCTGATTTTCAGAAACTGACAATTTGTGTCAAAAGCCGTTCCAAATCCCATTCACTCTCAACTTTATATCAAAACAAATGAGGTCACTATTCGGATAACCTCACATACTCCGCTACATTGAAATTAAGCTCTTATTCGCAGTTCGAGTCGGTATTACCCGCTACCTACGAGCCGTCAAACATTGTAGTCTGAAATCTCAACGGAGTCGTAAATGCAAAGGCACCTATTAAGTTGTGCCGTAGTGCCGTAGTGCCGTTGGGCCGATGACTGCCGTAATGTAGCTACTTTGTGTAGAAGTGCTGGCTTAGCAACAGTTATCGATCGGATCGCCTTGAAATAAGGTAGGGTCTGTTTGGTTTTTAAGATAATGCTATAACTGCCGATACCGATTAAATAACAACACTTCAGACGCACAAAGAAAAAGAAGATTTGTAAGGCTGGCTTAACCCAACAAAAAACATTTAATATTTTTTGGTTACATAATGGCCCCAAATATAACTCTGAATTAATTTACTATTGACAGTAAATGCCACTGCCAATGTCTTCATCTTGTATTAACAAAATCACGTTCCCTCCCAGTCCCCCCGTGGCCTCACGGTATTGACATAATGAGTGCTAAATCGCGCCTCCCATTACTCCGCTAAGTAAACACTCCAGTGTATTGTCCAAAATGTTTACAGCAATTCCGTAGCTTTTAAACAAAAACATCTCTTCCCTAAACAGTTTTCTGACCCATTTCGCAGAGTGATAAATTTCTCACTTATCTGGGTTCGTTTAGCTTAATTGTACACATAGTAGACATCCTATTGTCCTTGTTTAAGGCGGGGCTTTTTTCCTTTTCAATGGATTTTTCAGGTAGCCCCCCGCTCGTCCCGGCCTACCCCTCCCCAGATAATGTGTTTCCTTTGTCTATTGTTTACAGTGATTCATCTAAATCACTTGGGTTTACGGTTCCCTGTGGCACGTGCCCTGCGGCGGCTGTGCTCGGCCGCCGTGCCTGTCATAATGTCTTCCAACAAATCCCTTTGCAATTATTGTCTGAGGAACTCGATGTTATAATCTCATCTGCTTAAGTTCTGCTGTATTATATACATTTGGGTTAATAAGATTGGTTTGAATGTAAACCCACATTTGGTAGTGAATGGCATGTCATTTATATTCGTTAGCCGGTTGTATTACAGATTTTTGGTTAAGTCCTAAATCAGCACCGATATAATAGTTGCAGACAGAGTTATGGAATGATTAATTACTAAACGTTGTTCGTGTGAATTATCACTTTACAAATGAAATGGTATATTTGACATTGTACTGATTTTTTACATCAACGACTTTCGGAACACCAACTAAGGTACATAGATCCTGCGTTCCTCTCATTATATTCGAACAATTTTATTACATTGATACTGAAACAATATTTTTTTTTTTGCTGTCAAATGAAATTATGAAGGATTTTTTGGGACTTTCATCTGAAAAGCATGCATAGGGTAGGTCTATTAAATTTATGTCAAAAATTGTACATCTTCAACAAAGATGTCGATAGTAATGAAATCACGAAATAGAAAAAAAACGGATTGAAATGGTATAGTCTACACTAATATTATAAAGAGTTTATATTTGATTGTTTGTTTGTATTGAATAGGCTCCGAAACTACTGGACCCATTTGAAAAATTGTTTTACCATTAGAAGCCGAAATTATGTCTGATGAACATAGGCAACTTTTTTTTTTCGAAATCCACGCGGACGAAGTCGCGGGCGAAGTGCTAGTGTTTAAATAAAACTGGATAAAATATCGGCAGGTCGGTAATAATTAACCAAATGGTAATTTTATGAATAAAAAGGTAGATTCCACGAATTAAGTTGATGCCCACCGATACTAGGTACAGACTGTAAAACATATCAGAGTTAACTGTGATGGGTTTTACATAATCTTAATCCAAACCTGGATCATGAAACGCGAACCATCTCAAGATAGTAGATTCAAAGACTGGCGTAGGCATCAGGGGATTAAAGTGATCATATTGAAGTAGATGCGTATAGCTGTGAATCAATTATTTTGCCCCATTTCAATGCACCACAACAAGATTACATATATCCATCCACAATCCTTCCTCAAGAAGTAAATATATTTGCAGACTCCATAGGTTTTTCTTTCTCGCCAGCTTTAAATTAAGAGGATTCTAAATATAAGTGCTGAGGTTTACACAACACATTTGCACATAGTAAGCCGAGCTGTGCAATAATTTCAGCGTACAGTTGTAACAAAGTGCAAGGTTTCCATGCCGTTTGCAGCAGTCCTAGGGCTGTGCCAGTGCCGTATATTTCACAAAACTTCGCTACTTGTGCTGCACTTAAATTATGCTGATGCAGAAACTGTTCTCAAACGTATTTTGCTGTTGGGTGTTTCAGCTAAATCTTGGACTAAACACAAGACAATTTCTGAAGTCGGAGTTTGATAAAGTGTGATATTTCCTAATAGTTGATTTCTTCTTCGTCGTGATTATGTTCAGTTCACACAATACTCAATGGTCTTACTCATTGTGAAAATCGAATTGCATTCAATCAGGATGCAGAGTTTGTGTCCCTGTAGTTTAATTTGTGATCACTTCCCTTTGTTTCTTAATTCAAGCCCTTAACCTTGACTTCCAAACCATATCGTTATTACCTCTCCCAACATTCAAGTCCCTCACTTTTACATACAAACGTTCCTAACCCATCTACCTTCCTCTCAAATCTAAAGTCCACATATTTGAGACGCCCAATATTTCCGGATCAGCCCTGCAGAGGTCGTGTCAAGTGGTGGTGGCGACCACCCTCGGTAGTCCGCGGTAATTAAAACGAAGCTCGGCGCTCTTCACAAGTAGGTCAGGTATCAATCGGCCGCTGATGGTTTAACAAGCGATTCAGCCTACAACTCTGCCGGTGACTCTTCACTTCGAGGGCAGTCGTTCTATTGTCTGACATGTTTTTATTGCTGATGGTGATTGGGGATAAGAATGAGGCGGACTTGTATTGTTACAGGTGTTTTCTTATAAATTGGGGTTGAACTGTGTAAGGGCAAAATATAATTTGATAATAATAGTTATGTTTCTCACAACTGTTACTTTTCACCCTGACCTACTGAAAAACTTTTGAGACTACTTTTCATTTAGTTCTCATGCTGTCTCGCCTGTCAGACCGTTCGCTTTATTGTACTGAAATAAGTGTACTGAAAATGCAATTATCTTATTCCACACTTTACTTTAAGACTGACCACGTTCCAACTTAGTCCGCTAACTTAAGTTACATAAGTTGTGGCCCGAAGTGGCATGGAACTTCAATTACACATCAACGCTGACATGTCCTTCGTAAGTCCTTCACGCTACTATTGACTGTTAGAAGATTGACGTCATTCTGTGACAAATTGAATAGATTGAAAAGTCTAACAGCCACCTCTTTCTTCTGTATAATGACAGTCATATGTAACTGCCACTCAACATTGATTCCAGAGATATTTAACACAAAGCGAACAAAATGCGTCTAGCTATTTGTCTAATAAATATTTTCGACTACTTTATTGTCAGCAATCCAATTTGTTTCGAAGGTTCAAAGTAATCAATAGATAACAAAAACGAATTATTAATTTGAAGAAATTCAAAATTAGTTATTCAGCGAAAAAATAAAAACACTCATACCACCTCTGAACACAATACTTCACCAATTAAGACGTCGAAGAGTGATAAAACTTCAAGTTAACGTTACCAGTTAACTCAACGTTGCTTGTAACCTATACGTACTCGAGCAAACTGTTACTAGTTATGCGAACTTTAAACTCAGTTTTCTTGCAAGGAAACCTAGCGAACAAAAAGTCTGGCTCCTTGTTAAAGAGAATGAGTTGCCGACTGTAATTATGGATAATTAAAGTTCTATCTTTAAGTGAGAGTCGTTCTCAGGGTGTTTCTAGAACATTCGTCAAGCATCCAACAAAGAAAAGTCGTTTCTATTTGAAAAACAGCGGTAATCTTAGCGGCAGCTATATCAAGAAGCTGCACGTTTTTATATTATCAAACTTCTCAATAGAAAGAAAGAAAAAAAACGTTTATTTGCGGTAAACATGACGCAGTGATCGAACACAAACACTAAAAAGAACAAGTTGGGGGAAAATATGCGTCACATCCACGCTAAACATCCATCCAATAGATTCAACAACTTTCAATAAAAATGCAAAAAAAAAAAATGTGACAAAGGCGGAAATGCAAGATTTGTATCGGAAACAGAAAACTTGTTTTTTAAATTGAATATATTTATTGTAAACTTGTTTCCATATCATTTCACCGTTCGATCTTTGCTCTAAGTACAGTGTGTGACAATCGCTACAACAATAATTTTAAAAAGTCATCAAAAAGCTCAAGATAAGTCAAGTTTTGTGGCTTGTTACATTGAATAATTTCAGTTTTTTGTAAAATAATAAAGTGTTCGTGTAAGTTTATTACACGAACACTTTATTATTTTACAAAAAAGTTTACATCCAAATTTCGATTAAAACCAGTGAACTACTACTGACTTATTAGTGTTCGTGTGTGGGTACTTGACCAAAACTTCGACACCGTGAACAAAGAAACTTATTAGTAGCCAGTTTTTTTATTCGATAAGTACATGAGCTTTAAAGTAGAGATCCTTAATTACGAATTGTTAATCTAAGCACTCCTGGTCGAGTGGTCGACGTAAGCTCTTTTTGTCAAACGAGTTGTGCACGGCGCGGCCCCAGTTCGGACCCTACTAGCTGCAAAAATTTTGACAATTAGTGAAGATTGGTAAATTTACTATTTCTTCTCTATCAAAAGAATATTATAATAGTCCGAGTTCAACAAAATGCTACGTTCACCCGATAACAAGCTTCATTCGGATAATGACCTACACAAAGCTTCTGGAACAAGCGGTGATTCGGGTGGCCCGACGCGCAAACCCAAACGTAAACCAGCCGATTCGGGATGGTCGGAAGCAACTAATACGTTGGCAGTGGAGTTTAAGAATACCCTTAATGAATGGCGACGTGATTTGGATGGTAGCATTAATAAGATATGTGACAGCGTTACCTGTATAAAAGATGAACTACCTACAATTTCTCAGACAACAACAGAAATTAAAAATGACATTCAATCATTGCGCACCGAGCAATCTGTAATCAAAGAAAATGTTTCTAAACTAGAGATAATGATCTTACGGAAGAGATTGACCATCTGAAGGACTCCATTCGATTTGCCGGTAATGAACAGTCAGATATCTCAAAAAAAGTCGGTCACTTTAGTAAACAGATTCATGAGTATACAGAATCTAAACAGGTGATATCACAACTTGTTGCTAAAATTGACTCCCTTGAACAGAGCGCACGGAACTGCAATATCGAAATTTGTTACATCCCCGAAAGGCGTAATTAAGACCTTATTACACTTATGATCAATATTGGTTCCGCCATATGTTGCAATTTAAAGCAGAGTGATATAATATCAATACACCGGGTACCACACGCCCACCGAGATAATGATAAACCCAAGAACATTATTGTTAAACTGACCTCACGCATATTACGGGATAATATTCTTAGCGCTCATCGTTTAAATAAGGGGCTCAATACCGAAAAACTGGGCTTATCGGGTACGTCTTTTTCTATTTATTTACACGAACACCTCACTTTGAAAAACAAAAGGTTATTTCGTGAGTGCCGAGATGCAGCAAAAGCAAATAATTACCGGTTCTTATGGGTCAAACATGGAACCATCCTCGTTCGTGAGAAAGAGGGAGCAAAATCATTCGCAATTAGATCTCCAGAAGACATTGCTAAGATCAAGCCCGGTCAGTCAACCCCCATTCCCGAGATCGCTGAATGAGCGTTGTCGCAAAAAAGTCATCAACTGTCTGTACATATTTCTTGTAGTTTTTAGCGCTTGGCCTGTAATATTATGTCCGTGTGTATATGCAATCAGCAGTTTTCAAAATTGTTCATTCTCTTTCGCTGGTAATTTAATTTATAGGGTATGGAAACTGGCGTTTGTTTATGTTTATATAGTTTCAGCAAAATATAATCGGCTGCTTAATGTGCAATTGGTAATCTTTTTCACCATAATTTCTACGAAACTGTTACTTTATTGTGGCTTCAGGGTAGTGTTTAAGTTTTTAATGTATCTTCTTTTCCTAAATGTTTGCTATGTCGATAAATGTTATTTTAGAATATTTTGCGGTCTCAATGCTTGGTATTGGAGATTTTTGTTAGTATCTAGGTATTTCTTACAGAATTATTTTAGTGCATGTAACGTTGCCATGCTGCACCATTGTAAAATTAACTATTTCAATGGCAGATAATTTGGTTATTTATTATCAAAATTGTCGTGGGATCCGCACTAAACTGCACATTTTATACATGAACATTTTATCGAATTGTTACGATATTATAATACTTACAGAAACCTGGTTAACACCTGAAATATTTGATAGTGAGTTCATTGATGCTCGTTACGTGGTACATAGATGTGATCGGGACCGTACGGCCACGAATAAAAAGGACGGAGGTGGCGTCCTGGTGGCTGTATTGAAGGGATTGCGCTCTGTAAGAACAGTTCCTCCGCTTGGTCTAGAAGCTGACCTGGAGCACGTCCTCTTTAGATTTCCCAGCTCGACTCGACGGGAGAACCAAATGGTCGGGGCGGCCTACATACCACCTAAAACACCTGAATCTATTTATGTTCAATATTTTAATCTCCTACAACCTTTACTTGGCGACACTAACGTGGAGCACTTTTATCTCTTGGGTGATTACAACTTGCCTGATATTGACTGGATTCCCCATAATAATAATAGAACAGTATCGGGCCAAGTTTGTAGTGGCAATTCCTCAATTTGTGGACATCTTAGTGTATTTATGTCTTTCCTTGATGCTCATCAGTACAACACTGTCATGAATCCGAGCGGGAAATTTTTGGACTTGGCCATCAGTAACAATGAATGCTCTGTTTTCTCCCCCACTGACTATTTACTGCAACTTGACAAACACCACCCGCCATTCTGTTTATTAATACCATTTAAAACCCCTAATACAAACATGATTCGAAAGTCTTTGAAAAAGTTCAACTATCATAAAGCTACTTTCGAGAAGATAAATGAGGAATTTAATAAAATTGATTGGAATGAACACATTGGGTTGGAAAGCTCTATAGATGCAGCAGTAAATAAATTTTATAATACAGTATTTAGGATAATTAAATCTTACGTTCAATTCTAAATCTTCGAAATTTCCGATTTGGTTTTCACCATCGCTGATACATATCTACAAAAACAAAGCAAAGGCCTGGGTTAGATGGAAGGTGTATCACAATATCTCTGATTATGAACAGTTCTCACTATACAGATCTAGATTCCATATTGAATGCAATTCCTGCTACACAAAATACATGCAATCTGTTGAAGACGGTATTCGCAGCAATGTTAAATCTTTCTGGACGTACATTGCTAATTGGAAGTCTTCTTCTGGCATATCTTCTGACATGAAATATAAAGACCAAAGTACCAATGACCCAGAAGAAATTTGTAACTTCTTTTCTGATTTCTTTAATTCAGTTTATGAACAATCTTCCATGAAGGGTGTTTCTTCGAGTGAGGATTCTGAGCGCAATTCCCTAATAAGTAAGATAGAGCTAAGCTCGAATGAAATATTGAGGGCACTCAATTCTTTAGACTCAACTAAAAGTCCTGGCCCCGATGGTCTCCCGGTCTTGTTTCTAAAAGCCACCGCTAAATACATTTGTACTCCTATACATATATTGTTTAATAAATCACTAGCACAAGGAATTTTCCCTGAAATATGGAAGAGTGTGAACATCACACCAATATATAAATCGGGCTCTAAGCAGGATGTTGAGAACTATCGTCCTATATCCATTATGTCAGCCCTGCCGAAGCTTTTTGAGAGACTAGTCCACAATAAGGTATACCCTGTTCTTCATCACAGTATATTTCAACAACAACACGGTTTTGTGAAGAAAAGATCAACAACCACGAATTTGGTGGCATTTACGGATTATTTCTTTAACAATATGGATTCTCGTGTTCAAGTGGATGCCATTTACACAGACTTTCGAAAAGCATTCGACAAGGTTGGTCATGAGTTGCTACTAAATAAAATGTCATATAACGGTATCCGTGGTGATTTACTCCGATGGTTCTCTTCATATGTTACGAACAGAACTCAAAGGGTCGTAGTTAACGGTTTCAGATCTGCTACAACTATTAATGTAACCTCCGGTGTACCTCAGGGTTCGATTCTGGGACCCCTTCTATTTATCTTATTTATAAAAGACATTGACTCATGTTTTCTAAATTCTAAAGTCCTGCTCTATGCTGACGATCTCAAAATTTTTAGGACCATTAAAAATGTACACGACAGCAGATTAATACAGGAAGATCTGGATCGCTTCAGTGAATATTGCAGATACAATATATTGCAACTGAGTCTGTCTAAATGCTGTTGTATCAGTTTCACGAAGAATAAGAATGTTCTTAGGCACCCCTATTCTTTGGATAATACTACACTTTCAAGGGTGTCCCTTATACGTGATCTTGGTATTCTACTAGATAAAAAGCTTCACCTTGATGCCCATATTAACAAAGTTGTTAATAATGCCTATCGGATGTACGGTTTTGTGATGAGATCTGCCAAGGAGTTTGTGCGCCCCTCTACCTATTTATATTTGTATAAGTGTCTGATCAGATCACAGCTCGAATACGCAGTGCCAGTGTGGAATCCCTTTTAATAAGTATTCAGAACGTATTGAAATGGTTCAAAGAAAATTCTTAAAAGCTATGCATTACCGTTGCTTTCACACAGTTTTATCATATGATGATTTGCTAAAGAAGTATAAATTACTTGGTTTAAAATCTAGACGTACTCTCCTTGAGACGGTATTTTTGTTTGATTTGTGTAGCAATGTATATGACTGTATTGATATCCGTAATAAAATAAGTTACATAGTTCCTAGAACCACAGTATGCCGCGGGGTGCGCGCACGGCCGTTGTTTGCAGTTACCTCTTGTCGCAGTAACGCAGGTATGCGGGCACCTCTGCGTCGACTTACTAATAATTACAACAAGCAATTCGTCAATATCGATATGTTTGCTCTTTCTGCTAGTAGATTAAAAAAAAATCTGTTCACAACACTTGTTACCAGTAATTTTAATTAATATTTGTAGCGCTGATGAGTTATCTTATTATTGTAGTTTGTAGGTCTTAACTAAAATGGCATAGTTTGTAAACAATGTTATTTTGTATTCTGTGGAAAACGTTATTGGTTACACATTTAAACGTATCTTTTTGTATTTCTTCCTACAATATGTAATGTGTCACTGTTTGTTTTTCCTAATAAATAAAATAAAATAAAATATCTGAGGAAATACGGTATTGATTTTCGGAGAGAAACTACAGAATGTGGGAAAGTGCTGTCCAATGACGTCATTGGTCCTTTGTTGTCGTAAAATATGTACGTGCACTTGAGATTAAGTTTATTTTTACCCGATAATCTTTAACTTAGGATAAAAAGAGGCGATTGAGTTTTGATATGATTGGATTAACTTTGAGAAAACGGGTCAATAAAAATAGAAAGAAAATAGCGTAGTTCGTAGATTGTCGATCTTTTTGGAAGCATACAAATAGAATATAGGGCAAGCCTGGCGTCCCTGTTTGCGTTGATGGCGTGAGTGATGCTAAACAAATAGCTGACCTTTTTGTAGACCATTTCAGCGTGCTGGCACAATTAGGCTCTTCTAGTTCGACGCTCAATGGTTGAGCCACGGAAAGACCTAGGAGTTAAGATTAATGACAAATTTCTCGAACAGAATTAACGCGATGTGTCGAGGAAAATCTCCTGGTCATGACGGTCTCAGCACTGAGCATCTCCGAATGACGTTACAATTTGTTCACAGTCTGTTTTTGGTTTTGTATTTGTAAGTGTATTAATAACATAGTCTGTAAGTGTATTGTTACTAACGTATGATAAATAAATGATAAATGATTTTATTTCTGTAAAAAGGTTTGTACAAACACTTTTACACGTCAATCATATTTTAAAAACTAGGTGAGATCGGCCTGATATATGAGTCTTGTTGCTCGAACTAAATGATTATATATATTTGTTGTGTGGGACTGAGTGGATAGTCCACTCACTCCAACACAACAAAAAGTGCGTTACAGGTACCACCATGTTTCTCATTTACTTACATTAGTAGTCGCAATCTATCTTGTCATTAAGATAAAGTCGGGTGCGCGTATTAGGTACACAGTATCTTTGTCTTTATCTTCTAACAAAAGTCTCCATAAAAAGTACAATATAGAACACTAATAGCGCCCAACATTATGTTCGTTTGCGAACGAAATTCAGTGTGGCGAAGAATTCATGGGCTTAATATAATTGTCACGTCTAGACGAAGTCTGTTCTCTTTGACGAATACTAGGCTTGGTTAAGAATGCACGATAAACGAAACACTCGTTGAGTTCTTTACCGTCGTAACAGTGGGATATTTTACTTTTTGATGAAAATCTTAAGTGTCGTCGTTATTGTAGTTTGAATGAAAGTAAAGATTTAGCTAGCCGTAATATTCATAAATGCCCGGCCTCTCAGACCTTAAGATTGAAAGCAGAAGAGTCTTATGTCCTCCCAAGCGTAGTGCCGCAAGAGGTTTCTTAAAATCAAATAGGTAGCAGGCTAGCCAACGCAGTGTGCAAGTGCATAAAATCAAAATCATAAAGTCAAAAAACATGTCCACTTCACACTGATATCAATAAACCTGTAGATCGCTGCCTTCATTATGATGCCTCTTCCGTATACGTATCTAAGTGTTGACTTTGATATACGTTTTCGCCTTTGTCGCTTACAGCTTTTCGAACGGGTAGCTTTTCCAATCAGGGCCGTAGACGATTTGTAGGTAGGTGTTAATTTGGCAGCGAAGAGTGGGCAAATATTGACTCACCGCTGTCCAAGCGACGAGCAGATAAATATGGCAAAAGTACAGCAAGTACCGTGAAGGAAAGGTAGTATGAATTAATCATAAAATAAAAAACCTACCCTCACCGGAATAGGCGTGGGTTTACATATCGGTATGTAGGTATAAAAAAAAGTGTGTGTGTTTTATGTAATGTGTGTACCTAATGGTTCCTGGACGGGTAAGGTACATTTAAATGAAAAACTGATGAATGAGATAGATAGTTAAATAGAATACTCTTTATTATGCACACCTTATTATAAATTAATTGAATGAGTTCTACGAAGGAATAAGGTAAATATTGAAAGATTTTGAGTATCAATGTCAGAGGGCTAATTCAAGTAATTTTATGACGCACCGATGAAGTTGCAGTGCAGGAGCAGTTAAGTTTAGGTTTGAGTGTTAAAGGGTATTCTCGTAATCTTTGAACTGCGCGTCAGCTGCGCGTAAACTTCAACTGCACTGCAACCAAACTCGTAGTAGTCTATGCCAAACTCTACCAAATTACCTACGGTGTGGCCACATGAAAGACAACAAAATACTCACTAAATAATCGAATATAATCGATTACATTAACATGAATATAACGTTACTTTAATACCGAAATAATACCCCAGTACTGATTATAGTGCTTTTTCTTACCATATAAACGAACAATTATGTTTTGATTCACAATCAAAGATATATTTTGCTATAATTTGGCTGAATGATTGTCTAACATTGCCACATAAAACTAAAACTGTCATAATATGAGGAAACGCGCTTATAACTTAAAGAGCGCGAAATTCATGACTCAGTGAAATTAGATGGTAAGTATAAATTATAATGATTATAATAAAATTATTAAGGATGTAGGTACAGTGAGTTATACGAAGTAGTAGCAGTTTAAATTCATTTCATGTAAGTTTCATCCTGATTCTTCAGTAGATATGACTTCACGCAAACGTGTGTCTGTGCGGCAAATGGAACTGCTGGTCGAGTATTTGGAGGCCCACAGGGATTTTGCCCGTGGCAGAGTAAAATCTAGAGAAGGGAGTGCCCTGACATCACGCCTTTGGTCAGAGTGCGCCAATATCTTAAATGCCGAGGCAGACGGGGATCCAAGAACTCCCAAAAACTGGAACAAGGTCAGTTAGGTAGATCATATCGATATTGCACCTATGTGTATCGCTATCGGTACATTATACTTGGGTAAATAACTAGATTTGTAATATTTTTAGTGGTACACCGACTATAAGAGCCGCTTGCTCAACCGAATTAGGCAGATTCGGAATAACCAACAAGGTACAGGTGGAGGGCCAGGCGTACCCACTTCTTTATCCCCTTTAGAGGAAAGAATAGCTGCTCTGCTTGGTGCAGGCATTGAGATTGTGGGGAGAAGTGGCACGCCCCAAAATGAGGTGCAAATAAATCCCTTGTCGGTAAGTTATTGAATACGTTTTTTTTTTTTAATCGTATTTAAGCTCGGTCTTATTGACAGTGGTATTTTTCTTTATGCTTTGCTAGCCTGCACCCCACGCAGTTTCTCCGTTGCCTGCACTTCCCATATTACCTTCAGAAGATACTATGCATGCACCAACACTCAACAATAGTATTAATATGTAAGTTTTAAATAAGTCAAGAACCTATCATTCTAGCTGAGCAATAACTATTAGAAATATGCAGTTCTCGTGTGAGAGGTCATTCTATTTTAATTTGGATAATTTATTACTAACCATTTAAGTACTTAATATTCTTAATAAATAATATTTATTTTTTCAGAAATGAAGATATCAGTTTTGAGGCTGACGTTGCAACAACACAAAACATCACACATATTACTGAAAGGTAATAAGTATAAGGAGTAGCCCGCGAAATTCAAATTTTCTTAGGTTTTTTGCAATTTGCGGGTAGGTTGTATGTTGAACAAAATATGATTCGCGATCGTAAAATGTACGTATTTCCAGAAGGGACAACATGTCGAGTTTTACTATCTTAGAGAGTTGTTTGTTGAATGAATCATAGGATTGTAATTGGGTAAATACGTACTTGTTACGATCGTGAATCATATAGGCTACAGTGGAGCTTCAACCTTAATAATAAGGATTATGATAACTTGTCATATTTGGGAAATAAATAACAGTCTGAAAACCATGACATATTTTTATTTTGTTTCAATATTATCATCATTATAAATACAAAAATAAATAATTATCCTCTATTCTGACTCTTATTCCCTATGTAGCCACAAGCGATTCATAAGAGCCTGTTGGACAGTCCGACCTTCCAACAAGTCTCTGTTTGGCTGCCTGCTAGCTTGCGCAAGTATACTCAGACTCTCTGCACGCACATCCTTCTCAGATGCTCAACGCCACACACGCATTCTCACTTCTTGCTCACGCTCTTGATGTGTCAGTTGGGGCACTGGTAATTGTGCCATGTTTGCTACATTATGTATTACAGCACAGGCATTCACTATTTGACCTGCAAAAACAGGATCATAGTGAAGCATGTGTGCAGATAATAAACACCTGAAACAAAAACATTTAGAATCTATAATAAATACCTAACAATACAATAAAAAAGGCCTCAACATATTCAAGGCTTCTTCAGATCAAGATAATAAAAAGAGTATGAATATTAAGAGGAAACTTAGACAAAACTAGTTTTACTCAAATACATACCTGAATTGAGCTTTCAAGACACCATTGCATCTCTCTACTGTATTGCGAGCTGAGACCTGCAGCTTATAATAATGGTCTTCTGGAGAACCTGGTATTGCATTCAACACTGGGGTCATCATTGTCTTCCTCAATGCTAACCACTGTCACCTAGAAGAATAATTATTCATAATATTGAATAAAAACAATGTTTAACATATTTTTTAGTATGGAAGGACATTCACTCAACAAAAATATTTCCTCTTCGTCATATTTTTGGTTAAGATAGGGCTGTAATGGGTGATCACGCCATACTGATGAATCATGGGTTGCCCCAGGCTTACTGGGGTCAATGCATAAAATTTTAAGATCCGCATCACATATTTGAAAAAATAATTTTCAGATGTACAGTTTTATTTTATGCCAGTAAAGCAAACAATATATAATAATTATTGTTTGTTTTTTTTAATTATAGAAAATAAGATTGATTATGTCTAAATAGATTACATACAATCATCACATTGAGAGAATCCTTTCCTATTGAAGTATCGTTCTTCATGCTGACTGGGTCGTATAATGGTAACTTGAGTGCCATCAATACAGCCAATTACCCCTGGCAACTTGAACTTTCTATAAAAACTACAAAAAAACAGATATTTTGCTCATTGATTAAAACAATTATACTAACATGTATCTCTAAAACTTAGATTGTATAGAAATTTTACCTTGTTTTAATTTTGTCACGGGCTTCCCTTGTCATGGGAAACTTAACGTAATTGGTAAATAAGTTTCTCATGTTGAGGGCTTTTGTGACTTGGCGGATCACTCTCGACACAGTGGGCTGAGATACTCCATGGCACCTGCTTTGCCGCACCAGAGTCTGATAAGATCCGCTCGCCAAGAAAGCTAGTGTAGTAAGAACCTGAAAGTCACCCAATTATTTATGGACTACCTACCATCAAATATAATGTATTTTGCATTATTTAATTCCAATACTTGCTGTGCCCAGCGGTTTCACCTGCGCTCGGCTCAAGAACCGGGCTATCACAATTTGATAGCCCAATTCTTGAGTAATTTGGAAGTGACTGGTTCCAGAGATTAGCACGTTCAACCAAACTCTTCAGCTTAATTAAATTACTATAGATAAACACGATAGACTAACCTTTGCCTGTACACTCAAACCATCCTTCCTTCTCTCCTTCGGAATACATACCTCTAGCTTTCCAATCAATTGCCGAATCAAGTCTTTGCTCAGACGATAGGTTTTCTGGAATTCCCGTTCCGAAATACGGAATGGATCCACAAAAAACCTGCATTTTTAGGGTTTGACGACGTTCTCGGACATCTATTTCGGCAGCGAGGGATAAAATCCTCAACCCAAGTTGGTAACTCATGTTCACTAAAAAGGTAAAAAAACGTTAAGAATTTAATTGAAAACGACTTGTAGTTAACAGGTTTTAACAATTAAACGTATAATATTTAATTTGAAACACTTACATTCCCAAAAAATACAATTTGATGCCAACAAAAGTAAATATTGAGGAACTTATATTGTGCGTAACCGAAACTGCACGTTGATCGAATTGAAACCTAAAATGTGTCATTTTGAGACGTCAAAAAAATAGCAAAATACCGATCTTGTTGCGTTCAGAACCACGCACTGATGACGCGCAGTAGGAGAATACCGTTATTGCGCTCGCGTGACGCGAACTTGACGCGAGCGTATCTGATAGCGGTGGAGAATACGAAAAACGTTGTTTTGATCGAAACTTCACTGCAACTGCACTGCATCCAAACTTCTTTTGTTACGTGAATTAGCCTACTGATCGTACGGCAGGTCGTAGTGGAGTAAAATGAAAACATTAGTGGACTGAGTAACATGTAAGTATATTACATTAGGAAATGAAAATAAATTTACTACGGTCGGTTTTGAATACATACAAGATAATATTAAAGACGTTAAAAATGCGTGAACGCAGCCGTGCGTAGAGGTGTGTAGCAGCTCACTGTATTGGTCGGCCGTCGGCCGGCTGGCTCGCCGCCGCACAGTGGGTCGAAACTATGATTTTAGTGACTTAGGGCTCAACTTTGCTTTTTTACTTTTTTCCTCATGTGGATGGATAGAGCTCATTAACCTCAACAATAATTGTTCTGATGTATTTTTTCCTAAACTTTATACTTTGGGTAGAAAAATGTGTTTTGTTATTTTTTTGTATGGAGCGGATCAAATAACCTTAAATTCCTGCTAAGTAGCGTGTGATCCCGCGTTGAAACTTTATTTTTCATATACCTTGTCTAGTCTATTATCATTTGATGCTATTAACGTGTGCATAAAGTTGCAACTCTGCCAAATAAATGGATCGAAAAAAATGAAAAAATATATAGAATAAAAAGCTACATTTTTTACTTTCGTAAGTTCTTTTAAGTTAAATTTGATATGGAATAGTAAGTAAAAGCACGTAATAATACACATAGTTACTTAACAACTAACAACAATACATTTAAAAGGTCCCTAATTAGCTTAAATTTACTAATATATGTAGTATTAGTAAATTTAAAGCTAATCACACTAATCATAATACATTTAAAAGGTCCCTAATTAGCTTAAATTTACTAATATATGTAGTATTAGTAAATTTAAAGCTAATCACACTAATCATAATACATTTAAAAGGTCCCTAATTAGCTTAAATTTACTAATATATGTAGTAGTAGTAAATTTAAGCTAATTAGGGATCTATGAATTTCAATTTCTTTGTTTTAATGACTTTAACATGTTTATGAAATGTTATTTTAAGTTAGATTTAATACTGAATAGTGAGTAAAGATAGGTACATAATAATACAAATTAGTAAAGGTAAACTAACATTACTACAACTAACACAAGCAAACTAAAAACTAACTATAAACAACATCAAACATTACTATTTCCTTTCAATTATGAGTTTGACATTTATAAACTAATAAAAAAAACAAGAAACTTACAAACTACCAAAAAATCTTATTCACTATCGCTATGACTATCTTGTAAATTATCTACATCAATAAAATCTATATCGGATTCTGTGGGAAAAATCAGCAGAAGCTCTTTGACTTTTGGAGAGAGAACCATTATATTTTGTTTCACCATTCGAGGTCTTAGACTTGTGATCTTTGGATCAGAAGACAAAAGAAGATTGTGTATAATATCCTCATTTGTCGCCGTTCTACTTACCTTTCTAGAATGACTCTCTCTATATTTCCGGAAATCTTTATTACGAGCTTCCGCTGCCTCTTCCGACAGTTTACCTATAGGTATGGCACCAAAGTGCTTAATTATATCACTCCCATGTACTAACAATTTATGTATACTGGAAGGCATATAATACCAGGGATATAAGTGAACGTACAATTGTGCAGTATCTCTACAAAATTCGGAAAACTTAGAAAGATCCACGCTCTCTCCAGATGCAACCGTCTGAAGAATCACATGAAACCTTTCTATTAAATCTTTATCTATTCCTGTTATGCCAGCTGTTGTTTCTGCATCCCTAAAAAATCTTCTGGCAGTATTGCCATCATTGGTTGTGCCTACTCCTTGCTTGACTACGTCAATAAGTAAACCGCATTCTTTCTTAAACGCTTGCTGTATAGCGCTCTTTCTGAGTGACATTTTTTCTTTGTCATCGCCCCTGCAACTCCATTTTTTGAAGTCCAAACGATAAGCTGCAAACAAAAAGAAATATCACTTAAATAAAAATCTCACAAGTAACTATATAACGTGAAAAAAATTATGAACTAATAAAATTATATTTACCGATATGAAGTAAGCACTCCATGCTTCTTATCCAGGCATGTAAAGATGACATTCCATACTGGAACACTTCTTCGTTGTTCTCTTTTTGAGCAAGTGACTCTAAATTGTTCATCTCTGACGGTTTTGCTTTGCAGATATCACAGACAGCTGAAGATGTGTCTGACAAATATGACGATATTTTGCCGTCTATCATCGTCAAGTGCAATTGATGCTTAACTTCAACTTGATTGAACTTGATTGGCTGAAGTGTTTCTATTTCTTCGGTTATGCTAGCTTTTATAGTTACCACTGTTGACTGCGTTTCTTTGGTAAATTTGAACATTATCGGACGGCAATAGAAAGTTGATGAGGGTCGATCGTTTTCCCAAACAATTGTTCCATCACATTGTTGAAGCCTTATAGGAACTAGACTGGCCATGAAGATAGTTGAGTCATCAAACTCTGCTTCAGTCTTTTGTTTATAATTACTTTGACCTGAGGCTCCATCAAAACCCCATTTGCTTATTAGCAGTAACTCAGTTGGCGAATCCAAATCTAAAGTAATCACTTCTAAAAGCCTAGATACCGTCAAGTTGAGTAAAGCTTGCAGTTTAATAGCAGCTCCTTCTTCAGTTATAATTATGTCTTCTTTCCCTGGATAACATTTTGCCTTCGCTTGTTTTATTTTATAATAAGAAGGGTATAAATCAGACCTATTTTCACTTGCTGCTTCTCTTAGGCTTATATACTGCCACTTACTTAATTTAAGTGAAACTAATAAAGACAGTGCCTTATCGGGTGAATATGTACTACTTTTCGGTTTACTTGTACTTAAACACTCTTTAACTTTTTCTAGATCTTCGGGGTGATTTAGTAAATGGTTCATAATTTTTCCTACATCCTCATTTCCGGTGTTTCTTAAACTAGCAATTGTAGTAGCTTTAAGTTCATCCGGGGATAACGAAAGCGATTGGTTAATTTGATCAACGCGTCGTCGTTTTTGCCTGGAGCCCAATTCCTCGAAAGGTTTTCGAGGTGTAAATGTAGATGTCGAAGCTTCTGTAGTAGATGGTGGTAGATTTTCGACATCTTCAGTATTACAAATCTCGAGCCTTTCCTGTTCAGTGTTCACAGCTTCAGGTATCATTCCTTCGGGCCAGTTTATTGCACGTTCCAACCAATCACCATTTTTTCTTACAAACTGTGCTAACGTGCGACTACTTCGTTCCCATCTTGCACTTATATTTGAACAAAAGCGCGTACAGAATTTTTGGAGCTCAACACTGTTCTCTTCGGTCACGTTTATTTTATGTTGTAGGAATTGAAAGAATTTTTGACTATCCGACAGTGACTTGACCTGCTCTCTTAAAATCATAAATAAATCTAAATTGTTAACTAAATTATCCATTATAACGAAAAAGGGACGATCAGAATCACGAGATGTTAGTAGTAGTACGAATAAACGAACACTAGTTAGTATATAATAAATTATGGTCATTTTATACTTCCAGAATCCAGTGACAAACAATGTTTACTAATTTTTCTACTACCCTCATTAACTAATTATCCTAATTAATATTACAGTAATGACTAAAAGTGAAAAACATTGTTATTTTATAAGGTAAAAGGTTAAGCTAATTACAGTAATTAAACACACAAATAGAAATTAATTGATTTCATATCCACATTTTTAAATAAAGGTCCCTAATTAGCTTAAATTTACTAATATATGTAGTATTAGTAAATTTAAGCTAATTAGGGACCTTTTAAATGTATTGTTGTTAGTTGCTAAGTAATTATGTGTATTATTACGTGCTTTTACTTACTATTCCATATCAAATTTAACTTAAAATAACTTACGAAAGTAAAAAATGAAGCTTTTTATTCTATGTATTTTTTCATTTTTTTCGATCCATTTATTTGGCAGAGTTGCAACTTTATGCATTTGTTTATAGCATCAAATGATAATAGACCAGACAAGGTATATGAAAAATAAAGTTTCAACGCGGGATCACACGCTACTTAGCAGGAATTTAAGTTTATTTGAGCCGCTCCATACAAAAAAATAACAAAACACATTTTTCTACCCAAAGTATAAAGTTTAGGAAATAATACATCAGCACAATTATTATTGAGGTTAATGAGCTCTACCCATCCGCATAAAAAAAAAAGTGAAAAAGCAAAGTTGAGCCCTAAGTCACTAAAATCATAGTTTCGACCCACTGTGCGCCGCCGCCGCCGTCCTCTCGTTCACTGCCGCCAACGCGCAGCGATGTTGTGGGGAGCGGTCTCAACATGTCGGATTAGGCTATCAGAGTAGGGCCAAAATACGATGGATGGACTGTGAGAATGACAATGTGATCAGAAAGGGGGTGACTACCGAGATGACGTATAATAGATAGATAGGGAAGAAAAATAAGTGTTTCGCCGACTGTGACTCGCGTCGAAAGAGCCGTTTTGATAACCGCCCAAACGAATGCAATGCGAATACTGATCGGTAACTCAAAAATATATATATCATTAAACAAATATGTACTCTTTTAACTTTCTGGCCTTTTCTGACATGGTCGCAGGGGGTCAAATGGGATAGGTTAGGTTAGGTTCATATATGTATTCTATTATATTACACTGAAACAATTGATATATACGGGTTTGCTCGTACAGTTTCAAAGCTACAATGTCCGCTGATGATTCCTTTAAAGTTTAACTCTTTGTTAAAATATTTATATGAAACAGACAGGTCTTTCTATATTTGGTGACTAAAGAGAGTCTGTACAAACTCCATATTTAATAAACTTTTTCTAACAGCTAACAAAAAAAAACTAGAAAAATCTAATTTATTGTTTTTTTATTGTGAATAATTGTCAAATTTGTATACCGTTCGCTTGTGACACTTCACGCTGACATTCATCGATACGTTTTACACACTGATCTAGTGGTCGCAATCGCTACTGCTGAGCATGAGGTCCTGGGTTCGATTCCCAGGTCGGGCAACGTGTTATTGGGTTTTTCTATCTGGAATTTCTCAGTAGCAGCCCGAAGTCTGGATTTGTGCCCGGTAGATGGCAATAGGCTCGGGCGAGCCTATTACATGGGACTTAAACATAACTGGCGAAATGTGGGTGTACTATAGGTGCACCTCTGCCCAACCCTTCGGGGAAACAAGGCGTGATGTTATGTTATGTGAATTGATCGCAAGAAAGCGTTACTTCGAGTTCTCATTATTTCACAAAAAAAAAACTTTTTTGTTTTTAATATATGGTCTCAACCGTTTCGAGCTCGATGATCGAGTTCATGGCTTTCGGTTCCAGAACGACCTAAATTTAACCGTGTATATTATTCTTTAAAATAAATACGTCTACGCATTCATAAATGATTTGTAAAAAAGGATCATTTTAAAACAAACATAATTTAGCAACCGAGGTAATAGTAAAACAATGTTATTACGACATTATATTATTTAAATTACAATTCAACAATTCACAACACATTAACAATTCCAAACGATCCACTCACAACGATCCTGAACATTCCCAAAAACAAATAACAGAAAAAACATTCGACAACGTGAAATTGCAGAGTTGTAGAGTCACGACGTGTGTCCGGGCAAGCGTGCCACTGTGCCACCGTGCCACCGTGCCGCCACGACACTTATAGGCACAGAAGAATATTTAGACAATTTCAGCTTTATACTAGTATCTCACCACTTTATCCAACAATTATTGTTTGAATTTCAATATTAAATTTTAATTGAAAAAATCATCGACAAAAATTAAGATTATAACATTAACCTCAACAATTAGTCAAATGTAAAACATGTTTGACGTGTTTTAACATTAGAATTTCATGTTTAATAACTCAAATAATCAAATAAAATCACTCATTTTTAAGTGGTATTATCAGATTCCTTTTTAGATTCATGTGTTTACATTTTAGTAGATATATTCGGAACAGACATACGGCGATCTCACACTAAAAAACTGTACGAGGACGCGTGTCTATGTGTGCGTGTGTTTTCGCTCGTTGCATGAAGTCGTCCTTCTGTACCTATCTATTCTTTGCCCGGGGGCACCACCGTGCCACGTAATTGGCGAGCCGGTCACGTCCCTGCGAGGCCGCTTGGCACTAATTAAGCAGGCAACGGAGGACACTTTCTAAATGGCACACCTATCAATCCCATCTTAAGCCTCCATTTTGGAGAAAAATTGGTCGCCAGGTGGCGCAGTTAGCCGGTAGATGGATGCACGCGCTCCAACGTGATTTTTTAGTTTTTGCTGGTTGTGTACTGAATTGTTTATAGTGTTTTCGGAATTGAAAATAGATTACTTTTTGTGTTGCCTTTTACATACACGTGCTAGGTAATTTATTAACGTTCGCGACATAAAAGTAATCAAATTAAAAATGTCGTTCTTAACTGATGATGATGAAGTATTTGCAAAAGTTTTGCTTTACTTACTGCCAAATCAAAGTAGGAAACCATAATCTCTCTCTTGTAATGACAAACCGACTTTAATTCCACACCTCATGAAACTAAAATCACGAAATTCTTTCCTCCCACAGATTTATGGCACACATTAATAACAATCACTTAAAAGCCGAAAGCTAAATAGCTAAATAAGCTGATAAAGACCGTTATTAGCATCGACGACCAATATGAGTTATATTCAAGTAATTGGATTTTAGATTGTGCAATTTATGAAGCACATCTTTCATGATAATAGTGCCTAGCCTCGCGTGAAAATAATAATAACTCAGAAGATGATGAAATCAGTCTCGCTCTTGTCGCGAAGTCACACGGTCGCTTTCGATACCTGTGTGTACAGCGTTGGCTGTTGAGTTCCAGCGATTACCAAACTTTTTTATTACGTGTCATGGACGCCTTGAGTGTAGAGCATGCGACGAGTCACTATCCGACAGAGCCCACTGCACAGTTTGCATTCGGGAGCTGTACTTTCATTGCGCGGGCATAACAGAAGCAGTTCACAGGAAACTGGGTGATAGAAAACTAACATGGCGCTGCAGCAAATGCAAATGATCAAGCTCCATCCAAGCACCAGCGTCTCCAAGGCCCGAGACAGATTCACTCATACTGCAATATAAGACTGGCGGACAAACTAGCCCTATTGGGATGCCTAAACGATGTTATTGCTGAACTGCGCACTGAGTTAGCTGGCTTCAAGTAGGACAACTTGAAGTCAGCTAGCAGCTCTGCGACACTAACCGGGAGCTGAAGGAGTTTAATGGAAGCAAGGGCGGATTTAAGGGGGGGGGGGGCACGGGTGCACGTGCCCCCCCAGACGGTATTTTTGTGTAGTGTGGTGATTCCATTGCAGTACATACCTACGTAGTAAAATAACAGAAAAAACCGGCCAAATGCGAGTCCGAGTCGCGCACCGAAGGTTACCGTAACAACCTGTAGGTATATAAGACCTGAGTATTTGATATCAATTTCAGTTTAATACCTCCACGCGTTCATGAGGAAAGGGTAGTTTGTAGTAAGTTTAAAATTATTAAAAGTATTTTTATTAGATGATGTAACTAAAATATTTACGGTTTTCGCAATTTTTCCTTGTACCAAATTTAAAGATTCTGAGTTCACGGGAAGTACCATGTAGGTTTTGATTCCCTTGCGAGTGTCGAAAATTTGCGGCATAAACTGCTGTATCTTTTGATTGCGAAGGTTGGTTTAGAAGTTTGATTTTTTCACAGCTCCAAGGGACAGTATACTTGCGCATTTTATATAAATTCCAGCTTGATACCTCGTCGCTTTCCTGAGAAAAAGGGTTTTGACAGACAGACAGACGGACGGACAAATAAGTGATCATAAATAAGGGTTCCGTTTTTCCTTTCGAGGTACGGAACCCTAAAAACGTGAAACTCTTGTCTATTTCTGGCTGGAATTGCGAATTTTGTTCGTTGCATCCCTTTCACGCACTTGCAAATGAAAGATGGTAATCAGCGTTCAGCGTTTGCGAGAGCGGTACGGTCGGGGGAAAGCGTGGCTCGAGGCGCGGGAGTCTCAGCGCAGTACTAGGGCCTGTGGGTGAGTCTGAGTCGGGCGACAGGTCATAGCCGGGAGAGCTTTTTATGCGCTTGCTATATTTGTAGCCTACATAGTTTAGTATAGTTTTAGCGAGTAACAAGTTATTTTACTGTATATAATAAAATGAGTTATAAAGACAGGAAATGACAAAAGATCATAAGTGCGTGCTTTACTAAAAAAATAAAAAAACGACGACGCAGTTGAAGATACAGAGAGGGGGAAAGGGATTAAATTTGGTGGTGTCCCATGTGCATCCACGCATGCGGCAACTACATCAATGCCAACAAACCCATCAGCAGTATCATCACTCAGCCTTTAGACTTTTTTACCCACTATGTAAGCCAGATTGTTTTGCCCGTCCGCCCCTTGTGCCCCTCCCAGAAAAAAAATCTGGATCCGCCCTTGAATGGGAGGAGGCCCAAGATGCCATAGGAATTTTCTGTGACCTCTCCAAGGCATTTGATTGCGTTAATCACGAAACCTTGCTCCTAAAACTGGAGCATTACGGACTAGGTAAACCTGCGCTAAGTTTAGTTAGATCTTATTTACAAGATAGACGGCAAAAAGTTCAAATTAATGGTGTCAATTCACTTGGATTAAAAGTAAAATTGGGTGTTCCACAGGGCTCGATATTAGGTCCTTTCCTCTTTTTAGTATATATTAATGATCTACCCCATTTATTAAAAAAACAACCACAAATGGTGTTATTTGCTGATGATACTTCTTTAATTTTTAAGATAAGTAGACGTTCATTAAATCTTGACGACGTAAATAACGCACTGCTGCAGGTACAAAATTGGTTTACTGCTAATAATTTAGTATTAAATAGGAAAAAAACAAAATGCATAAGGTTTGCTTTGCCGAATGTTAAAAGTACTGATTGTGACATAGTATTGAATCAAGAGAAACTAGAATTCGTTGATAAAACGGTTTTCTTGGGGATCACGCTCGACTCGAGGCTGCAATGGGGTCCCCATTTAACATCTCTTGCAGGACGGCTAAGTTCAGCAGCATATGCTGTAAGAAAAATCCGTCAGTTTACTAATGTAGATACCGCGAGGCTGGTCTATTTCAGTTACTTTCATAGTATCATGTCTTACGGTATCTTATTATGGGGACGCGCTGCAGACATCGAGTCTATTTTTATTCTGCAAAAAAGAGCCATTAGAGCAATATATGGCCTCCGCAGGCGCGATTCTTTAAGGGAAATGTTTAAAGATATTAACATCATGACCGTACCTTGTCAATATATATGAAAACATCATGTACGTAAGGAAAAACTTAAATCTGTTCAGTAAAAGAGGTGAGAGACACAACTATGGGACTAGAAATAGGGACCAATTGGTTCAACCGGGTTTCAGGCTGGCTAAAGTAGATTCATCCTTCATGGGGTACTGTTTAAAATGTTATAATAAAATACCTCCCCACATACTCCAACTGAACGAAACGAAGTTCAAAACCTGTATCAAACGCACACTATGCAGCCAAGCATATTATAAGTTGGAGGATTACATCTCTGACAAAAATGCTTGGCTCAACGCTGGTTCTGCTCCACAAGGGCGCCTAAACAATTGATTAGCATTCGGAAATATTGTTGGAGCTGCTGAAGATTGTAAAAACTGTCTTTGCACTGTATAAATTCAATCTTTTAGTATTGTATAATTGCAAAGCACACGTGTGAGCACTATGTGGTACCTACTATAAAGCTACCCTATACTGGGCACGTCTGTCATTGACTTGAATGTGCCCTGGCGGCTGAGAGTATGTCACGCTCACTCTAATGTCTCGCTGGTGGTGGCGTATGTGTTGGATCATTAAGTTCCCTTCAAAATGGTTGAGCTGAATGGTGCTGATCCATACGTCATGTTCGTGAACGGGCGCCGTCAGTGGGGACTGGTCATCTCTTGGCTGCCACGGCTTTTAGTTTTTTTTTTTTCATTTTTCTTTTCCGATTTTTATGTTTTTTATTACGGGTCTTTCTACATCGTTCTCACATGTTTAATTTCAACAAGACTGATGTAACAAATTTTCTGTAACCATATTATTTAAAAGAGTGTCCATGGAGTTTCTTGCCCGTTCTTCTCCATAGGTACCTACTTCCCTTTGGAATGGGCAACTAGCTTCATATTTCTGACTGACCGACCCCTTGACAATTCAAAAGTGCCTGTAATGGGTTTATTTGAAATAAATGCTTTGAGTTTGAGTTTGAGTTTGAATGGAAGAATTTAAGACATCGAAACTCGCCTTATAAGAACGGATAAGCTACAGGAGCAGGTTGATCACATCCAGGCTCGATTAGAAAAAATAGAAGCAGAGTCAAACGCTAAGGAGCAGTGGACTAGATTAAGCAACATCGAAATTAACTTAAGCAACATAAAAAGACCATGCGAATCCCATACTTGTGTTTTCCTTGAATCGCATATGGAGGACTTTATTGCAGCTGCTAGACTGGCGTTTAAAGTTTCTGCTCTATTCACAGGGCATATCAACCTGCCGGAAAATCAACGTATTTACGTGATCGACCACCTCACAATGCAAAATCAAGCTTTATTGGCTAATGTTAAAAAAGTGGCAGCGAAAGCTAATTTTCGCCGCCAATGGTGTTGAAAACAGATAAGGACTTCATAAAATAAAATTAACAATGTTCCTCAATCATTAGGTCGGTTTCGTTCCGTGTCTAAATTATGTGAAAAAGATTGAGACCCGTATCATCGGGAGTGCAACTAGTGTACTCCAAAAGCTGATGTGTAGCTCCATGTTAAACCTAGTATTCTTTCGTAAATGTAATTGTGATGTGGTTGCTTACAGGTTTGCCATTATGTATCTAATCTTATTACTCTTAAGATACATTTTTAAGCGCCTTGCTTGTTTATCTAAGCCTCTTCAGCCATACAACCATTCTATTGTTCCTTATCGCAACTCATTAGTCGTAGTCTTTCAAACTTGTGTGTCGGTGGGTGCTGTTGTGCTTAGAACAACTTTTACTTACTACCTGCATACTATTATGTTATTTTGTTTTTTTTTTTTTAATTTATTCATCATATTTAGACTTACTTTAACAATCGGTTATGTAGTTATGTGTGGTTCAAAAAATGTTTAACATATATTACCAAAATGTACGAGGCCTGCGCACGAAGACAAATAGTTTATATCGTTACATTTTATTAAATTCGCACGACGTTATTATATTCACGGAGACCTGTACCCTAATTGCGTAATACACAATCAATCGGAATCTGAATCGTTTTGAAACAGATTGCTAATCCATTGCTTCATAGGTTCTATAAAAATTCTGCTCAACATTGTACAAAACGCAATGAATGTTCTTGAACTGTCAAAATCAGACAGATTAATCGTAATCGTTTACGAAAATGTGTTACGCAATTAGGGTGCTGGTTAACAGATAATATTAACGATAGTGAGTTTTGGGATGCCTGGTATCTTGTATGGCAGCGTGACCGTGATTATTGTAGAACAGCATAAACGCGGGGTGGTGGGGTGTTAATAGCAGTGAGGAATAATTTGACCATAATCGAAAGATACGACTACGTACTACAGCGGAAGAATTATGGGTAACCATCACATTTAAGAGGTCCGTTATAATATTCATATCTGCTCGCTGTATTTATGTAAAAAAAAATACGGGCAACTCAACACAACCCAATTAAAATAAAAAAACACCAAAACCTAAATAATCTGATAACCACTCAACCGATGGATATTTTATTATAATTGGCGATTTTAACTCCGGTAGGCATGTAAAATGGAACAGCTGGAGTGATAGTGATGAACTAAACCCCACAGGTATGACTTCCTACATTTGTTTGACACTAAACACTTGTAACTTGTCTCAATATAATAGCGTGCGTAACATCAATGGAAGATTATTAGATCTTGTTTTATCAAATTACTAAAAGCAAAGGAATATTGTGATCTATTAGCCACTCCTGTAGATTCGCACCACAAACCATTAATTATACACGCTGACGTTATTGAGACACACAATTTTTTTGAGAAACACAGTGCTAAGTATCTTGAATACCAAGCCGACTATCCTGCTATAATTACTGCATTCGGTCATGTGGATTGGAGCGAGTTTTTATCTGCTGAATCTCTGGACCAAGCTGTTTCCCTCTTTTATAACAAACTTTACGAACTCATGGACTTACACATTCCGGTTAAAACAATTAAAACAAGCTTGTCAGCCCCCATGATTCACTCGTGCATTGATCAAAGTGTTAAATGAAAAATATAAAATAAATACGGTAACATTTCAGATTATCACTCTTTAATCCTATTGCGTAGCCGCGCTAAGCTGCTAGAGTAGAAATGATTTTCTGCTTATAGGAAAAAAATAGAAGCCTCAATCGTCACTAACCTTAAATTATTCTGGTCGTACGTAAAGGGTTAAAGGCTTAATAACACCTTGTCTAAAGTTTTCACTCTATGGATAGGACCGCAGACACACAGGTGAGAGTGTCACCGAACTTTTTGCCTCTTACTTTGAGTCAACCTTTCAGGACAGTCCCTCAGGTGATTCGAATCTGAATTTTGAAAACTATTCTAATACATCAGTATGTCTGAGCTCACAGCTTCTCCGGATTGAGTACTAAAACTACTTAAAAATCTTGATCCGTCGAAATCGGGTGGACCAGACATGATCCTACCTGTCTTCATAATAAACTGTGAAAAGAGCCTAGTGGCACCGATCTGCTTTATGTTTTGTTGGTTGTTGAGATGTGGTGTCGTACTTAATATATGGAAATCTGCCTTGGTCACACCTATCTTCAAAAAAGGAGACGATTCTGACGTACAAAACTATCAGCCTATATCTAAATTATGTCTTTTCTCAAAAGTTTTAGAAAGACTAGTTTACACAGAGATTTGCTCGGCATGGATTTCTCAGAAAACGGTCTACTACCACCAAATTAGTATTGTCCAGTGACATCATTACTGATGGAATGGAGAGAGGTCATCAGGTAGACGTGATTTACACGGACAGTAAATGTTTTAACAGGATAGATCATCGTTTGCTTCAACAGAAGTTATTGTCTGTGGGAATACACCGTGATTTGTTTCGATGGTTTTCGTCATACATAGAAAATAGATCACAGGCTGTCGTGTTACGTGGATAAACGTCTCGATGTAATTCTATCCCATCAGGAGTCCCCCAGGGTTCGTTATTATTAATTAAATTTATTTCTGATATTAAAAGCTGTTTTAGAATCACACATAGTTTTATACGCAGACGATGTGAAGATCCTTAACATGTACATTATCTAACGCGGAGCAACTCCAGTCCGATCTGGACAGGTTTGTGTATAAATGTGTTCATGTACCGTTTACACGGCAAAGTCGTTTAATTGATTCTGCGTATAAATTAGATGGTGACTACATAAATACTTAATAGTGTTAGAGATCTTGGCGTGATACAGGACAGTAAACTAACTTTAGACGAACATTTAGAATCCATCATAAAGAAACCCTCCAAAGCTATGGGATTCATATTGCGAACTTGTTCTAATTTTCATTCTTTAAAACCAGTAAAGGTACCTTACTGTTCTTACGTGCGCAGAACTCTTGAGTATGCTTCTCAAGTATGGGACCCCCAAAGGGAGACGTATAAATCTAGCATTGAATTGGTTCAGAGGAATTGTATGCGATACCTAGATTTCAAGGCACAGCAGTTTTCAGACGGTTATGCTCACCGGTGTAAGCGTTATCACTTTGTACCATTAGAATTAAGGCGTAATATTATTGACATCTGCATTCTTATCAACTTAGTAAAACTACTAGTACATAGTAAAAATTATCTTCGAACCAATCAAAATAACCTAAGATAACGACCATTATTACAAATACCGTTTACATAAACAAATTATAGGCGTAACGCTTTTTGTATACGCAGTGCAGTATTATTTAACAACCTTTTTTTTTTTTTTTTTTTTTTTTTTTTTTTTTTTTTTTTTTTTTTTTTTATTTAACAACCTGCCACCGTATTTAGAAATCAATTTATTTTGCACAAGTGCGTTAAGAACCAGGAAAATCTTGAGTGAGGATTACTTTAATGGTTGTTGCGTGTTTACCTATTTTCAATACCTTATTTTCGTTGATCTTTTATTTATTTATTTATTCACAAGGCAACTACAACAGGTGATAATCACAATATATCACTAGGTTTACGTTATAGGTTTCTACCTGATTATCACTCAAAGCGTAATCGCACAACATGACCAGCAACAACAATAGCAATGATGGCAACAACAGTAAAAAGCTTAGTTCACAAAATTATACAGGAACAAGGTCCGTGCGTCTGCCCTCCATCCCACTCACTTCTACTCAGTCAGGGAACGAGTAGGAGACCAAACCGAGACCAACACGCCAGGTAAAGTACATAATTGAGACAAATTTACATTATTTAAGGAAAAACAGTATTTAAAGCGTAACAATATTAAAATGAAAGAGTACATACATTTCTTCTGAAAACAGCAGCGCGGGAATCGAAGATATCAATACTATTGTTATCTTTGGAAATTTCGTTGTAAAGACGACACATTCTAACGATAGGGTTGTAATAGGAGGTATTATTAGTAAAGACCAGCAGTGCAAAAGTTCTTGGTATTCGCGTGTTATACCTAGTATTGATGTTTATGAGGGACAGCAGAGCTGAAGAGTCCAGCTTAGAATGTAGGATCTTATGCAGGTTTATTAAGTCCTGCTGTTTGCGACGAGCATGCAAAGTCTCCAGATTGAACTTAACAAGGCGTTCTGAATAGCTTTGTAGCGTTCTAGAGAAGCCGTACCGGTACGACACCCACTTAACACATTTTCTTTGCACACTTTCAATTCTGTCAGAGTGTACTGCGTAACACGGTGACCAGATTATCGAACAGTATTCCAAAGTACTTCTTACTAGGCTTTTATAAAGTAATATGAAGCTTTGAGGTTTTTTAAATCCCTTGGTAGACCTAGATATAAAACCGAGAAGTTTCAATGCTCTATTCGTCATGCTATTGTAATGATCCCTAAACGATAGTTGTTCATCAAACAACACGCCGAGATCTCTGGCTACGTGCTTTCGTTCTAACGACTGACCCTCGAGTCTGTAGTCATAGGTGTTCTTTACACGTTTTTTTGTGAAAGTTATAACAAAGCATTTATTTATGTTCAACATCATTCGATTAAGGGTACACCAGTCAGAAATGACACTTAAATCGTTCTGAAGGGTTTCACTGTCGGAGGTGTTTTTAATAGACGTAAATACCTTCAAATCGTCGGTATATAATAGACAGGGACATACTAATTTTGTCACGAGATCGTTAATAAAAATGTTGAAAAGTAGGGGCCCTAAATGCGATCCTTGTGGAATGCCTGACGTAACATTAACTGGTAACGACAAGTATCCTCTAACAGAAACGAGTTGGCTTCTGAATTTCAAGTAAGACTGTATCCACCGGAACAGGGAACCATGTATACCGTAAGCTTTCAGCTTCAAGAGTAGTTCTTCATGGTTAACTTTATCGAACGCTTTCCGAAAGTCTGTATAGATTGAGTCAATTTGACCACCCTTCGCGAAAACAGTACACAGATAGTTTTTGTACTCGAGCAGGTTTGTAAGTGTTGATTTACCTCGAACAAAACCATGCTGCATGCGAAAATAACTCGCTAATAACTTGACTGTCGGATGAAACCACTCCACCAAATTTCATCGTTTGTGGTAAGCCATTCGTTCATTTTTTGCTATTGACAAACTTCCAAAATGATTTGATATTATCAGATAAAAGGTCCTCTGTGGATTTTATAAAGGAACTGTAGCAATCTTTTGTAAGAAACTTGCACCTACTTCGCAACATTGAGAAGGTGTCATAATCACGGGGGTTATTATATTTCTTGAATCGTCTGTGAAATTTATTTTTCTCATTGAGACATTTTTTAAGAGCTGGAGAGTACCAGAAAGGCTGAGCAGACTCACTCAATTTGGATGTGGGAGTATGCTTGCTGATAATAGAGTTGAGAACCATGTAAAACTCATCCACCGCCCGATCGATATCACTTGATAATAATAGGGCAGCCCAATCAACCTCTGCGATAGCCACCTTTACCTTCACATAATCACACTTGTGGAAATTGAGTCGTTTGATGTTATTAGGTTTCATTTGTTTAGTAGGAATGCTGCCTTTTATTTGTATACTTAAAGGTGGGTGATGATCATCAACCCGACTGAGTGGCTCATCATTTAACATTACTTGGATACTATCGGAAGTACAGAGGACAAGGTCTAAAAATCTGTTGTTTTTGTTAGGTACATGATTAAACTGTGACAAATCACAAAGGGCCAACAAATCCAGCAAGAGAGAGGACTTACAGTCAGTAGCTGCAACAGAATTCGTCAATTTGCTGCAAGATGGCGAGGGTGTCCATAACAAACCCGGAACATTAAAATCTCCAATAATCAAATTGACACATTCGTCACGAGAATCCGTTATAATCTTATGTGTATTCGAATAAAAAGCTTCAAGGTCAGTATTTGGTAAATCCGGGGGAAGGTAACATACGCAAACGTTGTACTGATTCTCGTGCGAGTTATTAGGCAAAATACTTACCCAAATATCTTCCACTCTGCTGTCCCATGAGGAATGTCTTATCACTTTGTAATGTTTTTTTATAGCTATTAAGACACCACCTCCGTCAACCTTCGTTACACATGAACTTTCGCGGTCTCTTCGAAACACATTATACCGTTGGTCAAATAGCTCGTTATCAAAAATACCAGAATTAATATTCGTCTCCGTTAAACTAATGATATCATAATTGTTATTTAGTGAGTTAACATATAGATCCTGCAATTTGATCTTATTCTATTCACATTCTGATAATAAATTAACATGAAAAGGTAGAGTACATAGATAAACTTGAAAATCAATCGTGTGAGTTTAGATATAGATTAGACGAGTTTAGCTAAGCAACTAGCGTCTTTTATAAGTATAGCCTGCTCTTGCTCAATCTTTCTAACATAAATGCGGCCGTATTTTACCCATACAAATTTATAAGAGCGTTCCTTAGCTGCCATTTTCGTCGCGGCGTGAAGCTTCTTGCACTCGGGTGAAAGATGTTCCGCCAAGTAAATAGTGCGTTTATCTCCAGGAACTCCCAGGTGCGACGAGTTTAAAACGTTCTCTTTTTTGCCTTTATTATATTGCGTGAGGGCTGAGAGAAGCATATCTCTTTGCCTTTCTGATGGTAATGTTGCCAGTATATTTCTTGGACGGACAGATTCACTGTTTATTTTTGCAACGCGATGAATTGCTTGTAAGTCTGTATCAGGGATTGGCACTTTAATTTCGTTACACAGATTTTTAAAAATTGCAACTAGGTTTTCCGTTTTCCTTTCCGGCACACAATGAATTTCAATATTACGGCTTCGCGATAATTTTTCAATCGCTTGCATACGACGTGTAAGTTCAGTCATGTCTGTGCGGAGTTTAATGTTCTCAGACTCAAGCGTCTGGATGGTATTCCTAACCGAAGCTAGATTAACATTAATGTATTTTTGTTCAGCCGCTAAAAGATCTGCGCGGATGCTATTTCCTTCTTGATGTCTGCAGTTAGGGCAGCTCTGATGCCTTCAAGCTTACAATCTAGAAGTTGGCCAAATTGCTCGTATGAAATAGCATAAGAAGCATCTGGCAGATTAACAAGCATTCCAGTAGCAATTTGAAGCGAAGACTTCAGCGGGGACACTTTTGAATCGCTATCGGGAATGTCCAATAAGTCATCGCAGGACATGTTAGCATCTTCACGAAGAATATCAAATTGGTTTCGCACCGGAGTATTATCTTGTTTAGGACGGGCTATGTTGCTACACGTAGGGCAAATCCAGTTCCGTTTAAGTTCGTTGTGGTGGCTTTTGAAGTAGTCTTTAGTCATATTCAGGCATTTATAATCATAAAAACCACGACATGACGAGCAAACCAAATAACTCTCCGAGATCTATAATTTTGCTACATGCCACACACTGCATCTTACCAGTCGGCTATAGTTTTGGTACAGAAAATATAGATTTGTTAATTAGTAAACGCACTGTGCAGGTAGATGTGTTTAATAATGTTATATGAGTCACTTTGTCACAGCAAGCAAGCACTTTTTTTTGTATCATTGTAAAATAAATGTGAAAGCTTGTAATTATCAATTGTCAGTTGTTATTGTTTCGTTACTATACACGTGTAATTAGTCTATAAGCTTTCTTAAAATTAAAAAAAATCCACGAATCTAAAAGGTATCACATTTTATTAAAACTTTGTATTTTGCGAATCATTTTCGATGTGGTTTGGTCGTGGGTGTGATTTCGTGGTAATGTAAAGTGACAATCTGTACTAAATTATGATAAACGTGAAAGTGATTTCATTGGGTTACATTTACAGCTTTAGTATTTAACACAGTGCTGTTTTGTAAGAGATATACTAAAGATTTTTATTTAGAAGTTTACTTATACTTTCTTCATTCTACAAAAGAAGGCTGTCAGAGTCATCTGCAACCTCCGCAGACGCGAATCTCTCAGGAAACTGTAAAAAAAAACTTAATGACACAACTTTTTCAAAAAACGGGGTACCCATCACAAAGCCGTCAAATACGCACTTTGTACATTTGAATAAGTAATTGCACAAAAATAATTGCTGGGTAACGAAATTAATTTGCTGTTTGCAGTAGTGCGCAATAAAACACACACAAAACATTGTGCTTATGTGTGCATGCAACGGTACAGGGTCCAAGGGGTATTTAAAGTGGTTTTAATTATTACAGTACTTAACAAGTTTTTTGGATAAATTAGAACCATGTTTTATTCTGTAAGTTCGGGTACTATGGGTTCTTTATGTTAATAAGATGTATGTTGACTTGAATGAGCAGGGCAGTTGAGAGTATGTCTTGCTTACTTAAATGTTTCACTGATGGCGGCGCGTGTGTTGGATCATTCGGTTCCCTACAAAATGGTTGAGCTGGATAGTGCTAATCCACGCGTCATGTTCGTGAACGGGCGAGAATGGTCATCTTCTAACTGCCAAGGCTTAGTTTAGTTTGCTGCAGTTTGCTTAGTTTTATGCTGTAGTTGCAGCTTACTATATCCAAGACCTTACTGTTAAAGTAAATGCTTATGTAGTAGTACTGTGTATGTATTTGTGTATGTTTGACTACGAAACAGACGCGCAGAAAAGACTTTGAGAACAAAATCATCCCGGCCTTTGGAATAGTTAAGCAGTCCACAGTATCAGGCAGATAAATATTTTAATAAGTTTCCGATTCAGTTAAAAAGCATACCGTACACAGGTTCGTCTGGGGCTCATTAGATGATTTGTAATTCTTTGTTTTTCCACACAACACATAAAACACACACTCATTGCACTTCACACTCAGACTCACACTAATGTAGAGAGACAATATAATAAATCAGTTGTCATCATAATTTTTATTATCATTTTGTTCATAAATATAATTATTAGGTCCTTTAAGAATTAATGTAACCACTGTTTTGCTATCGTATTATTATTTTTCTCTGTCGTAAAGTAAATTTAAACGATGTATATTGCATAAAATTGAGAACCTACTGATTAGGAGAAGACTCTTGTAATACAGGTTTCTTTTTTACCTGGCGCAGAAGTCAGAGCTTCACTTTGTGTGTACACATTTTTATGCCAATTAAATCATTTTAAATTTTCAATGTTTTTCAATCAGACATGTAATTATTAGTTTACGGTGTTTTATTGTGTTTAGTTTATTCTTGTTTTACGTTAAACATTTTTGATTATTGTTTTACGTTTAAATTGCTATTAATTTATTGACATTGGCTTATTATTTTTTGTTTGCATGGTATTTTAACCAAAATATTTTTTTCTAATTTTAATTGAATTGCATGTATTCTTCTTGTTAATGTTTCATGCTGGTTTGAATTCGACCGCAATGTGAATTGTTACTGTAAACATAATTTGATTTAAAAGAGTTTCCGTGGAGTTTCTTGCCCGTTCTTCTCCATAGGTACCTACTACGCTTTGGAATGGGCAACTAGCTTCATTTTTCTGACCGACCGACCTTGACAATTCAAAAGTGCCTGTAATTGGTTTATTTGAAAAAAAAAATAAAAAAAAATTGAATTGAATACTATCTTATATTTTGAATACTTATAATTTTGCAACTTACGAGTTGTAGGTCGTAGGTTCGAACCCCGACAGTCGCTTTACTTTGTGTAAATTTAATTACCACTGCTTTCAAAAAAGGAAAACACCATGTGGAAACCGCATGTCCTTGGACCAAAAATTCGAAGCTTTTGGATCACGGCCCCAGCTGCAGCAGTGTGAACATTATACAGGCTGATTATAAATTGAACGGTTTTTTTTTCTATATTGTTCTCACATAATTAGAAGGAACAAGAATAATCTACGTTTTGGAATGGGCAACTAACTTCAACTTTCCGACTAACTGACCGACTCTTTGACAGTTGGAAAGTGCATGTTGAGTTTGAGTTTGATATAGAGAAACGTGAGCAAAACCGCAATAAAACAAAACTAGCAATGATGCCCTTAAGGCACTTTTCCCGTTAACAGAGAAACGGACGAACTTTTTGATGCCCTATGATCTTATTTGATAATAAAAATTGTACGCACTGTAAACACCACCGGCTTGTGTCCCAGCAGTGGCAACATTATAGGCTGATTATGTGTGTGTATAAAGTCCCTCAATTGACACGTGCATCATTTGGTACGCAGGTATTTCATGCTAAGAGTGCACACTCATTGTAACTATTGTGCCAAATACAATTTATTTATTTAAAATCTACATTTGCACTATTTCAGCATCAAAACTGTTTTGATTCAAACCAGAATAAATATTTCATGTTTCAACACTGCTTTTGGTGACAATTATTCATCCAGATAAATTAAAATAAATGCACATTGTATTTTGATCCGTGGTTTGAAGGTTAAAATTAGCTACTGGTTTATATAATTATAGTGTAGAAGCAATATTTCTCGTACAAAAGGGAACTCGACGACAGCCATCGACAGTTCTTTGTGGGAGAGCTCCGAGCGCGTTGGTTTGATCAAAGACGCCTCGATCTCTGAATTAAAGTTGACTAATCAACGTCAATTAAACTTGAAGAAATACACGATTAAATTAGACTTGATTTACAGACGAGATGTAACATTATTATCTAAGCATGTTTGGAAATTAACAGAAATTAAGATTTAATCCTGCTGATTGTGAATCAAACTCGTAAATGAATGAGGGGAAGAGAAATCGGCTTGAGGAAAATATGAATGTTGTCTTGATTGAAGTAGACTGAAATGGCAAATTACTATATTGGTATAAAATAACATTATTATTCTCAGTGCTACAAATATATACGTTTCAACTCTGACATGACCCAAAAGAAAATGTTTGGAAACGAACATTTACACAATAATAGAACGCAAACACATAAATCCGCTCCACCAGTTCCTGCACTCTGAACAAAGTTCGGATCTCACAAATAAACTCATTTCATCTGAATTGTCTTTCTTTAAAAGAATGGGAACCTTCAACTCTGTTCCCGTAAGAATACATTTCGTTTTAACTTATAAAAATTCAACGAACTGCTGAATAAAAAGTCTAAGATCTGTTACCTCAATTCACAGTAAGTTTTTTAACATGAGTTTGTGAGACTGTGTACCTGTGCGAGTCTCGGGACCGGGGCTGGGGGCCGGGAGCCGAGAGCTGGGAGCTCGTGTCGAGTCCAACCAAGTTTCCTCGTAAATAACTGAAAGAAATGCGGCCGGGATCCAGCATTGTTAGTTACAAACTTACAATTGCGATCGATCCGATCCAACCTGAACTTTAAGCAGTACAGCATAGTGTTCGCGCAACGGCAAAACATCCGCTCCGAGGTAATGGGATACATTTGTTATTGAATACACGTCTGCGTTTGTTCGTTAGGTTTTACCGGAGTACGTACTGTACGTACTGCGCCGGGATCTGTCTGACTAACTATTACTTTATTAGAGTTCAACTTTGTACACCGCCGCAATTTGCTGATACTGCTGTTACTGCGAAATAAAATGTTCTTCTCCAACCTAGCTAACTATACATACATACAAACACATGATACAAAGACTTGATCCGTCTTATTCCAAAACACGATCTAAATTTAGGACGAGGATTATTGCTAGGTTTAAACCAATACTAAACAAAACGTTATTATAAAATGAAATTTATCACTAGTTCTAGACTATCTATGGTACTAAAGTTAAACCGCCGAGACCCCTAGTTTAACTATGGATCTAACTTCGGTACTAATTTATTTGAGGTTAGCGTTGATGATTTTTGTGTGTTTATATTTACAAATAGTTAAAAATAATTGACTTGACGGATTTGGAAGATTTAGATACGCTGGAGATGTCTCGGCGATCTTACAGACATCGTCATCGTGTAAATCCCTTTGAATTGAGTGACGAAGATTTTAGATATAAGTATAGGTTGACAAGAGATTTTAGAGAAAAAATTGTGCATGTTCTACGTGAGGATTTATCCCTCGACCCTCGAGGATGCCCATTGAGTCCTGAAGTGCAAGTGGTTTGTGCATTACGCAACTGTGCTCGCCATGAAGTACGTACCCTTGGTCAACGCTATCATAACATTGGACAAAATGCAATTCATAAACTAATATTATTTTTTTAATCGTAGATTCAAGATGATACAGCCGATTTACATGGTTGTCTCAACCAGCTGTCAGCAAAACATGCAAAAAGGTAGCGGAGATTTTGTCACGGATGTCCCGAAGATTTATTAAAATAGTCATTAACTTCAATGACAAAGTCGTGAGGAGCAATCGCCATTATTTCTAAGTCCTCAGGAGAAGGTGATGGTGGTTTTTCGCCAACGCCTGTCTTTGATTGTTCCCTCCTATGGGTCGATAAGTTGGATTTAGCGGACAACTTGATTCTTTTCCAAGCCAACTTTAACTCTCCATATGATCTACATTTACCCGTTATTTCATTAAATCTAAAAATAATAAATATATGCTAACCATAACGTACTTGTACCCTTGTACATCAAATGCAATAAGTACATACTTAATCTGTTTATTCTTCCACTCTTTTATTTTCACACAAACATGCAGTTTATTGACGTCTTCGTGGACTTATCTTCTATAATATGTGCCGATTGGGAAATAAGTTGTAATATTTCCTATTATAATAAGAACATCCGCGTTAGGTCGTCAAAATAAGATTAAACAAAGTATTGTTTACCTAATAATAATAAAAATCCATTTTTACTCATTTTTTCTTCAAAACCCCAGTTTTCACCCCTGTTTTTCTTTTGTTGTTCCATTTTTTATCGTAGCTCACGATTTAACCGAACAACTCACGAACACACCTCGTAAGAGTATATATTTATATATATAACAATAAATAAAAATAAGAAGTGCATTTATTTATTATGAAGGACGCAGCGTCAACGTTCGTTTCAAATAACTCCCGCTGTCGCCTACCCAATTCAATCCACTTCACGCTAGAGGTGTTATTAAATATGACAACCTGATTATAAAAGCGCGTCAATAGTACAAGTTGTGCTTGGTCAATATATTTTAACCTAAACAAATAACAATTCTTGACTTAATTTAGTATTGATACATAATTATTAAATTATTTCAAATACTAATATAATATCAATAGTTTGAGAAACGGAACGTTGTTTCAAATAAAACCTGTGTGAACGAATGAAAGAAATTTAAATCATGGACCTTCTTTGGTACTAACTGATCCTCAGAAAGTCTATGTTTTGTAATAGAAACACATTTTGAACGTGTTACTAACGTTATTACCGTAACAATCCTAGACCTTTCAGTCGTGGTTTAAATCAGTACTCAAGCAATTTTTTTGTAAAAGACTGAATATGTTTTTCTTCGCACATGCCATGAACGTATTTTGCAACTTATTAATGTAACACCCTCAGTTTCACTGACATTCATTTGAGACAGATTGATGTAACTTGGCAGTTCAATTATATATCTCTATAATAAGAGTTAGCCTGCCGTATTTGGTAAGTAGGTACACAAGGAAAATAATATTAGATCATCATATGCTAATCGGGGGAACAATAATACATTATCCCAATCAGCTGTGATACTTATAAAGTCAGATGAGCGCCTATTAAGATTTAATGAGACCACTACGTCTGACAAGTTATTATGCAACTGAAATCGTTAATTTATAACATTTAAAAATGTTTTGAGCATCACTACGATCTCTCAACCGCACAGCAATATTATTGTACAAAGCCGCTGCTATCTTGAAATAAGCACAAAGTCAAAGATAAGCGTGAGATTCCAAAGTCCGTGGTAGAAGCCGAGTTTTCATGTTCAAGCCGAAATCAAATGACCAAGAGAGTAGCCAAAAACTGAGAAAGCGAAAATAACAGCGAAGCAAGAATACATGTAACACAGTCGACGATCAAAGATAGTCTGGTGGGTTTTTTTTTGGGAATGTCATCTCGCAGGTCAATCTATAAGGTTGTCGTCTGGTTAAATGGACTTGCAAGTCTGGTGCGCACAGTCCACAGATCATAAATACCCCTAAAGTTGGGTCTTAGACTGACAGCCGCCATTTCGTTCTAAAATAATAAGCCCCTCGCTAAACTATTTAGTTGACATTATATTTTGATTGCGGGGTTTTAAACATATTGTAAATGCCTGAAGACACTTTTTAGGCACATAAGAGTATGTGAATTAGAATTCCAACTTCTCTAAAAATCTTAATTTTTTTGTACAAATCCTGCCATTATTCTTTGTTCTGAAATCCTAATGCATGACCACCTATTTGTTGTTGCTGCCATTTCGTTAAAAAAACATTTGGACCCCAAGGGTAGAATGTAAAGGGACCATTATAGTTTTAAGAAGAATCCATGTAAAACTACATTCTGGCAATTAACAGAATTTGAATTTTGGCTCTCATTCGGTAGTTGATTCGAATGTCTATCGCGTTGAGATTCTAATTAACTGGGTGATGCAGTAGTTGGTATTTTACATGGACTTTACGCCATATTTCAGAACTCGGATGTGAAAAATATTATTACGTATTTTTTGTAATAAATCCACATTAACGGAAATGTATGTAGCGTACATTACAGCTATGGCCTATGCACGCAAGGCCTATGGCTAAGCAAAGCTATGCTGTAGCTTCGTCAGCCTTCGAAAGCCTTAAAAGAGTTACCGTGGAGTTTCTTTCCGACTCTTCTCCTTAGGAAACGACCAATTGGTATCGTGCACCTAGCGTCTGACGTTTTATAAGTTCCCATATATTTTATTTACCTACATGGTTTAGGCGAAATAAAATATTTTGATTAGATTTGGTTCGTTACAATGCTACGCCGTAGTTTCGTAACAACGCTACGCCGTAGCTCCGTAGCACGTGTGTTAGGTTTTGCTTTTATCAACCTAGTTAGCTGATGGGTACTGAATACTGATATACTATCAGGTAGATATTGGGGCTGCTGATTGTACAAAATGGTCGTCAAAGGAATACGTTTGCACTAAGACTGAAGCTTTATAACAATAAGACGTAATGATCGTGCCTATGCAGGGACATTACGTCTACATCAGTGCCAGCTGAGTAGTCAATTTATATCTTTAAACATTTTCAATATTCTAACTAAATCTTCAGCTATACGAAAAGGCAATCCGAGGTTCTATTCAACACGTACAGTCAAAGAGACTTTGAAAGCATTTCTAAAATATAATATTCTGCGAATGAAGTGAACTTTCCGTGTACATCCTCCTACACTTTGCAACTTAAGAGTTTGTATTACGTTTGATATTCGCGTTAACAGTTGCAAAGCACATAAGAAATAACTGCGACTGCAAGCGAAGTTGCTCAAGTAGCGACCGCGACCGCGACACACATGCGAGCATCAAATTGTGTTCATGTTGAGCGATTTTCTGAACGAGTTAGTCGGCACTTGGTTTTAATTACAGTTTTGTTACTATGTGACTTCAGTGTGCAATACGAATATACGTACTAATATCAAATTAAATCAAAATGACAGCATATTCATTTAATGCGTGATGGCGCTAATAAAAGTTTCCTTTCTTCTTTTCTTTCCAAAACTCTATCAAGTCTCAGAAACAACTTTAACCGTTCATAAACCAAATAAACTCAAAACGGGTACTAATACCTGTACAAGCTGAGCAAACAGGTTTCTCTCTCTGAATGTGCAGTGTTCGCGCAAGTCGAGTAAATTACATAAAACAGCAAGAACTTGAGCACAGATTTTATCGCATGCTCGTCGCCTGCTCGCCTGTCATAATCCGCTTATTGGCCGCGCCCATGTCGCGCCGCCTCGATGCCATGATACTAGCTAGGTAAATACCATGTTAATTAAGTACCAAGAAAATAGAAAACAGTTCATGTTTCTCTTGGAAATATGGAGGAAGAAATGTAATTGCCGTTGTATGAAAGTAACATTTTAAGGGTCACATTTGGAACGGATTAACTAATAATTCACAAATGATTTATGGATTTCATGTCTATAACTCCAATGTGAGACTGAATAAAATCCTATTTCAGTTAAGTTTCTCACATCCTAATCACAAGATTTCCTTACTTCTTGTTAGAACAATAATAAAAACACACAAATAAAAACTAAAGCAATTTCCACAACCTATACAATAATAAAAAGGAAGCACCAGGAAAGTGCACAACAACGAGTGTTGTGGAAATACACACAGACACACACTTGCATTTACTTACACTTGCGCCCATCTGTGCACTGTGTCGGTGCACGATCCACTGTGGGTGATCGTGTGACTGTGCGATGATGAGAGGGTGTGAGAGTGTGTCGCTACACAGTGCCTTGTGTGTGATAGTGTGCGGGTGTGTGTCGAAGCACGGTGCACCGCGGCGTTATAAACGAATATTTAGTTGCTCCTTACCTCGCGCAGTGGCCGCTTATAGTCGCGTCTCGGCGACAAATGTTGGGCAAAATGTTCACGATGGCACGGAATGTTCTAGAAAACGCTCTAAAGGTTTTATATTTTGTTTTACACGGAACCGAAAGGATCGCATTCACTCGTATGAAATTGAATTGTAGGTAATTACACAAAGGTTCAGTAGTTTTTGTTTTCGACTATTTCGTTTTCTCAAAAATCGCTGTTTGTAAAAGCATACAAGACATAGTACCAAATAACATCGGTTTCAGGTTTCTTATAACCGGAGTCACACGTCATAAATATGTATGATTTATGACCTAATTACATGACATAATTAGTTAATACGTGTAACTAATATGTTTTCAGAAAGTACTCCTAATACTTTCATTTGATACTAAACACAATATTAATCTAAAACATGTTTTTTGGCGATTCTTTACTTTATTACATTTTATTTGACGTCATACACTCGCAGAACCACATGATGCTTTCATCAATAAATACCTTGATTATCAAAATACGGCGAGGATTCTAGGAGTTATGAGGGAACAGATGAACACACATGCATACCTACTTACATAAATAGCTAGTCAAAATCAAACTCCTCCTTTGGATTTCCGTAATCGAGTAATAATGACTAAGTTTTACTATTTCGCCGTGTTTTTTTTATTGATTTACAATGACACATGACAGATTGGCATGGAATCTACTTTAGATTTATAAAAATATCCTTGCATTTAGAACTGAAGGTTTAATAAGCCTGGCGATGTTCCTATCCTTAACAGTTGAACCTGGCAGCAGTATACTCTCTACATCATTACTACATCCATAGAGGATTTGGAAGCATTCCAAAAACTATGCGAGTCGTAAAACACAATCTACCTGCTTAGTTCCCTGGAAGAGAGTCCGCTACGATGTGGAAGGCGAGTTACTTTATTTATATCAGTTTCATATTAACTAACTCCAATTTTGTCACTTATTTGCTTCATATCTACTCTAAAATTCAGTACTCCGACAACATAGTCCATACTCAACGTGCTGCACAAAACCAAACTTTAATTTTAGGTAGAATTTAACAAACTAAATCCTAAAAACAAAAAAGCACACAATCATGCTGGTAACCCCTAAATCACTATCACTACCATTTTTGGCCGACACGGACAAATACGTCCGATACAAATTCACTTTTCGTCTAAACACTCGACGATATTGATAGCACATTTAGCGTGCATACAGAACTGGTTCCGTGCAAATGGTGCAACTGAAAATTGGCTCCCGTTCTAACGTTATCGATGGCGGTAATAAACTCGCAATGTTCCACAATAAAACTCTTTAAATTCGTTCGGTTACGCGTTCATGACACGATTTTTTTTATTCCCATTGCGTGTATATCATATGTTCGTCGTGAAATCAGACTAAATTTGAACGAGTAAATAATCGTGAAAATTGTAGACGAGGACAGGAGGGTTCTAGTCAAGATATTCCCAGAACTCGCAAACCTAAAAATACTATTACATTTTATGACCACGAATTTCTGCAAGGGCAGCAAAAAAGCGTTGGCATGTAGGTTATTTCTAAAACAGATGGTGTTATAGGATTAGGAGAAAACTGAGACTGCAAATTAAGGTTGTTTGTGTCATAATTAAAGTTGATTAAATAAAAATGTATGTGTTAATCTGTCGGAGTCTTCTCGTCGCGTATTCCACTGAGCCTAAAGACTGAAGTCTTCAATCAGTGCGTCCTGCCTGTTATGACCGACGGAGCCGAAACGTGGACACTCACGGTACGGCTAGTCCATAAATTCAAGGTCACTCAGCGAGCTATGGCATGAGCTATTTTTGGAATCTCTATGAGGGATATAATCCGGAATGAGGTGACCAGGCAGAGAACTAAAGTTGTCGACATAGCTCTCAAAATAAGCAAACTGAAGTGACAATGGGCCGGCCATATTAGCCGTAGAACCGATTAAACGTGATCTTGAGTGGAGACCGCGAATTGGCAAACGTAAGGTAAGACGTCCTCAGGCTAGGTCGAGCGACGACCTTCGCAGGGTGGCTAGTAGCAGCTGGATGAGAGTTGCCGAGAGTCGAGCTAAATGGCGTGCAATTGGTCTGTTGTAGGCTGACGATGAAGAATCTGTCGTAAAATTTAAAAATGCGTTAAGCGCAGTTTAATTCGGTTATGTGAAATCCGTTTCGAAGGATCACAGTTTGTAGGGTTGGTCCTATGAGACGGTGGCTTAGCTTGGTGACTACGGGTAGTATTGCTACAGAACGAGTAGATTGCTTGATATATTTCCTTTCCAGCACGCTGACCTATAAAACCATAATTTTGTATGCCGACTTAAATTTAGGTAGTTACAACAAACCAAAAAAATGTGATTAAATTAAAAACAAAAGAATTATGATGTGTTAAAAATATGATTTTCAAGGAAGCTTTGCTATGAAATAACGTAATCAGTGTAAGCTAACTTGAAAGACAGCTCACTCGAAAACTTAAAAAGATAAGACTTGACCTGAATTCGTGAAAGCGCACATAATAGCCGACAATTTTTTGTCCGAAATTATTTACAAAGAGGTTTTTGGAAATAACATGAAAGATTATTTTGCATTCACCTTTTGGATTTTTTTCTACTGACTTATCGGCTTTCATTTCACCGTGAAAGGTTTAAAGTGTTGGAAAATACATTCTGCACAATGAATTGCTCAGTTCAGTAAAATCTTATTTAAACGATAGACAACAGAAAGTTCAAATAAATGATGTCAATTTATGTTGTTAAAAATTAAAAATGGGTGTCTTGCAAGACTCAATATTAGGTCCTTTCCTCTTTTTGTATAAATAACTATCTACCCCATTTATAAAATAAAAAAACAACGTCAAATTGTGTCATTTGCTGATGATACTTCCTTAATTTTTACGATAAATAGACATGCATCAAATCTTGACGACGTAAATAACGCCCTACTGCAAGTACTGAATTGGTTTACAGCTGTAAACCAATTCTGTACAATTAGTATTCAATGGGAAAAACAGAATGCAAGATTGTTTTACCAATGTATTGATTGTTACAGGGTATTGAATAAAGATCAACTAGAATTCATCGATAAAACCATTTTCCTGGGGATCACGACTCGACTAAAGGCAAGGCAGGTCCTCGTTAAACATCTCTTGCAGGACATCCAAGTTCAGCAACATATGATGTAAGAAAAATCCGTCAATTTACTAATTCCAGTGGATACCGCGAGGCTAGTCTATTTCCGTTAATTTCATAATCTTACGGTATTTTACTATAGGGACGACCTGCACACATCCAGTCTTATTACAAGAAAAATGCTTGAGATTGTTACGGTAATAACGTTAGTAACAGGTTCAAAATGTGTTTCTATTACAAAACAAAGACTTTCTGAGGATCAGTTAGTACCAAAGAAGGTCCATGATTTAAATTTCTTTCATTCGTTCACACAGGTTTTATTTTAACCCACGGTCCGTTTCTCAAACTTTTGATATTATATTAACATTTGAAATGATTTAGTAATTATGTATCAATACAAAATTAAGTCAATAATTGTTATTTGTTTAGGTTAAAATATATTGACCAAGCACAACTTGTACTATTGACGCCCTTTTATAATCAGGTTGTCATATTTAATAACACCTCTAGCGTGAAGTGGATTGAATTGGGTAGGCGACAGCGGGAGTTATTTGAAACGAACGTTGACGCTGCGTCCTTCATAATAAATAAATGCACTTCTTATTTTTATTTATTGTTATATATATAAATATATACTCTTACGAGGTGTGTTCGTGAGTTGTTCGGTTAAATCGTGAGCTACGATAAAAAATGGAACAACAAAAGAAAAACAGGGGTGAAAACTGGGGTTTTGAAGAAAAAATGAGTAAAAATGGATTTTTATTATTATTAGGTAAACAATACTTTGTTTAATCTTATTTTGACGACCTAACGCGGATGTTCTTATTATAATAGGAAATATTACAACTTATTTCCCAATCGGCACATATTATAGAAGATAAGTCCACGAAGACGTCAATAAACTGCATGTTTGTGTGAAAATAAAAGAGTGGAAGAATAAACAGATTAAGTATGTACTTATTGCATTTGATGTACAAGGGTACAAGTACGTTATGGTTAGCATATATTTATTATTTTTAGATTTAATGAAATAACGGGTAAATGTAGATCAGATGGAGAGTTAAAATTGGCTTGGAAAAGAATCAAGTTGTCCGCTAAATCCAACTTATCGACCCATAGGAGGGAACAATCAAAGACAGGCGTTGGCGAAAAACCACCATCACCTTCTCCTGAGGACTTAGAAATAATGGCGATTGCTCCTCACGACTTTGTCATTGAAGTTAATGACTATTTTAATAAATCTTCGGGACATCCGTGACAAAATCTCCGCTACCTTTTTGCATGTTTTGCTGACAGCTGGTTGAGACAACCATGTAAATCGGCTGTATCATCTTGAATCTACGATTAAAAAAATAATATTAGTTTATGAATTGCATTGTGTCCAATGTTATGATAGCGTTGACCAAGGGTACGTATTTCATGGCGAGCACAGTTGCGTAATGCACAAACCACTTGCACTTCAGGACTCAATGGGCATCCTCGAGGGTCGAGGGATAAATCCTCACGTAGAACATGCACAATTTTTTCTCTAAAATCTCTTGCCAACCTATACTTATATCTAAAATCTTCGTCACTCAATTCAAAGGGATTTACACGATGACGATGTCTGTGAGATCGCCGAGACGTCTCCAGCGTATCGAAATCTTCCAAATCCGTCTAGTCAATCCCAGTGATATCCATTTTTACTATTTGTAAATATAAACACACAAAAATCATCAACGCTAACCTCAAATAAATTAGTACCGAAGTAGTCATGAACTAGTGATAAACTTCATTTTATAATAACGTTTTGTTTAGTATTGGTTTAAGCCTAGCAATAATCCTCGTCCAAAATTTAGATCGTGTTTTGGAATAAGACGGATTATGTTTATATTTTGACTAAAACTAATTTATCTGTGAGAAGCATTGCAGAGTTGTCGCCGCACGCGCGGATGTTGGGCACATGTGATGACAGTTGTTTGGTGTTGGAGATGGACAAGGTATCGGGTAATAATGTTTTTGTAGAAGAGTATTAAACACATAAATGAAGTTTATTTTATTTTATTACACGTAACCCGATATTATATAAATCACTTCATAATGAACATTCTAACACTTTCTTCAGATTAAGGTTTGCCCATCAATAATTACACAAACTTGATAAAAATTTGTCTTCTACCGGTACCTAGACCATAATCTATAGACTATAGAAACAGACCGGAAAGGCTTTAGCCTTTCTGGTCACTGTTTTACTCCATGTGTTTGTTTTGCAACGAAGCATGTGTTCTGTCCAGCACCATTTTCACCAGGTTTTCTTTTTGTTATTGTGTAATCTATTCGATGCGCCCTCAATGTAGACAGTTGGTGTCGTACTGCACGCTGCTGCGTCTGGAGCAGTGCAGTTGTGACGTGGAGTCATCCTCCCGCCCTTGTCCCAGTTTATAAGTACTCTGCCCAATTGTCTGTCTTGAGTCTTGGATGCCTTATCCGTAGCCTTCATCACAGTAGTCACACCCTTTCTAGCCCTATCGTCTTTCACGCAATCCTGCATCGCTTCATGGAAAATGTCACAAATAATGATGAATCCATATACTTTTTCAAATCTTAGCGCAACTGTATACATCGATTCACATCAGTCATCACTCTTTTGTCTGTCAGTTTGATAGATCCGTTGTCAGTTGTCACATTTTTTTATAAATACAAAATGGGCAACGAGATAAAAGGAAAAACTGATATTTTCCTTTTGATATTTTTTTATTATGCTGGGTTTTAAAAATATATCAATCTACTCCTGGTAATGTGTTCTAATGGTAAAATTAATGTATGTAGCTCGCCAAAATTCTTTATATATTTATTAAATGACGATCAACCTGACGTCACACCGTTCCTGCCCACAGGTCCTGCCCGCTGCCCAAAGAGGCAGGTAGCAAGTTTTAATTAAACCACCTTCGTTAGCCGATAGTTTTTAATCTGCCAGATCGTTGCCGCAAACTTTATAGGATCCTAGAAGTTGTCCGGGGCGGCGACCTCCGTGCGGAACTCCGGATATTTGTATTGAGTTTTTTCGAAGATCTTTTAAAAGTGCGATTTACGTGACTTTGTGCTCGCTGGTGAGTTTTGGAGATAGTTTGTAAACTTCTAAATGTTGGTTCTACGAGTTTTATGCAGATGTTGAGCTGGTGGTTTTTATTGTTTGGAGAACAATAAGCTGTGGTTTGGTTAGTTTGGAATGTTTACGAGCTTTATATGCGGTATATGAAATAAATAATGTATTCACATAATATCGGTCTCACGGCTTTTTATCCTGTTAATTTTGGAATTTTAATAATCTGTTAATGGCTTATCATTGGTGATAATGACAATAATAAAGTCAATAAGCTGAATTTAACAACTGCCAAACCCACCTCCTGTCCTAATGTCCTGTCATAATTTAAGTTGCACATGTTAGTAAAATCACCATACGTGAAGAAACTTATTTTCTTTTATCTCATTCTTTATCGTAGGTATGTAGAGTTCAATTATTATACGTTGGCGAAAATACGACTTAAGGCTCTTAAACAAATGGAAGGGGTTCGAAAACCAATTAAAAGCAATGACCCAAACAAAAGGGTCTTTTCATAATAAATCAATTACATTCCGAGATTTTTTCTACGAAAATTTAAATGAACGTTAAATATAACTGTTGCCGCTTATCAGAGAAATAAAGAAAGGACACGATTGATTTCTAAACGTAATGATCACGCTTTTTATTTTGTTTTTTTTTCAAAGGACTCTTATTTTTTGTGTTGTTTGTATTTAATCGACTTAATTACGGACGATGTTTTAAGCAAAATAGACGCCAGTAATGTAAGGTTTTCAGAAAATGTAACAAATGCAATCTGTTTATAATTCTTTTCATAATGTTGAAAACCAAACACGTATTTTCTATTATAACATTTCTACGGAAATTAGGGCCACAAAATGGTACAACAACGGTTTAAAGCTAAAAGCTAGTGTCCCTTACTCGCTATCACCGACTCGCTCTCCATAATATCTCCACACTTCACTCGGCCCATTTACTACTAAAAATCCATCCAGTCTGAATTAGGTTTTCGTTTTCGGTAAAGCCTGAGTGGTTTTATCCGCGGCTAACGCACGTAGGTCCCGGAGGAAGCATATCTGCTCCTACAATGCGATAAATTCACTGCAAACAAAGAAAAAAGGCGGACTTGGCCCCAAATATATCATTTGAAGTGATATCAGGGCGGGCCAGGCCCCGCAGGAGGTAAGACGGCCGGCGGGAGGGAGGGGGGCGCCGGATAATGCACCAGCATAAACTTTGGTCCTTCCACTCCATTATTATGTGGCGACAGTCGCCATACTCACCGTACATTACGTGCCGCTTATGGTAATCGTATATATGCTTTATTGGATAGCTTATTGAGGCGGCAGTGTATGTTATACGATTGAGCTGTCACGTTTTGTTGAATATTTCACTTGTCAAATTGCACAAAACGGTTTCAGAAACCATTGAGTGACGCGAAAACGGCTTTGGGTATTCGATTATAAAACATAGCCGGTATAAATTTTAATAAACCGAACCGTGGAGTTTTAACAAAAATCTGTACAAAACTATAAAAAAATATAGCCGTGTTTTTAAAAAGGCTAGGCAAACATCGCGTTTGTGTGGGAGTTAGTGAACTATGGCTATTCGGGCTAATTTAAAACTCGATTAAGATCGCTGACATGAAAATCATGTTATGTAAAAGCTTTGCATGCGCCATTTCTATTTACCGCACAATTTATCATCGCCGCTTGCAATTTTGCCTTCCTCGTCCTGCATTAACATAAGGTGGACATGAAGTTGGACCGCCACACGCGGGTGTTGTGCTGCGGTTTCAGGAACTGTTGGCGTGTATGGTATATAATGTGGTATAATTTTATAAGTAAGATCATCCATGATTTGTATCACACTTAAAACCATAGTAGTAGTAGTAGTTGGTGGTTGAGTGCTTTAATGCGTTACCTTGATTGATTGGTTGGTCAGCCAGTTATAACTTTCACTTTTATTTCTAATCCAATCTTTGACCAAATAAAAAATAACTGTGTATTATTGTCCCACTGCAGAGCACAGGTCTCTTCTCATACAGATAGCATTGATCACCGCGCGTGCTCTTCTTAATCTGACCTACTGAGGGGACTTTTTTATCTCTTGCTCTTGCGACTTGCGTGGAGTGAGCTGTCAATATCATCCCGTCTAGGTTATTCCCTGGCATCAGTGGCATTGACAGCTCACTACACGCTCACACAAGTTTTCACATCTAAGTTTTTTAGGTGCGATCGTTACAGAATAGCACTACTGGTCCTGTCCATTCTTGTAAATTCTTCTAAACAACATACCTATTTTAAACACTACCTACCACTTTCACTTAAGCTTGTTAACTTTGATTCCGTGGATTGGAAACTAGTCTCAGTACCTACCCACATTTCGATAACATTCAACTAAATGTAGATAGACTGCACAACAAACATTGCTCGCTTGTCTAAGACATACATACATACGATATAGGGAACTGTTTGTATGGCATGGCATCGTGAAGGAAACGTGGCTCCGATCGATGCTCTAGATATGCTTACTGTCATAGGTAGATGCAATCTATGTGGAAATTATTATTTATTCAATATTTTACCTGTGATTATTTTACAAAGTATATAGTGTAATTTGTATTACGACATTCCAGGCTGCTTAAACATAATTAATTCATGGTATCGATAGAACAGTAGAAGAATAAATGAACAATCAACCATAATCCCACAAATAACAATGTAGGTATTACCTCTGCTAATCAGGTGCCGTAATCAGTTCAAGGTATACATGTATACAATGTTACATTGGATTATCAGTACTCGGAATATAAATAGGTTATTTCCTTGTGACTGATCCGGAGTGAGCCATCATTGGAAATTCTTACGATTCAAGGTTTTGCTGTACCGTGACATTTTTAGATCTCGATGGAATATTTGTTTTTGTTTTAAGATGGTTTAAATAAAGTAGGATTGAAACCTCGTTTGGGATCTATAAACATGCTACTGCGGTTTTTTATTATATTTAAAATTAGCTACTCTTCGTCACGATTCGTTATGTTTGTTGCTCTTGAGCTATGAATAATTATTGAAGGACTATTTCTGAATGGGTACTATTTACCTCTGGACACGACGAATAAAACCCGTGCAATTCCTTATTGTTTCCTGCAGTGTTATCACTTTTTAGTTAGTGAGTGTGCGTGTGTGGGTGTGCCTGATGCAGTGAGTGTGTGTGTGTGTGTGGGTGTGCCTGATGCGGTGAGTGTGTGTGGGTGTGCCTGATCCGGTGAGTGTGTCTGGGTGTGCCTGATGTAGTAAGTTTGAGTGTGGGTATGCCTTATGCAGTGAGTGTATGTGGGTGGGCCTGATTTAAACTCTGTTTGCTATTGCAACTCATGGATCATTAAAGCAAAGTTCCACACAAGTGATTGACTTGAGAACTAAGTCCTCTTAAAAACTCGATTAGATTTTACATGTCTTTGTATAAACAATTAATGTATCGATACTCTTCTTAAACACTGCACATCAAATAGCCTCAACCATTCACCGCCACGGTTCACAATTAGCCGAAGTCCACCCGCGCAGTCACCACCCCATCCAAGTCGTCGGGGTATGCAATCAGTGCCAGCGCATTGAGACTAACGACGTGCCCCGTCTTGTTGACTACAATCAGCCGTATCCGACGTGCACGGGTTAATTCAATCGCCATTCATTGGCATTCCATACTTATTACTGATTATGATCAAAGGATCTATGAATGGGGGGAGGTGGAGGGAGGGGTATTCATTAAACTTTATTTCCTTTGCGATTTTTATTGATGGTGGTTATTTACTTAATTATTGAGCTATTTTGAGAAGCGTGGTTGTGGCTAAGGTCTGTCATTATCGATATGGTATAACTTAGCGGGTTATGTTCCCGTCTGTTTGATTCAACTGATTATATTAGAAAATTCAACTGATTAAACGAGAAACATTTACGTTTACAATATTTTTTAAATTAAAACTTAACAAATAATTTTAAAATTATATCAAAAACACTATTACGTTACAAAAAAACTTAGCATTAGAACTATTGTTCGGCACGTGAGTGCAGTTATTTGACGCGTCAGCTTTAACACTTGTCTACCCTTGAAATGATAATGACATACAACATAATAATATCATTAAAATCCAAACGATATACAGTGGAATCTCTATAACTCGAATGTCAAGGGAAATGCAAAAAAAATCGAGTTAACGAGTTTTCGACTTAACAAGAACTTCGAGATACATATGACTAACTGTGAAATTTCGACTTACAGAGGCGCTATTTCTAAGTGTATATTTCGGTTTGTAGAGTCGAATTTGAATAATAATTCAACTTACGTTTTTAAATATTTTTTACATATTAAAACAAATAACATATTAATGATGCAAACTTTACACTAAAAATAATCCGTTATCTTCTTTTGATTTTTAAACAATTTGCAGATTTTTTATCAATTATTTTTTCAAGCTCAAACAATGAACCGATTACATGATCCTCGATATCATCACATCTTTCAACATAAGCTCGTAGAGTGTTGATTGCAGCTCTGGCTTCGTTATTTGTTCTTGTTGGTTCAAAACTTGCTGGATCAGTATAATCAACGTCATTTTCATTAACATCATCATCATCTATATTCTGATTAACTGTGTCGATGATTTCAGCATCAGTTAGATTAGAAGCCCCGAACCCGAATTGGGACTTGGAATTCCCCGAATTTTATTGCTATTATTTCGGGGAATTCCAAGTAAGACGTCATTATATTTGACTAACTACGACTTACGGAGTCTCCTTTTTGAAATTCGAGTTATAGAGTATAAATATGTATCATCAATACTTCGTAGGGAAATAACATTTTGTTCGAGTTACAAAGTCTAAATAATTCGAGATACCACGTATTTAGCGGAAGGGAATGGCAATTTTTTCGACTTACTGAGGATTTCGACTTAATGAGATTCGAGTTATAGAGATTCCACTGTACTATAATTTAAAAAAGCGACATCAAAATACCCAATGAATCACCTCGGGTGCGCGTAAATTATTTTTGCCACGAAATATTCATAATGCTAGAAGATCGACGAACGGCATTATCGCGCGACAACGAAGCCAACGATAATTGTTTCAGGTGACAAGACAAATGTCGCGTTTGTTTCAACCAACCCTTATTTATTTTCCGTAGCCTTCCATAACTGGCATTCAATTTCGACGAAACTGAAAGATTCGACTTGAATCGAAGAATTGAATTATTGTTGTAGGGAGGGGATCAAGTAACTTAGGTAACATTTTAAAACAGTTATTTTTATTTAACACATAACATATAATAAAAAAAACTGGTATTAAAAAAAACAAAAACTTCAAGGGTCGTCGTCAAAACGTTACTTATGCTTTACAACTGCTACTGCAACTGCTACGTCTTTCGAAGATATAAACATGACACAGTTTAAAAGCTTTAAAGTAAATAATACAAGTAATTTCGTAAAACGAAGCATATTTTGACGAACATAAAACATACACCTCAAAACAGGTTAAGAGGAAAGTGGAAGGTAAAAGAAAAAGATCGTGTTTTTTAGGAACAAAAGAAATTCAGGTCCTTGGACCTAAATCCAGTGGTCCGTTATTTAACCGTTAAACATATTCTGTGAAAGGAAAAAAAAACAGATGTCATTGACGTAAAAGATTAATACGATTTTACGGCACGAATGGACGACACAATTTTTAAACCTACGACCAATATATTTCCAAGATACTATACCTGGATAATAAATTTTAGGAGAAACTGAGACCAGCTTTAAAATATTGAAAGTGGTAGGATAAGAACACGAGCTATGAGCTAATGTATTATTTTAAAGTAAAATGTACTCCTATAGAGCTACTCAATTGAGTCGAAAAACTCAAGAAATGTAGTATGAGAATGATAACCTAAAATGTTATTTCAATTTAAAGTAAAATTGGAATTCAGTGTCCCAAAAAGTTTAAAAGCATTGATTACAATTTAAGCTAGGTATCCCAATGAAATTGGACACAATTTTAAATTTACAGGGAAATGCTTTTAACTCTGATGATATGAATCCTTTTATTATAAAAGAAGAAATCCCTACTGATTCTAATAGAATTCCAACAGTGGCAGCCCTGTTGTTACGGCTGCGACTTACGAGTTGTAGGTCGTAGGTTCAAACGTGGACAGGGGCTTAGGTTGTATAAAGTATTTCATCACCTTTACTCTGGAAACGGTGAAGGAAACATCGTGAGGAAACCGGCATGTCCTAAAACCAAAATTAGAAAACTTGTGACATCTACCAACCCTCAGTGGGCCCACCGACAGGAGGCCGGTGTCCCAGCAGAACATCATAAGCTGATTATGCATGTTATGCAGCAATAATATCAGTAGAAGGTTATGTCATCCTACACTATTTGCATACTTGTACAAAATGTCAGAATGGCTCGTTGGGACAGCGTAGGGATAAGGACCCTACTTAGGGCTCATTACCACAGTTGAGTGGCAGATTCCTTATTTAATATGTGGAACGAAAGGAATTGTCCACTCATGTGTGTTCAGCCATCGTTTCTGTTGGGATCTTCAAAATCAGGTAAAATGGAATTGTTTGACATTCTTCTGTTAAACAATTTATTGTGTTTTGTCTGAATCAAGAACTTACTTTCATGTGACGATATTATTTCCATTGAAATCGCAATTTTCAATTATGGAATATGCTAGATCTTTTTCCTTCTTCCTAACCTATAATTATTTTGCGCTTAATAATAAATTTTCGCATTTCTTTATATATAAACTTTACTTTTCTACAGCCAATATATGTAATAAGTGACTTCCTTTTCAGCTCGTAAAAATAAATCATTTGTTTAAAATTAATGGTGGAACCATTATTTTCGACTAAATATCTGACATTTTCCATCTTTATTAAAGAAAACTTTACAAAACAATTGTCAAATGGTTCGGATTTTTTACCGCTTAAGAACAATGAAGGTCACAATAAGGAAAAGTCAACACAGGAAGGAATGTATTTGATGGCTCACGATTAACTGTAATGATCTGATCGATTAATCTTTCTCTTTCTTTAGTTCGTTCCCACTAATGTATTATGTATGTTTGGCAATACGATATTTGAAAATAATTGTTTATTCACCATCTGCGTCGGATATATTTTGGTTTTCAGAAAAACCAATTTGTGTTCGTCTGCGTGGGATGTTGATATTCAAATAGTATTGATAACAGAATTGCTTATGATAATGTGCTCCTTACCTACTGGCTAGTTAATACTTAACATATTGTAAAATGATGTTGATCTTTCGCAGACATCATTAATATGAAACTGGCAATGTCTGTTACTAATTATTAGAATGAAGATCAGGGGGTACGGATAGACGGTTGCGTTGTTATCAATAATATTATCATGACAATGATGCGATTCTCTGTATTTCTATACGAATTTTCATAATAGTATCTAAGTATCTTTTATTTTTGGCTGGGAAATCATCAACTGTCTTCCCCCTCTCTGGGTGGAGCGGGAGGGCGTGTCAGATTTTTACTGACTAAAACACACCCGTGTTCCTTCAGGGCCACGGTATCTCTTACGAACGGCCGGCGACCCTGGCAGGCATTGGCCCTATAGGGCCCCGTCACTATGTGCTGACAACTCTTTGAGGCGCGCCTGGAACACGACGCGCCGTCGACCCGGGCTTAGTCCGTACCGGACGGCGAGCTACACATTGCTCGCCGTCAGCAAGTCCGCGCCTACGGTGGCCGGGAATCTGCAGGCGACTCTCGATGCCCAGGGCGTCTCCGGCGGCGACTAGGGGCGTGAGGGCGCAAGTCTCTCTCCCTCACACGTTCCGCCTCCTCCTTCGCGAGAATCCAGCATTATTGCTTCGCAGAAGGAGTAGACGTCTTCCCATTCCCTCTCGCTCCGTACCATCCGTACCACCCGTATTAGAAAACAAAGATTTGAAAAATCAAAAGAAGGCATATGTACAAAGAAGGTTCAGAGAAGAACTTGGTTTAAATATAGATAAACCTAAACAAGGTACTGGTAACAGCAATGACGGTAATACAGCTAGAAGATTTTTCAAAATTATCAGTGCAGTGCAGAAATTACTGGTGTGGACGAGGAATTGATTAAACGATTTTATGTTTTACTTCAAGTTATGTCAAGTGGAAAAGTTATTAACGCTACAAAATTCGGTCAGTATGCTTTGGATACAGCACAAAGATATGTTAATAAATATATGTGGTATTATATGCCATCATCTGTCCATAAAGTCCTAATTCACGGTGAAAGCGTCATTCGGCATTATTCAGTGTTACCCCTAGGACAACTTTCCGAAGATGCGCAGGAATCAAGGAACAAAGACTATAAACGATTCAGACTTCATCATGCTAGGAAATGCTCTAGAATAGCTACAAATGAAGATGTTCTACATACACTTTTGTATACTTCGGACCCTTACATAACAAGTTTAAGAAAACCATCTAGTAAAAAGTCTATGGAACTTATAGATGAAGCTTTAGAGTTAGTTGAATAATACAGTGTTTTTTTTTTTAGTTAAAAGTAATGGTACATAATAATAGCAGAAATCATTTTAAGAGTTTAATTTGTGTTTATTATAGCATTTAAGGTCATATTATTTAAATATAGTCATAAATTTCTGAACATTTTTCAACATTACAAGTTTACTATTTTTTTTAGACAATTAACATATGATTATATCCATTAATTGTATATTATTTAAAAGTACATTTATTCAAGAATACACAAAAAAAAATCAGCAGCAAATCTATGAAAATATGGAAGTTATGGATTTATGACCCGAAACCGACTCAATCTCCACATAGTGCGCCGTGGTGCCTCTCCAACCACTCCTCAAAGAGGGGCCTAATCGCCGTATGTCAAACTTACTGTACCTAGATTATAAGTAAATGACGAATGAATAATAGTAGGTAGATATTCAGTATTTTTATATCAACTAATATCTATAATAACATTAGCAAATAAAAAATTAAAATATTTCGGGGTACATAGAACTCAATTGAGTGGTAGTGCACCATTTGTCTAAAACCCTTCTTTCTCTTTTGACAAACGAGCCTCATTCGATTTATTTCGGTCGCCAAAATATAAAAAGGCTCTCAAAGAAAAGATTTTATTTCTTTAAATAATAAATGAGTGGGGTCTTAATGTTTAAGTACAATTCTCTTTCAAGTGGATGTCCAGACCACAAAAGCTGGCATTTTTCAACATTTTCATATGAAAAAATTGTTGGCATAATGTTTGTTATAATTAGAGTAAACGTTTAAAAGTGGTTTATGTAAGTGAAAGGGGAACAGTTCATATGAAGTGGTTCAATACTGTTAAATGATGGTATTAAGTACCTAGTTTGAGAAATATCGGGATTTTACTAAACTATCATTTCATCATTATGCATATGTTTATTTTATGGAAGATGTTAGGAACTCAATTGATTTCATAATAGGTACTGATGAAAACAACATAAAAAGTTACTTTTTTAATAAAAGTACACAATACAAACTAATGGCGGTGTTTTATGAGTTAAATATTTACTGTTTGTTTAAAACCAAATAAAAATATTAAAACTATGTCAGGTATTTAAAAAAAACTGTGAGCAGGTACTTATATGAACTTTAAAAAATAAATATTAAGATAAAAAGTAGACTCATAGTAGCATCTCGGCGCACCATTCATAAAAAGTGCGCGCAATTTTTTTCTATTTCTCGAGCTTCCGTTTTTCATTCCGTCCTAGTAAATTATAACTCTAGGTAGTCACCTCGGTAGCAAGGGTTCTTCGGAGCAGGTCTTCATGAGATCGTATAGGTAATGAAGATTTGAAACAAATTACCGCAGTAAAACATATTTACTTTCGGTTCCTTAACTATGACCCTTTGTCGACTTTAATACAAGATAATATTCTGAAAACATAGACACAGTCAGTGCACTGTTTGAATAGGTATAGCATTATGTATGAAATGTATTGTTATGTGAAACAAAATTGACCGTGAAAATAAGTTTGTCGTATACCGGTATATAAATAAATGGGGATACAGTCAAAATTATTATTTACGTATTTTGGTAAAATAATAATTTAGAGACGATAGTAGGTGTAGCGAGTGAGCAAGTTGCAAGCAAGTACTCGCACACGACTCAACGCAGCACCAGGATCGTATGATCGCCTACGTCACATGAGGTGATTAGGCGGCGCTAGCGAAATAGACCACGCCTCCGTGACGTCATCCTTTGTCCGTGCGGCGCGCGCGCAACATGGCCGCCGGTGGTCTATTGTATTATGTTGACGCCCCCTCATTAGGACACGGTCAAGCCCGAACCGTTTATGCAAAGTGGCGTGATCCATAATTATTATTAAATGTTGTTGTGTATATAAACCGAAGTAATTAAAGTTATAATACAGTCTTCTATTTACCTCAGCTTGCGTTTCATTGCTCTTACGTACCCTACATTGAGAAGTGTAATATAAACCACTTCACTGGTGACCCCGGACATTCAAGAACACCTGGATAATGGTGGATTCAGATAAGCCTGACGTCATGCTTGGGGAAACGAACCGAGTCGGAGTGAGGACTCCAATGTTCAATCCTAGTGACCCTGAACTATGGTTCGCTCAACTCGAGGGCCAATTCATCCTCTCTAACATAAGCGCGGACGCGACTAAATTCTACTACGTCCTGGCACAGCTGGAACCGCAACACTCAGCAGAGATCCGAGACCTGATTGTTAACCCGCCCAGCACGAACAAATACGAGACGTTGAAGACTGAATTGGTACGCCGACTATCAGCATCTCAAGAGCGTAAAATAAAACAGCTGCTGATGCACGAAGAGATAGGGGACAGAAAACCCACACAATTCCTTCGACACCTGCAACACCTGGCTGGAGATAATGTTCCCAAAGAATTTATCCGGACCATCTGGGCTAGTCGACTACCTACCCACTTGCAAACATGCATCGCTGCTCAACAGGCGAAGATGACCCTGGAAGATCTGGCCGAGCTGGCAGACCGTGTCAACGACGTTGTTCCAGCGACCATGTTACTCACCAGCCCAGCACCCAGTCAAGTAGCCAGCACATCAACACCTGGTGCAGCAGAAGATAGTGCCATTGCACAGTTAACTCGCACAGTGGCAGAACTAAGCCAAAGACTGGAAACCATGAGCACAGAGCTGCACAGACGCTCACGTTCGCATTCCAGAGGCAGAAGTGAATCTAACAGAAGGTCACGTTCAAATTCACACCCTAAAAATCACCCCTACTGCTGGTACCACTACCGTTTTGGTGAGCGAGCGCGTAAATGCACCCAGCCCTGTTCGCACAAGAAATCGGAAAACATCCCAGGCAGCCATTAGTGGCGGCACAAGACTGCCTGTCTGTAACGAGCCGCCTGTTCATGACGGATCGAAAAACTAAGGTGCAGTACCTTATTGACACGGGTTCAGACCTGTGCGTTTTTCCCCGATCTGCTGTTCAGGAACATCGCATCAAAACAAAATACGAGCTTTTCGCAGCCAACGGGTCAATTATTGCTACATACGGCGACCTACCTATCACATTGGACTTGGGACTTCGACGTGCTTTCACCTGGCGATTCATCGTAGCGGACGTCTCCAAACCCATAATAGGCATCGACTTCTTAGGCTACTATAACCTACTTGTCGATTGCCGCAATCAACGTCTGGTGGATGGAGTCACAGCACTGACTATCTCTGCACCTCATCAGACCTCCACAGAAGCAATCTCATCTGTCCGCACCATCGCAGATAATTCGGTCTACCACCACATATTAAGGGAGTACCCGGATATCACTCGACCAGCGGGACAAACCACCATCATCAAGCACTCAACCGTCCATCACATACGCACAACTCCTGGACCACCAGTATACAGTCGCCCCCGACGATTGGATCCTGAACGCCTGAAAGTAGCAAAGCTGGAATTTGAAGAGATGTTGCAGAATGGCACTGCACGCCTATCTGACAGTCCATGGTCCTCACCACTCCACTTAGCCCGCAAGAAAAACGATGGATGGCGTCCGTGCGGGGACTACAGAGCCTTAAACGCCCGAACAATCCCAGACAGATACCCCGTCAGACACATACAGGATTTCACGCATCAGCTTACAGGAAGTGCAATCTATTCAACTATTGATTTGATAAAAGCATATAACCAAATTCCAGTATTTAAAGAAGACATACCCAAGACAGCAATAACTACACCTGTCGGATTATACGAATTCCCTTTTATGAGTTTTGGTCTTCGAAACGCTGCCCAAACCTTCCAACGATTTATGGACGAGGTTCTTCGTGGATTAGATTTCTGCTTTGGATATGCTGATGATATATTGGTCTTCAGCCCCGACAGCACTACGCATCAACAGCACTTAAAAACCTTGTTCCAAAGGCTCACTGATTATGGCATCTTAATTAACACCAACAAGTGCACATTTGGACAAGCTGAGGCCCATTTCCTGGGCTACAAAGTATCGACAGGTGGCATTCAACCTTTGGATGTAAAAATTCAAGCTGTAAGAGACTATACGCCGCCTAAAACCGTGAAAGAACTAAGACGCTTCCTCGGAATGCTAAACTTTTACCGTCGCTTGATTCCGAGGGCAGCTACTATCCAAGCTCCTCTGAACGAATTACTCACTGGTCCTAAAACTAAGGGATCACAAGTAATCAAAATGACACCAGCGCAACTAGAGAGCTTCAATCGTTGCAAAAACAGCCTAACAGAAGCTACACTTCTGGTGCATCCAGACCCCCAATCGGAGCTAAGCATTTTCACCGATGCATCAGACACAGCAATTGGTGCAGTCATACAACAACGACAGAACGGCGAGTGGAAACCATTAGCATTCTTCTCCAGGAAGCTAAGTCCGAGTCAGAGGAAATACAGCCCATACGATCGTGAGCTGCTGGCCGTCTATGAGGCCATAATATACTTCCGTTTCATGGTCGAAGCAAGAACTTTTTCGGTCGTAACCGACCACAAACCTCTGACTTATGCCTTCAACGGACGACGAGAAAACTGCTCTCCACGACAATTCCGATACTTGGATTTCATCAGCCAATTCACGACAGACATCAGATACATCACCGGAACAGAGAATGTGGTTGCTGATGCCTTGTCAAGGATTAACGAAATCAGCATGCCCGTGGACTACCGAGCGCTTGCCAGCGAACAAGATTCAGATGCCGAGTTGCTGGACTTACTGAAGAGCGGTACCACATTGCAATTAAAGAAGCAGAAAACGTCAGAATCAGGCCAGAACATATATTGCGACGTATCCACTTCACATTCACGGCCATATATCACTCCTTCTTTTCGAAAGCAAGTCTTTGACGCACTTCACAGTTTAAGCCACCCAGGCGCAAAGGCCACTGTCAAGCTGGTCACGCAAAGATTCATTTGGCCAGGCATCAGACGAGATTGTCGACAGTGGGCTAAGGAATGTCAACAATGCCAGCGTTCCAAGGTTACAAGACACACATCAGCACCGCTAGAAGCCTTCAGACCGCCAACCGCCAGATTCATGCACATACACCTGGACTTGATTGGACCACTACCGCTATGCTCTGGTCAAAAATACTGCCTCACGATAATCGACCGTTTCACACGTTGGCCTGAGGCATACCCTTTACCAGACATGACCGCTGAGACTTGTGCGACTGCTCTAATAAATGGATGGATTTCACGCTTTGGGTGTCCTGAACACATAACAACTGACCGCGGCGGACAGTTCCTATCACACACGTTCAAAGAACTGGCCGCGATAGTTAGTGCAACACACCATACCACTACGTCATACCATCCAGCAGCAAATGGACTCGTAGAGAGGCTACACAGACAGCTTAAAGCCTCCATCAGCTGCCACACCACTACAAACTGGGTTGAAGTACTACCTTGGGTTTTACTAGGCATACGGAGCGCTTGGAAAGAGGACCTCGAAGCATCGGCAGCAGAGCTGGTCTATGGTGAACCGCTGCGTTTACCGGGACAGTTCTTCACTCCTAGGCTCGAAGAAGAAGCAGACATGACTTCCATAGCAAACCGAATCCGCGCCCATGTCAGCAAGTTAGCACCTCAACCAACATCTTGGCACGGAAGTTCCAGAAACTTCTACATACCGAAAGACCTAAACACAACAACACATGTCTTCATCCGGCAAGGTCCTGCAAAAAGACCGCTTCAAGCACCATACACAGGTCCATATAAGGTAATCCGACGAAGCCAGAAAACCTTCGACGTCGACATACAAGGAAGGTCACAACGGATCACAATCGACCGTCTAAAACCAGCTTTCGTCGCTATAGAAAAACCAGACACAACAACACAATCCGAGAAACCAGACACAACAACACAATCCGAGAAACCCGACAGTGAAGCCGTGAAGAAAACAAGAAGTGGGCGCACAGTAAAATTTCCTGACTACTATCGCCCGTAGCTTCGGGCTCGCCAGGGGAGTGGTGTAGCGAGTGAGCAAGTTGCAAGCAAGTACTCGCACACGACTCAACGCAGCACCAGGATCGTATGATCGCCTACGTCACATGAGGTGATTAGGCGGCGCTAGCGAAATAGACCACGCCTCCGTGACGTCATCCTTTGTCCGTGCGGCGCGCGCGCAACATGGCCGCCGGTGGTCTATTGTATTATGTTGACGCCCCCTCATTAGGACACGGTCAAGCCCGAACCGTTTATGCAAAGTGGCGTGATCCATAATTATTATTAAATGTTGTTGTGTATATAAACCGAAGTAATTAAAGTTATAATACAGTCTTCTATTTACCTCAGCTTGCGTTTCATTGCTCTTACGTACCCTACATTGAGAAGTGTAATATAAACCACTTCATAGGTACCTACCAATTGCGTGATAAGTTTTAAGATTTAGTGAAAGATTATCTTATTTTAGTTAAGTTTATTTATCTAAAAAGTGAAAACAGCAACACTTATCACATCAGAGCAGTGACATAGGAAAAAGCCGAGAAAGCAGTTGAACCCCAATAAAAGATTCACCGGTGAAGATCGACCTGAATCAACCCGGCTGAGACGTCGTTAAAAGATGCCCTCCCATAGATAAATATCACCAGTCTCTCCACTAGTCCAATGCTTACATTAGGGTGCACACTCCGTAGGCTCAAAATCCCTCATATCCTAAGGGCACGTCATCCTTACCATTAAAGCGCCCCCCGGTCTCCTTCTTGATATGCAATGGTCTTTGTGGCACCATGAAGCATGCGGCTTCAGGGGCTAGTGCAAATCTTGGGGTTCATTCGATTAATCTAGTCTAGTCAAACCACGCTGGGGTCGGTGCTTTTCATTCATTCATTTAGAAAACCTGATATTAAAATCAAATTAAATTTATTTTTGCAGAAAACACTGTGACATTGGTGATTTTTGAATTTTGATTTAATGTACATGTTTCAAGTGATTCTACCCGTAAGGCATGCAAAATGAATACAATCATGGTTTATCAAAATAATTCAATAATTAATTCGCTGTCTGCGTTCTACTTTTAAAGATGATGATGTAATTAATCAAGGGCAGATTTATAGTGTTCGTCCTTAACTAGCTGACCCGGAGAACTTCGTACCGCCTCAGTTTTTTTTTATTACTAGCCTACACTGTCCCACTCCTGGGCAAAGGCCTCCCTCCACTCCTTCCATCTTTCGCAAACCCGCGCGTCCTCTTTCCAGTTCTTACGGATCCTGTCCAACTCTTCCCGCCATCTCCTACGTGGTCTGCTTAGACCCCGCCTTACTGTCTCAGGGAACCAGTTCTGAACATTACCTTAAAAAAAAACTGTTATTCGAGGCTGAGACAAATCCAACCAAATAAAGATCATAAAAATCGGTCCAGCCGTTTTTTAGTTCTAACCCGACTTTGTTTAATTTATAATAGATATTTTACTTTGAACAAAATAAAAAATGTTTTGTTCTTACTACGTCTACTCTCAAGCACGTACCGCTTTGTACTTACTACATCTACTCTCAAGCACCTACCGCTTTTTTTTACTTGCTATAAAAATCTGAAGCGCTTTTAATTTATTATCTATTAATTATGATACCCGGCGTTAATTTCCCTTTCTAAGATAATTTATTTTCTTATTTTGTTTATATTCGTTGAAGATGTTGAATATAAAATATAATGTATTATGTGATTATTTTGAAGTATTCGTTATTAGCGTTAATAGAGGCTTTTGAGAACAGCTGGTAGGTAATTAAGCAAATGAGGATGTTACTCTTAATTGTATGCACTTAATAGTGGTCTGTACTTTATGTCTGTTTTAATGCATCAAGAAATGTAAAATGCTAATCAAGTTACGTTACGTACTTATAGAGAGGAGTATCTTATTAATGAAACAATTTGCGGTAGCTAAAGATCGATTTCAAATAACCTAAATCTTCCACTTAGCTTACCACTTTCGGCCCAAAAAGGTTGGTCTGCTCTTTTCATATATTACTTGATCATGCATACTTCACAAACAAGATTTGAAGATTTGTTTTGTATTTCACGTGTTTCAGAGACAAATAAATTTGTTGTTCTTTCTATCTTTCTATATAACTCTGAGTGACGATTAAATTAAAAACTCAATGTGCTCACGTCTTTTTGGGAAGAAAAATATGTAAGTTACTGTTTTTTTTTTATGAAACTAAATAAATTGATAAATTTTTGTTACAGAAATTAGGAAACAGTGAAGAAAATAATAAAAACGAATGTAAAATTATGAAAGTGAAATATGTATGAGGAAACGGAAACGAATGTAAATAGCACTCCTCCACTCACCTCTAAAGTTTCGGTCGGAACAGAACTCACAGAAAACATAAGTTTAAACCTTAAACTACGTGCTACATCTTCAGTTGTATAGAGCACAATAACAGTGGAAGCTACGCGATACTGTATTTTTCAACTTACCGTTTGGAGACTTTCATAGTTTTTAAGCAATTCGTTGCAGAAAGAGAAAGAAAAGGCTTTAAAGTCATCATTATGTCATGTTTAGAGTTCGTCAAGTTTCTTCATAGCACTGCGTGGAACCTCATTACATATTAGACTTTCAATCCAAAATTAACGACAATGTAGCTAGTTATATGAATAACTCATATCCGTTATCATTTTCAACATCCCGTAATATTTTCACTTTTCTCCAACTTTCTTTCACACATAAAAATAGTGACCGAATGTTATTCGGAACTCCCTCTAATTACCACAACACATTAATCTAGACCAAAAACAAGTCACTGAAAACACAAGTTTGAACCTACTACTGGGCCCAAATCGTTCTGCTACTGGAAAATAACCGTTAAAATTTCACTGTGGATAGTGTTCGTCATGGTATATTTTGTCTCCAAAGGTATTAAAAGAATGAAAATCTTTCACATTGAGCTTTACAATATTTCCTTACAATTTTTTTTAAGAATCTGTCTTACTGTTGAGTTTCATTTACATTTCAGCATAATTTTCTGCATTAAGTTTATTCCAGTGCTTTGATAGACATCCTCATTTAATGTTTTGAAAGCTCCGACAAACTTAACTCTTACTCCCGTTACAAACTCATGCTTGGCTCTCGGTATTTTTTTCCACTTTATTTGGATAAGCAATTTTAAATTACACTACCATTACATCGACAGTGGCGAACAGCGCAAAAACTAAATTAAAAGTTTCTTGACGTCGTCCCGCGTAACTTCCGCAATCAGAGGCGAGCTTAACTTAATGAGCAACTCTTGCCAAACCAACTTAGCGATACTAAAAAACATTTTAAAGTAAACCTGTGTAAGAAAATGCATATATTACGGGAAAGTCTTGCCGTCTTACCCTTTTAGTGGGGGAAAGGGGGGAATCATAAAATCTCCATAATACATCGCGGGGCATCGCGGTAGCGTAGCCTTGTCAGTGGGGACACAACTTTGAGCCGGCCAAATTCCCTTTGTTAAGTATGCCGTTTCACTGACTTTTCAGTGAGGATTATTTTCAGAGGATGGATGTTGAGGAGGGGGAGTGGTTAAAAGTTTTATTGCGGGTAGTTAGTTATCGCAGCGAGACGGCAGCGCTTTAGGTGTTTGTCTAGGAGCAGGCTTAGTACAAGTGTTCCGATATTCTAATGTTTTATCTGCAGTTAGTTCAGTTTTTGTTAGGTTTGCTATATTTGGGACACACTGTTACTAATACTAAATAAAAATAAAATAAATAAATAAATCATCTATTTCGAACCAAACACTTGTACACATTTCATAAACCTGCCAAACTGTCTGACCATTTGTCGGCCAGATTAGTGCTCGTCATAAAACATTTGGTATCAACAATCTGATCAAACATCTAAATAAGTAGATACAGATACTTTAAATTGGTGGTAAGAGTACCTATTATATTATAGCAGCTGCGCAGGCTGTTTTAAAAAACAATAGGAATGCAGTCTCGCCTCACGCGCACTACTTATAAAACAACACATAGGGTTGAACTACGATCACTGGAGTTGTATTTCTGTGATGTTGTATGTACTCAGGTGTTTGGGTGTTTGTGGTGTTGTTGTACTTTACTGAAATAAAAAAATAACTCGTTAAATGTATTTACCGAGGAGTTTTGATTTCAGTAAACTATCAGTATTGCGCTACAGAGACAATTTGTCAAGCAAAGCCATATGAAGCAACGCACTGACTCGACATTAATTGTCTTTGGAAAAGCCTCGTACACACAACTACAGGCGAGTCCGGCGAGGTGCGGCAGAGTCCGATCTAGTGCGGCCAGTTGCGACAAGTCGCGATTGCGGTCGGACAAGATGTTGCGCAGTTGTTCAACATTGTTCAGGATACTTCCACATAGTTGATCAACTACAAACATTGGCTGGAATGGCATTTTATGACTTCGTATTGTTTTAAAACGAATTATTGTTCAAATCATATGTATATACGCTGTTTTTGTTCACTTTCATAGTTTGAATTCTTAAACAATATCAGAGTACCTTCATATTTACTATCGATATTCTTGAGAACAAAATAATAACTCAATAATTGCTTTTCACCCAATTCTAAACAACATGAACACCACAATTACAAAGCACGGATCACATAAAACAGATTTATTAAAAAAAAAACACAAAATCGTATGGCACCTTTTTTGCGTGAATTTCCTTTTTTGTCGTAAATTTATTGCCGGCCTGTGCGTGCATAGACTGTTATTGGACAATATTTTCCGCGCCATACCCCGGACCAATGAGCAGGCTCGTCGATATTAAACTCAAATGGTACACACATGAGTGATGAAACAAACGCTCTTTCTGAACGAACGCGAAGGAATTATTCATAAGTGGGTATGAGAGATTCGTATGAGTTGTGCGGTTAAATGATTTGGATGTCAGGGAAATGTTTTTTACGTTCCTGATATAAATCTTCGGATAACTTATCGAAATTAAGAAATCTACTGAAATTCTTAGGCTTCATTAGAGAAATAATTACACCATTGCTTCATTACAATTATTAACTTAATCACAAAAGCTGTCACTGTAAACGCTGCAATTCCCAATTCATAATCCATCATATTCCGTCGCAGGATTTAATTAACGCGTATCATCCCCTGCCCCCCTGCCCTCCAGCCCCCCGGCTATCCACCTGTCTGTCGGAGCCTTATATTTCAATCAGTCCATGTTAACGATGGTCCCCGGCATCAATCTCACTCATTTACATTTTATTTCAGAATAGGATACCGTTATTAAAGTTTCTGTTATTGTCTGGATTACGAAAGTATTGATTTGAACAGCTCGGTAAAAATAACACACAACACACAAAATCCCATTAGTGGGACTGTACCTATTGGTAGGAAAAGCCCCCCCCCCCCCCCCCCCCGTCTCCACTCGTGACTGTCGCTACGTCGTCTACTGATGCCTTCATTCGTAAAAGTTTTTTTGCGATTTTCAGATTATTCCATCTTTTACTCATCGAAAAGAGAAAAGAAAAGTTGTCCAAATAAGTACTTGTAAAGGTTTAGTAATTTTTGAAGGACAGACCTTACTCTCGGTTCGTTTGAGATATAAATAATCCCGATCGTTCGTAAACCTGATTTGATTGGATAGCGAGTATCGTGATCAGGATCGTTTTTAGAACATTTTGTGTGAAAGGCCTTTTTATAAAAGAAATATATTTGTGCACGAATATGTAAAAATAATAATAGAAAGTAATTGCAATGTTTTTTAGAAAAAAGAAACTCTTTGTATACGAGAGTTTGTGTGTATTGTGTAAGATTTTTTTTTTTTTTTGAATGGCATCTCGCAGGTCAACCTATGAGGTTGTCGTCTGCTTAAACGGACTTGCCTGTGGATGCCCTAATAAATTAAGGCCTCCCGCCAGGACTTAAACTTAAATACTAACTAAAACTAAGCGACAACGCTAAGGTCACCCCCTGTGGGGTACGGACCTCGGCTTAGGGCGTCGCTGGAAGAGGGCAGCAAGGGACTAGCTGGATCAGGATTGATATTAATAAGGGACGAATTTAAAGCTACAGGCTCAGCGGCGCCGGCTGGCTCGAGCAAGGGTCGGGAGGGGCGTGTATTTGGGTGTCGCGGCGGGCCTCGGCGGCGAGGACGGTAGGACGGCGATCGGGTTTTGGGCTTATGTAGTGTGCTGGTGGCCTTACTACTCTCCTGGAGGAGGGTAGTGGCGTCGTCGGGGGCGATTAAAGTATGCCTTGGTCGGCGAATACTGCTAATGCGGGAGGGAGTGTAGCGGGCGGCCGCTGAGATCAAGGGGTTGGAGGGTTTAATGCCACAGTCAAAGAAGCGCTTCGATAAGCGTTTCATGAACTGGTTTATGGTAGGCATTTTAAGATCGATGTGGAGATTTATATTACGGACATAGAAGGGGGCAACCGTGACCTTTCTGAGGAAACGGTTCTGGAGGGTCTGCATCTTATGGAGATGACGTGGGTGAGCGTGCGCAAATACAACGCAGGCATAGGTCATGATGGGACGGATGACTGCGGTGTAGATGCGCAGCTTGCATTTAAGTGACAGTTTAGTACGGGCTGTCAGTACAAAGTCGAGCCTGCTAAGAGCGAAGGAGGCGCGCGCGCGAACCGCCTTAATATGAGCCTTAAAGGTAAGGTTTTCATCATGGATCACGCCTAGGTATTTGGCTTGCTTCTCGTAGAACGAACGTGGCTCCGGGGCCCGACGGAATTCACGGCCTGGCTTTGGCCCTCGCTCTGAAGGAGTTGGAGCCCCAACTGAGAGGACTCTACACAGCGTGCCTTGAGCGGGGCCGGTTTCCCAGTCTGTGGAGGATTGGACGTCTGGTCCTGCTCAGGAAGGCGGGGCGCCCTGCCGACTCGCCGTCTGCGTACCGGCCCATAGTGCTGCTCGACGAGGTGGGCAAGCTGTTCGAGCGCATACTCGCAGCCCGCCTCGTCGGCCACTTGTGCAGAGAGGGGCCGGACCTGGACGAGAGCCAGTTCGGCTTTCGGCATGGGCGCTCTACCATCCACGCTGTGTCGAGGGTGAGAGTCCTGGCGGAGGAAACAGTGTCCCGGGGCGGGGTGGTGGTGGCGGTGTCCTTGGACATCTCCAACGCCTTCAACACCCTGCCCTGGAGCTGCATACGGGAGGCACTGCGTTATCATCGGGTGCCTCTCTACCTCCGCCGCATGGTTGGGGCTTATCTGGCGGGGAGGTGTGTCACCTACATTGGACGTGATGGCGGACACCAGCGCCAAGTGTCGTGCGGTGTTCCACAGGGATCGGTCGTGGGACCGCTCCTGTGGAACATCGGGTACGACTGGGTGCTGAGGGGCGAGCTCCCGCCGGGCGCGGACCTGACGTGTTACGCGGACGACACGCTGGTTACGGCCCGGGGGAGTTCGCACAGGGAGGCAGCGTTGCTCGCGACGGCGGCGGTCTCACTCACGGTGAGCCGCATACGGCGCCTCGTCCTGGAGGTGGCCCTCAACAAGTCGGAGGTCATGGTGTTTCATGGCCCCCGGCAGGCGCCGCCGGCCGGATCACACATTGTGGTCGGGGGGGTCCGGATCGATGTCGAGCCCACCATGAAATATCTGGGATTGGTGCTCGACAGCCGGTGGGACTTCGGACCCCACTTCCGGCGGCTGGCGCCCAAGTTGTTGGGCGCGGCCGGGGCGCTGGCAACGCTGCTTCCCAATCTGGGGGGCCCGAGCGCCGCCTGTAGGCGGCTCTATATGGGGATCGTGCGATCCATGGCGCTCTACGGAGCACCGATCTGGGCGTCTGACCTGACGGCCGGCAACATAGCTGTCCTGCGCAAGCCGCAGCGGGCGATGGCCGTCAGAGTCATTCGGGGGTATCGCACGATCTCCTTCGAGGCGGGTTGTGCACTGGCCGGATCACCGCTCTGGGACCTGGAGGCGAGGGTGCTCGCGTCACTGTACCGGTGGCGCGAGGCAGCGCGGGAGCGGGGCGAGCGACCGATGCAGCGCCATATCGAGCAGCGTCGGTTGCAGCTCCGCGAGGTCCTGGTGGCGGAATGGCGGGTGAGGCTGTCACGCCCTACCGCCGGCCTCAGCACCATCGAGGCGATCCGGCCAGTGCTCGACCACTGGCTCGGGAGAAGGCATGGCTCCCTGTCGTTTCGGGCGACGCAGGTGCTCTCGGGGCATGGTTGCTTCGGGAAGTACCTGTGTCGCATAAACAGGGAGCCGGACGCCCGGTGTCACCACTGCGTCGACTGCCGGGAGGACACGGCGTGGCACACGCTGGCAGAGTGTGCCGCTTGGGAGGTGCCGCCGTGCCCTCATCTCAGAAGTAGGCAGTGACCTGTCGCTGCCGACCGTAGTGAGTTCGATGGTCGGCAGCGTCGAGTCCTGGGACGCGGTGGTTTCCTTCTGCGAGACGGTCATCTCGCGGAAGGAGGCTGCGGAAAGGGAGAGAGAGATCTCGACTCTCGACCCGGCCCGCAGCAGACGCACCGGGCTTCGGAGGAGGGCGGACAACGCCCTCTTCCGGCCCCCCTAAATGGGTCCAGGGGCGACGGATTCGGGGACATCCGTCGCCCCCCAACATCAGGACCCGAGAAGGCGGCGCGCGTAGTGTTCCGCGTGCGCCGCTCACAGACGTTGCGGGGGGAGTACACCTCACTCCCCCCGTCCGAGACGGGGCCCGCGCAAGCGGGCCGGCACCAGCCGGGGTTGTGGAAGAATAATGTGTTCCCGCGACCCCGGCGTAGGTGTGAGATGGAACACCGGGGTGGTTTTTAGTCAGTAAGAGTCTGACAGACCCCTCCGCCCGCCCCAGGGCGGAGGACATCCATGAGGATTTTCCACCCCGGGAACAAAAAAAAAAAAAAAAAAGGGAGACGGCCTCTGCGGACTGAGCCGCTCCGGCATCAGCGCGGAAGGAGGCTTTCCCCAGGGGCTTTCCCTGTGCTGGCGGTCGCTCGCGCGTTTCGCGAGTTTGCGAGAGGAGGACTTCGGGGCCTTAGGACAGCCCCGGTAATTTGCCGGGTGTCCCGATTGGCCGCAGAGTACACAGCTGGGAGGCTCTTAACATAGTTCCCTATCTTTAGGGCGGGTACAGTCGGCGGTCCCCTCTTGCCTCCTTTGACGACGGTAAGAACTGGATCCTCGATTTTTTTACTACTCAAACAACTACAATATTAGACTCAATGTTGAAAAAGTCAATAAAATTTGGAAAATACCGACGAAATTTAAGTGTATGATAAAAATTGGAAACATTATCTTGTGTCTCGATACTTAATCTCCGATCGAGGTTATGAAAAACATAATTATCAACTTAGGAACTTTAGAACTACTTTTTTGTGCCGTAGTTCCGGAAATTTCCTACTCCGTATCACTTACTTATAAGATTAGCTTGGAAGCCGCTCCAATAATTAATGATAACTCGATTTGACAGTTCTCCATCATGCCCGTCCGAAAATTTTAGTTTGGCAGTTGTTTGACTGATCAACTACTTTCGGACGGGCACTTGACGGATTTACGGACGTACCCGAAAACGTCTCTATTACCAATTTTTGCTTACTGGAGGTAGAAAAACCTATCCAGCTTTTATTAGTACTTTTTGGTTTTAACGTCCCAATAAAGCCAAATTATGCGTCCCTATAACATTGGTTTCATAGATAGAATTATACTGTCTATCACAGAAAATAGGTAGTTGGGTACCTAATGTTGTGTAAAAATTAAGTCAATTTAGCCGCCGCTTGCTCAGGTTAGGATCAGGATTATCAAATGTTGCATATTTTTTACATTAACACAACTTAATCCAACAATACTGTTCCTATACTTTCTGAATGAATTGCAAACTTTTGCATTATGAAACATTAAGTTTTTTTTTTACCCGACTACGGCGAAGCAAAAAGGAGGGTTACGATTTTGAGCGGTATGCATGTGGGAATGTTTGTATGTTCGTCTGTTCTTTCATAACTTATAAACTACTTATTGTAATTTGACAAGGAGGTATCGTTGGAAGCGTCTTGATTATCCGCTAATTATATGATATGTGGCGTCACATTAAATTGAATATGGCGCCCACTAGTCGACATAAAGTCATGAACTTAAAAAAATGGTTTCGTGTTGGGAATCAGATGAAAGGACTTAATTAGCACATTTAAGAAAACAAAAGAAATATGTTTAATCCGCACAAACAAAACGCACATTACAACAAATAAAATGACATTAAATACACACATACAAAGTAGCCAAAAGCCTCGTATTAAATTTTGTCCATTTCTCGTTGTCAGACACAAAGACAATACACATTGCTCTCATGCTGTGTTGTGACCTAGCAAATGACAATGTTACGTACGGTTCCCTATGGTTCCGTATGGTTCCCTACGGGTTTTAACTACTGCATTAAATCTTAGGGATTTTTAGGATAGTTTATTTTCACACCACTTCGAATTATTAAGCTTTTATGTGTAATTAATAGGGGTTTGATTTGATTAAGTGGTCAGCATTCCCCACGTTCATTCGCTGAGCCCGATTGATCTACGCATGAGCACAGTAGCGCCATGCTTCCGTGTGTGGTTTTTCGCGACACTAACTATTCTTAACGCGAAACCAGCACAGCGCACTATAAACATTTTTAAAATAAAAAGGTCCTTCGGTGCATTCGTGATACCTCACACTCGACGCTCGACTCTCGCCGTGGACGTACGTGTCTGTGCGCTCTCCCGCTCCCGGCTCAGTGTTGTGTTTCGTGCTTATACTCGTCGCAATTACGTGACGTCATCGTAGTCACCCCGACTACACCGATAAAAAAATAAATCAAGAAATTGATTTTATTTTTAATCAATGAAAAAAAGTGCCTTTTTCAAGGCAAATCTCGTTTCTTTAACAGACGTTTGTGAGTAGCTTCACTAGGCCCCTTCTGGGTAAAACCACAGTTTCGTGGTCCTCGGTGGAAACCATACGGTGCCAACGAAGCCGAGTGGGGTGTTGTCCCAATCACACCCGCCGAACCCCTTCAGGGCAAGGCAGTAAATTGGACGGGTCCCAGTTAACCGGCCTTGGGGGGTCTCCTAGTCGGCTCTGGTGACAGTTTTCCTTTTCAGCTACTCACCTAGTGTCTTTAGGGTGTGCTTTACACCCTTCGCGCTAGACTGGTCAGGGCCCCGTTCGCACAATAAGACTGGCGACGGGTTTACAAGCTTAGGGCTCACCAATAGGTACACACCTCCCTGTCTAAACCCGACAGGGAGGGAACTCATCCCCGGGCCAATCCACCCGGGGAGATAGGTATAGCGTTTAGGGCCTAAACGCTATACCTAACTCCCCGAAAAAGAAAAATTTCCACGTTGCCTAAAGTTTAGGCAACGTTTTTCTTTCCACCATTCCTTCCCAAAGGTAGTTCCCCCTTCAATCATGGAGGACGCCGACCTCTTGGCGTTCCTCAAAGAGGTCTTACTACCCGGCGTCAGCACAGTTGGGTCTATTTGACCCGCGCCATTTTGAAATGCGCGTATTTCTTATGTTTTTTGTGCGACGTTGCCACTCTTCTCAGTAGCTGGAGCTAACAGTCGTCCCTTTCCGTGGGATGTCGCCGTTTAGTCGTCTTGCAACCACAGCGATTGGTTAGACGCGTCTAAATACGAAAAAGGTAAATTTGACCCAACCGTACATTTCGTGTCGTAATTTCGCGCCAGCGGATTTTGAGTATCTTGGAGGAATCTGACTCCGATTTAAAAAAACAAAGTGATTTTACTTATGTCGAGCTTGCATCATGATGCTAATATTGATCCATCTACATGCGAAAATAAGAAACCGGAGATAAATACACTTTATAATGTGACAAAAGGTGGTGTCGATGTTGCTGATGAGCTGTGTTCTTCTTATAACGTAAGTCGTAATTCGAAAAAATGGCCTTTGACCATTTTTTACGGCCTACTAAATATGTCAGGTATAAATGCACATATATTTCATAAGAAGAATAATAACACTGTGACAAAGCGTCGCAAATTCCTAAAGAATTTAGGACTAACCCTAGTTCGTGAGCATATGCGCGATCGTAAAGGCATCATTCAGTTGCCAAGAGTGATGCGCAAAAGAATACGCGAGTTTTTAGGAGACCCTGATGAGGAGCCACCCGCGAAGATACCTAATGTAAGAAAAAGGTGTCAAGACTGTCCTGCCAAAAAAGATAGAAAAAGTAGTAATACTTGTCGGGGCTGTAACAAGTACATCTGCAGTGAACATGCAATGTTGGACTGTAGAGATTGCGCAGATGTAAGCAATAATACGACTGACTTGTAAGACTGTTTTGTAATACTATTCGTAGGTTTATTGTAAATGTTATTGATATGTTTCCTATTAATTAATATTTTAGAAGAAAAGTTTATTTTTGTTCAAGTTTTGTAACTTTAAGACAGAGGTTGTCAATTTTGTTAGTATTTTGAAGCATTTTTATAAAAGAACCATTAAAAAGATAGTTTGACATCAAGTTGTTTTTATTTAAATAAAATCTCTTATACAATAGTCGTTTTATCCAATTATTACAATATATTAGTAGATTTATTTTAATTATTGAAATTGTGGCGATTTTCTATACGGGTCTCCTAGACCCAACCCTACTATCTTCGTTACATATTCCAACTGTGCTGACGCCGGGTTAAGGACCACAATTTTCTGGAGCGATATGGCTCAAAACTCCGCCAACGCTCCACCCCCAATCCGTCCCAGGGCGCACTCGGTGAGTTTAGTGACGCCTTAGAGAGCCCGCTTTTACCACCTGCCGCCGAACAAGGCATTCCGCCATTTGTTCCGCATTACAATGTTCCGGCTACTATCTCGGCCCCCATTGTTTCTCCCGCCTTTGTCCCGGCAGATAATACTCCAGCCGCTAATGCGGCCCCTATTGTCTCGCCCGCTTTTGTCCCTGCCGCCATTGTCACGGCCTCTATTGTTCCGGCCGCCATTGTCTCAGAGACAACGCAGCTGCGCGCCGCAGTCATCAACACGACTCGCCCGGAGAGCATGGACACGTCAGTCCCACTCTCCGAGGACGAAGCCCGCAGCTCCTCCTCCAGCGATGACGACTTCCAAGTCGTCGTTAAAGGAGGCAAGAGGAAGGCTAAATCTTCCGCCCCCGCTGGCCCGGCCAACAAGGCCCAGAAACAGGAAAAGACTACCTAATCGTCCAACTTTACTTCCGCCCCTAATCCTCGGGCCAGTCGCCCTGCCAGCCCTACGGCTTGCCCACCCGCTCCTACCGCGAGGAAGCAAAAGCCCCCTCCCCCCATTTACGTCCAAGACAAATCAAAATGGACTGAAATTTCAAAGATGTGTGTTGATCGCAAGATCAACTACACTAATGCCCGATCCACCCTTCAGGGGATCAAAGTAATAGTCCCCACGTCCTCGGACTTTAGGGATCTCTCCCGCGCCCTGCGTGAAAGGAACTACTCCTTTCACACATACTCCCTTCCGGAGGAAACCCCCACTCGCGTCGACATTAGGCGCGTACCACGTGAAATCGACACGGAAGAAATAAAAAGCGACCTTGTTGCACAAGGCGTTCCGGTCTCCGCCGTCCATCGCTTGCATAAAGCGAGACAGGACCATATGTGACCCCACAGAAGGGCACAACCCGATCTTCAAGGTGTAGTCGGTTTGCTCGCTCTAAGGCATCTCCATCGAGAAGCCTTACAGAGCTCAATTGATTGGCCAGTGTCATCGCTGCCAATTATATGGTAACTCGCAGTCCAGCTGCTATGCCACCCCTAGATGCGTCAAGTGTCTAGGAGAGCATGGCACCGCCGACTGTACCCGCCCTAAAGATAGGGAACAATGTTTAGAGCCTCCCAGCTGTGTACTCTGCGGCTTATCGGGACACCACCAAAAAAACCACCTAAAAGCTCCCGCAGCTTCGGTGCCCTCCAAACCCGTCCAACCCGCCAAAATTCCAGCTTTGATGGCTACCGCCATCCCAGCGCCTTCGGTAGCCCCCGCGGCCCCAATTGCAGTTGCAGTGGCTTCACCAGTTGCACCGCAAAGAGCCCCGGGCAAGGATAGCGCCCAAATTATCATAAGCACATACGCGGCCCTCTATAGCTCCGCCGCGGATAAAATGGCCCTGATGAACCTCTGCCTCCCGTCACTCCAGACGAAGTGCAAGACATCATTAAAGGGCTCCACGCTCGCAAAGCCCCCGGTTCGGACGGTATTACCAATAAGGTATACAAACTCCTACCTGCCCCTCTAATAATGCTTATGATCGCCATCTTCAAGGGCGCCTTGAGCAACAACATCTTCCCACAAGCGTGGAAAGAAGCAACCGTCATCGGTATCCCAAAGCCAGGCAAGCCAAAGTCTGAGCCCTCTAGCTACCGCCCTATTAGCTTACTCAATGTTCTCGGCAGAATCTACGAGAGGCTTATTTATAAGCGTCTCAAAGACTATGCCGAAGCAAAGCGCCTCATTCCCAACGAGCAGTTTGGTTTCCGAAGCCAACACTCGGGCACCCAACAGGTCCACCGTATCGTAGAGCACTTATGCGCTGGTCTGCAGCGTAACGCGACGACGGGTGTGCTTTTCTTCGACATAGCGAAAGCCTTCGACAAAGTCTGGCACAACGGCTTGATATACAAGCTTTACCAACTAGGAGTGCCAGATCGTCTCGTGCTCATCTTAAGAGACTTTTTATCGAATCGCACCTTTCGCTATCGCATCGAGGGAGCACTCTCGTCCCCTCATCCTTTTCGCGCCGGTGTCCCTCAGGGTTCCGTTCTATCTCCTCTCGTCTTCACGCTGTCCACCAGCGATATCCCAAAAAGTATAAAGGCTCAGTTGGCTCTCTTCGCCGACGACACTGCCGTTTACTAAACCGGTCATTGTCCCAATGCTATAGCTCGTACTCTCCAAACCTCCGCAATCGTCTTAGGCGCATGGTTCCGGAAATGGAGAATTGAGGTCAACCCCGATAAGAGTCAGGCGGTTCTCTTCTCGGGACTGTATTTTTTCAAACCATATACGAGTTATATGGTTTGAAAAAATACAGGTTTGATACTCCTTTCCTAGAGTATGTAAAAAAATATTCAAAACGAGCTGTCCGAGCAATTTATCAGCTAGGAGCCAGAGTTTCTCTTAGAGATTTTTTTAAAGATATTGGTATGCTCACGGTGGCATCTCAATTCATCTTCGCCATCATCTTCTATATTGGGCAAAATATACACTTATACACTAAAAACAGTGATTTTCACAATGTTAACACTAGAAATAAGAACAAACTACGTGCTCCCTTTCACCGGCTTCATAAGGTCCATAACTCATTTGTTGGGCTTGGTATAACCTTTTATAACAAGTTGCCCTCTTCTTTGCTAGATTTGCCTTTTAATGCGTTTAAGGCTCAAGTAAAATCCAACCTTTGGTCAAAAGCATATTATTCCATTAACGACTACTTAAACGAAAAGAACTGTTGGTCGCTGTGATTAACTCAAGACAATGTTCGTGTTCTTTCTCCAGAATCAGCTTACCTACTGACAGGGTATATGAGTTCATATATTTGTTTTTTTATTATTTTATTTGACGGTATAAGTCAATTATTTTGTTATCTTCATTTATTATTGACATGATCTAGTCATTACAATGTTTTTTTAATGAGCTGTATTGCAATATGTGGTTAGCTAGCGACCTCGACAATTGATAATATTATTCTTGCCTGAGCAACCAACAGCAGGTTCGTCATGCTCCCTTAGATGTCACTGCTTGCGGTAGCGTCGGGGGTCGGGTTTCCTCCTTCCCTCAAATATGGCGAGGGGGGTAATGGCTGACCTTTGCGTTATGCTCGTGAACGGGTGCTGGTCGTTTTGCTGTCTATGGTTTTATTATTGTTACAGTAATTGTTATGTTAATTTATTTTACTTTGATGGTCCTAGTTTATCATTTATTTATTTTATTTGTTTGTATAATAAATCCAGTATTGCATATGTAAGCTACCATACCCTTTAGGCCTGGACTGGGCTTTTATTTATGTTTTAAGTTTTATTTACATTCATTTTTTGTATATTTTTTTTAAATTGGCGTGGCTAGCTGACGTATGGCAATTAAGTTAATGTTTTGGTAATTTGCTTACAATTGTTTAGAATCCAGTTCTTCTAACAGAACAGACAGCTGTACTGCTGGGGAGTTTGTTGCGCCACTTCTTCTCCCCAGCTAAAGCACTAGGAAGTGGTGACGGGCGGGCGTTTTGGGGGACAGTCTTATGTAATTTTGACGTTCGAAAAGTGCTGATTCTCAGCCTAATTTGAATAAATGACTTTTGATTTTGATTTTGACGTCGTCGAGTCCCATCCCCCCATCCCAGCCCGATCACTATGTACGGCAAGCCAATCCCTTGGGAGAAGCAAGCCAAATACCTAGGCGTGATCCTTGAACAAAACCTAACGTTTAAACAGCACATTAAAGCGATTCGCGCGCGCCGCTTTCGCTCTTGGTAGACTCCACTTCATTCTGACCGCCCGTTGCAAACTGTCACTTAAATGCAAGCTGCGCATCTATACCGCAGTCATCCGTCTCATCATGACCTATGCCTGCGTTTTATTTGCGCACGCTCACCCACGTCATCTCCATAAGATGCAGACCCTCCAAAACCGTTTCCTCAGAAAGGTCACAGGTGCCCCCACTATGTCCGTAATATAGATCTCCACGTAGACCTTAAAATGCCCACCATAAAACAGTTCATGAAACGCTTATGTAAGCGTTTCTTCGACTGTGGCATCAAACACCCAAACCCCTTGATCTCAGCGGCCGCCCGCTATACTCCCTCCCGCGTTAGCAGTATTCGCCGACCAAGGCATACTTTAATCGACCCCGATGACGCCACTACCCTCCTCCAGGAGAGCAGTAAGGCCACCAGCACTTTACACAAGCGCAAAACCCGATCGCCGTCCTACCGTCCTCGCCGCCGAGGCCCGCCGCGACGCCCAAATCCACGCCCCTCCCGACCCTTGCTCGAGCCAGCCCGCGCCGCTGACCCTGTAGCTTTAAATTCGTCCCTAAATCACTCAAATCGTGATCCAGCTAGTCCCTTGCTGCCCTCTTCCAGCGACGCCCTAAGTCGAGGTTCGTACCCCAAAGGGGGTGCCCTTAGCGTGTAGTCACTTAGTTTTTAGTTAGTATTAAGTTTAAGTCCTGGCTGGAGGCCTTAATTTATTAGGGCAAACACAGGCAAGTCCGTTTAAGCGGACGACAACCTAATAGGCTGACAAAAAAAATCGTCATACCACCCCCTCAAGATACGAACAATTATACGAACACAGCGCCTATGGAATACATGTGTAGTGAACCATTCACCAGCGCTAAGCAGTGTGCAGGAGTCTGCGGTAAGCTTTTTCGAATCCTCACCCTTTCTACTACACAGACAATAAACAAAAACTCTGAACAAAAACAACATGCCGAAATATATACATATATACTGTATATTGTTAGCCAGAAATAATTTAAATAGAAAGTACCTGAAAGTTAAAAAAAATAATCCGGAGTCACACGTAATCTGTTCGATTTATGCCTTAATTAAATGACGTGTGATTCCGAGTTTTTAATTTGTCAGACTGTGACGTCTTGTTTATATCTTTAAATACACACTAGGATAACCTCTGTCATCTTTTTAGTTGTAGTTTTTGTCGTAGTTGGGTTATAGTTTTAAAACTAACTATTTTTCTTTACTGATCTGAGAGCGGTGGTGATAACATAAATTGCATCAAGTTGGTTAAGTGAACGCCTGCCTGGGTTTGTGAAGTTTGAAACCACGACCCTGCCTACTAACTAACCCGCGTATAGGTTGGGGTCGTTACCATAAGTCTAACAATGTTATGCACTAAAATTACTTTAATAAAAAAATGAATACACATCGAATTGAGAACCTACTCTTTTTTATCTCATAAAGGCAAAGCTCATCATTATTTATGATCTTCTATCACATCTCAATACCCCGCAGTATTCGCAGGACAAATGCCGTCGCAATTTGCAATGTAATAAAAATTTTGAACTCACGCAACGACCGGTCGCTCGGGCTATGCGGGTACAAGCCGGGTAATGTGGGCCAATTCCCGGAGAATATGGGCAGCTCACGTCCGCACCGTTTTATGCGATGAAGCAGCATTTTGCCTATTTATCAGTTCGTTTGTAATACGATTTGTACGTTTTTTGATCGGAGGTGGTATTGTTGAAATGCGTTCTATTTTTGTGCCGGAACGAAGCAAACCTAACATTTTTTTTTGTGGTGGGAAATCCTCATGGATGTCCTCCGCCCTGGGGCGGGGAGTGGGGTCTGTCTGACTCTAACTGACAAAAAACCACCCCGGTGTTCCATCTCCCACCTACGTCGGGGTCGCGGGAACATATGATTCTTCCGCAACCCCGACTGGTGCTGGCCTGCCTCGGCGAGTCTCCCCCTACAACGTCTAAGAGGGGCGCGCGTGGAACACTACGCGCCGCCACCTCGGGTCCTGATGTATGGGGGGCGGTGGACGTCTCCGAGTCCGCCGTCCCTGGACCCATTTAGAGGGGCTGGAAGAGGGCGTTGTCCGCCCTCCGCCTACGACCAACCCCTTGCCTCTTGCGACGGGACTATTTTTCGGCCGCAGAGGATAGGGAGAGCGGCCAACGACATACTGACACTCCTCTTTCCCTTACTCCGGAAGGAAGGGAGAGCGGTGCACCGCAATACCAGCACTCCTCTCCCGCCGCGGCCCCACCACAGTTGCGATGTCGCCCAACAACACCGCAACCTTGGCCGCTACGTCGTCGGCTTGTCAGCAAAAGCCCTGACGAGCGGATCCTCCTCGGGTTCCTCTTAGCTTTACCGTGGGGCCCAAACCACGGTTACTGAGCCCACCCGCCTCGTCAATGCGGGAACCCATTGGGGGGAAGCTAACCTAACCTAATTTAGTATAATCTTACTGGTACTGGAACATTCGACAAAAATATCGTGACAGCGGCGTTTTCAAGTTACCTATTAACAATCTACTGAGATCAACAACAAGTGCGGAAACTATGACACTAAACTGAAAAAAAAAACAATCGTCATAGTCACCATTCATTTGTTTATGTCAGTTGGAAAACCTAAACGTGGAAAGACCGTTTAAATAAGCTCAGAGGGCTAATTCACGTAATTTCATGAAGCACCGATGATGTTGCAGTGCAGTAGCAGTTAAGTTTAGGTTTGAGTGTTATAGGGTATTCTCGTAATCTTTTCACTGCGCGTTAGATGCGCGAGAACTGCACGTCAACTGCACGGCAACCAAACTCATTACAAACTCCACCAGACTTAGCTACGGTGTGGCCACATGAGAGAAAAAATATTACTCACCAAATAATCGAATAGAATCGATTACATTAAAATGAATATTACGTTATGATAATACCTACTTAGATAATACCCCAGTACAGATTTTAGTGCTTTTTCTGCCATATAAACGAACAATTATGTTTTGATTCAAAATCAAAGATATATTTTGCTAAAATTTGGCTGAATGATGGTCTAACATTGCCACATAAAACTAAAACTGTCATATGAGGAAACGCGCTAATGACTTAACGAGCGCGAAATTCAAGACTCAGTGAACTTTGTTGGTAAGTATATATTATAATGCATATAACAAAATGTATAGGATGTAGGTACGAAGTAGTAGCAGTTTAAATTCATTTCATGTAAGTTTCATCCTGATTCTTCAGTAGCGTGAAGTCATATCTTCACGCAAACGTGTGTCTGTGCATTATACTTGGGTTAATAACTAGATTTGCAATATTTTAAGTGGCACACCGACTATAAGAGCCGCTTGCTCAACCGAATTAGGCAGATTCAGAATAACCAACAAGGTACAGGTGGAGGGCCAGGCGGACCCACTTCTTTAGCACCTTTAGAAGAGAGAATCGCGGCTCTACTTGGTGCAGGCAGTGAGATTGTGGGGAGAAGTGGCTAACCTTTGCCTGTACACTCAAACCATCGTTCCTTTTCTCTTTCGGAATACATGCCTCTAGCTTTCCAATCAATTGCCGAGTCAAGACTTTGCTCAGACGATAGGTTTTCTGGAATTTCCGATCCAAAATCTGGAATGGATCCACAAAAAACCTATGTCTTTTAGGGTTTGACGACGTTCTCGGCCATCTATTTCGGCAGCGAGGGTAAAATCCTCAACCCAAGTTTGTAACTCATGTTCACTAAAAAGGAAAAAAAAACGACTTCTTTGATACTAACTGCTTAGGGCTGATTTCAGATTTTAGCAATGAAACTGAACGCGATCAGCACATAAACTACGTTTAAGTGCTGTCAGTCTCATTATTTTCTATGGAATATTGACACTGACAGCTCTTCAACGAATTTTAGATGTGCTGAACGAGTTCAGTAACATTGGTGAAATCGGCACTAAGTCTTGAAATTGCTTTATGTATTCGTAAAACATAATTCCTACCTACAATACTCGTAGGTAAAAGAAACTCTATTGATTCACTTTTCGCAATATTTTTCCTTATGTTTAGGTACTTATATGCATACCAACACAATTCCAAAACCGAGTTCTGGTCCCACATGGTACCGGTTCCAGACGGGTACAGGTAAGTACTCCACCTAACCAGTACCGGTACCAAATTCAGGTACCCGGCGCGTACCACAAATCTCTTATTTGTACTAGGAACCTGGTACGGTTGGCAACCTTGAAGTAATTTTTCTAATACCTATTGTATTCTTTTACTTACTATATCTGCTTTCTCACTCTAACTTAAGGAAATATTTGTTTGGTAACAGTTTTGGTACCGGAACAGTATCGATACTGATTAGAAATACCAATAGTGAAAGAAAGAAAAATTGATTTATTTGTCACAGAAACACGTGCATACAAAATAAATCGATTACAAAACAAACAAAAAACAAAGCTGATTTATTATTACGAACTACTGTGTCTGGTATCACACCAAGGGCAGTGGTATCAGTTTGCAAATATACCGGTATTTCAAGCCCTGCATGTGCCACGATATTTTGCCTGCATGTGCTCCAATTGAAACGTATGGGACCGGTAATTTATTTAAAAAACTGATTAATTCCTTCGTGCTTACTTCTACGAATCGGTTACCGACGCTTTCCTGGCATAGCGTTATGGTGTTATTTCTTTGATTTCAACGAACATACTTAAGCTATTCAATGTTTTCCTTAAAAGCATTTTCCAAGCGATTTTTCTTTCAACAATAACGGGAAATTTATCAGTTTGTTTACCGGTTGAGTAGCAAAATGTTGAGCTATTTCAATATGGCTCGACTGCGGTGTAAAAGTGCAAAATATGAGTTATCGTGCAACATTTACAAACTAATAAAACTTTTTATTACTTTCAGTTTTATGTATTATTTTTTTCTATTTTTTTTTTAATACAAAACTTACCACAACTATCAAAGTTGCTGTGTCTAGTCTGAATTGAGTCTGTCAAAACTTTCATAAGAAACGTATATGATATCTCATAAATATATCCTTCAGAATATGAACTCTTCTATAAAATATGTCTTCAAACATTTAAATACTTGTAAAATAGAAGTTGTTGTATATTTATTCAATTAGTGAAAGCAGCTATAGCTGCGATTGGTCATTATGTGTGACAACTCTCAGGATGACATAAGCCCCGCTCTTTTTGTCTATTTGAGTAGTAGTAGTTTTAAATAAAGCGTCAGTACTTGCCTCCCTCCTACAAACATAACAGAAGTAAATTAATGCGAAAGTCCAAAAATAAGGACTTCCTAAATGTGAATTATTATATACAATGGGTGCACAGTGCACCTAAACAAACTGATAACACATAAGAACATACATATATACGTAAGCCCTCAGTCACTTTAATTTTGAAGTGTCAAGCGCCTATGACATATATGACAGTTTAATTGAATGTCTATTCTGAGGCAAAATCAAGTCTCGTGACGTATTTATTTGGTTAGTACCACAATTTATATAATAATCATGTCGCCAATGGGCCATTCTACATATTTCAGGTGAATAATTATGCCAATAGAATGTAGTTAATGCGCGTTCTTCCACTTATAACTGTATTAGCCGGTTGCTTCAAAGAATCGCCGGCGCACATTGTACGGCGCGCGGCGCCGGGCGGTACTTAAACTGGTTAATGCCATTATTATGGTACACTAGTGCAATATATTTTGTGCTCTAGCGTGTCTCCCGGAATAATAATTGTTTACCTTTCAAAATAAATGTTCGCTACTTTATATTATAATTCGTCGTAACAGTTTTATTGGTTCTTTTAATATGATAATAACTCAATGCTGAAGTGTTTTAGCTAAATATTAATGCGTTACTAAGTCATCGCGGTCTTTTGTGTCGAGTTCGATTCTTACATAATTTTACATTAGTTTCGTGCTTACATAGAAAGCTCAAACATTAACACTAAAGAGCTATCATTCGACTAACTTTATGTGTTCATAACAGCCTATACAGCTTAAGATTGTAAGCATCGTCCTTCGCATGTGAACATCCCTTAAGTGTGAGGTTAGCTTAGTTTATTAAACATCTACGTATAATCACATTATTAATTTAATCAACCTGGAAATCCGCTCACCTCGTGATAAGGATTAACTAGGTAAATCTCACGCTTCATAGTAACACACACGCTAGTTTCACTGCCAGTCACTTCGCATATTAGCTAAAGTAATGGGTACTTTACATAGTAATTTTCTTTAGATTAAAATTGTTCCTACACATAGCAAACATTAGTTATGTGCTAAGCGCTAAAATGTTGACTTTACCCGATACGTGGTGCGACGCGCCTCTGCCAAATACACGCAAATCCGTTAGCAAGGCGTGCAGGTGATATTCTAGATATACGAGTATGTAACTTGTATCACTTATGTAAAGCGATAGCTTTCGGGAATCATTTTGTATCTTCGATTTATTTTCATAAATAATCTGCCAAGAACCTAAAACCATTACCTGCAGAAAAAAAAGCTTTCGCTATAAGCCGATAACAGAAAAAGAAAAAGGATGTGCGTCACAATCAATTTACCTTAAGGATAAGTTATATATATAGCTATGAAGAAATTCTATTGTAATTACCAATTTGTTTAGAATCAGAGACATAAATCTTAATATTCTGACATATTCGTTTTTATCAAAGGAGTCATGAACATCTCCCCAAATCCGATTCCCAATAATTAGAAATACAAAAATCACATACCGTACGACCTGGGACCCTGCGACCTATAAAATATTACATCAATGGAGCCAGTTAGTAGTCTAATACATACATACACATACATAATCTCACGCACTTTTCCCTCAGGGGTAGACAGAAACTGCAGAACGCCACCTGCTACTATCCTTACTGTCTTTGCTCTGATAACATTACATTTTAAAGATCAATAATTAAGTCAATCGTTCTCAAATCAGTTGTAATCTCCCCCTCCCCTCCACCGTTATTATGAGCACATATTTGAGTATTATTAATATAACTCAGGTAAATAGCGCGAGGTTTCCGCGAAATATCTGTGTATTATTAACATGTCACTGTCGAGTATTCTGTGCTATGCGGTCCGTGACGGTAACTATGTTCTATATTTCTTTGTGTTTTCTTGTTACTGCTCTACACGTTACGAGATATTTATTTCTGGTATACTAGCTTGTACTTTGTAATAGTACTAAACACATGAAGTTTAATTTTCGAAGAGTTTGCTGTAAATTGCATTTCATTAGGGCTTGAAAGCTTTTCTATTATGTTGCTCTCTTGAACAATTGGTTCTCGAAGTGCCTTTATTTTTACAGTTTAATTTGTTCAGTCGTCAAGTTTCATTTAGTCTTTGTGTTGCATTTTTCCAATACCTACATGAAGCGTAGCATCTTTTTTTGTCCCAATGTAACCAATGTCTTCGCCATGTGTTTCCCAGTATCGAGGTTTCTTGCCATAGTCTATTAAAAAAAAAAATATATATGTAGGATCAGGAGTGCCGAGGGGTAATTCGTCAGGGTTTGGAGTTTCCATTTTATTGGGATAAACAATACTGTACAAACAATTACAGGGTTTTTATTAATTACCGAATACAATTAACCGAACAGACTTTTTCAGGTCCCAGTTCGTATAGTGGCCAAGCCACCCAACGACAAAGTGTATCGCTCGCTATCAGCAAGCCAATACAGCTATGTCAATATACAGCAGCGCTGTACCAGGTAAACCGACAGTTTTGTCGGGAGCAGGAGAGCTCTTTAATGAGTCGAGTCCGAAGATCGACTGACTCGCACATTTTTGTTTGCTTGTTTGGCATCTCGCAAGTCAACCTATGAGGTTGTCGTCTGCTTAAGCGGACTTGCCTGTGGTTGCCCTTATAAATTAAGGCCTCCAGCCAGGACTTAAACTTAAATACTAACTAAAACTAAGCGACAACGCTAAGGGCACCCCCTGTGGGGTATGAACCTCGGCTTAGGGCGTCGCTGGAAGAGGGTTGCAAATGACTAGCTGGATCAGGATTGATATTATTTTGGGACGAATTTAAAGCTACAGGCTCAGCGGCGCGGGCTGGCTCGAGCAAGGGTCGGGAGGGGTGACTCGCACACGGAGGGCACGCTCTTTTATAAGACGATGCCCCCACCTTGCAATCCCTCCACGACAACTCTGTCCGATGACGCACGGAAGTACGTCACGTGTTTACTTGATACAAAACACTAAAATGTGCTAAATCTTTTAAGACTTACATTATAAAGTAATCAAATAATACAAGAATAATTGTCGTAAACAAACAATGGCAAATTTACATAGTAAACCACTATAAAATTGAAATAACATTGTCATAAATTGTTTCGAACAAAACCATTGGTTACAATTATTGAAATAAGTTGCCAAGAATCAATTAGTGCGTACACAGAACACTTAATTTATTTATGTGTCGATTTATTAGACAATAGTTAAAATAAAAATCACTTGTAATTGTTATCCATCTCCGACATATATATATTATATTATATTATGTAGTTAGGCGTGTGTCAAATCATCTACCAACATACTTTTCTTACAGAGGCTTATAAGCACAATTTCATTCACAATTCAGTATACTTTACAACTCATTTATCTCCGCATTTGCGAACACTTTCCTTATTTAATTTCGCATAACCCCGCTCGTTTATCCGCGGCGCCCGCGACGTCTTCATCATGTCTCCGCGCTTCTGTCGCTCTAAATAAATATTTAAATTCAAAAGGTCCCGCTTCACATTACAAGTTACTCGGATCACTTTTAATTAAAGTTGCAAGTCTGATCGAGTCTCCACGACGGCGACGCCTGACTAATGACTTATCACGACTTGATTAATTTGTGATATCCCGCGTGTCGTGTTTACCGAGTTTTTAGTTGACAACTTTGTTTTGGCGGGGTATATGCGTATGTGGGTATATGTGCTATGATGCTTCATTATGAGCTTTGAGGGTTTTGAGGGACATAAATCTTAATCTAAGAATGCAAGATACTGTATTTTTATTAAACATTATTAAGAAAAGGTTAGCAGAATGTTTTCAATCTGCAATAAATTTGATGTATTGATAGTTTTTAAATTAGAATTTTCCTATTAAAATAATCCTTGGAAGGTAATTCTTGCAGTGCAATTAGTATATTTTTGATTTTATTTAGCTGTTTCTTCAACCACTTTACCAACATGTAGCTACCGACTGCCAGCAAAGCAACATTAAATCCATTTTCTTTATTTAACTTTCAACTTTTACGGGCAGACGAATGAGTAAAGCCAAACAAAAGACAAAAGTTAAAAGCAACGTCATGCAGCTTCCATAAAAAATAAGCAGATTTCAGTTTGACTAAAGAAAATAACATGCAGTGTAATAATGAAACAACATATATTCCCTCGGATAAAATCCAATGTGAATGCGATAAAACCGCACGCGCGCTATCATAATATCTAAAAGCATTTCGCTATCCTATTTATTGAAAACCCTGTATTCTTGCGGGAATGATAATTCAATTTCTTTTACAATCCAGAATATATGAAGAGCAAGTCATATTTCCTCTCTTTGTCTTTCTACTTTTGCGGGAATTCCGCTCCGTTCCTTGGCAGATTATTTTATTTTGTTTTTTCCTGCTTGATTTTATTTTTACGGTTGGCAAACTCCAAAATAATTATGCCGCGTTTTTCGATGTTTTGCACGAGAAAAAGCAGAACAGTGCATTATTAATTACGTCGTTTTAATGAATTATTTCATAAATAATCACCCCATTCAAACTGACGACTTGTCACCGGCGTCCTCGAGGTATCTACTTGGTCCGATCTTCCAAACTTCATCTCGTAGGTGTTCATTGATGAATGAAAAATATCCAAAGATATTCGTAAACCATCTAGACAGCTGAATAACTTATTTACATAACTTATTCAAGCTAAATCAAATATATGAAGCTCAGAGAGACCGTGAATAATATATGTGCCTGGATGGACCATATTGCGGCTAGTGATAAGTATGTTATGTAGCATAACGGTGACCACAGTCATTATAAAGTTTGATAAATACGGCTTGCTGAGCGCGTGTATAAATATAAGCCAGGAGGTGAGGGGGAGAGGGGGAGGGGCCTCTCCAACTAACCACATGAAAGGTAGTTTACTGGGCATACGCAGAGCGCGGTTTCATTATATTTTTAACTTTATGAACGTAAGTTCTGTGTAACTGTGTCGACTATTTCAGAAACTTTTGTTGTTTTGAAGGTCGATTTTGTTAGCTTTGGGTTTGTGATATTTTATTTTTTAAATTACTTAAATAGGAAAACAACAGAGTTATTAAAAATACCAGAGTTCATAAGTTTTAATTTTTTTTTAATTATACATTTTTGAATTGACAATCACACATTGAACTTTCAATTTGATACACGATTATCATATCATTCTCATATTTGATGGCCGCCTCTTATTTCAGTGTAGCGCGACTGAGACTAGCGTCTCAACGTAACTTAGACATATGTAGAAATACTCACAATTGTCTCTGCAAAAACTGCCGCGCTTACCACTTCAATACGTCATCTTTAGAGGGCTAGAGCGCGCAAACTAAATAAATAGCATAACATAACTAAAACCAAAAAAATACCAGTACAATACTTGTACATAAAGACTTTATTATAATTGTACAATAAAGAGTACCTAAATAGGTAATAATATGCAAACACAAAACTTCCTTTGTCATTTCATAATAGAAGTTATATTCATCATAAAGCATAAAAAATGTTTATTACCAGGCATCACTTAAATTAAATGTTGCCAGCGATTTGAAATACTTTTTACGTAAGCCGTTACTGAATAACACCTCATTTGTCAAATTCGTAATAAAGAGAAACAGAAAAATGTTCATTTAAATATCCATATTTTTGAAAGTTGAAGTACCAAAGCGTTCAACTAAAAGGATTACGACAATTTCATGAGACAATCCCTTACGTGGGCCTACGTATGGAACTGGTAAACTTTTAAATTGAAAATGTTTAAATGAACGATATTTAAAGCCCGACTTGAATCCACATTTGGCACGAAAATTATAATAAAAGGTTTGTAAATCCGTAGGTTTATCTACACCTTATTGTAACTGGTTGTCAATGTATTCCCGCCTTATAGTAAAACCATGCAGCTTACAGCATGACACAGTAGAGGAATAAAAAAACTACAACACGTGTTTCTCCAAAAAACTAGAAATCTGACGTTTATTTTGACGTTTGATTCAACAAATCGCACGTGTAATGTATCTAGAAAGGATCACTCTTTCTATTAATGTTTGTTGTAGAGACAAATTACTGGAAAAAGAAAATATTTTCGCATCAGGCTTTCCGTTCGTGCTCCCTCGGTCCTTTTGTTTAAAATTCGCTACCATTCCACTCTCATTAATTTGGAATGCTATGGAAATAAACGGGAGTTTAAAAGCGATGTTTATGAAAAGCAATGATGTTATAATTAATTAGTATTTTTATTTTGTTTCAGGTAATTGTCTCTGTTACAAGTAAGCCAAAGGCATCACGAAGCTCTTCCAGGTACACAATCTTCATCTGCAACATAAACCTCGGGACTCCGGCGCGTCTTATCAACTGTGCCATTTGTTTGCTTACCACATCATCTGACGTCACGTTCATAAAGTTTAATTGCACCGCTTTTACTGCGCTATAAAAACAAGGTGCGCTATAAATAGGGCACGCGTCGCCGCGTGTCGGAGCACGGCGCGCAGCGCGGCGCCTGGAGCACGCTCGTCATAGCGTGTTGATCGCGCGTGCTACGCCTGGCTCATAAATCGTGGGCTCATGCCTTCACATTATTTAACGCCGGTGTCACGCGAGCGCTGCATGCCCGACGTCATTTGTCTGCACATTTTTATTTACACGATGTAAATAGGTTCCGATATTGCGTACCGTCGCGTCGCCGGAGGTGGGGGACCGGCTTCACTGCCTGCTGCTGAAGACGTGTGAGGGTTTTTGCGTTGTTTTGTGAAAACTTGTTTCTGAAGTTTTAATGCTGTAAAGTGTTGAGACTTGAATCGTGTTTTGAAAAAAAAAGATTTATTTCTTGAAACTGCAACTTATTTCAGGAACCTATGTAGTTTCGAAAGAATAATGCCCAGTTTCCATATATTTAAAACCCTGATTATAGAAGTTTTTGTTTTATGATGTAGTAGAATGACTACCTGAATGTTTATAAAATAATGTCATATTTATAGTAATTTTTACGATTTAAAAGTGTAATGAAACACTGTTTTCTTGATAATACTTGTTAATGGCACAACTTCTCTCTTTCACAATCCAACAACGACCACCTTTGCACTCCATTTTACACTTTTGCCCCACTCACAAATAACGATAATCTAATAAACGTTACTTTTAAGTGTTGCCGAACAAGAAAAATACATTCAGTTGCTATAGTGAAATACATTTCAAAGTGTTACAACTCTAATAATTTGTACTTTAACGGTGTTGCCACAGTAGATATTATAATTCGGTATTAAAATAATATATATATTTTTTAAATCACGTCAAACGCTACAAAGTCCAATGAAATACTAATGTTACTTTTTAGGTTAGGATTAGCCGTTACCAAATATAAATAAATAAATGTGCTAGAACTAATTATTTAAGGCTCGAAGTTTAGTCTAAAATAGGAATACTTGTAGTCTAAAATGAAATTGCATCAAATAGGTTTAGATTTTAAATACTTGAAGATACCCATTATTCTTTATTTCCATTCTTTCCTCGACACCAAAATACCACAAACCACAACAAACATAATTCCTTCACAGAAGTGTGCCCCATTTCAATTCAATTAATCCCCATAATCCGTCGACCGCTGTTCAAACATGGTTCCCAGTTACACCAAAAGCTTGCAGTCAACCTCACATCCCACACACGTCCATTTTCTAAAGCAGAGTTATTAAACAGTTGGAAAATATAATTAAACTGCGGAGTAACTGTGCCGTGGTACATGTTGAAATGAAGGCTCGTTTGCCCGGCGGCGTCGCCTGTCGCCTGTGTGCAAGCCCTGATTTTATTTCAGATAGCACTGTGTGACGTGTGCAATGTAACTAATCGTTATCCGTAATTGTGAAAGTTGGATGACTGTTGGTTATTGTGCGGTTAACCTAACCTGTCACTACTTATTAACGTGCTCGGAATTCTGCGGAAGTTTTAATAGCCTTACGTCTACCGGGTTACGTCTACTGGGTTACGTCTACTGGGTTCCTAACATTACCTTCATTGGAAGTATTTGGTACTAATAAAGGGATATTCATCATACTATTCTATTATCTTTATGTTTAAATAGGAATACCTAATGAAATATTGGACACAAATGGCGACATTCATTCATTTTCGTCGTCTAGTGTTAGTGAAAACGTCAGTAACGAAGGAAACTTTATGATTAAACTTAACGTTTTGTGAGGCTTCATAATTATGTAACAGTTTAGTAACACAAGCTTTCTTTTTTGTAAATTTTACATTGACTATTCCTACACCTCCACGGTGTAATTAATTAACCAGTTGAACAGAAAAATCTAGGTTTTTTTAATCAAAATAACACAAGCTAAAAGTTGTCAGTGCGAATGGACCATACATATTATTTTGAATCCTATATCTGTAAGCCAGTAACTAGATTTTGTGCGATTTGATATGTGAAAAAGACATTCTATTTCATAAATTCTCCGTTAAAATGCAAAAATTTGCGCATAAGTTACGTTCATGGAATGTTGGCAGATGTTGAGAGACGGTGACGACGTGGCGGAGTGCGTTTATAAAAGGACGTAACTTACGTTGTAGTTTCACATGAAGATTTTACAATGGTTTAATAAATAGCATGTTACTTTAACATGCACTGAAATGTCATCATGTTTGTGCAGGTTTATTCAGCTGGCACTTGTTAAAATTCCATATGACCCGGATGCAATATAACATCGCAGTATTAAAACTATTAATCACGCTCCTCAGACACACAAGCACGCTACTTCCATAAACAATCCACATATATTACGTCTGCCTAACACTGTTTATAAGAACAGTTCACAAACAGGCATCAAAAACGAAATTGCTTCCGTTTGGCCCGCTGACACCCGCTTGATATGTCCCTTTAGTAACTTCACTGCCAACTGAATTTCTACATACCTTCCCACCTTGGGTGTAGATCACCTTATGTTAAGTGCAGCAAGGTTGAAAGTCGGGTGTGTGCGGCTGTGGGTTGCCACGCGCGGCGACCACATTTAGCGGTCGTGACAACTGCCCCGTTCATACTGTTGGAGTGACAAGCTCAGTTTCAGCTCAGTGTTTTGAAGTTCGGGATTATAGTTCGTAATAACGAGTAAATATTTTGTCGGGATCCTGTCACGAATTGAGCTAGTATTTTGAGACGTTGTTTCGGGAACTTGGTTTTCAGTTTTAGAACAGAACCAGTCAAACTCCGAAACATGTCACACAAAACTCTCACACGACTCACAGAGTTTTGTGTGAAATTTTTCGGAGTTTGACTGGGTTTCATTTTTATTTCCCCTGAAAGTAGCCTAGTTTATAAAGGTACAGTGATTCTGATCTTTTATTGTGAACTTGTCATGCTTCTCTTCCTGCCCTTGGCTTTCTTTCATTCCCCCTGGTCCACCGCTACGCTACCCTTAACATTTCATGAAATGTCTCGCTGGTGGTGGCGTGTGTTTTCTTCAAAATAATTGAGCTAAATGGTGCTTACGCCATACGTCATATGTACGTGACTGGTCATCTCTTAGCTGCTACGGTTTATTTTAATTTCTGAATGTTTTTGCTTTCTCTATATATTTTTTAATTTCAACATGAATGATATTAAACATTTATTGATTTAAAAGAGTGTCCGTGCAGTATCTCGCCCGTTCTTCTCCATTGGTACCCACTACGCTTTGGAATGGGCAACTAGCTTCATATTTCTGTCTGTGAATTCCCTTGGCAATTAAAAGTGCCTGTAATTGGTTTGTTTGAAACAAATGAGTTTGAGTAAAAAAAAATCCTTATCCTGAAGAAATAGTATAAACTAATATTGATAATAAAATATGCATGGAAAGAAACTAGAAATTTACAACTTGGACTTTAGGGTTACTAATGTTCCAACACTCCGTCAACAGGGCTACGTAGAACATAGCTCGTTATCTCACCACGCAACCGCAAGTCAAACGCAAACTGGATTATGAGTATAATGGTGCACGATGTGATAAGCTTTAAACTATTATAACTTAAGCCATACTGCAATCTTTAACGCCTAAGCTTGGTTCACTTTGTTTGGCCATAAAGTTGGCTGAGTACCTACCCGTAGCCTGCCTTATGCTTATATTTATCTAAGTATTTTAACAACAATTTGACTGTCGAAAAGTGTTTTCAAATTCGTTCTATGTAAAGCTTCATTAAATCAATGTAAAGATGAAGAGATACAAAATAGGTATACGAAAGTTATAAAAGCAACAACCAGCGATGGACGGGCAAACTAAAATAAAACTAAGTATAAGAGCAGCTGTACTTATTGCGGAGGCCAAGGTTGTGGAAGTCACAAAATAAGTTCATCAAAAAGTCATTACGTACATGGTCAGGAAGATAAAAGACACATCACCCAATGTAAGATCAGAAGAAACCTATACTTATAAATACAGTTACGAAATTGTGTTTACCGCGTAAGAAGCGTGAGCCATCTCCAACTTAGATTTATGTGTTGTCGCAAGTTTTGCCGAAAGACACTTTACATTTCTAAGAGGAATCTGTTTTGAAGCAATCTTCATCTTTATCTAACTGAGTTTGTTGGCATCTCACAAACGCGAAGTTATTAAACTGTCTCGGGCTTCATGTTTAAGTTTTTTGTGAAGGACGAAATTGGTTATTATTAATATTTGAACAATCTTATTTTAATAAACTTCTAAAACGATATTGAAAATTAATAAAATGTAGACATTCGCATCAGAGGTTGACAAAATAATAAAACAATCTTTCCAGGCTATACAAACCGTTGAAACATTAACAAAACCCGCTCAAAGCGATGCCTTTGACTCTGATTTAGAATGACTTAAACCAACTTGTAAATTATTTTTAACGCAGTATTAAATATAAAATAGAATTCAGCATAATTGCATACATCACCACTTGGCATGCACGTCCCTCGCCCCTTGAGCACACTCAATTTGATTATTTTCTAGAGCAATTTCATCTGCGATATAGCCGTGTCAAGCAAACTGTCTCGGATCATCGGTCGTTACGAAAATGCAGATGATTTTTTTTACAGTGTATGACGGCATATAAGTTTTATGTAGAACACAATGTAGGGTAAGTTCTATCTCCTTTAAGTTGTCGCTTTTAATGTGGCAGCCTGGCACCGAAAATGTAGACTACTGATGATAATCTGATGAGCATTAACTCTACGCATTTCTTTACAAATAAAAAACTAAGAGTATTATTACAGCTAAGTGATGATACATCACTTAGCTGTAATAATACTCTTAGTTTTACAAGATCACGACCGTGCATTAATGTGACAGGTTATTAGCATACACTTAACCTATGGCTACTTGACGATATGCTTAATGTAAATCCATTGTTAGAAGCATTGTCAAAATTGAACAGATCATCAGCAGCTAACTAACACTTAGGGCGAACAAAGTTACAAGAAAGCATTCCTAGCATCACTCACAGATAGTATCAACATGGTTTTTTTTGTGCGCGCTTGAGCGAAAATTCACGGGACATTAGTGCCGTTGAGCAACTCAATTTTCAACGTAGACAAAAGTGAAGTGTCACGAACAAAGCCAATGACAATGGAAAAAGTAGGAATGCAGCTCTCTCAGCTCAGTGGAGACACAAAGAAAATTGTACAGTAAAATGTTCAGTCAATTTGCTGCGCTGCAGGCCGCTGCCCTCCGACTGATTGATTCGATCTCGCGCCCTTTGCATGCGGGTTCATGTCCATATTTTTATGAGATCGTCTCGTTTTCACGATTTGATTGATCGGTAATTAAATGAGGGGAGCTTTGTTTGACAAATGCAAACAAAAACCGATCATTGAAAGCTAATGAATAAGGATAATTTGATGTCAGACAATAGACTGACTTTGCTCATTAAGAAAATAATTATGATTCTTTCTATTATTCTGATTAAACCGCTTATTACTTTAGTACAAAATCTTTAGAAACCTATCAGCGAGCATATTGTTCAGGTCAAGAGGTCCTTAGTGCAAAATAATTTTGTCGCCTAGATCGTGGAGAGGCGATTAATAGCTTGTTACACTTCAGTGTTGAATAACCAAAGGACCTTCTACATTGCCATTAGTTTCAGGTACACGAGCTCGCAGCAGCTTCTGAACATTTTTAAGCTTGCAATTTTATATGTTTTTACTAAAAGCATCTACGAAGTATGCATTTATAACGTTTATTTTATTCTTAAAATTGTTATTTATTACTTCAGGAAACTAGCAAAAACATTATTGAGGCACATAGTACTTTTCGTTACGTTTCACATTTTAAGTATTGGATTACGCAGCTTGCTGTAGGAGTAAAATTTTAGAAAAATGGCAGAAATCGTCATGTTATGTGAAAGCGTTTTGCCCCCTCCATGCGTTTTTTTAAATTATATATAACAGAAAGAGACAGAGAAAGAGAGAGAAAAAAATCACGATTTTCGAGGGTGCTGGCGGCTGCGTAAATTTTAAATTTTTACAGTTGAAGAGAAAGAGTCAGGACTTTGAACTCCACTGACTCATACTCGTAGTAAGTATCTAACTTCTAGCTTCGTACAATGTAGGTAGTATGCCTTGCTGACGTCATAGCATTGTATAATGAAGATGTGGGTCATAATGTGTTGCGTGCACGTTGCTGTCGCCAATCTGCTGGATCTTAACGAGCGAGATCCCATCGTGCGATGTGTGGAGGTGGTGCATTGCTGTGCACGGTGTTGGTATTACCATCGATATTGTTGCGTACCTAGGCTTTCGCGGGAGACCTACTTTTGAAGCGAGTTTCCTTATCTACAATACGATAGGTACAGTCAGATACAAGGTTTATTTCATCTTCATTATTGAGCTCAATATTAGATTTAAATCGGAACAGAGTAATATTAAAAGAATATTAACCCTTAGCTATTATATAAAATGCTGAAATACAAAAATAACACAAAACAACAAAACAGTTTTGATTATATTATATTAATGCACCTACGCCATCGCCACCGAATAGCCACCGAATAGCTTATCTTTGCATCTCCCTAAAAGTGATCTGTACTAAATTCTCATCGTTAAAATAATTTTGATAATTAAATGGTTTGCAAGTGCAGTTCACATCAGGGGTTAAAACTTTATATCCTACTCTATGTTTTTCGATAAAGAACGAATTTTTGATCGAATCATGCACTACTACCACGCACCACACCACCACACTACTCGCACCACTTCATTTGTTTCACATATTCGGGTCAGTTAATTAATTTATTTGGACCTATGCCAGTGCAGTCTTCGCACACGCCAAGCCCGTTCGCTTCAATAGAATGCAGACCCTCCAGAACAAGTTCCTACGTAGGATAACAGGCTCCCCCTGGTACGTTCGCAACGTAATCCTCCACATAGACCTCAGGATTCCCACTATCCGTCAGTTCATGAAACGCATTTCAAAGCGTTTCTTCGAGACCGCCGCGAATCACCGCAACCCTCTGGTTGTGAAAGCCGCTAGCTATATTCCCTCCTCCATTAGTCATGTCCGCCGTCCCAAGCATGTCCTCACCGATCCCGATGACCACATAACTCTCATTCAGGAGAGCAGTAGGGCCACCAGTACAGTGCACAAACACAGACCGATATTGCGACCTCGCCGCCGAGGTTCCTCGCGAAGATCCCGACCTAATTGTCCCCCCCGACCCTTGCTCGACGAAGTGCCAGCCCGCGCCGGAGCTGTGCCTGTAGCTTTAAATTCCCCTAATAATAATAATATAATCCAGATCCAGCCTGTCCCATCTTGCTGTCCTCCCGTCAGCGACTCCCTAAGCCGAGGTCCGTACCCCACAGGGGGTGCCCTTAGCGAGCGTTCGCTTAGTAATGTAAGTAGTTTTACTGGCTGGAGGCTTTGAATCCGCTTAAGGCAGCCACAGGATAGTCCGGTTAAGTAGTCACGACCTCTCAAGATCAACTACGAGATGCCATCCAAAAAAAAAAAAAATTGGAAGTTTTTTCACATTGTATATGTATAATCTCGGTCTAGTCTGTGCTTCTAATGACCATTTATTCAATATTGACCATTTATAAATATTGTTTCTTTTTGATCCTTTGCTTCAAAACATATTAATGGATCTTAAATACAATACAAGGTTTTCAGCTGTAGGATGCAAAATAACGAGTAATAAGTTCATTGTTGTAGGTTGTAGTTTGAAACCATTGATACGCCTGTGGGATCCCAGGATTTACCTACCTGCGTCAAGTTAAGACGTGTAAAACAGCTCTGTTAAATGTATACCAAGTTTTTACGTAGTGATTATAAAGTTAAAACTTAAAAAAAAATATCTTTTAATTACGTTCTTGTTTTTATAAAACCGTTTCTATAAGCTGTTTCTATCTAAACGGTTTGCTTATAATTTTGAACATCGACGAATTTCCAATTAACGGGCCTAAATAATTTGATTCGAGAGTAAAAGCTTCTTAATCCTAATTAAATAAAAAACACGTCTTTCAGAAAGCACACTAGACGTGATATTTTCCTCTTTTTCCCAAAGTGAACCATGCCACTATTTGGTTATCCATCAAAGTACAACAATCAACAGAGTATTATTGACCGAGACGTTGAGTAGAGTGGGTGCACCGGGCCCATTTCCCGTTGACGTGGTCCGCGCTACCCTCTCCTGCCCCGCTCCTTGTGATAACACGGCAAGGATACTTATCACAGCCAGCGACAGTAGGGCTACCAAGCTATGAAGCGTTAGAGGGTTAGAGGGAAATGTAGACGTTTACGGAAGGTTATTTATTCAGACTAGATGCTAGACTGATGGCTGGTATATTTGAATGTTTGTTACTTAATCACACAAAATCGGCTGAACGGACTTGAATGAAAAGAACACAGATACAAGTATTCTGTGTTAATCCAGGTTATAGCACAGAGTACTCCAGAATACGTCCCCGTGGGATAATTTCCGTCTTCCACGCGTGCGACGCCGCGTGCAGGAGCTAGTGATGTTATATGAAAAGAGATAGAATAGATAGGATTCACAATTTTCAGTCACAGTTAAAAAACAAACAAACAAACACTGTTCGCACCGCAGCATAAGCGCGCACTCACTTAAAACAATCTCCACTAACATTTTAACATCTACCCTACTAAAAACACTAATCGGTTATTTTTGTTTACTTATTATTGTATTTTCTCTGTAAGTGATTATTGTAATATTTTGAGAAAATAAATGTCTTAAACCGTAAGCTAAGGTTGTGGGTAGTTTACTTAATACTCATATTGTATATCGTTGATGTAATATCCTGTATCCCGATAATGGGATGTTTGGTTACCCTATCCGTGTATCGGCGGAGAGTTTGGTTTGGAGATGACATCTCCTGAAGTGGCTGCTGATTGGCGGAACTTGCGACATACACTCTATGGTCTATACTTAATACTGCTGACGACTCTTATTGGCTTATAGTGCATTTTGCACTGACACTCAGATTTCTGGTACATATCTGAAGATAAGGTTAAATAGGAAGCGAAGTGGAAAGATTTCGTTGAGATTAAGTTAGGAATTGTTGATTTAAGTTTTCATGAGAACTTTACAAAATGGCAACAAATTTTTGTGGAGATGGACAATTTATGATCATAGATGTACCTTGTTCAAATTTCAAGTTCATGCAACTTGATTTTATTTAACATCATTAAAAAAGTTTTTTTTTAAAACTATATTAAAAACAGACGTGATGTAATTATTTACCAGCAATGTAACATACCATTAATTTACAGAATCAAATGACAACAACACCAAACACATACAATTGCAAAGCGAAACAATTTCACTATGAATAATATTCAATCATTTACTTAATACATACCGGATGTTTGAGCGCCGGAAGCGAGCGGCCATGACAGCCAGTTTGCCATGACAATACGACTGTGACATGACAACAGTCAATGTTTGATTAAAATGTTTATTAATGTGTTCTGGGAAACTAAGTCAATTATTATCTATCATGTTATTCTCCCACGTGGGTTGTATGCATAATTAACTGATACCTACCGAATTACCTATGTTTGTTATACGAATATCGAAGCTAGGCGGTACGTCACTGGCAATATTTTCGTAAAACGATGTAGGTAATTAAAATATATTGTTTTTACAAAATCCGAATACAAAAGGTAATATTTGTAATCCGTGATAACTTAGGCGGAGCTAATCACACTAATAATTGGTACACATACACTATGCTGTAATTATAAATACGAAACTCTGTCTGGCTGTCTGTTGCCTTTTCACGCGAATGGATTTTGGTGAAATATGGCACACAGAACCATGGTAGGGACATAGGATACTCATTATTTACTTTATTCCGGTAGTATGTTCTCGTGAAATAATTAATCCGACAAATGCACGCGGTCGAAGGAGTGAGTAAAAGCTAGAATAGAATTCAAATTCATTTATTAATATAATATGTAAACATTTGTTAAAATTATAGAGATGTTATTTATAAAACTGTTGGTCCTAACTATGTCCCACCATAAGGCGTACAAAATAAGATAGGTACTTGAATGTCAATTAACAAAAGAGAAACAACAATAAAAGTCAATAGGTGAGTACTGTAGAAGTCACAATTTCATGCCAAACATAGTTATTAATGGTGCCGATTCTCTTGTACACCGAACTAAACCAACCAAACTATCACTGAAATTCCTTACTTTTGACGATCGATTATGATATATAGTAAAGCTATTCTGCAAAAAAAGCTCTAAATTTAAGAATTATTTTGACACAACTAAAATAGAATTTGACAATCGCGAGTCCACGTGGTATTTTTTTTTCTTTTGGCTTCGCAACTTGTTTGCCCTACTCCGTGAATTTTTGTTAGAGCCGGAGGTGCGCGTGGGAAACAGCCAAGACGTGTTTTATGTGGAAATTTTTACTTGTATGAAAAAAAAACCTACATGTTCAGTTTTAGGTGTTTTAGAGTTTCCTAAAGTGGGTCAAAATTGTCATAATTTTTGCGATAGGACACACCGTTTTCACGCCGTTTTGCCCTGTCACGGAGGAGATCAGTGACTATGTGCCCAAGATATTTAAAACAGGTGACCAGTTTCATGCGTGTTCCGTTTAAAGTTACGGTAGGTACCTGAACCGGTGACTTGGTACCTGGTTTTAAATACCATGAGCTGATATTTAATAAAGAAGTTTTGAAAGAATAAGAGAAATGCAATCAAAATATTTTAATTATTTTCAGAATGTGAAAGTCCGCACATTATCAGCCAGTGACATGACAATACAAACAACAGTACCTATCCAAATGACGGTATTAGGGTCTGGTATAAATAAGCCTGCTTATTATCTCTGCCTGTATTATTCCGAGTATCAAGTCCGACCTTTTATGTACAGAATAAATATGATTGTCGCTGTTTACTTGTTGACTGGTTTCGATTTCAAGGGTTTCAGGAAGTAGCCAATAATTATAAATTTATTTCATAACTACTTCAGTTTTATCTATACAAGGCAGCCTTCTTTCTAGTTTAGGCTCAACGTTATGGAGGCTCTCGGGCCTCGACTAGGGGGCTCCTAAGCGCATGCTTGGATGGGGGCCAGTTCCTACTTCGTTGGAAGTCGGGGAAACTGGTCCTCATTAAGAAGCCGGAGCGCCCTGCGGACTATCCGTCCGCTTACCGGCCCATCGTGCTGCTCGACGAGGCGATTTGCAATGAATCTTTGAAAGAACTTGCCCAAGTTCTTTCAAACATTCATTGCAAACCGCCTCGCCGGGATTTGGCGGAGAGCCAGTTTGGTTTATTTATTTTTAAAAAGTACAGCCACATCACATACACCACTAAACATATATAATTTATGTTAGAAATAACCTTAATACCTAAGGGATTAATGTACATAACAATTAGGGAGTACATAGCATTGATATACAATATCTTGCAGCCTTGACATTTAATATACTAAACTAAAACTAAGACATACCAAACTAAAACAGATTTACGTGATTTAGACTACAACAAACAAAACAAAAAAATTAAGAAATATGTAAAAGTAAAAATTTAAGTGAAAAAAAAAAATGAAATATAAACCACTTGGTAAGGATAGAGTGATTTCTTTTCTGAATTCTGGTATCTTGTCACTGAATATATCTAAATCAGGTGTGTTTAAACAGTTATATTGTATTCGTTGCTCATCCGTATAATTGGAGACTACAACCCTAGATTGGTTTTTACAAAAGGTGTCCAAAGGGGGCGCTCTACTGGGCACGCCACAATAGCGGCGGTAAGTCCCCTCTTTGAGGAGTGGTTGGAGAGGCGCCACGGCGTCCTCAACTTCCGCCTGACACAGGTCCTCACCGGACACGGTTGTTTCGGGAGGTTCCTGTTTCGAATAAGGCGGGAGGAAACGCCCGGGTGTCACCATTGTGTGGATCGCCCGGAGGACACGGTGGAGCATACGTTGGAGGTCTGCCCAGCTTGGGCGGCGCACCGCAGTGTCCTCGCGGAGGCGATCGGTGGCGGCGATCTCTCGCAGGAGGAGGCGGAGCGCGTGAGGGAGAGGGCCTTGCGCCCTCGCGCCCCTAGTCGCCGCAGGAGACGCCCGTCCCGTCGGCAATCGCCTGCCACCGTCTGCGCGGGTTTGCGGACGGCAAGCAATGGGTAACTCGCCGTCCGGTGAGGACCAGACCCGGGTCGACGGCGCGTCGTGCTACACGCGTGCCTCAAAGAGATGTCAGCACATGATGACGGGGTCCGATAGGGCCGACAGTCTGACACGCCCTCCCGCTCCACGCAGAGCGGGAGAAGTCATTTGATGAAAAAGGCTCAACGTTACCGTAAATCCTGTTGTAAGCTTTCTATACCTTATAGTATATGCTACTTATACTTACAACATTGTTCATCATTCATTCATTCATGTCCCGTATCATATCCTTTTATTTGCTAGCATTTTACGAATCGTTCTAAAACGATTTCTTTAATATCTTTAAAAAAACATTTATTGTTTACATTTTCCATTGTTGTGACACAAGTCAATTGTCAAACTGTCATTAAATTTTCTCTTTGTCTATGAAGATTACTTTTTGGTTTATATAACTTGAATTATTTTTATCAATAGGTTTAGCTGAAATATTGTATTTTCTATATAATTACCGATTACTAACTGAATTTCGACATCTACAATAATTAATAAGGACACGCTAATACTCGATCGTGGAGGTTTTAATACGTCGTGGCTGAACAGACAGGCTGGTTTTATGACTGGCAGATGAGATGTCAGAATGAAGAAAAACAATTTTGAAAACTTCAAAACTCATCTAAAATTAATTATGGAAAAGGAATATTTTCCTATAAAAGAAAAGTCTGAAGCACCTGAGGGGGATTCCGCGTCTGGACCTGTTTCACAAACCATCTGCCTAGGATTCCGCGTCTGGACCTATTTCACTAACCATCTGCCTCAGATTCTGCGTCTGGACCCGTTTCACTAACCATCTGCCTGAGGATACGGCGTCCGGGTTTTATCAACAAACACCTATCAATTCTACGTCTGCACTCTGCTGAGTAACCATCTGCCTGGAGATTTTACGTCGAGCTTTGTCGAAGGAGACTGGCACTCTAAAGTGTCCCTTCGACGCCTGAAGACCCTTTTTCTCCACCTCCTCCTCCGGACTTCAATTCAAGCCTATTAACTTCAGTGTCGCGTGAACCGTATTGTGTTATTTTTTATATTCCGACCTGTATTTTATATTTCATTTATTAAACTATATGTAACAAGTATAATTTCATCTTTTATGTAGTTAGGGTTGAGTTGTACGTTACAACCTACATAACTATCTTGAACAATTTAAACGGTAAATTATGCTGTTAATTAATCTCTAGTGTCCTGTTTTTCTTAAGATAAAAGAAAACCCAGAAACAACCTTTTGTTTATTTATAAAAGCAAAGCTACCGTATCTACTACAATACAACTGATCCTTAGGAAACTGCAAAAAACAATGTATATGAAACACCAACTCCATACAATACGAATGATAGGACAAGGTCATGTTATATCCTTTGTTAGCGACGATTGAGGCCCCAGTCCATACGTCTAATAAGTTCTAAGGGGTTCCCTTCAATACCTACCTCATATTTGTTATAAGCATGCCAATTTACGTTGCCAAACTATTTTCCAGAGAGACGAATAAGCGAGCTATATTCGGGATTACTTTCCTGTTTAGGCAATTTTTCTTCTTATTTCACCTTAAATTACTTTTGTTATCAAGTTTATTTTACGGTCAAAATTTTAGATTTAACTTTAGTTTCGTTGCTTAGAGTAGAATACAAAAATGTTCTTTCTTTCTTTCCTAAGAAAATACGTTTCGTTTCAGTGAGTACAGGTATCTGTACTTCCATACTCTGGTTTGTATAACTGCTCACTTTAACACCATTTCCTTTCATTAAACGTTTCGGTTGGGCCACAATAGAAAAAGACTATTAAAATAAGCGACATATACTTTTATTTGACTACCCACAAAACGTGTCAAGGTCCCAGGGTATAAAAGTGTAGTGTTATTATAGTATGTCGTAACAAACTCGGTATCTAACGGGTCTCATAAAATCTGCCATGTTATTGGAACAGCCATATCGTAAGGCTAGCATCTGCACTTTGACAGTTATACGACAAAACTTTAACACGTATGTACGTGGGACACTCGTGGATATGTTTTACGAAAATAAAAGTTAATGTTTTATAAGTAAATATTTTTTATTAAATCTTTTCAAAGTACTCTCCACCAGCCTCTATACGAAGTTTAATGCGTCTGAACCAGTTTTCGAAATACTTTTTCCAGTCCCCCGTAGGCACTTCGTTTACAGTCTGCTCGAACACTGACAGCGCATCTTCCGGCGACGAAAATTGTATCCCTATCAGTAGATTTTCTTATTTTCGGGAATAAAAAGAAGTCACACGGTGCTAGGTCAGGGCTGTAAGGAGGGTGGCCTAGGAGTTTGACCAGCGTGCTTTCTAGGAAGTCCCTCGTTTTGAGCGCGGTGTACGAAGGCGCGTTGTCATGGTGGAGCTGTAGCCCGCGGAGCCCTGTGTTTGGTCGCTTGTTGATCACAACAGAGAAAACTTCTGCCAAACATTTGGTAGTATACGATTCAGAGCTGATGCTTCTTTGGTTTCGTAAATGAGTTGATACCAAATAGCCAGTCAAAAACTCAATTTCAATTGAAAAAGCTCACGATCACCATTCCACCTGGCACCATTCCACCCGGGCCTGTTTTGAGCATGGGTTAGGTTGTGCCGTGTAGATGCACTTGTAGAATTTCGTGAAGTCTTCTCGATCCAACCTGCAGTATGTGCTAAATCTCTTGATACGTAACGCGCCTATTGTCTTGGATTAAAACTTTCACTGCTAGCACGTTTTCTTCCGTAGCAGCCGTAAAAGGGTGACCACTTCTTTCTTCATCTCCCAAAGTTAGTCGACCGCGCTTGAATTCGTTATACCAACGATACTCGATTGCCTTAGAAAGTCTTTCATCTATGAATGCCATTTGAAGTCAATCGTACGATTCGTCCGGTTTCTGGAAACACTTGAAATCGTAAAAATCATAGCGCGAAAGTGTGTCCGGCGCAGATCCGTTTTTTATTGAGACACGGTAATTTAAATTAGCGCGAAAACAAAGTGGACCGAAATTTTGAAATTGGAACGTACCTATTTTTACTTACAAATAAACATATTTTCAAAATAGACCATAACTGGCCAGTCTCTCTTGCATTAAAACGTTTTTCAATGATAGCGTGTTTTGAATGAGTTTTCAAAATGACGTCATGTATTTTCATGTCGGAAACCTTTTTAGACTTTAGAGGTGCATCTTATTAATGAGCTATCAGAAATAATTAATCTAGTGGCTTCAGTTTGGTTGAAACGCTAAGAAGAAATTAATGAAGAGTATTTGAGAAGAGATGATGTAAATCTGATAAAAATATGAAAAACACAGCTGCTCGTAGAATTTCCCAAGCATCGTATGATATACGTATATGCGTTTAAGAGTCAGAAAGTTGCTTAGAATTCATTTCAGCAGTTTTCCTCGGAATCCGCACATGCCAAGCGAAAGTGATCATAAGATTTGAGTGTTCAAAAAATTCAAAAAAATTTACTTATTCAAATCGAATTTATCGAATTTATATAGGTCGCATTTTACCATACTTACGTTCATCGTTTGGCTTCATTTTGTATCTATTACGCATTATACAAACTGGCCCACACTCTTATCGCGTGTTTACCACTATACCCACCATCCAACCACTCTCATTGATTTCTTGTTACTTAACAATATACCCACAATCCAACCACTCGCATTGATTTCCTGATATTTACCAATATACTCACCATTCAACCACTCTCATAGATTTCCTTATATTTACTGATATACCCACCATCCAACCACTCTCATGGATTTCCTGATATTTCTGCTTTACCACTGGTTTCCGTGAAAGCCTGCTGGATAAATGAATAAGATGATCGATATAGTGACATGTTGACTTGTGGAGCCGGTTTGGGCAGATTTATGACAGTCCGTGAAAATTCATGAGACTATATGCATTATGTGATTGCTTGCATAATTTCTGACTAGCATTTCTCCGCGGCTTCGCTTCTGTCATCTTTCCCACAGGAACGGTGCATTTTCTGGGATAAAATTAGTAGCATATTGCAACCCATAATCTGTCTCGGTGCAAAAAATATCATCGATCCGTTGCTGCGTGAAAGTAGACAAAAACACTTTCGCATTTAGAATAACAAGAATGCTAACCCGTTCCGAAAGTAGAATTTGGAGCTCATTCTTTCATATCTGAGTAAGCTAAGCTATAAACGCCACCGTCCCAAAATTATTACAAAGCCAAACAAAAACTCGTTTTAATAACCTTACGTGTTCATAGACCATAAACAAGTACGTCGATATAACAAACTTTTATCGAGCGGTCGAGAGCAAATCATAAGGTTGACAGTACATGCAGCTCATTTGCATACGCCCCGCTATCCCTAAGCCGTGTGGCTACGCTTAATACACGGTACTTATGCCTGGTCTTATAGTATAAATAACGGTTGAGGCGCTCGGTCTTAAGATTCTTTATGGATGACGAATATTTTGTGTTATTAGTTTTTGTGGCCAAAAAGAGAGAGGAAAATCTCGATGGTTTTTCATGACAATCTTTTTTTTCTCAGCTTCGTTGAATGATAGTGAACCGTTCATCATCCTCATCATCATTTCGTCCGAAAGACGTCTACTGCTGGACATAGGCCTCCCGGTCAAAATGGCGGTGCTTGGACCGCCATTTTGACCGGTTATGTTTCTCGCATTTAGCGGATTCCTGAGGCCTTCACAAGGTTATCGGTCCATCTTGTGGGAGGCCTTCCAACGCTACGTCTTCCAGTACGCAGTCGCCACTCCAGAACCTTTCTGCTCCATCGGCCATCTGTTCTGCGAGCAATGTGCGCTGCACTTTAGTCTGGCAATTCTTCGGCCTATGTCGGTTATTTTGGTTCTCCTGCGGATCTCTTCATTTCTGATTTGATCACGTAGGGAAACTCCAAGAATAGCCTTCTCCATTGCCCTTTAGTTAAGCATAGCCCCTTCAGTTTCAGTGCCATAGGTCATCCCTGGCAACCCACACTAGTCTAACATTTTGAAATGACTTTTGTCTTGTCCATGTTCATTTTAAAACTCAGTCTTTCGGAAGCTCTACTGAGGTCATCGAGCATTTTACTAAAGTCAGACCATATCGTCGGCAAACTGAAGGTGAGTGATGTACTCGCCATTTATGTTGATGCCAACTCTCGATGTAGACATCGAGTGCAGCGGTGAATAGTTTTAGCACTCAGACACTTCAGCACCTCGATGTACCGATAGCCGATCTGGCACCGTTGAAGAGACTGCAGTACAGCTCATGTCTCGATCTAATCGAAGGCTTTATCGTAATCCACAAATGTTAAGCAGAGACACAAGTAATACTCTTCGGTCTTCTCTATAACCTGCCGCAGCGTATGTATGCCATACTGCCGTACCATTTCCCGGAAACTACATGTAAACACGCATGAACATCAGCGCGATATATCACGTTAATCCGAAGAATCTTAGTGGCAGTTTTAGCAAGAAATAAAGAGGTCAGCGACCTCATGTCGTTAAACATTAAACTATTAAAACATAAGTTGTTACGCGTTAGTAACATACAAAGTTACCTAATTACCTAAAAGTTGTGACTTCTGCTGCCAGGGGGTGCGGCTCAAAGCTTCGAGCGGCTCCCAGCGAGCTCCACCAGAAGTTGTTCAATTCAAAGCCGGCGACTTCCGCCTGATGTTTATTCATTAAGAATTAAATTAGGTTTACCATGTTGTATTTTTATCATCATAAATTTTATTAGGTTCATGTGTTTTTTTTATGTGCAAACATTAATTTTGCGGAGGCGTAAAAAGTTTATCTATCTTTGCCAAGTTCTTAAGGCGTGGGTGGTACGTAAATAACTTTAATATTTATTCGGCTACAGTTTTTAAGGCTTTTGTGAAATGTATGAGGTTTTACTGTGTAGCACATTAATCGTATACTTCATTATAATTATTATTTAGTTAAGTGCGCAATTTGCTGCCAATATTAAGTACATAACTTAGTTTTTTGGGTAAAATGTTACAATTGAAAATACTTACTAGGTTATATGTTACCACAACAATAAGAAATAACAGCCGAACGTGACAAATATCCAATACCTTAAAAAAAAATTAAGCATATAAAAACACAGTCCATAGTAAACATCCACACAATATTTTCAAATGTTCAACGAGAGCAGTACCAATTCCAGTAGCAGTACGTTTAACAGCACTCGTATCGGACGTACGCAAATACGCGGCTTCGCATAAAAACGACATGCTCAATAAAAAGTAAAGGGCGGTAAAATAAAAGGTAAATTCGACGGCCTCGCCTTTCGCGCACTTGCGTTATTTTATTTCTATAGCGGTAAAATGTGATGGCGATAGCGGAGTGAATGAGATGTGTAGTGTACACAACCTCTTGATAAATTCTGCGAGCCTGGTACCTGCGAATGTTTAGCGGCTGATCAATTACGTAACGTTGAAATGAATGACGTCGGTACAATGTCTATTTATTTAATCATCGTTTATTCAGAAAAGGTAAACTTAAAGCCCCTATCCTATTCCTGAAAATATTGTAATATTTTATCTCCTGACAAATTTCGCGACCTTATTATCTAATCTACTGCTTGGAGAAAATTAATTCCTTTCATTTATAATAAAAAAGTAAGCAGTTTAAATAGTTTACTTTCTCGCTAGGAATCAAACGATACGAGAAATAAGTATCGCTTAGGTGTTAATCTTATTTACCTATCAAAGTTTAAGGCTAATTAATGCGAACAATGAATTCCTGTATTACATGTTATTGCATTTTGGCGAATTATTTCAATCCTTTACTTCACTACCAGGTACTTCAGACAACATTCATTTGCACGTAAGGTCAATGTTCAGCCGCATAACATTCGGAGGGATTAGGCTCGAAGAATTCATAAAGAGTAGTCAAAGTAAGAGCAGCTTTGTTCTAACCCCTTCAGAGAAAACAATAATGTATAATGAGAAACCCATTTTGCAAGGTAAATGTAGATTTAAACCCTCACTGCATTTGAAAAGGCCATTTAATTTAACATTTTCCGACAATTGGGTTAATAAACAGAATAGCGCTGTTGCAAGCTGTGTGCATGACTAGTTTATCGAATGTAAACGAAATTCATAAGATGCGCGGAGCGTGCAACAAAATGGGGGCCGACTGCGTTTGTTTTTCGCGCGAAAGATACGGTGGGAGATTCTGATCAATTTGGATTACCATACGCGTGGCTCGAACTTACATTTTTGGTTTTGTAGGTTCATGTGTTGTTGTTTGTAAACCCGGCTAATGAAGGTAGGTATATCCATTTATGCTGGTTTAGTTAGTAAAATCCACGGCGTACGAACCGATGCGAATAGTATGTTTCTTCTATTTCTACGTCATGTACTCTTCGTTTTGTGAGTATGTGTGACATTCAAGGAAAAGTTCTAGTACTAAGAACCGTTTTTGGATATCGCGGGCCTGGTTATTTGACATATTTTGCAAAAAGACCAAACACGGATCATGGTGGATACATATTATCCACCATGATCCGTGTTTGGTCTCAATCTCAGCAATAGTAGCAAAACCTTGTTTGTAACAATTCACACGTAGTAAAATCAATAGCAGTTCATTACGAATACTATCATGCTATAGAGGCATTGTAGGGCACATGTCGCTCGTTGCGTATCGTAGATTACTATTATATGATCTTCGCACATCCACACTCACTTGAAAAACAGAACTTTTACCTCTCTCTCGATATAACATAAAATTATTATGAAAACAACATTATAAGTCCATCAAAACCCGACAGTAAAGTACATACAGGTAAACCTGCAAGATCAGAAAAATAAAATGTGTGACGCAACGCCTCGCCCGTAGCATAGGCTTATCAGCCGGCGGTGCCCGCTTCATGCACCCATAAACATCGCGCGGCAATCATACAACTTATCGGCCCAATGGAAGATTAAGACTTGTTAATGTATGCTTTTTTGCACACGAAAAGGGTTAGAGTAATAAGGATTTTAATTAAATTCAGTCCTTTTTCATTGCCATCTCCCTAGCAGTTGAACCTAGCCACTTATGTAAATCCGTATATTTGCTTTTACATAAAATAGCCATGTATTAGTTCCTCCCACGCCACAGTATAAAGTGGGGTCTACACGGCATTATTTTTAACGCGTGTCGTTTATTTGGGGCGAGTGCGGCAATCGGCTCGGTACACACGTTCGTCGCCTTCTAATGGGCGCATTATCGACGGGAGCCGGTCAGACCCTGGCCTAACCCATAATCATCGTTAATCTATATTTGTCCACAGATCTTCCGGATTTATTATTTAACTGTAATTTGAGGGGGTCAGTGATGGGTTTACGTTAAGGTTTGTACTGTTTTAAAAGTGTTAAAGGGTTACATTTCGGTGCAGAGGTAATTTACAGCCTACGCAGAGGTAAACCCACTGAATAAAAGTCCGTCCGGGGACGCATCCACGCTCTACTGCCAGTCCGCTTTTTACTGTGCTCCAGGTTGAAGGGCACACTGTGTTGTCATGTTAGGCGCAAACAAACATATTTGTAACACGAGCTTCTCAATTCGACTGTATGTTTTTTAAGGGTCGTCCCATATTTTTTTTTATTAACATTGGGTAGTTTTTCAGTTAGCTTCAAAAATACGTATTTTTTCCACTTAGTGTATACTTATTGATGATGTTATAATAACTTCTTGTCAGTGTTATTTACATAACAAAAAGTGTAATACGAATGTGTGGAGTAGGTTCCACAACTAAAAAGTGTTAGTTATTTAATTTTTGTTTTAGTACTACCAAGTGAAAAATAACTTTAATTTCGGAAGTCAGTGTCTTTAGTTTTGTATTTTTGTTTTCTGCCACCGACATCCATGATTAAAGTACTTCATTCTTCACTTGGTAGTTTTTTTTTTGGAAGTTGGTGATTTGTTTTTTCTTCCCTCTTTTCTTTAATGTCAAATGATAAGGCCTAATGTGGGTGTAGGTATTACAGCTGCACCCTAACTAGCACTTTTGGAATTACAAGCGTGATGTTTTTAATTATAAGGCAGCCCATATTTTGGGCAAATAATTATCAAGAAGTAGACTGTGACAAAGTCATGTTTATGAATAAATAAACTGTCCCGACTAAATGTGTACCTACGTGATACCTTATATTAAACCAGAACATTCATTTTTTTTCATGAACAAACAACGTTCTCTACAACGATATTAAAATCAGTTTACAGAGCAAACAGTTGTATTCGGAATAAAGTTGCCGTGACCAATATAATCTGCTGCTCCGCATCTACCTCATAAATATTCTTATGTTATGTTGCTACCAATTAATTCACTTGACAAAGGAAATGCTTATCTTTTCTCTACGCAGGACCTTTTTAAAGTAAACTAGAATTGTTGCTTTAATAAAAACATTAAGACTTCTACAGTACCTACTTTATAGAAGGTGACTTTGCAATGCAACATGCTTTGTTTTATCTACTCTCATATCGTGCAATTCGAAGTTTAAACTTCAAAACGAGTTTATATTGGCATACCGTTTTTTTTTTACCACGAAGTTAATACCACCACCAAGGAGTTTACATTTTTATATATTTGAAAAACTGCATCAATATTTTTTTTTAATTTTTAATTGTCTGTGGCAGCGCCCGCTTTAGCGCATGCGTGGTGATGTGCTGGGTTTTGGGGCCACTCAAACGTTTTGTTGTACTGAAATTCGTGGGTTTTTTTGAGGGTTCAATCCCAATGTATGAGAGAAGATAAGGTAGTGTTTGAAACCGCACATTACTAGGTATTAAAACACTCAGGTTCTATAACGGAGCTTGTGGTAGGAGTAAATTGTAGAAAACGTCACGTTACGAAAAAGCGTTATGCGACATGCGACTTCTTATTATTCAAAACGATTATTATTATGCTTAGATGGTTTGGTCATGTTGAGAGGATGAATGAAAGGAGACTAACCAAAGGTGTGTGTAAATTTACAAGGCAGATAGATGTGAGTGGAAACACCGGGAAGGGACGTCCTAGGAGGATATATAGTGACCTTATTGGTTATGTTCTTCAGAAAGGTCAGGTGCGTAGTACTCGCAACCGGCGCGCGAGTAGGACCAGATGCTTGAAGGTAAACGAGGCAAAAGGAGTATGTAAGGATCATAGCAGGTGGCGTTCTGTCTCGCCTACCCCCATGGGAAAAAGGCGTGTGTTTATGTTATGTTGTGTGTTATTATATATAATAGAAAGAGAGAGAGAGAGAGAGAGAGATAGTTTTCATAGGTTTCGAGGGTTTGTTTTTGTCCTAAAGCCAATAGTGAGGTCCAAATGAAAATCCAAAATGGTGGCTGCAAAATCTTTCAAGTTTTTCATCATGGCTGTCCTTTTCATGGTTTTAGAGGGTGCTGAAGTTGATAGTGAGGAGGTAAGGAACTACATTCCTGACGAGAGTCCCCCGACCCCACACATTTTTCTTTTCCACCTAACTAGCTAGTTATCAAAGAGTAGGTATTTAATTCATTTTTGTTTTAAATTAATTTACTGTAAGACTACGCACGGCCTAAACCGCTGGATCTAGATGCATGCGTTTTTGCATTTACGATGCTTATATAACGAAGGAAAGCACTAATAATAATAATAATATTTATTGACTCAATGTTAACTTAACTTAATGTTGGTCTGTAGCTATTAGCGATCTTCCTTTTTATCTTTACGGCAGACCACAAACTAGGCGGCGCCTGTATCTTGGGGACCAGATAATATAGATGAATAAATAAATAAATATAGATAATGAAGCATTATAAAAAAAAACATCCCCAAAAGGGGTTCAATAGATTATAAATTGTATGGTAGTCCGTCATTTTGCCAATGGAAGCTGGCTTGTACGCGAAAAAGAAACGTTGTTATATTTTATCGGCCACTTTTCTTCGTGTTGTGACTGATTCTAAACTTTAAACGTCAATGCTTTCAAATCCCCCGTTACCTGGAACACTCCCCTTAAAAGTTGTTTCGACTAATGTGCTCATTTTGTGTCATGGACGCACGTACCTTGTGACATATTCGGCTCGGCAATTAGCCGGTACCGAGACATTATAGATTTGTAAAAAAGGCTAACTCTGCACAAAATACTCCTTGACAAAAGGAAGAGCAAAATGTCCTTTATTCTCCAAAGGACAACCCTATGTGCATTGCAGTTATGGTTATAATTTATGTTAGAGTTTTCGGTCCTATTCACGCCCGTTCGATGTAGTATTTGAGTTATAACTGCTTCGAATATAATTTAAAACTATTTATTTATTGTGATCGTAGCTAACGTGTGACTAATGTGCGTGTGGGCCCAGAAGTTCAATACAATCGGGCCTACAATTTTATGTTGATTAATCATATTTCCCTTTGCTAAAACATTTGTTTCCAACCACTTAAACATTTGTAACGATCTCTTTCCGAAAACCTTTGATGAAAATGTACTGTTACATAAAAAAAAATATGTTATAGAAATTGATCCACCCGATAATTGCGCATAATTGCCGGTAGTAATGAAAAAATAACACAAAGTTGAATTCGTTAGCGCAAATATTACCCCATGAACTGAAATTTGAAACGATCACAAAAAAGTCTGTTAACAAGCGTCCGGGAATTACGAAGCAAATACATTTTTTTGCCTCGACGTACAACAAGGCACGGGTAATTCTGAGAATTCCCGGCAGACGGCTAGTCCCCGTGTCCTCGTGTGCTTCGCTTTTTGCTAAACGTTGAAATTTTTCTGCTCCTGCGGATGAAAGTTGCAAGTTTTGTTTGCGGGTAACACAGTGTGATATGAAAAATGTCTGTGGTTTATGAATGTTCTTATTAGCCTTATTTTTATTTTTAGACACTGTTTTTGAAACATAGGTCTTCAAAAGAAGACCTATGTCAGATAACTGTTCGTCGGAAACATTTTATGATACCATTGGGTATGTCACATCATACCCAACATAACCTACACACTAACTACGTGCTCAAGTAAGCTCGCTTCTTGTCTTCATCTTTCGACGGTCTTGTCGACATGTGACAACTTGGGAGATGGTTCTCGTCAACTCTGACAGTGTTTGATCTTAGCCTCAGCTAACATGACAAGGTATAACCGCGGATTTACCGCGTGATGCTGAGTGGCACGTGTAACAGATAGATCATTAATACAAGAAAATAATATTTTTGAATGTTTATTATGATTCTTTGTCACTTGTATCAATTCATGTACATGAATGCAAAACTGACATTCAAAATTAGAAATTTCTTCATTCTATTATTCTGAAACTTGCTTAAGACTCACTCTGCCGTGCTAAATGGTGCTGTATTTGGCCTGCCATACTCCTTGACGGTACCAACACGTTGATAATGTTGCCAACAGCTTGTCAAACAGACCTGTACGTTGAACTACATTATTTTCGGCTGCGAAGTATTTTGGCTTCAGTGGTTGACCTTACAGAATGGGAGAAATAGATTGGTTTCTTTGTTGGGAAATAAATTCTTTTTCTGATATTAATAGGTTCAATAACTTCTTTATTGTACACTGTTATTTGATAAGAAGTCTTCGTACTCCGATACCTATGCCTGAAATTGAAATAAATTACATATTTCTATGAAACATTTTTAATTTCCCGAAGGATGAGGCACAAGGTTTGTGAAGTGATGGTTTTCAGTGTTACGCTATAAACATCAGCAATTGAGTATTTCTCTTTGTACCGTGAAAATCCTTGAAGAGTAGCACCATCATCAATCTCTATATCACTACGTCACATGTTTGATAATTTCTCGGAAGAACCAATTTGAGGTGAAATGTGAAGCCTCCCATATTTTTTAATCCAGACAAAGACCAACACTGTTGTCGTTTCAGAAGGATTTACTAGACAGCCTTCTCGCGAAGAAATGTAAAGTCAAACAGAAAAGCTTTTTGGAAAAAAAAAATGACTGGGAAAATACGTGAATCCTGCGTTAACTGTTGACAGACGCCTTTCAGTCTCAACAAAAAATATTTCATCAAACGCATACCAAGGAGGACAGTACCAATAGTAAGTAGTAGGGCAGCTGAGTATCGGTGGCCCAGTGATATCGGCCCCGACTTGCGAGCTATAGGTCGTAGATTCGAACCCAGGCAGGCGCTTTACTTTGTGTAAACAATTTCATCACCACTGCTCTCAAAACGGTGAAGGAAAAATCGGTATGTCCTAGAACCAGACATGTGTCACTCCTCGAAGAGAGGAGATCTGTGTTCCAAGTAGTAGAACTCTGCGTTGAGGGGCTCGACCGCCATACGAAATTGTGTAGCTAAGCAGAATTTGCTGTATACCGGTTCAAAGAGTTGCATAGTAGAGATATTAAAATTATCTAATTGAACTATCTTTTGCAATATTTCGGTAATTCCCACAGAAAGGTTGTCACAATGTTAGGTTTTACCTCTAAAGTAAGGACAGTGACAGGCATTGTAACGAAACGTTTAGCCAACTGGCCAAACGTTTTTAAAACGGTTTCAAGTAAATATAATTTAAGAATATAAAATACAAAAGTATGTAGAAAAAGATATTAATAATTAGTAGAAGCTCGGGTAGGCCGCTCCTCTGGCCCGCAGTCTGACACGAGGGTGCTCACGGTCGCGAAGCTGCTCGAGGTTGAAGCAGAACGCGTCGGTCGCTCCTCCGGCCCGCAGTCTGTCGAGTGGAAGCTCGCAGCAGCCGCTCCACCAGCCCGCAGCCCGTTGTGAGGGAGCCCACGTCGGTTGTTGTTAGACAGTGAGGCAAACCGTGTGGTGTTCAATGTTAGAAATAAATAAGATAAATGTTAATAATGGAGACGTTAGGACCTCTCGTCTCTCTGTATTGGAGGCGGCGTCTAACGCCAAGTAATTTATTCTCTCCAAGACGTTTCGAACTCCTCTCGTAGACGCAAGTCGGAGGGTCGGAGGTGATCGAGTGAGTCGAACACCTTCAGGCGGCGGCGTCTTATGCCACGTTTTCAGATTTCTCCAATACGTGTCGAAATCCTCTCCTCTCGAAGACGCAAGTGGAAGGGTCGGAGGTGATTGAATGAGTCAAACAATTTCACGCACACAAGAAGTTAATATTAAATAAATTCACTGAGTTTCAAAACTTTTATATTAAGGAGCTTTAGAAATACATTGACTGGTGAGTATCAAGCAAAAGAACAGAAAAGAAAGAACCGGTGTCAAAAGATGGAGTCAAAAAGAACGAGTCAAAAGACGGAATCAAAAGAACCTGGTGAAAAGTAACGGTTGCCTTTAATAGGCCCTGGCAGACCTTCTAGAAGTGTATTTTTTTAGTTTTAAATCCAAATACTTCTTAATTGGTTATCGGCCAGGAACAATAAAGATGGCTTACAGTAAGAACCTGGCTTAACACTACTTTTACGATACCTTTACAATAAAATAGACGACCTCTTAGCTCTATATACCATAGAAAAAGAAAAACTGACAGATGACACTGTTAGATAAAATGTCACAACATTCAATAAAAGGGAAATAATAAGAGATCACATGGAATGAGATAAATGAATGTGGAAAATAGACAAAGGTAGCTAAAGGTTTGCTTTTCTGCAGTACAACAATTATCAGATAAACAAATGTAAGTTAAATGAGTGTCATACAATTTTCATAAAGACTTCAGTAGGTACCTACTGAATCATAGAAAGAATTCCTGTGCACAACAGCTCCTCAGGTGTTAAATAGATAAATAGATAATAAATAATGATTTTGGTGTAACAAAATACCACAGCACATGAGACGTTTCAGCTATGTCTTTACATGGACAACACATCTGTGATGCCTTAGATATTACACATGCCTTAGTTAATACACATATTAATATTATCTATGGATAGTCGGTGGATGATGACCACATACCATTAGGTTGGTTCTTGCTTGTTAACCATGAAAAATCCCTCCTCTAAGCGCCTACCAACACAAGGTATCACGCACAATATAAACACAAGCAAGAGCACCATCTTTCTCTCATCCACTATTAGCAGCACTCTTGTCTTGGAGCTCTGCCAGTCGGTGGCACTATTAGTGACATCTATGAGTCTGACGCACTTCTGGAGTGTCAGTCAAAAGTATACTTCGTAAATACTGAGATATCGTTTCGCTTTGATTTATTGATATTTGACAGTGTGACAGTGTTGTTTTAACATTGCAGAAAAATTAAAAGTTGATCACAACGCTCTGTAGGTAACAGATGTTTACTTGTCAGACAACAATAAACAAATTATTTTAGTTTTAATAAGGTTTTTTTTTGGCCGTATCACATGGTCTTATATATAATGTAAGGAAAACAGAGTTCATGGTCTTCAGGGCCGCTGCAAGTGCCCAGATACCAAGTGTCCTTCAATTAGTTTGAACGGCGCTATTTATTATAAATCAGGTGACCAAGTTTAAATATCTGGATCATATACTTGTCGAAGACCTTAAAGACGATGATGATGTGGAGAGGGAGCGCAGGGCATTAGCCGTCCGCGGGAACATGTTGGCGCGCAGATTTTCTCGTTGTACTGGTACAAGTTAAAATAACATTATTTAAAGCGTACTGTTAGGGCCTGTACATGGGAAGTCTGTGGTTCAGCTATCATCCAATATAACAATGTTTTCAGGATAATGTTGAAACTCCCTCGTTTCTGTAGCGCCTCCGGGGATGTTTGCCCAATCAAGCGTACAGATGGTTTAAATGCTATCATCAGGAAAAAGGTGGCATCGCTTGTGAGGAGAATTCGGGGGAGTAGCAATAGCATCTTAAATGTTGTAGCTGAGGACCCGAGAGTTCCTGTGCTGAGGCCGCTCATGCGGAACTATTGTCCGCGTGAAGTGCCTCGTGAGTACATGACTCACTAAGTGTAGCTGATTTACTTAAAGGACAGTGCCAGATCCTGCCCCAGCTATTTACAGGAAATGTCAATTAGTGAACATAGTTGTAATGATAATAGGATCTTTTCATAATACATTGTTTTTCAGTAGAACTTGCCGATAACAAATCAATGATAAAACGAATTCAACCCCTGAATTTCCTATTGCGTTACTTATTGCGCATGAAACGCAACAAAAAAAAGTTTTAAATATCTGTAAAACAAAACTCATATTACGATTCTATTCATTATGATAAATAATGCGTAAGGTTTATGTTGCTTAAATCGCTTTTTAACAATTATAAACTGCACCTAGCCTATAATCAATGTCATTATTGTTTTAAGATTTTAACAGAAACAGAAAGAAAGAAAGAAAGAAAGAAAATAACGTTTATTTACGGTAAACATGACGCAGTGATCGAACAAAAACACCAAAGAGAACAAATCGGGGGAAAATATGCGTCACATCCACGCAAAACGGCCATCGCTCAGCTTAATGCTACGACCCTATGCGAGACAGAGCCCCAGCGCTGGTTTTCAGCGACAGCCGGCGTTGAATGACGTCGACCAGTGTAGCAAACGCTAAGATGAAAATAAAAAATAAAAAACATACACATAATAACTGGATAAGTGTTCAACAAAATAAAATAAACAATATTTATAAAAATGGTAACATTCCGGGCATTGAAAGCTCACGCGCCGTTAGCCTTTGATAATCTGTCGCGCAGCTGTCATTTAAAATAGGTTTGACGTTTTGACATACTGTTATTGTTATTGATAGAACAGGTAGTAATTACGTAATAATTAGATGGCGTATTACGTATTCAATTTTAATATAGAATTTCAAAACAAAACAATGTGTTTGGTGACTATGTTGGTATGGTTATTGTAAAATAGTGATTGTGAAATGTGTGTTACTTAAAGAAATTCAGAAGACAAACTCGGTGACAACGGAGAAACAGTTATTTTAAGACGAAATGGTAAGTACGAAAAATTATCTATGTAACATCATGATTATAAAGAATAAACCATTAAAATAAATGAAATAAAATTGTTTGCATTATTGATAAATAAAGCAGGAAATATTATAAATTATATGTTCAAGGAACTAACTTGACAAGCCGTAGTGTGACAGTTGAATAATTAGGTATTTTCCGCAATTTACAGAAACAAGGAGGCATTCCTAAGTGTAAGGGTTGAGAGCTGTGGTGTAAAACATATAATAATACAGCCCCACAGACAGAAGAGTGAATGCCAAGCATCACACGCACTAGGAGATCCCCAACCAAATGTTGCAAGCCATGACCCCGGAGGTACAGTGACCCATACCAAAGTACATGGTTAAAGTTGAAGGGAAATTTGTTCATGTATGAGTATCTTTCTGAGTTGGAGTTTAAAGGCTTGTATTGTTTTCAGGCATCGCATTGGTGGTGGGAGATCATTCCAACAGCGTGTGGCTGCAAACTTGAAAGAACCCCTGAATGCAGTAGTTCTGTGCATTGGCACCGACAGTGGGCTTACCATGGAGCGAAGACTGTACTTTAGATGATTTTGTTTCCAAGTTAGCTTTTCATAGAGATAATGTGGTTTTTGAGTTGTAATGATACCAAACAACAAGTTTGCTAAATGAAGCTTCCTCCTGGCAACCATCTTTAATAATTTTAGTTCGTTAATGTATGGAGTAACATGACTTCTTCGCGGGACATTAACACAAAAACGAACACAGGCATTCTGGATACGTTGGATTACACGCTCAGTTCTTGAAAGCAGGCATGGACCGTAGACTGTGTCACAGTAATTTAACTTGGATAGGATGAGGCTGTCAACAAGTTGTTTCCTTACTGGTATGCTTAGGTATTTCCTTATTCCAAATAAGACCTTTAGCCTATAAAAACAATTTCGAAGAACATGAGTCACATGGGCCTCAAAACGCAGCTCTGGATCCATAATTAGACCCAAATTGCATGCCTGCTCCACTCTCTCAATTTTCTCTCCCATGATAATCACCTCTGGGTTGGCAGAAAGTATTGCACTAACTTGCTTCTTAGAACCCAACACCATAAACTTTGATTTGAGGGGGTTCAGAACCAAAGAGTTCTCCTCTGACCATACAACCACTCTATGCAAGTCCTCATTTAATTTCTGCACTGCCAAAGATGTTTCATCCGCTTTGAAGGATATGTACAATTGAATATCATCGGCATACATATGATATTTGCAGTTGACAAATGATTTTATGATATCTGCACTGTACAGAATGTAAAGCAAAGGCCCCAGAATCGACCCCTGAGGGACGCCCCTTGACACTTGGAGGAGGGAGGATGACACTGTTGACCCATCCTCCTTATGCATCTCCACATATTGAGACCTGTCAGTTAGGTAGCTTTTAAACCACTCCACCGCATCATTGTCAAAGCCATAAAAAGTTAACTTTGACAGCAGTAGAGTGGTATTAATTGCGTCAAAAGCCCGGGAAAAGTCTAGCAAAGCCAGAATTGTTCCCTCACCCCGGTCACGTGCTTCAAGGATACTACCCACAACATCAGCCAGAGCAGTTGCAGTCCCTCTACCCTTTCTGAAACCCGACTGCAGGTCAGGAAGAATGTTGGAAGTTTCTAGGTATTGGATTACCTGCGAGTATACCACACGTTCCAAGATCTTAGACAGGCAAGGTAGTATACTGATTGGTCTCAAATCCTTCATATTAACCGGGTTATTGTTTTTAGGGATAGGGCGAACAATAGCGCACCGCCAGAGTTCGGGGAACGTACGCGTGGCTATGGACTGGTTAATGATATCTGTAATAGCTTGCAGGGTAGTTGGCAATGTGAGAGATATCATACCGAGACTTATACCGTCGACACCCTGTGCATTGGACCCTAGGCTCTTGATTATCTTGAGGACAGATTCAGGATTGGTTTTTGTGAGTGTGAATGTGGCTGGGCCATACCTGTGAGACCCAAAGTAGGACAATTGTGTCCTATTATGACCAGAATTACCTGGCACGTCCAAGAATGCTGCATTGATATTATCCGGGTTGTTGAAGTGACTTGGCAGCAATCTTTGCTTATGGTCAGGAAGCACATCCGATTTTAAATTGCGCCACAACCGCTTCGGGTCCTTAATTTGGTCATTTATGCTTTTGCCGAAGTATGCCGTTTTCTCTCTAACTAGTGCCGCGACTGACTGGTGCTTCAGATCCAGATAATATTCCTTATGACCCGGCAATTTAGATTTACGAAATCTGCTCCTAGCTTCATCTCTCAAAGCCGACATCAGTTTGATATTCTCAGTAATCCATGGAGTAGGGCGGGTTTTAAATATCTTACTTTTAAGAGGAGCGTGGAGATCAAACAACTGGATCAAAAAGGAGTTAAATGTTTGCACCATTGAATTAATATCTCCCATGTCTCCAATAATCGACCAGGGTATATTTTTTAAATCAATACTAAAATAATCCTCTAATATATCTGTAAGCGGACGAAAAACGACCAATCTAGGTTTAGCCTTATCCTTCTTAAATATCGTCTCGCATGTGATAAACGAGTGATGGCCAAGTTCACTAATATGATTCACCACTACATTACGGATTGAAGCATCAGTACAGATAATGTCAATAAGCGAACTACTATCACCTACAAAGTGAGTGGGTGTTTGGACTAATTGACTTAAGTTTAAGTAGCTAAAAAACTCCAGAAGTTGTTTAGTCTTTGGGCTATTGACATCTAGCATATTAACATTAAAGTCACCTAACAATATTACATTATCGTAGGGGGCCAAACCACCAATACTAGTAGTCAAACCCTCGAGAAAGAGGTCTAAGTCCAACCAGGGTGGACGATATGCAGTGCCAATCAGTAACTTTTTCTTGTTTACATTAAGGGTTAACCAAAGCTGTTCAACATTGGGATGATCAGGATGAGCTCTAACCCGCGCAGTAACCCCATTTTTTACGTAGAATGCTACACCTCCGCCGCGCCCGCCTCGTACAGACATAGGTCGCGGTATGTGCTTAAGCTTGTACCCAGGTACACTAGGCGCTCGGGCCTCCTCACCCTTACGTAACCAAGTTTCGTTGATAGCCATAATTTCCACAGCATGATTGCCCATGGCTATCAAAAATTCATCCTGATTAGTCCCGAGAGAGCCTGCATTCAGTAGACCAAACTTAATAAATTTACTAGGAGTCATTTGCATTTGTCATCTGTGGATTGTATGTATGTCTTGTGTATCTGATGAGTAAACAATAAACAGTGGGCTGAGAGGAACTAAAATGATAGAGTGATAATGTATTGTAGTTGTGATTAGGGTAGATTAGAACCATTGAGTATAAATTAATTGTATATATTAATTGGATATAATTTGGGTATGTTGTAAGTAGTGTTTTATGTGTATTGATACATAATATAAACATATATAAAAACTTGAATGGCGACTTACTATGCACATCTATGAAACCGCAAGTTCTACAGACATTAGGACAAGTGTTAAGTTAAAAGTAATAAATAAGCTGCTGCATATTGCAGGCTTGTAAATGACTTTTTGATTTGAGTGGGGCAAAGTTCTATAGAGTTTCTGGCATTGTCCTTTGTTACCAAAAGTGTACAAGTATTAGTATTTACATTTTAGCAACAACAATGGTTTCTACGTTGTCCCAAATAATCCAAACTTATTAGTTATTTATTTACTGAATCACCTACCAAAGAACATGCAGACTACACACAAACCAATGTCTCACATCTCTTATCTTCGTGTATTTGTTGCGATCGCTATTCATACGAAACAATTAATTTGTGACTGAAAATTCGTTTGTCGAACCTATTTTTCACTACACTTACGGAAGCCTGCATCAATTTGAAAGCCATTAAAGTAAGGACGCTATTTATATCGTTATCAGCCTTAAACATACCTTAAATATGGTTAGTTAATCAATAATACGGAATATTTGTTCGTAGTTTGTTCATGTTTACTCGTTTGCTCGGGTGGAACACGTTTAATAATCACGGAACCCTTTCTGCAAAGAGTGGAAATTCTATTAAAATTCACTCACCTAGTTTTTTGGGACGTTTCTTTTTTCAAACTCTCTGAAATATTTGTTTAGTTCAAACTAGGGTTGTTCAAGCGTAACACTCTCTTTGATTATAAAATAATATCTGAGGTAAAAATTAAAGCCAACTTTCATGTTTCTATTCTCAAAATACTAAAGATTTCGATGCCTCGGTAGTAGTCTCAAGCTACGCCTCCATTAAAAAGCAGGTCGTTTGAAAAATATAATTTTGCCTAGGAGAAACGACCTTTTATTTTTCATTATTCTTGATCTGTAGTAATCCCTAGTTGCCCACTACACCACAGTAATTGCGCTCATTAAAACGATTCTAAGTGATATAATCCTGATTTATGTCTTGTATATTTTCATAAAGTTTAGTGCAGTCTCTTCACATATAGCAGAAGACAGGCGAGTTAGTCGACCAGTATTTACTCGCGTTATAAATAAAGAGCGGCTTTCCTCACTCGTCAGCTAGTGATGTACGGCCCCGGGATCCCGGGCCCCGGGAAGCGCACCCCGTTTTATTGCTACGACACACGATAACGTTTCGTGTAATGCGCCTTTTTAAAATGCAATTTGTTTCGTTTTAATATATTCATTGTTTGGACTTATCTAGATTTACTTGCATGTCGAGGACATCGTTCTAAGGGGCCGCCTGGAGTACTTACCTCGACGATGTCATCTTGGTTTCTATTTAATTTATTTTCTTTGCTATTTAACGAAATACTTTTTCATAATCTTTCATTAGATATCTGTAGCAGGTACTCGGGATACCCTATTTCAAAAGAAAATATTCCACTCAGATAAATAGTTAACACTGTTTGTGAGATTCAACAAATTGTTATGTTTCAAATAAAACTTTAAAGTTTGTTTTTTAATGTATTATAGGCAGACTTAATTTAACTATTTTTGAAGGTAACTTTTACCTACTTGATACCTCAATGGAGAAAACTGCTCCATTAACAAACTTGGCACATCACATAAGACGTAATCCCCATGATACTCTTACACACAGAAGGAAGGTCAGTTTCGGCCATGTCTCTTCCGTGCACGACGAGTGATGCATGACGGTGACCGGAGTGCGGGAACTTGCCTCGTTTTATAGTCGCAACGCACGGAAATGTTTCGTATAATTCCGCTGTTCCACCTTTTTACTGAGCTCGCTACGACGCCGACGACGCTTTGTTCTGGCAAACGATTTAATGTATTTGTGGTTTAGTTTGGTGGTATATTTACCGGATATAGTTATAACAGACTCAGGTACCTATATAGAAAATGTGACTTAGACTTTCATGGAAATCTAAATAAAAAAGGAATTTTGAATTTTAAAACGCTACTTTCAATAAGTTGAATAAGCTTTTTAGTTTTACTTTATTAACAAACATCTACCCTGATGTGTTGAACTAATATTAATTTGCGGGAAGCTCTTCAAGCGCACAGTTCCGTAATTTTCCCGGAAACTTTTATTTAATTTCCACCACTGACCGAGTCCCATCAATGTAGGGCACGTTGAGATTGTGGTAATTTCCTAATTTAATTGTTAATGGCGAATAGTTTTGAGTCGTGTGTGGTTTTAATCGTTTATCGGGTCGACGCCAAAGAGTTTGCGCAGTGATTCGGTTACGTCTGTTTGTTGAGCTATGTTTGTTCGGCTTTTAAAAGGGAGATTTTTACCTACGGTATTTTGGGGCTTAATGTGTTTTTAATTGTTTTTGGGAATGTGAAACACGTAATTTAATTTACGATAACTTTACTACGAAGTACGGTTGGACGTTGTGATTTTGTTTAAAGGATAGAATTATTATATAGAAGTTTGTGAAACTGTTGCATAATGAGGAGTTATGTGCTCCTTGGTGATGTTAACTTCTTGGATATGCTGTATGTATCGTATTGACATAAATATTGTTTTATAAATTAAATTTCTTAGAGGAAAAGTGTTATAATACGATTTGAAGTGATACGATACGATGTGTTTTAATAAACAAAACAAACGAACGTAACACATACTACTCGTATAAAGTATGTCAATGTAGACTCGTTTTAAAGATTATAATTCTAATATTACATTATTAGAGTAAATAAAGTTTCTTTGAACACATTAATTATTTGGAAAACATACTTTCGTTCTAACCCTGTTATTTTTATTTCATTCCATAATCTACTTTTAAATACTTACAAAAACAAAGTTAAAATACCAGGAGCATCAATAAAGCAACAACCAGATAAATCCGCACTAATTAGGGTGTGTAGCAACAACGTCTTTAAGAGCCGCTCACATCCACATTTTATCATAACGATGACCAACACAAAAGGACAAGCGGCAGTAAGTCGCGCACATCTCATAACTGATTCCGATTCGAGCGGCTAACAGCATAAATACGGGCAAAAACATTAAGTACAATGCGCCCTATATCTTTATCAAGGCGGTGTATGCCACTTGAATCGCAAGTAGCCCGGGATCCATAAATCGGGCAATAGGCCCTTCCCACGCCCGTCCCGCGTCCCGGCCTGATTCTCGCCAATTCCACCCCGCATTTGTCACATCACTAAATTTGCGCACACGCCAAAAATGGCGGCTAGGGCTTCGTAATGTAGTGGCAATTGGTGATTCTCTTCCTTTCAGACGCACTGAGCAGCGGAGAGTGTGGATGTTACATGTGTGAAATATGTTTTGTGAGGGAGGTACGTGTTCAGTTTTAACCAAGAGAAGCTTAACTGTGGAATTCTACTTAGCTCAATTGGATGACAATAAACATTTTAATAATAATACATCATTATTAATTAATTAAAATTGGTAAAATACAGTACAAATCTTGCAAATAATATTGGTATTACAAAGTATGATGCCTGTACTGACATAATCTAATATAGGTGTAGTATCACGGCCGCCATGAGCTCTTACAATTACTATTAGGTACTTTTATATTTTGTAAATACAATTATTAACCAACGAATTAAGAACGAATTACTATTGTTGGTCCTGCTCCACACCACAACTAATTTATAAACATTTGAAATACTGTTGGAGTCGCTGAGGATTGTAAGAATATATTTGCATTGTATACTCAATCTAGTTTGTACTATATAAATGCGTAGCACAGGTTCACTGGTTCTATGTACTATTGAGCTACCATTTACCGGGTAATGTCCTACATAATATTGAATTGAATGTGCCCTGGCGGCTGATTGTATGTCATGCTCACTCAAATGTCTCGCTGACGGTGGCGCGTGTGTTGGATCATTTAGCTCCCATCAAAACGGTTGAGCTGAATGGTGGTGATCCATGCGTCATGTTCGTGAACGGGCGCCGTCAGTTGTTCTCACATACAAGATCAACATTAATGATGTAACTAATAATTTTGTAACAATATTATTTAAAAGAGTGTCCACGGAGTTTCTTGCCATTTCTTTCTTGACTGACCTACTCCTTGACAATTCAAAAGTGCCTGTAATTAGGTTCATTGAAATAAATGCTTTGAGTTTAAGTTTGAGTTATTAGGACAACCGATTTCTTAACAATATTTAACATAAGTTTTAAGAATAGTGACATAGTTAATGTTTCATGTTATAATTTACATAAACAATAATTAAGGTCTTAATCATTTACATCATTTCTATAATCATACGGAAAATAGTGATTAGCATTTAGTTACACGAATTTAATTGAGTCAGAAGTATTATTAAATATGTTGAAACAAATGTTGAATTAACCTTCAAGGTTACATTAGATTGTTGAACAAGAACAAATCGATGGTTACTAAGACAGGGCTAAGTAAGTTGTGGTGGTCAGGTAAGTTGTCTGCAACAAGCGATACAGAAGCCTGGCCTTGAGTATGACGCTGATGACGCTTTAGGTGCCCGCCTAATTCATGGAGTTAATATGTCTGTATTCGGCTATTTTCCTAGCAGTGCATTTAGCGTCTCCCGTCTTGTGATCACTGGACTTTTTAAGGCGTGAGCAAGTTGCACATGTCGGCGACGTCATCACACACACACTCGTCATGAACACTCGTATTAACGATCTCTCGGCAAGTTTTTGTTGCATGGACACATTGTTGGCATTTATAACATCTTGTTACTAATGTAAAGTCCCTTGTTATCAAGATCAAGAAGGATTCCAAGGACATCGCTGGTAACTTGTCGCTGCGCGTTTGCGCTTGTAGAGAGATCCCAAAGCATGACGCTCATAAACTAAAGGAGTCCGCTTTAGTTTATGAGCGTCATGTTTTGTCTCGGTACTGACACCAACGGCTTTCTGCTTGAGCGACTGCTATTTGTGAGGTTCCAGATCCTACTTTACTGCATAGGATAGAAATTCTCTATAATCTGCTCCGAGTTGAGTTGGCGGTGCCATCCGCGGCAATAGAGCAAACTTCATTGAAGTACTGTTCGATGGCTGACACTGACATCCATACTGAATTTTGGGCGTTGAAACAACATCAATCGTGACCATCTCGAAGGCTGGGTTTTGCATCGTCGTCTTGGTCAGCGAAGCGGAGGGTTGCCATCTGTCCTTTCTTTAAAGGAGCTGCTATTCATTTTGTTTAATTTCAAGTTCACTATTTCGTGTCCATCATGAACAAGCTCCAAACAAAGTGAAATTTTACACATGCATTACGTATCGTAATGCATGTGTAAAATTTCACTTTGTTTGCACTAATGCACCAAAGAAGGTCACTATTATTAAATAAACTAGATAATGCTGACTGAACGCTGCCAGTGTGCACGACAAATTGCGAGAAATTGGATGGTTCTACCATGACTGCAAGTTTAGGTGCAGTATCGCTTTTTTTGCAGACCTACGCCCTCCTTAGAAATGTATTACTAAATTGCACCTTATTTGTGGGGATAGTTAATGTTTTTTTTAAATAAAATCTGTTACTTATAATTCAATAAATCTTACTAACCTCTCACTAATCTCTCTTACTAATCTTATCTTGTTAACTTATGAGGTCTAACTATATAGTCAGCTTTTGTACGATGTATCTAGGTCTTAAAAATATAGCGCAAAACCAGAACCGCTAAGTAACTTAAAGAGTTTTATTTTAGTCCAAAGTGAAAAACAATAAAACCGTTCTCGTTTAAAATCTCACAATCTTCAATTAAAAAGTAATTACCAAGTGAAATTACCCCTTAAAAGTGTAAACAACTCACTTAAAAGCTGAATATTTTCAAACGCAACAGTTTTATCTAAACTCGCGCTCATTAACATTTTATTATTGCAATCTTTCACGATAGTTAAAGGTTTTAGTTTTGAGTACTGGCTAACATGGAGGTTACACTAATTTAAGGGACCTTCGATTATCTAGGTTCTGTTCGATTTGAATGAAAACCAGTACCTAATCTAATATTGTTCACGTTTATTGAAATGTGAACTCCCGCTATTCACCACATTCACACTTATCAAGCAAGTTATTGCTCAGTCAATCAAAACCTAACACTAGCCGCATACATGCACCACAATATCACATAGTCGGCCGCATTACCGAACATTACCGAACATTACCGAACATTACCGAACATCGTTGGACATGTGACACGGCCATAACGTGGCGATTAATAAACCGCCGGCTACACGAGCGATCGCGACCAAACCCTTGTTTCCATTTACGACATAATTACCCGTTACCTACCGTAGCTACGGACGCTATTTGTCATGTCCACTCACACCTTTATTTATGAAGGTACACGCAGAAGGTACATTCGAAACAACACCCGTGATCACCCAGTTGTTTCTGAAAAGAAAATATTTGTATTGATTTGTAAATTGGTGAAAACTATTGTATTCAATTTGAAAAGTAAAGGTTTCCTGTCACCATTGTAAGGCCAAGTGAGCAAACCACATAGAATCGCTAAGAAAAAGTGGGAAATATTATTATTACGTAAGTGAAATTCAGTTTAAAGTACCTACTTATTAGTAGTTATGATGGGGGTGTTGTGGGTGTATTAGGAGCTAGCTGAGATTCTGTGCTGCGAATGATTCCTACCAGATTCCACTGACAACAGTCTTCCACGTTGTGATAACTTTAGTATTACACCTTCTGTTTCTTATTTACTGTTTATGGTACTTTTGTATGAAATGTTACAAAAGTTATAAATTGTTGTTCTACCCTGTAGCTACTCGGATAAACGAATGAATTTATTTCTTGCGTCCCTTTGTTTCCGATGTGTATAGCAACCCACCTGAATGCGGGACTTGCCAAAATAATTCCCTTTTAAAGAAATCAAAGGGTTTCGCAAAGCAAAACTCGGTGGAAACATGGAATTGTATGTTATATTAACTCGAAAAGCAAATAATATACGAAGAAAGAGTTTCATTTATGTATTCAAAAGTAAATAAACGTTTAAATTGTAACGAATAGTGAAGTTCTCATTGATATTAATGTGCTATTCAGAGAGTACTCGGTGTTCATGAATTTTACAGAACGGTTGGCGGGTGAACCGCTCGGTTATCAACAGGTCAATGCTCGGGAGTCGTCGGTGCTTTTGACGTTGTTTCTGAACAAATTAATGACGACAAAGTTCAGGTTGTGCCATTCAAATTATGTCATTAATAAAGAAATGATTGAATTCTTAACCGGCCTGGCTGTTGCTAGTGTCATGTTAGGGAAAAATCAAACTAACTCCGATTTTGCCACATGAAGAGGGTTTGGACCATCACGACAGAATCTCTTGACGTATCATTTAATAGATGCCAGCATTAAACAAGATAATAATAATAATAAAATAATTATTCATAGATATGAGACAAACATACAGAGTACCTTAATAATAAGCCCGGGATAGACAAAATCGTTTAAAGATTAAAGTTTTTAGGCAGGTCAATAGATGGAGAATGTGAAATGGGAGATTGTAAAAATTGTTTGATTGTCTTTAGACTGATTCGCCCTGTCCTAGTATAAAACTGTGTCACGAGCGGATAGTCTTTCTCAACTTTAGAACAACAGAATTCCAAAAGGTTCCAGCCACAAGTCACACAGTTAAGCAGTTTGATAACATACTGTATAGGTAACAAATCTTAGTAGATTAATGAAGATACATGATTGGAATTATTCGTGTTGTTTTAAGAGTTGTAGGCAACAATAACAGTTCTAAGTTTACTCGGCACATCACTCTGGGCTTAACACCTTCGCGATTATCTTCGCACTATACAATCTCACCAAAACAGTATAAAAGTATTTAGGCAATTCTTTTAGTTCTTGAATACTTGGGACCTATTCACACGAGATTACGTGCTTGAGAGACAAAGCCGGGCTTTATATCTGCCTACGTACACACTCACATGTGAAAGCATTAGCGGTGAAATTCCAGGGTATTATAGCACTATGGAATGTTACCTTTATGCATTGCTCTGCGTTAGTTAAATAGGCTAGGTTTCAGAAACTACGCTGTCTACAAACTTTTTCACTCCTAAATTCTGGTTATTAATATTGTAATTCGTGAACATGAATTCCTGATTGATTTGGTTCGGTTATTACTGAAAGCCACTTTATCACTTCTTGTGGTAATCATGTGACATTGTCATGTTCATCAATTGAGAAGTTGTCTTTGAGCTCATTGGTAAAGGAGCTCGTATGAGAACCACGAATAAATAATGTCGACGACTACATCACTGCAACTGTGACAATATTACTTGACGCTCACAACAACACAAATCAGGCACTTTTCCAGCCACGGTCAGCCTATTTTAACATTAGTACTGGAAATCCTTTATTTCTGTACACCATATGCCACTACTGCTTAATTCAGTCATTGTATTTCCAACACAGAAATAACGTGTTCTCGCAATTACCCAGTGCGGCGTTGGACGATTGTCTGGTATTAATAGTAGCGCTTCATGAAACGCTCCCGAATTAACCCGTAGCATGCGGGCCGTGCGCCCGGCCCATTGTGTAGCAGTGCTCCAAGAGACCGCGTTCTTTTGTTTTACATTATCTTTTTCCGAGCAAATTGTTGCGCAACTCGAAAGCAACTCGTATGCCCTGAAATTAATGCTTCGTTGTCGTTCATAGCTACACAGTTAGAGTCACGGTAATTATGAAATAATAAGATTAACGTAATTGATTCTAATTAGATATGTATGTATAGCATATCAACACTTGAAAAATCTTCGACGCGTAATCACATTCGAATCGCGACGAAAATTCAAAACATGTTCAAGGATTTAAAGGTATCGTAATGACACGTTACCTGGTTACTTACAAGCCGTAATTAATTTCACAGCCGCCGCTCGACAGCGTGGGAAACGGCAGCTGACACACACATATTCGCACACACACACACTCGTGCATACGCTATAATCATATTATTGGCCGCAGAGTAGTGTGCAAATGGAGCGTTAATGCGCGGAATAATGGCGGCAAGGGCGGTTGTGTATTGCGTCCAATACGAGTAAATATGCTCTGAACGGTGTAATGGTAAGTTGTAGTGCCATTTACTGCATCTGATTCGAATTTCATACAGGTCCCGCTGAAGGTTCTGGCTCGTATTTTATTGATTAAAATCGATTTGATTTAGGTTTCAAGCCAAGTAAGCACTCAATGGCAATGTTGATTGTATGGGACTCGTTTCGGGAATACACGACATGGGATTGCTTTCTCTATTCTTCATCTCGCTTCAGGAGGATTTCATTGTGAAACGTAAATTATATGGGGAACGAGCGTATTCCATTCAGTTTCTGTAACTCGCGTCACACACACACACAAATGAATCACATACATCGACAGTGATCACGGCGGAAATCTAGCACCATAAATATTTAGCGTAATGGCGGTCTTGAATACAATATTAACAATTCAGGCAGTACTACGTGAATTTATGCTCACTGCGAACGCTCCTTGAAATAATTTAATTATATAATTAAACGTAACGCGTGTTTACGTAACTTTGGTAACGACTATCGCTGTTTGGGCCGCGTATTCCGCCCTCGTAGCTCATTTATAAAATCTGCGTCGTCGGTGCGTCGTGTTGCTGGCTGCTATGATACGAATAGTACGGGTTATCCTTAATACGGAGGTGCAGCCTTGAATATTGATATACTAAATAGACGGTGTGCTTCTCTAGGTATAGTTGTAGGCGACCTTTCAGTGTTAGCAGGTAAAGGGAACCCAGGTGCGGCTGAAGCTATTTCATGGGAAACGACATGTGATTTGAAGGTTCCCACCGTTTGTTAACTCTATCGAACTAGCCTACACTGAATTCAATAGTCACTCACGCATATAATCTGAAAGTGCCATTGTAGATACCAATTGTAACTTCGTTTTTAAGGCGTTTTTTTTTAACGTATTTTGCCACCCTCAAGACTGGAAGGTTAATAACTTCGTTATGAAACAGGTAGACGCCGCTGCCTGTACAAGCAGGTCATTTTAGAGCCTCCTAACGATGCTTCAGGGAATTGAGAGGTTACCACTGATATAACAGGGTATTTGTTCATTAATGGGGAGTACATATCTCCTATATTTTGATTCAGATTGCGTAACAAGAGTATTTTAAGTGATATTCTTTTATTTTATTAGCCAACTTATTCGTTAACGACTTTACACGATTTTAATTACTGATGTGCTTGTATTAAGTTATTATAGGATCGTAATGTTTCTGTTCTTTACAATATAACAACGTATTTCCAATCAAATAGCTGGATGCAACGACTCGGAGATTATGAGGCCACTATGCAGTTTGAACCGATCCGAACCGTTTAAAACTCCGAGTTAACCGTTCCGTTCAATTTACTTTTTAAATCGCACTCAACTGAAACTGTTCACTGTGTTTTACTTTCCTATTTAATTCTATTGTTTGTAGTTTGTTTTTAAAATGCTTAAACTCATGCAGAAGATTTTCAAGACAACTGATTTGAAACCAGTCTGTTTCAAGACCTTTTATTTCATGAATAAGGTTTTGCCTTCTAGATCTAGATATTTGAATGGTAAAAAACTTCTGTCTAATGACTCAAAAAAAAACCCTACTTCAAAGCCTTAGTAGAAATACTTATGTCCCAACCTAATATGTCTAAAAAATATCTTAACTTTGATTTGGCCAAGATAAACTTTGCTAAAGAGTGTATTTATAAATTCAATTCGTCCAAGAATTAAAAATAGTTTTTCAAATACAGCCCGTATTTAACTTAACTTTACTAAGAACTTTCAATATTAATTTAGAATAGACTACGTCTTAGGTAAGTATACAATAAATGCTACTTAAACATAAATACTTTCTAAACACAGAATTTTTAAAGAAATAGTTTTTACTTAATTGAGATAAGAAGAATGAACTAAATCTGAAGCCAAATCACTTAATTCGTTCCAAACCGTGACTTACTAAAACCTTTACTCGTACTCAGCTAGCATAATATTATTATGGATTTATGGCCATTTTGAGGCATGTTAAATAAGAACATATTAGTGATAAATTTAGTTGTTCCTTTTTAGGGGCTTTTTTAGGGTTCCGTACCTCTTGAGGGAAGAAAACGGAACATTACAGAATAACTTCGTTTTCCGTTTGTCTATCCGTCTGTCAAGACCCTTTTTTCTCAGGAACGCGTGGAGGTATCAAGTTGAAATTAATAACGTATACTTGTAGGTCTACAGTCACTGGTAGGTGTAAAAATTAAGCTTATATTTCAACGCAATAAAAATACGCCCTTGTATGCAACATATTTAGATTTTTTCATTACGCACAAATAAAGCGAAACCGTACTACACCGGGTACTTCACGTTGACCTAGAATAATGAAATTTGTCAAGAATCAAGGTTTCCCAACACAAGTAAAGGAATGAAGTCCGAAACTCGTTAATTTGTTGTTTTATCATGCTAAAAAATTTAATAACAAACATTTGCAGTCGGAGAATTGACCGCATATCAACTACAATGTTAAGTTTGTTTTTGGGATAAAGTTATCCCAGCTTCGGAACACTTCACTGGGCGTGGTTATTTTTTTTATTACTTATCACAATTTTACAACGTATCACTAACCATCACACAAAATATTTAATATTTAATTAAGATTTCTATTTTATAAAATAAAAAAATATAATTACTTGCCTATCAGTTTTATGAAAATGTCTGTTCATTTCACACGATAATCTTTCATCTGTTTTAGAATACTAGGTTGTCAAATCAAATCACCATAATTTATCTAAAGTATAATATCTGAGATTAGTATACAGTGAAGTTAGTTTTTATGTCTTGTTTATTTATCTGAGGTAATTTTAGAAATTCGTAAAAAAGTACTGTAGTTATCTTACATACTAATATTTACGTCTTTTGTTTAAAGTCGAGTTATCTTGAAGATAAAAGTAAGAATACACGAAAGCTGTTTTTCTTAAATCGCTCTGAAGTTTATCTGTAAAGTAGTTTGAAGTCTTTCTTAACTTATTCTGTAAACCTGTGCCCACTTTTGCGTAACTTTCTCTTGGTGGATATCCTCAAGATATCTTGAGGAAGATATGGTTTTGTAGTGCTACTTGGGTAGGTACTTCGCTCTTCTGAAAGTAAAGAAAGAAGTCTATTATATCTATGTTATTATTATGGTATACAGATTACAAACAATACAAAACACGGGAAGTATAATTTCAAATAAAGTAACATTTGAACATATACGTACAATGCTCGCACCAGCTCCCTGCCTAAGAGTCGCGTGGTTTAGTTTCTGAACACGGTCGCCATGTCGTCTGTCACCGCCTTAAGATTGATTGTGTCAGCTCCAACGTTAGTTCAGACACCTCACATATTTTCACTGTTCTTTACCGAGGATTTCTTTCTTTTTGTTAATGGGATTTTCCGTCTGGAATTCTCAGTGGCAGCCCAGAGTCTGCTATTGTGCCCGGTTCATGGCAATAGGTCCGCTCCCTATTACATGGGACTTAAACGTAACTGGCCAAATTTGGTTGTAAAAAGGGAATACCTCCTGCTAACCCTTCCGGGATTACAAGCGTGATTTAATGTTGAGTGTGATTTCTTTAAATCAAAAAAGATTGTAGGTAAATTGAGATTGCTAGTACAATAAGTAATTATTTATTTGTGTATTTTTTCAATATATCCGTTAGCTCGACAGCGACTGTTACTTTATAAGAATACACACAATTTACACATTTAACAATGATGAATTTTAAAAATAACAAAACTATATTTTTCCGTCGGAAGTGATTTATAACAAAATCCTTAACGTAGCTCTAAGCAACATGTATTATAATATGATTCTCAGTAACTAATACATGACACGGCGGCGAGCTCTCTAATTAACTAAAATAATATCGTCATTTATACGCGTCCGCCCTCTGCGCCCCCCGCGCCCCTTACACCCGCGACCCCGACCACTTTGAGTGCAGGAGACACTGCGGTTATTTGCGTGATATTAATTATCCTTTTTTCTTAAGCCTAACTTTTTCGTAGCGTGTCGATGGCAATCTAAATGAACTCGGCCCAGAATACGGCTACAAGTATAACTAATAATGCTATATGTATTTGCCAAACTTTTTCGCTATGAGGTATTGTATACAAACACTACACACAGACCAAACAATACACTGTCTACATGAAGAAATAAATAAGATAGTACCTACAATGGACAACACTCCGGGTCGGGCTTAATAGGTATAGGATTGTAAACCTTTGAACGAATCCATCGACATACATAGAATTGCTTTATTTTTATCTTAAAAATCTTTTAAATAGTGGGCGTGCATCACCAAAAATATTATATTACTGTTGTATCTCATATTTTCCGTATATATTTACACATGGAAAGATGATTTAGTTTTTGTTTAACAAACACAGATCCCACTCTTTTCCCGTTGACAATCACTTACACGGCGGCACGTGTGCGCTAACCATAAGCGTCGCCACTCCATCAATCTAGCGCGACACGACGCGACAGAGACAAGCGACAGACGCCCACACGCCCAGGAAGCGACGAGTCGCACGCGTGCAGCCGACCTTACTGTAATCGCCACATCTTAACTTAATGTTTAAAGCGATATAAACGACTTAAGTGGAGAATTTACTTTGTCTGGGCTAATATTATAAATGTAGTGTTTATTATTTAGGTAGTGTTAGATTTAATCAAAAATTGTCGCCAATGAACATTTTGGTAATATATAAAAGCGAAACCTTACGTTTATTTAGGTTTTCACTGATCTAAGCGAGCTGATAAATAAATACTTTAATAAATTCTGTCTTGAATTTAAGTATAACAAGCAAATTGAGTTGAAAACACAAATTGACATTATAATTAGGTATGTTGATATTAAAAATTGTAAAGATTTCTCATTAAGAAAGTAAGTTGTGTTAGTTTAGCTAACGTGGTTAGAAAAAATAAGAAAATCTTGAAGAACCTTAGCTTCATAGAAACCTGTTAAAGTCACGATGAACTCGAATTTAGTGACATTTATAAAAATCATCCAGATTTTCATCATAATTTAAAATAAAGTAACTTCGTTGCATCTTTAATAAATATTGCCTCGATTATTAAGAAGAAGCTTTTGGAGTCATTCTTCTGTCTTTTTAACATTCACTTTGTAATTAAGCGATTTCTGTGGCGTTAACAATATGGAAATTAATAAAAAACATAGACTAATATGCGCGTCGTACCAGTAATTGTACCTAATAGTTAATAGACAAGAGAACTATGACGTAGGTAGTTTATAATTGTCTTGAAGTATCTATTATGTAGGGAAGATCGGGGTAGAGCTGTGTAGCTAAGGGTTTAAGGTTTCATTTCAAAACTTATTGTATTTAAGCAACTTTTATAATTAACTATTCTCATAAGGCACATCAACATTATCATTCGAATAGTTATGATATTAAACAAACCAAAAAAAAAAAAAATTAACAGGTTCACTTAGTGTTTTTTTTTTGGTCTGTAATCAAAATCCAAATCACATCAATCACAGAACCGTATTCTATAAAAGATACTGCACAAAGTCGACAAACCAATTAAATCGCCCTCCTATGGTAACGAGCCTAGATTTTAGCTATATCCGAATGCGTTGACTCAAAGTTGCAGTTTATTTTTTGATTCTCGATAGATTTGAGCAAACTTCAAATACCTACTCATGGCCACTAATCAAATACGGCTTGAACTGCTTTTCTTCATGGGATCCGAATCTTGTCAAGAAGTAATAAATAATCTTTGTCGCAACGGTTACGATACACGAAAAAATTATACGAACTAAGTCATATCTTATACAAACGAGTTTCCCCGAACTTTTTTTTCCGTATGGCCTCAGATGCACCATACTAGATACTCATCTTTACATAACACTCACTATTACATACTTAAACCAATTATACTTAAATTAACAGTAAAAACCTCGTAAATGGCGAGTAAAATACACTAATTATATCATTTAAATGGGAAACTAAACTGAAACCTATGAAAACTTCACCATTGATTCTCCAATTTTCACAAAAATAAGATCAAGCCTTCCCAAAAGCACAAAAAGTTTGTTTTTGGAAAACTCGCGTAATTTCTGCGACTTTTGTTTGTTAAAAAATAAATATTTGAATTATTGACAAGAATAACTGAATTCCTGTTTTACCCCGGTGGACGATGGTGTACGGGTCGCCGCTAATGTAGGCCCTAAAGTGTTGAACAATCTTTATACATTAATATTATAAATTAATGTCGCTTTTCTTGTCAATATTATTTCAAAAATACGAAGTGTCTATCACTGAAAAGGAAATCACAAGATAAAATAATTTTCTTCAATCAAATTGAATATTACAATTTTTTGCAACTGTTCTCCAAAAGTTTCACCGCTACAGCTACAGTTTATCTATTTGATATTGCTAAAACAGTGTATACTTAGAAAAATACTGCATTATTATGTAGGTACATGGTGTTTCAACGGATATATCTAGATATGATATAACCACTTTCTACCGTTATATCTCCTCCGAAAACGGTCAGTAACGAGGTTTCCCTATAAGTGTCGCCACAAAAGACCTGGTGGTGTTGAGACAAAGGAGGCAACAGCTAACGAGGGCATTAGAGGGTACTGTCCACCCCCTTTCCCCCTTTCACCCCCGGTAACCCGTGCCCTTAGCCCAGAACGAATGTGAAAAATCACAAAGACACCCCATTTTAGCTGACGACTGGATTGAGAAGTGTGTCAAGTTTGGTCAGTCGTGGAGATAGATTGAGGTGAATAGAAATAGTGCTCTCATTGGAATGTCCTGGGACTCTTTGCTGTAACCATCGTGTAAGTGTAGGGAGGTACAAATAGTTTACAGATCAAATGTGGATTAAACAAAAGTTTTTTGTTAGAAAATTATCAGTAAAATGGCCTGCGTTATGAAGTCTATATTCAGCAGTTGAAATGGTGAATATGTGTAGGTAGGTAGGTAGGCATTTCTGTTGTAGGCAGCCCACAAGGATGAAAGCATTTTTTTGTTTACTTTTTACCTAGTAAAGAAAGTTAGCCGATAATAATAAATTAAGTTAATTCTATCTCGACTCGGTCTTCTCACAGAACCGCAAACATAATTCATATTTTCCGCTTAACATGGAATATAGTACCTACGTATAAGTAGGCTATAGAACTGTTCTCCAGGCCTCCTCTCTGGGACAGGGAGTAGCAATACATCATGCGGGCCCTGTGCGGGTTGGTTCATATTTCCCATTCATTGAACGGAAAACAAAGCACACATACTTTTCCCACATAGCAACTATATCACAGCGAAACAGCTTTAACCTTGAAACATTAACGAAGACGAATCGTAGTCGTCCGCAAACTCGGTGAAAACGGCTGAAACTCATAAACGTTTACACAAACAAAGGGTCGGTTACCACGATAATTTTCTTTTCTACAACCACAGTTGTTGGCCTGTAATTTTTCAACAAAACATTGCGACCTTTTCAAAGTTTAAGCGAAACAATAAAAAGCCGGTTTCGCCGTTTCCGTCGTAAGTTTCTGGCGAACGTTGTTTTAAAAAGAATAATGTTTTCCACGTCTGATCTTCTGTTGTTCTGTCAGTCTCACTGATGCTTTCAAATAGAGAAGTTGTGTTTGTCAAACTAGCGTTTGTGCTATTGATATGAGTCGTCCGTTGTTTTCTTTGCGGACGGCAACTTTCTTTTTTAAAAACAAGTCATTATGCATGTTGCGCGACTATTGTAAAGCACATTTAGCAAAACTTTGGCACAAAATTGGAAGCCCGTAATGCCAAGAAATATCAGGAATGTCTAGTGCTTAAGCAGGTCGTTTATAATCTTATACATAGGCACTCGTGAATAACGAAACAATAAAAACGACTATTATATGTATAAACATTACTAGAACATGAAACGAAGAAACGGTGTATCAAAAAGACTGAGCACACAACAGCTGCTCGCTGCGGATATTACTAAAACAAAACTACACATTCTCTTTGGCTTAGTCTTAGCACAACTTTGGGCTTACACTGTATATCAAAGACTGATGCTTGTTCTTTTGAAACCGACTGAAGCGAACATGTGTTAGGAATTAAGGATTTTAACTTACGAACACAATTACCAATCAAAGCTTTGTAACTTTTACTGAAATTCTAACTATGTTTTTAAGTTTAACACGGATGCTGTTTTGTAAACAAGCTCTTTTTTGACGCATACTAGCTTTTAACCAAATGCATTAAACGGTTTAGAAGTACTTTTTTTTCTAATAGAATATCTTGGTACGAAGATTTAATAACGATTTCTTACTAATCATGAGTACAGACAGTAGGCTTCAGGAGTACGCATCTTAGATATGAAAAAAAAAACATTCTACTGTTGTAAGTCCTGCTTACAACAGCATAATGGTATATAAATCATTACAACAATATAAGGGTTCTCTTCTCATACAAAGAAAGAGAATACTGGTCGTTTCAGACTGTTAACTGTTACTGTTACTGTGTTACATTAGGACCGCAGAAAAGGTTATACATCCAAGATTACCAGTACTTTCCTTCCCTAATTCCTAAATCAGCTTCCAAAAGTCAAAGCTAAAACTACCATAAAATGTTATCCGTACCACCCCTTTGTTAGATTGCACCGCGGTTACATGGGGTAACTTTACCAGTTTAAATCCCCAGTGCAAACAGCTCTTTACGGCTATTTACTTAGAGTTTAGTTTGCCGCATCTGTTTACAGAGGTAGGGCTAGTTTGCGAATAAGTTATGTACTGTACACAGGACCCAATAGTATTGTTTTTAATAAAGGAAGCTGGTGGTTGTGGGTATTGTTGAGGCCCGAGGCTGTTGACCGGTATTGTGGATACACTGAAATATCAAGACAATATTGTTTCAATTACATTATATCAGGTAAAATAATATCTTAAAACCTACTTACAAAAAATATAACCTTCAATAACTTTTAACACACAGAAGATGCGCATGGCTTCCCCTCCCAGGCACGGACCACACCACACAATCGAAGTTTCCATGGAGACCCCACAAGCTACTTGTAAGGAGAAACACCCAAAAACAATTATTTCCATTTGATCAATTCCCTTAGTTTAATAGTATAATAAAAATGGTTGAAATCGTAACATTCCCTTTCTGCAGAAACAATCAAAAAGTTTTCAAAAATCAATTTAGGTGTTCATTTAAATAGACACACATCATACATGTTTTCTGTTCACGCAACATGTCGTGTCTCCCGACACTGTTCATCGCCATTACCAAGACACAGAATAGATAGAACAGTAGGTCGGCTCCATTTATAACGACCGAAGCACGCAAGCATAGTCAAGGGTCTACGTACAGCGACCTGTGCATTCTGCAACGTGACTGACCGGCCGCGTCCACCAAAAGTGATAGTCGCGCTCTTTTATATGAATAATTACATACCTACTTGCGCGATCCATCAAATTGCGTTTGTATGTCATCATTAGCTCGCTTTTGTGTAAGTCCCGGGGACATTCGGTTGAGATCGCGTTACGCGTCTATGTGTACGTCGCCGACTCACACACTGACTTATACCTTGTTGCTAGAGTTTTGGGTTGGTTAATATGTGACCACCATTTATCTATCACATAATTAATTTATCCGCCTTTTCTTAATTTTAAATCCTTTTACCTATAGTGGTACAGTAATTTAATTCTTGGTGCATCTTCGTCACATATATATATTTATAGAAATAGTGTATGCAAAATATTTTAAAACATTTTAATTAAAAGAGTTTATATTTTCCATACGAAACCACTTTTTGGAAGGGGTGACTAGAATCAATTCTATTTTAATGTAAATGTTGACGTACAAAAGCGTCTTTTATGTGCCTGGAAAATGCTTTGACTTGAATTAGCCGTCGCCGGTTTTTGTTGGTTGTTTGGATCCAGCTTTCTGTACCTAGGTATTATGTGACCAAGCTATCCGGGTAACGACTATATTATCGCGAGTATTGGCAGATGGGGGCAATGGGCCTTCACACTAGCTAACCTTGTGTCGATGAGGGAATAACACGGTATTTGATGGGGGAGGCGGTGCCATCGCCGATTTAATGGTGTTATTGCCACTAGGACAGCAGTGGGTTTTGCGAAACTGCTAGCGCGAGTTGAAAAGATATATTTTTTTCGTTTTAAATTGTAAAGTATAACTAGGTAAGAGAACATTCCAAGAACCTCCTTTACCTCAGGCAATGCCCCAAACGAAAATATACCCCTAAAAAAGTCATGTTTTTCATTGTTAGTCACTGTTTGGTGGTCTAGTGCCGATACAATTCATCACAGCTTCTTATCAAATGGCACCTGCAGATGTGTACTGTGAGGAACTGGCCCAGCCAGTCTTGGTTATTCGCTTGTCCCCGCTGCTCCTACAAGACAACGCTGGCCCTCATACGCCACAACAGACGGTCTCTCACCTAAAAGAGCTAGGGTTGGAAGTTTTGCGTCATCCACCGTACTCACACCACACCTTGCGCCGACAGACTTCTACTTTTACCATAATTTGGACAAATTCTTGGCAGGGAAAAAATTCAATACCCAAGAGGCAGTACAAAATGCCTTTGAAGAGGGCATTGAAAAATTACCACTGCGCTGGCAGAGATTCATCGATAGGCATGGGTGCATATTTTGATTGCATAATGATAAATTATAAATTATTTTATTTCTGTAAGTAGGTTTGTACAAACACTTTCACATGTCAATCATATTTAACTTTAACTAAATGAGGTCGGCGTTTCATGTCTGACTATTCTAAGATGAAAGGCCGAAACAAACTCAGAGGTTACAGTCAGATCATGTGAAGACCATGTGGATTGATGTCTGAAATGGTCTTTTGAGAAAAGAACCACAAATATTGAGTGGACCTGTCCAGTCAGTGCACGCATTTGTCAGTAATCGTGCAGCTCATCTCAAAACTTAAGAGCTCAGCGATTCAACCAACAAAAACAAAGAAAGGACATTGGGTAGGCCGCATAATTACACTAACCGCCAGACCAAGATTAAGATTAAAATAACCGGGGAAAAAAAACAAAAGGAATAAACAGTTACCCACATAGTCATAACATTCACAATAATTACAATAAAATAATGCTTAAGTAAATATTCATGTCATTGCTTATTTGATCATATGAGGACCATGTGGGTAGGTAGGTATCTGAAATGGGCTTACGATAACAATAGTTGTAATAAATTAACTAAATTGTGAGACTTATTCCTTATTCCTCGTCAGAGTGGATTATGGTCAGTGGACTTTAAGACGGTCATGATGCTCAGCTCCCCTACCAACCCCGCCTGCCTGCCAACTAGCGACCGTTTAACCACAGCATGAACTATTTCGTATAAGTAAGAACCTACCTAAGTTGTGCCACTTTACAAGAGGAACAGTTTCCTTGAGACATCTTAAATGAGCGAAAAATAGATTCGTAGTTAGTTTTAATATTCCAAGATACAAGGCCAGAGGAATAACAAAAATTATTAGGTTCCTATTTATTATTTTTAGGACAGGTAATGGGGCGACAGGTGGCTCATAAACTTATAAATGGTTGACAAAACCTTAAGGGTTTTCTCAGAAATATGTATCTCTCGAAAATTTCGTATACAAAAGTTAATTAGAATAATTTGCTCACTTTGTACCTAATTGCGCTTCACTATATCACTAATTAAGATAGACTTCTGTAAAGTATATTTAAATAAATAATATTATTTAGGCGTGATTAATGTTATAATATATCTATTATGATCTTGTCTCTATGACTGCGATAACTTATTTAAATAATAATAACGTCTCACATATTTTATACCAATTTGTTCGCTAAATTGTATTTGCAACATTCTATCGTATATCATAACAATGTCTTCACCGACAGCAGTCATATTTGCAAACTCACTCAAAACTGTTTATCACAGAATCCAGTTCAATTTTAACATTAAAACGAATTACAGAAAATGAATTAATGTTGACACAATTCAGCTTACGGGTTTACACCCCCTCCACCTTCAACCCCTTTCACCCCCTTCTCGTACCAACTTAATTAGTGAAAACTTTATGTTTTAATAGGTTCCTGGAGTTCCATTATGATGTTAATAGAATAGAATTAATCTTCCAACTTTTAATCACTCATTACTTTTTATGCCCGTGATCATGTTGCTGTGTTTCTTGTATGGCATTTGTCTAATAAATTGTTTGATTGTTGTTTTGTTTATTTGTGCTACATCGAAAGTGACGCGTTAGATGTGTGGGCGTTTCAGAGAACCTGTGATGGTTAAAGATTTCTTCCTTAGACCAGCAAGATTAGGACACAAAGAGCAATTTTGAACTTTGTAAGTCGATTAAAACCAACGTCACTTCGACCATTGAAATATAAAAGCAGACTCCGAAAAACCCGAAAATATTTACACATCATATGTTTTTAAACAATATCCTCTCACTTTACGCTGACACCACTCACATCCCTCTGCGCATCCTACCCGGGAAATGGGGCGTAATGATTTAATTAAGCTTCGGTGGAGGATTTACGAACCATTATCCATTGAAACACATCAGTCCCGGCATGCGACGGACGAAGGGTTACATAAAATAGCATCAAATCAAATCAAATTTTATTTGCATAAACGTCAATTAAATATTGTAATACTCGTATTGAAACAATCCATCCATAGTAATAATTTAATTGCGTGAATAAAATATAAAACCAAACATCAACGTCTTTTCATGTCAAAGGTGATCAGCGTTTTCGATGATGCCTACCTTGCGTTCTTTGTCTTTTTTATGATTTATAAGAAAATAGTTAGTAGGTACCCACCGTATTGCTATTTTTATCTTAGTCTATCTAAGTCGCTTTGCGAGTAGGTCTGTGTGTCCGCGTTGTTCTACTCAAACTTAAAGCATTTACTGAACTCAATGTTCTAAACTACGCAACGTCGTCGTTGGATGCGGTTTTCACCATAATATAGAGTATTATAATTCCTTAAGTGTTTAATGCATTAATATTAAACTTACATAAGTAATATATTCAAGAAATGTCGATGTTTTGTTAAATCGTAAACATCGTGCGAATCAGTGGCTAGTCGCTAAAGGTGCATATTTAAAGGCATTAATCAAGGACATAATTATTAAGTCGGGAGATCTCACATCGGCTTTTGAAGACTATCTGGATCCAATGGTCGGATCCTTGTGTAATTTATAAGTGAGAGACGTCATATCCGGTGGAAGGAACCCCGTCTTTATCCGCCTTTGACCTCTATTGCGAAGATCAACAAGGAAAAAAGATTACTTTTTGGTGGAAGATGGAACTACACGGACCTATATGCAACATATAAGGAAAATGGAACGTCGAGAATAGTAGTAATGTTAGAATTGGGCAATTTTTATTCTAATATAGCGTAAGGAAAAGCAATTTAAGACAATTTAAGAGACTTTTTTTTTCATTAAAAGAACCAGGTTCTTAATAATTGATTATTAAGAACTTATAATAATATACGACTAATCAGCAATTTTAATGTAACTTAAATTGTTACATGATAATTATTTTAAAACTTAGAATAGTTTTCATTGTACTTTACACATGTCAGCTCCACTTTCTTAGAGTGTGATAATTAATGGTATAAACACTTTGTTCATGTTGGCCGGCTTAATCACAGTTGGATGCCATGTGTCCATATTGGCATAAGAATATGCTTATATACAAAAATGTTGTTATGAACCCCGTCCAATCAACCAATACATGTTTTTAAAACGCATGTCGAGATCCTGTCTTTTCTTTTTGACGTGCGCTTTCCAGCGCAGTTTCGCGTCAAGCGTTATGCCAAGGTATTTGGCTGTATTTGCGTATGGCACTTGTTGGCCATTTATGAAGATTGGTTGGTAATCACAATTCCTGGTGGTGAAATCAATGTGAAGTGACTTCGATTCATTCAATCTGAGTCTCCATTTTTGTGCCCAGTCATGAATTTCATTTCCAGCGATTTGTACCTTTTTGATTGCTTCCGTATGGCATGACCCTGTAGCCATAATGGCAGTGTCGTCCGCGAAGTAGGCTGACACGAGTTAAAGCGCGGTCACTGTCAGACTGCATAGAAAAGAAAGAGAAGCGCGATGACACAACGTTGGTAATTTATTAGAAAAAAATAAGCAATTATCTGTTTACAAAAAATCTATTGATAGGAGTAAAAAATAAAACACTATTGCGTTAATATGTTGCTTGTAGAATGATCTGCTCTCAAAACGGTAAAGGAAAACATCGTGAAGAAACCGCCATATCTTACAACTAAAAATTGTAAGACATGTGACATCTACCAACCCGCGCTGGGCCGGTGTTGTGGATTACGGCCCAATCCCTCTCACATAGAGGAGGCCTGTGTCCCAGCAGTTGGAAAATAATAGGCTGATTATGTATGTTATGTAGAATGTAGAATTAGTTAGTAGTTATGTAGAATGTCTTATGTAATTTTGACGTTCGAAAAGTGCTGATTCTCAGCCTAATTTGAATAAATGACTTTTGATTTTTTGATTTTTTTGAATGATATTACAAAAAATCTGAATGATTGCATGTATGTTATGTTTTTGAATTGTTACAAGAAATTTTTTGAGGGATATTCGTGATTTTTTCTATCGTATCGAATTAGTTGTATTATGTTTTCAACACACTTTCTAACTAGCATATTATATACTGAAGAATATCATATATTTTTGTGATTTTGTTGACTGCAGTGGATCATATACTTTTAGGCATTATAATATTTGCGTTTGGGTCCAGTAGCCCCCTTGAGTAATCACCATACAGAATTAAACCTACAACGAAAGAGACAAATGTTCTGCAATTTTTCTATTAAAAATGCTTCACCTAAACCTCCAACCTGGCTGCACATCAACTTTTCAGCAGCTCAGATTGGCGCAGTATGACGTCACAAACACATTATTTAAGCATGAAAGCCTTCAAACAAGATTTTGTTTGTCTTTTTATTTCGCTGAAGCTACTTAAAGTCTAGAGTTTTCTCAGAGCTGCCATAACGGAAGCTCGTTTACTAGCCGGCTGGTTTTCTAATCTAGGTAAGCTCAGGCGGAGTTAGTTCTCCGACGTGGTGTTGCCCAGCGCTGGAATTACGGTAAAGCAGGCGGGATATAGTGTCCCACAAACTTAATTCTGTCCGTGGTCAAGCGTTGAATTCTAGTTGAGCTTGTGTTTACTTTGTCCCGCATACGGAGCAAGCAAACGAAAATATATAGCGCACGAGGATACATACTAACTGTCTGGTTTACGATGGCCACGAGGAAAAACTCGACGTGGTCGGGATGTACGGGGGCTTATAGCCACTTCTTATACTTTAGGTCGTGGGTATGTATGTACCAATGTGACTTTCTTAACTCAGTCTTTGAGACATCGTGCGGACGATGTTTAAAATGAGATGGGGTGAGTTTGCATGAAGATTAAAGAACTGATGCCTGGAGCAAATGAATCTTATGGGACAGCCGGGAAACCTAGAGAAAACGTGGGCGAAAGGTGTTTAAAATTTAATCGTTTACTTGAGAATGCTTACCGTTTGTGAATTAAGAAGGAAGGGACTTTAGTCCAATTGGAAATTCAAGTGCAATCCACTTGAATTTCGTTGGTCGTCACTCGAAAAGCGTTGTTATAATACAACTAATAAAAGAACTAATGCGTGCAGTAACGTATTTGATTGAATCTATAAAAAAAAATGTTTAAAAAATTCAATACATTTTTCACCTTTTATACAAAGCATAGAAGAAAAATAATTTTGAAAAAACCTATGTATCGAAAAAAAAACAGTCAGTAATGTATTTTTTTCTAACACTAATAAAACCGTTTTAAGACATTTGAAAATCACATATTAATCTTCACCTATTCTTCAAACGAAATTAAAATTATATTATGATAATACAACATCTACATTAAGTAAATCAAAGGCAAAGTAAACTATATTTTCGAGAGCGCTAAAGTGATGAAACTTAAACCACGTACTGTGACTGACACGAATGGCTTAGCGCCACGAAAACTGTACTTTTATAGTCACAAAAACAAACATTTTGAATTATTTCAAGCTGTCTCACAATTAGGTAAGAAATTAACCAAAACGTTGAACGTTTAAATTTTAACTAATGTTGAATTAACGCAGGCGGCTGGTCACGTTGTAACGACGCATTGATAAACCGCCGGTCATCACACTCACATAATTAAAGTTTATTTGCTGTACCGTTACACTTGCTGACAATGTCACAAGAGCATTGCGCAGCTCCATGGCAACAACATTCATTATGAATGAATAAAACATATTTTAAAATAATATAAAATGTAGGGTTTCATCCATTCCATCATTCTTTCTACAGATTTTGAAAGCCACAAACAAGGACATAATGTTTGATTCACAAAATGAACATCCCAACTACAACTTTCTCACATAAGATTCATCCACGAAGTATCCCAACGAACGGTACCCGACCAACATTATAGAAACTCAATTCAAAGCCATAACAGTGCCTACTTCCCGAACTCATCAAACAGACAATAGCAACAAAACACAACTACACAATAACTTGTTCCTCATACCGTCAAACGGCTCACAACAATTTAATGCCGACCGACTAATGAGACCGTGACTCATTTACCGAGCAATCACGTCGAGTCCCCCTCCCCTGGCAGTTGAGCACACTGCCACAGAACAGATAGGTAACGAGAACCGACTCCATACAACGAACGAAAATAGGCGCACGCACACAGAGGTGCAAACGTCGGAAATAACACTTGCTGTTAAAATGTCTTTTGTGTCCTTGGGTTTTCACTCGTTGTATGGAGCTGGCCTTCTGATCTTACGTATTCTGTGACACTGACGAGGCCGACTTCTTCCTTTTCGGCTCCACTGAGCCGGACAGGTGTTATTGTTGAGTGGTTGTGCTTCAATTGACGACATTACTTCGGGAATGGGTATGACGAATCTGACTATTGTGAAGACATGACAGAGTTGAAGTTTTGGGTAAAATTGTTTAATTATGTGCCTATTATTATAATTATGTTTAACCAGAAATGTTATACTAAAAAATTAACCGTTCGAAATTTGATTAGTACATTTATTAAATTTACGTGTTCTCTGTTTGCAAAATTATTATTTGACACTCACAAAACGATAAGTCATTTACTCGTTTGCTTCAGTAGCCAGTCACTGCCACAAAATATATCAGATACCTACGTAAGTAGTCACCCTTCCTGACAGTTACAGCGACAATTCTCGCAAAACTCCACTCGGCCATAGTGTCATAGTGCGTCATTCTTGATTACAGCCCTACTTCGCACGAGGAAGCTCTTCATTCATAAATATTTGAGTGAGCAAGACAAAAGGTCGGCGGTCCAGCGATGTATTGGCACACAGCCCTTTGATCTATGGCGATGTACCGCCGTGTTTGTGCTCAAATATTTATAATATTTCTCGAGGCTTCAGAAAGGTCCAGAATGGATGTGTTTGTCCACTTTGCGAGATGAGCTTGATTGAAATATTGTTGCTAGTTTGTTATCACTGCGGAAGAGACCGAGAGATCTTGTCTTAACAGCTTTTGGAGCAAACACACGTAGAAAATCGTTTATTTTTATGTGATTTCACTCGGTCGTTGAACAGAAATTGGCCTCGTCATTCACGTAAAATAGACTTGACCGTACCTGTTCAATGAATTCCGGTTTATTATAGAACAGTACAAGCTTGTGCAGTACTTGGCTACAGCCCGATAAAGCAAGAGCAGGTTTCTCATGAAATTGACATAGCATATCATAGCTTGTTCGGAGATTTAGCATTTTTACACTCAGTGCGAGTTTGTTATTCATCTCTTGGAACACTAATTCATCAGTAGATATGCTAAACTTCAGCCCGTTGTAATAAAGGACCTTAACTTAACAGCGGACGGCGCTCATAAATAATTTAATCAACACTTTGAAACTGTTTAATAAAATAAAGCTTTCTTTATCGTGCTACTTTAGTTTTAACGGGTCAGCTCAATAATCGAAGAGTGAAATTCGTAGCAGAGATTTATTAAGTAAACTGTTTTTGAATGCTAATTATATTATCCGATAATAACAAATGCTTGTTTGCAGAAATAGCTATAATATAAATCCACTTGTAGGAATAATAGTATTTCTTAGGCGAAAACCTACAAACTGCATCCCTTTTATCAAAAGGTTTCTGTATAAAGAGTCAAAACACAGTAATTAAAACTTTTTAATCCATAACTTTTGTAAACATTACAAGAGATAGGATTCGAACCAAAATTATAACCCTACATCATAAATGCCACATGTATGATGTCGCAATAGACCATGAAACACGACTGTATCTCTATCATGTGGTATCAAAGGCTGAATAATCTAGGTCCAAAATATACGTACAGTCGTCACGATCACGTGTTCTCGCTGAGCATGAACTTACTCATCAGTGTTCTCCCGGCAGCGCCTATCAACAAGCGGCAACAACACAAACGTCACAAAGTTCCTGCTAGCAAGTAGTTCCACTCACGCCGCGTTATTACTTACCAAAGTAGTTTTAATGCTTCCTGTACAATAAGCCCGCAACACTGTCTCCTAGGGTTGGCAACGTGAGCTAAATTAATAACACGATTTACCTTTTTAAGGAGACATTTTTTTTAAAGTTTCTTTGCTGAAAAAGTAAGCAGTGAAAGAGTAAGGTAACGGTGGAAAACGATTTTTGTTGGGATGGAACATCCTTAGAAAAAGGTTCGATGTGTTGTATTATGTAAACCATGAAATGGCACATAAATAAAGTTTGCGTAGGTTACTAAAGCAGATCAGGGATTTAAACTACAACAAAGGTATGTCTATCACAATTAAATTTTTAAGAAACAGTCTGTTCCTGCTCCATATGACCATCTCGAGTCTAGACAAAATCAAACTGGTTGCTAATTTAATTACCTACATAATTTATTATTTTACGTCATAAATTCTACATTATGTGAGTACCTTAACTAACATATTTTATTGATTGATTAAATGTAAGAGTAAATCGTCTACGGTTGCAATATTTGTAAACATGTGAGAACCATATTTATCAACATCATTCATTTATCTGGTATTACTATTTTTTTAATAATCTGTAAATATATTGTAGTATAGTAATTTTATTCGTCTTCACATATTTTAATTAATTTCGCAATTATAATTAATGTATGCAAAATATTGTAGAACATTTTAAAAGATTAACTTTAGAGTTTCTTGTCCATTTGTCCGAAACAATTCTAGTTTCTTGTAAATTTTGACGTTCATTAGCGCCTTTTAATGTCCTATTTAAAATGGTTATTTGACTTTGAGACATTGTATTTTAATTGCCTCTTAAACTGCCATTGGGCTATTTATCATCGCGGACAGAAATATCAAATTTTAGTTGACTAATTTCCAGAGCGTGCCAACCCTGTACACATAACATATTCAATTAGGGCCCGCGGAGGGATGCATTGCGTGCCGCCCCTATTTGTTGAGGCTCAAACGTACTTGGTAATTACTCTTCATCGCGACTTGTTCCGAAGTTTCTTCTTCATGATCATACGAGTGCCGTTTGTCTTTTGTTCTGTGTTGATTTTAAATGTAGGTCGCATGTAATCACGAAACTTGAGATTAATTTTTAAGTCGATTTTTAAATTAATGCCGATATATTTACAGTTTTGCACCGTACAGATTTAAATTGGTTTTATTTAAATCTAGAACAAATACCATGTTAAATGTGCTTATTTTATTATTTGCCTTAAAATGCGAGCTAATACAGTCTGGGTTTTAAGGATACTAGAAAATAAATTAACAAGTACAATCTATGTATTAGATTAAATATTTATTCCTTGGTTTTTTTTTATAAATTGCACCTACCACTGCTTGTCTCTGCATCACCCAAAGGTTGACTGGTAGAAAATGCCTATGGCATTAAGTCCGCCGCTGTATAAAATGTGCGTGAAGTATAAATAAATAATAAATAAATAAATAACGAAAATTTAAAGCAAAAGAAAAAACGCAACTATACCATAGCCCAATATTTGAGTATGTAAGTATTAAATTAAGTAAAAAGCGGTATGTTCTACACACTCGTAGTAATATAAGTAATACATCAGGAGTGCTTGACTCAGCCCTCGCGGCCTCAGGGAGCTTGTAAACAAATTAAACACTCAATTCCCATTAGACAGCGCGAATTCAGTTACAATTACAATACAGTTACGATAACTAGCTACTTGTGAGGTTATTGTCTTAAAGGTAGTAGGTTGACGTATGGAAAGGATTCTTGTTTTTATTATCAGTTGCGTTATCATTGGCTTGTATGGTATCCTGCGCTGGACAAAGCTTGAATAGAAAAGGTAATGAGCGCTTTGTACAACAGCTTTTTGGGACAGACAGTCTAGTTTCGTGCCGTTTAATTCAAAGTCGAAATCATTGCTGCGATCTATGAGATCTGACTTGAGTCACAATTTACTTATAATCAAAAATTTCTAAAAAAAAAACTTCACTGATCACTGATAAGTAGCAGGTGAGTTCCACTGAATAAGTTATCCACTGACACATAATATCAGTTTCATAGCATAGACTATCACAGACATTTCCTCTCTACAAGGAAAATACTAAAACCAAAACGACGTCAACTCGAATCGCTATCTAATGATAAATACAGAGACAGGTAAGACAAATGGTTGCGATCGAGAACATATCGAGCAAACAGTGCCGCCAGAGTCGGCGGTGTCGTGACACTGGGGCTAACAGCCACGCAATCACAGCCTGGAGATGTAGGCACTCCAATTAAGTATAAAAGTTGGAGAAATTTAACATACAGGATGTAAAAAGACCCATCACATAGCCGTTATCTATAACGCATTCTTCAGAAAGTGTACAAACCTACATCAAGCTACGAGTATGTGACATTGAGTGAAATGTAATTGCTAGGAAACAATGGTGCCGATTCTCTTGTCACAAACGCCTCTAAACTAGACTAAAAATCACTAAAATTTGGTTTAATTCTGTCAAATGACGATTTTCTATTCAGAAATTGACTAAAGTGACACAAATTAACTATATTTTAGTTTGACAGCACTAAGATTGCACTGAGTTATTAGTTTAGTGAAAATGGCAATTTTGCTATTCTAAATTTTACGTTTTTCACCTAAAAATTTGATTGTCCAACTAAATCTGAACATGAATCTGACTATTTTTAATCGCGATTAAAAAGATGTGGAATAAAATTAGGTGGCGTGAACTAAAATTCACACCAACACCTCGACTTCAGACGTGCAAAAACGGTACTTTAACTTTATTTTTATTTTTTTGCTCATATCTCGAAAACGGTGTGTCCTATCACAAAAATAATGAAAATTTCGACCCCCTTTGTAATCCTGAAACCACCAAATCTCTACATGTAGATATTTTTATTTTATATTTTTCACACAAAAAGTCAAAACTTCCATAGAAAACACGTCGAGGCTGGCCCAGGCTGCCTCCGGCTCTGGCCTGGAGGTGGCCCTCAACAAGTCGGAGGCCATGGTGTTTCATGGCCCCCGGCGGGCGCCGCCGGCCGGATCACACATTGTGGTCGGGGGGGTCCGGATCGCTGTCGAGCCCACCATGAAATATCTGGGATTGGTGCTCGACAGCCGGTGGGACTTCGGACCCCACATCCGGCGGCTGGCGCCCAAGTTGTTGGGCGCGGCCGGGGCGCTGGCAACGCTGCTTCCCAATCTGGGGGGCCCGAGCGCCGCCTGTAGGCGGCTCTATATGGGGATTGTGCGATCCATGGCGCTCTACGGAGCGCCGATCTGGGCGTCTGACCTGACGGCCGGCAGCATAGCTGTCCTGCGCAAGCCGCAGCGGGCGATGGCCGTCAGAGTCATTCGGGGGTATCGCACGATCTCCTTCGAGGCGGGTTGTGCACTGGCCGGATCACCGCCCTGGGACCTGGAGGCGAAGGTGCTCGCGTCACTGTACCGGTGGCGCGAGGCAGCGCGGGAGCGGGGCGAGCGACCGATGCAGCAACATATCGAGCAGCATCGGTTGCAGCTCCACGAGGTCCTGGTGGCGGAATGGCGGGTGAGGCTTTCACGCCCTACCGCCGGCCTCAGCAGCATCGAGGCGATCCGGCCAGTGCTCGAACGCTGGCTCGGGAGAAGGCACGGCTCCCTGTCGTTTCGGGCGGCGCAGGTGCTCTCGGGGCATGGTTGCTTCGGGAAGTACCTGTGTCGCATAAACAGGGAGCCGGACGCCCGGTGTCACCACTGCGTCGACTGCCGGGAGGACACGGCGTGGCACACGCTGGCAGAGTGTGCCGCTTGGGAGGAGCCGCGCCGTGCCCTCATAACTGAAGTAGGGAATGACCTGTCGCTGCCGGCCGTCGTGAACGCGATGGTCGGCGGCGCAGAGTCCTGGGACGCAGTGGTCTCCTTTTGCGAAACGGTCATCTCGCAGAAGGAGGCTGCGGAAAGGGAGAGAGAGATCTCGACTCTCGACCCGGCCCGCAGCAGACGCACCGGGCGTCGGAGGAGGGCGGACAACGCCCTCTTCCGGCCCCCCTAAATGGGTCCAGGGGCGACGGATTCGGGGACATCCGTCGCCCCCCAACATCAGGACCCGAGAAGGCGGCGCGCGTAGTGTTCCGCGTGCGCCGCACACAGACGTTGCGGGGGGAGTACACCTCACTCCCCCCGCCCGAGACGGGGCCCGCGCAAGCGGGCCGGCACCAGCCGGGGTTGTGGAAGAATAATGTGTTCCCGCGACCCCGGCGTAGGTGTGAGATGGAACACCGGGGTGGTTTTTAGTCAGTAAGAGTCTGACAGACCCCTCCGCCCGCCCCAGGGCGGAGGACATCCATGAGGATTTTCCACACCGGGAACAAAAAAAAAAAAAAAAAAAGGCTGCCTCCGGCTCTAACAAAGACGTTGCGAAATCAAAAGAAAAAAAAAACACGTTGACTCGCGATTGTCAAATTCGATTATAGTTGTGTCAAAATTATTTTTAAATTTAGAGACTTTTTTTCGCAGAATAGCTTCAAGATTTTCATAGTAAAAAGTAAGGAATTTTAGTGATAGTTTAGTTAGTTTAGTTCGGTGTACAAGAGAATCGGCACCAATATTCATTTTACACTTAATTATGGCGCACTATAAGTTTCCGGAGCTGGCCATGTACATAAAAATATTTAAAAAGTATTACAAAATTTGAAAAGGGAACTCTTTGGCTGTAGATTACGATTAGTTTCATGTCAACTGACAGCTGCGCGCACAGATTATCATTTGTCATGAAGGTTGTCATTTCATAAATGTTGTTTATTTAAACACTTAGAACTAGGCATTTGTTTTATTTCATAATGAGTTTATTTTTATCTTAGCATCTGCTCCATCGGTTGACGTCATCACGTCTACGCCGGCTGTCGCTGAAAACCAGCGTCTGGGCTATGTCTCGCATTGGGTTGTAGCATTATGCTGAGCGATGGCCGCTTTGCGTGGATGTGACGCATATTTTCCACCAAACTTGTTATTTTTTGTGTTTGTTCTCTGCGTCAGGTTTACCGCTAATAAACATTTTTTTTTTCTTTCTACATGCTTTTACATTACACCATGAATTTAACGCGTGAAAATGTTCGCAGTATGAGAACAAACAAAACATCGATGCTGTGCGCCGTATGGTTGAGACAGACTCAATGTGACCTACCATGAGATTCGGGCATCTTTAACAAAGATGCTAGAACACAGCTTTTTCATACCCAAAATAAAGCTGGATGCGGTCGATCCCACACAATTTGACTGAGGCTTTGCATGGAGGAGTGGCATAAACTTTTCTTAAATTTGTTCAATCATAAGAAAATGTTCCTTTATGCTAACGGATAATATTTATGCTAACGCAGAATATTGAGAAACAGTAAAATCATTTTTGACCATTTATACAATTTTTTTACTCATTCATTCCAGTTTTTTTTTAAGGAGCAGTGGTGGCCTAGTGGTAGCAGGTCCGACTTACGATTCTCGTGGGTTAAACCCAGGCAGGCGCATTATTTTGTGTAATTTATTTCATCGCCAATGCTCTCAAAACGGTGAAGGAAAATGTGAGGAAACGGGCATGTCTTAGAACCGAAAACTCGAAGACATGTCACATCTACCAACCCGCACTGGGCCTGCGTGGTGGATTATGGCCCTCTCCATATCACAGAGAGGATACCTGTGTCACAGCAGTGGGAATATTATAGACTGATTATGCATTCTAGAAATTAGTGCGTACAAAGAGCACTTAATAAATTATGTGCCGATTTATTAGACAATAGTTTAAAATTAAAATTACTTGTAATTGTTAAGCGTTGGGAATATTATTGCGTTGCGTTAATGTGGACGTAAATGATGGGATAACACAAATGGACTAAGTGTGAGTGTTATCATTTAAATATTTCATATTATACTAAATATAAATGCTTATTTATTTAAATTAGTGAATGATGAGTAAAGTGTTATAAACATAAAATAATTTATAATACTTTTCCTTATTATTATAGTTTATAATATTTTAATTAGAGATGTCTAATAGTACCTATTACATTCTTTGTTCTAGAGAAATAGTGTGAGTCTGTGGGTTAGGAACCGTTTTACCCATTTCATAAGTGCCCATGTAGGTTTATGTGAAATAAAATATTTTGATTTTGATTTTGAATCGATGAGCTCCTTATGTTATTAGTTGATCTACACGACTAATGACAAATATGTGCACTGACTGGTCCTGGTCCACTCAAATCTGTATGGTTCTTTCCTCAAAAGACCATTTCAGACACCTACCTACATGGTCCTCATATGATCTGTAAAATAAATAATGACATGAAAATTTATTTAATTAAGTATTATTTTATTGTGAATGTTAAAACTATGTGGGTATTTTTTTAACTTTTGTGTTTTTTTTAATATCTCAGTTACTTTTAATCTTAATCTTGGTCTGGCACTGTGAGTAATTATGCTGCCTACCCAATGTCCATTCTTTGGTATTGTTCGTCGAATCGTTGAGCTCGTTATGTTTTGAGTTGATCTGTACGATTACTGACAAATGCGTGCACTGACTGGACAGGTCCACTCACTATGTGTGATTCTTTCCTCAAAAAACCATTTCAGACATCAATCCACACAGTCTTCACATGATCTGACCAAGATTATGTCTGGACTTTAAAAGAGACTGTGACCTCTGAGTTTGTTTCGGCCTGTCTTCTCAGAGTAGTCAGATAGGAAACACTGAAATAATCATTTACATAAACATAGTCACATATCCCACATAAAGTTTCCCTAAATATACAAGAGAATAAACTCATCAACATGAACGAAATGTATGGGGTATGTAGTTCACGCGCCGATGTGTTATGTACCTACCTCGGTTGCTGCCCGGGGCCTGGGGCCCGGAACACAGGGGGCTTGTTTACAGCACTTGAACTAAATCTGTTGTTAAATCGACTATCACCTACTAAGGCCTGTGTATGTCCATGTTCGTGTGAGGAGGTACGTTTATAGATACCTTGTGAAGTACTTGTCAGTTAATTGGGTCGTTTGTTGCGCAATTGTGTGTTAAGGTTTTGGTAATAATTTGACTCAGAGTGACATTATAAATTATTGTATTAATATTTGCTTGCCTTTGTTTAAGGCAAACGTGATGATCTGTTTTTTTTCTGTTCTTTTAACATCTAGTGCATGCTTACAAATTTGTATTGTATGTATTGTACTCATGTTTGAGTAAATAAATGATCATGATTATGTATGTATGTGTATTTTGTAAGATCGTCAAAACCGTGCAAATCAATCAATTAGATGACTTATTGAAGACACTACTGTGGGGCTCTTAACGTTGTCAATCTTTTCTACTTCAACAGTTAATTTACTGCTCGTACCAACCCTGACCTCAGACCTAACAACCGCAAATTGATGGTGGTGTTAGGAGTAAGACAACGCGGCTGGATACACTGGCGGCTACAGCTGATATAAAAACATCATTTATCTAACAGATTTATCCTGATATATCGCCGGAACACTGAGGGATGCTGAGCGCGGATTGACTAGGATTGATAGGCGTAGATAACAGAAGATCCGTAGTGTTAAAAAAATTGGTAGTGTTCAATGTAATGGGTTGCTACGGCGTAGCGGGCACCACTGCTACGCTTGCTACGGTGGCGTAGCAGAATACGTAGCGGATAGTTACGCGCTTAGTAGATTTTGTTGTACTTAGACTGACTTATGGCAATTTTAGATGAGAACTATTAATGATAATTAATTTTTATGAAAAATTCTTAAGAAAATGACTAAAGCATTGAACTACGTGCGTACGTTAGTAGTACTAAAGTATGTATTTATCTTTTTTTATTAATAAATAAAAACGTAAAAAAAAAAAACGCAAAGCCTCCTCCCCTTTATCTATTCTGTAAAGATCTAAATTCTGAGTCAGCACTAGGTCAACATCTTTTAGAGCCGCTAACACTAGAATAGTGTTATCTTAGCAAAAGACCTATTTTCATATTCGTAAAAGCTCCATAAAATTTCCATAACTGAAACGTTCTATTCTATCGCCAACCGCTTTTTAATTACAAAAGTTTCCTGAAAAGTTAAGTTTTCTAAAGCATTTTTTTAAACACAAATTATTCTTTGTGTTTAAGCAGAATGTACCAAAGAGATCGTCTCTTTGGTCCATTCTACTAAAAATAAGATTTTCCATTTTAATAAAAGCAATATATCCTTGTCAATGCCAAACGGGTCAATATTAACAACAGGCTTAGCAGTAAAGTAATAAATATGAATCTAATTTGGTCCTTTGTCAACGAGGACTGCGAGACTCTGATCCGAAACTACGAGCAAGCGACCTGACCCGTATGGCGCCGCAGCGCTGTCGCTCGCTAGACGGCGCTCTGACAAAGCGCTGCAGCGGGGCGGACAAACACTGCGCTCTCTGAATTATAAAGTTGTAGTCGGTACCGAGAGTTGGTTCGGTCCCGGGATACTCGGTATTGCAATACTTTGGCGGTGAACTGTATATTGTTGTTTACTGTCTGTGTGTTTTATTAATGATGGCAGCGAAATTAAATAATTTTACCGGTGGGCAATAGAGTTTCAGTTGGTTTACTGTACGGTTCGCCAACTGTTCGTTGTTTAGTTTGATACTTTTCAGCACATAACGTGTTCCAACGTGTTTTACGAACTTGATTTAATTAAGGTTAAGCAAATACCTAAATTAGGCTAAAATTGACAACCGCAATCTGATATGCTAAAGTGAAATCTCAACAAAGAGGTTCATCCCCACTCAAAATGTTTGTAACCCGTTATAACCATGTTATTCAAAAACTTATAGCATTTTATAACTTCGAATCTCGCACTTAACATAAATTACCTACAGAATAACTTTCCAAACTTTACCGATTAAACGTGTCCCGATAACCAGTTCAATAACTCCCGATTCTCGACTACTTTGACTGCAGTCCCGATGTCGAATGAACCGGTAATTGCCCCGGCTCGGCTCGTAGTCACTCGAGCGTCACTATGATGACTGAGCGCAGAGTTCATACTGAAAATAATTTTTGTGTTTATACAGTTCTGTCTAGGTACTGAAGATTATTTTTATTACTGAGAAAATGCTATTCCTAAAAATATTCTCCTAGTTACTGATTTAAATAGTATATTTATTTTTCTCAAACATGCTTGGGAATACGAGCATTATTTTGACAACCGTCTTCGAGATAAATCGAAAATGCTGCACTGGTCAAATACATGCGAGCAGTGGCCGACAATTTTAATATGAAAATCCATAGCTGTCGTGTTTAGCGGCCGAATAAATTATTATGAAAACTCTTATTGGTCGTGTAATTTAAAAATGGAACGAACTTTTTATTTCTACCCATGGCAACCAAGGAGGTAATTTATCAAAGATTTTATTTAAATAGAGCTGTTTATTGTGAAAAAGAAACAAATGAACACCTTGGCGCGAGAAAAGCCATCATGGTTCGTCATTGATTCTGGAGTTTATAATTAATTTACTTTGTTTGAATTTCCGCGCATTATTTGAGGAAAGCACTATACACGCCTTGGCCGCAACCAAGCATTGATGGACTCACGTATGTGTGCCTCGGCTATGCCTCGGCCCACAATTTCACGTTTGTCCATCAATCCCTCTGTTGTCGGCAGCTGCAGTAATGTACTATATTGACAAAATAACTCAAAACCGGCCAACACATAAAAAAAAAACCGGCCAAGTGGGAGTCGGACTCGCGCACCGAGGGTTCCGTACAAACCTGAGTATTTGAAATAAATTTCAATTTAATACATCTACGAGTTCATGAGGAAACGGGTAGTAAGTTTAAAATATTAGATGTAACAAAAAATATACGGTTTTCGCAATCTTTCCTTTATCTGTGCTATAAGACGTTGCTTCGTACCAAATTTCAAGATTCTGAGTTCACAATAAGTACCCTGTAGTTTTAAATTCCCTTGCGAGTCTCGAAAAATTGCGTTATAAACGGTTGTATCTTTTGATTGCGTTGGCGTAGAAGTTTGATTTTTTCACAGCTTCAAGGGACAGTAGACCTGAGTATTTGATATAAAGTCCAGCTCCACGCGTTCCTGAGAAAAAGGGTCTTGATAGACAGACAGACGGACGGAGGGACGGACGGACGGACAACAAAGTCCTTTCGAGGTACGGAACCCAAAAAAAAGCGGGTTTTACTTTCCAAAACGTTAATAGGCACCAAAAGCTCCATAACGTGTTATTTTTTAGATAAAACCTACATAACTGTACTCGTTCATACATTCAGCTCCTTTCTCAATGGTTCAATGTACGCAGGCCTGAATAAAATGCCTTATTTTAATCACGAATCATAATGGTTAATGGCTAGACAATAACTTCAGTAGGTATTGGAAAAAGACGGAAGCCTCTCTAGTCCACTTACGATCCAGCCACACATAACCACTACCCCTCCCTCCTTTCAGTACATGGCTGTGCTTCCAGCCCCTCCCACGGTGCAGCCAAGCGTCACTTCCCTGACCTTGGCTCAGTTGCACCCCTCACTGGAGTGCCGGTCTTCAGCGCTCAAGGACGCTCTTAAGATTATGTGTGAAATGCTGACCGAGCGAGTAGGAATAGGGGCAAGGTTTATGAGCTAGTTATGATCGAATATTATAATGTCGATTTATGTATCTGTGTGATCTTAACAATTTCCAATAACTGATACTTCCTTAAGGTTGAAACTGCCTGTCCCATAGACACATAGGCCTTGTCATTTTAAGACGTGCAAGCGTCGATCACTAATCGTACAAGTGACAATTAACCTGCTAGTAAAAAAGCAGCTTCGACTATCGACTATCCGCATTTGTGGGAATGTGTGTGGTCGAGGTCGTAAATTCGTACCTCGACCTTTGAACGATACATATGATTCGACAATAAAGGGTTATGGTCCGATGGAATGAGAAAAACTCGATATCACATTGTTGCTGCTCCACCTTCATTCGCCTTATAAATTGAGTAGAGTATTTTTAATTATAGAATAACGTATATCAATTTTACGATCGATATCTTACAATTGTGAAAATAATTTAAGGGAACCAATCATTTCATAATAAATCTCATATAACGAAATCAAGAACAGATTGTCTTTCCTCATAAAGTTCAGCCATTGATCGAACTTAACATAAAACTTCACTTTTAAAGCACTCATTATTTCAAAAACTGTAGTTCTGCACAAGTCTAAACCTACACTTAAAGCTCCAATTCGTTCAATTTGCACTTTATACAAGCTTATAAACAGCACGTTTGAGCTGGAAACACACGGACGAGCGGCCGGTGCGGGCACGCGTACAGTGTACACACGGTACAGTGAACGTGTTGTACTTGTCCATAGTGAAGTTTAAAGCAATAAGGGCGAAGTTAGCAGACTATTGTAGTGTTTATTGATTTATTGGTAGACTAATTACTGTTGTAGGCGTGTGTCATGACAAACAATGCCGTGAGGCGAATGATTCATTAGTATAAGGGCCTGGGAGGCCCTGTTTTACAAAAGCGACCTATTTAAATACATTATATTTTTAGCATAAGTAGTTATTTTGGTAAATGTTTTAATTCTAAATAAATAAATAACCGTCCCATTAAACTACATATACTTATTAAAGATTTTTCGATTCTGATCGTTAAATAATCCAAACCAATCAATAAAAATATGGATTTTTGACTTCTTGCGGTTACATCTCATTATATAAAAATATCACATAACCTATCATCACGCCTGTATTTCCAGAGAATTAGTATTTCTTTATAAGGTAAAATGTATTTATTACTACCGTATTCGTAAGAATTATTTTCCAAATTGTTCAACTACTAAATCGCATTCAATTTATATTTCCGATCCCACAATCTTACCGGTTCACAGTTTAACGGCTAATATAATCGAGTTATCAATAAAAACTATTCGAGTTGAGCTCGATAAAGACCCAAAGAAATCCGGAGGTACCTGATTAACTTAATTAGAATTCCAAATCTGAATTTAAATCGAAATTCAACATCCGTAAGTAATTTGATATTGATTCCGAATATAATTTGCGGCATTTAAAGGAATGAAATTAGTATAAAACGATTGTTGGCTAACACATCGGCTGAGCGGTGATTAAGTCCATCATTTAATGAGTTAACGTTAAACCTCTTTGGTAGTCGCCGCCATGTTAATTAACCAAACTGTCCGAATGAATTAATGTTTAACTGGTGTTTGAACTCGGTGTTCTACAATTAAATATTTTTTTATATTAAAAGTACTCTTCACTAGCCTCTATACAAAGTTTCATGCGTCTGAACCAGTTTTAGAAACACTTTTTCCAGTCTGCCGTAGACACCCCGTTAACAGGCTGCTCGCGGTGTGCGAAGGCGCGTTGTCGTGGTGGAGCAGTAGACCGCGGAGCCCTGTGTTTGATCGCTTGTTGCTCACAACAGAGAAAACTTCTCCCAACCTTTGGTAGTATTCCATACAGCGTTGCTTCTTTGGTTCCCTAAAGGAATTGACACCAAGTAGCCAGTCAAATTGCAAAAGCTAGCGCTCAAATCTTCCCTCCGCTTCTAGTACGCTTCACTTTGGTAGGCAGTGATTCGTTCACGTCGTCAACACCCAAACCGTCGACTGGGGCTTTGTTCCTAGATCGTATTAATAAATCCAAGACCTGTAATGATGTCGTAAACACGCCGACACTAGCCTGCTTAAAATTTGTTTATCATGCGGCACCCAGTGTGAAACTATCCTCCTCACGCGGAGATGCACGTGTAGAACCTCGTAAAGGCTTCCCGATCCAACCTGCAGTATTTGCTGAATCTCTTGATACGTAACTCGCATAATTCTCGCATAATCGCACGTTTTCTTCCGTAACAGCCGTCAAAGGGCGACGACATCTTTCTTCATCCCCCAAAGTTAGTTGACCGCCCTTGAATTCGTTATACCAACTATACACGGGTGCCTTAGAAGGGCCTTAATTCATTAATGATATTTGATTCGTACAATTCGTCCGGTTTCGGCGGGCGACACTTGAAATCGTGCAAAATCATAGTGAGAAATTGTTCCCGCCGCAAATCCATTTTTTTATGAGACACGATCATTTAAATTATCTCGCAAACAATGTGGAGCGACGTTTTGAAATTGGAACGTACCAATTTTTACTTAAAAATAATAATATTTTCAAAATATACTATACTCGTAACTGGCCAGTCTCTCATACATAAAAACTTTTTTCGCAAAACTTTCTGAGTGGCCTGGTATTTCATGACACAAAACAACGGTTGTATAGTTAATTATTTTATCAATCCCTGTAGGATTAAAGTGGAGCGTTAATCACAACATTTAACATTCATTCACGTTCGTTATCCAAAGCGACACCTCTGATGATCCCATTGTAATCAAACATGCAACCGACGTTATTGACGGAACAAATGACGCGAACAACTACTAATACATAAATATAAGCAAACAGCATTCAATATTTGACTAGTTGAACAAATAAATATGATTACATAAAACGTTTGATATTTACACAAACGATACCATTCTACGCCCTTTATACTGTATTCAATACTAATTGTGTCGATAAAAATGAGAGTAATATTGTAAATAGTTCTGTAGATGACCTAAATGGCTCATTGACGGAAAACGCCAGCTGTGTCCAGGGTTCGATCGATTTGGGATCGAGACAAGTATTTCATGGCCTATAGACGGTGAAGATCGCATAACATGGTCCTTTTTGGCGGCTTGTAAATGTAGCTCGTTATTACTGAGCACTACAACTAGCTATATTTGTTTTTTGTCTTGTATTTTCTTTTGTTCAGTTGATGGTGGCTTTTTTTAACGCACTCATCGTAACCCCATCGCAAATTCTCCTTTAGGAGAATTAACTACAACCTGACCAATTCTCGAAATATTTTTTTAACTGTCTGTTACTCTGTAACTTTTTTCCCCAATTGTACAAAATGTATACAAACGGTGTGATGTTTGATACCGGCCCACTCGTCACAATAAGTCGCTATCTGGTGGCACGAGCCCTTTATGTAAATGTGAGTGTTAGGGCTTTGGATGCCGGGCCCGGGAGGTTGGGCCTGCTTGCCGCAAGTTATAAGCGAGTAGCATCAGGCAACTCAAATGTAGGGTAAATCATTGTCACTTACGTGTCGCCATACGTAAGTGACGAAGATTCACTTCCCAGTACGACTGGGAAAATACTCCAACATGCATAGGGCCATCTTATATACGTATAAGATGACCCTATGTGTGTTAGAGTATTTTCCTACAGCACCTGCACAGTGTGCGTTTATTGCGTGCATTTACTAACATCGACTGCTAAATCCTATAAGTTATTTTTTTCAAATGTTTATTAAACCCTGCCTGAAAATCGTGTGACAACGTACAGCCTTATCAACTTTCAACTTGGTCCTTCCGCCCTCAAAACGGGGCGTAAGCTGAGGTCTGATACAGGGCAACTTATCAACTTGACCGCGTCCGCAAGGATGAGGCTACCCTCATGTAAGGGCGTTGCACCCTTCCACTTGACTTGAGGTACTAACAATGTGTTACAATGCCAAGTCAGTATTACTTATGGTACAACTGCCATTAGATTATTGTTCAACTATGGGCGTTGGGCTCTTGTGTAATAACTTGGATTCGACACTTTTAGAAACGAATTCTTTACTAACCTCTCGTCTATTCTTCTCATCTAATATTCTAATTTAACCAAAATATTCCTATCTTTCTTACTCAAAATCTCGGACAAAACTACAAACAACTCACATAATTCGTTCCAATAGCCCGCAGCTTGGGTCCCACAGATCTCGGTACATTCCCGGGGCGTCCAATATCTCACGATACACCAAATGATCCGCCAGAGGGCGCCTGCTATCTTACATAACTTTAGATGTAGCTTAAATATGCACATAACACTAGACCCGGTCGTGGACCGAAGGAACAATTGAAATATGCGAATTGATCTAGAACTGGAATTGAAAATTTTGGTTTTGTTGTAACTGATTTTGTATTATAATTTATATTTAATACTTTATTTAATAATAAGCGTACAACAACAGAGCAATAGAATAACAGAGTGAAATATCACTATAATTAAGACAACATCGCAACAAATGGAGATAATTATGTCATTACAGAAAACAAATTATAATTAAAATACGTAAACATGCAGGCGTAAACCTAACTTATAGATGTCTCCGTATGATTGAAAACCGTCCATGATTGGTCGCTCGTGACGGTAGCCGAATTGGTCGCAGTAACTTAGCCAGGGCACCCCGACCAAATTGGTTAGGGTAAGTTATAACTGTGACCAACCGCACGCGAGCCGAGCGAGCGGTGCTAGCGGTGCTAGCGGTGCCGCAGTAGCCGCAGTAGCCGCCGGCAAGCGCTACCTACAAGTTGTTCGCACTTACTTGGCTATTTTGTATTAGAACAAGGCGCGTTACGTCGCATGCGTTTTCGATACCAGTTCACACAATTTGTCGGCTTGCCATGGATAGGAAAAAAACTAAAAACAAAAAATTTCGAAAAAAATGCGTTAAATTGTAAATGGTATGTTGAAGTCACTGCGCCTTGCCAGGTCTCCTGCCCAACTACATTTGAGTTCCATAACTCGTTTTCCGATATCAAAAACCTTCGTACGTCTTCGGATCTCGATGTTTGGAACTCGGTCTGACTGAGTGGCGTCCAAGGAGTGGAAGACGAAATGTCGGACGTCCGGCGGCGAGATGGGCGGACGATATTGTTGCCATCGCGGGTAGAACCTGGATGAGGCTGGCACGTGAGCGTGGAGATTGGCACAAGAAAAGAGAGGCCTATGCTCAGCAGTGGGTGAAGTCGGGCTGTGGATGATGATGATGATGTTGAAGTTCACAATTTTTTCATAATTTATCATCACGCGAGATAGATTATAAAACTTATAAAATTTTCAAAATATATTACACGTGTTTGCATAAAGCTCTGCCTGAGATTTTCCAGAAAAGTTTAACTCGATTAGACTTTTACTGGCAACAAAATTAACAAAGGGATTTCAGCAACCTTAAAATATCAGAAGTCAAAACGTATCAAGTGGGAATACAAAAACACTTTCAGGAATACGCCTGTGAAAAGACGTTCTGAGGCTGAAACGATTTATCGTGTTCATATTACTTAGTCTTTCTCGCCTTCTCGAGATAAAAGGTGATCCCTGCGGAACAAACACGAGCAGATTAAACAGGGCACAGGTGAGAATAAGTTGCTCGCCCTTCGTCCGTGAGCACCATTGGGCAGACCCTTCGCATGACATAACATGCTGCAGGATAAACGAATTGTCTCTGGAATCACCTGAGCTCCCAATGTTTTTGTTTCCATACCAAAATGTTTATTAAACGTCGTACATTCCCGATAAACGTCTTCGAGACTCTTTCTCCGTTGATTTCTTAACATTTTCTAACACTTACAAGAAAGTTGTCGCTTAGCATAAATAAATTAGGAAAAGTTCCGACGATGTCAATGTAATTTGGGAATAGTTGCAGACATCCGAAACAGCATTAAACATCGACGACGCTACATCGGCCGAGCATGAAACATTCAGCGACCGCTCCGAGCCCCGCGCCCGCGCCCCGCGCGCCCTCTCCTCACCTCCTCCTGCCGTACGAGCACATACTGCCGTCACTATTACACTTTTACATTGCTCTCTCGAGCCTTGAATTCTAGAGTAGCGAATCTAAAAAGCAAAGTACAGTCAGGTGGCGCGCTACTCGATTCGTCTGCAAATATTAGATGCGAGCGCAGTAAGAGCGCCTGATTGTCACCCGCCAAGTAGCACCGCCATATTTCTTACACTTTAGCGAGAGTTGTCGCAGCCCCTTGTAAGCGCCGCTGTAGTTTATAGTCCGCAAAGGGTTCCCCTATATTGACAACCTTTTGTGGGAACTGTCTCTACGAGGGGTTTGACGGCACGCTGAAATAAAGGGGCCGTTATGCGAACGGATCGGTGGAACGAAATCTTGGTCGGAAGCCAAATTTTTTCATTATGTCTCCATCGCATTTGCCTGTTACGCTCCTCGCTCGCGACAGGGGATCATCATTTAATCCCACAGGAAAATGTTTAGCTGAAATGAATTTAAATATCACTTCCGGGTACATACAAATTCATTGTCGGTTCATGAACGATAGACTGAGTCCACGTGTAGTCGCTCCCCAAACTTTTTCCATTATTAAATGTTCGGGAGCTCGAGGGACTTCGATAATCCTCGTCATAAAAAGCCTCGCCAAAAGCGAAGTCAAAGTTAAAAACCCTTGGTGAAATCTTATTATAGGCAAATCTAATAGAAGACGATTTCCTCGCCAGCGTGCTCGGTGTGATCACACAAACATGATTAGGGGCTGAGGGCTTCGCATAATTGTTGCTATTGGGCTAATTTGGCGTCCATTACTTACGGGGCAGCGCTTCAGACGTGTAATCGTATTATTCTTTTGTGTTAGCGCAGCCCTGCATTATATGTTAGTGAATGAGGTTAGGGGATGTTTTATGTCGCACTAGCTTGCGGGGAATTAATTTAAATAGTTAATTTGGTTTTCAAAACAACGCAATGAAAGTGGTGTTAAGAGTAAACTGGGAGACAGGGCGCTCCCTGTTTGCCAGTTTACTCTTAACAAAAGTTCAAATTATCTTCTATATGATCTTTTCCATACGAAACTACCTCTTGGAAGTGGCGCCAAGAATCAGTTCTATTTTAAGTTGACGTTCAAAAGTGCCTTTTTATGAGCCGTTTTGAAATAAATGCTTTGACTTTGACTTTATCGAATTTCTACGTTGAAAATATTGTTTGGACGACAAAATTATCGTACAATCGGATAATTAAACAAAAAATACCCTGATATTTTTTTTACCTTGAAATTATCGTACTTTAGACATACGCTATCGTACATAGTATGATAAGTCAAATTATCATACACCCTCATTATTATCGTACGGGTTGGCAACACTGCTGTTTGCTCTTAACATCATGTTCCCTTATAACATTACTGCTTAAACAGACACGAACAACTCCCCGCATGTTAACATTATAATATCAACACCTTCTCGTTTGTTTGAACATCACATTTACCAAAACAAATGTGTTGACGTGTGAGTGTTCGCAGCGGTGCATTACAAGAGATTAGCATAATATTCGGAAAGTTAGCTGCATACGAATCTTAATAAATTAAGTCGCGAGCTGAAAGGAGCCTTTCTTATAGGCTGTGAATAATTCGTGGCAGCCGGCGAGCGACTTGTCGACGTTCTCGTGAAATATTGCTCAAGTGTTTGAAATTTAACTTAACTCCTGGAATTTTTTGGCTTAGGTTTTAGGGTAATGTCACTGGTCGGTAGAATTGAACCTAGTGTAAGTGTCTCTGTTAACACTTACTGGATTTGCCACGGGAGTTATCACGACACTTGTAATCAATAAAGAACACTGATTGATTCTGTAGAATGCTTATTTATTTCCTAGAAAAGTCCCAAGTTCGAACACAATCACGCGGATCGGCCAGTGCGCGAATAACTGGCGATCGCCCCACACACACATCTCTTTCACACGCATACCGCTGACGCATAACATTCATACTTACATTGTCCCTACACTAGCATGTGCTTGGTGGTTTATCGTTACATCATAGCTTACAATAAAGATATGTTGCGGAAAATTTTATTTATTTATTGTTAAGGCAACGACCTACTCACTAAAACATACAAAACAAAAATCACATACAGTTTTAGGTATAGTGAATCAGTCACTTTTAGAAGTGCACAGCACTAGCATAGAACTTGTTAGTTGTAATGGTTACAAGTTGTAAAATGAGCTATGTTCACAAATACTTACAATGGGAAATAAATTTAGCAAAAAATAACAAAATAACAAACAAGGAAATGGAAGTGGATACAATTAAAAATGATATATATAATAATGTGAGGCTCACGATGCACAGAGGTCTAGAGAATACGAGCTGGTTAAAAGTCTCTTACGGAATTGACTGAATGGGTTAGAGAAGATGTCGATGCTATTGTAGCGATTTTATTATAGTTTCCCATTAAACGGTTCACGGGTGCGGTGCTGCCAAGGTTGGAACGACTACGACGGTAATGGTTTCGCGACCAGATCTAATGTTACTCTGTCGAGGTACAGCTATACGTAACTCTGACAAAAGATCGGGAACATTTAGCAGACCGTTAACGATTTTATAAAGAAAGATTTGGTCTGTCACTTCTCTTCGGTGTTCAAGTGAACACATTTTAAAATGACTGAGCCTTTCACCATAAGAAGAATCACGTGGACAGCTAGGGCTTCTAAAATGAGGATATCTGGTGAAGCTTCTTTGGATACGTTCAATTCTGTTTACGTGAACACGGTAAGTAGGGTTCCAAACCGGAGGTGCATAGTCCAGTAGACTTCTCACAAGTGTTGAATAGCACCTTCAGGGTAGAGATGGACTGGAAATAACTACAAATTATTTTTATAAAGCCAGATATTTTTTCAGCTTTGCCAGTTTAATGATTAAGACGTAGGTAAGGGTTTCAGTTTTTTGCTAAATTTAATGTGGTAGCACTTTTTCACATTTGGGACATGCGGTTTTTTAGGCACCAATCGTTAACCGCGTCGAGGTCAGCTTGGAGTAAATGGACGTCGACTTTATTTCTTTATAGATCTTCAAGACGTCAGCGAAAATAGTGCAACTGCTGTGTTTTACTGAGAAAACTAGGTCATTGACGAACATTATAAAATGAATTGGGCCCAGATGCGAACCTTGGGGAACTCCAGAAGATAAGACATAAAATGGTGACTCGTAGCCCTTTACAACCACTCTTTGTTTTCTATCTGTGAGATACGATTCAAACCAAAGAAGTAACTGTCCAAATATGCCGAATTCTACAAGCTTCTTTAGGAGGATTTAATGTTCCACCTTATCGAACGCACTGCTGAAATCAGTGTAAATTGAGTCAACCTAGGCACGAGAGTCAACCAATTTGCCTACTTCATTGACGTAGTGGACCAAATTAGTAGTCGTGGATTTGCAAACCCAGAAACCATGTTGTTGGGGTACTAGCTGAGGATTAATAAGTGAAGTAAGTGAGGGACATAGCAGGGATTCAAAGAGTTTCGCGAAAACTGAGAGGAGTGAAATGGGACGGTAGTTCTGCACGTCATTGGAGTCTCCCTTCTTAAAAAAAACTTGTTGTCGCAATCGAATGGTTGAATTTTATTTTGAGCGGTAGAGATGAACTAGTTGCACACTTTTTCATGAATACCAGCGGCAAACCATCAGGCCCTGGCCCCTTGCAGATGTTAAGTTTATAAATCAGGCACACTCAATATGATCGCGTGGTGATCACTGTAGGTACTTTTCTGTATCAAAACTAGGAAGTATCGTTCTCCTGCAATATTACTATTATAGAATGTAGGTACTATATGGTTAGGGAGCATTTTATTTATTGTAGTCATCGTTAAAGTCACGAAATAAATCTAGAAACTTAACAAAACTTGAATAAAAATAAAATCTGGAGCTACTTCTGTTTATTTATTTAAATTCTTCTACTGTTTATTTAAAGTTATTATAGTAAAAGTCGTCATCAAAGTAAAAGCGAGAACAACTTCCTTCTTTTGGGCTACCTGATAATAAAAATGAATAGTTTTTTATTTTCTTTCTACTAAATTAATTATCTTTTGTGTTGTCTTTTAGCGTCCTTTAGAGCAGAAATCTTAGAAAATTTCATAGGAAAAGGAAGCCTTTGAGAGGCTTCTACTTAAAAGTTAAATTTCAAGTTAAGTTTTAAGTAGAAGCAAGCAACAAGTAGTAGTAGGTCTGCAAGCTATTAGTCCTTCAATAAAATATTCATGCCATGAATCACTGGAAAGTACAACATTATAACAAAAACGATTGTTGTAGTTGTTTACAGAAGAGTTGAACTCTTCTGTAAACAAGTACAACAATCGTTTTTTAAGTTTTAAGGTGTGAGTTCTTAAGTAAATTAGATTTTTATTCATTTAAAATGAGAGTATTTAAACAGACAACGGTTTAATGAAACATAAACGATGTTATCAACATCCAAACTATTTTACAGCCTACATCTGTTTGTTTATGTTTTTCTCTTCTGTTACTCTAGTTCTGTAGTACTCGGTAAATAAGACGCAGTGATTCAAAGCCATCCCGTGGGTCTGTCGCGTTACGTCACCGCATCATGGCGCTAGTGAATGCACCGAGCTCAATGCGGCAGGTGTAATATAGTACGTGGGGAACCGTTCACTGAGAGGTTACATTTTAATTGTTGGTGTAGTGAGCTGGAGAGGAAACAGTTTTGTAATCAGCAAACTATTTAAAAAAAGATAAGGGGTTTTGAGCGGCCTAACATGCATATTATTATGTTCCTTAAATAAGTTATTATACAAAAGTAACAACATGTAACAGTCAGTGTCACGTCAACAAACAGCTAACATTAGCACATACGCGCAGAGCTGACACTCAAAACTAACATGTTACGTGGGTTTTATTAACTGTAAAACTGTCTAGTCGAACCGGTTATGTGTGTTTGAAAAGTTCTGCGTTAGAAACCCAATAGTGTGTGTATGCGATTGATATGGATAAACCTTGTTTTATCTCCCTTTGTTCATTATTTCGGACCCAATAGGATTTTATTTGAATACATCGCTTCTAAAACAAGGATGGATTATTAATAAATTTTTAAACTTTTTGCTGAAATAAATTCAATATTCTAAGTCTTTGATAATTTTTGTCGTAGTCTAAGAGCTAGTTCAGCAGTCTTTACGTCGCGACTTAAATCGACTTTGGTATCATAGAGTGCTTTAGTCACTAAGTACATGAACTTTCTTCAGAAAATTCAAATTATACATAATGATCTTAACGTAGAGGCCAGGCCGTCTTTGAAATTCTGTACATTGACTTATGAACGTATTTTATTCTCTTTTATAAGAAAAAGTTTATTAGCGTTAACATGAAGCATAAAATTAAAAATAAATATAATAGAAGAAAAATGAAAATAAGCGTCACATGACACATCCACCCATAACAGCCATCGCTCAAAATAATGCTACACTTTTTTAGTACTCAAACCTCAGTTGGTTCCAGAGTTTTTTGTTCCTTATAAGAGGCAGGATCGAACAGCATCAAAAAAGGTTTTGTAGAAGTTGCCAATTTTCGTGCTGCCCGTACATTTTTTTTTCAAAATCTCAAAAAGTTAAGGATTGTTTAAGACTGTTTTCCCTTAGCTACAACGTTTATGGTACCTACCCTTCAAAAATTCCGTCTCAAAAATCGATCCTGTATAGTAATAATATCTACCTAAGTGATTTTTTTATTTAAACTTCATACTTATGACTTCTTTAAATTACATAATTTTTACGAACATTTTAATAGTAGTCATCATCCCAATTTAATTTCCCACATCACACAAATTACGGGATGGATTTTCAGTTTATGGGACTAGTTCCCATGAACTGATAATCCATCGCGTAATTTCAGATTTATACAAGGGTAAATTGGAACTATAAGTATATCAATAATAATCACAAAGCGATGAGGTGCTAGTCAGTCAATTAATTGGGTAAAATTTGTCCAAAATTAGTACCTGTAACTAGATCAAGATGAATCCTGATTAGAAGCTAACTATTATTAATAGGACTTGCCCAACAAAAATATAATTAATAGTATTTTGACTCGAGTTTTTTGATTTATGAGTCCAATTATTACAGTTAATCTTCTTTTATGCGAAATCATCACACATTTTCTCACAGTAACTCATTTAGTCTGTCTAGGCAGTAATCATTTTATTTTTGTGGTAACTAAGTATTAGAAATTTGAGATACATATGTGGCGAAGACATTATTAATATTTACAAACTCATTAGATTCGGTTAAAACTCTTGTGGCGTTCGGTTAGAACTCGTGTCGCGTTTAGTTCAAACTCGTGTCGTGTTTAGTTCAAACCGTTGTCGCGTTTGGATCAAACCATTGTCTCGTCTGGTTCAAACCTGTGTCGCGTTTGGTTCAAACTCGTGCGACTTTCGGTGCGGTAGGTTCTGTACCGTCCAATGAAGGTGTGTTTGAACTCACGAGTCACGACCCCTCCCTGTCGTCTGCAGCACCTCTCAACCGATAACTTGCTATTGTTTGATGTGCACAATAATTTTAGTTAAGTCTTTTTTATGTGGTGACATTTATACGGTAGTGTGCATTTTCTTTTCAGTGTACCTAATATTCAATTATGCTGTATTGTTATTTTATTAATGTTTTTTCATTTCATTGTTTCAGGTAAGCGCATATTTCCGCATCACCACCTAAAGTTCAACAGTAAAACCTAAAGTAGGTAAGCAATTGGCTGATATATTTTACTTTGCATTTGAAACTCAACAGCTTCCACTTTCATGCCATTTTATACTCAAAGTATTATCTATTAGGTCGACGTTTCAATAACGGGCCGTCGGACAAAATCGAGTTCCATACTCATAGAAACCAGCGATAAAAAAAAATGGAATGTCTGGTATACCTCCCTTTATATAATATCACAGTATGGTGGGTCCACCCGTGAGAAAAAAATGTTTTGTATTTTTTTTGTATGGGAGAAAACACTTAAAGTTAATTATTATTGAACTGAAGGGCTGGTGCTCACATGAACTATTGCACCTCACACGGTGATCAAGATGACATACAATTCATGCACCTCTCGGTGCCGCTTTGCGCGTAGGTGTTTTTAAAATGTTGAATTTGTGGTATGTGAATTATTAAATCTTTTACGTAATAAAATGAAGTTGCCGACCAATATTCATATATTTTTGTTAGTAAATAGCCTGTTGAGGACCTTTTAAATGACAATAATAGAACACTATAAGTATGGATTACATACATTTTTTTTACAAATTGCATTTAAAGAACCAACTCATTTGGTAATCATCGTCATTTTGGTTGAGTTTTAAATAGATACTAATAACATGGCATGCCCAACGCTGGGCAATGAGGGTAGTTACAATTTTGATATTTCAAATTTTTAACGTAATTAAATGATGTTACCGATCGCATTAAATCCAGCGAAGACTCAGGCAACAGTTTTATTAAAAATAGCTTGGAGCTGTACTCTTACGCCTCTTTCCGTGATGGCTATGGAATCTTTTGGTGGGTAGCAGTCCTCCTTCGCCTCTAGGATGGCAGTATACGAAGGATACAGTGTATTCCTTCTTATTTTGCACATGCTCTAAAGATTGTATACTGCCACTTCGAAAGCGTCAACGATGTCAAAAGACCTAAAGCTTTATCAGCGGAATATATGGGCATGGTTTTCTTGGACTTCAACAATTCCTTAATCTTTGTAGCCTCTTCAGGATGCTCTGAAACCAAGTTTAGCATAAACTGGTGCATGAATTGTATGTCATCTTGATCACCGTATGAGGTACAATAACTCATGTGAGTACCAGCCCTTCAGTTCCTTTCAGTTCGAAAATAAAAAAAATTAAGTGTTTTTTTTTTCCATACAAAAAACAAAACAAAACATTTTTAATTCTCACGCGTGGAGCTGCGAAATCCCTCCATATTTCAATATTATATAAAAGGGAAAATCAGAGAAATTCCAATTTGATTTTTAAATCCCTGACATAATGTTTCTATGAGTATGGAACTCGATTTTCAGACCACCACTGTGCGTCGGGCTCTGTAGTTGTCATTCCGCAGAACAATAGTACCAACTCCATGAAATTAAAATTTACACTTGATAACGATAACAGTTTTTTGTCTCTGTGAAAACAATTTCGCTTTTTTCAATTTTGTCAGTTGATGCAAACAAAAATATTTTTATTCTTAATCTGTAGGTACTAATGTGTCGTGTGTTAGTTAAATCATAGAAACGGACATTATACCAAAAAAAAAATGGCTGGCAATAAGTAGCACATAATTATAGCATAGCCCACATTCATTATGATTGAATTTAAATGTAAAATGCTTATTCTACGAAATAGATTTCATTAATAGTAATGTTTATTGGCATATAATGTTTACACAGGGACTAAATTAAATGACTAGCTAACTAAACAAATGAATACAAACCAAACGGGACACTTAGGCGTCGAAATACTCGTACTTTAATAAATTGAGATGAATCATAAAACAGTTCGAACGTAGGAGTATAACATTTGATGAGTATCTTAACATTATTACATGAAATATATTGCCAGACTAATTAAACGTAAACCAAATTGAAAGTTTAGATATAATTAATTTACCGTAAATACTCTCTCTCCCTCTTAATTCTCTTTAAGAAATTAATAATTTAATTTTCAATGTTAATTATACTAAGTGGAGAGATGCCTCTTACTTATTCAAGTCACTTTCTTTAACATGTATCCAAAGTTAGCTATGAGAAGAATTTTTGAATAAGGATACCGTTTGTATGAATAATTTCTAGGATTAAAGTCGTTAAAATTTTAATAAATCAGAGACTAAAACTGTACCCGTACTAAGTGAAAAAAAAAGCAAAGTTACATTGAATTATATAAATATAATGTAACACAATATAAAATAAAATAAATATACAAAACTTTTTTGTTGTACTTATTTTTACTTGCATTAAGAACTTTAAAATATAATGTGTGCTTGATACTCCGAAAAACAAAGAAAATAAAGACGGCTATTTATCTTGTACAGCTAGTCTTCCGACAAAGGCCTCTTCAAAAGATTTCCATTCTGTCCTGTCTGTATGTTTTAGTCACAAGAAAATGAGGAGAAGGTGGGCCGGCCATGTCTGTTTATGGAAAGATGGTCGATGGAGCAGACATGTGCTAGTGTGGAGACCACGTTTAGGCAAACGTAGTGTGGGACGCCCTGCAGCACGATGGATCGATGATTTGAAGAAGGTGGCTGGCAGCGGATTAATGCGGACTGGTCAGGACCGGAATAGTTGGCGCTCTTTGGGGTAGGCTTACGTTCAGCAGTGGACGGTAATTGGCTGATGATGATGATGATGAATGTTCTTGAATATCATTACTTCAAATCTAGGACGGCAGAAAATAATTTTGGTGAGATAGGATCTCCTTTGCGAATACCTTTCTTAATAGGAAATTCGTCGCGTGTGGATTCTAACTTTACTTGCACAGTACTCTCAGTGTATACATTTTTAAGTATTCGTATGTGTATCTTGCGTCACAGATATATCCGTGTTCTAGTGTGTCAAATACTTTGGTAAAATTGACAAACCCTAGTGTGTAGTGCAAGGATGTGATGAAAAAAGGAAAATTTTGTCTTTTAGCTTGTTTTTTAGGCTGATTTTCTTCAAGGGTATTGGTAATTCTGGATATATTTTTTTTTTCAAATACCTTGTAAATATTAGACATGAAGCTAATGGGTCTGTCATTTGATATATCTTCTTTGTCACCTTTTTTATACGTCGATTTAGTCCAGTCTACAGGAATCTTTTGATATATCCGTAAACTTTGGAGCTATCACTTGTAATGTAGTTATAAGTCGTTCATTTGTGACGAGGTCTTATCCCGGTGATTTACCAAACTTTTGTGTATGCTTTTATGATTTCTTCCTTTAATAATTAAGGTGTTTTCTACTCATCAGTTGGTGCATCTTATTCTTTTCCGGCTTGTCCCACCTTTTGACTTCTGTAAAGATTTCGGTAAAATTCTGTTGCAACTTCTAGTATCTTGTCTTTTACCTGTAGTTTTATCATCTTTCTTTTTCATTCTTGGGATCCAATCTTTTTTGTGATTTAGTTCTTTCAGTGCCTTTTTTATTCCTGCTGTTTTCTCTCTATAATTGTTCAAAGTCAAAGTCAAAGCATTTATTTCAAATAGGCCCATAAAAAGGCACTTTTGAACGTCAACATTTACATTAAAAATAGAACTGATTCTAGGCGCCACTTACAAAAAGTAGTTTCGTATGGAGAAGAAGTGGCAAGAAACTCCACCGTTACTCTTTTAAAATGTTTTACAATATGTTGTATACATTAATTATATTTCTATATGTGAAGACGATGCACCAAGAATAAAAATACTATACCACTATTGGTACAAAAAAAATAAAAATAAAGCAAAGGTATATAAATTAATCACATGATAGGTACATTGTGATCACATATTTACAAACAATTGTAAAAATATATAATTTTCCTAAAATATTAACTTGGAATAATACAGTGTGTGAGTAAAGTAAAAATAACCAAATATACAATACAATAAGCAAATAGTATGATTTTGTCTAGCCTCTAGATTGTCCTATGGAGCACGACCAGCATGTTTCCAAGCATTCTTATCAAGAATATAATCTTCTAATTTGTAATATGCTTGATTACAAAGTGTTTTTTTAACATGAGTTTTAAACTTTCTTTCGTTTAATTGCAATATTTCACCAGGTATTTTGTTGTAACATTTAACACAGTACCCCATAATTTTATAGTACCCCATAAGTTCATTGTATTAAACCCATTTTGTTTTACTTTCCTAAGTTGTTTGTTAATCATTTTATTTTTTTCTATTATTCTTTTACGGTTATCTTTACTTTTTCTTTACTGTAAAAGTACAAACGATTACTATAGGAACGGAAGGAACGTTCCTGTAGTAATCGTTTGTTTTCAAGTGAGACTTCTTTTTTCCTATTAGTGTTGGTTTTTATAATTACGATTTTTATTTGGTTGAAAAATTTGGAATATTTCTTGTATTGATACATTCTTTTTTCTCGAGTCGTCTATAGATGTTTGGAGATTGTTAAGAGCAGGGCGACGTCTGAATTGTCCATACAAACGTAATACCTAAACCATTTGCAATTTAATCATATTTCCAACATATTTTCGGATTAAGATAGTGTTTATCTAGGTTCCTACATCTTTTTTTTCGCAAAATATTCACCTAAAATGAAGTTTAAGCTAATTGCATTTCGCACTTTTTTACAGCGTAAATGACATGTTTTCTTATCGTTTTTTTCTGTACTATAAACAACACTATCTGTAATGTTACTGTATTAGAAACATAGCGTATACTATGTAGTTGCAAAGTGTAAAAAAAAAAAAAAAGATCAAGTTCTTTCATTATTTTAAGTATTACGGAACACATCAATATTAATCACAATTTTTGAATAGCTAGTAGTGCTATCGCGTCAAGCAAATGTGTGCGTGTGCGTGGTCGTACTGCTCAGGGTGTATATCGCTCGGACAAGTACACACATTACCGTAACGTTTTGCCCGCCGGGGTGTTCCGTGTTTGTTGTCAGTGTTAGACGATTACTTTATTGTCCTGGGCGTGCGTATTTATTTGCTTTCTAAATTGTATTGTTATATTTCTGACACTATTGACTTATAGTTGCTGTGAACTTGGATTTAGATTTGCCTTATGTTTGATATCGAGTAACCTAACCATTCTTACGAACTTTAGTTTTGCTTGCGGACTTATTCAGAAGTCCGTTAGACTTATTCTAAGTCCGTTAGACTTATTATTTATGATATCTTTTTTTTATTTGTTTTGGTTGCCGGTATGGACTCGGAACGTTGGGATGTATTTAACAGTTAGTATTACCCAATGACATATTATAAGTTACCTACATTCTACCTTCTTAGTTACTAAGTGTTTTGCATAGACACCCCCAAGCAATAAGTCGGTAATCTATTGTTTTTGTTTTTTCTGAATATGTATCTTTTCAAGGAGTCGAAGTATTGCGTTCATTGATACACAAACTGAAACCATTTTCTTTGTGTAATTCAATTACGATGTCAACATTAATGTTTGTGTGAGAAATACTTTGCAATTTAAGAAAATAAATATTACTATTAAAAAAAAATACACATAATGCAGTAAATTTGATAAAAATGTTGATACGTAACATTACAATACGGACTTTTCTAAGAAATAATCTTACTAGCTTCGCCCACGGCTTCGCCCACAGTTCAGCGGATTAGCCGTGAAACATCACAGCCCCGCTCTGCGCGCGGTGTCAGCCGTTCGGATAATGGTAACGTTTGAAAAATCTATATTTTGGCCTATAAAACCGTGCGCTTGCAAGGACGAGGCAAGGGCCAAAATATGTATTATAGTATAGCTCTCGTGTGTGGTAGTTTGCTATAGTGTAATATATATCTCTATACATTAATATATATTATAGCTACGTCTGTGACGGGCTAAATACTCTAAAATGTGTATTGTAAAAACAAAAAGCAATTCATTTATGGCTCACTATTTTGGCTATAATAGCTTTCACATAAAATGTAGATGTATGCTGTCGCGGACTTTTATTTAGAATTGTTTATGACAAACAATCCCACGATACATTATCATCGTGTACTACGTCTACACGAACACGAACTCCTTAGGCATCGCACGACAAGATAGCTCTCAGAGGGTTGGATTTTTTCCGACTTACTTTATACTTATCATTATATTATGTACAAATCACACAATCTTTATAAATTATAGTCTGTGTTATTCTGATGTAAAAGCTATATTACTGTAAAGTTTCTTGGTTTGAGTTTCACACTACTAATTACCAAAGTATATTTTATATAAATTAGGAATTACCTTCCTACCTATGAAGCTTTGTTTGTTCCATTTGTTTAGACCATGTTCGCGCGGACGTAATTATCTCGAGGCGGGATTTTATCGCGTACTGCATTTTCAACTCTCGGTGTTGAACCGAGCATTGAGAACTCCAACAGAGTGCTGCACACTGTTGGATTTTCAACTCTCGGGTCTAAGCAGTGCGTTGAAGATCCAATGCGCGAAAAAAATATCTCAAGGACACTGAATTTATTGCGTTTCGTTTTTTTTTTAAATAGATGAATCAATAATAACAATGGTAATAGCAATATTTATGAAGAACATAACAAAATAAATATTTATTCAAATCCTTTATTTTTATTGTTCTAAGGTCAGGACGGTGTTATTGATGTACTCATGTCGCGTAAATAGGCATAAATTAGTTGAATATTTTTTATTTGACACTTTTATTATATGACTTGCATTCATTATTTATACATTTGGTAACAATTTTTGAGTTTAGTAAAAGTAATTTAATCGCGAAAGTTTGTGAGTATGGATGTTTGTTACACTTTAACGCAAAAACGACTGAACGGATTTGGATGAAATTTGGCACACAGATAGTTTCTAACCTGGATTAACACATAGAGTACTTTTTATCCCGATACTCCCACGGGATCAAGATTTATGCGGGTGAAACCGCGGGGAGCAGCTAGTAAGTACATAAATAAGACAGATGAAGCCTTAGTTTTTTTTAAAAGGAGACCAAGGGACTAAATTAACTTATACAGGCTTAAAATTAACAAAGGCAATATCCCTATACTTTGTATTTACTCGACATACAAAGTCGGCATATATAATTTATTCAAGAACACCAACAGCATATAGGTACTTTTCTTGATTTTCTCTACAAGGCTTAGATGTCGAAATATTTCTATATATTGTGAGATAGCGGCATTGTAAAGAAATTTCCAAAAAACGCATTACTAGTCTGTAGATTTACAAACGATTCCCCAAAGTCGTCAACAAAAACAAAGCAAATCATGAACATTCCTAATTACTAATAGATAGAAATATCTTCCGAGTCGTTATGAATGAATAGTAGACAGTACAGCTAATAATGGCTATCTATCTACTCACACAGACACACACACACGGCTGCGCACCTCGCTCCCTTCTTTTGTCAAACAGAGATAGAGAGAATTTTGTACTGCCCTCGAATTCATATTACGTGCGTTGTTCATCGGCCCCTTAAGCTGTAGTTCCGTATTGACTATATTGAATATTGACAAGCTGTGTATTTGCTATAAAATCGTCTTTTTTATGGAAATCATCAACTTTTAAAATATTTGCAAGTATGTGAGCACCATGTATCTATGACATAATTAATTCACCAGCCATTGATTTACATTCAATTCTTTTACCTATTGTGGTATAGTAATTTTATTCTAGTTGCAACGTCTTCACATGTAATAAAATATTTCATGAATACATACAAAATGTTGTAAAACATTTTAAAAGAGTAACGGTGGAGTTTCTTGCCCATTCTTCTCCATACGAGACTGCCTTTTGGAATGGGCAACTAGAATCAATTCTATATTTTTGCATATAGCTCTTTTGTTAGTGAAGATGCCTACAATTTTCAAAAAAAAATACTCCTACCAATAGCTACGTTAAGGAACTTCGTTTCAAAAGTGGCACAATGAGAGACGCCAAAGCGTTCACTTACCCTTATATAGTTATAATTTAATGACATGACATAACGCCTGTAATCCCCGAAGGGTTAGTCAAAGGTGTACCTATGGTACACCCACATTTTGCCAATTACGTTTATGTCCCATGTAATAGGGGGCGAGCCTATTGCCATCAACCGGCCACAAATGCAGCAGACTCCGGGCTGATAATGAGAAATACCTAACGGTAAATCCTAAGCACGCTTTGCCCGACCGGAGAATCTAACCTAGGACCTCATACTCAGTAGTGGCACTTGTGACCACTAAGCCAAAGAAGCAGTCAATAAAAATGTTGACATCTTCAAACTTCGCTGGTATTTCAGCGATGCTCTAACAAGTCCAGTCACAATACTCCACAATCAATCATGCATTCACCCGCGCCCACACAGCGCCCTCACGAAGCAATAGGCCCGCATACCGGCCGGAAACGGTATCGGAACCGATACCGGCTTAAGGGGACTACAGGACCTAAATGCAAGTTTTATAATTCCTAAAAGTATATGATCCACTGCAGTAAACAAAATCAGAAAAATATATGATATTCTTCAGAATATATGCCAGTTAGAAAACATAATACAACAAATTTGATATAATGGAAAAAAACACAAATATTACTCAAAAAAAATATTTTAACGATTAAAAGCCATACATGCAATCATTTTAGATTATTCTACAAGCAACATATTAACGTAATAGTGTTTTATTTTTTTGTGAACTGATTAATTTTTTGCAGTAAATTACCAGCGTTTTGTCATCGTGCTTCTCTTACTTTTCTATGCAGTCTGACAGTGACAGCTTTAGCTATTGTCAGCCTCATAAGCCACATACAGCTACAAAACTGCAATCACACCGCTCGCTAAATATTGATGTGTGTCGCGTGATACGTACAATCAATTAATTGTCGCTCCCCGTGATTGACGAGCCGTCAATGCTTTGGCTTCTAGCGATAAATGATCGAGGACCAATTCAATGTTTTTGTTCAATCGTAAGAACTGACGACCGAATCACTCGGTATCAATGCTCGATAGCGTCAATGTTGATTACATTGACGCTATTGTAGCTGGCGCCTCGAGATATGAGGAGTCCGAGGTCCCACTCATCTGCATTTGAATGTCTTGGGAGAAATCGTCACAGTTAGTTATGGTAATGGACATCGGCGCTCAGATTAGCCGAAGATTGTCTTGAACTGCCCATCGAACTCTATTATTATATGAACGGTATTTTCTTCTCATATTCCGCAGATAAAAACGAAATTGAGGCTCACGAATTTATGTTTTATGTATGTGGCACTCGAGTATTTTCGTAAACTTTTAAGCTGATTTAATGCATTCGATCTGTCTCATTGGGAAGCATAGCAATGTCGAACTGGAAACGTTACATTAACATTTTGTTTATTTACTTTTTCATGAGTATTCCATTAGGTCTAAGTCAATATTCAGCACTTGAAGAATTTTACACATTTTGCTTCAAATGAAATGAAATTAAGGCCTTTCTAGATTAAGTCACCTACGCTGTTCATAACATTTTATAGACGAATTTACTTTGTGACAAAATAATAAATTCGAAAAGTACCTAAGCTACATTTATTTTTCTCGAAAAAAAAACTGACAGATTGAAAATACCGGTTTTCTTCTACTGAAAGTCGACATTAGTGCATTACTCTACCTATTCAATCATTATTTCGAGAAACGTTGGTAGGTACAGCAGTTAGTTCCAAGAATCGACTATTAGGTTTATAGTTGTAGTTAATAGGATCACAGTTTCCGAGTAAAAACACTACTGATTATTAAGTAGATTCTCGATGATGGTTGTAGTACTAAGAATCATTAATTGGTACCTTACTTCTTGTACTATAATATTTGTATCTTAAGAAGCGAAGCGCGCTTTAAAGATTCGAACAGACGGACGCGATTAGCGTCGCGTGTCGCGCCTGTTTGTAGGAGCCTTAGCAGCGTAGCAAAGCATGTGAATGTGTGTGTAAAATCAAAATCAAAAGTCATTTATTCAAAAGAATCAGAACGTCAAAATTAGATAAGACAGTCCCCCAAAACGCCCGCCCTTCACCGCTTCCTAGTGCTTTAGCTGTGAAGAAGAAGTGGCGCAACAAACTCCCCAGCAGCACAGCTGTGTTTGGTTAGAAGAACTCGTAAGCGCAGGAGCTCTCGGTACCGACTCAGACAATGGCGAAGTCGGAAGGGTGTGTGTGTGCGTGTGAGTGCTTAGCTCACGCTATTCGTCATCACGCACACCTTCACAGCGTGTTTGTACACTTGGTTAACACAAGGAAAACACGCGTCGCTTCGCGAGATAAAAATACTGTACTTAATTTTTTAAATGTTTAAATCTAGCTTCTGCCCGCGGCTTCCTATAACATCCTGTGGCACTCAGCATTGTGAAACTTTCTATTAGTGAAATAATTTTAATACATGGATCAGTACTTCCAGAGATTTTCACATTAGGTACAGCCACATCAACGTTAGTTTTTCATAATATTCGTTTACATATGTATTGTAGCACTTGTTGGTTATCTACACATACAAGGTGGTGTAGTATGTATTAGGGACTTCGAGTCATGAGTTTAGGAAACTCATAATTTGTTTTCTGCACGTCATGCGTCATCCACATCACGAGAATGCTATCAACACAGTGATATTTTCTGCACGTCATGCGTCATCCACATCACGAGAATGCTATCAACACAGTGATATTTAATAAACATTTCTGCGAAACATTTACAAAGTATCTCAAATATTTGCTTTTATTGAAAACACTCGTTGACGTATCTTACGTTAATGATTATTGTTACTTTAGTTATTTAATTTTCTGGAGCACCTGATTAACTTCTATTCAATAGATCTTACTAACTGACCTGAATATATAAGATACATATATTTTCAAATACTAAAATTGAGAAATCGCCTAATAATATTGAAAAAGACTAACAAAAACACCACAAATTTACATAAACTGGCTCTACTTGTAGACATCTGGAAAAAAAACGATTCATGAACATCTTAATGCTGTAATAACCCATAGAATTGTATCGCAATATGAGATAATATACGTTTACGATCGCAAAGAGCGGTGTTATCATAACACAGGGCCACTTGCGCGGCATTATCGCGCTCAGGTGCCGGATGTCGGCATTACAGCATGTAGGGCACACCCCCTGTTTCTTACACACTTTGAAAACTCGCAGGCTGGACGAAATACACAAAACAAGTGGCTGATTATGCGTGGACATAGGCGCAAATCCAAGCAGGCCTAGACGCATTCAAAAGACATTTGATACTTTTATTTTCAATCTTGAAACTTTGACTATTGTCACACGCACAATAAAGAAAGAATTACGGTCAAAGTCAGAGTCAAATCATTTATTTCAAATAGGTACATAAGGCACTTTTAAACGGCAAATATCCAAACAATAGAATTAGTTGCCCCTCCACAAGGTAGGTTACATGGAGAAGAATGGGTAAGAAAGGTCACCGTTACTATTGTAAAATATTCTACAATATTTAGTATACATTAATTATTTAAATATATGTGAATATCACCCAGAATAAAATTACTATACCACAATAGGTAAACACCTGTAATAATCTGTCAACTTTATAATATAGAGTGAACCTTTATCTAAATATCTTCGGTGGACACACATCCTTGTTCCAGATACCAACACGGTGTTTTCTTCCCAAATAATATTTTGTAAACTGAGACTCTTATTATAGAACTCCTCTACAAACTGCTGATACTTATTGGAAAATCTTTTCTATTTGAAATGTATCCCTGCCATAATAGCAGCCGTGTTTGGACACAAACAGCGTTTGAACTTGTCAATATTTCCTATTGGCGTTCTATATTTTATTGAAATCCATCAGAATTGGACGCCATTGTGATTGGCTCGTCAAAAGTTTTGTAATATAATTTCTCTGATATAATTGTACAGACATTAAACTTTATAATCCTCAAGTATGATTGAAGTTTTAACTTATTGTACCCTAAATTAAGCAGAACACTGTAAGCCTACAATACTACTAAGTTTTGAATTGTTGTAAAAGATTGCCAAAAGTCTATTTATTCCTACCCAAAACTGGCCGCACAAGCCAAACATAAATTCAACGGGATTAAACCACTTATTTAACCCGCACGTTGATACACAGCCCACAACTCGACCCCAAAATAATAAGAGAATAAAAACAACCCGTAAAAAGTGCCATTACAGTTTCTACGAGTGCACTGTAGTGTTGTGCTATTGCGGTCGTTGCGGCCTCAAAAAATTTAATGGCCGCCCGCACTCTGCGACTGGGCACTCACAGGCCGCCTGGTCGCCGGTCGCCTGTCGCTGGTCGCCGGCGTAAAAACGAACGGCCTTATTTAGACGGCTCTGCGTGATAATCTTTATTAATAGAGCCATCCCTGGGACTTTTTGTTGGGATATAGTTTGAGGCTGTGTTAAGCTTCGTAGACTTCTGTTGTGGGCTCAAATTGCCGGATAATTCCAGCCTTAAAATGTCGGCGAACTCAAAATTAAGAAGAGTGTCTGAAAAAGTTTTCCTTCGTTTCATGTGAGCAACAGATTAAACTGGTTAAATTAAGCTTGTCGAAAAGACCAGGATGAAGATTCTGTAAAAATCTCACCGTAAATACTTGCATGGAGTGAGCTGTCAGTGTCATCCGATCTTGGTGAATCTCTAGTATCAGTGGCACTGAAAGTTTATCCACGCTCACTTCACCTAAGTTTTCACGGTGAGATGGTTACAGAATAGCAATACTGGACAAGATTGAGAACAGTTAATCAAGGCGTAAAAGGCTACAGGCTTAAATTCCCTGCACGTATGAACAAAAACACTAATAAAAAGTTTTGTTAGTAGTGAACTGAATAAACACAGGCACCATAATATTATGAAAACGTTACATTTATTAATGCTGAACTGAATTCAGAGCACCTTAATTTTAAAGCTCATTATCAAAAGTTGAACACACTGACCTATTTCCGGGGCGACCTTCAAAACAAATGTCCCACTTAACTGAATCGGCACAAATTGTGTCGTTCATTCCATTAGGGCGCACATTTGCATAACATCTCAAATGTTAAGCGTATGCGTGTCGCGTAGCCTTGTTTTACTGAGATTCGTTCGGCTGTCCGATGCCGTCCGGAGCCAGCCGCTGCCGCCGGCCACTCTGTCCGGCAGGTGGAAGTTTTGAACGGCGGTCGAGCGTTGTGTAAAACTTTTAACGAGCTTCCGGCAAGCCATGCCGTGCCGTTAAATCATAGTTTTAAATTGCAGTACCAAAGGGATCGCAAAAATACAAAAGTGTGTACGCGATGTCGTAAGTAACACAGATGCGTGCGATTCTATATTATACTAGCTGACCCCGCAAACGTTGTTTTCGTTTTTTTTGTGAAAAATATATGTTTGCCGATTCTCAGACCTACTGAATATACACACAAAAAATTTCGAAGGAGTATGGTAACTAACATTGTGTCACGAGAATTTTATATAAGAAATATACTGCTCTATAACAGAACTGTGTACTGACTACTATCGGCTACTTGTCATTCGCGCGGAATTCTCAAGTCAATGGAGGAAAAAACGGTTTTTCGAAGCACGTAGACGAAAGCCTCGCGATCTGTCTACCCGAACGTATCTTCGGCACGCTCCTAACCCGAGTGCTCGGAACAGACCCCAGATAAAAACAATTAACACTTCACGGGCACCTGCACCAGTCCGTTTGCGTTCCATTCCCTTGAATAAACAGATGAGAACCAGATAAGTGGCAGCCGCGTCGACTGACAAAGTACACAAGAATTTCATAAACAAACTTATGCAAATACGGCCACTGAAGTAGCTCCCCTTAAACATAAATCTGTTTGCCGTCCACAGAGACAAACGTGCCCCTCGACGTCGATCCAATATCAATTTTATTGCGTGGTGGCAAGATTTATTTTAGTTTGTCAGTTGATATGGAGGTGGGATGTGGTGTTCGTGATAGAGCGCAATGTTTACGTGACGGCGAAAGTCGAGTTGTTTGTTTTTTATTCGGCAATAATTTCCGGATCGATGGTAATGTGTGAGGCGGTTATACATGGCGAGAGCGGTGCTTGCGTACAAGCGACGGCGACTCGGTGATGTTGCGGGGACGCGATTCATGTGCGAACCGTAGGACCACTTTATACGACAGTCTCAAGTAAAAACTGGTCTGGCACTTCCATGCAGTGATTCTAGCTAGAGTAATAGTATGACTTTCGTCAGCAAGTTTACAATTATATTACAAACACATACTAAAGTCACAAAAAACACACGTCCCTTTAAACTTTTAACGTCATAGAAATGATGCATCTACGTAAAATCACACATACACCGTTTAACATTTCTAGCTACCACCTTTTTATTAAAAAAATTACTTTGACTATTTTGCTGCATATTGTAAGGAGTGGTCCTTCTGCATCTATGGTTGACGCTTGCCTGTAATAACACATGTTCTGCATGTTTCCCCTCACTCCAGATGATAGTATCGCGTGTTGTCGTGACCTTGGACGTCCTTGAGGCGTGGCTGATGGAGATGTTACATAAAAACGAATGACCGAGATAGCCTAACGGCTGATTTGATGTTCCTACTTGTAATAAATTACAATAAAAGATGTTTAATGGAGGATAATAAAAATAGATAAGTCACGCTTGTTATTCATGAAATCCCTACCTAATAACAAAAGTTGGTCAGTTTTGGTTTTTTGTCGTAATTTTCCAGTGACGACAAGAAAGTAATGGTCTAAGTTGTTTTAGTAATGACTCACTCAAATAACGAAATCATAGCTGCATTTAAACGTTTAGACTTAGACTGGAAAAAAAACAGTCCTGGATAAGCTCCCGAGGTGTTTCAGTTCCTTTCCCCACTAAATTTTATTCTCAGTTTCGTCACACCCCGTTGACTCAAGACCTCTACACTTTCCACCCCTTAAACTGTTAAGACAATTCAAATAAGTTCAGTGTATCTTTAATCACCCATCAACATCATACTTCCACCTCGCTCGGGTACCTACCTCACTACCGTGTTTCATGTCACGCCACACTCATCGGTAGGGTTCGTGTTAACCCTTTATCACTTGACCCAGGCCGGGCCGGTCGCTACTTACAACCGTCACGGATTTAATTGGCCATCCATTCCTTTGATATTACAGTATGTTGGGGTTATTGTTTTATTTACTACGGGGGAGTTTAGTATTGTTTGACAAGTCAAAAGGATTCTTTATTTTAGTCATTCAGATTTAGAGGGCTGTTATGCACGAGCTGTTATAGCAGGACAGAAGTTGCTGACCTGCTATTTGTACTGTGACATCTTATTAGCTCATAGCTTAGGCGTTACCCAGATTAGGACGGAAACCCTCGGGCCACCCAGATCTTACACAGATGTTCTCAACAGACCAGGAGATTTGATCAACTTCTGGAGGAAGGTGGGTCGGATGAAATAACCACTGACGGCCGCAATTACCCACGCACATCAGTCCGCTTGAAGGAAACCAAATCTTCTCACATAGAATATAGCTCCTATTAAGCTCCCATTCGTGCAACTGTGCATTCGTGCAACTGTGCAATTTAGATAAATTTTAATCTTTCAAATGTATTTAATAATAATCTATACATATCATAAAATAGTAACGAAGTCAAAACTGTACGTTGAATATTTCTGATAAAAGTTACTTCTACGAGGTGTGGGGAGTGAGGCTGATGCTAAAAATATATATTTTGTACGTTTCTCTATTTGTATGGATGTATGTTCCGGATTGATGAAAAAACGGCTGAACTGATTTGGATGAAATATGGTACACAGATACTTTATATCCTGGATTAAGACATAGAATATTTTAAATCCCGGTAGTACATTTCCGTGCGATTATAACCGCAATCTTCGCGGTCGAAGCCGCGGACTAAAGCTAGTGGATCGAATACAAAATAAGTTCAAGTGGACCGTGCGCAAAATACGCGTATTGACGTTGAATAACGGACATCAGCCCGCATTACATTACCATTAAGTTCAAATAAATAATAACTGTGACGATCACAGAAATAAACAGTTTTAGAGGAGAACAACAAGTCTCGGTAAAAGTTAGGTCGGTTTCCGATTGGGAACAGAGCTGACTTTAAAAAAATAAAGGCTTAAGTATTAAGAATGCAACCCTTATATTTAACTAGCCGTAATCAGATATCATGCGAAAATTATAAAATAAATAATGGTTTACCATGATGTTTAAAACCCAATGCTCCAACAACTACATCCGAAGCCTTTCAACGTTATCAGTAGTTGGCAGTCCGACCCCATGATAATCAGCTACGATACCGTGGGCACCCGCCATAATTGTGTTTCCCATAAATAGGGGCCCGCGCTACATAACAGATAAAACTAAACTTATTCCCGGAATGTGACTAACGGAAAACGAGGATCCAAAATTACAATAATAAAAACGTTTGTGAAATGGAGTGAAAAGTCAAAGCACTGCATTAGACAACTCTACACTAACGTCTAGATCATAGGATTGTAAACTTTATGACCGTAGTGTGAAGGTAGGTTTAGATAGGAAGTAGTTTCGTGAGGGCGGGTAGAAAGGGTGTTTCGGACTCCGGCAGAAGCAATTCATTCCACATTAGAAGGGCGAAGGGCTTTTTATAATAATTGCGGATGCCATTACAAGGTCACCCGCTGAATCCTGTAGTATATGTTAATGACCCGACTGTGCTCGTGTCGGCGATGCTCCATATAAGTGCTCTTTATGGCTCGAACATTGACTCCCTGCAGCCATCAATTTCAATTGATCGCTCTAAGTTATGGCAGATTTAAATAATCTATTAGTTTGAGCTCGCAGAGTTTCGCTGACATTAAATTCAGCATGGAGCGGGTGATATTACAAGCAGTAGGTCGCGGTGAACTGTGGAGTTTTATTGGTTTATTTAATATACGACGAACGTATTAGGTTGAAAAAAGGTCAAAATCCGCCTATTTTGAATGAATCCTATAACATTATTTTTTTCTGCCAATATAGGCAGAGTATAGCCATATTATTGTCAAAGCAACGCGTTTACCAAATGGACTTTTCACATCCTATGATGGCAATGCTTAACCCCAAATTGTATTTTTTATTTGCTGAAAACCTTTCGTTGAGAACACACGTTCTGTGTAATAGGCCGATGTGCCATAACATTAATTATGTACAAGCAGCGACGTGGGAGCGCAGAGCACTGCGCAGGCATCTGCCCCACGTGAGCCTGCCTTTCGATAAATCATCGCGATGGCTCATCAATATCTATTAGCCACTTAATTTACTCGTTTTGCTCAACTGTGTTGTTTACTTTTATATAATATAACTGGTACGTGTAGAGAAAGAAGCTTGTGTGTTATGCAAAATTAGCTGGTTTTTGTGTTGTTCAGCAACCTACTAATGCATTGTAATAGATGAGTAATAAGTCAATCAGATAATTATTGTATATTTACATATTTACTAGTACTTATTGATGTAAGGTTTCTGAAAAACTGAGTGCAAGATTCAAGTTAGTAATGGTTGACTAGAACTACATAGAAACGCGACATAGTAATAATACACTTGACTTTTAGCACCAATGTTTGCAAGTAACTACAAAATAATTTTTACAACAACTTTTTGTCATAAAAATATGATTTTATTAAGTGCGCTAGATACTTGGGGCGTTTCCCTAGCGTCGAACATATTTTTTCAGCGTTCATCGCCGCGCTTCCAGCGCTTTACGTCGCTTCAATCCAGGGCTGCCACGCTTAAGGTTACACTATTAAATCGTCTTGTACTGACAGACCCACTTTCCGGTTCTGTGAATACCTACTAGACGTATGAAATACCTATTTGGTATCTGTGAATTTGTAAGTATAATTAAATATGGTATACTTTTTATTTATATTGCTGTATTTATATTATACAGAGTAAATAAAATAAACAAACAATCATTAATTTTGAACCAAACACTTGTACACATTTCATAAACCTGCCAAACTGTCTGACCATTTGTCGGCCAGCTTAGCGCTCGTCATAAAACATTTGGTATCAACAATATGATTATACATCTATGTAGATACAAGGTAGTAAGAGGACAATAAATATTTGAGCATAGTCCAGTATGTCATTGTCAACCCTAGTAGGTCAGCTCTTGGGCGCCGGATGCCGCGTGTCGAATGGACGACGATTGTTGATCTGATGCATCGCACCGCGCCAGGTAGGTTTTATTCGTTTGAGCTATTTTCACATCTATGATAAGGCTACAAAGAGAGTGACTCCCGGTATGGCGACGGATAGAGATGTATGGGTGGATAAGACATGTTGCACCACCCTAAATGAATTGTTATAAGGGCAGGAGAACGTTGATTGTTCACATCTAAGTTAACACAGTTTAGTTCACTTCTTCCATTTGTTTCGATAGACTTAAAAACTTTTGGGCACAAATGGCTATCTTAATAGCTGTGTCTGTGGCAATTTTGATAACTAAGACATGGATCCATGGTAGCCGAAATAGCCTCATTTAGAATTGAATTTTGTTTTAGTTTACTTGTGAAACACAAACGCTTACTCGTTCGTTGGAAAATACAGGTTATTTTAAACAGGTGAAGTTCAAAGGATTCTCGTAAATTTATTTGTCTTGTTAAAGATCCGAGCCATGCATCATAATTTCCGAAAAACGTTAAATCTATTTACAAACTCAGAAACTTTACCCTTATTAAGCTTTCCAAGATATAATTAAGTTAGTCGCGTCTAGCGTCATTTCACGAGGAGAGGCTAGTCTCTGCCGCAGCCTGTAGCCGCCAGCAGTCTTGGGGGATGCCGAGGCAGGATCGAGACACTCCCTGAACGGATGCATACTAAATGGCACCGACAACTTCATTTCGCAACTGACAACTTCAACAAAAAGTATGGAAACAACAGTAGTTTATTTTGTTTTCATATTTATCGTACGGTCAGGGAAATTCATTTTGAAGCTAATTGAAACCTTTCGCCGATTTGCCGTGTTACAGCCGTTTCATACAACGGCCAAGAAATAACAGTTGTGATTTGAATATGAGGACAGTTGAAGTTTGTAATCTATTTGCTTAACAAAAAAAATTTCTGACCTTACCAACGGTTAAGATACTTGTATTTGGGCTGGAAACGAGTTGACAGGTCCTAATGGAGTTGCGCGCCTTTAGAAGTCTATTTATGAACGTTTTTTTGTTGACGTGTTTTGTGGTCCTAAGAGACCCAATATTCTGCACTGGCTCGGGGACAACTCGGAAAAATAAATTTCTAAACTTTTATTTTATTATTAGTGTTTGTTGTTCCTACTTGTCAAATATTTTACTTTTGTATATTTTAGGAAATTCAGGCAGTACTCATTTATTTATTTTTTCATGTTTGCATATGTGCAAACATGAAAAAATAACTCACCGTCGCATAAGCAATAATTAGTAATCTCAATTATAGATTTGATGCTTAAACACTTACAAAAATGCCAAAATTGGCTGCCATACAGGATAAAAAGTTCCGTTCCTTACACTGCCCCTATATCCCACCCTTCACTGAGTGGCGTCCCCAAATCTGGATCCGGTGCATAACGTTATTTTCCGAGATCGGATAACGTCGACACGTGAGGAGCCATGTCGCCGCGCAGACAGATTTATCGGATACATCACAGAGTCGCAGTTACAAGGCAGGCATCCATCATATCAACGTTACGAGCAGGTTTGAGGGAATACTTGATGTCCACTCCGTTTCATCCTTGAGTGGAATTTAACAGGGGCTATAGAGAGACAGGTGTACAAAGTGCTTTGAAACTTAAGTGGTGGGAATGACAAAGTGGTACCTAAAAGACTTAATTACTTTAATCTAACATAATTTCCTAAAATACAGCAACAATAAAATATTTACCCTCGTACGAGTACATTACGAATCGCGTGAAATCTAATTACTGTGTCCTCACCACACGGACCCACGTCCAGCTTGTATCATTCCAATTTATTAATAAAACGAAACAGGCTCTCCCTCAAACTAACGTTTATATTTATTTGTTTATAAAAAGTTTGCTTTGCTTTTTTTTGTTTGCTTTCATCATCAGCCTATATCAGTCCACTGCTGAACATAGGCCTCCCCTAATGAGCGCCATAGCGCCCTGTCTTCAGCTTGACGCATCCAGCATCTGCCTGCAGTCTTTCGCAGATCGTCATCCCACCTGGCCGGAGGGCGTCCTACACTACGTTTGCCGAGTCGCGGTCTCCACTCAAGCACTCGTTTACCCCAGCGGTTGTCGGTTCTTCGCGAGATATGGCCGGCCCACTGCCACTTTAGCTTGCTAATTCTTTGAGCTATGTCGATAACTTTGGTTCTCTGTCGGATGTATTCGTTGCGAATCCTATCCTCAAGAGAGACTCCGAGCATAGATCTTTTCATAGCTCGCTGAGCGACTTTGAACTGGTGGACCAGCCCTATCGTGAGTGTCCACGTCTCAGCTCCGTAGGTCATGACGGGTAGGACGCACTGATTGAAAACTTTAGTTTTCAAGCATTGCGGTATGGATGACGAGAAGACTCGACGTAGTTTCCCAAACGCTGCCCAGCCCAGCTGTATCCTCCTCTTGGGATCCCTCTCAAAATTGTTTTACCTAACTGTAGAATTTTCCCAAGGTATGTGTACTCGGAAACAATTTCGAGAGGGTGGCCATGTACGACGACCGGTCCCGGATCAATGAGACCCTTTTAACATGACTTTGGTTTTATCCAAATTCATGCCGAGACCGATGCGTCGCGAGGCTGAAGCTAGGCCGTCCTGGTTCAGCTCCCCCAACGACTCCGCCATTAAGACTATATCATCAGCGAATCGCAGGTGTGAAATGTAATCGCCGTTTATGTTAATGCCCTTACCTTTCCAGTGCAGCGTCTTAAACATATCTTCCGACGCGCTCGTGAACAGTTTCGGGGATATAACATGCCCCTGTCTCACTCCTCTGCGCAGTTGGATGGGTTTGGACTGCTGGTCCTGTACTTGGACACTCATGGTGGCGGCGTCGTATAGACATCTCAGTACCTCGATATAACAACAGTCTACTTGGCATCGCTGTAAGGAACAGCCCAGGTTTCGACAGAGTCAAAGGCCTTTTCATAGTCCACAAAGGCCAGACACAGAAAAATAAATGAAAAAATGAAAATAAATGTTCCATAGGTAAATATTTTTCTATTAAATCTTTTCAAAGTACTCTCCACTGGCCTCTCTACAAAGTTTCATGCGTCTGAACCAGTTTTCGAAAGACTTTTTCCAGTCCGCCGTAGACACCTCTTTTACAGCTTGTTCGAAAGCTGACAGCGCATCTTCCGGCGAAGCAAATCGTATCCCTTTGAGCAGATTATTATTTTTCGGAAATAAACAGTAAAAAAGTCACACGGTGCTAGGTCAGGGCTGTAAGGAGGGTGACCCAGGAGTTTTACCGGCATGCTGTCCAGGAAGTCCCTCGTTTTGAGCGTGGTGTCCGAAAGCCGTTGTCGCGTTGTTGAACTATTTTACTTACAAATAATAATATTTTCAAAATAGACTATAACTGGCCGGTCTCTCATACACAAAAACTTTTTTTCGCAATACTTTCTGAGTGCCTGGTAATTACGATACTAACTTCCGGCACAGCCACTTTTCTAACTTATCTAACAGCGAACATTATGACCGTAACGGGACAAACTTAACTAACACGTAGCTCATTTCATTCAGAGTATAGGTATTCGGGTAGCAAAGAAGCTTTCACTATAGTTTGTATACTGAAGCTATCTTAAAATTCCGTTCAATAAGAATAAAGTGTTTTTCAATGGCTTTGACTTGCTCTACGAGCTACTACAAGCGAGCTACGGCGTAGCGTGCAGCGCGCTACGGCGGAGCTGACGCCGTGCTACGATTTGGTACGACCTCACCAGGCCTTTCAGATTTTTGTTGTGACTCTGTAGATTTAATAATCCACGTGCAGCATATCCTCACAGTATATGTTACCGGAAGTTGTCGAGGTCACAGGGCAGTAACATTAATGTAAAATAAACAGTAAGTTGAAGGCGTAGGTGAGCGCTAGGCTGCTCCACTTAATTAACAGAAATCCGTATGCCAGGTGCAGAAACGCAGTGCCGTAGGAGCTCACAAGCGTGGCAAACGATCAACGACTCTGAGTTTTAATTGGCCAAATATCTTGCTTGCATATTGAGTGTGTTGTTTTAACAATGCTCTGTTAAAAGTTGTCAACTAAACTCTTTGCAAAAATGTGGATATATGGAGAAAAAAAAATGCTGAAACCAAATTATTTTAAACATTTCATGAACGTAGGTAGTCAGCCTCAAACATTTATTTTAAATAAACACACTTTACAAGCACATTTAAATTGTCAATGTCGGTGGTTCAGAAAGATAAAGCCAGTTCAATCCGTAGAGGTACCTATGGAGAAGAACGGGCAAGAAACTTCACGGACACTCTTTTAAATCAAAATATGGTAACAATACATTGGATAATCATTCATGTTGAAATTATGCATGTGAGCTGCAAAACGTTAAGACGATGGTACCACGTTTGCAAAGACGTTAAAATATCGTAGCAGGGATTTTTCACGCACTGCTTAGCGCCGAGAGATGAAAAACAGTGCGTTATTTCGACGCGTAAAAGCATATAAGCGTCACAAATGATAAAAACAATTACAATATTAAATAATATTAAACATAACAAAGTCTACTGTGCTTTCGTTGACGTGGAGAAAGCCTATGACAGTGTGTGGAGGGAAGATCTGTGGTCGACACTATCCTCGTACGGTGTGGACTGGTGCTTGGTACGGTCATTGACATCTTTAAACAAGGTTTCCAGAGCTTGTTTTAGGATAAATTAGGAATACACGAACTGGCTCTCCATCTCGAGGGGTGTTAGAGAGGGTTGTGTAGCGTCACCGTGGCTGTTCAACCTGTACATGGATAGTTGTTCGACAAATTTGAAAGAGGGTGAACGTGGATAGACGATGAACCAGTTGCCTGTCAAATGCCTTATCTATGCAGATGATCAAGTTCTACTTGCATCGTCTGCGGAACAGTTGCAAGAAATGGTGACTGTGATGAATGAAGCATTTAAGATGAAAGGAATAAACATAAATGTAAATATGATGAAAGTCATGGTGTTTGAAAGAGAAGAGGATGTCGGTGGGTGATGTGAAAATAAATGATAAGAGTGTGGAGCAAGTTAGTGAGCTCGTATGTTTGGGGAGTCTGTTTACAAGGGATGGAAAGATTGATGGAGATGTCGAAAGGAGAGTGAATGCTGGAAATAAAGTGAATGGTGCTACACATCTAACTGTGACCAACCATTTGATGTCCAAGAAGGCACGACTGGCTGTTCACTATAGTGTGCTGGTGCCTACGCTTATGTATGGATGTGAATGTTGTGTGTGGCAAAAGAAGCATGAAAGCAGAGTCAAAAATACCTTGAATTTTCATATATTTTTGACAAGATTATGACATTTGATTGCCGTTGAGATGAGACTGCGACTACATTTTGACGTCTTTAATTACGGGAATAGGGATGATGACTAATATTAAAAATGTTCAAAAAAATAATGTAATTCAAAGAAGGCACAGTAAAAATTAGATAATTAAAAAAATCTGTTTAATCGATGTAAATATGAAGAAGCTATACGCTTTAACAGTTTTTGGAGGGGATTGTTCCCGTACTACAATGTACGGTGCTAGTATGAAGTTACATAGTCATGACGTTACGTCTATGGTAGTTCTTCCTTGTCTAACACTTACTTTAAAACGTTTATAACTTGGCAATGTTTTAAGCATTAACACTTTTTGTAATATTTTTGCACTATTTGGAAACAAGTATTTGTTTGAGTTAAAAATAATAAAAATTATCATCATCCCTATTGGTCTTCTGATGTTAGCTCTCCGAACACTGATGCCGTGCTATGCCTCTTCGGAAGTTATAGAAAATGATTGCACGGACATTTTCCATAGTATTTCCAAATATGAATATAGAACAGTTCTAAATTCGAAATTGACGGTAAATATGTATGACGCGCCCTTGCGGAGCAGGAGCAGCGTTTAGCCAAGTATTCTTGTCTACGGCTAGCTAATGCCCGACAAATATATTCTCAAATCCGTTAAGCTGTTTTTGAGTTTTAGCAAGACTAACGAACAGTAATTGTTTTTGGTATTTAAGAAGAAGAAGTAATTCCCCAACCTATGTTAGACTGAACAGCACAGTGTGCGTTTTATATAAGATATAAATTTTGTCTTCAGTTGAAGTATGTGGGGAGGTATTTCATTGTAAAATTTTAACACACGGACATCGAAGATGAGTCTACTTTAGCTAGTCTGAAACCTGGTTAAACTAATTTGTCAACATTTCTGGTGGAACAATGGTGTCTATCACTTCTTTTACAAAAAATACGTAATTTTTTTATTACGGACATGATTTTTTCATACTAATAAAGAGGAAATATTTGATTTGTTTGTTTGTATTGAATAGGCTCCGAAACTACTGGACTGATTTGAAAAATTGTTTTACCATTAGAAGCCGAAATTATGTCTGATGAACATGAGCTACTTTTTTTTTCTCCGAAATCCATACGGACGAGTCGCGGGCGAAGTGCTAGTCATAGATATATTGACAAGGTACCGTCTTTATGTTAATATCTTAAAACAGTTAACCCTTAGAGATACGCGCCTGCACAGACCATATATGGCTCTGCTGACTCTTTTCTGCTCGGTAAAAGACTCGATGTCTGCAGCTCATCCCTATATTAAAATAACGTACGACATAAAATTATGAATGCAACTTAAATAGACGAATTTTCTGATAGCCTATGTTGCTGAACTCAGCCGTCCTTCACTTGTAGCTGTTTTTAGTTTCTAAAACGCTATACCAATATATAAACTATAAGTTTTACCACCAGTATAAAACACTCGTACACAAGACCTCCACACGGAGCTCTCATTTAATTACCGGAGACCAAAGACAAGTTTATTGTTCATCGGGGACTGCCTCGCATGTGACTTGTTGCCGCAGGAACGTGTCGCTGAATTAGGCACAATAGTATCACAATAGTCTCGGCTAGTGCTATTGGATTGTTTGTTATCTGTGGACTTGAAGGCAGTAATGTCGTCAGCCTCTGGTCACGTCTTGCATTATCAACTTGTATTTTCATGAAAACATGAAAGCATTGCTCTTACTCTTTAATTACGCTTTATGTAAACATTAATACGAAACTTACAATAAAACTAATGTAATAATAATAAAAAAAATCTGAGGGGCAGTTCCCGTGCATACAGGAATGTTAGCATTCTAATCGCAGTCGCCATCTGTCAGAAATAAATACCTTTAATTTCCCTAAATTTTGACAAGTTTTTACCCAACTACTGCTAAGCAAAAAGGAGGGTAATTTTGACCTGCTTGTACGTATGTATGTATGTTCATCTGTTTCTTCATAACTTCTTAATCATAATTTGACAAATGAGGTATTGTTGAAAGCGTCTTGATCGTCCGCCGCTTATAGGCTATATGACGTCACATTAAATTGAATTTCATGCCATGCCGTGGCCGTATGTCATTTTAATTAAAGGTGTTCCCACATGGTATACAGGCATGCGACCACGGGTGACCATTTTTGTACCTATGTCTTGATTTCTGTCTGAAATATTTTATTGTTTCGTCCTTTTAAGAGCGTGGTTTTTCAGTAGTCGTGTTTAAGTATTTGATTGTAGCTGAGATGAGATTGTAACAAGATGTTAAACGTTTTTGTTACGGGAAATGGTCTTCTGGTGCTTGTGTGCATGCACATAAGAATTAAAAACAAATACACTCACAAAAATAACATTAAAATGTTATTATCACGTATACAATTTAAAATGTACGCTTTTACCAATAAAAACATAACGTCTGTTATATGTGCCTGTATCATAAACATTCAGATAAACCATTAAAAAATGCAAAGGGTTAATAAAAGTAACCGTTAAAATTAAACTATCGTTTGGGGCCATCTAGTCTAGTTATGATAACAGTTTTGTACGTTCTGACTTTAATTAATCTTTTATTAACATTATCCAAATGAAACTGAATTCTAAATTTCAAAGGTCATGAAACTATAGTTTACAGCAAACAACAACTATACAAAGCTATAACTGAATTATGTTTTATTAATGAATCTAAATCTATGTATGTTATGCAATGAATCTGAAGCTAAAGTAAAGTCTCCCAAAATTTCTAACATTGTGACCTTATTAGTAATATTGTATGGGTATTTGGCGAATATTGATGCTAAGGTAATTCTATTAAATTAAAGTAAAACACGATTTACACAATAGACTCTTCAGTACTCTCAGGCGCTCTCAGTTATATCGATTCAATTAATCTGCGTAGCTTTTACCTAATAACTATGTTGAGGTGTACAGTTAATTAAGGGTTCAGTACGATGATGCTTACCGAACCCTTATGAAACTGCCAAGATACTGCAGCGCCTCGAGCATGTTTGCCGAAGCGAGGGTCCCGGACTTTTACGCCATCATGAGGTCGAGGGTCGCGTCTTTTTGGTAAAGTTCGAGACGCTCTAGTAACAGCATGTTGAGGGTTGTCTCTTGCAAGCTAGCAAGCCCCAAATTTGTGCTCTGGAACTCTGTTCACCTAAGCGGGAACAAAAAATGATTAAATTATTTATGATTTTTGAAGACTAAAAAAATTAAACATATTTTCATCTATGTTTAATTTTTTTATGTTTTTACTGTCGCTTTTTGTATATGTGTATTCTGCCTGCAACAAAACACTATTGATTTTATTTGATACCAGTGATTAACATAAAGCGACTGCCTATTTAAGACGATCCGCCTTGACAAGACTGATGGCCAGACTTTTGTTTTTCTGAACCCCCATAACGGCTGTCAAAGATGTACAAATGACAACCTGGCCCAACGCCCAACGGCTTAACGTGCTTTCCGAGGCACGGAGGGCACTCGATATGTAATGGATGCAGATCACCTTCACCCATCCAATAGCCGGCCGCGGTATGCGCAGCTGAACCTTCGCCTGATGTGCGGCTGTCGACCCAAGGTTGAGCAGTTAGGTAATATCGATTGATTCTATTTTAAATTCTCCTAGTTTAGGCGCACATACTTTAACAATCCAAACTTTTCTACTTGCGTCTACCTTACAAATAGATTGGTGGATAAAGAAAATAATCAAACGAATCTTATCGCCGAATCTATTACAACTCTCGGTCATAAACGAGAACTAATTCCGATCGCATCGCTGATGTACTGCGTAGCTTACCTGGGTCAAACCCCGCCCTCCCCGCAACCCCCAGCCACGTTTAGTGTTTCTTTTTATTCGAACATAAAGATTAGGCGTAAGAGGTGCGCGGCTATTCGGCCTGGTGTCGTAAACCAGCCCTCAATTCGCCAAATGAGCAATGAAGCTTAACTCAGTTGAGCACCGAGCTGTACCCGAATATATCCGAGTATCGACGAATATAGCCGAGTTTGACTGGATTGGGCGAGCCGGAAGCTGGCGGCTTAATTTTTAATTTATGATCGAGTAATGGTGGGTTGCGAGTGGACCCGCTGGATAACCAAACTGTGCAATTAACCAGAATTGTGTGCATTGGATCATAACAGGATAACTTCCTATTGTTATTGCACATTATCTTGTCTAAATCTATCTTCAGTTTTATTATATGTAAGAGGTCACAAGAACATAAGTGGTTCACCAGGAACTGATCAGGACTCGTTCATTCAGCGGAATTGGATTTCAGGTTAGGCAAATCATTTATTCAACACAGACATAGAAAGCATTGAAATTCCGATGGAACTACCCCCAACAATCCATGCAGAATTGGCGCAATCAAACCCGAAAAATCATTAAATTATAAAAGAGTACTTAATCTAAACTAAACCATACTTAATATTATAAATTCGAAAGTAACTCTTCTCTGTATGTTACATTTTCACGTCTAAACCACTATAAAATATGGCGAAGAGATAGATGGCATCCTTGGGAAGTCAAAGTCAAAGCATTTATTTCAAATAGGCCTATAAAAACGGACTTTTGAACGTCAACATTTACATTAAAGTGTTTCGTATGGAGATGAAGGGGCAAGAAACTCCACCGTTACTCTTTTAAAATGTTTTACAATATTTTTATACATTAATTATATTTTATATGTGAAGACGATGCACCACGAATAAAATACGATACCACAATTGGTAAAATAATTAAAAATAAAGCAAAGGCAGATAAATTAATCACGTAATAGGTACATTGTGCTCACATATTTACAAACATTGTAAAAATATATGATTTTCCTACAATATTAACTAGGAATAAGTCAGTGTGAGAGTTGAGTAAAAAACATAACAAATTATACAATTTAATTAGCAACCAGTGTGATTTTGTCTCGACGGGATTGTCCTATGGAGCTGGACCAGCATGTTTCCAAGCATTCTTATCTTGTATATAATCCTCTAATTTGTAATATGCTTGTTTGCAAAGTGTACTTTTGATACGAATTAAAAAAAATCTTTCATTTAATTACAATATATCACAAAGTATTTTGTTATAACATTTAACACAGTTGGGGTACTGTGTTAACATGATGTATGTACTTTAGCTAATCTGGAAAATGGTTGATCCATTTTATCTTTATTTCTAGTATTAAAATTATGTTTATCATCTATTTTATTATAAAGCTGTAAACGTTTTCTTACATACTTAATATTTTCAATGAATTGAAGGACACAGGATACTTTTTCTCCCGGCAACACGTTCCCGCGGGGTCACTACCGACATGCCATGCCTGACATGGAAGCCGCGAGCAGAAGCTACGATGTAATATAACTAACACTTCGCCCGAACTTCGTCCGCGAGGATATCGACAAAAAAAAATTGCCTGTTATCGTCAGACATAATTTCGGCTTCTAATGGTAAAACAATTTTTTAAATCGGTCCAGTAGTTTCGTAGCCTATTCAATACAAACAAACAATCAAATCTATCCTCTTTATAATATTAGTATAGACAAAGAAATAAGATTAGATTTGTTGTTGTTGTTTGTAACGCTTTTACGCTAACACGGCTGAACGGATTTGGATGAAAATTAGCACATGTGTAGACCATGACCTGGACATATGATATTCGCACGGGATCGAGACGCATGCGCGTGAATCCGCGGGGCGCAGCTATTGTCAATAATTAAACAAGTGTAAATGATATTAATGCTCTATTATTCGCTTCTAGTATACGCAACTGATGCAGTCGTGTCATTGTACTACGTAACAGAACACGCTGCACAGCGCTGCAAAGCGTTTAATTGTGTAACTAGAGTGAGCGAACAAACCGGGATTCTTTGCTTTTTGTGCTGTTAATTGCTATAAATAAACAGCTGTGTTGATAAACGCAGCCTCACACCCATGAAGGGCTAGCACGAGAATGAGATGTCCATGAAACTGCAGACGTCTGCCATATCCATAGCGCTATGTTTGGCTGACGATCACGATTAGTAGAACATGATTAGGTAATCTGAAACCTGTAGTAGCAATAATGACCAAACCGTTTCGTAAGCATAAAGAAGTATAAATAAATTAAGTGACAAAAGGGTAACAAACGAATTTCCTGAAATTATTAACTGCCACGAAACGGATTTATAATGAAATAGGATATTCGCATGGTAACCCTAGCAGCAAGGCTCTATTTGCGAATTTAATTTTGTATTTGCTCCACACATCATAACATAACATCACGCCTTGTTTCCCCGAAGGGTTGGGCAGAGGTGTACCTATAGTACACCCACACAGTATTTGCTCCATCGAAGGAATCCCTGCGCGGGCCATCATATTTCAGCGGATAGTAGCTGGAGCGCAGTGCTGTACTCGCGCCAACCACTCAAACCAAACGCTGACTTACATCGACATTCGACACGTTTGACTAAAACAGTGAACGTAAAAACTAAAGAACCAGTCACTCGACGTTATGTAAGTTTAGTTAATCCACTAGAATTCTGCGCACGTACTGGAAAGCTTTCAGTACAACTTGTTCGTCAACTTTATTTGCCTAATTAATCCAGTTTCAGTTTTTATTTGGCGAAACTGCATGCATAAATTGAATTCGCAAGACATCCGCCGCCATTCGAGAACTTATTTAATTTAAACTTATCAAGTAGGTAGGTTTTCGAACAGTCGATTAGTGGGTCGAGTTAAGCTCGCTGTGAACGGCCGCGCGGCCCACCAAACGTAAGTTTGTGCCAAAACAATAAGTTGTTCCAAGTTCCCGAGCGACTGCCGAAATTGCAATTTGTATCGACTCAACAAATTATAAATTCGAGACAATGTGACGTTTATTATTTTTTGACAAATGACTCTACTACAGTTCCGAGGTCTCACACTCGGGGGAATGTTTTGCTTCAAAAGAGTTTTCCGGTATCGCAACTGAAGTGCGAAATTTCCTCTACAATTTCCAATACGAACGACTAGAATCCAATATTTGCAAAGCGTTCGCTGCGCTGTCGTTACGTCGCGTTTGCCATCTGTAATTGCATGTACTTCGTGACGTGACGCAGGATACAACGTTTTAATAAACTGAGCGTTGCTGAACCATGTCATATTATGTACTCGTATAATGTTCACGCAGTGTGGTGGCTGACGGCGTGACGTCAGCCTTGCACGTGCGAGTGACGTCATAACCGCGCGATGAACAAAGCGGAGCAATTCAATTTGTGGCGTTACAACGTCGGTTTATGGGGTGGAAAGATATTCAAGCAGGAGCGAGCGCCGCGCCGCCATCACGACGTACATCGCCGCGCCGCTAATGTCGCACGGACAACGTTTACGACGCGAGCGCGCAATGTAACGTAATCTTAATGCGAGAAAATTAATCTAAATGGGCCTTTAAAACAAGCGACAAATGTGAGCCGATTTATGAGTGGAGGGGCTGAGAGCCAGCGAGGTAGCGAGTAATGTCTTCAGTACAACTCTTATGAAGATGTTTCAACTCAAAATTAAATAAAAAGATGCTCTGTTTTGTAAACGACTTTCAGCAATGTCTTAAATAAACAAGTTCACTAGAAACTAACATTATAAATTGTAAACTAATTTCTAGTAAGTGAAATCAAAACGAAAAATCAAACAGCGGTGATTGGTTACTTGAGTCAGACGTGACAGCTGCTGGAGCTGTCACAAAAACAATTCGTGATCATCGGGTGTTATTTCAATAAACGAGAAAGTACTGAGTTTGAGAGATGAAAAGCCACACAATACCAGAAAAAAGTTTGACAGATAATCTCGAATGTCTTCAATATCATGGTCATGGCATGTGTTTATCATCCTACGAGGTCACATCCTACACAGTTTGACTCTAAACTAACTGATGTGGCCAAGAATTCAACTAAAACCTGTGGCGTGCATTGCGTCATGTAAGAAACACGATAACACATACACATACATACATACACTCACGCCTTCTTCCCATGGGGGTAGGCAGAAACCACAGAACGCCACCTGCTACGATCCTTACATACTTCTTTTGCCTCGTTTACGTTCATACATCTGGTCATACACGCACGCCAGTTGCGAGTGCTATGGACCTGACCTTTCTGAATCTCCACTTCAGAAGTAATAAGCTGAATCAGTTGCTGTCGCCATTTTCCACAATACGCGGAATCTTTGGTATTCAAGTGACGCGATTGCCTCACACGAAACAAGTGCACAATATTAATATCCGACTCCGGTACAATTACTAGTACGGCGGGGTCCCTCGCCCCTGTCAGGGTCCCCTGGTACTCGGGGCCCGGTGGCCCCCAACGCTAGGGGGGCTCACGTATGTGTTTCATTGACATATTTGCATTCGTACTCTTCGTGAATGTGAGAAATTAGCTGCAAGAGCAATGAGATTTTCTTTTTGAAAGAGTTATTGTGAGATTTTGTTGCGAATGAATAAAGTGAAGTTGTTTGAATTTTGTGTGTTCTAGAGTAACTTATCTCGTCCAAATCATTAGAGTAAGAAAGTGGCACTATTGATAAGTATCTTAGCGTAATCGTCATCTTCAGTATTTAAATCGTGTAGGAAGTCACTTCATTGTCTAAAACAGAAAATACACGTAAACTGCACAAACAAGCATGTTCCTGTTACCAATGCTCTAGTTCAAAGCTTAAAACAATAGATAAATATCTCAATCCTCTCTACCAAATTTTCCTCGGGCGTCACTACTTACCTACCGGATGGTTTGCTTTGACTACACGTTGAAGCGGCTCGGCTAATGGCTGAATACGCGTGTCTGTACGTCTGTACGTATGTTTGTGTGTCTAAGCCTATTATGAGCGGTTTGCACAGTCAGGACTCTGTTTGTGGAGCTTTTTGGGACTTTACTATAAGAAGAGGGGAAATGGCATGCCTTTTTCTCTTTGAAACTGTATTTTTCTTTAAACTTTAAACTGTACTTTTTATTCGTAGGCGAAATCCGCAGAGGAGTGCAAATAATATTGTTTAAAACCTCTCGTTCTGTAGGTAACCATCGTGTTATATCGACAACTAAAGTTGACCTGATGCCGAAAAGTTCTACCTCTATTTTTTCACTATCAATTAATATTAATGTAAAAATTATTTACCCACAAGAAACTTAAAGTTACATATTCCACAAGTTTACATGAACTGGTTCATCAATAAACTCCTCGGGGAGCAAATGAAACAGCATTTTGTTCGCCATACTACTTCCCTCCGCATGGCTCCATTTATCGAATATGCAGTGAAATTAATTTCCACGGCACTAAACGAAGAATTCGTTAACAATAATGTGTACTTACGTGGTAGATTTATTTTTATGTGGAAGTAAAATGGCAAATTAAAGTTGTTCGGCTTCTCTAAGGATAAGCTGAGGAAAATATTTTATTACTAAAGTTGAGAACAGCTATGCATTTCTAAGCGTTCGTCTTAGTGCACTGCAATCAGAAGAACAAATGAGTACCATCGTGACAGCTGTTTGTTAATGAACAAATTGAACTCTACCTACCCAAACACGAACAATTCATATATTTTTAAATTTAATGTTAAAACCAAATGAAGTTCAGAATCAATTTGACATAAGTTCCGTCGCTATCCGCAATCAGCTCTCAGACGACATCACGCAGTCTGCGGACGGAGCCTCTCCACGAGTAATCGACACTAGAAACATTCGATTCCGATGCAAATCGAGCGCCGGCGCCTTACATCCGAACTTAATTTTATTTCATCTTACACCGCGGTCCCGCACCGAAGCGCGACGTCCGCACACAATCACTTTCCATCACCCTCCCGCCGATTCAACATGATCGGACCTCTCAAAATCTAATTCCTCTATTACGCTATACATTGCGCGTTCACTAACAGATTGGCGAGCTGAGCGCGGCGCACGGAGCGCTGGAGGAGGCGCCGGCGAGAGCGTCGCGCGGGGTTCGCGGGGGTGCGCGCGCCGCCAATCGATACGGCCGCAGAGTCTGTGTCGACCTGGTTCCCTGCATACATGCACTCGTCTTGTAACCTATATCAGTGTCCAAGTCTCGACTCGCCCGCCGCCCAGCCTCACGGCCGCGGCCTCCGAGCTGTCGATGACGAAATTTACCGAATACTTTTAATGGTGGAACATTAAAAGTTTTGAAATAGGAAATTGTGAAGTATCAACTCACATTTTTAAAAGAAATATTCTTTAGGTGCGACGATGTTGCGGAGTTTTAAATTTTACTTTGTAACTTCTGTGTAGTTTTTATGGTCGTCTGGGGGTGACGCCGGAACAATTAATTGTTCGCTGAACACGGCGAGGCAGTTCGCGTCGCGCTCAATATTCAGTTATGCGAGCCTTACGTTATCTGATATTGTGAATGTAGTTAATATTATTTAAATACGCCCACACCATATTTTCCACATTTTATCTGCAAAATCGATAAGCAGTTATTTAAAATCGACTTTAGATATCAATGTTCTGATGGCACGTGACGGTTCATATGTTTACCTCGGCATGAGTTGATGCAGTCGTTCGTAAGTTAAGGTAGCCGATACGAGGAAAAAAGACTGACACATTCATGATTCGTTCAGTAGTTGTCAGCCTGCTCTGCCTGCGGCTGAGAGCTATATTAAATTAAACACTTTTCTCTTAGTTGAGTCTAAAGGCGGCGCGCGGAATATAGCCAACTAGGTGTGGCTATCGTGGCACAGGTACGTGTATGTGTAACAAATTAAAAAAAGGAAGACATTTTGATTTCTTTAAATTATCTAACCGAATACTTTTTATTGATTAATTCATTCATTTATTGATTTCGATTGACGTTATTCTCTAAAACTTTAATTATTGTAACCAATCGTATTCAAATGTTTCATATTAACATTTTAATGGTTAACTCGATATCGCAACCCGCAAACATTGAGATGTTTGCGGGTTGCGATTCTAACTCAATTTTCCAATCCTAACGTAATATTTTCGCTGCTCTCCGATATATTACACGAGCGTTACTTTTTTAACGAAAAACTAAATCTAGTGCTGACTGTAGTCGTCGATACGAATCCAATTGATATTACAATATATCTAGTGAATTTGTGAGTAGATGGATTGCATATGTATCAAAGAAATGAATATGTATCAATTTAAAGGTCTTATTTTTCTTATATTGGATATACTGAATACTAGAATTGATTAGCCAGTCCAAACATACTGCCCAAGGTACGCAAAACGTACATACGATAGGAGGTACACTCGTGGATACTCTATTAGTTAAACAAAAGGGATTCAATACAAAGGTCCGAATTTCAGTTCGTAAGTATTGTTAAAAAGTATGGATATTATTTCATTGTTCCCAGCACAGGGAGGCCTCCTATTGTAAGAAGAGTAGCTAGCCACTGTTATAGTTTTACCGCCAGTTCCGAACATAAAGTCTTTCCATATAACAATCATGTTGAACTTTGTCATGTACTGTGGTGGCCCCGATACTTTTCAAAGTTACTGTTCCTATGCAAACATTATAGAATTACGGACTGCATAATAAAGATAAAGCAGCTGGTACGTAAAATGGATGAGTCAGTTATTCATCATCATAATTTTACGATTGAAGGAGTCAATTCCGCTTGCTATAGTCTTGTTATAAAATTTCTTCTTAATAGCTGCGACGTTACCTGCGGAACTCGTAATTTGTGAATCACTTTGATGATTGGCAAGTAAAAATTTTGCTGTGTGCACAGAATTACGATGTTTTACTGTCAGCTAAGGAGATTATTTATAGAATTTGGCTGTTTGAATCTGTAATATAAAGTTCGGTAAGAAAAAGTGGAATTAAAATATAAAGTAGAAGACGATCCTATCATTACCACTTTTCAAATACAAATTAGATTTAAACTATTGAAACTGCCTAAATCTCAAGTGGAGCATTAATCTCTGGAGACCTCTGGAGAAATATAAAGGACAAGAGCAAACAAATGATCAGTCCCCAGACGAACATACAAGAGAAAGAAATAAGACACTTTTATGTAGGAGCTAAACTTTCAACTGGTTTTGCAAATACAGGAAAGTTTTTCTGAACGATATATGGATATTCTGGTTGGCCCGAAGTCTGGCTAGCTTACGTGGGTAACGCCTAGAAATATCCGCGTGAAACCATTTCGTTCGGATCCCGATGTTACTGTTCCCGGGTTCAACACTCACGTTACTAGCGATACTTTTAGCATCAACGATCGGAATTCGTTTTTAAAGCAGGATGCAGCGGTTACTGATGCTGTAGGTATATCTCTAGATTATGAGCAGAGATTGAAAACCGGTACGAATTTGGGTTCCTGTTCTTCATTTTGGTTCTTAAAAAGGTTCTTTTTTTTGGTACGGTTCCGGTTCAGGTTCCAATATACTCTTTTTCGTACCATCCGATTTTAGATCCTCTAAGAAAGAACTATCACATGATGTGCCCCTCTACCATCTCATAAAAGCTCCCACTCCCGCCGCGCGTCCGGCGCCCGCGGCCGCGGCCGTTCGTCCCTCGTCGCTATCGTGCAAAGCTTCGTCCTGCGCTGAGCGGCATCGTATGAAAACGTTTGGACTCGCTTTGATGAAGAACCGGTAAAATAAAGGTTCTTAAAGGTTCCAATTTAGTTTTTAAAACGGAAACACTAAATACCGGCTCTTTACGGGCATTTTAGGAACCTTTTAAATCCCTGAATAAGAGAGTGAACAACACGCAACGCAGTCGCTAATAAGTAGTGGTTTTATGTTACGACCACTTATCTCTTAACTTTTTTGTTTGGCAATTCTGATTTTAATCTGCATTTGAATGGTTAATTAGTCGATGCAGCATCAATACTCTGATCAACGGTAGTCGATGCTCGCAAGCCTTATGTGCGCGTATGGTACAGTCGAGTACAGTTGTGTTCAGTGTTCAGAATTCATGCGGCTCGCGGCTCGCGGCTCGCGCCAACAACGCTAGGCCGCTATCGCTCCCCGCAGTCAAATAGACTTGTTGCCCAATTTCACAACACACTAGCTACTCTCTCTCTGACTGAATAAATGTCTAGCAATGTGTAAAATTCTCAACGTTGAGACTGAATTCGTTTGCTCAAGTATTCAAGTTATTATTTTCGGTTGAAAGAATTTATATTTCAGCTAACTACATTTTCAGATTTCGTATTTAAATTGCAAGCTGACATGAAGGATAAAATGAATTTGTAACTTGTTTTTCTTTGAGTGAACTGTCGCTTTGGAATGTTTAGAGACTTGCAGATTTTCTGAGAACTTAATTAGTTTTACCTAACCAATGTTTTTTTTATAAAATTAATTTCTTATCTTCTATTAGCCATAACTTACACTAAAGTCAACTTCTCCAATAAAACTACAGGTAATGGCGGGAAACGGCACAACACAACCACATTTTTCTCCATTAAAGGCTTATGACTAAAATTCAAAGAAGGCTTTAACAGATTACCAGCATTATACAGGCATATGCATTGATAACACTACTTCAACCTCAGAAGGTAGTTAAATATGTAGGCTACTGTTGTTATTCTCGGGTAGCGTAAAAATCAAAATGCAAATAAGGCAGTTTATCATAAATTATAAACTTCTCGTAGCGACAGTACCAGTGGTCGAGTTAAACAAGGAACAAGTCGCATGATGCGACATCCAAACGTGAATTTGATTTATGACTTGCTTGACGATTTGGTCAACTGTGTTTTTTTTTAATATTTCATATTTTATGAGAATGCTTTAGAAGAACATAACTTTTTTTTTCGTATTAACAAGAACTTAAGTTTTAGATAATTAGCAATTTAACTAAAACTTACTATTTAATGTGAAAAATTATGTCATACTCGTAACTAAGAATAGTGTAAATTTGTAATGCTTTTGACAGATTCAGTTTGATTTTCCACTTTTGTGTCCAGTCTTAGACTTTGTTCACAGCTAGTTGAACTTTTTCTTCTGCTTCTTTGCGGCTTGATCCGGCAGCCATAATAGCAGTGTCGTCTGCAAAGGTTGCAATATTGTTGTATTTCATGTGTGTAGCAAGCATTCCCTAACACACTTCACACACACTTTATAGGCTTTAGCTCAGAATATGATCCTCTTGCTTTGTTCTAAACATTCTGTAATTTATAATATGATTCTAGAATGTTAGCAAATCCTGCGGGGCGAGCATGGGCGTACCCAAGATGTTTGTGACAAGATGAAATAAATTATATCATGTCTTACAATTTCTCAATGCTAGCACGGGTCAACCATGTGACATAATAATATAGCGATATATGCCTTTCTTGTTGCTGACTTCATAATGTGACACAGTAAATGAAAAAAGTTAAAATGTCTGTGGCCATCTGAATATGCGACCAAACAAAATAATATGTATACATGAGTGCACTTCATAAAGTGAAACAACTTTTTAATTTGGTTGGGATCTAATTCTTTTTTGACACACGCACGTCACGTTTGCCAAAGAATATAAATATTTTTCTGAACGTCTTTGTTGTTCCGTTGTTCTTGTTTGATAATTCAGTGCCGGTTGCAATATTAATAATAATACAAAATAAATGGCAACACCGTGTCAACAAAACGCCAGAATTTTCAATTTTGCAAAATATTATCAGTGAAACTAATTTTGACCAACTGCCACAACAGTTTTTCAATAGAAACCAAACCTGAAACTTGAAACAAACTTTAAAACCAAAAAAAGTGACCATAACACGTAATAACAAAATGTAACAAATTTAATTAAAAACGACAGAATCGGTAAAAATAACATGAACAAGAACTGACGAAATTGAAAAATGAGGAAACTATGTTGACGAGATCAGCTGCACGTCAAGCACGCCCACCACCTCCGGACTCATCGCTCAGCTCCGCCTCGCCGCCGCCGGTACTGTGTGCGCTGTGACGCGTCGAGCTCGAGCGACGAGTATTTCTCCCCGCCCACGACGCCACCACCTGCTCGTCGACGAGGAGGACGCAGGCCGCCGGACGGCTTAGGACTTCGAGGCCCATCGGCCTCTGATAGGGTCCCAGCTCCCGGCGGAAGTGTGCAGCGCATGAGATGGACACGATCCATCAATTTAAACGTCATGCGCTCATGCTATGGGGCTACAGAGGGGGGAAACAATCTGACCGCGTATCGTGTTTGGATGCTCTCTCTTTTTCAGGTGCTTGAGCCAGCTGTCAACGTTTCGGCACAACGACTGTCGGATCAGGTGCGGGTCATCCAACGTAATCATATGTTGGATGACACTGTGCTGTACCGAGTGCAATGAGGAATTGAGGAGTGCTTTGGAGTGTGCGTGCGATTCGGGAATATCGGTTCATGTCGCCCGAACTTAGACCACGCTTACCTCGTTTGCCCATGCATAACAAAAATAGGGCGCTGGGAGCGGTCCTAGGATTCACAGTTATCAAACTATTTTGATGACTGCGAAGACCTCACCGATACTCATTTGATTCTGTACTGCGCGGCTGTAGCGGCATGTCATGTAGCTCACGTAAAATTTGCCTATGACTCTAGAGCTACGCGACCGAAACCAACCGTACCAGCTTGGCAGTGCAGAATTGAGCACCGTATTGGTGTGGCCAGAGCGCTCATCGGCAAACTAATCTGCTTCAGGGACGGTAATATTCGTCCAAGAGTGATGCGCTTCATTCGCGATCAGGGACTGATATTAGCTCTCAGAACTATCTGTCCTGCGTCACAGAGCGCATCGACTTTCTGAAGCAGAAAGTGTATGCATGGGCTAACCGCATTCGTAGGTATAAGCGGCGAGTAGAGCGATACACACAGAATCGCACCTTCCAGAGCGATGAAAGGTGGGTTTATAGGGGTTGTGAGCGACTGAACCAAGGTGTGGCTGACACGTGCCTGCCAACTCTCGGATTCCATAAACGTCAGAGCCCTCTTCGCATCCGAAACCTATAAGTATTTGGGTATGTCGGAAGCGTTGGGCATAAATGTTACTGACATGAAGCAATCGTTGAAGGAGCGCTTCTTTGGCCGCCTGAAGAAAGTGTTAAATAGTCTTCTGTCAGCCGGAAACAAGGTGCGTGCCTTTAACGGTTGGGTCATGCCAGTTTTAATGCACAGTGCATTAAAACTGGCATGACCCAACCCAAAATACTCAAATGGACTCAGACCGAACTCGACGCCCTGGATAGGAGGGTCCGTACACTGCTGACTGCAAACCGAATGCATCACCCACGGTCATCGGTAATGAGACTGTATATCCCGCGAAAGTGTGGTGGTCGAGGCTACACAATCGCGAGATATGCAGTCACAGGGAATATTTCCTAGAAGCCGACGTGGGGATGCATCGTGATGTGGTCGCGGTGGACAAGGGCCTCACCCAACTCTCCTTGGCTAAAGAGAACTGCCGCAAACCTGTAGTGCTTGACACTAATGATCGCATGGAAGTATGGCAGAGTAAGGAGCTTCACGGACGCTTTTTCCGGGCCCTACATGGACCCGATGTAGATCTTCTAGCGTCCGTAGCCTGGCTGCGTTTCGGTGACCTCTTTGGAGAAACCGAAGGTTTTGTCTGTGAAATTATGGACGAAGTTATGATGACGAACAATTACCGGAGATTTATTGTGAAAGACGGCACGGTTGACATCTGTCGGGCATGTCACCGCCCGGGGGAATCAATAAGACACATTATCTCCGGTTGTTCTCGTCTAGCTAACGAAGAGTACTTGCATAGACACAACCTTGTAGCCAGGATTATCCATCAGCTACTTGCTCTGAAATACAGCCTAGTGGAATCGGAAGTGCCGTACTATAGGTACGTGCCCGACCCAGTTCTCGAAAATGGAAATATCACATTGTACTGGGATCGATCCATCATCACTGACAGGACTATTGTTGCCAATAAGCCTGATATAGTGGTTGTAGATCGAGTAGAGCGGCGCACAATGATTGTTGATTTGGCTCGCGAGGTTGTCGACATGTGGGATGTGGACTCAGCAATCATTGTGCCGATAGTCGTGACAGCCAATGGCTTAATAGCCAAGAGCCTCGACAAACACCTGAGGAGGCTCTCGTTGGGCAGCTGGATCAAGGGCTTGATTCAGAAAGCGGTACTTCTGGACACGGCTCGTATTGTCAGGAGGTTCCTCTCTCTGGAGCCCTGACCGCCGGTAGCTTGGACCCTGTTCCCGATACCGGTGGGATACAATTTTTTATATTTTTAAATGTTTTTTTTTTAAAGTTTTTTTAAAAATATTTAAAAATGTAATTTATAAGTTTGTAACATATAATAAAGGAGATAATAATAATAAAAATGTTTATTTTTCTTCCACAAATAACACTTATTAACAAAAACTAAAAAATGGAGCAAATAATATATAAGATGCAGTACAATGTTAATTTGTGGGAGACTTTTGCCTAAACTAAGCCGGGACTTGTATTTCAGGACACCAGGGACTCCCCCCTACAGGAAAAATATCATCAAAAACATTATTATATAAAGTGCTTAGCGAAAGTTAAAATTTAAATGTTATAAGGGAAAACTATTTGTTGGAAGAGAAGGAAAAACAACGAAAAAAAAAACTATCTTAAATTTGTATGAAGTGTCGTGGAGTTCAAGTTGCATGTGGGATGTGGGTGAGGGTGTGATGTATATTATGTGTGTGTATGTGTTTGTGTGTGTGTGTAGTGAAGTGTTTTTTAGTAGCCAGTTAGTCAATATAAGTTTACATGTTTAAATTACATACATATTGTGAAAAAAAAAATCATAACTCTTTATTTATCTTATTGTAGAGTTCAGGTCCTCGATAAGTATAAAATTTTGGACAAAACCTGTTTTAGATTTGATGGTGCTACATATGGCATACTGCCTCCTCGTTGTTAATTTAGAAAGATCGAAAGAGGATGGATCAGAGTGTTGCCGTAGAATAGTAAAAAGGATGTAAATTTGTTTGCCTAACAGTCAACACCTCAGCTTCCCGAAACAGTGCGTCAGTGGGATAGAGCCGTGGTTTTGAAAGGCCAACTTTCAGAATCAACCTTTGGGCTCTTTCTATTTCCAACATTTTAGTTTTACCGGCACCTCCCCAAGTTGTTTCACAGTACGTCGGTATAGATTGAACAAGTGCAAAATATACCATTTTAAGCGTTTCACCTTTTGCTACCTGTCTAAGCTGTTTAAATATATAAGTCAGTTTCCGCACTCTTTTACATAAGTTGTGAATGTGTTTATTAAAGGACAACCTTTTATCAATGGTTACACCCAAATAACGAACACTCTGCGTTGGCTGTACAGTTGAGCAGCTACATTGATTCAAAGGAGAAAATTAACACTGATGAGCAAATATGGAAGGCTTATCTTGTAAGAAGTTTTCTACACCCCTGATTGTAAAAGGAGTGTATTTTGTTTTATTTATCTACTTTTATTTACTTATCTGCGTTAAGAGTGAGCGAGTTTGCAGCGAGCCAGTGACAGACCGTATTCAGACCAGATTGAGCTAAGGAATATAATTCCTCCCAAGAATTGCCCTTGAAAGTAAGAGTTGTGTCATCTGCGTAAGATATTATTTTGTAGTTTTCAAGATTAAGTTGACATGCTCATTTATATAACACAGAAACAAGTGGCCAAGAACACTTCCCTGAGGAACCCCGTGCTCGATAGAAAGTTCATCACTCAGGTGGTCCCCGATCCTTACACGCTGCATACGATCGGATAAATAGTCAGCTATTATTCGTAATATATAAGTATCACAACCTTTACACCTTTCGAGAAATCTTTGAAGTACTTACGAGTATATACGACGCTATTGACGAATCCCTTGTCTTGTCGATTTACATTTAATTTTGTAATAATTCTCTTCACAGAACCAGAAGCACGAATGCTCAATTAAAAAAACTGAAGATGCCTGCTTTGGGCCTCTTGCCTTCTGGCAAGAACATAATTTACTGCCATTTGGTGCAGTAATTAGCAGGAAAATATTATGTTTATTAATATCAATTTTTATCACGATCTCTGACCGAATGTGATAAATTTTTCATAACCATCTATCAAAATGTGACCTTTGTGACAAAATGGCTGCGCTCGTATTAGCAAATAAGACTTAAAGAATCCCAATTAAACGTCAAGAAGTTATGTCACATGTCGAGAGAATTATCTCACGCCACCGTGCTAGCATTTAAGACAACGTTTTTATCGCCCAAAATGTGATAAATAGCGTTACTCATGACATGTCACAGTAGGCCATGCTCGCCCTGCTGGGGGTAGCATGCGTCTGAGTTTGAATATCAGACCCTCATATCCTATCATATCATATTTTCCCCCAACTTGTTCTTTTTGGTGTTTGTACTCGATCACTGCGTCATGTTTACCGCAAATATAGATAGTGCAATTCACGAAGACGCGCCCCACCAATTTTTGGTTGCGGGGATCGCGGGGTGCGGGGAGTTTGCTCCGAGCGTCAGTCGCGAACCGTCAGCGGTTCGATGCACACAAGTAGTACACCCTATGTTGCAAAAATCCAGACTTGGCACGAAAGTTGCTCTACTTTATAATTTTTTTAAATGTCGAGAAAATCTCAGCGTGTTGTACTTAAAAGCCAGGTATGTAAATGATTGTTTAGAAGTTCGTAGTTACTAAAACACATGACAAAAGCAAAGGAAAGTAATTTAATTTTGAAAATAGCAAATTTTACTATAAAGAAGACTTCATTTCATCTTTAAAAATAAGTAAAACTATTGAATGTTTTTTTTTTATTTTAGGCAAGAGAAATTATTTCTAAAGTTTATGATTTTATGAAAAAAGAAGCAAGTAAAAATTATGCAGAAAATCTCACTGATGCGCGATGGAGAACCGCACAGGCTGTTGGAGTATCTGAAAGCACAGTGACTAGAATTCTACGCGAAAGAAAGGAATATACTAATACAATGAAGCAAACTACAGTACCTGCTATGGAATCGAATATAACTATGGTGACGGATGCGATAGTTCCTGTAGTCCTAAGTGCAGAGCGTACAACAGAGCCGACTACGGAAGCGGATATTGAGTCTGAAAATGAAGCGAGTACGTCGCATTCGAATCTAGTAGGCAGAAGTGCTTCTATTTTTACATCACCTATGAAGAAGAGAAGGGTAAGACCACGAAAAATTAATTTAGACGAATTTGATATTGGTGTAGTCCGAAGAACTATCCTAAACTATCATAGAGAACATAGGCAATTTCCAACATTATCACGACTTAATATTGTTTTGAAAGACCGTATACAATTTGACGGATGTATTACAACCCTAAGAACATTGTTACTTAAAACTGGGTTATAAATGGAGAAAAACTGAAAATAACAGGAAGGTGCTAACCGAAAAACATGATATTCAAATGTTAAGATTGAAATATTTAAAACAGGTAAAGTCTTTTCGTAATGCAGGTAGACCTATAGTCTACACAGATGAATCATATATTCATACCAACCACGTGCAAAAAAATCCTGTGCCGAAAAATGTTCTAAAACAGCAATAAAACAAAATATAACAAAAGGAGTGCGCATAATTATAGTACATGGCGGAAGTGCAGAGGGTTTCGTACCAAATGCGTTGTTGACATACAGAGCAGAGATCAAATCCGGAGACTACCACGATAACATGAACACAGAAAATTACTAAAAGTGGCTAAAGGAGAAACTAATACCAAATCTCCCAAATGATGCCGTGGTAGTCTTGGATAATGCAGCCTATCACAATACTAGTTCGGAAAAAATACCAACATCCAACTCCAACAAATTAGACCTGAAGACTTGGCTGAATGAAAAAAAAAACCATTTTGAACCAAGCTACAAAAAACCTGAACTTTATGACCTTATATTAAAAAACAAAGAAAACTTCCGCAGGTACAAAGTTGACGAATTATTGAAAGAACATGGATTCACAGTGCATCGGCTGCCTCCTTATCATCCAGATTTAAACCCAATCGAAAACATTTGGGGTATTGTAAAAAACTACGTTGCTAGCCTCAATATCAATCAAAATTACACTTCGATTATGCCCATTTTAAATGAATCATTTGATCGAGTAAATAAAGATGTCTGGTTCAATACTTGTCAGCACGTGGAAAAAATAGAAGACGAATACATGAGACACTGTGATCTTGATTTTAGTTTTATTATAAATGACGGTGATACATCAGACTCTGAATCAGATATTTCTGAAACGAGTGAATGACGGTTTTCATTTCTCAGTAAAGTTCAATAAAACTTTTTCACGTATTCCATTTATGTCTATAATTACCCCCTATTATAAAAATGGTAATATTATCGTATAGTATCTAATAATCACATAAAATATCCACACCTAAAAATAAAAAAAACATAACCCTTTCCTTGCAGTCGGGTAAAAAATATAAAATTAAAGTAGAGCATCTTTCACTTTGACCATGACGCTCTCTCCTGATTAGTCTATTAATTGTAGTGTGCGTGTGCACTCATAGGTAATTAGTGTGTACTGATAACATTCAAACATTGACGGAAGCTTGCACACATATACTATAAACGTTTAGGAGGAATAGTGGGGCGCGTCTTCGTGGATTGCAATATCTATAAACGTTATTTCTTACTTTTATTCTTTCTTATATCTATTTTTTTTAAAGCATGCGCAACATCTAGGAATACGGTGGCGCAGACATGCTTGTTTTCGAGCGTTATCGGTATAGGGTCTTTTTGTTCTATAAAAGATTTTAACCGTTCTAGTAACAGTTTTCCTAATACATAGTTTGGATAATACGGGCAACAAGGAAATGGGTTTACATAATGAAGCTTCATGAGGTGGTTTTCCAGGTTTCGCAATCATAATGACTTCAGCAATCTTCCATAGCTCAGGTACATGTTAGCATAAAAGCAGGACTGATAAAAACATTACTTGAACTAAGATGGGCTCTTCAATTCCAACTTTACGTACAAATAAAGTCATCATATACCTATAGGATAAACAGTATAGTACTCGTATAAATAACTTAAAACCAGTTCTTATAGAAGCTGTTCCTGAGGCCCCACAGCCTCTACCACAACCAATCTATACGTGAGCCGCATGAGTTAGTATTGTTATGTATAAGATTAAAAGCCGTCCACGGTTTTGATCATGTACTGATGTGGCACATTAATTCTTTATCGGCAGCATCCCGGGGGAAATAACGAGAGCAGATGAACTTCGCCACCTACGAAATTAAAACGACTAATGTCCGACTATTACTGGCGATGGCGCAGAATTGAGAATTGGGCAGCAATATTGGTATTTTATCCGTGGCCCTAAGTATTCAAATTATTTTATTTTGTTTTATACCGTCTGAAAATAAAAACTGTACGAACAAATTGCTTCAGACAGAGTTATCCGGATACAGCATGCAAAGAATATTGCTTTGACGTATTTTATGAAATGTTGGAGCCAATATTTGGCTGTCGCAACGCTAAAAGGCAATAACTGTTTAGTTGTCCAATTTTACGGATGGACCAACCATGTTGTGTTGCGTGATCGTGTCAGGTCTACAAACACATGCCGTGTAACCACACGTGTGTATAACTGTGTTTTATACGCCAGTGTAGCACACAACCTCGCAGGAATCTTCAAGGAATGCGGTCTGCGTCAGACGCACGCATTAGTTTACTGAATTGGAATAGGTATAGTTTAGGATGCGTAAGTTACCGGTGAGTCGGAGTGTTTATTCAACAATGACGTCAGATGTGACTGTGTGTTGTGGCAGGTGAATAACATCTGTGTGTAGTGTGCGGAGAACGGGGTCTCAATCCGTTTAGTGTGATATTGGAATATCCACCGAAGGCAGTGAGTTAAGCTTGTTTAGGTTAACTCATTATCATTTTCGACGTAAATTTTCGGTATAACACAACTCAAAAAATAAAGAGCGACTTAAACAAGACTTCTGTATAAAACGAATATAGAATATTCATTATAATGCCTACAATTTACAATAAAAGGTTTTCTTTCTAAACTCCCCATTTACAAGACGATTTTATCTATTAATACCGGTGAAACTACCTTCACTAGGCTACTGGTGGACACAGACTGTCCTAAGAGAAACCCACAAAAGTTTCTCTGCCCGGGAGTTAAACTTGAAACCTCGATCTTGGCAGCTACACATACTGTCAGCAAATAATATTGTCTGTGAGACTCGATGGTTTCTTAGTTACGTTGCTTGAGACATTTTATTTTCTTTTGAGCAGTGTGCCAATAAATTCAAACCTAGTCTTTCTTTTTCTCTAACGAAACACAACATAGAACACTGCACTGACGATGTTTCTCTTCAACTCCATCCAGACAAAGAAGTACACACGAGCAAACATATGTACATTGTAGGTTTGTGTTTATATATACATACACCATGTATGTTTGAAGTAAACAATCTCGAAAACCAATATGTTTACTCATTCAGTTTGAATTTTATTCTCAAACTCTGCGTTTTGTGGAGACACATAATTTGATATTGAAAATCTAAAATGTGTACCTACAAGTGCCAACGACAGATTTTGGTTCAAAAGTCTCAAATTCAACTAGCATGTTACTGACGTTTAATATTCAAGGGATAATAAAAACTTATCGAAATAATATGATCAATCTATGAATATGACTCAATAAGAATTGCAGGTTCATCATCCATAAACGTATATATATAGGGTGGCTAGTAAGCACCACAATAGAATATTGAGTACATACCTAACAAGACTAATCACCATCGCCATCAACTGTAATTTAATTTAAGTAGTAACTTATCTAAATTTTGTCTGTTAAAAGAGATTGGTCAAATTAAATTACGGCTGATCGTATAAGTATTGTTCTTGTTAAGTACACAATATTCTATCAGGGTGATTGGGGTCATGCGCTTGGTAAATTGGGGTCATGCGCTTGGTAAATTGGGGTCATGCGCTTGGTAAATTAGAAAAATCGATTCTTTAGGTTGTTTGTTATGATGAGTACAATCATGTGTTTAATTAAGTATCAGTCACCCTAGATAGGTTTTTAATCTATATAAATCGTCGATGATTAAACACTTTGAAAACAAAGAGTACCTACTATGCTGTTAACTGGGATAACCGCCCTAACTTAACTAAAAGTACTCCCCATACCTCACCCGAATGTCAAGGTCGCTGTGCTCACAATATTCAGTCCCGCATTCATCAGCGGCCGACTCCTACCACACATGACATGCTATTATTTAGTACCTATTCGGGCATACCATCATCTTTTTTACGCCGACCTTATTTATGTGGCCCCCGAGCGGCTGAGGCCCATATCTGCGACGATCCATCGCAACGATCCATGTTTCACGCAAATGTATCGCACGCAAATGTGTGCCGTGACAATAATAGGGACCACTTAACGTGTCACACCGACCCCGCGGGTTGCAAATGTAGTGTTTATAATTAGATTCAACGTAGAATTTGAATCTATTTCTAGATTTTCAGGCAGGTTGGTGAATATATCTAGTAAATTATTAATGTGGTTATGTGTTCGGGAAACTGCAGCTGTCTGTAAATGTCTAAATAAACTATTATTGACAATAAGCATTAACTACAGACAGAGACATACAAAAGGATATTATTTATTTATGAATCAATATAATTTATAACAAAATGGGACATAATATGACTTCTTATTTCTAATTCAATTTCAACAATATTTTACAGAATTATACGTTTCAGTGATCTGCGAGGAACTTGAAGGTAGAAACTCCTCTCGTGTGCTTCCTATTGAATCACGTCTTCTTTTAACTGTCTTTCCACATTATCACGCGTTCGAGCTGCAGACACGTCCTGTCTCCTTCCTTGCCTTGCCCTCGGCGCGAGCTGCAGACCCGTCCTGTCTCCTTCCTTGCCTTGCCCTCGGCGCGAGCTGCAGACACGTCCTGTCTCCTTCCTTGCCTTGCCCTCGGCGCGATCTGCAGACACGTCCTGTCTCCTTCCTTGCCTTGCCCTCGGCGCGAGCTGCAGGCACGTCCTGTCTCCTTCCTTGCCTTGCCCTCGGCGCGAGCTGCAGACACGTCCTGTCTCTTTCCTTGCCTTGCCCTCGGCGCGAGCTGCAGACACGTCCTTTCTCCTTCCTTGCCTTGCCCTCGGCGCGAGCTGCAGACACGTCCTGTCTCCTTCCTTGCCTTGCCCTCGGCGCGAGCTGCAGACACGTCCTGTCTCCTTCCTTGCCTTGCCCTCGGCGCGAGCTGCAGACACGTCCTGTCTCCTTCCTTGCCTTGCCCTCGGCGCGATCAAATTACATTCGAAAATTCTACTAGAATACTCATAGCCTTACTATTTGTCCTATACGAACTCACTGAAATATCTGCATGTCGATTCTGTAAAAATCTCACCGTGAAGACTGGCGTGGAGTGAGCTGTCAGTGTCATCCCGTCTTGGTCAATCCCTAGCATCAGTGGCACTGACAGTTCACTCCACGCTCACTTCACATAAGTTTTCACTGTGAGATTATTACAGAATAGCACTACTGTTGAGTGACTTTTGCCCCCCTAAAAATGTCACCCGTAACTTCAGAAAGCGTTTAGGCAATTATTAAATCTTTTGTAACTCGTCGTTGTAGCCACGTCCCGCCAATTAGCGTGTGGAGTGGGGCAGGACTTTTATCGAGTGGTCCTGTATGTGTAAGGGTGTGGGCGATGTATGTGTGTGGGTGTGTGTGCCAAGCTGGCGGGAAATTATGCCGACGTGCCTCGATGGCCGACTCGATATAATTGACTAAACGGCTGTGTCTGTAAATACTCGGAGCATTGTCGCTTGGGTTATGAGTTTTGGTAGCCGTGTTGATTTGAATGTCAATTGATTGTGGATTGAAAGACTGCTAAATAAGTTCGTTCGTTCGTTCGTTTCCAACGCTGCCTGTTGATTTTTTTCCGCTTATAACCTAATCGTAATATTCAGCTACTGAGAGTTTTTCTAAACTTGTTAGCATCTGAAAAGACGATTTGTTTTTTGTTCTAGCCAACGAATGACTAAATTACAAAGTTCCCCTAGTTTCATCGGTTCCAGCGGTTCCACTGTTAGGGCAGCTAAGAATGTGTCGGTGGTAGTTCGGCAGTCAAGTCAAAGTCAAAGCATTTACTTCAAATAGGCACTGAAAGGCACTTTTGAACGTCAATATTTACATTTAAATAGAATTGATTCTAGGCTCCCCTTCCAAAAGGAAGTTTCATATGGAGAAGAAGGGGCAAGAAACTCCACCGTTACTCTTGTAAAATGTTTAACAATATTTTGTATACATTAATTATATTTTAAGTCGTCAAGATTTTGTGACCTTCCGTCTATTTTAAAGATCAATGAAGTGCAAATAACACCATCTTCGGTTGATTTTGAAGTAGCTGGGGTAAATCATTAATGTGAACTAAAAAGAGGAATGGACCCAATATCGAACCTTGAGGAACGCCCATTGTCATTTCAGACCCTAATGAGTTTATGCTGTTTATTTGTACTTTAATCTTTCAATCTTTCAGGTATGATCTTAGCAAATCAAGATCTGCATTCCTAATCCCATAGTGCTGTGGTTTCAGCAGAAGTGTCTCATGGTTTACGCAATCGCGAGAGAGGTCGCAAAAGATTCCAATGGCATCTTGTGATTCCTACAAGGCGCTAAAAATGTTCTTTATTAGAGTGACACCGGCGTCAGTGTACAACACCCTTTAGTAAAACCGTACTGATGTTCATGAAAGATGGAGTTTTTATTAAAGTGACGTAAAATTTGATTGAGCATCCACTTTTCAAACACCTTACTGAGAACTGGCAGAATTGACACAGGTCTATAATTGTTGAGTTCTTAACTATCACCGGATTTTAACAAAGAAACTACTTTACTGTCTTTCATGAGATCCGGAATGACACCTTGGTCTACACTGGTGTTAAATATGACAGCTAAATAGGGCGCAATGGTTTCGATGATAAATCTACAGACCTTTACTGACACTCCCCAGAGATCTTCTGTTGATTTAATTTTAAGATCTTTTAATCTTTTATAACAGCTTGGGGGTTCGTATGCTCAAACCTAAACTCCAAAGGGCATGCTTTTACATTATTTTTACGTAAGGCAGCAAAAAGTGCGGGGGAGGAATTTAAAGCTTCATTAGTTGTAAGTGAATTAACAATTCTCTAAATTAAATTCAATATTAAACTGTTTTTTCCTATCTGTTTCATTATTTATTCTTTGCCAGGTAGTTTTTATTTTATCATCAGCTGATTTTATTTTATTGCTAATATAAAGAGCTTTAGCTATTTAGAAAACACTTTAAAAAAAAAACTTGCAACTTACTGATAAAAGCTTGTATGAGTCACATGTTGCTTTAGGCCATAACGTTCAAATAGATTTTCTCTACTTTTACGAATGCCAGGAGTCGCCCAATCACTTAATAAAAACTTTGTATTAATACTTTTAGTCTTTAGTTGAAAATTATCATTAAATTGCGCGTTTAATAGTGAAAAGAACTCGGCGTAAAACTCATTTGGGTCACCTATATTATTAAAACTTTGTTTACATAATTTACTGGCCAAAGAATCATTTAATTTCTCTAAATCTTTACATGTAAACCCAAACCTTATTTGAGGTTTTTGTAAAGGCGTGTATGAGCAAAATATTATTGTTTATCCACTGTGATCAGATGGCAACTTATTAACTATTTGTTTGTGTAAGTAATCATAATTACAAAAAATATTATCTATACAAGTAGCAAAAGAAGCTGTCACTCGGGTTGGTTCAATAAAAATATTTGACAAATCAAATGACATAAAAATACTTAATAATCTGACCCTTCTGATCTTCTACCCAATGTTCTGTTAAACAAATGACATCAAACTTTGTACTTTCTAGAAACAATTTTATTTCCAAAAATTTGGAAGCGCAACCTTGGATATTTTGATCAAATAATTTTATAGTATGTTGCACACCCTTTGGTTCTTTAATACTATCAGTTATATTGCGAGAAGATACCATAATAATTAACCACCATAATACCATAATTATTCTCTAATAATAATTGGTTATATGAAGGGGTAACTTCGGTTGTCTTGCAGGCAGTGCGCGAGTGTTTTATCTCGCGCCGAGCAGAGCACGAATCGGAAACGAATCAATTTGTCCTTTGTGCGCGTTCCACTCCTGAATGTTTCTACATTAAAACTCCGCCGTTCTAATGCAAATGTTGAATTTAAAAGAGTCCCGGCGAGCAGGCCACTCACTTTTATTATTTAATCCGCCGTAAACTGGATCGAAGTCCGCTCACAAATAAGTAACGGGGCCATTCAATTAGTCTGAAGTATCGCTGCAGCTATTCTGTTAGTCCATTATTAATTTTACTTACGTACGAGTGACCCATTTTAACTAACGATTGGAGTGTGAAAAGCAAGAATTCAAACATTGAAAGGTTGAACAGCACTTGGAAGCGGTCCAAAAGCAGGTGAATGAAATGAAAAGTATCTATTAGGATTCGTGTGGGTGTTTATCGAGAGGCGGTGTATCGGTGAACTTCGCACGGTTGTGGTGAGACGTCGTGGTGCCTTGTGCCGAGTGGGGGTCTCACTCCCACGTACACTTGCACTGGGTATGCAAGGCGCTCGTCGCACACGTCGCGTCCTCGCTACCAAACGACTGCCATCATTATGACTACGCGCCGCCTACAAAATATACAACTGGGTTCTTGAGCTTTTACCCACGTTCCAGATTCTAGGTAATAAAGTAGGATCAATCAAAGTAGTCGTTAATCGTAGTCTAATATGCAGACTTTCTTTGGATATATGTAGGAATTATTTATGTATAAAATGTAGGAACGGAACGTTATGGATGATAGTGAAATGAGACGTGAAGACGAATGACAGATGTGAAGCATAAACAAGTGACAGTGATGAATGTACGAAATAGTCAAGGAGTAAAAGAGATAGGGAATGAATATTTAAAATGTGGAAAAAGTATACAGAAAGCAGGAGTAAGACGTTAGAATACGACATGTAAAGACGGAAAATTATAAATACAAAAGTTAAGAAGCAATCAGCAGTTTTATTGAACATTTATTGAGCTTATCCCACATATACATTCGATACCATTTAGTTTCCTCTAACACGACGTAGATAATAAAATTTGTTCCGATGTCTCACCCTCCATGAGTCGCAATGAAACAATAAGGAAAATGGCTCGTCGTAGCGGCTCGGGGACGATGAATTAAAAAAAGTCTCGTGTCAAACCGACAATCATAACCAAGTGACGTCGCGCTGCTGTGCACATTCTAATAACTTTTTTCTTTTAATTGTTCCAGGTAAGCAAATATTTCTTCAGGTTTCGAAGCCATCAGGTAAAACGTATGCAATAATAATATTTCTACAAAAATATTCTTCGAAAGTTCAATAAAAGTTTCACTATACTTAAGTCATAACATTACTCTACTTTCATAAAAGGAAATCCCCCTAAAGAAAAACTTTTATGCTGCAGATCCACTGTTATTGGTCCTCTAACCCAGTTTAACGCAAACTTGCGGATCAAAGGTATCACAAATATTGGCAAACATATTGGTAACCAACAGAAAGGGCCGCCAACTACTTTATATCAGCACAAAAGGTTCGAGAACAAGGTAACTGCATTTATTTTTATTTACCCCTCTTACATGTTATTTAATGATTATGGAAAGATTACCCTTTTTGCTGTAGGGTTTCTGTCGATAATGTTGATCGTCCTAAGATTCGCGAAAACGATTAACTGAGCTGTTTCAGGGATAAAACTTCAGTTTAGGGATCAAATTGTTTGATAAGGGTTTTATATTTATTTTTCCAACGGTATTTTTTTATCGTTTATGTTTTTGCATTAAGTCAAAAGTAGGATAACAATAAGTATCTCATCAAAAATGCTGCCATCTTTGACAATTAGATTTGAGATGACAGTTAGTGATGCCCAATCTTTTATTTCACACATCGATATCGCGATTACTTGAGTTGATCACCTGCCTGCCACCTTTTTTTTCGCTTTAGGCTAAAACGATACTGTAGTGAAAGAATTCAACAACAATCACCATTTTGATAACCTAATTCGTGCGTCCTAAATAATTAATCTTTTTCTATACAATTACCACACATGGTTATACAAAAATAAAATTATACAATAGGAGGTAGTGCACAAACGACTTTGTGCACTACCTCCTATTCGATTCATATTCGTGTTTTTAACGAACGGCATAATAACGGATCAGATATTCACTAATGGGCGCTATTCAGATATTCACTCATAGTCGATTAATATTCGTGATTTGTTGCGGGGAATTTTTCATATTTCGTTTTAAAAACACGAATAAGAAACGAATACGAGAGGTGGACTCTCGTATTCGGGCACTGATCCGAGATACGTGAATCCACTAAAAACATTTCGAAGTCAGAGATCGCGTTCATAATGTGCGCAGCATTTCGCGCTCACTCATATTCGATTTGTATTCGTGAAAAACACGAATACGAATCGAAAATGAGTGAGTGCACGAAACGCGAAAGTAAGTAATATTTCAAATAGAAATAACACACTGAGTACTCGTACAGTACTCGTGTGTATTTCGTTATACTTATCGATTTTGTTTAAACTAACTCAACTGTCAAGCGATGTTAACAAAATGCTATGCGATTTAAGTGTGAAATGTATTTCTACATGTATAATAAATAACATCAAAAAAATCTAACCTACCTACTTTATACTACCTATTTTAATATGAAAACTAGAAGATTTACCAAATAGTAGAGTAAAATGCTAATTTTACTTTATTTAACACCAAACAAAATGGGTTAGTACTAGTTAAATGTTTTACGGTATCCCTTAGCTTAGGTTAGCTTAGCTCCTTAACTAGCCACATACAGGCAATGGAAATAGTATTACGAGACAGGCATTTACTAGCACGTGCAAGGATTGAAAGGATTGTTTCTTACTAAATACAACCTCAAAATCGTAGTTTTCTTTTTTAAACAAATGCTTTTTGCAAGTTGTCGGACTCATTTATTATCATTAAACTTTTCCTTCATGGGCAAATGCTTGTAATTTAGAACACGCAAAATAATTTTACTTTGCTGTTGGTTCTGGGGCGAACATTGTATGGGTGCAGAACATTCTCCTTTTATCCAAATCCGTTCAGCCGTTTTAGCGTGAAAGTGTAACAAACAAACAAAATGTTAGTTATGATTTCCGTTCTAAAACTCAAATACACTGAGTATTTGAGTTTCCGAAATATTTTATGCCCACAGAGTCTCTGCTTGTCAATATTAGCCGTGAATTGTTTGCCAACGTAGGTATACTGTGACCCACATTCTGGTGGGAGGTTTTTATTAAAAACTGCGGCTTAGAGGCGAACTTAAGAGAACAAATCAATGGACAACTTATATTTACTGAACTGCAGTGTGCCAGCTTCTAACATCTTAGCTAAAGCTTGGGACAAAGCCAGTTCGCACACTAACTATGGATAGTGAAAAAATTCACCAGCGACATATATTTTTGTAAACTATAGATAGTTGGTATGCATTTACATGACGTATGTTAGGTTTCAATGTACTGTAATGTATGTACAGTGGGCCGCACGTCAGTGATTACAAAACCAGTATGACCTGGCCTCTTATTCTATTGGAACTCCGAACCACGCTCGACTCGAGGTCAACATGTTACCACTGACGTGACCTATTGTTTCGACTGTAGGTACCTACTGTTTATATTGTTAAATGCTGATCCCGTTCTCTCCCATAATCGTATACGCCTCCAAAACAGTAAAGGCTCCCACAATAAGATGCGACGCGACAACGCGACGCGGCTTTAGTAGAACAATTGCTATGAAACCTACATAGAAATTGTTCTACAAGAGCCGCGTCGCGCCTGTCTGTGGAAGCCTTAATCTAAACAACGAAACTATTTTTTTTAAGACACCATTATTGATAAGTCATTTAAATCTATAACAAAAGATAGTCTCCTCCGACTCTCCTCTCCTCCCAACGAACTCGATTACTTAAAATTTTCGTCGCCCGGAAACTAATAATCACTTTAGATTTCTATCGACTTCGCTGAAAAAGATGAATCAAAGCTGAGATAGTCCCCGTCCCGGGTGAACATTGAACTATTTCAGAAGCGCGGAATAAAAGCTTTGTCCTCCGAGACTATTGAAGTAATTGATGGTATCTGGGATACGGATGTTTTTCACTATAACGGCGGTGGGGAAGTGCAGAAGGACAACAGATTAACAGATGGTCGAACTAGGAATATAACGTACAGTTTTCGTTAATGAGTGGGGAAAATAGTTAATGAATGAGGGCAATAGTTAATGGGTGAGGGCAATGGGTCCTGACAAAGAACAAATGCGCCTGTCGCTTCAGAATCCAACCAAATAGTTGTAAGCTACAAGCGTTATATTATTCGTAGACCAACTTACAAAACATTTATAGTAGTTCAGCATTATTGCGAATTGATATAACATTCTTACGATTTCCGCAAATAACTTCACAAGTAGCTAATCGGTGCGCTACCTATCCTTTGTGTCCTCAGTATAACTGTGTGTTTATCCTGTGATCCTGCTGCGCTTCCCTACCGCGTGGTATTACCAAATGCTTGACAAGCGCTTTGTGCCGACGGATAGATTCTCGCCATTGTTTCTGAACGCGATTTGCATTGATTGTCGAGAAGAGAGGCGAGTAGCGCTAAGTAAACACGTAATGGCGCACGCTGATTGTTGTCGATGGTGAGTGCAGATAGGCTAGATATCTTGACTTTAGTTGGTAGTTTTAACTGAAAGGCTTTACTAGCTCTGCACTATGCCCGTTCTCGTGTGAACAGTGAGGAGCAAAAAATCTCTAGTTATTACGCATTAATAATGTTAGTTCTAGTTTGTAATATCGCGTTCCAGGATAATAGTACGGTACGTGGATACGAGTAATAATCAATTGAAACTCTTCAATTGTACATTTTAGTCGGTAGATTCTGAGCCTAATTCTAGTAAATCGTTAATGCTCACAATACAATTCATTATTAACATATTGATGCTGCTTTACGAACATACATCTATGAATTAGTAGCACTATTCCGGGAACAGCGTGGGGCGATAGAAGCCGCGAGTAATTGCTGACATCAATTAGGTAACTGCTGTTAATCTGTATGCATCTGTCTGAATTTCCAGATATTACAATACATAAAAAAAAAATATCACCAAAACAAGTTTGCAGAACGTACTCAATTCATTGAAAATACACACAAATTTGTACAAACTGACAAATGGCGTGATACGTGATAAAGTTCGATGACCTGCCCGCATGTTACCTGAACACACAATAGTCGATAAATACTAAGAAAATTCAGAAGGTCTACTTCTACCATTTTTTAGAAACTAATCTTAATACTTTAAAAGTTGCCATGCGGAAAAGATAAAACTTGGACCTAATCACAATTATTTCCAAGACAGTTTAATGATGATAAATTAATTATAATTATTATTTTTGTTAAATTTTACTTTTTAAGGCATGTTTAGTTTTTTAAAATCATCCGTATTTTTTTGTTAATAGGTTTGAAAAACACTTTTGCACGTCAAAAATAACTATTATTATTTTGTAAACTAGATGGGGTCGGTCATGCAGGGCAAGGCAAAGTGACAAATTAAAGTAGCACTCATGGCACTGAGTCGTTTGAAATTTCATAACCAGGTTGTGATAAGACTACTGATATTCTTGTACAGTGGACATTTTGTATCATTGTGTTGTACCACTGTTCAACAAACGGAGCGCGAATTAAATTCCAGCAGAATTACAGAGACCATCAATAGTGGATGTTGATTGAGGGAGAGCAATATGAAGCGAACACAAACAGGATTACTTACCTCAACCTTATCGTTCTTAAAACAATACTGTATTGGAGAGGGACCTGTTTAATAGTAGGCATTTATTACCAATCTGTGAACAGTTACAATTAGTTTTAAATAGAATAAGAAAATGTAAAGAAGCTTTCTGCGGACGGATCGTTATACAAAACAAATTTTAAATTGAATGCTGTGAACACATGCCTAAATATGTTGTGCGAATAGTAATCTATGCTCAGAAACCAGCATTGTCCATCACAACATTAGGCAAGTCCGCAAAAAAGGGAAGGTAACGCTGACACCCGAACCACAACAACTTTTAAAGCGCCAGCCTGATATTGATAACTGGAAGAACGCCAAAAATAACAATAGCCGACAAGTATGGGGTTGTAAATGGGCCATGGGTGTAAGTGAAGTGGGGATGGTGATAATCATCTGATGTAGAACTCCTTAATGCCGGTAATAAGCGCATCCTTAACATTAGACGCGATGTTAAGGTTGCCTACTCAAGATGAAGAATAATAAAAAAGGGAAGGCTGAAGGGATCGCGAAGAACGACCCCTCATAATGAGTAGGTTAGTAGAACAGTCTAATTACTCACGGCATGAGCATGAACACACAGGGCAACATTTAGCACTTTGATAAGCCTATTGCTTCTTAGTTACACTCATAGAATGCACTTCAAGCTAAAGTACACGTTAATTTTCAAGTAATGCGTAAACAAAGTCAAAAGTCAAAGCATTTATTTCAAATAATTAGGCACTTATAAGGCACTTTTGAACGTCAACATTTGAATTGATTTACGTTAGAATTGATTCTAGCCGCTCCTAAGTAAACTAAGTGGCGATGTCTTTCTTGAATTGCTAACACATCGTTTGACAACGTCTGTTTACCGATTGAAGTTGTTCTATCCAGATCTACTGATTTCTATCTACTTTGTGGCGACAGTTCGCCCACATCCATAGCCCATACCAAATCGTGGGCAATCCCATACAGTTATAACGTTCCTATTGAAAGCTGTTATCTTCCGCAGCAGAGTAAGTAAGTCCGCTATGATACTGTTAGTACTGCATTATGTATTCATTTTCTATTTCGGCGATGTTTTGAATTTGTCGATTTAGAAATCCGTTTGGTGATACGAGTACATTGGCTCACATGTATTTGAATGGCAAAAGTTTATTCAAGTTATTATTTTATCTCTACGTCTATTGTGCGGCATTATTAACAGCGGTGTGGTTTAAAAGAAGATGCAGTGACAAAAAATTAAAAGAGCATGCTTAGATGGTTTCGGTCATGTTGAGAGGATGAATGAGGCAGATGTGAGAGGAAATGCCGGGTGGGGACGACCTAGGAGGACATATAGTGATCTTATTGGTGATGTTCCTTAGAAAGGTCAGGTGCGTAGCACCCGCAACCGGCGTGCGTGTATGACCAGATTAGTTCTTCAATGAAATGGAAACACTATCTTCTTCTGTTATGATAATATCAAAATTGCATGTGCCTTAAGGTAATCGTATTTGGAGGGAACTTAACGATATTTCTCGAATAAGGGAGCTACCAACACAAGACTTTTTCTCGAATCTATAATTTTATCGTATTGGCTCCGTGTGAACCACTTTCCGTTTTCCGTCTCTCTAAATATACTTGAAATACAGCGCCTTGTAAAAGAAGCCAGTTTAGGCGGTAATTGTATAACTCGCCCATGTTCTAAAACACGTTCGTCGATGACGTATCTTCGTAAGTATCTTTTATAGTACTTTTAACATATTGATAATATCTACTTGCAGATGCAAGTTGCATAGATATGCAACTTTTGATTTGGTAAATAGTCCAATGGGACGGCAATCTGACATGACCGGGGACGGTTAAAAAATATACGATGTATATTAATTTTGATGTCCTAAAATAATAGATAAATTGTCAAAAAAACTATTTTTTTTGACAATTTATCTTAGATATCTCAGAAAACTAAGCTCTGGAGCATATGCCGTTAGAAAAATCGTAATTTAACTGATTTAGAGACAGCGCGTTAAGTATACTTTAGTTATTTTCATAGTGTGATGTCGTACGGTATTCTTTTGTGGGGAAATGCCGCCGATATTCAAACAATTTTTGTTTTACAAAAAAGAGCAATTCGTTCAATTTATAAACTAAGTCCCAGACACTCCCTCAGAGACAAATTTAAAGAGATTAATATAATGACTGTGCCTTCTCAGTATATTTATTAAAATCTTTAGTATGCACATAAAAATATTAATCTGTTTAAAAATACAGTGATATCTATAATATAAATACTAGGAACAAACACAAATTTGTTGTTTCCACTACCAGACTCAAGAATATAGGTGGATCATTTAATGTCAATGTATACGTTTTTATAATGATCTTCCTAGCCACATTCAAGGACTAAGCCTTAATAAATTCAAATCTTTTAATTAAAGTGGAAATTATGCCAGAAAGCCTATTATACTGTCAAAGACTATATTGAGGACAGGAAGGCTTGGGATTGAGCTACTCTAATAAATTTACACAGACAGTCTTGATGTTTCATATTTTTATTTTTATTACTATGATTTTTTCAATATTTGTTCCTTTTTACATACACATGCACATTTACATGACATGTATATATTTACTGTATAAAGTATAATATTATTTTAATGTGAATGTGTGGACTATGTGGGTCATTGTATTTTTCTTTTTTTTTCTTTCAGTTGTTTTAATCATGGTCTGGCTGTTTGAGTACTTTATACCCAAATGTCCCTTCTTTTGTATTGTTCGTTGAATCGTTGAGCTCCTTAGTTCTGAGTTGAGCTGCACCATGATTGACAAATGCGTGCACAGACTGGACAGGTCTACTCAAATCAATGTGGTTCTTACCTCAAAATACCATTTCAGACACCAGTCTACAGGGTTCTCATATTATTAGGATTTTAGTAACACACAATTATACCTGGTGAATGTATTAAATGCGTTTCACATTTAAGCTAACGCGTTTATTTTCTTAACTACCGCCTACTTGTTCAAATCATGTAACGGTCGGCTGGCGACGCGTGACTGTGCGTTGGGTTATTTAAGCGATGAAACGGCCGTGCGCAGCTCACCCCGCGACCTGGTAGCGGATGACGACCCCATCACCCCGGACTGACTCCCAGATAAGCCGTAACCAGGTTACACGCGGCTTATCTGTGACAATAAGACTCTACATTGACAACACACATTCCCGAGTTCGTAGCGCGTGCTAGGTTAATATAGGCGCGTTACGTAATCGTAAACAGACATCCACCTCTACACATGCACCCTAACTCACACGTGAACGCGCGTTGAGGGCCGCGGTTCGCGTAGACACTGAACGGTGTCACACAGACACAATACCGTTCACACACTCATGACGGCCCCTTAGCCCGGACAGTGAACGGCCAGCTCTGTGATCTGGACGGGCGGGGACCACTCACCTACTCTGTAGGCGCGTCGAGTCGACATCTCTGTCGCAGGTCGTCGCAGCCATAGGAAACTAGGGGTCTCACCTGGCGGTGACAGACCACCGAGATGTCGTGAAGAAAGCGGCGCTTTGTTATAAGCGTCGCGGCGCTCCTACAGAAACAAACAAGAATTCATACACATAGGCGTGCGTAGGTACCTCGCGCGCGCCCGATACCATAATGCCAAGACGCAAACTAAATGAGAGGCCCGTATTTAGGGACCACCGTATGGCATCCGCGGCCGGGGGGCGAAGCCCCGGCCCCGCACGCAACGCCCCCTTACGGGGGCGCCGCGATATGGTTACGAGCGCAGCTCAGTTGTTCCTGCGATGCCGAAGAGGATAAAAACACTCAGGCGTCGAAGTACTCGTCCGCATCGCTGTTATCTGGAGACGTGCCCAGAAGACTGGCAGCATTGCCACGCTGAATGGCAATGCTAATTATTTGGCCAAAGAACAATCCAGCCCTCTGGTCACGTGAAGTGTCGACTAATCGGTGAGAAATTTGTTTAAAAAGGAGACGCGCACTGAGGCCCCATGACCCGAGCGTTTCGACCCCAAACGGCTCAAAACTGTAGTTACCCATAAGGTTACAGTTTTTGCGCCGTTTTAGGGTCTCAGCTGGTCTCAAGTCTCTTATATATATGGTGTTATGTTTTAATTAATTTGAAAAATATACTATACAATGACATGAAAATTTACTTTGTGAAGTATTATAATATTTTAATTATTGTGAATGTGAAGGCAGTGTGGATTTGCTGTTTTTTTTTTAAATCTCAATTTATTTTTATTCTTTAAAGTTAGTTTTAATCATGGTCTGGCAGTTTGAGTAATTTATGCGGCCTACCCAAATGTCCTTTCTTTGGTAATGTTCGTCGAATCGTTGAGCTCCTTAAGTTCTGTGTCGAGCTGCATGATTACTGACAAATGCGTGCACTGACTGGACAGGTCCACTCATTCTGTGTGATTCTTTCTTCAAAAGACCATTTCAGACATCAATCTACATGGTCTTCACATGACCTGACCAACATTATGTCTGGACTTTCAAAGAGACTGAACCTCTAAGTTTGTTTCGGCCTTTCTTCTCAGAGTAGTCAGATAGGAAACGCCGATCTCATCTACTTTTAAAATATGATTGACGTGTAAAAGTGTTTGTACAAACCTATTTCCAGAAAATAAATAATTTATAATTTATCACTATCATTTATTATATTAGATACATTATAGCTGTAGTAGTAGGTACGTCACTTGACAATAAAGTACGGCAATTATTCCTTCATGCTCGTATGTGGCAGTCAATATTTACGGATCTTCATCAACGGTGGCAAACATCAAAAGCAAAATAATATGGTTACCATAAGCGAAAAAGTAAAAACATTTAAGCCCGTTCTTCTTAATAAAAATATTAAATTCAGGATTTTTGAAAATTGTATGGGGAAATACCTACTATCGGACATACGGCTTGTCTACTTGATAAAATTCTTAAAGTCACTGACAGGCAACGAACAGCGTAAACCTCTGGGTTTAGAAGCATGCAATTTTGCGCTAGAGTTATTTTTGCAACGAAAGTGTTCTTTTCCTTTTTTCGGGAAAAGCGGGATTTCGAAACCTATTGAGTAAAAAAGCGGGATTCTTTCGTCGAAATCGGCACATAATAAAAACAAGTAGGTATATACTTCTTTTTTACTATTTTTCTTGTATTTTCACTTCAAATTAAATTAACATTGACGATAGATATCCATAGAAAATGTATTTGAATGAAAATCAATCAATCATCAATCATTTATCACAAATTGGGGTTCAAATAGGGAGAAAGATTGTAATTGGCTCTGCATTGCGGAGTCGAATGAATATATAGCCTATTGTACATAGACGGTGTCAAATAAAGTTTAGTATTTCTCATGATGGACTCTTTTATGATGTAGTAAACCACTCAATAACAAGTACTCACTCGAAGATCGCGAGTTCTCGCGATGCAAGAAATATAACCAGCTTATTCTTGGCACCAGGTATTACCACTTCTGATCGTGATATCGGCGATACTATATGTATATAAAAAGGCAGCCGCAAAACTTACTTCGATATAATCATCATTGGTTGTTAAAAATTCGTTACGCTACAATAGTATGAATTGTTTTCAAAAGCTATCCCCTCATGTACGCCGATTCCTAGTCGAGTAATCACCGAAAAGATTGAGCCTTCATTTGATTTAGGGCAAAAAATCGGCGTTCTGGCAACACTGCTTAGGTTTAGAGCGTCGCAATTGTCATCGTTATTCACCATAGCATCGGACCAATTTTTGTTTGTTTTAATAAAATTACTTGAAGTGGTTCGATAATCATTCGATACTTGTGTTCATATTGTATTAGATAATAAAAGTTTGTAGGTAGACCACATAAAACTGAGTAAGTTATTTCGAATTCGTTACGACTATTCACCTTAATGCACGTTATTGGTTAGTGACGAATGTTTAAATCTGTTAATCAGCGGTATTGTGGTTATAATTTTTCAAATTCAGAGAAAAATAAATATTGAAGCGTTGGCAATATTATTGCGTTGCGTAAAAGTGGACGTAAATGATGTTATAACACAAATTGACTAAGTGTGAGTGTTATCATTTAACTACTTCAAATTTACTAAATTTAAATTATTACTTGTATAAATTAGTGAAAAAGGATTATAAGTAACAACTTAAAATCCTTTTTCTTAATTAATAGAGTTTATAGTATTTTGCATAGAGATGTCTAATAGTATTACATTCTTTGTTCTAGAGAAATACTGTGAGTCTGTGGGTTAAGAGATGTGAGGAAGAGGGAATCTTTGCTAGTCGGAGTGCTTGTTTATGAAGTGGAAAGCTTATTTCAACAAAACTTCACATGGTGAATGAATATGAAACAAATGGTTTCATACCAACCGGACATTTTGCTGAATTATTCAACACATCATTAAAAACTGTTCGCCGTGTACTCCAAGCTATAAAGGTTGCATCACCGAAGCGCAGCAAACAATAATGTTTAAGTTTAGGAATAGTTTATCGTGAATATTGCGCTACATCCGAGATTATTCAATTATAACAAATTGAGGTTTAGTTTCAATCTTCCTTTCTTAGAGAAAATGAATACTTAAGCTATCCTCAATATGTAATCCATATTCACTAAAGCCTAAAATGTGAAATACTTCATGTAAACTAACTGCCCTACATAACCACTTATTAAAATCACTTATTTTGGTAATTAAAGATCGAAGCTTAATGTTTATGATGAAATAAATCAACTTTTTTTGTTGATTTTACTTGTCAAAATAAAACAAATTACTTCTAAGTTCCTTGTGTTGTACATCCAATTTGGCTTAAGAAGTTATTACAAATAATCGTAACGGTTTGTCATCCATATGTAAATTATTCAAAAAAAAAAAATGTTTTATTTTTGTTATCACTTGTAACGCTTTTTTATTCTAAACCCTTTATTGCAATAACAAATATAATTAAAAAGCATTTTTTTTAAATATTGTTATTATTGCAAACCAAAATAAAAAAATAGTAATAAAAATGCGATGCATCTTATGAGATCAGAACCTAAGCCGACTGCTTCTCAGTCCAACGCTTGGCGCCTACTGTTACCAGCTCATAACTCGAATTTTAGCAATGCCATAAACCGGCCAGGTCACGAGCATGATGCGTGTCTAACAAAAGCACAGGAAATATATTTTTGTTCCGTGCAGCTCGATGCGAGTACGCGACTTTACGTCAGTGTGTGCCTTGCAAAACTGCGATATTTGTGTTGTGTGTCATTTAAACACATACAGTCGTACCGCGAGTTCACAGCAATACGACTCTTAACGTGCCTATGCACTTTTGAACGCTTACTGTACCTTAACATTTTAAGGAAAAAAAAACAAGCTCCAGAAAAACTAATTTTGTTGATCTACAGTCGGTTAAGTTCGACTAGACCCATTAATTTAACTTAATGGTTCTCGTCGAGACGATCAGCCGGTAATACTAATTGCTTTCATTATCTACTCGCGTTGCATTGATGAAATGAATTATCATTTTAGGTTCTAGGCCGCTAAATATTCTGCCAATTTAAATTTTGAATTCACTGATTGAAAAATCTTAGAAACTTATATCAATATCATGAACTTTGAACCGATTAAGTCACATTTTAGTATACCTCTTTGTTGAAAGCGTTATCTTGTTTATTGCTCAGCCAGCACTTTCTAGTTTTAGCAAAAGCTAAAACTGTCTGAAAGGTCGTTATTATGTCACAATACCTTGTTATTTGCAAGGTGTTCGTATTTCAAAAACGTTTTTGACAAAATCCAATCGAGATAATAATCGGAGTTACTCGATTGCCAATTTGCAAATGAAAGCGAAACAAAGTGAAGTATGTTTTACGAAGTTTGTGTCAATTTGTACACAGTCGCTATGTATTCGAAATAATATGGCCGACACGAAGCATACGTAAAGTTCGTTCCTTACTGCCGTCACCAATGTGTATACTAAGATTGCATGAATGTCGCGTTGATTACGACCGTGCATTACGCCTTCAATGAATTAAATTTTTAGTAGTTTATGGTTACATTCTATGTATAACTCACGGGCTATAAAGGCAGAACGTAAGAACAGAGTCGAAGATTCTATTCTAAAATCCTTACAGCCTTCAGTTTCCTCTCCCACAACCATGCGTTTTTTCAAGCATATGCACGTTTCAAGCACCAAACTACCATTTTGAAGGACTTTTGTTTTGGACACGTTGTAAAGGTGTTACAACATGTCCAAAACAAAAGCCACGCCTGCCCAGAAAATGGTGAGAATGGTCTCTAATACTCGCCCGTAATATTGTCGGATAGCGTCGGACAGTGCCGGACAGAGCGAACGAGCGGAGGAATTTCATTAGCAGTATCCACCTGAGAAATAGCCCACATATACCACACACTTGCGGATGCTAATTCGTATACGACGGTGTAAAGGGTTTGTTATTAGAACTGTTTGCGTATGTAGGTACTTATGTAGTAGACACTTTATCCGATTGTAGTAAAGCCAAAACGAAAGGTTTTCAATAACACAGGATTATATTATTAAAGGTACGGGTAGGTGTGTGTGTGTGTTTGCGATTTGGTAAAGATCATTTTTACAACAGTCACATACCAATCGTTGAACTGGATGTAATAAATAATAACATAATAATAAAATGTTTTTTATATATCGGACACATTTACAATAAATACCTTAACCAATTTAAAAAATCCTAACAAGTGAACCTTAAGAAAGATCACTTTGTGCTCTTGAGACCAAAGCACAGATAATTGGACTCGCCTGAATCAGTAACGCTTATCGAACTAAGTAAGTTGAACCACTCAAATTATTGTATAAACCAATGTCCGAGATACGGTGCCCGGTGTCTGTTGCGGACAGCGCCGGACAGCGTGACCACGCCGGGAATCCATTTCCTGCCCACTACACCTGAGACGCGGCCATAAATGCTCCGCTCGTTTGGTACCCAGAGCAAAAACTGAACACTAAGAGCCAGCTATAAATGGTGGCCATTGATGTGAAGCATTCCAGACCTTTTCAGACACCAATCTACATAGTCCTCAAAGACATTGATGAAGTTTATTTATACAATGACATGAGTGTTTGCTTTGTGAAGTTTTATAAATTTATTTTAATTATTGTGAATGTGAGGACTATGTGGGTCATTGCCTCATTGTATTTTTTTCTAGAGTTAGTTTTAATCATGATCTGGCATTGTTCGTCGAATCGTTATGCTCCTTAAGTTCTGAGTTCAGTTGCACGATTACTGACAGATGCGTGCACTGGCTTGACAGGTTCACTTGGTCAGTGTGGTTCTTACCTCAAAAGGCTATTTCAGACATCAATCTTGATGGTTTTCAGATGATCTGACCAAGATTATGTCTGAAAATTAAAAGAGAATTAGTTGAGTTTGTGTCGGCCTTTCTTCGCAGATTAGTCAGATAGAAAAAGCTTCCTAATCTAGTTTAAAAAATAAGATTGACTTGGCAGTGTTTGTACAAACCTACTTGCAGAAAAATAATCATATATCATTAAATCTACCAACGTGTACTTATAAACACTTCCAAAGAACATATCGACATAATTGATGAAATAGCAGTTATCAAACGGTAGTCCAACAAGGGCTTTAGCTAAGTTGGCTAAGCTAAATTGTCTGGCTGGCTCGTTGGCAGAGCACACTCAGCTGAGTTCGAGGGCTTACATAGCTATCATACTTGTAATGTGCATCCCGCAGTGCTGGTAGTGAGCAGTTAAATAACGAATGGTTTTAATGTTGTTCAATCTTGAAAAAGTCTTAAGTTTTATTAATGATACTGCGGAAAACATAATTTATTTTAACGAAAACCGTATTTATTAATAAATATTAAAGTATAATTAAATTGGTTGCGCCTGATTGCAATTACATATAAATTCATTCGTTAAACATCTGACGCACTCAACCAAAATATGTAATTGTTCAGTTTCTCTAATTGTGTATAAATTGCTTTTCGTCTTTAGATAGAGGCAATTTAAGTTGTCCCAAAAAAATACAATAGTATTAAGAATAGCCGTTTCAAGCTTAACATTCATCACATGATTGACGGTATTTTGGAATCCTTAAGTTTTCTTCATAGCTCCTTTTCAAAGGAAAAAAAATACGTAAATATGCAAGTGACAAGATGTCAACGACCCTTGAAATATAGAAGTAACTAAACAAGGTATTCAGCTAAGATTTTTAGAACAATGTACAATACACCGCTTTTCCTTTTGATCATCCCTTCGATCCCAATCGATTCAGAATACTTACTGTATAATCAAAATGCTCTTTTTTCGAATACTCTGAGATTTAATAATACAGAAATAAGTATATCACGTCAAAAGTTATCGTGCCACGTAGTTTACTACTGCAAGCTTCAAAAGTTATCGCGCCACGTAGTTTACTACTGCAAGCTTCAAAAGTTATCGTGCCACGTAGTTTACTACTCCAAGCTTCAAAAGTTATCGTGCAACGTAGTTTACTACTGCAAGCTTCAAAAGTTATCGTGCCACGTAGTTTACTACTCCAAGCTTCAAAAGCCTCTACAAAAGTTATCGTGCCACGTAGTTTACTACTGCAAGCTTCAAAAGTTATCGTGCCACGTAGTTTACTACTCCAAGCTTCAAAAGTTATCGTGCCACGTAGTTTACTACTCCAAGCTTCAAAAGTTATCGTGCCACGTAGTTTACTACTGCAAGCTTCAAAAACCTCTACAAAAGTTATCGTGCCACGTAGTTTACTACTGCAAGCTTCAAAAGTTATCGTGCCACGTAGTTTACTACTGCAAGCTTCAAAAGCCTCTACAAAAGTTATCGTACCACGTAGTTTACTACTGCAAGCTTCAAAAGTTATCGTGCCACGTAGTTTACTACTGCAAGCTTCAAAAGCCTCTACAAAAGTTATCGTGACACGTAGTTTACTACTGCAAGCTTCAAAAGTTATCGTGCCACGTAGTTTACTACTGCAAGCTTCAAAAGCCTCTACAAAAGTTATCGTGCCACGTAGTTTACTACTGCAAACTTCAAAAGTTATCGTGCCACGTAGTTTACTACTGCAAGCTTCAAAAGCCTCTACAAAAGTTATCGTGCCACGTAGTTTACTACTGCAAGCTTCAAAAGTTATCGTGCCACGTAGTTTACTACTGCAAGCTTCAAAAGTTATCGTGCCACGTAGTTTACTACTCCAAGCTTCAAAAGTTATCGTGCCACGTAGTTTACTACTCCAAGCTTCAAAAGTTATCGTGCCACGTAGTTTACTACTGCAAGCTTCAAAAGCCTCTACAAAAGTTATCGTGCCACGTAGTTTACTACTGCAAGCTTCAAAAGTTATCGTGCCACGTAGTTTACTACTCCAAGCTTCAAAAGTTATCGTGCCACGTAGTTTACTACTCCAAGCTTCAAAAGCCTCTACAAGTAGCCAATGCTAAATATTTGAGTACAATCACATTTATATAATAATAATGTATTTGCAAACTGGTGCTATTTCCTGATCCTTGCGCCAGGTGCCTAAGGTGAAAAGGTGTGGGGGGTGAAGGAGAGGCGGGGAACGTCACCGCAACAGCTAGCAAAGGCTTAAGCGGACGATTTCCATTTGCGACCCTTCGCTATCAGCGGAGTGTCGGCTATTGATTTATGTAACACATTTATATCAGAAGGTAGTGTAAGTAAGTGACACAAACGTACTGGTTTATTGGAAGTTTAACTGAATTTCTCGCAAGTTCGCTCGCTCTTTAAGAAGAAGCAAATTGGATACATGCCTTTGGAGCCATAATTATCTGTGTCTATATTTGTATCTTTATCGTGTCTGTCTGTGGGACCACGCTGTTCTTCAAAAACTACGCAACGGATTAGTGCGCCAAATGAGCATACGCCAATGGTTCAATTAGTACGAAGGATTGGGAGGAGTTTACAACATCATTCAAAGAATTTATTCCGGAAAAACCTTTCGGGATAAATTATTCTTATTTATTTTAATATAATAAATACCGCGCGAAGTAGGGGCGACGTGATTCCAATTAACGTATTGTAAGTACGAGTATGTGTAAAACAAATAATACTGTCTATTTTGCAGTTAAATTGATTTGAGGCTCATTTTATTTTCTGACGTGCTAGTCTCAGTGGTGCTGTCTCCCTTTCTGACGTGCTAGTCTCAGTGGTGCTGTCTCCCTTTCTGACGTGCTAGTCTCAGTGGTGCTGTCTCCCTTTCTGACGTGCTAGTCTCAGTGGTGCTGTCTCCCTTTCGGTGTTCCATCCAACTCAAGTAGCTAGCAGAAGCAGAATGTTTTTTTCCAAAGAAAGTGTTTTCAGACGCTATGTATTTTACAAGCTCGTATAAATGTTACTACTACTCGTATATATGTACTCGCTATATATGTTACAAGGTCGTGTAATTAGGGTCACAGGATTGAGGGAAATCAATTTTGTTCTTGTGAGAAAAACAAAATCTAGGAAATTAAAACAAGATATTCAGTTCGTCTAGTCTGCAAAAAAGGAACTTTTCTGTAGCGGAAATGAAGTTCGGACGAACGAAAAAACTTTATAACCCACCAAAACACCCCTTATCATTTCTTTGTTAAAACTTGCCACCTAAGTTCACATTGTGGAATACAAATCATAATAATGTGTGATGATTATTACCTAGTAGAATTAAGGTTCCTACAAACAGGATCGACACTAAGACACCGCTTGTCGCGCGACACGTGGTGCATTTGCGTAGCGTGCGATTCGCGTCGCGTGTCGCGCCAGTGTTAACGAGCCTTTAATCTTACATAGTTTTTTAAACATTATCAAAATCTAGTACTTAAAGATAAAAAAAATCATTTATTAATAATATTATCGCAAATGCGAAAGTTTTTCTGAACATAATTGTGACGACGACGTGCATTGTGTGGGCACGCTGTCGCGACAGCGCGACATAAAGGCACCACGTGTCGAGCGACGAGTGGTGCCTTTGTGTCGCGCTGTCACGTCGCGCCTGTGTGTGGCAGCCTTGAACTACCTTCTTATTAGATTTTGATTAAACTTAGAAATAACTTGATAAACCACAGGCACAGCCAAATATGTTCCACGTAGGAAACAATGAGGCCGCGTGCTTGTTCGTGAAATGTACACATTGCAAAATAATTAAGCACGCAAACTAGCAATGAACATCTTCATCATTGATTCTGTGGGATTTAACTATCAAGCACAAAATGAAATCAGTCGGCACAAAAACTACTGTTAAAATGCAAATGATGTTAGTTCCCTGCATGTGCACTAATTTCTTCTGCCAACTGTACTTGCAAACGTCGTTCAGATCGGAAAAGCACCATTTCAGCAAAGAAGCGCAACTATTTCTTAAGTGAATTCTTTTATATATTTCACAAAGTTTTCATAATAAAATGGAGCTACTGACCCGAAACAGAATGAGGGAGTAATTTCAAACTACTGGTACAATCGCTTTGCTAGCTGGATGGAAAACAACGGGTTACAAGGTTGTTCGTAATCTGAGAGAACTGGACGAGTCACTCTTTTTTTATCGAAATTGCGCTCTTTGGTACAAATAGCTAGTCATCTAGGCCAATTTGCCAATTGGATCGTCCCATAAAACCACTTAACCCCGAAAACATGTTCAAACAATGTTGTAGACATATTACATACACGAAGTGGTAACAAGCAGCGACTTGCGAGCAACATGGCGGCCGCCGGGCAGATCGGCCTGTCATGGGTGTTGCGTTAAAAGGAATGTGATCATTTTGAGTCGCGTCGTTAATTTCAATGTTTGAACATGGGAACCAATCGACTCTGATCGGCTCAATGAGACACAAATTACGGCTATTTATTAGCCGTGCTACTCTTTCGAATTTATTGAACTATTCGTATTAGCGATACTCGACTTGTGTAAATATTGAACTTGTTAGAAAAATCGTTTACTGTGTAAAATAAGGTACTTCATGATTTATTAGCATGATTTTTTTGTTGTTTCTATTGAAAAGAAATTTAGTTTTCTCTTAACATAGTAAAACACGTAGTAGCACATAGTACACATAGTATTTTTATATGGCTAACATGTATTACGTACGCGTAAGGTCGTATTTTTCAGACGTTCCAGAATTTACGATAAAATTTCATTACCGTGGATCATACGAGATCAAACGCAATATAAATAATAATATATTGGACGACATCACCGAGAGAATGACTGTGCAGAGGGCAGACGATCGACCGACTCACACGTACTGTCTAGTACGACTCACTTGTGTCTGGCAATATTAGCACTTGTGTACCTATCGCACAACAGTACTGCGAAAAGCATGCTATTAACCTCTCATGTATGCCGACCGGTCATCACAACATTTCGGCTGATCAATAAGATACTTTGATGAAACATTAAACTGTATAGTAAAGCACAGTAAAAATTTGCATAAAAAGCGAGCCCTTTTCATGCGAGTGTGTTCGCACTAAAGAAAGAAATATGACCTGAATCCTTTAAAAGGCAAATGGGTATTCGCCTTTTTGGTTCTTATGATTACTCTTAAAAGCTGAATCTCTTTGAAGAGTGTGGCTTATGGCTGATTCCTAAAATTTACGGACCGTTATTGGTTAGAATGAAATCGTATTGTATCTTTACCAATAATGAAGCAAAGAACTCATAGCTTCGCATAGTAGACCCTCCCAAATGGAAGTAGCTATCACAGGTAAAATATGACCCAAAAAAAATGCTACCATTGGTTAGCAAAACGATTCGTTTTTGTTTATGGGAACCGAGCATTCGTGGAGTAGCCAGCCGCTGATGCCTGCCTGCCGCTAATGCCCACGTAGCTATGTAGTAACTGTGTTCACTAAAAATGTAAAACTACGTGCATCAGGTTATCCGGTTATCCAATTTGTCATTGATTCGCAGGAGAGTTCCCTTTATTTTGCTTGTGGGGGCAAGTAAAATAAATTTAAAACGGCATCCAAAAAGGCAGTAAAATTTCGTTTTCCGAATAGAATGTTTAATTTTTTAAATACGTCCAAGGAAATCCGGAGTGTGAAATCAGGGATTCGCTTTGAAACGCTCTAGTGTATTAGGCGAGTGGCTTGGGCCTGCGGCCGGGGGCGTGCGGGGTGGGGTGGAGTGCAGGCGAGGGGAGGGGTCCAGGTGTCGTATAGACATGGGGTTGAATGCAGTGGCGCGTGCAAATCCCGTCGCCTGCGGGCGCGGGCAGGGCGCGTGAGGGTCGTGGGCGGGCGCGTGGTGCGCGCTCGCGACTTAAAGCCATTGACGACGACGTCGCCTGTCGCGGCCGCAACGCAAGCGTCGCTTTTTCATAGCTATTTGTTCAGCCGTCCGTAACTTAGATCTTTGCAGAGTAACTTTTGCAGGATTTTTGTTACCAACAATGGATCAGATTTTCTTTTCTCTATCAATACTTACTACAGTTATAGAAAAACTTCGTGCTCAAAGCTAAACTTTATAATAACTAATCCACATCTTGCAGCTTTTTCAGTCCAATCTTAATTACCTCGCCTCAAAAACGGTAGAACTCTTCAAAAGACCCTTAATTAGCTTCACTAACCGGATAGGACCAGATTTAAAAATCATCAACAAACGACAATCTGACCGTGCCATAGTCCATAGACCATTAGTGGTGTGACACACTGAACCGGCCGACTCGATAATGGCGCCACCTGCCGGGATTACGGAGCGGCGCGCACGCGGCCGGAGCTTGCATGTGTCGACTTAAGCACGAATGAACACGGCTTTGTCTCCAGAACATGGCTAATGACGTTAGTGCAAGGATTATGCTTTCCTGTAATATTCTTTCCAGAAAATGTTCGGTCCTTTAGCAAGAAAACGGAGCTTTGCCATCATCACACAGTTGTTAACAAGAAGTGTGATCACAAAGCTGCGTTCACAACAATTAAAATTAACGTTGAAGAAATTGATAATTACGACAAGTTTAGAAATTAACGATTTCTTCAATGGGAGCCTATTAGGTAATCACATCTAGGTTACTAGAGATAATAACTGAGTGAAGTTGTCTCTGTTATTTTCAATACATTATAGTATATGCTATACTTACACCATTGGTCATCATTCATTCATCCATTCGTGTCCCGTATATTCTTTTATTTGTTAGCATTTTACGAATCGTTCTAAAACGAATTCTTTTATAATATCTTAAATAAAACATTCATTTTTTTCTTACATTTTCCATTGTTGTGACACCTAAGCCAAATTATCAAACTGTCATTGTTTTTCTTTTTCTCTTTTAGTCTATGAAGATTACTTTTTGGTTTACATAACGCATTATTTTTATCAATATTTGTAGCTGAAATATTGTAATTTCTATATAATTACGATTGCAAACTGAATTTCGACATCTAAAATAATTATTACGGACACGCACAGACAGATCGTGGAGGTTTTAATACATCTTGGCTGAACATACAGGCTGGTTTTATGACTGGCGGATGAGATGTCAGAATGAAGAAAAAGATAATTTTGAAACTTCAAAAAATCGTCAACAATAAATTCTGGAAGAGGAATATTTTGCCTATTTAAGAAAGGGCTGTAGCATCTGAAAAGGATTCGGCGTCCGCGCCTTGTCAACAAACCCTCTCTGGGGGAATTCTACGTCTGCACTCTGCTGAGAATACATCTGCCTGGACATTCTAAGTCTAGTTTTTGCTGTAAAACCATCTGCCCGGGGACTCTGCGTCGAGCTTTGTCGAAGGATACTGGCACTCTGAAGTCTCCCTTCTTCCCTTCACGGAGCCGGTTACGCTCTCGAAGCCGATCTACGAAAATCCTTCATCCTCCTCCTCCGGGCGAACCTTCCATCTGTTCATCTTCAAGCCTTCTAAATAAACTTCAGTGTCGGGTGAACAGTGTTTATTGTTTTTATAGTACCACCTGTATTTTCTATCTCATCCATTAAACTGTCTGTACCAAGTCTACTTTCATCCTTTTATGTAGTTAGGGTCTTGTAGTTATGTTACAACATATAAAAACCGATTTTATAAAACGGCCAATTATTCGTGTTGAATTAGAGCTTTACATATTTCATACAAATGTTTTTGAAAACAGAACATTACAGTCACAAACGCTGTGCAAGTTGCATGAGCATCTCGTTTGACTCGTGAAGCGCCCCCAGGACCAAAACCTTCGCGTGTGTCAAAGTTAAAGTATTTCAAACGACGCGTCATGTAACACAAACACGCGCGTCTCCGAAACATTACACACAAGCGTCTCCCCCGGGACGAATCTACGCACAATATACCACGCCCAATATGACTGAACATATCTCCGCAGATGTACGGCACAAATCAAAGAAATGTGCTCCGATGACCACTTCGTGAAAAATAAATTATTGCTCCATTGTAACCGCTTTTTAAGAGGTTTATTGGTCGTAATCAATTTAATCAGATAAATATAGATGTTTATAAACGATGAGCGCACGGGCAGCGGCGCTTCAGGCGCACTTACGGGACGGAGCACTAATTACATATTAATGAACCTGACCCCGGACCGAGCGGACACGAACAAAGCAACACAATCCAGCTATCTTCGCTGCGATTCCGGAACACATGATGATCCGAAATCTCGGAAAGAAAATTTGGCATTTCTGTAACGAGTTTGGAGGCGAAAATACTGCGGAAAGCGAGTTGTGTCGGCTTTCAATTGAGCAACGGCTGTAATCCCTAATTAGCAGCCGCAGTGTCGCTCCTTACATTTTACAGCTCGTGTTTTTTTGGTCATGGACTTTTTTCATCTTACTTTGTTCATGAGCTGACAATACATGGCGCTCATCATTTTTAATCTCTGAAAAGGCAAATTCTGGTACATTTTTGCATTTTCACCAACAGAATTTTACCTAGGTAGTCATGTGCTCTAAGTGTAACGTCTCTTCTAGTTAGGCTTCCTTACAAAAGGGAACAACAAAGACATTGAGTGTCTCATATTTAAGGTAATAAGTAACCATAATTTTAGACTTATCACGGACGATGTGTGGTGCTACACATCACAGCACAGCACTGCACGCTCACCAGCAAAAACTTTATATTGGGATTACCACTGCATATATTCATCATCTTCCATTTGCTCTGCACACGTACCTGCAAGACGTATCACGTCAGGGATCTGCGCCGGATAAGTTCCGAGTGACGCTTACAACCGGGCTAACGAACTATTAGCATAACAAAACACTTCGCTTTCCATTCCCGGGTGGATGCAAACAGCGCGAGCGGTGGGGAAGATAGCGCTCAATGCACGTCAAGACACTAGGTGCTATTGCTGCCCAATTGTATTCACGATAATGGGTACGGGAATCTGAGCCACATTGCCTGCATACTTGTTAGCACAAACGTCGCCGCGTCGCAGAGTCCTTAGTAGGGCTGCTCCGTGCTGCGTGCGGCACCCGCGTCGACGTCGACAGTTGAACAAACAGACTGTAGTCATAACGTAATGAGCAGCTAACTGTGTCACGGAGAAGAGATTTGATTACCTACAGGAATATTATATAGAAGAAAGTATTTTTTTGTATGTTTAGGCTAAACACTTTGAAACCTAAAACGTAGATGGTACTTTTATATCTGAAAAAGACAAAGTTATTGATTTAGATCGTCCGCAAGTACGAACGTATCAGCTTCAGTTTAATATTAACGGTGAAGTTAGTTTTTGATAAAATATCCATTTGCCAAAACTCAAAAGTAAATACTGTGATCTGCGACCTAATTGCGTAACACATTTTCGTAAACGATTACGACTAATCTGTTGTATTTTGACAGTTCAACAACATTCATTGCGTTATTTACATTGTTGAGCAGATTTTTTATCGAACTTATGAAGCAATGGATTAGCAATCTGTTTCAAAACGATTCAGATTCCGATTGATAGTGTATTACGCAATCAGGGTACTGATTGAAGTTAGTTTGTTTAATATATCATTGACTTTACCTGAACACGGTTGCTAGTTGTCGCGAATACAATAGGTTATGTATGCATATTGGATGGTACATCCTCCATAAATCCTGCTGACAGTATTGTTATCACGGTCATAGTGAGTACATATCGCTGGCTGATCGTGTATTGTTATAACTCCATTAGCGATGACCAATGATGTGCAGTATCAAGCATGTCAAATGACATTCAACCTTCCGATATTCGGTTAAAGATTAGATTTCAATTACTTTGTTATTTGATTTTTATTAACAATTTAGAATAACTTAATATTTGATGTTCTGATTTGTATATATTGTGCATTTTAGTAGAATAATTTGCTCGCAATAGGAATTGGTTAAATTCCCAAATGTAATATAATATTCATGCATAATAGTAAGTCATTTTTTGAAAGCAATATATTATGGAGTGGCTCTATGTATTTTGTTTTATATTACTTATATAAAACTTGTTAGAAAGCTTTTCAGCCACAAGCATGCAAGTATGTCATATTTTTGTTTTTATAACAATTCAAAGTTGGTATGGAAAATGAAAACTTAGAAAAGCATCGACATCGCCACATCCCTATTCACAAACAAATGGAATTCTTGCTCGCACGCGGTCGCGGCAAACTCGGGCACACTCGGTCACATGGCACACGGCGCACGGCGCGACGACTTGCACTCAGCTGTGTACTCACAGACTAACTGCCGCCCACTCATGCGGGGAGCCTGTATGTATGCGGCGGCAAACGTTACGCAAATACACGCCAGGGTATTGATACACAGCGGAAAGAAAAGACCGAGTATTGACGAAAGAACTTGGTACACTTGGATGAGGTATTGTGATTTTTAAAGTTTCACATCTAGCGTAAAATAGCGAGAAAAAAAGGCACATTAGCCCACAGAAGGTATTTGTGGGTGGTTATAGTAAGAAGTTCCACGGTGACGACATTTTGTTCTCTCTTGAGTTAGTACCGGTAACATCTACAACTTCAAGTTTTTTCATTAGATGCAGCTTTCTAACACAATCAGTACACCAACAGCATGTCGATTCTGTATACTTCTCACCGTGAAGACTTGCGTGGAGTGAGCTGTCAGTGTCATCCCGTCTTGGACAATCCCTAGCATCAGTGGCACTGACAGCTCACTCCACGCTCACATCACCTTCGTATTCACAGTGAGATGGTTACAAGAATAGCTGATCGTTTGCAAGAAGAAACGTCTTTATTCGTCGTTAGCAAATTACTTCGTATAAATCAACCAATTACATTAGATGTTTTTACAATCTGCTTGCCACTTGACTGAGACAAGATACCGAGTATCAGTGGTTAGATAAATGCCAGCTATCACGGGGACCTGTGCGGAAGGGGGTGGGGTTGCAGGGGGGGGGGGTGCAGTGACGTCACCTGTCTCCGAGACAAGACAAACGGCGCGGCCGCTCGACTGCGCACCGCTGATGCGAGGAGTGTACCGTGAAGGTTTCCATACACAGTTCTTGTTCTAGAACTGGTACTTAATTTGGCGAGACTTCATGACAAATCATTACAATAAAGAATACCAGCCCATTATTGTCCCACTGCAGGAGAACGGCCTCTTCTTCAACGATGTTAGTAATGTCCAAGATAAACTCAGAAAGTATATTTAAATAAATTAATGGCCATCACGATATTTTCAAATCTTTATACTCGTAATGATATTATGTTAATTCGATCAAATTGGGTACTTAAGGATTATAAATTATGGGACCTCGTTTATTGTTGACACAACTTGACGGTTTGGCGATTCATTCGCCCTACAGGTATAATCTGACATCTTACGTATACCGTGTTTATAGTTGTAAGCAAAGGGTTACGAGTAAACAGACATTTTCATTTCCAAAATATTTCTCTAAAAGAGACCCCAAAGTCAAACAGTACGTTTTCAAACGAAGAGTTAATTATTACTTTATTTAGACGGGACTTCCATCTTGAAACTTGTTAGAAAGCTTTTCAGTCAAGCATGTAATTATGGACCCCAAAAAGAGAACTCAAAGTCAAAGAACAAGTTTTCAAACGAAGAGTGCGTTTATTTAGACGGAGGTCACGTATGGACAGAAAATTTACCGGAAACAATAAACATTTACGCCATTCTATTTTCATCTGTTAGTAGTTTCATCAGTGTTATTTCAATTAATGTTTGCATGCGAGGTGTTTACTACTTACCTGCAGTAGAAGAAACATCTTCTACAAACACGACGTTCCCGACATTCCTGTTGAAATTGCGTTTCTTAACTCAACCAAACACACGTGAGAAATTTTGCACCGTTTTCAACCGCATATAAATTGAAAATTGTTACCTTGGAAATACTTGGTTTTCGTCGCGTGTGTGTTTCATATAACGGCGCGATGACACATATGTAGTTTAACACTGCACACACCTTTGCTCATACGCTTTATTTATTGGTAGTGAATTGCATCCACTACCGCCTGATTTATTTTACAATTTATATTTTAGGCGACTATTCACATCGCGTCATCGTCAACCGCACGCTTGTATGTTTCCACCTCGTGAAGCATAGCGTCAGTTTAAACTACATAAATTTAAATTGTTACCTCGCCGGAGCGTTCACAAGCGATAGTTTCGCGGCAATACATTACTTCTGTGACAGATAGTTTAACGTAGTGTCCGCTGTTGATTTATTTTATTTGGTGTTAAGTGCAAGTGTAAGTACGTGTCGGTGGCGCGGGTGCGCGTGTCGCGTTGCCGTGTGTTTCTAGTTTACATCGAGCGGTCAGGCATGGCGACTGAAAAATTGCACTATTTTATATTACGTAGTTCAAATTGTTGTTTTGTGTGCTGCAATAGATAGCACGGTGTGAATGTTATCTGTGCATGGTGATTTATTTGAGTTTGCTTTTAATCTATGATCGGTAAAGTTATCACAGTTTTGAACACAGTGCGCTAGTACAAATAAAATTAGTGCATAACTTTTTGTTTATATTTACAAAGATTATAAACAAAAAGTTATGCACAGACACACGATACAAAGACACATTCCACCTTCAAATTAAACACGTATTGCATTTTGCTACGGCGTAGCACATTGCTACGCCAGCTACTACGTCGTAGCGCGTAGCTATCATCTATTACGCTCGATGCGGCTTAAACAGTTTGTGGAGTGAGTTTTATCGGTAGCTAAGTCTTGATGATCAAAGTAAAAAAACAATTCAAATGCAGTAAATTAAAATGGCTAACCAAAGGGATTAAAATGAGTAGTAACACCAAACGGCTATTAAGATATAAATATTATTTAAACAAAACAAATGATAATAAAACTAAAGGGGGATGCCCGTTTTCGGCCCTAAAGGCACAATAACTTACGTATAAGTAAAAAAAACGTCGTAATTTATATTTATTTAACAAGTTATTCATTTATCCGAACAAGTTTGCAATATTTTTGCAATAATAAAAAGTACTGAAACGATAAATGACATTCACGGTTGTGGATAAAGCAGCAGTGTTGCCAATACTTATCAATTTCGTTCACGAAATAATCTATCATGTTTTCAAGGAAAAAATAAAACACATCCGTAATGATTGTGATACGATCTGTTGTAACATATACGGTGTTATGTTTTTACTTTTGATTTTAAATGGACAAACTATTTATTAGTTGATATTAATAATAATGAATACATAGGATTATAACAAAAACGCTACCACACATTTTAATAATAATTCAATTTATGTTTAGCACAATAAAGATCAAATATGACAAAAACGTACTTATCTTCAGTGGGGTTTTAGTAGTGATTATAATTTTGTATTAAATTATGATTCAAATAAAAGTCGATATCGTTTTTTTTGTTCTGCTAATGTGGCAACATTGAGTTACGCTGGCCGGCTGTCAAGTCAAGACACAGTCAAGCGTCAAATCACAAAAATCTACAGAATCTACTTTCATTGTTTGCGGTTGCCATACTGAGTTTAATTCTTGCGGATTTGTTATTTTATCCATCAAATAAGCATATTTAATGGATTCCGACAATTATTTTAACCCTAACTTAAATATCCAATGATAGTAAAGCAGTTACGTTAGTCAAGATTAAAAACTCTTTTATCTAAAGAAACCCTAACATTTTTGTAAACCAATTCCTTGTCCAGTTAATTGTTTAAATTGCATATCATCCTATCCATATACTTTAAAATGTGTGCACTCGAGGCAGAAGTGTCTATGGACGGTGGGCATTCCCCTTTAAGGCATATTCCAATTTGTTGAGAAAATATATAAATAATTTGCAATCTCTATGTAATCTCAAACATATTGCATACTCAAAAAATAAGGGCAAAGCATCATGGGATATTGTCAAACGGAGCACAGGTAACGTAACATCTCCTGAATTTATTAATAGTATAGTTGAAAATAGCATTATAGCTACATCAGGCTATGAAATCGCAAATGTATTAAACAACTTCTTTATTGATATTGTTGAATCCAACACAACCTTACAAAACAACTCTAACAGCCGAAGTAATATATAAAGCAACGACAACAGCATATTTCTAAACCCTACTAATCCTACTGAAATTTTTGACAATATTAAAAACATTAAAAAGCACTAAGGCATCCGGTTATGATGATATTACTACAGACCTTCTAAAAAGTATCGCTCAATACATTGCAGAACCACTTTCATTTATCATCAACTTATCACTGGAGCAAGGCTGTAATAAAACCACTACATAAAAAAGGCTCTAAATCTGATAAAAATAATTACAGACCTATTGCGCTGATACCAATTCTATCAAAGGTCTTTGAAAGAGTTATGCACAAAAGACTTCTCTCTTTCTTTGATAAGTATAATGTTCTTCCTAAAGAGCAATACGGGTTTAGGAAGAACAGATCAACTTCACTAGCAGCGTTTAACTTAGTTAAATCAGTTTTAAATAACATTAACACTAATGTTACAATATCAGCTCTATTCTTAGACATAAGCAAAGCTAAAATCAAAATAAAAATTTTGTTCATCATTCAATTCTCCTCAGTAAATTGAATAAAATCGGTATAAGAGGTCCAGCTTTAGAATGGTTCAAATCATATCTATCGAACAGAACTCAAATTACGAGGATCACCAAATTCGAAGAAAAATGTAACAGTATCAGCAATTTCGATTCCCAACCTCGACATAATTACTTTGGTGTACCACAGGGAAGCATTCTAGGGCCACCTTTATTCCTCGTGTATGTAAACGTTATTCCTCAAGCAGTGGAACAAGATTGTGTCCTTTTTGCTGATGACACGACGGTAATTCTAGATTGTAGGAACTTTGAAACTTACGAGTCCGATATAAATAGAACATTAAATAACATCTACAATATATGACGCCACTTATATATAACACATTACCTATCTGGATAACAGAACCTTATAAAAATTCTGCTTGGATTAAAAAAAAAAGATTAATATCCCATAGTTTTTATTCAGTCGGTGAATTTCTCAACAAAAAGTCTTGTCAGTCCTACCACTTCAGAAATGCATTGTAGTCATTTTGATTTATGTTACTTTGTTTATTTTGTTAACTACTTACCTAAGTCGTTATGTACTAAATGTGTATGTAGCATTTAAATTTAAATAGGATTGTTATTTTAGGATTATTATTTTGCAATTTTTTAAATACTTTTATTATTATGATTTTTTAAATATTTTGTTCCTTTTTACATACAAAATGATATGTATATATTTACTGTATAAAGTATAATATTATTTTAATTTTGTGAATGTGAGTACGATGTGGGTCATTGTATCTTTTTTTTTTTTTTTCTTTCAGTTGTTTTTAATCATGTTCTGGCTGTTTGAGTACTTTATGCGGCCTACCCAAATGTCCATTATTTTGTATTGTTCGTCGAATCGTTGAGCCCCTTATTTCTGAGTTGAGCTGCACCATGATTGACAAATGCGTGCACTGACTTGACAGGTCCACTCAAAGCAGTGTGGTTATTTCCTCAAAAGACCATTTCAGACACCAATCTACAGGGTCCATTATGATCTGACCAAGTTTATTCTCGGATTTTTACACTTTGACATACTATACAATAACATGAAAATTTACTTTGTAAAGTATTATAATATTTTAATTATTGTGAATGTGAAGGCAGTGTGGATTTGTTGCTTTTTTTTGTCTCAGTCTATTTTTAAAATTAGTTTTAATCATGGTCTGGCAGTTTGAGTAATTTATGCGGCCTACCCAAATGTCCTTTCTTTGGTAATGTTCGTCGAATCGTTGAGCTCCATATGTGTTGTGTTGAGCTGCATGATTACTGACAAATGCGTGCACTGACTGGACAGGTCCACTCATTCTGTGTGGTTCTTTCCTCAAAAGACCATTTCAGACATCAATCTACATGGTCTTCACATGACCTGACAAAGATTATGTCTGGACTTTAAAAGAGACTGTGACCTCTGAGTTTGTTTCGGCCTTTCTTCTCAGAGTAGTCTCAGGACAAAATCATTTATCATTTATTTAAAGGGTTCTTAATCCTAAAACCTAATAATTAATTTATATTGTGGCGTTGTAGTCGATTTCCTACAGATCAACTAAAACGCACATCACTAGTTACGGTTTAAAAGAATGACATCCCTAAATCTTACAAGTTCCCACCACGTCACTCGGTGTCGTGGTATGGTTAAGGCTATAAATAGCCCTGCTGGACGCCTAACGTTCCCTTTCCTTCGCATCAAGCAGATCAAGTTGTAAGTCTAAATAACCCCGAGATAAACGGGTAAGTGCTCAGCGTGATTGCTTCTATTCTTAATTGTGTCCTGCCAGATCGCATTCTCTATGTATCTCTGTCTGCGCGGTCTGGCAGCTAATGTAATTGTTCTCGGCAGCCTCCCTATGACTGTCGAGAAAGCTATTTACCTATAGTGGCTTCTGCCACATCACTTGTCACCTTTACTGCACATTGTGAATGCGTGCGCATGCTTCTCGCATTCTCCGCTTTGCTTGTCTCGCCGCGCTGCGCCTTGCTGTTCGCTTAAATCGCCTGGCCACGCGGCGAGGGACCTCCGAGAATGCCCGCGGCATGCGCACGACATAACCTAAAATTGTAAACCCCCACGATGGGTGAGTCTTCCTCCATCCACCTTGCTTTGGGCTTACGGCTGGGAGACGCACACATCGGCGGAGGTTTGCAGTCCTGGCACATCGCTTACGGAAGCACCCGCCTCGCGCTGATTCCAGGGTTCCAGTATTGGGCTTCACAACTTCTATCCTGCCTACCGCTGACTGACGTCCTCGCTGCCTCCGCCCTACCGCTGGAGAGACGGCAGTCACGCGTACTAAACACGCGGCCGCTACCGCCGCCTAACCTGCCATCCACGTGGGTCGTGGGTGCCGAGACCCCACGCCTGCCACGTGTTGAGGCCCTGCCTTAGCACGACCGTGCCTACACGCGGTCGTGCACCCAAGCGTGGTGCTGCCCACGTCGAGCGACCTCTGAAGTCGCTGCCCTATTCTGCTGCCTGCCCTGAGACCTCACGCCGGACCTCGTGCTGCCGCGTAGCCAAGCCCAGGGCAGTAACATTCTCTTCTCTTCTAACTTCAGTGACCAGAACCAGTACTCAGAGACCTTAGAACTCACTACCCTGAAATCTCTTGTTTAATAAATGTGTTAAGCGACCTCTTGGTTTCATTCCTATATATCTACCCTAGAAACCCGCTTGCCACAATATCATGAATTGTGATTAATTTGTCTAATGTATGTTACACACCTACTCTATTAAATATTTGCATGCTATCATACATGGCGATTCCGACACACCACTAATTCGTGTCTTTGCACTGAAATTTTATGTAACAGCTTTTGTACCTACCACATTTTATGCCATGATTTTTTTTTTGATGATTATTTTCATGTTTTTAAGAGTAGTTACACTCAATAAAAATTAACGTATACCTACTACAACTGTGATTTTTGTTTATCTTAGTCACGAATCTATTCGCACAGTAGGCCTTAAGACAGCGCAAGAAAAAGTGTAAATATGATAGCGAACAGTTTCCTGTTGTGAAGAGAAACAAAGCGCAGTTATAAATAGTCGGCGTCGGCCGCAGCCGCCACTCAGGGCTGCCACGCACAGGCGCACGCGCTAATACTACACTACATTGTAGATAGGTATTTATAAAGGTGTCACATGATATTACTACAAATTACGACCAATATTTTTTATTTTAATCGCTTGTAAGCAGACTAATTCACATTAGCATATAACTATGTAAGACATATAACCGAGATATTGAACATTTTCATACCAGAGACGCAAGACATTGTGAACAAAAATATCTGTTACATTTGCATAATATTTGGATATGTGCAAGTGTAACAAAAAATATTCTTTGAAACCTATTTAACGGTGTCTAAACATGTTAAAGTATACATGTAGATAAGTTTTTGTGGTCTAGAAAATACTTACAAAGTTATCAAAGCTAGAGGTGCCACCCCTACAACAACAGTTGCGTGCCCCACCCCGGTAATCTGAGTCGGAAGCGCCGCGCGTGATCGTCCGCACTCCATCGCTGTGGATACATCGCGCGCTCGCTCAACAACCACGTTCAATAGCCCCGAACACACCCCGCTGTGTACGGCGAAGTTTAATTCGACGACTCACTTCCGCGTCTTTATGTAAAACTATTCCTTGTTTTTGCTTCAGTATTTACTGCGGTACTTCGTGTTTAGTTTACACATAACTTAAATTTTAATTTAATTTATAAATGCAGGGAATTTTTACAATCATAAAATATTATCAATGCTTTCGCATATTTCGCATTTCGTAAGTTTGTTTGTTTGTTACAAACTTACTTTTGGATTACGATGAAATTTGTCACATGGGTAGACCATGACGTGGGTTAGGACATAGAATTCCTTTTATCCTGATACTTTGCCACGGGATCAGGACTTATGCGGGTGAAACCGTGGGTCGCAGCGACAAGTTGATATTTTCATCAAAAATTGTTTTTAGACAAACTCTTTTTTACCAGCATACATGGGAAAGTTTCAATATAAAATGAAATAGGACTAAGGCCGAATATGTACATTTATTTTTTTAAATGACTATATTCTAGTAATTCTTTACAGTGGAATGTAATTGAAACAAATATATAACTTTGTTATTTTTCTACAGTAAGCTAATACAAACATCTTAAAAAGTCATTTGGTTTATTTAAATATCGACTATTGGCTAATTGAAAATTCCGCCAATCTAGAAAACTTCTAGTAACCAGCTACTACAGACAAGAAATAACAGAATCGCCTCAACAGCTACTACTGTCTACAACAGACGAGAACTAACAGAATCGCCGCAACAGCTACTACAGTCTACAGCAGACGAGAACTAACAGAATCGCCGTAACAGCTACTACAGTCTACAGCAGACGAGAACTAACCGAATCCCTTTAACAGCTACTGCAGTCTACAACAAACGAGAACTAACAGAATCCGCTTAACCTTCACCTTTCTGGCTAGCATGTAATAAAATACAATAACAACGGTTTTTGTCCTGATCCAACCCACGGATAACATACGAAAAAGCTTGTGACGACGCAGTTATTGGGGGGGGGGGGGGGTAGTTTAACAAACACGAGAATAAAGCAAAAGTAATGATCATATTACTTATGGGTAGGTAGACTGGATCGGGAAGATAAATAATATAAAATAAATAGGTAAAAAAGTGAATTGCCATGTAACTTATCGAAACTTTGTTGTAATGAGGGCCTGAATGTCAGTATTTATCTAGCACTATCAGCCTAATAAATTAAGGGGAAACTTGTACTGTGGTGTAAAACAAGCCATTAATAATAATCAAGTATAGAAATTGCGTAAAGACGATCAACAATCAGAAAGTTTTAATTGTTCAAGTCGCAAAGTAATACTGAGTTCAGAAACCTCAGTGACACCAATTAGATTTTGAAAAATCCTCAGCAGAAACATATAGTAATGAACAATATAGAATTAATTTCATAATTCATGATTGTATGGACTCAAATACGTGAGCTCGAGATCAACGCCTGTCTCAAACAGCCACTCATCATAATAAGATTAAGTCTAAAATATTCAACCGATACAACCAACACAATCTGAACGGATACATTATTTTAAGTATACCCATTATTTTCACGTTGAAACTTAATTGAAACACAAAGTACTAATAATGACCTTTAAATGTCATACTGCTCTGTCAAGAAAGTACCGGGAAAAGATCAATAATACACAAAATGTTAGTTATTCATCCAAATTTATTTTATCTCCTTCAAAGTATGATCCTTCAGAAACGATACGCCAACGAATAATCCAATCATCAAACCAAATTTGAACGCTTTTTCCGGAATTGAGTTCAGTTCTCGCCGCAAGTTCTTTTTTATATCTTCAACCGAATGAAAACGGGTGCCACGAAGTGGTAATTTGAGTTTAGGAAAAAGAAAGAAATCGGCTGGAGACATATCTGTTGAACAAGGTGCCTGCTCGATGGTCTATGTTGAGTTTTCTGTCAAAAATGGCGCAATAACGTGATGCAAAATCCAAGAATTTTCTTTCCACATATCTGACCTTTTTCGAATTTGGTCGCTAAAATGCCGCATAATGCTCAAATAATATTCTGTATTCATCGTTTGACCTTCCGGCAGGAATTCCGAGTACACAACATCGCGATAGTCAAAGATAATAGTCAATATGACATGACTTTTGATCGACTTTGGCGTGGTTTTTTTGGTTTCGGTTCAGTTGGAAGGCTAAGAAGCTTGTTGACTAGTTTGTATGTCAAACTCGTAAACTCACGTCTCTGTGTCGCCTCGTTTTATGAATGTTGGGTCGGAATTGGCTCGTTCCAGCATGCCCTCAACAACTCTTATGCTATTGAGTTTTTAGAGAAAATTCAGGTATTTTGGGACTAGCCGAGCAGCTACATGTTTCATACCCAAGTGATTATTTAAAATGGTACGGATCGACTCGTGAGACACAGAAATTTCAGCAGCTATCTCTCAAACTTTAATGAGGATTTCCAGTTTCTATTTCATTCACTTTGCGATGTTTACTCCATTCAGTTGTAGACGTTGATGGCCTACCAGAGCGAAGTAAATCTTCCATCACATTTCGACCGCTTTTGAACGCTTTGTACCACTTTATTAAGTACTGGTTTTTTATGGATTATCGATTCAACGTAGGCCTTCTGTAAAGTTTTCAGTGCCTCCGAACACAAAATTCCATTGGCGATGCAAAATTTAAGACAAACTCTTTGTTCGATGTTTTTGTCAATTATGGAATTTGCAATACACACTAGATATGATCTAACTAAAAACAGCACTGTATTTAATTTAGCTACCAGATGCAACTCAAACTCCGCGGAAAAATGGAATACAGTTGTGCCAATCTAACAAAAACAAAAAATAAAAGAATTGAATTTGGAACCATAAACAAATCATCCATTCCCGATACTTTTTTTTACAGAATATTCATACATATTTATGAAGTGTTTCCTATGTCTGTGACTCTACATAGCACCTATTTGAAATGTTATTTTTGTGAAATGAATTTAAGGTGATTATTGTACATTATTAAAAATTAACCATTGTAAGATCTTGGATAATTTTATGGAACGCAAATAAGGATGAATAAGTAAAAGCACTTACATTTTTCGGAAGACTCATTATAAAAACCAAAAATAAAGCTTATTTTACTCTGGATAACTTGAGGTTTTCATTTCATACAAAATCTGTTCCATTGTATAGGTCGCATTAGATATGTTCTACATTTATGGTCTGTGAAGCCTTAAACATCACCCATAGAAGGACAAAACATCCCTGTGAAAGGCCAAAGTGGCGAAATTGTGTACTAGCGTACATTGTTATCCTTCTTGTTACTTACTGCTTCCTAACGACCCCAAGTACAGTAAACGTCTCGCTACAAGATATTCTATTTAACAGTACGACAGCAAAATGTTTGTGAAGTCATGGAAACATGTAGGAGTTGGTCTTTTTTATACAGTGTACAGTACCTCAGTTGCAGCAGTTTATATTGCTGGACTTCGGCCTTCACTTTAGATCTCCAAGTTAGTGTGTGACAACTGTTCTCCGCAACCTTTTATATATTGCCTCTCCATTCCGTTTGTGTTTATCTAACATCTTTATAGCCCTATAAATTTACTTTTTTGCAGAGAAACTATTGTTACGAAAAAAAACGTAGTGTCATAAACACTATAACACATAAAGCACTGTTCTCTATACTACATATAAACTACAATGTTTTACAAACTTTTCCTTTGTTTACCTATGTATTTACAAAACCGCTCTTTGACTTCTGAAACTAATATCAAACACTATAAAAACTAATATAATCGTAAAGTTTTGAGAATGGCACTAACATTGCAGAGAACATACTTTCATCAGTATTTCAAGTTGTCGCTAGAAAAGTATAAAATAGATGGATAATATGCAAATAAATATAATATCATGTTTTTGAATGTTCTGTAGGTACTCTTAACAAATCACAACAACTTCTATTCTTTTTCCACTTTGTCATAAGATTCTATTATTGACCTAACTTTCTGTAATAATAGAATTGATCGAATAGTTATCTCACTTCACTTTTGTATTTATTGCAATAATGGTTCTAAAAACCGCTTTTCGTAGATTTCTGGTCAGCAGCCTGCCGCAACCCAGTGCCAAACACACGTCTGCCGCAACCCAGTGCCAAACATAAGCCTGCCATCTCTCAGCTACGTGAGTAATGGCGATGACGTGTCAGCGGGCACTCCGACACTTTCACGCAAATGACCGCCACGCCGCTAACACGCTGCGAGCACGCTGTCACGCGTCACATGTGACTAATTCACTTTTTGCGTGCACCTACTGGGACAGGGCGCAGTAGTGAGGGTTGTTGTCGTTTCGGTACAGGTCGTTCGTTCTTGTAATTGAATTAAGTCATCTATCATGTTGCTGCACTGGTTTCGTTTTAAGCCTTTACTGTTATTGGATTTTATTTCAAATAATTCTAGCAAGCATTTTCTTTTGAACGGACAAGTGGAATAGAAAAGCTAAATTACCAGTGGCACAGGAGCAAATAGCTGATAAAAAGATTCTATCTATTTAGCTTTTTAATAAAACTGGGAATTATATGTCCATTAATTTTTGTACGTCCGGACCTAAGCTTTTGACCTGGTTTTTCTTTGTGAAAGCTTTTACCATTTGCCACTAATACCCCATAAACCTACTCGAAGCAACTATGCATTATTTACTTACTACTTACTTTTGTGAAACCAGTCTAAATTAGTGATGTAACTCTCACACGCACATTATCACAAACAGTCTCAAACACTTGCTGGCACGCATACACATTACTCACAAATAAGTACACAGCGTACTTGTGTACTCATGTACTTATCTTTTTTGAGTTTTGTGTGTTCTTACATAAAAAGGTTACGATTCACGGTGAGATAGTTGAATCAGTATAAAAACAAACACTCAATTCATGTAATGTTATGTTGTTTGCTTGACAAAAGAAAGCTACAATTTTAGCAATAAAACGTGAGAAATTGTGTAGTATTTTTTAATAAAAATAGGCCACATCGCTAATAAAGCGACTCAATATATGAAGATAACGTACAAAACTTAAAACTGATATTATTTTCCAAGAGCTGCTACTGGATACTAAACTACAAAAAAAAACCCAGAACCTCGGCCATCTCACCCTTAACTCATTAAATCAATAAACCAGTAGTATAATAACATTATGGCTATGCCTATAATAATAAATAATAAAAAACAACATTTCCGAAATTTTATTACACTTTTAACTGACTCAGAAACTAAGAAATAGAATCGTGCGACATTTCTCACCATTAAGATAAGTGAGTAAGTGCAACAGTTATGTTGCTCCTGGAGTCCTGACTCACGAACTCATAAATATAAACAGTTCGCGTGTCTGTCATTCACTACCGCCACAGCTCCATACTAGCCTAGTTAATGCGGCTCTCTTGTTACCGCACGGTTCTACCTTCTACTTATTGCTCGCGGTCGCACGTTACAATTACAGTCGACTAAAATAGTTGTTTAACCCTATAATAACAAAAACATATAGTTGACTGAAGTTCGAAAGACCACACACAATGAGATCTTTAGAACTTTAGTGGCGAAGTCAATTATAACACTTAAAATTACCAGCGCATGCAATAAGTTTGCTTGAACTTAAAAACGAACTCCAAACATAATAATAAACTCATTTACGATACATATTTTTGAAACCCCTACTTACCAGTTTAGATCTCACTTCGTTCAAACTGAATTATTATGTTACTTTTCTTCATGGTCTAAAAGCAAAACTACACATTAACGCCTAGCGTTGGAGGAGGGGTTCACATTGGCGTCGAGTCCACGATGAAGTACCTGGGACTCGTCCTCGACAGCCGGTGGAACTTCGTGGAGAATTTCCGACGTTCGGCTCCCAGACTGGAGTGGGCTGGGGATGCCTTGAAGCGGCTGCTGCCTAATCTAGGGGGTCCAAACGCTTCCTACCTCTACGCGGGGGTCGTGCGGTTCATGGTCCTTGACGGGAAACAGGTGATGGCGCGCTCTTTGAGGTGCCGCCGACCAGCCCGCCGGCTGAACGCGTCCCAAAGGGTCATGGCCATCCGGTTGGTCCGGGGTTAACACACGGTCTCCTGCGAGGCGGCGAGCCTCCTTGCCGGATTGCCGCCTTGGGATCTGGAGGCAAAAGCCCTCGCTCACGTATGGGACTCACTGTGCAGCTGACAGAGCTCCGGCGGGATCTCATGGCGACATGGAGAGAGCTGGGCACGCCACAATTGCGGCAATAACTCCCCTCTAAACACATTATTTAAAAGAGTGTCCATGGAGTTTCTTGCCCGTTCTTCTCCGTAGGTACCTACTACGCTTTGGAATGGGCAACTAGCTTCATATTTCTGACTGATCGACTCCTTGACAATTCAAAAGTGCCTGTAAATGGTTTAATTCAAATAAATGCTTTGAGTTTGAGTTCTTTGAGGAGTGGTTGGAGTTGCGCCACGGCGTCCTCACCTTCCGCCTGACACAGGTCCTCACCGGATGGTTCTTTTGGGAGGTTCCTGTTTCGCATAAGGTGGGAGGAAACGTCCGGATGTCACCATTGTGTGGATCACCCGGAGGACACGGTGGAGCATACGGTGGAGGTCTGCCCGGCTTGGGCGGGGCGCCGCTGTGTCCTCACGGTGGCGATCGGCGGCGGCGATCTCTCGCACCCAGCCCTGGTCGAGGCCATGGTACAGAGCGAGAGTGAATGGAAAGGCGTCACCTCCTTTTGCGAAGCAGTTATTCTCGCGAAGGAGGAGGCGGAGCGCGTGAGGGAGATAGTCTTGCGCCCTCACGCCCCTAGTCGTCGTAGGAGACGCCCTGGGCGTCGGTAGTCGCCTGCAGATTCCCGGCCGCCGTAGGTGCGGGTTTGCGGAAGGCACGCCATGGGTAGCCCGCCGTCCGGTAAGACCCGTAATGGCTGATTTTATTTTTATGTTTTTCTTGCTGTAACCTAAAATGCACTTTGTTGTACACATACATAAAGTTACGCCTTCTTCCAGTGGAGGTAGGCAGAAACTACAGTCCGCTACCTGCTACGATCCTTACACATTTCCTTTTACTTCTTTAACGTTCATACGCGCACACCGGATGCGAATACAGGAATAATACCTGACCTTTCTGAAGAATCAACCAATGGTTTCGGATAATCTTGTCTCCGACGTCGCGGTGTCTCGGTTGCTCATGACCACCACGTACGCTGTCGATATGTTCCCTAGGTGATGGCTAGGCTAGGCATGAGCTTACTCAAGATATACTTAATCAGCCTATTATGTTCCCACTGCTGGGACACAGGCCTCCTCTATGTGAGAGGGAGTGGGCCGTAGTCCACCACGCGGGCCCAGTGCGGGTTGGTAGATGTAACATGTCTTCGAATTTTTGGTTCTTAGACATCCCGGTATCCTCACGATGTTTTCCTTCACCGTTTGGAAAGCAGTGATGATGAAATAATTTACACAAAGTAAAGCCCCTATCTGGGTTTGAACCTACAACCTACAACTCGTAAGTCACGACCGATACCACTGGGCCACCACTGCTCTCACTCAGGACATGGCTTCACAGATTACTTATTTTACTAGAATACACGTTTTCTTTGTTTTCATAACATGACATAATACCTCTTTTCGGATTGATTTTCGGAAAACCCTGATACACGCTATTCTTTATTTTTGGTCATAAGTATAAATACTGAGTTTAGAGTAATCGGACCGCGCGTTAAAATTCTTCCATACAAACTTTGACACCCCTCAAATTCCCCTGAAGTATACAGGCAAAGATTCAAGTTTGTAAACTCATGGAATAAGATTTTTCATATAATCAGAATGTGGTAAACATTATGCCCTTAAAGTCCAAATTTCCAAAGACGTCTTCTTATTTAAGGAAGCCGAGTACAGATTCACGTTCCTAGTCGCCGTAGTTTCGGCTGTGCGTTGATGGGTCAATCAGTCAGGCAGGTTCTTCTTCTATACGTGTATCTACATATAGGATATATAGATAGCCGTACAAACCAAAACATATCCGTGCGGGAGCCGAGTGTAGGTACCTACCCGAGTGTAATCGAGCTTACCCGAGCCTACGCGAACAATTTCAGCCTACACAATAGGTGAACCAAGCGAGCGCTACAGGTTAGTGCCAGCATACGAGTTAAGACGATCCACTCGATACAGTAATCATCATGTACAGCTAAGGGCGCGTTCGGACGACGCGCACCCGTCGCGTCACGCGCGTCAGCACTCGCGTCTTACTCGCTTTTAAATTGGTTGTATTTAATTTTAGTCTTCTTGCATTTAGTCACTGGTCGCACGGTTGCTAGTATTCACATACGTAGACAGTTCGATTAGCAAGAATTTTTGTTATACCTTGCAATCAGTAAATTATAACTAAATAATTTGTATAATTGTCATCATGTACCCATGATTGTTTGTTTATGTTTATGTTGTAAGCAGTTAAAACGATATACATACATATCTGTTATAAGCTTTGAAAAGTGAATCACTAGCCTCATAAAGTGCTTGATTTATAATTAGTTAATGTAACTTAGGATAAGTGCATTTTGTTTATTGTTCCGTTGGTAAATAAAAATAAAAATAGAAAAATAGTCTTCTGGCACATCAATAGATCTCAAATTGTATTTATGCAACGCGTGTGCGGGGTCAGCGCGGGGTTGGCACGAGGCGTACGCGTTCCGTGTGCGGTTGGACTTCGATAAATGCAATTTGAGATCTATTGATGTGTCATAAGACTCAAATTAAATACAAAAAAAAACGCACGTGACGTGTGCTTAGCGGGTGCGTGTCGTCTGAACGCAGCCATATCTACCGCCTCGTATACGCTACTTCCTTTTATTATTTGCTAACTTCAACTTAATTAACAGTGTCTTTAGGGTGTGTCTACACCCTTCGCGCTAGACTGGTCAGGGCCCCGTTCGCACAATAAGACTGGCGACGGGTTACAAGCTTAGGGCTCACAAATAGGTACTCACCTCTCTGTCTACACCCAACAGAGAGGGTCACACATCCCCGGGCCCATCCACCCGGGGAGATAGGTATAGGGTTTAGGCCACGTAGGAATTTTTTTTCCACCATTCCCTCCCTAAAATAGCTCCTCCTCCGACCATGGAGGACGCCTTTATTTTGGCGTTCTTCAGAGAGGTCCTTTTTAAGGACCCCGAGTTCTTGGCGAAATATGGCGCCAAAATACGCCAACAGTCCACCCCCACTCCGTCCCACGGGTCACTTGTGGAATTCAGTGACGCACTGGAGAGCCCGCTATCGCCACCTGCAAGTGAACAAGGCATTCCGCCCTTTGTTCCGCACCACAATGTTCCGGCAACTATCTCGGCCCCCATTGTGTCACCCGCCTTTGTTCCGGTAGATAATACCCCGGCCGCTAATCCGGCCCCTATTGTCTCTCCCGTCATTATCCCGGCAGTAAATACCGCGGCCCCTATTGTCTCGCCCGCTTTTGTACCTGCCGCCATTGTTACGCCGTCTATTGTTCCGGCTGCCATTGTTTCAGAGACAACGCAGCTGCGCACCGCAGTATCAAACTCGACTCAACCGGAGAGCATGGACACGTCAGTCCCACTCTCAGAGGACGAAGCCCGCACCTCCTCCTCCAGCGACGACGACTTCCAAGTCGTTGTTAAAGGAGGCAAGAGGAAGGCGGCTAAATCCTCCGCCCCCGCTGGCCCGGTCACCAAGGCCCAGAAAAAACAGGACGACTTATCGTCCAGCTCCACTTCCGCCCCTAGTCCGCGGGCCAGTCGCCCCGCCAGCCCTATGGCTTGCCCACCCGCTCCTACCGCGAGGAACGATATACGTCCAGGAAAAGTCCAAATGGACTGAAATATCTAAAATGTGTGTTGATCGCAAGATCAACTACACCAACGCCCGATCCACCCTCCAGGGGATCAAAGTGACCGTCCCTACATCTGCGGACTTTAGGGATCTCTCCCGAGCCCTGCGTGAAAGGAACTATTCCTTTCATACGTACTCCCTTCCGGAGGAAACCCCCACTCGCGTCGTTATTAGGCGCGTACCCCAAGAAATCTCCACCGAGGAGATTAAGACCGACCTTGTCGCACAAGGCATACCAGTTTCCGCCGTCCATCGCTTACATAAAGCGAGACAGGGCCTAGTCTACGACATGGTCCTGGTCATCTGTGACCCCACAGACGGTCACCACCCGATTTTTAAAGTTAAGTCGGTGTGTTCGCTCTCAGGCATCTCAATAGAGAAGCCTTACAGAGCTCAATTAATTGGACAGTGTCATCGCTGCCAATTATATGGTCACTCACAGTCCAACTGCTATGCCACCCCTCGATGCGTCAAGTGTCTAGGAGAGCATGGCACCGCCGACTGTACCCGCCCTAAAGATAGGGAACTATGTTTAGAGCCTCCCAGCTGTGTACTCTGCGGCCAATCGGGACACCCGGCAAATTACCGGGGCTGTCCTAAGGCCCCGAAGTCCTCCTCTCCCAAACTCGCGAAACGCGCGAGCGACCGCCAGCACAGGGAAAGCCCCTGGGGAAAGCCTCCTTCCGCGCTGATGCCGGAGCGGCTCAGTCCGCAGAGGCCGTCTCCCTGGGCTAACCTAAATCACCTGAAGGCTCCCGCAGCCTCGGTGCCCTCTATCCCCGCGCAACCGGCGCAACCCGCTCAACTTCCAGCGCTGATGGCTTCCGCCATCCCAGCGCCTTTGGTAGCCCCCGCGGCCCCTACGGCCTCTCCAGCGAAACCTCAGGGAACCCAGGGCCGAAACAGCGCCCAAATTATACTTAGTACATACGCGGCTCTCTTCACCACCGCCGCGGACAAAATGGCGGAAGAAATCGTTGCTGCAAACGGCAACGCACTCCGCCTTATGGAAATCCTCAGCGCGTATCCCGAGATCGCGCAAGTTCTACACTCACTCAAATATTAATTCTCAATGGATAATACGAGAGTAAACAGTAACAAACCCCGATCCCTTAAATTAGGCTTCTTCAACGCAAATGGCGTTTCAGGTCAACGCGATGAGATCGCCGCTTTCCTCCGCGACCATCAGCTTGACATCCTCCTCATACAGGAAACCTTTTTAAAACCGCATCACCGAAACCCGAATATTGCCAACTATAAACTAGTTCGCAATGACAGGTCTCGATGCCACAAGGGTGGCACACTAATATACTTTAGGAAATCTTTGTATTGCATCCCTATCGACCCACCTTCTCTCTTCTCCCATCTGGAGACCTCTATCTGTCGGCTCGGCATGACTGGTCATCAACCGATCACTATCATCTCTGCTTATATTCCACCAGACAATGGTCCGGAGGATCCCATCTCTCTCCAAAAGGACTTCACCGCCCTCTTCGGTATGAGTGACTCCGTCATCTTGGCGGGGGATCTTAATGCCAAGCACCCGGCGTGGAATAGTAGCACAACCTCAACCAGAGGTAGGTTAGTTTTCAAGTTAGGCGAATCCCTTAACTTTGACGTCATCGCTCCAATGAGCCCGACTCACTTCCCAGGTAATCCTAATCACCTTCCCGATGTTCTCGATGTAGCGCTGCTCAAGAATGTGAACCTCCGTTTGCAATCGATTGAGACGTTCCACGAGCTAAATTCTGACCACCGCCCTGTAGTCATGCATCTTGCACCCTACTCGGGCCCGATTGACCCCAACCGCCCCCCTCAGACCCAGACGATAACCGACTGGAGGAAAGTAAGCGAAAGACTGAAATCCACCACGTCGCCTCACTTAGACACCATCCCCGATCACTTAGTGTCAGTCGCCGACACGACGGCCGCAATCGACTCGTTTACAGAGCACGTACAATCCGTTTTGACGGATTGTTCACGGGAAGTTCCGGTGATGGAAGACCATCGCTGGAAACTACCTACTGACGTACGTGACCTGATAACCGAGAAGAACGCGGCCATCCGTGCCTACGACTCCTTCCCTTGTGACGCGAACAAAGCCCACATGCGCCATTTACAGCGTGCTGTAAAGAAACGCATAGGGGAGGTTCGCTCTGAGGGCTGGAACAAGATGCTCAGCGAACTCGAGCCCACTCATCAAGCCTTCTGACAATTACAGAGGAAATTGCGTTCCTCAGAAGAGGTCTCTATGCCTCCTCTCATCCGCCCCGACAATAGTGTCGCTTTCGACAGTCCCGAAAAGGCTGAATGTCTTGCCGACAGCCTAGAGTCCCAATGTTCTCCCAGCTCCCAACCAGTAGACCAAGCTCACCTGAACAAGGTCGACGCTGAAGTCGAACGAAGAGCCTCCCTCCCTCCCGTCGAAGACCCTGATGATCCTCTGCCTCCCGTCACTCCAGACGAAGTGCACGACATCATTAAAGGGCTCCACGCTCATAAGGCCCCCGGTTCGGATGGTATTACCAATAAGGTATACAAACTCCTTCCTGCCCCGCTAATAATGCTTATGACCGCCATCTTCAATGGCGCCTTGAGCAACAACATCTTCCCACAAGCATGGAAAGAAGCCACCGTCATCGGTATCCCAAAGCCAGGCAAGCCAAAGTCTGAGCCCTCCAGCTACCGCCCTATTAGCTTACTCAATGTCCTCGGCAAAATCTACGAGAGGCTTATTTATAAGCGTCTCAAAGACTACGCCGAAGCAAAGAGCCTCATACCCAACGAGCAGTTTGGATTCCGTAGCCAACACTCGGGCACCCAACAGGTCCACCGTATCGTGGAGCACTTATGCGCTGGTCTGCAGCGTAACGCGACGACGGGTGTGCTATTCTTCGACATAGCGAAAGCCTTCGACAAAGTCTGGCACAACGGCTTGATATACAAGCTCTACCAACTAGGAGTGCCAGATCGTCTCGTGCTCATCTTACGAGACTTTTTGTCGAACCGGACCTTTCGCTATCGCGTCGAGGGAGCACTCTCGTCCCCTCATCCTATTCGCGCCGGTGTCCCTCAGGGTTCCGTACTATCTCCTCTCGCCTTCACGCTGTTCACTAGCGATATCCCAAAAAGTAAAAAGGCTCAGTTGGCTCTCTTCGCCGACGACACTGCCGCTTACTATACCGGTCACTGTCCCAACGCTATAGCTCGTACTCTCCAAACCTCCGCAAACGTCTTAGGCGCTTGGTTCCGGAAATGGAGAATCGAGGTCAACCCCGATAAGAGTCAGGCGGTTCTCTTCTCGAGACGTCGTCGACTCCCTCCCCCACTTCCCAGCCCGATCACTATGTACGGCAAGCCAATCCCTTGGGAGAAGCAAGCCAAATACCTAGGCGTGATCCTCGATGAGAACCTTACCTTTAAGGCTCATATTAAGGCGGTTCGCGCGCGCGCCTCCTTCGCTCTTAGCAGGCTGCAATTCGTACTGACAGCCCGTAGTAAACTGGGGTCGCATGTTGAAGAGCCTCCACGCGGCGCACCCTGGGCAACGTCAGCTCCAACTGTCCACCTGCTTTTGGTGGACAGTTGGGGTTGGCGGCCAATCTTCAACAAACGGGGAAGGGTCATGGTTCCAATCATCGATCATTTGTTATGGTCGATGAAGGGAACCGGGCTAGGGTTGGGGCGGCCAGTCCGTCTTCGGGACAGGTCTGGTGGCCATCTCCGTCCACACCCCCTCTGTTTGCAGAGGGTGAGTTTTGTGGGCGTCGAGTGGGGAGGGGAGAGGAAGACAACCTCTTTAAAAAATTACCTCAATCCCAAGGTCGAGCGTGCCGAGGGGATGAATGGCCGGAGGGAATCCGGTCACTAGCGCTGGGGAGGGTTTTCAGGGGAAAAGGGACCACACCCTTCAAAGGACAACCAAAATAATGATTAAGACAAATGTAGAAAAACTACCCCAGGGCGGTACCGGCTGCGCAGCAGCCGGAGAATCCGCCACGTTCCCTTCGGGAACGTCAAGCCCCCATTCGTATTCTGGGGGGGGCAACAAATGTCTTCTGAGCCGAGGAGGCTCGTCGAGTGATGCGCGGTCAGAGTCTGACGCGGCATCTGGCGCGGAGGGCTCATTTAAGAGCCCGGAGCGCGTAGTGGTGGGCGCTGTTGGGAAGAAAAAACGGTTCTTCCTGAAGCGGCCCAAACCGAGGGATGGCCAGGGGTCACACTCGGATGGCGGGATGGCCTCGGCCCGAAAAATCGGTCGACGCTGTGGGCCGAAAAAAAGAGGCGGAGAGCTCACCACCCAGGAGGGCAGGGAGGCCAGTCCGGCCGAGCCACCCCAGCGAGCCGTGAGTCTCGCCACGGAGGGGCGCCACACTGAAGTGGACGGCCGTAGGGTGGCCCTGTCGGAGTCGTCAGGTGGTGGACGGGATGCTGCTGGCGGCTCAAAAACTGAGCAAGCGGCCAGGTTTGCGGAGGTCGTGATTGCCGCGATAAAGGGTGTGGCCTTGAAGAGGACTCAGTCCTCAAAAGACAAGGCCATATCTGCAGCCACGGCCTCCATTATAGAGGCAGCGGAGGCCATTCATTTCGGGCCTTCGCCGGACGGCATGTCCGAGATGCGGGCGGAGGTCGCCCGCTTGACAGCCGCCATGGAGCGTCTCCGAAAGGAGAATGTGGAGCTCCGAGCAGACCTGGCAAAGGTTCAAGGAGCTGGCCACCGGGAGGCGGTAACAGGAAGGGCGCAGCATGGGCAAGGCCAGCCCGTGTCTGCCGAGGACCGGGTTTTGACCCTGGTGCGGCATGAGCTGGCTGCCTTTCAGAGTCGGTTCTCCACTCTGGAGGCTATTGTCCTGCGCCCTCCGCTGGCGGCGAGCCATTCGGCCTCGGGCCAGCGAAAGGCGGCGTCGTATGCTGCCACCGCGGCCAAACCAGGATCCTCGGGGCGGACCCATAGTGGGGCCGTGGCGGGCCCGCCCCTGGCGAAACCTGCGTCGCCCCAGACCAGGAAAGGTGGAGTGACTGCACAGATGGCGAAGGCCCCAGCCGTGACGGAGAGACGGCCACCCCCGCCTTCTAAACCGCCTTCTAAATCTCCTCCGGCCGACGCCGAATGGCAAATTGTCGGGGAGAAGGGGAAGGTGGGTAAGGCAGCAAGGGCGGCCAGAAGAAGGCAGAGGCGGCAGCGGCGCAAGGAGCGAAACGTCGCGGCTAGGCTCCGTGCCCCGAAGTCCGCAGCTGTAGTTATCACACTACAGCCGGAAGCGGAAAAGAAGGGCATGACCTACCGCGAGGTGCTCGGCAAGGCGAGGACGGCGGTGAACCTCCAGGAGATCGGCGTCACCAATGGCCTTCGGTTAAGGGTCACTGCGACTGGGGCCCGGATGCTGGAGGTCCCCGGTGCGGCCAGCGGCCCGACCGCAGACGCTCTAGCTGAAAAGCTTAGGGCGTCCCTGAATGCGGACGAGGTCCGAGTATCCAGGCCCACCAAGTGCGCTGACATGCGTATACTGGGCCTGGACGACTCCGTGACGGAGGAAGAGGTCGTGGCTGCCGTTGTTAGGACGGGGGGGTGCTCTGCCCAGCAGGTAAGGGCAGGCACCATTCGTCCTGACTTCACGGGGATGCAATCCATTACGGTGAGCTGCCCCGTAACGGCGGCCCAAAAAATTGCCGGGGAGGGCCGAAGGCTCCTGGTGGGCTGGGTCTCCGCGCAGGTCAAACTGCTGGAACCCAGACCTCTGAGGTGCTTCCGCTGCCAAGTGGGCAACCACGTGGGAGTGCAATGCACCTCGGAGGTGGACCGCAGCGGCCACTGCTTCCGCTGTGGTCAGCCCGGTCACAAGGCCGGCTTGTGCAGTGCTACGCCGCACTGCTTTATATGTGCGGCAGCTGGCAAGCCGGCCGATCACCGGGTGGGGAGTAAGGCCTGCGTACCACCCGCCAAAGCCAGGGGCAGGGGCAAGCCCACTGCCACCGCCGTCAATGCCGCGTCCGCCGACACTGCCGCCGCCGCTGCTGCCTCCACCGTCGTCGCCGCCGCAACCATAGTGGCAGGGCCTTCACAGCGGGCTCGGGAGGGGGCTGATATGGAGTGTCAGTAATGGCCCCATTACGCCTCCTCCAGGCGAACATCAACCACTGCGCCTCTGCTCAGGATCTGTTGCTCCAGAGCATGGCGCAGTGGTCGATTAACATCGCCGTGGTCGCTGAGCCGTACTTTGTCCCGCCCAAGGATGACTGGGTGGAGGACCTGAGCGGCTCAGTGGCCCTAATTTCGTCGGCCGCCGCCGGTACCCTGTCCCTCGAGGCCGTCAAGAGGGGACGGGGTTGCGTGGCAGCACGGTTCGGGGAGATAGTCGTGGTAGGGGTGTACTTCTCTCCGAACCGAACTCTCGCCGAGTTTCACAACTCCCTAGCGGAGTTGAGAGTCGTCGTCGTCGGGTTTCGTTCCCTCCCCGTGCTCGTCCTCGGGGACTTCAATGCCAAGAACTTGGCTTGGGGTTCCCGGCTCACGGACACGCGGGGCAGGATGGTGGAGGACTGGGCTCTGGAGACAGGCCTGGTCGTCCTAAACCGGGGTTCTGTCCCAACGTGTGTGCGTATGCGGGGTGAATCAGTGGTGGACATTTCGTTCGCCAGCCCCGCTCTGTCGCCGCACGTCATTGACTGGCGCGTCATGGAGGGGGTGGAGACCTATTCCGACCACCGGTACATCCGGTTCGATGTCTCCGCCCAGACCTCGAGCGCGCCGGTCCGACAGGCCCCGAGTGGTCCGCGGTGGGCGCTGAAGCAGCTGGACCGGGAGCTCCTCCTGGAAGCCTCGATCGTGCAGGCCTGGGTGTCACCACCGGACAGGCCTGCTGACATCAACGACGAGGCGGAGTGGTTCCGGGAGGCCATGTCCGAAATATGTGACGTGGCAATGCCCCGGGTCCAGCCCGGACGTGCTTGGCGCCAGGTGTGCTGGTGGTCGCCGGAGCTGACGGCTTTGCGCAAGGCGTGCGTGGCTGCGCGACACCTGTACACCAGGCACCGCAGGCTACGTATTCGCCCTCCGAATACGGAAGCCATTCAGGCGGAGCTGTACGAGGGGTACAGAGCGGCGAAGACCGCCCTCCAAGCGGAGATCCTGCGGGCCAGGGCTCTGGCCCGCGAGGAGTCGCTGGAGACTCTGAACAGGGACCCGTGGGGACGCCCCTACAAAATGGTGCGGGATAAACTCCGCCCATGGGCTCCCCCACTGACGCAGAGTCTCCGGCCCCAGCTCATGGAGGAGGTGGTGAGCACTTTGTTCCCTTCGCGGGGGGAGCATACTCCCCCGCCCATGACTCCGCCTACTGCGGTGCCGGATGCGGACCACACTGCCGACGACGACGACGATGCTTCGGAGGTGACCGGGGTAGAGCTGAGAGTGGCGGTAAATAGGCTTAGTGCCAAAAATACCGCCCCAGGACCCGACGGCTTACCTGGAAGAGCCTGGGTTCTGGCCATGGAGGCTCTCGGGCCTCGACTTATGGGGCTCCTAAGCGCATGCTTGGAGGAGGGCCAGTTCCCACTTCGCTGGAAGACGGGGAAACTGGTCCTCATTAAGAAGCCGGGGCGCCCTGCGGACTCTCCGTCCGCTTACCGGCCCATCGTGCTGCTCGACGAGGTGGGCAAGCTCTTTGAAAGAGTTATTGCAAACCGCCTCGTCGGGCGGCTGGTGCGGGTGGGGCCGGATTTGGCGGAGAGCCAGTTTGGTTTCCGCAGGGGACGCTCTACGGTGGACGCCATCATGCGCGTGCGAGCCCTCACGACGGGGGATGCTGTTGCCCGGGGTGGGGTCGTCTTGGCGGTGTCTCTAGACATCGCCAATGCCTTCAACACCCTGCCCTGGAGTTGCATCAGGGAGGCATTGCGGTATCACCGGATGCCGACCTACCTCTGTCGTGTGGTCGAGGCCTATTTGACGGACAGGGCCGTCATCTACCCCGGTCACCGGGGAGAGTGGAACCGGCGAGAGATGTCGTGCGGTGTCCCACAGGGATCGGTCCTGGGGCCGCTTCTGTGGGATATCGGTTACGACTGGGTGCTGCGCGCGGACCTCCCGAATGGCGTCAGCGTGGTGTGCTACGCTGACGACACGCTGGTCCTGGCACAGGGGAGGTCGCACCAGGAGGCGGCCGAACAAGCGACACTCGGGGTTGCGACAATCGTCGATAGGATCCGGCAGTTGGGACTCGAAGTGGCCCTGCACAAGTCCGAGGCCATGTGTTTTCATGGTCCTCGGAACGCGCCACTGTCGGGTTCCCAGATAACGGCGGGAGGGGTTCACATCGGTGTCGAGTCGACGATGAAGTACCTGGGACTCGTCCTCGACAGCCGGTGGAACTTCGTGGAGCACTTCCGACGTTTGGCTCCCAGACTGGAGCGGGCTGGGGCTGCCTTGAGGCGGCTCCTGCCCAATCTAGGGGGTCCAAACGCCTCCTGCCGGAGGCTCTACGCGGGAGTCGTGCGGTCCATGGCCCTTTACGGGGCACCGGTGTGGGCGCGTTCTTTGAGGCGCCGACCGGCCCGCCGGTTGAACGCGTCCCAAAGGGTCATGGCCATCCGGCTGGTCCGGGGATACCGCACGGTCTCATGCGAGGCGGCGAGCCTCCTTGCCGGATTGCCGCCATGGGATCTGGAGGCAAAAGCCCTCGCGCACGTATGGGAGTGGCGCGAGGAAGCAAAACGCCGGGGTGTAACTCCGCTGCCGCGACAAATCACGGTACAGCGGACAGAGCTCCGGCGGGATCTCATGGCGACATGGAGGGTGCGATTGTCGCAACCCAGTGCTGGGCACGCCACAATAGCGGCGGTAAGTCCCCTCTTTGAGGAGTGGTTGGAGAGGCGCCACGGCGTCCTCACCTTCCGCCTGACACAGGTCCTCACCGGACACGGTTGTTTCGGGAGGTTCCTGTTTCGCATAAGGCGGGAGGAAACGCCCGGGTGTCACCATTGTGTGGATCGCCCGGAGGACACGGTGGAGCATACGGTGGAGGTATGCCCAGCTTGGGCGGAGCACCGCAGTGTCCTCGCGGAGGCGATTGGCGGCGGCGATCTCTCGCGTCCGGCCCTGGTCCAGGCCATGGTACGGAGCGAGAGGGAATGGAAAGCCGTCACGTCCTTCTGCGAAGCAGTAATGCTCGCAAAGGAGGAGGCGGAGCGCGTGAGGGAGAGAGCCTTGCGCCCTCACGCCCCTAGTCGCCGCAGGAGACGCCCTGGGCGTCGGGAATCGCAAGCAGATTCCCGGCCACCGTAGGCGCGGGCTTGCGGACGGCGAGCCATGGGTAGCTCGCCGTCCGGTAAGGACCAGGCCCGGGTCGACGGCGCGTTGTGTTCCACGCGCGCCTCAAAGAGATGTCAGCACAAAATGACGGGGTCCGATAGGGCCGACGCCTCAGGGTCGCGGGTTATTCCACAGAGAAAACCGTGGCCCTGGCACAGGCAACTGAAGGAACACGGGTGGGTTTTAGTCAGTAAAAGTCTGACACGCCCTCCCGCTCCACCCAGAGCGGGAGAAGTCATTTGATGATTTCCCACCCAAAAAAAAAAAAAAAAAAAAAAAAAGCCCGTAGTAAACTGTCCCTCAAATGCAAGCTCCGCATCTATACCGCAGTCATCCGTCCCATCATGACCTATGCCTGCGTTGTATTTGCGCACGCTCACCCACGTCATCTCCATAAGATGCAGACCCTCCAAAACCGTTTCCTCAGAAGGGTCACGGGTGCCCCCTTCTATGTCCGTAATATCGATCTTCACGTCGACCTCAAAATGCCAACCATAAAACAGTTCATGAAACGCTTATCAAAGCGTTTCTTCGACTGCGGCATCAAACATTCTAACCCCCTGATTACAGCGGCCGCCCGCTACACTCCCTCTCGCATTAGCAGTATTCGCCGACCAAGGCATACTTTAATCGACCCCGACGACGCCACTACCCTCCTCCAGGAGAGTAGTAAGGCCACTAGCACGCTACATAAGCCCAAAACCCGATCGCCGTCCTACCGCCCTCGCCGCCGAGGCCCGCCGCGACGCCCAAATCGACGCCCCTCCCGACCCTTGCTCGAGCCAGCCCGCGCCGCTGAGCCTGTAGCTTTAAATTCGTCCCTAATTAATACCAATCCTGATCCAGCTAGTCATTTGCTGCCCTCTTCCAGCGACGCCCTAAGCCGAGGTTCGTACCCCACAGGGGGTGCCCTTAGCGTTGTCGCTTAGTTTTAGTTAGTATATAAGTTTAAGTCCTGGCTGGAGGCCTTAATTTATTAGGGAATCCACAGGCAAGTCCGCTTAAGCAGACGACAACCGCATAGGTTGACCTGCGAGATGCCAAACAAACAAACAACTTAATTAACGGTAACGAATAACTATAGACGCTTTTACCAGCAAAGCGACTGTCGACTGGACTCCACGACAGCGGGAATCCTAGTGTGGGGTCCAAGGAATTTGTAAAAATTTATATTCTTATCCAGTGACAATAGGCTGACAATTACAAAGCTTGTATGACGGAACCCGGCGCCCACCGCATCCATATAATTCACGAATGACGGTAACTTTTTATATTTTATACAAATGTACGCAACATCTAGGTGTGCAGAGAATATGACTAGGTTCTGTAAATCTATGTCCTCAGTTACTCCTTATTAATTAGAACCAGTGTGACTTACGTCTCTCTCTTTTACGAATATTTCATTCGGCCACCAAATATATCATTATTCCGCAGTTCATGCGATGGTGATCGTCATAGAAACTTTCATAATATGAGATATTGCCCTTTTTTTGCAAAGCATTTACTCCTATGCAAAACAGCCTTTGTTTCCATAAAACCATATATGAGTAATAAAGCCATGGAGATAAAGACAGCCAAAAATGGTGATGAAAATAAATACCTATGGCTTGTAACGCTGAAAAGGTTTTCCACATATTATTACCCTGAATTCCTATCGGTTGATATTGAGAACAACCTCCAAAATATGATTAATAGCTCTCAGGAATTTCGTTTACCAAGAAGACTTCACAGGTAAACGCTGGACTATAATAATACATATATGTCGAAGTTACAGACAGAAACTGTTGCCATCCTCACTCATGAGAATTGAGTTTGTTTCATTTGTTTTCGAAGTTAAACTACCGAACCGATTTAACACCGATGTTGTTTGATAACTAACCAAAAACATTATGTATTAAAAAATTACACCCAGGGTCGGTTCCATTTCCCGAGATGATCCGAAAACATATAAATTCTCTCGTAAGTGGAGCGAGGGTCAAAACTAGTACCAAAAATAGCCTCCCTTCAAATGCGTTCATATTAGGTTTCCTTTGAGAAACAACTTGAATGAAGCCCATCTCGTTATTTGCTTAGTAAATAGCCCAACCGGTGGGCTATTTACTGCTAAAATAAAATAAAAATACACAAATAACTTGTCTGCGTTTATGTATGTATGAGAATTAGGTTGTGTCCTGGTTATTTTGTATCAATTTGTTAATACTGCTTGATCGTGATTTTAATAATGATTACAAACTAAAAACCAAATTTAGAAACCAAATTTAGTTAAATTGAATACCTCATGTTACACTAAATTTAAATAAGTAATAGCATACTGTTGCCTATTTCGGCCCAAAAATCACAATAGTCATGACAGTGTGTGACGAGTAGTTTGCCCACATTCTCTCTACATCGCTCAGTCACTCTCGCGTCATCCACGGGTGGGTTTGGCTATCTGTCTGGCACTATACTCGTAAACCGTGAAATACTGCATTAAACAACACAAACCCTCACTCAATTATCACAGCTTTTTAAACAGGAAAGCCTACAATTACTCGCGAACAGGCCGCGGAACATTCGCAGAATGGAGATCCCCACAAAAAGCGATACTTCCTGCATGCGAGGCAATAATTAAGTGATAAGTAACAAGCGCGCCGCGCGGCTCCGCCCGCCATTTGTCACGCGCACAAAAACGCGCGCGCTAATCGCAGTCGCTCCATCTTCGGGGGAATTCTTCATTAACTTCGAATATGCTTGCTGGGCTTGTGGAGTTGTGGGCTGACCACTAGTTAACATACCGACCGACTGTTTCCGTTCTACATTAGATGGGATCGTTTGTCTTTTGTTGTTGCGGTCAAGTGAAGTAAGTATCTATACCGACTTCTACTGGGGCGAACGCCTAGGTTTTCGTCAATGGATTTAAACGTAAGAGCGAGTTTAAAAGCTCATGAGCCTATAATTTTACTTATATAACTCTAAAGAGAAACAGACATCCCGCTTTGCGGTACAAATATAAATAAATAGTTACTAAAATATTTTAGTACACAAACTAAAATAACAACTTTAGCTTAGGAAGACTAAAATATAACCTCAAACGGAATGAACAGAAATATAATTATTATTTTAGTTGCTGCACTAATGAAACCCCTCATTATATAGTTGATAAAGTTGATACTATGTATGAATGTTTAATAATATTATGTGCATTTTAACATGCCTTTTATATGCATATCATGGCGCGGCTCAAACGAGACCGAATTAAAGCGGGCTTCGACTGAGCTGACCACGTCACTCTGACTTACTTGCCGGGCCTCGGGTGGGGCTGCCCGGGAGTGAACAGGGACCCAGATGTCTCAACACTAATCCTGGGAATTTGGGTGACAGCCAGGAGAGATGCAGAAGGTTCAACAAATTGCTGCGCGATTGAAAAATAATAATCTATAACCATTACGTACCTCTACAACCGCTCCGTCTCAACTATACTGTAGCGATTGTTTATCGTAGCCTCTCTCGCCAAGCGTGATAATAAAAATAACCCTTCTGCTTCTGCATTGCTTTTCTGTTCCATCTTATATTGCGTGTCTGAGACTCTCCCCATGACCCAATAAGGAAAGAAATTCGTTTTTCAAGTCCTTCTAAAGCCCGGCTCTACAGAATGATATTAAAACTGCAAGTAAGTTCGTGCGAACACCTTCATAATTTTGTCGAGATAACGTAATAATGTTTACGAAAATTTACATACGGAGCTGCTAGCAGAACCTGGCTTGCTTGTAGTTAGTGTTAACATAGTTACGGCTGGGATTTTTGCTTGAACATTTTTATGATAATTTAGCAAATGTTATAACTTTACTGCTGCGAAATTTCTTTTAAAACCTTTTTTATAATGCTTAAACTTGGAAATCTCTAAATAGACTTCGAAGCCAAGTTGGCTGGAGCAAAGACAATCTCAACAGATACACGGACGGATCAGATCTCAAGTGCGTACGCGGCTCATCCTCACAGACAATGGCACACCTTCCAACGTGCGCCACACCCTGTCACCGTGCACTTGATAATCTCATGACTACGTCAGTGAGCGGAGTTCGCGCAGCTGAATTTTGGGTCAAAGATGTTTGAACTTTTTGCCACAAGACCGTTAAGAAGACGTTACGAAGAAGAAGAAGAAGCATAATACTGTTTTTTGCTAATATTATTATTTTTTCTAATATTTTACGCAGAAGTAAAAGAGGAGTTTCCAAAATTAACACGATAAGTCTATCATGAAATTGAACAAGTCATTGTGAAATAAAACCAATTCGATGTTTCGAAATGTAAACAAAACTCAATAAGCAACACGGACGTTACAACAAATTAAAACGGAAAATTGTAATTAATGGCATTATTGAACGTTGGTGGTAAACAAAACGGAAGCCGGGACTGGGGCTGGCGCGCAAAACAAGTTAAAAAGTTTTTTTCACGACGACATCACAAGCAGGACGCTTCATTGTCGCTGCCAAAATAACAACTTGCGTCACACATAAATAACATCGTCCATACAGAAAAACAACTCTGAATAAGACACGATTAGATCTTGCATTAAAAGATAATCTATTTTTTTAAACCTTTGTTCAGCTGTCCTCTTTAATGATAATTGATTATGGTACTTACTTCTGTAAATTGGTTAAAAAAACATTTTTGACGTCGGTGTTTCCTAATCGACTACCCTGAGAAGAAAGACCGAAACAAACTCCGAGGTCACAGGCTCTTCCTGTCCCCAAGTCCTGACATAATCTGATGTGAATCTAAATGTGATGTGTTATGTGTGTGTTAGAAGAATCATGCCGATTACTGTCTTAGATGGTTTTTGAAAGAGATGTCAGTACACGCATTTGTCAGTAATCGTGTAGTCCAACTCAAAACTGAAGGAGCTCAACTTTCTTTGCTCAACTGTTTATACGTCATGAGTTGATATTTGGGTCAAAACTAGCGACCTACCCTACTAAACTGGCGAACTATAAAAACATCAAGATTTCTTTGTAACATCTTATTTTAATATCAGCGTATTAACACACACACAAAATATAAAGCTTAAACACACAAAACTTCCTACATATATTTTTGAAGCTAGGGAGTAAATCGTTTCAAAATCCATTCTGTAGTTTAGAAGAACTAAGCGGTCACACAGACAGATACGAAAAGCGACTTTGTTTTGAACTATTGAATGTAGATGAGTGTAGGTTGTTCAGCATTGTGAATCTTTCGCTTAACATCACACATTACAGAAGAAGGCCAACAATGGTGTATTTGCAGTGATTGATTGATTTAACTTGCACATCACAAGTACCACTGTTGATCCCTTCAGATCCAGTACATGCTCTGTAACAGGTGTGTGGTGGGTTCAAACACATAACCTTTCTATTGCCAGTCCAACACCATACATTTAATTATTTACGAGTATCTAGCGACCCGCTCGTGCTTCGCTCGTTTATTTCTACTTGGCAGAACATCGAGATTTCTTAGTTATATGTAAGTTTGTTAAGAGTGAAGAACAATGAGGTCGTGGACATCATTCAGTTACGATTTCGACCAATGTTACTAAACGCGTTCAGAATATCTAAAACATGTTCAAGAGCAGTCAGTGTCAATATTCCATAGAAAATAATGACACTGACAGTTTATGTGCTGATTGCGTTCAATTTCTTTGGTGAAATTCACCCTCAGAGAGGAAGACGAATAGACTTTTGCCATTTTAGTAGTAGACAGTGATTTTAATTTAATTAAAGTTTACTCAAATAAATATTTGTAAACAAAACTATGGTGGAATTACAACATTATATGGCAATTAGGACAAGAATTATTTTCGTAAAGTTAGAACTGCAATGTTCATTCATAAATAAATAAACATATAAAAGCTATTGCCGCTATAGCAGCATGGTCGTGGTGCTTCTGCCCTTCTCTGTTCAATAAGGTTTCCTATCCCCCATCCCTCGCCCATCCCTCCTGGTCGTTGTCGCTCTTTCATTACGCAGCCGCGAGTCAAGGGCGGATTAAATACTTTGATGCGGGTGTTAGCCGCTGAGATTTGACGGTACAGCCTTGGCCCTCATTGGCAGTTACTGCCGCTACTTCTTTGCTGTTCTCTGTATTAATTCAGACTAAATATGTGTATATTGGAGACGTTTTCAATTCTAGCGTAAGTGAAGAACATTACAATATTGTGTCACTTCCATAACCATACTACATTATCGGCCTTATTTATAAAAATCTCGCTAACCATTAGTTAGCCATTGCCTATCTAACCAATTAGTTAGCTCTAAATCAATAAACTCAAACTCAAATCATTTATTTCAATTATACCATTTACAGGCACTTTTGAATTGTCAAGGAATCAGTCAGTCAGAAATATGAAGCTAGTTGCCCATTCCAAAGCGCAGTCGGTCACTATGGAGAAGAACGGGCAAGAAACTCCATGGACACTCTTTTAAATAATATTGTTGTTACAAATATATTAGTTACATCGATTAATGTTGACACTATAAGTGAGAACGATGTACAAAAACCGTACACACTAAAAGCGTCCAGAGTGCAGCATAACATAATTAAAAAAAAACCAGCAAATTAATTATTAAAATCAGCCGTGGCAGCTAAGAGATGACCAGTCCCAACTGACGGCACCCGTTCACGAACATGACGCATGGATCAGCACCATTCAGCTCAACCATTTTGAAGGGAGCTAAATGATCCGACACGCGCGCCACCGTCAGCGAGACATTTGAGTGAGCATGACATACTATCAGCCGCCAAGGCACATTCAAGTCAATCTATGACATTACCCGGTAAATGGTAGCTCTATAGTACAAAGTACTCACATCTGTGCAATGCATCTATATAATAAAAAGGAGATTGAGTTTATATAATGCAAATATAGTCTTACAATCTTCAGCAGCTTCAACAGTGTTTCAAATGTCAATTAATCAGTTGTGGTGTGGAGCAGGACCAGCATTAAGCCAGGCATTTTTATCAGTTATGTAATCCTCTAACCTATAATACGCCTGCCTGCATACTGTGCGTTTGACAAAGGATTTGAATTTTGTCTCATTCAGTTGAAGTATGTGGGGAGGTATTTTATTATAACATTTTAGACAATACCCCATGAAAGATGAGTCTACTTTAGCCAGTCTGAAACCTGGTTGAACTAATAGGTCCCGATTTCTAGTACTATAATTATGTCTTTCACCTCTTTTACTGTAAAGGTGTAATTTTTTTCTCACGTACATGATGTTTTCATAGATGTATTGACAAGGTACAGTCATGATATTAATATCCTTAAACAATTCCCTTAGAGAATCGCGCCTGCGGAGATTATAAATGGCTCTGATGGCTCTTTTCTGCAGAATAAAAATAGACTCGATGTCTGCAGCCCGTCACTAAAGTAAAATACCGTAAGACATGATACTATGAAAGTAACTAAAATAGACCAGCCTCGCGGTATCTACATCAGTAAATTGACGGATTTTTCTGACAGCTTAAGCTGCTGAACTTAGCCGTCCTGCTAGAGATGTTAAATGAGGCCCATTGTAGCCTTGAGTCGAGCGTAATCCCCAAGACAACCGTTTTATCGAAGAATTCTAGTTTCTCTTGATTCAACACTATCTCACAATCACTACTCTTGACGTTTGGTAAAGAAAATCTTATACACTTAGTTTTATTTCCATTTAGTACTAAATTATTAGTCGTGAACCAATTTTGGACCAGCAGTGGGGCGTTATTTACGTCGTCAAAATTTGTAGCACGTCTATCTACCTTAAAAATTAAGGAAGTATCGTCAGCAAATAACACCATTTGTGGTTGATTTATTAATAAATGGAGTAAGTCATTAATATATACTAAAAAGAGGAAAGGACCCAATATCGAGCCTTGTGGAACACCCATTTTTACTTTTAAACCAAGCGAATTGACACTTTTTATTTGAACTTGCTGTTGTCTATCATTTAAATAAGATTTTATTAAACTGAGCGCAAGTTTTCCAAGTCCGTAATGCTCAAGTTTCAAAAGTAGGGTTTCGTGATCGACGCAATCAAATGCCTTGGAGAGGTCACAAAATACTCCTATGGCGTCTTGAGCCTCTTCCCATGCGTTAAAAATATGTTTAACTATGGTAACACCAGCGTCGGTCGTACAACGCCCTTTGGTGAAACCATACTGTTGCTCGTGAAGGATTTTATTAGTATTAAAATGATTGAGCATCTGATTAAGCATTATCTTTTCAAAAACCTTGCTGAAAACCGGCAGCACGGACACAGGTCTATAATTATTAGTGTCTTTACTGTCCCCGGATTTGAAAAGTGGTATTACCTTACTATATTTCATTAGATCCGGGAAGACGCCTTGATCCACACACAAATTATTATTATATAATATTAAGGCTAAGTAAGGTGCTATAGTTTCAATTATGGAGGGACAGACTTTAGTCGACATTCCCCAAAGATCTTCGGTCAATTTGATCTTGATTTGCTTAAAAGATTTTATTACTGTTAAGGGGTTAATATGCTTAAAGTTAGATTCAATCGGGCAGGCTGAAACATTCGCCCTCATTAAATCAAAAGCAAGCGAGGGCGAAGAATTTAAGATTTCAGTAGTTTTTAGTGGGACACTGGTAAAGAAATTCACAAATTCCTGAGCAACTTTTTTGTTATAGCAAATGAGACCACGTAACGTCTCCAGTGTGTATTCAGAATTTGCTTTTTGATCCTGTTCGTTTCATAATTGATAATTTTCCAAACCGTCTTTATTTTATTGTCTGCTGATTTTACCTTATTGCTAATGTATAAGGCTTTAGCTGCCTTACAAGTGTTCTTAAATTTTTTTGAGTAAGAATCAACATACCTATTAAAAGTTTCCGTGTTAATATCAGGCTTAAGACCATACAGCTCGAAAAGTTTTTCCCTACTTTTCCTAAGTCCTTTAGTTGCCTCTCACTAAATAAAAACTTAGGGCTGATACTTTTAATGTTCTTCTTAAAAATATTATTAAACTCGGTTTGAACTACCGAAAAGAATTCTTTATACAAAATATTAACATTATTCATTGTAAGGTCCTGATTACGTCACTTACAAATTAAAGTGCTTTTAAATTTATTTAAATTAACAGATGTTATTGGTCTGGATTGTACGAGTATCTGCACTTTTTGTATCGCTATGTTGGACCCAAAAGTTCCGGTTTGACCGTTGTGATCTGAAGGGAGATAATTAACGATAGCTTTATCTAAATAGTCGCAGCAACAAAATACATTATCAATACATGAAACAGTAGTTGTAGTGGTTCGGGTTGGTTCCAAAAACACTTTTGTCAAATTGAATGATTTAAACAAATTCAATAATCTACTGGTATTTGAATTATTTTCTAAAATATTAATGTTAAAGTCTCCACAGATAATAACTGATTTATTACCAGTTGCAAGTTTAACCAAAACATCTTCCATTACTGACTCAAATATAGAGAAGTTTTGGTAATTTGGGGGTCTGCAAACGCACACTCTAGCATGCTTATCTAGCTCAACACAAGACAGTTCAGCACTATGTTCAACCGATAGTTCAACTATGTCTTTACGAGCTTTTGATTTTATACAACTTTTAATTAGGATTAGTGAACCACCACGCAGCATTAATTTTCGGTTAAAACAACTGGTCACATTATAATTCTCGTAATTAATTGACATTTCAGAATCTTTTAGCCAATGCTCAGTTTTGCAAAAATGTCAAACATTGTTTTTTCTAAAAACAATTCAATTTCCAATTGTTTGGAGTTAAAACCTTGAATATTTTATGAAATAATTTCTTGGATTTCTGCTTAGCCCCTTTTCTACAGTTAACTATTGTAGTGCTAGAAAATACCTTTTTGTTTTTAAGTGGAACTATACTATTAGTGGTACCTTCTGTTGTCTTAAAAACTAGTTTAAATTATCTGAGCTAAAGACCTCAACATTATTACTTTTACTAATTGTGGTGCTAACTAAAGGTGACTTCGACATATTACTTATGTCTGGGTTAATAATAAAAGCTAATAGTCTAGCTATTTAACGTCTAAAACTAATCGGCAGATACACAGTATCTCTAGTCGACCTTAGCTTATCAACAAAAATGTTGGTGTCAAAAAATAGAAACTTGTCACTATGGTGACTAACTAAGAAATGCATGTAATTATTTAACAAGTGAATGTAGTTGTTTTGCCTATTTGACAATTGCTCAAAGTATGGGAAAGCACACAAAATTATTTTCTTGCAATTGAAGTTTAGTAGTGTGGTGACACTATCAGTGATGTCATCTTTTGTTACATTGTAACTATTACCTATAAGTACTGTTGCATGCTTAACTTTTCATTATTTATAAACGCTAGTTAGCGGGTGATTAGTAGAGAAACGGAATAGAGGTGAAATTATGTATTCAGCACAGATTATAATCAAAATAGTCGACTACAAAACAGAATTTCAAGAATAAAGTTGTCAAACCCACGATTTTTGTATCTGTCGTGACTTTAACAGACGTATGTCATAAATTACATCGGAAAATTTTAATTTGTTTATAATTATTTATTACGTTATTTCATTGTATTTGACATGGTAGCAATGAAAATAATTAGCTCCAATAATTGGAGTAAACTGGAAAAGGTATTTATCCTTGAATTGATATACACTTACTAATATAAACTGACCAAATGAATGTAAAATTGATGTAACATCAGTAGCCGATTATAGCTATGTTTTTTTCATGTCCTAGCTTGAAAATACTCTTTTGGAAATGTATGTAGGTACTTGTGTCTATTATATAGTGTCTTTTAATAACAATTATTATACTTATTTACAGGTACAAGTTTGACAGCTGCTATGAAAGCCACTATTAGCACCTAGCACCAACACTATTCAACCGCAAAGACGGGGAGGGAGGAGACCATTAGGGCTGAGGCCACGTGGAATTGATGAGAAATGAGAGTGGCATGAGAAAAGAATGGCACAGTCCATGTCTTTGTAAGAAGAATATTGGAAATCAAAAATAGGGAATTTTTAACAAAAATAATACTTTATTAAATATCAAAAGAAATAGTTTCTACAAAATGTCTCTTGTTATTTGTGTGCCACGTGGCTATTCTTATAGTTTATGGCCTTAGAACTGGCGTCATAAGATTAAGGGCACATGGGATAAACCATTGGATAATAACTATCTCCTATGAGCTTCCTCACAAACTCATACTCTTCAAACCTCATGACCTACTCAGCTTACTCCTGTTTGAGTTTTCCCTATAAATCCTTTCATCATGTGTACTTCGAATGAAGAAAATTTAATGTAACTCGTAACGGATTTTAACGAGCTTTGTAGGTCTTCCTTGGTCTACTTCCCGCTGGCGTTTAAAAATGATTTAATTATTTTTTGCGTTGTTCTGAAAGATCGTAAATGATTGCCGAATTCCATATTTACTAAGGCACAGCTCGATATTAGGAACAAAATAACCTCTAGGCAAACAATAATCCTATTGAATCGATCAGCTGACTCAAATAAAAACCGCCATATTGCCTCTTAGCATCCTCTTAACAAGCTGTGGTGCTTAAATTTGACAGCTACTAATCATTGGTTAGCGAACTCTCAGCGCTAAACAACGTTTATGAATAAGAATTTGGCTAAACATTTGCTTAGCAATTGATTAACACACACGTTTATGAATAAGACTGATTAAGTTCACACAATATTGGAATGTTCTTGCAATCCAGGTGACAGTATGACTGCCATTCTGCAAAGTGTCTCATCACATAACATACGCTAAGTAATTGAAAACGTCTTCAATATTCACATATTTAAGTTTAATTAACCTAATTTAGTAACGTAAATTCATGGAATATATCATGAACTGCTTCGAATTCCATTGATCACAAACCAAAGATTTACAATGCAACTGAGAGATCTCGGTCTCTACTTCCGTCTTTGACAATCCTAAATAGTAATGGTTGCAAATTTTCTTCAGAAATAAGCCGAGAGTAATATCTCCGCACCATAGTGATTAATCCATCAGCAGCCCGGTCCATTACCGCCGCCCTCACACAGATCAACTCATATTTTAATCATAATTAGCAGTCCATAGCAACAAAATACAATTTAAACCCTATCTTCACCGGAACACAGTTCCTTACCGCACTTCACGTGAACTCGATTGAGAGATTGTATAATCCTACCTTAGAACACAAACAGATACGTTGGATTAAGTCCTGTCACGCGGTAATAGACACTAACCGCTTCAATTAGGAGTGATAACCGCGTGAATAGTTTATAGTGTACTATGACTTGACCATCGGTGGTTAAATTCAAATGATTGATGATAGCTTTTAACCGTGAGTGAAATGTTATGTCTCAACATAAAATAATTCATTTCACTTTAAGAGACGTACTGTATTGAGCTACTCATAATATTTAAGTCTTCATTTGAAATATTATCTACTTCATAAACGTCTCTGGCAGTTCGCGTAGAAATGGAAATAAAACGAAACTTCAGCTTAATGTGAATGAAGAAATTATTACTTTGTGCAGCGCTGAAAATTTTGACAGCTCAAAGAATTATATTAGGATAAAACGTCAACTCCTATTTATTAATATTTAAATATTCATTACATATATGTACATACCTTTGATTATTATACCGGTTAGACGGAAGCCGACCACAACATGGCTGGGAAAAGGCAAATTGATTTTACTTCAAATATTGTCTTTGTTTTTTCACAAAAACACACACCATGTCTAATAACAACCATATTTCCTATAAATAAAAACGCAAATATGCTCAAGAACGCACAAACACTTTTCCAGTTGAGTGACGTCACGGTATACGTCGCCGCACAATTTCCTCTTCGGTTCACAACCGTCAGGATCCTTTGAGTGCAGGACTTTACGTTTTGTGGATGTCTTCGTGACATCAATTGTTGGGACTTGGTACCCGAAGCATAGTCGTTATGGCACTTTCAAGTGATTGTTCGTTTCTGCTGGAAGCCTGGAAGTCACTGTTTTTCCATTTTGGAAGAGTCACAAGTCCTAATGAAAGGTATTGCCGTTCATCAACTTCTGTTTAGATTAACACAGGTTTTAACAAATGATATAGTACTGATTGAAATTTCATGATATACAGACTATGTTAACAATTCACGCGTTACATTTATTGGTTATTAATTAGCTTTATACACTTTTAGTATTTAATATCACAGTGCATCTATTTACACATGACTCAGAGATGTTACTCAGTATTGTGTACGTTTGAACCGAAATGTGTGTGATGAAAAGACGCAACTTTGAGGCGATGTCTAAATACGCTACCTTTTTGTGAGGTCCAGGGGGGAAGCGGGGGGAGGGGAGTAGGTTAGGAATACTCTAGTTTAGATAAAAAGGTTAACATTCACCGAGTTGTCTAGAGTAATTAACGTAACGCTGTTGCTATGAGTTCTATTAATTTCAGTCCTATGTGCTTTGGTTGTGTAATTCTAAAAATAATTGCTTGTTATGAGAAACAACACAACACGTTAAGCGGTAATAGACACATAAGTAATTAAAATAATTACAAGCCACTGTAGCTGTAAACAAGTCGTTGTCAATGACTACATGCGAGTGAACTCACTACATTAACAAGCGTTAATTAGTATAACATTAACTCGTGCGGTTATGTAAAACGCCTATTATTTACCTCACTTTCGTTGCTACGCCGCTACGCCTCTACGTGCGACACAAGTGCTACGCACGCTACGTCGTAGCAGCGTAGCAAAGCTTTGCGTAACTCACTAATTAATTTTTCGTTATTCATTTCGAAATCAGGCCAGCAGTTTTATAAGTAACGACTCGGAAATAAAACGTAAACGAATCGTTTCATTTATGTTCATAAACCGGTTAAAATATTCATGGCGTTTCACTCAGCTTAGGTTTGCAAACAATTTGCTGAGACGTGTATCTGCGGGTCTTGTGTCACACTGTACACGGTACAGTCGGCCGCGTGAACATGTGCTGCGCCACGATATCGCGACTCTCTTGTTAATTAATCTCATTGACGCGAGCGAAGAGCGTACAAAAAGCGATCCGGCGACCTCCGCGCGACGAACGCAGATTACTTATCGCGCTCGCCGAGACCAGTCATTTAAGATGAATTACATATTAAGGTTAGATGAGGGAGACTGCGAGCAGACGCGATGAACACGGCTCCAAGTCGAGATGGACACAGTGTTATATTGACCGCACAGTGACGTCACACGAAATGTACAGCCGCCTGCAGCTACAGCCTCACGTTATTACCTACTCACGAGAATTATCTCCTTAATTTTAAAAGGCAATTTTGTTATTACGGATAGAACATGATCCAACTAGCTTCTGCCCGCGCGTCGCCTGGAGCGTGCTAGCGGGACAAATAGTTACCTCCTTCCCTAAAATGCCATCTATCTCCTTGAATTTTTTTATCGATACCCATTTAGTGGTTTAGGCGCAAAAGATAACATACAAACAGAGTTACTATCGAAATTATAATATTAGTATGGATTTATTCATTACTTACTTGCATTACAAGATGGCGGACCTAGTCGTTCGTATACAATGCAGCAATGCTTTTGTAACTAGTAAAAAGTGGATCCTTTTTAGTGAAGTAACAATAGGAATCCGACTCCGCAGTCAAAGGGTTAAGTAGAGTTTAAAAGAAATAAAGGAAATGTTGGACTGTTAGCTTTATATGGTCTACAACAATAGAGCAACGAGCCACGAGCCATGAACCATGAGCCATGAGCAAGCTACTGCGATGACCTGCGGATTGTTCAAATAAAATATTGTCTGGTTTTTAACTGAGAACATTCACCTAAGCTACTTTTATTACGAAAATAAATATTTACATTTTGACTTTACACCCGAAGATGGTTAAAATACCTACATATCAAAACTCTTTGTTCATAACCTCTAACCTGTTCATGTAATTTTCAGGTAAATGAACTGAAAAGACAATGGAGTTTTAGTTACAAGTCGAATGTAACTATACCTTTTTGACAATCAACATCCAAATACTAGAAATAGAACATAATCGTACAATAATAAGGCCCAGTTCCAAAACCTCTTTGTGCAAGGACTGTAAGGACACATCCTTAAGTGAGCCGACAATAGAACCAAGTGTTTTTACTCCAATATTCCGAGCTCGCTTTGAATATTACGGGTCAATAACCACCGGTATTACCGATCGTAATTGGATTAAGATCATAATACCCATACACAGTAACACACCCAAACAAAGATTTACCTTTATACACACCATAAAGGCTTACAGAAGTCCAGCTTTACTCATCCACCATCACAAATGAAGATGGATCTCATTTCGGCTCATGAGCTGGATGTACCATTAATCCATGCGTTAGCCTACATAGGCAGAGGTAGTGGGGAGTGCAGACGGCAGTTTTTGTGTCTGACAAATGACGCTCGCACACCGTGTCATTATGAGGTAATCAAGCTTGCAATGGCGGAAGACTGCGCGCCATAAGAATAGCGATTATACACATGGTAAGGGAATTATTTAGGACATCAATGAGGGCAAAAAGAGGGGAAAGCTGTCGTTTAATGTTATGGTGTTAGTGCAGCAGTTCAATAAGGCTCGAACGAAGTATGTGGGTCGGTATATGTGGCAACATGATAACAATGAAATTTAAAATAAAAAATATGTTTTGGAGCAAAATTTAGATATCAGATACCTGTTTAAGTAGACAAGACTAAGATAAAATGAACTGCTGTTAACTGAGTTTGAACAAAGCGAACATTGTCCCGCACATCCTCATACGCATAGCCTTTTCCCAATCTAGGTAAATCAATTATAAATTATATTATATCTGTAAGTAGGTTTGTACAAATACTTTAACACGTCAATCATATTTTTTTGGCAATAAAGTCGCCCCCTATTACATGGGACCTAAACATAACTGGCGTAATGTGGGTGTAGGTACTATAGGTACACCTCTGCCCAACCCTTCGGGGAAACAAGGCGTGATGTTGTGTTGTGTCATATTTTAAAAACTAGATGAGATCGGTGTTTCCTATCTGTCTACCCTGAGAAGAAAGGCCGAGTCAAACTTAAGGTCAGAGTCAAAGCATTATTTCAAATAGGCGCTAAAAAGCACTTTTGAACTTCAACATTTACATTGAAATAGAATTGATTCTAGGCGACTCGGAGGTCACAGTCTCTTTTAAATTCCAGACATAATTTTGGTCAGATCATGTGAAAACCTTGTGTGAATGGATTGACTGGAAACCGACCCACCGATTGGACACCGATTGTCTGGAATAGTTTTTGGGTCGGTTTCCAGTCAATACTAACCAGCTGTATAAAGTATTTTATACAAAGACCAACAAGATACCCCTTGGTAAGACTGGTTGAACGTTGACCCGCATACCTCAATAAAAAAAGATAAAGATGCCGACTACATATTTTGAACAAAACAGTGTTTCACAAAGAGCTTTTTTGTTTACAAGAACATGTTATAGCACTCAGTGTTCCCGAAAAACTGAAAATAATATCATAAGTCTGAAACAAATCGCTCATCATCAATATTTCACGCGTTCTGGAGTGAACGGATACATAACAAAATACCGTCTTGTCCCGACGCTGACAAACTATAGCATATAACAAAACGTAGCTGAATATGAAAAATATGTTTCATCGAATATCGAAATCCTATTTAATAGGCCCCATCTCGAGACTCTTGAAAGAAACAGTCGCTTACGACCTTTTACCTTCCTAGTTCCAGGTGTAACCGGTAAAAACATGTATGCAGATACAGGAGAAAAGCAGCGTAAGAGCCTGTGCGATTTAAGGGTTGCTTCGCGGATCAAGGTGACACAAAATAAAAGAAGAATCAATGACGTTATCTTATGACCTCGGCACTCCTCATGAGTTTATAGAGGTTTTACGAAAGGTGTATCTCATAAATTACCTATACCTGAGGTCCTGAAATACTTCTAATTTTAAAATCCTCTGGCTCATTGAAGTCAAACTTCTGTGCCAATATCAAACAGCCTGAAATCGCAAACAAATTATAATCACATACTTATAATGTTGTAGATCGAATTCTTCGTACAGAGATTAGTTGAATCTAGTGTTTGAACCGTTTCGTCATGTAACAAGTACTTTTTGAATAAAGATTATAGACATGAATGAAATGTCCCGAAAACATATTACCTAACACTCCCGTAGCGTTAGGTAATATGTATTTGGGACAACTGATGGCGGCGCGTGTGCGTATCTGTGTGACCGTGTGCCCTCGCCGCGGCGCCAGTTAGATCGTTCTGTCAGGATTGTGAGCGTCTGGACGCGCACTAACCACCGACGAACTAACCTAACCACAGGCTGGTATTACTATCGTATAGTTTGATTGACTGTTCGGTTAATAACCAAACTTTTGGTCAAATACTTGCGGATTTGAACACGGTTGTCGAGCGGGAAGTTACGAATTCACTTCCAGAAAAAAATATGTTTTTTTTTTCAGTTACAAAGTGTTATTGACACTCTTACTCACAAAGTAGCGATCGTGAAGACTCGAATCATTTTAGTTCCAAAGTAATCTGCTAAAAGGGAAATAAGTTCAGACATTTTACATAAACAGCTAAAACTTAATACTTTCTAGTCTTAAAACTGGTTGAGTTTAACTTTTCATTATAACTTTGGGAGGCAAAAAACAAGTAATACATAACTCTTTGCCTCTTAAGCATTACGTAACAATTTCTGTGGTTTTATGAGAAAACTACAAATTGAAATGTTTTAGTGTTCCGAAAATAAAAGCAAGTGAGCTCTCTTTTATTAGACGCAATATTATTTATCGTCAACCTTGAGCGATGTTTTTGGTATATTCCGACTACTTTAGTACAAAACCTGTAAAGTAATAAAACTCAAGCTATTCTAGTATTCCTCCAGTGGATCAGGCATAGCTATTTCCCGATATTAGTTTGCTGTACTAAAATACTTGTAAAGGAAAGCAATATGAACATTCAGTCTCACGGCGGATCCGATTCTGAAACAACTTGTGAAATATATTTATTGAAGCGAGGAGCTACGAGTACCGAGAGGCGAAGTTATTTCCAATTCACATAGGAAGAAATAATTTCAAAATGTAAGACAAAACGGCGTAAGCAGTGTTACTAGTTCACGATCTGACCCAGGGGCCAGGACACGCGACTATTTATAGCGTGTTTAGCGAACGGATACATCCTGTTTACTCTTTCTAAGTTTATAACGTGATTGGACGATAACGACAGCCATCCACGTGGACCACCACGCGGATGGTGACGCGGATGGTGACGCGGCTGGGTGTTCGACTTTTGAAAAAAGTAAAAACAATTTCGTTTACAACAGTTCTACACTATGGGATATACGGCGTCTCCCCGCAGAACACGGCCCGCCTTCCATCTTGCGTCGCATGCCGTGTCATCAGTAAACGCGAGGACCTCATGTCTGCGTCAGCGAATGGTGTGAGCGTTTATGAGTTCTGGGCCAAACAGGAAATTTATATTATATTTGCCATCGTCACGCTAGGAACAAGATGGTTTGAGGGTTCTATTGCCGGTATCCTAATTCGTGGATAAAGTCGGTACCTACTTGAATAGCTGATAGATTGTTGATGCAGATTCTTGTACTTTTAACCCACTGGGTTTGCAAGATAATCTAGTAGTAATGTTTGACTGTGATTCAAATGCAAGATTCTACTAAATACCCATTTAGGTATTATTCTTTGTATGGGAACAATAAGACCCTGTCGTGTAGCGATGACCCATCAAAATCACACAATCAAACTTGCACGGAAACCTAAAACATACTCTTATTCATATTTCTTGTTCAAAACTTTTATAGCTCATCTCACGCGAAATAAAATAAGGACTTATTTCTTTCTGAAAAGTTTTCTCACCTCACAGTATGGAAAAATTGTGAAAAACATGTCGGTGCCTCTAGAGAGGGATAGTTGTCGAAGTGCGGGGAAGTAGTGAGGTGTAAGCGCGGGATCCCGCGGGATGGCCGGGATCACGGCGCGTCACTATGTATTTGAGACAAATGTCCCTGTACACGTGCTTTCATATAAGTTCTATTGGCTATAAACATGACAAATCTGCGTCAAAGATGAACGAACTTTGTGGCTTATGCGTGTTCAGTTTAGTTTTATGGAGGAAACATGTATTGTGTTTTTAAGGTTTATTAGATGGCAATATATTACATGGGACTTAAACATAACTGGCGAAATGTGGGTGTACTATAGGTACACCTCTGCCCAACCCTTCGGGGAAACAAGGCGTGATGTTATGTTATGTTATTAGCTGTGGATATGGACAACGTACAGTAAATATTTTCATTCTTCTTTATAATTGGTAGCGTTGTATTTGTACAGAAGTAACGTGAAACGTACGCTATGTAAGCAAGCACATGTACTCGTATGGATGTAATTAGGTATGTTATTCCATTTCCAATAAACTTTCTCCATAGCCCTCTCGTTACCAACAGAGTTCACTGCTATTCCTCGTGAATAAAAACACTCAGGTTCCACTGCCGCTAAACTTCCATGAACTACCTACTTTATTTGCCAATACTTCTCTGTATGTTTGTGTTTGTGCCTTTTTAAGAACTTTCGAGAAACATAACAAACGGCTGCATCTAGATTGAAAAGACAAAGAAGTTTTATTGTATTAAATTCCGAGAAAATTGGTCCCGACAAAAGTATCTTTGACCGAATATGCTTTTTTTAATAGACTAAAAAAGTATATTATGATGATTGTGCTTGCGAGTTAAAGCCGTTATAAAAAATTTGCTTGCCTTAATTTTTTGGGGCCACAATGTTCTCGTTTTAAAATAGAATAGTGGGTGATTTGTCAAGAGCTTACAAAGAGAATTTTGAACATTAGGTTGAAGGCGGTATTCAGCAATTACTACATTTCAATTCAAATAAAAGTATTGAAATCATACTTAACCTTTGTTCGCATCACAATAAGTGGATCTTAAAGTAAAAATGCAGTATTGCAGACTTATAAACAGCAACTTTAATATTTATCGTATTATTATTAAAACCGATGAACTTTTAAAGAGCCACATTCTCACGACTACCCTAATGAAGCCTTACTCTATGACAGCTGCAATAAACAAATGTTAAATACAAAAAAAATAAGAACAAGTTATAAAAAGTTTCTTAAGAAACTTTTGCTTATCGTTAGGGTGTCCATTTTTATCGACAAATTTTACCAACAAGGCATCTGAAACACGTGCCGTGCACGTGAGGTAACTGAAGCCCTTCAACAAAATCGTTCGAGAAAACTTCAAAATTTTCCCGAATGAGGGAAAAGGGGTGTGCAGGAAATAATTAAGAATAAAAAAACACGCAGTTAATAAAGTAACTTTACCTTGAGGTTCCTAATTGGAAACAGGAATCTTCTGTATATAAGGATAAACTGACTGACTGACATATCAACTTACAGCTAAAACTGCTGGGACTAGGAACGTGAAATTTAGCACACGATTTCCTTTAATAAGGTCTACTGAGAAGCAGAGATGCACTAGGAAGGGGTATTTGGAAACTCGACGTTGAAGGGGGTGAAAACAGGGATTTTGTTTGTATCTTATTCCTTGATTTTAAAACTTGAAACCTACGAGTATATATTAACTATACAAAAATACGAAGTGTGTCATTTTATTTTTAGCAGTTTTTATTGGTGGCCATAGTAGTCTTGTGTTCCTAGTAATAAGATGTGCTTCGTTCGCTTTGTTTTTCTCGGTGATTGAATAGTTTTCATCCGATTGGCACAACACAACACATCCCAGTCAGTCATACACACCACAATACTTTATAATTTATATGCATTTTTTTTTTGCCATAACTGTTATTCACTCATTGTTTTATTAGCATTAATTTATTTTCTTTTTAAAATGTAAAGGTATAGTTTAAGTTTTTTTAAGAAAAACACATTGACGGCTGTCTATTCAAATAAACAATAATCTTTTGTATGCACATAAAAATATTAATCTGTTTAAAAAACACAGTGATATCCATAATATAAATACTAGGAACAAACACAAATTTGTTGTTCCCACTACCAGGCTCAAGAAAATAGGTAGCTCATTTAAATGTCAAACTCAAACCCAAACTCAAACTCAAAGCATTTATTTCAAATAAACCAATTACAGGCACTTTTGAATTGTCAAGGTCGGTCGGTCAGAAAAATGAAATTAGTTGCCCATTCCAAAGCGTAGTAGGTACCTATGGAGAAGAACGGGCAAGAAACTCCACGGACACTCTTTTAAATCAAATTATGTTTACAATAGATCGGTTACATCATTCATGTTGCAGAACGATGCAGAACGTTAAAAGCGTCCGTTATTTAAATATGAAAACAATTCGAAAATAAAATTTATTTAAATTACGCCGTGGCAGCTAAGAGATGACCAGTCTCAACTGACGGCGCCCGTTCACGAACATGACGCATGGATTACTAAATGATCCAACACACGCGCCACCGTCAGCGAAACATTAAAGTGAGCATGACATACTCTCAGCCGCCAGGACACATTCAAGTCAATGAAAGACGTACCCTGTAAATGGTAGCTTTAAAGTATGTACTCACATAATATGGCATATAGCAATTATACAGTACAATAAAAATTTGTTCATACAATGCAAATATTCTTGTTTTTAATCTTCAGCAGCTCCAACAGTATTTTCAAATGCTAATCAATTAGTTGATGCGTCCTTGAGGAGCAGGACCAGCGATTAGCCAAGCATTTTTATCAGCAATGTAATCCCCTAACTTATAATATGCTCGGCTTCATAGTGTGCGTTTTATCCAAGATTTAAATTTGGTTTCATTCAGTTGATATATGTGGGGAGGTATTTTATTGTAACATCTTAAACAGTACCCCATGAAAGATGAGTCTACTTTAGCCAGCCTGAAACCTGGTTGAACTAATTGGTCCCTATTTCTAGTGATATAATTGTGTATTTCACCTCTTTTACTAAAAAGATGTAGATTTTTCCTTACGTACATGATGTTTTCATAGATATATTGACAAGGTACCGTCATGATGTTAATATCTTTGAACAATTCCCTTGGAGAGTCGCGCCTGCGGAGGCCATATATGGCTCTGATGGCTCTTTTCTGCAGAATGAAAATGGACTCGATGTCTGCAGCCCGTCCCCATAGTAAAATACCGTACGCCATAATACTATGAAAATAACTAAAATAGACTAGTCTCGCGGTATCTACATCAGTAAATTGACGGATTTTTCTCACAGCATATGCTGCTTAACTTAGCCGTCCTGCAAGGGATGTTAAATGAGGACCCCATTGAAGCTTTGAATCGAGCGTGATGTCAAGTTTTACGTTTTTATAATGAACTTCCTAGCCACATTCAAGGGCTAAGCCTTAATAATTTATTAAGGCTTAGTCCTTGAATGTGGCTAGGTTGAATAGTCTATACCACAGACAACGTATACACATGAATACTTACCTAGGTATTATTTTATTGTTATTATTGTGAATGTTAAGACTATGTGGGTATTTTTTTTACTTTTGTTTAATTTTATTTTATTATCTCAGTTAGTTTTAATCGTAATCTTGGTCTGGCGGTTCGAGTAATTATGCGGCCTACGCAATGTCCTTTCTTTGGTATTGTTCGTCGAATCGTTGAGCTCCTTATGTTTTGAGTTGAGCTGTACGATTACTGACAAATGCGTGCACTGACTGGACAGGCCCACTCAATCTGTGTGGTTCTTTCCTCAAAAGACCATTTCAGACATCAATCCACATGGTCTGAACATGATCTAACCAAGATTATATCTGGACTTTAAAAGAGACTGTGACCTCTGAGTTTGTTTCGGCTTTTCTTCTCAGAGTAGTCAGACAGGAAACGCCGACCTCATCTAGTAAAAAAAAATGTTTGACGTGTTAAAGTGTTTCTACAAACCCACTTACAGAAATAAAAATCATTAATAATTTATCAATCATTTATCATTATCATTTACATATTTTTTAAATTGTAAACAAAACGGTATACATTATGTCGGCTTCACCGTCACCGCGTTAGCGGTAGGTACAGCGGGCCGAGTTACGCTGTGCATAGCGGGACGTTCGCCTCCCCACTCTCCCCACTTCTCAAGCAACTTAATGTAAGCTAGTGCGCAGTGAAGAGGGGGATCAACCAAGTCCGTTTAAGCAGACGACAACCTCATAGGTTGACCTGCTAGATGCCATTACCAAAAAAAGAGGGGGATCATTCTTGTGGCAGGCTCGGCCCGGTGCGCCTAGAGCTATTATAGCGATCTATTTAATTAATTAACAAGCTGTTGGAATAAATAAGTTGGTTACTGCTATATTTCATACTTTCATTTAATATGTCGGACCTCTGCCTTCAGGTTATTTCATGGTGATTATTTTATAAGAAATTGTGAGTGAAATAAAGTGATTGTGCTATAACTAGTACCTCTATTTTCTTCGCCCGACAATCCACGCCTACTTACAAAGTGCAAGTGTAATATCGCTGATCAGGGCCTATCCCGACATCAGAATTGGGATTCAAAGGGCAAAAACCTGAAGAAAATAATGACGACAGTGAAGTGTGGGCCAACGTCTAATCTATTCAAAATATGGAGTTTTTGCTATCACGACTTCCAGCAACCACTTAACCGCAAACATCAAATTTCACCACAACTGCGCGACTGATACGGTTTGATCCTGATAATGATAATCGCTTCAATGGCACATTCCATCGTTGAAGCACAACAGTCCAAAAATCAAGTGATTGAAGCAAGTGGCAGTACGAACCTTTGACCGAAGTGAAGAATTCGAATCGAGCGCACCGAAGAGTCGTGATACGAACCGTCTCACCTGCTACGTGTATGGACAACCACATCATCCGGTGAGCTCGTTCCTTTTCTTTTTAATAGATAATCTGGTAGTTCGTTTGTGGCTTTTAGCTTTGTCAAAAATTCCAGGGCACTATGCTCTGTGATTTAGTTTACCACAGTTAAACAAAACGTTAAATATGAATCGCAGAATACTGAGCCGTAGTGAAATTCAACACGTCAGTGTCCTTTTTGTTTCATGGTGTACCTGTTAACTCAATTACAGAACCAGTTATTATAGGTAGGGATCTATTAGATAGTAGATCCATGTACGTACAGATATTGACAAAATTACATTCTATTTGGGGTAAGAAATTTAACGTTACTGAAGAGTTTCATTATCATATACCACAACATCAACACTGACCTACATGGTGAAGATAAACTCGCATTAGTTCAGTGCGAAAGGATAATTGATTCTTTATTGGTGGTATGGTGTTTATGGTTAAAGAAATTTATTTCTCGATAAGAAATTACAAAGATTTCACTTACTTGAGAACGTTTTTAAACTTAAAATATAACTTGGACACACAAACTAAGCAGCTATTGTTTTAATTTATATGTAATCATCTAAGTTGTATTACCATTTCTTTTCGTACGCAAATAACATTATTAACTAACACAAAACTTAAAACTTTTCGATCCACCCGCAAAAGAAATAATTTCCGTAGATAAGGAATGCGATCCCGGTGCCACAATAGAGCAATGCAGTAGTAGGGCAAGTCTGTTTAAACGAGTAGTGTTTGATCATTGAGAAAAAGATTTTTTAAAATTTAATTTTGAAAAACCAAACGTTTAGTTTGCATTCTTTACTTCTACAGGTAGCTTATTATATTGTTGCACTCCCGCAAAAATAATTGTTCTCTCGCCATTGAATGTCCGCACTCGCGGTAGTAAAATGTGATCCTTCCTACTATTGCTGCGATTGTGTACCTGATGTATTTTTATGTGAATGAACTTTTTCTTAATTAGAATTTTTAATTATTCTGGTACAATATGCAGCAAGTTGTTTTATATTCATGAGTTTCGTTTCCCTGTAAATTTTAACTGTAGGTTTAAATAGGTAATCATTGTGAAATAATAGTTTAATAATTTTATTTTGAGCGATCTGTAGGTCCTTTAGATTAGTTTTTGGCGGGTTGCCCCATATTTCACGTGTTTTACGTTAAGAATCTTGAATCAAATTAAAAGGGCCTATCAAATGGACAGACAAGATGTTTACAAGAAAGTGATCGAAATACTAACATCAGAACCGGTTCTGACTAAAATGATTTGACTGGAACGCACTGATTGAACTTCACACTTGTGTGCTGGGCCTCAAGGGATTGTTTGGGGCTCAACGGGTACGGGGACTCCATCCTGTGCTTAGGGTTTCTGCACAATGTTATACTGTACATTTAGACATCGCGGAGAAGTTGTGTGGAGGAATCGATGGTAGGGAGTATTCTTGTCATTGTTGACTCTTTCATTAAATGCGCCCTTCTAGAGTGCACTTCTTAGTTGGATGCAGCAGGTGCAGATGAAGCACTAAAGGAGGCTCTGTCTTTTCGGTGCGACTTCGCGGATCATTTCGGATCGGAGTGGGTATTGTATTGGCGCAGACAGAGCAATTTTATGGTGAGCATGGTGTAGAGTTGCACCTTGTTGCTAACGGTTCTGGCAGGGCAGGTGTTCGGGTAGAGAGAGTAGGTGATTCCTACTTCATTTAATGTGACAAGGGGGGTTCGATTGGGCTTCGCAGGGAGTACAGACTTCCCTTTGTTGTGTGTCTAATAGAGAATGAAAATATGGTCGTAAGCATTTTCGTGCAATGCCCGGGGGAAGTGAGGGCTTGGTGCATTTAGCTACCACCTTGACTGGTAGCTTGAAGGAGGCCGAGGTGGCGGCAGTCCGCGATTGACGAGTGGAGTGGGCGTCGTCGGGTGGTTTTAGTGATGCTTTGTCTATTTGTAGTTCACGTACGTTATCCGCCAGCTCTGGAAACCTCTCGGCCTCGGAGAGTGAAGAAACTGTGAGATAAAGTAAGGGTCCGACTCATGCGGGTTGACGTCCTATGGTGTGTGTTATTGGGTAGTCTTAAGAACTGGCTTATGCAGGCCGATGTTCTGGGTCATATTATAAAGTGATCGTCTAGTCTGAGAGGCTGTGAGATCAATGGAGATATGTGTGGTACTAGTGAGTGATCGGAGAGACACTGATTGGTTGCCTGGTCCATGTTATCTGGAGAAATAACTGGCTGAAGGGACGCCTATTTAAGTTGTCCGGCTCAGCTCCTAAAGGTTGATTTTGTGGGTTATAAAACGTTGTAATGTATGTCACTGATGGTCGAGCGTACAAAGTAATGTATCTACCAGTTTTATTCTTTTTACAGAAAAATGGGCCCGCGGTGACTTTAAGGGGATGGAGACGCACAAGGACGTGCGAATATCAGTCTGGCCGTGACGGCGCTTCAATGTTTAAATTAGTGTTATTTAGTTTTCATAGATGTCGTTTGTTAGTTTAGAGTGTTATGAACATGAATTATGTGTCTGCTACGACACATTCAATGACATGACACTCTGACACAACACAGAACGCTTATGCACCTTGAAGTGACATTTTGCGGGCTGTATGACATGAGACTCGGTCGGCATCGCACAGGCGTGCTACGCATTCGGTAAAATGTCTAAGTCAAGTCTATTCTTAAGATTAAAATAGTTTGATTCTGTTATAGGCTCTAAAGTAAATGACGTGTATGGATTGTTGAGACAAGTACTTTAATACATTTGATTAAATAATCTACAGGGACCATTTTAGTCCGGACCAACAAGAGACAAAAAAAGAAACAAAAAAAAGAGTAAATAAAAGAGACTAATAAAGAGACTAAAATAAGAGGCAAAAAAGAGACAAAAAAGAGAAAAAGGAGAGCAAAAAAGAGAGAGAAAAAAAAACTGGATAAACTGGAGTGATCTTGAAGGGTCATTCATGACCGGACCAAGCAGTAACAATCCTGATGGGTTTGTTATAACCGGACCAGGGGATTATAACTCTGTAGGGTCGTAAGACCGGACCAGGAGGTTATAATTCTGAAGGGTCATTTGACCGGTCCAGGCAGTTATAATTCTGAAGGGTCGCTAGACCGGGCCAGAAGATTATAACTCTGAAGGGGTAAACCGGACCAGATTGCTAAAGTTCTGAAGGCTCAATAACGAGCGGTCCAGCATTAGTAGTAAACTCTGCAGGGCTGATCCGGACCAGATTACTAGTATAAGTCCTGAAGGCTCAATATTGAGCGGTCCAGAGTTGGTTGCACAGTCAGTAGGGATGACCTGGTTTTTTTTGCTCATCGAGATTGCTAGTCAGGATGAACGAACATAATAATAACGTTATGTCTTTTTAGACAATGCTTGATGAGTCTACTCGTACGAGGACGTCCGCACGTCAGTATGGCCGTGTCGGCGTCAGCGTTAGCGGTATGTACAGCGGGCCGAGTTACGCTGTGCAAAGCGGGACGTTCGCCTCCCCACTCTCTCCACTTCTCAAGCAACTTAATGTAAGCTACTGCGCAGCGAATAGGGGGATCAACCAAGTCCGTTTAAGCAGACGACAACCTCATAGGTTGACCTGCTAGATGCCATTCCCAAAAAAAGAGGGGGATCATTCTTGTGGCAGGCTCGGCCCGGTGCGCCTGCTAACAAGCTGTTGGAATAAATAAGTTGGTTACTGCTATATTTCATACTTTCATTTAATATGTCGTACCTCTGCCTTCAGGTTATTTCATGGTGATTATTTTATAAGAAATTGTGAGTGAAATAAAGTGATTGTGCTGTAACTAGTATCTCTATTTTCTTCGCCCGACAATCCACGCCTACTTACAAAGTGCAAGTGTAATATCGCTGATGAGGGCCTATCCCGATATATTTTTTTTTTTTGTTGCCGTATAAAATAACTTATTTATTTATTATTATTTTTATTATTTTAAATCCCCTAGTAGGATTTATTGATGTCCGTAATGTGGGTCCGTGGCATCATAACGGGCCCTGTCAGAATATCAGCGCTGCGTTATTTATTTTTCAAATATCGCAGCATTATGCTGAGATAGGAGCCTCTTTGGCCTCGCACAGGTCTTTTTACTGTTTTTCTGTTAGTTTATACATTTTTTGTATATATTTTTTCCTTCATTTTATTTCTTTAACTTTTGTATTCCCTGCGTGCCCAAATAAAATATTTTTCTTTCTTTATTTTGAGCTTTTCTCAACTACTCCCAAAGGGAGATTGGGGTTTGTCAAAGTTTGTAAGAATTTTAACGCGAGGTCCGATTAACTTGAAACTCAGTATTTATACTTAAGATCAACATGATATATAATATACTTTGTAGGAGATAATACGAAGGATGTGTGGACGAAGTCGCGGGCGAAGTGCTTGTAAACATATAAATGTCTATTATTTCGACTAAATTTTGTTACCAACCGACGACAAAAGAGGAGGAGGTTTTGCGTTCGCTGAGTTATATTTTGTTAGTCTCGTTTTGACGGCAAGTCTAGGCGCTGGTCACCATTTCTATTACCCGACTTCGGTGACTACAGTGCAAAACGGTTTTCTTTTAAAGCAACTATATTTGCTTTTTAACTTTGGTATGTTAGGAAAAAACAGAAACAGTACTATTAACACAGTAACACCTATGCCGTTTGGAGTTACGTGGGCATTAATCTTTTCCCCAAAATTTTAAGACGGACGGACGGACTTTGCTGCCCGCACCGTGACCCGATCCTTCTCACACAGAGAAGGCCTGTGTGCCGGCAGTGGAAACGCTATATGCTACATGATAAATGATATTTATTTCTGTAGATTGATTCAAGAAAACACTTTTACACGTCAAAAATAACTTAAGTTTTAAAACTACATGAGTTCTGTGCTTCTTTTGAGGAATGAACCACACAAATTTGAGTATACCTGTCGAGCCAGTGCACGTATTTATCAGTAGTCGTGTATCTCAACTCTGCTGATTATCTTATGCTAAACCTTCAAAGGTATCACGAAACCCAAAAATCTATTTCACAAAAATTTTGCTGCAGATAACTCATATATCAATAGTAACCCACCAGCCCGCCTACGCACACGATCTCATTACAATTACTTGTATATTAGGCTTGTAGTCACCGCCTGAGCCGAACTCCTCCTTTAGCCATCAGTTAGTCAGACTGTCCGTATCGTCGAGACGGCACTAACGAGTGTACGTACGTGTTCGCAACTTTTCTAATTCCAACGAACATGTTACAACACAAACTACATAACATGACGATCAATTTAATGTTCTGTAGACTGATGTTACATCTAAGAAACTGTTTCTGTTAAATGGTATAAGATGTTCTACATGAAAGTGTAATTGTATGGGACAGCAGAAACGCGAGGTCTGGATGGACTGTTGCCTAGTAACCCACAAAACCATCCTCCGCCTTCTCATTACCATTACATAGCAACTAACAACTTCTAAACTATGAAAAAAATATTTTTTCTTGCAAACAAAATTAGACCATAGCGTTGATTTTCTGTTTCCGAGAGATGTAGAAGAAAAGTCGTTAGTTTTAATTACCCTAACCAACTTCGCCTAAAAGCGTAGGTACTGGTATTTATCATATTATTATTATTATCTTTATACCTGTTTAACTTTTGAGATTTTTCAAACTCTCAGATAACGGGCGAACGTATTCCGAAAATGAGAAATAAATATCCAGGTTCGTAAATATTAAAGCTTCGATTAAAAGGGAAATGGCTGGTCTCGTGGAGTCGGCCGCCTTTGTGTTTCTCTTTATCTCATCATATTGCGACATCTACGTATATTTATATTATAACTACCCGGAAACTGGGACAATTTTCCTGGTTTTTGTTTATTTTTTCAAGCTAGCGATGGCGAGCACAAAAGTCGCCATCGCACTGATACAAAATTTGAACGTCAGTACACAACATATAGCCTATAATGATCCTTTCTGTGAGAGGGAGTGGGCCATAATCCACCACGCGGGCCTAGTGCGGGTTGGTAGATGTTACAGATCTTCCAAATTTTTTGTTGTAGGACATCCCAGTTTAGTTAGTAAGAGTTAGTTAGTAAGAGCAGTGGTGATGATTTGATTTACACAAAGTAAAGTGTCTGCCTGGATTCGAACCCACGACCAACAACTCGGCCGCGGCCGTTTCTTCTGTACCACCGCTGTTCTCTAGTCTCTGCAGTATACAGTGTCAAACGCAAGTCTCACCCTTTATCACAAAAAAAACATGTCGTTAACAAAACCTTTAAAAACTTACCCGTTCTTGTCATTTTAGTGTCAATTAAATGAGAGAACAATTGACTATAGAATTAATGTAAGAGAGTGACTCGTCTTTGTTGTTCTATCTCATATTAATAACAACTTATGAGCATACGTAGTAAACAATAGTATTGATATAGGGGAGGTCGTAACAATCAAAGAGTGGCGCCTACTAGTGTGAGATGGTCTCACTGACCTACTGACATCCGTTCAAATTTACTACTTCCTTCTTTCATATCCTTATAAAGAAGCTTAAGGTATATTCAAGTTGAAATTATTTCTATTTGGATCGCCGAGGTTGATATCTTATTTTGTATTTCAACACTTTGTTGTTGATTATGGAACCAGCTTTACAGATCTCGGTAAAAGCTTGTCAACACGAATGAACGGTTTTAAACATTCTTTGTTATTATGGCTATTGATTTTTTTTTTGTTTGGCAGCTCGCAGGTCAACCTATGAGGTTGTCGTCTGCTTAAGCGGACTTGCCTGTGGTTGCCCTAATAAATTAAGGCCTCCAGCCAGGACTTTAACTTAAATACTAACTAAAACTATGCGACAACGCTAAGGGCACCCCCTGTGGGGTCCGAACCTCGGCTTAGGGCGTCGCTGGAAAAGGGTAGCAAATGACTAGCTGGATCAGGATTGATATTATTTTGGGACGAATTTAAAGCTACAGGCTCAGCGGCGCGGGCTGGCTCGAGCAAGGGTCGGGAGGGGCGTGGATTTGGCCGTCGCGGCGGGCCTCGGCGGCGAGGGCGGTAGGACGGCGATCGGGTTTTGGGCTTATGTAGTGTGCTGGTGGCCTTACTACTCTCCTGGAGGTGGGTAGTGGCGTCGTCGGGGGCGATTAAGATATGCCTTGGTCGGCGAATACTACTAAAGCGGGAGGGAGTATAGCGAGCGGCCGCTGAAATCAGGGGGTTTGAATGTTTGGTGCCACAGTCGAAGAAACGCTTAGATAAGCGTTTCATGAACTGGTTTATGGTTGGCATTTTTAGGTCGACGTGAAGGTCTATGTTTCGGACATAGTAGGGGGCACCCGTAACTCTTCTGAGGAAACGGTTCTGGAGGGTCTGCATCTAATGGAGATGTCGTGGGTGAGCGTGCGCAAATACATCGCATAGGTCATGATGGGACGGATGACTGCGGTATAGATGTGCAGTTTACATTTTAAACGACAGTTTGCTTCGGGCTGTCAGTATAAACTGGAGTCTACTAAGAGCGAAGGAGGCGCGCGCGCGAACCGCCTTGATATTTTCCTTAAAGGTAAGGCTATTGATTTATGTATTTTTTGTTCTATATTGAATGTTGTTTGCACAGCAATTATAATACACAACATAAATTTCTAAATAGGTCACACTCACAAACAACAATGATCCCTAACTTACTGAAGCCGCAGCCTCTAAATTAGCTTAACATCGCATCTAATCTCATCTAAATAACGTCTCCTTGTCAACAAACATCAGTCATGATTAAAAAGCGTCCACAACAAAGGGATGGAGATTAGTGTCCCGCTGACCACTGCCCCCGTCCCTCCACCATCCCTCCACCCCCACAAGGTCAGTAATAGCTCAAGTTCGGGGGGAGGGTAACGGCCTGTAAAAAGTTGTTGCTCGGTGTCATCACGCATTTCACTGAGAAAGGGGGCGGGGGGTGGGGGGGGGGGGGGAGTACGAGCAGTACCTACCTACATTGACGCGGTGACGTGACAAAGTTTAGAAGTCAACACTTATTTAGGTATCACGTGACACGGTTGCTATATACTCATTACGGTTATTTAGACGGACACATTTTACAAACAAAACCGAGACATGTGGTGGTTTACCACCACTTTAGCCACCTTTTAGCGCTAAGTAGTTTGAGATACAGTGTCAGTAAAAGCATCAACTGTGTATTAATATACTACACAAGAACTTAACAGATAATCATTTATTTCTTTAATCAAAAAACCGTAAAAACAATAACTTCAGAGAGTAATTACGGAGTCTGTGACATGAAGATAACGAGGGCAGTTCAGATGAACAAATCTTTGCTGATAGCTGATGGGTATCAAAGAGTTCTGCTTTGTTAGGCAAGCCATTCGCGCGAACACTCCGGTGCACAAAGGAGGCACAGGCTACCTACTCAATTATGTTGCTTGATTTGTAGTAACGAGCTTCATTTGTTGTAAATTTTTGAAACTCATAATAATCAAACTTATTATTTTTGAAACACAACTGTGTCTCTTTCCAGCTTTTCCAGCCAAGTTCGTCCACATCACTTTCCCAATTTTCTTAATAAACAAAGTGGCCCATTTGATTTCTAAGTGGTCTACTTGATCCTGACTACTACCAAGGGCTTACACAGCTACATTATAACGATTATAACTATAAACGAACCCTAAAAAATGGTGGCAAAATTTGCCACACTTAATCATAAGGTTGAAACACGGCAATAAAGCAAATTTGATAACCCATACATTAAGAACAACGAGGCGTCTATACATCGCCCCTCGTCGGTTTAATGTGGCGTTCACATGTAACGGCATCTGAGCAGAACTTGAAACGCACTAACTAATTCATTAGATGAGGTTTGAGGAGTTTAAGATCATGTGCCAGACGTCATGTGACAGTCAGTTTACATTAATAGTACTCATTATAAATAATATCAAAACTGTCTGCCGTCTCTTCATTGAAAAAAAAAACCCGATGAAAGATTCTAACGATATGGTGAACACCGATATTTCATACGAGTGATTAAGCAACTGAAGGAAACATTATTAAATCATTCAGTGTTATTTTAATTCAATCATTAGTTTAATCATCATTGTCTTACACAAGTAACCATTAGTGTAATCAGCTTCTTAGGTAATCAGGTGTTACTCGTAAATATATATCTTAATATGAAACAATTACTATGTACGTGTATTCACTACATTACCTAGAGCCTTAAAAGCCTGAAAGCCTGAAAGCCTGAGGATAGATAGTGCGTGAAGCCGGAAAGGGCGACGCTTAGCGGCAGTCGTTGACCCCGCCGCCCCGAGTACCACCCACGGTGCGCACTGTGCTTTAAATCTCTTTATCCAGCGGCTTGGGACCTTGTCGAGATGACATAAATATATTTAAGGGCAGAGAAAACCTTTTATGAAAGTAGTATTGAAAATATGAACGAAAGAACAATGGATTCATCCTATCTTACAACAAACTAAACACAACCATCGATGCACGAATGTACATCTCTGTTCACCTTAATGGGGATATCATACGTCTATTAATTGAAGTAGGTACCTATAGTCTAATCCAAAAGTATTTGATGAATATGTAAACAAATGAATCAGAAAACGTTCCTTGTCCAATTTTTGCCTTTTAGCTTTTTTTCTTTGGGTGGGAAATCATTCAATGACTTCTCCCGCTCTGGGTGGAGCCGAGGGGAGGGGAGGGCGAGTCAGACTTTTACTGAACCGCGGTATCTTTTTCGAACATCCCGCGACAAGCCTTTTAGCCTGCGAATGCCATAATGCCAGCTTTGATAATTTGTATACATAAAGTGTATTTTTTTCATTTATATTACCTCATAGATGTTTCTAATTTGACAATGAAGGTTAATTTTATTAGATCAATTTTTGTAGTCGATGTTTCAATTACATAAGTAAAAAATCAATGATGTTATTCAAACAATGATACTTATAGTTAGAAAAAGTAAAAAGATATAAATATGAAACCTAAAAATAGATGAATGTGTTGCCGTGGGTCACTTTGGAACAGACCATATAATATAATCCTTGCTTTGTACATCAGTTTCATGAAGATTAAAGACAACGTTAACAAAATGAGTGCACGATGCACTGATTTATAGTTACCTACTAAAAACTTTTGTGTACTTAATGTACTTTGTTAAGCGAGTATGTACTAACCGCGCGGCTTCAATACTTCACCCAGCAGAGCAGTGCAGCTTCAACTATTCTCCTCGAGGGGTAGCACGTTGAGGAGAAATACTGTTCGTCTTAAGATGGCAGTATCACTATTAGATTTATAGCAGTATTTTGTGTATACTTTGCTGTGTCATATTTTATGTATTTTTTTTCTTTCTACTCATTTATATACAATTTTTTTTGTAGTTTATTTTCAGAATTAGAATAACAGTTATTTAAGAGGAAACCAACATTCTGTTTAGCAGTGCTCCAACAGGTTCATGTACGAAAACCGACATTTAATCTATTGCAAAAAGTGTGATGTGCGTAAGTGCAAATAAATAAATAAATAATTGAAACCAGTACATTCTACCGTATACATGCAAAGTTATCAACTTCAATTAATTTTATTAACTTTTTGTAGTTTTATCATTGAACCATGTGGCAACCAAAAAAACGTGATTATTAATGTTTTTATTTATTTAGAGTTAAGTTAATTTAAAAAAAGTACACTTTTTAAACGCAGTACGTGTGATTAACAAAAGAAATTAAGGTTAATTTTTATTTAATTTACAAATAACAAATTGTATGTAAATCGTACCACATCTATCTCTTTGAAACACAATGAATGTTTCAACGTAATTCTTAAACTTAATGAAAAGTCGAATAATAAATAAGTCTGCCCGTAATTATATCGAAGACGATTACAATATGTTTCGTTTAAGTAATGGACTATTAACTTTTATCTTGTACTAATGTTTCTACTCTGTTCTTGTTTAATTTCGGTTGTCTGGTAGATAATTTCCAAATGCTGTAATTACCAGTGTTTTGTTTGAAAATGCCATCAATTAGCCAAGCAACACAAAAACCGACATTACGAGCTTACTTTAAACCACAGTTTGAATAATATCATGTTTCCACTGCAAAATCATCCGGGCAGAAGCAAACTACAATCCCGCGTAACAAACAACCCCACAGAGAACTCCTGGACAAAGCTAAGCATTGCAATCTATTTCACAAGGCTGCATCAATTTCATTACGTCACGACTTTTGTAGCTGCTACGTGGCTACGCGGCTACGACGTAGCAGAGACGCTACGAGTCGCAATCAACCGGCGGCGGCGGCGTTGCGGTCGCTACGCTCAGCGACAGGCGGTGACTTGCGTCGCTTCAATCCCGTAACGTGCTTTCCCTCGACATTCCGGGACTGTTCCGACACTAGTTCATTACAGTTTAATGAATCTGGCGGTGCTTTCGCACAGTTTTTGTTATTTTGTGAGACTTTGGAATTAATTGACACCTCGGAATTTAGCTCACATATTATTTTGTTTGCACTTACTTTAAATCTCTAAAACATTTCACTTTTTTGCATTTAATAATTTATAACAATTTTTTTGTTTGATGAAGAATGTATTTTAATGTGTTAATTAAATTGTAGGTGTTGTTCATCACCATCTAGTAAACTTGAGACAATATTGGATGATCGATGGCTTTGTTTTAATACATACTAGCTGTTTATGTCCGGCGTCGCCTGAGGTGTATTTCATTCAAAATAGCATCAAAATTTCCGAATTTTCCGGTGGATTTTCCAAAAACACTCTTTCATACAAACCTTGTCCTGAAAATCAAAATACAACAAAAAACCATTAGCAGATATTACATTTTAAAGTAATGCGCATGCAAACATATTTTTAAGAAGCATGGATAAAGCGAAAGGAATGAAAGTAACTTCGTTCCAATCTGGTGTCCCATGGCACCTCTCGACGTTTGGTGTCCCATGGCACCTCTCGACGTTTGGTGTCCCATGGCACCTCTCGACGTTTGGTGTCCCATAGCACCTCTCGACGTTATTTTTGCAGACTCGTTTGTAACTAAAGAACTTTCGAAATGTCACATAAATACACGGCATTAAAACATTTTAATATTTGTTTCATAGTTTAATACTTTTGGCTTCACATTTCAAATGCTGTCAGCATCCATTTACGCTTTGCAGCACTAATTCAGCTGCCAAAAACAATTAGGTACGAATTTTATCATTTTCACTTGTTGAAGTTGTAGATTGACAAAATAGATTTAAAGCCAAAGATTCAATTTCTGAGAAATGACAAATCTCGAATAAAATAAATACGTCTGAAATCTCTCGCTATCTCGGGGGCACTCAAGTTAATCACTCTTACAACGCTATCTAAGTTGGTAACTAATAAATTTGAAACTGCTAGTACGTCCTAGATTTATTACTAATTCCTAACACATTCCATACTGTCGCCCCCCCCCCGTCCCTCCGACCCTCACCCCGCTTACCTCAGAGGGGCTCCCCTCTCGTCTTACTACTGAAGCAGTTAGAACGGTTACAAAGGGTGTTCTGATATCTTCCTTCGTTTTTCATTAAGAGGCTGTTGACTCCCCACAATCGTATTACTGTGAGACACAAGAAACGTTTATCTTAATAATTTCTTCGTATGCTTATACGAAGAAATTATTAAGATAAACGTTTATTTTAAATTATCATTACGACTTTGTACTTGGCTTATAAAAATGTTATATTTTTGCAATTAGCAGTTAGTGTAATAATTTAATGGATATCTACTGAATACTAACTTTACACAACACCAATTAGAACTCCACGGTCTAGACAAATATCCCATAAAATAATGCGACTACATATATGTATATCACAGGACGTCTTCAATGCACAGAGGGCACCATTCTACAACTTAACGACCTCCGAATTAATCGCACATACGTTATAACATTGTAGCAGGGCTACGGCGTAGCAGTTCTACGGCGTAGCAGTTCTACGGCGTAGCGACTCATAGCCGAACCGTAACAGAGTCGTAGCCCGCAAGCGGCCATCTTAGCGCGTGTAACATGCAAACGAGGCTGTAAACTATTCAGTTATGTGTTTACAGAACATTTTGCATGCGCAATGAGCTCTGCAAACATTCGTCTCGATACATTGACGCTGTTTACATACATTGAGGTCAGGCTGTAATGTTTCAATTCAAAGCTTCTATTTGATTTAAATGCTATTTAATAATTATTTGCTAATGAATGTTTATATAAGGTAGGTAAACTCATTAATTTGTTATCTATATACTGTACGTCGCGCAAACAGTTACTGTATAAATTCATATTATTACACACAGTTGAGTGAGGGTAATGACTGCTTCATAAAATTCATAAAATCATAATTATACACAACGAGACATCGACAAGCTTATTCAGCAACATTCTTTGTCAAAAATTTGTGAAAAATGTATGAAACTTGATTGTATTTTTGACAGATTGAGACTGAAATTAGAATGCGAACATTCTTAGAAATACGGGAACTGTCCCGCAGACGTTTTACACAGAATTCATGAACAAAGCAACACAAAGAGAAGTATGAAGACATCACCGACAGGTTCAAAGTAAACCTTCAATACAACGGCTATCGGACGGGCAGAGCGGAAGCGGAAGTTAGTTGATTAGCTCGCAGCCCGCTGCCCCTCGCCCCGCCCCCCTCGCCCCGCCCCCTCGCCCCGCCCCGCGGCACGCCGCTTGCCCTCGGCGGCTACCCTTTGTTTCGGGGTTTATTCTCATTGGGGCACAAAACCTCAAGCTCGCAATTTTCTTTAAGAGGTTTTTAAGTGACAATTTGCGAGGATATTTTTAATAAAACGAAAATAAAGTCCATTTGAAACAAAAAAACTGATGTTATTTAAACAAGAATTCGTTTTGGAACGGGAAACAGCATCATTTAAATATAATTGAGAAAAATTTCAATAGTCACGCGCAATTGGTTCTCAATTATAATATTACATTATAATTGAGAACCAATTGCGCAATGGATATATTCTATCTTCATGATTGCAAGCTAAGTACAGTAAAAGCTCTTTATTCGCGGTTTATATGTTCCATAAATATACCGCGAATACAGAAACCGTGGAAACGGAATGGTAATTGATTATAGTGGATGCGTGCCTAGGTGACAAAGTAAAAAACAACAAAGTATTAAAAATCTATTATTAATCTATTTTGATATTATGAAAGAAATTATTAGATGAAACTTTAACCAGGAACTTACTAATTTTTATGGGTAATAGGGAAAACATGAACAAAGGAGAATTGCTCCAATATTATAGAACATTGTCTCATCTTAGTTTAAGAAAAATAGTGTTGTTTACATTCCCTTATAGTAACAGTTTGCCACAGGAAGAAAATTACATTAGATTTAAAATAAATATGACATTGCATAATCTGACATTAAATAATAATCAATTTCATTAAGTAGATACTACCAATTATGTTGGTAATAACTCATATTTGACAAAAGATAGGTATAATATTATTATGTACTATCTTTCAAACTATCATAAAAGATAGATAGCTGTGTCGCTATCATATTTTTTTTCTATTACAGCCAAGAATTTGGCTAAACAACTTGCGCTCATTTGAGCAATGCAATGACATGTTAGACTATTCTGCCAATAATTTGGAACCAATTATTGACATTGACTTTCATTTAATTAGAAATAAGGACAATAGAAGCAACCTCTTGCAAAAATGTAAGGAAAGCAAATGGTAAACCAAATGTGTGTGTAAATAAATTTAATAATATCAACCTGGTGCATCAAAATATTCAAGGGTTTTTAAACAAAGATTTAGAAGTAGATTTATTCCTGAATTGTAACAATATAGATATTCTTTGTGTGACAGAACATTGGCTTAAAGGCCACCAGTTTATATTCAATTTTAGTAATCACCAGGTTGGTAGTTCGTTCAGCAGAGTAAATGCTATACATGGTGGCTCATTAATATTAGTAAATAACCAGATACAATTTAAAGATCGTAAGGATATTGTGTGCCTCTCTGTTGAGCGAACAATTGAGATAGCCTGTATCGAATTGGAGCAGTTCATTATATTAAGTGTGTACAGACCGCCCTCAGGATTGTATGATTGTTTTGAAAAGGTTATGGATGAAGTGATGAACAAAATCTGTAATTCTAATAAGTCTATTATCACTTGTGGTGATTTTAATGTTAATTTGTTAGAAAATTCTGGGTTAAGTACTAGAATTATAAGTTTGTTTCAGTCATACAATCTTGCTAACCAATTTTTGGAGCCCACTAGGATAACTTCCACTAGTGCCACATGCTAGATAATGTTTATACAGATGTTATACCAACCCACAAGGAAATTATTAATTTAATAGACTCAGATCATTGCGGACAGTTGGTCACTATTTCAAATATTAACAAATAAACTAAAAAAAAAAGATATCACTGTTAATCCAAAAACTACTAATCGTTTGGAAACATTTAAAACTAAACTTCTAAGTAATTTACCACTTTTATCAACTAATGATGACTCTAATCAACAATATAATGCTTTTTTCAAAATGTATTGTACACAATTTGATAAACCTTTCATCCCAAAGACATTTTCGGTTAATAGTAATGCTTCCTTCAGTGACTGTGCTACCATTGGTATACATAAAAGTAGAAAACGACTTTATGAGTTGTATGATGAACGGACTTGTATAACCACTGCTGAATTTAATTAATATGTTAGGAATTATTCAAAATTATTTAAAAAAGTTTGTTGTATGGCCAAGTCACGTTACTTGAGTTCAAAAATTAAAAATAGTAGTAATGTAATTAAAACGACATGGAAAATCATTAATAGCGAAACGGGAAGGTCATGCAACCGAAGTAGTGACTTCAGGCTTGATATTGATGGCAACATAATTAAATCAGATTCTCAAGTCGCTGCGGCCTTTGAAATTTTCTTTGCAGAGATTCCCGTATCGACTACTAAATCTCTGAACTCATCGCCCACTACTGCAGAGTCTTTACTTAAAGAAAACGTTCCAGTTTGTGATTCTGAATTTAATTTCCAATATGTCACCTGTAGAGATATAATTAAAACCTTTCACACATTAAATGTTAAAAAGACCACAGATCTATGGGGTAATTCAGTGGACGTTGTTAAGTTAATTATAGATATAATATAGTATAATATATACGGTATGGTAGGTGCTACCATATATAATATATGTGGTAGCACCTACTTTAGCTGTTATTTTTAATAATTGTATTGACCGTGATGAGTTTCCTGATCTTATGAAAAACAGTAAAATAATACCATTGTTTAAATCGGGTAGTACATATGACCCTACTAATTATAGACCTATTTCAGTGCTACCTATTTTAGATCAAATGCAAAGATTTTTTTATAAACATTATGCGATTTGTCCAAGGCATTTGATTGTGTTCTTCATGAAACATTAATCAGGAAACTGCACCACTACGGAATACGGAACGCCTCTCTGGATCTTCTTACTTTAGTGATAGGATTTAAAGAGTAGAATGGGGGTCCCCCAGGGCTCAATTCTTCTCCCATTTTTGTTTCTTATTTATATTAATGACTTGGCATACCTCATAAAGGAAAATCATGATATAGTGTTGTTTGCAGACGACACTTCACTTTTATTTAAACTGAAACGTCAGCAGCTGGTTACTGACAATGTAAATAGCGCCCTCGCTAAGGTAGTTAACTGGTTTAATGTTAATAACCTACTTCTTAACGAGAAAAAAACTAAATGTATTAAGTTTACGATACCTCATGTTAGACAAGTAGAAACTAGTGTTCTTTTAAAGGGTGAAGAGTTGAAACCCGAAAACTCCACAGTATTCTTAGGCATAACTTTGGATACCAAGCTTCAATGGGGCCCCCATATAGATAAATTGTCAAAAAAACTAATGTCTGCAGCATACGTCGTTAGAAAAATTCGTAATTTAACTGATTTAGAGACAGCGCGTTTAGTTTACTTTAGTTATGTTTATAGTGTGATGTCGTACGGTATTCTTTTGTGGGGAAATGCCGCCGATATTCAAAAAGTTTTTGTTTTACAAAAAAGGGCAATTCGTTCAATTTATAAATTAAGTCTCAGACACTCCCTCAGAGACAAATTTAAAGAGATTAATATAATGACTGTGCCTTCTCAGTATATTTATGAAAATCTTTTATATGCACATACAAATATTAATCTGTTTAAAAATACAGTGATATCCATAACAAAAATACTAGGAATAAACACAAATTTGTTTTTCCAACTACCAGGCTCAAGAAAATAGGTGGCTCGTTTAAATGTCAATGTATACGTTTTTATAATAAACTTCCTAGCCACATTCAAGAACTAAGCCTTAATAAATTTAAATCTTTTATAAAGCGGAAATTATGCCAGAAAGCCTATTATACTGTCAAGGACTATATTGAGGACAAGAAGGCTTGGGATTGAGCTGCTCCAATAAGTTTACACAGACATAATTGATGTGTAATTTGCTATTTTTACTATTTTTTCTTTTAATGTTTTTTTTCTAGATACGTACCTTTTTATCCAAACAATGACATGTATATATACAGTATAATATTGTTTTAATTTTTGTGAATGTGCGGACTATGTGGGTCATTGCATTTTTTTTTCTTCTTTTAATGATGATGGTCTGGCTGTTTGAGTACTTTACGCGGCCTCCCCAAATGTCCTTACTTTTGTATTGTTCGTCGGATCGTTGAGCTCCTTAGTTCTGAGTTGAGCTGCACGATGATTGACAAATGCGTGCACTGACTGGACAGGTCCACTCAAATCCGTGTGGTTCTTTCCTCAAAAGACCATTTCAGACACCAGTCTACATAGTCCTCATATGATATGACCAAGATAATTTTCATATTTTTATTTACATTTTGACATTGATGCACTTTATATATGCAATGACATTTACTTTGTAAAGGATTATACTATTTTAATTATTGTGAATGTGAAGACATTGTGGATTTGTTGTTTTTTTTTAATGCATTTTTTTTAAATTTTTAGTTTTAATCATGGTCTGGCAGTTTGAGTAATTTATGCGGCCTACCCAAATGTCCTTTCTTTGATAATGTTCGTCGAATCGTTTAGCTCCTTTAGTTATGTGTTGAGCTGCATGACAACTGACAAATGCGTGCACTGACTGGACAGATCCACTCATTCTGTGTGGTTCTTTCCTCAAAAGACCATTTCAGATATCAATCCACATGGTCTTCACATGACCTGACCAAGATTATGTCTGGACTTTAAAAGAGACTGTGACCTCTGAGTTTATTTCAGCGTTTCTTCTCAGAGTAGTCAGATAGGAAATGCTGATCTCACCTAGTTTTTAAATATGATTGACGTGTAAAAGTGTTTGTACAAACCTATTTACAGAAAATAAAATCATTTATCATTTATAATTTATTTAATTGAAGTTTTTTAAAGAATTTTGTATTTTTTTTTGCTTGGCAGTTTTAAAAATTAAACGTTCAAGCATTTCAATTTTCACTTTAAGAGGTAACACAGTTTTTTTCGTGTCGAAACTCATATCTCATTTTTTTTTGTTGACATTAATAAATTAGGAAGAGAGCGGTAGAGACGTGTTACTCGATCACACTTTTTGTGACGAACGGAAAGACGAAACAATACAACATGCTAAGTGGCTCTTACCAAAGTACGGAACGTCTAATATGTGGCAGCGTTTCAAAATACACTTTATTCTTTAAAAGATAAGGTTGCTTTCATTTATTTTGTTTACATTCTCAAAAACAACGATCGCGGCGAAGGCGGCTTATGTCAAAGCTCGAACCAATACAACGGCGATATCGTTTAATAATATACTTTAGGCGGAATAGAGATAAGGTCTATTTTACTTTTTATTAGTCCATTTGACGGCGTTTACAAAGGATATTGGGTTGGATACCTATTGGGACCCTTTTTGTTATTATGAAATGAAAAACTTTCATTTCGACCAACAAAGGGTCATAAGCATAAAAATTACAAAAATAAAAAATAATGACATACACTGAAACATACAACACAAACATACTACAAATATCGATTGGTCAGTATGTGAACCAGACAGCAATGGTTCAGGTACTGGCAATCGAACCTCTGCGCGAATGCCCTCAGGATGCCGTTGGAGCTAGCCCGAACCCTGCGCACCAGGGATGTGCATCTTTTTCGCATAGTAGAGTAAAAACAGTCTACTTGCGACCCGGCGAACATCCCTGATGCGCTGCAGAACCGGGGCAGCCCCATCAGCACCCTGAATGCATTATTATATTGCACACGCAAAGCATTGTACTGTCCGCGCGTGTATGAGACCCACAGGCTGCTCGTGTAGAATGATGTACAATATGCTCTAAACAATGTTGTTTTTACTTCTGGGGAACATCGAGCAAACTTGCGGGCTATCATATTCGCCCTTACAGACAACGCCCTGCGTTCTCGCTCTATGTCCGCATCGTCTTTCAGATCAGAGGACATCATATGTCCAAGGTATTTAAAATTTTCTACCCTCTTCAGTGGTGTTCCACATAATTTTATGGCAGGTATCGTTGCCGGACATCTTCCTCTAGCCTGAAAGACCATGCATTCACTTTTTTTTACATTATATGTCAGGCCATGGCTGTGAGCGTACTTTTCACAGATGCCCAACAGCTTTGAAAGGCCACATACAGAAGCACTTAGCAGTACCGTGTCGTCGTGGATTTATCAGAAATATCACCAGTCTTATTTTTCACAATTGGCACCACCACAGTTTTCATAAGTACAGAAGGTAAGTACGAATGTCCCATACATATGTTATAGAACATTGCGAGCACTCTAGGCAAGTGAGGGCCTGCGTGTTTGAAATGCTCGATGCTGATGCCGTCATGGCCAGGAGACTTCCCACGCGATATAGCTCTTATAGCTTCCTTAACATGTTTAGCCGTAATTAAAGCTCCAATCTCCTGACAAAGCGGCCCAACATCGTTCGCCAACCGTGATGGTCCCAATGGCGATCTTACAGTGAAGTGATCCTTAAACATATCAGCTCACTGGGAGGCTAGGCTTGCCATTGAACTTTTTTGTGGATTTCCAAAAGTGTTTAAAACTATGATTCGAATGATGCGATGCCAAAATGTCCATTTTTATTTGTTCGCTATGATTCTGACACCACTTTAAGCGAGACATAAAAACTTTTCGACTAACTTGCATTTCCTCAAAAACCCGGCCCGACTTTGGTTTTCCACACCATACCCACAGCTGAAATTTACACCTAGCCTTCCTATGAGAATCACTAACATGTCTGTTCCATCGAACTACAGGCTTCTTAATGTCACGCCGTGCTACGACTGCAAAACTGTCAGTGGCAGCCTTGCTTAGAACAAAAATTATATTGTCGTAAAGTTTGTCAATGTGTTTTTTGTGATCCACATTACTACAAACATGGTCACTACAGTCGCGAAACACACTAGGAAAATCAACAAGTCTCAATCTCTCATGACAGATCTCACTATATAACAAAATTTGGTCTGGTTTTCTTTCACCCCATAGTACCTTATTGACTAACGATCCCGTGTTAAAGGATATTTTTGGTTTTATAACATCAAAATTACATTCTACAATTAGAGGGTAGTGATCTGACCACATGACGTCATACTTTATGTAAACATTTACTACGGATTGTAATGCGGCGTTCGTAGTCACACAGTGGTCCAGCCAGCGTCTAGAACCATTCGCCTCACTAACAAAGCTAAACGTGTCCGAATCAAGTCCTAATAATATCTCAACGTCCGCACATGTCCACTCTAATTCACTACAGAAACAAGTAAGCTCGTTGTAAAATAATTCATTAGGATGAGCGTTAAAATCACCCATCACGTACACCGACTCAGTATCCTCATTAATAACAATAGCACTCACCAAACTGAGACAATCCGTGAAATCCGTTAAGTTTATCAACTTATCTGTAGGCATGTAAACACTGAACACTAAGAATGACTTTAAGCCCATAGTTATTTTAATTGCACACACCCGCGGGTTATCACATTGCAAGACCGACACATTTTGAAATACTCTTTTGTTCCAAAGTAGTGCAACCCCTCCGTAGGGCCGGCCGCGAAGCATTCCGGCGGTCGTATCCACCGCGGATGTACCGGCGCACCCGAAGTTGTCGTCGATTTCGCTCAGAAACTGTAAGTCGCCGGGCAACAGCCACGTTTCTTGTAACGCAATAATGTCCGAGGACTGGCATAGTTCTTGAATGCCTTGAACTGCTCGTTTCACATTTTTACAGTTGAAGCTGACTAGTTTGTATCTATTATGACTGTTTACTATCATAATGTTCCGTGGCAGGGCCGCTTACAGTGTTGCCTCCACCGTTCGCATTCTTTTGCTTAAAGTTCTTGAATCGCCTAAATATAATGCCCTGGGGCCAAAGTTTGTCATCCAAGAACGTGAGCAACTTTTGTTCCGAAATAAAAAACTTGTAGGCATTATGATATTTATCTCGAAGAAAAGATATTTTCTCCAATTTAATCATTTCGTTTGTTTTTCGATAAACGTATTCTGTTATATCACTTTCAGTTGTATCTTTATGGACTTTGGTAATAAACATTGGAACTTGCCGGTCTGCGGCTTTGAACTTACTGTCCGTATCGTTGGACATTCCAATTTTGCCAAGATACCGATAGTTCGCCTTATGTTTTCGATGCTGTACAATTTTCCAGCCACTATCCACGCCTGTTTTCACCGTCTCCGCAAATGATCTCTTTTCAGTTTGCTTATCGATAGTCGCACTCTCACACGTCACGATCTGCGACCCGTTATCTCGATTAGCGGGCCCTGGCTGCTGTGCCCCAGCCGCTTGCTTGGGTTTCTTTAGGTGAAGACGATATCGAATCAATATTTATATTGTTATGATCCGTAACTGTCACGTCTAGATGTGAAAGTCCAATGGGGCCACTATCCAGATACGCACCACGCTTTGTATTAATCCTCATATCCCGATATTGATTAGGGGTTGACTGGTCGGATGTAGAAATCACATTTCCTATCACCAGCTTAAATTCTTCTAGCTGATCCAACGTAACATACTTAGATTGAATGTCTCTTAGTTCTGTTTGGAGGATCAAAATATCCTTCAACAATTTCGTGACATCTAGGTGGTCAAAAGTCACCGGTGGAAGTTTTTCTAAATCACGGGCTACAAACACTGGTATAACTTCCGGGTCAGTTCCCTTGAAAAGAGCGATTATATCCTCAACGTCACGGTTTTCTTTCCCTTGCCTTTTACGCGTGATTTTTCGCTTGCCTGTCGGCAGAGATTCAAAAAGTAACGACTTAGATCGGCTTATTTCATCACTCTTAAACGCCGACACACATATTCAGGTCAAACTGTCTTCATCAATTATTGATATTTTGTTTTGCACATATGCTAACAACTCGTCTATCACAATATTGCACGAAATGCACTTCACCGTCGAAGTCATTTTTTTTTTTTTTTTGTCGTAAGTTTACGATCCGCGCTCGAAGTACACACACGCATTATGTATGTACTGATTAGATCCGCAAATAAAGAAATCTTTAGCAGCGTATAAAGGAATTGGGTTGCATTTTTTAATCTTCGAATAGTGAAAACGCGAATCAAGCAAGCGCGAATAAAGAGCTTTTACTGTATAAAAAATCCCTATAAAACGAAAGAAGGAAAAGAAAAAAACGTATACAGGCAATATTTTAGAAAAAGTATCAATTGTCATCGGAATGGTAAAGCGGAGATAATAAAAGCATCTTTATTTTACAATCGTAAAGTGTTTACCGATAACAACACCATGACATAAACACATTGTCGATTTCTGTTATGAATAATGTCTCGCAATTGTTGCGAACCGAGTACAACAGTCGGTCATACTTTAGAACTGGCGCCCCTCGACCCTCCTTGATGGTAATGAACAGACTAATTATACAGACTTGGTGGCTGTAATTATTAGTATATATAGTCAAATGTACGTAATGCTGACTTGAAATAATAAAATTATCTTCCAGCAGATTTCAGTTCAGAAAATCCACACAGTCACAAAACCAAGTTTTGTCACATTAAAACTGTTTAAACTTTTAGTCATGGAGTTCTTATCAGTAGGTAATTTAAGCAAATACGACAATTTGTGTCCAGAAATTTTGGAATACTTGATATCGCTGTATCCGTAACAACCCACAGTACAAACAGCGCATATAAATTGAAAGCGGCTCAACCAAAACAAACAGATCAGATATGCGAGGGTAGCCGTAACGCCTCGGGTTGTGTCGGATCCCCGCGCGAGGTTCTGTCGCGGAGCCTTCTCTTATCAGATGACGAGCGCCGTCCACAGCGCCGCCGAGACGTTCACATCTTTTAATCTTTTAAGAGTTACACGCGTTCTGTATGTTACGGCTTCTAGCTCCCCGATTGGGTTCACTGCGTAGTTTGTTTCCAACTGAATGAAGCTCTAAAGTCATAGGTATACAAAGTAAATGCTTGCCTTCGCAATCAAAGCGAGTTAATTTAAATTTCTCAAGTGAACGAGCGCAACTTTGTCTTCTTTAGAACTTATTTCTAGAACAAAACCATTTAACAAAGTGACGTTTGTGGCAAAAATATACGACATATTATAGAGACGAGTCGCACCGGCCTTACGCTGCCGCGGGCGTGGTGGCAGCGGAGCGGCTGCGGGGCGCGATTGGGTGGCTGCGGCGCGGCTGCGGGGCGGGAGCGGGGTGGCTTCGGCGCGGCTGCGGGGCGGGAGCGGGGTGGCAGCGGCGCGGCTGCAGGGCGCGAGCGGGGTGGCTGCGGGGCGGGCGCGGGGCGCGTGCGGGGTGGCAGCGGCGCGGCTGCGGGGCGCGGGCGGCGTGGCAGCGGCGCGGCTGTGGGGCGCGCGCGGGGTGGCTGCGGGGCGGCAACGGGGCGCGAGCGGAGTGGCAGCGGCGCGGCTGCGGGGCACGAGCGGGGTGGCTCCGGGGTGGCTGCGGGGCGCGAGCGGGGTGGCTGCGGGGCGGCGGCCTGAGCCAGAATATAGATACACCACTTACCGCTTGATATTTAAAATAGAATTTGTAATGCGCAGTGTGGGGATCTTTGCGAGATTGTAGTTTTGTAGAGGTGTAGTTTTCACAACAAAATCTAAACACAATTTGGTGAGTTAATTATTTTCGTTATTGAGCGTTGAAAACGCAGACAACTGTAGTGTTATTCTGCAACCATCTCAACGTGAAGGCTTAGGTGAAGTGAGCTATCAGTGCCACTGATGCTAGGGATTGACCAAGACGAGTTGACACTGACAGCTCCACGCATGTCTTCACTGTGAGATTTTTACAGAATTGACATGCTGAACTGTGTTCCGTTTTTGATCTTGCAAGTCATATTTGTATTCAAAACAAAATAAACAGTGTCGTCACTATATACATATGACATCAACATTCTCGAAATCAAAGTCTCGATCTGCACGAACACCAGTTTGTAGCTGTAGTCCGTACTTGAGTCAAGCACGCGTGGCATGACCACCATCGAAACGAGTTTTGTGAGAATAACAGATGAACAAAAGAAATCTCTCATTTTGTCTATTCTATCTGTCATTTTCTTTATTCTGCCGTCGACAAAAATTGCTCATGCTACGCGTGCCGGGGCTGCAGTCTCAACATAAATATCAATCGCTTTACGACCGAATTCGGTCACAAAGTCATAACGATCCGAATACAACGATATTTGGTAGTCTCGACACTCGTTTTTTTATTGACATCGCTATCTTATCGAACTTTGTCGCAAATGCTTTACGATTTTCGTAATGTTTACGAATTTATTATGCGACCAGTTTTGACAGCCTGCAAGGTGATTCGTTATCATCGTAAACTATAATTTTTTGGTGTTTGTAAGTAATTATAAACAAGAATTATGCGGAATGAGCGTACTCGAAGGTGTAGGTGTAGATAGGTGTATGAAGGTGTGTATTGTTAGCAAATAAACGATTGATGTGATTTGATTTGTGTTTGGGTTTCGGACATACTACGTACCAACGAGCGTTCCCAACGATCACCGCATTAGTGTGAGCCAAAAACATTTAAATCGTTTTGAGGGGGGCGAATCTTCTGATCCTCGTTCTTATATAACTAAATAACACACGACTGAAAATTATATTTAGAACTTCATTCAACTCCGTTAGTCTTGACGAAAGTGACCAAGTGCCATTACACAGCTATATAAGGTGTATCTATTCATACACGAAATATTTGAAAAGGGACATCTATAGGTCGAACAGAAACGAAAAAGATTTTTTTATCTAAGCATCTAATTTAAAAAAATTAATATCACTTGACACACATAATAAATACTGGCTCTTTTATATTTTGTAACACATATTTTGAAAATACTACGTAGAAACTACTGTAGAAGCGGGCGAGGTCATGACGGCGCGCTTAGATGTCGCGTGGCTTTTATGCGCGTGGCTTTTAGGCGCGCACGTGTGTTGCTTCAGTTGCCTCGCCCCTCGCCCCCCGCGCCACTCGCCGCCGTGATTTTTAGTCCTGCGCCAACCGCATGTTGCACTGCACGTGGCTTAACTAACGTGGAACGCATCGCACTTCGCACAACAAACGCCACAATGCCGAAGTATTGGTATTCCAAACAGGAGTACCAGCACATGGTGGACTGCTACAATGAGGGTGGACTTATTTTGCTCACAGCACAAGCCCGCTTCCTACGGATCCTAGGAGCTGTGCAGAGGCAACTGGACAATGGGGTCTACATGCCCCCAGCTGCAAACGGAGGCAGGCCTGATCTTACGCCGATGGACTTCCATGTGATAGATGTGTAGGGATAGACCTGATTTATGGTAATGACGGCCAGGCCATTTCTAGAGCGGAACAATAAAACTAGTGATAGAGACATTATTAAAAGTGCAAGGACACAATATTAAACGTGCACCTGCAGGACGAATATGTACAAAAATTGGTTATGGGCCATTATGGCTCCTCAGATTATAAAATTAGTGTTTTACCGAAATAGTTCCTTGATTTAGTTGGATAAAGTTTAACCTCAAACAAGTATGCAACCGCGCCGCGTAGGAATTAAATTTTTTCAGCTTATCAAAATAAATTATGGCTTCACAAATTTCAATTGGTACAATTGAGAAGTTGATGGGCAGGGAAAATTACCCTACATGGAAATTTGCCGTCAAAAACTACTTGGAGCATGAGGATTTATGGGGCACAATCGATCCCAGTGCAGATTATGTACAAGACAGAAAAAAGGATATAAAAGCAAGGTCAAAGATTATACTTCTAATCGATCTAATCAATTATGGCCATGTTCAGGAAGCGACTACGGCTAAACAGGTATGGTCAAAGTTAGAGCAGATATTTGATGACTCCGGGCTCAGTAGAAGAGATCTGATTTCAACCACTTTGGATAACAGCTCTAGTGTTGAGGATTACATTAACAAAGTTATGACAACAGCTCATAAGCTTAGAAATATTAATTTTGTAGAAGGAGACGAGTGGCTTGGTACTTTGCTGCTCGCTGGCCTCCCTGATGTCTACAAACCGATGAGTATGGCTATTGACAGCTCAAGTGTGTTAATTACTGCTGATTTTGTAAAAACAAAGCTGCTACAGGAAGTAAAAGTAACAGATTCTTCAGCCTACTATATTAAGTCTATTAAATCCCAAAATATGTCGAAGTCTAATAAAGATTCACCCGACAACCAAAAGAAAGGTTGTTGTTACATTTGTAACAAATATTGTCATTTCAGTAAAAACTGCTACTCTCAAAAAAAAAACACAAACTGATCAATACACTAAAAATAATGGATATTATGTCGCATTTTCAGTTGCAGAAACATTAGACAAAACCAGATGGTACCTACATAGACTCTGGAGCATCGCAGCATATGTGCAGAGAGAGAAAATGGATGTATGATGTTTCTCCAACAACTGTAAATAATATAAATAAAGGTGGCAGACAACAAGAATATAGCAGTAGAAGGATGTGGTAATGTGAATTTGCAAATAAGAGACTCCAAAGGCAGATATCAGACTATTCAAGTAAGAAATGTGCTGTATGTACCTTCTTTGACAACAAATTTACTTTCTGTAAGCCAGATTACAAAAAATGGGTGTGAAGTTGGTTTTGAGAAAAACTACCGTAAAATCTACCATAATATGAAATTAATTTTGACAACTTTGCAATATTATAATATGTATGTAATGAAAGATTTTTCTGAAACATCAGCATTGTTGTCAATAGTAGATGAGAATGATATAAATCTGTGGCATCAGAGGATGGGTCACCTCAATTTCACAGACTTACAGAAAATAGAGAGCAGTGCAGAGGGGGTAGAATTATCCAAAAAGGATTTCCAGATTTGCACAACATGTATGGAAGATAAAATGAATAGACATCCTTTTAAAAATGTTGGTACCAGGGCCTGTGAACCTCTCCAATTCATCCACACTAATCTATGTGGTCAGATGGACGGTAGCTCTGTAGGAGGTGCCAAGTAATATGTCACTTTTATAGATGATTATAGCAGAAAAATGTGTTTACTTTATGAAAAATAAATTTGATACTTTAGAAAAGTTTAAGCAATTCAAAAACTTCGTAAAAAATGAAACTGGAAAAAGAAGTAAAGTACTTAGATCAGACAATGGAAAAGAATATATAAACAAAGAATTTAACATATTTTTAGAAAAATTTGGCATACAACATCAAACCACAAACCATACACACAAGAACAGAATGGGTTAGCGGAACGAATGAAGCGCACACTTGTGGAAAGAGCTAAATGTTTGCTTCTGAATTCCAGTTTGTCAAAACCGTTTTGGGCTGAAGCAGTATCTACAGCTGCTTATATAATTAATCGGTCACCAACCAAGGCCCTGGACTTCAAAACGCCTTATGAAATGTGGTCGGGTAAGAAGCCAAATATTAAGAATTTGAGAATTTTCGGATGTGATGCCATGGTTCATGTGCCCAAAGCAAAGATTCAAAAATGGGACTCCAAAGCAGTCGTAATGTTATTTGTTGGGTATTGTGAGTACACAAAAGGGTACAGATTTAATGATAGAAATAAGAAACAAGTATACAAAAGTAGAGATGCAATATTTCTCGAGCATACAATTAAAAATAACAGTGTTATTGTGCCACTATCTGAATTACAGGGAAACGTACTTGAAGAGTCGTCTCAAAGAGATGATAGTCGCATTGAGTCATCAACTGATACACCTGAGACTACGAGTTCAGAGAACATGACTCTAAAGGAGAACACGAAGGTAGAGGAATCATCGGATGATGATGGTAGCTACCAAACTGATAATGCTGATGATGAGTACATACCAGATAGAAAGAGAAGTGATGTACCATCTCGTAAAATAATGCTGAGACCGAGGAAAAATAAACAAAATACCTACTTATGTGAATGCCTGTGTGAGTCAAAATAAGCAATAGCTCGATTGGTTAAAGAGCCAGACTCTATGGGAAGAAGCTCTTTCAGGCCTGAATGCAAAAGAGTGGAAAGATGCCATGAATAATGAATATGAGTCGCTCCTGCAAAACAATACATGGACATTAGTTACTCTACCAGAAGGTAAGAGAGCCATTCCATGTAAATGGGTCTGCAAAATGAAAACCAATGCTGATGGTGAAGTTGTACGATATAAAGCAAGACTGGTCATTAAAGGATTCATCCAGAAGAAGGGGATTGAGTATTATGAGATATTTGCTCCAGTAGTCCGTCATACATCAATCAGGTATCTATTAGCATTGGCTGTCAAGTACAATTTATTTATTGAACAAATGGATGCAGTTACTGCTTTTCTACAAGGTAACATTGACACAGAAATATACATGCATCAACCGCCATCTTATGAATACGGAGACGAAGTTTGTCAATTAAATAAATCCATTTATGGTTTGAAGCAGGCAAGCAGACAGTGGAATCTAAAACTTACATCTGTGTTAAAGGAATTGGGAAGGAAAAGTACATCTGTGGATCCATGTATATACCACAAAGCTTGTGATGGAATTATTATATTTATACTCATATATGTCGATGACCTGTTACTATTTTCCAATAAACAATTAATTAAAATGTAAATTTGATATGAAAGATTTAGTAGACTTGGCTACGTACATCATTTTATTGGTTGGAGGATGGAACAAAATTTGTCATTTTGATGTCTTGGTACAACCGATGTTTTATTTTAACTAAACCTTAAAACGAATAAATAATAGGACGTTAAATAATAGGACAATTTAACAAATAGTGCAAATCAAAACAATGTCGTAATTTATTTATTTATATAACAATTGCTTGATGCACTTACAGTAAATACCAAAGCGCGCAGCAAGCCAACATTTACAACAACAAAACAAACATACAAACATTTAACAAAAAGTATTCATACAAACATATTTAACAAAAAAAACTTCATACATACATTAAATATAGATATACTGCCATACAAAAATATGACAAAATTTGGCTCCTGAGCAATCAGGGCGTTCAGCAGATTGATTGCCTGAGCTGTGGGAGCATATCGAGCAGGATGGGTACGCACAGGCGGAGCTGCGAACAGGCACCGCAAGGCACAGGCGCGCGACCGCCGCAACCGGTCCGGAGCAAACAATGAACAGTGAGCTAGAGTAGTCGCGTCATCGATCTTATTATTAAGCAATAAGTAGTAGTGCATCAACGGCGCACACTTACGTCTCAGTTCCAACGTGTTTATGCCTACCATTCCGGCAACAAACAGAGACGGATATAAATAGGGATACCCAAATATTTTTTTATTTAGGTAGCGAGCAAATTTTCGTTGGACCCGTTCTATCATAAGCTTGTATTTTTGTTCATGTGGATCCCACACCAGTGCATTGTACTCAAGTTTACTACTTACAAACGAATAATAAAGAGTGAGTTTAACATTCCTATCCTTAAACCTACTTGCCTGTCTCATAACAAACCCAAGTGATTGGAAGGCTTTTCCACAGATATTATTAATGTGCTGATTAAAGGTCCAAGATCTTTTATTTCGTTGACGCGCTCTAGAGGGACACCTGATATATGGTAGTTATGATGATTTGGCGCTTGCGAGCGGGTAAAAGAAATAGTCTTCAACTTAGAAGTGTTAAATTCTAAGTGATTGGCTTCACTCCATTTTACCACCATATCGATGACCCTCTGCAGTGCCTCACAGTCATGCACATTATCAATACCCAAGAATAACTTCAGGTCATCCGCAAACATAAGACATCTTGCCGTCCTTACGACCTCCGGCAGATCATTCACCATTACAATAAACTGCGTAGGCCCCAGGGTGTTACCCTGGCTTACACTAGAGCAAGTGATATAAGGGGCAGATTTATGTCCAGAAATTTGAACATACTGAAGTCGGTCTGTGAAATAGCTCGAAAAAAGTTGAAGCAACTTTGGAGTAAATCCTATTGCAGATAATTTTTTGAGTAGGACATCATTTTGGACACGATCGAACGCCTTCTTAAAGTCAAAATAAGCCACGTCAACTTGAGTTGGGTTTGACCTGCCTGGTGATGTACCGATTAAATATACAGCGTGTAACGAAAACCCTGTCCGATCCTGAAGAGTATTATTTGGTATCGTAGTGCGTACACAAATACGTAATCATTTAATGGATACGAGATAATTAATTTTCCCAAATGAAAACAATTAATTTAAAAAATTAAAAAATAATCATACCAAAGGCAACACTGATCGCTCGACAGGGTTCACCAGAGTTCACCTACAGTTTCGTGTCAAAGAAGACGCCTGAGCGCGGCGATCCTTTGTCGCGTGCCGCCAAAGAAACGTATGACTAAAGAAATCTACGTTTTGCCTACGCGTAGGTATCAGCTGATATTTTATTGCAGGCTTACGCACAATGACCCCGATTTCTGACCTTCTGTATATCAAGAAACAATTATTATTGAGTTAATGTGATGTGCTTTTGGCAATGTACCCACTGTAGGTATCAGTTTATTAAAACATTTACTTGTTACATACCTCTATCTATCTAGAACATTACTACACATTAGACACCTTTTTATTAAATTTGCACGTACTCTTCGCAGCGCACATGTGTACGATTTGAGTGACTCGAAAGCTTCCACAATCCGAGCTGTTACTTCGATTTCCGAATCACACATTCACTCACAAATAAAAATTAACATATTCAAATATTCCTGATTGGTATACGACATTGTTCGCGATACGATAGCGGCACGTGATACGTACGGACATCCGATCGCAAGCTATCTCCACGTGAGACTGGCGAAGCCGCGAAGTGTCAAGTGTCCAAACAACCAGTCGGCTACATCAAAGGATCGAGGACTCGTTATGAGTACCTACAGCGCGGCTAATGCAGGGCGGTGTCCTTTGAAATAAAATAGGCAAAAAATAAAAGATTTCGCCGGCCGGTGGAGTGTTGTCAACTTATGAAAATTTACCATATTTAGTGTTACATTTCGCATGGTAACTAAAAATAAATAAAACAAAAGCTTTTGGTTTTTATGAGTTAGATTTTTTTAACATTTTTTTCTAGTACGTATGTTAAACCAGGAATACGCCTTTTTTGGATCGGACAGGTTTTTTTTGTTACATATTGTAGACTCAAAGACCTTGCCAAAGGCTGACAGAACCGCAATAGTCCTGTAGTTGTCCACTTTTGACCTAGCACCACCTTTGGGTACAGGGGTAACCCGTGAAATTTTCCACTCTGCCGGTAACGAAGCTCTTTGTATGGCTAAGTTATAGATATATAGAAGTGGTATTAAATATATGTATATTGCTACTGATATGTCGGCTGAGTCAAATAGATCTATGGTGATCCGCGAGGAGCATAGTGGGTCTGTTGCCTCCAGCTCAGAATTGGCTGCAGATAGGACAGCGTCATAAGGCAGAAACACTGAACTGAAGTATTCAGCAAACGCATTTGCTGCGTCTTCCCCCACCACGGTCCGTCCATCATATTCAAACTCGGTGCACGTTTGTCTAGAAGCCTACTGACCTTTTACAAAATTCCAAAAACTTTTAGGATCCCTCTTTATATCCGCCTCTGTTCGCTGGATATATTCCTTATATGTCTGATCGATTAGCTCTTTAGCTCGCTGCCTGTAAAATTTTTATAATTTCTGATTGAACTCTAATTGAAACTGCTTGAATTTTTTTAAATGAAAATTTCTGTCTTTGAAGGTTTTAATAAGACGGGTGTAAACCACGCCGGATACTGATACTTCGAAATTTGCTGTTTTTTGTTTTGGTACATGTTTATCAAAAACTTCATGTAACTTGCTGTAGAGTAATGTGACAGCTTTGTTGACGTCTGTTTGCGAAAAAACATCGTCCCATTTTGTTGAACACAACTCACCGTATAAAGATTGGAAATCAACATTACGGAAATTCCATTCTGTCGGCGTAGTGTCGTCGTCACATACCGGATAGCGAGGCATGCGCGTAATGCGGCCCCGCGGCGGAACCGCACACCTACTTCGCACATTCACTGATAATGGCGGGTGGTAGGCATCAGCCGGGACCACTGGCTTCGAATCACCACTTACATCAATCGTCTCGACGTCCAAACTGCTCAGCACCAAATCAAACATCTTACTGAATTTATTGCAAACGGAATTGTATTGCTTGAATTTACAAAAAGATAACAAATAATTATAATGCACAATAACATTTTCGCTACAAGAATTTAGATTAAAATCGCGCAATATTAACACATCCAATGTATCGAATTTTATAACAACATTCTCTAACACACAAAAGGTATCAATTTACTTGCTATCACTGTGTACACGACACAACATAAAATTTTATTAAACTTTAGTGTTATAATACCAATCACCACCTCAATGTCTCTCGAGTAGCCGTCAATATCAACAATTTGTTGCACTTTATATTGATTACATACCGCGAGCAGTACACAACCCCAACCTGCATCGCCAGCACGGTCCTGACGCAATACTGGATATCCTGGAGGAAACGATTCAGCATCATATACACTACTAGTCAGAAAAATCTCCGTTAATGCAAATAAATCAACTGATTCAACTAATATGGCCTTTTTACAAATGTCCAGCTTTGAACGCAGACCACGAACATTCTTGTAAAAAAAGTTGTATGTTTTCTGCTGTTTATTAACCCTCATGCTACCGTGATTTTCCAAATCCACTTCTCCGTGGTTTAATATGGACATCTTCTGCCCAGTGTTCGGGTTTCATATAATTTTCAACATGTTTTGTTGGCACAGTTAACTTAAATGACGCGTAATCACCTAGCGACTTTAATGCTTCCATTGAACAGTTATCATCAACACAAATATTTCGTAGGTGAGTAATCACTTGATCAGCTGTAGTACCAGTTTGGACATAATACAAATGCAAATACGATTTCCTCTCCGCCGCGGCTAATGCACTTAAAGCCGAACCCGGGGCAGCCGTTCCACGAGTCACATTATTAGGTGCACGGCGTGATCTTTGCAGTTTGACTTCAACCCAGTCCGAATCGTTGTTGTTACCATTTGGCTGCGCAAGATTCACCGGCGGCGATGTTGTGTTTACAATCTCTTTTTACCGACGGCAGCGGTGGAGTCGGAGTAGGGGGTCCGCTGAGACATCCGTCGCCCCCCAACATCAGGACCCGAGAAGGCGGCGCGCGTAGTGTTCCTCGCGCGCCGACCACAGACGTTGCGGGGGGAGTACACCTCACTCCCCCCGCCCGAGACGGGGCCCGCGCAAGCGGGCCGGCACCAGCCGGGGTTGTGGAAGAATAATGTGTTCCCGCGACCCCGGCGTAGGTGTGAGATGGAACACCGGGTTGGTTTTTAGTCCTACACCAGATATTGAACAAGGTCCAGTGCAAGTAGTGCAGACGGAAGCTAGCTCTCTCCCTTGTACTAGTAAAGTTTGTTACTTATCCATTATGTTTTCTGATAGTTTTGGAAGAGGGTTAGGAAAATTACTTAGCAACAACCTGAGTCATTCTTCTCAAAACTTCTGTATGCCACAGACTTCCTACACACAAATAATGTCTTCAATAATTAGGAATGAATATGATCCAAATGGCATTATTACAGTACTTATAGGTAATAGTTATAATGTAACAAAAGATGACATCACTGATAGTGTCACCAAACTACTACAGTTAAATTGCAAGAAAGTAATTTTGTGTGCTTTCCCATACTTTGAGCAATTGTCAAATAGGCAAAACAACTACATTCATATGTTAAATAACATACATAATCAGCCTATAACGTTCCCACTGCTGGGACACAGGCCTCCTCTGTATGAGAGGTAGTGAGCCGTAATCCACCACGCGGGCTCAGTGCGGGTTGGTAGATGTCACATGTCTTCGAATTTTTGGTTCTAGGACATGCCGGTTTCCTCACGATGTTTTCCTTCACCGTTTTGAGAGCAGTGGTGATTAAATTATTTACACAAAGTAAAGCGCCTGCTTGGGTTCGAACTCACGACCTACAACTCGTAAGTCGGGACCGTTACCACTGGGCCACCACTGCTCTCACTACATGCATTTCTTAGTAAGTCACCATAGTGACAAGTTTGTATTTTTTGACACCAACATTTTTGTTGAAAAGCTAAAGTCGACTAGAGATACTGTGTATCTGCCGATTATCCGTTTTAGACGTCAAATAGCTAGACTATTAGCTGTTATTATTAACCCAGACATATGTAGTATGTCGAAGTCACCTTTAGTTAGCACCACTATTAGTAATAGTACTAATGTTGAGGTGGTTAGCTCAGATAATTTAAACTAGTTTTTAAGACAACAGAAGGTACCACTAATAGTATAGTTCCACTTAAAAACAAAAAGGTATTTTCTAGCACTACAATAGTTAACTGTAGAAAAGGGGCTAAGCAGAAATCCAAGAAATTATTTCATAAAATATTCAAGGTTTTAACTCCAAACAATTGGAAATTGAATTGTTTTTAGAAAAAACAATGTTTGACATTTTTGCAAAACTGAGCATTGGCTAAAAGATTCTGAAATGTCAATTAATTACGAGAATTATAATGTGACCAGTTGTTTTAACCGAAAATTAATGCTGCGTGGTGGTTCACTAATCCTAATTAAACGTTGTATAAAATCAAAAGCTCTTAAAGACATAGTTGAACTATCGGTTGAACACAGCGTTGAACTGTCTTGTGTTGAGCTAGATAAGCATGTTATAGTGTGCGTTTACAGACCCCCAAATTATCAAAACTTCTCTATATTTGAGTCAGTAATGGAAGATGTTTTGGCTAAACTTGCAACTGGTAATAAATCAGTTATTATCTGTGGAGACTTTAACATTAATATTTTAGAAAATAATTCAAATACCAGTAGATTATTGAATTTGTTTAAATCATTCAATTTGTCAAATGTGTTTTTGGAACCAACCCGAACAACTACAACTTCTGTTTCATGTATTGATAATGTACTTTGTTGCTGCGACTATTTAGATAAAGCTATCGTTAATTATCTCCTTTCAGATCACAGCGGTCAAACCGTAACTTTTGAGTACAACATAGCGATACAAAAAGTGCAGATACAATCCAGACCAATAACATTTGTCAATTTAAATAAATTTAAAAGCACTTTAATTTGTAAGTTAAGTAATCAGGACCTTACAATGAATAATGTTAATAGTTTGTATAAAGAATTCTTTTCGGTAGTTCAAACCGAGTTTAATAATATTTTTAAGAAGAAGTCTAAAAGTATCAGCCCTAAGTTTTTATTTAGTGACTGGGCAACTAAAGGACTTAGGAAAAGTAGGGAAAAACTTTTCGAGCTGTATGGCCTTAAGCCTTATATTAACACGGAAACTTTTAATAAGTATGTTGCTTCTTACTCAAATTTTTTTAAGAACACTTGTAAGGCTGCTAAAGCCTTATACATAAGCAACAAGGTAAAATCAGCAGACAATAAAATAAAGACGGTTTGGAAAATTATCAATAATGAAACGAACAGGATCATTTGCGATAACAAAAAAGTTGCTCAGGAATTTGTGAATTTCTTTACCAGTGTCCCACTAAAAACCACTGAAATCTTAAATTCTTCGCCCTCGCGTGCTTTTGATTTAATGAGGGCGAATGTTTCTGCCTGCCCGATTGAATTTAACTTTAAGCATATTAACCCCTTAACAGTAATAAAATCTTTTAAGCAAATCAAGATCAAATTGACCGAAGATCTTTGGGGAATGTCTATTAAAGTCTGTACCTCCATAATTGAAACTATAGCACCTTACTTAGCCTTAATATTTAATTTGTGTGTGGATCAAGGAGTCTTCCCGGATCTAATGAAATACAGTAAGGTAATACCACTTTTCAAATCCGGGGACAGTAAAGACACTAATAATTATAGACCTGTGCCCGTGTTGCCGGTTTTCAGCAAGGTTTTTGAAAAGATAATGCTTAGTCAGATGCTCAATCATTTTAATACTAATAAAATCCTTCACGAGCAACAGTATGGTTTCACCAAAGGGCGTTGTACGACCGACGCTGGTGTTACCTTATTAAAACATATTTTTAACGCGTGGGAAGAGGCTCAAGACGCCATAGGAATCTTTTGTGACCTCTCCAAGGCATTTGATTGCGTCGATCACGAAACCCTGCTTTTGAAACTTGAGCATTACGGACTTGGAAAACTTGCGCTTAGTTTAATAAAATCTTATTTAAATGATAGACAACAGCAAGTTCAAATAAATGGTGTCAATTCACTTGGTTTAAAGGTAAAAATGGGTGTTCCACAAGGCTCGATATTGGGTCCTTTGCTCTTTTTAGTATATATTAATGACCTACTCCATTTATTAATAAATCAACCACAAATGGTGTTATTTGCTGACGATACTTCCTTAATTTTTAAGGTAGATAGACGTGCTTCAAATTTTGACGACGTAAATAACGCCCTACTGCTGGTCCAAAATTGGTTCACGGCTAATAATTTAGTACTAAATGGAAATAAAACTAAGTGTATAAGATTTTCTTTACCAAACGTCAAGAGTAGTGATTGTGAGATAGTATTGAATCAAGAGAAGCTAGAATTCGTCGATAAAACGGTTTTCTTGGGGATCACGCTCGACTCAAGGCTACAATGGGGTCCTCATTTAACATCTCTAGCAGGACGGCTAAGTTCAGCAGCTTACGCTGTCAGAAAAATCCGTCAATTTACTGATGTAGATACCGCGAGGCTGGTCTATTTTAGTTACTTTCATAGTATCATGTCTTACGGTATTTTACTTTGGGGACGGGCTGCAGACATCGAGTCTATTTTTATTCTGCAGAAAAGAGCCATCAGAGCCGTATATAATCTCCGCAGGCGCGATTCTCTAAGGGAATTGTTTAAGGATATTAACATCATGACTGTACCTTGTCAATACATCTATGAAAACATCATGTACGTAAGAAAAAATTTACATCTTTACAGTAAAAGAGGTGAAAGACATAATTATAGTACTAGAAATCGGGACCTATTAGTTCAACCAGGTTTCAGACTGGCTAAAGTAGACTCATCTTTCATGGGGTACTGTCTAAAATGTTATAATAAAATACCTCCCCACATACTTCAACTAAATGAGACAAAATTCAAATCCTTTGTCAAACGCACACTATTCAGGCAGGCATATTATAGGTTGGAGGATTACATAACTGATAAAAATGCCTGGCTTAATGCCGGTCCTGCTCCACACCACAACTAATTAATTGACATTCGAATCACTGTTGAAGCTGCTGAAGATAGTAAGAATTTATTCGCATTATATAAACTCAATCTCCTTTTTATTATATAGATGCATTGCACAGATGTGAGTACTTTGTACTATAGAGCTACCATTTACCGGGTAATGTCATAGATTGACTTGAATGTGCCTTGGCGGCTGATAGTATGGCATGCTCACTCAAATGTCTCGCTGACGGTGGCGCGTGTGTCGGATCATTTAGCTCCCTTCAAAATGGTTGAGCTGAATGGTGCTGATCCATGCGTCATGTTCGTGAACGGGCGCCGTCAGTTGGGACTGGTCATCTCTTAGCTGCCACGGCTTATTTTAATAATTAATTAGCTGGATTGTTTTTATTATGTTTTGATGCACTCTGGACGCTTTTAACGTGTACGGTTTTTTGTACATCGTTCTCACTTATAGTGTCAACATTAATCGATGTAACTAAGATATATGTAAAAACATTATTATTTAAAAGAGTGTCCATGGAGTTTCTTGCCCGTTCTTCTCCATAGGTACCTACTACGCTTTGGAATGGGCAACTAGCTTCATATTTCTGACTGACCGACTCCTTGACAATTCAAAAGTGCCTGTAAATGGTTTAATTGAAATAAATGATTTGAGTTTGAGTTTGAGTTTGAGTCGGTAAGAGTCCGACAGACCCCTCCGCCCTCCCCGGGGCGGGGGACATCCATTAGGATTTTCCAACCCGAAACCAAAAAAAAAAAAAAAAGGGGGTCCGCTGAGGCCCACACTCACATTCGGCTCAATCGCTTCTAGTCGGTCCGTGAGTGAGATTTCGCTTTACGAGCGCCCACGGAGAGCGCCGTCTCAGCCTGAACGCGGGCATCGCGCACTGGCCGTTGGGTCTGCTGCACTGCGTTGACAGAGCTTCTACCCACTTTTGCTCCGATTTTTGAGGTTGTCGCTGTAGAACTAGAATCTTCACGAACACCAATAAGTTTTTGTATTAATTGTGTTTGATCGAGGACGACCTTTTCTAGCGAAACTATTCTGTTTCCCAATGAGTGCATAGTTTTTGTAAGTTCGCCAATTGTAGTTTCCAACGATTTGCCCGACAGTCCGGATACTTTAGAATAATTTGTACGGAGCGATAAACAAACCACCTCTAGCCTCGACGGTGGTGGGAGTTATGATATATGTATATTTTAAATTGTTGTAAATAAGTTGATTCTAATTTTTAAACACACTTGCCTAATTATTGTGACAATAATTCGTTGCATATCGTATGCAGTGGGATAACTGATTTTCGCGTAAAATAGTCATGTTTCTACTAACAATGTTGCTTACCTACAAAAAGATAGGTCAATAAAACGTATAATCTAGCCGTAATGGAGTTATTTTATAGTTACAAAGGTCTTTGTGGTTATTTTACGAAAACCATAGCCAGCTATTTATCCCGGTAATCACTGGGAGGCGAGAAACAGCGTGTACAGTTCACCAGTGATATGTTAAGTCCCATGTACCTAAAAGGAGGTGCGGTAACCGTCGCGCGAGGGCGACATGTGAGAGACGTCACTCGGGCACAGGCGGACGGGCACCGCGCCCGCGCCTCTGCCCCGCCGCGTCTGTCGTTCATAGAGTAGGCCGTAAAGGTTTTATGCAAAATATCTCAAGCAGTTTTAAATTATGATAATTACGTAAAATAAAAATAAAACATTTAGATAAAAAAATATTCTTCGTTTCTATAGCTTCTGTTCGACCTATAGATGTCCCTCTTCAAATATTTCGTGCATGAATAGATACAACTTATATATACTTTAACGCGAAACTACATGCAGTACTCGCCTAACCGAAAATACCATTGCAAACAATTTATTATTTATAAATAAATAAAACGCTAAAATGGGTTGGCCGAGTAATATTTTGCTGTAACCTTGGCTATCAATGAATGTTGGTAAGAAAATACCATTGAAAATACATAGTTTGCAATCACAACAAAAAAACAACACCTGAATGACTTGACACTAGACGAGTTTGTCATTAGGTTAACGATGTGCAACATTGTTTTAAGAAGGCAGATTGGAAGGAGGCAGATTTTAATGTCGTTAGATAATTAACAAGTTATTTAAATTCTCTAGAGTGGTTATCACTACATATAAGTACACATAACATAACATCACGCCTGTTATGTCTGAAGGGTTAGGCAGAGGTGTACACATATTTAAGTCCATGAAAAATGTGTTTCCAAGATATAGTTTACATAGTCGCTATACAATTTTCAAGAATAATTCATCTAGGGATAGGGAAAATTAGGTTTCCTCAACAAGTTGGGATCGGGTTCCTCTAACCGGATTCAAGCAGAATACCAGCAAAATAATTATTCTATTTTAATCAGGTTCTACAATTTTCTCTGCATTCAAGGAGAATTTGAAATTACGGCCAATACTTGTCTTCAAAGAAACCGAACAATGAATACGCTTTACGACATTCTTATGTCCAGGTTATGTACGATTTTGCACGAAATATCAGATGTAGAGACTTGCATTTGTCGTTTTTTATTAATTAGTTTTCGGTAGTTTGCGACAGCGTCACTATCTTTGTCGAGGCTGCAGGCCTAGCTCCACGCGACTGCGAACACCCAGTTAACCTCGATTAATGACGTCATGCAAACTTCGTCAACCTTTATTATACTTAGTCTCTCCAGGGGCACGTAATCACTGTCGGGAATGTCATGCAAATAGTTGGACCTTTACGAAGCCAGGAATAACAGGCATGTAAACTAAATGAAAGCGGTGCGGTGCGGGTTGCGCGGGGCAACCAGCCTCGCAACCCCCTCCGGTTGCGAGGCTGGTTACCCCACTCTGGCGGGTTAGTAATTTAGTTTGTCATGTGCCACTCAATTTACAAGGCTATCATCGTTTTGCAAAATGGCAACTACGAGTATGTGGGGTGAGAACTATCGGGCAACTTACAAGATGATCCTAATGTTTCGAAGGTGTAATATTAATTATTTAAACTTTATGCACAAGTAAAAAAATCCTGTACAAAGGCGGACGTTATGCCTGAGGCATTTTCTACCAGTCAACCTTAGGGTGATGCAAAGACTAAACATGGCATATCTAAATAAATCGAAAAGAATAAAATACTGATACATAAAAACTTAAATACATACTCGTAAATGAGAACAGACTAAACTTTGTCAGGAGAAATAACGATAGGTAGAGGTGAAATCGAATCCAGCAAATCAATGCTGAGATGAATAAACAAACTTCTCATGAATCTGTTCACGAGCCTTTGAAAGATAACCGACTGGTTGTCATCCTGATGTTCAGAGGGAGCGCATTCCAAACCGCCTGGACAAAGAAAGACGAGTGAAAAATACCGGAGCGGTGAGAAGGACATCGTAGAAGACGATTGTTGGTGGAACGAAGATTTTTACTATAAGCAGAGCATAAGTATTGAACATGGGGGGTCAGGTAGGAATGAGAAGTAGGTTTGTCGAGTATAGAATACAACGTAGAAAGAGCTCTCAACTCTCAACGCTGACGTACCCAACCACCACCAGAGCTAACCATTTCAAAAGCAATCGGTGCGCAGACACATGATCATACTTACGTAGATTGAAGAAAAATCGAATGCAGTTATTTAGAAGGCGGTCATGTTTATTGAGGAGATCGGCATTCAGGTCATAGTAACACACATCACCATATTCTATTGTGGGAAAGACAAGAATAGCCTTTATGTGTGATGGGAGGATGTTTTTCAACCGATAGAGCGACCGCAACGTTCCGGTGACTTTTTTACTTACAATCGTGACCTGCTTGCGCCAGTCAAGACATGTGTCGAAATGCAGACCAAGATCCTTAACATCGGAGCTAAACGGCGGATTATACAGCGGCCTCTTTCTGAACAATCAAAAAAAGTGTGTCAATGTTTGTCTAAAAATTTTAATTCCACAGTACGGCTCTTTGGAATCCAAATCGTAGTTATTATGCTTCAACATTTTCACCCATCAACCCAACTCGTTACAATATAAACCAATCTATTTCGAGAGCTCTTAGCACATCGCTATGCATACGTTAGCTACTCCATGCTATGCATACGTTAGCTACTCCATGCTATGCATACGTTAGCTACTCCATGCTATGCATACATTAGCTACTCCATGCTACGCATACGTTAGCTACTCCATGCTATGCATTATAGTATATGCTACTTATACTTACAACATTGTTCATCATTCATTCATTCATGTCCCGTATCATATCCTTTTATTTGCTAGCATTTTACGAATCGTTCTAAAACGATTTCTTTTATAATATCTTTAAAAAAACATTTATTGTTTACAATTTTCCATTGTTGTGACACAAGTCAATTGTCAAACTGTCATTAAATTTTCTCTTTTAGTCTATGAAGATTACTTTTTGGTTTATATAACTTGAATTATTTTTATCAATAGGTTTAGCTGAAATATTGTATTTTCTATATAATTACGGATTACTAACTGAATTTCGACATCTACAATAATTAATGAGGACACGCTCATACTCGATCGTGGAGGTTTTAATACATCTTGGCTGAACAGACAGGCTGGTTTTATGACTGGCAGATGAGATGTCAGAATGAAGAAAAACAATTTTGAAAACTTCAAAAATCATGTAAAATTTAATTATGGAAAAGGAATATTTTCCTATAAAAGAAAAGTCTGAAGCACCTGATGAGGATTCCGCGTCTGGACCAGTTTCACTAACCATCTGCCTCAGATTCCGCGTCTGGACCTATTTCACTAACCATCTGCCTCGGATTCCACGTCTGGACCTATTTCACTAACCATCTGCTTCAGGATTCCGCGTCTGGACCTATTTCACGAACCATCTGCCTCAGATTCTGCGTCTGGATACGGCGTCCGGGTTTTATCAACAAACACCTATCAATTTTACGTCTGCACTCTGCTGAGTAACCATCTGCCTGGAGATTTTACGTCGAGCTTTGTCGAAGGAGACTGGCACTCTAAAGTGTCCCTTCGACGCCTGAAGACCCTTTTTCTCCACCTCTTCCTCAAGACTTCAATTCAAGCCTATTAACTTCAGTGTCGCGTGAACCGTATTGTGTTATTTTTATATTCCGTCCTGTATTTTATATTTCATTTAATAAACTATATGTAACAAGTCAACTTTCATCCTTTTTGTAGATAGAAACCACCATTACGTTACATTTGGCGCCCAACGTGGGGCGCCAAATGTAACGAACAACTCGACCCTAACTACATAAAAGATGAAATTATACTTGTTACATATACTTTAATAAATGTAATATAAAATACAGGACGGAATATAAAAATAACACAATACGGTTCACGCGACACTGAAGTTAATAGGCTTGAATTGAAGTCTTGAGGAAGAGGTGGAGAAAAAGGGTCTTCAGGCGTCGAAGGGACACTTTAGAGTGCCAGTCTCCTTCGACAAAGCTCGACGTAAAATCTCCAGGCAGATGGTTACTCAGCAGAGTGCAGACGTAAAATTGATAGGTGTTTGTTGATAAAACCCGGACGCCGTATCCAGACGCAGAATCTGAGGCAGATGGTTCGTGAAATAGGTCCAGACGCGGAATCCTGAAGCAGATGGTTAGTGAAATAGGTCCAGACGTGGAATCCGAGGCAGATGGTTAGTGAAATAGGTCCAGACGCGGAATCTGAGGCAGATGGTTAGTGAAACTGGTCCAGACGCGGAATCCTCATCAGGTGCTTCAGACTTTTCTTTTATAGGAAAATATTCCTTTTCCATAATTAAATTTTACATGATTTTTGAAGTTTTCAAAATTGTTTTTCTTCATTCTGACATCTCATCTGCCAGTCATAAAACCAGCCTGTCTGTTCAGCCAAGATGTATTAAAACCTCCACGATCGAGTATGAGCGTGTCCTCATTAATTATTGTAGATGTCGAAATTCAGTTAGTAATCCGTAATTATATAGAAAATACAATATTTCAGCTAAACCTATTGATAAAAATAATTCAAGTTATATAAACCAAAAAGTAATCTTCATAGACTAAAAGAGAAAATTTAATGACAGTTTGACAATTGACTTGTGTCACAACAATGGAAAATTGTAAACAATAAATGTTTTTTTAAAGATATTATAAAAGAAATCGTTTTAGAACGATTCGTAAAATGCTAGCAAATAAAAGGATATGATACGGGACATGAATGAATGAATGATGAACAATGTTGTAAGTATAAGTAGCATATACTATATTTATATTTCATTTAATATTTTCCGTCCTGTATTTTATATTTCATTTAATAAACTATATGTAACAAGTCAACTTTCATCCTTTTTGTAGATAGAAACCACCATTTCGTTACATTTGGCGCCCCACTCATCAATTCGAACCCATTTCACCCCCTCTCAAAAAACTATCACCTAGTTCTATTTTCTTTTGGTTTCTTATTTTGACTTTATGTAATTAACCTATTTTTCCTCCTCAGCCCTCCTCTTGAAGACTTCCTTACTCATCCTTCATACTGAACATCACTAAACACTACACCCCTACATACATTCCTTTTACCCACTGGTAATTGGCATCCATTCTTCACTTGTAAGTGTTCTTAAAACCTTTCGGGGTCTCTTGCAAGTTGGGGTTTGGCTCACTCTACGACGGCTATTGGACAATATCCTATAATCGTTAATCTCGTACACTAACTCTCTACCAAAACATTTCTACACTGCATCCCACAGACTTGCACAACACTACGTTTACCCTCTGGTAATCGTACCCAGTAGTCGCTTGGTGTGTTTAAATCCACTCGTGGACACTCCCAAGTTGGTTGCTGGGACACTTCACGACTGATACAGAAGAATATTCTGTGGACGTTTATACAAACCCTAAACACTACGTTACACCCACTACAAATACTGCACTATCCTCGCACATTTATATAATATTTTTTTTATTTGATCAGAATAGGTCTAGTATCGTGGGCTCTTTAACTATTTTTTTTTCGACTTATTATTACAGAGTTGTCTTTTGCACTCACTAACCCACCCTCTTTTACTCCCAAATTAATTTTTATCGTCTTTATCTAATTTTTTTTTAAATCATATAATTTTCTTAGAACTTTTAAAACAAGGCTGAATATATGAGGTCCACTGTGTTGCAGAAACTATTCCCCATTAGTTTATATACTTGAGGATCCTAATGGCAACCAAGCTAAATGGTTTTTTTTTTTTTTTATATAAAGAACTTCATGTTAAACTCATGACTCATCCCTATCTTTTCCCTTCTAATAATGAGAGTTATTTTCGGCTTATTAACTCTATTAATTTTCCAATTCTTTCATGGGTTCTTACACCATCAAGATTATCTTTATTTTATTTATTTATATGTTTTTATCAGATTATACTACTAAGTGCTCTCTTCAAGTTAGTATGATTAATTTGTCACCATCTTTTACTTCTACTATGACTATAGGCTCTACAGCCATAGTTGTAAAACTGATGATGGCTCTACCCTATTCATCACCACCCTTCTATCAACTAACGGCTCTACAGCCCTAGTTGTATTGATCATTATGGTCTACCCCATTGATCACTGGAAGCTTTACCAATAGGCTCTAAACCATTGGTAACTAAGCAACCAAACCTATACATATATGTACTATCTATTACACCCTACAGAGCGGCTTGCAACTCTTGAAATAAGCCCATGCAGGAGCGGCTGGTGACTCCCTAAACAAGCCTATCTACTAAACTATCGTATCTATTTTCATATATGTTCTAAAGAGCGGATTACAACTCTGAAAATAAGCCTTAAAGTTAAAAATCTTTATTTCATCATATTAGTGGTTTTAGACGAGAGCGGATTACAACTCCGAAAATAAGCCTTACAGTTATTGACTTATCAGGTTGCGTAGTGATCATTGAATGTGAATCCTATCTGACCTAACTTCGTAAGATGTCGGTATGTTTGTGTGAGTTATGTAAGATTTTTTGATTGCTGTAATATCTTAACCTTAGCAAAATTTTTGTTCTAGCCCAAAAATTTTCTCGGGGTCGTTGGGGAAATATAGTATATGCTACTTATACTTACAACATTGTTCATCATTCATTCATTCATGTCCCGTATCATATCCTTTTATTTGCTAGCATTTTACGAATCGTTCTAAAACGATTTCTTTTATAATATCTTTAAAAAAACATTTATTGTTTACAATTTTCCATTGTTGTGACACAAGTCAATTGTCAAACTGTCATTAAATTTTCTCTTTTAGTCTATGAAGATTACTTTTTGGTTTATATAACTTGAATTATTTTTATCAATAGGTTTAGCTGAAATATTGTATTTTCTATATAATTACGGATTACTAACTGAATTTCGACATCTACAATAATTAATGAGGACACGCTCATACTCGATCGTGGAGGTTTTAATACATCTTGGCTGAACAGACAGGCTGGTTTTATGACTGGCAGATGAGATGTCAGAATGAAGAAAAACAATTTTGAAAACTTCAAAAATCATGTAAAATTTAATTATGGAAAAGGAATATTTTCCTATAAAAGAAAAGTCTGAAGCACCTGATGAGGATTCCGCGTCTGGACCAGTTTCACTAACCATCTGCCTCAGATTCCGCGTCTGGACCTATTTCACTAACCATCTGCCTCGGATTCCACGTCTGGACCTATTTCACTAACCATCTGCTTCAGGATTCCGCGTCTGGACCTATTTCACGAACCATCTGCCTCAGATTCTGCGTCTGGATACGGCGTCCGGGTTTTATCAACAAACACCTATCAATTTTACGTCTGCACTCTGCTGAGTAACCATCTGCCTGGAGATTTTACGTCGAGCTTTGTCGAAGGAGACTGGCACTCTAAAGTGTCCCTTCGACGCCTGAAGACCCTTTTTCTCCACCTCTTCCTCAAGACTTCAATTCAAGCCTATTAACTTCAGTGTCGCGTGAACCGTATTGTGTTATTTTTATATTCCGTCCTGTATTTTATATTTCATTTAATAAACTATATGTAACAAGTCAACTTTCATCCTTTTTGTAGATAGAAACCACCATTACGTTACAGCATACGTTAGCTACTCCATGCTATGCATACGTTAGCTACTCCATGCTATGCATACGTTAGCTACTCCATGCTATGCATACGTTAGCTACTCCATGCTATGCATACATTAGCTACTCCATGCTACGCATACGTTAGCTACTCCATGCTATGCATACGTTAGCTACTCCATGCTATGCATACGTTAGCTACTCCATGCTATGCATACGTTAGCTACTCCATGCTATGCATACGTTAGCTAGTCCATGCTATGCATACGTTAGCAACTCCATGCTATGCATACGTTAGCTACTCCATGCTATGCATACGTTAGCTACTCCATGCTATGCATACGTTAGCTACTCCATGCTATGCATACGTTAGGTACTCCATGTTATATTATAACTACAGTGAGGTAAACTAATTCAGATCACGTCCGATGCACAACACTGAATAATAGTACTTTATACGTACCTACCTACGATTCGGTTTTTAATTACTATTACACTACTTTTTCTCCTCTCATACATCGGGATAAAAGCTAATAAACAAAACATAATCTTCTTCACACTCACTGATATCAGACATAAAAGCAAGAATTTCAAAAACACTAATTTCTTTGAACTTATTACATATCTACATTGTGTCTACTTATAATACAACTGGTGGTTAGTGGTCAAGTGCACGTGTACCAAATGCCAGTGCGTCAACTCGTGGCAATAACAATTAAGAACACTTGGCACTCTGTTGCCATCGCAAATGTAACAAGAGCCAGTATTGAGAGTATTCATGCAGTCGGTAAATTCCTTTATTAAACAAGAACCAAAAACTAATTTACGCTGTCTAAAAGATGTGTCTCATTGTTACATCAACATTCTCGATAACTTCTAAGAGGCAATTCCCGTATTTTTAAGAACATTTGCATATTCTAAATCCTCAGCCTGTCAATAAAACTTCTAATTTACCTACATTTAAAAAAAAGTATTGACATTTTTTTTCGCTAATATGAGATTGCGAGTTAGCAACATACTCGTACCAGCACAGCACAGACAGGCACATTCAAGCAACTGTCAAAGTTTCATACATTTTCGTGGCTCGCTACGCTCAAAACAAGCTATATTTACGTAAATGTCGTCTACTATTTATACTTGTACTTGTACCTATATTTACGACCCCTAGTTCTAGCTTTGAGCCCCGTCACGTAGCGCGGTACACGTACCTATAAGTATCCAAGAAACTTTCGAACCTATCAATACTTGTCACCTTTAATGTTATATCAAACTTGTCATTGTGTCAAACGTGTTTATGTCAAAGTTCACATTTTTATGTGAAAGGTTACCGCAATATTAGTATTTGTGAAATAGTTTTTTAGTTTTTTCGAGTTAAGTTATTCTAAACCCTCAATAAAGCCTGAGGTATATAAAAATATCGAGTAATAATTTTGACTTCTTTGTATGTTTCTCCGTAAATTTGATCTTTAATCACATACGCTGTAGCTAAAAATATTGAATTATTACACAACAACGCTACACTAGCCAATATTATTCATGGCTCAAATATGCAACAGAATTTAATATTCAATGGAGTAGGTATGTAACGGTTATAACAATAACTATTGTTATTTGATTCGTGCAATAGTTAATTCTATACGTTTCACCGAACTCTCGGCCTCGCTCGCAACAGTACTGACTATTTACTTATATAGTTTAATATATTCAATTTAAACAATCAAAAACGGAACTAAATTACAACATTATTTTTAACTTAATACTGTTCGATCATTTCGTATTCACAGATCTATTACATTACCTATTTCATTGTTTTTGTCTTTGGAACGAAGTTAATCGTTATAAAGTGTAACATCAAACGAGCACAAAAGGCCAAGCGTTATAATTGAAATGATCAATTTTCACGGTTGGCGGGCTACTCCAGCTGTGTAGCAATGTTTCACTCATGATTACCATACAGTTCATGTTTTATGTATTTTATCTTTATATTGATGTCAACGGAAAGAAAAGCAGAGTTTCACATACAGCAAACGTTGGAGACTATAAATACAGTGCTTTATCAAGTGGCAACGTCTCCGGCGTGAATAACAAACGGATGGAGAGCAAACATGGCGCTACACACACGTACCTACTCATCTAGCCGAGTTAGTATTCACGCGAGAGTCTCAGCACTCTCAGTGTGTGCACAGTGTATTCCACGCTGAACATCACGCCTCGCCCGCGGGGAGCCAGCAGCAAGGACGACGGAGATATTATTGTGTTATGTCCAACTATAAAGTGTTGGCTCGTACTTTTATTACCTTTGCGCTGCATAGCTGAAATGTTGATTTTTCATACCGCACCGCACGTAAGTACAATACTCACAGAGAGGAGGGTTGTGTTCCAACAGTTCAGGCGTTGCTTTTTAGGCATGTTTTAGGCGGCTGTGTTTTATATAGGCTGATTATGACGTTTATTGCACTCGCGGACAAAGAACTGGTCAGAACGAAAAACTAAAATTACTCTTAAAATAATACAGCTAGCGGCATGAATGAAACTGTATGTTGTGGACAATTTACAATTAAAAAAACAACGCCAACTTTTAGAAATATTTGTAGTTTATTAGTTAAACTTCCATAAATAAAAACTAATCATCAACTCAAATTTTTTACGTTGAAAAATAATGGATTCATACAAAAAAAAATGTATTGCCTCCACGGGCTATTCTCACCGCTGCCAGCCAATTGAGCATGCTGTTAAATGTTTCATAAGCGATGTTGCGGGAACGCAACATCGCTTATGAAACATTTAACAAATTTGAAAATTTGTCATCTTTCCACTAACGCCTGTTTCAGGTCTCGAAGTGTAGCTGGGGCGGGGTTTAGATTTCTTACACACCTCCCAAGCTCGTGCCAAGTTTGTTCAATTGGATTAAGGCCGGGCTTCTCGCGGGCCAGTCAGATTGAAAATACTCAAAAAGAATTTGAGCTGTATGTCGCCTCGCATGTCATGCATAAATATTGAATTTTCACCCATAATAATTAAATATGCTTATTAAACATTTCTCCTACATATCTTGCACTAGTTAGCGTACCATTTTCTATCAGCACTCAGATTCCAGCCCGAACCATAACAGATCCACCGCCGAACGGCACTTTTTCCTCAAGACAAGCTGGAAATCATCGTTCCCCTGGCCGTCGCGTCGGTAGATTCTTCGCCGCCCATCATGCAATACAGCATAAATCTAGATTCGTCTGAAAACATTTTTCTTGCCCATTCTTCATCTCCCCGTTGTGCGTGTTCGCGGGTGTTCCCTTTCAAGTTTTGGATTGCCATTAGCTATGTGAGGTCAAATTTGCTACAAGGAGCCGCCACCTGTACGCGTCACCCGAAGTTGACTTGTTACTTCATCTGCCGTGAGTTGCATTTTTCCAGATTTCAGAGCATGGTTGCAACAATAAATCGGGGTTCGATTTATTGTTGCAACCATGCTCTCAAATGTGTCTCAGCTGTAACGCCATTTTTTTTTAAATGGCGTCGAGCCGTAGTACATCTTGGTCTGCCGGTCCCCGGACGACTCGCTGCACTGTACAAAGAGACACACCTATTATTCTTGCTGTACTTCTCTGACTTCTGCCTTCTTCTAACATAGTGACGATACGTGTTCATTCTTCTGGTGTTAGCGACATTGACCGCCTGTTATCATTTTAATTTGACAGATTGAAAACAAAAGTGAGAAAACAAGCAAAAGTAAAACAATCTGAATTGAGTTTATTTCCAAAGTCAGGGTATTTTTTTTTTTTTAATTCCGTTGTAGATCGTTTAAGTTTTATTTCATAAGATATTAAAAGTCTTTGTAATATAAAGTTAGTTTCATGCATGTACCATTATTAATTTGCAAGATTTTCGTCATCAACCCGCATTATTTGACCGCGAGTGTATAAACTGGCGAAGAATATTTGTTCCTCACAGTTCCACACACTGTACATTTATCATTTACAAACCTTCAGAACTGCATAAAGAATCCGACCGCAGCCCACGTGTCGAGTGCGAGCATCGCGGCGCCATACCTCGAGTTAACACAAGTTGTTGCAAAAGATCCTTTCCCAACAATACCCTGTTAAATGTCGCTTCGATTGAACCGTTAGTAGTTTTTCGTAACTGTAATTTTTATTTAAATCTCAAAATGAAACTGTCGTAGGTACCAATACCAAGTTGTCAACATATTTATGTTAACTAAAAATTAATTATTTTCAACCACTTGGTTTATCATCCAAATAATTCTAAACCTTGGAAAAATATCGAAAATTTGCGCATGATATAACATGATCCAAATATTGCAGCAATTACCTTACTTCTTTGACTTCAAAGTAAGGTAATTGGCAGCAATTACCTTACTTCTTTCGATTCATTTGTTTAATTGCGAATTTTACGTGGAAGTTGTGGGCCTTCTGTGTGTTTATCTACTCTGTGGTCACCTCCGACATCCACGAGCCGCTTGTCCCCGAGGACGAATGAATTTGAATAAAACTGTGCTTCCGCCCGACGTGAAATTAAAATCAAGGGTCCAATGAACATCTTCGGGATTTTCTTTCGTATTAGGAATTCGGATGTAGTATGTGTTAAAGTGATATTATTAGTTTCAAAGTAATGGGCAGGTAGCTATGGGCACCTGTAGCCTACTGAAAATAAATGAGTTACTAAATCAATTTAGCTAATTTAAAAATGCCATTATAAACAAATAATATCTTAAATAAATAGTGTATAAATTAGAGCAAAAGAGCTGCCAAGTGAAATGATGAATGCCATTATTGGTATTGATATTTGTAAATGCATAGATCTGATAAAACTCTTTACACGTCTATCTTTCGGGCAAAATGTTTAAACTTGATGGTGCCATGATAAATAGGTAGGTATAAAACCTTTACATCATAATTGATGCAATTGACACTTGCTGGACTCCGGGCCCTAGTTTGTATCGGTCGTCCCAACGGGCCGTCGTGTGCCGCCGCGCTGTTCGCCACACTTACTGAGACAACGCACCCTTTTGAGTACTACCGTCCGAACAATACAACATCAGTCTACTCCAATTTGTACCTACTTCATAACGCCAGACAAATGACTGAACTGATCATAACTTTGAGACATTAGGCTCTAAGGGGCTAAGAATATTTCAGATAGTCCCATCGTAATACTATAAATACCTAACGTTTTAAGCCAAACGGAATACAATTTACACTTCTCTGGGATATATTGAGTGTAATCTAATAACCGTCCATTGCAACACATAGCCTCGCCCATCATTTTAGACAAAAACACTACTACACGACATAAACCTATTTTCTTTATCCTGTACTACAATCCGAACCTACTTCAGCTAAGTTCTGCATGGTTTCTGCAGCAACAAATCTACTTTCACTAATTTGGTTTCATACCTTGACGAAATCTGTATGAGCATCGACGCTGGCCAATATATCGACGCTCTGAATACCGACTTTAGCAGCGCTTTTGACAAGGTCGACCATGAAATGCTGCCAAAATTACGCGGTCTTACGTGGTTTAGATCGTTTCTATGCAGGCGAACACAAAGAGTGGTGGTAAATCGCTATCAATCTCTGGAGTATTTAGCAACCTCCGGTGTGCCCCAATTATCTCATTCTGGGCCAATTCTCTTCATTGTATTAATTCATGATATGTTAATCTGCTTCATACATATCCAATGTTTCTTATTTACCGATGATCTTAAAATATATCTTTAAATAAAAACTTAAGAAGACATTGCTCTACTCCAAACTGATCTGAACTAAATTCAGAGCTGGTGCGTGGTGAATGGGATGGTTCTGAATGCCAGCAGATGTTATCACATAACATTTACGCGGGAAAAACATCCCGTAACATCAACGTACTCCTTCAACTCGACGTCACTGCAAAATTAATATAATTAAAAATCAAAGAAAACGGTTAGGTTTATCAACAGAATTGGCAAAGAATTTAAGGGAACCTTGCCGTTGAAAGTGTTTTATAACATCTTTGCGCCCTGCCTCGTATAATATTATATTCACAAAGACCGCAAGGAGCGCGTTCAAAAAAAAATGACGAGGTGTTTGCGGTTTAAAGACCACATATAGGTATAGCCGATTTCGCAGAACAGCTAAGCTACTTCAAATCAGACTCATTGAAGGGTTCTAAATGATCTGATAGCACTTTATAAAGTTGTAAACGGGATAACATCAACTCCAGATTTCCTTAACAAAGTCAACCTCGACGTACCTCGTCATTCTCATCTCCGGTAAAAACGTACCACCAGGACGTTTGCCACTAAACACAAAACTGGGCCAACATGTTCCCCTAAACAGAATGTTGACTGTTTACAACTGAGCCTGTTCGGTTGACAGCAATATCGATATTTTCTTTGATAGTCTGCCAATATTTAAAACTAAAATTATTAAAGTTGACACATAATCAGCTGCCTACTTAAACTTATTCTAATTTTATTTATTCGTGTGAATTTTAATTTAATTATGTTATCTAATTTCATTTTACTTGAATTTAGTAGTATCGCTTCATTTAAATATTTACCTTTATTTTATGATTTTGATGGTTGTATTGTTCTCATTCAATATAATAAGTAATCTTATTCAGTAATTTTATAAGATAACAAATTAATGATATTACTAATATTGTATTATTTTCACCTTTTAATAAGAATGTTGTGCGTGCACATAAGTTATTACGCAGTATTGTATTGATTACCTTTTATTATTTTCCTTGCAAGTATGTCGCTGGTGTGCCTTGCTTGATAGATTAATTTAAAATTTACTTTACCTAGGACAGGTGTAGTTACTTATTCGTCTAGGTCGATTGCCGAATACTGGCCATTATTTCCTAATCTCTCCTCCTACAAAAAACATTAATCACAGTTAAACCCAATTACAGAATGCTCGAACTGTGTCTTGAACCCAGAACCTCACACGCGGCAGCTGCAATTGTTAATACTTGTCCAGTTGCGGTTTCCACAATTAACATAAATAACCCCTTAACATTTTTATTTTATTCGCAAGTGCCACGACGCAGCCCCTTGAATCCTGTCGATTATGATTGCATTAGATAGGTACGTTCGTTTATTTATTTCTCACTCTAAGCAAAAGGAATTTACTTCAATAGCTGTTCGATGCGAGACTAAACACAGTGGATTTATACTTATTGGCACTTTTTGAGAATGTAGTGTCAGTATTGACACTATAGTGTACACTACAGCATGCCATGTAGGTAGAGATAGTGCCTCATATACGCAGGCGCATGGCGGCACAGATCGCATCGCGTTAACGAGATTTGTGTCATCACGTCACGTTATACTTGTACACTTTCCTTTTTGTAAAAGGTCAAGCAACACTCACTTTTCTATTTTCGACCAGACTCACCTTTACGTTTAATTCCGACCGCGATTTTAAAGGCTTTGACATTGCCGCGTGTCTCTCAATCCTTCAAAACAACTTTGTTGTGCTTCTTAAAAATACCGTTCAAAGTAAAGGTGACCTTACTTCAGACACAATCCCACGGCTGGCCACGCCCAGCGAAAGTACTTAAATAAACTTGTTCAACCCTTTCAACTTACGGCGGAAAATGAAGTGATTCCGCAGAAGGTTGTGTCTATGTGACGGCGTATTGTTTATTCGTTAAAGCTGACGAATTAATTAGCGGCGGATACTCTTAACTGTTGGTATTTGTGAAGCGTCGGAAATTTTATCTTCGGGCCTGAGATGACGCCGCCGAGACATGGCGGTGAAGCTAGTGCAACGGCGGTGGTTTGACACTTGAGTGTTATGAAAGCAACAGCTTAGTTAGATAACTGTGAAGACAATTATTTCAAAAATAAAGCTACATTATATTTTTGTTGTCCCTATTAGAACACACCTACAGAGATTTTGAAAAACAAACACTAGAATGAATTTCTAGAAGCAATTCATCAGTTTCAGAACTGGAGTGCACCTATTTTACACTTCCAGATAATAGACGAACCAGAGGGCCTAGACAAAGAAACATTCGTAATATTCGATTAGCGATGACGCTAGTAGAAACATTCGTAACATTCGATTAGCGATGACGCTAGTAGAAACGCCACAAAATGTATGGGGTTGATATAAAACATCGAAATGTCACGTGATCATACGTCATAGCGTAGTATCATAGTTAGATTGTAGAAATAGAATCGCTCCGAACCAAATTCCATTTGTCTAGGCCCTCTGATATTTCTCTCAAAATAAAATAGATAGGTTCCCTAGAACTTCTGTCAAACAGCTGTTCTGGTCACCCACACACGTCAGACATCAGAAGACCAATTGCCGTAATTAAGAGTTCAAAACTTAGCAAGCTGCAGCTGTTTGTACCACGTCACGCCTGTTTATCCCACTAAATTTACTCAGTTGTGAATACTAATCCATTATCTTATGAATATTATTAATTCTCTAGTTTGACTCACTTGCCATTGACCAATGTCGTAGTTAGGTCAGAGGACTTGTGTTATTGCCCCTTAACAATAGAAGGAGAAACATCACTAAATAGACAATTTAAATAACACTATACTACTACGTGTATGTACGCTCAAGTATCAAATATCCCTCTCACGGGTGCCGCGAGCGCTTAACAACATCTTACGACATTCAACAAGGTTGATTCAAGAAAAACACCGGCGGAGAACAAATCACAGGACAATAAATGCAAAGGAATCATATGTTTTTAGTAATGATCACAAATCGAGCAATACAATAACATTTACCAAAATTGTGATAAATAATAAATAACGAAAAGTTAAACAGAAAACCAGGGAGTAATACTTTTCTCATGTAGTCTAGGCTAAAGTTATGAGGACAGCCTCATAACTTTAGCCTGTATGAATAGGGTAGACCGACCAACAGTGCCACCGTGGGACGATGGCGCTGTTGGTCGGTCGCAGTCGCAGGACCGGGACAGTGGGGCTGTGAACTAGGGTGCAAACCCTAATTGCGTAACATTCCATCAATCTCTCATCAAGGCTATTGCTAATCCATTCCTTCATACCTATGTTTGAAAAATGTATTTGCACAGCACCGTAAATAACGCAATGAATGTTGTTGAACTGACGATGTCATGAATCCATCCCTACTGATAGCGTGTTACGCAGATACCCGCCGGTCAACAGTCTATCGTTCGTCTTAGACCTTTCTAAAGGTGTATCATGAGAACTCTTCCAGTTTGTCTCTTCTTCTAATATAATCTAGTTATATCGTTTTGACCTTATAATGGCGTGCTGCACATTTCTGAATCTAATTATGTCATCAAACATGAGGTGGTACATAATTACAACAATAGTTTTTTAAACCATGCGTAACATGCATAATCAGCCATGTTCCCACAGCTGGGACACAGGCCTCCTCTCTGTGAGAGGGAGTGGGCCGTAATGAGCCACGTGGGCCCAGTGCGGGTTGGTAGATGTCACATGTCTTTTTTTTTTTTGGTTCTAAGACATTCCGGTTTCCTCACGATGTTTTCCTTCACTGTTTTGAGAGCAGTGGTGATGAAATAATTTACACAAAGTAAAGCGCCTGTCTGGGTTCGAACCTACGACCTCGTAAGTCGCGGCCGTTACCACTGGGCCACCACTGCTCTCCACCACCACATCCTACCTTTAGTGGTGTGCAAATATCTTTATCTAACTATCATTCCCCCAAAACATTATACAGTCGTCGAACCGAGATGTAGTAACTGCATCGTGTTGGCTTTGTTGTGCAACAAATACTTAGCAATGGAATGTGCCGACCCGAACGAACACTAAGTACAAACTAATTACACACGTCGGGTGCGAACCCGAAGTGCGTACTTAGTGTGCCTTGCATACAAACCCTTTTACCTATACAAGTACTGAACATTGTTTATCTCTTCTTTGTTCACAATCAGGTATCTAATGACAACCAAAATTCTTGTGTCTAGCCAATTTCTAATCTAGCCGTAGACGTACAAAAAGTGGTTCAATCCTGTGCCTTGATGACGTTACGGCACTATTCAGCTTTCCATTTGAAAAATAACGTAACGAACAAATAGAAGGGCACCTTTGTAACAACGTCATGAAAACAAAAACTTGAGTGGAAGGAAGGAATGCCGCTTCATTTGTATCATTACTTGGAAGACTGATGAACATAGACTAGTCCTTTATATTTTTTGTAATACTCAAAGTTAGTAATGTAATCAGACTTTTTTGTAGCTGTGTTGTGTTTTCTTTTTCACAACTGTCTCGAAACATTCGGCGCCGTCTCGGACCTTCCTTTTATGATGACAAGAAACAATTCCTTTTTCGATTGTTTAACCCAAAATGATTACTGTCACGAAGATACGGACTTACAAAAATAAAATTTAAGTTGAGTTAATTTTCAACGAGCAACCTATTCCAGTTATCTTCGTTTAATAAGCACGGCAGGCTCCGTGACGTCATCGAGCCCAGTATTTCAAAAGCTCTTAACGTTAAGATAAGCCGGTTTACTCAGACAAACAAATAAGAAAAAAGGCTCGCATAATCAGACGAGCCCGTTCTAAATGTAGGTACTAGGAATTTCAACGGGTAAATTAAGCAAAAAAACGTGGAGTTTTAACCCAACCGAGATAACTAAAGAGCTGAAACCGGGAGCTCTACATGCCAACAGTAAATAAAAGGAATAAGTAATAAAGAGCCGTTCACAATTTTCATAGAGACGACTGATTTGCATTCCAATGGCCGCCGCGCCTGAAACAACCGCCGACGAATATTAATGCCAAAAAATACTTCAAACGGGCCCCTTGGTCCCTGGCCCCCGCGGGCCCCGGCGCTCCACGTGGCCCCTTTGAGCTTACATTCAATAACGCCTTTGCTGAGTGATCGGGCTCGGTTTCTCGGTGTTTGGGCGTGATAAATGCCGCCACATTGTCGAAAGACTTTTGTTAGCTTTCATGAATGTTTATAAAATATAATTATAGCTAGAGAAGCGTACTGACTGTTCTGAAGGAAATCGCAACAATCACGACGCGGCGCTTTAAATTGAATTTCTTGAATGATCTCCGGCTTTGTAAAGTTTCAAGATAGGTGTGCAATAAGTTGCTCTTTTCACTGAACTGCTCTGTATTTATTGGAGAATTTTTGTAGAATATGATTTCGTTTCATAATACAGCCACGAAACCAAGCGCCAAACTAAGGCTTCAAACTTAGATCATTGAAAACTGTTACGCACACACATGCATTAGGTGTCATATGTCTCAAAGTAGGTCTTCCACGAAGGATTGGTGACGTGCTTCACGCTGTCAACAGCCGACTACATGTCTCCCTCTGTTGGTCCGCAGGTGTCATGGATCCGGCACCGCGACCTGCATATCCTGACGGTGGGCGGCTACACGTACACGTCGGACCAGCGCTTCCAGGCGACGCACTCGCCGCAGACGGACGACTGGACGCTGCACATCAAGTGGGCGCAGCAGCGCGACGCCGGGGTCTACGAGTGCCAGGTGTCCACGCAGCCCGTGCGCTCCTTCTTCGTCACGCTGCACGTCGTCGGTGAGTGCGCTTCCTTACTTTACTAATGGATGAAGCTAAACAAATCTTTTTATTGAAAACAGCATATGTTTAAATTATAAAGGTAAGGCCTGAACTATAAACCAGCGCAGGAATGTATTCCGCCCACACTTCAACAGCGCGCTCCAATATCTGAGATTTACATAAAATTATGATACCTCTTGGCTAGTCACAGCATCCCGGCACATCTTAGCTAGTCACAGCATCCCGGCACATCTCGGACTCCGTCGTGAATGCTTTATCGTCGCGCATCGTCTTGTGTAACATCGGATCTGTCGAATTAGTCGCGCGGACACTGTTTGCGTTGCGTTCAGCGCGGACTGTCGCGCATCATCGACAATGAGGGGGCGCGAGGAGAGCGCGAGGGGCGCGAGGGGCGCGAGGCGCGGGTAGGAGGCGCGAACAATTTGAACAAACGCCGCCGGCGATTCGAAAATGCGATGCGAAATCGGCACCAAGCCATTGTCACGGAACATTTTAACATATTTATTGGAACGAATGGGCGTGCTTTGAATTAATCGGGTAGCTCGCCCGCCCAAAACACCAATTTGTTGTAAATCCGGAGATAAAAGCGGAATTCCGCGGCTGTCCACGACGCTACTAACTAAGCTAAACATTCATTACTGCCTAAATACAAACGTATTCACTCCCTGAAAAACCAATAATCCTTAATTTTCCCCCTTTGTGTGTCTGAAACTCGTTCGGAAAGCACTTGTTCGGAGTTCACTCCGAATAGGATAGGATTCACAACATCTCTCAGAACTAACAATCGTATATCGTAACGTATGCGGGCCATGTGAGCACGTCCACGTCACGTTCACACGATGACAAGATTTCTTTTAAACGTCTTTTGTGTCAAGCGCCCGAGGAAAGCTTCCATAGAGCATATTATTTATAGGCTCCCTTAGCCTATAAATAATATGAGAAGAATAAAATGAAAACAATTTGTATTAGATTAGCTTATACCTACAATATTGCAATGTTAAAGTTACAGATTTCTTATATTTTTGTTGTTTATGTGCCAATCCAAGCGTCCATACCAAATTTCAGCTTTCTAGGACTTCGGGAAATGCCCCAGATGTTGTGATGAGCGACGGTGGGTGTGAGTCAAACAGTGGACCTAGTTGATGTTTAAAAAGTGTTTGCACATAGTAAAAAAACTACTTTTAAAGAATTTACTGCCACGGACTGGTCTAAAGAAGAAATATTTAAAATTAACATTATCACAATTTAAAATTAACATTCAAATTCATGCTCGAAGACCATTCCGGTAAGCTCATCCACGAAAGTAAATAAGTTACTCCATAATTATGGCTTTTATGGAACCGTTCAACATTGCTCAAATGTTAATTAAAGCTCACTCCAATGTAACGGGAGTATTTTTCTTTTAACTTCGGAGTAAACTCGCGGATGTTATGTAATGTTAAATGAAATCGCGAACTTGTCTCAAGTCAATCAGCGCTACAATAATAACACGTTATAATTGACATCTCAGTAACAAACAGATCCGTGGCGGGCGGGACTTTTCATTACGCAGTGGGTACGTTTTCCTTTGGTCCTTATATCAATACAGATAACTGAAGATACATTAATTTAACACAAAGTACAGATTAAAAACAGTAATCAACAAACTGTTCGCGTGGAAGTCAACTCAACGGGAATCAATTACCGATAGAGCGAGTATTAACTTTAACTACGGAACTTATTAAGTTTATTGTTGTCCCGGCAGATTGCGACGAGATCTACCAGCGGATGTTCTCGGACGCAGGTGCGTGATACGTAAGCAGCGCGTCCATTGCGCGCGAGTCGTGTGTGCGTGCACTAACCTCGCATGTGTTGTTTGTTTTCATTAGCGCCAGAAAAACAGCGGACGCTGTACAACGAGCGCTGATTTATGTCTGTTGCTGCTGCAGGCTGCGTTACTTTACTCTACAGTGAATGAGAGGAATTTGTTGCTATCTTGTGAGACATAATAGTTTCCTCCGCAATTCACTAAATGGGACATCATTAGCTTGACTCTAATAAATAATTAACATTTTGGAGCGTGCCTCCCCTTCGTGCCTAAATAGTTCACGATTAATCCTTCGAGACTCGGCTTCTGCAATATTTTACATAGAAATATCGTTTTACAAGGTTGAAATACCTACTTACTACAATTTCGAGCTAAAATATAATATTTTTTCGAAGCTATGTCTTTTTGTGACAAGGGTATGTTATTTAAGTTTTATTAATAACTGGCTTCTTCTTCACACGTTCAGATCACAATTATAAAAACACTCCCAGTGTTTCTATAATTCTGATCTGAACGAGTGGTCGGTATCGATTGGTGATGGTTGTACGAACAAGCTGGTTGTCGGCGCGAGGTTGCTGGTTGTCAGCCCGCTGACGTGCTGTGTGCGGTGTGTCGTGAACACTAACAGATTGCAGCGTGCTGTGATTTAACACAAGCGTTCATTAATTATGTTCCTCTAACTCTTGTTGTTTTTGAGTTTTTTTTGGTGAATTTTCTGTTTTAAATAGCTAACAAGTAACCTACCATAACCATAACAATACCATAACAGTTTGTTCAATTCTTTTAGAAGTTCTTTGATTTGAATGTAGCCAAGGACCGACAAACACATCCACGACCCTCCGCGGTCCCCGGACGGAACATGTTATAAAGAAACGGCTGTTTCACAAGAAAAACTACAATCATCAATATTTTGTGGCGAAAATTACAACTGTTGATCACATTTAATCTCAAAACCGGGCGATCACAAACAAACGTCAACAGTAGGTCTCATCGGTGGTCACAGATTCGATTCCATGCTGTGACGTCACCGACTTAAAACATTTTAAGCCAATCGTGTTAATTGATCCGTTTCGAGATTTAGAGGCGCTAGTACAGCAGGGCCGACGAGGGCCAGGGGGCCGCAAGGGCCAGGCACGGGGGCTAAACGATATTACAGATCATGATTTTACACGTCCAATATGCGTCGCGTTAGGAGTGCAATAACATGTAGTTTATTTCCCGTCGCCCTCGAGTACTATCGCTGCGCGGGTTCTGTCGAGAGCGCTCCACGCTCCACACAGATGCGAGGCGTAAGACCATCGAGTACATCATGGGCTTGTCTCATTTATCATTTACAAAACTAATTAGTCCTACTCCATATTGATTTCGCTGACTTGCAAACAAAATGAAGTTAATTATTTTGAAGCGGTATTTACAATTTTCATCTATTATCTCCATATATTCTAAGCTCGCCCGGGAAAGCTGCTCACAGGTGTAATGCGGGGAGGCTGTACGTCCCGCAGTGGGTACACTCTGAGCACTTGATGCATGAACTTGCTCATTTCCTGCGACTCGCTTGATTGTTCATCATCTGAGTCATGAGCACGTGTCAATCCATTATAAATCATTAAAATTGCAAATATTGTGCAATATGATGCGAAACAACATGTTCACGGCTCTATTGAACATAAAGATTTAACTCCTTGGCTTAAACTTATGCCTCACATTATACTGTGTTGGGACACTCCCACGCCGCTCGCTGCCAGCCAGCCGCGGCGCCGCAGCACTCTCCGCTCCATTACGATAAGATTTCCTGTTAAAAGTTCAGCCAACACCAATAACAAGCCCCCCCCCCCCATCTCACACTCGCACGAATACATAAATCTACTGAGTGACTGAATCGAGGGGAAATTCATATTTTTCTTCAACTTTATTTTTGGCTCGGCCATACAAAAGTGCCATGGTATTAATCAATTCAAAATGGTAATGTACTTCAAAGGTAGGCGCGGGGCGGCGCGGCACACGTATTTTTTATTCGAGTAACTTTTCACAGGACGTAACGAGCACCATTCGGAAGGAAAACGGCACGACTACGTAGCGCGTACTATTTTACATACTATGTGAACCTTTGAAGTGAAAATGGGAAAATCTGGAATTAAAACTGGTGCCAAAATAGTTGAATCGAACTGTGTTCCATTGATTATTCCTAAAATATGAGGAGGCGAATTTTCATACATTTACAAAAGCAATTCAGCCTCATGTAAAAAAATCTCTTACTTTGACCAAGCTATTAAGAGTTAACACTGCTTGTGTTTGATTTCTCGGATCGCGTGCGCTAGATAAAGTGGATCGCGAAATGATTACGATTTATCGCCTCGCGAGGATTTCGGCGCGAGCACCGATGATGCGGCATCGCACGAGCGAGCGTTGAACACCTGCCTGCATACCAGCGCACGCTAACTGTGTTAGGTGGTGAGGAGTGCTCATACACATAGTCACACTAACTATTTTAACCGATTCCCTTCGAATGTAAACAAGTCGTGTCGAAGTCGAAACGTTACACACTCGTTGAGAGTTGGTTACCGCGGTTCAGTTAATAGTACCTCTATTCATAATATGGCTCCGTATGATATGGAGCCATATTATGAATTGATTTGAGTCTAATTTGTTTAATGCTTTCAATTTATCAGTTTTTTTATATATTTAATTTAAGATTTTATTTATTCCCAACCAATTTTTATTCTGTTATATGAACTTTTTGTTAATATTGGTTGTGTAAAATTAGTTTTTATTTTTGTTTTAAAATTGTAATGATTCATATTATAGTGAATGTGGTGTTAGCCTTTAAGTAATTGTACTCGTAACACTAATAATTGTAGTTATAGTAACAAATTAATTTGTTGTAAAATATTTTGTCGTAGGTTCGAACCCAGACAGGCGTTTTACTTTGTGTAAATTATTTCATCACCACTGCTCTCAAAACGGTGAAGGAAAACATCGTGAGGAAACCGGCATGTCTTAGAACCCAAAACGCGAAGACATGTGATGTGACATCTATTAAACCGCACTGGGCCCGCGTGGTGGATTACGGCCCACTCCCTCTCATAGAGAGAAGGCCTGTGTCACAGCAGTGGGAACATAATAGGCTGATTATGCCTGCATTATGCAAATACATTGTGGAAACAATTGTTAGCTAAATAAATAAATAGTGTGCTTGCTGTAGTGTGCTTGCTGTAGTGTTTTTGCTGTAGGTACCTGAGCTGAATATTTAACGTTCGGAATTATGTTTATAGTAGGTCTGCTACATTTTTCCCCGCGAATTCTCGGGGTCACAGTTCGGCCCGACCCTTGCGACCCTCATTAAATCTCTAATCTTATTAGAGGCCCGGAGTGCCCCCTCTTTACGAGCAGAGAGGGGATTTCAATGAATACAACATTGTCTTGGAGCGCACACCATGGTTTATGCAACACAATGGTTTGCGGTGATCACGCGTTATGTCGCTCGTTTACTCTTCATGTGCTCGAGTATCTCAAGCGAAATTAACGAACGCTTATTTTAGCACACCGGGACCCCAATAAGCTTCTCAACAAATTAAACACTAACAATTTATTTTACTACACATTACTAACTGTTCATTTGATCGAAGTAGATATCGGTCATTTTACCTAAAACACTTATGTATATTGTGTTATATGCACTGTACAGTCACGAGCATACATACACTTACGCAAGATTCAAAAGCGATTTTATCCTAAAGTTTCGAATATTGTATTGTTGAAACGAATTTGTTTTGCACCATGAGTATCGCATTAGCTTCAGTAATTTTTATCCCGGAATTACGAAACGAATTAAAAAGAGCCATTTTATTCTCTCAAGAAATCGGTACAACTAACTAACCACATTTTGGTCGCAGAGGATTTGTAAATAAACAGAATGTTCACTATTGTGGAGACCAACAAACTTCGTTGACCCACGCAGGACCCCTAAATTCATTTTGTCTGACTAGGTGGAGGGACAGGACAGGTGCCCTGTAGCTTCTTAATGGAAAAATGGAGCAATTACACTGCTGGAGCTGCTGTTAGTAAGACTGGCAATCGCAATTGTGCATTTTTATATATTTAATTTAACCAAGTCACTCAGGTAGACCTAGGAAACACGTGGTTTCAATAAGATGGAGCTAGTAACCACCCTCAGCACTGAACATAATCGAAGTTTTGAGAGGGTGTTTCCGAAACAACAAAATCCGACGTTGACATTAATTGACCCCCCAAATTCACCATATTTTATTGGTCCTGATTTTTTTTCCGTGGGGTTATCCAAAGGAACGAGTAAATATTATACTTCAATAAATATAATATTTGCGACTTTAGTAGTCAATTCAATTTATTCATTAATAATTAGTATTGTGTTTAAAATTATTCTACAGCAAATAAATATTTCACTTACATCACCACCACTTCACCACTTCACCCTACACTACCCACTTTACGTTCTTTGTACTTAGGCGGTCCACCATTAGTGGACTACCTAAGTATGCAAATCAACCAAACAAAAAGTTGGAGTTTTTGCGGATGTTTCAGATGAAATTGCCAAGCATTTAATTATTTGAAAATATCTGGTAATTTTCAATTGTAATAAAATAATCTTTATTTAAAGTTGTATACTTTCGAATTGCCACCATATAAGTATTGTGAAATAAGTATTTTATCAAAATTTCAAAATCGATTTCACGAGGAAAACGCTTTTGAATTTTGCATAGGTGTAAGGTATTTATGGTCGTATTAACGTTTTATAATTCCTATGTATTAACGTAGTACCCACCTTTTTTTCTATTTTAGGGTGGGAAATCATCAAATGACTTCTCCCACTCTGGGTGGAGCAGGAGGGCGTGTCAGACCTTTACTGACTAGAACTCACCCGGGTTATTCCTTCAGTTGCCTGTGCCAGGGCCACGGTGTCTCTTTCGAACAACCCGCGACCCTAGAAGACGTAGTACCCACCTGCATTCTTATTTTATTGATATCCGTTTACAATTTAACTTCAAACTAAATACAAGTTATTAGAGGTTTTCCCTCAGTACAACGTATTTCCGAACGTTCTCCGCCAATCAGAGATCCGGCTTATGTCGTCCAATCTCGGAGACCCGCGGATAAGCTTCGCTTACTGACCTTGAAACACAGAAATAGAAAGCCCGACGCTTTCTATGACCGTAGAATATACCTACTTGCCACAATTTTATTAAAAGACTTCTATTGTCTTAAACCAGCTTACTAATGATGTTACTTTCACTCTGATCTCGAGACCGAAATAGAAATAATGAGGAGCTTTTACTTGTAGGCACGTTCGCGGCAACTTTTTCTATGAACTAAATTTTTAATGAATATTATTCATAATTATATTTGCTAATATCATTCCCGTGTAAACGCCTACGTGGTCATCACCGAATACAGCTGAGTTGTAATCATTTCTATATGAGATGAATGTTACAGATTAGCATTTACCGGTTATTAGGACGGAGAAAGTCGGGAACTTACTTAAGAAATAATTGCAACCAGCAAACACTCGAGACAAAGTTCTAAACAACCTCAGTGCCACACTTCATATTCATGGATGTTACAGGTACAAATGTTCAACTACGCATAAACACGTAAATACGTCATACGTAAGCTTGTTCTCTCTTGATCTTAACAGTTGTAAGTGATTACCGAGTGAGGCTGCCGTGCATAGTACTCCGTCAGTGAGGCAGGGGCTCGTGTTGGCCCAACTAAACTCGACAAGCCTCCGGTCGCTCACCGCTACTTGAACACAGCAATACATACTACGAAGATGGACCGAACACCCACAACTTATAACATCGCCTTGGATACGTCTGTAAAGGTGTTATAAATGTAATTTAAATAAATAAATAAATAAATAAACTTGCGAGCCCCATAATACCTCAACCTGATGAGCACTCGGTGAGACCTTTTGCGCCCAGCCCGATCAATAGTGATCGGGCTGGTACATAGGTACGGCAAGCCTATCCCTTGGGAGAAGCAAGCAAAGTACCTAGGCGTGATCCTAGACCAAAACCACACCTTTAAGCAGCACATTAAGGCGGTTCGCGGGCGCGCCTCCTTCGCTCTCGGTAGACTCCATTTCATACTGACAGCCCGTTGTATACTGTCACTTTGTGGCGGCATCTACACCGCCACATGCGAACCACAAATCCTGCATCGCGCTATCACAGTTTACCGCGCAGCTAGCATATATACAAACTTCCCGACAACAATCATCGGGCAGTTGCCCGCCAGATACGACATCCATCTGGTCGGAGGATCCTCCCTTTTCTAAAGAGTATGAGTGAACTTTACACCCTGTTCCTCATATCTCTAAACTGGTGACCCCGAGTATGAACGTCAGCGCAGCCTTCGTGCAACTACTTCAGCGTGACGTCATCATCATCACTTCCGCAAGCTTTAGAGCGGCGAGTCACACAGCCAGCCAGCAACCACGGCTTCAACAGGTATTCTGACCATCAGCATGCAGCGCGAGCGCATACCTGGTCATCACCCTCAGCCTCATCAGCAACTTCGGCACAGTACACTGCACATTCGGCCGGTCCACAAGCAGAGCCCTGAATCCCTCTCCTGGTCGAACAGCAGCAGCCAGCCACAACCCGGCGCTGTACCACATCCGACCCACTGGAGCACAAACAGCGCCACCCCGACTCACTGGGGGCATCATCGCAGACAGTTCCGACTCACCGCGAACTACGCGACACCCGGTTCCGACCCACTGGAACCTCAGCTGGCAGTGGCAAAAAGCATCGCAAAATACAAGACTTAGCCCACCATCGACCTCCGGTCTCCGGAGGGGAGCGATGTGGCGGCATCTACACCGCCACATGCGAACCACAAATCCTGCATCGCGCTATCACAGTTTAGCGCAGCTAGCATATATACAACTTCCCGACAACAATCATCGGGCAGTTGCCCACCAGATACGACATCCATCTGGTCGGAGGATCCTCCCTTTTCTAAAGGGTATGAGTGAACTTTACACCCTGTTCCTCATATCTCTAAAACTTAAATACACGCTGCGCATCTATACCGCAGTCATCCGTCCCATCATGACCTATGCCTGCGTTGTATTTGCGCCCGCTCACCCACGTCATCTCCATAAGATGCAGACCCTCCAGAACCGTTTCCTCAGGAAGGTCACGGGTGCCCCCTATTATGTTCGCAATATAGATCTCCACGTCGACCTTAAAATGCCAACCATAAACCAGTTTATGAAACGCTTATCCAAGCGTTTCTTTGACTGTGGCATAAAACACCGAAATCCCCTAATTTCAGCGGCCACCCGCTATACTCCCTCCCGCATAAGCAGTATTCGCCGACCAAGGCACACCCTAACCGCCCCCGACGACGCCACTACCCTCCTCCAGGAGAGCAGCAAGGCCACCAGCACTTTACACAAGCGCAAAACCCGATCGCCGTCCTATCGTGCTCGCCGCCGAGGCACGCCGCGACGCCCAAATCCACGCCCCACCCAACCCTTGCTCGAGCCAGCCCGCGTCGCTGATCCTGTAGCTTTAAATCTGTCCCAAATTCACTCAAATCCTGATCCAGGTACTCCCTTGCTGCCCTCTTCCAGCGACGCCCTAAGCCGAGGTTCGTACTTTAGTTAGTTTATAGTTAGAATTTAAGTTTAAGTCCTGGCTGGAGGCCATAACTTATTAGGGCAACCACAGGCAAGTCCGCTTAAGCAGACGACAACCTCATAGGTTGACCTGTTTTTCTTTTTCTTTTCTTTTCTAGGTTGACCTGCGAGATGCCATTTATAAAAAAATAAAAAATGAGACCTATGGCTGACCGGTGAAGCTGCGGCGACTGACCAATGTTGACTGTTAGGCGCGCAATTGTGAATCAGAATTCGTTGTCACCCGTTCTGTGCCGAATCATGCCGACCCAAATAAATGTGTGTGATTCGAACCGTAAAGGGTGCTCCCTAACGGTGCACGGTGATGGTTAGAATCGATGTGCAGCTGGATTAGATTATCATGTTTGGGCCACAAGGGAATTCGCAAATATTCTTGCTGCGTAGATTAGTTATTAGTGGCACGCCACGGGTAGTAGACATTCTGTCTCATCTCTGTTTATTTGAGAAGCTTATGTACTCCGGGCTTTATAGTCTAGCGCACTTTCAGGAGTTGTGCTCGGTGCCCACGGACACAGATAGTGACGGGAGCTTTGAGACAGCAACCTTCTAAAGTTCCTCAATAGTTGAAGTGCATCGGTTTGCTATGTCTGCCAAGACCAACCGTGAGATACGTTTCCGTATAAATAAGGTAGGTCGGTCTATCTTTAAAAGTACAAGATAATTGTAGGAACCTGTTGATTTCAAATTGAATCTTGAACATAACGTAATACATGTTAAAATCAAACACTTTAATAAAACGTTCTAGAACTATACGTGTATTACAGAAAAAAATGTATCACAAATTAAACACACTTAATTCGAGAGCAGAATGTAGTCGCCAAGTAGCGGCAGTCGTTGAGGCGCCGTTTGTTAATTTAATTACGTATAATTCGGGCTTTTAACATAATTATTTAGGTGACCTATGTTCCGCGCAAGCCCCTCACGATTTATTGCTTTTAATTTGACATATCGTACACCGTACACGCTTGTGATATTAAATAATTGAAGAACGCGATAAATGTTTAAAGAGTTGGGTTTGAGAAAAGTTAACTGAGTCAATTCGAATAAGGGAATTAAGTAGCCTTTCGAAACAACGAACAACAGGTCATCAGATCTATTGAGAGCCAAGCCCCTAATTTCAGCTTGAAACCTCCACGCGTTCCTGAGAAAAAGGGTCTTAAATAATATTGTTGTAACAAATATATTAGTTACATCATTAATGTTAAAATAAATAATAAGACGTGCTAAGAGATGACCAGTCCCAACTGACAGCGCCTGTACACGAACATGACGCATGGATCAGCACCATCCAGCTCAACCATTTTGAAGGGAGCTAAATGATCCAACACACGCGCCACCGTCAGCGAGACATTTAAGTCAATCTATGACGTTACCCGGTAAATGGTAGCTCCATAGTACGAATCATTCGCACCTGTGCAATGCATCTATATATAAAAAATGTGATTGAGTTTATACAACGCAAATATATTCATACAATCTTCAGCAGCTCCAACAGTATTTCAAATGTCAATTAATTTGTTGTGGTGTGGAGCAGGACCAGCATTAAGCCAGGCATTTTATCAGTGATGTAATCCCCTAACTTATAATATGCCTGCCTGCATAGTGTGCGTTTTACATAGGATTTGAATTTTGTCTCAATCAGTTGAAGTATGTGGGGAGGTATTTCATTGTAACATTTTAAACAGTACCCCATGAAAGATGAGTCTACTTTAGCCAGTCTGAAACCTGGTTGAACTAATAGGTCCCGATTTCTAAAACTATAATTATGTCTTTCACTTACTGTAAAGATTTTTCTTTTCTTACGTACGTAGTGTTTTCATAGATGTATTGATAAGGTACCGTAATGATGTTAATATCTTTAAACAGTTCCCTTATATAATCGCGCCTGCGGAGAGAAAATAGACTCGATGTCTGTAGCAGATACTATGAAAGTTAGTAAAATAGATAAGCCTCGCAGTATCTACATCAATAAATTGACGTATTTCTCTGATACCGTAAACTGCTGAACTTAGCCGTCCTGCAAGAGATGTTAAATGAGGACCCCATTGTAGAATTGAGTCCAGCGTGATCCCCAAGAAAACCGTTTTATCTACTAATTCTAGTTTCTCTTGATTAAAAACTATTACACAATCACTGACGTTTGATAAAGCAAATCTTTTGTACTTCGTTTTATTTCCATTTAGTACTAAATTATTAATAGTGAACCAATTTTGGACCGCAGTAGGGAGTTATTAACGTCGTCAAAATTTGAAGCATGTCTTTCTACCTTAAAAATTAAGGAAGTGGCATCAGCAAATAACACCATTTGTGGTTGATTTATTAATAAATGGAGTGGGTCATTAATATACACTAGAAAGAGGAAAGGACCCAATATCGCGCCTTGTGGAACACCCATTTCTACTTTTAAACCAAGTAAATAGACACCATTTATTTGGACTTGCTGTTGTCTATCATTTAATCAAGATTTTACTAAACTGAGCGCAAGTTTTCTAAGTCCGTAATGCTCAAGTTTCAAAAGCAGGGTTTCGTGATCGACGCAATCAAATGCCTTTGAGAGGTCACAAAAGATTCCTTTGGCATCTTGGGCCTCTTCCCACGCGTTAAAAATATGTTTTAATAAGGTTTTTAAGGTTTTTAGTGGGACACTGGTTAAGAAATTTACAAAGCAACTTCTTTGTTATCGCAAATGAGACCACATGACGTCTTCATTGTGTAATCAGAATTGTTCTTTTTGTTCCTGTCCATTTCATTATTGATAATTTTCCAAACCGCCTTTATTTTATTGTCTGCTGATTTTACCTTGTTGCTAATGCATAAGGCTTTAAAAAAAGGTTGAGTAACAAGCAACATACTAATTAAAAGTTTCCATGTTAATATAAGGCTTAAGGCCATACAGCTCGAAAAGTCTTTCCCTACTTTTCCTAAGTCCTTTAGTTGCCCAGTCACTAAATAAAAACTTAGGCTATTATACTTTTAGTGTTCTTCATGCAAGAATTACTAAACTCGGTTTGAACTACCGAAAATAATTCTTTATACAAAATATTAACATTTTTAATTGTAAGGTTTACTTTACTTACAAATTAAAGTGCTATTAAATTTATTTATATTAACAGATGGTCTGTCAATATAAATAAATTTAATGGATGGATGTTGGACTCAAAAGTTATAGTTTGACCGCTGTGATCAGAAGGGAGATAATTAACGATAGCTTTATCTAAATAGTCGCAGCAACAAAATACATTATCAATACAAGAAGCAGTAGTTGTAGTTGTTCGGGTTGCTTCTAAAAAAAACTTTTTACAAATTGAATGATTTAAACAAATTCAATAATCTACTGGTGTTCGAATAATTTTCTAAAACATGAATATTAATGTCTCCGCAGATGATACCTGATTTATTACCAGTTACAAGTATAGCCAAAACATCTTCCATTACTGACTCAAATATAGAGTAGTTTTGTTAGCTGAACCAACGTTGTTAACTGTTACAAACCTAATTAATAACAATTACTTTATACTATTTTAAATGTTTATTGAATGCGCTTCGATTTGCCGACGATGTGAGAACACATGCGTTAACAAGAAATAGAACTGAAACTTGTGCTTCAATAAATGGCGTCGATAGATGGCGCCACTAGATGAACACCTACGTACTAATAGCTCCGTATTCAAAAGCGATTATTAATAAATTTACGTAAACATCTACAGATTTCTAACGTCAAGGTGCGGCTAGAAGGAAAATAAACAAGTGAAAGGGTTATCCATGATACTGCGCCTTAAATGTGTGAAAAACTCAAAACCATTTAGTACTGAAATTATTCGGCAGTAATTTGTCATAATTTAAAGTGACAGAAAGACACTGGAACACTGACTTTTATTACCTACTTGGAGACTGATGACTGTCAGTCTGCTTCATCCCACTGTTAAATGATAAATGATGCTAAACGATCAAAGATTTTTTTCTATAGGTAGGTTTGTATAAACACTTTTACACGTCAATCATATTTTAAAAACTAGATTAGATCGGCGTTTCCTATCTGACTACTCTGAGAAGAAAGGTCGAAACAAACTCAGAGGTCACAGTCTCTTTTAAATTCAAGACATAATCTTGGTCAGGTCATGTGAAAACCATGTAGATTGATGTCTGACATGGACTTTCGAGGAAAGAACCACACAGATTGAGTGAACTTGTCCAGTCAGTGCATGCATTTGTCAGTAATCATGCACAGAACTTATGGAGCTCAACGATTCGACGATGAATACCAAAGAAAGTGCATTTGGGTAGGCCGCATTTATTACTCAAACTGCCAGACCATGATTCTCATTCACATTCACACACATAGTCTTCACATTCACAATAATTAAAATTTTCAAATAACCAGTTAGTTATCGCCCAAAATAGGAGCGACAATTTACTGGTTACGTAATAGCACATTAATCCTCCATGCTCCTCTAAGTAGTATTCGAAATAATGTAGGAAAGTATGTGTGTGACATTAAGTCGGAAAATCCGCGACGTAGATATTTATCATCGGATTGATGGCAATCCGCCTTGACACACATTATTTGTGTAATGTTTGAGAACTCGCTCGAGGAGTTGAGGCTGCTACCTACTGATAGATATGTAAGAAAACATTTTGAGTACTGTGTCAGAGACGTCTATAAGGGCGTGCACGGAGAGGACTGCGACACTCACGCACGCGCTTTTTGTGTCTGTCACGAGTAGCAGCACGTATGGGACTGGCTCACAAGCCGCAAGCGCAATACTAACTCAAAACAAAATTCTTAAAACTTTATTCAACTCAGAAAAATAAACAGTACAAAATAAAACACACAATTGTAGCAGATTACATAGTAGCCTTAGGTGCTAGTTTTTTACAAATGCCCTGGATCCCACACTAGGAGTCCCGTGTCGTGGGGTCAATTAAGTACTGATACTTAAATATGATCTGGGTTAAATCGTTTGCTTCGGTAGCAGTCATAGTAGTGGTAAATACAGACTCTTGGTATCCTCGAGGAAATACATTCTTTAGTTTCGATTTTAAAATCTGACCTCAACGCCAAAACAAGTAACATGAGAAATAAATCAATTTCCGATCCACTCCGCCGTCCAATTTCTATTAAATATTTTGCTATTGGTAATGTCATAAGAAAAATAAAGCCAGCAGGAGCGTGGTGCCGTCTCACAATAACACAGCTACCGCGTACAGAATAGGTCTGGAAAGGACAACACAATGAACTGTACACTCTAATATCCCGTGTATGTGTGTCGCAATTTTATTATAATTTGAGAGCTAGAATCTAAGCAGGTATATCAAGTGGCCGGCTCCGTGGTATTATTGAGCAATCTCGCTGATGCCCACGCCAACAAAATATTTAACAACACTCAAAGCTTCAAAATTAAGTACCCAATACTCATGAAATCACACTCAAACACTGAAATGCGTTGACTTCACACAATTATTCACATTTCCGCCGGGTTCACCCATAAAGCAGGCTGGAAAACACATGACATTCAATTTTTTGCGCGTGCAGCGTTACGAGCCGTTTTAACACGCTGTATAACGTAATCGTCGCGCTGTAAATCACCCGCAGGCGGAATAAACGTCGCGCGCAACGATTAGCTCGCGCCGAGAGCTGCGCGCGCTCCGTGCGCTCGCTCGCTCACCTTATGCACCCGCTCCCAGCTCCCACTGCACACTGGTCTTGCACATCATAAGCAGTGGCGGGTTACACATGTGCCTATATGTCGCATTAACGATGCCAAATGTTCGCGTTGTACTCATGATTATGTTGAAAACGTTTGATGATGAAAAGCAGCGCTGATGCGTGAACTAATTCCGGAACATTTCATACCGATGCGGAAACTAATGTTGTGAATAAGCGCGTGTTTCAACGATGCTTCTAGCCGCTAATGTGTGTATCTATGCAAGCTAGTAAGTACCTCACTGTTTTATAATGAGCTCCGGAACACGTAGATACGATCCACCGACAGATCTCAGTACAGCAAGCTCTATCTGCCGTACACATTACATTATAAAACATATTCCGTCGTGGAAAGCACCATTACATAGATAGAATACTCTATATTATATACACCTTATAAATAACAGACATAGATGTAGAAATTTGACATTGGACACAATGGGCTGTCTTATTGCTAAAAGTGATATTGTACAGACAACCTTTGAATGGATTAAATAGAGAAGGAAAGACAGTACTGCAGGATGTCAGTCAGTGGTATATAATAAAATAAACAGGATGTCACCTATAGTTAACCTCACTAAAACTATGTGCAAAATGAAAGTTACTGCCCTACTACAACAACTAAATTACGAGGATACTGAAAACTTACTTACCTCTTTGGTGTAATTAATATCGCAGCTATAGCAACCTAACAAAATATAAACCTACCAAAAAGCGCCCAACACACATACACACACCCACACGTCGCTCACACTGACCAACACCACACCACACACACACAACTCCACACATAAATAACTTATTTAACAAAATTAGTTCCACTAATATTTGAGCCACCAATGTTTTTTTAATTCTTTTGTTGGTTCTCAGTGTACAAGTACATATCAAAATTAAATGTAAAAGAGCGGAGACCTGGTGTCCTGAAATACAGGCCTAGAGCTTAGTTTAGGCACCAGTCTCTCACAATATTACAGTGTTGTCTGACTCTGCTACCATTTATTATGTATTTTTGTTATATTGTGGTGAGAAAACAAATAAATAAATAAAATAAAGTGGTGTACCATTTACATATTCATTGTATATATACATATATTAAACACATAAATTTATGTGTAGACATATATACATCAGGTACCTCCCCTTTCAAAGAAAACCAAGAAAAGCCAAGTGAGTTGATTTCCCAATAATTTCACAATTGAATACCTTCGTATTCATTACATGTATTTGAAATCCCATAGAGCGGCACATCAAGCCACTGAATGCTATAAATAAGTACATAATATAATCACCGAGAGCACTCACCGCCACCACGCGCCGCCCGCGTCTAGGAAAAACAAGTTCCGCGAGTGGAGCCGACTCCAATATAAGCCGGGAAAGTTTTTTGTGCGGGTTTTAGATGACTTATGTCGTCGTTATCCGGTTTTTGCGGCGATCTCTCCTCAACTCGATGTAGGTCACACACTCACTCGACGACGCGACGCGACGCACCGGCCGCGGCCGTCTAAACATAGCGAGCGGTTTATTGCACACGCGCCTTGAAACAACTTAGCAAACTTGCTTTATACTGGAACGTTGTACGTACAAGCTTTGTTATATACCTAATGCCATGATTATACAGATTGAACCAGGTAACTAGAACAAACGCAACATTAATATACGACACGTCGAAATAGCAAATTGCATAATTATATTAAGTTCAATGATTGCACATGAAGCGCGCCTGATGAACACTTTCGCATAAGTTGCCGCAGCGCCATGTATGCGTATCCACTTACGTTATGTATGAGTGCGAAGCATCACATGAATGAAGGCTCGTACACACTGGCGCGACGCAACAGCGCGTCACAAAGACACCATGTGTCGCGCGACAAGCGTTGCCTTTGTGCCGCTCTGTCGTGTCGCGGTTGTTTGATCGCCAACATGTGACGCGGCGCTACGACACGAAAAAGAAAAGATGATAATTAATATAACATATTTTTAGACGTCGATGTTACCTCAATGAAAAGAGTGGATGTTTGTAATCTACAAAACCAGCCCGATCAATATGTACGGCAAGCCCACCCCTTGGGAGAAGCAAGCTATATACCTAGGCGTGATCCTAGACCAACATCTCACCTTCAAGGAGCACATCAAGGTGGTTCGCGCGCGCGCGCTTTCGCTCTTGGTAGGCTCCACTTATAAAAAGTGGAGGCTGACAGAACATTTTTTTTTATACTTTATTAAAAATAACCAGGTTCTTAATAATTGATTACAATCTAGCTTTAACGACCAATTAGCAATTTTAATGTAACTTAATTTGTTACGTGATATAGGTCTATTGTTGAGTGTTTCTCTCTGAAACCAAACTGATGGTCAGGAATTAGGTTTCTTTCATTTATTATAGGTTTTAGGCGTTTAAAAACAAATTTTCAACCAGTTTCGATAAAATAGGCAACAGGAAAATGGGCCTGTATGATGAAACTTCGGTAGGCGGTTTACCTTGCTTAGCAATCATAATCACTTCAGCAACTTTCCATGGCTCAGGAACATGCTTTAGCACGAATTCAGCATTGATGAGCCGAGTTAGCTTAACGATGGCTTTACGTGGAAGGTGTTTTAGGATTTCTCCCGTAATAAGGTCATACCCTGGGGATTTTTTGAGGTTAGTAATTTGAATTTCCTTTGCAACTTCTTTCGGGGTCACAAGATTAATTCTTTGATCTTGCAGAATATTGGCAAACTGCAAGTTATCCACAGAATCGTCATTTGGCTGAAAGGTTTCTTCCAGGTGATGTGGAAATCTTAGAGCTTTTTGCTAATTGCTTATGGCCCACTTTCCGTTAAAATCTCTGATAGGGGGAATTGGTGTAATTGACTTTATGAGTAACTTTGTCGCTTTCCAAAGAGAGTATTGCATTGTATGGTCGCTGCTTAACTGACGTAGGTTATTATTAAAAGCCTCGTCTTGAGAAGTTCGTATTTCTCTCTTCAGTCTTTTAGTAAGGTTATTCAATAGAGTTTTATCTAGCGGGAATCTAGTTCGCTGGTACCTTTTTCTTTGAGTCCTTTTTTCATGTAATAGGTCTATTATTTCGTTTGGGTAGGTATTTCCTTTAAAGTTCGTAAGCTGTGGTGTGTTGTTCCATGCACATTGTTGAATATTGTTGTTAAACCTGTTAACTTCAGAATCAAGCTAATCTTTTCTTTTTAATGAAGTTTTTAGGTCAATAATATTTTCTAGGTATATGCTAAAACTTTTCCAATCTGTAAACTTGTTAACTAATGTCAAGTAATTTTCTCTTAGTAATATTTTGTGACTTAATTGTAATAATATCGGAGAGTGATCGGAGTTCATGTGGTACCCCTCTTCCACCCTCTGATAATTGATATAAATTTTTTTGACAATGAAAAAGTCGATGAGGTCTGGTAGTTTCTGGTGGTCAGTCGGCCAGTGTGTAGGTTTTCCAGTACTTATGACCTCACAGCGCATGTCTTTCACTGCACTGAGAAGCTGTCTTCCCTTAGTTGAAGTTAATCTCGATCCCCAATGACTGCTCTTAGCATTAAAGTCACCGCCTAATATAAATCTCTGTCCAAGGAGTCTGAAGAAGTTTACATATTGTTCTTTGTTTATCCTGTGTCTTGGGGGACAGTATGCAGCCGCTACTGTCAAATTAAATTTATTTGTTTTAACTGATATCGCCACAGCTTGCGTGACTGGCTCCTCGTATTTACACTGTTCGTAATGACAGATATTTTATCTAATAATGACCGCGCTACCTCCTTGTGCCGTGTTGTTAGGGTGCAGCGAGTGATAAACCTTATAGCCTCTAAAATGTACAAAAGACTGTTTAGTGAAGTGCGTTTCAGAGATCAAACACACATCAATATTTTCTGTGTCTAAGACTACTTGCAACTCATGTTGATGTTGCAGCAGTCCGTTGGAATTCCACGCCATTATTTTTAATGATTCATGTTGGATTTGTAATGCGCTTGATTATAATTTCTCTAGTCTCTTGTCAAATGAGGATATATACTTCAATATCTGGTTGAGCTTGTGCTCAAGACTTGATGGTTTTGGACTTGGTTTTACCGCTTGTGCGTATGAGACACTTTTAGATGTATGTGCAGTTATTGCGGATGACGATCCAAACTGTGCACTTTGTTTTGCTGACTGTTTGTCGGCGTTTTTAACAATTTGCTTAATGGCAGGGTTGTTAAGTGGATTGTTTTTTGATTTTAATCATTTGCATCTCCTTGGCAACTAAACACCCTCTGTAGTTGGCTGGGTGAGGTAAGCCACAGTGGACACACTTCGGTTTTTCTTGCGCAGGTTTGTTGCAATCAGCTGTAAGGTGTTTGCCTGTACATTTAACACACCTCGGCTCTTTTGAGCAATACTTTTGGGTATGACCATAAGACTGGCATCTTTTACACTGCGGTATTATTTAGACATTACTTTAACTCCAAACAATTGGAAATTGAATTGTTTTTAGAAAAAACTATGTTTGACATTATTTGCAAAACTGAGCATTGGTTAAAAGATCCTGAAATGTTAATTAATTACGAGAATTATAATGTGGCCAGTTGTTTTAACCGAAAGTCAATGCTGCGTGGTGGTTCACTAATCCTAATTAAAAGTTGTAGAAAATCAAAAGCTCTTAAAGACATAGTTGAACTATCGGTTGAACATAGCGTTGAACTTTCTTGTGTTGAGCTAGATAAGCAAGTTATAGTGTGCGTTAACAGACCCCCAAATTGTCAAAACTTCTCTACATTTGAGTCAGTAATGGAAGATGTTTTGGTTAAACTTGCAACTGGTAATAAATCAGTTATTATCTGTGGAGACTTTTACATTAATATTTTAGAAAATAATTCAAATACCAGTAGATTATTGAATTTGTTTAAATCATTCAATTTGTCAAATGTGTTTTTGGAACCAACCCGAATAACTACAACTACTGTTTCATGTATTGATAATGTATTTTGTTGCTGCGGCTATTTAGATAAAGCTATCTTTAATTATCTTCCTTCAGATCACAGCGGTCAAACCGTAACTTTTGAGTCCAACATAGCGATACAAAAGTGCAGATACAATCCAGACCAATAACATCTGTTAATTTAAATAAATTTAAAAGCACTTTAATTTGTAAGTAAAGTAATCAGGACCTTACAATGAATAATGTTAATATTTTGTATAAAGAATTCTTTTCGGTAGTTCAAACCGAGTTTAATAATATTTTTAAGAAGAACACTAAAAGTATCAGCCCTAAGTTTTTATTTAGTGACTGGGCAACTAAAGGACTTAGGAAAAGTAGGGAAAAACTTTTCGAGCTGTATGGCCTTAAGCCTTATATTAACACGGAAACTTTAATAAGTATGTTGCTTCTTACTCAAATTTTTTTAAGAACACTTGTAAGGCAGCTAAAGCCTTATACAATAGCAACAAGGTAAAATCAGCAGACAATAAAATAAAGACGGTTTGGAAAATTCTCAAAAATGAAACGAACAGGATCAAAAGCAAAATTCTGAATACACACTGGAGACATCACGTGGTCTCATTTGCGATAACAAAAAAGTTGCTCAGGAATTTGTGAATTTCTTTACCAGTGTCCCACTAAAAACCACTGAGTTTTTAAATTCTTCGCCCTCACTTGCTTTTGATTTAATGAGGGTGAATGTTTCAGCCTGCCCGATTGAATTTAACTTTAAGCATATTAACCCCTTAACAGTAATAAAATCTTTTAAGCAAATCAAGATCAAATTGACCGAAGATCTTTGGGGAATGTCTATTAAAGTCTGTACCTCCATAATTGAAACTATAGCACCTTACTTAGCCTTAATATTTAATTTGTGTGTGGATCAAGGCGTCTTCCCGGATCTAATGAAATACAGTAAGGTAATACCACTTTTCAAATCCGGGGACAGTAAAGACACTAATAATTACAGACCTGTGTCCGTGCTGCCGGTTTTCAGCAAGGTTTTTGAAAAGATAATGCTTAATCAGATGCTCAATCATTTTAATACTTATAAAATTCTTCACGAGCAACAGTATGGTTTCACCAAAGGGCTTTGTACGACCGACGCTGGTGTTACCTTATTTAAACATATTTTTAACGCATGGGAAGAGGCTCAAGACACCATAAGAATCTTTTGTGACCTCTCCAAGGCATTTGATTGCGTCGATCACGAAACCCTGCTTTTGAAACTTGAGCATTACGGACTTGGAAAACTTGCGCTCAGTTTAATAAAATCTTATTTAAATGATAGACAACAGCAAGTTCAAATAAATAGTGTCAATTCACTTGGATTAAAAGTAAAAATGGGTGTTCCACAAGGCTCGATATTAGGTCGTTTCCCTCTTTTTAGTATATATTAATGACCTACTCCATTTATTAATAAATCAACCACAAATGGTGTTATTTGCTGACGATACTTCCTTAATTTTTAAGGTAGACAGACGTGCTTCAAATTTTGACGACGTAAATAATGCGCCGTAAAACCACGAAATTCTAAAATAAAAAATTAACGATAATTTGTAGTTACCCGCTATTAGCAACACAATATTTATTTTCGGCAGCGTCGCCTTGACGACAGAGCCATCTGTCTTGGTAGCAGCAAACGACCTATCGACCAGTGTCAAAAATCGTTACTGCCGCCATCTAGCGAACGTCCCATTTACCACTGGTTGAGCAAGTTTACAAGAATTTGATAACTATGCCGGGCATCAAATGTGGAGGTTGCGGTCGCTTTATATCTACATTAGAGGTCGCTAAGTGTGGAAAATGTCAGGTCCTATATCACAGAGTATGCGTGGGCGTCCCTACTAAGGCCAGCATTACAACTAACTGGCGTTGTCCCGAATGCAAAAAGAATATTGTTCGAGACAATAGGGCCGAAACTCCTGTCAGAGGTCCGACACAGAGCCCCCCTACAAATAACACAGGGATTCCAGGTGTTACGGGCTCCAGTACACCTACTAGTCCTGTAGCAGGTTCTACATATGAACTCACGCAGACTGTCAGCCCTGTTAATGCAGCCTCGACTCCCCCGCCACCTGAAATCACAATTGCCGACGTCACAACTGGGGAATTATCGCCTGTACCTGGAACCGACTTGCAGGAGATAATGAAAGAGCTGAGGATGGTGCGTGCAGAGATTCAGGTATTTAGAAAGGAGATGGAGGTGGAAATGGCTGAGCTCAAAACCACTTTACTACCTGCAGCACGCGTATCGACAGTCTGGAGGCCAGGGTGGAAGCGCTGGAGGAACGTTTTACTTCGGGCTCCACGAACTCAGCCGCCAACGTGGACAAGATTGTGGAGGAGTTAAGAAGAGAGCTCAATGAGAGGGACCAGGATCTTCTTGCCAACGACATAGAGGTGTCAAATTTGCCGGAGGCAAAGTCGGAAAACACAGCTCATATAATTAAGATCATTGGCCACAAGCTAGGGGTCAGCCTTGACGATCGTGACATCGTTAGTGTAGAACGTATTGGTGGTAGGCAGCTCAACGTGACAAGCTCAGCAGGACCGACTGAATCTCGTCCGCGGCCGATCGTCGTGCGCCTTGCTCGTCGGGACCTGCGTGACCAGCTTCTGGCAAGCGCGCGAGTGCGACGTGGAGTGACTACTGCCGACCTCGACATGCCTGTTCCAGCGCAGCGGTTCTTCCTCAACGAGCGACTGACGAAAGCCAATCGCCTGTTGTTTCGTAGGGCACGGGACGCAGCCAGTGTACTCGACTGGAAGTTTGTGTGGACCAAGCAGGGCCGCATCCTCGCCAGGAAGATGCCAGGAGACAAGGCGCAGAGAATACGCACTGAGGACGACTTATCCCGGGTTTTTGGAAATGCAAATGAAACGGCTTAATTATTTTTGTGTATATTTATATGTGAGCAGGTTTATTCTTTATGCTTGGGGAAATGTGCGTCGCAACCGTTTTCATAGTGTGCTCAGCCATAAACTCTCATCTCATCACACTCTTCCACTATACTTACATATATTATATTATTATTTACAAATTCTATCTTCACCAACCCTATTTAATCCAAATTATGTACATGAAGTTTTCGTAATCATAATATTTTCTCAATCTTATCTGTATACTATTGTGCCCAACTTAAACTCCACACAACACATTCATACATTCATTCGTACCATATCATCACACTTCCATATCTAATACCTACCACTGATGGCTCCCAGTAAATATATTAAGTTTGGTCTATTGAATGCCGGCTCTCTAGGGACAAATCAGGACGACTTTTTGATTGCCACGGGCAACCACTCTGTGGACATCATGGCTATCAATGAGACCTGGTTACGCAAGGGGGAAGAGGACCGCGCTCCTAGTTTATCTGGGTACAAATTTAGGCACGTACCGCGACCTGTGACTACCCGAGGTGGGCGTGGCGGAGGAGTTGCATTTTATATAAGGAATGGCATTAACGCGCGTGTAAGAGCTCATCCTGAAAACCTTGATGTTGAGCAGCTCTGGCTGGGCCTGACCATAAACAAAAAAAAACTTCTAATTGGGACCGCGTACCGCCCGCCTTGGCAGGACTTGGAGCTTTTCCTAGACGCCATAACTACCAGTATTAGTGCATTAGCCCCGTATGATAACCTGGTACTGTTGGGTGACCTAAATGTAAAACTGTTGGATGCAAACAGCTCAAAATCAAAGCAGCTTACGGACTTTTTAAATTATTTTAACCTTGGTCAATTAGTTCAATCAGCAACACACTTCGTGGGTAACAGTAGTTCGCTCATCGACATCGTATGCACTGATGCTGCAACGCGAAATGTTGAGGTGAACCATATCAGCGAGCTCGGCCACCACTCTTTCATTACATGCGAAGCTGTTTTTAAGAAGCCCAAGGTTAAACCTAGAGTGGTTGAGTTTCGCTCTCTTTCAGACATCATGCCTGATTACTTCCAAACTGATTTGAATCTGATACCTTGGTCTACTATAGGAGATATGTGTGATGTCGATACCATGGTACATACTTTTAACTCATACATACTCCAGCTTTGCGATCTCCACGCTCCTATCAAGAAAAAGATCTTCTATAAGCGGCCTACGCCTTGGATCACTGAGAATATTCGTCTGATGTTCACGCTGCGAGATGAGGCTAGGAACAGATGTCGTAAAACCAAAGAACCGCACCATAAGCAATACTACCTGGATCTTAAGCATGAAGCCGCCGCAGCATTAGTGAGGGAAAAGACAGCATATTTCACAAAAAACATCAACAATCAAAGTAAGGACCCCAAACTACTGTGGCGTAATTTGAAGTCAGATGTACTTCCAAACCATAAAGAAAGGCTACTGCCAAGTCATTTTGACAATCCAGGCAGTATCAATGCGGCGTTTTTGGATGTTCCAGGCAACTGTAATGACAATGTCTCACAAATGTCCTACTTCCAATCTCGTAGGCACAGTCAAGCCGAGTTCTCGCTAACTCCAACCAACCAGGAGACAATTCTGAAGATAATCAGGAGTCTACATTCTAATGCTCAGGGTGTTGATGGTATCAGTTTAGAAATGTTAACACTCACATTGCCAACTACCCTGCAAGTTATCACCGATATCATCAACAAGTCAATAGAATCGCGCACATTCCCTAGCCTCTGGCGATGCGCAATTGTTCGCCCTATCCCTAAGATTTGTGACCCAGTCAATTTCAAAGATCTCAGGCCAATAAGTATACTGCCCTGCCTGTCTAAGATTCTGGAGCGTGTAGTGTACCTACAGGTGTCTGAATACTTGGAGGCTAATAGCGTTCTTCCGGAACTTCAGTCGGGTTTCCGTAAAGGAAGAGGCACTGCAACTGCTCTAATGGATGTAGTGGGTAATATCCTGGAGGTACGTGATAGGGGGGAGGGGTCGAACCTGGTCCTGCTGGATTCCTCACGTGCTTTCGACGCCATTAATACTAATCTACTGCTGTCCAAGCTAAAATACTATGGCTTTGACCGTGACGCTGTGGATTGGTTTAATAGCTATTTAACTGGTAGGTCGCAGTATGTGCAGATCCACAAGGAAGACGGATCAACTATGTCATCCCCTCCACTCCAGGTGTCTAGAGGAGTCCCGCAGGGTTCGATTTTGGGTCCGTTGCTGTACATTCTCTACAGTGCTGATGTTACCAGATCCTTTGTAAACTGTAAGTATCACATGTATGCCGATGATATCCAGTTGTACATTTCCGTCAAAGGGGAGGATACAGCATTGGCAGCGCAAAGGGTGAATGAAGACCTGCTTAGAGTGGTGACCTGGTCTGAAGATAACTCTTTGGTTCTGAACCCACTAAAGTCCAAGTTCATGGTGCTGGGTACAAAAAAACAGGTTGCTGCAATACTGTCTGCCAAACCAGAGATTCGGATTAAAGGGGAGATAATTGAGCGAGTTGAACAAGCATGTAGTCTGGGTCTAATCCTTGACCCAGAGCTGCGTTTCGAGGCTCATTTAAAAAACGTAGTCAGAAATTGCTTTTATAGGCTTAAGGTAATGTATGGTAAACGTAATTATCTTAGCGTACCACTCAGAAAACAACTGGTTGACAGTCTGATCCTATCTAGGCTAAATTACTGTGATACTGTCTATGGGCCCTGCCTGCTCTCTAGGACATGCATTCTGAATTCGCTGAATTAACCTATCAGTTAATTCAGCGAATTCAGAATGCATGTACTCGTTTCTGTGTTCATGTCCCTCGCAGGCATCATGTGACGCCTTACATAAACCAACTCAAGACACTAAAAATGGCTGCCAGGCGAAAGCTTCATTTGGCGAGTTTAATGTTTGGCATTGTAGCAACCCATAAGCCGCATTATTTATATGAAAAACTCACTTGGCGACAAGCTCAATACAAATATGGTCTTCGTTCTGTAGTTGGCCCCCTAAACATGCTGCGACATAAAACCGCAGCTTTTAGAGGTTCTTCCGGTTTGCGGCCACGCGCTGCTGGAATGACCTTCCACAGCCAATACGAGGCTTAAAAACAATACAGTCATTTAAATTTCAGCTTAAGAAGTTACTTTTGCATAAACAACTCTCTGAACAATAAGTTCTTTACTCACCACATCCATGTCTAGTGATAGTTTTTTATTTTATAATTTTATAACCATACATTTTCATTTAAAATTCCAATAATCGTACTATAATTTTAAGTTTTCATTATGTTTTCATTTTTAATTGAAATTCGAAATTCCAATAATCGCATAATTTAAGTTGTAATGATCTATTTTGTAATTCTATTCGCGACTACGATTTTTGTTTTTCTTGCCTTCCTCTTCCATATACATCCAAAGCTCTTTAGATAGTGCTGGCATGTCGGGTCACCCTCCCGTTTCCTAGGTCTTGTCTTTTTATTGGGTCCATCGCATCTAATTTCACATTCACTCATAAACGCTTATTATAACACTGACACATAACTACATATTACATAACATTATCTAATAAATAAAATTCTCGTGTCACAGTTTTCGTTGCCATACTCCTCCGAAGCAGCTGGACCGATTTTGATGAAATTTTGTGTGCATATCGGGTAGGTCTGAGAATCGGCCAACATCTATTTAAAAAAAAAAAAAAAACAAAAAAAAAATTTGCAAAACAACGTTTGCGGGGTCAGCTAGTCACATTATATAACTGGCCATTTTGCAATGAGGCTTACATCATATTTTCTTTGGTGAATGTTGGGTCACAGATTACTAATATGTAGTCCGCGTTCCGAGTTGGACCACAGTCGCTGATAGCGCTCACGTCGATAATTTGCGTTCCGATTTGTAATCACGAATATGACAGCTGAGAGCTGTCAACAATTCGCTCACAGTGATATTATTCTACGGCATGGTCGGCGTTTTCGCTAGCTGGTTCATGTCATGACGTCATCTATGACGATTCACGGGACATAGTTTTCGCGCTCACGCTAACTTGGCCGTTCCGAGTTGGCGCGCTCAAATCGATTACGGTGCAATTCGGAATGCGGCCGTAGCAGGTTCTTTAAAATGGGTCTACCACAATAATGACGTTTTGAAATGTTACCACTGCATAAAACGTAAAATGAATATCGAGGATGATATTCTCGTAGCTTACATTTTTGTCTATTTATTTTTCATTTCACTTTAATTTTTAAATCTGTTAAGTATATTTTATCACATTAAAATTAATTATTATATTTTTTTAAGTACGCTGTACTGGTACAGCGTCTGAATATTTTGTTTGCTGCTTCGGTGGACGTCATAACGTCAGCGCCGGCTGTCGCTGAAAACCAGCGCTGGGGCTCTGTCTTGCATAGGATCGCAGCTATATGCTGAGCGATAGCCGTTTTGCGTGAATGTGACGCATGTTTCCCATAACCTTTTCTTTTTTAGTGTGTTCTGTTTTGCGTCATGTTTACCGCAAATAAACGTTTTTTCTTTCTTTCTTCTTTCTTAACATTTTGGCGGTAAATGTTTCTACTGGCTGAGATTTAGTCAAAAAAGAATGTTTGGTAATTCTTAACTCCGTCCACTACGTTTGGAGGGGGTGCTAGTTTGTTTTTAATAATTTACTTCTCTTTGTTGTTGTAGTCTTGCTGCTAAGGAGCGATAGTTCTGTCTTGTTTTAGTGGTGGAGGAGTAAGGGACGTGTTCAACTTCCTTTTTTTCCTGTTTTTCGCCCTAATCCACCAGTCTCTTTGGCGAGTTCATCCTCGTCCGTGCAGTACTCAACATCACTTTTTGTAGGCTGAGCAGGTGGTATGGTCTCACTAACCTGTTTACCTGAGGGTTCTTCTTTCTCCTGTGTCTTTAAGCATTTTAGTTGCCCTTGAAGATCATGTACCTGTTCCTGCAAGCTTTGTATGTGACCGTTCAGTTGACGTACCCTTTGTTGCAAGTTTTCTCTGTCCGTTTTCTTCTGGATGTAACAGTCCTACAGCTGCCTTTCCAGATCAGTTTTAATTTTAATAGACTGTTTTGCAGCCATTGTATAGTTTTAAGGCGAGCGTAACCTAAACAATTTTAAAATAAACCCTTCATGACGATTTCCGCACTTGTAACTGGGTCATCGCGGTGGCCCCGATAGATCGATGTACATCGCGACGACGGTGTTATGATGCGTCTGCAAAATACTCTTTACTAGAGCACGCGCGCGCGATCGGTACCGGACGTACCGATATATCACGATAGTAGTTAAACACTCACACAGCACATTACAAACCATCATGACCTATGCCTGCGTAGTATTTGCGCATGCTAACCCACATGTTGTCACAAAGATTCAGACTCTCCAGAACCGTTTCCTCAGAAAAGTCACTGGAGCCCCCTACTATGTCCGTAATATGGATCATCACGTTGACCTTAAAATGCCCACCATATACCAGTAAATGAAACGCTTTTCAAAGCGTTTCTTCGACTGTGGCACTAGACACCCCAATCGCTTGATTGCGGCGGCCACCCGCTATACTCCCGCAAGCAGCACAATCCGCAAGCACAAAACCCGATCACCGTCCTACCGTCCCCGCCGCCCTACCGTCCTCGCCGCTGAGGCCCGCCGCGACGCCACAATTCTCGCCCCCCCACCCCCCGACCCTTGCTCGAGCCAGCCCGCGCAGCTGAGCCTGTATCTTTAAATTCGTTCCAAAATATGCAACATCAATTCTGATCCAGCTTGTCCCTTACTGCCCTCTTTCAGCGACGCCCCAAGCCATGGTCCGTACCCCACAGGGGCGCCCCCAGTGCTTTAGCGTGTTGTCGCTTAGTTTTCAAGTTTTTAAAGCCCTTTATTTATGAGGGCAACCACAGGCAAGTAGACGACAACCTCCTTTTTTTTTTTTTTTGTTCCCGGAGTGGAAAATCCTCATGGATGTCCTCCGCCCTGGGGCGGGCGGAGGGGTCTGTCAGACTCTTACTGACTAAAAACCACCCCGGTGTTCCATCTCACACCTACGCCATCTCACGCCGGGGTCGCGGGAACACATTATTCTTCCACAACCCCGGCTGGTGCCGGCCCGCTTGCGCGGGCCCCGTCTCGGGCGGGGGGAGTGAGGTGTACTCCCCCCGCAACGTCTGTGAGCGGCGCAGGCGGAACACTACGCGCCCCGCCTTCTCGGGTCCTGATGTTGGGGAGCGACGGATGTCCCCGAATCCGTCGCCCCTGGACCCATTTAGGGGGGCTGGAAGAGGGCATTGTCCGCCCTCCGCCTGCGCCCGGTGCGCCTGCTGGGGATCGGGAGAGTGGACGAGATCTCTCTCTCAAACCACCGCGTCCCAGGACTTGGCGCTGCCGACCATCGAACTCACTACGGTCGGCAGCGACAAGTCACTGCCTACTTCTGAGATGAGGGCACGGCGCGGCTTCTCCCAAGCGGCACACTCTGCCAGCGTATGCCACGCCGTGTCCTCCCGGCAGTCGACGCAGTGGTGACACCGAGCGTCCGGCTCCCTGTTTATGCGACACAGGTACTTCCCGAAGCAGCCATGCCCCGAGAGCACCTGCGTCGCCCGAAACGACAGGGAGCCGTGCCTCCTCCCGAGCCAGAGGTCGAGCACTGGCCGGACCGCCTCGATGGTGACGAGGCCGGTGGTAGGGCGTGAAAGCCTGTCCCGCCATTCCGCCACCAGGACCTCGCGAAGCTGCGACCGACGCTGCTCCATATGGCGCTGCATCGGCCGCTCGCCCCGCGCCCTCGCTTCCTCGCGCCACCGATAAAGTGACGCGAGCACCTTCGCGTCTAGGTTCCATGGCGGGGATCCAGCCAGTGCACAAGCCGCCTCGTAGGAGATCGTGCGATACCCCCTTATGACTCTGACGGCCATTGCTCTCTGCGGCTTTCGCAGCACAGAGATGCTGGCGGCCGTCAGGTCAGCCGCCCAGATCGGGGCTTCGTAAAGGGCCATCGATCGCACGATCCCCACGTAGAGCCGCCTACAAGCGGCGCTCGGGCCCCCCAGATTGGGAAGCAGCGTTGCCAGCGCCCCGGCCGCGCCCAACAACTTGGGCGCCAGCCGCCGGAAGTGGTGTCCGAAGTCCCACCGGCTGTCGAGCACCAATCCCAGATATTTCATGGTGGGCTCGACAGCGATCCGGACCCCCCCGACCACAATGTGTGATCCGGCCGGCGGCGCCCGCCGGGGGCCATGAAACACCATAGCCTCCGACTTGTTGAGGGCCACCTCCAGGCCGAGGCGCCGTATGCGGCTCACCGTGAGTGAGCGTGTCGTCCGCGTAACACGTCAGGTCCGCGCCCGGCGGGAGCTCGCCCCTCAGTACCCAGTCGTACCCGATTTTCCACAGGAGCGGTCCCACGACCGATCCCTGTGGAACACCGCACGACACTTGGCGCTGGTTTCCGCCATCACGTCCCATGTAGATGACACACCTCCCCGCCAGATAAGCCCCAACGATGCGGCGGAGGTAGAGAGGCACCCGATGATAACGCAGTGCCTCCCGTATGCAGCTCCAGGGCAGGGTGTTGAAGGCGTTGGAGATGTCCAAGGACACCGCCACCACCACCCCGCCCCGGGACACTGTTTCCTCCGCCAGGACTCTCACCCTCGACACAGCGTGGATGGTAGAGCGCCCATGCCGAAAGCCGAACTGGCTCTCGTCCAGGTCCGGCCCCTCTCTGCACAAGTGGCCGACGAGGCGGGCTGCGAGTATGCGCTCGAACAGCTTGCCCAGCTCGTCGAGCAGCACTATGGGCTGGTACGCAGACGGCGAGTCGGCAGGGCGCCCCGCCTTCCTGAGCAGGACCAGACGTCCAATCTTCCACAGACTGGGAAACTGGCCCCGCTCAAGGCACGCTGTGTAGAGTCCTCTCAGTTGGGGCTCCAACTCCTTCAGAGAGAGGGCCAAAGCCAGGCCGTGAATTCCGTCGGGCCCCGGAGCCACGTTCTTGGCCCGGGGCCGCATCACGGCCGCCCTCATCTCTGCCTGTGTCACCTCTGGGACGATGGCGTTCTCCTCCACCTCCTCTGCAGACTCTGCGGCTGCGGGCAAAGCCATCGGCGGCGGAACATGCTCCGCTCTCACCGGGAAGAGGGCTGCTACCACTTCCTCCAGCAGCTCGGGTTGGAGACTCTCCGTAAGTGGGGGCGCCGCGGCTCGAAGTTGCCCTCGAACTGCTTTATACGGGCGCCCCCACGGATCCCCGTCCAGAGTCTCCAACATCCTCTCTCGGCATCGAGTCCTCGCCTCGTCGATGGCCAGCCACAGAGTCTGTTTTGCCGCGCGGTACACCTCATACCGCGCGGCCTCCTCCTCGGGTACCCGACGACGTCTCCTCCGGTAGCGGGTGTACCGGCGTCTCACCGCCACGCATGCGACGCGCAGCTGCGCGATCTCGGCGGACCACCAGTACACCTGGCGCCTTGCACCCTGTGCGTGGGCGCGGGGCATGGACGCGTCGCATATCTGCGTCATTGCCCGGCGGAACCACAGCGCCTCCAGCTCGACGTCATCGGGTCCGGTCGTTGCCGACCCCCGGAACCAGGCCTGAGCAATGGCTGCCTCCTCGAGAAGCTCCCTGTCGATGCGCTTACGCCCCCAGCGCGGGCCGTCCGAACGCGGGACTGATGTTCTGCGGCCGCCAGCGGTCTGGGCGGAGACGTCGAATCGGATATATCGGTGATCCGACAACGTCTCCACCTCCGCGGCGACACGCCAGTCGCGGACACGGCTCGCGACAGCAGGGCTTGCGAACGACACGTCCACTATGGACCCGCCCCGCTGCCGCACGCACGTGTAGATCGAGCCCCGGTTCAGGACGACCAGGCCAGTTGTGATCGCCCACTCCTCCAATGCCTCACCCTTAGCATCGGTCACCGGGGATCCCCACGCCGCAGACTTGGCGTTGAGATCCCCGAGCAACAGCACCGGGCGAGGATGGAGCTGGCCCACGACGGCACCCAACTCGACAAGGAACCTCTCGAAGTCGGCGAGACACTTGTTGGGCGAAAAATACGCCCCAACGACGCCAACGCCATCTGCGAGGGCGGCTACCCAGCCGTGCCCCCGAGACGGGCTGACGAGAGCCCCGCCAATGATGGCCACCAAACCATCCAGATCTCCCACCCAGTTATCCCTGGGCGGGACCCAGTACGGCTCAGCGACCACGGCCACGTGAATCGACCACTCTGCCATGCTCTGGAGCAAGAGATCCTGAGCTCTGGCTCTGGTTGATGTTGCCCTGGAGGAGACGGAACAGCGCCATTTATGCAGTCCTGCAGTATTCTTAGGCCGGGAGTCGGCCGAAGAGGAGCCCTTCTGGCCCCTTCCCCTTCTTCTGTTGGCGGGCAAGCCACAAGCTTTCGCTCCCCATCTGTGCCCGGCGGGCCTCCCTGCAGCTGTGCAGAGGCTGCAGTTTGGCGCCGCGGAGCACTGGGCCGCCTTGTGGCCGGGCTGGCCGAAGCGATAACATTCATCGCTGCGGTCCGTTTCGGTGGTACATCGGCACCTGACGTGCCCGACGTCCAGGCACCGGTAGCACCGCATGGCCCTGGGCTGCAGCAGTTTGTCTCTTGCTGCAACCCATCCCACCAACAGACGCCCAGCGTCGGCCACCTTGTTCGCCGCCGCCACCGGGCACCTCACCCAAATCGAGCCGAGCCCGGAGACGTCGGCACGGATTTCACCCGCCCGCACGTCGTCGGGCGGGCATCCACCGACACGGGCGATGGCCTCCACAACCTCAACCGGGGTCGTCTAGTCATCCAGGCCGTTGACTCGCAGCTCCGCGGTCTTCATCGGCCTGGAAATCCGAACGTCCTCCGGGCTGAGGACCTCCCTCACCTCAACGGCACCGAGACGACAACCTCCTAGGTTGTTACAAAATAATAGTAATAAAAAAAAATATAAAAAAAACAAAAGAGGTCAACTTAAGTATTCGATCGGATCGAACAGAATACCAACTACTTGTTCTTAAAACGCAATTTTGGAAGGTGTGGCTACTTAAAGTGGGCCCATAGCCAACGGAGGCGAGTAATTGTTTAATCTATGGCCGCGTCTGCGTGATGAATGCCGCACAGTGCGACGCTAATGCACGCCCGCGAGCGCGCGCTTAAGAGCAAAACAAACATAATTATACAAGATGGAGTAGAGAAAGAAGTGCACATACATTACACCGGCTTTGTGTTATAACCGAACAAGTTTAGAGCAAATAAATGAATGGCTGCGAGTCCTCATAGAGATGGCTGAGAACACCCGACTGCAGCCGAGTGCCGCGCTCGGTGACTCGGTCAATCGGTACTCGGTTTGTACTGTGATCGTGGAAAACTCATGAATTATTTACTTTACTTCGAAGAAATACAGCTATCAAAATACGGGTATTTTTAAGGTGTGCTCCCGAAGAAGCACTACTTAAGTACTGGGTGCTTCGCGCAAGAGCATAACTTCGGCTTAGATATCACTTGCGAGCGGCAGTATATCTGCTCCGATTTACCGACACATGCAGCAATACAAATCTCTGGGCATGTATGTTGTGCGCTATAACTCAGACGAGTGGGGCAGGCTTAACAGAAATAGCGAACGAATACATGTTTAAGAAATAAAAACTCGATCATCTAACAGGACAGATTAATCGTAATAGTGTTATACAGCCGCCGTCAATACCTTTGTCACCTGCAGGGTGCTGCACCCTGCATTAAACAAGTTGGCAACTAATATTTCGCAGTTTTGATTAATCAACTTGTACATATTGCTGAAAGAAAAATTTTAATATCGCTATTTAGTGCATTCAAATATTGATTATGAATTGCAATAATTAATTAATTGAAATCAAATCAAATCATTTTATTATATATGGGCACTTATGAAACGTCAGAAGCTAGGTACACGGTTCCAATTGGTCGTGTAGGCCCGTTAATAAGAAGGTACCAGGTAGGTACTTAATGAAATAGAAAATTGTCTACAAAAATCTACAGTCTACATTATGTAAAAGATAAATATAAAAATAAAAACGTACGAAAACCAAATGACATTATTGCCATCACAACTACAAATAAAGAGTCGAAATTACAATCGAAGGTATTTAATGTCAAATGATGAGAAGATTATGTCATAGAAGTCAATAAAAAAACATTGCGGTTTTGAGCAGATACTAGACTTCTACTTAGTGAAGCCACATGTGCAGAAGGAATTATTGGCAAACTAGCTTGTCTTCGACGTAGTCTTTGATCTTATATTATGCTTTTTTGATAATGACGCTTTTGATGTGGGTTTTTGAACTTTCCATCGCTAAGTTCGGTAACCAACTTTGGCAACTTGTTTTATAAGCGGGTACTGTTTATAAGAAATGACTTGCTAGTTTTAGTTAATCTAAATTTGGCTATCGAACACTAAATTAGTTATAGGTGTAAAAAAAAACTTTTGTAACTTGACTGTTCAGTCAAGTTTTAAAAGTCTGCATTCCCTGACTGCCACGCGCAGAGTTTAACGCGCGTGTTGGCGAGCCCATAGCCATTATTAATAAAATAATTGCAGAAACGTCGTTTAAAAAGTAAATTAAGCTCCAAATTAAATAATGTATGATTGCCTCATACTTTACTGGTACTCGTACAAACATAAACTGCGATCCTGGAGTCCCAGACTCCCAGCGCTGAAATAAAACTGCCGTAAATGAAATAATAACGTTCTCAGACAATGGCCGGCACACGAGTCGTAAAGCAACTTCTAAGGCATCAAGTTTTACGGCTTTTATACAAGCGCAAGTGTTACTGCAACAGTGCAGCTCTTGCTTATCATTATTTCACCCCTGCATCCCGATTCACCCCGTTTTACCCGGTACTTACCTTCCGTGCAATTGACAATTTCTTTATTCTACTTTTGGCAGAGTAAGCAGTATCACTGCTACCGCCGACTACACAATAGTATGTGAAAATGTTCCACAGATTAAAATTCACGTCTTGGTATGATCGTCGTAACTATTGTTTCTCTCTTGAAGGCGCTATGATCCAACAGAGGCCGCGTTTACGAACTAATTTTTTGAATTCATGGGAAACATGAAAAACATATATGTATCTTATTTAAGGGTCTGACGGATATGGCAATCGCTTTTAATAACACGATTACCTTTACTGGAAAGAAAAAAAAACAAAGTTACCCCTTTTCGTAATTTCGAATAGAACTAGCAACTTTAATAGCTACAAAACAAAGGTTTTTATCTTACTTTTATAAAAAATTAAAAGTAAGATTGTTAAGCACAATTCATTGAGCTTGTCTTGACACAATAATAAAAAAACTATGTTTAAATACCAACCAAAATGCGCGAGCGCAACCACTCACGAGGCTACTTCAGTAGGCTTCGGCTCGAGCGTCGGATTGTAGCGCCTTAAGTAAAAATAGAATGTGAAATAACATCCTAGAGGCGGCACGAAGTTTTAATTAAAGCTAGACTGGTATTTTTATAACGGAAATTCCGGCAACATTAATAACTTTGTGAAGCTAGTGCGTTCCTGGGAACGCGACTCTTTTCGATGATAAATCTTTTCACGCGTTATGTTCACTTCTAAACTAGCATTTCGATGTTATGCAGAGGATCTGCATTATTTACATTATTGAATGAATTCACAACATTATGGCTTGAATTAGAATCACGCGGAGTAGTCGTCGTCGACCAACTTAGAAGTGTATGCAAAACCGACAAGTCGTTGACATGAAATACCTCAACTGTACCTATCTAAGTATCCCGGTATTCGTATATTTTATCGAATAAAATCTGTGATCGATCAGGGAATAAGTAATGTTGCCCATGGAATCGTTAGCAAAGTGTGCTCATAAAATATTAACGGGTGCGATGTGCAGGGTGCGGGGGGCGGGGGGCACGCCTCAGCCTAATGAATGGCGCGGTAACTCAGACTCAGGCACTCAGGCGACGCCGCGGTCGCGCGGCTCTCCCGCATGGCTTCCGTAACATGCTGGACTCGCGGCCTGCACTAGGTACTGACCGGAACTGTGACATATAAGTCGCGTAAGTCGCACCTACCGCTCTTTGTTTTCATATTTGAAAGCTTTATCTACAGTAGACTTCAAATACTTTGGTGGAGAGATTTATTTCTAAGAGATTTCTTGTTTACTGTAGTTTTCTTCCACTTCCTGTGTCTTAATATTACATCAGGCAGGCTACCAGTATGCAGTCATTAAAAAAAACAATTTTCAAATTAAGACAATGTCATACAATTGATACGACAATTCCTTTCTCCAACCAGCCAAAGCTATCCCGAGAATAATATATGGAAACTGTTTCTCGAAGTCAAATGCGGAGACTTGTGTGAGTATCATTCCTCTTCTTCCGAAAAACCTCTAGTCTTAGGTCCTAGGTAACTTACTTTAGCTACAGCAACTCGCGCTAAAATCTCCATTATTCTCCGTCGGCTGCAGTCAGAAGGTGCCGCTCTTGGACGAGCATCACAAACGCAGATTTGTGACGTCACTCACTAAATCACACCTAGCCTATGTATGCTAGGTGACAATAGACACGTTACTAATGTCGTTGTAGACATCTAGTAACGTGTATGTTGCTCTCATGTGTCTGTCTTGTCGGTAAACATTATAAAAACACAGTTTATGTAATACTGAAAATACCTATATTTACAAATAACAAACAAAGATCAGCAGGACCTTCGACAATCGATAATTTTTCACAAAACGTTTAGTTTCTGTTATTGATTGTTTGATCTGATGAATTGACGTGATTGCCATAAGAAGGGAGCAAGCTAGCAGTCGTGGAAGAAGACGGGTAGCAGTCAGGCGTCAGGCGGCCATCTCAGTGAGATGTTTTCTTTGATCTCGTTCTAAAGAAGGAAACTTTCTTGTGGAAAGGAAAGTTAAAGTTATCAAGACCTGCCATTGTACGAATCAACTCCAATAAAAGTTTCTGTAATGTTCTAATTGTGACACGTTAAGCTAAAAAGAAAAATCCAACAGTTTAACAAGTACGCAGTAAGTTATGTGATAAGCGAAAGGGTCAATACTAAAGTGACAAAAACCTTTTAATGCAGCGAAACTCTCAGAAATTATCCATAAGCGACAAAATCGGAACTTAATCTTCTAAGCCATCCAGCTAATCTCTTATCAAGAGTGTCACAACAAGGTGACGCCGCGGCGACATCGCAGACTTGCGACAGAAATATAACAAACAATATTGGCTATTCTCAACCAATGTATGTCGCGCCGACAACATATTTCGTATCCGCCAGGAAGGGATAGGGTTACCAGCAATTTTAAATAAATAAATAATGGTCTCTAGCTACCTATTACTTCGTTGATTTTTGTAAGAAATCAAGTATACATGTCAACTGGAAATGGAACCTCCTAAGATATAAATGTGATAAAAGACTATGTCGTTTATTAAAATGTAGACGATCCTGCCGTTATCCAAAACACTTGCCACCCTACCTGAGAGGTGTAAAGTGAACTGGGGTGCGCGTCAGCACCTCTCTCCCCCACCCTTACCTACCCGAGAGTGCAACGGAACGAACCAATCGAGAGCGACGGCGGCGGCGGCACCCGCGCTTCACACTATATTATATAACATAGATTCGTTTATCATATCAATATCGCCAAGAAGAAATTGTTGATTTGTGACTTCTATTTGTTAGGGAGTAAAATTCAGTAACTAAACCTATATGCTACTCTCCAAGACCCTAATTGTACAAGACCTAATTCTACAAACCTGACATCTTGGTCAAAATGTTTGTCCGTTCCATTATTTAAATAAGTGATAGACATAATTTTAATACTAGTAATAAAAATAAACTAGATCAACAATTTTTCAGATTATCTAAAGAAGAAACATCTTAAATGGGGTACTGTCTTAAATGTAACAACAAAATACCTTGTAATATATTGCAATTAAATGAAAGAAATTTTAAAACTCTTATAAAAGTACGCTTGGTAAACAAGCATATTACAAATTAGAGGATTATATCCAAGACAAGAATGCTTAGAAACATGCTGGACCAGCTCCATAGGATAATAGTCTAGACAAAAACAAAGTAGTTTAAAAAAATCAAATTTAATTGTATGATTTCTTATTTTTATGACATGACTGCCTCGTGGTCGCAAGAGCTACTGCTCAGCATGAGGTCCTGGGTTCGATTCCCAGGTCGGGCATTATGTTATTGGGTTTATCTATCTAGAATTGCACAGTAGCAGTCCGGAGTCTGGATTTGTGCCCGGTTGATGGCAATAGGCTCATCCCCTATTACATGGGACTTAAGCATAACTGGCAAAATGTGGGTGTACTGTAGTAGTGTTTTTATGACATTGATTTACATTCTGTGATTACTTAACTCATACACTAACTTATTCCTTGTTAATATCTTAATTAAAGAAAATCGTATGCTTTTACAATGTTTGTAAAAATGTGAGCACCATGTATCTATCACATAATGAATTAAAATGTCTGTGCATCATTTTTAATTCTTTTTACCTTTGTGGTATAGTATTTTTTTTCTTGGTGCATCGTCTTCACATTTAAATACATTATTGTTAACAAAATATTGTAAAACATTGGAGTTTCTTGCCCATTCTTCTCCATACAAACCTATATTTTGGAACGGGCGACTAGAATCAATTCTATTTAAATGTTTATGTTGACATTCGTGCCTTTTATGTGCCTATTTGAAATAATTTTTTTGACTTTGACCTTTAATCAAGGTCAAAGTCAAAAAAATTACCAGACCAGTGACTTAATTTCTTACCATAAGCCCCCATGGCAGTGTCACGGCCAAACCGTACATTTTGACCGAGATGTTTGGTTTATTTTATTTATTTATTGGATCTCCAACAAAGGCTACACAATTACATGCAAGGATACTTACATCAGGGACAAAAACAAGTGTGCGCTTTCAAATATAGGAGACCACATCATTTGCTTATAATCTAGGTACATTAGGTTAGACAAGGCCATTTTTAAAATAAATCATATAAACATAAGGTAACAAAGAAACTTAAAAAGAATTAAAATATAAATGAAATATAAGAAATAAAGAACCATTAACCATTTATAATAAAAAAACGGACCAAAATAACAAAATATTACGAGTTCGATACTATAACTTTTATATCCTTTTTGAAATTTGATAATTTGCTTGTAATATCTAATTCTTCGCTTCGATATTCCGTTATACTGCCTACAGAGCCTCGGCAAAACGGCGAAGTGTCCGAGGTTTGTTTTGGATCCCGGCACATAGAAAAGGTTATAGTTACATTTCCGCGGCAAGCGAGATGGTACACTTATCTGCAGCTTTGCAAGAAGCTCGCTACAATCAACAACCCCATTGAAAGGTTTGTGAAGAAATGTGAGATTTAGAACCCTTCTTCTATGTACCAACGAGGACATTTTATAATGTTGTAGTCTCAAGTCGTAGCTCCTGATTTTTTTTTGCTAGAAGGTCTCTGTAGCAAAGATGGTATAGAAAACGTCTTTGTATACTTTCCAGGCGTTTAATGTAGATATCATAGTGAGGATTCCATACGGTACTGTTGTATTCAAGCAGAGGGCGAACTAGTGCGTTATATAGTTGAATTCGAAGCCTTACAAAATTCCTTACTATTACGCAATACAGATCCGAGCACATTGAACGCTTTTGAGGTAACGTTTATTACATGCCTATCAAATCTCAGTTTTTTGTCGAACACAATTCCCGGGTCACGAACTTCGTCTACTTGTTGTAGTGTTTGCTGATTCAGTGTGTAATTGTTGGTTTGCACTGTTTTATTACGAGAGAATTGCACACAGTGACATTTAGAGACATTAAGCGACATTTTGTTTATTCTACACCAATCAGCCATTCTATCGAGATCAGCCTGTAACAGTGCGGAATCTAAGTTGACAAAAAAGTAAAAACTTGAGTGCTTGACACATAACGTAATGTCGTTAATAAAGATGTCAAAGAGGATAGGGCCTAAGTGCGAGCCTTGCGGGACTCCTGATGTTGCTGAAAAGGTGTCAGAGTGGTGACCATTAATTACCACTTTTGAATTCCTGCCAACTAGGTAAGAATGGAACCATTCAAGCATTGTTCCTCCTATTCCCAACTGATTTCGTTTTTTTCAGTAGTATATTGTGGTCAACCTTATCGAATGCCTCACTAAAGTCTGTGTATACAGTATCTACCGGGATTATTTTATCAAGAGACTCTGATATGGCTGAGACATAACACATAAGGTTTGTAGAGGTTGACCTTGAACTGAAAAAACCATGTTGGTGGGTAGTAATACAGTGTTTAACATGTGCGCTTAGGCGTGTGGTTACTAACTTTTCAAGTATTTTGCCGAATATGTTTAAAATAGAGATGGGCCGATAGTTGGATACTTGGTGCTTTTCTCCTGATTTGAAAAAAAGGAACCACTAAAGCTTCCTTCCACCTCTCAGGAAATACACCAGCCACCATTGACTTGTTAAAAGTAAGTTTCAGAGGTAAAGTTAGTGCTTTTGCACATCTTTTGATAAATACGGGAGGAATACCGTCACTTCCTGCACCTTTACGTTCATCCAAGGCTTTTAGGGATTAGAATATTTCCTCAGCACAAAATTCTAGTTTACTGAAACCGAACGGGGCAAGACAGCTGTCGACGTGGTTTGACACATTTACAGTCGATGAGGCATTGTAGACTTGTGCAAAGTTCTCGGCAAACAAGTTACAAATTTCGCGTCCACTTGATGCTGTCTTGTTCTTGTGGCACATTTCTGCTGGGTAAGTACTCTTATTTTAATTTTTAATAAATGGCCAAACATTTTCGGATCCTTTGTAAGTGATTCTTCCATTCTAACTATATAGTTCTTGTAACAGACATCCATAAGCCTACCACATGTTGCACGCAGTGGTTAAAATGAGATGATGTCTAGGGGATTTTTGTAACATGTGGGCCAAAAGTAATCACCCTTTTGGAAGATGCTCTCGTTTTTGCAAATGGCCGCCAATGTCAAATCTGTTTTGACATTTGTGGACTACACAGATGCAGAATACAAGTGAACAACCCATGGAGAGATACAGTCCCCAAGAATGCGGAATAATCGTGTCTATTTTTTTTAGCGCGAATTCCGTCGCCGATTCCCCGGCCGTCCGACACCCATTGCGCAAACCCTGCGCCGTTTGGCCAACAACCTTGAAGAGTATGGGACCACACTAGACGTTGCCAATAGTGGCCGGCCCCGGAGCACCCGTTCTGCCGAGAATATCGCCGCTGTTGCCGAGGATGTCGAGCTGTCGCCGGAAACATCGGCCAGACGCCGTGCCACGCAATTAGCCATCAGCCGGACGTCCCTAAGGCGAATTTTGGTCAAAGACCTGCGCATGTTCCCGTACTAAGTCCAGTCCGTGCACCAGCTGCTGCCTGTCGACCATCCTCAATCTCGAGGAAGAAGTGGACGATTTTTCGACCAAAATCATAATGAGCGATGAGGCTCATTTCCACCTCAGCGGGTACGTGAACAAGCAAAACTATCACTTCTGGGGCACCAAAAATCCACGAGTGATGCACGAGGAGCCATTACACCCGCTCAAAGTGACTGCATGGTGTGCTGTTCACGCTGGAGTAGTCATCGTGTCATCGTGCCATTTTTTTTCGAGAATGCCGTTGGCCAAACGACAACAGTGGACGGTGCGCGCTGTAGGGCCATGTTGACCTAGTTTTTTTTGCCGCAATTGGACGAATTAGGACTGAGGGACATGTGGTTTTAACAGGACGGAGCAACGGCACACACTGCGCGAGCGTCAACCGTTATTCTGAAGGCAGCGTTCCCGGGCCGCCTCATCTCTCGTTTTGGCGATTAGCACTGGCCCGCAAGATCGCCCGATTTAAGCGTTCCAGACTTTTTTTTGTGGGGTTTTTTGAAGTCCCGTGTTTACGTGAACAAGCCCGAGAGTCTGGAAGCCCTCAAGGACAGCATTCGACACGAGTGCGAGAATCTATCCGAAGTTCTCGCCGAAGTTATGAAAAATGCCATAAAACGAGCCCGTATGGCAATCAATTGTGACGGCGTCCATTTGGCCGATATAATCTTCTCGACTTGGCCAATAAAATTCTAAATGTTCAAATAAACATAATCAAAACACAGAATCGAAGTTTTTTATTTAGAAAAAAAAGAGAGCCAAACAACATCGGATGACTTCTTTTGGTCCACCTAGAATTAAGTGACATCATGATTGTATTCTGATCAGCATTTAAAGAAACAAAATTTAGTAAACATTTAGTCACCTCGCTATTATTAATAGGATATGGTTGGGCAAGACCTGTGTTTTGCTCATCGATTTTCCAAATTATATTACTGAGATTAAAGTCCCCTAAGATAAGTGTGTGATTATCGTGGTCAAGAGCACCCTGAGCAGAATTCAGAAATACTTGCATGATACGTCATAGGTGACAGGCGGGGGCAGATAAACACCGCAAATATGGAATTTCTGTGTTTTTGTGCCACGCGGAGCGGTTTCAATATTTATCCACAAATCCTCACATGAACTTTCCAGGTGCGGCAGTCTACACGACCTTAACTTCATAGAAACCGCTATCAAGACGCATCCCTGCGCGCTCTATATCGACTAGATTCGCGATCTCGTCTGTAGATATCATACCTGTCATCAAATAATTCGGCGTCGTAAACACCACCGTTCAGCCAAGTCTCCGTAAACACAATTATGTCATAATCTTGTAAAGACATACTATGGTAAAAATATTAAGTTTCGTTTTAAGGCCGCGTACATTCTGATAATTAATCCTCAGTGAACTATCGAATGAGTCTAATTAAACTACAAAAACGTTCAAAAGTTTTCTCAATATTATCCCAACTTGTTTTTACGTTAAAGACTTGAGTTGCTCTTGGTTCGTGACAACAATGCGCTCAGAATGTTCATTCTTCTTCATGAATATTCTTCCGTTCCGCACCCAAATAAACTTATACCCAAGCGCTTTGCCACGTATTCGGCTCGCCGCGTGTAATGCTTTATTATCTGCCGACAAATGTTCCACCACGTAAATCGGAACTGGGTTCTCAGTGGCGATACCAAGATGACTCGTATTTATCTTATTATTTGTGTTTTTCTTGTTGTTGTTGATAGTAGCAGCGAAGAATGTATCTCATAGGCGTGGGTTGTTGAATTTCACAAGAATAGATCTAGGTCGAGCAGTCTGGGTATCCTATTTTGCGATCCTGGTACAGTGAGCGATGTCGGCTTCCACGATTTCGCTATTAGTGATGTTGCCAAGTTGTAACACCGTGGTGAGTAAGTTTTCTGAGCGGTTTTCGGGCACATTCTGAATTTCGAGGTTGGTCGCTTTAAAGTTCTATTCCATAAGGTTTAGGCGTATACTTATATCCTGGATTCATGTTTGAAACTGTATGTTATCTTTCTCAAGTGCTTGAATTTCGGAAGATTTTTCTTCCAATGACAATTTCGTTTCTTCATACTTTTCGTTAAAAAAGTCAAGGGAAACCCGAAAACCTGCTATAAGGTCGCTTATTTGCTTAAACTGATCAGCTACAAGATCTTTAAGCGCGCTAGCGATCTCTTACTTCATAATTTCTTTGAGGGAACCTTTTGAGATTTCTAAAATGGTGTCGTCATTAATTGGACTCTCCGGAGGGCGGATCTGTTTTACGTGCCTATTGCGTACAGTTATTTTGGATTAGGTAGGCGAGCTGTGAAGGTGTTGCTGAGATGTATCATTTTTGGAGCAATCGCCTCGTCCAGCTGGTCGGACTGGTGTAACCGTGTTATTGGTCTTCGGTAGTTTGCTCTGACAGTTAGGACATTTCCAAGTCGCCTTTTTGGCTATACCCATTGTTTTGAATTGCTTTTCGGGTACGTTCGAACACAGCAATTCGTACCGTAATTTACAAATACAACATTGCAGGTAATCTTTACTTGCGATTGTATTCATACAACCAGCACATTCGCTGACCATTATCGTTTTAATATCTTGTTCCTTAGAACTTGACAAATTACAAAAATCAAACCAGAGCGCTGGGCTCGAACACTATAGTCGAGACTCGGTTCACTATAGTATTAGTTAAATCTCACCCGGTAAGAATCACGTTGCGCCACTTGAACGTTTGTATTTATGACAAAATTGGCCTTCGTATTGCTCGGATTTTAAATTTCAAATATTGTGAACGTTAAAAGTTTGACTCATTTGTCACACATTCCACAAATTTTTTCACTGTTTACGATGATTCTAGCTAGCTTTTTTGACACCTTTATTACGATTTTCTTGCAGATAATCGTTATGTTAATTTTATTTGAGATGTACTTTGGTGTTTTAGCACTTTTAAACGTTATATTCGTAGTTCAACTGCACTAGGTCCTTTTTTTTTTTTTTTTTTTTTTTGGGTGGGAAATCATCATATTACTTCTCCCGCTCTGGGTGGAGCGGGAGGGCGTGTCAGACTTTTACTGACTAAAACCCACCGTGTTCCTTCAGTTGCCTGTGCCAGGGCCACGGTTTTCTCTGTGGAATAACCCGCGACCCTGAGGCGTCGGCCCTATCGGACCCCGTCATTTTGTGCTGACATCTCTTTGAGGCGCGCGTGGAACACAACGCGCCGTCGACCCGGGCCTGGTCCTTACCGGACGGCAAGCTACCCCCATTGCTCGCCGTCCGCAAGCCCGTGACTACGGTGGCCGGGAATCTGCAGGCGACTCCCGACGCCCAGGGCGTCTCCTGCGGCGACTAGGGGCGTGAGGGCGCAAGGCTCTCTCCCTCACGCGCTCCGCCTCCTCCTTCGCAAGCATTACTGTTTCGCAGAAGGAGGTGATGGCTTTCCATTCCCTCTCGCTCCGTACCATGGCCTGGACCAGGGCCGGACGCGAGAGATCGCCGCCGCCAATCGCCTCCGCGAGGACACTGTGGTGCTCCGCCCAAGCTGGGCATACCTCCACCGTATGCTCCACCGTGTCCTCCGGGCGATCCACACAATGGTGACACCCGGGCGTTTCCCCCCGCCTTATGCGAAACAGGAACCTCCCGAAACAACCGTGTCCGGTGAGGACCTGTGTCAGGCGGAAGGTGAGGACGCCGTGGCGCCTCTCCAACCACTCCTCAAAGAGGGGACTTACCGCCGCTATTGTGGCGTGCCCAGCACTGGGTTGCGACAATCGCACCCTCCATGTCGCCATGAGATCCCGCCGGAGCTCTGTCCGCTGTACCGTGATTTGTCGCGGCAGCGGAGTTACACCCCGGCGTTTTGCCTCCTCGCGCCACTCCCATACGTGCGCGAGGGCTCTTGCCTCCAGATCCCATGGCGGCAATCCGGCAAGGAGGCTCGCCGCCTCGCATGAGACCGTGCGGTATCCCCGGACCAGCCGGATGGCCATGACCCTTTGGGACGCGTTCAACCTGCGGGCCGGTCGGCGCCTCAAAGAACGCGCCCACACCGGTGCCCCGTAAAGGGCCATGGACCGCACGACTCCCGCGTAGAGCCTCCGGCAGGAGGCGTTTGGACCCCCTAGATTGGGCAGGAGCCGCCTCAAGGCAGCCCCAGCCCGCTCCAGTCTGGGAGCCAAACGTCGGAAGTGTTCCACGAAGTTCCACCGGCTGTCGAGGACGAGTCCCAGGTACTTCATCGTCGACTCGACACCGATGTGAACCCCTCCCGCCGTTATCTGGCAACCCGACAGTGGCGCGTTCCGAGGACCATGAAAACACATGGCCTCGGACTTGTGCAGGGCCACTTCGAGTCCCAACTGCCGGATCCTATCGACGATTGTCGCAACCCCGAGTGTCGCTTGTTCGGCCGCCTCCTGGTGCGACCTCCCCTGTGCCAGGACCAGCGTGTCGTCAGCGTAGCACACCACGCTGACGCCATTCGGGAGGTCCGCGCGCAGCACCCAGTCGTAACCGATATCCCACAGAAGCGGCCCCAGGACCGATCCCTGTGGGACACCGCACGACATCTCTCGCCGGTTCCACTCTCCCCGGTGACCGGGGTAGATGACGGCCCTGTCCGTCAAATAGGCCTCGACCACACGACAAAGGTAGGTCGGCATCCGGTGATACCGCAATGCCTCCCTGATGCAACTCCAGGGCAGGGTGTTGAAGGCATTGGCGATGTCTAGAGACACCGCCAAGACGACCCCACCCCGGGCAACAGCATCCCCCGTCGTGAGGCTCGCACGCGCATGATGGCGTCCACCGTAGAGCGCCCCCTGCGGAAGCCAAACTGGCTCTCCGCCAAATCCGGCCCCACCCGCACCAGCCGCACGACGAGGCGGTTTGCATTAACTCTTTCAAAGAGCTTGCCCACCTCGTCGAGCAGCACGATGGGCCGGTAAGCGGACGGAGAGTCCGCAGGGCGCCCCGACTTCTTAATGAGGACCAGTTTCCCCGTCTTCCAGCGAAGTGGGAACTGGCCCTCCTCCAACTGCACTAGGTCCTGCGATTTTAATTCCGATGGTTTCACAGATGCCCGTCACAGAGAGCTTGAATAACACTTTCACTTGATATTTGTCCTTGGACGTTCACGTAAATTACAAATTTAGTTGAAATTTCACAGTAATTATAATAATAGATAAATATTTAACACGGAGCTTATCAAACTTAGATGTTCATCTAGTGGCGCCATCTGTAGGACCTCCTCGTACTGGTTTGTAGAGTTAGGCCTTGTAGCTCTGATAACTTTTTAACAGTGAAAGCATTATTTGAGTCTTGGCAACCAACTTACATTTTTTTTTTTTTGATGGGATCATATTCCCTTTTATCAAAAACAATATCGATCTATATACATTTCATACACATTTTCCTCTAAGCCTGAAGTAATTCTTAGTTATTTGCAACATGTCTAATCATAATGAAAAAAGGTAGGTACTTACGTAAAGAAAAATTCAAAACAATATGCCATAATGTTTTCCCACATTATAGTATTACGTAAATAATTCAGCTTTACGTATTAGTTAGGTAAGCGTTCTCAAATCCCGCGGATAAATTCGGGATCAGCGGCGATGCTCAACATTATGTGAGGGCGGGATTACGCGCTCAGGGGCGCACCCTATGTCCGAGCGCAGTCATCCGGGACCCGGGCCCGGGACTCGCGGGTCACCAAAGTTGTCGCCAGCGCACTAATGCGCGCTAAACTCACCTAATCTCGTCACAGCAACAACGCCAACAACTCTCAAGTAAACGCGTTTCAAACAAAGTTTCATTTATCGAACTACATTCTGCAGCATTTCGTTTGTTTCGTACTGATCATTTATTCTGTAAGTATGTACAAGAGACGTCACATTTCAGCATTCAAATGGGAGTAAAACTTGGTCGATAAAAGCAACACACAAAAGAAGGTAACAAACAAAAGACGAAGTGGTTTTGGACATACCTAATCTAAGGAAACATGAATTTATTGTAATAGGTACACAGTACAGGCATCAAGAGAAACTTTACGCTTGAAGATCAAACCTATTCTTATGTTGTTCAGTGCCCTTTAAGTTTCTTTGTCCCTAAAGTTAATACTCAATACTTTTTTTTGTCAATGTTAGTTTGTCAAAGTTTTATGATTACTGCGGGGCTGACGGGGCTGACGGGGCCGGCAGGGCTGACATGTCGCACGACGACTTAGCGTCCACTCGGCCGATTTCAATTACTCGTCTACTTTATTCCATTCATTTTTTACTAAGCCTTTTGTCGAGTTCGCCGCAGGTTTCGGAGCGGCCGGAATGTTGTTCTGCCCATAAAGGGTCGTCTGTGGAATGTAGCCCGATCTCTGGAAGGGAATAAATACGTAATTCGAGTCCCTTATTGCTGTGTCGCATTATCGCAGCGGCGAGCACTGTGCGCCGACTAGTGGCTGAAATAAAACTCTAATAACGGCCTTTATCCCGGCCAGTGCCGGTGCTGGAGCACAAGTTATTAACAAGACTCCGAGTGAATTTATTTCTGGTCTCACTCCGGAATTACGTCGAGAGAATTACCTTGACCCCGCAGGCCCACCCCGCAGCCCGCTCGACGACTCGTGAAGTGACGTACTTGTGAAGTGGAGGTTTCGACTTGTTAACATGCGGTACCGTAAACTTAACACATTTAGTTTTTTTCTCGTTATGAAGTAGGTTATTAAAGTTAAATTATGGTTTTGCGAGGGCGCTATTTACATTATCAGTAACCAAGTGCTGACGTTTGTGTTTAAATAGAAGTGCAGTGTCGTCTGCAATGTTTATCCGTTATGACCAAGGATTGAACCCTGGGGAACCCCTATTCTCACAACAGATCCGGGTGATCTTTTTCCGTTAACATCAAATCTCTGAATTCCATCACATAATTAAGAAGTGAGAAGATCTAAAGAGCCATTCCGGATTTCGTAGTGGTGCAGTTTCCATTTGAATGTTTCATGAAAAACACAGTCAAATGCCTTGGACAAATCACAAAAGATGCCCAAAGCATCACATTTGCCCTCCCATGACATGTCCTAAAACACACACAAACATGTCCTAACAGTTCAACTTTGGCATCAGTAGTCGAACGCCTCTTGTAAACCAGAACTGTTTGTAATGCAGTAATTTACGTTTTCAAAACTCTTTGCTTTTGATTTAAAATATTTGAAATAAAAAAAAACATTAGTAGTAGGGTCTGATGTACCCGATTTAAGCAACGGTATAATGTTACTGTTTATCAGGACACATTTCAATTTAGCCAGAAATATAGGTCTTTCCTAGGACTTATAAAACTATAAAACTGCTACTTAGTCCTCTTCCTCTCTCCTAATTTTTGCTGTGCCCGACAGGGTCCATATTGATCTTTTATTTAGCTTTTACCATCTATGTAATACATAAGGAATGCAATAAAGTACTGAGTATTGAGTATGAATTTGCCGTTGTTACTGGCCATTTGAAACTTATTTATGGTTGGCAATATATTCTAAAATCAAAAGAATTTCATTTATAAATGTGGAATTCTGTTTTAATATTGTTTTTTTTTTTATAAGTGTTTTATTTCAGCACATTTGTATTAAATAAAATACGAGTTAATATAGAATACGAGTTCAGTCACGGTAGCAGTGCCGCACAAACGGCTCGCAACATTAATTACGTGTACGGAGTGAACACTACAAACGAACACATAACATAACATCACGCCTGTAATCCCAGAAGGGTTAGCTAGAGGTGTACCTATAGTACACCCACATTTCGCCAGTTATGCTGAAGTCCCATGTAATAGGGGGAGAGCCTATTGCCATCAACGGGGCACAAGTCCAGACTCCGGAATCGAACCCAGGACCTCATGCTCAGCAGTAGCTCTTACGACCACTAGACCAACGAGTCATTCATGTGTAGCAGTTCACAAACGAACACACGACTCGTTATTGGTTAATCGCTCGTCCCCGCTGCTCCTACACGACAACGCTCGACCTCACACGGCACAACAGACGGTCTTTAAGCTACAAGAGCTAGGATTGGAAGTTTTGCGTAATCCACCGTACTCACCAGGCCTTGCGCCGACATACTTCAACTTTTTCATATATTGTACAAACTTCATCTTGATAGTATGGATGCATATTTTTATTGATAGAAATAAAATAAAAATTATGACTTATTATGAAACAATGACTTAAGCTTTCTGTATAAGTCCAATTTAATAGGTAAAGCTAAACCTATTATTTAGCCACTTACAGTAAACGTTCAAAAGTACATAGGAACGTTAAGAGTCGTATTGTGACACTGTGAGAACTCGCGGTACGACAGTATGTGTTTAAACGACACACACCACAAAGATCGTAGTTTTGCACGGCACACACTGACGTAAAGTCGCGTACTCGCATCGCACTGCACGAAGCAAAAATAAATTTCCGTCGCTTTTGTTAGACACGCATCATGCCCGAGACCTGGCCGATTTATGGCATTGCTTAAATTCGAGTTAATCTAATATGAGCTGGTAGCAGTAGGCGCCAAGTGTTGGACTGAGAAACAGTCGGCTTAGGTTCTGATCTCATAAGATGCAACGCAGTTTTATTGTAATTTTTTTTATTTTGCATTGCAATATTAACAATATTTAAAAGAAAATGCTGCATAAGTGGTTATGTAGGGTAGTTTGTTTACATTAAGTATATCCCATTTTATTTGGCTAGCTTAAGTATTAATTTTCTCTAAGAAAAGAGGATTGAAACGAAACCTCAACTTTTTATAATTAAAGAATCACGGATTTAGCGCAATTTACGGGATAAAATATTCCAAAATTTATCGTTATTGTTTGCTGGGCTTCGAGTACACGGCGAACAGTTTTTAATGACGTGTTGAATAATTCAGCAAAATGTCCGGTTGGTATTAAACCATTTGTTTCATATTCATTCAGCATGTGAAATCATGCTTAAATAAGCTTTGCAATTCATAAACAAGCGCTCCGACTAGCAAGCATTCCCTCTTCCTCACATTTCTTAACACACAGACTCACAGTATTTCTCTAGAACAAATAATGTAATACTATTAGACATCTCTAAGGAAAATACGATAATCTATAAAAAATAAGAAAAAGTATTATAAATAACATTGTGTTTATAACACTTTACTCATCATTAACTAATTTAAAGCAAATAATAATTTATATTTAGTAAAATATGAAATATTTAAATGATAACACTCACACTTAGTCCATTTGTGTTATCACATCATTTACGTCCACTTTCACGCAGCGCAATAATTTTGCCAACGCTTCAATATTTATATTTCATTGCATTTTGAAAATTATAACCACAATACTGCTAATTAACAGATTTAAACATTCGTCATTAACCAACAACGTTCAATTTGGTAAATCGTCTTAACGAATTGCATGTACCTTACAGAAATCGAAATAATTTACTTAGTTTTCTGTGGTCTACCTTCAAACTTTTAATATCTAAATAAACAAAATGCACGAGACAAGTAACAAATGATTATCGAACCACTCTAAGTAAGTTTATTAAAATAAACAAAAATGGTTAATTTTAGGTAATATTAATAACATTTCATAAACTATAAATGGTTATTTTTTTTTAATAATATCAAGCTTAATCCACAGGCGCAGATGAGACTCGAACTCAGGGCTTGCCATAATCACTCCTACCCAAAGAATAATATAAGAAATAAAGGATCTCCTACCCAAATCAAATCAAATCAAATCAAATCAAAATATTTATTTGCAAGAAAATACATAATTTACAAGGAAAGATCTTATAGCCTTCAGTCACTGTATTCTGCCTGCAAGCAAGCGTGCAAGCACGGTAACGACTTAGCTACCATGCCAAGTTAGTTGAAATTATGAACTACTATCAATTACAGACAAAGTGAGTGTGTGTGCGTGTTTATAGTATAGAAACAACTTATAGAAGAAGTTCGTAAGTCAAACCGAAGCGTCTAGTCATGTCCGCCGTCCCAGGCATGTCCTCACCGATCCCGATGACCACATAACTCTCATCCAGGAGAGCAATAGGGCCACCAGTACAGTGCAAAAACACAAACCGACATTCCGACTTCGCCGCCGAGGTCCCTCGCGAAGACCCCGACGTAACTGTCCCCCCCGACCCTTGCTCGACGAAGTGCCAGCCCGCGCCGTAGCTGAGCCTGTAGCTTTAAATTCCCCCGATAATAATAATCACCAAAATCTGATCCAGCCTGTCCCATCTTGCTGTCCTCCCTCCAGCGACGCCCTAAGCCAAGGTCCTTACCCCACAAGGGGTGCCCTTAGCGAGCAGTCGCTTAGTAATGTAAGTTTTCGCCTCCGGCTGGAGGCTTTGAGTTCGCTAAAGGCAGCCACAGGATAGTCCGGTTAAGTAGTCACGACCTCTCAAGGTCAACTACGAGATACAAAAAAAAACCGAAGCGTCAATCTATTGCTTTGTGAGATTGCTTATGGACTTTTGAGCGCTACTGTACCTATTCGTAGATTCTGTTTTCTTTCATAAACATAGTTTTTACAGTTAATTCACGCGCAAGTGCATAATTTATTTATTTAAACTTAAACATACCTGTATAGAACAAAATAACCCGGGTAAATCAATAGTGACTGAACAAAGTCGCACTGAAGAAAAAAAATGTAGTGTATTGCGTCCGTACCTTGCGCCTTGCGTGAAAAATGAACGGCTTGTGTGTGTGATACGTACATCCTGCATGCATCTGCTGTAAGAGGATTACTTACACCCCATGGATGATGTTTTCTCAAAAATCTAACAACTTTCAGTTTCAGAGTACAAGACATAACACAAATCGTAGACATGTTATATTATTTAGTATACTTATTATTTGCACCAACGACAACCCCATTTTATGTCCAGGTATATCACTGTCCATTTCAAGGTGGAAAGATCCTGGAAGAGATCGCAGAAAGCAATAAGGCCGCCCATTGTATGTTTTGTAGTGTTTGTTTTTCATTTATTATGTTGTTATTTTTGTGGTGTACAATAAAGTATATATACATAAATACAAAAACAAACAGTCCCGACTCTACTATACTGACAAAGCAATGCAGAATATTGTCATGTAGTCATGTTGTACAGTTTTATTTCAATTAAACACCGATTACTTTTCAATGTACTGGAATCATCTGCTACTTATTGTTTTAGTTCAAATAGTCTGCCCTTGCCAACTATGTTTGAGTCAGCTTCTAGACTTCCCAGATGCAGCTAAATACCAGTATTTTACATGGAGCGACATGGAAGGATTTAACTACAGTTACTACTGTGGTAGTACGGTACCCCTTACGTACGGTACTCGTTGTTAGACTTGCAGGCTTCTGACGTCCCGTAGCGACTGTCAAAGGTCTACGAACGACAGCCGGGGCCAACGGCTTCACGTGCTTTTTGAGGCACGGAGGGGTCTTTGGTATGTAAAGATGGTCACCCATCCACGGTCCAACCGTGACAAACGCAGCGTAACCTGATCGATAAGCTGTTACTGCTTACTCACAAGCTCCTCCAGTAAATACTTTATGCAGTTAATACTGATTTACTAGAATAAACCGAAACCAAGTTAATTATAGAATTGTCGGTATCAAACTAGATCGTCCAATATTTAATATCAAACTAACCTTAGATGAATGATTCTAGTTAACAAAAAAAACACGACTAAAACCTGTCGATTACATTTATTAAGTTTGGAGGATATTAGAATGTCTACGGGTAATGTATTCTATTGATAAATGACTTCACGGACTACACTCGTACTTTGTACTTAGCTAATACGTGTCATGATGAGAATATTTTATGAAACGACCTTTATTACTTACTGAATAACGAAAAAGACATACGAAGTTCTATTGTTTCAATTAATTTATAGTTCTTACTATAGAACTAAGTAGAATTGTAAAAACATTCTAATTTATTTTAAAAGGACAGTAACATACAACCATCACTAATCTGATGGTATAATATTCTTTACTTTTGGGGAACCATTTCTATTCTGCGATGGGAATGTTCGGATCAGTCATCCGAACATTCCCATCATCATCATTGGCTCCCTTGTTCCAGGCACTCTGGTTCAGCACGGCTGCGTAGCATTATGCTGAGCGATGGCCGTTTTGCGTGGATGTGACGCATATTTTCCCCCGATTTGTTCTCTTTGGTGTTTGTGTTCGATCACTGCGTCATGTTTACCGCAAATAAACGTTTTCTCTTCTTCTTCTTCTTCTTCAGCCAGGCCTAATCTGCGGTCCTTTGTAGGTCAGCCACCCATCTTTGTCTGCCAGCCATCTTGTAACCCGGTTTCTGTAGTTTACAGGGTATGAGCTGTAAGGGAAAGATTTTTTTTTTATTTTTTTTTATTTATATATGCTTTATTGTACACCACAAAATGACATTAAAAGATTCAATTAAACCAGTACCTTCTTTAACAAATACAAAGTTAATTGTAAATACACATAAACGAAGGTACAAAACATCAATAGTGGCAAGCCACTAACCAAACCCTTCCCACACACTTACGTGTTCACTCTGACAGAACTGGTTCTCCGTTCCCAGTTGTATCGGGGTTTAAACCGGCAATGAGGCTAAAACAATAACTAGGCGCTTTGAAGACTCCGCGAGATGAACTGCTTAATAACTTCTAGCTCATCGAATCAGTATCGACATAAAATGGTTGTGCTCATAAAAAGCAACCCGAGACACAATAATCTATAACAACTGGTCTTACTCTCTCATAGGTCAAATCATGACAATTCAGCTGAACTCAGTCTTCTTTCAGTATATTCCTTTCTAATGACGGGACTAAGAGCCCTGGCGTCGAACACAGGATAACGTGTTCACACGCATAAAGGCGGCCTGCGGGTCTCCACCAACAGATGGCCGCACCTCAAGTCATAAAGCCCGCACATCAAGGCTGATTGTGCTTACCTTCATATTGCCCGAACCCGGATCAATTCAAAATCACACGTCTTAATCTCGCATCAGATATATTTTAGAAGGCAAGAACAAAGAAAAATGTTGAATACTCACAAGGTCCAAGTTTGATTGGACTCATATTTGGACACAATCTGGTCATTCCAGACTGGACCCCAAAACGTGTTCCTCCTTGTCACGCCTTGAAGGGAAAAACTTTCTCAACCATTTTGTCAGGACCAACCTATCGACATCCTTCGAGAAACCTCTTCCACATACTCAATAGAATTCTCACCTATTTGTGCTTGCGCAGACCCACGAAAGGTGTCGCTTCTAGTTGCTTTAAATATGTATTTTTGCAACGTCACAATTTTTGTCTGCCAACAGTCCTCCCACCGTCCTCCTATCCGAGGACGGTGGGTTACATTTTAAAACAAAGGTGAAAATAAAGTATCTGTAACACTGTTGCATGTATAACAGTTATTTCGCGTATAGAAGTCGTAAGACACCACAATATACTAAGCAGACACATTATTATAAAACTTCAATGCGTACTTAGTTTGTAGTTTCGGTCTCAGCAGTTAAAATACGAAGAGCACTATATATGAAAGGACTGGTGACGTGGGAGCAAGCGACATACGGTTGTCCGTGGGAGAAGCATCTCGTCCTGTAGCAATTTCCCAATGCTTACGAAGTTTTTCGTTAGTAGTGATTTAATGAACGCCTGCGTTCCTGCAATTACTAGCTACTGGCACAAGACTGATACTCTGACTGATGCTTTCTTATAGATAATTCCTAACGAACAGCTATCACTAAAATATTTTTTTGTAGTTTGTAGACACACGGTATTTCTCATTAACAGTCACATAACCATAGCTATTTTTTATTAGAAACAAATATGACAGAAGAGGCCTAAACTTTAAGTTTATCTGTGTACGGTCTACGAAAAAAAAATCAAAATGTAAAAAAGAAGCACAATAAATATAATATTTATTGTTGGGAATCGAGCAGGATCGATTGGTATCAAAATTGTCAACCGTAAGTCTTCTGTAACATTTTCAGTGACTCCGAACACAAAATTCCATTGGCGATGCAAAATTGAAGACAAACTCTTTGTTTGATGTTTTTATCCAGAATGAAATTCGCAATGCACACTAGATATTTTATGATCTAACTAAAACAACGCTGTATTTAATCTAAATAACAGATGCAACTCAAACTCCGCACTAAAATGGAAAACAGTTGTGCCAATCTATCAAAACAAAAAAAAACATAAACAAATTACAAGCACAAATAGGTGAGAATTCTATTCCCGATACCTTTTTTGACAGAATGTATTTCATAATTGACTGCTTAGCTCCATAAAGGCATGGCGTGGTGATAATCATTTATAAGGTTAAATCTGCAACTTCGTAACGTTTTTGCTCTTCATCTTACAATTTGCGGTAAGCATACATACATAAACACACTCCTTGTACCTGTATAGTAAAGTAATAATATAGTACCTAGTAAGCTAAAACCTACAGGTCGTCACCTGCTACGATCTACTTTGCGGTAAATTAAAAAGGAATATGAACAAATAACAATATTGTTCATCCCCATAGCAAATATCATGATCATTTATAGCCTGTAGACCGACCGGACTTACAGGAAATATCTATGCAAAATTTGAACGAAATCTATCTACAAACAAATAAACAGACATAAATTCTAAAAACTATATTTTTGACATTAGAATCGTTCCCAGACCTCGTAGCAATTACGACTACGGCGAAGCATTAAGGAATAAGGATGGTTATGATTTTGACCAGTTTAAATGTATGAATGTTTGTATGGGGGAATGAATTTATATTCATCTGTTCTCTCATTACTTCCCTAAACATACTTACTTACTTAACATAATTTGAACAAATGAGGCATTGTGATTTCTGTTTGAAATATTGTTTCGTAGTTTTGAGAGCGTGATTTTTCAGTAGTCGGGTTTTATTCCAAAAATATACATAATATAACATCACACCTGTAATCCCAGAAGGGTTAGGTAGAGGTGGTACCTATAGTACCCCCCACATTTCGCCAGTTATGCTTAAGTCGAATGTAATAGGAGGCGAGCCTATTTCCATCGACCGGGCGCAAATCCAGACTCCGGAATGCTACTGAGAAATTATATATAGAAAAACCCAACAACACTTTGCCCGACCAAAAAATATATATTCCGGAGTTAATGGGCGAAGTGTTTGCAATCGGAGTGTGTTAGTGCAAGCGACCGAGCGCCTCGTGTAGCTACCGGTACCGATGGCGACTGGCTACTGGCAAGCGATACAAACTGCTGCTGTACTGATTGCAATTCAACAGACTGCTCCACTTATCTTAGGGATGATTGTTTGCTACCTATATTCCCTATATTTACATTCCTCGATTGTAACAAACGTTGATAAATTATGTTCAACGATGTGTGAGGTAGCGGGTATTCGTTACAAGTGTTTGAAATCGCACCAAAAGCGTCAAATAAATGAACGCTTCATGTCGGTACGATATTAATCTAATTTGTAATTCCCATGTTGGCGGCAACATGAAACAGTAAACTTGCGTAGGAACATAGAAGCACTCGTGTTCCAATTGGTTTGTGATTGCTATATTGTTTGAAATGAATATAATAACCAACTGAACCGTGTTATTTCGAGTCTATCAATGATTGCGAGCGCAGCATTAGCGCTAGTGGCTAGCGCGAATTTCTGGCGCGAGCTGACGGCACGAGTACGACACAGGCACGTCCCAACTAGGGAGTTTTACTTTGATAAGCGACCCGTGAAATGGGTTTACTGACAATGATAGGTATATTATTTCCTCGCAGCTATATGTAACGAAATAATGAAGAAGTTTGTGTATTTTACGAAACTTCCCGAAAGTTTGCGAAGTTAATTTTGATGAATTCATGTGCGGCGCTCCATTACTCGGCGCAAGTTTTTAGGACGTCTCAAGCGGCCTCATGCCGTCGCAAGCTGCTCGAACAGCAATCTCTGGGTGGTTCTCCGTTTTGGCGAAAAAACTCTTTCCCACATGATTTTTTCTGAAAATTCTGAAGTAAATACCGTTTTGCTGAAAAGTTCACCTCTTTTTGTTCCAAACTCTCTAACTAACAATCTTGGTGTCATAATTTATTCAAGCGACTGATCAAAAAAATTTTAACCACAATTTTAAACCAAAAGGAAAGGTCTTCGAAATAAAATAAAAATATTATTTAATCTTTTTATTTTAAATATGTTATTTTAAAAATAATTTTTTTGTGCAACCTAAAACCTAACCCAAGGTCTTTAAATAAAAATATTAAAATAGATTTTATCTTTTTCACTACATTTCATCTTTTTATATATTAAATTTAAAAAAAACGATGTTTTTGTTCAAACTAAAACTGAATCACAAAAAAACTTAAAAAGAAAGTATCATTAATGTTTCGGGATAGTGTTCTACAAAGTACATATCTTTCACTCTGCCTTCCCTTTATATCTTAGAAAGTATTTTGTATGTTCGCAAAAACTTAGGACTTTTTAAAATAAGAAGCGATTTCCATAATATAAATACACGTAGTAAAAATGAAATTGTTATACCCAAATTAAGATTAACTAAAACAAGCAAATCATTTCTGATAAACAGTATCCGCTTTTATAATAAGTTGCCAAAGACGGTTACAGAACTTAGCGATGGAAATTTCAAAGCCCACATCAAACGTGTCCTTATCAAAAAAGCGTACTATAAGGTTAAAGACTACGTCGAAGACAAGAAAGTTTGGCAATAATTCCTTCTGCACATGTGGCTTCCCTGGTACCTCATAAACGGCATCACTATGTAATTTTCTAATAACTGCTCCCAAATAATGGTGTTTAATTTTAATTGTTTATTATTAGATATGGACTTTTACATAGCTCTGACATAATAATTCCATTATTTGACATTATATACCTACAATTTTTTATTGGTTTATGATTTTACTTTATTAGATTATTTTATATTTTGTAAATGTGAGAACGTCGTAGGCCCTGTGGATTGTAAATTTATAGACAATTGTCTATTTGTTTAACATAATTTACTTGTTGACAGGCCTACACTGTCCTCCCATACCTGCTAACACTGTAATTGGAAAACATTGTAAAAGACATATTTTTAAAAGAGTAACCATGGAGTTTCTTGCCGGCTCTTCTCCATGGGAAACGACCAATTGGAACCGTGCACCTAGAATCTGACGTTTCATAAGTGCCCATGTAGGTCTATGTGAAATAAAATATTTTGATTTTGATTTTTGATTTTTTTCGATTTCGAAGTGTGTAATGCATCCCACCCCTCCCGCGACACATTCGGCAGACGTGCCCGATACCACAGCTAAGGTGAGTAATAATTTCTAGTTCCCCGAAATTTGTCACAAAAATTGTCTTTTGTGTCACCTAACTCATCAACATTATTTACAATACACGCATGAGTTTATCTTTACGCGAGAATCTTTATTATAAATCTAGCTTTAAAACATGTTGCTTCATCATGTTGTGGAATGGATTTTGCGAAATCGACCCTTCTATGGGTTTTGACCCCTCCGACAGGATTTTGTGAAAAGGTAATTCGTTTTATGAATAATCTTATTCTTTTGATGTATATACTTGAAACTTGACACGATTACGTTCCTAAGTAAAAACAATAGTATGACATTATTAGTTTTTCCAAACTGACGTTAAATAGGAGTTTAGGGGATGTTCAAGTTTGTATGGACGAATCGTAACGCGCGGTCCGATGAAAATGAATGTAAATATTAAAAATCTTGATTTGTTTTGGAATTTTAGAAATTCAACCCCTTACACCAAATAAGGGGTGTAATTTCTAAAATTAAAATGGGTATTAAATAAAACAATCAAAATCTAAGTACATATTTTATTTCACATAAACCTACATGACTAATTGGTGATGAATAGGCTCAGTGCATACTTATCCTTTTGCGTGATTATCTTGTTAGTCTTTTAGTAAAAGTTGTAAAATAACTCCTTTTCAGGTTTTTAGTTATTACAATGACATCTTGTCAAGTACAACAACGGTGTCATTGAATTAACTCATTTATTATTAATGTAGTAGCCTACTTTACACGAAATAGTTGGAAGTTACCTGTTCCAATTACGTAACGACTTCGATCCCCGCGCTAACCAAGTAATTAGTGTTGTAGGTAAACGCGTACATGTGTGTTATGTTTATTTAAAAAATGCAACTTTTTTACTCACGCTTATGCCAAGTGATTGAAGACAGAGAAACCAAACATTACTAGTTACATCAGCGATGCTGCGTCATCCACATTAATCTCCGTTCGTAAAGCGAACCGAGTTTTTATTGCACAAAAAACAGATCCGATTCGCGAGCGCCATGTCTGACGCGAGATTAAATCTCAGATCAGAAAAACGAGGGCATGTCAGTGCGGTGCTCACCCGGTTTACCGGATCCTGGCCCCGTGAGCTGCACCCACACTTAGGTATATGTTTGATGACGTTCGTAAATCTAAATTGTTTACTAAAACCAAACAAATTATTTGGGATTGTTACCTAAGTAGGTAAAATCACTATTTATTAACTGTCTCTTTTAGAAATACGGTTGCGCTGGTGAAATGATTGAACCTTTATAATGATTGATTATGTGAAACTTGAGAAACCACTCACGAAGCAGTTTATGGTACTTTCAATGAGATTTCCATGTATCTTCTTAATTGTAAGTTTCTGCAGTGCAGGCTTTATTTACACCTACTTGCTGTACCCACCTACTTCATCTGTGTGTGCTTGCAAGGTTTCACCAAACAATGCGTACACGCAATCATAGAAAAGTTGCACATCGAACAGCAAGTCACACAACGGAGTGTGACGCCAAACTAACTACACGCCAAAAGTATTGTGTAGTGGACAATACACGGCCAGCGTTCATGTGACATCACACACAGTGCAGTGGGCCACGCGTTGTCTCTTTGTGACCGCGCCGCGCACGGCTCACCCGCGCCGCGCCTGCTCTCCGCCACATAGTTGTAATACTTCTTCATTTCGATCAACGCCACGCCGCGTCCGCCGCCGTGACGCCACCAAAGCGGAAAATATTGGCTACGCACACAAAGCGCTAATCAAAGGTATATTCAAAAATATTGGAAAAACGTTTGCATTGTAGTTTAAGTTCGCTGCAATATTTGAAGCTAATGGCCTAATTGCCTGTTGCAATTATAACATAAACTCACGCCTTCTTCCCATGGGGGTAGGCAGAAACTACAGAATGCCACCTGCTTCGATTCTAACACACTCCTTTTGCCTTGTTTAAGTTCATACATCTGGTCCTACTCGCGCGCCGGTTGCAAGTACTACCTGACCATTCTGACGAACATCACCAATAAGGTCACTATAAATGTCCTCCTAGGGCGTCCCTTCCACTCACATGTGCCTTGTAAGTTTTGAAAGTCTCTGTTTTTTGTTAGTCTCAGTTTTTTGTAGAAATAAAAATTCCAAACAATTGAATAAAAAGGATCGTAACACGTATTTGCACGCAGGAATTGATATGGGATAGTCTTTTACGCTATAAACAAATTGTTATTGATATGAAATTATTAATTTTGCCTAATTTCATTATTAAGACTGCCTAAGTGGTTGCAAGCGCCAAGTGTGGGGTTCGAATCCATCTGAAATTTCTCAGTATCAGCCCGGAGTCTGGATGTGTGCCCAGTTGACGGACTTAAAGATAACTAGCGAAATGTGGTACAACTCTGCCTTACCCTTTGGGGGCATACAGGCGTCATGTTATGTCATGCTAATATTTATTTTAAACAGAAAGTAGATGGAGCTCTCTTCCTACATTACCTTTACGTACCTGGATGTCGATTCTGTAAAAATCTCACCGAAGACTAGCGTGTAGTGAGCTGTCTTTAAAAACCAGTTCACTTAATACCTATCGCCAGAAATGGGAATAATGACAAATATTCATAAACATATCATATTGATGCTGGTATATGTGATGGGGATGATGCCGATGTTTTCTTTAAAAGGTAAAACGCATAGTTAAAGTGAAAATTATGAATTTCCTGTTGTAACGACAATTTTAATACAAAGTTAGTCGGGTTTTTTTATTTTATTTCGATGTTGGTTTATTCAAAAATAACAAAAAAGCTTGTAACTCTTTTGTAACAAAAACAAAATAAAAACCACTTTCATCACATTCGGCCTGTTTACATACAGAGAGACGAAATTGAAATCCCTCCAAACCCGATATAAATCGCCCTTTGACCCTTTTTTAGATTGCTACGAGAGTGACGTGTAAGTGTGTAAGTGTGTGTGCGCAACAACCAAAGAGGACAATTTCTAGCTAGCCGCGACCTCACCTGCATTAAGCTCGCATGCAGAGAGTTTACGAGGGACGCAAGAACGTGTTCGTTGCAGTAAAAGACGCGCATAAGCGAACGCGTTGAGTGGACGTGGTTCGACGGTTTATTGGATGCCCGCTGTCGGCGTCACGTCGCGCTGCGTTGCGCTCCTTGTCACTCGCTCCCGACTCCGGCTCCGGCCGCCGGCGCCGGGCACAAAGACCGCTTACGTGCGGACATTTTAGCGGTAATAGCGTTGCAGTGCTCCAGATTTTAGTGTGCTGTTGTTTTGGAACTTAGCGCTTTGTTTTTTGGCTTAGGTGTCATACCAATTGGACGGTGCGATTTGCTTCGGTAAACATAGTATTTTCTACAAACAGATAGCAAACAGGATAATCATGAAATAGCGACAATTACGAGAACAAACGGTTAAAATAAAACCAAAGCTTTGTCTAAGCTCTGCGACATTCCTCAGTAAACCGCGTCCGTTCTCCTCCTCTGAATAAAATCATCTAAAGTGGCGCGAGTACGAATATATCGTCGTGTCACAGCACTCACCGCTAATTTATGTGGCTGTTAAGCTGATTAGCGGGCAACGAGCGATCACAGACGGACGGTGACTCTTTAAAATCGCGCGTCGCGTCGCAATTAATGATTGCACATTACTAAGCTAAGCTATACTAAATATGTGAACATTCTTACGTAAATCCGTCACTTCCTGCGTTGGACCACTACCTATTAGTTTTAAAATAACGATGCAGTTCACCATTTATATAAGCAAAACTATATAGATGAACAGAAATAATTCCGACTAATAATACAGCAGGAAGCTATGCAAATGCATGAAGGATAAAGAAACTGAGTTGAATTCGCTAAATAACTACATACAATCTCTTGCATGCTTGTAAAGGGAGGAGGCACAAAAAATAAGTTAAAAGTGATGCAATGAGGAGCCTGCCTCCGACCGCAGGCCGAGCACATCGCACAATACACGCAGAAAGCGAACGAAGCGACGATACAAAAATTAAGATCAAAAATTTCAAAATTTTCGTATGCTCTCCGTGAAATTAAAAAAACCACCGATCTTCAAACAGCGCTCACCACCTACTATGCGTATCCTTCTGCATGGCTGAGCTACGGCGTGAACCTTTGGGGAAATAGCACAGATGCACCTACACTCTTCATCCTTCAAAAGAAATTAATTAGAATCCTGATAAACATCGATCAAACTGACAGCTGCAAACCTCACTTCCAAAATTATAACATTTTAACCCTCCCGAGTATATACATATTAGAGACCTGCAAATTTGTTCGTAAGCATCAAGAATTCTACACAAAACGCGAAGACATACAGTCACGTTACACACTCCGACATAAGTCAAGGTTAAACATACCTACTTCAAGGCTAAAAATACATTCTACGGGTCCCTATGTAATGTCCATTAAAATATACAACAAACTGCCTGAATTAATTAAAAAAGAAGACAGTATTAATACATTTATTAAAAAACTAAAACATTTATTACTAAGAAAATGCTACTATAGTATTAACGAATATTTAAACGACAACAGATAAGTGCAAATGGGGTGTTTAATGGGTGTTGATTTAATTTTGATTTTATTATTTATTTTTGATTTCATTTGTTTTTATTAATTTTGTTTGTTATTCATTTGACTTGATTTGATTTTTATTTTATTTACCTTGATTTTATTTTGTTTTATCGATTTATTTTTGCCATAATTTTATTTGTTTGATTTAATTTGTTCTCTTTTTTTATTTTAAGCAATATCTGTTAATTAGAAAAAAGAGACATAATGATTTTTGTTAGAGAGATTAAGTAACTTCTACAAAGTTTCCTCTCTCCTACTATTTTTGCTGTGCCCGACAGGGTCCACAATGATCGATATAATTTTAAATTACCATCTAAGTAAACATGTGGAATGCAAATAAATGATTGAGTATGATTGAGTATTGAAGCAGAAAGAACCAGTGGGGATAAACAATGTGGGTTAAGACTGTAATGCGCGGTACAAACGTATTACTATAAGTTAGGACTTGATGAAAACGCAAACAATAGTGCCAGGTAGGCATGGCCAATTTTGTTGTAGATCTCTGTGTCAGGCTGCAAAACACCATTATTATATAGCAACTAGGTTCTGTCCTCAACTTCATTCTCGTGGAAGTCGTGAGATCCTAAAAAACAGTCAGTAGGTCACTAGCGGGCTGGCGGGCTGGCTGGCGGGGCTAGCGTCGGTCTAGCGGTCTTTGCGTCAGCAGAGTCAGGACTGTACAGCAGAGTGATACGGAAAAAAAACGGCAGGGGGTGACTTGCACACTCAATAATGAGCCTCCGGAAACTGTTGCTACCACATGTGACGTAAAGTCCAGGGGGCAACTTGTCCTGAGGTTTTTAGGGAGTGGAGAAGTACTCCGTGGCTATCAGGACCATCCCAGAGCCCGGAAGATGGTTAAGATCCCTACCAGCACTTACTAGAATACTTCCTTCTTCCGAGCACGCTTGCTCTTGCGAATCTCCACTCAAGCTGGCCATTGAAAGCAAGAATGAGGTGGGAGCTCATTTCCTCGTCTGGTTTCACTCCAGCCGATCAATAAGGCTATGGCCAGAGATGAAGAACGAGACTTTTCTCGGGAGATAAGGTCCGTGGGGTCGCTACCCATCAGCTCACCACATGCTGCCCTGCGGGTTTCCGTAGCTCTCTTGGTTAGCTCCTAACTCTAGAACCGTTCCGGCAAAGTGATCTCAACTGGCACAGACCTAGAGCCCAAAGCGCGCAGGCCCCCACACGACGTCAACGTAGAGACACGGCGGTGTGATTAGTATTATTATCATTATATCTTTACTTATTTTGGAACCATGGGGTCTCGGTCCTTTTGAAGGCATAGAAGGGGCGAAGCTAACTCGCAGAGGCCCCTTAGACTATAGCAGGATATTAAATTAGAAAAAATTAAATATAGATGGCGGTGGAGTTATTTTAATACGAGTATTACTATTATGTCCAGTATGTCCAGTATGAGATAAAGATATCTTTCACCCTATGTATGGACACCAGCTACCTCTAGAGTCAAAACAACTTTTAGAGGCACACGAGTACACGTTCTTCTTGGAAGACAGAGCAGTGGATGAGGATGCAAACTGAGTACCCTTCCCTCCTCGCACATTTCATCACTCTGGAAGATCAAATGACCCTTGTACAGGAACTGCAGAAACGAATATCGGTTTGCCAAAACGGGTTTAATAGAGTTTTATCATCAAACCATCCCAAATACAGTGTGATTGTGGAACCCCGTGAACCCCTTCGCAGGATACGTCGCATCTTTTGCCTGCCAGTCGTGCATGACTATTTTCAGGGCTTGCAGGGTTTAAATGTGACAAACGACAGAGCTATCTCGTTTGTGTGGCTACATTACAATCATTATTTGCCCTAAATACCTGATAATTAACGTTGTAATCAAACTAATTTGCAATATACAATAGAGATAAGTGATCACTGGAATGCCAATACAATATGCACAAAAGTAGGATCAGACGGTATATTTCATGTTTTTGAATATGAATACCTACCAAATAGATAATCATTTGTTTTCAACTCATAATAATACAGAGAAGTGCTCTACATAACTGTTTAATAATAAATACACTATCACTCATTGAAAATTTTAATGGGCATGTAAAACTTTAAATTTTCTTTAAACTGTTCTCCTGCAGAATTATTAAAACTGCGCTTACATAATCTGTCTTCTAGACCATCGATATGTATCTTCTGTACACTTAAAAAGAAACAAAGTCGGGTTAGATACACCATTTATAACTCAAGAACGGCTGGACCGATTTTTATGATCTTTGAATTTTTGGATTTGTCTCCGCCCCGAATAGCAGAATATCTATAAAAAATAGCGAATGCCTCGCACACGTTGCAGAGCCTTTTAAAACTTTATTCGGCGCGCACACAACAATTTACGTATGTTTCATCACAATCGGTCGAGCCAGTTCCGAGTTTTAGCGACATCAACGAACAGCAATTGATGATATGGGAAAAATTAATGATAAAAAAATTTAATGACGATAATATTTTGAGGCGACAGCTAGCTGGCAAGCTGAAGTGAACCTGACTGTTTATTGCATACTTGCTCTGTGCCGAATTCTAATAGGATAGCCGAACAGTTGTCTCAATTACACTTATAATGTCATTGAGGCAACTAGTCGGCTATCCGTGGATCCTGTGGCCCGTCGGTGAAAGCACCCGGCACAGATCACGAATTGGATATCATTTGCACGTACGGCGACTACTTGTTTGTGTATTAACAATTATATAACCAGCACTCGCATTGCTATAACGAGTTAAGTATACAGTGCTTATTTCGTTAACAACTTTTAAAACATCTATTAATTTAATGAAACAGTCATAATTGTTCAAAGTTTCGTTCCGAAAACTCTCACGACCCTTCGATTTAATTTGAAAAGGGTGATACTAGTATAACTAGCTTTTAAAATTAACCTTTTAGTAATAAAGTTGTGTTTACCTCGGTCTAAGTAATAAAATAATCGACATTAACACGGAAATGGTGCCGATTCTCTTGTACACCGAACTAAACTAACTAAGCTAACACTAAAATTCCTTACTTTCGACTGAAAATCTTAAAGCTCTTCTGCAAAAAAAAAACCTCAAAATTAAAAAATAATCTTGACACAACTATAATCAAATTTGGCAATCGCGAGTCCACGTGTTTTTTTTTTCCTTTTGGATTTGCTACGTGTTTGCCCTACCCCGTGAATGTTCGTTAGATCCGGAGGCGCGCATGGGGGGCAGCCTCGACGTGTTTTATATGGAAGTTTTAACTTTTTGTATGAAAAAAAAAACAACATGGTAGAGTTTCAGGGGTTTAAGGGTTCTCTAAACGGGGTCGAAAATTTCATTAAGTTTGCGATAGGACACTCCGTTTTCGAGAAGCAAAAGAAGAGAATAAATAGATACAGTACTATTTTTGCACGTCTGAAGTCGAGATGGTGTGAATTTTAGTTCACGACAACTGATTTTATTGCAAACCTTTTTAATCGCGATTAAAAATAGTCAGATTCATGTTCAGATTTTAAGTGGAAAGCATCAAATTCAGAATAGCAAAATTGCCATTTTCACTATATTAATAACTCAGTGCCTTCTTAGTGTTGTCAGACTAAAATATAGTTTAGTTGTTTCACTTTAGTCAATTTCAGAATAGAAATTGCCGTTTGACAGGAATAAACAAAATATTGGTGATTTTTTGTCTAGTTTAGAAGCATTTGTAACAAGAGAATCGGCACCCGTGTAATGTTAACTTTAGGAAATCCTAACTAAATGGATAAGCCTAGGGAAGACGCAACTTATGCAAGGTCGTTGTCCTGGGAACCTAACACTACTAGCACTGAGATTGTAAACCAGGCTGATGGTCTCGTCAAGCTTTTCTCTACCATTATCCTTTGATAGACAGATCGTCCTTTTCTACTAAAAACTTAAAAACTCACCTAGAGGAACCGGTGAGTTAAAAGTTTTCCAAAGATTAAAAAACAGGATCAAAGAGACGGCGACGCGATGTGAAAACTGCGACAGCGGGCGAGCGCGGGGCCGAGGTGCGCGGCGAGGGCGGGGGCGGCACGGGGGGCGTAAAGAAAACCTACTTCACCTTGTTTTTACGGTCACGAGATTTAATAACGAGGAATTTGCAGAACGAGCGCGTTTGTCACCCGCTTACAAGCCAAGCTATTTAGTTCTCTAACACACAGACGTAAAGCTCAAAGTGGAATGCGCAGAGGTTCCAGTATGTGGTAATGTGTAGCCTAGAATTCCGAAAAGCGGAGTAGATTGTACAAACACTGGTACTATGGCGCTATCGTCGGCTAATGATTGCAAAACTCACTCTCTCTCTAGAATTGGCTAGAAGTTGAAGGTAAACAGGGCTGAAGGCAAATACGGAACACTTACACGTTGCTTTAAATCATCTTTAAATCAACTAGAAACAAATTCAAATCCTTACAATATTGTAGTAACTGCTTTTACCCAAAGAGGCGACTTTTCTAATAAAGGTCACTGAAAAGCCTAAAACGTTCATAAACCTCCCACTTATTACGTTGTCAGAGCCAGAGTGGACCACGTATCAAAGCGTTGTTATAAATAAGTTGTAAAGTTTTCATGTTTCCCAAGAGAGATGTAAATGCATTCATGTAGGCCTCTCTATTATCTATTCAGTGAGCCAAGGTTAAATATAATGTAGTAATGCTTATGTGGCGATTGTAGCTGGTCGGAATGTTCACTATTTTACAGCGGTAGGTATAAGAAGAGGCGAGAAATGGATTGGAGCTGAAAACTGACCTAGATGCGTGCCGTGTCCGGCGGGACGCGACCGGACGGTGGCGCACGGCCCCGGACGGAGCCGGCCGGTCGCTGCACATACTTATTGCACGACGTGACGTCCCGCAGGCAATGCCGCCTTACTTAAGAAGCCACTCAATATACTGCGCTTTATTATTTCACTGAACGTCCTTCAGTCCGTTGGAAGCGTATTTCATATAAGTCCTCAAACAGACACTCATTTTAACATTATCCTTAAAAATTCATAATATGGAAAAGTTGTTGTAAGATGAATCAATCATTAGCTTTGTATTGTATTCGTAAGGTTTATTTTATCTTACAAACTTAGCTCTCAGAAGATAGAAAAGTTTTACCTTTTGTCCATAAAACTCGAAAAGTGAAACTGATAAATCTTTTCATAATAAGACAGCCAAGAATGTACTCTCCAAATATATTTGATGTTTTAATCACAAATTAAAGAGAAGATAGTAAACAGATCCGTAAGCTCGTTGAAACAGTTGAAGGGTCTAATTAAATGCTGAACTATTTGTTCGTGTGGCACAGGCTGCTGTCACCCCTCGAAGGGAAGGGCATCGACGCAACGCTCTTAACAACTTTTCGATTTGAGACACTTTGTTGGCCGACAGTTTCAGTCGGGACACATTTACTTGGTCTTCTGGCCAAGAAAAAGCGACTGACAGTGATATTTCATTAGAGAATTTCATACAAAAATGGCATCCAAATTCAGGACTTAGCGGTGCATTTTCCAATTTTTTTCATTCAAACCTTGTCCTGACAATAGGTGCAGCCGCTTTGAAGTGACGCGCGGACAAACATTTTTGGCAATTGGTTTTTATTTATTTATTTAACCATTTATTTACACCCATATCAATAGACAAGAAGAATAAAGGGAACAGAAAAGTACGTACAAAGGTAATGCTTATTTCTGTTAAAATTGATTTTTATTTTTATCTAAAAACATTCTATACTATACGTAGATACGTTTTACACAAAAGTGTTAAAATAATCTACATCGAATCACGATTAGTCCGAAGTAAATTAAAATACCTACTAAAAAAGTAAATAAATATAGCAAATAAAAAAAAAAAAATGTCTTCATTAAAACATATACCTAAATACATATTAAAACATTCGGTCAGCAGGACGAGTCGTCGTCAGTCGTGCTCGTTACCGACATCCCATTCGTTGTAATGGATAGTCTAGCCTTCAGCGCACTTACACCTGTCAACCTAATAAACAACTAATTGAAACGAACACTTTGCTTGTGTTTGTCAACAACGCAAGCCAACGCAAGTCAATCAATGGTTTATAGATTGAGAACTGTTAGTAGTAAGCAAAATGCTTTGCTCTCTTCTAAACTTTGTATGTCATAACTAATACTGAAGTGACATTTCTGAGAAATCGTTTTCTCGTAGTGACGATTATGTTAAAGATGATCAGGGGTACAACTCCACAGAGTGACACCAATGTGGTTCAATGTGACAAAGTTTACGATAAAATTATTCTCAAAACTAAACCATCGTTCACGCATCGGCACTCGCTATTCGTTCTATACTAAGTTCAGGTTGTTATCGAACAAAGCGAACTGATTGGAAAAGTTATTTGTAATTCATTTATTGGTCGGCACTTGTTGACATTGGCGCCAATTGTTCGCGCCAATGCTACGGACACGAAACGTTCCGACTAAACGTTTTAATTGTATTTTATCCCTAGAAAAATTGTTTCTGTGAACTTTCGCCCTAACGACTGGTTTCAATTAAATTGAAACTTTGTATGTCTGTTCAGTGATCGATTCCGTTTTGTTTTTGAAGCTTACATTTTGTTTAAGCGCAGAGCGTCGGTCGGGGCGCACTACCCGCACAAATAAAATAAAATTCCTCGTGAAAAATTGGAAATTCAATAACTCCCTCGCCGAGGAGCGATTTCCTCCCGACACTCGTCAGGCGACTTTAAAAATATGATAGATGATACATTAACGGGTTTTTTTCTCGTTCAACTTCAACTCCGCGGCGGCGGCGTCGCGTCGGCGCGGCGGCACGTTGTTGGGAGCGTTTTCTTCCGCTGATTTATTGGCGTCGTATTATATCCGCGACGGTTTATCGGTAAGCCTCTCATCTTCGGTAAATGATTGCACTTTCATACTTTTGATATATTTTTATTATAATTTCCTTTCCAAAGGCTCTGAGTTCTGAAAACTTTAGGATTTCGCTTAAAATTTTCAACAGGCTGTCCGGACATGTTCAATTAATTGTTCATCCAGGTAATGATCCTGCTGAAGTAGCTCATCCGAATCTTAGGTGGGCGGGGTGTTGCTGAGAGTGCTGGCGGGAAACATCTCGCTCCTTGCATACACGACCACTATTACGTGAACACACAGAAGGTGTAGGTTGAATTGATTGGTGGCAAGAGTAGGTGCTCTTGCCACCAATCGCTACAGAGCCCGCACATAGTTTGTGCTCCATACGATTAAGCAAAACTGAGCAGTCTCGAATGATTGTCATCGCAAGGTGCAGACGCAAGTTTCTTCTCCACGCCTAAAGTCTCGTACACACGCTCGTCACGCGACACGCGGTGCCATTGTGTCGCGCTGTAGCGTTGCGCCTGTTTGCGGGAGCCTTAAAGTGTTACTCGTGCTTATCCTTTTTTTCTGACTTCTCTTGCTCTGGGTGGAGCGGGTGGGCGTGTCAGACTTTTACTGACGAAAACCCACCCGTGCTCCTTCAGTTGCCTCTGCCAGGGCCACGGTTACTCTTTCGAATTTCCCGCACTCCGTCATTTGGTGCTGACATCTCATTGAGGCGCGCGTGAAACACGACGGGCTGTCGACCCGGGCCTGGTACTTACCGGACGGCGAGCTACCCATTGCTTGCCGTCCGCAAGCCCGCGCCTACGGTGGCCGGGAATCTGCTTGAGATTCCCGACGCCCAGGGCGCCTCCTTCACGCGCTCCGCCTCCTCCTTAGCGGGCATTACTGCTTTGCAGAAGGAGGTGACGGCTTTCCATTCCCTGTCGCTCCGTACCATGGCCGGACTAGACCAGGACCGGACGCGAGAGATCGCCGCTGCCGAACGCCTCCACGAGGACACGACGGTGCTCCACCCAACCTGGACAGACCTCCACCGTATGCTCCATCGTGTCCTCCAGACTCGTGCTTATCCTGACGTCTTACTACAAATGGACCTTCTGTTTCGCGCCGGTGGTGCCGCGGCCCCGGACGGTCGTGGCGCGTTAGCGGCACATCACAATGGCACTGCGCTCGTCTGTCTGCTTTGAACTCGCGGTAATGAAGACGCGAATGCGAGTAACTGGCTCCTCGTCCGCGGTGCTCACCGCACCGGTTAACGTTATGTTATTGCAGTGAGTGGGATTACAGACAGGACGATGAACTTGACTGCTTGACACAACCAAGTATGGTTGTAACGTCCATTTTTCGGTGGAATGAGACCCTTTTTGAGCTGGTGTCCACCACTCCTAATCACTGTTCATTATGATGAATCCTCAGCTGTAGCGCGGCAAAATCAAAAGCACTTTTAGAAGTGACGTAATAACAGAAGTGATACACATCACTTCTGTGCGAAACGTGCGAATAAAATTGATAAAACGCACGTAACTCGTGGGCGGCGCCACTTAGCTTGCATAAAACAATCAAACGCATGCGGGAAACGGTCGGGGCGCGCGGGCGGGCGGGTGTGAGGGGGTGAGCTCGTAAAAAAATTGCGAAAGCTCACACATTTTCCAGCCGGCGCCGGCTTCCTACTGTCGCAGTAGAAAGTTTACGAGGTTTACGCACGACTTAACGCACTCATTTGGCAACTGTTTGCAGCTTTTTGAGCTTATTTATTTATTTAATCGCATGGATAGAAGCGATTTATAAATGTTATTAGAGTTATTCGCACAGTTGTTACAATAAGTGCAAGACATACTAAAACTTTTTGGAACGAAGTCCTTGGAGTTTTTTTTGTTGAACATTTTAGAATTTGTTACATGGTCCTCAAATGATCTGAACAAGATTATTTTCGGATTTTTATATACACCTTGACATTAATGGACTTTATATACACATTATGATATTTTAATTATTGTGAATGTGAAGATAATGTGGATTTGTTGTTTTTTTTTTTCGTAGTTTTTTATTTATTTCGTTTTACACATCACTTCTGTTATGACGTCACTTCTAAAAGGTACGCCGTCGCGCACTCACGTACTTCTAATTATCTCCGTGTTCGTTAATTCTAAATCCAAGTAAAAAGTGCTTTTAACTATACAGGAAAGCCCGCAACACACGAGTGACAATAGTGCGTAAAAAAACAGTGAAATAACTACGATAACCCCGTGTGTGAACAAAACAAAAACGAACTAAGAATTTTTTAAAGTGGATACTTTTCGGACTTTGTACTTTTTAGCTGAACAAAGGAATCACCGCGTTCCTAATCCTTAACGTATTGTGCAGTTAAATGATCACCTATTCCGCGAATGGCTCCTGACAAGCGGCTGGCTCTGCGGCGTAACGCGGTATACGAGTATCACCGAGGCACACTCGGAGTTCGATTCCCACACGCCTCAATCTGTTTTTGTAAAAATTTCTCTTTTCCTGTTTATATTTTAACTTAATAAGACACGCAAAGTTTTAACACTGCCTCAAAATGCAAAGAACTCCACCCAAACAATCTCTGTCTGAATCAAACTTAACATCTGCCTTGATCGACAAGTCAGACGGAAGCAACGCTCGGAGCAGCAAGCGTCAACGCCTCGAGGATTCTCCAAATGAAGAAGTAGACCCAACACCGGCATTCAGCTCCTTCAAAACTGAATTATTGGAAATGTTGACAAACTGGAAGGCCGAGCATGAATTGTTCCTAAAAGTGGTCAAGAAGCCACTTTCTCCAAGCTGGTCGGCGATGTAGCTTTTCTTAAAAAGCAATGCCTTTCCTTCGAGAATGCAAAATCTCAACTTGAGGGTAGCGTTATCTCTATACGAAAACAATACGAGGATACTTCTACTAAGGTTTTAAACCTGGAAATAAAAACTGAGAATGCTGATGTTATAATCCACTTGGAAAAACAGTTACAGGATTTTCAATCACAGACACGCCACATCAATGTCGAGCTCGAAGAGAAACAGAGGAAAACAATTCTTGACCTTGAAAGCTACGCTTCCACCTCAAAGAAGAAATAAATTCTCAAGCACAGGCTGCCTTATCTTATGAGATCGAAATAATGGAAATAGCCGAGTCCGCGAACGAAAACTTACAACACATCGCTTTATTGACAGCCACTAAAATCGGAGTAGAGCTCAAATACAATGATATTGACTGGGTAACGCGCGCCAAATTAAAACGTCAAACGTCAAATTAGCACAGTTAGTGACCATAATCTTAAACTGCCACGACTAATAATTGTGCGTCTTTCCCGCCGTGTAAAGCAGAGTGAACTTATCAAAGCATCAAAATCCAGACGCAAACTAAACAGCACCGATTTAAACATTGAAGGTAACACTAGCAAAGTGTACATCAACGAACACCTCACCAAGCAGAACCGTCTTCTTTTTCGTGAAGCCAGGTCCAGAGCTTTTGACTGCGGCTTCAAGTTCTGCTGGATCAAGAACGGACAAATTACCATTCGGAAGAAGAAAGGTGCACCAGCTATTCGACTTTGCTACGCAGCAGACATCGAGCACCATCTCAACCAGGCAAATCAAAAAGTTCTCTCAGCACAAGAAGAAGCAAATTTGTAGTCATGGAATCCTGCATAATCTCGTAGACGAGCTGTTATGTAATATGCGTTCCGGTGCTACTCATACCTTAACTTTTATTTTTATTTATTTGTTTGTTAATGTGTCGCCATTTGGTTGTCGCACCAATTTCACCTCTTGTAAACATGCTGCTATTCTGTTATTGCTCTTATTATTCAGCTAGACACGTATGCACACACCTAACACATTACATATTCACTACACACAAAACAATACGTCCTAGTTCTAAAAATTGCAGGTCCCAACGGTATTTTAGAATGGGTGACAGAAGTAAGCATATCATCGTACATTATATATATTATGTTTTTATCATTTTCTGTGGATAACCTAGAAATTCATGAGAATATTGAAAAATCTCTAAAGATTAACTGTCACTTACTGACCGACCTGGAACACTGTCGGGACCTTATAACAAAGGCTTATAACTGTACGTGCATTACAATAAACATCAGAAGTGTGCAAAAAAAATTTGATGATTTCGTTGTAGCTTTAACACGTTTAAATATCGAATTTGATGCTATCGTTCTCACAGAATGCTGGTTGCACGAAAATTCTAGTATAGGAAGTCTCGAGGGATATAATTCATATCACACAACGAAATTTATAAACAAAGCTGGAGGTGTCATAATTTATGTAAAGGAACGTCGTGAAGTCGTTGTTACTGAGCCTGAGATAGACGATGCAAAATGTCTTATGGTTCGTTTTGGTAGCACTATTTATCTATTCGGCATTTACCGGTCCCCTTCTTTTAGTACTTTATCAAACTTCTTATCGTCACTGGATGAGAACTTAAATCAAATAAAGTCGAAATCGGTGCTGATTATCACAGGAGCTCTAAACATTGACATACTCGCCGACAATCCTAGTGGAGACAATGCCGAGAACCAATGCTTACGTAAAAAAATGTGGCTCAGTGATTGTTATCGCCGGTGACAGATCACGATATTGCTATTTTTGGAATCAAAACTAAAATTAAAAATGGTAATAAAAACATCAGGAAAGTTATTCAAAAAATCGATTATGAAAAGCTGAAATCAGATCTTGACGACAAAGATTGGTCTCCTTTCACTTGTCACTCAAACTCAAATCATTTATTTCAATGGGGAAGGCAACTGTCAAAATGGCGCTGTCGTAGCTAGTTCCCAACACAAGCTAAAAATACAAGGCGTGATGTGGTTTTATTTTATTTTAGCGAAAGTTGACTCGATATTGTGTTCCTAGATACTCAGAAATTGGAGTTCGAATTTCTCGTAAGCCCCTAAAATTAGAAGATTGTGCTTTAAAGCTATTCGTACAGATTTTTTTGAGTTCGAATTTATGTCGTGAACATTTTGAAGAAAGTGATTACGAGAAAATATTAATTCTGACACTTTCCATGTCAATTACTTGATTTAAAATACTGAAATCACCGAAAATAACGAAATAGTGAAATAAAATCAAACTCATGAATGAACATAAAATGAAATGAATGAACGAAATGTCAAAATTTTTGTAGGCCGTAAGGACCTAGCTATGGTCACGCCATCTACAATTAGCTTTGCCCGACCTTCCCGATTAAACCATTTACAGGCACTTTTGAATTGTCAAGGAGTCGGTCAGTCAGAAATATGAAGCTAGTTGCCCATTCCAAAGCGTAGTAGGTACCTATGGAGAAGAACGGGCAAGAAACTCCATGGACACTCTTTTAAATAATAATGTTTTTACATATATCTTAGTTACATCGATTAATGTTGACTCTATAAGTGAGAACGATGTACAAAAAACCGTACACGTTAAAAGCGTCCAGAGTGCATCAAAACATAATAAAAACCATCCAGCTAATTAATTATTAAAATAAGCCGTGGCAGCTAAGAGATGACCAGTCCCAACTGACGGCGCCCGTTCACGAACATGACGCATGGATCAGCACCATTCAGCTCAACCATTTTGAAGGGAGCTAAATGATCCGACACACGCGCCACCGTCAGCGAGACATTTGAGTGAGCATGCCATACTATCAGCCGCCAAGGCACATTCAAGTCAATCTATGACATTACCCGGTAAATGGTAGCTCTATAGTACAAAGTACTCACATCTATGCAATGCATCTATATAATGAAAAGGAGATTGAGTTTACATCTCCGGTGCGGCTACCTCAAGAAACACACAAAATTTAAGGAAAAGTCGGACAAAAGTAATATTGAAGCCGCTGGATCACACCCGGTTTGGTGCGCTGCATGCACTTTAAAGACAACCTACACTTAAAAGTCAAACAAGACCCGAAAAATTAAATACTAAACATTTCCTGCAGGAGGTATAGGAACTTCCTTATCGACCTTCTCAGGAAACTAAAAAACAATTACAACAGCAGACAACTTCAAGAAAATCAGCACAACCCTAAGAAATTATGGAGCGCTATCAAAGAGATAACCGAGATGGCAAAGAAGAAAAGTGCCCCTTCCCCCACAAGAACTACTGTCTTCCGCTGGTTCCATCAAGGCTTTTTTGAACCACTGCAATAGTTACTATCTGTAGGAAAAACCCTTGCCGACGAAATTCTTCAAACTCTGTCCACGACTGAGGAAGAGCTAGCCGCAAAAACCAGATGTAGAGTATCAAATAGTAACTCCGTATTTTTGGCGCCTACTGACATACTCGAAATAGAAAGAATTATTATGAACCTAAAAAACGACAGCGCCCCCGGATTAGACGGATGGATACAAGGCTACACAAATTTACATGGATGCCATTTTAAGAAATGAAATTCCTAACGCTGACTTGATTTGCTACGCTGACGATACAGTTATTATTTGCCACGGTGCCGACTGGAAAGAAGTGCATATGAAAACCGAGTCTGGAATGAGCAAGTTAGCTTACTGGTTGGATTTAAATTTACTGACGCTAAACGTTAACAAAACGCACTATATTAAAGACATAACATCACGCCTTGTTTCCCCGAAGGGTTGGGCAGAGGTGTACCTATAGTACACCCACATTTCGCCAGTTATGTTTAAGTCCCATGTAATAGGGGGCGAGCCTATTGCCATCCACCGGGCACAAATCCAGACTTCGGGCTGCTACTGAGAAATTCCAGATAGAAAAACCCAATAACACGTTTCCCGACCTGGGAATCGAACCCAGGACCTCATGCTCAGACGTAGCGATTGCGACCACTAGACCAACGAGGCAGTCGAAAATTAGTTTACCATGCCCTCTGTCAGTCTCTACTCCAGTACTGTATAACAGTTTGGGGTGGGGTCGCCAAAACTCATATGTTAGAGCTGGGGAGAGCGCAACGCGCCATATTAAAAGTCATGCTTCGTAAACCTTACCTTTATTCAACCGAAAAACGGAATAAAGAGGCATTACTTCTAGGGGTGCGGAAATTGTATATTACATCCGTAATTTCTAAAAGTTACTTAAAAAATGTTAAAGAGAACTGATTTAAAAGCCCTGAAAAGTAAAAGAAAATTGAGAATCCCGAACCCAGGAGTAAACACTGCGTTTGCCCAAAGACTTCCATCATTCTTACACACCCACGTCTACAATAAGGTAAACTCTGTTCTATGGATCCATAACTCTACTTACACCTGAATGAAACACACAGTTAAATTATATGGCTCTTGGAACAATCATACACCTCTACTGAAATAATCCTTAGTATAACCAAATAATTCAACTAACACTACACCAAAAACGCCCGATCACACACTCCCCACACAAACATACACAGAACGACGCGCACACACACTCGCACAATACAGAACAGCAGCAAAAACGGAAATTATACGAAGTTTAATCTTTTTTTAATATATATTTTTCATAAGAATTGATTTAATTACTTATTCATAAATTAGTTTATGTTAGAGCTCCACTCATTCTCTGTGGTTCTTTCCTCTAAAGCTCCTATCAGACTCCAATCTACATGGTCTTCACATGACCTGACCAAGATTATGTCTGGACTTTAAAAGAGACTGTGACCTCTGAGTTTGTTTCGGCCTTTCTTATCAGAGTAGTCAGATAGGAAACGCCGATCTCATCTAGTTTTTAAAATATGATTGACGTGTAACAGTGAAAAAGGTTTTATGCGGGCTCCCATGCTCCTTTTTTTAAAATCAAACTCAAACTCAAAGCATTTAAAGGCACTTTTGAATTGTCAAGGGATCGGTCAGTCAGAAATATGAAGCTAGTTGCCCATTACAAAGCGAAGTAGGTACCTATGGAGAAGAACGGGCAAGAAACTCTATGGACACTCTTTTAAATAATTTTGTTACAGAAAATTTGTTACATCAGTCTTGTTGAAATTATACATGTGAGAACGATGTAGAAAGACGTGCACATTAAAGGCGTCCGTAATGAAAAACATCATCATCAGCCTACATTAGTAGATACATAGGCCTCCCCTAATGCGCATCATACCCCTCCCGACCCTTGCTCGAGCCAGCCCGCGCCGCTGAGCCTGTAGCTTTAAATTCGTCCCTAAATCACTCAAATCCTGATCCAGCTAGTCCCTTGCTGCCCTCTCCCAGCGACGCCCTAAGCCGAGGTTCGTACCCCGAAGGGGGTGCCCTTAGCGTTGTCGCTTAGTTTTTAAGTTAGTACATAAGTTTAAGTCCTGGCTGGAGGCCTTAATTTATTAGGGCAACCACAGGCAAGTCCGTCTAAGCAGACGACAACCTCATAGGTTGACCTGCGAGATGCCATATAAAAAATAAAAAAAAATGAGCATCATAGCGCACTGTCTTCAGCTTGACGCATCCAGCATCTGCCTGCAGTCTTTCGCAGATCGTCATCCCACCTGGCCGGAGGGCATCCTACACTACGTTTGCCGAGTCGCGGTCTCCACTCAAGAACTAGTTGAAAAAAAAAATACAAACATTAAAACAAAAAAATACAATTCTGCCGAGACATTGCCAGTCCCCACTAACGGCAGCGCCCGTTCACGAACATGACGTATGGATCAGCACCATTCAGCTCAACCATTTTGAAGGGAACTTAATACAGTCATCTAGACTAAAACATGAAAATCCAAAACTTTTGGGACTTGAAACTTGAGTCTTTAATGTGTCTGTTTTATAATACATAATACATCGAAAGGGACTTTGTTCCAATCTGGTGTCCCATGTTTTTTATGTAATTGTCTACGTTGTTTCCTTAGTTAGGTTGCGATTCCTCAAAATTTTTATAGCTTGTCCATTGTGGCATGTGGTTTCACCTAACCATGCAGCAGCCATTGATCGCGATCATAACAACATTTCATTTAAAAATAAAGACACGTTTTTTTGGGGCCCGATGTGATATTTTTATTGCATTGCAAAGTATACATGTTTCGATTAAGAATGGAATAAAGTATCCGGCAAATGGCCCCCTGGGATGATATTGTCGATGACTTTCTGACGAAAGATGTGGCTGTATCTCACCGATGACGCGTTGAGTCTCGACCTTGAGCTAAGGAATGGTTTCCGTTTTATTCGCATAAACGAGAGATTTCACAAAACCCCAAAGAATAAAAACGCACGGCGTTAAATCGCATGATCGTAGTGGCAAGTTGATTTCATAATTTCGTGAGATGATTGTTTCATGCGCGGTGTGGCAGGTGGTGCAGTCCTGCTGAAACCACATGTCATCCAGATCCATGCCATCCAGTTGAGGCCACAAGAATTCTGTTATCGTGTTCCTGAAACGAATTTTGTTCACAGTCACTGCAATTCTGGCTTTATTAGCACAATGATAACGCGTTCTTGTTTTGTGTAACGCTCTATTTTTTATAATCGTAACTATCTTAGGTGACAGCTGTTAAATTTCAGAATTACAACAACATGACACAAAATTTAAAAGAAAAAAACGTGTAGTAGTAAAATTTACCACACAATTATGGTGTGGAGGAGATTGCTGATACATTAACTCTTCAGGAGAACATGAGCTATGGCTAATGCTGTGTTATGTCCTTTATTCAGTCTGACACGCCCTGCCGCACCGCTCAGAAGGAGAAGTCATTTGATGATTCCCACACAAAAAAAAAGTGTCTCTATTCGGAATTTACCTGAATTGAACAACCCTCTAGCCATTAGTTTATATGGCTTTAGAAAGAAGTAAACTAGAATCTGCTTCAATTATTTGGAATCCCTATGAAGAAAGTACTTACGCTTTGCTTCTTGAGAAGGTCCAAATGACCATCCTTAGATTTTTTTTAAAAACTGTTCGGGTTCTATTCATTAATGTATCCCACAAAATGTTTGCTTGTAATGCTGAAATTTAACTCTCTTCAAGTTAGGCGTAATTACTTTTTACTCAAGTTTGCTTGTGGTATCCTTCGTGGGGAGTCTGATTACCTGGAACTAGAAGCTCAGCTTGTGAGAATTTTTGTTCCTTCTGTACCCAAATACCAACTTAGACCTTGACGACACGAATTGTTGGCCATTTCGTCAGCACGCACAATTTCGCATTCTAACTCGCAATGAAAAATGCGCTACTGGCATCGACACTGGAGTGTATTGTTTACCGCGGGTTGGGTAGACGTATGTCGTGCATGTTTGAGATTCTGTAAGATGAAGGACGATAGAATGAGATTTCATTTCTTTTCTTTGCCAATATTATTTGCTAGTTGTTTAATAGTTTTACTCGTTGTGTTAGTTATTTTCTGTATTATTACTAACAGTTATTCCTTCTTTATCGTAAATCTGTTTTTATTGAAATTTCACTGTGCAATAACTTGGACCTGGGTCTATACTGTTGTGAATATTTGTACCAATTCAATAAATAGGAAAAAGCTAAACTAATTAAGAATCGCACCATACAAAATCGTGTAAATATTGTCAAACACGTTTTACAGGATCAACACTGGCCACAAAAACCAGTCTTAACTTTTTCCACATCTTGAAATTGGCTCCAGCCCCAACGCTTAACGAAGAAGGAATAGGATGAATTCACCAAACTTTTTACCTAGAATAAGCCACCTGAGAAAAAAAAATCATAAACATAACATAACATAACATCACGCCTTGTTTCCCCGAAGGGTTGGGCAGAGGTGTACCTATAGTACACCCACATATCGCCAGTTATGTTTAAGTCCCATGTAATAGGGGGCGAGCCTATTGCCATCTACCGGGCACAAATCCAGACTTCGGGCTGCTACTGAGAAATTCCAGATAGAAAAACCCAATAACACGTTGCCCGACCTGGGAATCGAACCCAGGACCTCATGCTCAGCAGTAGCGATTGCGACACTAGACCAACGAAGCAGCAAAAAAAAATCCTTACTGGTGAACAAGGTGGTGGTTTCAGAATTGATAGTTGATAAAAATGTAGTGTCGGAACGTTGATAAGATAATAAGTAATTGACATTAGTATTGTATATTGGCATTAGTATTGTACATTGATATTAGTATTCTATTTAGTCTTATTATTTGTTTTCTATCGCTGAGACTTGCTGGCTTGATCACTTCATTACTTAGAGAATATAATACTGGAGAAGCCTTACGAACACTTCCACCACTGTAAAAGCACAAGATCAAATGCTCTAGTAAATTCATAAAAACTACTTTAATATCGATTTTAACGCACTTTTTCATGGCGCGCGGAGTTCGGTGAAAATGCCTGACTGTTTTGTAAAAAGCGTTCAAATACGTCAATATTACTAGACGGAATAACCTTCCATATGTAAATATCTTTTTATAATATTAGGTCAAGTTTTAATTAAAATTGACTTTTCATTCTATTTAAACATGACTGAAAACAAAGCATAATGTAAGAAAAAGGATACAAAAAAACCTAACACACGATTCAAAGTGGTATTTAGTGATAATTATTTTCTTTCTGAAAGCAAATCTTAAAGATTCAACATTGTTTCTTAAACTAGATGACGTATTATAGAAACAAAACTCATCAATAATGTTCACAATACTCGTGATCTTATGAAATCTGACACAAAGCCCTAAACAGACACTGTCGATAAACGTTCCGTGAAGATATTATATAGCTAAGTAATAGTTCTCGTAGCGCAGCTTAATGCAACAAAGAGCGAGCGATTAAACCAATTAGCGGCAAAGCGGAGCGAGCAAAACCTGCCAAACAAAGTGCTGTGCGGCGGAGGGTTTTATAATTCTTTGGCAGCGCGCTCTACACCCCGCCGATGATATGTTATTGTGGAGGATTGAAGTGCAGTGGGCTCAACCAATAAGATGTAAGTATGTCATGGCATGTATTGAATACTGTTATAAAAAATTGGTAATAGAGCCAGTTTTGTATTTTTCTTTATAAAGTCACTGCTCTATTTACTTTGACAGCACAACGTTCGACATAAGTGCCAAAACCTGACGTGATATCGCACCACGCTTGAGGTACACAAGACATCGCGAAAAGTACGCGCGACGCTCCGTAGGAGACCTCATTAAACCAATACACCATCACAAAGTGGGTCCGAATGCTCTTTGTGTTGTCAAGTGAGTAAACCCCCCTTTTCCCGTTGTCACTGCCCAGCGGCGTTTCTTGACCCAAGCGAAATATGACGTCGTAAAGTACGAAATTAACTGAAATGACCCGTACGTAGCGGCTGCCGACTAGCAACGTTATCAAATTCAATGACCCGTACGTAGCGGCTGCCGACTAGCAGCGTTATCAAATTCAATGACCCGTACGTAGCGGCTGCCGACTAGCAGCGTTATCAAATTCAATGACCCGTACGTAGCGGCTGCCGACTAGCAGCGTTATCAAATTCAATGACCCGTACGTAGCCGCTGCCGACTAGCAGCGTTGTCAAATTCAATTATGATACATTTTATTTTAGGGAGCTACATTACCACAATCATTTTATGTGCATATTCATAATGGAGCAAATATTCTGTACATAATATGCACATCAGTGTTCGCGAGTGGGGACATTAATTTGTTCGCCCAACTCTAATGTGTCGAGCGATGTAGGCTGCTCCATTGTGAATGTACGTCTGTAGTCCACACATAGCCATGCAGTAGGCAAGGTGGCTCATACACAGCCATGCACTAGGCACGGTGGCACATACACAGCCTTCACTAGCCACGGTGGCACATACACAGCCATGCACTAGGCACGGTGGTGGAGGCAAAACATATGCAACGCTTTAGCACGAGCTATCCGTTCCGCCAGGGTGGTCCACAATAATACTAATTTGGTGTCAGCTAATGAAAACAGTTATTAGTTAGGTACTAACGTGTCTTATTATTTACATTTTCAGTAGATTGATAACTTCAACGTAACGACGTTCAAATTTACGTGTGAAGAAACAGTGTTGTGAATCTACAGCTTGGTAACGTCGCACGTCGCCACATTTCTCAATTTGTTCGACTTGGGTTGTCTCCGTGAAGGTTGGAACTTGCCAGTAAACAAGTGACGTCATTAAATTTTAGCTTCACAAACACTTCACTGTTTGGCCGTCGTGCAGTCGTTCTAGGGTTTCAAGTAAGTTGTGTACGAACAGGCGGCGCCGCCCCGCCCATGCGCCCGCGTCGCACTAAATAACGCGCTCTTGATGTTTTCCGCTCGTAAAGTACCCATTTATTCGCTGACCGCTCAATGAAATTTTCTTAGTGAACTCATCTAGATTTGTGTTGCAGAAAACATCTTATGCTTATGGATAAAGATGATTAATATGCACGCATAAGAATAGATCTCTCCGTGCTAGACCCAGCGGGGAAGGCAGAATGTGTGCGCCTGCTCAGGATAACAACCAGATTGCGAGATCAGGCGTTGCTGCGCGTGTGACACGTGATGTCAGTGGAGCGCAACCGCCGCTTGACGTCGCCATTTGATTTCAGCCATTTGAACTCAGGGTTAAGAGGCAGGGCGTGCTCTTGAAACTAGGCGTATTCAGCAGGCTATGTCGGTTACTTTGGTTCTCCTGCATAATCAACCTATAACGTTCCCACTGCTGGGACACAGGCCTGCTCTCTAAGAGAGGTAGTGAGCCGTAATCCACCACGCGGGCTCAGTGAGGGTAGATGTCACATGTCTTCGAATTTTTGGTTCTAGGACATGCCGGTTTCCTCACGATGTTTTCCTTCACCGTTTTGAGAGCAGTGGTGATTAAATTATTCACAGAAAGTAAAGCGCCTGCTTGGGTTCGAACTCACGACCTACAACTCGTATGTCGGGACCGTTACCACTGGGCCACCACTGCTCCACTCTCTCCTGCGGATCTCTTTAATTCCGATTCGACCACGTAGGTAAACTCAAAGCATTACCCTCTCCATTGCCCTTTGTGTGACTTTTAGCTTTCTAATAAGGCCCATTGTGAGCGACCACGTTTCATTGCCATGGGTATAACTATACTAACGCTATAATGTATAACTCTCCTGAATTAAACCGTCCGATACGAGGCTCCCCGCCACCTGATACATTACATTTTATGCATGAAACTGCAGCTTATGATGTGCATGTTCTATTAAAAACAAAACAAAACGGAAGCCGATTTCGAACGCTAAAGCGACGCGTGACTCTTGACTGTGGAGTCAAGCAGAATCGCAAAACACGATAAGTAAATCTTTCTGTCTGCGAAAAATACCGCGAATATTTTCGTATCCGGAGACGAATATCAAATCCAATCACTTTGAAGAGCTCGGAGCGTGTTCACGTTTAGCGCGAAATTGTAAGAAGAGAGGCGGCGAGAGCGCACGACATGCACACGGCGCAGTAGTGCGCGAGGACGATAAAACACTCACATATTTACATAACAATTGATATTCGGAGCAGCGGCAGCGCTCACGTCCCGTTGTAATAATACTATCCTTACGACATTAGAGGACATCACCCCCCGCCGCCGCTGGATCGCCGAACAGCGCCGATTAAAGTGCCCTGCATAATGGAACGTGTAACTTGCCAGTATATTGTTATGTACACAGTTTACACAATGCTGCTGAAGTTCATGAGTGCGTCAGTAAGTGTGGCGTTCTGTAAGTGTTGCGATAGACTAGCTGCAGGCTGGTGGAGATGTGTGTGACGGTGGCGATGCATTAGCCACTGAACGCATTGTCGTATAATACTGACTTAAAGTACTGATGTACGAGACTGCTCTGTCACACGCCATGACATTCGTTTGCAAACCACACCGATTTTACAAATAAACAACCACTTATTGGTTGACGCTTACATTTGCTTATTTTTCATGTTCCTACACAAAATATGACTACTAATAAAGGTCCGAGTTCACCAATGAAATCGAACGCGATCAGTACATAAACTCCGTTTAAGAGCTGCGGCACTAAGTTTAGTATGTTAATAATGTACACTGTCACATTTTGTGAAAGGATTAATAGACAGCAACATAACATCACGCCTTTTATCCTCGTGTTATTAGGGTTAGGCAGAGATGCACTTATAGTACACCCACATTTTGCCTAATACTAGAAAGGTTAAATATAGGAATAGGAACAAGCGGGATTTGCTCTGATTTTTCGCCAATCGATCGTCACGTCGTCAAACAAGTCATTCAGAAATGGAACGAATACGAACGCCCGGTCTGTTTGGCGTTCGTGGAACAAGACGATCGAACCTTAAAGCATAAGCGGAAGCAAGCTAGCAAGAGCGGGAAAATAAAAAATAAATGAGCATGTACCGACGAATATATGCCAACTGCAAAGCAAAACAAAGCTCGAATTTAAAATTCAGAGAGGTGTTTCAAGAAGACTCGCTGTCAACAAACATAAAACGTTATTCTAGAAAACGTCGAGACGATTGAACTGGGACGAATTTGAACTGGATATAAACGGGGAAAACTTACATTACCTTAGATTCGCTGAAGATATCATTATTTTTGTAGAAGAAGCGCACTTCAAACCATGCTTCAAATAACTATCATCAAAATGTAAAATAACAGGACTATCTCCTATCAAATAGGACAAAAGTCAAGGTAGAATTGGAAGAAGAAGAAATTGAATACGTACACGAAACTGTATATCTGGATAATGTAATAGTAGTAAACAGCAGAATCAACTGAACGACTAAAGAAGTTATAGCACGCGAACATTCTTGCCTGCATAACCCGCCAAAGACTTGCAAATGCCCGATTAATATCGGTCTAATGGTCGATAGCCGATTCTGTTAGGGCCCGCACAAAGACTACGTATCCATCAAACTGAGGTCTATTATAATATGTAAGCTTAGCATACTTAAATATAAACTGCCTTACAAAACGCTTAGAATGTTACATATGGCCCTAGCAGACTCGGTTATAAACTCAGCAGTTATGGGAGAACTTATCATACATACCTGACAGATATTTATAAGTTACAATTAAGAATATTAAAAGTAATTATACCAAATCATTTAATGAAGAAATTCAAAAACATTGACGAAGATCTCTTTAAATACTGTAATGTTATGTATGTGTTCCATAAAGTCGAATTTTTAACTCTTTAAATAGACCTCAGCTGCTAACCGAAAAAACAAGACCTGACTTTCGCAGAACGATACCACTTAAAAATAAATACATCCTACCAAAACTACTTAAACTTCGAAAAGATATAAGTACAAATCAAAACGTTTCCTTACTCAACACTTCTCATAGTGTTTAAAATTTTATAAAATGTAAAATATAAATCCACGGCTCGCCAGCAACAGATAAACCCTTAGAGGTTTTCGTTGTGTGGCTAAAACCATTTTGTTAAGTGTTTTAGAGATTAAGAAAAAAGTTAACAGAAGAATTAATAACGCCTGGCTGGAAGTGAAGTTGACGCACTAACTGTAACCACGAATATAAACATACGCACAATAGCACATTATTCTAGACCGCTCTAGAATCATTCGCGGAATTCAGCGATGAATAAAAAAAGTGCTGTTTCGTAGAAAAAATCAATAAGTACACACAGTAAAAATTTACAGAACAGCTTTTTTGTTTACCGACGAAAATCTTAAGTTCGGAATCCAGTACTGCATCCATGTTAACATGTCCCTGCCACCCTTTATAGGGTTAACAAGCAGACTTTTGTTGTTTACTTGTTGTTTTGGCACAAAACACGGTTGATGGCAATAGGCTCGCCCCCTATTACATGGGACTTAAGCATAACGGGCGAAATGTGGGTGTACACCTCTGCCTAACCCTTCTGGGATTACAGGCGTGATGATGTTATGTAGAACTTGTTTAAGGATAAAGGGTTTTATATATTTTACAGTCGCAAACTATAAAAGCCCCGTCCTCTCAGTAGTCAGTCCGCTCCGTGGCCGCTGTAGCATGTAGTGCTTGCTTGTTGCAGTGCCTTCGGCGCGCATCCTGGGAGGGCCCGACTTGCACGTGGACATGGGCTCCACCATCAACCTCACGTGCCTCATCCAGTTCTCGCCGGAGCCGCCCGCCTACATATTCTGGTACCACGAGGACGAGGTGAGCGGACGCAAAGTAATTATACACATGGATTTTTTGTAGTAAGTATAAATGTTAGAATAGTTACACTGTGGGCGTGGGAAAAAGCGAATGATACCTACTAAGTGGTCGTAGTTACTGAGACAATGATTATATCAAAATACTACTTTAAAAAAAAAATAGTTCAGATGGGACTGATGAGCCAGAAGACAGATGCATCTATGGCACACAACTCAATTTTGTATTTTTAAAATTTCAATTTATACTGAAGACAACTACACCTGCAGGTGCTTTTGTGGAAGGCAGCTCATAATCATAATTATAGAAAAACTAAAACAGGACCTATCGAAGTAACTCAAGAAATTGCTACGAACGCTACGAACTTTGCTCTCCGTAGCGCTCTGCCACGCGCCGTAGTACACTAGGTTTGTTTAATATTGTTGTAAAATTATCATTTATTAAATATTTTATATCTTGTGTTGCAGCAAATCTTGGATATCCTAACGTCGATGTGTTTATACATATATTTAGTTAAATATTATTTACCTAATAATGTTCCACCTGCACCCGTGAGACACGCGCGCTCGGTAGTCTGTATAACACCGAGCGCTCGAGCCTGCCCTAAGTACTTATAGCAGCTACATGTACAAGGACACGTTCACCAATACTTACGTTCAAACCAACTCATCGTCGTTTGAAACATGAATCGAAACACATTTAATCGCATTATCGGTTGGAAGTAATCCTGGCATGCGGTTCTGTGCGCTGCAGCGCGACTTGCGCGTTCCCACACACACACTTGTTATTAACGCTAGAACGGGACTTATTCAAATCAATCAATAATTTATTTTGTGCACATATTTTGCCGATGCGTGCAAAAATAAAATAAGCAAGCAATTACAGTTAAACTGGCATGCCAAAAGATTAATGTGATGCGTTCGACCCAACTTGGATGAAAATTCACATAAAAAACAAATGATGGATTCCAAGAACTACATCGATCAAAACTAGTTTGTAATATATCCACAAACCGCGTCATTCCGATACTAAAAGTATATAATTATTGTTTATTACAAACAGAATTTTCGAAAACATTAAAAGCTCGCCGCAACCAATTTTACGATAACAGAAAATTAATCAGCGTCAAATAAATCCCACAAATAAGCAATTACCGATGCGAAATAAGATTATTATCATAATAAATGTAAATATCGTCATATGGAAAGAGATCAACTCGCTACAGATTATGTTTCAAACGCGAGCCGCTCGCACGCGTGGACATGCGTGGACACAGAGAGTGTGCGCCTCTCCACGCTATTTGAATAAACACAGTCGGATTGCGGCGCGCACCCGTTTACACCTAGTGTGCGTATACACGTGCTGCAGCTGTCGACATAACTAAGTCGACAGCTGCAGTGCTACATCGGGTGCGCTGTAGGAACTCAAGCACGAATCTACTGCGCGGGCAGTCGCAGTAGTGGCAAGGGTACCAGTCACTGTGTGGCTCGCAGCCAGGAGTGACACAAGTACACCCTGACGTAGGCACATTACTTAACTGTACAATACAGAGCAGTACTTTAATAAATTATTGCTAAAGTAATGTACACGTGTACACCAGCATGTCGATTCTGCAATAATCTCACCGTAAAGACTTGAGTTGAGTGAGCTGTCAGTGTCATCCTGTCTTGGTCAATCCCTAGCATCAGTGGTAATGACAGCTCACTACACGTTCATTTCACCTCAGTCTTCACGGTAAGATGGTTACAGAATAGCACTACAGAAGTTGTTGCACACTACGAATGACACATCAACAAACTGTAGATACTAATACAGTGTCCTAGTGAAGTAGCGCTATCGTCGACAATGTTTTCCACTAGTGTTGTGGTGAAGTAATGTGCATTGGGAGTAGATATAACAATGGAGCGGTGTCGGTTGTGAAGCAGGTGATATCGTACGACTCGTCGCGCGGCGGCGTGTCGGTGGTGACGGAGAAGGGCGCCGCCACCACGTCGTACCTGCTGGTGCAGGACGCCGCGCCCGCCGACTCGGGCCGCTACTCGTGCTCGCCTTCCAACGCCGAGGTCGCCTCCGTGCGCGTGCACGTGCTCAACGGTGAGTGACCATGCCCCGCCTACCGTCTGTTCCAAAACTATCTGAAGAGAGTGTTAACAAACCCTGCACAGGTTACATTCCTACACTATCACTCACTAAATTCGATTAGTAACACATTCACCTGCATTTATAAGGTTTCAACTTTAAGGCTCACCACTTTTTCCGACAATTATTGTTTGAATAATATTATTAAATTGTAATAGAAAAATCGTCGACTGAAACTGGTGTTATACCTAACACCAAAACTAACTATAATTTGTTATTCCGTTTTATATTATTTGTTAAATTGTTATTTCGGTATAAGAAATTCAAATAATTAAATCAAAGCACAATTTTTTTTCGTTTGTCTAGTGGTCGCAAGTGCTACTGGTGAGCATGAGGTCCTGGGTTCGATTTCCAGGTCGGGCAAAGTGTTATTGGGTTTTTCTATCTATAATTTCTCAGTAGCAGCCTGGAGTCTGGATTTGTGCCCGGTTGATGGCAATAAGATCGCCCCCTATTATATGAAATGTGAGTGTACTATAGGTACACCTCTACCTAACCCTCCTGGGATTACGTGACTGTTTAAGTGGACTACAAATTGGCATCCACAGGGACCTTTTCTGATCAATTGTTAAAATTTTCATCAGATTTCTTTCTCTTGTAGTAGATCACTGTATGTGTATGTGTACACAAACAAACCTGAAGGCAACACATAAAGGGCAGATTGTTTTAATTTAATGATCTAGTTTGTCATTTGTTAGGCTCTTTTTTGTCTGAAGTATGTCTGTCTGTTTAGTTAATTATTTTTTACGTGTGGTAAAGAAGAAATCATTTTTCCTCTAAAATGGTAAAAAACTGGCCTTAATACGCGAGTGGCAAGTGTTTTTCTTATCTTTTTGGACACGGTGCGTGCATGGAATCATGACCGTATTCGCCGTCCAGTCTGACCTGTATTCTGCTCTTGACTCCTTGTGTACTGTGTGCAGGCGAGCGGCCGGCGGCCATGCAGACGGGCAGCGCGGGGCTGTCGGACTGCCGGCGCGTGCTGGCGGCGCTGCTGGCGGCGGCGGCGCTGCACGCGCGCCTGCGCACGGCGCTGCTCGCCAGCTGATAGACGCGAGTGTAGTGTGGTGCGGTGCGCCGGCATGGCGGGACCCGAACACTTCCAAACGTCGCCGCGTCGGTTTCACTCGACTTTTTATCGCGAAAACTTAGTTTTTAACTAGCTAAGTAAACAAATAAATTGTATTTAAGTAAATACCATTAAGATTTTTACGAGAAGCGGATAAAACGTAACGTCGAACCACTGTGATTCATGTTCGATCTCTGCCGAAACCGACGTCGAAATAATAAAATTATTACTATGTGGTTTACATACAGATACACACACTGGTGGACGTGAGAAATTTTAATGAATTGAACTCTAACATAATATATATAGCGTTTGTTGCTACTGAATATTGTAAATATATTTATTGTTTTAAAGACGAAAAGAAAATGTATTTAAACAATATTGTCGTTAGAGAGATCACAGTTTTTAAGATATCCCTTGTCATTAGATTAATTTATTCCATTTCCTTGAGTGCGGTGCTGCTTCACTTTGTTACAAATAAAAATGTGCGAATGTGCGACGAAAAGGCGCACTACGCACACGCGTGACGCGTGACGCGCGTGCTCGCCACGCGTTCTACAACTAGTACGTATCATAACGTTTAGTATGTGACATCGGTGCCGCGTCACTTAATGTGAGAAAACCAAGCCTCCACGGTATGAAGGGAGAACTGGTTTTGATTATAAAGCCGAGATGAATAAACTTTACTAAGCACGTACTTTGGCTAAGATATTAGATTATATTATGTTCCCGTCTCTAGTACGTTGTCAGCTGCACGGCAGTGTCAGGAACACACTTGCCGCGGCTTAGTCGAAGCACAAGCGACGTAACGTCTATTAATCTCAGCTTAAGTGATGTCACTTATAATGATAAGTGATAAGTGTAATTAATTCACCTTTACCAAAATGTTTATATGTGTCTGTACGGTGTTTTCACGCGCCTGTCTATTATATTTCATCTCCATTCTCCATACATCTCACCAACAAAATAAACCACATTATGTAAGTACTTACAAATTTTCACATATAAACACAACAATGAGATGAATGTTGTAATTTTATTCAAATCAATTATATGTCGAAGTATTGGAATGTTGTGCCGTGTCATCGTGTGGTCGCACTCGAATGTCTTGATTGAATATATTTGTAAGTTATGGGTATGATTTCATATTTTCCTTAATATTATTAGTGGAGGCTTTAGTAGAAATTCAAATTCTTTCATTGCCAATATAAATTAATTATTTATGTATTTAATGATCACAATGAATAAGCTTAGGTTCTGCTACGGGTATGATGGTTCTGGTATGGGTATGATGGTTCTGGTGGGCAACATCACCTTTTCAATATCATACTTTCACACACTTTCTCAACATCGATTATTTAACAGCTGAACCCAAATAATATGTACGACTTGCATGAATCTGAAGCTCAGCGGTGCACGCTGGTGCGAGACGTTCATGGAAGCGTTCCACTGACATCGCGACATCGCGCGTCAACCAGTGCGACGTTTGCTTCAGGCCCGTCTGAACCTAGGCTTAATGTTACACAGTGTTATTTTACTATTTACATTAACTATTTGTTAATTGAACTCACTGGATGTGCGCAAGCGCGTGCACGCGGGCCGCACGCGCCGTGGTCGCACAGTGATCGAGGGCGCTCCCGCCGCTCGCGCGGCTGCACTCGCTCCATTGTAATGTAACATACTAGTGATAATCTAATACTTTCTAACAAAGACTACTCGTGGACGTGAGGAGGCGGCGACCACGGTGACTGTTCTTACGTGTTACGTTATTTCATGCGAATTAGACAACTTTCAGGAGATATGAGACGACATTGCTAAATATTCAGAACATAATGAGTGCTGAAGCATGTTTCCAATTGAAGATCATAATTTATTCTGATAAAATGCAACAAGCTCAAAAGTTTCGTGTAGTTTAATTATCATAGAAATATTTCTTTAGTGAAACAGAAACCGGAATATGTAATACTGTATAAAACACACTTTCAAAGTTTCTGCAAATTATGCTAACCAATCTATTGTAGAAATTATGAAAACATTATCTAAAAGAACATTCCAGCATGATCGTCGCTTACCTACTATGTTACTATAAATATATTATAGTGAATATAAAATATTGTTCTGGCGTTTTTGAAAACGTTTAGTCATAAATACTTAATATAACTGATAGGCAATTGTAAATTACAAATATTCAAAATAAAATGTTTTTGTATAGAATAAATTGTAAATATGAAATAGATACAAAGTTTTACAATAAAATTGATCTAAGTAGAGACGGACACTACTATTGTATGATACGGAGACTATATATGTATGTGAAACATAAATCTATATGTATACATAAACAGAATAAGTTTGTTTTCAAATAAAATATTTATTATTTAAGTAAAGTGACCTTTTATTCAGCACACTGCTGGAAACATTCCCGAGCGACAACGTTCCGCCTGCTGCCGCCTGCTGCTTCCTGCTGCCGACTGCTGGAACCGGCGACCTGCGGCCGGGCTGTGGCCGTTGACACTCGGATTTCTTGCAAAGAAGGGTTGGGTTTGTAAATCTGTTTGGATGCAGCGACTCGTGTAGTTGCGGTCAAACTTCACTTCAGGTAAGTTTATTTTCCCATTAATTACACTTCGTCGCTGCATCCTCGAGATTTATAGAGGTCTGTGATAAAATTTGCCACATACCAGAGAATTACCAGACCAACCGGCAGTCCTTTTAATGAAATCTATAGAAATCTACGACCAGCCGCTGATGTAGCCGAGTGGCGCGTGCTATGTGACGTAAATATTGTGGTGTCTATACCACTATCTGCTAGCGTCTGTTTAATCCAGCGGCTAATCAAAAATCAAAATCAAAATATTTTATTTCACATAGACCTACATGGGCACTTATGAAACGTCAGATTCTAGGTGCACGGTTCCAATTGGTCGTTTCCCATGGAGAAGAGCCGGCAAGAAACTCCATGGTTACTCTTTTAAAAATATGTCTTTTACAATGTTTTCCAATTAGTGATTAACAGGTATGGGAGGACAGTGTAGGCCTGTCAACAGTTATATGTTAAACAAATAGACAATTGTCTATAATTTATAATCCACAGGGCCTACGACGTTCTCACATTTACAAAATATAAAATAATCTAATAAAGTAAAATAAAAAATAAAATAAAAAAAATTAGGTAAATAATGTCAAATAAATGAAAGAATTATGTCAGAGATATGTAAAAGTCCATATCTAATAATAAAAAATAAAAATTAAACACCATTAACCCATTAACCCATTAATAATCGTAGAGGAACTGGCGTTGTGCACTGGTATCTTGCTATTTAAAAATACCATTCGGTATTTGGTTCAGTCCTAAATATATCTGTAACATTAATATATGAACACAAAGAACTTCCTGGACTTCTCTATTTCATTAGGAAAGAATGGGATAATCAAATGGAGTGTTTGTCTGCCAGGTGCAGAGGTTCCTAACAAATCATCAATTGTTATTACTCGTATAATGTTTGAATCGCAAATATTTATATTAGACACACGTTTCCAGTTTTTTGTCAATTTATTTAATGGTATAGAAAACAATTTAACAAAAAAAAAAACTTAGTGTTACAATTTGACTGATATCGGGGGAAAATTGGTTTTAGTCTAAACACACCTTTCATAAATCTGCTGACAATATAATTTGTACTTTATTGTTTACCTGTAATTAAGCCGCGCACCGAACGACAAGTGTTCAAAGTACAATACCTGGCTCCTGTTTCAAATTATCTGGACAAATATTGCAGTACCGGACAGTAGTATAGATGCGGTGTAACAGTCTCCCTTACAGGTTTGACAAAACTGCGACCATTTTCTGTAAGCGATATTATATTGTTTCAATGCATTATTAGATTTTTAAAAACGAGTGATCATTTTAATAGTTTCTAAATTTCGCGAAAATGCTTCCCTGATAACTGGCTTCATAAGGTAAGTTACATCCAAAGGGGGTGCTGCGTTCTGAAAGGAAAGAAAAAAAGATCACTACTTGAGCCCTGATAAACAGGTTCCCGTATCTGTAAAGATGTGAACAGTGGATTCCATGGCTGACTAGGCCAATATGGGACTATGAGCACTCCTGTAGCCTTGTCAGCAATTGTTTTTCGTAAGCACTTGAGAATCAACGAAAAAAATATAGCTTGTTATATTTTTATAATTATTTTCATATTGCAAACAGTACCTAACTAATAAAATGATCATCACATTCGATATCAAGCACCTCACGCTTTTTCACTTTAACTTTAACTTTTTTTTTCTACTTAGTTCGATTTGCACCGTATAAAATATCAATGACGGCTTCGTTCACATTGCCGGAGAGCATGAGATTGATGAGGGCCGTCAGCTCCTTCAAAAGGGTCTCACCAGCCTCCCCGGCGCCTGAACACATAAAGTCCTTGAGATGTTGAGGTGTCAGGCCGTCGAGGCCGCCGGCGGAGCCACTACGAAAGGAGTACACAGCCGCGCATACTTTTTGAGCTGTAATTTCAAGTGAGTTAGATTCCGAATGGGGTGGGTCAGGGAAGGAGAGGTCATCTGCCGGGGCGGGGTGTTTGCTCTCCAGAGCTGTAAGTGTCTCTGGAGAGTACGGCGCAACCACATCGCTGCTAAAGATGATCCTAGCCGCACCTTTGATATCACCCTCGCCTAGTTTAGACTCCACGTGGTGCAATAAGCCTCTTTGGGGGAGGGGCGCTGTTAATTTAGGGTCGAAATTTAGGGCCGAAATGTTACAATTATCTTTGATTTGTGCTGTTAACGTTTTTTTTTTTGCCAATTTTTTTTGCACATGTAGAATTCTAAACGGGAAGGTGAGTAATTGCTCCCAAGCACTTATAGAGTTCTCTCGGATGGCCAGGCAGATACTACGCGCTAAACAGGAAGCCACGGATGGTCTCGCACCACGAGGAACTCTCTTTAAAACTGGAGTTGACGTTTTACTTGTTGCAAGGGTTTTCAAAAAGGGTTGAGCGGGTGAATCAGGTGTTAGGGAAGTGTGTACTGTCGGGCATGATGAAGGCACATTGTGGGGTTTATGTTTCTTCCCCAAATGTACCTTCAAGCCTCGTTCACCTTTAAAAAAACGTGCTTGGGGACAATGAGGGCATCTCACTACGGTATCCAGCGATGTGGCTGGTTGACTGGCGCTTCGTACGGCGTCACTACTGTCGTCAGTATTCAGAATAAATAAACAAAGACTGCTTACACGACTTTTCGTTCACACAATTTTAGGTAACTTTAAAATCTAAAATAAATTAAATTAAAATTAAATCACAGCAACAAAATTATTTTTCAGTTTTAGCCATTTTCACCAATTTATTTTTATCACCAACTGCAACTAAAAGAATTTTCTCTTTGAAAACATACAGTTGGAAAGTTTTGGCCCAATAATTACCGGTCTACGTGATATTTACGTATACTATTACAATGTCACTGTTATTGGAACAAACAGGCATTGGCACAAATCCAGACTCCGGGCTGCTACTGAGAAATTCCAGACAGAAAAACCCAATAACACGTTGCCCGACCTGGAAAAAACACAGATCAGAAAGTTGGACTGAGTTTCATCTGATTGGTAATGCTCAGAGTATTCGTGGTCGGTAGGTAAGGAGGAAGGTCTTGATTGGCCAGACTCAGCAACTAGACCGATATTTCGATAACAAAAGGATTTGATCGCATCAAACCACTTGACAAAAATAGATACTCATTAGAGACGGTCGTAATCTCAATAGTTTATTTAACTTGACCGGAATCTCATGACAGTACTTGCAGAATATGCATAGGAAGGTAGGTACTTACATTCCTTAAGAAAGAAACTGAAAAGACTGCAATCTCGTTGGAGTACACATCGTCCAATGAATTTAATGAATTGATTGTCAAAACAAACTTGTATCGAATTCGTTTTTACATTATAACTTTATATTGAAACAACAACAACACAAAGCTGTGAAGCCATCATTCGCTAGGTGGCGCTGTGTGTGTGTTGACCTACGTATTTTACTCTCTGTTAACTTTAATTTATAAAAATAGAAAAAGCTGTTTTTTATTGTGTTTATTTACCATGAATGGTTGAAACAAGTATTTGAACAAGTCTAGATTTGAAGTGACCTAAGCTTATTATATATATGTTATTTACTATCTTTCAAACTATCATAAAAGACAGATAGCTGTGTCGCTATCATGTTTTTTTCTATTACAGCCAAGAATTTGGCTAAACAACTTGCTTCTTTTGAGCATTGCAAATGACATGTTAGACTATTCTGCCAATAATTTGGAACCAATTATTGACATTGACTTTCATTTAAATTAGAAATAAGGACAATAGAGGCAACCTCCTGCAAAAATGTAAGGAAAGCAATGTTAAATCAAATGTGTGTGTAAATAAATTAAATATTATCAACCTGGTGCATCAACATATTCAAGGGTTTTTAAACTAAGATTTATAAGTAGAATTATTCCTGAATTGTAACAATATAGATATTCTTTGTATGACAGAACATTGGCTTAAAAGCCATGAGTTTATATTCAATTTTAGTAATCACCAGGTTGGTAGTTCGTTCAGCAGAGTAAATGCTATACATGGTGACTCATTCATTTTAGTAAATAACCAGATCAAATTTAAAGACCGTAAGGATATTGTGTGCCTCTCTGTTGAGCGAACAATTGAGATAGCCTGTATCGAATTTGAGCAGTTCATTATATTAAGTGTGTACAGACCGCCTTCAGGATTGAATGATTGTTTTGAAAAGGTTATGGATGAAGTGTTGAACAAAATCTGTAATTCTAATAAGTCTATCATCACTTGTGGTGATTTTAATGTTAATTTGTTAGAAAATTCTGGGTTAAGTACTAGAATTATAAGATTGTTTCAGTCATACAATCTTGCTTACCAATTTTTGGAGCCCACTAGAATAACCACCACTAGTGCCACATGTCTAGATAACGTTTATACAGATGTTATACCAACCCACGAGGAAATTATTAACTTAATAGACTCAGATCATTGCGGACAGTTGGTCACTATTTCAAATATTAACAAACAAAATTAAAGAAACAGATATCACTGTTAATCCAAAAACTACTAATCGTTTGGAAACATTTAAAACTAAACTTCTAAGTAATTTACCACTTTTATCAGCTAATGATGACTCAAATCAACAATATAATGCTTTTTTCAAAATGTATTGTACACATTATGATAATACATTCATTCCAAAGGCATTTTCGTAGTAATGCTTCCTTTAGTGACTGGGCTACCATTGGTATACATAAAAGTAGAAAACGACTTTATGAGTTATATGATGAACGGACTTGTATAAACACTGCTAAATTTAATTAATATGTTAGAAATTTTTCAAAATTATTTATAAAAGTTTGTTGTATTGCCAAGTCACGTTACTTGAGTTCAAAAATTAAAAATAGTAGTAATGTAATTAAAACGACATGGAATATCATTAATAGCGCAACTGGAAGGTCATGCAACTGAAGTAGTGACTTCAGCCTTGATATTGATGGCAACATAATTAAATCAGATTCTCAAGTCGCCGCGGCCTTTGAAAAATTCTTTGCAAAGATTCCCGTTTCGACTACTAAATCTCTGAACTCATCGCCCACTACTGCAGAGTCTTTACTTAAAGAAAACGTTCCAGTTTGTTATTCTGAATTTAATTTCCAATATGTAGCCTCTTGAGATATAATTAAAACCTTTCACACATTAAATGTTAAAAAGACCGCAGATCTATGGGGTAATTCTGTGGACGTTGCCAAGTCAATTATAAATATTGTAGCAGCTACTTTAGCTGATGTTTTTAATAATTGTATTGACCATGGTGAGTTTCCTGATCTTATGAAAAACAGTAAAATAATACCATTCTTTAAATCGGGTAGTACATCAGACCCTACGAATTATAGACCTATTTCAGTGCTACCTACATTTAGTAAAAATTTAGACAAACTTATTTTAGATCAAATGCAAAGATTTTTTAATAAACAAATTACTGCATAACAAACAGTTTGGTTTTACAAAGGGTCGTTCCACTACTGATTTGAACGGAGTTGAACTTTTACGACATGTTTATAATGCATGGGAGGACAAATGCGATGCTTTGGGCATCTTTTGCGATTTGTCCAAGGCATTTGATTGTGTTCTTCATGAAACATTAATCAGAAAACTGCACTACTACGGAATAGGGAACACCTCTCTGGATCTTCTTACTTCTTACTTAAGTGATAGGATTCAAAGAGTAGATGTTAACGACGGAAAAAGATCACCTGGATCTGTAGTAAGAATGGGGGTCCCCCAGGGCTCAATTCTTGGCCCATTTTTGTTTCTTATTTAAATTAATGACTTGCCTTACCTCCTAAAGGATAATCATGATATTGTGTTGTTTGCAGACGACACTTCACTGTTACTGCCAATGTTAATAGCGCCCTCGCTAAGGTAGTTAACTGGTTTAATGTTAATAACCTACTTCTTAACGAGAAACAAACTAAATGTATTAAGTTTACTATACCTCATGTTCGACAAGTTGAAACTAGTGTTCTTTTAAAGGTTGAAGAGTTGAAACCCGAAAACTCCACAGTATTCTTAGGCATAACTTTGGATGCCAAGCTTCAATGGGGCCCCATATAGATAAATTGTCAAAAAAACTAAGCTCTACAGCATATGCCGTTAGAAAAAATCGTAATTTAACTGATTTAGAGACAGCGCGTTTAGTTTACTTTAGTTATTTTCATAGTGTGAGGTCGTACGGTATTCTTTTGTGGGGAAATGTCGCCGATATTCAAAAAAAATTGTTTTAAAAAAAAAGGGTAATTCGTTCAATTTATAAATTAAGTCCCAGACACTCCCTCAGAGACAAATTTAAAGAGATTAATATAATGACTGTGCCTTCTCAGTATATTTATGAAAATCTTTTATATGCACATAAAAATATTAATCTGTTTAAAAAATACAGTGATATCCATAACATAAATACTAGGAACAAACACAAAGGACAATGCCAGAAACTCTATAGAACTTTGCCACACTCAAATCAAAAAGTCATTTACAAGCCTGCAATATGCAGCATCTTAAAGCTTATGTATTACTGTTATCTAAACATTTGTCCTAATGCCTGTAGAACTTGCGGTTTCTGTTAAAATCTTAAAACAATAATGACATTGATTTTAGGTTAGGTAAAGTTTATAATTGTTAAAAAGCGATTTGAACAACATATACGTTACGCATTATCATAATTAATATAATTGTAATATGAGCTTTTGTTTTACAGGTATTGAAAACTTTTTTTTGTTGTGTATCATACGCAATAAGTAACGCAAAAGGAAATTCAAGGGTTGAATTCCTTTTATCATTGGGTTGTAATCGGCAAGTTCTACTGCAAAACAATGTATTATGAAAAGGTCATATAATCATTACAACTATTTTCAATAATTGATATTTCCTGTAAATAGCTGGGGCAGGATCTGGCATTGTCATTTGTTGTTCCCACTACCAGGCTTAAGAAAATAGGTGGCTCGTTTAAATGTCAGTGTATACGTTTTTATAATAAACTTACTAGCCACATTGAAGAACTAAGCCTTAATAAATTTAAATCTTTTATCAAGCGGAAATTATGCCAGAAAGCCTATTATACTGTCAAGGACTATATTGAGGACAAGAAGGCTTGGGATTGAGCTGCTCCAATCAGTTTGCACAGACATAGTTGATGTTTAATTTGCTATTTTACTTTTTTTCTTTTAATGTTTTTTTTCTATATACGGACCTTTTTATCTAAACAATGACATGTATATATTTACTGTATAAAGTATAATATTGTTTTAATTTTTGTGAATGTGAGGACTATGTCTGTTTGAGTACTTTACGCGGCCTCCCCAAATGTCCTTTCTTTTGTATTGTTCGTCGAATCAAATGCGTGCACTGACTGGACAGGTCCGTGTGGTTCTTTCCTCAAAAGACCATTTCAGAAACCAGTCTACATGGTCCTCATATGTGTGAATATTCCACATGTTAGGCGTTAGATGGCGCGACAGAACGCGTAGAAACACGAACGTAGTCGTCGCCACCACCGCGAACTAATCAGGCTGGAAATTTGATCGTGAAGAAAGAATAACGAGGTGTTAAGTTTTTACCGGGAAAATTGGTAGTCAGTCTAATTTTTGTAATCGAATAGTGTATATCTCTGAATATAACAAGAAGCTAAGTATTTCCCTTTATTAATATGTATGTGTCCACTTTACTGATTTAAATGTAATATTTGCTATTATGGGTGAATTGTGTTATACATTCTGAGGGATAACGTTGCGCCTATATCTTACTCGGGTTTTATTTTAATTCGTAGGTGATTAACGGTTTAAATTCTATTGTTTTATGAGGTTCCAATAACTTTAAATTCATTATACCTAAATACATGTTTGAAGGACGTTATTAAATACACATTTTAAACTGCTATCGTTGTTTGTTTAATATATTTGTTTAATGGGTGTAACATTTTTCAGAAGTGGGATTCGAATCTGGAGCAGTTTTCAGGCAAGGCATGAGTTCCGATAGTCGCAGCCGGTCCCGCAGCCCTGTCAGATGGAGTCGCCGGCCGATGGAATGACCGCAGCAGCAGCAACGCAGCTGCTCCCGCGACACCTGGCGACCGGGCCGTTCGCCAGTCCGGGACCGTCGAGGCCGTCCTCCACCTGGCTTTTCAAATGAACCCGGTAGGTCATTTCCATATTATTCGGGTGTGATGGTTAAACCGGATATAATACCGGAATTTGATCCTGAAAAACCGGAGCTATGCAGCATCTCAGTGGCTTAACAAAGTAGAGCAATTAGGTGCCATACATGGATGGAACGACAACGTTAAAAGTCATTATATGCAGGCACGTCTGGTTGGATTAGCGAAATTGTGGCATGGTGCATTACGAAGCTATGAATTTACGTGGCCAGAATGGAAACAAAAGTTCTGGAAGCGTTTCCTTAAAGCATAGATTACGCAGACGCATTGCGGGAAATGTTAAATAGGAAAAAGTAATTTAATGACACGATGACTCATTATTTTTATTCAAAATGTACCATGCTAACTAAGTGCGAAATCATTGGAGAGACAGCGGTGTCGTGTATCATGTAAGGGTTTCTGTTCCACATGAAGACTTCTGCAAGAGCTGGTAACTATAAAACCCCAGGCGAGCTTTGTTCTCACTTTCTATGCATGAACGACGACAAAAGAATTTAACAAAGCCAGAGAAACGTTCCTCGAGGCCGAGATTACGCATCGGGGTCGAAAGAAGCAATCAGAGAAGTCAGAGATCCAAAAGAACGGAAGACAGGTGTAACTTGTTTTCTTTGTAGCGAGTCTGGGCATGTTGTACGATCATGCCCTAAAAATCCCAACGCTACAAAATGCGAAATCTGTGGGAAAACTAACCACAAAAAGGAGCAGTGTTATCAAAAGGCTGTCAGCATTGTACAAATACAGGTAATGAATGTTATTTTAAACATGTCTTGATTAATGGTTTAAAAGGTACCGCTTATTTAGACACGGGGTCTTAGCTCAAGTCAACCTTATCACTCATGATTGCGTTCTAAAGCTGGGTGGTGCAATGCAACCTTGTGTATTTTTTGTCAATGGTTTTTGTGGACCACTAATTAAAGCTCACGGGCAGGTATCATTAGAGTTCGTTATAGATGAAATAAAAATTTCTTCAGACGCAGTTGTCGTCGACGCTGCCGTGAACCGCGCCGACGTTTTTATTGGACAGCCTATTTTGAACAATGAAAAATTCAAGCTTACAGTTAGTGGAACTACCGTATTTTTAGGATATGCAGATAGAGATGAAACGAAAATTGAATCAGTTGAAATAAATTCCTTGCATGTAGGTACATGTATAGATAAGGTTAACATTTTGTGCTCTGCAGACACTGAAGTTCCAGCTTATTCATCCCTGTTTATAATAGATATGCTACAATGATGTTGAAATGGAAAAGTCAACTCTGTTGTTTGTAGATACTCGTACAATTGGTTATAATGGTTGCAACTATAGCATTCCTGCTTCTGTGCATTGTTTTCCAGTACAGGCCGTTTTCCTAAAAACCCGGTTTGTTTCCAGAAAGACCAGGTTATTGCTCGTGGGTTGGTTACCCGGGAAATCGTTTGTTCTCCTAGTAATTCTGCAGATAATCTTGTAACGATAATGAGCGTTGATGCAACAAAAATCAAATGTGGATCCGGAGATCCACAGGTAGTCAAAGAGTTGGTAGAGATTTTATAGAAGAATATTCTTATTGTTTTTTAATTGATACAAGAGAATTAGGCAAGACTGACAAAATAGAATTGAATATTGAACTTAACTCTGATAAGCCGGTTTGTTATCGTCCTTACAGGCTTTCCTTTTCAGAAAAGGCAATAGTGCGAGAAAAGATTGAAGATATGATATCCAACGGTATTATTAGGCAATCGTCTTCTAATTATGCCAGCCCGATTGTTTTAGTAAGGAAAAAGAACGGAGATTATCGGTTTTGTGTGGATTTTAGAAAATTAAATAGTTTCACAGTGAAAGATAAATATCCTCTGGCTATCATAGAAGAACAAATCGAGAAACTAGGTGGGAAGAAACTTACTACGAATCTTGATTTGTCGCAAAGTTTCTTTCAGATTCCTGTAGCGGAGACTTCAATCCACCGAACTGGGTTTGTCACGCCTGAGGGCCACTATGAATTTTAGCGTATGCCCTTTGGTTTGGCCAATTCCCCAGCAATTTTTCAGCGACTCATGGACAAGATATTTTCTTCATTACGTCATTTTTTTTGGGTATGGCATCTCGTAGTTGACCTTGAGAGGTCGTGACTACTTAACCGGACTATCCTGTGGCTGCCTTACGTGGACTCAAAGCCTCCAACCAGGGGCGTAAAACTACTTACATTACTAAGCGAACGCTCGCTAAGGGCACCCCCTGTGGGGTACGGACCTCGGCTTAGGGCGTCGCTGACGGGAGGACAGCAAGATGGGACAGGCTGGATCTGGATTATATTATTATTATTCGGGGAATTTAAAGCTACAGGCTCAGCTACGGCGCGGGCTGGCACTTCGTCGAGCAAGGGTCGGGGGGGACAATTACGTCGGGATCTTCGCGAGGAACCTCGGCGGCGAGGTCGGAATGTCGGTCTGTGTTTGTGTACTGTACTGGTGGCCCTACTGCTCTCCTGAATGAGAGTTATGTGGTCATCGGGATCGGTGAGGACATGCATGGGACGGCGGACATGACTAATGGAGGAGGGAATATAGCTAGCGGCTTTCACAACCAGAGGGTTGCGGTGATTCGCGGCGGTCTCGAAGAAACGCTTTGAAATGCGTTTCATGAACTTCCGGATAGTGGGAATCCTGAGGTCTACGTGGAGGATTTCGTTGCGAACGTACCAGGGGGAGCCTGTTATCCTACGGAGGAACTTGTTCTGGAGGGTCTGCATTCTATTGAAGCGAACGGGCTTGGCCATTACGTCATGATAAGGTGCTTCCTTTTATAGATGATCTGTTGCTCCCCACTAAAACTCAACAGGAAGGACTCGATTTACTTAGGATAGTTTTGGAAATAATAAGGGACGCAAAATTGACGTTAAATCTTGATAAGTGCTTAAGAAAAGAAGTAAGAAAATTTAAGCTGTGCGACACGAGCTTAGGATGTTTCTAGGTCTGACTAGTTATTTCAGGAAATTTGTTAAAGGCTATGCGTCTGTCACGTATGATTTGTACGGGTTGCTAAAAAAGAATGCAGCGTGGAATTGGGATACAGCACAGCAGAGGGCTTTTGATCACCTAAAGAGGATTTCGACGACTCGACCAATACTCTCATTATTTTGCAGGAAAGGTGACATAGAAGTTCACACTGATGCAAGCAGTAAAGGTGTAGCTGGAATTCTCTTTCAGGATCAGGAGGGTTTGAAACCCATTTCGTACTTCAGCCGAAAAACAAGCAAAGAAGAAGCTATGTATCATTCCTACGAATTGGAAACTCTAGCTGTAGTCGAATCGCTGAGGAGATTCAGAATTTATTTAGCAGGTAATAATTTCAAGGTGGTGACAGACTGTGCAGCCGTCCGAGACACTTTCTTGAAAAAGGATCTATACCTCGAATAGCAAGATGGTGGTTATCTATTCAGGAGTACGACATGGAAGTCGTTCATAGGTCAGGTAAGTCTCATAGGCACGTGGATGCACTGAGCCGATTTCCGGTAGACCCTCCCCTAGTAGCAGACGTCAATGTGATTGATGTATTTGATTGGTTAGTATGCCTTCAAAATCAAGATGAGAAGATTCGTATAATTCGTATTAAATTATAATCTGGGGATAACGATCCAGATACACGGAAAAATTACAAGCTGAAAGATGGTCGGGTATACAAGCTCGTTAAGGATGGAGAACAGAGGTTAGTAGTCCCTAAATATGGAAGGTGGAATGTCATGAGGAAATATCATGATTGCATTGGACATCCAGGCCTGAAGCGTTGTGAGGAAATCATCAAAGGTAACTTTTGGTTTCCAGGAATAACACGTTTCATACGAAAATATGTCAACTCATGTTTAGACTGTCTTTACAAGAAGGGGCAGTACGGAAGACCTGAAGGTGAGTTACACCCCATTGATAAAGTTTCTGAGCCAATGCACACTCTGCACATTGACCACCTTGGTCCTTTCTGCAAAAGTCGAGCAGGAAACAGTTTTGTGCTGATGGTGGTCGATTCCTTCACGAAGTTCACATGGGCGGTACCAGTTAAAATTACGATGACTCGAGAGGTAATAAAATCCTTAGATCATATTTTTCTTTATTTGGTTATCCAGAGAGAATGATATCCGACAGCGGTACGAATTTCAAAAGTAAACATTTCAAACAGTTTTGTTTGGATAATCAAATAAAACACATAATCAATTCTGCAGCATGTCCACGAGCAAATGGCCAATTGGAGAGGTATAATCGTACATTACTAGATTCACTCCACACAAGCGTGGATGATGAAAAGGATTGGGATACTCGGATCACAAACATCACCTGGGGATTGAATAATTTACAAAATGGTTCAACTGGATTTACACCATACAGGCTCATGTTTTCCGCGATTCGAAGCAGGTATCAAGGTATGGGACATAACATCGTGGATAGTGAGGAGACAGCTGCACGAACTAGGAACGAAGCTACAGCGAACGTAAACCGGACGGCGGAGAAAATGCGCAAATATTTTAATGCAAAGCATAAACCTCCAACAAAATACAAGGTAAACGATTTAGTAGTATGGAAAGGAGCTGCTGACCAAAATGTGAACGTGCGCCGAAAACTGAACGAAAAGTACAGCGGACCATATAAGGTAACGAAGGTAGTAGGAAATGGTATATCATATCAGGTATTTAAGGGTATAAGCGATTCAGTGCTCTTGTGTCGTCGGACTCGCTAAAACCTTTTCAGGTGGAGGAGGATTCCGGCGCTAGCTCTAATGATACGGAGGTGGACAGCACAGAGGAATTGATCGACTTGCTTGAAGGCTGAACGTTAATTAATTCCAGGAATAGTCAAATTATACCAATTTTGATGAGTGAAGTAATGTCTTGGGATTTAACATTTTGTCGGATATGTACAATTTTATTTTTATTTTGATTGGAACCATGATACTTATAAGTGACTGAAATGTGATATCGATGTTGAAATGTTATGTGTTGGAAAATTATGGTATTTTGGAAACTTATTGTGGTAACAAGGATTTAATGTTGATGATTGATAGTGGGATTGGAAAATTATGGTATTTTGGAAACTTGTTTTGGTAACAAGTATTTACTTTTGGAATGACTACTTGATGGTTGATAATGAATTAGTTAAAGGATATACTTTTGATGTTACTTTTATTGTGTATGCATAAAAAAAAGAGAAAAATTATTTTACAATTCATTGAACTAAGGATTTTCTTTTTTTATTCTCCTTTTTCTAGGACTGGTTATGCTACTTTTGGTTGGACAATAACGTACATACCGTGTTTCTTTTTCCTTTGCAGAGTCGCAAAGGTGTCAGGATGGACGAGTGTGAATATTACACATGTTAGGCGCTAGATGGCGCGACAGAACGCGTAGAAACACGAACGTAGTCGTCGCCGCCAACGCATAAGGTGTTACTGTTGCCATGGGCTGATGTTTGCGGAACTAACGTCGGGAGTCGACCAATGAGGTGACGAGATAAACGCGCAACCACCGCGAACCAATCAGGCTGGAGATTTGATCGTGAAGAAAGAATAACGAGGTGTTGAGTTTTTACCGGGAAAATTGGTAGTCAGTCTAATTTTTGTAATCGAATGGTGTATATCTCTGAATATAACAAGAAGCTAAGTATTTCCCTTAATTAATATGTATGTGTTCACTTTACTGATTTAAATGTAATATTTGCTGTTATGGGTGAATTGTGTTTTAAATTCTGAGGGATAACGTTGCGCCTATATCTTACTCGGGTTTTATTTTAATTCGTAGGTGATTAACTGTTTAAATTCTATTGTTTTATGAGGTTCCAATAACTTTAAATTCATTATACCTATATACATGTTTGAAGGACGTAATTAAATACACATTTTAAACTGCTATCGTTGTTTGTTTAATATATTTGTTTAATGGGTGTAACATATGATATGACTAAAAATAGTTTTCATATTTTTTATTTACACTTTGACATTGATGGATGCAATGACATTTACTTTGTAAAGGATTATACTATTTTAATTATTGTGAATGTCTTCATTGTGGATTTGTTGTTTTATTTAATGCACTTTTTTTTTATTATTAGTTTTAATCATGGTCTGGCAGTTTGAGAAATTTATGCGGCCTTCCCAAATGTCCTTTCTATGGTAATGTTCGTCGAATCGTTTAGCTCCTTTAGTTCTGTGTTAATAAATAAATTAAATTACGCCACTACGGAATTCGTGGACAAGCCGCTAATCTTGTTCTTTCCTATTTATCAATCAGGCAACAGAAAGTGAACGTTACCGGGGCGACGTCGTCGGGATCCTTAGTTAAGATGGGCGTGCCTCAAGGTTCAATTCTAGGCCCTTTCTTATTTCTAGTTTATATTAATGACCTTCCTTACATGATGGTTAACTTATCAGATATAATTTTATTCGCTGATGACACTTCTCTTATTTTTAAAATAGATAGAAAAGATACGGATGTCTTACATGAGAATGATAGTCTGACTGTTCTTTCGAAATGGTTTGCAGCTAATAATCTTTTACTCAATGCGAACAAAATGTCTTACGTTCTCATTACCAAATGTACCCCAAGTTTAAATTTAAAACTTGATGGCAAGAAAGTAGATGCTATTGATGAAACTGTATTTCTCGGAATTACTTTAGATTCAAAATTGCAATGGGGCGCTCACATTAGAGCTCTTTCAGGTAAATTAAGTTCAGCTGCATATGCAGTAAGAAAAATAAGGCAGTTGACCGATTTAGCCACAGCTAGGTTAGTATACTTTGCTTATTTCCACAGTATTATGTCTTATGGCGTTCTGCTGTGGGGATCAGCAGCTGACGTAGATTCAATTTTCATTTTACAAAAGTGGGCAATCCGCGCGATCTATGAAATGGGTCCTCGCGAATCTCTTAGAAACAAATTCAAAGAAATTGATATACTAACTCTGCCTTCTCTATATATCTTAGAAAGTATTTGTATGTTCGCAAAAACTTTGGACTTTTTAAAATAAGAAGCGATTTCCATAATATAAATACACGTAGTAAAAATGAAATCGTTATACCCAAATTTAGATTAATTAAAACAAGCAAATCATTTTTGATAAACAGTATCCGCTTTTATAACAAGTTGCCAAAGTCGGTTACAGAACTTAGCGATGGAAAGTTCAAAACCCACATCAAACGTGTCCTTATCAAAAAAGCGTACTATAAGATTAAAGACTACGTCGAAGACAAGAAAGTTTGGCAATAATTCCCTCTGCACATGTGGCTTCCCTGGTACCTCATAAACGGCATCACTATGAAAATTTCTAATAACTGCTCCCATATAATGGTGTTTAATTTTTATTTTTTATTATTAGATATTGACTCTCTGACATAATATTTTAATTATTTGACATTATATACCTACAACTTTTAATTAGTTTTGATTTTATTCTATTAAATTATTTCTATATTTTGTAAATGTGAGAACGTCGTAGGCCTTGTGGATTGTAAATTTATATACCATTGTCTATTTGTTTAACATATGGTACTTTTTGACAGGCCTACACTGTCCTCCCATACCTATTAACACTGTAACTAAAAAATATTGTAACTGACAAATATTTTTAAAAGAGTAACCATGGAGTTTCTTGCCGGCTCTTCTCCATAGGAAACGACCAATTGGAACCGTGCACCTAGAATCTGACGTTTCATAAGTGCCCATGTAGGTTTATGTGAAATAAAATATTTTGATTTTGATTTTTGACTGACTGGACAGGTCCACTCATTCTGTGCGGTTCTTTCCTCAAAAGACCATTTCAGACATCAATCCACATGGTCTTCACATGACCTGACCAAGATTATGTCTGGACTTTAAAAGAGACTGTGACCTCTGAGTTTGTTTCGGCGTTTCTTCTCAGAGTAGTCAGATAGGAAACGCCGATCTCACCTAGTTTTTTAAATATGATTGACGTGTAAAAGTGTTTGTACAAACCTATTTACAGAAAATAAATCATGTATCATTTATTGTGTGAGCTGTGTTTGAGTGCGTGATTTAAACAGTACTGTTAACGCCGTTAATTAAATAATCGAACCTGTCACGTGCCGTAAATAATTATTTGGAGACTGTTAATCAATCTTGTTATAAGTATATAGAAATAAGTCAAAATGTAAATGTTCAACCTATGAAAAAGCGACCGCTACAAAAATACAACTTTTACATATCTGATTACGGACTGACGGGACTGGACGGACCTTCTTGCCCTTTTGAGATCCGAAGAGGCACTAAGCGCATTTTAAAATAAGATTGACGATATAATTAAACCGCACACACCACTTACAGCACCTAGGACCACTGGTTTTCCGTTCTGGTTTTCTAAAACACTAATAAGCACACTCAATAAAAAAACAAAAGGCATTGATTAAATGGAAGAAATATGGCAACATTGCAGACTACGAAAAAATTTCGGAGCATAGAGCCTTCTTTAAAGAAAATTGCGAAAAATGTTTATTTAAAATACATTCAGTCGATTGAAGATAGCATACAAAAAAAACATTAAGGATTTCTGGATCTACGTTTTTAACCGCAAAGACAAACCCGGTATACCGGCAAAAATTCAGTATAAAAATAATATATCCAACGACCCTCGATCAATATGCAATATGTTCTCTGATTTGTCTCTGTTTGTGTCTAACAATATTGTCGTTTCTAACCTACACTTTAAAGAAAAATCGGTTTTAGCTGAACTGAAATCCCTTGATCCATCTAAGGGACCGGATCCTGATGGACCATCAGCTTTTTTTCATAAAATACAGCTACCTTTATCTGTGGACCCTTAACTATAATCCACAATAAATGTATCACAGAAGGTGTTATGCCTGCGGTGTGGAAGCAGGCAAATATCACGCCTGTACACAAGAGTGGATCAAAGCGTAGTGTTGAGCAGTACAGACCTATTTCTATTTTATCTACTTTGTCGAAGCTTTTTGAGAGCCTGGTATATATAACGAAGTGTACCCTATCCTGCGTAACACTATTATACAGCAACAGCACGGTTTTGTGAAACAGTGATCCACGGCAACAAATTTACTGATATTTTCTAGTGACTTATTTGATAACATCGACAATCATATACAGGTTGATGCAGTGTACACAGACTTTCAAAAAGCTTACGACAAGGTGGGCCATGAATTGTTGCTGAACCGAATAGCTTTCAATGGTATTCGAGGTACCTTGTTGCGATGGTTCATTTCGTACATTACGAACCGTTGTCAGCGGGTTGTTATTAACGGATACCAATCTCATGCTACTCAGGTTACATCTGGTGTTCCACAAGGCTCTATTCTCAGCCCCCTTTTATTTATTATCTTTATGAATAATATTGGTAACTGTTTTCATCGTTCCAAGTTTTTGTTATTTGCTGATGATCTCAAAGTATACAGACCTATTCGCAACATTCAGGACTGTTATTTACTTCAAGAGGACTTGGATCGACTGACAGACTACTGTTCCTCTAGTAAGCTCCATCTGAGCATTCCCAAGTGCAACTTGTACATCGAACAAATAGTAAATAAAGCATATAAGATGTACGGATTTATAATGAGATCCAATCATGACTTTAAGCGGACCTCTTCGTACCTCTGCCTGTATAAAACTCAATTCCGTTCCTAGCTCGAATATGCAATTTCCATCTGGAACCCGTACTATGGAAAATACATCGACATGATAGGAAACGTCCAACGTAGATTTCTTCGTGCAATGCACTACAGGTGTCACAAAATTTATCTACCGTATAACCAGTTGCTCAGTAAATACAGGCTTTTGACGCTCAGCTCTAGGCGTAAACAATTGGAGGCAATGACATTGTATAACATTGTTAACGGGAATTTGGATTACATTATTTAAATAATTTATTATGCTATGCAGTCCCCAGAACTGTCCATAGACGGCAGGTGCGTGCAGGCAAACTCTTTACAGTAGGTACCTGCCGATCTAACACTGGTCTACGTTCACCAGTTCGGCGAATGGCAGCAACCTACAATAAATCATTCGAACACATAGACATATTTACATGGTCTTTGAAAAGGTTTCGTAGACTTTTGTATGAGACACTTGAGCTCTTCGACTAATTGTCTGTTGTTGTTTTTAAAATACTTATTTTTTTTTTTTTTTACTAATTGTTTGTTGTTGTTTTTAAAATACTTTTATCTTTTTTATTGTTTTTATAACATTAGTTTAACTGTCATGCATGAACAGTTTACCTCCTAGTGACTTTAGTTTTATTTATTTATAGTAATCTGTGAACAGCGATGTGGGCTATATTATTATTTAAGTAACTTATGTTTTATTTTTTTGTAATATTGCATAATGTAGCTGTTTGTTGTTCTTATTTAATAAAATTAAATAAAATGAGTCATACTACACGTGTGCGAGCAACAAGACACTTGCAAAAATCATAACTATTGAACTCGGTGACTGATAACTTACAGGTTAGAAAGGATTAGAAATAACACCTTTGCGGTAGTTTTACGATAAATCTGACCAATCTTCATCACTGGATGTGTGTTCACGTTGTCTTTGTAAACGCTTTTCCATGGCAGTCGCCTTATTTTCTGATGGTCCCTGGATCATCTTCATGTCGTTTTCGTCCCATCTCTCACAATCACCCGCGAGTTGGATTATAATGAAACAAAAATATTTATTTCATTATAATCCAATTCGCGGGTTTTGCGGGTTTCACAACTATTTAATGTTGCTATGCCAGCACAAAAGAAACGAATGACAAGTTAACGATCGTAGATGGCCGGGCGCGGCGGACGCCTCACCACTGCAGGTACTACGGTATCTTATTTCATTTTATTTTTTACATTTTATCAAAAAATTGTGCAAAGTCAAGTACAGTAGCTCCCATAATTCGATAGGCAATCTCACAAAGCAACAGATTGACGCATCGGTTTCACTTACGACCTTCTTCTATAGGTTGTTTCTATACTATAGACATGCACACACACTCATTATCTCTGTAATTGATAGTAGTTCATAATTTCAACCAACTTAACATATAGCTATCAAAGCGCGGTAACGACTAAGCTAGCATAGCTTAGTCGTTACCGCGCTTGGGTAGGAGCGATTATGGCGATCCCTGAGTTCGAATCTCACCTGCGCCTTCGGATTAAGCTTGATATTATTTACAAATAATATGTATTTATCGGGATAGGCCCTCATCAGCGATATTACACTTGCACTTTGTAAGTAGGCGTGGATGATTGTCGGGCGAAGAAAATAGAGACACTAGTTATAGCACAATCACTTTATTTCATTCACAATTTCTTATAAAATTATCACCATGAAATGACCTGAAGGCCGAGGTCCGACATATTAAAATGAAAGTATGAAATATAGCAGTAACCAACTTATTTATTCCAACAGCTTGTTAATTAATTAAAGGATCGATATAATAGCTCTAGGCGCTAAAGCAGGTGCACCGGGCCTAGCCTGCCACAAGAATGATCCCTTCCAACGCTGCGCACTCGCTTACATAAAGTGGCCTGAGTAGGGGGGAGAGTGGGGAATGTGAATGTGCCACTTTGCATAGCGTAACTCGGCCCGCTGCACGTGTGTTTACAAAGGTCACGCCGACACGGCCAATACTGACGTGCGGACGTCCTCGTGGCGTAGTCTCATCAAGCATTATTTAAAATGACAGAACGTTATTACTAATGTTCGTTCATCCTGACTAGCAATCTGGTCCGGATCATCCCTTCACAGTTTGCTACTAAATCTAGACCGCTCGACATCGAGCCTTCGTGATTTATCCTAATTCTAGCAATCTGGACCGGTTCACCCCTTCAGAGCTTGCTACTAATTCTGGACCGTTCGTTTTTGAACCTTCAGTACTCATCATTTTTTTACCTTTTTTTTTTGTTCTCTGGATCAGCCATTGCGGACTCTACAGGGTTACCTCATATGCTAATTATTAGTTGATATTTGAATTTTAGTAATCGACACAACTTCGACACTCCACCGAACGCGTAACAGGCCTGTGTAATACCAACCGAGTCTCAAGTCATACAGCCAGCAAATCGTCACTTCAATGTGCATAAGCGTTCGGTGTTGTGTCCTAGTGTCATGTCACCGAATGTGTCGTAGCAGACACATAATTCATGTTCATGACACTAAACTAACAGCGACAATAATTTTAGTATGGAAGCGCCGTCACGGCCAGACTGACATTCGCATGTCCTTGTGCGTCTCCATCCTATTAAGTCGCCGTAAGTAACCGCGGGCCCATTTTTCTGTAAAAATAATAAAACTTGTAGATAGGTACATTACTTTCTACGCTTGTCCTTCAGTGACATACATTACAATGTTTTATTTCCCCACAAACTCAACCTTTAGGAGCTGACCCGGACAACTGAAATAGGGGCCCTCCAACCAGCTATCTCGCCAAATAACATGGACCGGGCAACCCATAAGCGTCGCTCCGATCACTCACTAGTACCACCTACACATATCTCCATTGATCTCATAGCCTCTCAGACTAGTCGATCACTTTATCCAGAACATCAGCCTGCATATTCCAGTTCTTTAGACCACCCAATAACACACATCGTAGGACGTCAACCCGCATGAGTCGGTCCCTTATATTATCCTTACAGTTACTTTAGCTCACAGATTAGCATCAATGTTTTCTTTAATTACGTTTCTTCACTCTCCGAGGCCGAGAGGTTTCCAGAGCTGGCGGATAACGTACGTGAACTACAAATAGACAAAGCATCCCTGAAACCACCTGACGACGCCCACTCCACTCGTCAATCGCGGACTGCCGCCACCTCGGTCTCCTTCAAGCTAGCAGTTAAGGTCGTAGCTTAATCCACCAAGCCCTCACATCCCCCGCGCATTGCACGAAAACGCTTGCGACTGTATTTGCATTCTTTATTAGACACACAATAAAGGGAAGGCTGTACTCCCTGAGAAGCCCAGTCGAACCCCCCTGTCACATTCAATGAAGTAGGAATAGCCACAACAAGAAACAAAAAACATACTTTGGATCAATATTGCACGGTACCCTCAGAGTTCTGTGTTTAGTTCCATCAGTGAGTTACAGTCAAATAATTATAGTCAGAACCGGTTCTGATGTAAGTAATTTGATCAATTTCTTTTGAATATCTTATGTCTGTCCATTTGATAGGCCCTTTTGATTTGATTCAAGGTTCAAAAGGTAGAACACGTGAAATATAGGGCAACGAGCCAAAAACTAACCTCAAGGACCTACAGATCCCTCAAAATAAAATGATTAAACTATTATTTCACTATGATTACCTTGCACCTACACAATTGCAGCTGTCGTGGGAAGGATCATATTTTACTACCGCGAGCGCGGACAGGCAATGGCGAGAGAACAATTATTTTTTCAAGGGTGCAACAATATAATAAGCTACCTAAAGAGGTAAATAATGCAAACTCGTTGGGTATTTCCAAAATTAAATTTAAAAAAATCACAATCCAAATGATCAAACACTACTCCAATAAACCGGCTTGCCCTGCTGCTGAGTTGCTTTATTGTGGCACCGGGATCGCATTCCTTATCTACGGTAATTATTTCTTTTGCGGGTGGATCGAAAAGTTTTAAGTTTTGTGTTAGTTAATAATGTTATTTGAGTACGAAATGAAATGTTATTACTACTTAGATGCTAATTAGATTAGCAGCTTAGTTTGTGTGTCCAAGTTATATTTTAAGTTTAAAAATGTTCTCAAGTAAGTGAAATCTTTGTAAGTTCTTAAAGATAAATAAATTTATTTAGCTATAAACACCAGGCGTAACGCAACGCGGTATACGTGCCATATTGAATTCATAATCCTAATATTGTAACTAAACGTGGTTACAATATTACTTACTTAGACTTATTTTAATTTTTAAAATATGAAATACAAAAGTATGTAGGAAAAGATATCAAGAATTAGAAATCGATTAAACATTTGTTGAACAAAACATTTGTTCTAATGCCTGTAGAACTTGCGGTTTCTGTTCAAATCTTAAAACAATAATGACATTGATTTTAGTTTAGGTGCAGTTTATAATTGTTAAAAAGCGATTTAAACAACATATACGTTACGCATTATCATAATTAATATAATTCTATTAAGAGCTTTTGTTTTACTGGTATTGAAAACTTTTTTTGTTGTGTATCATGCGCAATAAGTAAAGCAAAAGGAAATTCAAGGGTTCAATTCCTTTTATCATTGGGTTGTAATCGGCAAGTTCTACTGCAAAACAATGTATTATGAAAAGGTCATATAATCATTACAACTATTTTCACTAATTGATATTTCTATAAATTATAATTGTAAATAGCTGGGGCAGGCTCTGGCATTGTCATTTCTTTATTTTTTCATAAGCCAAACAGATAAATGACATTCAGATCTTATTCTAAAAGCATTTAACAGTATGATTGGGTGTTTTGTGCAGACTATGGCGCCTGTATAAAACATTTACGAATACAAATAGCAATGTTTAAACTTCTTACTTGTTATGAATCTGAGGTATCACAATTACTTACGTTAAATAAATATGTACTGTACAGCGCGATGATTAGACACAAACGCACTTTAGTAACACTTAATAAACTAAAATATTGTTACAAGTAACATCGATAAAATAAAAATTTACTTTGACATTAGTTATATAATATCTAAAATGCAAATGAGCTTCGTGTACTGAGTGTGATTCGTTGCAAATCTACCTAACATTTCGAGCGAACGTAAAAAAGTCCGGTCATCGAGTCACATCGCCTTTGTTAGTCGTATAGCAGTAAGTGATGTGGGAGACGGTATCGATGATACGTGTAAATATATTTTAAGTTTGTAAACGGGTTTGGCCAATGGAAGAAATAAGTGGGTTATGATGTTTAGGGTTAGTAACCAAATAAAACTTTTTTGTGAACTTTGTAATGAATTGTTTATAATGGTTGGAAATTTAACTGACTGTGTAACGTTTTAAGATTTTTCCGTAAGGGAGTATTGAAAGAGGTTTTTAATGCTTTGTTTTGGATAACTTGTAGTTTAGAGTAATTGCTTTCGCAAGTGCTACTCAAAACCTGTGCTGCGTAGGTAATGCAGGGTCTTACAAGGGTTGTGTAGATTTTTTATTTGGTCATTGAGCTGACTTTAGATCGCCGTTTTAAGATTGAATGCAGGCAGTTTAGAGCTTTTATTCCTTTGACGCTGACACATGTAAGTTAGTCCATGGTGTAGACATGCCGTTAGTTTTTGTGTGGACTTAGGTTGACTGCCACGTATTCGGAGTCTGGTATTATTCTGGTCATAATGGTGTTTGTTTGGTGTGGTACTAGTATTGTTTTGTACAGTTTGAAAATTTCTGTGGATACTAATGGAAAAGTAACTTCAAATATAAAATATTTTTGCGTCGCTCTGGCCTTCAGTAGTTTGTCAAGATACTGAAGATCAGCGTCTAAATTAGTGATTGGTAGTGTGAGTTCGCTTGGCATCTGGCCGTATATGGTTTGAAGCTCACGTTTCAGTTGCGTTGATTATAATAATAATTTGACCGTGGTACATGTCTGTTAATGCATCGAGCAACGTGTCTTGAAGTCGTCCTAATCCTTGCAGCAAGCTGTTTGCAGAGAAATCGCTGAAAATATGAAGTCATTGACGGATGATATATTTTGTATTTCGCGTTGGAGAGTGCTTGCGTTTTCTTGCGAATCCATAAGCTTCTTGTTTATTAACTTGTGCTGTTTGAGCAGCCAGGATCCTTTTCAGTAGCGATGTGGTGGCACCGTTTTCTCCAGAGACACTCGCAGCTCTGCAGAGCAAACACCCTGCCCCAATGGATGGCCTTTCTTTTCCCGACTCCCCTGATCCGGATAATCACTCCCTCACCATTACAGGTCGAGAGTTGATCACAGCCATTAGTTCCTTCCGGAGCGGCTCTGCTGGCGGCCTCGACGGTCTGAGTCCTCAGCACCTTAAGGACCTTATCTGTTCAGGCGCCGGGGAAGCTGTTGAGTTGCTCTTGAAGGAGCTTACTGCTCTGGTCAACCTTATTCTCTTCAGCAAGGTGAACGAGGCCGTCATCGACGTTTTGTACGGGGCCAATTTATGCGCCCTGCGCAAGAGGGTTGGCTGCATTCGTCCTATTGCCGTGGGAACTACTTATGGTATGGCAGCTAAGATTTGTTGTAAATTTTATGCTGAGGTGGTTTCGAATAAAATTCAGCCCCTGCAGCTAGGATATGGCTCCAAAGGTTGGCTGAAGGTTGACATAAAGAACGCCTTTAATTCAGTTTATAGGGACACCTTGTTGGCAGAAACTAAAAAAGAAATACCCCAAATCTATAGTTTCCTTTGGCAATGTTACAGACACCCATCAAAATTACTGTTTAAGGACAACGTTTTGGAATCTGCTGTTGGCTGTCAACAAGGTGATCCACTCGGGCCAGTGATTTTCAGTTTAGCTATTCAACCTATAATTCGGCAGCTAAATTCTAAATTTAACGTTTGGTATCTTGATGATGGAACCTTGGGAGGCGATGTAGAAACTATTTTAAATGACCTACAGTTCTTATAAAATGAACTTCATAACATTGGCCTTGATCTCAACCTTTCGAAATGTGAACTATTCTTAGCGGACAGTACTGACAGACAACCGACACTTTCAAAATTTAATGCAATAGCTCCAGAAATCAAAATTGTTGAAAAAAGCTCTCTTCGTCTCCCTTGGTCTCCAATTTTTTAAAATTCCTTTCCCGGTTTTATTGAGAAAAAAATACAAAATGTCAACGACATTTCGAAAAGAGTGTTCCAAATTAACATGCATTCGGCCTTCACCTTAATTCGTTACTGCTGTTTCGGCCCTAAATTAACATATTTCCTTCGCACTTCCTATTTATGGACGACCGAGCTAGGGCACAAGCTACTCTTCCCATTCATATGGGAGGCCTCGGCGTCCGCAAAATTTCTAGCATTAGTTTACCGGCTTTCCTATCCTCGGTCCATGGCACTGAGAAATTAATCAGGAAAATCCTTACCTCCACACTGATTAATTTTGATGTACCGTGCTTCACCGAGGCTATGGGTGCCTGGAGACTCTCTTGCCCGAACTCTGATCTACCCGATAATCCGTTTTCCCAGAGACGTTGGGATGAGCCGCTCTGCAGAGTAGTACAGGACAATTTAATTAACACGTCTGCTACTTCTGCGGAGCGTGCGCGCCTGCTGGCTGTGGGTAAATGGGAGTCAGGTCTGTGGCTTCATGCACTATCGTCGTCGAACATAGGCACTTTGTTCGATGACACCACTTTCCGCCTCGCTGCTTCCCTGCGACTAGGAGCTCCTTGTTGTTCTCCTCATCGCTGTCACTGTGGCGAATTTGTCAACAGTCTCGGACACCACGGCCTGTCTTGCAGCCGAAGTGCGGGACACTTAGCGCGGCACGCAAACATAAACGACATCATCCGACGAGCTCTTGTCACCGTCGGCGTTCCAGCTGTACTAGAACCCAATGGCTTGACACGACGATGGCAAGAGTCCAGACGGCATGTCTTTATTTCCATGGAAGGTGGGTAGGCCTCTAGTGTGGGACGCAACGTGTGTCGACACTCTTGCGCCATCCCATCTTCCTGGTTCGGCGAGCTGTGCTGGCTCTGCTGCTGCGGCTGCGGAAAACCTCAAGCGGTGTAAGTATAATAACCTTATTGGTAATTATATTTTCGAGCCGTTTGGGGTTGAAACCCTCGGGCCGTGGGGTCCGTGCGCTCATGGTCTCTTTAAGGAAATTTGTAAACGGCTGGTTGACACTTCCCGTGACCCAAGAGCTGGCTTTTACCTTGGCCAGAGGCTAAGCATTGCCATACAACGTGGCAACGCTGCCAGTCTCTTGGGTACATTACCAGTCGACAGCGATGTGGCTGAATTTTTTGACGCTAATTTTTAAATTACTGTTTGTTTACTATACTAATTGTTGTTGATTTATAATTAATTGTATAAGAAAGAAAACAATTTTTTTTTCATATTCACTAATTTAAAAATAAAAATACAATGTCAAAATATACTTACATAGATACTTCTAAAATAAATAACACTAAATACATATTAATTTAAAGTGATAAAAATTAATACATATACATATATTATACAAATATGACACAGTGGAAAGATAGTGTTATTTCACTCTCCGCTTAAACACCACAACAGTTTGACAGTTCCTAATGTCAGGCTGAAGTGAATTCCACAACCGAACCGCGTGCACAGAGAAAGAATAGGAGTAGAAGTCAGTTTATTTTACTTTGTTCTTGATTTTTCACCATTTATTGTTATTTTTGTGTGCAAATCAGTACCTATAATTAGATTTATTTTTACATAATTGTTATACTTAAGTAGCTGAAACATTTTTTCATTTAACTGTACTTCTGGTATAATCTGGTATTTTGAGAATTTGTGATAATGAGAATCTCGTATTTTGAGAATCTGGTATTCTGAGATCGAGCCAATGCCAACGCTTCAATGTTTATATTTCACTGCATTTTTAAAATTATAGTCACAACACCGCTAATTAACAGATTTAAACATTCGTCACTAACCAACAACGTTCAATTAGGTGAATAGTCGTTACGAATTGCATCTTGTAATATAAAAAAAGATCCCTGGATGGGAAGCCAAATGTAATATAAAAAAGGTCCCTTGTTGGGATCAATTGTAGTATATAAAATAGAAAATATGTGTGTTTCTGAGTGTGTGTGATCTCCTAAAAAAAACATATTGATAAAAGAAATGAAATTTCGGGCGCCGTGGAGCGACACACTAATAATGGATAGCCAGATAAAATTGGAGAGATTGAACATTTAATCTAAGTTTTGTCAAAGATGATCAAAGAACTTGGTCTAAATATTTACCTAATATTCAACTAGCTTTGAATAATAGTGTTAATCTGGCCACAGATTTCACACCTAATTTTTTGATGTTTGGTAGAGAACTGATTTTTGATGCTTCTTTACATCGTTTTAGTGATTCTATCGATAACATAGATGAACTGGACATTTCCAATAGAGTTCACTATGCCGATTCTCTCAATTTACTTGGTAATATTTTTGTTAAAGTACAATCTCATTTATTAAAAGCTTATCAGCGTAATGCTCGATATTATAACAAAGGTCGCAAAGTGATTTCTTTTGATGTGGGTGATGTCGTGTGGAGAAGAAGTTTCGTTCAATCTCATGCACCTACTTATTTTTCAGCAAAACTTGCTCATAAGTTTATTAAATGTAAAATTATTGAAAATATCTCTGATAATGTTTATATTCTGAATGACTTTAATAAGGGAACGACTGGTCGTTATCATGTTAAGGATGTAATTTAATTTTCATTTGGTTTCCCATTGTAAATCTTGATTTGGATGATTTTGGTTGAAGGTCGCTTTTGATAGTGTGATGCCTATTGGGATGGATGATAGGTTGTAATATTAAAAAATTAAAGAATAAGTGTGTGTGTTTCTGAGTGTGTGATCTCCAAAAAAAAAATATGATAATGTAAGAAGTTAAATTTCGGGCGCCGTGGAGCGACACACTATTAATAGATAGCCAGATAAAGTTGGAGAGATTGAACAATTAATCTTAGGATGGGGGCCTGTGGATGTCAATGGTGATTAAAATTCTCACTACCTTGAACGTTCCCAGTTTATTGTTTACCTTTAGCCTAATGAATACAATTATATTAATATAAATTTTAGTTGCTATATCATCATTGCATCTTTGTAACTTTAAATTCGCAGCTGAAGGCTGTTTTGTTATAAAGGAAAAAGAAATAAAAAAAATGAAACTTGAAGGTGACCCCGAGAGCCGGAAGGTGGTACCTCTCAGGTAATCAGCCCCCGTGGAAGGCCAGTAGAAATTTCCCGGTTGAATTGAAGTAAAGGTGGAATAAGCACCCACAATTGTAGGCTGTGGACAAAAAGGAACTCTGAGATGTGATTTCACTCCGAACTCGGACACGCGGGGACGCATCGACCAACGAAAAACTTACCGCTTATTCCAGGTATTTAAACTCGCGTCTCCCTCGGTGTACCGTGAAGATATCTGGGATCAAAAGACGTAGGGAGGCGACGAGGAAACCTGCGAAAAACCGTAAGATGGTCACAAACGAACCGCCATCGTCGAAGGAAATTTTCTCTCGAAAAGAGTCCAACTTACCAAAAATCCGATAGAAATATCCACCGGGACCATTCCACGGGTCCTTTGGTTTAGGATTAGGGCATTAAAGCGCCACTATAAACCAGATTAGTTACGATTCCATTCAGGGAAAATCAGGAGACCTGTCACCTTTACCAACAAAGATCGCAAAAGTGCCTTGTCAAATTTTGACGTCGAAAATGTCATACGAATGTATCACAGATTAAAATACAATTTAGAAATCGTTCCGAAATCGACTAGAATTATCAATACATGTAACGGTGTAAAAAAACTCGTTACATTACATCCCTCCCCGAAAAAAAATAAAAGAAAGCAATTACTTTTATGCCAAAAAAAACAACGATCAAGGTAAAACGAACAGTTTCCCAAAAAACAGGAAATATAAACAGCGTGTATACTAACAACACTTACAGGTGCAGACTAAATACTAGCACAACCGACCCATAATATCAAAAGAACCACGAAGTTAAAGCCAAGATCTACTATAGAATCAGTTAAGTGCAGCAGTCGCTTAACACAGTAAAACAATACAACAGAACTATACCTAATTGAGTGCGGTTGGGCACCGTCGCCACCGACTAACAAGTATAAAATTCTAAAAACAAACAAAAATACCACTATGAATTCGGTTAGGCACTATAGCCGCCGACTAGCAAGTATAAAGCTTTACAAACAAACAAAAAAAATACTAATATGAGTTCGGTTAGGCACCATAGCCGCCGACTAGCAAGTATATGTATAATTTATCAGGATAAAAAATAATATTAATTCGAGTACAGTTAAGCGCAAAGGCCGCTGTTTAACAAGATTAATCAAAAAAAAAAACTATATGAGTGCAGTTAGTTAGGCACCATCGCCACTGACTAGCAAGAACAAATTATAACTGTGAGAAACAGTATAAGAACCTTCACATCTCTTAAGATGCAAAGAAAAAAGATGTTGTGATCGGCTCAACTCCACCAACTTTCCGGGCACAAACAAAAAAAAAAATGTTGTGATCGGCTCAACTCCACCAACTTTCCGGGCACAAACAAAAAAAGAAATCACTGTGTTCTTCCTAAGTGCACCGCGAAATATTCCGGGTGACAGAGTCACTATAGGAGCACAATGATAAAAAAGAATAGGGAAACCTCTACAAGTGTAAACAAAACGTACAAAGGTAGTAGGCACCAATTCAGGAATTGCATGCAAAATTTTACACAGGAAAATTGCATACAAGACTGTTTAAAAAAAAAATATACATGATAATAATAGTATAATAATAAGATCTTTCGATATGGAAAATGTATCTGTGTGGGTTGAAGAAGTTTATAAAAAAATGTCCTAAGTTGTAATTTAGAATGTTAAATCAAGATTTTAATAAATTTATAAGAAGTTACCTATCATACATCTACATTCAAACCACCGATAACCTATCATCCATCCCAACGTGCATTACACTATCAAAAGTGGCCTTCAATCAAAATCATCAAAAACAAGATTAACAATGAGAAACCAAATTAAAATTTAATTATATCCTTAACATGATAACGACCAGTCGTTCCCTTATTAAGGTCTTTCAGAATATAAACATTATCAGAGATCTTTTCAATAATTTTACATTTAATAAACTTAGGAGCAAGTTTTGCCGAAAAATAAGTAGGTGCATGAGATTGAACGAAACTTCTTCTCCACACGACATCACCCACATCAAAAGAAATGACTTTGCGACCTTTGTTATAATAGCGAGCATTACGCTGATAAGCTTTTAATAAATGAGATTGTACTTTAACAAAAATATTACCAAGAGAATTAAGAGAATCGGCATAGTGAACTCTACTGGAAATTTCATGTTCATCTATGTTATCGATAGAATCACTAAAACGATGTAAAGAAGCATCAAAAATAAGTTCTCTACCAAACATCAAAAAATTTGGTGTGAAATCTGTGGCCAGATTAACACTATTATTCAAAGCTAGTTGAATATTAGGTAAATATTTAGACCAAGTTCTATGATCATCTTTGACAAAACAAGCTATGCAGGTTTCAACAGTTTTATTATATCTCTCAACAGTATTATTTTGAGGCGTGTATAAAGTATTATAAAATATTTTAATAATGTTAAAACCCTTCAAAAACTCTACAAAATGTTTAGAAGTGAATTGTGTACCATTATCACAAACAATTATTTTGGGACAACCAAATTTAAGAAATATTTCTTTTTCAAAAAGTTTATTTATTACTCTAGTAGTAGCATTTATCATAAGAAAAATCCAGCAGTATTTAGTGAAAACATCAACAACTGAAAGAATATATTTATGTCCAGAATAAGATTTAGGCAATATACCTATAATGTCTACTGAAAGCATCAACATAGGACGATCAACTTTTTTAGGGTTAACCATAATACCAAAAGGAGGTTGAGTAGTATGTTTATAAGCTTTACAAGTATCACAAGCAAGAATATATTTTTGAACATCATACATCCCTTTCCAAAAATAGTGTTGTTTTAATTTATTTAAAGTTTTATGAATACCTAAGTGTCCAGAATTAATATCATCATGATTAGAACGAATTGTATCTAATATGTGTTCTTTAGGAATAACTATCTTCCAATTAAGATTACTATTAGGATCAAACTTACTTTTACAAAACTTATATAAGGCTTTATTTTCTACTCTAAAGTTCTTATATCTGCAAGGAGACTTTTGACAATTAATAAATACTTTTTTATACCAAGGATCATAAATATCATCATCGGGCAAAACTAAATTATTTTCAGAGATTCCTATAGCAGCTATTTCAATACGAGACAAAGCGTCTGGGACTAAATGTAAAGAACCTTTTTTTATGAACTATATCAAAAGTAAATTGAGAAATTCTAGCAGCCCAACATGCTAAGCGTCCACTAGGATTGCTAAGACCTAAAAGCCAAATCGAATCTTAACCAAAAAGCAAAATCTAAAATAAAATCAAGTTAAAAAGAAGGGATAATTAGAAAATAAATATTTTTAGTTAAATTATCACAAGTAACAGGTAATTCAATGATACCAATAAATATAAGCAGCACTAGAAACTGAATTTATTTTATAACCCAACTGTAAAAAAAATCTCTATAATTGAACCCAAAGCACAACTATTTGAACCAACCAACAAAATTTCTTCAAAATTTTGTATAAAAATATTCTTCAACTTCAGTAATAAATTATCCAACACAAGATAACCAAAGCATTCATAGAACTAAATGAAGGCAGAGCGTGCAAAGTGTAAGAAAGATACACACGAATACTTTATACGAATCACTTTATTGGTACACAACCTTCTAAAATTGTAACCCGAGACCACCTTGTTCGTCTGTAGCTGAGAATGCAATCCAATGGAGAAGAGATAATTTTTTTTTTTTTTTTTGTGTATGGCATCTCGTAGTTGACCTTGAGAGGTCGTGACTACTTAACCGGACTATCCTGTGGCTGCCTTAAGCGGACTCAAAGCCTCCAGCCAGGGGCGTAAAACTACTTACTTTACTAAGCGAACGCTCGCTAAGGGCACCCCCTGTGGGGTACGGACCTCGGCTTAGGGCGTCGCTGACGGGAGGACAGCAAGATGGGACAGGCTGGAACTGGATTATATTATTATTATTCGGGGAATTTAAAGCTACAGGCTCAGCTACGGCGCGGGCTGGCACTTCTTCGAGCAAGGGTCGGGGGGGACATAGAGATAATTGGCAGTACAGCGCCGTTTTATATTTTAAAAGTGATCTACGGGTTGCCACAACTAGAAAGAATAAATTATTAAAAAGAACAATGTTGCAACCCACAAATAATGTTAGTTAAATAGTCGATTATTTTGTATGCTAACAAAAGCAAAAGCTGACGAAGAGTGTGCAATCCTTTCATTATGATCAAAAGGAGGAAAATGTCGGGAGCAGTTTGTGCAACATTAGGATCTGCGCAAGCGCCATCAGATTCATTAGGAAAAGACTGGTCTTCATTAGCCATCATGAATAAACTAAACGAAAATTGATGAGCAAAGTAAGATGTAAATTTAAAAAAAAGTGAAATATTTGAGGGTAAGTGTAAAATATTTTCTAAGTTTTTTTTTTGTTTTGATGAACTATCAAGTAAAAAGATGCAATAATAATTTACAGGATAAGTTTAAACTACTTAAAGTAAGGTTACCAAGTTAAACCAAAGTTTACTTAAGATTAAATATGAAACAAAACTTCCAAAGTTGTAAAATACTTGAGGTTAAAAAGATATGTTCAAAGTTTGTTTTGTCGAAAATTTCAAGTTTAAAAAATGCAGTAATAATTTACAAGATCAATTCAAGTTACTAAAAGTAAGATTACTTAATTAAACGAAAGTTTGCTTTAGATTAAATATGAAACAAAGTTTCACCGCACTTAATTTACACTGTTGAGACACTTATATAAAACAAACTGTCTTACCATACAAAATGTTGGTTTTGTAAAAAAAAGAAGAAGTAATGCTGTAACCATAAACATTAAACATACACAATAGTACAAAGTACAATAATGTTAGTAGAAAATACTGTTTACTTAAAAAGCAAACATCCAAAGAATTTAAGTTTTAAATTACAACATTGTACAATAATGTGTTACTACAAAATATCAAGATGCAATGAATCAATAACAAAATAAGTAAGCTAAATTCAAGTCCCTGTTCGCTTGAGCGACAAATGTAATATTAAAAAAATAAAGAATAAGTGTGTGTGTTTCTGAGTGTGTGATCTCCAAAAAAATATATGATAATGTAAGAAATTAAATTTCGGGCGCCGTGGAGCGACACACTATTAATAGATAGCCAGATAAAGTTGGAGAGATTGAACAATTAATCTTAGGATGGGGGCCTGTGGATGTCAATGGTGATTAAAATTCTCACTACCTTGAACGTTCCCAGTTTATTGTTTACCTTTAGCCTAATGAATACAATTATATTAATATAAATTTTAGTTTCATCACAGCATCATTGTAACTTTAAATTCGCAGCTGAAGGCTGTTTTGTTATAAAGGAAAAAGAAATATTAAAAAATGAAACTTGAAGGTGACCCCGAGAGCCGGAAGGTGGTACCTCTCAGGTAATCAGCCCACGTGGAAGGCCAGTAGAAATTTCCCGGTTGAATTGAAGTAAAGTTGGAATAAGCACCCACAATTGTAGGCTGTGGACAAAAAGGAACTCTGAGATGTGATTTCACTCCGAACTCGGACACGCGGGGACGGATCGACCAACGAAAAACTTACCGCTTATTCCAGGTATTTAAACTCGCGTCTCCCTCGGTGTACCGTGAAGATATCTGGTATCAAAAGACGTAGGGAGGCGACGAGGAAACCTACGAAAAACCGTAAGATGGTCACAAACGAACCGCCATGGTCGAAGGAAATTTTCTCTCGAAAAGAGTCCAACTTACCAAAAATCCGATAGAAATATCCACCGGGACCATTGCACGGGTCCTTTGGTTTAGGATTAGGGCATTAAAGCGCCACTATAAACCAGATTAGTTACGATTCCATTCAGGGAAAATCAGGAGACCTGTCACCTTCACCAACAAAGATCGCAAAAGTCCCTTGTCAAATTTTGACGTCGAAAATGTCATACGAATGTATCACAGATAAAAATACAATTTAGAAATCGTTCCGAAATCGACTAGAATTATCAATACATGTAAGGTGTAAAAAACTCGTTACAAGGTTATCAGCGATTTGAATGAAGATGTATGTTAGGTAAGTTCTTAAAAATTATTAAATCTTGATTTAACATTCTAAATTACAACTTAGGACATTTTTTATAAACTTTTTCAACCTACACAGATACATTTTCCATAACGAAAGATCTTATTTTTCATATATTTTTTTTAAAACAGTCTTGTATGCAATTTTCCTGTGTACCTTTTTGATTGCAATTCCTGAATTGGTGCCTACTACTTTTGTACGCCATGTTTACACTTGTAGAAGTTTACATATTTTTTTATCATTGTGGTACTCCTATAGTGACTCTGTCACGCGAATATTTCGCGGTGCACTTAGGAAGAACACAGTGATTTCTTTTTGTTGTTGCCCGGGAAGTTGGTGGAGTTGAGCCGATCACAAAATTTTTTTATTTGCATCTTTAGAGATGTGAAGGTTCTTATACTGTTTATCACAGTTATAATTTGTTCTTGCTAGTCAGTGGCGATGGTGCCTAACTGCACTCATATATTTTTTTGGATTAATCTCGTGGATTAATTCGAGTACACTTAAGCGCAAAGGCCGCTGGCCTTTGCGCTTAAGTGTACTCGAATTAATATTCTCTTGCTAGTCGACGGCTATAGTGCCGAACCGAATTCATATAGGTACTTTTTGTTTGTTTTTAGAATTTTATACTTGTTAGTCGGTGGCGATGGTGCCCAACCGCACTCAATTGGGTATAGTTCTGTTGTATTGTTTTACAGTGTTAAGCGACTACTGCACTTAACTAATTCTATAATATTTCTTGGATTTAACTTGTTAGTCAGTGGCGAAGGTGCTTAACTGTACTCTTGTGGTTCTTTTGATATGGTGGGTCGGTTGTGCTAGTATCTAGTCTGCACATGTTAGTGTTGTTTGTATACACGTTGTTGTTTATATTTCCTGTTTTTTTTTTTGGAAACTGTTCGTTTTACCTTGATCGTTGTTTTTTTTTTGGCATAAAAGAAATTGCTTTTTTTTTTTTTGGGGAGGGATGTAATGTAACGAGTTTTTTATACCGTTACATGTCTTTGATAATTATAGTCGATTTCGGAACGATTTCTAGTTGTCATTTTTTATCTGGGATACATTCGGCTGACGTTTGGACGTCAAAATTTGACAAGTCACTTTTGCAATCTTTGTTCGTGAAGGTGACAGGTCTCCTAATTTTCCCTAAATGGAATCATAATTAATCTGGTATATTTTGGCTTATAAATGCCATCATCCTAAACCAAAGGACCCGTGGAATGGTCCCAGAGTAAATTTCTATCGGATTTTTGGTAAGTTGGACTCTTTTTCGACAGAAAATTGCCTTCCACAATGGCGGTTCGTTTATGACCGATCTTATCGTTTTCACAGAATCCCTCGTATGCCTCCCTACGGTGCTTCTGTTACCATCTATCTTCACGGTACACCGAGGGAGACGCGAGCTTTGTATCCCTGGAATAAGCGGTAAGTTTTTTGTTAGTCGATGCGTCCCCGCGTGTCCGAATTCGGAATAAAACCACATCTCAGAATCCCTTTTTGTCCACAGCCTACAATTGTGGGTGCTTATTCTACCTTTAAATCTACCGAGGAATTTCTACTGGCCTTCCACGGGGCTGATTACCTGAGAGGTACCACCTTCCGGCTCTCGGGGACACCTTCAAGTTTCTGTTTTTTTTTTATCATATCAAAATAGCCTTCAGCTGCTAATTTAAAAATAAAAGGTGCAATTATGAAATAACATTAACTAAAATTTATAATAGTTTAATTGTATTCAATAAGCTAAAAGTAGACAATAAACCGGGAACGTTCATGGTAGTGAGACTTTTAATCACCGTTGACATCCACAGGCTCCCATCCTAAGATTAATTTATCAATCTCTCCAATTTTATCTAGCTATCCATTAATAGTGTGTCGCTCCACGGCGCCCGAAATTTCATTTCTTTCATCAACATATTTTTATTAGGAGATCACACACACTGAGAAACACACATATTTTCTATTTTTTTATACTACATTTGGCTTCCCAACCAGGGATCTTTTTTTATATTACAATCTACCTCACAGAAATCGAAATAATTTACTCAGTTTTCTGTGGTCTACCTACAAACTTTTATTATCTAAGTAAACAAGATGAACGAGATAAGTATCGAATGTTACTAACTACTTCAAGTAATTTTATTAAAACAAACAAAAATTGTGCATTTTAGGTATTGTTATTAAAACTTCAAAAACTATAAATAGATATTATTTGAAAATAACATAAATTTATCCGCAACAGCTGAGATTCGAACTCAGGGCTTGCCATAATCGCTCCTACCCAAGCATGGTAACGACTAAGCTAGCACGCCATATGTTAGATTAGTTGAAATTATGAACTGCTATCAATTACAGACAAAGTGAGTGTGGGTGCTTGTTTATTGTATAGAAACAACCCATAGAAGAAGGTCGTAAGTGAAACCGATGCGTCAATCTATTGCTTTGTGAGATTGCTTATGGACTTATGAGCGCTAATGTACATTGTTCAAGAAAATTTAATTTTTGACTGGAACGAACGAACACGAACTTATCATATCTCAACCCTAAGACATTAAAAGCAGTTTACATAACCTAGCCTACAATGTGTCAGAGCAGAATATCTAAAGCATTGTAACCCAATATTTAACCCGCTAAAAATTCTTCCACTTCCTTGCCTTTACATTTTTGGTATTTGTACATGTTCCCATTGTATGAACACATTTCTAAAAGAGTTAATAGCAGAAGCCAAAATAAATTACTTGCACTTAGCCAGAGACTGCTTTTGTATAGCTGGAATTCCAATTGAATGACAATCAAAATCTTCAAAAAGAAATCCCTCACACATCAAAGTGCTGCCCACTAATAAATTCAGAAAAACAATATTAGGTTTCTGTTGTCGAAAGAAGGAGATGAGAATACACATGCATTCAACAAAAATCTAATATATTGCAATGTTAATCAACCTCATTTTCTAGTATTATTTTAGTTGCATCTATATTTTCCTCTCCTTCTTTAGAACGAATAAAAAAAAACGAGGCTGTCCAAATCGGGGCCATTTTCATGTTTCAAGTTGCTCGTTCCATAGTAAGTGCTCTTTTTTGGCGTTACAAGTCAAACAACTGCTGACAAGTGTTACCTTCTCCTGACAGCCTTCTTAGACGCGGAACTGATCTCATTAGAGATAGGGAGGCGAGGGGAACGGGGGAGGTGCCTCATTAATACATGCAGACGCGGCCGACAGCGAGCTGTGAGCTCTAATGACTGATTACTTCACATTTGTTGTCTATCAAAAAGAGCAATCACCGCATTTTATTGACGCATCACTGATAGGAACTTATTCGTCTAAAAACGAATGAAGGCAAAAATGGGCTTGTCAATAATGTTTGCGTGGACGCAAACGGATGATTTCTTTGCCATTATGCGCAAGAGAACTGCATCAGTAATGAGTAGGGTGAGGGGGACTACCAACGTCATCCTGAAGACATTAAGGAACAAATTTGATAGCCCAATCGTTGGGCACTGGATGCACACGCATGTGCGTACACGGGGCGTGGCGATTGGGAGGAGATTTTATTAATTTTATTTGATTTATTTTCGTACTGATGATTTTAATTTAATTTAAATATACTTAATTTAATTTTGTTTAATTTTAATTTAATTATGTTTTGATTTTAATTTAATTTTGATTTTATGTATATTATGAGTACTAACATATTTTAAAATACTGTAACCTACTAACAAAATATGGATTATTATCGTCCGAAATAAAAGTTTTGAATTGAATACTACTTGTGGTTACCAAAGATAAGTATAAATTTTGTATTGACACTGTGTAATAGACGGAAACTTATGTTTTAAAAGAGGAACCTGCAACACTAAGGGGTGCACTACGGAATACAAAAATCAGAAATGGAAACTAAGCAACCCTGTAATTTCATTGACACCCAACTCCAAGGTTTGCATGTGTCTGATGCAAAAACACTGCTTGACAGCAGGACGCGGTAGAAACACCTACTTCTCCATGAATGCCAGTGTAAGGTTCTCTATCTCTGATTGCTCATCTAAAATAAAGATGATGAGAGATCTGTACGACACTGTACGGCGCTTGGTCGCCGAAGTGGTTATGATGGAAGATCTAGTTTTAATCTGTAAGGTTTTTTTTTTTTTTTAACTACACCAGAGTGTATTTTTTATATAAAAAACTATCTAAATATTACTCTATTTTGTAATGAAGTAGCAATTAACAAGATTAGAAATTTCAATAATAAATAATTTGTGAAAATGACTAGTCATGCAGTATAATTGTTGACTCAAGATGACAGACGAAGCTCCCTCACTTGTACTCAGCATACAGTTATTGGTACGTATTGTGTAAGCACTTATCCTGCTTGTAACCAATTCACTTATCTACGATGTGTCCCGAAGTATATACGGAAAGTATATACAGAGAATAATATGGTGAGAGCTATCTATGCTGCTGAATTATCTCACCGAACCAGTGGTCGCCTCCTCGCCGCCGCTAACAGCGTGTTGATTGTTGAACAGGCTGTATTGCTGGGAACAGAAGTAGCCCCCAGTGAGTCACGCTAACGCGTGTGGTGGTCCGGTTGATTTATGTGTTAAGTGTCGATATTTGACTGAAAATAACCTCTCAAATAGGTTCATCCTGTAAGTGTTACATGGGACATAAACATAACTGGTAAAATGTGGATGTATAGTGGCTGACATGCAGGTCAGAGATGACACCGACCTTGGCTGGCCCAGAGTAGTGCGGAGTTTCAGTAGAATGTGAGGCTACTGTGTTTATTACCACTAATGTTCCTACTATACATTTCTGCTCAACCCTTCTGGTAAAACAGAAGTGATGTTATAATAATTCGATTTGGCGTTGTTGGTAAAAGGAATTTGATGGGTTTTTGTTTTCAGACAGTCTGACTCTGGAAATCAAAAAACATCTAGTTGAGTTATCCTATTAGTCCTACTTAATATTATAAAACGCGAAAGTTATTAGGATGGATGGATGGATGTTCGTTACTCTTTCACACAAAAACTACTTAACGGATTTTGATGAAGCTTTACAGCTTATACATCATAATAACGCATGGGCTACAATTTATAAAGATGTTGTGTGATTTGGCCATAATATAACGATAAGTATCGATTAAGTCGGAAAAAATCCTGCACTCTGAGCTCTTGGCGTGCGCTGACTAAATCGTTAGACTTAGACTTAGATAATGTATCGTGGGGCTGTTTGTTTTAAACAGTTCTAAATAGAACTCGACAGCATATTTCTACCTAATAGCCAAAACAGTGAGTCGTAAATACATTTAAGTTGGACACTTTTTTGCCATGCACATTTTAGAGTGTTTAGTAAATTATTATCAAAGTAAATCCCATTTTCACTTTTGGTATTTAATGTAGATACACTTTGTGTTGTACACTAAGTAATTCAAAGTCAAAGCATTTATTTCAAATAGGCCCATAAAAAGGCACTTTTGAACGTCAAAATTTACATTAAAAATAGATTCTAGGCACGGCAATTTGGACGGCAGCGCGGGCGGCGCGCAGAGCGGGGCTGTAATGCTTCACGGCTTATCCACTGAACTGTGTCTAAAGCCTGGCGAAGGTCATAGGCTACTTTTTATCCAACACCACGCGGGCGAAGCCGCGGCCGGAAGCTAGCACATACATAAATTCACGCCTTTTCCCATGTGCCTTGGCAGAAACTAAACGCCATCTGCTAGGAATACTACGATACATACATATCCCTATTACTTCGTTTACATCAGCCGATCTGTTCTGTAACAATCACATCATGAAAACTTTGGTGAAGTGAGTGGTCATTCCACCTGATGCTAGGGATTGACACTGTGGCACCGTCCATGATCAGGTGCGTCCTGCACCTGTTTTGAGCGCATTTAGCTCGCTCCTTCATCGACCGCGTGGTGTATGCAGGAACCTCATCGCCTGCGCCCGCGCCCCGGCTGCGCCGCGCACCGGTGCTTTCGAACCGCTATCGCTCGGTCATCCGCGCCAGTCGTTACCCTATTCAAACGGCGAATGCACGCGCTGATCTTTCTAAACCCGCTATTAAATCAAATCAAATCAAATCAAAAGTCATTTATTCAAATTAGGCTGAGAATCAGCACTTTTCGAACGTCAAAATTACATAAGACAGTCCCCCAAAAAGCCCGCCCTTCACCACTTCCTAGTGCTTTAGCTGGGAAGAAGAAGTGGCGCAACAAACTCCCCAGCAGCACAGCTGTCTGTTCAGTTAGAAGAACTTGATTCTAAACAATTGCAAGTAATTACCGAAACGCCAATGACAAAAAAAAATAAAAAAAATTGCATGTAAATAACACAAATACATAAATAAAGCCTTCAGGCCTAAAGTGCATGGCAGCTTACATATGCAATACTGAAATTATTATACAACAAATAAAATAAATAAATGATAAACTAGGACCATCAAAGTAAAATAAATCAACAGAACAATTACTGTAACAATGATAAAACCAAAGACAGCAAGACGACCAGTCACCACAAGCAGCACCCGTTCACGAGCATAACGCAAAGGTCAGCCATTACCCCCCTCGCCATATTTGAGGGAAGGAGGAAACCCGACCCCCGACGCTACCGCAAGCAGTGACATCTAAGGGAGCATGACGAACCTGCTGTTGGTTGCTCAGGCAAGAATAATATTATCAATTGTTGAGGTCGCTAGCTAACCATATATTGCAATACAGCTCATTAAAAACATTGTAATGAGTAGATCATGTCAATAATAAATGAAGACAACAAAATAATTGACTTATACCGTCAAATAAAAAATTAAAAAATTATATGAACTCATATACCCTGTCAGTTAGTAAGCTGATTCTGGAGAAAGAACACGAACATTGTCTTGAGTTAATCACAGCGACCAACAGTTCTTATCGTTTAAGTAGTCGTTAATGGAATAATATGCCTTTGAACAAAGGTTGGATTTTACTTGGGCCTTAAACGCATTAAAAGGTAAATTTAGTAAAGAAGAGGGCAACTTGTTATAAAAGGTTATACCAAGCCCAACAAATGAGTTATGGACCTTATGAAGCCGGTGAAAGGGAGCACGTAGTTTGTTCTTATTTCTGGTGTTAACATTGTGAAAATCACTGTTTTTAGTGTATAAGTGTATATTTTGCCTAATATATAAGATGTTGGCGAAGATGAATTGAGATGCCACTGTGAGAATACCAATATCCAAGATAAATTGCTCGGACAGCTCGTTTTTGAAGGACGAATATATTTTGAATATCAGCGGCTTTGCCCCACAGCAGAATACCGTAGGACATAACGCTGTGGAAATAACTAAAATAGACTAAGCGAGCTGTTTCAACGTCAGTGTATTGTCTTACTTTCCTGACGGCGTAGGCGGCTGAACTGAGCCTCCCCGCTAAGCTTGAGATATGTGGGCCCCACTGAAGTTTGGCATCTACCGTTATGCCCAGAAAAACCGTCGAGTCTACAGTTTCAAGCAGCTCTTTATCTAAGACGATGTTGGGTCCTAGATTTCTAACATTCGGTAAGGCGAACTTCACACATTTCGTTTTCTTGGCATTGAGAACTAGATTATTTGACGTAAACCAATCCGTAACCATTGAGAGTGCATGGTTTACGTCGTCAAAATCATGTCTATTCCTGTCTACTTTAAAAATAAGAGAGGTATCATCTGCAAACAGTACAATGTCACAGATATCGTTTAAATAGAATGGTAAGTCATTGATATACACTAAAAACAAGAATGGACCCAGTATTGAGCCTTGAGGTACACCTAACTGAACTGGTAGCTCGGAAGATTTCACACCATCGACATCTACACATTGGAACCTATTATGTAAATAAGAATTTATTACGTTGAGAGCTTCGTTTTGGACACCGTAATGACGTAGTTTACGCAAAAGCGTGTCATGGCGCACGCAATCAAAGGCTTTAGAGAGATCACAGAAAACTCCAATAGCATTTTGCGATTTCTCCCATGCATTAAATATGTGTTTCAGCAGAGCAACACCCGCATCTGTAGTCGAACGTCCTTTTGAAAAGCCATATTGTTCATTATGAAGTAGGCTATTTAGGTTAAAATGTCTTAGCAACTGATTAAGTATTAACTTTTCAAATATTTTGCTAAATGCTGGTAAGATAGAAATAGGCCTAAAATTGCTAATGATATTTTTATTACCAGATTTAAATAATGGTATGACTTTACTACTCTTCATGAGGTCAGGAAAAGTTCCTAGATCAACACATTTATTAAAAGTAATAGCTAGATAGGGGGCTACAATGTCTATTATATTACTTAAAAGTTTAATGGAGATGCCCCAGTAATCACCAGTGTTTTTAGACTTAAGAGTGTTAAAGACGTTAATTACATCACTAGGCGTTACATGTTCGAAGCTAAATAAGCGAGTACATTTTTGCACACTACTATTCAAAAGGTTCTCAGCTTTAGACGGGGACGAATTTAAGGAGCAAGTCGTAGTTATAGGTATGTTGGCAAAAAACTCATTAAATGCCTTAGCTACGTCAGCTGCCTTACTAACTAATTTGTTATCGACCATAATCTCAAGTTGATTTTCTTGTTTAACCGACTTACCCGTTTCATTGTTCATTACGTTTGGCGACCTATTTTACCTAACTTCTGTGTTTCCTTTCAAAACTTCATTCTGTGTCTTCCTAGTGTTCGTTTCTTCTCGAACTCAAACTGTAATTCTTAACTATCCCATTAAACGTCGTATCTTCTACTTGAAAAACGCTTGTCATATATTCGCACACCCTGGAAGCAACCACAACAGTATTGATAGCCCCCTTGGTGAGGTGAGATACACGCGTGCCGGTAGCGAGTACTACGCACCAATAAGGTCACTATCCTCACTAGGGCATCCCGGCGACTTGTAAATGATACCTAGTTATAATAGTTAAACGCTCAGAACTTTACAAGTGTTCATTTAATAAACAGACTTACATTTTCTGCTCATGAATTTTTCGATTTCCAAACACGTGGAAATCACTGGCATAGTATTCTTCGTGTTGTTTTGATAATTACGGATAGCCATTTATTCTGGCTATCAATATTAGATGTATAAATAAACCGCTCGCGATGAGGTGCCAGTTAACTGAAAATGTGTAGTTGAATGTTATGCCTGTTATGTAAACTGGCATACTTCTGCTACTTGCTCGCCACAAATATTACTATTCAATGATAGTTTTGTTGATGAAAATACCATTGAAACCCAATTGAGAATATGTTTTTATGGATGAATGTTTTCATCGGTTATCAAAAATACCTTTTGATAACCGATGAAAAATTTCGACTCCAGGGGGTCCGGAATCATGTGCTGAATCCATGGTATCAGCTTGTGCATCGAAGTCCCTTCCACCCTGTATATTAGGATTAGGAACAAAGTCAAAGTCAAAGCATTTATTTCAAATAGGCACATAAAAAGGCACTTTTGAACGTCAAATTTTACATAAAATAGAATTGATTCTAGGCGCCACTTCCAAAATGTAGTTTCGTATGGAGAAGAAGGGGCAAGAAACTCCACCGTTACTCTTTTAAAGGTTCTACAATATTTTTATACATGAATTATATTTGTATACGTGAAGACGATGCACCAATAATAAAATTACTATACCACAATTGGTAAAAGTTAAAATAAAGCAAATACATATAAATTAATCACGTGATAGGTGCTCACATATTCACAAACAGTAAAAGTATATGATTTTCCTAAATTATTAACTAGGAATAAGTCAGTGTGTGAGTTGAGTAAAAATAACAAATTATACAATTAAATTTGCAAACAGGATTGTCTTATGGAGCTGGTCCAGCATGTTTCCAAGCATTCCTATCTTGTATATAATCCTCCAATTTGTAATATGATTGTTTAAAGAGTAAACTTTTTTTTTGTTTTTTTTTTTTGCATTGAGCATCTCATGGTTGGATTACCAAGTAAAAATAATAGCTCAAAAATGCATGTCATCAGCGCAGTATACATACCACCTTGGGTGACCGCTGACATTTATAGCTCTCACTTTGACACACTGCAGGACATTTTAAATGAACCTAACGTGATGAGTGCACTTATTGTTGGAGATTATAATCTTCCGGATATTACGTGGCAGGTTGCCCTTACCGGTAGTCGGCACCAAATCACTGGCATGACTGGCACAGGACCTTCTCCTATATGCTCAGAACTACTACAGCTAATGTCAGCCCTGGATGCCTACCAATATAATAGCATACCCAATGGAAATGGTAAAATCCTTGATTTGTTCATTTCGAACATAATTAGCACCTTGAGCCCTCCAATAGACCCCTTACCACCTATAGATCCACACCACCCTCCGTTTGTTGCAAAAGTCCCCATAGGTATATCAGTGCAAACCATAAAAAGAAAACCCATGAAAAAATACGATTTCCGTAAGGCCAATTATGATGTTATCAATGAACAAATCAATGAAGTCAAATGGTCGGTCCTGTTAGATCATCTTTCTTCCGAAGAAGCGGTGAAAATATTTTATGAGGTGTTGAGCGACATTGTTTCACCGAACGTTCCGCTAGTGAAGTCTCGAGTACTTGACTTTCCTGTTTGGTTTTCTCCTCACTGCATTAAGACTTTCAAAAAGAAACAGCGCCTTTGGATAAAGTGGAAGAAGTTTAAAAATATTAAAGACTACAATGTGTTTTCCGAATACCGAACAACTTTTAAAGAAGCCTGTGACCATTGCTATTCCACCTACATTAAATCCGTTGAGGATAATCTTACCTCCAATGTTAAACACTTCTGGAAGTATATATCAAATCGCAAAGACAAATCAGGCATCCCATCCACGATGCAATACCAAACCTTAAGTCAAGTTCTCCAGACGTGGTTTGCAATATGTTCTCCGATTACTTTCTATCAGTATTCGAACCCGCATCGCCCACGTTGTCGACGTGGACCCCGCCAACTCGCTGTGACGCTGACATCTTAATCGACAACCTTTGTATCGAGGAATCTAAATTACTTCGAGAGTTAAAAAACCTCGACCCGTCCAAAGGGGCTGGCCCTGATGGGTACCCAGCTCTGTTTTTTAAGGCTACTACTAATAGCATCTGTAGACCGCTTCATATAATTTACGGTAAATGCCTGTGTGAAGGGGTGTTTCCTGAAGTACGGAAGCGGGCCAATATAACACCCGTACACAAAGGAGGCTCGAAACATGAAGTTGAGCAATATCGACCCATTTCAATCCTGTCGACCTTGTCAAAGTTATTTGAAAGACTTGTACATAACGAAATCTACCCAATCCTACACACAGTATTAATTCCTGAACAACACGGTTTTGTTAAACACCGATCTACTGTTTCCAATTTATTAATCTTCACCGACTATCTGTTTGAAAACATGGATAGACGCTTGCAAGTAGACGCTGTTTACACAGATTTCAAAAAAGCCTTCGAAAAGGTCGATCACGAAATTTTACTTAACAAACTTGCATTTAATGGCATACGGGGAAACTTGCTCCGGTGGTTTTCATCCTACATTAAAAATGGAACACAGAAAGTTGTTGTTAGTGGCCATCAGTCAACTTCTGGTGTTCCACAGGGCTCAATTCTGGGGCCACTTCTATTTAATATATATATAAATGACATTGGGCGTAAAAGAGAAATGTTATGGCAATACAGGCGAGCCCCTAGTTCTACAAATAAACTTTTATTAAAGCAATATACTGCTCGTTTAAAGAAAATTATTACATTGACCCAAAAATCTCAGAATGACTTTCACTTAAATTCGGCCAGAAACAAATCTAAAGCGACTTGGAACATTATCAATAAAAATAAAATTAACTATCCTAAAGAGAATATACCTGAATATATAACAATAAATGACAATAATATACATAAACCCCAATTAATTGCAAAAGCTTTTAATGACTATTTTTTAGACGAAATTCAACCAAATAATTCTACTCCTTCCTATGCAAATATTGAGGCTAATTGTAACTCCATATTTGTACCTCCTACAGTTCCAGCAGACATAGTGGCTATAATATGCGCTTTAAACAATACTAATAGCCATGGATATGATGGCATCATTACAAAAGTGGTCAAACATGTAGCGCAATTAATAGGACCTGCTATGAGTTATATCATCAACCTTTGCATCGAATATGGCCATTTTCCGGACAAATTAAAAATTACTATTATTAAACATATTCATAAAAAAGATGAAAAAAGTATCATGGGTAACTATAGACCGATAGCGCTTATTCCTATTTTTTCAAAAATTATAGAAAAGGTAATTTACAATAGCCTTTCGTCGTTTTTTGAAAAGCATGATCTCATAGCCAGAGAACAATTTGGATTCAGGAAAGGTAAATCCATTAATATGGCGATTTATGACGTTATCAACCAAGATATATCTGATATAGTGCAAGATCTATCTCAAGTGGTACAGCTTGATATCAGTAGCTGTCCATCTTTAAGTAGTCATCATTGTTATCATTCAGTTATGTTCTCAGATAGTATAGGAAGAGGTTTAGGTAAATTAATTAATAACAACCTGAGTTATTCTACTCAAAACTATTGTACGCCAGGGTCAACCTACAAACGAATAATGGCATCAGTAACAGGAAATGAATGTAATCCTGAAACCAACATTACTGTATTTGTAGGTAATAGTTCTAATGTCAAAAAAGTTGAAATCACTGACTGTGTAACAAAGTTGTTACAGATAGATTGTAGTAAAATAATATTGTGTGCTTTCCCATATTTTGAAAGACTGACGAATAGACAAAACAATTATATTCATATGCTTAATAAGCATATGCACTTTTTAGCTAGTCATCACAGTGACAAGCTTGTGTTTTTTGACACCAACAGTTTTGTTGAAACTTTAAAATCGACTAGGGATACTGTGTATCTGCCTGTTAATTTTAGACACATAATAGCAAGGCTATTAGCTTTTTATATAAACTCAGACATAAATAGTATGTCGAAGTCTTGTGTTATTAATACCACAATAGTTAGTAATAATACTAAAAATCACGTGGCGAGCCTGAATAAATGTAGCTCAAATGTAGCTATAAGTAATTCTACAAACTGTACGAAGGAGGTTCCATGTCCCTCACTCACTACGAGCTCACCGTCTGGTGGTGACATTCAAGGCTTGGGCTAACTAGTTTAAATGATTATCCGGAGTTAACTCCGGATAATCATTTAAACTAGTTTGTAAGACAACAGAAGGTACCAGGAAGAATATTCTTATAACTAACAACAGCAAGGTATCTTCTTGCTCAAAAAGATGTCATTATAAAAAAGAAGGTCAGCAGAATGCCTTGAAGTTATTTCATCAAAATATTCAAGGTATTTCTTCCAAATTATTAGAAATTGAAATGTTTTTAGAGAAAACAAAGTTTGACATTGTTTGTTTTACTGAACATTGGTTAAGGGATTACCAAATGCTAATTAATTATGAGAACTATAGTGTGGGCAGTTGTTTTACCCGTAAATCTATGCTGCGTGGAGGGTCTCTAATCTTGATTAAAAATTGTTTAAAATCCAAGCAACGCAATGACATAGTTGGTTTATCAGTTGAACATTGCATCGAACTGTCCTGTGTTGAGCTAGATAAGCATGTTGTAGTGTGCGTGTACAGACCCCCTAATTATCAGACCTTTTCTTTATTTGAGTCAATAATGGAAGATGTCCTTGCGAAACTTGCATCCAGTAACAAAGCCGCAATTATTTGTGGTGATTTTAATATTAATATTCTGGAAAATAATTCAAATAGCAGTAGATTACTAAGCCTTTTTAAATCGTTCAATTTATTTAATGTTTTTACCGAACCGACTAGAGTAACTCCAACTTCTGCTACTTGTATTGATAATGTCTTCTGCGATTTTGATTATTTAGAAAAAGCCATCGTAAATTTTCTGCCGTCAGATCATAGTGGACAAACGGTAACGTTTAGGTTTAAAACACCTTTACAAAAATTGCAAATTCAATTTAGACCAATAACTACTGGCAAATTAAATAGTTTCAATAGTGCCCTAAATAATAAGTTAAATGTTCTGGGCCATAATATGGACGATGCAAATAAATTTTATGAGGATTTCTTTTCATTAGTCCACACTGAATTCAATAAAACTTTTGAAAAGAAAACAAAAAATATTTGCACTAAATTTATATTTAGTGACTGGGCAACCAGAGGTATTAGGATTAGTAGAGAAAGACTGTTCGAGTTGTATGGCCTTAAGCCTAACATTAACACTGAAACTTTCAATAAGTATGTTGCTACATATTCCAAAATTTTTAGAAATACCTGCAAAATAGCTAAAGCCCTGTACATTAGCAACAAGATCAAAACAGCGGAAGATAAAATAAAAACTGTTTGGAAAGTTATAAATAACGAGACTAGTAGGAAAAAAATACGAAACATTGAATATACATTGGAGACTTCACGTGGTGCCATAAGTTCTAACTTAGAAGTAGCTCAAGAATTTGTAAATTATTTTACTAATATACCATCTAAAGCTACGGAGGCTTTAAATTCCTCACCCAAAGTCTCAATTGATTTATTAAGAGCGAACGTTCCAGGCTGCCCGGTTGAATTTCAATTTAAACATATAAACCCTATGATAGTTATAAAAGCTTTTCGGCAAATAAAAATCAAGTTGACCGAAAATCTTTGGGGAATGTCTATCAATATAATGAAATACAGTAAGGTTATACCACTTTTTAAATCTGGGGATAGCAAAGACACCAACAATTATAGACCAGTATCCGTGTTGCCGGTATTCAGCAAGGTGTTCGAAAAGGTAATGCTCAATCAAATGCTTAATCATTTTAACATAAACAAAATCTTACACGAACAGCAATATGGTTTCACCAAAGGTCGTTGCACGACTGATGACTACTAAAACACATATTTACAGCGTGGGAGGAGGCCCAAGATGCCATAGGAATTTTCTGTGACCTCTCCAAGGCATTTGATTGCGTTAATCACGAAACCTTGCTCCTAAAACTGGAGCATTACGGACTAGGTAAACCTGCGCTAAGTTTAGTTAGATCTTATTTACAAGATAGACGGCAAAAAGTTCAAATTAATGGTGTCAATTCACTTGGATTAAAAGTAAAATTGGGTGTTCCACAAGGCTCGACATTAGGTCCTTTCCTCTTTTTAGTATATATTAATGATCTACCCCATTTATTAAAAAAACAACCACAAATGGTGTTATTTGCTGATGATACTTCTTTAATTTTTAAGATAAGTAGACGTTCATTAAATCTTGACGACGTAAATAGCGCACTGCTGCAGGTACAAAATTGGTTTACTGCTAATAATTTAGTATTAAATGGGAAAAAAACAAAATGCATAAGGTTTGCTTTGCCGAATGTTAAAAGTACTGATTGTGACATAGTATTGAATCAAGAGAAACTAGAATTCGTTGATAAAACGGTTTTCTTGGGGATCACGCTCGACTCGAGGCTGCAATGGGGTCCCCATTTAACATCTCTTGCAGGACGGCTAAGTTCAGCAGCATACGCTGTAAGAAAAATCCGTCAGTTTACTAATGTAGATACCGCGAGGCTGGTCTATTTCAGTTACTTTCATAGTATCATGTCTTACGGTATCTTATTATGGGGACGCGCTGCAGACATCGAGTCTATTTTGATTCTGCAAAAAAGAGCCATTAGAGCAATATATGGCCTCCGCAGGCGCGATTCTTTAAGGGAACTGTTTAAAGATATTAACATCATGACCGTACCTTGTCAATATATATATGAAAACATCATGTACGTAAGGAAAAACTTAAATCTGTTCAGTAAAAGAGGTGAGAGACACAACTATGGGACTAGAAATAGGGACCAATTGGTTCAACCGGGTTTCAGGCTGGCTAAAGTAGATTCATCCTTCATGGGGTACTGTTTAAAATGTTATAATAAAATACCTCACCACATACTCCAACTGAACGAAACGAAGTTCAAAACCTGTATCAAACGCACACTATGCAGCCAAGCATATTATAAGTTGGAGGATTACATCTCTGACAAAAATGCTTGGCTCAACGCTGGTTTTGCTCCACAAGGGCGCCTAAACAATTGATTAGCATTCGGAAATATTGTTGGAGCTGCTGAAGATTGTAAAAACTGTCTTTGCACTGTATAAATTCAATCTTTTAGTATTGTATAATTGCAAAGCACACGTGTGAGCACTATGTGGTACCTACTATAAAGCTACCCCATACTGGGCACGTCTGTCATTGACTTGAATGTGCCCTGGCGGCTGAGAGTATGTCACGCTCACTCTAATGTCTCGCTGGTGGTGGCGTATGTGTTGGATCATTAAGTTCCCTTCAAAATGGTTGAGCTGAATGGTGCTGATCCATACGTCATGTTCGTGAACGGGCGCCGTCAGTGGGGACTGGTCATCTCTTGGCTGCCACGGCTTTTTTTTTTTTTTTTTTTAATTTTTATGTTTTTTATTACGGGTCTTTCTACATCGTTCTCACATCTTTAATTTCAACAAGACTGATGTAACAAATTTTCTGTAACCATATTATTTAAAAGAGTGTCCATGGAGTTTCTTGCCCGTTCTTCTCCATAGGTACCTACTTCGCTTTGGAATGGGCAACTAGCTTCATATTTCTGACTGACCGACCCCTTGACAATTCAAAAGTGCCTGTAATGGGTTTATTTGAAATAAATGCTTTGAGTTTGAGTTTGAGTTTGAATCGTTTCTAGTGTTGACTCTAGAACTCCAGTGGCGGCCTTGTTTATGGATATGTCTAAAGCATTCGACCGTGTAGATCATGGTATACTGCTAAACAAACTAGAGCGTTATGGGATTAGAGGAACTGCGTTAAACCTATTACAATCCTATCTCTCTAATCGTACTCAAATTACAACGCTTGATAGGCTATGTGTGAGCTCGAAAGTTGAAATAACTTACATGTCACGTCCTAGGAAAACTACTTATGGTGTTCCCCAAGGTAGCATTCTTGGCCCTCCATTATTTAACATTTACATAAATGATATGCCTAAGGTCAATAAGCACCAGATGGTCTTATTTGCTGATGACAGCACTATTTTATTATCTAATAATGACATTAATATTCTAGAAAATTACATAAATGACGATCTTAAAAATATAATAAATTGGTTAGTTAGTAATAATCTTAAAATAAATCTTAATAAAACTAAAATAATGACATTTAATCAAAGAACAAATAAACCGAAATTGAATATAAAATATGGTAACGTAGCAATCTCTGAAAGTGACATCACAAAATTTTTGGGCCTCTACATAGACAGTCGTCTGACTTGGAAACATCATATCGACGCTTTGTCAAAGAAGCTTAGTCCATTCGCGTATGCACTGTACAAACTATCAAAAACGGTTAACCGCATAACAGTGCAAATAGCTTATAATGCTTATGTGGCTTCTAGCGTTAGGTACGGAATTATTTTCTGGGGCAACTCCACTGACAGAGACATTGCTTTTAAAGCTCAGAAGAAATGCTTGCGATCGTTTACCAATTGATAGTTTACAATTACAATCGATTGATAGTTGTAAACCATTGTTTAAGGAACTTAGTTTGCTCACTCTACCCTCGATGTTATAGTATATGCTACTTATACTTACAACATTGTTCATCATTCATTCATTCATGTCCCGTATCATATCCTTTTATTTGCTAGCATTTTACGAATCGTTCTAAAACGATTTCTTTTATAATATCTTTAAAAAATCGTTCATTGTTTACATTGTTCATTGTTGTGACACAAGTCAATTGTCAAACTGTCATTAAATTTTCTCTTTTAGTCTATGAAGATTACTTTTTGGTTTATATAACTTGAATTATTTTTATCAATAGGTTTAGCTGAAATATTGTATTTTCTTTATAATTACCGATTACTAACTGAATTTCGACATCTACAATAATTAATAAGGACACGCTCATACTCGATCGTGGAGGTTTTAATACGTCTTGGCTGAACACACAGGCTGGTTTTATGACTGGCAGATGAGATGTCAGAATGAATAAAAACAATTTTGAAACTTCAAAAATCATCAAAAATTAATTCTGGAAAAGGAATATTTTCCTATAAAAGAAAAGTCTGAAGCACCTGATGAGGATTCCGCGTCTGGACCTATTTCACTAACCATCTGCCTCGGATTCCGCGTCTGGACCCGTTTCACTAACCATCTGCCTGAGGATACGGCGTCCGGGTTTTATCAACAAACACTTATCAATTCTACGTCTGCACTCTGCTGAGTAACCATCTGCCTGGAGATTTTACGTCGAGCTTTGTCGAAGGAGACTGGCACTCTAAAGTGTCCCTTCAACGCCTGAAGACCCTTTTCCTCCACCTCCTCCTCCGGACTTCAATTCAAGCCTATTAACTTCAGTGTCGCTTGAACTGTATTGTGTTATTTTTATATTCCGACCTGTATTTTATATTCCATTTATTAAAGTATATGTAACAAGTCAACTTGCATCCTTTCATGTAGTTAGGATCCACCATTACGTTACAATGTACATATATGAATAATATAGTGTTTGTTCGCTGTAATCTGCATTTATATGAAAAACTGCGCTCTCGTCGTTATCAGAATACCATTCATGTTACCTCTCATAAAACTGCATTTTTCAGCAGAAATGCTAAGAATGGCCCCAAAAATATATAATAGTATACCAGCAGCTATTAGAAATAAAGAGGGTCTGGGGTCCTTTAAGAGGTCTTTGTTTAAATTCCTAATAGACAGATGTTACTACTCCATCACTGAGTTTACCACTGATACACGGAGGTATGAATATTCCGACTTGCTAATAAGTCACTTATGATTTAATTTTATTGATTAGTTTGAATGCGTTTATTTATTTATATTTGTAGTGACCTGTTCGCCTAACTGACATATTTTATATTGAATTATTTTTTTAAATGTAATCTATTGACATGCCACCTTAATTGTAATTGATTGTTTATGTTATTTTTGTACGCCATACATTGGCAAAACATAGTGCACATATTTTAAACGCGTATTATCTGTAACCACACCTATGTTTAACAAAATAAATGCTTGATTGATTAATTGATTGGGAAATGCTTCTTAAGTACCAAATTTCTTATGTATGCTGATGACTTGAAAGCCTTTAAAAATATTGGTACATCTACTGTGATTGTTTAAAGTTTCAAGAAGACTTAGACTCTCAGCACACTGTCTTGACAACAAACTACACTTGAGCGTCTCCAAATGTCATTATATAAATTTCACTAAAAACAAATTTATAACAAATTTTAAGTATAAGCTAAATAATGCCTTGCTGAGTAACAACTCTATTGTAAAAGATCTTGGTGTTCTACTGGACAACAAGTTATAGCTTAATCAACACGTAGAGAGAATTGTTAATAAATCATTCAAGATGTTTGGTTTTGTCATGAGATTATCTACTGAGTTCAAGCGGCCCGCCACCTATCTTTACTTATACAAGACGCTTGTACGCTCGCAGCTTGAATATGCGGTCCCAATCTGGAATCCGTTTTATAAGAAATATACAGATATGGTTGAGAAAGTCCAGCGTAAATTTCTTCGCGCCTTGTACTATAGGTGCTATAAACGGTGTTTGTCATATTCACAATTACTTAGTAAATACAATATATTATCTTTAGAATCTAGACGTAAGTTTCTAGAAGCCAACACACTACATGGTATTGTTCATAATCACTTCGATTGCATTGATCTCACGAGTAAGTTATGCTATGTGGTCCCCCGCACCGTAAATAAGCGTAGTGTCCGAGCAGGAACATTGTTCGCTGTAAATGCCTGTCGGACTAATTCAGGATTGCGTTGCCCTGTTCGTCGTATAGTGGAGTCTTATAATCGCAACTTCACTGATATTGATATTTTTGTATGTTCGAAATCGAAATTTAAGACCAATGTTTATAAAATCTTATCTAATGATAATAAGAAATAGTGTATTTTATTCTACATTTATTTAGTGTTACCATTCGGATTATTGTTATTTAATTAATTTCATTCTACTGTCAATTCCTTCATTTAATTTTTTGTTTTTTAATTTAAATTATGATTTGTGATAATGAGGAACAATCCCAAATTTTGAATTTTTATCGAACAAATTAAGTATTTTTCTTTTTCTTTTTTAATAATTAATTAATTTTCTCAATATTTTTTTAATTTTTTTTAATAGTTTCATATTTCTGAGTAATGCTTACCTAGTGACACTTCTTACCTTATTTTAATTTTGTTAACATGAGGATAATGTAGTGGGCTGCAATATTGTTAAAACTACATAAGTTATTATAATTTGTAAACATTTTTGTAGCTGTTTATTGTCCCATAATAAATAAATTGAATTTATAATATTATATTATGGATTGGACAATGAAGCTGAAGAGATAGTTTATTTTATTTTTGTTTGAACGCGCTTATCTGTGGAACTGCGAGATAAAATCTTTTTGCTTTTCATAGCTCAATTCTTGAGGAAGGCACACAACAAACTAAGACAACGCTATGTACACTATGTAACATCACGCTGCGACACTTAGGAGCCGAGCAAAAAAAATTGTCAGAACACTAAGCGAAGTTAATAGCGCGGGCGGACGACGCGATGCGACGCGGTGGGCCGAGGGCTACGGAGTCTTGTTAAATGTGCCTGTTGTACGACATCCAAGCGAGCACAGTCGTGGGCAGAAACTAGTATATATACTGGGTCAAATTAAATTAGCTTGCAAAACTCTGCAGACGTAAGTAGACGTCGATTTTTAAACACGATCAAATAAAAATAGAACAGATTTGATGTTTTGTTTGGGGTCAACGATCGCTGGTACTGTTATTACAAGAAATAAGAGTTTAAAAAAATCTGTCTTCTTTTGTTTTATTGTGTTGACTTGTGACATCGATCCCTTTACGTCTGTGAAATTCATACAAAAACATAACACAGATTTATTTAACAGATACTTCAACCAACGCGAGGAATAAGATGTTTTAACTGGAAACTTGGCACTAATATAGTAAATATAAAATATTCTATATTTCCCTTTTTTTCTAATTACCCCCTCAAGTAGGTGCAAAGTTTTTACGGAAGAATTTTAACGCTCGGACCGATTAACTCGAAACTCAGTATTTACACTTAAAGGCAATACATCGTCTATACCCGGAGAGGTCTTGATGTTTCTTATGCGTGTGTATGCGGAGATGTAAGTATCGAGGAGATGTAAGTAAATGTATTTATATAATATTCTGAATAAACACAAGTCTCTGATCACATTAGGGAATGAACACTAACGTTAACTACGTTCCACCGAGTACGTGAGGCGCGAGCTTAAATAAATCATCCACTGCATTGCAATGGTAGTCTCAATGATCACAACCAGAATATCAACGTCGCCATCTTCGCCAGCTTCGATCGGTCTTCCAGATCCTTTTTAAAACGAATTTGACAGCTGTCAAATTCGTTCTAAAATCAACTCTGTGAGTTTGTCGTCGCTAAACCTTTAGACGCGCCGTCATACTTATGACCGGAAGTAAAGAATAAACCAAAATAATAAGTTAAAAAATAAATATAATAAAGCCCCTAACGGTGTAAAAAGGGCTAGCACGTTTAAGGTTTCTGTCCCATGTAAGAGAGGGCGGGACAAGTTTCAAGTTTATAGATCAACGACATCACACATCACATACAGACACATCTTCTTCATATGTATTTATACTTTTTTCCCCTCTTTTCAAACCTCAAAGAGACAAATTTTTGAAAAACAATGGGGAAGGCAACTGTCAAAGTGGCGCTGTATACGATTGTTCCAAACTATCTGTCAAATTGTATAGCATCTTATAAAATATGTTCACAAATAACATAGAAATTACAAAGTGTTGTGTAATTGGGTGTCAAAACGTAAGCCAACACAAGTTTCCAATTAATCGTATTAAAAGAAGAAATTGGATGGCTGCCGTAAGGATTAAAAACTGAGCCTACTATGACTACGAGGTTATGTCGAGATCATTTTCATGAAAATTATTACCAAACATTAAGTGTGAGTACAGGTGGGTGTTTTAAACGATAGTTCTTCTTTTTAAGCTAGTATCTATTTACCTAAATTGTTAACATTACATAATATCTTTATATACTTATCATTGTTCATCTTGTTTTAAGGTTTGCCCTGTGTACACAAACTTTTAAAGAAAGAAGCAGTACCAAGTCTCTTTTCATGGAACCAGAAAAGGATATCAGCCAGTGCTGGTGTGAGAGACGAAAGACATGCTAAGAGAAACATTCAAAAGAATCTTTTCCAACATCTTTCAAGCAATCGAAACCCACATCCTTCTATTTCTCGAGAGTGTATCACAAATAAAACTCATAAATAACTTTTAGGTGTCATTATTATATTATAATAATCTTTATACAGATATTTATTCATAATTTCAGCCTTTATATTGTTATTGTAAAATAATCTAACTTTAAAACATGTTTTCTATGAACAACTCATCTTTTTCAATATAAATAAATTACAGAATTTTCTGCCACTGCAGTACATTTGTCCTTGTACTTGAAAATCATATAGGCAGGTTTTTTAAAATAGTAATTTTGACTCTGTATATAAGGTACAGATTCAGGGCTAATAAGTCCGTTTCTGCTTACATGCCATGCCATGCCATGCTACGCCATGCCACCCTGGTCATCTATCTTGATGTCAACTTGATAGTTGAGTTTTTTCGTTGTCTTCTTGACAAATCCTTTTACATAAAAGTGATCATTGATAAATGCGAATCTTATCAATATGAGGAATCTGTCTTCATATAATTTTTCTGATGCATCTGTTTTTTGTTGAATCTTCAAAATGACAGAAATATTTCGTAATAGTAAAATAGGAACTACCCACCATCACATAAAATAAAACCGATAAAAAATATTCACCTTTCAAAATAATCTAATACATTGTCTTTCAAGCGGAGGTAAAATAGAGTTAATATTATGTCATGGTACATCTCCAATGGTAGAAGTATAATAGAGTGTTCTGTTGGATTTGGAGAGAGTTGTGGTGTACTAAAGTTAAGTTTTTGTCATACAGCTCTTACCTGGAAAAATATAACCAATTATTCATCTCTCTTTAACTACAAAAGTAAAAAGAACTATTACATAAGTAAAGTTATGCATTAGTTAAGCTGTTGTAAATATAATCCTGAATTTTGATTCAATAATTTTATCTTATATACATACAAAACATGACAGTATTCACCAACAATATAAAACGTAAAAATTTATAATAAATATGCATACTAACGACTAACAAGTTATTTAATTATAAAATTATTCGTTCAAACATTGTAAGCGTATTGATTTCAAAGGTCTACGTTGAACTAGGTCTAGGCAAGCAGCTCCTAAAAAGTTTTTTTCAAGAGTCCTACCTTTCCACTTAATCAGCTTTTCTACGTTTAACAGACGCCCCTCTTCTCTTTAACTCGGCTTTAAGTTCAAGCAAGCTCCAAGTAGAATACATTTTCGCGTCCATGTTATCAAATAAACTACACTAACCGCCCACAATGTTAGTTTTTTTCGTTTGTTTACACGATTCAAGAAATGTCATACTGACGCCATTGAGAACAACTGTACGCAGCACCATCTGAGATTAGCTTTAACTTGCCATCCCCATTGGCTTGTCCGTTATTTGACTTGATAAACGGGAAAATTTGTATAATTAACCAATAATATACAATATATTCATATCAAAAAATTATACAAACTGCTGAAATTTCAGTAAAATTGGCCGAACGGCTTTACCTTACATGTGCGGGGTCCTTTGTAGGAGATATTACGAAATCCACGCGGACGAAATCGTGGGCGAAATGCTAGTACAATTTAATTAGCTTTCCAACGAGTTAAAAAAATTAAGGATAATCACGGCAATTATTTTATATAGAATGAAAATATTATAATTCTTATTAGATATTGATGTGCTATACATAACCGACTCGGCAAATTATATTGCTTAAGGAAGCTTAAAATATTTATAATATTTAATTTCGATACCACAAACGGAACATAAGATGCCATCTGTCGAACATAGTGCGAACTACTAGCGCAGAGTACACGCATCTCTCACCGCGAGTGTGTAGGTCCGCCCTTAGAGGACAGCAGCAGTTGTTGAAGGCTTGTAGCTGGAGCCAGCGTCACAGGCCAGTGGAGTGGGACGGACAAGCCTTAGATCATTGGTGGCGCATGTGTTCATGTAGCTGACAGCAGGCGTGCGTCATCTTGTAGCTGACTCCCTGCAATATGCCTTACGAGCAATGTACTGGAATGATTTATTGAAAACCTTGAGACTTTATCTGTAAATAACGTAACTCTGCTGCGCTGTGGGTTATTAGGTACAGAGAAGCAACACCATTACCTACTTATGAGTTCGTTTGTTGGGTTCAAACTGTCCAAAATACTCAATGAAGGTTACGTGCAAGTGACCTGTAGTATCTGTTTATAAGTCTGCTAGCTGTCTTGTTATTGTTTTAAAATGAGTTACATGCCAACTTAATAATGTTTTCAATTTAATTGTAAACCGTGATGTATCTTGTGTACTTTACAAAAAAAATCTAGTCAACAAAGCTTTTCAAAGTTACTTTTATAAGCTTTAATTATGACATAAAAACGTTTCATTAATTAAACGAGTCAAACACCAATTTTACAAAAGCTTGGAATAAGTACATATTTACCTACAATGAATGAAGTACAGACAGTTTTCAGTTTTGTACTTTCTTGAATTGTAAGTTATTTAGCGAACCACCCGATCGCGCTTGGCACGGTTTGTATGACTTAAGAAAACATCAAGATATTTCATTTTTATTTGTGTAAGTTTATTATTATTATTTTATACACATAACACTACCCCGTCACAGTTTAGAAGAACAACGCGGTCAAAGAGACAGACACGAAAAGAGACATTCATTTTTATTACAATATAGATAAAGATTTTGGTCTCGGGTTCGATTCCCGGGTTAGGAAATTCTCAGTAGCAGTCCGGAGCCTGGATTTGTGCCCTGTTGATGGCAATAGGCTCGCCCGCTATTACAAGGGACTTAAACATAAGTGGCGATATATAGGTGTATTTTACCTAAGTATATAATCTAGACGTGATGTTATGTTTTGCTATGTTATGTTAAAGATGCAAAGAAAACCTCCATGCGACAGACACTGCCTAGTTTGGGCAGCGAACTAGAGGGCTATTTGAACAGTGGTAAGCATGAGTAGGTACTGTAAAGAGTTCTGCAAAAACGACCTTATGTTATGCAGGCTGGCAGTAAAATATCTCTCCACCCAATTGAAGGTGTATACCATATTGGCAATGACATTATTGAAACAGTAGACCAAATAAAGGATCTAGGCGTAATATTTGACCGTAAACTCACCTTCCTCCCGCACCTCGAGAGTACCATTAAAAAGGCTTCTAAAATGTTGGGCTTCGTCATTCGGAACGGAAAAATCTTCCGCAATAGCAGGCCGAAAATAGTGCTGTTTAACAGTTTGGTTAGGAGTACCTTGGACTATTGCAGCGTGGTATGGAGGCCACATTATGCGACACACTCACTTCGACTGGAACGGATTCAGAAACGGTTCATGTGGCACTTGGTATATAGTTCTAGCAGAGTAAAGAAAAAAACATCTTACTCGGAAAAATTGGCGAAATTTGGAATGACTTCCTTGTCTAGTCGAAGAGAATTGTCGGATTGTCTATTCATGTACAAAATCTTAAATAATATGATTGACAGTCCTAATTTCCTGAGTAGGATAAATTACAAGGTCCCTGCCAGATACCCCCGCAATCGTATCACCCCTTTCTATCCACCGCGCCGAAGAACCGTGTACGGAGCAAATTCACCACTGCCAAGAATGTGTAGGCTCATGAATGAGTGCTGTGATATGGTAGATGTTCATATGGACTCACTTGGTCGGTTCCGATCGAAACTTCTTGATCATTTGTGTCGAAAGTTAAAATAATTTCAATTTTTGTTAATTAGGTTATGAGGCGGCTGTTTCTCTCTGTTTTCTGTTTTTATAGTAATTTTTAACTGCTTTATTTTAAGATTGTTCTCCTAGTAGGTAATAATAAGAAAATGCTGTATTTACCTATAATTGTTTGTTACATTTAGTTCTTTATTTTCTGTTGTTTTCTGTAATTTCTGTAGTGTATGCGAACGTTGGTAAATCTAATAAAAAAATAAAATAAAATAAATAAAACTGTCATGCGAACTTAGAATAAGCATACAAACTATTTGAATTAGGTTTGATTTGTAAAAAAAAACTTAAGGCTCATCGTAAAGTGAATCTTATAAAATACGCCATGAAGGTGGATTTAGAATGTCAATTACTTATAAAATACATACAAGAAGGCTGGCCGCTCAATAAATATTCAGTCGACGAACGAGTGAGGGGTGAGTGGTCCTATAGAGGTAGCTTTAGTTTCATTGAGGGAATCATATTTAGAGATAACTTAGTTTATATACCGAAAAGCGTTAGGTCGGAAATGCTGGGTAGGTTCCACGACGGTCACATGGGCATAGACAGGTGCAAGCGTCACGCTCGCGACGTGATGTTCTGGCCGGGTATATCACGTGACGTGGAGGAGATGGTGCGCCGGTGTCACACATGCGCCGAGCGCGTGCACCATCCCGCGCAGGAGCCTCTCATGCCGCATCACAAACCGCCCTTGCCTTGGGCCAAAGTGAGCTCTAAAGTGAGAAATACTTTCCTTAAAAGTATTTTTAATACTAGTAGATTCCTTTCTAATTTCTTAGAAGTGAATCCGTTAACAATCATAGGGACGAAGGCGGCAGTGACCACCATGCGAGATCAGTTTGCGAGACACGGGATCCCAAAGGAGATGGTTAAACTATCGAGCTACGCCACGTAATAGTATCAGTTCGCCGTCAGAACTGTTAATGGGTCGGCGACTTAATACGAGGCACACGCTGAAATGTTGAAGCCAAGTCGTGATAATGAGGTTGACTACAAAGAGATGTTACGTCAACAGCAGGCCGATAAGACGTATTATGATAGGCGAGCGAAACCGCTACCAGCGTTATCGGCTAGTCAACCGGTACTCGTTACTGAAGATGTCAAACGCAAAGCGGCTCAGGATCGCTCTTATTACATCGTAGACAATACAGGTAGGCGATACAGGCGGAACCGGCAGCGTTTGGTTAAGCTGCCAACCTATGGCAATGTAACCCCTAGTCCTTCTCATGATCAGACGACCGATGATGAGACTTGGAGTAGTCCCAAAAATGGTAGCGTTGACAGCCCCGGGACAAGCGATGGCGTTGGCACTCCCATTTCACCACAAGGCTAACCAATTGAATAGAATAGAATAGAATACTCTTTATTATGTACACCTTAAAAATTACAGACATTGATGTAGAAATTTTACATTGGGTGACACAATGGGCGGTCTTATCGCTAAAAGCGATCTTTTACAGACAACCTTTGGATGGATTACAGGGAGAAGGAGAGACAATACTGCAGGTAGTCAGTGGTGTACCATATACATATTCATTAAATACATACATACATTTATCTACACATATATATACAATAATAAACACGAAACAAGACTCAGGAAACTATATGTAATAATGATTAAAGAGTGAGGAAGTGTTTTTTTACTAGAAATTTAAAAGTGGACAGTGATTGAGCACGCCTTATCGACATAGGCAAGGCATTCCATAACCGTACTGCTTGAACTGTAAAAGACTTGTCATAAAAACTGGTGGAATGCATCGGCATCTCTAGTCTTAAGTTTTCCGATGACCTCAGATATATGGTATGTGTGGCATGAAGGAACTTGAAACGTTTTTTAAGATATGAGGGGGTTGTAGGGTTGAACAGAATACTGTAGAGCTGAAATAAGATATGAGAATTCCGGCGAAGACGTATGGGAAGCCAGTTGAGCTTTGTACGAAATTCAGAAATGTGATCATATTTGCGCAGGCCAAATATAAATCTTATGCAAAAATTTTGAAGTCGCTCAAGTTTATCTAGTTGTGCCTCAGTGAGATCGAGATAACTGACATCAGCGTAGTCAAGGATGGGAAGTAAAAGGGATTGTGCAAGCGCAGTTTTAGTGGCAGTTGGAAGAAAGTTCCGCAATCGTCTCAGGGACTTACCAGATGCAAAAATTCAGTGCATTCGCAGACCGGCGGCTATACCAGCACGACAAAAAATTGAAAGCTTTTTACAAAACCAGTAAATAGTCCTACCTACCTACTGAATGAATATTATGTACCTGAAGTAATGTCAGGTCATTAGTTACTTAAACTTACATATTATTCAACTAGATTAAGTATTACTGTGTACAGTAATTATCTGTGCTACTTTACTTTGTAACTCATACTATACAAAAAAGTATACATACTTAAGACGTTACGGTTGGTATGGCCAACTAAAATAGTTAAGAGTTTCAAATTGTACGTATTCAGATGTTATAAACTGCATTTGTATAATGATTAAGTATGTTTAAAGTATAGTACACATAAATAGAATAATCAATCTAGATATATACAAATTAAGCAAACATAAAAAAATGGAGATGTCGTTTATAATGTGGTTAGGTTTGTAATACATTAAAAATATGGTTGAGGGTTGTAATAATAAAAATTTAACGAATAATACGGTCCCTAATTGGGAAGCCAAATGTAATATAAAAAATTTAAAAGAATAGGTGTGTGTGTTTCTGAGTGTGTGATCTCCTAAAAAAGTATTATAATGTAAGATATTAAATTTCGGGCGCCGTGGAGCGACACACTATTAATAGATAGCCAGATAAAGTTGGAGAGATTGAACCATTAATCTTAGGATGGGGGCCTGTGGATGTCAATGGTGATTAAAAGTCTCACTACCTTGAACGTTCCCAGTTTATTGTCACCTTTAGCCTAATGAATACAATTATATTAATATAAATTTTAGTTGCTATATCATCATTGCATCTTTGTAACTTTAAATTCGCAGCTGAAGGCTGTTATGTTCTATAGGAAAAAGATATAAAAAATATGTAACTTGAAGCTTGACCCCGAGAGCCGGAAGGTGGTACCTCTCAGGTAATCAGCCCCCGTGGAAGGCCAGTAGAAATTTATTGAAGTAAAGGTGGAATAAGCACCCACAATTGTAGGCGCTTATTCCAGGTATTTAAATTCGCGTCTCCCTCGGTGTACCGTGAAGCTATCTGGTATCAAAAGACGTAGGGAGGCGACGAGGAAACCAAAAATCCGATAGAAATATCCACCGGGACCATTCCACGGGTCCTTTGGTTTAGGATTAGGGCATTAAAGCGCCACTATAAACCAGATTAGTTACGATTCCATTCAGGGAAAATCAGGAGACCTGTCACCTTCACCAACAAAGATCGCAAAAGTGACTCGTCAAATTTTGACGTCGAAAATGTCATACGAAAATGTCATATCACAGATATAAAATACAATTAAGAAATCGTTCCGAAATCAACTACAATCATCAATACATGTAACGGTGTAAAAAAACTCGTTACATTACATCCCTCCCCGAAAAAAAATAAAAGAAAGCAATTTCTTTTATGCCAAACAAACAACGATCAAGGTAAAACGAACAGTTTCCCAAAAAACAGGAAATATAAACAGCGTGTATACAAACAAAACTTACAGCTGCAGACTAGATACTAGCACAACCGACCCACAATATAAATATAAATGACGTCGAAAATGTCATACGAAACGTATCACAGATAAAAAATACAATTAAGAAATCGTTCCGAAATCAACTACAATCATCAATACATGTAACGGTGTAAAAAAACTCGTTACAGGGTACTCAATAAAAATCAGTCTTGGTCTACCCGTCTTTCATTAAAAAAAAAACCCTAAACTTCTGCTCACAATTAGCCTTGAATCATTGTTCCAGTTCATAAATGTGACTCTAAGAGTGATGTATCCACATAACGCCCAATCTCTTTGATGTCAGGGCAATCCAAACTTTTTGAAAAACTAGTGCACAATGAGATTTACCCTACTCTTCATAGCATCTTAATAAAAAGAGCAACACGGGTCATTAAGGGCAGGTCCTGTGTAAGTAACCTCCTTCCATTGACACTAGACAGCAAATTGATGTGGTTTATACTGACTTCCAAATGGCCTTCGATAAGGTCGAACACAGACAACTTCTTGACAAAATTGCATTCAATGGTAATAGAGGAAATTTATTGCGCTGGTTTGTATCATAAGTCACCAATAGGACCCAGAAAGCTGTTGTCAATGGTTTTGAGGATCTCATTGTCAAACTTCCGGAGTTCCTCAAGGCTCTATTGGGTCCCCTCTTGTTCATTTTATACATCAACGACGCAAAGTTCTAAGTTCCTCCTGTATGCAGACGATTTGAAGATTTACAAAAATATCAGCCATCTATCCGACTGTTAAGGATTTCAGGATGACCTTGACCTTTTTCTGGACTACTGTTCTGTTAACAAACTATACTAAGTTGATAAAGTTGAAGCAAAACAACAGGTTTTACAGACTAAAATACTTTATTAACACGACCATTCTACGGCTCCATTAACAATTGAACAATGACAACTCAATACTTTTCATCATTATAATATATGTAACAATGTTGCTAACTAAAAAGTACTTAATACATTGACCTATTCTAACACCCCCCCTCAATGTAATAGGTACATACTACAACATCATGATTTTCTTCTAATATTTTAGCATTAAAATTCAGATCCATAGGGGTACACATTTCTTTACAATTCTGCATTTTTAAATTTTTGTAAAACATTTTCAAGATATTCTTATTGACTTAACTCAGTAATTCCATTTTCTAAATCCTGTTTCACCCTTATACCTAAGTAATTTGAAACTAAGCCCAAGTCTTTCATTTTAAATTCATTATTCAACATTGACTTAAGGTCACATATTTCTGTTTTGTTATTTCCGAATATTAATAAATCATCAACATACAGTAAAACATATGTTTTAGAACCACTGTTACGCTTAGTATACAAACAACAATCACTTTGAGACCTTTCAAAACCTTGTTTTATTATAACAGAGTTAAATTTATCATTCCAGTATTTTGGTGACTTTTTTAACCCATATAAAGACTTATTTAACTTAACAATATTGTTATTACCACTATCGGCACCTTCTGGCAATTCTAAATATACCTCTTCATCTATATCCCCATATAAAAAAGCCCCCGTCACATCCATCTGATAAATAGGTAAATTTAACTTTGTAGCTACTGACACAAATAACCTAAAAGTAGATAACTTAGCTACTGGCGCATAAATCTCACACAAATCAAACATATCATGCTGTTCAAAGCCCCTGGCCACTAATCTAGCTTTATATTGAATGTTGCTTTCAGCATTTTTAATTTTGAATACCCATTTACTACTTACGGTCTTTCCAGAAGCACCTTCTTTACAGAAATCCCAGGTATTATTTTGTTTTAGAGTTTCTAGTTCTCTTTCCACAGCTTCTTGCCACTTACTTGCATCTTTCCTTTGCATTGCCTCACAGTAAGTTTTAGGTTCATCCTCTGTACAGACGTGATGACAGGTGTAGAATGAGGTCTGCTTCCTGACACGTGTGCTCTTCTGGCGTGGTGATAAACCACCATCTTTTTCATCACTAGATCCCTCATCACTTGTACATGGCAGGTATAAAGTTTTTCCACTCTCAGCGGATAAATTACTTTCTTCACAGTCTCTGGTCTGTTCTTCACCTTCACTATCTCCGGGCTGCTCTATAATTCCACACTAGACTTCTCACTTCCTTCCTGTGGAACTTTAGTGTCATACTCAAGCATAACAAACTGCTCCTTTTCTTCCTCTTGCTCACTTGTCTTCATAAAAACAACATCCCTCTTTACTTCAACACTATTATTTTCTGGGAAAAATATTCTGTAGCCTTTAACATTTTCACCATATCCTACCATCAACCCTTTCTCACCTTTCCTGTCCCACTTTCTTCTTTTTTCCTTTGGACAAAAGCAGCAGTGTTTACTGCTTCAGCCCATAGTTTCTTGGGCAGGTTTTTGGCATGTTACATTGTCCTTGCTGCTTCAACAAGTGTTCTATTTTCCCTTTCGGCTTTGCCATTCTGTTCAGGTGTATAGGTTACAGTTGTTTGATGAATTATCCCTCGTTTAGAACACATTTCTGTCACTTCTTTGTTCACGAATTCCAGTCCATTGTCAGTTCTAAATGTCTTGACTTTGTTTCCAGTTATATTTTCTGCTTTATTTAGAAACTCCTCCAGACAGTGTTTGATTTCATGTTTGGCTTTAACGAAATACACAGTTCTAAAGTTTGAGTGATCATCTTTGAGAATCACAAAATATCTCGACCCACCAATCGATTCTTCCTCCATGGGTACGCAGGTATCCCCATGTATTATTTCACACGTTCTGGTGCTTACAGTTTCACTTTTCTTAAAAGGCAACCGGTGTATCTTTCCTTCCAAGCAGCTTTCACACTGAGGCACATGAGTTTGCTTTAATTCAATGTTATTTTTCTCCAACACTTTCTTCACATGATCAAAATTTTGATGTGCAAGTTTTTCATGCCACTCTTTTAACACAGATTTTACTTGGGATACGTTTGCTACCTCGCATTTATAACGTACGTCCAAATAGTACATTTCTCCGTTACGGTTAGCCACCGCAGAAAGTTTGTTTTGTTTGTAAAACTTACACATACTTTCGTTTGTCACCATGACATATCCTCTATCTGTCGCACAATTCACAGAGAATAAATTTGTTTTTAAGTCCGGCACGTACAAAACATTGTCTATGGTCGTGTTTATCCATTCGCGGCTATTATAAACCTGTACCGCCACCTGTCCACAACCATGTGCACTAATTGCGTTCCCATTACCGACAATTACTGATTAATTTGACAGCGCAGAATATGTGGTGAATAAATTTCGTTCACAGCACATATTTTGGCTTGCGCCGGTATCCACTAACCACTGTGATTGTTGAAAATGTCCACTTGAACTTGCTATCACGAATGCGTTACTGTTTCTGTCCTTATTTTTTCTAAACCAACACTCGCTTTTAACATGTCCCGATTTGTTGCAGTAAAAACACTTTTTATCAGATTTGTTGTCACTAGCTGAACCTGTCGAACTGGCATTACGGTTGTTTATGTTACTCCGACACTCGCTTTGATAATGTCCCATTTTGTTGCACTTGAAACATTTTACGTTACTCTTATCTATTTTGTTAGCAACAAAAGCTGATGATTGCCGGGGCACCTCCCCTCTTTCTTTTAATCGTTCCTGTTCTATCAATAGTCTAGCGACGAGATTATCGTATGTTTGTTTATCTTCCGGCGCTGACTCCCACGCGGACACAAAATGTTTGTAACATTCTGGAAGCGACATCAAAACCTTTGTTATGACGAATTTTTCTGAAATATCTTCTCCCATCTGCTTTAACTGGTTTTTCAATTCTTCAATTTTAGACAAAAATACAGACATTTCTGCGCCTTCCTCGTACTTATATTGGAAGAAACGTTGTTGTACGATATGTATGCTAGTTTCAGACTTTTGTTCATAGACACTAGCCAGTTTCCTCCACATCTCCGCGGACATAGTACAAGTTATAATATGCATCATCGCGTTTTCTGACATTCTTGTCACAAGCCATGTTTGGGCTCTTGCGTCTTTTTTCTCCAATGTTTCCTTAACAGCCGCCGCCTCCGGCTTTACACTTTTCCCTTCTACCACATGTAGTAAATCTTGACTCCGTAATAGAATGACAGATTGAAATTTCCACACATTCCAATTTGATACTCCCTCCAGCTTTATATGCAAACCAGGAGTTCTTAAGTTGTCCTCCATCGTCGTGCTTACTTCCTGCTCGTCCTGTCCTTGACGAATCAAGTAATTTTCCTTCCTGCTAGCTAAACCTCACGCGTATTCCGCGAAGATGCCAACAGTATTTTTCGACGAAAGCAGTATCCGGCCCTTTGTTTTGCTCAGAGATACAGGATTATGTGTCTGGGCCCATAACCTGATAAAGTTGAAGCAAAACAACAGGTTTTACAGACTAAAATACTTTATTAACACGACCATTCTACGGCTCCATTAACAATTGAACAATGACAACTCAATACTTTTCATCATTATAATATATGTAACAATGTTGCTAACTAAAAAGTACTTAATACATTGACCTATTCTAACATAAGTATATCTAAGTGCCACAGCATTATGTTAACAAAGAAGAAAAATGTGACGAAATTCAATTATTCTTTCAGAAACACTCCACTGAACAAACTGGACTCAAAGCTCCACCTTGATGCTCATATTGACAATATAGTCTATAAGGCATATAAAATGTTTGGTTTTGTAATGAGAGCATCAAAAGAATTACACCGTCCCTGCTTATACCTAAATAAGTCAATAATACGACTGCAATTGGAATACGCAGTTCCTATTTGGAACCCTTACTATAGAAAGTATATTGACATTATTAATTGGTCTAACGTAAATTCCCACGAGCAATGCACTCTAAATGCTTTGAAAAGTCCAGACGCAGCCTACTTGAGATGATAAACCTATTTATTATATGTCGTAATAAATTCGACTGTACTGATCTAGTGAACAGTTTGTGTTACCTGATCCCTCGTACCGTACATGTTCGGGGAGTTCGCTCGAGAAACTTGTTTACAACTAGTTTCTGAAGAACCAAATCAGGCGTACGCTCAGCGCTGCATCGATTAGTTGACACCTACAATGGGCAGTCAGAACCCTAATAATTAAGTAATGTTTACTTTTATTCTGTTTATTTTTATGTTGTTCTTACTAACAACTAGTATATCTGTTAATTAATCTGTGGATAACGTGTTGAGTAGTGTGTGTGTTACTTCTATTAACTTCTAGTCTGTATTTATCTATTAATACACTGCTGTTTGTTGTCCTCTATGTACAGTAGAGCTCATAAGTCATTAGGCAATCTCACAAAGCAATAGATTGATGATTCGGTTTCACTTACGACCTTTTTCTATAAGTTGTTTCAATACTATAAACACGCACACACATTCACTTTGTCTGTAATTGATAGTACTCGTAGTTCATAATTTCAACTAAATTAACATAAGGCATGCTAGTTTAGTCGTTACCGTGCTTGGGTAGGAGCGATTATGGCAAGCCCTTAGTTCGAATCTCACCTGCGCCTGCGGTTTAAGTTTGATGTTATTTTCAAGTAATATCTATTTATAGTTTGTGCCTATGCACTTATCGGGATAGGCCCTCATCAGCGATATTACACTTGAACTTTGTAAGTAGGCGTGGATTGTCGGGCGAAGAAAATAGAGATACTAGTTACAGCACAATCACTTTATTTCACTCACAATTTCTTATAAAATAATCACCATGAAATAATCTGAAGGCAGAGGTCCGACCTATTAAATGAAAATATGAAATATAGCAGTAACCAACTCTTTTATTTTTAATTAGGGGCCGAGCCTGCCACAAGAATGATACCCGTCTTCGCTGCGCACTAGCTTACATTAAGTTGCTTGAGAAGTGGGCAGAGTGGGGAGGCGAACGTCCCGCTTTGCACAGCGTAACTCGGCCCACCGCACCTACCGCTAACGGTGAAGCCGACACGGCCATACTGACGTGCGGACGTCCTGGTACGCGTAGACTCATCAAGCATTGTCTAAAAAGACATAACGTTATTACTAATGTTCGTTCGTCATGACTAGCAATCTCGATGAGCAAAAAAAACCAGGTCATCCCTACTGACTGTGCAACCAACTCTGGACCGCTCAATATTGAGCCTTCAGGACTTATACTAGTAATCTGGTCCGGTTCAGCCCTGCAGAGTTCACTACTAATTCTGGACCGCTCGTTATTGAGCCTTCAGAACTTTAGCAATCTGGTCCGGTTTACCCCTTCAGAGTTATAATCTTCTGGCCCGGTCTAGCGACCTTTCAGAATTATAACCGCCGGGACCGATCAAATGACCCTTCAGAATTATAACCTCCTGGTCCGGTCTTACGACCCTACAGAGTTATAATCTCCTGGTCCGGTTATAACAAACCCTTCAGGATTGTTACTGCTTGGTCCGGTCATGAATGACCCTTCAAGATCACTCCAGTTAATACAGTTTTTTTTTTCTTTTTTTGATCTTTTTGGTCGCTTTTTTTCTCCTTTTTCTCTCTTATTTGTCTCTTGTTTGTCTCTTGTTTGTCTCTTGTTTGTCTCTTGTTTGTCTCTTATTTGTCTCTTATTTGTCTCTTATTTGTCTCTTTTTTGTATCTTTTTGTCTCTTGTTAGTCCGGACTAAAATGGTCCCTGTAGATTATATAATCAAATGTATTAAAGTACTTGTCTCAACAATCCAGACATGCTATGTTCATTGGTAGTTTCACTACCACCAAAGTCATTTACTTTTGAGCCTATAACAGAAACAAACGATTTTAATCTTAAGAATAGACTTGACTTAGACACTCCACCGAATGCGTAGCACGCCTGTGCGATGCCGACCGAGTCTCATGTCATACAGCCAGCAAAATGTCACTTCAAGGTGCATAAGCGTGCCCGGGTGTCACCATTGTGTGGATCGCCCGGAGGACACGGTGGAGCATACGGTGGAGGTATGCCCAGCTTGGGCGGAGCACCGCAGTGTCCTCAGGGAGGCGATTGGCGGCGGCGATCTCTCGCGTCCGGCCCTGGTCCAGGCCATGGTACGGAGCGAGAGGGAATGGAAATCCGTCACCTCCTTCTGCGAAGCAGTAATGCTCGCAAAGGAGGAGGCGGAGCGCGTGAGGGAGAGAGCCTTGCGCCCTCACGCCCCTAGTCGCCGCAGGAGACGCCCTGGGCGTCGGGAATCGCAAGCAGATTCCCGGCCACCGTAGGCGCGGGCTTGCGGACGGCGAGCCATGGGTAGCTCGCCGTCCGGTAAGGACCAGGCCCGGGTCGACGGCGCGTTGTGTTCCACGCGCGCCTCAAAGAGATGTCAGCACAAAATGACGTATTCCACAGAGAAAACCGTGGCCCTGGCACAGGCAACTGAAGGAACACGGTGGGTTTTAGTCAGTAAAAGTCTGACACGCCCTCCCGCTCCACCCAGAGCGGGAGCAGTCATTTGATGATTTCCCACCCAAAAAAAAAAAAAAAAAAAAAAAAAGGTGCATAAGCGTTCTGTGTTGTGTCCGAGTGTCATGTCATTCAATGTGTCGTAGCAGACACATAATTCATGTTCATAACACTCTAAACTAACAAACGACATCTATGAAAACTAAATAACACTAATTTAAGTATTGAAGCGCCGTCACGGCCAGACTGACATTCGCACGTCCTTGTGCGTCTCTATCCCCTCAAAGTCACCGCGAGCCCATTTTTCTGTAAAAATAATAAAACTGGTAGATACATTACTTTGTACGCTCGTCCATCAGTGACAGACATTACAACGTTTTATAACCCACTAAATCAACCTTTAGGAGCTGAGCCGGACAACTTAAATAGGCGTCCCTTCAGCCAGTTATCTCTCCAGATAATATGGACCAGGCAACCAATCAGCGTCTTTCCGATCACTCAATAGTACCACACATATCTCCATTGATCTCGCAGCCTCTCAGACTAGACGATCACTTTATAATATGACCCAGAACATCGGCCTGCATAAGCCAGTTCTTTAGACTACCCAATAACACACACCATAGGACGTCAACCCGCATGAGTCGGTCCCTTACTTTATCTCACAGATTAGTACCAATTTTAATTACGTTTCTTCACTCTCCGAGGCCGAGAGGTTTCCAGTGCTGGCGGATAACGTACGTGAACTACAAATAGGCGCCCACTCCACTCATCAATCGCGGACTGCCGCCACCTTGGCCTCCTTCAAGCTACCTGTCAAGGTGGTAGCTAAATGCACCAAGCCCACACTTCCCCCGGGCATTGCACGAAAATGCTTACGACCTTATTTGCATTCTCTATTAGACACACAACAAAGGGAAGTCTGTACTCCCTGCGAAGCCCAATCGAACCCGGGTGTCACATTCAATGAAGTAGGAATCACTGAAGAGGTACAGGGTTGCAGTAAATAAGCAAACACAACAGTTTACGGAAAAGAAGAAATATATTGTCCAAAAGTTTACATTAAACACAGGACACAGAAAAGACTACAGAAGGCGAAATGAAGAGCACAGAAAGAAAGCGATAGGCACAGTTAAAAGTTAAGCACTACCTAGCACGTCTAGGTACAAGTCTTTCACAAGCACGGGATAAAAGTTGATATGCGACTAGTAACCATTGTCGAATGTTTACCGGGTACGAGCGAGAGCGACATGCGCTTACGACTAGTGAGAATTCTCGACTAATGCCTGCGAGCGCCGCGAGTTTGAAAGGGATAGATAGACAAGGCGCGGGCGCTCGCTCAGGTAACCGGTCCACATTCCACATAACTACATAAAAAATATCCAAACAAAATTATTTGTTTGTACTGATGTTTGGTTCTTAAATTTGTCCTATAATGAAAGTTATATAATATTATGTTAAAATTAAAGCTATATATATTAGATTGAAGTGCATAAGGCGTTTATAATACATTCTATAAATTAAGTGTAAATACTACTACTATAATAAACATAAATATTAAATAGAAGCAGTAGCTACGCTACACAACCCTCCTCCAGGGACCGTCCTACGGGCGATAATAGTCCGGGAATCTCACTCTGCGGCCCGAACGAGTTACTCTGACCGGGCACTCTCCGGCGTCATGCAAGTTATCGTCACTTGTATTCTGAGTGGGAGTGTGAGTGAAATTTTGGGGTGAGTTAGTGATGGGGCCGTATGTGTGAGTAGAAGTATGAGGTAGTGGGCGTTGTGTTGGGTGTGTTGTGGTATCAGGATCACGCAGTATGTAGGCAGGTTTTATTCTGTCGATCGATACGGTGACAATCTTACCTTTCACCATTAGCTTGAACGCTTTTTCTCCTCCTTGTATGACCTCATAAGGACCAGAGTAGGCAGGCTTCAATGATCCGGCCACAGTGTCATCGCGAAGGAAAACGTGTGTTGATGTGGCCAAATCCTTAAAAACGAAGGGTGAGTGACGTCCACTATGACGTAACGCTGGAGTAGGTTGCAAATTATTTGCAAAGCTGCGTAGGCGCGCAATGTAACTGGTGACGTCAGGGTCTCCTAGGTCCTCTGGGCTGAGAAAGTGTCCTGGTAAACGTAATGTTTCCCCATACACCAGTTCAGCTGGCGTTGACTTAATGTCCTCTTTGAACGTACAACGTACACCTAATAGCACAAGGGGAAGGGACTCGACCCAGCTGCTATCCGCTTGACAAGTTATGGCGGCTTTAAGCTGCCGATGAAACCTCTCCACGAGCCCATTAGAGGCTGGATGATAGGCCGTCGTCCTTTTATGCTGAAACCCAGCTATTTGTGATAAGTGGCGAAACAAGGCCGATTCAAATTGCCCCCCACGGTCTGTAACGACGTTCGTTAGGCAGCCGAAACGGGATATCCACCCGCTAAGGAGGGCTTTTGCTACCGTCTCAGATGTAATATCCTGTAAGGGTATTGCCTCAGGCCATCGAGTAAAACGATCGATTGCTGTGAGGCAATACCGGTATCCCTGCGATAGTGGTAGGGGTCCGACGAGGTCAATATGTAGATCCCTGAACCTAGCACGTGGAAGCTTGTACGTGCCCAAAGGTGCTGATACATGACATGTCTATGAACCTTTGCCCGTTGGCAAGCCAAGCAAGTTCGCGCCCATTCCCTACAATCCTTCCTGACTCTAGGCCATACATAGCGGTCGGTGATCAGTCGGATACTGGCGTTGGCCCCGGGATGGCTGAGAGAGTGAAGGCTCTCAAAAACCTGTCAACGTAACTCCTTCGTCACATATGGTCCTGGCGTGGTGCCACTTACATCACGAAACAACTCTAACCGTGTGTCTGGTAATTTAACCTTCTCCAAGTGTAGGGAGTTATTGCCGTTCAACAGTTGTTTCAGTTCAGGGTCGGTCTTTTGTGCGGTAGCTAGCTTTTGCAGATCGAGAGGTAAAACGATCTCATCGATACGAGATAAAGTATCAGCTACCACATTATCCTTCCCTGATATATGCCGAATGTCAGTACAAAACTGTGAAATAAAATCTAAGTGGCGGAATTGCCTGGGAGAGCAGTTCTCTTTCCTGGAATTAAATGCAAATGTAAGTGGCTTGTGATCGGTATATATCACAAAGTCACGTGCCTCGATCATATGACGGAAGTGCTTGACCGCCTCATAGATCGCTAAGAGCTCGCGATCATATGGGGAATATTTGGTCTGCGATGGAGTCAGCTTTCGCGAGAAAAATGCCAGAGGTTGCCACGTATTGTTCTTTAGCTGCTGGTTCACGCCACCCATAGCTGCGTCCGAAGCGTCTGTAACCAAAGCGAGTTTTGCTTCGCAGTCGGGGTGAGCGAGCATGGCAGCTTGAGACAGACCCCGTTTGCACGCCTCGAAGGCTTCCTGTTCTTGCGACGTGAAATGTACGGGATGGGAACCCTTCACGGAACCTGTCAATAGAGCGTTCAACGGTGTTTGGAGTGTGGCTGCGTCGGGAATGAACCTGCGGTAAAAATGTATCATTCCGAGGAACCTACGCAACTCTCTTACCGTTTTTGGGACGGGAAAACTGTTGATAGCCAGAACTTTGTCTGGCAAGGGCTTGGTGCCGTTCACCGAAATGCTATAACCCAGAAATGTTACCTCCGAGGCTCCAAACTGGCACTTTGCTGTGTTAATGACAATGCCATACTCCGCCAACCTAGTGAAAATTTGGTGCAGGTGGTCTATGTGGGTCGCCTGGTCTTTTGAGAAGACCAAAATGTCATCGACGTATGGGTAGGCAAAATCTAGGCCGCGCAGCATTTCGTCGACGAAACGTTGAAATGTCTGTCTACGAACATCTAATTACGAAGTCCAAACGTCATGTATGGAAATTCGTATAAGCCGAACGGCGTTGTTATGGCGGTCTTGTCAATGTCAGTGGGATTGACACGAATTTGGTTATACGCCTTCACCAGGTCTATTGTTGAGAAGACGGTGCAACCTGTAAGGTTGTGGGAAAAGTCGTGGATATGACGAATTGGGTACCTGTCTGGGACTGTCCTAGCGTTCAGCATACGGTAATCGCCACACGGGCGCTGTTGTCCCTCTTAAGAGCGAGATGAAGCGGAGAGGCCCATAGTGATTCTGAAGGCCGACAAGTACCTATCTGTAACATGGCTTCAAATTCTGCTTTTGCAACCTTTAACCTATCTGGCGCTAACCTGCGTGGTGTGCAAGATACTAGTGGTCCTGGTGTAGTTCGTATGTGGTGTATTATGTTATGTTTAGGTGTACGGTGCATACCTGAGGGTCGAGTGATGTCAGGGTACTTTGCTAGTATAGCATGGTACACAGAAGAATTTTTGACACCCGACGTTACCTTCACCGAAGAAACATCGACAGAAAAACTCGCGACCGAAGCCGCGGTGGTGAGCATAGTATTGCTATCTATTAAACATTTATTACGTACATCTACTATTAAATTATAATATGATAAAAAATCTACACCTATGATTGCCCGCGTTATGTCTGCTACAATAAATCGCCAAGCGAAGTCGCGGCGCAAATTCATATTTAGAACTAAGTGGGCATATCCATAAGTATTTATTACTGACCCGTTAGCGGCAAACAGTTGATAGTTCGTTTGGCTATGTTTACCTTTCGCTAATGTTCTAGGGAAAACACAAATGTCTCAAATGCCTGTATCAATCAAAAACTGCACTTTTGTCCGCTGGTCGGTTATAAACAAGCGACCGCGATTTGGGCAGGCGTCGGTCGCCATGACGGGCTGCCCTAATCTTTTCCCTTTGGCCTATAATCGCACGGTTTTGTACAGCTACTTGCTTTTTCACCGAACTTTGCGTGGTACCAACACATTGGGTATTTCCGGTAATTAAACTGGGAGCGGCTGGAACGGTAATTGCTGCGATCATGACTTTCGGATCTGAATCTCCGTGACTTCGACCGTGACATCCTGTCTAACTTGGTCGTCAGCTTCTGCACCTGGCGTGTGAGTTCCGCTACTTGACAGCTCAACTCTGGGGAAACACCTGATGTTGTGGCTGCCGCTACGTGCGGGCTGGGGGCTGCGATGTCGTGGATGCGGTCAGCCAGGTCTGCGACCTCGTCCAGAGTTGCCTTTGACTGCGAGGCTACAATAGTCTGGATATTATTCGGCAGGCGGCTGGACCACATGGTACGCAGAAAGTCCTCCGGGACATCTGGTCCTGCAAGATGCTGGATATGGTGCAAGAATTGGGAGGGCTTTCGGTCGCCCAGTTCCACACGTGTGACCAGCTGCAGGATCTTTTTCTTTTTGGACGCAGAGAGTCGTTTAATGAGTTCCGACTTCAGTCGCTCGTACTTATTGGGTGCTGGGGGACCGGCTATGATGTCCTCCACCTCCGATACGCAAATAGGATCCAACTGCACCATAGCATAATGGAATTTTGTGGTATCGGTAGTTATGTACTATAATGAAAGTTATATAATATTATGTTAAAATTAAGTTTAAAGCTATATATATTAGATTAAAAGTGCATAAGGCGTATATAATACATTCTATAAATTAAGTGTAAATACTACTACTATAATAAACATAAATATTAAATAGAAGCAGTAGCTACGCTACATCACCACTGTAGAACGGTCTCATTTTTCCCACTGTGACGCAGCAACTCTCCCAATATTCTCGGATGATATCTTACGAATTTCACCCAAATCTAACCGAAACCCAGACTCAGAATATGAAGCCACACTTAAAAACCGCGCCCGAGTCCCAAACACAAGTTCTGTTTGTGTGTACCCTAGACCTTGCACCATCCGTCGCTAGCTGCACTTCGAGAAGCTCGCCGCGCCAGGTCCCACTAGATTCACTTTCGATTATAACAAGTAAGCACCTCAATGTCCTCATAATTCTCAATACCCGAACACCTGCCCTGCCAGAACCGTTAGCAACAAGGTGCAACTCTACACCATGTTCACCATAAAATTGCTCTGTCTGCGCCAATACAATACTCACCCCGAGATGATCCGCGAAGTCGCACCGAAAAGACAGAGCCTCCTTTAGTGCTTCATCTGCACCTGCTGCATCCAACTAAGAAGTTCACTCGAGAAGGACGCATTTAGTGAAAGAGTCAACAATGACAAGAATACTCCCTACCATCGATTCCTCCACACAACTTCTCCGCGATGTCTAAATGTACAGTATAACATTGTGCAGAAACCATCAGCATAGGATGGAGTCCCCGTACCCGTTGAGCCCCGAACAATCCCTTGAGTCCCAGCACACAAGTGTGAAGTTCAATCAGTGCGTTCCAGTCAAATCATTTTAGTCAGAACCGGTTCTGATGTTAGTATTTCGATCACTTTCTTGTAAACATCTTGTCTGTCCATTTGCAAGACCCTTTTAATTTGATTAAAGATTCTAACACGTGAAATATGGGGCAACCCGCCAAAACTAATCTAAAGGACCTACAGATCGCTCAATATAAAATTCTTAAACTATTATTTCATTAAGATTACCTTACACCAACAGTAAAAATTTACAGGGAAACGAAACTCATGAATATTAAACAACTTCCTGCATATTGTACCAGAATACTTAAAAATTCTAAGTAAGTTCATTCACACAAAAATACATCAGGTACACAATCGCAGCAATAGTAGGAAGGATCACATTTTACTACCGCGAGTGCGGACAGTCAATGGCGAGAGATTTTTTTTTTTGCGGAAGTGAACTAAACGTTTGGTATTTTCAAAATTAAATTTAAAAAATCACTTTCTAAATGATCAAACACTACTCCATTAAACAGACTTGCCCTACTACTGCATTGCTCTATTGTGGCACCGGGATCGCATTCCTTATCTACGGTAATTATTTCTTTTGCGGGTGGATCGAAAAGTTTTAAGTTTTGTGTTAGTTAATAATGTTATTTGCGTACGAAAATAAATGGTAATACAACTTAGATGATTTAATATAAATTAAAACAATAGCTGCTCAGTTTGTGTGTCCAAGTTATATTTTAAATTTAAAAACGTTCTCAAGTAAGTGAAATCTTTGTAATTTCTTATCGAGAAATAAACTTCTTTAACCATAAACAACATACCACCAATAAAGAATCAATTATCCTTTCACACTGAACTAATGCGAGTTTATCTTCACCATGTAGGTCAGTGTTGATGTTGTGGTATATGATAATGAAACTCTTCAGTAACGTTAACTTTCTTACCCCAAATAGAATGTAATTTTGTCAATATCCGTACGTACATGGATACCACTATCTAATAGATCCCTACCTATAATAACTGGTTATCTAATTGAGTTAACAGGTACAACATGAAACAAAAAGGACACTGACGTGTTGAATTTCACCACGGCTCAGTATTCTGCGATCCATATTTAACGTTTTCTTTGCCTATACCTGTAAGGTAAACTAAATCACAGCGCATAGTGCCCTGGAATTTTTGACAAAGCTAAAAGCTACAAACGAACTACCAGATTATCTATTAAAAAGAAAAGGAACTCTTGAGCCTAAAATGGCAAGATGTTTATGATGAAATAGATCCTAATACGGCTTTTAACAACTTCCATGAGGCTTTTTGCCTATTATATAAATTAAATTTCCCTTTACAAAGAATAAAAGTAAATCGTCAAAAACCTACTTTAAGATGGTTAACTAAAGGTGTAAAAAAATCTTGCCTCTCTAAAAGATATCTCAAATCAAAATATCATGAAAGTAAATCTAAGGAAAATAAATTTGTTTATAATAACTACGCCAAAATATTAAAAAAGTGTATTAACTTGTCCAGAAAGCAATCTTCTAGCAAATTTATTTTGAAAGCAAAAAACAAATGTAAGGCAACATGGAAATTGATTAAGAATAAACCTAAAGATACAAATTCACAATATATAGATGCCATCAAACTGAATGGCGCTATGATAGGAAAACCTGAAGAAATAGCGGAAGCTTTTAATAATCACTTCATTGATACTACAAATATAGACATAACCAATAATAAAAACAAGGTCACAAAGAACACTACCAATGGAAGTAACAGTTTATATCTCGAACCTTGCACGCCCAAAGAAATCAAAACAATAATTGCATCTCTAAATAATACCAATGCAGTGGGATATGATGATATTTCTACCCACATAATAAAATCATGTGCCGATATATTGTCTCCTATTATCGCTCATCTTGTGAATTTAAGTTTCTGTGAAGAAAAGTACCCGAAAAATTAAAGTTCTCAGTTGTAAAACCATTATATAAAAATAAAAATAAACAAGAGTTAAACAATTATCGTCCAGTGACCTTAATACCTATATTTTCAAAAATATTTGAAAAAGCAATGTACAATCGAATTGTATCATTTATATCCAAGTACAATATAATAAGTACGGAACAAAATGGTTTTCAAAGAGGAAAGTCAACAGCACTAGCTTGTTATCAACTAATAAAATCGATTACCGAGAATATAGATAAGAAAATACCGGTCACAGCAATATTTTTCGACATGAGCAAAGCATTTGACTTTGTTAAACATGGTATACTGTTGGAAAAATGTGAGAGATACGGGATAAGAGGAAAGCGTTAAATTGGATAAAAGATTACCTAACTAATCGACAACAACGGGTTGAAATCTTAGGCGTTAATAAAGACAGTGAAGTGATAAAGCATAAATCTCGATACAGGACCAATACATATGGCGTGCCTCAAGGTAGTATTTTGGGGCCTTTGCTTTTTCTTCTATATATAAATGATTTGCCAACAGTGACGGATAATAAGTGCGTGTTGTTTGCAGACGACATCTCATTGATAATAAATAAAGATAATAAAAATGAACAATTTGAGGATAAAATAAATGCTGCCGTGGAAGGTATAATAGAATGGCTTGAACAAAATAATTTATGCGTGAATTTGTCCAAAACAAAATATATTAATTTCTCAAATTACAAAATGACAAGTGAATCAATGAAAATTATTGGAGGTGATAATGACATTGAAGAAGTTGACCATACGAAATTTTTAGGCATAGTAATTGATAAAAATTGTAATTGGAAAAAACATATTGAAAATGTATGTAATCGGCTAAACAGCTTTGCATTTGCACTAAGAAATCTCAGAAAAACTATTGGACGTAATGCCGCTCTATTGGCTTATCATGGATATGTCGCATCAGTGCTAAGATACGGCTTGATCATATGGGGTAATTCCACTGACAGCAATAAGGCATTTATTGTGCAAAAAAAGTGTTTACGAGCTGTGTTTGGTGTAGACCCATTAGAATCTTGCAGATTTGTAAAAAAACATCCTCACCTATTCAGTAAAGCCGATAGCGTCAATGTTTATAAGGTAGGAAAAATCTCAAGGGATCCAACAAAATTGGCAAAACCAAGATGTAGAACAGCGTTCTGCCATAAAAACACTAATCGAATGGCAATAAAGATATTTAATAATATACCGAAGGTTATTAGAGAACTGCGAACCAGCTTATTTCAAAAACATCTCAGAGCATGGCTTATTGAAAATTGTTTTTATACTATTAAGGAATTTATGAGTTATAAGACAAACGGAAAAGTTGCATGACATGAAAATTAAATTTGATAATTTTATTTAAGACATTTGTAATTTTATTTCCTTTGTTGACATTTGAAAGTTGACTTATATACAATTTGTAATTTATGATATTTGTAATTTGATAAGTAGACAAATCTTGATTTAGTACTTTTTTTTGACATGGGAATCTAATTATTTTGTTTAAATTGATTAAATTAGAACTATTGTCACAAAATTTGCATGCCGAATTTAGTAGGCGGAATATGAAGAACTATTATGTATGTGTTATAAAATCTGTAAGATACCATATTTCAGGCAAATAAATGAATCTATCTATCTATCTATCTAAACGAGCTCACCGGATGATGTGGTTGTCCATACACGTAGCAGGTGAGACGGTTCGTATCACGACTCTTCGATGCTGGTGCTCGATTCGAATTCTTCACTTCGGTCAATGGTTCGTACTGCCACTTGCTTCAATCACTTGATTTTTGGACTGTTGTGCTTCAACGATGGAATGTGCCATTGAAGCGATTGGAATTATCAGGATCAAACCGTATCAGTCGCGCAGTTGTGGTGAAATTTGACGTTTGCGGTTAAGTGGTTGCCGGCAGTCGTGATAGCAAAAACTCCATATTTTAAATAGGTTAGACGTTGGCCCACACTTCACTGTCGTCGTAATTTTCTTCAGGTTTTTGCCCTTCGAATCCCACTTCTGATATCGGGATAGGCCCTCATCAGCGATATTACACTTGCACTTTGTAAGTAGGCGTGGATTGTCGGGCGAAGAAAATAGAGATACTAGTTACAGCACAATCACTTTATTTCACTCACAATTTCTTATAAAATAATCACCATGAAATAACCTGAAGGCAGAGGTCCGACATCTTAAATGAAAATATGAAATATAGCAGTAACCAACTCTTATTCCAACAGCTTGTTAATTAATTAAATAGATCGCGATAATAGCTCTATGCGCTACAGCAGGCGCACCGGGCCGAGCCTGCCACAAGAATGATACCCCTCTTCGTGGGAAGTCGCTACGTCCCCGCAAGGGGGCGCGGCGAGCGGATCCGGGGCTATGCCCCCCGGCCGCGGAGGCTTTACGTTGGCCCGTAAAAACGGGCCCCTCATTGCGTTGGCTACAGTGGCCGGTAAGATGGTTGGGCGCGCGAGCAATGCGCGCCCATGTGAATGATTGCTATTTTGTTTCTGTAGGAGCGCCGCGGCGCTTATAGTGAAACGCCGCTTTCTTCACGACATCCCGGCGGTCTGCCGCCGCCAGGTGAGACCCCTAGTTACCTAGGGGAGGCCCAGCGACGACGACCAGCGACGGAGATGTCGACTCGACGCGCCTACAGAGTAGGTGAGTGGCCCCCGCCCGTCCAGATCACAGAGCTAGCCGTTACTGTCCGGGCTAAGGGGCCGTCATGAGTGTGTGGGCGGTATTGTAGTGTGTCACACCGCCCAGTGCCTACGTGGATCCGCACCGCGCCTCCGCGTGTGAGTTAAGGTGCCTGTATAGTGGCGGATGTCTGTGTTTGTTTACGTAACGCGCCTATATTAACCTAGGTCACGTTACGCAACAGATGTGTGTTGTGTGTGTGGAGTCAAAGTGTCACAGGTAAGCTGCGTGTAACCTGAGTACAGCTTACCCGGGCGTCAATCCGGTGCGATGGGGGCATGGTCCGCTATCAGGTCGCGGGGTAGGGGTCTCGCGTCGGGGGGGCGCGCGTGCCAGGGCGCGATGTCTTTGACATGCGTGAGGTCCGAGGCGTCGGCACGCGCGAACATTCCCTTCGCGAGTCGCCGCACAAACTCATCCAGGCTCTCAATACCGAGGTCCCGCTGGATGACATCGTTCCTCACGAAGCGAGGGGCATCTACTATAGTCCGCAACGCCTGGTTCTGCTGCGTGCGGAGCTGCTTGCGGTTCGTCTCGCTCGTGAGGGCGAACCAAGCGGGAGCGGCGTACGTTAGTATTGGGCGAATGTACAGCTTGTACACGCCCAGTTTGACGCGCGCCGGGATGCGGGACGAGAGCACTGGTTTAAGGAGGTGGCGGACGACCTTACCCTGCGCGGCGACATTGTGGACATGCGTCCCCATCGTGAGCCGACGGTGGTATTTGACCCGGGGCGTCCACTCGATGTCGGCTCCTTGTAGTTTCAAGGGTGGTGGGAGAGGCGCGGACCCGGTGACCATGGCCTGCGTCTTACCCACGTTCACGGACAGCCGCCACTTGGACAACCACTCCGGAAGCAGTTCGAGGGCGCGCTGCATTTTGACCGCCGCGTACTTCGCATTGAGCGATGTAGTAATGTACGCGGCGTCATCTGCATACAGCGCGAGTGTTGTGTGTGGCGTGGTGGGGATGTCGTCCGTGTAACGCGAGTAGCACGCCGGCGAGACGCAGCTACCCTGCGGCACACCGCCCGTCGACCACCACCCTGAAAGTCCTGTTACAGAGAAAGTCAGAGACCACCTTCACAACGCGACGGGGCGCGTCCGATGTGGCCAGCTTGTATCTCAGGCCGTCGTGCCATACACGGTCGAAGGCCTTCTCCATGTCGAGGAATACTGCCACCGAGTACTCCTTCTTGTTGATCGCGGCTGCGAGGTGGTGCAGTACCCTCGACAGCTGGAGCGTCGTGCTATGCTCCGCCCGAAACCCGAACTGTTCCGGTCGAGGTGCAATGTGCGGTTGGAGATGTCGCAGCAGGAGTGCTTCGAACACCTTGGAGACTGTCGGCAGCAGAGTGATCGGCCGATAGCTCTCCGGCTTCTGGATGTTTTTCCCCGCCTTAGGCAGCATAATGACGCGCCCTTCCTTCCACGAGGCGGGAAAGGTCCCGGTGCGCAGTATCGCCGTGAACAGGCGCGCCAGCGCCGCTACCATACGGTACGGCAGGTGGCGCAGCGCTGTATTTGTGATACCGTCAGCACCGGGGGCCTTCCTAGGCTTCGTCCTAAGGATGGCGCGTCTGACTGCCCCAGGCGAGAAGAAGACAGGGTCCTCCTCGGGAGCCATCGGCGAGGCGAAGTAGTCTACAAGGTGTTTCTCGACTGCTGCGACATGGGCGGTGTCGCTAGTCGGGTTCGGTTGGAACTGACGCTCCAGGTGTTCGGCATAGACCTCCGCCCGGTCCTCTGCTACGTATGTAAGCGCCCCGTCGCTTTTAAGCAGCGGTCGCACCGGGACTGGGGTATTCGTCAGCTGGTTGCACAGTTTGTGCAGTGACGGCCAGTTGTCTGTTGTGGCGTCTATTCGGTCCTCCCAGCCCGCGGCGGTGTGCGCCTGGAGCTCGGCCTTCACCTTCTCCGCGAGACGGTTGAGCTGCGTCTTCAGCGTCGGGCATCTGTGTTGTTGCCACTGCTTGCGGAGGCGCCTCTTCGCGGCGATCATCGCATTCAGGCGAGCCGGCAGGGGCGGCAATAGCCCTCTCCCCTGCGGCTGTGTGCGTGTCGCCGATTCGTAGGCGCTTTGAATGCAAGCAGTGACATCGTCCGCCGTCTGATCTACGTCCGCGGAGGTAACGATAGGCCGAGTCGGCGTGGCGGTCTCTACTTTCTCTGCGAAAGTTATCCAATCTGTTTTGCGACGTGGCGCTATGGGCTTCAGTCGGGTCGGCATACCCGATATGACGACGAGTACAGGTTGATGATCCGACTGTAACTCGTCGTCTATGACTTGCTGTGTGGTCTGGCATTGTAGCCCTCGGTGGACTACGATGTCCAGTACGTCTGGCATGTGCTGTGCAGCGTCTGGGTAGTGGGTCGGCGTTTCTGGGCCGGACACCGTATAGCCGAAGGCTTCCGCGTCCGCGAAGAGCCGCCTCCCCTCGGTGTTTGTTGTGGACGAGTTCCACGCGGGGTGTTTGCAATTGAAATCACCGGCGAGGATAGTGGCGTGCGTCGATGAGTAGAGAAGCGCCCGCAGCTCTGTAACGTCTAGGTGAGCCACGGGCGGCTTGTAGCAGCTGTAGATGCTTATGTCCTCGCCGGCTACATGTAGCTGCACACCCAACGCGTAGAATGTGCTGGGTGTCGTCGAGGGGATTTCCTGATGGACGACTCTTCGTCTCACCAATACTGCCAGACCACGGTATGTTCTGTGAGCCGACCTTTCATCCTTCCTGTAAACGAGGTATCCCGGGAACCTTACCCTATCTTCGGGTCCCAGGTGCGTCTCGCTTATGAGCGCCACGTCGATGTCCTGCTCCCTTAGGAGGTGGCGGAGGGGAGCGACCTTGTTTTGCAGGCCGCGGGCGTTCCAATGGATCACCCTGAGAGGCCTAGCCATGATACAAGGTCAGTAGTGTGGCCAGGCCATCCAGGATGACCGTCTCTACGTCTTGCCCCTGTCTGATGGCCTTAATTAGGTCCATCAACAATTTGATGGCGCAAGTTGTGAATTCTTGTTTGGTTGTGGTCGTTTTGGCGCCGGTAGCGCCGCCACTAGTTTCTTTGGGGAACTCTTTCTTTGTTGGTTCCCTTGCCGTCCGCGGCGCTGTGCCGGCGCCAGCGGTAGGTTGTGTTTCTACAACCTGCGCCTTGTTTGTGACAGGGGCGGCCTTAGCGTTCTCCTGGGTCGTTGTTGGGGGGGGGTTTGGTTTCTTACCTCTTCCTTTCCCCCCGCGTCTCTTCTTCCTCCGCCTTGAGGAGGTGGCTTCTCTGTCTGTGGGCCCGTTGGCCGCCGCCATCAGCGTCGTGCCTTGGGCCTCTGCCTGTTCTACTTGTGGCCTCTCTGTGGCCACTTGTGTCCGGGACGTGTTGGCCGTGATGGCGGTGGTCCCCGCTCGCTTATTCCGGATCTCTCTCTGGAATACGGGGCACTTTATGTTGCACACGGGGTGCGGGCCACCGCAGTTGATGCATGTGGCCGGCTCCTCCCGCGGGCGCGGACAGTCACGTGCCGCGTGTTCGTCCCCGCATCGCACGCAAGCGAGCGGGCGGTGGCACTGGTGTGAGCTGTGCCTGAACTGTTGGCACCGGTGGCACTGGGCGGGCCCACGCTTGCCTCGCCAAGCCTCTATCTTGACACCCCGCATGTACATAAACACGGTGGTGTCATAGATAGCCCGGACGTCTGGGGTCTTCTTCAGGATGGCGTGGAAAACACAGCCGGGTCGTCCTTGCGCGCCCTTTATGTGGCGCACATACTCCGGCTGGTAACCCAGCGTCCGAAGTTCCTCCTCGATCTCCTTGGGGTCCGTGTCCGCCGGTAGGCCCCGTATGGCGATCTTCAGCGACTTCTCTGCTGGCAGCGAGTAGGCGAACCATGACACGCCGCTGTCTTTCTCCAGGCCAGTCAGGTACCGCTGGACCAGCCTGTACTCCTCCTCGCTGTCTGGGGTGAAGCGAACTCCACCCCCGTATGGACGAGCGTTCGGAGGCCGGCCCAGTTTGGCGGCGATGGCCCGGAAGTGTGCGGCCCAGTCAGGTAGCCTCTCAACCACCAGCGGCGGGTAGCGCAGCTTCCTTTGTTGTTTTGCCCCCGGCTGCGTCTTCTTCGCGGCGCCGGGGGTGGCGGTAGATGTCGAGGGGGCGGGGGGTAAATTTTGGGCACTTACCCCTGTGGCCTTCGTTGATCTCGGCGTCAGAGTTTTGGCGGCTGGTGAGTGGCGCGCCGCGTCGGCGAATGTAGGCGACGCAGGTGAGCCCGGGCCCCGCGGCACGCTTTCGCGCGGCGGGTCGGGGCACAGTCGCTTGCTCTCCTCGACGTCCCCGGAGCTCCTCCTTCTCTGTTTCCGCTGGGCCCTAGGCTCGAGGTTGAACTCGAACCCGAAACCCAGCGACTGCGTCGATGAAGGCGACGTCATGTGGGCGTCGGCCCCTCCCACGGTGGGCCGTTGCGCGGATCGCGGCGTCGTATCAGTTGAGCCGCGACCGGATACGGCCGAGCCCGCTGATGCCAGCGACATGCTCGACCCGGCTCGTGACGAGCATGCCGACAGCACGGCCGGCGAGTCGTAGGCGGAGCCGCGTGGGGGCGCCGGTGAGTCGGGCGCCTGAGGTGTGTGCTGCACTGGCCGCTCCCGCTCAGCCAACACCGGTCCCGCCAGCGAGAGGCGGGGGCCGGTTGCGGCGGTGCGCGGAGCTGGCACAGCATTGGTTTCGGGCGGCGACGCGAGGCGCGGCGGCGCGGCGGTACGCGCAGTGGACGCGTACGCGCGTGCGTGCGCGGGTGGCGCGGAGTGCGCGTGCTGCGCGGCGGCGCGCGCGGCGGACACAGCGTGCGCAGCGGGCGCAGGGGCGCGGGTGGGCGCAGGCGCGCGCACGGGCGGCGCGCGGCCCTGATTTGCGGTAGGCCCCGGAGCCTGAGTTGGCACCGGGCGAAACGCGGCGGGGCGGATTACTACCGCGTGTTGGCGGTTCGTCGACGGCGACGGTGCGACGTGAGCAGGCGCTGATGTCGTCGGTGGTGTTCCTGTTCTTTCTTCTCCTCTTCGGGTCGGTCCAGCGGGCGGTGCATCAGACGACGCGTCGTCGATGATCGGCATCGACGTCGTCCGGTCCATCGCCGGGTGGGTCTCCTGGTGTTCGGCATCGCGGCCCAGAGAGCTGCGTTTGCCGGACTTCGGCATCACGGGGGCGGGTGGGTCCGCGACCGCTGCGGTGAATAATCACCGAGCAGCACGGTGGCTCCCTCTGTGTTCGCACCGGTACCGGCTGGAACCTGTGCAAACACAAAGGAAACAGTAAACAGTAAGCGGTCCGCGCGGTACGAGACTACGGTAACAAAGATTTGACTCGTGTAGGCACCACGAAGCCAATCCCCACGAAGCCAATCCAATATACCCCTCTTCGCTGCGCACTAGCTTACATTAAGTTGCTTGAGAAGTGGGGAGAGTGGGGAGGCGAACGTCCCGCTTTGCAAAGCGTAACTCGGCCCGCCGCACCTTCCGGGATTGGCTTGTGGTCGTCACTCAAACTTCTCAAATAAAATAATACTTACTTACAGAGTATTATTTTATTTTATTCTGTCGCAAAGTTTGCTCCGCACGGACCGCTTTTTTATTTCTTCGCCACCCGGTACTTAGTACCGACGCGGTCGCGGAGACCACACCCCTGCGATGCCGAAGCCCGGCACGCGCGGCTCGTTGGGCTGCGATGCCGGCTCACCGGAGTCCCGCCCGGCGCTGGATAGGACGTCGTCGATGCCGATCATCGGTGTTGCGTCGTCCTGAGCACCGCCGGCCGGCTCCACAAGGAGCGAAGAAAAGAAGATGAAGAAGAAGAAAGAAGAGGGAAGAGGAGGGGGATCGAGTGCCGCTGCTGCTGCCGGCCCACCGACGTCACTGGCGCCTGCGCGCGCTGCGCCCGCGCCGTCGTCGAGCCGACCGCACGCGGTAGTGATCCGCCCCGCCGCATTCCGCCCGGTACCCATCCAGGCCCCGGGGCCTGCCGCTAACCCCAGTCGCGCGATGCATGCGCGCGCCACGGCACCGCCGCCTACGCCGCGCGCCCCGCCACGCCGCGCGAACACCCCGCGCAACCTGCGCCCCCCTGCACACCGTCCGCGCGCCCCCGCGCACCCCCCGCACGCACGACCGCGCCGCCGCGTTTCGCGTCCCCGCCCGTGACCGCCGTGGCTACGTCTGTGCCAGCAAGGACCCAAGCTGCGCCAGCTCCGTGCACCGCTGTAGTCGGCCCCCGCCTCCCGCTGCTGGCGGGACCGGCGATGGCTGAGCGGGAGAGGCCAACAAAAAATGTCGCCACCACCTCAAGCAGCAGCAGAACAACAAGGTCAGTACAAAGCACTACCCATGCACCCGACTCACCGGCGCCTCCTCGTGCTTCAGCCTACGACTCGCCCGCGGTATTGTCGCCGTGTTCGTCCATCGGATCGAACATGTCGCTGGCATCCGTGGGCTCGACCGGCAATGGCTGTGTGCGTGCCTGTTTCGAGTCCCGGCTCGAACCCAGAGGCCAACGACAACGTCGACGCAGGAGCTCGAGCGAGACCGCAGCGGCCGAGGGGAAGCGGCTCTGCTCCGACTCGCCGCGGCCACCACGCGAAAGCGCGCCGCGGAGTCCGGACCCGCCAGCGTCGCCTACTTTTGCCGACGCGGCGCGCCGCTCACCCCCGCCACCTGCGTCACCATCGCCGCCACCGTCACCGTCACCGACCGCGGGGGTTACGCCACCCCCCGCCCCCGCTACCGCTGCCAACACCCCCGATGCACCCCCCGGCGCCGCGATAAGAACGTGGCAACAAAAGCCGGGACAAAAGAAGCCCAGATACCCGCCGCTGGTAGTTGAGAAGCTGCCAAACTGGGCCGCCCATTTCCGGGCCATCAAGGACAAACTGGGCCGGCCTCCTAACGCTCGTCCATATGGAGGTGGAGTTCGCTTCACCCCAGACAGCGAGGGGGAGTATAGGCTGGTCCAGCGATACCTGACTGGTCTAGAGAAGGACAGCGGCGTTAGCTGGTTCGCCTACTCGCTGCCAGCGGAGAAGAGCCTGAAGATCGCCATACGGGGTCTACCGGCGGATACGGACCCGAAGGAGATAGAGGAGGAGCTCCAAACGCTGGGATACCAGCCGGAGTACGTGCGCCATATCAAGGCCGCACAAGGACGACCCGGTTGCGTATTCCACGCGATCTTAAAAAAGACTCCGGACGTCCGGGCCATTTACGACACCACGACTTTCATGTTGATGCGTGGTGTCAAAATAGAGGCCTGGCGCGGAAAAAGAGGACCTGCCCAGTGCCACCGATGCCAGCTGTTCAGACACAGCTCGCATCAGTGCCACCGCCCGCTCGCTTGCGTGCGCTGCGGAGGGGAGCACGCGGCGAGAGACTGCCCGCGCCCGCTGAAAGAGCCGGCCACCTGCGTGAACTGCGGTGGCCCGCACCCGGCGAGCAACATCAAGTGTCCGGTGTTCCAGAAGGAGATCCGGAACAAGCGGGCGGGCACCGCCGCCATAACGGTCACATCACGCCGGCCCAAAGTGGCCATGGAGAGGACACAAGAGATGCCAGAAGAGGCCCAAGGCACGACGCTTATGGCGGCGGCCAACGGGCCCTCAGACAGACCAGCTACCTCCTCTGGGTGGAGGAAAAATAAGAGACGCGGAGGAAAGGGCAAGGGTAAGAAACCCGACCAACCCACGGCGACCCAAGAAACCCCAATTGCCACCCCTGCCTTCAGCGAGGCACAGGTTGTGAATAAACAGCAACCTACCGCTAGCGCCGCCACGGCGCCGCGGGTAACAAAGGAACTACCGAAGAAAAAGTTCCAAAAAGAAACTAGTGGCCGCGCTACCGACGCCAAATCAGCCACAGAAAAGTCGGAATTCACAACCTGTGCCATTAAATTGTTGATGGACCTGATAAAGGCCATCAGGCAGGGACAGGATGTCGAGTTGGTCATCCTGGATGGCCTGGCTGCACTACTGACTCTGTACCACGGCTAGGTCACCCAGGGCGGCCCAAAATGGGACGCCTGCGGCCTTCTGGCACAAGGCCACCCCCCCCCTCTGCCACCTCCTTCGGGATACAGATGATGACGTCATAATCAAACCCGGACCGACTTCCAGATAAGCCGCAGCCGCGTCGGCCGCTCCTCCGTCCCGCAGTCCGTCGAGTGGGAGCTAGCAGCAGCCTCTCCATTAGTCCGCAGCCCGTTGCGAGGGAGCTCGCGTCGGTTGGTGTTTCTTCAGGCGGCGGCGTCTCACGCCACGTTTATTAGTTCTCTGCAAAACGTATCCAACTCGCAGACTCAAGCGTAAGGGTCGAAGGTGATCGGGAGTGTTCGAACACCTTCATGCACACAAGATAAAATGCAATTCACTGAGTTTAACTTTTGAAATGTTTTATATTTAAGGAGCTTTTAGAAAAACAGACAGTAAGAAAAAGTACGAAAGGAAAGAAGCCAACAGAGCGAGCCAGAAGGGCGTGTCAAAAGAACGAGTCAAATGACGGAATCAAAAGAACCTGGTGATTTTTTTTTGGGAATGGCATCTCGCAGGTCAACCTATGAGGTTGTCGTCTGCTTAAACGGACTTGCCTGTGGTTGCCCTAATAAATTAAGACCTCCAGCCAGGACTTAAACTTAAATACTAAATAAAAACTAAGCGACTACACGCTAAGGGCACCCCCCGTGGGGTACGAACCTCGGCTTAGGGCGTCGCTGGAAGGGGGCAGCAAGGGACTAGCTGGATCAGGATTTGAGTGGTTTAGGGAAGAATTTAAAGCTACAGGCTCAGCGGCGCGGGCTGGCTCGAGCAAGGGTCGGGAGGGGCGTGGATTTGGGCGTCGCGGCGGGCCTCGGCGGCGAGGACGGTATGACGGCGATCGGGTTTTGCGCTTGTGTAAAGTGCTGGTGGCCTTATTGCTCTCCTCGAGGAGGGTAGTGGCGTCATCGGGGTCGATTAAAGTATGCCTTGGTGGGCGAATACTGCTAATGCGGGAGGGAGTATAGCGGGCAGCCGCTGAGATCAAGGGGTTTGGGTGTTTGATGCCACAGTCGAAGAAACGCTTAGATAAGCGTTTCATGAACTGTTTTATACTTGGCATTTTTAGGTCTACGTGGAGATCTATATTACGAACATAGAAGGGGGCACCAGTGACCTTTCTAAGGAAACGATTTTGGAGGGTCTGCATCTTATGGAGATGACGTGGGTGAGCTTGCGCAAATACAACGCAGGCATAGGTCATGATGGGACGGATGACTGCGGTATAGATACGCAGCTTGCATTTAAGTGACAGTTTGCAACGGGCTGTCAGAATGAAGTGGAGTCTACCAAGAGCGAAAACGGCGCGAGCGCGAACCGCCTTAATGTGCTGTTTAAACGTTAGGTTTTGATCAAGGATCACGCCTAGGTATTTGGCTTGCTTCTCCCAAGGGATTGGCTTGCCGTACATAGTGATCGGGCTGGGAAGGGGGGGTGGGACTCGACGACGTCTCGAGAAGAGAACCGCCTGACTCTTATCGGGGTTGACCTCGATTCTCCATTTCCGGAACCAAGCGCCTAAGACGTTTGCGGAGGTTTGGAGAGTACGAGCTATAGCATTGGGACAGTGACCGGTATAGTAAACGGCAGTGTCGTCGGCGAAGAGAGCCAACTAGGCCTTTTTACTTTTTGGGATATCGCTGGTGAACAGCGTGAAGATGAGAGGAGATAGTACGGAACCCTGAGGGACACCGGTGCGAATAAGATGAGGGGACGAGAGTGCTCCCTCGATGCGATAGCGAAAAGTGCGATTCGACAAAAAGTCTCGTAAGATGAGCACGAGACGATCTGGCACTCCTAGTTGGTAAAGCTTGTATATCAAGCCGTTGTGCCAGACTTTGTCGAAGGCTTTCGCTATGTCGAAGAAAAGCACACCCGTCGTCGCGTTACGCTGCAGACCAGCGCATAAGTGCTCTACGATACGGTGGACCTGTTGGGTGCCCGAGTGTTGGCTTCGGAAACCAAACTGCTCGTTGGGGATGAGGCTCTTTGCTTCGGCATAGTCTTTGAGACGCTTATAAATAAGCCTCTCGTAGATTTTGTCGAGAACATTGAGTAAGCTAATAGGGCGGTAGCTAGAGGGCTCAGACTTTGGCTTGCCTGGCTTTGGGATACCGATTACGGTGGCTTCTTTCCATGCTTGTGGGAAGATGTTGTTGCTCAAGGCGCCATTGAAGATAGCGGTCATAAGCATTATTAGCGGGGCAGGAAGGAATTTGTATACCTTATTGGTAATACCAACCGAACCGGGGGCCTTACGAGCGTGGAGCCCTTTAATGATGTCGTGCACTTCGTCTGGAGTGACGGGAGGCAGAGGATCATCAGGGTCTTCGACGGGAGGGAGGGAGGCTCTCCGTTCGACTTCAGCGTCGACCTTGTTCAGGTGAGCTTGGTCTACTGGTTGAGAGCTGGGAGAACATTGGGACTCTAGGCTGTCAGCATGACATTCAGCCTTATCGGGACTGTCGAAAGCGACACTATTGTCGGGGCGGATGAGAGGAGGCATAGAGACCTCTTCTGAGGAACGCAATTTCCTCTGTAATTGCCAGAAGGCTTGATGAGTGGGCTCGAGTTCAATGAGCATTTTGTTCCAGCCCTCAGAGCGAACCTCCCCTATGCGTTTCTTTACAGCACGCTGTAAAAGGCGCATGTGGGCTTTGTTCGCGTCACAAGGGAAGGAGTCGTAGGCACGAATGGCCGCGTTCTTCTCGGTTATCAGGTCACGTACGTCATTAGGTAGTTTCCAGCGATGGTCTTCCATCACCGGAACTTCCCGTGAACAATCCGTCAATACGGATTGTACGTGCTCTGTAAACGAGTCGATTGCGGCCGTCGTGTCGGCGACTGACACTAAGTGATCGGGGATGGTGTCCAAGTGAGTCGACGTGGCGGATTTCAGTCTTTCGCTTACTTTCCTCCAGTCGGTTATCATCTGGGTCTGAGGGGGGCGGTTGGGATCGATTGGGCCCGAGTAGGGTGCAAGATGCATGACTACTGGGCGGCTGGCTGGTCAGAGTTAAGCTCGTGGAACGTCTCTATCGATTGCAAACGGAGGTTCACATTCTTCAGCAGCGCTACATCGAGTATATCGGGAAGATGGTTGATATTTCCGGGGAAATGAGTCGGACTCATTGGAGCGATGACGTCGAAGTTGAGAGATTCGCCTAAATTGAAAATGATCGGACCTCTGGTAGAAGTCGTACTACTGTTCCACGCCGGGTGTTTGGCATTAAGATCCCCCGCCAAGATGACTGAGTCACTCATACCGAAGAGGGCAGTGAAGTCCTTTTGGAGATTTCAAGTTTGCAGCCACACGCTGTTGGAATGATCTCCCACCACCAATGCGATGCCTGAAAACAAGTTAATTCCTTGAACATATGATTTATAATAGTTCCTGCTTTATTTATCAACAATGCAAACAATTTTATTTCATTTATTTTAATGGTTTATTCTTTATAATAATGATGTTAAATAGATAATTATTTCGTACTTACCATTTTGTCTTAAAATACAGTTTCTCCGTTGTCACCGAGTTTGTCATCTGAATTTCTTTAAGTAACACACATTTCACAAACACTATTTTACAATAACCATACCAACACAGTCACCAAACACATTGTTTTGTTTTGAGATTCCATATTAAAATTCATTTCGTAATACGCCATCTAATTATTACGTAATTACTACCTGGTAGAACAATAACAATCACAGTATGTCAAAACGTCAAACCTATTTTAAATGACAGCTGCGCGACAGATTATCAAAGGCTAACGGCGCGTGAGCTTTCAATGCCCGGAATGATACCATTTTTATAAATATTGTTTATTTTATTTTGTTGAACACTTATCCAGTTATTATGTGTATGTCGGCGTGATCTATGTAAACGACAAGTGCAGCGGGCCGAGTTACGCTGTGCAAAGTGGCACATTCACCTCCCCACTCTCCCCACTACTCAGGCCACTTTATGTAAGCGAGTGCGCAGCGTTGGAAGGGATCATTCTGGTGGCAGGCTCGGCCCAGAGCTATTACCGCGATCTATTTAATTAATTAACAAGCTGTTGGAATAAATAAGTTGGTTACTGCTATATTTCATACTTTCATTTAATATGTCGGACCTCGCCTTCAGGTTATTTCATGGTGATTATTTTATAAGAAATTGTGAGTGAAATAAAGTGATTGTGCTGTAACTAGTATCTCTATTTTCTTCGCCCGACAATCCACGCCTACTTACAAAGTGCAAGTGTAATATCGCTGATGAGGGCCTATCCCGATATCAGAAGTGGGATTCGAAGGGCAAAAACCTGAAGAAAATAATAACGACAGTGAAGTGTGGACCAACGTCTAATCTATTCAAAATATGGAGTTTTTGCTATCACGACTTCCGGCAACCGCTAAACCGCAAACGTCAAATTTCACTGATACATGGCACATTGACGTTGAAGTACAACAGTCCAAAAACCAATTGATTGAAGCAAGAGGCAGTACGAACCTTTGACCGAAGTGAAGAATTCGCATCGAGCACCAGCACCGAAGAGTCATGATATGAACAACCACATCATCCGGTGAGCTCGTTCCTTTTCTTTTTAATAGATATTTTGCTAGTTCGTTTGTAGCTTTTAGCTTTGTTAAGAAGTTCTCGGGCACTATGCACTGTGATATAGTTTACCTTACAGGTATAGGTAAAGAAAACGTTAAATATGAATCGCATTCTGAGCCGTGGTGAAATTAACCACGTCAGTGTCCTTTTTGTTTCATGTCGTGCCTGTTAACTCAATTACAGAACCAGTTATTATAGGTAGGGATCTATTAGATAGTGGTATCTATGTACGTACAGATATTGACAAAATTACATTCTGTTTGGGGAAAGAAGTTAACGTTACTGAGAGTTTCATTATTCTTATATAACATCAACACTGACCTACATGGTGAAGATAAACTCTAATTAGTTCAAATATTGCGAAAGGATAATTAATTATTTAATGGTGGTAGAAATTACAAAGATTTCACTTACTTGAGAACGTTTTTAAACTTAAAATATAACTTGGGCACACAAACTAAGCAGCTATTGATTTAATTTATATTAAATCATTTAAATAGTAATACCATTTCTTTTCGGATGCAATTAACATTATTAACTAACACAACTTAAAACTTTTCGATCCAACCGCAAAATTAATAATTACCATAGACAAGGAATGCGATCCCGGTGCCACAATAAAGCAACACAGCCGTAGGGCAAGTCTGTTTATTGGAGTAGTGTTTGATCATTTAGAATGTTATTTTTTTTAAATTTAATTTCGGAAATACCCAACGAGTTCGCATTCTTTAGATCTTTAGGTAGCTTATTATATTGTTGCACTCTTGCAAAAATAATTGTTTCCTTTGGCATTGACTGTCCGCACTCGCGGTAGTAAAATGTGATCCTTCCTACGACAGCTGTGATTGTGTACCTGATGTATTTTTGTGAAGTGTAACTGTAGGTGTAAGGTAATCATAGTGAAATAATAGTTTAATGATTTTATTTTGAGCGATCTGTGGCTCCTTGAGGTCAGTCTTCGGCTCGTTGTCCCATATTTCACGTGTTTTACGTTTTGAACCTTGAATCAAATCAAAAGGGCCTATAAAATGGACAAACATAAAATATTCACAAGAAAGTGATCGAATTACTTACATCAGAACCGGTTCTGACTATAATTGACAGTAACGCACTGATGGAACTAAACACCGAGCTCTGGGGATACAGGGCAAAATTGATCCAAAGAAAGTTTTTCGATTCTTATGTCTTGTCTGACTTTAGCCGACAAATAACTGATACAGAATCGCAGTGTTCTTTTTGCAAGTGTGTACCCTGGCCGTCATTGAAGCTATTGAAGGTTTCGACAGGCGTATACTGTGTTTACAGGTCGTGGCTCCCTCAAGGCATCAAGTTCAGTGATCAGCCGCGCTCCAGGTGCGGTGGACCCTTTTGCGGGTCTATGATTTCGATGGACTCTAGTCCACGGACAGTGGAGTGGCATAGAGCATGCAGATTTTCTGTCCCAGAAATCGAATTACGGAGTTGGTGCATGGTGCCATCCCACCGTGGGGGGGGGCAGGATAATGGTCCAGTTCGTTGAATTGCATCTGCGTTGGCTTTCATTGGGTTGGGGCCGCCGCGACTCTATATCCAGGTTCTCATCGGTGGGCGTAGCAGTCAGGCAGTGGCTCACACATGCGACGTTCATGGGTTAGTATAGTGCAGGAGGATTGAGCGTGGTAAGTGTCTGTTGGCTTCCATTAGTCCCGGGGTCACTAACATGGACTTTGATAAGTCTTGTTCACACAGAGGTTTAACTACTTGGTGGGGACGAAGCCCTTGCTGGAGTTTGTGAGAAATGCTGGTTCCCTGAGATGGTAAGGTGAGTGCGAAAGTAAGTCCTGCATTGTGTGCTGAGCCTCAAGGGGTTGTCCGGGGCTCAACGTTTTTACATATAGACATCGCGGGGAAGTTGGATGGAGAAATCGATAGCAAGGAGTTTTCTTGTCATTGCTGACTCTTCCACTAAATGCGTCCTTTTCGAGTGCACTTCATAGTTGGATGCAGCTGGTACAGTTGAAGTTCTAAAGGATGCTGTCTGTCTTTTCGGTGCGACTTCGCGGATCATTTCGGATCGGGGCAGGTATTGTATAGGCGCAGACAGATCAATGTTATGGTGACCATGGTGTATAGTTGCACCTTGTTGCTACCGGTTTTGGCAGAGCAGGTGTTCGGGCAGAGAGAGTCATGCGGACATTGGGGAGCTTACTTATTATAATCAAAGGTGAATCTTCATATTCTGAGTTTAGGTTTCGGTTAGATTTGGGTGAAATTCGTAAGAGATTCGTCTGAGAATATTGGGATTGATTTATCTGCTGCGTCGCAGTTGGAAAAATGAGACCGTTTTACAGGGACGATTCCTTCTTCATTGAATGTGACAGAGGGGTCCGACTGGGCTTTGCAGGGAATACGGACTTCCCTTGGTTGTGTGTCTAATAGAGCATACAAATATAGTCGTAAGCGTTTGCGTGCCACGCTCTGGGGATGTGAGGGCTTGATGGATGTAGCTATCACCTTGACTGGTAGCTTGAAGGAGGCCGAGATGGCGGCAGTTCGCGATTGTGGAGTGGAATGGGTGTCATCGGGTGGTGGCAGTGATGTTTTGTCTATTTGTAGTTCGCGTGTGTTAAGAGCCAGGTCTGGAAATCTCTCGGCCTCTGAGAGTGAAGAAACGTAATTAAAGGTAACATTGATACTAATCTGTGAGCTAAAGTAACTGTGTAAGGATAATGTAAGGGACCGACTCATGCGGGTTGACGTCCTATGATGTGTTATTGGGTAGTCTAAAGAACTGGCTTATGCAGGCCAATGTTCTGGATCATATTATAAAGTGATCGTCTAGTCTGAGAGGCTATGAGATCAATGGAGATGTATGGTACTAGTGAGTGATCGGAGAGACGCTGGTGGGTTGCCCGGTCCATGTCATTTGGCGAGATAGCTAGTTGGAGGGATGCCTATTTCAGTTGTCCGGGTCAGCTCCTAAAGGTTGAGTTTGTGGGAATTTAAAACATTGTAATGTATGTCACTGATGGACGAGCATAAAAAGTAATGTATCTACCAGTTTTAATCTCATTACAGAAAAATGGGCCCGCGGTTACTCACGGCGACATAAGAGGATGGAGACGCACAAGGACGCGCGAATGTCGGTCTGGCCGTGACGGCGCTTCAATACTAAAATTATTGTTATTTAGATTTCATACTTCTCGCTGTTAGTTTAGTGTTATGAACATGAATTATGTGTCTGCTACGACACATTCGGTGACATGACACCACCGAACGCTTATGCACATTGAAGTGACGATTTGCTAGCTTTATGACTTGAGATTCGCTCGGCATTACACAGGCCTGCTACGCGTTCGGTGGAGTGTCTAAGTTGGGTCTATTATTAAAATTCAAATAAAAACTAATAATTAGCATATGAGGTAACCCTGTAGAGTCCGCAATGGCTGGTCCAGAGAACAAAAAAAAAAGGAAAAAAAAAATGATGAGTACTGAAGGTTCAAAAATGAACGGTCCAGAATTAGTAGCAAGCTCTGAAGGGGTGAACCGGTCCAGATTGCTAAAGTCCTGTAGGCTTAATAACAAGCGGTCCAGAATTAGTTGCAAACTCTGCAGGGGTGAACCGGACCAGATTGCTAGTATTAGGATAAATAACGAAGGCTCGATGTCGAGCGGTCTAGAGTAAGTGGCAAACTGTGAAGGGATGATCCAGACCAGATTGCTAGTCAGGATGAACGAACATTAGTACTAACGTTCTGTCATTTTAGATAATGCTTGATGAGACTACGCGTACGAGGACGTCCGCACGTCAGTATGGCCGTGTCGGTGTGATCTATGTAAACGACAAGTGCAGCGGGCCGAGTAACGCTGTGCAAAGTGGCACATTCACCTCCCCACTCTCCCCACTACTCAGGCCACTTTATGTAAGCGAGTGCGCAGCGTTGGAAGGGATCAGACCTACGAGAGATTGGCTTCGTGGTGCCTACACAAGCCTATCCTAATTACGAGTTAGACTTGTGCCGCGCGGACCGCATTTTATTTTAATTCGTTTCCTTTGTGTTTGCACAGGTTCCAGCCGGCACCGGTGCGAACACAGAGGGAGCCACCGTGCTGCTCGGTGAGCAATCACCGTAGCGGTCGCGGACCACCACGCCCCCCGGGATGCCGAAGCCCGGCAAGCGCAGCTCGCTGGGCCGCGATGCCGGGTCACAGGAGACCCACTCGACGATGGACCGGACGACGTCGATGCCGAATATCGGCGACGCGTCGTCTGGTGCACCGCTCGCTGGGCCGCCCCGACCAGAAGAGAGAAGAGGAGCAGAGGGCACGAGCGCCACCGTAACCAGCGGCCCACCGACGACATCGGCGCCTGCGCGCGTTGCGCCGACGCCGTCGACGAGCCGCCAGCATGCGGTGGTGATCCGCCCCGCCGCATTCCGCCCGGTGCCCATCCAGGCTCCGGGGCCGGCCACAAGCCAGGGCCGCGCACCGCATGCGCGCCCCCCCGTGCCGCCCGCGCGCGCGCCTGCGCCTGCTCGCACCGCGCGCTCCGCAGCGCGGCCCGAGTTTCCCGCGCTACCCGCGCACCCCCCCGCACCTACCGCGCCCTCCGCGCGCCCCCGCGCACCCCCCGCTCGCGCTGCCGCGCCGCCACGCTTCGCGTCGCCGCCTACGCCCGCTGGAGTTGCACCTGAACTGTCCGCTGGTGCCAAAGCTGTGCCAGCTTCGCGCACCGCCGCATCCGGCCCCCGCCTCTCGCTGGCGGGACCGGCGACGGCGGAACGGGAGCGGCCAGCGAGTGCCGGATCAACACCTCGCCCGGCACTCATGATGCCTCAGGCGCCCGCTTCACCGGCGCCCCCCCGCGCGTCGGCGTACGACTCGCCCGCTATGCTGTCGGCATGCTCGTCGCGTGCGGGTTCGAGCATGTCGATGGCGTCCATTGGCTCGGCCGCGTCCGGTCGCGACGACGTGTCTGGAGACACGACACCGCGATCCGGACGTCGGCCCACCGCGGGACCAGTTGCCGACGTAGCGATGCTATCGCCACCATCGCCGACACCGTCGCTGGGCTTCGACTACGAGTTCCAGCTTGAGCCCAAGACCCAGCGACGTAAGAGGACATCACCGGAGGCGATGGAGCCGAAGCGGCACCACCCTGACCCGCCGCGCGAAAGCGCGCCGCTGGGTTCGGGCTCGCCCGCGTCGCCTACATTCGCTGACGCGGCGCGCCGTTCGCCTCCCGCACCGACACCGACATCACTGAAGTCCGCAGGGGTAAGTGATCAAACTTTACCCCCCACCCCCTCGGCATCTACCGCCCATCCTACCACCACCCCCGGCGCCGCGATGACAACGCAGCAACAGCCGGGGAAGAAGCCGAAGAAACTGAGGTACCCGCCGCTGGTAGTAGAGCGGCTACCCGACTGGGCTACCCACTTCCGGGCCATCGCGCCGAGACAAAAGTTCACCGGAAAGTCGAGTGGTGGCGCTACCGGCGCCAAAAACACAACACAAAAACAAGAATTTACGACCTGCGCCATCAAGCTACTGATGGACCTAATTAAGGCCATAAGGCAGGGTCAAGACGTGGAGACGGTCATCCTTGACGGTCTGGCCACTTTGCTGTCACTTTACAATGGATAGACCGTTGAGGGTGATTCACTGGAATGCCCGCGGCCTACGGGAAAAGGTCGCCCCCCTCCGCCACCTCCTTCGGGAACAAAATATCGACGTGGCGCTAATAAGCGAGACGTTCCTGGGACCTGGGGACAGGATAAGGTTCCCGGGATATCTCGTATATAGGAAGGACGAAAGGTCGGCACAAAGCACCCGATATCGTGGTCTGGCGGTGCTTGTGAGACGAAGAGTCGTCCATCAAGAGCTCCCCTTGCCGTCACTAAACAGCTTCTACGCGCTGGGTGTACAGGTGCACATAGCCGGCGAGGACCATAACATCTACGCCTGCTATAAGCCGCCCACGGTCCAATGGGACCTGTCAGAACTGAGGGCGCTTATTAGCACAACACACGCGACCATCCTCGCCGGTGACTTAAATAGCAAGCACCCAGCGTGGAACTCACATACCACGAATACCGAGGGGAGACGGCTCTTCGCGGACGCGGAAGCCTTCGGCTACTCGGTGTCCGGTCCAGAGACGCCCACCCACTACCCGGACGCCACACGTTACATGCCGGACGTACTGGACATCGTAGTTCACCGAGGGCTACATTGCCAGATCATACAGCAGGTGATTGACGACGAGTTACAGTCAGATCACCAACCTGTGCTCGTCGTCTTATCGGGAATGCCGACCCGACTGAAGCCCTTAGCGCCACGCCGACTCACGGACTGGACTAAGTTTGCAGAGAAAATAGAGACCACCACGCCGACTCGGTCTATTGCCACCGCCGCGGACGTGGACATAATGGCTAATGACGTCACTGCTTGTATTCAAAGCGCCTTGGAAACGGCGACAACAACGCAGCCGCAGGGGAGAGTGCTGTTGCCGCCCCTGCCGGCTCATATAAATGCGATGATCGCCGACAAGAGGCGCCTCCGCAAGCAGTGGCAGCAAACAAGATGCCCCACTATGAAGACCCAGCTAAACCGTCTCGCGGAAAGGGTAAAGGCCGAGTTACAGGCACACACCGCCGCGGACTGGGAGGAACGTATAGACGCCACAAATGACAGTTGGCCGTCTGTACATAAACTCTGCCGTCAGCTCTCAAATACCCCAGCCCCGGTGCGCCCGCTGCTTAACAGCGACGGGGCGCTTAAATACGTAGCGGAGGACCGCGCGGAGGTCTTCGCCGAGCACCTGGAGCGTCAGTTCAGCCCGAACCCGACCTGCGATACCGACCATGTCGCAGCAGTCGAGAAACACCTGGGAGACTACTTCGCTCCGCCGATAGCCCTCTCCGTAGAGCCCATCTTTTTCTCGCCTGGCGCAGTTAGACGCGCCATCCTAAAGACGAAGCCCAGAAAGGCCCCCGGTGCTGACGGTATCACCAATACAGTGCTGCGCCACCTGCCGTACCGTATGGTAGCGGCGCTGGCGCGCCTGTTCACGGCGATACTGCGCACCGGGACCTTTCCCGCCGCGTGGAAGGAGGGGCGCGTCATAATGCTGCCCAAGGCGGGGAAAAACACCCTGAAGCCAGAGAGCTATCGGCCAATCACGCTACTGCCGACGGTCTCCAAGGTGTTCGAAGCACTCCTGCTGCGACATCTCCAGCCTCATATACAGCCGCGACCGGAACAGTTTGGGTTTCGGGCGGAGCATAGCACGACGCTCCAGCTGTCGAGGGTACTGCACCACCTCGCAGCTGCTATCAATAAGAAGGAATACTCGGTGGCAGTATTCCTCGACATGGAGAAGGCCTTTGACCGCGTGTGGCACGACGGTCTGACCTACAAGCTGGCCACGTCAGACGCGCCCCGTCGCGTTGTAAAGGTGGTCTCTGATTTTCTCTCCAACAGGACATTTAGGGTGGTGGTCGACGGTGCGCTATCTAGCGCCCGCCCGGTGCGCGCGGGTGTCCCGCAGGGCAGCTGCGTATCGCCGGCGTGTTACTCACGTTACACGGACGACATCCCCACGACTCCAGACACGACACTCGCGCTGTATGCAGACGACGCCGCGTACATAGCAACATCGCTCAATGCGAAGTACGCGGCGGTCAAAATGCAGCGCGTCCTAGACCTCCTCCCGGAATGGCTGTCAAAGTGGCGGCTGTCCGTAAACGTGGGTAAGACGCAGGCCATGGTCACCGGCTTCGCGCGCCTCCCACCACCCTTACAGCTACAAGGAGTCGAGATCGATTGGTCGCCCCGAGTCAAGTACTTGGGTGTCACCATCGATCGGCGGCTCACGATGGGGCCACATGTCCGCAGGGTCGCCGCACAGGGGAGGGTCGCCCGCAACCTCCTCAAACCAGTGCTCTCATCCCGCATCCCGGTGCGCGTCAAGCTGGGCGTGTACAGACAGTACGTGCGCCCGATCTTGACGTACGCCGCCCCTGCGTGGCTCGCCCTCACGAGCGAGTCCAACCGCAAGCTGCTCCGCGCGCAGGAAAGTCTAGCGTTGCGGACCATAGTGGACGCCCCTCGCTTCGTGAGGAACGACGTCATTCAGAGGGACCTCGGGATTGAGGGCCTGGATGAGTTTGTAGGGCGCCTCGCGAAAGGAATGTTCGCGCGTGCGGACGCATCTGATTGGCCCCATGTCAAACAGATAGCGCCGTGGCATGCGCGCCCCCCTGACGCGAGACCCCTCCCCCGCGACCTGTTAGCGGACCACGACTCCATCGCACTGGACTGACGCCCAGATAAGCTGTAATTCAGGTTACACACAGCTTATCTGTGACAATAAGACTCCACACACACAATATACATCCGTTGCGTAACGTGTCCTAGGTTAATATAGGCACGCTACGTAAACAAACACAGACATCCGCCACTAAACAGGCACCAAAATACACACATAAATGCGCGGCGCGGGCTGCGATTTATATAGACACTGAGCGGTGTTACACAGTACAATACCGCTCACACATACATGACGGCCCCTTAGCCCGGACAGTAACGGCTAGCTCTGTGATCTGGACGGGCGGGGACCATTCACCTACTCTGTAGGCGCGTCGAGTCGACATCTCTGCCGCTGGTCGTCGCCGCCGGGCCTCCTCTAGGTAACTAGAGGTCTCACCTGGCGGTGACAGACCGCCGAGATGTCGTGAAGAAAGCGGCGCTTCATTATAAGCGTCGTGACGCTCCTACAGAAAAACTCATAGCAATCACACACAGGGACGCGAGTAATATTGCTTGCGTTCCAACAGGCTCCTCAAGCCAATGTTGCGAACATAATGAGGGGGTTGTAGTTACAACCCCAAAATATGATTCCGCGGCCGGGGGGCGAAGCCCCGGGACCGCTCGCCACGCCCCCTTGCGGGGGCGTCGCGATTTCCAAGAGGAAGGGATCATTCTGGTGGCAGGCTCGGCCCAGAGCTATTATCGCGATCTATTTAATTAATTAACAAGCTGTTGGAATAAATAAGTTGGTTACTGCTATATTTCATACTTTCATTTAATATGTCGGACCTCTGCCTTCAGGTTATTTCATGGTGATTATTTTATAAGAAATTGTGAGTGAAATAAAGTGATTGTGCTGTAACTAGTATCTCTATTTTCTTCGCCCGACAATCCACGCCTACTTACAAAGTGCAAGTGTAATATCGCTGATGAGGGCCTATCCCGATTTGTATGTATTTTTATTTTTTATTTTCATCTTAGCGTTTGCTACACTGGTCGACGTCATTCAATGCCGGCTGTCGCTGAAAACCAGCGCTGGGGCTCTGTCTCGCATAGGGTCGTAGCATTAAGCTGAGCGATGGCCGTTTTGCGTGGATGTGACGCATATTTTCCCCCGATTTGTTCTCTTTGGTGTTTGTGTTCGATCACTGCGTCATGTTTACCGTAAATAAACGTTCTTTTCTTTCTTTCTTTCTTTCAGATGGGATCCTCCGGACCATTGTCTGGTGGAATGTAAGCAGAGATGATGGTGATAGGTTGATGGCCAGTCATGCCGAGCCCTCCAAACCTTCCCATGGCCCTTCCAACATGTGTTATACGGGCCGAAACGTGGGGCGGCTGCGGACATAGCACCCTTGGCAATCTTATTTTGACGGTCCGCAGGCGCGTCTTGATCCCTTACAAGTTGAACCATGTGTGTCCCTAATGGCAACTCTCCCCCTAACGGGCATGCACGACACACAACGACGTGGTGTTTTCTTCGTCGCCGGGCAGCCAGGCTAGCATAGGCTAGCCAACATATACATAAACATAATAAGTGGTGTCATCTTTTTACCTTTTTTTGACCTTGTTACAATTTTTTTAATTTTTTTTATTTTTTTTTTTTTTTTCTTATGTTATGTATTTGGATTTTTACCTTTTTTTTTTAATAAATATTTGGTGTTTTCTTTTTACCTTTTTTTCCCTCTTTTTTTTTTATTTTTATATTTTTTTTTTTTTTTATTCTTATTTATTTAACAAATTTATTATATTTTAATTTCCTTCCTCTTCTTGCTCCAATTTTCTCCGGGCGGCATGCCACACATGCGCGTATTCTTTGAGCCGGTCAAAGTTCGCCGGTGAACTTACGAGATCGCCGTAGTAGATCGGGCCGACCTCCGCGCGGCTGATCCCATCCATCATCTTGCACCTGGCTTCCTCATACAGGGGGCAGACACTGTCCTCACATAGCGTCATATCTTTCAATCTTTTCCTGAAACATCCGTGTCCCGTGAGAATCTGGGACAACTGGTGGTCTGGTACTATCCAGTGCGCCCTGAGTCGATCAGCCACGTCCGGGAAGAAACGGAACAGCTCCCGTCCTTTCTCCTCATTCATCCATCTCTTTTGCCATGCATCCATCGTCTCGCTCAAAATCTCACACCTGCGTCGGGCCAACTCTCGTCTCCGCAAGCCCAGCTCGACCTGCGCTTCGGTTGCGCTCTGGCGCTCCTCATCAAACCGCCCTGCACGGATCACCTCCAGGTCTGCCGGGAGAACGCCAGCCAACACTGCCAGCGCAGCCGTACTGGTAGACCTGTACGCCTTCGTCAGCAGTATTAGGCTCGATCTCTGGCCCCTAAGCAGCGCGCTGCGTACAGCGTGGAGTGTCGCCCTTTTGTGCCAACAAGCCGCATCATACGTGATCGTGGCGATGAAAGTGCCCCTGTAGAGGACGCGCAGTCCGGGATAACGAATGCCCCAGGACGATGCCGACACTCTCGACATCTTCCCGAAGCACTTGGCCGCACGTTCCCCTATCGATACCGCATGCTGCGCAAAGGACAGACTTGCGTCGAGCACCACACCCTGCACCATCGTCGAGGCGACACTCCTGACCGAGTCCCCGGCCAGCTTGACGGTGGGGGCTCGCTGGAGTTTCCCCCTGATCGTCATCGTAGATGACTTTGCAAGGGAGAATCCCAGCCTGTTCCTAGCACCCCACGCCGCAACCAAGTCCAGTGTTATCTTGGCCGCTGCCTCAATCCCAGAGCGAGATTGGGACTCGATCAGGATGGTCACATCGTCCGCGTATGCAACCATACGGACGCCGCCAGGTAGTGGCAGCCGAAGCAAATCGTCCAGGAGCAGGTTCAATAATGCCGGACCCAGGACAGACCCCTGAGGGCAGCCCATGGTGGACACCTTCCAGTCCACCCAGTCGCCGACGAAAAGCCCAACTCGTCGGCGGACAAAGTAGTCCGCCAGAATCTGAAAGATGTTGGGCGGACACCCTCCCCGCTTGACTTTCGTCAGGATCATCGGCCACCAGGCGTTGTCGAAGGCGCCCGAGATGTCCAGGAATATGGCCTGCACATACTTGCCCGAGCCCTCCCTCGCGGCACGCATGATGTCGTTGAGTGCCGTGACGGTTGACTTACCCGGAGAAAACCCGTGCTGGGCGGCCGAGATCTGGTTGCCGATCGTGGGAGCACAGCTCAAAATTACCCGCTCTAAAATCTTACCGAGCACAGGTAGCAGCGTTATTGGCCTGTAGGCCTTGGGGTCGGTAAGCGGCTTGCCGTTGCCTTTCGGCAGGACGAGCAGCCGGCCCTCCTTCCACACATCCGGAAACACGCCTTCAGAGACACACTTGCCATACACCGCAGTCATGCCGAGCCGACAGATAGAGCTCTCCAGATGAGAGAAGAGAGGAGGTGGGTCTATAGGGATGCAGTACAAAGTTTTCCTAAAGTAGATCAGGGTGCCACCCTTATGGCATCGAGATCTGTCATTGCGAATTAGTTTATAGTTGGCAATGTTCGGGTTGCGGTGATGAGGCTTTAAGAAGGTTTCCTGCATGAGGAGGATGTCGAGCTGGTGGTCGCGGAGGAAAGCGGAGATCGCGTTGATCTGAAACGCCATTAGCGTTGAAAAACCCTAATTTAAGGGACCGAGGTTTTGTACAGTTTAAACTCGTATTAGACATTGAGGATTTTTGAATTTAAGAGATTTCAGGACTAACGCGATCTCCGGATACGCGTCAAGAATTTCCAAAAGGTGACGAGGGTTGCCATTTGCAGCGACTATTTCGTCGGCCATTTTATCCGCGGCGGAGCTGTAGAGGGCCGCGTATGTGCTAATAATAATTTGGGCGCTATCCCTGCCCGGGGCTCTTTGCGGTGCAACTGGTGAAGCCACTGCAACTGGGGCCGCGGGGGCTACCGAAGGTGCTGGGACAGCGGTAGCCATCAAAGCTGGAATTTCAGCGGGTTGGACGGGTTTGGAGGGCAAGGAAGCTGCGGGAGCTTTTTGGTGGTTTAAGTTAGCCCAGGGAGAGGGCCTCTTCAGAAGTAGGCAGGGACTTGTCGCTGCCGACCGTAGTGAGTTCGATGGTCGGCAGCGCCGAGTCCTGGGACGCGGTGGTTTCCTTCTGCGAAACAGTGATCTCGCAGAAGGAGGCTGCGGAAAGGGAGAGAGAGATCTCGACTCTCGACCCGGCCCGCAGCAGACGCACCGGGCGTCGGAGGAGGGCGGACAACGCCCTCTTCCGGCCCCCCTAAATGGGTCCAGGGGCGACGGATTCGGGGACATCCGTCGCCCCCCAACATCAGGACCCGAGAAGGCGGCGCGCGTAGTGTTCCGCGTGCGCCGCTCACAGACGTTGCGGGGGGAGTACACCTCACTCCCTCCGCCCGAGACGGGGCCCGCGCAAGCGGGCCGGCACCAGCCGGGGTTGTGGAAGAATAATGTGTTCCCGCGACCCCGGCTTAGGTGTGAGATGGAACACCGGGGTGGTTTTTAGTCAGTAAGAGTCTGACAGACCCCTCCGCCCGCCCCAGGGCGGAGGACATCCATGAGGATTTTCCACCCCGGGAACAAAAAAAAAAAAAAAAAAAAAAAGGGAGAGGGCCTCTAGCCGCGCCGTGCCCGCATCACCGAAGTAGGCAACGACCTGTCGCTGCCGGCCGTCGTGAACGCGATGGTCGGCGGCGCAGAGCCCTGGGACGCAGTGGTCTCCTTTTGCGAAACGGTCATCTCGCAGAAGGAGGCTGCGGAAAGGGAGAGAGAGATTTCGACTCTCGACCCGGCCCGCAGCAGACGCACCGGGCGTCGGAGGAGGGCGGACAACGCCCTCTTCCGGCCCCCCTAAATGGGTCCAGGGGCAACGGATTCGGGGACGGATTCGGAAGAATTATGTGTTCCCACGACCCCCGGCGTAGGTGTGAGATGGAACACCGGGGTGGTTTTTAGTCAGTAAGAGTCTGACAGACCCCTCCGGCATCCGTGAGGATTTTCCACCCCGGGAACAAAAAAAAAAAAAAGGGAGAGGGCCCTGTAGACTAAGCCGTTCTAAATCTGCACGGAAGGAAGCTTACCCCAGGGGCTTTCCCTGTGTGTGTTTCGCGAGTTTGCGAGAGGAGGACTTTGGGGCCTTAGGACAGCCCCGGTAATTTGGCGGGTGTCCCGATTGGCCGCAGAGTACGTAGCTGGGAGGCTCTGAACATAGTTCCCTATCTTTAGGGCGGGTACAGTCGACGTTGCCATGCTCTCCTAGACACTTGACGCATCTAGGGGTGGCATAGCAGTTTGACTGCGAGTGACCATATAATTGGCAGCGAAGACACTGTCCAATTAATTGAGCTCTGTAAGGCTTCTCGATTGAAATGCCTGAGAGCGAGCACACCGACTTCACCTTGAAGATCGGGTGGTGACCTTCCGTGGGGTCACAGATGACTAGGACCATGTCGTACACAAGGCCCTGTCTCGCTTTATGCAAGCGATGGACGGCGGATACGGGAACGCCTTGTGCAATACGGTCGTTCTTAATCTCCTCGGTGGAGATTTCCTGGGGGACGCGCCTAATGACGACGCGGTAGGGGTTTCCTCCGGAAGGGAGTAAGTATGCAAGGAGTAGTTCCTTTCACGCAGGGCGCGGGAGAGATCCCTAAAGTCCGCAGACGTGGGGACAGTAACTTTGATCCCCTGGAGGGTGGATCGGGCGTTAGTGTAGTTGATCTTGCGAACAACACACATCCTAGAAATTTCAGTCCATTTTGACTTGTCTTGGACGTAGATCGGGGGAGGGGGCTTTTGCTTCCTCGCGGTAGGAGCGGGTGGGCAAGCCATAGGGCTGGCGGGGCGACTGGCCCGCGGACTAGGGGCGGAAGTAGAGCTGGACGATGTAGTCGTGTCCTGTTTCTGGGCATTTGTTGTCGGGCCAGCGGGGGCGGAGGATTTTGCCTTCCTCTTGCCTCCTTTAACGACGACTTGGAAGTCGTCGTCGCTGGAGGAGGAGGTGCGGGCTTCGTCCTCGGAGATTGGGACCGACGTGTGAATATTTAGACCAATGGTCGATCAGGCTTTTGACACCTTTTGTCTTTGGGTAAGAAATCATCAAATGACTTCTCCCTCTCTGAGTGGAGCGGAAGACGTGTGCCACCCGTGTTCCTTCAGTCGCCTGTGCCAGGGTCACGGTATCTATTTCGAACAAGCCGGGACCCTGGCAGGCATCGGCCCTCTCGGACTTCGTCAATTATTGCTGACATCTCTTTGAGTGCACGTGGAACTCGACGCGCCGTCGACCCGTCCTGGTCCCTACCGGACGGCGAGCTACCCATTGCTCATTGCTCGCCATCAAGCAAGCCCGCGCCTATGGTGGCCGGGAATTGCAGACGACTCCCGACGCCCATGGCGTCTCCTGCGGCGACTAGGGGCGTGAGGGCGCAAGGCTCTCTCCCTCACGCGCTCCGACTCCTTCTTCGCGAGTATAACCACTTCGCAGAAGAAGGTGACGGCTTCCCATTCTCCCTCGCTCCGCACCATGTCCTGAACCAGGGCCAGACGCGAGAGATCTCCACCGCCGATAGCCTCCGCGTGGACACGGCGGTGCTCCGCCCAGGCTGGACCAACCTCCACCGTTTGCTCCACCGTGCCTACTCCAACCAATAAATTAAATAGGAACAAGAAATCTGAATGCCTTATAATACTGGATCAAATATCTGAAAAACGAAGACAAATAAAATAATGGCACCCACGGAAATCGATGGGTAAAAATTGCAAATAATAGGTAGTGTGGTGAAATTGTTATTTGTTTTACATGTGGGTAAAAGTGTTTTTTGCCGTGAGTGCTTGGATTGAAACCTGAGCTAGCGAAGGGTTCTAGAATAAAAGCACGAGCGAAGCGAGTGGTTTAAAAGAAGAACCCTGAGCGTCGCGAAGGTTTCAAATCACGAAACGCTATAACCTTTTACCCATAAGTGAAACACAACCACTTTCACCACACTACGAGGAACTTGCAAAAAAGAAAGAAAACCAGTAAAAGAAAACCGTCTTTTCAACTAATTCTGACGGAGTCAAATTTTCATCGCATTTTGAGAAATTTGTAAAAACTTGTCGTTGTAAAAGTTTTTGAATGTTAGCGCGGGACACAGGCAGGCCACAACGGGATTGTTTCAAAGGCTTCTTTCAAGTGCCTGTTGTTTTTTAATTCACTCATGCAGGCAAAGGAATTGAGCCATACAGCCTTGTCTTTTTTGTAATTTCTTAGTGAGAAGGTACGTTCAAAACAAATGCTTCATACACTTTATTTATTTATTTCGATACACTAAGTATAGTTAACCATTACTTTTATTACCTTTTACTGTATATTACGATTAGAACTATTCAAATTAACATTAAAAATTACATAATTTTATAGTGTTAGCAATAAAAATAAATTAAAAAGCGGATATTTTCGGTTCTGAATAACCAGGTATTTTCGGTTGACAGGTTTTGAACGTTTCTAACTTTTGTCTTAAAAACTTTTTTTTCCTAACTCTTTGGTTTTATTTAAAACTTCGAGTAAATGTTGAATCGGAAGCCTTCGAATTTTAAAACACTTTTACACTCTAGATAACAAAAAAGGCTTTTACCCACGGAAATCGATGGGTAAAAATTGCAAATAATAGGTAGTGTGGTGAAAAGTAAATTAAACCACACTGTTGGGAAACTCAAAAAGCTTTTGTACAAGGACAGGAATAATAGTGTACAGGTGTCCCTGAGCAACATGCTGCTACCGATTACTCACTGTGGAAAGCTACCAAAAAACTAAAGCGGCCAAAAACTATGTTTCCATCAATTCGGCAAGCCAACGGGTGCTGGGTTCGAAGTGACATACTTTGGTTTTTCTATCTCCAGTACGCCAAAATTGGAGACCTCATTAAGTGCGGCCGTAAGCCAAGCCTGATAACATAATTACATCAAAGTCGTTACAACATACATTCCTATAGAAAACATGGGACTTGGTTCGTAGGCCACGGCTATGTTGGTAATATATTTTCAAGTAATTATATTTAGTTTTTAAGTCGTTCCGAAGTAAGCAAAAAAAAAAAATGTGAGAATAAGTTTACCTTTAACTCACAATTGACTACTGAACCCAGCTGCTTAACAACGGTGTACAGGTTTTCCTGTTTATTTTCAGGAAATATTGTATCTCAAGGTCGTTGGACTGCGCTTAAATTAAATTGGGTATTTTTTCCTATATGTTCAGATTGAAACTCCTCAAACAGCTGAGTATGAAAATGGTTTCAATTCATTCATGATAATACTTACAATTAAAGTAAATTTATTTAATTGTTGTAACTTAGCAGCGAGTTCTCTTTTGATAACGTCTGGCACGATTTCTCGAACGTCGCAGCTGGTTACTGATTTATTCTCGGAAGGAGAATTTAGGGCAGGTCTTTTGTTACCCCTCGTAGTGGATACATTACGAGCAGACGTACAATCTTCATTTCAAGGGTTAGGCACCAGATTAGTTAGGAAAGAGAAACCGTGGCCCTGGCACAGGCAACTGAAGGAACACGGGTGACACGCCCTTCCGCTCCACCCAGAGCGGGAGAAGTCATTTGATGAATACCACCCAAAACAAAACATGACAACAACTCGAGAAGGTCCATATTTACAATATTCATCGGAGGCGGCAGAAATATTCGGTACAGTTACACAAACAAAGTGATAATTCAAGTTATCTACATCTCATTCAGGTAATAAACTGGTCGATATCTTTCCCCTTCACGCTGGTGCAGCATGTTTTTATTCCCGAAAATCAAAAAATATGCTTAAAGGGATACAATTTTCTTCGCCAAAAGATGCGCAGTCAGCCTTCGAGCAGGCTGTAAACGAGGTGTCCACGGCGGACTGGAAAAAGTGTTTCGAAAACTGGTTCAGACGTATAGAGCTTTGTATAGAGGCTAGTGGAGAGTACTTTGAAAAGATTTAATTTAAAAATATTTACCTATAGAACATTTATTTTTATTTTCGCAAAACTTTCTGAGTGTCCTACGTAAATTATTTGTTTTAGGGTCGTCAAATGCTATTAGAGAACAACCCCAAAACAACATAACAACATATATTATATTGCTTTAAGAAACGTTTAACAAAATATGACAAATACAGAAAATTTTATTAATGAAAGGACTGAAAATGTAACTAACGAAACATGGCGTTAACATGCAATAATGAATAATGAACATATATGGGATAATGTAAAAAGCGATGTTTTGATTCTAACAAATTATTATTTTAACACTGATAATTAAAGACTGGTATTTTAATTAATCCTACATGGGAAATGCATTCTATAATACCAAATTTTTTTATTTTATGAATATGAATTTAATTTACTGTGTACTTAAGAATTAATAGAGTACTTAATAACAACCAACTACTTATTCACTATACACTGATAGTTTAATTTATAGATACTAATGTACGTAAGAGTATGTAAATAAATATTGAACACGAATCATATTTTATTTCATCACTAAACGAAACACAAATTTAACTGCCTACTGATATTATTTTGTTTAATAACGATGATCTTGCTAACGCTATCTGCAGTGACGCACACAAGAGCAGCCGAACACGCGTTCGGCTTCCTCAGATAAAACTACTGTATCATATATTTTGTAACAACAGCCCAATAAATGTTCTTTTTGAAGTAGAGTTAAGTGTACACAGTGTAATATGTGTAGGGAACCCCACTGCGCCAACTTGGTTTACACAATGGTATCAGACGGCAGATCGAGAGATTGTATGTATTTAGAATTAATGTATCGCATAATTCAGTTTTAAGAAATAAATGTGTCCACCTGCCCGGGCGGCGCGCGGCGCCCGCCCGCGGCTACCGTGAAGCAAATCTTTCAGCCCGGGGAGGCAATTAATCTGATCGCTAATTAGATTCCTGACAAATGTCCCGACCGGGGCGCGCAACTTATAACATTATTATATTAGCAGCATACAGCCATCGCTGCTACATACAGAAGGAGCATTTCGCACAACACATCATAAAACCGATGCAAAAAGTCCCGTAGCAATTCGAGGGTCACATAATAGATAAGTATTAACTTTAAATGCCTACGTTCGGTGTCCACTGCACTCGTTTGTAGCGTCGGTTCTGTGTTGTACCATTTAACATAGTTCTCATAGTATGTCACACTTCTTGTAAGGAGTGTGCTGGCTGTCCATCATGTCTACTCGCGTGTGGGTGTCGTGCCGTGTTCGTGTCGCGTCTCGCCGCCTCTGTGTCAAAGTCTAGACAACAATATATATTAATATTTTCGAGTTTGCATTACAGTACTTTTTTTGAATACCTAAGGGTTGCCAACGATCGAAATTCATGGACTTCTTATATGTCTGAAGACAAATCCTTAGAGAACGGCACCGGAGTGCGCTACCGGGACAACAAGTAGCCTTTGCAGACAAATCCTTAGAGAACGGCACCGGAGTGTGCTACCGGGACAACAAGTAGCCTTTGCAGACAAATCCATAGAGAACGGCACCGGAGTGTGCTACCGGGACAACAAGTAGCCTTTGCAGACAAATCCTTAGGGAACGGCACCGGAGTGTGCTACCGGGACAACAAGTAGCCTTTGCAGACAAATCCTTAGAGAACGGCACCGGAGGGTGCTACCGGGACAACAAGTAGCCTTTGCAGACAAATCCTTAGAGAACGGCACCGGAGTGTGCTACCGGGACAACAAGTAGCCTTTGCAGACAAATCCTTAGAGAACGGCACCGGAGTGTGCTACCGGGACAACAAGTAGCCTTTGCAGACAAATCCTTAGGGAACGGCACCGGAGTGTGCTACCGGGACAACAAGTAGCCTTTGCAGACAAATCCTTAGAGAACAACAAGTAGCCTTTGCAGACAAATCCTTAGGGAACAACAAGTAGCCTTTGCAGACAAATCCTTAGGGAACAACAAGTAGCCTTTGCAGACAAATCCTTTGGGAACAACAAGTAGCCTTTGCAGACAAATCCTTAGAGAACGGCACCGGAGTGTGCTACCGGGACAACAAGTAGCCTTTGCAGACAAATCCTTAGAGAACGGCACCGGAGTGTGCTACCGGGACAACAAGTAGCCTTTGCAGACAAATCCTTTGGGAACAACAAGTAGCCTTTGCAGACAAATCCTTAGAGAACGGCACCGGAGTGTGCTACCGGGACAACAAGTAGCCTTTGCAGACAAATCCTTAGAGAACGGCACCGGAGTGTGCTACCGGGACAACAAGTAGCCTTTGCAGACAAATCCTTAGGGAACAGCACCGGAGTGTGCTACCAGGACAACAAGTAGCCTTTGCAGACAAATCCTTTGGGAACAACAAGTAGCCTTTGCAGACAACTCCTTAGAGAACGGCACCGGAGTGTGCTACCGGGACAACAAGTAGCCTTTGCAGACAAATCCTTAGGGAACAACAAGTAGCCTTTGCAGACAAATCCTTTGGGAACAACAAGTAGCCTTTGCAGACAACTCCTTAGAGAACGGCACCGGAGTGTGCTACCGGGACAACAAGTAGCCTTTGCAGACAAATCCTTAGAGAACGGCACCGGAGTGTGCTACCGGGACAACAAGTAGCCTTTGCAGACAAATCCTTAGGGAACGGCACCGGAGTGTGCTACCGGGACAACAAGTAGCCTTTGCAGACAAATCCTTAGGGAACGGCACCGGAGTGTGCTACCGGGACAACAAGTAGCCTTTGCAGACAAATCCTTAGGGAACAACAAGTAGCCTTTGCAGACAAATCCTTAGGGAACAACAAGTAGCCTTTGCAGACAAATCCTTAGAGAACGGCACCGGAGTGTGCTACCGGGACAACAAGTAGCCTTTGCAGACAAATCCTTAGAGAACAACAAGTAGCCTTTGCAGACAAATCCTTAGAGAACAACAAGTAGCCTTTGCAGACAAATCCTTAGAGAACAACAAGTAGCCTTTGCAGACAAATCCTTAGGGAACAACAAGTAGCCTTTGCAGACAAATCCTTAGGGAACAACAAGTAGCCTTTGCAGACAAATCCTTAGGGAACAACAAGTAGCCTTTGCAGACAAATCCTTAGAGAACGGCACCGGAGTGTGCTACCGGGACAACAAGTAGCCTTTGCAGACAAATCCTTAGAGAACAACAAGTAGCCTTTGCAGACAAATCCTTAGAGAACAACAAGTAGCCTTTGCAGACAAATCCTTAGAGAACAACAAGTAGCCTTTGCAGACAAATCCTTAGAGAACAACAAGTAGCCTTTGCAGACAAATCCTTAGAGAACAACAAGTAGCCTTTGCAGACAAATCCTTAGAGAACAACAAGTAGCCTTTGCAGACAAATCCTTAGAGAACAACAAGTAGCCTTTGCAGACAAATCCTTAGGGAACAACAAGTAGCCTTTGCAGACAAATCCTTAGGGAACACCAAGTAGCCTTTGCAGACAAATCCTTAGGGAACAACAAGTAGCCTTTGCAGACAAATCCTTAGAGAACGGCACCGGAGTGTGCTACCGGGACAACAAGTAGCCTTTGCAGACAAATCCTTAGGGCACGGCACCGGAGTGTGCTACCGGGACAACAAGTAGCCTTTGCAGACAAACCCTTTGGGAACAACAAGTAGCCTTTGCAGACAAATCCTTAGAGAACGGCACCGGAGTGTGCTACCGGGACAACAAGTAGCCTTTGCAGACAAATCCTTAGGGCACGGCACCGGAGTGTGCTACCGGGACAACAAGTAGCCTTTGCAGACAAATCCTTAGGGCACGGCACCGGAGTGTGCTACCGGGACAACAAGTAGCCTTTGCAGACAAATCCTTAGAGAACGGCACCGGAGTGTGCTACCGGGACAACAAGTAGCCTTTGTCCTTCTCAAGGATGTCATCTGTCTCATTTTAAACTTTTATCGAAATCCGTTTCATATTTTAGGCGTGAAGTGGTAACGACAGACAGACGGACAGAGTCACTTTCGAATTTATAATATTGTAACAAATAATATGCTAGCTTTTGCCCGCGGCTTCGCCCGAGTTAAGGTTGAACATTATTTCAATGGGACGTAATACCAGGATTAATAGTATCCAATGTTCTTACCTAGGTATGCGTATGCCTTTCAATAAAATCTGTTCGGCCGTTACGGCATGGAAAGGTAACAGAACTAAGGACAAACACAATCCCTTAGCCCCTGGACCCCTGGACTTCAAGAAACGAATTATAACTATATTCTCTTGAAAAGAAGTACCTACACATGATTAAACAATATTACATGTTTTAAAAGCAACCCCTATTTTATACCCTTGGAGGATGATTTTACAAAAACCCTGAAATAGTTTACTCTTTGTTTCTTACCAAAAGCATAAATTAAAATTTTAATACCCCTAACTTTAGAATACTCTTATTCCCATACAAAATTTCATCCATAAGGGATGAACGTTTGTAAGTTTAGGCGTGAAAGGGTGACATACAGACAGGCCTACAGAGTTAACTTATGAATTTATAATGTAGTATAAGTATGTGATTTGAATGAATTGAAAGTTGTTATGTATCATTGAATGTGCGGCGTGTATGATATCCCCGTCAAACAAATAGCTGTCTACACGTTATAGGGCCGCATACTTTGGCTGTATTGGGACCATAGATAAATGATTGGTCTCGCTGCGCTACGCCGCGAGACCTATCATTTATCTAAGATTGGGACGATAAAACCAGAGATTAATGGGTTTTTCTATCTCCAGTACACCAAAGTTGGAGATAGATATGTTATTGAGTTTGAGAACAGCACAGCTGATACGACACTGTCCCATCTGGAACAAATCAATTCTACAAAATATAATTGTGCCAGACAGAGACTTTATTATATTTGGTTACTAACGCCGCTACCCGCCCCTGCTTTGCACGGTTTTTACGAATTGGCACAACATAGTAATTTCATAAAGAAATTAAAAAATTAAATTAAATAAGTTTAATTTTTGTATTTTAAATGTACTCCTCTCGAAATAAATTCTCTAAATGATAACCGCATAAAAACCGTTGCGGAGAAGAACCACGCGGTCACACAGACAGACACGAAAAAGCATTTTAATTTATAATAAGTATACTCGTACATATAGTTATTTAAATGTTAAAATCCAGGAATTGAAGACATACAATTTTCATCTCATCTTTTATCATTCTTTCACGAACAAATCATACATATACATATGTACGTACCCAGCATCCCCGTACCGAGAGTGTAGTCTGCAGGATTAAAAACTCGACACTCGGCACTCAAGCCCGCACTGCCGAATACACGACTCACGAGTACCAAACTCAAACTCAAAGCATTTATTACAAATAAACCAAATATATGCACTTTTGAATTGCCAAGGGGTCGGTCAGTCCTGAAGCTACTCATGAAGCTACTTGCCCATTCCAAAGCGTAGTAGCTAGGTACCTATGGAGAAGATCGGGCAAGAAACTCCATGGCCACTCTTTTAAATAATATTATTACTGAAAATTTGTTACAATCAGTCTTGTTGAAATTATACATGTGAGAACGATGTAGAAAGACGTCTACTAGCAGGTACTGCAAGACAGCGGCGCTAAAGTGCATCAATACACTTCCGCGTGTTGTGTTGTTCACGCAAATATGCGTGCCGAGCTCAATGATGGCATTCAATATCTAACCATTTGTTTTCCTTTTCAGTTGAATGGACTAGTCTTGAATAGCATTGCTATCTTATATAAAATAAAAATCAAACTAGTTTTTTAGTCGTCGTAGGCAAAAAGAGAACTTGTTATAAAACCCTGCCGCTTACGAATTTGTTTTTAAACACTAGCCTTACCGTGTTAGGGTTCCGTAGTAAAACCACTGTATAATAAAGTAAGCAGTGTTACTTCTTCATATATACGCCCTTCGAAACGCGCGTGCACCGTAGTTGCGGACGCGTTTATAGCACCAGTATTTAGAACCCCAGTAGTTCTGAGCTACCGGAGCCTTATAAGCTATTGAATGCGCAGTCTGATGGATTCAATGTTAGCCTGCATTTATCTCTGTAAATGCAGCTGGCTTCATAAACGCAATACTAGCGTTATTGATATAAATGAGTATCAGATTAGCCTACGCTGCTTTTAGTTCTAAAATGCGGGAGATCCCGAACAACGTTCAGCTGGATTGCCATTTCATTTCGTTTATCAATACTGCTACCGACGTTTAGACGTTTTGCTGAATGGCTTATCTACACAATTACCGATTTGTATGGCTTCCAATGCCGAATTTGATGCGGTAACTAAGTTAGGACACCCTGACCAATTGAACTGTGACACACCCCGCGCGAGCCGAGCAAGCGCTGCTAAGTTGTTTGCAGTTATATGGCTTTACACACTACGCGGGTTCTAGGGATCTGAGTAGAGGAAGCGTTTTAATTATGAAGTTTTGATAACTACACTGGAAACAATATATCTCATACCGAAATGGTTTAAGGTAACTTTCTGTAAATGAATGCTAGTAAGCCCTCCCGCAGCTCAGAAGTACTGTTTATATGCGACGCAGACGGCGCGAGTCGCTCCCGCATTTAACTACGTGAACTAACTCACAATCTGATCAGATGAAACGCAACGCTAAACGCTGCCATATTCTTGAGAACATAGATATTATGTTCTCAAGAATATGGCAGCGTTTAGCATTGCGTTTCATCTTCTTCTCCTGCAGATATCTTTAAGCTCCTTGGCACTCTTACTAGCGGTAGACCACGTCATGTGGATACAACCACTTATCATTTGGACCGTCACATGACAATTACTTGCCATTTGGGTTTCCAAATGTTTTCCAAGAGGGTCAATTTCATTGCTGGCCTAGCCAGTCCCATCATAGAACCGTTTCACTTCTTCTCGGTCACCTTGCACGAAATTAACAAACATCATCCTATGCATAAAATCTAAGGCTGTTGGCTATGTGACGGCATCAGTCGCAGTATGGTCCAAAGTTATATGTGACCCAAATGAGTTCTACGCCGAGTTCTTTTCAATATTAAACACACAATTTTAATGAAATTTTTCCACTAAAAACCAAACGTATTTACACAAAGTTTTTGTTTTGTGATTGGGCAACTCCAGGTATTCGTAAAAGCAGGGAAAAACTTATTGAACTTTATGGTCTAAAGCAACATATATATATTACAAGCTTTCATCAGTATGTTCAAAATATTCTAAAACTTGAAAATGTGTACAAAATTGCTAAAGCTTTTTATATTAGCAATAAAATAAAATCTGCTTAATAAAATAAAAACTACCTGGCAAATAATAAATAATGAAACAGGTAGGAAAAAGCGTAATACTGAAATTAATTTAGAAACTGCACGTGGCCCCATCAACTCAGGAATTTGGAAACTTAAAAATAATGTAAAAGCATGCCATTTGGAGTTTAGGTTTCAGCATACAAACCCCCAAGCTGTTATAAAAGCTTTTAAAGATCTTAAAATGAAATCAACAGAAGGTCTCTGGGGAATGTCTGTAACAGTCTGTAGGTCTATCTCCAAAACCATTTAGCCCTATTTAGCTGTCATATTTAACACCAGTGTAGACCAAGGTGTCTTTCCGGATCTCATGAAACACCGTCAAGTAGTTCCTTTGTTCAAATCCGGTGATAGTGGTGCTAAATCAAATGTTACGTCACTTTAATAAAAACTCCCTCTTTCATGAACAACAGTACGGTTTCACCAAAGGGCGTTGTACCACTGACGCTGGTGTCACTCTAATTAAGAACATTTTTAACGCCTGGGAAGAAGCACAAGATGCCATTGGAATCTTTTGCGACCTCTCTAAGGCGTTTGAGTGCGTAAACCAGGAGACCCTTCTGCTTAAACTGGAGCACTATGGGCTTAGGAATACAGCTCTTGATCTACTAAGATCATACCTGAAAGATAGACATTTGGGATAAACTAAGACTATAAACTAAGATGGTGTTATTTGCAAATGACACATCACTGATCTTTAAAATAGACCGACGGTCACAAACGACGTCAATAACTCGATTCTTCAAGTCCAAGATTGGTTTACGGTAAATAATATGGTACTAAATGAAAAAAAAACTAGTGAATTCGATTCGCTCGCTCGCACTCAACGCGAACAGACGTAGCGTATCGTGCACAAACTATTGTACACTATTTTATTAGAAGAATTTGCTCGAAATCAGACCCTGCCGAAAAAGCTTTAGAGCTGAATTTGGGTTGCAGCTGGAGTGACCACGCACCGAGTAAACAACTTTGCGTGGCCGTGTTACAGTATAAGCAAGTGTATCAGAATCACTTATGTTGCGCTCAGCAACCGCTAAAACTTTCGGATCTGAACCCGGACCCTCTCGAACAGAGGACTTAGATTTCGCTTCGTCGAGAAAAAGGAAGGCTCATCCAGATATTGAGGAAATACTTTATCTCCGCAAGGACATCCAGAAATGTTTAAAAACCTTAAAGAAGATCAAGACTCTAAATTCCTTAATCTAAACAAAATGATAAGTGAGCTTAAAGACCGAAATAAAGAAAACATTATTTCCAATAAAATTTTGAACAAAACTCTAGAAGAGAATACGGGTTTATATAAGGATTTAAAAATTAAATATGATACTTTACTGCTAGGAAATAACGCTGCACTCACCAAAATTGGACATCTCGAGGACCAAGTAGACGCCCTACAACGAAAACAACTAGAAGTTAAAAATGATCCTATTACTGACAATGAAAATTTGATTGAGGTGGTGAATCAGCTACACAGCTCCTTAAACTTACAAATTACCCCAGATCAGGTACGCCAAGTGTACAGGAAAAAATCTGGTCAAAACAAGTAAACGTGCGGGGTGAAGCAAAGAGCCTCATACCCAACGAGCAGTTTGGTTTCCGAAGCCAACACTCGGGCACCCAACAGGTCCACCGTATCGTAGAGCACTTATGCGCTGGTCTGCAGCGTAACGCGACGACGGGTGTGCTATTCCTCGACATAGCAAAAGCCTTCGACAAAGTCTGGTACAACGGCTTGATATACAAGCTTTACCAACTAGGAGTGCCAGATCGTCACCAGCGATATCCCAAAAAGTAAAAAGGCTCAGTTGGCTCTCTTCGCCGACGACACTGCCGTTTACTATACCGGTCACTGTCCCAACGCTATAGCTCGTACTCTCAAACCTCCGCAAACGTTTTAGGCGCTTGGTTCCGGAAATGGAGAATCGAGGTCAACCCCGTTAAGAGTCAGGCGGTTCTCTTCTCGAGGCGTCGTGGATTCCCCCTCCCCCCTCCCAGCCCGATCAGAATGTACGGCAAGCCGATCCCTTGGGAAAAGCAAGCCAAGTACCTAGGCGTGATCCTAGATCAGAACCTTACCTTTAAGGAAGATATCAAGGCGGTTCGCGCGTGCCTCCTTCGCTCTTAGTAGACTCCAGTTTATACTGACAGCCCGAAGCAAACTGTTGTTAAAATGTAAACTGCGCATCTATACCGCAGTCATCTGTCCCATCATGACCTATGCCTGCGTTGTATTTGCGCACGCTCACCCACGACATCTCCATAAGATGCAGACCCTTCAGAACCGTTTCCTCAGAAGGGTTACGGGTGCCCCTTACTATGTCCGAAACATAGATCTTCACGTCGACCTTAAAATGCTTCTATTCTTAATTATGTCCTGCCAGATATTTCTGTCTGCGCGGTCTGGCAGCTAATGTAATCGTTCTCGGCCGTTGTCGAGAAAGCTATTTACCTATAGTGGCTTCTGCCATATCACCTTTGTGAATGCGTGCGCATGCTTCTCGCATTCTTCGCTATGCTTGTCTCGCCGCGTTGCGCCTTACTGTTCGCTTAAATTGCCTGGCCACGCGGCGAGGGACCTCCCGAGAATGCCCGCGGCATGTACACAGCATAACCTAAAATTGTAAACCGCCACGATGGGTGAGTCTTCCTCCATCCACCTTGCTTTGGGCTTAAGGCTGGGAGACGCACACATCGACGGAGGTTTGCAGTCCTGGCACAACGCTCACGGAAGCACCCGCCTCGCGCTGATTCCAGGGTTCCAGAATAAGCTTCGCCGCTAGTCTCCTGCCTACCGCTGACTGACGTCATTGCTGCCTCCGCCCTACCGCTGGAGAGACGCCAGTCACGCGGACCACACACGCGGCCGCTACCGCCGCCTGACCTGCCATCCACGTGGCTCGTGGGTGCCGAGACCCCACGCCCGCCACGTGTAGAGGCCCTTGCCTGAGCGGACCGTGCCTACACGCGGTCGTACATCCGTGCGTGGTGCTGCCCACGCCTGGTGACCTCTGGAGTCGCTCCTCTGCCCTGCTGCCTGCCCGGTGACCTCACGCCGGACCACGTGCTGCGGCGCAGCCAAGCCCAGGGCAGTAACGTTCCTTTCTCTCTAAGAAAGTGACCAGTGAACAGTACACAGAGACCTTAAACCCACTACCCTGAATTCTGTGTCTCGTGTCCAAATAAACCTGTTAAGTGACTCTTTGGTTTCATTCATTCTACCTACTAGAAACCCGCTTGCCACAATGGACAGAAACTAGGATGTGCGTTGATCGCAAGATCAACTACACTAACGCCCGATCCACCCTGCAGGGGATCAAAGTCACTGTCCCCACGTCTGCGGACTTTAGGGATCTCTCCCGCGCCCTGCTTGAAAGTAACTACTCCTTTCATACCTACTCCCTTCCGGAGGAAACCCCCACTCGCGTCGTCATTAGGCGTGTACCACAAGAAATCTCCACCGAGGAGATTAAGAGCGACCTTATCGCACAAGGCGTTCCCGTATCCGCAGTCCATCGTTTGCATAAAGCGAGACAGGGCCTCGACATGGTCCTGGTCATCTGTGACCCCACGGAAGGTCACCACCCGATCTTCAAGGTGAAGTTTGTTTGCTCGCTCTCAGGCATTTCAATTGAAAAGCCCTGCCGAGCCAACTTGATTGGTCAGTGTCATCGCTGCCAATTGTATGGTCACTCGCAGTCCAACTGCTATGCGACCCCTAGATGCGTCAAGTGTCTAGGTGAGCATGGCACCGCCGACTGTTCTCGTCCTAAGGATAGGGAACAATGCGTTGAGCCTCCGAGCTGCGTCCTCTGCGGCCAATCCGGTCACCCGGCAAATTATCGTTGCTGTCCGAAAGCCCCTAAGTCCTCCTCTCCTAAACTCGCGAAACGCGCGAGCGACCGCCATCAAAGGGAAAGCCCCTGGAGAAAGCCTCCTTCCGCGCTGATGCCGGAGCGGCTCAGTCCGCAGAGGCCGTCTCTTTGGGCTAACCTAAATCACCTGAAGGCTCCCGCAGCTTCGGTGCCCTCTAAACCTGCGCAACCAGCGCAACCCGCTCAACTTCCAGCGCTTATAGCTTCCTCCATCCCACCGCCTTTGGTAGCCACCGCGGCCTCTACGGCCTCTCCAGCGAAACCTCAGGGAACCCAGGGCCGAAACAGCGCCCAAATTATATTAAGGACATCCGCGGCTCTCTTCACCACCGCCGCGGATAAAATGGCGGAAGTAATCGTTGCTGCAAACGGCAACGCACTTCGCCTTCTGGAAATCCTCAGCGCGTATACCGAGATCGCGCAAGTTCTACACTCACTCAAATATTAATTCTCAATGGATAATACGAGAGTAAACAGTAACAAACCCCGATCCCTTAAATTAGGCTTTTTCAACGCAAATGGCGTTTCAAGTCAACGCGATGAGATCGCCGCTTTCCTCCGCGACCATCAGCTTGACATCCTCCTCATACAGGAAACCTTTTTAAAACCTCATCACCTAAACCCGAATATTGCCAACTATAAACTAGTTCGCAATGACAGGTCTCGATGCTACAAGGGTGGTACACTAATATACTTTAGGAAATCTTTGTATTGCATCCCTATAGACCCACCTTCTCTCTTCTCCCATCTGGAGACCTCTATCTGTCGGCTCGGCATGACTGGTCATCAACCGATCACCATCTTCTCTGCTTATATTCCACCAGACAATGGTCCGGAGGACCATCTCTCTCCAAAAGGACTTCACTGCCCTCTTCTGTATGAGTGACTCCGTCATCTTGGCGGGGGATCTTAATGCCAAACACCCGGCGTGGAACAGTAGCACGACTTCTACCAGAGGTCGGATCATTTTCAAGTTAGGCGAATCCCTCAACTTCGACGTCATCGCTCCAATGAGTCCGACTCATTTCCCCGGAAATCCCAACCATCTTCCCGATATACTCGATGTAGCGCTGCTCAAGAATGTGAACCTCCGTTTGCAATCGATAGAGACGTTCCACGAGCTTAACTGTGACCACCGCCCAGTAGTCATGCATCTTGCACCCTACTCGGGCCCTGCCGACCCCAACCGCCCCCCTCAGACCCAGATGATAACCGACTGGAGGAAAGTAAGCGAAAGACTGAAATCCACCACGTCGCCTCACTTGGACACCATTCCCGATCACTTAGTGTCAGTCGCCGACACGACGGCCACATTCGACTCGATTACAGAGCACGTACAATCCGTATTGACGGATTGTTCACGGGAAGTTCAGTGATGGAAGACCATCGCTGGAAACTACCTACTGACGTACGTGACCTGATAACCGAGAAGAACGCGGCCATTCGTGCCTACGACTCCTTCCCTTGTGACGCGACCAAAGCCCACATGCGCCATTCACAGCGTGCTGTAAAGAAACGCTTAGGGGAGGTTCGCTCTGAGGGCTGGAACAAGATGCTCAGTGAACTCGAGCCCACTCATCAAGCCTTCTGGCAATTACAGAGGAAATTGCGTTCCTCAGAAGAGGTCTCTATGCCTCCTCTCATCCGCCACGCTCGTAAGGCCCGCGGTTCGGATGGTATTACCGATAAGGTATACAAACTCCTTCCTGCCCCGCTAATAATGCTTATGACCGCCATCTTCAATGGCGCCTTGAGCAACAACATCTTCCCACAAGCATGGAAAGAAGCCACCGTCATCGGTATCCCAAAGCCAGGCAAGCCAAAGTCTGAGCCCTCCAGCTACCGCCCTATTAGCTTACTCAATGTGCTTATTTATAAGCGTCTCAAAGACTATGCTGAAGCAAAGAGCCTCATACCCAACGAGCAGTTTGGTTTCCGAAGCCAACACTCGGGCACCCAGCAATGTTCAGCACAGTTGAAAATACGAACCGACTCAGAAGAAACCTGAAAGGAAAGGCCAAAGAAGCGGTTGAAGGCCTACTAATAACCAACGCGCACCCAGCTCAGCTGAAGTAATGAAGACATTGGAGTCAAGATTCGGAAGACCAGAGTCAATAGCCATGCTGAAGATGGAGACGCTTCGAGGTCTACCACGCCTTACTGAGTCACCAAGGGACATCTGCATATTCGCCACTAAAGTCTCCAACGTAGTAGCAACATTGAAGACTTTGGGTTGTTTCAATTACATGTACAACCCTGAACTCGCGAAGACAACAGTGGACAAGCTGACGCCGACTCTAAGATATAGATACTACGACTTCTCAGCCACGCAGCCACGTGAAGATCCTTGCCTCATCAAGATAGAAAAGTTCTTCAAAAGGGAAGCAGAGTTGTGCGGACCTTACGCGCTGCCTGAACAAGTGACAGAACCTACTACAAGCGCACCACAGAAGAAGACGCAAAGGGTCAACAACATGACTGAGAAGACGCAATCAACAAAGTGCTTCATATGTGACGATACGGGGCACACCAACGCAACAGAATGCGAACAGTTCAAGAAGTTGGATGCAAACGCAAGATGGGACGTTGCCAAGTCCAAGCGCCTCTGCTTCAGGTGTCTTCGTTACAGAAGCAAGACACACAACTGCCGACCCAAGTCATGCGGTGTAAACGGTTGCAAGTACTCGCATAACAAGATGCTGCACTACGACAAGAAGACATAGAAGGCAGAAGGGAAAGAAGAAGCAACAGAAGTCATCAACTCAACTTGGACAATCAAGAAGCAATCCTACCTGAAGATCATTCCGATCCAGGTGAAGGGACCGAAAGGAGCGGTCAATACTTTCGCGCTGATGGACGACGGGTCAACAGTCACACTTGTCGGCGACAGCATAGCAACTAGCGTCCGAGCAACGGGACCCATAGATCCACTGAAGATAGAAACTATTAATGACTTGAAGGCATCAGAGCCAGCATCTAGAAGAGTCACCATCAAGCTGAAGGGGCTCAACGATCACGAAGAGCAAATACAAGCACGAACAGTGAAGAATCTGCATGTGTCATCTCAACAGGTTCCACGAGAGTTAGTGGAAGGGTGTCAACACTTACTCGGCATCCGAGAACATCTCACATATGTCAACGCGAAGCCACGGGTACTGATCGGTCAAGACAACTGGCATCTTCTGCTGACGACAGAAGTAAGAAGAGGTGACAATAACCACCCAGTGGCACCTCTCACGCCGCTAGGTTGGGTACTCCACGGTAGCCAGACGCGAACCTTCGGTCGAAAGATCGACTTCGTGGCACACATCACAGAAGATCTAGAAGAGAAATTAAAAGACCTCGTGAAGGAATACTTCGAGATGGACACACTCTGCATCAACCCCAAGAGGCCGAAAACCGATCCAGAAGAACGAGCACT